>BSBN01000165.1:0-9976451 GCA_027924645.1 Cunninghamia lanceolata | reverse complement strand
ACTTAGTCCTTTCTAATCCTTTTGATAAGCTTGTCAACTAGTTAAACAACCCTACTCTTGGATCAGCCAAGTTGTGATATAATTATCTCTCTCTCAAGTGGTTTGGCATCCTTAGTAATCAAACATCAAATTGTTTATGACTTTCTTAAGGTCATTAGGTAATTTGGAATCTTTCATGATATTCAGTTTTACTTGTTATTCTCTGTTATGTGGAATGATTCTGCCATAGTTCTTTTACTTCTTACGTACCAGTCTTAGATGGTAATAACATATGGGTAATAGAATTAGTTAATATCACTATTCTTCAATGTTTTAAACGATATACTTAAGGATAGTAATGAGTAGTGTAATCTTTTAGATAATTGTCAACCATTTAATAATTGTGTTATTGCTTGAACATAAAGAAGTTGGATGTAAAGGGATGCCTTACAAAAAGTTAGTTGCGAAAACATTATGTACACTTCTATTCTGCATTTGAATCCAACATTGATTTCTTCCTTAGTAGACTTGAAATAAAGAAACTTTGTCGAAAAGAATCATTATCATATATATATATATATATATATATATATATATATATATATATATATATATATGAATTTAGTTTCTTATGTGAATGTAACTTGAGTTGATATTCATTGATTGCATGTACTGTTATGTTTATTTTTTGTAATGGAAGTGGTTTTGTTTTGTCTTGTGCAACTTGAGATTACCTTCCGAGATAGGATGCCGAATGTGGGCTATCAAAGAAGGAGATCTTCTTTTTCGAGATCTACCAGTTATGTTCTTATGCTTTGGCCAAAGATATGTGTACTAGTGAAATAGATGGAATTTAATGCCTAGTGATTAATATGTTTCTCTGGCACATCCTGTTTGCAAGTTATGATCATTCTAGATTAGAATCGAGTGTCCCCTCCTGCCAATTGTTCCAAGTTGCTAGGTGTTTCATGCAGGGTTGGGTATTCTTCAAGATAGGAAGAATTCCAGGAAGCATAGTGCTTTGTGGTTGGGCGGAAAAAGTGCCTTAATCATGTTCTTGTACTTTGGCTTGCGAAATACTAGTTGGTTAATGGCAGCCGAAGATGGATACTTGTATCATTGATCATAGCTGTTTAATTTTGACATTATGTCATATCATTGTATAGAAATGATTGTATGGAATGATTGCCAAGAGATGTAAATTGTACATTCTTTCGTTGTATTATCTCCTAGTTATGGCATGTGGTTTTGAAAGAGATATTGTAACATTATTGATTATTATTAAAAGCTTTATCTTGTCTTTAGAAGTTAAATGTACATGATTTGTTATTACTTCCGTATTGTTAGCCTATGGAAATATTTGGTATCAAAGTGTCAAGGTGAAACACTAGGACCTTTGTCTTCTACACTAAGATGCGAATTTGATGCAGATGAATCATAATGGATACAAGAAACACCAACTGTAGTGGAGGATCAAACAGTGAACAAAATGAAAGGTTGAATCAAATCCTTGCTCTTCTGACCTAGCAAGGGACTAGGATGGACAACCTTGAGTAGGAGATCAGAGAAACCCAAGGGGGGAAAAACCAAAATGGGAATCAAAACCAATGTAATGAGCATCAAAACCAAGGAAATGAGAATCAGAGGAGTGAGGTGTGCGGGGAGGAATGTCAGTGACCCAATATTGGGAAAGATTCTCCCATTTTCTCAAATATGTACCATAGTACCAGTTCGATGAGAGATTTAGAATCTGAAAGTTCATCATGGGGTTAAGGCCTCAAATTGGGGCATATGTGGATATTCATAATCCCTTGACTATGGATGAATTCTTTGAAAAAGTAATTAAATAGGAACAAAAGTTACAACAAGTTGCCAACTACAGCAAGAGCAGAGATGTGAAATTCAGAAATAAGAGATTCCAGGGTAATAACAATAATCAGAATAATAACAACAATAACAATTGACAGATTCAGAACTTGAAAAGAGGAAATAACTCTTAGGACTGAAATGGTGGGAATCAGAATGGCAACAACAAAAGAGGCAACTATAACAATAATAACAATAACAATAACATAAGAGATATGTCAGATAAACCTAGAGCACCCCATGGTGGATGTTACACCTATGGAGGAGAGCACTATGCCAGTATGTGTCCTAAGTGAGCAACAGATCAAAGGGATAGAAACCATCCAAGAGCATCACAGCATCAGATTCATGCGGTAGTTGACAATCATTAGGCAAATTTCCAAGCAACACCAATCCAATGTACCGATAAGCTTTATGGCCATCCTATTTCTATATTAATTGATAGTGGAGCAACATAATGTTTTGTAGACCTAAGAGTAATTTCTAAGTTATCTGTTAGACCTGGTTATATGGCTAATTCATGGATGGTTTAGTATGGAAATTGGACAGAAAAGAGGGGAAGATTCATGTCTTGCTTGCGGTAAATTAGACATTCCAAGTTTCCAAACTCAGGCTGACCTGTATGTAGCACCCTTAGGGTCTTACGATGTGATTTTGGGGATTAATTGGCTAGCCGAACATAAGTCAATTGTAAACTATGAGGATAAGATTGTGAGATGTTTGGATGATCTACAGAATCATGTAAAGATTCATGGTTCTAGGAGACCCCTCGAACTCAAACAAATCTTAGCTATGCAGTTAAAGAAAGACAAAAGGAAGGGATGTTCCATTTATGTAGTTAAGGTTAGAGATCTTGATAACATGGAACCATCACTTGATGATTATCCTATCCTTTGAGAGTTCCGAGATGTATTTTTAGATGAGTTGACTAAGTTGCCACCTAAAAGGGAGATTGACTTTTCAATAGATTTTCTACCTAGGACCGAGCCTCAATCAAAAGCACCTTATAGGATGACCACTACAGAACTGTATGAATTGCAAGCATAGTTGCAGGAGTTATTGAACCAAGGGTCATAAGACTTAGTGTGTCTCCATGGGGCACACCAATCATTTTTGTGAAGGAGAAGAATGGGACTTTGCAGTTGTGCATTGCTTACTAGATGCTTAATAAGGCAACCATAAAGAATAAATACCCACTTGCAAGAATAGATGAGCTCTTTTACCATATCAAAGGAGCTAAAGTGTTCTCTAAGATAGACCTTAGATCTTGTTACCACTAGTTGTGGATAAAGGATGATGACATCTCAAAGACAACGTTCAAGACTCGTTATGGTCACTACGAATTCACAGTAGTGGCATTCGGGTTAACCAATACTCCCGCAACATTTATGAACCTGATGAACAACTTATTTAGAGATTGCTTGGATGATTTTGTGTTAGTATTCTTGGATGACATCTTGATTTATTCCAAATCAATTGAAGAGCATGATAAACACTTGAGGATAGTCTTATAGCACTTAAGAGAGTAAACTTTTTGGTAAGCTATCCAAGTGCAGTTTTTATCAAAGTAAGGTGCATTATCTAGGTCACATCATTTCAGCGGAAGGGATTGTAGTAGATCCAGAGAAGATTAAAGCAATTATGGAGTGGCCTGCACCTCGAAATGTGATGGAAGTTTGAAGTTTCATGGGACTTGCAGGATATTACAGGAAGTTTGTAAAAGGGTTCTCTACAATAGTAGCACCCATCACTTCACTTCAGAAGAAAGGAAAGAGATTTGAGTGGACTAACAAGTGTGAGCGAGAGTTCCAACTTTTGAAGGAGAAACTCACTACAGACCCGATTTTGACTGTACCAGATCCTAATGGGCATTTCATAGTGATAACTGATGCTTTACGAGAGGGTGTAGGAGTACTTATGCAGAATGGTCAAGTGGTGGCATATGAGTCTAGGAAGTTGAAACAACATGAGTTGAACTATGTGCCACATGACTTGGAGTTGGCTGTCATAGTTCATGCACTTTAAATGTGGAGGTCCATTATCTTCTAGGGAAGCCTTTTGAGTTGAAGATGGATCACTTAGGGCTCAAGTACATCTTTACTCAACCCAATATTAATGCTCACCAAAGGAGATGGCTGGAGTTTCTTAGTGAGTATGATTTTGGAATTGAGTACATTAAAGGGAAAGAAAATAGGGTAGTGGATGCTCTCAGCAGAAGAAGGCATCTTGCAGCCATGGTCACTACAAGATTGAATTTGAGGCAACAAGTAATTCAAAATCTGCAAGGGGATGAACACTATTCCAAAGTTAAAGAAGCCTTAGAGCAAGATCCCTTAGATCACCAGTTTGATGGATATATGATTGAGTCAGACAGGCTTTGAGATATCAAGGAAGGATGTATGTTCCTAACTGAAGGGAGTTGATAAAGCTAGTTCTTGAGGAATTCCACAATGCACCATATTTGGGGCACCTTGGAGTGACTAAAATGGTAGAGGGATTGAGACCCTTGTATTTTTGGCTAGGACTTAAGAAAGATGTAACAAAATTTGTGACTCAATGAGGAATACCAACAAGTCAAGGCTAAGTATGTGCATCGAGTAAGGCTTCTATACCCACATAGTGTACTAGAATATAAGTGGCAAGTGATCAGTATTGACTTTATTCAAGGTTTGCCAATGTCCAAGAATTGACATGATGTCATCTTGGTTATCGTCGATAAGTTGACGAAAGTAGCACATTTTATTCCAGGGAATCTCAAGGATAGATTTTTTATCCTAGCTAAGATGTTTGTCCAGGAAATCTTTTGTTTAAATGGAGTGTCTAAGGCAATCATATCAGATCAAGACACTCGCATGACTTCCAAGTTTTGGATGAAATTGAATGTAGCCTTGGGAACTAAATTGAACTTCAGTTTGGCCTATCATTCTCAGACTGATGGTCAAATAGAGAGGGTGGATCAGGTGGTGGAGGACCTCCTCAAGATGTATTGCATGGATTACCAGTATAAGTGGGGGGAGTATCTTCCATTGGAGGAGTTCACTTATAATAACTCATATCATGCATCCTTAGGGATGACACCTTTCAAAGCTCTTTATGGGCGTAAGTGTCATACACCTATCAGTTGGCATAAGGTGGAAGACAAGATAGTGATTAGACCTGATATGCTTAAGAAAATGG
Organism: Cunninghamia lanceolata; assembly: GCA_027924645.1. Classification (NCBI taxonomy): domain Eukaryota; kingdom Viridiplantae; phylum Streptophyta; class Pinopsida; order Cupressales; family Cupressaceae; genus Cunninghamia; species Cunninghamia lanceolata. The sequence continues at coordinate 9,971,429 of BSBN01000165.1, read as the reverse complement.
AGGATCAGATGAGGTTAATCAAAGAGAAATTGAAACAAGATTTAGATCAACAGAAGAGTTACGCAGACAAGAATAGAACATTCAGACAGTTCTCAGTAGGAGAAAAAGTCTTCTTAAGAGTCAAACCTCAGAAGAGTTCCATTTTGTTTGGCAAAGCATCCAAACTTGCTCGCAGATTCGTAGGACCATTTGATGTGCTAGAAGTGATTAATCATGTTGCTTATAGACTTGATCTACCACCTACTCTTGCCTGAATCCATAATGTTTTTCATGTGTCTTTACTTAAGCCATATCATCCTAATGCTTCTCCTATACTTTATTGGCATGCTTTACAGGTTCAGGATCTAGGAGTGGTGTTGGTGGAGCCCACTCAAATTTTGGAGAGACGTAACATTAAGTTGCATAATAGGGATGTTGTGCAGTATAAGGTCCTGTGGGACCAATATTTTGTAGATAATGCCACCTAGGAGGATGCTGATGAGATAGATAGATCTTTTCCTCATTTGAGAATTTAGCAGAGACTCTTTTTTTTGCATAATTATGATACTTTGTTGCTACATTGATAGTAGTAGTAAGAAACATTATTATTTCAGTATTTTTGTATAATAAGACATCGAGATAATGTCTCTCCCTAGTGGGAAAGGATGTCACGTCTCAAACTCTCTAAACTCTCTAAAATCAATTAGATTTTGAATTATTAGATATTCTGATGTGATTATGTAGGTAAATTGCTTGTGAGTAAAAAGTGAAATGTTATCATTTTCATATATGCAAATAGAAATTTATTAAATGATGGATTCATATGTTTATGTGTTGCTTCGGCTATGGTTTTATTTACTAACCTATTAATCAGGACTTGAGTGTGAATGATCATAGGGATGTGTCGAAGGTAAGGGCATGGTTAAGGTAGAGGTGTTCTAGCCACCAGACAAGAATTGGCTTGAAGGAACTTTGATGCACGCACACACCATCACGTAGTTCATACTGCATTTACATTCTTGATTTGGTTTGATGTGTCACATTTTGTTTCAATGGAATAATCTTATTTGAGCTATGTAGTTAAAGAAATCCAAAAGGAAGGGATGTTTCATTTATACAGTTAAGGTTAGAGATCTTGATAACATGGAACCATCACTTGATGATTATCCTATCCTTTGAGAGTTCCAAGATGTATTCCCAAATGAGTTGACTAAGTTGCTGCCTAAAAGGGAGATTAACTTTTCAATAGATTTGCTACCTAGGACCGAGCCTCAATCGAAAGCACCTTATAGGATGACCACTACAAAACTGTATGAATTGAAAGCACAGTTGCAGGAGTTATTGAACCAAGGGTTCATAAGACCTAGTGTGTCTCAATGGGGCACACCGATCATTTTTGTGAAGAAGAAGAATGGGACTTTGCGGTTGTGCATTGATTACTAGATGCTCAATAAGGCAACCATAAAGAATAAATACCCACTTCCAAGAATAGATGAGCTCTTTGACTAGATCAAGGGAGATAAAGTGTTCTCTAAGATAGACCTTAGATTTATTTACCACTAGTTGTGGATAAAGGATGAGGACATCTCAAAGACAACGTTCAAGACTCGTTATGGTCACTACAAATTCACAGTAGTGCCATTCAGGTTAACCAATACTCCTGTGGCATTTATGAACCTGATGAACAACTTATTTAGAGATGTTTGGATGATTTTGTGTTAGTATTCTTGGATGACATCTTGATTTATTCCAAATCAATTGAAGAGCATGATAAACACTTGAGGATAGTCTTACAGTGCTTAAGAGAGTGTAAACTTTTTGGTAAGCTATCCAAGTGCACTTTTTATCAAAGTAAGGTGCATTATCTAGGTCACATCATTTCAACGGAAGGGATTGCAGGAGATCTAGAGAAAATTAAAGCAATTATGAAGTGGCATGCACCTCAAAATGTGATAGAAGTCTAAAGTTTCATGGGACTTACAGGATATTATGGGAAGTTTGTAAAGGGTTCTCTACAATAGTAACACCCATCACTTCACTTCAAAAGAAAGGAAAGAGATTTGAGTGGAGTGACAAGTCTGAGAAAGTGTTCCAACTTTTGAAGGAGAAGCTCACTACTGGCCCTATTTTGACTATACCAGATCCTAATGGGCATTTCACAATGATAATTGATGCTTTAGGAGAGGGTGTAGGAGTACTTATGTAGAATGGTCAAGTGGTGGCATATGAGTCTAGGAAGTTGAAACATGAGCTGAACTATGCACCACATGACTTGGAGTTGGCTGCCATAGTTCATGCACTTCAAATGTGGAGGCCCATTATCTTTTAGGGAAGCCTTTTGAGTTGAAGACAAATCACTGAGGGCTCAAGTACATCTTTACTCAACCCAATCTTAATGCTTGCCAAAGGAGATGGCTAGAGTTTCTTAGTGAGTATGATTTTGGAATTGCGTACATTAAAGGGAAAGAAAATAGGGTGGCAGAAGCTCTTAGCAGAAGAAGGAATCTTACAGCCATGGTCACTACAAGATTGAATTTGAGGCAACAAGTAATTTAGAATCTGCAAGGGGATGAACACTATTCCAAAGTTAAAGAAGCCTTAGAGAAAGATCCCTTAGATAACCAGTTTGATGGATATATGATTGAGTTAGACAGGCTTTTGAGATATCAAGGAAGGATGTATGTTCCTGACTCAAGGGAGTTGCTAAAGCTAGTTCTTGAGGAATTTCACAATGCACCATATTTGGGGCACCTTGGAGTGACTGAAATGGTAGAGGGATTGAGACCCTTATATTTTTGGCCAGGACTTAAGAAAGATGTAACAAAATTTGTGGCTCGATGCTTGGAATGCCAATGAGTCAAGGCCAAGCATGTGCATCCAACAAGGCTTCTATACCTGCATAGTGTACCAAAATATAAGTGGCAAGTGATCAGTATGGACTTTATTCAAGGTTTGCCAATATCAAAGAATTGACATGATGTCATCTTGGTTGTCATAGATAAGTTGATGAAAGTAGCACATTTTATCCCAAGGAATCTCAAGGATGGATCTTTGATCCTAGCTAAGAAGTTTGTCTAGGAAATCTTTTGTTTGCATGGAGTGTCTAAGGTGATCATATTAGATCGAGACACTCACATGACTTCCAAGCTTTGGATGACACTGAATGTAGCCTTGGGAACTAAATTGAACTTCAGTTCGGCTTATCATCCTCAGACTAATGGTCAAACAGAGAGGGTGGATCAGGTGGTGGAGGACCTCCTCAAGATGTATTGCATGGATTACCAGTATAAGTGGGAGGAGTATCTTCCATTAGAGGAGTTCGCTTATAATAACTCATATCATGCATCCTTGGGGATGACACCTTTTGAAGCTCTTTATGGGTGTGTCATACACCTATCAGTTGGGATAAGGTGGAAGACAAGATAGTGATTGGACCTAATATGCTTAAGGCAATAGAGGATTAGATGAGGTTGATCAAAGAGAAATTGAAACAATATTCAAATTGACAGAAGAGTTACATAGAGAAGAATCAAACATTCAGATAGTTCTCAGAAGGGGACAAAGTCTTCTTAAGAGTCAAACTCAGCAGAGTTCCATTTCATTTGGCAAAGCATCCAAATTTGCTCCCAGATTTGTAGGACCATTGGATGTGCTAGAAGTGATTAATCCTGTTGCTTATAGACTTGCTCTACCGCCTACTCTTGCCTGAATCCATAATGTTTTTCATGTGTCTTTACTTAATCCATATCATCCTAATGCTTCTCATATATTTGATTAGCATGCTTTATAGGTTGAGGATCCAGGAGTGGTGCTAGTGGAGCCCACTCAAATTTTGGAGAGTCGCAACGTTAAGTTGCGTAACAGGGATGTTGTACAGTATAAGGTTCAGTGGGACCAATATTTTGTGGATAATGCCACCTGGGAGGATGCTAATGATATAGATAGATCTTTTCCTCATTTGAGAATTTAGCAGAGACTCTTTTGTTTTGCATAATTATGATACTTTGTTGCTACATTTATAGTAGTAGTAAGAAACATTATTATTTCGGTATTTGTATAATAAGACATCGAGACAATGTCTCTTCCTAGTGGGAAAGGATGTCACATCTCAAACTCTCTGAACTCTCTAAACTCAATTATATTTTGAGTTATTAGATATTCTGATGTGATTATGTAGGTAAAATGCTTGTGAGTAAAAAGTGAAATGTTATCATTTTCATATATGCAAATAGAAATTTATTAAATGATGGATTCAGATGTTTATGTGTTACTTCATCTATGGTTTTATTTACTAACCTATTAATCAGGACTTGAGTGTGAATGAGTGTAGGGATGTGTCGAAGGCAAGGGCATGGTTAAGGTAGAGGTGTTCTAGCCACCCGACAAGAATTGGCTTGAAGGAACTTTGATGCACACACACACCATCACGTAGTTCATATTGCATTTGCATTCTTGATTTGGTTTGATGTGTCACATTTTGTTTCAATGGAATAATCTTATTTGAGCTTTTAACATGAAATGGCTGCATGATTGATGAAAATAATTAAATAGTCATGAGATAACATTGTTTAAAAATGTTCCTTCCAAAATCATGAGATCATTATGTTTTCTTTAAGGCTTATAATTAAATGATTCGATATTTAAGATTATTGCATATGCTATTTAAATTGTTTCTTTTAGATATAATGTGTCAAATAAATGTTAAGAATATATGTATTTATTAATATATGTTATATCCTTATATATATGCAAAGATGATTTTCTTTTGGATAAATTTAAAGGATAATAATCAGAAGCTTTAAAGCAGAAAAACAAAAGCCTTGGCATGCAAAAATAAAAGAGAAAGAGAAAAATTAAGGAAACAAGCTAAAAAAATAAAAAGAAAGAAAGTCTTAAAAAAAGGGAGATATGCCTTTGAAGAAGACAAGAGAAGAGAAAGGGGATTGAAGGCAAAAAGGAGGCAAAAAAAGAAGAGAGAGAGAGAGGAATAGACAACACGAAACAAGAGGAAACTGACAAAAGAAACAAAGAAGGAAGCATACAAGGAGTGAAATACCATCTGTGGGCCAACTCAGACTATTCAAGTACATCTTTTGATCTTTCTTTTGGTTGCTATATATATATATATATATGCCTTCTTTATTAGTCAATCTAGAACTTAATCCTTAAGGTTTTCATTTACCTTCAACAACTTGTTTTCAATACATTTCGGCCTAATTATTATATTATTCAGTCTACTTTTATTCTCCTTTTGATCTTCGAACAAACCCATCGACATTACATAAAATGCATTCAGCCTTCCACTATTTACTTTGGCCTATATCTTCTTTTATTTTTGTCCATTTTAAATCTGACTCGATTTATTTTACCCTCAGCAGGCGGATAATGAATCAACCTTTTTGTGAATTAAATTGACTCCTTATTTGGTATTGGATTTTCTAATAAATTCTACTTATATAAACTATTACTTCAGCTAATTTTAAAGGCCCGAGCTTTAAATTCCAAGTTACTATCTTAAGAGATCTCAACGAGATCATCCAACCCTTGTTATCGCTGACCTCTATGGAGATGAGTCGTCGATCTCCATATGCCTTCAACCTTGCATATTAAATTGTCTCTCTCTTAGACCAATCGACTTCTTATTGATTGGCCATTTTAGCTATGCATCAATCTTTGTATCTCCTAAAAGGACATATTAGATATCCCCATGACCCCCTTTTTGTAATAGATTCAGCCTTCCCTGTAAAGCTTTGAACATTTATTTTGAATGTCATTCTTGAATTAGCTCGTAATGTAATTCTTAGAAGTTTAAACATAGTTAAAACACTCAGCCTCTTTCTTATTTTCATTAACAGTCTCATTTGGGTTTCATCAGCTTTTTAAAAGTATCTACTCCTTTTTCAAAGCTAATCAGCCTCCTAGAAATAGACTCAACCTTTGTTCTAACCAACTCCAACGGCATTTAACATGATACCAAAGGCCATAGCTTAGCTTAAACACCTTCTCTACTATGAATGACCTTTAGTGAATTAGGATTGATCTCTCTCTCTATTGTAGTGCCCCTTACACGCTCTTTTCATTACCTTCTTTAATGAGTGTTTGATGTTGTTATCCTTTGTCATCACCGGCCCATTCAATGTTCAAGTGGCTTTTCTTCCTTTTTTTAAATCGTCCTTAAAAAAAAATTATTTAGTGATTCACCTTCTTAGAGAGGGTATCAAACTTAGTTTTATTTTGATTGCCTATCTTTTAAAATCCAAATCAACCCTCTCTATTGTGGTCAGCCTCCCAAATGAAATGGTTATTTTATAGTCTTAAATGGTTTTGTTATAATAGAAACTATCTGTCTTCAACGACCTTTCCAAACTACTTAGTCATTTAGATAAGCTTTCCAACTAGTTAAATGGCCCTACTCTTGGATCGGCCAAGTTGTCGTGATATAATTGTCTCTCTCTCTCAAGTGGTTCGGCATCCTTAGTAATCAACCGTCAAATTATTTATGACTTGCTTAAGGTCATTAGATAATTTGGTTCATCTTTCATGATATTCAATTTTACTTGTTATTCTCTGTTATGTGGAATGACTCTACCATAGTTCTTTTACTTCTTACGTACCAGTCTTAGATGGTAATAACATATAGGTAATAGACTTAGTTAATATCAATATTCTGTAATGTTTTAAAGGATATACTTAAGTATAGTAATGAGTAGTGTAATCTTTTAGATAATTGTCAACCATTTAATAATTGTGTTATTGCTTGGACATAAAGAAGTTGGATTGTAAATGGATGCCTTATGTTATGTCATAAAATGTCCCCCTAGGACTTTTACCTCCTAAGTTTAGCTCTCGGGTCCCTTAGATTTAATCATGCATGTTTAAAATGAATCCTGGAGCAAAATCCCTTAAAACCCATGTCAAATGGGACCTAGGGGTGAACCTTAAGCTTAATTTGGAGTCAAAATAGGCCCCTAGACTTGGGTTCCCATGCCCTAGTCCAGCCCTATTTTGTTGGGGTCCCAAATTTGAATGTCAGCTTGTGACCGTTAAAAAGGTTTCCCTTGTCGGCATCTTAAGTTTGAATTATGAAAGTTTAGTGGGAATGCATATATAATCATGTTTAGGGCTTCATTTTACAACTAGATGGATAATGTGAACTTGTGATCTTATGCTAAGAATACTCAAGGCTTTCATTATGTTGCAGAGCAATATTGTGTTGTGTTTGTACTTGTTTGTTGCAGATTTCTCTTCATAAATCCATCTCATGGCGTGAAAGATCTTCATCTCCCCGTGAGAGCTTCACCTCCAAGGTGACATCTACTTTGTGTTTCAATCATTTTATCATATCATCTTCTTTTGCCTCTATCCACCAAGGACATGCACTCTCTATCTAACAATGGTGTTGGAAGGCTTGAATGCCATTCTGAGGCTTGACCGAGCCAAGCTCCTAAACACCAAACCCCCAACACCTCTCTTGTGATTGCAAGTGACAGGTGTTAGATCTTGAGGAGAGGAGTTGTAGGAGATCAAAATAGAGCATAAATATTCTAGATCTAAAGAAAACAACAAAAATTATCCCTAATTGGACAAGGGTGATCCCTCTTTCGTCCTCCAGTTTAGTATTGTCGAAAATCTCTGAGCAAGGTATAATCTACAACATATTTTGCTTCCTGATCCTTAGAATAAGTGCCACACTAGACAGGGGCGGCCCCTCTTTCATCCCTAAAGTTTTTGCTTCCCAAAATTTAAATCATGGTATGTTTCTAATATGTATTTAGTGCCTTCCTGTGCGTGCATTTGTCAGGTTTCGTCCATTTGTTTATGATTTTGCATAATTACGGTTTGAGCCTAATCGGATTAGGGTTTTAACAAAATATCAATCTATTCTATCTTTCCAAGCATCTCATTGCGACATCAGACCTGTATCTGAGTCCTCTATCATGGTTGTAACTTAGCTCGATCTGTCCTTGAATGTATGTGTAAAAGAAGGGTTTGATTGAATCTAATTAACACACAACTTGATCATCCCCATTTTCATACATAACATTTTGGTGAACCTGTGTTTTGCTGAACATTACATCTTTCTAAGTGTTTTAAATCAGATTTGCATTCATACATATAATATTCATCAGTCTATATTCAAAAATCTTGCAAACAAATTGAAAATTTTGAAAAAAATCAAACATCCTAGGCTTGCATTTAGGCATAGTTTGCACTATTTTCATTAAATTTCATCTAAATCATTTAAATCACTGATATTTACATCAGATCTGAGATAAATTACAGCAATACATCATTTCATTATCATTTACCTTGCATTTACATACTTTATTTGCTAGGGTTTTGCTTGAAATTTTGCATTTTTCATGTAACCTAGTTATTCCAAAAGCTAGGGTTTGTAGCTAAAATCTTGTTTCAGATTTTACTACTCATTTTTAATTTTGGACTGTAGTGCTTCATCATTTTTGTGTTTTTGCATCTACATTTCAAATTTTTCATTTACACATTGTGTATTTCAACAAGTATATCTTGCTCCTTGGGTTTGTTCTATTAGTTTGTGCATTGAGTGTTGTATGATTTTGCATGAGTCTTATAACCTGCTACCCTAATAGAAATATCCCTCTAAGGAGAAGTCTTAGATTAATGGGTTCTAGTGCTCGTAATAACAATAGTGTTCCTACATTAGAAAATCCATTGAACACCTACTTTACAAAAGGAGAAACACAAACTTTGCAAGATATTGTGCCTCCTATAACTACAATGTCCAAGAACAAACATTTCATAATTTTGAAGATTCTATTGGTGTGGTAACACATGTACCTGATGAGAAAATAAACAAGCTTGATAAAAAACTAGCCGATTTTCAAGCATTTATTGAAAAAGAAAGGATAGCGGAAGAAGTTGTGCCCATTGTTCATAATATAAGAGAGTTGTTAAAAGAAGGACAGGATGGTGTTAATATGATTTGTGTCCTAGTGCATATAGTGAATCATAATGTTGTGCATGTGGCTGAATGTGTGAATGTTATCAACAAAATGTCATCACCAACTCATACATAAGTATCGGCACCTATACTGACTACTAGAATGTCTACTTTTACACCATCAATCCTCACTACTAATGCACCAATTTGTAGTAATGATACCACTGGTATTGGAGTGTCTAATGGCATTAATTCACATAATTACAAGGTTGTGGGATTCAATTATCAAAATCCACCATCTAGGGTGACTTCTTATATGAATAATCACTCTCAACCACCTATCCATTCTACATATTCTCAACCACCTTTTACTCACAATTATTCTCAACCACCTTCCACTTACAATTATTCTCAACCACCTTTCGTTACCACTCACAATCAATCACCTCAAAATTTCATGACCACGGCCTCTAATTCCAAAACTGCATCTCCTAATGATGCCCTCTTAAATCAACTCTTACAAGGCATGACCTCTTTACAATAGAAAGTGACAAACTTGATGAATGCTTCGTCTCAACCTAGCATACCAACATAACATGCTCAAAATCCTCTATCCTATGCAATCCTAAGAACCCTTATGCCTGATAAGTTTGAGGCTCCTTGCCCTGATAAGAAAAGGAAGATCCCTGAACCTGATATTACATTCACACCACATGATAGAAAAATAAGGAATGTCAAAGGTCCCCTTTACATTGAAGTTAGAATTATGGAGACTCCTGTAAAAGGAGCCCTTGTTGATCTAAATTGCATAAATAGCATTGCTACAGAAGAGTTCCTCTACTCAAACAATTTGATGCAAGAAACTCAAGAACCTACCGACATGATGATAAAAACAAATAATGGAGCTCTTCTCCCGGCTATAGGGAATATTTATTTAGTGGTTTGAGTGTTTGATAAAGCCTTGGCACAAACATTTGATATTATCCTGATATCTGACCTCTTCCGTGTGAAACTAGGCCAACCATGGCTCAAGGCTATGAAAGCTATCCCTTCAACAATCCATAAATTCTTAAAGTTTCCTCATCATAGGAGTACACATACCATTCACCAAAGTCGATAGCAACCTATAGTCACTCAAAAGAATGTCATCCTTGATTACTTTTGGCCTGAACCTACTGAAGAACCTGAACCACGAACAGATCAACTTTTCTTGGGATATCAACATTACAAAGCACAATTACTATCTAGATTGGTTGGTCCCCTATTCAACAAACAACACCTAAAGAGCAACCGACATTACAAGAACACCCTAGACCAAAAGGAAAAGGGATAAATGTTGAGGTTCCTCCTCCCTCATCCCTACAAGGATTGAGAGAAAACCATATAAAACAATATTGTGCATTACCATGAGTTAATCACACATCTGCCTCTTCCTCTAAGATACAAAAACCTATGGAAAAACATGAGACTCCTTTTGAAGATATTAGCAATAAAACAAGAAGAAATAGACAAGCTAGAGAAAGAAGGAAGAGAAGGCAAACCTTGGTGATGAGGTATAAATAACCTCATTTCTTTAATGGATCAAATAGCCTTTTTGCACTAACCAATTCCCTAGCCTTGCCAATTTATTTATTTTTATAGGCAATATTTATCTATTTTTAATAAAATATTGTACAAATCCTGATTTCCTAAATTGATTGAAACTAGCTTGTAAATGTTGATTTAATGGCATGAAAAGTTGGGTAACTGTGCAGGTTAATGCATTGACTAAGAAGTGGACATCATGCAGTTGTGAACGAGTGTGCCGGAAGTTGTGGGCACCAAAAATTTTAGGCTTGCATTTAATGAAGACTTCATTTTATCCTACTATTTTTGTAGTTACCCAAAAGACATTATGACTCCACTCAGAGTCCTATTTATGTTTAAAAAATAGCAGTAGTTAATTTTATGTTTTTCAGTTATAAGACTTCTTCAACTGGTATTTTCCCGCCATCGAAAGTTTAGGAGTTTTTGAAGTAGTTCAGTTTTTGCAGTTGCTTGAAATATGGATATAAAATAGACACTATGGATGAATGAAAGACAATCTTTTAGTTCTCAAAATCATCAGACATGTGTACTTGCAATTTTTATGAATGGAAATAATATTTTAAGTTTTAGTTTTCTTTAAGAATATATGAAGATTTGAATGGAGTTCTCATGTGATGTTGAAGCGATTGAATGTGATCTGGATTAAGACAAACTTCTCCCATGAGTTGGCCACTCGCAGGACTATAGGATAGATAAGTATTTTCATTTCTGTGGATGTTTTTATTCAGTTGAATATAGTTTATGTTTAGCTTTTGTTGTTAACCTACAAGGTGTGTTGTGTAAAAGCTGAACTATTGTGCACTTTTGTTTGGAACTTTCTGTGTTTGTTGGAAGTTTTCTGGCACATCTACCTTAGTTGGAATTATTTTTTTCTGATAATTAGAATTTGGAGTGCTTGCAGCTTAGCAAATTGCAGTTGTGAATTGTTAGCATAGAATTTATTTGCTTTCTAGTGTAGAGTTTATCTGCTTTCTAAGTGTAGAATTTATATGCTTTCTAGTCTAGAATTTTCATGCTTCTTAGTATAGAATTTGAATGCTTTCTGTAGAAGGATAAAATTGATGTTTCATTTCATGTACTGTTTTAACTTTTTAACGGATCTAGAAAACTATTTCTCAATGAAATATCCAAACTCCCTATTGCAGACAGCCTCAGACACTACCCTAGTCGATAAACTGATAATTTTCATCTAAAGTGTTAGGACCTTACGATAACCTGTCACTTGGCTCAAAAGAATTCCTCACCTCAACAAGAAAACATTGAACCATCTAACATCGAAGCAAACCAAGAAGAGACCAAGGTTGATAAGGTAAAGGATAAGGAATCTGAATGGGCACGTGTCCCCTATGTACCTCTTTCCTCTAGCATTCGGGATTGGGAGGAAGATGATTTGCTCATCAACAACTGCTAGCACGGTTGTGTCTTCCGGTAAGTATTTCTAACCCTATTGGTCACCTTTGTCGTAGTATGCCTATACTCGCTTACGTGACCTTCTCTTATGCACTATGTTCCCCTGTGTTGTGCTATGTTTTGTTAAGGTCCTTTTGGATGACCCTTGATACTCTTGTAAGGTCAAGGATACAAGGGGACGGCCTATGTTGTGACCATTCTTCTATTTGTATCATCATTCTTCTATCAATCTTCTCCTCTATTTTATTGTTGTGTGTCGTGCCTTAGGGGCATAGCATTACAGAGGGTGTTTTTGGGGCATCCTCCTATGTGGTGTTCCTAAGGCACTTGTTCTCCTATCTCATCTTATTGTTTACCTGTTGCAAGTATGGGCCTAACCGGTGTTGTCATTAATGTCAACATACTCATGTTGCATTAATGTCAAGGTTTCGATGAGCTGCGTGCTGAGGATATCGAGAAAATTAGTCCTCTCAGAAATAAAGAAGAACAATGAAGACAATGAATCTCTATGAAGTGAAGATCCCAGATAGATAAAGATCAAAGTATGCGCTTCAAAGGGTTTGTAGATATGTGTCTAAAGATGATCCAGTCAAGATTTGAGAGGTCCGCATGAAAATATGGAGGAGTTATAGCCATAATAGTAAAATTGGTTCTGGCAATTGTTCAGAGGTGACTAAGTGACACAAATAGGTCCAGTGAGATTTGGAAATACAATATCATGTTCTGTAGATATGGTGACATGTTTGGGAGGCTAATGTGAATTGACAACTCAATTGGTTCATGGTTTGGAGGTCCACAAGCAATCCTTCTAATGTGACAGTGATGACTGACTGTGTTCTTGAGGTTCCGGATGAAGATGTGAATGATTACAGTAAGAAGAAGTGGTGCGGATGTTCTTGGTGATTTAAGCAAGCTTGTGGGGGTCTCTAGATTGTGTCCAGTTTGTGTTGGCGGTCCGCATTGAAGATTGAGCTCGTAATTGAAGATTTACCTTCGGGTGATGGTGTTCTTCCTAATCATAGCGGACTGAATGATTTGTGCATGTTGCAGATGATCTTGAAGATGTTTTGCAAAGCATGGCATGTTCCTTGAAGAAGATTGAAGTCCCAGCTATGTGTGGCTGACAATGTAGTGATGCGCATGAAGTTTTTGTAATAAGTCAAGTTGTATTTTTGAAATTGCTCTGTAATAAAATAAGTATATATTGTGCCAACTTTAATGATCATTTCAAAGTTGATGTCATGTATAAATAAGAATTGTGAAGTCATACAAATGTATCCTTGTGGTCATGATGAGAAGGTGGTAGTGAAGAGGAGCGAAAAGTAGAGTAGAGGTGTTGAGCTTAAATGGAACTGACTCAAGCATAGTGAAGATGCTAATCTCCAGTTCAAGTATGTAATACTTATATTCTTCTGTAGACAATGTGTCTCCTGTAGGCAATGGGCCTCTTGTGAGCAGTGTGCTCGGGCAGTGAGTCCTAATTGGCAAGTACCATTTTATTCTTTTCATTCTTTTAACAGAGAATACAATCTTGGGTTAGGCACCCTGTGGTTTTTCCCTTAACCAGGTTTTCCACGTTAAAATCTTGGTGTCATATGTGTTGAATTTGTTTTTGCTCTTGAATTATTACATTATGCTTCCATGATTGAATCTTTGATATGTTGTTGAAATATAAGAAGGTTTTAAAGTGAATAAGGAATAGGATTTTGAGATAACTGATTCATGCCCCCCTCTTAGTTATCTGCCTTGTTTCCAAAAATTGGTATCAGAGCTAAGCTCCTCTAGAAGAAGCTTAACTACTTGAGGAGATCCAGGATGTCGACCTACAAGAAGGACAGTCCAAGGTTTGATGGGACAAACTTCACTACTTGGAAGAGCCGCATGGAATGTCACTTACAATGCATGGGAGATCAATATTGGAACACAACCACAACTAAATATGTTCCTCCAAAGAATGGTCCAACAACTATAGATGAAGTCAGAGATGCAGACAATAATCTTTGAGCTAAAGAAGTCCTACTGAGTGCCTTGTTGATGTAGAGCTAACAAATGTTATGGGATTGAAGACTGCTTATGAAATTTGGACAAAGCTAGAAAATCTTTATGAAGGAGACAAATATGTTAAGTGTTCCAAGCTACAAAGTTTGAAAGGAAAGTTTGAAAACTTGAAGATGGGTGAAGATGAGAATATCACTTTGTATATGTCAAAAGTAAATGAGCTTGTATGTGGCATTAGATGTGCTGGTGGAATTTTGGATGAAGATGAGATTGTTGCCAAAGTTCTTAGATCTTTACCTCCTGCTTACAAACACAAAGTTGCTACTATTGAGGAAATCAGATCTTTAACAACTATTACAAGGGATCAATTGGTTGGTAAGATATCTACATTTGAGTTGGCTAAGTTTGGTGATGCATTTCCCAAGACTAAATCTGCATTCAAAGCTAGTGCCTCTGCAAAAGGCAAACAAAGATATGATCTAGGAGAAAAATTCCTCAAGGAAATCAACTTGGTATGATAAAGCAAAGAAAGATCTGAAAGAAGATGAGTTAGAAGTTGAACAACTTGAATCCCTTATTGCAAAGAGACTGCCAAGAGGATCCAATAAGTATGAAGGAAAATTACCTTTCAAATGCTTTGCCTACAATAAGATTGGTCATTTTGCCTCAAGATGTCCCGAAAGGTCTTCAAGGCCAAATCCTAATAGATCAAGATTTCAGAAGAAGTGTTACTATGTTCAAGAAAATGATGATGGAGTAACAAATGATGAATCTCAGATAGGAAACAAACCTGGAAGTGATTGGGTGTTTATTGCCATCAAAGAAGAAGATCCAATGCCTATTGTATCTACCAATCATAAGATGATAGAAAGCGGTTTGGCTGCTCAGGTTGAAGAAAAGGACGAATGGGTTATTGATAGTAGATGCTCTCACCATATGACTAGTGACAAGAGTAAGTTCTTAATCTTGGAAAGATATGAAGGTGGAGTTGTAAAATTTGGAGATAATTTTGCTGGCAGAATTGGAGGCAGAGGAACTATTTCTTTTGATGGAAAGAACAAAACCAGTGATGTTCTGTATGTTGAAGGTCTGAAGCATAATCTTCTCAGTGTTGGTCAGTTGGTGGACAAAGGCTATGATCTCTGATTCAAAAATGGAAAATGCAAGATCTTTGAAAGCACTGGAACTGAGATTGCATCTGGTACACAGACAAAAGGTAACATCTTCCAATTGGTTGGTACTGACAAAAGTTACTTATTTGTTGAAATTGATTAGAGTTGGTTGTGGCATAGGAGAATGTGTCATATTAATTTTGATAATATTATCAAGATAAGCAACACTCAGGCTTTAAGAGATCTTCCAAGACTGGTGAAACCTGCTAACAATTTATGTAAACAATGTCAATTGGGTAAGCAAAATAGAGTCTCATTCAAAAGTAAGGAGAAATATTCAACCAGGTTGTTAGACTTGGTGCACATTGATCTCTGTGGTTTGGCAAGAATCAGAAGTCTGCAAGGAGATAGGTATTTCATGTTGCTACTTGATGACTACTCTCGGATGATGTGGGTAAACTTCTTGAAAGAGAAATCCGAAGCACTTGAGAAATTCAAAATATTCAAGGCTATGGTAGAGAATGAAACTGGAATAAACATAAAGTGCCTCAGGTCTGATAGAGGTGGATAATTCACATCCGGTGAGTTCATAACATTCTGTGAGAATCATGGGATAAAGAGACAGTTATCTACTCCAAGGACTCCTCAGCAGAATGGAGTAGTGGAGAGAAAGAACTAGACCATCCAGGAAGCATCTAGGACCATGATGATGGAATCTAATGTTCCTCAGATCTATTGGAGAGAAGTTGTAAGCATTGTTGTCTATACTCTTAATTGGGTACAAATCAGAGGGAATACTAGTAAGACCCCTTATGAACTTTGGTTTGGCATCACTCCTACTGTGAATTATTTCAGAGTCTTTGGTAGTAAATGCTATATCAAAAGAGATGAAGACCTTGGCAAATTTGATGCTAGAAGTGATTAAGGAATATTCTTGGGATATTCTACTCAAAGCAAAGCATACCGGTGTTATAACAAGAGATTGAGAAAGATTGTAGAAAGTACAAATGTGAAGGTTGATGAAGGCATGGAAAATCCCTCAAGGTATTATGAGTATGAAGTAGATGATCAAAATGATGTCTCAGACCAAGAAGAACAAGTCCCAACTCCAGTTCAGATTTAGACTGATCCAGAGAATCCTGAAATACAAGAAGAAGAGACAAGTTTGGATGAACCTGTCCAAGAATTAGAAGTGCAAGAGAATCCCAAAACTCCCAGATATGTAAGACTGAATCATTCTAAAGATCAGATCATAGGAGATAAAAGCAAAGGTGTTCAAACAAGAAGAAAAATTGCTCAAGATTTAGTGAAGTATTGTTTGATTTCAAATATTGAACCTAAAACAGTAAGTGAAGCATGCAATGATGAAAGCTGGGTTAAAGAAATGGAGGAAGAACTGATGTAGATTAAAAAAAATCACACTTGGGATCTTGTTCCCAGACCCAAGGACAAAAATGTGACTGGGACTAAGTGGGTCTTCCGAAATAAACTGAATGAAGATGGTGAAGTAGTAAGAAACAAATCCAGATTGGTCTGTAAGGGTTATTCTCAAGTAGAAGGAGTTGACTTTGAAGAAATTTTTGCTTTGGTAGCAAGAATTGAAGTAGTCAGATTATTTCTTGCCTTTGCTACCTTCAGGGATTTCAAGGTATATTAGATGGATGTCAAGTCTGCTTTCCTAAATGATGATTTGGAAGAAGAGGTATACATTGAGCAACTGGATGGATTTCAATTGTCTGATCATAGAGATATGGTCTACAAGTTAAAGAAGCCATTGTATGGACTCAAGCAAGCCCCAAGAGCCTAGTATAAAAGATTGGACAAACATCTTTTGAAGATTGGTTTCAACAAAGGTACTGCTGACAATAATCTATATTTTAAGGTTGATCATGAAAATATCTTGATTGTTGAAGTATTTGTTGATGATATCATCTTTGGAGGGAAAGATAGTATGTGCAAGACTTTTACAAATCAAATGCAAAGTGAATTTGAGATGTCTATGTTTGGAGATATGAATTTCTTCTTGGGTCTGCAAATCACTCAAACAAAGAAAGGAATCTTCATATCATAGACCAAATATGTGAAAGAATTGTTGAAGAAATTTGGGATGGAAGATTCAAAGCCAATGAATACTCCCATGGCAACCGGATGTAAGCTAAGAAAAGATGATGAATCTCCTAAGGCTGATCAGAAAAAATACAGGTCAATGATTGGAGGACTACTCTATCTTACTCAAACTAGGCCTGACATTATGAATGTTGTTGGTCTTGTTGCCAGATTCCAACCTGATCCAAGGGAGTCTCATGTCATGGAAATCAAGAGAATTATTAGATATTTGAAGGGAACAGTTGAGTATGGATTATGGTATCCTAAGGATCATGATTTCTCTCTTCATGCTTATACAAATGCTGATTGGGCAGGAGATGTGGATGACTGGAAGAGTACCAGTGGTGGTGCATTCTTTTTGGGAAAAAGATTGGTTTCTTGGCTAAGTAAGAAACAAGAGGTAATATCTCTGTCCACTGTAGAAGCAGAGTATATTGCAGCAGCAGGCAGTTGCACTCAAGTATTGTGGATGAAGCAAATGCTAAGAGATATTAGAGTGGAGTATGAAGAACCTATCATAATCTTCTGTGATAATTCAAGTGTAATAAACATATCAAAAAATCTGGTGTTGCATTCAAAGACAAAACATATATCCATTAAGTTTCACTTTTTGAGAGATCAAGTGAACAAGAATGAAGTCAAATTAGAATTTGTGCCCTCAAAGGATTAGATTGCAGACATTTTTACTAAACCTCTACCTAAGGACTCTTTTGAGTATCTCAAGGAGAAGTTGGGGGTTATTACCCCTCTGGTTCTGAATTAAGGTGCACTGATGTACATCAGTCCGGTGGATCTCAAATTCATATCTTGTGATCCGGATTGATGTTAGGAGGCTGCTATTCAGGGGGAGCAGTCTATATGATTTTGAAGAATGAGAAGTGGTTGCAAGTATGTGCCCTTTGCCATTGATGTCAAAGGGGGAGAGAAGACATGTGAAAAACAAAATATGAAAAACAAAAGTGGTTGCTGATCAAAGGGGGAGCAGTAAAGAAAGAGAAGACATGTGAATGGTTGATGTTGATAGGGGGAGCTATGTCAGTCAGTGAGGAGAAGTTCTTGTCTTGATGGTTAAAACAGTTTTTCACATCATATGTTGCCATCAATGACAAAGGGGGAGATTGTTGCAAGTATGGGCCTAACCAGTGTTGTCATTGATGTCAACATACTCCTGTTGCATTGATGTCAAGGTTTGGATGAGCTGTGTGCTGAGGATATTGAGAAAATTAGTCCTATCAGAAACAAAGAAGAACAGTGAAGACAGTGAAGCTCTATGAAGTGAAGATCCCAGATAGATAAAGATCAGAGTATGCGCTTCAAAGGGTTTGTAGATATGTGTTTGAAGATGATCCAGTCAAGATTTGAGAGATCCACATGAAAATATGGAGGAGTTATAGCCATAAGAGTAAAACTAGTTCTGGCAACTATACAGAGGTGACTGAATGACACAAATAGGTCTAGTGAGATTTAGAAATACAATATCATGTTCTACAGATCTGGTGGCATGTTTGGGAGGCTAATGTGACTTGACAACTCAATTGGTTCGTGGTTTGGAGGTACATAAGTAATCCTTTTAATGTGACAGTGATGACTGACTATGTTCTTGAGGTTCCAGATGAAGATACGAATGATTACAGTAAGTAGAAGTGGTGCAGATGTTCTTGGTGATTCAAGCAAGCTTGTGGGGGTATCTAGATTGTGTCTAGTTTGTGTTGGCGGTTTGCATTGAAGATTGAGCTCGTAATTGAAGATTTACCTTCGGGCGATGGTGTTCTTCCTAATCTTGGTCGACCGGATGATTTATGCATGTTGCGGATGATCTTGAAGATATTTTGCAAAGCATGGTGTGTTCCTCGAAGAAGATTGAAGTCCCAGCTATGTGTGGCCAACAATGTAGTGATGCGCATGAAGTTTTTGTAATAAGTCAAGTTGTATTTTTCAAATTGCTTTGTAATAAAATAAGTGTATATCGTGTCGACTTTGATGATCATTCCAAAGTTGATGTCATGTATAAATAAGAATTGTGAAGTCATACAAATGTATCTTTGTGGTCATGATGAGAAGGTGGTAGTGAATAGGAGCGAAAAGTAGAGCAGAGGTGTTGAGCTTAAATGGAACTGAGTCAAGCATAGTGAAGATGCTAATCTCCAATTCAAGTATGTAATACTTATATTCTTCTGTAGATAGTGTGTCTCCTGTAGGCAGTGGGCCTCTTGTGAGCAGTGTGCTTGGGCAGTGAGTCCTAATTGGCAAGTGCCATTTTATTCTTTTCATTCTTTTAACAGAGAATACAATCTTAGGTTAGTCACCCCATGGTTTTTCCCTTAACTGGGTTTTCCACGTTAAAATCTTGGTGTCATATGTCTTGAATTTGTTTCTACTCTTAAATTATTACATTATTCTTCCATGATTGAATCTTTGATATGCTGATGAAATATAAGAAGGTTTTAAAGTGAATAAGGAACATGATTTTGAGATAACTGATTCACCCCCCCTCTCAGTTATCTGCCTTGTTTCCAACATTATCTTTTTCTAGTGATTCTACCTAGTTGGTGAATGATGAAAACAAACAAATATGGATACGGACTATGTGTCCCTTCAGCAAGCAAAGTAAAAATGGACCTAGTCCATATATGACAATGGGGTTGATATACATATATCTGACGCTTGACTAGTAGAATCACTCCGTGTGATGTTTCATCTTATGGCATTTCTTGTGAATAGAATTTTACAACCACTCAATCTGCTCTTACACACTTTGATTGGTATCTCACCTTGTTGCTACACTTGATTCTGAGGTATCTGTAGTATAGCCCAACAGTTATACTTAGCTTCAAACCCGTAGTATAGCCTTGGTCCTTGATGTGATTGTTTTCATGCATAGCTTTAATGAATTGCTTTGGTTATGATCTTAGAGAAAGATTTCTAACCTCTTGTGTTGTTTATCTTCGCAAATCATATCAATGTGTTTGTGGGAACATTTGGTGATTGTAAGCACGTCACCTTGGGGGCATGGGCTTTGCGAAAGCTCTGTCTTCTCTCTACCTTAATGTGCTTGATATCAGTACACGACATCAACCACCTTAAGGTGGGGGCATATATAATGATATCTGTGTGATGATTATGGTACTAACAAAGTGTGTTTATAAGCCCCTTCTGTGAGGCAGGATGTTGTATCTCTGACGTGAGTACACATCTTTATTTACATTGCAATCAAAGAAGCCCTCTACACGAGGCAGGATAATGTATCTCTTGAGCTAGTGTGTATCCTTTTATTCAAAAGCCCTTCTGCAGAAGGCGGGATGGTGTATCTCTTGAGCTAGTGCACATCCTCTTATCAAAAGTCCTCCACAGAGGCAGGGTTGGATCTTGAGACTATCCTCCCTTAAGCATGTCTTTGGTGATTGTTGTGGCATAAGCCCAATTGTTAGGTGTGTCTGCAACATGTTTGAGATGGTGAGACTTAGCAATAAGCTCCTTCCATCACCCGTGTTTGTCGTGTTTAAGAAGTATAGTATGTCTATGGCATGCTATATGACACTTGTGTATTTCATTTGTCTTCCGTGTGTTTTCCCTCGTGTGTAGTGTAAAGGGTGTGGCAATGAGTCCCCCCTACACTTGGGTTTTGTATGGAGTGTTTTCCCCCTAGTGTGTGTAAAGGGTGCAGTGATGAGTCCCCCCTACACTTGGGTTTTGTATGGTGTGTTTTCCCCCTAGTGTAGTGTAAAGGGTGTGGCGATGAGTCACCCCTACACTTTGGGTTTTGTATTACATGCTTTTCATTTTATACATATGAAAATGTTATGAAAATGCTATATCAATGTCTTCATCATGTTTTACGTGACTGCTCTTATGTCTTCATCATGTTTTTCATGTCTTCAATACTATCTTCTCCATGTCTTGTGTGCTTCCTACTATCTTCATTGTGTTTTGTGTGTCTGCAATGTGTTTTCTAGTGCTTACCTGAGACTGGGGGCTGGAAATAGTTCCTCAATCTTTGTGTATGTCTTAGTTTCAAGTGCCTGGCATGTTTAATGTGTTTTCAATTGTACTTTAATGCATGTATGTGTTGTAAGATCATACATACATTAAAGTGGGGCCTAAATTTTATTGTCGTAAAATGTCCCCCTAGGACTTTTACCTCCTAAGTTTAGCTCCCAGGTCCCTTAGATTTAATCATGCATGTTTAAAATGAATCCCGGAGCAAAATCCCCCAAAACCTATGTCAAATGGGACCTAGGGGTAAACCTTAAGCTTAATCTGGACCCAAAATAGGCCCTTGGACTTGGGCGTCCACACCCTATTCCAGCCATATTTTGTCGGGGTCCCAAATTTGAATGTCAGCTTGTGACCATTAAAAAGGTTTCCCTTGTCAGCATCTTAAGTTTGAATTGTGAAAGTTTAGCGGGAATGCATATATAATCATGTTTTGGACTTCATTTTACAACTAGATGGATAATGCAAACTTGTGATCTTATGCTAAGGATACTTAAGGCTTTCATTGTGTTGCAGATTAGTATTGTGTTGTGTTTGTACTTGTTTGTTGTAGATTTGTCTTCATCAATCCATCTCCTCATGGCGTATTATATCTTCATCTCCCCGTGAGAGCTTCACCTCTAAGATGGCATCTACTTTGTGTTTCAACCATTTTATCATATCATTTGCTTTTGCCTCTGTCCACCAAGGACATGCACTCTCTATCTAACAACGGTGTTGGAAGGCTTGAATGTCATTCTGGGGCTTGACTGAGGCAAGCTCCTAAACACCACAACCCCCAAACCCTCTCTTGTGATTGCAGGTGACAGGTGTTAGATTTTACAGAGAGGAGTTGCAGGAGATCAAAGTAGGGCATAAAGATTCTAGATCTGAAGAAAACAACAGAAAATATCCCTAATTGGACAAGGGTGATCCCTCTTTCATCCTCCACTTTAGCATTGCCAGAAATCTCTGAGCAGGGTACACTCTACAAAATATTTTGGTTCCTAATCCTTAGAAAAAGTGCCACATTGGACAAGGGTGGCCTCTCTTTCATCCCTGAAGTTTCACTTCCTAAAATTTAAATCTTGGTATGTTTCTAATATGCATTTAGTGCCTTCTTGTGTGAGCATTTGTCAGGTTTCATCTGTTTGTTTATGATTTTGCATAATTAGGGTTTTAGGCCTAATCGCATTAGGGTTAAATAACAGAATATCAATATATTCTATCTTTCCAAGCATCTCATTATGACATCAGACCTGTAACTGAGTCCTCTATCATAGTTCTAACTTAGTTTGATCTATGTCCTCGAATGTATGTGTGAAAGAAGGGTTTGATTGAATCTAATTAACACACAACTTGATCATTCCCATTTTCATACATAACACCTTACAAAAAGTTAGTTGTGAAAATATTATGTACACTTCTATTATGCATTTGGATCCAACATTGATTTCTTCCTTAGTAGACTTGAAATAAAGAAACTTTGTTGGAAAGAATCATTATATATATATATATATATATATATATATATATATATATATATGTGTGTGTGTGTGTGTGTGTGTGTGTGTGTGTGTATATATGTATATATATATATATATATATATATATATATATGTATATATATATATACATGTATATATATATACATGTATATATATACATGTATATATATATACATGTATATATATATACATGTATATATATATACATGTATATATATACATGTATATATATATATATATACATGTATATATATACATGTATATATATATGAATTTAGTTTCTTATGCAAATGTAACTTGAATTGATATTCGTTCATTGCATGTACTGTTATGTTTATTTTTGTAATGGAAGTCATTTTGTTTTGTCTTGTGCAACTTGAGCATACCTTCTAGGATAGGATGTCGAATGTGGGCTATCAGAGACTTGGTGATCTTCTTTTTTGAGATCTACTAGTTATCTTCTTATGTTTTGGCCAAAGCTATGTGTGTACCAGTAAAATAGATGGAATTTAATGCCTAGTGATTAATATGTTTCTCTGTCACATCCTGATTTGATGCATGAGCATCCAGTGGTGTAAGGGCAATCTTGCATCATCCAAAAACAAGTTCCATAATTAGTGTTTTTGGTTCCATAATCTCTTGAATAATGATGTAGGACTTTCAGTTTTTCCAAACTGCTAAAAATAGCAAACTATCAGTTTTGGAAAGTTTAACTGCCATTTTAGGAAAGTTTGCATTTGGGCACGGATGGAAGTGAAATTTTACAGGAAGCTTCATAACTGAAATATAAGACCTTTGGCGAAGGAATCAGGCAAAGATCATTTGTGAGCTGAAAGATATTAAAGTTTTCATTTTCTGAAAGCCCCCTGAAAATTTCTAAAACCATATATGAGGCACTAAAATGTCCCGTAGCATCCTAAAAAGTTGATAGAAAGTTGTTTACAAGTTTCCATCATGATAGTTCACTTCTCGAGCTTTCCGACACTTCAAACGGTTTGTCAATCAGACACCTAGATCAAAAGTTATGCTTCCTGAAAGTTGACCTACTTTTGGAGGGAGTTGCAGATTTTGAAATTTAGCTGGAGGCTGCCAAAAAGTGCTATTTATGACTATTTTTTAGAACCCTGGGTAGTAGTAGAGTTAAGGGGGAAAGTGTAGATTCAAGAATAGGTGGGAAAATATAAACCCTAGCTGATTTGGGGTTACAGAAGGCAGAAGATTTTAGAGCTTGGTGATGTGTAGTTGTAGTGTGTTGCAGCTTGTGGAGGATTGATTCCTCTAATTGTAATTGAGCTTCTGTAATGTAATGAGTTGTCCAAATCAATAAAGAAATATTCTATTTTCTATGTGTCATTTCTATTGTTGTGTGTTTTTTTTATTTACCCCCTTCATCATGTTTGCAAGTTATGATCATTCTAGATTCTAGAATGCATATAGGCATTAGGCATGTATTCAGTGTTCTCTCCTGCCAATTATTCTAGGTTGCTAGGCATTTTGTGCAAGGTTGGGTATTCTTTGAGATAGGAACAATTATGGGGAAGCATAGTGCTTCGTGGTTGGGCGGAAAAAGCACCTTAATCATGTTCTTGTCCTTTGGCTTGCGAAAGACCAGTTGGTTAATGGCATCTGAAGATGGATACTTGTATCATTGATCATAGCTGTTTAATTTTGACATTATGTCATATCATTGTATAGAAATGATTGTATGGCATGATTGCCAAGAGATGTAAATTGTACATTCTTTTGTTGTGCTATCTCCTGGTTATGGCACGTGGTTTTGAAAGAGATATGGTAACATTATTGATTATTATTAAAAGCTTTATCTTTTCTTTAGAAGTTAAATGTATGAGTTGTTTTTCTTCCGCATTGTTAGCTTGTGGAATGCGCACTTTACAATACCTTCAAAAGAAGGCATAATATCTCCACCTACCAGAGAGGTTTCTTGTTATGGAAGAAGATTGGATCTAGAACCAACACATATTAATTAATTGATGCTAAATTTTGTGTTGCATGTTCATTCCTACACACTTGTACCATGGATATTTGAGATAGTTTTGTAAGGATTTTTAGGCTATATGCTATCTCGATTGGTTTCTCTTCATTAGGAGAGGTTGTTACTTTTTCCAATGTATAAATGGTTTTGTGTAATCCATTTTTTCCCTTTTGCTCTCACTCATAAAAGAACATTTTTTTGTTTTTCATATTATTTTGTATTGTGTTTTTAATTCATGAATTTTTTTTTATGTTGTATTGTATTTCCTCTTTCACTAATAAAAACATTGTTGTTTGTTAGGTGATTTAAGAATGTTCATGTATAGGTGATTTATGAATAGTTTGACTCCATTGACCATCTAATAAAGCACTAGTCTACTTAAAACTATAGATTTACAAAATAGAGCCAATTATTGTACCCATGTGATATTTTCATATTGTATCAAGTTTCAAAGCTAAAACCTTGTCTTTCTATCTTTTCAAATGGTCATATTTCAATATCTTTCCTTATTAGTCTATGTTATTGTAGAGTAAAATACTCTACATTTTGAATTTTGAAGTTTAAGCTATGCGGGTCCAATTTTGTTTCTGAGTACTTCAGTTTTGATTCAAGGGTTTTCGACACACAGCGCGAGCACAAAGCACGGGCGCGAGGGTTTTCCATTTTTGAAAATTTTCCCAAAGTTCCAGAGTTCAGCGGAATTCGCCAAGTGTCAGTGCCCAGGACACATTATATAGTTGCTTAAGGTGTCTTGGATGCAGCCACGCATCCCTTTTGAGTCCCTGCGGAAACCACCAAGTGTCGGCATCCGAGGATCCATTTTTATAAGTTTCAAAGCCTTGTTATGAAGAAGTCTAGCGAGCCCCTTTTTAAGTTTCTCCCGGTGCAGCGGAAACCACCACGTGTCAGCAGTCGTGATAGTTTATAAAGTTTCCTAAAGTAGCCGTGGAGAGTGCCACGTATCTTTTTGTAGTAAGGCGGAAGCCGCCAGGTGTCGGCACCCATTCAAGTTTCGTCAAAGTTTCAAACGTTCCTGTTGAAGGTTTCTTGTAATGTAGCGAGCCCCTTTTTAGAGTTTTGGTGAGCGCGGCAGGCGCCAAGTGGCAGAAGCGGAGGGAGTTTCTAAAGTTTCCTAAAGTAACATGGGAGTTGCCGTGTGTCCCATAAGGTTTCTACGGAAAGCTCCAAGTGTCGTCTTCTGCAGGTTCCTTTTGTTTTCAGTGCTAAGTAAAGGAAGTATGGTGGACCCCACTAATATTCCTATAACTTCAGCGGAGTGTGCCATTTGTCACCATCCGCGTGATCTTTATAAGTCTGTCATGTTTCTATAAAGTTTCTTGGAGTTGCGCGGAGGGCACCAAGTGGCAACGTCCGCGGAGGTTTTGTTAAAGTTTCAAAAGTTTCTCAGACTACAGAGGAAGCCGCCAAGTGTCATCTTCTACAAGACCCTGTAAAGTTTCTAAAGTTTCTCAAAGAGCAGCGGAAGCCGCCACGTCCACAGTTTCTCATGTAAGCGGAAGGCGCCACCTGTTCCTTTTTCTTTTTGAGGCTGCTCAGGCGCAGACTGTATGGTGGGTCCCATTTTTCATATTTCTTGAGTTTCAAAGCTTGGCGGACCGTGACAGGTGGCAGAGCCTAAGCACCCTTAGTATAAGCCACAGTAAAGACTCAGAATAAAGCAAAAAATGCCATGTGTTTTTGGAAGGGCCGCGGACGCTGCCAAGTGTCAGATTCCGGTATTTCCTGAGGAAGAAGCAGTTTCTTAAGTAAGTCATGCGGAGGATGCCAAGTGTTTGTTTCTTATTGATCTGAAAAGATGAAGGAGTTTCAAGAAAGAGGCGCGTATGAATGCCAGCTATTTCAAGGGTTTATAGTCGCAAAGACTATCAGAGAGCTGCCACGCGTCCCTCCCTGATTCAAGTATGTGGGGTTACATGTATCTGTTGCAGCCAATGAATTTGCAGAGTGGCTAACCGTTTCTGATTCGAAGGAGATCCTCTGTCAGATACCTTCAGTTAACTGCCAGTTCGGTTAGGCCGTTGAGATTTGATCATGCGGGCAATCTTTAGGCCAGTTGCATGCTATAAGTACGGGTTTAGATCACCGTGCAAAAGGGATAGGAGATATAGAGATTTTCTGCATCACAGATTGTGGGAGAAGTTTGAGGATCTTTTGTAGTGACTAGTAATATCATTTGCCTTTGTTCTATTTCCTTAATTCAGAAAGTTTGTATAATTGTGCATGATTCTGTGCCTTTTATGTAACTTGAACATTAATAAAAACAGAGTTCTGTGCCTTGCTGATATTTTCTGTGTTATGACAAAGCATTCTGGTTTGTGAGCCTTTGATTCTATTTGTCTTTAATCTGTTACATTGATCATGCATTTTTGCTCTTTAATGTGACTAAATCTTAAAATAGTTTCACTGTACTTAAGTGTTGAGATACAAAATCACATTCAGGCACATCGCCATAATTTTAGTTTCCTGTTTTAGTTACATTGGCGATTCTGTTTCATTCTCCCCTTTTTCCCAAACACTTTTGAGATAAAGAAGAGCCAGCTTCTTTAAAATCTGGAGGTCACTCTGAAAAGCATTCCCACGTTTCAGAGTTTCCCATGTTGGTGTTGGAAACAGCGCAATTCTGAACATCAACAGTTATTTTTGGTCTTTTTTACTAACAACTTTTACAAGGTTAGATGATGACTACAAGCTTGATAAGGATAAATAATGATGGCATTTAAAGACAGATCAAATACTAAAGAATAGATCAGCATGTAAGAACAACTAGTAGCGTACAAGTTTGAAGGTTTTTCCAATCATAAAATTAGAAGAAAGGTGCTTTAGTCTTCAAAGAAAATTGGAAAATAGCTCAAAATTTAAGTCCACCTAAGGCATGAAAGGAAATTAAAGATCAAAATTGTAATGCAAGTTTTAGTGGTTTGAACCCAACATAACTCTACCTAAAATAAATAGAAGGGATATCTTAAATATGGTGCATAAATCCATTGAAAAAATCATGTAAAACCAATGCCAAAGATAGTGTAAGGTGGCAAGTATGCTTGGATTCATACTCAATAAAGAGACACAACAATAGGGTAAAGTGCAAATGTTCTAAATGATCCATGCTAAACAAGAAGAGAGTTAAAAGGATTGATATGAGGAACACTTTTTAGTGATGAATGTAACAAAAAGTTCCTCCAAGTGTACTTTTTGGTGACAAATTTAATAAAAAGTTCTCCAAGCACAATTTTTAGTGACAGATGTAATAAAACGTTTCTCTAGGTGCACTTTTTAGTAATGAATATAATAAAAAAATTCCTCCAAGCATACTTATTGGTGACAAATGTAATAAAAATTTCCTCCAAGTGTTTTTTGGTGATGAATGTAATAAAAATTTTCTTTGGGCACACATTTTGACGATGGATATAATAAAACGTTCCTCCAGGTGCACTTTTTGGCGATGAATGTAATAAAAAGTTCCTCCAAGAATACTTTTTGGTGACAAATGTTGAGTAAATCTCTTCTAGCATACATTCATTGTGGCTTTGCCACCTATTTTTATCTGCTTCATCTTGGATCCTTGAGACAAGTTCATAAGTAAGAAGTCATCTTTCAAGCATGAAGTTCTCAGTACAAAACATTTTGAAAGTTCAAGTGTTTGGCATATCATCATGACTAAAGGTTTCAAAGTGTTTTCAAAATATTCACCACGATCAAAAAATGGAAAAGATTCATCAAAACCATCCAAATTCGCTTATCCTAAAGTCTATTTAGCCATCACATTTTTAGAGAAAAGAGCATATTTTGGAATTTGCTATTTTTAGTTGCTACTATTTATAGATTGTGTTATTTTTAATTGTCTTTATTTTTAGTTGGATGAGCTTTTTGAGAAGTCTATTTTTAATAGTCACCTTTTTCAAAGAAGAGCATATTCTATGTCACATCCCTAATTCTGACTATACTTTACTTTTTACTTGTATGTAATTAGTAGATAATTTTGCATGATTTAATGATTTGACATTATGCGAAAATGTTAGGATAAATCAATGATCTCATGAGTTTGAGTTTATATGTTTAGAATTAGACATGTGATTATATGATGTCATGATTATTTATTCATAAGATATATGAAGTAACGAACGATGCACTAATCCCAATTTGGTAATTGTTTATAAGTTGTAACCAAGGAAAACAAGTTTTCCACCCTCCAAGAAAGAGAGGCAGAGCATCATCGGAGAGAAGTGTATAGATGTATGGAAAGAACAAATTGGTTTCTATTTGATTCTTGTGCTTTCATAGTTTAGTGAACCGTCATTGAGCTTGGTAAGTTGGGTTTTGACCAATTAGTCTAAGTTGGTTTCAACTAGGCAATTGTCGATTTGTCGACAAGAACTATTAAGTATAGGTTTAAGTTAAATTAGGTCAGTATATGACCATCGACTAGAAAAAGTTGACAATAGCTAAATTATTTTACTATTCGAATACGTGATTGGGATCCTAGCATGTTATTTTCATTTATTTTCTTTAGGAAGATAAAGAGGGGGGGAGAACACATCAACCCCAATCTCATATCTTATCAAGTGCAAAAGCAATGTGAGTATATGTTTTATAAGTATATATATATATTCTTTGGGATCCTTGCATGTTATTTTCATTTATTTTCTTTGGCAAGATAGAGAGGGGGGGAGAACACATCAACCCCAATCTCATATCTTATCAAGTGCAAAAGCAATGTGAGTATATATATATATTTTATTATAGTTTAAAATTTAGACTCTTAATATGTATTTAGTTTAAAGATTACATAATAGAGTTCTCTATTTATTGCAAGCCACTATCTTAGTTGTGCTAGCTCAACTCCTTTACTCCTTAGCTAACTTGAAGATTTTGGAGGAGCTTTGAAGTTAGATTGTGGAGTGGTCTTTAAGACCATTATCTCCACGAGTTCTACATGCCTTCGTGGGATCTTTTATAGGCACTTTCTCTGCCTAATACTCTGCGGTATTGAGAAGAGTGGAGTTAAGCCTTTTTAAAAGGCTATATTGTCGATGTTAAAGATGAGAGATGCACGGTTGAACATTAATTCCACAGGGAAGAGAAAATTTGCAGACTGTGTTTCACACAGAGAGTTAGAAAGTGCAAGAATCTGTGGGGTAGGAATGTGAGAGACTCCATAAAACTTAGATATTTTTCACTGTAGAAGGAGTTACACTATAACAATGATATCAAGAGGTAAGATAATCTCTTTTCAAATGAGTTTACTATTCTTTATCACCATTGTTTTGTTTTTTATGTTTATCACAAGGTCGTGACTTCATAGCTAGATTTTTAGTTTAAGAAAACAAAGCTATTACTTTGTGACAACACTCAGGTAAGTTGAGGACTTCTGAGACCGAATGTGTAGGGATATTAACTTTGTTAAGACTAGTTAAACTGTAGAATAGAAAACTAAAAAAAACATACTTTCTTAAGGGAATATTATGAAGGATAACTTTGTAACGTTAGTTCGATAACCCTAAACTCTTAGTAAACATTTGAAGGCTGATAGGCCAAGAAATTCTGATCACATTATGTTTCTTTTGTGGTTGAGAGACTATGAGATCTCAGTTTATTGATCAAAACGTAGAATACCTCACAGGACAAAGAGAAATGTTACTCATATATAATGAAGGCTGAAATATTTATTCCCATTTAGTTGACAGTGACTAAATTGTTACGAAGGATTTGAGTTCTTTTCATTCTTTTTGTCATCTTATCAATACTTAAGAAGGTATCTGTTTGTTAGATAACTCAATCACTCTTAAACCGTATGAACTAGAAGTTTAAGGAGAAGCATTTGAGATCTATGAACAACTATGAGTATCTTTTTGCTATCTCAGAGGTATATTGAGACAATGGATATATGTAAGAGTTGAGTTTAAACTAGTTGAAGACTCTAGTATCAACCTAGAGGTAAGCTTGCTGAAAGTGAGATACAAATAGGTTTTCTTTTCCAAGTTTTTATATATATGATATTGTGTACTATCAAAACTTAGTGATAAGTATCACTCATTCTTAATAATATAGAAAAGACGTAAATCTCTTTTGAATACCTAAAGATGCTAAATGTATATATTGAGATGTATGTATTCATCAACTATGACATGTATATTTATTTTATGCAAAGTTATAAGAATGAGTTCTTACCCTTTTATATCAAGACTCAATGAACTCAAGAAGATCAAGTGGTCAAAATTATGGTTATAATATTATTGTAAATTCAACTTATCTAGGATTGAAAGGTTGTAACTAATCAAATGTTTAGTCATGATGATGATATCATTCATTAAAACCTAATTAGGATAAACCTCATGTACCTTATTTGTTCATGTTTTGAGAAATGATAATATGATCAATACCTAAGTGGTTGAGAATAGACTAGGGGTTATGATATTTATGCTATTTTAAGTACAACTTAGTAACTTTTAAAAATCAAGAGTATTTGATAATTCATTGTTAGTAGGTTCAGAAAAATCACATCTCTAGAATCAACGTAGAAGGGTTTAGATATCTCATAACTCTTAAGTTGGATACAACTTTGTTTTAGTCTATTTGTGTGTTATGATCTTTAGTTGTATGATTAAGAAAACCATAGTTTAGAACTGAGTAAATTAGGACAGAGTCTAAGTAGTACTTAGATAAAGTCAAAAATACAACTTGTAGCACCTGAGAGCTTAATCTATGAAGTCGATGAGTAGAATGATAGGAAGTCATAGACTCTAATGATTGCAAGAATGCTATCAAGAAAGGTTAAATCTTCTAAGGCTTTACATTGTTTATATCCTAGATTCAGGATTAAATTCTAAGTCAGATTGACTTGGAAATTGAGTTTAATCAAGATAGTTTATGGCTAGAGTTTTTAGTTAATCAAGTCAACTATAGGATGAGATAGTTTCCAAGTCGAGTTAGAGGTGTGTGAACATACGACTATGTTTATTGAAAAAATCTATTTATATAGAAACTTTGGCCAAAGTGATGCATTTGTCTCTGCATGCATTAGTCAATTCACAGTGTCTAGATAGCATAACCTGTCAGTATGATCATACTTAGCTAGAAGATTGTCTAGAGTTGTATGATTGATTGTGTTATGAAACAACACTAGAACTCATATGGAAAACATGTTGGTTCTATATATCTATACTCTTCATGCAGGGTAGGGCCACTTCCAGGAAGGAAGGTGTGCAGGGGACCACCAGTTTGTGGTTGGAGGTAAAGCACTCAGATGATGCTCTCCCTCTGTAACAGAAGACTTGAACTGAGACTTGAGTGACAAATGTCAAGATTCCAGATATAGTATTCTTTATGTTACGATGTAAAATTATTATTTTTGCCAAGTACAATATACATATTGTAAATGTAAAGTGAAATGTTTCTCACTATGATTTATCTTTGAATATATGAATTTTAAGGTTGAAGAATATTCAGAAAAGATATGCATTTATTTCTTTGTAATTATGCAAATGTAAAAAAACATTCTTTCATTTTTATCATGTTCATTTACTTTCCTAGTAAATTGTTGAGTAATTCTGAGTAATATGAGATGGCATGTCACATTCTAGGATTTGTTATTTTTAGCCAAAGCTATTTAGAACCCATTTATTCTTGTAATCTCTATTTTTAGTGTGAGGATCTTTTTGAGGAGTCAGCTATTTTTAGATGATTTACCTTTCGATCTCTTGTCATGTGAGAGATGTGAGCATAAAGTGATAGTTTGTAATAATTTTAATGTTAGTATAACTCGCAGTCTCATGATTTAGTTTTATTTTTAGTGGATAGGATAATTTGTAATAAATCTTGCATTCATTTAATCAAGCAATTCCTAAAGTAGAAGTTTAGTTAACTTCCTTGATTTATTTTCATGTAGTGCTTTGTAAATAGTTTAAACAAGTGTCATTTGAGCTTAGATTTATAATATATATATTCAAGCCCATATATTGCTAAATTGTTGTTCACAGAATTCTAAGTTTTAATGTTCAATTGTTTTCTATTGAGTACAATTTGGTAATTATTGTAAGCTTTGTATTATAATAATTTATTGAAAGAAGTCTTGCAACTTTGTGTGTAATGCTTTCTTGCTTAATGTTTGTGTTTTTCCAATATGATCTCATTTCACTTATGATTTGTTTATCTCTATGCTTAATTAAGAATCATAAGCATCTTTTAGTTGTGTTGGATTATTTTTTACAATAGATAGGTTTATATGCAAAATCATTTGCCTTGAGTTGAAGAGCATCTTAGCCTTTTGCTCTAGGTGGATCTAAAAGGACACACTTTTAATTTTATTTAGCGTGAATGTGTACCACCCTAAAAAGCACCGTAAAGATTGTGGATACCAAGTACATATTGTTTGTATTAGTTTAGTTTTTATTTTACATGGAGCTTCCCCTTCTAATGTGAAGAGCAATTTTATTACACCTCTATTTCGTTATTTGTCACACTAAAAGGTTTAAATTAAAACATTTACAAGAAACCATTAATTAAAGAAACATAATGTAATGATTTTCCTAGTGAATGTACATCAATAGGACCAGACACATCACTATGAATAAAATCCCAAATCCCTAAAGATCTAGCATAGTTCAAGTAAAACTTAATACAATTTTGCTTTCCATATATACAATGTTCACAAAAGTCAAAATCTAGGAACAATTAATTAGCTCATCTACTACGATCTTATATTTTAAGGACCCAAGTGATGTAGAGGCAAATCAGATAGGAGAAAGAGGACAAACTAGACAAGGTTCTACTACACCAACAAGCCCAAAAACAAAGATCTTTATACAAAAGTGGGAACAACAGAAAGAAACTCAAGTATCATCATGGAAATGTTGGTTTGGTATGTTAGGGGACCCATTCCATCCATTGGCCAAGGTAGATTAGACTCAGGGTTGGTACTTCCTTCACAAACCCCCCAAAATGGCTTGTAGCCCTTCAAAAAGACAACAGTCCTAATAACGTTTGACTCAGACCTCCAAACCCAGATCTTAGACAATCAGTAGATACCCATTATGGCCCTCTATGACATATCCCAAACTTGGCATAGGTTGTTTTGGACGGAATATCTCAACCAATAACCCCTGTCAGTGGCCTAGAGCCCCAATTAGGCCAAAATTACAAAGGGACTACCAAGGAATGCAAGCTCATAACTTAACCAAGGGTTTGGACATCTAGGATGCATGCCAAAACAAAGGATTTTGTGGGTTTTAGACTCCTACTCTCTGTTGTTCCAAGAAATACCTCTTAGGTTCCTCCAAATGTGCTCTTAAACATCACCTAACACATGGTTTTGTTAGGTTTCATCAAAAAAAACTCCTCCTTCTCAGATTTCCTGCCAAAAACTCATTATATCCTACTAATACAGACTTATTACATCCCATTCCACTGATCAAAGCAGTTCTACATTAGTGGAATGGTAGGAAATACTTAAATCACAGTCACAACCCTCGATGAGGGTTTCACATACCAGTTTTAGAAAAAACCTTGTATCTTCCTACCACAGAAATGTCAAAGCACCAAACTAAATTCAAATGAAATATAACTCCATGATCTAACTAATCAAACCATGAAAAATTGGAAACAACCTTGTACCTTTGTACAGTACGGACTGTAGCAGCGTGGAAATTTAGAAAACAAGGTTTCATGACAGGTTTTAGAAAAACATTCACCGAATGTACAAATCTCAACCAAATGTCACAAAATCAGTCTTAAATGAAAGGTAAGACATAGATATTTCCAAAAAGTCCATCCTCACCTTCTAATTCATCTGTATGCGAAAGTTATGGATGTTATAGAAGCAAAAATGCAGAAAATTCTAGAAATCACAGTGCTAGTTTGTATTTCTTGATCACCAACTCCAACTACTGCCTTTCCTCGACCCTTGGGAGGAATTTTAAGCATGTTATTATAGTTCCAATTGTCCCCAACTACTTTTCAAGAGGGTGACCATTGGTTTTTTTATAGTTTTGCCCTTTGCAAGGCTTACAACATGAAATATATGATTGTCCCTATATGCCTTAATAAAGGCTTACAAACATGACTACCTCCTACAACATGAGGATACATATTTGGACATAGTTCTTATTCCTTATTACAATCATGAATGGTCTTCTAGGACCTTATTGAACCAACAAATCAAAAATGAACAAGTCATGAAGTTGAATGCCTCATGGAGGCCACCTTGTGTTAGGTGCTCCTGCACCACCAAGGCCTTTTCTCACCAATGTGGTCCATATGCGCATGCCACAACATTGTCTTCTTGGCAAGAAGCTTGTGACTCTTTGAATAAGGAACCTTAAAACTCTTACATTCTATGGTGTTCACATCAAGATGAAACATAGTTTCAAAATGAATTCCTTAGCCAATACCATGGACCCTGGTGGTGTTCACCTAGGGTTAGGGTTCTGAATTTGAGTCTGTAGGTTCCTGTGTTTATTCCTTCAACCCCTAGTGCCTTAGTTTGAGTTTTTCCTTGACCTACATGCGATGTTTTACTACTTTTTCCTGTCGCACTTGAGAAAAATGCTAAATTTTGTATATACAAAGGTAAATGTATGTGGCAGGCTTGCAAAATCTCAATCGGCTTCCAAAAATGGTGAAAAAACTGAGTTATATGCATTTCCAAATGCATATCGAGTTACATATACAAGGGAGAATCTATCGCAGATTCCCCAGGAATATTCTACAGTTGTATGCATTTCTAAATGCATATTGGGTTCAAAAGGTTGCATGTACATTGGGGAAATCTTCCGCAAGATTCCTGGAATATTCTCTGCATGTATATCGGTTTTTCTTGTACATGTTTTGTTGTATGTCCTAACATACAAAGGCTATATACAAGAAAAAAATGTGCAATGGTGGAATATACATTGAAGATTCCTTGAAGATGTCGTCATTGTATCGAGCAAGTGAGTTGTATGTTTATTTTGTTTTATGTTTGACATACAACGCCAAAGATGCATTGCGGACTTCAAAAGGGGTTCAGGTCAGGGCTAAAGTGAAATTCGAGTCCGCAAATATATGAAGCTAAGTTGAATGTATGTCCAATATACATTGGGTCTTATACAACGAAATATATACAAAGAGGAGTGGACATACATTCGCTACAGTGTAATATACAAAGGCAATTGTATATTGGCGCATGCAATCAAATATGCAAGGCCCAAACCTGAAGAGTATTACATTCTGGTTGATGCAAGTGTTTGAGATCTAGATTGCATGTATATTGGGTTTGTATATGCACCATACAACCTGATATACAAAACAAAGGTGATACAAGCTAGACTTCAAAAGAAGGTACATTCTGATGCATAATGTTTTCAAGTCCGCTGCTTGTATGTATGTGTGTATTGTATATCATGGATATGCAAAGGTAAGAGGTACAAGCCGGACCCGAATTAGTTTCCAATTTGCTTCATAAAAATTTCAGGTCTGGCTTGTATATCAGACGATTGTATATGCATTTGGACATGCATATACAAGGGGCGAAATGGCAAAATGGGGAAAGTAAAAGGCCAGTGATGAAGGAGCGAAGTGCCTACATGGCACATTTTCATTGGTTCTTGACTTTTCAGTGTATTTTGAGCCACGGATCTCATGCGATAGGAGATGATCGACGGTCATGTTTTGAACCCGCAGTGAAGGTTTTTTCCTATGTATTTGCAATCATTTTTGAGCGGGAAAATAGCAGATGCATCCGCTATTACATTTCAAAGGGGCCTGTGGGTAGGTGAGGCAATAATGGCAGATTTGCAGAGGATGATCAATGGAGTTGACAGGTCAACAACTTGATTGAAGATAAAAGTCCTTGAGCGGCGGTGCGGATCCCAATTCCACCTGCTCATTCCTCTTTGTCTCTCCGTAGCATTGAATATTTCTGAGCGCCATTCCTCATGCATTGAATCTGGCAGATTTTTTATTTGCCTTGTAATTAATTTTGTTGGGTACACAGTCTTGGTATAAAAGCCAAACTATGTTACTCATTGTGTGGTTGAAAACTGGACAAATTTTGGTGTTGTGACATAATACGACTTCATTGGTGGCCCTGTTCTTGATGTCTTGTAAGTTTATGAGTCTCATGTTGTATGTTTCATGCATGAATTCACTGATTTCATGTTGTTTTATATGAGAAATGCTCTGTGCATGTGTTTAATCATTTGTCTCCAAGCTGTGGGCATATTTTCTTTTGAATCAAGATAACTAAGGGTTGTTAAGGTTCAGGAATATAACTTTTCTATATTGAATGTTTAATCTCCTACTTTTGTTCAAGGAACAAATTAAATGTTTCAGGTTAATCATTGAGAAAATGTGTTGCAGCAGGGATACAAATAAGTATGAATGATTAAGCACCTAATTTTTGGGAAGTATCTGTAAGGTAGATATTAAAAATCCCCTTGATATCTAGTCTTTGGTATATGTTCATGCTGGCCATTCACATGTGTATGTCTATTGACTCCAAGCCCTGGATAGGCACCGATCCAGTCTTGTATTGAGGTAGCAGCCCTAAGTCTCAGTTTTGCATCCAAACATAAAATCAAACTTAAACTTTAAATCAAACCATTAGGACTTTAGAAGTAGTTTTAGGACCAAAATCCTCTGTCTCACAACTGAATATAGGCCCAAAGCTAGCCCCTTTACACTTATTCCACAGTTTTGGTCTGCATAAAAGAGGATTTATCTGCTTTGTATCAACATCCAAGTAAGTTCATGTGCATATGTCATAGATGTTGAGTAGGGAATACCCCCCTTGGTTCTGCAGAGCCTAAAGAAGAGGAGATATTCATAGAGTCTATCTCCTGTACTGTTGGCCCCTGGCCCGGGAATCCTGTTGATCAATGATGGCTACCTTGTAGGGATAACTGGGAACAAGCATCCAGTCTAGGAAAATAACCAACAAATTTGGCAACTCTACTGTGGAGTGAAGTGAAAGTGTTATCTTTTCATCCCTGGTAAATTATTGCCCATCTGAGTCACAACAGATTTGGTGACTCCGCTGGGGAACTTTGTGTATGAACCCTGATTTTAAAAGAAATTAATTCCTAGTTATAGGTGGCGACTCCAAACCAATCTCCCAACTGGTAAAGTAAAAATTTGTATGCTAGGGAGAAGATCCCTGCATAATTCTCTATCTAAAGAATTACTTAGAAAAATGATGTACAGAAAAAAGGGGACTGCTCAAGCCAGTCAAGAGGGTTCTCCCAGAAGTAATGATAATATTCAGGACAATCCAGGATCTTCAAAGCGAACAATACCTTATTTTTCAAACACCGAGGCTGAAATCCAGAACGTATATGAAAGACAGCAGGGTAGTGGATTAAGAATGAGATCGGAGGTGTTTCAAGAACGCCTTTTCCATGATTCCCCTGATAGATTTGAAGAAGATGAATCCCCAAGAGATGATAATGATGATCAGAATATAATGAAACCATCTTCTTCTATGCCCAGAGAGGAGGAATTAGCTAAAGAGATTAAGAGCTTAAGGGAAGAATTAGAATATTTGCAGGCAGTTAAAATAAGAGATGACATGAGACAGAAAGTGCAAGAGCTGAGAGTTGCTCAGAATGATTCAATTCCTACCCTTGAAAATGCAAATATGTAGAGAAATCAACAAAGAAATGAAGTCCAGGATCAGCATAATGATCAAAGACAGAATGCAAATAATGCTAGAATACCATTGAATAATGTAAGAAATCAGAATGCAAATAGAAATGTAAATGCAAATCAGTTTGACAGGCATCCTATGCAGCTGGACAGATTCAGACAACTAGTTTTTGATGGCATCCCTGGTTACCCAAATCCTATTGACAAACATGTGAGGCTGCAAGTGCCTAAATTTTCAGGAAATAATACTGTGTTAGGGGAAGACCATCTAAAAGCTTTTCAGAATATCATGGACAACTTTGAGGTTGAGCATGAGGATGTTTTCATGAAATTGTTTATGCAATCCTTAGTTGATGAGGCCAGAGAATGGTACAAAGGTCTGCCTGACAGAAGTGTTTCATCATGGGAGGACTTCAAGAGGATATTCAAATAACAATATGGTGACAAAACCGATCCAGGTTTCTTCATTAATGAATTCACTGGCATTACCAAATGATTAAATGAACAAGTTGTTGATTTCAATGCTAGATTCACTAAGGTGTTGAACAAACTGCCACATCACCTGAGACCTAATGAACCTATGTGTATAGTGTTGTACATAAATGCTTTCGATGCCAAAACAACTTATGGGTTAAGGGATAGGGGTGCTCACAGGCTCAGAGATGCCTTCAAGATTGCAACAAATATTGAAAATAATAGAAAAGCATCTGGTAAAACAAACAGAAGAGATGATATAAAAATTTTGCAAAATCCAAATACTAAATCTCAAAGTGTTCAAGGAAATGCATCTACTTCTAAGGATAAATTAGATAAATTGACAACTATTGTCAAGGACCTAAGCTATAGAATGGCTAAAAATGAAAAGGGGGTTGGTCCTGACAGATAGGTTTACCAAAGGCAGGAAAGAAGACCATCATTATATGATATGCCATATAATACCAACTGGCATAATGGTAAACCCATTCTCCCAAACAGCAACCCAAACCCAAGGAATCAAAATGTTAAGCAAACACTTGACCCTTTGAAGAAGGCAGTTAATAATGTTAATGACACTCCATGGTGCATAATATGTCAGATGCCTCACTCACAGTCACAATGTATGATTGCTCAGTCTCTATATAACATTGTGGCCTGTGATGAGTGCAATGAACCACATTGCATGGAAGATGACAATGTCAATATGTTGTCTACAAACAGGAAGTATCCTTCTCAAGATGTTGATGCGAACACAAATAATGAGATTCGGGTCTACCAACAGTTTCCCTGTGATGAAGATGATGAAGATAATTATGCTTATGCTCAGGACTCACACAATTTTTTGAATAATTTGAGGAGACCATCTGATGAAGAAATTAGAGCATTCACAGCTGCAGCAGTGGCTCAGGTCAAAAGCGATTACAATCTCAGGGGTAAAGCTCAGGTAAATAATTCACACCAACCAGAGAATACTTTTGTGAACCAACCAGTGCACAATCATAAAGGGACTGAAACACAAAAGAAGCAATGGAGCAATAATAAGCAAAATTTTAAGCAAAAAATAGGTCATGATTCTCAAGGACCAGAAAATAGAATTCCCCAGATTGAGGATCAAAACAAAGATTTTCAGATCAAAGATGACAGTCAGGGAGCCACAAAAATTAAGGTTGGATCATACCAAAATAAGAATAAAACCGTGGATCAGGCCACAACTGTTATACAAAATTATGTTGCATTTGACATAACCCAGGTCTTGTCCCAGGTAAAGGTTTCTATTCCATTAATGGAGCTGATGAAAGTTGAGTTCAGAAATAGAACATTGTCCCTAATTTCAGGAATACCCTGTCAAGCCAATCAAAATATTGAGACTCAGGGTAGGAAACAAGTTATGTGTATTGATGAGGATGAGATTCCTGAGGTATATCTAGGGATGACCATGACAAAGTGCCCTTCACAAGTTGAACCATTTTATGTCTCCCTTGTCATAAATGGGAAAGTGATTAAGAATTGTATGCTTGACTCAGGAGCATCAACAAATATCATGCCTTTGGCCATTATGCAGCAAGCTGGGTTAAAGATAGATAAGGCATGTGGGAAATGTTATGCCATGGATGCTAGAGAAGTGCCTATCATTGGAATTATGAAAGATGTAGATTTCAGACTGGCAGCATATCTTGAGAAGACCTACAAAATGAACATAACAGTTGTTGATATCAAGCCACAATATGTTGTCAAGAAGATGGGCAGCGTTGATTGGTGGAAGTATGCAATTAGATTTATCATATGCCATCATCCCTATGAATGGTAGGGATGTCAAATTGATCAGAGAAGAAAGATCTTCAAAAACAGTTGAGGATCAAGAGTCAAGGGAGCATATATGTTTTGTGGACACTGACTGTGAAAATTTCAGGGTTATCTCAGGTGTTAAAGAAAGTAAAGAGGGAGATATATGCATTCAAGAGCTTGACCAATAGGGTCTCTAGACCATGTACTTTGATGGAGCTTGTTCCAAGGGAGGATCCGGTGCTGGAATTGTATTTCTGTCTCTGGCTGGTAAGCTTCTAAAATTCTCTTTCTTGCTGAAGTTTGCCTGTACAAACAATATTGCAGAGTATGAAGCTCTGTTATTAGGATTGAATGTTGCTTTGAAGCATGGGATCAAGATGCTCAAAGTATTTGGGGATTTAGAGTTAGTTGTTTCCCAAGTTAGGGACAAGTATGCATCAAAAAATAAGAGATTAAAACAGTATAAGCATGTTGTATGGGATACAATTGAATTGTTTGATGCTTTTTCAATAAGCTGGATAGAGAGATCGAAAAATGTCAGGGAAGATTTTTTAGCTAATGTAGCCATAAGGCCAGATGATGTTACTCTAACAGATGTTACAAATGTTGAGGTTAAACTTAGGCCTGCAGTGCCAGATAATATATACAGCTGGCAAGTGTTTGATGATGACAAGGATTTGCTGAGATTTCTACATTGCATTAATGAGTATGAGAACCAGGAAATGGATTATTAGAGCTTTGTGGAAGTTGTAGATGGGAAAGAAACTCTCTTAGGGAAGGAGGTAATTCAACTCAAGACAAATAAAATCCCTAGAGGGTTGGTAGCTTTAGAGAGAGCTTTTGACAATAGGGACCAATTTGTCACAAAGGTATCTCCAACAAACAAGAATGATTTAGAAGAGATAAACTTGGGGACATCTCATACCCCCAAGAAGGTATACATTGGCAAACAGCTCAAACCACACATCAGGACTGCTGATTGCACTACTGAGAAAATATAAGCATGTTTTTGCATGGTCGTATGAGGACCTGAAAGCTTATAGAGAGGATTTATTCCAGCATGAAATCCCTTTGCAGCCTGAAGTTAAACCATTTAGACAAAAACAAAGACCTATCAACCCAACTTTAGCTCCAAAAATGCAAGAAGAGCTTATGAAGCTTAGGGAAGCTGGAATAATTATGCCCATCAGACACTCAACTTGGGTGTCTAACCTTGTCCCGGTTAGAAAGAAAAATGATGACATCAGACTTTGTGTGGACTTTAGAAATCTGAATGTATCTTCTTTGAAGGACAATTATCCATTGCCAAACATGGAAGCCATGTTGCAGAAGGTGACTGGCTGTGAGCTTTTATCCATGATGGATGGATTTTTGAGATACAATCAAGTGAAAGTAAAAAAATCAGAACAGTTCAAAACTGCCTTCACCACTCCATGGGGAACCTATGTATATGTGAGAATTCCATCCAGACTGACAAATGCAGGTGCCACATTTCAAAGGGCCATGGATGTTGCTTTTGTAGGATTGATTGACTCAATCTTGGCTGTGTATCAAGATGACTTAACTACCTTTTCAAAAAAAGAGGAGCAACACTGTATGCACTTGGAGCAGATTTTTATTAGAGCATTGGAATATGGCATCTCACTTAACCCAAAGAAGTGTGCTTTTGGGGTAGTGGAAGGAAAATTGCTTGGGAACATTGTTTCCAAGGATGGAGTCAGGATTGATCCTGAAAGGGTGGCTGCAATTGACAAAATTCAGATACCTAGAACAGTGAAAGGTGTTCAGTCCTTTGGACAAATTAATTTTGTTAGG
The DNA here is from genome assembly GCA_027924645.1 of Cunninghamia lanceolata. Classification (NCBI taxonomy): domain Eukaryota; kingdom Viridiplantae; phylum Streptophyta; class Pinopsida; order Cupressales; family Cupressaceae; genus Cunninghamia; species Cunninghamia lanceolata. Next base: position 9,929,132 of record BSBN01000165.1, on the reverse strand, counting down.
AGATTTGTTCCTAATTTTGCAGAGACCACAAAAGATATCTCCAAGATGTTGAAGAAAGGTACAATTGTCAAATGGGAATATGAAGCAACTAAATCATTTCAGAACATAAAAGAGGCTATAAAGATGGCCCCTGTGCTAAAGTCTCCTAATTTTCCTAAGCCATTTCAGTTGTTCTCATTTGCTTCTTTCCATACTATTACTGCATGTTTATTGCAGAAAAATGCAGAAGGTTTTGAACAACCTATAGCTTTCTTTAGCAGGTCATTGTAGGCTGTTGAGTTGAAGTATGACATCATGGAGAAGCAAGCATATGCACTGGTTAGAGAAGTCAAGAGCTTCAGGCCATATTTAGTAGGCTCTCAAATAGTTGCATATGTGCCTCATGCAGCAATCAAAGATATCTTTACTCAGCATGAGGTAACTGGAAGGAGATGCAGATGGATAAATAAATTGCAAGAATTCAACATTGAAATACAGATCACAAAATTGATAAGAGGACAAGGCTTGGCAAAACTGATGACACAGTCAAACCTAGAGGCATGCCAAGTGAATGTAGTGCATAATGAAGTTGTAAATATGTCAGAATCTGAATGGTATAAGGACATAGTGTATTATTTGCAGAATTTGAACTGTCCTTCCCATCTCAGTGATAATCAGAAGAGGACTTTAAAGCTACATGCTATTAAATACATCATTGTTCAAGGAGAGTTGTATTGGAAAAATTCTGATGGTGTATTACTCAGGTGTATGAATGAGGATCAGGCTAAGGATATTTTAAGTGACATGCACAACGGAGTGTGTGGTGGACATTATACTACCCATACAACAGCCCACAAAATTCTCAGAGCTGGCTACTGGTGGCCAACTCTCTTCTCAGATGCACAAAGAATGGTAAGAAAATGTGATCCTTGCCAGAGCTTTTCAGGAAAGCTAAAATATGAAGGTGCATTGCCCCTTAAGACTATAACTGTGGAAGCTCCATTTTAGCAATGGGAAATTGATTTTATAGGGGAAATTTTAGAAAAATCAAGTGGAGGACAAAGTTGGATTTTGGTCACTATTGATTACTTCACTAAATGGATTGAAGTCATTCCAACTAAAAAGGCTACAAGCAAAGTGGTGATGGATTTTATTCTAGAAAATATTATTATCAGATTTGGAGTTCCATCCAAATTGGTCACAGATAATGCAATGTGCTTCAGGTCTGGTGAATTTATTGATTTTTGCAGCAATTATGGAATAAATTTGTTACATGCATCACTGTACCATCCACATGGAAATGGTCAAGCAGAGTCAAGTAACAAAAGCCTCATGAAGATTGTCAAAACGATGGTAGGTAAAAACAAAAGGGCTTGGGATTTAAAGCTAAAAATGGCATTATGGGCTGACAGAGTGACAGTCAAGAAAGCAACTGGAAGGTCACCTTTTGAATTGGTGTATGGTGCAGCAGCTACATTGCCTATAAACAACCTCCTACTAATCTATAAAGTCATACAAGAAAATGAGGAGGAGATTGAGGACTCAATGACTAGAAGAATAAATCAGTTGGTTGCACTAGATGAAATGAGAAGGGAGGCACAAGAAACAAACATCAATAGACAACAGAAGGTAAAATATTTGTTTGATAAAAGGGCTGCAGAAAGAAAGTTCTAAACAGGTGATATGGTCCTTGTATGGAATGCAAGGAGCCAAGATAAGGGCAAACATGGTAAGTTTGAGCCCTTATGGATGGGCCCATACCAGATTAGCAACACTCATGGAGAGGATTCTTATTTTCTCTAGGCCCTAAGTGGTGAACTACTAGAATTGTCTATGCACGGTCAATTCCTTAAAGCTTTTTTCTCATAAATGAGTACCTCTTGTGCCCACTGTAAACTAGATGTAAATATTTGTACATGCCTTGTATAGTCGGTCGTGTTTTGAGTTTTGTGTTTTGTCTGGTCTGCCTCGGAGTAGTTTGGTTCTCGCTGCAGTCTTGCCCCTGCACGTCCCCATTCGGAGCCACTGGTGGTGTTCACCTAGGGTTAGGGTTCTGAATTTGAGTTTGTAGGTTCCTGTGTTTATTCCTTCAACCCCTAGTGCCTTAGTTTGAGTTGTTCCTTGACCTACATAGGTGTTTTACTGCTTTTTCCTGTCGCACTTGAGAAAAATACTAAATTCTATATATGCAAAGGTAAATGTATGTTGGCAAGCTTGCAAAATCTCAATCAGCTTCCAAAAATGGTGAAATAACTGAGTTATATGCATTTCCAAATGCATATTGAGTTGCATATACAAGGGAGAATCTATCGCAGATTCCCTGGGAATATTTTGCAGTTGTATGCATTTCTAAATGCATATCTGGTTCAAAAGGATGCATGTACATTGGGGGAATCTTTCGCAAGATTCTTGGAATATTCTCTGCATGTATATCGGGTTTTTCTTGTACATGTTTTGTTGTATGTCCTAACATACAAAGGCTATATAAAACTGAAAAATGTGCAATGGTGGAATATACATTGAAGATTCCTTGAAGATGCCACCGTTGTATCGAGCAGGTGAGTTGTATGTTTATTTTGTTGTATGTTCGACATACAATGCCAAAGATGCATTGTGGACTTCAAAAGGGGTTCAGGTCAAGGCTAAAGTGAAATTCGGGTCCGCAAATATATGAAGCTAAGTTGAATGTATGTCCAATATACATTGGGTCTTATACAACGAAATATATACAAAGAGGGGCGGACATACATTCGCTACAGTGTAATATACAAAGGCAGTTGTATATTGGCGCATGCAATCAAATATGCAAGGCCCAGACCTGATGAGTATTACATTCTGGTTGATGCAAGTGTTTGAGATCTGGATTGCATGTATATTGGGTTTGTATATGCACCATACAACCCGATATACAAAACAAAGGTGATACAAGCTAGACTTCAAAAGAAGGTACATTCTGATGCATAATGTTTTCAAGTCCGCTACTTGTATGTATGTGTGTATTGTATATCGCGGATATGCAAAGGTAAGAGGTACAAGCCGGACCTAAATTAGTTTCCAATTTGCTTCATAAAAATTTCAGGTCTGGCTTGTATATCAGACGATTGTATATGCATTTGGACATGCATATACAAGGGGCAAAATGGCAAAATGGGGAAAGCGAAAGGCCAGCGATGGAGCAGTGAAGTGCCTACGTGGCACATTTTCATTGGTTCTTGACTTTTCAGCATATTTTGAGCCGCGGATCTCATGCGATAGGAGATGATCGACGGCCATGTTTTGAACCCGCAGCGAAGGTTTTTTCCTGTGTATTTGCAATCATTTTTTAGCGGGAAAACAATAGATGCATCCGTTGTTACATTTCAAAGGGGCATGTGGGTAGGTGAGGCAATAATGGTAGATTTGCAAAGGATGATCAATGGAGTTGACAGGTCAACAACTTGATTGAAGATAAAAGTCCTTGAGCGGCGGTGCGGATTCTGATTCCACCTACTCATTCCTCTTTGTCTCTCCGCAACATTGAATATTTCTGAGCGCCATTCCTCATGCATTGAATCTAGCAGATTTTTGATTTGCCTTGTAATTAATTTTGCTGGGTACACTGTCTTGGTAGAAAAGCCAAACTATGTTACTCATTGTGTGGTTGAAAACTGGACAAATTTTGGTGTTGTGACAGAATACAACTTCATTGGTGGCCCTATTCTTGATGTCTTGTAAGTTTATGAGTCTCATGTTGTATGTTTCATGCATGAATTCACTGATTTCATGTTGTTTTATATGAGAAATGCTCTGTGCATGTGTTTAATCATTTGTCTCCAAGTTGTGGGCATATTTTCTTTTGAATCAAGATAACTAAGGGTTGTTAAGGTTCAGGAATATAACTTTTCTATATTGAATGTTTAATCTCCTACTTTTGTTCAAGGAACAAATTAAATGTTTCAGGTTAATCATTGAGAAAATGTGTTGCAACAGGGATACAAATAAGTATGAATGATTAAGCACCTAATTTTTGGGAAGTATCTGTAAGGCAGATATTAAAAATCCCCTTGATATCCAGTCTTTGGTATATGTTCATGCTGGCCATTCACATGTGTATGTCTATTGACTCTGAGCCTTGGATAGGCACCGATCTAGTCTTGTATTGAGGTAGCAGCCCTAAGTCTCAGTTTTGCATCCAAACATAAAATCAAACTTAAACATTGAATCAAACCATTAGGACTTTAGAAGTAGTTTTAGGACCAAAATCCTCTGTCTCACAACTGAATATAGGCCCAAAGCTAGCCCCTTTGCACTTATTCCACAGTTTTGGTCTGCATAAAAGAGGATTTATCTGCTTTGTATCAACATCTAAGTAAGTTCATGTGCATATGTCATAGATGTTGAGTAGGGAATACCCCCCTTGGTTCTGCAGAGCCTAAAGAAGAGGAGATAATATTCATAGAGTCTATCTCCTATACTGTTGGCCCCTGGCCTAGGAATCCTGTTGATCAATGATGGCTACCTTGTAGGGATAACTGGGAACAAGCATCCAGTCTGGGAAAATAACCAACAGACCCATGCACCATCTTGCATCCTTACCATAGACCATGTGCACACCCATATAATCATTTCACTTACTAATGTAGACACCCCAAATTCACCTCATTTCTTCTTCATGTTGATTTCTCACAGCTATTCCTAAATTAACCATTTTCTATCATTTGATTAAATCCCATATCGCAATTAATTAATTGACTATTCACCATGTTGTAATTAATTAATGTGACTAACCTAAACATTTTTCTCATGTGTTAGAATTAACTAAGTCAACAAATTTAATCAATTTTAAGCCAATACAACTAGCCTAATTCAACAAAACTACATGCTCTAATTATTACAACTAATTTAATTGACCATTCACCATATCGTAATTAATGCGACTAGCCTAGTTCAATTAATTCGATCCCCATCATAATTAAACCCTTTCTCATCCTTATGGTTAATTAATAAAACACACCTAATTAATTAATCTAGACCTAAATACTCCAACTATTTAATTAGATAATACATTATTATCTAATTAATTAGGCTAATTAATCACGCTTCCCCATTTCTTCTAATTTAAAATTCCATCCCATGCAACTAAAATTCCAAAGACTTTGTCCTTCAATCTCCACCATCAAATTCAAATTCCAAGTCAATCTGGGCCCTCCTCTCGCACACATGTCTCTTTAGGCCACTTGTCCCCACTCCTTGCTCACACATGTGTGATCATGCTACATGGGCCAATCTTGACCCTTGATTCTATCTTTTAATCTTTACCATCTACTTGCATTATCCTCCTCCTTCCACATGCTTTCATCTCCTTTCATCCTACAAATTAAGAAAATCTTGATCCTCCATCTTGCATGAGGCCTCTCATCATGCCACTTGTCACAAGGATAAGGAGTATGCTCATGAAACCAATCTCAACGATTGATCTCATATTTCAATCACAACCATCCAACCCCAATGGGAAAGTTTATATAAAGAGGCTTACCCAATGGACACAACAATCCTCATCCATAGTAACTACATGTTGTCCAATTCACTATCGTGCATCATCATAGTACTTACATGCTACCAAATTAATTAATATCAAGCAAAGAGCATCTACATTACATTACAATGCATCTATACAACATTGGAGCACAACCACGAGGTCAAATGGAGGTATAATGTTTGTGTTTTCTTACATTTACATTGTTGTAAATACTCTCCATTTTAGCTCAAACTGAAGGTGTAAGTCTCATTTGAGTTTTGAGTTTTGTTTCTTTTTTGTGCATCTAACTCTTCTCATTTTAGCTCAAATTTGACGTCCACAACTGACAACAAGTTCCATGCCAAAATTGAAATGTGTAAAACACCAAAAAGAGATTTTGGTCCTTGCATCTCCAAAAGTGAGTATTACTTTGTTACAACCAAAAATCTTGAAAGATTAGTTTTCTCCCAACTAAACCTTTCCACCATCAATGTTCTCATAATTAGAAAACCACTCCCTATGGGTAGTCACATGGAAGGAAGCTCCAAAGTTAATCAACCATACATCCTCACATGCATGCGTGCCAAGTGTTACAATGAACACATCACTATCAACTTCATTAGAGGCTCTTGAGTCTAAATTATCATAAACCTCCTTTTTGAGCTTCCTCTCCTTGCAATCCTTCTTAATGTGGTTGGTTTTGCCATAGTTCCAACACTTGAACTTAGATATTCTAGGAGACTTAGATTTCTCCTTAGATTTAGATCACTTGTCCTTCTTATTCTTTCCTATGTCCTTCAAATGACCATTGATGACTAATATATCCTTGACAAATTCTAATTTTTTTTCACCTTATAACCTCTAATAAATAATAAGGCATGAACCAACTCATCATTGAATTTTTAGTGGTGAATCTTTGCCAATTAGCGAATAGTTGAAATCAGGGCCTCCATTTTTGGTGAATAGTACAAGCTATAAAGGAGACTAAATCATCTTTTTTTTATGAAAAATTAGTTTCTAGTGTTGGTTAAATCACCTAAGCATTATTTTATTAAACTTTTGAATTGAATTGTTTCACCATAGTAAATGATGTGTAATTGGAGCCTAATCCCCAGGAGCTTATAATATAATTACAAAACTTATTCATATTCACCATTGATATTACATTCCCACCATTGCTTTTGGGGCCATATCGCCATTAATAATAAACTCTCACTTAATTTTAGGGCTATTTTCACTTTGAAATTAACATTTGGTAGGATTTTCCACTTATAAATTGAATATAATTATGTTTTCAAGCAATGAACATGACTCTTTATCTCCTTTATTGTGATGGCCTCTAAAACTTAGGCATATAGGGATTCAAATGTAATGATAACAAGGAATACAAATACCATAGAGTTTTAGTACTAATATTATTTTTAAAGTTTGCATGGATAAGAAGTTAAGATCTTGTCTGTGATATGTGATAGGTATTCACTTTAGCAATGGCTCTTATGTATGTAAAGTCCACCCCAGATAACTACTACCTTAATCTTTCACTCTTGTTCTATGCAAATAGTAAGTAGAAACATCTAGAACTCTTGTAACAAATGTGATGGTTCTGATTTCATTCCCTACCATTGATTTCCAATATAAATTAATGGTCATGATCTCATTCTACAAGTTTACATGCACATGTCATGAAAAATCTTAATTCAACCCATAATTTATTTTGGGTCGTGTGATTACATATTAATCGGATAGTTGATATTTCATTTTGCAGAGTTATAAGTATTTATCTTTTAAAATGTATCCTCAACTCAAAATTTCTTTTGGGCCATGTGATTGAACATTGATCAACAACCCAAAATAAATTTTGGGTTGAGGAGACATTTTCAAACAAAAGTGCTTATAACTCTATGAAATGGAATATCAACCATATGATCATAGGGCAATATAAGGTGTAGATTCATTCATGTGATATTTTAGAGTCTTATTTTTATTGTGTGATATTTATAAAATGTTTAGTCCTTGTGTGCTCCAATGCTTTCTTTATGGGTAAGTGCACAAAGATGAGGGAGTAAAAGGGGGTCTTAAGATGCCACTTTTTTTCTGAAATCAAGAAAGACTAATGTTGGATGAGAAATTGAAGATAGTTACACTCAAAATTTGAAGATACAACAAAAACAAGAGTCGTAGTGCTCTAAATATAGTTTCTAAACTACTATTTTTTTCAAAAATGGTTGAGATTAAGGGGTTCAAAGAGGGGGAGCACACAAATTGGTCCTGTTTTTCTCAAAAAAACATAACATAGCATCTGGTGTGCTCCCCCTAAAATGTTAACTTTTTTTTAGTATTTCAAAAATCACTTCAGTGAAAAATTAGCTAACACCATGTAGTTTATCCCTAATTTTTCTGATAATTTTTTCATGAATAATTGATTTTTTACTAATTTTCAAAGTGGACACATCCCAAAAAATAGAAAATTGAGCACTCCCCCCTAAAAGTTTTGAAAACTAATCAAAAATCAATTTTTTTTATGTGTAGAATGGAGTCTAGTTTCTAAAAATGTAACTTATTTGAAATTTTGATGAATGGTTAAAAAAAAGTCAAAAATACTAGACACTAGTTTTTGACAAAAAATGGATACACTAACAAAAGAAATTAAAGATGAAATCCTTAACATACTCAAAACATGAAAAAAAATTATATGGTTATATAGCTAACAGAGAGACTAAGATTATGGTGGTATGTTTTTCAACTTTTCATTGAAAAAAGTGCAATCCTGATGGGGAGCACACTCCAGATTATGTGAATTTTGTTATAATATGGAAAAACACATCCTTGGATGACCTAAACATAGTCCAATCCTTTGGGTTGGAAGCCCAAGTCAAATCCAAGCCTAAGGCTTGGAAATTTCCAAGGTAAAGCATAACGCAAACACGTTATAACGTGCTCACGTTATGTTGAACTAAAACACTCACTCCCTCCCCTCCTCTCTCCCTTCCCTCCTCTCTCTTTCTCACCTCTACTTCCCTCCTCTCTATCTCTCACTCTCTACTTCCCTCCCCTCTCTACATCCTACCCTCTCTCTCACTCTCTACCCGTACCCTTTCTCTCACTCTCTACTTCCCTCCCCTCTCTACTGCCTACCCTCTCTCTCAGTCTCTACTTCCCTCCCCTCTCTACCTCCTACCCTTTCTCTCACTCTCTATTCACTCCCCTCTCTACCTCCTACCCTCTCTCTCACTCTCTTCTTCCCTCCCCTCTCTACCTCCTAGCTTCTCTCTCGACTTCCCTCCCCTCTCTACCTCCTACGCTCTCTCTCACTCTGTACTTCCCTCCCCTCTCTACCTCCTACCCTCTCTCACTCTCTACCTCCCTCCCCTCTCTACCTCCTACCCTCTCTCTCACTCTCTTCTTCCCTCCCCTCTCTACGTCCTACCCTCCCTCTCGCTCTCTACTTCCCTCCCCTCTCTACCTCCTACCCTGTCTCTCACTCTCTTCTTCCCTCCCCTCTCTACCTCCTACCCTCTCTCTTACTCTCTACTTCCCTCCCCCTCTACCTCATACACTATTTGTCACTCTCTCTTCCCTCCCCTCTCTACCGCCTACCCTCTCTCTCAATCTCTACTTCCCTCCCCTCTCTACCTCCTACCCTCTCTCTTACTCTCTACTTTCCTCCCCTCTCTACCTCCTACCCTCTCTCTCACTCTCTTTCTCCCTCCCCTCTCTACCTCGTACCCTCTCTCTCACTCTCTACTTCCCTCCCCTCTCTACCTTGTACCCTCTCTCTCTCTCTACTTCCGTCCCCTCTCTACCTCGTACCCTCTATCTCACTCTCTTCTTCCCTCCCCTCTCTCTCTCCTAATTTTCCTTTTCCTTTCCAATTCCCCCTTAGATCCCCACCAATTTTTCCCTATTTTACTATTTTCTACCTCTCCTCATCATTCTTCCCATCCAATGAACTTTCGTTTTATCTTGTTTCCATTTCATCCTCCCAATTTATATCCTCATCCCTCTTTGCATGTCCTAGTTTTCTTGTTTCCATGTTCTTTGTTGATGAGAGAGAGAGAGAGTCCAAGTTTTCTTGTTTTCATTTCCTTCATTGATAACTTGGTGAGGGAGAGATAGAGGGGATAGATAGGGAGATAGAGGAATGATAAGGGAGAGAGAGGCAAGAGATAGGGAGAGATAAATAGGTAGAGATATCTAGAGGAAATAGATAGGGAGAGATAGAGGAGATAGAGAGTGAGCAAGATGTCCAGAGAGATGAGAGGTAGAGGGATGATAGAGATATAGGGAGATAGAGGTTTAGGGGTTAGGGTTTAGGGGTATTATTTAGGGTTTAGGGGTATTATTTAGGGTTTTGGGGTTTCGGGAAAGAAAGATAGAGGGTTGGCTAAGTTTATGAGTTTAGGGTTGCTTAAGTTTAGGTTTTAGGGATTAGGGTTTAGGGGAATTATTTAGGGTTTAGGGGTTTAGGATTTCTTGGGTTTATGGTTTATGGTTTAGGGGTTAGGATTAAAGGGGAATTATTTATGGTTTAGGGGTTTAACATGGTTGCTTGAGTTTAGGGTTTAGGGTTATGGTTTAGGGGAATTATTTAGGGTTTAGTGGTTTAGGGTTGCCCGGGTTTAGGGTTTAGGGGTTAGGGTTTAGAGAGAGATAGAGAGAGGGGACCAATAGAGATTGGGAGAGATAGGGAGATAGAGGTTTAGGTTTGCTTCTAGGGTTAATGGTTTAGGGGTTTATGGTTTAGGAGTTTAGGGTTGCTCAGTTTTAGGGTTTAGGGGTTAGGGGTTAGGGTTTAGGTACATTATTTAGGGTTTAGGTTTATGGTTTAGGGGTTACGGGTTAAGGTTTAGAGGTTTAGGTTAGGGTTTAGAGAGAGAGGATCAATAGGGAGATATAGAGGAGATCGAGGGGAGAGATAGGGAGATAGAGGGTGATGGACGTGGCTAGAGACATAGGCAGAGAGATTGAGAGGTATAAGGATGATAGAGATGGGTAGATAGGGGTTTAGGGTTGATCAGGTTTAGGGTTTAGGGTTAGGAGTTTAGAGAGGGAGAGATAGGGAAATAAAGGTTTAGGGTTTAGGGGCATTATTTAGGGTTTAGGGGTTTAGAGAGAGAGGGAGATAGAGAGATAGATATATACGTATACATAAAGGTTTGCATAGATATATACAAGTATAGATATATACTTATACATAGAGAGAACACTTATACTTGTTTGCATGCATGAAAGCATAAAGGTTTGATGCTTCCCAAAACACACTCATGTTATAACGCGAGCACGTTATAACACAAGCACGTTTTAGAAAGCAAAAAGAATAGGAAAAAAACATGTGGGATCCGTGATTGAGACCCCACATGTTTATTAGTCCCTTCTTTTCATGCATGTTATTGGACAAGAAAACACTTTTTCATGGTGTTTGACATTTTAAGAATCATTGTTTGATCAATCCACCACCTTTTTTTATTTTTTCAACGTAGAAGAACTAGTTTTGTATGTTTTTGGACAAAATTTGATTATTTAAACTGAAAGTTTCATGTTTCAAAGATAATTTTCATGTATTTAGATTGAATTTGATGATATATGTTTATTTTTTTCATAAATTTCACTAATCCTATTCTAGAGTTATATAGAATTCCATATTGAATACGAAGGAACTTGCCAAAAAGATCGATTTGAGGATTTTGAAGCCAAATTTTGGAGGATTCGTCAACTCGAATATCAAATTCTAAGGTATGTTCTTTATGTATTCATTTACTTCACTTTATGTTCTGTAGAACACTCACAATCACTAAAAGTGGAACTATCTAAGTTAAAAAAGTCATTATTATGTGCATTAATAGAATTAGAATCATTAAAATGTGATATATACATGAATTTGCTGTATCTTGAATTTGAACTATGTCATCGATACCTCCCTATAACAAAGTATTATCATCATTCTCTCTAATGTAACTAGTTGTATATACATTTAAAATATAGTGCTATTGATGCTACAAATCTGATATATTTGGTTCTCATATAGTAATTAGTTGTCACTATCATCCTCTTGGCCATTTACCTCTAAAAACTTAGTTTGAGTTTCGTTTATTGGACCTATACTAGATAAGTTCTTTATTTTTTTCAAGTACCCTCTAATTTTTTTAGACTGCCATCTCTAGGTTTCTCCAAGAAATCAGACTGGTTAGGCTACAATAAACTCTATATTTTAGTCTTTTGTCATCATAAAACTCAGTCAAAAGATCACCAACAACTTTGTCATCATAATTAGCCTTAAAATTACTCCTTTCTTGATGATTTCACCCCTTGGCTATGTTGAATAGCTAATTCAAATTATAATTGATGCTCTTTACATGTTCACCATGATTTTCTTCAAGTCTTGCATCATAAAGCTAGTTTCTAATGTTAGTATTTTGTCTCTTAACATTTCAAACATATCTATTGAAGGCAAGGAGTCTTGATTAGTGTCTTACCACTTAGAACAATTGTCACATCATTGCTAGTCAAACCAGGGACATTCTCCTAACTTTTGAAGATTGCACCATAGTTAGGATTACACAAAAGAGTTGAAACTTTAAGAGTTTTATCATGTTAGAATATGAGATCAACAATCAACATGTGCTCATCTATGTCATCAAGAACATCTAGGCCTAAACTATCATTACACATTCACTTCTAATCTAATCATGTCAAAATCAACAAGTTTGGAGTCATTTATTAGACAAACATAATCATAAAAGCCCTCTTCATTTCCACTCTCAATAGTGACATATAAACCATTCAACTCATTCTCATCATTGGGACTAGGTGTGTCATCATACTCAATGTCTTCTTTCCTACCAATTGACTGATTTGTATTCATTGATTGTGATAATTCAACACTTTCAATGCTTACAAGGGTACACCATACTTAGCTTGTTTTTCATAACAATCATCATGCTGATTATTCATTATGCTTCTAACATCATCATTGTGTTTCTCGTCATGAAATCCATTGGTTTTTTTTCTGAATTACCTTTGTGATAATTACTCCCATGACCTTGATTGACAATAGATTGCTAATTTGAGATGATTTCATACTTGTCTTCATGAGCTACTCTAACTAATTCAGCACCTACAATATAAGAATTTGGGTTGTCCTTTAACATGCTGGTAGGTCTAGTTTTACCCTGTGAGTCTCTATTTGAAATGGCTGGTCCATCACAATGTGCTTGTCATAACTCTCCTTAGTGCTAGTGACTTCTTCTATCTTGTCGTGAGTAGGTGTATCCATGGGAGGTTAAGAAAGCGTGTTTGAGAAGATATGTTAAGAAAATGTGAAACTAACCTAGATATTGTGCCTACCACCATTTGTAAATTAACATCAACAATCAACATGTTCTCATCTATGTCATCAAGAATATCTAGGCCTAGACTGTCATTACACATTTCACTTCTAAAATCTAATCATGTCAAAATCAACAAGTTTGGAGTCATCATATATGTTGATTATTCATATGCTGATTTCTATATGTTGATTATTCATTAGTCATCATATGTTGATTTCTATATGTTGATTATTCATTATGCTTCTAACATCATCATTGTCTTATTCATGATGCATATAGAAATTATCATCATGTCGAGGAAATGAGCAAAGACTCTAACACCAAAAGAGCATGAAGCTCCGAATGAGAGGAAAAGAGAAAGAATGAGCTGAATTCGTGAAAATAGGAAATTGTCAACCATACAAGAAGACATTCCACCATTGCCAATTAAAGAGGAATGTGACACATCTAATGAAGCTAAGAGAGAGATGGAATTGGTGGCACAAAGGGAATGAATGCAAAACCTCCATTCAATGAGGAAACTGAATCTCGAAGTTGGAGGCACTCCATCGTCCATAGGTCAAGTTGAAGAAACACCATCATTATCTTCTCAAATTGGAGGCACTCCATCTTTCACAGGTGAAGTTGAAGGTACATCTTCATTCTCTTCTCAAGTTGGTGGCACGCCATCATTCACTCGTCAAGTTGAAGGTACACCATATTCTCCATCTCAACTTCAAGCCTTTTCATCTTTTTCATCTCTAATTGAAGGTACGTCATCTATCCCATCTCAAGTAAATATTGAAGAAGTTCCTAATGTTGAGTCAACTTTACCAATGAAAATGCCTCCTAGAATTTTACACAAGAAGCCTAAGTTTCTAATTGATATCGATGAAAATATTTTGAAGCCCATGCAGGATAAGATTACCAAGCACACTTGCCAAAGATATGCGAATAAGATATGGAAATTATTATTTTAGAACTTAAATAAAATCGGAAGTTGTCAACTATTTGTTGAATTGATGAGAAATCTAAAATTTAGGCCCATTATGAAGATTCTTGGCCTAAGAACATCAGATGCCTCAAGTGAAAAATCAATTGTAAGGAATCTAATGAGTGCATATGAGAGCGTGGGTTCCACCTCACACACCAAGGATAGTAATGTCACATGATGTGTCATTACATCGACAATAGTAAGCCAACAAACAAAGAAATATTGCCTCATTAGAAAGACAAGTCAAGCATTGAAAATAAGTAGAAAAACTCTAATGAGATCCATTGGAAGATGTGAAAGAGTTGAGGACCCAAACACTAATGAATTATGGGCATTCTCTAGGAGACTCCCATAGAAAGACAAAGTTGTTGTTGAAGCCTTGAGATCCCTCATCAAAGAATTTTGGAAAAATAATACAAGGGTATCTCCTAATGCAAGAGATGTTGTAAGAAGGAGAATTGGTTGTCAAAACTGTGAGCCACATCCAAAGTATTTTTGGATGTGACTCAAACACAATTTTTCAAAAAAATTCAAGAGATGTATCCTCAAGTCAAAATTAGTCAAATGTATTTTGAAATGGTAAAGCTTTTTATGTTGAAATAAATCACACACGCACAACTTGTTATTGTAGAGTACATATAGAGTTTTCTAATCATTATGATGTTTATATATATATTTGTGTAGATTTACATACTAACGATGTTTTGCAGGAGTGTAATATAAAGTGTCCACCTAGATCTTCAAGAGATTTCATATCAAGCATCTTATGCCAGAGAGTGGATGGTCAATTATTCCACAATAGCTTATGCTTGGATGGCATGTGTGATCATTGTGGTGGGTTGCAACATTTGCCAATTTGTCAACATATGGACAACACACATGCAATTGGAAATGAGCTAGTAAGTTTTGGTAAATAAAAGACAGTGGAATATAGTCTGAAAGATAGAAAAGAAGCAAAAAGGTGTGAATTGGTCATTGAAAAGATTCCAGTGTATCAGTTTATCTCTATTTTCTAAGATAATATAGTTTACGAGTATGTAAGGCATACCCATAGAGCTCGATGGTTAGACTTGCAATTCAAGTTATGCAATGACATGTTTCCACTTGGTACCATCATTTCAGTTGTTGACTTTGTAGAGAAATACACACTACAGTCACATAATGAGGTGCAATCATAGTATTACAACTCTACGCAGGTTGCTATATTTATGCAAATAGCATTCATTCATGCAGAAGATATTACAGAGGATGACAGGAAGATCTTGAGGAAATATCATTTTTATATTAGTGATGATCACACACATTCAACGGATTTCATGCAAGGTTGCTTTCAGATGTTCTACCATGATTTGGCTAGTAGGAGCATATTATTTCATCAGCATATCATATGGTCAGATAATTGTCCATCATAATTCAAGAACTCATGGATATTCTATTGGTTTAGCAGGATGCATAAGATGAATGGTTTTCAACATATGTGGAATTTTTGTGAGGCCAAGCATGGAAAGGGGGAGCATGATGGTGCAAGAGCATGTATCAAAAGAGCATTGGCACGAGAAGAGTCGAAGTACAAAGACAATGCAAAGTTGACAGATCTGAGATCTATTGTCGAATGGTGTAACTCTACAATGGGTCTAGGTAATGAAGGCAAGTCTACAGTTCATAGATATTTTTGTTTGGTTGATGATACTAACATTACAAAATATGAGGACTGTTGTACATTGACAGGATCGAGTGAGCTACACTCTTTTAGAAGCTCTAATGCAGGTTCATGGAGTATTCATACGTGGTGGATGGCATGCTTTTGTTCTTCATGTACATATGAAGCTTGGTATTATTGTGAGTCAAAGGAGTGAGTCGATGATTGGTGTACAAGAGTCCTAAGCCCGATTGACATGTATCAACCACCGACATCACTACAAATCATAGAGATTGAATCATCAGTTGGTTTTGACCATGTTTCACATCTAGTTCAACCAGGTATTATCAGCATTCAAATTTAATCAAATTTAATATACCATCTTATTTTGTAGTTTTTCTTGTATTGTTGACTATATTCATCAAACCGAATGCACGTATCAATGCAGGGCATGTTTATGCAGTTATTGTAGTTGAAGACAATGTAGAAGGAATGAATTATTATTTGCGTCATTGTGTTGAGGAAAAAAGAAATTTGATTCCCCTATTATAGGTGGAGAAAACATCAAGTACCCTACAAGATCAGTGGTTGTTACTAGAACATGGCTTAGAAGGTACCCAATGAAGAAGTCTGATGTGTCGTTGTTTGAGGACTTTGACACACATAGGAAGATACTTCATTATTCTAACCTTGTTGTGGCATCAAACATTCATTTGATAGAATATGGGGGTATACCATTGAACAGGACCTTGTGGAAGGTTCATGAGTCTGATCATGAGGCAATACTCGACACAATAAAGAGTAGAGTAGACCTGGATGGTTCATTGGATTGAATTAGTGGAATGAAAAAAATATATGTTATTTTTCTTTGTTATCCTCATTTCACCTTGTATATTTTAGCTACTCATTTTAGCTAAATAGTGCAATTACATTTGCATACAGGATTTTAGTATGATGGAGGTAGGCATAATCCTTATGAAGTTGCCTTTGGAAGGAAAGTAAGGTAGGTATTTCACGATGATATGTCCTTTACTTTCTATTTCATGATGAGTTTTAATGAGTTTTAATGATGTTACTATGAGTTTTAATTCATTTTAATGATGTTACTATTTCATAATGAGTTTTAATGACAAACAATTGATAGCAGTGGTAAGAGAAGCCTCAATTGATGCCCTACAAGATATTGGATCAAGTAAGAACACCTTTATAGTTCTAAATTTTCATCTACCAGAAAGGTATTATGACTAAATTTTTACATTCGACATCTCCTGGGCTAAATGGATGGTGCCAACACATCCAAGTGGGTGGGTAAATATTAGGGGAGATGTCTTTTCAATGGCAAAGCCTCATGGTCATTCTTTGCTATATCGAACGTGAATAATCTCTCAAGAGCCCTAAGAAAAAAAAGTGACAAAATTTAGACCGATTGTTCCATCAAACTATGACACCTGAGAACATCTTCTTTGCATGTATAGGTGGATGTCAGTCCACTTACAAACACCTAACTTGATTTTTTTTAAATCAATTTCATTTGCCTATGGTGGCAAGGAACACATTGTTCCAAAATACTTAAGTTTCATACAGTGGAAAGGTGCTAGGAGTGACATTTTGCATTCCATAGCTCATGAGATTGAACTGACTATGCCAACGCGTTGGGGTGGGTGGGTAAATGCTAGGGGAGGTCTCATTTCGTGTGCCAAGCATCCCAGTCATTCGAGGCAGCAGGTTATCAGCAAAGTCCCTTAGGATCCCTAAGACCAAAAATCTTCCAAACTTTGTCGGAGCAGTTCCCAAAATTCATGGTAGCTGGGAATGTTCTGTTTAGACCTACAAGTGCATGTAGGGTTCATCCACAATAACCGCTCTCGGTTTGAGTTAACTCAAATCTATTTGACCGTGCCGAAATCAAATGCATTCTTGCAAATTGCTTCAGTTTCATACAGCACAACCTTGCCAAGTGCCATATTTTTTGTTCTACTCATCATGGGGTTGAATCGACTATGCCAACGTGTCAAGATGGATGAGTAAATGCTAGGAGAGGTCTCATTTCATGTGCCAAGGGTCCTAGTCATTCGAGGTAGCAGGCTACCAGCAAAGTCACTTAAGATCCTAAGAGAAAAAAATGCCAAGCTACTAGCAAAGTCACTTTGGACCTATAGGTGCATGTGGGGTCTGTCCACAATAACCTCTCTCAATTTTGGTTAACTCAAATCCATTTGACCATGTCGAAATCAAATGCATTCTTGCAAAATGCTTCAGTTTCATGCAGCACAACCTTGTCAGGTGCCATATTTTTTGTTCTGCTTGTCGTGGGGCCAAACCAGCTATTCTAACGCATCAAGGTGGGTAGGTAAATGCTAGGGGAGGTCTTGTTTTATGTGCCATGCATCCCAGTCATTCAGGGCAGCAAGCTACCGACAAAGTCCCTTAGGATCCCTAAGACTAAAAAACTGCCAAACTATGATGGAGCAGTTCTCAAAATTTGTGGTAGCTGGGAACATTTTGTTTAGACCTACAGGTGCATATAGGGTCCATCCACAATAAGATCTCTCATTTTTGGTCAACTCCAGTTTGTTTGACCATGCTGAAATCAAATGCATTCTTGCAAAATGCTTCTGTTTCATGCAGTGGAAAGGTGCTAGGAGTGAGATTTTGTATTCCACTACTCATGGGGTTGAACCAACTATGTCAATGTGTCAAGGTGGGTGGGTAAATGCTAGGGGAGGTCTCATTTCATGCACCAAGGGTCCTAGTCCTTCGAGGCAGCAGGCTATCGGCAAAGTCACTTAAGATCTTAAGAGCAAAAACTGCCAAACTTTGACGGAGTAGTTCTCAAAATTTGTGATAGCTAGAAATGTTCCATTCAAACCTATAGGTGCACGTGGGGTCTATCCACAATAACCTCTCTCAGTTTTGGTCAACTCAAATCCATTTGATCATGCCAAAATCAAAGGCATTCTTGCAAAATGCTTCAGTTTCATGCAGCACAACCTTGCTAGGAGCCATATTTTTTGTTATGTTCATCATGGGGCTGAATTGACTACACCAACACGTCGGGGTGGGTGGGTACATGATATGGGAGGTCTTGTTTCATGTCCCAAGCATCCCAGACATTCCAGGTTGTAAGCTATCGGCAAAGTCACTTTGCTAGTAGCTTACAGCCTGGAATGACTGGGACACTTGGCACATGAAACGAGACCTCCCCTAATATTTACCTACCCACCCCGACGTGTTGGTGTAGTTAGTTTGGCCCCATGAGCTATGGAATGCAAAATTTCACTTCTAGAACCTTTCGACTTTACTGGTAGCTTACCACCCGGAATGATTGGGATGCTTGGCACATGAAACGAGACCTCTCCTAGTATTTACCCACCCACCCTGATGCGTTGGCGCAGTCGGTTCAGCTCCACGAGCTATGGAATGTAAAATCTCACTCCTAGCACCTTTCAAATTTATCGGTAGCTACAGCCCAAAATGACTACGACACTTGGCACACAAAACGAGACCTCCCTTAGCATTTACTCACCCACCTGAACGTGTTGGCATAGTTGGTTCAACCCCACGACCTGTGGAATATAAGATTTTAGTCCTAGCACCTTTCAACTTTGACAGTAGCTTACAACCCAGAACAAATGGAATACTTGGCACATGAAGCGAGACCTCCCCTAGCATTTACCCACCTACCTCGATGCATTGGAGTAGTCAATTCAGCCCCATGAGCTATGGAATGCAAAATGTCACTCCTAGCACCTTTCCACTACATGAAACTGAAGCATTTTGCAAGAATGCATTTGATTTTGGCACGGTCAAATGGATTTGACTTAACCAAAACTGAGAGAGGTTATTGTGGATAGACCCCATGTGCACCTATAAGTCTAAATGAAACATTCCCAATTACCATGAATTCTAAGAACTGCTCCGTCAAAGTTTGGTAATTTTTTAGTCTTGGGGATCCTAAGGGACTTTATCGGTAACCTACTGCCCTAAATGACTGGGACGCTTGGCACATAAAATGAGACCTCCCCTCACATTTACCCACCCACCCTAATGCATTGGCATAGTCAGTTTGACCCCATGACGAGCAGAACAAAAAATATGGCACCTGGCAAGGTTGTGTTGCATGAAACTAAAGCATTTTGCAAGAATGCATTTGATTTCAGCACGATCAAATGGATTTAAGTTAACTAAAAACTGAGAGATTTTATTGTGGATGGACCCCACATGCACCTGTAGGTCTAAATGGAACATTCCCAGCTGCCATGAATTCTGAGAACTGCTCCGTCAAAGTTTGGCAGGTTTTGCTCTTAGGATCTCAAGTGACTTTATCGGTAGCCTGCTACCTCAAATGATGGGGACCCTTGGCACATAAAATAAGACCTCTCCTAGCATTTACCTATCCACCCTGATGTGTTGGCACAATTAGTTTGGGCCCATGAGCAGTGGAATGCAAAATCTCACTCCTAGTACCTTTCCACTGCATGAAACTGAAGCATTTTGCAAGAATGCATTTGATTTCGGCACGGTCAAACGAACTAGAGTTGACCAAAACTAAGAAAGGTTATTATAGATGGACCCCATGTACACCTATAGGTCTAAACAAAACATTCCCAGTTTCCATCAATACTGAGAACTACTCTGTCATGGTTTGACAGTTTTTTGGTCTTAGGGATCCTAAGGGACTTTCGGTAGTATGCTGCCTCGAACGACTGGGACGCTTGGCACACAAAAAGAGACCTCCCTTGGCATTTACCCACCCACCTTGACATGTTGGCATATTTGGTTCATCCCCATGACGAGTAGAACAAAAATATGGCACCTAGCAAGGTTGTGCTGCATGAAATTGAAGCGTTTTGCAAGAATGCATTTGATTTCGGCACAATCAAACAGATTTAAGTTAGCCAAAACTAAGAGAGGTTATTGTGGATGGTCCCCACATGCACCTATAGGTCTAAATAGAACATTCGTAGCTGACATGAATTTGGAGAACTGCTCTGTCAAAGTTTGGTAGTTTTTGCTCTTAGGATCTTAAGTGACTTTGTCGGTAGCCTGCCGCCTCGAACTACTGGGACCCTTAGCGCATGAAATGAGACCTCCCCTAGAATTTACCCACCCACCCCAATGTGTTGGTGTAGTTGGTTCCACCCCACGATGAGCAGAACAAAAAATATGGCACCTGACAAGGTTGTGTTGCATGAAATTGAAGCATTTTGCAAGAATGCATTTGATTTCAGCACGGTCAAATGGATTTGAGTTAGCCAAAACTGAGAGAGGATATTGTGGGTGGACCCCATGTGCATCTAAAGGTCTAATCAAAACATTCCCAAATTCCATGAATTTGGAGAACTACTCTGTCAAAGTTTGGCAGTATTTGCTCTTATGATCTTAAGTGACTTTGTCGATAGCCTGTTGCCTCGAACGACTAGGACCCTTGGCACACAAAATGAGACCTTACCTAGCATTTACCCACCCACACCAACATGTTGGCATAGTCAGTTCAGCCCCATAAGCAGTGGAATGCAAAATCTCACTTGTAGCACCTTTCCACTGCATGAAACTGAAGCATTTTGCAAGAATGCATTTGATTTTAGCACAGTCAAATAGACTGGAGTTGACCAAAATTGAGATAGTTTATTATGGACAGACACCACGTGCACCTGTAGGTCCAAATAGACCATTCCTAGCTACCACAAATTCTAAGAACTACTCCGTCATAGTTTGGTATTTTTTGGTCTTAGGGATTTTAAGGGACTTTATTGGTAGCCTGCTGCCCCGAATGACTAGGATGCTTGGAAAACAAAACAAGACCTCCCTTGGTATTTACTCACCCACCTTGACATGTTCACCTAGTCGGTTTAGCCCCACGAGCTATGGAATGCAAAATGTCACTCCTAGCATCTTTCCACTGCATGAAACTGGAGCATTTTACAAGAATGCATTTGATTTCGGCATGGTCAAACAGACTGAAGTTGACCAAAACTAAGAGAGGTTATTGTGGATGGACCCCACATGCACTTGTAGGTCTAAATGGAACATTCCCATCTACCACAAAGTTTGAGAACTACTCCGTCATAGTTTGGTAGTTTTTTAGTCTTAGGGATCTTAAGGGACTTTGCCGATAGCCTACTACCCTGAACAACTAGGACACTTGCAACATGAAATGAGACCTCTCTCTCTCTCTAACCTATCTACCTCCTAGTTAAATCCTTTTCCTAGATTTCCTAGTTTTCCTTTTATTTTCTAGATAATTTCTCTTTAGAGAGAGAGAGAGTCCTAGTTTTCTTGTTTTCATTTCCTTTGTCGATAAGGGAGAGGGAAAGATAGAGGGGAGAGATAGGGAGATATAGGAATGATAGGGGGAGAGAGGCAAGAGATAGAGAGATAGGGAGAGATAGCTAGAGAGAGAGAGAGAGAGATGTGGGGTTAACGTTTAGGCGCATTATTCAAGGTTTAGGGGTTAAGGTTTAGTGTTTAGAGAGAGAGAGAGCCAATATGGAGATATAGAGAGTGAGAGACATGGCCAAAGACATAGGGAGAGAGATTGATAGGTAGAGGAATGATAGATATAGGTAGATAGAGGTTTAGGGTTGCTTGGGTTTAGTGTTTAGGGTTTAGGGTTTGGGGTTTAGGATTTAGGGGTTAGGGATTAGGGGTTAGGGGCATTATTTAAGGTTTATGTTTTAGGGGTTAGGGGTTAGGGTTTAGGGGCATTATTTACGGTTTACAATTGCATGTCAAAAGCAGTCTCTCTCTCTCTAAATCCCTAAACCCTAAATAATTCCCCTAATCCCCAACCCTAAACCCTAAACCTAAGCAACCCTAAACACCTCTCTCTCTCTCTCTCTCTCTCTCTCTCTGTACATACCCATTAGGTAGGCTATTTTGCATATGGTGGTCATATCCTTTAGGGCCAATCACCTCCAAACTTCACAAATAGATATAGAGCATAATTCTAATCATCTTTCATAAAGACCACTTCTCTACATAGGTGCAACTAATACCACTTTTTCATTGTTTTCCACATTTAATACTTATTCTTTTCCATTTTCCAAGTCCTACATGTGTCCAAGTTGTATTGTTTGTCAAGTTTTTAGTCTAATTGTTAGTCCTAGCTCTCATGGTTATTAAAATGTTAGTATAGTTAGATTTATCCTTAGGTAACATTAATTTACACATTGTTGCACAAAAAACCACACTAAAAAATAACCTTACCTAATTAAGGTTAACCTTTAAGGTTCTTTCATTTGGTGAGCCTAATAGATCCAACTAGTTCAATCTTCTTATAGTCCATGCTTAGCCTTCCAAGAGAGTTCGTGCCATGTTAACTTTGCATTATGTCCTCACTTTCCTCTTGTTAGTTGTAGTACTTTTTTTTCTAATCCTATCCCTATATCATACTATTGTTGTTGAGTTTTCTTTCCATCTTCATCATCATAGTCCTAGTTATCATATTTTGAGCCTACCATTTATCCTTAGCCATGTCTTGTACTTCTTCTATTCATGTCAATTTTAATGACCTCTAGATTTTCTATAAATTTTCTCCACCAGACCCTAGACCCTCACCCAAATCCTTACTTTCCTAAGAAAAGCCCTTCCCCAAACATCATTTGATCATGTGGCTCCTTCTATCATTAGATAGGTGCCCCTACTTTCCATTATTCATCCAATACAATCCCAATGTCATAGCTCACATTCCCACACCTACATTCATAGACTCCATTCCCCCTATCAACACCATCATTGATGATCATTTTAAGGAGTCTCCCTTAAATAATCATTAAACCATGGATTATCCCATATCCCTATCTTACACTTTCCTCACCTTTGAACCCTTAGAAGATGGGATTTAGCTATACCCACCATTACCAATCACACTTTCTAGTAATCCCACATAAGACACCTTACCCATCACTTCACCTAGGTCATCACCAATTAAATCACCTCATTACTCCATTCAACCATACCCATACCACCTCTTTCTCACTCCACAACCTGTATTAACGCATGATTCATCCCATGACATGCTACAGTTACCACAATGCCAATTCACTCTACCATCATTTCTTCCCATTCCTTGAGACATCATACCATGACACACATCCCTTCCTCCGTTACATCCTCCCTAACCCTTTCCCAACATTGATAGCCCACTACCCATGTCACCTCCTTTTCATAACACATTTGACCATAACATTGCCACAACAATCATCACTCATCCCTCCACCATCCCTCCACCATGTGACATTTATCTAACACATATTCCTAATTATAATTATATCTACACAAAACTCTAGGTACTATAAGTGAAATTAGAAGACCTTAACCCTCCTCCTCCTCCTTCCTCATCAATAGGATGGATTAAATCACCACTATCAATTGACATCATCTTACAACCATCTCCTCATAAAATGGTCTTGCTTAAATTTGATAATATAATGTCCAAGGTGATCTCATTTCACATATGAGACACTTCTTTGTCCAAGCCACAATTGTCACCATTGATGATTATGTCCTTTCTAAGAATTTTCCCTCCACATTGATAGAATATGCCCTTGTATGGTTTGACACATTACTACTTGGTTCTATGAATTTAATTTAGATCTCATGCATAGCTTTACCAATCACTACCAATTCAACATCAAGCCTAAGGTTTTCTTAGTGCATCTCACACATTGCAAACAACACTCACTAGGGATTACTAGAGAGAGAGAGAGTGGTTCAAATTTTAAAGAGATGCAAATTTGTCGATTGGTTGAAAAGATGTTAACCATGTAACAATAGAAATTTGCAAGTTGAATTGTAAGTTCTAAGCATAAACCAATGAAAATAATTAAAAAAAAACCATTTGTATAGTTCCAAGAAATGGATATCCGTTTTGGGACCCACAAAAAAGATATTTTTAACATGCCTATGAAAGTCAAAGTTGGCCAATTCGTGAATTTGGCTAAGCAAAGACGTGATTTTTTTTCCATTGCCACTGTTTGACCCACGATGATCTTGCACATACCCATATAAGGCTTTAGAAACTTTCAAGCAAATGAATTGGCAGGTGTAAAGACAAATTCCACAACCTTAGCCAACATCCTCCCTTCATATTCCAAAATAGGATCTTTGGAACATGGTATGGACATCCATCAAAGCATAAAGGATATGGGAATTTTGTCAGATATTGTAGTTGCAACTACCCTAGTAGACATGTATGCAAAGTGTGGAAGCATAGACAAGGTACGTGAACTGTTTGACATGATGCCTCAATGAAATGCCATTTCATGGAATGCAATGATTCTAAGATATGCAAAAAAATAGATTTTTTTGATAAGGCTTTATAAACTTTCAAGAAAATACAATTGGCGGGTGTAAAACCAAATTCCACAACCTTAGCTAGTATCCTCCTTGCCTATGCCAAAATGGACATCCGTCAAAGGATAAAAGATATGGGAATTTTGTTAGATATTGTAGTTGTAACTGCCCTCAGAGATATGTATGCAAAGGGTGGAAGCATAGACAAGGCACATGAACTATTTGGCATGATGCCTCAAAGAAATGTTGCCTTATGGAATACAATGATTGCAAGATATGAACAAAATGGATTTTTTCATAAGGCTTTAGAAACTTTCAAGCAAATGCAATTGGTGGGTGTAAATCTAAATTCTAAAACCTTGGAAATGGTATCTTTGGAACATGGTATAGACATCCATCAAAGCATAAAATATATGGGAATTTTGTCAAATGTTGTAGTTGTAACTACCCTACGAGACATGAATGCAAAGTGTGGAAGCATATACAAGGAACGTGAACTGTTTGACACGATGCCTCAAAGAAATGTTGTCTCATGGAATGCAATGATTGCAAGATATGCACGAAATGGATTTTTCATAAGTCTTTAGAAACTTTAAAGCAAATGCACAAAAGAAACTTTCAACCAAATGCAATTGGCACGTCTAAAACCAAATTGCACAACATTAACCAGCATCCTCCTTGCCTATGCCAAAATGGGATCTGGGGAACATGGCCTGGACAACCATCAAAGCATAAAGGATATAGGAATTTTATCACATATTGTATTTGCAGCTACCCTTGTAGACATGTATGGAAAGTGTGGAAGCATAGACAAGGCGTGTGAACTATTTGACATTCAATGCCTCAAAGAAATGCACAGTCTCATGGAATGCAATGATTGCAAGATATGCACAAAATGGATTATTTGAAAATGATTTATAAACTTTCAAGCAAATGCAATTGGCATGTGTAAAACCAAATTCCTGTAATGATAATTGATCATCATATTAAATATTTACTATAAACTGTCATATACATAATGTCATGAACATAACATTTAGTCTATATATAAAGCCATATAGGCATGTACAAACAAAGCCATACAGGCATATACAAAAATATACATCGGTAACATACAAAAGTATGTATACAGAGCCATCTAGGCGTATAAAAAAGTCCCAAAATCTAGTCTTGTATGGACTTCTATCAAATAATCAGTGGCCCTTGCTTGGCCATGAAGATGGAAAGCCAATTAGTGACTCATCCTCTCTCTCCTATCGAGTAGACCTCCTCGACAGAGATTTTTGCAGCTCCACCTATTAATACAATCAAATAATATGCACATTAATATAGAAAACATGAAATATATAACATCACATATGTAACTGATCACTTATCACTACCCGATGATCACTCTTGGTCATCTTTTCTCTCTCTTTGTCCGTAGTTGGACGGGTTGGAGTTGTGACCTCCTATGAGAAGAATCAAGAAGCAAAATTGACTAAACATAAATATCATTTATGTACATCAAATGACATGAGATAAAACAAGAAATACAAAATGATATTTACATGTTATTGGCTTATACCTCGGTCAAAGGATTTGAAGAAAACACGGCTACAACAATGGCTGCCTGTGTTGACTCACGAAGATGAGGAGGAGTCTCCATATTTAGCATTTGAAAATAGAGTTCAAGGTTATTCGACCAAAATAGATACATAATATTATTTAAATTCATAATGATTACAAATGGTTAAATTTACCTCCGTATAAGTGGTTCCACATGCAGGGGACCAAGGAAATCATGGAGGTGCCGGTGAAGCTCCCCCTTGAAATCATCAAATTGTCACTAAATAATATTACCATTGATATATGTACTATATTTATGATCATATGATAAATTACATACCTACTGACTGGACCTCCTCTCATAACCCACCAATGGACGGCTAACAGAGACAGGATGAAGACTCTAACCTTGGAATTTCATTGTGTAGACAATTACATATATTAATTTTGACTTATAATATAGTGTAATATCTCGGCTGGATATTTTATGAACTCTCATTGTAATGAACTGATTTGTATATTTGAATTGGTCCCTTATCTGATTATAATATATTTTCTATGCCATTTCCATCAAATAGACATTTTGATAAACATATTTCATGTACTTGCAAATCAGAGGTATAGCCAAATGGATCACAATAGATTATAGAATAAAATAGACAAGTTCAAATTAAAGATTTGAACTATCAGTTGTTCTTATACAGAGAAGTTCAGATTACCTACCAAAGGTTTGATAGCTGGTTGATATAATGCTCTAACTTATGATGACATTTTTGTAGATCCCCTCCATATTGTTATCTATATTTCATATCATTCTACCCATAACTGTGATAAATGATTACTTTGATGGATACTTCAAGAGCACTGACTGTGTTGACACTTTATATATTGTTGTAGTTATCCAATATACCGAATCAGCAAAACATAGTTACTGTTGCCTTTGAACAACCCTGTAGATAATATGAATATATTCCTGATCACAACTTCTAGCAATGAATTTCTACGACATGCTTCAAATATGGGGAAGGTTGTCTTTATACAGATTGAGCGATTTCATTGATCTTAGTTCCATGACTTCCCTCATCTCGCCTCCTTTGAACAATATAAGTGGTGGATATTATGAAGAATCTGATGCCAATAATGATTTGAGAATTGATTATCAACAATCTTTAATGATAAACTTCCACGTTGACTACACTCCCATCCTTAGTGAATGATGACTTGATGCTCAAACTACAAGCAATGATCTTCAAACAATAACAGATCTTCAGTTGGAAGTGATGGCTTACATTTGATCAGGGAATGGTCATTGGTCTAATTTTGCTTTGATACCACTGTAATATCCCTGATGGATATTGCTCCAAATAGTTAATATCAGCTGACTGTTGTAGCTTAACACAATGAATCTAGTAACTAATAATAGTCAGAAATTTGTATAATCAACATATACAAACACCACAATAAGCCTCCAAACTGGACTGTAGCAATAGAAACTCCTCCTCATATGGTAATGATCTTAAATGTAATGATTTTTTTGTTATTAAGGAGAGATGAAGTGCACATATTGCAGGCCACAATTCTGTCTATTCCAAATTTGCAGTGTATATTAATTTGTTCCTTAGTTGTTATCATGAAACACTCCATAGGTTGTCCCAAAGTTAGCGGTTCCCCATGTGGTTGATTGTGGGGCCTACACTCCACTAAACTTTAGTTCATTCCAATACAAAAAAGAACTACTTTAATCCTCACGTAGATTTGCTATATGTTGAAGATCTTTTTAAAGAGTGGTGATTTGGGAATTGAGGGTCCCACATTCCACTAACAATTTGCACTTGAATCCTTAATTTATTCTTCTCAAATTACTGACTGGACTCTTAAATCAAAACTTGCTCCCTATTCATACAGCATTACCAATATTAAATGAATTTCACAAATGATTCAACAAATGATTTCATAAAGTTCTAAACCTCTTCTAAAAACTTAATTCCTCCTTTGATGTATGCAAACCATATCATCCAATGTTAAATCTCAAACAAAGACAAAACTTAAGGCTGCGTAAGATCTGAAGAAGCTGCACTCATATCTGAGGGACCCACACTGTTAGGGCTTGTCTCCTAGCTGCCAACAGAAAATGTAATTACTTCAAAACCTCCACGATTTCATACATTATTCCTGCAATTTTAATCCCTTATGCTTGCTTTGAAAAATTAGAGCTTTGAATGATACTACAGATTGATTGGGCCCACGCTTAGTCTTTAATGATTATTATTGAAATCCACTTTGACATATGTGAACCTCCTATAAGGTAAACTCGATGACTCCCTGGACCCACGAACACTATCTTTTAATTAAAAGCATCAACTCTCCTTGAAACGGCCCACTCCAATTGACGGTGGAAATCTGCAAGCACCTAAGTACAAAATGTATATGATATCTAGTAAATTAATTTTGGTCTGGCTCTTTATATGTTACATTGACCTGTTCATTAAAATAGCATCTCAACAATGAAACAATTATCCGATATGAATTAGCATTGATTTTCATCTCCAAATACCAGACATGTAAATCAGTGTCCTTTAAAAAATTTATATTTATTTTACAAATCAATAAATTTGCAAATATAACTCCAGCATGAACAATATCATCAAATCTACATAATATATATCTTCAAACTTTTCAAAGAGATACAATAATCATCAACAATGTCTTCAAACAAGGATCTTCAATGAAGCTTTACAAAATGGTCTCCAACCAAATATTGAAAACCCAAATACAATGAAGCACAATTGTGAAATATGAGATAATTTCACCTCAAGGTTGGTAAGGGAGCATCACCAAACCAACAACTACCAAGGGGTCATCTCCTCGGTACAGCGAATGTAAGGGAACATCTCTTTGACATCAACTAGATACAAACTTGACAGAAGACAAACATCAACACAAGCATCTAAAAACATGCTCAACAATGACTCTCAACAACCCTTTTAAACTTTCATCAATTAGGACTAGCCTAATTTTATTAAATGAAAGTTTATGTGTGCATAGTCACACTTAACCTTTTTAAATGCTTGCACTTGAACTTGTTAAATGTGTGTGTACAATAACACTTTAATTTATAAAGTGTTTTTTTAAATACTCAAGTAACTTAATAAAATATTAATTTTACAAAGTAATTAAAATACTTTATAAAATTAATTTACAATTAGAACCCATTAAGTTACTTGCAAAAATGGGGACATGACAGCCCTCCCTTCCCGACATTGCTTGTCCTTAAGCAATGGGAAAAAAAATGAACTCAATCAATCGCTGGATCCCAAATCCATCGAGTCTCCTCTAGCATACTCAACTATATCTCTTCAAGGCTACAGATGAAGAAGATCTTGGGACCACTTCCGTTGTCATACAATGTAGCAAACACAAATGTATCCAAGCTGTCATGAATTAGAACAACACTATGTAATCTGAAAATATCATTCCAAGTGATATGCAAAGTGTCATCTTCAATGCATGAAGATAGAGAATCATCATGAAACCAATCTTCAATAAGATAATAGTGATTTCCATCAAGGTAAATTCTTCCATGTCCTGTTGTAACAAAACTGAAATCACATTTTTTCATGCTCAACAATAGATAGTAGTCCTCAAACCATGAAACAAACAAGCCATTCACATGCTCCAATAAGAGAACATCATCAAAATGATGTTGTGTCATCTCAAGAGTAGGCTAATCCTCTTCAATGGAAACCACTATATCCTACAAAACTGATTTACTTTCATTATCACATACTTGCTTATCAACCATGTATTTCAACAAGAAAGCATCATCAACATCATGAGCAAGCTGATTTAGTTCACCAAATGGAACTAATGCATCAAACAAAATTGAATCCTCTTCATCACCATTGTGATATTCATGCACATCATCATTAGCTACCCCAAAGATATCAAATAGAGCTAATTGCAAAGGAATAGTACTGCTACCCTCAAACAAATCAAGGATTATATCATGCCATTCAACTCCAAGATCAAAATTTGTCATCTCAATAGAATGATTACCAATGACATCATGCCATTTTTCTTCATCAAATGCCGATCCAAAGCAAGGAACTTCATATGCATCACCTATGTCTTCTTCATGTGAATCACATACTTCATCGTTGATCTTTGTAGCAAATATTATGTCCTCTCCTTTCATGTATGATTGAACATCAATAATATGCCCTTCATAACAAACTGCAATCTCTGATTTGCTCTCAAATGAATGAACGTTATCATTTTCCAAATCATTCACATCACTTATCTCCTTATCAACATGAGGATCAATGTTAGTCTCAACTTGAGAAACCATACCTTCATCTACCTTAGCTGATTTATCTTCATCTTGCACATTCTCTTCATCAATCTTGCAACCATCATGGAGTGACATGAGATCTTCATCTTTTGCTGACCCAAAAGTCTGATTTTCTTCTATTGTCTCATGGCTGCTATGAGATTCTTCATTTCTTGGTATCTCATCAAACTCATCTAGTTGTTCAATTTTTATGCCACTTGCATAGCGTTTGTGCTCTTTGAAATCATTCATCATAAAACAATGCACACATTTATCATTAGGAGTCTCTTGGGATGAATTTGACCTTGTACCTATTGATCTTCTTGAATTAAACTTCCTTGAATCTACCTGATTAGCTCTATTGTTGTTGTTTTTGTTGCCCATCAAAGATTGACACAACCTCTCAATGGTTGCATTTGTTCATTGTATGCTTGCAATTGTTTGTTGTTGATCTTTTCTGCACCACTTTTCTTCAAAGTACTCTGTTTGTATGGTTGTAGGTACAAAAATACCAAATCATCAACCTCAAATGTCCTCTCAACCTGATGCCTATCTGCATAAATCTTCTGTTGATTTCGTGCTTGCTGAATATTATCATTAAGAATCCTAAGGATGTCATGTGTACCATGCATCAACTCCTTAGCTCGGGGAGCTCTACTATCATCAAATGCCAAATGCACAAAAGAAAGTGCATCATATCCATACAATGCCCTGAATGGAGTCATGCCAATAGACATGTGATAGGTAATATTGTAACTTAAAAGTGTCCTAATTGTAAATTAATTTTATAAAGTATTTTAATTGCTTTATAAAATTAATATTTTATTAAGTTACTTGAGTATTTGAAACACTTTATAAAATAAAGTGTTATTGTGTACACAAAAACAAACATTTAATAAGGTCATGTGTACACATTTAAAATTGTATAAGTGTGATCGTGTACACCAAAAACCTTTGTGAAGGTTTTAAAAGGAGAGTTGAGATCCATTTGGGATCATGCTTGTGCTGATGTTTGTCTTTTGTCAAGTTTGTATCCAGTTGATGTCAAGGAGATGTTCCCTTGCATTCATTGTACCGAGGAGATGACCCCTTGGTAGTTGTTGGTTTGGTGATGCTCCCTTACCAACCTTGAGGTGAAATTATCTCAGATTTCACAATTGTGCTTCATTGTATTTGGGTTTTTGATATTTGGTCGGAGACCATTTTGTAAAGATTCATTGAAGATCCTTGTTTGAAGACATTGTTGATGATCATTGTATCTCTTTGAAAAGTTTGAAGATATATATTATGTAGATTTGATGATATTGTTCATGCTGGAGTTTTATTTGCAAATTTATTGATTTGTAAAACAAATATAAATTTGCTAAAGGAGATTGATTTACATGTCTGGTATTTGGAGATGAAAATCAATGTTAATTTATATCGGATAATTGTTTCATTGTTGAGATGTTATTTTAATGAACAGGTCAGCGTAACATATAAAGAGCTAGACCAAAATTGATTTAGCAGCTATCATATACATTTTGTACTTAGGTGCTTGTAGATTTCCAGCGTCGACTGGAGTGGGCCATTTCAAGGAGAGTTGATGTTTTTAATTAAACAATAGTGTTTGTGGTCCAGGGAATCATCAAGTTTATCTTATATGAGGTTCGTATATGTCAAAGTGGATTTCAGTAATAATCATTGAAGACTAAGCGTGAGCCCAATCAATCTGTAGTATCATTCAAAGCTCTAATTTTTCAAAGCAAGCATAAGGGATTAAAATTGCAGGAATAATGTATGAAATCGTGGAGGTTTTGAAGTAATTACATTTGTTGTTGGCAGCCAGGAGACAAGCCCTAATAGTGTGGGTCCCTCAGATATGAGTGCAGCTTCTTTAGATCCTACGCAGACTTAAGTTTTGTCTTTGTTTGAGATTTAACATTGGATGATATGGTTTGCATACATCAAAGGAGGAATTAAGTTTTTAGAAGAGGTTTAGAACTTTATGAAATCATTTGTTGAATCATTTGTGAAATTCATTTAATATTGGTAATGCTGTATGAATAGGGAGCAAGTTCTGATTTAAGAGTCCAGTCAGTAATTTGAGAAGAATAAATTAAGGATTCAAGTGCAAATTGTTAGTGGAATGTGGGACCCTCAATTCCCAAATCACCACTCTTTAAAAAGATTTTCAACATATAGCAAAGCTACATGAGGATTAAAGTAGTTCTTTTGTGTATTGGAATGAACTGAAGTTTAGTGGAGTGTAGGCCCCACAATCAACCACATAGGGAACTGCTGACTTTGGGACAGCCTATGGAGTGTTTCATGATAACAACTAAAGAATAAATTAATATACACTACAGATTTGGAATAGACATAATTGTGGCCTGCAATATGTACACTTCAACTCTCCTTAATAATAGAAAAATCATTACATTTCAGCTCATTACCATCTAAGGAGGAGTTTATGTTGCTACAGTCCAGTTTGGAGGCTTATTGTGGTGTTTGTATATGCTTATTATACAAATTTCTAACTATTATTAGTTGTTGGATTCATTGTGTTAAGCTTCAGTAGTCAGCTGATATTAACTATTTGGAGCAATATCCATCAAGGATATTACATATAGATAGTCATATAAAATTAATTACAAATTTCAAATAAGAATATATTAAATCAAAATGAAACTTGTAAAAAATTGCCTAGGAGTCAATACCAAATGTATGTTGTAAGACATCATCTGTGAGAACAAGATCATCTAATATGGATGTATCCATCATTGGATGTTGCCCCTATGTCAAAACATCTTGCTGAGAATCCTGCCGCAAATCTTGCGTCTCATAATCACATAGGTTCCCACATGAACTGCATAGATGTGGAAACAAATGACACCTATTTCTCTCACCCTCATCAGCCTGGATGAGATCATCACCATGCTATGCTAGAGACTGCGTGAGAGCACTCAATGAATGTAGTGTCTCCACCTCAACACTCTCCTTTAAAGTCGAAGGGAGTGATTGATAGAATTGATACAGTGTGAACATAATGCAAATTTTATAATTTTTCATTCTTCACTTGTTCATAAGACAATTTATCAGCATAGTATTGCCAACACCTCTCCCTATAGTCATGAAATTTGATGATTTGTTTTGTCACCAATTCGGTGTAAGAAATAATCATCTCTAATGACTTTGCAAGCGCTCTCCTATGATTGGTGCTTGCACTTGGATTGTTTAACATTTCAATTAGGGTTTGAAGATGTTTTTTATTTTCTTATATTTTCCCTAAATAGTTTTCTTGTGTATCTCTTTCATGGTGAGGACGTGAATTAGGTGCAGGGTTTTGAAGATTTTAAGGGTTTTCGGGGTTGTTTTGACCCTCCTCAATTGGATTTGTGTTTTGTCCTACCTCATTTACTGTAAATTCAATATAAAAAACTAATCAAACATTACAAAAGTCAAAAATTCTTTTCAAACTCAAAAAAAAAGCAAACCCTACCTTCTTTGGCTGCTAGACCCTCTACATTTGCTTCATGACGTCTTTAGGAGCGGGTTTTGCGAGATGGTATCGTGAAAACATCGATCTCTCTTTGCACTCAAGCTTGATTTGCTCTTCCTTGAACACGCTCACACTGTCACTGGTTTTTTCTCTCCAAACTGTGTTTTTGGCCGCGGGTATGAGGAAATGTGTGTTTTTTTACTTTTATGCAGAGAAAAACGCAAGCGTGTTATAACGTGCTCGCGTTTTTCTTTGCATGGGACCAAAAAGTCATGTGGAAACTTTTTGGTCCCACAACTCCATGCATACACCCTTATAGTGTATTTGTGCTTGGTTGTGAGAGGCTCTGCCCCTTGACCCTACCTTAGGAGTGTGATGAGGCCACTATCCCTAGACCTCATGAGGAGGTCCTACCCCCTTGATCCCTACAAGGGGCATTGCCACTTGACCCTACTGATGCTTTCTGCTCCCGAGCCCCCACTTTAGCATAAGGAAAAAAATATATGGGAGGATTGCACTGACAAAGACATTTGTTTCGAAGGAAGGATTTACCATGGTAATAAATGTCCATATCTAGTGTTTTCTAGGATTTGCTAGGCTTTTTTACAAATTTCTAGTGATGTGCAAAATTCACTAATGAAATTAAATTTTTTTAAAAGAAAAGATTTGCTAATCAAAATTAAGATTTTTTCAAAAAAGGAAAGATTTTCCAGGGTTTCATAAGATTTTTTAGGGGCCTTTTCTTAAAGTTATCACTACACCTCATCAAGATTTATCTTTGAGATGATACTACTACTCACCACAACTAAGTTGTCCCATGAGTCTGACAAAGAACACAATAGGGTGATACACTAGTCTTCCTCATCTATTTTTACATCCACAAATGTGAACTAACTCACCACAATGTTGAACCTATTCAAGTCTCTATTATAGATTGTCCATTTCTCATACCTAATGAACACAACTTCTTCTGTAGAAAGAGATTGTTCATAAGATACTTTTTCTAGTGCAAATTCCCTAACTTCATCGAAAGGTTTTTAGTAGTGGTTTCTCTCAATATATTGAGGAACACTAAATTTGAAAGGAAATCTGAACTAGGCTTCTTGCCTTCATAACAAGAACTTTCTAGTCTTCATCTTTTATTCTAGAGGGTTTCTTACCAAAAACTAGAATCCATGATTCTTTATCAACAAGAAGTTCCTCCATCTTAAACTTTCAAAGCTTAAAGTTAGTGTTGTTGAATCTCTTAATCTCTATTCTAGATGTGCTTGTCATCTTTGTTCGTAGAAAACATGATCACACTACAAATCTTCCACTCAAACATGGATTAATAACAATAGCCTACTCCTCCCATGGATCTAATAAGCTAACTAGGCCCTAATGCCAAATGAAAGAAATATGACTAATTCCTATTTAATCTAGAGAGAAAAAATACAAGTAAACTAGATTTAAAACAATTTCAACAAAGTGACAACTATAAACACAATATGTAGTTAGAAAACCTTCGTAAAGGAAAAATTTAGGTTCCAAATCACACCTAAATGTATTACTCTTCAAATAGGTTACAATACACTTTATGAGTTGTAGTGCTTCAATAAAGATCAACACTTTATATTTGGAGGAATTTGACAACCTAGCCTTGCATAAAATTAACCATAGGTGTTGGGATAAGTTACCATTAACTTGCAATCCTAACCAATTCTTGTGTCTCCAAAGTTCTTGGAATGTGTTCCCCAGCACACAAGGGCTTTGAGAGATTAATTATCTATTAATTTGGCCGATAGGCCATTCTATATGTGCACACATTTTGTAACTGCCAAAAAATTTTGGTAGTCCTAATAAAAAAAAAAAAAAATTGGTAGTCCTTCCCTAATAAAAAATATTTTTTTTAGTAATCCTTCCCTAAAAATAGGCCAAAATCTTTGTGGTTTTAATTATCATGACTGATTTTGCAAATACACACCCAAAAAAAAAAAAAATTCTCTAGGTGGTTACTTTAGAATTCATGGTGTTTCATTTATTTCCTTTGTCGTTACATTTTCTATTTGCTTTTTCAAAATTATATATATAACCCCTAGTTCCCACTTCAACATCACATCTTTCGGCTTTGGCTTTGTTTCTTGGGTTTTGGTACATTTTCTTAGCTTTTTATCTGTGTATGAAGATTTTTTTAGGTTATTATATGTCTCCTTACTTTGTTATTTGCATGCAGAATACAACAGGTGTTAAGTCAGTAATCATTTCTTCTTCAAATAACAAAAATGCTTCAGGTACAAATTCCAAGCCAAAACATTTCGTAGCAGCTCCTATGCTAGATAAAAGCAAGGGCAAGGGAAGGGCCCTGAGGAAAGAACCTCCCAGAGAAAGACCTGTGAGCAAGTTTCATGATCTGTTAATGTACGGAGTAAAGCCATGGGATCCTGATGCCAACGAGTTCTAGGATGCTCTTGTAAAGGCTCGCATAGAGCTTGACAAAGAGTTAGACGCCATGGATACAGAAGATGTTTCTCACTGAATACTTTATTATTGCTTGTATTACCTAGTTTTCTCAAGCATTTCCTTTCTAGTTTGTGTTTTTAGTATGCCTATAAGCCCCTTTTATTTTGTGGGGTGATGTGAAATTTAAGCTGCACTAATTATTGAAATCACAACATTGGGGGTTTCATTTTCTGTGGCAAAATGTGATTGATTCAGGTTCCTTGCACTTTATAATATCATTGTCTTTCATTATGATTATGGTGTAATTGCTTTTGTTCACTATTATTCATAGTTTTACCAACCCTATGTTATCATGGAGCTCTATTCTCTCTGTTCCTTCCTCTTTTCACATGCTAAACTAACTGAGTTGAAATGACTTTGATTTGCTATGGCTCAGGTCTTGAAAATTAATTTTGGTTATTTATTTTTAGGCCATGTATTTTTATGCAGTGAAGCAAGCATATGTTTATTGGGATTGTTCTCATCATCAACGAATGATTTTCTGAATTTCTAAACGATTTTCTGATTTGTTTCAAGAGTTTGTAAGGAGTTGAAGAGAGTTATTTATCACCTTCTTGGGGAAGATGAAAGGTTATAAGGTGCAATTTTAAAAGATGAAGAAATGCAAGATGGAAGAGGGAATGGCTACGAAGTGAAGAAATCTCCTTGAAGTGCATGTTGAATTCTTATCACATTACAAGAGGTAATGGATATGGGCAAATATTTCTGGTAATATCTTCAAGACTGGTCTATTAAGCTTCTCAATTCTTTCTTATGCTTTGGATATTTGCATTTATAATCTTATAGCATGTGGGGAATGGGATCTTTATGCATTATTTATTCTATTCTAATTTCTGCGAAGAATATGCATGAGCTTATGAATTTGGTTTATGAAAAAATCATTTCAGTAGATCATTTTTGTGGGGATTGATTTTATTTCTATTTTTATCTTGGCTCTGAGAAAAGAAACTTTATTTCATATTCTAAGTTAGCCTACTCACATTTTTTTGAATCAGCTTTTGCTTTACTTCATTGGAAACCATTCGTTGTGTTTTAAACGACTTATGCTTCTATCTAAATTTATGTTCTCTAGATGTCTACGAAGAGGGGCGGCTAGGTAGAGGTAAATTTTAGGGTGTTCTCTTAATACCCGACACTGTCAAGAAAGTTTCGAAACATCCTTGTAGAAACTTTTTGTTATTAGCTCTTGATAT
This sequence comes from Cunninghamia lanceolata, assembly GCA_027924645.1. Classification (NCBI taxonomy): domain Eukaryota; kingdom Viridiplantae; phylum Streptophyta; class Pinopsida; order Cupressales; family Cupressaceae; genus Cunninghamia; species Cunninghamia lanceolata. The sequence goes on along the minus strand of BSBN01000165.1, from coordinate 9,891,368 downwards.
AGGTCGTGGGTAGACTATTTATCTTTTATTCTTATTATGTCATTGCATCCAAGATATCGAATGATTAGGGATGAGAAAATGGTTGAACACTATTTTATATCTGCCAGTCAACATTGCGTGATGTTATATATTCCTTCGACTATGATACATCTAAGGCATTCTCGCTCATATTACCTGAATGTTTGATGCAGGAGCATCCGGTGGTGTAAGGGCAATCTTGCATCACCCAAAAAGAAGTTAATTCAAAATCATTGCAATTGTTTTCATTTCTTTCCATAATTAGTGTTTCGGGTTCCATAATCTCCTGAATAATGATGTAGGACTTTTAGTTTTTTCCAAACTGCTTAAAATAGCAAACTACCAATTTTGGAAAGTTTAATTGCCATTTTAGGAAATTTTGCATTTGGGAACGGATTGAAGAGAAAAGTTGCAAAGATCATTTGTGAGCTAAAAGATATTAAAGTTTTTGTTTTCCAAAAAGCCCCTAAAAATTTTTGAAACGAGATATGAGGCACTAAAACATCCCATAATGTCCTAAAAAGTTGATGAAAATCCATTTACAGATTTCTGGCATGATAGTTCACATTGCGAGCTTTCCGGTACTTAAAATGGTTCGTCAATCGGACACCCGGATCAAAAGTTATGCTTCCCGGAAGTTGACCTACTTTTGGAGGGAGTTGCAAATTTTGAAATTTAGTTGGAGGCTGCCAAAAAGTGTTATTTATGACTATTTTGGGAACCCTGGGCAGTAGTAGAGTTAAGGGGGAAAGTGTAGAGTCAAGAATAGGTGGGAAAATAGAAACCCTAGCTGATTTGGGGTTACAAAAGGCTGGAGATTCCAGAGTCTTAAGGTTAGGAAAGTTGTAATGTGTTGCAGCTAGTAGAGGATTCATCCTCTGATTGTACTAAGCTTGTGTAATGTAATGTGTTGTCCAAATCAATAAAAGAACATCTCTAATTTTCTGTGTGGAATTTATGTTGTTGTGTGTTTTATGATTTATCCCTTCATCAAGTGGTATCAAAGCAAGGGTTCTCGAGTGTGTAGACAAATCGCCGACCGTGAGGCAGTTTACACCAGGACCTGAGGTTGTGGGTTTGCTACAGAGATCAAGATGCCTCCACGAAGAAATCATATTGGGAGGAATGCTTTGATGGAAGAGGGTTTTAGAGCCCTACAAAGGCAAATCGATGCATTGCAAGAGGATCTACGAAGAGGGTTTGAGCTGAGAACAACAGAAGAAAGCAAAGATGAAGCTGAAGAAGAGCTATATGAGGAAGAACAAGAAGCTGCAGGAGATCCTACAGAAGTTAGGTTGTTGAGGGCCATTTCTAAGATTGGAAAGAGACCCAAGATTGAAGTTTCTACATATTATAGGGATTTGAATCTGGAACAGCTTATTGATTGGATCAATGACATGGAGGAGTATTTCGAGTATGAAGACATGGAGGACCCAAATCAGGTCAAGTTTGCAAAAACAAAGTTGAAGGGCCATGCAAATATTTGGTGGAAGGAGGTCCAGTTAGAGAGGAATAGAAGAGGAAAAGGAAAGATCACCAAATGGGATCAGATGGTGGAGAAACTGAAGAAGCAGTTCATTCCTGTGGACTATGAGATGTAACTATTGAAGAAGCTACAAGGACTGAAGCAAGGTAACAAGTCTGTTAAGGAGTATATAGAAGAGTTTTATAAGATTACTATTAGGATAGGCCATGTAGAGGCCAACAAGGAGAAGGTAGCCCATTACATTAATGGGTTGAGGCCAAGTATTCAAGAGGAGCTGAGCTTGGTCAGAATGACTACCATAGAAGATGCGTACCATTTTTCCCTGAAGGTGGAAGAGAAGCTAAATAAAAGATTTGATAGCAAGCAAAGGGGAAGAGGTCAAGGAAGAAGGACTAGTGGAAGATCCTATGGAGGTTGTAATGAAGATCAAAAGAAAAGTGAAGAAGCTGGAACCAGTCAAAATCAGAGAGGGGATAATGCCTACCGCCCTTGTGACCAAAACAATGGTGAACAAAGAGAAAGAGGAGGGGGCTGACCTAGGCAAGGACCCGGAAGAGGAGGTTTCAGAGGAACCTTTTTCTAATGTGGTGAAGAAGGGCATCAAGCATATGAGTGTCCACAACATCAAGTAAGGACAAATAGAAGACTTGAAGGTAATGCATGAGTTGCACATGTAGATGAAGATGCGCAGTCTGAGCATTCTGAAGATGATGAAAGGGGAGAAACCCTAGTTGTCAGAAGAACTTTGTTGAATAAGGAGAAAGAACCCAATCAGAGGAAGAGTTTATTCTACACAAGATGCAAATGTGAAGGTAAGTGTTGTGATATTATTATCGACAGTGGAAGTACTAACAATCTTGTTTCAAAGGAGATGGTTGACAAGTTGAAGTTGACAAGAAGAAAGTATCCACATCCATATCAGATTGCATGGTTGCAGAAGGACCACAGAGCTTTGGTCAATGAGCAGTGTTTAGTGAAGTTCAAGATTGGGGACTACCATGATGAGGTGTTGTGTGATATCATACCGATGGATGCATGTCATATGCTATTGGGAAGACCGTGGCAATATGATAGGAGTGTTGTCCATGATGGCCATGCAAACACATATTCCCTAACAAAGGATGGAGTTCGTCATAAGTTGAAGCCCTTGAAGAAGGTGGAAGAAAAGGTATGTAGTACTGCCAGAAAAGGTATGAAGCATGAACGTCATTGCTTTGCATTGATTCCTAAGATTAGTCAAGAGAAATGTGAAGATGTACCAGTAGAAGTTTTAGATATGTTGGAAGAATTTTAGGACATTATCTCTGATAATGTACCAGAAGATTTACCACCAGTGAGGAAGATAAGTCATCAAATGGATTTGATACCAGGAGTTAGTTTGCCAAATAAGGCAGCCCACATAATGAATCTAGCAGAAAATAAAGAGTTGAATAGACAAGTTCACAAGTTGTTAAGGAATGGACTGATAAGGGAGATCCTGAGTCCATGTGCGGTACCTACAGTACTAGCACCAAAGAAAGATGGAGAGTGGAGAATGTGTACAAATTCTTGAGCCATAAATAAGATCACGATCAAGTACAGGTTTCCATTGCCAAGAATGGATGACATAATGGATTGTTTGAGTGGAGCCAAGTACTTCACAAAGATTGACCTAAAGAGTGGGTATCACCAAATCTGAATCAGGGAAGGAGATGAAAGGAAGATAGCCTTCAAGACAAAGGAGGGTTTGTATGAGTGGTTAGTCATGCCATTTGGGCTAACCAACGCACCAAGCACATTCATGCGGCTCATGAACAAGGTACTGAAAGAAATTTTGGGAAGTTTTGTTATTGTTTATTTGGATGATATTTTGATTTTCAGTAAGACTTGGGATGAGCATCTGATGCATATCAGAAGAGTTTTAGAGAAGCTAAGGGAGGAGAAATTGCTGATTAATCTAAAGAAATGTAGTTTTGCAAAGGAGTTGTTATACTTGGGATTTGTTGTCTCAAATGAAGGTCTTAAGATGGACCCAGAGAAGGTGAGAGCTATCCTTGAATGGCCTACACCAAGGAGTGCCACAGAGGTAAGATCTTTTCATGGTTTGGCAAGTTTTTATAGAAAGTTTATCAAGAATTTTAGTAGCATTTGTGCACCCCTAACTGAGATAATGAGAGGGGATAGAAAAGAGTTTAAATGGACTAAAGGAGCAGACAAAAGCTTTGATACATTGAAGCAGAAAGTCACAGAGCAACCTATTTTGGCACTTTCAGATTTCAATAAGGTATTTCAGGTAGATTGTGATGCAAGTGGTAGTGCTATAGGAGCTGTTTTGAGTCAAGAAGGTAAGCCCATTGCCTATTTTAGTGAGAAGCTTAATGATGCCAAGAAAAAGTATTTTGTTTATGATCAAGAATTTTATGCAATAGTTCAGGCTTTGAAGAAATGGAGACATTACTTGTTGCCAAAAGAGTTTGTTTTATATACTGATCATCAAGCTTTGCAGTATCTTAATAGTCAAGGAAAGTTAAACCAAAGGCATTGAAAGTGGGTTGATTTTTTGCAGAGTTACACTTTTGTTTTGAAGCACAAGAGTGGGAAGTCCAACAGAGTTGCAGATGCCTTGAGCAGAAGGCAAAATTTGTTGACAGAAATGAAGATAGAGGTTGTTGGGTTTGATGAGCTCAAGAGTTTGTATCCAGAAGATCTAGATTTTGCAGAGGCTTGGAAAGCTTGTTTGGAACCTATTACTTTGGACAGGACAAAATGGTTGGATTTCATAACCCAAGATGGCATGTTGTTTAGAGGAAGCCAGTTGTGCATTTTGAGGAGTTCCATGAGAAAAAACCTAATTAAGGAGAAGAATAGTGGGGGATTGGCTGGAGACTTTGGTAGAGATAAGACCATTTCTATTGTTGTTAAAAATTATTATTGGCCACAGTTGCAGCAAGATGTGACGAAATTTGTGCAGTGTTGCAGAGTGTGTCAGATGGCAAAAGGAACAAGTCAGAATACAGGGCTATATCAGCCATTACCTGTACCGGAGAAGCCATGGGATGATATCAGTATGGATGTTGTTCTTGGTTTACCAAGGACATAGAGGGCATGATTCCATTTTTGTGATGGTGGACAGATTCTCGAAGATGGCACATTTTATTCCTTGTAAGAAGACTAATGATGCTATTCATATTGCAGAGTTATTTTTCAGGGAACTGGTGAGACTACATGGTCTACCTAAGAGCATAGTTTCATATCGAGATACCAAGTTTGTTGGTTATTTCTGGAGGACATTGTGGAAGAAGTTAAAAACATATTTGAAGTTTAGTTCTGCACACCATCCACAGACTGATGGATAGACAAAAGTGGTGAATAGGAGTTTGGGTAACCTGCTACGATGCTTAGTAGGAGATAAGCCCAAGGGATGGGATTTGATTTTGCCATAGGCGGAATTCGCTTACAACAATTCTGTCAATAGGAGTACTAGTAAATCACCATTCCAGATTGTATATGGTAATAGTCCAAGAAATGCTTCAGAGTTAAGGAAGCTAGACAAAGGAGAAAAGACAAGTGCTGAGGCCGAAGACTTTGCAGAACACCTGAAGAATTTGACTGAAGAAGTAAGAAAACACATTAATAAGATGAATATTCAATACAAGGCTAAGGAAGATTAGAAGAGGAGATATAAGGAGTTCCATGTAGGAGATGAAGTCATGGTTCACTTGAGAAAAGAAAGGTTTCCAATTGGAACATACAATAAGTTGAAAATGAAGAAATTTGGACCGTGTAGAATCCTGAAGAAGCATGATTCAGGAAATGCATATGAGGTAGAGCTGTCGAGTGGGATCAATATTTCCCCTGTGTTCAACATTGTTGATTTAACAGGATATCATGAAGGTGGCACAGAGGATGGACCGACACAAGAACAGTGGAGTATTCTGGCATCTACTTCAACGAAGGAGATATAAGAGATCTTGGATAGCTGTGTGGGAAGAAGTACTCGGAATAGGCAATATGAAGAATATTTGGTGAAGTGGAAAGGAAGGCCTATTGAAGATTCTTCTTGGTTGTCTAAGGCAGAGGTTGACCATTTGGGTTTTCCTCACACAAACACCTGAGACATGACAGGGTCACTTCTCAAATTACCCTGGGTGTCTGATGCAAGAGCATCTAGTGGTGAAAGAGCAATCTTGCGTCACCCAAAAAGAAGTTAATTCAAAATTATTGTAGTTGTTTTCATTTCTTTCCATAATTAGTGTTTTTGGTTCCATAATCTCTTGAATAATGATGTAGGACTTCCAGTTTTTTCAAACTGCTAAAAATAGCAAACCGCCAGTTTTGGAAAGTTTAACTACTATTTTAGGAAAGTTTGCATTTGGACAAGATTGAAGAGAAAAGTTATAGAAAGCTTCATAACTAAAATATAAGACCTTTGGTGAAGGAATCAGGCAAAGATCATTTGTGAGCTGAAAGATATTAAAGTTTTTGTTTTCTGAAAAGCCCCTGAAAATTTCTAAAATGAGATATGAGGCACTAAAACATCCCATAACATCCTAAAAAGTTGAAAAAAAAATATTTACATATTTTTGGTGTGATAGTTCACATCGTGAGCTTTCTGGCGCTTAAAACGATTTGTCAATCAGACACCTGGATCAAAAGTTATGCTTCTCGAAAGTTGACCTACTTTTGGAGGGAGTTGCAAATTTTGAAATTTAGCTAGAGACCACCAAAAAGTGCTATTTATGACTATTTTGGGAACCCTGGGCAGTAGTAGAGTTAAGAGGGAAAGTGTAGAGTCAAGAATAGGTGGGAAAACATAAACCCTAGCTGATTTGGGGTTACAGAAGGCTGAAGATTCTAGAGTCTTGAGGTTAGGAAAGCTGTAATGTGTTGCAGCTAGTAGAGGATTCATCCTCTGATTGTACTGAGCTTGTGTAATGTAATGTGTTGTCCAAATCAATAAAAGAACATCTCTATTTTCTGTGTGCAATTTCTATTGTTGTGTGTCTTATGATTTACCCCCCTTCATCAATGTTTATACTTCATCAATATCGTTTCTCTTTTAAGGGATGGTTAAACCTACTAATCTGAATTCCTCCATGTTTTGAGAGTTACTATTATTGCATAACTTGAACATTTGAATGTCTCAATCACTAGCTCAACGGCCTATTAAACCCTTTTAACCATGCATTAATTATGTGTATTACTTTCTTTTAGAATTAAATTTATTATTCTAACTTAGGATTTATCCTCCTTATCGAAGCCAAGTAGAAATCTTTACTGGAAGATGGATTCAAAAATTATTTGTTGTAAGTTTAGTATTTCCTTTCTATTCTATGCCAAGATTAGCATTATCTCTGTGCTATTTGAAATGATAAGTTTATAAAAATTCCTTTCGATAGATTTATGCTAAATCATTTTTTTCTAAAAATGTTTTGAACTTGTTTTAGTAATTGAATAAAGAAAGTTATCTTTGCTGCATGTTAAACTGTTTTATTTCTTGCTCTTTCTCTCTCTTTTGTGCATCTTAATTTGTAGATTGTGTTTTTAACTTAGAAATAGAAATTGGTATATTAAATATTAAATTTTATTCTCCATCTCAGGTCTAAAAGATTTTCCATTTATCTATCTCATTACGTTTCTTTTTCTTTCAGATACTTGATCACATAGTTAAAATGAGTGTTTGGGAGTGGTTATCCGTAAGACCTTGATGATTTTCGTTGGTGTTAGTCTTCAAAGTGACTGTAATGTCATCTTAAATCATGTTTCCATTATAGTGCAGTTATGAAAATTTAAATGATAGGGTTGGTGAGTTGTTAAAAGAAGAGCGCTTATGTTAATGGCAACATAACTACTGGTATTGTGTTAATGAATGTATTAGATTTAATGATGATTTATACACAATTAAACTTATCCTTTAAGATGATGTTTTCTTATTTCCTATAGTTATACAAGGATCTAAAAGAGAAATACCTTTAAGTTTGTTATGAATAATGTCAAATTAGATACATAAAGTAAAGTTAGATAACTTATTATGTTAAACAGTTCTCTTGAGAATTAGATTTTGTGCATATCCTGCAATCATTGTTTTCATTCGGATAGATATCCCTTCAAGGAATTATGATGAACCATTAGCATGCCATGTTTGTGCCTCTATATTTTGCATACATGTCTATCGTAATCATTACAACTAGAAAATCTCTTTTTCTTTTTCTTTTTTTGTATTCTTTATGTTATGCTTCAAAGGATGTCCTTTCATTATTACTGGTATCTGTGGTATTATAGCATAAGATTTTTCATAATGTTTCATTTAATAGATGTTCTCCTATTCCTCTAATCATGACACTTAAGACATCTGAATAAAGTCTTAGGAGTATTACCATGACTCTATCTCTGTTATTGGATCCCTTAAATGTTGCATGATTCATTTGAAAAAGTATGATACGATTAATCCTTTGACTCTTTCAACGCATTCTAGTCTGTATTGGTCTCTCATCTGCACAACGACTTAAATTCTTTGGCTCCAATCTCATTTAAATTCTATCTTTATAAAGTCATAATATCTTTTAGTTAGCAAATTGAAAGGTAAGTTAAATGCATATACATGTTCATTTAGGGTGTCTTCAACACCAAATTTAAAGGTAGAATATGCAATAAATCTTTCTTATATTTTGATTGTGTTTAAGAAGCAGTATTGGGGTTAAAATTGACTTAGAAATTTGTGCACCTCAAAAAAATGTATTTATAGATTACTAATGTTGTACCCTAGACCTGTTTTGATCCTCTCATTAATATAGGAATTACATGTAGTTGAAGGATGTGGGTGAGATTTTAACTCGTGTCGAGGAATATATATAATAGTAAATTAGACAAACAAAGTTAAAATTTGAAATACTACTATAGTTCACTGAACAAATGATATATTGTATTACTTTGATGGGAGAGAATGTTTTTGATTAAGATAAGCTGCTAGCATAGGAGAAGAACCTAATAACAAAGCCAAAAGGCAGCAGAGTAGGCCCAGGGCCACCAACAGCTGACTAGTAGCCGACTAATGGTTCAACCAAAAACTTAAACAAAACATAAAATGAGTCTTAAAAGGTATTCTTAACAACATAAAGCAAAAAACCCCTAACTAAGAAGAGATTTCCAATCATCAGATATCACATTGATTAAATTTTCCTGATCCTCCAGAAGAGAATCCACGATCTTCTTTTGATCCACCTGCATGAAAGAAAAGACTTCATCAGCCTTGAGGGAAGTCTTCAGAACCATCTTAACCAGATTCTTAATCTTGATCTCCATCGCAGACAGGTGAGACTTCATTTCAGCAAGCTCAACTTCCAGCTTCTTGTTGTCCACGTCCCTTCTAGCACTCATCACTTCCATCTCAGGGGTTTCCTACACCTCAATTTCTTCCTCATTAGTGTCATAGAATGAGTTATTCATAGAAGCAAAGTGGCTCGCGCCCTCCTGTTCTTTCGCGGGGGTAGCTTTGGTTCCCTTCAAATCAACATCTTGTTGAGTGTCCTCCAGATCAGATGCAGTGGAATAATCCACTAACTTTAAGCCCTGAGACAAACCTCCCACCAAATGAGAAGATCTCCTCAAGGACGACCTTCTGGCAGTGCCATCCTTACCCAAAGCAATTTATTTAACAATCACAACCTCTGCCTTCCCCAGAATCCCCTACTTTTTACTAACTTCTTCAACACATTTCCTATCACCTCCCTCACTAAATCTCCTTTTAACAGATTTGTTCTGAGCAATGCCCTCGCCTTTACATTTTTTATTCACTTGTATAGGGATTCTGCTCTTCAGGTTACACGGGCCCTCAACAGCAACAACATGGGATTTATCCTAAGGGGTCAAAAAGGTTTGACCTGGGGATCGGCCACCAGAGAGGGCTTTTGAGAAAGAGGTAGTCTTTGACAAAGGCGGGCTTGACAGAGGACCCGAGGGACCGCTCATAGGCTAGTTAGAAGGGGAGGTAGGCTAGGAGGCCTTCGAAGTGGCAAGCTTCACAAGTCTCACACTTAGGGGAATTTTGTCTTCAGAATCATTGGAACTCTCCTCAACAAGATGTGCAGTAGGAGGTTTAGAAGAACTCAGAGCCAAGTAGTAATGATACAGCCATAAAATAAGGCCTTAGTGTAAGGGCACCGAAATCACCTCAGGGTCTTCTTTATGGACTTTTTTGGTATGCATGATAGAGGCCTCAAGGTTGGAAAACATGAAGGAATTGAAATTCACTAGAGCCTTATGGTGAAAATGATTTAAAAAAGCAAAATGATAGTGATAAAACACTCTGTATCTACCCTCAAGCATAAAATAATTCATTATCATAAAGCATACCTAGTTCCATGGCGCAACCAGACTCTCCCGCTCAAAGCCTCCCTGCAGCCTAATTTGATTCTCACCTTCTTTATAGAAAAGTTTCATACCCTCCAAATCCGGGACACGGGTTTGCTTCTTGAGTATGTTCCCCAAACATGGCAAACTAGACATAGTAGCAATGGATTCCTCAGAGACAATGAATTGGACCCCTCCAACCTTCACCATTCACCTCCCGTCCCATGACTCAGCAAACTGGATCGAGATATTTTCATCATAGCCATTCAAGGATTTCATGAAAGCCATAATTCCTCCCTCATACGCAACGCTCCACACTTGCAAGTCCTCCTTAAATTCATTGTAGTTCATAGGCTCCATCCTCACCTTATCTCCCCCATAATCCTATACCTCCAGGGCACAAAATTAGAAACCGAGAAGCACACAAAAACAAATCCCTCACTGTGAATGTTGTTGCAAAGAGTAGGGAGAGAACATGAGAAAACTCTAGAAGTGTATAATATCCAGAACCCGAAGGTGTTCGGCTCATAAATGCTGACAAGTCCCAACTCGTGCGAGCCCCTCAAATCTAGCTCGTTAAGCAGAGGTTGACAAGACCCTTTGCAAAGATCTTTTCGCCAAACATGATTTGAATTGATTATCTCAAGGTGCACAAAATACTCAGTACGCCACCTCATCTCAAGGTAGTGAGTAGGATTACTTCTGTTGTCCTCCATGCCACATCCTTCCATTAAGTTAGAAAGGCATGCCAACACACACCACCAAACACTTATATTCATCATTTCAACAATCATGTGGGGTTAAGGGCCTCCTTTTGAATGCAATTCTTGATTGTCCTAGGAAGATTATCCAACTTCCTCCAACATCTTAAGGGATGAATATTAATCCCCAAATTTGCTAAAAGGTCTGCAAATTTGTTTCCCTCCCTATAGGTATGTTTCAATTATTTGCCCTCAAATCTTAGGAGAAGACCCTTTATATCTTTGATGGCATCCTCTATCTTCCAACCGACATTTCCATTCCCTTTAACAACTTCTATAACAACCATGGAATCACCTTCCATGATTATGTTCTTAATGCCTATAGATAGGGCAATTTTAAGACCCCATAGGAGGGCCATGGCTTCCGTAGTGTTATTGGTGTTTTCTCCAATGCTACCAGTAAAAGCAACAATCAAAGAACCTTTCTCAGACCTTATCACTCCTCCACCACTAGCTAACCCCGGGTTTCCTTTGGCAGCCCCATCAAAGTTGAGTTTTGACCAACCACCTAGGGGAGGGATCCAGTTAGTATTGGCTCTGGCATTTTTCTTCCTATCATCCACTCTACAAGTACTTAAAGGAATATTCCATTGTTCAATTATGTTGGTTTCTTTAGCATTTGAAGGATTTTCAACAGCTTTTATAGAACTGTTACTGATGTTGTCTTGCAGCAGTCTGACAGCAAAATCGAAGACTTCTTTGGGATTCCTAAATTTTTCCCTGAAAAGTATATTGTTTCTTTCCTTCCAAAGGAACCAAGACAGAATAGGAGGGTTTGAGCCCATATTTCATGGAAAACTAGATTTGGAAAGGGGGGGCTCTAGGCTCTAATGAGATCCTCCAAGTTTCCATTCCTACACCAAGGAATATCCAGGATATTTAGGGCCATACTCCAAACTTCCCAAGTGAAATCACAATGTAAAAGGATATGAGAGACAGACTCTCCTTTCATTAACAACACACATCTATTTAGAATTTGGAAGCCCCTTATTTGGAGATTATCAATAGTAAGGATTTTGTTTTGAACCGCCACCCACCAAAAGTGATTCAGTTTTGGCACTAGGTTGTGGTTCCAAATGCTCTTCCATAATTTATCACCTTCATGGGGAAGAGACAGATTATAGGCAAATTTAACAGTAAACCTCCCAGACTTTTCCTTTGTCTAAACCAATCTGTCCTTCTATGGGAAGAGGGGGATTCTACATTCTTTTAGGATCAGCCGTATCTCTTTAGCAACTCTTGTCAGCTCAGTATGTCCTTGACAGCACTCTGACAATCGAGTCCACTTACCATAGCCAGGGAGGAAGTAATCCTTCACCCGGTCTCTAAAGTAATTAACAAGTTTCATCAAATCCTAAGTGTTTTGACACTTTCTTAGGGGTCCTCCATTGATCTAGTTGTCTTCCCAGAATCTTATTGATTCTCCATCCCCCAATTTCCATTTGCTGCCTTTCAGAAGAATATTCCTACATTTCATGATATTGTTCCAGATTACTGAGCCCCTAGGAAACTCAGGAGAGAGTAAAATGTCTTCCAGGGTTGAGTTCCCAATATACTTGGCTTTCATAATGCTAACCCAATCCTTGCCCCCAACAATGAGGTTCCAGCCAATTTTGGTTAGGAGTGCTTTATTAAGCAAGTTTAATTTTCTTAGGCCTAAGTCCCCCTGCAATTTAGGTTTACAAACTTTATCCCAGGCAACAAGAGCCAACCTCTTTTTGTCTTCCATTCCTGTCCAAAGAAAGGTTCTTTGTATCTTCTCAAGTCTCTTAGTTAGGTAATTAGGCATTTTGAACAAGGAAAGAAAATACACAAGAATTCCTTGGAGAGAAGCTTTGAGGAGCTGAAACTTACCAGCCTAATTTAGGAGTTTTCCTTTCCATCCTGCAAGTTTCCTTTGCATCCTTTCCATTATGGAATTCCAGTACTCCGAGGTGGCATCCTTGACAAAGAAAGGCAGTCCAAGATATATCCCAGGGAAAGAACCCGTAGCACATCCCAGACTGCCCATAATTTTTTGTTGCAGATCCGTCAGGGTGTTGAAAAAGTAAACATGACTCTTGTTAAAGTTTATACATTGGCCTGCTGAGGCAGCATACTCTTGCAACACTTTCTTCCATTTTTGAGCCTCCAAAACTGAAGCAGCTCCAAACAGGATGGTATCATCCACAAATTGTTGAATGACAGCAGGCTCAGCTGTTGAAGTAGGTTTGACCCCTTTGATGACTTTGGAGTTAAGCAAGGAAATCCCCTACTCAGGGATTCAGCCAAGAGAATGAAGAGGTAAGGGGAAAGGGGATCCCCTTGTCTTAGACCTCTAACAGCATTAAAGAAGCCCCTTGGGATGCCGTTGATCAAAACAAAGAATCAAACAGAGGTAACACATATCATGACAAGCTGTAGAAATTTACCTTGGAATCCCATTTTCATCATGAAAGTAAAAAGGAACTTCTAATTAACTATGTCATAAGCTTTTGAAATGTCAAGTTTGAAAGCCATGCCTGGGTTTCTGCTTTTTTCCACATAGTGGATTATTTCATGTGTAGTAATTACCGCATCCGAATGTTGATTACGTATTTTGTTTCAACTAATATTGTATGATTTATTATATGAAGATGACCTAAGGATTTATTTGAAAACTATTCTAATTATAAGTTTGATATAATGATTACTTTATTTTGTAATTGTGTGAAATTTAGAGTAAAACTAATGGTTTCATAGATGATGTTTTATTACTTAATCAATGTATCAAACTTTATTATTGCGTAACTAACAAATTATGAATGAATTGGGCTATCAAATGGACAAGACTATATAAATATTTGATTAACCATACTATATATAATTACTTTGGGTAATCATATAAGACTATTAAGGCCTCAAATTATATTGCTCTTACTTTGGATATCATTAACCTTATAGGATATAATGTCTGCAAATTCTTATATCCAATAAATTGGTACATAAGTAAACTAATATAACTTTTCACACACAATAAGCTAAAACCTTAATAAGTCTGATTGTATGTTAATAAGTCAAATATCAATATAGGAGCAGTAGTAAATGTGTGGTTTAGGAGCATGCCCACACACTAAAAGACAAAGTTCAAACACAAAAAGTGAACATCATTGAAGTTAGAAAGTATTTTTGTACATATACTTCACACAAAGTGAGCATCAAAGTATTTTTGTTAGGCTTAGGGTTCAAACACACACACACACAGATGCACTTCAAATAAATTGAATGCTAAAATGTACCTTTCACACACACACACACACACACTTCAAACTAAGTGAATGCCAAAATTTACTTTTCACATAGATAGACACGTGCACTTCAAACAAAGTGAATGCCAAAATTTACTTTTCACACACAAACACACATGCACTTCAAACAAAGTGAATGCCAAAATTAACTTTTCACTCACTCACACACACATGCATGCACATAGATTAAATTTCAACATTCATTCACACACACATTTAATGAAAACCAAAGTTAGTTCAAACACACAAACTCAACATCGTTGAAGTTTGACAGTATTTTTATTCATATCCTTCACATGAAGTGAACATCAAAGTATTTTTCTTAGGGTTAGGGTTCAAACACACACATACACATGCACTTCAAACAAAGTGAATGCCAAAAATAACTTTTCACACACACACACACACACACACACACACACACACACACACACACATCCACTTTAGACAAATTGTGTCAAAATTAACTTTTCACACACACACACACACATTGACTATAGACAAATTGTGTCAAAATTAACTTTTCACACGCACGCACACACGTGCATGCACATAGAGTGAATGCCAACATTCATTCATATACATAGTGGATGCCAAAGTTAACTTTCACAACCACATACACACACACAATGAATGCCAAAGTTAGTTCAAACACACACACACACACACAAGCACTTCAAACCAAGTAAATTCCAAAATTAACTTCACACACACACACAAACACATCTATTTAGACAAAGTATGCCAAAATTAACTTTTCACACACGCACACACACACATGTCCATGTACATAGAGTGAATGCCAACATTCATTCACACATACATTAAGATTATTGTTAGGGTTAAGATTAGAATCGGGATTAGGGTTATAAGTAGGGTTAGTTTAGGGTTAAAGTTAAGGTAAGAATTATGGTTAGGGTTAGAATAAGGATATCTCAAATTATGTAGGATGCAGGAATGGTATCATAAATTTACATTATAGAGTTCATGTAAAATAATTTACAACATTCATCAAACACACATGTTTCTAAGACATACTTCAAAAGGTATTATTTTAATAAGAGAGTTGAATTGAAAGTATTTTCTTCCATCCTTTTAAAATTATTCTTTAGAATTAAAATCATCAACTAATCAAATCATGATGATACATTACAAAGAATAGTTACACTATGCATATCAAAATGGCTAAAACATACAAAGAACAATTAAGTGTGAATATCAAAATTATATAAATATATACTATTTTGTGATAGGCCTATAAATATTTGTGCCTATCGACCATTTGATAGCACCTTTGGTGCTTTTACTAGTTATATCACTTTGACTTTTGCAATCAATTCCTAATTGATAAGGTCAAACTTGGGCGTCCATTTTTAGAGTGGGGGCCATGAAGACTTTGTTGACTTCTCCTAAATCTATTTTGAGAGTTTGATAACTCCTAGTAAGTGGGAGTTAAACTTGGGCATCCCCTTTTGATGGGGACTTATATTTATTAGACTTGGAGTTGTGCTTTTTTATGTACATGAGTGGATAATGTTGAGACACCTTGCATGGATATAATGTTGGAGTTAACTAAAGTATTAGAGATGCATGAATTGGATATTACTTGCATGAGGTCAGAAAAGCTTGCATGGACTTGCATGTTTTTTGCATGTTGCTTGCATGTTGTTGCATGTCACTCCTATGGACTTGTATGACCTTGCATGTTGTTGCATGTCACTTGCATGTGCTTGCATGTTGTTGCATGTCACTCCTATGGACTTGTATGACCTTGCATGTTATTGCATGTCAGTTACATGATCTTGCATGTTGTTGCATGTTAGTTTTGAGAGATTACTTGCAAAACACTCCAACTCTAGAAACTTGCAAGATGGTAGATCTCAGTGTTTCAGGTAATGGGTATTAGTTGCATGTTGAATCTAGTGTTTGCATGTCACTTGCATTTACAGAACAAGGTAATTTAGAATAACTTTGGGGACATCAATCTTGCATGTTGTTTACATGAGATTGGTGTGTGTTGATCACTTCAGTTAACAGAAAGAGATTGGGCAAACTTGGACACCCAATTTGAGGACTTTCTGTTGTTGCTTTTTATTTAGAAATGTATTTGATGTTGGCTAATTTTACTTGAGCATACTTGGGCGCCCACATCCATGACAGACTGTTAACAAAAGGCTTGACCTTGTTTGACTTCAGTCTTCTCTAGTTGGAGCACTTGGTTTTTGCATGAGGATTTGTTCCTATGTTATCAATTATAATTTATTATAATTTGAGTTTCAAGCTTTCCAATTAAGAAGCTTTTGAATTAAAAAATTTTTGTATTAATTAAAAAAGCCCCATACATTTTCCAAAGAGTTTTTTGTAAAAAGACTTAGAAGAAAAAAAAAGCAAGAAGTTTTTTGTAAAAGACTTAGAAAAAAAAAGCAAGAAGCTTTTTGAAGTTTTTACAAGTTTGAAGATTGAAGAAGATTTTTAAGTGCATCAAGGAATCAAAGGATTTTAGTATTGAATGTAATCTTTCACAAGAGATTTAATACAAGCATAAACACCTTTGGCCTAGAGTTTTTTCCCTTAGGGGTTTCTCCACGTAAATCCTTGTCTTCTTCTTGCAAGCTATTTTCTTCTACTACATTGATTAAATTGGAGAAACACTCTAACATCTAAATTGAAAGTAATTTTCAGATTTACACATGCTATTAATTTCATATTTAAAAACATTTTAAAGCTACACAGCTGCAAATTTACCTTGTTCTCTCTCCCTTTTTCAAACATTTCGTATCAGAGCCATTCGTTGCAGTGAGAGAGGGATGCTTTTTTGAAGTATTGAAGGAATTTTTGTTGCGAGGGAAGTTCTATGTGTTAACATTGTTTTGCAGATCTGTGAGTTTGGAAGCCATGGTATTTACCTCTCAAATGGATGTTGTCAAAAGAATCTTTGTTGGGCTCTTGAGGCTCAAGGTTATGGATCTTTATGGAGTTGATCTTGTGGTAGTGATTTGGAGCTCCATTTTGAAAATATGTGTATATTCTCTTGTTTGGTGGTTTTATTCTTTTACCTTGTGGTCATGTGTAGTGAAAGGGTGTTTATGTTGGATGGTTACTTCTGGTTCCTTAATCACATGGAAAAACATTCATTTTTTGGACTACAGTTTCGAGTGCTTATGTTGGGTTCATGGTTTCAGTCCATGGTTACATGAAAATAATGGATGATTTATCATTGGTTTATGGAAGTTGTGGAGTTGGTATTTTTTATGATATGGACACTCCTAAACAACCTGATTTCTCATTTCTCATATTCATGCTATTTTGAATATGTAGGTTTTCACAGTTTTCCTGTTTCAAAAGATTGTGGGTTTGTAGATTTATGATATTCCATTATTTCAGATGACATATTTGATGGTGTTCATTGGTGTGAATGTTTAGATGTTTAAGTGGTTTCAGATTTATAGATATATGGTTTTACATGTTAACCAAATTCTATGGTTTGTAGATCTATGGAAAATTGTGTTCAAACACTTTCTAGATGGAAACAATTTCAAATTTGCAAGGCTGCTTGTTGGGTTCCTATGATCTATGTTTTATTCTATGTAGATTTATTTGGAAATTAGATCTACAGTTGATTCTAGTGTTTGAGTCTTGGAAATATACATGTTATAACTGGTTACATTTGTTCTACAAGTTACTGATGTGGGGTTGAATCTATTTTTCAGTTATTAAAGGTTGAAGCACTTATCATGTTTTTTCTCCTATGAGATGTTGCATGTGTGCAAATCTTGTGAATAAGCCGATGTGGGTTCTATTTGGTAGGCCTCTTCTTGGTCACCCTAATTACATTTGTATTTTTTGTATTGAGACAAAAGGGTAGTTTGGAGTACCTGATTTAGTTATTCATTGGAATCTATAGCAGTAAAGTTATGTTGCATGAGAAGCTTTTTTCACTTTCAGTGGAGTTTTGGTAATGATGTTGATCATGATACCATGCATAACTTGGTATAAATTTCATTGGGATTTTTTTGCAGTTTCATAATATCTTCATGTTTTTTAAAGAAGTGTTGGCATCTTGGTTTTTAATGGAGGACTCTTGGAGTTTTTGGTGAGGTGTTGAGTTTATAACTTATTAGTTTTTGATATATGATCCTTGGTTTAAAGGATGTATAGTATTATGTCATGATGCACTCTTGATCATGAGTTAGAGTTTTTGGCATGATACAGGTGCTCTTGGGAGCAGAATATGTTCATTGGAGCATATGATCTTCTTTTGAGAAGATGTTAAATCATGATGCCATGATATATTCCTAATTCTAGAGTTAGAATTTTGACAATGGTTTGGTTAGTTCTTTTTGTTTTTGAAGTATTAATCATTTGCTTGGAGCTTCATGATTGTGTAGATTGCATTTGAAGTTGGCATGGATTGATTGTTGAAAATTCATGGATACTAGAGAGACTTGGGTGAGGCTTGATATCTCTTGAACTTAGAGATATGTGTTGGAAATATTTCTCATTATGAGATGCCAACAAAAGGACCGAGAAACCTACACTTGGAAATGGATGCGAGTCCATTATAGACCTTATGAGAAGGTTGTCTTTATTATAAGCTTTTATTGCTTGGTGTTATATGCAAGGACAATATTGTATCCCACTCTTGGTCTACTTAGCAGGTAAATGATCTAATAGGCGTTGCCCACCTGATTATTAGATGCATTCTTTATATGTATTTTGCCTTATCTTTTACACTAAGTCTTGAAAAGGATTGTTGAGAAGTAGATGCATGGGTTTATGGATTTCTATTATTCTCATTATTATTTGATCTTGAGTTATGGGACTAGTTTTGAGGATTTATTTTGGAGAGGTACATAAATGGTTTGTGGTTTTTTGGGCTTATTCCCTTTGTTGTGGGAATGTTTGGCTAGTTTGATCTACGTTTAGTGAGAGGTTAACATCTATTGCTGCCATGTTTTCATCATAATTTAGATATTAGATGTTGATACCCTTTCAGTTTAGGAGTGTTGGAAGAGATCTTACTTTACACAGTTTGGCAGAGGTTAATGTGGTATAAAGACATGGTATGATTTTGTAGTTTCTCTCTTTCTTCGTATATTGTCTTCTTCTTAAAGGTTCTTATGTTTATGGAGTTGAGGTTTTGTAAAAGAGTCAAGTGTTATTGTTGTTAACAATAATTTGGTAGCTTCTTGATCTCTTTTTTCATTGGTTTAGAGGACTTGGGAGAGTTATTTAGAGATTGGTAATGAGAGATATTTTATACATATCATTATATGTTTTGACACTATATGGAAGAGGAGTTATCTACGTCCTCTAAAAGAAGTGATATAGGAGGATTTGTTAATGCCTTGATCTTATTTTTAGATTTGACATTACCCATGCAGTGGGAGTTCCTAGATATGTATGCTCTTTATTGTCACGATATCTTCTTGATTGTCTCAGTTTGCAAGTTATTGATGTGAAGATAAATTTGCATGTTTCACTATTGGGATCTACGAGTTGTGCAAGTTTAGTGGGTTGTCTTTACCCATTGGTTGCATTGAAAACTTGGATGTGGACTGTCAAAATCCAAAGATCTGTTCAGTGTTATTGTCAATTTTGTTTGTTGGCCTTGTCTTTGGTCATTTGTACATTGGTATGTTTCTTTGAGATGGGAGGATGGATGATTAGCAGGTTTGTTTTACAGGGACTTGATTGCAGTTTAGGGTTGGTATGTTGATGGCATGGAGTTCTACCTATGATGGTTTGTTTATCCTGGTTTTTGAGGTATGGATATTTTGGATGACCTAGCAACTTGTTGTGGTTGCTTTTCCATTTGGTATAAGTGTGGCAGACACTCAGAGTCTTATGTTATCATATGATTTGATGCTTGTGTTCATGTTGAGATTGGTGCAGGTTGCAGTGACAGTTGATATGTTTCACCTTGGCTTGTTTCTTATTTATCATGGGTGACATGATGTGAGGAATTCTTATTTGAGATGATGGTTATCTGTTAAGAAAAGTATCTCAACCTTGCAACTACAAAAGGTTACTATTCTTCCTAGTTTTGGTCTTTTTGAATACCCTTTATCTTGAAGAATGATCTAGAACTTTCAAAGTTTCCAAAAGGGCTAAAAATTGTGGGACTTACTATTTTTAGTAATTCTACATTTGACCTCGAATTGACCTAAAATTTTCCTAAAAGGTGTGAAACAACTAAGTAAACATCTCGGGTGAGTTTCGACTCAAGATCATAGCTAGATTGAGAGATATTAAAGTTTCTATTTTTTGAAACTGTCAAAAAAAGTTTCAAACTCAGTTTTGAGGCACTTAGAGGTCCCTCAACGTCTTGAAATTTTCCATAACTGAGAAAGTGGGTTATAGCATGATAGATCTCTTCATGAGCTTTCTGACGCATTAAATGGTTCGTCAATCGGACACTCGAATCAAAAGTTATGGCCTCCGGAAGTTGGACTTGCTATTTTTGGGAAATGTAAAAATGTGTTGGACACTTAAACGAGTTGTAAAGGGGAGAGTTACACATGTTGGTGTGTGTTTTGGCACATCACAAGGCATATTTTATTGGAGATAATTTGGGCGCCACTTTTGGGTGGTTTTGGCTCATGGTTTTGTAATTACGGTTAATGGTTTACTGTATTGTATCTCCTATATATCATGAGGTTGAGATGGAGGTTGTGTGTAAGAGTCTTATAGATGTTGAGTTACCTCCTGAATCTCTAGTTGGTTATACTCCTGGGAAATCTTGCTCTACAAGTATATTGTAATCTTCTTGATTCCTGAATAATATATTGGGCGGATTTGGAGTGTGGGGTTTTTTACCTGAAAGGGTTTTCCCCACATATATCTTGTGTTGTAAGTTTTATATTTGCATTTGATGTTATTACCTTTTTGTTAATGTGCATCTAATAACTTGTAACTATAAAAGTTAAAATTTGCATAAATCTTTCCTTAGTAGATCAATGCAAGAAGCATTTCCACGTACATTGCTTCCTTTCAGTTGGTATCAGAGCTTAATCACCTTTGGTTCTAGTTGTTGGGTAGAGGGTTTTTTGAGTTGATTTTTGTTTGAGTGGGAGCTTGTGCAGAGGATTTTGAAATCTTTGTTGCAGGAAAGAGATGGTGAGCACATCTGGGAGGTTTGAGATAGAGAAGTTTAATGACAGTAATTTCAAGTTGTGGAAACTCAAAATGGACATACTTGTAGATCAAAATTTATGGGATGCCATATCTAGTACAAAACTAATGGCAATGTCTCAAGAAGATTGGGATCTCAAAGATTGAAAATCTAAGGGTTCGATAAGACTCTGTTTGGCTCATTTAATGCTCCTAAATATCCATGAAGAGAAGACTACAAAGGATCTTTGGAAGAAGCTTGAAGATGGTTATCAGACTAAATCCCTGATGAACAAGTTATTCTTGTAAAAGAAAATGTATTCTCTGAGGATGGAAGATGGAAGATCAGTCGCTAATCACTTGAATACATTTAATATGCTTGTTGCCCAGTTGACCTTTGTTGGTGTGAAGATGGAGGAGGATCAATGTATGACATTATTGTGTTCCTTACCAGATTCATGGGATCACCTTGTTATGGCCATTGGGAGTACCACTACCACCTTCAAGATGCATGAAGTGGTTTCTTCACTGTTGTCTGAAGAGATGCAGAGAAAGTCTTCCGAATCAGCTAAGGAGGCTCTTGCAGTTCATGGTAGTGTTGCAAGTATGGGCCTAACCGGTGTTGTCATTGATGTCAACATACTCCTGTTGCATTGATGATAAGGATTGAATGAGCTGTATGCTAAGGATATTAAGAAAATTAGTCCTATCAGAAATAGAGAAGAGCAGTGAAGACAGTGAGGTAAAGATCCCAGTTAAGATGAAGATCAAAGGATGCGCATCAAAGGGTTTGTAGATATGTGTCTTAAGATGATCCAGTAAAGATTTCAGAGGTCCGTATGAAGATCTGAAGAAGTAATGGCCACTTAAGTAAAACCAGTTCTAGCAGATGTTCAAAGGTGACAAAGTGACACAGATAGGTCCAGTGACATCCAGAAATGTTCTGCGGATTTGGTGGAGTGTTTAGGAAGTTAATGTGAATTGACAACTTAATTAGTTTATGGTCTGGAGGTCCACAAGCATCTATTCCAATATAACACTGATGATAGACTATGTTCTTGAGGTTCCAGATGAAGGAGAGGATGATTTCAGTAAGCAGAAGTAGTGTGGATGTTCTTGGTGATTCAAGTAAGCTTGTGGAGGACTTTGGATTGTGTCCAGTTCGTGTTGGTGGTCCACATTGAAGATTGAGCACGTAATTGAAGAATTACTTCCGGATGATGATGTTCTTCCTAAGTCTAGCCGATCGGATGAGTTACACATCCTGCGGATGATCTTGAAGATGTTCTGTGAAGAATGGTGTGTTTCTAAAGGAAGATTGAAATCTCATATCTGTATGGCCAATAGTGTGTTGATCCACATGAAGTCTTCTTGTAAATAGTCATGTTATATTTATGTATTTGCTCTGTAATGTATGCCAACTTGGATGATTATTCCTAAGTTGATGTCTTGTATAAATAAGGGATTGTGAAGTCATTTCAATATCATCTTGTGAAGATGAGAGTGTGGTAGAGAGTAGAGAAGCGAAAAGCAGAGCAGAAGTATTGGGCTTAAATGGAACTAACTCAAGCATGGTGAAGATGCTATTCTTCAGTTCAAGTATGTAATATTCATTATCCTGTAGATAGTGTGTCTCTTGTAGGCAGTGGGCCTCTTGTGAGCAGTGTGCTCGAGTAGTGAGCCCTAATTGGCATGTGCCATTTGTTCTTCTTATTCTTTTAACAAATAATACAATCTTGGGTTAGTCATCCCGTGGTTTTTCCCTTAACCAGGTTTTCCATGTTAAAAATCTTGGTGTCATATGTGTTAATGTGTTTCTGCTCTTGAATTGTTGCATTATGTTTCAATGATTGATTTATTATTATGCTGCTGATTTAAGGAAGGATTTAAGTGATTAATTGGAAGAAAGTTTCAAACAACTAATTCACCCCCCTCTTAGTTGTCTGTCCTAAATCTAACAATTGGTATCAGAGCCAAGTTCCTCTAAAAGGCTTAACCACTTGAGGAGATCCAGGATGTCATCCTACAAGAAGGATAGTCCGAGGTTTGATGGAACCAATTTTACTCTTTGGAAAAGTCACATGGAATGTCACTTGCAATGTATGGGAATGCAGTATTGGATCATGGCTTCAAAGAAATATGTTCCTCCACAGAATGGTCCAAGTACCATAGATGAAATCAGAGATGTTGAAAACAATCTCCAGACTAAAGAAGCTCTACTAAGTGCCTTATCTGATTCAGAGCTAACCAATGTTATTGATCTAAAAACTGCATATGAGATTTGGCAAAAACTGGAACTTCTGCATGAAGGAGACAAGTATGTTAAATGTGCCAAGCTATAGAGTCTGAAAGGAAAATTTGAAAACCTAAAGATGAGAGAAGATGAAAATATCACTACATTTATGCCAAGAGTAAATGAGCTCATTTGTGGCATTAGATGTGCTGGCGAAATCCTAGATGAAGATGAGATTGTTGGCAAAATTCTCAGATCCCTTCCTGATTCTTACAAATACAAGGTTGTTGCTATTGAAGAATTCAGATCCTATTTAGGTATCACAAGAGATCAATTGGTTGGTAAATTGGCTACATTTGAATTGGCTAAAGTGGTTAAAGTTGTTTATTTGTTCAAATTGATTAGAGTTGGTTGTGGCATAGAAAAATGTGTCATGTGAATTTTGATAATATCATCAAGATAAGCAACACCCAGGCTGTGAGAGATCTTCCAAGACTAGTGAAACCTACTAATAGTTTATGCAAAGAATGTCAGTTGGGTGAGCAGAACAAAGTCACATTCAAAAGTAAGGAACAGTCTTCTACCAGATTAGTGGACTTAGTTCAAACTAATCTATGTGGTCCGGCAAGAATCAAGAGTGTGCAAGGTGACAGATACTTCATGCTATTAATTGATGACTACTCCCAGATGATGTGGGTGACTTTTCTGAAAGAGAAATCAGAGGCTCTTGAGAAATTCAAAATATTCAAGGTTATGGTAGAGAATGAAACTGGATTGAACATAAAATGTCTGACGTCTGATAGAGGTGGAGAATTCACATTCGATGAGTTCAAAGAATTTTGTGAGAAACATGGAATAAAAAGACAGTTGTCAGCTCCAAGGACTCCACAGCAGAATGGAGTGGTGGAGAGAAAGAACCGGACCATCCAGGAAGCATCTAGAACCATGATGATGGAAGCAAATATTCCTCAGATCTACTGGAGAGAGAGAAGTTGTAAGCACTGCAGTCTATACTCTTAATCAAGTACAAATCAGAAGTAATACTGGTAAGACTCCTCTGGTTTGGCATCACTCCCACTGATAAGTATTTCAAAGTCTTTGGTAGCAAATGTTACATTAAAAGAGATGAATATCTAGGCAAATTTGATGCTAGAAGTGATGAAGGAATATTCTTGGGTTATTCTACTCAAAGCAAAGCATACCAGTGTTATAACAAGAGATTGAGAAAGATTAAAGAAAGTACAAATGTGAAGGTTGATGAAGGTATTGAAAAACCCTCAAGGTTTTATGAATATGATAAAGATGATCAGAATGATGTTTTGATCCAAGGAGTCCAAGCCCCTTCTAAAATTTAGAGTCAGACTGATCTGGTGAATCAGGAAGAAGAGATGAGTTTGAATAAACCTGTTCAAGAAATAGAAGTGCAAGAAAGTCCCAAAATTCCCAGGTATGTAAGACTAAATCACTCTGAAGATCAGATCATAGGTGATAAAAGCAAAGGTGTTCAAATAAGAAGAAAGATTGCTCAAGAATCAGAAAAGTATTGTCTGATTTCAGAAATTGAACCAAAGTCAGTAAATGAAGCATGCAATGATGAAAGCTGGACTAAAGCAATGGAGGAAGAGCTGATGCAAATTGAGAAAAATCACACTTGGGATCTTGTTCCCAGATCGAGAAACAAGAATGTGATTGGAACCAAATGGGTATTCCAGAACAAACGGAATGAAGTTGGTGAAGTAGTCAGAAACAAAGCCAGACTGGTCTACAAGGGTTACTCTCAAGTAGAAGGAGTTGATTTTGAAGAAACTTTTGCTCTGGTGGCAAGAATTGAAGTAGTCAGATTATTTCTTGCCTTTGCTGCCTTCAAGGATTTCAAGGTATATCAGATGGATGTCAAGTCTGCCTTCCTAAATGGTGACTTGGAAGAAGAAGTATACATTGAGCAACCGAATGGATTCCAATTGTCTGATCATGGTGATATGGTCTGCAAATTGAAGAAAGCATTGTATGGACTCAAACAAGCCACAAGAGCCTGGTATGAAAGATTGGTTAAACATCTTTTGAAGATTGGTTTCAACAAAGTTACTACTAACAATAACTTATACTTCAAAATTGATCATGAAAATATCTTAATTGTTGAAGTGTTTGTTGATGATATCATTTTTGGAGGAAGAGATAGTATGTGTAAAACTTTTGCAAATCAAATGAAAAGTGAATTTGAGATGTCCATGTTTGGGGAAATAAATTTCTTCTTGGGTCTACAAATCATTCAAACAAAGAAAGGAATCTTCATTTCTCAAACCAAATATGTGAAAGAATTGTTGAAGAAATTTAGGATAGAAGATTCAAAACCAATGAGTACTCCCATGGCAACTGGATGTAAATTGAGCAAAGATGATGACTCTCCTAAGGCTGATCAAAAAAAGTACAGGTCAATGATTGGAAGATTACTATATCTCACTCAAACTAGACCTGACATTATGAATGTTGTTGGTCTTGTTGCTAGATTCCAAGCTGATCCTAGATAGTCTCATGTCATGGAAATCAAGAGGATTTTTAGATATCTAAAAGGGACAGTTGAGTATGGTTTGTGGTATCCTAGAGATTATGATTTCTCTCTTCATGCATATACAGATGCGGATTGGGTAGGAGATGTGGATGACCGAAAGAGTACTAGTGGTGGAGCATTCTTTTTGGGGAAGAGATTAGTTTCTTGGCTGAGCAAGAAACAAGAGGCAATATCTCTGTCCACTACAGAAGCAGAATATATTGCAGCAGCAGGTAGTTGTACTCAAGTTTTGTGGATGAAACAAATGCTAAGAGATATTAGAGTGGAGTATGAGGAACCTATGACAATCTTCTGTGATAATTCAAGTGTAATAAATATATCAAAAAATTTGGTGTTGCATTCAAAGACAAAACATATATCCATCAAGTTTCATTTTCTAAGAGAGCAGGTGAACAAGAATGAAGTCAGATTGGAGTTTGTGCCCTCCAAGGATCAGATTACAAATATTTTTACTAAACCTCTACCTAAGGACTTTTTTGAGTATCTCAGGGAGAAGTTAGGGGTTATTACCCCTCCGGTTCTAAATTAAAGTGCACTGATGTGCATCAGTCTAGTGGATCTCACAGTCATATCTTGTGATCTGGATTGATGATGGGAAGCTGCTACTCAGGGCGAGCAGCTGGTATGATTCTGAAGTGATGCAAGCATGTGCCATTTGCCATTGATGTCAAAGAGGGAGAGAAGACATGTGAAAAACAAGTGGTTGCTGATCAAAAGGGGGAGCAGTAAAGGAAGAGAAGACATGTGAATGGTTGTTGTTGATAGGGGGAGTTATGTCAGTAAGGAGAAGTTCTTGTCTTGATGGTTAAAATAGTTTTTCACATCATATGTTGCCATCAATGACAAAGGGGGAGATTGTTGCAAGTATGGGCCTAACCGGTGTTGGTATTAATGCCAACATACTCCTGTTGCATTGATGATAAGGATTGGATGAGCTGTATGCTGAGGATATTGAGAAAATTAGTCCTATCAGAAATAGAGAAGAATAGTAAAGATAGTGAGGTAAAGATCCCAGTTAA
Organism: Cunninghamia lanceolata; assembly: GCA_027924645.1. Classification (NCBI taxonomy): domain Eukaryota; kingdom Viridiplantae; phylum Streptophyta; class Pinopsida; order Cupressales; family Cupressaceae; genus Cunninghamia; species Cunninghamia lanceolata. Next base: position 9,864,575 of record BSBN01000165.1, on the reverse strand, counting down.
GATGAAGATCAGAGGATGTGTATCAAAGGGTTTGTAGATATGTGTCTTAAGATGATCCAGTAAAGATTTCAGAGGTCCGCATGAAGATCTGAAGAAGTAATGGCCACTTAAGTAAAACCAGTTCTGGTAGATGTTCAGAGGTGACAAAGTGACACAGATAGGTTCGGTGAGATCTGGAAATGCAATATCTTGTTCTGCAGATTTGGTGGAGTGTTTAGGAAGTCAATGTGAATTGACAACTCAATTGGTTCGTGGTCTAGAGGTCTGCAAGCACCTATTCCAATATAACAGTGATGACATACTGTGTTCCCAAGGTTCCGAATGAAGGAGAGGATGATTTCAGTAAGCAGAAGTAGTGTGGATGTTCGTGTTGATTCAAGTAAGCTTGTGGAGGACTTTGGATTGTGTCCAGTTCGTGTTGGTGGTCCACATTGAAGATTGAGCACGTAATTGAAGAATTACTTCTAGATGATGTTCTTCCTAAATCTAGCCGATCGGATGAGTTACACATCCTGCGGATGATCTTGAAGATGTTTTGTGAAGAATGGTGTGTTCCTAAAGGAAGATTGAAATCTCAGATCTGTATGGTCAATAGTGTGTTGATCCGCATGAAGTCTTTTTGTAATTAGTCATGTTATATTTATGTATTTGCTCTGTAATGTATGCTGACTGATGCAGAGTGGCACGAGGGAAGCACAGCACACAAGGGTTTACTCTATTGTCCTTTGCCCACTCACCCACTTCAACTAGCCTTCAACCAACCAACCAACCAAAGGCACATTCAAGGCATATGAAGGATTTGATGTCCAGACTATTGTCCAACCCTTAAGGCTTCTCCAACACCTTAAGACAGATCAACAAACACCTTCTATGCAGTTGGTTTGATCTCCAACTTCCCAAAACTCTTCAACCTATACCTTGACTAGTAAGGCTACTAGTCCTCCAAACTAGGTTTTATCAACAAAGCTTGACAAAATCCCAAAGGTCTAGGCAAACAAATGATGGAATTAAACACTCTTCAGGGGACCCTAACAAACCTCCAAATCTCTTGCTCCAACTCTACTCCAGCAATCCAGAACGCCTACTAGGTCTCTAGGCCTAATTGATCAATTTAGGCTAGGTTACAAAGCAAGTGCTCAAAATTGGGTGCATAGGTCAGGGGCAGGAATTTGGAATGCTTCTACCATGTTGCTACAACACAAATCCATCATTTATTTTCTCACCCTAACAGGATTCTATCATCTACAACCTCAAATAGCATGAAATTGGCCAAATACAATGAAATACTTGACCTAGGGCATCACCTTAAAAATGGAAGACTGCATTTTCCGACAAAAATCTTTTTGAATCTTATAGTACATACCCCTAGCCTGCATTTCACCATTTTTTGTGAATTTTCAACGGTGGAAATGCATTCTAGGGCCGGATTTCTATGGCTGCCCTAGAAAACAGGGTTTCTGGACCTGTTTTGAAAGAAAAATCTATAACTTTTGATCCCGACCACTTCAGGACCTCAAACCAATTGCATTGGAACCCTGACTCCAAGAGCTTTCAGAAAAATATCATTTTCACACGTGAAAATTCCGTACAGTCCGTACATAGCAAGAAAAACAGCAAAAAATAGTCAATTTTCTTGATTTTTGTGCCCAAATTCCGTACAAAAACTTCCTCCTCTGTACTGGAGTCAGATATCCACCATATTAACCCATCCCAGTTGGTTTCCAACTTCTACAACAGCATTTAACTGCCCAAAGTGGTTTTTGAACCGACCCAACACATAACACCTTTGACAACTATGGTGTTTTGCATTAACACAAGGAGGCTGATTTTTTTGGCTTATCCAATGGAGTCCAAATGATCAACACACTCCTTCCAACATACTGAAACATTAAAACAACCAAAAAAACTCGAAAACCAATCCTTAGACCTTCTAGGCCTAATTGGCACAATAAGGGTCCAAATGGACTAAGAAGGATTTGAGGTTTATATAGTCACCCCAAACCTCTTGACCATACAAAATGGACCAAACAACAATGGCTAAAAGCCTTATTACAAAACACATTGAACAAAAAAAACATAACTTCTCAAAATGTATCAAAATGCCTTTAGGAACCAAGGTGCTCCTAGGTGCCCTGCACCATACACCCACTATCAAAGAGAACTCAAGTCTCTTGAGTTGGAATGCTGTCAAATGTGAAACCTACCTTCTCAATGTCTGCCCTGCTCATCCAAGTGGCATCCTCCTGAGGTTTGTTTAGCCACTTCACCAAATAGTCATGATAGGTGTGCCTTCTAGTTTGTTTTGCAATCCGCTTGTCCAAAATGCACTCAATCTGAGTTGGAGATGAAGGTATGAGTTCCTGGAGTGTCTGATCAGTTTGATCTTCTTCAACAGTAGTCTGAGGATTAGATCCTTTATATGGATAAAGGTCTGAAACATTAAAAATTGGAGACAAAGCAATGCCATCCGGAAGTCTGATTTTGTAGGCATTGTCTCCACATTTCTTGAGCACTTCACAAGGCCCAATCTTCTTCATGAGTAGCTTAGTGTGTTTACCTACAGGGAGCCTCTCCTTCTTCAGATGAACCATTACTAAATCACCTTCCTTGAACTGCAAATCCCTTCTTTTTCTGTCAGCAAATTGTTTATATTTCTGAGAAGTGGACAACAATTTCTGTTGTACTTGTTCATGGACATCTTTCATGACTTGAAAGAAGTCTTCAGCCAAGGCACTGCTGTTTTCCAGTCCTTTAACCTCCCTTAGTTCCAAAATAACCCTTGGGTGAGTGCCATAAACAATTTGGAAAGGAGACAGGCCGGTGCTTCTATTGACAGTGTCATTGTATGAGAACTCTGCCTGAGCCAAAATTGAATCCCAACTAGCACCCTGCTCCTTGGTTAGGCATCTTAGGAGGTTGCCAAGTGACCTATTAATCACCTCTGTTTGTCCATCAGACTGAGGGTGACAGGCAGATGATAAGGACAAATTTGTACCTAGTCTCTTCCACAGTGTCCTCCAGAAGTGTCCAATGAACTTGGGGTCTCTGTCTGAGATTATGGACAAAGGTAAACCATGTAACCTGAATATTTCTTTGAAGAAAAGCCCTGCTATGTGTGAGGCATCATGTGTGGTTTTACATGGGATGAAGTGAGCCATTTTTGAGAACCTATCTACAACCACAAAAATGCTGTCATATCCATTCTTTGTCCTAGGCAAACCAAGTACAAAGTCCATACTTATGGAATCCCAAGGCTTTGAAGGAATAGGTAGAGGAGTGTATAAACCTGCATTTGATGTATGCCCCTTTGCTCTTTGGCAAATTTGACAAGTTTCAACAAACTTCCTTACATCGGTTGGCAATTTTGGCCAAAAATAGTACCTCCTAACCAATTCTAGGGTCTTATCAATACCAAAGTGACCTGACATGCTGCCATAATGCTTTTCCTTTATTATATTCTCTCTAACAGATCCTCTTGGGATACACAACATGCTACCCTTGAAAAGATATCCATCTTGCAACAAAAAATTAGAAAAATCAGTATTATACCTTCCTGTCATGGCCTTGCAAGATAGGTATGGCTCTTTGAAGTCTTCATCTGCTGTATACTGATCTTTAATGGCATGAATACCTATACTTTCCAACTGAATAGTTTGCACAACAAGATTTCTCCTGCTTAAGGCATCGGCTACCTTATTGGCCACTCCTTTCTTATGTTTTATGGAGAAGGTGTATGCTTGGATGTACTCCATCCACTTGACATGTCTGTGATTCAACTTTTGCTGCCTGTTCAAGAAGCTTAATGCATGGTGTTAGCGCCTGAATTGACTGGCAGTTTTTTGAGCAATTTTCATGCAGGTGCTCTCCCTAAGTATCCAAAAAATGTTCTAAGTGTTGGACCTCCTCAGCAGTTTTCAGCTGCATCATCATATTTTCTTGAGGAGGAGGTCATCATCATCTTTGTTTCGATGAAGGTCAGCATCATCATGTTCTCCGTCGACCGGTTTCTCATCGTCATCATCATATTGAAATATCGGGTGATGTTTGGTTTTTATCCTGATGATGCTGACGAGCTACAGTGCGCCCTGATCTGCTTGCGAGGGTGATTCTTCAAAGTCTCCGGTGATCTTGCACTTATCACCTTGCCCAAACATGATGATGATGTTGCCCCGATATTCTGAAGGGGTTATTCTTTGAGTTGTTTCGACCTGACTTGTTCTTTCTTAAGGGTCGTCGTCATCATCATCATATTTCCAGTTATCACCGTGTTGCTCGCGGGGGTCATCATATTTTCTGCCTTCATGATATTTCGCCGGGGTGATATTTCTATCATCGGGTGATCTTGGTTATGGTCATCCTGATGATGTTATTGAAGAGTTCTAAGTGTGACCCGATATTCACTAGGGTCATCATATTTTGAACGTCAGGATGATCTTAGTCAATATCATCCTGATGATGTTGTATCACTTGTTCGTTGTTTTGTCATCCTGATGATGCTGACGTCATCCGTATATCAGGGTGATATCTTTCTTTCTGCCTATCTGCATCATGATATTTCCGAAGGAGGGGGTGATATTTTCATATCACTCGAGTGTGTGTCTGTTCCAGCATCATGATGATGCTGATATCAAGGAGATATCCGCCTGCCGGCTTCGTGCGCTATCTAGTGGGGGTGATCTTTTCGAGCATCATCATATTCATCAATCGCCCCGATCTTATAGCGGAGCTACAGTGCAGCATGATGTTAGTGCATCAAGATGATATTTCCAAATATCTGGTTGTCTTCCGAATATCATCCTGATGTTGATATGATGATGATGTCATCAAGGTCCGGGGGGGTCATATTTCTAACATAGATCATCTTGTGGAGATCCCCCGATATTTGCAAACATGATGATGACGTCATCCGGATATGAGGAGGTGCGCAGTAGGCAGATATGATGATGACGTCAGCAGGATATGATGATGTCGTCATCAGGATGTTCATCGGCCAGACTTTTGGTATAGGCTCAGTAGGAGGATGTTTTTCTGATGGATCAGGTTGTGCCGATGAAGGCGATTATCATGCGGTTGTATTGCGATATGATGATGACGTCAGGGTGATATTTCGGGCAACAGGATATCATGCTGCTGGAGGATGATGATGATGAAGTCTTATACTAGTGTCGTCAGGAGCAAAAGCACCGACATGATATATGCTCATGACCTAGTATATAAAGTGTTAATGAGGTTGCTGCGGGGTGCATGTGGGATAATTGATATCCTGCATTTTCGAATATCATGATGATGAATCTCGGCGGGAAGTGGTTGCGATTAACTGTCTGATGTTCTTCCCGAGGCCGCGAGTTGGTGCGCCATCAATGGCGATTGTTGCAGAGGTATGGGCGATGGCGTGGGCTGATCTAGTACCCGGTTGAAGATCTGGATCCCTAGGCGGTGGCGCAGGGCTCGAAAAATCTTCCTGTCTCCTCCCCTACCTGCTGCATTAATGTTTGAGCGCCATTTTCATGATACTGTATATCTGGCGGGCTTTTTGGTCAACCTGGTAGTTAATGCTGAATACACCCTCCTGCTATATAATGCAGACGGTGTTATTCATTCAAGGTTGTTGAAAGTTGTGGATTTTTGGCTCTGTAATTCAAAACCAGCTGATCTGGTTGCTCTGTACAGTTTAAACTTGTGAGTTTATGTATCTCCTGTTGTACGACTTGGCATGAATCCACTGATTTCATGGTTGATCTTATATGAGTAATGCTATCTTAGCATGTGTTGTGTTAATTCTGTCTCCAGTATTGCATGTATTCTTCTTCTGGATCTGGATATTTGGGTAATGTTTAGATTCTAGAGCATAGAATTCCTATGTTGAATGTCTGATCTTTTAACTTCTGCCCAAGGGGTAGATTAAACTGTTTTCAGGTTGAACATTGGGAAGGGTATACTGCAGTAGGGATGCCATAAGTAGAGATAACTTAACACTCTTCATTGGGAGATATCTATAAGGCAGATATCATGTGTATCCCCCTGAAATCCGGTTTTAGCTATTCATGCTGATCATTCACAGGTGTATGTCTACCGACTCCAAGCCCTGGATAGGCACCAATCATGCTGTGTTCTTGTGTTATACACCATGTCCAGCTTTGCATCCAAAATTCAAACTAAAACATTTCATACTTCCACCTGTTAGTTGTAGGAGTAGGATTAGGAACCCCCTGCATGCTCTCATACCCAACCAGACATCATGTCCAAGAATGTTGCCAGCCTTGTGATCTATCATGCAGATCTTGGTCCATACATGAGAGTATTCTGCCTGTTGTTGTCAAGTTAGATCCTTCTATCTTTGAGCTAGTCAAGGTTACATCTTGAGTTATAGGGATACCCCCTTGGTGCGGCAGAACTAGAAGTGAAGGGGAGGAGCTCACGCAACCTCCTGTATTCAGTTGGCTGAATCTGCCTGTGCATTAGAAGTGGCAAATCCTAATGCTGATTCAAAGAATGTCAACAAATTGGCGACTCCGCTGGGGATGGACTAAAAAATGATATACTTGTGGCCCATCCGAGTCACTAACAAAATGATGCTCTGCTGGTGGAATGAACCTGGAAAAGTAGCTTTCAGCTATTGAAAATTTTGTCCTCTCTGGAGAGGTGGCGACTCTGCAAAAAAGATCCAAATGCACATGAAAGATGGATGTATGTGATGTGACAAAAATGTGTTGTTCATTTTTCTGCATCTGTATGAGAAAAGGTACCTTGTTCCTTCCCCTTTATTTGCTGTTTTACTGCATAGGTTAGATGCCAGGGGAAGCCTTAGGTCTTAGACAGACAAAGGATGTCTAAGAGTAAGATTTTTATAAATCCAAGTATGAGTTATCCCACACTCAGTGGTGAAATGTTGGATAAAGGAATAGAAGAGATAAGAAATAGGTTGATATTCTTAGAGGCTGAGCAGGCCCAGTTGAAAAGCAATAACCCTGTTGTGTCTGCCTGTCAGAAAGCTAAACCTCCTGTCAGCCCTTTTGATCCTTTGTATGACCAACTGGATTTGTCATGGGTGGATTATAAAGTAGAAATTATGCCTGCTAGGATATACTGTCAGATGCCTAGATTTAGTGGTCACAATGTATGTGATGGGAATGCACATATCCAAAATTTTCAAAGTTTTATGGGAAAATATTCATTCAGAGATGAGGATATGTGGATGAGGTTTTTTGTTAGGTCCTTTGATGCAAAAGCAAAAGACTGGTATTTGAGCTTTCCAAAGAAATCCTTTGCCTGTTGGGATGAGCTTGCTGACTGTTTCAAGGAAGAATTTGCAAAAGAACCGGCTGATCTTGTTGCAGAATTGATGAGAATCAGAAAACAAGATGAAGAGCCATGTGTTGATTTCAGTCATAGGTTTGCAGTAGCCCTTTCACATGTCCCTGAAAGTTTCAGACCTGATATTTCAGCCTGTGTTGGCATATTCTTTGAAGCTTTTGAGGAGGGCTCTAGTGCATTACTGAGGGATTTCAAGGTGACAAGTATGCAGATGGCATACAAATTTTTAGAAAATGTAGAAGAAGTGAGAAATGTGCACCTGCTGAAACCCCTGTCCCCAGGCCTTGGTGTGAATAATGGTTATGAAGCTGCAAATGACCAAATGATTATGGCATCATGTGTAGATAAAAATGAAAATAAAAGCATAGAGGTTGAGACTGCTGTATTTGAACATAATGCTAACAATACTGCTCAACTGGATTGTTCCCCAGTTGAGGATGCCAGTGAAAGGACTAATGAGGATTCCCATTGCAATGATGAGGCAGCTGACCATGAAAACAACAACGAGGTTATGGAGAGCAATGAGCAATTTTTAGAATGGACCTGTGGAGACAATTGTGAGTATTGTACTCAAGACAGAGAAGATATAAGCAAACAGAGAAGCAGTCCTATGTGTGACCCATTGCCTACCTTTCAAACACATGGAGATCATGAAGAGCAGTCAGAAATTGAAATAAGTGCTAGTTCAGAGCATGATTGTTTTTCATTTGATGGTTGTTTTGCTTATGACACACAGGCTGATACTCCTCCACAGAGTGAATCCATCGGTGATGAAGAGATGTGCTCTGCTGCCCATGAACAAATGGCATACTATGATGAAACTGATGCACCTGGGTCACCCATTTATGACACATATGGTGATGAGGATCTGTCTGAGTATGGTGAAGATCTAGACATTATTTTTGACTTGGATTCTGTTTCTCATCCTGATGAAAGAGGAAACAACATACATCAGGCAAGTGACTGTGAAAATGTGCCTGACTTAAAAGAGATGCCAGAGCCTGATCTTTTCCAGCCTGGTGCTGCTGATTGTTGTGTACATGATGTACACAATTGTGATTTTGAAAGCTTTTCTTTTGATGAGCCAGCATATAATACAATGAGCCTTGATCTTCCTAGTTTTGTGGTGGACTCCGAGTGTTTCCTATTTGCAGTCCAGCTAGGAGACCATGTTGCAATGCATGATGATGATATAGGTGATAAGTGCTATATGCCATATGAACATGCATTGTTTGATACATTCTGCACCCACATGTCACATGATGCTGAGGGTTATCTGCACAAGGGTGATAATGACAAGCCAAATCAGAGGGATGAATATGCAGATGACAAGATTTGTTTGTGGGTGGATCTTTGTAGTATCTCCAAACTTGACCCAGTGCATGCAGATGAAAACAAGATATTTGACAAAGGGAGATACATGTTTTTCTTTTCTTGGTGGCCTTAGGCCATCAAGTGTGTTGGTGATGCAGGTCAGTGCAGTATTTGACTCTGTGCCCAATGGATAAGGGACTGGTCTGCATCCCAGAGATCTGGGGTTCTCGCTGCAGGTTTTCACCTGCACGTCCCCAGACAGAGCCACTGTTAGCGCCTGAATTGACTGGCAGTTTTTTGAGCAATTTTCATGCAGGCGCTCTCCCTAAGTATCCAAAAAATGTTCTAAGTGTTGGACCTCCTTAGCAGTTTTCAGCTGCATCATCATATTTTCTTGAGGAGGAGGTCATCATCATCTTTGTTTCGATGAAGGTCAGCATCATCATGTTCTCCGTCGACCGGTTTCTCATCGTCATCATCATATTGAAATATCGGGTGATGTTTGGTTTTTATCCTGATGATGCTGACGAGCTACAGTGCGCCCTGATCTGCTTGCGAGGGTGATTCTTCAAAGTCTCCGGTGATCTTGCACTTATCACCTTGCCCAAACATGATGATGATGTTGCCCCGATATTCTGAAGGGGTTATTCTTTGAGTTGTTTCGACCTGACTTGTTCTTTCTTAAGGGTCGTCGTCATCATCATCATATTTCCAGTTATCACCATGTTGCTCGCGGGGGTCATCATATTTTCTGCCTTCATGATATTTCGCCGGGGTGATATTTCTATCATCGGGTGATCTTGGTTATGGTCATCCTGATGATGTTATTGAAGAGTTCTAAGTGTGACCCGATATTCACTAGGGTCATCATATTTTGAACGTCAGGATGATCTTAGTCAATATCATCCTGATGATGTTGTATCACTTGTTCGTTGTTTTGTCATCCTGATGATGCTGACGTCATCCGTATATCAAGGTGATATCTTTCTTTCTGCCTATCTGCATCATGATATTTCCGAAGGAGGGGGTGATATTTTCATATCACTCGAGTGTGTGTCTGTTCCAGCATCATGATGATGCTGATATCAAGGAGATATCCGCCTGCCGGCTTCGTGCGCTATCTAGTGGGGGTGATCTTTTCGAGCATCATCATATTCATCAATCGCCCCGATCTTATAGCGGAGCTACAGTGCAGCATGATGTTAGTGCATCAGGATGATATTTCTAAATATCCGGTTGTCTTTCGAATATCATCCTGATGTTGATATGATGATGACGTCATCAAGGTCCGGGGGGGTCATATTTCTAACATAGATCATCTTGTGGAGATCCCCCGATATTTGCAAACATGATGATGACGTCATCCGGATATGAGGAGGTGCGCAGTAGGCAGATATGATGATGACGTCAGCAGGATATGATGATGTCGTCATCAGGATGTTCATCGGCCAGACTTTTGGTATAGGCTCAGCAGGAGGATGTTTTTCCGATGGATCAGGTTGTGCCGATGAAGGCGATTATCATGCGGTTGTATTGCGATATGATGATGACGTCAGGGTGATATTTCGGGCAACAGGATATCATGCTGCTGGAGGATGATGATGATGAAGTCTTATACTAGTGTCGTCAGGAGCAAAAGCACCGACATGATATATGCTCATGACCTAGTATATAAAGTGTTAATGAGGTTGCTGCGGGGTGCATGTGGGATAATTGATATCCTGCATTTTCGAATATCATGATGATGAATCTCGGCGGGAAGTGGTTGCGATTAACTGTCTGATGTTCTTCCCGAGGCCGCGAGTTGGTGCGCCATCAATGGCGATTGTTGCAGAGGTATGGGCGATGGCGTGGGCTGATCTAGTACCCGGTTGAAGATCTGGATCCCTAGGCGGTGGCGCAGGGCTCGAAAAATCTTCCTGTCTCCTCCCCTACCTGCTGCATTAATGTTTGAGCGCCATTTTCATGATACTGTATATCTGGCGGGCTTTTTGGTCAACCTGGTAGTTAATGCTGAATACACCCTCCTGCTATATAATGCAGACGGTGTTATTCATTCAAGGTTGTTGAAAGTTGTGGATTTTTGGCTCTGTAATTCAAAACCAGCTGATCTGGTTGCTCTGTACAGTTTAAACTTGTGAGTTTATGTATCTCCTGTTGTACGACTTGGCATGAATCCACTGATTTCATGGTTGATCTTATATGAGTAATGCTATCTTAGCATGTGTTGTGTTAATTCTGTCTCCAGTATTGCATGTATTCTTCTTCTGGATCTGGATATTTGGGTAATGTTTAGATTCTAGAGCATAGAATTCCTATGTTGAATGTCTGATCTTTTAACTTCTGCCCAAGGGGTAGATTAAACTGTTTTCAGGTTGAACATTGGGAAGGGTATACTGCAGTAGGGATGCCATAAGTAGAGATAACTTAACACTCTTCATTGGGAGATATCTGTAAGGCAGATATCATGTGTATCCCCCTGAAATCCGGTTTTAGCTATTCATGCTGATCATTCACAGGTGTATGTCTACCGACTCCAAGCCCTGGATAGGCACCAATCATGCTGTGTTCTTGTGTTATACACCATGTCCAGCTTTGCATCCAAAATTCAAACTAAAACATTTCATACTTCCACCTGTTAGTTGTAGGAGTAGGATTAGGAACCCCCTGCATGCTCTCATACCCAACCAGACATCATGTCCAAGAATGTTGCCAGCCTTGTGATCTATCATGCAGATCTTGGTCCATACATGAGAGTATTCTGCCTGTTGTTGTCAAGTTAGATCCTTCTATCTTTGAGCTAGTCAAGGTTACATCTTGAGTTATAGGGATACCCCCTTGGTGCGGCAGAACTAGAAGTGAAGGGGAGGAGCTCACGCAACCTCCTGTATTCAGTTGGCTGAATCTGCCTGTGCATTAGAAGTGGCAAATCCTAATGCTGATTCAAAGAATGTCAACACATGGTTGTCAGTAAAAACTATAAATTCCTTTGGCAATAAGTAGTGTCTCCATTTCCTCAATGACTGAACCATGGCATATAACTCTAGATCATAGGTGGAGTAGTTTTGTTTTGCCTCATTTAACTTCTCACTAAAGAATGCTATAGGCCTCCCATCTTGACTTAGGACTCCCCCAACAGCCCTCTTACTTGCATCACATTCTACCACAAAGACCTTGTCAAAATCAGGAAGAACAAGGACCAGTTTTTCTGATATTTTTTTCTTTAACAGTTCAAAGGCTTGGTTGGCCTCATTTGTCCATAAAAACACACATTTCTTGCCCCCTTTTATGGTGTCAACAAGTGGAGCACAAATGCCACTAAACCCTCTAATGAACTTTCTATAAAAGCTGCATAAACCATGGAAACTCCTTACCTCCGAGGCTGTTGTAGGTGTTGGCCAATTAAGAATGGTTGCAACCTTACTTGGATCCATTTTTAGGCTGCCCTTGGAGATGACAAACCCCAAAAATATCAACTCTTCTTGTAGGAAGACACATTTGTCAAGATTGATTCTCAACTTCTCCTCTTGAAGCCTCCTGAGCACTTGATGGATATGCCTTATGTGGTCTTCCTTGCTGTCACTAAAAATTAGTATATCATCCAAATATACAACAATAAACTTGTTAAGGAAAGGTTTTAGCACTTCATTCATCAATCTCATGAAGGTGCTTGGTGCATTTGACAAGCCAAAAGGCATGACAACCCATTCAAATAGTCCTTCATTGGTTTTGAAGGCGGTTTTCCACTCATCCCCTTCCCTTACCCTGATTTGGTGATAACCACTTTTTAGATCTATCTTGGTAAAATACTTAGCCCTACCCAAGCAATCCATTAAATCTTCTATTCTAGGCATTGGAAATCTATACCTGATAGTAATCTTGTTGATGGCCCTGGAATCAGTGCATAGTCTCCATGTTCCTTCCTTCTTGGGTGCAAGTACTGCAGGTACTGCACATGGACTAATACTCCTCCTGATAAGTCCTCTATCCAACAAGTCTTGGATTTGTCTTGCCACTTCAGCATTTTTCTCTGGAGTCAACTTGTAGGCTGCTTGGTTTGGTAGGGTGGATCCAGGGATGAGATCAATGCAATGACTAATCTCCCTCTTTGGTGGAAGGGCATCCTTGCCTTCATCGGCTATCACATCCTGAAACTTCTCCAATAGTTCTTCCACTTCCTTTGGTCCAATCCTCCTAAGAGGTTGCTGCACTTTGACCTTCTTGGGATTCACATCCTTGGGCTTGATGACTACTGCAAAACATGGCACTTTTTCTTCCTTGAGGTTAGCCAAAAACTCTTTTTCACCGACCAACATAACTGAACTAGAAATGACTTTCTCTTTGCAATCATCAATCAAAGGAGTCATTGTAAACTTTTCACCATTCTTGGACAAATGAATCACATTGTTCTTACCATCATGTTGGGCACTTGTGTCATGTTGCCAAGGCCTTCCAAGAAGAAGGTGGCATGCATCCATATCCACTATCTCACAAAGAACCTTATCATGATATTCACCTATCTTGAATTCAACCCAACATTGCTCTTTCACCACAATTTGTTATTCCTTGGTTAGCCAAAAGACTCTATAGGGGTTAGGATGAGGCATTCTTTCCAATCCTAACTTAGTCACCATTTCATTAGAAGCCAAATTTTCAGAAGAACCTGAATCAACTATTACCTTGCACACTTTTCCTTTCACCTTGCAAGTGGTTCTGAACAAGTTGTTTCTTTGGGGCTGCTCCTTGGTGGCTGGCATGATGAGTGACCTGTTGAACATGATGCATTCTCCACTCTCAGGTGCTGCAGACTTGGAAGAGGCTGTTTGGTAACTTGTGGTGCTTTGACAGTCCTCTTCTTGAAGGAGTTGTACTCTTCTTTCTTTCTGATTTGCAGCAGTGTTTCCCATCTTCTCCGGGCACCTAAAGGACTGATGTCCAATCTGATTGCAAGAGAAACACCTTCCAGTAAACACATTGGGACCTCTGCCCCCACTTCTTCCTCTGCCATTACCTCTGCCCCTAAACTGACCCTTATCAGCACTGTTTTTATCAGCCTGCCCTTGGCTGCCTTCTTGTGATCCGCCACCTTGGAATCTAGAGAAATTATCTCTGTTTTGAAATCTGCCCCTGCCCCTAAAGTTCTGATTTCCTCTGCCTCTGCTGCTGCTGTATGAATCACCTTTTCTTCTTTGTTTATCCTCAATTCTCAATGCCATTTGAAAACACTTATGGACTGTCTCCGGGTTAAAGAGAGTTAATTCATCTTGAATGGAGAACTTGAGGCCATTAAGATACCTTGCAAGCTTCTGTTTCTCATTCTCAGGCATCTTGGCTTTCAATGTCATCTTGTGAAACTCCTCTGTGTAGGTGCTCATGTCCATGTCCTTTTGTCTCAAGTTGTGCAACTTCTTGTTCAAGTTGACCTCATAATCCTCAGGGACAAATTGCTTCTTGATTTCAAGTACCATCTTCCTCCATGTAGAGATAGGATTCCTATCATCTTCTATCCTTTCATTTTGAATAAAATTCCACCAACTCAAGGCTGGCCCTTTCATTCTTGATTTGGCAATCCTTACTTTCTAATTTTCTACCACTTCTTCACATTCAAAATAGTTCTCCATTGCCTCAATCCAATCAAGGCACTCCTCTGGATTCATCTTACCAGGAAACATAGGTAAGTCTACCTTAGTGTCCTTCCTACTCAACTTTCCAAGTGCATCTAGGAATTGTCTCTCTGACATGCCTCCTTGTGGCTCTTCCATAGGCACTTCTTCTTCCTCATCTTGATCCTCTTCATCTGAATCTAAGATGACTTCTGACTTCTTCTTCTTGTCTTTGTCTTTCTTCAACTTTTCTATCTCAACCTCCATCCTTTTGTTCTTGGCTGCTTGCTCTCTCACTATCTTTGCCAATTCGGCATTTGTCACCTTTGAAGGAATTTCCTCCTCTTCTTCTCTATCTCCCATCTCTTTGATGGCTCTGATACCACCTGATGTAGAGTGGCACGAGGGAAGCACAGCACACAAGGGTTTACTCTATTGTCCTTTGCCCACTCACCCACTTCAACTAGCCTTCAACCAACCAACCAACCAAAGGCACATTCAAGGCATATGAAGGATTTGATGTCCAGACTATTGTCCAACCCCTAAGGCTTCTCCAACACCTTAAGACAGATCAACAAACACCTTCTATGCAATTGGTTTGATCTCCAACTTCCCAAAACTCTTCAACCTATACCTTGACTAGTAAGGCTACTAGTCCTCCAAACTAGGTTTTATCAACAAAGCTTGACAAAATCCCAAAGGTCTAGGCAAACAAATGATGGAATTAAACACTCTTCAGGGGACCCTAACAAACCTCCAAATCTCTTGCTCCAACTCTACTCCAGCAATCCAGAACGCCTACTAGGTCTCTAGGCCTAATTGATCAATTTAGGCTAGGTTACAAAGCAAGTGCTCAAAATTGGGCGCATAGGTCAGGGGCAGGAATTTGGAATGCTTCTACCATGTCGCTACAACACAAATCCATCATTTATTTTCTCACCCTAACAGGATTCTATCATCTACAACCTCAAATAGCATGAAATTGGCCAAATACAATGAAATACTTGACCTAGGGCATCACCTTAAAAATGGAAGACTGCATTTTCCGACAAAAATCTTTTGGAATCTTATAGTACATACCCCTAGCCTGCATTTCACCATTTTTTGTGAATTTTCAACGGTGGAAATGCATTCTAGGGCCGGATTTCTATGGCTGCCCTAGAAAACAGGGTTTCTGGACCTGTTTTGAAAGAAAAATCTATAACTTTTGATCCCGACCACTTCAGGACCTCAAACCAATTGCATTGGAACCCTGACTCCAAGAGATTTCATAAAAATATCATTTGCACACGTGAAAATTCCGTACAGTCCATACACAGCAAGAAAAATAGCAAAAAATAGTCAGTTTTCTTGATTTTTGTGCCCAAATTCCGTACAAAAACTTCCTCCTCCGTACTGGAGTCAGATATCCACCATATTAACCCATCTCAGTTGGTTTCCAACTTCTACAATAGCATTTAACTGCCCAAAGTGGTTTTTGAACCGACCCAACACATAACACCTTTGACAACTATGGTGTTTTGCATTAACACAAGGAGGTTGATTTTTTTGGCTTATCCAATGGAGTCCAAATGATCAACACACTCCTTCCAACATACTAAAACATTAAAACAACCAAAAAAACTCGAAAACCAATCCTTAGACCTTCTAGGCCTAATTGGCACAATAAGGGTCCAAATGGACTAAGAAGGATTTGAGGTTTATATAGTCACCCCAAACCTCTTGACCATACAAAATGGACCAAACAACAATGGCTAAAAGCCTTATTACAAAACACATTGAACAAAAAAAACATAACTTCTCAAAATGTATCAAAATGCCTTTAGGAACCAAGGTGCTCCTAGGTGCCCTGCACCACTGACTTGGATGATTATTCTTAAGTCGATGTCTTGTATAAATAAGGGGTTGTGAAGTCATTTCAATATCATCTTGTGGAGATGAGAGTGTGGTAGAGAGTAGAGAAGCGAAAGGCATAGCAGAAGTATTGGGCTTAAATGGAACTAACTCAAGCATGGTGAAGATGCTATTCTTCAGTTCAAGTATGTAATATTCATTATTCTGTAGACAGTGTGTCTCCTATAGGCAGTGGGCCTCCTGTGAGCAGTGTGCTCGAGCAATGAGCCCTAATTGGCAAATGCCATTTATTCTTCTTATTCTTTTAACAAAGAATACAATCTTGGGTTAGTCACCCCATGGTTTTTCCCTTAACCATGTTTTCCACATTAAAAATATTGGTGTCATATGTGTTAATGTGTTTCTACTCTTGAATTGTTGCATTATGTTTCAATGATTGATTTATTATTATGCTACTGATTTAAGGAAGGATTTAAGTGATTAATTGGAAGAAAGTTTCAGACAACTGATTCACCCCCCCTCTCAGTTGTCTATCATAAATCTAACAGGTAGATCTAAAGAGAAGGGAAAGAAAAAGGATAAGAAGGAAGAAAAAGGAAGAAAAAGGAAGATCCAAATCCCTTGGGATATCTAAGTCTCCCAGAAAGTCCAAGGTCCTATGTTGGAACTACAACAAACTTGGTTACTTTTGTAAGGAGTGCAAGGATGAGAAAAAGAAAAAGAAGAAGAACTATGATTCGGATTCTAACAAGTCATCTCAAGATGAAGGAGAAGCGTTTGTCACTACCTTGGCAATGCATGCATCTAAGGATGTGTGGTTTATTGACTCTGGTGCATCTTTTCACATGACCTCACATCAGGGTTGGTTTTTGAAGTATGAAGAATACGATGGTGGAAAGGTGTACTTGGGTGATGATTCTCACCTAAAGATTATTGGCCGTGGAAGAGTCTTGATTCGATTCCCTGATGGACGAGTGAAGGGAATCAATGGTGTTCTGGATATCCCTGGTTTGGCACGGAACCTTCTTTTTGTAAGTTGAATGATGTGGGTGTGCAGGTTGTTTTCTCAAATGGAGGATGCAAGATGACTAGAGGATCTATGGTGTTGGCTAAGGGTGTTTAGATTGGCACTCTGTTTCAGCTTGATGCATGTGCAGTTCAGTGCAATAGTGCCTTTGTTTAAAAGAAGAGAAATTTAGAGTCTTCATCCTCACCATTGGAACCAACAGCACATAGGATTGTTGCATCTAATTCTGATGGTCATGCTTTTTGAGTACCTAAGGGTGCTCATTCTATGGAGATGAACTTCCAGCTGAGAAGACAATGTTATGGCACCAAAGGCTTGGTCACATTGGTGAAAAGGGTTTGAGGACCCTGAAAAATAAAAACCTTGTTGAGGGTATGAATGATTGTAACCTTGAGTTTGATTTCTGAGAACATTACATATATGGAAAACAAAACCATGTTCAGTTTTATTCCAGTTCTCACAAATCTTCTAAGGTGTTGGACTTGATTCATTCTGATGTGTTCAGTCCTGTTAATGTTTCTTCGATTTCAAAATCTATTTACTTTATTTTATTCATTGATGATTATAGTAAAAGGACATGGGTGTATTTCCTTAGAAGCAAATCTGAAGTCTTTAGTAGATTCAAAGAGTTCAAAGCTCTTGTAGAGAATTAGAAGGATAGAAAGATTAAGTGTTTGAGGACTGACAATGGTGGTGAGTTTTGTTTAGTAGACTTTGACAAGTTCTGTAAAGAATAGGGGATTTAGAGGCACAAGACAACTCCATATACCCCTCAACAAAATGAAGTTGCAGAAAGGATAAATAGAACATTGATGGAGAGGGCAAGGAGTATGCTAAGTGGAGCTGGCCTTGAACAGAAGTTTTGGGTTGAAGTTGTTGCTACCACTTGTTACCTGGTTAACAGGTCTCCTACATTAACGTTGTTTGATAAGACACCTATGGAAGTATGGTTTGGCAAAAAGCCTTCATTGAGACACATTCAAGTATTTGGTTGTGAGGCATATGCACATGTGCCTAAGGAGAAGAGGTCTTTAAGTTGGAGAACAAGGCTGTGAAGTGTATCTTCATCAGTTATGGCATTGATGTGAAAGGGTACAAGCTTTGGGATCCAGTGGCTGAGAGAGTTTTGTATAGCAGAAGTGTGATCTTTAGAGAGCTCAATCCTTCTTATATTGTCTTGCAGCCAGAGAAAGAAGAGAAGAAAAAGGATGCGGTTCAACTTCATTCCACCCCTGAGAAATTTGAACCAAAAACATCTATTGGACCTGATAATGAGGAGAGCTCTAGTAGCTCTAAAATTTTAGAAAAAGATGAAGAACCTCAACCTCAATCTTTGAGGAGGTCGACGTGGATAAGGCAACAACCTGATAAGTTTGGTTATTCATTACATGATTCCAGCTGTATTTTTGCTTTGATTTATAACACCGATGAGCCTAGAACTGTGAAAGAGGCTATGGGTATGAAAGATGTAGGTTCTTGGAAGGAGGCCATGGAAGAGGAGATAGCTTCTTTGGAAAAGAATAATACTTGGGACTTGGTGCCTTTGCCTGAAGGACGAAAACCTGTTGGATGCAAATGGGTGTTCAAAAAGAAATTTGGTGTAGATGGCAATGTTGAGAAATATAAGGCTAGATTGGTTGCGAAGGGGCGTTCTTAGGTGGAGGGAATTGACTATGGTGAGATTTTCTCTCGCGTTGCAAAGCTAACATCTATTCAATTCCTATTATCTCTTGCAGCAGTGTATGATCTCAAAGTGAAACAGATGGATGTGAAGACAACATTCCTTCATGGTGACTTAGAGGAGGGGATCTATATGTCACAACCAGAGCACTATATGGTGAAAGGTAAAGAAAATCTAGTTTGCAAGGTAAAAAAGTCTATGTATGGTTTGAAACAGTCTCCTAGGATGTGGTACTAGATGTTTGATGCCTTTGTGTTGAGTATTAGATTTCTGAGATCGAAATTAGATCATTGTGTTTATTACAAGTTTGACAATGTTCGTATTCTCATTATTGCATTGTATGTCGATGATATGTTACTCATTGGGAATGGTAAAAGTTTGATTTATGATTTGAAGTCTCAGTCTTTAGCATAGTTAGAGATGAAAAATCTAGGGGCAGCTCAGTACATTCTGGAGATGGAGATCAAAAGAGACAAAGTAAACATAAAACTTTGGTTAGGCTAGAGTAAGTATGTTAACATTGTGTTGGAGAGATTCAACATGGTAGATTACAGACCTTTGACTATTCCTGTTGTGATGGGCACAAAGTTATTTGTTGAAGATTGTCCAAAGTCTCCTTCTGAGATGAAGGATATGAGTAGAGTTCCTTATGCTATTGCAGTTGGCAGTTTGATGTATGTGATGGTCTGTACTAGACTAGACATTGCCCAAGCAGTGTGAGTCCTTAGTTGATTTATGGCTAATCCTAGATGGGTACATTGGGATGCATTGAAGAGAGTGGTTAGATATTTATGGGGTACTTCCAAGTATTCCTTATGTTATCATGGTTATTCTACAGGATCTCAGCATTCACTTTATATTCATAGATTTGTGGATTTAGATTGGGTAGGTGACATTGACAATAGGAGATCCACCAGTGCTTATGTGTTCACTATGTTTGGTGGTGGTATTAGTTGGATGAATAAGTGGCAACCTGTGGTTTCTTTATCCACTACTGAAGCTGAGTACATGGCAACAACTCATGCTTGTAAAGAATCCATTTGGCTTAAGAGATTGTGTTCTGATGTTGGGTTTGATGTAGGGAAGATTACTATTTGTTGTGATAGCCAGAGTGCCATATGTTTGGTGAAGAATCCTACTTTTCATGCGAGGACTAAGCATATTGATGTCCAGTACCACTTTGTTCGTGGCATGGTAGAGGATGGGAAGGTAAAATTAGAGAAAGTTGACACTTTGACGAATGTTGTAGATTTATTGACAAAACCTATGAGCATAGAGAAGTTTAGATGGTGTTCAGAGTCTATGGGCCTCTCAGTCCCTAGCAATTAAATCATGGTATTGATACTCCCTTTGCTCTTGCAAGGTGTTCGATAAGTGAGAGAATGTTAAGAAAAGTGTCTGAACCTTGCAACTACGAAAGGTTACTATTCTTCCCAGTTTTGGTCTTTTCGAATACCCTTTATCTTTAAGAATGGTCTAGAACTTTCAAAGTTTCCAAAAGGGCTAAAATTGATGAGACTTACTATTTTTACTAATTCTACATTTGACCTCAGATTGACCTAAATTTTTTCCAGAAGGTGTGAAATAGCTAAGTAAACATCTCGGGTGAGTTTGGACTCAAGATCATAGTTGGATTGTGAGATATTAAAGTTTCTATTTTTTGAAACTGTCGAAAAAAATTTGGAACTTAGTTTTGAGGCACTTAGAGGTCCCTAAACATCCAAAAATTTATCATAACTAACAAAGTGGGTTATAATGTGATAGATCTCTTCACAAGCTTTTCGATGCATTAAACCGTTCATCAATCAAACACTCAGATCAAAAGTTATGGCCTCCAGAAGTTGGACCTCTTGTTTTTGGGAAATGTACAAAAATGTTGGACACTTAAAATAGTTGTGAAGGGGAGAGTTACATGTGTTGGTGTGTGTTTTAGCACATCACAAGACATATTTGATTGGAGATAATTTGGGCACCACTTTTGGGTGGTTTTGGCTCATGGTTTTGTGATTACCGTTGATAGTTTACTATATTGTATCTCCTATTTATCAGGAGCTTGAGATGGAGGTTGTGTGTAAGAGTCTTATAGATGTTGAGTTACCTCCTGGATCTCTGGTTGGTTATACTCCTGTGAAAACTTTCTCTGCAAGTATATTGTAATCTTCTTGATTCTTGAATAATATATCAGGGGACTTTGGAGTGGATTTTTTTACCTAAAAAGGTTTTCCCTACGTATATCTTGTGTTGTGAGTTTTATATTTGCATTTGATGTTGTTATTACCTTTCTGTTAATGTGCATCTAATAACCTGTAACTATAAAAGTTAAAATTTGCATAAATCTTTCCTTAGTAGATCGGTGTAGGAAGCGTTTCCACGTACCTTACTTCCTTTCATTATCATGGTTGCTTTTGCAGGTATCTTGTTGGAGCACAAAAGCATGTTGAAAAATCAATGGTACATTGATGGCTAGGGATGTTTTTTCCTATGATTTAAAGTTTGAATATATCATTTAGAGTGATTGCAATGTATAATATCAAGTGGGAGAATGTTGGGATAAGTTGCCATTAACATGCAATCCTAACCAATTCACGTGTCTCCAAAGTTCTTAGAATGCATTCCCCAACACATAGGGACTTTGAGAGATTAAGTATTCATTAATTATATCACTTTGACTTTTTCAATCAATTACTAATTGATAAGGTCAAGCTTGGGCATCCATTTTTATAGTGGAGGCCATGAAGACTTTGTTGACTTCTCCTAAGTCTATTTTGAGAGTTTGATAACTCCTAGTAAGTGGGAGTTAAACTTGGGCATCCCCTTTTGAGGGGGACTTACATTTGGATTTGGAGTTGTGCTTTTTTATGTACATGAGTGGATAATGTTGAGACACCTTGCATGGATATAATGTTGGAGTTAACTAAAGTATTAGAGATGCATGAATTGGCTATTACTTGCATGAGGTCAGAAAAGCTTGCATGGATTTGCAAGTTTTTTGCATATTACTTGCATGTGCTTGCATGTTGTTGCATGTCACTTGCATGTTGTTGCATATCAATTGCATGTGCATGCATGTCACTCTTATGGACTTGTATGACCTTGCATGTTGTTGCATGTCAGTTATATGATCTTGCATGTTGTTGCATGTTAGTTTTGATAGATTACTTGCAAAACACTCCAACTCCAGAAACTTGCATGATGATAGATCTTAGTGTTTCAAATAATGGGTATCAGTTGCATGTTGAATCTAGTGTTTGCATGTCACTTGCATTTATAGAACAAGGTAATTCAGAATAACTTTGGGGACATCAATCTTGCATGTTGTTTGCATGAGATTGGTGTGTGGAGATCACTTCAGTTAACAGAAAGAGATTGGACAAATTTGGATGCCTAATTTGAGGACTTTCTATTGTTGCTTTTATTTGGAAATGTATTTGATGTTGGCTAAGTGTACTTGAGAAAAATTGGGCACCCACATCCTGGATAGACAGTTAACAGAAGGCTTGACTTTGTTTGACTTCAGTCTTCTCTATTTGGATCGCTTGGTTTTTGCATGAGGACTTGTTCCTATGTTATCAATTACGATTTATTGTAATTTGAGTTTCAATCTTTTGATTTAAGAAGCTTTTGTATTAATTAAAAAAGCCCCATACATTTTCGAGAGAGTTTCTTGTAAAAAGACTTAGAAGAAAAAACGCAAGAAGTTTTTTGTAAAAGACTTAAAAGAAAAAAGCAAGAAGCTTTTTGAAGTTTTTACAAGTTTGAAGATTGAAGAAGCTTTTGAAGTGCATCAAGGAATCAAAGGATTTTAGTATTGAATGTAATATTTCACAAGAGATTTAATACAGGCATAAACACCTTTGGTGTGGAGTTTTTTCCCTTGGGGGTTTCTCGACGTAAATACTTGTTTTCTTCTTGCACGCTATTTTCTTCTACTACATTGATTAAATTGGAGAAATACTCTAACATATAAATTGAAAGTAATTTTCAGATTTACACATGTTATTAATTTCATATTTGAAAACATTTTAAAGCTACATAGCTGCAACTTTACCTTGTTCTATCTCCCTTTTTCCAACAATAGGATCTGTATCCCAATCCCTAATTAATACACTTTGGAGACCCTGAAAACCACCAATGGTTTCCCAAACTCATGGGCTAAAATTAGTACCCAAAACCATGGTCCACTAGTCTAAGTGGGACCTATGCCCCCTCCTCCAAAAGTAACTTGTCTAGGAATATAATGTGACTATTCATTTAAACATTTGACCCCAAGACCAAGAAGGGTCCAAGTAACTCCCAAGTAATCTATGCAAGTGCAATAATTGGTCTAACACACCTTTTATAGTAAGCTAAAAACAACCAACATCAAAGATGCCAATCACATTCCACATAGTAATCTCCTATTCAATGACTTATTATAATTCTCATAACTTAATGACACATGACAAAGATTGCCAACTAAGGAATCTTGAGGTTCCTTCCATGTGGGGTGTTGTTTTCCATGTGGGCACATTATTTTATAATATTTATACATTAAATAATTCAACTAGTCCTAAGAGTTGCAAAGTGTACAACACCTAGTCCTAGCACTTATTTTAGTTTAATTTAATCTCAAATTATTTATTATTCCCAACTCTTGATATATCTAGGGTTTGAATTATATTTAATATTTAATTTATTTGCCTTAGCCATATTTGTAGTGTGTGTTTTTATCAGGTTACAATTATGTACTTCATAATGATAAAAAAATTATTTATAAACCTTCTTAGATTGGGTAGATAGAATGAAGGAGATTAATAGTTTATGTATGTATGTATATATGTATGTATGTATGTATATGTTTTATGTATGCATGTATACATATGTAAATGCATATGTATATGTACCCATATAGGATATGTATATGCACACACACACACACATATGTACACATATATAAAATTAAATGCAGTTATATATATGTATATATATTTGTAATTAATGACACAAGGAGGGTGCTAGAATGAAACTAGTATGAAGAAAGTTGTACCACTAAAGGAAACACTTTAATCTTAGCCTCTATCTAAGAGACACAACTAGAGATTTTGTTGTTGAGAAGGTTAGATGTTATGTTCTTATTATCTTGGTGTGACTGGGTTTTACCCTTCGATTATTTAGGCATAGTGGTCATTTTGTGGAATGTGATGTCAAATAAAGACACACACTAAGTGTAGAGAAAGAATGTGAAGTGTTTGAATACATATTTTAGTCGAGATGTAATATAATAATTAAAGAAACCAAAATGCATTGTCTCTACAAATGATAAGAAATTGACCACACTTTGTATTTAAAAAGGGAAAAATGATTAAGGATGCAATCTTCGAGGCATAAATTAAATGTTCAACAAGAATTTTAGGCTCCTAAATTAAAAGATATCTTATTATTGAAATAAAAAAGAATGACAATTTCATGAAATTCATGTTTAACTTTAAACCTCATTTTTTCTACATATATCCCCTAAAACAAAATTATTAAAAAAAATTAAAGATAATTGTTCAATGATGCACATTCAAAAAGTTGTGTCAGTGTAGTATGCTGATGTACATAAAACATTGTGTGAGGGGAATTCAATTAGTCATTATGCACATTCATTATCTTAGACATTTGTTGGTAAAATATAACTTTGTAGTGGGATATGCATATACTTTGAAGAAGCTACTTCAACACATTGCCAGGTTGTAGAACATATGATCTTAGATTTATTACCAACATTTTAGCACCCTCAAACTTGCACCAACCATAAAGAAAGCCCTTCTTATTCTCTAGAGTGTCTCGAAGTGAAGGAAAACAAAACTTAATGGCTGCACTTTTTTTTGGTTTTCTTGTTGTTAATATTTAGTAATTAAGATAACTTAACCTTCCTTGTTCTTGGGTTTGCTGTTTGATGCAGGAGCATCTGAGTCCACAGGTGATCTTGCATCACCCGAAAATATTTTAGTTTAATTTCAGTTTTGGTGTGTGTTTTAGTTTGTTTTGGTGTTTTTAGGCATCTCTAAACATTAGGAAACTTCAAGTTGGCTCAGATTTGCAAATTTTCAATTTTCACTGAATCACTATTTTAAGGCTCCGTAGGGCAATTTTACGGAAACAATTATTTTCAAAAATCTATGAAGGCTGGGATAAAATCCTTTTATAAGAATATTCTTAGATGTATTTCGCATAATGTGGTGAAGGTTTAGTGGCCAAGTTCTTCACCATTTGAGAGAATTTAAAATCAGAAAATCTTGCCCAACATGCTACGGAAACAACTAATTTTTGAGATTTTTAAAAGTGGGAGCGAAATACTTTTATGGGAAGCTTCAAGAGGTTTTTATGTTCAAATTGGCCAGTTTCATGCAAAGATATGAGCCTAGTCAAAAGTTATTAAAAAAAAAAATTTGTGCTTTTTCGGCATCTGAAAGTAAGTAAAGGCTCTCAAAAATGTGACTCTCTTATTAAAAATGTGGTGTTGTTGTTCTAGAGGAACTAAACTATTTTGAGGAATATGAAAAGCCAAACATTGTAGATGAAGTGTTATTTAAATAAATGTTTCAGTAGATTAGAGGTAGATTTATCAAGGAAGATTTTTGGGAGAGAGATCTCAGTGCATGAGAGGGGCTTGTGAAGGAAAATTGTTGTGAGAATGTGAGGAAAAAGTGAGTTTCCTATAAAGAGGTTGAAGGTCGTGAATACAAATTTATTTTGTTGAGTTGAATCAAATTAATGAGGTTATTGGTTTGTATTTTATGTTGAATTATGATTTTTTGTTGAGCAAAGAGTCTATGCTATAATGATTTTGTGTGGATTTGTGATTTGAGTTGTGGGTGGGAGACCCACTTGCATTAAATGGTATTAGAGTTAGAGGTCTTGAGCATGTAGATTCTACACTAGGACCTACAGGTAGAGAGCGGTTGTGTTGTCTAAGATCTTGAGAGGATTGTCGTAGGTATGCGAGGAGTCATGAACAATTGAGAGCTAAGACATTAAAAAAAGTTGCAGATTGGGCTTGTGTGGTAAGTGTTTGTAGAAATGCCAAAGAAGCAGAATATGAGTCTGGCCTTGGGTAAGGCCTTAAGAATTTCATTTATTGAGAAGAGATAAAGAAGGTTGGAAGAAGAAAGTTGGGCAAGAATTCAAGAACTTGATGTGTAGAGATTTTCGGGAGGCTGGATGCCTTGAAGAAGAATATAGAGAAGGAAAAGAAGAAGATATAAAAGAATATGGGTAAGGTGAAGTCTCATTATTTTTCTGATTATTATTTGTTTACAGATAAGTTTGTGTATGCAGAGGAAGAAGACGAGGAAGAAGATGAAGAGGCAATTCGTGAAGAATTGAGAAGAGTGGAGGTGAGATTAGAGAGATTGGAGATTGCAACAACAATGGAAAAAGAGGGTGATAAAAAGGAACATGCAGTGGCTGAGAAGAGGAAAGTTGCAGTAGAGGATGAGAAGAAAAACAAGAGTAAAGAATTTGTAGTGAAGGCATGCCTTGATGAAAGCATGAAGAAAGAAGAAGATGCAAGTATAGTGGATGAAAATGAAGAGATGCGCAATGAAGATGAAGGAGAAAAGATTAGAGAAGAGGTGGCTGAAAATGCAGTTAAGGTTGCAGTGGTAGAGCATGAGGATGTTGCAGTGAATGGAGAAGGTGAAGAAGATTTGTTATCACAAATTTTGGTGGTAGAAGAAGAGTGGCTTGAGAAGAATGCTAATGGAAGTGAGAAGACAAGCATCACGGTGAAGAAAGAAGAAACAAATGATGCAGCTGATGGTGATGAAGGAAAATTTGCAACAACAAATGAAGAGGTAAATTTATTTGCATATTGTGATGATGTTGTTTTATTTTCGGCTAAGATGGTAAAGGTTGAAGAGTATGGAGAAGAGCACATGGAAATCTTTAATTTCCATGGAGTTGTAGATGCAAATTGCTATAGGGATGCTGCAGGTATTGATGAGGGATGTTGGTGGAGGTGGTTGATTGATTATGGGTTGGATTATACAAAGGAGGAGAAGAATGGAGAGTGTATTTGGAGGAGGAAGATGGTTCATGGTGGATACAAGTCCACGAGAGGAGAGAAGAATGATGAGCAGAATTGTTGGAGGAGGATGGCGAATGTTCTAGCTAGATGCTGTAAGAGGAGGAAAAAGAAATAATCTTGTGTGCACCTGTCATAGTGATGGAGTTTGTTGTAGATTATTCACAATGTGGAAGAGTGTTTCTACCATTCTACTCCACCTTTGTGAGTCCATGCTCACAAACTTCTTACCCGACGTGTTTGATGCAGGAGCATTCAGGTCCATAGGCGATCCTGCATCACCCAAAAATATTTTAGTTTAATTTTAGTTTTGATGTGTGTTTTGGTTTGCTTTGGTGTTTTCATGCATCTCTCAACATCAGGAAACTTCAAGTTGGCTCAGATTTGCAAAATTTCAATTTTCGTTGAATAGTTGTTTTAAGGCTCCGTAGGGCAGTTTTACGGAAATAATTGTTTTTGGAAATCTATGAAGGCTGGGATAAAATCAGGTTTTATAGGGATATTCTTAGAAAGTATTTCGCATAATGTGGTGAAGGTTTCATGGCCAAATTCTTCACCATTTGGGAGAATTTAAAATTAGAAAAGTTTGCTCAATAGGCTACAGAAACAAATAAATCCTTTTATGTGAAGCTTCAAGAGGTTTTTATACTCAAATTGGCTACTTTTCATGCAAAGATATGACCCCTGTCAAAATTTATTTAATTTTTTTTTTTTTTGTGCTTTTTTGGCATCCAAAAGTAAGTAAAGGCTCTCAAAAACGTGATTCTCTTCTTTAAAATGTGGTGTTGTTGTTTTAGAGGCACTAAACTATTTTGAGGAATATGAAAATCCAAACATTGTAGATGAAGTGTTATTTAAAAAAATGTTTTAGTAGATCAGAGGAAGATTTCTCGAGGAAGATTTCTGGGAGAGAGATCTCAGCCCATGAGAGGGGCTTGTGAAGGAAAATTGCTGTGAGAATGTAAGAGGAAAAAATGAGTTTCCTGGAGAGAGGCCGAAGGCCATGAATGTAAATTTGTTTGTTGCAAATTTGTTTTGTTGAGTTGAATCAAATTAATGAGATTATTGTTTTGTATTTTATGTTGAATTATGAATTTATATTGAGCAGAGAGTCTCTGCTGTAATGATTTTGTGTGGATTTGTGATTTGAGCTGTGGGTGGGAGACCCACTTACATTACTATTTTACTATATACAAAGTGAAACAACTAGTTATTTGACCTTTTTATAATCAATGATTTTAAAATTGCAAACCTCCACCAACGTTCCAAACTCTAGGCATTGTATTTAGCCTCGATCTCCCTATTTCCCCTCATCTTAAAATAACATTTCCATTATCACTCCCATTGATACACTGGAGCCCAATTATCTAGGCAAAAGATTTTGTATTTTCTCTTATTAAAGAAAAATTGCATTTTATCAACCAAACTACTACATTTAAAATAGTTTACTTTTAATTTTTAGGGATCTCCAACCATGTTCTAAAGCTCCAATTTTGGGAGAGGCTAGGATGACATTAAAAAATAATGTAAAGTTTGGACTTATACCTCCTAATTGTAATTGATAAAAGTACCAAGGTTTTATTAGCAAGCCCATATTTGTGCACATTCTTGGATAATAACATTCCATGAAACTATTGAGGTATATTGTGAAACTATTTGTGTGTCCTTACTTTTTTTTTTCCAATTTTGTGTATTTTCTTCAACTAAAATATTCCATGAAATTGTTGAGGCACATTGTGAAAGTATTTGTTTGTCATTGCCTACAAGTCAATTAATGTAGTTGAAACTAACTATTAATCATAATGAGAATTTTGGATGCTTTGCAAAACCAATTTAACATATATTACAATTTGTAGAGAAATTCCATTAGTAGAAGTGACCATTTAATGGTACATATATTTTTAAAATGTTTGATGTTAACATTAATTATAAGGATGAAAGTTAGTAAGAATGTATAGTAGCATAAGCTAAAGGAAGCTTCACATTATTTTAAGGTGATATTACTTAGTGGTTATACATCCTTAGTTGTCTTGTTGGTGAAAAACTTGTCCTCTTGAAAGGGAGGTCACAAGTTCAAATCTTGTAGGGGGTAGGGTATGTATGCCTCATATTGAAGCATAGTTAGGTGCCTCCTTCAACACCAGTGGGAGTATGAGGCGGTCCCATATGCTACAAGCCACCTATAAGCTAGGTCGTGAGGTGGTGCAGTCATTGTTAGGAGGGTCCTCAAAGAGAACAGTCAAGACCGTGCAACAAGAGTACACACAACGGAAGCAACTCAAATAGATAACACAAATACAGATTCAGTCATTCACTATATCCAAGGATTCAAATATAAATAGGCCGGCAACACGCAGGCTTACAATTAGGGCTCACAGGCCTGATCTTACAGTTACAAAATATGCACAAGATATGGCTTTGAAGCTCCTTCACAAAGAATTCAAACTATCAAACTTAGAATTATCAATCACTACTTTCCTAGGCATCTATTACATCAATATATATCATCTTCAGAACATAAGATTCCTCCGTGTCGGCCAAGGAAGATCACAAACTCCAATCAAGAGCTCTAACATGTGTACACGGAGAGGTCAGACCTAAACATGAAAAACTCCACAAATGAATGGAATGATGTGCAGATCTCAGGGAAGGTTGGCCACGAACAATAGAACACTGAAAGATGTGTCATTTAGCTTTGTGATTTGAGAAATGCTCTACAAGTCTTCTTCTTTAGTTGATTGTTTGAGGGTGTCAGGATGCTCTGTTCTAAGAAAATAATCGATCTTTTGATAGCAATATCTTTCTGGTACTTGATCCAAATGATCTAAATTTTGGATATGATGTGCACGAATGTGTCTAGATGCTAAGTCCAGCTCTGCAAGATCTGAAATGCAACTGCGGCAGAATACAGACCAAAATACTGAAACTGCTACGACTGAACTGAGCTGGAAAATGAAAAGAAACAAATTGAAATGCAAATGTTTTTGGTTGATGCAATATTGCTCTTGAACCAGGGATGCTCTTGCATCAGACATCCAGGGTTATTGAAAAAGCGAGTCCCTCACTTTGCTGGGTCTAGAGGAAAACCAAGACGGACCACCTTAGCCTGAGAAATCCATGATGAATCTTCTTCCGATCTACCTTTCCACTTCACAAGATATTCTTTGTATTGTCTTCCTTTGGTGTTGTGTCCAACTCTGCTATCCAATATGTCCTCAATCTGCTTCGGTGCTTGTTGTGGTAACTGCTTCTTCAAGTCTTCTTCAATGTTGTCACTGAACTCTGCTTCATGGTATTGATATAGGTCTGCAATATTGAATATAGGTGAAATACCCAATGTCTTCGGTAGCTCCACTTCATATGCATTTACTGAATCAAATTTTCTGAGTATCCTACCAGGTCCAAACTTCTTCATCTTCAACTTGTTATAAGTCCCAACTGGAAATCTTTCTTTTCTCAAGTATACCATCACTTCATCTCCAACTGCAAACTCCTTGTGTCTTCTTTTCTCATCTGCTTGTTCTTTATACTTACTGTTCATCTCCTCCAAATGCTTCTTCACCTGATTATGCACTGTCTCCATATGTGTTGCAAATTCTTCTACTTCTGTACTTCTCTTGTCTTCCATGCTGATACCTCTGAACTCTACTACTCCTCCAGGGTCAGTTCCTGTCACAATCTCGAATGGTGTTCTTTTGGTACTCCTATTCACTGAATTATTGTATGCAAACTTTGCTTGTGATAGAATCAAATCCCAATTTCCTGCCTTCTCTCCAACCAAG
The DNA here is from genome assembly GCA_027924645.1 of Cunninghamia lanceolata. Taxonomy (NCBI): domain Eukaryota; kingdom Viridiplantae; phylum Streptophyta; class Pinopsida; order Cupressales; family Cupressaceae; genus Cunninghamia; species Cunninghamia lanceolata. The sequence continues at coordinate 9,833,950 of BSBN01000165.1, read as the reverse complement.
CATCTCAACAAGTTTCCCAAACTCCTATTCGCTACCTCTATTTCTCCATCAGTATGTGGATGAAAAGCTGAACTGAACTTCAAATCTGTCTTCATCTTCTTCCAAAGTGTCTTCCAAAAGTATCCAAGAAATCTGGTATCTCTGTCTAAAATTATGCTCTTAGGTAATCTCACAATCTCCTTGAAAAATAGGTTAGCTACATGAACTGTATCAGTTGTCTTCTTACAAGGTATGAAATGTGCCATCTTTGAAAATCTATCCACTACTACAAATATTGAATCATGTCTTCTCTGTGTCTTCGGCAATCCCATTATGAAATCCATGCTTATGTCTTCCCAAGGTCTCTCCGGTACTGTCAAAGGTTTATACAGTCCAGTATTCTGACTACTTCCTTTTGCAATTTGACAAACTCTACAACTTTGCACAAATTTCCTACATCCTTATGTATCTGAGGCCAAAAGTAATTTTCACTCACCAAAGCCATTGTCTTATCAATGCCAAAATGTCCTGCCAATCCACCACTATGCTTCTCCTTGATCAAGTTATCTCTCCTTGAACTCCTAGGTATGCATAACTGATTTCCTTTGAACAACATATCTTCCTGAATGAAATAATCCAACGACTTACTTCTATCTGTCACAACAGGTTCCTTACATGCTTTCCAAGGTTCTACAAAATCAAGATCTTCTTCATACATGTTCTTCAATTCATCAAATCCCAACACTTCAATTCTCATCTCTGTCAGCAAGTTCCTTCTTCTACTCAAGGCATCTGTAACTTTGTTTGATTTTCCACTCCTATGCTTCAATACAAAGGTATAACTTTGCATGAACTCTACCCATCTCATATGTCTCTGATTCAACTTCCCTTGATTGTTCAAATATTGCAAAGCTTGATGATCTGTATACAACACAAACTCCTTAGGCATCAAATAATGTCTCCACTTCTTCAAGGCTTGAATTATGGCATAGAACTCCTGATCATAAACTGAATATCTTCTCCTTGCATAATTCAACTTCTCACTGAAATATGCTACAGGTCTACCTTCTTGACTTAACATTGCTCTTATTGCATTTCCACTTGCATCACAATCTACTTGAAATACCTTTTTGCCCCTGATGTCCACTTAAGGTCTTTTCTGTCACCTCTCATTGTTTTTGTCATAGGGTTACATACTAAACTGAAATTTCTGATGAACTTTTGGTAGAAACTAGCCAATCGATGAAATGATCCGACTTCCCCAATACTCTCCGGTTTAGGCCATTCAACAATTGCTCTAACTTTCTCAAGTCCATCTTCAATCCTTCTGTAGAAATCACAAATCCCAAGTATACCAATTCTTCCTTCATGAAACTACACTTCTTGATGTTTATCAACAATTTCTCTTCTCTCAACCTCTGCAATACTTGTCTAAGGTGCTGCAAATGTTCTTCCTTTGTCTTACTGCAAATCAAAATGTCATCCAAATATACAATAATAAACTTGACCAAGAATTTCTTCAAGACTTCATTCATCGATCTCATGAAAGTACTCAGCGCATTTGTCAATCCAAAGGGCATCACTAACCACTCATACAATCTCTCATTGTATTAAAAGCAATCTTCCATTCATCTCCTTCTCTGATTTTGATATGATGGTATCCACTCTTCAAGTCTATCTTTGTGAAATGTTTTACTCCACTCAAACAATCCATAATGTCATCCATCCTAGGCAAAGGAAATCTATACTTAACTGTGATCTTATTGATTTCTCTAGAGTCAGTACACATTCTCCATTCTCCATCTTTCTTTGGTGCTAACATTGCAGGTACTGCACAAGGGCTCAAACTTTCTCTGATCAAACCTTTGCTCAACAACTCTTGTATTTGTTTATTCAGTTCTTCATTCTCTGCCAGTGTCATTATGTGTGCTACTTTGTTAGGCAAACTAGCTCTGGGTATAAGATCCACGTGATGACTGATACTCCTGATTGGTGGTAATCCTTCAGGTACATTGTCTGATATGATATCTCCATACTCTGTCAGCAACTCAGTTATCTCCTCCGATTGTGATGTTTTAGTTTATGTTTTCAGGGTTTCAGGCTTCTTAGGTATCAAAGCATAACACATATTTTCATGTCTCAAACCATCCAAAAATTTCCTTCCATCTACCAAACAGATTCCAGCATTTCCACATACTTCACTCTTAAGATCATCTTCCAAAGGAATCAAGGTAATTCTCTTTCCATTGGATGTTATAGTGTATGTATTCTTTCTCCCATCGTGTATAGCTTTCCTATCATACTGCCATGGTCTACCCAACAAAATATGACAAATATCCATAGGCATAATATCACACAATACTTCATCATGATAAGATCCAATATGAAACTTCACCAAACATTGCTCACTCACCAGAACCTTATGATCGTCCTGAATCCATGCCATCTGATAAGGCTTAGGATTTTTCAACCTTTCTAACTTTAGCTTAGTCACCATCTCCTCTGAAACTAGGTTATTAGAACTACCACTATCAATTATAACTTTACAACATTTACCTCCTAATTTGCATCTGGTTTTGAATAAGCTTTTCCTCTATGGTGGTTCCTCATTTTCCTCTGCTTGAAATAGTGCTCTCCTCATGACAAGTGATTCTCCTTTCTCCGGTTTACCAATTAAACTTGGTGATCCAACAGGTTCTTCTTCCACATAGGCTGCTCTTCCACTATTCTCTATCCTCTTTTTTGTACTCCCTTGATTACATTCAAATGATCTATGTCCTTCACCTCCACACTTGAGACAAGTTCCTCTGAATGTTCTCCTATAAGGTCCTCTTCCTTCTCTTCTGTATCCTTCACTCCGGTATGGACTAGGGTTTCCTCTGCGGTAGAAAATTCTATCATCTCACTAGTATGCACTATTTTCTCTCTCCTCCTTGAATGTGCTTTCTTGTCTTTTCTGCTCTGTATATGATTTTTTCCTCCAAAAAATGTTCTACCTCTCTAAAAGTTACCTCCTCTTCCTCTCTATCTCTAATCATGCCTCTTATTCAACTTTTCTTCAACCTTTAGGGCAAATTGATATGCTTCTTCCAATGTTGTCATCCTTACCAAACTCAGTTCTTCTTGAATGTTCAATCTCAGTCCATTGATGTATCTAGCCACTTTCTCCTTGCTTGCTTCACTATGTCTTGTCCTTCTGATCATCTTATGAAATTCTTCAATAAAATCCTTCACAGATTTCTCCTTTTGTCTTAAGTTTTGCAATCTCTTTAATAGTTCCAACTCATAGTCAACAAGCATAAACTGATTCTTCAATTTTGTCACCATTCTATCCCACTTTGTAATCTTTTCCTTTCCTCTTCTATTCCTATCCAACTAAACTTCTTTCCACTATATAGTAGCATGTCCTTTTAGCTTTGTCTTTGCAAATTTCACCTTCTCCGGATCTTCAACTTCTTCATATTCAAAGTATTCTTCCATGTCATTTATCCAATCAATCAACTCCTTCGGATTCAAATTACCAATGTAGTTTGGTACACCAACACTAGATCATTTCCTAATCTTTGAAATAGCTCTCAACATCTTGACTTGATATGATTCTTCTTATTCATCATCTCCTAGGGTTTCACCAATTTGATTAGCAGATTGAAATTCTTCATCATCATCACTTTCAACATTAGGTCTACGTGTAAATCCTCTTCTCCTATCTTCTTCAACAACATCCAAGCGAACTCGCATGGTTTTCATCATCTCCATCATCTCATCCATTCTACCAACCATTGTTCGAACAACAGGGATTCTCCTCGGTAGCATTCTTCCTAGGATCAAGTGCAAAATGCCTCAAGTTTGGCAATCGGGCTACAAGGTGACAAGTGCCTCACAATTGATGATTAGTTGCAACACAAGTAACCTGCCTTGGATTCGGTGATCTGTTCACAAAAGATCTTATAGAATTCCTTCGCCAACTTCACTCAATTCACTCCCAAAGATTTGAACTTTTGCTTTGATACCACTTGGTGCAGTCACGGTTAGGAGGGCCCTCAAAGAGAAAATTCTAGACTGTGCAACAAGAGTACACACAACGGAAGCAACTCAAATAGATAACACAAAGACAGATTTAGTCATTCACTATATCTAAGGATTCAAATATAAATAGGCCGGCAACATGCGCGCTTACAATTAGGGCTCACAGGCTTGATCTCACAGTTACAAAATATGCACAAGATATGGCTTTGAAGCTCCTTCGCAAAGAATTCAAACTATCAAACTTAGAATTATCAATCACTACTTTCCTAGGTATCTATTACATCAATATATATCATCTCCAGAACATAAGATTCCTTTGCGTCAGCCAAGGAAGATCATAAACTCCAATGAAGAGCTGTAATGTGTGGACACAGATAGGTTAGACCTAAACACGAAGAACTCCTCCACAAATGAATGGAATGATGTGTGGATCTCAGGGAAGATCAGCCACGAACCATAGAACACTGAAAGATGTGTCATTTAGCTTTGCGAGTTGAGAAATGCTTCGCAAGTCTTCTCCTTTAGCTGATTGTCTGAGGCTGTCAGGATGCTTTATTTTGAGAAAACAATCGATCTTCTGATAACGATATCTTTCTGGTACCTGATCCAAATGATCTGAATTTTGGATATGATGTGCATGAATGTGTCTAGATGCTAAGTCCAGCTCCGCAAAATTTGAAATGCAACTGCGGCAAAATGCGGACCGAAATACTGAAACTGCTACTGACTGTATTGAACTAGAAAATGAAAAGAAACAAACTGAAATGCAAATATTTTTGGTTGATGAAAGATTGCTCTTTAACCATAGATGCTCTTGCATCACGAGGCATCATGGACTATAAAAGGATTCCATTCCATTCCATCCCACAAAGGAAAACTTATTAAATTTAACTCACTAAAAGTATCTAATCTTAAGTTAGTATTGAGGACCACTTTCAAGGATTAGGTATTTACTAACTTGTCTTGCAAATCAAACCCACTTAGAAGGATTAGCTATTTATTATTAAATTAGTGTTGCAGATCAAGCCTACTTATAACAATTAGTTACAATAGTTATCTTTTGAATCACAGCTACTTAACCTAACGACCTATTCATAATTACTTTGTAAATTGGATCCACTTATAACAACAAGGTTACTCACAATTATACTATGAATCCACATAAACTAAACTAAACTAAACTAAAATTTTGTGGAAAACAATTCTAACAAATTTGAAAGAAACCAACATTTATCAAATCTTCCACAACTTAAATAAAAAAAAAAAAGAGCAAACCTAAATCCTTTTATTCAACAACTAAATACCAATCACGCTATAAATGCTAGATTACTGAACTATCAAAAAGAAAAAACCAACCTAATACCAAACCAACTTGACTAAATTGTTGGATCAGGCTATTGACTATAAATGCTAGATTACATGCCACTAAAAGCTTTGCCAATTTCAATTTTAAAATTCGAAACGCTTAGTTTATTTAATCATGCTTGCGTCCGATTTACTTCTGCATGATAAAAGGGACATATTCCTCTCTTGACCGTTTAGATAGTTGAGTCATAATAAGTACAGTACAGAAAGCAAACCGACAATCCATTCCATGGAATCTTAAAAAGACAGACTACAATACTTTTTATTCGTGTCTTCACGGGTGATTTTTCATTTGTCTTTGCGCCATTCTATTCACAAATCCATTAGGAAAATCCTCTCTATATTTTAGTTATCTGATGAGTAGATTTTAGCTTGGATTTGCGTACAGGTGTTTGAAGATGGATGGGAGGGCTGTAGTGGGGTGTTTGTTCTTGGTTTTATGTTGTTTTACGAGTGCCTGTAGTGCTGGCAATGGTTTAATTAGGGTGCCGGTGAAGAAGAAGGCGGCACTGGAAAGTTCTACTTACAGTATACATGCTGATATGATCAGAGGTGCGCTTACTAGAAAGTTTGGTTTGCAGGGAGATTGGGAGTTGGGGTCTGACGAGGGTGAGGGTGATTATGTGGCTTTAAAGAATTATTTGGATGCCCAGTATTATGGGGAGATTAGTATTGGAACCCCACCTCAGAATTTTACAGTTGTATTTGATACTGGGAGCTCCAACCTTTGGGTGCCTTCCTCTAAATGCTACTTCTCGGTAAGAAGTGAAGGGATTAATTGCTTTTTTTTTTTTGGTTTAAAACAAATAAATTAACTTGTGGGTTCTCGGGTTGAGATGATTTTGTAATAGTTTTAAGGCTATATTGGTCTGGAGGAACTATGATGGTCTGATTACTTGTTCAGAAGATCGTTTCCATGTGGGGATAGACTGTTTTTTTTGTGGTTTTATAGAATTGAATTTGTGGTGATGAGCCTTCGTTTTAGGTTTCCTTCCTTAAAGAAGCATTTTATAAGAGAGAATCTATTCTGCCAAAGTTACTTCTTCTCCTATGATGTTTGGGGTCAATGCGGGTCAATGCAGACAACTAGATGTAGTTTGGGTGGGATTTTTAGAGGACCCAGCGTCTTCGCCTGTTCAACTGTATATTTAGTTCTAAAATCGATTCTCTAATTTTTGTTTTGTTATCTTAATTCGAGACCTTGATCGGATATGTATGCGTAATATAGGTCTAATAACAATAGGGGTAATTTAAGAGAAAATGTGTTTAGCTTTCTACTTCATTTAAGTTTCATATTTTCCATTTTTGTTTTTTGGCGTTTCTTTGGTATCTTTGAGTGATTCATTAACAGGTTTCACTATTAAGTTCATACAATCGATCCTTAATTTTTTAATTATGCTTTTTTGGTTTAGTTGGTAAAGAAATGCACACAAATGAGATGCTCTAGTTTGGGTTAGTGACATTGGTAAATTTAACTTGTGGGTGACCGCACAATTGTTTTGACTGACTTTTCCATCAAATTCACTTGTGAATTGCACCCAGCCTCATAAGTTGGGATACACCAGACTCTATGAGTTGGTGTGCTGTTTTACCGAATTTCAACAATTTATCATGGCTCCTGGGGATTTGATATTGGCCCTACTTTGGAAGCTCCAATGTTTTACCACTTAGGCTCATCCCATTCGATTTCTTTCAACACAAATTTTATCCAGAACTTCTCTCTTTTAATATTATGGGTTCTGAAAGCTTGAAGACTATATAGCAGAGTTTTTTTTTTTAATATTGTCATTGATTCCCAAATTGTCAGTGGTTGGTTTGGATGTATGCATTCAGATTGGTGAAATTTGTTAATTTCCCATCTTCATGGATGTTTTAATACTTTGGCCATTTACTTAGGTGATTGGTTAATTCATTCGTTTTAGGTTGATTTCAGTTTTGAAACTTTCTAATTTCAAAGAATTTTGTTGAAATAGTGTATAAGAATTGGATTTGGAGGGATTAGACTATTAGTTAAAATTAAGCAGAGCTACTTAGGTTTTAAGTTTTAACTATTTTGAGATTATAGAACAACTGGGAGTTGCAGTCCTTAAAGGATTTTTTAACATGTTTAATTGTTGTGTTCTGCAGATGGCTTGCTACTTCCATAATTATTATAAGGCATCCCAGTCAAGCACATATCAAAAAGATGGTACCTATTTCAAACCTCCAACTTAATATTTTCCACTTTCTATAAATGAAATGACTTTAATAATGTCAGTGAGACTTAATGGTCAATGGATCACAAAACGTTCAACTGCATTGCCCAACATAAAAGGGCTCAAGTTTAAGGCATTGTGGCTTTCTTCTAAATGTTGGATCTTCTTCAATCGATATCGGTCAGAACTCCCCTATGCTCTCTATTATTGTCTCTTCAAAGTGCTAAAAAATGGACTCAACTCCTAATGTAACCCCATGTCTGACCCAAAAGTCACTATAAGCTGGATGTTTCACAATGACATGTTTCTGTGTTGCTACTGCTTCCACATTACAGAATACACACTCCCTCTCTTCCCATCTCTTAGCTGTTGCCCATTTAGCTGTCTCACATTTGATTTTATATGTCCTAGTCCTTATTTAGGTTATGACCATCCCTGCATTCATTTGACTTTTGCCTCCATGTACATCCTATAGTCTTCATAAATAGAGTTGAATTCAATGTGGTAGTAGTGTTGTTTCCTTGTATTATTTGCCTACATGGCTATCCTTATGTTTTCTGTCACATAGTTTTTGATTTTTTGTTAATGTTTGAACATTCATTCAAGCCATTGCTGCACCTACTTATCCATTTTCTGTTCTGTTTCATTGAAGTGCTCTATCTTCTGTTTAGCTCTTCTTCCATTACTGTCATAAGCTGGTAGCCTAGTAACCAGATCATAGTGGCTGCTTCGTCAAGGAAAGAACATGTTTCTTCTAGTACCATCCTATAGGGAATTGAAGCCCATCTGTCTACTTCCTGTCTTTCTCCTCTTTTCGCTGCTCACTGGTGTTTACCTCCTTAACCCAAGTGACAACATATATCTATAACATGCATATTCAAAGTTTTCGAAATGTTTAGCACTTTCCAAAATAAAAATGTAATAACCACCTCTGGTTACTACTTATTTGTTTGTACACTCTTTTGCTACGACATAAATTCCTTAATGAGCTTTCTAACAAATTCATTTGAGGAATCTAATTCAGTAACCAACATTCATAGACAAGCATCCACTTAATAATAAAGTTCTCATGCTTATTCATAAAGCACTACAATCATTTTCTCAATAAAACATTAAGAAATTAATTCACTTGATCATGGAAAACATTTAGTACAATACAGATATGAAAACATATACCACTCAATGTTCCAGTACCATTATTGCACATTCTTCATCTGTCATACAACCATGAATACTGAATGCAAGGCAAGACAAAGAACCAAAATGCATTTGCTATTTCCCAAGTACATAATCAGAACTTGGTACTTAAACATATTCCATCAATAAGACTTCGGTTATTCCAAAATATGCAGTAAGTTTCATTACCAACAAACTTATGCCATAGGTTTTGGTTCTAGAGGAACAGTGCAAGATGTTCCCACCATGCGAGTACACATCACCTACCCACTCCTTTGATGAAATCCAAGGTATTAGTAGAACAAGAATGATTACCAATATCTAGTTGACTTTGTTGAAGCAACATACTCAACTCATAAAAATAACAAGACTTATCAGTCACATCACAAGCACACACACTGACCAAAGGGAGTGAATGCGGCCCTACTGCATCAATGACTGCCTTATACATTGATCAATAACACTTAAGCCCTTTCATAATAAAATGGTGACCAACTGAAAAGTGGAAGGCTTGTGCATCCCATGCTACGCCATATCTCCTTTCCTTTTCTGGTTCATTGCTATTGAGAAGATGTGTCAAGCATCTTGTACTACTTTACATCATCCTTGGCATGGGCATCGTTGCTCATAACACACATACACATGTAATACTCTATCACTCATGACACAACTCTGACAACACACACTAGATATCCTTTCACCACTGCCCACTGAACCTTGCGGTTGGGTAGATCCTGACATCTACCATTTGCATGCTACTAATGAAAGCATGTCCAAACTTTAATATAGTAGGTAGCGTTTGGCATCTATCACCAACATGCTACTAGTGAAAGTTGACTAGACCCTTGATATGGTCAGTTGATGCTACTTGTAGAGCACACTTCCAAACTCATGCTTCTTCTGCAAGTTGTCAAGAAGCTTATTTGCTAGTTAGGTCATAGGTTTTTTAATGTCAGGGAACACCTCAGGAAGATTAGGAAGAACGATGTTTATAAGAGACATGCTGTCCTCTACCAATGCCCTCCTAGTGCCTCTAACTAAACCCTAGTCGTGGTGCCATAGGAGACAACCTTTGTATTAGACTTGGTTTTGGCTGTTGGTGAACACTAACAGTGTATAGCAGTATGACTTTTTTTTAAATTTTTAAGTAACGAAAACTTAGAAAAGGTTTTTTTTCAATGAGAATGTATAATACAAAAAGATAAAAGACACAAATTTGGAAGAGAAGAAAATTTTGGATCAAAACAATGAATCCTCCACATCAAGGGGAGGAATATTGTAATGTCCCCATTTCCGGCATGATCACCAAACAGAGAATGGAGTTAGCCTATCATCATTCTCGTAGGTTAATTCATCAAAACTAGGGAATATTCTGGTTGAACTAAGGCTTGGAAACGATAATGTTGTTCAGAGGCTTAAAGAATGGAATGTTGGCTCATCTAATCACAATGGCTAGATGGAAAATGAATTAATGCAATTTTGCATTAATTATCAAAAGAAGACAATTAAATAATAATATTTTATTAGTATTTAATTCCAATACCCAAGAAGGAGAAAATAAATGAAAGGAAGCAAGGTACACGGAACACACTTCCTACACCAATCTAATGAGGGGAGAAGTATGCAAATTCTTTAAAACCCTTATAGTTACAGTTATGTTATGTGATTAACAAAGAGATTACAGCAGCAAACACAACACAAGAATGCAAGAGAGACACAAGATATACGTGGGGAAAACCCTTACGGGAGAAAAACCCCACACTCCAAAACGTGCACAATGTATTATCCAAACAATAACAATTTACAATACACTTGCAATGCAAGCTCTCAAGAGTCTTCGACGGTCGTTTCTGGAGTTATTCTGACAGCATAACAGTACCTGTCAATACACAATGCACACTACAACTCCAAGCACCTGTTTTATACAAAGTTGCATGGACACAGATACGGTATCCGATACGGATACGGTATCTGATACGGATATGGCTATTTTTCAGGACCCCCTAATATGGATACGGCTGGATACGGCTCTCTTTCTCTTTTTATATATATAATATAATTATTTTATTTTATTATTTTGTATGTATAAAATAATATAATAATATTACTATATATAATTAATAATATAATAATTTAATTATATATATATAGTAAGATTATTTAATTATATATATAATTAAATAAAATGTTATATATAATAAATATTACACTTGAATTAAGTATAATTAAAAATTTTATTAAGTATAGTTTAAAAAAATAAAATTATTAAGCATAGTTTAAAAATTTATTATTTTTAAACTATACTTAATAAATGTTATTTATTAAGTATAGTTTAAAAAATTATTTTTTAATGTATGATTTAATATATATATATATATATAATTAAATAATCTATTATATTTAATAAATATTATACCTATATTAAATATAATTTAAAAATTTCTTAAATATGGTTTAAAAAAAATTATTAAGCATAGTTTAAAAAATTATTATTTTTAAATGTATGATTTAAACACGGCATCGCACAAATTTTTTTTTGAATTCATACCTAATAATTTAATAATTTATGATTCGCATTATTAAGTATATTTTATGAATAGCATTTTGAATTATGAAGTATAGTCTATAGATTAATTAGCCGATAGGTTTTTATATGTGCGCAGTATAGTGCTGGGAATTGTCTAATGCCTATAAAAAAAAAATTCACGTCGGAAATTTTTCTAAACTCGTCGGCTGTTCCTATCCGCGTATTCCTTTTACCTCCTCCGCCGGTTGTTCCTATCCGCGTATTCCTTTTACCTCCGCTGTCTCTCGCGCGTTTTTTGCACCTCTGCTCCGTCCATTAAAAAAAATTAAACGTTTGAGGGTTTTATTTCTGATTTTTTTTAGATACGGCACCCTCTTTGTAGACGTCGAATCCAGACGTATTCGGAACGGGTCTGTATTTGCCCTAACCCTCGGTACGGGCGGATACGGTATTTGAAGCGTATCCATGCCGTACCGTACCCGAATCCGTACCAGGTACGGTGGTACGCGTACCAAGGGAAGGGGCTTTGGCGTATCCTGCAACTTTGGTTTTATAGAGTTTTTACAAGGCAAAATGAGAAGCATCTAGAGATGGGTGTCCAACTTGGCTTCATGGCCCATTACCCACGCCTAGGGACACTTGTCCAACATTACAACAACATTTTTACACTTGTCACAACATGCCTTCCCAATGTGGGCGCCTAATCTCAAGATAGACTATGACAGATGCTCTTACGCACCTTATAGCTGTCATAGAATCCGTCATACATGACAACTCTTATAGCTGTAAGAGAATTTGTCATAATCGACTAAAAATAACATATTCCTCTTACAACTTTTCATAACCCACCTTGGGCGCCCAAAGATGCCTTCCTCAAAGATGCTTTTCGACACTTGTCTTCACTTGTCATAGAATCTACCATGCATGGCTCTTACACGTCATAGAATCTGTCATAGGAATCTGTCATAACACTTACGCGTCATAACTCCTTACACACTTCACAAGATGTTGAAACATGGCAGAAAAACTCTACCACAATATGGGACGCCTATCCTCCACATGGGATGAGTTGACCATCCTAGTCACATTACAAGTTGAGTGACAACTCACCATGCCACTTCACACTAAATGACAAAACAGGATGTGCTACATAAATTACATCGTAGGCAAATAAATAAATAAATAAATAATCAAAATAATCAATGCTAGGAATTGCAAGGTTGAGACACCTTAATTCCCAACTTTCTCCCACTTGTCGAACACCTTGCAAGAGCCAATGGAATAACAGGATTTAACTACTAGGGGCCAAGAGGCCCATAGACTCCGAACACCATCTGAACTTCTCTGTGCTCATGGACTTAGTCAAGGAATCTGCAACATTCGCCAAAGTATCAATCTTCTCCAAATTCACCTTCCCATCCTCTACCATATCTCGTACAAAGTGGTATTGCACATCAATGTGCTTGGTCCTTGCATGGAAAGTAGAATTTTTCGCCAAACATATGGCACTCTGGCTGTCACAAGAAATGGTAATCTTCTCTGCATCAAACCCAATGTCAGAACACAATCTTTTAAGCCAAATGGCTTCCTTACAAGCATGAGTAGCTGCCATGTACTCTGCTTCAGTCGTGGACAAAGCAACCACAGGTTGCTGCTTACTCATCCAACTGATAGCACCACCGAACATAGTAAACACATAAGCACTGGTGGCTCTCCTACTGTCAATGTCACCTGCCCAATCTGAATCCACAAATCCACGAATACTCACAGAATGCTAAGGTCCTGTAGGATAACCATGATAACACAGGGAATACTCGAAAGTACCCCACAAATATCTGAACACTCTCTTTATTGCATCCCAATGTACCCGTCTAGGATTAGCCATGAATCGACTAAGGACTCCCACTGCTTGGGCAATGTTTGGTCTTGTAAAGACTATCGCATACATCAAATTGCCAATCGCACTAGCATAAGGTACTCTGCTCATGTCTTCCATCTCAGAAGGAGACTTTGGACAATCATTAACAGATAACTTTGTCCCCAAAGAAACAAGAACACTCAATGGTCTACAATCTGCCATGCTGAATCTCTCCAACACAGTCTTCGCATACTTACTCTGGCTTAACCAAAGTTTTTTGTTTGCTCTGTCTCTTCTGATTTCCATTCCTAGAATGTACTTGGCTGCCTCTAAATTTTTCATTTCAAACTGTGCTGACAACTGAGACTTCAAATCATAAATCAAACCTTTACCATTCCCGATTAGCAACATATCATCAACATACAACGCTATAATGAGAATGCGATCATTATCAAACTTGAAGTAAACACAATGATCTGATTTTGATCTCAGAAATCCAATACTCAACACAAAGGCATCAAATTTTTGATACCACATCCTAGGAGATTGCTTAAGACCATACAAAGACTTTTTTAACTTGCAAACCAAATTTTCTTTACCTTTCACAATGTAGTGCTCTGGTTGTGACATATAAATCTCCTTCAAATCACCATGAAGGAATGTTGTCTTCACATCCATCTGCTCCACCTCTAAATCATATGCTGCTACAAGAGATAACAGGAATCGAATAGATGTAAGCTTTGCAACTGAAGAGAAAATCTCACCATAGTCAATTCCCTCCACCCATGAATACCCCTTCGCGACCAACCTTGCCTTATATTTCTCAATGCTGCCATTTGAACCAAACTTTTACTTAAATACCCATTTACATCCAACATGCTTTCTTCCTTCAGGCAAAGGTACTAGGTCCCAAGTATTATTCTTTTCCAAAGAAGCCATCTCCTCTTCCATGGCCTCCTTCCAAGAACCTGCATCTTTCATACCCATAGCCTCCCTTACGGTCCTCGGCTCATCAACATTAGAAATCAAAGCAAAAATACAATTGGAATCATGCAATGAATAACCAAACCTTTCAGGTTGTCGCCTTATTCTTGTGGACCTCCTCACAAGTTGAGGTTGAGGTTCTTCATTTCCTTCTTCTGAACTTTCAGAGCTGCTAGAGCTCTTTTCATCATCTGGTCCAACTGGTGTCTCCGATTCAACTTTCTCAGGGGTGGGAGGAAGCTGAACCACATCATCTTTCTTTTCTTTTTTCTCTGGCTATAAAACAACAGAAGAAGGATTGAGCTCTTTGAAGATCACACTTCTGCTATACAGAACTCTTTCGGCCACTGGATCCCATAGCTTGTACCTTTTCACACTGATGCCATAACCGATGAAGATACATTTAACTGCCTTGTTCTCCAACTTGGACCTCTTCTCCTTAGGCACATGTGCATATGCCTCACAACCAAATACTCAAAGATGTCTCAATGAAGGCTTCTTACCAGACCATGCCTCCATAGGGGTCTTGTTAACGAGCGCCGATGTAGGAGGCCTGTTAATCAGGTAACAAGCGTTAGCAACAGCTTCAACCCAAAACTTTTGTTCTAGGCCAGCTCCACTTAACATGGTCCTAGCCCTCTCTATCAACGTTCTATTCATTCTTTTTGCAACTCCATTTTGCTGAGGAGTATACGGAGTTGTCTTATGTCTCTCAATACCTTATTCTTTACAGAACTTGTCGAAATCTGCTGAGAAAAACTCACCACCATTATCAGTTCTCAAACATTTAATCTTTCTGTCTTTCTGATTCTCTACAAGAGCCTTAAACTCTTTGAATCTTGCAAAAACTTCAGATTTACTCCTAAGGAAATATACCCATGTCCTTCTATTGTAGTCATCAATAAATGAAACAAAATACATAGATTTCGAAATCGAAGGAACATTAACAGGACAAAAACATCAGAATGAATAAGATCCAACACCTTAGAAGATTTATGGGAACTATGGTAAAAGTAAACAAGATTTTGTTTTCCATATATGCAGTGTTCGTAGAAATCGAACTCAAGGTTACAATCATTCATACCCTCAACGAGGTTTTTATTTTTAGGGTTTTCAAACCCTTTTCACCAATATGGCCAAGCCTTTGGTGCCATAGCATTGTTTTCTCAGCAGGAAGTTTCATTTCCATAGAATGAGCACCCTTGGGTACCCAGAATGCACGACCATTGGAAGTAGATGCAACAGTCTGCTTGGCTGCTGGTTCCAATGGTGAGGATGAAGAATTTGAAGCTCTCTTCTTCAAAACAGAGGCACTATTTAATTGGATTGCGCATGCATCAAGCTGAAACAAAGTGCCAATCCGAACACCCTTAGCCAACACCATAGCTCCTCTCGTCATCTTGCATCCTCCATTTGAGAAAACAACCTACATGCCCACATCATTTAGTTTGCTTACAGATAACAGGTTTCATGCCAACCCAGGGATATGCAGTACACCATTGATCCCCTTCACTCGACCATCAGGGAATCTAATCAGGACTCTTCCACGATCAACTATTTTCAGGTGAGAATCATCACCTAGGTACACCTTCCCACCATCGAACTTTTCATACTTTGAGTACCTGTTTTTGTGGGATGTCATATGAAACGATGCACCAAAATCTATTAGCCACACATCCTCAGATGCATGTGTTGCCAAGGCAGCGACAAATGCTTCTCCATCATCTTGAGAGGACTTATTGGAGTCAGAATCTTGGTTTTTCTTCTTCTTTTTCTCCTCTTTACACTCTTTGCAGAAATGACCAGGTTTGCCGCAATTCCAACATAAGGCTTTGGACTTTCTAGGAGACTTTGATATCCCACGGGATTTGGATCTACCTTTGTCTTATTTCTTCTTGTCCTTCTTTCCTTTTTCCTTGGACCTACCACGAATCGCAAGAGCCTCCTTAGCCGTTTCGGAAGACTTTCTCCACATTTCTTCAGACAATAGCGAAGAGACCACTTCATCCATCTTGAAGGTGGTAGTGGTACTCCCAATGGCCATCACAAGGTGGTCCCACGAATTTGGTAAAGAACACAACAATGTCATGCAACGATCCTTCTCCATCTTCACACCAACGAAACTCAACTGTGCAACTAGCATGTTAAAGGCATTCAGGTGATCTGCAACTGATCCTCCATCTTCCATCCTTAGAGAATACAACTTCTTTCTCAGGAATAGCTTGTTCACCAGGGATTTGGCTCGATAAACATCTCCCAGCTTCTTCCATAGTTCTTTTACGATCTTCTCTTCGTGGACATTTAATAAGACAGAGTCAACTAGACAGAGTCTCACAAGACCCTTAGCTTTCCGATCCTCGAGATCCCAATCTGCTTGAGCCATTGCTACTGGTTTTGTACCGGAAATTGTTTCCTACAAGTCTCTATCAACAAGCTAGTCTTCCATTTTGAGTTTCCACAACTCGAAATTGCTGCCATTAAACTTTTCCAACTCTATTCTTCCGGATGTGCCTGCCATCTCCTTGCTGCAACAAGATTACAAAATACTCTGCACAGACTCCCACTCAATTGAAGATTAGTACAAAAAACCCCTACCCAACAACTAGGATCAAAGGTGATCAAACTCTGATACCAACTGAAAGGAAGCAAGGTATGCGAAACACACTTCTTACACCAATCTAATGAGGGGAGAAGTATGCAAATTCTTTAAAACCCTTACAGTTACAGTTATGTTATGTGATTAACACAGAGATTACAGCAGCAAACACAACACAAGAATGCAAGAGAGACACAAGATATATGCGGGGAAAATCCTTACAGGAGAAAAACCCCACACTCCAAACCCTGCACAATGTATTATCGAAACAATAACAATTTACAATACACTTGCAATGCAAGCTCTCAAGAGTCTTTGACGGTCGTTTCTGGAGTTATTCCAGCAGCATAACAGTACCTATCAATACACAATGCATAGTACAACTCCAAGCACCTGTTTTATAGAGTTTTTACAAGGCAAAATGAGAAGCATCTAGAGATGGGCATCCAACTTGGCTTTATGGCCCATTACCCACGCCTAGGGACACTTGTCCAACAATACAACGTTTTTACACTTGTCACAACATGCCTTCCCAATGTGGGCGCCTAATCGCAAGATAGACTATGATAGATGCTCTTACGCACCTTACAACTATCATAGAATCTGTCATACATGACAGCTCTTACAACTGTAAGAGAATCTGTCATAACAGACTAAAAATAGCATATTCCTCTTACAACTTATCATAACCCACCTTGGATGCCCAAAGATGCCTTCCTCAAAGATGCTCTTCGACACTTGTCTTCACCTGTCATAGGATCTTCCATGCATGGCTCTTACACGTCATAGAATCTATCATAGGAATCCATCATAACACTTACGTGTCATAACTCCTTACATACTTCACAAGATGCTGACACATGGCAGAAAACCTCTACCACAATATGGGACGCCTATCCTTCACATGGGATGAGTTGACCATCCTAGTCACATTACAAGTTGAGTGACAACTCACCATGCCACTTCACACTAAATGACAAAATAGGATGTGCAACATAAATTACATCATAGGCAAATAAATAAATAATCAGCACACTTGGAGATGGAAAAAAAAGAAATATTATGTTCTTGGAATTGTGCGCCCAAATTGAGAAGAGTAAAAAATAATTAATATTTTATTATTTTAAGTTGGAGCGCTAATCCTTGGAGGAGGAAAATATTCAAAAAATAATAAAATAATATTTTGCTTTGTGGGCGCCTTCTTGAAGAAATAAATAATAAAAGTGAATTGCAAGCTGACAAGGAGGGAAAGTGAAATTCAAATCTTTAATTTGAATTGCCGGCCACATCGAAGATCCAAGTATAAAAGAAGGCTTTGGAGCCTCATTTCGACATCACGAATACTTTGGCAACTTTGGCATTTTTGCTTCGCAATACAATTGCATCAGTGGAATTGGACAAAAACCCAATTTGCATCATTGGAGGTGAATTCATACAAAGTTCACATTTGCACTTCATTGGAGATTTGCTTGAGCTTCATTGATTCATCATTCGAATTTGGTCGGAGACCTTAGAGAAGATTTATTGAAGATCTTTGTTGAAAGTGTTGAAGAATATCATTGAAGATTTCATTGTTGGAGATCCTTGTCATTCAAGGCCTATTTGGAAAGAGACTCATATTTCCTTGAGCACTGATTTGTATCCTTGTTGGAGCGCCTTCACTTGAGGACTTGTTCATGTTTGAGCGGCGAGATGGAGATAGGCAGACTTCATAGCAGATTGGCAGGGGCAGCGATTTTCCTTGTAGACAGCGAACTCATACCCTAGCAACCTTGGAGGAATTCGCTAAGTGAAGTCTTCATTGCCGAATTTCATAGAAGGCGATCTGTCCTTGGAGGTGGCGATCTGCTGTGAGACATCATTAGGAGCAGCAATCTACTACAGAGATATCAGCATTCATGGACAGCCATCAAATTGAATTGCTACAATAGGCTTGGTACTCATAATTGCTTTGTAATTGAACACCAAATTGGTATGTAGACATTCATTGTTCACCTCTGATTTTGTAACAGCAGAATATTCTTTGTATTTGGGCTGTCATAAGCCTTGGTGTTGATGTATTGAAACAATAAACAAGTCTGATTTCATATCAGCAAGATCTAGTGGAGTTGATGTTGTAACTCTTGATGCAATTCATATTTAATTATTTGAAGTAATTGATAATTGTGAAATAGTTTACCATCATTATTTTGGTACATGTTATTCTATATTTCATGTTGTGAAGTCAAATTGGAAGGTGCAAAATAAGAAGTCAGATTTCAGTCCTAGGGTTTTAGTTTGAATTTGCAAGATTTAGAAATTTGCTTCAAGAACCTAGAACAGGACATTACAAATATCCTCTGTAGTGGGTTTGCTCTTCATGTGAACATTTTTGCCCTTGGATTGCTCCAACTGTATGAGGGGTCTCAACACTTATATTTCTGAACTTTCTTACACTTGCTGAAAACAGATGCAGGAGAATACCATCATTGGCCATTTTATCAGCAAGATGGTTCAACTTTCTAGGAATGTGCTGCCAATTGATTTGATCGAATCTTTGCAAAATCTTAATGACTTGATTTAGCAAAAGTTGAAGCTGGATAGACTTGACCACCTGGTTACTAGATATGCATTGGATTCCGATTAATAACTTAGAATCCCCATATACAGTAAACTTTTTGACCTTTTTTTTAGCGCTAGAAGTATTCCTAACTTACATCCCATTAGTTCAACAACATTATTTGAAGCCTGCCCTAAATTCATGCTGAAATCTAAAATCTTAGACTAAAGTCCTAACCAAAAAATGCCTCCAACAGCAGCAATACTTGGATTTGACTTTGGAGCCCCATTGAAAAGAACTGTTGGATAATTGAAATTGATTTTTGGAGTTGGGCAGCTAGCAGGAGAAGTGCTAATGAACTCAGAGAGGTTCCGCCTTTAGAGGAGATGCAGTTCTGCTTTGGAGAGCACGTTCTGGGTTTACTTCATTTTGAAACGAACTTTGACATTTTCCATGATGGCATATTGAATCTTGTGTAACAATACATTTTTCAAAGTAACTTTATTTTAAAAAATATTGCAGTTCCTATCCATCCATATAAACCACATATATAAATATGGTATTGAGGACCTTAAGAATTTGATGAGGTTTACCTTTGAGAGAGCTGATGTAGCATTTGTTCCGTTGCTGAGTGCATGTTTCTAAGTTTTTTGAAGCAGACTCCAAAGCTAAGAGCAAGAAAGATCCAAATAGAGGAGGTTTCTTCACATTCAAATAGTAAGTGTGCTTGAGTTTCACAATATTAAAAGCATCTGAAACAAATACGAGGGCCCAAGATACCTCTTTTATAAGGTTTTCTCCTGTAAGAATCTTGTTCTGCCTTATGAACCACTGAAACAATTTTATTTTAGGAGTAATATTGTGGTTCCATATACTTCACAGATTTTTGGTCAAGACGTTTGCCTTCAATAATATAATTGGCTCTAGCCCTAACACTGTAGCTGCCTGTAAATTTTATCTTGCCTCAAATTAGACTATCCTCACTATTCAAATTAGTAGAAATAATGCCCATAAACTATTTCTGTAATGTTCCCTTCCTAGGCCAGCATTTGTGTATTGGGCTAGTCTACTATGCGGGTTCCCATAGACTAGTGAGGATGGTTGGGGGGCCCACGCTGATGTGGCTCACCGAAGCTCAGTCAGCTTTTCAGAGTGATGAGATGGATTTCTCTTGGTGGGATTTACCAGTTGGCGCTTTTTTGAGTGAGTTTGGGCCATTTGGCCAAATTGATTATTTTTTAGTAGGGGCTCTCGGGACTCCGAGCGAGTTGGTGCAACGGTTTGGAAATCATGTCGACATTCCATTGGCCAACTCAGTGGTACTATGGAGGCCAGAGGAGACCATTTGAGTTAATATTATAATAATAGACATATTTAAGTTAAATTAAAGATATAACTTAATATGTTTTATTATTAAAGTGACTTATTATGTATTATGAACTTTATGAAATATTTAAGTTAATAAAGTCACCTTTCTATGTGGGCGCCCAAGGCATGAGGAGAAAATAAAATTTAAATTATTTAAATTCCCCAAAAAGGGGCTTTGGAGGAAGAGGAATAAAAGAAAGAAAAGTGAATTCATTTCATTCGTTCACTATTGCATATTTTCTCAAAGTTTGACTTTGTTCATTGTGAGCAAGGGTTTGTACCAGCAGCTTTGGAGACGAAAACCTCCATGGTTGAGAGCATCTGCGGGGTTGAAAGACACTCCCAGGGTGTCATTTGAGTAGCTTCATTCCAGGGGTTACCATTGAACTTCATTGCACGAAGTAGTTTGTCATGGAAGAGATTTCAAGGAGATATCATCAGTTTTTTGTCACTATAATTCTGGGAGGACATTGAAGATTATATTGCAAGTTATAGCAATGGATTTGGTGGTATTTTGATGTGCATTAGACTCCCTAGACAGGCCGTACCTCTGCTGTACCAGGCCATACCATCCACAGCAGGTTTGGAGTTTTTTGAAGGGTGTTTTGACTGATTTCTTTCTCCCAGCCAGGCGTTGAAGGATTGCAGAGATAAACAGAGGTTTTGAGCAGAGTTATAAGGCAGAATATCATATGTAGAATGCTGTTTATGTCATCAGCAGGCCGTACCAGCCTCAACAGTGGACGTGGGTCAGCACATAGAGCAGTTTGCTTTGGTTTAGTGACCTTTTGGGGTCTTCATTGAGGCGCTCTCTTTGCCTATTTGCTGTATTTGCTAGATTTGATGAGACATATCTGAGTTTGCCATGTTTTGAAGGATATCCATTGACTCCTATTGCTGTACTGTCATTTCCAGGTATGTACTTTTCATCACAGCTAATGGGTATGTGAGATGCTCTATGTTATTACTCTTTCTTTGTATGGGTATTGTTTCTTTATGCATTGTAATACATTTCCATCAAATATAAGCATCTGGGTATTTCTATTTCTTGTCATTTTCAAGTATATGTACATGCATGGTTGTATGTCAAAAATGCAAAAAACCCAAAACGCAACAGGTGACAACTAAACCACAGAAAACTCAAAAGGGGTAGGACATTACAGTTTTTGAGCCAGAGCCCACTCCCTTTGGCGTTCCTCATTGAGCCCATTAAGCAGAGTCCACTTAGGTTGATTTCCTTCCTAGTTAATGAGATGGGCAAGTTTTCAATTCCAAGTTGGCTCATGGATAGGAGAAGACCCCTAGGCATGAAAGAAGTTAAGGGATTGTTGCCAAGTGGCTCTTCCCAACATCTTATGCTACGTCCATTTCTGGGATACCAAGAGATATTATCTTTGATTGTCCTTGCTAACTTGATGATCAAAGATCAGATTTTAGAAACTCCCGGTTTTTGGTGAATGACATTGAGTAGAGTCATTCTATGATTGCCTACACTATATTTGTGGGCAAGAATCTGCTTCGAAAGGTAGATTGGGGGATTAATCAGGTCCAAACAAGCTTTGCCCCAAAACCATTACTCATGCTAACAACAAATCGGATGCTAAACCTCCTTGAGACTTATCTTTTGTCACTTGGCTCCAGATGTCAAGATGGAATCTCTTTTTCTGATATTGCTTACCTCCTTGCCATAAAAAAATCTTGATTTTTTAATCTAATTCTTGGAGAATTGAGACTGGAACAAGGTAAATGATAAATTGGTAAATAGGAAGTCCAGAGATAATAGATTTAATCAGGATCGATTTGCCAGCGAGACTAAGCCACTCATAGCTGAAACTTAAATTTCACTTATCAATCTTTTCCAACAGATTTGACCAATAGTTAGAGCTCTTCAATTTAAAATGCATAGGCACCCCAAGATATTTAAAAGGGCCAACACCTCCATGGGCAAATTGGAGAATTTGATAAAAACTTCTATCATTAGCAACATAAGTGTTGACAGTGTAGAATCTGCACTTGTTGGCAATGAATGCTGCTCCAAAAACATTAAGAAATTTGTCTAAGCAATGCTTTATCGTTCTAACTTTCAATTTAGTGGCTTTGCCCATCATTATTTGTTAGGATTAAGGTGCCATTTACCTTGCAAATCCTATGTATAATTTTTTATGTGTCTCCAACATTCTTGGAAAGTGTCGTTGAGCGCCTAGGATGTAATTAGAATATTTAAATTGTAATTTTAGATTCGCTAGATTCTTGGCATTAGTTGCCAAATGCATTCATGAAGGAAGTGGAGCACAATGGTGGTAGTTACTATTTTATGACTTTGGAGTTATTTATGGAACTTTCCCAATTCTTGGTGCTAGGATTGAGGAATGGAAACTTGTTATGAAGCATGAGTTGGCAACTCCATCTTGCAGCGCTACATTTGAGGATGTAGGAGTTACTTTGTCATAGATGCTATAACTGTTAAATTTCTAATTGGAGACTCATTGATCGAGTTCATGTGAAGTCAATGTAAAGTTATATTATTTCTATTCTTGGAAAATACTCTATGAGTTGTTGCATGGGATTTTGTGCAGCATACCATGGTATTGGTACCCATTGTTTTGGTAAAACCATTTGTGGTTTTGGCCTCTTCCTTGCCTATATATCGAGAGTAAGAGATAATGGATGAATGATAGTTTATATTTACAGGTACACAGGTGCTGATAGAATGTTCTCAGAGTTTGGAGTGGTAGTGATAAATGATAGTTTATTTTCACAGGTACACAAGTGCTGACAGAATGTTGTTAGATTTTGGAGTGGCAGTGTGTTGATATTGTATTAGATACATTGAAGAATAATACATACTTGTCCTCTTTTCTTTGGTGGAGTTTTTTTTCCTAAAAGGGTTTCTCCACGTTTATACTATGTTATGTGATGTTTTTATGGTGTTGCTGATTCCTTACGTTGCTAGTTTAATTTCCATAATCTCCTTTTGGCATTCTACAGTTAAGCAATGTTTGGATGAATGGGTTTTTATGAACATTCTTAATTTCAGATTTGCAAACCTGTTTTCAGATCTCCATTTGTAGTGGTTTTACCTTTTATTCCTAACATTATTGTGTTGTTTGCAAAATGTGCATGGGGTTTCCTTGATCCCATTGACAATCTTATTCCAATTATATTCTTTGCTCTCCTTTCAACTGAGAGGGTCTGCCCAAAGCCTCGGCTAAAAGAATATATAAATATATGGATAAGGGGCAACCTTGTTGCAAACCTCTGGAAGCCTTAAAGAACCTAGTTGACACCCATTGACAATAGTGGACACCCAAGAATCCATGACACATCCAAATATCCACTTTAAAAAGTTTAGAGGGAACCCAAAGGCTTACAGAAGTCGAGCCAAAAATTCAATGTCAACTCTATCAAAAGCATTAGCCATGTCAAGCTTTATGACAATTTTTTACTTTGCTTCCTTGCTATTGGAATGCAGTGCTTCATGAACAATCACTATGTTGTCATATATTTGTTTACCTAGTATGAAGCCTCCTTGCTCATCTGATATGATATGACCCAATTTTTTTAATTCTGTTTGCTATGATTTTGTCATGAACTTGTATGAGGAATTGCATAATGATATAGGCCCGAAGTCTGAACCTGTTGAATTAAGCAAAATTCTTTTCCTTTGGAATAGCTAAAAAGGTAGAATTAATAGCACCAATAAGCTTGCCTTTTTTAGGAACATCTTCAATCAATTGGAGAAGATTAGGAGCAATTAAATTTAAAAAAATGGTGGTAGAATCAGTATAAGAAGCTATTAGGGCCAGGAGCCTTGTCTTCTGCTGTGCTGAAAATATCTTTAAGTTCTTCCATTGTAACTGCTTGGCAAATATTTTTTTTATGTCCTCTATTATAACTTTTGGAATTTTATGAAGAAGTGAGGTATGCACAGTGTGGTCTCTATCAGATTTTTGATAGAAAGCTGCATGGTGATCATGAGCTGCATCTTTGATATCTACTAAGTTGGAGACATTGTCACCATGGTCGAGCTTAATTTCCCTGATCATGTTTCTTTGGTATTATTGACAAGTCTTGAGTTGAAAAAACCTAGTGTTGAGTCTCATTCATGAAGCCATGTCATGTGGGATTTGAGCCTCTAGAATTGTTCGTCTTGTTGTGATGTAATCACACATCACCCCATTGCAAATGGGGACCCCCCTCTTTTTTTGCTTTCTTGCTTCGTTTTGCTCTAGGTTTAGTTTTCCTCTGAGCTTGTATGATTTTGATAGTGTTGTGTATGCAAGTCTCAACAGTTTCTTGCCAAGAGGTCTATATGTCTTCATCCTGATGCATGTCACTGAGACCCTGAAAATGACTAAGTCTGATATCCTGAAAATCCTGAAAAAATGACTGAGTCTGAAATCTGGTGGATCCTCAGAAATCCAGAATCTGCATGCTAAATCCTATGGATCCAGGACCTATCTCAAACATCCTGGAAGTATATTGATAAATATTTAAAGTATAAGTCTTAAACATATTTTCAATATACTTCCATTCGGGAAATCCAAAATTTGACTAAGGCAAGAAATCCAAGGGTATTGTCCAAACCCGCCCAGACTGGGCGGCCTCACAAGGTCCTCTTGGACAGTGTCTTCACCATCAGGAGAGCTTGTCCAGGCAACACCTTCAAACCCGCCCAGGGAAAGTTAGGATGTTTTCACGAGTTTTTGCTGACTGAAGGAAGTTAGGGAGTGATGATGGAGTCTAAAACTAAGATTTTGATGAAACTTCCATGCCTCACCTCCAAACCCGCCCAGACTGAGCGGCCTTGGCATGAGGTCATGGACTCAGCCTCCTGCACATGCATTTGTCCAAACAGAACCATCAAATCCGCCCTAGGAGAAAATGGTTAAGTTTAGAAGGTTTTCAAGCACAAGGCACTGAGAAATGATGAATTTCAAGCAAGGTTTGCAAGTTGGAGGGAAGTTAAGTAGTTTACAAGCAACATTCCATGCATCATCTCCAAACCAAGCATTACTTAAACTCCTCCCAACAAGGATGAAATAATTGGAAAGAATGATAAAAAATCACTAAGCCTGATGTCCTGATGTCCTGAAATCCTGAAAATTGGCTAAGTTTGAAATTTGGTGGATCCTCCAAAATCTAGAATTTGCATGTTAAATCCTATGGATCCTAGACCCATCTCAAACATCCTGGAAGTATATTGATAAATATTTAAAGTATAAGATATTTGACTTATACTTAAACATATTTTCAATATACTTCCATTCAGGACATTTCTGATATGGCGACAAGACTTGCATTCCAAGCACACCTTCTAAACCTGCCCTACCTGGGCGGCCTTGGCATGGGATCTTGGATTCAAGGTTGTGATCACGCACTTTCTCCAGACTAAGTCTCCAAATCCGCCCTAGGAGAGAGGTTGCAAGTTTTTAAGAGCTTTTGAAGGTAAATTCCATGCATCACTTCTCAACCTGCCCATGCTGGGCGGCCTCATGAGGGAGTGATGGACAATGTCTCCTGCCACATCAATCTCTCCACACACTGCTCCCAAAACCGCCCTAGAGGAAAAATGGTTAAGTGTTGAGGTTTTCTTGTGCAAAACATTGAGGTATGGTGATTTGTAAGTAAGATTTTTTGAGTTTGAGTGAAGTCAAGTGGATAATAAGCAATTTTCCAGGTGTCACTCTCCAACCCGCCTTACTTGAGCGGCTTTGGCATGTAGACATGGACAATGTCTTCATTACCTCATCAATTTCTCCAAACACTGCCTCCAATCCTGCCCTAGGAGAGATTATGCAAAATTCAAAGTGTTTCAACACAAAACATCAGAAGGTGATAAAGATTGATGGAAACTTGAAGGTTTTAGAATGATTAAGTGAGTTTTAAGATGAAAATCCAAGGGTCATGTCCAAACCCGCCCTACCTGGGCGGCCTCAGGAGGGGGTCTTGGACAATGTTGCCTGTCACATGAAATCCTCCACACATACCCTCTAAATCCGCCCAAGAAGGAAAGTGGTCAAGTTTTCAAGGTTTTCTTGCACAAGACACTAGGATATGATGAAATTCCAATGGAAATTTGCAAGTTAGATAGAATCAAGTGCATTTCAAAGAAGAATCCATGCATCACCTCTTAACCCGCCCTACCTGGGCGGCCTCATGAGGGAATGATGGACTTTGTCTCCTCCCACATGAAACTCTCCACACAACACTCTCAAAACCGCCCAGGGTGAAGAATGACATAAGTTGCAAGTTTGTTTGATGGATGATCAAGATCACACTCATGAGATGAGATAATTAAGGTCATTCTAAGAGGAAGGAAGTTTGAAAGTCACTAAGTCATGGAGGTGGAAGAGGAGTGTCAAGGTTAAGGTAAAGATGTGTGCACATAGTAAAATCCTTACCACCTATCCAAACCCGCCCTTCCTAGACGGTTTTCATCATGATGGGTGGATAACGTCATCACTTAGTATCCATGATGCATCATTTGAGTCTTAATGGTGTTGGAGAGAAGGTCTTCATGAGGAGATGAATGAGCTAAGCGAAGCAATCCATACACACTCTCAAGACTATCTTGTTAAGAAACTCTCACTTTCATTCACCTCTTTCACATCATACACTCCATACAACATTTTCAAGGCTCCTTAGCTTAGGCGGACTCCACCATGACATAAGGATAAGTCCATCAAACATTTCAGATCTGCCTTCTAACCTCGCCTAAGAATGTATAGAAATGAAACCTTACAAGGAGATAAGAACAAGGAGAAATCATGAGGAGGAAGCAAGCATCAAATGAAGGTTAGAGTTGAAGAATCCAAGCCTACCCTTGAAACCCGCCCTTCCTAGGCGGCTTTAGGACCTTCACTTGGACAGAGTCATCTCCTTCACATGAAATACTCCGCCTAGACCCTTGAAATCCGCCCATCCTCTCATGGCTTTCCATTGCATTCAAAGAGGTCAAGTTATCAATGAAACAGGTGTAAAAGGTTTTAGACTATCAAAACTAAGCAAAAATCACCAAGTCATGAAAAATCCAAGCCTACCCTTCAAACCCGCCCTTCCTAGGCGGCTTTAGACCCTCCATATGGACAATTTCATGTCTTCACATGACATCCTCCATGCACCAACCTCAAATCCGCCTAGGAGAAATGACATGAAAATTTGCAAGGAAGGCAATGGATAACACTGAGTTTTGAACAAACACATGCAAGTTTGGAACATACATGAAGGATAATAAGTAAAAATCCAAGCCTCACTTCCAAATCCGCCCTACTTGGGCGGCCTAAGCATGAGAGCTTGGATTCTCTTGATCTTCACATGAACTACTCCAAACATCACTTTCAAATTCCACTCATCTAATATGCAAATCCCATGCAAGGATTTTAAACCATCAAGGAAGTAAGTGAAGATGTCTTGAAATTGTCAAAACCAAGTTAGAAAGTGCCTAAGTGATAAAATCCACTCACCACCTCCTAGCCCGCCCTTCCTGGGCGGCCTTGACCTCTATGCTTGGACAACTTCACCTCTTGCACAACACACTCTCCAGACATCGACCTTAAACCCGCTCAAGTAGAAGACCTATCAAGTTTGCAATGTTTTGAGTTGAAGTACAAAGAAATCATGAAGATTTGATGAAAGTTCATAAGTTGGAAGGTATTTTAAGGTAAAGTCCAAAGGTCACCTCTAATCCCGCCCTTCCTAGGCGGTTTTCACCATGACAAGTGGACATCATCACCCAACATCCAAGTTGTGTCTTTCAACTTCATGAGCATCTCAAGATTTCACTAAGTGTTGGAGTTGATAGAAAAGCCTTATCAAATGAAGGGAATGAATCTCAAATGAGGTGAAAATCCTTACTAGCCTCCCAATCCCGCCCATGCTGGGCGGCCTTGAGCCCTTCATCTGGATGATGTCGCCTCTTCCACAACATACTCTCCATACACACCCTCCAAACCCGCCTTGTCAAGTGACTCCCACCATCATGCATGTCTTCCACACCATTCACTCCATGCACTCACTCTAAATCCGCCCATGCTTCAAGAATTACATAGCATTCAAAGGAGGATAAACTCTCAATGAAACAAGTGAAGAGCTCTTAAGTTGTCAAAACCAAGCTAAAAATGCTTAAGTGATGAAAATTCCTTACACCTCTTCCAATCCCGCCCATGCTAGGCGGTCTTGAGCACTTTGCCTGGACAATGTCATGTCATTCACAAGACACTCTCCGGATGACACCCCTAAACCCGCCCAGCCTGGGCGGATTTCACACCTTGACATGGAATTCACATCAAATAATCCATACTGTCCCTCTAAACCCGCCTAGGCACTTAGGCATGGATTTCATGCGAAAGGATATGTTTTGAAATGTCATTTTTTAATCCCACATGCATAAGTTGAATGTAATTTGTTATTGAAAATCCTTCATATCAAGTCTTAATTTGATGTGTTTCTTTTTGTAGGTGATGGAGGATCCAAGGAGGTGAATGGCGAGAGCTCATACATGAGAAGTTTGGAAGGTGAAGGAAAGCTGCTCAAAGTTGTCATCATCACCACATGGGGGAGAGCTCTTACATCAAGTTCATCTTATGCCACGCATGAGAAGGAGGTCATCATCTAGAGTTGTCTATTTCATGTGCATCCAGCATATGCAAGTCTACTACAAGAAGTCATGCACAAGACATCTCCCACCTCAACGCTCCATGAGTCCATGCAACTGTCCAGAGGCATGATCTTGCACAAGCACAACAACACCACAAGATGAGAGATGAGCATGATCATCAAAGCAATCTATGAGTTACATCAAGACAACAAGAAGAAAATATTCTAAGTAAAGTGAACATGAGGAGAATCAGACTCGTTCATTCAAAGATGCTGAGGTGGCACATACACATCATCAAGCTAATCACATTCTGCCATGTAAGAGGGCCCGCCATAAAGATACTCCAAAGATGCTTATCACATTGGGAAACGTGCCTTCATTGCCTCTTTCATGTTCTAAAAATAGCAAATTTTGTAACAAGCTGCCTTGTTGTCTCGATCTCGACCGTTGATTGTCAAGTCAATCCTGGCCCTTCACGTGATTTCTGGAGTCTATATAAGGCTCACTTCTCTCATTTGTAAAGGAGAATAGATATAGAGAGGAGATTAGGAGTAGAGTTGTTGTAGGAGAGTAGAATAGCAAGTAGAGTAGAAGGGGAACTCTTCAAAGTCATGAAGAGAGACATGAGATTGTTGTAATGACACACTTCAAAGTAATACAAGCTCATTGTTGTTGTTTGGCATGGTGATTTTGTGGCTTTGAAATGTTAGCATGGTTTCAAGTTCTTGAATATGATGAAGATGTGGTTCCAAGTAGCGTAGATAATAAAGTAGATAGAGGTCATTGATGAAATGGATATATGCAATGATGTTTGATAAATTCCTGTTGGTTCATACTTTTGATGGTTTGTCGCTGGCAAGTCATCGTGTAAAGTTAGCCTGAACCACATCTTGCAAATAGTTCGATTGTTGATGCTCCTTTGAGTTGCGCCAGTTGTGGGTACTTTGGAGTGTGTCAACGATATGAAAATCCTTGGTTTATCCCTTGGAGATTGCACCTATTTCATGTAGTTGTTGCTCGTCATGGCGAAGTGAAATTTGGTTTTCTAAGGGAATTTGTCTATCATAGCATCGTTCATCATGTCATTGTCTTTAGATTAGCCTTCTTAACCCTTGCCTTTTGCCTTTTCTTTTCGTAGTTGATTAGAAGAAGTTCCATTTCATAAGGAAAGAGTACATATTTGAATGAAGTAAGGAGCATATTCAGCGTAAGTCCCTTTGTGATTACCAACAAATCACATCACACCACCGAGGCTATCCGTTGCAAATTACGTACAAGGAACCTTGGAGTGTTCTTGTTTGATCACATAGTTTAGCATTCGAGACACTTTGTTCAAGAGAGGATAGAGCACTTGGTGTTTTATTCTAATGTTGTTGTTGTCAAGAAAACATCATCAACACGTCCCATCTGACTTTTGCATGTAGATGAGAAAGAATAGATTCTCTCTCAGATTTAAGAGCTTTGTTGGGAGATTCATGTTGGGAAAGCTCTTCAATTTCTCCGAGCCTGAATAAAACAGATTGTTTTTGATCCATTGGAATTGAGATGAGATTTGACCCATTTTAGAAGGTTAGTTTTCAATCTGGAGATTTTGACCTTCCATTTATCTCGAGCATTGCAACGGGGGCACTAGGTGTTCTAGCTACGTTTTACCTATGATGTGAATCCATTCAAGTGAACCTAATCAGGATTATATTTGAAAGGGACGGGGGCCAGTGCTTTTTGTACAACCATTGTTCAAAAGAATTGGCTTGTGATCAGAAATCATGATCTGGATAACTTTGCTAACAATTGAGAGGAAGGAGGTAAGAATATCTTCCTAAATAAGAACTTAGTATGAAGTGATCCCCTTCTCTTGTATTAGACCATATATATTTCCCTCTGGTGGGTTTGATATCTTGGAGTCCAGCCAGAGATACAATATCCTCAACATGCTCCTTGCAAGGATCTCTTATTCTAGAACCATATCTTTTTTCAGAAGGGAAAAGATCAACGTTCAAGTCTCCTGCTAAAATCAGATTGCATGGTTTATTTTTTTCAATGAAGGATAAAATTAAGAGCCAACATTGGTTTTTGGTTACTGAAGAGTTAGGAGCTTAGACATTCAAATAGGTGAATGTGAGTCCTCTAGCCTCAAAGATTAGTGAGAGCTAGTGTTCGCTTTGATGTCGTTTAATCTTGGTAAGGATATTTGTATCCAGTGCTGTTAGAAGGCCACCAAAGGCTCCCAAGCACTAATAACTTCAACTTTAGATCAGTTACAAATAGATCTCTAGGTGTTAATGGCACCCTTTTGATCTAACTTATTCTCTTGAATTCCTATTAAACAAGGGCATTGATCTTTGATTGGAGTTTGGACCCTTGATGTAGTTTCTTTTGAGGGCACCACCTAGGCCTCAACAATTCCATGAGAGCAATATCATATTTTAGAAGGTTTCTTACCTTTGGAGAAACCATCTAGGGTTGATTGAGTCTTGGCTGCAACATTCTTCCTTGCTTCTTCAAATCTGATTTCCTGGTTTGTTTTTCTGATTGGTTTGGAGGACAATCTGGTGAGAATAGGATCAGGGCTTGTTCTAGGACTAAGTTACCGGTTCTGGTACTAGTTCGGGTTCGGGTTCGCGGGTTCAGGCAAAATTTTTTTTTGGTGTGGGTTCGTTTTGGGTTCGTCCATACAAAAACATATAAAAATCAAAAATATATTCATATTTGCAGCAGTAATTAAGTTCAAAATACCATAGCATCATGAATATGATCATATAATAAACAAAACCACACTAGTATTAGAAATTAAAAACACTACAATGTCAATTAGTCAAACACGAACGTCGAATGTCATGATATATATATAGTTATTACAATTCAAAAGTCAAAATTATAATGCCAAATGTCAACAATCAGCCATCACTAATTAGGCATCATCATCATATGGGTCTTAAAAAATATCATCACCACAATCCATATTAAATGATGTAGGTATTGCTATATTAGTAGAACCACAAAAAGTGACACTGGCACACTCATGCCCACTACTAAGCTCGACATCAGCATCAACTTCAAGTGCGACAAGGTGGGAAATGGTAGCATCCAAGTCAATATGCTCTAGCTCGATATCCCACTTCCTTGAGTCCCCTTCCTTGTAGTCCTTGTCTTTGTGTGTAAGGAGGCGCAAGTTGAAATGCACATAAACTAAGTTATCCGCCTTCTTTGATTGCAATCGGTTATGCTTTACTGAGTGGATGAAGGAGTATGTGCTCCAATTCCTCTCAGATGCTGATGAACTAGCAACCTATTAAGACAACATTAGAGAGAGAGTTATAAATTAGAATTTAGAAATGAAACTTAAAAATCTAAAAGATAATAGAACTTGTGCTAAAATTTTTATTGCAAGAGGTTGTAGGTGTGTGAATGATTGGCCATGGAACTACCACCACCTATGAGCATCAACCTTATATTTGTCACGAAGAGCATCAACACTCATGTCATTGGAGCACACAAAATCCATGAACTTGGCTCTAACTGCATCTCATATGTCAGGATCAACGAAGAGTCTGCGAAATGCTGCCTTGTACCCCTGGCTGACTTCAACATTTCTATATGGGGCAACCCTTGTCGACACAGAAAGGAGCTCAACACTATAATATTTGGGACTCAGTGCAAAGGCAAGAAAATGTAATGGGGTGGTCATTTTGTTCCATCTCTCTTCAATAATTTTGTGTACTTGTTTGAAGAAAGTTTCTCTAGGATCTCGCTCATGTTCATTGATGATGGCTTTCATCTTCTCAATCATCGAGTCGATGCCATCATATACCTCTCCCAAACAAGGCCTATCCATGTTGGTATAATAGATCATACTCAATATGGGCTCGGTAAAACTGAGGAGATACTCAACATGATCCCACCAATGGTCATCTAGGATGAATTGCTTAATTTGTGTTGCCCTTGCAGTGCTAGATTGCCTCCATATGGACCAATTTTGGTTGGTCACCATGCTAGAGAGTGCCTCTTTAACCTTCACAAGCCATCTTAAGACAATTGTGTTGGAGGCAAAACGGGTCTCAGCAACCTATAAAAAAAAAAAAAAGAAAGGCTTCTTAAAAAATAAATTTACAAAACTCAAAACATAAACTTAAGAAAAAATAAAAATTGCTTCACTTACCTTTAACAACTCCAATTTTGACAATGTTCTGAAAATGCCTTGTGACATATGGTGGTTGGTGATGAACATTTGGATGTCTTCTGCCTCACTATACACCTGTTTGATCCAATCAATTTTTGTGCCAAATTTTTGTAGCATAAGGTTGAGGGAGTGGATTGCACAAGATGTCCAAAAGATGTGTGAGTAATGCTCCTCAACCAATAAACCAACTGCTCTACAATTTTTTGCATTGTCTATTACGACTTGAACAACGTTTCGAGGCCCCACTTCCTCAATGGCTTGACAAAGAATATTAGCAATAAATGGACCATCCTTCACCTCCCCTTCACAATCGACTGCCTTCAAAAACATAGCCCCTTTAGGGCACACTGCAATAACATTGATGAATGGCCGATTTTTTGAATCTTTCCATCCGTCAGAAACGATGGATAAACCTGTCTCAGCCCAAGAATCCCTTATGGGCTTCAATGAATCCTCTACTTCCTTTTCCAATAAGGTGGTACTCACCTTTGCAAAACCTGGGCCCTTGTACCCTTTTGGAGCTTCATTAATTGCTTTCACCATTTGTTTCCAATACAGTGAGCGAACAACATTGAAAGCTAAGCCATTTGCATAGAGACATCTTGCAATATGTTGATCAGCAATCTCACGAGATTCATTATGAAATGCCATTTCTAATGGTCCCTTTGATCGCTTACGTGCTACAGGTTCTTCAACTGTGGCCAAAAATGGGTGGCTCTCTACAGGTTCAAGAATAGATGGTGATGCTGATTGAGGGGGCTTCATTCCTCGAGATCCTTTCTTTAGCAAAGGGTGATTTAATTTACGACCTGATGCTTCCTCTGCTTTTTCTTGCTTTTGAATATATGCAAGGACTTGAGCTTGTGGGATGGGTACACCATTTTTTCCTGGGCAAGCTTTGATGCCCAAGCCAGGAATGTTACACAAATGGGCTTTCACCCGACTGTAAGAGCTTCTATACTGAAGCCCACACCCATTGCACATTCATATATAACCTCCACCGCTTGGAAGTGGTTCTAACATATTCACATATTTCCAAAGGGGTGAATTTGGATCTGTTTTGAACTTGGATTTCTCCGACGAGGTTGAACCACTTGCCATTGTAATCCCTATGCCAAAAAAATCAATAAACAACACATTCCAAGAATCCAAACAAATGAAGAAAACAAAAAAATAAAATATAGAACCTAGTTGAGTTTAAAAGCTTTACACGTGTGCCATTGACTCATAGTAGATAGAAGAATTTAGAAAAAGACCACAAAAAATTCAAAACAAAACAAAAATGTAGTAAAAAAAAAAAACCAAAAAAACCAACCTCTTTTGCAAAAATATGCCTCTACAATCTCCTTTGTAGCAAACCAGCTATTGCACACCCGTAGGAATAGCAAAACAATCTTTGGATCCTTCACTGATCAGTCTTTAACTCTATTTCTTTGATGGCGAGCAAAAATGAGAGTTCAGCTCAAAATGGAAGAGTTTTCTATTTTGCATTTAGAATGAGGTAAATAGATTTTTTTTTTGTCTTTAAAATGACTCCAAATGATGCTTTTAGGGTTAGAGAGGGAGTCCAATCATTTAAAAACAATTAAAAATTCCCCAAAAAATATTAAATAAACATAAAAAACGCTTTTTCCGTTGGTAGGTCATGGATTTTCCTTGGGTTTGTTTGGGTTCTGCCCGGGTTCACCCGGGACGGACCTACAAGACCTTGGCCGAACCCTGGTCGGATCCCTGGGAGGACCGGACCAGGATCCGGACCCAGGCCGAACCGAATCGGGACCTAGGGAATCTTGCAAAAGAACTAGTAATTTAGTTCTAGGAATAAAGATGTCTTCAATCAGTTCACTCTCACTCAAGCAACTTCATCATTTGGCTTTTCAAGAGGACCCTCTTCTAGGGTCTGATTGACCATTTCTTGAGTGGCTTGTTCATGTCTCTCCTCTTTAGGTTCAGATTGGATATCTTTTTCTTGGTTAGAAATCAGAGCATCAAATCTGTTTGAGTTCTTAGGAGTTTTTGTGTTTACAAGTTTGGGTTTTTTGCTCCTAGACCTTCTATTGCTCTTCTTCTTTTGGACTTTTTGAAATCCATCATTTCCAGAGTGAACCTTCTTAGTTTGGGTTTCTTGATTGAGAGGGCAATCTTTGGAAAGGTGACCATATTCATGATAGGATAGGCATTTGAAAGGCAAATGCTCATAACCCAACCCTTGGGTATGGATCCAGTTCAAAGTCTTTATGCCACTGACTTAGTATTGATAGATGTGAACATAGGCAACATTGAGAGATTTAGGGGGAATTGAGTCAAGAAATTTCCCGATTTTATTTCCAATGAGTTCTGAAGAAGGTTTATTCCAGAGATGTAAGGGAAGAAAAGTAAGCCTTACCCAAATTGATACTTTATCAAGAACATCCACTTGTGGATCGAAAAGGGTGGACTAGAAATTCAGGAATATTGTGCCTAAGCTCATAAACCATGGATCACATTGGAAGATGGCATCACGCTTCTCTTTGGATTTAAAAATAACTAAGAAATACCCGTGCCCACACAAGTGGTCATAATCATAGATCGTAGACCCCTAGGCCAAGGAGATTCACTTTTCTAGGGTGGTGGGGCTTAGCCAAAGCTCGATCAGTTTGTGTATCAACCAAATGAATCACATTTTTAGGAGTAACCTCAACTGTTGGTAGGGACTCTACTTGAGGAACAAAGATGTTAGAGTTTGTAGAAGAAATCTAAGTTACCGGTTCTTTTGTAGGATTCCTTGGGTCCCGGTTTGGTCCGGCCCGAGTCTGGATCCTGGTCTGGTCCTCTTGAGGATTCAGCTAGGGGCCTGTGGGTCCGTCCCGGGCAAACTCGGGCAGAACCCGGATGAACCTAGGCAGAACCCGCGACCTGTCGACGGAAAAAGCTTTTTTTTATGTTTATTTAATATTTTTTGGGCAATTTTTAATTGTTTTTAATGATTTGACTCCCTCTCTAACCCTAAAAGCATCATTTGGAGTCATTTTAAAACAAAAAAATTCTATTTACCTCATTCTAAATGCAAAATAGAAAACTCTTCCATTTTGAGCTGAACTCTCATTTTTGCTTGCCATCAAAGAAATAGAGTTGAAGATTGATTGGTGAAGGATCCAAAGTGATTGTTTTTCTATTCCTATGGGTGTGCAATAGCTGGTTTGCTACAAAGGAGATTGTAGAGGCAAATTTTTGCAAAAGAGGTTTTTTTTGGTTTTTTTTTCTACATTTTTGTTTTGTTTTGAATTTTTGTGGTCTTTTTCTAAATTCTTCTATCTACTATGAATCAATGGCATGTGTAAAGCTTTTAAACTCAACTAGGTTCTATATTTTATTTTTTTTGTTTTCATTTGTTTGGATTCTTGGAATGTGTTGTTTATTGATTTTTTTGGCATAGGGATTACAATGGCAAGCGGTTCAACCTCGTCGGAGAAATCCAAGTTCAAAACAGATCCAAATTCACCCTTTTGGAAATATGTTAATATGTTAGAAGCACTTCCAAGCGGTGGAGGTTATATATGAATGTGCAATGGGTGTGGGGGTTCAGTATAGAAGCTCTTACAGTCGGGTGAAAGCCCATTTGTGTAACATTCCTGGCTTGGGCATCAAAGCTTGCCCAGGAAAAAATGGTGTACCCATCCCACAAGCTCAAGTCCTTGCATATATTCAAGAGCAAGAAAAATAAGAGGAAGCATCGGGTCGTAAATTAAATCACCCTTTGCTAAAGAAAGGATCTCGAGGAATGAAGCCCCCTCAATCAACATCACCATCTATTCTTGAACCTGTAGAGAGCCACCCATTTTTGGCCATAGTTGAAGAACCTGTAGCACGTAAGAGATCAAAGGGACCATGGGAAATGGCATTTCACAATGAGTCTCGTGAGATTGTTGATCAACATATTGCAAGATGTCTCAATGCGAATGGCTTAGCTTTCAATGTTGTTCGCTCACCGTATTGGAAACAAATGGTGAAAGCAATTAATAAAGCTCCAAAAGGGTACAAGGGCCTAGGTTTTGAGAAGGTGCGTACCACCTTATTAGAAAAGGAAGTGAAGTTTGTAGAGGATTCATTGAAGCCCATAAGGGATTCTTGGGCTGAGATAGGTTTATCCATCGTTTCTGACGGATGGAAAGATTCAAAAAATCGGCCATTCATCAATGTTATTGCAGTGTGCCCTAAAGGGGCTATGTTTTTTAAGGTAGTCAATTGTGAAAGGGAGGTGAAGGATGGTCCATTTATTGCAAATATTCTTTGTCAAGCCATTGAGGAAGTGGGGCCTTGAAACTTTGTTCAAGTCGTAACAAACAATGCAAAAAATTGTAGAGCAGTTGGTTTATTGGTTGAGGAGCGTTACACATCTTTTGGACACCTTGTGCAGTCCACTCCCTCAACCTTATGCTACAAAAATTTGGCACAAAATTTGATTGGATCAAACAGGTGTATAGTGAGGCAGAAGACATCCAAATGTTCATCACCAACCAACATATGTCACAAGGCATTTTCGGAACATTCTCAAAATTGGAGCTGCTAAAGGTAAGTGAAGCAATTTTTATTTTTCTTAGGTTTATGTTTTGAGTTTTGTAAATTTATTTTTTAAGAAGCCTTATTTTTTATTTTTTTATTTTGATTTTTATAGGTTGCTGAGACTCGTTTTGCCTCCAACACAATTGTCTTAAGACGGCTTGTGAAGGTTAAAGAGGCACTCTCTAGCATGTTGACTAGCCAAAATTGGTCCATATGGAGGCAATCTAGCACTGCAAGGGCAACACAAATTAAGCAGTTGATCCTAGATGACCATTGGTGGGATCATGTTGAGTATCTCCTCAGTTTTACCGAGCCCATATTGAGTATGATCCATTATACCGACATGGATAGGCCTTGTTTGGGAGAGGTATATGATAGCATTGACTCAATGATTGAGAAGATGAAAGCCATCATAAATGAACATGAGCGAGATCCTAGAGAAACTTTCTTCAAACAAGTACACAAAATTATTGAAGAGAGATGGAACAAAATGACCACCCCATTGCATCTTCTTGCCTTTGCATTGAGTCCCAAATATTATAGTGCTGATCTCCTTTCTGTGTCGACAAGGGTTGCCCCATATAGAGATGTTGAAGTCAGCCAGGGGTACAAGGCAGCATTTCGCAGACTCTTCGTTGATCCTGACATATGAGATGCAGTTAGAGCCAAGTTCATGGATTTTGTGTGCTCCAATGACATGAGTGTTGATGCTCATCGTGACAAATATAAGGTTGATGCTCATAGGTGGTGGTAGTTCCATGGCCAATCATTCACACACCTACAACCTCTTGCAATAAAATTTTTAGCACAAGTAAGTTCTATTATCTTTTAGATTTTTAAGTTTCATTTCTAAATTCTAATTTATAACTCTAACTCTCAAATGTTGTCTTAATAGGTTGCTAGTTCATTAGCATCTGAGAGGAATTGGAGCACATACTCCATCCGCTCAGCAAAGCGTAACCAGCTGCAGTAAAAAAAGGCGGAGAACTTAGTTTATGTGCATTCCAACTTGCGCCTCCTTACACACAAAGAAAGGGACTACAAGGAAGGGGACTCAAGGAAGTGGGATATCGAGCTAGAGCATATTGACTTGGATGCTACCATTTCCCACCTTGCCGCACTTGAAGTTGATGCTGATGTCGAGCTTGGTAGTGCCAGTGTGCGAGTGCTAGTGCCACTTTTTGTGGTTCTACTAATATACCAATACCCACATCATCTAATATGGATTGTGGTGATGATATTTTTGAAGACCCATATGATGATGATACCTGATTAGTGATGGCTGATTGTTGACTTTTGGCATTATAATTTTGATTTTTGAATTGTAATAACTATATATATCATGACATTCGACATTCGTGTTTGACTAATTGACATTGTAGGGTTTTTAATTTCTAATACTAAGTACTGCTGCAAATATGAATATACTTTTGATTTTTTTATGTTTTTGTATGGACGAACCCAAAACGAACCCACACCAAAAAAAAATTTGACTGAACCCATGAACCGATGAATCGAACCTGAACCTGAACCCGAACCAGAACCGGTAACTTAGGAAGAAATAGATTTACTAGGCCCAGAAGTAGCACAACAAACGACTTTTGTTGGTAGTTTGTGCTCGAGAAGATCAAAGCAAACTTGATCAGGTAGCGGTGGCGAAGAGGTGAAAATGGACGACACATTGGGACAGATTAGGGTTGCAGAAACCACAACTGCCATAGCAGCAGCTTTTTACTTAGGAGGGATGTTGAACTCATAGAAGGAATTTACTAAGCAATCTGAACTTTAACCATGTTGTCCTATGGGTTTCTCACACCTTGGACTGGTTGAATGTGACACCACACTGTTAGATAGATTTATTTGTAGTTGAAAAAATTGGCAAAAGCTCACCAGACTTGCAAGTACTTGTGGGTTAGTTAGGGCTCTTGAATAACTCATAGAAAAACTCGGTGGCAAATTTTTGCTGTAAACTCACCAAAAACTTGAGAGTCTGAGTCAAAAACTTGGTCCACAATGGAATAACAGAGTCTGCCCTCAAAACTATCATTTTCATCATTTTTTGCTTTGGTTTTTTTGAGCATTTGAGCTGTTCGACATATTGGAGCATTGCACATTTGTTTGCAGGCATTTGAAAGTGAGGATTGATCAAGATTAGTGAACTTATCAGCTCTGATTTAGCAACATTTGACAGGTATGTAATACTTTTCTAGTTTTTTCTTTCTTCTTTTTGTGCCTTCATTCTAAATTTCTAGTGCTAGGGTTTAGTTATTTACTATTTTATTTCTGATTTTGAGTTATTTTGTAGTAGTTGCTAGGGTTTAATTCCATTTTTCCAAAACAAAATGGCATCCACAAGTAGGAGAGGTGGCGGCAAGCCTAGGGACCCTGCGTACAAAAATGGGACAGCAAGTATAGAGTCAGGGATGGTAATATGCAACTATTGTGGTTTGCATATGAGAGGGGGCATAAATTGCCTCATATATCACTTTGCACAGATCAGTTGCCGAGATATTGTGGTATGTTATGTAATGTCTTAGGAAGTTGAGCAAGGGACAAAAGCACTCCCTGTACCTTATGATGAGAAGAAAGAAGAGAAAAAGAGGACAACAGAGGCATTGATAGGAATTGTGGGTTCTACAAGGTCAAACAGATGGAGATATAGGGGGGCTCTTCTTCTTCCACTGGGCCATGGATATGGGGATTAGACAGCGTAGGCAGCCATAGTTCTAGTTCTTTTGTTCCTCATAACACTCTTGGTTTGCATTGAATAAGGAATTCTAGAATGAGGCCAAGTTGCCAATTTTTGGTTTTACAACAATATTTCCATTTAATGTTTCTGTGATTCCTTATTGGGAGCACTTGGTCACTGCATTGAGTGTGGTAAGTAAAGAGTTCAAGGCACTGAGCTGTTATGAGTTGAGTGGGCCATTATTGGAGGATGCGGTCAAAAACAAAAATTAGCTAGTAGATGAACAAAAACAAATTTGGAAAAAGAAGGGCTGCAACATTTTATTTGACAGGTCGATGGATAGTAGGAACCATAGTTTGAAAACTACGACTTGGCAGCCCAAAATTTGGACTCGGACTCGGGACTTGGCCCAGACTTGACAAAAAACTCAGCAAAATGCGGCAAAAAAAGCCTCATAATTACACACAAAAAAGAAATTAATGCATTTAGAGAACACAAAAGTCTAATTTGACTATCAATTTGTCATAATTCAAACATTACACGTCTTTGGCCCTCAAACTCTCAAAATTTGACCATAAACATGTTATCAATAGACTCTCCTACCATCTAGAAGTTGAAACAACCAATGGACTCACATGACTGAGCGTGACAAATTCACAGCTTTTGCCACAAAGGCATTTTCAAGTTCGCCACTTCCACTAGGGACAATCACACATTCGCCACAGTCATAACAAATTCTCCACAATAGATGGCGAATTCATTGCGATGGTTACATTTTTGTTGCCTATACAAACTCACAATTTCAACAAAGTAGGTGAAATACTTTTTAAGATCTTCCCACACATCAAAACTTGCACATGGATGTTCCATACAACCCTAAACATTTTCCAACAAACAAGTTGTCCTCTCTCCCACAATATAACAATCAGCACAAAACAAGATCCTTAACAGATCCTACCCAATTAGGGAGCTTTTGGTTCCCAAAAGCTTAGACACTCAATGGATGAGGGTGTAGGAACTCCTCAATGGATGACACGTGCCATCTTATCTTTTACCACAATATAAATGCAATAAAAAATTTAGTACAACTTTGCCTCCAGGTGTTCAGACGACACAGTGAAAATTTGCATGAACATGGAATGACATTTTCAACATTAGTTCTCTCCAAGGAAGAACTTTTGTGTTGCTACTCATCTTTCCACGAAGATTCGAGATCTTAGAAGACTGCTTTTTACCATGAAGAGCATACAATATTAAGGATTTGCAATTCTTAATGACCTGGCATTTGTTCCCTCTCCTATAAAAAACTGCCTTTCAATCATACAAGTAGGGGCTGCCAAAGGCAACTCCATAAATATCCATGAGAGCAACATCTACCACAATCTTGTGAACAAGTTTAGAACCAATAGCAAACTTAATCTACATTGCTTGTCAACTAGCATCTGTGCACCTTTAGTCCAACCCAAACTATAGGGCTTAAGACATTATTGAAAAGTTTTCAGACCAACTCTATCTACCAAACTTTGTGCAATCAAGTTAGTTTGTGAGAATAAATCAAATGAAGCTTTAATCTTTACACCATTGATATAGATCTTAATGTTAAACAATGCTTGTCTATCCATCAAAGTGACCTTTTGAGTAGTGCAATTAAGCTTAGAACCAACTTTCAGAGTGCATTCAATCTCCTTTACCACCTTATTTTCAGGTGTAATATCCCTGACTGGATATATATATATATATATATATATATATCCAGTCAGGGATATTACACCTGAAAATAAGGTGGTAAAGGAGATTGAATGCACTCTGAAAGTTGGTTCTATATATATATGCTAATACTCTGATTTGTATAATGAATCCTTGTAATGTTTATAATGATAACAAACAGCATTCAATTCATCCAGCAACAGCTATACATAATCTTCAATAATAATATATATATATCCAGTCAGGGATATTACACCTGAAAATAAGGTGGTAAAGGAGATTGAATGCACTCTGAAAGTTGGTTCTCTCTCTCTCTATATATATATGCTAATACTCTGATTTGTATAATGAATCCTTGTAATGTTTATAATGATAACAAACAGCATTCAATTCATCCAGCAACAGCTATACATAGTCTTCAATAATAACACAGCCAATAGAGAATATAGAATACTTCATTCAAATTAAAGATTTGAATGAAGTTTATTCATTTCAACATACCAATTTGTTTCCATACAAAATCAAACTGAAGAGATAGCTTCTTATCAGATTGCAATTACACCTATCGCTGCACCCTGTTGTGGATATCTGTTGTTGGTAATGTCTTATGAAGTGCTGTTATACACAAATATACTACTGTAACCTGAAATAAGAATGCTGTCCATACACTGAAACTGGTGGTATTCTCTGATTTTGTGTTACAGCAAAACTGTTGAATGAAGATGCTTCAAAGAATGAACAGCGAACACTAAATTCACTTAGTAAGGGGCTGCATTCCACTTCAAAGACTTAGTAAGGAGCTGCTACAGTCCTGTATCAATCAAAAATAGCATCTGCAAACTTCTATACCTGAGCGATTAGCTTTGACAAATACCTTAAGAGCAGCGGTTGAAGCATCAGTAGGAACTAAGGCAGCGATCACTCCTTAAGAATGCTACAGCTGTTGTAAGAGAGTCGGGATTCTTTCTTTTTGATGGCGATTTCCATATATTCAATTCAGCTTCATTATAATCCTTGCTATGCGGCCTGTTGGAAGCT
Organism: Cunninghamia lanceolata; assembly: GCA_027924645.1. NCBI lineage: Eukaryota > Viridiplantae > Streptophyta > Pinopsida > Cupressales > Cupressaceae > Cunninghamia > Cunninghamia lanceolata. The sequence goes on along the minus strand of BSBN01000165.1, from coordinate 9,790,582 downwards.
GAGGTAAAAAGTATAAAAGATTTTAGATATTTTATAATCTATGGTCTTCTTGAAAGCCCACGAATCCCTTTTAAAAAAATGATACGGCAATTCCCAAGTCTTAACAAAATGATATTAAACCTTCCAAACTCATGGCTGGGATCTAATGCAAATACATCTTTTGAAAACAATAACAAACATGCAGCTGCTGATTAGATGATATGTCAGACTTTGTCCCCTGTCGGGCAGCAAACAATATAAACTTCTAAAACCACAAATCCTTGTTCAAAACCCACGAACTATATAAGATCTGCCTTCATTAAAACATTCACAACCTTTTGCTCATACAATTATGGGGCCCGCGACCCACTATCAAAAACCATGTAATTCTCTTTCCCTGATTAAAATAATGTTATATCTATAATCTGTGTCAGAAGTTGTCTCCTTATCACCAGCAACAATTGTTAATTCTATAATCACAGAAAACCCTCCAATTTACCTGATTGTAATTATAGAAGATGCTCGAAGATGTTTAAACATGAACATAGAATAATGAAACTGCTTGAAAGGTACGATTGCATTCACATCCATAAAATCCAAAAATTATATATATCTTGATCCAAATTGCAAATTTATATTGGTTTATAAATCAATGAATTGCAAATTAGACCACTGCATGATCAATGTCCTCAAATCTGCATACAATATATCTTCGAATTCTTCAACAATGTCTTCAAACCAAGATCTTCAATGAAGCTTTACAAATGGTCTCCGACCAAATATCGAAAACCCAAATACAATGAAGCACAACTGTGAAATCTGAGATAATTTCACCTCAACACTGGTAAGGGAGCATCACCAAACCAGCAATTTACCAAGGGATCATCTCCTCGGTATTTTGAATGCAAGGGAACATCTCCTTGACATCAGCTGAACATAAGAACTTTTACAAAAGACCAATACATGCATACCTCAAGACATTTCTAGCTCTCCTTTTAAAACTTTCATAAATTAGGACGGGCCTAATTTTATTTAATGAAAGTTTTTGTCTACACTGTCACACATGACCTTTTTTAAATGTTTTCACATGAACTTTTTAAATGTTTGTTTTTGTGTACACAATAACACTTTTTATAAAGTGTTTTAACAGTGACTCAAGTAATTTAAATAAAATATTAATTTTATAAAGCAATTAAAAATACTTTATAAAATTAATTTACAATTAGAGCTTTTTAAGTTGCTTGCAAAAAAAATGGGGACATGACATCAGGTGAGATATTAACATCCTTATTACCCATTTTCTTTTGTGGATTTTTTTCCAAATGAAGCTTCCAACAAGATTCTTCATGACTATCCTTACCACAATGACCATGATGTACAATTTTCTTTTTTGGTGCTAGCGGAGTTTACCTTTTTGTCATTCTTATTAGCTTTGACTTCATTAGACTTGGTAGAGGAAGAACCAACATCTATCTCAAGATAGTGAGCATGCTTCATCTATGTCAACCAATAAAGAAAGCAATACGGGCCTATGTAGATGATTATGAAGACCTCCTATATATTTTATTAGTACTTATTAGACATCTTTATCCATTTGAATAGCCCTTATTCTTGTACACTTTGACCATCTTTTCACTTAAGAAATTTCCATTCCATATACTTTTATTCTTTATGATATATTGGATAGAATTGCTTCCTAATTAATTGCTTAGAATGCTCCCAAGAACTTATAGAAGTTTTTTTCATAGCCAAGAACTACAAGAGACTCTCAAACCAAGTAAAAGGATGTTTTGCCAAACTTAGTCTAGCAAAAAAGCATACGAAAATATACCTCAAGTTGAGCAATCCAATTGTCAAGCTTCTCCACATCAACATCTCCTTCGAATTGCAGTATCTCAATCTTGGCCTCCGTTGTTTACCCACAAAATGAAATGTTTAAATTCATACAGTAAACAAAAATATAACATGATAGTAATAACATACGAGAATCGACATTGCAATGATACAAGAACTCAGAAGTATATCTTGTTGATTCAAATAGGAGAATTACAGTCCACACCAAAACTGCTGTCCATACATTGGAATGATGATATATATATAGTTTGTCGGACGGTTGCCAACCGTTGCAAATGACACACCTACTCGGCAGTAACTACTTGCCGATACCAACTAATAATTATATTTGCCGACACAACTAATCGAACGTATTACAAAATAACATGATACTACAAAATTGCACCTAACATCATTCCCCCCAAAAAATTTGTCGTCTTCCAGACGACAGAAAACCATGAAGTATCAAGTGACATTAGGTAAGCTCTCCCAAACTGACGACAATGTTGAAGATCCTGAGGAAAAGCTGGAAGTAGGAGTTGAGTGAAAGTAGAATCAACACATTCGGAACACCTGCCAGTAGGCCAACCAAACCAAGGGACCCAATTTGATAGCACACTGAATGCTGAAAATGTTGCACCCCATCGATCACTGAATCGAGATAGTACTGCAAGCATCTTAGAAGCGTTCTGATCATGAAAAGATTGAGTAGTGTCATGAATGTATATCCATTTAATTCACTAATCAACAAGAACGATTCTTTGTTTCTGCCTGATTTGATGGGGGTTTGGGGGCAATACACCCAACGGGGTCGAGGGGCAGCGCCCCTCGCAGGGTCCGGGGGCAGCGCCCCTGGCGTGCTCCCTGTCGCCATACAGGGCGGGGTTGAGGGGCGGAGCCCCTGCCGCCAAGCCCAAAATAACACCTTCAAAATCATTCGGACCTTCATGGCGCACATCATTTTTCTGAATTATTGAAGTTGATTTCCACACCCTCAATCGTACGAACAATGAGTAAACCTGTCGAGTATGTGGCCAATTGCCCTCTTTTCCTTCGTCGGTCAAAAAGAAAAACATGAAAACTTCAATTTGTACAACTTTCCTTTTTGTGTAGTCATCACTCTCTGAATCGTACGGCCCAACTCTTCGTACGGCTTGCGATTTCCTGTCTTTGCTCAATGATACGGTCGTGAGTTTTGCAATTTGCAGAGGCTATGGAAAAAAACTTAATGTTTTATTTTGCTTGCAAGCGGGGTTTATAAGGAATGGGGTGGGACGTACAATCTTGGTCGTACGGCTTGGGTCGTACGGTCCCAAGTTGTACGGCTTGGTCGTACGACTTACTTTTTTTTTAATTTTTTTTTTTTGATTTTTCCCCTTATTCTATTCTCTTTCGGGTTTCTCTTTTTCCGTTTTTTCCAATCTTCTATCCTTAGCAAACCGAATCCAACTTTTCTATTATTCTCTTGCGTTTAATCTGCCTCTCTGACTGTAGCAATTTTTTGTCGCATAATTTGTCCCATAATATTTCTCATTCGGAGACGTACCTTTATTGATTTTGTGCCTCGTCGGCAAGGTCGGGTGCCTTTCTGGGGACCGGAACTGTTGTTGTCAACAAAAATAAACTATCTGACTTTTTAACATTATTTTTTCTCTGTTGGTTTTCACCGATTGCCATAACTTCAATAAAATCACAAGTCGACAGAAATACTCTATAGTCCTTATTGCTTTCGTATGGTCTCTTTCTGGCCGATACTTTCAATGCTGGGTTCCCGTCGTTAGTTCCATCAACCCGATTCACCGTGCTTACCAATGGCTCTTCATACTTGATCACCTTGTCTGGTTCAAATTTATGTGCAAGTGTATCATCTATCTTGGCATCACCCTCTATATATTCTTTATGTGCCTTCTCTAGTCGACATGCTTCTTCTGGTAGACCTGTGTCTGCCACTCGTTGCTCTAGTGTACTGTCTATTATAGCCTCTCCTTCCTAATACTCTTCATATGCTTCTGGATAAGCGTTACTTCCGGCTAATTATTACCTTCCTCCCCTTTGTCACTCGTTATTGGTTGCCTCTTGCCAAGTGGTCGAGTGTTTGTCAATCCATCAAGTGCTTCTTTCGTCAACAATGGTTCACTCGGCCCAATGTTGCCGAGTGTTTCACTAGTCGCCCGAGAGCATTTGCCACTTTCTCTTATTGAAATCATGTTACACTCTGGTTGGAAGAATTCATAGTCTTCCATCTACCAATGAAATAATCCGTTCAGGGAATTTGTCTCATCCTCCGAGCATTCATAGAGGCCCAGAATACCTTCGTCGTTTGGCTCTATAGTTCCCCTTTCTTCCTCCATTCCGCATCCTCCTTCAGATTCTAAATCTGATGATGCCAGTTCTTCAGTCACTGCTTGATTTACTAGGTCGATCACATATTTTTTCCCGTTGCTCTCTATGGATAACGTGTTTCTCTTCCAGTTGTGATTTGCTCTCGTTGCCACCAACCATCCTCTTTCGAGCAATGCGTCGTACCCCCTCTTCTGCACCGGGATGACTACGAAGTTCAGCAAGAACAGTTGTGTCCCGATCGTCACCTTCTGCGCCATCAATGTTCCCAACAGCTTGATGCCACGTTGGTCGGCGCCCACCAATTGGAATGTTGGTGGCCATAGTGTAGGTTTCCCGAGACTCTTTCATGTGTCTTCGTGTAGTACGTTGACTGCTGCTCCTCCGTCGATGATCGTGTTTAGGATTTTCCCTCCAATCTCCATTTGTACGATTGCTTGCTTTTTCCCGATGTTTACCGACAATAACATTGGGTCGATGACTTGGTCACCTTGCGGTGGAGGGTCTACTATTAATTCCTTCCTTCAACCTTCCTGTCGCTGTCGTTGATCATTACCGACTACGTTTGTGATTGCCATTTCGAGTTGTGGCATAGTTCGGAGAAGGTCCATCACCTTGATAGGTACGGTGGTTTGCAGTATCTGTCGGGCAATATTGTTCTCCGCCTTTGATCACCAAGAGGTACTTGGAATATCCAGAGCGGTCTTCTCTTCCTTCGTCATCGCCCGCTCCACTTTTGCTTTTGCTTCTTTCATTCTTTGCTTTTCTGTACGTGGATTTGGGTAGACAGCCTTCTTTGCCTGGGCTTTGGTGGTGACCGCCAGTACCTCTTGGTATTGTTCTTCCACATTCAACATGTTAATGCCTTTCTGCTTTCGATAGTCGTTGTCTTCATGATCACCCGGTCCACACCATTTGCACAGTCTTCCTCCCGAACCTTGACCATTGTGGCATTCCCTGGCGAAGTGGTCCCATTCATTGCACTTCCGGCATTGTATCATGGGCCTCCCTTTACATTGTATTGTATCTTGCTTCTCGGACTTCTGTTACTTCGGTAACCTCCAGGAGATGCATTGCTATTGTACTGGGGCTTTGGTGGTGTGGTTAGCGGAGTCGACTGCTCTCCTTGTGTGAAGAGTATTTGTGTACTCCTTGCTTTTAGGTTGTATGGGCATTCCTTGATGGAATGCCCCATCACTTGGCAGATATCACAAAACAATTTTTTCGGATAGTTTGCCTTTGTGTGACCTTCCCCCTTGCAATCTATACACCACAATTCTCTGGCTTCCCTCATACTCTCCTTGTTGGCCTTCAATTCTTTCATCATTCTCATAATGTCCTTCCTGAGTGCTTGCACGGTCTTGGACTCACTATCGCTGTTGTTGTCCATACTCTCCTCGTCGTCCGTCTTCCTTTTCCCTCGGAAGGATATTTTATTTTCACTCTCTATATCCATCGCTCGATTGTACGCTTCATCGTACGATGACGAAGGTACGACTTTCATTTTCTTCCTCAATGACGGGAGTAGTCCTTTGATGAACCATCTCTTCTTCAGTCCGTCGGCTGGTTGAGTCTCTAGTTTCCCCAACAACTCTTTGAGTCGGCGATTATACGCTCTCACATTCTCATGTTTTCCTTGTTTAGTGTTGTATATCTCTGCTACAATTTCATTGTCATCTCTCAACAATTTGAATTCATTCTGGAATGCCTTCTTCAGTTCTTGCCATGAGGCTTTCTGTGCTACTTCCAGATCTGTGTACCAGTCTATGGCACTATCTCTCAGTGTCGTTGGAAATGCTTTCAACCAGTAGTCCACATCATCCTGCCCATTGGCTATCCAAATCATTTTGCATGTCTTGCAGTGCCGTACTGGATCTTCTGACCCATTCCTCGTAAATTTTGGCAGCTTCTGCCTCTCGGCTGGCAGAGTCACCATCCTTCCCCGATGCCCTGCTTGTGTGTTGGACTTGACTGGACTAGTTCTCTCGCAACGTCCCGATGCATCACTTGCACTCTCGGCCACGTTTGAGTCTTCTCCGCGTCCTTTGTCGGCGTTCTCTACACCTTGAGTCTCCTCGGGTTCGTTCCGGTACTCCCTCTGCCTTGGGGTCTTAGGCTCAGATCTTCCAACCCTCGGCCCTTCGTCGTCCGATATGGATAACTCTTCGATGCGGCGTATGTTGTTTTCAATTTCTTCTGTCAATTCATTTTCATACCCTTTTTCTTTATTTGTTAGCAGTGTCTTGAAAATTACTTCGTCGGTTTCGTTGACGAGGTTTTGGTGTAACTCGGTATCTTGATTTATTTCATGACGATGTTCATTGGCTTCTTCGGCAATGTGTCTCAGTCTTTTCCTTCGTTCTTCTTGTTCCTTTAATCTTAATGATCTTCGTGTTCTTTCCTCTGGTGTTTCTTGTCCACTTGGTACTTGGTTCTTATCTTTATTGAGTTGTATGGGCATTAATTGCTACTCGTACGGGCCTTAGTTGCCAAACGTACGTCTTCATCTTGTATCTCGGCTTGGTAGTCTGGTGAGGAGATGGTCGACCTCTTGGTTGACGTGCAGTCGATCCCAGATGACCGACTGAGGGATCTCTCACCTGAGAGCCTCCCTCCGTACGTGGTCCTTCAATGAGATTTCCCACAGACTGTAGAGGTCTTTCGTCAGAGTGCCTTCACGATCCTCATTTGCTGCCCCATCACGACGCCATTCTCTCGTCTGGATGTTCACTGGATTCACTTAGGCAACGGCGCCAAATGTTTACCCACAAAATGAAATGTTTAAATTCATACAGTAAATAGAAATATAACATGATAGCAATATCATACGAGAATCAACATTGCAATGATATGAGAACTCAGAAGTATATCTTGTTGATTCAAACAGGAGAATTACAGTTCACACCAAAACTACTGTCCATACATTGGAATGACGATACATATATAGTTTGTCGGATGGTTGCCAACCGTTGCAAACGACACACCTACTCGACAGTAACTACTTGCCAATACCAACTAACAATTATATTTGCCGACACAACTAATCGAACGTATTACGAAATAACATGATACTACAAAATTGCACCTAACATCAGTCTTTAATAGAGGCTTGTTCAGAAGACACTTGTCAACCTTAGAAGACTTGTTACCATCCACTCTCTCCCAGATAAATTCCTATAAGGCCTTTCATAGTCTCCAATGATTGAAACAAACTTGCAATGGCATTCTCCATCCTTTGGAATCTTGCTTCGGCATCTACATAATCCCCTATTTCTACCATGCTTCTCAACTCCTTCCACTTGTGGGATTCAATGTCTCTTTGTAAAGGTAGAATCTTCCTTCCAAAAGCTGATCTAGTTGTGGGCATGAACCTGCAAAACACTCACAACACACCTCTCAAAAGGAATGAACTTGCTTTGATACCACTTGATCTATAAATTAGGATGGCTATGCCATACACTAGTAGTCAATAACGGATATAGCTAGTCTTAAAATGTGAGAGCAAAATGACTCAAAATATTTAAGCAAATGAAATGGAAAACAAGAGACATTACAAGAAGTTTGAACACCATAACCATGAGACCAAGATACCCTGGAGAAACCCCCTTGTGGGTAAAAGCTCTAGCTAAATGTGAGTATATACTCACATAGTGCTCAAAAATGACTTACAAGATTGATTCCACACTCCCTTGGGCCTTCTATAGAGCTCCAACAGTGTGTCTAACTCCCCAAGAACCAAGGAGAGACTCCCAAATGAACTCTTTACTCTTACAACTTCTACAACAGACATGAACATGAGACATTACAATATAAAATCTCACTAAACAGCTTCCAACCAAGAGAATTAAGATTCCAAGACACCAAATTCAATCATAAACATGTTATAAATAGACTTCTTTGCCATTTGGAAGCTGAAATGACCATCAAGGAAGAAGTGGAAAAATTCGAGATCTAGAATGTCAGTGGACTCACACAACTGAGCGTGACAAATTTGCCACTTTTGCCAAAGAGACATTTTCTAGTTGGTTGCTTTTGCTAGGGGGGCAATCATGCATTTGCTGTGGTCACAGTGAATTCGCTGCAGTAGATGACGAATTTGCCGCAACGGTTATGTTTTTGTCACTTGTACAAACTGGTGATTTTGCCAAAGTAGGCAGAACACTCTGTTTTGAAGATCTTCCCACACATTGAAACCTACACATGGATGTCCCATACCACCTTGAACATTTTCCAACAAATAAGTTGTCCTCAGTCCCAAAACATTCCAATGAGCATAAAATTGGATTATTTACAGATCATATGAGGGAGGGGGGTCTTGGCTATAACTGGCGGATAAAATGAAAATGATATATCACACTGGAACACAATAACATTTATACATTGACACTGGTACTGAGCCATGACGTTGACATACACAATGACACTTGAAGTTTGGCAATAACATGTTTCTGACAAGACCATTGGAATTTCATATCATATTGCACCATTGTCTCAGTGCTTAAAATGGTGCACTTGACAAAAGTTCACATGAAATAGGGTTAAATTCTCATTTAGAGGTAATGCACATTTCTAGTCAATTACGAAATATATTGAAATCCCAACATTTCAAGTGCAAATTTCAGTTTCCACACACATTCACATGCACATACACAAAATGCAAACATGTTTTCATGTTACCACCCTAGTCCAAATTATCGTTAGACTATGTGACATGTCCCCGTTTTTGACATGATCACTCAGTGGAAGATTGAGTTAGCCTAACTTCATTCCCGCAGGCTAACCCATTAGAGCAAGGGAATATTTTGGCGAAATGGTAGATGGAATTAATGCACTTGCATTAATTTATTCAATTGTAAACAATTAAATAATAATAATTTATTATTATTATTTAATTAAGTGCCAAGGAGAAATAATAAATTAAATAATATTATTTTTAATATTATTTAATGAGCACTTGGTGTGGGAAAATAAAATAAAAATAAAACAATGTAAAAATAGGTCTGGACCTATTTGAGCGCCCACTTGCAACATTGGAGCATGAAATTCAAAATAGGTCCCAGCATTGGATCAAGCGCCCATTGGAGGGAAATTTGCAATTCAAATCTTTAATTTGAATTGGGTATAAAAGAAGCATTGATGTCTCATTTTCAACATCACGATTAATTTGGAAATTTTCGCATTTATGTTGGGCATTTGTTTGCTCGATCTTCCAAGGACGAAAACCTTTGCGGAGAGTGGTGAAATTGGACGAAAACCCAATTATCACCCTTGAGGCGGATTCGTATCAGAGTTCGCAGCTGTGCTTCAATGGAAATTTGTTGAGCTCCATAGTTTGATCATTTGAGTATTGGTCAGAGACCATTGTTGCTATTTGAGCGAAGGTTTCATCGAAGGTTCTTGTTTGCTGGTAATTGTCTCTTCATCATCTGCATATCTGTGTTGAGAGTTGACTGAGACGGAGACTTTGGAATTCCTGTGTATTGAATTTGAAGAATTAAAGAGCGTCGCTGGACACTGCATATAATGTGAATGATATATATATTGAAGGATTCAAAGGGCCAGCGATATCATTGAAGGTTCATTGCATCAGGAGGAAAGCGTCGTTAGAGGCATCGAGATTCAAAGATATATACTTCTGAGCGATTGATGACGGATTCTTTCATTGGATGAGCCGTTAGACTATTCCGAGGACTACGTCCATCTTGGAGTCTACTTGGAAGTTTGAATATCATCAAATCTCATATCATATGGCGCCAAACTGAAATCTTGTTGAAGTCTGTTGAGCATCACCGATTGAGATTGTGGCATCCACAAGAAGCAAATAGACGACAAGGGTGGCGATCAGATTAGAAGACCGTCACATATCATTGAAGATTCTAAGTATTGTAGATCCACTGACTCGAATACATCTATAACATCAGAGTTATTCACACTCGCAAAGGAGCCAAGTATTCAGTGTTCGTGGTGTCAGACATATAGAAGTCAAGGCATAGACTGCGGACAGCGACACATCAAGTATTCATAAGGCCGATCGTGGAAATTACTACGGATTGCTGGTGGGCTAGCATCTATCATTGAAGATTGGGGATTGGGCCGCTCACACATTGGCGGTACACTGGAAGGTGGCCGGCTTGGTTCTGAAGACTCGATTGAAGTTGTTGTTGGCTTATCTGCTAGACGCCGATCTCTGAGTATGCACTCTCATCAAGCAAAATTCCAACATTGCATTGAGTGCGCTGAATGGTGAGAGGTTGGCCGCCATAGGGATATACACATTGGTTGATCACAGGAAAACGTCCTTGGCATTGAACACATCTAAGGGAGGCTACGACCAGCATTAGAAGTCTGCATCGATCTCTACATCCTCATCAGGTCTGCAACAGCATTTAGATATCATACGAAGACTTTACAGCCTCCTGCATTTTTGGTAGCATAACTTGGTATGTAATTAACTCTATATTCCAGTGCATGGTTATACTAAACAACTTCTCTGTTGTAATACAGACTAGTATACAGCCCTTCATCATTATTGTAACTAAAGATATTGTACAGTCTGTTCTGCATAGTGGATCTGTATAGATTCATAGAAGCTTCTATCTTGTAATTGAACCAAGTGGAAAGCTACATGTCATATTTTGCCTCAATTTGTAATTCTGTAGTTTATAGATTCTTGTGTCGGAGACATTCAATTTGTACTAGATTAGATCATATTCATTTTGTGATTGAAAAGTACATGTAATATCATAGCACACCGAGAATGGCACATGTCACTATGAGTGTTAAAAAGAATAATATGTTTTATGGAGATGCAACCAAAAAAAAAAGATGTATGGTGGTTTTTGTGTTGTTCACAAGTGACCATCGTTTGAAAAACCTTAAGATCATTAAATGAAGCGTTTATGGTATATGTTCTTTTTAATGGTGCCATGGACTTGTAGATTAGATAGCCTATGTACAAGGGAAGAATAAGAAATTGCTCAACAGTCCATATTTTTTTATCATTTGTGTGTGCAGGCAAATCCTGTAGTATTCATTATGGCAGTGGTTCAATTTCTGGTTTCTTGAGCAAGGATTATGTCACTGTTGGGGAGCTTATTGTGAAAGATCAGGTCTCTAATTTTTTTAGATGAAAGTTTTCCAATTGCAGGTAGCATTTTTGTGGTAAGAATAGTTTGAAATTCATGTGAAGCAAATTTTATCATGGCACAGGTTTTTACAGAAGCAACACGTGAACCGGGGCTAGCATTTGTTTCTGCCAAGTTTGATGGCATTCTAGGACTTGGGTTTAAGGAATCTGCTATCAACAAGGTTATTCCAGTCTGGTGAGTGTTTGTTTTCTACATTCTACAATGTGAAATATCTGATTGTGCACCTGTTAAGATTCTCCTTTAGTGAAGCATGCATGAGATTTATTTTATAGTGTCTTCAGCATCAAGACTTTAATGGATGCCCAATGGTTTTTTTTCAACATAATTGATGGCCCCCTTGTGGAAATTCAATAAATGAAATAATATAACCTAGGTCGTGCTTTGAAATTTCACTAATATTTTTCCCTTCTTCCAGAGGTCATACCATGTAAATCTGTTCAGTTTTTGTCTAGTAGTAAAATTTACAACATAATCCTGAACCCATTGTTGTGTTGAGAAAAAAAAAAGTTTGGAGATTTGATTTAGTAGTTAATTTGCTTTTTTAAAATCTCAGATTTACATCAGACTTATTATCACCACAAATCTGAAACATGTATGCAAATCAGCAATAAAGAAGATTGAAACAGTCACACATAGAGTTCACATAACACCAGATTTACCTTAAGAAAACCTTTTCAGAAAAAAAGCAGCATCAAATCAGTACCACTCACTGTATTATTAGTAAAATGAGATTACAATACAATGAGCAAGCTGTTTAGGGTCTCACTCTAGCACCAATTCTAGGAGAATTTTGGCAGCACTTCCTTACTCTGAAAGCAACAATCTTTCAGAGTCAATACAGATCACTATCCCAAACCTCTTATTTATAGATTTGGGAGATACAAGAAACCAGAAATGGTATCACTATCTACAAACAAGAAACCAAAACCATGGTTACACATTCCCCAAGGCTGCCAAATTATGACCTTTCATGTTCCTTTGTGTCCATTTGCCTACCCATAATGACTTTTCATCTTCCATGGCCAAATAGGTCCACCTAGAAAGTGGCTCCCAACTTGTGACTCTTCAAATTCCATCTTAAGTGATCTTATTTTGTCTTGTAGTGATCTTGGTCCACCTAGAAAGTGGTGTCCAACTTGTGGCTCTCCATGTTCCATATTCCATGATGTAGAAAAAACAGAGTCACATCCAGAAGCATTTGTGATTTGAAGTAATCTTGTTTTGTCTTGTAGCTTGTCTTCATGTTCCTCTTCATTAATTACATTTACCAATGTTTCGTGCAACAAATACAAAGGAGAAAATTTCAATTTTTCAAATATGACGTCCATCTTAGGATGACCACACTTAATCATCAACATTAATGGTTTGATGCAAGGTGTACAACATCTATCCCAACATATTGTTGTTGAATTTAATTTTTCATGAAGCTGAAATATTGGCAGAATCTATCCATTTTGTCTAATTTAACAAGCCGGTATTGATCTAGGTGGCAGTTTGGGGCAATCATTTTATAGATTGCTGAAAAACTAGCATGTCACCTTGCCAAGGGCACAACTCCTCCAATGTTGATCAGAATCTAAAATTGTTTAATGCGTCACAAATCCTGCTTTAGCAAACATTTTTGGCTGGAAAAGTTGAATTTTGAAAGGCTCTGAAATCATGAAATACAGAACTGTAAAAAATTACAATTTTTTTGGAAAACCAAAATCTTATGTTTTGATAAGCTTAAGTCTTTACAAATCCTATCAGTTATTAAGGGGAACACTTGTCATGACAAGTGCCTTTTCTCTTTCTAAGGTGAATTGTTTCATCTTTTAGTTTCAAATTGTTCATTTCCTGCTAAAAATAGCTATAAAAAATTGCCATTTGAATGTAAAATTTCAAATAGAGGGGAGTGAGAAATGGAGAGTAGCAAAACATCTCTTTTCAGAGAATTAACATGCAAAGCTTAGCAGAGAGCAAAGAATGAATGCTTTACATCTATTCTTGGAGATCGCTACCTTCCTTTTGTAAAATCACAGGAGAGACAGCCTGCATCTCCTCTCAAAGATAGCTACACATACCTCTAAATATCAATGATCAATAAATTATTAAATTCTTTTATTCAGAACCTGTTCTCTTAGCTACAATTTATGCCTTTTATTTATTGTTCATTTAGCTACAATTCTGCAATTATATTTATCATAGTTTAAAAAATCGGCAAGTACATGCTTGACTCGCGAGTACTCACCGAGAAAACCCTACTATAGTACTTGCAAACAAAACTTGCGAAAACTATGGAATAAATTGCATGCACCCCCCAAAACTTGCCAAAATGACCTATAAAAGGCGTTTTTTAATTTTTTCCTTGCGTTTTTAGATGGAATTTGAAGCATTTTTCTGCCATTTTCTTCTGCTGTGTGTGGGATTTTCCAGGGTATTTTCTTCTTACCATTTCCATTGTTTTGTAGATTTCAAAGCTTGGCATTTTTTTGTGAAGATTTTCCATATTGAACCCGATTTTTAAACTATGGTTGCAGTTACATTGATATGACAATAAAATATGATTTTAGATGTGATCAGATGAAAACTAATACAACCTATTATATATTAATGTGTTGATTTATATTTTCTAATTTAACGTTATATATTATAATTATAAATTATATTATTTATAGATTCTTATTTTTAGATAAATGCCATCTTGGGGATGACTACCATTATATTGTATTATAAAAAGAAAGCTTACATAGTGGCTAAAGCTCTAATGAGCCTGCCATAGTTACATTATCATATATAGTATGACTGTATCTAGCCTGATATTACATTAATTCATGCATAATGAACATTATGCCTTCAACAGATTCAAGTAGCCGGCTGACTTGTCCCTCTGTGAACTCCTCCCACTGTTCCTGGACCAGCTTGCGGAAAGCCTCATATTCTTGCTTTCAATGTCGACTTTGTAGACTGCCAGCATCCTTTCCGCTTTCTTTGAACCCACCTTCCTTGCAAAAGCATCCTTCAGCACGGTCTCTATTAATGTTGGGCCGGCCGCAGGAATAGCTCCCATTACAATCGCGTGGCTACCTTGGGCCACAAGCCGAGCTCCCCACGAAACTCCCCAGTGGTCTCCTCCCATGATCAACGCGATATTTGCAAAGAAGATTTGATACACTCTGCCATCATGAATATGGCCTCCGCTTCAGCATCCCCCTCCGATCACCTTCAGGATGGCCTCACGCGCCGCTTCTTCCCTCAGACTAAACAAGTAGCCTACTTGCTGCTCTTTTCCCTCCTCAAAGCACTGACATCTAACTCCCATTACCCTACTCTCCGCCATCTTCTCTGCAGGCTGGAAAACAGATCGCACCAAGAATGAGCATCGCCAGCCCTTCCTTTACACCCATGAAAAGCCATGCGGGCCATTCATTCTGATCAAAACTAGCTGATGCAAATGGCAATTTTGATTTCCTTATCTACCCCGTTGATCCCGCCAGTCCTTTTGAGAGTCTTAACCTTTGGATTCTACCCGATCTCTAGTCCTCTCTGCTAAATCTCTTGCACTATTCGTCCTTCCCGATCCTCCTGCAGCAAAGCATCCAAATCTGTCCCTCTAACTTGATTCGGTCCCCAAGATGCGACTGAATTGCCGTTCACCCCTACATTGGCCAGCACGTCCGCCACCTTATTTGCTTCTCTAAAGATGTGTTTGATAGAGAAGTCCAAGTCCTTTAAATAATCCCAAGCTCTTTTTATTCCTTTGTCTAGGATCCAATTCAAAGCACCTTTTTTCTTAACTGCATTAACTATTACCAACGAATCCCCTTCTATGTCAACTTCTGACCACCCGTCTTCTCTACACTTCTTCACTCCTTGCACCAGCACCTCTAGCTCTGCTACATTTTTTGTTGCAATCCCCAAAGGGCCTGAGGCCGCCCAAACTAAGCTTCCCTTTTCATCTCTCAGAACAAATCCGTAGCTTGCTCTTTCGGGATCTCCTTTGGCAGCCCCGTCAAAATTTAGTTTTAACCTTCCCCTTGGAGGCGCTATCCATTTTGCCTTATCTCTTGACTTCTTCTTACCCGTCACACCTTAGGGCAATTTCAACCCTGGCCATTCCTTCATGATGCCATCATCCCAACTTGTAAAAATCGATCCCCTACTTTGGGAAGCGCAGGAGTTCAAAATTTCCACCACCCCTTGATCAATCTTCCTTTTCACAATCTCTACACTGTTCTCCTTGCCTTCGAATATTCTTAAATTCCTCTCTCCAGATTTGCCACATTACCATCGACGGGAGCGAGACCCAGATTCTACCCCAGAAGCCTTTTTTACTAAGTCTTGGCCATCCTTTCAAAAAATCAACAATGTTATTATTTTTTGCTCCTTTCTAGTCTAGACACTTTAGACGATGGTTCCAACATTCTTCTGCAATGGGACAACCTAATAATAGATGATCCAAGCTTTCTTCTTCTTTCTTGCACAATACACACCTGCTTGGACCTTGTATACCCACTTTATGCAAGTGATCTCCTGTGAGAATACCCCTATGCAGCACACGCTTCTACCTTCGGGAGGACTCCTTTCCCCCAGCACAAATCCTTAGGCCAAGAATCCAATCCCAATTCGTTTTTCTCCATTTTCAGAAAATGATAGCCTAACTTAACAAAGTACTGACCTGATTTAGCGCCACACCACTGTATCTCATCATCTCCTCTGCAGACTGCCACCTTCCTTTTACTCATTTCCTCTCTGAATTTGCTTTTAATTGCATCTGGCACCGAAAACTCCTCCGCGTCCACCCAATCCACTCTTCCTATTTCATTGATAGAACTGACATAATCCGCCACCTTGTCTCCTCTAGCTTGCATCATCTGAACTCTCAATTCTTCGAAATCTTGATCCCAATCGAGCGGTTCAAAGCCTTCCCACGAGTCGGACCAGAAATTCGCCTTTTTCCCATTGTTAACACTCCATGTGAGGTGATTCAGGATTACCGACCTGCATTTCCTCATGAAGTTCTAGATAGCTGATCCTCCTTCTGGATTGGCTATGGTAAGCACTCTATTTGGGTCAAGATTATCTAGGTACTTCTCCTGCATAATCTTGCACCATATCTTATTGGGGAACTTCACCATCTTCCAAATCAGCTTCGCCCCTAACGCCTCATTTTGTAGTTTAATCTCCCTCATTCCTATTCCTCCATTCTCCTGTGGACAGGTGGCTTTCCTCCAACCCACCAGGGGGATCCTCCTTTCTTTGTGCGCTCCTTCCCATAGGAATTTTTTCCACAATCCTTCGAGAGAGGACAACGCTTTGTTTGAGAGCGGAAGACACGACATTAGATATGTGGGAACTACTCCTAACACTAGCTTTAGCATTGTGATACGCCCGACCAATGTTAGCCATCTGCCTTTCCATGCTTCTGCTTTGTTCCTAGACTGCGAGACAATCTCTTCCCAAAGCTTGGTTTTCACAGCTCTTGTAAACAAGGGTGCACCTAAATATTTGGTCGGAATATTATCTGTCTGGCACCCTAGGATCGCTACTATTTGATTCTGCCACCTTTTGGACACGTTGAAGAAGACTCTCGACTTCTCCTTATTTATAATTTGCCTTGAGTTTTTATTGTAACCTTCCAACACTCCTCTGATCACCTCTGCTTCTGCCAATGTCACCTCCCAAAAACCATCGTATCATTTGCAAATTGGGCATGTGTTAACGGCTCCAAGTTTCTGGCAACCTTGACTCCTTTCCATGCCCCTCTTCCCTGACTATTCTTAATGAGCCCTCCTAGAACTTCTGCCATAAGAACAAAAAGAAAGGGGAATATAGGATCCCCTTGTCTTAGTCCCTGGGAGATCTCAAAAAAACCACAAAGAGACCCGTTAATTACTACTGACATTCTAGCTGTTGAGATACATTGAAATATGTTTTCTAGCCACTTCTGGCTAAACCCCATCTTCTTCAGAATCCTCATGAGAAAACTCCATTTGACTCTATTGTAGGCTTTGCTCACGTCCAGTTTTATAAGCATGCTTCTTTGCCTGGCCTAATATATGGAGTGTATCGCTTCATTCACCAAAATTATACTGTCCACAATCTCTCTACTCGGAGTGAAGCCATTTTGCTTTTCTGAGATGATTCTTCCCATAATCTTTTTTAACCTATTTGCCATTGCCTTGGTAATAATTTTATAGATCGTATTGCACAATGAAATTGGCCTGTAATCTGTTACTGATCTACACTTGGTCTTCTTTGGAATGAGGGTGATGACTTTGTTATTTATTTCTTTCACAAATTTACTTTTCTTTCTCAACTCTTCCACTATCTGCCAGACCTCTTTCCCTACGATACTCCAACATTTCTGGTAAAATAAAGCCGAGAATCCGTCCAGGCTAGGTGCCTTGTCCGGGTGTAGCTGAAACGTTGCTGATCACACTTCTTCCTTTGAGAATGCTTTATTCAAGTCTGTATTGTCCTCCTCACATATCATTGTTTCTATCCCATTCAGAGCTTCTCCAATGTCAATCCAATCGTGACCATCCTCCAGAGCTAAGAAGTTCTTAAAGTAACTCACGATCTCTTCTTCTATGTTTGCTGCAGAGGTTAAAGTTCTCCCTTATTTGTTAAAGAAGATATTTTATTCATCATCCTTTGAGCTTTAACTAAGCTATGAAAAAATTTTGTATTTTGGTCTCCTGCTTCCAACCATGCTTCTCTAGATTTGGCCTTCCAGAATTCTTCCTCCCTGGCTAGTAATTCTCTGTGCTCACAAATCAATTCCTTTTCTCTCACAAAGTCCTCTTGGAACATCCCATTCCTGATTACCTTCTCATTCAGCGTCTCTAGTTCTTCTTCCACTCTTAGCTTTTCTCTAAAAATATCTTTAAAGGATTCTGCGTTCCATTCTTTCAGTCTTTTCTTTAGATGGGCTAGCCTTCTGCAAAAGACAAAGCTTACCGAGCCCCCATTCGGTGGTACTTCTTTCCACCATTTCCCTATTAATTCTACTAACTCTTCCTTTCTCCACCACATCCTTTCAAATTTGAAGTAGGATTTCTTGGGTTTATTAAATTCACTGACTTCTAATTTGACCGGAAAGTGGTCAGACATCGACAATGGGAGAATACTCGATTCATTCCCTACCTCATCATTAAGCCAATCTGTCAAGCAAAGGAACCTGTCTAACCTTTCAGCTATATTTGTAAAACCTTGCCTCCTATTTGTCCATGTGAAGCTACCATTTTTTGGCTGGATATATCAGAAATTTCCTTCTCTCACAAAATCTCTAAAGTCTCTCATAGATACACTTTTCGTCCTCAGTCCTCCCCTTTTTTCTTCCAGCCCAAGCACTGCATTGTAGTCACTGCCTAAAAGTTTTCTGTCGTCTCCAATTTGTTGACACTTGATAAGGATATTCCTCCATAGTTCTCTTTTGTCTTTTGTCTTCACTGGCCCGTACACACAGAAAATCCAAAATGAACAATTCAAGGAAGTGCGAAGGACCTTACTTGTGATCCAAGATTGATGAACTTTGATGTTTTCTATGCTAACTTTCGTTGGATTCCACATCAGTCCCACGCCTCCCGCCGTCCCTCTAGGCTCACTAAATACTCCGGTTAGCGGTTTGCAGTGCTTGAGGAATCTTGCAGCTTCTTCTTGAATTAACCTTGTCTCTCGTAGTAATACTATGTCGACCAATTCTTTGCTTAGATGGCATTTGGTCAAACGCCTCTTGTTAGGGGCATTCAGGCCCCTAACATTCCATGTTAGGATCTTCATGGCTTCCCAAGGGAGGCTTAACATGTAGTTCCTGATGCTAGGTAAACCTTTCTCCGCTGCGTATTCCTCCCTTTTTTCTTTTTTCCGATTTACTACCCATCTTCCTTCGAGTGCCCAGATTACCCCGAACTCCTCTATGCGCCATTTGGTTGATATGCCTGTGATCTGGGATACCAACTTCCTCCCTGTCCTTGAATTCCTTCTCTTCCGCCGACCACTCCCCACTCGGATCCCCTTCTCCTTCAAGTGTAGCTGAGACTACTTCTATTGAGGCCCTATCCTGGGACTTCTCCATAACCTTTTTAGAGCAAGCTTCTGAAGCCTCCAAAACCCGGTCTAAAACCTTGCCTTCCTTGTCCTCCTCTGGTTTCTTAAAGTCTTCTAAAGAGCCCTCCCTGAACGGCTCCCCAACCTGGGGGTCAGGAAGATCCCCCAAGGTTCCCACATTATTTACTGAATTTTTTGCTTGGATATTTGCCGATTCCTCCAATGCCTCCACATTCTTTTCTTTTGGGTTCCTTGATTCATTCTTAGGGTGGTTTCCTTCCTGAGAGCTTTCCCATTGTTCTGCCACCTTCCTTGAATCATTTTCCATAGTCTGTACTTGTTTTGCCCTTTAATTGACTCTTTCCATATTCGGGTCACTTTTCGGCTTCCTAGGGTAATCATTTTCCGAATGTTTTCTACTCTTGCATTGGAGGCAAAAAAATCTCCTTTCCTCCAACTCTATTTCTTGCGTTCAAGCTCCCGCCAAAGTTAATAGTTTGATTGTTTTTGGAATTCTTTTAACTGCGATCAACTTAATCCTTGTGAAGAAAATAGAGTCGCCTTCGCCCATATCCAGATCTACCGCATTTCCTAATTTGTCTCCAATTTGGTACAGACATTTCTCGGACCAATATTCGAATGGAAGATTATAGAGCTTGACCCAAATTGGTTCTTTATATGGCTCGAAAATCTTAGGGTTAAAATTTGGCCTCCACTTCGGGATAAAGATAGTCCGATCCAAATCTCCAAGGTAGTTTGTCCAGGATCTCATCCCTCTGGGCTTCTCCTTGGCAGTCTACCACAAAGAATTGTTTGGGGAGAAAGTGGACAACTTCGGCCGCTTCCCAGTTCTCTGTTATCCATCTCTTGATTTGGTTTTTTGATTTGTTTCTCCCCATAACTCTTCCAATGATTGCCGAACGGCTTAGGGCTTTTGCATCCTTATCCACCGATTACGCCACATCGATCTCCACCATTTCTTCCCGACTTGGCTCCTCAATGTTCCACAAGATATCAGCAAAGGTCCTCCTTCGCTCCTTGAGTGGGATGGCATTTACTCCTGTTGCAGCAAAGGGTGGAAAGTCTTCCTGTACTTCTTCAAACACTCCACCTTTTTTCCTTTCTATTGTCCTCTGCTCCTTTGCAAAATTCATTCGCTCCATTTTTTTTTAATATATTTAATGATATAAAATATAATTAAAATTATATTATTTATAGATTATATATTATATTTATATTGTATAAATATAAATATAATTTGATTTATATTTTTTAACTTATACATTATATATTATAATTATAATTTATATTATATTATATATTATTTAATATTTATAGATTAAATATTATATTATATTGTATAAATATAAATATAATTATATTGTATTTATTAGTGTTACAAAACTCGGCGAGTAGGTCAAAATGAGTCATAGGGACTCATAACTCGGGTACTATGCAAGTCTTGTTGGGAAGACTCGGCGAAATCAATGAAAATCAGGGAAAAAAAGAATAAAAAATGGAAAATGATTAAATGTAAAAGCATGAAAGTCAAGCATTTTTTGAAGGGTTTGGAGGACTTTTGAAGGCTATTTAAAAGCTATAAAATAATGAAAAATGACATGCAGCATGAAGGACTATGTGGTCTCAAAGGCTTTAATTTGGTCTTGGGACAGGGGCTCCACGCCTCGACCCCACCTTGTATTGCGACAAGGAGTGCACTAGGGGCACTACCCCTTGACCCTGTTGGGAGCAACCCTGCAAGGGGCATTGCCCTTTGAACCTGAAACCCCGACACTAGTTTTAAAAAGTGAAAAATAAAAATCATTTTGGGCCATGTTGGATGGAGAAGCAACATATTTTTATTCTTTTGAATTTTTTTCAATTAAATCCCAAGTAATTGAATTACATTTATACTTTTGGTTTGCTAAGTCAATCCCCATCCTAAGTAATGCTCCTATGGCTGTAGCAACATTTGCGGATTTGCCTTAGATACAAACACACAACTCCATATAGAGCTAGTAATGTTGGGCCGAGCAATACAAACTCCTTTCTACCATAATTCATGACTCCATATTGTGATTTTTGTTTTTGATGCCATGGATATCATAATCCATGAGTTTTGTACACCTAAAACACTTGACAATATTTATATATGATATATCTAATAATGTTATTTCCTTCAGCTAAAATCTGCTTTTATACTCATGTGATTGATGTATACTTGTGTATGTGATTGATGTATACTTGTGTATGTGATCAAAGTAGCTTCTATTTGATTAATTTATTGCGTCTTTAAGGTTTATTTATCAAAGGGTGCATGAAACAAGTTTTAAATCCCTAAAAATCTTTGTATTTCATGGGTTTTTCAATTTGCTGAGTCTGGGTGTCGAGTTTGAGTCCGGGTCAAAAATCAGCTTGCCGAGTCCGAGTCTTGTAACACTAGTATTTATATATTTAAATATATGTGTATAGTCTATGAAGTGTTTTAACTCTAATTTTGATCTATATATGATGGAAATCAGTAATATGGTTTATAAATTCAGTAATATGTATGTTTTTAAAGTATATTTTAAAAAATTAATGTATTTTTTAATGTTCGATAAATTTGTCGAGTTATTGCCAAGTGTTTCACCAATTTTTTGTCGGGTCATGAGTTTGAAATTTTTTTGGGCCCGCTGAGCAATTGCCGAGTCCAAGTTTTTAAACTATAATATTTATGATATAGTTATTGTAATTAATTGCTTCAGCCTACAACACATTTAGTAACTTAGTTCCTATAAATTATAATTCATGTTTTGTTCTTCAGATTCCTGATCTGATCCAAATAAGTGATATTATTTTACGCCACTTAGTGGTGGTATCAAAGCATGTTTTTTTACCACTCAGTAGTAGTATGCAAGAAGAAATTGCCTGCATTTTGCAGGAAATTTCCTATAGTCATGGGAAAGGCAAGTAGGAATAAGTGGCAAGATGAAAAGTCCAAGATGTAGATCAATTGCTAACCCCAAATGAACATGAGTCACTTCTAAAGAAAATCAGCAGCTAAAGGATGGAAACCTGTTGCAAATGTTGTCATTGATGTCAAGAAGAAATTCGTTGTCCAAGATTGTTGTCATTGATGTCAAAGGCATATGAGAGATTGTTGGTAAGTTTATTGTCATTGATGTCATGGATGTCACAAAGGAATTCGCTGGTCCACCAAGAAGAAGAAATCATCAAAGGCCAAAGGCCACAAATCATTTCATTGAGATCATCAAAGGCTTGCAAAAGATGGCCGACCTCAATTATGGCAGCGATGGAATTAACATGGCAGCGATGGGATTAACTTCATTTATGTATTTGGTTGAGGCTGAAATTAAAGATAAAATCAGTTTATTATGGGCAACTTCATACCTATGGCAGATTAAAGTAAATATTCCTAATGGATGATCCCTTAAGATTTGAGAGGATTAAAATAAAGTTTAAAGTTAAGTTTATTTGCCGTTAAGAAGGCCGCCCCTTCCTTATGATATTATCGCCCATGCTTGAAGTTATAGATTAACTTCATGTTTAACTAAAAGGTGGTTGACCTTCACATGATATCGTGGGTTTAAAATTTATGATTAGCAAGGCCGACTCAAGCGCTTATGTTAAGGAAGATATTTGTATATAAAAGTCGCCTCCCTTTGTGGTGTGTATGACTTTTCATGAAGTTGTCCCTTTATGGGAGAGTCACCTCCCTTCATAAAGAAGTATGATGGATATAAAAGCAAGGTGAGTTGGAAGTATGATGGATATAAAAGCAAGGTGAGTTGGACATAAAGCAAACAAGTTTCTCAATGTGATATCATACGATTTGAAGCAGATTTAAAGAGCAGAAAATATGAAGAGTATTGAAGATCTATATTGAAGGAAGGTTGGAGATAGTTATGACAAGATTTTGAGCTGTCATTGAGAGCAGAAATACAATGAAAAATCAGACCATTTAGAGCAGACCTAGAGCAGAAAAATAATAAAGAATGTTTCAGATTTATATTGAAGAAAGTTGGACTATATAGGTTGAAGAAGGCGACATTAAATTTGTGAAAGAAGGCATACATAGTGCATCATCTAAGAGCAGATTTGTGAGAGAGAGAATGTGCAGATTTGAGGAGGAAAGTATATGAATTTGTGAGAAGACATATTTTGAGAAGGAGAATATGTACTCATTTGGAAGTTGGTGCTCCCAAAAGAAGAGATTGGTGTCTATTGCTGAGTTGGTACAGCAACCAATTGTCTCAAACCACCATGGGATAATTCTCATTATTTTTGCATACAGAACAATCTACTAACATTGTGGCATGCATTTTACTCATGCATATCAAAGCTACTTGTTTCATCCTATTATTTGTAGTTATTGTGGTAGAAGAGGTCATAAATTCATAATTCTCTAAGTGTTGGAATTTTCATCCTTGTGAATTATGTGGAAGGTGCAACCATAATAGCTCTGTTTGTTGGTTCATTGACATCCCTACTTAGAGGTTTTCAAGTCAATAAAAATGAATTTTGGATGGATAACTAAACTCAAGTAGAAGAGAATTTCTTAACCATAGTTTGCATACCTGACCCCAAATTTTGAGCTCGGTAAAAACCTAACAAAACTTGGCGAATTAAAAAATTACTTGAATTCCTTGAAAAACATAAAATTTAAGAAAAATAGGTAGTTGTTGATGATTGTTTTTAGACAACACAACAATAGAGTAAAACACTAAGTATCCCACTCTCTCTTGAATCAAGTTCTTCAAAGGCTAAGCTATGTGATCCAATGAAGTAATTTCAAGGTTCCTTATTTATGATTTATAGTGGATGAACTTAGTGAATACATGTGATCTTGCTGGTAATCACAAAGGGACTTACGCAGACTTCTTTTACTTCATTCAGCTTGTTTCTTCTTTCAGTGTGGATGATGTATGTACAATGCTTCAACAATAAAGAAAAGGAAAAAGGTAAAGGTTCAGAGAAACTAATCTAAGGTCAATGAAGCAATGACTATGCATGAATAGACAAACTCCTTAATTGACCTAACTCCACTTCGCCAAGGATGCCTACAACTACATGGAGTTGGTGCAATCTTCTAAGGATAGTGAAAGGTTTTCAAATCATGAAAGCTCATATAAGCACCCATTGGACGGCGCAACTCAAACAAGCATCCACAATTGAACTTAAGCAAATGAAACTCAGACTAGCTTTACACAACACTTCACCAACGATGAATGTCAAAAGCGTGAGCTAGGAGTTGATCAAATATTCAATATAACATGCATAACATCAATGAGCTACTAATCTACTTTTAATCTACTTAGAAACATCTCTCTATTTCATCAATGTACAAGAAACCATGTCATTCCACAAGACAACACTTAACACCAAACAAGCTCCAATGTCTTTGCATTAATCTTGAGAAATATTTACAACAACTTCAAGTACTCTTAGAGAATTTCGAGAGTCTCTTCCTACTCTACTCTACTCTATTTGCCTACTGACTACTCACTATTCTTTTAACTATTACAAATGAGGCAACAAGGCCTTTATATAGAGTTCCAGAATTACAATGAATGGCTTGGATCAGTTCAAGTAGCTAAGGGCCCAGATCATGTCATCTCAACAATTAGTTACAATAATTTGCTATTTTTAGTACATAAGAGAGGCAATGAAGGCATGTTTTCCAAGAAGATAAGGATAAAATAGAATCTTTAGGGCATCTTCCACATGGGCGTCCTCTTTGGCTTCTTGCTTGTTGAATGATGTGGCAAACTGTGATTGGCTTGAATAATATGTATATGCCACGTAGGTGCCATCTCAGCATATTCCCAAATTGCATCATCTTGTGTGATGTCTTCGATGTGATTGCTTTGATGAACTTGAATGTTTGGGAATGTATCCTTGTTGATCTTGTCTTATTCGTTGTAAGTAGGATATGTATGTTACATGTTGCTCATTTAACTAACTTTGCTATTCTTCTTCTCTTGCAAGTAGGTTGATCTTCTTGTGAATGCATCTTCTTGGAGAGTAGTGTAGCTAATGATGATGCTTCATGGAGTAGGAGACCTCTCTGAGACTTAAAGATTGATAGAACTTGAAGTATGGTGGATAGATGTCTTCTTCGGATGATGCAAATGATGAAGTGTTCCAACATGATGATCTTGAAGTGGTCCTTTGGAGTGGCTATCTTCTATCTTTATTTCACTTCTTGCACGAAGGTGACTCAAGTGTCTGGCTCTTTGAATGACTCTTAGCTCCTTCAATCCTTCTGTAACACAGAGAAAACAATAATTAAACCATTGATAAGTATCGAATGTCATAGCAAATAGGAATCATTTTGAACACTTTTAGCCCTTCATACTTATTAAGATTTGATTTTTCAAGAGCCTACAGATCAGAACACTAAACCTCTAGATCAATTTTCTTCTTGAAATCAACAAGTCTGGCTGGAAAATGAAAAAATCAGAACACAAGAACCTGCAGATCAGACTTACAATTGACTGTCTTTTGATGAAAACCTTTCAACACTTAGTCAAAAATCAGATTTAATTAGACTAAAATCAGACTTTACTCCTTTGAAAATTTGTCTTACTTCTCACCTTTGAAGCACACTAGATGGGGAATTGGATCTCTTCTTGAATGAACTCATAAAAAACTTAAATCAATCCTTACTTCAAAGTTGGCGCATTAGATCATGATTTCATTCTTCTCTTGAAAGATGTCCGAAAATTTGAATTAAAACCACACTCCCAAGATGGCGCATTGGATGAGGAATTTGGACTCCGGTTGAAATCACACCTTAACAAGGGCGCATCGGATGACAATTTTAATCTTCTCCCGAATACTTAGCCATTTTTTGCAAATTTCGAAGGTGAAGACTCCTGGGTGGAAGTATAGTTAAAAAATATATTTAAATATGTACTTTAAATATTTTTGAAATATACTTCCAGGATGTTTGAGATAGGTACTGGATCCATAGGATTTAACATGCAGATTATAGAATTTGGAGGATCCACCAGATTTCAGACTTAGTCAATTTTCAGGATTTTCAGGATATCAGACTTAGTCATTTTTCAGGATCTCAAACATGCATCAGGATTGATCTCAGTATTCATTTGAACCTTGACGGATGACTTCCTTGTTTCCCATTTGAATGGAATTTGATCAAGACTCTTCATCATTGCAAGTTCATGTTCCAGGTGAGACCTCTAGTTCTAAAGCAAAACCTTCTAGGAGAGACTCATTGTTGGATTGGCAGAGGAAACGAACCTAAGACATCATCTGAAACGCAAGCAAAGCATCGGAGCTAAAAAAAAGGGGGGTCCCCATTTGCAATGGGGCGATGTGTGATTAGGTCACAACAGTAGTAACCAAGGGCTTTGATCTGCATTATAGGTAAATCGTGGGTCTGTAAAACTGTGAATGTATGAAAGGAGTTTGTAGAAACAGTTGTGATTTAAATCTGTCACAAAAACTTTAAACAGTCATGAGTCGTGAGGCATCGTGGGAAGTCTGCAAATCACGCATGGGTAAATTGTAAAGAGTTCGGGAGTTGCAAGGGCATCATTGGAAGTCTATAAATTGTGTGCGGGTAAACAATCACAAAATTTTCAGCATTTTTTCCATGGCACAAGCTGAGTGGCAAGTTTCAACCCCAAAAACTCGTTTTCTGAAAAAACCTGCGAGTACTCGTCGAGTTGACGAGAACTCAGTGAGTTTGCGAATTATGCTCTTAACCACTAGGAAGTTCTTATGTTCATCAGTAGTTAGGCTTAGGAGCAATGGAGTCTATTGCTTGTTAAGGAGGGGCAGTTGATCTAGGTGTCAGTTTGGAGAATTCATTTTTCAGGTTACCAAAAAACTTGTAGGTCACCTTGCTGGGGACACAATCCCTTTGTCGTTGATCGAAATCCAAAACTGTTTGACATGTTAAAAAGTTTGTGTTATACTCTAGGAGGCTAGACCAAACAAAATAGTTGCTTGCATACATTTTTTGTCAAAAAACAATTGACACCACAAAAAATGCCTTGAAGGGCTTTGAAATTACGAAATACAAAATGTAGCAAATACTGAAATTTTCAGAAAACTGAAATATTGTATTTTGATGAGTTTCAAGTTGTGATGAATCCTCTCAACTTCTATGGGGAATGCTTGTTATGTCATTTTTCATGTTCCAAGACAAATCACTTCATCTTCTGTTTTTTAAATTGTTCGTTTCTTGCTAAGAATAGCTATAAAGCAATTGTCATTTCAAATGTAAAAATCAGATAGAGAGACAGAGAGAATTATTGAGAGTAGCAAAACTATATTGTAATATCCCCTCTTCAAAATTAAATCTAGATTTAACCTAAATCAATTTGGTAATTCCATTCTGGAATTACAAATGGGGGTTCATCGAATTCAGTTTGAAGACTAAACATTCAAAAGTATTTGAATATTTATAAGACAAAATGCATGGTTAAATCAGCATCGCAGAAAAGACAAAGAAGAATTAAGCGATTAAGATTAATCGCAGCATTCAAAGGATTAAATAAATAATATTTGGAATCACAATTTTGGTATGTTATAAACTGTTTACTTTAGGGGACAAGTCTGACCATATTAATGACTCAACAATTATTAAAATAAAGAAGAAAAAAAGAAAGAACTGCTGTACAGCCAGGGAACAAGATCTGACAAGTTACTTTGCAGCCTTGAGGGAAAGATAGTTTATTTAGAGGGGGCCACATAAGTTGTTTCTGATATAGATGATTACTTTGCAACCGTACAATTTTATAAGTCAGATAAAATGTTATAAAATGAAATTATAATTAAATTTTAGATTTAAAGACAAGGGGCATTATGAAGAGTTATGTCTATTAGAGAAAGGTATATAAGAGAAATCCAAAAAGGAGAAGGAAGCATCATTGTGAATTTATTTTATATCTGATTTTTACTCCTTGACGAGCGTGAACTGTGGTTCAACCAACTTGAGGACGAAACCCCTCTAGATTAGAAATTAGAGGACAAAAACCCCCTAATTTCATTGCTGAGTTAGTGGACAAAAACCCTTGATTCCGGCAGATTTAGAGACATTTCAAAGGCATTTCATTGAAGATAAATCACTACAGAAAAGGGACTGTTTTACCAAGTGTTGGAAAGAGACAATTTGGTTATTCTAAACAATTTTTTGAGTATTAAATCTGATATACAGAATTAATTATTAGCAGAAATTTTTGAATCATAAGGATTTTATTTATACTAGTCGTAAATTACTATAATTGTGAGTTAGGGTTTATTATATTCAAAGCAAATTAAGGAAAATTTAAAAGGGACATTACAAATGGTATCAAAACTGGATCTTGCCAGCCTGTGAGTTTTTCTTCTTATGCAATTTAGTGACAGAGCTAGCAGATATTATCAAAGAGAACTTAGGATAACTCAATTATCTAACGACAAAGTGACAGAAACTCCCTTGGAATTTGAGGTAACAGAAGCAAACATGGTTAGAGAAAATGACAACAGCGATTATGCAAATAAGATTGATAGAAAATTTGACCTTATGTTAGATATGATGAGCCAAATGTTACATAGAATGAATAATGCAGAAAATTCCAATAATCAAAATAATGGGGAAACTTCTAATAGTAACAATAATGAGCATAAAAGTCACACACAAGGACCCAAGGTTGGGTCTGTTGATAGACCCCTTCATCCTACTTTCATTCAAAGGTGCAAAGAAATTTCCATTGTAGAAGCACAAAATTCAATGCAAGACAATATCGCCACTTGTTATGAAGAATATAAAAATCTCCTGTAAGAAATTCAAGAAGCAATGTCTCTCACAAATTAAATGATTATGAAGAGAGGCATAAATGGATCGAGAATTGAGCCTAGACCCCAACCAAGAAATAATGATCATCAACAAACTTTGGGTAAGTTAACATTATCTACATTTGATGGATCTAATAAGTGTACTGCTCGTGCTTGGGTGTAGAAATTAGACACATACCTATCATTGAAACCAATGACCAAAGTTAAACATCAAATTCGCCACCTTACACATGGAAGGATCAGCTCACGAATGGTGGTACCATGGGTTGGTTACCCAAGGTCATGGACTAATAGACACATATGATGAATTTTGTAAAAGGTTGATTGAGAGGTTCGGTAGAAAGGATCCCAGAAGTTCATTTTAGAGAGTTGGCATAGTTAAAACAAGAAGGAACGGTGGAGAAATATGTAGAAGAATTCCAAAGATTATTTGTAATGGTGCCTGATGTTTTGGAAAGAAGATTAATTGCCCTTTTTATCGAAGGGCTAACGGAACCTCTCATGGGTTTGATTAACGCGTTTGATCCATTGTCTCTACAGGAGGCTATCAGAAGAGCCTTAGATTTGGAGACTGCAGTTCCCAAGTATAAATTTCACTCTAAGATTCCATCTTTGGACCAATCAAAGGAAGTTTCACAGGAGGAAGAGTCTTATGCACAACCTTAGAAGAACATACCACCAAAGACAAAGATAGAAAATGAGATCAAGAATGATCTCAGGAGGAAGAGTTTGTGTTTTAATTGTAGAAAATCATGGAAACGTAGTCATCGGTGTATGGGCAAGGGAAAAATTCATTATATTGAAGTAGTTTCTGATGAGGAGGAAGAAAAAGAGGAACTTGAACCACATTCAAATAGTGGAGGAACACTTGCTTCTCTTTCAGGAGCCCCAAGATACCATCCTTTCATATTTCAAGGAACTCTATGTGGAAGCAAAATTTCAGTACTCCTTGATAGTGGAGCTACTCATAACTACATTAATGAAGATTTGGTAGCTAAGAAATAATTTCAATCTGAAGACTTTGAAGCACTTGATGTGATAGTTGCTAATGGATTTATAATCTCTTGCACAAAGAAAATTAGTCATCTTAGCATACTCATAGAGGAACATAAAGTGTGTGATGACTTTTATATTGTTGGTTTAAGAGAAACTGACTTAGTTTTGGGTATTCAGTGGTTGTGCTCTTGGGGAAATCACTCAAAACTTTAAAACTTTGGAATTTAAGATCTATTCTAAAGGAAGGGAGGTAACACTTAAGGGACTTCCTAATGGGCAAACCAGTCCGATTACTGCAAAAAGTATGGAAGTATCCACCTACAAATTACAATCAGCCACTTATATCTATGGAGACTCCTTGCACAGATTTTTCTACGCACATCAAAGTAACACAATGGAAATCAGTTGAAGCAAAACAAGAGTTTTAGGAACTTACATAAGCTATGCAAAAAATTTATAGGCAACTAGAAAGGCAATTTGAGGAGATTATATTTGAAGGTGTCTTTCAGCCAAGCACATTGAGTAGATGGACACACAAACCTCCAAGGGTGAATTGGGATCTTGGTAACTTCTAAAAGACTAAATCAAGCATAGAAGAGCTTCCTCAGCATCCAAATTAGCGATTGCTGGAGGACAAGCAATCTTGGGAAGGGTGGACTATAAATGCCCCCTCTTCAAAATTAAACCTAGATTTAACCTTCCAAATCAATTTGGTAATTCCATTTCGGAATTACAAATGGGGGTTTATCAAATTCAATTTGAAGACTAAATATTCAAAAGTATTTGAATATTTATAAGACAATGTGCAAGGTGAAATCAACATCGCAGAAAAGACAGAAGAATTAAGCGATTAAGATTAATCACAGCATTAAAAGGATTAAATAAATAATATTTGGAATCACATTTTTGGTTTGTTATAAACTGTTTACTTTAGGGGACAAGTCTGACCATATTAGTGACTCAACAAATATTAAATTAAAGAAGAAGAAAAAGAACACTGCCGTACAGCCAGTGAACAAGACTGGCAAGTTACTTTGCAGCCTTGAGGGAAAGACAATTTATTTAGAGGGGACCACATAAGTTATTTCTGATGTAGATGATTACTTTGCAACCGTACACTTTTATAAGTCAGATAAAATGTTATAAAATGAAATTATAATTGAAGTTTAGTTTTAAATACAAGGGGCATTACGGAGAGTTATGTCTATTAGAGAAAGAAGGTATATAAGAGAAATCCAAAAAGGAGAAGGAAGCATCATTGTGAATTTATTTTATATCTGATTTTTACTCCTTGAGGAGCGTGAACTATGGTTCAACCAACCTAAGGATGGAACCCCTCTAGGTTAGAAATTAGAGGACAAAACCCCCCTAATTTCATTGTTGAGTTAGTGGACAAAACCCCCTGATTCCAGCAGTTTTAGAGACATTTCAAAGGCATTTCGTTGAAGATAAATCACTGCAGAAAAGGGACTGTTTTACCAAATGCTGGAGAGAGGCACTTTGATTATTCTAAACTATTTTCTGAGCATTAAATCTGATATACAGAATTAATTATTAGCAGAAATTTTTGAATCATAAGGATTTTATATTTATACTAATTGTAAACTACTATAATTGTGAGTTAGGGTTTATTATATTCAAAGCAAATAAAGGAAAATTTAAAAGGGACATTACATATATTCTCTTGGATTTCTAACTTTTTAATATGCAGAGCTTAAAAGAGAGCAGAAAATGGCAGCTTCACATCTCTTCTCAGATATTGCCAATTTCCTTTTGTAATAGCACGGTGCACCAGAGACATATCTTACATCTCTTCTAAGAGATAGTCATGCATAACTCTCACGTTAATAATTCAGTTAATTTTTTTATTCAGAATTTATTCTTTGTGTATTCATATTTCAGATTTCCATTTGTTTATCATTCTTTCAACTACAATTCTGCAATTATCTTTATGCTAAAATTGTTGTAATTTAATTCTGTTCACCTATAACAAATTAAGTTCCTACAACTTAGTGTGTTCTCCACTGGATTCCCGATCAGATCCAGGTTAAATATTTTATATAGCTTTAATTCTTTTTTTGGTTTCAAACCACAGCCTTTGCATTATTAAACAAGGAAGTGCATTGCTACAGATGTGCATGGCTGAAGCATTCTTTTTCATTTTTTCAATAGGTATAACATGCTAGACCAAGGCCTTGTCCAAGATCCAGTCTTTTCATTTTGGATGAACAAAAATGCAGATGAAGGAGAGGGAGGAGAGATAGTATTTGGAGGTGTTGACCCAAAACACTTCAAGGGTAACCATACATATGTGCCTGTTACACGAAAAGGCTATTGGCAGGTAGAATGTAGAATGATATTGATTTTCCAAGAATAGGCTTAAGTTTCTAATTAGGTGGGTATTCACTGATTATACACTGTGATTATATGCCAGCAAGTTCTAATTTCTTTTCGTTACTAAATACTTGTTGCTATTTCTACCAGTTTGATATGGGAGATGTTTTTATTAGTAATCAATCAACAGGTGATTATTTACTCACTGGATTTGTTGTGTTGTTTGATTAAGTAATTAATTTCTAAATTGTTGACATCTTAGAAAAAAATAGACAACATTTCGCTGCAGGTTTTTGTGCTGGAGGTTGTGCTGCTATTGCAGATTCTGGAACTTCTTTGTTGGCTGGTCCTACGGTAAATTTGCCTTATTCTCCAACTTTTCAATTTCTAATGTGCATATATGAAATGAATCTTAGCTACATTCATTTTCTGGAGCACAATTTTTAGCTACATTCATTTTTTTGGAATGTACTTAGCTAAAAGATTGTTTGGAACTCTTGGTTACATTTTATCAGATATTGTTTGTATGTGAAACTTAGGAAGTGGTATGCTATAATTTGAGGTTGTTTGACAGAAACTTTGAAGAATGACCATCTGATGGGTAATAGAGAAGAGCTAATGCTCGAAACTTTCTTAATGATAAATAGCTAATTTGTTGGCAATTTCTTCAAGAACCTTCAGAAAATTGAAGGAAATCTACATGTGTAAGATTGAAATTTAAAAATAAAGTTTGGGCTGAATGAATATTGTCATTCCAAAATATTGGAAGAGGCTGTGTAGGGTTTATATAAAAGATCGACTGCTTTGTCTATTGTTGTAATATTTTATGTTGCACCTCTTTTATTTAAGTTCACTTAGGCAAAAAAAGTTTTATCCTAGGTGGCTAATAAGCACGTGTGTGCTTCCTTAATTGAAGGCAATCAAGTGCCACCACAATTCTGTAGGTGCCACCACTACCTCTAGTTGTCAAGTTAGCACCACTAAGAGTTGGACCCTTGTCACCATTACGCATGCGTCCAAGAGGGCTGAGGCTATATATATGTGAATATTCTTTTGAATAGGTAAAGAGAGAGCCAACTTCTATTCACGTGCATTGTCATTTTTGCTTTTGTGTTTAGAAACAATTGATTAGTTTGATTGCCAAGGTCCTGGGTAGAGGTTTTTGGCTTTTGTTAAGGCAATTTAAAAATCTTACATCGTATCATTGTGTTCAGAAACAACTGATAGTAATTAGTTTGTTTGCTAAGGTCTTGGGTAGGGGTTTTTGGCTTTTGTTAAATCAATTCTAAATTTGTATATGGTATCAAAGCCAAGTTGGCTATTAGGCTAATTCATTTTTTCCAATTTTGTTGGGTTATCTGAGTCTGAGTGTTCAATTTTTTGGGGGCTATTTTTGCGGTTAACGTTTTCTAGAATTATGCTGGAGCATATATAAGCTTGCCACCATGCCTTGAAGATTCGAGAAAGTTGGTTTTACCTTCCTTTTCACCCAAATTGAACAACTGAAGGCCAAGTCATCAAGGTTTGAAGGTTGTAGGTTACTAAAATTTTTTTAGGTAACATTTGTTGGTAGCATGCTAGAGCAAATTTGAGCTCCTCATTGCATACAAAGTGGCCACAAACATAAGGATTGATTGTCAGATTGTTGAAACTGGACAAGAAAGGCAAAAGTTGACTTTTTTCAATCAAGTTTGTTAAGGTTTGTACCATACTAAAAGATGGCACAAAAATTAAAAAATTACAGTGCTGCCACCGCTGCCTGAGTGCCATTGTTGTTGCGACCTCCAACACTTAGTTGTTTCTTGTGAACCACTGACACTACACCAGGTAACCACTCTCTAACTCAATATTTCAATGGAATATTCCCACACATCAAATTCCTTGACAAAATATATCTTCGCTAACATAATATTCTCTGAAGTGACATTGGTGACATGTGAGTTGTCATACAACATGATGCTAGGCAGTAGGCACCACATCATTGCCATTTTAGTGTCTGCATAGATGTGTCACCTGCCACATCATCATCCATACATACACATCAATATTTGTATACATCACTATTTGTATAGACATTTTGGCGATGTCGAGTCAGCATCCGCGCAGTATCATCAACACTACTTCAGCATGATGCCATCAAATGCTTTAGTCACTCCTTGCCTGTAGAGATTTGCATTTCAATTTGGCACATGAACTTCAGAGGGCATCCAGACTTCAATTGGGGTCATCTTTTAAAAATTTGGCTATTTTTCGACGACTATGTACTGGTAATCTCCTTTTTGATAGTTGTGACTCGTGTTTTGGAATTTGCAATTTTCTAAGTCAGTTGCCAAGTTGTTATTGTTTTGAAAGTTTCGAGAGCCCCTTCTTGCACATATTGAGTCCTTTTTGAGTGCCATTTTTTTGAAAGTGCATTTTTTGTATACTTTGCATTAGTGCTCTTAGTTTGTTCTTAGTTTGCCTTAGAAATGTACTTTTATGTTCTTGCTTTTAATGCTATTCTTTCACATAGCATTATAACTAGGAATTGATCTAAAAACTGTAATAACCAAAAATCACAGAATGTTTATATGTCGTTGATTCAAGAGCACACTAAACTATAAAGTGCCATTTTTTTTGGGTGCATCTTTAAGGCAATTTTGAGTGTCTTTCTTTTTGTGTGTGCAACACTAGGCACACCTTGTTACTCTTTTAGAGTGCCTTGATATTGCATTTGAAATGGCATTGTCTTTTCTTGCAATCATATTGGATGGAACAAACTACCACTCATTGAGAGTGTATATGGAGTCCTTTTTTCAGTCAACAAGGTCTCTATCCCTATCTTTTGGGAGAATTCTCCCACCAACTAGTTTGAGTAAGTGTGTTAAGTGGCTCAATAAGTGACATCGTTTATGGTCACCTTTGTCTATCACTTGCCGTGGGCTTTTCTACATCGTATTGAGGACACTAAATGCCCTTATACTACGTGGCAGATCCTTTTGTAGTTATTTGGTGACACCTTGCTTGATGTTTCCATGGATGACACATTTTTATTTGATGATGACAATGCAGAGCATGAGGACATGAATGCAATTCCTTTACGAGCTCTATTGATCATCAGAGAGCCATCCTTTTGGGATTCATATTTTTGAGACATAGGTTGTCTCTTTGTTGAATCTTAGCTTGATGATTGTCCTCATTTCTTGGAGGACATTGTGTTCCTATTTGATGAGAGTTTCCACGTGGGTGTAATTGCAACTTCTTCATCAACTACTCCACTTTGCAATCCACCTTGTCATGTGGATCCTCTTTTAGTAGATACATCAAGGGTACCTCCTAGAGACCCGCCTATTGTGGTGGAAATTCCTCTTATGAATGATCCATCACCATTTACTAGTTCCTCTTTGATGGTGACTTTTTCATAGACTGTGTATAAAATTCATTGCCATCACATTCAAAGAAACTTGAACTAGTTCCGAACACTTTCTTGTTTCTTCCATCATATCCTCTTTTGAAGTGGGAAGACTTTCAGCATGCACCTTTAGCTATATCTCTTGTTAAGGGATGGAATGTTGTTCGATGCAAGTGGACCTTCTTTAGCATCCAATATTGTTCATCTTCATCTAGTTTTAATTGTTGGGATTTTGGGAGGCTATTCCTTGGGGGGCGCCTATGTAATGCCCCCATTTCCGGCATGATCACCTAGCAGCGGAGGATTAGCCTATTCACCATTCTTGTAGGCTAATTCGTTTGGTAAGGGAATGATTTATTGAGCCATTGTTGCAAAAGTGACTTAGATATTTGGAAAGTGGGAAAGTGGGAAAAAGGAAAATATGACAAAATAAAATAATATTTTATTTGTCAAAGTGGCCGCCCAAATTGAGAAAAGAAAAATAAATAAAATATTAATATTTTATTCCTAAATTGTGGCGCTCCAACATGGACTTGAAAATTTATAAAAATAAAGCAAATTTGGATGCCTCACTTGGGGAAAAGAAAATAAAAATAAAATAATATTTTATTTCATAATTTGGACGTCCCAATTGGAAAAAGGGAAAAATAAAATAAAATATTATTTTATTATGACGGTGGACATGAAATACAAATAAAATTTGGCAAAGTTGGGCGTTCCACTTGGGCATTATAAAAGACATTTGGAGGTCATTTTTCATATTGTGAATTTATCATTTGATATTGGAGATTTTGCCTTTGAGCTGCAACATTGGTTCAGTGATTTTCTGAGGACAAATTGGAAAATTAGTGGATTGGATCAAACCCAATGCCACTTGAGAGGTAAATCCATACTGGGTTTACTATTGAGCATATTTGCAGGTTTTTGCATCATATTGGAGCTACAAGGAAATATCTTTTTCTGCAGGTTATACCAGCTAGGGTTTGAAGGTCAAATTGACATGATTTGTGCCATATTGTCAATTTGATATGGTGAAGATTGAAGGTAACAGATTGCAGGTCATTGAGGGCTATTTTTGCATTGTTATCATGAGGTTTTTGTGAAGAAATCAATACATTTTGAAGGCAGATCTGAATTGAAGCATTGCTGGCCGCTAGGGTTTATTTGACAAATTGATATCATAAGGACAAATTGCAGATCTGGGTGATTTCATTGACAGATTGTGAAATTTTTGAGGGAGAAATATCATATTTTCCCATCGCCTAGGATTTAGGCTTGGTTGGAGGAGTTGGTGCCACCTTTGGAGGGTTTGTTCATCATCATTTTACAAGCTGATTTCGATTTCAGAACTCTGCAGACACATCAGATTGGAAATGAGGTCTTTTTGGTGGCATTTCATCTTGCATTGGTACCTAGGGTTTGATCGCTTCATTTTGAGACTCTAGTGCTAACATTTGGAGGAGATCCGTGGCTACCTGTTTATCATTGTCAACATCAGCAAATTCCATATCAGATTTCATTGTGAACAGCAGTCATCTAAATCAGTCTTCTATATTTGTATGGTTCCATTTTGTATCTAGAACAAGTGTAATCCAATCGGGTATGTTGTAAACAATCTTCTTATTCAAATCTTTAATTTGAAATAAGAAAACCTTGCTGTTCTGAACTATATCAGACTGATTTATGTTTTCAGTCCTTTAGTTTGTTGTTATTTTATTTGAAAATTGTTCTATATTGGCACTATTACATGGCAAATGCATTCCAAAACTGAAAACCCATAAAAACCACTCAAACAAACAAGGAAACCAAATCAGAAAACTCAGATCAGAATCAGAAAATTGGATCATATCTGGCAAGGGTCTTACACCCTACCTAGTCCTTCCTCTCTTTCCTCTCTTTTTCTTGGGAGTTGGGAGAGAAGGATGGGGGCTATCTCTCTCTTTCTTTTGGGGAGATTCTCTTTTGTAAATGCTTGCCAAACATGGCACTTTGTTTGTCAGGTCCATTCTTTTCCTCCCATAAGTTGCATTTAAGGGGAGGTATTGGTGTAATATTTTATATTGCACCACTTTTGTTTAAGTTTACTTAGGCAAAAAAGTTTTATCCTAGGTAGCTAATAACTACATGTGTGCTTTGTTGATTGAAAGCAGTCAGGTGCCACCACAGCCACTTAAGGTGCCATCTAGTTGTCAAGTTAGCACCACTTCTTTTGGGCTCTTGTCACCATGACTCATGTATCCAAGAGGCT
Organism: Cunninghamia lanceolata; assembly: GCA_027924645.1. Lineage (NCBI taxonomy): Eukaryota > Viridiplantae > Streptophyta > Pinopsida > Cupressales > Cupressaceae > Cunninghamia > Cunninghamia lanceolata. The sequence goes on along the minus strand of BSBN01000165.1, from coordinate 9,752,469 downwards.
ATATATAGATCTGTGAATTTTCTTTTGAATAGGAAAGAGAAAACCGACTTCTATTAATGTGCATTGCCATTTCTGCCTTTATGTATGGAAACAACTGGTAGTAATTAGTATGATTGTCAAGGTCTTGGGTAGAGGTTTTAGGCTTTTGTTAAAGCAATTCTAAAATCCTACACTATCAGGTAACATTTGGATGTTTGCAAATGATTTTTGATTGTTATTTATATAATCTATAAAGTTGGAACTGTAAACAAGTGATTTGACAATTGTGCTTTTATGGATTTTGTTTCTGTTACAGGCTATTGTAACACAAATCAATGATGCTATTGGTGCCCCAGGTATTGTCAGCCAAGAATGTAAAACAGTCATATCACAGTATGGAGATTTGATATGGAAGCTCTTGATGGCACAAGTATGTCCTTGATTTAGCATATATATATGTGGCTGATACATGACAAAGTGATAAATGATAAAATCTACCTTTTCCAAAGCTTTGCATAAGGACTGCTGATTCATATAGCACTGTGGGCTGGTTGTGCATAGTTTTAATTTTTTTCAGTGACTATAATTTGTTCTTTGCATTGTTACTAGAGAAACATATTGCAATTGATGTATTCTATTTGTGCGATATCATTTGTAGACAAATCCTCAGAGGGTGTGCTCACAGATTGACTTGTGCTCATATGATGGTAGACGAGATATCGGGTAAGATAACTTTTATTTGTATTCTTTTGTATCTTTTTGGTAGAATTTTTTCACAATGTTTTTTTTTGTCAAACATATTCTCTAGAGATCTTTAACTTTGGTCTTGGGAATTTTCTACAGGTATAATCCTTGGGGACAACTAATTTTTCCCCTTTTCTTCTTGTATGAAAAATATAGTCACCTTGTTCTGATCACGCCTTTTCTTTAGCATGCATTTGAACCTTTTTGGTCTGCTTGTTGACATTTATGTGTGGGAATTGGGAATCTTCCTTGCAGCATGGGTATAGCTAGCATACTAAAAAGAAAAGCTCATGGAATAGAAGCATCACTGGGTTCTAGCGATGCAATGTGCAGTGCTTGCCAGATGGCAGTTGTGTGGATGCAGAACCAACTTTCCTATAACCATACTAAGGAGCAAATTCTGAACCACTTGAGTCAGGTTATAACTATAAGATTACTCCAGTTAGTTTTAGTCAACATTTAACGAGAGATGGATGCTGAGAACAATTTTGGTAACAATTATTTTGAGATGATGTTTAAGATTCTTGAATTTGTCATGTTCAGCTCTGTGAGCGATTGCCAAACCCTGATGGACAATCAATTGTTGACTGTGATAACTTATCAAGCATGCCAACCATTACATTTTCTATTGGAAATGAAAAATTCAAGCTCTCTCCAGATCAGGTTTGTTTTAACCACAAAAAGTTTATTTTATCATTAATCTATTTTCTGACCATGAATATGAAATGGATGCCTGCTTGTTTATTTTTCAGTCGTTTACTTTTATTTTGTGAATTGTGTTAGAAATTGAAACCCTAGAAAGGATTGGGAGAAAATATCTTTAAATAAAAGGATTTTAGGTTAGAAGTTAAATAACATTAGAAATGAAGCAACTGAACAACTTAAGAAGTATTTAATGCTTTCTAGAATTGCATTTTTATAAGATAAGAACTATAGCAGAAAAGAGGAGAAAGATCCATGCATAAAATCATGGCATGTCAAGGCTAATTGAGGGCCTATTATGGATCAATTACGCTGAAGGAATGCAGAAGCAAGTACTGACATGATTACAAGATCTGTGGGAGGAAGCTTTGTTGAGTGTCCCCTGCTGTACTGTTTCAATGCTCAAATAAGCAATTGTACATATCTTTTTGATCTTCATAGTCTATCCATGTTGTTAGTGAACCTTGTCAATCTTTGAAGAGGCAGTGATATCTACTAATGCATCCAGTTTTTAATCAATGGGATTTCCAAAGTTGAAATGCTCCTGGTCTCTAGTTCTATCTTACATAGTCTGCATATACTCTAGTCTCACGAAAGTTGATTATTGGGCTCCATTTGAGTTGATGGGACCAATTTGAAGCTCACCCAGAGAAAATATTAATCAGTTGGGTGAAACTGTGGCATAGCTACGTTGAATGCTATGTTACCAGTTTCGGCTTTATGCCCCCGCGTATTTGGTGGGTTTGGTTCAGGGCCCGATAGGGGGCTGGGCAACCCTGTGTTTGCTCAGCGTCCAGCACAAGCATCCTGGGTCCCCTGTGGGTCTGAATCCAGGGCCAACCCCAAGGAAAACCAGAAAAAAATGCTGAAAATATTAAAAAAAATGCTAAATGGTAATAATATCTGGGCAATTACGATCTGCGGTTTTCTCGTATAAGTAATACTCGGCTAACTTGTTAGAGAGAGGTGTGTAGATGGAAAAAATGTTTGAAAGCCAGACACTGAAAGTCTGTATCACACTTCCAGCTATTAATTCATATGATTAAGATGCCTACAGTTTTCTACAAGCAGACGAGTGGTTGCCATCAAGATGGAGAAATTTGCTGCATTGTTCCCTGGCAGAAGTAATCTGACATCTGTTACACCATCGAAGGTAGTGACTTTGGCAGCCAACAACTATACAGATAATTCCAACAGTAGCTCCTGCGGTTGCAAGGGGCTATTCAGTCCCTCCCTACTAATGATCTTCTTCGTGCTGTTCGGCTTCTTTTTATTCATGCTTCTTTTCCATCTACACGCAGAATCACACATAAGCTTTCTTCTTTCATGCTATTAGGGTTTGAAATATAGTTTTCTTATTATGATTTTATATTATATCATTGCATTCGATTTATATTATATTATATTATATTAATTGTGTATATATATATATTAATATAGGATGGCCATACCCAACTGCACCGAACCTGGGCGTAAAAATATGGCGTGTGGCAAACCCAAACTCCAAACCTATACATGAACCCAAACCTGAACATGCTCTATTGATCTTCTTGCAGATACATTTAACTGTCTCTTCGTCAGGTCTATAGCATTGATATAATATGTATCAGAAGAGGCCTCTTAATCTCTTAACTTGAAGAAAGCGTGGGCATATCAGTTCTATAATTGAATCCTTTGGTTTCTAAGCTCATGGAATATTGAATTGCTAAATGAAGATGTATATCACTGTTTCAAATTAATTTGTATGACTGCCATATGCCAGAACATATGGAACATGTTATGAGATATGGATGAGGTAAAAGCAGGACTGGCATCAAACATAACAAAGCAGGACTGGTCTGTTTCAGAAAACACTCTTGGTCAACATTGAAAATATAGCATTTTTAGGGCATGTTAAACATCATTTTAGTGGCCTTTTCTAATTGGTAGCCAGTTGCTTAATAATGTCATCATTAGATGATCTTTTATAGTACTTCAGGTCTTTTGTAGTAGGCCTTACCAATATATGTGTTTCTTGTCTGCTGTCCTTGAATGCTGCTTATTATGCCGAGAGGCATAACCTACAGTGACAGCAAAGTGGTTGTACTGGTGTGAGTGTGTTCACAAAACCCTCGGCAGACGACATAACTTTTTTTAAATATATACTAATGATGGCTGACATGACTATTAAAAAAAAATGTAAATATTAAAAACAAACAACTACCCTTCAAATTTCAAAACAATTCCCGCAAGCAAAGGAATAGAGGAGTAGAAGATTGGCAGAGCAGAGGAGCACACAAGTTTGAAGGTAATATTTGTAATTATTAGTTTTATAAAAATTAAGATGTAATCAGTGGCTGTGCAGTACTGTGCAGTGGCACGTGGCTTACTGTGCACCTAAGCTACGTGCATAGTCAGACATATATAGTCAGGTCTTATACTGATGGAAAAAATACCCTTGACTTCAATTGATCTGTTTTATTTCGAGATTTTATTGCTTTACGGTTTCAAATGAGCATCCCAGAAAATTTCTGCATGGAATACCTGGCTGATTGCGGAGAGTTATAGGATCTTGTATGTATTCAAGCTATAATGTCAAAAAAATAGCAAATCTTTGCTTATACTCGCGATCCTTGATTTCTGTTGCGGATTGGCTCATTTTAATGTGGTACTTCATGTTCTTGGATGGTGTTTTGGTAGGTATGAAGGTGCAAACCTATAGTTAGGGGAAGTGCGACCCACTAATTAATGAGTGAATTGATGATAATTTGTTAGAAATTGAATGAGGATCAAATTTTATTATGCTCTTCTTATACTAAAGCTCCAAATAATCTTTGAAGAGCTGTGGAGGCTGGGAATGTGATGCGAATGGAGTTTAACTAATTATAAATGTAATTGAACTTCTGATGTGAGAAGGAACGGAAAACTTTTATAGAAGGTACATAATAAAAATTTAAAATGTTTTTAAAAAATTATATAAAGTGCACTATTACTATATGATTATAAAGTATTATCTGCGAGTAGAATTAATTAGATGATACACTATATCTGTCATACAAAATTAGATTGTGCAACATTAATTAGTCAAATTAATTAATTTATATTTAAATAAAAAATATTCTTTACTCTTTATGTTTTTACAACATTTTTGTGGTTAATTTTTTTTGAGATTTGACTTACATAATTTGAATAATCTTTACATGATTTCAATTTGCAAGATAATAATACTAATACTTAATAAGAGAAGGAACAATGGATTTTTAATTGCTTTCTCAAATATTTTAACTAGCATAGATGTCTTAAATACATTTATCTAAAATATGCCAAGAGATATCAATCTCAAGGCACTTATCTAAGCTACGTGACAAATCCATAAATGCACCTCAAGAGTGGCATCTCTTGTGATCTTTTAGATAGATATATTTAAGATATCTATGCTAGTAATATTGCTAGTTGGACTATCTCATTAATGAGTTGGTGTATGGTTCCATATTGTCTGCATGTTATTTTGGATATATGAAGTAATAATTGATTTATGTTGTATTTTGGCAGTACATTCTTAAAGTTGGCGAAGGACCTAAAACTCAGTGCTTAAGTGGTTTTATGGGCTTAGATGTTCCTCCACCCATGGGACCTATATGGTATGTTACACTATTTTGTAGTATTCATGTCAAGCTGAAAACACAGCCTCTGAGAAGTGTAATTTCCTGATAAGAAATTACTTTGCAGGATTCTTGGAGATATTTTCATGGGCGTGTACCACACGGTCTTTGACTTCAGAAACCAAAGAGTGGGATATGCTGAAGCAATCTGACAATGCTTGTATAAATGGTCTTTAGCAGACTCTGAGTGTAAATATTGGGATTTGACAAACTTGGATATTCAGACTTCCTCTGGATTCTATCAAATATCTACCATTTTATTATGTAATAGAATTTTTTGTATAAAGCTAATTTCTAACATTGCAAGACATGCATATGGTTGTTTTCCCTACTAGAGTAAATTGTGCTGTAGAAAAAAAATCCAGAGCATCAATACAATCCTGTGGTGATTCTTCATTTTTCCTTTGATTGTTATTACTGTTCAGTACTCGAGACCAAACACTGTAATTACATCTCAATCTCAAATTTAATGTTATAAAATGGACAAATGTTTGGATAAACAATTGCTATTTTATTGCACCATGTAATTTGAATTTCTAGTTAAAAATTATAGTCAATGCAATGAGATGTAATATGAAGTGTAATACAATTATAATCTTCTATGAATTTCCATTGTCAATTGGAATGCAGTTGATCTTCTCCACACTTTATGACGGGTGACATTATTGTCAAGTGGCCGTTGGTCTACTATTACGGATGTCAACTATCTTCAATAGAAAAGCTCTACTTATTAAAGGAGGTAGAGATAGATGAACATGATACATTGATGCTTTAAATCTTGTAGCCCTTAGATAAATGATAAATCTGTTACACAGGTGTTTTAGACTGTATAGATCCTTAACAATTGAACGGACTTTTTTGCCGAGAAACAATCCATACTGAGAAAATCATAGCACAGCAAGATGAAAATCCATTATCTATTTCTAGTGTCAACATGGTACGTGGTATATTTACATTTATAAGTAAATAAAAAAAAGTAGAAAACGATGCATGTGAAGCATGTTTGTATGGGAAATAGTTGCATATCCAAAGTAATCTAGGGAAGACTTTCAGAAAATAAGATTTATTTTGATATTGAGAATAAATTTGAAACCCTACTTATAGAGGAAGGAGGATATATATATATATTTCCACTGAATTTGAAAGTGTGCCTCCTTCCTTCCATATATATATATGGAAGGGTATGAATTTCTGAACTATGGTTTGCTTTATTATCAATTCTGGCAAATTGATATGATGGTGAAGGCTTTGTTTTCTCTATAGAGGAGGCACACGTTCAAATTCAGTGGAAATAGGCGTGATACCTCGTTTCTTTGCCTGAACTAGTGATGTTATAAAATTCCCAAGGACCTCGTGAATTATGGGCCTAAATAGCATGGATTGTATGAATTTTGATTTAGAAGATTGATAAATTATACTTTATTTTGATGTTTGATTTCATGCCCTTTGATAAGGAATGACAATGCCATGTCACATGAATCTTGAATTAGGTATGATCTTGATTTAAGAGATTAAAGTCTTGATTTTGAATTTGTCTTGTATAAGACTTGAATGACATGTTTATCTCACAATTCAAAGTAAACTTATATGCAGATTAATGTGTATTCATGATAATAATCTTGAGGTCATGATAAGTCAAGATTACAGCTTGGACTAAGGCCCAAATTTTTGACTAGTAATGGTGTATGAACGGGTTAGCCTAGGAGGTACAAAGAAGCACTGTCATAAGTCCAATACAACACAAACTATTTGATTGCTTGATGCTAATGGTAGGACAAAGCTTGAGAATAATGCATTAGAGAAAATACCTTGGAATCAAGAGAATGTTTGTATGCATGAAAAAGGATGTCAAATCACTTACTTAGGCGTGTGACCGAAGATAGACCAATTAGATGTAGACAAAAAATACATTGGTTGACCAATCCACCTGGAATAAGGCCTGGTTGCCAAAGTTTGTCTGGATTCTCTGCATCCTCCTTAGTCCTTGTCCCCAATTAGAGCCTATTATTGCCTTGTTTTTGAAATTTTGCTAAAGCATTAGTGCCTTTGAAAATTTCTCCTCCTCTGTTTGCCCCTTCCTTTTTCTTCCTTCTCGAGTTTAACTTTTCTTAGCCGTTTCTTGAGTCGTCGGAATTTTTTCGTGTTTTTGAACCAAGTCGACAGGTTCAAAAGTTCATGAATCGCCCGAATTCCCGACTAGTTTGTGAGTCTGATTCCTTAAAGTCTCCCTTTGCGTCATTTTTAGTATTTGTTTTGTGAAGACTCTATGTTGTCGGGAGGTCGGAAGTTCTTTGAATTTCCGAACTCTAAATGTTGTGGTTCAAAGGTTCTGAAGATACCCGACTTGCCGACTTCAAAGTGCTTGCTTTACTTGTGGCACCTTTTCCGAGCTGGCATGCAGTACAGTGAAAAGACATTTGTCATCCCACATTTAATTTGGAGTACGTGTGAACACAGTGGCACGCTTTTCAGAGGGAAACTCGAGGCAAATATTTATGATTTTCAAGAATGAATTTGCCGCCAGAACTGAATGATCTTTATGAATAAATTTATAAGAAGTAAGTTTCGATAAATTCCCTATTTTTCATCGGAAGTTGCATTATTTTGCCAAGGGAATACATTGTAGAGTGAAGAACAACTAAGCCACTACGTGTGAGATATTAGTGGGAAATACATACTTCCAGGTTAGCACGATTAGCCATTTCTATCTTATTTCTTGTTTGCTTTTGCTATAAAAATACAACACTTCACTCAGGTTGTAGAATCTTTCTATTTTCATGTATCTACATAGAGAATTTCCTGTGAATACCCTACATATTCTTGCATTGTCTGTGAGTGCTTCTGGGTTTCTGGCTGTCTGGTTTCTCAATTCAGTAAAAATGAAATTCAAGTTTCAAGGGGCTCCTATGGTCCCTCTTGTGGAGAATGGTTTGTCTGGCGTAAAGGATACTGAATTGAGCCACATTGATTTTGAGGACTTTTGGGGAAGAATGCAGTCCGAAGGCCAAACTCCCCTTGCAGATAAAATTGTCAACAGTGGGTTGGACAAAGATGGAGGCTTTCCACTTGCAGTGCGTTGCCCTGAGTTAATTGTACCCTGTGCCAATGGTTACTTTCCAGAGTCTCAAGAAATAAGAGCCTCAGATGGCTATGTGGTGGCAAGAATTGATTTTGAGTCCTTTGCTTTAGCTCTGAATTTGGAGGAATATGAAGATAATTTTGATGTTTCTGTGTCCTCTGTATGGACATATTACAATGAAAGAAAGGACTAGTGCCAAATTTGTATTGCCAAGAGCTAGTTGGAAAATGAAAGAAAGGGAAAATCGCGGCTTCCTGCTAATCTTAAGAGGAGTCACTTCAAAGAAGAAATTTAAGATATGATAACCTTGTTGAATTGTGTAGTTGGGAGCTCGGAGTCGGATACTTTTGCTTTCTGGATGTGTAGGTTTATTTTGTTAATCCGTGGAGATCATCACATTGATTGAGCAAGAATAATTAGCAAAAGTATGCATGAACAATTGATGAATTTCCCGAGACACGTAAAGTTCTACATGTGCTCCTAGCTGATTTATGTGTTGGCTCGCAAAGAGGCTACTTGGCCTGGTCTAAGGATTCAAGGAACTCTCGCCGCCGGTACGCCTGTGTATCAGACCTTTCCCCAATTGAAGAAGATTGAAGGTATGAGATATTTTAGAAGAGTAAATGATGCCTTTTCTATGTTTTTGACTAAGAAGATTGATGGCTCATTGGAGCGTAGATTTTCTACAGCCGCATTGGACATGAATTTTGGAAGTTTTTATATTTAGTTTGACTAATTTTCCTATTTGAGAATTGGGGGTTATGAAAATGCCCCGTTAAAATTGCCATGGTACTCATTTGACTATCTGGTGTTTCTGGAGTTGTGTCGTCAAATGGCGACTGTAAATATGAAGTACCATGCCATGAAGAAGGGTTACCTTTTCCATGTGTCTTTGTCATTCTATTCTTGCAAAAGTAATGATAGCATCAGAAGTGTTGATAAGTTGCTCTCTGAATTTAGCCTCCATAGTTTGTCGTCTCGCGTGGCCTTCGACAACAAAAGTTATGTAAAGGAGCATATGCATGGGGGAGGTTCGTATTTGCACAAACCCTAGCTCGAGGACTTCTGGGAAGATTATTTAGATGAGAGAGAAGTGTAGAGAAGTTGGATGAGGCTAACCATTGACCAAATTCGAGCCTTCGAGTTGAACATTCAAGTCCTTGACATGGTCGATGATAACTCTCATATTGTTGATGAAGGCTATCATGCTGCTGCACTACAACCTCTTCCTCTTGTGAGATGGTCTGAAAAAGAAATCACAGATGTAACTTTTCGCTCTTTCCAATTGATAAGAAGAACAGAGAAATGGCTGAGGGAAAAGGTGAAAGAGTGTGTTGGTTTAGCTGCACCTAGAGAGTCAACCTCTTGGAGCCAAAACAGATCCCAGACTACTCAAAGAAAATCATATAGTGTGGACCCAACTCTTCAAAGAGTTGGCTCACAATCAAACGGAGATGGTGATCGACCCCCTGATGAGCTCGGTAAACTGAAGACGACGTGTGAGTAGGATGGTCAACCTATAAAGAGTAATACCAGATTGGCTGCCTCTTCATCAAAGGCAGACCATGTGCCATTTGTTAACAACCTTGTAAGTGATAGTGATTCTTTTATTTTTACTCAGTTAGGAGAAGATAGTATGCTGCAATCTCTGCTAAATGCTCTGGGTTCTCCCAACCCAAATGATCCCCCAGAATAAAATTCCTCACCCGTGCCTATGGATGGTATCATGAGTATGGTCAATGCTACTAACGCTCCCTCCCCATCTCCTACCTGATTTTAAAAAGTAGTGGAAAAGAAGAAAAGGTATACACCACAAGTGGATCACTGTATTGATATTGTGGCCAAGTTACTACAGAATACCCCTAAGCCTAAGCATGCAAGGAGGATGTCGAGGATGGTGACCGACCCTACCTCGGGGAATCAATTTATGGAAATTGCAGATCTAGTGGGAAGCAAAAATGAGGATGAAGTAACTGAAGCTGACTTCAGGATGAACATAGTGGACTTAGGACCTTCAACTACTGAAGGTGATCTCTATCATGTCAAGTACTCGGTCAGCAATATATCCAAAAGGGTCAAAAGACAACAAAAGGAGAATTCTAAGTTGCTATCTCAAGTAAGTTCCTTGTTGTTATTTGTTCAATCACATGTTCAGATGATAACACCTTCAGCAGAAGCCCCTCCTGATGTGAATATGAATGCCCTTGATCCCAATTTGTTACAACAAATAAAAAGTTCATTGGCTTTAAGAAATGCTATGGATCAATGGGTTGAGAAGGTCATTTTTGATGGTCTTATATTTGTTGAGGAGGCAGTTAAACTGTTTGATTCTATCTATGGGAAAAGAGAAGCTTTGATAGTTGAATTCCAAACAGCGAAAAGTGATCACAACAGCCTATCTTTAGCTTCGAAGGACATACAAGTGATGGCCAATATGGATGTTGGTATCCTAGTGGTTGACGAAATATTGAATGACCCTGGGGAATTAAACATACATGTATGGACTGATGCAATTGAGTGGAAGCTCTACCTTACAATTTCTGCTAAGGATGAGATGAGGAAAGCAATTGCAACTTACTTCTCTGAGATGATGAGGATCAAAACTAACTTTGATGTTCTAGAGGTCTAGGCTAATGGGACTGATGATGAAAAGCTACTGGATGTCAAGGAGATAAAAAAAACTTCAAGAAGTTGGTAATTGAAGAAACAATGAATTATGATATTATAACAGGTGAGTCACTTGGTAAGCTTGCAAGGACAACGACATATATCAAGACTGTCAGGAGCATATTCGATGATGTACATCAAAAGGTGGCAGATGCAGATAGAGCAGTAAGTAAAAGAAAACGTAGGATCAACATGATTGGGTCTCCACAGGGAATGTCTTTGACTGATCAACAAATACAGGGCATATAAAGCGAAGCTGTGAGCACAGGCATCTCAAACGGTGCAACGTGGCACTGGGAATTAAGATGAACAAGCGGGAGAAGAGGAAGCGACATATGAAGTTGATAACGGAGATGAGGATGTGGCAATCCTCAATTAGTTTCTTTCATATGCTTTAGTTAATTTTTTATATTTGCTCAAAAACTATTGGCTCTGGAGGGCCCTTTATTATTATTGTTTAAACTTCTTTTAATCGGCTGCCTTCAAGAAGCTGTTAGGGTTTAAGACAGTTATGGTTTGGCTTAGCTAAAAATTTGTTTAGCTAGTTGTGATAAGGATCTTTTGGCAAACTGTGTTTTGGTGAGATCAATTTTGGCTTTCTGTTCCATTACTTTATATACATATAATAGAAATCAATGCAATGGAGATTTGAATGGTCGTAAACTTTGTGCTATGATTATTTGGATTCATATTCTTCTTATGTTGAATGTGTTGCCACTGGTGTTGATGATATTTGTGTATTGAGGTGATTGGATATTTGTAATTCTTGCTCACTGTTGGGAATTAGCTATCTTTTGATATATTGTTCGTGGTGGTGATTATATGGTGCATAGTATTTGTTTTATCAATCTATAGATGTTAGTTTGGTGGAAGTCTTTGAGCTTCTGATTATTGGATGTAATCTGCCTTTTATTGCTTTCAAGTTAAAAGCACCACCTTTACTTTGCTTTCTGGTTAAAAGCGATACTGGTTTTCATTCATAAGAATATTAATCGAACGTAGCAGCTCTTTGTTAAAGAAGCAGAAAGCCTTTGTATAATACCAATATAGTAGGCTCAACTGTTGTTACATTTGTCATCTGTTCAGGTGAGAGTATATAGAGTTAGGTGACAAATCTGTCAACCAACAGATTTTTGGTGACTATACTGGGGATAAATTCATTTATGCAGATCTTTTTTGTATTTTTTGTGAGTTGCTCTATTGTTGGACTTTATAGTTTTTCATGGAAGACGTGCACCAGTTCTGCAACCTAACATAGACTGGCTAGTAGGAGATCAAGAAGATATCATTACCAATCTTTGACTTGTTACCTGGCAGACTAGAAGAACAAACCAACAATATCATCAAGTTGACGAGGTGCTTGAAGAAGAACTTGGTGAGATCATAAGAGAAAATGCACGTCGTTTTGCTGACGCTCAGGAGATTGTTTTTATTGAAGGAATTGTTCCTGTACCTAGGAGAGAAAGGCCCTTACGAATTGAAGCAGCCCCCGACCATAGACAAATAAATCATGTTGTTAGACCAAGGAATCAAATTCATGCCCGACCATCTCACCCTCATAATAACCAGTAAGTGGTTTGGCGACTCTACGTTGTTGTTCTTGTTAATGCATATAGTTGTGAGAGTTGGCTATGAAAAGATATACTTGGGGTGATAGACAAAAGGGTATTGGTGATATTGACTTTGATTTACTCCAATGTTTAAATTTTTCTCCTTTTCCTCCTACAAGAAGAGTCAAGTCTTTAAGTAGACCATCTTCCCCTCTGTCTATAAGAGAATCTTCCAATTCCTCCTGTCAAGTCTTAACCCTTGACAGTATCGTTTTACCACTTCAAGCTAATTTTCCTCTCCATGTCCCTTTTAATATGGCTCAACCTTCGCCTGTTCCATGGGGAGTTGCTATTGGACCTCTGAGACTTGGGGCTAATTTGCATGATTTACCTAGAGGATCTGGCAAAATCATACCTAAATTTAGGGGTGATGGGAAGGTTACTCCAGAAGAACACATAAATGCCTTCTTTGCTGCCTGTTCCATTCTAGGAGTTCAGCATGAAGATGTATCTGTTAGACTATTTGTTGAATCTCTCACTGTTGCTACTGCCGAGTAGTTCTACCACCTCCCTAATGCTTCCATTACGGGTTGGGCCCCTATGAGACATCAGTTTGAAGATAGATTTAAGACTGCCAATAATGAACATACATTGGTTGCCCAACTCTCCTCTATGAAGAAGGAAGTCCATGAACAAATGAGAGAGTATGTGGCTAAGTTTAACAAAGTCATGAACAAGATTCCCAATGATGTTATGCCGAGTGATGGGTTGTTGAAATGTTTCTTTATTAATTCACTTCCCCTCGATGTCAGTTATGCAATAAAGAGACAAGGTGCCGCTAATTTAGCCGATGCCCAAACACTGGCCATTGCAGTAGAAGATGACCTGATAACTATTAGAAAGTGGAAGAAAGAATTACAAACAGGAAAACCTTCGACAGTTAATTCTACCAACCCTGTCATACAAAGATTGGCAAATGACATTATCACCTTGAAACAACAGATGCCTAAAGGCCCACAACAGTTGCCTCAAGGGAATTATAATAGAATATTGCAATTACCTGGCCCTGCTCAGAGATTAGAAATTGAAGGAGGACCTCCACCAATAAGAACAATCATATGGTGTGTAATTTTCATCTCACATTTGATCATGATGGAGCATCCTATCTGGAGATGACAAGATTCATGCAGATGCTCTCTATGAATGAGCATGCAGAGGAGCCTTTTGTAGAAGAGCCCATCATGTCCGGTGATTCTAGTGTTAATTTCTTTGAATATGAGTCAGATGATGGAAGTGGAGAAGATTTTTACACTGAAATTGATAACCCCAACTACACAGTGTTTACTAGAGGACAACAGACACAAAAGGGGCAAAATTCCTAAGGTCAGCCTGATAGTTCTTCCTCTACCCCCAAGTACATCTTGACAAGATAGAATAATACCAAGAAATTAGAGAATGCTATACCCAAGGCTGCACCTCCTGAGGTACCATCTACTTCTTCCTCTGATGCTCTTGTTTCTGGTCCATTTGATATTGTTGAGTCATGCAAAAATACAAAAGTTCAAATTTCACAAGTCGAGTACTTAAGACTTAACCCATCTGAACTAGTCAGACTAGTTAAATATATCAAGCAAGAGTCATCACCCTCTAGTTGTATTTCTCAAGTGTCCAATGAAGCCGAAACCCACGCTGGAAAACCAAACTGCTCAAATTCCTGCTCCCAAGACCATGGCCTTCAAAATTCTTTCGAAAAACCAGAACCCTTTTATGTTTCCTTATATATTACAGGCTTCAAGTTGAGTAATTGCGTCATTGATTCTGAGGCTTCAGAAATTGTAATGCTAGCCCAAGTCGCTAAGGCCTTAGGTCTATCCTACACTCCTACTCATGGTAGATGTTTTTCAATGGATGGTTCTCCAGTACTATCCTAGGCCAAATCAAGAACGCACAATTTCCTTTGGCTGCTTGTCCTAGGAAGAGGGTGAAGTTAACCATATTAGTGGCAGACATACCCGCAACCTATGGGATGCTATTAAGTCACAACTTTTGTAAAGATTTGGGTGGGGAGATTCAAATGGACTGGTCACACGCCCTGATACCCTTAGATGGAAGGAAAATTTGTTTGAATCCAGAACCCAAGGCCAAGTTTACTGTTTTGAAATCAGGATGTCCTAGGATAGATATTCTATATGTGGAAATAGGACCAGGTACATGTATGTGCACATCAACGGCTGGTGATAATGTAAATTTGATTAGCCCCGATTTGGCCAACGAGGTGTAGACATTAGAATTTGATGGTAGCTATTCTACGGCCGGTTCGGGTGCTGGAGTTGTTCTGATTTCCCCTGATGATTGTAAGTTTCTTTTCGCTTACAAATTGGAATTTGACAATACGAATAATACTGCAGAGTATGAAGCTTTGTTGCTAGGATTGGCACTGGCCAAAGAAAAAGGTATTAAACAGCTTCGAGCCAGAGGTGATGCTGAGCTGATTGTAAAACAAGTGAGAAAGCTGTATACGGTGAAAAATGGAAAATTAAAGCATTACCGTAATAAAGTGTGGGATTGTATAGAAGACTTTGATGCTTTCTCAATAGAAGTTGTGCCTAGAGACCATAACACTCGAGCAAATTCACTAGTTGTGTCTGCTTCACTTTTGCTTCCTCATCCAAATTTCAAGGATAAACCTTATAGGGCGGAGATAGTTTATAGACCCAGTGTGCCTGATAACATTAACCATTGGTAGGTTTTCAACAGTGATTGGCAAATAATTTCTTTTCTTGAGAAGGCCGAATCTTTTGGCAATGTTTTCTTTGAAGGGAGTTGTGATGAGAGTAATGATGTTTTGGAAGGAGAAATGAAATCCCATGATGGCCAAGAATCTAAGGTCACACAGCTGAAAGGAAACAAAATTCCTAAAGGATTGGTCTCACTGGAAGATCTTTTTAATCGACATGGTCAATATTTGAAGCAAAAAAGTAAAGTTTCGATCAGATCTTCAATTGATTATGATCGAGTGAATATTGGTATAGAAAATGACCTGAACATTGTTTGCATTGGGAAATGTTGCTCTCCGAAGGAAAGAGAGCATTTAATTTCTTGGCTTGTTCGATATAAAGACATTTTTGCATGGTGCTATGCAGACTTGAAAAAGTTTAGAGATGGGAAGATGCAGCACCATATTCCTCTGAAACCTGGGGCACTACCTTTTAGATAGAAATAGAGGACTTATAACCCCAAGATATCTGAAGCCATTTTTAGTGAAATAGACAAGAAACTAAAGGCAAAAATTATTTACCTCATTCATCACTCTACTTGGGTGGCAAACATCGTTCTTGTAAGAAAGAGAAATTTGGAAATAAGGATTTGTGTTGATTTTTGGAATCTGAATCAGACCTCTCTAAAAGACAATTACCCTCTGCCTGTCATGGACCACATATTGCAAATAGTATCTGGTTCAGAGATGATGTCAATACTTGATGGATTTTTAGGATATAAACAGATTAAAGTAGCTCCAGAGGATCAACACAAAGCTGTATTCACCACTCCTATTGGTGTTTTTGCTTACAATAGGATGCCTTTTGGCTTCATGAATGTAGGAGCCATTTTCCAAAAAGCAATGGACTTAACGTTTGGAGATTTGAGAAATAAAATCATTGTTGTTTTCTTGGATGATCTCACAGTTTTCTCAAAAAAGAGGGCTGATCACTTGCATGATCTGGAGGTATTTTTGCAACGTTGTAGGGATCACGACATTTCTTTACACCCTAAGAAGTGAATCTTTACTGTAACGGAAGGGAAGTTGTTAGGTCACATAGTCTCCAAAGATGGGATAAAGGTTGATCCTGAAAGAGTCAGAGCAATCTAGCAGTTGAGTTTACCCACGACCAAAAGCAATACTAGGTCTTTCTCTGGTCAGGTGAATTTCTGAAGCGATTTGTTCCTGATTTTGCCGAATTGACTAGGCACATTACTGAAATGATGAAAAACCATCTTGTTTTTAAGTGGAGCGATGAAGGTAAACTAGCATTCAGAGATATCAAAACAACCATTGCCAATGTGCCTACATTGGTGCATCCTAACTTTGAAAAGGACTTTATCATCTATTGCTATGCATCAAAGCACACCCTATCAGCCATCTTGTTACAGAAGAATGATCAGGGAATTGAGGCTCCAATTGCCTTCATGAGTGTGCCACTGAAGAAACATGAGTTGAACTACTCCGCATTAGAGAAGCATGCATATGTAGTGGTTAAAGCTTTAAAAAGCTTCAGATTTTATATTTTACATTCACATGCAGTTGTCTATGTTCTGGAATCCGCTGTAAAGAGCATCCTTACACAACAGGATATTGGGTTTAATAATAGAGGAGCATGGATAGCCAAAGTGCAGGAGTACGATGTTGAAATCAAACCCACTAATCTGGTTAGAGGTAAAGGATTGTGTAAAATGATTGCTGAGAATAAGGTTGATGAAAATGAGGAGTTGCCTTTAGTCCTTTTCACAAGCACTACTAATAGCTGGTTTTCTGATGTTTCCTACTTCCTAACCTATGGTGATTGTCCACCCCACCTTTCTGGTAAAAAGAAAGGAAATCTAAAGCTTAAAGCAAACACTAGTAGAATTTTGGCAAATAAATGACTACGTGACTAAAACTTTTAGTCATGACAACTAAAAATGACTAAATTCTAATCATTTTTTGCAACACAACTATAAATGACTAAATAAATGACTAATGTGATCATCATAAGTGACTAATTTGATCATGAATGGAAAATTAAGTGGAAAGTAATAAAAAAGAAAGTGAAAGCCTTAGTTTTTTTTATCATCATAAGTGACTAATTTGATCATAAGTGGAAAATTAAGTGGAAAGTAATAAAAAAGAACTTAGTTTTTTTTGGGGTGCCAAACAATTTTAAAAGAGAATTTTCATTTCCTTGGGCGCCAAACAATGAAAAAAGAATTTTTAGTTGAAGTGTCTATTGAGCGAGCTTTTTAGTTTGTTGGTTGGAAGAAGTCCAAAGATTTATTTTTGGGCATGGCGTAGAACTAGCAGTTGGTTGCACCATCATCTATCCATGTTGTTGAGAAGATCTAGAATAAAGGAATGTTGAGTTTGCTCTGAAGAAACCTTTCTTTGTTGTCTTTGAATTCATCCACATTGCAGAGATTCACAATGGTTTGAAGATCCGTTGCATGCACGAGGAGATTGTCCAAGGTTTTGAGGATAGATCATGCCCACGTTGAGATAATATTCAAGGTTTTCCTAGAAGCCTTCATCCTCACATCTTGCCAGGTATACTCTATGTCGTTAGGGTTTTTAGTTTTGTTTTTAGTTTTGAGGAAGATCTTGCTTGTCTCTTTTCATTTGATGATGACCATTTGAAGATTTGTCATGATTGTCTTATTTCTTTTGCTAACTGTACCTTTTTCTACATCTTGTAACTATCTGGGTTGTATCTTTACAATCCATACTTGTACTATGCTAAAAGGCATCTTAGTATTGAATGATTTGATGTGGCTGTTTGTTGCTTCTTCTTGCCAAGAATATCAAGGCATGGAATGTCAATGTAACTCAAAAGCTCACTATGGAACTTCACAGAGTTACAAGATAGAAACAAAAAAGAAACACATAAAACCTTTATCTTTTGCCCTATTTCTTCTCAAAAAAAGTGAATAAAGAAGGAATCTCTTTGCACTTGGCACAACATAATAGCCTTAATACAAGCCTTCCACTGTGGCCTTAAATCTCCCATAGTAATTAACTCATTGCATTCATTAGTAACCATGCAAAGGTAAGGAATGACAAGCTTGAAAACCTTTGAATGTAGACGCTTTTACCTATCTTTGTAAACATTGAAAATGAAAGAAGTGCCCATCTGCACATTGTACCATCTTGTCCAAATAAAAATTCCACGTAACAACACTCACATTCAATAGTCTTAACCACAACAGGGTATTCCTCATTTCCACTTCTTGCTTTTGTTCCACTACATCCCAAGAAGAAACACCATAACCCCCAACTGCCATTTGTATGTGAAAACCCTGTCACTGGAAGTTTGACACTATTTTCATGAGAAGTGATTGAAGAGAAACAGTTGTGCCCCCTAGCTATTTATTGTCACTGAAGAAAATCCCCCACTCGGTGCATGACCTTGGTCATAGTGTGTTCATTCAAAACAACTGCCATTGTTATGATTGGGAGTTTTCTCTTATCTTTGTGACTTCTTACTAAAGAATTGATTCTCACCCTTCTTATTCATAAATTTTGCTATCCTTACAAACATTGTGCATTTATTTTGAAACCATTAAGCACATTCAGAATACCTACACTACTTCACATCCATATACAAGACTCATATGAATCATCATAGTGATTGTTATATAAGTTTCAAAAGCTACACACCATACAACTCATACAAACTTATAACAACGTTTCTCAAGCGAGTACATGAGAATGCATCACCAAAAGTAAGCACATGCATTGAATATATTGTGAGCTTTTCTAAGTTGGTTTTGACAAGAGATTTGACCTTTTCATGTGTTACTTAGATCACATATAGTCTAGATTTGAATGTTTATGCATGCCATGACTCTTGATTTTTAGCACACATGGCACATTTGATAAGCTCAACCACTATGATTTAAGTTGTAAATTTTCTTGATTGATTCCTTTATTACCTATGTAATCCTAAGGAAATCTAACTAATGCTTACTTCTATTTACCTCAAGCCACCTACCAACAAAAGGATGAAACCAACTTTTAAGGATATTTCTAAAGTGTCTTAAGATCTAGGCTCAAGCAATCTAAATTATCTCCGTGTTAAAATCAATTATAAAAAAATTGAGAATTTGGAATTAAAATCTAAGGTGTTGGGTTCATACAGAGTATAGCTTGTCATGTCAGCCTATTGACATAGGGTTCATGTCATATGGGAGCTCAAAAGGAAGCCACATCATCATTATGGTCATCACTAGTTAAACCAGCAAAGAGAGCCAAACATTATGTTTATTGCAAGCCAGAATTGGGTTTAAATTGATGAAAATCCATGTCTTACTTGGCACGAAAATTCTATGTTTAAACCTTTAGCAAGCCCAAAAAGATTGATTGCCAAATTTGTTCATATCAAGGAACACATGGAATCAAGTGATTTATATATGGTGAAGCAAAGTCAAGCAATCTAAACTCATGTAATTTGGTAGACTTGAATAGACCTGAGCTGAACTGTACATTTTGATTTTTAGGTTGTAAAGAAGACAATTCAAAGAATACTATCTACAGCTTCAGTGTTGTGAGATCAACACAGTAAATTTTGAGATGCAATTTTGCATCATGGACACTAGATGTTTATCTTTTATGTCTTTTTCAATTTAGTATATATAGTATTTCAAAGACAATGCAAGGAAATGGTATAACTGTGCCATTTAATTTGCAGTCGCTCATGCTGAATGAAAGGATACAGAGCTTGCCAAAGCTACGTGCTACCTTGGTAAAGGTTGAGGAACATCTTCACAGGCTCCCTAAGGATACACCATATACAGAGTTTGAGCACAAGTAAGTTAGATCAATAGTATTTATTTTTTGCACACAGTATTGTTGTGTGAGAAGAACTGATATTAGAGTTTGTCTGAGGATGTACACAACATTGTTGTGTGAGAAGAACTGATTGAGCTTTTGTGACTGTCCTCAACACTATCTTCTTTAGGATGAAACTGCCCTCTCAATCAATAATGAAACTATATGTTTTGAAGAAAATTTTCACCTTCCAGTGTGCCTTTCTTATCATTGTGATCTCTCCTTTGGTGCTACTATCACTTGAAGATTATTATCCTCTATATCACGAAACTTCTAACAATGCATTGTCATTGTGGTTCGATCATGCATTCTACTCTTTAAAAGTTCCCTATTGTCATGAATTATTCTTACCCTGGGTCATAAGAACTTCCATCAACATTGTTCTTCATGAAGACTCTAACAATGCCTTGGAACTGTCATCTATTGAGTTTTGAATTTATTCTTTTATGATTGTCTTGTGGACTGTGATTAAACCCCTTGTCATTGTCATATGAATGGCTACTATCACTTGTGATTATCGCAATCCATCTTATTTAGCTCTATCCTTGTTGATCATGAATTGTCTACTAATAACTCACTGTCTTGTGTGTCTTTAAAGTCATTCACACTTAGCTCATAGTGAGGTATTTTGTTTAGTGCTCATTTTCCTATCCTAATGGAGTCATGATATTTGATAAGACCTATAGGTGTGATTATATAAATACACCATAAGGACTATCCTCCAGGTCCATACTGTGTATTTGGTTGAATATTATCTTATGGACTATCCTCTTTACCATCTGACTATATTCTTAAGGACTGTCCCACTTCATGTAAACCTCTCTTTCCCATGATCAACACCTTGAAATTGACTGTGGTAGCTCCTTGAGATATTGTCCATGCAGTCCTTAATACACTTGTAGGTTGTTCTCTTTTGAAACTTTGTGGGATGGAAATATTTATTAGTTTACCATACTGCTTTGAAGACAATGAACCCTTGACAAGATTTATGATGTTTTAAAAGCCCTCTTGACTGCTTAGTTACTTGTCTTTATGTATCTTTTAAATTCCATCATACTACCCTATCATTGTTATTATTAATTTCAATGCCCCCTTCATGGTTATGCCATGGACTATCATTTTTTATTTAAATAGTCATGACTGTGATCTCCTTTAGGGAATCTATAGGAAAGTGTCATGCCTTACTTTGAAGTCCATTTCCTTAAATCTTTGCTCTATGCTCGTTGCTCCTATCCTAGGGCTTGGGGTCTCCTTTTTCTCTTTTCCCACTACATAGCTTGAAGTCTTGTGTGTTGATGTGCCATAGACTCCTTCCAATTTGGGCATTAGACTCCATTTTGTGAGAATGAATGGTCAATAAAGAGTTAAAGTTTGATACTACTCCCATTGACCCCAAAAATAGTTCATGTGCCTTGTCCATGGTTCCACATTTTGTATACATGTCTACAAATGACAAAATTCCTCTATCCTTCATGCTTTGATGGATGTCCATACCCTGTTCCAAAGATCCCATTTTGGCATGGGCAGGGAGTATGCTAGCAAAGGTTGTCAAATTTGGCTTTACACCTGCTAATTGCATTTACTTGAAAGTTTCTAAAGCCTTTGCAACAAATCCATTTTGTGCATATCTCGCAACCATTGCAGTCCATGAGATGACATCTCTTTGAGGCATTCTGCCAAACAGTTCACATGCCTTGTCAATGCTTCCACATTTTGCATACATGTCTACCAGGGCAATTGCAACTACAACAAATGAACAAATTCCTCTATCATTCATGCTTTGATGGATGTCCATACCCTATTTCAAAGCTCCCATTTTGGCACAGTTAGGGAGTATGTTGGAAAAGGTTGTCAAATTTGGCTTTACACCTACTAATTGATTTGCTTGAAAGTTTCTAAAGCCTTTTCAACAAATCTATTTTGTGCATATCTCACAGCCATTGCATTCCATGAGATGACATCTCTTTGAGGCATTCTGCCAAACAGTTCACATGCCTTGTCAATGCTTCCAAATTTTGCATACATGTCTACCAGGGCAGTTGCAACTACAACAAATGACAAAATTCCTCTATCCTTCATGCTTTGATGGATGTCCATACCCTATTCCAAAGCTCCCATTTTGGCACAAGCAGGGAGTATGCTGGCAAAGGTTGTCGAATTTGGCTTTACACCTGCTAATTGCATTTGCTTGAAAGTTTCTAAAGCCTTTTCAACAAATCCATTTTGTGCATATCCCGCAACCATTGCATTCCATGGGATGACATCTCTTTGAGGCATTCTACCAAATAGTTTGCATGCCTTGTCAATGCTTCCACATTTTGCATACATGTCTACCAGGGCAATTGCAACAACAACAAATGATAAAATTCCTCTATCCTTCATGCTTTGATGGATGTCCATACCCTATTCCAAAGCTCCCATTCTGGCACAGGCAGGGAGTATGCTAGCAAAGGTTGTTGAATTTGGATTTACATCTAATAATTGCATTTGCTTGAAAGTTTCTAAAGCCTTTTCAACAAATCCATTTTGTGCATATCCCGCAACCATTGCATTCCATGAGATGACATCTCTTTGAGGCATTTTGCCAAACAGTTCACATTCCTTGTCAATACTTCCACATTTTGCATACATGTCTACTAGGGAAGTTGCAACTACAACAAATGACAAAATTCCTCTATCCTTCATGCTTTGATGGATGTCCATACCCTGTTCCAAAGCTCCCATTTTGGCACAAGCAGGGAGTATGCTGGCAAAGGTTGTTGAATTTGGCTTTACACCTGCTAATTGCATTTGCTTGAAAGTTTCTAAAGCCTTTTCAACAAATACATTTTGTTCATATCCCACAACCATTGCATTCCATGAGATGACATCTCTTTGAGACATTTTGCCAAATAGTTCACATGCCTTGTCAATGCTTCCACATTTTGCATACATGTCTACCAAGATAGTTGCAACTACAACAAATGACAAAATTCCTCTATTTCGTGCTTTGATGGATGTCCATACATTGTTCCAAAGCTCCCATTTTGGCACAAGCAGGGAGTATGCTGGCAAAGGTTGTCGAATTTGGATTTACACCTACTAATTGCATTTTCTTGAAAGTTTCTAAAGCCTCTTCAACAAATCCATTTTGTGCATATCCCGCAACCATTGCATTCCATGAGATGACATCTCTTTGAGGCATTCTGCCAAACAGTTCACATGCCTTGTCAATGCTTCCACATTTTGCATACATGTCTACCAGGGCAGTTGCAACTACAACAAATGAACAAATTCCTCTATCCTTCATGCTTTGATGGATGTCCATACCCTGTTCCAAAGCTCCCATTTTGGCATAGGCAGGGAGTATGCTGGCAAAGGTTGTCAAATTTGGCTTTACACTTGCTAATTGCATTTTCTTGAAAGTTTCTAAAGTCTTTTCAAAAAATCCATTTTGTGCATATCCCGCAACCATTGCATTCCATGAGATGACATCTCTTTGAGGCATTCTGCCAAACAGTTCACATGCCTTGTCAATGCTTCCACATTCTGCATACATGTCTACCAGGGTAGTT
The DNA here is from genome assembly GCA_027924645.1 of Cunninghamia lanceolata. NCBI lineage: Eukaryota > Viridiplantae > Streptophyta > Pinopsida > Cupressales > Cupressaceae > Cunninghamia > Cunninghamia lanceolata. The sequence continues at coordinate 9,728,977 of BSBN01000165.1, read as the reverse complement.
GCAACTACAACAAATGACAAAATTCCTCTATTCTTCATGCTTTGATGGATGTCCATACCCTATTCCAAACCCTCCCATTTTGGCACAGGCAGGGAGTATGCTAGAAAAGGTTGTCGAATTTGGCTTTACACCTGCTAATTGCATTTGCTTGAAAGTTTCTAAAGCCTTTTCAACAAATCCATTTTGTGCATATCCCACAACCATTGCATTCCATGAGATGACATCTCTTTGAGCCATTCTGCCAAATAGTTCACATGCCTTGTCAATGCTTCCACATTTTGCATACATGTCTACTAGGACAGTTGAAACTACAACATTTGACAAAATTCCATCCATTACTTTTTGATGGATGTCCATACCTTGTTCCAATGCTCCCCATTTTGGCGCAGGCAGGAAGGATGTTGGCAAAGGTTGTGGAATTTGGCTTTACACCTACCAATTACATTTGCTTGAAAGTTTGTAAAGCCTTTCCAACAAATCCATTTTGTGCATATCCAATAATAATTGCAGTCCAAAAGATGAAATCTCTTTGAGGCATTATGTCCAACTGTAATAGCTGACAAAAATCCCCCTTCTCACTCACCTGCACGGTCTTTGGTTGGTCTCTACAAGAATGTGGGGAGAAAAGTAAGTCCACCACTGTCCCACACCACATTTAGGGTTTACTTGCGGGGATGTGGTGTTCACTCAGACTACCTCCTGCAAGCCCACAGATAAACTTGAGAGTCCCTACGGTGATGTGGGAAAGGACAATATCAATCCAGATGAAGTTGTGGCTTATGGGGTGGCTCTTCAAGCCACGGCCTTAAACCAGGAAGACATCAACCTTGTTGTCGTGAGTGACATCATGCCTTTGAGTCTTGGAGTGGGAGTTAAAGGTGGTATTATGAATGTCCTTGTGCCAAGAAATACTCCAATTCCTACTTGCATCATGAAATCCTTCACCATGGGTTTTGACTATATCAAAGTAATGTTGATTCGAGTCTACGAAGGAGAAAGAGAATTGACTACTCATAATAATTTCCTTGGTGAATTTGAAGTGAATGGAATTCAAGAGGCTTGAGATGGAGTGTCATCTGTAGAAGTTTGCTTCCAAGTGGATGAGGATGGCATTCTAATAGTCTCTGTGTAGGACAGACGGCAAGCAATCACATTATAATTTTTTACAATGAGTAGAGGCAGAGAGCGAGCAAAGAGGAAGTGGGTACAATAATTGCCAATGCACTGCATTTTCAAGTGGAGGACAAATGGGTCAAAGAAATTTACACTGCCAAATATAAACTGAGGTGCTTCATACATAACACATAGAGCAAAAGTGTATCTCAAGATATCATCAACAGTTTAGATGGTGCTCGGGATTGGGTGAAACAGTGTGAAGACTTAAATCAACTGCAACACAAGTTGAAAGAGTTGCAGGCCATGTATCAAAATATGAAGCTTCCATTTTTTTAAAGTTATTTCAAAATATTTCCATTTACACTTGTGATTTTAACTATTTCAATTCCTTCAATAGGTCAATTTTGAGCAATAAAAGTAGAACAAATATTTACCATTTTTGTTGTGAATGAGGTGTAAAATTGCTAGTGACTATTTAATTATTGAAATGGATGATATTTAAATAAAATGCTTTCAAACAAATCATGTTATGAAATTGAATATGAATTGTGCTTTTATCTTGGAGCTGTGTTAAAATCTAACCATTTTGAATATTGGATATATTATTTATTAGTTCTTGCCTCTATAAAACAGCCACTTATATTTTCATCTTATCATTTTTCTATTAGCGTGTTTTGAAATCTGTGTCAAAACCAATTAAAATCATGTGCTGTAGGGAAATTAAAACTTTAGTAATTCTTGATTTTCCTTTATTTTTCTACACTAAATATGAAAAGTTTCTAATTTTTGTTATTGGTTAAGGTTGTTTTTTCTTGGTGGAATGAATTCTGAAAAAATTAGAATTTAAAAATACGTCTTTTCTCTTTTGTAATGTTGTCTCTATGGGCATCTATGGTTTTACTTCTGAGAACTTGATCATTTCTTTCTCCCATCTTGGGTTAGGCTCACCATGCAAGGAAACTCCCAATCACCTTCAGAATAAGAGGCAGTTGCAAGCCCTAGGTTGAAAAATATAAAACCATTTATAGTGAAAACATTTTGGTAGCTGACATTTTTTGTGGTTTTACATGATCATTTTTCCCCAGTAGTGCAACTTTTTGAAGCAATGATCATCTTAATTAATGGATTGTTTCTGTTCATTGAACTTTAGGAGATACACACAATTCTATGATACCTCAGAAGAGTCAGCTATAAATTTAGTGCATGATTCTTTGATGGGTAATTAGCTGTGTTGTATTAATTTGATAGACAATTGTCATTCATGGAAGTTGTTTTTTATTAATATTTCTCATGTTTAATAGGAACTTTATCGAATTCTATCACATGCATTGGTGAATAATATCCATCTATCACACTATTTGTCTAATTAGCCAATGTCTTTAGATGCTTTGTATGCATTTCACTATCCATTAATACATCCAAGATGCTTCAAACTCTCCTTACAGATTATCGTAGGTGGGAGATAGAAATTGAGGAATGGCAAGGTCTTATACTTAGAATGAAAGACTTCATGAGTGGTAAGCATATCTCATCAATATTCAAATATTTGTTTACATGGGTAAGTACAGAGAGAAAGGTTAGTGAGTGCAGCTGGATGTCCTTCCAATTGGTGAACATTGATTTGAAGGGGCCAAAGCACCAACCAAACCATAGTAGACAATAACTCATGCTACTGTGTCAAGTGGGAAGACCAATCCAAACTAGCTCTCTCTCTCTCTCTCTGAATCTCCCCAATTGCATGTATGCTTTCTCACATAAATCTGAACACACACATGCATGTGAATGCTTCTCACATAAATCCAAACACACACACACATACATGTGTGCATGCTTTCTCATATTAATCCAAACACACGCACATTCACTTGCTTTCTCACATAAATCAGATTAAGGTGGTATTTTAGCTTTGGTTGTCTGCAGGAAGGTTCAAGCCATGACTGTGGAATATATTTTAGGGCGTTTGAGGAGCTATATGACTTGTCTAATGCTGATACTATATCTTCTTCTAAGTTTTACTTTCATGTCACTATCTTTGAGTTGCACAAAAAGCAGGTTTGTTTGTACATTATCCTTTTTGAGAAAATCTTAGGGCTTCTAGTATATTTTATTGTACATGCATTGATGACTTATCTGCTTCTAGTATTCTTTCTATTTGTTACAGTGGATATTTATGCATCTCTTGTTTTATTTTGTAGCATATTGTATTGGTCTCTTGTTAGCCCATCAGGTGTTGAAGTAGTTGGAGATGGATGATGAATATGTTGGCAATGAGGAGGTGATGCATGAGTTATTTGATGCATTTTCTTGTCTTTTGTTGAAGAGTTATCAGTTAGGCAGAGGGTTTAAGGAAGTCTTAAGACTGTCTTCCTCTTGACAGTAATCACCATGCTACAGTCTAGATTTTTGGACTCTCAAGAAGCTTATAACAGATGCATGTCAAACTATTCATGGCCCTTTTCGACATTGGTAACCACAAGTATATGCATTCACTGTCATTGGATCTCTAATGCTGAGAATTAATACAACAGATCCAAATTACCTATCCCCTATTTCAGTTTCCAAATTCTAACAATATCCTAATTGCCTTATGGTAACATTGACCTAACAAGGCTAAAACAATAGCTATTACAGATAAGGACAGTTTATCGCTGCAGGTAACAATTCATAGTGGCAGCTTATGAACTAGAGCAAGTTGGGTGCATGAGGTAGGATCTCTACATAGATGACAATGTGATCTTGAACTAGGACAGTGAGCTTCATGGAACAGTCATGGATTTGTGAAGAAGACATATATGAATGTCTTTGTGCTTCTATGCTCAGTGATACTCAGAAATCCATTTCTTGCTCATTCTTTGAGCTATGTATTGTAACCATGAAGGTTTTTTTATCAAAGAGAAAGCATTGTAACTTATTTTCAGATATGTATGCTATTTGTAAGCATTTTTATCAATAAAACAAGCTTTTTTCACCTTCTCAAAGTTGTTTCATTGTGCAAGCTTCAAAATATACTACTAAATATACTAATGACTAAATGCAAGCTTCAAAATGACTAAATATACCACTAATTAATGTCAATTAATAATTAAATTGACTAAATATACTACCAATTGACAGAAATCAGTGAACAGTGAATACATATGACTAAATATATGACCAGTGTTAAATCAGTGAATAAAAATGACCAAATAAGTGACCAGTTAACAACAATCAATGACTAAATTAATGACTAAATATATCAGTGAATAAAAAATGACTAAATAAGTGACTAGATTACAACAATCAATGACTAAATATACTACCAAATCAATCAATCAAAACAACCAATAAATGACTAAAAATGGTTTAGTCATCAATTTGGTCATGTTATAAATGACTGGCAATAAACTACTAATGGTCACGTGACCATGTTTGGTCATTTATAAGCAGTTTTTAGTAGTTTTTTAGTAATATATTGCTCTTTTTGTACTAGTGAAATAAATATGTCCTTTGGGAGAGAAATTTGTATAAAAGGGGAATAGATGGAATATTTCTCAGATGTGTGGATAAGGAACAATAGAAGAAATTGCTTGAAACTTTCCATAGTGAAGTTTGTGGAGGACATTTTTCAGCCTCAGTGATGACTTTTAAGATATTGAGGCAATACTTTTATTGGCCTGGCATGTTTAGAGATGCACACAATTGGGTATCAAGATGTGAGAAGTGCTTGAAGTTTACTAGTAGACCTCAGTTAGTTTCATTGCCCTTGAGACTAGTGGTAATAGATGAGCCATTTCAACAATGGGGGTTAGATTTCATTGGGCCTATTAATCCCAACTCTAGTGCCGGACACACTCATATCTTGACAACTACAAACTACTTTACTAAATGGGTAGAAGTAGTTCCTGTGAAGCATACCACCTCTTAGGTAGTATGTGCTTTTCTTAAAGAGAATATATTAGTCAAGTTTGGAGTGCCTAAAAAGCTTGTAGCTGATAATGCATCCAGTTTCTCTTCTAGTGAATTCACTCTTTTCTGTTATGATTATGGTATTAGCCTCGCTCATTCATCTGATTATTATCCACAAGGCAATGGGCAGGCTGAATCGAGCAATAAAAATCTCATTTCAATTGTTAAAAAGCTGGTAGATGAAAATCAAATAGGGTGGCACAAGAGTCTATATGACACTCTCTGGGTTGACAGAATAACTTACAAGAGAGCTATTGGTATGTCTCCTTTTCAATTGGTCTATGGAATTGATAGTGCACTTCCCATCCCTCTGGAATTGTCTGCATTAAACTTACTGAAAGCAATTGAAAATGAGCAGTTTTAATCAACCATGGAAAAGAGTATACTATATTTGAATCATCTAGAGAAACAAAGAGACATCATTGTGGATAAAATTGCTAGGCATTAGTAGATAGTTAAGAAGATCTTTGATAAGAAGGCTAAGAAAATGAATTTTGTTGTTGGGGATTCTGTGTTTTTATGGGACAAGAGAAGAGAGCAAAAGGGGGCTCATAAGAAGTTTGATTCTTTATGGAGAGGACCTTTCAAGATCAAGAAAGCTATTGGAGAGAATGCCTTTTCACTGACATATCCTGGTGGAACACCATTACCTCTTGCCTATAATGGGCGAGATTTGAAGTTATATAACTGGTAACATCTCTGAGTTCTTCTTTGTACCATAGTTTCTTTCCCTATCTTTCTTGTGTTTTGGTCGTTGTGTTTTTGGTGTGACTCTATTGCCCCCTAGAATTAGGCCTGGTTGCCAAAGTTTGTCTAAATTATCTGCGTCCTCCTTAGTCCTTGTCCCCAATTAGAGCCTATTATTACCCTGTTTTTGAAATTTTGCTAAAGCATTAGTGCCTTTGAAAATTTCTCCTTCTCTGTTTACCCCTTCCTTTTTCTTTCTTCTCGAGTTTAACTTTACTTAGCCATTTCTTGAGTCGTCAGAAATCTTTCGCATTTTTGAACCAATTCGACAGATTCAAAAGTTCATGAACTGCCTGACTTCTCGACTAATCTGTGAGTCTAATGCCTTAAAGTTTCCCTTTGCGTCATTTTTAGTATTTGTTTTGTGAAGACTATGTTGTTGGGAGGTCAGAAGTTCCTTGAATTTCTGAACTCTAAATGTTGTGGTTCAAAGGTTCTGAAGATACCTGACTTGTCGACTTCAAAGTGCTTCCTTTACTTGTGGCATCTTTTTTGAGCTGGCATGCGGTACATTGAAAAGACACTTGTCATCCCACATTTAATTTGGAGTATGTGTGAACTATTGGAAACAAGGTAGATAACTAAGAGGGGGGGTGAATCAGTTATCCTAAATAATTTAACTTTCTGTTCTTCTTTAACAATTAGTGCATCATCAAAACATATAAGCATGCATGACCATGAAAGCAGAAATAAAATCAATACACATAACACAATGATTTTGACGTGGAAAACCCTATTAAGGGAAAAACTACAGGGTGACTAACCCAAGATTGTATTCTTTGTTAAAAGAATAAGAAGTACAAAATGGCACTTGCCAATTAGGGCTCACTGCCTGAGCACACTGCTCACAAGAGGCTCACTGCCTATAAGAGACTCACTATCTACAAGGTATATAGAATGTAACCAGGTGTTTGAACTACTCAGAGGCATCCACATATGCTGAGGTTTAGTTCCGGTTAGGCTCAATATACTGATCTACTGCACTTCATTCTTCCTTTGCTTAGTGTTGTTGTTCTGTCACATACTGGACTTGTGTAGCTGCTTCCACACTGCTCTTTGCTTTTCTTTGCACACTCTATCACACCACACACACCTTCATACTGAAATCCATTTGGTATATGTATCCGCACCAAGGATCTCAACATCTTTCTAGTCGGCATCCAGAATACTTAAGATTTTCCCAACACACTGATCTGTCGGTTGAATCCATGCTTACTATGTGATGCGTATCAAGGATGTAGATATAAAAGTCATCAATCATGTCAGCAAACCATGAATGATCCCTTAAGAAGCTTTATCACCATCAATTTCTCATCCGGATTAAGGTTTGATGCTCTATCGGTTAGTTCTTGCTCAGTCTGTTCTGCCTGTCAGGAACCCAACACTTAGGTGCTCATATCTTTTCACTCTTTCATCACCGGAGGCTCAATCTCTAGAATGTGGCAATCATGGTACTCCTCTTGACTTCCCCAAGTCTGCACTTTGCTAAGATACATCCTCTGAGAGATCCAGACTTGACTGTCAGACCTTGCTGCATGCTCTGTTCTTGCTCACCAGACCAAAACACTCTTCAGTCTGACTTCCGGTAAAGACCTATTATGTGTTGCAGATGTGTGGGATAAACTTTGTTGCCATCAATGACAACAATAATGAAGCCACACAGTGTCTCTTGCCAACAATCTCTCCCTTTGACATTGATGGCACACTTAGTGAAAAATGAATAAGTGTTATAACAGGCTCCCCCTTGGTTGATGCTTTATCTTATGTACACTTCTACCAGAGCTCCCCCTTAGCTAGATTCCACATTTTTCATTGCTCCTCACTCCCCCTTTGACATCAATGGCAAATCCGCACACCAAAATTTGCAAAAAAAAGTAACCTATACATAGACACATAAGTATATATACAAGTTATACTTACATATACTTAAGTATATCCACAAAGTGGTTTTCAACTGGACAAATTCTATTGCCCAACTCTGCTTCATTCTATCCAAAATTGAGATGTGACCACTTAACAAAAATGCAAAGGCTTCTGCCCTCTTTAAGTCTGCCGGATCACTGGTCCGGGCTGTAGTTTGAGCATCAGTTAGGGCTTCATGCATTGCCTCTAACTTAGGGATAATTATCCCTCTTAGTTCACCCATTTTGCTTATTCTATTTTTCTTCTCCTTCTCAAACCTCTTGATCTCATTTATAGTGGCAATAGCCTGGCAATCTTGATTCATTATGGATGAGGTGAGAGGATCAAAACTCTGGGATAAGCTTGATAGTTTACCCTCTTGTTCTTCCACCTTCTTTGCAATGTCTGTTGTTACTGTGGACCAAGATAAACAAAATTTGTATAATTCTCTGCCATCTTTAAGAACATTGTCTAGGCTCTTTATTCCAATATTTAGATTTCTCCTATCTTTTGCTATGAGCCCCTGTACTTCAGAGAATCTCTTACCCAAAAACTCTTTCCAAACTTTCTCTTCTACTGATTTCTCCAAAAAATCAAAATGTGTGCTAACAAAATTAACAAGAGATTTTAGATTATTGGATGAGGAGGCTGAAAGATCCTTTTGGAAGGATGGCATGATTTTCTCTAGCACACCGGATGCAATCTCTATTAGCTCACAGTCTTCCATGTGAGACTTCAGAAGCTTTTCTTTTTCTTTAGCTTGAGCAAAAGATGCTACCTTCATTGTCTGGACCGGAGAGAGAGAGTCAAAATTGAGTGGTCCATGGAATAGCTCCGGTTCATCTAATTCCATCATTTCTTTGGTCAGGAAGTCTTTAACCGCTTCTGCAGTGTCTCTTGCCAAAGACAGAGTCTTCTTTCCTTCTGTAGCCTTAGAACTGTCACCTGGGGTCTTCTCTGATTGATCTTCTTCTCTTCCCTTTACCTCTTCTTCTTGACTGATTTTCTCTTCTTTTCTTTCTTCTCCTTCAGTTCCAGAGTCTGCTGGGGGATCTGGAAGAGAGATGTTTACTTCTTCATGGACTTCCTCTTCCGAAACAAAGGAATCCAAGTCCTTAGTCTTCTCTTCACCTGTCTCCTTTGACTCTTCTGCAATTTTCTCAGTAGAATCTTCCTTTGATGCACTTAATCCTTTGACATCCATGGTAGAAGGTTCATCACTTATGTCCTCTATAATAGGAAGATTGAATCTTTTATATGCATTCCAAAGGATGTCTTCAGTCTCTTTTGCCACCTGATCAGTCTCTCCGAGCATAAGCTTGTTCATTCTGGCTTTGCTCCGGAACTCATCCTTGCAATCCTTGAAGATCATGTTCATTTGTTTTGGAGTGATGGAAGGATAGAGTTGAATAGCCATCTGTTCCCGGATCTCCATATCCTTTTCCTTGGCATTGTCTTTTCTAAGTTCAAGTACTTTCTCTAAACTCTTAGGGATTAGAGAGATGATTTCAATGAATGCTTTATTATATATGTTTAAGTACTTAACTGTAGCTTCTTCCAAGATCCTTTTGTCTGTGTAACTATACTCATCATAGAATTCTGTCATTGGTTGTAGATTCCCATCCACAGTAACTACCTTAATGACATCATCAATGGAGAGTGTAGGTCTTTCAACAAATTCTTCTGCTTCTTCTTCTTTGTTTTTGTCGATAGATGATTCCACAGAAGTTTTCTTTTTCTTCTTCATTTTCTTAACCTCTTCACCTGTCTCTGTCTCTTCATCATCGTTGTGGCTTGTGTATGACCTTGTGGCCTTTGTCTTTGTTCTCTTCTCTCCTTTACCGGAGGTCTTTGCTTCCGATTTTGAGGTTTTGAGCTCTTAAAGGTGGTAGGTGCAAAGCTCTTTGAGGATCTAGTCCGGGAGGGGGCTTGCACCAGAACACTTTCTTTTTCTGCTTCTTATCTCTCTTTTTCTACTCTTTCTACCTTCTCTCTATTGGCATCAACTGCCTCCTTTGATATGCCATATTTCTTGGCAATTTCCTCTACTTCCTTCCTGACTTTTCTCTTTATTTCAGGTTGCCTTAGTTCAACATGAATTTTCACACTCAATTCTTGAAAGGTGCCAAACCTTTCAGCCTCAGGGTCCTTAGGCTGACTTAGTAGGTGTTGGACATGCAGTTCCAAAATTTTCTCATCCACCTCATAGCCCATTGGCATAATCCAGACTATTCTGGGCTCTACTACCTCCATTAGGTATTGATCAGTGTCTACCATAAAACACACTATATCTTTATATTTTTCAACCAATGTCTGAGGAATTCTTTCTCTGGCCTGCATCATACCTTGGAAATTCTTGAAATATCCCCAGAGAGCTATGCTTTGAGCCTTGGCATCACCAAGCCCATACATATAGTCTCTGATTTGTATGGCCACAGGTCTGTCATTTTTCCATACCCAACCACTAGATCCGGGTAGCTCATTCATATAGTAAAAGAATAGTCATAGTATCAAGCCACCGTACTTAAATGAATTCTTCTTATCCTTCTTTATTTTCTATAAATTCTCTAACAGTTGGTTCAGGAGAAGCTCACAAAGATCATAGTCAGCATTTTTCCTTAGCATTTCATATGCAGTATATATAGCAGTTTTAGATACTGAATTCTCCCTACTGGAGTGATAGATTTTGTAACCAATTATCATAGAGGCAAATTTGATATCCAGATCTATGATGTCTTCTATTGTCATTTCCCTCTTGTCAAATTTTGATTTGGTAGCCTCAGTTACAGTTTGGTTTTTGACTGATTTGAGAGTAGGCAACCCACCAGATGAGTGCAATCCGGTTACCACCCTAATGACATCTTTTGTGATCTTAAATAACCTCATCAACCACATGAAGTTGTCATGCATTCTGCTCAGAACATACCGGACCCATTCATCTTCTGCAAAATAGGGGAAATGGATGCAATGTCCAAAATGCTTATCCCGGATGGCCTTGTATTGGGGTTTAATTTCAAATGTTTCATCTATTAATTCCTTGTGATAGATATCCATAACCTTGGATTCCCCAAATTTCTCAATGTTGGCATGAATGTATACCCTAACATCTTCTACATGCAGAACCCCATGCAGAATGCTAGAGAATGCGCCTAGGGGATCAACTTCAAGGGATTTGTAAGGATGTTTCTTGAACTTAGGGCATGGCCTATCAGTGATCTTAACAACATTTGGAGTAGCCATCTTTCAAAATATTCAGAGAGAGATATTCAAGAGTGGAAATACCTTTTTACGCTTCTAGGGTTCACGATAAGAGCTGAAAAGATCGTTGGTTGAATCGAATTCTGCGGTTGATCCTTGAGAGGGTTGAAGCAATCTTGTTGCAGAGCTCTTTCTTTCTTCTTCTCAAATGCAAATGTACAAATGGTGAACCCAAAGAACCCTTTTATTTATGCACAAACCCTAATTCCATATTGCAATAAATGCACAACTTAAGTCATTCTGGTTGCCTTGTTCTCCTTGTTCTAAGAGAGTTCCTTCCGGATCACTGAGATGCACTTAGAATGATAACTTACAATGTATCTCCCTTCCTTGAATCATCCTATTTATCCGTAGATCAAGGTATTTCAATTTTGAATCATACCGGATCTAACTGTGAAAACCCTACTTTTACCGGATGACTGTCAAACTAGATCAATTTTGGACGATTGGCCTCTTCAACCTTCTTGCGAATCTTTTATATTTTTACCAAGGGTTATTTAGATATCTCTTTGAGAATTCTTCAATTTGCTACACTCCATGTGCCAATTTAGGCACCAATTGACTGGCTGGGGGAAATTGTTTTCTTTTGTGATTCCCCCTGAGCTAGAGCTCATCTATCTAGTTTCTGGAAGGAATATCAGCTCCAGATTCTAGTGCAGATCCATCCCCAACATTTTCTGTACTTCTCTTCACCCAAATCTTGTTCATCTCCCTTTGAACTTCATCCGCATTCACTTTTCCTTTTCCTTTGTCTTGATTTTGATTATGATGCACCGGACCCCTTTTATCCTGATTCTTGCTTTTGCAGAATTTGGCAATATGACCGGATCTATTGCAATTGTAGCAAGCTATATTTCTTTGCATATTTGACTAATATCCTCTTGATCTGCATTGATTAGCCATATGTCCCATTCTATTGCATGCAAAGCATCTACCATTGAATGAATTGTTTATTTGCATATTTCTACATTCATGAGATTTATGACCATACCTTTTGCAGTTAAAACACTGTCTGGAGAAGGATGAATTAGTCTGATTCATTCTTCTTCTGCACTGATTTGCTTTATGACCAAAGTTATTGCAGTTGTGGTAGTATCCATTGAAGGATGGATATCTTTGAGCATTTGGTTGTCTTACCGGAGGTCTTCTAGGCTTGTACCTTGGATTTCCTGATCCAGAGTTCTTTTGACCGGATCCAAAGCTTTCACCTTTCTCATATCCCAAGCCATGCTTGTCATCTACCCTCTTTTGGCTTTCAAGAAGAACTTCAAGTTGAGCAGAGCTTATACTAAATTTTTCTTTGTATTCATTTGCTGTTTGAAGATCCCTTTTAAGAGTGTCTATCTGATTTTCAAGTTGTTCTTCATTATCTCTAGCTTCTTCAAGATTAGATTCTAGATGTCTGATTATTCTATCCATTTTGTGGCAGTCTTCTGACTTCTCCTTGAGAGATTGTCTTAGATTATCTTCCATTTTTATTTTCTCTTCAATTTCTTGGGTGAATTTCATAACCCCTAATTCCATTTCATGTCTTACCATAATGACCTCTTTTGATAGCTTCTCACATAACTTGTTTTTCTCATTCAGATCTTCATTAGTATCATTGGCTTCACTTTGACTTGCTAATTGTTCAAGAAGTTCCTTTCTCTTTTTCACAGAGATACTCAGTTTTTCTTTTAGTTCATTTATGAAGTCATCAGCTTGTTTGAGTCTTTCCCTCAGGTTATTGACTTCAGAGTGAGATTGCTCAAGATCATCTAGGGCAAACTAAAGTTGTTCCCTCATACCATACATATCCATTGAGATTCCTAGATCTTCCTCAAGCTGTTAGGCTCTGTTTGGAGGAACTTGGCTCTGATACCAATTGTTGGAAACAAGGTAGATAATTGAGAGGGGGGGTGAATCAATTATCTTAAATAATTTAACTTTATATTCTTCTTTAACAATTAGTGCAGCATCAAAACATATAAGCATGCATGACCATGAAAGCAGAAATAAAATCAATACACATAACACAATGATTTTGACGTGGAAAACCCTGTTAAGGGAAAAACCATGGGGTGACTAACCCAAGATTGTATTCTCTGTTAAAAGAATAAGAAGTACAAAATGACACTTGCCAATTAGGGCTCATTGCCTGAGCACACTACTCACAAGAGGCTCACTGCCTACAAGAGACTCACTGTCTACAAGGTATATAAAATGTAACTAGGTGTTTGAACTGATCAAAGGCATCCACATATGCTGAGGTTCAGTTCCGGTTAGGCTCAATATACTAATCTGCTGCACTTCATTCTTCCTTTGCTTAGTGTTGTTGTTCTGTCACATACCAGACTTGTATAGCTGATTCCACACTACTCTCTACTTTTTTTCGCACACTCTATCACACCACACACACCTTCATACCAAAATCCATTTGGTATATATATCCACACCAAGGATCTCAACATCTTTCTAGTCAGCATCCGGAATACTTAAGATTTTCCCAACACATTGATTTGTCAATTGAATCCATGCTTACTATGTGATGCGTATCAAGGATAGAGATATAAAAGTCATCAATCATGTCAGCCAACCATGAATGATCCATTAAGAAGCTTGATCACCATCAATTTCTCATCCGGATTAAGGTCTGATGCTATGTCGGTTAGTTCTTGCTCAGTCTGCTCTGCCTGTTAGGAACCCAACACTTAGGTGCTCATATCTTTTCACTCTTTCATCACCGGAGGCTCAATCTTTGGAATGTGGTAGTCGTGGTACTCCTCTTAACTTCCCCAAGTCCATACTTTGCTGAGATACATCCTCTGAGAGATCTGGACCTGACTGTTGGACCTTGCTGCATACTCTGTTCTTGCTCACTGGACCAAAACACTCTTCAGTCTGACTTCCAATAAAGACCTATTATGTGTTGCGGATGTGTGGGATAAACTTTGTTGCCATCAATGACAACAATAATGAAGCCACACAGTGTCTCTTGCCAACACGAACAAAGTGGTATGCTTTTTGAAGGGAAACTCGAGGCAAACATTTATGATTTTTGAGAATGAATTTGCCACTAGAATTTAATGATCTTTATGAACAAATTTATGAAAAGTGACTCTAAGTTTTGATAAATTCCCTATTTTTCACCGGAAGTTGCATTATTTTGCTAAGGGAATACCTTGCAGAGTGAAGAACAACTAAGCCACTACGTGCGCGATATCAATGGGAAATACATACTTGTAGGTTAGCACGATTAGTTATTTCTATCCTATTTCTTGTTTTCTTCTACTATTAAAAAACAACACTTCTCTCGGGTGGTAGAATCTTTCTATTTTCATGTATCAATGTATCTATTTTCATGTATCAATGTAGAGAATTTCCTGCGAAAACCTTGCATATTCCTGCATTGTCTGTGAGTGCTTTTGAGTTTCTGACCGTTTGGTTTCTCAATTCAGTAAAAATTAAATTCAAGTTTCAAGGGGCTCATATGGTCCCTGTTGTGGAGAATGGTTTGTCTAGCGTAAAGGATATTGAATTGGGCCACATTGATTTTGAGGACTTTTGGGGAAGAATGCAATCCGAAGGCTGAACTCCCCTCGCGGATAAAATTGTCAGCAGTGGGTTGGACAAAGCTGGAGGCTTTCCACTTGCAGTGTGTTGCCCTGAGTTAATTGTAGCCTGTGCCAATGGTTACTTTCCAGAGTCTCAAGAAATAAGAGCCTCAGATGGCTTTGTGGTGGTAGAAATTGATTCTAAGTCCGTTGCTTTAGCTCTGAATTTGGAGGAATATGAAGATAAATCTGATGTTTATGTGTCCTCTGCATGGACATATTACAATGAAAGAAATGACTGGTACCAAACTTGTATTGCCAAGAGCTGGTTGGAAATCAAAAGAAAGGGAAAATCATGGCTTCCTGCTAATCTTAAGAGGAGTCACTTCAAAGAAGAAATTTTAGATATGATAACATTGTTGAATCATGTAGTTGGGAGCCCGAAGTTGGATACTTTTGCTTTCTAGATGTGTAGGTTTATTTTGTTAATTTGTGGTGATCATTGCATTGATTGGGAAAAAATAATTAGCGAAATTATGCATGAACAGTTGATGAATTTCTTGAGAGATGTAAAGTTCTACATGTGCTTCCAGCTGATGTGTTGGCTTGCAAAGAGGCTACTTGGCATGGTCTAAGGATTCAAGGAACTCCCACCACCGGTACGCCTATGGATTAGACCTTTCCCCAATTGGAGAAGATTAAAGGTATGAGAGATTTTAGAAGAGTAATTGATGCCTTTTCTATGTTTTTGACTAAGAATATTGATGGCTCATTGGAGCGTAGATTTTCTACTGAAGTAGCCACATTGGTCATGAATTTTGAAAGTCTTTATATTTAGTTTGACCAATTTTCCTATTTGAGAATTGGGGGTTATGAAAATACCCTGTTAAAATTGTCATGGTACCCATCTGACTATCTCGTGTTTCTAGAGTTGTGTCGTCAAATGGTGACTGTAAATATGAAGTACCATGCCATGAAGAAGAAGGTTTACCCTTTTCCTGTGTCTTTGTCATTCTATTCTTGCAAAAGTAATGATAGCACCAGAAGTGTTGATAAGTTGCTCTTTGAATTTAGCCTCCACAGTTTGCCAACTCATGTGACCTTCGACAACAAAAATTATGTAAAGGAGCATATGCATGGAGGAGGTTCATATCTGCACAAACCCCAGCTCGAGGACTTCTAGGAAGATTGTTTAGATGAGAGGGAAGTGTAGAGGAGAAGTTGGATGAGGCTAACCATTGACCAAATTCGAGCCTTCGAGTTGAACATTCAAGTCCTTGACATGGTCGATGATAACTCTCATATTGTTGATGAAGGCTATCATACTACTGCACTACAACCTCTTCCTCTTGTGAGATGGTCTGAAAAAGAAATCATAGATGTAACTCTTCTCTCTTTCCAGGTGATAAGAAGAACATAGAAATGACTGAGGGAAAAGGTGAAAGAGTGTGTTGGTTCAGCTGCACCTAGAGAGTCAACCTCTCAGAGCCAAAACAGATCCTAGACTACTCAAAGAAAATCATCTAGTTTGGACCCAACTCTTTAGAGAGTTGGCTCAAAGTTGAATGGAGATGGTGATTGGCCCCCTAATGAGGTTGGTAAACTGAAGACAACATGTGAGCAGGATGGTCAACTTGTAAAGAGTAATACCAGATTGGTTGCCTCTTCATCAAAGGCAAACCATGTGCCATTTGTTAACAACCTTGTAAGTGATAGTGATTCTTTTATTTTCACTTAGTTAGGAGAAGATAGTATGCTACAATCTCTACTAAGTTCTTCGAGTTCTCCCAACCCAAATGATCCCCCAGAAAAAAATTCCTCACCTGTGCCTATGGATGGTATCATGAGTATGGTCAATGTTGCTAACGCTCCCTCCCCATCTCCTACCTGATTAAAGAAAGTAGTGGAAAAGAAGAAAAGGTATACACCACCAGTGGATGCCTGTATTGATATTGTGGCCAAGTTACTACAGAACATCCCTAAGCCTAAGCGTGCCAAGAGGATGTCGAGGATGGTGACTGACCCTACCTTGGGGAATTAATTTCTAGAAATTGCAGATCTAGTGGGAAGCAAAAATGAGGATGAAGTAACTGAAGCTGACTTCAGAATGAGCAAAGTGGATTTGGGACCTTCAACTACTGAAGGTGATCTCTATCCTGTCAAGTACTTGGTCAGCAATATATCTAAAAGGGTCAAAAGATAGCAAGAGGAGAATTCTAAGTTGCTATCTCAAGTAAGTTCCTTGTCATTATTTGTTCAATCAATTGTTGAGATGATAACACCCTCAGGAAAAGCCCCTCCTGATGTGAATTTGAATGCCCTTGATCCCAATTATTACAATAAATAAAAGGTTCGTTGGCTTTAAAAAATGCTATGGATCAATGGGTTGAGAAGGTCATTTTTGATGGTCTTATATTTGTTGAGGAAGTTAAACTATTTGATTCTATCTATGGGAAAAGAGAAGCTTTGATAGTTGAATTCCAAATAGCCAGAAGTTATCATAACAACCTATCTTTAGCTTCTAAGGAGATACAATAGATGGCCAATATAGATGTTGGTATCCTAGTGGCTAAGGAAATATTGAATGACCATGGGGAATTAAACATACATGTATGGACTGATGCAGTTGAGTGGAATCTCCACCTTATAATTTCTGTTGAGGATGAGATGAGGAAAGCAATTGAAAATTACTTCTCTGAGATGATGAGGACCAAAACTAACTTTGTTGTTCTAGAGATCGAGGCTACTGGGACTGATGATGAAAAGCTATTGGATGTCAAGGAGATAAAAAAAAACTTCAAGAAGTTGGTAACTGAAGAAATAATGAATTATGATATTATAACAAGGGAGTCACTTGGTAAGCTTGCAAGGACAATAGCATATATCAAGACTGTCAGGAGCAGATTCGATGATGTACATCAAAAGGTGGTAGATGCAGATAGAGTAGTAAGTAAAAGAAAATGTAGGATCAACATGACTAGGTCTTCAAAGGGAATGTCTTTGGCACTTGTGATCAACAAATATAGGGCATACAAAGTGAAGTTGTGAGCACATGCATCTCAAATGGCGCAAAGTGGCACTGGGAATGAAGATGAACAAGCGGGAGAAGAGGAAGTGCTAGATGAAGTTGATAATGGAGATGAGGATGTGGCAATCCTCAATTAGTTTCTTTCATATGCTTTAGTTAATTTTTCATATTTGCTTAGAAACTATTGGCTCTAGAGGGCCCTTTATTATTATTGTTTAAACTTCTTTTAATCGACTGTCTTCAAGAAGCCTTTAGCGTTTAAGACAATTATGGTTCGACTTAGCTAAAAAATTGATTAGCTAGTCGTGATAAGAATCTTTTGGCAAACTGTGTTTTGGTGATAGATCATTTTGGCTTTTTGTTCCATTACTTTACATACATATAATAGAAATCAATGTAGTGGAGATTTGAATGGTTGTAAAATTTGTTTTATGATTATCTGATTCATATTCTTCTTATGTTGAATGTGTTGTTGTTGGTGTTGATGATATTTGTGTATTGAGGTGATTAGATATTTGTAATTCTTTCTCACTGCTGGGAATTATCTATCTTTTGATATATTGTTCATGGTGGTGATTATATGGTGAATAGTATTTGTTTTATCAATTTGTAGATGTTAGTTTGGTGGAAGTCTTTGAGATTCTTATTATTGGATGTATTATGCCTTTACTGCTTTCGAGTTAAAAACACCACCTTTACTTTGCTTTTTGGTTAAAAGTGATACTAGTTTTCATTCATAAGAATATTAATCGAAAGTAGTTGCACCTTGTAAAAGAAGCAGAGAACCTTTGTATAATACCAATATAGTAGGCTCAACTATTGTTACATTTGTCATCTATCTAGGTGAGAGTATATAGAGTTAGGTGACAAATCTGTCAACCAACACACGTCATCCTAAACATCCTTGTCATCACATCCATCTTAAGCCAAGTCACTCTCATCATAATAAAAACCCTAGTTGTCCCAATCATCCATCCTAGTGATCCTATTCATCCCTATCATCCATCTCATTATCCCTAATCATCCTACTTGTCATATCAACTTCATAATAGTCATTATCCAATTTAATTCATTTCAAGAGTCTACACGTGTCTTTCACCCCCACCTATCCTCTCATGGGGGCATCATTCCAAATCATTCAATCACCATCATCCTAGTCACTCATATAATCCTATTTATTCATATATTAATCTAATCATCCCTCATCATCCAAATCATCAACCTAATCATCCACCCCCATCACTCCTAACCATCCAAGTCATCCTCCTTATCCATCCTCATCATCCTAAGCATCTAATCACTCCATCCTAGTCATCTTTCTCATCCCTCTTATCCACCTCATATCTTGATCATATCCTAATCATTCCACATCATCATCCTAGTCTTATCCATAATCCAATCAATTTCCTCCATCTCATCATCCTAACTCAATTTTTTAGCCTAATTTACTACTTGTCAAAATGGTTACGAAAATAGAAAACAAGAATTATGAGGATGATCCTTATGGCACCCAAATTATGTCAGAAAATACATCCTTGGACTTTTTCCATCCTAGGTTTAGCTCCCAGGTCCCTTGTTTTGCATCTTGTATGTTCATTTTGACTCCCGAAAGAAACTGGATTGAAACCCATGTCACATGGGGCATGAAGGACATTGTGGCACTTAGTCCTTTCTTGAAAAAGGACAAGTGGACATGGGCTCTAGCACCCTTGTCTTGCCCTATTTTAGGCAAGCCCCAAATTTGAATGTCAGTTTTGTGACCATTAATTAGGTCCCATGGCGACATCTTAAGTTTGACTTACAAAATTCTTAGTGGGAATGTGTTTATTTGCATATATAATCATGTTTAGGGTTTCATTTGTAAACTAGAAGATGATGGTGAACTTTTGGTAAACTTATGATTTTAGAGCATTCAAAATATTCATTGTTGCAGAGTAGAGCATCATTATTGTGTTTATGATTGGAGATTTAGCTTCATCTTCTCATGTGATTGAAGGATTTTCATCTACATGTGAGTTACACCTCTGAGGTGATATATATTTGTGTTTGAATCATTTATCAATTTGTTTTGCCTCTATCCCATAGCGATATGTACTCTTTATCTAAAAATGGTGTTCAGAAGACTTGAATGTATCTCCAAGGCTTGACTGAGGCAAGCCTCTAAACACCACAATGCCCAACAACACTCCTTGTGATTACAGGTTACAAGTGTCACATCTTGACGGAGTGGAGTTGCAAGGAACAGTAACACAATGTGCAGATTCCAGATCTCTAAAGAAAAGCACTGCTCAGACTCGGGCTCCAATGCCAGTGTCCTCTAATGTTGAAAATATAGAAATCATTGTGACAGTGACAATCAGCATCTGGAAAGGCTTTGACATCTTGAAGAACACCCTTCCTTGGACTCAAGCACTAGTGCCAGTGTCCTTCGCATCTCCCGAGATGGAAACTGAAAATACAGTGATTATCAGTGTCAGAAGGAGATCAAGATTCCATGAAGAAAACACCACCTTGGATAGGGGTGCTAATTCCAGTGTCCCCAAATATTCTGCATTTTAAACTTCAAAAAATGGTCACTAACTAATCTCTGCCTACTACTTTAGTTTGCAAGCATTTGTTGTAATTCATCATTTTACTTAATGTTTTGCATAATTAGGGTTTTAAGGGCATTTGAGCATGAAATTGATACATTAATTGACAATCTCTGAATTTCCACATCATTTCAAGTGACATCCTAACCTATAGGTGAATCCTCTTACAAACGTATGATTCAACTCAGTTGATATGTCCTTGAATGTTTGTATTGAAAGGAGGATTTAACCCTTTTATCATTTCTTCCTCTCTTTTACACAAATTTTTTTGGTGAACTCATGTTTATTTGAATTTTGTACCTTGTTGAGTGTTGTACTCTAGATTTGCATTCATTCATCTTATTGGATTTAAAAATTTACAGAAAAATTGAAAATTTTGGCATTTTAGGCTTGCATTTTGGCATAATTTACATTAATTTAATTTCTATTATTTTCATTAGATCTGATTTAAATTTCAGAAATTCATCTTATTTTAATCATTTACATTACATTTTCATGCTTAATTTGTAAAAAAATTGCTTGAAATTGTGCATTTTCATAAAAACCTAGTTTTGCATTAGCTAGGGTTTGTAGTTAAAATCTTGTTTCAGATTTTACTACCCTTTTCAAACACTCATTATGGACTTATTTCTAATTTTAGTATTTCATCATAGTGTCCTTTTTGCAAATATTCATGTCTAGGGTTTGAAATCCTTGCATTTTCACTAGATTTGGCCTTGTTGTCTCTCTAGAATTGCATTATAGGCATGTTGTGAAGAATATTATTGCATTATTGGACTGATATTCAACTTATTATTTTCTACCCCTCATAAAATTCTTCACAACACCTCTTCTTTTAGTGATTTGCATTGAAAAATTGTGAAAAAAAAGTAAAAAATCAAGCATTTCTAGATTATAAGCATACATAGTTTTGCACTTGTTCCTTGCATAAGCATTGAAAATATTTTAAAATCTGATCTTGCATACATTTGGAGACATATACACATGGCTTATAATCGCAACAATAATGCTAGGCTTCCCCCTATGCCTTATTTGAAAAGAAGGATCCCTGAACCTAAAATCACATTTACACCTCATGACAAAACATTTGTAGACAATGAAGGACCCCTTTACATTACTGTGAAAATAATGGAGATTCCAGTAAATGGTACACTTATAGATCCTAATTGCATGACTAATGTAATAATGGAAGAGTTTCTCCTTGCACATAATTTGACACAAGATTCCTATGAACCTTCGAATTTAAGGATTAAGACACATAATGGAGCTTTAATGCCTACCTTTGGGAAGATAACTTTATTGGTTATAGCTTTTGATAAATATGTGGATCAATTATTTGAGGTTATCCCTTTATCCGACCTCTTCCATATAAAACTAGGACACCCATGGTTAAAAGCTATGAACACCATCCCCTCAACTATTCACAATTGCATAAAATTCCCTTTACATGGACAAGTGCGTACTATTTGACGTAATACATATCAACCTTTGGCAATGGACAACAACTTTACCCTTGATTACTTTTGGCCGCAACCTGATAGTGACCCTAAGCCACAAAGAGATCACTCTTTCCTACAATATAGATGATACAAAGAAAAACTTATATCTAGAGTGGTTGGGCCTCTTATGCAAACAATAAGAGATGAACAACTCGCATTAGAAGAACTTCCTAGAGAAAAAGGAAAAGGACAAAACAAAATAAGAATAAACCAAGATTTTTATGACTACAATGAAATAATTGGTGTGATAGAAGTGGATAAGGAAAAGTTCAATAACTCACCTCGTCCACGAAGAAATGGTATATATGTTGAGGTTCCTCCCCTATCATCCTTACAAGGATCAGGAGGCATTTGCCAAGAACAAAACACTTTATCAAGACAAATATTTGAATATGGTGCTTCCTCCTCTAACATCCGAAAACCCATGGAAAAACATGACAAAATTTTTGAATACATAAGCAACAAGACAAAAAAAATAGACAAGCAAGAGAAAGAAGGAGAAAAAGACAAGCTTTTGCCTAATGAAATGCACCTCAACAAAAAAACATTACACCTAACATTGAATCAAACCAAGACAAAGTTAACACTGAACAACTTGAAGACAAAAACAAAAGTTGGGCTATGGTACCTTATGAACCTCTTTCCTCTAGCATTCAAGATTGGGAAGATGATGACTTACTCGATGATGACCGCTAGTCCAATTGTCCCTACAGGTAAGTATTTCTAAGCCTTTACCTCTATGTTGTATTCCCCCGTGATGTGTTATGTGTTGTTTAGGCCTCCTTGGATGACCCTTGATACTCTTGTAAGGTCAAGAATACCAGGAGACCACCTTTGTTATGACCATTCTTCTATATTGCTCCTCTCCTCCATTTTCATTGTTGTGTGTTTTGTCCTAGGAGCATAGCGTTGTGGTTGGTGACTTGGAGGCACCTTACTATGTGATGACCCTAAGGCACTTTTTTTCCTTTCTTGATTTATTGTATACCTTCCTCTAGTGGTTTTATCTAGATGGCAGATGACAAAAAACAAATAATACTGATACAAACCATGTGTCCCTTCAGTGTGTAAGCAAAAATGGACCTAGTCCATACATGATGATGGGGTTGATATATATTATCTGACGCTTGGCTAGTAGAATCATTCCGTGTGATATTTTGATGATGTCTAATATTTTCTAACAAACCATAACAATATAGCTGCTCCGTGCACTCTATTTATCTTGGATCTTGCCTTGGTTACATTCGATTTTGAGATCTCTACAGTATAGCCCCATGGTTATACTCGGGTTCTGAATTCGTAGTATAACCTTGGCTCTTGATGTGATTATGTTTATGCATTTCTTTTATCATGTGATGTGGTTATTATCTTAGAGAAAGATTTCTAACCTCCCTTCTTGTCAGAAATTGTGTGTGCTTGTGGGAACATTGGGCGATCGTAAAGTACATGTAACCTCTGGGGGCATGGGCTTTGCAAAATCTCTTGTTCCCTTATGTGTTTTCTCTCTACCTTAATGGGCTTGATATCAGTACATGATATCAAACACCTTAAGGTAGGGGCATATATAAGGTAACCTGTATGATGATTTTGGCACTAACGAAGCGTGTTTGTAAGCCCTCTGCAGAGGCGGGATGTTGTATCTCCGCATGAGTGCACATCTTTATTTTATATTGCAATGAGAAAGCCCTCTACGGAGGTGAGATGTCGTATCTCTTGAGTTAGTGTGTATCCTTTTATTTTAATCCCTCTACGGAGGCGAGGATGGTGTATCTCTTGAGCTAGTGCAAATCCTTTTTATTTCAAAAGTCCTCCAAGTAGGCAGGGTTGGTGTATCCTCCTTTAAGCATGTCTTTAGCTGTTGTTGTGGCATAAGCCCAACCATCAGGTGTGCCTATAATGTGCCTAAGATGGTGGTGAACCTAGCAATAGGCTCCTTCCATCACTTGGTTTCCATGTTTTATACATACAGTATGTCTTTGGCATGCTATATGACACTCGTGTTTTCCATGTGTCTTCTGTGTGTTTTCCCTTTTGTATGGTGTGTTTGTTCCCAAGCATAGTCTAAATATGTGTGGCGATGAGTCCCTCCTATGCTTTGGGATTTGTATGGCATGTTTGTTCTCAAGTGTTCTCAAGAGTTGTATTGCGTGTTTGTTGCCCCATATGCAGTCTAAAGATGTGTTGCGATGAGTCCCTCCTGCATTTTGGGTTGTGTGTTTACTTTCCATGTACTTGCATTTGCATTCATATATATGAAAATGAAAAAGAAATAATCACCGCATTCATTATGTCTTGCGTGTCTTCAATATTATCTTCTCAGTGTTTTGCATGACTATAACTATCTTCTCCATGTTTTGTGTGCCTGTTATTGTCTTCAATGTGTTTGGCGTGTCTATGGAGTGTTTTCTCTAATGTCTACATGAGACTAGGGTCTAGAAATAGTTCCTCAATCTTTGTGTATGCATTAGCTTCAAGTTTCTAACATGTTTGATGTGTTTTGATTGTACTTTAATGCATGTATGGGCCTTGCATTTATACATACATTAAAGTGGGAGCTAAATGTTATGTTAGAAAATGTATGTCTGGGCTTTTTTCCTCCTAGCTTTAGCTCTCGGGTCCCTTGTTTTGCATCTTGCATGTTCATTTTGACTCTCAAAAGAAAATGGCCCGAAACCCATGTCACATGGGGCATGAAGGACATTGTGGCACTTAGTCTTGCCTTGAAAAAGGACCTGTGGACATGGGCGCTAGCACCCTTGTCCTGCCCTATTTCAGGTAGGTCCCAAATTTGAATGTCAGTTTTGTGACTGTTAATTAGGTCCCATGATGACATCTTAAGTTTGAATTACCAAATTCTTAGCGGGAATCTGTTGCATATATAAGCATGTTTAGGGTTTCATTTGTAAACTAGAAAATGATGGTGAACTTTTAGAAAACTTATGATTTTAGCTCATTCAAGCTATTTATTGTTGAAGAATATAGCATTGTTATTGTGTTTGTGATTGTAGATTTAGCTTCATCTTCTCATGTGATTGAAGGATTTTCATCTACATGTGAGTTACACCTCCAAGGTGATATCTATTTGTGTTTGAATCATTTATCAATTTGTTTTGCCTCTATCTCGTAGGGATACACACTCTTTATTTGACAATGGTGTTCAGAAGACTTGAATGTCTCTCCAGGGCTTGACTAAGGCAAGCCTCTAAACACCACAACGCCCAACCACACTCCTTGTGATTGCAGGTTATAGGTGTCACATCTTGACGGAGTGGAGTTGTAGGGAACAATAAAATAGTGTGCAGATTACAGATCTCTGAAGAAAAGCACTGCTTAGACTCGGGTGCCAATGCTAGTGTCCTCCAAGGTTGAAAACACATAAATCATTGTGACAATGGCAATCAGCATCTGAAAAGGCTCCAACATCATTAAGAACACCCTGCCTTGGATTCGGTGTCCTCTGCATCTCCTGGGATAGAAACAGAAAATACAGTGATTATCAGTGTTAGAAGGAGATCAGGATTCCATGAAGAAAACACCACCTTGGACAGGGGCACTAATGCCAAAGTCCCTGAGTATTCCACATCTCAAACTTCAAAAAATGCTTAGTAATTAATCTCTGCCTACTACCTTAGTCTGCAAGCATTTGTCATAATTCATCATTTTACTTATTATTTTGCATAATTAGGGTTTTAAGGGTATTTGAGCTTGAAATTGATACATTAATTGACAATCTTTGAATTTCCACATCATTCCAAGTGACAGCCTAACCTGTAGGTGAATCCTCTTACAAAAGTGTGATTCAACTCGGTTGATATGTCCTTGAATGTTTGTAGTGAAAGGAGAATTTAACCCTTTTATCATTTCCTCCTCTCTTTTACACAAAACAAGGTTATATAAAAAGGAACAAGTCACTACCCCACCACAACATCAACAATTCCAACAACAACAAGTCCATACCCAAGCTAATGCTTCAATGCATCTAGGTCCACATGTCCAAACTTAAGCCTTGTCATCCCATGTTCAAAACCCAAATATTGTCGTCTGCCAACAAATCATGCAACAAAACCAACAATTCCAACAAGTCCTAGACCAACAAATCATACAACAACACCAATCCTAAATGCAACAAATCCTAGCCCAACAACAAGCCATTTTCCAAATAATTCCTAGCCACCTACCAATCCCAAGTCCAACAAACACAACCCCTATCCATTCAACAACCACAACCACAACCTTTATTTAACACATCATTCACTATACCATCACCCATGCAACATCAATAGTTTCCATCTCAATCTTATGAGTCATCCCCCTCAACTTCATACCAACCCAATTCATCCACATGTCATGTTAATTCTACATCACCCTATCTGACTTCTTCCAATATCAACCTATGTCCATATCAATCCATACCCCAAAATCATCCAACTACTAATCCCATCATTTCACCTCACCACCAAATCCATTCACAAGACTATCAAATTCCTTCACAACAATAACATGCGAGTCCAAGTTACCCTTTACACCAAGATCAAGTGTCCTTAAGTCCTCATGGTACCTTTGACAAGGGGAATACCACTTTAGCGTATGCATCCTATGAGTATCCTCCATCAACATCTAATCAAATACAAATCCAAGAGCCTACTAGTCCTATCACAACACCAACATGTGTTGAAAACAAGGCAGATAACCGAGAGGGGGTGGTGAATCAGTTATCTCAAAATTTCCTTAATTTTCTTTTCTTTCGTTATCTCAATATTCAGTGTTATATCAAAACATGAAAGCATATGTAATCATGAGAGCAGAAATAAAATTAACACACATAACACAAGGATTTTTACGTGGAAACCCTGTTAAGGGAAAAACCACGGGGTGACTAACCCAAGATTGTATTCTCTGTTAAAAGAATAAAGGAGTACAAAATGGCACTTGCCAATTAGGGTTCACTGCCCGGGCACACTGCTCACAAGAGGCACACTGCCTACAAGAGACTCATTGTCTACAGAACTTACAGAAGATAATCAAGTGTTTAAACTGATGAGAAGCATCTACAAATGCAAGAGTTTAGTTTCGGTTAGGCACAATATACTGATCTGATGCACTTCATTCTTCCTTTGTTTAATGTTGTTATTCAGTCACATACCAGACTTGAATTGCTGTTCACACACTTATCCCTGCTTTTCTTCGCACCTTATATCTTCACATATTCACCACACACATCATTACATTCTAGAATATGTCTGGTATATATATCCACATCAAGGATTTTCATCATCTTTCTAGTCGGCAACAAGAACACTCAAGATATTTGCAAGTTATTGATCTGTCGGCTGAATCCATGCTTGATTTGTGATGCGTATCAAAAACATAGGCATAGAAGTCATAAATCATGTCAGATAATAATGTATAATATCACAGATTGCTTGATCAGGACCTTTTACACATCTGGATTGAGGTCTGATACTCTGTCGATCAGTTCTTCCTCTATCTGCTCTACCTGATTTGAACCCAACACTCAGATGCTCATATCTTTTTCTTTCTTTATCACTGGAGGCTAAATCTTTGGAATACAATAGTCATGACACTCCCCTTGACTTGTCCAATTCTGCAACTTACTGTGTTACACCATTTGAGAGATCCGGACCTGATTGTCAGACCTTGTTACATACTCTGTTCTTGTTCATCAGACCAAAACAATCTTCAATCTGACTTCCGGTATAGGCATACTATGTATTGCAGATGTGTGGGATAGACTTTGTTGCCATCAATGACAACATTTATGAAGCCACACAGTGTCTCTTGCCAACAACATGTATTCCCACTCCTAGTCCATTGATCCATCAATCGTCTAGTCCATCAAGCCCTTCATTACCTTTATCACCTTCACCATCATGTTTCTCCAAGCCTCCTAATCCTATCCCATCAACATCACCATCTTCAAAAATTCCAAATAATCCCACCCAAAAGGCTTTGGATATTAAAGCTATTGTTGACAAAAACCCCTACAAATATCTTAGAAGAATAATTCGTCTAGGATATCAAATACCTATGGATTTTGATATAACCCCCTTTCTCCCTAAATATCATCCTCTCCTAATTGCTAAAACATTTGGAGGATCTTCCCAACCACATGTTGAAGAAACCATAAACCCCAACACATCAAACCTTCCATCTAGCCTAAACCCCAATCCATCCAATCCAATTATCCCTCCATCTAGTCCAAATCCTAATCCATCTAATCTAATTATCCCTCCATCTAGTCCAAATACCAATCCATCTAATCCCATTATCCCTCCATCTAGTCTAAGTCCTAATCCATCCGATCCCATTATCCCTCCATCTAGTCCAAATACCAATCCATCTAATCCCATTATCCTTCCACCTAATCCTAATCCTAAGCCTACAACACCATCTACCCGTATTATCCATCCATTATATTATCCATCCACCCATACACTTATGAAGGATTTGATCCAATGGCTATTAGCAAGGAATCAACTATGGCATCAAACACCTATCATTTAACCTATCAAAGAGCCTTGAAACAACATGTCTAGTCCTCCAAATACATCATGTAGTTCACAACTCGTCAAGCTTATTGAAGAGTCTCCCACCATGAGTCCAAGCAAAGCTTTGTCATATATTCATATTGTTGACAATCTAGAGGTTATCAAGCCTATCCAAGAGTCTCCCACTTCCACTTCCATTCAAGAAAATCAAGAGCTATGTCAAGAGTATAATCTAAAGCATGTGGAAACATCAACCCTTTATCCAAATCAAGATTAGAGCATCTCCAATTTTAACCCATCCATAACCTATATATTTTCTATAATCAAGATATTATCTATGATCATGACCCTATTCATGAGCAAATTGATCCCATCCATAGTACACGTAATCCTATTTCTGCTCCCATTTATGATTAAGATCTTATCTATGATTAAGAAAACTATGATGATCCTCTTATCCAAACTTTATGCATTCCATGATTAAGAGATCATCATTCCACCTATCCATAATCCCATAACCATCCATGAGCAAGATATCTAAACTACTCCTATCCACCCTCCACCTAGTCCTATCCATGATCTACAAACATCAACTTCCCTTGATGAGACACTTGTCTCCCAAGTAAACATAGATGATTAAACAAATAGCTTGGATCTTAGTGAGAATAATGATACTCAAGGTCCTATTGATCCTCCATCACCCACTATCGACCATATTGCAAATCCACCAACATATCCCCTTGGTCTTACCACCTTTATCCATGGATGTTCTTCCTTAGGAATGAAACCACCACTATCTACCACCTTATCCTCTCCATCAAATAATGAGCTCACATCTAGTGTCCAAAACACACATAGTCCCATTGTCCATCTCATACTCCAAAACATGAATTATCAAGGTAAAGGCTCAGGCCTTCATGAGCAAGGTATTTTGGAGCCCAACCATGTCAAATTCCCTCCACGATCATATGGCCTTTGATACATATGCCAAGGAAAACAGTCTCAAGATGTTGGTACTACCTCCATGTTTTATAAATCCACCCCTTTCCATAGCACACCACATCATACCCCCAAAACATACGTTTCCATCCCTGCTCCATTATCATACAAATCCCAAAAGCATGTGACCATAAACCTCCCTCCATCCATTTTACCTCCACTCCTTCCAACTCCTGACATCCCCATCCATCCATCCACTTTACCTCCACTTCTCCCAATGCCTAACAACCCTAGCCTTAAAACCCCTCATCCATTTATCCATTAATCCCCTTTTAATCCCTCCATCCATAAATCCTCTAAACTTCCCAACCATGAACAATAAATGCACACATCATCTACACATGAAGCTTCCACCATGTCCATGGGATTCAAAAATAAAAATTTGGATGCCTCTACTTATAAAGCAAAGAATCTTACAGATCCTCATGTCTTAGGGAACCAATGCAAAGAGTCAAAGCAAAATCAATCCAAAAGGCTACCCAAGCCCATACTTTTAAAATAAAAATCCAAATCTAAAATGGTTTGGGTCCTTAAGAAAAAATAAATCAAGTCAAATGAAGCATCCACATCTCAAAAATCCCAACAATCCATTCCATCCAAAAATCCCAACAATCCTATTCCATCCAAACATCTCAAATTCCTTCATCCCACACTCAATGCAAAAATCATAAAAATCTTAAGTCTATGTGAGTCCCTAAATTCATAAATCGACCATCCCCTAAGCAAACATGTCCATTACTTCCTACACCTCCTCCAAATCAAAAGCTTCAATGTTTATCATAGTGTGTGCAACCATTGGTCTTGGTTCCTTTCCATTCCACAACATTCCCACATACCTCCATCTCTCCATCTTCCATCCATTATCCTACATATTTCACCCATCACCTTCCTATGGTCCATGCTTTTGCATAAGCCTTTCATCCATCCTTTTGCATAATCCTTCCAACCATAATCCATTATCCTTCCATCCATAATCCATATCATAATCCACTATCATCCCATCCATAATCCATATCATAATCCACTATTCCTCCATCCGTAATCCACATCAGAATCCGCTATCCTTCCTTTCATAATCGACTATCCTTCCATACATAATCCACATCATAATCCACTATCCTTCCTATATAATCCACTATCCACTTAATCCATCTCCCTTCTCATGAAATCCCATACCAACATCTATTTGCATAATGACATTTGACATGGTCCATGTGTGACATCCATAGCTAATGGGACTATCACCTTTCATGGAACCATATGCTGGATTCCTCATCCCTCTTATCCATATCCACCTATCCCATCCAAATATTTCAAAAAAAAAAAAAAAGAGAGAAAAAATCAAAATAGTAAAGAGAAATCCCTTCACCTTGGTGGCACCTTGGATAGGTACCGTGAAGAAAACCTGGCAAACATGCGTCATGTGTAGGTTGATTATCTATGTCACTTACACTGGGGGGCATGTGTCTCATCCAAACTATCATATCCAACCTATCATTCCCTTTTTATCTGCTCATCCTATCATATCCTATCTTACCATCCTTAGCCATTATACCCACATATCTATCCTATTGAACCCATCCCTCCTCCGTTCCTCCTTTTGATTTTGATAACGATATGGGGGAAAAATGTTGACTAATGCTTTGGATAATCTCTTGATATACCTCATCCTTTCCAACCAATCCAATCACCCTATTGTCATAAACTTTGTCATGTAAAATCCTAAGCATTACGCTTAGAATGGGGCATGTTATTCCTATGCAACATAGTCTTTGGAGATCACATCCTAGATCCCTTATGTTGCATACATCCATTCCATATGCTATTGCCTATCCTTTTATCCATCCCTCTATCATGAGCTTTCCATTCCACACACTATCGCTTATCCTTTTATCCATCCATCTATCATGAGTCTTCCATCCCATTTACTATCACCCATCCTTTTATCCATCCATCTAACCTACCTTCATCCTTGCCTCTAGACTTGATGTTCCCTTGTAATTTGTGTCTATCACAAAGGCGCTTCAAATTGTCATCCAATGCCATTCAACAAAATCGAAAAAAAATAAAACATTTCAAAAATACAAAAAATCAAATATCCAACAAAAAAATCCAAGCAATAAATCCAAATGCAAGTCATCCTTAATCCATACCAATCTAGTCAATCAATCTAGCCAAATCATCCAATCACATCCTTTGGTCTTGATCCTAATCTTTTCATAAACCAAATCAATCAATCAATCATCAATGGGATATATTGTTCCCACATCCTTGTGTTGATCTAGGGATATATCATTTCCCAAAATGTCAACACTATCCAGATCAATCAAATCCTGGTGTTGATTCACATGGCTAACAACACTAGTATCATCAAATCAAATCAATCCAAATCAAATCATCATCATCATTATCAATCAATTGATCGATCAATCGATTGATCATTGGTTTACAGCTTGACAGGGGCAATACCTTGTTTGTTTTTTAATCATTTGTGCATGATTATTTGTTTGGTTGTGTGTGTTATCATTTCTATCTTGTGTTTGTATCAAATCCTTATCTTTCTAGCTAATATTCATATCTTGTGTATGTTGGAATAGATTTTTGCATTATCCTTTGTATCTAAGGTCATATCATATATTTTGTGCATTAGGACTGTAATGCTCTAAGTTTTCTTCCTCATATGTCTAGACAAGGTTGTATTACACCGGATGCACAAGACACATTGTCACCCCAGTCCTTATACCTTGGTGCATAATGTCTCATGCTATATCAAACTATATGTTTGCTCACTTCATTGCAGCATAACATATCATTCATCTCTTTCATCCATCCCTTAGCTTGCATCCTCCATCTCCTTATCCATCTTTTATCGTTTCATTCATTTCGAGAGCATACCCATGTTCTCCTAACCCACCTATCCTCTCAAGGGGGCATCATCATCCTATCCTTTTATCCATTCCTCCTTGTCACTCTTTCAAGTGGTTAGGGCATGCTTTTCCTCTATCCATACCTTATCTTCTTTGAAATGATGTTATTTCTCCT
Source organism: Cunninghamia lanceolata (assembly GCA_027924645.1). NCBI lineage: Eukaryota > Viridiplantae > Streptophyta > Pinopsida > Cupressales > Cupressaceae > Cunninghamia > Cunninghamia lanceolata. Next base: position 9,696,808 of record BSBN01000165.1, on the reverse strand, counting down.
AGTCACAACATCATCTCAAAGAGGGGCAAAATGTAGACACCTAAAATTGACCATGCCTTGTCGATACATCACTTGAGACACTTTGTAACATGTTTTGTCCTAGAAACCCTTTCATAAAATAATTAGTTAAGTGAATCATATTTATTTAACTAATTCCCATTATAATCCTATTTAATCCGATTTCAATCCCATTAGACAATTAATTAATTAAATTATATTTACTCCCACTTTTCCTCCAAATTAATTAAATAAATTAAAGATTTATTTAATTAATTCCACATTTGTCTCTATCCTCACATGGATAGAAGCTTCTAGATAGCCTTATTATGTGGAAACCATTTGACTTTATTCATCTCATTCAACCCTCATGTGACACTTGTCACATGACTACAACTCCTTGTGTCATTTAATCCTATCCATCCATCACAAATATAATCCTATCCATCCATTCCTATCACTCACCTCCTATAAATCAAGCCTCACCCAAGCCATTGGGAGATCTTGATCAATCACAACTTCATACATCATCATGTTGTCCAAATCATTCTAAGATCCTCTCATCTATCATCCTCATGTTAATGTTATGTTGTAGATTTGAACAATCAACATATTATCCTATCTATCATCCATCATAGAGAATATAGCTAGTAGATTTGAGTGCATCTACTCCGTTTTATCAAGTGTGGAGGACTTGGTTTGAAGGTGAAGGTAATTGGGTATCTTGCATTTATCTTTCTATTGTCTTCAGATCAATTTTCTATCCACACTCTTCAATTTCGTTGTCCATGTGTTGTTTTTCTGGAAGAGTTCTACTCTCCTTAGCTTTCCCCCCTCAGTCTAAGCAGGGTCTGTTATGGGAAAATGTGGATATAATATCAATGATTAATAATAACCCAATAACTCAATAGAAATTGCAATAATCAAGGTTGAAACACAAAGAAAACACCTTGCAAACCTTATTACTTTGCAGCTTCCATTGTTCACCTAATCTCAAATTGATCTTTCATGTGAATTGTGGTTGATGGCATAGTCTGCATACTTTAGATTGTACTCTTGACATAGATCTTGATTTCCTTGAATGGTAGTGGAAGTGGGAGACTCTTGGATAAGTTTGATAGCTTCTAGGTGGTCGACAACATGAGGGTAGAGTGGAATGTGGCTCGGGCTCACAGTAAAAGATTCTTCAACAGGCTTGATTGGTAACATATTACATGATGGGGTTGGGGCAATGGAAATGTTTGGAGGCTCTGCGATAGGCTCTTGACGGATAGGCTCTTGACGTATAGGCTCTTCAATAGGTTCTTCGATAGTCATTTTGATAGGCTCTTTGTTAGGTGTTTTATGATACAGGCATGGTTGATTCCTTGCTAATAACCATTGGATCACATCCTTCATGAGTGTATGAGTAGATGGACAATACCACGGATGGAGAATAATGGTAGATGGTGAGGATGATGGCCTTGGAGGGAGTGTGTGCAAGATGATTTTTTTTACTGCAGGTGGTGATAGTGCAATTGGAGTTAGTGTTGGAATCTGATTGTGTGTTAGACGTGGGCACATTGATTTGCAGGATATGCTCTGATATGCGATTAACGGTGTACTCAAATGGCATGCTTGTGTAGTTAGCATTATTGTTCCCTTTATTGTGATTTTGTCAGTTGTTGTTGTTGTTGTTGTTTTGCCTGTCATGGTTAAGGAGCAGATCTTTGTACACCACATGTGATTCGTTAGATGGGTGGTCTTTTGTGCCGACACGATTTTGGTCTAACAAGTCTTGAATGACATTTTTCAGATGAATACAATCATTGGTTTTATGTTCTTTTCCCCTATGATACTCACAAAAATCAGTGTCCTTCCACCAAGGAGGTTTGACTGCTGGTTCATAGTCGCTTGTGGCGGGAAGGGTGATCTCATTGTTTGCTAACAACTTCCTCAAAGAAGACTCATATAACTCTCCTAGTTGTGTAAATTTTCGTCTAGGAGGATAGTTGTATGTGTAAGGTTGCCTTGGTTTGCTTGACGAAGGTTTGCTTTGTGTAGCAGTGTTCGACGCTCCTTTGAGGTTTAAGATCGGTTGTTTAGGAGTCACTATTTATGCATCAACCACACCATCATTGACTATGTTCTTATTTTTAGTCCAAAATTTTGACTTATCCATGTAGTTAGAGTTAGGAGTGTCCTTGAACAATCTTATTTGTCCCTTTATGATCATGGCTTTCTCAATGAATAACCCCGTCTCAATTACTTTTGTGAATGATGTAGGGAATTGGATTTGTATTTGGTAGCTTAGATCAAGATTAAGATTGTGGACAAACATCTCTGTCATTTATTTCTCGGGAACATGATATGAGCATTTGCTCGTGAGTTGTCTCCACCTTTGTAAGAAAGAGGTGAAAGATTCTCCACCCTTTTGTTTAGTGTTACAAAGATCTAAGAGTGAGATGTCATGCTCAATGTTGTAGGAGAAGTGCATGACAAACTTATCCACTAGTTCGTTGAAGGTTTGAATGTCAGGAGGTAGTCGAGAGAACCACTCCATAGCTTGTCCTCCCAAGCTCCTTGGGAATAGTCGCATGAGATAGGTGTCATTGTGGGCAACTTCAAGGCATGTTGCACTAAATTCTCTGATGTGGTCTCTTGGATCACCCTTTCCATGATATTTGTCAAATTTTGGTACCTTAAATTTTGAGGGGAAAGGTATCATGATCAAGGCTTTGTCAAAAGGATATGGTGAAATATCCTCTAGAGAATAGTGTTTTGTTGATGATCTGGTTTGAATGTCTACAAACTATTGCTGCAATGCGTGGATTTGTTGAGTCAATAAGTTTAGAGACGAGGTAGAGTCAATGGTTTTCTTGCTTGTGTCTATGGTTCTCTCCTCGTGTGTGTTATCCTCATGTATTCTTTCTTCTTCTATTTCCTTTAACGTGGTGACATCAAAGTCTTTAGGGAGTTTGGCTCCTTGTGTCGCTAGGTAAAGAAAGAATTTGCTAGGGTATTGGTTGAGAAATTTGTCCATCATACGTTGGAACTTTCGGTCTTGTTGAGCTTCTATAATGTCCTCACGAGAAATCTCCTCATCACTGTCGTGAGGGGATGGGACAATTTTGTCAGATATGCTCATCATTTCAAGTTGTTTTTATTTTGGGGATCTAGTTAGGACCATGCAATGTGAATTGGGATGGGGTGTTGTGAGATTGGAAGGTTTGACAAGGTGTGCTAGGAGGTTGCGGTGAAGGGGATACTTGTGGTGATGAGGTTCGAACAAGGGTTTCCTTAGACCAATGGTGTCAAACAAGTTGGTTGATACAAAATAGTAGCCAAAAGTAAGGATGATTGGAATCTGATTACTTGATATAGACTAGTTTTGCACAAGCCACTAGTGAAGTTCTGAGAGAGAAGGATGATAGATCCTTGATAGTGGAGACTTACTATGTTTGTTTGAGGCTGATATGATCTAGAATTGCTTTGCACTAACCTGGTTTTGATACTTGGTTTGATTTTGGGAAGACTGGTGAATTATTTTGGTGAGTTGTCCAATGAAAAAGAGGGTATGACGTGAAAAAAGGACGGGAGAAGCGATTGCATGGTAAATTCGATTTTAGAAACTGAAACAAAGTTGAAATGGGTACCCAGAAAGGTTGATATTTTTCTCACAAAAGGTCTAGAAGTGCTCACTATGATGGATGTGCAAGAACAGAAGCACAATAATAGAAGACAAATGCGCAGCAACAGATAACAAAAGCACAAGACTGATGCAAAATATATGCGCATGAACAGACAACAGATGCGTAGTTCTGGTAAAATATGTATGCGCTGCAGAACTGAATGGATGCGCAGCAGAAATGAATGGATGTGCAACAAAACTGAATGGATGCGTAGAAATAGACAGATGCACCAAAAGTTTGAACAAATGTGTAGCAGGAATGAATATATGCGCAACTCTATGTTTTTGGTTGATTTTTGACTGATTTTTCAATGTTTTTGGCACTTTTTTGATGTTTTTGGTTTTCTTTGGCTGGAAGTTGGTCTTTTTTACTTGATTTTTCAACTATGGAAAGAAAAATAGCAAACACAAAGAATATTTTCATGATTTTGATTTTTTTAAGATTTTTGACTTTTTTGACTAAAAACAAGTACAAATCCTAGGATGGTACTTGGTTTTTACACCAGCTATGCTATTCAAAGAGAATAACTTAGGAACTTGGGACATGGGCTCCCCCTTACAAGTGCACAAACTACTCTGGTACACCAAGTTTTAGGTTCCTAAGGCTCACAAACCTTAGGATTTCCCTGTTATCTCTACTATTGAATCATAAGTACGTGAGTCATCTTAGGAAGATGATAATCGCTCTTTTCGGCACCAGTTTATAGGGGATTTTGGCTTCTAAAACAATGGATAAGTAGTAAGGACAACCGTTCGAGTGGTTATACATGCGGCAATGCTACTCTCCATTATGGAGTCTCCCAACCTTCAAGGGTTGCACCTTGGAGGGTTTTGGGGGAGATTGGCTGTCGGTATAACTAATCAGCACTCGTTGCATGAATCTTTTGCGTCAAGCACAATTTATTTATAGTGGCTAGGCAGAGCTTAGCTTTATCTTTTTACTACTTAAGTTTGTTCCCACTTGGACAGAAGGATATCCAAGGGAAGGCCTCTCTAAAGGTTAAACATGTAAAATGATAGGTTTGGCATTCTGGTCACCCAAGAAAGGGGAGAGCATAGGCCTACTATGATTCTGAAAACACGGAGAACAATGGTTCTTTAATCCTATTAAAAAGAAAAAAAACTAAATGAGCTACTCTACTTGGGTACACACATGATTTGTTAACTTTGAAAGAAGCCAATAGAAAGAAAAGGCTCAATTTTAGATCTTCCTAGTTGGGACTATGTTTGAGTTGTTGATGCAACAAGTTCAAAATACAACCTTACTATTTAGATCTAGATAAGATTTGCATGAACAATCAAATTACTTTCCTTTCTAATTAGATCTATGGCGTGAGTTAATAATGCAGCTATATGACTAACCAGCCCCTAACCTGCAAATAGATCTGAGAATATTCCTGCCAGAGATGTTAGCGTTAGGAAAAAATCATAAGAAATAACTCAAGGACCCTGTCAGAACAAATGTGCAGTTACAGAGCATATATCCGCAAATACAGAGCACAGATGCACAGATCTAGTATATACGCAATTACAGAGAATAAATGTGCTGAAAGAAAGAATAGATGCGCAGTTACAGATGATAAAAGCACCGAAACAGGAAATAAAAGCGTAGGTTGAATGTATGCGTTGATTCAGAGAATAGATACGCAGATTCACGGAGTATATGCGCTGATTGAATAGATGTGTCGCTACAGAGAACAGATGCGTGCTACTAGTGAACAGATGTGCAAAAATTTTCTGTGAATGGAACCTAATGCATAAAAACTCAGTTTCGAGGTTAAATTGGGGCAAGGCCCCACAGTGGGCACCAGAAACGTTACGGGAAAATGTGGATATAATATCAATGATTAATAATAACCAATAACTCAATAGAAATTGCAATTATCAAGATTCAAACACAAAGAAAACACCTTGCAAACCTTATTACTTCGCGGCTTCCATTGTTCGTCTAATCTCAAATTGATCTTCCATGTGAATGAAGCACTCAGAAAGCGCACTTCCTTGCTTTTTTCTTCAAGACGACAATAGAGAATGGCTATGATAGTTCTTGTAATGAAGAGGATCTTCAATACAATAAAATAGTGATCGCAAGCTATGGAGGGATTTGGGTGCCAAAGGTGCGCTGTGATTCCTACAGAGTAAGTTTACTAAAAGCTTGGATGATTGAAATGGAGGAATAGGGGTTGTACTTATATATTTGTGAGAAAGAATATCAACGGTATAGAATGAACAAGAAGATCAACGGTTGAGGAAACTTGAGAGGATGTGCGTGAATCAGAAGAGGACAAGTGTCCTTCTCCCTCATGCAACAGGGGAGTTAACATAAATAGATTGAAGAGTTAACTAAATAGATTGTCTAGTTAATAGAATTGACTAACTAGTTAACTGATTTGATTTATGAGTTAACTAATTGGAACTAGAGGATAAATAGGACATGTGGGTGAGGGAACAACTAATTAAATATTAAAATATTTAATTAAGTGTGCACATGGATTTGCATGGATTAATTTTGGTGTTAATCCATTTTTAAGAGGAAATAGATAAATAAATGTTTTGATTTATTTAAATATAGAGGATGTTAAGTTTAGAAGAACTAATTAAATAATTGGACATTATTAAATTTAGAATGACTTTAGAATTTAGAAGAGGTAATTAAATAATTTAATATTATTTAATTTAAAGGAATTTTGGAAGAATTAATTAAATAATTTGGTATTATTTAATTTAGAAGAACTTGGAGGATTTTAATTAAATAAAATCATTTATTTAATTTGGAGGAATAAGAAGGATTTAATTAAATAAATGATTTTATTTAATTTTGTGGAGGAATGTGACTCAGATAAATAAATTGATTTGTTTATTTATTGATAGAGGAATTAAACTAAAATAAATATTAAGAATATTTATTTAGACGGAGTTATGTCATTTTTAGGTGTATACAGGGTCATCCATCGTTTCTTCTTCTAGGGTCTTCACTAGGGAAGCCATTTTCTTCTTCTGGGGTTTTCACTGGGGTCTTCATCTCTAAATCTGCAAAACAAATTCCTTGAAGGGATATTCTTGCACATCCTCTATTTTATCCACATATTCCTTAGGCTTAGGAATAGGTTTTTTGGGGGCCCGACATTGGGTTATGACATGACCCGGCTTCATATAGTTCTGGCAGAAGACTCGAGAATTTTCATAGAGAATGCTCTATGTCCATCTCCCAAATTTAGAGTCTAGGATAATGGAGGTTGGAAGAGTTTTAGGGATGTCAACATTAACACAAAATCTAGCATAAGCAAGCCTCGATTTGCCTTGGTGACCTTATCCAATGTCACATAATCTTCAAAAGATTGCCAATCCAAGCAAAAATTTATTCATCCCAGTATTCGAGGGGCAACCTAGGTAGCCTTACCCAAACTGGAGTTGGTTGGTTCAGATATGCCTTGGGATCAAACCCAGGTCTCCACTTGCACATAGAAAGATAATGCTTCCTATATAACCATGGACCACCTGATAACACATGGAGAAGATCCTCTTTGGAGGTAAATTTGAAGAGAAACATACCACCCGCCATGCCACTAGTTAAGAAGTTTCCCTTAAGCTGTCATTGGGAAGAAATCCATCTTCTAACAAGGTCAATGTTGGGGTGATAGGCAAAGAACTTACCAACCAATGTATTTTCCATTGTTGACACCACTTGATGGATGGTCAAGTTTGGCAACTTCAAATTCATTCCTTCCCCTGACTCAAATAGTAGAGGGATTGTCGACCCACTAGGTTGGCCAGCATGATCATTTCCCACAAGGTAGCCTTCCAACCCTTGGGCCCTAAACCCAAGTCTGAAATCACATGCTCAGGGTTGCTACTCGTGACAGTACTAAGTATGCCCTGCTGAGGGAGGGGCGAGTGGGCCATGGGGACCCCCTTGGGCTGTCGACTGCTATTCTCACTCAAATTCAAATTCAAAAAACTAATTTGGGTGGGGAATTTGCAGAGCATCGGTTGTTTCTAATAACTTCAACGGTTGATATTAGATTGTTATGCTAGTAAGTAGTAACTACTATTCACATATATTATCTCTATAATAGAATTAAATGAATATAATTTATCTTTTCATCTTGGTTTGATTCTTCTATCAACCTCTACTTCTTATGTTTATACTTTAGTTGATAGACTTATGTGATATTCGTATTATTTACACATATTATGTATTATGAATGATGACATGATTAATTAATGATTATTTTTGGATTTACATGTGTTAGAATTTATTTAAAATAGATCAAGGTTTTATAATAAGGTTTTATGACATAATTATGTTAATTATTCAGAATTAATTAATGTATAGTGGGACTAGAATAATTTAGATGTTAGATTAAAAGTAATGCTTTGTTAAGATAATATTGTGCTTATGAAATAAATTTGATGTGAGTGAATATTTATTTAATGTTGCTTCGACTATTATTATGGATATGTTAATGTTTGAATTGCAAGTGTGCAGGTGGGTGGTGAAGGATAAATTTTGGAGACTTTCTAAGAAATCACTATTGTATATACCCTGTACACCTAGACCTTGTTGGTTTTTCTTCTGAATCAGCATTAGGGTTTGCCACTTCTAATGCATAGGCAGATTCAGCCAACTAATATAGGAGGTTGCGTGAGCTGCCTCCCCTTCACTTCTGGTTCTGCTGCACCAAGGGGGGTATCCCTATGCCAAAAGATGTAACATTGACTAGATCAAAGATAGAAAGATATAACTTGACAATAACAGGCAGAATACTCTCATGTATGGACCAAGATCTTCATGATAGATCACAAGGTGGGCAACATTCTTGGACATATATGTCTGGTTGGGTATGAGAGTATGCAGGGGGTTCCTAATCCTACTCCTACAACTAACAGGTGGAAGTGATGACATGGGTGGACATAATGTCCTGGATGCAAGACAAGGGGTTTTGGCTCATAACTACTGACCTAGAAACAGACTGGTGCCTATCCATTGGGCAAGGAGTCAACTAGACGTATACAACAGATGGTTTGCAACTTTCACTCAAGTTTCAGGGGATTGGACTTGATGCTTGCCTTACAAACATCACCTAAGAAAGGGTATCTAACTGCCTCTACTTACAGATATCCCTGCAGACATACAACCTTCTCCATACATTGACCTAAAATAGTTTAATCCACTCCTTGAATGGAAGTCACAGATCAAGCACGCAGTATAGATATCTATACCCTAGAATCTATGAAACCCTTAGCAACCAGATTCAAAAGAAGGATGACATGCAGCAAATGGAGACAAGCAGATAGACACATGCAATAAGCATTTTTCATATAAATCAACACTAAAACTGAAAATATGTGCAAAATACAATCATGCTGTAACTCATAAACTCCAAAATGGGATGGAACAACCAAGTTCATGCCCTGTTCTTCATTATTTACACAAAAATGCCCCAGGCCTTCAACAACCTAAAATGAGTGACACAGTCTGCCTTTTATAGCAAAACTGTGTACTCAATGAATTAATTACAAGGGAGGCCAAAAATCCTGCCAAATACACAGTATCAGAAAAATGGTGCTCAAAAATAAATGCAGCAGGTAGAGGAGGAGACAGGAAGGTCTTGAGCCACGCGCCGCCGCCTGGGGATTCACATCTCCAATCAGGTGATTGATCCGTTCACGCCATCGCTCATACCTCTGCAACAATTGCCATTACTAGCGCACCAACTCGCGGCCTCTGGAAAGCAGCCACAACAAGTTTCCTCAGAGTTTCTCGCTCAAAACAATTGCAAATGCTCACGAGAAAACCTGCGCTGCAGGCTCAAAACATGGCCGTCGATCTAAAACCCATCGCTGAGATCCAACGACCCCAAAAAATGCAGAAAAGTCACCCACCAACCAAATCGTGCCACGCAAACACTTCAAGTTTCAATCGTTGAGTTTCGCTCCTCCATTTGCTTTTCAAAGAGGGGATAAGTGGCGGCATCCGCTGTTTCAACCATCAGAATACGTGGCGGCTTCCGCAGGCTCCCTTGAAACACAAAGACCCTTCTTGAAACTCCTACGGGTGCCGACACTTGGCGCTTACCGTGCTACACTTGAGAAACATTTGAAACAATTGAGATTCTCATGGATGCCGACACTTGGCACCGTCTGCAACACTTATGCAACATACTGTGTCTCTAAACTTAAGTGGCCCCCGCAGGTGACACTTGTCGCAACCTGCGGCATTTGAAACACGAGACACATAAAGAAGCGGGGCCCACAACCTCCTGCTCGCCAAACCTTGAAGCAAATAGAAACAATGCAGAGGTCAACACGTGTCAGCTTTCGTAGCAACCACAAAGGACACGTGGCACGCTCCGCTCCTACTTGGAAACTTTTAGGAACCTCGACAGAGAGTGACACGTGGCGCCATCCGCAGCAAGCAGCTTGAAACACAAAGGAAACACTTGGGACTCCCGCGGAGACTAACGCTTGGTAGGATCTGCTGCAGCTTAGAAACTTTTATGGGACCCACCACCATTTACTACTTCGCATCTCAGGGCACATAAACATATGCGGGAGTTGACACTTGTCAAGCTCCGCGTCCATTACATGGTACTCGTGGTGCCCTCCGCAGCTACAAAGAAACTTTTTAATAGGGTCTCCGTAAGTGACACATGGTGGTCCCGCGGCTGTGGCACAATTTGACCCTTCTAGCCACACTTAGAAACATTCAGACACAGTAACTGTAGCCTGAAGCAGTGACCCGATATGCATTTTTTTATGCATTTGACCCATTTTTTATCAATTTTCAGGGGCCGATGGAGATTTCTGACCCGCCACTGCAAACTCGAACCTGCACACAACTGATTTCTTGCATTTTTGATAATTGCAGGGGCCAAAGGTGTTAGAAACTTTGGACCTTTGGGAAGAGGCCTCACATGAAACCCCAAACATAAATTATTACTAACATAGGCTCCGATTGGGGACGTGCAGGTGCAAGACTACAGCGAGAACCTCAGATCTCTGGGATGCAGACTAGTCCCTTATCTATTGGGCACAGAGTCAAATACTACACTGACCTGTATCACCAAACACACTTGATGGCCTAAGGCCACCAAGAAAAGAAAAATCTGTATCTCCCTTTGTCAAACACTTTGTTTTCATCTGCATACATTGGATCAAGCTTGGAGATACTGTCATGACCTACCCACAAACAAATCTTGCCATCTGCATATTCAACCCTCTAATTTAGCTTGTCACTGTTACCCCTATGCAGACAACCTTCGGCATCATGTGACATGTGGGTGTTAATTTTTTCAAACAATGCATACTCAAATGGTATGTAACACTTATCATCATCTACATCAGTAGTATGCATTGTAAAATGATCTCCTAGCTGGACAGAAAACTGGAAACACTCAAAGTCCACCACACAACTAGGAAAATCAGGGCTCATTTCATATGCTGGCCTATCAAAAGAAAAGCTTTCAAAATCATAGTAGTGCACATCATGCACACAACCATTAGGTACATCATGCTGGAAAAGATCAGGCTTTGGCACCTCTTTACAATCAGGCACATTTTTACAATCACTTACCTGATGTATGTTGGCTTCTCTTTATCAGGATGAGAAACAGAATCCAAGTCAAAAACAATGTCTAGATCCTCACCATACTCAAACAAATCCTCATCACCACATGTGTCATAAATGGGTGATCCAGGTGCATCAGTTTCATCATGGTATGCCACTGGTTCATGGGCAACAGAACATGCATCTTCATCACCAATGGATTCATTTTGTGGAGGAGTATCAACCTCTGTGTCATAAGAAAAATAGTCATCAAATAAAGAACAATCATGCTCTGCACTAGCACTTGTTTCAATCTCTAATTGCTCTTCATCATCTCCATGTGTTTGAAAAGAAGGCAATGGTGCACACATGGAACTGTTTCTCTGTTTGCTTATATCTTCTCTGTCTTGAGTACAATACTCACAATCATCTCCACAAATCCATTCAAAAAGCTGCTCATTGATGTCCACAACCACATCATTATTTTCATGGCCAGATGCCTCAACATTGCAATGGGAGTCCTCACTGATCCTTTCACTGGCATCCTCAACATTTACTTTTTCATCTTCATATGATGCCTTAATCATTTGGTCATTTGCAGCTTCATAACCACTATTCACACCAAAGCCTAGGGACAGGGATTTCTGTAGGTGCTCATTTATCATTTCTTCTATATTTTCTAAAAATTTATATGCCATCTGCATACTTGTCACCTTGAAATCCTTCAGTAGTGCACTAGAGCCCTCCTCAAAAGCTTCAAAGAATATGCCAACACAGGCTGAAGTATTAGGTCTGAAGACTTCTGGGATCTGTGAAAGGACTATTGCAAACCTATGATTGAAATCAATACATGGCTCTTCATCTTGTTTTCTGATTTTCATTAATTCTGCAACAAGATCAGCCGGTTCTTTTGCAAATTCTTCTTTGAAACAGTCAGCAAGCTCATCCCAACAGGCAAAGGATCTCTTTGGAAAGCTCAAATACCAATCTTTGGCTTTTGCATCAAAGGATCTAACAAAAAACCTCATCCACATTTCCTCATCTCTAAATGAATGTTTTTCCATAAAACTACAAAATTTTTGGATATGTGCACCCCCATCACAAACACTGTGACCACTAAATCTAGGCATCTGACTATACATCCTAGCAGGCATACTTTCAACTTTATAATCAACCCATGACAGATCTAATTGGTCATACAAAGGATCAAAAGGGCTGACAAGAGGTTTAGCTTTTTGACTGGCAGACACAACAGGATTATCACTATTTAACTGAGTCTGCCTAGCCTCTAAGAATATCAACCTATTTTTTAACTCTTCTATTCTTTTATTCAACATATCATCCCCCTTTTGACTGAGTATGGGTGAATACATGTTTGGATTCATAAAATTTTCCATCTTAGACATCCTTTGTCTACCTAAGACTTATGGCTTCCCCTGGCATCTAACTTATGCAGTAAACAAAAAAAATATAAAGGGGAAGAAGCTAGGTACCTTTTCTCATCCAGATGCAGAAATATGAACATCTTTGTCACATCACATACATCTATCTTTCATGTGCATTAAGATCTTTTTTGCAGAGTCGCCACCTCTCCAGAGAGGACAAAATTTTCAATAGCTGAAAGCTACTTTTCCAGGTTCATTCCACCAGCAGAGCATCACTTTGTTAGTGACTCGGATGGGCCACAAATACATTCCTTTTTAAATCAACTCCCCAGCAGAGTCGCCATTTTGTTGGTTTTTCTTCTGAATCAGCATTAGGGTTTGCCACTTCTAATGCACAGGTAGATTCAGCCAACTAATACAAGAGGTTGCGTGAGCTGCCTCCCCTTCACTTCTGGTTCTGCCGCACCAAGGGGGGTATCCCTATGACAAAAGATGTAACATTGACTAGCTCAAAGATAGAAAGATATAACTTGACAATAACAGGAAGAGTACTCTCATGTATGGACCAAGATCTTCATGATAGATCACAAGGCGGGCAACATTCTTGGACATATATGTCTGGTTGGGTATGAGAGTATGCAGGGGGTTCCTAATCCTACTCCTACAACTAATAGGTGGAAGTGATGAAATGGGTGGACATAATGTCCTGGATGCAAGACAAGGGGTTTTGGCTCATAACTACTGACCCAGAAACAGACTGGTGCCTATCCATTGGGCAAGGAGTCAACTAGACGTATACAATAGATGGTTTGCAACTTTCACTCAAGTTTCAGGGGATTGGACTTGATGCTTGCCTTACAAACATCACCCAAGAAAGGGTATCTAACTACCTCTACTTACAGATATCCCTGCAGACATACAACCTTCTCCATACATTGACATAAAATAGTTTAATCCACTCCTTGAATGGAAGTTACAGATCAAGCCCGTAGTATAGATATCTATACCCTAGAATCTATGAAACCCTTAGCAACCAGATTCAAAAGAAGGATGACATGTAGCAAATGGAGACAAGCAGATAGACACATGCAATAAACATTTTTCATATAAATCAACACTAAAACTGAAAATATGTGCAAAATACAATCATGCTGCAACTCATAAACTCCAAAATGGGATGGAACAACCAAGTTCATGCCCTGTTCTTCATTATTTACACAAAAATGCCCCAGGCCTTCAACAACCTAAAATGAGTGACACAGTCTACCTTTTATAGAAAAACTGTGTACTCAATGAATTAATTACAAGGGAGGCCAAAAATCCCGCCAGATACACAGTATCAGAAAAATGGCGCTCAAAAATAAATGCAGCAGGTAGAGGAGGAGACAGGAAGGTCTTGAGCCACGCGCCGCCGCCTGGGGATTCACATCTCCAGTCAGGTGATTGATCTATCCATGCCATCACCCATACCTCTGCAACAATCGCCATTACTGGCGCACCAACCCGCGGCCTCTGGAAAGTAGCCACAACAAGTTTCCTCAGAGTTTCCTGCTCAAAACAATTGCAAACGCTCATGAGAAAACCCGCGCTGCAAGCTCAAAACGTGGCCGTCGATCTAAAACCCATCGCTGAGATCCAACGGCCCCAAAAAATGCAGAAAAGTTACCCACCAACCAAATCGTGCCACGCAGACACTTCAAGTTTTAATCACTGACTTTCGCTCCTCCATTTGCTTTTCAAAAAGGGGACAGGTGGCAGCATCCGCCGTTTCAACCATCAGAATACGTGGCGGCTTCCGCAGGCTCCCTTGAAACACAAAGACCCTTCTTGAAACTCCTGCGGGTGCCGACACTTGGCGCTTACCACACTACACTTGAGAAACATTTGAAACAATTGAGATTCTCGCGGATGCCGACATTTGGCACCGTCCACAACACTTATGAAACATACTGTGTCTCTAAACTTAAGTGGTCCCCGCAGGTGACACTTGTTGCAACCCGCGGCATTTGAAACACGAGACACATAAAGAAGCAGGGCCCACAACCTCCTGCTCGCCAAACCTTGAAGCAAATAGAAACAACGCGGAGGCCGACACGTGTCGGCTTCCGCAGCAACCACAAAGGACACGTGGCACGCTCCGCTCCTGCTTGGAAACTTTTAGGAACCTCGACGGAGAGTGACACGTGGCGCCATCCGCAACGAGCAGCGTGAAACACAAAGGAAACACTTGGGACTCCCGCGGAGACTGACACTTGGCAGGATCCATTTCAGCTTAGAAACTTTTATGGGACCCACCACCATTTACTACTTGGCATCGCGGGGCACATAAACATATGCGAGAGTTGACACTTGTCAAGCTCCGCGTCCATTACATGGTACTCGTGGTGCCCTCCGCAGCTACAAAGAAACTTTTTAACAGGGTCTCCGCAAGTGACACATGGCGGTCCCGCGGCTGTGGCACAATTTGACCCTTCTAGCCACACTTAGAAACATTCAGACATAGTAACTATAGCCCGAAGCAGTGACCCGATATGCATTTTTTTATGCATTTGACCCATTTTTTATAAATTTTCAGGGGCCGATGGAGATGTCTGACCCGCCACTGCAAACTCTAACCTGCACACAACTGATTTCTTGCATTTTTGATAATTGCAGGGGCCAAAGGTGTTAGAAACTTTGGACCTTTGGGAAGAGGCGTCACATGAAACCCCAAACATAAATTATTACTAATAGACCCCTTAAGAGAGGATTAGGGTCTTGACATGTTGTGTTGTGAATAAGTGTTTAATGTTTATTTATGACGATTTTTCTTGCTATATTTTGGATTTAATTTTTAGAGGGTGTTTTGGGAGTCTTAGAATATCTTTTTCCTTAGTTTAAGTGTAAAAATTAACCCCCATAGTGTTATATTATAAGTGGGATTTATATTTTTATATTTAAAAGGTGATTTGAAAACATAGAGAAGGTGTTAATGGGTTATTTTTGGAAGGTGACGAGATTGGGATTTATGATACTCTAACTTGAGGAGATTTTGGAAGTTTCTATTTCTCTCACCTCACTTCCATTCCATGGAAAAAGATTATTTATGTTATCATTTTGGCATATTGGGGCATCTTTCCTTTTTTTCATGTTTTTTCCTTCTTTGCAAGAAATTAGTGTGGAATTTTTCTTCTAATTTTTCTG
This sequence comes from Cunninghamia lanceolata, assembly GCA_027924645.1. Lineage (NCBI taxonomy): Eukaryota > Viridiplantae > Streptophyta > Pinopsida > Cupressales > Cupressaceae > Cunninghamia > Cunninghamia lanceolata. The sequence goes on along the minus strand of BSBN01000165.1, from coordinate 9,681,024 downwards.
GGAAGAGCTTGGATTTGCGAGAATTGAAGGGGTTTTGGGTTACTTGGATTCTTGGTTGGAGCCATTAAGTTTCTTAGATTCAAGGCTTCTCCTAACGTGGAAGAAGCATGAGGTAGGGTTTTTAGTGCTTTGTTCTTTTATGTGAAATGAAATTGTAATGTGCATGTTAGATTTTTGTATGAAAATTGTTGGATATTTGAAAAAGTATTTTGTGTGAATTTATGTAAAATTGCTGAATATTTGAAGAAGTATTTTGTGTGAATTTATGTAAAATTGTTGGGGTTTTGAGTTGTATGGGTGCTGATCTTCCCCGTTGGGGTTAAGAGCCTCCCACGTGTTGGGGTTTGAGAGTGGTGTGGACCCTCTCTTAGGGACATTGTTTTGTGATTTTAGATCATGAGGAATGGCATTGTGATGATTTCTTGATTTTTGTGGTGTATTGGGCATGAGTGCCCCTGTTGTTGTGCATTGTGGAGGATGACGATGGAGGTTTCTTGGAAGAGAATTATGGTTGTTGGGTTTTGTGGAGATGGAGGATTTTTATTATAGATCATGACCATGATTGTGTGGGTTGGTTGTTGGTTGTGGGTGTTTCTTAGAGATTGTGGAGATAATGATTTTATATTTTTCTTCCCCAAGAGGTTAGTGTATCCCCTCTTATTGGATTTGCAAAGATTCATCATTTGTGATTTGACATTATGGGTAGGTTTTTGTTCATGTTTTCCCCTGTGTAATTTTGTAATTTCTCCTAAATATGATTGCATGTTTGTTACCCAATTTCTTGGAAGTCTCGTAGCTCAGGGGTGAGCTTGTTTTCAAGTCCTATGATAGGGTGGAGAGAAAGCCTTGGCCATCCTTTTTTTTTGGAATTTGTTTTTGTAGATTTAGAGATGAAGGCTACATGGAGACTTATGTGATGTTTTTTTTCCTATCAATTTTATCATCTTCTCATTGTAATGGAGCTTTCAAGCTCTCTCATATATGTTTTGTTAAAGGAGTGAAGTTAATAGATTATAAATCCATTCATATTGTATTAATATTTTTAAGTTGTAAAAGTTATGGAACTTGAGAGTGTTGAGTTGAAACTAATGTTTGCAAATGATATTTTTTTCATGTTGATCTTAGTGAAAAGATTTAGAAGATTAGAATTGATGAAATATGTGTATTGATTTTCTTATATGTCTGTTGTCTTAATACATTTAATCCTTTGCTTCTAATCCAAAGAACATACAAAATAGATTAATACCCAATGATTTAATAAATAATGGTCTATGTTTAAATATCTTTTAAGATCTAAATTTGTCTTCAAGGAAATGCATTTTGGTGAATCATGTTTCATGTACCATTGTGATTGTGGTTTCATTCTTCCCAAACATCTTCTGTTTTTTTTTCTTGCCTACACAAAACACTACCTGCATAACAAAAATAAATTAAGAGGAAAATTAGACAATATGATTAAATTTATAAAATGAAATGAAATGTGTTGTGAGTGAGAGAATCTTAACTTATTTTTTTATAATAGCAAAATCTATTACTTTCCTATTTTAAAACCATACCTCTCCTTGTTTTAGCTAGCCTTATTTATTACTTTGTCATGCTTTTCTAAAATTACAATTGTTTCCTTTATTTTAATTCAAATAATCTTTAATTGATTAGAAATAGTCTATTTTAATGCCCACTTGTATGAGTTGTCCGGGTGGGCATTACAATCACTACCAGCTTTTGATTCATATGAATTTTTGGCTTCTTCCTCTTCTCCTTGAACCTTGGGCCCTTCACCTACCTAAATGTTATATCATAGTCTGAGGCAGGTGAGTCATGTTCCTGATCCCATAGTGTCTCCCATGTCTCATCTATATCTACTTGTTTGAAGGACCTTTTAGGCTCATCTATTTCTTGCCTATACTTCCAATAGGCTTTGATTTTGTCCTCACTCCAATCTTTCCTTTTGACCATCTAAGACCATATGTCATGATCTTAGAGGGATTATAGACATGTATTGCTTTGTAGAAAGTCTCCCAAGGTGGGATCAGTTTAGTCAGGAGTTCATTAATTTCCACATATATATTTGGCGTATCATTCCAAGGAGATTTTTTTCTTTGATGGTTGGTCGACTTTGATGAATAAATACCTCTTTGGTTTTTATCCTGGTGACCCAATTTGCCATGTAACCCTTTGGATCATACAACTTACAATCCTATATGAGATCTAGTCCCAAATCAACTAATTTCAGTGTTAAGAGGTGCTCAACTCCTCTTTTATTTGTAATTATTCCTATGAAAGAAAAGGGAATATCATAAATTGCTCGTTTCTTCCTTCTAGCTCCAAACTCAAAATCAGTTACATAAAGCTGGCAACCAATCTCGATAGCCAGGATCCAATTCATGGGGAATCTTGAGAGTATGAAAGGCTCCTCTTTGAAACCATGAATCTGAATAATGGAATAGTGAGAGCCAAAGAACCAATCACAAGAGATGCAACTATTTTTCATTAGGCCTCTCTGGCTATCAGTTAATATGGAAGTGATATCTTTAGGGCTAAGGTCAATGAGGGATGGGTCAAGAAAATTATTGGTGAATTCATAATAGTTAGAGGTTTTAAAGAGGAGATGTGTCCAGGCTAATACATGAATAATCTTTTGAGCATCAACTGACTGGTCAACAATAGAGAGATGCATATATGGCTAAAAAAACCTAGAGTTCTAATACAAAATAAAATGAAGCAAGAATGAGGAATACCTGAAGAATTTCTAGGTGCCAAATAACACATTATGTCAGCTATCACTTCTACAAAATTAAGCCTTGAGGCTTACCTTTGAGTGATGGTTTTTAGCTTGAAAAGGGCTCCCAATTGGATTCATGGACACTCCTATCATCATCTAGGACAAAAATGAAATCCATCATTGAACATGCATCTTGGACATCTTTCATAAACTGTGGCAAGGCTATTAGGATGGGAGGTAGCTTTGTGTTACTCTCATCTAGACAGAGCTCCTTGTTCAAGAAAATGAGTTGGTTCTCCCTAGTCTCCCATATTCTTTGTAACCTCGGGTAACTATAGAAGAAGGCTGCCTCATCATATTCTAACCATAACATTTCTCTGATTATAGGGGTAGTGACTAACACTCGAAGATTCTTCCCTTGAATTACATGTGTCTTCAGGCCAAAGCATTTGACATAGGCTTTGACGATTTCATAGCATGGGTGAATAGTTGGGACCATATACTGAGCCAAAGTAGAGCTCCAAGTTCTAATTCTGAAGCTTTCTTTTTCTCCCGCTCTAACCTTATTGGTCATGCATGCATGTGCTCTCTCCTTTAGGATTTTGGTAGTCTTGGATAATACTGTGTCGAACATATGATCAATAGGATCAAAAACAAGGGATGAGTATGCACACTTCCCTTTCCAAACTTCTCTTACGTTGGGAACATATGTTCTTGGTTGTGTTGGAGCAGCGACATAGGATTTTCTATCTCCCAATTTAGGAAGAGGATCCTATGGTGGCCTAGAAGATGAACTCCTTTTCTTTTTAGGAATAGTGATATTTGAAACCTCCTTTTGTAAATTGACTCTTTCTTGCATAAGGACTAACTTGCAATTTGCAAATTTTTACAATGAGAAGAGGCGAGTATGATTTCTGCAAAGCATATAATAGAGTTTCTTTGTATGTTTAGCCCTTAATTTATATCTCAAACCACTCGTGCGAGATTTTACAAGTTAGTCCTCATGCAAGAAACAGTCAATTTACAAAAGGAGGTTTCAAATATAACTATTCCTAAAAAGAAAAGGAGTTCATCTTCTAGGCCACCACATGATCCTCTTCCTGATTTGGGAGATAGAAAATCTTATGTCATTGCTCTAGCACAACCAAGAACATATGTTCCCAATGTAAGAGAAGTTTGGAAAGGGAAGTGTGCAGACTCATCCCTTGTTTTTGACCCTATTGATCATGTGTTCAACAAAGTATGATGTTTAATCTTTCTTATCAATCGTAACTCCTAATTTGTTGCATCATTGCTTCATTTATGGTGATCGCCTACATTTAATACCCTATCAATAGTAGTTAACCTATCTTTCATGAGATTTTCCTTGATGTCTAGATAGATGTGATTATTAAGAGGCAGTGCCACTTGGTGGATAGGTGCACATCCTTATTCAAACTGGATCAATGAACTGGCATTCTCTAAACTTTATGTGTTGAATGCACTTATTTCAAACAAAATAGGCGAGAAAACACACTAATCCACCTGAACAACAAAAAAGATTGAAATTGTTGGACATGTTGTTATTGATGTCAAGAAGCTAGTCATGATTGTTATCATGAATGAACATTCGAGAATACAAGAAATGGTTGTCATTGATGTCAATGTAGTAATATGATTGAATACAAGACATAGAGCAATTAATAAAGACATTAAAGTCAAAGAGGCAATAGCATTGATGTCAAACGAGAAAGAATGAAATCATTTATTCTGTTGAAGAAGTTGATTGTATTGTTTAAATTAAAGATTTAAACAATATTCTTAGAATAACTGACTTCCTTGGTGAAAGAATTAGATGATAGCTGACTCCCAAAGTGAAAAGATTAAAATGTTAATTTAAAGTTTATGAGGCTAACTCCCTTTGATATAGCTGACCTAAGACTCAAGTTGCATGTGGTTGACTTGGTGAGATGAATAAGACAGTCGACCCTCCTTATTAGACAAAGATTCTAATTAAAGATTTAAGCATCCAAAAAGGGCCAAGTCAACGTAGTAATATGAATAAGAATAGCCAACCATTCTTTGAAGAATTCGATCAAATATCTAAATAAACAAAATTGTTATGGAGGCCAACCATCCTTACACTTGGAGTGCCCAACATATAAGACAAAAGTCTTATTAAGAGGAGCAACAATTTTTTGAAGGGTAGCAACTTTATTTATGAGGGGATGCGATTTGTATATGTGAAAATATGTGATTTGCATAAGGAATGAAAGTACATTAGTACAAAAAGAGCAATATATTACTAAAAAACTACTAAAAATTGCTTATAAATGACCAAACATGGTCACGTGACCATTAGTAGTTTATTGCCAGTCATTTATAACACGACCAAATTGATGACTAAACCATTTTTAGTCATTTATTGACTATTTTGATTGATCGATTTGGTAGTATATTTAGTCATTGATTGCTATAATCTGGTCACTTATTTAGTCATTTTTTATTCACTGCTATATTTAGTCGTTAATTTAGTCATTGATTGTTGTTAACTTGTCACTTATTTAGTTATTTTTATTCACTAATTTCTGTCCATTGGTAGTATATTTAGTCATTAATTTTAATCATCATTTTGATCAATTTGGTAGTATATTTAGTCATTTTATTCATTGGTTTAATTCTAGTCATATATTTAGTCATTTATTCACTGTTCACCAATTTCTGTCAATTGGTAGCATATTTAGTCAATTTAATTATTAATTGACGTCAATTAGTATATTTAGTCATTTTGAAGCTTGCATTTAGTCATTAGTATATTTAGTAGTATATTTTGAAGCTTGAAATAGCTTTGAGAAGGTAAAAACTTGTTTTATTGATAAAAAATGCTTACAAACAACATACAGATATGAAAATAAGTTACAATGCTTTCTCTTTGCTAAAAAAATCTTCATGGTTACAATACATAGCTCAAAGAATGAGCAAGAAACTGATTTTCTAAGTATCACTGAGCATGGAAGCACAAAGACATTCATAGATGTCTTCTTCACAAATCCATGATTGTCCCATATTGAAGCTCACTGTCCTAGTTCAAGATCACACTGTCATCTCTGCAGAGATCCTGTCTCATGCACCCAACTTGCTCTAGTTCATAAGCTGCCACTGTGAATTGTTACCTGTAGCAATAAACTATCCTTATCTCTGATGATTATGCCTCTGATGATTGTCATCTTTGGTAGGATGCCTCAATTGTCATGGACTGTTATTCAACAATATTGCTGCCCTATGACTAGGATATGCATTGTCCTAATCAAACTTGTAGCTTCTTGAAATGCATTGCCCAATCACTTGTCAACCTACTGTCATGCATTTTCCCTTTATAAAATAACAACGCCTCATGACTGCCACTACCTAGCTCATTATTCTGGCATGCTTTCACTTGTACTCTGCCTCCCATCAACATAGAACACTGCCCCTCTATTGAATGCCTTGACTACCTTTGACATCACTATATCTTTTCCAAATTCCTTGAAAATAGTTCATCACTACTACTGTTACGTAGGTATGCACTCTATGTCATCTGCTAGACTGTTACAAGTTCACTCAGTCCATCATTAGTCATGTCACTTATCACATCACTATCATGAACTGTCATATCATATCATCACCTCTAATATAGAAATCAACATCTATCCAAAATGATTACAGGATATGCACAAATTGAACTTTTTGAGAAGACTTTAGAAACTTTCAATCAAATGCAATTGGCAAGTGTAAAGCTAGACTCCACAACCTTTGCCAGCATCCTCCCTGCTTGTGCCAAAGTGGGAGCTTTGGAATAGGGTATGGACATCCATTGTATGAAGGATAGAAGAATTTTTTCAGATGTTGTATTTGCAATTGCCCTGGTAGACATGTATGCAAAATGTGGAACCATGGACAAGGCACATGAACTGTTTGGTAGAATGCCTCAAAAAAAATGTGGTCTCATGGACTGCATAGAGAGAGCCTCCTGATCAACTGCAATATAAAGGAAGAAAGAAGAATGAAGAGAGGTGTAGGTAATGCAGTCGTGCAGGATGAACCTGCTTAGAAATTCAAGGAAGACATCTGTTGGGTATTTCATTTGGCGTGATTGCTCCCCCGCAGCCCCGCAAGGAGCCAGGACATGAGGGCGCAGGATGGCAGGCTCTCCCCACATCCCCGTGAAGGAACTTTTGTGTGTGTGTGGGGATGTGGGAAGAGCAAAAATGTGGTCTCATGGATTGCATATAGAGAGAGCTCATATGATTGAGAAGGCGGCATGAAACTTTCATGGTATGAACAATGATTTGAATGGTAGTGTGTTCATATTGTTAGCCTCCTGATCGACTGTAACATAAAGGACAAAAGAAGAATGAAGAGAGGTGTAAGTAATGTAGCTGTGTAGGATGAACCTGCTTAGAAATTCATGGAAGACATCTATTGGGTATTTCATCTGGCATGATTGCTACCTCACCTACTTATCTCTATGCAGTCTAGGCTCCCTCCCAGCCCCACAAGGAGCTAGGGCATGAGGCTACGGGATGGTGGGCTCTCCCCACATCCCTGCAAAGGAACTTTTATGTGTGCACAGGGATGCGGGGAGAGCAATTATTGTTGGATATGCACAAAATGGATTTGTTGGAAATACTTTACAAACTTTCAAGAAAATGCAATTGGTAGGTGTAAAGCCAAATTCCACAACCTTTGCCAGCATCCTTCCTGCCTGCGCCAAAAATGGGAGCATTGGAACAAGGTATGTACATCCATCAAAAAATAATGGATAGAGGAATTTTGTCAAATGTTGTAGTTTCAACTACCCTGGTAGACAGGTATGCAAAATGTGGAAGCATTGACAAGGCATGTGAACTGTTTGGCAAAATGCCTCAAAGAGATGTCATCTCATGGAATGCAATGATTGCGGGATATGCACAAAATGGATTTTTTGAAAAGGCTTTAGAAACTTTCAAACACATGCAATTAGTAGGTGTAAAGACAAATTTGACAACCTTTGCTAGCATCCTCCTTGCCTGTGCCAAAATGGGAGCTTTGGAACATGGTATGGATGTCCATCATAACATAATGGAAGGGGGACTTTTGTTAGATATTATAGTTGGAAATGCTCTGGTAGACATGTATGCAAAATGTGGAAGTGTAGATAAGGCACGTGAACTGTTTGATGGAATAGCTCAAAGAGATGTCATCTCTTGGAATGCAATGATTGCAGGATATGCACAAAATGGATTTTTTGAAAAGACTTTAGAAACTTTCAAGCACATGCAATTAGCAGGTGTAAATCCAAATTCAACAACCATTGCCAGCATCCTGCCTGTGTTATCATGGATACTTTCTCTCCCGCAAACACTTCAAGTCATGCCTACGGTGATGCGAGGCTTTCTTGCATCACCACAAGCATGACTTGAAGTGCTTGTAGGAGAGCGGGTGATGGGTGGGTATCTAATTCCTGAGATAAATGAAGAAGCAAGCCAAATTTCCATAATATATTTTTGTAAAGCCATATTTTTGGGGTATCTAATTCCTGAGATAAACAAAGAAGCAAGCCAAATTTCTGTAATATATTTGTGCAAAGCCATATTTTTGGGAAAGCCCTGCATCACCCGCTCTCCCACAAGCACTTCAAGTCATGCCTACGGTGATGCAGGAAAGCTTCGCATCACCACAAGCATGACTTGAAGTGCTTGCGGGAGAGTGGGTATCCATGATATCACATTTCTTTGAGGCATTTTTTGAAATAGTTCGCTTGCCTTGTCTATGCTTCCACATTTTCATGTATATCTAGTAGGGCACTTGTAACTACAACATATGACAAAAAACAAGGATCGTTGAGTCTGATACTCTTACTTGGGACTGTGCATTCTTAGTGTATCTTATTCTTATGGCTGTGAGGTGGAAGTTTTGACTATCCAAGTGATGGGTTTAGAATTTTCACAATCACGATATGGTGGTCATTGTGAGAGGACTGTCATAGTACAGTAAAATTCCAAACAAAGATGATGAAAGGACATTGACCAATTTGATTAAGGCAGTGACTTCACAAATGTTGAAGGGACAGTCCTATTATCTTTGCTTTGCAGGTTAGTGATTTCAATGTTGGAAGATAATGCTGTAGATTTTTCCATGCCATCAACTTCAGGAAACAACACAATTGGCTGAAGGAGCTTCTCATTTTACACAATGCAGTTCGCCAAGCTCATTAGAAGCTGCACATAAATATAACAAATTAAAATATGAACCTGAGAATGAATTCATATGAGATTATTCTTTACCTCCAAGTGGGACCCTTAGTCCTCAAGACATTATCAATACAGTGGTATGTTTTCAAGGGCAATACTTTCAACCTATAGGGACCTTGCATTGTGACATGAATGGAGGAAGTTGTCTAGCAGTCTAGGGTGGTGATCTTTAGAAGTTTTGTGTCAACAATGATTTCAATAATTAATGTTTCATATGCCCTATATGGTTGTTAAATGCTAAGGCATGAATGGAAATTTCTTCAAGTGTTATGCAAGGCCATTGAAATCAAAGATCTGTCCTTTAAGTCATTTGCGCATGGTGATTGAGAACACAATGAGTAAGAAGTAAAAGAGCACTTGATCATAGCACTGCAAAATGGCCATGAGTTATGTAATGAACTTCACTATTCTTTTGATCACAAAGGAGATCTAGATAATAACCAACATATTGATGTACATAGAGAATGTTCATGGAGGAGTGCAAACTTCCTTACAAAGCAATTACCACAATAGAGTTTGAGGTGAATTGCACTTGCTATTTTATGCTGATATGGATATGTTCTAACCTATAGTTAATTGTTGTAGCATAACAAATAGGATAAATAGTTGTTCGTATACCATTGTTTCTAATTCAAAATTTCTATACCTTATTCTAGGAGCAAATCACAGGGGGAGTCTATACATAAGACACCATTGTTTCAAATTCAAAATTGTTGGCTATTTCACAATTGTTTGCTTCATTTATTTGATTTAAGACAACCTGCTGTATAGAAGATGCTCTCAAAATCACAATAAAATCCTTTATTTTGGGAAGACTGTTCAGAATCTTCCCATCATAACAATGAACAAAAGCATCAATCATTAACTTGAACTTTGCAAGAGTTTCATCAAATTCTACTTTTCCACTCTCTTTTCCATTCTAAATTTTATTCCCAATTTCATCCATGAAGAACTTCCTCGGCCTATAGATCCTATTGTTAGCCATAACTTTACTAGGTGTTGAGGATAGCTTTGAGTTTTTACCCAAGTAGCAATTGACAGAATTTAGCCTTACTAGATACAATGTGTTGAAAAGCTCTTTGAAGTTATTCTAGAAAAGAGTTCCTGAGAGTATAGTGCGCAGTTTTGAATTAACCTTTTTGCATGAATTCCATTGTATCTGGTAAGGTCAAATTTTGTCAATTGCTACTTTTTTGTCAAAATTTGGCCTTACCAGATACAATGGAATTCATGCAAAAAGGTTAATTCAAAACTGCACATTATACTCTCAGGAACTCTTTTCTAGAATAACTTCAAAAAGCTTTTCAACACATTGTATCTGGTAAGGCCGAATTTTGTCAATTTTTGCTTGGGTAAAAACTCAAAGCTATCCTTGACACTTGGTAAAGTTATGGCTAACAGCAGGATATACAAGATGAGGAAGTTCTTTATGGATGAAATTGGGAATAAAATCTAGAATGGAAAAGAGAGTGGAAAAGTAGAACTTGATGAAACTCTTACAAAGTTCAGGTTAATGACTGATGCTTTTGTTCATTGTTATGATGGGAAGATTCTGAACAGTCTTCCCGGAATAAAAGGATTTTACTATGATTTTGAGAGCATCTTCTATACAGCAGGCTATCTTAGATCAAATGAATGAAGCAAACAATTGTGAAAGAGCCAACAATTTTGAATTTGAAACAATGGTGTCTTATGTATAGACTCCCCCTGTGATTTGCTCCCAGAATAAGGTATAGCAATTTTGAATTAGAAACAATGGTATATGAAAAACTATTTAGCCTATTTGTTATGCTACAATAATTAACTACAGGTTAGAACATATCCATATCAGCATAAAATAGCAGGTGCAATTCACCTCAAACTCTGATGTGATACTTGCTTTGTAAGGAAGTTTGCACTCCATGAACATTCTCTGTGCACATAGCCAAACATTTAAAGTTCTTAACCAAAGCTCCAAAAATGAGTATCTTGTCATTGCATGACTCCTACTTTTGCTTTGACTATGATAGTACCTGAGCTTCTGGTGTTTCTAGATGAAACCTATAGTGAAAAAGTGTAGTCTCCATCTGAAGGAACCATCTTCAAAGCTCTTCCCTGAAATGAGGGTTGAAAACATTAGAAGAAAAGCAATACCATAATTCCAAAGTAACAATTTGTAAGACAAATGTCAGAAAGTATAATTAAAAAGACAAATCCTTACAATTGGACCTCAAATTGGACCAAGCAGATTTATGATTTTATCTTTAGAATGTAGGAACTTTCTCTGTCAGAGCTTCACGACCTCAAATTGGATCTCAAATTGGACTAGCAGATTTATGATTTTATCTTTAGAATGTAGGAACTTTCTTTGTCCAATATTCACAACCTCAAATCGGATCCAAAATTGGACCAATAGATTTATGATTTTCTCTGTCTACCGACGTTTGTATTCCTATACTTAGGTTCTGCTTCTAAGCAAAAACACCTGGAAGTGTTTCAGATTGGCTCAAGGTACTCTCCAACCTGGTTATGTCACTAATAGCAATCCAAGTTTGCCTGAACCATCCATACGTGAATGTTGCATCACAATCTATTCTTCCTACACATAAAAATGCCACATATTAACCCCTTCTAAATAAAACATTTGATCATCATAAAACCATAATTAATAAATCATTTCAATTTCAGAAAGAATCTGATGTCATTTACTATCAAAACAAAAGTTGTATAAATCACAAAAAATCCATGAAGCCTCCTAAATGTATCTTAAAGCAAGTTTACAAGATGGGTTTCAGCATAAGAAGCTTTCTACTACAGCTCTCAATGAATGTATTATAAGCAGAAAACAAAATTCTTCACACTCGAAGTAATGCAGTCAAACATTTATTCCAAAAGTATGTTAGCAGGAGTTAACTAAAAACAAAATGATTTTTTGCTTGGTTTCTTTTATCAATATGCCACGTGGAAATGGAATAATCACTAAGAAACCCTAACAATAAAAAATGAAGTAAAGGTTCAAGAAAGGAAATTCCAATGTACTATTGTGTAATGGTGACGAAGGCACTTATATGAGCATAACCTGCATACAAATCCCTACCATTGAATTGTCATCCATCCAAAGAGAAAATAAGCAATGTAAGGATTTGAGCAATATAAGTCCAAAGGGTTATGCTGTGACAGTAATGGAATCACCATAAGAGCACAACCGATGAACAAATTCTTGTGACTGTAATTATGTGATCCATAACTCTATTGGTCATGTGGCACAGTTGTGCTATAACAAATACAGGATGCATTCATGTGTGACCCAAGTTTAATGTGGCTATGTTCTAATAGAAACGGAGGCACTCATATGAGCACAATTCATGTACAAATTAATCAATGTCATCACAATTAGGTGTCAATCATCATTGGGTACATTCAGGTTGACTCAAGTTTAACAGGTTACAATGTAATGATAGCATGATCCAAGAGCGATTACCTCTTGCTACAATAAAGAGCCTATAACTCTGGTTGATATGCAGAGTGGTTGTGTTATATCAATTATGTAGTGCATTCAAGCACAACCCATGCTTAATGGGCTATTCTAGAGAGTGATCAAGATTTTCTAAACCTTATGAATGTTACTTAAAAGTGTACAGCTTAAACTACAGACCAAGTTTGTTACATACTTGAATGCAATCTTAGGTTACCACAAACTATAATAATGTGATCTGCTAATAACCATTATGGGAAGTATTAAAGCAAGACCCATGCTATATAGGATACATTTCCTTGATCATGTTTACATACCTTAATGATCAAACACAAGCTTCCCACACACCCTAGGATACAATCCAAGATCATACCACACCCTGTCAAGACAGCGAATTTTTTGACCCAAGATTTAAGGTTGTTTTTTAATACCAACAAAAGCATTGGTAAGAGCATGACTAGGGTACAAACCCTAGGCCTCCATAGAAACATAAACCATAACTCTAGAGGATTAGTGAGGTTGCAATACCAGAAAGATTGAGACATTGTAGCCAATAACCAAATCTTGCAATCTAAAGATTGTAGCCAATAACAAGCGCACTATGTAGCTTAGTGACATTTGTAAATGCAATCTATGGTAAGAAGAATGACAGACACTTGAGGTGTGATAGTCAAAAAGAGGTTGAGCAATGACAAGATAATAAAGCTCAAACCTTGCATAGTAACGTGGAGATTTTAACAGTGATTTTCCTTACCCCCTTGCTGACCTTAAGGGTTTTTCAAATGCTATTGACAGTGTTAGACAAGGCAAATGCAATCAAGAAATGACTATCCAAATAAAGTAATAGTGGTAATCACAGGTTCAATGTTTCTTCTTAGCCATTGTATAATGGAGTTAGTGGATTGCATGTTTGAGCAGTGTTTTGAGACTCATCAAAGATGGGAGATTAGTGAATAATACCTTGTGGACTATGAAGTAGTGACAATAAGGTTGAAGGATCTTAAGACCCACAATACCATGAAACAATGAGTCCCCTATAGTAAGTAAGTAGGCAGTCTATAGGGCATGGTTTGATTTTATAGAAGGATGCTCATGAAAGGAATGTTCAAGTGATAGTGAGTGAGCTGTTTGAGATTGCAGCTGAGGGTGCAATATCTAGTCTTAAAGGCAGTTAGCAAAGTAGTACAAATATGCAAGAAAATCAAACCCTACACAACAAACAATTCACAATGTTATCTTGCACAATGCCTTGAGTTTGAAGACAAAAATCTCATTGTATATTGATGAAAGTAGTGACCTTAATGGTCAATCACTGGCCCAACCATGATTTTAAAACATGCTATTGTGCTTATGGAGGCAACATTTTAAGTAAGTCAGTGAGTGGTGGTTTGGAACAATGGTAGGTATGGACTTGCTTTATATGCATACTATGCAATCTAGCTTAAGACAATGTTCTTAGAAGAGATTGAAGGTGGATTATGGAACTCAAGGGTTACCATGATAAAGATTAAAGCAAAGACTGAGATTTATTTAAAAGCCACTATCATGAAGATATTAAAGATGTCACATGCAAAACCCTAGCAGCTGGAGTAATGAATATAGTGCCAAAGAGGATAGTGAGCTGGGGCAAATTTAGGAGATCTCCACATTATCTAATCACATGCAAATACATCATTTATTTATTTTTTAAATTAAAAGAAATAATTCTAAACCCTATATAGGATACATTCTAAACCCTATATAGGATACATTGATACTTCAAAAGCATCTGAATTAGGAATTTGAGATTATGCAAATATATGTCAATTAAATACATGGATTACAAATAGTAGCGCAAACAATGTAACCCTTGTTGAGCAGAGTAGGAATGAGATAAACAGCAATGAATCCTATGCCTCCTGTCATGCACATCTCCTTACCATTCTCTGTCATTCTTTACTGAAACACTTCTCCATTTTGGCAGGCTACACCTAAAAATAAGGTTTGGATGAAGGTTCTAGAGTATGTTTATTAAAATGAAAACTCCATTTTGGCAGGCTACGCCTGAAAATAAGATTTTGATGAAAGTTTTAGAGTATGTTTATTAAAGTTTTAGAGTATTTTGATGGGCTATTGATTTTTGATTCCTTAAATGATTTATTCAAATGGATTGTGATAAATAAATGACTAACTATTTAGTCATTTTTATTTGTGTGACTAAATAATTTTTTATTCAATGACCAAATTAGTCATTTATTTACTCATTTATAGTTGAGTTGCGAAAAAATTCGTAGAATTTAGTCATTTTTAGTTGTGACTAAAATTTTTAGTCACTTAGTCATTTATTTGCTAAAATTCTACTAGTGGTATTAAAAGATATATTAGCAAATAAAAGGCAACAATCAAGTTATCAAAGACACCGATTCTTATTTAAGAAGAGCAGTGGTCTATTGTGAAGGGTTGCGATTACTAATAAGGAAAGATTTTGAGAGTTTAACAATTGATTGTGTCTCTTGAGTAGCATAGGGACAACACCATTAGTTGTGTCTCTTGAGCAGCATAGGGACAACACCATTATTTGTGTCTCTTCAATGTCAAAAGATGATACATATTCAGATTTTGTGAAGTGAGAAAGAAGTGAAGTGTGAGTGGAATGTAGAAATAAAAGATATATCAGATCTGCACATGGGAATCTAATAGAAGATCTTCAAGGTAGATATAAAGAGAGATTTATAAGGTAGATTTGTGAGAAAGTTGATGACATATTTACAATAAATGTTGAAGCATTTATGAGTGACGATAAAAGACATATTTGTGGAAGATATAAAAGACATATTCATGTAGATATAAAAGAAGATTGTGCGGAGATAAAGGAGAAGGTAATGCAGATTTAAGAGAAGAGTTTATGGCAGGTTTGTGAGAAGAATATGTTGATATAAAAGAAGAAGATCTAGTAGAGATAAAAGAAGAGTTGAGCAAAGATAGAGAACAAGTTTGGGCAGATCTCAAGATAGAAAGTTATGAGAAGTTGAAACTATGATTATGACCAGTTTTTTGTGAAGAAGTGGTACATAGTTTGGATTAGATTTGATGGAAGAGAGCAAGTATAATTGTAATCAGATTTGAGAAAAGAAGATGCGCATATGTTGGATCATATTTGAAAGGAAGAACATTGTGATTTGGAAGAAAAGATATTGTGTGAGTTATGATCAAATTTGTAGAAGAAAGTGATCAAGATCCATAGAAGGTTGGTGCATTAATGAGAGATTGGTGTCTCTTACTGGGTTGGTGCTCATTTGCGGATTGGTTCTCATGAAATATACAAGTGGGGATTGGTGTCTCCAATGGGTTGGTGCTCACAAATCATATAAGAAGGGATTGGTCTCCCATGTAGGTTGGAGCCAACAAAAGATTGTAAAAGAGATTTATATATATAAGCAATATTTTGTCGTGGTTTTCTCCCATAAGGGTTTCCACATAGATCTTGTGTTCTTGTGGTGCATCATTGATTGATCTTGTGCGATTGATATTGTTGTGGTTGTTAAGCTGTGAAAAGTAAAAGTTTGTATTATACTGATTCACCCCCCCTCTCAGTATAATTGTGTGCTCTTCAAAAATCAAATCTAATCTATCTATGTACAAAGGTTTGGCTTATTTTAATTATGATGCTTCAAGTAGATCCCATTGATCAGGATCTCTAACAGTTCTCCTACCTCATTCTCTAAATCAAAAGCATTATTTTGTTTGCGGGCTATTTTATACAAACCACTCCATAGGGGATCAAATTTTGAATGATGGCCTGGTTTTGTTGCTCTCTCCTCCCATTTCAATATTGAATCACCCACTTTGAAAATTAGATCAGAAGAATGCTTATCAAACCATCATTTGACCATTTGTTGGTGATTTATCATGGATTTAAGCGTGCATTCCCTTTTTTCCTAAAGTTCTAATAATTCTACAATTTGAACTTCCATGGCACAATTTTCTTCATTTTCAAGTTGTTTGACTAGTTGAAGCGTAGGAATCTTAGTTGAGATTGGTAATATAGCATCCTTCTCGTATACCATATCATAAGGAGATGTGCCTATAATTTGCTTCGGAGTAATCATGTATGCCCATAATGCTATTTTTAGGTTCTTATGCCATTCCTTTTGATGCTTTGAGCCAATGCGCTTAAACTACTGAATCAGATTTTTGTTTGTTGATTTAGCTAAGCCATTCCTTGTGGATAATAATTTGAAGTTTTCAAGAAGATGTCATTCTTCAAAGCGAATTTAGAAATATTAGACCAAATAAATGATTTCTTATTGTCTAATATAATGGTGTGCAGAGCACCAAACCTAGTGACAATTTCTTCTATAAAATTGAGGACTACTTTTTTTGTTGCTTCCGTCAATGCTACTACTTCGCTCCATCTTGTAATGTAATCAATGGCTGTTAAGATTCATTTATGCCCCACATTTGAAATTAGATTGATCATTTCGATAAAATCCAATCCCCATTGTGAGAATGGTTCTTCTAGTAGAATTGGATTAAGGGGGAGAGTAGCATTCCTCCTTTTTCTTCAATAAAATTGACATTGTTGCCATTGCTTCGCCATCTTAAATAGCAATCTGCAAACATTGAAGGCCAATAATAGCTTGCACAAATTATTTTAGTTGATGTTGTCTTTGTTGAAAAGTGTCCACTTGACATCCCATAATGAAACTTAGACAAGATCCTATCAACCTCTTCATTTTCAACACACCTTAAGAGAATGCTATTGAAGTTTCTTTTGAAAAGAATGCCATTAATTAAGGAAAATTTGACCCCTTGAAGTATATAAAATCACCTTTTAAAAGGAGAGAATTGGCTTGGATATAGATCGGTTTCCATGAAGGAGATCCTATCTTTGATCCATGATACTGATTGATTTTCTTCATTAACAAGGACTGTTTTAGGTTCTTGATCATCTTCTTTCTATAGATCATGACTTTGAGTGATACGTTCATAGAGGGCCCTCCCTTTTACCAGCTTAGTATGTTTCATATCTATATCATACTCAAGAATTTTGGTAATCTAGTTAGCTCTCTTGTCATTGATTTCTCCTTCCATGATATATTCACGAACACTAGGATTCAAACTACATAGGCTGTGACTTTATTACCTGATATTAAGTGCCTAAATTATTTCAATCCTTTGACCAAAGCAAAATCTTGTTTTTCAACAAAATTGTACTTCATTTCATAGTCCTTCAGTGTTCAAGAATTGAAATAAATTGGGTGTTCTCCCCTACCTGATTCATCCTTTTGTGTCAAAAATGTCGCTATGTTGTGATCTCCTCCATACATATACATGGTAAAATCTTTTAAAAAATCAAGATTTATTAAGACTAGAGAAGTACATATTGCTTGTTTGATCTTTTCAAAGGATTGCCTCCCTTCAGGATTCCATTTAAACTCCTTATCCTTTTTAAGCATGAGGGTAATAGGTCAAATTAGACTTGGAAAATCTAAGATGAACCTCCCTACAAAATTAATCTTTCCTAAGAAAGATTGAACAACCTTCTTATTCACTGGTAAGGGTAGGTCCATAATAGCTTTGATTCTAACAGGATCTATAGAAATCCTTTCTTTTGAGATTACACGTCCCAAAATCTTACCTTGGGGAATCCCAAAAATGTATTTTTTAGGATTAAGAGAAATTCCAAATTCTTGGCACCTTTGAAATACTTTTTCCAAATGTTCAAAATGATCCTCTTTTGCTTTAGAGAATACTAAAAGATCATCCAGATAAAGCAAGGTTATCCTTTTTATCAGTACACCAAATGCAATGTTCATGGCGCATTGAAAAGTTGCTCCAACATTTGATAGGCTGAAAGGCATTTTCGCATAAGCGAATGTACCCCATTTGGTGGTAAATGTAGTCTTATGTTGATTTTCTTTATTTAGCCAAATTTGGTCATCTCTAGAAAATTCGTCTAGAAAAGAAAACCTTCTGGACCTTGCTTTTGTTTGAAGTATTTGCTCCATTATAGGAACTGGGTAGTGATCTTTGAGAGAAGCCCTGTTTATGTCTCTAATATTAACACACAACCTTATTTCACCATTCTTCTTCCTAATTGGCACCAAATTTGACACCCACGTTGAATGTTTAATGGAAAAAATGATATTGGAATCTATCAATTTACTGAGATCTTGTCTCATAAGAGGTTCAATCTTTGGGTTAACTGCCCTCTATTTTTGTTGGATAGGCTTTGATTCAGGTGTCAGATCAATAGTGTGTTGAACTATATCCCTATTGTAGCCTCTTAGATCTTCGTAATTCTAGGCCATAACTCGGTTGTACTTGCTGCAAAAGGAGACCAATTTATATCTTTCTTCTTGAGTAGTGTTCTTGTCAACTTTTATCATCTTACAGTGCTGACTTCAATTTCTGTATAGTCATTTTTATTCACAAATGAATTTCATCTTCTTTTTTTTTGCATCATCTGGATTAAACAAACTTGCTAGAGTGATTAAACCCTTTAGAAGTTTATTGGACTTTAGCTGCATTACTTGTTCTTTGTAAGCCTCTTCTATCTTAGGTTGGAGTTGATGAACAAACTCTCCAAATTATTGTAGGAATAGATCTATTTGAGCATTACTCTCAAATATTTTCCAATGATCTCTATTATTTGGAATTGTGAGCGTTATGATTAATTTAACTAAATCTTTATTCACTAAAAAATCACTCGTTGGGTCAAACTGTGACCCAATCTGAGCCATTTGGTCTGCTTCTAAATTTTGGGATCTTAAGATCACTTCAATATTCAAGGATTCAAATCCTTCTAATAAATCTTAGACCCTATGGTGATATGATCTCATCTTAACATTCTTAGCAGCTATTGTTTTTTTGACCTATCTAATGACCAATTCTGAATCGCCAAATACCTGCAACTATTTTATCTTTAATTTTTTAGCTAAGAGAAGACCATGCACTAGGGCTTCATACTATGCCTCATTATTGGTGTAGCTAAATTGAAAGAGAAAATCTTTCAGGATCTTTTTCCCTTTTAGTGAGAGGAGGTACACACTTGCTCTTGAACCGTCTTGCACCATCAAAATATAACTTCCATAGTTGTGAATTGGTATTTGGACTATCACTAATCTCCATAGGGGAATAGGTCACTTCAGGGATAATCTATTCCTCATCATATATTACATATGTTCTTAGGCCAGTGGAGTCAAAATTACCATAAAGGTCTGACTGCATAGATTCAAATAGAAATGCCTCTTCTTGGTTAGTCCTATCACTTATTACAACTTCTTGATCAATGATCTCCATATCGTATCTCTCATCGTTTATGATCATGGTATGAGTTGGTTCAAAGTTTATCATTACTTCATGAGTAATGTGTTCTTTATGAAGTGGTTCTAACAAAATCTTCATTTTGGATCCATATTTGGTCTTGAGGATGAGTGGGACCAATATAGAGAGAGATATCCACCAATTTTGGATGTAAAATCCTTATATAAACATAACCTGAAGACCAGTGGAGATCAATTATCACCACTTCTCAAGGCACAATAATGTTTGGACAAACATATAAGGTAAGAGATAGTTCTTTAACAACTCCCACTATTTGCACTATTTTTCCATCCAATTGCATAACTCCCTTTTCTATAGGTTCATATTTTATTTCAAGGGAATCTGCTATGATCTTAGGCATCATAGTGGTGTTTGCACTGGAGTCTATCATAGAATTATGCAATAGTTTTTTTCCAACAATTACTGTCAATTAAAATGGCATAGGTTTGGTTTTACTTACCTCTACACCAGTATTAAGAAGAGTAGTAGAATGTTGATTTTGCATCATCTTTTGAGATTCTGCCACTTTTCCTCCAGTATTGGTAGCTAGTTGAACTACCAAGGTTGGATCTTCTTGCTTCTTTAGAGCCTCCTGGAGCAAAAACTTTTGTTCATGGATAGATAACACATCCCATAATGAGATATTAACTTATGCTTTCTTCAATTGCTCCACCACATTGAGCAACCCGACTACTTAGGGTTTTGGAATATTGCCTTGATCTTTCAGCCTTTCAACTTGAAGTTTAGGAGGTCTAAGATTTTTTGTTGGTAGACTGTCATTTTCTCACCTTTGTATCAATGAATTGAAATTCTGCACAATAGGATTCCTTTGGAAAGTTGGCTTCAAGCGTATCCTTGCGTCTAGATTCTCCACCATTCATCTTTTTGATCGAGTGTAGTAATCGGATTGCACTTGTGGAGCCTTGGAGGTGGATGGATCATTTGCAAATACAACTTCTTCCTCTTCGACCCAGGAAAATAATGCATGCTCAAAAATAATTTCCTCCTCTTGTTCAAGGGACATCTCTTACATCTGCGGAACTAGTACAACATTATGTACTCTTGGTGATTGATATAGGGATTGCCCTACTTAGCCTCTCCTTGTATACCTTGTCGTCTTTGTTTTGCTATCTTTTGCTGCAAATTTCCCCTCGAACAAGCCTTAGGTGCATGAGCATCATTGCAAGGAAAGCACCATGCATTTGAATCATCTAGAATATTATTTTACCCCAGAATTAGGTCTCTTACTGGGTTAGGTGAGATCTTCTGCAGTGGGGATGGTACCGACACAATTTGGTTCAACACTTGATGTTGGGAAGGACCTACCCCTTACAAGTTTTGATATTTATTTGGTTGGTACAGAGGCCTTGGCCCTTGAAAATTCTAATAAGAGGGTTTGGGATATGAAGCATGTTGTCTTTTCAGGTTAATGATTTTAATCAAAAAACTACGAAGGATACTTTTCATATCATCCATCTCTGATGCAATTTGGGGGGTTAGAATTGTAACTATTGGTACTTGGGAGGAAGGGTAGATATACATGGAAGGGGAAGCTTGATTTGCATTCGATATGAGGGGCTCAATTTTTGGTAAATCTTCTTGCAATGGAATTGATAATTCTAGGTACACTAGCATGGGAGGCCTAAGAGGGAGTTTTCCTGCATCTATCAAACTATTTTCTGCTATCGGGAGGCTTTGTCCTCCTAATGACTAAATCATAACAACAATATATGAATTAAAAGCTTTAAGATAGAAAATAATTGTCATACCTTCCAGTGGTCATGCCGCAACAGGGATCCTTTGCCAGGCCTTGTGGAATCAGGTATTAAAATCAGTGACTACTTCTTGTGGTGCCCACTTAATTGTTATTAACTTCTGCAACAACGAAGATCTATCTCCCTTTTCATTGAATCTTTCAAAAAATGTAGTTCCGAGCTCATCCCATGTGGTGATTAAATTGGATGGAAGAGATTGATACCAGTCAAGTGCTTTTTTTAAAGAAGTTGTGAGTAATCTTAAGGAAACATCCTACTCTATAACATGGTGTATTGTACATATGTCTGCTACATCTTGAATGTGTTCAGTGAGAGTTTTTAATTCTTCACATGTGTATTTTGAAAGAGCCTTGAGAGATGGAGTAAGGTCCCACGTAGCTAGAGGAACTGGAAGAATCAAAGGGCAACCACTATTCCAATTAACAAAGTTTCTGGGAGCTCCAGGTGTAGCCATTTGAGAAGGTGGCGGTGGTAGATTTTATTGCGCTAACCTCCTACGAGTGATTATCAATGGAGAAACCAAGAGACTTGGGTTAGATGTTGAAAGTGATCTTGTAATTGGTCTTTCACTCATACAACCTAAATTTGGGATATCATTTCGATTTGCAAGATCAGACAAATCCGGCTTTCGAGTCCCACCAAGCGTGCCAAAAACTATTGATGTTCAAGTCTACACCTGAATGTTGTATCCACATGCAAACCTACACCAACATGGGAAATCCTACAAGCATAGTATGTGGCTTACAAGATAACCTCTGATATTTTAGAAGCCAGCTCTTCGTAAAATTTTCAACAAATTCACTTTGGATTGCAAAGGGAAAAAGAGAAAGAAACTAGAAAATAAACCTATTCTAAGGTGATACACCAGAATTTAGAGCCTTTTACTGACTTTAGATTTGCACAATATTCGACCATTGTTCAAATTACGATAATAAATTGCCGTAGCAAAGGGCATTACAATGCACGATTTTTAACTAGTAACAAATTATGAATAATCAAATAGGTGAATAAAGGTAGAATATTAAAATAAGACTATAAGAAAGATCTTACAAAGACAAATATTTGGCACATAATGCCAACTTCACTTCCTTGGTAAACTGAGAATAGATTACAAAAAGGCTGAGAGCACAAATTGTTCAACATTCAACTAGTTATGAGAAATACTCATAAAGGCCTATGTCTATTACATAAAAAATCCTCCCCCCCATTTCATTTTGATATGAATCCTTTTATAGCTAATGGAGAAACTAATGCCGATAGAAATCAAGGCATTAATTTAGGAGCACGAGCATTTTCCTGTTTCAGAGGACTGCCACAACAACATTAGTGAACTAAGGCCTAACACAAATTGATGATGAAGATTTATCCAAAATCTATCGATTTTGAAGAATGCCACGTGAGTTACATTTTCCTTACTTCTAACCAATGGCACAATGGAAAGATGTGATAGCATTTCAACAATACCTTGGAGGAGCGCGAAGCTACCAAGTGTCGTTGAGAAGTTCTTCATTGATTCAATCACCAAGCCCATTGATGAGCTGACTCATTCCAATCATCCAATAGTGAAATGTTATAAAGCTGCCAATTTAACAACATTTATAACCTGCACGAGCTGTTGGATCCTTTTGGTTGTGGTCGACGAGTTGAAATCTATTTGGTTGTGGTCGACGAGTTGAAATCTATTTGGTTGTGGTCGACGACTTGAAATCTATCATATTTTACAAGGAGAATGGGGTCTGCCAATTCCATCTTGTCACAATCCGACCAATGGCACAACAGAAAAATGTGTTAGTCCTACCATTTCCAAACATTGTGTGGTGTTGCCATGTGTCTTCCATAATATGCCTTCATTTGCTTTATTCTATTGTGGGTCTCATAGACTGTTTCGGTCTCATGGACGTCATTAAAAACTTTCATTCATTCATTTAGATAAAACCCTGTGCCCACAAAGCCTTTTGACTCATAAAATCCCAACCAATGTCGCAATGCAAAAGAGTTGTTAGTTCTACTATTTCAAAATGGTACAAAAAGCTACCAAATGGCATTTGCACTAACATCAGGACCCACTACTTGCTAATTCATTTTCTTTGACAAATGGCTCAATGTTATGATGTTATCAGAATTGACAACCTTTATAACTTGTGCAGTGAAGCCATGTGGAATCCTTGAATCACAAAATTAACGGCTCCACTTGAATCTTCATTTTGCATTGAGCTCTCAGTAGATGGACCGCACTCGGTGTTGACCTTGAACAAGCCTCCAATAGTGCAATGTTACAAACTTGTCAAGGCTAACACGTTTATACATAGTGAAATCTTTACGTGTGGCCTTGCTTCTTCAAAACGAAACATTATTTTACAAGCCAATCACAACAAAATACAATGAAGAACAAATTGCAACCAAAACCCGATGGCTTGGTAACAAAACTCTAATCTGGAAAAGAAAATGGAGAGTGAAACTCTACATGCACCTTGCTTTTCTTATGCTACATATACTTTCATGATTACATATTGCTTATATGCTTACATGTTTATCACATGATGATATCATCTACCATGTTTAGATGTTTTTACCATGATTATGTCTTTTTTTTTCTTTCCTCCAATTCCTTGCATCCTTTGTATGCAACCAATTGGAGGGGCATATATGCCACTAACATTCCTTTGTGAGTTGTGTTTTGTAATGTGACATGCTCATAATCATTCACACATTGAAGGGAGCTTTATCAATGCATTTGCTTTGTCAAAATCTTCTACTTAGTCATAGTTTTACCACTTTTTGTATTAGGCAAAGTCTCTCACCCTTATCTTTACTTTTATCGCACTTGAGGATGGTTCTTTTTCAAATAAATCATAATTATAAAGAACACATTTATGGGTTCTAACGAAGACCCCCTTCATTAGAACCCCTCCAAAAATTTGTTTCCGTGCACGAGCAATTTTTCTTCCTCAATACAATTGTAATCCACTATTGTGGGATCACCCAGTGCCTATTTTAAATGTGTGATTGATGCTACTCATTGTATGCACTTTTTTTGTTTTGTAGGTTTTCGATGGAGTGTTCAGTGTGAGAAGAATTCAAGAATGATTTGCATACTTTACGTAGATCCATATCCTTTTGAGTGTCTAAAAAATATTTTGTTTCCATGTTGACTACTTGTTTTACGTTTGCATGCATCTACCTAGTAATTCGCATGCACATCAAAGTGGGGGCAAAATGTAATGGTGGAGATTCCACACCCATGCCCTTTTCCCTTATGTTTTGGCCTCGCTTTGATTAAAGTGTCCTACATCAATAACTAGTCTAGAAAAGTGGCATATTCTTGTGTGAATTTGGCTCATGACAACTCCTATTATCACTCATTCCCTAAGATTGGTCCTAATCCCTAGATCCCCCATCTATCACCCTAAATTAGATCTATGGATGTGTGGACTTGACCCATGTCATTTTCAAAGTCATGAATTTGAACCTTGAACTTTTAAAATTCAAATTCAAAATAAATCCTACTAACTCCCTCCTAGTAGATATTGTAAACCAACCTAGTGCACTTTTGTGTTGACTTGTGTTTGTTTGTTGTATTTAAAGACATTCATTCACTCATTTAAGATCATCTAGGAGTTATCAAGGGTTATCAAAGTGTTGGGATTCCTATTTTCAAGCCAAGTATTTGCAAAATCTTACCAAATCCATCAAATTTTCCTAAGGGGTCCTTGTGCTTTACCTTGGTGCATGTTGTTGAAGCCCTGATTTTGGCTAAGTCTGAAATCTGATGGATCCTCCAAATTCTAGAATCTGCAGTTTAACTCCTATAGAACTAAAACCTATCTCAAACATCCTAATAGCATATTTTAAAATAACTTAAAGTATAAGAAAGGTAAATAGTAAAAGGTAAATACAAACTTATACTTAAATGTTATTTTAAAATATATTGACTTGTTGGGATTTTGGGACCCACCGAGACTTTTGGACTCAGTCCTTGTGGGATTTCGGGACCTGAGAGGAATTTTGGACCTTTTCCAAAAAGGTCCAAAAGTTCTCAATACCTCGCGAACCGGATCCCCGCTTTCTCTTGTCCCTTGCAATATACTGAAAAGGTCCTGGCGGGGCTCCAAGGCTCGATGGGACTTTTGGTCCCGGTCTAAAATCTTCTCGGACCCCTTGAATTTTCAAGGTGAATTTGGAGGTGCAAATGTTTGAATTTTTAAATAATTTTTTGAGGAATGAGCTAAGTTCTTCATGTGGTTTTGGGTCAAACTTTCGGTTTTGACTTTCAACACTTTTGGCCCTGTCGGTACTTTTGGACTTTTTCCAAAAGGGTCCAAAAGTCCTAAGCTCTTGCCGACCCGACACCCGCCAAAGGCCCGGGAATGTCCAGAAACGCGCCAACAACTTCCAGGATCGCCATTAATGTGAAATGGGTAGTTGAAATTTATGTTTTCATTGCAATTGGTGTGATTGTTAGGGGTTTTCCTGCCCATTTCATCCTCATATCCGAGTTGTGAAGGCTATAAAGGCAAGATTGAAATCCTTTTCAAAGGTTGGTCTTTTGGCAATTTTTCAAGCAACAAAAGTGCAGAGCTTTCTAGGGTTTCAAAGAACAAAAGGTTTTAGTTCTCTAGCAGGGAAGATAAAAAGGTTATGAAAAGATTCAAATTGGTTTCAAGAATCAATGTATGAACTTCTGCTTTTTTCTCATGTAATTTTTCAAGAAAATCCTAAGTTCCAGCTAGGGTTTCCTCTTCCCACACTTCGTGGTATGATTGTAACCATTAATCAGATGAATATGATAGATTCTTAAAACATTGCATGCTATGTGATGATCTATTCCGTGGTTGTAAATGAATGATTGCATTTTGATAAAGGATTAATAAGCATATTCCTCATTGTTTATTGTTGTTTCTGCATTTGGGTATCCAGAAAGTGCTTGTTTCCATTTTTGTATTATCTTACCCTCTGTTGAATTGTGGACTCTATAACCCATGTCCTAATAGGCACCAGTTTGAAATGTCAAATCACCCACACCTCTTTTAAAAAACTAAAACAAATTTATCAAGTGTGAAATAAATAGTTACTACTGTATGCATTGTTATGATTCTGTGTTGTAACCAGGAAATTTTGTTAGTGAATCTACAAAGTGCCAATTTTAGCAAATCAAACATGCATCCTAGCACCTTCCATTATCGCAAGAGTGCTTTTCATAAGCTTAAACAAAGGTTTTAGTGCAACAAGTTTGTCTTAATCCAATGACTTTATTTAAGAATTAAAACAACAGTTTGGGTATTGTTGCAATGATATGACCTTGAAGACATCTTCCATTGTTATTAATCCTTGTTAAGCGATACCTCTAGGAATACCCTCATTGGCTTAGCTGAGCCAAAAGTGAAGGGGAGATTACCCATTCCCAACCATTGGCTCTTAATCATCCTTATCCTGTTGATGAACCTCTTTTTTATATCCTTGATGACAACCTTGGCCTCGAAGATTGAAGAATGTTCTAGGGATTAGGATAAGCTATATTGGGACCCAACACAAAGAATCATCATAGAGCATTTATGAGAGCATCATATTAACATTACTAGAACATTACATCAGCATACATCATTCTAAGTCTATTGCATGCTTACCTATTATCTTTAAATCTTTTGCTTAGAGTCATAAAGTCGACGGTTTGCTAGGGGTTTGACTATGGAGAACGCAACACTCATGATTCAACATATTTCCCAAAGACGTTCCCAAACACCACCAGTCCTTATGCTAATTTAGATATTAGAAGATCAAGGCAAATAAATTCCAATAGTCCACTTTCTGCCAAATCAATCCCATGGGTATAGTTTCAAGTCTTTGTGCCATTTTAGTTTCACATGGGCAAAGATCAAGTTCGTAGGTGCGAAGATTAGGTTCGTGGGCATAGATCTAAACCAAATCATATTAAAATCAATTTATGGATTCTAAGACGGCCAACTTGACTAAGCCCCAAAAATCTAACATTATGGTAAACTAATTTTGACGTCTTCTATATCATTATCCCATCTTCAAAATTGAATTAAATATTACAATTTAATTTATTTATTTTCCACATTTAATTTCAATATTTATTGTTTTTTATTCTAACTCTAAATCCTTAAACTTTGATTGTTGTTTGATTACTTATTATAGGTGAATTAAAGTGAAAATATTTTATTTTCACTGTAATACAAAAGATAATAGGAACATAGCGAGCACAGCATTGGAGAAAAGAATTGCCCAATCAAAGGCAGCATGATAAAAAGCCCATTAAATTCTATCATTACAGTTCTTAAAATCCTTTAAAAATCTTATAATTACATTTTTTGCAGTATAAAGACGGCCGATTGAAGACCCAGCTATGTTAATCACGTGTCAGAAGAATTGTTGGTAACAAATGTATTCTTACGAACAAAACCAGCGTGCCTAGAACATTGTCCAGACATACTGCAATTAGTTATCAGAAGGAATTCAGTAAGATCAAACTAGAGAGAGTAATAACATGCTTTCCATCTCGTTCTCTTCTAATTTTATTAATTTGGCAAAAAATTGTGCTCAATTCATAAAACTTGCCCATATTGTTTAAATTTTAAGTTCACAATGTTTGTAAATCAGCCCAAAGAGTGGACTTGGCTCCGAAGAATAAGAGCCTTAATTTTTATCAGAGTTTTGCTTACTGATTGAATGTAAACTGTAAACTGACAGTAATTTGGCCCTGTTTGATGCAGAGAAGGGTCTAAAGATGGGTCAGAGAACTGTAGGAGCACATATTTTGCTGCTTCTGTTCTGTTTCTCGAGCGTTTGTAGCGCTGATGATGGTTTTGTACGTGTTGGGCTGAAGAAAAAACCACTGGACCGCTTAAGTCTATCTGATGGCAGACTTACAGCCAAAAAATATGACTTTGTTTATGGAAATATTCAGAAGTTTAGTCTGCGAGAAGGTCGAGAATTCGATTCTGACGATGGTGATTATGTGTTTTTGAAGAATTACTTGGATGCACAGTACTATGGAGAGATTGGCATCGGAACCCCACCTCAGAAGTTTACTATTATATTTGACACGGGGAGCTCCAATCTTTGGGTGCCTTCGTCTAAATGCTACTTCTCGGTGAGAATTGCCGGTTTAATTAATTGATTAGTTTTAGTGGGTTTCCAGATTTTGTGGTGGGATTAGTAATGCAGCATTTCAGTCTGTCTTAGTTTGTGAAAAATAAAAATTTATGGGTCCCCTGGCTTGTTGAGATAGAGATGACTTTTAAAGTCCTCTTGAGAAACTTGTAATAGAGGTAAATGGTGAAGGTAAATTTTTTTATGTCCTTAGATCCTCCTTGTGGGAGCCTATAAGAGAATTGTTTGGATTTTGTACTTCTAAGTTTAACCTCATGATCAAGCAGAAGCCATAAGTTAATTTATTTTATAACAAGATTGTTTCTTCTCAAATTTTTGTTTAATTGTCTTAACATCTCTTCGTACTACATTGTGATATCAAATGCTTAGGTAATTATGGTTAATTTCATTACATTCAAATTCTGACTTCTGGGAAATTGTATACAGTAAATAGATTGATGGCTGTCTGGATAGTGAAATTAGCTTTCTTGTCTGGATAGTGAAATTAGCTTTCTTGGAAATTAACTGAAATATCTTGTCTTGAAAGATTTGGAAGGATTGTTTCAATTAAAGAGGTTTTTGTGGTTGTTTTGTAACAATGATTTTATAGTGCAGCTAGCTTGCTATTTTCATTCAAGGTACAAGTCATCAAAGTCAAGCACATACCAAAAAGATGGTACTCTACTTCAAACCCTCAACCTCACTTAGTTTAGTCTGTTTACATGGGAATATTAAGGAAATTGCTCAGCAATTAATATGTATCACTTGTTGGTTGTGAAGGAGAATCCTGTGAAATCGATTATGGCAGTGGATCAATATCCGGTTTCTTGAGTAAGGATGATGTCACAGTCGGGAAACTTGTTGTGAAACATCAGGTTGGTAATTTTTGGATGTTAAAGCTTCCCAATTGGATATCAAAGATCTTTTCTGTTCAACTTATTTTGGAATTTATGTAGAAGTAGGTTCTTTCATGGTGCAGGTCTTTACTGAGACAACACATGAACCGGGGTTAACATTTTTGTTGTCCAAGTTTGATGGCATTCTAGGGCTTGGTTTCAAGGAAATTGCTGTTGATAATGTTGTTCCAGTCTGGTGAGTGTTGTTAGCCTTCATTCTATGATGCCAACTTCTTGATTGGATGCAATCTCCTAGGCTTCTCTTGTAAAAAGCATGCACAAAATTTAGTTCCGACTGTCTTTGACATGAGGGCTTTCAAGGGCAGCCTATGGTGATCTTTCTTGGTAAAGAAATTGTGGCAAATTTTTAGCAGTTTAATAAATGAATTGAGAACATTAATCTTCTCCCTATGGAGGGCCGCTTATGAGATATAGTGGAAATACAGTAAGTTTTTGAACTGAAGACAAACTCATGGAACAATCCCTAGACTCCCTGTTGATGTTAAATTTTAATTTGAACTAAGCTGACTTTCTGTAAGGATCAAACTACCATCTGATCAATTTAATCTGCACTTGGATAAGGCAATATTTTTACAGTCCTTGTTCTTTTGCTTTCTTGCAGACAATAACCTTCTCATTATTTATTACATAAGTGCACTTCTACACATAATTTTAGTTCAAATATTCTTCTCTGCTTCTCACTTTTAGTTCAAAAATTCTTCTCTTCTCAACAGGTACAACATGGTATACCAAAGCCTTGTCCAAGAACTGGTCTTCTCTTTTTGGATGAACAGGAATGCAGATGAAGAAGAGGGAGGAGAGATAGTATTTGGAGGCATCGACAGTAAACACTTCAAGGGTAACCATACATTTGTGCCTGTTACACGACAGGGTTACTGGCAGGTATATTATAGAATGAACCTGAGTATCCATGCTCTGTTCTAAGAGGTGTTTTTATATGCATGTTCTTGTTATGCACTATGACTAAGGGTGGGATGGTTACAGAACTCTTCAACTTTTCTAACTTATTCTTACCATTTCTTTCAGTTTGATATGGGAGATTTTCTTATTGGCAATGAATCAACAGGTGGAAATATCTTCCCACGACTTTCAGTTTTGTTCGATTAAGTGGTAAATCTAATTTAATGACATTTTAAAAATTGGATGATTTTTCCTACAGGCTTTTGTGCTGGAGGCTGTGCTGCTATTGTAGACTCTGGAACTTCTCTGCTGGGTGGCCCATCAGTATATCTGCTTACCTCTCCAACTTTTTGACGATTAATATGAATGTTATTCCTTATTTCCAAGTTATGTATCAAATGAATTTTCTCAACATTGACTTTTTTTAGTGTGTATCATTGTTTGTGTAAAGTGTAACATCTGATGTGAATGCTTGAATATTCAATAACATATTTAGCTTGATATGGAAATTTGAGAGAGAAACAACATTGCCTGAATGGGAGACATATTGCATAGGATAAAGTGTGGTATAAAATATCAAAGCTCACTGGCAGTAACAATCTCCTGGCAGAATGGCTCCCGCTGCTTCTTCTGCGCTTGTATGCAGTAGCACAGCTACAAGCCCTAAGGATCAGGGCATTCTTCAGGTGTTTTCTAATGGCACTGCAGTTGCATCTAGCTCTGTTGCTCTGCCGATCTCTTATGCTTTTGCAGTTTTGCTTCAGAACCATGCTCCACAGAAATCTTTTGGCCTTGCTTGTTCTGCTTCTAAGTGTTCTTCCTCTCATCTGTCTGCAGGCTGTATCTGAGGGTTAGATCTACAGTTTGGGCCTGGTCGTTTCTCTTCTGTCCTTGCTGCTCCTGCTTTTGTGCTCACTTTTGGGGATCTATTGATGGCTGAGGGTGCTGCTTTGTTGAAATAAAAAGTTGTTTTCCCCAACTTGGGTGGGCCTCTAGCATCTGTTGTTTTGTCTGGCATGGATGTCCTTGTCACTTTGACTGTCTTGTCTCCTTCCCTCACAACATTAAAACAGGCTTCACTTTCAGCCTCTCCCACAGCAATTGCTACTGCTGATAATGTCCATATTCATGGTAGTAGTTGTCCTTTGGTGAAGCTGGCTCCTAAATGCCTTATTCTTGAGATGGGTCCAAATTTTTGAGGAGGAAGAATATTTTTTAGATTTGGCAGTTATCTGTAAGTTCCATAAGTCTTGGTTGAGTCTTGGTGATCTCGATGCTTGGATCACTAAGACTTGGAAGCCATTCCTCATAGAAGATCTTGTCATTTACTTGTGTGCATGGGGATTTTCAATAGCAGTTTGTGGCTTAGAAGATGACCAGGAGTATATTCTCAAAGCTATCCCTTGGTTTTGTGGCAGAGCTGCTCTCTTTCTGAAGTTGTGATTTCCTAAGTTTAATCCTTCTGTGGAAACTTTTTCTATGTTGACAATCTAGGTCAGGCTTCCTAATCTCCTTCTACAGTATTGGCATCCCTTTAGTTCAACTACTATTGGCAATGCCCTAGGAAAGCTCATTTCTATTGCTCCTAATTTGCAACCCACTTTTGCTCAGCTGCATATTGAGATGGATATTTCTGTGGGTTTGCCTGAGGACATTGGTCTTAAAGTTGGAGATCGAGTTTGAAAGCAACCTTTGGATTATTAGGGGTTGGTTTTTAGATGCAGGTCTTGCTTTGGCTGGGGTCATGCAGCAGTGGCCTGTCCAAGACCTCAAAAGCATTCTGGGCCTATTTCATGGTAGAAAGATGTTGATCCTCATCATAAGTTTATTTTGGCTTGCTGTATTTTCCTTGTTAAGGATTCTCCTTCACCCCTTGGATTCTCGAAAAAGCTTGGAATGTCTCTGTTAGTTTTTAGGATCAGAAATGTAAGCATTCAGAAAATGCAACACATAAGACAATAAACACAGCAGGTACCCTGGGAAAACCCTCTTACTCGAGGGAGAAAAACCTAGCAAATATATCTCTTATATATTGAAGAAATAAGAGCAGAAATCTGCTTACAACTCAGGCCTAACACAAGGCCGAATTTGATACAATGAATAATAGCACCTCTTCTAGATGCAAAGATACAAATGAATATGTTTCTCCTTGAAGATCAATCTGCTGCTAATGGAAATGAAGATTTGCTGCTGGAGAGATGTTAATGAAGTGATTGAATTGAAGTATATATACAAATCAAGGTGACTCTTCATATGCATCAGCGACTCTTCATATGCTTTGGTTTCTCTTCATATATTTTGATGTCTCTTCATATATTTTGGTGTCTCTTCATATATGACTTTTCAATGAGTTGATCTGAGTAAATCTCCCAACGCTACAATAACATCAACACTCCCTCTTAGCTAGGGAGATATCTTTCCAGATATGTCATGGAGTCTCTCAACATGACACCCACAATGGCTACACCCATTAGTGAGAATAATTTATCACGGAGTCTCTCAACGTGGTATCATCATGGAGTCACTCAACATGATGTCCACCATGGCTACTCCCATGAGTGGAAGAAAACTAGTGCACAAGTGCCCATCACAGAGTCACTCAACGTGATGTCGTCATGGAGTCTCTCAACATGACGTCCACCATGGCTACTCCCAGAGGGTGGGAAGAAACATGTGTACAAGTGCCCATCACGGAGTCACTCAACGTGATGTCGTGATGGAGTCTCTCAACATGACGTCCACCATGGCAACTCCCAGAGGATGGATAAACACAAGTACAAGAGAATTATTACGGAGTCTCTCAACGTGATGTCCACAATGGCTACTCTCATTAGTGGAAAAAATACATCGTCATGGAGTCACTCAACATGACGTCCACCATGGCTACTCCCAGAGGGTGGAAAGAATCACATCTCCGTCTCAGAGATGGAAAAGGGCTCGCACCTCATATTTCTCCGTCATGGAGAAATATACACTACAAGGGCTTTCACCTCATACTTCTCCGTCACAGAGAAATATACACTACAACAGATCTTCATGATGATGTGACTCCCTCTGAAGCTCCAAGTACTTGCATCAACCTTCTGACCTTCTTGTCCAAGATTGCCTGCAATGCTTACCTTAGAGGAACAGTTTTCAACGCACGCCTTCGGCACTACTGACTTGCGAGAGTTTAGGACTGTCCTCCTCGATCTCATCCCAGATCACCCTATTCTGAATAGGTTTGCGGAGATACCAATGTCAAATTCGAATTGATAGTCTTGTTCAACTCTGTTCTCAGTAGCTGAAGAGGTCTTCCAAGCACTGCAACCTTCACTTCTTCTTAGTGAGTCACAGAACTCCCTCTTGATCCCTGCCTCAGAGATTGCAAGGAAATCCTCTGGAAGTGAACTCTCCTCTATTGACTAATCTCAGAGCCTTATTCCTTTTCCTGGACATGCTCTCAACTCGTGCCTTGAATTCTCAAAATTTAACTTCCTCTGAATGTCATTTCCTCCTCTTTGAAGTAGCTGATTGCAATGACAATCTGAAAGAGTTCTCCGTTGTTTAGTGTCTTCATCTTTCTCAATCTTCTTTGCTGATGCAAATTCCTCATCCAAGGCTGATCCAACCTTGTGCCCTCGAGAGATGTCTCCAGTGAAGTTATGTGCCACCAACTCAATCCCATGGCTGCAAGCTATGACTCCATGATTGTTCATTTCTTCAGCTGGCATGCCTTCCTCACAGGATGCCTCAAGCTCTTCCTCCCTTTGAATTCCTTATTTGCTCCTCAATCCATCCTGGAAGCATTTTAGAGAGATTACTAATAGTTCATAGAATCAAACTACCCCAAAGAGAAATATCCAGACCAATGCTAGAAGCATACATGATACACTATTCCCAATGTTAGTGCATGAATTAGCTACATCATTATTCAAAGATACACACATAAAATACTTATCTCTTTATTGTGATGTTCTTTTCACTTCATCTTCATCCGCTGTAGAAACAAAACTCAATAGCCTCGGCCTCCATATAAATTTGGAAATTCTTCTCTCCCTGAGCCTATTAAAAGCTTATGCAAATACATTTTCCAGAAATCTTCAATTTCAAAATATTTTGTAATGCTCGCCCATTGCTTTTCCATATTTCTTGGGCAAAAATACTACTGCTGTGATCCATCATCAATAAATGACAATAGATCCCAAGTCGATGACTAACCAATAAAAAATCATGGGAATACTCACTGTGAAGTCAGTCTGTACTACCTCAAATAGCAGAACTCCATTGCAAACTACAATCCATTGGGAGTTGGCAGAAGTAATCACAAGATTGGCATTTGGTGTCGCAATAGTGTACAAATTCTAAATTTCTTGTGTGAACATGTGGACCTTGATGATTTCTTTCATAAGGAGGAATGGGAATGCAACAGTCTTTGCGCAGACTATTTTGTTCCGACACAAGCTCATACTCAAATGATCTCCTTTGACCCTAGAAAACCCAGGTTTCTCTGACAAGCTCTGTAAAGATTTCACATATTCCCGGCATTTTGCATTCATCAGGACAGGCATGCTCATCCCCACACAAATGCTCTGCATTTGAATCCAAATTGTGGAAATGATCTTTGACTCCGCATGTCCTACTGCAACCATTTATTGTGCATTTGCTGCCATATTTGGCACCTCTGTAACTCGAAAGCCACGCCACCGTCGAGGACGCACTCGATCAAATGGTGCCACGCCGCTATGCCCATCATGTCATTCTGCCAAAGCAGAATGTCAGCCATGGAGAGAGAGGGCGCCGCCCCGCCATCTTTCACCAGCCATTTAGAAGCAGGGGTGAGCTCGTATCTCACTTCTCCGCACCTCCTCCCGTGTCAGCCCTGAAAAAAAATTCTTCGCCACCAGGAAACGCAGGATTCTGAAAAGGCAATTGATGTCAACTTTTCACTGGGAAGCTCTGCTGCGATTTGCGAGAGGGAAAGTGTTGCATTGGGCCCGTGTCGTGCGATCATGTTGGGGATTCCAAGCAAAACGACAGACTTTACTGCCAAAGACTCCACAAATGCAAACATGTATTTCCATGCCTCCGCTTATTCGGCTAATTCTTCTTCTTCACTCTCGAACAGGCTCGTCCTCACGCCATCACAGGTTTCTGCATTGTGGTGTTGCATTTCAGCTGCTGGGACATTCATATTTCCAACTATGAACTCTAGATCATTGAGATATACCCAGCCCAAATATAACAGTCAAAGAGTTACTGATGTAAGAAGGAGAAATGAAAATGTAGAGAAAGAACACGCAAGTCACACGTAATTTCCTCTTTCACCCAGTCAATACTCCCCACAAAATATTTGCTCTTGTTACCTACCTACTTTGACATTATAACACTCGTCTACAACACGAGTGAACTTACAATTTAGAACTGCCAAACCTATGTAAAGCACCAGAGAAATGGCGCTACAGCTGCAATATTTGATCACCTTTCCTTCTGTAAGCCTAAACCTTGCTTCTAGAAATGCCAGAAGACAGTGATGAATGGGCAACTGAACTTCCCCACTATGTGAAGCCGGTGGTGCAGAAGCAAATCATAATTTCTATGTATGCTACCGCCCAAGGAGTTTTCCATAGGCAAAACGACCCGATCCACGAGCCAGAGCTCCATGGCCTGGAAGGCAACCTCGAACTAGTCACAGGGAATGACGTTACAGTTAGGGTATGCTTTGCTTGTCGTGGCTTCACTGTAAGCGCCTGAGACACCCTGGTAAGCAACCTGCAGCTGCAATACTTTGCCTTCAAGATCTACCCTAGATGAAAAGTTGACTTGACTGCTTAAACAAATCTGATCAAATCTTTTCTTAGACCCGCTCTGATACCATGTTAGTTTTTAGGATAAAAAATGTAAGCATTCAGAAAATGCAACACATAAGACAATAAACACAGCAGGTACCCTGGGAAAACCCTCCTACTCGAGGGAGAAAAACCCAGCAAATATATCTCTTATATATTGAAGAAATAAGAGCAGAAATCTGCTTACAACTCAGGCCTAACACAAGGCCGAATTTGATACAATGAATAATAGCACCTCTTCTAGATGCAAAGATACAAATGAATATGTTTCTCCTTGAAGATCAATCTGCTGCTAATGGAAATGAAGATCTGCTGCTGGAGAGATGTTATTGAAGTGATTGAATTGAAGTATATATACAAATCAAGGTGACTCTTTATATGCATCAGCAACTCTTCATATGCTTTGGTTTCTCTTCATATATTTTGATGTCTCTTCATATATTTTGGTGTCTCTTCATATATGACTTTTCATTGAGTTGATCTGAGTAAATCTCCCAACGCTACAATAACATCAACAGTCTCTTCCTAGTGCTTCTTCAGTGGTTAACATCTTTTGCTCCAGTGTCTAGCTCCCCCTTGTTGAAAGTGGTTCGTTCCCCTAGCTTTTGCTCCCTTGGGGTCCAACCAAGCATTGTTTCCCTCATAGGGAGGGACAAGCCTTCCTATCTTCAGATTCTATTTGTGGTTCTTTTGTTTTGGGTGAGTGGACTCCTATCTCTTCCATGAAGTCTTTTGCAAGGGCAAAATCTTCTTCTATGTTGCAAAAATCTTCTTCTTCTATGTTGCTTCATTCCCACAAGGTGGGAAGACATGGTTCACAAGGTGTGGGATATAATCGTGTTTCCTTCAATTTATTGTCTAGTTTTCTTTGGTATTAGTTTAGTAGCTTGGTTGTTTGGTGTCTAACTGGATTTAGTTTTTAGTTGTAAGAGACAGCTGAAAAACTCGGACTCGTCAATAACTTGGCTGACCCAAACAAAGCCAAAAACTCGGGTAAAAAAAACTTGGCAATAAGTTAGAAAATTTTCCAAACATTAAAAAACACATAAATTTGTAAAAATATTCTTCAAAAACTTGCATACTACTAAATTTAGGTAATATATTGTTGATTTCCTTCAAATAAACCCCATTCCTAAGTTTAAAACTCTAGACATCATGTTGTGTGTGTATAAGATAGACATCTGCATTGCGGACAAGCCGTTTTGGGAAGCAGCCTGGTAGACACTCTTTCTTTCTTTCTTGTGGGGAAGTGCTTGTGCTTCTTCTTTTCTTAGTTGCGGCCTTCTCTTGGACTTGAGCACCTCAACAAAATGCAACAAGATTTTATCATGCGATTCTTGCTGGTATCCAAGATTTATCATGCGAGTTTAGTCTTGATACGATTTTCATGCCTGAGAACCCTTGCCTTTTCACTTTCTTGCTTTCATTTCAATAAATTCTCTCCTTTTCTTGCTTCTTGGTTTCTCTTGCCCTGGTTTTCTTATCATTTTCTGCTTCTCAACAATTAAATTGCTTCTTCCCTTGTTTGATGTGTTTGATTTTTTGTGCTGGACAGTATTATCAAATTGTAGGTGAGTTTTCGTTCTGAAATTATGAATTTTTGCTGAGTCATAGCAAGTTTTTGAGAAAAACTCGGCTGAATTATTGCACGAGTAACTTGTAAGCCATTTTGACTCGCAAGTTTCATGAGTTATTCACAAGTTTTTCATCTATGGTAAGAGATGCTCTCTAGATAGCCACTATTTTGCCAAACAGTTATGTAATATTTGGCTTTCTTCTTGGGAGGGGACCCCTATAGATCCCACATTAACTTATCAAAAGGCAATCTCCTAGCAGAAAGTTATATACAACTTGAGGTGGACATTTAATTTTTTTAGGAATGCCAAGGAATACTATTCCCTAGTCACAATGATAGGTAGTAGGTTGAGGTTTTAATGTCCGAGGAAGAGTAGCCAAAAGTGTATCTAGTAGTGTACATTTTCCACAAAAACAATGAATGCAAAAACTATTTGGAGGTAATTAATAGGTAGCAGAAAAATGGTTGTACTTGAGGAATAGTTACCATGTACAAATGAAATGGATGATAGGGCGTTCAAAGAGTGGGAAAATTCATCCAAATATTTTTATACAAAATTACAAGAAAATATGTAAACATAAAGATTATAAGTTAAGCTTTGAAATGAAAATCTAAATAAAAGTGTGGCTTTTTTACAAAGTCAAATTTTTATATGTATGCTATAATCCTTATGAATTTCCAAATCAATACTAGATTTCTATGCAAGTTTTGGTATGTAGTATCTAAGTATTGTTCTAATATACCTAGATGATTGAAGTGGAATACAAATTTGTAGACTATTGTTGATGCCAATTTTGTATGATTTTTTTAATATTAGAGATCAATTACCAAAATTACCAAAAAAACAGGTACAATATAAGGTGTAACACACCAAGTCCATCATAGTGATCCGACCTGAGATCCACTCACAATATCCAGCTGATAATAAGACAATCCTGCAGACCTATCCAACCAGCACCTTAAGGATTACCAAACTGACCTGACTTAGCTAGCAGTAATCATTATACATCATAGATCTCAAAAAGAACAACAATAACCAGCACATGAAACTTAAAACTATTCCCAACAGCATCTCTGATTACTATCATTCTCATAGTGATCAGTCTCATAAGTTCCAATTACAGGATCTGCTTCATCTTCCGGGTTAATTTTGTATGATTTTGTAATTAGATACACCATTAATAGATAAAAGCATCTAGAAGGATGAAAGCTGCTATTTTGAGTATTTATAAATATGGATTGCATAGGATAATATTTCTAGCTATTTTATAGGAGAAGCAAGAGAATTCTGGGCCTGCATGCCTTTTGCATGAATTCCTTCTAGAAATTGCATGAAGATTAAAGTAGAATAAAGCTAGAATAGATTTAAAGCAATCCATAAATAGTTAGAGTAAATGTAGGGTAGGAATTCTCTATAAACCATCTTTGCACACCTTTTTGATACACAGTAATATAGCAAAGCATTGGCAGATTTTTGGTATGAGCTTGTCTAAATATTTATTATGTATGTGATTACTTAGCCTTGCTAGAGTTTTATCTTACAATCTGTAGGTCTAGTTGAGATTCTAGGACTCTCGTATACCTTCGGTGAGCAGCCTTATGGACTGATATGTTGGTGCACAAGGGTATTAAGTGCTAGCCAATAGGTCAAAGGCATCCATGGACCAAAATTTGGCTAATATTTTGGTTTTGTTGTCAGGTCCCTCTCATGAGCTGTGCATTGTGTTTTAGGTATGCCTTGGCAGGTTCCACACATAGAAATTAATCACTGGTTTGACAAGAAGACTAGGGAGTTTCCATGCAATTAAGATATCATCAAGTCCAGATTGCAAATGAGCACAAGGCTGAAACAACATTTGCAATAGAATGGGGCAATTTTGCATATGATGTTATGCCTTCTCACTGAAGAACATGACTACTATTTTTTCACGCATAATATAGTCTATGCATTCAAAGATTATTCATGGGTTCTTGCAGGTGTATCTTGATGATTAGACAATCTATGGTATGGTGGCACTTTATGTAGATTCATTGTCCCTGATGTTTGAGAGATGCAAGTAGTTGAGCATTGCACTCAATCGAAAGAATTGTACATTTAAGACACCATTTGGCAATCTATTGGGCCATGTTATTTGTAAGGATGGGATGTTGGTAGACCCAACAAAAGTGGTAGTAATACTATAGTTGGAGGTACCACAAATGCCATATGAGTTATGCACATTCTTGGGGCACACTAGGTACTATCACAAATTCGTTAAGAATTATGCACAAATTTTTGCACCATTGGAGTTGCTAAAAAGGGATGGGCCATTTTATTGGATAGGACAACATCAACAAGCTTTTGATTTGTTGAAAGAAAAGTTGGCATTATAGTTTCCTAATTGGAACACTTTGTTTCATGTACATGTTGATGCTTTAGGCACCAACTAGGAGATGGTCGAGTTGATCACCCAATATATTTCGCTAGTCATAAATTGATAGCAACATAGTTCAATTATAGTATGATTGAGTGGGAGGCATTGTGGTGGTGTTTGCGCTCCAAAAGTTCAAACAATACTTGCTAGTCACACCATTTATGTTCTATATGGATCATAAGGCACTTAAATACTTGGTGAATAAACCAATTTTACATGGGCACAATTGTAGATGGCTCATAGTATTCCAAGAGTTTAAATATAATATAGTAGTGCATATGGGTAGACATCATACAAGACCTGATCATTTATCTAGATTTGACTTTGAAGAAAAAGGCATTATTCCTATTGAGGATGAATTGCTTGATGCATTGTTATTCAAAATTGTAGTACCTAATGGCATGGATGAAATTGTAGCATTTTTTACATCTAGACAAGCACCAAAAACATACTCTACAACCTAGAAGAATCAATTAGTAGTCTACACAATGCCTTATTGTAAAGTACCGAATTCCATCACATAAACAACTGAAGTAAAAGTAACTGCAATTACACTATCAAGGAAAAGAAAAGAGATTTACTAATAAATTGTCAAACACAAGATTTCATTCATTGATATGGTATACAATCATGTTACAATTCATCATACTGAAGTACAGTTACAGAGCTCCATGAAATAATATGTACAAGTTTCAATAATGGCTTATTCGCCTTACAATTCGTTTTGGTTGAATGAAGTAATACATATGTCAGTATATATAAATAGAATCAAATATATATAGATCAATCCTCCATCGCCATCAACCATATGGTCATCTGCTATGTCAAAGGACAAGAACATGGTTCAGGCGCTTTTCCGCCCAACCACGAAGCTTATGCTTCCCCGTATTCTTCAGACTTGAAGAATGTCTGGCCCTGCATGAAGAGCCTAGCAACCTGTAAACAATTGGTAGGGTGGAATCTGGTGCGTGCCTATTAACCTACATGCATCCCTAACTTGAATGCAACATCACATTAACAGGATATGGTAGAGAATAAAATAAATAACTAGGCATAAAAATCCATCTATTTCAATGGTTCATTCGTCTATTTCAACGTCACAATTTAACTTTGGCCAAAGTATAAAATCGTATAACGGTGTATAGATCTTGAAAAAGAAGACCTACTTCTTTGTTTTACCCATATTCGGCACCTGTTCCAGAAGGTAAGTTTCCAAAAAGTACAAAAGCATAGAAAAACAAAATAACCATTCTCTTTCCAAAACACATTTCACGGCAAAATAATAACTCATTTCTTTCGTGCAATAATATAGGAATAATTCGTTTCTGTTATGAATTCAACAACTATTTGTTTTCACATGTACTCAATTTTCTTAGCATGTTGCACAATATAATTCATACAAGTATACCTGTTTTAGTTCATGATTTTGATTTGTTTCTTCGCTGTTTTGCAGGGTTAAATACAGAAATTTTCAGTCATATAGTAAAATGGATACTTACAACATGTATGCTTTTAAGTATTGAGTACATATATACACATTTATATATATACTTGTATTAGCAGCATTCAACTCTATAAGAGAAGTAAAAGAAAAGATTCATTGTTCCTTATCAATTCAAGATGTTAGCTTGTTGTTCGTTGTCAGTTTTAATGAAAATTTAGTCCAATAAAAGTTCTCAAACACCCTGTTGATGATGTTTTTGTGACAACAACAACAATAGAACAAAACACCAAGTGCTCTATCCTCTCTTGAACAAAGCCTCTTGAATGTTGAACTATGTGATCAGTCAAGAATGTGCCAAGGTTCCTTTGATGTCAGGTCTTGACTTGCATGTGGATAGCCTCAGTGATTTGATGTGATCTTGCTGGTAATCACAAAGGGACTTACGCTAAATTCCTCCTTCACGAATATGGATGAAATTCCTTACTCCTTGGATGTGAATGAATGGAACTTCTTCAATCAAACTTAAAAGAAAATGCAAAAGATAAGGGTTTAGAGAATCTATTCTAAGGACAATGAAATATGCTAGGATAGACAAATTCCTCACGAAACCAAACTCCGCTTCACCATGAGAACCAACAATTACACGAAGTCAGTGCAATCTTCTAAGGTAACCCAATGATTTTCATATTGTGAAACACACATCCAAACACCCATAGCTGGCGCAGCTTGAACAATCGAACTAAAGCACATGATGGTTCAGGCTAACTTTACAAAGTGAATTGCCTTCGACAATCCACGAAAAGTATGAACCAAGAAGGAATTCATCAAATATCTTAACATATTAACATTACATCAATGAACTTCTAATCTACTATCTAAGCTACTTGGAAACACCTCTCCATCATATTCAAGAATTTAGAAACCATGTTGATATTCCATAACCACACAAATCACCATGAGAACAACAATGAGCTTGTATTGATTTTGGAAGTCTTTCACAACAATTTTGCATGTCCCTTCAATGATTTCGAAGAGTCTCCTCTACTCTACTTGCTATTCTTCCTACTAATTCTAATGTTATTGTCTTACAAATGAGAGAAGTGGGCCTTTTATAGACTCCAAAAATTACATGAATGGCCAGGATTGATTTGCAAATTGATGGCCGAGATCTTGCCACATCAACAATTAGTTACAACTTGCTATTTTTAGCAAAAGTAAAAGTTGACACAAGTTGTGTATATAAAAACTCAAGGGAATGAAGGCATGTTTCCCAATGTGATATGCTTGAAGTGAAATCTTTGGAATCTTCTAGATAGGAGCCTTCTTTAGCCTCTTGCTTGTTGTATATTCATTGAACTTGGACGAGTGATGTGGCAAAATGTGATTGGCCTGATGATGTGCGCCTGCCACCTCAGTATTGAGCAAACTAGTTTGATCTTCTTTGTGTTCGCACTGCATGGAATATTTCCCAAATTTTATCATTTTTCTTGGAATAGTCTTCGAATTTGGATTTTCACCTCTGGAACTTAGTTTCTTGAACTTGAAACTTGGGAATTTTTGAATTTCTTCATGTAATTGATGGACTTTCTTGATGCTTATGCTCATTCTTATTTTGTGAAATCCTTGTTCTTGTGCAGGATTCAAGCTCTGGACTCTTAAAGTAGAGGAGATCTTGTGCGTGAATTCCTGGAAATGAACCTCTGGGTGGATGTTCCTCTTGTGATGCTGGATTCTTGGACGTGGAGGTGGAGTGATGCTCTCTTCTTCAGTGATGAAACCTTGATACAATGAAGTGCATTTTCCTCTGCCCTGACGATGAAGTCTTTCTCTATGGATGAAACTTGATAATATCTTCTTCATGTGGAATCTCCTTCAATGAAGTCTTCTCCTTTGAATGCTC
The DNA here is from genome assembly GCA_027924645.1 of Cunninghamia lanceolata. NCBI lineage: Eukaryota > Viridiplantae > Streptophyta > Pinopsida > Cupressales > Cupressaceae > Cunninghamia > Cunninghamia lanceolata. The sequence continues at coordinate 9,637,425 of BSBN01000165.1, read as the reverse complement.
CGAATCATCCTTGAAATGACCTCCTTTTGGCAAATGCCTATCTCGCCTCTGGATTCTTTTGATATCTGCAAAATAGAATATTACAAGTCATAGTATTTGATCATGAGAGCATCATATTAAATTCATTAATATATATGAGAAATTGAAAGCTATTCATTCAAAATATCAACCAGGAAAAACATGATTCAAACTTAATTCCTTCTCCTTGAGGCCATCTTGGTTTTGACTTGGACGAATTTTGGTTTGCAAGGGATAATTCCAAGATGGGCGCATATTCCTCATAGCTCTGGATTTTCCTTGATTTTGAGCGCAAATTCCTCATGTATGAGGATTTTCCTTCTTTTGGGAGCGCAAATTCCTCATAGCTAAGGATTTTCCACTTTTTCTGCCTTTAACATCTTTGTTTTCACTTTCAAATTCCCTCCTTCCTTTAGCAGATTTTCAAGATCTTCTCATGATTTTCCCTTAAACTTTCATGAAATTGAAGTCACCTAAAAAGTTGTAGATTGAGTGGATTTTCTCCATGCATGAGAACTTTCACTAAGTGCATTCTCCTCATAGAGCTGAAATTTGCGCTCTTCTTGAGATCCATTTCTCACTTTCAAAAACTTTCACTTGTTCCTTAGTGAATTCATCAAATTTCTTGATCTTTCTCTTAGCCCTTCATTGGAATCACTCTCAAAGTTTGTTGATTGAGCAAGATAAAATAGGACTAGGAGAGTGCATTCTCCTCATTGATAAGGATTTTCCACCTTTCCCCTTATGAGTTCTTATTCTATTTTTTCACACTTCTCATCTCACCTTGGCAAATTTTCAAACCTTTTGCATGGAGTCCTTATAAAATCACCTCTATTTGCAAGAATGAGTGGGCGGATTTTTTTCATGTGAAAGGATTCTCTTTTGTATGAGCACATAATCCTCATTGAGAAGGATTTTCCGACCTTCACTTGAACTTGTCACTTTTCTCCATTCCAACTTTCTTATGCCCTTGGTGAGTTTTTCAAGTTTCTTAATCTTGATTCTTCATAAAATTCTCTACTTGCAAGGGCACATATTCCTCATTGATGAGGATTTTCCACCTTGTCTAATCAAGAAACTTCTAAGTGTTAGAAGGACCTTTGCAAGTGAGTTAATGATTTTTCAATGTTCAAACTTTCATTGTATTGCAATCTTCATTCCCAGAGGCATCTTTTCTTAGGGCGCATTCTCCCTATTAGTGAGGATTTTCCCTCATTTTGGAGTGCATCCTCCTCATTGATGAGGATTTTCCTCCTTTTCTCCTTAGTTAATTTTCAAAGACTTCTTATTTCTTTCAACTTTCTTAGGCAATTTTTCATGGTTTTCACATGGATTTTCATAAATTTGACTAAGGAGAATAACATTTCATTGTTTTGACTCCAAAATGGGACCTTTGTTAGGGTGCATTTTCCTCATGGACAAGGATTTTGCACTCCCTTAACTTGGATTCTTCATTTCATCTCCGAACTTGATAAATACTCTGACAAATTGTTCACAAACTTCCAATGTGTCCTCCATAGGTTTGAAGTGTCTTGATGATTCATCTCATACAATTTGGAATGCAACTTCAAGTTCATAAGTTAATGAACTCTCCTCATCCTAGGGCGCATTCTGCATGCTTAGAAGGATTTTTTCACTAGGACGCATTCTCCCTATAGCAGAGGATTTTGCACTTTTCTTGGAGCGCATTCTCCTCATTGATGAGGATTATCCACCTTTTGCCTTACATCTTTTTCCTTCAAATTTTACTTGCCTTAGCGAATTTCTCAAAGTTTCAAAGGATATTGCATTGGATTTTGATGAATATTGAAGTGAAACACTTGGATCTTTGGGCGCATTTTCCATGCTCAAGAGGATTTTCCATTCTAGGCGCATATTCCCTCTATATGAGGAATTTGCGCTCTTCCTTCAAATGTTTACTTTCCTTGGAGAATTTTCAAAAGTTCTAAATGATTGTTCAATGGGACTTCTTCATTGGCGCATTTTGCTTGTGTGACAGGAATTTCTTCTTCTTGGAGCGCATTGTCCTCATGAGCAAGGAATTTCTGCTCATCTTAGGCGCATTCTCCCTCTGTGAAGGAAATTTCCGCTCAAGGTCCAAGACTTCAATTTTTTTTTCGCCCGATTTTGAAGTGTCCTTGGTGGAAGTATATTTGAAAATATATTTAAGTATATGCTCAGATATACTTTAAATATTTTGAAATATACTTCCAGGATGTTTGAGATAGGTCCCGGATCCGTGAGATTTAACATACAGATTCTAGATTTTTGAGGATCCACCAGATTTCAGACTTAATCAGTTTTTAGGATCTCAGAACATCAGACTTCAGGACATCAGACTTAGTCAATTTCAGGGCTTCAAGACATGCATCAGGATGAGGGCACACAGACTCCTTAGCAAGAATTTGGCGAGACATGGGCAAATCTATACTTCCAAACCTACAAACTCAAAGAAATCTAAACCCTAAAGCAAAATGAAGCCAGAAAGCAGAAAAAGGAGGGCGTCCCCATTTGCAATGGGGCGATGTGTGATTAGGTCACAACACACCCTTACAGCAGAGGTTTCATAAAAAGAGTTGTAACAGTAAAATAAAATCAGTCTCCAAAGAGTTTAGACAGCAATATTTTAGCTGCTACAGATGGACAATAGTATAGTTTTGCTAAAAAGAGTGTTTTATCAGCATGTCATTCAGTTTCATGAAGATTTACAGTAGTAGCAGTGATTTCATAAGAATATACAGAGTGTTTTCCTAAGAAGACTGCAGGGTATTCATCATAAGTATGTATACATAGGTGTGTATGCATATATAAATATATATATGCATACATACCCACATAAAGTGTTGAAAACCAAAGAAAATCAAGATCTGGTCCTTTTTATCATGCCAATACAACAGTATGAATGCCAGAACAATAGTATGAATGAAGTCAAACTCAGATTTTGTTTGTTTCTTATGCCGGAACAGCAGTTTATAGGAAGAATGACTCAGATTTGTTATGAAATTCATGCCGGAACAGCAGTTTACAGGAAGAATAACTCAGATTTGTTATGAAATTCATGTCGGAACACCAGTTTATAGGAAGAATAACTCAGATTTGCTTTGAAATTCATGCCGGAACAGCAGTTTATAGGAAGAATAACTCAAATTTGTTATGAAATTCATGCTGGAACAGTAGTTTATAGGAAGAATAACTCAGATTTGTTATGAAATTCAAGCCAGAACAACAAAGTTTGCCAAAACAGCGAAGTGTATGCCGGAACAGCAATAAGAGATATCAAACAAAACAAGTTTTGGGGGTTTTTAAAAGAAGATTTCAGAGGATAGTTTATATGCTGCCCCTTTATTGTCTTGCTGGGGACGTGGGAAGGCCTACAAGCCTCCCACGGCCTCAGCAAGAGGGTTGTGGACTGCCTTCAAGGCAGTGCCACAGCCTTTAGTAAACACCATTTTTCTTTAAAATACAAACTAACATTTCTTTCAACCAGAATTTTTCAATAAAAATCAAACAACTTCTTTTATACACAGATTTCTCCATAAAAATCAAACAAACAAAGCAATCTTTGCTACAGGTAAAAGAATGGAATTGCAATCGTTCAAATCATGAAGAAGAAAACCTAGTAACAGTCAGAGGAGCTGTTCAAACTGTGATGCTCTTAATTCCTTGCTTCTTTCTTGGCTTTTTTCCTCTGGCTCCTGCATTTTTCCTCCTTCCTTGTTCTTGTTCGTGCCCCCTTTTTATGCCTCTTTTTGCCCTATTTTTTAATCTCCCTTTTTCCTCAATAGAGGCACTTCTCTTTTGTTTTTGTTTTTATTTTTCCTTAACTCATAGTTCTCTGTCCATATTTATGCAAATCTCATTTAGTTTATAGATTTTGTTTTTTTTTAAAATAATTTAAAAATCCTACGCATGCTTTCCTTTTATTTAAAAACATATATATATATATATATATTTGTTTTATTAAATAAGGATTTTTTTATAATTTGCAAATAATATTTGAACATTTAATTTTGAAATTTATATATTTACATATATATGAATACAATATAGCTTATTTAATTTTGCAATAATATTTATTACTATATATATATATATATATATATATATATATATAAACAAAGACGGGCTTATTTAATTTAACAAATCAGGCATCGAAAATCATGCATATAAACATTTGCAAGAAAAAAACCATAGTCACATACATTTATTCTTCCACCAAGAACACCAAGCAAATAGTCAAACAATGCAAAAACAATTATGCAATATGATTTCTACGTGAGTGTGTGATAGGGCACCAGACAAAACCCATCCAATTGTTGACAAACGGCTAGGTCCCCTCTACCTGAAACATGTCCTTGCCTTTGACAATACCTGCAACCAATCGCACTCATTTTCCACGGTCAATAGGTTAGTTCCGTGTAATGCCCCCATAATTGTACAAATTACGAAGTATTGAAATATAATGAATATCAAAAGAATGAAAATAAATAATTTCGATTTTATTATAATTATAATTTCCAAAGATAATGTTATAATTATAGATTAAAGAATGATATTATTATCAATATAAAGGATATAATATAATATAATGATATTATTATAATATAAAGAATGATATTATTATCAATATATAATAATATAATATTAATATAAACATAAGTATTAAATTATGAATATTAGTATAAATAAGAGCATTCTAAATACAAACAAAAAGTAACCAACGCTGAATAGGAGGTCAGCGGTCCCACAACAATAGGAGAATTAAATCATTAACAACCAAATAATGAAGAGGTGCTCCTTGGGAAGAATTGCATCCTTTCCAAATGAGACATCAAAAGACTATAAAGGGGGGGTGTTCGATGAGCAAGAAAGGCATCGGTGAAGAGAGGAAATTCATAAGAGATATTTAGTAAGTCTGAAATATAAGCAGCACACGTAGCCTGCAGTAAACAGAGGTATCAATAGAAATTGGAAATAGTTAAGTAGGATTTAATAATTACTAAATCAATTACTATGATTGCTTCTTTAAATATTCATATTACTAATTTAAAGTAGGTACTAGTATTTATCTCTAATAAGTTTTCAAATTAATATAAATATAGTATGTGATCTTACATGATGAATTAACATGCTGATATGAATATATATATATATTTAATTAAATATATTGGATAAGTATGTCATATAAATAATGGTATAAGTGCTATATGATAAATGGTTGTGTTGCAAGAGGGGAACGGCGATGGGCCATCCTCCTAAGTACACCACCCCTTGAGGGGGAATTAACAAATTCCATTGGGGCCAAGAGGGTATAAAGGATACCGCTCTTAGGCTTAGGAGAGATAGCTTTCAAGGCACCCTTTGTGACTTCATCTTCCTATCATAAGCACTCAACTTCAAGGATCTAATCATAGAGAAAGGAAAAGGGATGGTAAGAGGAAAGGGGAACGGAACAACGGATGTCTCATTAGGTACAGCACCTCATATGGATGGCATGCGCCACATGAGGCCAAGAGGGATGGTATATCCGCTCTTGGGCCTTGGGTAGAGGATCCGGGATGCCCAATCAAAGCCATTTCCCTCACTTCTCTTATGATTGAGTTCCTTGGGTAACTAGATCTTATTTACTTGATATGATAATTGAAATAGGAAGATATTATTGTAATTTGCTCTAACATGTTTTGCAGGATATTTCAATTTCTAGATTGGAAAGTTGAGAATTAGAACAACATTTAATATACAAGGAATTTGGGGACATTACATTTCGTAAAAACATAGCCGAAGCAACATAAAATAACTGAATCATAAGCTCAATAGTGTATCATCATTATATTCATCTAAAATCAAGCATTAAGTTGAATTCAATAGTTTTTCATGCATTAAACATATATGAAATCAATCCAAAAAGTTCAAGACATGACACTTATCACCTAATTAATGGGAAATTATACACTATGGGTATTGTTGAAGTGTCGCAACAATGTGTACCTAAGCATGATAAAGAAGTAGGGAAACCTGGGGACGTGTCCCCAACATTTTTTGGGCCTAGGGGACATCCCCAGGCCATCCCCAAATTCTCAAAATTCACAGGGGATGTCCCAAAAACTTGGGGACGTCCCAAAAAACTAAAGGGGACGTCCCAAAAACCTAAAGGGGACAATTGGTTGTCCCCAGGACTTCAGGGGACGACCGTCCTGGGGATGGCCAGCTATCCCCAGACAAAAGTAACAATTTAAAAAAAAATATCAATGGTTTAAAAAAACATTATTTTAATGCCTTTTAGGGGGGCCTGACACCCTAGCTCGCCCTAAATGGAGAAAAAGAGCTTTTTCATTTTAACATGATGAGGAGGGGACACAAGAGGGATTGGTTGGGATTCCATTAGATGAGGCAGACCCTCATAGTGGCAATGACTTAGAGGACTCTAATTTTGATGCAGTGTTGGCAGCTGCAAATTAGGGGCAGCAACATACTTTCTTTGTTTTTGTATTTTCATATTGAAGTTGAAAGTGAAACTTGCAGCCTTTGAGCATTTTCTTGTATACTATTTTTTAATATCACATACATATTGACAATGAATTATGAAAACAATTAAGCTTTGAAATTTGCTAATTTGTTTGACTCTCATGTGAACTCTCAATTCAACTCAAATGTTATGTATTAAGGATCTATAATGTATATGATGAATGCTTTATTAATGTTATTATATGAATATTTGAAATTTCCCTATATATTTTAAATTTTCCCTATTTTTTATATAGTCGTCCCCTTTGCCGTCCCCAAAAATGGCCCAAAAAAGCCATCCCCGAAACTCGTCCCCCTGTCCCCTGTCGTTCCCATCCCGGAAACTTGGGGTAACATAGTAAAGAAGCAATCTTGCACTAATGCCAATGAGGGACACGCAGGAGGATACTACTAAGGGAGAACAATTGCACAAAAGGTACTCGAGGAAAGACTATGGTGGCTGATATTGCGAAAGGATGCATTGAAATTTACAAGGACTTGTGATATATGTCAACATTGTGGGTAAGCCCAATCATAGGGATGAGATGCCACTTGTGCCAATCTTGATGGAAGAACCATTTGAGAAGTGGGATATCAATTTTGTCATTCAATTAATCCCCCTACATGAAGGACCAATGTGTGCTACATAATCCCTGCAGTAGACTACTTGACATGCTGGGTAGAAGTGCAGCCCATGAGGGATTGTACCACAGAAATGGCTGCGAGGTTCATTTTTTAGAACATCATCACCAGGTTTGGTTGCCAACTGAGCCTTACAAGCAACCAAGGTATGGATTTTATTGTGTGAACATTGTAGATTTTGTTGCATGAATTCATGAATTAGCACCATAAAAGCTCACCTTACCATCCTCAAGGTAATGGTACAATTGAGTCTTTCAATAAGATATTAGAGACAATATTGTTAAAAGTATGTGATGTCAAAAGAAAGGATTGGGATGAGCGAGTACCATCAATTTTATGGGCACGTAGGACTATGTCAAAAAGGTTGATAGGGGACACCCTATTTCAGTTAATGTACAAGAAAGAGGCAGTTGTACTAGTTGAATTCTTGGTGCGAAGTTTGTGCATTGTGTAGGTAATGTGCCTAGGACCAAAGGATTCCTTTGTAAGGAATTCTTGGGTTGGAGCACTTGGAATAAAAGTGTTTATTAGCATAGTGGAGTCAAAAAGTGGAAGAGCAAACACAAAAAGTTTGGCATGATAGACACAAGTTCACAACAAGAATAAGGAGTTTTAGATAGGGAAGATGGTTTTAATGTATGATCCCAAATTCAAGAAGCATATAGGAAAGCTTCAAGTACAATCGCTAGGGTCATTTATAATTAAGGATGTCAAAGTTAAATGGCGCAGTGAAATTGGAATATTTGATGGCACTCTAGTTAAAGGCATGGTAAATGGAAGTCGGCTTAAGGCATACTTCAAGAAGCCTCTTGTTGTGACCAAATCACACATCGCCCCATTGCAAATGGGGACCCCTTTTTTTGAGCTCCTATGCTTTGCATTGAGTTTTGGATGATGTCTTAAGATTATGTCATGATGAGTCATTGGTGTGTGAGTCCACCACATTGCCAAATTGTCGAATCTTTTGAGAGGAATAGCACTGCAACATAGACAAGTAGTGACTTCAAGATTCCAATTAGAGTTTCAAACATTGAAAATGCCTAAGTTTGTGAGAGCATGACCAAGACATCCTGCATGAAGAATGAAGTGTTAACCTTCAAAATGCCTTAGACTTTAAAATTTTGCAAGAAAGAGCAAACCAAGTAATTTAGGCGCAAATCTTATCACTTGAACAACCTCACATTTGCACCTAGAGAGAAATCAACTTGAATTTGCAAGTCTTGAAGGTTCTTTGGTTTTGATGAAGTCTTTTAAGAGCAATTACAATGATTTGAGCACATGAAAGTAAAGGAAGTCCTCATCCAGTCTAGGCGCCAATTCACATTCAAATAGTCATCAAGATGCGCCTAGGAGATAGGAGGCCAAGAACCTTGAGTTGTAATGTCACCTTAGAGTAAAAGGTCTTTAAACAACAGTGCCTTGGTAAAAAGAGACTTGAGATCATCACAATCCCTAAAAGCAAGCCAAGAAGTCTAGGCGCATTTCAACCATTGAAGAGCTCATTTTGGGCGCCTAGAGAGAAACCATGTTTGAATCAATGAACCTTGAAGATATTGGAGTAGACAAGTTCACAAGAGCCTATACAAGTGTTAAAGTCATGAAATTTTGAATTAAACATCAACTCAAGTCTAGGCGCAATTCCATACCTTGAGCATCCCCAGAGTGCACCTTAGGGCCTTGTAAACACCTTATCTATGCTAAGCGCAATTTCTTGATGTTCTAGTCATTTTGAGTGCCTAGGAGGTAGGTTGTTTTGAGGGATGAGTTTGAGCACCTAGCACTAGAGGACATTCCATCAATCAAGTTGAAGGAGTAGGCATTTCTATTGAACTACAAAAAGTTTGAATTTTTGAGAATGAAGCAAGTATCCTTCAAGTAACTAGGCGCACTTACCTGTCTTTTCATCCAATTTTGGCGCCTTGAATGTGAAGAATGTGAAACATTGAAACCTAGTGTATAAGTGTCAAGAAGATCTCTTTGAAGTTCAGATAAGTGGTTGAAAGTCTTGAAACACAAAGAAACTAAGTTAAATATGCTAGGCGCACATTCATGCCTATGCAATCTGATTTCAGCGCCTACTCATTGTCCATTCCCTCAACTTCAAATCAGCGCCTCAATGGAAATAACATCAGATTTGACATGAGGATGGCGCCTAGAAAGGAGAAGAGTCTCTTAAACATCTGAGTATGAAATTGAAATTGATGAGTGTCAAGAAGAAATTGAAATTGATGAGTGTCAAGAAGCTAGTTAAGGAGATTAGGCGCTGATTTCACTCCAAGAGATCATGAGGTGCGCCCAAACACTCAAGAAGTTCCATTGACACTTAAATCAGCGCTTTATTTGGATGAATATCAAATCTGATTGCAAGATGAAGAATTTACTAGATGTCTAAACTGGAGCTAGAGATCATTGAAGGTCAAATAACAACTTAAGTATTAAGGCACAATGTTCAGTCCATTTTGTCTCAAAACTGCGCCTAAGTTAAGAAGACACTCATCTAACACAAGGCGCCAATTCATGTTGGTTTCACTCTCAAATTGCGCCTAAAAACATAGAGGTTTTTTGGAGTTGAAAATGTGTTTAAAATCAGTGATGAATGGCCTATAAGACAAGGCGCATTTCATGCTTTTACATATCACTTTTGGCGCCTTGAATGTAAAGAGCCTAAAACCATGCAATCTGGCGTCTAAGGGATGAAGTGATCTCCTGAGAAGTTTGAGCAAGTGTTTGGAAGCATTAAAATAAGTCTAAGTTGTCAAGGCGCCCATTCCCACCTTTGCAACTCAATTTCAGCGCCTAGCTTTGAAGGAGCATGGGTCATGTTCAGGAAACTTTGGACAAGCAATTGAAATCATTTAACTTGAAGTAGGTATCTGCTTACATCTAGGCGTCATAGAGTGTGCCTTGAATATGAAGAGCATGGAACATTGAATTGTGATCACCGTTAAGCAAGAGATCCTTTAGGCACTTAAACATTTGGTTGGAATCTTCAAAACTTGATGAAATCACCTATGGAGATAAGGCGCTGATTTCCACCTGCAGATGCAAAGAAGTGCGCCTAGAAAGGAACGTCTTTTGAGAGAATTTTGAAAGGTGTTTTGAAATCACAAGCAGCAAGAAATAGCCCAATGGCCTTAGGCGCCAATTTACATCTCCAAAGACTCAAATCTGTGCCTCAAGTGCAAAGAGTAAGAGCTCATCATGAAGGTCCTTGTTTTGTTAAAGTAAACATCATTGAGTATTAATGAAGGTTTAAAAGCATAGATTTGCATTAGACATCTTGGGCGCACTTTCCTACTCTTTAACAACCCAAATCAGCGCCTCAATAAGAATGCATAAATTTACATTAGGTAGTGAGCGCTTGGGAGATAGAAGCTTTCTAAGTTGTTTTCAATTGCTTGAGATCATAAACATGATGAGTATAAAATCAGTTGTGTTAGGCACACTTTAGCTTCCCTGTACACCAAAATGTGCGCCTAAGCTTGCAGAGGGTTAATAAGTGTTTAGAAGTGGTTCCTTTGTGTTATAAAGTGTTTATCAAGTAAATGATATTGTTCCTTGGTTGGTATTGCAGGAGCGTGGACTAAGGAGTCATTCAAGGAGCCAGATGCTTGGAGTTACCTTCATACAAGGAGTAAAGTGAAGTTGGAAGGCAATCGTTGCAAAGCGGGCATCTTGTTCCTGCTCCAAAGGATCCCATCAAGTTCAGCACTTCATCATCTACATCATGGAGGACATCCATCCATAGCTTCAAGTTCTCCATCAAACTTCAAGTATAAGAGAAGTCTCCTACTCAAGTCATGAAGGAAGCATCATCATATCTACTCTACTCCAAGAGAAGTACACAAAGTTAAGCAAATGAGCAACATGCATTATACACATCTGACTTGTAAAAGAACAAGGCAAGATCAACAAGGATACGTTCCCAAGCCTTCAAGTTCAAAGCAATCACATCGAAGACATCACACAAATGATTCAATTTGGGAATATGCTGAGGTGGCACCTACGTGGCATACACACATTATTCATCCAATCACAGTTCGCCACATCATTCAACAAGCAAGAAGTCAAAGAGGAAGCCCATGTGGAAGATGCTCTAAAGATTCTATTTCATCCTTATCTTCTTGGAAAACGTGCCTTCATTGCCTCTCTTATGCACTAAAAATAGCAAGTTGTAACTAATTGCTGAGATGGCATGATCTGGGCCCTTGGCTATTTGAACTGATCTAGGTCATTCATTGTAATTCTAAAACTCTATATAAAGGCCTTGTTGCCTCATTTGTAATAGTTAGTAGACAGTAGAATAGGAAAGTAGAGTAGAAAGGAACTCTCAAAATTCTCTGAGAGTACTTGAAGTTGTTGTAAATATTTCTCAAGATTAATACAAAACACATTGGAGCTTACTTGGTGTTAAGTATTGTCTTGTGAAATGACATGGTTTCTTGTATCTTGATGAAGTGGAGAGATGTTTCTAAGTAGATTAGTAGCTCATTGATGTAATGCATGTATGTATTGGATATTTGATCAACTCCTAGTTCATGCTTTTGACATTCATCGTTGGTGAAGTGTTGTATAAAGCTAGTTTGAGCTTCATCATTGTTTGCTTAAGTTCGATTGTGAATGCTTGTTTGAGCTGCTTCATTCAATGGGTGCTTATATAAGCTTTCATGATTTGAAAACCATTCGCTATCCTTAGGAGATTGCACCAACTCCATGTAGTTGTAGGCATTCTTGGCGAAGTGGAGTAAAGTTGATTAAGGAGTTTGTCTATTCTTGCATCGTCATTACCTCATTGACCATAGATTACTTTCTCAAAACCCTTATCTTTTTTCCTTTTCTTTATTATTGAAGCATTGTACATATATCATCCACACTGAAAGGAGAAATAAGCGGAATCAAGTAAGAAGAAGTTTGCGTAAGTCCCTTTGTGATAATCAGCAAGATCACATTAAATCACTGAGTTTATCCATTGCAATCACGAATAAGGAACCTGTAAGATACCCAACTAGTTCTACTAAAATTTTTCCTTTCTTAAACAATTTTATTTGCTATTAATTCATCAACTACTGCAACAATACAAAGATATACATCAGAGACAGCTACTTGAATGAAAGTTGGGTACTTGTCTAGTTATTTGATTCAATCAACTTGCAATGTCTTATTACATGGATAGTGCTTTTAGTAGCATGAAGTACAACTTATTCAATGGAATTACAAAAGAAAGGCCTTGAAGCCTTGATGATTACAATGGGCGCCTATACTTGATCGACTCGATTGAACTCAATGATGTCAACTGAATGTCAACACCTCACAGTACAACAAGGGAGCATCACCTTGTCAGTTGAGGGAGCATCACCCCAACACTTGAAATTCGCAGGCCTCAAGATTACAAGCTCAACAGCTTTGCAGAGAGAAGTTTGTCAAATGCATAGATGCCAAATGAATGAGAGAGCTCCTCCTTTTATAGGCCTTCCAAAGGCAATGAAGGCACGTTTTTCAATGCACAAAGAGGAACCAAGGCACGTTTCCCAAGAAGCATATCCAAGGGAATATTCCATCTGATGACTCATTCTGAGTTGGCAAGCTTGTCCAAAGACCTCGTCACGGATCCCAAAGTCATCCTGTCAACCAATGAGAGCTTAGGTAGCTCCAACTACATTATCTTTGACTAGGCGCCCAATTAAAGCAATGTGGTCATGGAATGGCGCCCATGTGGAACTAGGCGCCCAACTGAGGTAGCAGAGGCCTGAATATGCGCCTTGAAGAATTTGATGACTCCATGCAAACTTAGAACTTTAGCAAATATCTTTTGGACCCTAGGCGCTATCTCCTGATGGAGCGCCTTGTTTCAAAACAGGTCTTGGGGACTAGCAACTATCTTAGGCGCACATCTGCATAATTCACACTTTCAAACACTTGAAATCTAGCGCCCTCATCTGAAGTATTACATCTTGTTTGAGTCTTCTATAGCGCCTTAGGAAGAGAATGATTTTGCTTTGCTACAAGTCACAACTGGATCAAAATTATTATCTTCTCTCAAGCGCCTTTCACTATGAATGGATTGAAACCTCTTTCTTAGCTAGGCGCATTCTGGAGGTGAAGCAGGAAGTGCGCCTTGCATGCATGGTTGTTTTCTCTATCAAGTCTTCAAGTCTTGTTGTCTTGGAAGGTAAAATACCTCATCCTGGAGTGAGCGCCTTACTTCACATGTTCAAACTTCATCTTTTAACTCACTCTGTAACTAAGCGCCAGAGCTGAGGTCTTTAGTCAGAATGTGCGCCTAGAGCCTTCTAGGCCAATTTCATCCCAGATTGGCAGGATATGAAGCTTCTTGAAGTTGAAAGTATCTTCACCAATCAATGTGCTACTCATTCAACCTATTGAATCTCCTGTTCTTGCTTGGGCGCACATTTGGTCTAGGCATCATGGAGTTTGCGCCTAGGCATGGAAACCTCATATACTTGTCCAAACTTCATCATTAAGCTAGGCGCCCTATTGAAGGAGTTTAGCTATGTTGAGCGCCCCATCTCAAAACCATTATTGAGTGCCAGAAGTAACCTAAATAGCTAGGCGCTCATTGACAGGTTGCTAGAGGAAAAGTGCGCCTAGATAACAAGATGTCATTACTTGATCACTTCATCTTTCCACTTGATCTTATTGAAGGTGAGGCTTCACTTGATCAATCTTGAAGGAGTTCATCACTTGTTTGAAGTGCAATAGAGTCTAGGCGAACTATTGAGAATTTGGTGGAGAAATTGGCGCCTAGATGCATTAAGACTCCTCTTTGCATGGACTACTCACTTCATCCACTCCTGTTGATCCAATCAACCATCCCAGCTCTAACACCCATGTTTTTATCCTGGATTTGCACCTTATGAGGACTAGGCGCACTTTGAGGGTTATCAGAGCTAGGAAGTGCGCCTAACTCACTTGGACTTCTTCAATGATCCCAAACTCAAGTTTGATGAGTCAATTCGCCCAATTGATGTTCAACATATCCAAAGATGACTCCATCCCCTTGATTATTGCTTTCAAAATCCAAGGCGCATTTTTGAAGTGTAACTGTAGGAATGAGCGCCCTAAACTTGACTTAGTGGATTATGACTTGAAACTCCTTGATTGTACCTGCAAAATGACACACAGAGTTAGTCAAAACCCATTTCATTCCCTTATCATTCGGAATTAGCCTCCGGGAATGAGGAATAGGCTAATCCATTCATCACTTGGTGCTCAAGCCGGAAATGGGGACATGACAGTCTCCCCTTCCCGGGATTGCTTGTCCTCAAGCAATTGAAGGTTAGGATGCTCGAGTATCTTCTCTCCTTCCCAAGTAGCATCCTCCATCGGCAACCCTTTCCACTTCACCAGATATTCTCTGATGCTTCGGTTGCGAAGTTTCTTCTCCCTTATATCCACCACAGTTTCAGGTTCAAGTGCAAACATTCCTTCTTCATCGAGTGGTGGTAGTTCATCAGTTGAAACCACATGTTGACCTAGTGCCTTCTTGAGACATGACACATGAAACACATTGTGGATGCGGCTTCCTGCTGGCAAATCAAGTTCATATGCCACTTCTCCTACTCTTCTCAACACCTTGTAGGGTCCATAGAACCTTGGTTTCAATTTCTCTGCTCCTGACCTCTTCAAGGTACTCTGTCTATACGGCTGAAGGCGCAGAAACACCATGTCACCTACTTCAAAGTGTCGCTCAACTCGGTGTTTGTCGGCATACAACTTTTGTTGATTTTGAGCTCTTAGCAAATTGTCCTTCAGGACTCTCAAAATATCTTGAGTATCTTTCATCAATTCACTAGCCCTGGGAGCTCGACTGTCATCCAATGCGAGATCAACAAATGAAACAGCTTCATATCCATACAAAGCTCGGAAGGGAGTCATGCCAATTGACATATGAAAAGTAGTGTTGTAGCAGTATTCACCTAGATGAAGCCACTTAATCCAAGCACGCTGATGATCAGACACATAGTTCCTCAAATATCCCTCAAGCCATTTGTTTACAATTTCAGTCTGTCCATCGGTTTGAGGATGATAACTAGTGCTCGGTGTTAAGTCAGTTCCAGCTAGTCGAAATAGCTCTCTCCAAAACACACTGATGAACCGGCTATCTCGATCACTGACTATGGTTTTGGGCAGGCCATGTAGTCGAAAGACTTCACGAAAGAATAACTCAGCTACTTGCAATGCTGATGACTCAACTGGGATTGCAAAGAAGTGAGCAAACTTGGTTAATCTGTCCACAACTACATAAATACAGTCTCTTCCATTTACCTTCGGAATACCTGTGATGAAGTCCATAGAGATACTCTCCCACTTATGTTCAGGAATTGGTAGTGGTTGGAGTAATCCTGCTGGAAATGTATGTTCTGACTTATTCTGTTGACAAGTCAAACACTCCCTGACATACTGCAGTACCTCTTCCTTCAGACCCTTCCAAGTGAACCTTTCCCTGATCTGTCTATAGGTCTTGAAGTAACCAGGGTGTCCTGCAAGTGGAGCATCATGGTATGTCTGCAAAATCTGTCGCTTCAGCTCCGATTCAGGAGTCAGGTAGATTCTGTCTTTGTAATAGATGATATCATCAATCACCTTGTACCTGTCATCCTGAATGATTCCATCCATGACCTCACAAGCAAATTTTGATTTAGAATATTCAACTAGAAGCTGAGCCTTCCAATCCACTAAAACTTTGCTCAGGGCACAAACAGCAGGTCTTCTAGACAGGGCATCGGCAACCACATTCTTCTTACCTTTTACATATTCAATGTCGAAATCATATGCCTGTATCTTCACAACCCACTTCTGCTGTCTTTCATTCAAATCTTTCTGCCCTAGAAAGTATTTCAAACTGTTGTGATCAGTTCTGACCACAAACTTAGATCCAACTAGATACTGGCGGAACTTAGCCAAGGCATGCATGATTGCCAGCATCTCTTTGTCATAAGTTGAGTACAATCTTTCTGTATCCTTCAATTTCCTACTCTCGAAGGCGAATGGATGTCGATCTTGCATCAAAACAGCTCCAATGCCTTCTCCCGAAGCATCACATTCTAGAACAAAGGACTTAGTAAAATCTGGCAAAGCCAGCACTGGTGTTGTACTCATTACTTCCTTCAACCTGTCAAATGCAGCTTGAGCTTCTATTGACCAAATGAAAGCTTCTTTCTTTGTTAGATTTGTCAAGGGTGCAGCAAGCTGTGAGAATCCCCTAACAAATCTTCTGTAATAGCTGCAGAGGCCAAGGAAACCTCTTAATTCCGACACATTCCTGGGAACTGGCCAATTGCGAATGGCTTCAATCTTTTCTTCTTGAACTTTCACACCATTTGCTCCTATCACATGACCCAGGTACAGAATCTCTTTTAGGCCAAAATCACACTTAGACATCTTTGCATACAAAGATTGATTCTCCATAACATTCAATACTTCATCTAAGTGTTGGAGATGTTCTTCCCATGTCTTGCTGTAGATCAAGATGTCGTCAAAGAAAACCAACAGGTACTTTCTCAACTGCTTGTTGAACACATGATTCATACAGGACTGGAAAGTGGCCGGTGCATTTGTTAGCCCAAACGGCATCACCATAAATTCATAATGCCCATAATGGCATCTGAATGTTGTCTTTGGAATGTCCTCTTCTCTGACACGAATTTGATGGTAACCTGATCGAAGATCTATCTTTGAGAAATAGACTGCTCCATGCAGTTCATCAAGGAGTTCATCAATCCTAGGTATTGGATACCTATTCTTGATGGTCTTCTTGTTCAATGCGCGATAGTCAACACACATCCGCATTGTTCCATCCTTCTTCTTCACTAGCACCACAGATGATGCAAATGGACTTGATGAGGGCCTTATGTGCCCCATATCGATCAATTCTTTGATCGTCTTCTCAATTTCAATCTTAAAATGCCGAGGATGCCGATAGGGTGCAATGTTAACAGGTTTAGCCCCATCCTCCAATTCAATTACATGTTCAAAACCTCTATCAGGAGGTATTCCTGGAGGTATGTCCCTAAACACCTTACCATGCTTATCCAACATTGCCTGAATATCTGCAGGATAAATTTCTTCGGCAGAGAGGATTTGGTTGTCCTTGATGCAAACCTGTGCTGCCCATTCGATGTCATTATGCCTGAATAATGCTTCCATTCGTTTTGCTGAGACAACTTTGGGGTTTCCATCAGACACTGACTTCAGTTTGATCTTCTTTCCTTCATGCATGAATTCTAACTCCATCTTTTGAAAGTCCTGGACAATTCTTCCAAGCGAATGCAACCATTGTACTCCAAGTACTACATCAATATGCCCAAGTCCAATCACATAGAAATCATCCTGTAAAGAATAATCTCCCATTTGAATTTGCAGTTGGGATACTTTTCTGGTACAACTCATTAGGAATCCATCAGCAACAGCTATTTGAAATCCTTCGAAGTCTTCAACTGTTAGACCCCGCCTTGCTACCAAACCTTCATCTATGAAGTTGTGAGTAGCACCACTGTCAATTAGACAGGTGACTCTTTGACCCTTTACAACTCCTCTAATGCGGAAGGCATGATACTTAGGTACTCCTGAGATAGTTGCTAATGTTATTTTGTCAGATGTTTCTTCTGAGACAACATTAAGAGTTGGTTGTACCTCCTCTTCACCTTGGATTGATTCTTCTTCACTCAGTGACTCTTCTTCACTTCCATCATCAGATACAACTTCAATCAGATGTGCTTTGCCTTTACCAAGACATCTGTGTCCTGGTTCCCAAGGTTGTTTGCAAGAAAAGCAGAGTTTCTTCCTTCTTAGCTCGTCTCTTTCGGCTGCAGATGGACCTTGAGTCATCTTTTGAGGAAAAGTGGGTCTCCTTTGAGTAGAGCTAACACCTTTATAGAACTTTTTCTTAGGCTGATATACAGGAGCAGTATCAAGATCTAGAGCAAAATCAATTGCTTCCTCCAGGTTGGCTGGCCTTTGTACCTTTACCAATGGCTTGATTTGATTGTTCAATCCCTCAATGAACAGCATAGTGATTCTTCGGTCAGTCATATCAGGTACCATCACTGCAATCTTCTGAAAATCATTAACATACTGCACAACCCTTCCTTCTTGCTTGAGTTGAGCTAGTTCGCGATAGTACACTTCGGTGTCTTTTCGGTCAAACCTCTGAATCAACTTGGTTACAAACTCATCATAGGAATTTATCCTATCATGATGTTGAGAAACTAGGCCATGATGCCACCATTCATAAGCCAAACCTTCAAGATGCATTGTAGCAAATTGAATTGCCTTCTTCTCCATCAATGGCTTAAGTGAAAGGTATGTATCCAGCTTGTTTACCCAAGCTCTAGCACTGAGCTTACCACTTCCATCAAAGGTAGGAATGGGAACTCGATTCAAGGCTTCTTTATACTCCTTTGTATCATCATCCCTTCTAGGACGAAAGCCTCTAGTTCTACCTCGCCTGTCTCTATCTTCCCTTTTCTGTCGGCAATATTCATTGAAAGTCATCATATCTCGAACACGTTCCGGAAGTCTAGCATAGAGATCTGCAAAGAGAGCTATCTCATCTTCGAAGTTATTCTGATCTCCTTCATCAAACTCTTCATCAGCCTCATTGTCCTGTTCAGGTGGTGGTGGAAGGAAGGTTGGTCTTAAAGGCCTATCAACTGTAGGAGTTCGTGTGCGAACTCTTCTGCTAACTGCACTACCAGCATCATCATCAACATGTCGTTCTTGTCTCTCATGTCTAGCTGCATCTCGACGACCTTGTCCAGCTACTTCTCCTTGATTCATATTTTGAAGGGATTGTAGGACATGTTGCAATATTTGAGCGGTTTGTTGTTGTTCAGCGGCGATGTTCCTAAACATCTCCCTAGCTGCACGTTCACCATCTGCAGGTGGACTTCTACTTCTTCTTTCCTCCGCCATGTTAGCCTGTCTAGCTACAATGGCTTCTGAAAGAGTATCCTGTTGTGGGTAAGGATGAGTCCACTGGAACTGCCTTCTTTGTTCACGCGCAATGTATCTCCTGGTTCTATCACTTTGTTGATCACCTTCTTGCATGAAAACTCCCAAAGGCTGGCAGGATCCAAGCTCTGATACCACTGTAAGATACCCAACTAGTTCTACTAAAATTTTTCCTTTCTTAAACAATTTTATTTGCTATTAATTCATCAACTACTGCAACAATACAAAGATATACATCAGAGACAGCTACTTGAATGAAAGTTGGGTACTTGTCTAGTTATTTGATTCAATCAACTTGCAATGTCTTATTACATGGATAGTGCTTTTAGTAGCATGAAGTACAACTTATTCAATGGAATTACAAAAGAAAGGCCTTGAAGCCTTGATGATTACAATGGGCGCCTATACTTGATCGACTCGATTGAACTCAATGATGTCAACTGAATGTCAACACCTCACAGTACAACAAGGGAGCATCACCTTGTCAGTTGAGGGAGCATCACCCCAACACTTGAAATTCGCAGGCCTCAAGATTACAAGCTCAACAGCTTTGCAGAGAGAAGTTTGTCAAATGCATAGATGCCAAATGAATGAGAGAGCTCCTCCTTTTATAGGCCTTCCAAAGGCAATGAAGGCACATTTTTCAATGCACAAAGAGGAACCAAGGCACGTTTCCCAAGAAGCATATCCAAGGGAATATTCCATCTGATGACTCATTCTGAGTTGGCAAGCTTGTCCAAAGACCTCGTCACGGATCCCAAAGTCATCCTGTCAACCAATGAGAGCTTAGGTAGCTCCAACTACATTATCTTTGACTAGGCGCCCAATTAAAGCAATGTGGTCATGGAATGGCGCCCATGTGGAACTAGGCGCCCAACTGAGGTAGCAGAGGCCTGAATATGCGCCTTGAAGAATTTGATGACTCCATGCAAACTTAGAACTTTAGCAAATATCTTTTGGACCCTAGGCGCTATCTCCTGATGGAGCGCCTTGTTTCAAAACAGGTCTTGGGGACTAGCAACTATCTTAGGCGCACATCTGCATAATTCACACTTTCAAACACTTGAAATCTAGCGCCCTCATCTGAAGTATTACATCTTGTTTGAGTCTTCTATAGCGCCTTAGGAAGAGAATGATTTTGCTTTGCTACAAGTCACAACTGGATCAAAATTATTATCTTCTCTCAAGCGCCTTTCACTATGAATGGATTGAAACCTCTTTCTTAGCTAGGCGCATTCTGGAGGTGAAGCAGGAAGTGCGCCTTGCATGCATGGTTGTTTTCTCTATCAAGTCTTCAAGTCTTGTTGTCTTGGAAGGTAAAATACCTCATCCTGGAGTGAGCGCCTTACTTCACATGTTCAAACTTCATCTTTTAACTCACTCTGTAACTAAGCGCCAGAGCTGAGGTCTTTAGTCAGAATGTGCGCCTAGAGCCTTCTAGGCCAATTTCATCCCAGATTGGCAGGATATGAAGCTTCTTGAAGTTGAAAGTATCTTCACCAATCAATGTGCTACTCATTCAACCTATTGAATCTCCTGTTCTTGCTTGGGCGCACATTTGGTCTAGGCATCATGGAGTTTGCGCCTAGGCATGGAAACCTCATATACTTGTCCAAACTTCATCATTAAGCTAGGCGCCCTATTGAAGGAGTTTAGCTATGTTGAGCGCCCCATCTCAAAACCATTATTGAGTGCCAGAAGTAACCTAAATAGCTAGGCGCTCATTGACAGGTTGCTAGAGGAAAAGTGCGCCTAGATAACAAGATGTCATTACTTGATCACTTCATCTTTCCACTTGATCTTATTGAAGGTGAGGCTTCACTTGATCAATCTTGAAGGAGTTCATCACTTGTTTGAAGTGCAATAGAGTCTAGGCGAACTATTGGGAATTTGGTGGAGAAATTGGCGCCTAGATGCATTAAGACTCCTCTTTGCATGGACTACTCACTTCATCCACTCCTGTTGATCCAATCAACCATCCCAGCTCTAACACCCATGTTTTTATCCTGGATTTGCACCTTATGAGGACTAGGCGCACTTTGAGGGTTATCAGAGCTAGGAAGTGCGCCTAACTCACTTGGACTTCTTCAATGATCCCAAACTCAAGTTTGATGAGTCAATTCGCCCAATTGATGTTCAACATATCCAAAGATGACTCCATCCCCTTGATTATTGCTTTCAAAATCCAAGGCGCATTTTTGAAGTGTAACTGTAGGAATGAGCGCCCTAAACTTGACTTAGTGGATTATGACTTGAAACTCCTTGATTGTACCTGCAAAATGACACACAGAGTTAGTCAAAACCCATTTCATTCCCTTATCATTCGGAATTAGCCTCCGGGAATGAGGAATAGGCTAATCCATTCATCACTTGGTGCTCAAGCCGGAAATGGGGACATGACAGAACCTTGAAGTTACCTCATTGGATCACATAGCTTAGCCTTTGAGGAACTTTATTCAAGAGAGAATAGGATACTTGGTGTTTTATTCTATTGTTGAGTTGTCTAAAAACAATCATCAACACCTCCCACATAGCAATTTATTTTAATTGGAGAGTGAGGTCTTACAGAATACATAGTAGAGTAGGATAGGATATGTTTGGTTTTTGCACTTGGTTATAGAGGTATATAGAACATAATTCTAGCATAGAGTGGTTGGTTGGGGCAAAGTTTGTTAAAGTTGAGGAGTAAAGAAGGAAATAGGGAGTAGCACAAATTAGGCACAAGAAGAAACAAAATTGTAGTGATAATGTGCATAGAACAGGGAGAAGAAATGCAAGTGAATGCCTTAGAGAGAGAAACAAAGTGGAAATCAAGGGGACTAGACCTATTCTTGGCTTGTGCAAAGATGCTAGCATTGTGCAAGACCAAAGAGGAATGTGCAAAGAAAATTTGAGTCGCACAAGGGAATGTGATGGTGTGCAAAGATAGGAGCTACACAACAAGGTACATAATTGCACAATATGGCAACAAACTACACAAAAAGGAAAGTAGTTTTAGAGTAGAAATTGGAAGGTCACACAGAGAACTATGATCTTAGCCTGATAGAAGGTGCACATCTATCTTGCTTGCACATGATAGCTAGGGGTGGACTAGATTGTTTGTGGTGAACGACATCCCTTGGAACAAAATGAATATCAACAGATCTTCAAAGTATGCAAATAGCAAAAGAGTAAAGCGCGATAACTTACATAGAAGAATGTATCGGGAAGGTAGAATAGAACAAGTGCTATATGCAAATGAATTATATAGATGCAAAAATAGGGTTGCTCATCTACAAAAATAGGGAGTTTTGTGCAAGTGTGTGTGCAAGGGAAAGATGGATTTGAATTTGGAAAAAAAAAAAAGGTAAAAAGAATTCAAGAAGACATGACATGTATAATTGATGGGTAATATGGGGGTGCCTTCTTCAAATCCTTGTGACTAATCCACATATACTTCCTCTTCAATGTACCCACTTCAAAAATGCACTCGTCACATTTAGTCGGTATACTTTCCATCCTTTTTGTGCTGCTAATGATAATATCAATCTTATAGTGTCATGCCTTGCAACAGGTGCATAGGTCTCTTCATAGTTTATAGTACCATAGTTGGAATACTTGATGAGTACTCGCAAAAAGAAATTGCCCCGAGTACTCTTGAAGTCAACTCGCTAGGTTTTTGAGCCAAGTTTCTAGGAAAAAATCACCAAGTTTTTTGTGAGTTTTCAGCAAGTTTCTAGGAAAAACTTGCCGCACAGATTTCCACACCCTGTATGCAAGAAAAATGCTAAAAATACACGCCAAAAATGTGAAAAATCCACGATTTTCAGCCTATAAATCCTCTATTCAGGCTTGTTCATCACAAAACAATAGCATTATGAAAATGATGTGTGCCATGAAGGTCTATGTGGCTTTGAAGGTCTTTATTTGGGCTTGGTGGTAGGGCCTCTGCCCCTTGATCCTGCCTTGTATTGCAAGGAATGCACTTGGGTCGTTGCCCCCAGACCCCGTGAGGGGTGCTGCCCCTGAAACCCACTAGGGGCACTACTCCTAGATCCCCACCAAACTCATTTGATACATTTTGTAGTTGTATTTTACATAAAATTGTAGTTTTTTCAAAAATTAAAATATTTTTTAAGTTGTCGAGTTTTTAAAGATTGAAATTTTTTGGTTTGTCTAGTCCAAGTCAAGTCCGAGTTTGTGAACTATGGTCTATACCATACCTTTGAGCATATCCTTTTGCAACCAATATGTCTTTGTATTTTGCAACAATGCCATCACTCTTGTACTTTGTCTTGTAAACCCATTTAGTTCATATCACTTCTTTGTCTTTTAGTAGCTTTACAAACTCTCAAGGTTTGTTTCTCCAATAGCATTAATCTCTTCTTCCATTGCTTATATCCATTCTTTCTTTTCAATTGCTTCTTCAAACTTAGTAGGTTCCACCTCAATATTTAAATAAAATGCATAATTAACCAATTCATCATCTTCATTGCTTTCTCTAACTTGACTTCTTGTTAATCTTCTTTCAAAATTCTGATCTAAAATTAGATTTAGAGGATGACTTTGAATTACCTTCTTATTTTGTGTAACATATCTTGAACTTGATGTAGGTCTGGAACTTTTGGCTTTTTCTTCTTGATCCCAAACTATTCCTTGACTTCCTATTTATTTTTCTTTCTTCAAATGATCTGCATATACTCATCCTCCAACTAATATAACATCTCTCAAAATAATGTTTTTCCTACCTTGAGGGAAATAAAATTTTAGGGCTTGCTTTCAGCACTATAACCTATAGATATGCATGCTTCACCCTTTGCATCTAATTTTTGTCTTTTCTCATCATCTATGTGAACATAAGCTAAGCAACCAAATACTTTTAAGTGTGCTACTATAGGCTTTCTCCCATACCAAGCTTTGTGTGGTGTCCTATTTCTTACCACAATAGTTGGGCTCCTATTCATGATATAAACAACATTATTAACTACTTTAACCCAAAACATTTTTGTACATACTTTTTGCTTCCAACATACTTCTTGCTAATGCTATTATTGTTTTGTTCTTTCTTTCTACCACTTCTGCTGTTAATTGTCTCTTGATTCCATTCCTTGCACAAAATTCATTAAATTTTTATGAACAAAATTCACCTCTTTTAGCTATTGTTAAACACTTTATGTATCTTCCACTTTCTTTTTCTACCATAGCTTTAAATATTTTGAATGCTTCAAAAGCATCACTCTTATTCTTAAAAAATTAAACCTAGATGTAATTGTATCTAGTAAAATCATCAATAAACATACTCATGTAGTGGTTCATACCTATGCTTGCCTTGGAGATAGAACCACACAAATATGAATGAATAAGCTCCAATGGTTGATTTTCTCTCCATGTGCTTCCAAGAAACCTCTCTGTGGTGTTTGTAAGAACCCCTACCAATTCTGATCTGTTTTTCAATCTGCTGCTCTGATTTTCTAAATTTGTTTTTTGAATGGTTTGCTTGTATTTTTGTTTGTTTCAATGCATGTAGGGTTTTCTAATGATATAGTAATGAAATTGAAACATAATAGCATGGAAAATACTCAACAAAGATGACTGAAAATGATAGGAACAACTAATAAATCAATTTCAAATTAAAGATTTGAAATAGGTATCTTTATTGACATACCCGAATGATGTTCCTTTGCCAATTACATTCATGAAATGAAGGTTGATTACAAACAGTCCAATCTGATTATAAAATCAGACTTTTAGATGTATACAAATATGAACCAATGATCAACAATTCAACCTCAAGCATGCAATGATGACATCCTCAAATTGTAGCAGCCAATATTGATGAAGATCCAATGGAAAATGTGACTGACCCACGTTGTCTAAACACTTATTTCAGACCTGCAGAAGAATGATTACAAATATGATCACACAAACCCTCCAAAATATGCCCTAGAGAATGCTGATTAGGCCTCCAAAGGCTAGCACTCCATCTTGGGTGCGATCGCTAGGGTTTTGTAAGCAAAATATGATCAATAAACTCTTCAAACCCTCAAATACTCAGTCTGATATGAAATTGCTAATGACTGATGTGAAATTTTGAATGCAAGAAGATGAAACCCTTCACTAATGAAGCCAATATGATGTTGCAAACCAATGCCAAACCCTAGCCGTGGATGTAGAAGATGAAAATATGTCAAATTATCCTTCAAATCTGAATCATAGTGCCTTCAATCTGCAAACAAACTTCAAACCCTAGCTGATAACAATTTCTCCTTCCAAACCCTAGCTAGTTGAAGCTCCAAATCATCAAATAACCTGCAAATAAGCTCAATAATGGATTCCGAATGAATCCATCTCTCAATGTGGGATGTGTTTTCGTCCAAACCACCAATATCTAAGGTTGTTCATCCTTAGAACACGTTGAAACGAAGTTGCAGCCAAGAGAAACTCTCCAATATGCAAAATACCAAATAATATGAATGATACAAATGACCTCCAAACACCTCATTTTATATTTTCTCACTTGGGTGCCCATATGAAATGTATTTTAATGCATTTTGAAGTCCACCTCCATAAGAAATTATTTTTATTTTTATTTCTTTTTAATTTCCACAATTTGGGCGGCCAAAATTGGGCAAATAAAATAATAATATTTTATTAATTTCCTTTTCTCCTTGAGCGGCCACTTTTTGGCATTAAAATATAATATTTTAATAAATAAAATATTATATATTGGTCATTTGTCATTCTTCCCACTTTTTCTTATTTTCCTCTAATTTTATCTTCTCTAAGTGGGACATTTTTCCCTTGGGCAATTTATTTAATTACTTTTGACTTTTCCAAAAATATTATAATAATATAAAAAGTCATTTCCCAACCTTAATTTGCCAAGGAAAAATAGTTGAGCTACATAAAACGACATTCCATTCTCCAAGCCTCTAGCAGCGTTCTCTTTTCCAATCCTTTTTATAATAGCTCAAAAAAAAGGGACATTACAGTGTTTTCCAAGTGCACAACCCTTGAACACTTCCTTTCCTCTTGATTGAATCTTTGGTAACCCATGTACCATATTTCATTGATACAACATATGCAATCCTTGAAAATTAAGGTGTCCATACCTTTGGTGCCATAACCAACTTGCATCCTCAATGGTAGCATAACAAACATTTGATTCACTTGCTTTGATTCTCAATGGGAACATTCAATTCTTCGTCATCTCTACTATAGCAATCATCTTTCCTCTTTGTTTTTTATCATAGATAGTACAAACTTTATCATCAAATACATGTTTAAGTCTTTTCTCAACAAGTTAACCAACACTTATTAGATTATGCCTTAGTTGTGGTGAGTGGTATATGTTGATGCTTAAAACTGCGCAGGTTCTATCATCATGGGAAGTTTCAAAGATGTGGGACTGATCTTTGAAACAACCTCCAGATTTTATAGAAGCTGGCTCTTCCTTTTTTCAATGAGTTTTAGTAAAGGGAAGAAAAAACAAGATTACAGATACAATAAAAGGAAATCTACTAAGGCGATGCGCCAAACTTATATGTGTTTCATCAATTAGCATAGTGACTAAATCTTTATGATTTCAGCTATATTAAAGAGCAATAAGCATGATCAACATGGACAGATTATAGATAGATTTAGAATCAAAGGCTAAACTCAAAGAAATCATACAAAGACAGAAAATATCATAGAATCAGCACAAAACAGAGCTTCTTTCATTATATGAGGCACAGAAACATGCACAAAATATATGCTTCTTTTGAAACAGCTGTGAAAGGCTAAAATGATATACTCCAGTCGCATAAAATCTCTCTGTATTTTCCTATATCAGTGTCTCTCGATTACAAAACTTTTTTCCTATTTTATAGAGCAAGCTGGGGCTCAAAATATATTCGGCTATTTAAGAATTCGCAACCGTCTGCAACTGAACTGGGACTGACAAGCTCAGAAAATCTCTTCGTATCAGCACTGGTGTCATCCCTGCAACCTCATTGGCCAAAAGCAGCAGAAAATGCGGCAACGAAACTATTAGTTCCGTTGGGACAGGTGGCAGCCTCTACTTTGCTTCTCTGATTATTACGTGGCGGCATTTGCTTCATCAGGCTTAGCTTCCTTTTGAAACAAAGATGTGAGCCTCATTAAACTTAGCAACTTTGAGCTCCCTTTACTACTGATACGTGGCGCTACCTGAGAGCCTCATTACTAGGACACATGGCACGTTGGCGCGCCTTAAAAAGTTCCCTTTTGTTTCTTTTCCTCCAAACACCCGCGGTAGCGACACGTGGCTCACTCCGCAGCAACTAAAAACCTTAGGCATAATACCTTGGGGGCCACCACACGGGACTTCAACACTTCAAAAAGAGAGAGACACACGTCCGTTTCCGCACATTGCAACAAAAGACACATGGCGCTCTGGCATTCTTTCTCACTGCTTTATCAAATGTTTCTCCTAAAACACCGCGGTAGCAACACGTGGCTCACTGCGCTGCTGTTATCAACTTTACGAAGAGAAACACAGCCTAAGATACGTGGTGGATTTCTGTGGCACCTGGGAACGGTAAACTGAAAAGAGACAATTGTTGCTCTCCGCAACCCCCTTTGCCAATTGTACTACTCTTTAGCACCTTCCACGTGTCAACTCCGCGCGGCTTTTACAAGCATCTTTTATCTCGGATTTTCAAAACCCCGCCATGCTGACACTTGGCGCTCTCTACGCTCGGCAACATAACAACACAAACTGCAAATAAAACTATGCCACTACTATTTATGAAAAATTCAAAAATATAGAGTTTTAACTCTACAGTTCTTGGCGACCAAATGGGACTTTGTGCCTGCTCAGAAAAGGAACCCCGAAACATATAAAAAGATTCAAAAATCAAAATTGCGCCGCCCACACTCAGAGAATCACAAGTTTTGCAAAGTAGCATGATACACAGACCACTCTGAGTCTGATAAGCCCTGTCTCTTTTGCAAATCTTGGAAAGCAAAATCCAAATTAATAACGTCCTTGTGAGAAAAGGACTGAAGAAACTGCACCACTGCATGCAACTAGAACTCGAGCCGGGCCATGGGAAGGAGGACTGTTTCTACTTCTTGCACACTTGAAGAATCACTCAGACTTTGGAAAATAGTCTGATCGTTTTGCTTTGTCAACAAGAAAGACTTAATTTCATCTGTCATTAAGACCGTGCTATTATTTGGAAAGGGAGATGGAAGTCCCAGCTGTACCAGTTCCTCAATGTGGCCCTTCATACCCTTGACGCCTTTACAATATTAAGAAGTGCTTTGCAACTCATTGCAGCTTCATTGCAACTCAGCACCTCATTTACCTTTTTCGTTGCAATCATTCTATCATTTACCCCTGCAGCTAACAAGGCTTCATCCGTTGTATCATAAAGTTTCTGCAACAAAAGTTGAGAATCAGAGACTCTCAAGGAAATAGTAGACAAGGTTGCTTCCACTGAAGACTCTACACTTTCACAGAGTTGCTGAGCTTTTAATAAGAAACTGAGAACAGGCTTGAGCTATGAAATCTCTTGAGAGATTCTTTGCTAGGCAGATACATAAAGCTCCTTAACCATTGCCAATACTCCTGCATTTTGTGGCCTCTGACTCAGCTCAATAGTAAGCTGCTTGGTCTTTTCCTGTTCCGCCATTAACTGGGCTTGAGCTGCGCTGTTCCGATTCTGTTCCTTTAGCAGGTTCTATTGCAATTGTGACACTTCCTGCAACTTATCTTGATATTTCTTCTCCGCAATGGTTTTCTCCTGCATTAATGCAGTTGCAGTGGCTTTTGCCTGTGTTATCTCATTCTGCAATGTGGCAACCTGAGCCTGTGATTTCTGATACAGCTCCAATGACATAGTAGACTATATGTCCTTGTTAAGAGTATCAATCTCCTTGTCTTTAGCCTTGATCTCTGCTGTAAGGCTTTTATTTGTGGCTTTCACCTTTGCTAGGTCTGCTTCTACTTTCTGTAACTTCTTTGTCACCTTCAGGTAATCGGTTGTGACCACTGTGGCAGTTTCATTCATCAGTTTCACTTTATCCTGAGGTCTGAAGTGAGCTAGGTCCATAGCTACTGCATTCATAGTGTAATCTTCAGGCTTCATTTGCTCAGCAGGCTTAACCACATTAGGGGTCAGGTGGGTGATAGTTAGGGATTGTTGGATGGGGTCAAATAGTGACCTCATATGGGGAGTAGCAGGGTTTTTCCCTTCCTTCTTTCTTTTCTTATCCATCCTGGCTTCCCTAGCCTTTCGGGCAGTGTCAGCTTGTGTTTGGAAGGTAGGTGGGGAAGTAATAAGACCTCCAGCGAAAGGATAACCCTGTGGTAAACCATAGGGTATGGTGGTGACTTGTCCACTGGGATCAATTTGAGGTGAAGCCCTTTTGGGGATGGTCGGGGAAAACAGAGGTAATGAAATGGCCTGTGATGAAGACAAGGCCGGCGAACTAGTGGCAAGGACAAAATATTGTAATGGCACAACAGAGGTGGCAGGAGGCGTGGAAGAATAGGTTACTTGGGTTGCCACCCCTAAAGAAGAAGTTGAAGAAGGAGAAATGGGTGAAAGGATACTTACTTGAGCCGTCATTGTGACTGTGAGAACTTGTTGCGGGGGCTCCAGAATATCGCCTTCTTCATCCTCTTCTTGCAATCTGAGCTTGCAATGCCTTTTCAAGGGCCTCTCTTCTTCTTGTTCAGGATTCTATTTCTATGCTACTTGTGACTCGATCAATATTTGTTGGGAAAGTGCCGCTCCAAGACCCCCCAATGCCGAAGCTATACAGGTCTCACGAGACGGCGATAATATAGCCCTTTGTTTCTCAAGGGCGCTGAGAGGTTGAGCCCATGGGGTCCTAGGAGCTTCTATGGTTATTTTCTCTGTTTCCTCTGCCCCCTGAGTCTCCTCGGGCTCCTCTGTTTCTTCTACTTCCTGAGAGCTACCCGGGATATTACTTTTATCGGGGCTTGACACCGGGGTCATATGATATTCGTTCCATATCTGCTCCCATTGTTCATCTGTCCGAACTCCTCCGAAGGTGTGGGTGATTTCACAAATCTCCTGCCTGTACTTCCAATAGGCAGCTATTTTTTCAGCATTCCAATCTTTGTTCTTTAGAGTCTGCCTTAAACCAGGAGTCATGAGTTTCTTTGGATCATATGCTTGTTCCTTTTTGTAAAAAGTCTCCCATTGTTTAGGACCTTCATCAGGCAGATCCTTGAGTTCTACATAAAACGCAGGATCATCCTGCTTTGTCGACCTTCTCTATTCCCAAAAAGACCGCCTATCATGAATAAAAACAGATGAAACTTTGTTACTTACAATCTAGGAAGCCAAGAAACCATCAGGATCATATTTCCATTTATCCTAGACTACCACGAAACCATAATTTGCCAGTTTCCTCAGCAGGAGATTCAGTTTCTCTCTTTTCTATCATAATCTTCCCTTTGCTCCAAGGGATAGTATACATGCTCTTCTTTCTCCTTTTATTGCCAAAATTATTATCAATGATGGACAATTGACGACCTACCTCCAAAGTTGCAACCCTAGGAATCAAGACCTTCGGGAGCAAAACAGGTTCAGCAGCAAAACCATGAAGTCTGATGATTGTTGTGTGAGCACCGAAGAAATAATCACAGGGAATTTTTAAATTTGTCAAGAAACCCCTCACACTATCTGTCATCCTATTCTCAACAGCCTCAGAACTTAATTGCTCAAAGATAGGGGCTACAAAACATTCAGCAAACTCGTAAGGGTCCGCAGTTTCTGAAAGGACATGAGTCCAAGCAGACACCGGGATGGTACTCTTACTGCTTGCCTCAGGGTCATACATTTGCAGGTGCATGTGCTGCTGGAAGAGGAGATATTTTTGATATAGAATTAGGTGAAAAAGGTAAGCTGAATACCTAAATATTCGATCCTGGGAGAAATTTGTCAGCTGCTCAATGATAGCCTGAGAGATGTGTTCTGCAAAGTTGAACCGGTATTCTGAAGATTTGTCCACTATTTTTAATCTAAAAATTGCTGCCAAGTGCCAATCATATACCCTTGCATCATCATTCTGACCAAAAAATAAAAGATAGCATAGAGATAGCGTCCTGGACATCAGCATTGAACTGGTTTCTTCCAGTGGGCAGAGGGGGTAACTAGGTATTATCCTCATCCAAATGCATCTCAGTATTCAGAAACCATACCTTACTATGGACACCACTCCATGTACGTTGCAGCTTGGGAATTGTAGCAAATGTGGCGTTCCAGTCATGGTACAAACCCAACATATCTCGAATTGCTTTTGGGGCTATTTGGAGCATGAATTTACCGCGTTGAATCGTGGCAGTCTGTGGGTCGAGAAGCTCTGAACACATATCAACCAACTCTGGGTAGGAATGAACAGCAGGAACCATATATTGCACTAACTGAGAAGTCCAAATCCTCATACCAAAGGTTTCGGACTCTCCTTTCTCTACCCGTCAGAGACATCTCTGGTGTGCTCCCTCCCGAAGATTCTTCGGATTCTTTGACATCCAAGGGTTGAAAACACTGTCTACATAATCCTTTACTTGTGTAGAGTCGGCGCTTACCCCCGTATCTAAGGCTCTGGTTCTAGGGTAACTCGTTCTTGGCGATGCCCTTGCAGAAGCATAAGCTTTACTACCCTTCTATTTATCTGGTAACTCGAGCAGCCCCTCTTTTGGCGACTGCCCTTCTGCCATCTCTGTATCTCCTCAGGAACTTCAGAAACTGCAAATGAACCCAAACTATAGCTAGAGCTGAAGGCAGGAGTTGAGACTTCTTGACGCAGGCAATAGGAATTCGAAGGACTTTGAAGCAAAGAATAGCTATTGAAACTTATTTGAGAAGTTTAAAACTTGGCTCAGCAGAAGTATTAGGTGATGTATTAAATGACCATCACATCCAATTAATGTCATTAATAAACATGCAAAATGACGGCTAGTGTATCATTTCAAATCTGCATAGGACTATGTGTTAAATTAGCATAAGAAACAGCGATCCCTTTTTGGAATGATTGGCTATCTTTATTGAGGTACGAGAACCGCCTAACGACTTAAGAAGTGTAACTGCCAACTTATGAGAGCTAATGCGCTGCTAACACGTGTTCCTGGAACACTTATTCTAAAAGAAAGCGGGAAAAGCGAGACCAAAACAAGAAAGGAAACTAAGGACACCTAACTAACTATGATACAAGATCAGGCTTCAAAATTATGTGAAGTGCTTTAAGAAGATCCCATTAATAGGAATCTCTTCAGGCTCTCCCTTCATATTCTCCAGTTTGAATGCATTTTGTTGCTTGCAAGCGCGAATCTTGAAAGGACCGGTCCATAGTGAGTCGATCTTGCTGTGTCGACCCGGTTTAGCAGCTCTCTAGTCCCATTTCAAAACCAAGGGCCCGACTTCAAAATTTGGTTCAGAAGTCCTATCAAAACAACTCTTTATGGCATGCTGATGCTTCATCAAAGATTTATGCGTCGTTTCTCTTTTCTCTTGAACTTCCAATAATTTAGCGAGCCTCACATGCATTGGGCTGTTTTCTTCTATTTCCAATTGTTTAATCAACTGCAGAGCGGGAATTTCTATGTTCAATGGCATAACTTCACTCTTGCCGTAAACTAGCTCATATGGGGACATCTTAGTTACTTGCTTTGGCGTAATTCTGTCTGCCCATAGTGTTGAATTGAGAGACTTGTGCCAATCTCTCCGATGGTCGACCCCCATTCTCTTGATGAGTCTAATTAGGTTCTTATTCATGGATTCCGCCAAGCCATTGCCTTGTGAATAGTAGTTGGATGAAGTTTTCAAATATATCCCATTTTTTAGGGCAAATTCTGACAGTTTGGTACCTAAAAATGCTTTAGCATTATCAGATATAATAGTGCGCGGAGGACCAAAATGGGTAGTTATTCCTTCAAGGAACTCTAGGATCACCTTCTCGGTGGCTTCCTTAAGTGGCACTGCTTCACTCCATCTTGTAAAATAATCCGTTGCAGTAAGGATCCATTTATACCCTTGACTTGAAATTGGGTTAATCATCCCTATAATATCTAAACCCCACTGTGCGAATGGTTCTTCTACTATTATGGGACTCAAAGGTAAAGCAGCATTCCTTCTCCTTCCAACATAGAATTGACAAGCCTGACACTCCTTGACCATCTGATGACAATCTGTAAACAATGTGGGCCAGTAGTAGCCAGCCTGTGTAATCTTGATGGCAGTAGTTCTTGATGAGAAATGTCCCCTTGAGGCTCCATGATGAAGTTCATGTAGTATCCTTTGAGCTTTGTCTTTTTTCAACACATCTTAGTAATATCCCATCAAAATTCCTTTTAAATAAAACGTGATCAATTAGCACAAAATGGTTCCCCTGTTGTCTATAGTACCTTCTTTTATCAAGGGAGAGATCACTGGGGAAAACGCCAGTCCTCATGAACTGTATCCTATCATTTACCCAAGAATCTTGGTCAAGCTCTTGGAGCTTCAGCATTGTTTCGCCTTCTGTTTCTTTCAGTATTGACGCTTCTGCGTCTTGGACAATATATTGGCAGAGTCCCTTTCCTCTGACCAATTTAGTAGGCCTTACCTCTACATCATATTCAGAAATCTTGGTTATCCAGTTAGCCCTCTTTTCTATAATCTCACCCTCCATAATGTATTCTCTAACACTTGAGTGAGCTACTAATATCAAGATTTTACTTCCTGTTACTAGATGCCTGAATTTCTTAAGAGCTCTAACAATGGCATAAGCTTGCTTTTCAACGAAGTTATACCTGGATTCATACTCCCTTAATGTCCTGGAGAAGAATGCAATTGGATGCTCTCCCTCTTCTTCATCATCCTTCTGAGTCAGAACAACTGCAATACTGTGTTCCCCTCCATATACGTACATTATGAAGTGCTTGGAGAAATTAGGATTTCGCAGCACTGGGACAATGGAAATAGCCTTCTTAATTCCTTCAAAAGCCTGCCTCCCTTCAGTTGTCCACTTAAAGGTTAAGTCCTTTAACATCAGAGTAATAGGCCTGACTAATCCTGCAAAATCAGATATGAATCTGTTGACAAAATTGATCTTTCTCAAGAAGGACTAGATTGCCTTTTTGTTGACGGGTAGTGATAGATCGAGTATGGCTTTGACTCTCTCTGGGTCAATAGAGATTCCATCCTTTGAAACAATGTGCCCTAGAAGTTTCCCTTGAGGTACACCAAAAACACACTTCTTAGGATTTAAGGAAATCCCAAACTCTTGGCACCTCTGAAAGATAGCTTCTAAATGTCCAAAGTGATCTTTGGCATTTTTTGAAAATACAGTGAGATCATCTAAATAAATCAGAATGATCTTATTTATAAGTCCCTTAAATGCTATATCCATAGCGCGTTGAAAAGTGGCACCAGCGTTGGAGAGACCAAAAGGCATCTTGGCATATGCAAAAGTTCCCCATTTGGTTGTGAACGATGTCTTGTGTTGATCTTCATCTGCTAACCAAATTTTATTGTACCCTAGAAAACCATCAAGCAGAGAAAATCTCTCCGATCTAGCCACTGTTTGTAATATTTGTTCCATGGAGGGCAGAGGATAGTGGTCCTTTAGTGAAGCTTTATTTAAGTCTCTGAAATCTACACAGAGCCTAATATCCCCATTCTTTTTCCTTACCGGTACTATATTTGATACCCAGGTTGAATGCTTGATTGGGAAAATGATCTTAGACTCAAGAAGCTTTTGTAATTCATCTACCATTAAAGGTTCAATTCTAGGATTCACTGGTCTCTATTTTTGGCAGACAGGCTTTGATCCTTCAGATAACAATCTCCCTATTATAACCATGAAGGTCATCATAGGTCCATGCAATCACTTTATCATATTGATTGCATAAAGAAATTATCTTATCTTTTTCCTCCTGAGTGGTAGCATTACCAACTTTCAGTTTCCTTCCTTCACTAACCTGGATTTTAGAATAATCTTCTTTGCTGGCTGTGAACTTTCTCTTATCTAGACTCGCATCATCTGGATCAAATAGGTTCTCTAATGTTATTAGCCCCTTCGGAAGCTTATTAGATCCTCAGTTGAATGATTTGGTCACCATATGCTTCCTCAATCTTGGGCTGTAATTGGTCAGCAAATTCTCCAGACTGTTGTAAGAACAGAAGTACTTGAAGGTCATTGTCAAAAACCTGCCAGCTTTGATCATTGTCAGGGATGGCGGGTCTAATAATAACTTTTACTGCTTCATTATTTATGAGCAAGTCACTCGCTGGATCAAACTGAGAGCTGATTTGTGCCATTCTATCTGCTTCAGTGTTTTGAGCTCTGGGGACAACTTCTATGTTAAAAGCATCGAAGCCATCGATGAGATCCCAAATCCTGTGGCGATAAGATCTCATCCTCACATTCTTCGCCACAGCCTTTTCTCTGATTTGTTTCACAACCAGCTCTGAATCGCCTTTGACTATCAAATTCTTTATCCCCTTTTTCTTGGCCAACATAAGACCATGTACCAAAGACTCATACTCAGCATCATTATTGGTACAAGCAAACTGGAAGCGTATGGCCCTAAGAATTTTCTCACCATTTGGGGAGGTGAGACAAATACATGCTCCTGCACCATTCGTACTCCTGGACCCATCAAAGTTCAAGGTCCAGATCTCAGAGTCTTCATTAGAGTCCTCCCTTTCAGGTATTTCTTGCCTTATTATATTTGGTATTTCTTGATCCTCCTCAAAGATCACATAAGTTCCTAAACCAGTAGAATCATAATTACCATAAGGGTCACTCTGCATCATGGACATCAGCTGGTTGTTTTCTTCTTTGTTTTGATCATATTCAGTCCATTCTCCCACTTCTTCAACAAAAGCTCTATCTTCTCTATTCAACATAGCATGAGATGCTTCAATTCTTGGAGTTGGTTCTTCAGTGATATGTTCCTTAGATAGAGGCTCAGACAGTACCTTCATCTTTGTCCCATATTTAGTTCTCAAGATCAAATGTGACCAATCAAGTGACATGTATCCTCCTATTTTAGCTGTGAAATCTCTAGATAGGCATAGCCCGAAGAGTGGGGGAATATCAATAATTACCACGTCTTGCAAGACGGTTATGTTTGGGCAACTATACAACTGTAATGGGAGTTGCTTGATGATCCCTATAATTTGGACAGACTTCCCATCTAACTGCATGACCCCTTTAGCTAGTGGTTGGTACTCTACTTTCAAAGCATCAGCTACTTGCTTAGGCATGACTGTGGTACTAGCCCCTAAGTCTATCATTGAGTTGTGCAACAGTTTCTTACCCACTATTAGGGTCAAATAAAATGGATTTGGCTTGGATCTACTTACCTTTGGTGTTGTATTTAGCAGAGCTGTTGTCTGCAAAGATGGGGTATCTTTGTCCTGAGTTCGCCCTTTGTTCATACTTACTCCTTTTGAAATAGCTTTGGGATCTGCCTGAGTCTGCAATGCTTCTTGCAGTAGCGTCTTTTGTTCGGGATAGCCAGCATATCCCATATTGACACATGTGCAGGGGTTTTCTTCAGCTGCTCCACCACATTCATGGGTCCCAATATTTGTGTCTTAGGATAGTAAGGATACCTCGCTCTTTCTATCACCGGGTTAGAGATTCCTTGATTCGGAGCGCCCCACAGGTACTTCTTGCCTCGTGACAGGGATGTATTGGCCTCGGAATGGAGGGACCTTAATTGTTTCGTTCGGGTTAACTTCAGGTTGTTCTACCATCCTTCTCTTTGACCTAGTGAAATAATCAGACTGTACCAAAGGCTTTTTGGAGGTTGATGCTTCATTTACAAACACTAAGTCTTCTTCTTTGATCCATGAGAATAGAGCATGCTCTGGGGCAATCTCTTCTTCTTGTTCGATGGACATTCCTTGCATTTGAGCCACCATTGCTACATTCTGAACACTAGGCAACTGATATGGAGGAGCATTAGACACAACAGTTTGCTTTCCATTCTTCTCTGGTCTGCTATTTTCTGTTGTAAATTGCCCCTAGGACAATCTCTGGGCATATGCGCATTGTTGCAAGGGAAACACCAAGCATTTGATTCTTCTACCATATTATTTTGCCCATTTCCCTATTGGGGTTAGCTGGGACGCTTTGTAATGGTGTAGGTACTGTAACTAGCTGGTTTGCGGGTTGGGGATAATTTGGCCTTTGCGTCCCATGATATTGGTTCGGTTGGTATGGAGACCTATTACCTTGGAATCCCTAGTAAGGAGGTTTTGTATAAGAAGTCTGCTGTCTCTTGAGGTTGATGGTCTCATTTGAAAAGGTTCTAAGGATATTTTTGACATCATCCATTTCAGATGGAGGAACAGGAGGTGTTAAGCAGCGGGTTGTTGAGGTGTTGGGAAGGTATATATGGACACTGGTACTGATGGGGTATTGATAGTTTCTTGTGGCAGGGGCATAGAAATCTCTGGAAACATAGGCATAGGCGGCCTTGGGGGCAGTTTCCTAGCATCTATTAAGCTATTTTCAGCTCTTACGGCTAATTCATATGCTACTGGTAGGGTCTGTCCTCCTAAGGACTGGATCATGACTGATATATTAGAATTGAAAGGTTTAAGATAAAATACAATCGCCATACCTGTTGATGGCCTAGCTGTAGCAGGGATTCTATCCCAAGTCTTTTGAAACCTAGTGTTGAAATCTGTTATAGCTTTTTGAGGTGCTCTATTGATGGTGATCAATTGCTGTAATAGGGACGATCTGTCACCCTTTTCGTTGAATCTTGCAAAGAAAGCATCTCCGAGCTGGTCCCAAGTGGTTATTGAATTTGAGGGCAAGGACCTATACCAATCCAGGGCTTTTCCCTTGAAAGAAGCAGCCAACAATCTGATAGTGACATTTTGTTCTGTGATGACATGGACAACACAGACATCCGACACATCTTGGAGATGTTCTCCGGGAGTCTTTGATTCTTCCCCACTAAATTTGGGCAACACTTTCAATGCATTAGCCGGAATCGGATCCCAAGTATCTAGAGGCTTTGGGAGGACAAGGGGACTACTATTATTCCAATTTGCAAAGTTCCTTAGCGGAGCAGGTGCTGCCATAGTTGTTCCTGGTGTTCCTACTGGTCGATTCACTCTTCTTCTTGGAGTAGCTACCAATGGAGGCAATAAGATTCCTGGATTAGTTGCTGACTGAGTCCTTGTCGTGGGTCCACAGCTTTGACTCCTTCATGCTCTATGGTTCATATGATCTTGATCAAAGATCAAGAAAAGGTCCCACCGGGCGTGCCAAAAACTGTTGATGCTTAAAAC
Organism: Cunninghamia lanceolata; assembly: GCA_027924645.1. NCBI lineage: Eukaryota > Viridiplantae > Streptophyta > Pinopsida > Cupressales > Cupressaceae > Cunninghamia > Cunninghamia lanceolata. Next base: position 9,599,011 of record BSBN01000165.1, on the reverse strand, counting down.
TGCGCAGGTTCTATCATCAACATGGGAAGTTTCAAAGATGTGGGACTGATCTTTGAAACAACCTCCAGATTTTACAGAAGCTGGCTCTTCCTTTTTTCAATGAGTTTTAGTAAAGGGAAGAAAAAACAAGATTACAGATACAATAAAAGGAAATCTACTAAGGCGATACGCCAAACTTATATGTGTTTCATCAATTAGCACAGTGACTAAATCTTTATGATTTCAGCTATATTAAAGAGCAATAAGCATGATCAACATAGACAGATTATAGATAGATTTAGAATCAAAGGCTAAACTCAAAGAAATCATACAAAGACACAGAAAATATCATAGAATCAGCACAGAACAGAGCTTATTTCATTAATAGGTTCAGCAAAATATATGAGGCACAGAAACATGCACAAAATATATGCTTCTTTTGAAATAGCTATGAAAGGCTAAAATGATATACTCCAGTCGCATAAAATCTCTTTGTATTTTCCTATATCGGTGTCTCTCGATTACAAAACTTTTTTCCTATTTTATAGAGCAAGCTAGGGCTCAAAATATATTCGGCCGTTTAAGAATCCGCAATTGTCTGCAACTGAACTAGGACTGACAAGCTTAGAAAAGCTCTTCGTATCAACACTGGTGTCATCCTTGCAACCTCATTGGCCAAAAGCAGCAGAAAATGCGGTAACGAAACTATTAGTTCCGTTGGGACAGGTGGCAACCTCCGCTTTGCTTCTCTGATTATTACGTGGCGGCATTCGCTTCATCAGACTTAGCTTCCTTTTGAAACAAAGATGTGAGCCTCATTAAACTTAGCAACTTCAGGCTCCCTTTACTACTGATACGTGGCGCTACCCGAGAGCCTCATTACTAGGACACATGGCACGTTGGCGCACCTTCAAAAGTTCCCTTTTGTTTCTTTTCCTCCAAACACCCGTGGTAGTGACACGTGGCTCACTCCGCAGCAACTAAAAACCTTAGACATAATACCTTGGGGGCCACCACACGGGATTTCAACACTTCAAAAAGAGAGAGACACGCGGCCGTTTCCGCACATTGCAACAAAAGACACGTGGCGCTCTGGCATTCTTTCTCACTGCCTTTATCAAACGTTTCTCCTAAAACCCCGCAATAGCAACACGTGGCTCACTCCGCTGTTGTTATCAACTTTACGAAGAGAAACACAGCCTAAGATACGTGGCAGATTTCTATGGCACCTGGTAACGGTAAACTGAAAACAAACAATTGCTGCTCTCTGCAACCCCCTTTGCCAATTTTACTACTCTTTAGCACCTTCCACGTGTCAACTCCACGCGGCTTTTACAAGCATCTTTTCTCTTGGGTTTTCAAAACCCCACCATGCTGACACTTGGCGCTCTCTATGCTCGGCAACATAACAACACAAACTGAAAATAAAACTATGCCGCTACTATTTATCAAAAATTCAAGAATGTAGAGTTTTAACTCTACAATATACATTAGCAATTTCTATTTTTCCTTGTCTAGTGTCTATATCCAATTTTCCTTTTCCACAAACTTCAAGTACTTTATTGTCACCCAATCTTACTTCACTTTTAACATTTTCATCTTTAAAAATCCTTCTCTACAACCTTAACATATGATTAGAACAACTTGTGTTTTCTCAACTTCATTGTATGAAAGAGAGTAGTGCGGTGGATCTTCATCTTTTCCTTTTTTGGTACCTTCATTTTCTTTGTGTTTTCTTGTGCATAGTTCAATTTTCTTCCTTCATTTGAATTCTTGAATTTACAATCTCTCTATATGAGCAAATTTCTTGCAACACTGCACTAGATGCCTTCCTACATTAAATCTGCCTTTGTCTCTTGAAAAACCACGGGATCTACTTTGTCATCTTCCTCTAGAATTAGAACCAAATCCTTGATAAGAGTTCTCCCTGTTATTGCCTTGAAGAAAACAAGTACTTGCTCCTTTATTATTGATCTTTGCCTTTGACATAAGCACTTGATCTAGACCACCCATACACTTTACCTTTTCTTCATGAGTAAGTAATAATCCAATTAGCTTTTCAACCTTTAAGTATCTAAATCTTTGCACTCTTCTAAAGTATAATAATATGCATCCACTTAGTTGTAAGAGATTTCATAATCTTCTTCACGACCACATCATCTTTCACAACCTCCCCATATGTTCTCAACTTATTCAATATGTCTGCTACCCTAACACGAGAATCTTCAACTTTTTCATAATCTTTCATTCTTAGAGTTTGAAATTTTGCAACCCTTACCTGATCTATACCTCGATATGAACTTTCTAAATCTGTCCATGTTTACTTTGATGTTTTGGAACCCACAATTCTTGGATAAATATTTGGATCTATTGCACTCTATATATAGAAAAATGTTCAAGCATCTTTTTGCTCCTCATCTTTCTTCTCTAACTTATCTTTTGCACTCAATCAATTCCAAATTTGAGGTTCAGCATACCCACTTGATACAATGTCCCATAGTCCTTTCCATATTAATACTCTTTTCAATTGATCTCTCCAATAATCAAAATTTTCTTTTCACCTTTAAACTGTGGAACTAGCTCTATACCATTGTTAGCTGTCATTATAGCAGACCAAACAAAGCTGAGATTTTCTCTCTGAGTATCAGGATCTTGAACTTTGGGAAGGAGCTTCAAATATTAATTTATCTAGTGTAATTCTCACGTGCACTAATAAACATGGCTTTGATACCACTGTTGGGAATTTCATATGGAATAGAGGCAGGATGGCAACCTCAAGAAATCAGAAACATAAAATAAATTCATCCGAAAGATCTTAAAGCCATTCTAAACTTTTTTTTTGAATTGAAAATCATATACTATTAATTCAAAATATCACAGTACAATCAATGTGGCCAAGGAAGACACAAAAGGAATAAGTTACATCATTTTCAATTCAAAAAAGGAAAGCATCTAATACAGTATATTCAACAAGATCACCACATAGTTCAGTGCTATCATTTAAACATAACAAAAACATATGTAATATAGCCAAGACATCCTGCAATTCTGCCTTCAACTATTTATCATCGTGTATCATCCCTGATGGAAAAAAGTATCCTATCTGATCACCCGCCCTGTAATAGTGTAATGTGCTGTACCTGTTTGTATATTTTTAAGATCTTTTTATGTGTGATTTTTATTAAATTTTTGTGATCTTTCAGACTAGAGAGAAGAATGCAGAAAGGGTTTTCAGTTTTCCTGTAGATGTGTTGTCAAAGCATACAAAATAGAGCATATATTGCAAATCCAGAAAAAGTACAAGGAATATGAAGAAACTAATAGATACCCAAATAGCAAAATGGCCAAATATTAATTACTATCACATACCCATATTAATATTTGCACTTTGAGGTTTATGCTGTCGCCGGACCAGCAACTGGGTATGGTTGAAATCACTCCAAACTCAAAGTATACAGAAAGTATTTGATATGCCAAAGATTACAATGAATAGAGGGGTCTCAACGCCAAAAATAAGAAATAGAACAGCTGCCAAATGTAAAGAAATGACTCCACAAGAACTCCACGTCCCTCTATGCACATGTACGGCCTAGCTGGGAAGTGGTGACAGCAGCAAACACCTTCAAAACTTCGAGAAACCTCGCTGTCTCAGATCTGTTATCATCTCCATAGTTGGGCGACCAAGTTGTGATGAAAGATATACAAGGAAAATGCACAAATCTGCCCCCACAAGCAAGTACGGCTGGACTGGGTATGTACGGCCAGCAAGTGCAACTATTATCAGCTCCAAACCCCAACGAAATCAGTCTAAATCAGTCATTAAACCAGCTTCCCAAATCTGCATATACAAATCCTCAAACTACGAAAGATATATCAAGAAATACATCAACTCCACAATCTGTCAACTCCATTGAAGCACAATAGTGCATACTGAATGCATCCACCTCGAATGGCACCTTTGGGTGATCTTTCACACCTGTAGAATGGCGTCACTCAGGGAGGTTTTCATCTCCAAGAGCCTGGTTCGAATCCTCAAACCCTCAAAACCCTAGTAGAGAAAAATAGTTGCAAATATCCAACATAGCATACACAAATGAGCCTTTTTCCATCTTTTATTTCCCTCCTCAAGTTGGGCGTTGGAATTAGAGAGGGAACATTATAATTTTAAATTCACTTTTTCACTCCTAGGGATGGGCGCCCAAGGTCAAGACTGGCCTTATGTCTTCATTTTCCATAGTCACTTTTCCTTAATATTTATAAAGTCCCAATTAAAATATAACATTAATGATCTTCGGACTTTAAAATAAATATGAAGACGGTGTCGGAATGCAATGATCTATAGCTCATCAGAAAGCCCTCGACGAGACGAATCTGACCACACTCTGAAAATCCCGAACTAACACTGAATCCGAACTTACTAAAAATAGTAGGTAACGACCAAGAGCAAATTGAGCCAACTCTGAGGGTGCCAGCTAGATCCACTGAATACGAACCACATCTCCATCACCGACAAATACCTCCAAGGCCAAACTAACCATAGTTCCCTAACCAAACTGCTAGTTCGCGGGAACTCAATGATGGACTAACCATGTATCAAGAAGGGGACATTAGAAATAGTGTACCTGCTCACCTGTCAAGTTTAGTAAAACCCTGATCATGCTCATCCTGAGGGATCCCGTTGGGCTTGCTTGTCTCACTAGCCTATAGGGTGCCTCTCGCCCCAAGCTCCTAAAGGTTTACATCAGTACCATAACCCATATCTCTATCATGTTTGTCTAGATATCCTCTGTTGTCACTGGCATCATAGGAATCCACACCTCTGAAGGTACCAATAGGCGGTGAAACTCTAAGTTGACTACTCTCCACACTGAAGTTTTGAAAGGTAAATTCAAAATCTCATAGTGCTTTATTCCTTAATTTTTCCATCTTGTGGTGCTTGCAATACAGGTTTTGGAAATCAATATATTCATTGTTGAATTTTTCATTTACCTTTCTCAAATCATGCGGCCAAAACTCTGCATATTTGATATCTGCCCTGTAGATAACCTCCGATCCTTCATGTATTATCTTCATGAACCTTTCTATGGGGAGCTCCATGGTCATGACCACCTATTCATAGATATTAGAAAACATGAGTCTACAGCTAGACCCAATAAGAGTCCTCTTGCCTTGGAAATGATCCTCATTTTTTTTTCCCACAACAACCATAAAATCTTAGTAGATAGAAACAACCAAAATATATTAATAACATTCAAACCACTAATATACTCACAAAGAATCTCTTTCCAATTAAATCTATTCAAGGAAGACCAGTTTTTAATATTCCCCATAAACAATGATCAAACCTTAACAGCAAAAGGACACTCAAAGAAAACACGTTCACAAGATTCCACACTTTTACACATAGAACACACAGTACTATCAAAACCAATGGAAAGCTTTTTTTGCATCAGGAGCCATCTAAAACCACCTTTTTTAGGTTCAATAAATTTGGACCAAAATAGACTGAAGGAAAAAGACAAGACTTTGTGATCTAACTTAAGCTCCCAAACCCTATTAATATGCTCAAACACCTCCCGGGAGTTGGTAAGCAACTTACATAATTTATTGGATTCCATACACAGAAATTTAGTGCTATCTTCCCAAACCAAATTTCCCAACCAATCTACTTCACTCAGATTTTCTGCTTGATTCAGATGGATTAAAAAAGTGTTCTAAATAAGATGGAATAAGTCCTCATTCTAAACTTTTGGAATAATTTTCTCCTTTTTATTGAATAAAAACAAAACAATTATAATATTCAATCTTCTACTTTGCTTCAGCATCATAGTAAGCTTACTCTCACAAAATCTTTTCTCTCTGCTGTCTGCTGTCTTCTATCTGCTTATTTCATTGTCTTAACAATTATCTAAACATCCTAGTTATAACAATAAAAGAAGACACTCTAAACATGGTCTTGTTTTCAAAAACACAAAAACAATCCTATCTTTAACTCCCTATTTTTGTTTACCTCCCCCACAACCCTCCGCTCCCCACCTTTTTTCAACTCTTATTTGTTGCTCCCATTTTTATCTTCCTAATCTTATATTTAACTATTGCTCCTATTTTTAACCCTGTTTAACATCAGTTTTTCATACACCACCTAGTAGTAGTTAGGTAATCCTTTGTATTGGATTTTGAGTGTTTGAGGACAGAACTCATAAATGTGCCGGCAGAATGTTGGTGCCAATTTTGTATGATTTTGTAATTAGATGCACCAAAAACAGATAAAAGCATCTAGAAGGATGTAATGCACTATTTTGGGTATTTCTAAATATAGATTGCATAGGATAAGATTTCTAGCTACTTTGTAGGAAAAGCAAGGGAATTCTAGGCCTATATGCCTTTTGCATGGATTCCTTCTAGAAGCTGCATGAATATTAAAGCAAAATAAAGATAGAATAAATTTTAAGCAATCCATAAATAGTTGAGGCAGTTCAGGGAGTTCTATATAAACCCCCTTTGCACACCTTTTTGATAGACAGTAATATAGTAGAGCACTAGTAGATTTCTGGTATGAGCTTGTCTGAATATTTATTATGTATGTGATAGCTTTGCTTTGCTAGGGATTTCTCTAATAGTGTGCAGGTTTGTTCGAGGGTCTAGGACTCTCACATGCCTCAGGTGAGTGGTCCTATGGACTGACATGCTGGTGTGCAAGGGTATTAAGTGCTAGCCAAAAGGTAAAAAGCATGCATGGGTAATTTGGCTAACAAAGATCCTTTCATGATTTTAATAAAAGATTTTCTAGAAAGCCTACAAACAAGGGACAATTTCCATAAACTCTAAAGGTTACACCTCTTCAGAAAAAGTCTGCTATTAATAATATATTCTTTATGAGGCATTTCTTGGGTTGCAGGCCATGCAAAATGATTTGAAACTGAGATAAGCCACTAATAATAAAGATTGTAATGAAGATCTCTCATTATGATAGAAGCCGGCTATGAATACAGAAATAGATTTGTAGGAGGCTTCTGCATTGAAATAGATTTGTAGGAGGATTCAGCACAGAAATTATTAATCGAATTATCAAATTCTAGGACTATCTTTTCTACTCTATAACCAAATGTGCAATATATGGTCATCCCTGAGCCAGAAAGAAACTGATGGAGAAGTCTTGAAACATTATATAGAGCTGTCTGAAATTCAAGAGAAATAATCTAAGAAAAATGCTTTATAATTTGATATTTTAAATCCATCAGCGTTGATGATAACTATCTAAATTTGGAGGCAGTAACTCTTACTTGAAAAATGTATGGTGACTTGTATCTTTTTATTATGATTATGATAGCCATGCAATGCATGCAATGATTGGTGGCAATAGTTGAAAGTTGGTAGTATTTGCGAAGTAATTGTTTACATGTGAAACTTAAATGTGATAAAGCAAGACTTTGTAGATATACTGGCAAGAATTTGGAATGTTGAACTATATGAAGCTTAATATTATATAAAAGATGAATCATGAAAGAATGAACTATGTTACCGGTTCTTGGCAAAAATTGCCTGGGTCCCGGTTCGGTCCGGCCCGGGTCCTGGTCCGGGTCCGGTTCGTCCGGGGATACTGGCAGGGTTCGTCCATTTGCCTGTGGGTTCGTCCGGGAAGAACCCGGGCGAACCCACCCCGAACCCACCCCGAACCCATGAAGAACCCGTGGCTGCCAGCGAAAAACTCAACTTTTACTTAGTTTTTTTAATAAAATTTGACATTTTTAAATTGTTTTTTCTTGATTTGACAACACTCCAACCCTAAAAGCATGATGTGAAAACAATTTTAAGACAAAAAACAATCAATTTTCCTCATTCCAAATGAAAAAACAAAACTCTTCCATATTGTGCTGAGCTATTTTTTTTCTTGCCATCAAATCTATAGAGTTGAAGATCGTTTGGTGAAGGATCTAAAGCGATAGTTTTGCTATTCCTACGGGTGTGCAATAGCTCGTTTGCTACAAAGGGGATTGTAGAGGCAGATTTTGCAAAAAAGGTTGGTTTTTTTTGGTGTTTTTTTTCTACATTTTTCTTTTGTTTTTAATCTTTTTTATTCTTTTTTCTAAATTCTTCTATCTACTATAAATCAATGGCACATTTGTAAAGCTTTTAAACTCAACTAGGTTTTAATTTATTTTTTTGGTTTTCAATTTGAAATTTCATTTGTTTGAACTTTGAAACTTTGAATTCATGGAATGTGTTGTTTATTGATTTTTTAAATTTATGGCATAGGGATTACAATGGCAAGCGGTTCAACCTCGTCGGAGAAATCCAAGCTCAAAACAGATCCAAATTCTCCCCTTTGGAAATATGTCAAAATGTTAGAACCACTTCCAGGCAGTGGAGGTTATATATGGATGTGCAATGGTTGTGGGGTTCAATATAGAAGCTCTTACAATAGGGTGAAAGCCCATTTGTGTAACATACCTGGGTTGGGCATCAAAGCTTGCCCTGGAAAAAATGGTGTACCCATCCCACAAGCTCAAGTCCTTGCATATATCCAAGAGCAAGAAAAAGCAGAGGAAGCATCAGGTCGCAAACCAAGTCACCCTTTGCTAAAGACTCAGAGAGGTTCTCGAGGAATGAAGCCCCCTCAATCAGCATCACCATCAGAATTTGAACAGGAACATGTAGAGAGCCACCCATTTTTGCCCACAGTTGAACCTGTAGCACGCAAAAGATCAAAGGGACCATTGGAAACGGCATTTCACAATGAGTCTCGTGAGTTTGCTAATCAACAAATTGCAAGATGTCTCTATGCAAATGGCTTATCTTTCAATGTTGTTCGCTCACCGTATTGGAAAGAAATGGTGAAAGCAATTAATGATGCTCCAAAAGGTTTTAAGGGCCCAGGTTTTGAGAATATACGCACCACCTTATTGGAAAAGGAAGTGAAGTTTGTAGAGGATAAATTGAAGCCCATAAGGGAATCTTGGGCTGAGACAGGTTTATCCATCGTTTCTGACAGATGGAAAGATTCAAAAAATCGGCCATTGATCAATGTTATTGCAGTGTGCCCTAAAGGGGCTATGTTTTTGAAGGCAATCGATTGTGAAGGGGAGGTGAAGGATGGTCCATTTATTGCTAATATTCTTTGTCAAGCCATTGAGGAAGTGGGGCCTCGAAACGTGGTTCAAGTGGTAACAGACAATGCAAAAAGTTGTAGAGCAGCTGGTTTATTGGTTGAGGAGCATTACTCACACATTTTTTGGACACCTTGTGCGGTCCACTCCCTCAACCTTATGCTACAAAAAATTGGCAAAAAAATTGATTGGATCAAACAGGTGTATAGTGAGGCAGAAGACATCTAGATGTTCATCACCAACCACCATATGTCACAAGGCATTTTCAGATCATTCTCAAGATTGGAGCTGCTAAAGGTAAGTGAAGCTTCAAGCAATTTTTATTTTTTCTTAAGTTTATGTTTTTGAGTTTTGTAAATTTATTTAAATTATTTTTTAAGAAGCCTTATTTTTTTATTTTTTTTATTTTGATTTTTATAGGTTGCTGAGACCCGTTTTGCCTCCAACACAATTGTCTTAAGACGGCTTGTGAAGGTTAAAGAGGCACTCTCTAGCATGGTCACCAGCCAAAATTGGTCCATATGGAGGCAATCTAGCACTGAAAGGGCAACAAAGATTAAGCAATTGATCCTAGATGACCATTGGTGGGATCGTGTTGAGTATCTCCTAAGTTTTACCGAGCCCATACTGAGTATGATCCGTTATACCGACATGGATAGGCCTTGTTTGGGAGAGGTATATGATGGCATCGACTCAATGATTGAGAAGATGAAAGCCATCATAAATGAACATGAGCGAGATCCTCAAGAAACTTTCTTCAATCAAATACACCAAATTATTGAAGAGAGATGGGACAAAATGACCACCCCATTGCATCTTCTTGCCTTTGCACTGAGTCCCAAATATTATAGTGCTCAACTCCTTTCTGTGGGGACAAGGGTTGCCCCATATAAAGATGTTGAAGTCAGCCGAGGGTACAAGGCAGCATTTCGCAGACTCTTTGTTGATCCTGACATACGAGAAGCAGTTAGAGCTGAGTTCATGCATTTTGTGAGCTCCACGGACATGGGTGTTGATGCTCTTGTTGACAAATATAAGGTTGATGCTCATATGTGGTGGTACTTCCATGGCCAATCATTCATACACCTACAACCTCTTGCAATAAAAATTTTAGCGCAAGTAAGTTTTATTATCTTTTAGATTTTTATTTTTTAAGTTTAATTTCTAAATTCGAAATTTCTAATTTATAACTCTAGCTGTCTAATGTTGTCTTGTATTAATAGGTTGCTAGTTCATCTGAGAGGAATTGGAGCACATACTCCTTCATCCACTCAATAAAGCGTAACAGGCTGCACTCAAAAAGGGTGGAGGACTTAGTGTACATGCATTCCAACTTGCGCCTCCTTACACACAAAAACAAGGACTACAAGGAAGGGGACTCAAGGAAGTGGGATATCGAGCCAGAGCATACTAACCTGGATGCTACCATTTCCCACCTTGCCGCACTTGAAGTTGATGTTGATGTTGAGATTGGTAGTGGCCCTAGTGGGCATGAGAGTGCCAGTGCCAGTGCCACTTTTTGTGGTTCTACTAATATACCAGTATTTGATGATGCTCATATGGCTTGTGGTGATGATATTTTTGATGACCCATATGACAGTGATGCCTAATTAGTGATGGCATTGGCTGATTGTTGACATTTGGCATTATAATTTTGATTTTTGAATTGTAATAACTATATATATCATGACATTCGACATTCGTGTTTGACTAATTGACATTGTAGTGTTTTTAATTTCTAACACTAGTGTGGTTTTGTTTATTATATGATCATATTCATGATGCTATGGTATTCTGAACTTAATTACTGCTACAAATATGAATATATTTCTGATTTTTATATGTTTTTGTATGGACGAACCCAAAACGAACCCACACCAAAAAAAAATTTGACCGAACCTGCGAACCTGAACCCGAACCCGTTCCAGAACCGGTAACTTAGAGAATGAATAATATGATATCAGATTTGATGGGAAATGGTAACTCCTTTTGATATTACAATTCTGAAGCACAATTTTAGCCTATTAGATGCAAAACTTGTTTTGAGATATTGGAATTGGATGCTGCATTTTTTGTTTTGTTTCAACAGATATAATTGTGTTGTGGTGAAATGTTTGGACTGTTTATGATAGATTGTTTATAAATGCTATTGACTCCACTAATTACAAACTATAAACAAGCTGTCTGAGAAGTCTCTTCCTGTGAATTTTGTTTCTGGTACAGGGCATTATAACACAAATCAACTATGCTATCGGTGCATCAGGTATTGTAAGCCAAGAATGTAAAACAGTTGTATCACAGTATGGAGATCTGATATTGAAGCTTTTGACGGAAAAGGTTTGTCTTTGGTTGGGCCATATGACTGATGCTTGTCAATTGAAACACAACAATTTGTACCTTGCATCTGATGATCTTTACAAAAGGCATTATTAGCTGTTGAGATTCATTCATGGAGTTCTTAGCAGATAAATAGAATGTAGTTGATGTGTTCTAAACTGAGTGGTTGCAGGTAGTTCCTCATGTGGTATGCTCACAAATTGGCTTGTGCTTTGATGATGGTACAAGGCATGTCAGGTCAGATTCCTTTATTTCTATTTATTTTGTTTATTTGGTACAAACTTTTCATAATATTCTTTGCAAAACATACTCCCTTGAGATCTCAAATTAGGCCTTGGCTGAGAGGGCATTGTGTTTCAGGATTTTGTTCTTGGTGTCAGATTTCACTCACTGCCTTCTCTAGATAAAGAATGTGAAAGTTGTCCTTGTCATGCTTTTTGCATTGGTATTCTTTTTGCCTATTTATTGACATACGTCTTTCATGTAAAATCTGGGAATGATCTCTCTGCAGCATTGGAATTGTTGATTTACCAGAAAAAGAATCCAGTGAATCAGAAGCATCTTCAGGTTTTGATGATGGAATGTGCAGTATTTGCAAGATGGCAGTTGTTTGGGTGGAGAATCAACTTGCCCTTAACAAGACTAAAGAGCAAATCCTAAGCTACTTGAATCAAGTTACAAGAGTCCCTCAGTTCCTATTCTGTCAATTGTTTATGTGACATAGATACTGAGATATTTTTGGTATCAAGTAATTTGAAATAATTAAGATTCTTTTTCTTATGCTTAGCTCTGTGAGCGATTGCCTAGCCCTAATGGAGAATCACTTGTTGACTGCGATCAACTATCAAGCATGCCAAATGTAGCATTTTCTATTGGAAGTGAAAAATTCAAGCTCACTCCAGATCAGGTTTGTTTTAGGTTTAGCCACACGAAGACAAAAACATTACCTTATCATCAATCTATTGTCTGATTATGTCTGCAAAAAAGCTGCTTTTTGTCTACGTTTCTGTGGTTCTTGTTGTAAACTATGGAAAAAAATGAAACCATAAATGAACTGGGGGAAAATTTGTGGAAAAAGGAATTTAGGTTGGGAACATGTATGTGTTTAAGGCTCTAATATTTATCTTTATGCGTATAAACTGGTAAATACAAATGAACTTTGATAGCATATCTGAGAACTAAGAACATTTTTAACACTACTATAGATACTCCAGCTGCCAGGAGAGACTTGACCGATATTAACGCAGAAGACCAAATTGGGATATGTTCATAGTCTATATTCTCTCCTCATCCTATCTTTATGGTCCCGAATTTGTATAAGCCTTTATTAGTTTCAACGTAAATGGGCTTAAAACATGTTCAAGTTTAGCATCTTGGGTGCATTGAAATTAATCAAAATATTTATCACTGTCCGCTCAACCCAATAAATCATTAGTAGTACTGAAATTATGTTACAGTGCAAAATAAAGACAAAGGTGCTCTCAAAGCTCCCTGAAAAGAAGTTAAATAACACAAGTAAAGAAGCATAACAAAGCTTACAAAATGTGCAGTGCTTCTAGAACTGCAATTAGTATTAGCAAAGATGAGAACTGTAGAAGGAGAGAGGTGAACAAAGCACTCATAACATCCAAGGAAGCATTTGAGGAAATAGCAAGGTTACTCATTAGACCTCTTATGATTCAATTAGCCCAAAGGCTGGTAGAAGTTCATTAAGCTAGTTATGTGATCTGTGGGTGAAAACTTTGTTGAACAGTCCCGTGTTGTTTCAACTCTCTTATTAAAAACTGCCATGTACTTCTAATCTTCAGTGTTCATAACAGATAGACAACTTTGTCAAGCATTGAGAAGAGGCTGTGGCATCTACCTTGAATCTTATATTAAACAATTCAATCACAATGAAATGGCTGGTCTCTAGCTTCATCTTACACATTCTGCAAATTCACTGATATTGAAAAGTCGATGTTTTTGGTCTCAATTTGAAACTGATGAGAGCATAGCCTTGGCTGAATAGATTAATTTAACATCTTGAGATATAAACTAAATCAATGTAGGAGTTTTGGTGACAGAGGATCAATGCAATAAATTCAACTTTCAAGTGACGTGTGAATATGCTCTGTTGATCTTCTTACATATACCCTCTTTAATGATTCACTTTGTCAAAATCAATTACAATCAAAGAATACAGAACAGTTTCCCTTTCATAAATGTGGAAAACATTGAAACCAAAATCTTTTCGAGAGTACCCAACTTAAATGTCAGAATCTGGGCCCTTGATTCGATCATATATTTAGTGTGGCTTTGCAACTGGTAGCCTTTTTCTTAGTTATGCTATTGTTATGCCACTTTGTTATTGTTACTTTGGGTCTTTTGCGCTGGACATTGGCGTATATTTGTTTCCTGTGTGTTGGCTTTAAATGTTGCATATAATCTTGATAAATGCATGATATTTCGTATACAAAAAGGTGCATGGATGAATACAGCCAACATGAGGTGATGATTGATTAAGATGTTATTGTGATTGACAGTACATTCTTGAAGTTGGTGAAGGCCTTGAAGCTGTGTGTGTAAGTGGTTTTATGGCCTTTGATGTTCCTCCTCCACTGGGTCCTATATGGTATGTTCCATTGGGTATTCATGTAATATTTTCATCAGCACATTTCACAGTTTTTTATAGAAAAGATTCCTAATTGCTTATTATTTTTCAGGATTCTTGGAGACATTTTCATGGGTGTATATCACACAGTTTTTGACTTCGGGAACACGAGAGTGGGCTTTGCTGAATCTGTCTAGCAATGCACAAATAAAGAATCTATGTTTTATTCAAAATAATAGGCGTTTGACTTTGTTGGACATTTAGTCTTATCTGTGAACAACCAGCGTTCTCTCCTTTATTACCTTTGAATATACCTTAAATGTATAATTGCAAGATACCCCTTTTTATATTAATTTTTGGTTATGTAAAGCAGGAATACTTACAGAATGCTTTCTTTGGGTACCCTTATTAAAATTTCCTTTCTTCTGCTGGCCTTCTTTTTCAGCTTTGGCATCATTTGTATCTATTCTAATTTCTGTGTAAAGGATAAAACTGTACACAAATTCATAATAGCTTGCGTTGAGATGCTCATTGGGTACCCTGTTTTAAATTTCTTTGTCTGTACAGGCTTCTCATATAGCTTTGGCACCATCTGTATCTATTTTATGTGAAGGATAAATCCATATACAATTTGATGATAACTTGCTTTGATTTGGTTGTTCGGTTGCACAACGGATGGTGATGAAATATTCGTTTATTTTATAAACTGAGAAAAACTTAATATGCATAAAGAGGTTTAAATTAATGTCTTACCATGCTAGGGAAAATTCTGTTGTAGACTGTTCTTTGAATAATACTGCTGCAACAAACCCAATAGGGAAATTTCCTAGGCTAAACTCTGATTATGTTAAAGTTTGAATTTGTCGCCTCAATCTTTTGTAAAAAGATGAGTGACTTACCCAAAAGAAAGCACAAATTTCGCAACAATTATCCTGTGTTCAAGGGGGGAAGCTCCCTCAAATGACAGGTTCGTTTTGGTTTTGGTCTTTTTTAATTAATTTTGAATTTTCAAAACCAAAAAGACAAAAGGAACGTGAAAGTCGAAGGAAAAGTTTAAAAAAGAAAAAACCTATGTGCACTAAAATGCAGAGAGGGACATCTGGATAACTTAGAAAAAGAGAAAAATATGATAGATCTCAAACTGAAGATGGATGTATGATTTGTATAATAGAACAAATCCGACTTAACAAAATATGAAGTTTTTTTCATTTTGTGACATGCAAGCGAAACTACATCATTCCAACTCTAGCATAGAAAGAAAATATGAACTCATGTTAAAAATGATTTGTTTGGTATGATTAAATTTTATTTAACAAGTTGAAAGTCATGATATTTATTAAAAAAAGAAGTGTACCACATATATTTATGAGCAATACATTAGATATGATTAAATTTATTTATTCAGTAAAGTGTTATTGGATGATCCATAAATATAAATATTTATAGTACATCTATTGTTTTTTAACCATGAACCATTTTGCCCAATATACTCAATATTGATGTTATTGATGTTATTGTTAGATTTTCATTTGATTGCAAACTATAAATTTAGTCATTCTTATAATATTTATTAAAATAGAGGTAATCCAAATTTAATAGGTTATAATGTTTTGAAAAAATAATAATAAAAAACAAAAAAAAAAATTAAATGAAAAATATAAATATATAGATTTACATAAGAGATGGATAAGCTATATGGAAAAAAGGGTAGATGAGATTAAAGGATGCTTTACCTTTGTAGTGAGTAATAGCATGTGTATATAGTAATACTATGTGTATTGTGGTTAGTAGAAGGGGTGTGGCATTTTTGTTTTAGAGAGGGAATTGTTATTGAAAGTTAAACAATTTTTTATGTTATATTTATAGTGTTTATGTAATTGAAGACAATTTTAACAATGTAATATCTTTGCAATACTTGATTATTTAGGTATTGAAGTCTATAATTAAATTTTATTGTTTGTATATACAATATTAATATAATGTATTGATATTGTATTAAACCAAATATTAAATGTTAGTTTTAACATCGAGACATTTAAGAATTTTTTATGATGTTTTTTACATATAATATATAATACAATATACTATATAGTGAAAAGTTATATAGTATATAGTTAAATGGTTGTTATTATAATATAAATATATAGTTAAATGGTTGTTATTATAGTATAATGAGTCCTCCACACTTTACTAACACGATAAATTATCAAGTAAATTTACAAGTTTCATGACTAGTTTTGGCCTGTTTTAACACACTCTAGCAATGTGCTTATTCTTTGTACCCATTCAACTTAAACACTCCAGCACACGTTTTGCTAAGCAGACCTGTCTGTGGCTAGCCCTACAATTTCAACACATCCTAAACCCAGGTGGATTTGCTGAGCTGTGTTCTTGCAGTATTTGAATAAGTTTAACTACAATCTTGGCAGCAGTTGGAACTACAGAAATCAGTGAGGTTGGGAGGAGAGATCCAATTAGATTAGCATTTGAGAGATTCTCCAGAAGCAGAACTCAGGAAAAGTTTAACTACAAACTTGGCATTGGTTGTTGTGCCAACAATCAAAGATGCCAAGGAGAGATCTTGTGGGGAACGGGGTTTAAAATTTGAATAGGATTTAACTACAACCCTAGCATCAGGTGACATGACACCAACCAAAGATGCTGAATGAACATTTAGTGGGGAAAAACATATTCGAGCAATTGCATTGAAGGTATAATTTCAGAGCAGTAAAGTCCTTGCGTTAGATAAAGTCCTTTAAATATAAATTACTGCAACCAAGATGTTTTATAAGTAAAAGCAAACTCAACCACGAGAACATAAGAGATAATTGCAACTTAAAACACAAATATTTAGAGAGCTGAATATTACAAGAATACACAGGAACCATAAAAGCAAACTCAACCACAAGAACATAATAAAGATTATTGCAATTTAAAACATGAATAGTTTGAAAGTTGAATATTAGATATGTAGAAGCAGGTAATATGTATTCAAAGAGACCCCACGAGTATAGTACCTACGACTAGAGATAATGTAGAAGCAGGTATATCTATTCAAAGAGACCCCACATGAGGATAGTACCTACGACTAGAGATAATGTAGAAGCAGGTATATCTATTCAAAGAGACCCCACATGAGTAGAGTACCCACTACTAGAGAAGATAATGTAAAAGCAGGTATATCTATTCAAATAGACCCACATATGCTTTCTCAAAATCTCCCAGTACAGTATGTAATGGTAAACTCAAAATATGTTGCAATCTGCATGACAAAACAATTTGTAGATAAACTCATCGTCTCCTCTTGATCATAGGATATGTACAAATACATAAAATTTTAACTCTCTATAAAGAGAGAGTATAAGAACAATAACCCGTTTAGGCTAATGCAGCTACTACAATAAAAATGAGGGTAGAACGCTAAACCGTAAATCCTAGAAAAGACTAGTCACTTGGTGAGCCACTCCTCGAATGCCAATTGTTGATAAAAGCCAGTCGCAGTCAAAAAAAAAAAAAAGAGGATGCTGCTCGTTACAAATCTGTCGCAAACTAGTTGTTACAAATCTCTAGCTTCATATGATTTGTGAAAAGTAGTTCACTAAAGATTTGTAACCAGCAGCCCCCAAATAGAGAAATTTTGATTGGCTTTTATTTTAGGCTAACCGGTATTTAAAATTGCTATTCCGGCCCCAATTCCAGTTTCAGATGCAGACAACCATAATCATAAACAAAGGGCAACACCTCAGTTAGTACCCAATGGTGTCATTGAAATGCAAAGGCAACGCCGAGTAGGTTCTCGGCGTTTTCACAAGAACCCGACATCATTTGCAACTCCACTACAACAGAGCAAAGAGACACTGCAAACAATTAAGAGAAACAGATAAATAGAAGTAAGCCTCAGAGAGAACCCGTAATTGTCATTGAAATGCAGGGGCAACTCCAAGTAGGTTCTCCTTGATGATCTAGGACTTGGAACCACCTGCAACTAACTTCATTGGGTTCATTTCATCATCAGCCTTACAAAAACACCATTCAAACATCCTGGCTCATATCAAGAAATTCAACCATTTAATCCTTTTACTTCATCTGCAATAAAGCATCAGAAGCGCGGATAAGTCCTAATCATTGCCAGAGAATCACATGCCAAAAAAACGTTACTATAAAGCCTAATTACCACATTGCAAGCAAAACCAATGGTTAAATATAGAAATTTAAATTGAAAATGTGAGCTCAGATAAGTTACAGCTATTCTCGATCAGTGAAATCAGAAGCAGAACTGGCTTTACAGCTGATTAACTCCTCATTGCCGTTACACTTTAAATAGAAAGCTATGATAATATTAACAATGAAACAAAAAATTAAAAGAACAAACTTCACAAGAATGGTAAAACTATTCCGAATCCTCATGGATTTTGAAGGGGTTTGATCAAAGGAAAAAAATATTAGGTTACCAAGAGAAATGCACATTCGACGCACGTGGAACCTGTCCTGATCTGCCCTCTACAAGTCAATTCCTCTTTTAAACCCTAATTCCGCTTCAAACCCTAACTCACTAACAAACCTGAATTTCGGTATCATTGAAACTAGTTGATCTACAATAGAGATACAAAACCTGTTAAATAACCCTATTTTATCAGTCAAGGCAAAAGCGAAGAATCTCAAAGCTCCCTACACCTAGTAAAAGAAAGGATATAACCTTGCTTTCTTGTAGAAGCATCATTTTCTTGTTTATAGTTTTTTCATAATGGTTGCCAAAAAAGACGTCTCGAATTTCTACAGAACCAGTTTCCATAACAGACGTCTGTAACAGACGTCCGGAGAGTCAAAACACAAAAATAAGAGAGTGAAATGGCAAGAATGAAAAATAGGTTTAGGGTTTCTTAAAACAAGGCCATTGCGCGAGCTGTTACAAATAGAACCTTATTGTAATTTTGGCTAAAGGCTAAAATCTCGACGGTACGAAATTTGAAACCACTCTTCTTAATTTTTTTGCCTGAATTATGTAGAAGTTTACATTGAAATATTTTTATAATTATTTAAGAAGGTAAATTTTTTTTTTTTGGGTTTAGGGAGTATGACTCCTTATTTTAGTGTTTTTGTTATACTAAAAATAGTATTTGGGCATTTTCCAGGGTTAGGATCTCAAAGTTTTTTACCAAACAAATTTATTCCAAACATATAGAAGCCAATTAAATTATTAATAAATGTTTTTAGAAACATTTTGAATTAAAATGTATAGTTTAAAAATAATAGGCATAAACTATACATGTAAAAAAAATTCTAAAATTTAATTGGTGCACAAAGGGAACTATTAATCACAAGGCAATAACTCTTTAAGTAATTAAAATAAATACTCACAATAATATGTATACATACACAGGTGATCCCACAATAGTGGGTTACACTTTTGTGGATGAAGAAAAATTGAAGGTAACAAAAAATCTCTAGCAGGCACCTTTCCTTCGAACGAAGGTCTTGTTGGCCAATCCTTCGTTCGAAGGTGTGCTGCGAACGAAGGTGGTTGAGCACCAAAAAAAACAATAAAATAATGCCTTCTATCGAAGATGGTCTTCAATTGAAGGCATTATTTTATTGTTTTTTTTTATAAAATAGGTTAAAACGAAGGTGGTTGAGCACCAAAAAAAATAATAAAACATTGCCTTCTATCGAAGAGGGTCTTCGATTGAAGGCATTATTTTATTGCTTTTTTTATAAAATAGGTTAAAACTCTCAAATGACAGTTTTTTTGTCATTTGAGAGCGCAGCAGTGAAAGGCACCCGCGAACGAAGGCGACAGGCACCCGCAGACGAAGGCAACAGGGAACCTAGACAAGTGGGAGCTCTACGATAGGCGAAGACCCCACATCAGCATACACGTCGAGCCCACAGGTGCATAAATTTGCCACCGTTTCTATGAATATGCAAGTTTTGTTTGAAATGGATGCTTGCCCTGAACTCATACATATATGATTGCCAACATTTCAAGGCCCCATATGCTTGCCGATAGGGGCTTCCATTAGAAAAAAATGTCGGTCAATAAAATATAGAAAATTTGCTACTATCAAACCCTAGTTTGCCAAACTAGGGTTTGTCATTATAGTTAATAAAATATAGAAAAATTCAATAAAATGTAGGAACTTTGCTTGAGACAATTAAGGAACTAGATCAAACCCCTTTGCTTGAGACAGTTAAAGAACTAGATCAAACCCTAGTTTGCCAAACTAGGGTTTGTCATTACAGTTAATAAAAAAAATTCTATAAAAAATAGAAAATTTGCTTAAGACAATGAAAGAACTATCAAACCCTAATTTGCCAAACTAGAGTTTGACAAACCCTAGTTTCAAAAGAAATTAGGGTGAAACTAAATTCATCTTGTCAAATTTGAAAAGATGAATTTAGTTTCACCCTAATTTGACAAACCCTAAACTAGGGTTTGTCAAACCCTAGTTTGGCAAACTAGGACCGTTTATAGCCACACAACCAATCTCTCTTTTTGCACTTGAAGGCAAAGAACCAATTCAAAATTTGTAACTACTATATGCAATTTAGATGTATCATGTTCAGATTAATATGTGCTAGGTATCAAAATCCCTTATCTTATTTTAATTATTTCATGTTATATGACAATAGAAATCCATTGGTGGAACTTGCTAAAAATAATTTAAAGATATATATAAATCCATTTCCAAAAAATTCTAACATGTAGACATGCAATTGTTATTAATAACATATGAACATTTAGATGACACCGTCTTACTTATTAGTGAGTTTAGAGTATACTTAAGTGGTAATGTTTTGATGCATCTTGTTTGCTTTACACTTCCTTCACAAAGTTGGCTCATTATTTCATTGACTATTTCTCTATCCCTAGTTCACATAAGGATAATATATATGGACAAAACATTTCTCTCATGATTTATCGTTTGATCCTTGTTCTCCTATTTCCCATATGGCTTATACATATACTAAACCTACTTTTCATCACACACATGGATATTCTAAGCATAGAGGCATTGCATCGATACGTAAAGTTCAAGAAATTATAGACAAAATGGAAGATAAACATTACACATACTCATGAGCACAAAAATCCCTCACTTGATAAGATGAATCATGGAAAAACAAGTCACATGAATGTCAAGATCCTAGTCTTGTTCACCATAACCCACACTATATTGAGGTTACATGACATAAAATAGAAACCACCCAATATGAGAGATGAATTCATTGCTTACACATACTTCTTATTACTCACCATATTTTGTGCTTTTTGCTTTCCTTTTTCTTGGATTTATGTTTATGTCCATGTTCCTAGTTAGCATGCATGAATGACACAAAGACACCTTTATTGGTGCATGTGTTGACACTAATGGCTTTGAACATGTGTCAAGTGTTGTTCATGTAACTTCTTCCTTGTGCTTTATATCATTTTTATTTGATTCTTTTTTAATTATGTAACATATGTTATGATCCCCTCACCTATTGATCCATTTACCTTGTGTGTCCATATATTTTGGCCTTTTTATTACAACTTGATTGTTCTAATTTTTACACTCATCTCACCTTCCATATTTGGTGTCATGCTTATTTTTGTAGGAAAATTCATTGTTTTAATAATTAAACTAGTACAACCTACAAACTATCAAGAATCTAATCTAAGAAAGCACATAAACGCAAATAAATGAAGCAAGAGCCCTTAGATTGTGTGATCCTTATGTTGCATGTGGATTGTTGAAGTCGATTTGATTGTTGATTGCTCACATTTTGCAGCCATAACGATTGGATTGAAGAAGATAGATGGAGATTAGATAGATGAAAGATTTGATGGATGATAGGGCTAGAGGAAATTTGGTAGAGTGACAGTGCTTCAGAAGATTCATCCATGCCAAATGGCTTGAAAATGAGGGGTTTAAATAGACAAATATGAGAGAGTGGAGGGATAAAGTTTCCCATTTCACAAGTGATGATTGAATTGGAAAGTTGCATTGTGCAACTTGGGAAAAGAAAAGGAAAGTGGATGAATGATTTGAGAGATGGAATTGGTAAGTGGTTGAGTCATCTCAAGAGATAATTTAGAAGGTGAGTGAAATGAGTGGAGAAGAAATTAGGAAGGTGGAAGAGATAACTCAAGAGGTAATTAGAGATGGAATTGGTAAGTGACTTTAATTAATTAAAATAAAAATTTAATGAATTAAGTGGCATGATTGATTAAATAAATAATTATTATTATTTATTTAATCATAGAAGAAAAGGAATTATAATGATAAGAGGGATGTGGTGTTATATTTATTTAATTTATTAGAGGAAGATGTTAGGTTAGGATGATGAAGGGGATCTAGGGCAAAGATGCTACAAGATGCCTCGCTAATGTAATGTTGCGACAAGTGGACAATTTTGGGTGTCTACATTTTGCCCCTCTTTGAGATGATGTTCGAGATGATGAGATTTATGCCGATCAACATCATTTCAAAGAAGCTAAGGTACACATAGAGGAAAAAGATGATGATGAAAAAAAGGTAGGCTGAGGATGGAATGATAGGATGATGATGCCCCCTCGAGAGGATAGGCAGGTTGGACAAACACGGGTAGGCTCTCAAAATGAAATGGATTGGTAAAGGAAGAAAAATAAGAAAATGGAGGAAAGAGATAAAGTATACGTTATGCTGCAATGAAAGTGAGCAATCATATGTTTGATATAGTGCGAGACGTTATGCACCAGGGTATAAGGACCAAGGTGACGATGTGTCTCATGTCCCAGCGTAATATAACCTTGTCTATGTACAAGATATGAATATCAGCTGGGAAGATACATATGCAAATGCAAGATAAAAATGATAACACACACAAGCAAGCAAGCAAGCATGCACAAATGATACAAAAATAAACAAGGTATTGCCCCTATCAAGCTGCAAACCGATGATTGATTGTTGATTGATGGATTGATGATGATAGATAGTGTTGTCATTGCGAGGAACAATATATCCCTAGAGCAACACAACGATGATTGATGACTGATTGGTTGATTGATGATCGATTGGGTTTACGACAAGGCTAGGATCAAGACCGTTGATTGCGATTGGACAATTTGACAAACTTGATTAACTTGATTGGTATGAATAAATGATGACTTGCATTTGGAGTTTATTGATGATGAGAAGAAGTGATAGATTAAGGATTTGAAGAAATGATTGATGTTGGGATTGATTGGAAGAGATGATTTGAAAGATTGAAAATGAAGATAGATGATAGAAGAAGATGATGAGAGAAGAAAGAGGAATATCGCATGTGCCTAAATCTGGGCACTTCCTTCATACTCTAGACTGCCTACATACCCGTATCCACGGGATCAAGGCCCTTAACGATAGAGATGAGATGTAGTTATAATTGTGTTTGATGATGATGATGATGATGATGATGAGAGTTGATGGATTGATTTGATTTTCATTGATTAATTGGATTGATTTACTTTGATTTGACATATGATGTTGATGTGATTTTGATTGTTTGAGAGGTTGGCTGATTTGATGATTTGATTAGATTGGATTAATGATTGGATTGGATTGATGTGATTTCGATTGATTGACAAATTTGATGATTGATTTTATTGGAAGTGTGGCTTGATTTGATTTGATTAAGTGATTAGATTTGATGTGATGGATTGATGATTCGAGGGAGTGATTTGATTTGATCGAAGTTTGATGATTGATTTTGGATTGAAAGATTGGAAGAATTGATTTGGTGAATTGATAGATTTGATTGACTTTGATGATTGATTGTTTGGATTTTTTTTTTTTGGATTTTTTTAGGTCTTTTAATGATTTTTTGGATTTTTTCAGAAATTTATATGATTTTTTGTATTTTTCAAGACATTTTATGATTTTTTTGTATTTTGGGAATATTTTATTTTTTTGTATTTTTTTCAAGATGTTTTATAATTTTTTTTAGGACTTTTTATGATTTTTTAAGGATTTTTTAGGATTTTTTGGATTCTTTCAAGACTTTTTATGATTTTTTGAATTTTTTCAAGACTTTTTATGATTTTTTGGATTTTTCAGGGTTTTTTATGATTTTTTGGATTTTTTCAGGGTTTTTTAAAAGTTTTGAATGTCAATGGATTTACAAATTTGGTAGCCTTTGTGCTAGATACTAATGACAAGGGAGGACCAAGTCTAGGTGCAAGAAAGGATATAGGATGGATTAGGATGAATGGATAAAAGGATGGGCGGTAAGGGATGGAAAGGAAGACTCATAAACAATGATTGGATAAGAGGATAGGTGACATTGGATGTATGCATAGGAGAGCTAGGATGTGATCTCAAAGACTATGTCACATAGGAAATAACATGCCCATTCTAGATAGTATGCTTGGGATTTTTCATGACAAGGCTCAGGATGATAGGATAGTGACAGGATTGGGCTTATGACAATGGGATTATGATAGGATGACAGGATGGATTGGAAGGGATGAGGTATACCAAGAGTTTTTTCCAAGGCATGTTTCAACATTTTGCCCCCAAACTTTTATCAAGATCAAAAGAGGAAGGGTGGATGAATGGACACAATGGGATAGGCATATGTATGTGGATGGATAAGGATGGTAGGATAATGGATAGGACAATATAGGATGAACAGCGATAAGGTGGATGAGACAAGGTGCCCCCAAGAGTAGGTGACATAGAAGATCAACTTACGCATGATGCCTGTTTGCCAGGTTTTCATCATGGTACTTATCCAGGGCACTTGTTTGCTATAGGTTTTCACCATTGGATGAAGGGATTTCTCTTTACTTTTTTTTAAATTTTTTTTAATTTTTTTTTTATTTTCTAATTTTTTTTATGGGATAGGTGGACATGGAAAGGAGGGACTCAAGTGTCTAGTTCCATGAAAGGTGATAGTCTCGCTAAAAAGATGTCGTCGCATGGACCATGTCAAGTGTCGTTATGCTCAAAGATGTTGGTAAGGAGATTGCATCAAAGAGGTAGATGGAGTAGGTAGATAGCGGATCATGGAAGGTGCAATAGCAGATTATGATGTGGATTATGTAGGTACAATAGTGGATTATGAAAGGTGCGATAGTGGGTTATGATGTGGATCATGGATGGAAAGATAATAGATTATGATATGGATGATGGATTATTTATGCAATGATGGATGGAAGGCTTATGCAAAAGCATGGACCATAGGGAAATGATGAGGAAAATATGTAGGATAGTGAACGAAAGGTGGGGAGATGGAGGCATGTGAGAATGTTGCGGGATGGAAAGGAATCATGACTAATGGTTGCACACACCATGATAAACATTAAAGCTTTTGATGGGATGGTGGGGTAGGAAGCAATGGTGTTGTTTGCTCAGGAGATGGGCGATGGAGTGCTTTAGGGACCCACACAGACTTAGTATTTTTCAAATTTTAACTTTTCATGTGGGATGGAGGATTTTGCTGCTTTTGGATGGAATGGACGGAAGGAGATGGTTGGGATTTGCGAGAGGTGGATACCTCATTTGACTTGATGGCTTGTTTCTTAGGGACCCATACCATTTTAGTTTTTGACTTTGCTTGTGGAGGTATGGGTTGGGATATATGTGGCTTTTGTGCAGCTTTTAAGGTAATTGCTTGTTACTTGGGGACTCACACCTTTTTCATTTTTGTTGGGAGGTGTGTCGGTGTATGTAGCTTTTGAGATGGATTTTTCTTTGAGTCTTTGGTAGAGGCATCTAAATTTTTATTTTTGAATCCCATGGGGTGGATGGAAGTGGGGTTGGTGGAAGCTCCTTGTTTAGACAATGTGTGCATTTGATGGTCATGATTGGGATTTTTGGAGGATTTATGGATGGATGGATAAGGTGTTGGAAGTAGTGGAGGTAGATTCAATGGAGAGATGTTAGGAGTTCAAAGAAGTGGAGGCAAAGTGGATGGCAGGAGGTGAATGGTCACATGCTTTTGACATTTGTAAGATGAGGGAGATGAAATGGCAACATATGTTTTGGGAGTATGATGGGATTTGTGATAGGAAGTGGTGGACTTAGGATGAACAGAGGATGTACCAACATCGTTAGATTATTGACCTTGGGGTGCGTATCCAAGGCCAAATGAGCGCAGAAGGACATCGACATGGATTGGCTCCAAAATACCTTGTTCAAGAGGGCCTAAACCCTTACCTTGATAGTTCATGTTTTGGAGGATGCGATGGACAATGGGACTAGGTGTAGGTGGAACACTAGACATGAGTTCCTTATTAGATGAAGAAGGTGAAATGGTAGATAATGGTTGATGGTGTTCTAAGGAGAAACATTCATGGATAAAGGTGGATAGACTAATAGGACATGATGGTGGAGTTTTGATAGGGTCGATAGTAGGTGATGGAGGATCATTAGGATCTTGCTTTTGCTCATTATGATCCAAGGTATCTATTTGATCTTCTATGCTTATGTGGGAGGCACATGTCTCATCACGAAAAATGGAAGTTGTCTCATTAGGGTTAAATGGAGGATGGATAGGAGCAATTTGGATATCTTGCCCGTGGATGGGTAAGGGATGATGGATAAGATCAAGGTGCTCATGGATAGTTTCTTCATAGATAATTTCATCTTGATCATGGAAGAGGTAAATGTTATGGATGGGTAGCATAGATGGAATGCAAGGGATTTGATCTTGACTCGGACTAGGGACTAATGTTTTCACATACTTAAGTTCATGCTCTTGATATACCTCTTGGATTGTTTGCATGGAAGTGGATGACTTTTGGATAGGCTTTTGGTCAACAACATGAGGGAATGATAGGTCTTGATGTGGACTCATGGGAGAAGTCTGTTCAATAAGCTCAATGGTTTGTGGACCACATGGTGGAGGTGGAGGATTAAGCAAGGTATTGGGAGATTCTTTGATAGGTTCATGAATGGGACTTTGATGACATGGCAATGATTTATTCCTCGCTAATAGCCAATGGATCACATCCTTTGCAAGGGTATGGGTAAATGGACAATATAAGGGATGAATGATAATGGTGGATCAATATAAGGGATGAATGATAAACCTAGATCCACGATAAATGGACAATATAAGGGATGAATGATAAACCTAGATCCACGACACTCACTTCTCACACATACCAAGATTCAAGTTTCCCAAGGCTCGTCACCCCACCGAACCTTAGGATTGTCCCTGCTATCTTTACTAAGAACCACATGAATCGGGGTGGCTTCAAAGGTTTGACCTTCTACGCCAACAAATAAAGGGTTTTTGGCCACTAAGACATGGTTTTAGTAAGGGTTTTTGTTTGGGTGGCTATACGTGCGATAGCGCTACTCTCCGTTATGGAGTATCCCAGCCCAAAGAGGTTACACTCTATGGGTTTTTGGGGGAGGTTGGCATTATTTCTATAGTAGATTGGAATGGTCTGGCTTTGACCTGTTTCTGCTTGGGTCGTCCCCTTCTCACAATGGGAAGGCAGGCCCTCTAGAGTTGATAATGATTTCTCGTGCACCCCAGATCCATTGGTTAGGCAAGGGGAGAGGATACTCTCATTGCCAAATCAGGTAACAAACAGACTCAGCAAGCAAGCTCAAAAAATGAAAAGTAAACACAATGAAGACAGATTGTTCATTTTAAGCACTAAACTGAAGTGTGCCTACTTTAGTGATAAATGATTGTTCTTTGACCACTCAAACCTGCAGAAGATAGATCAGTAGTTTGTTTGTTTCGTTCTTTGACACACATTTTTGACAAGTTGCACAGATTGATTGTTAGATGCCAAAAGGATTAGGTCAAAAGCTATGATCTGATAAAAACCTACAAATGGTGATCTAATATAGCCAAATAGACAGAAAAATAGAAAATTTATGAATTCCATGCACTTTTTTTAAAAAAAATTGTCGAAAAAGGATAAATTTAGCTCAAGTTATGTGCAATCGAAGTTTGAAAGAAGGCTGAACTTTGACAGTGAAATTACCTGTCGAAATGATGACATTACTTGCTAAAACCTTCACAACTATGAAATTTGTCGAATTACCTTTCCGATGAGTGTTTGTTTGCAAAAATTTGATGTCGTATGCCCCTGTTATGATGAAAAGAAAAAACTCCCCCTTAGGCAAGTAAAAGAAACAGGTTTGACTAGGTTGACTTTTGTTGACCGTTTGATTTTGATGGCTAAGTTTTTGAATTCAATTGTTTGTAAAGTTTATGTGCCTGTTTGGCAGATAATTGTCATGTCTACAGTTTAAAAATGAACCCCCAGCCCCTTTGAGATGAAAAAAAGATTAAGATTCCAAACACCAAACTCTAGAGCTTAAACCACAATGTTAAATGTTTAAACCCTAAATGCTAAGTCAACGTCTAAAAGACATGTTAAAATGTCAAGTCGAAAGACAAGAGTTGGGATTAGGGTCGAAAACTTTCTGAAACAAAACAGAGATTGTAAGACAACGACTATGCTGACCATAAGGTTTTCAACGCCGACTAAGCAATAGAGGTAGGCTTTTAACGCTGACAATTTGAATCATATTGGTAGTTTAAAAATGAGATCAGTCGACGATTTGATGTCATGGTTGGCAGTTTAAAAATGTTAGTGAAACACGGTTAAAAGACTGCGAGTGGCGGTGGATCGGTGATTTTGTGGTGTTGACTGAGCATACTGAGTAGACAGAGGGAGGTTTTAACTTGCGACTAGGAGGTTTGGACAGGAGGCGGTCTCCGGTGAAGATGTTAAGTCGAGGTTCCAATCTAGCTGTCGATGCAAACAAAAATGGTGGTGACTTTAGACTTGAGTGGCGACTATTCTGTGAAAGGTGGTGACAAGTTTATGGATGGCAGCGACCAGTCTCATACACGGTGGAGGTCAATTTTTGCTAGTTTATGGATTTCGACTTAGCGACAGTGTAAGACTTGCAACTTTCGACCACAAAATATATCACCTTAACTAACCCAAAACACCAAACTAGCAACCTTCGACCCTGCAACCAATACAATGTCAAATGTTGAACTACACAAATGTAGACATAGACCCCAATTGCAAATCCATACTGTACGGATCTATACGGATCCATGCAGTACGACTACCAAATTAAAATAAAATTGAATTTTTACCAAAATTTCACAGTGACGCAACACATGCCAATTTATAGTCAAAAAGATTGCAATCAGCGTTTTGGACACAATGGCGTAGTCAGTTTTTGTCTTAGAGACTCCCTGTGACAAATTATTGCAAAAAAACTCACAAACAATGATTAGAAAGCACAAATTTTTATAGCAAAAATTTACAAAAAAAAAAGCTAATGATTCAGTCCCACCGGGCGTGCCATTTTATGTTGCAGGAAAATTCACCGTTTTAACAATTAAACTAGTACAACCTACAAACTATCAAGAATCTAATCTAAGAAAGCACATAAACGCAAATAAACGAAGCAAGAGCCCTTAGATTGTGCGATCCTTGTGTTGCATGTGGATTGTTGAAGCCAATTTGATTGTTGATTGCTCACATTTTGCAGCCATAACGATTGGATTGAAGAAGATAGATGGAGATTAGATAGATGAAATATTTGATGGATGATAGGGCTAGAGGAAATTTAGTAGAGTGACAGTGCTTCAGAAGATTCATCCATGCCAAATGGCTTGAAAATGAGGGGTTTAAATAGACAAATATGAGAGAGTGGAGGGATAAAGTTTCCCATTTCACAAGTGATGATTGAATTGGAAAGTTGCATTGTGCAACTTGGGAAAAGAAAAGGAAAGTGGATGAATGATTTGAGAGATGGAATTGGTAAGTGGTTGAGTCATCTCAAGAGATAATTTAGAAGGTGAGTGAAATGAGTGGAGAAGAAATTAGGAAGGTCGAAGGGATAACTCAAGAGGTAATTAGAGATGGAATTGGTAAGTGACTTTAATTAATTAAGTGGCATGATTGATTAAATAAATAATAATTATTATTTATTTAATCATAGAAGAAAAGGAATTATAATGATAAGAGGGATGTGGTTAAATTAAATAAATGTTATATTTATTTAATTTATTAGAGGAAGATGTTAGGTTAGGATGATGAAGGGGATCTAGGGCAAAGATGCTACAAGATGCCTAACTGATGTAATGTTATGACAAGTGGACAATTTTGGGTGTCTACACTTATCTTCCCCACTTGGGGGGAATCTTGGTTTCCATTTTCCTTGCTTGACATATCTCCTCCTATTCTTGTTTACATACACTTTACTCATCTTTGCCTTTTTTCTTTTATTTCCCACTTGTGTTGCTCACTTGTCTTTGCTTCTCTTTTGCTTCCATCTCCTTTCCTCTTTTTATTGAATGTTACTTCTTGCCTTGTATTTTATGCCCATGGTCATGTGTGTTCCTTAGTCTTTTACTATTGCTTATATCTTGTTGATCTTATATTGTTATATCTATCTTGTTTATTAGAGCCTTTACACTGATCTTAGATTGTTATATCACACTCCTACAGTCACTTATTGAGCTTACCTTGTTTTATCTAAAACTTATATTTACACAATTGCACCATATGGCAACGAACTACACAAAAAGGAAAGTGGTTTTAGAGTAGAAATTGGAAGGTCACACAGAGAACTATGATCTTAGCCTGATAGAAGGTACACATCTATCTTGCTTGCACATGATAGCTAGGGGTGGACTAGATTGTTTGTGGTGAATGACATCCCTTGGAACAAAATGAATAGTAACAAATCTTCAAAGTATGCAAATAGAAAAAGAGTGAAGCGTGATAGCTTACATAGAAGAATGTATCAAGAAGGTAGAATAGAACAAGTGCTATATGCAAATGAATTATACAGATGTAAAAATAGGGTTGCTCATCTACAAGAATAGGGAGTTTTGTTCAAGTGTGTGTGCAAGGGAAAGATGGATTTGAATTTGGAAAAAAAAAAGTAAAAAGAATTCAAGAAGACATGACATGTATAATTGATGGGTAATATGCGGATGCCTTCTTCAAATCCTTGTGACTAATCCACATATACTTCCTCTTCAATGTATCAATGCACTCTTCACATTTAGTCGGTATACTTTCCATCCTTTTTGTGCTACTAATGATAATATCAATCTTATAGTGTGATGCCTTGCAACAGGTGCATAGGTCTCTTCATAGTTTATAGTACCATAGTTGGAATACTTGAGTACTCGCAAAAAGAAATTGCCTCGAGTACTCTTGAAGTAAACTCGCTAGGTTTTTGAGCCGAGTTTCTAGGAAAAAATCACCAATTTTTTTGTGAGTTTTCAACAAGTTTCTAGGAAAAACTTGTCACACAGATTTCCACACCTTGTATGCAGGAAAAATGCTAAAAATACACGCCAAAAATGTGAAAAATCCACGGTTTTCAGCCTATAAAAACTCTATTCGGGCTTGTTCGTCACAAAGCAATAACATTATGAAAATGATGTGTGCCATGAAGGTCTATGTGGTTTTGAAGGTCTTCATTTGGGCTTGGTGGTAGGGGCTCCGCCCCTTGATCCTGCCTTGTATTGCAAGGAATGCACTTGGGTCATTGCCCCTAGACCTCGTGAGGGGTGCTGCCCCTGAAACCCACTAGGTGCACTGCTCCTAGACCCCCACCAAACTCATTTGATACATTTTGTAGCTATATTTTACATAAAAATTGTAGTTTTTTCAAAAATTAAAGTATTTTTTAAGTTTTCGAGTTTTCGTAGATTGAAAATTTTTGGTTTGTCGAGTTCGAGTCAAGTCCAAGTTTGTGAACTATGGTCTATACCATACCTTTGAGCATATCCTTTTGCAACCAATATGTATTTGTATTTTGCAATAGTGCCATCACTCTTGTACTTTATCTTGTAAACCCATTTAGTTCCTATCACTTTGTCTTTAGTAGCTTTACAAACTCTCAAGTGTTGTTCTTCCAATAGCATTAATCTCTTCTTCCATTGCTTTAATCCATTCTTTCTTTTCAATTGTTTCTTCAAAGCTTAGTAGGTTCCACCTCAATATTTAAATAAAATGCATAATTAACCAATTCATCCTCTTCATTGCTTTCTCTAACTTGACTTCTTATTAATCTTCTTTCAAAATTCTGATCTAAAATTAGATTTAGAGGATGACTTTGAGTTACCTTCTTATTTTGTGTAACATATCTTGAACTTGATGTAGGTCTTGAACTTTTGGCTTTTTCTTCTTGATCCCCAACTATTCCTTGACTTCCTATTTATTTTTCTTTCTTCAAATGATCTGCATATAATCATCCTCCAACAAATATAACATCTCTCAAAATAATGTTTTTCCTACCTTGAGGGAAATAAAATTTGTAGGGTTTGCTTTCAACACTATAACCTATAGATATGCATGCTTCACCCTTTGCATCTAATTTTTGTCTTTTCTCATCATCTATGTGAACATAAGCTAAGCAACCAAATACTTTTAAGTGTGCTACTATAGGCTTTCTCCCATACCAAGCTTTGTGTGGTGTCCTACTTCTTACCACAACTATTCATGATATAAACAACATTATTAACTACTTCAACCCAAAACATTTTTGTATATACTTTTTGCTTCCAACATACTTCTTTCTAATTCTATTATTGTTTTGTTCTTTCTTCTACCACTTCTACTGTAGTGTATAAGGTTGTTGTTAATTGTCTCTTCATTCCATTCCTTGCACAAAATTCATTAATTTTTTATGAACAAAACTCACCTCTTCTATCTATTGTTAATCACTTTATGTATCTTCCACTTTCTTTTTCTACCATAGCTTTAAATATTTTGAATGCTTCACAAGCATCACTCTTATTCTTCAAAAATTAAACTTATATGTAATTGTATCTAGTAAAATCATCAATAAGCATACTCATGTAGTGGTTCATACCTATGCTTGCCTTGGACATAGGACCATAGAAATATGAATGAGTAAGCTCCAATGGCTGATATTCTCTCCATGTGCTTCCAAGAAACCTCTTTGTGGTGTTTGTAAGAACCCCTACCAATTCTGATCCATTTTTCATTCTGTTGTTCTGATTTTCTGAATTTGTTTTTTGAATGGTTTGCTTGTATTTTTGTTTGTTTCAATGCATGTAGGGTTTTGCAATGATATAGTAATGAAATTGAAACATAATAGCATGGAAAATACTCAACAAAGATGATTGAAAATGATAGGAACAACTAATAAATCAATTTCAAATTAAAGATTTGAAATAGGTATCTTTATTAACATACCCGAATGATGTTCCTTGGCCAATTACATTCATGAAATGAAGGTTGATTACAAACAGTCCAATCTGATTATAAAATCAGACTTTTAGATGCATATAAATATGAACCAATGATCAACAATTCAACCTCAAGCATGCAATGATGACATCCTTCAATTGTAGCAGCCAATATTGATGAAGATCCAATGGAAAATGTGACTAACCCACGTTGTCCAAACACTTATTTCAGACCTGTAGATGACTGATTACAAATTTGATCACAAAAACCCTCCAAAATATGCCCTAGAGAGTGGTGATTAGGCCTCCTAAGGCCAGCACTCCATCTTGGGTGAGATTTGTAAGGTTTTGTAAGCAAAATATGATCAATAAACTCTTCAAACCCTCAAATACTTAGTCTGATATGAAATTGCTAATGACTGATATGAAATTCTGAATACAAGAAGATGAAACCCTTCACTAATGAAGCCAATATGATGTTGCAAACCAATGCCAAACCCTAGCTGCGGTTGTAGAAGTTGAAAATATGCCAAATTATCCTTCAAATCTAAATCATAGTGCCTTCAATCTGAAAACAAACTTCAAACCCTTGTTGATAACAATTTCTCCTTCCAAACCTAGCTAGTTGAAGCTCCAAATCATCAAATAACCTGTAAATAAGCTCAATAATGGATCCCAAATGAATCCATCTCTCAATGTGGGATGGGTTTTCATCCAAACCAACAATATCTAAGGGTGTTCATCCTTAGAACATGCTGAAACAAAGTTGCAGCCAAGAGAAACTCTCCAATATGCAAAATACCAAATAACATGAATGATACAAATGACCTCCAAACACCTCATTTTATATTTTGTTACTTGGGCACCCATATGAAATGTATTTTAATGCATTTTGAAGTCCACCTCCATAAGAAATTATATTTATTTTTATTTCTTTTTAATTTCCACAATTTGGGTGGCCAAAATTGGGCAAATAAAATAATAATATTTTATTATTTTCCTTTTCTCCTTTAGCGGCCACTTTTTGGCATTAAAATATAATATTTTAATAAATAAAATATTATATATTGGTTATTTGTCATTTTTCCCGCTTTTCCTTATTTTCCTCTAATTATCTCTTCTCCAAGTGGGACGTTTTTCCCTTGGGCAATTTATTTAATTACTTTTGACTTTTCCAAAAATATTATAATAATATAAAAAGTCATTTCCCAACCTTAATTTGCCAAGGAAAAATAGTTGAGCGACATAAAACGATATTCCATTCTCCAAGCCTCTAGCAACATTCTCTTTTCCAATCCTTTTTATAATAGCTCAAAAAAAGCGACATTACAGTGTTTTCCAAGTGCACAACCCTTGAACACGTCCTTTCCTCTTGCTTGAATCTTTGGTGTATCTATGCAAACATTAGTTCTTGTCATGAGCAACTTCCAGTCATCAATAATTGGTTTTGCATCTCTTAGATTTGTCAGAAGTTGATGAAATCTTTGTTGTTCAATGCTTTCCCCTTCTTGTCTAAATATTTTATCCAAAGTAACACCGGTTTTGAATTCTTCCCATAATAGTTCACCACGTCTGTTACTATCATATGGTGGTCTATCATTAACAGGAGGTAACTGACCTAAATTTCCAATGAGAATCATAGATACACCTGCAAAATATTGGAAAATGATGGCATTCATTAGTGTCTACTAATAATTGTTAGATTTAATAATAATCAAGTTTATGTTTTAAAATAGGCAAAAATTGCATATCTTCATTAAAAAATAAATGTATACCTCCAAAACTCATGTTTGCTTTCTCAGGGAATGCCTGACGAAGTCGACAGTCCACCTTCTCCAACAAATTTTAGCCAATGAAGCTCATTTCATCAATCAAAATGTATTTTATGTGTCGTAACTGCTCTTGGAAACTTGTGAGTCTTGCCCCTTCTAATTGACCAAAATCTGTGACTGGGATTTGAAGTACTGAATGGATTGTTGAGGCTCCAATATTGAATGTTGCAACTCCTGTTGGTGCAAGCAATAGAAGTGGAGTATGCCTTGGGAATGCTGCATTTTGAAGAGCTTGACTGATAGCACCAATTAGATATGATTTTCCAGTTCCTGTTGTTCCTTGAATTATCATGAATAATGGCAATGCATTTTGAGATTCATGATAATGTGTCATAATTATATCAAGTGCATTTTTATGCCTGGCACCCAATGATGAATAATTGATATTTTCTGTTATATCGTCCCACATGAGAAATCCATTATCTTTCATGGTGCTAATGAATTTGATTGCTTGATCTGTGTAGTGTTAACCTTGATATTCATTAGACCATGGTGCCTGTCTATCAATGTCTCTTCTTCCCAACATATTTATTTCAGAAACTTGCATAATCTGATTATGATGTAGCCTTGATATGATTTCCCATTCATGCTCTATTGTGTTTCCCTAAAGAGGTTGATTATCTTCAATTTTAGAATCACTACCATTGTCAACATCTTCTGGAGTAGTTCTTCTTTGCACATGCCAAGGATTATAATTGAATGACTCCTAATTTGATATTATTGCATCATCTTGAAGACCAATATCTCTTTCTATATGACGAAATGGCTTATAAAGTAACAACTTAGACCAACAAAAATCAACCCATTTATCTGATTGACGTTGAGGGATGGATACAAACCTTGGAAATACTCTCACAATAGCTGCCATCCCCCTTGCCTCCCATTTGTTATCTCTTCTTCTCTTTGGATTATATGTCCATGATGTAGCTGCATCAATAAGTGAAACACCTTCCATGTGAAAGGGCCTATTCTTGTATCCATCAATGAAAGATTATTTATGTTCTTCATAGTCATCTTCGTCATTTGTAGCTACATATTTGAATACCTCACGGGAGACATTCAAATTGACAAATTTTCTGCTACTCTCTACGAATGGTAGTTCCAATAGCATATGACATATTTCTTGTGCCCCAATGTCTCTTTCTATAATTGTTTCAGTAAGAAGTCTTCTATATGCTCTTGATGCTAAATCATCAGGGTTTTCAATGTTTGCAAGTCGCATCAACAATTGATGATAAGTTTATGAACTCTTTTCTACTTTAGCTGCATACTTGGCAATGTACTTGATCATAGCATGTTTGGAAAGAACAAGTTGCCAATCTATATTTGCTCTCCATAATTGTAGTATGTAGCAATTGTGTGTATTTACTTTGTCGTCATTTCTTGTAGGTTCAAACTTTTTTTCACCTGTCTCCAAGTCTTCATATAATTTTGATCCCTCAAGATTTAACGGCCATGGAGCATTATACCTATAATAAATAATAACAGTTTTTTATTTATCTGCACTCATAATATATTGAAATTGAAAATAATAATTTGGAAGATTTTGAATCTTACCTACAAACCATTCATCCTCTTTTCTTGCGTAGACATGCACCCTCTCTACACATTGTATGTCATTTTACACAATTTAAAATCTTTTCATAGTCATGTTCCATATGTATTTGTGTAAGCTGCCTTGTATTTCAAAGACATGGATGTTGGACAAAATTTTGCATTACCTATGATTTAAAAATTTATGAATTTATTAGTTACATTGAAACATAGTTTTCTTACATAATATATAAAATATTGATTAACAATCATTGATAATATACCTGAATGCTTCGTTGATGTGGATCTTCTCTAGGATTCCATGCAAGAATAATAGAATGGAAATATTTCTCTGCACTTTTTTGTTGCTGCTCATTTTTTCAATCAAGATTATCCATATTTGGTGCTCCATCTAACCATATGAATCCATGCACATGCGGTGAACCTCTATGTTGCCATTCATATCTAGACCAATAATCTTTGACATTCATTCCTTTTTCTAGAATTTGTTTTCTAAAAATTGTATGTCGCAGGTGCATGTAGTGTGCCACTATATGAGGATAATCAATAACATTCTGTCTTCTCCATTTTTGGGCTTCTTGTGCATCTATTGGTGGTCTTCCAGGCATCAATGCATGAAAATCAGGCCAGTACATATCTGCTGCACTCAAAGTGAAGAATATTGTGGGCGAACCAATTTGATGAAGCATGTCAATTAACTCTGCATGACATTTTGCCCAATATGACCTTGCACCCCTTAAGGTTGTTCCAAACCTCATCAAACAACCAACTAGATGGGAGTGGGGCACATTTTCCATATGTTCACGTAGTTTGTTGATGGTGATTGGCATATCTTGAAGAATTATTTTGACAAACACTGCAGATGAATTTTGTGCATGTAGTCTCATTATCCTGTTCATCACATAATATCTAAATCATGGGTGTCGACCAAAATGGTGATCCCTATACCGAAAGAGATGTTTGACAAATTCATGGAGATGTACTCGTCTCATGTGAGGTTCTAGCCAATCACATCTACCATCAGGAAACAATGTTGGAATTGCCATATCAAATAAGCCTAATGTCACATACTCATTGATAGGAGATGAACCAATCGTTGGCCAATGGATCAATGGCCCTGGATCTGCATCAGGGTTGTTCATCCATGCATGGATCAATTCCATCTCTCTTCTGACGTTAGGCGGTCTGGAAGCCATTAATGTTGTGTGATCAATGATATTTCCTTCATCCATCTCCCTCAATGGGCCCACAAATACAACTTCATTTGCATTTGAATCAAACTCCATATGCACTGTATTTAGTTGGTCAAATATATTTTCATCTGAATTTGATGGAAGAGCAGTGAGAGCATTTTCATCAATTTAAACATCAGAGTAGAACTTGTCATGTTCAATTTTGTATTTGAGTGCCTTATATACTCTCTCTCTATTTACTGTAAAGTTGTAATTTGTGCCACGTTGATCTCTCCTTCGAACAATAATGATTGGCAAATCTTTTATTGCATGTGGCAAAACCTTTGAAATTTCTTTTACATCTTGTGGAAAACTTATTGTGTGTCCCTTGTATTTATATTGACCACAGTTGCATGTGTCACTTGTACGATTGGATTGACATGTGATATCAACATTTCTTCTACCTGTGTCAAGTTTGCAAGCTCTGGTGGTTGTGGGCTAGGATCCATATTATTTGATGTTGAGAATCAATTATTGCCTCTTTCTTGTCGACACCTATTGCATATAGGACCTTGAGGTGTCTGATAAACCCTTATTCCAAGGTAACATTCTTAACAAATATAGCACATGTTTGGTGAAATAAAACTATCTATTCCATTTCGAAAATGCATTTGGAAAGTATTGAAATTAGCGTGAAGCATTCCATTAGGATTTGGTGCATTTTCTACATCATTTTGAACAACTTGATTAATGTCATGTTGAGGTGCATTTTCTGGTGTTTCAAGTACAAAATCTATTGATCTTGAATTTTCATCTCGAACATTTAAATCAATATTAGCATTTGACTGATAAGGTTCTTTTCTTTCTTGTCTTTCAGGGATACCGAGTTCTTGAAATGTTTGTGCATGACTTATTCTCATCATATTTGGTTGTTGTCGATTTTGTAATTCCAACTCTTTAACTGTTACTTCAGCTGCACGTCGACGATATCTTTCTCTATCAATATGATTTTGTTGTATCCTTTGTTCTTGTCTTTCTACATCTATCATTAGTTGGTGTTGTCATCTTTGATACTCCCTTTGATATTCTCTTTGGCATTCCCTTCTATATTGTTCTCGTTGTTCATCATATTCAAAATTCAACCTACGGGGAGCCATACCTACATAGTAGTTGAAAACAAATATTTATAAGTCTAAAGTTACAAGATTGACTTTAATGTATAAAAATTCCATGCCATTGGTTGTAATGTTGACATTATTACAATGATTACACACTTTCAAGTTAAGATCAAATAATAACACTAAGAGATAAAATAATTTTCAACACATGATGACTTTTGTTGTCAAGTATTCATGGATGTGTTCCTTATCACTCCAAAAGGTTGCCTTTTCTATATATCGCCAGACCAATATACCAAGCCTCTCTGTGTGCTCGCTCTTCCATTATACCCGTCAGTACGTGGAAGAAGCCCATCCTTTCTTTATACCCATCGGTAAGTGAAAGAAATGTTAAAGCACATGAGAGGAGAGTGGTATGTGGCACATAGGAAATACATGAAAAGGATTCATCCTATCGATGATACCTGCTTAGAAAGAAATCAAATTTCTTTTCAGTCAGGATTTATGTCTTATGATAGTGATGAATGGGTAATGGAAGGAAGTGAAAATGAGAGTGTCCTTATTTCTCCCTGATGATTTATAGGGATGATGACATAGACGTTGTTGTTATAACTATTTTAGGTAGCAGATATAGTAGTTCAATCACAACGGCTTGACCTGTAAACATGAACCAGAGGTACCATGATTATCGAATGCTGTAATTGTTTTAGTTTTGGAAGAAAAATGTATAGACTTTTTGTTTGAAAAAAATAAATAACAACTTTATTATTCTTAAAAAAAATTCAAAACAAATTATAATTTTCATAAAAAAAAAGTTTTTCCTTCTTGGAAAATGTCTTGCGTATTAACTATGAATTTTCATAGATTCTATTTATAAGTCTAATGTCTATAAATATATAACTATAAGATTACCTTATATGAAATTAATTAACACTAAAAAAAATTAAGTCTATATTGATAAACATGTATATTTAAGGAATACATATACATTCTTTTTTTCATAAATTATAGAAAAACAAATGTTGGAGTTACCTATGGTTAGAGATGTTTCTACAAAAATTGATGTTTAACTTAACTTCCATTCCTAAATAAATAAATGAGTAATAATTACCATAAATAGAAAATTAGGTTAATATTACTATTAAATTAATTTAATCATGGTTACCCACACCCTAAGCTTAACAATTATTTTTACTTATTGTTAAAATACTAAAGAACCTAATAGCCATAATAAACTTAATTAAAAAAGGGTAGATAATATTTAGCTATGTTCATATAATTTTTCCTTCATTCCAACCTAAAGAAAAATTTAATTAATATTATGAAAAGAGAAAATTATTATTTTATACTATGATAATGGGAAAAATTAATTCATTCTAAATAAACACTTAAATAATCTATAAGCCTTCCTCTTTGCTTATAAAATTAAAATTTAAAAAGACTCCACGAAAAAATAAAATAAAACTTAATGGGTAAGAAATATTCTAATAATACCAAATAAATATTCTAATCTAATAATACCAATTAAATAAATATTTTTTAATTAAAGACTAAGTTTTGGAATGAAAACTTCTAAAACAAACTAAAACTAAATAACCTACATTCATGCAATCTTTAAATTAAACAAACCCTTTAAATACCAATTTTCTCCTACTTTATATTGTTATTCTATGGATGCAAAGTTTTAGTGTTTGCATGAATAGCATATGGAAGGTCACAAAAAGATTGATAATGTTCAGATAATTGTGTATAAACACATATGTATTATTATTATTTATTTATTTATATATTTATTTATTTATGTATTGTTCATGCAGCATTGAATTCAAAGAGGGTTGTTTTTTTTTTAAATTTATATATATTATTATTTTAACTTACAAAAAAAAATCATTAAAAGAAGGGGTGGCAGGGATCGGCAGTGCCCCCAAACCTTTGTTTTTTGTTTATTTATTATATTTTTATTTATCATTACCTTATTAAATTTAAAACCCTAACTTAAATTTAGAGAAAATATATTAATTTTTAATGAGTTGTATAGGGCCCAACTAATTATCAATTGACAGCATCTTTATAATATAAAATTTCCAAAGAGCATATATAAATTAATATATTAATTTCTACATAGAAATTAAAATAAACAACAGAGCATATTGTTTATTTTAGTTATTTTTTTTCCTAAACATATGTAAATCAAATCAAAGCCTAAAAACTGCTCTTCAAACAAAAATTGATATTATTCTTTTATCACCTTATAATTTTCTTTTCCCCTCCCTCTACACCTCCTTATTTCACTATTTATCTCTCTTTTTACCTAGGATGTACAAAGGCGCCTCTATTGAATAAGATTGTCTTGTTATAATGGTTAAAATAATTTACCTATATTTAAAAACTATGTTGTAATCGCCTGTAGCAAGAAGGGTTGGATTTATAGTTTTGTTTTCATCAGGGTTCCACCTATGATCATGAGCATTGAACATATCAGACTTAATAGGAAAGTTGAGATTACTGCTGATAGATAAAGAAATCCAAATCATCATTCCTCATTAATTCTTACCAAATTTATCACCTCCTATTCACTCTTGAAGTTTAAGAAAAAACAACCAAATTTTTGGATACTGAGAATTCATTTGGTCAAAAAAATATAATGGTGCCTCCCACCTATTTGGAGAGAATATAAAAATAAGAAACCACTATACAGTAAATAAAAAAGACCAAAAAAGAATGGGTACCCAATTTTAAAGACACTGCCTGGAATGAGATACCTATGGCCTAGAAGTTGTCCTGTATTCTACCAAGAGCTCCTTCTGCTAGTTCTGGTGATGCCTAAACAACTCCTACGACTCTTCTGATGTGCAATATTTGTAATGGTCATGGATACAGATGCCTAAATAATTATTAGGCATAGAGGCATTACTGCCATACCATCTGCCATTGCAATTTAAAGATAGGAATTAATTCTATAAACATCGCGCATAATCATGTTAAGACGTGGAACTGCGTTTCCTGAATTAATTATCATGACTACAATTAACAAACAACTAATTATGTTTTTAACACCCATATTCACTAGGTATATGCATAGCTAATCTACATTTGTTAGACATCTGGCATAAAATATAAAAAAATATCCAATCGTTCAAAGTAAACAGTTTAACAATAATTTTAAATCATAACGCCTTCTTTGCCAACGCATTCCTTCCATTATTAGTTCCATTAAATGGTTGTCGTGTAGTTTCTAGAACAAAGGATTTAAAGTTTATTATTATTATGGAATCTTATATGTTATTTTTTAATAAGAATCTTATAAAATTACACGAAATCTTGGAATCTTTGCACTCTTCAACTCCACCCCTGCTGGGACTGTAGGAATGCCTCTCGGCATAATGACATATTATAATACTATTTTCTCAAATAAAATATTTTTTAAATAGTTATAACCTCCTATGGGTGCAAGTGTTAGTTATTATTATTATATAGTCATAGTTATTATATTTGAACTATTTTTTAAA
Organism: Cunninghamia lanceolata; assembly: GCA_027924645.1. Lineage (NCBI taxonomy): Eukaryota > Viridiplantae > Streptophyta > Pinopsida > Cupressales > Cupressaceae > Cunninghamia > Cunninghamia lanceolata. The sequence continues at coordinate 9,556,643 of BSBN01000165.1, read as the reverse complement.
CTAGCATATTTATATTAAATATAATATATGTAAAGTATGCCGAAAGATATCCTTCTCAAGGTGCCTAATGTTAGGATTAGTGATTAAAAAAATAGGCGCCTCGAGAAGGATATCTCTCGGCATACTTTAGATATATTATATTTAATATAAATATGCTAGTAGCAACCGGAGCCGCAAGCCTAATTCTAACACTAATTATAATATATTAAAACATATTATATTAGATATATCTTTTATAATATATCTAATATATTATTATAATAAAATATATAATAATTAAAATATTATATTATATTATATATTATATTTAGGATTAGAGTTAGGGGTTAAAATTAGGGTTACGGTTAGTGTTTAGGTTAGAATTATGGTTAGCATTAGTGTTAGGATTAAGGTTAGGGTTAGGGTTAGAATTATAATTAGGGTTAGATTTAGAATTAGGGTTTGGGTTAGGGTTAGAACCAAGGTTATATTAGAATTACCTAGGTTAGATTTAGAAAAAGGGTACCTATTTTTAAAGAATATTTTAATATCAATGTTGAACCCTAACCCTAATTCTAATAGCAACCTTAACCCTCATACTAACCCTAACTCTAATTCTAACAATAACCCTAACCCTAGTACTAACCCTAACCTTTATTATAACAATAACCCTAACCCTAATTATAACCATAATTGTATCCCTAATTCTAAACCTAACGCTGACCCTAACACTAATCCTAATTCTAACCCTAAATTTCATTGTAACCCTAAGCCTAACCCTAATTTTCATTGTAACCCTAAATCTCACCCTAACCTAACCCTTATTATAACCCTAAACCTAGTTTTGACCGTAATTCTCATTGTAATTGTCACCCTTTTTCAAACTATAACCCTAATTCTAAATGTAATTCTTACTCTAATTCTAACTGTAATTTCAACCGTAACCCTAATTTTAACCTTAATCATAACCCTAACCCTAACAGTAACCTTATATTTAATCATAACCCTAATCCTATCTCTAATTATAGACCTAACCCTAATCCTAATTTTATACCTAACCCTAACCCTTATTCTAACCCTAAACAAAACTCTAATTTTAACCCTAACCCTAACCCTAACTGTAACCCTAACCGTGACTATAATTCAAACCCTAACCTTAATACTAAACTTAACCCTAATTGAATATAACCTTAACTTTAATTTGGACCCTAACCCTAACTGTAACTCTATTTCTAACCCTAATTCTAATAACAACCCACCTTAATTCTAACCCTAATTCTAATAGGAACCCTAATCCTAACTCTAACCCTAACCCTAACTCTAACCCTAACCCTAATCATAAACCTAATTCTACCCTAACTATAACCCTACTTTTAAATCTAACAATAACCCTAATTCTAACCCCTAACTTAATCCTAATTCTAACTATGATTTTAACCCTAACCCTAACCTGAATTCTAACCCTAACTCTAGCCCTAACCCTTATTGTAACTCTAATGCTTACCCTAAACCCTGAACCTAATCCTAATTTTAAAGCTAACCCTAACCATAACCCTTATTCTAACCCTAAACATAGCTCTAATTTTAACCCTAACCCTAACTCTAACCCTAAGCTTGATTATAATTCAAAACCTAACCCTAACCTTAATACTAATCTTAAACCTAATTGAACTCTAACCCTAACTCTAATAGTAACAAACCTTAATTCTAACCCTAATTCTAATAAGAACCCTATCCCTATCCCTATCCCTATCCCTAACCCTAACCCTCACCCTAACCTTTATTCAAACCCTAAGCATAGCTCTAATTTGAACCCTAAGGTTGATCCTAATTGCAACCTTATCCCCAAGCTTAATACTGAACTTAACCCTAATGGTAACCCTAACCTTAAGTTTAATTCTAACATTAACCCTAATTATAGTTGTAACCCTAATTCTAACCCTAACCCTAACCCCAACCCTAAACCCTAAACCTAATCCTAATTTTAAAGTTAACCCTAACAATAACCCTTATTCTAACCCTAAACATAGCTCTAATTCTAACCCTAACCCTAATCCTAACTCTAACCCTAAGCTTGACTATAATTCAAAACCTAGCCCTAACCTTAATAGTAACCTTAACCCTAATTTAACTTTAACCCTAACTCTAAGTTGAACCCTAATCCTAATTGTAACTCTGATTATTACCTTAATTGTAATAGTAAGCCACCTTAATTCTAACCCTAATTCTAATAGGAACAATAACCCTAATTCTAATCATAACGTTGATCTACCCTACTCTAACCCTAATTTTAAATCTAACAATAACCCTAATTCTAACCCTTAACTTAATCCTAATTCTAACTATGATTTTAACCATAACTCTAACCCTAACTCTAGCCCTAACCCTTACTGTAACTCTAATGCTTACCCTAAACCCTAAACCTAATCCTAATTTTAAAGCTAACCATAACCATAACCCTTATTCTAACCCTAAACATAGCTTTAATTTTAACCCTAACCTTAACTCTAACCCTAAGCTTGACTATAATTCGAAACCTAACCCTAACCTTAATACTAACCTTAACCCTAATTGAACTCTAACCCTAACTCCAATAGTAACCAACCTTAATTCTAACCCTAATTCTAATAAGAACCCTAACCCTAACCTAATTATAATCACAACATTGATTCTACCCTAACTATAACCCTAATTTTAAATCTAACTCTAACCCTAAATCTAACCCTAATCCTAACCTTTATTCAAACCCTAAGCATAGCTGTAATTTTAACCCTAAGGCTGATCCTAATTGCAACCTCATCCCTAAGCTTAATACTGAACTTAGCCTTTATTGTAACCCTAGCCCTAAGTTTAATTCTAACATTAACCCTAATTACACTTGTAACCCTAATTCTAACCCTAACCCTAACCCCAACCCTAAACCCTAAACCCTAAACCTAATCCTAATTTTAAATCTAACCCTAACCATAACCCTTATTCTAACTCTGAACATAGTTCTAATTTTAACCCTAAACCTAATCCTAACTCTAACCTTAAGTTTGACTATAATTCAAAACCTAACCCTAACCTTAATACTAACCTTAACCCTAATTGAAATCTAACCCTAACTCTAATTTGAACCTTAATCCTAATTGTAACTCTGATTCTTACCTTAATTGTAATAGTAAGCCACCTTAATTCTAACCCTAATTCTAATAGGAACCCTAACCCTAATTCTAATAATAACCCTGATTCTACCCTACTCTAACCCTAATTTTAAATCTAACAATAACCCTAATTCTAATCATAACCTTAATTCTACCTTAACTATAACCCTAATTTTAAATCTAACAATAATCCTAATTCTAACCCTAATCCTAATTCTAACTACAATTATAACCATAACCCTAACTTGAAATCTAAACCTAACTCTAGCCCTAACCCTAACTGTAACTCTAATGCTTACCCTAATTTAATAACCCTAATTCTAACTCTGACCCTAACCTTAATTTCAACCCTAACCCTAATTATAACCCTAACCTTATTCTAACATTAATCCTAATTCTAATCCTAACCCTAACCCTAATTCTAATTGTAATTCTAACCCCTATCCTAACCCTAATTCTAACTACAATTCCAACCCTAACTCTAATTTTGACCCTAACCCTAATTCTAGCATTAACCCTAATTATATTTGTAACCCTAACCCTAACTATAATTGTAACCCTAACCCTAATTCTAACTCTAACCCTAATCCTAATTCTAATCCTAACCCTAAAGCTTATTCTAACCCTAAACATAGCTCTAATTTTAACCCTAACCCTAACTCTAACCCTACCCCTGACTATAATTCAACCCCTAACCCTAACCTTAATACTAACCTTAACCCTAATTGTAACCCTAACCCTGTCTCTAATTCTAACATTAACCCTAATTACGGTTAAAAATTAAAAATAGGCATAAATTAATTAACTCGGTTAATTCAAATAACCAAAAAATAAATTAAAAAGATTAGGTTAATTAATTAGAATTAACTCAATTAACATAGAATTAATTGGGTTAATTAATTAATTATAATTAATTGCAATTAATTAGAATTAACTCAATTAATTTAAATAACCAAAAAACATATTTAAAGATTAAAAATTTAAGAAATAAATATTAAAAGAAAAAGAAATAAATGAACCAAATTAAATATAAAATAAATGAAAATATTAAAAATATTAAAAATACACTTTTCACTCTTACACATTACTAAATATTATATTTAAAACTTTCTAGTATATTGAAATAAATCAAAAATACTTTTTCATTTTCTCCTAAATTGATTTTGCCTAAAAAAGTTTTCCTAAAATTAAAATAATTAATTCAAAAACTAATTTATTTAAGGTACCAATTAAATAAAAAACAAAAGCAAAAAACTAAAAAACAAATTAAAAAGATAAATATATATATCACAAGGGTAGATTAATAAGTTAGAATATTTGATTCATAAATTCATTTAATAATTATTATTTTATGATTTTAATAAATTAACACTATTGATATTAATAAAAATATTCTATTCCTAATGATAATTATTTTTATTTAAATTATGATCATTAGGAATAGAATATTTAAATTTTAATATAAATAAATAAAAACAAACAAATTCTAGTTAATTCAAACCTTCCTAGTTTAACTCAGACTTATAAATGAAACTTACTATAACAATTTTTCCTACCTACTATACCTCTTTACTCTAATATCATTTGCATATGCATGTTTATTGTTTTTTGGATTTTTCATAACCATGTTTATTGTTTTTCTATTTTTTTTTTCATATGCATGTTTATTGTTTTTCTGTTTTGTGAGGTACAGAAAATTACCCTAATATCATTCTCATATGCATGTTTATTATTTTTCTAGTTTTGTGCAGGAACAAAAAATTACCCTAATATTATTCTCATATGCAATGTTTATTGTTTTTCTAGATTTTTCATAAGCATACAATGTTTATTGTTTTTCTAGATTTTTCATAAGCATGTTTATTGTTTTTATGTTTTTTTTTTTTTATTCATGTTTATTGTTTTTATGTTACATGCATTAAAATTTATAATAAGTAAATTTAATAAAATTCCATAAATTTATTTTTATTTAATTTCATTTTTTATTTAAAATTTAGTTATGATCATAATTTATTAACTAAACTTCTAACAAACGTTAATTAAATTTTATTAACTAAGTCAATAAAATTATATTAATATTATTAGTTCCTGCCTTCGGCAGGTATACTACTGCATCGGCTAGATGCAATTTCTCAAATTATTCGTCCAATCATGTGAAAGAACTAAAAATTTGCAACCACAATGCTATAGTTCATTATTTTTTTTTAATTTAATCATTTAAAAAATACCATTTATCTATTCTCTGATTGGTCTATGGTGTGAACAGTAAGGGTAAAAAATGAAATAATGATTTAAAAAATTATTGAATTTTTGAACGATGCCAATAAACAAAAATACAGTTAAGTACAGGTCGTGCAAAGTGACGGCGCCGCTGAGCTTGTTGAATTTATTTCATTTGCAATGTTAATTAATGATTTTTATTTCATTTGCAATGTTAATTAATGATTTTTAATCATCCTTACAAGATGACAGGTCATGTCTTGATCGGAGGTTTTCAATTTGTATGCGCTTTGGATTGTTGTTTCTCAATTTGTTTGCACTCAGAGAGTAGTGAAGGTGGGCATCCGGAGGCCTGTGAAGCTGCATCTGTGGTAAGCCTCTATATGGACTTCTATTTCGTAATCCGTGTAGAAAACCAGTGCTGCTGTTCACAGAAATTTCAAGATTTCAGATATTATATGAGTTTTAGATTGTAGAGCACTCTCAGTTATAGAAATTTTACAGTTTTCTCAAATTTCTGTTAGAGTTCAGATATCTCTTTCTAGAACTTAAGTTTTCTATTTTAGAAACTCGGATATCAATTATAGAATTCCCAGACATTGAGGTATGAATTGCCAAGTTTCAATATATTGACAAATTCATGATTTGGGAGCATAAAAGTAGCTATGCAACTGTGTCACTAAATAACAAAGAAGGTTGCAGGAAGAACTAACTATACAAGTGCTCATGCTATATGCAGTATTACTTGTTTCATTTCCAGATACATTGTATATATTCAAGCTGTAAAGCATCTACTTATATTCTGTTGCAACTTTCTACTCTGCAATTTCTTTGGTACAACTTACAGTTCCTTTTAAGTGATTTCATGCATGTGTTCACTGTTTAATTTACGTTTGAATGATTGAGGCTCGGAGTTCGCTCAGTACCCATCATATAATATGCTGGAATTTTATGGCGACGGTGCTATAGACCTTACTTATACATAGCAAGGGTGTGAATTTCATACCTTGAAGCAGAGAGTATTAACGAATTTAGGTAATTTGCTAGTAATCCCAATTTGGAACAGAGGCTCGCCCTCTTGTTTGGTCCTCTACCAAATATTCTGTTTTGAAAGAAAGAATAAGGATATGTTATCCTGTCCCTGTAATGTTCAATGGTACAGATTATGGTCAGACAAGGAAAATACCCACAAAAAAAGTGCTCCAATCTTGTGAAGGAAAATGCAAATTTATATGTGAAAGAGAATTCGTGACAGAAGAACATTAGTTGGTACCCTTCTCCACACATTGGAATACTATTTTGTGAAATTCTGTAGAAGAGGTTAATGCTGGACATGAAGAGTTAAAATAAAATAGACTGTTTCCATCTGAATATCTAAACAACAATAGCCAAATATATTCCAAATGAGGGGCGTTGCTACAAAATTAAATTATAAGCAAGAAAACACTGAGGTAAAATTGGGGAAAGAAGGGAGAGGTCAATGTAGGTTAATAACAAAGACAGTTCTGCTAATCAGAACAAAAAATTGCCAATTTTTGTTTGCAAGACACAGATGAAATAAAAATGAATCTTAACAACTGGCATTAGCAAAATCATTAGAAAGGAGGTGAAGACGGCGAGCCCATGCAACCAATTAGTTGGATCTCAACTTTCAAAACTGAAAAAAAATTGGGCATGGCACAGTATAGAACCAGAGTTCGTCAATGTAGACATGAATGTACAGAGCACAATCTGCAAAATTCCATCTTCTATGGTAGCTTTTATAAACTTTCTGTACTTTGAGCGCAGCTGCTTCCTCTTTAAACCTGTCTCATCTCAATGAGGAAGTCTAAAAATCCATTTTCTTAGAACTGTTTGATCTCAACGATGCCAATTCCAAATCACCTCTCTGAAGCTGTTTCTATGTGGTTGCATTTGAAGATCGTCTGAAAGCTACTAACCTCCGTTCCACATTTGAGAACCTTAAAAGATGCATGTGTTGATAAAATTGTTAGGGCTACAGCTGTGCACCTCTGAGACAGGTGGCGATTGTGTTTACAGGTGGCGATTGCATTTGCTTTTGTCACGATTTAGATTTTAGGCCAGTTTAATTTTAGTTTCAAGGGTAAAGGAACCCTAGCATTATTGTTTTCCTATGCACTGACTTTTTAGTTTATTTTAAAATTTAAAAGACAATTTCAGATCCGCATTTATACGATCTGGTCTTTAAATTTCATCTCGTGGGTGGATAGTTTTATGGGAAACCCTTGGTTTATTCCTACGGTTTGACTGCGAGATGGAGGAGTATGCAGGAATTCCAAATTTGAGGTGCGGTTTTTCATGAATAATAAAGTAGCGGATATCTCTTGAATCCAAGCTAAAGTTTTCTTTTTCCAGAACAATCATTTTGAGCTAGGGTTTTCCGATATATAAACTCCTTTTCTAAAAGGGAATTCAAAAGATTATTTAGAGATTCACATTTAAATTTATGTGGGCAATTTTATTTCTATGACCTCATATTTAGAAAGAGCTTGAAATTCCATGCAGGTTTGCCTTTTACTTCACTCGAAAATTCTTCCATATGTGAAAGTTATGCACGGTCAAAGTTTTGGTCAAACCTGATATTCGCAGGAGGATCATCATATTTTTATATCCTGAGTCATGTTGTCAAGATCATCATGATCTTGGTCTATCACCCGATAAAAATCATGTAGTCCCAATATCCGGACGTCAATCTTAGGTGGTAGTGCCCTTTACCCGTCAAATGGCCTTAGGCGCATTGTCAGCATCATGATTTCTTTTAGGAGGGTCATATGTTATAAACTCGGTTTTGGTTACATGAAGATGATCATCATCATCGTATTTGAACCCCCCCCCCCCCCCCCCCGATAATATCCTGAGGTTCAAATATCATGATGATATCAACTTTAGGTCAGGGTAAGTTTCCCCGTCGAGCGGTCTTTGTATAGCGAGCATCATCATGATATTTCAACATTACCTAATCTTATCATATCATGGTGATCACCCTTAGAAAATCCACCTTCGGCATATTTGCATGCGCATGTTATAATCCTATCGCAAGGTCATCATCATGATATTTGTTGAAGTTCAAAATATGATGATAACTTCATATCCTCCTGATCTCCTTTTGCATAATTATGATCATCATCCTGATCTTTCACGAGGGTCATTCGCTGAAATTCACTAAGTGATGGAGACATCATCATCATAAATCGATAAAGGGGATCATCGTCTTCATATCCTCCTGATCGCCTTTTTTGCAATATCATGATGATCACCCTATCTATTCAGAAGAAGGCGATATTTCATTCCTTAAACAGCATGATCATTTTTTTACAATATCACCCTAGCGCAATATCATGATGACCTCAACTCATCCTTGTGCTTCGAAGACAAAATATCATGATGACGTCATCATGATAATTCGATGAGGAGGGTCATCATCATATTGTTTTATCCTGTCATGTTGTCAAGACCATCATGATCTTGTTTGTTCACCTGATATTTCGTAAAGTCCTCCTGCCGATGAAATACAACCTTTTGAAAATATCCTGATGATCATCATCGTCACATTTTCCCTTCGGCAGGATATTTCCCAAACATGATCCGGTTGGCGAAATATCATGATGGCGTCATGTTCTAAGTTTAACAAAGGCTCCGAATATCATGATGACGTCACCCCGATCTAATAAACGGAGAAGCAAATATCCTGATCATCATCATCATCACATTTTTCCTTCAACAGGCGCGATCTGGTTCGCGAAATATGATGATGACGTCTTATTCTAAGTTCGACGAAGAAGCAAATATCCCGATGCTCATCATCATCCTGATCTTTCGAGAGGGTTGCCTTGGCCGCAAAGGGGTCATATTACATTCATCATCCTGATCATGCTCCTTAGGTGACCCGATATTACATTTATCCCCTGATCTTAACGAAAATGACGATGACGTCATCCTTAGCATTTCAATGAAGCTCGAATATCATGATGACGTTGCCATCATTTTCCTTTCCTCGGCAACATGATCATATTCCATATCCTCCTTTTCTTCTTCAACAATATGATGATGATGATGTTGTTCTTTTCCACAATATGCAGAAGCGAAATATCATGATGATGAAGTAAATATTGACCAACACATTTTTTTTGACACGCCGATGGCGATGATCATGCCGATGGGCGGGAAATGAAGCAGTGGAATTTTAAAGTGTTTTTTTTTTTAGAATAACAAATGATTCCAACATGAAATCATCATAAATAGATGCAGCCATCTCTTCGATGTTCTAGAAAACTATGTAAGTTGTAATAACAGTGATGTGGGCAGTTATTTGCAATTTGTGAAAAACACTGTACACTTTTGCATGTCACTTATATTTTATGTATTGGTCTTACTGTACTTCTTTGGTGCTAGTTAGCTATTATTGAGTATGAATGCAAAGACATATAACAATAGTAAATTGTAAAAAGTGCTTCTAATAGTTTTCAATATTTTTTTGTGTAGATTTCTATAAGACTTGATAACAAGAAAACTAATATTGGAATTATATTCCCGTAATAGTTATATGATTTGCAAGATTCAACAACTAGTTATAATATCTTTTTTTGTGTATAGGCCAGCATTGAAGAAATCTTGATGTTACATGTTTGGTGTCCTAGCTTTGGATCTTGTTACAGTCTATCCATGTCTACTGTATTTGTTATTTTTACGTGTTATAGTTAAATTCAATATCAAAATATAAATAGATAACACAGTTTGCAAGTTGTAAGTAGCAAAATTCTATTAATGATTATATAAGTGACAAAACCACTTGAAGGCATATACTGTTTAACAATGCACAATACCTTTTCACTTTGTAAAGAAATTAACACAATCCCATCAATATAGTATTGCAATTGCAACTAGTTTACAATCCTTTAGACTTTTGCAGATCATTCTAATCCTTCACCTGCATCTACAATCCAAGCACAAGCTTATCAAAAGGTACTAAAACCTTTATTTCCAAGTCATAGTCAACTCTAGAAAATGTTATTGTCATCTATTCAAGTTCATTTGCTCCTTCATATCTCTTGTTTGTTTGTTTCTTCCATTGTTTAATTTATATGTTCAATATATTATTCATATATGCAAATTGCTAATTATTTGAAGCCTATGGCTCAGAGAATATGTGATGTCATTAGAGTTGTCCAAGGATTGTTCCTACACTATTTACACAACTACGTAACAATTATTTTTGCAATATTTAAACAATGGCTTGGCTATTTAGTATTTTAACACTGTATTTATTTATTTTTAAATGTAAACCTCTGATTTGAAATATCAAAACCGAGTACAAAATGAATTTCAAAGTCACAGGTCTACACTGTTTTCAAATCAAAACTTGCTTCTTATTTTGAATTTTAATAAACCTTTTGTGGCTATCAATGATCAGAACTATCTACCAAATGGTGATTTCTATTTCTTTATTTTCTGAAGAAAATAATGCAAGTGAATGGATCTGACATTGCCATTGCCACTAGTTTTAAATCATTCAAAATTCTCTTCTTCATTATAATGCCTTATTTTCTTGTACAATCCAAAAATAACAATTATTTTCATTACATTTAAACAATGCCTTGACTACTTAGAATTTTAGCATTGAATTTATTTGTGATTTGAAATAAGGAAACCAAATACTAAATGCATTTCAAAATTGCATATCGACATTGCTTTTAGGAAACAGCCTGCTTCTAATTTCCATTTGTAATATGCCTTTTGTAATTATCAATCATCAAAACTATCTAACCAATGGTTATGAATATATTACAGGTACACCATTTTTTTGATATTCTGGGATCAACAAAATTGTCCTTGTTTGCAAAAAAAATGAAGAGAACAAGAGTGCCAGTAGTTGATAAACAAAAACAGATCATAGATGTAGAGAAATACAAATTAGCAATTCAGACTGAAATTCTAAACATTGACTATGCATTGAGAAATGAAGGATTGTGTAGAATTCAAGTATTTAAATACAATGTAGGGGATTGCTTATTTGACTCATTGGAGTTACTTCTTCATTCTCAATACACATCAAGTCAATTACGGAATGGAGCTATAGACCACTTCTTGAGTTGCCTCACACAAGGTGATCCAGAAGCAATCACCTCATATAATTATGAACTGGATAGTCGTACATTGCATGAATTGCACGGTGTACAAAATGTTGAAGAGTACTTGCGTAGAATGCGTATTTCTGCAATGCATTCTACAAATAATAATGAAGTTGGCCTATGGGGTGATTTGTTTTGCATCCGTTGGTTGTCAAAGTGGCTAGACATACAAATATGCCTTTGGTCAACTACTTCAGGAAAAAAATACTTGCACTTCAATCCGTCATCCCAAGGACAATCGTATTCTATCTTATTTCATGATACAAATCCCATCCAAGGACATTTTGAGCCGCTTGTGCCTTATCTAGTACAAGCAAACAATGCTAGCCCATGTATCACATCTAGACAACTAAAACAATTTCAAAGCAGTAATCAACAACATCATGATGGTGATTTTATTAGAAAACAAAAAATTGCAAATAGCAACACTACATCACTTCGCAAGATCAAACAACAAATACGTGCTAATAATCAAATGGAAAATACAACCAAGAAAACTAGACAGTCAGCATCACCAATAGAATTATTTCAAAAAAAAATTCAAGATACACCGATACATACTTATGCAATTTGTCAGACATTGCATTTTAAGAAAAACATTATGGCTTTTAGAGAGAAAGAAAAGCAAACATATTATAAACTGACAAATCAAAATAACAATGTATTGATGAATTGTATTTGTCGCATATGCCATGAAACATTGAAACAATGCAAGCTTCCAAAATATGCAACACCACACCATATTCAAATGAATATAGCTTTACAATACGTAAAAATGCTTACGCAACTAGAAGAGCGCCTTGTTTCACTGAGAATTGCATTCGCACAAATATGGGAATTAGGTTACAAAAGACCCCAAATTGGATTGACTGGGTCTATCATTAATGTCCCAGTCAACATGAACATTGTACAAAATGCATTGCCACGCTCTGCCGATGAAACATACACTATTGCAGTTGCGCTAAAAAGACGGCTACAATATAAAAATGCATATCAGAAGGGGATGGTGCGATCGACTATTATAATGAAAGCTTTGAACCAATTGAGCGAAACAACTCTATACAAAAATGAGAAATTCCAATTAAATAAGCACTGGAGACAATCTCTTGAAATAGACGATGAAAGTGGCATAGTAGACGACCCTTGCACAAATGAAACAGGTTCAGAATCTGATACAGATGAGCAAAATCCTTGTGAGACCTTGGTCCATGGATACACAGAATCTAAATGTATACATGAAATGCAAGACAAAATCATAGAAGTTGCACCAGCAGAAAACCATTATCCTATTGGAATCTTTAAAGACAAATATGCAGAAGAAATGAACTTTCCCACACTATTCTTTGGAAACCCACGTAATGACGACATTGTCAAGAATTTTTCCTATCAAAAAATTGCACAATGGGAACTACTTCATTCCAATAGACAATTTGCATATCATACAACTAATCTATTTTTCAAAACAGTCAAGATATTGATACATCAAGTTTTATCTACAATGTGGATAAGAGTACGAAAAGGTCAGTTAAAAGGAAGAAAACTAATAGCAAAAGATGTCAAATGCAAACCTAACCTAGAGAAGATTCTCAAATCAGACATTGGATATGTTGACTTTAAAAGAATAAGAATATCTCCGGATTATTTACATCAATTAAAAAAAAATGTCTTTGCAATGATTCGGCAACTTGGACCGCCTACATTTTTCCTTACATTTACTAGTGCTGAACAACATTGGGAACACCTTTCAAAAGCACTTGAAGCCCTGCATAATACATATTGTGCATCTTCACAACAAAAATACGACATACAAAATGAGAAAAAAATTTTCTATCTCATAAAAAAAGATCCTGTAACATGTGTACGCTATTATAAACATAGAATCAATGCACTAAAACAATTGATATTTACAGATAGCTCTTTCTTCAGAGAGCTCTTGGATTATTTCTCTGTAACTGAATTCCAAAATCGTGGCAATGAACATGACCACTTTCTTTTATGGATTAAAGATGCTCCAATTTATGGAAAAGATGAACTTGCAAATATTGAACAATTTATTGACAAATACATCACTTGTAACACTGATGATTTGACTCCTCAAATAGCTATCCTACATAGGCACCATCATACAAAACGATGCAGAAAATCAAAACAGCACTGTTGTAAATACAATTTCCCATTTCCACCAATGAAAAAAACTATGGTTCTCGAACCGCTGAAAGACAATAATGAAATTATTGTTCCAATGGCAACAAAAATCTTTTCCGTATTAGAACAATCTAATTATGACCAATTATTCTCCTTTCAAATGTTTCTACAAGACATCAACTTGAATGAGCATGATTACATCACAGCTATAAAATCAACAATCCATAGGCCTACAATTTTCTTAAAACGAAACCCTTCGCAGATATGGAATAACAGCTTTTCAAAAAAAATACCAGAGCTATGGAAAGCAAATACAGATGCACAATTTGTGCTTAATGCATATGCTGCAGCAATGTATTGCAGCTCATACATGACAAAAGTGGATAAAACAATGACAAATGCATTTAAAAGAATTCGTAGGGACCATCAACAAAATAATATCGATGCTATAAAAATGATAAGTAGACTTGGAAATGCATTGCTAAATCTGCAACAAATGTCTACACAACAGGCTGTTCACATCGTACTATCACTTCCACTAAACTATAGTTCAAGAAAGTGTATATTCATTGATACAAGAGCTGATAGTGATCGAACTTTTGTTCTAAAGTCTGCAAAACAATTGAACAGTGAACCAGATGAATCAGAAAATGTGGCCTGTAGATCTTTAATAGATTACTATTTAGCACGACCTGAAACACTCACACATATTTGCCTTGCACAATTCGTATCAGAATATAGAAAAGATGGGAAACCAATGCACCGCAAAGCTAAACCAAATATTATACGTTTTACCAATTTTAACAAACATGTTGACTTGGAAAATTATTACAGAGAGCATTTATTGCTTTATGTACCCTTCACAATAAATGAAAAAACATTGAAGCATGGTTTCCATTCATGGCAGCATGCTTATTCATATCATGAAAACACAATTAATACTAATCGTATCAAATACAATTACCACATAAACTCTAAATGGGGCGATATTGACAAAGCTATAGATGAAATCTATTCTGAAAATAGTCACATACCAAATGAATTGATCATTTCAAATCAAAATCCACAGAAAGAAACATACAACATAGAAGACGATATTCAAACACTAAAGCATAACAAATCAAAAACTCAATTCTCTAATGCATTTGAAATTGGAAAACATCCACATATTATGGACAATGTTGAATACTTCAATTTGAGACGAATGTTAAACAGTGAACAACAAGCAATTGTAAAGGACATTGTGTTGAAGAAATTAAAAAATATTAAAACTCCACTACACTTGTTTCTAACAGGTGGAGCAGGCACTGGCAAAACTTTTACTGCAAAAGCAATATTTCAATCTCTCCTTCGCATATATAATAACTCCATTGATAGTGATCCGGACAAACCAAAAGGCCTAGTAGTTGCTTATACAGGAAAAGCAGCTTACAATATAGGTGGAGTAACATTACACTCAGCATTTCGAATACCTTTCAACAAATCAGAATTCGTTCCATTGAATACTGAAATCTTAGATACAATGTCAAAGCATTATCAGCAGCTACGTGTGCTATTAGTAGATGAGATTTCATTGGTAGGTGCAACATTTTTACGTTGCATCGACAAGCGATTAAGAGATATAATGCAAATGCCAACCACATACTTTGGAAATCTTGATACAATTTTTTGTGGTGATTTATATCAAGCACAACCTGTACTAGATTCAGTTTTATTTGATAATACACCAACACTGACTGAATTAATGCCATACAACTTTTGGAAACACAACATAAAATACTATGAGCTACAATCAACTATGCGGCAAACAGATGAGAAGATTATTGCAATACTCAATAGAATACGTGTAGGTTCACAAACAGATAATGATATACAGTACTTGAATCAGACTTGTTTACGCTCACCACCCATCGACCCAACATTCCCCTATCTATTTTACAGAAGGAAAGATGTTAATGCACATAATCAAAATATGTTGTCAATAGTTCCAGGAGAGCTAATTGTACTGAATGCAATTGATGAAAATGACAAAAACTACAATGAAATACATCTGTATAATCACACAATGTCTTTACCATCTCAAATGCTTTTGAAACCAAACATGCTTGTAGAAATTTATGCTGGTAATTATGATACGCAAGACGGTCTAGTCAATGGGTCAGATGGAACATTTAAAGCATATACCATATCCAATGCTTTTGACATTGTTTGGATAGAATTCAATGACCCAAACATTGGCCACCATCAACGTGTTAAATTAACACAATGTTATAACAATGACATTGATAAACAATGGACACCTGTACTTCGCACCACAAGGCCAATACAAAAAATCTCAAACAACAAGAAAATAACTATTAGAAAACAATTTCCAATTCAATTTGCTTGTGCTAGAACAATACATAGATCTCAAGGACTCACAATGCAAGGCTTGGCATTTGATCCTACGGCCATAAGGCAACATGGATTAACATATACAGCACTTTCGCGGACAAAAACAATCCAGACATTATTCTTGTTAAAGCCTCTTACCAAGCAAAATTTCAAAATAAAAGAAAAAATAGTCCTTGAAATGTCTCGTCTAAAATCAACAGCACACTGGCAATTTAAAAATGGAGATATCAAACATAAGACTAATTCAGAACTACTATTGTGCACATTAAACACTCGCAATCTACACCTACATATTGAAGACATGATTAATGACACTGATATCATGGCATCTGATATCTTATGCCTTCAAGAAACATATATCCAAGACTACCATACAAATAATCTTTTCAAAGATTTCAATTGTTACTCAACATACCATATACACGGACTAATGTCTATAACCAAGAAAAACATATTAGTCTCTAAAACAATGCAACATTCAACATCATATACAGAAGCAATAACATTAACAATAAGCTCTATGAACAATCAAATTAACATATGTAACTTATATGCCAAGCCCAATGCTCCATTTGCAGATATTATAGCAATCACCAAGCAAGTATTCTCATGTATTGATGGAAATAAAACCTTGTACCTAGTGGGAGATTTCAACATTGACATGTGTACAGAAAACTACAAAAAAAAACAGCTCCTGAATCATATGCAAAACCACAATATGCATTTCTTATTAAGTAGGTGTCATGCTCTATCTAGACCATTGATCGATCATCTATGGACCAATGCACTAACAAAAAAAATTGAAGTTTACAAATCGGAAGCATATTGGAGTGACCATCTTGCTACTTTTTTAAGATTTCAACCCTCTCAGAACACTCAATGTTCTTAAATATCTCAACTATTTTTGTTCAATAACATCCAAATCAACAAAAAACATATTTTGACAAATCCAATCTATATACAAACTACTGTTCAATTATGTATCATCCAATTTACTAACACAAAAAATCCAAATTTACAAATAAAAAGCATATTACAGCAACAACCTCACTGATTTTCCCTAATTTTAATCCTTTCAAAAAACTAAATATTCTTAAATATGCCATTTGTTTTAGTTCAAAAGCATCTAAACCAACACCCTCAAAATCTTGTCAATCAAATGAATAAATAAAACAATCCCTAATGTCCATGAAGAAAAGACATATGTATTACATAGCTTCATCATTTCAATACAATTTCATTTTCTTCTGTCTACAAATTGTCTTATTCTTTTATTCCATAGTACCAATTCTACATATTCTGATATAACATTAGAACAACAACATATTTTCATTTTGCCTGCAGAAATTTATGCAAATGACAAATTGATAAAAAAATACAGGTTACAATGGACAATGCCAAAAGAGCAGAAGAGCAAATGGACACTATTAACCAACAACAATTGAAAAGGTAAACAATATTCTTTGGTTACATGTACACTGTACCTTGTCAAGATTCTAGATTTCAACTAATTTTGTTTTGTTCTTTCCAGATCAAAAGTAAAGAGTCAAAATCAAGTTTCAATTGAAGACTTGAATGCACGTAAAGCAGGCAACATTTTCCAAGGCGATGTCATTGTGAAGTATAAAGCTATACTGGATAAGACAAACAAGACACGTGAAGTACTACGCGCAGACCTCACAGACACAAAAGGTGAAATGACTATTACGCTAAATGTAACTGCTAATCTCGTTGCTCACTATGAAGACAAAATAATTCCAGGTTCGGGACTATCCATATCCAACTTCCAGATTGCACCTAGAATAGATTATGATCGTGGAGATTGCGACTGCATACTGGTTCTAACAAAGTCCTCAATAGTGGAAATCATTCCACGACTTTGTATTGACTATAAATTCATCCCCAGCACAGCCATAAAACAATTGTTGGCAAGTACCGAACAATATGCTACAGGCACCATAGGTGTATTGGTCACAAGAGCAAAAAAAATAGGCCTCCAATATATTGTCGATGTGCAAGATGGAGATTCAGAGTTCGACAAAGCCCAGGTACACTTTTCAAGGTTCCACATACTAATTTTAACTTTAAATCATTTTGAAAATTTTATTTTATATGGTAACTGCACTATATTTTAACATGCTTATCTCTTCCAACTCTTTATCATATCTTCCCAGCTCAAACAAAATAATGTTTCAGTTAACTTGAGACCACAACCCCTCATGATCCGCTGTATAAGTTCTCTCAAAAGTCTGCCTGCATGCTACACTGTAATAATATTCATTTTTCTCCTCTCATTATTTGCAAACAATGGTTATCTAAAGTTAAACTTTAAGCCCTTTTGGGTTCTTGTAATTTCTTGTAATTTCTTGCAACCCTAATGTGCAAAATGGATCAAATTGTAAAGACTCTCCAAGTCTGAGCATGAGACTTTGATTATTAAAAAATAGAGAAATAGAGCCCTCATTTGCAAGTCAACTACCCCATTTTGGAGTGGCCCGGTATATTGCTACATTCTTGGGAAAACAATTGCCTACACTAAGTTATTTTGGTGCACCCATGTTGTGGAGTCCAGACCTCTCTAGTGCAAAAGAAATTGTAATGACTTCTACAGTGATTTCATGCTGAGATTGAAAACATAAGTGTCTTTCCAATCCACATTATTGTATAATTACTTCAGAAATATATGTTCCCTCTATACTTTTAAAAAGCACCGTAATAATGTGAGCTTACGACCGACATCTAGCCAATCTCACTTCGAGTGGTCAAGTCCATTGTTGCTGAATTTTAGCCAAACTTTTCTTACTCACCCCAAGTCATATGGTGTATCTGTATTGAATAATCTCGGTCTGTCTCATACATAACAGTTGCATTGACTTAATTACTATAGTTTCAAACTCAGACAGGAAACTTAAGTGCCTCTCCAATCAACATTAATGTATAGCTACTTGAGATAAATAAATGCTCTCTAAAATACTTTTAGAAGACACTGTAATAATGTAAGCTTCCACCCAATATCTCATCGCTGTAGGGCACACCCTGTTTGACAATTTACTGTCAACAATAGCGGATTGATTTCTCTAGTAATTAGCTGCAATTCCTAGGTAACATGGATTGCTTGTCTTCAGAGACCAGTACAAATAGCCCTCTAAAGAATTTCTCTGCAGCCAAGCTTTGAGCTCAGAAATTCTAATAAGTGTGGGTTTCCTTTGTGCCCTGAACCTCATCATCTCAATATTAAAAAAAAAATCTTCTGTAACAATGAACATAATGATTTTTACCAACCACTGTCACCTATAGGGCACATAACCTAGTAATATATGTCATATTGCAAAATCCTAGTGCAAAAGTTAAACATAACGATAAGACCAAAGTGGTTCATTAACACCAATCATATATAAGAACCCCAACTTAACTCAAACTCCATTCACATTGCATTAATATGTATAACCAATAACCCCACTTAACTACAAACACAGATTAACCTTAAGGAAATAAATAGCTGCATTAAGCGTAGTAACACAATTGTGACCTAGAAGATCCTAAACAACCCATGGCAAAAGATCTCTTATTCTTCTGTGCTTGCAGATAGTCTACTATAAGACAAAAGGCGAACATTAAGAGAAATCATATAAAGCAACCACTCAATTGAAACTCCATTGTATGAACCTGTAGCTAATAAATCCACTTAACTACAAACACAGAATAATCTCAAAGAAATAGACACTTGCATTAAGCATCGTAACACAAACTATCAAAAACATTCTAACAGAACCCACGGCAATAAAATCCCATATTCTACTATATTCTGTTCGCGCTGCCGTACAGGTCACCTCAGATCTTGCAATTTGATATGCTCGCCTCAGTTATTTGCTTTCGACCGTTTTCCCTTCCCTTCCCTTTCAAAAATAATTATAGCAATCGCATGATATCCGGACGGGCGCATCTAAACCACATCAGACTTTTTCTCACACGATTTTTTACCTAGCGTCAGACAACATTTCCGGCCATTTTGGCACCAATGCTCACACTAAAGCCTATCGGCTAATTAAAAATGTTTACACACTAATAAAACTTGTTTCCTGACAACGATTTCTTGTTTCAAGTTCACTTATAAAAGCCTTTTGCCTAATTAACATCATCTTTTAGTTAACAGGCTCACGCAAACACATGTAATTATCCTCCATAACTAATCCTATTCCTTCATCTATCTTATCAATAACAATTCCTAAGCTCTTCTATGAAGATTCCACCAACTGAATAGAGGTTTTGACATAAAAGCTCCAACTAGTTACGAGTTGGAGAAAAACCCTGTGGCAGCTCATCTAGAACATCCAAGTTTCGAACTCAGACTGCTAATAAGCGGACACTTGTCTTTCAACCTTAAGCCTTGCTAGTTCAAAATTAAGCATCCAGATTCAGTCCCATTGCTATTAGATTACTGTTTGATCATTATTGATTAAAGACTCAAGTAAGTATTATTTTAATCTGCTTTCCATGTGGAATACAGTGTGCCCCTCTTCTCCTTAGATACTTGGTCTGGACTCTGCAATGATTCAGATTTCAGGAGAAATCCAGGGAAAAAAAGTAAACACTAAATCACTTGATCTAAAGTGTTATGAACAAGTATGAATCTACTGACAACAATGACAGTACAGAAAGGAAATGTAAAACCAACCACATACACAACAATAAAACAATATTGACAATAAGAACTGACAGTACGACATACATATAACAGCTTCGTAAAAAATAAAAGTCCGAGAAAATATGTGGAATAATTAAAATTCGTCTCTACCAATCGTGTAACACATTGTGTACAAACTAGCAAAATAAAAACACAATACACAAAACAGGGAAAATGAGACTCTGCGCCTTTTATCAGTCCAAAAAAAAGTAGTTCTACATAGTAACTGTTGACAAAATAGTGCCAACATACATAGTTTCAAATTCTACCCCGCAAAAAGAAGACGGGGTGACTACAAAAGATTGTCTTTTAGTTTTTAGCCACCTAAATAAACATGCTGACTACAGAAAATTATAAACGCAAATCCTAATTATCTCCCCTCTCGTGCACGTCAAGCTCGCCCTTAGCCAGAACAAACCCTAAAAACAAATGCTAATCCTTCATCAGATACAAACCCTACAATTGAGAATCACTAATCTAGCTATATCTCAAAGGCCAAAAAAAAATGCATATAAGCCACAAAAAACAGCAACTAAATTCACAGAAATGCATTCAAGCCTCAACACAGAGCTGCTATCTGCAGGAATGAACAACGGTCTGATGTCACGTCTCTAAGTAAAATTCTAAATATTTCATAACACTGGTTAATTGCACATAAGTCAACAATTCACTCAGTTCGATACTTTTTAGAACATAGAGTAATGTATCTCTTCATAAATAGGTGACTACTTCAAATCGATTTTTTCATCAAATACAAATGCAAAAATAAAAGTTGTTTGTCTCGGTAAAGCTTCAAAATAAAGCAAAAATTAGGAATTTAAAGTGGACAACATGTTCCAAATGCAAGAGGTACATGTACTTGTTTATGCTTTGACTGTCTCCTTTCTTGTTTAAATTGTTTCTAGTTCTTGAACCTACTTTTCAATTAACATACATTACTCTTTTGCAGTTTCATTTCTTACTTACACTATTTACACCTACAGCTGCAGATGCACCGAAATTTTGAGGACCATTTTGTAAAAATCGAACAACAGCTCCGAAGCAATGAATTTCCACTTATCCTTTTCAAAAATATTGTCAAACGGATCAATGCAAAAGGCAACATGCTTCACACTTGCCAGTCAACATATATCGATGTATTAAATGACAAAAGGACCTTGGATCACTTAAACAGTTTGCTGCACTCAACATTTGAGGTAACAACTCTTGAAATCTCCAATCTTCTCCCTGGCAAATCTAAAACAAAATTAACAAAAAAAAAATCTTCCTAACCAAACAATACTTTCATATGTATTGCAGGTACAAGGAACATTGAAAATAGCTAATGCATTTTCCAGTCCTTTCCACGCATTTTGCTCAAAATGCGATTATAAATTTGATACCTATGGAGCACTTGACAATGAAACTGCCCAGTGTGATAGATGCAAGGAACAGGTCACCTATATCTACTCGCACTATCTCAAGACTATTTTGACAACAGACAACAAACAGACAATACATTGCTCATGCGCCAACAATATCATCCAAATGCTACTGCCAGACCTGCAACAAATCAGCTATGACGAATACCTCAAGGATAAATCAGCAGTCATCTTCATGTTACGAGACTTCAGCAGAAAAGGACAGTTTACATTGAATAAGTCCAATGTCATCATTGATGCATGTTGTCCTGAAGAATGAACACAAAGCATACGAAACTACATTTTTGTTAAATATATCTTATACACGATACCTCTTTAATACTCTCTTTACTCTCTGAACTACACATTACTCTATCATTTTACCTAATTTTATATGTAATTGATATTTTTGAGTACAAAATCAAACCCCTTAATCAAATATGTCTTAAATTTTGTTTTCATTATAAGCAAATATTGGAAAGCTTCTTAAATTCTCTCAACCAAAATAAGAATGCTGTAAACCTCTCTCTCATTATGCATACTATGATAATCTGCACTAAAATCGTCTTCAACTTTCTTGCTTCATTGATTTACCTCACGAAGGCGTCAACTTTTGTGTCTGGTTTTGCATGATCTTACTGGTAGTGGCAGTTGTATATATATGATGACACATTGTTAAAAAATATTCATTTCTCTCTCCGCTATCTATAAAATCTAATTCTATATATGCAAGTGTCTAAACACTATAAAGCATTGATTCTATTTAAGCAACAGCTATTTAGTCGTGGAGAAGAATCCATTCACGTGTCAACCAACCGTGTACTAAACTGTCAAAGAGAATGACTACTCACATTTCACCAAGTTGTCTCGACTTTTATACACTTCTAAAAGTGTGAATAGCTGTTATCATACATATGGTTTATGTTGTCTGTTTTCTAGACATAAATTTTCAAATTTTTTTTGTTGTGATGGTTTTAAGATTCATGGTACAGGTGACTTCTAAAATTGATACATATTAACATAAACATGGTACAAATTTTATAAAAGTTCAACAATGGTTTTAGGATTTTAAAGTGTTTTTTATTTTTTTACAAGTTTAGGCATTTGCATCTGGAACAGGACACCATTAGATGGAACACAACACTCCATAAATAGAACCGTTGCTGTTCCATGGCCACTGCATTACCATTCAAAATGAAATAACATATTTTCCATCTACAACAGTTGTTCAGCATTGCAGATGGGTTGTCTAATAAAAGGCAAAAAGTAAAGAGTTGGTTGCATTTCTTGCAACATAGCATTGTTGTCAATTGACTAGGTATTAATGTTGCAAACGTAATGAACAAATCAACACATCCACTCAAGATATCTTGCACATGAATGTAAATGTTGCACATAGAATTTTACCCTACCTAACGGAACTCTTTTCCTTACCTTACCTCTTTCAGGACCTTAGCATTTTGATGTATCGTATTCTCTATACCTTTCACTGACTGGACCTATACATGACACAATGCTAGACATGACTGGAGCCAGTGTATCTTTCATTTTCTTCTCAAAATAAAAGAGTTCTTCTCAGACCTCCAATGGGCCGCAGCTTCACAAAAATCCCAATTGAACTGTTTATGACAAAATGGCCATCGTGCAGTATAATTTTGGGTCTGAAGAAGTGCACTAGGGTAAATTCAATAGAAAACTAATTAAGTGCAACTGAGGGCCAGTCAAACACTTCATAGTGTTGTAAAAAGTCTCTTAGCTTTATTAAGATCTGAAAAATGGTCATAAGTCCAATCTATTTCGATTGCTGGACTGTTAAAAGCCATATTTTTCTCCCAGTTGTCAAAATTGTTAAACAATGAGCATCTTTTAGTTATGCACTTTATTATACCTTGATTTAGTAAATACTCTACTACCAATACTGTTTAGTAGTCACACTATGTTATTAACTGTTTTTTAAGTCACAGTCACAGTCTATCAAATTAACTGTTTTTTAAGTAATTTGATAGACTGTGACTGTCCATGCACATTTTGGCTGTGAATATGTAACCTGTAGCTTTGATCCAATATGTATATACAAAAGCACTATGACTGTGCATGCACATTTTGACTGTGAATATGTAACCTATAGCTTTGATCCAATATGTATATAGAAAAGCTTAAATCAGATGTGTGTAAAGCAATGAACACAACCCTAAATTATGGATTAGTCTAATTATGTAATGAAAACTGACTACTGTCCTTTTTATGAATTGCTTGAAAGATACAAAAGTTTACTGTCAAAAAGTGTTGATGAGATTAAACCTTTGCAGCCAAGCAATACTATCTGCTTAGATACTATCATGCAATTCTGTTCTAATTTGAAGAGGCAACGATCATTATGGGTCAAGTTGCCAATTGAACAAATTCCAATCACCTATTCTGTAATATAAAATATATTTCAAACTTTTAATTTGGAACCTTCTCTTCCTGTATGTGTACATAATTCACTCTATTACATCTGTATATTATAGATGGCCAATGCTTTTTCAGATGCAAAGATATTTTAATTATTCTAATGCTTACCAAAATTATTTGCAAATCATTTGTTTAGGCTAGGACTAATGGTCCTTGGTAAATTTATGATTCCAATGCACTTGAGTATTATGCGAATTATCTATCTTTAGTGTCTAAACGTTTCGACAATTCAATAGGTTCAAATGTTTAACCGTTCAATCGTTCAATCGTTCAGCAGGTTCAACAGTCCAACAGGTTCCACGGTTCAACAGGTACAAGGGTCCAACAGGTTGCACAGTTCAACACGTTCAACGATTCCACCAGCACAGCGAACATCAAAGCAGCATATATATGTGTGTGCGTCTTATTGATTTTCATAGCTAGGTCAGATCCCTTCTAGAGACTGACCTAGTCACAAAATGTTGAATCGCCTATCAGCCTTAGCATTTTGAGCATCTCAGTTGTGCTATATGACATACACCAAGCCCCAATTTGGTGAACACAACATTCTATCTATCTTGAATTTACAAATAGGTCAAGACCTATTTCAAATATAACGTATATGTAATTTGCAACAAAACGTTTGTACAATCTCTTATTCACAGTCCATGATTCAAAAAACTATAAATATTATGTTACAGAATTTTGTAATACAGAAATTTATGTCATGGCTATTTCAGACAAGGATCTAATTTGATCTACCGAAGGATCTAATTGTTTCTGTCATGCACTATGTAAATACCACAGTAATTTGATCAAAACCACAGTAAAAACCCTAAATGTAAGTTCTGAGCATTTTCACAAACATACATTTAAAATTCCAAGCTCTCAGAGAAGATATTTCAAAATACAAAGAAGGGCAAGAGAACACTCAGAAGATAGATGCAGAACTCCAGATTCTACTGTATTAGAAACAAATAGTCATACATGATTTACAATGTAGGAATGACTCTTAGTTTCACTGATCATACTACAGAGAACTTACAAGCTTTACAGATACAGTAAGGCAGCCAAACATTCCACACGCACCTTACTGCAGACAAACAAGCGACCTCTTTCTTCTACTTCTAAACTATGCTAAGCTAACTTGCTGTGTTTTCCTAGAATCCCTGTGTGTAGGCCCTAAAAATCCCTGTTGTCAAGTATTACAGTGTAGACAGGCACAATATAAAGACATTCTAATTGTCCTCACTACAGCAAAAACCTAACTGAACCCCTGGTTCAAACCCCTGGTTACAGCAATAAATACAGATGAACCAACTCTTCAAAATATCTCTGACCAGTGTCAAATCTGGGCAAAATATTGCCCCTTCTAAGAAGTTCCGGCAGCTCAGCAATAACTTCTGTTTGTCTGTTGTAGTAATACCTCCAGCTGCAACTCTATCTTTCACTTGAATGGCCTTGACTTTTCGCACTTTATCCTTATCTTCTTGCTCCTGAGATTGGATTTCCTTCCTCCATGAGGTCACTGTGTTGACTTTCCAGCTGCTTCCTCAACTACAAGCCTACAAGACAAGACAAGCAATAACTATTTCATTTATCACATAAACAGCAGGAAATTAAAATAATCGTTTAAATCCAGGTGACTGTGCAAAATCGTGGAAATCGGATCCAAAATACTCTCAAATGCGCCCAAAATGCGTTCAGACCGCTCAAAATTCACTGGGTCAACCATCGCTGACCGGGAAAATGCCACAGGCACCCAAAAAAAAAACACTTTAAAATTCCACCGCTTCATTTCCCGCCCATCGGCATGATCATCGCCATCGCCGTGTCAAAAAAAACGTGTTGGTCAATATTTAGTTCATCATCATGATATTTCGCTTCTGCATATTGGGGAAAAGAACAACATCATCATCATCATATTGTTGAAGAAGAAAAGGAGGATATGGAATATGATCATGTTGCCGAGGAAAGGAAAATGATGGTGACGTCATCATGATATTTGGGCTTCATTGAAATGCTAAGGATGACGTCATCGTCATTTCCGTTAAGATAAGGGGATAAATGTAATATCGGGTCACCTAAGGAGCATGATCAGGATGATGAATGTAATATGACCCCTTTGCGGCCAAGGCAACCCTCTCGAAAGATCAGGATGATGATGAGCATCGGCATATTTGCTTCTTCGTCGAACTTAGAATAAGACGTCATCATCATATTTCGCGAACCAGATCGTGCTTGAAAAATATCCTGTTGAAGGAAAAATGTGATGATGATGATGATCAGGATATTTGCTTCTTCGTTTATTAGATCGGGATGACGTCATCATGATATTTCGAGCCTTTGTTAAACTTAGAACATGACGTCATCATGATATTTCGCCAACCGGATCATGTTTGCGAAATATCCTGCCAAAGCGAAAATGTGACGATGATGATCATCAGGATATTTTCAAAAGGTAGTATTTCATCGGCAGGAGGACTTTACGAAATATCGGGTGAACAAACAAGATCATGATGATCTTGACAACATGACAGGATAAAACAATATGATGATGACCCTCCTCATCGAATTATCATGATGGCGTCATCATGATATTTTGTCTTCGAAGCACAAGGATGAGTTCAGGTCATCATGATATTGCGCTAGGGTGATATTGTAAAAAAATGATCATGCTGTTTAAGGAATGGAATATCGCCTTCTTCTGAATAGATAGGGTGATCATCATGACATTGCAAAAAAGGCGATCAGCAGGATATGAAGATGATGATCCCCTTTATCGATTTATGATAATGATGTCTCCATCACTCAGCGAATTTCAGCGAATGACCCTCGTGAAAGATCAGGATGATGATCATGATTATGCAAAAGGAGATCAGGAGGATATGAAGTTGTCATCATCATATTTCGAACTTTAGCAAATATCATGATGATGACCTTGCGATACGATTATAACATGCGCATGCAAATATGCCGAAAGTGGATTTTCTAAGGGTGATCCGCATGATATGATAAGATTAGGTAATGTTGAAATGTCATGATGATGCTCGCTATACAAACACCGCTCCACGGGGAAGCTTACCCTGACCTAAAGTTGATATCATCATGATATTTGAACCTCAGGATATTATCGGGGGGGGTTCAAATATGATGATGATGATCATCTTCATGTAACCAAAACCGAGTTTATAACATATGACCCTCCTAAAAGAAATCATGATGCTGACAATGCACGTAAGGCCATTTGACGGGTAAAGGGCACTACCACCTAAGATTGACGTCCGGATATTGCGACTGCATGATTTTTATCGGGTGATAGACCAAGATCATGATGATCTTGGCAACATGATGATGATGCACCCGACCTTTCACATATGGAAGAATTTTCGAGTGAAGTAAAAGGCAAACCTGCATGGAATTTCAAGCTCTTTCTAAATATGAGCTCATAGAAACAAAATATGAACTTTGACAAACTGACCTCATGATAATGACCTACCTTATCCAATATCATGATGATGATGCACCTGACCTTCATTTTTACCAAACCGCCAGAAAACAGAAAAAACACAAGCACAAGCAAAAAGCAAACATCAGCAAGGGTCCCCATTTTGCTAAGCAGCATAATGGGGCGTGTTGTGAACATCACAACAACTAGCAACCAAAACAAAACAATTAAATTCAAAGTGTTCAAGGAAACTAGATGAAATGAACTGATAACTTCCAACTATGTTTTCCTGCAAATTACTATTCAGCTTGAGACTTAAAGTATTCAATAAAGATGCATGAATTTCCATCTTCAGTTTAGTTGTGTGCATGTGATTAATTATCCTCATCTTGAAGATCGATTGAACAAACCAGTGACTAACATTAACCTACGTAGGTGAGGATATTCCCTCATAGCCGACCGGATAGACCCTTGCTGCCAGCGAGCGTCTATAGCCCCGGCAAAGTTATCATTACAATTCTCCCAAGTAGAGCCCCACTGCCAGCGAGCGTCCATAGTCCCGGTAGAGTTACTTAGATGGCTTAATCTGGATTTTCAGTATAATCCGCTTTATTTATTTATTTATTTATTATTATTATTATTTTTATTTTCTTTATTTTCTAATTTTGAAAGATTTCATAAGATATAGCAATTTGTAACTTCATGATGCAAGGACTGGACACTTGCTAAAATTAAGCTGAGAATTGTAATGGTAGCAAGGGTGACCTCTAATTTTTCACCTAATATCTACACTGGTATGTTCAACAAACCCAAGGATTTTAGGTGTGTCATCGTGAGAAACCTGGTTCAAATCCTCAATCACATCTATTGAATACAAAACTTCAGAAGATGAACAACTCTCTGCATTCATGACAGTCACAGCTTATGTGTAAATTGCAAATGCTTAACCTGAATATCCTAAATTATATACTATTTTGAATGCTTGCTAGTTTTGCTCCTTAATACTCTACAGTAAAATAAAGATCCCTACTGAGGACACAACAAACAAACCAAACAAACAGGCTGTACAAACAGAAACAAAAAGCAAAAACAAACAGAAGACAAGCTATACAAATAACTAACCTAAAAGGAAAACAGCAAAAGAAGAACACAAAAACAAAAACAACTACCCTACCAAACTATATACAAGCCTCTACAAGGCAATTAGAAACCCAGGAACAAGACCCAAGAACACCCCTACTTGCATATTTCTTTAGGTTGTACAGGACTAACAGCGTACTAGTTATGGTTCTCATTCTAGCAGATTTATCTTTGAATTCTGAAAAAAATTCTGATATTCTAGATTCATTGTGTTTATCAGGATAACTCTTAACTAGTAACTGAGGCTGCTCATCAAGTTTATGATTAATCCATATGCAGGTCCTATCTCTTGAATTTCCATAATCAAAATAGCATTTATCATTGTTTACTAAGCAAAGGAAAGAGACAACCTGATGTGCCTTTAGCTCTGTGGAACACACTTGTTTATTAATAGCTGGCTTTTCATTTAACTCTACATTTTCATTGCCCAGCTCTATGTCTAGTCCTTTTTCAAGTTGAAAGGTGAATGACTCTAGATGTATCATTTATTCATCTTCATCCAGCTTTGTTTCTTCATTCTGGATGTTCAATTTATCCTCAAATTTAGCAAACCTCTCAATGTTCTCATTAGTTTCTTGCACATCAGCACTTAAGTAAGTATCTTCATCATCATAATCTGACATACAGAAATTAATCATTTCTAAATCACTTGAGAGTAAAGGTAGGACAACATCTTTAGATTGATAGGAATACTCCCCTATTTTATTTTCAACATAGCATGGGGGGAATGTCTGATTGTGTACAGCAGCTCCATGATCCTCTGTATCCTCTTTTTTCAAGAATTGTTCACCAGATGACTCACAATTATCATTCAGTGAAGACTCTAATTATATTGACCTGCAACAATCTTGATTTTGATCATTTAATTTAAAGAACTCGGTCGTAACACTAGGATTTTCTTTCTTTTCTATGACTTCACTAGTTTCTACAGTAGGGATCTTATCAGTTTTAGTGCATTTTAATTTTGCCAATGCTTGTTTACACTTCTTTGCCAAATCATGTTCATTAAAACTTTTCAGCTCAGACCCAGAGGTTTCCTCTTGACAAATATTCCTTAGTAATTCCATATATTTATCAAATATATCAAGACAAACCTCACTTTCCTTTTCTTTTTCATTAAATCCTTTTTGCTTATTATCCAGAAAAGGGGCATGAGCTGTGATTTCTTCTCTGCATTTTTTAGGATATTTATACTTTTCACTAACCTTAATCACAACTGGATCCTGATAAAAAGACAAATTTTTTTTCTTACCATCACATGATTCCTGGACAGAGATCTTACTATCCTTTATTCTTAGCATTAGTTCCATCTTTGTATCCTCTGCACATTTGACGACCGTTGATGCTGCATCCTCCTGTTGCTCAATAATCTCCTCGTTTTCCTGCCAACTTTCAGCCTTATACACATCTGACAGACAAATTAGTCCTTTCAAATATAAATCTAATTTTGTGACAAAAGATAGACAATTAAGCTCACCATGCTCTGCGGACTAATGTATCCTACACCTTCCAAATAAACCATAGCTATATAGATTTTTAGGATAAAGCTGGTTATTCAAAACTTTCTGAAATCAAGGAATGTCAACTTGAAAACTATCCCTATGTGAGTCCATTGAAAATGGCACCTTCTTTCAACCCTTTAGGCCTTTGAAATTTTATGAGATCTAACATATCTCAAAATACAACATTCAAAACTCAAAATTTTGACCCTAAACCAAATCAGGCCCTCCTTCTAGCGCCAAAAACTATTGATGATTACAAAATACAGCCTTCTGCCCCTCCCTCTAGCGCCAGAAAACTATTGATGATTACAATATACAGCCTTTTGGCCCTCCTTCTAGCGCCAGAAAACTGCTAATAACTGTTTTGATGCAATCATAACAATAAGTTAAAATTCACATATAATGAACTGAAACTATACTTGAAAGATAAGAAGGAATCATTTGAGATTCAACTAATCCCAAGTCTACAATGGTTCGGTTGGTCAAGTTCAGTTGGTCAATGTGAAGCTATAATGTTCAAGGGGCCTTACGTAGTTTAGGTTTGTTTTGTGGTTTACTGGCCTAAGAATATGCAAAAAGGTCATAGATTTCAACAAATATTCTGTTCATTTGCATAGAGATGATACTGTGCTACAAGTTTCAAAGGGTTTTCTTGGATTTTTTGCAGCTTTCTTTTTTATCTGTTTATGAAGACTGTCTACTTATAGCTCTGTTGTACATGCTTCTTCAAATTTGAGACAATTTCCTTCGGATTTCTACGTTTTCAGCTAAATATTTCAGATGGGTTCGGAAAAGTTAGAAAGATCTACTCTATACCTCATTTAATCTACCGAAGGATCTAATTGTTTCTGTCATGCACTATGTAAATACCACAGTAATTTGATCAAATCCACAGTAAAAACCCTAAATGTAAGTTCTGGGCATTTTCACAAACATACATTTAAAATTGCAAGCTCTCAGAGAAGATATTTCAAAATACAAAGAAGGGCAGGAGAACACTCAGAAGACAGATGCAGAACTCCAGATTCTATTGTATTAGAAACGAATAGTCATACATGATTTACAATGCAGGAATGACTCTTAGTTTCATTGATCATACTACAAAGAACTTACAACCTTTACAGATACAGTAAGGCAACCAGACATTCCACGCGCACCTTACTGCAGACAAACAGGCGACCTCCATCTTCTACTTCTAAACTATGCTAAGCTAACTTGCTGTGTTTTCCTAGAATCCCTGTGTGTAAGCCCTAAAAATCCCTGTTCTCAAGTATTACAGTGTAGAGAGGCACAATACAAAGACAACACAAGCAATAAGTATTTCATCTATCACATAAACAGCAGGAAATTAAAATAATCGTTTAAATCCACGTGACAGTGCAAAATCGTGGAAATCAGATCCAAAATACTCTCAAACACGCCCAAAATGCGTTCAAACCACTCAAAATTCACTGGGTCAATCATCACTAACCAGGAAAATGCCACAGACGCCCAAAAAAAAAACAATTTAAAATTCCACCGCTTCATTTCCCGCCCATCGACATGATCATCGCCATCGGCATGTCAAAAAAAACGTGTTGGTCAATATTTACTTCATCATCATGATATTTCGCTTCTTCATATTGCGGAAAAGAACAACATCATCATCATCATATTGTTGAACAATAAAAGGAGAATATGGAATATGATCATGTTGCCGAGGAAAGGAAAATGATGGTAACGTCATCATGATACTCGGGCTTCATTGAAATGCTAACGATGACGTCATCGTCATCTTCGTTAAGATCAGGGGATAAATGTAATATCGGGTCACCTAAGGAGCATGATCAGGATGATGAATGTAATATGACCCCTTTGCGGCCAAGGCAACCCTCTCAAAAGATCAGAATAATGATGAGCATCGGGATATTTGCTTCTTCGTCGAACTTAGAATAAGACATCATCATCATATTTCGCGAACCAGATCCTGCTTGAAAAATATCCTGTTGAAGGAAAAATGGAATGATGATGATGATCAGGATATTTGCTTCTTCGTTTATTACATTGGGATGACGTCATCATGATATTTCGAGCCTTTGTTAAACTTAGAACATGACGTCATCATGATATTTCGCCAACCGGATCATGTCTGGGAAATATCCTGCCCAAGAGAAAATGTAACGATGATAACCATCAGGATATTTTCAAAAGGTTGTATTTCATCGGCAGGAGGACTTTACGAAATATCGGGTAAACAAACAAGATCATGATGATCTTGACAACATAACAGGATAAAACAATATGATGATGACCCTCCTCATCGAATTATCATGATGACGTCATCATGATATTTTGTCTTCGAACCACAAGGATGAGTTGAGGTCATCATGATATTGCGCTAGGGTGATATTGTAAAAAAATGATCATGCTGTTTAAGGAATGAAATATCACCTTCTTCTGAATAGATAGGGTGATCATCATGATATTGCAAAAAAGGCGATCAGGAGGATATGAAGATGATGATCCCCTTTATCGATTTATGATGATGATGTCTCCATCACTCAGCGAATTTCAGCGAATGACCCTCGTGAAAGATCAGGATGATGATCATAATTATGCAAAAGGAGATCAGGAGGATATGAAGTTGTCATCATCATATTTCGAACTTCAGCAAATATCATGATGATGACCTATCATCATGATATTGCAAAAAAGGCGATCAGGAGGATATGAAGATAATGATCCCCTTTATCGATTTATGATGATGATGTCTCCATCACTTAGCGAATTTCAGCGAATGACCCTCGTCAAAGACCAGGATGATGATCATAATTATGCAAAAGGGGATCAGGAGAATATGAAGTTGTCATCATCATATTTCGAACTTCAGCAAATATCATGATGATGACCTTGCGATAGGATTATAACATGCACATGCAAATATGCCGACGGTGGATTTTCTAAGGGTGATCAACATGATATGATAAGATTAGGTAATGTTGAAATATCATGATGATGCTCACTATACAAAGACCACTCGACAGGGAAACTTACCCTGACCTAAAGTTGATATCATCATGATATTTGAACCTCAGGATATTATCAGGGGGGGTTCAAATATGATGATGATGATCATCTTCATGTAACCAAAACCGAGTTTATAACATATGACCATCCTAAAAGAAATCATGATGCTGACAATGCGCTTAAGGCCATTTGACGGGTAAAGAGCACTACCACCTAAGATTGACGTCCGAATATTGCGACTGCATGATTTTTATCAGGTGATAGACCAAGATCATGATGATCTTGACAACATGACTTAGGATATAAAAATATGATGATCCTCCTGCGAATATCAAGTTTGACAAAAACTTTGACCGTGCATAGCTTTCACACATGCAAGAATTTTCGAGTGAAGTAAAACGCAAACCTGCATGGAATTTCAAGCTCTTTCTAAATATGAGGTCATAGAAACAAAATATGAACTTTGACAAACTGACCTCATGATAATGACCTACCTTATCCAATATCATGATGATAATGCACCTGACCTTCATTTTTACCAAACCGCCAGAAAACAAAAAAAACACAAGCAGAAGCAAAAAGCAAACATCAGCAGGGGTCCCCATTTTGCTAAGGAGCATAATGGGGCATGTTGTGAACATCACAACAGCTTCTTAACATATACTTGACCAGTATATGTTTACTTTCAGCGAAAATTGATTTTAAAAAATTGGAATTAAAGGCACAATATATACATTTATTTTACAATAATCATTAGTACTGCTATAGCAATCCTAAACAATTTCCATTGCTTTAATTATCAAGACAGTCTGTACACACGAAGTATTTAGAAAAAAGAACTATGGTCCTTAATACATAATGAAATAATCTGTTCAGACTATCTTGTATCCAAGATTTCATTGCACATTTTTCATCTAATGCTTTTTCCTCTGTTCTCAATCTTCTATTTGATGGTCTCAAGACTAAATTTGACATATGAAATCATTACTCACATGACCTTTTCTCATCCCATCAAGTTTTCCTTTCTCACAATATACTACACCAACATTAAATGCATAAAGGCAGGAACATGACGCATTGCGTCTCTTGTTAAATTTTATTAACTAAGTCAATTAAGTAAACTTCTAACAACACTTGTATTAAATGAATATTATATCCCTATATGGAAACTTAGGTCAATTAATGATGTCACTCTACAATATTCATTTGTGAAAAATAAAGATTGTTATTCATGTCTAATAATTTTTCCACACCTTAATTAATAACTTAATAACATTTAATTGGAATATATCTATTTCCATAAAAATATTTCAAGATTATATAATAACTACTACAAACTAACTTAGATTGATAACCTTTGCCATAAAATTCCTATAACCTAAGAATTAAAACATAACAAATATAATGAATGAAAATATTAAAAATACACTTTTCACTCTTATATATTACTAAAAATTATATTTAAAACTTTCTAATATATTGAAATAAATCAAAAATGCTTTTTCATTTTCTCCTAAATTGATTTTGCCTAAAAAGTTTTCCTAAAATTAAAATATTTACTTCAAAAACCAATTAATTTAAGCTACCTATTAAATTAAAAACAAAACCAAAATATCAAAAAACAAATTAAAAATAAATATCTATAAAAAACAAATTAAAAAGATAAATATCTATATCACAAGGGTAGATTAATAAGTTAGAATATTTGATTCATAAATTCATTTAATAATTACTAGCAGTTGCACAAAATTTATGCCAACAAAATAGCGGATAGGGTTATCAATATCTCATATGTAATGTAATAGTAAATAAATTCATAAAATTATAAAATAAATAAACATTAGTAAATATATTAAACATTATCATTTTAAGATCTAAATTAAACAATTTAAAATAATAAATAAATAATTTTGTTTTTTATTATTTTTTTCAAAGAATGTATTAATTAGTAATAATGCTAAAAAATTTTAAAAGGCGTTGCAACCAAAGCCTGTGTGTATCATGCAAGCTCACACCTTGCTTTTAAACATTATACAAGCCTAATTTACACGACCTCCTTATTTTCGTCTTTGTGAGTGTTTTTAAATTTTGATATATTTGAACTCATCATGAAGATTAAGGGATGGAAGTTTTGGCAAGAAGGAAAAAAGCTATTTTCAAGAAGATTAAAAAATCATTTGCAAATTTTCTCTGCTGCAAAGGTGCTTACTGTCTTATTAGAGATGTAATTTTGTGCCCTAGTGACTGTTCTGGCAAATTTTTTTTTAATTTTTACTCTATACACACATTTATACTGTGAAGGATCCTAATAGCACAACAAAATCAGATCTGGGATAGGATTTATGGTTGTAGGTTGATTATTTGGGCTGATTTGCAACATGAAAGCACAGTTGTCAATATTAGAAGATAAAAATAGCTATTCAAAATGATATTCTAGCTCCATATACAGAACTCTATTTCTTCCATTACAAAGTACAATACAATAAGCTAATAAAAGTTATACTCCTTGCGGTTCGGTGGATCAAGAGTAACCACAAGTAAGCATAAAAAGGTAGAGTATCTTCCTATGGGTTTCAAGATCACAATATGCTGCATATATACTTGAGATCGTATTAAATAGATTGTAAAACTTTAAAATTTGTAGCATGCTAAACTAATTAAAACCCATGAAGGCTCAATGCTTTTATAGCCTTAGTAAATATTTTGGCCACAAACTCCCTATGATCACATTACTGTACCATCAAGTAACAAGTCTCCACTGCACTTTGGTTATTTCACTATACAAAATCAGTACTAAATCAGTCAATTTTGTATCATCAGCATACAAAAGCTTGTCAAGAAAGCTAGTGCCCAGAATCTCACCAATTAGATTTTATCAATACATTTGCAATAGCATGGAATATAATAGACAATAATATATCTTGTTGCTCAACCTGGGAGAGTTGAAGGTAGCCAAGAGAATTGGCATCTGTTAGGATAAGTATATCCAGGACTGCCAACAAAGAGATTGATTGAATGTGAGGAAATAAACATATGTTGGTCATGCTGGGTTATTTGAGATGATTCTACAAATTTTATTGGGTGCATGTATGCATACAGTAATAAACACTGGTCTAGATGCACATAGTAACTTAGGATGTCTACCTGCAAAATAATAAAGCCATATGTGACAAAGTCAGGTCTACAAACCAACAGTACATTGGTAATTCCTTGTTCCATATAAGGAAAATAAAGATTTTTACCTCCAGTCTAGATGCACATAGTAACTTAGGATGTCTACCTGCAAAATAATATAGCCATATGTGACAAAGTCAGGTCTACAAACCAACAGTACATTGGCAATTCCTTGTTCCATATAAGGAAAATAAAGATTTTTACCTCCAGTCTGAACTCATGGTCCCCGCTTGCCATGTCTGTCAAGTTGTTTGATTGCTGCAACTCTTTTGTCTGGTAGAAATTCATTGTATAAGATACAAATTTAGCAAATGATTCTAAAAGTATATGTAAACATAGAATTTAATTGTATTAAATATTGTTGTAACTTAAACAGATAGTGTAAGTATTACCTTTATCATTTGTATCAATCAGCTTAGATGGCAAAAAGGTTGTTGTTTTCCGTGACTACGTCGTTCTCTCCATTAATCTGCATATTATTGAAAACAAGAGGTAAGATTATAGGAATTGATGAAACATTAAATGTCAATAAAAATGTAAGCATACAGATGTACCTGGATGTTTTTACAGGAAAGTATTTGTAAACGAGCCTCTTCTTTCTTCCTGATTGTTCTATATCGACTATTTTGCATTTTACAGTAATGTGCAAAGGAGAATGTAGGTTCTATGCGAAGATTCTCTATGGACTTCACTCTGGATATTGTTGTGAATAGAAGTGCTTCTCTCTCAACTTCTCCTATGTTTATTGTAGCTCTATCTAATGTCAATCCTTGAGACTTATGGATTGTTATGGCCCAAGCCATGGATAGTGGAAATTGCCTACGGTTCCCACGTGTAACTGGTGGGACGGGGATGTTGTTTGGATTGTCTTTATCCCACGGAGGACCGATGTAGCTATCAAATTTGATGACAACATATAATGGCAAATCTGGGGGTCTACAATCATCACTATAAACAATACCTTTAATCTATCCTAATGACCCATTTACAAGGCCTGTCTCAGTCCACAGATTTGTTGTTAACATTACCCGTTGGCCTATGCAGAGAAGCACTTCTTGTTGTAGTTGCTCATCATCAATATAATCACTTGTGTTTTGCCGAGTTCTTTGTGCAACACTAACTGCTATAGGAACATTCAAAAGTTTTAGCATTTTCCTATTATGTAGCAAAGCCAGATTGTTAGTTGCAAATAAATGCATGGATGTGTTGAATTCATCTATTTTTGTTGTGGTCAACATGTCATTTGTGTGTTTCATTAGTATTTCCCAATCATGTTGAAGCGGCTGGGCATTTCTTATATTTTGTAGGATGTCACAGAATTTTCTTTGAGATTGACTTTCACCTTGTTGACGGAAAACAGTCTCTAATGTGATGACTACATTAAAAGTGTGCCATAACATTAGTGTAGTTGAATGCGATGCATATAGAGGCTTCTCCATAATGGGTGGTAGCTGGCCAAGGTCACCGACAAGGATAACTGAAAGACCACCAAAAGCCTGTTGTTGTTGATCGGGAAATGCCTCACACAAGCGAGTATCTATTTTCAATAACAACTTTGGCCCTATGAAGCTCATCTCATCTATCAAGACATATTCAATGTCTTTCAAGTCTTTTTGGAAAAATGTGAGTGATTGGCCTTGTAAAGGTCGCATTTCTCTGATAGGGATCCTTAGGCATGTGTGGATTGTAGTGGCTCGAATGTTGTAGGCAGACACTCCTGTAGGTGCGAGTACAAGCAAGGTTTTTTTTTGTTTATGTTGGATCCATTTAGTGTGTTTCTAATGCAACTTATTAAATATGATTTGCCAGTGCCCGTTGTTCCCTGAATGATAATGTGTAAAGGCTCCTTCAGGTATGGTTGCATGTGATGATGAGTAATGATGTGTAAAGCCAATTGTTGTCTAGGTGATAGCTGGTAAGTTGTTGTATTTGAAGGTGTAGAAGAGTAAACATGTTCATTTGACAGTTTTCTCCTAGAAATGAAATCAACAACATTTTCATGCAAATGTGGCAATACATGACTTCTATTCCATGTGTAGTTGATGTCAAAGTCACATCTTCCAAGAAACTCTAACTCATCCACAGTGAAGCTAGCGGGGATAGCCATTTATGATAGTAACTCCCACTCGTATAGGTCATGGCCATCTTCTATATGTATCACGTCATCTTCATCTTGGTCTTCTTCATCCAACTCATGGTTTTGTGTTGTTCGGTCAACATGCCAAGGGGAGTAATTGTTTGCTTTCATCGATTTCCAATTTGTGATTATTTCTTGTTTGGTGAGACCTATGTCTGTTGGGATGTCATGAAAATGCTTGTACAATAGTAGCTCACTCCAACAAAATATTTCAAAATGTTCATCATCTTCTGTTGGAACACTATAGAATCAAGGTGAGATGTTTACAATTGCGTTGTCTTTTCTCTTTTTCCATTTGTTTCCTTTGCGACATGCGCAAAATGAGTATAACTGCGCAGATTGTATGAGAGAGGTTGTTTCCAAATTTGAAGGTCTTTGCATGTAATACGTTGCAATACTTTTCGACCTACATTGAGAGAGACAAAGGTTCGACTACAAGAGACAAGAGGCAATTTTTGTAGCATATGGCAAGTCTCTTGTGCACCGATGTCATGATCTGCAATTATTTCCGTCATGAATTTTTGATATGCAAGCAAAACCTTTTCTTCAGAGTTGACAACGTGTGCTATCCGTTTCAACATTTCTGAGCAACTTTCAGATTTTTTCTCAGCTTTTGATGCATACTTGGCTATGTAGTTGAGAACAACTTCTTTTGAAGTGACAGGTTGGCAGTCAATGTTAGCATGCCATATTCCTAACATTTCAGGGCTATGGATATTCAGTGTATCGTCATTTTTTGTTGACTCATAAGATTTGTGACCTTCGTTGTCACAATTCAAGGTTGAGTTCATCTGTACTTTCCATGGAGCTTTATAACAACACTCAGTGTTTTGACCCCTTTTTCTTAAACATGTTTGTTCTGTACATTTTGTGTGTCTTTGGATAGTATTTGTCAACTTTCATAGTCTACCAAGGCATCTGTAGAAAATATGTGGGAAGTATCTAATAAACATGGATCATCTGAGGGATTTCAGTGGGCCATGTTAGTTCTTTGATTCTGGGTGCGAGGGTTCCAAGCAGAGACATACCTATCAAAGAAATGTCTAGCTCTTTCAATATCATTATAATTGTTCCAATCAAGTGTGTCCATGTTTGGTGCATTTTCTAACCACAAGAATCTGTGTACATGCACAGAACCTTAATGTTGCCATTCATATCTATACCAATAGTCTTTTGTGTCTAACAATTTCTCAATAACCTCTTCTCGAAAAATTGAGAAGCGTTGGTATAGGTATAGGGAGGTTGTGTGTGGGTTTTGAATGACATTTTCTGTAAATCGCCTTCTCTCATATTGCAAATGCATGAGGTCATTTTGTGGAAATAGTATATGAAGGTCAGGCCATTTCATATCAGTGGCACTCAATGTGAAGAACAATGTTGGAGAACCTAATTGGTTGATCATGGTTTTTAGATCATATCAACATTTGTTCTAGTAAGAACGTGTGTCGCGCAAAGAAGTCCCAAATCGCATTAGTTGCTCAGCCAATTGATCATCTGTTAAATTGTGCAAACGATCTATGTTTTTTTAAGGAAAACTGTGGCAGTTTGCTGACTGCGATGGCGCATCATGAGATTGTATAGGAAATAGCAAAACCTATCATGTTGGCCGAATCTGTTATCGTGATATCTCATTAGATGTAGAGCATATTCATGCATGTGGACTTGTTTGGGCCTAGGCTGGAGGGGAAGTGCATTCCCTCTTGGGAAGAGCATCAGAAAAGCCACATCTAGCAACCCCTTAGTGTTGTACTCATTAATTGGCGAGGAATCAATAGTAGGCCATGGAATAGTGTCTGAGTCTATATTATTTAGCTGCAGAATTTGTTTAATGACATCCAACTCTCGCTTTTGATTAGGCAAATTTGGAATAAAGGAAGATGAATGTGCAAAATCATATACACTGTCATCATCAATGTTAGTTTCAGTAGCTGCCATTGTTGGTTGTTGAGTATCCTGTTTGAAGTTATGCATCATGTGAGAAACATCCATGCTAGTTTCAGGTAGCATGGATAGTGATTCCATATCTATATGGACATCTTTGTAGTATGGATTGTTCTCTATTTTATACCTAAGAGCATCCAAAACATGTGTTCTACTTACATAACAATCATAGTTTTTATTTTCATTGTTGGTTCATCTAACTATGATAACTTCAATGTCGTCTAACC
Source organism: Cunninghamia lanceolata (assembly GCA_027924645.1). Taxonomy (NCBI): domain Eukaryota; kingdom Viridiplantae; phylum Streptophyta; class Pinopsida; order Cupressales; family Cupressaceae; genus Cunninghamia; species Cunninghamia lanceolata. The sequence goes on along the minus strand of BSBN01000165.1, from coordinate 9,515,518 downwards.
TTCGTGGCAAGACTTTTGCAATTGTTGTAATATCTTGAGGGAAACTTATGGTGTGTCCACTATATTTGTATTGGCCTCCCCGGGCATGGGTTACTTGTAAAACTGGTGTGACACGGGCTCTAAGCATCTCCTCTACCTGTGTAAGCACTTTTAATACCTTTGGTTGCTCGCCTGGATCTAAGCTGTTTTCTGCAAAGAACCGGTGGACCCCTTTCTCTATGTGACATCTAGTACAAACTACATGTACACCAAGCATGCGAGTGCACATTCCAATATAAGCTTCGTTACATATAATGCACATTCTTAACTTTGATAATGCATCAATTCGTTGCCTAAAACATTTCATTGATTCAACATATTTGGGAGGGAAAAGTCCTCCCCTTGTTGGAACATGGCCAGGGATGGATCGCAAAATCTCAGCTATCATAATTTCATTTGTATTGTTGAGATTGCCTACTACTTGTTTATCCCTTTCCCCATATGCTATGGATTGTGATGGGTTGGATGTTTGCTCTATTGTATTGCTTGCACCTATAACAGTCACTCTACTTGTTTCTGAAAATTCTGACACTTGTGTATGTGTTAACGATGTTGGTATAAATGTTGGTGGTTTGTTTTGCAGGTATTGCAAGCGGCGACGAACACAGATTTGGTCCCTATGCTAGCTGCAATATAATCTGTTTCTTTCATTTTTTATTTGCCTCCGTCTTTCAATGTCTGTCACCGGGCTTTGTGTATCCATTCTTTAAAAAAAAAATTAGATGTCAGTTTTAAATTTCTTGAAAATACATCAACAAAATGCAAAAAATAATATACCAAGAGGCTTGACAGTAGGCAATTGTTTGTCATGTTTGATCATTTAAATTATTTCTAAATATAATTGATAAATGTTGGAATCAAAATCGCAAACACCACATAGAAGATTAATGAAAATGACTTAATAGCATATTCAATCAGCATGTCCTATTGAGTTGCCCTGTGTCCCCTTCACCATTGCAGAGGTATGCCAAACCAACTTAAATTATTAGTGCTTAGCATTAAGGCGATGTCATCTACTAGGTGTAATTTTGTTTAAAAATGCCCTCCTTTACGGAATGAATGAATGAATGAATGAATGAGTTTTAATAACGTCCACGAGACCAAAACAGTCTATGGGACCAAGTGTCCAAAGCACTAGGAATTCTTCAGGTTCCTTTCGATGTCATCCCGCCTTCTATGGATCTTTACCAACAGCCGGGCTGTGTTGTGAATCCTCTCTTCCTCAAATAATTCACTAAAACTGCCAACATTCACGCTGTTATCCTACTGCATACAGATATCCTTGTACGCATCGCACTCCCTAATGAAGTGCCGCTTAGTTTCAACTGTTCTATCACTGCAGAAAATGCAAGTCCTATCTTCCCACCTTTCCTTGGGAACCTTCCATCTACCAGTTTCGCATCTAAGATGGTGTGAACTGGTCCTCAATTGTGCCACTAAAAGCCTAGCCTTACCTTTAAGATCGGCACTTAAGTATGCTTTATCTCCATGCTCCCAAGTGGGATTGAACTCTTTAATATAGTGCATTTTTTTACGCCCAATCTGATTTGTCCACATGGCAGTCCTGAATTTTTCTAACACAAACTTTTTTATTTCCTCTTTGGTGTTAGGACACTCCTGCAACTTAATGTCCCATTTTTCCAACCACTTGATGTTTTGTTTCATCCACGTCTTCTTCCTCCGATCTAACACCTCGTTCATCACCACTTTGGGCCACCGGTGATTCCCCATGTTTTCTACCTTTTTTAGGTAACTTAGTAACCTTGATATTGCAGCAGCTTCCATCGGGAAAGTACCGGCCTCTGCCAAAAGAATCTCATATGGAACCATAGCTTTAACTTTAAGACTGCTGGTGATAAGGTGCTTTTGAATTCTTTCCAGCTGTCTCCATCTATGATTTGACATGCTGCTCCCCCAAACCTCACAGTCATAGAGGACAACCGATGTGACCAACAAACCAAAAAGGGTTTTCTTGGTTTTCCAATCCCAAACTTCTGCTTTCCTACACCTGTTCTGGAGAAGGTAAGAAGCTCTACAACCCCCTTGTATCCTTTTCGCCCTGCAAGTTTCTCAACTGAGCCTATTGTGAAAAATAATGCCAAGATACTTGTATTCTTCGACGATTTCCAGTGGACTTCTTCGAAAATAAAATTATTTTGTTGTTGTTTCCTTTTTAGAGAGAAGATCATGACTTTAGTCTTGCTAATGTTCACTTGCATCCCAACATCTTGACAGAATAGTTCTAAAACCTTCAAATGACCTCTCAGACTATGGGCTGTTTTTGCAATAAGAATAAGGTCATCGGCATATAAAAGCAGCTTTACCATAAAACTGGCCAACTGGATGCCATCTCCTTCGGTTTTATTTATCCATTCCTCAAGTTTGTCAATGTAAAGACCAAACAAAGTGGGGGAAAGTGGGCACCCCTGCTTGACCCCAATGTTGTTGCCAAAGCATTCAGACATGCCTTCTCTAGTTCTGATTTTTGCTCTAACACGCTCATAAAGTTTGTGAACAACTACTCTAAATTCATCAGGAACCCCCAATTCTTCCATCCTTTTCCAAAGTTTGTCTCTTGGAACCGTGTCAAACACTTTTTAAAAATCCACAAAACAACAATAAGCTTCCCCACCTTGGGTGTTCCAAGCTTTTTCAATCAAATGCCTAAGAGTAATGTAGTGATCAATGGTAAAGTGCCTTGGCCTAAAACCAGCCTGACCCTTTGCTCTTTTCCCTTCTTTTTCTGCCCAACTGCTGATTCTACGTTCGATCAAGCTCCCAAACAACTTTCCAAGAAGAGGGTTGACCATGATAGTACGATAGTTAGAGGGATTATTGATATCCCCACTCTTGAATAGAGGGATAATGACACTAGTTGTCCACTCCACTGAAAAGCCCCATTGTGTGACCTCATTAAAAACTGTTTTGATGTGCGGAGTAAGGTGTTCAACTCCCCATTTCAAGAATTTAGCTTGCAGCCCATCAATGTCCTGCGCTTTACCATTTACTAATTTCTTTATACCCTGTTTGATATCCTCATCCGAAAAGAGCTCGGTTGATGTGCTAACCTTGGGAGGAGAGGCTTCCTCATGGTCGCACTCATAAAGCAGTTTTGCATACTCTAACCATTGAGTTTTTGTGATATTATTTTCTGTATGTTTCTTCTCTTGCTGCAGCTCCCTCCAAAAGCCTTTGGGGTTGTGTTTACCTAACACTATTAGCTCCTTCCTTCTTAGGATAACAAAACTGTCTTTCTTGGCTTTTAACAACTTCTCATAATTTTTCTTGTTTTCTTTATTTGGCTCGCTCTCTTTGTAGGATATTTTTGCCGCTTTGCACTCTTCATCATACCAGGGGTTAGTCAGGAAAGTGTTGGAGACTCCTTTCTGAGGCCTGGATTTCTTGCAAACTTTTAGAGCCTTGTGAATCAAAGGGACCAACAGACTGCTGTCAATGTGTTTCCTTGTAATAATGTTTTCCTTAAGCCCAACATTGTTTTTGGTCATCTCAATGTGCTACCCAAGGGCAACAGTAAAAAGTTCCTGATTTTTTTGATTCAAAATGATTTTACCATGCGGATTAGCTGTTCTCACCCTATGTTGACCTTGCTTTTCACTTTGCTTGTTTGTGAGAAAGCCAAACTTAACCAAGAGGGGCATATGGTCCGACTTCACTCCATAGGGCAGTCCCCTATAACAAATTCTAACAACCTAGTAGTCAATTTTTTAGAGCAGATGATATAATCAACCACACTTTGACCATTGTAGGTTTTGCATGTAATACCCCCAGAGCTTGGCCAAGATCTTGTACCGTTACATATAACCATGTCATACAAACTACAAAGACCCAAAAGTTCGGCTCCGAAGTGTGTCATACTACTGTTTCCATCTTGTGACATTCTTTCCCAAAGTTGGTCCCCACCCTCTTCCAGCCATAAGGGATTGCTGTCCCCTCTTTCTTCACCTCCCCTTTGAAGAGATTGGTTGTTGGCTGTTCTAGCATTGAAATCTCCTATTAAAACAATTTCCCCTGAGGTGCTAAAAACAAAGATATCTTTCTTTAACACCGCATACGGGTCTTCACTGTCCAAGTTTCTCTTTTTGTAGAACTTTGACCCTTTCGGAGCAAAGTAGCAAGCAGCTAACCTGATTATGTCCTTATTGTTTGATATTTTCAGCCAAATGTACTGTTTATTGGGATCCGCTTTCTTTATTTTCACGTTTCCAGCCCACACTTCTTTTATTAGCACAGTGACCCCCCCATGACCTTTACCTGTCTCCGTCCCTTCGTTCCACACTGAGATTTTCTTGTACCCTACAAAGTCTGGGACTTTGCACCCATCATGTTCATGTGTTTCGGTCAGAATAATAATGTCTTTCCCTTCTGCTATGGGCCCCGACCCCGATCCTCTTCTCCAAGGGTATCCTCTGCAATTCCAACTTATCATTTGTAGAGATTCTCGTGGGGCCCCGAATTCCTATTTTTTGTGGGAAGAACGCTCGCTGATTTGAGCTTTTCCATTTTTCAGCCATGCCCATTTTCCATCTTCCTTTGCTTTTTTCACTTTTTCCCATTCCTTTCTTCATTCTTCTTGTTGTGCAAATGTTAGGTCCTCGTCAAGGAAAATGTGAGAGCCTCTGAGTAACCCCCTATTCTTTAGGATTGTGCTCTTATCCTCTATGTTTCTCAAGATGACTCTTACGTGTCTATTCCTTCCATCTTCTGTTTTCTTTCCAATCCTGTTTGTCTGCTTGATAAAACCCGTCCACTTCAATTCTTCTTTGAGAAAGTCTCTTGCTAAGATGTTAGTTCTTTCTTTCTTGCCAAAATCCTTCAGACCTTTGATGATAATATTAACCTCCTTATTTTGTTTATCTTTTTCTTCTTTTATCTGCCTCTTGATTTGTTCTTGATGGTTTCTTTTTTCTCATGAGTTGGTTCACTAACAACCTGAGCCCAAGATTTTGCTTCTTCTAATTGATCTTTTAACTTATTTTCTCTTAGTTCCATGCTTGCCAACGCTGTTTGGATCTTTTCTAGTTGTGAAATGTCACTTTTTATCACTGTTTCTGGTTTATTTTTTGCTGATTTTGTTTTCTCTAACTCCAGTTTTAGAGAGACCAGCTCCTGCTGACCCCTTACCATGTTGTTTTGCAGGGTTAAATCTTGCTTTTTGAGCATCTTGTTTTCTCTTTCGAGGTTCGAGCTGGTTTCCAGAATTTCTTTAATCTTAGTGCTTTCATGTTGCCCTTTCTCTTCTATCTTCTCCAACCGTTGTTTCATGTTCATAAGCTCATTTACGTACAGTTCTGATGACCACATCAGCGGTGTAGTCGTAGGGTTGTACGGTCCTACATGGTCTTGTGAATCATCTTCCCTTCCGTCTTTGCTTAATAGAACAGTTTCTGTTTTACCTCGTTATGTCTCAAGCTCCTTGTGACACAGAAGATTCTCAGTCTCTTTCCTGCTATCTTCATCTAGTCCTATAGACTCTCCTTCCAGGGGATTCATTTTGATCGTGGTGTTTGCAATGTTTTCCTCTGCCTTGGGTAAAATCTTGATAAGCTTTTTACTATGTTTTTGCCATTGCCTACGGATTTGCCTGCATCTTATTATCCCCTTGTATTGCTTTGCGTTTACAAATATTAACTTTCCATCCGTTTTGATAGTGTTATCATGAGGTTGTAAAAGTGAGAAAGGGTCTCCTGTCTCTTTTAAACTCTGACCATGAGTGTTTGAATCAATAGGTCCATTTGTTAACTGCAGAGTTTGATTCCAAGGGATGCTTAACCCTTCCTAGTAAAGTACCCTAACCACAGACCCCGTTAGCTGCACTTGGGGGCCACATGTTTCCCCTGTGAGAAATGTGAGAAGCTTCATTGGTCCTAGGGTTTGTAAATTTTTGTCCCCTGGTGAAAACCGTGTTTTCTCTGCCATAAAACCCTGTGTTACCAACTGGAGGTTGTCTTTTAACCGTTTCCTTTTGTTTACTATGGTTTGCTTTGATTTTGAAATACCCAATAAGAGGAAAAAAATAGATTAAAAAATAAATAACTGCAGAAGCTTTGAGAAAACGAAGTGTTGTGGGGGCTACCCTGTTCCCCAGCCGTCGGCCAGCAGGACCCACCGAGAAAGAACCCGGATCTCGCAGTTTCCTCCGACAAAACCCTCGAAACGGAGCAGAAACCCGAAACCCGTCACTGCCGGACGCCGTTTTCTGCTAAACTTCACCGTTCCCTGTTCAAACGCGAATCTTTCACGCCCTGTTCACCGTTCCCTGTTCACGCGTCCCTGTTCTTGGAAAGATGTGTGTTAAAGCGGCGAAAAACAACAAAAGATATTCACCTTAGTGCGAAGGGAAGGACGTTTCTGTAACGATTCAATTACTACCGTTGTTCAAGTACAGTAAATAATATTTTTTTGGATAAATTCAGATGGAATTGAAATTAGCTAAATGTGTTACCAGCAACAGGGGATGGGGCTTAAATGGAGGCAGAAAGCTTCTTGGTTGAGGTTTATTGCATAAAAACATGAAGAAATATAAAAAATGACAATTTTAAATGTGTTTGATGTTTAGGTAATGTCGTCAATATCCTCTGGCAGTTGTGCCCTCTACCCCACCTTCCTTCACGGAAAATGACAAACGGCAAGCAAGAACTGCAAAAGAAACAGTACAGAGGTTTTGGTCAGGTTTTTGGTAACACAGTTAGCTAGAGTGTAGAATTAAATGAATACAAGACTAGATGTTAGAGGGTAGGTAGAGTGGAAATATTGTGTTGGACAGTAATGAAAATAAATGGAAATCCTCTCTTTCATTTTATAAATAATGCTTGCTTTCAAATTGAGAAGTAATGGGTTCCTTTAATGAGAAACACAAAGCTGCTGATGATTTTTATGTTTTCTTCAGAGATTTTGAAATTTGGTTGTTTTAGTTTTAGATCACAAAGATCCGAAGCTTATGGGACCATACCAATCCGTCCGAGTTAGACCAAAATACCTTCAATGTGCCTGATCATGGTATCCTAATGCACATCAATAGTGCCTTTCTTTCCTCGCCTATTGCAATGTATCTATGTAGCCCTGACTACACTGCTTTCAGAAGGGAATTATTAAGCCCACAATTCTCTTATTGATCTTTATGTTTTCTGTGTTTTAATTTATCAATATAGGCACAATGATTGATTGGATAGTATGCTCTGATTAAGAATATTTAGGTCTAATGGAAGCTTTTTTTTTGTTATGAATCTGGGTTGTTGTATAACCTTCCATTATCAATTGTAAAGACTATTGTAATTGATGTTTTATAGGGTTGTGTCCTTCGAACGATTCACTCAGATTAGCATTTATGTATGTGTAGGTATCAAGGTGTTGATTCAGAAATTTTGCACCACCATCCTACCAATGGAAAGAAGCCGCATCTAAAAATATATAGCAAGGACAATAATCTTGAGAATGGTGGTAGGGATTTGAATAAACGTTCTTCAGAAGGCAAATTTACACTTAATGTGTGAAGAATCAACTTCAAAGGAGGATCTTCATCCATGAGGAGTCCTGATGATGTTGGCCTTTTTAAAGAGCAAGATTATGAAAATGGAAATGAGAACAAAAATATTCTGTCTGAACCATTCCAGAAATCTAATGAGGGATGTATACCTCCCAGGGCCCTGAAAGAAGGCGGTGATATGCTTTTACAGTGGAAGAAAAGACCTCGTGCTTACAAGCTAGAATCTAGAAGTATAGGGGAAGATTCTAGCATGCCCTATAGAAAAATTCTTCGCAATGAACGGCAAGCCACAAATCCTGAAAAGCAGAAAGTTCCTGTGGAATCTCAAGTAATTGCCAAGAAGCATGACACTAAGGGCTAGCACACCGCACCGAGAAGCCCAATTTGGCTCCAACACAAGGTCAGTTGAGGGTTTGAACATAAATTGGTGAGAAAGATATCCGTTAAAAAATATTCTGTTTTCCCTTCTTGATGCGTGCTTAATTACGTTTTTTTTTGGGTGAATTTTTATTATAGAAAATATGTTTTGCCAGGAATTGGGAAGGTATGAATGGTACCCACCTCAACAGTGATCTTTGTCAAAAGATAGATATGCATTTATCAGCTCGTCATGACAAGCATGACAAAACAGTGTCTTGCTTCAGTCCAAATACTTTTGGGAATGGTATAGTAAACGATGCAATGGTCTGCAATTCTACATCGTCAGATGTGGAGGCCCATGCACCTGTAGAGAAGGTTAATATGGAAACATTTGAATGGCCAAGAATTTTGTTACAATTATCTCGCAAAGAAAAAGAAGACGATTTTCTTGCCATGAAAGGCACCAAAACTATCCCAGAGACCTAAAAAGCGCCCGAAGAATGTTGAGAGGGTTCTACAGGTATTAATAAAATCTTCTCATGTTTTTCTTGCTTTGCTTTCAGTAGATCTACACAATCATGACAAGATTTTGCTTAATATGATTCTCATTTTTGTATTTGTAGAATTGCTTTCCTGGTAGCTAGCTTTCAGATTTAACAAGGGGACGATATGAAGTCAGAGAAAAGAAGTGTACTAAGAAGGTTTGTTTTCTCATTTAGCAACGTTTAGAGCCATTTGGGGGAATGCCTTTACCAAGAATATATATGTCTTTCCCTACATTTGGCTTGCCCCTATTTGTTGTGGTTTTTACTTGCTTTGCAAGGCTTTGCTTTGATTGAATCCATCATCTTGACATTACAAATCTACTTAAGTGATTGCATTGTTTGTAACTTTGTGTTGCTTATTATACTGCAGAAACCAAGGGGGCTGAAGGCGATGGAAAGCTCTGATAGTGAATCTCACTAATTGTAGTAACATCAAGGATACCAAGCTCTCCTTTTGACAAGCTAACCTCATATTATTCTCTTAAAAAAAGTGATGGATTGATTGCAAATTTTTGTGGTGGAGTGCTATTGGAAAGCTACTCTGCATTTGCAATCAATTTTGATGCTCGGATATATTCATTGTTGCTTTTTTCCCCTCTTACCAGTGATCTAGCAAAATCTGTTTCCAATTTGAAAATCATGTATAAAGTTTCAATCTGTAGAATTTGCTGCCATTCTGGCTGGCTTTAGAAACCTGCAAGAAATAAGGTTTGGTGCAGCTGCCACTGCAGACAACACACTTCTTCTTGTATTATGTGTTTGTAGAGCTTTTAACAATAAAAAATCTCAGTTACCTTGTAATCAGTTCATCTTTAATGTTGCGCCACAGGCCATCTCATTGAAAGGCAACCCCTTACAGATATGTTGGATGATATTCATGTACAGATTAAAATGTTCTGGGCAGTTTGTGCAAGTTTTAACTCATTCAACTCAGCAATTCAAGGTTGGGTTTTATTTGACACCGAGTTGTTAATACTGATTAGTAACCCAAATTTTTGGTTGTCATTGCATTACTATAATTTGTATATAGTAAACTTGGCAAAATTAGGCCTGGTGTTTGTAACTAAATTTTCTATTGAGAAAAATTCTTTTACAAGTTCTATATATTCAAAAATCATGAATACCATTTGAAAAGGTGCCTATATTTTAAAAGTACACCATGGTATAAACTTCCTTTTTCTTTGAATGACATTATGGCAGTAATCCAACCCAATTTCACAAGGTTGGTAGCTCAATGTAGATCCTTCCTGGATGATGGATGTACTTTCATTGTGAGTTGGTTATACCCAGAAATATTGATACAACTTAGAGTGCATTTAACCAACATTTAGGTGGAAGGTGTAGTAGAATTCTATTTTGAACACTCCTTTTGAGGTCTTGTTTCACCTGTAAAAGGGACCACCAATAGAAATTAACCATTTCATTAGAGACTGGAGTTTAGAAATTAACCACTTAAAGTTAATGAAATGCATATTATAAGATGTTCTATTTTGTGGTGTTCTTTTGGTAAGCTATTCTGTCTCCATTCCCCACTATAGTTTAGTTTTGAGTTTCCTTTATTTAAAAGAAAGCTAATGTTGGGGAAGCACATGGTAAGTGCAAATGCTTTCAAGAGAAATGACCTCTGTCCACTTACATTGCCTGAAACTCACATTTAATATTTTGCAGTTGATAAATTTCTGATTCTGGATTCATTATCTTAAGCAAGGTAGCTAAAAGAGTTTCGTCCAGGCACTATTTGCAGAAGCAATACCATCCACTTGATACTAAAGCTCATCAGGCAAGTCAAAAAACAATATTATATTTAGTCTAGCCTCGTATTAGAGCATCGTGGTTGTAAAGCAAAGAAACCCCCTACCCTTAAAAAATATAAGCTGATTTATTGGTTTGCTTGTCTAGCATTCTAGCCTAGCCCTGAACTTGAGTGTTTAGTAGAGCATGGCAGATATGAACCTATTTGCAAACATTTCAAAACAAAAATAAATTATTATTTGTCATTACTGTCTCAAAGTATAATTCCTTTGCAAAATGATTTCAGTTGTAAGAATTCCGGTTAAAGGAAAACTTGTAAGTGTAAACAATAACCCTCAATATGCATTGAGGAAAACTTATCAGTGTAAACATTAACAATCAATATACATTGAGGTGATATGTACAATGAACTTTATCTATAATCTTGATGAGTGTAATAAAATTTTAGGCTTGGAGAGTATACTGAACTTCTGTGTCTCATTTTTGAAAGGGTACTAATTGCTAGTTCATAATCTACAGTTAAATCTCCGCACTACAATACCCATAATTAGTTCAAACATCAAGAATAATTCTTGACAGTTCAAAATTGCACCTAACTGCCACATAATCAGCGGTGGCATTAACCTACCTACAATTTTAATTTGAAAACAACACTGAAACTGGATATGTACAATGAGGTGATATGTACAATGTCTGTTATACAATGGTATTCATGTAGAGGCAGACATTTCTGAAATCTGGGACAGCAGGGAGTTGCACTCATTGTCAAATTCGAATCTTGCAGCTTTTGTAATTGTTGCTTTCAGCCTTGACTCAGAGTTGTATATCTCAGTCCTAGCTGAAATGGTGAAGAGGAATTGCTTGAAAATGACATCATTGATTATAGATTGAGGAGACCTCTTAGCATGGACATCATACTGCAACATGTAAAGCTCTTTTGCAGATATTTGCAACAAATCTTCAGTAACCTCATTAAAGGCCACAACCAAAGAACTCTGCGTGTGGTCTTGAATTTGAAGGCACAAGAGGTATTTTTAATTACATTCTTCAAGAGGAACCCTACATCTCATGCAATACCCTTTACCATCATTATCTTTGATACATTTTTTCCTACACTCTTTACCATTAACCCTTAATGGACAAGCTAGGTAACAGAAGGTGTCACGTTTTACAGACTTGATGGTCGCTTTCACTATGGCCTGTAAAGGTTGAGAAATTGTTTTAGAGCATTCCAAAAGAGATACAATAAGCATCCGTATAGGCGATGTAGTTGATAGTGCTGAGTTGGACGATATATTTGTATCGTCTCTATATTTCAAATGTCTGAGTTCCTCTACCTCAGGTATTGTAGGGTTTATAGCTAGCACTGTAGAGGCAGTAGTGTTGACAACTTTTCCATTAAATTCAGTAACACGACCACTCTTAATAGCAACCAAAATAGCTTCTTGGGAGTCTTTCATTCTTTTGATTTCCGTACCATCTTTCTCTGAAATAGGACCCCATAAATTTAATTGAATGAAGGAAAGTGACTTGTCTTGCATCTGTAAGCTTCTCCTCGACACTTCAGTTGCATCTCTACACCATATAGTTGACGTATCACTAATAGCAGTGACAATTCCAATAATATCAACAAGACTATTATTGTCCATGTCTGGAATTTTGTCAATGGATGTGAATTTGAAATTATGTTTTGGCACTGAGGGGTCATCATCACAACGCCACAAGATTGAATCCTGCTCCAGAGTGATTTCAAGATGGCTATTGAGCTTGTTGTAGTTCCTATTTGCTTCCTTTATCGAGCTTTTTGAAAGCATGTACAAGGCTCCCACTTGCATCCGTTCATAATGGAGCTCTGCTATATCATTGAAGCAAGTAACCCTAATTTCAGTCCCCTCATTGTCTATCATGTCGAAATTAAAAACTTGTCCAGTGTTCCTGGGTGTCTTAAATTTGTGCATATTCTTCTTTCTTGTTACCCGACCTTTAATTGTCCATCTTCCTTTGTAGGGGTTCAAGCATTTGATAGGGCTTATATGTTCAACCGTGTTCTCATGTTGAGAAGATGTGTTTATACCAATCATTGCACTTTGACTGCTCGAAGAGCTTCCCATGTCTACATGCATTTGTTGTTCCTATTGTTTGAACAAGAATTTGGGTTGGCCAATTAAATGGCATTCTGTGGCGATGATTTCTATTTCAAAGAGTATCAATGCCCTATAAGAATTCAAGGAAAAGAATGGTGTAAATATGATGACACATGTATATTTGGCCATGAATGACCAAAAAAACTCTGAGAAAGATGAATCCTACCTTGACTCTGCAATGGAACGACATATGTAATTCGTCAATTGCACTATAGATCCTACCTTCAATGTTTGGGATGAGAAAAGCATAGTAAATTTTTTGGGGAAAATGGCTATCTGCATATGCAAGCCATCGGACAACAGAACCTTATACCGTTCACATGAATCTGAACCAGGACTTAGTTTCTTTAGAGAAACAATTTGAAGTGACGGAGAGGTTACTAGATTGAATTGCTCGAAGAGTGAGTTCAACTGCCATTTGAGTGTTTTCAAATTTTATTAGTAGAAGTCAAATGATATAAAAAAATTGAACACAAAGAACAAGAGGAAATGTTCAGTTGTTCTATCAAACAGATGCAGATGCAGTATCATTTTTGACATATTCTTTTATCCATTTAGTTTACAATAAAAAAATTAAATTATCACAAAATTTTGTAAGCAACTGTGAAAATCAGAGGTAAACAACTTGAACACTACACACAGATTTTTTTCAAATTTTATTAGTAGAAGTCAAATGATATAAAAAATTTGAACACAAAGAACAAGAGGAAATGTTCAGTTGCTTCGTCAAATGGATGCAGATGCAGTATCATTTCACTATTATCACAAAATTTTGTAAGCAGCTGTGAAAATCAGGGAGTAAACAACTTGAACACTACACGCAGATTTTTTTCAAATTTTTCACAGACTTGGCTGACTGATATTGGTGCTATTGTGAAGGCAGCAAACAATGCTCGGATGCATAAAAAGAACTGCAAGCAGTTTGCTCAACATCACCAAGAATAAGAGCTACCTTTATTTGCTTGCTTTTGGATGGAATATTGTCCATCAGTTCAAAGAAACACAGGTAGAAATTGATAGTTTGCTGAGGCTGATCCCACTCATCACTCCTGTAGAACATCATCAAGTGAGTAAATTTAGGATGAAACTATCCTGTTATTCTAAGAGAGGGGATGCAAAACAGAGCATTTAATGTAAAATGAAGGCCTTAAATGAATGTCAATCCCTAAAGACTAAAAATCCAATTTTTAAAAAGAAAAACGACAAGGATAAAGCAAGATTCAATACTAAATTTGTTAAGACACTTAAAATTAACAACACAATTGAAACAAAACATCAAAGTATTGATCTAAAAAGAAAAAACCTAAAACTTATTAGGCTAAGAGGCTGTGAAACTTACGAGGGGCTTTTTTCAAGAAGCATTTCTTGTAGAATACAATACAGTTTTTCAATATTAGATTTGTTTTAATTAAATTTTATTCATTTTTAGCAAGTAAAAATATGGGATGTGGAATTAATAGTTGGCAGATCCTATAGTGAATAGCTTTATTGCAATGCTAATAAATAAATGAAACGCCAGATTGAAATATTCAATAAATGAACGAGTAACAGTTGTGTGGATTTGCAAAATACACCATGGTAATTAAAACCACGAAGATTGTGGGGATTATTTTTAGGAGTTTTCCTTATTTGGCGTTGGCAATCTTTATTTATTTTAAATTTATATTTAATTTTTCATTTGCAATTTATTTTGATTTTTTTAGGTTTATATTTACGACCAAAAATGAGTGCTCTCATCTCCACCCCTGCTACAACTGTAGTTTGCCTCAAAATTGCCGATAATATTAATATTAATATTAATATACATATAGAATGAATAAAAATTAAATAATTAAATAACCATATTAACAGTAATATATTATAATGAAATTGATATATATTAATATTTAAATTGAAAATAAAATTTAGCTAATTTTTTTATTAATATTTAAAATATAAGATTAAAAATAATATACATATAGAATAAATCAAAATTAAATATATTTATAATACATATCAATTTCATTATAATTTGTTAAATTTAAAATAAATTGAAACTAAAATTTTAATTCATATTTAAAAAAATATTAACACGGGGAAATTTTCTAAAGTCCGTTGTTCCTATCGGCATATTCCTTGAACCTCCTATAGGTGCAAGTGCTAGTATTAAAATTATCTAAGATTAAGAAAAGGAGAGAAGAAAAAGAAAGATAGGTGCAAGTGCTAGTATTAAAATTATCCAGGATTAAGAAAAGGAGAGAAGAAAAAGAAAGAAATGATCCCACAAAGGAGAAGAGAAAAAGAAAATCAAGGGCGAGTGTGAAGATTGTGTAAGAGAAGTAATAATCAATTGCCAAGAGACTCAAATCCCAAACCCCATCCTCCATGAAACTCAACATCAAGCCCCATCTCCATGAAAGAGTGTTGATTTCAAGCAGACATGTTGTTTGGTACGAACGTACGTTCAACAAAAGGCAGATTTTTACTATGTAGCAATAGAGAGAACTGTTTCACCAATGTAGGGAATAGACCCCCAAGTTGTGAAAAATCAAGTGATCAAATTCCTAAACAAACTTGGCATTGGTTGTTGTGCCAACAATCAAAGATGCCAAGGAGAGATTGTTACATCCCTATTTTCTAACTTGCTTTACTTTTACTTTTTACTTGGGCATAAGTAAATTTGTTGTGATGTTATAGACTTATGACAGGATATGACATGGAATTATATTGAATATCATTTATGAAATCATGGAAATGATTATGTTATTGTCGATTTAATATCTATATGATGAGATTCGATTTACTAGTTGAATTTATTGAATAATGATGCACTGATTACATATTGTTTGATGACAAGTGAAAACAGGATTACAGGTTATCAACTCTCAGAGAAGAGAGAGAGAGTATCTTTCGAGAAGAGAGATATAGACCTTGGAATACGAGTGGTCTATTTGCCAAACAAGTTTAGTGTTAAACGATAATGTGAACCAATGAGTCTTATGAGGTAAGTCTTGTCTTGCTAGTTACTTTCGAATCTAATCGACAGGTAGTCGATATCTTGATTATTATCTAGTCAAGTCGATGATGAGTCGACTTAGTCGTTTGCAAAGTAAAC
This sequence comes from Cunninghamia lanceolata, assembly GCA_027924645.1. Classification (NCBI taxonomy): domain Eukaryota; kingdom Viridiplantae; phylum Streptophyta; class Pinopsida; order Cupressales; family Cupressaceae; genus Cunninghamia; species Cunninghamia lanceolata. The sequence goes on along the minus strand of BSBN01000165.1, from coordinate 9,500,080 downwards.
AATGTCATAGCCGTAAAACGGTTGCGTTATTCTTCTTGAGTCACTTGAGGTTTTATTGTCGCCTCTTAAACGTCAAGACGTTCCCATCAAGTTAGATGACGCTAATATTGTCGATGTTTAACGTCAACAGATGAACTCGTCAAGTCGACATGATTTTAATGAAGAATTGTGATGGGGAGGTAAACTCGAGTAGAGGTTTTTCATAGCTATGTGATAGCTAAATGAAATCTAAAATCTTGTTTTGCGTTACGCCCAATCCGTCGTGATTGCCGTCAAAACGCGTTGATTATGTGTTGTGAATTTATTCCCTTTTGAAAATCGACGGAAGTCCAATGTGAAGTTGATATATGCTATAACTGTTTTGGTCGTCATTTGGAAGGATATTCCAAAATCGTTTTAGTCATAACTTGGCTAATGGGAGGTATTTTCGTCAGTTTGCTTGATGTTGGTTTTCTCACCAAGTCAAGTTGTTTTACGCCCAAGCTCTGTCGTTTCGGACGTCATCCTTTGTGAATACGTCTTTTCCTTTCGAGTTTACGACTTGAGTTATCTTAGATCTAACCCATTCTCTCTTACTTTAGTCGGTTTTGATTCCTTACCTCTTTTTCGACCTTGGAGCCACCTTGTGCGTTTATTAGTTATCACCTTGTGAGAGCTTCACTCCTCTAGCGATGTTAGGTTGCATTTTTTGAAGGTTATAAGTCTCCTTGTGGAAGAATGACGAAGTTGTTATGCCACGTCGTCATTTAGAAACCTCCGTCTTGATTGTGGCCGCTACAAATGAGGAGTCGGGTAGCTGCAGTTATGTCGACCCCTTGTGAATAGGCATGTGACGACTGTGGGTTGAATGCTCTAACTTCCATCACCGTGGGCGTGAGAGGTAGGAAGTTGTGCCGTTAAGTATTAAGTTGAACGGTGAGTTTAATGTGATGGACTCCATCATCGTTGAGGGTGCAAAAGGCATCGGTGCTGTTGTTGTTAAGAAACAAAAGAAATCGTAGATAAAGACCGGTCATCTTCTTCGATGAGCTCGGCAGGAGGTTATACGGTTGAGATTTATGTGTAACTGTTAGTTAAATGCCATTTACTCCATCATAGTGGGCGCGGGAGGTAGGAGATTAGGGTGGTCATTCTATAGAAACTAAAACCGCAGAGAGGCACCATTCAGTGGGGGTTTTTTGCTGTGCACGACTAGAAGAATAGAGAGGGTTTTAGAATTGGAAAAATGACAGAAAAAGAGGATTGGATCTTCTTCGCTGTGGAGGGTAGGAGTAGTGAGTGTTTTAAAAACCAGAGGAAGCACGTCTTACCAGAGGAGGACGTGGATAGGGTGTGCAAAGAGTGGAGAGACTGGGAAGGAAGTGCGAAGGTCGCTGAGAGCTTGCCACAGCAGTCTTCAAACTCTGTCGACAGGTTCCCATTCTCTTCTTTTTCACAGTCTAAGTTAGTATTTGTGTCTCTTCTATGCAAAGATAATGTAATATGTTTACAACGAATAGAATATGATGACAATGTCTTCTTACTGCGATTTCTGTGTGAGGTTAATCACAATGTAATAGTATCATTGCTGTCCTTTAGTATTCGAAACCTCAGAAATTATATCATTGCCTGTCATGAATGACACCATATGATAATAGAACACAGTTCTTCAAATGTATACACATCTATGAATGATCATTGCATGATGCAAAATGTAAACTATATTCTACAAGCGGTTGGCAATGACGTATGTTTAGAGAGTTTCCTTTTTGACTGTATTATCAACTTAAAATTGTCTTTTGTGCACTTGAAACGATAGCTCCATAGCGAGAAACCACATTGCACCACGTGCATGCTGTGTAGGAGTTTAAAACCTCAGATTTAAAGCATGTTTTGACGTAGACTTTAGTTTGTTTGACAGCGGGAGATGTAGTTGTAACTTGCTGTGGTGTCGGGAGTTAAAAACCAAAGGAAGACGAGGATTTAAAACATCTCTCAAGTCAAATAGATAAAGATTCCGAAAACAAGACATGGAACGTAAACAAATGTAACTAGCTAGTGTCTTATTCGTTTTATACCTTTAGTTAGAGATCGACAATGTGTTTGGTCATCTCTAATGTCGTAAGATAGATTTCAAAGCCTTTATTATCTTATATACGACTCTTATCTCATTGAAAAATGGGAAACCAATTGATAGATTTCAAATCCTTTATTATCTTATATACGACTCTTATCTAATTGAACCATGGGAAACCAATTGACTTGGAAGGAGGAGTAGAGTTAAAGTATTAGTATTGGTCGAAAACCGTCATGATTTTGTAATGAAAAGATAAGGGTGGGAAACCCGCATTTTGAGTCTAAATTAAGTTGCATGCGATGAATCTTGTGTCGCTATTACCTTGTAGATCGTTATGAGTCTAAAACTTTAAATTTCGGGCTTACGGGAAATTGTGTTATATACTTGAGTATGTTGTATAAACATATGGGAATCGTATAGCCACGTTAGAGACCACTTAGGAGTGGATATTTATAAACGATGTTTTATATGATTATGGGATTATGAATTGCATTGCAAATGCTATCCATATAAACAATGAAATAGAAAATCTATTGTACGTGTAAACGGAGATGGGTATCGAGGATGTTTTATAGAGCTTATAAGTGCGCGAACTCATTTCGTGAGTAGACATTAATGTGACGAGAACCTTAATTTTAGTAAATGCTCATATCTATCTTGTTGGAAAGAGATTTGTTACTAGTCAACAAAGATTAACCCTAGGTAGGGAAAACTCCTTGTTGAGTTAAAAGTCGAATTGAATTACAAGCCGTGAGCCTCAGGTTTTGCCAACATGCAAGAGGTACCATTAAATGGTTAAGTCAAACATTAATTCATTATACTTTTTTATCACAACTTCTCTAAGCTATTACTTGTCGACAAGGGGTGAACTCTTATGTTGCATAGATGCAATGAGAGATACTTAAAAATGAATAGTCTTTCCATAACATTCGTAGAGCAACGACAGTGTCTTGTGAATTTAGCTAAGTCAAAAAGACTAGGTTTGAGTTAGGCAAAACTCAATAGTTAAATCTTAAACCTAGATATGGTAACTATTATATTAAATCATTAAGATCATTATTTAGATCGTGATTGAAGGGTCAAGTGCTATTTGCAAGAAGGGATTTAGATTCCTAGACTATATTTCTTGCCCTGGGTAAGGTTATCATCTTAGTCGTAATTAATCTATCTATATCTATTATGAGACAATAAGTCATGGACCTCGAGTATTGCAATGATGCAATGAGAGTCCTCATAATGAAAGAAAGTTGATTAGGTCTATGGATTATAGACAATGAAAAAAAACATGTTTTGGGTCGGGAAGACTAGATTGATGAAATCATCATGATTTCATAAGTTAAACATAGTTGACTAAGTCAAACTGTAGGAATATGATAGTATCCAAGTCAAGTTGGAGTGGGTGAACATTACGACAACGTTCATTGTGAACATCAATTTATATTGAAAAACGTCAATTTATATTAAAACTATGGCCATAGTAATACATATGTCTCTGATCTGGATTGCACATCCTATCGAGAATCATACTTAGCTAGAGGGTATCTAGGGTTGTATGATAGATAGAGTTGTGTAAGATACAACACTATGTACTCAGAAAGGCAAATTACCACTAGTCACCTTAGTCTATACTTCTCGTGAAGGGTAGGGCCACTTCCGGTATTATCTGATTCAGGGATTTATAATTGATTTATTTTGTAAACATTGAACTTGAGAAAGACAATATGGTCTATTGTATTTTGTAATAAGAGATCTTGTAATTGTAGTTACTCCACTATATGATGAATAAAAGAAAAAAATTTCTGTCTGATTTTACCTTGTAAATTTAAAACATTGAACTTGAGAAAGACAATATGGTCTATTGTATTTTGTAATAAGAGATCTTGTAATTGTAGTTACTCGACTATATGATGAATAAAAGAAAAAAATTTCTGTCTGATTTTACCTTGTAAATTTACTTTATGGTGAATTTTTGGTTTTTACTATGTTTTTAGAACGTGGATGTTACAGAGATCTTGTGGGGAAGAGGGTTTAAAATTTGAATAGGATTTAACTACAACCCTAGCATCAGGTGACATGACACCAACCAAAGATGCTGAATGAACATTTAGTGGGGAAAAAACATATTCGAGTAATTGCATTGAAGGTATAATTTCAGAGCAGGAAAGTCCTTGCATTAGATAAAATCCTTCAAATATAAATTACTGTAACCAAGATGTTTTATAAGTAAAAGCAAACTCAACCACAAGAACATAATAAAGATAATTGCAACTTAAAACACAAATATTTAGAGAGCTGAATATTACAAGAATACACAACAACAAAGAGAAGATAATGTAGAAGCAGGTAATATGTATTCAAAGAGACCCTACATGAGTATAGTACCCACGACTAGAGAAGATAATGTAGAAACAGGTATATGTATTCAAATAGACTCCACATATGCTTTCTCAAAATCTCCCAGTACAGTATGTAATGGTAAACTCAAAATATGTTGCAATCTGCATGATAAAACAATTTGTAGATAAACTACTCTTCTCCTCTTGATCATAGGATATGTTCAGATACATAATGTGTAGCTTGTACGTGAAGAGTATCATAAGAAAAGAAGAATTCACTCAAAGGGGATAACCATCTTGTCATCAATAAAGCATGCTCATCTGAATTTTCTACATAAGTGAACCTTTTATCAAGAAATGGTAGCATGATGGCCACACATCGTTGAAACGGTGAACATCAGCAGATGTGAGAGCGTTTGAACTTAGTGGGATGCCTTCTTACATGATAGAATAAAACAAGACTTTTACCTCAGACCACAATCTCATGCACGAGATCCAAAATTGTTAAGAGGCATTCCTACTGATTATAACATTTCTAAACCTTACCTGTGATAAAGGTGTCATGACACCTAGAACTGTGAGGCCTTCTTATTGTGAGATATGAACCTACAATCCAAGGAGGCTACAATTTTAAATCTCTATAAAAAGAGAGTATAAAAATTATAACCCATCAAGCTAGCTAATGCAGCTACTAACAATAAAATGAGGGCATACCACTAAACCGCAACTCTTCGTACTTGGTGAACCACTCCTCAAATGCTAAATTTTAAATTTCTATAAAAAGAGGGTATAAAAACAATAACCTGTTTAGGCTAATGCAGATACTAACAATAAAATGAGGGTATAACGCTAAACCGTAAATCCTAGAAAATACCAGTCACTTGGTGAGCCACTCCTCGAATGCCAATTATTGATACAAGCCAGTCACAGTAGAAAAAAAGGATGCTGCTCGTTACAAATCTGTCGCAAACTAGTTGTTACAAATCTCTAGCTTCATATGATTTGTGAAAAGTAGTTCACTAAAGATTTGTAACCAGCAGCACCCAAAGAGACAAATTTTGATTGCCTTTTATTTTAAGGCTAACTGGTATTTAAAATTGATGTTCCGGCCCCAATTCCAGTTTCAGATGCAGACAACCATAATCATAAACAAAAGGCAAAACCTCAGTTAGTACCCAATGGTGTCATTGAAATGCAAAGGCAACGCCGAGTAGGTTCTCCTTGTTTTCACAAGAACCCAACATCATTTGCAACTCCACTACAGCAAAGCAAAGAGACACAGGAAAACAATTAAGACAAACAGATAAATAGGAGTAAGCCTCAGAGAGAACCCATAATTGTCATTGAAATGCAGGGGCAACTCCAAGTAGGTTCTCCTTGATGATCAAGGACTTGGAACCACCTGCAACTAACTTCATTGGGTTCATTTCATCATCAGCTGTACAAAAAAAAACCATTGAAACATCCTGGCTCATATCAAGAAATTCAACCATTTAATCCTTTTACTTCATCTGCAATAAAGCATCAGAAGCGCGGATAAGTTCTAATCATTGCCAGAGAATCGCATGCTAAAAAACCATTACCATAAGCCTAATTACCACATTGCAGGCAAAACCAATGGTTAAATAAAGAAATTAACATTGAAAATGTGGGCTCAGATAAGTTACAGCTATTCTCGATCAGTGAAATCAGAAGCAGAACTGGCTTTACAGCTGATTAACTCCTCATTGCTCTTACACTTTAAATAGAAAGCTATGATAATATTAACAATGAAACAAAAAAATAAAAGAACAAACTTCACAAGAATGGTAAAACTATTCCGAATCCTCATGGATTTTGAAGGGCTTTCAGCAAAGGAAAAAAATATTAGGTTAAAAAGAGAAATGCACATTAACCTGTCCCTGCTCTGCCCTCTAAAAGTAAATTCCTCTTTTAAACCCTATTTCCGAACCTGTCCCTGATCTGCCCTCTATAAGTCAATTCCTCTTTTAAACCCTAATTCCGAACTTGTCCCTATTCTGCCCTCTATAAGTCAATTCCTCTTTTAAACCCTAATTCCGCTTCAAAACCCTAGCTCGCTAACAAACCTTAATTCCCTATCATCAATACTAGTTGATCTACAACAGCGGTACAAAACCTGTTAAATAACCCCATTTTATCAGTCAAGGCAAAAGTGAAGAATCTCAAGGCTCCCTGCACCTAGTAAAAGAAAGGATATAACCTTGATTTCTTGTAGAAGCATCATTTTCTTGTTTATTGTTTTTTTCATAGTGGTTGCCAAAAAAGTCGTTTAGAAATTCTATAGAATCAGTTCCCAAACAAAATAACCCTGAACAATGGCATCCGCTAGCTACCGCAGATTTTATTTATTTTTAACCTGTGAACAAATTTAAAGTTAATCAATATAACCCAAAATAACGAAACAAAAAAATAATTTAAAAAAACATAAAAAGGGGCTTATTCTTCAATTGGGTCGTGCGGCCACAGTGTAGAAACCAAATGGGGTGTAGTCCCACCATGCCTCCTTTACCCCTTTTCCAATGACTTCCTGCTTGTGCCACGGCTGCCGCATGGTGTTTAAATAGCATTTGTATGTAACAGAAGTCCGGAGAGTCAAAAAACACAAAAATAAGAGAGTGAAATAGCAAGAATAAGAATTAGGTTTAGGGCTTCTTAAAACAAAGCCATTCTGCTGCAGGGGCATCCACCAGGGCTTAAATTTGACGGTTTATCTTGCCTGTCAAGCAAATTTTATGTGACGGTCTTCTATTTGAAGTTGCTTTTCAAATATTAAAGCCTATCTATTTTAAGAGAAATAAATATATATAAAATAATTATATAGAACTGATGAGGTGGATTCAAAATTAGAGGTAGCAAAAGAGAGGGTTGTCCCTGTAGGTGAGAGGAGGCCATGAAGGCCATTACTGTGTAATGTTGTTGCAGATCATTGTAGTCTGTTGCTTATGTAATTTTGTGATTGAAGTAGCTGAATTTCAATAACTTTTATGAGTTTTGTTTTACATCAGTGGTATTAGAGCTAGAAGATTCTAAGTGTGCAAGCAGATTCGCCTTGCACCAGGATTAAGCTTGTGGGTATTGAGAAAAATGTATGCAAGAGGAGCCCTGCGTGGTTGGGCTAGAGCTAGACCTAGAGATAGAGGAAGAAATCCTCCAGGTGCTGCTCGTGATGATGATTTCAAAGCCTTAAGAAGGCAAGTTGAAGCATTACAAGAAGAAATCAGAAGAGGTTTTCCACAAAGGAGAGAACATGTGAGTGAAGAGGATGAAACTATAAATGCTAATGATTCAAGTAGTGAAGAAGATGAAGCAGCGGCAACAGCTGTGAATGATCCTTTGGTGAAGGCATTGACAAAAATTGGAAAGAGACCAAAAATTGTTGTTCCTACATTTAGTGGGAATTTGAATCTTGAAGAGTTAGTGGATTGAATCAATGACATGGAAGAGTATTTTGAATTTGAAGAGGTTGAAGACCCCGATAGAGTAAAATTTGCAAAAACTAGATTAAAGGGACATGTTTCAATTTGGTGGAGGTTCAATTGAAAAGAGGAAGGAGAGGCAAGGAGAAAATTACCAAGTGGGATAGAACGGTGGAGAAGATGAAGAGACAATTCATCCTAGTGGATTATGAATTAGATTTGCTCAAGAAAATGCAAGGTTTAAAATAAGGAACCAAAATAGTGAAGGAGTATATAGAGGAGTTTCATAGGATCCTGATTAGAGCAGGACATGCTGAAGCTACTAAGAAGAAGGTTGCAAGGTACATTAATGGTCTGAGGCCAAGCATACAAGAAGAGATGGCTTTGTGAGAGTTTACACAATGGAGGATGCATATCAATTTGCCTTAAAATTTGAGGAAAGAATGAACAAAAGATATGGAAGTAAACAAAGAGAAAGAGGTTGTGATGGAAGAACTGGAGGAAGATCTTACAAGAATGATGATGGCAATCAGAAAAATATAGACCAAGTTAGCAACAAAACTCAGAGATATGAAGACTCATATGGTCCTAGAGATCAAAATTGGAGAGGTAGAGGAAGATCAGGTAGAGGCTTTGGAAGAGGAACCTTCAAAGGAACCTGTTATAAATATGGAGAAGAGGGTCATCAAGCTTATGACTATCCTCGTGAGGAGGAAAGACCAAGAAGGAGAGCAAAAAACCAGAATAAAGCAACAAACATTAATGAAGAAGATACACACTCAACACATTGCGAAGAGGTAGAAGGAGGTGAAGTCCTGATGACAAGAAGAGTTATGTTGAATGAAGACAATGGAGCAGCTCAAAGGAAGAGATTAATCAAGACAAGATGCAAGTGCGAAGGGAAGGCTTGTAATGTCAGCATAGACAGTGGAAGCGTGGACAACCTTGTATCAGAAGAGATGGTGAGAAAATTGAAGCTACAGAAGAGGAGGCACCCGAACCCATACAGGATAGCATGGGTACAAGATGATCAAAAGCTTATGGTCAGCGAACAATACTTGGTAAAATTTAAGATATGAGGTTTTTTTAATGAAATCTTATGTGATATTATTCCTATGGATGCATGTCATATTTTGTTAAGAAGGCCTTGGCAATATGATAGAAAGGCAGTGCACGATGGTTATGCTAACACATACACAATCACTAAGGATGGAGTAAGACAAATTAAAACCTTTGAAAGAGGATTTGGTTCAAGTTTGTGGTAATGCAAGAGTTTGTTTAGTTGATATAAGGAAGTTTTTAGATGGCCTGAAGCATGAGAAAGTTTGTTTTGCTTTGATTCCTAAGACTAACTGTGAAAATGAGCCTGTGGAGATTACAGATTTGTTGCAGGAGTTTAAGGATATTGTTTCAGCTAATGTGCCAGAGGGACTCCCACCAATGAGAAAGATCAGCCATCAAATTGATTTGATACCAGGAGCAAGTTTGCCTAACAAGGCAGCCCATAGAATGTCTCCTACAGAGAGTGAAGAATTGAATACACAAGTGCATGAGTTATTGCAGAAGGGTTTGATCAGAGAGAGCATGAGTCCATGTGCAGTACCAGCAGTTTTAGCACCAAAGAAGAGTGGAGAATGGAGGATGTGCACGGATTCAAGGGCCATTAACAAGATCACTATCAAGTACATATTTTCATTGCCTAGAATGGATGATATCATGGATTGCCTAAGTGGAGCAGAGTACTTCACCAAGATTGATCCGAAGAGTGGCTACCATCAAATTCGAATTAGAGAGGGAGATGAATGGAAAATAGCTTTCAAGACTAAGGAAAGTTTGTATGAGTGGTCAGTCATGCCATTTGGGCTAACCAATGCACCTAGTACGTTTATGAGATTGATGAATGATGTATTGAAAGAGTTTTTGGGCAGATTTGTAATTGTTTACATTGATGATATTTTAATCTTTAGTAAGACACTAGAGGAACATTTGATGCATGTTAGACTTGTTTTTGAGAAGCTTAAAGATGAAAAGTTGCTGATTAACCTCAAGAAGTGCAGCTTTGTGAAGAAGGAATTAGTATATTTAGGCTTTGTTATATCAGGAGAAGGCATCAAGATGGACCCGGAGAAGGTGAAAGCTATCATAGAATGGCCAACACCTAGAAGTGTAACAGAGGTGAGATCATTTCATGGATTAACAAGTTTTTATAGAAAGTTCATTAAAGGTTTCAATAGTATATGTGCACCACTAATTGAGACTATGAGAGGAGATAAGAAAGAGTTCAAGTGGACTATAGGGGCAGCGAAGAGTTCTGATTTGTTGAAGACCAAAGTGACTGAACAACCTGTGTTAGCACTCCCAGATTTCAGCAAGGTTTTTCAAGTTGACTGTGATGCAAGTGGTAATGTTATTGGGGTTGTTTTAAGCTAAGAAGGTAAGCCCATTGCCTACTTTAGTGAGAAGTTAAATGATGCTAAGAAGAAGTAATCAGTTTATAATCAAGAGTTTTATACTATTATTCAAGCACTTAAGAAATGGAGACACTATCTCTTGCTTAAGGAGTTTGTTTTGTTTACTGATCATCAAGCACTTCAATATTTGAGTAGTCAAGGGGAGTTGAATCAAAGGCATGTGAAATGGGTAAAGTTCTTACAAAGTTACACATTTGTTTTGAAACATAGAAGTGGAAAGTCTAACAAGGTTGCAGATGCTTTGAGTAGAAGGTAGAATTTGTTGGTTGAAATGCATGTTGAAGTTGTTGGTTTTGATGAGCTCAAGGAGTTGTATAAAGATCCTAATTTTGGAGAAGCTTGGAGGGCCTATAAGGAGCCTATTATAGTAGATAGAACAAGATTGTTGGATTATTTAATCCAAGATGGTATGTTATTTAGAGGTAATCAGTTATGCATTCCTAGAAGTTCTATGAGATTGAATTTGATCAAGGAAAAACATAGTGGAGGTCTTGCAAGACATTTTGGTTTTGATAAGACTAAAGCACTTGTTAGAGAAAGTTATTATTGGCCTCAATTACAGCAAGATGTAAGAAAATATGTTCAAAGTTACAGGATATGTCAAGTGGCAAAAGGTGTTAGTCAAAACACTAGTTTATATTAGCCACTACCTGTACCTCAGAGGCCATGGAAGGAGATTAGTATGGATTTTGTTCTTGGTTTGCCAAGGACACAAAAGGGGCATGATTCTATATTTGTGGTGGTAGATAGATTTTCTAAGATGGCTCGTTGTATCCCATGTAAAAAGATTAATGATGTGTGTTTGTTCTTAAATTTACAAATTGTCAAACCCTAAAAGTATGTCAGGGTTTATGATCAGGTTCAACAATTGGTTTGGCCAATGAATGGAATCAATCAAGATGGTTGGAATTCCCTACTCTTTAGGCTATGTTATGCCTAGATGGGTGTACCTTTATCACCAATAATTGTTAGTTTTATGTGATCAACTAATGATAATTAAGTAGATTAAAAACCTCACACAGCTTTGTAGAGTTTGTGTGATTATAATTTTGTCAATTAAATCATCATCTCTCAATCTATTTCATATTGGCATGAGGGTTTGAAATAGAGAATAAAATACAAACTATCTACTACTCCTACTCCTACAACTGAAAATTAAAAATGTATTGAAAATGTTATATAAGGAATTGTTTTGGAAATGAAATGATCGGTGCCTTTCTTCCACTGGGTAACGGAGTTAGAATACAAATGGATATGTGTCTTCCTTCTGGCTATAATTCAAATTATTTGGCACTACAATGTTTATGAATTGCATAAACGTGCAAAGATATCAATTGTCAGGTTCTTATTAATCCAAATGAATTCAATTCTTACTTGAAGAAACCCATCAAATAATCCACACAAAACATGAATGTGTTTTGATAAATCAAGCATATACTTGATACACTAATTTAAATAACAAGGAAAAACCAAATTAAAGACAACCAGATAAAATTTTACCAATAACTTCAACAAATAATTGAAACCAGAATCTGGGCACTAGATTAATGCAGTTTCTCCATTACTCTGCTTCAGAAAATGGGCCTTTACAATGTCTTGCTTTTCCAAAATCCAATTCCCCCTCTTTTCCCACCGGTCTTGGTTTCCTTCTTATAGGCATTTGAAGGAAGTGATAAGCTTCAGACCTTTTTACATTTCAAAATGATGTTTCAACTACCCACCTGTTCACATAACAAATTTAATTTACATTAATTGCTTTTTGCTTGTCTTAATAAGACCGATGAAAAATACAAATACAACTGATGAAAGAAAAACATAAAAGAAAGCTTGAAGAAGAACTGGGGTACATCCAAAACTTGTTGAAAGTAACTTGATAGTTGACGAATCTAGCAAAGTTCTTTTTTCATGAAGTCTAATTGCTTCACCACACTGTTGACATGGCTAATCCTCTGGAGGAGTCAAATATTCCTTTTCCCACTGATACATCGTGTAATCATTTTGCCACTTGTATCCCTGAATTTGTGGCACATTTGCCAAATGATTTTTCCATCTCTTGTTCAACAATCCTCTGACCTCTTTAATGAATTTTGAATACCCTAAATCCAATGCAGTTATCCTGTTTAGGATCAAATTGAAATTATGAACATTTATCTCCTCATCATTTTAGAAATGACTAATCATATGGGAAACCATTTGATCAAATTCGTTTTTCCAGTCCTCAAAACTTTTGAGTTGATTATTTTCACCAAAAATCTTAGGTATAAATTGATGCTTGAAGGTACCAAAACATTCCATCTTTGCTTCTATTTTTTGGCTTTCTCCAAACACATATTGAAATTCATCAATGACCATCTTTACCATTTTTTCAGTGGGTTACAAAGCAACAGTGGCATCTAGATTATTTTGTAAAAATTTGCACAATGTTATCAAAGTATGATGAACAGGCTGCCACTTTTTAAACAAAGGATCTAAAACAGGAACATGAGCCTTCATCTGCTCCAGTGCTTGGGACAAAGCATCATAACAATTATGTACATCTTCTATCTTATCCAACACCAATTTGACTCTATGCTCTAGAACCTTTTCAAATATATCAAAAATTTGAGATCTTATCTCCCTTTTTGTGGCTTCATTTATTGTCTTTAATTCCTCAATCTCCTTTTCCAAGTTTTGCTTCAAAGCATTTATCTGATCCACATGAACTGTATCAACACCAACTTTTTGAGATATGGGAGGTTGATAAAGCACAATTTCCTTACTCTGAGAAGAATCAATTCTTTGCACTTGTTTCAATTTGACATTTTCCAAATACAATTTATTCATTTCTATCTGACTTTTTTCATACTCAATTAGTTTGAGTTCCATATTCTTGACAGTAGCTTGGGTGAACATGGTTGAGTGCATAGTCATGGTAGCAACCTCCAATACAGATGTATCCTTGAGTGTCTTCACCATGGCATCTCCTCTCATCTCTTGGACTACATCTAATAACTTTAGCTTTTGTGTGTTTTTTTGCTTTGCCCCAAATGCCAAAGTTTCAATCTTAGGATTATATCTTTTGCCACTCACTCCTTCAAATTCAAACTTAGCAACTAACTTAGAATCATCTTGATTCCTCACTTGATCAAGTTGAAACATCTTCTTCAATTCTATTCTAGGAATAATCAACATGTTGCTCTTCAAAACCATTTGTCTAGCCTCTTGTGGGCTAACATTTATTTCATCAATTTTGATTTCTTTGAATGTCTGAGCATCAACTTGGTTGTGTTGGGATTCATCAATCCCCATCTTATTTATTTGCACATTTTCCTCAAACTCCTTCATCTTCATATTTACCCAAAAATCTTTGAATTCAAGAGTTTTTATGAATTCACCATCATTCATGAATATGAGAGAAGCTATTATCCTTTCATCCTTGTGCAATTATGGTTCTCCTTTTACTTGCATATCTATCCTAGCCTCAGGGTTGTGAGCTTCAGTTTCCTTTCTAGTCAGGGGTTGATCAACATCAACATCTTCACTCATACACCTCAATATATTGGCAACCTCATATGCATCCTCTACCTATCCTGTCATCTCATAAGGCACAAGAGGAGTCATATTATCAGTCTTCTGTCTTTTGGACCTTGGCTGCTCTAGAGATGAAGATTCTTGTACTAACATTGCATCAAGAGAGGGCTCAACAATCACAATCTCCTTTGATTTCTTCACAGGAAGCTTGGCAGCTTTTGTAGGTTGGTTTTCTGCTTTACCATACAACCTCTCAAAATTATCAATTATTAAATCAATTCTCTTCAAAGGATTTATTTCTTCCACAAAAAATCCCAAAAAACTAGGATCCATTTTCTTTTTGTTCTTCTTCTATTTTCATCAAAATCTCCCATTTTCTCTTTCTATCATATACCTCTTGAGGAGTGAGGCAATTTCTTATCACATCTTCTTTATAATCCACCTCATGGGTGACCCTAGTCTTGGTGAGAATTACTTGTCTTACAAAGCTCATGTGGCCCTTAGGGTCAAAGACCCTCTCTATTTTAGGTTTCAACGAGTACCTTGCCTTCAAATAATCTTGCAATTCTTCTAGAGTATCAGAACCAATAGACAATCCTTCAAACACAGTTAAATCAGGCAAAAATGTTCCTTTCTTTTGTTTCTTCATCACATCTCTCTCCATCCATAGCATTTGCCACATGAATTCCAAAAATACTAAACAGGAAGGAACAAACTTAGGCAGAATATTTGGAGGTTGGGTGCATCCATAGATCCTCTTTATTGTACATTTAAGTAAGAAGAACCGATCCCCAAAGTTGTGCATATGCCCTGTCTCAGGCCTTAGTGCAAAAGGCCTCAACAACTCTCTTATCTCAATAGATAACCTCGGTGAAACATTCCCAAGGGTAGCCATAACTCTGACTATAAAATCATCATGAGAAATTCTATAATTGTTGTTCTTGAAATTACTGTCCCAAGTATAGCACCAACATTGCATTGGCATCCTCTTTCCCTTTTGATCAACCATATTGATGTCCATTCTCTTGGTCCACTTGTTTATGTTTTGATACAAAATCATGTGACACAACAAGGAATAATGCCTGAAAGTGATAGTAGCCTTGTTTTCTCTCACTTGGAGGAATCCATTATGTAGTTTTTTCTCAATGACAAAAGCAAAATCAAATTCAATATTAACTTCAAGATTCTGAATCCTCATGGCCATCATCATTAGGCCAACTGACATTCTATCTTATGCATCTATTCCCAATACTTGACATAGGGCAAAATATGTCTTTTTGAATACACTATAAAATCATCAACTGAAAATGGTTCAACAAAAGATGTGGGAATAGGTATTCTTTTGTTATTTGCTCCCTTTCTCATGTACATTGGAAGCTCATCACTCTGATAAGTCATCCTTAGTCTAGTATAATCCTCCTCACTTTTCTGAATGTCAATCTTAGTGAGAGCTTGTTTATTCAACATAAAACATTCAATAATAGCATCTCTGGTTGGTGTTACCAAAGGTGACCCATTAGGTAGTCTCATGGTCATTATAACCCCATGATAGTTATGTACCAACACTCTAATGAGTTCAATATCTACAAAAACATTGAGACCACTAGTTTTGCTAAGTCAAGGGTCCATGGGTTTGAGACAGGGCCCTGAGCATCTTTTTTTATCACAGAAGTACCAAAATAGATTCCATCCTGAAATAGGAATTAAGCATCTCTACACCCATGTGCTTCATCCTTAAATATGTTCTTGTAACCCTTGTCCACAAATTTTGGCAATATAACTAAAATAGACTGTTGAAGTGGTCTCCTTTTCTCTTTTGGAACTGAAGGCTCTCCTTTCTTACTCATAGACTCACTCTTTTTGGGAGGCATTGTGAAATATATAGTGAACTAGGGTTTTTTGAAAATTCTTTGTTTCACAAAGCTACTTAAAAGCAGTAATGGACAAACACTAATCAGTTTTTGCCAAAGGAAAAGGCCAAATGCACTTACCCATTCAAATAGAAGTTGCAAAGCATACACCAGACTTTGAATTCTTTGTCTCTGGGCACTTTGAGCCTCTTTGAATGATTAGAATGATATAGAATTTCACATTTATCGGCTCCTGCACCCAGTCATTTTTCCATTAATATCAACTTCGTGCTGAGAGATGCAATGATCAATGACCACATATGATTTCAAATATACATCGTTGATCTAAGAAGATCGGATGGCTGAAAATGTTTGATATGATTTGCCTTATTCACAGTGAATGTGAATGACAACTGTATCACAGTCCTGTCATAGTATATGAAGACCCCCGCAGGGCAACGAGACATATACTTCAAGTTTTAACTCATCCTGCAATACCACAAACCATTTTTAGCTTTTATCAATCCTATTGCAGGCTTGTGGTAACCTTTATTTCTAGGTTAACCGCTTACTGCTATCCCGCACATACATCAAATGATATGACACTCCTGTCGCAGGATGGCGGGAACTTTTATTACTTAATTGACCCCTTACTGCCAACCTGCAAGTTGTGTTCAATGCCACAATATCCATGTTGCGAGGCTGCGACAGTTTTAAATGTTAAGCTTATTGTTTACCGTCATCCCACACTTGTGCTTACCATTTGTTGCGGTAGTGCGGTGACTGATTATATCACACCACAAGTTCCTACACTCCCACAAGGGACACATAGAGTAAGCTATGCAGCTTCGCAGGGATGCGGTACTAGGCCAAAACACAAACTAAGATAGAAATACAAGGATATAGTACATAAATGATGTAAAATGATTAAATGAAGGAACTATTAAAGATTTTTTGGATTTTGGGGTATAAATGACAAAAGGATCAAGACTCTTTTTAAAAGTTTTTTGGAATTAGAGTTTACAAAACTGGGTATAATCAAGTGAATTTTACCAGTTCTAACATTGTGCACATTGTAGATTTGCTTTTCAGAGAAGTAGTGAGGCTACATGGTCTCCCAAAGAGCATAATTTTAGATAGAGATACAAAGTTTGTGGGATACTTTTGGAGGACATTATGGAAGAAGCTGACTAATTTGAAGTTTTTCTTAGCCTACGATCCACAAATAGATGGCCAAATGGAGGTTGTAAATAGAAGCTTGGGTAATTTTTTGAGAAGTTTAGTTGGAGACAAGCCAAAAGGATGGGATTTGGTTATACCTCAAGTTGAATTTGCATATAATAACTCAGTTAATAGGAGTACAGGTAAGACACCATTCCAGATTGTTTATGGTAGTAGCCCAAGAGATGTTTTAGATTTAAGAAAGTTAGATAGAAGTGATAATAAAAGTGCAGATGTAGAAGACTTTACTAAACACATGAAGAAGTAAAGAAGCATATCAACAAGATGATTTTTCAGTATAATTCTAAGGCTGAATTGAAGAGGAGACATAAGGAGTTTCAGATTGGGGATGAGGTTATGGTACATTCGAGGAAGAAAAAATTTCCAATTGGTACTTACAACAAGCTAAAAATGAAGAAGTTTGGGCCTTGCAAGATTGTAAGTAAGCACAATTCAGGTAATGCCTATGAATTGGAGTTACCTAATGAGCTTAATATTTATCTCATATTTAATGTTTCAAATCTATCAGAATATCATGAAGGTGAGTTTTAGGGAGATGGAATAGGAGCACGGATGAATATTCCAGCATCTACTTCACAAAAGGAGGAGATTGAGACAATTTTGGACAACCGGGTGAGTAGGAGCACAAGGAACAAGCAATACTTTGAATATTTGGTAAAGTGGTTTAGAAGACCTATTGAGGATTCATCTTGGTTATCAGAAATAGAGGTTAGAAGGTTTGGTTTTCCTCTTGATAAGTGGCAGGGTCACTTTTCTTTCTTCCTTGGGTGTCTAATGCAGGAACATCTATGTGGAAGGGACCCAATTTTGGCGTTAGTTTTTTCTTAGTAAATGCTTGGTCTAATTTTGGTTTAACCTCAGCAGTCTCCATCAGAGAATATTCCCACTTCCTTCGTAGTGGTGCTGGGGGTCATGCATGGAAGGAAAGAAAGAACATGGAAGGACTGTTAAATATAGTCAGCATAAGGCTTGTCTCATGCAGAGTAGTGCTACCTAAAAATAGTTTACAAAGGAATAGATTTATTAATGAGGCAATCGCTGCAATCAGGAGAGGGGGCCTTCGGCTTCTGTAGAACCTAGTAGCAAATCCATAGATAATAACGAAAAGAGGCTAGAATACAAAGTTTTTGGTCTAAGGTGGTCTAAACCATTGGTTCCTTTGCATCGAGTTGTGAAATTCGATCTTCCCCTGTTGTACGTGTTTATACAATTGATGAGGTGAATTCAGAATTAGAGGCAGAAAAAGAAAGAGTTGTTCCTGTAGGTGAAAGGAGGCCATGAAGGCCATTACTGTGTAATGTTGTTGCAGATCATTGTAATCTGCTTATGTAATTTTGTGATTGAATTAGCTGAATTTCAATAAATTTTGAGTTATGTTTTACATCACATTCTGCACACTGTTACAAATAGAACCTTCTTGTAATTTTTGCTAAAGGATAAAATCCCAACGGCATGAAATTTGAAACCACTCTACTTAGGGGAGAGGATCTAGTAGTTGAGCACCCTAACTACACACCTCTCAAAATTATACATGGCTTATCACTAAGGTTTTAGGGCCACATCATCAAATATGATGTCACATCAGCATGCTTTTTGTTGAGGTGTCAAATAGTTCCCCAAAAAAGGGTGGACCAATAGGTGTGCATTAAGTCTTGTTTTGTTGGTGGGTTGATGTGGCATCACATGATTGGTTACTTTTTAGATCTAAAGGGCACATTTCATTCAATTATTAGTACTTATAGTCAACGCTAACAACCTTAAAGTCACAACTACTAGTGCTAAACTTTTAAAAATATTGGGCCTTAAATGCACAAATATTATCTGAGCCATTGGAACTATCTCAGCTATTAGGTCTTTTCCCCTAACTAGCACTTGCAATTTCACGGGTGCAAGGGATTCCCGATACTAAGAGATTAGGAGGAATTGAAGGAATAGGAATGTGATGAATCTCCAGACATGAGGAAATTTCTCTAATAATTATCCAGAAAGGCATTTTTGTGTTATTAAAATAAATAAATAATTTTTTTATTACTTTTTATTAATTTTTAATTTTTTAATTATAAAATTATTTTTTAATTATATTGACATTTACTAAAGAAGCTCAAAATATAGGTTCTTTTCTTCTTCTTTTTTTTTGGGGGGGGGGTGAACTAATGGAGCTCAAATAATAAGGCATGGATTCAATTAATGTTTGGAATCCACGCTTGGGAAGATGGAGTATGGAGGCAAACGTATGAAATACATAATCTGCCACCTATTTAGTGCTTTGTGCCACATTGCAACCATGCATATGACACACAATTCCAAGTGTCTTATCAACTCTTTAACTATTATAAGTACCCCTCCGTTTTCTTACACCATATGCAGTAAGGTTTGGATATAAATCTTTGTGCTTGAATTAGTAGACTATATTTTTTTTCGTGAAACAGAAAATGCCAAGAGTTGCCTTGGGATACAAAATTCCTAAGTGGAGGCAGACTCCACTCATGGCCACATTAGGTTCTATGACTACATTGGGGACAACTGGGCCATTATCTTCTCACAATATCTTCTCACACCCTGGTCAGTTCTCAAAACTCTTCAATACATCATTTTGTTTCTATGTTTTTGTTTTACTTATGTCTTCATTCTTTTTTTGGGTCAATTGATTTTACATCGGTCTGTACTACCGAGCTTGGAAGGATTGCAAACTACATTGGTGAATTTGAGAAGCATGGAGTGAAGCTTTTGGGCTTGTCCTCTGATGAGGTGGATTCACATAGACCATGGTTGCCTGATGTTGAAGCATGTTTACCTAAAACTTTTATCATCGACTCCTTTGTGAGTGTGAGCTATGTGTGAGAGCTCATACTTAGACCTTCTCCTATCACTTCTCTTGTTAGACAATAAAATTGCAGCACACCCCATGCGAAAGAAATAATTGGGCATGAGCATGGGCCTTTCTGAGCTAGTAAACCAGTTGAATGTTATCATCTCAGTGCTCACCACAACTGCATAACTATTGGGATGTGCTTGTAGCATGTTTCTTACCAGATCCAGAGATATAATCCCTGCACTGTACCCCATTCCTCCCATATTGAATCTCAAAATGTTACCTCTCATCTTGTAGTGGTTAACAATCATGGCATAGAGGGATGGGGTAGGGTTGAAGAGGCTATAGTTGACAACCAAAATGCCTATGTCCTTGTGCCTCACTCTACACTTGTCGAATAATTCATCTAATGCACCAAACATCACCATTTCTACCTCTGCTCAACCTTCTTTCATAGTGGAACATAAGCCTGAATCCATTACTGCCTTAGGTAAATAAGTCTCTTCCCTCAGGCCTAATCTGTCTAGGATTCTCTTTTGGAAGTCTGGGCTTGCATCATCAAAATGGCCAGAACTTTTGGCCAATTTGATGAATTCCTCTTTGGCGACTTGACATCACAATAAACAATAGCAACACATAAGCTATTAATATTTTTTCATTCCTCCATGGTCTTGGATCGATTCCTAGAAGGTGATTCTTTTGTTTTATGTTCGCGCTCCCCTTCAGCTCACCTCAAATCTTGCAATTTGATATGCT
This sequence comes from Cunninghamia lanceolata, assembly GCA_027924645.1. Taxonomy (NCBI): domain Eukaryota; kingdom Viridiplantae; phylum Streptophyta; class Pinopsida; order Cupressales; family Cupressaceae; genus Cunninghamia; species Cunninghamia lanceolata. The sequence continues at coordinate 9,479,610 of BSBN01000165.1, read as the reverse complement.
CGCCTGAGTTCTTTGTTTTCAACCGTTTCAAAAGTAGCCAGCGAGGGACATTTCAACAACATGAGACTTTCTGACACGATTTTTCCCTGGCCTGAGAAAACCAACAAGTTTAGAAAATTTTCCAGTTAAGTGAAAGTTCACTTATAAAAAGCCTTTCGGCTAATTATTTGTGTGAATTCTGTAGAAGTTTACATTGAAATGTTTTTTTATAATTTAGGTATTTAAGAAGGTGGATTATTTATTTTTTGCTTTAGGGAGTACCATTCCTTCATTTTAGTGTTTTCATCATACTAAAAATAGTATTTTTGTCTTTTTGACCCTTAAGATCTCAAAGTTTTTGGCCAATTAAAATTATTCCAAACATATAGAAGTCAATTAAATTATTAATAAATGTTTTTAAAAACATTTTAAATTTAAAAAATTGCATGTATAGTTTATAAATAATAAGCATAAATATATGTGTAAAAACAAATTCTAAAATTTAATTGGTACACACTAGTTAAGTAATTGAAGGCAGGTACTAATAACTCTTTAAGTAATTCAAAAAATTCATATCATTATAATACTTCGCAATAATATATATACACGCACACATACAAGCCCCCCTCTATATATAAGTTTGTATATATATATATATATATATATCCTCTATATATAAGTTTGTATATATATATATATATATATATATATATATATATATATATATATATATATATATATATAAACAAACACCCCTCTCTATATAGAGAGAAGAGACTGATAAGTTATATGGAAAAAATAGTAGATGAGATTAAGGGATGCTAGATATAGTAATGTATTTTAAAACAACTCTTAAGTAACTGACATAAATGCATATTGTTATAATACCTCACAATAATATAATATAATATATATACATATAAGCTTCTATATATATTTATGTATATATGTATATGTACATACAAACCCTATAGATTTATATTTATACAAACCTCTTTATATATAAGCCCCTCCCTTTCTATATAAACCCCTCTCTCTCTATAAATATATAAGCTTTTATATTTATATATATAAAAACCTATATAAGTCTTTATATATATATATATAAGGAGGTGGGTTTGTGTGTGTGTGTGAGAGAGGGGGTACTATAATAATATGAATTTATTTTAGTTACTAAAGAGTTATTTTAAAGTAATTTCTAAGATATAGAGGTATTTGTGTGTGTGGAAGCATAGACAAGGCACATGAACTATTCAACAGTACACCTCAAAGAGATGCCATCTTATGGAATGTAATGATTGCAGGATATGTACAAAATGGATTTGTTGAAAAGGCTTTAGAAACTTTCAAGTAAATGCAATTGGCGGGTGTAAATCCAAATTCCTCAAACTTTTCCAACACCCTCCCTGCCTGTGCCAAAATAAGATCTTTGGAACAGGGTATGGACATCCATCAAAACATGAAGGATATGAGAGTTTTGTTAGATGTTGTAATTGCAACTACCCTCGAAGACATGAATGCAAAATGTGGAAGCATAGACAAGGCACATGAACTGTTCGTCAGAACACCTCAAAGAGATGCCATCTCATGGAATACAATGATTGTAGGATATGCACAAAATGGATTTGTTGAAAAGGCTTTAGAAACTTTCAAGTAAATGAAATTGGCAGGTGTAAAGCCAGATTCCTCAACCTTTGCTAGCACCCTCCCTACCTGTGCCAAAATGAGATCTTTGGAATAGGATATGGACATCCATCAAAGCATGAAGGATATGGGAATTTTGTCAGATGTTGTAATTGCAACCACCCTTGGAGACATGAATGCAAAATGTGGAAGCATAAATAAGGCATATGAACTATTCGGTAGTACACCTCAAAGAGATGCCATCTCATGGAATGCAATGATTGTAGGATATGCAGAAAATGGATTTGTTGAAAAGTCTTTAAAAACTTTCAAGTAAATGCAACTGGTGGGTGCAAATCTAAATTCCTCAAACTTTGCCAGCGCCCTCCCTGTCTGTGCCAAAATAAGATCTTTGGAATGGGGTATGGACATCCATCAAAGCATGAAGGTATGGGAATTTTGTCAGATGTTGTAATTGCAACTACCCTCGAAGACATGAATGAAAATGTGGAAGCATAGACAAGGCACATGAACTATTCGACATAACACCTCAAAGAGATGTCATCTCATGGAATGCAATGATTGCAGATATGTACAAAATGGATTTGTTGAAAAGGATTTAGAAACTTTCAAGAAAATGCAATTGGTGGGTGCAAAGACAAATTCGTCAACCTTCGTCAACACCCTCCCTATCTATGCCATAATGAAATATTTGGAACAGAGTATGGACATCCATCAAAGCATGAAGGATATAGGAATTTTTTCAAATGTTGTAGTTGCAACTGCCCTAGGAGACATGGATGCAAATTGTGGAAGCATAGACAAGACACATGAACTGTTTGACAGAAAACCTCAAAGATATGCCACCTCATGGAATGCAATGATTGCAGGATATGCACAAAATGGCTTTGTTGAAAAGGATTTAGAAACTTTCAAGCAAATGTAATTGGAGGGTGTAAAGCCAAATTCCTCAACCTTTGCCAACACCCTCCCTGCTTGTGCTAAAATGAGATCTTTGGAACAGGGTATGGACATCCATCAAAGCATGAAGGATATAGGAAATTTGTCATATGTTGTAGTTGCAATTGCCCTTAAAGACATGAATGCAAAATGTGGAAGCAAAGACAAGGCACATTTGGTAGAACACATCAAAGAGATGCCATCTCATGGAATGCAATGGTTGCACGATATGCACAAAATGGATTTGTTGAAAATGCTTTAGAAACTTTCAAGCAAGTGCAATTAGTGGGTGTAAAGCCAAATTCCTCAACCTTTGCCAGCACCCTCCCTTCTGTGCTAAAATGAGATCTTTGGAATAGGGTATGGAGACCCATCAAAGCATGAAGGATATGGGAATTTTGTCTGATGTTGTAGTTGCAACTATCCTAGGAGACATGAATGCAAAATGTGGAAGCATAGATAAGGCACATGAACTGTTCGACAAAACACCTCAAAGAGATTCCATCTTATGGAATGCAATGATTGCAAGATATGCACAAAATGGATTTGTTGAAAGGGCTTTAGAAACTTTCAAGTAAATGCAATTCGTAGGTCTAAAGCCAAATTCCTCAACCTTTGCCAGTACCATCCATGCTTGTGCCAAAATGAAATCTTTAGAACAAGGTATAGACATCCATCAAAGCATGAAGGATATGGGAATTTTGTCAGATGTTGTAATTGCAACTACCCTCAGAGACATGAATGAAAAATATGGAAGCATAGACAAGGCACATGAACTGTTCGATAGAACACCTCAAAGAGATGCCATCTCATGGAATACAATTATTGTTGGATATGCACAAAATGGATTTGTTGAAAAGGCTTTAGAAACTTTCAAGTAAATGCAATTGGAAGGTGTAAACCCAAATTCTTCAACCTTTGCCAACACCCTCCCCACCTGTGCCAAAATAAGATCTTTGGAACAGGGTATGGACATCCATCAAAACATGAAGGATATGTGAATTTTATCAGATTTTGTAATTGCAAGTGCCCTTGGAGACATGAATGCAAAATGTAGAAGCATAGACAAGGCACATGAAGTATTCGAAAGAACACCTCAAAGAGATGCCATCTCATGGAATGCAATGATTATAGGATATGCACAAAATGTCATATTTATTGATACAATGAAGGGATCTTGTGATACAATTTCAGTCATGTCACATTTATCAATATGTATGTTTCAAGAATTAGTCAGTTTTCTATAACTATAAAATGTTGTAAATGCTTCACAACAATCTTTTTCTTAATTCATGTCAAACATTGTATGGAAACATTGAAGAACAAGTATGCAATATCACAAATTTTAAGCATGATACATTATCTATCATGTAACCATATAATTGATCATCATATTTAATGTAAAATCTCATTTACATAATGCCATGAAAATGCCACAGTGTATATATAATGTCATATAGGCATGTCCATCGATATGCATTAGTAAAATATAAATGTATGTTTATAAAGCCATATAGACATTTAACAAAATGTCCCAACATCAAAAGTCTTATGGCATGCTATCAAATAGTTGATAACCCTTACTTTGCTATGAAGGTGGAGAAGCAATCGACAACTCATGCTCTATCAACCGCTGACTGGACCTCCTCTCGTAATATTTTTGAACCTCTATCTGTTAATACAATTGAACAATATCCACATTAATATAGAAAACATGAAATATACAACATGGCATAAGTAATCAATCACTTACCACAAACTGATAAGCACTCTTAATCATTTGTTGCCTTTCTTCATTTGTATATGGACAAGTTGGAGTTGTGACATCCTGTGAGAAGAATGAAGAAGTAAATTAGACTAAAGATTAATATCATTTATGTACATTAAAAAACATGAAATGAGGAAACAAGAAATACATAATGACATTTACATGTTACTAGTTCATACCTGTGTCAAAGGCACTGAAGACAAAATAGTTGCAACAATGCCCACATCCTTAGTGTCACAAATTTTAGGAGTCTGAATTCATGTCATCAACTGATAATAGAAAAATGTTTTGACCAAAATATACATAACATTATTTAAATGCATAATGACTAAAAATAAGAATATTTATCTTTGTGAAACTAGATCTATGACCCACCTCACCAACTCCTCCTGATGTTGGAGTTCCAACATCCACCTATTCATCATCAAATTTCATTAAATAAGATTACTATTGAAAAATGACAACAAATTTACATGTACTATATTTACTATCTTGTTACAAATTACATACATGCATTGGATGACCGACAGACACGAGATGAGTAGTTTGACCCTAGAATTTTATAATGCATACAATTACCTACATTAACTTTAACTTATAATAGATTAATATAGTTAATTAGAGATTTCAAATACATATATAATAAATTGCAAACCCTTATAAAAAATCACATGTCTATCAATACCAAAGCTCCTATTAAGCAATTCATTTGTCAATATGATATTATCCAATATTGATTGGTCATGCTCTTGCTACTATTCATGTGTGGGATAGTCCTCAAATTGTGTAGCATCCTCTCCAATGTTTGTATCCGTCCAAGCATCCTCTGACTCATAATCACATAGAGCTCCACATAAACGATAAATATGTGGAAACTGATGATGCCTACTAGTCTCACCCTCACCATTCTATGAAAGGTGACTACCATGTTGTAGTAAAGACAAAGTGAGAGAACTAATAGAGTGTAGTGTCTCCATCTCAACATTCTCCTTCAAAGTAGAAGGGAGTGAGATATGCTGATAGGTTGGCCTTGCCAAGGGTCTACCTAGATGGTCCTAAGCACGATGTGCCCCATCTCTATCCTGTGCAAAGCCACCACCTCTACCATGGAAATCCTACATGTCAAAGTAGTTCAGAATCTGATTGAGGACAAACTCACAATAGAGTTTCCTCAAAAATTATTACAAGTCCTCATTATTGTTACATGGTGGATCATCAAAACCCATCCACCACCTATCCCAAAAGTTTTTAGATATCCCATCGTGTACACACCAATGGATAGGGAATCTCTTACAACTCCCATGCAATGTCTCATTGGTTTTAGGATCGACAAAGAGGGAACATAGTTTAATTTTCAAAAGAAAATTATCTTTGGCTTATTTGTATGATAATTTATTGGCATAGTATTGCCGACAAATCTCTCTATAGTCAACCCATTTGTTGATTTGGTTAGTGATAGAGTCGATGTGAGAAATGATTGACTCTAGGGATGTGGCAAGTGATCTACGGTGGGGATTGCTTACATTAGGATTTTTTAATGTTTGAATTATTTTTTCAAGTTGTTTTTTGTTATCTTCAATTTGGCCTATAAAATTTTCCTGCGATTCTTGAGAATGCCAAGGAATTGAGGGAGGAGTTTAAGGATGGTTATTTTGAGTTTGTTGTTCACCTAGAATCTCATCATCCCTAGGATTTTGTGGATTAGGGCTTGAGGAGGTTTCAAGCGGTTGATTAGCTAAAATTCAAAATAAAAATTCAATCAAAACATCAAAAAACAATTGATTTCTTTTTTAAATCTAGACAAAAATGGTTCAACCTTACCTTCTTCATGCCATGGAGTTCGTGCATGACATCCTCAAGTGTGGGAATGGCATGGTGACATACTATTTGTCTGATTTTTCCTCCAAAATATCCAAAATGTGGTTGCGGATTTGCCCTAGTTGTGTTTAACTCAAAAAACTAGTGAATGCAAATAGGGAGGCGCACGTCTATGCAAGTTTTATGTGTAAAAACAAAACAAAGCGAGAGTGTGTTTTATAACATGAGCACAATATAATGCTACCGCATTTTAACACGTGTGTGCTTTATTTAGTTAGGACCAAAAAGTGGTTTGGCCACTTTTTGGTCTCCCATCTCCATGGACACGCCCTCAAGATATCCTAAATGAAAGGCTCAATAGATGAAGTTGAAACCTTATATGTGTGACTAATATCTTCTCTCTTGCTATATTTGTGTGAGTTTATAAATTGGTACCATTGTTGAAGACCCATATTGGTAGTACATTTAGATCCTTAGCAAGTTGAAGGAACTCATAATATCCAAGGCCATTATTAGTCCAATAGTTACATTTATCACCAAAATGACCAAGTCTCTCTTCCCATGGTCCAATTGACTGCCTCCGATGAAATGCATTTCTAATCCAATTTCCCTCTATAAACAACCACATAAGAATCAAATAAATTGAGCTTTGAGATCAACCAACATCTTTGCAAGCTCCTTAAAAACCATTTATTTGACATGGCATCTAAACATATTGTTTGCATAGTAGTCATTAAACAAAATATTCTCCAACATCCAACATGCATATCAAACAACGGTCCTTGGCAATTAGTATGCCAATCATGGATTGAACTACACAAATTCCTCTCAATTCATTCATAATTATTATGTGGAGTTTGCAGGGGCAATGAAATAAGCTTTGGCTCCTGCATAAGAGAATGAGAGTATTTTGTATAACTTAATCCATCATCCAACTTGTACACTACTTTTCTAGTGTAAAATTTGTAAGTTCTGCCCAGATACCCAGTTGCAAGATTAGGCCTCATGTTCATGTCTGTCATGGGAACCCTTGCAACAAAATATTGTGGGTGCTATGTTACTGGCAGTCTCCCACCTAGGTTGTGCTTTCCAATTATAACATCACCCAATGCCTTTCCTCTAGCCTGGCCTGGGTATCCCACCCATAAAATACTTGATATCTTATCTTTATATTTAGCAAAGGAAATATCCATTAGCCCTTTCAATGTAATGCTATGAGATTGAAATGAGTAATGGGTGATATTTGGCTTCATACAAGAAAGTTTCTAATGTATTTTCAATATATTGCTTTTGTGCATATTTTGCAATCATTGTATGCTAGGAGACCACATTTCTTTGAGGTGCTCTATTTAAATAGTTCATGTGTTTTATCCATTGATTACATTTGGTTGAAAATTTCTAAACTTTGATCAACAAATCTATTTCTTCTGTATTGATGAGTCAAATACATGACTAAGTTATTTCTATATATTTCCTGTTCTAAGACTTTGACTTCACACTATGACATATATATATAAATATTACTGTGATTATATTTATCTTTTGGATGATTTATATGCATGTTTAGTATTTATTCCTTTAGATGAAATCTTTTGACTGATTACTATGAATTCTATTTTCAAATGCATACTTTATGAAATTATTGCCAAGTTATGTGTGATTGCATGAAAGATATAGCAAAAGGCATTCCAGAGGGCTCCGGACCCCTCTAGAGCTGCTTCCTTCATAAAGAACCCAGACCATGGAGAGCTCCAGATTCCTATAGTGTTGCAAGAGAGTCATCCTCCCCTTAAGTTAATGACTAACGATGCCAATCCAAGGGTCACTCAGGAATCTAGCGATGCACACCCGCTAACATGTCTAGCTGTTCATCCCAGCGATAACACTTATTGACAACTCTGAATTCCAAGTCTACGTGTCACTTTGTTTTATGATAACTGAAGTATCCATCAGTTAGTGCCCATGCCACTTCAAGGATCTACTTAACTGTTGATAATTAGATTGATATGAATTCTTGATCTAAAGTTAGATTGTAAAGAAACTACTAATGCTTAAATAAAGCAACTAGCTCAGTCCAAGTTCATTATAGTTAGGAACTAGTATAGTTATTGCTTTCAATAAAGGCTCATATGTATAAGTAGGAACCTAGTAGTCTCACTCAATTAGTTCTAGTTCCAGTTTTTAGTCAAGTATTGTTGTTTTTCATCTAGGAGTGAATCTTCCTGCTCACTCATGTATCCATGCCCATCTGAGATTATCTTTAATGCATATGAAAGGGAATTTTTGTTTATGTTGATAAGAATTCAAGAGGAACATCTCCAGTTGGGAAAGTAGGGCTCGCTTCCCCAACTAGGAGGAGATCTCTTGATATTTATTCATGTGTTTCTTTTTATGCTTTATGTTTACTATCATTGTATTGTGCATTAATGTTCAGCTGTTGCATTCTTCTATTGTGTGAATATTTTAGATGTTAAATACCTGCATGTCTATCTTTTAAACCTGAAAATACCAAAAAGACATATTTGTTATTTTGTGAAACAACATTGTCTTATTCAGAGTATTTCATTGTTGTGGATTGATAAGATACATTTTGATACAGTTAATCTGAGTTTTATTTCAAAGAAAATAGATTAGTTTCAATTATTACACGTGTGTTTCTTTTCCAAGAAACTAAAATAGTTTCCATTAAAGCATGTGTGTTTCTTTCAAAAGCAATTAGCATAGTTTCAATTCAGCACGTGTGTTTCTTTCCAAAGCAATTAGAGTAGTTTAAATTTCTAGCATGTGTGTTTCTTTCAGCAAGTAGGTTAAATTGAATTCCAGTAAGATTCCTTTAGCAGCCAATTCAAACCATCCATCCCACATGATTTAGACTCCAATCCAATCCCCCACACAAGAAAGTCTTACCGCAGATAGCTTCAGACACCTCCAGATTGATAAGTTAAATGATGATGAATTAAAGACAACTACAATGACCTCATCATTTTTGGCACCGTTGCCGGGGAAAGCATCTACAAGTCATTGTAGGTTAAGGTGTTGCTAAGATTTTTTAATGAGCACATTCCGGATCCATCAGTTTATGAGTAGGCCTAGGGACACCTTAGGTCGATTCATAAAGTGAACCATAGTTAGTACACCATTGGAGCCTAATTTGGAAGAACCTCGAAATCATTTAATTAATCAAGGACCTCCCATACAACCAGAATCTCCCATTTTTCCTGAAACACTTTTCACAATGGGTGATAATCTCTTTAGAGGTGGTGAACATGATGAACCATTTAATAATAGGACATTCTCCTATCCAATTTCTATAACTCCTGAAAGAAATGAACCTCCCATGAAAAATATATCTCCTGCATTCTTTCCAACTTTAAGAGGGAAAGCCTCAAAAGACCCTAATTAGTTCTTGTTCAAATTTAAGGTTCTCTATCAGACTTATGATTATGGAAAAAATAATCAAAAGTTGAAACTTTTTCCTTCTATTCTCAAGGAGTCAACTTTACGATGGTTCATGGGCTTGACATCAGACTCTATAACTACATGGGATCAAATGGAGACTGTCTTCCTTGATAAGTATCAAGATTATTGTAGAGTTAGGGACTAGAAGGATGAACTCTTCTTGATGAAACAAATGGAAGACAAAAATTTGGAAGATTATGTGGATAGATTTTTATTTGTCCATAGCAGATGTAGCAGTAATCTAGATGAAGAGCTTAGTAAAAGCATTTTCTTGGGAGGAATTGATGAGGAGATTAGAGAAGCCTTAAACCTCATGGGGAGGGAGACATTAACAAACAAAGTTTTGCAGAAATTATGGAAGTTAGCATAAATTATTCCCAAACATGAGCAAGTAACAAGGTACAGAAGGAAGGAAAAGGTGGCAGAAATGATGTTACTAAAGTTATGGAAGAACTTGTCAATCTAAAAACTGACATATTACTTCATTTAAACACCACCCTTGATGGTATGCAGGCAAGTAAGAAGAATACTAAACCCTTGGCCATCTATTGTCCTCAATGTAGAGAGAAACATCCACTCCGGGAGTGTCCTTTAAATCGCACTGAGTTGTGTGGAATTTGTGAAAAAAGTCACCCCACCAACAAGTGTAGTTTGCTCCCTGAAATCAAAATTAGATTGAAAAAGGCACCATCAGTAGAAGAGGAATTAAATTTTATTAGCAAGAAACAATCAAATTATGGATTTAACCAGTTCTTAAGTCTATATGCTCCAAGAGGACCACCAAGTTGGGGAACAAACCAATGGAGTGGATCGTGAGGAGGCCCACTTCCACCAATGCAAATGCCACCTCAGTGGGGGCCAACATGGCCCCAATCTGAGTGGATGAACCGGTCGTGGGTCACCCCTCAATGGCCAAACCAAACTCAGTATCAATAGTCATGGGCACCCCAATATAACCAAGGACCAAGATAGTTTGGGAACTAGCCTTAAGCCTTACTTCCTAGACCCTCACAACTTGTAAACCAAAATTAGAATGACCAAGTAAATCAACCTTAGATGCTTTCTCAACCCGTACCAAATGCTGAGAATAATAGGACTCAACAACAGGTGTATAATACTGGTCCCAATACAGCCACCTTGAATGTTGTAGAAATCAATGATATCCAACTTCATTCCTAAAACATCCCTATAAAAATTCCTTCTGAGGAAATCTCTAAGGAAGAGGAAGTGACACCTAATGCTGAAGAACAACAACATGATAAGGTAGCTGAGACAAAGAACCCAGAAGAAATCCCTAAAACAACTCCTGTTCCATTTCTAGAATGACTAAGACAGACTCCTCCAGAGAAATATAGAGAAATCCAGATCACTCAAGATGGCTCTCAGCTAATTAGGGAACTCGGGAAGATACATATAGAAGTTTCTCAGTTACATGTGATAAAAGACATCCTTGAGATAAATCAGACCATCAAAAGCCTATGCCTAAATCTTCTTGGGAGGAAACGAAAATTACCAAACACCATTCAGGTAGAAGGGAAACTTGCTGATGTCTTCCTAGGAAAATTAATTTCTCAGAAATATGGAGATCCTAGAAGTCCTGTTATCTTGGTCATGATAAAGGGGACATCAATTTCAAATGTATTAATTGATCTAGGTATTGCTATTAACGTGATGGCTACAGATACTATAGAAGCACTAGCATTAACCAACCACAGCCAACCTCAATTGTTTTACAGCTTGCAAATCTATCCATCACTAAACTAGAAGGGATTTTGGAAGATGTCAGTCACTGTGGATACTTGGGATTATTCAGTGGATTTTCTCATCCTCCAAAAAAGGAAGAAACGATAAGGATATCCAATAATATTGGGTAGACAATGGTTGGCTACATTAGTAGCGCTTATTGACTATCGGTTTAGAAATATGACTATTTCTAATGGGAAAAGACTAAAAGAACTCTCAATCTACCCTCTTGCTAAGCCATTTTTACAATATGAAAATAAACCTTGGGTGGATGACCTAATAGATTCAGATGAGGAAGATGCCTCCTCATTGGCAATGGTGACGATTGTGGAGCATTTCGAAGAGTAAAATGAAGAATATAATGAGATAGAAGAAAACAATGAAATATACTTTAACGATGTTGCACAACAGGAAATCTTGGGATGGCTCCGGAGAGATCCAGGAGGCTCCTTAAGAGAATTTAACTGTCCCTACTCTGAAGAGATTACCTCTAACCTAAATTATCAAAAAGCCAAAACTTTGCATCAGATTGTACCTCACTCCTGTCCTTTAAATACATTGATCAGTCTTTACAAGGACATTCATTCTATTCACTGTGGAACCAAGCAAATAATTGTCCAGCTTGATAAACAACTTTCAACAAGTAGTTGGTTGATAGAGACAAAAGAAGTAAGATTGACAAAATTGCTACGATATCATACAAAAGCATTTGCATGGGAATATAAGGACATGAGGGGAATTCATCCTAGTGTGTGTACACATCATATTTACACTGAAGATGTCCGTCTTGTGAGACAACCACAAAAGAGGATCAATCCTGCTCTGAGAGAAATAGTGAAAGAGGAAATAGAAAAATTGTTGCAAGTAGGATTCATCTATCTTATTTCTGATAGTCAGTGGGTGTCAACATTAGTGATCATACCAAAGAAAAATGGAAAATGGTGAGTCTGTATTGACTACAAAGAACTAAATAAGGCCACCAAGAAAGATTATTTTTTGCTTCTTTTTATTGACCAAGTGTTGGAAAATCTGGCTGGTAGTCGCTATTTCTCCTTTTTAGATGGATTCAGTGGCTACAACCAGATCCTTGGAGCTCTAGAGGATCAAGACAAAACTACATTTGCATGTCCATGGGGAACGTTTGCCTATAGGGTTTTGCCTTTTGGATAATGTAATGCACCAACCACATTTCAGAGTTGTTTTGTTGATCTGGCCAACACATGTGTTGAAGTTTATATGGATGATTTCACAGTGCATGGAAAGACTTTTGATGAAGCCTTGGATAGTCTAAACAAATTTCTTAAAAGATGTGAAGAGCATTAGTTATCTTTGAATCATGAGAAATGCCTTCTCATGATGACTAAAGGAATAGTCCTAGGTCACCACATTTCCTAGGAAGGTCTAAAAGTATATCCTAAAAATGTTGAGATCATAGTCAAATACTTGTACCTTACACTCAAACTGAAGTAAGAAGCTTTCTTGGACATATTAGTTACTATAGAAGGTTTATTGAAAATTTTAGCTGAAACGTTGATCCATTATTTACCCTTCTAAAAAAAGACTCCGAGTTCAACTGGACCACACAATGTTAGGAATCATTCAAAGCTATTAAAAATGTCCTCATGACCACACCAATCATTAAAGGACCAAACTGGAGCGAGCCTTTTCATATACACACAGATGCTTCCAACCAAGCCATTGGGGCAATTCTAGGGCAAGTTAGTGAATCTGGAGGTATGCATGCCATATATTATGTTAGCAAGAATTTAAATCCTGCAGAGAAAAATTGTACAACCATAGAGAAAGAATTCTTGGCAGTAATTTATGCAATTAACAAATTCTGCCACTATATCACGGGATATAAAGTCGTCATCCACACAGATCATGTTGCCATTTGATATCTCATGAATAAGGTTGTGGTAGGAGGCAGAATTATTAGATGGTTGCTACTGCTACAAGAATTTGATATAACTATTGTTGACAAGCCTAGAAAGGACAATGTGGTTGCTGATTTTTTATCTAGATTGACTATGCAGGGAAGCAATGAACCAGTTGATGATTCTGAGATGAGCATATTTTTGCCATTTCCATACAATCTCCATGGTTCGTAGATTTGGCTAACTACTTAGCTATAGGCAAGTGTCCACCACACTTCAATTAGAAGGAGATAAGGTGTCTTATCGGGGACAGTTCCAAGTATAAATGGTATTTTGTTTAAAAATTGCCTTGATCATGTGTTGAGAAATGTATGCAGGAAACAAAGGTCTATGATATCATTCGAGCATGCCACGATGAACCCTCCAGAGGCCACTTTTTAGCTCTCTGAACTGGACACAAGCTTCTAGGCGCTAGATACTTCTGGCCAACAATAACAAAGGACATCTATCAGTACATCAGGCAATGCGATCAATGTCAGTGGATGGGGAGACCTACGCCCACTGCAGAAATGCCACTCCATCCTCGAGTGGTCTTGGAACCATTTGAGAAATGGAGGATAGATTTTGTGGAACAATTGAGAGGGAACCATTAGATCATGGTTTGTACTGATTATGCCACCAAATGGGTTGAAGCCAAAGCTCTATTAGCTGCAAAAGATGAAAAGTTTGTAGATTTTCTATACAAACATGTATTCTATAGAGATTTGGAGCCCCAAGGGTCCTTTGTTCTGATCAAGGACCACAATTCATGTTTTCTATGATCAAAGCATTCTTGGAGAGATACCAGATCAGTCACAGAAAATCTTCTCCATATCATCCGTAAAGTAATGGTTAAGTGGAAGTGACGAATAGAGAATTAGAGAATATCCTCACAAAGACAGTTTCAGGCAAAAGGACTGATTGGGCAGAGAGAATGATAGAAGTTGTTTGGGCCTATAACACCACTTAGAGAACCACTACTAACTTCATACCATATGAATTAGTTTATGGGAAGTAGCCAGTGCTCCCCATTGAATATGAGGTGGAAACTTTGAGAACAACACTAGAAGTTGGTATTGATTTGATAGAGGCACAACAACACAAAATAATGCATTTGAACAGACAGGAGGAAATGTGAATGGAGGCACTACATCACAGAGTTAATTCAAAAATAAAGAAAAGAGTGGCACAATAAGCATATCATCACCAAGCAATTCAAGAAGAGAGATTGGGCCCTATTATATGACTCAAAATATCAAGATCTCAAAGGAAAATTGCACACTAGGTGGTTGGGACCCTATGAAATAAAGGAAACTTTCAGCAATGGTGTTGTTCAACTATTACCTATTGATGGAGATAGACAAGTTCTTCTAGTAAATGGACACATGTTGAAGCTGTATCATAAGCTAGCCTCTAAAGAAGAATTCTTAGCAGAAATACAATCTCGGATAGAACACTTCACCATGGAGGATCTTTCTTCCATGGGGATTATGCTCTAAAAGAATATTGTAAATTGAATAAAATAGAAAGGTTGAAAACCAGCAATGGTAGCCTTTTCTGTCAAAAAAATCAAGCAAATTTGAAAACTAGCAATGGTAGTTTTGCCTAGAGGAAAGATTGAAAACCAAAAATGGTGGTCTTTCCCTTGAAATTCCCTTTTTCCCAAATAAAGCTCCTTTTTATAGTTTCTACAGGTCTCATATCATAAAAATGTCTAATAGCTCCAGATAGCTACATATAGCTCCAAATGGATCCCAACGAAGACAGATGCTCCTGATAGAATATCGTCAAGCATCAAGTCACTTCTTGCTTTGGGAAGTGAGTTTGGTAAAAAAGTTAAAATGAAATTATCTCGAAGAGTAAGTACTTTGCATAAATATATTTCTTTTTTTAAACTTGTATAATCACTTTAATATGTATATATATGCCACATGTCCCCCCGCATACCCTACATGCATTCTACCTTTTTCATTCACACACCCATGTAGCCACAGAAATTAGTTTAGTTGTTTGAAAAACAAACACGTGGTAGAAGGGGGTTTGTTCTAAGTTTTTGTTCACTTTTGGCAAGTATGAGTACTGGTTCATGATAATAATGACATTTTTCAATAAATGCCATAAAAGGAAATAAATGATTAATTGGAGGGGTAATCATGATTACGAATTGTAATCATAAATGGCAATTAATATCACGAAGGGTGGAGCAATGACAAATGTCATTAGCTTCAGATTTGAAAAGAAGTTGCATTAAAGGTGGTGGCTGGAAATGTCCATTCCACACGCTGCAACTCAGAGTTGCAACCCTAAGGTACGTGCCATCACTATTGAAAAGATGGATAGAATGATTACCAACCTGTTTGCACTTCATAATCCAAGTTCATCATTGAATAAAAAATAAAACACAACAAGTTCATTTCCCTCTCTGCAATCACATACCTCCTCAACAAGTTTGGCTAAGACAATTTTTGAATTTCAAAAAGAAATAGACAGGCATAAAGCAACAATAGCGTATAAAGATACTCAAATTGCATAATTTTAGCAGTGACCTACACAACCAACCCCTGTACTAGTAGCACTAAGCATCTATGAGCTCAATCTTCGGCTATCTCAAGTTAATTGCGAGCTCAGGAGGGAAATCAGGTAGCTCAGGAGGGACCTTGAGACCCTCCAGACAGAGAAGGTGGCAGTAGAACAAAGACTAGCCTTAGCCTATGAAACAAGGGATACCTTATTAGCACAAAGGCCACCTTTAGGTGTGTATGCTCTATTGCAGAGAGAACAATTTATGCGTTGGAAATTGTTAAGAATTAGTTGCAATTTGCCTTTTGCTTTTGAAAATGATAAAGAGTTTATGGAATTCTATGTGCAAAACCCCAAGGACCAATAGAATATTTTATGTGAATTCTTCCAACATGGCCACATAATGGGACATGGAAATACTTCCATGCTAAAATTGTATGTGGGCGAACTCCAAATCTGGAGCTATCTGTCCCTATTAAGAAATAACATATTATGGGAAGAGTGCACGGAAGAGTATAATGCAGCAGCAACAACCATAGGCTTAATGATTAGGCATGAGTGCCCAAAATCTACCTGGTTCACAAAATCTTTCAAAGTTCAAGTTTATAGGCAGGGCATTATAGGCTTATATGTGTAAAACTTGAATTCTTGTATTGTAGATTTTTAAGAAATTGCAAGATACCTTCCTAGTGCAGCTGTTACAAGTTGTCTTTTCAGGTATGAGGACCTACTTGAGTTCTTCAAGAGAAGAGAGCCCATCTCTCCAATTTGTTGACACCTAAAAAAAATTAGTCCCCAAAATGCCCCCAAGTTCCATTTGGGTCCCACTTGAATCTATAGCTTATAACCGATCAGAGACATCTTTCATAGATTTTCATGTGTTAGCCATTTAAAAATGCAAGGTAGAAAAGCCTAAAATTTGGCTAAGTACCAATATTCTAAGTTTTCCCTTGTGTTTTTTCCCTTTGTCGGAGGTTGAAGTTTCAGGTTTCCTCCTTCCATCGTGCTTTCCCTTTTGACCCAAAAAATTGCCTAAGTGTTAGAAAGAGTTTTGGAGGTCAGAGTTCCTCCCTTCCATCTTCCTAATGGAAAGTGTAAGGACAAAGGCCCGAGGGCCGAGGGCCACTCAAAGGATGAAAAATATTCTAAAGAGTTAAGTATACGACAGAGGTTGGAGGTTCCTCTTTCCCTCTTCTTCTTTTCGAAGGCCATTGACAGAGATCCCCAAGGAGTGTGCCACGTGTCAATGTGGCACAAGTTCTAAGTAGCTCGAGACAATGCTTTCAAAATCTTGCATTAGCTCGCCACATGTCTCGACCATGTTCCATGGAAGGTCTGACGGCTGACCCTCGATGTTTTCAAATTTGACTAAGTGTTTCGAAGGGCGAGAGTCGGGCCTTCATCTCTCTCTCTTTTTTAAGACAAGTATAAGGTGGAAGGCTAAAAGGCCGAAGTCCGCCTAAGGTCTTAAAAATATACTAAGTGTGGTAGACTTTAGGGGGTTAGAGTTGTGGTATTTTCTCTTCTTCCTTTTGGAAGGCAAGACAGCAAAGGCCCAAAGGCCGAAGTCTGACAGGGCTAGTAATATGCTAAGTGTTGAAGTCATCGGAGTCAGGTGTTTCCTCCTTCTTATTCCAGGTGCACAAAGCAAGCGAAGGGTGGAAGACCAATGGCTCGAAGTTTGATAAAAGCAAAGAGACTAAGGTAAAATAAAAACTAAGGCAGAGGGTGGAATACCGAAATCCTGAGGTCTGAAACTTTGATTTTTCAGAGGTTGGCTTCCTGGCCTTCCAGACTTCTCCAACCGCCTAGGAATGCGCCAACTACTTCTGGGGATGCCATTACTATGAAGTGGGTATTCGAATTCAATGCTTTTAATGCATTTAGTGGGGTTGTTGAGGATTTTGGCACCCAATTCATTCTCAGATCTACGCATAAAGTCTATAAATAGAAGATCGAAGCTCTTTTCAAAGGATTGGTCGCTGAACCAATTGTTTGGTCTAGAAAACACATAAGGAGGATTTTAGGGCATCAAGCAGAGGAAAATGTCTAGGCAGTGATTAAGGAATGCGTCTGATACAACGTAGGAAGGATTGTAATGTGTATTTTCATGCATTGGTATGTCTCCACAATTGTTTGTAATAATTCAAGGGAATGCATTGTCGCAACTTTGTATTTTGCCTTCACCACATTTGTTAGTGTGATTGTAATGGGATTTGATAATGTATGACAACATTTAAATCAATACAAGCTTTGTGTTGGGTCATTTCTCTATTGTAAGTGGGTTATTATAGTTTGGATTTGGATAAATAAGTATGTCTAGTGCATGAAGTGTAATCTAAGAAACATATGTGAATATATGATGCTGGTTTAGCCCATTTCTTTCCTCTTTATTGCTCTTGACTTAGTTGCCCAATGGAATAGGCATTGGTCCATATTGGGGATTGATCAATCATCATTTTAATCAAACTCTCATCCTTTTAGCTATAGGAGTAGGAGTGGTTTTAGTTTAGGGTTCTACATGTTATTCATGATTCGTTGTAATAACTAGGGATATATCTGAAGCAATACAAAACTGTTTTAATCATTTGTGAATCATGAACATGTATGCCTACACTATGTATCTTGTGTATGAGAAGTTAAGTGGATTCATTTCAAGGAGTGTAGTATTGCCATGTTGTAATCAGCTTAATACAGAGTCGTGTGTAGTTAGTTTGTCTTGACCTAGTGACAGCTTTGGGGGTCAAGTGTACATTGGGTATGGTTGTGTATGTTTATTTGTGTTTTATTCCATGCCTCTAGGATTATCCCTCCTAGGTCTAGCTGAGCCTGAAGTGCAGAGGACAATACCCACTCCTGTAGGTTGTCCAGAATTGCCCTTGACCTACTGATAAACCTCTTTCAAATCACCTTGACAACATCCCTGGCCTTGGTGATTGTGAAATGTTTTAGGGTTTTGGGTTGTAGTTATTTTGGGAGTCAACACAGTTAATCTCATATGGATGTTTTCTAGAGCTCAAAAGTTGGTGGATTTGATTTAGGAAAATAAACAATATTGGATAGGAATGCGGTTCCGACCACCACTACTATTAATGTTAGCCCCACATCTCAGTCATCCTCTAGGATAGCCTATGAGGCAGAGAAAATTCGGTAAGTGGTACAAGAAGTTGTTGGAAAATGATGGATTTGCACCAAAAGGCAAATTGATCTTCGAATGCAAGACAAAGGACTACAATTGCAATGTGATTTTGGAGGGGCAGAATGTGACTGATGATGAGGATGTTGTCCATCTTTCGCCATGAGGGCATGCCATAGACTAAGCTAGGGGGAGTGATGAGTCAAATACATGACTCTGTTATTTCTATATCTTTCTTGTTCTGAGACTTTGACTTCACACTATGGCATATATATATATATATATATATATATATATATATATATATATATATATATATATTACTATGATTATAATTGTCTTTTGGATGATTTATATGCATGTTTAGTATTTATTCCTTTAGATGAAATCTTTTTACTGGTTATTGTGAATTCTATTTTCAAATGCATACTTTATGAAATTCTTGCCAAGTTATGTGTGATTGCATGAAAGATACATCAAAAGGCATTCCAGAGGGCTCTGGATCCCTCCAAAGCCACTTCCTTCATAAAGAACCCAGACCACAACGAGCTCCAAATTCCTGCAACATTGCAAGAGAGTCATCCTCCCCTTGAGTTGATGACTAATGAGGCCAATCCAAGGGTCACTCAGGAATCCAGCGATGCACATTTGCCAACATGTCCAGCTATTCATCCCAGCGACAACACTTATTAACAACTCTGAATTCCAAGTCTATGTGTCACTTTGTTTTATGATAACTGAAGTATCTATCAGTTAGCGCTCATGCCACTTCAAGGATCTACTTAATTGTTGATAATTAGATTGATATGAATTCTTGATCTAAAGTTAGATTGCAAGGAAACTGTTAATGCATTAAATAAAGCAACTAGCTCAGTCCAAGTTCATTGTAGTTAGGAACTAGTATAGTTATTGCTTTCAATAAAGGCTCAAATGTATAAGTAGGAGCCTAGTAGTCTCACTCAGTTAGTTCTAGTTCTAGTTTTTAGTAAAGTATTGTTGTTTTTCATCCAGGAGTGAATCTTCCTACTCAATCGGTATCCATGCCCATTTGGGATTATCTTTAATGCATATGAAAGGGAATTTTTGTTGAAGTTGATAAGAGTTCAAGAGGATCATCTCCAGCTGGGAAAGTAGGGCCCGCTTCCCTAACTAGGAGGAGATCTCTCAATATTTATTCCTATGTTTCTTATTATGCTTTCTGTTTACTGTCATTGTACTGTGCATTACTGTTCAACTATTGTATTCTTCTATTGTGTGAATGTTTTAGATGTTAAATACCTACACGTCTATCCTTTAAATCTGAAAATACCAAAAAGACATATTTGTTATTCTGTGAAACATCATTGTCTTATTAGAGTATTTCATTGTTGTGGATTGATAAGATACATTTTGATGCAATTAATTTGAGTTTCATTTCAAATCAAATAGATTAGTTTCAATTACAACATGTGTGTTTCTTTTCCAAGAAACTAAAATAGTTTCCATTAAAGCATGTGTGTTTCTTTCAAAAGTAATTAGCATAGTTTTAATTCTAGCACATATGTTTTTTTCCAAAGCAATTAGAGTAGTTTCAATTTCCAACATGTGTGTTTCTTTCAACAAGTAGGTTAAATTGAATTCTAGTAAGATTCCTTTAGTAGCTAATTCAAACCATCCATGCCACATGATTCAAACTCCACTCCAACCCTCCACACAAGAAAGTCGTATCGTAGATAGCTTCAAACACCTTTGGATTGATAAATTAAATGATGATGAACTAAAGACAACTACAACGACCTCATCATCTATCTTGTATCATTGCATTCCATTTGAGGACATCTCTTTGAGATATTAGGTCAAACAGTTCACATGACTTTTATATGTTTCAATATTTTGCATACACGCCTACTATAGCATTTACAACTTTAATCATCTGGTAAAATCCTTCTTCCATGCATGACTTATACCCTACTTTGAAGCTCCCATTTTGGCATGGGTTGGGAGGATGTTGACAAATGTTATGGGACTGGCTTCATATGCTACTAATAGCATTTTCTTGAAATTTTCTAAAGCCTTTGCTAGATCATGTTCCACGCTGGTGCAGTCACAGTTGGACAGTTCACAGAATGAACTGTCAAACCATGCAGCTAGAGTAAACACAACGGAAACAAATCAATCATAGAATGCAATGGAAGATTCAAATGTTCAATATATCATATATTCAGAATGCTAATATGCTGGCAACATGCAGGCTACAATCAAAGGGCTCACAGGCCTGATTCTAGTTACAATAGATATGCAAGATATGGCATTAAAATGCCTCTCTAGAACCAAAATATCTAATCTAAGCTATCATCAAATCTAATTGACTTCCTAATACATCTTAGTGATCTATATATATCATCCTTAAACTCAAAGAATCCTCCATGTCAGCCAAAAAAGGTTACAAACTCCAATGAAGGAATGTAACATGTAGAAACAAATAGGTTGAACTTAAACATCTGGTAATGCTCTGCAAATGGATGAAATGTGGTGCAAACCTCAAGGAAGGTCTATCTAATCCATATGTACCATGTATGATGCTTCATTATGCTCTGCAAGTCATGAAAGTGCTCTGCAAACCTTCTCCTTCAACTGACTGTCTGAATGCTTTGCTTTGTGAGAACTGATGATCTTCTAATAGCGATAACTTTTAGCAGGCAAGTCCAAATGACCTAAAATTTGGATATGATGTAGATGATGATATGTAGATGCTAAGTCTTGCTCCATGAGCTCTGATATGAAGATGTGGTGAAATGCGGTACAAATGTTGAAACTACAATTGACTAAACTGAACTAAAAAATGAAAGAAAAGAAAGAATGCAAATGTTTTTGGTTGATGCAAGATTGATCTATAACCTAGGATGCTCCTACATCAGACACCCGAGGTTGTTGAAAAAGACTTTGTTGGGGCTAGAGGAAAACCAAGGCAGTCTACCTCAACCTAAGAAATCCATGTTAAATCTTCTTCTAGTTTGCCTTTCCACTTTACCAAATATTCTTTATATTGCTTGCCTCTAGTGTTGCGTCCAACTCTGCTGTCCAAGATGTCCTCTATCCACTCTGATTGTTGATGTGGTAACTGATGATGGAGATTGATTGCCATTGATGTCAAAAAGGTATTGTGTTGATCATCATGTTTATGTCAGGACATCAGGAGGACAATGGTTCTTGTGTTTGATCTTCATATGATAGGTCATTCTACTTCAATTGTAGTTCATCATAAACTTCATGGTTGAGGAGATTTCAGGAAAGTTCACATGTTTCACATTATGTCAGAAGATTGCTCATATGATGTTGAGCATCTATATCAGGAGAATGTTGTTCATGTTTCATGTTGAGTTGATGATGTTCTTCATGCTTCTTCACTTGATGTTGGCCTCATGTTGGTGGTGGTTCATTAGAATCAGAACTTCATCATGCTTCTACTTTTGGTGTGGTTTAAGATAGTAACATGTTCTATATTGATGTACATTTGACTATACAGTTGACATGCTCTCATGCTATCTCATACAGTTGGCATGATCAGTTTGGTATATCAAGGCTATTGTGATAATGCAGGACTGATATGACATGTTTTGAAGTTTGTTATATTTCAAGGTTTAGGAATGGTTAGGAAGTTGTTTCATGAAATGACAAAGAGCACACACTTCATTTGTTGCTTCATGTTCATATCATGCTTCTGCTTAAGGAGTTGCTTTATCATAATGTTATGATCTAATACTCCAGGAGTTGCTTTGCCTCTTCTTTGCATCTTATTGAACATCCCTGTTGAGTGGTGGTGTTGAGTGATATGATTTGACAAGTTGTATGTTCTTCGATTGAAAAAGGTGAATAGATGCTCATGTTTGAATTAATGCTTATCATACTTATGGTATGTGTTGATTGTTGAAGGAGTTGATGTTCTTGATGCTATGATAGTTAGTGGTCAGTAGCAAGGAACAACTTTGATCAGTAGCAGGGAACATGGTTGATCAATACTAAAGATTTCTTTTTAATAGTCTATGGTTTTTAAACCCTAAACTATGTCACATAAATCCTAAATCTAACCGTCATTCAAAAAGGCACTTTATGTTTTAATTTGGTGTTGACTTGAAATAGCAAGTCACCTTTATTAAAGGTGACCTGCTAAAGGGTTCATTATACATGTTTCGACTGGCCCTCTCTTCTTTACTTATCAGTGTCTTTGGTCTTTATAAAGTGTGATGAGCGCCAACATTATGATCAAAGGTTCTAATTTAAAACATTAGTGAGTGCGAAAGGCCGATCAACGGCTAGAATTTAAATTTGATCTCCCTTCTATTGAGCATCCTCTTTGACGGGCTCAGGGACATCAATGCTTTGTAACTGTAGTGTATAGTTTTTTAAGGCTATTTTTTGGCTTATTTAAAGACTGTTTTGGAAGGCTATTTTTGCCTGAATGAAATGTATTTCATTTAGAAGTTTTTCTATGAAGATTTTTTCTATTTCTTAATCACAAGTGGACCTTCTAAATACTTTTAAATCTCAGAGTTAGAAGTTTTTAAAAAAGGGGAAGTTATTTTTGGAGACATATTTTGTGCGGAGGTATTTTTTAAGAAGTCATTTTGTCTTCTTACAGATTGGAGTTTGCAGAGGATTTTATATGAGAAGGGAAAATGAAGATGAATGGGAGAAGAAATAGAAGATTTTTACTCTTCTTTTGACATGATGTATTTTTGCAGGTGATTTTTGAAGATTGAAAAATATTGTTGAAAGGAGATGGAAAGACAATTGAAGAAGATGAATATGTAGAGGAGAAGAATTTCAAGAGTTTTTTTGTTAATATTTTATTGCAAGAGCTTTATGATTGCAGGAATGATATTTGAGAAGAAGATGAAGAATATGAAAGGACCTTATGAAGATGAACATAGAGATAGAGGAAAGCAAATGGTCTTGAAAAAGATTGATTTATTTTTCCAGGAAAATGGAGTTTTAAAAATAATGGAAGATCAAAAGATTATCTCTGATATAATTGTTTTTGTAGGTGTTTTAGTGGGGTAATTTTTGGATTGAAAAATGCAGCATTAAAAAGATAATGTGTGTAAACCAATATGCAGAATTTGTGTGATACAGATGGATTCATGCCAAGTATGAAAATAATATGAAATTGGTTGTGCATCAGGTGAATCAAATTTGCAGAGATAAGAGTGTTGTAAATTTGTTTACAACAGCTTGTTTGCAGAGATGTGTAAAAGGAGTTATTTTGTATGGTATTGACTTGAAAATCAAATAGGAGGTATAAGGGTGTATGATGAAACATAGAGTGTATATTGGTGCAAATCAAATTGAGGTGCAATCATTTCTTGCACACTAAGTTTTATGTTTTGATAATGGTGATTGTATTTGCTAGTGAGGCATAGTATATGCTAGTGAGGCATCTTGTAAAGTTAGTGAAGCTTCTTTGGTCAGTGAGACCTTTGTGTAACCAGTGAGGTTTTGAATAAACCAGTGAGGTGGTTTTTGAGTGGTTTTTCTACCCTAGGAGGGTTTTCCACTCGTGAAAAGCTTGTGTCATGATTCTTGTTAATTTCCTCTCTGTGTGTATATTAGTACTTTGCTCACAAGGTTTTTGTTTACATTTTTTATTATCAGTCTTGTGCATATATGTTTAACAAATCATTGATGTCTTCCTCCCTCTTTTGTCTTGTAAGATAAAGTTTGTAAAAGTTAAGAGTTTATACAACACTGATTCACCCCCCTCTCAGTGTTGTCCTGGACTCTAACAAATGATTCTTCAAATCATCTTCAATGTTGTCACTTGATTCCCCTTCATGGTACTGATATAGGTCTACAATGTTGAATATAGGTGATATACCCAATGTCTCTATTAGATCCACTTCATATGCATTTCTTGAATCAGTTTTCCTGAGTATTCTACATAGTCCAAACTTCTTCATCTTCAACTTGTTGTATGTCCCTACTAGAAATCTCTCTTTTCTCAGATATACCATTACTTCATCTCCAATTGAAAATTCTTTGTCTCCTCTTCCCATCTGCTTGCTCCTTATAGTTGCTATTCATCTCCTCCAAATGCTTCTTGACTTGATTATGTACTATCTCCATGTATCCTACAAATTCTTTTGCCTCTGCACTTATCTTGTTCTCCATGTTGATATCTCTCAGCTCTGCAACTCCTCTAAGTTTTATTCTGGTCACAATCTTAAATGGTGTCTTCCTTGAACTCCTATTCACTAAATTATTGTATGCAAACTCCTCTTGCGGTAGAATTAGATCCCAATTTCCTGCCTTATCTCCTACCAAACATCTCAACAAGGTACTCAAACTCCTATTTACCACTTCTATTTGTCCATCTGTCTGTGGATGAAATATTGAACTGAACGTTAGGTCTGTCTTCATCTTCTTCCATAATGTTCTCCAAAAGTATCCATTGAATCTTGTATCCTTGTCTAAAATTATGCTCTTAGGTAATCCATGCAATCTCACAATCTCCTTGAAAAATAGGTCAGCAACATGCACTGCATCATTTGTCTTCTTACAAGGTATGGAATGTGTCATCTTTAAAAATTTGTCCACCACTACAAATATACAATCACGTCCTCTCTGTGTTCTTGGAAATCTTAATATGAATTCCATGCTTATGTCTTCCCAAGGGCTCTTTGGTACTATCAAAGATTTATACAAACCAGTATTCTGACTACTCCCTTTTGCAACTTGACATACTCTATAACTCTGCACAAACTTCCTTACATCCTTATATATTTGAAGCCAAAAGTAATGTTCACTTACCAAAGCCATTGTCTTGTCAATTCCAAAATGTCCTGCCAATCCACCACTGTGTTTCTCTTTTATCAAATCCCTCATTGAACTCCTAGGTATATACAACTGATTTCCTTTGAACAACATATCCTCCTTAATGATATAATCTAACCACTTACTTCTATCTATCACAACAGGTTCCTTACATGCTTTCCATGGTTCTACAAAATTAAGATCCACTTCATACATGTACTTCAGTTCCTCAAAACCTAGTACTTCAATTCTCATCTCTGTCAACAAATTGCTTCTTCTGCTCAATGCATTTGCAACTTTGTTTAACTTCCCACTCCTATGCTTCAATACAAATGTGTAACTATGCATGAACTCTACCCATCTCATATGTCTCTTATTCAACTTTCCTTAACTGTTCCAATATTGTAAAGCTTGATGATCTATATACAACACAAATTCCTTAGGCAACAAGTAATGTCTCCACTTCTTCAAAGCTTGAATTATGGCATAAAACTCCTGATCATAAACTAATTATATTTTCCTTGCATCATTCAACTTCTCACTAAAATATGCTACTAGTCTACCTTCTTGACTTAACGCTGCTCCTATTGCATTTCCACTTGCATCACAATCTACTTGAAATACTTTGTTAAAATTTGGTAATGCTAACATTAGCTGCTCTGACACTTTCTGCTTCAACATTTCAAAACTTTTATTTGCTCCTGATGTCCACTTAAAATCTTTTCTGTCACCTCTCATTGTCTCTGTCATTGGTGTGCATACTGAAATGAAATTACTGATGAACTTCTGGTAGAAACTAGCTAATCCATAAAATGATCTTACCTCTCCAATGCTCTCAAGGGTTGGCCACTCAACAATTGCTCTAACCTTATCAGGGTCCTGTTGTCAATGACGATTGCACCCTTATGTAAAGTTGTGAAACTCTGCAATCCTTCGAAACATGGGAACAAACTCAGGCTGTGGGTGACCTATAATGAGTTTGAACCTCTAGATTATGGGCTGGTTCCCTTAAAATATTCTATTTGAAACTATGATTTCTGTATTGGAAACGGGTAAGAAAGAAACTATACGGTAACAAAGCTGTAAAATTTGGTGATGCACCTAATAAGGATGGAAAACTGCAAAACTAGTTCACACTATATTTCAGAAATCTACCCACACAATTCAATCTTGGCATAAATATCACAAAAATATTTCTAAGGAAGGTTGGAAAAACTATTCTTTATGAAGGAAAAGGATTCTTCACAACATGAAAGAAAGGGTTTCAGTAACACAACCTAAGACTTGTGATATCAATATGCTTAACACTTGAAAGTAAGAATGAGACAATAATTTTAAAGGTTTTGATAATTAAACACATTAAAATTTCATCAAATCACTCATACAAGTAGCATCAAATGGAAAGGCAAACACTTGACTTCAATGAAAAATAAAGGAAAATATTGCAAGAGAACAAAGAAATTAAACCTGTAACTTGCTATAATCTCTATTAAATCTGTAATCAATGAGTTACAAAACCTCCTTCTCTCTCAAAGTGTAAAGAGAAAAAAGGCAAGAACTCAAAAAATGAGTTAGAAAACCTCTTGTCTTTCAATGTGTAAAAGAGAAAAGAATGCAAGAACTATCAAAAACCAAGTTTTGCTTTACAATATATAGTTTGCTCTCTCCAAGGGGCATGCAAAATGAAACTGTAGCTAACTACCTTTAAAAATAAGTCCTCCAAAGTGATCCACAAGCAAACCAAGAAATCCCTAAAAATAAGGGCTCAAACTGCCACAAATTGAGCAAAAATAGCTCCAAGTTGGTACTCTTCATATGTTTGACCAATAAGTTGACCAAGACCCCTCAAATTGCTCCTCAAATCATGCAAAAGGCCCCTAAATGGCCTTAGTTAACTCAACTCATCAATTTGCATGATTTTGCTTTTGCAAAATTGATGTGAGTAAATAATAAAGTAATTAGGATAATTACTCTATTGTTAATTACAACTTGTACTATTTTTTATTTTACAATTTGTGAAAAATAATAAAGTAATTGGAAGAATATTACTTTACTATTTATTTACATTGATTTATTTGTAAAATCATGCATGATGAAAAGAAAAATAAATCTCCTTGTCTCTCCAAATACATTTGCCTAATTTGCATGATTTGAGCAAAAATAGGACTTAGAAGAAAATAAAATCCCCCTTGTAGCTCCATGTGAGGAAAAATCACCTAGTTGCATGACATATGCATTAAAGGCAAAAATTTACTCTTATCACTCCATTTACAATATCAAAATGCTTTACAAGACACTTAGGCATAAAAATACTCCTTATCACTCCACATGCACTAAGGAGAAAAAATAAAATAAAATAACCCCCTCTGCCTTATTACTCCATTTACACATGCAAAAAGAAAGGCCTCCCTGCCATATAACCTCCATGCAAAATAAATCAAACTCCAAAGAAACCTATGCCACCTTGCATTATTTTGTCCTCATATAATCTCTTTCCTTTTGACTTTAGATCATAAAAATCACAAGGCATGAAAATCATTCCCTTTTGACCATTCGGTCATCCTACATGTATCAATTATTATAAGGGGAAACTCTGATTAGAAGAAGATAAGGTGAAATTGCAACATGTGTTTGCTTGATAGCTTTGACCATACAAAGCATGAGCATCCTTCGACTATGTGATAGTCGACTCCAAGGTAAAAAGGCTTGTTTTAATTTGTCTAAGGCATTAAAATCACCTTTTAATAATATCGACCTCCATTTGACTTTGGGAAAAATATGCAAGAAATACACTTGTTAGCCATCTCCAGTAATGATCACTAGGGATCATGCCTTTAAAGTCTTGGACCCCGTCGGCATTTAGATAAGGTAATGATCATTATTTGCAAAGTCAACAAATCAAAAATGAAAGAAAGCTTCGATAAAAAAGAAACGAAGAAACCCTAAACTCCAAGTCATTTTCATTTTGCTTCTTTTTTGACTTGCTCTGCAACTACTCCATGCCGCTTAGGGTTTGATGGCTCCCTAGTTATTTCTCCACCTTCTTGGCTCTCTGTGGTCGAACTCTTTGCATTTTCTAAGTGAAAAGAAGCAATAGAACCTAGTAGAAGATTTGGTAAGTATGGTTTGAAGTTTTGACTGGCATTCGTCATACTTTTTGTAGCATCTTCCTCTTAAATGGCCACGGCCATATCTATTTCTTACTTTGCAATCCTTCTTTGACACCATTCTTTATTTTTCTCTATGCTTAAAACATTGCAAAATGTGACAAAAATGAATACAAATCCTCACAAAGAGGCCGCGGGCATACCATTCTTCTACTCCTCTGCAATTTAAAAGGTAAGCTCTCTTCATTTCTTGTTGTGGTTTCTTTTACATAACTGTATATGCAAAATACGATGAGGGTTTCAACTTAATCAACTGGGTATCTTTGTATTTAACAAATCTATACTCTTTCTGTCATGGCCATGATAGTGTAGGTGGTTCTGCAGCTGTTCTTTGTGATTTGATGTGAAAAACTTGAAGGTTTTTTTGACTTCGAAATGAGGGTTTCATTTTAACTTTGCACAGGAACTCTTCTCCTCCATGACCATACCTATAGATACTTCATACCGCTTTTGTTTGACTATATTGAATTTATCTCTTTTCTCTGTAAGCACGAAAATGGCATTATGGTTTCTAATTTTGACAAGGGTTTGCATTTTCTTCTATATAAGAGCTCCATTATTACAATAATAGCATTTATCTTCTTTCCTGTATGTTTCCTTTCACGTCTGTGCATGAAATAAGACATTGTTTTTCAAAACCTGAAACTAGGGTTTCAAAAATCTTTAACACAGAAACTACTTTCTGTCATCTGGAAACTTGTCCTTTTGATTTTGTAGCTTCTTCAAATGATTATTTAGACATTTCTGAGCAATAATAACTGTCATTTTCTATAGCATATTTATGTATATTTTTCTTCATTCAAAAAGATTTTGTAGTTGTTATACTCTTTACTTTCCTGAATATGGAACTTAGTTTGACATTTTATTCTTCTCTGGCATAACCCAGTCACTTGTCAGATGCTCTTTATCACATGATTTTGGTCTTTTATTTCTCTCTCTGGTACTTAGAACCTCATGTAGCATATACTGCACATCATATGTCTTCTCTCTTGTCTTGAACATGGCACTGTATCTTTTGACATTTTGATGATACCTATAGCTACATTTCTATTTTCTGCGCTCTGTCAAATTGACTCTGGCACTTTGAACTTATCTGATCTATTTTAATCAACTGCAACCAAATGTGAACATAGTTTATAGGAGAAACTACTCCTTTTCATGATTATGATGACACACTTTTCTGAGTTGATTCGATGATGCATAATATAGCTTTGAATGATGCATCCTATTTGTATTCTGATAACCTTTTCAAAATGAAATAGAAAAGGGAACATGCTGGGCTCAACCCTTGTGGGAGCCACATTTTCTCCACATATTTTAATGTCTTCAAATCAGCAATATTACTTTTCCTATACCTGCACAGTGAACAAACAAGTTAGCATAAAAACATGCCTGATGGAGTTGATTGATCCCTTCATGATATTCTGATTTATGGCACATGTCTGATTGACTCTTTCATATGAAATACATGATGTGACAAGTTGTTATGTCTTCTTGATAAAATCATATGAAAATCTTAAATATCCGAAGCTCTTATAGGTTTTTTCCCAATTTTTTTTGCAGGTACACTTGATACAAGTGGAGCTAAAGATGAAGAGCTGAAGATAAAGATCAACAAGTATAACAAGTACATCATTCAACAGAAGACACCAACCTTGCTCAGGCAATAATGGATATTTAATTTTATCATGTGTTCTTCCTCATTTCTTTTATCATCAGATCTATAGATTGCATATGTCTGCATTGCTCAGTTTAGTCACTCCCATGGCTTGTGTGGGACACATTTGAACACCTCTTTTAAACATGATCAGTTAATTTATCTTATGCACTTGATGAATGTATTTTTCTTTTTAATCAATGCATACGATAGAGTAACAAATACTGAATGTATGTTCCAAATATGACATGAAATGACAATTTAATTAAATATTTTTCTTTCTTTCTTTCAAATATGATCATCTGAATAATCAAATTGTCTTATAACTCTTGAAAGATAAAACTATTTTTGATCAACTGTATTTCTTGAATGTTTGGTCTCTTGACATTTTAATCACTTATCATGGTGATTCAACAGTACTGATTGGACTGTTAGGTTATCATGACAACTGATCTTCATTTCTGCTTTGTCAAGACATCAACTATTCATTGAATGCAATAACTTTAAAGTTTTCTTTTATTCCTACTGAAACAATTGCACTTAGGTCTAACTAAATTTAGTGTGAACAAAATTTAGTAATAGGTTCATCTTCAATCCTTTCGCAAAAATCACAAATCCCAAATATACCAATTCTTCCTTCATGAAACTACATTTCTTGATGTTTATCAGTACTTTCTCTTCTCTTGGTCTCTGCAATACTTGTCTAATGTGCCACAAATGTTCTTCCTTTGTATTATTGAAAATCAAAATATCATTCAAGTATACATTGACAAACTTACCCAAGAATTTCTTCAAGACCTCATTCATCAACCTCATGAAAGTACTCAGTGCATTTGTCAATCCAAAAGGCATCACTAACCATTCATACAATCCTTCATTTGTCTTAAATGCAATCTTCCATTGATCTCCTTCTTTGATCCTGATCTGATGGTATCCACTCTTCAAGTCTATCTTTGTGAAATACTTTGCTCCACTCAAACAATCCATAATGTCATCCATACTTGGAAATGGAAATCTATGCTTAATTGTGATCTTATTGATTGCTCTAGAGTTTGTACACATCCTCCATTCTCCATCTTTCTTAGGTGCTAGTATTGCAGGTACTGCACATGGGCTTAAGCTTTCTCTAATCAATCATTTCCTCAAAAATTCCTATATATATTTATTCAGCCCTACATTCTCTACTGGTGTCATTCAGTGTGCTGCTTTGTTAGGCAAACTAGCTCCAAGTATAAGGTCCATATGATGTCTGATACTCTGGATTGGTGGCAATCCTTCAGGTATATTATCTGATATGATGTCTTCATACTCTGTCAACAATTTAGTTTAATCCTCTGGCTGTGATTCTTTAGTCTCTATACTTAGGGTTCCATGCTTCTTAGGAATCAAAGAAAAACACATGTTCTCATGTCTCAAACCATCTAGAAATTTCCTTCCATCAACCAAACCAATTATAGCATTCCCACATACTTCACTCTTAGGCTCATCTTCCAAAGGTATCAAGATGTGTTTCTTCCCATTTGATGTTATAGTATAAGTATTCTTTCTCCCATCATGTATAGCTTTTCTAACATACTGCCATGGTCTACCCAATATTATATGACATACATGCATCGGCATAATATCACACAATACTTCATCATGATAAGATCCTATATGAAATTTCACCAAACATTGTTCACTCACCAGTACCTTATGTTCATCTTGAATCCATGCTATCTTGTAGGGCTTAGGGTGTTTCAATCTCTCTTGGTTCAGCTTATTCACCATCTTCTCTGAAACAAATTATCAGTACTACCACTATCAATGATCATTTTATAACATTTACCTCTTGATTTGCATCTAGTCCGGAATAAACTTTTCCTCTGCGATGGTTCCTTAGTTGTCTCTGCTTGAAATAGTGTTCTCCTCATGACTAATGATTCTCCTTTCTCTAGCTTTCTAACTGAATTAGGTGATCCAACAGGTTCTTCCTTCACATAAGTTGTTCTATGCCTTTTTGCTTGTACTTCCCTGATGACATTCAAATGCTCTATGTCCTTCATCTCCACACTTAAAACAAGTTCCTTTGAATGTTCTCTTATCATACCCTCTTTCATCTCGCTTGTAACCTTCACTGCGGTAAGAGTTATGATTTCCTCTATGGTAGAAAGTTCTATCGTCTCTTTGCTATGCATTATTGTCTCTATCCTCCTTGAATGAACTACTCTCTTTGTTCTGCTCCACATATGATCTTTCTCCTCTGGAATATGTTCTACCTCTTTGAAATTTACCTCCTCTTCCTCTTTTTCTTTGTTCATGTTTCTTATTCAACTTGTATTCAGCTTTCACGACAAACTAATATGCTTCTTCTATTGTTGTCATCCTTACCAGACTCAGTTCTTCTTGAATGTTCAATCTCAATCCATTTATGTATCTTGCCACTTTCTCCTTGCTTGCTTCACTATGTCTAGTCCTTATGATCATCTTATGAAATTCTGTAGTATATTCCTTCACAGATTTCTCCTTTTATTTTAGGTTTTGCAATGTCTTCAACAATTCCAGCTCATACTCAGTAGGTATAAACTAATTCTTCAACTTTATCACCATCCTATCCCATTTTATGATATTTACTTTTCCTCTTCTCCTATCCAACTGAACTTCTTTCCACCAAATAGTAAGATGTCCTTTCGACTTAGTCTTTGCAAATCTTACCTTCTCCAGATCTTCAATTTCTTCATATTCAAAGTATTCTTCCAAGTCATTTATCCAGTCAATCAATTCCTCTGGATTCAAATTTCTAGTGTAATTTGGTACATCCACTCTGGGTCTCTTTGCCATCTTCAAAATAGTTTTCAACATCTTCACCTGATCTGATTCTTCTTCTTCTAGGGTTTCTTCATTTTGATCTGTAGATTGGAATTCTTCATCATCACTTTTAGCATCATGTCTAGGGGTTAGTCCTCTTCTTCTACCTTCTTCTACAACATCTAGTCTAACTTTCATTATTTTCATCATCTCCATCATTTCTTCCATTCTTCTAGAAACAATGCCCATATATAGCAGGCATCCTCCTCGGTGGCATCTCTTCCTAGGATCCAGTGCAACTACCTCAATTTGACAATCTGACTACAAGGTAGTAACTGCCTCACACTCAGCGCTCCGTTGACAAACACAAGTAGACTACCTTAGGTCAGCAATCGGTTCACCACAATATCTTTCAGAATGCCTTCACTTCCCAAGGGATTCAAAACTTTGCTCTGATACCACTTGGTGCAGTCACGATCGGAGGGTTCACATAATAAACTGTCCAAACCATGCAACTAGAGTAAACACAACAAAAACAACTCAATCATAGAATGTAATGGAAGATTCAAATTCTCAATATATCATATATTCAGAATGCTAATATGACAGCAACATGTAGGCTACAATCAAAGGGCTCACAGGCCTGATTCCAATTACAACATTTATGCAAGATATGGCATTGAAGTGCCTCTCTGGAACCAAAATATCTAATCTAAGCTAAATCTATGCTATCTTCAAATCTAACTAACTTTGTAATACATCTTAGTGATCTATATATATCATCCTTAAGCTCAAAGAATCCTCTGCATCGACCAAGAAAGGTTACAAACTCCAATAGAGGGATGTAACATGTAGAAAAAAATAGGTCGACCTTAAACATTTGGTAATGCTCTGCAAATGGATGAAACTTGGTGTGGACCTCAAGGAAGGTGTATCTGATCCATATGTGCCGTGTAGGATACTTCATTATGCTCTGCAAGTCATGGAAGTGCTCTACAAACCTTCTCCTTCAACTGACTGTCTGAATGCTCTGCTTTGTGAGAACTGATGATCTTCAGATAGCAATAACTTTTAGCAGACAAGTCCAAATGACCTAAAATTTGGATATGATGTAGATGCTAAGTCCTACTCCTCAAGCTCTGATATGAAGATGCGATGAAATGTGGTACAAAATGTTGAAACTATAACTAATTGAACTAACTAAAAATGAAAGAAAAGAAAGAATGCAAATGTTTTTGGTTGATGCAAGATTGCTCTGCAACCTAGGATTGTCCTACATCACACTCTTCCCATTAGGGTACATGTTGTGAAGATGCTTGCGAATGTTGTGGAGTTTGGCTTTACACCTACCAAATACATTCCTTTAAATTTTCTAAGGCCTCTTCAACATGTTAGGAGAGGTGTCTCAACCTTGCAACTACAAAAAGTTTTTATTCTTCCCAATTTTGGTCTTTTCGAATAGCCTTTATCTTGAAGAATGGTTTAGAACTTTTAAAGTTTCCAAAAGGGCTAAAAATGGAAGTACTTACTATTTTTAGTAACTCTACATTTGAGCACGGATGGACCCAGAATTTTCCCAAAAGGTGAAAAACTGCCAAGTAAACATCTTGGGTGAGTTTTGACTCAAGATCATACTTGGATTGTAAGATATTAAAGTTTCTTTTTTTTGAAACTCTCGAAAAAAGTTTTGAACTCAAATTTGAGGCACTTAGAGGTTCCTAAATGCCCTAAATGTTGTCATAAATGGATAATCTAATTATAGCTTGATAGATCTCTTCACGAGCTTTCCAACGCATCAAACAGTTCATCAATCAGACACCCGAATAAAAAAGTTATGGCGTCCGAAAGTTGGACCTCCTATTTTGGGAAATGTGAAAACATGTTAGACACTTAAAAGAGTTGTAAATGGGAGAGTTACACATGTTGGTGTGTACTTTGGCATATCACGAGGCATCTTTGATTGGAGATAATTTGGGTGCCACTTTTGGGTGGTTTTGGCTCATGGTTTTGTAATTACCGTTGGCGGTTTACTGTATTGTATCTTCTATATATTAGGAGATTGAGATGGAGGTTGTGTGTAAGAGTCTTATATATGTTGAGTTTCCTCTGGATCTATGGTTGATTATACTCATGTGAAAGCTTTCTCTACAAGTATATTGTAATCTTCTTTATTCCTGAATAATATATTGGGTGGCTTTGGAGTGTGCGGTTTTTCTCCCGAAAGGGTTTCCTCACGTAATTATTGTGTTGTGGTATGATTGCTATTTGTGTTTATTTCTATAACTATTGTAAAGATCTGAAAAGTTTTGCATATCCCTCCCTTGAAGATTAGTGTAGGAAGTTGTTCCACTACCTTAACATCCTTACACAACAAACCTATTTTGTGCATATGCGACAATCATTGTAGTCCACAAGACCAGATTTCTTTGAGGCGCGCTATCAAATCATTCATGTGCCTTGTCTATGTGCTACGCTTCCATATTTTTTATACATGTCCACTAGCACACTTGCACCTACAACATCTAGCAAGAATCCCCTTTTAATCACACTTTAATGGATGCCATACTCTGGTTAGGCCAAGAGGATGCCAACAACGATTATGGTGTTTGTTTTTACTCCGCAAATTGTATTTTCTAGAAACTTTCTAACGCCTTGCAATAGATCCATTCTGCGCATTTTTAGTAGCCATGGCCGTTGGAAAGACCAAATTTCTTGTAGGGATTTCATCAAACACTTCACATGCTTTGTTTATACTTTTGAATTTTGTTTCAAAGCCCTCATTTAGGTCACGGGTAGGGAAGATGTTAGCAAACATTAAAGCCTTTGCACAAATCTATTTGGTTGATGTCATGTGCTATGCCAACCCTGCAACTTCAAGGAGGCCATGGAAATGTTGTTCAAACAAGGGAGTCATATGTTTAGGGATAGGAACCAAAGAACAAGGAGTAAGAAGTGTTAGAGGAAAAGGAGGTTCTCAGTACCAAGGGAAACTCCAACAAGTTCTCATTCCCCCCAAATCACTGACAATGTGAATTAAAACACCTTTTTAAAGTAATGTCAGGGGTTTGACATCAATTGGGAACTTTTCGGGACTTAGGCATGCATTGGGAACTTTTTGGGGGTTTGGAGTAGACTAGGAACTTTTGGGGGGTTCCTAGTGGACTAAGAACATCCCAATGGGTAAAATATCAAGGGTTTCTAGGGTGGGTTAGGAACTAAAGGGAATTATGAATATTTTAAAGAGATTTTTGAAACTTAAATGCTAATCAAGGATAATGATGTGAATGTTGAGGGTTTTAGAACTGTAAAACGTCCAGAGGACAAAGAATTTAAGGGATTTTAAAAACCCACATACACCCATACCTTCGACAAAGAGCGACTTTAGAATTTGCACGAGTTTTTGAGCTGGAGAAGTGAAATGCCAAAATTTCAGCAAGTTGTTAAACTCGTAAAACTTCTAGTGGATTTTTAAAACTTGAAAAATAGTTGATTTCACTTAGCGAAAACCTTATAAAATTTGCCAAAAAAATCTACAAACACAGTGAATGAAGATATATGCATAACTTTTGACAAGATTAACCTTTTCTCCTAAAATCTTGTCACATCGTTAATAATAACATCATAAACCTCCTTACTAGACCATTTTTCTCCAACTCTTATAAAACTCCTAGTTTAATCCTTTTCTACAAACTGCCCGATGAAAACTTAAACTTTTAATATCTCCCAAGTGGTAAAGAATCTTGCCTTGAAAACTTGTCAAATTGGGAAAAACGAAGTCATGAACACCCTCGTAAAAGGATTTTACACCATCTCTTACAACTTTCAAGATTTAATTATTTCTATAAATCTTGATAAACTACATAACTGCTCTGATGGTTCCAACTAAAATGATGGACAATTCTCCTTTGAATTGACGTGCCTGTACTAGGTTTAATGCAAGGAATTGACATAAAATAGGTGAAATACAACATTTCAAAGATGGGAAAGTATGACGACTGGCACAAAAAAACATGTGACGCTACTCTTTTCACAACTAAAGCGACTTGACAAAGGAGTTTGACACATGCCAACAATTGTTGTTTTGACGTGAAAAGTTTAAATTTGGTGGTGTCAAAATGAGGTTAATAGGTGCCAAAACTAAATCTTGACTCATGGAAAAGTTCCACAATGTAACTCCTCTAAAGTACCTCCCTCCAAATATGGTGCAATTCTTAAAGGGGACCAAAGTAAAATTCAAGGAGTCAATATATAATTCCTTCCACCTAGTCACCATGATAAAAGAAAGGCATGCATGATTCTTCTCTAATAGTAACTCCCTTCCACATGGGCACTTCAATTGGTGACATTGGTATGAAATGGGAGTTATACATGCAAATTAAATAGTTAAGATGTGAGTGGTCCAATATCCCATGCCCTCCCATGGAACTGTGACTCTTCAACTTCCATGGAGTGTCATGAACCTTTGCACTATTGTTGAATGGGGTCTTCCATAGATTATTTTCAAGTGGGATACCTAAATTGGGAGTGAAAGCCATTTGAGAATCAAATTTGAAGTTGGAATGCTTATCCACACCTAGGAAATTAGAGTTAGCACAAACAAACCAAAATTGAGAATAAAAAGTTACTTTGGTGATGTTAATTTCTCTAAACCCCTAGATGCTCCTGCATCAAACTTCCTTTTTTTCTAGCTTTGAAATTTTCTAGTCTTCACCCAATATTATTCATACACCATTATGAGATTGACGAAATATAGATGAGTATGTGTAGATTTTTCTTCCTTAGGGATTTGTAATGTAAGAAGAGGGGTTCTTTTCCAAAACATCACTTCATTGTGGATGATCCCTACAATAACCTCCATTGAAATCACTTGGTGAGTCTCTTACAACCTTTTCATTTTTGCTACAATCTCAATATCTCATATATTGTCTCTTTTTAGGATAAATATAATTTTCAAACGCAATGCAATAGTAAATAAGAAAATAATATTGGTAGAAATTGGTAAGTAGAATGTAGGATCATCTTAAGCTACTTGTTCAAACATGCCACAAAGTCCCTCATGGGTTCATTTTCTTTTTTCTGTATATAAGAGAATCAAAGTCATAGTTCATATTCATTTTCAATAGGTTTGGACATTGCTAAAAATATATTTCGCAAGCTATTCTAGTTTTCTATGCATGCATCATTTAATTATTGAAACCACCCAAGAATATATGCAACTTGTGTTTAAAAAAAATTGCACTAGATCTTCATGAGCAACTCTAATGATCTTGAATGCAATGGTGAAGGCTTGGATATGTCCATCTACACTTTGTGAGCCATCATTATATGAGGTTTGGAAAAAACATTTAAATCCTAGAGGTAGATCATGGTGTTAACTAGGGCCGTCAATCCAAAATGGTTAACCCATCATATGAAGGCAACTAGTGCCAAGGTAGAAATTTGGGAAAAACAAAGATGAAAGCACCTTTCTTTCTAGCGGAGTCATAAAAAATATTGATGTTTGAATTTGTTACCTTAATCCTTTGAAAAATATAAGTAAATTGCCCAATGGATGCTAGTAAATTATATAACATATGTGGGAGTATCACTTTGAATATATCAATTTATCTTTAAGTTTGAGTGGGCTATCTACCTTGCATGATGGGGGTTTCATATTTTTTTGTACTTTTTCCAAAAGCACAAAAGGAACAAGAAAATAAAGGAAAAGAAGGGTAAATAAGAAAAAGAGAAATCCTAATAGCACTAAAATGTAGAGGAACATGTGGATAACTTAGAAGACAAGGAAAATATGATATATCTAAAAAAACCCTCCTCTCTGATGTTAGCAGAACTAGGTGTTTGAGTTGTATAATAGAATAATTGAAACCTCACAAAAAACACATTTTTAACTAGATCTTGAGACATGCATGTGATACAAAGCTTCACCATTCAAATCCTAGCATCTCACACACACACACACACATAGAGAGAGAGAGAGAGAGAGAGAGAGAGAGAGAGAGAGGAGAGAGAGAGAGAGGAGAGAGAGAGAGAGAGAGAGAGAGAGAGAGAGAGAGAGAGAGAGAGAGAGAGAGAGAGAGAGAGAGGAGAGAGAGAGAGAGAGAGAGAGAGAGAGAGAGAGAGAGAGAGAGAGAGAGAGAGAGAGAGAGAGAGAGAGAGAGAGAGAGAGAGGAGAGAGAGAGAGAGAGAGAGAGAGAGAGAGAGAGAGAGAGAGAGGAGAGAGAGGAGAGAGAGAGAGAGAGAGAGAGAGAGAGAGAGAGAGAGAGAGGTCCATTCAACAAGCTAAAAATTAAATATTTATAAAAGGAAGATTGCCACATCCATTTATAAGGAACACTAGATTCTATTATGTTGAAAATTGCATTCGTTAACATTGAGAAGAATGTTACAAACAAAGTTGAATAATCAAAGAACAGAAAAATCTACTTGCGTTTAGATAAAAATATTTAATCATAGTAATCTTAAAAGAAACTTCCAATAACTAATTATCAAAACTTGTCATTACTATCTAAAAATTTAGATCTAAAATCTAACCTTTATTACTTATCACTTTTGATTTACATTGCAAGGTGGAAATTATTGCTCAAATTTCCACATTTTCCTCCAATCATAACCTTGGCTACAATTTTTTTTGTATGTCTTCGTCTATAATAAAATATATTTACACACTTTAATAATTGATAATTCTAAAAAGAACCTAACAAATTTGATTATATGCAAAGATAAATACAACTTAAAATAGGCCACTTTTAAAACATAAAGTACATAATAACTTTCCTAAACACATTTGACCAACCTAACATGACTAAAATCACTAGACCCCCGTGATGATACACAAAGACCAACCAATGAAGTAGAATGCTAAGCCTATATATAATCAATTAGGCCATATAGTCGATCATGATGATGAATAAAAGACAAATCTATCTAAAAAGCTCATACATGGTAAAGCCATGCACACCCAAATATCACAATAAACTTTTTTAAAATAAAAACCCTCAGAATATAAAAAAATCTTTGATTAATTGAAAATAAAGAAATTAGAAGAATCAACCATATATAAACATAAAGAGTATTGTAATGGTGAAAATCTTGCACCCATGCCCTTTTCCCTTGTGTTTTTGGGCTCACTTCGATTAGATTGTTCTTTATTCAATAACAAGTCTACAAGTGGCATATTCTTTAAATAAATTTAGCTCATGACCTTATCCAACCCCGCCCCCGTCATTGCTCGTCCCTAGAAACTAGTTTTGATCCCTAGATATCTCATTTGCCACCTTGGTTCAAATTCATGTGTGTAAAATTAACCAAAGTCAACCTCAAAATTTTAAACTCAAACTCCAAATTTGAACCTTGCTTCCATTTCTTACTAGTCATTGTGAGCCAACATAACTCATGTTTGTATGAGTTTGTGTGCTATGGTTGTGGCATTTAAAACATTCCTTATCTAATTGAGATTAAGATGCCCTATGCCCTAAAACAGAGGAGAATTCACATGAGAGCATCATAGAGCATCCTAATTGCATTGTGAACATTCCTTATCTTTTCGAGCTTAAGATGCCCTATGCCCTAAAAGAGAGGAGAATTCACATGAGAGCATCATAGAACATCCTAATTGCATTGTTAGTTCACATCATGATCCTAAGCATATTGCACGTGTGCCTATTGAAGACTTGTTTGTCTTCAATATTTGTTCATCATCATTGAATTGGTTTGCCTAGAGGTTTCATCAAAGGAGCATTAATCCTTGCCCAACAAACTCCTCAATGGTGTCCCTAAACACCACCCTACTTTAGAAACAAGTACAAGAAGTCGAGGCACATATATTCTAGTCACCAATTTTCTATAAGTTCAATTCTATGGACCAGGTTCATCTCTATGCACCAAGTTCACTTCCACAAGCACAAAGATTAGTTCTACAAGAACAGATTTGAACCCGAGTGGAATACAGTTAATTTTTAAATTATGAGGTATTCATTCAACAAAACCCTATATTTTTTGCAAATTGACAAATCAATTTCCAACATCTTTAACAACATATTCTTCAATCCAAATTCCGAGAACCCATTATGTAATTAATTATAAATGTGAAATGAGAAACAAGTGGATTGCTGTGTTTGGAAACCAAGTGAAATGGTCTAAGATGATACTGATTGAGAATATCATAACAGGTATGCAGTAGCGCCTATCTTAAATATGAAATCAGGAACCTATAATTAAATCTAGTAAACTGATGATCAATTGCATGCTTATGAGATAGACTAAGATTCTATAATAAATACAAAGCACACTATCGACGAGATATCAGTATTAACTAATCTGGTATAAAACCCAAAAAAAAACAGAATTTAGTGTTTAGCAGACTCCATGCATTTTCGGCTACCTTCCCTCCCCATAAAATGATTGTTATGTGCCACAACTTAGCCTTGAGAACTGTTGAACTGATTGCAACTAGTTCAACATACAAGATTAACTCCACGAAACTCAAAAGAGAGAGAAAATGATTCCTTTGGTGCTGCCCAGGTTCGAACTGGGGATCTTCAGTGTGTAAGACTGACGTGATAACCGACTACACCACAGCACCGTTTCTTGTATAATAGTGACGTAAAATATACATAACATAGTAGCTGTTTTCTTATAACAAAAAAATAAAACAATGATCAATTCTAGAGAAAGTACCAATTGTCTCTAACAAGAACACCCATTCATATTCTTTCAAGATAGGGGAAAAGACTCAATAGGTGAGATAGTATATATGCATTTAAGGTCCAATATTTTTAAAAGTTTAGTACTAGTAGTTGTGACTTTAAGGTTGTTAGTGTTACTATAAGTACTAATAATTGAATGAAATGTGCCCTTTAGATTTAAAAACAACCCAATTGTCACATGATGCCACATCAACCCACTAACAAAACATGACTTAATGCACACCTATTGGTCCACCCTTTGTTTTGGGGAACTATTTGACACCTCAACAAAAAGAATGCTGATGTGGCATCATATTTGATGATGTGGCCCTGAAACCTTAGTTATAAGCAAGGGCATTGCCAAGTAAGCTACTATAAAATTTTTGGAGTGATTTGAAATTGGCATATATGATTTTGAGAGCCATGAAGTTAGGTGCTCCACTACTGGGTCCTCTCCTCTATACGTGTCTGAATTTGTGTCTAAGTTGTAATGCTGAAAATTGTACCATACACTTTTCCCATTGCTTTTGAATTCATTTTGATTTGGTTACTCTTCATGTAATAATTAATGTAAATGTGGGTGTTTTTACATAAAAGTTGGCATATTTCTTAAATTTATTTTAATGTTACTTTTACACATTTCTAAGGATTGGTATGATTCAAAGTTTATCCATTTGCTTACTTGGTTTTAAATCGTGGTGTGAAATTGAACCTATTTTGAAATCACCATATAAAATTGAACTGTTTGATTTCATCACAAAATCAACCCTAGCCTTTTTAAAATTCAAATTGGGCCCATGTCATCCCCTTCCAACTAGCCATTGCCTAGTGACTTGAGCGCAAAATATTCAAATTGTACTCTACGATATTGTATAAAAAGACAAACCTAATTTATTTTAAACCACCGGGGCAATTCAAGAAGATCCATCAAGATATCTAAGTACATTTTTGCATTATCACAAGAGCATCAACATTACATTAGTAATTACTTGCATATCAATAGATAGACCTATTGCATGGTTGCTTACTGTCTTCGATCTTTTTCACAAGTCATTAAATTAATCCACCTAGGGACTTGACTAAGAAGATCATTACCCTCACTTAACAAGTTCCAAAAAGGTATTTATAAACACTACTGGTTTCTTACTATAATTCTAAATACCCAAAGGTGATGTGAACTAGTTTTCAAATCACAAGACTTACCAAATCAATTTCACATAGCATTGGTCATAACAAGGCATGGAGTTAAATTTTACATCATGATTTTGCATTTCATCATGTAGACG
Organism: Cunninghamia lanceolata; assembly: GCA_027924645.1. NCBI lineage: Eukaryota > Viridiplantae > Streptophyta > Pinopsida > Cupressales > Cupressaceae > Cunninghamia > Cunninghamia lanceolata. The sequence continues at coordinate 9,436,318 of BSBN01000165.1, read as the reverse complement.
CCTAAATCTACCAAGCTAATATGTTTACCATTTCTAACATCATGTTGACACCATCACCATGCCAATTAACTAATTCCACACTAACAACTCCTTTTTCACTTCACTAATAATACCACATCACTAATTAGCTAAATAATTTTATTATTTAGTTAATTAATCCATTTTCTCCATTTATTCAAAATAAATAAACAATTCAATTATTCACATGACCATCCACAATTATTAAATAAAAATCCACAATTACTAAATAAAAATCAAATCACCCACATCTGAAACATCCAACCAACAATAAATTTCAAACCATTCATAAAAAGTCACCCTAAAAGTCACCCATTATTAAATAAAGACATCCAAACTCATCTCAATCATTCATTCAACAATGAATCTCAACTAGATCTTAGTGTTTCTAGAATAAATTGTGTGTGCTTTTTTATCTCAACATTTCGGATCACACTCCCGTGATCCATCATCAGGAGGAAAGGAAGAGAATGCAAATGAGTTAGAGTTGCAGAGAAGGTTTCTTAAAAAGATGGAGATGAGGTGGGCACGGATGACAAGAAAAGATAGAGGAGACACTAAAGGGATGGGAAAAAAAGAATAGCTAAGTTGAAAAAATTATAAAAATAAACATCACAAAGCCAAAAAAAAGGAAGAATAAAAGAGGAGAAAGAGATCAAAAAATAAGAAGAAAAATAACGGTTAGGTCAAATAAGACGTAATACAAGCTAAGTAAAAGAAAGTGGAAGAGGCAAAAACTAAATAAAGAGGGATGAGGATGAGAATAGAGACACCAAGGCACAAGGATTAAGTGGAGAAAAAGAAAAAGAAAATTTAAAATTAAAGCTAAAAAATATAAAAGGACATACAATTAACTAGAGATATACAAATATAGTAAGATTCTATAACTATATATATAAGAATATAAATAAAAACCTATGAATATATACTTCTAATTGAGTGTGTAAAAGAAAGGCAAAAAATAAAAGCAAAGAGTCCAAAAGGAAATTAAAGTAGAAAGCACCAAGGCGAGAAAATGAGAAAGCGAGAAATGGCGAGGTGAATAAAAGAGGTTGGTCAGATTCAAAGATTAGGGAACATTAAAGGAAGAACTAATGGAGGATGAAATATACATGCATGAGAGCGTAAGGTATATATTAAGGGAAAATAGAAGTAAAAGGAAATGTAAATTACAGACACGGTCCAATGAAAAGAACAAGCATATATCTATATCAATATAAAAGACAATAATTGAAAAACAAAAATATATATCTTTATATATAGAAATATACTAATAGAAAGATGAATCCAAAAGATTAAGCAAAAAGTAAAGGGAATAGAGAGAAGATTAGAGAAACCAAGTAGATGCAAAAAAAGCAAATGCAATAAAAGCAAACCAAGCAAATGCAAAAAAGAGGAAAATGACATGAGAGAAGAAAGCAAGATCGAAATAAAATGCAAGTGTGATAGAGAAAAATGTCAGAGAGAGATGAAGGAATGAGGGATGAGATGTAAAGGCCAAAGAGGGATAAATGCCAAAGTATTATAAGGCTATATATATATAGGGATAAAGGATACATACATAGGAGAGGGAAGTGCAAAAGAGAAATCAATGCAGGATAAAAATAAAATGCAAGTGACAAAGATAGAAAGAGAAGAAGAGAGGTAGAAATAAAATGCAAGGTGATAGATAGAGAAAGAAAAATATTGATAAAAGGAAGGAGGGAAGAATGATAAACCAAGATATATATATATATATATATATATATATATATATATATATATATATATATATATAAGAAAAAAGCAAAGAAGATGAAAATGCAACAGAGAAATCAAAGCGAAAGGGAGAGATAAGTAAAAGAGAGATAAAAGAATACTCACAAAGTAAAAGAGAGAAGTGCAAAGGTAAATGAGAGATGAATGAAACAGAAAGAGAAAAGAAATTATATATATATAAAAGTAAGCAAGAATGCACAAAAAAGAACCAAGTAAAATGAAAGGGGATGTAGTGAGATAAAAAGAGAAATCTAAGAGAAAAAGAAATATATATATATATATATATATATATATATACAAAGAGAAAAGGAGACTATATAAAAAATAAATATATATAGAAGAATAAATATGCATAAAAGTTTATAAGTATATAAATATAAAATTAAAGAAAGAATAATCTATAAATATGCCTGTAGACATATCAAAAATTACATAAATGTGTCATTATATATAACAATATAGATGTATACTTATGCATGTATAAGTATATATATAAATAAATCCATAAATATACGTGTATAAGCAAATAACCAAGAAAATAAAGAACAAGAAGAGGAGAGATAGAGAAGAAGCACCTAATGAAAACAAAAGGAAGAAAAAATGGATCAAGACAACCAAAGTGAAGAAAAGAGGGCTAGAGATCGAGAGGAGAGGAACACAGAGAACGAGACCCAGGTGAGAGAAAGAAGAAAACAAGAAGAAAGAGGAGGTAAAAAAAATAGATGAGGGAAAGGAGAGTAAGGGGACAAAGGGAAGCTTAAGATAGGAGGATGGGCAAGGGCAAGGATGGGGGAGAAAAGGATGGTTATGGACGGGAGGTCACAAGGACAGGGGTGAAGAAAGGAGAAAAAAAGAGCCAAAGGGGACAAGGGTGGATAGAAAAAGAAAAAAAAGGGACGGGTGTGGTAAAGGTGTGGTTAGAGGGGAGACAGGGGGAGGCCAAAAATGATCAGGAGGGTGGATAGTGATTATTAAGGGAATATAATAGAGGGTTCCAAGTTTGGCTAAGATTCCAACCATCATCCCTATTTAGGTTGGTAGGGTGGTTCCTTATGAAAGTAGCTTCTTTGAGTTTTCTCTTGAAGAAATTATCTTCTTTGGCAAGTACATGGGTATCCTCTAAGTGAATGTGGTGCTTAGTGCTAGAAGAATGGTCAGCAAGGGCCCATTTTGTGACCCCTTTCATGTCTAATATCTGCACTATGCTCTTTGATTTTCATGCCGATGGATTGCCCAGTCTCACCAATGTACGGGGGTACCACAGAGCATTCTATTTTATAGACACCCGAGTTCAATATAATGTCTGTGGGGTCTTTGGTTGAAGGGATAAGGCTCCTAATGGTCAAAATAGGTTTGAAAGCACAATTAAGCCCTTTCTTGTGGAGGATTTTGGTAATTTTATTAGAGATACTTTTAATGAAAGGTAGGGTGACACTATAACCACTGTCAGATTCTTTATTGTCAGGTTTGGCCTTGAGGTGGGTTTGGGCTAGCTTAAATGCTTTCTTGATGCATTTGTTGCGATACCCATTAAGTTTGAAAACTTTGGTAAGGTGGGACAAATCTTGGTCAATGTTATTGTTGTCACCCAGATTTGCACCCCTGCTGAGTTGTAAAAACTTGGCAATCTGGAGAAACATGGGAATGATCTCAAAGTGTGGGACCTTGTGAATTGAGATTAGACCTCCGGAGAAGGTTGGCTTCCTCTTTCTAAGCCTAATGCTTAGAGAAATGTGACTGAACCTAGTGCTAATGCTTGCTGGGAAAAGGGTTAGAAGGAATGCTTTGAAACTGAAAGATAAAACTATAAAAACTTGGAAATAAGGGTGATGCACCAGATTCATTAAGAGATGGTGATCTTGGTGTAGACACAACAATGATCTCAATCATGAAGGGAGTTCACATAGACTTATAGGGTTGATTGAGGCTTCGATATGAAGATCTAACCTATAGAGAAGCCATTTTACTCACAGAATAAATTATAACTTCAAGTAAAACACAAAAATCAGGACATAAGAGAGGCAAGAAATCATGCATATATTGATCATGAAGGTCAAAAACCATTACAATATAGAATATTCAATAGCAGAGGTATACCAACATAGCTAATCACATTCATTGGTGGATAAAAGGAAGACAACAAAGGCCAGATTCAGGCACAGTGAGTCACATTCCTATATCCTTGCAATTACACTAAGAGGTCTGACTACAGAAAAAATGGCAGCATAATGGCTCCAAAATAAAACCATCCTCTGTTTTACATCTCATGTTTATGTATATATAGCATTTTTGACCTAAGTCAGTTACAATGAATTTGCCCATGTGCTCTATCAGAAAAATATCTGCGTCTGAAGAGACGTCAACCTGCAAGAAGTTATGGCATAAAATATCTGGAATAGGGTAGGTGGAAGATATTTTGGGCCTTCAATGTGAGCTGCTGAATCGTCGACCTGCACCCATAAATGTAACAAATATCTACATCTGCATATGCCAAATTGGTCGCTGAAACATCCAATCGATCGAGCATGTAAATCCAAATCCAAATTGAAAGTGAGAAAAAACCCCTCAAAAGCTAGCCAGATGAAAGAAGAGGCAAAAACAAGCATATTTGCCTTTTGAAGCATGTTGAAATTCGCCAGAATGAGGGAGATATGGGCATTCAAAGCTACAGTCAATTGCATCCTGCAAATGTATATCGCTTTGCATATTTGCACTCGTATATGCTTTTGTATGTTCCATTGTATATACAATTGCAACTATGCTTTTAGGTTCACTTGATGCCACATACAAAGTCTCCTTCGCCTTTTGCCTTTTGCATATTCTATTCACTTTGCATGAGCCAACATACAATCATGGGTCTTTACCTTTTGAAACGCCCTTTGAATCGGCCCTGACACGTGCACCACTTGATTTACCGTTGAGTTGAACCTGGGACCCATCGCTAAACATTCGCATGCTTTATCGGCCAGTAGAAAAACCACAAACAGAGCCGCCGATGCACTAAGTCTTGCTGAAATCCATTGTATGTGACCCTTTGTATATCGATTGTATATGAGATACAATCGCATATACATACAATGCGGAACTCAAAGGATCATCAACCATATTGGAACTTTAGAACAGGTCTGGCCTTTGTATCTTTTCTTCTTTGCATATCGGCATATACAATGCACTTCAACATACAAACTACGGAACTCAACGCTGAATTTGCCAAATTTGATTTCCCAGTCGGGTCTGCCTTATATATCACCGTTGTATCTAACCTTTGTATATCGCATATACAATGCAAAATATACAAACAACAACTGCATACAAACCTGTACATACAAACATGCATTTGAACTTGTACCTGCCCTTTGTATGTGACCTTGCATCTGCGCCTTGTATATTGTCTACATATAATGCGAACATTCAAACAAAAGATGCATACAATCACTTGTGCCTTTATAAATCAAAATGCATATCTTTTCGGGTCCGGGGGTTGTATCTTAGAAATGCTTATGCCATTGTATATGCGATTGTATGTGCAAAGATACAATCGCATATTCATACAATTAGTGGACCCCACCTTTTGTATCTCCCCCTTTGTATGTGCGCATGCATCGGTTGTCGACGAGACCTTTAGTTGAGTCACCGATATGCAAAGTCTTGTCGAAGACACTTGTATCTTTGCATTGCATATGTCTTTGTATGTCTGCCTTGTATGCTTCATCAACCATCAGAGAGACTTTGAGTTGAGCCACCGATAAGCATGTCATGCCGAAAATCCTTTGTATGTCTGCCCCTTGTACATTCACCTTGTATATTGACTTTGCATATCGCCTTTGTATATTGCAAACATACAATAGCGAATGTATATCCCTTTACATCTAATCTTTGCATCTTCCTTTTGTATCTCTCTCATGTATCTACCTTTGTATATGCAAACATACAATGGTGAATGTATATGTGAATATACATTCAAAAATGCATACACAAATACTAAGCATGAAACTGAGAAACCCTGCGATGGAAAATACTTGAAGCTAAAATATTTCTGGGTTTTTCTGGGTTTTTGGCAAAGATTCTTCAAGAAAGATTTTAAGATTTTTATAAGGAACAACAAGGGATTTTTGAAGAATTTAATCTTTCTTTCCTTCTATTTAGGCTTTTTCTGATCGGATTTCTTCGATAGGAGGGAAACAGAAATATTTTGTGGTCAAGCAAAAAATGACAACAACTTTGGCGACCTCTCGAGGATGTTTGCCTGCTAAACAATTAGACCAGTGGCCTTAAGCATCCATTGGGCATGGAGTCAAAAAGACTATAACAAGAACAAAGGAGCTGGAACATTGAGCAAGCTACCAAGCCAAAACAAAAAACAATAAGCAAACATGTATCTCCTAATGAGAATACAACAAAGTGCAAGGGCACTTATTGAAAGGAAACCTAAAACTAAAATAAAACCTACTCTAATCCTAAAACTAACCAGTTAGAGGTGACCTTAAACAAAACCATTAACTGGTTCTTGAAAGTAATTGCCCTTCCTTAACAATTTACAATGCTTCATATGTTTGTGGGCAGCTAGAAAGAGGCGAGGGATGGATGGGCATATGCCAAATTGATAAAACACCCCCCACAAAATGGAGATAAACTCACCTATCCACCTGGATTGATTCCTGATGTTGCTAACTTGTGGTGAATAAATGGGCTGATCCCACCCATTTTGATACTCAACTTCATGCTTAGAGGTAAGCATGACAAGTGGTGACTCCTCTTGATGTCTCTCCAGCTGGGCTAGATGCCTGATTGGGCATTCCCTTGAAGTGATATGCAAATCATCATGGTTGATCTCATGTCTCTTTTTTTATTCTTTCCCTTCTTGCTAGTTTGAATACTCTAGCTCTTGTATCTCAATTAGAGATATGGTTGTCTCCACCTCATAAACAAGATGCTCATGATTTTCTAACTTAGGCTCAGGAAATGAGCCATGCACATGCTCAAAAGAGAAGACCTCCCCAACAAAAAGCTGATATCCCTGCTGAATAATAAAGAACAAATCTTCAATTTGCTCTTGCCCATATTCAGTCTCCTCATTATTATTTTCAATGAAGCATGGAAGCTCCTCAAGCATATCAACATCATCAGCCTCTACATCATCTAGCATAGGGCAACATGCTTTCCCTTCCTTATGGTTTGGAACCTCACTGTCATGCTCAGCCTCAACCTACAACAATTTTTCATTACTTTCAGTGTTCTCTTGCTGCCGCATATCCACAACCAACTGCTCATTCTCTTCATCTTCAACATAATCAGGTAGCTCATGAAGTAGGGCAGCATCATCCACTTCTGCAGTGATCTTAACAATACTCACAGGTGCAATAGGTTCAAACAACTCTATCTCTGTGAGTGTAGGAACAAACTGCTCCTCATTAGTTTTATCTTCTTTCACCTCCTCTTTTGGCTCACCTTTCCAATTATCTTGGTAGACAACAGGTCCATCCTTGAGGATTGAAATAGCATCTGGGAAAGAGGTCTGAATATCTTCTTGAATTTCTTGGAGGGGAGAGGGTTCTGGACAAATTTGTTCCTGGGGAGTGATAATTTGAGTTTGCACAGGAACAGGGGCTTGTGGGGGGATATAGGCTTTGAAGCCTGGAAACTTGTGGAGCCTAGGTTACTCTTCTATAGGCCGAACATGTGCAGAAGAAAGGGACTGCTTAAAATTTGGGATTATAAACTCACGCTCCTTCAACTTAGCAATTTCATCATAACTGTCCATGCTAGGTCCATTTGATAAGGGGATTTGAAAAATTGGAAACGGTTTTGGAGGCGCAGATGGATTATCCTGCCTAAAGCTTGGAATCTTAAATTTTGGAGCTTCTTCCACATCATGTTGAACAGGTGTGAAAGGGAGAGGATGTTTGAAACTGGGAATGAAGGGGACTACTTAGGTTTCACACCCTTTTTGGCATTGATAATCTGAGTAAGCTCAACTACTTTGCAGCTAAGTAGACAAAAGCTTCATTTGCTCCTTTTTAGCAGCTATCGCTCCTTCAAGATTTCTTTCAAACTATATTTTTTTTGTCACCCTCTCTTGATTATAAATAACGGATTGCTCAGCCAACTCTCGTTGCTGCCAGGTGATCTCTCTTTGCTTCTCAATTTCAAACATCCAAGACATGTATGAGAACTCCTTACTAATATCATTGATCTTCATAAGTTTAAGCTTTTGGCTCAAATCCCGCAAAAAAAGGTCAAACTTTTGGATCAGATCCAAAACATTATGGTAAGGGTGTTTTTGAGGCCATCTGTGTGAATAGTCATATTGTTTGGCATCAAAAACCTCTCCTTGGGGTTGATAATAAGCATTATTAGGCTGCCAAGAAGACTGAGTAGGGGTGAGAGGGAGGCAAGCATCATGAGGATGCTGATATTCTGCAGCGTCAAGGCTGTATGGCATAAACACAGAGGCATCTAGGGCTTGGTATTGCTAATATGGGGGCCAATAGCCTATATTTGGATTAGGGGTAGGGGAATAACCATGATTCCCATAAAATTCTGACATTTTATAGCATCTAAATGCTGGATAATCATAAAAACGTCAGAATGAGAGAAAAAATAGGTCTGCAACCAAAGAGAAACTGGATACATACCAGAGAGGGAGTCGCCAGGTGATTGAGATGCTTCTGGAAGCTGAATAGACTAGGAAAACCACCAAAATCCTGATCTTTGATGAAATTTTAGGTGCTAAGGCTGCTTTCATCAATAGGTTTGTCTAGTAGAGTCGCCATGGTGTTGAAAGGATTGCCCTGAAGGCTGGTAATACTAGGAGAAACGCCAAATCTCTTAGTACTTTGATGATAAGTTCATCGAACTTGTCCCACCGGGCGTGCCAGAACTGTTTCTCTTTTATAGATTGCCAAGTTTTTACAACTCAGTAGGGGTGCAAATCTGGGTGACAACAATGATCATTATCACAAATGAGGAAGGCCCTCATTGCCAAGGTTTTGAGGACACTAAACTTGTGGTAGGGGTGGTGGTGTGAAGAAGAAAGAAGATAGAGGTCGGTATGGGTAGATTTCTTGAAGACACTACAGCCAAGGGAACCATCACCTTTCCTAAGGAGAAGGATGTCAAGGAAAGGGAGTTGGTTATTGCTTTCAAGTTCCTTGGTGAACTTGATGCAAGGGGCAATGTCGTTGAGGTGATTGTGGAAGAGTTTGAAAGTTACTCAAGGCTATGTGGCCAACAAATGTTGGTATCATCCACATAGTGCTTCCACCAAGTTCGTTTGAAAGGGAAAGAGTTTAGGGCCAACTCTTTGAAATGTTGCATCTAAAGATTGGCAATGATCGAGGATAAGGGAGATCCCATAGCGACCCCATCGGATTGCTCATAAATCACGCCTTGGAAAGTGAAGAACGTGGATTTTAAGCAAAGCTCAACTAGAGACTCAATTTCTTCATTGGTCTTTTGCCTGACCAGCAAGATGGAGTCTTGGAGAGGGACTTTGGTGAAAAGGGAAAGAACATCAAAGATGACCAGAATGTCATCATTGTTGACCTTCTTGTCTTTAATGAAATCAACAAAATGGATCGAGTCTTTGATGAAGTAAGAAGACTTACCGAGAAGAGGGGAAACAAGCTTTGCCAAGTAAGCAATAAGTTTGTAGGTAGGGGAATGGGTAGTGTCAACAATTGGTCTCAAAGGAATATTGGTCTTATGAATTTTAGGTACACCGTAAATGCGCGGTGTAACTTCTTTATTAGGCATAAGTCATTTTTTTGGTACAATCATCGAAGGAGGAATTAGAGATGGCACTTTTCACCTGTTTGAAGATTTTGGAAATGGGTTGCAAGGAAGCCTTGTATAGCACCCACTATTGTTTAAGTGGTCTAACATTTTAGTGGTGTAGTCCAGTGTGTTCATGACAACAATGGCATTTCCCTTATCCTCTTTAATGATGATGACCTCTTGGTTATTGACGAGTCTCTTGAAAGCGAGAAATTCTTCTTTGGGGACATTGTGCTTGGGGGGTTTGGCATGTCTAAGGGTGGTAGCGTAATCTTGTCTAACTTCATCTGCCACGTCATTGGGTAGAGAGTGTAATACATTCTCAATTTCAATGAGAAAATGAATTTTGAGAACATGGGTCGGGGCTAAGGCAAAACTAAATCCTCTTCTTAGAAAGTTGAGGGATAGACGATCAATGTTAAGGTTGGAGAGATTCAAGACCAGTTTGTTTTCCTAATCTTGAATGAAGGTCAACGATTGGGGAATGTGAGACCAGGTTGGTAGAGGGTTGACTAAGACATTGGTTAAAGCAGGAACCAAGCTGTGATTGCCAGAATGATCAGCCAAAGAGTGAGAGATAAGCGGGATAGCAAAGAACATTTGTTGGCCACATGGCCTTGAGCAACTTGAACTCTTCCACAATCACCTCAACAACATTGCCCCTTGCATCAAGTTCACCAAGGAACTTGAAACCAATAACCAACTCCCTTTCCTTGACATCCTTCTTCTCAGGAAAGGTGATGGTTCCCTTGGTCATAGTGTCTTCAGGAAATCTACCCATACCGACCTCTATCTTCTTGGTTCTTCGCACCACCACCCTTACAACAAGTCTAGTGTCTTCAAAACCTTGACAACGAGGGCCTTCTACATTTGTGGTAATGATCACATTGACCAAGAGTTGTCCCACCTTACCAAAGTTTTCAAACTTAATGGGTATTGCAACAAATGCATCAAGAAAGCATTCAAGCTAGCCCAAACCCACCTCAAGGCCAAACTTGACAATAAAGAATCTGGCAGTGGGTATAGTGCCACCCTAGCTTTCATTGAAGGTATCTCCAATAAAATTGCCAAAATCCTCTGCAAGAAAGGGCTTAATTGTGCTTTCAAACCTATTTCAACCATTAGGAGCCTTATCCCTTCAACCAAAGACCCCACATACATTCTATTGAACTCGGGTGTCTATAAAATAGAATGCTCCTGTGGTACCCCATACATTGGTGAGACTGGGTGATCCATCAACATGAGAATCAAAGAGCACGGTGCAGATATTAGACATGAAAGGGTCACAAAATTGGCACTTGCTGACCATTCTTCTAGCACTAAGCACCACATTCACTTAGAGGATACCCATATCCTTGCCAAACAAGATAATTTCTTCAAGAGAACACTCAAAGAGACTATTTTCATAAGGAACCACCCTACCAACCTAAATAGGGATGAGGGTTGGAACCTTAGCCAAACTTGGAACCCTTTATTATATTCCCTTAATAATCACTATCCACCCTCCTAATCATTTTTGGCCTCCCCACGTCTCCCCTCTGACCACACCTTTACCGCACCTGTCCCCCCTTTTTCTTTTTCTCTCCATCCTTTCTCCCTTTGGCTCTTTTTTTCTCCTTTCTTTACCCCTGTCCTTGCAACCTCCTATCCATAACCATCCTTTTCTCCCCCATCCCTTCCCCTTGCCCACCCCTCCTATCCTAACCTTCCCTTTGTCCCCTTACTCTCCTCCTTTCCTTCATCTATTTTTTTACCTCCTCTTTCTTCTTGTTTTCATCTTTCTCTCTTCTAGGTCTCGTTCTCCGTGTTCCTCTCCTCTCGGTCTCTGGCCCTCTTTTCTTCACTTTGGTTGTCTTGATCCAGTTTTTCTTCCTTTTGTTTTCATTAGGCACTTCTTCTCTATCTCTCCTCTTCTTGTCCTTTACTTTCTTGGTTATTTGCTTATACATGTATATTTATGGATTTATTTATATATATATACTTATACATGCATAAGTATACATCTATATTGTTATATATAATGACACATTTATGTAATTTTTGATATGTCTACAGGCATATTTATAGATTATTCTTTCCTTAATTTTATATTTATATACTTATAAACTTTTATGCATATTTATTCTTCTATATATATATATATATAGTCTCCTTTTTATTTGTATATATATTATATTTCTTTTCTCTTTCTATTTCATTCATCTCTCATTTACCTTTACACTTCTCTCTTTTACTTCATGATTGTTCTTTTATCTCTCTTTTACTTATCTCTCCCTTTCGCTTTGATTTCTCTATTGCATTTTCATCTTCTTTGCTTTTTTTCTTATATATATATTCTTATCTTGGTTTATCATTCTTCCCTCCTTCCTTTTATCAATCTTTTTCTTTCTCTATCTATCACCGTACATTTTATTTCTATCTCGCTTTCTTCTCTCTTTTGCATTTTCCTCTCCTTTGCTTTTATCTGACACATATATATTCTTTTCTTACATTGGCATTCAGCCTGCTTTGACATTTTATTTATATCTTGCACTTGCATCTTATCTCTCTTTCCGTCTACCTCTCTTCTTCTCTTTCTATCTTTCTCACTTGCATTTTATTTCTATCTTGCATTGATTTCTCTTCTGCACTTTCCTCTCCTATGTATGTATCCTTTACCCCTATATATATAATTAGGCTTATATTACTTTGGCATTTATCCCTCTTTGGCCTTTACATCTCATCCCTCATTCCTTCATCTCTCTCTGACAGTTTTCTCTATCACACTTGCATTTTATTTCAATCTTGCTTTCTTCTCTCATGTCATTTTCCTCTTTTTTGCATTTGCTTGGTTTGCTTTTATTGCATTTTCTTTTTTCATCTGCTTGTTTTCTCTAATCTTCTCTCTATTCCCTTTACTTTTCGCTTAATCTTTTGGATTCATCTTTCTATTGGTATATTTCTATATATAAAGATATATATATTTTTGTTTACAATTATTGTCTTTTATATTGATATAGATATATGCTTGTTCTTTTCATTGGACCGTGTCTACAATTTACATTTCTTTTACTTCTATTTTCCCTTAATATATACCTTTACGCTCTCATGCATGTATATTTCATCCTCCATTAGTTCTTCCTTTAATGTTCCCTAATCTTTGAATCTGACCAACCCCCTTTTATTCACCTCGCCATTTCTCGCTTTCTCATTTTCTCGCCTTGGTGCTTTCTACCTTAATTTCCTTTTTGACTCTTTGCTTTTATTTTTTGCCTTTCTTTTACACACTTAATTAGATGTATATTTTCATAGGTTTTTATTTATATTCTTATATATATAGTTAAGAATCTCACTATATTTGTATATCTCTAGTTAATTGTATGTCCTTTTACATTTTTTAGCTTTAATTTTAAATTTTCTTTTTCTTTTTCTCCACTTAATCCTTGTGCCTTGGTGTCTCTATTCTCGTCCTCATCCCTCTTTATTTAGTTTTTGCCTCTTCTACTTTCTTTTACTCAGCTTGTATTACTTCTTATTTGATCTAACCTTTATTTTTCTTCTTATTTTTGATATCTCTTTCTCCTCTTTTATTCTTCCTCTTTTTTGGCTTTGTGATGTTTATTTTTATAATTTTTTCAACTTAGCTATTCTTTTTTTCCCATCCCTTTAGTGTCTCCTCTATCTTTTCTTGTCATCCGTGCCCACCTCATCTCCATCTTTTTAAGAAACCTTCTCTACAACTCTAACTCATTTGCATTCTCTTCCTTTCCTCCTGATGATGGATCACGGAGTGTGATCCGAAATGTTGAGATAAAAAAGCACACACAATTTATTCCAAAAACTCTAAGATCTATCAGCATGGACTATGGAAATATCATGTCTACAAGAACCTCAACTATTCACATCCCTATTTGAAAATCTATAAATCCACCATCCATCCTTCATCAATACAATGATTATCACAAGCTTGATAGGTACATTCTGCCAAAATCTTGCACAAAGCTTCAACAACCACAATCTATGAGAATAAGGAGCTTGATATTATTTTGATTTCCTCTTTCATTTATTCTAAATTTTAACACATGGTACATTTTGGCACCCAATGGGACCACACTCCCTTCTCTAATCTCGTTTGCAAGCTCTTAACAAGCTCTACAAAAGCACTACAATAATAAGCTCTTAACAAGTTTGATCTTGCAATTTTTTTGCATTATTTAGCTCTTTTTTTACAAGTTGGTTTTTCTAGCTAAGTCGTGGTGTTTTTGTTTAATCTATGGCATTTTTGCATGTAATCTACTATTTTTGTTTAATGTATGACACTTTTATGCCTACTCTAGCATTTATGTTTAATCTATGGCACTTTTGCACCTACCCTAATGTTTATGTTTATTCTATGGCATTTTTGTGCCTGCCCTAGCATTTATGTTTAATCTATGGCATTTTTGCACCTACTCTAGCATTTATGTTTGGTCTATGGCATTTTTGCACCTATTGTAGTATTTTTGACTATTTTGTGGCATTTTTTATTGTTCTATGGTGTTTCTAATTGTTTTGTGGTGTTTCTAACTGGTATGTGGCATTTTTTTACTATTTTGTGGTATTTCTATCCATGCAGTGGATTTTTTTATATCTACAGTGGTGTTTTTGTTCATCTTGTGGTGTTTTTGTTTCTATAGTGGCATTTCTAACTGTTGATTAGTGTTTATGATTATGTAGCAATTAATTTTTACTGTGGGATTAATATTTTTATTTTTATATCATACTAGCCCTCTTGTGCAATAATTATCGTATGTCCAAGACTAAAAACATTCAAACTAATAACATTGGTTATGTAGGTTCATTTGGTTGAAGACCTGGTTTCAAAAAAAATTAAATATTTAATCATAAGTAATGAATCAATTCTAATTTTTATTCTTGTTTTTGTGTGTGTGCTTGTTCTGTATGTGTGATCTAGCCACATATGCTCTTCTCTTGCATTGTAAGATAATCTTGAGAATAAAAAATGGTTTGGTCACTTGTGTCTCCCAAGATCGATCATGTATGCCCTTTTCTCATGCCGCAAGGTGATCTTGGAAATCAATGAAGTTGTGCCTTATCTTTTTCTATTTTTAGGGGTTTAGTATCTTGGATTTCATCACCAAGTGTTGATTGTCGACCTCCATTATCTACCAATATATTGATGTAGAAAGGACATACATACTACTCAATGGACCATCAGATCCCTTATCAAGCAATCTATTAGTTACATAACGTACTACATTTACATTGTCAAACTAGGGAATTGTATTCTTCTTGGATGATGCTTGTACTGTGTGTACAATTAAGGAGTCTTGAGTTTAATCCTAGAGGTTGTGTAAGGGAAATAAAGCAATTAAAATATTCTAAGTGAATAGGAATAATAGAAAGCAACTAGATTACCCAACACAGTAGTAATCAAATGTCTTTGTGTAACTTCTATGTAAAAGAGGAATTGACAAGCGGTCCAATCTATGATCACCTTGACTCAATGAACTTGACAACATAAACTATTAAGGTTGAATTACTTCACATGATTCATAACAACATAACATCAATCATACACATATATATAAACATATAACTCATAAATTGAACATATAAACAAGGTGGAGAAACATAGTACCTCAAGTGGCCGGCTTGGGTGGCTGTGATCCCACAAGATCTAACTAAATCTTCTATTGAATCTTTGTAATCATAAATAGAACACAAAAACACATATTCTCCATTGAATGCAAAAAGTAACAAAGGTACAACAAAATCTATAACTGTATCTCTGTTAAAAAACTATATGTTCAACAAAATCTATCTATTATCCTCTAATCTAGCTAACCGAGATCAACATTGTCTTTATATGAATAGGACTACTAAATAATAAATGTCTTAACTGCCCATTATCCCACATCATAGGGAAAGGACTTAATTATAGATCAACATAAAATAGGAGACTAACTAATCATGAAGGCAGTAGAGGTAATCCAGTCCTACTATAATTCTACCTCTTAATCATCCAAAAAGAATAATTAGAGCCTAGAAACAGAACCATTGAGCACGATCTGAATTCCTTGACTACATCATTTATTGAAAGATAATAGTTTATAGAGTCATGGGTGACTCATCCCAACTAACTCAGGATCTTCTTCCTTTGGTTGTGGGTTGTTTAGTGTTCTTCACGGTATGAAGCCAAGCTTTTGTTGCATGAGGAGTTAGTACTCTATAGAATATTTATGCATCACTTATCACTTAGAATCAACATAAAATACTAACTTATCACATAAGCAATCTATTATCCACACATAATTAATTATCAACATATTATATACCATCTTTCATGCTTTAGTGTCTTAAGGATAGACATGGACATAATTAATACATATATAAGTCTGGACATGTCTTTAGAAAATAGGTAATTAAAGCAGTAAAAATAAGACAACTGATGGACTCAACACACCCACCAACTAATCATCTTGCTGGTCCTCCAACAACCAAGGTCTCATATTGCACTGGAGGGCTATCTCCCTGTAGTGTGTTGGCTCTTCTACTCCTTCCTATCTGAGGTAGAACCCTTTCTAGCTTTCCAATCTATCCCATCTATTTTGTTCTACAGTCTGATTAGTCCCCTGCCCCATCCAATGTGGAATATGATAGAGCAACAGAGGGGGATGGAAGACTAGTGTAACCATGTTATCCCATGTTCCTTTGCTGACCTTATATATCTTTGTGCTCTATGAATTACTACTAACAAGTTAAAGATAGAGTGAGGCTCCTTTATTTGTAGTGCTGGTGTCAATTCCTTCCATCTGTCTTGTGAAAACCTCATTGTTTCATTACCAATCTTTCCTACCAATTCCCCAAGTTTTTGATAGTCTATGGTGTTAGAGCAATAGGTTAATTACTTAATTTAATCATATTGATTAATTAATTAAGTCACCTTTACTTTATTTCACTTAAGCTAAACTTAGGCACTTTAATAATTTATTATTAATCCTAGGGTTCTCACTTTTAGGGTTTTGATCTCCTTTTATAAGGATTGATCTTATTGTAATTATTCATTCTTTATGCAATTTACTCTCTTGGTTTGTAGAGCAATATCTTTGTGTTGTGTGAATCTCTTCTACGTGACAAGTTATTTTGCTTGTAGGTGATCACTGGGTTCTGTGAGGTTGGCTTTTACAACTTCAACATGGTATTAGAGCTTCAGATCTGCAGCTTCCTATTCATCTTTTAAGGGATTCAAGCCTTGAAAGAGTATTTTGGTGCATCTTGAGTCACTTTTGATTACACCATTACATTCAGCGTGCTGGAAATAGTCAAGATTGGCCTTTGTTTTGTCAATTTTGGACTCATAGGCTCAGATCTACAAGGGTTTCTGCAGGTGCATTTTTCTCCGATCTAGAGGGTACTTGCAAATTTGAAGCATTTTCAGCCTGAACATACCTCACCATTGCATTCGGAGTGGCCAAAAACCCTAAAATCAACTGTTGTTTCATTGAAAACGAAGTAGTTGAACCCAAAGGCAAATTTTTTTTGCCTGGCAGAGTCGTACGACCTCTACACAAGGGGCCGTACCTGTAAAAAAAATTTAAAAAAAATTCGTAGAGTTGAAAAAACTCTGCTCACTTTGTAAGCGGTCCCAAGATGGCCAGTGGTCTCCCCGTCTGATCGACACTACGCCAACTGCAGGTCAACCTCCAAACCGGTGGTCTTCAAACCACCTGCCCACAGTTGGCCACCATTCGCTGACATTAGCTACGTTGCCACCCCCGCGCCGCCCAGTCAACACTTCTCAGAAGGTCACCGTCATTGCTCAGAAGGTTTCCACTACCGTTTAGCCCAATTGCCACCACCGCTCAGCCCAGTCGCCGCCAACCTGAGCGGCGCCACCCTGTCGCCGCCAGAGAGCCACCGGGGCTCAGTTTTGTGCCCTTTTTTGGACCTATTTTGGGAAAATGGACGCCATTTACGCCTACAGTATCAATTTTTTGCAAAAAAATAGGCATTGGAAAGATGGTTGCGAGCCTAATCCAGTGGCATAGGTGATTTTTTCTGGTTTTTCTATTTTACTTCCTTTTTTTCCAGTCAAAGTCAGATCTTCATTTTCGCACGTCCAGGGGCATAACTTTTGTATATAGACTCCATTTTTTGAAAACAAATAGGCGTTGGAAAGGTATTCTAGTGCTCTTTCCAAATCTATAGAGTTTTTCATTAGAAAAATTACTAGGTACATAGAGAATTGTCTGAGGTGATTTTTTCTTTTTTTCGCTTTCCAGCTTTCAGATTTGCATTGGGGTTTGGTTTTTTGTGTTGTGGGGGGTGTTTTTTTCTTGCTTTTTGTATATACACATCAAAGAACAGAAAACTATTCCCTTAAACACATTTCAAAAACTCAAACATAATGGCAGACACGTCATCAGTTGACCGTCTTACCCCACATAATTATCACATCTTGAAAGCACATATGACTAGATTACTCATGTCAAAGGGTTTGTGGTCCTATTTGAATGACATTCAACCTTAGTTGACATGTTAGTTTGAGGTTCTACAGTACAGAAACAAAATGGATGAGGCCATGGGTTTGATATCATTGCATGTTTTAGATAGTCTATTATTTCACCTGGGGAGTTACACAACTCCTCGGGCAATGTGGACCAAGTTCAATGATCTCTTTGGCACCACCAATGAGTTCAGAGCACTTTAGATTGAGGCATAATTGACTTCCTTGGTACCTGACTCCTTTCCATCTATTGAGGATTTCTTGATGAAATTCAAATCACTCAAATCACTTTTACAGGGTTGTGGCAAGACCAAAACTAACACTGAGTGTATTTACCTGATTCTATCTAAGCATAGAGGCTCATTTCATATATTCTCTTCTACATTCTATTCCACCATGGATGCTTTGGGTCCATGATTTACCATGCCTACCTTTGAGGTTTTCTGTGATTGGTTGACTCGTGAGCAAGCCAAGCTATCATAGTTGGATGCTCTCATAGGATCAAAGAACCAAGCCTTGGTAGCTCAGACATCTAAGGGGAAGCAGAAGCAAAAACTGAAGCCCAAGTCAGATTTAGCAGGCAATGAGAGCTCCTCCAAGCCACCTTCTAAGTTAGATTTCAAACCACACTCTAATCCTAAGAAGGGTAAGTCTTCTAAGTTTGGTGAGTCTTCCTCTAGGACAAAGAAGAAATCAGGTGATCCTTGCAATTTTTGTGGCAAGGAAGGTCATCCAGTTACTAGGTGTTGGAAGAGATTAGAGGCTTTAAAGAAGGACATGCAGCAACACCATATCTCTTCACCTTAACCTTCTTCCCCACACACAGGGAAAGGTCATGCTCTTTCTGCACGGGCCTTACCTTCAGCAAGGTCATGCTCTTTCTGCACGGGCCTTACCTTCAGCATCCACATGGATTCTAGATTCTGGTGCTTCTCACCACATGACACATACTCAGGAGTTTGTTACCACACTTGCTCATTGTGGTACTTCACAGATTGTAGTTAGTGATTCTACACAGCTTTCAGTTATGGGTTCAGGTCCTGTTCCATTGGACGGTGGGTGTCTTCAGGATGTTCTTGTTGTTCCTAACATTTCGACAAACCTCCTTTCCATTTACCAGATTTGCCATTCTGGCATTGGTAAGACAGTTGAGTTCTCACCACATGATGTGGTTATTCAAGACCTCCATGATCCTGATTTAGTTGTGGCTACTAGGAGTGTTGATCTTGCATCCCACTTATACAGATTTGATGGCTTTGAGAGTTCATATGGTTCTGGTTCATCACTTATAGCACATGCAGACACAATGAGTAGGCTTTGGCATGAGAGTTTTGGCCATGTCAATTATAGATATCTACAGTAGATGAGTACACAGGCACTTGTGATTGGGCTCCCTCAGATTTCCTGTACTGATGGTGTTTGTTGAAGATGTGTACTTGGAAAACATCATCGGGATTCTTTTCCTATGGGTAGAGCCACACGTGCTAAGGTACCCTTCAAGTTGGTACATATGACCTCATGTCCTTTCTGAATTCTTCATTTTCAGGGGCCAAATTTGTGCTCACATTCATTGGTGACTTCTCCAGGCATACATGGGTTTACTTTCTTAAGTACAAGAGTGATGTCTTTGATACTTTCAGGATCTTCAAGACATTCGTGGAGAAGAAGTCTGGACTTTCTATCAGGAGGATACACAAAGACAATGGGGGGAGTATGTCAATTAGGCTTTCAGGGACTTTTGTATTGAGCATGGTTTGCAACATCAGCTTACAGTTCCTTACACCCCTTAGCAGAATGGTGTTGCTGAGAGAAAGAACAAAACTTTACGGGAGATGGCCAATTGTATGATTCAGTCACGTGATATGGATTCTTCATTCTGGGCTGAGGCAGTGAATTGTGCCAATTACATTCAAAATCGAATGCCTCATAAGGCATTATGACATATGACTCCTGAGGAGGCTTGGACCCATGTCAAGCCCAATGTTCCTACATTCTGAGTTTTTGATAGTGAGGCTTGGGCATACATTCCTAATGCTCAGCAGAAAGCCATGGAGAGGAAAAGCTGACCACTCATATTTGTTGGCTATTGTGAGGATGTTAAGGCATACATGTTGTTTGATCCTGATTCTAGAGAGGTCTTGTTTTGACGAGATGTCTAGTTTGATGAGCGCTTTCCTCAGATGGATTCTCCATCACCAGTTTCTCTATCACTTCCTACTCTTCCCACTTCATCTCTTGAGGATTCCTTATCTCTTGAGGATGATGTTGATGATGATCCACCTTCACCACCACCTCCAGATATTCAACCTTTATCCAAGAGGGCCCACAATACTATTGATGCAGCTAGACCTTTGGCAGGTAATCCTTTAGATTCCTATCGTACCCGTGCACAGACATCTGGTGCTAGTCTTTTGAGTCTTTTTAGAGGTGACCAATAATCCTGAGTGGGATAGGGCTATGGAGGAGTAGTCTTCATTGATGAAGAATAATACTTGGGATCCAGTTTCTCTTCCTAAGGGAAGAAAGATGGTTCAGTGCAAGTAGGTGTACCGTACCAAATATGTTGCAGATGACTCTATTGATAAGTATAAAGCTCGTCTTGTTGCAAAGGGGTTCTCTCAGGTTGAGGGTATTGACTACTTCGAGACCTTTGCTCTTGTTGCCAAGATGAATTCTATTCACTTTGTACTTTCCTTAGTAGCTTCACAGGGATGGACAACTTTTCAGATGGATGTGAAGAGTGCCTTCTTGCATGGAGACCTACATGAGGAGATCTATATGGAGCAGGCTCAGGGATTTGTGTAGGACACTTCATTGGTTTGCAGACTTCGGTGTTCATTATATGGCCTCAAACAAGCCCCTCAGGCTTGGTGTGAGAAGATGGACTCTTTTCTACTTTCTTCTAGCTTCACTCGTCATTCTGATCACACAGTGTACATTCAGCATCAAGAGAGTGATCTTTTGATCCTTGTGCTATATGTTGATGATTTGATTCTTACAAGTAGCTCATCCTCCATGATTCAGAGTGTTCAGAGATCTTTGATGAAGCAGTTTGAGATGACAGATCTTGATCTTCTGCACTACTTTCTTGGACTACAGGTTATTCAGTCTTCGGATGGGATCTCCATATTTCAGTAGAAGTATGCTGTTGATATGCTTCAGAGATTTGGCATGCTTGATTGCAAGCCTGCCCCCACACCATTTTAGTCAGGTGTTGTCTTGTCTTCCACTTGCTCTACTCCTTCAATAGATTCTACATTATACAGACAGTTGGTTGGTAGCTTATTGTACCTGACACATTCTCGTCCTGATCTTTCCTTTGCGGTTGGTATTGTCTCTCAATTCTCCCATGATCCACATGAGAGCCATTGGCAAGCTACCAAACATATCTTGAGGTATATTCAGGGAACCACTCATTATGGCATTCACTATACATCAGGAGCACCTCACATTATTGGCTTCACTGACTCAGATTGGGCTGGTGATGTCAATGATCAGAAGTCTAGTTTTGGCTTTGTGTTTTGCCTTGGTTTTGGTCCTATTACATGGTCTTGCAAGAAGCAATCTACTATTGCATTATCATCTACAGAGGCTGAGTACCGAACTGCAGTTTTAGCTAGCCAAGAGGTTTTATGACTTCGACAGTTGATGACTGAGTTTGGTTTTCCTCCTGATAGTCCCACTCTTCTTTGGTGTGACAATTAGAGTGCTATTCATATTTCACGCAACCCAGTGGAGCATCAGTGGACTAAGCACATTGAGATCCACATGCACTTCATCAGGCAGGTGATTCAAGATGGTTCTCTCATCTTGGAGTACATTCCTACAGAGGAGCAGGTTGCAGACATCTTCACGAAACCTTTGGAATCACCTTGCTATCTTCAGTTGCGATCTATTCTTGGGGCGAAGAAAGTTGTCCTTGGGGGCTCTTCATGAGGCCTTCCTTCCTTCATGTTTTTTTACATGCTTTCATCTCTTTTTGGAGAGGAGTTTTTTCCCACTAGGTTTTCTCCTTTTCTCTGTTTACAGAGATTTGTTGTTTGTATTTGGGTACCTCATCAAACCTAGTTACCATGACCCATCTTTTCTTTCATGGATTTAGTGCTTAGTTTTTTTTAGCTTCTCCCTAAGTTCATCTTAAGGAGGGGTGTTAGAGTAATAGGTTAATTACTTAATTAATTTAATCATATTGATTAATTAATTAAGTCACCTTTACTTTATTTCACTTAAGCTAAACTTAGGCACTTTAATAATTTATTATTAATCCTAGGGTTCTCACTTTTAGGGTTTTGATCTCCTTTTATAAGGATTGATCTTATTGTAATTATTCATTCTTTATGCATTTTACTCTCTTGGTTTGTAGAGCAATATCTTTGTGTTGTTTGAATCTCTTCTATGTGACAGGCTATTTTTCTTGTAGGTGATCACTGGGTTCTGTGAGGTTGGCTTTTACAATTTCAACATATGGCTCTGCATTCCAACAATTTATTTTCTACCTCTTGATGCTCAATCAAGTCTACCCATTCCTCCACTATCTTCCGAGGCTTTGGAGATTCTACCCTTAATTTGAGAGGGATTAACTTCTCTCTTTCATTATATAGCTACATTAATTCTCCACTCTTGTGCTCATTCTAAATAAATGAGGCCAAGGCCCTCAATTCTACATCCCCAATTACAACTAGGGGATTCCAGTGAGTATCATAAGGAATGACAAGTTCATGTTGGTAGAATTCACATAATTTGTTTTGCAATTCTAGGGTAGCTTTTTGGTAAGTGGTTAGGAACAAGTCAGGTGTAAGTAAGGAGATAGGGGCATCACTATATAATTGGCTAAATTGAAAATGTTGTTATATGGAGCCTAATCAGACTCGGAGGTTATATTTACCCCTCTTTTATCGGCGCGGTTCCCCCCCCCAAATCCCTAACCCTATCTTTGTAACCGACAAAAAGCTTAATAAAAAGCGGCCAAGGGTTAGGGTTTGGGTATTGTATTGTATTGTAGCATTTTGCAGCGGTATTGAGTTGCAGGGATTATTGATTGTAATCAGTTTTGATTTACTGGATAATAATATTGGACTCTCTGTTTGGTGGATGTAGCCCGAGTTTGGGTGAACCACATTAAAACTTATCTCTTGCTATTATTATTTCTGTGTATTTCCATTCCTCTGTTTAATCTTTATTTGCATTTAATTGATATCTTCTGCTGGCTAACCCTAACAAGTGGTATCAGAGTGAGGTTGTGTTTTGATTATCGTCTACATGAAAGTCTCACGGTTGAGTGGGAGTAATGGCGGACGAGGGTAAATTGAAGGTCGATAAATTCAATGGGCAGAACTATCAGTTATGGAAGATGCAGATGGAGGATTACCTCTATCAAAAGGATTTATGAATGCCGTTGGAAGGAGTAGCCAAGAAACTGGCAACAATGTCTGATGAGGATTAGAATCTTCTTGACAGAAAGGCACTGGGAACCATTCAGTTGTGCCTGGCACCAACGGTGGCATTCAATATAACGGAAGCGAAGACAACAGATGGTCTGATGAAAGCTTTGGCTAAATTGTATGAAAAACCCTCAACCTCAAATAAGGTATTTCTCATGAAGCATTTGTTTAATCTAAAAATGGTTGAAGGTGGATCTGTGACAGATCATTTAAATAAATTTAATACGATTGTCAGTCAATTGACTTCTGTAAATGTAAAATTTGATGAAGAAGTTAGAGCTCTCTTGATATTATGTTCATTGCCTAAAAGCTGGGATAGTTTGGTAATGGCGGTTAGTAACTCTATTTCTGGTTCAAATACCTTGAAATTTGATGATGTTGTTGCTGTTATTCTGAGTGAGGAAATTCGTAGGAAAAGCTCAGGTGGATCCAAATCAGGCAGTGTTTTGAATGCAGAAAGCAGGGGCAGATCAAAGGAGAGAGGAAAAGGTTTTGGAGGTCATGGGAAGTCACGAGGAAAATCAAAGGACAAAAGATCCCAAACCAGAGGACAAAAGGATTGCTGGTACTGTGGAAAACCAGGTCATTTGAAGAAAGATTGTTGGTCTTGGAAGAACAAAGAAGGAGACAAACAAGAAGGCAATAAGGAAGCAAATGTGGTAAGCAATAAGTCTAAAGATGATGCTTTGATTCTTTCCCTAGATAATGCTGATTATTCATGGGTTTTAGATTCAGGGGCCTCATTTCATGCTACGCCCCATAGAAGTTATTTCCTTGATTATGTCCAAGGGGATTTTGGGCTGGTTTATTTGGGAGATAATGAACCCTGTCAGATTGTTGGAAAGGGAAGAATTAAGATTAAGTTGCAGAATGGAAATCATTGGCTACTACAAGAGGTAAGGCATGTTCCAAGGCTCAGTAGGAATTTAATTTCAGCAAGGCAGCTAATTGAACAAGGTTGCACTGTTACATTTACTGATAAAAATTGGAAGGTTTCAAAAGGTGCCTTGTAGTAGCAAAAGGCGTGAAAGTAGGCACCTTATATCTTTGTATAGATCATACTATTTCTTCTACTTTAGCTGTTATATAGAAAAAACAAACAGGTTCAGGAATAGTTGCTGCAAGTTTGCAGGAAGAGACTGGAAAAGTTGCTGCAGGTTCTGAGACAACACTATGGCATAACAGACTTGGGCATATGAGTGAAAAAGGTATGAAGGTACTTCATTCTAAGAAAGTTTTACCAGGTCTGAAATGTATTAATATGGATTTTTGTGAAAGTTGTGTGTATGGCAAACAAAAGAGAGTCAGTTTTCTCAAGGATGGGAAGCAAAAGAAAAATAAAAAATTGGAGCTTGTGCATACAGATGTATGGGGACCAGCTTAGGTATCTTCTCTCGGTGGCTCTCGGTATTATGTTACATTCATAGATGATGCAACTAGGAAGGTCTGGATTTATTTCCTTCGACAGAAATATGATGTATTTGAAACATTTAAGAAATGGAGAAGCTTGGTTGAAAATGAGATAGGTAAAAGATTAAAATGTCTCAGATCTGATAATGGCGGTGAGTATTACAGCAAAGAATTTGAAGATTATTATTCCTTTAATGGAATTCGTAGGTAGGAAATGGTTCCAGGGACTCCACAGGAAAATGGAGTGGCTGAACACATGAATAGGACAATAATGGAGCGTGCAAGGACCATGAGATTGCATGCTAGACTGCCTTTAAACATGTGGGCAGAGGCTATCAACACTGCTGTATATTTAATTAACAGAGGTCCTTTAGTTCCTTTGGGCTGTGGTATTCTAGAGGAAGCATGGACAAGCAAGAAGGTGAGTTATTCTTTTCTGAAAACCTTCAGCTGTGAAGCATTTGCACATATAGATTCTGAAAATAGAACCAAGCTGGATGCAAAATCAAAAAAATGTACCTTCGTTGGATATGGCATTGATGAATTTGGTTATAGGCTTTGGGATTCTGAAAATCAAAAAATTGTGAGAAGCAGGGATGTTATATTCAATGAGAAGGTGTTGTACAAAGATCAGTTGCAGCAGCATGAGAAGAAAGAAAAGGATTATGTGGTGCTGGATGATACTCCAAATAGTGATGTTCCAGTGGCTCCTCATGCTCCGCAACAGCAACCAGAAATACCACAAACTCCAATGAATGTTAGACGGTCAACTAGGATAAGTAGACCTCCTGAAAGGTTCTCTCCCTCTTTGTATTCTATTTTGTTAACAGATGCTGGTGAACCAGAAGGGTATGATGAAGCTATGCAGGTGGATACACAACTTCAATGGGAGCTTGCAATGAAAGAAGAAATGGACTTCTTGCTGGAAAATTAGACTTGGGAATTATGTAAGTTACCTGCAGGTAAAAAGGCTTTACCAAATAAATGGGTTTACAGGCTGAAAGAGGAAGATGGAGGTAAGAAAAGATTTAAGGCCAGGTTAGTTGTAAAAGGATTTGCACAGAAAAAGGGTATTGATTTTGATGAAATATTTTCTCCGGTTGTCAAGATGACTTCTATTCGTACTGTTTTAAGTATTGTGGCTACTAAATATTTACATTTGGAACAACTAGATGTTAAAACTGCCTTTCTCCATGGTGATTTGGAGGAGATATATATGGAACAACCCCAAGGATTTGAGGTCAAAGGTAAGGAGAAACAGGTGTGCAGATTGAAGAAGAGTTTGTATGGCCTGAAACAAGTACCTCGGCAATGGTATTTAAAATTTGACTGTTTTATGGTTGAGCAAGGCTACAACAGGTGTAATTCTGACCATTGTGTTTATTTTAAGAGGTTAGATAATGACAACTACATTATTTTATGTTTATATGTTGATGACATGCTTGTAGCTGGGTCTAACATGGATCACATAAGAGAGTTAAAACAGCAGTTAGCACAGTCATTTGCTATGAAGGATTTGGGGGCAACAAAACAAATCCTTGGTATAAAAATTTGCAGAAATAGGAAGAACAGAAAATTGACTCTATCTCAGCCTGCTTATGTTGAAAAGGTGTTGCAGAGATTCCACATGGAGAATGCAAAAGCTATCAGCACACCTTTACCTAGTCATTTGAAATTGACGAAGGAGATGTGTCCTAAGACACAAGAGGAGGAAGAGAAAATGTCTAAGGTACCCTATGCTTCAGCTATAGGAAGTTTAATGTATGCCATGGTATGCACGAGACCAGATATTGCACATGTTGTAGGAGTCATTAGCAGGTATATGAGTCATCCCGGATTAGAGCATTGGAATGCGGTAAAATGGATTCTCAGATATTTGTGAGGTACATCTAATAAACACTTATGTTTTGGGGGCTCTAATACTGATTTAGCAGGTTATGTAGACTAATACTAATACTGATTTAGCAAGGAGATGATATGGCTGCAATCTTTCATGAACGAATTGGGCACACAACAGGTTAACAGTTATTTGTTTACGGACAACCAGAGTGCCATACATCTTGCAAAGAATTTTGCCTTGCATTCAAAGACCAAACACATATAGTTGAGGTATCACTTCATTTGGTCGGTGTTGGATGATGGACAGTTACAGCTGGCCAAGACACATACAGATGACAATCCAACAGATATGTTTACAAAGGTAGTGACAAGGGAGAAGCTGAGCTCCTCTTCAGCTTCGGTTGGTCTTCTAGACTAAAAACAACAAAAATAGACCAACAGAGTCCAGGGTCCTTATTTCCAGTGGGAGCTATAGGGTCAGTGGTGTTATGATCAGTCTCCAAGTGGGAGATGATATGGTGTGGAGTGTGAGGACCACCCTTTTTACTTCTGTTGTTATGACTATTTGCATTACTGTTATTATTACTTTTTATATTTGTGGGATAGCGGTTCCCGGAATTGTCAAACTATTAAACTTTATTATGATTTCAGAAAAACTAATTGGGTGATGTTTGGATAAGTTTACATTTCAGAAAAATTAATTAGGTGATGATGGAAAATTGTAATATGATTTCATTTATGTTAATTAGTCCTATGTCATGATAATGCATGCTTTTAAGTTGCTTCGGCTATGATGTTTTATGTGGTTACTGATCTTATAATTTAGTGTGCAGGAATTACTAATCGAACCACAGATTTCGGAGATCATTCCGCACCTTGTTATTTGTTATTCCCTGTTAAGCCGATCTGGTTCCACGAGGAACCAAGATCTCTTTGTGTTTGATGTAATGATGTAATGATGTAATGTGGTCTTTCGTATGGTCGAGTGGGTTAGGCTACCCTCATGTAACATTATTTTATAATTTGTGTTGTAAAAAGGATTGAAATTGAATTTCCTTATTTTATTTAAATTTATGAGGCCTTTTCTTGTGCTTTACCTTGACCAGGGGTGTCTTGTATGAGTTAAAGTTGACCCTGAGTTATACCCCATGGGTCCAGGGGCCCATTTGGCATGGGTAACCCTTGAGTAACCTCCATCTAGTCATCTTAACTTCCCCCTGAAGTTAAGTGGCGAAAATTGGAGGTATGGAGGGGACATGATGGGTTGTACCAACACCCAACCCATCCCCTCTACAATCCCCAAGGTAAGAGATGCCATCCATTATTGAAGGATTGACTTGAAGTCACCTTCTCCATTAGTGAGATTCCCCCATGTGAAGTGGGGCCACCCATGTGAAGGAGGGAAGAAGAGGCATGGGTCACCTGTCTTTTACTCCTTTAACTCCTTTTATTTCTCCCATGCGAAAGAGAAATGACAGGAGGAAAGGGATAAGGAGTACTCTAGGGATGGGTGAGTGACATAAGCCACCAGGATAGAATAGTGGTTTTGGGGAAGGGTGAGGAGGTGACAAGTGTCACCTCCCCATTCCTCGAAACTGAAAAGAAATGGGGTTATTTGTTTCCAATTTTGGGAGGAGAGGGAGTTAGTTGAATTTTGGGGAAAACTTTCATTTTGCTTTACCAAAAATAGAAAAGTTAGCTTGCAGGAGAGAGAAGGGAGAGGGAGTTGGTGGCTAAGGTTGGAAGAAAACTCTGTGGGCTCAGCAACAGTTTCATTCCAGGAGGGCTTTGCAAGGTTGGTTTGATTTTTACCATTGTTTCGTATAGCTGAATGTGTATGTTAAGTGTGTGAATTTGTGTTTAGATTTGTTTTCTATGGGGGTTGTTGTCAGGTTGTTTGACAGAGCTTCTCCCACTTGGGAGAAATGCTCATCAAGTTTGGGGTAGGGGAGGAGAGATCCTCCTCGGGTGCATACCTGTTTCCATCTTTTGGGATGTTGAAAGCCTTGAGGGCATGTATCTGTGTCTGTATCTTTGACTTGAGAGTCATATATAGATTTCTTAAAAATTTGTGATCAAACTTGGTTTGAGACCAAGAGAAATTGTATTGGTTAACTTATCTGTCAGGGTGACACTCTGGAGTCGAGTGTGTCCACTCTCCTGCCCCTTATGAAACTCACTGTAGTTGAGTTTCCGTGTTGTGTAAATTACCCACGGGTGTTTGTGTGCTTTGGGATTGTTGTTGTTACTGTTGTGAAGTGGAGTGCTTGAGTTACCCAGGTGTGAGTATGGTCTCCCTAGCTCGGGGGTGACCCACTTGCGGGTCTACGGAAGGGAGGAGAGCTAGATGAGTGGTGTTTTCTTCTTTGTTTGTCTTTGATACGCAGGTTTTCTCTTGGAGCTTCTGGTTGGCTTGGGAGGAGTTATATTTGTGACGAAACAGTTATTCTTCTTTGTCATGAGAATTAGGCCAGGTTCATTTCATGAGAGTTGAAGAGAGAGCACCTCTCTTGATATTGTTGTAATTCATTGTTACCCTGGGAGTGAAGGAAATCACCTCCCTGATCTTGTTATTGATGGACTTTTACTTGGTTGTCACAAGCTATCAGTTGTATATTGTTCATATCTGGGAAGTTAGTTGTTGTATCCATGGTTTAAAATTGATTCTCTTGCTATGTGTAGTGGAAGAATTAACTTTTCTATAATATGAATGTGGTTTTCAAGTCATGTTGTTTTGTAAACCTTTTAAAATTGTGTTTAATATGTTAATGAAAGGAAGAGTTCATTTCTTATTTGCAATCTAATCTGAGTTTGTTTATGTAATTGTAAGATTAGAACTGCTTAACTAGTTGAAATGTTAGTTTTGTAGTCCATTGCTATAAGGGAAAAGCCAGTTGTTAAATGTTTAAGTTTATTCTCCATAACTAATGTTTTCAGTTAATTTGTAAAGATTAGAGGAAATCTAGTATGTATATATTTCTGTTTGTTAATTTGAGAAACTTAAATGTTTTATGAAAATGGAACATAGATCAATATATATATATATATATAATAAGTTGTTATATATTTACCATTTCTACCGAATAAGTGAAACTGGAATATATATATAAAATTGTTATTTAATTATCATTATAACAGGTTGAATTGGAGAAAATTAGTGATATTATAAAACTGAAATATATATATATATATATATACATAATATTCGTTATATATAATAATGAAAGGTCGAAAAAAGGAAGAAACGCGTTCAAGGGAACGCTGTGTTTTACACAGTAATTTTAATACACATGGTAGGCGGTGGGGATGGAACCCCACCGTCGATTTTACTTACACACCGTGAGGTGTGGGGAGGGGCAGAGCCCCACCCACACCCCACGTTGTGGGATGTGGGTGGGGCTCCGCCCCTCCCCACATCCCCTACCTCCATTAACTCCCACGGAGCCCCGCGGCCCTGCAACTTCCGCCCCACTTATGCTTCGCGGCCACGCAGACCCTCTCCTCCGCTGAAGCCCCTTTGGTGCCTACCAGTGGTCACTGCGACCACTGCCTCCGACCCTCCACCTCCCTCGCGGCCACTGAGCCGAGCCCGCCGCCGATAACGCCTTCGGCCTCCCCTTTAGCACCCTCCACCCCACGCACAGTCCCCTCTGCAAAATCCGCCGCCGCTCCATGCTTCTATCTACATTCAACAAAACAAAAAAAAAATGTTAGGGCTTTTGGCCCTAACATATAAGTTGGTCAATTTGGAAATGAAATACATTAAGTTGCCATATAAATAGACATATATAGATACTATATATGTCTATGTATATAGCAATATAAAATGAAATAATTAATATATATATAAGGGATTACGTGGAGTTTGTTAAACAAATTAAAAGAACAATTTCGTCAACCACATGTACATTAAAATATATATATATATATAGGAGTAGTTTGATGAGCCATTTTATTGGGCCCTCGTTTAAAATCTTGATAAAATGTGACACATGGATATACAAAAATAAAACAAAAAAAATAAAATTTCACAGTTAGTTTTTATTAAGTGTTGAACACAACAACCAAAGAAGTTATGTTTCCATGATCAGGGTTTTATAAAGAGGAGAGCCTCCTACATCTATTAACAATGGTATATGATTTACAATAAGAATATTAAGATTAATTATTAGTAATAATAACAACAGTAATTATAATTAAGAGAAAATAAAATTATAAGTTAAAGAGAGCATAAAGGAATATACGGTATGACTCCGGAAAGAGTTTCTCGGAAGTTTCAACTATCAACGTAATTTCAATCACCCGGAAAATGAAGAGGAAAATTACACGACACCTTGCTTAAAAGATCACTGGAAATAAACTTAAGAAGCCATCACAGACATTCCATGTGGCCATTTTAATCTCAACTGTAGTAAACGTCCTCATAAGTAAACCTGTAAGAGAGTCAGAAGAAGAAAAACTAACATTGGAAAACACAGAGGAGAAAATGCGCGACATTTCCCAAATGGGATAAGAGAACTAAGTTGACGGACCCTTCCGCTAAATCTGCTTAGGAACAAGATTAATTAATACATACGTAGAAGAGGAACCTAGATCGGAGAAGATTAGGAGACCGAGTCCAGCGAAGTAGTAAACCAGCCTATGTGACCTAGACCATCCGAAAGTTAGGTTTAATATCAACAATAGATGCAGTGATAACCCTGATTGACGTAAATCATGAAGAAAGGACCGGATACACATAAAGAAAGCATAGAAAATGAAAGAGAGAGAGACCGAAATATAAACAAACTAAATTATCACAGAAATAGTTAAGGTGAGCACGATAAAAATACAATCAAAATTAAGACCCAGAGAAAAGGGAAGAGAGAACAAACAAACCGCCTTGTTGAGAATGCTAAGTCGTAGGAGGAGTATGTTTCAGGAAACAAGAGAGGAGACAGACAACCGTGCCTTGCTGAAAATTGACTAAATAGGGAGATCACTAGTCAGTTTAGTCGGAACAAGGCGTCGTGGGAAGTTGTTAATCTATCAGCGAACCACGTGCGTAAAAAAGTGCTGAGTAATTCCCACTAATGCCGTAAGGCATTATGCTGCCAGAATTTGCTAAGATTTAGATTTAGGAACTTTGGTAATCTCACTCTTGCAATGACGTTAGCGGTGTCATAGAGATCCTTTTGTTGGTCTGCTTGCATCTGGTTGCACGCAATTGTACTTATATCCCACCGAAAACTGTAGTGTTTTCGCCATGAGAGAACACCGCCGAGCATGCTTACGCATGCGAGGGGGTTTTTAGGACAGTGTGAGAAATGTTTTTCATATCTCGTGTCATAACCACATAACAGATGTGGCTATGACACGTGTGATGTGTGTTGTGACCACAAGGAAAATGTGGGCATGACATTTGGTATCAGAGCCAAGTTTAAACACTGGGCGTATTTGGGCACGTTATTATTCTGCAACCTTGGCTAATTAGTTTCTACCTTGTTTTGTAGGATGCCTCCCCGACGTGTTCGACGAGCGCGATCACGCCACACAGCGTCAGTCGAGGTGCACAGCGATTCCTCAGCTGAGGGACTGACACCCGTAGTTACAGCAGCACCACCTGCACCACCTGTACCACAAGCACCACTAGTACCACAGGCGACACCAGTATTGGATATAGGTCCATAGATCTTACAGGCACTACAGACTATGTTAGACAGGTTACCGCCAGTGATTCCTGAGCCACGTATAGAGCCTCATGTTGATCCGCGAGAGGAGCCACGTGCCGAGTCACGTATTGAGCCACGTATGGAGCCCCGCGTTGATCCATTAGAGGTGCCACGTGTGGAGCCCTTCGTTGAGATTCCCGACACAACAGTAGAGGAGGTAGGGTCAGCCTCCCGAGCACGGAGCAGGAGTCCTCTGAGACTTTTGAGACGAGATGAGATCCAGGGGGCAGAACAGGTTCAGCATGGATTATACGAGGATGGTGTGGAAGAGCCACTTGTGAGACTTAGAGACAGAGGGGACCCCATCAGAGATCTACTGAGGCTCAACCCACCCACTTTCGCAGGTGCTACAGAGGGAGCTGTGGCCGAGGCTTGGCTGATTAGCTTAGACAGGTGTTTCGCATTGCGACCATATGGAAGCAACACGAAAGCACGAGTGGCAGTCCATCTTCTTAGGGATGCAGCAGCCACCTGGTGGCGCACAGAGGAGTGCAAGCGCTGACTATCCGTGGATACACTCACATGGGACATCTTCATTGAGCGCTTCAATGCGCGATATTTGTCTGAACATTATAGACAGCGCAGGATCGATGAGTTCCATGATTTACAGCAGAGGGGACTCACCGTTACTCAGTATGAGAGCCAATTTATAGAGCTTTCTCGTTACGCGGAATACCTCCATGACGAGAAAATCTTACTACACAAATTCATCAGAGGGCTAAATCACGGGATAGCAGGACCAGTTCGTATGGCAAATCCCCATACCATGAGTGAGGCTGTTGAAAAGGCCCTTATATTAGAGGAAATTCAGGGACGAGGGCAGAATTCACGCCCGCAGTACTAGGAACGTAATCCCCAACAACAGCAAAACTTTCGAAGGCCTCAAAATACAACACAGAGAGGAGGATATAATCCTTCATCATTACCTCCTAGGCCTCCACAACAGCAGCAACATCAGCAAAAATTCAAATTTCAACAGAGGGGACAGGGAGGACAGAACCATGGATGGCAGCAGCAGGGTTCACGCAGAGATCAGAGACAGCAGGGTTCATCGGCAGGACCCGCGAGGTCCCAGCAGTCTTACAGAGGCTCACAGGGATCCACTGGACGGACTGGGCAACAACAGGGGGCAGAACACAGTCAGGGTAGTTACAGGTTCGAGGACCATGTTATGTGTGTGGTGGGGCAGGGCATCTGGCTAGAGAGTGCCCGCAGGGATTTACTGCAGGGGGACAGCCCCGATCAGGAGGATCTGAGCAGACCGTAGGTGACGTGGGCAGATCCCACCACATGTTTGCAGCGGTTGATAACCGCCAGGCCGATTTCCAGGCTTCTATCATTGAGGCAGCAGGTACGATTGGAGACTTCCCCATCTCGATCCTTTTTTACTCAGGAGCTACTGACTCCCTTTTGTCTACATCGTTAGTGGAGCGTTGCAGGCTGGTGGCTTCTAGGCAAGACATTAGGTGGGAAGTTGAGTTGGCCTCAGGGGCCAGGATGTCAGTAGATACCTTGGTTAAAGACTGTGAGATCACATTGGGATCATTCACCACAACATGTGACCTTAGGATTATGCCATTAGGATCCTACGGTGTAGTTCTGGGTATGGATTGGCTTGCGGCACATAGAGCCAAGCTTGATTGTCGCCAAAGGATGATTAGCTGTTTAGACGATCATGGTTCGTCGGTTGAGATAGTGGGCATTCAAAAGCCCACGGCTGTTCGTATGATATCCGCTCAGCAGCTTAAGCGCTGTATGCAGAAGGGATGTCAGATGTTTGCCATCACGGTCAGTGATAGAGCAGAGGATGAACCTGAGGCTACTTTAGATGATCACCCTGTCCTTAGAGAGTTTGCCGATGTATTTCCGCCGGAATTACCAGGTATGCCTCCACGCAGAGAAGTGGACTTCCACATCGACTTGGTGCCCGGTGCAGAACCGATATCCCGTGCACCCTATAGGATGACTACACATGAACTCACTGAACTTAAACTGCAGTTAGAGGAATTACTTGAGAAGGGGCACATCCGACCTAGCGTTTCGCCATGGGGCGCACCGGTTATCTTCGTGAAGAAGAAGGATGGGTCTCTTCGTCTATGTATGGACTACAGGCAGTTGAACAAGGTGACGGTGAAGAACCGTTATCCTCTGCCTAGGATTGACGACCTTTTTGATCAGATGCAGGGAGCCAGAGTGTTCTCAAAAATTGATCTAAAATCTGGGTATCACCAATTGCGCATCACGGAGGCAGATATTCATAAAACTACTTTTCGAACTAGATATGGCCATTATGAATTCACAGTGGTACCTTTCGGGTTAACGAACGCTCCTGCAGTATTCATGAGTCTCATGAACGGGGTGTTCCGTACTTACCTAGATCGGTTCGTGATCATATTTCTAGATGACATTTTGATTTATTCACGGACTGAGGAGGAGCATGTAGAGCACTTGCGTCAAGTTTTGCAGCAATTACGAGGGCAGCAGCTTTATGGCAACTTGGCAAAGTGTGCCTTCTTCAGGACAGAGGTGCAGTATTTGGGACACATTTTATCAGGCGATGGCATCTCCGTAGATCCATCTAAAATCAGAGCAATTCAGGAGTGGCCGGCACCCACTAACGTGACAGAGGTCAGAAGCTTTATGGGGTTAGCCGGGTATTATCGTCGGTTTGTCGAAGGCTTCTCCAAGATAGCACATCCCATTACTTCCCTTCAGCGAAAAGGGAAGGGTTTCACCTGGACCGAGCAGTGTGAAAAGGCTTTTGGAGTCCTCAAGGAGTGTCTTACTAGTGCTCCTATTTTAGTGGTCCCAGATCCTACAGAGGAGTTTGTAGTTTGTACAGATGCATCATTAGAAGGTTTGGGAGCTGTGCTTATGTAGGGTGGTCGAGCGATCGCATACGAATCGTGGAAACTAAAGACACATGAGTTAAACTATCCTACTCACGACTTAGAGCTCGCAGCAGTTGTACATGCTTTGGTCCGCTGGAGACACTTCCTCTTAGGTCGACGCTTTGAACTCCATTCGGATCATCATAGTTTACAGTATATTTTTACACAGCCCAATTTGAACGCCCGCCAACGACGTTGGATGGAATTCCTATGCGAATACGACTTCGATGTCCACTACATCAAAGGGAAGGAGAACATGGTCGCTGATGCCTTGAGTCGAAGGCGCCACGAGATCCTAACCCTGACCTTGAAGGTGGAATTGAAAGATCGCATCTTACAGCATTTACCGGAGGACGAATGGTTTCTTGAGGTGCAGCAGGCATTACTAAATCAGAAGGCCCTTGAGGGCAAATTTACAGGATATACCCTTGAGTCTGATGGTATGCTTCGACATCGGCAGCGCATCTATGTACCCCATGCAGGTAATCTTCGCACAGTAATCCTATCAGAGGCTCATAGAGCACCCTATGCAGCACACCCAGGAGTGAAGAAGATGCATGCTGAATTACGACAGCTTTATCATTGGGCTAGGATGAGGCGTGACATTGCCGAATTTGTTGCTCGTTGCCTGGAATGTCAGAGGGTCAAGGCCGAACATCAGCATCCAGCGGGACTGTTGTACCCTCACGAGATACCTGAATGGAAATGGGACACCATTTCTATGGATTTTATCGTTGGTCTACCTATGTCATCACGTCGCCATGATGCTATTATGGTGACAGTTGACAAGCTGACCAAAGTGGCGCATTTTTCACCAATATGCACAAAATACAATGCACCATCAGTGGCAAAGGTGTTTCTTGATCAAATTGTTAGACTTCATGGGGTACCTCGCCGCATTATATCTGACAGAGACTCCGTATTCACTTCATCGTTCTGGAAAGCCTTACATCAGGCGTTGGGCACACAGCTCAACTTCAGTTCAGCATATCATCCAGAAACTGACGGACAAACAGAGAGAGTTAACCAGGTGTTAGAAGACATGCTTTGCATGTATGTGATGGACCATCAGTCTAGATGGGAGGAGTACCTATATCTAGTTGAGTTCGCCCACAATAATGGGCATCATAGTTCGTTGGGTATGCCTCCTTTCCAGGCGTTATATGGCAGACCATGCAGAACACCTTTGAGTTGGGATCGGATAGAGGACAGAACAGTCATCGGTCCAGAGATAGTTCAAAATATGGAACTGCAAATCAAACAGATTAGACAGAGGCTTCAGGAAGCACAGGACAGGCAGAAAAAGTATGCCGATGCTAAGAGGACAGACCGAAGCTTCTCTGTGGGGGAAAGAGTATTTTTGAGAGTGCGGCCGCACAAGAGCCCAATCCGTTACGGAAAAGGCTCTAAGCTCGCACCTCGATTTGTAGGACCTTTCAAAATCTTGGAGCGGATAGGACCAGTAGCCTATCGTCTAGCCTTGCCACCTAGCCTGTCACGTATCCACGATGTATTTCATGTATCAGTTTTACGTCAATATATTTCTGACTTATCTCACGTGTTGGATTGGAGTGCTCTTCAGGTAGAGGCAGACGGATAGCTGGCGCTAGAGCCAATTCGCATATTGGCTCGTCGGACACTGGCCCTTCGAGGTCGAGAGCTAGACCAGGTTAGAGTCCAGTGGGACCTATACGACGAAGTCACTGCGACATGGGAAGATGCAGAGAGACTGAAGACCCTTTATCCTCACCTTTTTGACGACTTCCAGGAGGAAGTACCGTCTTAGGGGGAGAGGATGTGAGGACCGCCCTTTTTACTTCTGTTGTTATGACTATTTGCATTACTGTTATTATTACTTTTTATATTTGTGGGATAGCAGTTCTCGAAATTGTCAAACTATTAAACTTTATTATGATTTCAGAAAAACTAATTGGGTGATGTTTGGATAAGTTTACATTTCAGAAAAATTAATTAGGTGATGATGGAAAATTGTAATATGATTTCATTTATGTTAATTAGTCCTATGTCATGATAATGCATGCTTTTAAGTTGCTTCGGCTATGATGATTTTATGTGGTTACTGATCTTGTAATTTAGTGTGCAGGAATTACTAATCGAACCACAAATTTCGGAGATCATTCCACACCTTGTTATTTGTTATTCCCTGTTAAGCCGATCTGGTTCCACGAGGAACCAAGATCTCTTTGTGTTTGATGTAATGATGTAATGATGTAATGTGGTCTTTCGTATGGTCGAGTGGGTTAGGCTACCCTCATGTAACATTATTTTATAATTTGTGTTGTAAAAAGGATTGAAATTGAATTTCCTTATTTTATTTAAATTTATGAGGCCTTTTCTTGTGCTTTACCTTGACCAGGGGTGTCTTGTATGAGTTAAAGTTGACCCTGGGTTATACCCCATGGGTCCAGGGGCCCATTTGGCATGGGTAACCCTTGAGTAACCTCCATCTAGTCATCTTAACTTCCCCCTGAAGTTAAGTGGCGAAAATTGGAGGTATGGAGGGGACATGATGGGTTGTACCAACACCCAACCCATCCCCTCTACAATCCCCAAGGTAAGAGATGCCATCCATTATTGAAGGATTGACTTGAAGTCACCTTCTCCATTAGTGAGATTCCCCCATGTGAAGTGGGGCCACCCATGTGAAGGAGGGAAGAAGAGGCATGGGTCACCTGTCTTTTACTCCTTTAACTCCTTTTATTTCTCCCATGCGAAAGAGAAATGACAGGAGGAAAGGGATAAGGAGTACTCTAGGGATGGGTGAGTGACATAAGCCACCAGGACAGAATAGTGGTTTTGGGGAAGGGTGAGGAGGTGACAAGTGTCACCTCCCCATTCCTCGAAACTGAAAAGAAATGGGGTTATTTGTTTCCAATTTTGGGAGGAGAGGGAGTTAGTTGAATTTTGGGGAAAACTTTCATTTTGCTTTACCAAAAATAGAAAAGTTAGCTTGCAGGAGAGAGAAGGGAGAGGGAGTTGGTGGCTAAGGTTGGAAGAAAACTCTGTGGGCTCAGCAACAGTTTCATTCCAGGAGGGCTTTGCAAGGTTGGTTTGATTTTTACCATTGTTTCGTATAGCTGAATGTGTATGTTAAGTGTGTGAATTTGTGTTTAGATTTGTTTTCTGTGGGGGTTGTTGTCGGGTTGTTTGACAGAGCTTCTCCCACTTGGGAGAAATGCTCATCAAGTTTGGGGTAGGGGAGGAGAGATCCTCGGGTGCATACCTGTTTCCATCTTTTGGGATGTTGAAAGCCTTGAGGGCATGTATCTGTGTCTGTATCTTTGACTTGAGAGTCATATACAGATTTCTTAAAAATTTGTGATCAAACTTGGTTTGAGACCAAGAGAAATTGTATTGGTTAACTTATCTGTCAGGGTGACACTCTGGAGTCGAGTGTGTCCACTCTCCTGCCCCTTATGAAACTCACTGTAGTTGAGTTTCCGTGTTGTGTAAATTACCCACGGGTGTTTGTGTGCTTTGGGATTGTTGTTGTTACTGTTGTGAAGTGGAGTGCTTGAGTTACCCAGGTGTGAGTATGGTCTCCCTAGCTCGGGGGTGACCCACTTGCGGGTCTACGGAAGGGAGGAGAGCTA
Organism: Cunninghamia lanceolata; assembly: GCA_027924645.1. Taxonomy (NCBI): domain Eukaryota; kingdom Viridiplantae; phylum Streptophyta; class Pinopsida; order Cupressales; family Cupressaceae; genus Cunninghamia; species Cunninghamia lanceolata. Next base: position 9,397,372 of record BSBN01000165.1, on the reverse strand, counting down.
GATGAGTGGTGTTTTCTTCTTTGTTTGTCTTGATACGTAGGTTTTCTCTTGGAGCTTCTGGTTGGCTTGGGAGGAGTTATATTTGTGACGAAACAGTTATTCTTCTTTGTCATGAGAATTAGGCCAGGTTCATTTCATGAGAGTTGAAGAGAGAGCACCTCTCTTGATATTGTTGTAATTTATTGTTACCCTGGGAGTGAAGGAAATCACCTCCCTGATCTTGTTATTGATGGACTTTTACTTGGTTGTCACAAGCTATCAGTTGTATATTGTTCATATCTGGGAAGTTAGTTGTTGTATCCATGGTTTAAAATTGATTCTCTTGCTATGTGTAGTGGAAGAATTAACCTTTCTATAATATGAATGTGGTTTTCAAGTCATGTTGTTTTGTAAACCTTTTAAAATTGTGTTTAATATGTTAATGAAAGGAAGAGTTCATTTCTTATTTGCAATCTAATCTGAGTTTGTTTATGTAATTGTAAGATTAGAACTGCTTAACTAGTTGAAATGTTAGTTTTGTAATCCATTGCTATAAGGGAAAAGCCAGTTGTTAAATGTTTAAGTTTATTCTCCATAACTAATGTTTTCAGTTAATTTGTAAAGATTAGAGGAAATCTAGTATGTATATATTTCTGTTTGTTAATTTGAGAAACTTAAATGTTTTATGAAAATGGAACATAGATCAATATATATATATATATATATATATATATAATAAGTTGTTATATATTTACCATTTCTACCGAATAAGTGAAACTGGAATATATATATATATATATATATATATATATATAATTGTTATTTAATTATCATTATAACAGGTTGAATTGGAGAAAATTAGTGATATTATAAAACTGAAATATATATATATATATATAATATTCGTTATATATAATAATGAAAGGTCAAAAAAAGGAAGAAATGCGTTCAAGGGAACGCTGTGTTTTACACAGTAATTTTAATACACATGGTAGGCGGTGGGGATGGAACCCCACCGTCGATTTTACTTACACACCGTGAGGTGTGGGGAGGGGCGGAGGCCCACCCACACCCCACATTGTGGGATGTGGGTGGGGCTCCGCCCCTCCCCACATCCCCTACCTCCATTAACTCCCACGGAGCCCCGCGGCCCTGCAACTTCCGCCCCCCTTATGCTTCACGGCAACGCAGACCCTCTCTGCCGCCGAAGCCCCTTTGGTGCCTGCCAGTGGTCACTGCGACCACTGCCTCCGACCCTCCACCTCCCTCGCGGCCACTGAGCCGAGCCCGCCGCCGATAACGCCTTCGGCCTCCCCTTTAGCACCCTCCACCCCACGCACAGTCCCCTCTGTGAAATCCGCCGCCGCTCCATGCTTTTATCTGCATTCAACAAAACAAAAAAAAAATGTTAGGGCTTTTGGCCCTAACATATAAGTTGGTCAATTTGGAAATGAAATACATTAAGTTGCCATATATATAGACATATATAGATACTATATATGTCTATGTATATAGCAATATAAAATGAAATAATTAATATATATATAAGGGATTACGTGGAGTTTGTTAAACAAATTAAAAGAACAATTTCGTCAACTACATGTACATTAATATATATATATATATATAGGAGTAGTTTGATGAGCCATTTTATTGGGCCCTCGTTTAAAATCTTGATAAAATGTGACACATGGATATACAAAAATAAAACAAAAAAAAAATATTTTCACAGTTAGTTTTTATTAAGTGTTGAACACAACAACCAAAGAAGTTATGTTTCCATGATCAGGGTTTTATAAAGAGGAGAGCCTCCTACATCTATTAACAATGGTATATGATTTACAATAAGAATATTAAGATTAATTATTAGTAATAATAACAACAGTAATTATAATTAAGAGAAAATAAAATTATAAGTTAAAGAGAGCATAAAGGAATATACGGTATGACTCCGGAAAGAGTTTCTCGGAAGTTTCAACTATCAACGTAATTTCAATCACCCGAAAAATGAAGAGGAAAATTACACGATACCTTGCTTAAAAGATCACTGGAAATAAACTTAAGAAGCCATCACAGACATTCCATGTGGCCATTTTAATCTCAACTGTAGTAAACGTCCTCATAAGTAAACCTGTAAGAGAGTCAGAAGAAGAAAAACTAACATTGGAAAACACAGAGGAGAAAATGCGCGACATTTCCCAAATGGGATAAGAGAACTAAGTTGACGGACCCTTCCGCTAAATCTGCTTAGGAACAAGATTAATTAATACATACGTAGAAGAGGAACCTAGATCGGAGAAGATTAGGAGACCGAGTCCAGCGAAGTAGTAAACCAACCTATGTGACCTAGACCATCTGGAAGTTAGGTTTAATATCAACAATAGATGCAGTGATAACCCTGATTGACGTAAATCATGAAGAAAGGACCGGATACACATAAAGAAAGCATAGAAAATGAAAGAGAGAGAGACCGAAATATAAACAAACTAAATTATCACAGAAATAGTTAAGGTGAGCGCGATAAAAATACAATCAAAATTAAGACCTAGAGAAAAGGGAAGAGAGAGCAAACAAACCGCCTTGTTGAGAATGCTAAGTCGTAGGAGGAGTATGTTTCAGGAAACAAGAGAGGAGACAGACAACCGTGCCTTGCTGAAAATTGACTAAATAGGGAGATCACTAGTTGGTTTAGTCGGAACAAGGCATCGTGGGAAGTTGTTAATCTATCAGCGAACCACGTGCGTAAAAGAGTGCTGAGTAATTCCCACTAACGCCGTAAGGCATTATGCTACCAGAATTTGCTGAGATTTAGATTTAGGAACTTTGGTAATCTCACTCTTGCAATGACGTTAGCGGCGTCGTAGAGATCCTTTTGTTGGTCTGTTTGCATCTGGTTGCACGCAATTGTACTTATATCCCACCGAAAACTGTAGTGTTTTCGCCATGAGAGAACACCGTTGAGCATGCTTACGCATGCGAGGGGGTTTTTAGGACAGTGTGAGAAACGTTTTTCATATCTCGTGTCATAACCACATAACAGATGTGGCTATGACACGTGTGATGTGTGTTGTGACCACAAGGAAAATGTGGGCATGACATGGAGTCTAATCAGTCTCCAAGTGGGAGATTGTTGTTATATGGAGCCTAATCAGACTCAGAGGTTATATTTACCCCTCTTTTATCGGCGCAGTTTCCCCCCCAAATCCCTAACCCTATCTTTGTAACCGACAAAAAGCTTAATAAAAAGCAGCCAAGGGTTAGGGTTTGGGTATTGTATTGTATTGTAGCATTTTGCAACGGTATTGAGTTGTAGGGATTGCTGATTGTAATCGGTTTTGATTTACTGGATAATAATATTGGACTCCCTGTTTGGTGGATGTAGCCCGAGTTTGGGTGAACCATGTTAAAACTTGTCTCTCGCTGTTATTATTTCTGTCTATTTCCATTCCTCTGTTTATCTTTATTTGCATTTAATTGATATCTTCTGCTGGCTAACCCTAACAGAAAACTTAGGTACTATTCTTATAAATAGAGGGCATACACCCTATTAGGTGGCCTGCATCTCATCAATTGTACAGTCATGTCTACCATTCTGTCTGCCTTGAACTTCAACCTTTTTATTTCTAAATTTTTCACTTCAATTTCCTTACTATGTTTCTCCTTCATGTCATCCCGTTCCTTTATTAGTTTATCTATTTCATTCCACATTTGTAAGGTGATTGAAAGTAAGGTAATTGGAGCAGGTTCTACAGGTTGATCTTTTGGTTGCACAGGCTCTTGATTTCTTTTGTTTATCTCAATAATGGCTAATTGGGCCAATTATTCAAGTCCCGATCCTTGTTTTTGGGGCACATGCAATTGTTCTTCTAACTTTCTAACCCTGCCATTCAATCCAGTCTCCTTCTATTCATAATCCTTCAATTTCTTCTCCAATTCTACAATTCTCTTCATTGCCATCTGCAACTCATCTTTCCCATCGTCTGTTGTGTTCTTAGAGTCTAAAAACAACTCTTCTTCTTGAGGCTCATCTTGAGGAATTGAGAAATTTGGTTCCTTGGTATTAGATGGAGGTCTATGACTCTTCCTAGCTGTCCATATATCCTCTTCTTCATATTCCTCATCAGTCTCTTGAATGAGTGTATAAGCTAAATTTTTTTGTCCTATGTCTATAAACATGTGTTCCCTCTCAGAATCAGTATCAAGATCAACCACATTTGTCTTCTCAGGATCCCCTGAATGTTCTTTTTATTTCAGGAAACCTGAACATCTCATGTTTGAATAGGGGTTTCTTGGTTGTCCTTAGCTCTAGAAGAAGTGGTTTCCTTTTCTTGGTCTTCTTGGTAGTACTTGGAACCGAAGAAGTTTCATGGGGAGTTTAAGATGCCAGGGTCTCACATGCAATTTTAGAAGCTGGGATTTCAAATGCAGTTTCAAGAGCTGGGGTTTCAAATGTAGTTTCAAAAGTTGGGGTTTCAAATGCAGTTTTAGAAGCTGGGGTTTGTGAGCTAGAAGCTCTAGACTGCAATTTTTATTTTAGCTTTCTCTTCTTATGGCCTCTGGTCTGAGGAGATACATGTTCTACTATTAGGGTTAAAATAGGTCAGACTACGGGTGTAGGGGAACTAGTAGGTTGTTCAATGGTTGTAGCAAAGCTTTGAGCTGGCTGTTCCTCAACAAATGCATGGCTACGGGCAGGGGAAGCTTCTGGGTGAGAAGTTTCTACATGTGCCTCTTCTTCTACTTCTAGTTCTACCTCTAGTTCCACTCTCACCGGTCCCTCTTTAATATGATCAACTTCAAGAAACATTTCCCAAGAAACTTAGGGTGATGAATAAACATACTTCTTTTCACTAATAGGACAATCTACCCATGGTGGGCAAATGAGGACTGGCAATTTTTATTTCTATATTCTGCAGACATCCTCTTTAGTAAATTGAATAGAAAATTAGGAACTTTAACTATTCTTCCATGGTGAAGATGACTCAGGAGTTTAAAATGAACAGTATAAAGTAAAGATTGTCTTCCATCACATGTAAGATACTTAATAACCCAATAATCTACATTGGCCCAAAATTAGGGTAAGGAAACTCATTTAGTACCTTGAGAGTTTGATTCTAACCTTTCTACCGATCATATGAACTTGGCTCTTGTAGAAATGGCATCCGCTCTAACAAGAAATTCGTCCCCAGTTGCTCGTAACCTTGTGGCCTTAGCTATGGATGCTATAGTAACATCAACCCTTAGACCTTTCACTACAACTTCTGTTGGCAAGAGACACTATATGGATTCATGATTGTTGTCATTGATGGCAACAAAGTTCATCCCACACATCCGCAGGACATGGTGTGTCTCTACCAGAAGTTAGAGTGAAGAATGTTGTGGTCCGGTAAACAAGAACAGAGCATGTGGCAAGGTCCGACAGACAGGTTCGGATCTCTCAGAGGAAGTATCTTGGTGTAGTGCAGATTTGGGGAAGTCAAGAGGACTACCTTGAGTGGTATATTCCAAGGATTTAGCCTCCGGTGATAGATGAGGAAAAAGATATGGATAGTTGAGTACCGGATTTTTGAGTGACAGTGTGAACAGAGGAAGAACTGACTGACAGAACATCAGACTACTTTCCGGATGAGTTACTGATTGTGGTAAAGGTTATGAAGGCATGAAACATGTTTGGCCGACATGATTAATGATTTTTACGAGCATATACTTGATTCGCATTACTTAATATGCAAGGATTCAGCCAACTGATCAAAATTAGTGAAAAGATTGACTATTCCGGGTGCCGACTAGAAAGGTGATGAAATTACTTGTGCGGATATATATACACGATGGATTCAATTGTGAGAGTTGTTGTTGTTGTTGTTGATGTGCGAATAAAAGAAGAAGTATAGAGAAGAAGCAGTAAGGAAGGTCCGGTATGTGAAAGGAAAGAAGCTTAAGGGAAAAGGAAAGATGAAGTGCATTAGATCAGTATACTGAGCCTAACCGGAACTGGACTCCAGCATTTGCAGATGCTACCAATCAGTTCAAGTATTGTATAACACTCTTTTGTAGACAGTGTGTCTCTTTGTAGGTAGTGTGCCTCCTTGTGAGCAGTGTGCTCGGGCAGTGAGCCCTAATTGGCAAGTGCCATTTTGTATTTCCTTATTCTTCTAACAGAGAATAATCTTTGGGTTAATCACCCCGTGGTTTCTCCCTTAACAGGGTTTCCATGTCAAAAATATTGTGTCATGTGTATCTCCATTTTCATGGTTATGTTTGCTTGTTTGATTTAATGCTGCATTGATTAATAAGAAAGTTCAGAAAGAAGAAATAATTAGGATAACTGATTCACCCCCCTTTCAGTTATCAACAATTGATATCAGAGCTAAGTTCCTCCTAATGAAGTCTAACATCTCAAGGAAGATCTAGGAATTCAAATGGATGCATATGGTTTAAAGGAGCAGCTCAAGACTACACTTGAGGATCTTGAACAGTCAAACTCTGAAGTCAATGAATTAATGGAAAGACTCAAACAGGCTGATGATTTCATGAGAGAACTAAAAGACAAATTAAGTCTCTCTATGAAAAAGAGAAAGGAACTGCTTCAGCAATTGGCAAAACAAAGTGAAGCAAGTAATGCAAATGAAGAGATGACTGAGAAAACCAAGTTATGTGAAAGTTATCAAAAGAAGTCATTATGGTAAGACATGAAATGGAATCAGGAGTTATAAAGTTTACCCAAGAGATTGAAGAGAAAAGAAAAACTGAAGACAATCTAAGACAATCTCTCAAGGAGAAATCAAAAGATTGCCACCAGATGGATAGAATTATCAGACATCTTGAATCTGATCTTGAAGATGCTAAAGAAAATGAAGAAAAACTTGAAGATCAAATTGTCTCTATCAAAAGGGATCTTCAATCAGCAAATGAATATAAAGAGAAATTCAAGATAAGTTTTGCTCAACTTGAAGTTCTTCTTGGAAGTCAAAAGAGGGCAGATGACAAGTGTGGTTTGGGATATGAGAAAGGAGAAAGCTCTGGATCCAGTCAGAAAAATTTTGGATCAGAAAATCAAAGGAACAGGCCTAGAAGACCTCCGGTAAGACAGCCCAATGCTCAAAAAATATCCATCCTTCAATGGATATTGCCACAGCTGTAATCACTTTGGTCACAAAGCTAATTAGTGCAGAAAGAGAATAAATCAGACTAATTCATCCTTCTCCGAACAGTGTTTTAACTGCAAAAGGTATGGTCACAAGTCTCATGAATGCAGAAATATGCAAATGAACAAATCATTCAATGGTAGATGCTTTGCATGCAATAGAATAGGTCATATGGCTAATCAATGCAGATCAAGAGGATATCAGTCAAATATGCAAGGAAATGTTGTTTGCCAAATCTGCAATAGGTCCGGTCATAGTGCAAAATTCTGTAGAAGCAAGAATCAAGACAAAAGAGGTCTGGTATATCACAATCAGAATCAAGATAAGGGTAAACAAAAGGTGAATGCGGATGAAGTTAAAAGTGAGATGAGTAAGATTTGGGTGAAGAAAAGTCCTGAGAATGTAGAGGTTGGATCCGCACCAGACTCTGGTGCTGATATTCCTTTCGGTAATTAAAAAGTGAGCTCTGACTCAGGGGGAGACACAAAGAAAACCCTGTTCCCCCAGCCAGTTAAGTGGTGCCGAAACTGGCACAAGAAGAGTTGCGGATTAAAGGATTCATAAGGAATACATTCAAACAAACTGTGGTTAAGATTTGGAAGATCCGTAAGATGTTTAAAAATCAGGGTTGATCCGGTTCTTCAAGTCATCTGAATAAGGCAAACTGAAATAATGTAGGTCGAGCATTTATTGCGATCTGATAGTAGGGTTTGTGGAGCACTATAAGGGATTTCTCATTAATCACTTGTTCATTCTGCACTCAAGAAGAAACGAAAAGAGGAGCTCTGCAACAAAATTCATCAAGTTCATCGAAGATCATTTGCAGAAGTCATTACATCCAGAAATCAATCAAACCAACTCCGTGAAACCGAAAGGCAGAAAAGGTATTTTCTGTTTTCAAATATCTCACTGCAAATCTCCTGATAATGGCTACTCTGAATATTGTAAAGATTTCTGATAGACCTCGCCCTACATTTAAGAAACATCCATACAAATCCTTGGAGGTAGATCCCCTAGGTGCATTTTCCAGTGTTCCTCATGGTGTTCTGCACACCGAAGACATTAGGGTTTATATACATGCAAATATTGAAGAGTTTGGAGAATTCAAACTAAGAGATATCTATCACAAACAACTGATAGATGATGCCTTTGAGCTTAAACCGGAATATAAGGGTATCCAAGAGAAACATTTTGATCAATTCATTCATTTCCCCTGCTTTGAAGAAGATGACTAGGTCCGGTATGTGTTGAGTAGGGTACATGATAACTTCCTATGGCTGAACAGACCTTGCAAGATCACAAAGGAGGCAATTAGGGCAGTTACTGGTTTATACTCCTCCGGAGGGATACCTATCCTCAAATCTGTCAAAAACAACATTGTAACTGAGGCCACCAGATCAAAATTTGATAAGAGGGCAATGACTATTGAAGATATTACTAACCCGGACATCAAATTTGCATCTATGATAATAGGATACAATATATATCACTCCAGTAGGGAGAATTCAGTATCTGGAACTGCAATATATACTACCTATGAGATGCTAAGGAAAAATGCAGAATATGATCTTTGTGAACTACTTTTGAGCCAATTAATGGAAAACTTACAAAAGATCAAAAAGGACAAGAAAAACTCTTTCAAATATGGTGCACTAATAGTATGTTTATTTTTCTACTTCATGAATGAGTTGCCAGGATCAAATGGTTGGGTATGGCAGAATGACAAACCAGTAGCAGTTCAGATCAGAGATTATTTGCATGGGCTTGGGGATGCTAAAGCAAGAAATTCAGCCCTGTGGGGATATTTCAAAAACTTTCAGAGCATGATGCAAGCAAGAGAAAGAATTCCCCAATCTCTTGTTGAGAAATACAAAGACACTGTATGCTTTATGGTAGAGACAGATCAATGCCTAATGGAGGCTGTTGAACCAAGAATTGTGTGGATCATGCCTATGGGGTATGAAGTTGACAAACAAATTGTGGAGCTACATGTTCAACACATGCTAAGTCAGCCAAAGGATCCAAAGGCAGAGAGGTTTGGAACCTTTGAAGAGCTAAGTATAAAAGTTCATGTGGAACTCAGGCAACCAGAGATAAAGAGGAAAGTTAGAAAAGAAGTTGAAGAAATTGCAAAAGGCCTAGGCATCTCAAAGGAGGCACTTGATGCCAATAGGGAAAAGAGGCAAAAGGCTGAGGAAGAAAAGAAAGAAGCAGAAAAGGAAAGCAAGAAAGGTGCTCTAGTAGAAACCTCAACCCGGACTAGATCATCAAAGAGATCTGCACCTGTCACAGCCAAAGGCTCAAAAACATCAAAACTGGAAGTCCAAGCATCCGACAAAGGAGAGAAAAGGTCAAAAACAAAAGCCACAAGGGCTTATGCAAGTCAAAGAGACGAAGAGGAAACAAAATCAGATGAGGGGGTAAAGGAAATAAAGAAGCAGAAGAAGAAAGGATCCAGTAAACCAACCACAGGGCAAGACAAGGAAGAAATGGCAGAAGAATTTGTTGAAAAGCCCACCCTGTCTTTAGAAAGTGTAATAAAATTAGTCACTGTGGATGGAAACCTTCAACCAATGGCCAAATTTTATGATGATTACAATGAGGCTGATCAAAGTTCCTGCAGGAAGCTACAATCAGGTACCTGAACATATATAATAAAGCCTTCATTGAAATTATATCTCTTATTCCCAAGAGCCTAGAAAAAGAGTTGGAAATGAGAAAGTCAAATGCCATGGCAAAAGATCTTGAGATCTGGGAATAGATAGCTATTCAGCTATATCCTTCAATTGATCCCAAGATAATGAACATGGTATTCAAAGACTGCAAGGATGAATTCAGGAGCAAGGCAAGGATGAATCAGCTTATGCTTGGTGAGACCGACAAGGTAGCCAAGGACACTGAAGAGATTCTCCAAAAAACCTTCAAAAGATTTAATCTTCCTATTATAGAGGACTTGGGCACTGATCCCTCAACCACAAGTGTTGCAAAAGAAATTTCTGAGAAAATGACAGAAGAGGTGGGCTCTGAACAGACCAACATTTCTCCTCCGGGTTCCCCTACAGTCTCCGGATCTAAAGGAGAAGAAAAATTGCAGGAGAAAGAAGTAGAGGTGAAGGAAAAAGAAGATGACAGTGCTAAGATTGCAGAAGGAGAGAAGACTTCAGCAAAGAAAACCACAACTGCTAGTGGTGGGATTGTAGGAGAGAAAACTCCAAAGGACAGCTCCAAGATTGCAGAAGAGAAGAAACATCTGTCTCCGGCAAGAGACACTACACAAACTATCCAAGAATTCCTGAGCAAAGAAACAATGGAGATTGATGAACCGAAGCTTCTACAAGGTCCATTCAATTTTGATTCTCTTTCTCCGGTACAGACAATGAAGATAGCTTCATTTGCAAATGCTAAGGCTAATGAAAAACTCCTAAAGTCTCATATGGAAGACTGTGAATTGATAGAAGCTGCATTCAGAGTGCTGGAAAAGATCATGCCATCTTTTCAGAAGGATCCCACAGCCTCCTCTTCCGGTAATCTCAAAACCTTAGTCAACAGTGTTAGTACACATTTTGATTCTCTAGAAAAATTAGCTGAAGAAAAGGTCCGGAAGGAGTTTTTGGATAAGAGATTCTCAGAGGTACAAGGATTAATCACTAATCATAGGAGAAATATGAGTATTGGGATAAAGAGTTTAGAAAATGCTCTTAAGGATGGGGGTGAAATATACAAATTTTGTATCTCCTAGTCCAAAGCAACAGTAGAGATTGAGAAGAAAATAAAAGAGCAAGAGGATAAACTACTCAGTTTGTCTCAAAGTTTTGATCCTCTCTCTTCCTCCATAGTAAATCAAGAGTGTCAAACTATTGCAATCACAAATGCAATAAAGAATTTTGAGAAGGAAAGGAAGAACACAATTAACCGAATGGGTGAACTTAGAAGGATTATTATCCCTAAGTTAGAGGCCATGTATGAGGCCATAAATGATGCTCAGATTACAGCCCAGACCAATGATCCGACAGATCTTAAGAAGGTTGAAGCATTTGCTTTCCTATTGAGTGGTCACATCTCAATTTTGGACAAGATGAAGCAGAGTTGGGCGACAGAAGTTGTACAGTTGAAGAACACTTTTGTAAACATACTTAAGTATATGTAAGTACAACTTGTATAGATATACTTATGTGGCTAAGTATAGTTAAATTTTTGAAAATTTTGGTATGCGGACCCTACCCTTTGCCATTGATGTCAAAGGGGGAGTGAGGAGTAGTGAAAAATGAGGAATCCAACTAAGGGGGAGCTCCAAAAAATGTATATAAAGACAGAGCATCAGCCAAGGGGAGCATAGTGTAAACACTTAGTCATTTTTCACTAAGTATTGCCATCAATGCCAAAGGGGGAGATTGTTGGCAAGAGACACTATATGGATTCATGATTGTTGTCATTGATGGCAACAAAGTTCATCCCACACATCCGTAGGACATGGTGTGTCTCTATCGGAAGTCAGAGTGAAGAATGTTGTGGTCCGATAAACAAGAACAGAGCATGTGGCAAGGTTCGACAGACAGGTCCGAATCTCTTAGAGGAAGTATCTTGGTGCAATGCAGATTTGGGGAAGTCAAGAGGACTACCTTGAGTGGTATATTCCAAGGATTTATCCTCTGGTGATAGATGAGGAAAAAGATATGGATAGTTGAGTACTGGATTCCTAAGTGACAGTGTGAACAGAGGAAGAACTGACTGACAGAACATCATACTACTTTCCGGATGAGTTACTGATTGTGGTAAAGGTTATGAAGGCATGAAACATGTTTGGCTGACATGATTAATGATTTTTACAAGCATATACTTGATCCGCATTACTTAATATGCAAGGATTCAGCCGACTAATCAGAATTAGTGAAAAGATTGACTATTTCGGGTGCCGACTAGAAAGGTGATGAAATTACTTGTGCAGATATATATACACGATGGATTCAGTTGTAAGAGTTGTTGTTGTTGATGTGCGAATAAAAGCAGAAGTACAGAGAAGAAGCAGTAAGAAAGGTCCGGTGTGTGAAAGGAAAGAAGCTTAAGAGAAAAGGAAAGATGAAGTGCAGCAGATCAGTATACTGAGCCTAACCGGAAATGGACTCCAGCATTTGCAGATGCTACCAATTAGTTCAAGTATTCTATAACACTCTTTTGTAGACAGTGTGTCTCTTTGTAGGCAGTGTGCCTCCTTGTAAGCAGTGTGCTCAGGCAGTGAGCCCTAATTGGCAAGTGCCATTTTGTATTTCCTTATTCTTCTAACAGAGAATAATCTTTGGGTTAATCACCCCATGGTTTTCTCCCTTAACAGGGTTTCCACGTCAAAAATAATGTGTCATGTGTATCTCCATTTTCATGGTTATGTTTGCTTGTTTGATTTAATGCTGCATTGATTAATAAGAAAGTTCAGAAAGAAGAAATAATTAGGATAACTGATTCACCCCCCCTCTCAGTTATCAACAACTTCCTCATTATGAAATGTCTCGGCAAACTGCTGAGTGATGTCCTCATTATATTTTGTAATACAAAGAAAATACTACAACCAACTTGCTTGCTGAAAAACTGGCAAGGCATCCATGTCAGCCAACAATGTTGAATGAATAGTAGGCTTTCTTCTTATCGGCTTGCCACCCATTGTGCTATTCTCAATCCTTTGTTTCAATCCTTTGTTTTCAACTTTTTGTTTTCAACTGTTTTCAATCCTTTGTTTCTTTGATACCCACTGCTACTTACGAAAACATTATTACCAGCTACATTTGCCGTTTGCTTGATTAGCTTGAATGCCATGCAGCGAATGGTAATAATTATGAAATAAGGGGTTTGGAAGTTGATTTGAAGTTTGAATGTATGTGGAATGATTCAAATCCCCCCAACTAAAATTTCATTTGTCCTCAAATGAGAATGACTGACAAGGGTATGGACAAATAGGTTGAAGCATTTCAAATGGATATAATATGTAATATTAATTAAATGCAAATAAAGAAAGTCATGAAAGAAGTAGCAATTAATGTCAATTAAAGCAATGAATGAGATAAATACCATTCGAGACTGGAATTGTGGCATGTAAACATGATTACATGACAGCTTGAGGTGATGTACTCAACGAACGAGCAGAAGCGAATCACAATGATGTGATCATGAGATTGACATGGTGTGCTGACGAAATGTGTTGGTTGTGCGACACATGGCAAGGAAGTACTATCTGATGAAAAGATGGTGGCATGCGTATGCGGGTGCAAAAATGTACTACAAGCAATAGTGGCTACATGCAGGCAAACACATCATGAAATAAATAGGTCCCTTGTGTAGTGGCTATAGGTGAAGCTTTGACAGGTCCCAAGTGAATGACAAACCTATGGCTGTGAGTGCATCATATATAGGTCCCATGTAACAGTAGATTACCTTTGGCTATAGGTCCCATTGTTGAAGTGTTTGAATGCCAAAGGAAATTTCTAGTGGTGAATGGTACTGAAATGATGGAGCCTGAGATTTGGATTAGAAGATCACCATGTTTTATTGCTATTGGTATGTAATGTGTGTGCATTGTGTGTTTTTATTTATGGACAAAGTTTGGAGAACTCAAATTGACTTATGGAACTTCAGTCAAGCTGAGAGCTTGATTGTCACTTCTCAGACTTTGATGCTTTCTAAACTTACTATATGTGGAACTGAATTATGGATGATTATGTGTGGTTGAATAAATATTATATTATTTTGAAAGATGAAATAAGTAAATGATTATTTTATTATGGAAAAGATGAAATGAAATGAATATTATTTTATTCATGTTATTTTGGAATGATAAATTATAGAGCTTCGGCTATGCTTCGGCTATTTGGACACTAACCTATTAATGGGAAATCTGAGTTTTTCATGAGTTACAGGTTGTCGAAGACAAGGGTGTGGTTAAGGTAGAGGAGGTTAGCAGCCTGGTAGGATTAGGATGGAGTGGTCTCTCTCTCACACACAACACTTAGAATCATATAGATGCATTAGAAATGCATTATATTGCTTCTTATTTTATAGTTAGTTATTTAATTGATTGTTGGTTAAAATTAAATGCTCATTGAAAAATAGAATAAACAGTTTTAAATTATTTCTTTATTTTATTTGAAGAATGAAATTATTATTATTATTAATTGTTTTATAGATAATTGTGATGCAAGCTAATAAATCATGTTTATTATTTAATATTAGTTTTTGATAAAAGAAAGCATGATTTAGAAAACAAAACAATGTCAAAGAAAACAATAGAAAAATAGAAAAAGAAGACTTAAATTTAGAAAATAAAGCACAAAAACAAAGCAAAATAAAAATAGAAAAAAAAAAAAAAGAAGAAGAAAAGAGGAAGAAAATAATAAAAAGAGAATGAACTCTCATTCTCTCAACAGAAGAATCATTCATAGCATTCAAACACAAGAATTATTTTACAATTTCTAAATTTGAAAAAAAAAAGAACAATGAAGAGAAGATTGGGGTTTAGCAAGGAATCAAAAGAGGAAAAGAAGATCAAGGAAAGGATAAAGAGTCAAACCAGTTTTCAAGTGTTGTAGAAGACAAAATTACCAAGGTCCATTTCTATTTAATCCATTTTCTTGTAGTTGGAGGACTGGAATAAATTATTTATGAGATTTTATTGTAATTTGTCTTGCCAAACTGTAAACCACTATGTGAATTTGACATTATTCTATTATTATTATATCTAAATAAGTTGTTGTTGTTCTAAAACCATATATAATAATATTAAATTATATTAGTGCATATATATATATGATGTATTGAAAATATATATAAATTAACTACCTGTAATATATATAAATTGCAGTAGTGAAATTGTGAAGTATATATATACAAATCACATATTTTTAAAAAGTCTTATTGCAGTGGCAATTTGTTGTTGATACTGTATATTTTAAAAGTTTTATTAAAAAAAATGAAAACGACACTAAGGCCGTGGTATCGCTCCATAGAGGAGCCGTGGGGAGGATGCCAACCCTCCCCACATGCATAAAAGCCTGTGGGGAAGGCCGACGCCATCCCCACAACAACTTATGTATATAGGTTTTATTTTATAAATCTTCAACTCTAAACTTTATTCGAAGTTCTATGGGGCCGTCGGCCCTCTCTACAGAGCCCTTTGTCGATACATTGCTATCGTTGTTTAAACTTGCTTACTGATATATATATATATATATATATATATATATATATATATATATATATATATATATATATATATATATATATATATATATTCGTTGGTCTGTGATTTACTTTGTGGATTTATTTATGACTGAGTGTGTGTATATATATATATAATCAGATTTATTAATTTTTGTCTAAATATACAATTTCTGTAAATATTCATTTTTCCAATATCACAGGCAGATATACATATATGATGTGAAATATGTGTATATATAATTATATAAATATATATATATGTATAAATAGATATATATGTTTATATATATGTATGTATATATATAGGCATATAAATAAGTTTTCGTATATGAATTCCTACTAAATATATAAGTATTTTTAATTAGAAAAAGTGTTGTAACCATTACAAATAGATTTGTTAAATAAATTATATGAAATCCATGTAAACGTTTGTTTTTATTATGAAGTACTTGTCCAAACTGTAGAATTTGCCAAAACCACTTAAATGAGAATGAAATGGCACTAAAGTAAACTAATAGATTCAATTTTTGTATTCAAATAATTATTCCATATCAAACCTAGAAAATCTCTTTTCATGAAAGATTGATATAAACCACTAAAATTTGAAAACTTAGACAACATGCAAACCAAAGTAGTGAAATGGTTGATGTAAACTGTATTTATTTTCTAGAATAGACATTTTGATGATGAATATTTAATCTTAGACAAACTATTATTTATATTTATTTGGTAAAGTAATGTACTTTCGAGATAGGATGCCGAATGTGGGCTCCCAGAGACAGTAATTTTACTTTTTTTTCTAAAATTACCATTTTGTTATTGCTTGGCCAAGCTACTGCACCATTAAAATAGATGGAATTAGAAAAAGCCTAGATTCATGTTATATATGTCTCTACCACATCCTGCATGCAAGAGTTATGTCATTCTAGGTTGGGAATGCATACAGGCATCAGGCACGCATCAAGAGATTCCCTCCTACTTATGTTGTTCCAGGTTGCTAGGCTCCTTGTGCAAGGTTGGTGCTTTCTTTGAGTTAGGAAGAAACCTGGGGAAGTCTAGTACTTCGTGGTTGGGTGGAAAAAGTGCCTTAACCACACTCTTGGCCTCACTTGTGGAAGACCAGTGGGGTCACGGCAGTCAAGATCAGAGATTCTTATACTATATGATTCATTGTGGATATTTCTTTCATTGTATTACTCTTGTATGGCTAGTATAGCCAATTTGTAAAATGAAATATTACTTTCATTGATGTATTGATGCAATAACTTACTTGTAACATTGAAACAGATGTATTGTAACACCCTAATTGGTGTATGTAATTGGAAATGTAACACTTTCTAGTGTATGGAATTTGTACTTCATTTTTTGGAAAACTTGTTATTTGTGCAATTATGAATATTTTAATAAATAAAATGTTTTACTTTCCATATTTGGAATGAGCATTGCTTTTTGGAATACTATTTTTAGTATGTAACATTTCCGCACTTTTCATTGACCTAAACCTCGAACAGTATTATCAGTTGATACCTGGCTGGAATCTACTATAGAAGTAGATGGCTATGAATTGCCATCCAATGGGGCAGCTAGGCTTAGTTCTGGTATAGAGTTGTCAGCTACTATCAGACTGGGGACCTCATTAGAGGCAAGAGGCTCTGGAACATCATGAGTCATATCTACTTTTAATCACTAAAGAAATGTTGATTTATCCAAAGGCTTCCTATACAATTTCAATCTATGCCCATTAACCATTAGTGAAAATTTGACTTGGTCTATAGTGGTTAATTGAACTGCACCATTTTTTAAAACCTCATTGATCTCATACAGTCCTAGCCATCTGGTCTACAACTTGCCCTTATGATCTTTGTACCTGGAGTCATAGAGAAGTGCCCAATCACTTGCCTGAAAGTTCTTAGTTTTGATGTACTGATCATGCTATTTAATTCTCTGGTTTTGGATTAATTTAGTGTGATGAACTACTTCCATCCTAAGCTCTTCTAACGCATTAAGCTAATGCAGTCTTTCATCTTGAGCTTTTGATAGGTCCATACCAAGTTGGATAGTTGTTCTCAGTGTTTTATACTCAAAATCAATAGGGAGGACTGCCTTCTTGCCATAAACTAACTCATAGGGTGTGTATCCTGTTGTAGTCTTCCATGTAGTCCTATATGCCCAGACTGCTCCAAAGAGTCTTGCTACCCAATCCTTTTTATGCACTGCAACTATTTTTGTCAATATTGCCTCAAGCTCTCTGTTGGTCACTTCAACTTGACCATTGGACTGTGGATGATATGGGGTGGACTTTTTATGCCTGATTTCATATTCTTGGACAAGGCTAGCAATTAGTGCAGATGTAAACTGTGGCCCTTGATATGTGACTATTTCCCATGGGACACCATACCTTGTAAATATTTTTCCATAGAGGAATGTAGCAACCTTACTATCTCTGGCTATTGTCAAGGCTTTCACTTCCACCCATTTTGTAAGGTAATCAGTGCAAACAAGTATATATTCCTTGTGGTTAGAAGGTGGATCTATGGGTCCAATAAAATCAATGCCCCACTTGTCAAATGGTGTGACCATAGATTGTGTTTGTAGATGCATTTCATCACTTCTTGTAGGTCTACCCATTCTTTGACAGTGGTCACATCTCCTTGTATAGAGAGTTGTATCTTTATGCAATGTTGGCCAATAATAACCAGTGTTTAGAATTTTGATTGTTGTCCTCTTGGCTGCAAAGTGTCCACCACAGGGTTCATCATGACATGCTATGAGGATGTCATACACTTCATCTTCCCTAATACACCTCCTCATAATATGATCAAGTCCTATATAGAAGAGATAAACCCATGAATAAGGAAAACTTTTCTCCACAAGGTGGCGCTTCTCTCTGGGTGAGAGGTGTGGAAGTGTTCTCCCTGTGACAAGATAATTTGCAATATATGCATACCATGGAGTTTGTACAGTCAATGCAAATAAGTGTTCATCTAGAAAAGAATCATCAATGACTGGTTCTTCAATGCAAGTGGGAAGCCTAGAGAGAAAATCAGCAACAACATTGGCCTTCCCTGGCTTGTCTACAATTGTGATATCAAATTCCTAAAGTAGCAGTAACCATCTAACCAATCTGCTACTTACCACTAGTTTTTTCATAAGATATCTTATTGTTGCATGGTCAGTGTGAATGCAAACAAGATAACCAGTGATATAATGCCTGAGCTTATTTATTGCATAAACAACAGCTAACATTTCTTTCTTAGTAACAGTATAGTAACATTTTTGCTGATGTAATAAATTGCATATTCCACATTACCTTCTTTCTATCCTAGGACAACCCCTACTGCAAAATCAGAGGCATTTGTATGTATGTGGAAAGGCATTGCCCAATTAGGTCCTCTAAGTACAGGTGTCTTTGTTAATGACTCTTTGAGATGGTCAAAGGATATCTGACAATCAACTGTCCAATTAAATTTGGCATATTTAGAGAGTAAGACAAACAAAGGAGCAGCAATCTTACTGAAATCCTTTATAAATCTTCAATAATACCCTGAATGATCAAGAAAACTTATGGCATCCTTCTATTTTTTAGGGATGGGTAAGGTTGAAATCATTTCAATATTGTGTGGATCCACTTGAATTCTAGCTTGGACACAAAATGACCAAGCACTACTCCTTCTTGCATCATCATGAAACATTTTTCATGACTAAGGGATAGATTATGATCCTGACATCTCTGCAATACATTTTCAAGGTTCTTCAAGGCATCCTCATAGGAATCTCCATAAGTGGTAAAATCATCCATATAAACTTCTATAGAGTCATGAGCAAGGCCAACAAAGATGCTTAAGACAACTCTCTCAAATGTGGCAGGAGTATTGAAGAGTCCAAATGGAAGAATAGAATAGGCATATGTCCCCCATGGGCATGTAAATGTGGTCTTATCCTGGTCTTCAGGAGCTATCTTGATCTGGTTATATCCACTAAACCCATCAAGAAAAGAAAAATACTTTTTACCAGCCAATGAGTCTAGGACCTAGTCAATGAAAGGAAGAGGGAAATGATATTTCCTAGTGGCAGTATTTAATTCTCTGTAGTCTACACAAACTCTCCACTTACCTCCTTTCTTTGGTACTATAACCAGTGGAGACACCCATTGAATGTCCGATATTCGATATATGAATCTCGCATCCAGTAATTTATGCAATTCATTCTTCACTATGTCTCTTACTACAAGGTTCATCCTTCTTTGAGGCTACCTAACTGGTCTATATCCTTCATTAATGTATATCCTATGCATGCAAAGATTGGGGTCAATCCATTTCACATCATGATAGTCCCATGCAAAGGTTGTTTTATGAGTTTGTAGCATTGTGATCAGCTCAATCTTCTGGACAAATGTCAATTCACTATTGATATTGAGTGTCTTCCTAGGTGTAATGTCAACTAGCGCTACCATAGGCATAACAAAGGCAACATCCAACCCTAATAGGTTGAGACTACAACTATGAGGCATCAACTAATGAAACATTCTGCTAGTGGAAGCATGGGCTGGATTGGTGATTATAGGCAGAACACTGTGAAGTGGACATGCCATACATATTAGACATGGATCTTCCTGTATGTCTGTTCCATAATTATTTTGTATGACATTGGAAAGTACTTCATCTTCATCCTGAATAGCTAGCAGTGGGTCTCTTTCAATTGTCATTAATGTCTGAAGAGAATATTGGTCAAGATCCCCTAGGTCTAGCCAAATGGATTGTTTCATATCAGTAAAAGGTTGAGCAGGTGAATAAAGGACCAATTTCTTTGTTATATTCCCAATGGAAATGATCATATTTCCTGACTGACATCCTATGAAGGCATCTATTGTTACCAACTAGGGTCTCCCTAGGATAAGTGGATATCCTCCTAGGCTAGCCTTGGGCTGCAAAACCATAAAGTCTATAGGGTATTCCCATGAATCCAATGTAATAACAAGGTCTTCAATAACCCCTTCTGGCTTGACTGTGGACCTATTTGTCAACTAGAGTACTGTGGGGGTAGGTCTCAGGTTATCTAGCTAAAGGTTAGTCATTGTTTCCATTGTCATTACATTGATCGTTGCACCTAGGTCAATCAAGGTGTTTTTGATAAGGGTACCATTGATGTTTACATCAACCACAAGGATTCCAGGATCTACATATTTTGGGACAACCAAGTTACCTAACATGATATCAACAAGTTGTCCTATAACATGGACTGTCTGAGGGTCTTTTCTCTTCCTTCCTGGTTTCTTAAGGCATAAATCCATTATGGCTTTGGTGTAAATGGGCACATCCTTGATGGCTTGGATGAGGGGAATTTTAACACAGACATCTTTTAGTTGTTCCATGAAATCAAAATAAGGTTCGGATGGAGTTGGTTTAGGCTGCATTTTCAATCTCTCTAGAAATGGAGGGCTTCTAGCAATTGTTTCTTCTTGCAGAGAGATGTGCTCAGGAGGCTTTTACTGGTTATTCAGATGGTTGTCAGTGATGGAGGGTTGCTCTTCATCACAAACTTTTGTAATGAGCGATGATGATGAACCAACAAGAATCTTTCATGAGCACGGGTGCACATCACTAACTTCAACCGTATAGGTTGGGTATTGGATGGGCTCATTAGTATAGGTCTGCTGAACAGTCTTGTTGTTAGGGTTAGGTGCAGGTTGTGCCAGCAATTGAGTAGCTCTAGGTTGCGCAGGAGTAGGTAAGGTTGTATTTGGCATAAGGGCAGGTTGTTGAGGCAGGGTTTACTGTGGCTGTGGGTAGTTCACATTTGGATTTTTCCAAGATTGGTTTCCATGCCATTGTTGTGGCCATGGGTTTTGGTTAGCTTGCCATTGTGGGTTATAATTGGAGGATTGAGATGGATGATGTGGCCATGTCCCATGCTACTAGGTCCAAGTAGGTGGCATGGTTGCCCATTGCTATTGTGGCCAGTTATACCAAGGTGCATTATTCCAATTATGAGAATGTGAGGCAGGTGGTGCAAATGGAATGGAGTTGATCAAGGGGTCTTGAGGCATACCTTGTCTCTGCTGCCATGGCCTTCATTATGCAATGTAGAACACTTGACCTTCTTCATCTTATATGGCCCTGAAATCTGCTTTCTCATTCTTACCCTTCAAAATACTAGCAAGTCCCTTGCATCGATAGTTGGCCTTCTTCTGTCTACAATGTGGACAATATTCACTCAAAGTTGGCTCTGATGCCTCTTGTTTCATCTTTATGTGTAGAGTGTCTAACTGTGTTGCCAGGTGGCTTATGATATCCTCTTTCATGTTGGATAGGAGATTGTTGAGCTCTACTCTAGAGACTCCATTGGATGATTTGCTTGAAGACAAGGTTCTAAAACCTCTATTTTTCTTTACAGTAGAATGTGAGTAGTTTCTATAGATTTGACAAATTTCATCAAATCCTAGCTGAGAGATATCTCCTACTCTAATTAGGTTGAGTGCATCCATACATTCCTCGCTCACACCTCTTAGGAAGACCAACTTGAGTGACTCTGGAGAGAGCCTATTCTGTCTTGACTTTTTGAGGTAAAACTGAAATCTCTCAACATAATCTTTAAAAGGCTCATCTTCTTTCTATGACATCCTGAAGATGTCATCCCCCTTCATGTCTCTGCCATGACAGTAGTCTTGATATTTCTGCAAAAAAATTTCTTTCATGATGGCCCAAGTAGTTACAGAGTTTTACCCTAGACCCATAAACCATCTTAATACAACATCCTTGAGGGTGGCTGGGAAAAGCTTAAGCCTATATGCATTTGTAATGTAGTCATAACTCCTACAAAGTACATAAAACTCAAAGAGAAATGTAGCAGGATCTTTGGTGATTATCCCATGAAAGTTTGGTAAAGCAGAAGGAGGGATATTCTTCAAGGTTTCAGCCCTCTCCTAGTTGGTAATAGGAAAGGCAAAGGTAACTGGCTCAGCTAGATTCTCTACTTCTTCATCTGCCATAATGTCTAAGTTGTGATCTACAATATCTTCAAAATCCTCAATGTACTCCAGACCAAGGGATGATTCAAAGTGTTCTTCTGTTGAACTAGTTGGAAGAAACCTCCCTCTATGGTCTCTTGGTCGCCGCATACAATAATGTATGAGCTAGTGGCTCTATTCCTACATTGTGTTAGTGAATATTTCAGTGATATATGGAATATCTAAGCAATCCTAAATGCTAAAAAGAAAGTATTATGTCCAAATAAAGAAAATACAAGCATAAATCAACAAGAACTCAGAAACTCTAAGCCTTAGCACCATCCCCAACAACGGTGCCAAAAATGTGGAACTCCGTTATCTACCAATATATTGATGTAGAAAGGACATACATACTACTCAATAGACCATCAGATCCCTTATCAAGCAATCTACTGGTTACATAACGTGCTACATTTACATTGTCAAACCAAGGAATCATATTCTTCTTGGATGATGCCTGTACTATGTGTACACTTAAGGATTCATGAGTTTTATCCTAGAGATTGTGTAAGGGAAATAAAGCAATTAAATTATTCTAAGTGAGTAGGAATAATGGAAAGCAACTAGATTACCCAGCACAACAGTAATCAAATGTCTTTGTGTAACTTCTATGTAAAAGAGGAAATAACAAGTGGTTCAGTTGATGATCACCTTGACTCAATGAACTTGACAACATAAACTACTAAGGTTGAATTACTTCACATGATTCATAACACAACATCAATCATACACACATATATATAAACATACAATTCATAAACTAAACATATAAACAAGGTGGAGAAACACAATACCTCAAGTGGCTAGCTTGGGTGGCTCTGATCCCACAAGATCTAACTAAATCTTCTACTGAATCTTTGTAATCATAAATAGAACTCAAAAACACATATTCTCCATTGAATGCAAAAAGTAACAAAGGTACAACAAAATTTGTTACTGTATCTCCATTCAAAAATTATATGTTCAACAAAATCTATCTATTATCCTCTAATCTAGCTAACCGAGATCAACATTGTCTTTATATGAATATGACTACTGAATAATAAATGTCTTAACTGCCCATTATCCCACATCATAGGGAAATGACTTAATTATAGAGCAACAGAAAATAGGAAACCAACTAATCATGAAGGTGAAAAAAGTAATACAATCCTACTATAATTCTACCTCTTAATCATCCATAAAGAATAATTAGAGCTTAGAAACAGAATTATTGAGAATGATTTGAATTCATTAACTACATCATTTATTGAAAGATAACTATTTATATAGTCATGAGTGACTCATCCCAGCTAACTCAGGATCTTCTTCCTTTGGTTGCAAGTACCTATATCAACTTCTACAGATATCGGCATCTCCTTCGGCTACGGGTTGTTCAATGTTCTTCATGGTACGAAGCCAAGCTTTTGCTGCATGAGGAGTTAGTGCTCTATATAATATTTATACATCACTTATCACTTAGAATCAACATAAAATACTAACTTATCACATGAGCAATCTATTATCCACACATAATTAATTATTAGCATATTATATACCATCTTTCATGCTTTAGTGTCTTAAGTATAGACATGGACATAATTAATAAGTCTGGAAATGTCTTTAGAAAATAGGTAATTAAAGAAGTAAAAAAAAAGACAACCGATGGACTCATCATTGACCAAAGCTCATGTTTTAGTGAGCTATATATAAATTTTTTGGAGGAGTCATCATTCTTAGCTAAGCAGTTGTGTGTTTTAAGTGCATTGTGAACTGAGGTAGTTTCATCCCACCAATACCTAGGCCTCAAACAACACCTTTGTGTCATGGACTTGGGCCTCAAACAACACCTCTGTATCATAGATATGGGCCTCACATATCACAAGTTATATTGAGGACTCCCTTAGATAAGCCTAGACAAGCCTAGCATAAGTACCTTTAAGTTGTAACCACATAGTGGTGTCAGTAAAACAACATTCCCTAAGATCACCCACTCATACCTTTAAGGTATATTTGTGGGCCAATATTCAATTACACTCCTACTTGAATAATATAGGGTGTTGGCATGTATTATTGTTTTCCTCCCTTGTGTGAAACTGATGCAAAACCAAACCAAATCAAAACAAAACTTATAGCACCTACAACAAGATGTCGAGCTAAACTAAATTTAAACTATAATACAAAAGGTCCTTTCAACAAAAATCCATTTCATTTTTACGATCCCCATAATCAAAACCAGTTTGAATACCCATTTAAAACGCATGATTGTGATAGTTGTATGAATCAGGGTGAATATAGCGATGACATTTACTTGTTTAAAACTAAACATGGTCAAGCCCAAGTTGATGAATTCCTCTTTCAACATAAAGAAAACATCCTTATGCATCTCATAGAAACAAGAGCCAAAATTCCCTTAGATCACAATCTTGATAATTTGAATGTAACATCATAAGTCAAGATACTTCAAACCCAAAGCATGCCACTACTAGAAACTCTATTAGACAAAACAAAACAACAATTGATAATACACATGTTCCTCATGTCAACAAGAAGAAAACAATCCCTACACAACAAGATCCTCAAAGCCAAAACCAAGTTATGTTGAACCAACTATAGCTTCTAAGTAAATAATTAGAAAACTTAGCCTCCCATGTAGGCCCTTCATCACCTAAACCTTCAAGCATCATCAAGAACCTAACTTTATCTTACCATCAACACCACTTCAGCATACATCATTTTCCTAGGAATGGCCACTATATGGGCACTTCCCCTCAATCACTATATGTTGATCGGAAACCTTCACCATCCTCAAATTTATCATTAGTGACTTCAAAATTATTATCATTTGAATACCCTTCATCTAGATCATTCTTCACATTAAATTTTGTCTGGGAATCAAGATGGAACATTTCTGACATGTGAAATTCCCACTCAATTTCTGAATTATCATCACTAGAGTGATGTATGTGATCATCATAAGTTGTTTTGAACATTTCAACATTCTCAAAATCAGCACACTCTTCCATTTATACCTCTAGATATGCAATTTGCCAAACTTCTTGTTTAGGAACATTCTCCTCATCAACGAAGAAGTTCATGTTTTCATCTGTCTTTGTCTCAACACCTTCAGGACAACTCTTGTATTCTTGTTCCTCTATCATTTTCACTTCTTTTTTATGCAATGGTGGTTGGGATCCCAAAACTCCTTGCAAGTGAAACAAAGATTATTTCTTCTGAGCTCATTTCCACTACTATCTTCTTTTTCGCTACTTTGGGATTCTTCTTTACACTTACATCATAGTGAGCTAGGGTAACTTTACTTAATTCTTGTTGGAAATCTCTTTGAGCTCATTCACCTCTATTGTCTTGTCTTTTACCTCCCCTCTTCTTCTTTTGTTTCATGAACTGATCAAGAGTTAGGATCCCACAAACCTCATCAGGAAGAGTGCTATACTCATCAGAATTCAACATAACTTCATCTATGAAAGCAACTTGATAATTCTGCACAAGTGGTGCCTCCTCCCTCTGAGTAAAGATAGGTTGAAGGGGCCTAGCAACCAATCCCACCAACATTTTGGTAGCCCCAACATTGTTACTTTGAGAACCATTGCTTTGGGAGCTACTAGCATCAACATTTGGCCTTTGTATATTATTCAAGTTTTGATCCATTTTTTAATGAGTTGTGCAGTCCTATCAAACATTGTGTCAAATCTCCTTTCAATTCTATCTCTAGGTCTATTTGATGAACAAACATCCTTGTCCCTTTCTACCACGATTGGAGTTTATTCCACAATACCCTCTAAACCCATAGTTGATCTCAATTTTCTTTCCTCTCTCTACAGATATATCTTCTCTCTATCACTTATGTGTTGCATGCAGGGTTAGCATAACACACATGCTAGCAAGAAAACCAACTTTGATACCACTATAATTGCCACCCTAGTTTTTTTTTAAAACAACACTACTGAAATGAAATGCAACAATTAGATTATTTCACACCTCTCTGATCATCCAGTTCTTGATACGAGCAAGGTGAGAGCATACAAGTGTTTTAGACTAAACAATTAAAATATTGTTGCAACAAATAACAACATCCACTTATTCAGTGGGCATCCACTTATTCAGCGGGCATCCACTTAATTGTGGGAATCACCACTTGTTTAGTGGGGCGTACTGAAAGAAAGCATAGGCACATCCACTTATTCAACGAGAAGCCTTAACAATGAAACCACTTGTTCAATGGGGTGAGTAAATGAACAAGAAATAAATAGTCCCACTGGTGGTATGACCTTCCAGGAGTTACAAACATAAGTACAAATATTGTTTAATGACTCTATGCAACTCAAAATGTTCCCAAACTGATGTGATATAATTTTGATGTAAATTTTAGACTACTGCAGTTTTATATCAGATTTCTATTTACTTTAAAAACATCAAAAATCAAGAGAAATTCATTCATTATTGAGTCATAATCGAAAGACAAGTATACCACTGGAGAAGCCTTTCCGACTAAAGATAGGTAACTGAAATGTAGCAGAGCACACTAAAAACATTGTTGTAGCTGACTAAAGCACTATAGCAGCCCTTAAAACCTTTGATCAGCAGTCCATATATCACTATGACTTCTCACCATCCAAGAACACCCACTCTAAATCACTGCAAATCTCCTCTAAACCCCTTGGCGCCAATAATTAACATAGAAGACAATTGAAATGGGAGCTGTTTGGCACACTATGCCCTCACGTCCAGCTGCAGGAGGTACATCCTATACCTATCGTACAGCTAGCTGGGAAGCCCCACTAATCTTCCTTAAAACTTTGTTAAATCACTCCACTTGGCATTACAAATTAGATGCATTTCGAGCCCAAGGTTCACGTCCAACAAACATTTTAGAGAAACGGGCCTGGAAATAATGGTATGGCCCAACATGAGGCCTTTCTACACAAACTCCTACAAAACATCAGTAGCTTCAATCCACAACCCAAAAGGAACAATAAATTTCACACCAAAAACCAAATAACCAAATTAGAAAACATCAAACCCTTCCTTCAGTAAACTATTGTAGACAAACTCCATTGAAGCTCTATGTGATTTCAGAGGCAAAATCACTCAATAAACTAGCTAGGGTTGATCTTTCACAACCGAAGCTAGGGAAGAAATGAGGTTTCCAACTCCACAGGACAAAGCTCAAAAGCTCTCACAAAAATTTCATATCAAAATGCATATATCTCAAATGAGCGTTCAAAACCTCTTATATAGACACTTTTAAGGCACTTGGGAAATATATCTTTTTTGAAGATAAATAATTTTTTTTCTCACTTTAATTATTATTTTTTTCCCATACATAGGCGTTCACTTTTATGTGCCCCATCAAATAATAAATCAAATTACATTTCCAATGAGCTATTACACTTAAGTTATCTTTTAATATTATAACTCTAGATAACTTAAGTGATTTATTAATTAAGTGGCTTAATAACTCACCCAACTTACGGAAAATCCAAAAATGAAGTGAATTGCAAATTTGACTATACCAACATGACCTTGAAGGTTTGGGATGATGATTGATGCCAATTGGGTGACTTACTATAAATAAACGGCTTCTCCAAGAAGTTTGGAGAGCTTCCAACAAGCCCGAAACCATTTCTGAAAGCATCATAGGACTCGACAAGATCAACTGAGCTCATTGCCACAAACCAAACTCGCATTCAACCAAACCAAAGCTCTCCAAGAACGTTGGAGTTCTCCCCAACTAACCAATTAGCCTTTGGAAGACTTGGAAACTGGATAAATGTGCACAAACAGCTATGCACCAAAAAGGGACATTACATACTAGGTGAGAATCCTTATCCATTTTTTTAAATATGACAACATCCATACATGTCCTTTATTAATTTCTTCACACTTACAAATTGTTTACAAAATCATAAAACAATAAATCTTTGTTATTTATAAACAATCTATGTATTATAGTCAAATGAATTCTTCCATAAATCTTAATTACAAATTATCTAACATTATTGTTATTACATTACCAATGTACTGTAATATTATATGGAAAGTAGTCATCCACTTCAATGATACGATTATTCCTTCATGAATGGTTATAATCAAGTCAAGATAATTATGTGGATAGTCATGCTTGAGTTCCAATCTACAACAAGATCAAACAACATAACTTAGTTAATGGTCATCTCAAGCTAACATTCTCACATCGGACATCGGGCTTTAATATAATGATTAGATTTTAAATAATTCTTCTGCTTGTGAAAACCATTTCAATATTGAGGTTCAAAACTATTGTCGACATCTTATTTGAATGACAATAACATTTTTTATACACAACCAACATTATTTACCACCACATCATGTCTTCAAACGTCGCGACCAATGCCCACATCCCTACACCAACTCTTGATCTCCCCTTTAAATTGGGTTGATACTCTATTTCGAAGTCTATTGTTTGTATCAATGTGGCATACAAACCTAAAAAGATGGATGTGGTAACTATAACACTTGAGGCTCCACGTTTGACAAAATCTAGAATTTTTTTGTTGTTCTGCCACATCAACAAAGAGTTTCATGGTCGAAAACGTATAGAGAACTAGACATAAAAAGATTAGTCATTTTTTGGTGATGCACCATATAAGAGGCCATGAAGAGAGCTATCATAGTTATGTAGGTTCTAAAGATCGACAAATTTTACAAACAATCATCACGATGCAGGATATGCATATTATTGTATCGACAAAAGTATTAGAAGGTCTCCTCGAAAAAAAAGGCCAAACAAAATACAATGGTCGAAGATACAATCCAATCAGTTGCACCCAAGCAAACGGTAGAAGAGCAAATGCGCCCAAATTACAGCCCTGCTTGCACAAATCAAAGAATGTCATGCCACTTTGAGAAAGGTGCATCGTTTAACACACAAATTCAATACATTGATCAATAATGTATTGAGCATAACACATTGAGAAGGCCTTGCATAGGTTTTACGTGTAGTTATAATGGTTAATACTATTGGTTACCAATACCACGTAGGTATACAAGATATAGGTGGCATATTCTTCAAATATGTTTCAAACAATTGTACCAAATACTTCCTTCGTTATAAAGTTTGGTAAAGATAAATGAATAATAGAAAAACATAGGAATTACATGGTAGAATGCAGTGGGGATTTAACCAATTTAGAAATATTTTTGCATGTCTTAAGGAGGCAATTGAAACAAACAATATGTAATATGCTTCCTAGTTATTTTAACTTTAGAATGAATCTTATATAAGTCATTTATGTCTTTGTCTAAAACAATTGATAATATTTTTGGGCTTAGCCCATGTGATTTTTGGGGTGTTCTCTTGGGGTGTGCCTTTTAACCACTTACTATTTTTTTGTGAAGTGTTTGTTTATTTAAATAGATAAATTGCATTTTCATAAATAAAAATAAATAAATTAGTTGTGACAAGCTTGAACCTTCTTAGTCACATTCATTGTCTATTCTTTTAATTGTTCTTCCAACTGATAAAAGGTGAATAATATATATACACCCACATATGAACATCACTATATATTTTATGGTGTGATCAAAATTGTAATAATAACCTTTACCTTATTTAAATTATGGAAAATGGAGGAGGACATAGGTGTTGCCAATAGGGCATCCTCTTAACTTAAATACCAGGGGCAAGGGAGTATGTAGTCTACCATAGTAGCCCAAGATTTGCATGTGATCTTATCCTTTTTATTCACATGACATTAGGATGAGATAGATCTCAAGTGGAATGAAACAGTGGTGGGATTTATGAAACTCAATTAAATTTTGCAAGGCTTTTATGTACACAATCACAACATGAGACTCCTTGTTGTCATTATAGAATGCCTCTTGGCATAATTAATAAAATATATATTATTATATTTATTTTAAATATAAGTATGATTTAATACGACTTTGATTAACAATTATAACTATGAATTATAATTATAAATATATATACACATATTTGACTTTCTTGTAGAGTAGTCTAATTGTTTATTTAATAAGACAAATGAATAAAGTGTTTCAATCACAAGTCTAATTTTAACTTCCAAACATATGATGTTATTGTTGAGTCCTTAATAAAAAAATTGAAGCATAAGTCAACAAGAAAATAACTTTGACAATGATTAATCAATGTGTTCATTTTATACTTGATGTAATTCCCTCACAAGACCCTTTGTATATTTAGATTGAACAATTAGTCTACATCAATCATGGATTCTAACCTAGAAAAGTTCCTCAAGAAACATCATAAAGGACTAATCAATCCTTCTTAGTTGAAGTTGCTCAACTAGCTTTAGAAGTACAACTTTTACAAGTTACTGAACAAAAATAAATAAAATGAAGAATGACATAGCCTACTTGTTCCATGTGTTTTCCTTGTACTATGTGGACTTGATTAATCAAAGTTGAATAAGGTAGTACTATGTTTGTTGTTATCTTAAAAAATAAAAACAAAAAGAACACAATTAACATCTAAATTTGTTCCCTGAATCCAACTTAAGTTACATTGATGTGGAAGTTCAAAAAGAATTATATTAGTATAAAACTATTATATACAAATTTAAGGATTTTTTTTATTTATGAAGTGCCTTGTAGCTGGTAATAGTTTGTTTGTTGTTCTATTTTTTTAAAGATGTTTTATTTGAATTCTTTGTACCATCTTTATTTTATTATTGGACTTGATCAATCCAATAACCTTGTAAGTGTCTTGTATAGGACTGAGATCTAGGTTAGGTATTATATACACTTTGTTGATAGTAATAAACCAATTTACATTTGAATCCTTGTTAGATTTAGACTTGTCCCAAAGCTTTATTTGAGTGACTAGAAAATTATATAAACATTGATGTATTTGTTGCTATTCAATTATATTGGGTATATGAAAAGAGGATATTCATGTAGTTCGAAATGCATGACTATCCTCTTGGAATGTATTTTGAGTATATGACCTAGTCAATGATGAATGACTACATAGTATGGGATATGGATGGCATTCACTAGGTAAGTGCTATGTGATCACATGATAATACTTTTGTATATTTTTTTGTTGAAGTGACGCCTAAAAGATTAAAATATTTGTATTAAAGATAAGGTTACTAATGCAGTAAAAACTCCCACAAACATACTAAAACTAAACCCACATAACTCACAATGCAAAAAAATTTCACTTCCATACATAGAAGGCAAATAAGCTCATCAAGTTTATTGAATTTCAACTACTTCAATCTGCAACACAAGATTACATAAACAATAATAGATCACAATGGTCTACAACAACATTACAAGCAATGGCCTTCATGGCCTCTTCTCACTTACAGAATCAACACTCTTTTCCTCACTTCCCTCTCTGCAGCTCCTCCAAACTACCATAATCTCTAATTCCTCTTGTTGTTATGGAACCTTCCACTGTTGCATTCTTTATTTCATCTGCATACATACATTTAAACTCCATCCTTTTCTTGCTAAGCTTCATTGGTTTTCTTTTCTTCAACATGCAACAACATTTTTTTTCCTCTACAAATAAAACTGGAGCAGCTTCTTCCCCCCACTTCCAATCTGCACATTAGTAAATAAAAGAAATAAAAATATCCTCCTTATCTTCAACGCCACCACCTCCTCTATTTCCTTCTTTCCATTCATTTTCTGATTTTTTTTTTTAATTTTAAATTTTTCCCCAATCTGATTTCAACGCTTCATTATTATGTATGTCTTTTTTTGAACAACAAATTTATTGTTATTACCTCCATTCAAGACCACATTCAAAGGCAATTAAAATTCTGCCAATAGTTATTATTTCAGGTGCTTATAATGTCTATTGCTCTCCAAAGCACCTCCAGGAATATTGATTAAGATTGCAGATCCATATTTGGCTTTGTAACAGTTAAGGAGATTATGCATATCCTCATTTTTTTCATAGGGTGGTTACATAGTGGAGTTTTCAAGTAAAAATGAAAATTCTCTACCTCTTTATCATTTCTCACTTTTTTTTAAATGCACCAAGGTAAAATATATATCAAACTCTTGAATAATACCTTTTTTTAATTTTGCACAGATAATTTTGGAGAAGGATTACTTTTTGCCACTTCGCCATTTTATGCGAGGAAGCTGAAAATTAATTTTTTGCATAATCTCCACCAAGAT
Organism: Cunninghamia lanceolata; assembly: GCA_027924645.1. Taxonomy (NCBI): domain Eukaryota; kingdom Viridiplantae; phylum Streptophyta; class Pinopsida; order Cupressales; family Cupressaceae; genus Cunninghamia; species Cunninghamia lanceolata. The sequence goes on along the minus strand of BSBN01000165.1, from coordinate 9,364,882 downwards.
ATTTTTCTCCAAACTTCATAAAACTTGAGAAATTAAATTTCCTGTCAACTGCTAGCCTCAATTAGAGATTTTTAAATTCTCTCAAACGATGATGAATTTGAACATGATTCCTTTTGCACATTAGAAAAAATACCATCACAAATCATTCCTTGGAAGTAATTTTCCCAACTCTTAAAAATATTGAAAATTAATTGTTTTCATAACCGACAAGGTTAAATTTTTTGATTTTAAATTCTCCCAATCGGTATGGAATTTAATCACAAAACCTTCACCACATTGTGTGCAATTCATCCAATGATATATATTCTGAAGGATTTCAACCCAACTCTTATAGATTTCTGGAAACAATTGTTTCTGTAAAACTACCCTGCGAAGCCTTAAAATGACAATTTGGCAAAAACTTGAATCTTGCAATTTTGACCAAATTTTTGAGTTCTTGCTACTAAGAGATGCCTGAAAACATCAACACAAACCAAAACACACACCAAAAATGAGAAAATAAAACTAAAATATGTTTGGTTGATGCGGGATAGCCCATTCACCCAGATGCTCCTGCATCATACACGCCAAGTAGAAACACCAATTACTACTTTCCTTCACATCTAATCTTGTGGGTTTTAATCCACCACAATCCATCCAACATGCATTCATATTTCCCTCTGTAACACCTGCAAACAAATCTGCACTAACCAACTCATGAAAATAAAATACTTCTATCTTCACTTCCTCTTCACACTTTTCATTCATCTTCACAACATGCAAATCAACCTTACATTTATCATATTCAAGAAAATAAGGCATTACCTCAGTAATCTCTTCCTTCTCTACGGCTGCTATAACTTCTTCACCTCCTTCTACAATCAATGCAAGTCATTCGCTCTCAACCATTGCAATCCGCAATAGTAGATCATCTCCATCATTACCACTTGCTGCGACTTCTTCATCTCCTTTTGATGCAACATCCTCATCTATAAACTCATTATTCTCGTCTCCAATCTTCTTTTGCATGGGATCCAACCAACCACCTCCACCAAGTTTCACCTACACCATTCTCTACAACCTCTATGCATAAACATGCAACATCCACATACCAATCCACAACATCCTCTACAACTGAAATCTCTTCTATAGAAGGTAAATAATAATCATCATATTCAAAATCAAAATTTACCTCATCTTTTTTCGTTGTCCCAACATCATCTTCTTCGTCATTCACTGCAACATTCATCTTCTTTCCTCCATGAGCAAGCTTATCAAACCACTCTTCTTCCACCGCCAAAATCTATAACAACAAATCATCTTTATCCTCTTTATCTACTGCAACATCCTCAAGCTCTATCATTGCCATCCCAATCTCCACAACTGCATCATCTTCATTGCTCATATCTTCTTCCTTTTTAATTGTTGCAACTCTTCTTTTGCTTTCTTCTTTCATGTCTTCAACAAGACCAACTGATGCAAACTCTTCATCTACATGCAATCCACTCTCATCTGCATTATAAAAATGAAAAATATTATGCATTACCTTACTAACCTCTTTCTTCTCCACAATTGCTTCAACTTTGCTTTGCTCTATGCCTTCACTTTGCTCTTCAACCTCTATTTTATTTTCTATTTTGATTTCCTCCTTCATGCCTTCAACAAGGCATGTTGCTACAATCTCTGTCTTTTCCTTTTCATCCTCTTGCATGAGGATCTCGTCTTCACACTCTACTGTATCTTCTCTTGTACTTGCAAACAAAACAATGTTAGCATAATCATGGGACTTATCTTCTCCCATCTGCATCTTCTCCATCCCCTCATTACATTCATCTGACACTTGCCCTTCAAATAAGATATCTATCTTTCTCACATCCTCTTCAAATAGGAGATCTTCATCTTCACCAAATTCTTCATCAAATATAGGACCCTCAAAGTCCATCATCCCATTCCTCACCGTCTCTCTCATATCTACAATCTTATTCTTTCTTATAATCTTCTTTTCCTCTTTCACAAAATTATTTTTTCTTTTAGTATCATCCATAAATCTTTCTAACTCATCAAATACACATGCCATTTCTCTTATCCTTCTCTTACACTTAATGTGTAAATTAATCAGTGCAAAGCTGCCTAAAATCGGTAATTTTACTTCCACTTTCAACTCCACTATTTCAAGCGAAGCTGCCTCAAATCGATGATTCTACTTCCACTTTCAAATCCACTATTTCAAAGTACAAATTGCCTCACTATTCGACGATCTGTTTGTCCACAAGTCCTGTGCAAATTGCCTCACGTTTGACGATCTATTTGATGCTCAGGGACTTCCTCCTCACTACTCCAACCTTAGGTCCTGGTGCAGACTGCCTTAGATCGACGGTTCTATTAACACACTCAAGAACTACTGCTTTGATACCACTAATGCAATAAAAATTCCCACAAACATACTAAAACTAAACACACATAACTCACAACACAACAAAATTTCACTTCCACACATAGAAGACAAATAAGCTCATCAATTTTATTGAATTTCAACTACTTCAATCTACAACACAAGATTACATAAACAATAACATATCACAATGGTCTGCAACAACATTACAAGCAATGGCCTTCATGGCCTCCTCTCACTTACAGAATCAACACTCTTTTCCTCACTTCCCTCTCTGCAGCTCCTCCAAACTGCCATAATATCTAATTCCTCTTGTTGTTATGGAACCTTCCACTATTGCATTCTTCATTTCATCTGCATACATACATTTAAACTCCACCCTTTTCTTGCTAACCTTCACTGGTTTTCTTTTCTTCAACATGCAGCAACATTTTTTTCCTCTACAAATAAAACTGGAGTAGCTTCTTCCCCCCATTTCCAATCTGCACATTATTAAATAAAAGAAACAAAAGATCCTCCTTATCTTCAATGCCACCACCTCCTCTATTTCCTTCCTTCCATTCATTTTCTGCTTTTTTTTATTTTAATCTTTCCCCAATTTGATTTCAAAGCTTAATTATTATGTATGCCTTTTTTTTAACAACAAATTTATTGTTATTACCTCCATTCAAGACCACTTTCAAAGGCAATTAAAATTCTACCAATAGTTATTATTTCAGGTGCTTATAATGTCTATTGCTGTCCAAAACACCTCCAGGAATATTGATTAAGATTCCAGATCCATATTTGGCTTTGTAATAGTTAAGGAGATTATGCATATCCTCATTTTTTTCAGAGGGCGGTTACATAGTGGAGTTCTCAAATAAAAATGGAAAATTCTCTACCTCTTTATCATTTCTCACATTTTTTTAAATGCACCAAGGTAAAATATATATCAAACTCTTGAATAATACCTTTTTTTAAATTTTGTACAGATAATTTGGATAAGGATTACTTTTTGCCTCTTCGCCATTTTACGCGGGGACGCTGAAAATTGATTTTTTGCATAAATTTCACCCAAAAGCTCATTTTTGTGCAAAAACTTTCCAGGATGTGTGGAATGATATCCTCCAAACTTCATAAAACTCAAGAAATTAAATTTCCCATAAACTGCCAGCCTCGATCAGAGAATTTTAAATTCTCTCAAACGGTGATGAATTTGGACATGATTCATTTTGCACATTAGAAAAAATACTATCAAAAATCATTCCATGGAAGGAATTTTTCCCAACTCTTAAAAATCTTGAAAATTAATTATTTCTATAATCGAAAGGGTCAAATTTTTTGATTTTAAATTCTCCCAATCTGTGAGTAATTTAATCATGAAACCTTCACCACATTGTGTACAACTCATCCAATGATATATCTTCCAAATGATTTCAACCCATCTCTTATAGATTTCTAGAAACAATTGTTTCCGTAAAACTGCCATGCGGAGCCTTAAAACGATAATTTGACGAAAACTTTAATTTTGCAATTTTGACCAAATTTCTGAGTTCCTGCTGCTGAGAAATGTCTGAAAACACCAATGCAAACCAAAACACACACCAAAAATGAGAAAAGCAAACTAAAATATTTTTGGTTGATGTGAGATAGCCCATTCACCCAGATGCTCCTGCATCAGTTACACATGAATGACCAAATTTTTTTAAAAAAAAATTTGATAGGAGATTTAGTGTATAGACTTGTATTGGTTCCTCAAGTATGAATTCATGATCTATTTCATGTGAAAATGTACTTATAGTTATGATATGTTGTTGATTAACAAAATATTTCTATGGGATCTAATTGAGGTTTTTGAAAACATCTAAAATTTGAGAAATACAATTATAGACGAAGTTAAAATGAAATAGATTCATTGTGATATTGATATTGTTACATCTGCAATTACTTGACTCATTATTTTTGGTGAATTATCTTGTAGATGTAACTTGAGTTGCTAAGGACAACAGTTGATTTACAAGGGGAGAAATGTTATGGGACTTTTTCCCCCAAAATGGACAAGAAAGCTATTTTATGAATAATCCTTTAAATTTGTAAGAGGATAAAATTTAGTTAACCCTTTATGATTAAAAGGGAGGTGAAAAATAAAGGATATTATGATCCTTTGGTTAAAATGGAGACAAATAAAGAATATTTATAAAAAAACCCTTTTAAGAGGGAGAAATTATTATATTTATTAATTAATTATTAATAAAAACCTTTGTGAAAGGGTGTGATGGTTTAGAAACTGCCCTTTAAAAGGTTATATAAAGCATTTAAGTGAGACTTGGAAAGGGAATGGAGAACACTCAAGGAAGAAGAAGGTGGTTTGGTGGGCTATGGGCATTGGAGAAGGGGGCACACAAAGTGTGTCTAACTCGGGGTACAAAATACACTCAAGACTATCTTGTCCAGGGCTTTGAACATTGTGTGAGTAGGCACAGTAGTTGGTGCGAGTAAGTACATACTGTATTTTTTACACAGATTCTTTTGAGTGTGTCATAGCTATGAGGGCCAAGACCACTAGAATCTTCCTAAAGTAAGAGTGGCCTTACCAAGTACTCTGATTCAAATAAGTATTGAAACCACTGATGTTTAAGGGCATTTGAAATAATAAATATATGATTTTGATGTCAATTTGATTATGGATTGTGTTATTCAATTGGCTATGTTAATTATTTACTTTAGAGTTACTATTAAATTATCATATGTTGCAATTTACATTGTAATTGATAACCTTGCATACTTTAAATTGTTGAACTTTAGTGATAACTATATTTAAATCCATTGCAAATAATTAAATAACTCTAGGGAAAAGTAGCGTTACAGTTGTTGGAAACAAGGCTGATAACTGAGAGGGGTGGTGAATCAGTTATCTCAAAAAAAATTTCTTTTCTTCTTTAATAATTAGTGCAACATCAAAACATATAAGCATATGTGATCATAAGAACAGAAATAAAATCAACACACATAATACAAGGATTTTTACATGGAAAACCCTGTTAAGGGAAAAACTACGGGGTGACTAACCCAAGATTGTATTCTCTGTTAAAAGAATAAAGGAGTACAAAATGGCACTTGCCAATAAGGGCTCACTACCCGAGCACACTGCTCACAAGAGGCACACTGCCTGCTGCCTGCAAGAGTTCAGTTCCAGTTAGGCATAATACACTGATTTGATGCACTTCATTCTTCCTCTGTTTTAGTGTTGTTGCTCTATCACATACTAGATTTGAATTGTTGTTTTCACATTTATCCCTGCTTTTCTTCGCACTTTATTTCATCCTTTATATACCACACACACCTACATACTAGAATCCATTTAGTATATATATCCGTATAAAGGATTCTTATTAACTTTCTAGTCGGCAACAAGAGCACTTTAAGATATTTGCAAGTTACTGATCTGTCGGCATAATCCATGCTTGATTTGTGATGAGTATCAAAAACATGGGCATAGAAGTCTTTAATCATGTCGGCCAACAATGTATAATTCCCCAAATTGCTTGATCAGCACCTTTTACTCATCCGGATTTAAGTCTGATGCTCTGCCGGCCAGTGCTTTCTCTGTCTACTCTACCTGTCTGGAACCCAACACTCAGATGCTCATATCTTTTTCATGCTTTATCACCAAAGGCTAAATCTCTGGAATATAGTAGTCATGATACCCCTCTTGACATATCCAAGTCCGCAACTTGCTGAGTTACACCATCTGAGAGATTCGGACCTTGTTGCATACTCTATTCTTATTCACCAGACTAAAACAATCTTCAATCTGACTTCCGGTATAGGCATACTATGTACTGCGGATGTGTGGGATAGACTTTGTTGCCATCAATGACAACACTCATGAAGCCACACAGTGTCTCTTGCCAACAATCTCCCCCTTTGGCATTTATGGCAACACTTAGTGAAAAATGGCTAAGTGTCGCAATAAACTCCCTCTTGGTTGATGCTCTATCTTTTGCATTGTTTTACCAGAGCTCCCCTTAGCTAGATTCCACATTTTTCACTATTCCTCACTCCCCCTTTGACATCAATGGAAAAGGGCAGAATCTGCATACCAAAATTTTACAAAAATTAATCTATACATGGCCACATAAGTATATATATATATATATGTTATACTTACATATACTTAAGTATATCCGCAAAAGTGGCCTTCAACTGTACAAACTATGTGGCCCAGCTCTGCTTCATCCTGTCCAAAATGGAGATGTGGAGATGTGACCACTCAACAAAAATGCATATGCTTCTGCCCTTCTTAAATCTGTCGGATCACTGGTCCGGGTTGTGGTCTAAGCATCTGTCAAGGCCTCATGCATTGCCTCCAACTTAGAGATAATTATCCCTCTGAGTTCACTCATTCTATTTATTATATCCTTCTTTTCTTTGTTCAGCCTCTTTATTTCATTTATGATGACAATGGCCTGGCATTCTTGATTCATTAAAGAGGTAGTAAGAGGATCAAAATTCTGAGATAAATTTGACAGTTTACCTTCTTGTTCTTTCATCTTCTTTTCAATATCCTGTCACTTTGGGCCAAGATAGACAAAATTTGTACAAGTCCCCACCATCTTTAAGAGCATTTTCAAGGCTCTTTATTCCAATGTTCAAGGTCCTCCTATCATTAGCAATGAGTCCTTGTACTTCAGTAAATCTTTTTCCTAGAAACTCCTTCTGGACCTTTGCTTCTGCTGATTTTTCTAGAGATTCAAAGTGAGTGCTAACAGAATTTACCAAAGATTTCAGGTTTCCGGATGGTGAGGCTAAAGGATCCTTTTTGAATGATGGCATTATCTTCTCCAGCATCCTGGATGCCATTTCCAATAGTTCACAGTCTTCCATGTGAGATTTCAGGAGTTTTTCTTTTACTTTAGCTTGAGCAAAAGATGCTATTTTCATTGTCTGGACAGGAGAGAGAGTCAAAATTTAGTGGCCCTTGAAATAGCTCAAGTTCATCTATCTCCATCATTTCTTTGTTCAAGAAGTTCTTCACTACCTCTGCAGTGTCTCTTGCCGATGATTGAGTCTTCTTTTCTTTTTGGATATCAAAACAGTCAACATTAGTCTCTTATGCTTGTTCTTCCTCTTTTCCTCTAACCTCTTCTTCTTGACTTACTTTCTCCTCTTTTCTTCCTTCTCCTTCAACTTCAAAATCTAGAATGTCTGCAGTGGGATCCGGAGGAGAGATGTCACCGGTGTTTATTGCTTCATGAACTTCCTCTTCTGGAATAAAGGAATCCAAGTCCTTAGACTTCTCTTCATCTAGCTCTTTTGATCCTTTTACATCTTTTTCAAAAGATTCTTCATTGGTTACATTTAATCCTTCAACATCCATGGTAGAACGTTCTTCATCTATTTCCTTACAATAGGAAGATTGAATCTTTTGAAAGCATTCCGAAGGATGGCTTTTGTTTCTTTTGCTACTTGGTCAGTTTCTCCAAGCATAAGTTTATTCATTCTTGCTTTACTCTGGAATTCATCCTTACAGTCCTTAAAGATCATGTTCATTTATTTTGGGGTGATAGAAGGATAAAGTTGAATTGCTATCTGTTCCTGGATCTCTAAGTCTTTTGCCTTTGCATTCTCTTTTCTCAGTTCAAGTACTTCTTCTAGACTCTTAGGAATTAAGGATATAATTTCAATGAAAGCTTTATTGTAAATATTCAGGTACCTGACAGTAGCTTCTTCCAAAATCTTCTTGTCAGTATCACTGTATTCATCATAGAACTCAGTTACTAGTTGCAGGTTTCCATCCACAGTAACTACCTTGATGATGTCATCAATGGAAAGAGTAGGCTTTTCAACAAATTCTTCTGCCTTTTCTTCCTTATTTTTACTGGCAGAGAATTCTCTAGATGTTTTCTTCTTTATTTTCTTGATTTCCTTATCAGATTATGTTTCTTCATCATCTTTGAGGCTTGTAGATGACCTTGTGGCTTTGGTCTTTGTCCTCTTTTCTCCTTTTCTGGATGTCTTGACTTCCGGTTTGGTGGCCCTTGAAATTTTAGGAGTGGCAGGTGTAGAGCTCTTGGAAGATCTAGTCCGAGAGGAGGCTTGTACCAGAACATCTCCTTTCTTTTCTTCTTCTTGTTTCTCTTTCTTAGCCTTCTCCATTTTCTCTCTGTTTGCATCTACTACCTCTTTTGATAGGCCAAATCTTTTGGCAATTTCCTCAACTTCCCTTCTTACTTTCCTCTTTATCTCTGGTTGTCTTAACTCAACATGTATTTTTACACTTAGTTCTTGAAAGGTTCCAAACCTTTCTGCCTCAGGGTCCTTAGGCTGGCTCAACAAGTGTTGAATATGTAGCTCCAAGATCTTTTCATTGACCTCATATCCCATAGGCATTATCCACACTGTTCTAGACTCAACTACCTCCATTAGGCACTGATCAATGTCAACCATGAAGCACACTGTATCCTTGTATTTCTCAACTATGGATTGAGGTATTCTCTCTCTGTCTTGCATCATGCTTTGGAAGTTCTTAAAGTAACCCCAGAGAGCTGTGTTTTGAGCTTTAGCATCACCAAGTCCATACATATAATTTCTAATATGGATTGCAACCGATGTATCATTTTGCCAAACCCAACAACTAGATCCAAGTAGCTCATTCATATAGTAGAAGAATAGACACATTATTAGACAACCATATTTAAAGGAATTCTTCTTATCCTTTTTGATCTTCTGTAGGTTTTCTAACAGTTGATTTAGGAGTTCACATAGGTCATAATCTGCATCTTCCCTCAACATCTGATATGTTGCATAGATTGTTGTCCCAGACACAGAATTCTCCCTGCTAGAATGATAGATCTTGTATCTGATTATCATTGAGGCAAATTTGACATCCGGATCTGTGATGTCATCTATGGTCATTGCACTTTTATCAAATTTAGATCCGGTGGCTTTAGTTACTGTCTAGTTCTTGACAGATTTAAGTGCAGGTAACCCACCGGATGAGTGTAGTCCATTTACTACCCTAATGACATCTTTTGTTAACTTGAAGGGCCTCATTAACCACATGAAATTATCAGCATTATGCTTAGGACATATCAAACCCAATCATCTTTTGTAAAATAGGGAAAGTGTATACAATGTCTGAAGTGTTTATCCTGGAGGGCCTTGAATTGAGGTTTGAGTTCAAAACTCTTATCTATTAGCTATTTGTGATAGATGTCCATCAATTTAGAATCTCCAAATTCCTCAACGATGGCATGGATATAGACCCTAACATCTTCTACGCGCAATACTCCATGCAGAATGCTAGAAAATGTGCCTAAAGGATCAACTTCTAGAGATTTATAGGGGTGTTTCTTAAATTTAGGACGCGGCCTATCAATGATCTTTACAACCATTGGAGTAGCCATCTTGCAAAAGATTCAGAGAGAGATTTTCAGAATGGAAGTACCTTTTTATGCTTTAGGGTTTGAAATAGGAGCCGAAACAAATCGCTGGTTGAATTCGATTTTCTAGTTGATCTTTGAGTGAATTGTAGAAACTTCGTTGCAGAGCTCTTCTTATATTCTTCGTGAATGCAAGTGTGCAAATGGTGAGTGAAAGAACCCTTTTATCCTAAGACAAACCCTAATTTCTTTTTGTAATAAATTTACAACTTAAGTTATCCAGTTACCCTATTTTAAGAGAGATCTTCTCGAATCATTGTATTGAACTTAGAATCGTTGTCAGTGAGGATTGACAATGCATCTTCTTTTCTTCAATCATGCCATGGGTCTGCAAATCAAAGCATTTCAATTCTGAATCATACCAGATCTGTTTGTGAAAATCCTACTTTACCAAATGGCTGTCAAACCGGATCAACTTGAGCAGTTAAACTCTTGCAAAACTCCATGCGGATCTTTCATATTTTTACTGAGGGTTATTTAGATATTTTTCTGAGAACCCTTTAATCCGCAGCATTCCATGTGCCGAATTTAGGCACTAATTGACTGGTTGGGGCAATTTATTTTTCTCTGTGACTTCCCCTGAGCCAGAGCTCACCCTTTTAGTTTCTAGAAGGAATATCAACACCGGATTCTGGTGCGGATCCATCCCCAATATTTTCTATACTCTTCTTCACCCAAATCTTGCTCATCTCCTTTTGAATTTCATCCGCATTCACTTTACCTTTGCCCTTATCTTTTTTTATTATGTTGCACCAGAGCTTTTCTATCCTAATTTCTACTTCTGCAAAATTTGGCAATATGACCGGATCTATTGCAATTGTAGCAGACAACATTTCTTGGCTTATTTGATTGATATCCTCTTGATCTACAGTGATTAGCCATATGTCCCATTTTATTGCATGCAAAGCATCTACCATTGAATGAATTGTTTATTTGCATATTTCTACATTCATGAGATTTGTGACCATACCTTTTGCAGTTAAAACATTGTCCGAAGAAGGATGGATTAGTCAGATTCATTCTCCTCCTGCATTGAGTTGCTTTATGTCTGAAATTGTTGCAATTGAAGCAATATCCATTGAAGGATGGATATCTTTGAGCATTTGGTTGCCTTACCGAAGGTCTTCTAGGTCTGTTTCTTTGATTTCCTAATCCAAAGTTCTTCTGAGCGGATCTGGAGCTTTCACCTTTCTCATATCCCAAGCCTCACTTATCATCTACCCTCTTTTGGCTTTCAAGAAGAACTTCAAGTTGAGCTGAGCTTATCTTGAATTTCTCTTTGTATTCATTTGTTGTTTGAAAATCTTGTTTAAGAGTGTCTATCTAATTCTTAAGTTGTTCTTCATTGTCTCTAGCTTCTTCAAGATCTGATTCAAGATGCCTAATTATTCTGTCCATTTTGTGGCAGTCCTCTGTTTTCTCCTTGAGGGATTGTTTTAGATTATCTTCAATTTTCCTTTTTTCTTCAATTTCTTGGGTGAATCTCATAACCCCTAATTCCATTTCATGCCTTACCATAATGATTTCTTTTGACAGTTTCTCACATAGCCTATTTTTCACATCCAGATCTTCATTAGTATCATTGACTTCACTCTGATTAGCTAATTTTTGAAGTAGTTCCTTTATATTTTTCACAGAGATACTTAGTTTTTCTTTTAGCTCATTTATGAAATCATCAGCTTGTTTGAGTCTTTCTCTCAAGTTATTGACTTCAGAGTGGGATTGTTCAAGATCATCAAGAGCAGACTGAAGTTGTTCCTTCATACCATAAATATCCATTGAGATTCCCAGATCTTCATCAAGCTGTTAGGTTTTGTTTAGAGGAACTTAGCTCTGATACCAATTGTTGGAAACAAGACAGATAATTGAGAGGAGGGGGTGAATCAGTTATCTCAAATTTCTTTAACTTTCTTTTCTTTAATAATTAGTGCAGCATCAAAACATATAAGCATATGTGATCATAAGAATAGAAATAAAATCAACACACATAACACAAGGATTTTTACGTGGAAAACCCTGTTAAGGGAAAAACCACAAGGTGACTAACCCAAGATTATATTCTCTGTTAAAAGAATAAAGGAGTACAAAATGGCACTTGCCAATTAGGGCTCACTGCCCAAGCACACTGCCTACAAGAGACTCACTATCTACAAAACTTACAAAAGCATCTACAAATGCAAGAGTTCAGTTCCAGTTAGGCACAATACACTGATTTGATGCACTTCATTCTTCCTCTGTTTTAGTGTTGTTGTTATGTCACATACTGGATTTGAATTGTTGTTTTCACATTTATCCCTACTTTTCTTTGCACTTTATTTCATCCTTTATATACCACACACACCTACATACTGGAATCCATTTGGTATATATATCTGCATAAAGGATTCTTATCAACTTTCTAGTTGGCAAGAGCACTTTAAGATATTTGCAAGTTACTGATCTGTCGGCAGAATCCATGATTGATTTGTGATGTGTATCAAAAGCATGGGCATAGAAGTCTTTAATCATGTTGGCCAACAATGTATAATTCCCCAAATTGCTTGATCAACACCTTTTACTCATTCGGATTGAAGTCTGATGCTCTGCCGATCAGTTCTTTCTCTGTCTGCTCTGCCGGTTAGTTCTTTCTCTGTCTGCTCTGCCTGTCTGGAACCCAACACTCAGATGCTCATATCTTGTTCATGTTTTATCACCAAAGGCTAAATCTCTGGAATATAGTAGTCATGATACCCCTTTTGACTTATCCAAGTCCACAACTTGTTGAGTTACACCATCTGAGAGATCCGGACCTGATTGTCGGACCTTGTTGCATACTCTATTCTTGTTCACCGGACCAAAATAATCTTCAATCTAACTTCCGGTATAGGCATACTATGTACTACAGATGTGTGGGATAGACTTTGTTGTCATCAATGACAACACTCATGAAGCCACACAGTGTCTCTTGCCAACAATAGTTGCTTTTGAGATATCTATGTCTATTGAGGCTTCATCAATCTAGAGAGAAACCTTGATTCTTAGAGATCTTCCACTTCTTTACAAATATTGCAATTTATTTAGACATGCCCTCTAAAATGTAGGAGCTAAAATTTCTCAAAATGTCTTCATTGTAGCTAATCATTATCTATTTTTTAAAAGAATTGGCTTGAGATTGCATGCTAGAACTAACAATAGGACTTCTTAAAATCATATTGAAATTGAACTTTACCCTTTGTTTAAGATCTAATATAGTTGGAATCTATTATGCTTAATGTTCCCAAGTTTTAAAGTTCTTACAAATATCTGATAGAAATAGATATAATCTACTGGGGCAACTTAAATTCTAAAATACAATAAAACATATCTTGGAACAACTTGATCCTAAGTATTAATGGAGAGCAGATACCTTGATATATGATATATGTTGAGTCCCTTGCTTTCAATTATTGAACTTATGTTTTTGTATAATAGAAAAACCTGTTCTTACAATTACATGGATTTGATGCATTATTTCTAGTTATCCAATTAAACAATCACACTTAGGGCTACATGAGGTGATTTGTCTTACAAAATTATAAAATGTCTAACTTGCATGCTCTTGACTTTTAAGGTAAGATTATTTGATCATAGAAGCTCATTATATCTGTTAAAATTACCACACTTTTTGTCAATCCTTGACACTTTTCCATTTCTTGAATAGGCATCCTCCTTGATTTGATTATGCTTCCCATAGACTAATCAAAGGCGTCACCTCAACTTGCATGCTCCTGAATTTAAGATATAATTACTTGGTCATAGAAGCTTGTTTTTTATTAGAGGTAAAGCAGGTTTTGAAGGGGCCCTCAAACCCTTTACAATAGGCCAAAATGACAGCCAAAACATGACCAAGCGTTTGCAATAGCGAACCCCACAACAAACCCACACAACAGCAGCCGAGATGCCAACCAAAAAAGACCAAGGGAAACCAACTTACACAACCCCAATCTTCGATCTTTCTTTCTAACTACCCACAACACAAATACATGGGAAGCAAAAGCATGTTTTGGAAGACCTTTTTTCCTTCTTTGAACAATCTTCCATGAAACATTGTCTTCCATGGAATCAAAACGAGGAGGGGAGATCTATCCTCCACAAAACCCAAGCCCTAGAGGGGGCTAGGAGAGGAACAGAGTGCAGAACTAAAGTTGCCACAGAAGCAGGAACACTTGATGCAAGAGAAGACCTAGCATAAGATTCAGAAGTCGTAGCAACCCAAGATGGAACGGACTCAGTAGGATCCACCGAGGACACATCATCCTCCGTAAAATTGCCAACCATCAAATGGTCGTGGAGGGAATTCCTCCACCAATTCACCTCACCCTTCTTACGACGTGGATGAGGGCACTCTGAAGCGAGGTATCCAATGGTGTAACATCTTCTACAGCGAAAAGGAAGACCCTCATAATCAATAGTCTGAGTCCACCGTCTATCCCCAACTAGTAAGACAACATTTCCAGGTAGCTCCTTAGATGTGTCAATGTCAACGAAAATGCAAGCAAATGTAGTATGGCCGAAGTTCAAAGATTCATCATCCTCATGTAAGAAACGACCAAGTGTATTTCCAATAGATTTGAAACAAGAACCATCCCAAAACTAAAGAGGGGGGTTAGGTAATCTAACCCATACCGACATGATGTTCAAGGATTTTGTCATAGGGTTCAAGGAGGGACACCATAGTTTGAGTGAGAGGGAATGTTGTCCCCACAGCCAAACCTCGCCATCCAAAATTTACTTCTTATTTGGCGCTTCTAATTGAAAAGAAGCAATGAAAAAACCCCTTGCACAAGGGTAAAGTTCAATCCTTCCTTGAGAGAGAGGCTACCAAGCCTCCAAGGCCCACTTATTCAAATCCGACAAGGAAGGTCAAAAGCGGTTAAACCTACAAATGAGAGCTAACCATTTGAAATGATCTTCATTATCATCCACTTCCTGTCCACAGATGATGACAGGGGAGGAAGGAGCACGGAAGAGAAGATTAAGTTTGTTCTGCAGAGGGGCGCAAGCAACACCCATCGAAGGAGCACCAACAGACCCAGTCATAGCTGCATAAGACTTTGAAGCACCCATAGCAGAGGAAGCATCAACAATCTGCTCAATGCCAAGCAGCACACTGAAACCACGAAAACACAAACCAGATGTGATAGAATCCATACAGTTGGTCTCTAGGGCACACAAGAGAGAGAGTAGATGGGAGACCGGCCGCTAGGGCACATAGCACCCATAGCAGAGGCAGCAAAATCCACCAATGATGACCTAGCCATACAATGATGGTCCTAGAAGCTTGTTATACCTTGTCAAAATTACTACACTTTTTGTCAATCCTCAACACTTTTCTATTTCTTGAATACGACTCCTTTTTAGTTTGATTAGGCTTCCCATGGACTAATCAAAGGCAACATCCTTATTGGGCCTTCCAAAGCTCAACTTATCAAGGGACTATCCAGCTTACATGCACCTGACTTTTAAGGTATAATTACTTGGTCATAGAAGCTTGTTATACCTGTTAAATTACTGCACTTTTTGTCAATCCTTGACACTTTTCCATTTCTTGAATAGGCCACCTTTTTAATTTTATTATGCTTCCCATGGACTAATCAAAAGCATTCATCTCAACTTGTATGCTCCTGACTTTAAGGTATAATTAATTAGTCATAGAAGCCTGTTATACCTCGTTAAAAATTTTACACTTTTTTCCATCCTTTAAACTTTTACGTTTATTGAATAGGACTCATTTTTAATTTGATTATGCTTCCCATGGACTAATCAAAGGCAACACCCTTCTTGGACCATCCAAAGCTCAACTTCTTAGGGGGGATTTTGTTGATGATTCATTTCTCACCCTTTGGAAGAAGATGTTGTGGATAATGCTATAAAGAGATCTTTTGTGTTGCTTTAAGCTTGACAATTCAATGGCCCATAACACAATGCTATAATTAGACACATGCTTGGACATGGCTCTCCCATGGAGAAATTTTCAAGTTCTTGGGTATCACCTTTGCCTTTCAAGTTTCATATTCAAAGTTGTGGATCTATGTAGCCCAAGGTGTGCAGAGGAAAATATCTAACTAGATTCCTAAGTCATTATTCCTTGCTGGCTAGTTTCAAATTTGTTCAAAAGTTATTTATGACACATGTTTATTACACTTCTTGTTGGACTCTTACCAAAGGCTATCTACAACAAGGTTGAACAAACTTTCAAGGATTTTTGTGGGTTAACTCCAAAGGGAATAAAGGCTTGCAGAGAGTGGCTTGGGAACCATGTTGTCCTACAAAAATAGGTAGAATGAGACTCATTTATATCAAAAAATAACGCTTGACACTTTGTATGTTTGTACAATGGAATATTAGTGGCCAAGGCCATTGAAGGGAAAGAAGCATAGAAGCTTTAGCTTGAACATTGCATCTTTTCATGTAGCCTATGTGGCTGCACAACTTGGAAGGTGTTAGGGTTTCATTGTTTCACACCCTTCTCATTGCCCTTGTGTTCATCTAAATCATTGCCACTTTTATGGTTGAGAAGATTTGGAATGCTCGGGAAGCCATCACACCATGGGTTGTTTGGAAGGGGATAAATTTTGAACTAGGCTTTTTGTCAACCCCCACTCCTTATGGTTTCCCCAAATCATCAATTTTCATGGGCATTCCCTTTGTAGACGTATCTTGAGTTAAAGCCTTGCACTTGGGAAAAAACCCATTTCTAACATCTTCAACAAGTGCAGTGGAAATTGGTATCTTTGGCCTGAATAGAAGACTTAAGTTTGATTATAATAGTAGGGACATTGAATCTAACAACAAATTTCAAATGGCATTTCATTATGAGTTATTCCACAAAAGTGGTTGGAAATCTCCGCCATAGTGGTGGAAGAATTAGAGGTGGCATGTGGACATACCTTGTCTTTGGTATGAATACCAACTTTGTTATCAATGACTATCCTTCAAGTTTGTTCCTTAAGAGACCCTTAATAAATGTTGTAATCTCAATTCCTTTGCCTCCACTTGGTCAAGGAGAATTGATACCATATAAGAGCAACTATTGAGCCTAATCAAGGTCAATTTGCTTGGTGTATTCTTTATCAAGGTCTGCCCCTAGGGGATCAACCAAGGTACATGTGTATGTAAACCCCAGTTGTTTGTCTTGTGGCCAACCTAAGTCTTTTAAGCATTTGATATTTAATTCTTTGTTTGTGCCTAACATTCCTTTTCAAAGCCTTTAGGCCCAAAGCTTTCAATTAGTTTATTGTTTTGCTCGAGGATATAGCATAGCTTCCTACAAAATGCAAGCAAATATGGCATACTTTTCATATTGAAATTCTCTTTCTACTTCAAAAAGATAAAAATCTTGTTGTATTCAATCATGAAATGTTGGAATTGTGTTTTTCTATGGCTAATAGGGTTTCTATTAAATCTAAGATTAGGCTCCAAATACAAGTATAGGAAAAGAAAGATGCATGAAAGGTGGAGGAACTCCGCACTGTAATTGGCCACAAGGATTTACCCTTTAAGTAGTCACTTGGGTTCTCCCAAATTCACTACAAAGCAACTCCCTTCAACAAGGAAGAGAACATGGAGAGACCATGGCAGTGCATGTTGTCATTGACACTAGTGCTTAACCTTTTCTTTATCACCTCATAGGCATCCTTTCCCAGGTGATGGTGGTTGGCCTTCACTATATGGCAGTGTTGGTGGTCATGGCAACAAGACAACAAGGATAAATTCCCATGGCTAGGCCTCACTATTTCATCGCACTCCCAAAAGTAGCACCCTATAGAGGACAAGTATAATGAAGTGGTGTAGAGGAAATTGGAGCCCGTACCTCACCTTGGAGACGAAGTCGGTGGCAATAAGTGGAGAAATAAGCCTAAGGATTCTTTACCTCTTAACGCCCTTGTGGCGCCAATGGCTTAAATTTTGTGTGCTCAATTAAATATGCTTTCGTGGCTAATGTAATTTGGTGGCACATTGTTCTTGAATATAGAATATAACTTTGTAATTTTGAGACTTTGGCCTTTGGCCCTTGATAGAGGTGTTTCTTGGGATTTGTGCCTAATGAAAATTTTGTTCTTAGGATGTGATTGCTTTCCATTGCTTTTTTATCTAAGTTTCTATTATCTTTTTTTATTGAATTCAATGGCAACCATTCAATCAAAAAAAATATGTTCAATGGTAATTTGGATTGTGTACTTAATACAATAAAAAGGAGTTCCATCTGTTTTGTGATGCAGGGCAACTGGGGTTCCCATTGAAAGGAAGCGAAGGTCACACAACACAAGGTACACAATAGAAATAGAACACCCAAAAAAATAATTTACCCTTAAAATTCTTATATTCTCATTAACTCGGAAATGGATAACTTACATTCCTTTACAGTGGCTCAAGCTTGGGGAATATATTCAACAAACGTTGGATCCAACCTAAAAGATCTAATCCTATCTCATTCCTCTCTCATATAGAATATTCCTTAGGCACCAAAGTTGCACCTCTTTCAAATTTACTTACTTGGCCTCTAGTATTAAATGCCTTAATTCAAATTTTATCGTTGTTCCCTAACAACTACCTCATTGGCCTTGGTTCTCCTTATGCATTCCATGCCACCTTTTCTCTCTCCTCATGGTCATTTGTTGCTCCTTTGAATGTCATTTACCTTGCCTTGATGCCCCTGCTCATGCACGTGTTCTATCTAATCTCCAGCCCTCTAATTACAACAAGCAAACTCTGATGCACTAAGCTAGGTTGCATCTTTTGCTCCAAACCCCTTCCATTTTAACATATATTCCTTGTAATTTGTGTCTTCTTGCCTTTGGCATCTAACACCTATTATATCTCCTCACGCCTTCTCTCTAACATCTCATATATATTCGGTCTATTTAAGTTGCACTTGTTTCTACGCCATCATCTCTCTCCCCTTCTTTTTGTCCTTCCACATAAGGATACAACGGTTTTCCTACCCGTTTTGTACTCACCCAACTCCACAAGCACTTTCACTCCATGCACAACATGCCCTGTTGTTGTCCCATGGACCCTCTAGCTACTCCGTTTCACTGGTTCAAGGTAGCATGCCAACATCTTCAATAAACCTCACCTATCCATTGAGAGGTGGGGTTACTTAGAACACTTGATTTCAAGCCCAGGTGGTGGGACTACTCTCCTTTGTCCCTGGGGACAAGGTCCCTAACCCTGGCCTACATGCCCAATCTCTATCCAAAATGCCCTGAATGAGAGACACCCCCTATATCCTCCCCCACTTAAAACTAGGCTATGCCCTTGACGTCGAACCCTTCGACCCAAGTCTCGTCCTAAGTTGTTGCTTCTCCAAAGATTTACACCATAATTGAGGGCTCCTTCCAAAGGAGACTCACTTCATGAAGTCCAACTCCACTCACCAACTACTAGAAGCTCTACCTTCCACAATGTTAGCAGTGTAAGCCCTACGCTTTCGCTAACCTGCGAGGGTCCAAGCCTCATCTTCTCAAATATTACACATATGACTTGTTGAACTTATACACATCCAGCCTACAAGAGTCCAACCCTTGACTTCACTACTGTTTAACCTATCCCTAGTCATGAACCCACTCAATGACCAAAATCTCGGCTTCGATCTTCAACTCTGACATCAAGCCATAGCTCCGACACACACTTAGCCTCATAGACTCAAATACCAATCCAATCTCTCCAACTCAAGTATCAACTCTAGCTCTCCCAAAGCTCTACAACCTAGTTACAACTCCAACTCCGGCACTCAAGGCTCTACGTTCACCTTCCCAGATTCTAATACTTTCCTCTTTTCATGGTATAGCTCTAATACCAACATTGAAGATGAATGATATATCTATTCCTTCAAATAGTTTGATCGCATAGGTGTTCTTCACGAACTTGTGCAAAACCTTGCAGGGTCCTATCTTTATCTATTTCAACTTATTGTATGTGCCCAAGGGAAACCTCTCTCTATGCAAGTGTGCTAATACATGGTCTCCAACTTGGAACTCGACTTCTCACATTCCTCTATCCACATATTGTATTGCATTTTGCTCCTCTCTAGCATTTCTCATACTTGTTCATGATTGTCACACATATATTCTATGAAATCCTCCCTTTCTAATCTTCCTCTATTCTTTTGGCATTTCACACAATCCAATGACTCCCTTCGAATTTCTCAACCTAAAATGGACTCTTTTCAATGCTCTAATTTTTTGAATTGTTGTATGCAAACTATGCTTTAGCCAAGCCTAAATCCCAGAGTCCAAGCCTCTCTCCTACCAAACACCTCAACAAGTGTCCTAGACTCTTGTTGATCAACTACTTTGGTTTACTCATCAATTTGAGGGTGTTATGCTGAGCTGAAATACAACTTAGTTCCCAACTTTTTTCATAGTGTCCTCTAGAAATGCCCCACAAACTTAGTGTCCTAATCCAACACAATGGTGAGTGGTAACCCATGAAGTCTGTCACACCCCGTTCTAAAGCAAACATAGTTAACATTTTATTTCATGCAAACAGATACTTAGTCAGTGAAATTATTATGATTAAAGTAATATTGTGCTAGATTAGAAAATACATTTGCTTTATATTATTTAATATGCAATGAATATTGTATGTGATTATGTTATTATGCACATGGTTAAATGATGTAATGGACTAACTACCGGTATGCAATTGAGGTGGATGCAAGAATAGTGTTTTCCCCCCTCCTGGAAGAGGAGGGAGAGCATCACCAGGAAGAGGGTGATAGATCGCATGAATATAGTGATCATTGTGCCATCTAAGAACCACAAACACACTTAGTAGTTGTATTGCATCGTTATACCTTTTGATTTTTCATATTCTCTTCTTTTTGTCGATTTGATGTCGATCAGAGTCACAATCACCTCCTGTCTAAGTCGTGATTTTAGCTTGACGACTATTTCTCATCACTTATGTTTTACGAGAATTATGGAGTCGTGCATCAATGCTAATACCTCATCGTTTAACATACATCTTTTGAGCCCCAATATGATGTTTACGTCTTTTGTTCTAGAGACCCTTGGATTTAATATATATCTATTTAAAGTTATTATTATTATTATTATTGTTTATATTATTATTTTATTCCCAAGCATATGGGAGAATAAATTATGGCTTTGAGATAATTTCTTTTTCACCCAAAGTTTTGGGTAGAGGGAATAAAACTTTCCCCCACTACCCAACACCTCCTATATTCCTGGAGGCATATGGGGAAACAATCACTTCGCTTAATCCCAACATATATGCATGGGTACAAAAAGGAGGAAAGAGAGCTTTTCTGGTTTTTGGAAAATTGAATCTTGAACTTTGGAAAGAGTGGTTGGAGTTGGAGAGAAGGAAGGCACACTCTAGCATTAGGTGGAGTCTTTTAATATTAAGAAAGAAGGAACATAACTCTCATACCTGCGTGGAGAAGCATTGTGGGAGCATAATAGAAGTCTTGATCCATTTACATCTGCATAAACAGGTTCTCTTTGATTCCTGGTTAAAAAGTATTTTGTTATTCTTGTGGGATTCAACACTAAATGCATACGTAGGAATATTAAACTCAAATAGATGCAATGTTGATATTTTGGCTCTGCATATCCTTGTGTCTGTGTATAGACCGAAAGTCTTTGTATTGTGTTCATTAATTTATAAGGCCACATGGGCCAATAGTCATCTGAGGCCGAGAGCTATACTCTCAAACCTGTATTCATTTTGGAACCAGGTCGAACTCCCTTATCGTTTGCTAGTTATGGTTTAAGTTTGTGAATAAACCATCTTGTTCTGTAAAGTCTAACCAGTTTTGATTCAACTGTGCACAACAGGAAGTGCATAAGAGGTTGCCTTTTTAAAACAACAAACCATATATATTTATATCTGTCGTCAGGGAGAAAATCAAGGTCTGAAACTAAATCAGCAAGCAATCAAACCCTAACTAGCACAATAGAGCACAAGCAAGCATTAAAATCAAAATAATAAATGAATGCAAACTGAATCCACGCTAAACCCGATTTATCTCCATTGCTCTTCTCAACCTCACATAAGAACGCAAGATTTCAAAGATTGTTGATAGAAGAATGGTGATTGCTCACCGTTGCAGCAGCATAATAGTACTCAAGAGTTAGATAATGTGTCATGTAAATGACTTGTGAGGGGTTTGTTTTATAGGAAAGGCTAATTTGAATGAACGGATAGGATTGCAAGTTGATTTGTGTTATGTGGACGGTTGAGATCGAGTAGGGTTTCCCTCCACTACAAAATAAGAGGAAAATTTAAATTTAAGGATATGATGAAGTGTAAAATCAAATAAATTTGCCTAATTTATTTGATTTATTGAGATAATGTATGTGAAAAGGGACTTTTTCTATTAAGTGAGGGGTTGCAGTCATGTGACGTGTAGGATAAGTCTAATTTAAATAAAAGCTTATTTAAATTAGTTGTGCATATGGTAAAAGGTGAGGGGATAATTCAAATGTTTTATTTTAATTATTTGAGACATGTGAAAGGGGGAATTAATTAAATAAATAAGATTTATTTAATTAATTGGTTAGGTGACTAAGTTGGATTATAAGTGGGATTATGCAATGACCTACGGCAAAACGTTACAAGGTGATGTTGCAAGACATGCACAAATTTAAATGTCTACATTTTGCCCCTCTTTGAGATGATGTTGCGACCAAATGACATCATTTCAAAGAAGCTAAGGAAACAGAATGAAGATGAAAGGATAGGATGATGATGCCCCCTCAAGAGGATAAGTGGGTTAGACAAACACGGGTAGGCTCTCGAAATGAAATGGATTGGTCAAAGGTGAAAGATAAGGGAATGGATAGAAGAAAGGGAAGGATGTGTTATGTTGCAATGAAGGTGAGCAACCATGATGTTTGATATAGCACCAGACGTTATGCACCAAGGTATAAGGACCAACATGACGATGTGTCTCGTGCCCTAGCGTAATACAACCTTGTCTAGATACAAGATATGAATATTAGTTGGGTAGGATTCGGATTTGATACAAATGCAAGAAAAAATGATAAAACACACAAGCAAGCATGCACAAATGATTCAAAAACAAACAAGGTATTGCCCCTGTCAAGCTGTAAACCGATGATTAAGTGATTGATTGATTGATTTGATTAATAGTGTCTGGTTTCAGGAATGAAACATGCCATATAAGATGCCTGGTCTGGTTTCGACAATGCAACATCCTGTAGAAGACAATTGATATGATTGATTGATTGATTGACACTAGTGTTGTTGGCCATGCGAGCAACACCATGATTTGATTGATGATTGATGGATTAATTGATTGATTTGGTTTACAACAAGGCTAGGATCAAGACTATTGATGTAATTGGATAATTTGACTTGATTAGTATGGATTGAGGATGACTTGCATTCGAGTTTATTGCTTGGAATGATTTGATAAGGATGTTTGGATGAATTGAATTGATTTGATTGATTTGATAAACTTGAATGATGTGATGAATTAGATTGGTTGAAATGAATTGGAAGAATGTGATTTGATTGATGAGGATTGATTTGATTGAAATTATTTGGAAGAATTGAATTGAATGATTGATGAATGATTTGATTTGATAAAGTGATTGGATTTGATTGAATGGAATTGGATTGCAAGTTGATTTGTGTTATGTGGACGGTTGAGATCGAGTAGGGTTTCCCTCCACTACAAGATAAGAGGGAATTTTAAATTTGAGGATATGATGAGGTGTAAAATCAAATAAATTTGCCCAATTTATTTGATTTAACGAGAAAAGGGGCTTTTTATATTAAGTGGGGTTGTAGTCATGTGACATGTGTAGGATAAGTCTAAATCAAATAAAAATTTATTTAAATTAGTTGTGCATATGGTAAAAGGTGAGGGGATAATTCAAATGTTTTATTTTAATTACTTGAGACATGTGAAAGGGGGAATTAATTGGTTAGGTGACTAAGTTGGATTATAAGTGGGATTATGCAATGACCTAGGGCAAAACGTTACAAGGTGTCTCACAAGGTGATGTCGC
Organism: Cunninghamia lanceolata; assembly: GCA_027924645.1. Classification (NCBI taxonomy): domain Eukaryota; kingdom Viridiplantae; phylum Streptophyta; class Pinopsida; order Cupressales; family Cupressaceae; genus Cunninghamia; species Cunninghamia lanceolata. Next base: position 9,341,057 of record BSBN01000165.1, on the reverse strand, counting down.
AAGACATGTACAAATTTAAGTGTACAATATCTGTGTTGTGAAATGCTATCTTGAGCCTATAAAGGCTGATAAGAAATGGCCGAGACCCTTTTAAATTAGTATCTTTGTCTTGAGGTGAAATACAGATAGTATTGTTCATACTAATGCAAGGTCGAACGATAGGAATATACTGATGTGCCTCTGTAAAGGTCGAAAGGTCGTTTATCTTCCTTAGATCTTTAACATGATAACTATTAAGCACTCAATTGAGTGGAGTGAGACCGACAGTTGTATAGGTCACCTGAGATAGATGTATCTATGGGAAAATAAAGACCAATAGACTAATGCTATCAAGTCATCTGTTAGAGACCGAGACCCTTGTCTTTTATCGGTTATCTTATATTTTGTCGATATGGTTTCTATTCACCATGAGAGGTCGATAGCCTGGAACTAGTGCAACTACAATCATTAAGAGACATTGCTTTGCCAACACTATAGAATAGTAGGTCAAGCCTGACCTAGCTAGTTATATATGGCCATGAGGCCAAGAAGCATACACCACGTGTATTAGAAACGTAAAGATAATCTATGTCGAGCTATTGTTACCATAGACTTTAATAAGCTTTATCTGCAACTAAGAATAATCATGAGTTATCTTTGTAAGTGGCTAGGTTTAAGCCAATACCTTGCAAATGGCAGTATTATGGCAAATTAATATATGTATATAATTTATCAGACAATTATACCACCATTTATTTAGAAATCTCTTGTTGTAACACAAGTGTATAAATATTAAATATGATGGACTATGAACTATATTGATGGCCTCGACAAGTAATAAGTCGAGTATAATCTTAGACTAGGCAAATGCTTCTTGGTGGTAAAGGCATAGAGGGCAAAGTCGACAAAGATAATGCTCTATGATAAATCTTGCATATCTTGAAGAATGAATATCTAAGTTACCCATGAGCATGAAATTGGGTTTGACTAGTCATTAAGTAGATTGACAGGTTGTCATAGACCCGAGATTGCAAGGATGCAAAGAGGGGCTCGATGCAAGTACATAAGTCACCTAGGTTCTTAACACATACTTGTCTAGTTGACCTGTAGTAGTGGGTTTACTTAATGTCGAATAGACAGATATAGGGTAAACTTATCAAAGTATATTGATTTATTATTTATTGAAATAAAAAAATGTTGCCTCCAAGTCGACAAAAGAGTGTGTGAATGTACGACTTATTTATATGAAACTCTGGCCAAAGTAATACAAAATCACTACTTGCATTATCGGTTCACTATGTTTCCAAATAGCTTGAATAGTCAAAGGGTTGTACATAGCTAGAGCTAGACTAGAAGTTGTAAACCCGATTATTCTTAGCTAGGACACTACACTAGTTCTCAAATGGCACATAGAATCAATTGATTCTCATTATCTATACCCTCATGAAGGGAAGGGACACTTCCAGTAGGAAGGTGTGTGGGAGACCATCGGTCTGTGGTTGGAGAAAAAGCACCAGGGTGATGCTCTTCCTTTTGTAGTTGATTGCCGAAGACTTGTGAGTAGAAGACATCGTTTTATTGTACATGTAAATTTGTAAAAACTTGTAAGTCACATGTAAAGTGACCATCAACTGATGTAATATACCATGTCTTTTGTAAATGTGAAAGTCCCTGCTTTACTTTATAAGAAAAAAAAAGTAAATATCTTTTATGAGATTTTGGCATTTAATGCTTTTATTTGTTAGTGTTTTATTTAACATTTCAGTTTGAGATGTTACAAAGTCTCACCACCTTATTGAAGAATAAATTTGCCACTTGAGTGGCATCACTATTTTATCAAAATGGTATTAAGTGTGTCATCTTTGAAAATTTGTCGACCACCACAAATATCAAGTTGTGGTAGCTGCATGTTCTTGGTACTCTTAGAATAAAATCCATACTTAATTGCTCCCATAGTTTTTCTAGAACTAGTAATGGCTAGTACAACCCCATATTCTAACACCTCCCTTTTGCCAATTAGCACACCCTGCATTGTTGCACAAACTTTCTAACATCTACCACCATGTGCAGGCAATAGTATCCTTTAATCAATTACACCACAGTTTTGTCTACACCAAAGTGTCCATAGCCCTATGTCATGCTTCTCCTTTATAAGATTTTCACACATTGACCCCTTGGATACACATATTTGCACACCCTTGAAAAGCAATCTATCTTACAATACATAATATGACCATCGTGTTTGGTCCCTACATTCAGTTTCCTTGCATACCTTCCATGCTTCCTAGAAATCTTCATCCTACACATATTGCTTCTTGATCAAGTTGAAATCGATAATTTTTACTCATGTTTCTCTTGCCATGGCCCATCTCCAGCTTAATGCATCGACAACCTTATTTGACTTGTCGCTTTTGTGCTTAAGCACAAATGAATAATTTTGTGAGTACTTGACCCACTTCATGTGCCTCTCGTTCAACTTACCTTGGCTATTGATAAACTATAGAGCTTGATGGTCCATATACGGTACAAACTCCTTCAATAACAAATAATGCCTTAGCTTCCTCAGTGCTTACACAATGGCATAAAACTCCTAATCATAGGTTGAGTACTTCTTTGCATTGCTTAGCTTTTCACTAAAGTATGCAATTGGCCTCGTCTCTTGACTTAACACTACGCCAATTGTCATGCCATTGGCATCAAAATCCACCTGGAAAACCTTTTCAAAGTTTGGTACTGCCAACATTGGTTGCTTCGTCACCTTCCTCTTCAAAGCCTGGAATGATTGCTCTGCAGTTTTCGTCCAAACGAACTCCCTCATGTCTCCTCTCAAAGTCTTTGCGATCAACACACAAATCTCACTAATGTTTCGGATGAACTTCTTGTAGAAGCTTGCTAATCCATGGAAGCTTCATGCCTCAAACATGCTCTTTGGCCATGGCCATTCCACGATCACCTTCACCTTCTCGAGGTCCATTCTTAAACCCTCTTGGGATTTCACAAACCCCAAGTACAGTAGCTCTATCCACATAAAATTGCATTTCGTTAGGTTCACTAGCAACTTCTCTTCATGTAACCACTACAACACTTGTCTTATGTCTAATGTCTATTAGATGCTCTTCCTTGGTCTTTCTTAATACCAAGATGTCATCCTCATATACAATCACAAATCTCTCCAAAAATTGTTTGAGCACCTCATTCATCAACCTCATGAAGGTTATTGACATATTCGTTAGCCCAAACGATATCACCAACCATTCATACAACCCATCCTTCGTCTTGGATGCAATTTTCCACTCATTGCCTTCCCAAATCCTCATTTGATGGTAGCCACTCTTCAAGTCAATCTTTGAAGTACCTTGCTCTACTTAGATTGTCCATCAAGTCATCCATGCATGGCAATGGGAACCCATATTTGATGGTTATCTTGTTAGTTGCCTTGAAGTCGATGGACATTCTCCATTTTCCATCTTTCTTTGGTGCCAACACTACTAACACTATGCACAAGCTCAAACTCTCAAATTAGTCCCTTCTCCAACAACTCTTCCACCTATTCCCTTCGCTCTTCGCTCTCATGTAACATCATCCTATAAGATGCCTTGTTTGGTATACTTGATCCCGATATTAAGTCTATAGTGTGGCTAATACTACATACAAGTGGTAAGCCATATAGCATCTCCTCAAACATGACATCCCTATAATCATCCAATATCCCCTATACCTCTTGTGGCTCCTCTTCTTTTGCATCATTTATGCTCCCTTTACCTTCAATACCACCTTCTTGCACGAGCTTTGGCAAAAATGCTAGACACACATTATTTCTTTACTTCCTTCAAAAATTGTTTCCTCGAGACCAACAACACTCTTGGGTTGTTCTCTACTTTTGCACCCTGATCCCTAAGCGGCACCAATTTATCTCTTTACCTCCTTTCTTCAAGATGTAAGTATTCATGTGTCCATTATGTTGCACTCTTCTATCATACTGCCATGGTTGTCCCAATACAATGTGACAGCAATCCATCGACATTATGTCGCAAGTGACCTCATCTTCATTCATACCTATCATTTTTAAACTTCACCTTGCATTGTTCATTTACCAATATCTAATGCCCTTTCAATAGCCAAGACACTTTGTTAGGTTTGGGATGTGCAATCATTTTCAATCCCAAATTTTCTACCATTTCAACCAAAACATGATTATCTATGTTGTTGCACTCTATTATCATCTTGTAGCACTTACCTCCCAACTTGCAAATGGCCTGAAAGACTCTCCATGTTGGCATCCTCTTTTGCTTCTTTGACAATTTCAATATGACTCACCACATAACAAGCACTTCTCCCCCTTCTAAATCTTCTACATTGTTATCCAATACGCTACCTTTTGAACTCCCCTCCGCGACATGATTACTTGCCTCAATCTTTTGTCCTATGCTACATTGTTGCACTTGTGCACATTCAAATGCCCAATGTCTCATTTCACCGCATCAAAGGCATTCTCCCAATGAACTTCCTCATCCACGTCCTCTTCCTCAAAAAAGACACTATTCACCTCACTCGTGCTCATTCACGTTGACTCTTCCCTATCGATTAGCATCGTGCCACTCCTCGCGCGCATGAACTTCCCTCTTCTCCATTCATTGCTTTATTGTTTCCTAGACTTCTCCTCTACCTTTAACTTGCATTGGTAATACCATTCCAAACTCATCCAAAAGACTAAGCTTCAACCTATTCACACACGTTGCAACCTTATCTACTCCTCCTTCCATGTGTCCTGCTCTAATCATCAGGCAGTAAAACTCCTCTATGTAGTCTGACACTCATCTTCTCATGCCTCAAGTTTTGCGGTTCCCTAAATACGCTCATCTTGTAATTTGATAGTAGAAATTTTGCCCTCAGCATGGCAGCCATCTTCCTCCAAGTATGAATCTTCTCTTTTCCCTTCTGTTACCTATCGTTCTACATATGATCCCACCACAACAACACGTGTCCCTTCAACTTAGTGCAAGCAAAGCTCACTCTTCTTAGATCTTCAACTGCTTAGTATTCAAAATAATTCTTTAGCTCTGCAATCCAATCAACCAACTCCTTCAAACATAGGCTTCCTAAATAACTTGGCATGTCCATTCTCAAACGGTCACCCACTCTAGAAATAGTCCTTAACAATCTTGTCTCTACTAGATCTTGATCACCCTCATCCACAAGCGCTTCAAGTGGTTCATTATCGCTTGAGTCTATGTCTAGTCCCCTTTGTTGTACATTCTCCATTTTCACCATCCTCCCCTAGAGGTCTCTCACCAACTCTTCCAATTTTGCAACCCTTGCTTGGTTTGCCATCTCATCTCTTTTGTTTCTTTTGCAACACTTTTCCCCCATCATCTTCTACCCAACAACTCCCTCATGCTAGAAGATGCCCACATTGTCTTCTACCCACGCACACTATTGTGGGAGAAAGATATCTTTCGGCTGCAAGCTTCTAGCCAACATCTCTCCACCACTTTGTAGGCTAATCCTTCAACTTTGCTACCAAATGGTGCAACCACAATCGGGGTTCCCACTAAAAGGAAGTTGAAGTCGCACAACACAAGGTATGCAGCTGAAATAGAACACCCAAAAAAATTATGTACCCTTAAAATTCTTATATTCTCGTTAACTCATTAATGGATTGTAATGTCCTCTCTTTACCCAGATAGACAATTGAGGAGTTGGTCTATTATTGGGTTCCCGTAGACTAACCAGCCTAGTTAGGGAACCATTGTTGGCAGTATCTTGGATGAGTTGATTAGATGAGTTGATGTTGGCTTGGGTTTAGTTTGGTCTTTAGTTTGGCATTTTATGAGGTCGCTTTGATTGTTTAGGCTCGGACTTGCTATTTTTGGCAAATTAGGGTTTCAGTTTGTTTCGGAATTTTCAGTGTTGGAGATGGAGCGTCTCGTCGAGACCTTTCCGACGAGCTATAGATCACTGAATTCTGAGTTCATTTGGGCCTCCGTTTTAAAGTCCGTAAATTAATATTATTATTTAACTATTGGACTTTGGGATTTAATGGTTAAGTGATGAAAAAAATAAAATATTTAAAAGTCACTTAAATCATTTTATGGAGAGCTCACCTTGGGAAATATTAAAAGTGAAATTAAAAGAAATATTTCCCTCCAAAGTGCATCGACCCCTCTTGGAGAATTATAAGAGGAAAAGTGTCTCATTTGTGGATGTGTTTGGATTATTCACTCACTTGATTTTATGTTGTCGTGCATTGTTGGAGCTTGAAGAGTTTTAAGGGTTTTGAACCAGACTTGCTGAGATGAAAACCTCTGCATAGTCTCCTTTCTTCATCTGTGAAAGATCACATCAAGAAAGGGTATTGGAGGCTTCACACAGGGGCTTCATTTGAGCTTTCATTTGAAACATTTTGATGGAGTTTTAAGCTAGAAACGGTTATATCTTGTGAAGAAATTATTTGCAGCTAAGAAGATAAGGTTTAAGTACATATTTGAAGGACCCAATCAGAGTTTATTGTTGTTTGCAACCCCTCAAGACTGGTCGTACCACTCTTATTGCTAGTTCTACCCCAGTTTCAGCAGGTCATACTTGTTGGAGGATATTGAGTGGGATTTGTGTAGTTTTTCATGACTATCTCATGCTAACCTGGTCGCCATACTTCTGCAGTCTAAAACAGAACCATTTGATGATATTTGGGCATTGATTGTGGATGTTCCAAGTCTTCAGCAAGTCGCACATTCCCAGCATCAGCCATACTCCTCAGAGACACTATTTGAGCATTCATTGGAAGTCATATCTTGGAAGATATTGGTCGATTCATTCAAGGAAAGTTGTTGATATTACTCTTGTTCAGATTTATGTGTTGTTGATGCGATATATGCAAGATTTCAATGCATATGATGCTGGTCTGGCGATAGCAAAAGTATGAATTTGTAGTCTAGCATATGGGTATGTACTTGTAATTTATAGTTTGGCATAATATAATCTGGGTCTTCAATATTTTGTTGATAAATGCATTAGTGTTTCTAGGTTTTGTTTATATGTTTTATATTCCATATGTTCAATGCAAAAAACCCCCATGCAAAACATGCACATGAAACCCTAAACAACAACATTCAAAAAACACAAAAGAATTGATACAGAAACCCTAGCCGAAACAATATATGTTACAGTGGTATCAGCGTTGGTGATCTTGTCAGCCTATTTGGGAAATCTTCAAGTTGAGTAACAGAGTTTTCAGCGTTGCATGTGGGTGATCAGCGCTTACATGTGTGTTCAGTGGTTGGCAGTTGAAAGGTTTTGATTAGTGAATGTGAGATCATGGCATTTCTTGGACAACAACCTGTGTGGAAGACTTTTTGATGCAGATTTGAAGCTAAAATCTTTGAATTGGTCAAATAAGAGTCTCCTCAGCACTGTGGAAGTTGAGAAATGTTTATCTAAAATTCCTCCATCACCTTCTCAGGTAATGTCGGTGGCTTTAATTATTTCAAAAACTTTGTTGTGTAACCCTGAGTTGTTGAAGCATCCAAACAAGAATGTAAGATTGGCAGTTATCACATGCATCAGTGAAATCATGAGAATTTCAGCTCCTGAAGCACCTTATAATGATGACTTAATGAGGGAGATTTTACAACTGATTATTGAAAGATTTCATGGGTTGGGTGATACTAGAAGCTTATCTTTTAAAAAGATTGCTAAAATGTTAGAGATTATGGCTCAGCTCAGGTCATGTCTTTTTGCTCAATCTCAAGTGATGATTTAATTCTCAAAATGTTCCGTTGTTTATTTGACAAAATCAGAAAAATATCATGTGGATAATGTTAAAACAACAATGCAAACTATCTTCTCTGATTTTAGATGAAAATGATGATATCTCCAAGTTGTTATCTAACTTGTTGATTATTTGGAGAAAAGAACATGTTTCACCTGCAGCACGAGTTGTCAAAGACATTGGTTAAGCAGAAAATTGAGAAAATTAAAAATCATTTGACAGAAGAGGAATATGTTGCCTGTGGTTTACAGGTTGCAAGGATTCCTAAACTGAGTAAGAACCAGTTGAGAAGAGAGCAACATTGTTTCACATGCCATGAAGCTTGGACATCTAATCACATATGTGGGAACAATAAAGAATGTGAAATAGGAACTCCTCCCACCTGTTTATTGCAGCGAAGTCATAATAAGAACAAAGTTGAAAGTATAATAGCTGAAAGAAATGAGTCTGAGCCTTTGTATGATGAATACATGATCACAAAACGGGAGACATGCATAGAGGAGCTAGCTGATTTGGGGAAGACTACCACATAAATTAGTAATGTTGAGCCTACTCATGAGATAGCAGCTATTCCACGTGAGTATGATGGGTGTGTGGAGTTCCCCAACGTGGACACTCAAGATTTAGGTGTTAAAAATGAATTATATGATGCGGATTCAAGCCACAACAAGTCTGATTTTGCAAACCAGACCTTAAAATATGTGAATAAATCAATTACTTGTTGGTGAGGGGTCCCAGGATAGCTCTTTGGATAAACATGCATCTACTTTGGAGGAAGCAGTATGCAATGATTATGTCCAATCAGCAGCTTCTATTATGTCATTGGAGCCATCCCGTGAAGTACATAACAGCAGTACTTTTGTTGAGGAAGTGTGCAGAGCTAATGGCACGTATGACGATGCTTATCAAACAGTGAGTGATGATGATTCAACCTCTTACCATAGTGCAGATTACAAATCAAAAAATTTGTGTGGAGGCGATTTGTCACAGGGGTCTCATCATTTGGCAGGGCAATTGAAGGTGAACAAATGCATGATTGCTTCAGCCTTAGAACACTTTGATGTTCAATAGTTGGTGGCACACTGTTGTTGGACTCTAGGTATATATGAGTGCCTTGATAGTGGACTTTCCCTTGCCGAGTTCCAGGCACTTAGAGATGTAGTTGGGGTAATAAAGAATAATTACCTACAACTATTATCAGATAGAGATCATCTTCTCATACTCGATGGTATCTATTATGATGCTCTAAAGGGAAAGGAAGATGAGGTTGATGAGCTCACCTATGAGCTTGAAGTCACCACGAACTCCTTGAAGAGCGCTCAAATAGCCCTTCAAGAGTCCAAGTTACAGATAAATGAGCTTACTGTAGAGTTGAGCTTGGTGCAGTCCTCATCACCTACAAATACAATTCAGAGATCTATGGCGGCGTTTGGTGATGAGCATACATCCATGGATTGTGGTAATGAGTATGTGAAGGATGTGGCAACATCCATTTCATTTACTGGTGCAGGTGACACACATGGGATGAGTGCATTAGATGAGTTTAGCAAGGAACGAAATGTTGCACCAGGTGTTCCTAAGGATAGTCCCATTTCAAGTGATGCATAGCAGATTATTGATAGCTCTTGTGGTGAAGTAGTGGATTCTCCAGAGAGTTGTGTGACAGATCACTACATTGCTCCATCTTCTTCACAAGAGGTATGTAGGGTATCATCTAGTTGGGAGATTGGTTCTCATGTTGATTTGTTTCCCTCTCCTAGAAGCAAATCAGAGATTACATCCCATGCAACTGATTTTGATCGATAGCTTATTAAGCCACAAAGATGGAGAGATCAGTTGAAAGTTACAGGAGAGAAGGTTGATTCAACCTTAAAGTATGTTGAGTACCTTCTTTGGACAGCAAAGTTTGAGGAGAGACGGTATGGACTCTCGGCTGGTACTCACATCATGATTTGCGGTTCATCAGTGGTGCTTTGGAGGAGATTAAATCAGAATATCTCCAATTGTTTCATGATAGGGAGTATGCTATTGGGTACGTAGAGAGGGTTGCCAGAGTATCTACCCAGTTATCTATTCAAGATCAGAGACAGGAGCCATCATCTGATTCAAGTGATGAGAGTGACGAGGAGTGTGTTCCCCATGACTATGACGGTCAACCGTTGACACAAGGAGGTGCTTTTTATCTTGACTGCATAGTGAGGAGTGCTCATCATCTCTCCTTTAGTCCACACACAGATGACCTGATGATGCATAAGTGTGGATTGGCTTGAGATTTATACCATCCATTGTGGGATGAAGGGTTGCCATCTACAGAAGATGGAACTAGAGATTGCAGGTGTCTGACTTAGATATATTCAGAGGATTACTTGGAGGATCAGAGATCAGATTACCATCATGCTGATATGTACCAGAAAGAGTTTGCAACTTCTTTGTCCCAAAAATTTCCATTGAAGACATGGCTTCAGAGAGGTTGCAGTGTCAGTAGGCATGATGGCATGTTTAGCCTTTGCAACAGTGATGGAGGAGAGTTTAATCATTCCCTCGATTTGGGAGGAGCAGTTACATATCTTCCAGCACCCATGAGGAATAGATAACACATCCATAGGAGATTTGCAGAGGATGAAAGGGGATGTTGTGGTGCAGACATGACTAGATATTCTTACCTCCTCTTGACTGATGGATGTGAGTTTCGATTGTATTGGGATCTAGGTGGTGATAGGATTGGCACTGTAGTTTGAATGGGTCCCATTGGGATGCTTCACCACTCCCTGCATGGTGAAGAATATATCAAAGTAGCGCAATGGAAGTCAACAGGTGATGTGTTTGGCAAACTTCCAAATTGGCTTTGGGATCCAGGGTTTCCTATGTTTGGTAGATTCCTCTACATTGGGGTAGTTGTTTACAGGGATGCTCAGAATGGATTTATTTCTACCCAGTGGATGCAGAGGATATGTTGTTGGACAGTCTACAAAATGATTTGGTATCCTGGAGTTCAACCTAGGCATGCAAGTGCATATTGCTTGAGGACAAACAATCTTTGGGAAGGGAGGATTGTAATGTCCTCTTTTTAGCCAGACAGACAATTAAGGAGTTAGTCTATTATTGAGTTCCCGAAGACTAATCAGCCTGGTTAGGGAACCATTGTTGGCAGTATCTTGGATGAGTTGATCAGATGAGTTGATGTTGGCTTGGGTTCAATTTGGTCTTCAGTTTGGCATTTTCTGAGGTGGCTTTTGATTGTTTAAACCTGAACTTGCTATTTTTGGCAAATTAGGGTTTCAATTCGTTTCGCGATTTTTAGTGTTGGAGATGGAGCGTCCCGTCGAGACCTTTTCAGCGAGCTATAGATCATTGAATTCCGAGTTCATTTGTACCTCCGTTTTAAAGTATATAAATTAATATTATTATTTAAATATTGGACTTTGGGATTTAATGGTTAAGTGATGAAAAAAATAAAATATTTAAAAGTCACTTAAGTCATTTTATGGAGTGCTCACCTTGGGAAATATTAAAAGTGAAATTAAAAGAAATATTTCCCTCCAAAGTGCATCGACCCCTCTTGGAGAATTATAAAAGAGGAAAAGTGTCTCCTTTGTGGATATGCTTAGATTATTCACTCACTTGATTTTATGTTGTCATGCATTCTTGGAGCTTGAAGAGCTTTACGGGTTTTGAACCAGACTTGCTAAGATGAAAACCTCTACATAGTCTCCTTTCTTCGTCTGTGAAAAATCACATCAACAAAGGGTATTGGAGGCTTCACACAGGAACTTCATTTGAGCTTTCGTTGGAGACATTTTGATGAAGTTTTGAGCTAGAAACGGTTATATCTTGTGAAGAATATATGTGCAGCTGAGAAGAGAAGGTTTAAGGAAATATTTGAAGGACCCAACCAGAGTTTATTGCTGTTTGCAACCCCTCAAGACTGGTCGTACCACTCTTATTGCTAGCCGTACCCCAGTTTCAACAAGCCGTACTTGTTGGAGGATATTGAGTGGGATTTGTGTAAATTTTCATGACTATCTCATGCTAACCTGGTCGCCATACTTCTGCAATCTAAAACAAAACCATTTGATGATGTTTGGGCATTGATTGTGGCTGTTCCAAGTCTTCAGTAGGGCCATACATTCCCAGCATCAGTCGACTCCTCAGAGACACTATTTGGGCATTCACTGGAAGTCATATGTTGGAAGATATTGGTCGATTCAGTCAAGGGAAGTTGCTGATATTACTCCTATTCAGATTTATGTATTGTTGATGCGATATATGCAAGATTTCAATGTATATGATGCTGGTCTGGGGACAACAGAAGTATGAATTTGTAATCTGGCATATGGGTATGTACTTATAATTCATCGTTTGGCATAATATAATCTGGGCCTTCAATATTTTGTTGGCATATGCATTAGTTTTTCTGGGTTTTGTTTATATGCGTTATATTCCATATGTTCAACGCAAAAAACCTACATGCAAAACATGCACATGAAACCCTAAACAACAACATTCATAAAACACAAAACAAAATTGATACAAAAACCATAGCCGGAACAGTGTATGTTACATGGATAGCTTACATTCCTTTACAATCACTCAAGCTTGGGGAAATATACAGCAAACGCTTTACGCTATGTATCCAACGCAAAAAGATCCTAATCCTATTTCTCTTCTCTCATATGCAATTTTCCTTAGGCGCCAAGATTGCACCCAATACAATAAATGAGGCCAACTCCTTCAAATTTACTTACTCGACCCCTAGTATTATATGCCTTAATTCAAAATTTGTTGTTGTTCCTTAACGGTTACCTCATTGGCCCTGGTTCTCCTTGTGCATTTCGTGCCAACTTTTCTCTCTCCCTGTGGTCATCTATGGCTCCTTTGAATGCCACTTACCCTGCCTTGATGACCCTGCACCATTTTGTAACCTTCACCTTGAGTATACTTTTGAATCAAGTTACAGGTTACAACATATGTGAGTTGTAGATTCTTGGTATTCTATATCAACCAGAGACTGTTGTCATGGTGAACTATTTTATAATCAGACCAGCCAGCCAAACATCAGCTTCCCAAAGATTGACATGGTTTTTGGTGGGAAGAGAAGTGTAGTGTATGGACTGGTCCTTACATTATGACATAATTTGAGATAGTTCCATTTGAACTGCACACCCATTTTTTCATCTTGAGATGGCCTATAGCACTCCAGGTTGCAGTCTTAATTTAGAATGTGCACTTCTAGATAAGACTTTGTCATGGAAGTTCTTCCCTTGATCTGGAATTGCATTATCAAATGTGTAAAAGAGGGATATTATGTAGATGCCAGACTGGTGAATTGGATGCTAGAGAATACAGTTCAAATCAGTAAATCATAGTGTTTCATTGGAAGAAAGGAACAGTTGATAAATGATTAAAAAAAAAATAGATGCATTCATGTATCAGTTGATGAGAATATTTTCTGTATGGAAGCCAATTTGCTGCCAAAAGACCTTTTGTATTGGGAAATCTACCCGTGACTCAATAACCTTTATGACACTGTTCTTTAACTTTTTTGTTGTAGCATAATTCAATCCGTGTGATGACGCAAATATGTTGGGCTCTCTTGGTCTTTGTGGAGAGATGATTTCTGCTTGATCAAATTTGACATTTGATGTAATTCTTGTATTTTTTGAATAAGTTCAAAGCTTAACATAAGACAATGCAACTGGATGGTAATAAAAAATCCTTATTTATGTTCTTATGACGTAAAAGAATGATGACAGAAGTATGACAGCAAAGGTTTTTGGAATAATTATATTTTCGTCAGTATTTGCACTGGAAACAGTATTGTTTCCTTAAACTATTTGCAGTGTCAATTTCATAGTTGGAAAAACTGCAACAATTTAGTCTCCTGCCATGGAGGTTATGCTGTGGCTGTTGTTCATGGAACGTGTCCAACATATGGCCTATAAAAAATTGGTATTACTAGTATCAGTCAGAGAACATTGAACTTTGTATGTTAATAAAAATGTTGTAACAAGTTAAGATTGTCAGGGTAGCAAAACTACTAGCAGCACTAGAAGAACTGCTTCCATGGAAAAAAAATGTGTCACTCTGTACTGCTTCTACCATGGTCATAATACGTGTCACTCAGGACTGCTTCTACCATGGTCACATTCATAGTGTTTGAGACTCGGTAAGCTGTTTTTTGACTTGGATTAAGTGGAAAAACTCGGCCAAAACTCCGTCACACTTAGCAATTATAAAAATATGATAAATTAAAATATGTTTTTAATGGTTTTTTTCTGAAAATGTCAAAGTCGATATTCATTTTTTTTGCAGACTTGGTTGTGTCTGTGAATCAAGTCTACAGACTCACAAAGCCTGACTGGGACTCAGATGCCCAAGTCGTCACCAAGACTCATTGAGTCTCAACACCAAGTTCTATTTTATGCAGTACATGGGGAAATCTTACTTATCAATATTGCAATCTAGCATGATGACAGTAGTTATCTCATCAACGCTTACTACCCTCGGGTAAGATGATTCATATGAAAAAGCAAAAAGAAGCCAGTCCACCTGAGAGCTACAAGATTACAATCACATTAATGTTTTGGGAAAAAAAGGTAAAATGGTCACCAGGTTCCTCCAACAAATTGAAGTACAAAGCCAATTTCCCTAAACAACTGCCTTCTTGTCTACTCATACCTTCTAACATTTTCTATAGTTTCTACATACACCTACCCTGGATTTATTTGTAAATTTGTATGGATGTAAATAACCTGGTACTGGGTAGTATTTGTTTCAATCTACTCTTACCTTAAAACTTCTACTCCATACAGCCTGGAATTATTTTTTTCTTGTTCCCTTATCAAGCTGCAGGCTTACCTCGCTAGCAACCTACCCATCATTCACTTATCCTGTAAGCATCCCATATGACAAACAGCTGTAGGAGCAAGAGAATGGACTTTACTGAAGGAGAGACCAGGGAAGGATATGTATATTGAATGACACACAAATTAAAGTGTTACGTCTATGAATTTAACAAAGTTGCTTTCAAGAAAAGAAAAAGAAACATGTTTGTTTTCCAAATTGATTTGTTGGCTTTCAAAAAGTCACGTGTAGTAGAACAGCTTCTTATGGAAGACCAGCCATACCATATGACCACAAGAATCCAATAGCTAGTAAGAAAACAGCTCAACAGCTAGAAGCCGAGGGCAGTAATCTAACAATGTATACCAGACACAGGTTACAGACACATTTATTAAGTTCCAAACCAGATAATAGTACTTTACAAAATACAATATGAAAAGATCATTGAAATCTAGCAAAGAAAGATGATTAAAGAATTAAAATAAATGGTTACCATCATCACCTGATAAGGAAAACAAATTACACAAAAGATTCTGGTCCAATGGCATGGCATGGAAGTAGCATATATAGCAGGGATTATCATGGTCAAAGTACATTATCAACCGATCAGAAAATATCTATGTTCCACAGCATTTTGGGGACAGGGATAACGGTACAGCAGGGGACGCATTATGGGGATGGCAGTCCAGGGGTCATTTTTTGGGGACGGCTGAGGGACTGCAATATAAAAATAATATATATATTTAGAAATTTTATTTTTTTAATATATATTTTATACAGGGTTACTCAAATTTCTACAACTTTAACTATACATGACATCAAAATCAAGATAGTAACAGCAGTATATATAATTCAGACAGTGACAGAAATTAAATTATAAATATTAAAAAATTACAACTGTAACGGCAGTGATAGCGGTATAGCAGCAATAAATATATCATGATTCAGATTCATAGGTATAAGGTAAGTTTATATCACTGACAGTGACAGCAGTATAACTATAGCAGCAATTAAAATTTAAAAATTAAGACAGAAATTTCTGATTTTCATTTCATTGTTCAAACTTAAAACTCATTTTCAATAGACAGTGGTATAAAGAAAATATAGTACTACTATTAAGTACAACTATGCCTCGTCTAGGCTATCAATTTCAAAAAGCTTTCTAAATCAGGGTCACCTGTGGCTAAAGTTGTGGCTTGTCCAGTGGAAGCCTGATCAATCCCAGTTGCACCTCCTCCTCATCAATCTATTGAACATCTTTGGAATCAACATCCTAATGTGTGGTTGGAGTCTATCAATACACAAGAGTCTGTCAATCCTTAAGTCTCAAGGCACTATGAACTACAACTAGCTTCTTTGCTCCTCTTAATCGAGTGGATGATATCATAGGTGGACCAATTCCTCTTTGCAGTAGAGAAACTAGCAATTTGTGAGAGTAGGCAAATGGCAAGTTCCTTCAACTCCATTGTGTCCTTTCCATGAAATTTCCACCATCCAATGGGGTTTTTTTGTGCAATAGTGGCTCTATCCATCCTGGCCTCTAGTTTGTTGAATGTAGGACCTTGAAGATCGGAAAACTTAAGCCACCACTCTCGAAGTATGGTTGCATCCTCAATGTCATACATCTTACAAAGTGCCTTCATAAACCCCTCAATTACCTCATCATCCCCAAAAGGAGGAACTTGGCCAGCTCTAGTTGAATAGCACTTGGGATTAATAGCTTAGGCAGCCATATGAAGAGGGGTGTTTATTGTGTTCCACCTATTTGTGATAATAGGCCTGATATGCTCCTCATAGAATTGTAATCTAGGATCCTAGTCACAAACTACTTGCCTTATTTGATCAAGCATGCTATCAATAGTCTCATAAATCTCTCCAAGGCTAAGAGAGTCTATATCCGCATGCCGGTTACCCCCACAACAAATGATATGATAGAGCAAATATATCTACAAGCAACATTAAAAAATTAAAAAACATTAATTTTTAAATAAAAAATCAAAAGTAAAAAGAGAAACAAAGTACAGACATATTATATAAAAATTTCTTACCTAATATTGGACCACCAAGCGGCATCAAGCACCATTTCTCTCACCTTCTTCCCTCATTCCATCTTTGATTGAGCTCACTTATTTAACTCTCCACAAACCACAATGGATTGTGGAGCATCCTACACCTCCAACATCCTCTCCAACAAAACAAAATAGCTAGCATATCTAGACTCAACTAGTTTGAGGAATTCTTTCTTGGAATAACATCAGAATAATGCAACTGATGTGTAGTGGTTACATACAAATATTTGCATGTCTCTAGCTTTGGCCATTGTTGTCTTCACCCAATCTATTTTTTCAATGTCTTTCAAAGCATGTACCAAGCATAGAGTCCAAAAATGTGTTTGTAAGCGCTCTCAACCATCAAGCCAACTAACTTACAAACACAAGCCAAATCTATCACAACTTGCACAACATTACAAGACCCAACCTCCTCTATGGCCTTCTTCAAAAGGACAAACTGATAATCAACATCCTTATGTTTCCCAAAGCAATCAACAGCTTTAAAAAAATATGAACCTGCAAGAGATGTAACAATAATATTAATGAGTGGTCGATGTCAAATATTAGTCCACCCATCCATAACAATGGAACAACTACTTCTAACCCATGTTTGTCTTATCTCCTCCATCAATATGTTCACCTTTGAATATTGTTTGTCGAGGAGGGAGGTACACAATCTGTGTTCTCCAGGGGCTGCATAAGAGGGTCCAACTGTAGTTGTATTTTTCAACATATCTTTGAAATACGGAGACCTTGCCCCATGAAATGGGATGGCACGGGCATAAAATAATTTGGACACTGAATCATCGGCCTACTCACATTGTTGCAAATTCATCAAATCCACCACCATATTTTTTCCCACCATCAATATAAGTGACATTCCTGTTCCCTCTATCTCCAATTGATCTATCGGAATACTTGTGTAATGTACCTGGTTAATTTATCTTTGAAATTTCTGTATATAAATAGTCTTCTAACTGAAAGAAATGAATATGCACTGCTGTTACTGCTAAAGTGAAGTATAGATAGATCTATAATCCTTTGATCAGTACCCTTTAGTGGAGTTTCAGGCTGATTTATATGAAAAACAAAACCATAATACAGCTGCAATAGGCTTCTCAACTCATTTATTGAACAAAGTACTTGACAGTTACAGATACATGTAATTTATGCTCAAACTTAATAAGCAGATTTGAAACAATTTACAATGCAGATCTGTTAAGAAACCTCTGAAGTTAATTAACAACTCACTGTATACTGACTAATACAGAAACTAGAGGCAATACAGTATGCAGAAATATATGCTGATAACAAACAGTGACTGGTAACTTGCAGCAGTCAGGTTGTTACTAGATAATGGATGTTGAATTAGGTGGATCGGATCCCTGAAAGGATGATGGGCTGGTAGATATGCGGCATCCTTGTGTTGGAAACTGCCCTCAATGATGTTGCGATAATTATAAACCCCTATTGGTAGCAGTAGGCAGCAGCAATTAGTATGCAATATGTTGTAGGAGGTGCTGAGATCAGCGAGTGAACTCCAAGATGGTGCAAATTTCTTGGCCCAGTTGTAGTCACTCCAATGTGATCAGGCACTATGAACTTTCTGTGCAAATGATGGCTCAGCTCCACATGTACACGTGAGTCGATTTTCAACCCTGATTTCTACCCTTATAAACTTTATGATGCTGAAAACAACTTGCAGCAATTTATATGGGCTTCAACCTGTGAGATAGGGCAAATCTTCTCCCAAAAAAAGTAAATCCACGGCTGATGGTAAGGATGCAATATCCTCAAATCAGCAAATGATAATACTTCTACCCTCAAACCTGATGAAACCCTAGGCACACCAATCAGACCTGAAACCCTGCAATCAATAATGGCAATCAGCCACCAAATCTGAGTGCAACCTAGGAAATCTGCTTAGTGTTGATTGATGATAGCCTCCCTCCTATGGCGCTTGGAAAAAATTGATCTTGATCAACTCCAAACACTGAAATGACGCACAATACTCCAGTTTAGTACACCATGCACACCCTAGATGGATTTGCCAATGCCAGAAAATTGAGGGTTTTCGTCCTCACCTCTGGTAAGAGACCCAAGAAGGTTTTCATCCTCCTATATCGCAAATTGCAGCCAAGGGTTTTCGTCCTTGGATGCCCTAGATTGAACAAACTGCTCAAATCTGAAATTGTATGCGAAGGATAACTTGAATGATAATAAAATGAAGATAGGTGCCTCCTTGATATTCCTTTTGTAATTTAGCCCTTGGGTCCTAAATTTCACATTTAAAAATATTTTTTTTATTTTTATTTTAAATATTTAAAAATATTTTTATTTTAAATATTTAAAAATATTTTTATTTTAGTACTAGTGTTTAAAAACACCTTTTATTTTAATTATTATAATATTATTAGGTTGCCCTTAAATTAGAAATTATCGGACCCAACTTAAAGAATATTATTAATTATTTTAACTTGAAAAAAGGGGACATGACAGTCCACCCTTCCCGGAATTGCTTGCCCACAAGCAATTGCAAACCCAAATGATGAATCATGTTGTAATGTCCGTAGAGTATAGATCCTATACCTGTCAAATGAAACAACTTCTGCCAAAAGGTGTTGCGAGATCTATCATCTCCACTGTATAACTTGTTGGGAATTAAGGTGTCTCAACCTTTGCAAATTCCTAATGTTGTATTTATTTATCCCATGTTGAGTTGGCATAGTCAGCACCTTGTGTATATGCAGCAAGGTAAATTTTGGTGACTTTGGCAGCCGCGGTTTCCCCCTTGAATAATTAACGGGGATTTGGGGGCAGCGCCCCTGGGGCGCTCCTTGTCGCGGTACAAGGCGGGGTCGAGCGGCAGCGCCCTCGTGGGGGCTCGGGGGCAACGCCCTGAAACCTCAAACGATTTTTAATTAATGACAAGTGTCAGTGAGTATCTTTGCACGAGAGAAAGGCATCTTTGGGCGGTCAAGGGAGGTTATGACATGTAAGAGGAATATGATATTTTTAGTTAGTATATGACGGATTCTATGACAGCTGTAAGGTGCGTAAGAGCATCTGTCGTAACCTATCTTGGGACCAGGCGCCCACTTCAGGATGGGATGTTGGACAAGCGTCCTTAGGCGTGGGTTTTGCGGCATGAGTCCAAGATGGACGCCCATCTCTAGAAGGTTCCATATTTGCCTTGTAAACTCTATATAAACAGGTGTTTGGATGGGAGATAGACAACTTTGGTACAATTACTGTTATGCTGCCGGAATATCTCCAGATTCGACATTCGAAGACTCCTGAAAGAGCATTGGCTCTGAAACTGTATTGTAATCTGTTATTGTTTACTGTAATACATTTGAGCTGTGTTTTGGAGTGTGGGGTTTTTCACCCGTAAGGGTTTTCCCCACGTATATCTTGTCTCTCTCTCTTCTGTCTTCTTTCTAGTTCTTGTGTTTTGCTGCAATATCTCATGTTAATGGTTTAACATTGTTGTAATAGTTAGGATAAAGTTGGATTTGCATAGCCCTCTCCTCATTAGATTAGTGTAGGAAGCGTTTTCCGCACACCTAGCTTCCTTTCATAACTCGTAATTTTATCATCTCTCTGAAAAACAACTTGATCTCATGACTCACAACGTCATAAATGCAAACCTTTGGGAGGTTCGTGATGCGGTGCATAATTATACCTTTCCATCTTTGACTTGGATCAAGCAAAGAAGGCAACCAACTCTCCATATGCTCCTCTTTGATATGATGATGAACGAAAATATCCACAAACTCCCACAAGACCCAAGGCTGCCATAATACTCACCACCATGTTTTTGTTGGTTCTTTCCATGTGATGGAGAATCTGAAACACTTATTTGAGCTTCATGATCCAACTTGAAGCTCCTATGACCTCTTCAAAGAGATTGCAATGTATACCTTCCAAAGTAGAGTTAAAATTACAATGTGTAAGGGCTGGAAATAAGTTAGAACAGTCGCGATTCACCTAAAATCCTACCCAGTTAGGTACTATGATGGCTGCAATGATGATTCCTTTGGCTGAAACCTCTCTTCAACTTCTTCCATTAAAGATATTCCCTTAAATTATGCCAACTTGCAGCTGTTCATAACTGATAACAACTGTTCCAGCAACCTGCCAATGATATAACAGCAGCAAAACTGATATTCCCTTGCAAAAATCAAAAGTGTGAGCCATGTAGGGGCTGAAAATGCTCTATCAACAATCATGGATGGTAACCCTTTTCTTCTTATGATTAGATATCCCTGCAAAACCAATTGTATTGAAGTGGTATGGGGGCTGATAATGATTATGAGGCTGAAAATTTGGTACATGGCCGTCCCAAGTTTGTTACCTCCTTCCTTGGGTGGTAGGAGGTCATCAACAATTGCTCTCCTCCTTCCTTGTGGATGAATCTTTGCACGACATTACAAGTTTGATGCTACCTCACCATACTTATGTTGCACCACTCTGATTTTTCTATGAACTTCTTCTTGAGGCCTCCTTGTGATGCCCATGACTGCCCTAATAAGATAGTGGCCTTGACACACAACTCCCTTCACCTTAAACTCCTTCTTAGTAATGAGCTTCTCAAATAAATATAACCAATGCATGCCAACAACTATACTCACATCTTCTCTATTTCTGTTATAATGATTACCTTGGACTCCGAAAGTTCTTATCATGATGCCCCAAGTTATACCATTCGAAAAATGGTTCAGTCCAAACCATATGTGTGCTGATAGGTGAGTGTACCAATCATGCATTGCTCTGAATTTCTTCCCAAACAGCACTAAAGATGTTGGAATGTTTGCACTTAATGATCTCAACAAGTGAACCCTCTTACCCGCGACATTAAACCAAGAGAGTTTCTCCGTACCATGGCTGTAGCACAGCATTCTCTTGCTCAAGATCAGAATTGTAGTGGCTGGAAACCATCTTGTGCTAGCTACAAACACCTCAACAATGATAATGGGTGGGAAATGCTTCCACCATGCGATAAAAAACTCCTTTATGGATGCAACTAGAATGTGGGGAAGGCTAGAAATGTTGAGAACAGCAATTCTACAATTTGAGGCCATGCTTGTAGTGGTTCTTGGTTTATGTAACTTGCAACCAACACTCCTCCCTACTATGCTAAGTTGATAACTCTTAACAAGGAAGTCCTTGCATTCCTTGTGTTCACCCCAAGTGATGTCGAACTATTGTACCTTCATGATGCTAGGAACGATGAAGCCATTTTGTGGTATCTCATCCTTCTTGAATTCTCCATCACCCATCCAAAAGGGGCAACTCTGTATGTAGCTTGACTCCAACAACACCATACCATGCTTGGTCATAAAATCTTGAACATTCAATTGACATCTATTTTGCTTACCATCTTTCCACATCAAGCATCCCGCAGTGACTATCTCCATTTGGTCATCACCTTCAAATCTGGGACTTAGCTTCAAGAAGTGATCTATGAATCGTGAGCATTGATCAATCACAATGTGGTTAGGATGCACAATGAACCCTATATGATTCCTCATAAACTTCCTCTCAATGCAAGTGATGGATAACTCAATGGTGATATCCCCTTTGACCCTCAAAAGATCACCCAAATCCCATATGCAAAAGCAATCTTCACGCCCTATATTGCAAGTTGTATCCTTGACTCTATCACCCCTTTTAGCATGCTTCCCATGATAACAAGAATCTCGCAATGACATAATAGGAAACAACAAATCTGAAATATCTTCATACCTTATGCTGCAATCGAGGTGCTCACCTCCTTTTGCTAAATTATAAATTGTTGAGAGCAAAAACAATATTCATGCCCTATATTGCAAGTTGTATCCTTGACTCTATCACCCCTTTTAGCACACTTCCCATGATAACAAGAATCTCGCAATGACATAATAGGAAACAACAAATCTGAAATATCTTCATACCTTATGCTGCAATCAAGGTGCTCACTCCTTTTGCCAAATTATAAATAGTTGAGACCTCCTCAACACTTCCATCGTTAGAAAATCAATGGAGAGTTCATGATTGGGTGCTACTTCCTCTATCTCGGGTTCTTGGCATCCAACAAGTGATGTTTTTTCCTTCTTGACTTCCCCAAAATTCTGTTGACATTTGCAATTGTTAGAAATCAGCAAAACATCTTCTTTACCTTTCTATTCCTGCCCCATTTCTTGTAGCTTAAGCTTTCACAGTTATTCTTTCTTCTGCTCCACCAATTCTTTCTTGACTTCTTCTGGTAATTGTGGCTCAGGTGGCCCTTCTCCCCTTCATAAGGGTGTGGGTTGGAAGGGTCTAGCTGTGGAACCAATTACGGTTTTGTTGTTCTAGTTTGTTGAGGCACTCCCCTTGCCTGTAGGTGTCGATACTTGTAGGGTATCATTCATGTTCTGCATTGTTTGCAACATTTGTGTCAGTAGCTGGTTCATTTGTTGCCGGTATTGAATAAGGGCATTGAATTGGGTCTCTGTAAAACCTTTCATGTCTATCTTCCTTGTATACTTTCAAGTCTCTTTAACTGGAATGCATCCAAAATGTTAGCTTTACCCTGCAGGCCGGCAGGATCAAAGCTCTGATACCACAGTCATGTCCCTGGTTAATTTCTCTTTGAAATTTCTGTATATAAATATAGTCTCCTAACTGAAAGAAATGAATATGCACTGCTGTTACTGCTAAAGTGAAGTATAGATAGATCTATAATCCTCTGATCAGTACCCTTTAGTGGCATTTCAGACAAATTTATATGAAAAATAAAACCACGATACAGCTGCAATAGGCTTCTCAACTCATTTATTGATCAAAGTAGTTGATAGTTCGGATACATTTAATTTATGCTCAAACTTACTAAGCAGATTTGAAACAATTTACAATGCAGATCTAATAAGAAACCTCTGAAATTAATTGTCAACTCACTGTATACTACTGATACAGAGACTATAGGCAATACAGTATGCAAAAATAAATGCCGATAACATACGAATGGTAACTTGAAGCAGATCAGGTTGTTATTGGATAATGGATGCCGAATCAGGTGGCTCAGATCCTTGAAAGGATGATGGGCTGGCAGATATGCGACCTCCTTGTGTTGGAAACTGCCCTCAATGATGTTGCGATAATTATAAACCCCTATTGGTGGTGGTAGGCAGCAATTAATATGCAATTCGTTGTATGAGGTGCTGAGATGAGGGAGTGAACTCCAGGATGGTGCAGATTTCTTGGCCCAGCTATAGTCACTAAAATGTGATTAGGTGCTATGAATTTGCTGTGCAAATGATGGCTCAACTCCACATGTATATGTGAATCGATTTTCAACCCTGATTTCCACCCTTATAAACTTTATGATGCTGAAAACAACTTGCAACAATTTATATGGGCTTCAACCTGCGAGATAGGGCAAATTTTCTCCCAAACAAATTAAATCCACGGCTGATGGTAAGGATACAATATCCTCAAATCAGTGAATGATAATACTTCTGCCCTCAAACCTGATGAAACCCTAGGTGCACCAATCAGACCTGAAACCCTACAATAAATAATGGCGATCAACCACCAAATCTGAGCGCAACCTTCGAAATCTGCTTAGTGCTGATTATTAAAGTAATATTTAGTTTATTAATGATCAATCTAGTTGTTTATTTCTATTTTTAGTTTTAGTTTAGGATAAGATCCTTTTTGCTTTCTTAGCTTTAGTTTTTCTGCTTTAGTCTATTTTTAGACTGTATAATCTCTTTATATTGAGCTTTCAGCTCTCTTGTAAAATATCTTATTCGATAATACATTATTCAGTTTTTAATCATGTAACATGGTATCAGAGCAGTTCCTTTCATGGAGCTTGTCCGTACATCCATACAGATCTGGTTTATAGATCAGTTTTTTTGAAGAATTCTGTGATGGCATCCCTCGTTTTGGCATTTTGCTTCTGAGTTCGTGTTTTTCCTGGCCGTAAGTTGTATTTTCGCGCTTTTTGGAGGCGGGCGTCTATGTTTGGTCGCACATTTGGTAGGGTTTCGATGGCTTCATCGCCTTTCGTATTTACCCTCAGAGTCGGTGTTTTCAAAGGGTTGTTTTTTCCTAACAAGGGTTTTTCACTAGAATCGCATTGTAGGATCCGGTATTTTTTTGGCACGTTTTGTATTTGTCGGTGCTCCTTTTTTGAGGATTCGCATGTTCATGGTTTCCATTGGCACTCTACAAAATCACATGCTTTTCTCCTTAAACGTGGGTTAATGCGAACGCTTATTCTTGCTACAAGGGTCGCGGTTGTTTGTTTGGGGTCCTGTAATCGCGATTTTGGACATGTTTTTGTTCTGCTTAAACATTTTTTTCTTGGTCACGGATCATGGTCAAACCCTTCAACTATCTACAAGCAACGGTCTCATCTGCTTTTTGGTCGCCATCAAAGGGTTTTCATGGTTTGCTCTTGATCGACGAGAGTTCTTTCTGGAGGTTGTTTTTATTCAACAGTGGCCGCCGTTTTTGGTTGTGTTTTTAGCCTGCATTTGGTCGCCTCTGGTAGTGACTTCCTTTGTTTTGTTGCGGGTTCTGTATCTCTTCAGCGTCGGCTACACCATTTTTGGTGTTTGAAACGTCTTTTATTTTTGGATCTGAAGGTTTTCGGTTTTGGATAAAGGCGCTTTCTGTATTGTGTTTGGAAACACAAAAGTTGTTTTACCTGGTCACAGTCCTTTTTTTTATCCTCTTTTGTGGCTGCAGTCAACTTTCTCTTCTAATCGGCGGTTTGACTGTGGGGTTTCTTTTTCGTAGCTGAGGTCTTTTGCAGTTTCTGGGCGATTTTATAAATCAAGAATTCAATCTGTTGGTTCCTTGGAAGTTTTGTCAGAGGCTTTGTATTATGTTGAGCGCTCAGTACCAAGCAATCCACTGCAAGCACCCAGCAGACACGCAGAAATATTTTTTCAAAATCCGTGTTCGGATTTTCTGAGCTTATGCATTCAGTACTCTCGAGATCAGTAGTTTGAAATCCGTGTTCAGATTTATCTCGAGATATGTGCCTCGGTTTCTGTGTTTCAAATTTATTCTGTTTTTGGAATCTGTGCTTCGTAACCCGGGCAAGGGTTTTGTTCAACATCTATGCCGTCTGTCTGCTTCAATATTTGTGCCATCAATTTGTAATCCATTTTTTCGTGCCTCGGAAAATGTGAAAAATGGCATCATGGTCCAACAATAGTCAGAAGTTCAACGGCAGCAAACTTTTTAATCGTCGGTGTTTCTCTACAGGATCTTGTTAGAATTGGGTTCCTGTTCCGTAGCCCTTTGAATGGGGTTCTATTTTCTTGATCAACGGCTTCCTTGTTTGGCAATGTTTTTGCCTAGTCGCTGTTTTTGGAGATTTTTCTGCCTAGTTCGCATCTTTGTGGGCTTCATTGATCTGCGCTTACAACGCTTAGCCCCTTCTCATCACCAGCGGGACCAGCAATCAACATTTGTGTTTGGCAGGTGGCCATTCTGCTTCTTCAGATTTGTGTTTCGACACCCGTACTCAGGTTCTATTTTCTGTTTATGATGTCCATCTATCTCCAAAGGTAATCTATTTTAGGGGGCATCTTGGTGTAGTTAGTACATTGACCATTATGGTGGAGTATTAAAGTAATATTTAGTTTATTAATGGTCAATCTAGTTGTTTATTTCTATTTTTAGTTTTAGTTTAGGATAAGATCCTTTTTCCTTTCTTAGCTTTAGTTTTTCTACTTTAGTCTATTTTTAGACTGTGTAATCTCTTTATATTGAGCTTTCGCTCTCTTGTAAAATATCTTATTCGATAATATAGTATTCAATTTTTAATCATGTAACATTGATGATAGCCTCCCTCCTATGGTGCTTGCAAAATATTGATCTTGATCAGCTCCAAACCCTAAAATGATGCACAATACTCTGGTTTGGTGCACCATGAAAACCCTGGGTGGATTTGCCAATGCCGAAAAATTGAGGGTTTTAGTCCTCACCTCTGAAAATAGACCCAAGAGGGTTTTCGTCCTCCTAGATCCAAATTGCAGCCAAGGGTTTTTGTCCTCAAATGCCCTAGATTGAACAAACTGCTCAAATCTAAAAATTGTATGCGAAGGATAACTTGAATGATGATAAAATGAAGATAGGCGCCTCATTGATATACCTTTTCTAATTTGGCCCTTGAATCCTGAACTTCCCTCCAAGTAATAAAAAGTATTTTTTTAATTGTAAATTTATCTTATTTTTATTTTAGTACTAGTGTTTAAAAACACCTTTTAATTAATATTAAGTTGCCCTTAAATTAAAAATTATTGGGCCCAACTTAAATAATATTATTAATTATTTTAACCCAAAAAAAGGGGACATGACAACTTGTCAATAGATGGCAATGGCATGGATACACATCTATTAGAAGTAGTTTTTCCTCACTCTCCACAACCAACTTTGCAATTTCAACCAGTTGTTCCAACGTATATCCCCACAAACTCTAAGCCCGTGTCCATTCTCACCTAATAAATGGTGTCCAACTCTATTATAGCTCCTATAAAAATCAATTTTGCAAAATATGACAACCACCCCTTGTATTTTTACCCTTATTATTGCTCAAAATGGTAGCAAATTGCAGCAAGGGCTTTTTGGAATTAAGAGGACCTTTTGCAAACCCCTGAAGAGAGGATGAAGGGCATGCAAAATGGGTTTTTGGAGTTGCAATAATGGTTGTGTTTGGATTTTCAAAAGAATGAGAACCACCAACACTCCTGTTGATGATTGTTTTTAGACAAGTCAACAATAGAGTAAAATACTGAGTATCCAACTCTCTCTTGAATAAAGCTCTTCACAGGCTAAACTATGTGATCCAATGAAGTAACTCCAAGATTCCTTTCTATGATTTATGATTACAGTGGATAGACTCAGTGATTACATGTGATCTTGCTAGTAGTCACAAAGGGACTTATGCTGACTTCTTCATATTTCATTTAGCTTACTTCTCCTGTAAGTGTGGATGATATATGTACAAGGTTTCAATAATGAAGAAACGGAAAACGATAATGGTTTAGGAAAGCTAATCTAAGGTCAATGAAGCAATGATGATGCAAGAACAAACAAACTCCTTAATTAACCTAACTCCACTTCGCCAAGGATGCCTACAACTACATGGAGTTGGTGCAATCTCCTAAGGATAGCGAAAGGTTTTCAAATCATGAAAGCTTATACAAGCACCCATCAGATGGCGCAGCTCAAACAAGCATTCACAATCGAACTTAAGCAAACGAAGCTCAGACTAGCTTTACACAACACTTCACCGGCGATGAATGTTAAAAGCATGAGCTAGGAGTTGATCAAATATTCAATACAAACATACATTACATCAAGGAGCTACTAATCTACTTCTAATGTACTTTGAAACATCTCTCCACTTCATCAAGATACAAGAAACCATGTCATTCCACAAGACAACACTTAACACCAAATGAGTTCCAATGTCTTTGCATTAATCTTGAGAAATATTTACAACAACTTTAAGTACTCTCAAAGAATTTCGAGAGTCTCTTCTATTCTACTCTTCTACTCTCCTACTGACTACTATCTAATGAACTACTGATTTTACAAATGAGGCAACAAGGCCTTTATATAGAGGTCCAGAAATACAATGAAGGGCCTGGATCAATCCACGTAGCCAAGGGTGCAGATCATGCCACCTCAACAAGTAGTTACAACAAATTGCTATTTTTAGTACATAAAAGAGGCAATGAATATTATAATAAATTAGCTAGTTTAATGGTCACTCTGATCCCTGCTTTTCTCCTATTAGATAGGTTTTATTCCTTCTTTAGTTATTTCCTTTCTGTATTGCTTTGTTAACTGAAGCTTTTGCTTTATGCCAGCTATCAGTCTCTTTTTAGTATGTTCCCTCTCTCTATAAAGAGCTTTCGCTCTCTAATGTAATTCATTCGATCCTATTTCAATAATATAATCTTCAGTATTATTTTTGTCATGTTTCTGCAACATTTGTAACATGGTATCAGAGCATGTTCCCTCCTGCACCTGTCCCTACTTCTGTACAGATTTGGATTTGAAACGTCATTTCTTTAGATCAAGTTTTTTTCTCTCCATTCCTCAACGTGGGTTTCTGCAGATTTTTTCTTCTTCTGGAGGATCAGAGGGTTTCTACGTTTTGTTCTTTCTTGCGGATTGTCTTTCCTTGAAAATCGCAATTCAGGGTTTTGAAGGTTTTTTAGGTCACGATTTTTCGTTTTTTCCATGGGCGATCCTGTGTTCCTAGCCGTCGCGTTTTTTGGTTCAAGTCGTGCAAAAGCGTCTTTTGTCTGTTGAGTGTTTTTTCTTCAGAGGATCGCGAGCTCTAACAATGGTTTAAGTTTTCATTCGTGGCATTTTATTCTGGGTCGCGCATCCATTTCTAGTGGTTGTTTTTAGTGGTCGTGAAACCCTCTGGACTCACCTTTTGAAGCCGTATTTCCTGAATGACGAGTTTTCACTGCTGAAGGGTTTCGTGACCCCTACGGGCTCCGTAAAAGTTTATGGTGATTTCATTCCCTACGGCTCACATGTTTCTTTGCAAGCCGCAACTTACAAGGCACGTATATGCCTTTGTTCGCTGTGCTCTGCAAAAGTCGCGGTTCTGGTCATCGTGGCATAAAGTCACGATCTACTATTAAGTCTTGGGCATTTCCAAACCTTCGGCGGTTCTCTCTTCAGTTGCCGGTTTGTTTTTGTTTCTAAAGGATTTAAGGCCGTCATTTTCTCTACAAAGAGTCCATTGTTGGCTCCACAATCTTCTTCCTGTTTGATTTCAAAAAAATTCTTCAGCGACTTCTATTTTTTTGTATGCTTAGGCGGCATTATGCTTGATGGACCTCGATGGCTTCATTTTATTTTGACAGGTGGATCGTCATTTTCTGGGTATTTCTTCATTTGAACACGGAATTCGTGACAGAACAGAAAAGAAGTCTGCATGTCTGTTGTGCACGAATCCTGAGTTTGCAGATGTTCTGAACTTCTGCTTTTCGTACTCTCGAGATCTGAGCTTTGAAATCCGTGATTCAGATTTATCTCAATATCCATACCTCAAAGTCTATGTTCACGACTTTTGAGTCAGCTTATTCCGTGTTTTCGAAATCTGTATCTGTGTAAGGATTTTCCTTTTGCTATCTGTGCCGTCTATCTGCTCCCGTTTCTGTGCCCACTGCTTATAATTTGTTTCTCGTGTCTTGAAAAACGTGAAGCATGGCATCTTTGACCAACATTTTGTTGGAGAGCAGTCAGAGATTCAACGGCAAAAATTACAACACCTGGAAGTAGCGGATGATGACTATTTTTGAGTATCGGTGTTTGGACAAGATTATTCTGGGCACTACTACACGTCCTCCAGTGGCGGGTAAGGATCAGGATAGATACGATGAGCAAAATCGTGAAGCAGTAATGCTTATCAAGCTATCGATCACCGATGATCAACTGCCTCAGGTTCTGTTTGCGAAAACAGTAAAAGAAATTTGGGAATCACTGAAGGACCTTCATGAAACCTCTGACAAAAGCCGAGCATTCTTTCTCGAGAACATGCTCTTCTCAATGATGATGGATGATCAGATGTCTCTGCAGGAGCATCTCACAAAAATCAAGGACATCCGTGATCAATTGACGACGATTGGTCAGAAGATGGAAGAAGAAGATATGGTAGTGATCACTCTGAAAAGTCTACCATCATCTTATGAGCACTTTATTGAAACTCTTAACATTACTTCATCTAATGTTAGTCTGACGTTCCCCGATCTGTGCAACAAACTCTTGCAGCAGGATCAATGGAAACAACAGTTTGGTAGCAATGCTTCTTCCTCCTCAGAACAAGCATTTACTGCCAAGTCCTTCCAGCAGTATCAGGGTCCTAATCAGCCCTCGCAGCAGTTCAGTCAGGGCCAGTCACAGGACCCATCCAAGAAATACAACATCCAATGCAATTACTGTCACAAGTTTGGGCATATGAAAAAGGATTGCTGGAAACGCTTGGTTGCTGAGCAGTCCAAGTCTGAAGCTTCAACTCCATCAGCACACGTCACAGAGCATACTGAGCAGAAGGAGTCTGCTTTCTACGCCTTCTAGGCCAATCTCCTCTGTCTGTTTTGTCAGTTGCTAGTGGACCAACCTATCTCTGTTTCTGTTGTCTCCATTCAGGGGGGCGATTCTGTTTTAGTTTGTACACTGACCATTAAGGGGGGATATTATGATAAATTAGCTAGTTTAATGGTCACTCTGATCCCTGCTTTTCTCCTATTAGACAGGTTTTATTCCTTCTTTAGTTATTTCATTTTTGCATTGCTTTGTTAACTGAAGCTTTTGCTTTATGCAAGCTGTCAATCTCTTTTTAGTATGTTCCCTCTCTATAAAGAGCTTTCGCTCTCTGATGTAATTCATTCGATCCGATTTCAATAATATAATCTTCAGTATTATTTTTGTCATGTTTCTGCAACATTTGTAACAATGAAGGCATGCTTTCCAAGATGATAAGCTTGCAATGAAATGATGTGGCGAAACATGATTGGCTTGATGATGATGTACATGCCACATAGGTGCCATCTTAGCATATTCCCAAATTGCATCATCTTTTGATGTCTTCAATGTGATTGCTTTGAACTTGTATGTTTGGGAATACTTTGTTGATCTTGCCTTGTTCATCTTCTTGTAAACTGGATGTATGATAGATGTTGCTCATTTGCTTAACTTTGTGATTCTTCTTCTTGCGGGATGTAGATTGACTTCTTTGAATGATTCTTTGTGGAGAGTAGTATAGATGACTTCTCAAGGAGACTTGAAGTAGGAGATCTCTCTTGGACTTGAAGATTGAAGAGTCTTGAAGTATACGGATAGATGTCCTTGACATAATGCCATTGATGAAGTGTTCCAACACGATGGTCTTGAAGTGGCCCTTTGAAATGGCTATCCGCTATCTTTCATTTCACTTCTTGCACGAAGTTAACTCCAAGTGCTTATTCCTTAGATAATCCCTTAATTCAGTTCCATGCTCCTGCAAGAGAGAAAGAAACAATATTAATCCACTTGATAATACTCAATTTTATAACACATAAGAATCATTACATGCATTTTTAACCTAGGCGCACTAGATAGCAATTTGTTAATTTTCGTGCATTAGATGGATGTTTTGATCCCCCTTTGATTTTCACCAAAGTGGCACACTAGATAGGTATTTTAAATCCTCTTGTTTTCTGGCGTGGTGGATGAGACTTTGATCCTTGCTTGGCATGCTTATAAAACTTGACTTCAATCCCATTCTAAGATTCCAAGGCAGCGCATTAGTTGAGGTTTTTTGCCCTCCCTTGGGATCTTCATTTCAAACCACCGTTTCAATCCTTAATAAGGGCGCAGCAGATATGGTGCAGTAGATGAGGATTTTGAATCCTCTGGAAAACGCTCTAAATTTTGCAATCTTCACCCCCTTCATCTTGGTCGCATTAGATCAGAATTTGGATGCTCGGTTGAAAAATCATCATTGGATCTCCTCTTTGATAAAGGCGCATCAGTTATGGCACATTGGTTGAGAGTTTTGGATCCTGATCAAAATGATGTCAAAAACTTAAACTTAACTCCCTCCATAGGTGGCGCATTGGTTGGCAAGTTTGGTCTCTTCTTCATGTAGGCGTAGCAATTGGGGATTTTGATTTCTCCTTGAAATGTATCAAAACTTAAATTTAAATTATCTGCCCATATGGCACAGCAGATCAGGCGCACTAGATCAACATTTTAAATCTTCTTAAAATCGTTCAAAACTTGAATTTCACCTCTTTCAAAGATGGCGCAATGGATCATGATTTTGGATCCTCTTAAAATGCTCTAAAAGTTGCCATCTCCACCCCTTTAAGCGCATTGGATCAGTCGCAATAGATCAAGGTTTTGTATCTTGTTGAAATGTTCAAAAAACATGATTTAAGCCTCTCATGATACTCATTGAGGTGGCGCACTAGTTGAGTATTTCAATCTCTCCTGAAGACTCACTAAAACCTTCATTTTACCTTTGTATAAATGGCACATTGGTTGAAGCGCTTGAGATGGGGTTTTGGATCTCCTTATACTTGTTTAGACTTCACTAAAATCCATCCAATTTTGGTGCATGGGTTAGGGCGCAATGGATCAACATGTTGAACGCTTCTTGAAAAGGCCTTAAAACTTGTATTAAACTAGCATTTGTCCTTACCCTAAGGTGGTCGCATTGGTTAAGGCGCAAGAGATCAGCATCTTGATCTTTCTTCCAACATATCTTTAAAAATCCATCTTATCTTGCCCTGCAAAATGGCGCTTCAGTTGAGGCGCATTGGATTCATGTTTTGAGTCCCCCTTGAAATGACATTCAAAAGTTGACCCTTGTCTCTTTGATGGCGCTCTAGATGAGGCGCACTAGTTCAAGGTTTTGATTCCTCTAGGATGAATGAAGTAAAACTCAAGTCAAACCTTCCTTTAAGGATGGCGCATTGGATAAGGGATTTGAATTCATCTTAAAACCTCATAAAATCTACATTTTGATACTTGACACTATCCTCTCCATCTTGGCGCATCACTTCAAGATTTTGAATCCCCCTCCTAAAAGTTGCATTTCCACTACCAAACAAACTTCAACTACCTTGGCACAATGGATGAGGATTTTGAATCCTCTGGAAATCCTTCACAAAATTTCAATTTAACTTCATCCCAAGGTGGCGCATCACATAAGGAGTCTGATGCTTGGTTAAAATATGCTCTAAAATCATCTTTATCTCTTCTTGACAAGGGCGCATTGGTCAAGGCGCATTAGATAGGGATATTAACGCTTGGTTGTAAGATGTTCAAGATGAAGCAAAACCACTTCCTTCCCTTGGCGCATTGGATCAAGCGCATTGGTTGGAGATTTGGATCCTCTGGAAATCCACTTCAAACCATCATCTTCACCTTCCTTCTTGAGGGCGCATCGGTTCAAAGTTTTGATTGCTTCTTTCAGTACATAGCCGTTTTTCAGTGTTCCTCAGGGTAAGGTATATTGAAAAATATATTTAAGTACAAGATTCTTATACTTTAAATATTTTTCAATTTACCTTTCAGGATGTTTGAGATAGGTCCCGAATCCACCGGATTTAACATGCAAAATCTAGAATTTGGAGGATCCACAAGATTTCAGACTTAGTCAATTTTTCAGGATTTCAGGATTTTCAAGCTACCAGACTTAATCATTTTCAGGATCTCAAACATGCATCAGGATATTATGATTTCTCCTACTAAGCTAAAGACTCAAACACCACTGACTTCATCATGAAACAAACTTAAGACATCATCCAAAACTCAATGCAAAGCACAGAAGCTCAAAAAAGAGGGGGTCCCCATTTGCAATGGGGCGATGTGTGATTAGGTCACAACAACTCCCTTCGACTTCCCTTGGGTTTACTTGAACTTCTTCACTATCCATGTCATTGTCATCACTACTGCTCATTTTTACTATTAAAGATGAAAGATCAGAGAATTGTTTCACAAGCTGCTAAGGTTGTAGAACTGTGGTTATGTGTGAGAGCAAACTGAAAAAAATATAAACAAACTCTCTTAAGTTTAACAGAAAAATAAATAAAAAAAGAATGAAAACGTGTATAACTGACTGTTAAGTGTTATATAATATACAAGCACAGTATAAAGCCTACCTTAATGGCTGGAAAATTCATAGTCCCTTATTTTCCATAGTCCCTTCCTTCCTCTTGTAAAACCCTACGTGACTACTTCTGAAATCAAAAAGGGTGAAGCAGCAGTGAATGCCTTCAAGTTGTTGAGCTATTAACTGAGAATGAGAAACCCAAACCTCATCGACAATAGACACAAAAATGAAAAGAATAAAAATTAAAAGGTTTATGTTTTACACTTGAGGCATTTAGGGTTGGATAAGGGGTGTGGGAGGGCTTGTGGACCCCCATGCCCCTTTTAAAACTGATTTTTTTCATAAATCAAAGCATTGTTTTTAGAACATGCAAAAAATCCCTTTTCGATCGAGGACGTCTGGACATCCTTGGGATGGTCAAGAGACATCTCAGACGTCCCCAACCATCCTTGGGACGTCCAAATGTCCCATGCTCTATTAGGAACATTATGAGCCATTCAAGAACATTTTTATTTTCTAGAAAAATTTGGGGACAACCAAGGAACGCCCCCTGCTGTCCCACCGTCTCAGAAACACAAAGTGGGATGAGGATGTCAGTTTCAAGCCTGGGGACGTGTCCCCATGGAACATAGGGAAATATTACACAAATCCAAGAAAGTAATAGATGGCTAGGCCTAGAAATATATGGACTCGTATCATGGTATGTCAAGAAAACTAATAGGTTGAAAATAACTACCATCATAACAAAGTATGGAAAGTAAATACTAAATACACAAATGGATACAATGAGCAGCCTAGAATTCATACAACCTAACTAGCATTTTAAGTTGATTATCATGTTCATGTTGTAAGCTATGTATGATCATGATACTTACAACCAACAAGTCAATCTAATTTACTCAAAGAGACTAACCATAGCTATTTTCTGGCTATTAGAGTCTATAAGACTATATATACTATGGACTGTCTGACAAGCAAGTAGAAGTACAATCCTTTCATTTAACAACGAAAAACTACAATTATACGTAAGGTAGCTAGGAATCTCTCTCATTCAAGGATGCATAGGAAAAATCAAGTGTAGGGAAGAATTGAGATGGAAGGGCCTGAGTGGGGAGGTGGAGTTGAATTTTGATGGGGCTTCCAAAGGAAACCCTAGAAGGGCTAGGACCGGATATTTATTATGTGATTGTAAAGGTGGTTTTATGTTAAGTGGTTTTATTTTTTGGGGGAAAGCAAACAAATAATTATGGGTAGCTCTGCTTGTCGGTCTCAAAGCTACCTATAAGGCCAGATATCATGAAGTGGAGATTGAAGGGGATTCACAAGTAGTTGTTAATGTGATGATTAAAGGGTAATGTACAAATCGGAAATTGAATGTGATTATAGAAGATATCGATGGCGTTTGCAATTTATCTCTTCCAATATCTCTCATTGCTATAGAACCCAAAATAAAGTGGCAGATCTCTTGGCTAACCAAGGGATCCATGCTTTAGGACTTCTCTTTAATAGAAAGTAAGGATATAAATGATTGGGTAAATTTTGCCTCTTATAGAGGGTGATTGGCCGCCATAAGGTTTTAATGAGCTTGACGGTCATTATGACTTGTTAAGGTGTGGCATAGAAATGTGATGGTTTTAAGTGTTTGAAGGCTTCTCACACATGATGGTATGGGGTAGTAGTATCAAGAAGCAATTGATAATAATCTTGGGTGATGTCATTCTTGCATTTGATGCTTTCAATGGCAGTTTTCTGGATTGTGCAGCTGGCGCTTCTAGTTTGGTTTGGGTGCTAGGTATTGGTCTCTTATTGCAAGGTAGTTGTGTTCTTTTCCTTTGTATGGCATGACGGTAGACTCCAAGGACCCACTTAAACAAGGTCCGGTCTCAGATCATCACCTGAAACAGATTCTCAATTATAACGATGCAGCCAATTTGTAGCTGGTCAAGGCAAGCCTTGGGAAGGATGGTGTGGCTAATATTGGTTGCTTTAGATCACGTGCGATGATTCTTGTTGATTTTAAGGAGAAGCTTACAAAGGTGGTACTGAATGAAGAAATTAGGGCTTGTATCATGAAGCTTTTGGTTAGGGTTAAGGAGGAAGACAAAGCAATGGAAAGAGTCCTATTCTCTGGAAAGCCAATGTATGTGGTAGGTAAAAAAAATTTAAAAAGAGCAATAGGCCTTGGGTGCTGAGTTTGAAGCTTCCATTTTACAACTGCAAGAAGAGGTGCATGAGTTGAGGATGGGTAATCAAATACTGGAAGAGTTTTATCAGGACCTACATATGGCAATGAGACATATGGTGATAATGTTTCACAATGGTACGCTGCAATTGTCTAGTGGGTCTACAATGCCCTTATTGGAAAATGGTCTGCTGACTAGGGCTTTGCATGCAGTCGGAGGTTATTGAAGGTATCAAAGTGCATGAAACAATGCCTACATCTGGTGCTTTTGTGCCATTATTGGATTGGTTTCAGTTTCAGTGAATGGCATGTATGGACAAGTCTCTGAGCAATGGAAGACTTCGGTTCCTTTTTAGTTTCGTATTATTAATGATGTTTTCTGGTGCTGTGGGTCTTTAGGCTTCTATATCTTTTCTGTAAGCAGGCTTATGTTCAGGCTGTATCAGCTGAGTATGCTCTGTTTTGGGTTGCAGTTTTTGTATTTTGTTTTTTGGCTGACTCTTTTGTAGGTTTTAGTACAGTAGACTGCAGTGTTGGTGACGGGTATATGTTTTGTGTATTTTTGCTTTAATGGTGAAAGTATGGTTTATGCAATATCTGAGTTGGGGCCCCATTAATAGATCCCCGATGTTATAATAAAAAAGAAAAAAGGTAACTAGAAATTTCGAAGCTTTTCAAGCTGCAGCATTTCATAAAATAACGGAGGCTATTTTCAAGTTTTATTGCACCAAGAATAGGTAATCAGAAACTCCCGAAACATTGGTTATCTGAAGTGAGATGGAGTAGATACATTAGAAAACAGGGAGAACTTTGGGGTATAGTTCTCAAAGAAATAAAAAACAGTATTGAGAATGGCAGAAACTATTGACAAATGGTATTGGAAACATGTGTTTAACTCCTGGAAAGGAAACTGTATTAAAAACTTAAAGATAATTCATAAAAGCCTTATTCCAGCAAAGATAACTTTTACTAGAAATTCCTAAAAATTGGTTGAAAACTACCAAAAAATGAATATGGATTTTTGGATCCTCTATAGGAATTTTCAGCAGTTTTTTGGATGGGGAAACATTTTAGAAACCAGGAAACAGGTTTCCAACCTCCCAATAAGAGATTCAGAGCTTTTACAGGGAGCAGAATTTGACAGCAATCCAACGGACAACATACTCAATTGCACAACATGCCATGAAAGCAATACCCTAAGCACCAGTACTGACCCAACAAACACAAATTATACCGAAATGTAAATGAATAATTTATTGCAAGAAGATAGCAATTTCTAAGAAGAGATGTGAATCTACAAAATACAGATTTTTTTTGCTGCTTATGTTATCCATTTGTGTTCACTCTCAAACGAAAAGCAAGATAAAAAAACATTCCTCCAGGGATTTCAGTGAATCTATGGCAATATGAACTTCATCAAAACTTAAAGTTTATAGTTTAAGATTTTGGGGTTTCAGAGGGATTTATGGACGTGGAACTTTCCCGAACACAGTTACAACACTTGCAAGTGACCTACTATGTTTTTGGTATTTTGCCTGAATTTTGAAAATCTTCCCCAACTGCTACCTGGATCATAAAGTGCCAGACAATTGTTACTTCAACTAAAAAATTACCCAATCTAGCCTTTAAACCTATTTAGGGGTTCCTTACACAATTCACCCGAAGTTTTATTTCTTTAGAAGCTCTTTATCTCCGCACCGTACTCTAAAGTTGTAATTAAATTTCAAGATTTCTGAGATCACCCATTGCTTGGACCGATACAATTATGAAGACTATCTTTCTATAATAAACTCTGATAACTCTAATTAACTCTTAGATCCAAAAAAAAAAAAAAAACCTCAAAACTGACACGAATTCCCAAGGACGGTCAGCCAAAAAATCAACTGCTTGCATATAAACTGCACATCAAAAATCTATAAAGAATATAAACAATAAAAAAATTTAAAACCCCCAGATAGTTTTTTTAATTCCATATCCTCGATTACCAAATTACGTTTACTTACAGTAATTTTACGTACAAATGGGTCATAAAGTGTCACATAAACATAATCCTCAGCACAACGTGCTCTGAATCACTTACTTGCAGCAGGATCTGGGCGCTAAATATCAGTCACATGTCAATATGACCGAGAATTTCAGATTAGGGAAAGTTAAAGTTAATGCAGGCAAACAAACGCTGAGTGAAGATTATAATGGCTCGCATACGTATTACAACTATGCTCAATTGACCAATAAAACTGCCCAAAAATGCTATCGCCGTTATCATCTCCATGGCAAGATCCTCCTCCTCCTTGCTGTCTCACAGACTTGTTGATTTGCTATATTAATGCGCCTTAAAAATGCCAAAAAAGTCGCCTGTGGCTTCCACAAATACCAAATGGACTTGTCGAGAAATCGGTGGAAACGTGATAAAGGAAGACTGTCCTGTCGTATTTCTGACTGCACTGATCGTGATATTACGACCCCCATTTGGGGGACAATCTTTTATTTGGCAATACGCCCACTATGGGTTTAACATTATATCATGATTTAGTGGGATTCAACTGCATAGTGTGTGTTTTTCCTTGGTGGAGGGTTTTTAGGTTCATATCGGTTTTGCGATCTAATACAAGAGTGTGAGTTTAAGCTTATATTTCTTCCGCTGAAAGCTAAGGACTGGGGGTATCCATTCTGCCAAAGTCATAAAGGGCACGATCTTGACCTCATCCTTTATATGTTGAGGGTCTTGCACTTAACAAGACTGCTCATTCGGAACCATTCAACTTCACTGGTAGACCAAGCGCCCGTTGACCCAACTGCATAGTTTTATTATGCAATGTTTTATAAGATTCAATTGCGAAGTTTTTGAGTCACATTCATTGACCCATATTTTATGAGGTGGTTCACAAGAATCCATTCCTCATGTGCATGAATGGTCTATTGAGCACTCAATGCATTTAAATGATGCTCACATGATTCATTGACCCATATTTTGAGTAGTGGTTCACTAGAACTCGTCTCTTGGGAGCATGAATGGTCCACTTAACACTCGTCGCATCAAGGTGATACCCATAGGGGTGAAGCACTGGGACTTCTTGGGAGGTCACACATCCCAGTATTAATCTAATTCAAGTGCACTTAATTGTGGATTGTCCCCCAAGATCAAGCCCACCTAACTTGCTACTCCATTTACAAAACCTTCAGCATGTGTTGTGCCTTATGAGCCATTCATTATAGAGCTCCTTAGCTTATTCATTATTAAGTAGGTGGTGTTTTTCGTAGCAT
The DNA here is from genome assembly GCA_027924645.1 of Cunninghamia lanceolata. Taxonomy (NCBI): domain Eukaryota; kingdom Viridiplantae; phylum Streptophyta; class Pinopsida; order Cupressales; family Cupressaceae; genus Cunninghamia; species Cunninghamia lanceolata. The sequence goes on along the minus strand of BSBN01000165.1, from coordinate 9,301,356 downwards.
GTCAAATTATGTGATGTTTCATCAAGATTCAACTATGTAGTTTTTTAGTCAAACTCATGGACCCATATTTCATGAGTAGTAGTTCACAAGAACCTATCTCTTGTGAGCATGAAGGGTCCACTTAGCACTTATTGCATCTATGTGATGCTCATAGTGGTGAAGCATCATTGCTAAGGGGCTCTATAATGAATGGTTCATAAGGCACAATAGTTGTTGAAAACTTTATAAATGGGGGTAGCAAGCTAAGTGGTCTAGAACTTGGGGGAAACTCCATGGTTAAGTGAGCTTGAGTCAAAGTAGTACCGAGATGAGTGTCCTCCTGGGAAGTCCAAATGTTTCACCACTATGAGAATCACTTAGATGCGACGAGTGTCAAGTGGACTGTTCATGCTCATGAAAGATGGGTTCTTGTGAACCACTACTCATGAAATATGGGTCAATGAGTTTAACTCAAAAACAACATAGTTGAATCTCGATAAAACATCACACAATTTGACATGATGTGAAAAGCACTATCTTCTTGATAATGAATGATCTAAGGAGCTTTATAATGAATAGCTCATAATGCACAACACTTACTAAAGGTTTTGCAAATGAGGTAGCATGTTAAGTTGACTTGATCTTGGGGGAAGCTCCATGGTTAAGTGTGCTTGAGTTGGAGTAGTACTGGGATGGATTGTGACCTCCCAAGAAGTCCCAATGCTTCACCCATATGAGCATCACCTATATGCAATGAGTGTTAAGTGAACTATTCATGTTGATGAGAGATGGGTTCTTGTGAACCACTGCTCATGAAATATGGGTCAATGAGTTTGACTCAAAAACTACACAATTGAATCCTTATAAAACATCACATAGTTTGACACACTACAAAAAACACCACCTAACAAAAACAAATCTCAAAACTCTCAATTTGTAGTGAAATAAACTAATCAAAAATTTATTTATTATTGTTCTACTTGATTTTTCAAATGACAACTTTTAAGAGAGATAATGTTGTGTTTAATTATGAAGTGTTGGAAATAAAAGAATTCAACATGATGAACTTAGAAATAACTCTTAATGATGGAAAAATCAGCTTTGATAGAGGAATATACATTTGTATCATAATAACACTTAATGCGCAAGATAATTTTCAAGCCTTTATTTACAATAATCAATAAGCTCAATTCTCCTTTATTTTGATTACTACAACATTCTATTTTTTCTTTCCATGCTTGAAAACATACTTTCCACCTCTCTTTTATAATTGTTGTTTGTGTTGAAGCATCCATCTTGGGCCCTAGTAGAATCCCTTCGAAGTTCGAAGTAGGAAAGTTGTCTATTTATTTTAAATTTCATTTTGTATGGTTGATAGTCAATATTACAGGTGTGGATTCTATGCCACAGTGCAAGTTCATTCTGCATAGTCAGATTCGACCCTACAAAGTTGTAATTATTTTTGTTGAACTCTTTCTAAATTCATATTATTGCTCACATTTTTTTACATTTTTTATAATCCTTATGGATCACATCTCCCTTCTTGGAAATAATTTTGGTCCCACAAAAGCTCAACAAGACCTTGGGTGAGGAACACATTTTCCACTTCTTCCTCTACTAAGTGTGCTAGTTTTTCTTCACTTTCCATGTAATAATCTTGGAAACAATCTTCATCGAAATCTTGTGGGTCGGTGGCGACCTCTCTTTGCCTAATGTGGATGTGAAGACCTTTGAGATACTTAATAAAACATATCCTCATCCTCCATATGTTTTGCCCATTTTCCTAATTAAAATACAACCACTTAATTTTCTAGTTAGTTTTATGCCCAATAGAATAGAAATTCTTACAAAGAGATTCCTTAAATTCTTCCCATTTAGACACAACCAATTTCATTTTCTTTTCAAAATAAGATGTGTAGCTTTCTCACTTTATAAGAGTGTGTCCAAACATTTTGAGACATGCAAAAGATATCTTTCGTACCTTACTAACTTTATGCCACTAAAATAAACTTCCATTCATTTGATCCAAGTATCTAAAAACTTGTCATTTACTTGTCCATCAAAAGAATTTATTTCTACCTTTGTTTCAACTTTAAATGAGGTAGATTCTACTTGAATATCTTTGCCACCTTCCAAGAAGGTTTCCTAGTGTTCTAAGTTTTCACCATCATTTTCTATATCAGATTTCTTGTTGAATACGCTCACCACTAATCGCATAGAAGACTATTCTTGACTTATATGCTCTTTCTGTTGGCTCATATGATTTTGTTGTTGCCTCATCCAATTTTAATTTTTTGTAATAATCTCCATGTAACTCTCAAAGGCTACCACTCTTTTGTTCATACTTTCAAGGCTTTCCATTTTTACTCTTTATTTCACCTTTGGGTAGAGATGCCTGGATTGCCATGTAGTAGCTCCTTTTCTTTTTATAGCCTAGTAACTGTCATACCAAAAATTATTTCCACAAGTGGTGTAACTATCCATTTTATGTTGCAATTCCCACCATTTGTCTATTCCTCATTGTTTAGATATCTTTGGAATTTAGTTTGCAATTGTCACTGGAGGTTGTGTAGTGGTCTTTAATAGTTTCTTTATTTAGCTTGTTCTATTTTGGTTGTATGGAGTGTGTTGCTAGGAGGGAGGGAGTTTTTTGGGGGGATTTCTAGGTTGGGTAACAATTAGAGGTGGCCTAATATTTTGTAAGGGAAGCTTAGCAAATTAAAGGGTGAGAAATTGTTCTACAATCTTATCGAGGATGCTATGTAGTTTTGTAACATTAGAATGTATTAGATTATAAAGTTGAGAATCGATGGAGAGGTTGAATGATTCATTACTCTATTTTTTATTTTTTTTACTCTGTGTTATTTGTTATTTTGTTTTGATTCCTTATTAGGTGGATTAGAGTACATACTTGCAACAATATAAGTTGTTTGAATCAATTTTTTTTTATATTGGAGCAATATGTGATGACCAAAAGGGGGGTCTGCATGAAATGGGAAAGGAGTGGGAGGAATGTATGCCCTCAAGAAAATGATAATGAATGGCTTAGGAGGTTAGAAGCCATTGCCAAATTACATGTGGACGAATTTGAAGAAGAATGGAAAAACCTGGGAAATGTTGCTAAGGCAGTAGACCCTATGGAGAGGTTCATTGAAGTCGTGACTAGACAAGGTTTGAGGTAAAAGTTGATATATCAAACTTTAAAGGCAAATCCAACCCAAATTTATTCTAAATGTAACATCCTTCATTTCTAGTTCCTTTGTGAATGTGTGATTGGATTGCCATGGTTAATTAACTACATCGATTATGTTATTAGTGTTATTTCCTAACAATGCTACTAAAGTATGTGTGGAAAGATTATGTTATGCAACAGGTCCCTATGTCCTGGTGTTGAATTGTTATTGAATAATCCAATTATGTAGGCAATTAAATAATAAATTAAATTAAGATAAATAATTAATTAGAAACAAATTAACTAGTGGCTTGGTTAATTTATTTGAGTTCATAGAGGTAATTCTATTTATTTATTTAATAATTAATTCCTAAGGTTAATTTGAAAATGAAATAAATAGATAAAACAATAATATTGTTTTAATTATTTATTTTATGTTTAGATTTTATTTTAAATTAATTATCTAGTTAGATAATTATGATTTCTAAGATCTTTTAGACATTTAATTAATATAATTTTACATTTCAATTATTTAATTATTATAATTGAAATAAATTCTTATATATTTCAATTTCAAAAAAGAAATTATTCCATTTATTTTATTTGTGAATTAGAAAATATAATTTCCTAATATTAGTTTTAAGTGAATTCTTTTATTTGGATGGAATTGGAAAAGATAATTTTATTTTCTGGATGAATAAGTGTGTATTACCAATAAGAAATAATATTACATATTTTAATGTTATTTTTCTTTTATAAGGAATATAATGTTACATTTTACTTATTAGGTTTTAATTTAGGCTTTGAAAGAAAAATGAAGAATTATTAAAAAGAAGGGAATTAGTTTTATATTCTTTCTTTATCGTTATCAATTTTATTATGTAATTTTGGAGAAAGAGGAAAATAGGTAAGAAGCTTGAAGATTTTTGTAAGCATTTTTTGTGAAAGATGGAAGGTTTGTTGTTAATTGGACTTGTTTTGGTTCATCTTTATTTGTTTTCCAAATTGCTAAAGGTTGAGGTAAGATTATTTTCATGAAATGCTTTAGAAAATATTTATTTTGGATTAATAATGAACATAGGTTGTTTGTGAAAAGGTTATGCTAGTTTATTGCTTGTGCAAGAAAAAAATTACAGATAATTTATAATCTATACAAATTAGGGAAAGAATTGGTAAATAGAGTTACAAAAAGAATTTTGGAAAAATCAAAAGTAGATTTGATAAGTTGCTAAATTTGATTTTAGTATTAGAAGGGTTGAAAATCATAGTTTCTTGTGTAGGAAGAAACGTATTGGAAAACTTGGGAAGAGGGTTTTCTTGTGAATCATGTATGTTAATGATTTAAAGTTGTTATGAGTGTGTCCATAACATGTTTAGGACTGTACTTAATGACTGGTTATTGAATTTAGACAAAGCTGATACTAAGATACTTTTGAATGTGATATGTATTGGTACAACAATAATTAGAAGTGTTGTTGGGAATAATGATGTGTTATATGTTGCATGGGTAGTGATTGTATTGTGTAGTCAATTTTGATACTTTTCTTATTAGTAGTTGTTGATTCTGTGGACTATTTAGGTATCTCCTCATTTTAATTATAGCTATTTGTTCTAGAATTTGTTATTGGTGTTGTATCTAAGGTGATTTATCACCTCATATTGTACATGTCTTTTGTTTACGATCTTCAACATAAAAATAGACAATTAGATCGTGTGAGATTGAAATTAATGATTCTAAATTGTGAACTAGTTTTGTTGAAAAACAACAATCTAACTTAGTTTGGTGACATCTCTTAAATAATAATTGAAGTAATTCTATTTTTTTTATATGTGGTTTCAAACTAAGGGATAAACTTTACCTCCAACTTTTATAATCATATCTTGTATGGTTTGTTTTAAGTGATGAAAATAAGTTGTTTGTTTTTCTAAAAATTGATAAAATTATCATGAGAATAACTAGTCCGTTATGTCTTCTATAAGTTTTATTTTAGGAACTTGGTTTCTTTGATATATTTATGGAAGGTGTGAAACTAAGTTGGTTAAATTCTCACAAGAAATCAACCATACCCAATTTTTATATTATTGTAATACATGTATTAGTGATTGTCTATTTGTGCTAATATTTTTAAAATTATGTTTTATTAGTGATTATATTGACATTAGAAAATTATATTGAAAAGAGTTCTTTCCATAATACTTTCTAGGTTTTGTAGATCTTTGTGTCTTCTCTCCAACACATTTTAAAAGTTAAAAAAATTATGTTTTGGAAGTTCTTCATTTATAATGAACTTATTTTTGTGCAATTTAGATAGAAATTGCTATCATGAAAGTCATGGTTGGTCTATGTGATCTCCCAACATGGTTTGGTGAGTCTACACTTATAGTGAGAATGTTAAAATATTTTGTGGATACCATTTATGAGGGTGTGAGCATGAGTTGAAACTTATTCCCTATGCCATCTATACACCTAAGTGTAATGATTTTATATTTTAGAGTCCTTTAGTGGATTTATGTATGATACTTTTGATGTTATGGTTGAAATGTTTGACTTCCATTGTTACTTTATTTGTTTTCCCAAATTAGTTTAGATGGAGATCGTCTTTATTGAGAGTGTCGTTATGTTGTACAATGTTTTTTTGATTGTATGTGTAGGATTAGATTATCCTATTTATGCTCATGTAAATCCAACTTGGGTTGGTAATGTATTATCTCCTTGGGGAGCTAATTATATTTATTTCTTACATTTATTATGTCATGCATGATTCTATTTATTTCTGACACGTGTCATGGTTGATTATATTATTTCTAGCGACATCCTTTATGTCATGGTTCTACTCATGAAAGTAGGGAGGTGGTTACATGAGTAAGAAATCTATGGCAGTTATCCTAAAGCTTCTCGGCACATGATTATCCTAAGAGCTAGGATGGTTGATATCTTGACTTCCATTAGAGGTGAGAATATTAAAGGAGTAGAAGAGGTTGGATGTCCTTGTCATGTGTGGATACATCCTAACATCATCTTCTATACTTCGGTCCCAACACATTGAGACATCATCCCCTTAAAAAATTTGGCCGAGGAATTGAGCTTGCTCTTTCTCATCATAGGCACCACATCATGTGAATTTCTAGTACTCTCAATGGTAGGTCCATGGACTATATGCATTATTTTCGCCATCCATCCCTAATAGCTAGGAGATATCTAAGGATAAGATATGTGGCCTATTTATTAGTGTGCATGTTGTTCTACCTTGAGGGGTTGGGATAGTGTGCTCTATGGTGGTATAGTTAACCTTCTTGTCTTATGTGAGGTAGTGGTACTTGGGTAGACCACACAATTGGGAGATGCCTTCTTGATGGGTTATGGAGACCAAGAGTGTGTATCATGTTTGTGGAGTCTTTGTGTGCTTTTAATTATATGAGTGTTGTTGTTGTGATCTTATAATGTATGTTATGCTTGTATTCTATGTGTGTCCTATGTACTTGTTTTATGTGTATGTCTTGTATATTTGAATTGTGAATGTTTTGATTATATGTTGTTGTATGCTATTGTTTTATGTGTGTGGCTTATGTATTTGAGTTGTGAATGTTTGGATTGTATGTTTCTGTATGCTATTTCTTTTGTGTGTTTTTGTATTTGAATTGTTGTTATATGTATGTTTGCATACTTGTGTTGTGCTAAAGTTAGGATGCATGTAGCTCTACCTTAGGAATGTGTTCTTAGTAAGACATAAAAAATCACGAGAAGAGAGATTTTGTAGTATGGAATGCGAATAGAAATTCATGTGGATGTTGTATATGGTCTTGGATGCATGTGTTACATTAATTCAAATCTTGTAGGGTTGAAAGAACTTGTGGTTTTTATTGATGGTCGTATTTGGCTTGTTCATGTCGTTACATTCATATGTATTTTAGATGATAGAAAGGACATGTTGATGTGCATTATGAAATCTATTTCCATGTATTTGAGATGTTCTAGATCTATGGTTTTATGTGTATGGTTATGTGTTAATAGGGAAATGAACTAAATAAGATAATCACTAGTATGTATTGTACCACACCTTCGGATCATGGATGGTGCTTCTTCACCTTGATTAATTGATGTGGCAGAAAGGGACATCCTCATGGTGAGTTCAACCCCTTTCCCAATCAACAGTAGGAGCATGGGAGATTAGAGTATTAGCTTGTGAAGTTGAGCTTGGAGTTCTTCAACGATTGTTCATGATGTACATTATATATGACTACTTGTATATGTGTGGTTAGCTTCATGGCCTATTGTATTCATTATCATTGATAACTCTAATTTAATATCAACCGTGTCAATGGTCAAGCAGTCAATAGAAATTTTATACCTCATTCACAACAAAAAGTGGTAAGCATTTGTCCTATTTTTTTTAGCCAAAATTGACCTTTGACTATTAAGTGGATGATATTTAAGAATAGTCATCATTGATGAGGGTTGTAGTATTTAACCCCCTGTATATCTTGGTCTTGTAATGATGTTATCTTCATTAATGATTACTAGATATGTACTTGTGAGACTTTAATATTATTGAGATGTACTTATTGTTGTACTTCCTTATTATATTTAATGAGTGGGAGTTAAATATATATTGATAGGACAGTATTGGATATCACTTGCATGTTTTGCACATTGTTACATAATATTGTATCATGGAAGTTAATGGAATTTGTTGGAAGTTTATCATGTACCCTTTTGTTAACATTGAGTTGTTTGTTTTGGTTAATGCTTAAAAAAATTTGGGGTTGTATTTTAGAGGTTGTTACAATTCCTAGACTAGGTCCAAGAGTTTGAGAAGTATTTTGAGATGGAAGACACGGATGAGGATGATCCTAAAGGAGAAAAATTTTCAATATCCAAATTTAAATCTCATTTTGCTCTATGGTGGGAGAACTTGCAAAGTTCTAGAAGACATGGAAAGGATAAAATTAGAATATGGCCTAAGATGTTGAAACATATACAACCTTGATTCTTACCTTTTAAGTGCCAACAAAAAATATTTAAAGAATTTTAGAACTTAAATCAAAGAGATCAGTTAGTATAAAATAATTCTAAGAAATTTATGAGGATTTAAATTCAAACTAATATGCAAGAGAATAAAGAGAAAGTAGTAGCTAGGTGTGCCAATGGCATTAAGTTTCAACTTTAAGATGAGCTCACCTTGATGAAGGGACCTACTGTGGATAAGGTGTGTAAATATGCCTTAAAGGAATAGGAGAAACTAAACCAAAAAGCAAAATGGTGATTAAAATATGTGATAGCAACTAAAACTAATGAAAAGAAGTTTCCTTATAACCTACCATGAATCAAGACCTACAAGAAGGAAAGAATGTGAAAGTTGGCTTCCAAGGAAGGGGAGGTTTCAAAGGTAGGGGACAAGTATGACAATCTTTTGGAGATTGGAAGTCCTTGAGATGTTTCATTTGTAATGAATCCCATAAGTCCATAGACTACCCTTAAAACCCCAAAATGGTGATGGTAGCCCAAGAAGAAAAGAAACTCTGACAAAGGAAGTTGAAGCAAAGACAAGAGAGAACTTGATGTTGCAAATAACCTTGATATCTAGGAACAAAGAGGCCTTGAAATATGATTGAAGGAGAAAGAATGTATTTCTAACAAAATACAATTGTAAGGACAAAGTATGCAAGCTGATCATAAATGGTGGATCTACCAACAATCTAGTGAGTATAGAAATGGTTAACAAATTGTAGCTTACTTACTATAATGTGGAAAATTGTGTACCCTCACAATTTCACATCACGTTTTAGATTTGTTTTGGTGTTCTGGTGCAGGAGCACCCGCACATGATCAGGATATAGGTCCGCATGATGACATACATGATCAGGATGTAGGATAATTATCAGCATGATGACAGGATAGTCTATTTTTAGTATGTTTGACTTTCTCATGTAATAAGGTCCATTGGACCGATGCTATGTATTAGTTCAGCCTAGGAGTATGTGTAGGCAGTTAGAGATCGGGATAAGATAGTCTGAGTTGTCCTCTCTCCCAGCCGCTTGGAAGCTCCCAGCCGCTGGGAAGTGAAGTTGGTAGTACTCGAAGGATTTGTTATATATACCTTCGATCTGTTAGGGTTTAGACACAGTTCATATTGATATTGAGATTGATGTTGATAAATGTATTGGTGGTGTGTTGAGTTGAGAGCAGTTCAGACATTGTGAACCTGTATTCAGGACTTTTGAATTTCAATTGAATAAGATCTCCTCTTTTGCAGTGCCTGGTAGTATCAGTTGTATTTGTGTTGATTTCCTTTCCGTTTGCAAGTTGATGGGTATTTTCAACCCTTCCACCGATTGATCCTGCAAATCGGTGGAATGGTCCTGTATCATAGTTTAGTTTGCATTTGTGTTTTCTGTTTATGCATTGCATTGTTCAGGAGATCTGTTAGGAGCATGCTGTGAATCAGCCTAGCATCCTCATGTGCTAGGTCTAGAAGATAAGTTGTTAGATTTTGGTTTGAAGGTGATCCGGCCCGGTCGTCACATGATCTTTGTGAAAGAGAGTGGTTCGGAGTGCTTACATGCAGTGGAAGGATACACAGGAGTCTGCATGTGCGTTTCCAGTCGGAACGAGCCGCATCATCATCTGCGGATCCATCGCCATCAGGATCGGGTCATGAAGTTGTTGAAGTTTGCATGTTGCAAGTGCATCATGATGTTTTGAGTTGGATATATACTCAGTGTATATATCGCAGTCAGGATCATCTCTCGGGGAAGTTCATCATCCGCATATCGCTAACGGATGCGGGTGTGAAAGTTAAGTTTTTTTGGCTAAGTGTTGAAGAGTTCATCAGGATGATGTGTGACGTCATCCTCATCAGGATATGACGTCATCGTCATCAGGATATTAAGAAATACCTCAATGCGAGTTTATCCTGTTGTCACTAAGTGGTAAGGTATCAGCGTAGGCAGGAAGTTGTATTAGCATCATCAGGAGGTTTCGAGGAACCGGATGAACAATATCATGATGCTGTTGCTTGTATCGTCGGGTAGTGGAGCATCGAAGGCAAGTTGTTGAAGTGCAACGTCATCAGGATATTTGGAGCAACCGGATATTTGGATATCCTGCTGACGAAGGTGATATTGAATATCATGATGATGCCGCTTGTATTTGGCACCCGATGAACAGTGCAACCAGAGGATGTTTGCGCCCGTTGATTATCATGATGATGATGATAGGCGACAAACGGAGGAGGTAAATAGTAGTCGACAGGAGGATATTTGCGATCATCCGAAATATGATGATGCTGTTGAAATGTGATGATGCTGTTGGTGTCTCTAGGAAATATGATGATGATGTTCAGCCGATAGAGAATTTTATCATGCTGTTTGTATTGTTGGCTACTCCTTCCTGTTAGTTAGCCTCCGTTGCGTCCCACTCTGCATCATAGTGGTATCAGAGCAAAAGGTTAGGATCTTCTGGAAAGGATAAGCAGGATGTCAGATGAAGAAGGAACATCTGAGGTTCCAGCAAGGATGACCAACGCTGAGTTGGCAGTTCTGGTGAAGAAACAGATTGCAGAAAGCAAGGCCGTGAAGGCTCAGAATCAGGAGTTGAAAGATGAGTTAGCAAAGTTGAGGAGCAGAGTAGGTTCTGGTAGAGAAGATGATAGGGAAGAAGAAGATATCCCTAATTGGAGCGAGGAGGTCGTTCCTGCAGACCAGAGACCGCTGTTGAACGCCCTCAAGGCCATGGAGAGGAGAACCATGGATGTGAAGCTGGATTTGCCAGTATTTACAGGTAAGATGGACCCTGATTCAGTAATGGAATGGATAGATTGTTTGAACAATTTCTTTGTAACAGAGGAGATACCAGAACAGCAGAGAGTGAAGATAGCACAGTCAAAGATGAAAGAAGCTGCCTTGACATGGTGGAACTTTGTTCAGGATGATAGAGTGCAGGAGGGAAAACGTAGAGTTGCCACATGGAAGAAGATGATGGAATTGGTGAAGGAAGCTTATATTCCTTTGGATTACAGTATCCAGTTACACAAGAGGAAACAGAACCTGAAGCAGAAGGAGCTAGATGTCAGCTCATATACAGAAGAGTTCATGAAACTCTGTATGAAGACCAAGGTGAAAGAAAGTGAAGAGGAAAAGGTAGCCAGATACCTTAATGGATTGAGGTTTAATATTCAGGAAGATCTCAGTCTGCATAACCCAGATACAGTGCAGAAAAGCTTTCAGTTGGCATTGAAAGTGGAAGAAAAGCTGAAGAGAAAACAAGATCAAAACAACAGAGGAAGAGGAAGACAACAAAGAGGTGGAAGAAGTCCTTTCAGAGGCAGAGGACATGGACAGGGATATCAAGGAGAATCCAGTCAGGACAATAGCAAGGGCAACAATAGTCAGAATCAGAGAGAGAATTTCAGTCAGCAAGGAAACTTCAGAGGTAGAAGACCTTTCAGAGGAAGATCCCAGGGCAGAGGATCCATCAGGTGTTACAACTGTAACAAAGAAGGCCATATAGCCAGCAGATGTCCAGACAAGGCCACAAGCTCAGCAGGAGAAAGGAGGACAAATCTGGTCAATGAACCTGATAATCAAAGTAGGACAAGCTCTAATGAATTTCAGAGTGTGAATGGTCCTGAGAATTATGGATATCCAGAAAGTGGAGAGTCCCTGATGATGAGAAGAACAGTGACTACCATGAAGGTACCTGATAAAGAAGCCCCTCAGAGAAAGTCTCTTTTCAAAACCATTTGCAAAGCAGGAGGTAAGGCTTGTAAAGTTTTGATTGATTCTGGTTCTACTGAGAACTTTGTGTCTGAAGAAATGGTGGTAAAGCTGAAGCTTAGGAGATTACCTCACCCATCTCCCTATAAAGTCTCATGGCTTACTCAAGGTCAGCAGACAACTGTAGAAGAGCAGGCTTGGGTAGAGTTTCAGATTGGTGGATATAAGGATAAGTTGTTGTTTGATATCACCAAGATGGATGCTTGCAACCTTTTGTTTGGTAGACCATGGCAATATGATCTGAAGGCACAGCATGATGGTGTTAAAAACACCTATAAAATCACTAAAGATGGTAAAGAAGTAACGTTATTCCCATTGAAGGAGAAAGAGGAGAAGTCTAAAGGCAAAGAAGTGAAGGTCATGCTGATGGAAGGCAAACAGTTCATGAAAGAAGTAGCAGCAGAAGGTGCAGTTGCATATGCCCTGATCCCCTGTATGAGTGTGAATAAGGAACAACCGCAGGCAGGCAAGAAAGAGAAGAAGCCAAGGTTGATAGACCCAGCTGTCCAAGAGTTATTGGATAAGTACAAAGGTGTTATCTCAGAGGGAATGCCAAGATCCCTACCACCTGTTAGAGATATCAGTCATTGCATAGACTTGATTCCAGGGTCTACACTTCCAAATAAAGCAGCTTATAAGCTTACCCCAGAACAGAATGCAGAAGTAGCCAGACAGATTGAAGAATTGATGAATTCAGGTCTGATTGGGAAGAGTCTGAGTCCATGTGCAGTACCAGCTGTACTAGCACCCAAGAAGGAAGGCACTTGGAGGCTTTGCACAGATTCCAGAGCCATCAACAAGATCACAATCAGGTATAGGTTTCCAATCCCCAGAATTGAGGATTTACTTGATTGTTTGGGAAGTGCTAAGTACTTTACCAAAATAGATTTGAAGAGTGGGTACCATCAGATCAGGATTAGACCAGGTGATGAGTGGAAGACAGCATTCAAAACAAATGAAGGTTTATATGAATGGAAGGTTATGCCATTTGGTTTGTCTAATGCCCCTAGTACTTTCATGAGGCTGATGAATGAGGTTCTGAAGGAATTCATTGGTAAGTTTGTCATAGTCTATTTAGATGACATTCTGATTTTCAGTAACACCAGAGAAGAACATCTCAGGCATATAGATCTGGTTCTCAAGAGGTTACATGAAGAGAAGCTGATGATAAACTTGGACAAGTGTCTGTTCATGAAACAGGAGATCACCTATTTAGGTTTTGTCATCTCACAAGGACAGCTACAGATGGATAAGGAGAAGGTGAGTGCCATATTGAATTGGCCAACTCCACAGACCATGAATGAAGTCAGAAGTTTCCATGGGTTAGCAACCTTCTACAGGAAGTTCATCAGAGGGTTCAGTCATATTTGTGCACCCATGTTGGATACCATAAAAGGAGGACAGAAATGCAGGTTTGTTTGGACTCAAGGAGCAGATGATTCCTTTGAGGCATTGAAGAGGAAGGTGGCACAGCAGCCAGTCCTTGCACTTCCAGATTTCAACAAGATCTTTCAGGTAGAGTGTGATGCCAGTCACATGGCCATTGGAGCAGTACTCAGTCAAGAGGGTAGACCAATTGCATTTTTCAGTGAAAAGCTCAATGATGCTAAGAAAAGGTATTCATCATATGATCTGGAAATGTATGCTTTAGTTCAGTCCCTTAAGAAATGGAGGCATTACCTGATGCCAAAGGAGTTCATAGTTTTCACAGACAACCAGGCTTTGAGTTTCATCAACAGCCAAGAGAAGCTGAACCACAGACATATGAAGTGGGTAGAGACCTTGCAGGCTTTCACTTTTACCTTGAAGCATAAGAAAGGGGTTAAGAACAAAGTTGCAGATGCTTTGAGCAGAAGAGTTCTCACAGTCAATCAGATTCAATTAGAGAGTGTTGGTATTGATTCACTCAAGACCATGTATGAGTCTGATGCAGATTTTGGAGAAATATATCAGGTCTGTACTTCTTTTGGGGAGAAATACCATGCTGAGTTCTCTGAATTCCTGATCCAGGATGGATTGCTGTTCAAGGGTGGACAGTTGTGTATCCCAAGGTGTTCTATGAGGTTGAATATAATCAAGGAGAAACATTGTGGAGCCATGGCAGGTCATTTTGGTCTAGACAAGACTCTTGATCTGGTCAGGAGGCATTATTTCTGGCCTAAGTTGCAGTCAGATGTCAGGAAATTTGTAGAAACCTGTGTCATTTGTCAAAAGGCTAAAGGTAGGTCAACTAATGCAGGGTTATACCAGCCCTTACCCATTCCTTCCAGACCGTGGGAAAGTATCAGTATGGATTTTGTTTTGGGTTTACCAAGGACCAGGAGAGGATTTGACAGTGTCTTTGTTGTAGTGGATAGGTTCAGTAAAATGGCACATTTCTTGCCATGCAAAACCACTGCAGATGCCTCATATATTGCAGATTTATTCTTCAGGGAGATTGTCAGAATTCATGGGTTGCCTTTGAGCATAGTTTCAGACAGAGATGTGAAGTTTGTGGGTCACTTTTGGAGAACCCTATGGAGGAAGCTGGGAACCAATTTATCTTTTTCCTCTGCATATCATCCTCAAACGGATGGACAAACTGAGGTTGTAAACCGTTCCTTGGGGAATCTACTTAGATGCTTGACAAAACAGCATGGAGAGAAGTGGGACAATATTCTGTCTCAAGCTGAGTTTTCATATAATGATACTGTCAACAGGAGCACAGGGAAATCGCCTTTTCAGGTAGTGTATGGAATGCATCCCAGAGGTATTTTAGAGTTGCGAGAGCTACCTACAGCAGATCCTGTTAGTGTAGATGGAGAAGCTTTTGCTGAAGCAATCAAAGAAGTTCATGATCAGGTTAAGACCCAACTCCAGCAAACCACTTTGAAATATAAGGAGTATGCTGACAAGAAGAAGAAGGATGTTCAATTTGCTGTTGGAGATTTGGTTTGGGTTCACTTGAAGAAAGACAGGCTCCCTAAGGGGAAGTATACTAAGCTCATGCAAAAGAAAGTTGGACCATGTCAGATTTTGCAAAAGCATGGACAGAATGCTTATGAGATCCAACTCCCACCTGATCTTGGTTTATCTCCTATCTTCAATGTATGTGATTTAACTCCATACAAGGCTAATCCAGATGCAGGTCAGGATATCCTACAGGATACAGTTGCTGAAGACATTCCTCAACATGATCCTCCACAGATACAGCAGATTTTGGACACTAGAGTGGTCAAACAGACCAGGAACAAGAAGTACTTGGAGTACCTCGTCTCTTGGAAGGGACAGCCGAACTCTGAAGCAGTATGGATGACTGCAGAACAGATACAGAAGCATGGTGCCGACCTTGATACTCTCATCTCAAGTGGACTTGAGATTTCTTCTTTTGGGGAGTATGGTGCAGGAGCACCCGCACATGATCAGGATATAGGTCCGCATGATGACATACATGATCAGGATGTAGGATAATTATCAGCATGATGACAGGATAGTCTATTTTTAGTATGTTTGACTTTCTCATGTAATAAGGTCCATTGGACCGATGCTATGTATTAGTTCAGCCTAGGAGTATGTGTAGGCAGTTAGAGATCGGGATAAGATAGTCTGAGTTGTCCTCTCTCCCAGCTGCTTGGAAGCTCCCAGCCGCTGGGAAGTGAAGTTGGTAGTACTCGAAGGATTTGTTATATATACCTTCGATCTGTTAGGGTTTAGACACAGTTCATATTGATATTGAGATTGATGTTGATAAATGTATTGGTGGTGTGTTGAGTTGAGAGCAGTTCAGACATTGTGAACCTGTATTCAGGACTTTTGAATTTCAATTGAATAAGATCTCCTCTTTTGCAGTACCTGGTAGTATCAGTTGTATTTGTGTTGATTTCCTTTCCGTTTGCAAGTTGATGGGTATTTTCAACCCTTCCACCGATTGATCCTGCAAATCGGTGGAATGGTCCTGTATCATAGTTTAGTTTGCATTTGTGTTTTCTGTTTATGCATTGCATTGTTCAGGAGATCTGTTAGGAGCATGCTGTGAATCAGCCTAGCATCCTCATGTGCTAGGTCTAGAAGATAAGTTGTTAGATTTTGGTTTGAAGGTGATCCGGCCCGGTCGTCACATGATCTTTGTGAAAGAGAGTGGTTCGGAGTGCTTACATGCAGTGGAAGGATACACAGGAGTCTGCATGTGCGTTTCCAGTCGGAACGAGCCGCATCATCATCTGCGGATCCATCGCCATCAGGATCGGGTCATGAAGTTGTTGAAGTTTGCATGTTGCAAGTGCATCATGATGTTTTGAGTTGGATATATACTCAGTGTATATATCGCAGTCAGGATCATCTCTCGGGGAAGTTCATCATCCGCATATCGCTAACGGATGCGGGTGTGAAAGTTAAGTTTTTTTGGCTAAGTGTTGAAGAGTTCATCAGGATGATGTGTGACGTCATCGTCATCAGGATATGACGTCATCGTCATCAGGATATTAAGAAATACCTCAATGCGAGTTTATCCTGTTGTCACTAAGTGGTAAGGTATCAGCGTAGGCAGGAAGTTGTATTAGCATCATCAGGAGGTTTCGAGGAACCGGATGAACAATATCATGATGCTGTTGCTTGTATCGTCGGGTAGTGGAGCATCGAAGGCAAGTTGTTGAAGTGCAACGTCATCAGGATATTTGGAGCAACCGGATATTTGGATATCCTGCTGACGAAGGTGATATTGAATATCATGATGATGCCGCTTGTATTTGGCACCCGATGAACAGTGCAACCGGAGGATGTTTGCGCCCGTTGATTATCATGATGATGATGATAGGCGACAAACGGAGGAGGTAAATAGTAGTCGACAGGAGGATATTTGCGATCATCCGAAATATGATGATGCTGTTGAAATGTGATGATGCTGTTGGTGTCTCTAGGAAATATGATGATGATGTTCAGCCGATAGAGAATTTTATCATGCTATTTGTATTGTTGGCTACTCCTTCCTGTTAGTTAGCCTCCGTTGCGTCCCACTCTGCATCATGTTCATTCCCCTATCATGTTTTAGGAATCATTTTAGCCTCGGCCTAGGCCATTCTCCCCTCATCAAATTGCTAAATTTCTTCATCACATTCAAATTCTCTCTGTTGATTTAAGACCACGTGTTTAATTCGAGAAAATTTCCTCAGGATGCCAACACAATGTCGTGCGAACATCCGCATGACACACTAGTATCCTACAAGTTTATAAAAATTTAAATGTTAATTTGTTGCCTAGTTACCTGTTGTTGACTAATATAATGCTTTGCCTTAAAATGCCTTTGACATTCAAATTTAACCCTTATAATTCCAAGAAACCCTTTGGGAAAACAAATTATTTTGGGATTTGTCTTGGAAGAAGAACACTACAACATATGCAACTCTATTGGATCTATGTTGTTGGAAATACCGTCATTTTTTAAGCTTACTCAAGGATTTATGTTGTTCTATAGTTGACTTGAAAAAGCTCACTCTTCCTCTTCTACATCATTCCAGTAATATTGTTCTCATTCTTGTTTGAATAATATTGTAGCAAATTTATCTATTGTATTCATTTCTACATTTCTCTTAGCATATCTCTTAGTGCCTATCACCCCCCTTTGTCAAATCTCATACACACACTAGTTCATTGCTCTCTGTAGACTTAAGAGTAATATTCATAGCATTGTGTCACTGTTCTTAGTTCCTAGATGCACATAGGCTAAGAGAACACGCTCTTTCCATCTATTTTCTTTCTTGGCTACTCATGGAGGTCAAAAGACCAAATAGGGGCTTGACCTTTCCCAACAAGCTCCCAAGTAGTCACAACCCTTTTTCTTGTCCTCAACTACAAGTTTATTGGAGACCAATTTGCATGAAATTTGCATCTCTCTTTCCCTTTTTGTCATTTATATTTCTCATTCCAAAATACATAGAATAAGTTACTTTTTCGCATTTTCATACATTCTAGAATATCCTAGTTATGTTGTTTTGTTGTGCATGTTTCTTGGTGTGCAGGATCAACTATTTCAAGCTTGAAAATTACATTTTACCAGTATTTAAGAGTACAACATGTTGTACAAATGGAAACACATCATGCAAATGTCTACACATCATGCTAGCATCCTAGGAAATGAGCTCCATCTTCTTATCATAGGTTCCTCTTCTTCTATTTATGATCCTGAATCCAATTTATCAAATTTGTGTTCCATTTTCCTATAAATCAACACTTTCTCATTCGACTCCATGCTTTAGCTTAGAAAAAAGTAACATCTTGTAAGTTTAAAGCATGTTTGGATATTCTAGTTTGATTTTTTTCTTTTTCTTATAGAAAAGTAGCAAAATTTCTTCTTCTAGAGAGCTAGTTTTATCCTAGTATTGGCTTGAAAATATTTAACTTAGAAAACAAGGAACGTCCTTCATTAAATCAAAAATTTCTATCCTACATTTTGGTGAACCCAAGCTTCATTCCAACCCTCACCATGTTAGATTTCTTTCTCCAAATGTTAAATGCTTTTGATAATACCTTTTCTAAAGAAGACTTTGACATGCTAGATGACTTCATTCATGTCTCTCCTCCTTCACTTCCTAAATCAAATTCTTCTATCTCTACATCATCCCCTTCTCAAAATATAATTAACATGATATTTATTTCAAGCTCCACAAGAGAGCTTCAAGAATTAAAAATTGTTGTGCATGGTATGCCTAGCATACCCCAACCTTCTCAACCCATAATTACTATTTAGGGCATTCCTAATGCCCCTTGACCTTCTAATTTCTATACTTGTATTGCCTAATCTATAATGTTTAATGTGCTTGTGGCTACTATTTTCATGTTGTAGCCCACAAATATAACACTCATAGGAATAGATGGGTAACCCAGTTCTTGTTTCTCTTCCTCTATCAACACCTATTCTTCCATTAACCCCTTTTATTTCCAATAAGAACGTCAGAGAGTATGATCTTATTGAGAAACTTCAAGCTACTCACACTAAAATCTTAGTTTTAAGAAGCTTTACAAAAGATTAATGATTTATCTTCTACCAAGCCTAATGAAGTAGCCACCTTACTAGATTGCATCTATACTAATACTACTAACATTGTTTTCCAATAATATGAGTTTCTTTCTACTGAGGTACAGAAACAAAATGAACCTCTTGTTATCATTGTTGGAATAATTTTTATTGGATTTGTTACTAATTTTTTGTTCACACCAAAATTAGTTTAACCTAAGTGTAATTGTTCAGAAGTGATAAAAGAAAATTTTGAAGTTATGCATTCAATGAACAATTGATACCTTGACAGAGCGGAATCAGACTTCAAATGGCAGGATAACCCATCAGTCTAATCAAGACTAATGAGTTATCATGACAAGAGAATCAGATGGTCAAGGTATCAGCCATTCAAAGTACAATTGTTTTAACAATGTGTTATCTTTCAGGAGTTATAAGTTAAATTGATTATTCAGTTAATCAGTTTTGAAATAAAGAAAGAAAGATATTTGTATTGACTGTTATTTCATGTCATGTTTTGAACATACATTCAAGTATCTGTTACTTTACCCTATGCATTGATTGAAAAAGAAGTACACATTTGTCAAGTGCATATGATAAATTAACTGATTATTTTTAAAAGAAGTGTTCAAATGTCTCCCACACAAGTCGTGGGAGTAACTAGACTCAGAAATTACAGACATGCAAGCTATATATATGTTTGATAAAAGAAAAGAAAGAAACACATGATAAAATGAAACATCCATCATTGCCTGAGCAAGAAGGTTGTTTGTTGATGCCAGTCTTCAGTCTTTACCTTCAACTCCCATCATCAGTTGAACCTGCAAAAATTTGGGGACAACCTTGTTAGTGCTCTGGATGTTTAAAGTTATCATATGCTTTTATCAAGTAGATTTATCTACTTATCACATCATGCATTGCATATGAAAGATTAGATCAGATAAGTGCTACCAAATCAGAAAAATCATGAAGAGGATCAATCAATACCATCAAGTTTTTTTTATGCTAACTTGTTTGTTCATTGTGCGAGTATAGGACAAGTATTGTTGCTAATTTGAAGACAAATAAACATGTGGATTAAATGTGGCTCCCACAAGGGTTTGAACCTAGCATGTTTTCTTTTTTCATTTAAAAAAAAGTATCAAAAAGGACAAGATGCATCATTCCAAGCTACACTATGCATCATCTAATCAACTTGCAAAAAAGTTATGTCATCATGACATTCATTGCAGCTAATGGGAGCAAATCAGATTAACTTAAAATGCTTGAATCAAGTTGACAAGTGCAGAAATCAAAGTTGCAGCCATAAAAGGTATTTCTTTCATAGCATTATCAGAATACCATTTTCCTATCATATTTGATGTCATATTTTTAAAACCAGACTTAAGAAATGACAGAGGAGTGAATAGAGATAAGTATAGTCCTTAAGTGCAGACATGGTCACATATGTTAGGCAGGTTTCTATTGCATATCAGATAGAAAGAACATGCTACAGGAGCCTTCATTTTTCATACAACAGTTGAAGGCAAATCATAGAGTCACACTAATGTGTTCATGAAGATAAAGTACAACTGGAACAAGTGATACAGGCCTTGCCTCATGAAGGACAGAAGGTACAATGTACAAGAACAACTATGATAAATGCAGTGTGATCAAATTAATATGGAACAACTATCAAAATGCATGATGGATGTCAAAATTCAGATGATGAGGTACAGTATTTTCTTATCAGTTGAATAGACTTGAAATCAAAATAAAGAGTAACAGTGTTCAAAGGGGTATGTTAGAGTTTTGCATGATGATGCATATGACAAGGTGGCAGGGGTCTTCTTAGACTGTTATTTTGTTTTGCATGATGAATGCATTTTGGATGGAGTGATAAGGTAGAGAGGGCTTTTCATTTTCTTTTGAAATCAAATATGGAGTTATAAGGACTTATATGTAATGCCTTGTTTTATGCATTCTTGACTATGTACTTGGAGAGATAAGGGTATATTTTTCTCCTAAGCCAAATCGTCATGCAGGAGGGTATTTTTCTCTCATATGGAGTTATAAGGATTGTATTAATCTCTAAAGTCCTATTTTTGCTAAAATCATGCAAATTAGGCATATGTATTTGGAGTGATAAGGAATTATATTTTCATGCATGATTTTACAAGTAAATTAATTATAAATAAATAATAAAGTAATATTTTTCAAATTACTTTATTATTTTTCACAAATTGTAAAGTCAAATAAGTACAAGTTGTAACCAATAATAGAGTAATTATTTTAATTACTTTATTATTTACTCACAATCAATTTTGCTAATGCAAAATCATGCAAATTGATTAGTTGAGTTAGCTAGGCCACCTAGGAGGTTCTTGCATGATTTGAGGAATATTTTTAGGGTTCTTGGTCAACTTTTTGGTCAAACATATGGAGAGGCCCAAATTGGAGCTATTTTTGCTCAATTTGTGACAGTTTGAGACCCTATTTTTGAGGAATTTTGAGGTTGCTCGTGAGAGATTATTTTTAGAGGCAGTTAGCTGTAAGTTCATATTTTTGCATGCCTCTTGAGAGAGAAAAGCCTATATATTGTAAAGCAAAAGTTTGTTTTTGCTAGTTCTTGCCTTTTGCTCTTAAACACTTTGAGAGAAGAAGGTTTTGTAGCTCAATTTTTACAGTTTTATAGAGAGATCAGCAGGTTACAGTTTCCATTTTTGTCTCTTTTGCAATATTTCCTTTATTCTTTGGAATCAAGTAATTACCTTTATATTTAATGCAAATTGTATGAAGTGATTTGATGAAGTTTTACTATGTTTAATCATTAAACCTTTAAAATTATTGTCTCACTTTTGCTTGGAGTATTAAGTATATTATTATTACAGGTATTATGTTGTGTTCATGAAAGTTATCCTTTTATGTTGTGAGAAAATCCCTTTTTCCTTCATAAAAAGCCTATTTTCAAGCCTTCCTTAGAATCACTTTTGTGATATTTGTGCCAAGATTGGATTGTGTGAATCATATTTCTAAGTTATATTGTGAACCAGATTGCATATTTTTATCCATATTAGGTGCATCACCAAATTTTACAATTTTAATTCCATATAGATTCCTTCTTTCCCTTTTTCAAAATAGAAAAACACACATTCCAATAAAATATTTTAAGGGAACCAGCCCACAATCTGGAGGTCTAATTTCATTATAGGACACCCACAACCTGAAATTAGTCCCATGTTACACAGAATTGCAGAGCTTTTCTAGCCTTGCATATGAGTGCAATTCCCAATGATAACATGAATAAAACACACTTTCATTAATAATGGGTCTAGTCTCAATGCATGTAGTGTGGAATTATTAAACCATATAAATGTTGATACAATTTATTTTTCTCCAACAACAAATCTTTCTATTAGAGGTTTTGATAACATTAGTCACCAGACTCTAGGTACCATAATGTTGCCTATCAAGTTAGGCGTTGTTACATTATGATGGCATAGTTTCTTATGGCTGCCTTTTAATGGCAGACCTTCTGGCAAACTACAACCAAAAACTTAAGAAACTAAATAGGAACAGGGGAAACAATAACACTTCATATACTAGTATCAAACTAAGGACCCATACCCAGACTTGCTCTTTGCAATATTCACACTTTCATATTTACTATCAAACCAGTGATAGGAACTTACAGATTTCACCCAGATACCATTCATTCATTTATATGCAACATGAACTATATTAACTCATATGAACCATACATCCATTGAACAGTATTTACCAAGCTTTCCCAGAACAAACAAATAACATTATAAATCCACACACCATAATTTATACATTCATCGACATTACTTATTACAAATACTTATTCTACTAATGCAGGCCTGAACTCATTTCCCTTCAATCCACTCCTGTCATTGTTCTACATATCTTTCACATTCAATCTCATCCTCTTCCAAATTGCCACGATTGATCCTCTTTCTTCCAGTACCTACTTCAACAACTCCATCTTAAATTACCACATTGGCCTTCGCACCATACGCACAACCATCTATGACCTTCAATGGTTTCACCCCTTTCCTCTTGCCAATCCTTGAGCCTTCTGTCTGACCAGGCTCTCCTCTCTTCATGCATTCGGCCTCTACTAAATAAACATCAACTTCTTTCTTGTCAATATTTTTGACCCGTTCTTTCTTTCCACTTGCCATAACGGCTGCCTCCATTCTATTCAGCTATACTCTTTCTCGATTCAGCTCCCCTCCATTACGTCTCACTTACTCTCACCTCTACCACTTCTACATAATGGTCATCCTTCTATGATATCAACTTTTCTCTGACCAACTAGAGTTCTTCCTAGCTATTCACCTTCCTTGCTCGGTCTACTTCACCACTCTTCACCTACTTTTGCTCACCTTACTCTTGCACACTGACCTACTCTCGAAACTTCCATCAAATCTTACTCATGCCTTCTTCCTTGGTCATTACAGAATGTGAACCGTCCTGCACTTGCTTGACAACATATGCCAGCTACCCATAACTGTTGTCTTTTCCTTAAACCAGTTGATTCTTCACAGTGTAACTCACTTCTAACATTCTGGCCACGAAAAACTGACTCCAAACTATCCACTTCATCTCCTCACCATTGTTCAATTCTATTACAACTGTCGAGCCATCACCATTCATCCTTTCTTGCCGAAGGCAACTGAATTAGCTATCCCACTTCCTGTCCAGATAGTGACAGTAACTCAACTTGTCCAAATCCAAAACTTCCAAGACAAAACCTACCCTACTGAACTCAAAAACTAAAAAAATAGAAATTTAGATCGATGCCCCTACATCAGACTCCCTAGGACACAAAGATCATGTGCTCCTACACATGTGACCATTATTCAAAACTCATTTTCTTGTATCCTTTTGTTTCTCTTTTCCATACTCGTTTTGGAATCTTCAACACATTTTGCCAACATTGCTGCTCAATATCACACTCGATTCTTATCAAATTACTTGTTTTCCCAGTCATACTCCAAACAATCCATCTAAGGGTATTGAGATTAAACAATTTGGCATTTGTTTCTTCAATCGTTATAACTTCACCAACCGAGTTGCCTACTTCACCAAAGACATGTTCAGACTTATACAAATTTGCATTCATCAATTCTTTTCCTATGGCCCAATTATCTAACAAAAATTGATTTTCAATTCCTTCTTTCTCCTCACAAATCTCCGGATCATGCATCATTTCAGACTTTTGTGCATTAATCATCATACCAAATGAATTTATAATAACATCCTCATAAAAGATTTCCTTATTTACCTTTGCCTGCACTGCTACACCCTCTTTGTTAGCACTAACTAAATCCTTTCTTCCTTCATCCATTGCTGACCTATTTTCATGCATACCTCTACAATCATTCTTCCTTTGTCTTCCTGATTCAAACTCAAAAAATGGTGTCCACAAACCATCTATAACATCCTTGTTTGTTGTCCTTTCTTTAATTTCCATTCGTACCTTGATTCCATCATGAATTTTATCTTTTCCTTCTTTACCTTTTGCTACCTCAGCTTCTTCATCTTTATTCTATGCTCCTCCTCCTTCATTATTCATTTCTTTCTCTGTTGTTCCCCTTTGGTTTCCATTCTCCTTGGCTAACTCATTCTTCATATCACTTTTGTACTCATCACCAGGCATTCCACTCTACCTTCCTTTGCTCTCCTTCCTCATTTTATATCTCTGTCTTCTCATTTTCTTTTTTATCCATAGTTAGCCACAACTTTTCCTCATGTTCATAAATTTTATTGAAAGCCTTGAATTCATCATCATCAAAATCAAATTGGCCACCTCTTATCTTACACTTACCATGCTACTTTTCCTCCAACTCTGTTGCATGCTTTGGGGCACTATCCTCCTTTTCATCATCTAGGGGCTTTATCATGCGCTCCTCTTCATTGGGCTTGTCAATATCTACACATCTCCTCTTCTCTTGCTTTGTCTGCTTCTCATTGTCAACTTCTTCTACTACTGTCCCATGCTTCACTACCCACACTTAGGTTTCCATCTTCCTAAATTGATGTCTTGCTACCTCTGCACTTGGCCTCTCCTCTTGTCTTCTCTGATTCTCTGTCATATCTTCCATCCTTGATGCTATTTTGTTGTTATAAAGGTTAGTACAAACCACTCCTTGCCTCACTTCCCTTTGCTGCACATTTACAACTGATTTCCTTTGCCAATATGGTACTATATAGCAATGATCTACTAATTTAATTTTCTCCTTTTGAACTTGCATATTTACATTCCCATTTCCACTTGCATAATCAAAAACACCATCAAAACTCACTTTTACCTCTTCATTGGTCTGTTATCCCAATTTGATTACATTCTTGGCTTCATGTTTTGTTACCTCTTTCTCTTTACAGGCTTCCTTCTTTTCTTCATTAGCCTTCTCTCCATCTTTAGGTACCTTATATTGCACCACTGCTACAAACTATCTTCTCTTATCTATTGCTGCAACTTGTCTTCTTTTGATCTTATCTTCATCTTCATCTACGAGCTCTCTCCTTGCCCTTTCTTCTTTTGCCTCCAAAGGCTTGTTCTCAGCGTTCTTCATACCTGCATACACACTTTCAAACAAATCAGTAGCAAATGAATCAAGAGACCAAGATGTCTCTTCAAGTGCCTCTCCCATAGACACTATCTTCTCTTCTTCTTCTAGTGCTCCTTGTTGCACTTTCTCTTTTCTCCTTCCCTTACTATTTTTATTCAAGTCCTCTACAATGAGAACTTTCCTCTTCTCTTCTTGTCCACTTCCTACAACCACAACATTAGTAGGAAAATAACTCTTTTCCAACATATCCATTCTACTTGCAATCTTCTCCAATTCCTCTCAGAATTTTTTGCTTTCCACTCCATCCCAATATCTATCTCAAAATGGAATTATGACGGGTCTCCTTACACTAATACCCATCCTCTCATTGCCACAATCCACAAACTCTGCTCAATCTCCAAGTGCAAACTACCTCTTCTTCGGTGATCAGTTCACACAACAACACACGTTTCTACAATTTCTAGCATAGGTTGCCTCTCCTTCAGCATTCTACCTATGCAAACTTGTTGTATCCTTGATACCTACCTAGGCTACTCTTCCATTTGCTCAGCCCCGTCTTTTAAACCCACATTCTACTCTCTTCCTCTATCAATCAGACTGCAACACTCATACAACAATACCCATCAAAATCAAGAACACACATAGTGCTCGCTGCCTAGATCTTTTGGGCTCTAGGTTCCTTCAACAACCTGCTAATCTCTACAAACACACATAATACTCCAAGATTCTTATGATTATCAAACTACCAAAACAAATAGCAAACTTTTCTACTACCCAAATCTTTTGGGGCTCTAATACCACTTGATAGAATGGTTTCTTATGGCCGCCTTTTAATGGCAGACCTTCTGGCAAACTACAGCCAAAAACTTAAGCAACTAAATAGGAACAAGGGAAACAATAACACTTCATATACTAGTATCAAACTAAGGACCCATACCCAAACTTGGCTCTCTGCAATATTCACACTTTCAGATTTACTATCAAACCAGTGACAAGAACTTATAGATTTCACCCGGATACCATTCATTCATTTATATGCAATAGGAACTATATTAACTCATATGAACCATACATCCTTTGAACAATATTTACCAAGCTTTCCCAAAACAAACAAATAACATCAGAAATCCCCACACCATAATTTATACATACATCAACATTGCTTATTACAAATACTTATTCTACTAATGCAGGCCTGAACTTGTTTCCCTTCAATCTGCTCCTGTCATTGTTCTGCATATCTTTCACTTTCAATCTCATCCTCTTCCAAACTACCGCGATCGATCCTCTTTCTTCCAGCTCCTTCTACTTCAACAACTCCATCTTAAATCACCACATCGGCCTTTGCACCATATGTACAACCATCTATGACCTTTAATGGTTTCTCCCCTTTCCTCTTGCCAATCCTCGACCCTTCTACCTGACTGGGCTCTCCTCTTTGCATGCATTCGGCCTCTGCTAAATAAACATCGAATTCTTTCCTTTCAAAATTTTTGACCTACTATTTGTTGCAACTTGCCATAATAGTTGCCTCCATCCTATTCGGCCATACTCTTTCTCCATTCAACTCCCCTCCATAATGTCTCACTTACTCTTGCCTCTGCCACTTCTACATAACGGTCATCCTTCTATGATAGCGGCTTTTCTCTACCCAACCAGAGTTCTTCCCAACTATTTTCCTTCCTTGCTCAACCTACTTCACCACTCTTGACCTACTTCTGCTTGCCTTACTCTTACACACTGACCTGCTCTCGAAACTTCCATCAAATCTTACTCATGCCTTCTTCCTTGGCCATTATAGAATGTGAATTGTCCTACACTTTCTTGACAACATATGCCAATTGCCCATAACTATTGTCTTTTCCTTAACCAGTTGATTCTTCACAATGTAACTGACTTCTGACATTCTAGCCATGAATACCTGACTCCAAACTGTCTACTTCATCTCCTCTCCATTGTTCGATTCCCTTACAACTATCGACCCATCACCATTCATCCTTTCTTGCCGAAGGCAACTAAATCGGCTATCCCACTTCCTATCCAGATAGTGACAGTAACTCAATCTGTTCAAAACCAAAACTTCCAAGAAAACCTACCCTATTGAACTCAAAAACTAAAAAATCATAAATTTAGATCAATGCCCCTACATCACATTACCTACCCTGGTTCATGTGATGCTGAGAACTCTTTCCTGTAATCTTATTTTAGGTAGACTATGGATTCATGATATGGATGCAATCTCATATACCTTACACCAATCTATTAAATTTGTTCATGACAATAAAACATTTATAATCAAAACTAATATGTATCTTATGTGGTGTTGTCAGCAATGGATGTCGAGCATAACAATATTTCATCTCCTACTCTTCGCAGTCTTATACCTTCTTCACTGAAACAAATTACACTGTCATCACCTCCTATTGATGATGTTGTGCATTCCCATTCTTTTCCCTCTTCTTCTAATTCATGTCCAAGTGATGATTGGAGATCTTTAGACTTCACTCCTAAAATCATAGGTGAGTATAAATTTGACCCTTCTCACTTTGACATCCTAAAAATACATTTTATTCCCTTTTCATCTCAGTCTTCTAATACTTCTACTTCTCCATATTTCGAATCATGCGACTACACAATGCATATTGATCATGATTCTGATGGGAATCTTTCATCTCTTTCTAAGTTACAATCTCACTATTGTTGTGGTTTTCAAATAATTTCAAAGATTGGATATAATGGTAATGGATTGGGTCACAAAGAGCAAGGTATCAAGATTCCTTTAGAACCTACACCACATCTTTCTACAATAGGTCTTGGTTACCAACATTCTTACCATTCCAAACCTTTATATTGTAACTTTGTTGATCTTGCTATGATCTTTGCATCTACTACTTCTTTACTAGTCCTACGTCTTGAATTGATCATAGAATTTTCTTAGTCACCTATTCCACCTCTAGATGTCTTCTCTACCAATGAAGTTCTAGTGGAATTTCTCAGTGGATATGCTTGTTGGCAAGAGAATTAGGGACACAGTCTGGAGATTTGAGCCTAGGATCTCTTATGTAG
Source organism: Cunninghamia lanceolata (assembly GCA_027924645.1). Taxonomy (NCBI): domain Eukaryota; kingdom Viridiplantae; phylum Streptophyta; class Pinopsida; order Cupressales; family Cupressaceae; genus Cunninghamia; species Cunninghamia lanceolata. Next base: position 9,272,795 of record BSBN01000165.1, on the reverse strand, counting down.
TTTGTTTATACCCTAGTAGAGACAGTGATAGAATAATTAGATATTTGCAATAGGAAATAACATCATGTGGTAAGATTATATCACATACAAGACATCACATACATTATAAAATAGTCAAAATATTACTCCATAATCCTTATATCTCCATTATATATCTATATTTAATCTCTATTTCAAAAGGCAGGTCTGTGACTTTGCTATGTTTATTCTTTTTCCTAATTCCACTCACTTACTTTCTAACTTACTATTCTTATACATTATAGTACAATAGGGGTGTGTCCCTTACAAAACAATCTTAGTTCTACTAGGCTCAGTTGACCTTGTACTCTACACTTCCTTTGCGGTGAGATGCAGTAGCTTCTTCTTCATTCTCTGTTCTTTGTCAACATCATCCCCCCTTTTTAATCTGTCTTGTCCTCAAGACATGTAGATTAAATTTGTTGGTAGGATGTTCTTGTAAATGATCTTTAGCTACGCTAGAGTGGTATCCCATTGATTCTTAGCTTGTTGTAGTATTTGTATGTGGCCCTGAGTCTGAATTAATGTTGTCTCTGCTTCAGCTATGCTAGTAGGGATCTATATTTATTGTGTGTTCTTTTTAGCTTCTCCCAATATGCCAGTCATATGAGCTAATCTGAGACTTATTACCTCCCTCAACTGCTTGATTTGTGCTTTTATATGTTCCCTCTGATCCTGTAGCTATTAAAGTTGTGTATGAATAGCCTCTATTTGTGCCTTTACCGACCCATCCATATCTTATATGGGGTTATGTGTTCCTGCCACTTGTAAAATTTGCACTTCCAACTGATCAATTTGATCTCTGAGGCTCTTTGTTGTAGTTGGCCATTTTAAACAAAACTGATAGAGGTATTTATATTGCTTATTGTCTATTGCAAACTTATGATTTGACATTCTAATTATGTGTGTGTGCTATGGTATACTTCTTTCTAGCATCATCCTTTCTATTCTTAGTCATCTCTATTGTGACTTTATTTTTCATCTTTGTGTCGTGATACTGTATTTCTATTTGTAGCACATCCACCAATTGTTTTAACTGTTGAGGTAGCAGCAGTGATGCATCCTTCTAAAGTTGTGGCAGCTTGCTCTGTATTGTAGCTATGGCATCCTCTAATTACTCCATGCTCTCCACATGTTGCTTCAAGATTTCTTCCCTTGCCATACTGTGAAAGATGTCCCCTAGCTAAAACTTTTGTATGGGAGATATGTTGCTTAAATTCACTTGTGACCCAAGTAATGGTATCTGTAGTAGATAGGGTGTTGGTGCAGTTTGAATTTGCTTTTGTTGTACTAGAAATTTTTTTATGGATTGCATGGAAGATGTTGTGAAGGAGGAAGCCTTTTGTGGAGATGATGGATGTTGTGATCTCTCACCTTGCTCACTCTACTGAGGGTTGTTTGTGGAAGGTGTTTCCTATACCTGTTGAGTTTTCTCTTCTTCCCTTATTACATCATACACCTTTGTTATCGCACCATTCTCTTTTTAGATTTTTCCTTTCTCTTCTTCTATCATCCCCACTCTCTGTTTTGTTTGCAATTCCATGGCTTGTATTTGCACCAATTTCTCCTTTTGTGTAGTGGATAGAGTTGGGTCTACCTGGTCTAGGGCTTGTTTCCTTGCTTCTTCCTCCAACTCTATGGCCTTTTCCCTCTTCTTATTTATTGCAATGGCCAATTCCTCCAGGAAGTTCTCAATTATTTCTTCCAAGGTATTATTAGACCTCTGGATGTGTCTTATTAGTGCTTTCAATATAACTTTTGTTGGTGTAATTAAATATTTAATTACACTTTAATAAGTTTAGTTAGGGCTTATTTTTAGTCTTGGGTTATTATTAAGTCATATTAGGGTTTTATTTAACTTGCAAATATAAAAGCAAGTTGTCACATGTAATTCTAATCCATTTCATTAATTGCATCCTTTTTTGTGCAAATTGCTCTTTTTTCTTTTTTTCTCTTGTGGAAGGTTTCTTAGGTTTTGTAGGTGTTCATTGGGATCTGAGGTTGGTTTCACAACTTCTACATGGTATCATAGCTCCAAATCTGATCACATTGCTGATTTGGAGGACACATTTGAGGGTTTATCTCTCTTGTTTGATGCTATCTTAGGTGGCTTTGCATCACCACCTTCATATTCTATGTTTCTAGATGTAGTTCATATCATATCCTCTCCTGGTTCTTCTTCTCTGATTGGGCAGACAGTTTCTATTTTGGAGAAGACATATTTTCCCAGTATGAGGTCACTTGAGTTGCATTCAGAGGCACACATTTTGATATGGATTCCCTATTCATCCAAGATGTGGGAATGGCTTCTACATTCACCAGTGGATCTATTTCTTCTGAAAGGGAGAAATGTTGTTTGTAGGCAGTGGATTGGATTTTGTCTTCAAGATCTCTTCATTGGTTCTGGAGCTTCTTCTTAGAGGGGATTCATATTCTCTTTTCACTCTCTCTTATGTGGGGCATTCATGATTGTACTTTTGTGATGGATTTAGTTCTTGGGGGGTCTTAGTCTTAGTCCTTCTTCCATCACATGTTCATGTACTTGTTTTTTCTCTTTTGGTGAGGGGTTTTTTCCCACAGGGTTTTTCTCCTTTTCTCCACCTTATGAGAGATTCTTGTTGTTCATGGGTACCTAACATGGCCTTGTAGCCGAGACACATTCTTGCATTAGTTGCATGCTTTTCATTTCTCCCTAAGTTGCACTTATGGGGGGTGTTGGTGTAATTAAATATTTGATTACACTTTAATAAGTTTACTTAGGGCTTTTTTTCGTCTTAGGTTATTATTAAGTCATATTAGGGTTTTATTTAACTTGCAAATATAAAAGCAAGTTGTCACATGTAATTCTAATCCATTTCATTAATTGCATCCTTTTTTGTGCAAATTTCTCTCTTTACTTTTTTCTCTTGTGGAAGGTTTCTTAGGTTTTGCAAGTGTTCATTGGGATTTGTGAGGTTGGTTCACAACTTCTTTATTTTCTACACCCGCTTGGTTGTACATTTCCATAGCTTATTTTAAAATGCCCTTACTATTAATTTTTATGGTAATAATATCTACATCCATTATTATTTCCTTCTCCAAGGATTGTTCTTTTTTTCCCCATTTCTTCTATATGTATTATGGATCTTCTTGTTACCCTCTTCTACAGAGCTTTCTTTATTTCTCGTACTTCCTCTTCCTCAGCTTCTTCTTCTCCTTCAAAAGCCTCAATGATGTTTCTTTTTACACCTTGTTTTCTCTTGGTTGGCTTCTTCTTCCTCTCTGCACTCATTCATAACAGAATTTCAGATATCTCCTCAACTTTTGGATCTTTCTCTAGAGGTTACGGAGTAGACATTGATGGAATTTGAGAAGATGTGGCTAGCCCTGTCACATCTTGTGAACTTAGAGTGCCTGAGTGGAGCCTCTCAGACCTCCATGTTTGTGGTGTAGTGATACTAAATTGTGGTGTTGTAGTGCTAGTTTGTGGTTCCTCCTTGGATGGGAATCCCCATTTTTCATGTAGTTTTTCTTTATTTTTGGTAACTTTTTCCTTCACATCTTTCTTATGTTATCTATCCATGAATTCTCCATATGTTCCAAACCTTTCTACATTTGTATCTTTGGGTTGTTTAAGTAGGTTTTGGGCATATGATTCAACTTCATCCTTTGTTATCTCATAGGGGAGTTTGGGTATCCAGGAAGTTATAGGTTCTACAACCTCCATGAGTGTGTAGTCTTTGTATACTAGGAAGGCTATATCATTTATGTACTTCTTCACCATTTCATAGGGTATTCTTTCCCTGTTTTGCATTTTTTGTTAGAGGGATTTAAAAAAACCCCAATATGATACAATGTATGATTGCTTATCATTAAACTGATTTACATAGTAGTTTATTTGTGTGATAATTGATATATGGGTTTTCCATGCCTTGCCAAAAAAATTTGGAAGTACATTCTTAAAATAAAAGACGAGGCATATAATTAGTGTACCATACCAAAAGTTGTATTGTGAGGTCTTTGTCTTCTGGAGATTCTCCATCAACTGTTCATGTAGCACCTTGCATAGGTCAAAATCCTTACCCTCAACCACCATTTGATATGCGATGTGTATGGCTATACCAGTTGTGGAGTCCTCCTAGTTGGCATAGTAAATCTTGTATGTAATGCCCATTGTTGCATACCGTACTATAGGATTTATAATTTCCTTCACATTTAGACTTCATCCATCGTGTGTTGCTCTAGTCAGTTATGTGACTTTGTCATTCTTAATGGCCTTTTTGGATGGCAACTCTTCTATTGCACTCATCTCGGTCACCACTTGTATGGTCTGCTTTGTGATTCTGTATGGTTTATCTAAATAGATAAACTCATCATGTATTCTACTTAGAATTATCTTTACCCAATCTATTTAGTACAAAAGCCAGGGAAATATTTCCACACATCCAATTTCTTCCTCGCAATCTCCTAGTATTTTGGTAAGTATTGCATTTGGTTTGGCTCCAGGAGTGTTTTGTAGAGATCTTCAAACTTTGTGTGGTCTATTTCTAAGATTGTTGCATGTATGTACTTCTGCACATCCTTTGTGTATATTACATCTGGTGGAATAATAGAGAAGGCTCCATCTAGGTCAACTTCCATTGCCTTGTAGGGATATTTCTTATATTTCAACCTTGGCTTGTTGGAGATATCCACCAACACTAGAGTTGCCATTGTCACACAGTCTGCAACTAGGGTTTGATATACTTTTCATAGTGTGCTCTTATCTCGTAGATAGTTTAGGATGCAAATATTGTGAGTGTTTAGTGAATGGATCCTACATACTTGTAATGATGGCCTTGTGCATTTAATGCATATTCTCGTTTACATTTTCTTGGGCTTTTCTAGCCATTATCTTTTTCGTGGCTCATTTCTTCTAACGGTATTTTGTCTTAACTATGGTACATAATGTTACATATGGTATGTAAAATACGAATTTCCCACATTTTTCTTATTCCACTAGTTGATGGTAGTATTTCAACCTAGCTCTGTTCACATACACTGTTAGGATATTTCCATCCATTAATTTAAGTCTGACTACCCCTGACTCCACGATTTCATGAATATAATAGGGCCCTAGCCACCTAACTTTTAGCTTGCCTTGCTTAACTTACTATCATAGAGTAATACCAATTCACCTTCCTTAAATCTTTTTGAGCACAAGTTCATGTCATGCTAGGCTTTTTGTCTCTTACACTCCAAATTTTGATTGTACACTGCTAAGAATCTATTTTCATCCAATTTCTCCAGGTCATCCACTTTGAGTACAAGTGATTCTTCATCATTCAGCCACAAAGCTAATGTGGTACATAGATTGGGGTTTATAAAGTTGATTGGTAGTGTTTCATCCATCCCATATACAAGTTCAAATGGTGTAAACTTTGTAGCCCTTTTGTAGGATGTGCGGTATGCCTATAGTACCACAAGTATTTTGATGTCCCAATCTTCCCTATTACCACTGTACATCTTGGTTAATATTATCCCAATGATTTTATTTAATTATTCACTAGCCCCATTAGCTTGCAAATGGTAGGGTGATCTTTTATTGTGTTATCATGAAACTCTGTAAAAGTTCTGAAATCACTTTATTCACAAAATTTTGTGAACTTTGATCGCTTGTTATACTCAGTGGACACCCAAACCTTGTAATGATATTCTCATACAAAAATATTACAACAGTCTTAGCAATAAAATCTTTTACAGGTTCTGCCTCCTCCCATTTCGTCAAGTATTCTACTCCGATAATGATGAATCTTGCTTTTGAGTGCCTTGCAGGAGGATCAATTGGACCTATAAAGTCTATTACCCATTTCTCAAATGGTACCTGGGCTAATGTTGGATTGAAGGGAATCTCATCATTTGTGATAAGTCTCCCTATCTGCTAACATATGTCACAATGTTTAACATATTGTTTGGCATCTTTATTCACGGTGGCCACCATAATCCTGCCAGTTTTAATCTTTTTGTGTTGGTCTCACCGAAGTTGTGTCCTCTTGATATGTATTCATGGGATTTTCTTAGTATGGCTTCCCTATCATGCTCATATATTATTCTCCTCATGATATCACCTCTCCCTAATATGTGTAATTCTCCTTCTATTAGTGTATAGAGTATAGCCTTTCGCAATAAGAGTTGTTTTTCTTCTGGTGAAATGTTTTGTGGAAATTTCCCTATAGATAGCAAGATGGCTATGTCATGTAGCTCTTTGGGTGCCGCATTCACCTTGAATAAGTTTGCACTAGGAATATATTCTTCCTGGTTGTCCATTTCATCTCTTATTTCTATCCTGGATAGGTAATCTGGTCCTTGGTTATTTCTTCCAGGTTTGACCATTATTTTGAAATCAAACTTCTAGAATAGGAGTAGCCATCTGCATATTCTGCCTTGGGTTACAAATCTATTTAGTAGGTACTTTAGTGGCTCATGGTCAGTGAAAAATATAAATAACAATGTTGATAACAAGTAATGTCTAAACTTTTGTAGTGCATACACCATTGCAAAGCTTCCCTTTACGTGGTCGATAATTTTCTCTGCTTTTGAAAAAAAATTGCTAGAAATTCTATAAGGTGATCTTTATTGCCTTTGGGCTGTGCTAAAACCGCCCCTATAATTATCCCAAATGCATCCACATGGACATGGAAAGGTGAAAAAAATGATGTCCAATCAAGGAAGATCAGGATAGGTGCTTTCACAATCTTTTGTTTTAGTGTGTCAAAATAGTTTTCGCACTGCTCACTCCATTCAGTTATTTTTCCTAATTTCTTCTTTAAGAGTTCTTCTAATGAAGCTACTAATTCAGCATATCCTCTTATGAACTTGTGGTGATAACTTGTATATCGTAGAAAGATCTTTACCTATTAGTGTTGGTTTGGGTGGTGGTAGTGTCATTATTAATGTTACCTTCAAAGGGTCCACCATCAGTCTTTTCTTGCATATAATGTGTCCTAATAATGTACCAAAAGGTATCACAAACATACACTTTCAAATTCATGGAGATTTGTAGGCTTCTACACCTATTCAACATCATCCCCTTCAAAACCTGGCCCCTTCAAAATCCATTTTACCCCTTTAATCAAAAACGTCATTCGAAGTGTTTGGACATGGTCTTTGACTAATCCATACTATTCGATTGTCTAAATAAACTTCTAGAAAGTCATGAATAAAATATTTAAACACATTTACTATTATTCTACTAAATACTACCAATGCATTCTCGAGACCAAAGGGCATCACCATGTACATAAATAAGCCCCACTCAGTAGCAAAATTTGTCTTTTGTTGGTCTTCTTCCCTGATTTTTTCTTGGTGATATCCTGAGAATCCATATGTAAAAGAATATATATATATCTTCCTACTACAACTTCTAGGATTTCCTTTGTGAAGGTAGTAGGGAAGGGATCATGTATTCATGCTTTATTAAGCTCCCTAAAGTCAACACATATCCTTATTTCCCCTATTTTCTTTTTCTACACCACCATAGGGATGATCCATTCGGTATGTTCTATTGGTTTTATTATGCCTGCCGCTATCATTTTGTCCAACTCCACTTTCACTTTCTTATTCATATTGGAGTTGAGTCCAAAAGGTCTCTTTCTTTATGGTTTTACCCCTTCTTTCAATTAAATCTTCATAACCCCAACTTCTTCCTTTATTCCTTTCAAATCAGTGAATGTCCAAGGAAAAAGGTCCTCAAACTCTGATAATATTTCATCCACTTGCATAACTACTTTCTCATCCCAATAGTCCCTAATTTTGGCTAATTTTGGATCACCTTGTGTGGCTATGTTCCCTTCTCAAAGTTTTAGGGGTTGGTTGTAGTATTTAGCTTTTGCCTCAATGTCTAATTCTACCTCCCTTTCCCCTTTATGAACCTTTATATCCAACTTAGGTTGGTTATCATCCTATTCTTGGTGTGTTTTATAGCACCTTCTCTCTGTACACTTATTTTCTTTGTCCATCCACTCAATTGGATTCCATATCCCTTCTGTTTTAGGTGGTGGTGGAGTATGTCAGTATATCTCTATCGCATCCTCCTAGATAGGTTTAATTATGATCTGTTTCATTTTGAGGAGTGCATTATGGATGCGTTTGTTTGGACTATAAAAAGAGAATGTATGTATAAAGTCCTCTTGTATTTTATCCTAGTCCTTTATTTTTGCTCTCATCTCTTGGTTGATATACCATGTATGGGCTACTGGTGTAAGGGTCTAGTAGAACATTTGTTTATAGAGCTTTTATCGTACTCATTTCTGGCCTTCCATACCATTGTGAAAATATCTAAGTGTTCTTCTAGTATGATTTCTCCATTATACTTTGGGATTATTATATATCCCCTTCTTCTTGTAAATACCTATTTTTTATTAAAATTTTGAATACTTGCCACTGCAGAATAGTGTTTTTATGTGTCCACCAATTTGTGGCATTACATACCAATGTATGCTACAAAGCCTCCAACCTTAAGTCTTCCCTATCAAAAGTTTGTTCCATTTCTTCTAGGTAGGTATTAAGGTCCCCTATTCCTGAGTATCTAGGGAGTTTAATATGTGAGATATCCTATGAGATGTGGTTAACTTGATGTAATTTTTGGGGATTATGTTCCTCGTGGTCTTCTAATGTGTTGCCTATGTTTTGCAGTGTGTTTTCATTTAATGCAGTAGAATGCGGTGGATTTCCCTTCATTCTCTGTAACATAAAGGCTCTTCTGAACCCAGTTCTTAGTTTTGGTTCTTTCTTCAACCATACATTTAATACTTCATCACTATCTATGCTATAATTGTCACTATCAATCTCTATTTCTCCTTCAGAGTTGGGTTCATCTAGGGTTTCTAGTCCTGGTAGTTTAGAGATAGAATAGAGGATCTTAGAGTCCTCATCACTTTGTCGCCCCTTGTTAATTTTTTCTACATATGCATCATTGATATCTTTGCCTAATGATATGTGTACTATCTTAGTTTCATCTGCAAAGGAAATTTCTTCCTTCCTAGAATCTACTATGCCATTAGCATTTACAAACTATTGTAGGCCTAATAGTATGTTAAATGAGTCAAAAGGTTCTTTCATTGCTACTACCCCAAAGTCAACAATTTGTTTCACTCCTAACACATTAACTTCTACCCTTTTCCAAGTACCTATTGTTCCCATAGCTGACCCATTAGTTAAGCTGATACTGCATGGTGTTTCTTCTAATTTTGGCTTTCCCAGTTGTTCCCAGACCCTCTTTCGAAGCATGTTCACATCCACTCCTGGACCCACCATTACCGATTTAATTCTCTTATGGTTAATGTATGTAGTAATCATGAGTGGTCTAGTTTTCTATGTTCTATTTGTTTTTGTCATCTTCCTTATTTGGGGTTTCTGGTTAGCATGTTTATTCCAATATTAGAAAAATTATTTAAGTTTCTCCAATAGGTTATTTTATCATGTTATCTATGTTATTTTATTGTGTTAGTTGTGTACTATCCTAGTTTCATCTACAAAATAACCTATTAGCAACTTCTTTTCATATCTTGGTATGTGTACTATGCTAATACTTCTTCCTCCAAAAAGAAGTTGTTATGTTGTTTCTCCTTTTGTTGGTCTTTGTTTATAGTTTGTTTTGACCATTCTATTATCCTATCATGATAGTTTTTGTTTGGGAAGAAGTTATCTTCTTCCTCTTCCTCCTCATCATCATCCTCACTATCTGTGTTATATACCTTTGCGGTATTAGTTCCTTGTCTGGTTACCACTGCAACCTTATTTTTGTTCTTGTATTTAACTATATTTTTTTGTTTAGGCTTTTGTTTATTTTTCTGGTATTCATCCTCTAAAGTTTCAGTGCATGAAGTGTCAGGGTCATGATTTCTTCTTTTTGACACCTCCTTGCTGCTTGTGGTGTCTCTTTGGGCACTTTCCTCATGATTCTTGACCATTTTGGTGTGTTAAACCCTTATAGATCATTGCTTTTAGACTGTGATGGTGAATTCTTAAAATACTGTTGTGCTTTATCACAATTAAATAGGTCATGTTTAGAGTTACCACAGAATGCATATTATTTCTTCTTATCCGACCAACATTCATTAGCAAAATGACCTTGCTTACAACTTTTCTAGCATCCAGCATCATCTCTCCTTCTTTTGCCTTTGTCGCGACCTCTTCCTTATCTATAACTATTATATTGACCTCTTTCATTATTTTTATAGTTATTAGCTATGGTCATTGATTGGGATGTGTATTTTGCAATGTATTTACATTCCTATGGTTTCCCCAACTGGGTGCTTTATACCCATGGTTTTGGTTGTATAGAGGTCTCTCAGCTAGCCCATTGACATATGTTATTTCTTGATCTATTGTTCTATTGTTGCAGTGGGCTTTGCACCAGGGTTCATGCTCTTCCTCCTTGTTCTAAACAAGTAGGATGGGAAATCCTTGGTTTCATGGTCATCCCATTCACCACAAACACCACAATACACTATTTGACTCCTTTTGGGTGTTGTTTTGAGGTCTACCTTTAGTGTTGCAACCTTCTTTTCTCCTTTGATTAGAGGGCACTCATTCTTGAGATATCCTTCCCTTGTGTAATAAGTGTGCCAGATGTTGGGTCTTTGCATCTATGGACTATTGTACTTTCTTGACAATATTTCTTGTTTTAACTTTAATTTTCCAGTTCCAATTTCAATTTCTCTAGCTCTGTGTTTTCCTTGACCTTATCTGAAGATGAAAGAAATTTCAAAGGAAAATAAAACATCAAATTGCAAGAAATACAAGTGATTATACCTTTAAAAAGTCTCCCACTCCTTGATAAGGTGGAGAGCTTGCACCCAAGAACTCCTAGCTTTACCCAAACTAAGTATTTGAATGTGGATATGCTCTCAATTACAACACAATGGATTGGCTAAGAGGCTATGAGGAATGATTTTTGCATGATAACATTACTCAAACTTAGATTATGAAAATGGCTTGTGGAGGGTCTTATTTATAGGCAAATTTGGAGGGATTTTGATCCAACAATTGAGATTAAAATTTGAGATCGAGGGTGGAGATTGGATGAGAGATGGAGGGTTGAGATTTGATCAACAAGATTGGAATATGGAGAATAAAAATGAATTTAAAATTCATTTTTGGGGAAGGCTTTGCATTTAATATGATAATGACTTGTGAGGAAATAAAATTTTATTTCCTTGGGAGGATGTGGAATTTAAAATTTCATTTTATGGGAGGATGTGTGTCACAGGTGACACGTGGGAAATTTTGGCACTCACATGTGTGAGTTCAAATTTTGGAGAAGAGTTTAGCATGGAAATAGTAAGGTGAGGTGGAAGGGTCATGTGACCCATTAGATTATTTTGCAATTTTTAATTTGTGGGTTATGGGAGAAGGTGTTAATGATGCTTTGACCAAGTTAATCAGGGTATTTAACTTAATTAATGTGGTTGGAGAAAATTAGTGAATGGGCTAATCATGGTTTAGGATTAATTAAATAATGATTCATTTAATTAATCCAGGTCTAAGGGTTATGTAGGCTAGGGTAGCTAATTAAATAATGACTATTTAATAAACTAGACTAGGTGTAGGATGATTAGTAGGGTAGATTAATTAAATAAATATGATTTATCTAATTAATCAGGTTTAGGAAAGTGGACAAATTAATCAAATAAATATTTAACATATTTATTTAATTAATTGGGATAATGTTAGTAAGGTGTAGTGTTGAATTAAATTAATTTAGGGCTAAGGGTGAATTGATGAAGAATGGCTAAGGATGGATGATTTAGGGATGATGTTAGGTTAGTTAATTGAATAATTATAATTTTATTTAATTAATTGGGTGAAAGGAGAAATTAGTGATATGGGTGATGTAGAAAGATGGTTGAAGGGTTAAGACATTTTTAGGTGTCTACATTTGCCCCTCTTTGATGTGGCGTCATGACCTAGTAGGGAAATGGTGTAAGTCAAAGAATTTTGCCCCAGCTGACATGGAGTGAAAATGGATGTGGGACGCCCCCTCGAGAGGTCAGGTGAATTTTTTTTCAGGTGAACTCTTGAAAAGGAGGGAATAGTGGTAAAGACGGGTGGATGGAAAACCATGTTGACAGGAAGAAAAATGGATGAAAAAGGTTAAGATTTGTGGGATGGGGGAGAGAAAAAAGTGAATGCGGGATGACATGGCAACTATATATAGCAAGTGTGGGCTAGATATGGCACATTTGCATACTCTTAGCTTAATGGATGAGAGAAGAGGAGAAGGAGACATGGCACAACCGACATTCCCACGACACTCACATCAATCCGAGAGGGTGCGAGACTATAGGTGTATGGCGGAGGCTGACCCATAGGCATGTCAGCTAAATCTGACTTTGTGATTTTGGGTTTCAGGTTAGGTTAGTGGTGTTAGATTTAGGGCAGACAACTGAGAGGGGGGGTGAATCATTTGTCCAAAACTTTCTTGCAATTAATCACTTAAATCCTTTTCTTAATACATTAGCATAATAATAAATTAATCATGGAAACATAATGCAGCAATTCAAGAGCAGAAACACATTAACATATATGACACCAAGATTTTTAATGTGGAAAACCTGGTTAAGGGAAAAACCATGGGGTGACTAACCCAAGATCGTATTCTCTGTTAAAAGAATAGTAAGAACAAAATGGCACATGCCAATTAGGGCTCACTGCCTGAGCACACTGCTCACAAGAGGCCCCCTGCCTATAGGAGACACACTGTCTACAAAATAATAAGTGTTACATACTTTAACTAAAGAATAGCATCTTCACCATGCTTGAGTCAGTTCCATTTAAGCCCAATACTTCTGCTCTGCCTTTCACTCTCCTCCTCTCTACCACACTCCCATCTCCTCAAGATACTATTGAAATGACTTTACAACTCCTTATTTATACAAGACATCTACTTAGGGATAATCATCCAAGTCGGCATACACTACAAAGCAAATACACAAATACAACATGACTAATTCTAAAAAGACTTCACGCGGATCAACACATTGTCGACCACACAGATATGAGACTTCAATCTTCCTTTAGGAACATGCCATTCTTCACAGAACATCTCCAAGATCATTTGCAGGATGTGTAACTCATCTGGTCGGCCAAACTTAGGAAGAACATCATCTTTCGGAAGTAATTCTTCAATTACGAGCTCACTCTTCAATGCGGACCACCAACACGAATTGGACACAATCCAAAGACCTCCACAAGCTTGTCTGAATCACCAAGAATATCCACACTACTTCTGCTTACTAAAATCATTCTCTCCTTCATCTGAAACCTCAAGAACATAGTCTGTCATCACTGTCATATTGGAATAGATGCTTGCAAACCTCCGGACCACGAACCAATTGAGTTGTCAATTCACATTGACTTCCTAAACACTTCCACCAAATCCACAGAACAAGATATTGTATTTCTGGATCTCACCGAACCTATCTATATCACTCTCTCAGCTCTGAACATTTGCCAGAACCAATTTTACTTAAGTGGCCATATCTTCTTCAGATCTTCATGCGGACCTCTGAAATCTTTACTGGATCATCTTTACAAACCCGTTGATGCGCATCCTCTGAACTCTTCTCTATCAGGTACCACCATTAACTCCTTTTCCCTCATTTTCCTTACACTCTTATTCACCAGTTGTTCTAAGTACTCTACATCAAACTTTAAGGGCTGAAGATTCTTTAGAGGATTTAGGAGTGGTTCCCAATTTTTGTCAATCCTAATTTATATATTTGATAAGTTAGATTAAATGGATGGTGCCCTACTTAGTTGCAAGCTGGTTGGAATTTGTATTCCACTATATTCTCCTTCCCATATCCTTCTAGATGTTCCGTAAGTAGTAATTCTTCCTTCCAGGGTGTTTAACATCTTAGTATCCTTTTCAATGTGTGAATTCATCTCTCTTAGACTATTGTATATATTTGTTTCTATCATATTGGTTGCAACCCTTGTTGCACACTTATTTGTTTTCTCACAATCAAGTGAATACGTGTTTTGTTGTTCAGTTGCACCCCTAGTGGCACGCTTAGTAGCACCCTCATTGGTGTGCTCATATTCCACCTCTTTTATAGCCACAACCCTTATGGCATGCTCTCTTTCTATTTCTTCTACATTCATTCTCTTGTGGTATCTTTCCTAATGTTCTTGTGTTTGTTTTTGCTTCCTTTCTTCCATATTCATGCCCATTGTTGTTTGTATATTTTCACTAATCTATCTTAATCTCTCATTATCTCCCTTGGCTATGGGTGTTTAAGGTATGGTGTTGTTAGGGTTATCTGGCAGAAGATATTAATTAAATGCAAATAAAGAGTAAACAGAGTACACAAAAATAATAACAGAGAGAGAGACAAGTTTTTAACGTGGTTCACCCAAACTCGGGCTACATCCACCAACAGAGAGTTCAATATTATTATCCAGTAAATCAAACTGATTACAACCAGTAATCCTTGCAACTCAATACCGCTGTAATACACTACAATACATCAACCACCAGAAACCCTAACCCTCACCCGCTTTTATCAAGCTTATGTCGGTTACAAAAATAGGGTTTTTTTATGTCAGCCAATAGAAAAAATTAACTCCTTATGCCTTTATAAAATAATAGGGCCCCGTAGGAGGGGCTCTGCCCCCCTGCACTCCCCCATAAAATAATTTGGCTGGAAATCGCGCTGATAAAAGTGGGGAAAATTTAACCTCCGAGTCTGATTAGGCTCCATATAACAATAATCTCCCACTTGGAGACTAATCAGACTCCACACCATATCATCTCCCACTTGGACATTGATCATAACACCACTTACCCTATAGCTCCCACTAGAAATAAGCACCGTGGACTCTACTATTTTGATTTTTGTTGTTTTAAGTCTTGAAGGCCAACTGAAGCTGTAGAGGAGCTCAGCTTCTTCCTTGTCACTTCCTTTGTAAACATATCCTCTAGATTTTCATCTGTGTGTATCTTTTCTAGCCTTAACTGTCCATTATCCAACACTGATCGATTGAAGTGATACCTCAATTGGATGTGTTTGGTCTTTGAATGCAAGGCATAATTCTTTGCAAGATGTATGGCACTCTGGCTATCCATAAACAAATAATTGTTAGCCTGTTGTTTGCCCAATTCTTCCATGAAATATTGTAGCCATATCATCTCCTTGCTTGCCTCTGTTGCAGCTACATACTTTGCCTCCGTGGTGGATAAAGCAACCACCTTTTGCAACCTGGAGATCTAACTCACCACTGTCCCACCTAAAGTAAAGACATAACCTGTAGTACTCTGCCTGGTATCAATATCTCCTGCCAAATCTGAGTCTACATAACCTGCTAAATCAGTATTATAGCCCACAAAACATAAGTGTTTATTGGATGTACCTCTCAAATATCTAAGAATCCATTTTACCGCATTCCAATGCTCTAATCCGGGATGACTCATATACCTGCTTACGACTCCTACAACATGTGCAATATCCGATCTCGTGCATACCATGACGTACATTAAACTTCCTATAGCTGAAGCATATGGTACCTTAGACATTTTTTCTTCCTCCTCTTGTGTCTTAGGACACATCTCCTTAGTCAATTTCAAATGACTAGGCAAAGGTGTGCTGACAGCGTTTGCATTCTCCATATGGAATCTCTGCAACACCTTTTCAACATAATCATCCTGAGATAGAGTCAATTTTCTTTTCTTCCTATCTTTGCAAATTTTCATCCCAAGGATTTGTTTTGCTACCCCCAAATCCTTCATAGCAAATGAGTGTGCTAACTGTTGTTTTAACTCTCTTATGTGATCCATGTTAAACCCTGCTACAAGCATGCCATCAACATATAAACATAAAATAAAGTAGTTGTCATTATCTAACCTCTTAAAATAAACACAATGGTCAGAATTACACTCGCTATAGCCTTGCTCAACCATAAAACTATCAAATTTCAAATACAATTGCCGAGGTGCTTGTTTCAGGCCATACAAACTCTTCTTCAATCTATACACCTATTTTTCCTTACCTTTGACCTCAAATCCTTGGGACTGTTCCATATATATCTCCCCCTCCAAATCACCATGGAGAAAGGTAGTTTTCACTTCTAGCTGTTCCAAATGCAAATCTTCAGCAACCACAATACTTAAAATAGTACAAATAGAAGTCATCTTAACAACCAGAGAAAAAATCTCATCAAAATTAATGCCCTTTTTCTGTGCAAATCATTTTACAACTAACCTGGCTTTAAATCTTTTCTTACCTCCATCTTCCTCTTTTAGCCTATAAACCCATTTGTTTGGTAAAGCCTTTTTACTTGCAAGCAACTTACATAATTCCCAAGTCTATTTTTTTAGCAAGGAGTCCATTTCTTCCTTCATTGCAAGCTCCCACTGAACCTTTGTATCCACCCACATAGGTTCATCATACCCTTCTAGTTCACCAACATCTGTTAACAAAATAGAATACAAATAGGGAGAAAACCTTCAGGAGGTCTACTTAGCCTTGTTGACCATCTAACATTCACTGGAGTTTGTGGTATTTCTTGTTACTATTGTGAAGCATGAGGAACCACTAGAACATCAATATCTAGAGTATCATCCAGCACCACATAATCCTTTTCTTTCTTCTCATGTTGTTGCAACTGATCTTTGTACATCACCTTCTCATTGAATACAACATCTCTGCTTCTCACAATTTTTTGATTTTCAAAATCCCAAAGCCTATAACCAAATTCATCAATGCCATATACAACGAAGGTGCACTTTTTTAATTTTGCATCTAGCTTGGTTCTATTTTCAGAATCTACATGTGCAAATGCTTCACATCTGAAGGTTTTGAGAAAAGAATAACTCACCTTCTTACCTATCCATGCTTCCTGTGGAATACCACAACCCAAAGGAACTGAAGGACCTTTGTTAATTAAATATACAACAATGTTGAGAACCTCTACCCACATGTTTAAAGGCAGCCCAACATGCAATCTCATGGTCCTTGCGCGCTCCATTATTGTCCTATTCATGTGCTTAGCCACTCCATTCTCCTGTGGAGTACCTGGAACTATTTTTTGCCTATGAATTCCATTAAAGGAACAATAATCCTCAAATTCTTTGCTACAACACTCACCACCATTATCAGATCTGATACATTTTAATCTTTTACCTATCTCATTCTCAACCAAGCTTCTCCATTTCTTAAATGTTTCAAATACATCAGATTTCTGCCTAAGGAAATAAATCCAAACCTTCCTAGTTGCATCATCTATGAATGTAACATAATATCAAGAGCCACTGAGAGAAGATACCTGAGTCAGTCCCCATACATCTGTATGCACAAGCTCCAACTTTTCATCTTTCTTTTGCTTCCCATCCTTGAGAAAACTAACCCTCTTTTGTTTGCCATACACACAACTTTCATAGAAATCCATATTAATACATTTTAGACTTGGTAAAACTTTCTTAGAATGAATTACTTTCATACCTTTTTCACTCATATGCCCAAGTCTACTATGCCACAGTGTTGTCTCAGAACCTACAGCAACTATTTCAGTCTCTTCCTACAAACCTGCAGCAATTGTTCCTGAACCTGTTTGTTTTTTCTCTGCAATAGCTAAAGTAGAAGGAATAATATGACCTGTACAAAGATATAAGATGCCTACTTTCACACCTTTTGCTACTATTAAGGCACCTCTTGTAACCTTCCAATTTTTATCAGTAAATGTAACAATGCAACCTTCATCAGCTAGCTGCCCTGCTAAAATTAAATTCCTACTCAGCCTTGGAACGTGCCTTACCTCTTGTAGTAGCCAATGATTCCCATTTTGCAACTTAATCTTGATTCTTCCCCTTTCTAATAATCTGACAGGGTTCATTATCTCTCAAATAAACCAGCCCAAAATCCCCTTGAACATAATCAAGAAAATAACTTCTATGGGGCGTAGCATGAAATGAGGCCCCTGAATCTAAAACCCATGAATCATCAGCATTATCTAGGGAAAGAATCAAAGCATCATCTTTAGATTTATTACTTACCACATTTGTCTCCTTATTGCCTTCTTGTTTGTCTCCTTCTTTATTCTTCTGAGACCAACAATCTTTCTTTAGATGACCTGGTTTCCCACAGTACCAGCAATCTTTCTATCCTCTGGATTGGGATCTCTTGTCCTTTTATTTTCCTTGTGACTTCCCATGACCTCCAGAACCTTTTCCTCTCTCCTTTGATCTGCCCCTGCTTTCTACATTCAAAACACTACTTGATGTGGACCCTCCTGAGCTTTTCCATCGCATTTCCTCTCTAAGGATAACACCAACAACATCATCAAATTTTAAAGTGTTTGAACCAAAGACAAAGTTACTTACAACCATTACGAAGCTATTCCAGCTTTCTGGCAAAGAACATCAAACCAAGATAGCCCTCACCTCTTCATCAAATTTCACTTTAACAGAAGTTAACTGACCGGTAATCGTATTAAACTCATTTAAATGACCTGTCACAGATCCACCTTCAATCATTTTCAGATTAAACAAATGTTTCATGAGAAATACCTTATTTGAGGTTGAGGGTTTTTCATACAATTTAGCCAAAGCTTTCATTAGTTCACTTGTTGTCATCGCTTCCGTTATGTTGAATGCCACCGATGGTGCCAGGCACAACCGAATGGTTTCCAGTGCCTTTCTGTCCAGAAGATTCTAATCATCATCAGTCATTGTTACCAGTTTCTTGTCTATTCCTTCCAATGGCCTCCATAAATCCTTTTGATAGAGATAATCATTTATTTGCATCTTCCATAACTGATAGTTTTGCCCATTGAATTTATCTACCTTCAATTTACCCTCGTCTACCATTGCTCCCACTCAACCGTGAGACCTTCCTACAGATGATAATTGAACACAATCCACTCTAATACCACTTGCTAGGGTTAGTCGGCAGAAGATATCAATTAAATGCAAATAAAGATTAAACAGAGGAATGAAAATACACAGAAATAATAACAGCGAGAGACAAGTTTTTAACGTGGTTCACCCAAACTTGGGCTACATCCACCAATAGCGAGTCCAGTATTATTATCTAGTAAATCAAACTGATTATAACCAGCAATCCTTGCAAGTCAATACCGCTGCAAAATGCTACAATACATCAACCACCATAAACCCTAACCCTTAGCTGCTTTTATCAAGCTTATGTCAGTTACAAAAATAGGGTTTTTTAATGTCGGCCAATAGAAAAAATAACTCTCGATGCCTTTATTAAATAATACGCAATTTTTGCTTCGAGGGCCAGGAGGGGCTCTGCCCCCCCTACACTCCCCCATTAAATAATTTGGGGGGAAACCACACCGATAAAAGTGGGGAAAATTTAACCTCCGAGTCTGATTAGGCTCCATATAACAACAGGTGTTTCATTAGTCCTTTTGTATCCCATGGTCGACTTACTTTGAATGATTACATCTTTTTAGGGATCTTTTTAGATCCCTTCCCCTTTCCATTTGTTATCCCTTAGGTGCTTGCCCCCCTCTCACAAGGTTATGACCTAAGAGAATATTTCGTAGATCATAAAAAAAATTATGCTTCTTTTATATTATCTCTTTTAACTATTCTTTTTGTTCTGCACTTTTTCTTCCTCTTATTTATTCTTCACTGCTCTTTCTAGGGTCCCAACAATGGAACCAAATGTTGACAAGAGAATTAGGGACACAATCTATAGATCTGAGCCTAGGATCTCCTATGTAGTTTGTTTATACCCCAGTAGAGACAGTGACAAAATAATTAGATAGTTGCAGTAGGAATAATATCATGTGGTAAGATTATATCGCATACAAGACATCACATCACGTACATTATAAAATAGTCAAACATTACTCCATAATTCTTATATCTCCATTATATATCTATATTCAATCTCTATTACAAAAGGTAGGGCTGTGACTCTCCTCTGTTGAGTCTTTTTCCTAATTTTTCTTACTTAGTTCCTAACTTAATATTCTTATACATTATAGTACAATAGGGAAATGCACCCTAAAAAATAGTCCTATTTCTACTAGGCTCAGTCAGCCTTGTGCTCCGCACTTCCTTTGCAGTGAGTTGTGGTAGCTACTTCTTCATGCTCTGTTCTCTACCCACAATGTTGACTTGCCTTCATATCATCATGATCTGGGATTCCCCTACTATCTAAAAGCACAAGCATACTTTGGGGAATCCATCATGTTATCTAATGATTCTCTTCTCTCTCCTAACATTAGTAATGATCTTCCAGCCATTCCTAATCCTCAAGACCGTAGTACCCTCTAAGCTGGGGATGCCATTGATGTCCCTATGGATCCAAATGATTTTGAGAAAGTTATTCAAATTGGAGAATGTCTCTTGTTGGAAGAGTTGTCTTTCCATTCCTAAGTCTTACATGATTTTCTAGACCTTTTTGCTTGGACATACGAATACATGCCTAATGTAGACCCTGAGGTTGTTTTTCATAACATCATGCTATATACTAATGCCCAACCCTTAAAGTAAAAGATTTAAAAAATACATCTAAAGGTGGCCCTTATGGTTGAGGTTGAGATTGAAAATCTCTTAAAAGTCAATTTCATCCACACTGTTGATTATTCACCTTGGATTTCCAACATTGTAGTTGTCGCCAAACCTGACAGTTGCATTCCTGTTTGTATTGACTTTCATGATTTTAACAAATCTTCACTCAAAGATGATTTTCCACTTATCAACATAGATATGATTATTGACTCAAATACAAGCCATGCACTTTTTTATTTTACAAATGGCTTCTCAGGTTATAGACAAATTATCATTAACTTCCTTGATCAATACAAAATAGCTTTTACAATACTATGGGGAATATTTTTCTATGTTTTCATGTCCTTTGGTCTAAAGAATGCTATCTCAACTTACCAATGGGTGATGATTCTCATCTTTCATGACTCTATTTATAAAATTCTCAAAGATTATGTCGATGATATCTTGGCTAAGTCTATCCTTCACCAAGATTGTGTACACAATCTTCATCTGATTTTTGAATGACTTTGTCTATGCAACACATGTTTCAGTCCTTAGAAGTGTGTCTTTAGTGTGGATAGTGGCAAACTTCTTAGATTTATCATATCTCATTGTGGCATTGAAGTTGACACTAAAAAGATTGATGTTGTAGTCAATATGCCACCACCTAAAAATATTTCTTAGTGCCATAGCCTCTAAGGTAAGATTCAGGACATTCATCGATTTATTTCAAAATTGGTGGATTGTATCCTTCCCTTTACACATGTCCGTTAGAAGGATGTCCATTTTTCTTAGAACGAGGATTGCCAAAGGGCTTTTGAAGATCTTAAAAGTTATTTGACCAATCCCCTTATTATAATGCCTGTCATTCTAGAATGTTCTCATATTCTATACACCTTTGCTTCATCTCGTGTTGTGGCCACTCTTTTGGCTCAACATGATGATGAGGGCAAGGAATTCTTTGAGTATTGTATTAGTCATACCTTTCTTGGTTACAAAACTCACTACACAACACTTGATAAGCAATGTATTGCCTTAGTGTCTGGTACACATAAATTATGACATTATCTTCTCCATGCAGAAACACATGTCATCATAAAATTTGATCCTTTAAAACATCTCTTCTCGCTAATTGACTTATTAGGATGTCTATCTAAATGGGTCATGTTGTTGAATGAATTTGAATTAAAGTTTGTCTCAAAAATCTATCAATGGATAAGTAGTAGTTGATCATTTGGTTGACACTCCTCCCTTCTCTTTTGCTAATCCTGATTTAGTCCTCTATGAGAACCAACATAATGTTAATGCTTGAGCTAGGAACAAAGGAAAATCTAGTTCTAACTAGTTGGGGCCTTTCATTGTCACTTTCATTTATGGTTTCGAGACTTATGGCCCATCTACGGTTGATGGCAAGTCTCTTAAGAAACCAATTAACACTTCTCATCCTTGTCATTTCCATGCATAATTCACCTTCTTCTTTCATTGCATGTGACATTTGTATAATGTGGCTATCTTCACAAGTCTGCCATTATTTATTTCATGTCATTTCATTATGGGTACCATGTCTAGGTGCTATGATTTTCTTAGTATTTTATATTCTAAATGAATATAAGATCTTCTTTCTTAAAACACAATGCATTTGTTTGTTAGGCACTTTTCACACCTTACATCCAAACACACACTTGTTATTTCTCCTCAACACAATTTCACATGCCTTGGTTTCTTCATTGTAATTTTCAAAAATATAGAAATTACCAATATAATTTATACCTATTCTTTCTTTGGAGTAAATTATTTCTTTCACTTGATCTTGCTCATTAGTGCCTGTATTCGTAGGTGACTTAGATCAGTGAGTCATGCTTCCTGAGCTCTCTATGATTTGCCCCTTGCCTAATCAAGCTAGCCATGTAGGCTATCACACTCAGCCTCTTCTCTCTGAGCCCTCACCACTACCTAATATCACTTTGTGTTTAACGTTGTGACCTAGGCAATAGCTCAGTCCTACTCTGCAATGATAGATCAGACCTGTGTAACCACTTGATCAGATCTAACCTTGTACTCCTCATGTGCTTCTCTCAACTATATAATGGGCTCAAAAATCTCTAGGTGACACCCTATAGTTTATTGTGGGCTATAACTAGTTTGTACACCCTACTCTAGCTACACGATAGGGACCATATCTACAATGACTCGACCAATATAGTTGAGCCGCTCTCAAATGTGCATTGCAAAAAGGAAAACAATTCTTTATTAGTCCCACATCATAATATAATAAAAAAGCAAAAAATAATGCATCTAGTATTGTACATGAATAAAATGTTGCATTAAAATAACAAATTTCATACTTAGGTCCTCAGCCTACCAATCAAGGTCCATAGGGATTGGAGTTGTCACAATAGTTAATGTTGTTCTTGATGTTGATGTTGTTGGAATAAGGTGCCAATAACCTTGTAAATTCCAATATTGTATTTTATTCCATTTATTATTTGTAATTTGTAATTACCCATAAGGGAATGAGGTAGTTTCACTGGCAGTGGTAATTCTAGAGTTACCGGTGGTAGTTATAGAGTGACATTTACTACTGGTAATTATAAAACTCATGAGTAAATGAGTGTAGATGCCACCTTGGGAGAATCTACTAGTTTTAGCATGTATGACAACTGTCATAATATTTGGTGGGTGCATGTAAATAATCTATGACAGCTACAAGTTGTCATAAGATTCTATGACACTATGATGCATATGACGGATATTATTAGTTGTATATTTGCTATGTTTAGCCCCAGGTGCCCATATTGGGAATATACACCTTTAGTGGTATCTATGACGGTTATGACATGTAATAAGATGTTGTAAGTTGCTATTCTTGACCATGGGTGCCCAACTTTGCATGGGTATCTTTTGACACTTGGAAGTTGCATGTATGACGATATTCAATGCTTGCATGTGGGGGAATCTTGGAGAGAGAAAGTGGACGCCTAGAATGAAGGGAAAACACTTCTATAAGTATTTGCCATTGTATTTGTTGCTGCAATACATAGTTTAGGTACTCAAGTGCTGTCAGAATGTTGTCAAGTTGAAGACTGGTGGAGAGAGTTGTTGAGTTGTTGTATTGTACAATATTTTTTAGATTAATACAAACTTGGGTCTCTTTCTTGTGTGGAGTTTTTTTACCTGCAAGGGTTTTCTCCACGTAAACACTATGTTGTGTGTTTAGTTTTCCATTTTGATGTTTTTGTGTTGCATAGTTTCTTATCTATGTTTCAATCTCCATTGATAATGCACAGTTAAAGATTGTTAAACATATATTTGAATCAAATTTCTGTTGAGTAGTTGTGCTTTCATTTCTAACATTTGTTATCAAAGCCTGACCAACTTTGACTCTTGGGTGGTAGTGTGGAAGCTGTAGCTGCAGTGGGAGATTTGATTGTGTTTGTTTTGCAAATCTTGAGTTGTTATTATGGCTGCATCCACCATTGCATCAACCTCTTGTGTAGACATTAAGAAGTTCAACAGAATGGGGTATGAGTTGTGGAAGCTAAAAATGGAGGATTTGTTGGAAGAAAGAAACTAGTGGTTGGATGTTTAAAATGAGAAGAAACCCGATGATATCTCTCCAGATAAATGGGCAAGGTTAGATAAAACGGCACAAGGAACCATCCGTTTATGTCTTGCAGATTTTGTTCTGCTAAATGTCGCAAAGGAAGAGACTGCACATAGTTTGTGGAAATGGTTGCGTGAGATCTACCAATCCAAGAGTATGGTAAATAAACTTTCTTTAAAATGAAAATTGTTTTCCATGAAAATGAGAGAGGGTGATTTAGTTACAAAGAATTTAAATTCATTTAATTTGTTACTGGGTCTGCTTGCATCTGTAGATGTTGATGTTGATGAGGAGATAAATGTATCTTTCTTCTTTTCTCTTTACTTGAGTCTTGGGAGAATGGTATCCTTGCTAACCTTGCAAATATGAAGTTGGATGCTCTTGTTTCAATTTTAATGTCACAAGAATTGAGGAAGAAGAGTTCGGATAGTTCAGGGGATGCTCTCAGTGTCAGGGGAAGGTCTAAGGAAAGAGGACCAAAAGGAGATCAAAAAGGGGCTAAGGATAAGTCTAAGGGCTCATCTAAGACTCCTAGGAAGAAGAACAGAGTTAAGTGTTGGAATTGCGGTAAAAGGGGACATGTGAAGAAGGAGTGCACAAACCTAAAGAAATAGTGGGAGAGTGCTTCAGATAAGTCCTCGAATGTAGGTGAAGATGTTTTACTTTCTGCATGTAATGTTGTTTCTAATGATCACTGGTTGGTTGACTCAGGATGCTCGTTTCATATGACCCCGCATAAGGAATGGTTTTCCACATACAAAGAGTATGATGGAGGTAATATCTACCTTCGAGATAACTCTACATATCTGATAGTTGGGAAAGGCAAGGTATTGTTGTGTTTCAGTGACTGGAGGATTAAAACCCTCCCTAGTGTTTTGCATGTTCCTGGATTAGCTAGAAATCTAATTTCAGTTTTGAAGTTGAATGATTTGGGAATGAATGTAAATTTTGACAAGGATGGATGCAGATTGGTAAGAGGGAACTTGGTGGTAGCGAAGGGAAGAGATTGGGAAACCTATTCAAGCTTGAAGCCACTACAATTTGTAATGCCTCCTATGTATCTGAGGCCAGTACTGAAAATACATGTATGTTGTGGCAGCATAGATTGGGTCACACAAGTAATAGTGTTTTGAAAACTATTAAGAATAAAGATTTGTTGGACGGTTTCTCTTATTCTGATGAGCACATTGATTTCTGTGAGCATTGTGTGTTTAGTAAACAAAACATAAAGTTATTTCCTTTAGGAAGTAATAGAGCAAAATAGAAGTTAGAAATTATTCATATAGATGTGTTTGGATCTGTGGATAATGATTCTATCAGAAAATCTCGTTATTTGTCACCTTCATTGATGATGTATCCAGATTTACTTAGATTTATTTTATGAAACACAAATATGAAGTTTTCACTAAGTTTAAGGATTTTAAAGTCTTAGTTGAAAACCAATCGGGATTAAGGATAAAAATACTAAGATCTGACAAAGGAGGGGAATATTGCTCTAAGGAATTTGATGAGTTTTGGAAGCATGCATGTATTATCAGACAAAAGACAACTCTATATACACCACAACAGAATGGTGTTGCAGAAAGGATGAACCAAATAATTATGGAAAGAGCCAGAAGTATGCTAAGTCATGCACAGTTGGATAAGTGTTTTTGGGCAGAGGCTGTGTGTACTATTTGCTACTTGATTAACAAATTTCCTTGTAAGGCTCTTGATTCAACACCTTATGAAGTGTGGATAGGTAAGAAACCTTCTATTTCATAATTAAGGGTTTTTGGCTGTAAGGCTTTTGTTCATGTGCCTAGGGAAAAGCAATCTAAGTTGGATCCAAACGCTGAAAAGTGTACATTCATTGGATATGGCGATAATGTCAAAGGTTATAAGCTTTGGAATCCACTAACCCATAAGATTATCTACTTTAGAGATATTATTTTTATGAAACTTAGAGCTATTTCTAAACCTGGGCAACCAAAAGAAAAAGATGAAAAGGTAAAAAGAATGCACTTTGATTTAGAGCAGCGAGATGCACCTCAGAAAGAACAAAATGATGGATTGGGGGGTGAAGAAGAAGAAGAAGATTCAAGTAGTTCTAATAAAGATGAATCTGTTATTACAAAAGAAGTTGGTACAAATGATCATGCAGAAGAACAAGTTGAGACTCTTACTCCACCCTTGAAGAGATCCACAAGACAATAGAATCTAGTTGAAAGGTATAGCCCACCAGATTTCCATTGTATATTTGCTTTATTGAGTACTGACGATGAGCCTAGATCCTATAGGGAATCTATTCTTGTAGATGATAGTGAGTCTTGGTAGTTAGCTATGCAGAGGAGATGATGGCTTTAGACTCTTGTAACACCTAGGATCTTGTTCATTTTCCCAAAGGAAGAAAGGCCATAGGTTGTAAATGGGTCTTCAAGAAGAAGTTTGGAGCAAATGGTTCATTAGAGAAGTACAAGGCTAGACTGGTAGCCAAGGGCTACTCCCAAAGAGAGGGAATTGATTTTGGTAAGATTTTCTCTCCTGTTGCTAAATTGACTTCTATTAGATTTATTTTATCCATTGTTGTAGCCTTTGATTGGGAGATTGAGCAAATGGATGTGAAGACTACGTTTTTGCATGGAGATCTTGAGGAAGAAATTTATATGCAACAGCCTACATGTTTTGAGGTAAAAGGGAAAGAACATTATGTTTGTAGGTTAAAGAGGTCTCTCTATGGTTTGAAATAGTCCCCTAGAATGTAGTATCAAAATTTTGATTCATTTGTGTTGAAATTGGGTTTTGTTAAGAGCGAGGAGGATCACTGTATTTACATTAATTGTATTGGTGATTCTATACTAATCATTGCATTATACGTTGATGACATGTTATTTTCCAACAATACTAAGGGTATGAGTAGTGACCTGAAAGATCAACTTTCAGATGCCTTTGATATGAACGATCTTGGAGTTGCTAGGTATATTCTAGGAATGGAAATCATGAGGGACATAGGTAACAGAAAACTTTTGTTGTCACAAAGTAAGTATGTGAATACCATTTTGTAGAGATTCAGTATGCAAGACTGCAACCCAGTTAGAGTTCCTTTACCCATTGGTACTAAGCTTTCATTAGATACGTGTCCAAAGAATGAGGATTATTTTGAGGATATGTCTAATGTGCAATATGCTAGTGTTGTAGAGAGTTTGATGTATGCAATAGTTTGCACTAGACTAGATATTACCCAAGCGATAGGTGTTTTAAGCAGATTTATGTCTAACCCTGGTAGACAACATTGGACTTATGCGAAGAAGGTGTTTAAATATCTTGCAGGTACTTCTGATCATTGTTTGGTTTATTTTGGTACTGATACTGTTTTAATAAAACTTTGGACATACAGGGTTTTGTTGATTCAGATTGGGCAGGTGACTTGGATAGTCAAAGGTCCACTAGTGGCTATGTGTTTACTCTGTTTGGAGGAGTAGTGAGTTGGATGAGTAAGAGGTAGCCCATAGTTGCTTTGTCCACCACAGACGCAGAGTATATGGTTTCTACTCATGTCTCTAAGGAGGTAATTTGGTTGAGGAGATTGTGTACAAGTATTGGATTTGATAGCAGGATCATTCAGGATTGGTTGTGATAGCCAAAGTGCTATCTGTGTTAGGTCTCAAAAATGTAGGTTGCAAACCTTAAGAGGATGCCAAGCTCTCTAAATGATTTTGGCTAATGAAACAAGGTTGATATGATTGAAAACCCCCTTCTCTTTAGGCTCTACCAGACCTAGGTGGGTGTACCTTGATAACTGAGGCAAATTTGTGTGACCTTAGTAATCTACTCACAGTGGCATATAGATGTGAGATGGATGTCAGGCTGAAAGTTATTCCTAACACTAAAGTTTGAGATTCAAAAGTGTGAAAAAATTTTAAATGAAGTATTGTTTATATTGAATATAACCAGTGCCTAATTCTATTGGGTAAATGGGGTCAAGAATTGTATGATTGTAGATTTATCTACTTGGTTTGACTCTAACTACTTGACACATTTTTTAATGTTTATACCTTATATAAACATGCAATACTATTGGTTATTAGACTCTTCTTTAAAATCCCATTGTTATCTTTTCAAGTTACTGTGATTATCTGAAAAGATTTTAATTATGGTTTGGAGGAAACCAACTAAAATGACTTATTTAAAGGGTTTTAACTCTGGGAAGAGACCAATAAACAAAAATCACCTAGAAAGACTTAAATCAACTTCTTACAGAAAGCAATCAAACATACCACACAGAGACAACAAGTGTGCCTTGATAAATCAAAATGATTTAAATAACAAGAACATACCAATATGGAGACAACCAAATAACTCATAGAATGAATATCCACAAAGTAGTTGAACACCAAAGATAAATCCACTGATTAAACCATCTTGCCCATTATATAATTTAAAATTTCATAGAAGTCTCTGTATTTGATTCTGCAAATATAACTGAAAATAATAGTATTATATACAATATGATGATTGTTCTTCAATTGATGATGATCCTTATACTTGGCAACTTCTTGCCTCAATTTTTAATTCTCTGCCAGGTATGCATTATTATTCCTTACCAATTGCTCAATTTGAGCCTTTGTGAACTTGGCAACATTCACATTTAAATTAGCAGTCTCCATAGGATTTGTGTCCTCAACCCGTTGTATCAAGAGGTGACCAAATGCTTTATCTAGGTTATCAATGATCTGAGGTCTCTTATTAGGTGGGTACAATGCCCACATTAGCAATGTAGCCTCATTAGTATCATATCATGACCTTGTTTTAATCTTATCTAGTGCTTCAATACTTAGCTGCACCTTTTTGTCTTGATTTCTTCTAAAACTATCAAAAACAATGGCTGAGGTCATGTCCCACCTAGAAACTAGCATGACTCTTGCTTCTTCAAGCAGTGTTCTCCCCTTTTCTGGAGTCATAGTCTCCATCTCTTTATCAATTTCTATTTGGAGCTCCTTCAATGCCTCATCCTGTACTTCAGGAGTGATGTTCTTCATTTTTTCCCTGGTCTGTTTTGTTTTTATACTCATACAAGAAAACTTTGAATTCTAGGGTTTTGACAAACTCATCATTTTAGACAAAATTTTTACTTGCCATCTGTTTGATATCATTCGACAGCTCATCAAGGGTTTCTATCATGACCACTTCTCTCTCCACATGAGGCTCATACTCTTCAATTACAAGCTCAAATCTGTAATAATCTACCCCAATTTTTTTTTCAAAACTTACAATGATAATAGTGTTAGCATCAATTGCATAAACCAACTAATTTCCTCACACTTTCTAATCACCCAAATCCTAGGATGGGCAAGGTGAGAGAATATAGTGCTTGGCTTACAATAAGCAACTATGCAACCAAAAATTACAATTCATCCGCTGCGGAGGGCATCCACTTATCATGGGAATTCGCCACTTTTCAGTGGGTATGTATGCAAGAATCAGAAGTACAAGTCATCCACTTATTTAGTGGGTATTCTCCACTTATTCAGTGGGTAGGAAACAAAAAGAATAGTTCATTACTCCACACTGGCGGTTGTACCATCCAGGGGTACTTATGTGTTTGCATAGAGAAAGATTACAATAAGATCAAATGCATACTAACTCAGAAATAAACATTAGAGCATGATGATACATTTCATGAGTTCTTGCATCACACTTAAACCCTGCACAAGATTCATATTAGAAACACGTCATATCCCACATATGCTGATGGCACTGCATTATCCTTATTGTTCTGATCTAAATATAAAATTAGACTCTGTTGTTATGGATAGCAACCTGAATGTGCAATGTCTTTCATACCTAATAAAAAACACATGGACCCCCTTAAAACTGATCACCAAATAGTTCTTAGGCCTGCAACACTTCATCAATATATAAAGAA
Organism: Cunninghamia lanceolata; assembly: GCA_027924645.1. NCBI lineage: Eukaryota > Viridiplantae > Streptophyta > Pinopsida > Cupressales > Cupressaceae > Cunninghamia > Cunninghamia lanceolata. Next base: position 9,242,783 of record BSBN01000165.1, on the reverse strand, counting down.
CTGATCAAAATCCCATGAAAAGCTGCTTAGTCAATAACAACACCCTCATACAGTGTTGTACGACCATGAAATATAGATTTACTCTTAGCAATCTCAATGCTATAAATAAACACTGCAAACCACCCTCAAAACCATCGCCCATACCAGGATATTTAAACCCAAACAAGTAGGAAATAAAACACAACATTAATAATTTTTACTTTCCAAAACATCCAAATTGCAAGTACGACTAGTCATGGTACGGATCTCTTCATGGTAGTCACAAAATCCATCAAAATCATTGAAATCAATCTTGAAAGGGGCGCCAAGATTAGTCTATGATATCCCAATACAAAATTTGCCACAAAACTTCTTAAATAATTTTTAGAGAGAATTAACCCAAAATTAACATGTACGGCACTAGATAAGTACGGCACTAGATATGTACGACAATGTTTAGCATTATGGAAACATACCTAAATCTTCATTAAACTGCTCAGAACTTCAAGCCACCACATAACAATGAAAATACAACCATTTCTAGCTCCAAACACATGAAGGTTTAATTATGCTCAAAATTGTACATTATAGGGTACGGACTTCCTATACGACAGACTATACACAGAGCAAAAACATGTCTTAACACTAATCTTATTCACATCAAACATCATATAATATTAACACCAAAACAAGCAACTAGAATGTACAATAAAATCTTCATAAAATATTCAAATCTTCTCAGCTCCATGTAACTCCAGGATGAAGTTACCAATTTCCAGCTAGGCGGGATATTGTAGCAATGAAACTGGACTTCTCCATGAGGGTTTTCATCCTCAAGAAGGCAGATGATCTTTTTGGTTTCAAACTAGCAGCATATTAGTATAAAATTCAAGCATAAGCATCCAAATGAGCTCTCCACTTGCTTATAAAGGCACCTGGGAGTTACAAACTTCACTTTCTTGAAAATATAACATTTTTCTCCTCAAACTTAATTAAGTTATCTCTTCCCAAAGGTGTGCTCACTTTTTACTAAGTCTAGGAGAAAAATATAAACTTTTTCCTCATCCCCACTTAAGTTACCTTTTAAAAATACAACCTTATAACTTAGGTGCATCAAAATAATAAATAACCTTATTAATTATCAATTTCTCCTCAAAACACCAAATTGGTAATTAAATATTTGCTCCAATGGTTTGGAATGAGGATAGGTGCCCCCCGAAATGAACATTACAGTCCCCCCTCCTTGAAATTGCTTGTCCTCAAGCAATTGCAAAGCAAGATAACCAAAAATCACCATCCAATGTCCCCAAATGCATCTTCTCATCAAAATAACTTTGAGTGTTAATCTCCTTGAAGACCAAGTAGAGGTTAGCCAATCAAGCAGTTTCCAAATGTTAAACTGAGATCTCCACACTCTTCTTGATAATAGGAAGGAAGAAATAGCATTACCCCACAATTGAAGCTTAACTCCATCATTTTTCCAAGGGGTAGGAGTCTTGATTCTGTTCATCAAGTGGCTGTCCAAACAAGATATCGATAGATTATAATCAAATTTATAGTTCTCCAATAAGAACTATAGTTGTCCAATTCATATTTCCACATTTGATATTGCCAAATGAACATTAGGATGCTCAATTCCTTTTTGGTGATGGCTGGAAAAAACTTCCTCACTTGAAGACAACCTTTTTCTGAACTGAAAATACTTGGCCACACCTCATAAGTTATTGCAAACTCGGGATGGAAGAGGTTGATCTACAAAAACACAACCAAGTTAGAACTGAAATATAATTTCCTTTGATTCCAAGGTACATCCCTCTGATCACCATAACCTTCCAACATGATTTGTTGATGGCTTCTTTGCTGATCAGAAGTTAATACAATAGCTCTGACCAGCATAAGTTGCTCACTTTCATCATTACTTTGGAGACTATCATCCAAAGGAAACTCAGATGTACCAATATTTTTGTCATCTATTTGGAAAAATGCATCAGTCTCCACATTGTCCTCTTGCTGTCCCTAAAAATTAGAAACAAGTCCCACTCTTTCTTCTTGCATTATGACAATATCATCATCCATGTTCACATTAATTTCATCAAACATTGTCTTCAAATTCCATTCAAAAATAGGATTGGAATAAGTCAAATCATCTCCAAAATCAAAAGTGGATTAGCAAATGAATGGAATTCAGAATTAATTCCTTGATTTTCCATTTCCAAATGCAAATCAAGGTCTGATTTTGATTTATGGACTGCTGTCCCACACAAACTAGAAAAATCCACTTCATCTTTTTAAAAGTTTCCAATCATACTATTGAGGTCTTCAATATTTTGTCCACTACAATTAGCATATATATCAGCTTTAGATTCTTTTTCCATTATTTTAACCATAGGAGCTCTAGCTGATCCATTAGTTATTCCCCTCAAAACTACAATCTTCCCATCAGCGTGAAACTTAAGCTCCATAGTTTGAAGGTTCAAGGATATCTCCCCTAAAGATTTTAACCACAAAATGCCTAAGACTATCTCTAAACTTCCAATACTAACCACATGGAAAACATCTGTTACTTCATAATTTGCCAATTGGAGACACAAGTTTGGGATCCTTCTTGTGCATTGGATGGCAAACCCATTAGCCACAATGATATTGAATCCTTCAAATTCTTCAGTTTTAAGGGCTCTTTTTTCCACTACTCCTTCATCAATGAAGTTGTGTGTGGCTCTAGTATCAATGAGAGCAATAGTTCGTTGTCCACACAACACACCTCAAACTTTAAAAGGATCATTTTCAATTTGACTAGATATCCTACCAAATATACCTTCATTGACCTTGCTCTTATTAGACTCTTCAGGTGTTTCTTCTTCATCACTGGTCTCTGAATCATTGTGCTGATCAGAATTTTTTGAATTTGATTCAGCAATCACATAGCTTCAATATGATGAGCCTTGCCCTTTTCATAACACTTGTGACTAGGAACCCAAGGCTCCTTACAAGTGAAGCATAGTTTCTTTCTTCTCAACTCATTTCGAATCTCATCATCCATCTTGGGAGCACTGGGTTACTGCTGAGATTAATATTTTTGCACAAGTTTCTTGTCTTCTCTCTTGTCATTTTTTTTTATCAAAGGATGCTTTATACTAAAATTTATTCTTAAGGGTTGTACCCTCCATATTTCAAGTCTTTTTTATGGATTCATGAAGAGACTTAGGCTTCAAAGCCTTCACTAGTCCTCTCAAAGGTTCCAAGAATCCTTCTACAAAGAGGTATGTAAGTCTACTCTCTGACACATCGGTCACCATCACAACAATTCTTTGAAATTCATAGATGTAAGCATCCACATAATCTTTTTGTTTCACTCGAACCAGCTCCCTGAAATGGCTCTCCAGTTCATACTTATCAAAATGATCAATCAACCTTTGTGTGAAGTCTTCATATGAAGTGATTAGGCTATGACATTGAGTGATCATACCATGTGTCCACCATTCATGAGCATCTCCTTCAAGATGAGTAGTTGCAAACTTGATGGAATCCATTTCCAACATAGGATTTAAACACAAGTAATTATCCATCTTTTGCACCCATGACCTGGCTGTGCATTTAGAAGAACCATCAAATGGGGGAATGGGCACCTTTCCAAGCTTCTTCTGTACGTCTTGATTTTGGATCCTAGGCCTATTCTGATATTTAATTTGATAAAATTCATTAAAGGTCATGATACTTTGAAATTCTTCACCATATGATTCCCATTCTTGCCGGTAATCAACAAAACTTTCTATAACAAACTACTACCCTCCAACAGGATTCTGTTGTTTTCCCAAGAAAATAGGCATCATTGGTCTAGCAGATGAGGTTCTTGAAGCTTTGGTGTCATTATTTGGTTGACCAACATTATTGGAATTGCTAGTCTTAACACGATTCCCATCATTCCCTCTATTGTTACGAGGTGTCTGTCCTCCCAAACTCTGATTTACCAACTATGCCAAGAGTCTGGTTATCTATTGATTGCCTTTAAGAAGCTCTTGCTGACCTCTAGCAAGATCATTCAAAATATCCCTAGTACTGGGATCCTCTGGTGGTCTTTCTTCCATTCTATTTTCTTCTTTTGGTTCTGAATCAAACTGAGGATATCTTCTCCTTCTGTAGGTGATGAATTCAGTGTCTTCTTGATTCATTAAAAGAAAAAGGAAGCCAAACTGAATTGAATCTGAATGCTGATTTGAATGAAGAACACAGGCTGGCAGAAGTGACCAGCTTTGATACCACTGTAATAATCTACCCCAATTTTTTAAAAAAAACTTACAATGATAACAGTGTTAGCATCAATTGCATAAACCAACTAATTGCCTCACACTTTCTGATCACCTAGGTCTTAGGATGGGCAAGGTGAGAGCATATAGTGCTTGGCTTACAATGAGCAACTATGCAACCAAAAATTATAATTCATCCGTTGTGGCGGGCATCCACTTATCATGGGAATTCGCCACTTTTTAGTGGGTATGTATGCAAGAATCAGAAGTACAAGTCATCCACTTATTCAGTGGGTAGGAAACAAAAAGAAGGGTTCATTACTCCACACTGGCGATTGAACCATCCAGGGGTACTTATGTGTTTGCATAGAGAAAGATTACAATAAGATCAAATGCATAATAACTCAGAAATAAAAATTAGATACATGATGATACATTTCATGAGTTCTTGCATCACACTTAAACCTTGCACAAGATTCATATTAGAAACACATCATACCCCACATATGTTGATGGCACCGCATTATCCTTACTGTTCTGATCTGAATATAAAATCAGACTCTATGTTATTCTGGATAGCAACCTGAATCCACAATTTCCTTCATACCTGATCACAAACACATGGACCCCCTTAAAACTAATCACCATATAGTTCTTAGGCCTGCAACACTTCATCAGTATATAAAGAACTGATCAAAATCCCATGAAAAATTACTCAGTCAATAACAACACCCTCATACAGTGTTGTATGACCATGAAATACATATTTACTCTTAGCAATCTCAATGCTATAAATAAACACTACAAACCACCCTCAAAACCATCACCCATACCAGGGGATTTAAACCCAAACAAGTAGGAAATCAAACACAACATTAATAATTTTTACTTTCCAAAACATCCAAATTGCAAGTACGACTAGTCATGGTACGAAACTCTTCATGGCAGTCACAAAACTCCATCAAAATCATTGAAATCAATCTTGAAAGGGGCACCAAGACTAGTTTATGATATCCCAATACAAACTCTACCACAAAACTTCTTAAATAATTTTTAGAGAGAATTAACCCAAAATCAACATGTACGACACTAGATATGTACAACAGTGTTTAGCATCATGGAAACAAACCTAAATCTTCATTAAACTGCTCAGAACTTCAAGCCATCACATAACAATGGAAATACAACCATTTATAGCTCCAAACACATGAAGGTTTAATCATGCTCAAAATCGACATTATAGGGTAGACTTCCTGTACGATAAACTATACACACAACAAAAACATGTCATAACACTGATCTTATTCACATCAAACATCATATAATCTTAACACCAAAACAAGCAACTAGAATGCACAACAAAAACTTCACAAAATCTTCAAATCTTCTCAGCTCCATGTAACTGCAGGATGAAGTTTCCAATTTCCAGCTAGGTAGGATATTGCACCAACAAAACTGGACTTCTCCATGAGGATTTTCATCCTCAAGAAGGCAGGTGATCTTTCTAGTTTCAAACCAGCAGCATATTAGTATAAAATTCCAAGCACAAGCATCCAAATGAGCTCTCCATCTACTTATAAAGGCACCTGGGAGTTACAAATTTCACTTTCTTGAAAATATAAAATTTTTCTCCTCAAACTTAATTAAGTTATCTCTTCCCAAAGGTGTGCTTACTTTTTAATAAGTCTAGGAGAAAAATATAAACTTTTTCCTCATCCCCACTTAAGTTACCTTTTAAAAATACAACCTTATAACTTAAGTGCATCAAAATAATGAATAACCTTATTAATTATCAATTTTTCCTTAAAGCACCAAATTGATAATTAAATATTTGCTCTAATGGTTCGGAATGAGGATAGGTGCCCCTCCCAGAATGGCTAGGCTGACAAAGGGAACATTACAAAAGCCCTGCACACCTTCATCCCCACTTTTAAACTCTTCATCCTCTGCTATAGTGGTATCAACAGAGAAGCTAATGTCTGGTGTGGGCTGAGGGGAAAGATGGCCCAAGGGTACTTCATACTCAGCTTGTGTTTCCCTGATATTCTTACTTCTTTTTTCAAAAACCCCAAGGGGAACATCCTCAGTTAATTCTATTGCATGTGCTACTAATGCATCCAACCTTTCAACTGGATCATTAACTTCCAAAAAAGCTCCTTCATAAGTGGGATTTTTAGCTATCCTCCAAGCCTCAACTAGCATTATTTTATGATACAAATTTCTTTTTTCAACTGCACAGTTCTCATGAACATTTCTGATAAGATCATCATCAACAAATAACACATGGTGATATTTTTTCAAATTTTTATTAACTTTGACACTATTTATGAAGTGTTCAAGGTCAAAGTTTTCTCGTGCATTTCCTGATGGCATTCTGTAATGTTCTAATTTCTTATCAATTAACTGATATCCTTTCTCTACAACAACTATAAAATCTCCAAAACACAAAGTACCAGGCATCAAGGATTGCTTATTGTGACTTTTAAGATGCATAAAGTCAGAGTAAGCTAATTGCCTCACAATTTCCAAGTAAGAAATTCTATTTGGGCAGGTTTTTGGCAACAAAAATGGTAGTCCTTCATACCGAAATACTCTAATCTTGGTACAGTCATTGTAGGCATACCAATCACCCCAATTGTGATTGAATTTTCCATTTTCATTTTTGTCCTTTGGCCTTAGGAATTTCTGCACTTCCATTGACATGTAATCACATGAATGGCCTAGTAATTTATACACAGGTTTTACAAAATATTCTTCAAAGTATAGATAATGGGATCTCTCACATCTGCTATCTCAGATAGCTGTCCACATCTACACAAGTTTGATGTGTCCATCCCAATCCAAATTTCTTACTCTCAAGCACTCATCCCACATACACATATTTTGTCCCTCATACAAGATAAGATGCATTAGCAAAGAGTAATGCCTAAATTTATTGCCTCCATTTTTTATAGAAACCAAATCATTGTGAAGATCATTAGTGATGTACTCAACATAGTCCAGATGTCATGCATCTTGGCTTTGTACATCTGCTATTAGAACCATTGGTGCAACTTCCATAAACAAAGGAGCATCCAGTCCAAGTAATTGACAGACAGAATAATAGGTATATTTGAAGTATTCCTCAAATAACTCTATAGAATAGGGTGGATCCTCAACTCCTAAGAATACTCTGAGCCTGATTCCTTCATCTCGGGGCCTATGTAAAGGTATCCTCCATATTTTATAACTATTGCTCAGATTATAGTACTCATTCAACAAGTCTTTGATTCTGAATTTCATGTCAAAGCTAGCATCCAAATGAAACACCATAGATATGTAGTTTTTGGTGATGGGGACGAAACCAAACCAATCATTCAACTCAATCATGCAAGTCTGTGGATTGTATTTCTTGGCCAGGGCTTTTAACAATTCTATATTGATAAACACATTTGGCACTGTCAGTTTTCCTAGGTTTAGTCTCCATGGGTTGGAGATAGGTTTATGCCTATGCATTTTCCTATAGTGATAAAGAAATAGATCATACCCCCTTATTGGGGTCCATGTGTCCCCTATTTGTCTGTATATATCTTCAAATTTTTTGGCTTGGGGGTTCAACTGGGCATTTCTCCTAGATCTCTGTCCTGATCTTGGGTATTGATCTATCAAATCCTGGTTTAAGTGCCTTTCTTCTATTTTCAACCTCTTACTCTAAGGGTTTTCAGTACTATCTTCCATGATATAAACTTATACAAAATAACCCTACTTCTATGAATGCAATTTGAACCAGTAACCTACAAATTTCAAGCTCAGAATACTTACTTGGATATCTTCTCTGGTTCTTGAATTATGATTTTTCGCTATGCCCTACCCTTGCTCCTCGTGGTTGCTTAATTGTTCAATCTTCTCAAGATTCATCTCAATATACTCGGCTCTAGTGTATTAATGGTAGCTCTCATGTCATTGAAGGGACATTTAATTTTTGAATAAGGGTCGTTTGATCGCCGCTAAACATGTCTATCACTATTCCATCGGGATGACTAACTTTATGATTTCATCGATATTCCTCTCTTCCCCTAATGTTCTTTTATTCCTTTTATTTCTTTCAGGATTTCAGAATGACCCTAGATGGCATCATATCGATATCATAATTTCCTCCCGAAACCCCTTTTATGAATAGTCTCTTCGATATTTGGTTGTCTCTTCGATGTCGCCTTTTCAGAGGGACTAGGGATTACCTCACTCCAACATCCCAAAGTCTCTTTGAAATACTCCCAATGTTTTTCCTTTATTCATAAAGTCCATTGACTTATCAGCGGGATTGGAAATCTTGTTACTCCAATATTCTGAAGTCATTTCGAAATGCTTTAGTTACCCTTTTAGAATGCTATCGCTTTATCGGCGGGACACATTTAAGTGTCATGCCGCTATACATCTATCTCTTCGATATGCTTCTGATGTTTTTGGAATATTGAGGAGACCCTTAAATGACTCACTCCGATAATTCTTAGTCTCTTCGACCTTTCATTCCCTTCAATTTTTTTTATGTCAACCTGATATGCCGCTAAGTCATCTGTTTATGTCTTTTGGTCTTTTAGATTATTGAAGAGACTCCAAAGTGGGTCTCCTTGATATAGTCGTTTCTCTTTGATATTCTTCATATTTATGTATCGAAGGGACCCTAGGGTAGGACTTAGCGATAGAGAAGTGTTTTTTTGATATGGAAATAAGACATGGATTTATTAGGGTTAAGACTTATGGGTCAAATGAGCGGGGAAAAATTTAAAATGGTATTTTTTGAGGATAACATTATGGCGGGAAGTGGGTTTTTATAAAAAAATTTAGGGTTAAAATTTTGTTCCAACAATCTGTTTGGCCAAGAATCCTATGTATCATGCTCGAACTAAGCATTTTGATGTTCAGTATCACTTTGTTCGAGAGTTGGTTGCAAATGCACAGATTGAGCTGAAGAAGATAGACACTTAAGAGAATGTTGCAGATTCATTAACCAAGCCTGTGAGAACAAAGAAGTTCATGTGGTGCAGAGAAGCCATGGGCCTTGTTTTTAGTACCTGATTATTTCATTTGATTTCCTATGGGTTGATTTACAAGGTATAATGTCAAGTGGGAGAATGTTGGAATAAGGTGCCATTAACATTGTAAATTCCAATATTGCATTTTATTCCATTTATTATTTGTAATTTGTAATTACCCATAATGGAATGAAGTAGTTTCATTGATAGTGGTAATTCTAGAGTTATCGACAATAGTTATGGAGTGACATTTACTGTTGGCAATTGTAAAACTCATGAGTAAATGAGTGTAGGCACCACCTTGGGAGAATCTACTATTTTTAGCATGTATGACAACTGTCATAATGTTTGGTGGGTGCATGTAAAGAATCTATGATAGCTGCAAGTTGTCATAAGATTCTATGACACTATGATGCATATGACGGATATTATTAGTTGTATATTTGCTATGTTTAGCCCCAGGCGCCCATATTGGGAAGATACACCTTTAGGGGTATCTATGGCGGTTATGACGTGTCATAAGATGTTGTAAGTTACTATTCTTAACCATGGGCACCCAACTTTGCATGGGTGTCTTTTGACACTTGGAAGTTGCATGTATGACAACATTTAATACTTGCATGTGGGGGAATCTTGGAGAGAGAAAATGGATGCCTATAATGGAGGGAAAACACTTCTATAAGTATCTTCCATTGTATTTGTTGCTATAATACATATTTTAGGTACTCATGTGTTGTTGGAATGCTGTCAGGTTGAAGACTGGTGGAGAGAGTTGTTGAGTTGTATTGTACAATCTTTTTTAGATTAATACAAACTTGGGTCTCTTTCCTGTGTGGAGTTTTTTACCCACAAGGGTTTTCTCCACATAAACAATGTGTTGTGTGTTTAGTTTTCTATTTTGATGTTTCTATGTTGCATAGTTTCTTATCTATGTTTCAATCTCCATTGATAATGCACAGTTAAAGATTGTTAAACATATATTTGAATCAAATTTCCATTGAGTAGTTGTGCTTTTATTTCTAACAGATGTGAGTCTCGCAACAACTACACTTCTCATCTCTACTACTTGCACCCCTACCTATGCCACTTGGGGTTGAGACCTCGGCCTCTCCCTCGCGATGGGTGCCCACTTGGCACACTGCCATCATCGTCCTTTCATGTATTCCTCTATAGCCTTCTCCTCCCCTATCTAGAATCCTCCTCTAAGCTCTCTCTACTTGCCTATGGCCTTGGATATTTGGCAAGAGAATCTATCACCTATATCAATGCTAAGCATGCTCCCTGCCACCATGTACTGAATTGTGGGCTGATTCCCTCTCACATGATATATGTTTGACATAGAGGTTGCACCATGTGCCTCATCCTTATCTTTGCAGAGAGTGATGTCTACGATGGTGGGGTGAAGAAGGTCTTTGGGCCTGGTAGTACTACAATGCAACCTGAGGTAGGTTGACATGTATGTAGGTAATCCTATACTTGCCTAAAGTATTATCATATACTATCATAGTAAAAGGTACAGCAATATGCTCGAGGAGGCCAATGAACCACCTGTCTCTCTACATGCATGCTAGTTGGATCATGCTCTCTACCTATCCCTACATCCCTCTATATGGATGTCATATCACATCAGTTATTAATGACTAATCAAAGTTCTATCTTAAAAACAACAAGTCCCTAAACTACCAAGGCCTCTGTAATAGATATGCATGCACCTTGTGTTGATAACTGAGACAGGGGGGGTGAATCAGTTATCTTGATTATTTTAGCTTTCTAAACTTCCTTATCAATTAGTGTAGTATTAAATTAAATAAGCAAACATAACTATGAAAAGGAAATAACATCAATACACATGACACAATGATTTTGACATGGAAAACCCTGTTAAGGGAAAAACCACGGGGTGATTAACCCAAGATTGTATTCTCTGTTAGAAGAATAAGATAGTACAAAAATGGCACTTGCCAATTAGGGCTCACTGCCCGAGCACACTGCTCACAAGAGGCTCACTGCCTACAGTAGTTTATAAAAGGAAATTAGACACTTGAACTAATGAGAAGCATCCACATATGCTGAGGTTCAGTTCTGATTAAGCCCAATAAACTGATCTACTGCACTTCATTCTTACTCTCTTAGGTGCAGTTGTCCTATTACATTCCGAACCTGTCTTACTGTCTTTACACTACTTTTCTACTTTTCTTCGCACCTCATAATACACCACACACACCTTCACATCCAAATCTATCTGGTATATATATCCGCAAAAAGGATTTCATCCTCTTTCTAGTCAGCATCCGGAATAGTCAATATTTTCCCAAACTCTAGTTTGTCGGCTAAATCCTTGCTTACCAATTGATGCGAATCAAGGAAATACTTATAGAAGTCATCTAACATGTCGACCAATCATGAATGATACCTTAAGAACCCTGATCACCATCAATATCTCATCCGGAATAATTTTGATGCTCTGTCGGTCAGTTCTTCCTCTGTCTACTCTGCCAAACCAGACCTCAATACTTAGATGCTCATATCTCTTCACTCTTTTATCATTGGAGGCTCAATCCCTAGAATCTATCAATCAAGGTATTCCTCTTGACTTTCCCAAGTCTAAACTTTACAAAGATACTTCCTCTAAGAGATCCGGACCTAACTGTCGGACCTTGCTGCATGCTCTATTCTTGCTTACCGGACCACAACACTTCTTCAATTTGACTTCCGGTATAGGCACACCATGTTCTACATATGGGTGGGATGAACTTTGTTGCCATCAATGACAATACTCATGAAGCCATATAGTGTCTCTTGCCAACAATCTCCCCCTTTGGCATTGATGACAACACTTAGTGAAAAATGACTAAGTGTCACACTATACTCCCCCTTGGCTGATGCTCTATTCTTATGTACATTTTCTGGAGCTCCCCCTTAGCTGGACTCCTCATTTTTCACTGCTCCTCACTTCCCCTTTGACATCAATGGCAAAGGGTGGGATCCGCACACCAAAATATCCAAAAACAATCTATACTTAGCCGCATATATATACATGTTTTCCCTACATATACTGAAATATATCTGAAAAAGTGGTCTTTAGCTGTACCACTTCTATCGCCCAACTATTCTTCATCCTATCCAAAATTGAGATGTGACCACTCAACAAGAATGCAAAAGCTTCTGCCCTTTTTAGATCTGTCGGATCACTGGTCTGGGCTGTAGTCTGAGCATCACTTAGGGCCTCATGCATGGCCTCTAACTTAGGGATAATAATTCCTCTTAGTTCGCTTGGCCTGCCTATTTTTATTTTCTTCTCATTTTCAAGCTTCTTTATTTTATTTATAGTTGCAAGAGTCTGGCACTCTTGATTTATTATGGAAGAGGAGAGAGGGTCAAAATTTTGAGATAAACTTGTCAATTTATCCTCTTGCTCTTTTACTTTCTTCTCAATTTCCTTGGTTACTTTAGTCCCGGATAAACAAAATTTATATATATCTCCACCATCTTTGAGAGCATTTTCTAAGCTCTTTATCCCAATGTCCATAACTCTCCTATCATTTAAAATTAGACCTTGTACTTCAAAGAATCTCTTACCTAAAAACTCTTTCTAGACCTTCTCCTCAGCTGCTTTCTCTAAAGAATCAAAATGTGTATTAACATAATTTACAAGAGACTTTAGATTATCAGATGTGGATGCTGTAGGATCCTTTTGGAAGGATGGCATGATCTTTTCCAGTACATCGGATGCAGTTTCTATGAGCTCATAGTCTTCCATGTGAGACTTCAACATTTTTTATTTTGCCTTAGCTTGAGTGAAGGAAGCTAGTTTCATGGTTTGGACCGGAGAGAGGGAATCAAAATTGAATGGACCTTGAAGCAATTCCAGTTCATCAAATTCCATCATTTCTTTGGTCAAGAACTCTTTGACTGCTTCTGCTGTGTCTCTTGCCGGAGACATAATTTTCTTCTCTTCTGCATCCTTACCACTATCATCTATGGCCTTTTCTGTTGGAGTTTTCTCTCCTTCTGCAGCCTTGCTACTATCATCTTCTTTCTCTTTTGCTTCTTGACTGATCTTCTCTTGTACTCTTTCTTTTTCTTTGAATCCAGAGTCTGTAGGGGAAATCAGAGGAGAGATGTTTGCTTGATCATGGACCTCTTTTTCCAGAGCAGAGGAATCTAAAACCTTACCTTTTTGTTCACCTGTCTCCTTTACCTCTTATACCACTATCTCAGTAGATTTTTCTTTGTCGTCCATGGCAGAGGGCTCATCACTTATGTCCTTTAAGATAGGAATGTTGAACCTTTTGTAGGCATTCTGAAGGATTTCTTCAGTTTCTTTAGCTATTTTATTAGTTTCTCCAAGCATAAGCTGATTCATTCTAGCTTTGCTTTGGAACTCATCCTTGCAATCTTTGAAAATCATATTCATTTGTTTTTGAGTGATTAAGGGATAGAGCTGAATAGCTATTTGTTCCCTGATCTCAAGGTCCTTGGCCTTGGCATTGTTCTTCCTAATTTCTAGTTCTTTCTCTAGGCTCTTTGGAATTAAAGATATAATCTCAATGAATGCTTTATTATAAATGTTAAGGTACTTGACTGTGGCTTCTTGCAGGATCTTCTGATCAGCCTCATTGTAGTCGTCATAAAATTTAGTCATTGGTTTCGAGTTCCCATCCACATTGACTGATTTGACTACATCACCAATGCACAGAGTGGGCCTTTCAACAAACTCTTCTGCCATCTCTTCCTTATCTTCACCGATAGAGGGTTCACTAGATACTTTCTTCTTTTTCCTTATTTTCCTTACCTCCTCATCTGATTCTGTCTCTTCTTCATCCTTTTGGCTTGTGTAAGACCTTGTTGCCTTTTTATTGGTTCTCTTCTCTCCTTTTCTGGATGATTTTGCTTCCGGTTTTGATGCCTTTGAGCTCTTTGTAGTGGTGGGTGCAGAGGTCTTAGAGGATCTGGTCTGGGAGGGAATTTCCACCGGAGTACCTTCTTTTTTTGCTTTTTCTTTTTCTTTCTCTGCCCTTTCTGTCTTCTCTCTATTTGCATCAAGTGTTTCTTTTGAAATTCCATGCCTCTTGGCAAACTCTTCTACTTCCCTCCTCACTTTTCTTTTTATTTCTGTTTGTCTTAACTCCACATGGATCTTCACACTTAATTCTTCAAAGGTTCCAAACCTTTCTGCCTTGGGATCCTTGGGCTGACTTAGCATGTGCTAAACATGTAGCTCCACAATTTTCTCATCCACTTCATACCCCTTAGGCATGATCCACACTTTTCTTGGTTCTACTACCTCCATTAGGCACTGATCAGTTTCTACCATAAAGCATATTGTATCTTTATATTTTTCAACTATAGATTGGGGGATTCTCTCTCTTTCTTGCATCATGCTCTGAAAATTCTTGAAATAGCCCTAGAGAGCTGTATTATGTGCCTTGGCATCACCAAGCCCATGTATATAATCTCTGATTTGAATGGCTATTGGTCTATCATTCTGCCATACCCAGCCATTGGATCCAAGAAGCTCATTCATGTAATAAAAGAATAGGCAGAGTATCAAACCACTGTATTTGAAAGACTTCTTCTTATCCTTGTTTATCTTCTGCAGATTCTCCAAGAGTTGGTTCAGAAGGAGCTCACAAAGATCATAGTCTGCATTCTTCCTCAACATTTCATAAGCAGTCTATATAGCAGTTTCGAATACTGAATTCTCCCTGCTGGAGTGATATATCTTATATCCAATTATCATTAATGCAAACTTGATATCCGGATCTATGATATCCTCAATAGTCATTGCTCTTTTATCAAACTTCAATCCGGTAGCCTCAGTGACAATTTGGTTTTTGACAGATTTGAGTGTAGGCATTCCACTGGTTGAGTGTAATCCGGTTACTACCCTAATGGCATCCTTAGTGATCTTAGACGGCCTGCTCAACCACATGAAGTTGTCATGCATTCTGCTCAAGATATACCGTACCCATTCATCTTCTGGAAAACAGGGGAAATGAATGCATTGTGCAAAATGTTTGTCCCGGATAGCTTTATACTAGGTTTTGAGTTTGAATGAGTCATCTATCAAATGCTTGTGATAGATATCAACCAGCTTAGATTTCCCAAATTCTTCAATACTCACATGAATATATGCCCTAACATCTTCTACATGCAGAACCCCATATGGAATGCTTGAAAAGGCGCCTAGGGGATCAACTTCTAGGGATTTATATGGATGCTTCTTAAATTTAGGGCGTGGCCTATTAGAAATCTTCACCACATTCGGAGTAGCCATCTTTCAAAGATTTGCAGGGAGATATTTACGAATGGAAAATACCTTTTACGCTTCTAGGTTTTACGGAGTGAGCCGGATTGATTGCTAGATGATCTTTGATGGGTTTGAGCAAATTTGTTGCAGAGCTCCTTTTCGCTTCTTCTTGAATGCAGAATGAATAAATGTTTAATAAGAAAAACCCTTATATTGCTCTGCAAACCCTAATACCAAGTTGCAATAAATGCTCAACTTAAGTCATTCTGGTTTGCCTTGTTTTCCTTATTCGGATGACTTGATGAACCGAAACGATCTTGTTTTAAACATCTTGCGGATCTTCCATATCTTAACCATAGTTTATTTAGATGTTTCTCTGAGAATCCTTTAATCCGCAACTCTCCTTATGCCAATTCCGGCACCAATTAACTAGCTGGGGAAAAAATATTTTTCCTTGTGTCTCCCCCTGAGCCAGAGCTCATTTTTTAATTTCTGGAAGGAATATCAACACCAGATTCTGATGCGGATCCATCCTCTACATTTTCTATACTTCTCTTCACCCAAATTTTGTTCATCTGACTTTTAACTTCATCCGCATTTACTTTTCCTTTTCCTTTGTCTTGATTCTGATTATGATGCACCGAACCCCTTTTGTCTTGATTCTTGCTTCTACAGAATTTGGCAATATGACCGGATCTATTGCAATTGTGGAAAACAACATTTCTTTGCATATTTGAATGATATCCTCTTGATCTGCATTGATTAGCCATATGTCCCATTCTATTGCATGCAAAGCATCTACCATTGAATGAATTGTTCATTTGCATATTTCTACATTCATGAGATTTGTGACCATACCTTTTCCAGTTGAAACACTGTCCGGAGAAGGATGTATTAGTATGATTTATTCTCTTTCTACATTGATTAACTTTATGACCAAAGTTATTGCAGTATCCATTGAAGGATGGATATCTTTGAGCATTAGGTTGCCTTACCGGAGGTCTTCTAGGCCTGTTCCTTGGATTTTCTGATCCAAAATTCTTCTGACCGGATCCGGAGCTTTCACCTTTCTCATATCCCAAGCCACGCTTGTCATATACCCTATTTTGGCTTTCAAGAAGAACTTCAAGTTGAGCAGAACTTATCTTGAATTTCTCTTTGTATTTATTTGTTGTTTGAAGATCCTTTTTAAGAGTGTCAATTTGATCCTCAAGTTTTTCTTCATTATCTCTAGCATCTTCAAGATCAGATTCTAGATGCCTAATTATTTTATCCATTTTGCGGTAGTCTTCTGACTTCTCCTTGAGAGATTATCTTAGATCATCTTCAGTTTTTCTTTTCTCTTCAATTTCTTGGGTGAATTTCATAACTCCTGATCCATTTCATGTCTTACCATAATGACCTCTTTTGATAACTTTTCACATAACTTAGTTTTCTCCTTCAGATCTTCATTTGTACCATTGTCTTCACTTTGACTTGCCAATTGCTGAAGTAGATCTTTTCTCTTTTTCATAGAGATACTCAGTTTCCCTTTTAGTTCATTTATGAAATCATCAGCCTGTTTGAGTCTTTCCTTCAATTCATTGACTTCAGAGTTTGAATGCTCAAGATCATCTAGGGCAGACTGAAGTTGCTCCCTCATACCATACACATCTATTTTAGTTCCCAGATCTTCCTCAAGCTATTAGGCTCCTTTTGGAGGAACTTGGTTCTGATAGCAATTGTTGATAACTGAGAGGGGGGGTGAATCAGTTATCTTGATTATTTCAACTTTTTGAACTTCCTTATCAATTAGTGTAGTATTAAATTAAATAAGCAAACATAACTATGAAAAGGAAATAACATAAATACACATGACACAATGATTTTGACGTGGAAAACCCTGTTAAGGGAAAAACCACGGGGTGATTAACCCAAGATTGTATTCTCTGTTAGAAGAATAAGATAGTACAAAAATGGTACTTGCCAATTAGGGCTCACTACCCAAGCACACTACTCACAGGAAGCTCACGGCCTACAATTGTTTATAAAAGGAAACTAGACAATTGAACTGAAGAGAAGCATCCACATATGCCGAGGTTCAATTCCAATTAAGCCCAATAAACTGATCTGCTACACTTCATTCTTACTCTCTTAGGTGCAGTTGTCCTATTACATTCCGAACCTGTCTTACTGTCTTTACATTGCTTTTCTACTTTTCTTCACACCTCACAATACACCACACACACCTTCACATCCAAATCTATCTGGTATATATATCCGCAAAAAGGATTTCATCCTCTTTCTAGTCGGCATCCCAAATAGTCAATATTTTCCCAAACTCTAGTTTTTCAGTTGAATCCTTGCTTACCAATTGATGCGAATCAAGGAGATACTTATAGAAGTCATCTAACATGTCGGCCAATCATGAATGATACCTTAAGAACCCTGATCACCATCAATATCTCATCCAGAATAATTCTGATGCTCTGTCGGTCAGTTCTTCCTTTGTCTACTCTGCCAAACCAGACCTCAATACTTAGATGCTCATATCTCTTCACTCTTTTATCACCGGAGGCTCAATCCCTAGAATCTATCAATCAAGGTATTCCTCTTGACTTTCCCAAGTCCACACTTTACAAAGATACTTCCTCTAAGAGATCCGGACCTGATTGTCGGACCTTGCTGCATGCTCTGTTCTTGCTTACTAGACCACAACACTTCTTCAATTTGACTTCCGGTATAGGCACACCATGTTCTACGGATGGGTGGGATGAACTTTGTTGCCATCAATGACAATACTCATGAAGCCATATAGTGTCTCTTGCCAACACCTTGGGCACGTCCCATGTGATCATAGTGGGAAATCCCACTGGCTGAGTACAACAATTGTGCTCGACGACCCACACCTACAGAAGCATGTAGGTCATCAATCTCCCACCCTCATGCTACACATATCTACCTATATCATGCAGTATAGGTATGTTAGTGTTTAGGGGTAAAAAGGGGGGAAATGTTTTGGTCTAGATTTCAAAGGCAAATCCTCCCTTTACCACAAACATTCAAGGGCATATCAACTGAGTTGAATCTCCACTAGTAGGAGCATTCACGTATCAGGTTAGGCTACTACTTGGAACAATGCGGAAGCTCATATGTATCACACAATATCTCAATTTAATGCTCAATTTCACTTAAAACCTTAAATATGCAAAATAGTAAGCAAATTATCAAATTACGACAAATCCTTTCAAATCAAGGTGAAGGACAAAGATATTTAACTCACTATTTTTTGAACTAGTGAGTTAAATATGCGGAAGCTCATATGTATCACACAATATCTCAATTTAATGCTCAATTTCACTTAAAACTTTAAATATGCAAAATAGTAAGCAAATTATCAAATTACGACAAATCCTTTCAAATCAAGGTGAAGGACAAAGATATTTAACTATGGAAAAGTTAGGGACATAGGGACTAACGCCCTAGTCCAAGGTGCACTTTTCGTCATAGAATTTGGAACTTCTCCCAACACTGATCTGCACTATATCTTCCATTTCTACCTCAAGAAAAATGGAGGATACATAGACTAATGCCCTACTCCTGAAATGTTCACTGGAGTCTTCTGCTTCTCAGATCCTGAATGTCTATTATCTGCAACCTCCTTTCCTCAACTCCACTCTGTGAAACTCAATACCTGTAATGTACAATCACAAAAGAGCGTGGAAGGGGGTTGTGGTGTTTAGAGGCTTGCCTCGGTTAAGCCCCAGAGAGACATTCAAGTCTTCCGAACACCATTGTCAGATAAGAGTGCGTATCCCAGTGGGATAGAGGCAAAAATCCAAATGATAAATGATTAAAAACACAATTGATATCACCTTGAAGTGTAGATCTCATGGAATGAAGATGATCTTCATGCCATGAGGAGATGGATGTCAAATCTGTAAATACAAACACAATAACAACAAAGTACTGCTCTGCAACACAATGAATGCCTTGAATCACTTTCACAAAATCACAATGCTCATCTAGTTTACATCTAGTTTGTAAATGAACCCTAATCATGCTTATATATGCAACTATAGAGATTCTTGGTAAGAATTTTGTAATTCAAACTTGAGATGTTGGCATAGGACCTAAATAACTATCATAAAACTGACACTTAAATTTAGGGTAGACCCAAAATAAGGCAGGACTAGGGTGCTAGCACCCAAGTCCACCCCCTTGTTTCTATTTAGGGATCATCAAGATAGCACCCCTTAGGTCCTCTTTGCCATAAGACTTTAGGGTTTTCTCATTGGGAGTCAACATTATCATACAAGATGTTCTAAATGCAATTTAAGGACCCAGGAGCTAAACCTTAAGAGGAAAAAGCCCCCAAGGGGACATTTTCTGACATAACATTTAGCCCCCAATTTAATGTATGTATAAATGCAAGGCCAATACATGCATTAAAGTAAGGTCAACAAACACAACAAACATGCCAAGCACGGTGAAGATAATACCAGGCAAGCAAAATGTGAAGAAGACAATTACAATCACGTAAAACATGGAGAAAACATCATTGAAGACATGCAAAAAAAAGTGAATACGGTGAAAGAAACGATTATTTTCTTTTTCTTTTTCTCATATATGAAATGCAGAATGCAAGTACAATAAAAGTAAACACACAACCCATAGTGCAGGAGGGACTCATTGCCACCGGTCTTTAAGATTGCACATGGGGCAACATACATGCAATACAAATCTTAGAGTGTAGGAGGGACTCATCACCACCAATCTTTAAGACTGCACTTGAGAAAAAACATGCCATAAAAATCAAGCACGCCATACAAATCCAAAGCATAGGAGGGACCCATCACCACCAGTATTTAAGACTATGCTTGGGAACAAACATGCCATACACACACATACATAGAAGACATGGAGAAAATACCACAGACAAGCAATGGAAGAAACATATTGCTAGGTTCGTAGCTATCTCAGGCACATTACAGGCACACACTGATAATTGGGTTTCACCACAACAATCACCGAAGACACGCTTAAGGGTTAAGATAGCCTCAGATCCGCTCCCCGCCTCCATAGAGGACTTTTAGAAAATGACAGGATGTGCACTCTCCTCAAGAAATACACCATCTCCACCTCTGCAGAGGGATTAAATGATTGCAATAGATTCAAATTTTACACACTTTGCTAACATCTAAATCAAACGGCTTACCTTATATATGCCCCCACCTTAAGGTGGTTGGTATCATGTAACGATATCAAGCACGTTAAGGTAGAGAGAAAACACACAAGGGAACACAAGCTCTCTCAAAGCCCATGCCCCCCAGAGGTGACATGTACTTTACGATCGCCAAATGTTCCAACAAAGACACAATTCCCTGCAAGAAAAGGTGTTAGCATCTATATAATCATGATAAACAATAATGCATATGATCAATCATTGCATAGAAAACTGAGGAATGCAAGATCCAAGATAGAAAAAGTGCACGGAGCAGCAGTATTATTATGTTTTGTAAGTTTGATAAGACAACATCAAGATATCACATAGAGTGATTCTACTAGCCAAGCATCAAATAATATATATCAACCCCATCGTCTTGTATGGACTAGGTCCATTTTTTGATTGCTCGATGAAGGGACACTAGGTCTGTATCAGTATAATATGTTTTTCATCATCCGCCTGCTAGATAGAACCACTAGAAGAAGGTAAACAATAAGTCAAGAAAGGAGAAACAAGCACCTTAGGGACAGTCACGTAGGAGGGTGCCCCCAAGTCACCAATTGCAACGCTATGTCCATAAGACACAACACACAACAATGAAAATAGAAGAGAAGCAATATAGAAGAATGATGATACAAATAGAAGAAGGGTCACAACAGAGGGGGTCTCCCAGTATCCTTGACCTTACAAGAGTATCAAGGGTCATCCTAGGAGGCCTAGACAACACATAACACATCACAGGGGAAACACAACACGGAGAGTTAGAAATACTTACTTGCCAGTATAATTGTACTAAAATTTGGAACTTGTGAGCCTCTTGGAGAGATGCTCTATCAAGTTTTGTGTGAAGCTTGAGTGGTTCTTATGGGATTCTTGTTTGTTGTCAAGAAATCCATGTGATGCTTGTTTCTCAAATTCTTATGTATGTGAGATCTTTTGCTGCTTGTGAGAAGGAGAACCAATATTATTTCCAATTGATGATAACCATCTTACTCTTTTCTGATTTTTAGCTAGCTTTCTTTGTTGAGTTTGTCTACCATAGTGGCAAGGACTACCTTGTACTATCTCAATCTTTTCATTTGTCAGAGTCTCTCTCTTCGGTTGTTCCATTTGTCTTTCTGATGCATTTTGGTTATCTCCCAATCCTTGAAGGGATAACAGAGGACGAACCTCAGCATAAATACCATTCCTTCATGGACAAAGTGATACTTTAGTATTTTCCTTATCCACTTCTACTATAGCAATAATCTCATTGTAGTTTAGATAGTCATCCTCTACTTCAAGTGTATTTTGTTCCATCATGTTATTATCAGTATGCTTAGGAAAGGGATTAGTAAAGATTTGCAAATTTTGATTCAGCGGAGCAACCAACTTATTTCCATTATCACTCACACCTGATACCTATATAATATTCAAGTAAATGAGGTCTTGTATTTCATGTTTACGATGCATACATCATTCAGTATCATGTTCTTGTTGCCGATGAAAATGACAAAAGACATTAGCATCAAAATAAGGTCCTTGCATTTTACTAGGATCCAAAGGTCTAATCAGGGGAAGCTTCATGAGGTTATTACTCACAACCTGATTAATGATAGAATGATAGGATTTAGATATTGGAGTAAACTTTCTTTGTTGATACGGTGCCTTCTTCGGATTAGTGATACTAGACACTTGTAAAAAATTGTTTGAATTTTGTCCATTAACCTTGATGAAACTCTTATTATTCATCTTAAAGTTGTTTTGCAATGGTCCACCTATGGATTGACTAACTTGAGCCGATGAGTTTTGGTTTTCATACCGACTAGACAAAAGTTGATAATCACGAAGGGCGGTACATAAATCTTGAAAGGAGTTATACTTCATCAAGAGAATCTTATCATGGATGTTGGGTTGTAAATTTGTAATAAACACCTTCTAAACATCCTCATCCTTCATCTGATATTGAATTTGTGCATAGAGAGATTGATACCGACTAATAAACTCAGTTAATTTCTCTTTCGGACCTTGCTTGCAATGAACTAAATGAATCAAGGAGACTTGAGGTCCAATGTTTGCTTGAAAATATTGTAAAAATTGATCAACTGACTGCGAGAAATAATGTATTAAATTTGGAGGCAAAGAGCAAAACCATTCTAAAGTAATATTTTTGAGAGATTGTGGGAAAAGTTTTGCTAACAAATCGTTTTCGAAGCGTGAATCCTGCCACATGAGTATTAGGATCACCTTTTCCACCATATTTTTCAAAGCAAGGAGTTTCAAACCTCTCAGGCATAGGAGTTCTCAAGATTGCATAAGATAGGGGATTATGGGCATGATAGGTTGGTATATTATTGTGAAGAATTTGTCAAGTTTGTCACCTTTTGCTGTAAAGAAGTCATGCCTTGCAAGAGTTGATTTAAGATGACATCATTGGGAGATGCAGTTTGTTGTGAGGAATTAGAACCAAAGAGAGGAGGTGATTAAGCCTAAGTAGTGATAAGTGGAGGTTGTGAATAGTTCAGTGGTGGCTGGACATAGTGATAGGTTGAAGGTGGTTGTGAATAGTTGTATGTAAGAGGTGGCTGAGAATAAGTGGGATGGAGAGGTGGTTGAGAGTAATTATTCATAGTATAAGTCCCCTTAGATGCCAAGTTATGATAGTTAAATCCCACAACTTTGTAATTTTGTGAATTTGTGCCATTAGATACTCCAATACCAGTGGTAGCATTACTAGAAGCATTTGCATTAGTAGTTAAAATCATAGATGTAAATGTAGATATTCTCGTAGTTGGTATAGGTGCCGATACTTGTGTATGAGACGATGACGACATGTTCTTAATACCATTCACACATTCAGTCACCATCATGACATTATGGTGCACTATATGCATTAATCCTCAAACAACATTAATACCATCTTGTCCTTCTTTTATCAATTCTCTTATGTTGTGAATCACAGGTACAGCTTCTTCCGCTATCCTTTTAGTTTCAACAAATGCTTGAAAATCAACTAATTCTTTATCAAGTTTGTTTATTTTTTCATTAGGTACATGTGTGTCCACCTCAATAGTGTCCTCAACATCATTAAATACGTGATCTTCCATAGTGGTTATATGAGGTATAGTGTCTTGCAAAATTTGTGTCTCTCCTTTTGTAAAGAAGGTATTTAATGGATTTTTAGAGGTAGGAATATTGTTTTCTTTGAAAGCACTAGATCCCATGAGTCTTCTACTTCTTCTTAAAGGGATATTTCTATTAGGGAAGTGGGCCATAAGTCTCATAAAAAAGCATGCCACACTCAATGCACAAAATAATAGAACAAACCTTAGAAGAAAGATATGTTTAAGATCCAAAATGCTTGTTTTTTCAACTTTATTCAATGCAAACGAATGAAAGGAAAGGTGTTGTGAAGAATTTCAAGAGGAACAACAAATAATATGCCTAATATTAGTTAAATGATGCAGAAATATCTTTCACAATATGCTTTTGATGCAAACCTAGAATGCTGACAAGTCAAAACCTAGTGAAAATGTGCTAAAATATGCAATTTTTCAACAATTTTTAATGCAAATGAGTAAGAGAAAGGGTGCTGCGAGAAAAATTGTGATGGACAATAGATTATAATAGTAATATCAATCACCTCATGTAATAAAGTCCTTCACAATACACCTATGGTGCCAATCTAAGTCAAACCCTAGTGAAAATATAGCTAAAATATGCAAATTTTCACCAATTTTTGATGCAAAGGCCTAATAGAAAGGGTGTTGTAAGGAATATGAGAGGCAGCAAATAATATTTCTAATAATAGCCAATTAATGCAGAAAAATCCCTTACAACACACTTGTAGTGCAACACTACAATTAGACATCAGTCTTGATGAGTGTTTGGAAAGGGTAGTAAAATCTGAAACAAGATTTTGACTACAAACCCTAGCTAATGCAAAACTAGGTTTTTATGAAAAATGCACAATTTCAAGCAATTTTTGACAATTTAAGCATGCAAATGTAATGCAAGTGAATACTAAATGATGAATTTCTATAATTTAAATCAGATCTAATGAAAATAACATAAATTTAATGAAATTAAATGCCAATCAATTCAAATTATGCTAAAATGCAAACCTAAGATGCCAATTTTTCAAAATTTCCTTTTTTTTTTTGTAATTTTTCGAATGCAATAAGATGAATGAATGCAAATCTATCAAACAACACTCATCAAGGTGCCAAAAAGTCCAAAAACACGGGTTCACCAAAATTTTTAGGGGTAAAAAGGGGGGAAATGTTTTGGTCTAGATTTCAAAGGTAAATCCTCCCTTTACCACAAACAATCAAGGGCATATCAACCAAGTTGAATCTTCACTAGTAGGAGCATTCACCTATCAATTTAGGCTACCACTTGGAATGATGTGGAAGCTCAGATGTATCACACAATATCTCAATTTAATGTTCAATTTCACTTAAAACCCTAAATATACAAAATAGTAAGAAAATTATCAAACTACAGCAAATCCTTTTAGATCAAGGTGAAGGACAAAGATATTTGACTCACTTTTTTTTGAAGTCTAGAAAATGGAAAAGTCAAGGAGACAGGGACTAATGCCCTAGTCCAAGGTGCACTTTTCGTCACGAAATTTGGAATTTCTCCCGATACTGATCTGCATTGTATCTGTTGTTTCTGCCTCAGGAAAAATGGAGGACACATGAACTAACACCCTAGTCCTGAAATGTTCACCGGAGTCCTCTGCTTCTCATATCTTGAATCTCTATTGTCTACAACCTCCTTTCCTCAACTCCACTCTGTGAAACTCAGTACTTGTAACTTGCAATCGCAAAGGAGTGTGGGAGGGGGTTGTGGTGTTTAGAGGCTTCCCTTGGTCAGGCCTCGAAGAGACATTCAAGTCTTCTAAACACCGTTGTCAAATAAGAGTGCGTATCCTAGTGGGATAGAGGAAAAAATCTAAATGATAAATGACTGAAAACAGAATTGATATCACCTTGAAGTGTAGATCTCATGGAAGGAAGATGCTCTTCATGCCATGAGGAGATGGATGTCAAATCTACAAATACAAACACAATAACCATAAAGTACTGCTTTGCAACACAATGAATGCCTTGAATCACTTTCACAAAATCACAATGCTCATCTAGTTTGCAAATGAACCCTAATCATGCTTATATATGCAACTACAAAGATTCCTACTATGAATTTTGTAATTCAAACTTGAGATGTCGGCATAGGACCTAAATAACGGTTATAAAATTGACATTTAAATTTAGGGAAGATCCAAAATAGGGCAGGACTAGGGCACTATCGTCCAAGTCCACCCCCTTGTTTCTATTTAGGGATCATCAATATAGCACCCCTTAGGTCCTATTTGCCATAAGACTTCAGGGTTTTCTCATTAGGAGTCAAAATTATCATGCAAGATGCTCTAAATGCAATTTAAGGACTCGAGAGCTAAACCTTAAGAGGGAAAAGCCCCCAAGGGGACATTTTCTGTAATAACAGTTTGCATGCTACACCCAATGCAAGCACAGTCTAACTCTCCTCCATCACTCTAATGATGGGGATGACTTCTTTGTGTAGATGTGTACTACAACCATCTTATGCTACACACATGTCCATGATCACTATCATCACTCATCAAAGAGTGGGATAACTACATGTCCCTCAACACATCTCAACACATACATTGGAGCAGCTTGTGCATATGCTACCAATTGCTAATTCATGATTGCTACTTGGTGACCCCACATTGGCAACCACTAAATCTTGTATACATCTATAAGGGTGATAGTAATCTCAATCGTGGGTAGTCTAAAATGGATGCATTTGAATCCCACCTCTCCATCAACACCATGATCATCCTATCATTGTACCACATCTCTAGGCATGTGGTACATCTAGTACATTACATTGTTCCCTTGGCATGTTGATAAATTATGCAACATTGCACTATTTTATTCACATCTATATTCATCCTTGGCTAGTAATAACCTTTATTCAACTATGCTAATGTCTTATCTCCTCCTAAGTGTCCATCAAGACCTCCACTATGTTTTTCTCTTATTAAATTCTCCCTCATGGATCCCTGGGGGATACATAATTTCTGTCCCTTAAACAACAATCCTTCTTGTATGAAATACTCTAGTCATGGAGTTCTATCATTTTCAACTAGACTTTTACACGATTCCCACACTTCTTTGAAGTCCACATCTTCTTCATATAATTCCCTCATTGAATCAAAACCGATGTTCACTCTTAACTCATTTAGCATTAGACATCTTCTACTTAGTGTATCAGATATCCAATTTGATTTACCACTTCTATGTCTCAAAACAAAAGAATATCTTTAAAGAAATTCAACCCACTTCATATGTTTTTTATTCAACTTACCTTGACTGTTTATACACTGCAGTATGAAAGGAAGCTAGGTGTGCGAAAATTGCTTCCTACACTAATCTAATGAGGGGAGGAGAGTGCAAATTCAATCTAATCTTTACAATTGCAGCAATATTAACACACTAACAGAGATATTACAGCAAACACATACACAAGAAATGAGATAGAAGACAGAGACATAAGATATATGTGGGGAAAACCCTTACGGATGAAAAACCCCACACTCCAAAACATAGCTCAAATGTATTCC
Organism: Cunninghamia lanceolata; assembly: GCA_027924645.1. Taxonomy (NCBI): domain Eukaryota; kingdom Viridiplantae; phylum Streptophyta; class Pinopsida; order Cupressales; family Cupressaceae; genus Cunninghamia; species Cunninghamia lanceolata. The sequence goes on along the minus strand of BSBN01000165.1, from coordinate 9,215,455 downwards.
GTAAACAATGAAGGTTACAATACAGTTATAGAGCCAATGCTCTTGCAAGAGTCTTCGACACTCGTATCTGGAAACAAACTGGCAGCATAATAGTACCTATCAATCACATAATGCATCTCCTCTCCAAAGCACCTGTTTATATAGAAATACAAGGCAAAAATAGCTCCACATTGAGATGGGCATCCAACATGGCCTCATGGCCTAAAAACCACACCTATAGACACTTGTCTAAAACTGTAGGATGTTCCTGACACTTGTCAAGTCACCCCATCCTAAGGAGGTCATCTATTTCCAAGATGGGCAATGACAGATGCTCTTACGACTCTTACAACTGTCATAGAATCTGTCATATTTGTCATAACTTACAGCTGTAAGAGAATCTGTCATACACAAGCTATAAATAGCATATTCTCTTACAAAATGTCATAATCCACCTTGGGACACTCAAAGATGCCTTCTTCTAAGATGCTTCTCGACACATGTCCTCACCTGTCATAGATTCTTCTATTTCTGACTCTTACATGTCATAGAACTATCATAGGAATCTGTCATGACCTTTTCAGTCAATATTCCCTTACACACTATCCAAGATGCTGACACATGGCAAAATTCCTACCACTAAGTGGGATGCCTATCTCCTCATGTGAGGACAAATTTACATGTGGTCATATGCCATGTAGGATGACACATCACCGTGCCAACACCCACAAGATGACAACATAGGATTTGCATCCTAATTACACAATAGGCAATAAATAAATAAATACAATGAAAATAATACAAGGAATTACGAAGGTTGAGACACCATATTCCCAACATTCTCTGACTTGTTGAACACCTTGTAAGAGCCAATAGAAATAACATGATTTAACTGCTATAGGCCAAGAGGCCCATAGACTCTGAACACCATATGGATTTCTCTGTGCCCATTGGTTTCATCAATGCAAATTTACCTTCCCATCCTCTACCATGTCTCGTACGAAGTGAAACTGTACATCAATATGCTTTGTTCTGGCATGGAAAGTTGGATTCTTCACTAGGCAAATTACACTCTGACTGTCACAACATATCGTAATCTATCCTACATCGACACCAATATCTGAATGCAATCTCTTAAGCCAAATGGCTTCCTTGCAAGCATGAGTTGCTGCCATATACTTAGCTTTTGTTGTGGACAAAGCAACCATAGGTTGTCACTTACTCATCCAACTAATTGCACCACCAAATTGCACCACCAAATATTGTGAACACATAGGCACTGGTGGATCTCCTGCTATCAATATCACCTGCCCAATCAGAATCCATGAATCCATGAATACAAACTGAATGCGAAGGTCCTGTAGCATTACCATGATAGCATATGGAATACTTAGAAGTACCCCTCAAATATCTGAACACTCGCTTAACTACATCCCAATCTACCCGTCTAGGATTAGCCATAAATTGACTAAGGACTCCCACTGCTTGGGCAATGCCTGGTCTTGTGCATACCATAGCATACATCAAACTGCCAATAGAACTAGCATAATGTACTCTACTCATGTCCTCCATCTCACTAGGAGATTTTGGACAATCATTAACAGACAAATTTGTCCCCAATGAAATAGGAACACACAATGGTCTATAATCTGCCATGCTGAACCTATCCAACACAGTCTTCACATACTTACTATGGCTTAACCAAAGTTTTTTGTTAGCTTTGTCTCTTCTGATTTCCATTCCTAGAATGTGCCTGGCTACCCCAAGATTTTTCATTCAAACTGTGCTGACAACTGAGACTTCAAATCAGAAATCATATTCTTACCATTCCCAATCAACAACATATCATCAACATACAATACAATAATGAGAATGCAATCATTGTCGAGCTTGTAATACACACAATGATAAGATTTCAATCTCAGAAACCCAATGGACAACACAAAGGCATAAAATTTCATATGCCACATCCTAGGAGACTGCTTCAAACCATACAAAGACTTCTTCAACTTGAAACAAAATTTTCTTTACCTTTCTCTATGTAATGCTCTAGCCATGACATGTAAATCTCTTCCTCCAAATCACCATGAAGGAAAGTTGTCTTCACATCCATTTGTTCTACCTCTAAGTCATAAGCAGCTGCAAGAGATAATAAGAATTGAATGGATGTCAGCTTTGCAACGGGAGAGAAAATTTCACCATAATCAATTCCCTCCACTTGTGAATACCCCTTCACAACCAATCTAGCCTTGTACTTTTCAACACTACCATCTGCACCAAATTTCTTCTTGAACACCCATTTGCATCCAATGGGTTTCCATCCTTTAGGAAAAGGCACCAAATCCCATGTTTTATTCTTCTCCAAAGAATCCATCTCATCCTCCATGGCCTCCTTCCAGGAACCTGCATGTTTCATGCCCATAGCCTCTTTCACAGATCTAGGCTCATCAGTGTTAGTAAGTAAAGCAAAAGAACAACTAGAATCAAGTAATGAATAACCAAACCTATCAGGTTGCTTTCTTGTTTGTGTAGACCTCCTCAATGGCTGAGGTTGAGGTTTTGCTTCTTCTTTTGATCTTTCAGAGCTACTAGAGCTCTCCTCATAATCAAGTCTCACAGGATCTGTCGGTTCAGTCTTCTCAGGGGTAGAAGAAAACTGAACCGCATCTTCTTTCTTTTTTGTCTGTTCTGGCCGTAGAACAACGGAAGAAGGTGTTAGTTCTCTAAATATAACACTTCTACTATACAACACTTTTTCAACCATAGGATCCCAAAGCTTGTATCCTTTCACATCGACACCATAGCCAATGAAAATACACTTAGCAACCTTGTTCTCCAACTTAGACTATTTCTCCCTAGGCACATGTGCATATGCCTCACAACCAAAAACACGAAGATGTCTAACTGAAGGCTTCTTACCAGATCACACCTCCATAGGTGTCTTACCAACAAGAGCTGATGTAGGAGACCTATTTACCAGGTAGCAAGCAGTGGCAATAGCTTTAGTCCAAAACTTTTATTTGAGGCTTGCTCCACTAAGCATACTCCTAGCCTTCTCCATCAGTGTCCTGTTCATCCTCTTTGCAACTCCATTTTGCTGCGGGGTGTATGGAGTTGTCTTATGTCTTTTAATCCCTTGCTCTTTATAGAACTTATCGAACTCTGCCAAACAAAACTCACCACCGTTGTCATTTCTCAAACACTTAATCTTTTTACTAGTCTAATTTTTAGCAAAGGCTTTAAACTCTTTAAATCGACTAATGACTTCAGTCTTGCTTTTGATAAAATAAACCCATGTCCTACTGTAATCATCTATGAAAGATACAAAATATACATATTTGGAAATCGAAGGAACATTAACTAGACCAAACACATCAGAATGGATAAGATCCAAAACACTAGAAGACTTGTGAGAACTAGAGTAAAACTGAACACGGTTTTGCTTTCCATATACACAATGTTCGCTAAAGTCAAACTTGAGATTACAATCATTTAACCCCTCAATGAGGTTTTTATTTTTCAGGGTTCTAAGACCCTTCTCACCAATGTGGCCATATCTCAAATGCCATAACATAGTCTTTTTAGCAGGAAGCTTAACTTCCAAAGCATGTGCACTACCATTAGAACTAGTTACAATAGATTTCTTCACTGCTCGTTTAGATGGTGGGGATGAAGTGAATGAAGCTCTTTTCTTTGAGTTAGAAGAACTATTGCACTGTGAAGTGCATGCCTCCAGTTGAAACAAAGTACCTCTCCAAGTACCCTTCGTAAGCACCATAGATCCTCTAGTTATCTTGCATCCATCCTTCAAAAAGACAACTTGCACACCTGCATCATTCAACATACTTATAGAAAGTAGGTTCCGTGCTAGGCCTGGGATGTGCATAACCCCAGTGATCCCCTCACTCATCCATCAGGGAATCAGATTGAGACTCTTCCACGACCAACAATCTTCAGATGAGAATCGTCACCCAAGTACACTCTTCCACCATCAAACTCTTCATACTTAATGAACTAGCTTTGATGCGAGGTCATGTGGAATGATGCACCAGAATCTATCAACCACACATTATCATATGCATGGGTGGCTAGGGCTGCGATGAAAGCATCATCATCATCTTGTGACTTGTCAGAATCCAAATTAGGAGCGTTCTTTTTTTCTCCTCTTTGCATTCCTTTCAGAAATGCCCCATTTTCCCATAGTTCCAACAAAGAGCCTTGGACTTTCTAGGAGATTTGGATCTCCCATGGGATTTGGATATGCCCTTTTCACCTTTCTTGTCATTCTTCTTCCCCTTCTCTTTGGGTCTTCCACGAACCGCAAGAGCCTCTTTGGCTGACTCAGTTATCTTTCTCTGCATTTCTTCATATAACAATGAAGACACTACCTCATCCATCTTGAAGGTGGTTGTAGTGCTTCCGATGGCCATGACAAGATGATTCGACGAATCTGGCAAAGAACAAAGTAGGGTCATACACCGATCCTTCTCCTCCATTTTTACACCCACGGATGTCAACTGTGCAACAATCATGTTGAAAGCATTCATATGGTCCGCAACAGATCCTTCGTCTTCCATCTTTAGAGAAAATAACTTCTTTTTTAGAAAAAGCTTGTTCACCAAGGACTTGGCCTAATAAACATCTCACAGCTTCTTCCAAAGTTCTTTCACGATCTTCTCCACATGGAAATTCAATAGGACAGAGTCAGAGACCCTCAGCCTTCTGATCTTTGAGGTTCCAATCAGCTTGTGACATTACCGTAGTTTTTGTTCCATCAACGATTTCCCATAGGTCACAATCAACAAGTAAATCCTCCATCTTGAGTTTCCACAACTCAAAATTTGTGCCATTGAACTTCTCCAACTCTACTCTTCTGGATGTGGTTGCCATCTCCTTCTTACATCCAGATACATAATACTCTACACAGATTCCCACTCAGCCTAAGATTAGCTCAAAAAACCCCTACCCAGCAGCTAGAACCAAAACTGGCCAGGCTTTGATACCAACTGAAAGGAAGCTAGGTGTGTAGAAATCGCTTCCTACACTAATCTAATGAGGGGAGGAGAGTGCAAATTCAATTTAATATTTACAATTGTAGCAATGTTAACACACTAACAGAGATAGTGCAGAAAACACATACACAATAAATGAGACATAAGAGAGAGACACAAGATATACGTGGGGAAAACCCTTACAAGTGAAAATCCCCACACTCCAAAACATAACTCAAACGTATTCCGTAAACAATGAAGGTTACAATATAGTTATAGAGCCAATGGTCTTGCAAGAGTCTTCGAAACTCATATCTGGAGACAAACTGACAGCATAACAGTACCTGTCAATCACATAATGCATCTCCTCTCCAAAGCACCTGTTTATATAGAAAATACAAGGAAAAAATGGCTCCACATTGAGATGGGCGTCCATTGTGACCTCATGGCCCAAAACCCATGCCTATGGACACTTGTCCAACACTATAGAATGTTACTGACACTTGTCAAGTCACCCCATCCCAAGGAGGTCACCTATTTCCAAGATGGGCAATGACAGATGCTCTTACGACTCTTACAATCGTCATAGAATCTATCATAATTGTCATAACTTATAGCTATAAGAGAATCTACCATACACAGGCTATAAATAGAATATTCTCTTGCAACATGTCATAATCCACCTTGGGGTGCCCAAAGATGCCTTCTTCCAAGATGCTTCTCGACACATGTCCTCACCAGTCATAGATTCTTCTATTTCTGACTCTTACATGTCATAGAACTGTCATAGGAATCTATCATGACCATTTTAGTCAATATTCCCTTACACACTATCCAAGATGCCGACACATGGTAAAATATTCCTACCACTAAGTGGGACGCCTATCTCCTCATGTGAGGACAAATTTACATGTGATCATATGCCATGTAGGATAACACATAACCGTGCCAACACCCATAAGATGACAACATAGGATTTGCATCCTAATTACACAATAGGCAATAAATAAATAAATACAATGAAAATAATACAAGGAATTACCAAGGTTGAGACACCTTAATTCCCAACACAGTGCATGGTGATCTGTGTACAACATAAACTCCTTAGGTAGCAGGTAATGTCTCCACTTCTTGAGTGCTTGCACTATTGCATAAAATTCTTGATCATAAACTGAATATTTTATTTTTTTCTTCATTCAAATTTTTAATAAACTAAGCATTGGGCTTTCCTTCCTAACTTAAAACTTCTCCAATTACAGTTCCACTTGCATCACAGTCTACCTTGACCATTTTACCAAAATTAGGCAAGGTCAACACTGGTTATTTGTCACATTTTCCTTCAATAATTAAAAATTTTCCTCTGTTGCAATTGTCTAATTGAACTCTTTCCTACCACCCTTCATGGTCTCTATGATAGGTGCATATATTCCATTGAAATTTCTGATTAACTTTCTATAGTGTTAGATCTGGTTGTGAAGCCACCCAGGATACAAATGACTAAAGGAAAGAAAGATAGAAATCCAGAGATGAAATAAACCAACACTCCCTTGCATTGAACTAGAAATAGGGAGAGGTGAGTGTTGTATATATAGTAAAATAAGGGCAAATACTTCCAAGAGGAGTAATAACTCCCAACTGCCCAAAATAAGTGAGAATTTTACCTACTTGGTAAATGCTAGATTACATGGTTGCACCTACTGAAATAAGACAAATGAATGGTTATAAGAGGTGGAAAATAAATCCAAAAGAGGGTATGAGACTCAACTAGCCAAAGGTGGGTGAGAGCGACACATGTAATTTATGGATTATGTAATGTGTCCTCATATTAACCATGTCTAATATAACCTAAGCAAGCTTAATAAATTGTGTAGGAAAAATATATATACCCTAACATAAGGAAAATAAAAAACCTACACTTACAACCCCTTAGGCGTAGCTTAGGTAGGTGAAAAGATGGGTCTTAGCAAATGAATCCTGGTGAGGTACCCATGTATAATGATGAAGCCTCTCAAAAGATGAGAAGGAGAAAAATTCTAGAACAAAACTCCTCCCCAAGAGAGAATAATAGAGACAATGTAGCTCCCCTCCAAGTAGGATCTCCCACACTATTGATGGATGCTCGACATAGGATGCTAAAGATGGATCAAGATTGTCGAACAATATTCCTCCCCTTGGAAAGAAATAAAACCAAGGATGTATGCAAGACATCTTCCCATTCCTAAAAAGAAGATTAGGGAAGACAACTCAAAATGAATGAAGTTTGTGGAAGCTGATCAAGTGTTACCATGTTGGTGCTAAAAGGTGCCACAATCAAATTAGGTGTCTCAAGCCTAACTGAAGAAAGTGACAATCTAGAACCTAGGGGAAATTGATGTACAATAGGATCCAAAGATGAAGGTGCCTCCTCCAAATGTTGCTCAAAGGTCTCCAAGCCAATGCCAAACTATGGTAGATGATCATATGGAGAAACAACAAGAGGGATTGAAGGTGCCCTCATCACATCCAAATAATATGATGCAACTTCATAGAAGCTATGATAAAAGAGGAGATAAATGTCCTCAATAGTGTCCTCCAAGTCAGCAAGATAGGAGTCACAAAACAAGTCCGCAATGTCTGTCAGGTACTCATCCCAAGTAGTTGTTTCTAGAAGATGATGAATGTCCTACTACACCAAATCATTGGAAACCATGGATGTAGCAACACTTAACTCTGTAGATGCAATACGAGATGATTTTTAGGAAAGGTGTCTCAACCTTTCAATTACAAAAGGTTACTAGTCTTCCCAATTTTTGTCTTTTTGAATACTCTTTATCTTGAAGAATGGTTTAGAACGTTCAAAGTTTTCCAAAAGGGGATAAAAATGATAAGGATTACTATTTTTAGTAAGTATACGTTTGAGCATGGATGGACCTAAAATTTTCCCAAAAGCTATGGAACTACAAAGTAAACATCTTGGGTTAGTTTCGACCCAAGATCATGCATGGATTGCAAGATATTATAGTTTCCATTTTTTAAACTCCTGAAAAAGTTTCAAACTCAGGTTTGAGGCACTTAGAGGTCCCTAAATGCCTTGAAAGTTTTCATAATAAAAGAATTTATATCTTTATAGATCACTTCGTGAGCTTTCCAACGCATCAAACAGTTCATCAATCGGACACCCGGACCAAAAGTTATGGCCTCCGTAAGTTGGACCTCCCATTTTGGGAAATGTGAAAATGGGTTGGACACTTAAAAGAGTTGTAAAGAGGAGAGTTACACATGTCGGTGTGATTTGGTACATCACAATGCATATTTGATTGGAGATAATTTGGGCACCACTTTTAGGTGGTTTTGGATCATGGTTTTTTAATTACCATTGACAATTTATTGTATTGTATATCTTATATATCAGGAGCTTGAGATGCAGGTTGTGTATGAGAGTCTTATAGATGTTGAGTTGCCTCTGAATATCTGGTTGGTTATACTCCTGTGAAAGCTTTCTCTATAAGTATATTGTAATATTGTTGATTTTTGAATAATATATTGGGTGGCTTTTGGAGTGTGGGATTTTTCTCCCGAAAGGGTTTCCCCACATAATTACTGTATTATGGTATGATTGCTACTTATGTTTATTTTTGTAACTGTTGTAAAGATCTAAAAAGTTTTCCATATCCCTCCTCTCAAGATTAGTGTGGGAAGTTGTTCTGCTACCTTAGCTTCCTTACAATAATGGAGGAGATGGAATATCAACACATGTCTCTAAAATATTAGTTGATGAAAGAACATCAAGATTTAGATGACCATACACTTAAGATTGATGATCTACCTCCCCAACTGCAATAATATTTCTACTATATGCAAATCCTGAATAATCATATAGTCTAGTGTGAACTCAACACTCTTCCCTACCCCACCATGTGTGATCTAATAGATAGAAATAATATTTGTTGACAATGGAGACACACAAAGGACATCATTGAATGATCATCACATCAATAGATCCTTTCCCATAAACACACATAAATGTGTTGTTATCCATCAAGATGTTTGGTGATGAACAATTCTCAAATGAAGAGAACATACTCTATGATGAAGCCGTATGATGTGAAGCTCTATAATCAAGGATCCATCTCCCTGACTTAGAATTTGCAACTGCAACAAGTGCTTGCTGCTTTTGTTTCTCTGACTTTAGATGAGAAGAAGATGATGAACCCTTTGACATAGTTGAAGGAAAATTGATGTTATTCTTTGTTAAAAGATACTTCAACTCATCAAGTTGTTATAAATAGCATTGATGTTCACCACGCCCTAATTTATTGCAATATGCACACATGGGCTTCTCATTTTTAGATGATTCCCTTTTTGATGAAGAAGATTTAGATTCTTTATGTGGCTTGTTCTTTTTCTTTTTCTTTTTTGTTTCTGATTAGGATTCCCTGATTCTTTTTGTACCTTAGGCTCACTAGCCACCAATGCTTGTGATTTAGAAGACTTGATGAGACCCATTTGAATGAATTTTGCTTCCTCTTGGATTAGAAGATTTGAAAATACATCAAAAGTAGGCTCAATATATGCAGCTCCCATAGAAATCTGAATAGTGTGAAAGCTAGAAACAAATACTGAATATTCAAGACCAAGCTTCGATAACACATGTAGAATCAACTATAAATCCTGCTTATTAATCTTGCAATCCTTTAGCTATGTTCTTAGTTGCTTAATCTTGGAATATATATAGCCTCAGATGTGGTTGAAACTTTTAGGATGAAGATTCATCAAATCATTATTAATATGATATCCCCTAATCTTGTCAGTATTTACCATACAAGTTTTCAAGAGTCTCCCAAGTCTCCTTAGGTGTTTTGCATGATTCAACATGAAATCAAAAGAGACTAATGAACAAATGCAACAAAGGGTTTTTTCATGGTTGATCTCCCATATGGCCCTTGCACCAACATTAGTAGGTTCAGGAATAGATTCTTTTACATAGCCTGTGCAACATTTTTCCATTAGATAATTCCATACTAATTATTTCCATGATACATAATTATGTGGAGTGAGGAGTTCAATGTTATTTTTCCCCATTGAAGAACACATAGAAAAGAAATGAAAGAAATCAACCACCACATGTGATGCAGAGGGATTATAAAATAGCTAAAGCAATCTCAAATCACCCACAAAGAACTGAAAGGAAGCTAGGTGTGCGAAAATCCCTTCCTACACTAATCTAATGAGGGGAGGAGAGTGTAAATTCAATTCTACCCTTACTATTACAGTAATGTTAAACCCACTAATAGAGATAATAGAGATATTGTAGCAAACACATAAACAAGAAAGTGAGACAGAAGAAGAGAGACACAAGATATACGTGGGGAAAACCCTTATCGGGTGAAAAACCCCACACTCCAAAACCTGCACAATGTATTAACAAAACTGAAATGGTTTACAATACACTTGCAATGCAAGTTCTTAGGAGTCTTCGACACTCGTATCTAGAGACAAACTAGTAGCATAATAGTACTTGTCAAACCTGTAATACATCTCCTCCTCCAAGCACCTGTTTATATATAAAATATAAGGCAAAATTGCCTCTCTCTTGGAATGGGCGTCCAACTTGGCCTCATGGCCCAAAACCCACACCTATGGACACTTGGTCAACATTGTAAGATGCTTCTGACACTTGTCCATACACCTCATCCCAAAGAGGTCACCTATTTCCAAAATGGGCTATGAAAGATGCTCTTATGACTCTTACGAACATCATAGAATCTGTCATAGCAGTTACAACTTACAGCTGTAAGAGAATCTGTCATACACAGGCTATAAATAGCATATTCTTTACATGTCATAGTCCACCTTGGGGCACCCAAAGATGCATTTTTCAAAGATTCTCTTTGACACATGTCTTCACCTATCATAGAATCTCTTATTTTCGACTCTTACATGTCATAACTTCGTCATAGGAATCTATCATGACCGTTACGGTCAAAATTCCCTTACACAACATCCAAGATGCTGACACATGGCAAAATATTCCTACTACAAAGTGGGATGCCTATCTCCTCATGTGAGGACAAAATTGCAAGTTGTCATCTTCCATGTAGGATGACACATCACTGTGCCACATCCCACAAGATGACAATATGAATTTACAATTTAATTTACAACATAGGCAATGAATAAATAAATACAATGAAAATAATACAAGGAATTACCAAGGTTGAGACACCTTAATTCCCAACATTCTCCCACTTGTTGAACACCTTGTAAGAGCTAACAGAATTAACAGGATTTAACTGCTATAGGCCGAGAGGCCGATAGACTCCGAACACCATATGAACTTCTCTGTGCCCACTGGTTTCGTCAATGCATCTGCAACATTCTTCAAAGTATCTACCTTCTACAAATTTACCTTCCCATTCTCTACCATATCTTGCACTAAGTGAAACTATACATCATGCTTTGCTCTGGCATGGAAAGTTGGATTCTTCGCAAGGCAAATCACACTTTGACTGTCACAACAAATCGTAATCTATCCTGCATCAACACTAATATCTGAACACAATCTCTTAAGACAAATGGCTTCCTTACAAGCATGAGTTGTAGCCATATACTCAACTTTTGTAGTGGACAAAGTAACCACAAGTTGTCTCTTACTCATCCAACTAATTGCACCACCAAACATTGTGAACACATATGCATTGGTGGATCTCTTGCTATCAATGTCACCTGCCCAATCAGAATCCACAAATCCATAAATATAAACTGAATGCAGAGGTCCTGTAGCATTTTCATGATAGAAAATGGAATACTTAGAAGTTCCCATCAAATATCTAAACACTCGTTTAACTACATCCCAATGTACCCGTCCAGGATTAGCCATAAATCGACTAAGGACTCCCACTGCTTGGGCAATGTCTGGTCTTGTGCAGACCATGGCATGCATCAAACTGCCAACAACACTAGCATAAGGTACTCTGCTCATGTCCTCCACCTCACTAGGAGATTTTAGACAATCACTAATAGATAACTTTGTCCCCAATGAAATAGGAACACACAATGGTCTACAATCTGCCATGCTGAACCTATCCAACATTGTCTTCACATACTTACTCTGGCTTAACTAAAGTTTTATGTTAGTTTTGTCTCTTCTGATTTCCATTCCTAAAATGTACCTGGCTGCCCCTAAATCTTTCATTTCAAACTGTGCTGCCAACTGAGACTTAAAATTAGAAATCCTATTCTTACCCTTCCCAATCAGCAACATATCATCAACATATAATGCAACAATGAGAATACGATCACCATCAAACTTATAATACACATAGTGATCTGATTTGAATCTCACAAATCCAATTAACAACACAAATGCATCAATCTTCAAGTATCACATCCTAGGAGACTGCTTCAAACCATACAAAGACTTTTTCAATTTGCAAACCAAATTTTATTTACCTTTCACTATGTAATGCTCTGGCTGTGACATGTAGATTTCTTCCTCCAAATCACCATGAAGGAAAGTTGTCTTCACATCCATCTATTCTACCTCTAAGTCATAAGCAACTACAAGAGATAACATAAATCTAATGGATGTCAGCTTTGCAATGGGAGAAACAATTTCACCATTATTAATTCCCTCCACTTGTGAATACCCCTTCGCAACCAATTTGGTCTTGTACTTTTCAACACTGTCATCTGCACCAAATTTATTCTTGAACACCCATTTGCATCCAACGGGTTTCCCTCCATCAGGCAAAGGCACCAAGACCCATGTTTTATTCTTTTCCAAAGAAGCCATCTCATCTTCCATGGCCTCCTTCCAGGAACCTGCATCTTTCATACCCATAGCCTTTGACACAATCCTAGGTTCATCAGTGATAGCAAGTAAAGGAAAAACACAACTAGAATCAAGTAATGAATAACCAAACCTATCAGGTTGCTTTCTTGTTCATGTAGACCTCCTCAATGGATGAGGTTGAGGTTTTGCTTCTTCTTCTAAGCTTTCAGAGCTGCTAGAGCTCTCCTCCTCATCAGGTCTCACAGGGTCTGTCTGTTCAGTCTTCTTAGGGGTAGAAGGAAATCGAACCGCATCCTCTTTCTTTTCTATCTATTCTGGCTGTAGAATAACGAAAGAAGGTGTTAGTTCTCTGAAGATAACACTTCTGCTATACAACACTTTTTCAGCCACCGGATCCTAAAGCTTGTATCCTTTCACACCGACACCATAGCCAATAAAAATACATTTAATAACCTTATTCTCCAGTTTAGACCATTTCTCCCTAGGCACATGTGCATATGCCTCACAACCAAAAGCACAAAGATGTCTAACTGGAGGCTTCTTACTAGACCACACCTCCATAGGTGTCTTACCAACAAGAGCTAATGTAGGAGATCTGTTTACCAGGTAGCAAGTAGTGGCAACATCTTTCAGCCCAAAACTTTTGTTTGAGGCTTGCTCCACTAAGCATACTCATAGCCTTCTCCATCAATGTCATGTTCATCCTCTCTGCAACTCCATTTTGCGACGGGGTATATGGAGTTGTCTTATGCCTTTCAATCCCTTGCTTTTTGTAGAACTTATCGAACTCTGCCAAACAAAATTCACCATCATTGTCAGTTCTCAAACACTTAATCTTTTTACTAGTCTAATTTTCAGCAAAGACTTTAAACTCCTTAAACTGATTAAAGAATTCAGTCTTGCTTTTGATAAAATAAACCCATGTCCTTCTACTGTAATCATCTATGAGAGATACAAAATATACAGATTTTGAAATCGAAGGAACATTAATAGGATGAAACACATCAGAATGAATAAGATCTAATACACCAAAAGACTTGTGAGAACTAGAGTAAAACTGAACACAATTTTGCTTTCCATAAATGCAATGTTCGTAAAAGTCAAACTTGAGATTACAATCATTTAACCCCTCAACGAAGTTTTTATTTTTCAGGGTACATAGACCCTTCTCACCAATGTGGCCATATCTCAAATGTCATAGCATAGTCTTTTCAGCAGGAAGCTTAGCTTCCATAGAATGTGCCCTACCATCAGTACTAGTTACAACATATTTCTTCATTTCTCATTCAGATGGTGGGGATGAAGTGACTGTAGCTCGTTTCTTTGAGTCATAAGAACTGTTGCACTATGAAGTGCATGCCTCTAGCTAAAATAGAGTACCTCTCCGAGTACCCTTCGCAAGCACCATAGATCCTCTAGTCATCTTGCATCCATCCTTCGAAAAGACAATCTGTACACTTGCATCATTCAACATACTTACAGAAAGCAGGTTTCATGCAAGGCTTGGAATGTGCATAACTCCAGTGATCCCCTTCACTCATCCATCAAGGAATCAAATTGAGACTCTTCCATGACCAACAATCTTCAGATGAGAGTCGTCACCCAGGTACACTCTTCCATCATCGAACTCTTCATACTTTGTGAACCAGTCTCGATGTGAGGTCATGTGGAATGATGCACCAAAATCTATCAACCACACATCATCAGATGCATTGGTGGCCAGGGCTGCGATGAAGGCATTACCATCATCTTGTGACTTGTCAAAATCTAAATCAAGAGCTTTCTTCTTTTTCTTCTCTTTGCATTCCTTTCAAAAATGCTTGGTTTTTCCACAGTTCCAATAGAGAGCCTTGGACTTTCCAGGAGATTTGGATCTCCCATAGGATTTGGATCTGCCCTTATCACCTTTCTTGTCCTTCTTCCCTTTCTCTTTGGGTCTTCCATGAACCGCAAGAGCCTCTTTGGCTACCTCAAAAGACTTTCTCTGCATCTCTTCAGATAATAGCGAAGATACCACATCTTCCATCTTGAAGGTGGTAGTGGTGCTTTCGATAGCCATGACACGATGATCCCACAGATCTAGCAAAGAACAAAGTAGGGTCATGCATTGATCCTCCATTTTCACACCCACAGATGTCAACTGTGCAACGATCATGTTGAAAGCATTCGTGTGATCTGCAACAGATCCTCCATCTTCCATCTTCAAAGCAAACAACTTTTTAAGAGAAAGTTTGTTTACCAAGGACTTGGCCTGATAAACATCACCCAACTTCTTCCAAAGATCTTTCGTTGTCTTCTCCTCATGGACATTCAACACGACAGAGTCAGCTAAATAGAGTCTTATGAGACCCTTAGCCTTCTGATCTTTGAGATCCCAATCAGCTTGTTGCATTACTGTAGGTTTTACATTGGATACTATTTCCCATAGGTCACGATCAACAAGTAGGTCCTCCATCTTTAATTTCCACAACTCAAAATTAGTGCCATTGAATTTCTCAACCTCTAACCTTTCGAATGTGGTTGCCATCTCCTTGCTGCAACAAGATACATAATACTCTACACAACACTCCAACTCAACCTAAGATTAGCTCAAAAGCCCCTACCCAATAACTAGGACCAAAAATGGTCAAGCTCTAATACCAACTGAAAGGAAGCTAGGTGTGCAGAAATCGCTTCCTACACTAATCTAATGAGGGGAGGAGAGTGCAAATTCAATTTTATCCTTACTATTATAGTAATGTTGAACCCACTAATAGAGATATTGCAGTAAACACATAAACAAGAAAGTGAGACAGAAGAAGAGAGACACAAGATATACGTGGGGAAAACCCTTATCGGGTGGAAAACCCCACACTCCAAAACTTGCACAATGTATTAACAAAAATGAAATAGTTTACAATACACTTGCAATGCAAGCTCTTAGGAGTCTTCAAAACTCATATCTGGAGATAAATTGGTAGCATAATAGTACCTGTCAAACCTGTAATACATCTCCTCCTCCAAGCACCTGTTTATATAGAAAATACAAGGTAAAATTACCTCTATCTTGGAATGGGCATCCAACTTGGCCTCATGACCCAAAACCCATGCCTATGGACACTTGGTCAACATTGTAATATGCTTCTGACACTTGTCCACATGCCCCATGCCAAAGAGGTCACCTATTTCCAAACTGGACTATGACAGATGTTCTTACGACTCTTACAACCGTCATAGAATCTGTCATAGCAGTTACAACTTATAGCTGTAAGAGAATCTATCATACATAGGCTATAAATAGCATATTTTCTTACAACATGCCATAGTCCACCTTGGGGCACCCAAAGATGCCTTTTTCAAAGATGCTCTTCGACACATGTCTTCACCTATCATAGAATCTCCTATTTCTGACTCTTACATGTCATAACTTTGTCATAGTAATCTGTCATGACCGTTACGGTCAAAATTCCCTTATCAAACATCCAAGATGCTGATACATGGAAAAATATTCCTACCACAAAGTGTGACGCCTATCTCCTCATGTGAGGACAAATTACAAATTGTCATCTTCCATGTAGGATGACATATCACCGTGCCACATCCCACAAGATGACAATATGAATTTACAATTGAATTTACAACATAGGAAATGAATAAATAAATACAATAAAAATAATACAAGGAAGTACCAAGGTTGAGACACTTTAATTCCCAACAAGAACTCTTGACTTACAATTTTTTAGCCCTTTCTTTACAAACTGTCCTTAAGCCTAGCTGCCCTTCAAGTGCAGCAATTCAGACCTTTTTGGTCATAACTTTTAGTATAGACCCGATATTCAAAATGTAAGAACTTTTTAAGATACCCTTTTGGACCTTACTAAACATATGTCAAAATGGGCTTGGGTTTTTTTGTACAGAATAGGGCACAACAAGGCTGTTCCAAACTGGGTGCCCTAGTTAAGGTTCAAACCTGTCCTCAGTAAAATGTCATAACGCACTCAAAACATAATGAAATCACATGCAACCAAAAGCATTTGAAGCTTAAAAAATAGAATTAACTTTACCAATAATTTGGAGGACCTTACTAGACTGTACAGAGCCATACCATGTGTGTTTTCATACTACAATTTTTAGAAAAACAAACTCACAAACCTGCCCTTAGTAAAATGATCATAACTTATTCAAATCTCCATGAAAATGATCTAAACTAAAATAATTGTAAACTAGAAACAAATATATTTCCATCCATATATTATATTCCTTGATTTTAGGCTGTACCAGGCTGTACAAACTGAAATAACAGGCCTGCAATGTTGGAATGCATAGAAAAATAGGGTTTTCATTCATCAAAACTTCAAAAACAATGTCTCCCCTCCTTATTTAAGTTTTGAGGGTGCCTTTTATACATTTCGCATCCATTCCAATAGATTAGAAATGGTTTCTTGATTTGTTTGTAACCGATTCTTGATTTTTGACACCTTTTACCCAAGTTGCTTGACCACTAACATTGACACTTTTGTAATTTTGAACCAATGAACATATAACACCCAAAAATGGATCAACATGATCCCAAAAGATCACATATGACCTTATTAGACTATAAAACACTCAAACAACCTAAAAACCAAACATGACAAAAATTATGTTTATGAGGCCCCTGATGCCCCTACCTCATACACCCAAGGGGAAAAAAACTCAAGTCCCACTTGGGTGCAGGTCTGCAGCAGTATATCCATGTTTGATAATATCAGCTTCAGACATCCAAGTAGCATCTTCCATAGGAAGACCCCTCCACTTGATCAAATACTGAAAGTAGGTCTTCTTTCTTGTCTTCCAGTTCCTTTGTATGCGTGCATTGTTTTTATTTTGTTGGATCTCAACTACATTTGTTTCAACTAGCTCACTTGTGCTTTTTGGTCCAACATGCTTCTTGAGCCAAGGCAACTTGGCACTATATATCCATGGTTTTTTGTTGGTCTCCTCATTCTAACTTCATCTTTGACTGTAATTGGAGTTTTATGTTCTCTTTCATCCACTTTGTCTTCTTTACCTGCACAAGAAACAAACATATTAAAGAAATCACATTCTTTGTTTTTATATTTCATTTCTTCATCCACCTCGTGTTGTTTTCCATACATTCTTTTCTCTTCATTATTCTCCAAAATCCTTGGTTTCACCTCAACCTTACTCAGCCATTCATTTCATTTTTGAATTGCTCATCCACTCTTTTATTCTCCCTGACATCAACATTCTCAACTCTCAGTTCTTCTCTTGAGAACCCTACTATCTCCTTATCCTCCATGACTAACTTCTCTCTTTGGACTATCCTTGAGTCCTCTACAACTTCTTTTGCTGTCTCTTCTTCTTCTTCTTCCTAAACATCACCCACTTCAACATCAACGTCACTATACTTTCATTAGTTTGAGCAAATTCAAAAGAAATTTCTTCCATTTCTTGTTCAACTAGGTTTGCAAACAATAGGTTGTTTTAAAAACTTGTTACCTCATCCATTACCTCATTTGTCTTTACTTCATACCGTCATACATTTTTCTTCTCACTTAACAAGAAGCTTTCAATTCATGTGCACTCACCCTTCAAGGCTGTTAATGCATATCACTTCCCATCCATTTCCAACTCATATGTGTTGTCTTTCCTGTTATACTTCGCTACCCTATTATAATGCCACAACCTTTCAAACACAATGTGACATACATTCAAATGCATAATATCTTATAAGGGCCTATTTGAAACTCAACATTGCATTGCTCACTTATAGTCACTTGGTTACCTATTTGAAGCTAACTCAGAGAATAGGGCGTAGGATGTTGTACTCTTTTCAAACCCAATTTATCTACCATATATTTAGAAACAATATTATCCATGCAGTTATTAGAAATCACAACTTGACAACATTTACCTTTGGACTTGCAGGTAGTCTGGAATAATCTTTCCTTTTCCAACTTGCTTGCTTTCTTGGCTGCCATTTCTTAATCTTGTAGCCTCTCTGCCACTTTGAACAAAGTATTTAATAATGATGATGCCCATTGCCCACCTTTCTTCTTATTAAGAGCCATCCTTAAACATCAAATCTCACTAAGCCACATTAGCTAAAAGAATAAATCATTTCCTAGAGAACTTCTAGCTCTAATATCAATAATGATGCAGAGGGATTATAAAATAGCTAAAGCAATCTCAAATCACCCACAAAGAACTCTTGACTTACAATCTTTTAGCCCTTTCTTTACAAATTGTCCTTAAGCCTAGCTGCCCTTCAAGTGCAGCAATTCAAACCTTTTTTGTCATAACTTTCATTATAGGCCTAATATTCAAAATGTAAGAACTGTTTGGGATACTCTTTTGGCCCTTACTAAACATATGTCAAAATGGGCTAGGGTTGTTTTGTACAGAATAGGGAAAAACAAGGTTGTTCCAAACTGGGAACCCTGGTTAGGGCTCAGCCCTGTCCTTAATAAAAATGTCATAACTCACTCAAAACATAAGAAAATCACATGAAACCAAAAGAATTTGAAGCTTAAAAAATAGCATTAACTTTACCAATCATTTGTAGGACTGTACTAGATTGTACAGAGTAGTACCAAATGTGTTTTCAGACTGCAACTTTTAGAAAAACAAACTCGCAAACCTGCCCTTCGTAAAATGATCATTACTTATTCAAATCTCCATGGAAATGATCCAAAAAAATTTGTAAACTAGAAAATAATATATTTCCATCCATATATTATATTCTTTGATATGAGGCTGTACCAGGCCATACAAACTGAAATAACAGGCCTGCAACATTGGAATGCATAGAAAAATAGGGTTTTCATTCATCAAAACTTCAAAACAATGTCTCCCCTCCTTATTCAAGTTTTGAGGGTGCCTTTTATACATTTCCCATCCATTCCGACAAATTAGAAATGGTTTCTTGATTTGTTTGTAACTAATTCTTGATTTTTGACACCTTTTACCTAAGTTGCTTGACCACTAACATTGACACTTTTGTAATTTTGAATCAATGAACATGTAACACCCAAAAATGGATCGACATGATCCCAAAAGATCACATATGACCTTATTAGACTCTAAAACACTCAAACAACCTAAAAATCAAACATGAAAAAAATTATGCTTATGAGGCCCCTGATGCCCCTGCATCAACATGATTACCCCCCAAATTCACTCAATCAAAGATCCCCCAACAAAAAATGATTTAGCAGCTTATATATCCATGTGTTTACAATGTTGGAGTTCTTTCTAGAGTTTTAAAATGCCTAAAATTAGACTCAAATACTGAAAGTACAGTGTAATTTCATAATAAGAATCTAAAACTAGCACCAATGTGTAGTGATCAAAAAAATATCCATAAGAATCTGATGAGAAAATTAATTTTCTAGAAAAAAAATCACATGAGAAAAAAATTATCACACCGATATGAAGAGCATGAAATTCTACCCCAAATAAAAAAAGAAGTTGCACTAAAAAATACTTTTGTATGACCAAGATATCACCTTTTGAAGATCAAGTGTAAAAATGAAAACTGCAATGGTGAGGGGGTAGGATTGGAGAATAGAAAAATGATGACATTATGCTGATGTCAATAAGGAATATTTTGATATTCTCCCAAAATATTCTCCAATCCCCAGAATATTCCAAAACCACATTTGAAATTTCTCAAAACCACTTTTAAATGTCAAAACCACCCTTTTCAAAATTAAAACCGCTTTTTTGAGCGAGAAACCACTTTTGGTGGATGGTTGTATTTCTGGCAGTTAGTTAGCTGCTAGCATTTAATTTTGACTGCTAGTTGCTAGCATTTAATTTGACCGCTAGCGGTTAATTTTGTGTAAACCTTGGATTCCATACCGTACAGCTTGAGACCTCCAAAAACATTGCCTAAAATTTTCCTATGTCCAAATTTGATAAAATTTATATGAAAATAGGGGTTTTTGGACCTTCTAGACACAATGGTGGGGTTCATTTGGCCTCTAAATGCCCCATTTATTAGCAGCATGCTATATCTTCATAGAGAAGCCTCTGCTTTAGACCCTTGTAGATCTGGTCTCCAATGTCTGATTTGGATGAAATAAAAGGCTAATATGAATTTCTTGGCTGCTCTGAACTTGATGCTGAGCTCAAAATGACTCCAAGAAGCTCCAAAATGTACCTAAAATTAACAAGAAAGAGAAAGGAAGCCCCCCTTCCAAAAAAAAACTAAAATTTCTATTAAGCTTTTATGCTTCTCTAGGTCATCATATGATGCAAGAGAAGAGAATAGTTTGCTTTCAAGAAAGAATTTTCTCCTAGATTTTATAAAATAACTTCTAATCCACAACTTACAACCGCTTTGATAACATGTTAGATTTGGCTGTGAAGCCACCTAGGATACAAATGACTGAAGAAAAGCAAAATATAAATCTAGAGATGAAATAAATTAGCACTCCCTTGCACTGAACTAGAAAAGGGGAGAGCTGAGTGTTGTATATAGAGTAAAACAAGGGAAAATACTTCAAAGAGGATTAATAACTCCCAACTGTGCAAAATAGGTAGGAGTTTTACCTAGTTGGTAAATTCTAGATTACATGGTTGTACTTACTTAGATAAGACAAATAAATGGTTATGAGAGGTGGAAAATAAATCCAAAAGAAGGTGTGAGACTCAGCTACCCAAAGGTGGGTGAGAGCGACATGTGTTACTGATGGATTATGCCACATGTCGTCATATTAACAATGTCTAATATAACCTAATCAAGCTTAATAATTTGTGTGGGAAAAATAAATATCCCCTAACATAAGGAAAATAAAAAACCTACACTAACATATAGAAGCTTGCTAACCCATGAACCCTTCTTACTTCAAACATACTTCTTAGTGAGGGACAATCTACAATTGCCTTGACCTTTTCTAGATCCATTTTTAATCCATGTTTTGAAACAACAAATCCTAAATACACCAACTTCCTCATGAAATTACATTTTTTTACATTCATTAACAACTTCTCTTCTTGCAACCTCTACAAAACTACCCTAACATGCAACGAATGTTCTTCCTTTGTTTTATTGGAAATCAAAATATCGTCTAAATATATAATTACAAACTTACCTAAGAATGGCTTCAACACTTTGTTCATCAACCTCATAATAGTGCCAGGTACATTTGTTAATCCGAATAGCATTACCAACCACTCATACAAACCATCCTTTATCTTAAAAGTTATCTTCCATTCATTTCCTTCCCTAATCCTTATCTAATGGTATCCACTCTTCAAATATATCTTAGTGAAGTAATTGGCTCCACTCAAACAATCCATCATGTTATCCATCTGAGGTAATGGAAATATGTACTTTATGGTTATCGTATTTATGGCTCTTGAGTCTATACACATTCACCATTCTCCATCCTTTTTAGCTGTCAGTATTGCTAGAACAACACATGTGCTTAGACTTTCCCTTATTAGACCTTTGTCCAACAACTCTTGCACTTGTCTATTGATCTCTTCATTCTCCATTGGTGTCATTCTATAAGGTGCTTTGTTTGGAAAACTTACCCCGAGTATCAAATCCATACAATGTCTTATACTTCTCATGGGGGGTAACCCATCTGGCAATTCCTTCAACAATATGTCTACATATCCATCTAAAATTCCTTGAATTTCTGTTGGGAGTTCTTCACTTGTCTATGCTTTCCTAACCTCTGTGGGCTTAGGGATAAAAACAAAGCATGCCTTCCCTTTCTTCATCTCCTTCAAAAATTGCTTCCTATACACTAAACAAACCCTTGGACTACTATCTTCTTCTTTCTCATTATCTTTCAAACTATTCAAAGTAAATTCCTTCCTATATTTCTTTATCTTGTATGTTTTTGTTCTACCATCATGTATAGTTTGTCTATCATATTGCCAAGTTCTACCCAATAGGATATGACATGCATCCATAGGCATCGCATCATAAAGAATTTCATCCTTATAACTACCAATTTAAAAAATTACTAAACATTGTTCACTCACCACCAATTGATGTCCCCTTTGCAACTAGGAAACTTTGTAAGGGCTTGGATGTTTCATTTTCTTCAACTTCAACTTCTCCACCATCTCTTCTGACACTAGATTGTCAATACTTCTGTTGTCCACAATTACCTTACAACACTTTCTACCTGACTTACATCTTGTTCTAAATAAATTCCTCCTTTGAACATGTTATTTCTTTACTTCTTCATGTTTTAACAATATTCTTCTCAACATCAAGGATTCTCCATCCATAGGGTCCTCTCCATGCTTTAGTGAAGCCACACTTTCTTCTTCTTCTTGTGCCACATGAATCATTGCTTCTTTACCCTTTCCACTATTTTGTTATATTTGAGGACATTCAAATGCTTTGTGACCAGTCTCTCCACATTGGTAACACATACCAGCGAATTCTCTTCCTCTTCCAAAATATCCCCTACCTCTAGAGTAATCTCCTTTGCCTCTTGAATAGTCTCCTCTTCCCTTGGTATCCTAGGTGTAATTACTTGTCTGAGAGGTGTTGTCTTCCCCTTGTTTTTTTTGGTATACTTTTCCTCCACTAGGTTTTCCTCTTCCACAAGGGAATCTTCCTCTACCTCTCAAGTTATTTTGTTGTTTTCTTGCCAATTTCTCTTCAACCTTCAAGGCATACCGATAGGCTTCTTCAACACTCTATATACAGACGATACTAATCTCATCTTGAATTAACAAATGTAGTCCATTTACATACCTTGACACCTTCTTAGCATCATCATCAACGTGTCTAGCCCTAATATTCAACCTATAGAATTCTTTTGTATACTCCTACACATTCATCTCCTTTTGTTTTAAATTCTACAACTTACATAACAAACTTAGCTAGTAATCTACTAGCAAGAATTTGGCTTTCAATTTTGTAACCATTCTGTCCCATGACTTTATTTTCTCTTTTCCCTTTCTTTTTTGTTCTATTTATATATGTTCCCACCAGAGTGATGTGTGTCCCTTCAATTTCGTACAGGCATATTTCACTTTATTTGGATCTTCTACTGACTCAGTCAAAATATTTTCCATTTTATATATCTAGTTAATTAATTCTTTTGAATTTAAATTTCCATCGTAACATGGTGGATCGACTTGTGGTTTAATGTTGAGTCTTGACATTGCTTGCAAAAAGTGTCCTTATGGTTCATTTACATCTGCATCCTCATCTTCTTCTCTTTCATCTATTTCTTCATATTCACTAATGTCCTCCACTCGTACCCCTCTTCTCTGTGCTGCCTTAATTGCATCCAATCTTGTCATAATACCTCTCAACATCTCTGCTATTTCACTAACTCATGGTGCCCTAGGTCATACTCTATGTGCCATGCTTGCACGCGAGTCCCCTATAATTGTGGGTTTCTCTCTTTTCACTTTCCCATAACAAATCCTATAGAACTCTCCTTAACACAACCACAACCTGCTTTGATACCACTTAATGTAGTTTAGATATGGGGGCCTTATCAGATGATGAAAATCTAGCAGCCAATGACAACAATTTTCACACAACAAAATTCAATCTAAGTTTTATTTCACATCACAAGTTTACATTCATTACAACAACCATTAGGAGTACAATCTATACAACTTAAATCAGTCGATTCTTCTCCAAAGACAATACGTTCTTCTTGAAAACAAAAAAGACCCCTGAAAAATACAACTTCCTTTTTGTTATGTAGAAAAAGAGGGTTTGTTGATTTGATTGATAGTTTAGTTAGATCTTCCTTTCACTACATACATTCAAGGACATTAAACTGAGTTGAATCACAACTTTTGTAAGAGGACTCAACTACAGGTTTGGTGTCACTTGGAATAATAAGGAAACTTATAATTTATTGATTATTGTGTTAACTTAGTCTGATTAAGCTTAAAACCCTAATTATGCAAAATCGTAAACAAACAGACGAAAACCGATAAATGTTCACACAAGAAGACACTAAATGCATATTAGATACTTACGAAATTTTGGATTTTGGAAGGTGGAAACTTCAGAGATAAAAGAACCGGTGCCCTTGTCTAGTGTAGTGCTTTTTCTGAGGGTTTCCTAATATTTTTTGCTACAAACTGCAACCACTTCAGAGATTCTTGACAATGCAGAAATGAGGGACAAAAGAGCGGGCACCCTTGTCCTTTTAGGGTTATTTTCTGTCATTTTCTTCAGATTTGGATTCTTCTTTCTTTACTCTGACCTCCTGCAACTCCTCTCCGCAAAATCTAACACTTGTAACCTCGGAGGTGAAGCTCTCACGGAGAGATGAAGATCTTTCATGCCATGAGGAGATGGATTGGTGAAGACAAATCTACAAAAAACATGAACAAACACAACACAATACTGCTCTACAACACAATGAAAGCCTTGAGTATCCTTAGCATAAGATCACAAGTTTGCGATATCCATCTAATTGTAAAATGAAGTCCTAAACATGCTTATATATGCATTCCCACTAAACATTCGTAATTCAAATTGAATAGGCTGACAAAGGCAAACCTTTTAATGATCACTTTGCGGTCATTTAAAATTGGGGCCTTGACAAAATAGGGAAGGACAAGGGTGCAGGCGCCCTTGTCCAGGCACCTATTTTAAGGCTAGATTAAGCTCTAAGATGTCCCCTAAGTCCCATTTATCATGGGTTTCAGAGGATTTTGCTCTGGTATTCATTTCTAAGATGCATGATTAAAATTAAGGGACCCGGGAGCTAAACTTAGGAGGTAAACGTCCTAGGGGACATTTTACGACATAACATTTAGCCCTGACTTTAATGTATGTATGATCTTATGACCCATACATGCATTAAAGTATGGTCGAAAACACATCAGACACGCTAGGCACTTGAAGCTAAGGCATACACAAAGATTGATGAACTATTTCTAGCCTCCAGTCTCAGGTAAGCACTAGAAGACACATTGCAAACATGCAAAACACAATGAAGATAGTAACAAACATCCAAGACACGGAGAAAATGGTATTGAAGACATGCAAAACGTGATGAAGACATGAGAGCAGTCATGGAAAACACGATGAATATAGTGATATAACATTTTCATTATATATATATATATATACATACATATATATATATACATATATATATGCATATATATATATACATACATATATATATATATGTATATATATATGCATATATATATGTATACACACACACACACACACACACACACACACACACACACATATATATATATATATAGATGCATGAAAATAAAATTGCAACACAAAACCCCAAAATGTAGGAGGAGCTCATTGCTACACCCTTGAAACTACACCAAGGGGAAAACACACCATACAAAACCTGAGTGTGGGAGGAGCTCATTGCTACACCCTTGAAACCACACATGGGGGAAGACACACCATACAAAACTTGAGTGTGGGAGGAGCTCATCGCTACACCCTTGAGACCACACACAAGGGAAAACACATCAAACTAATCCCGAGTGTGGGAGGAGCTCATCGCTACACCCTTGAAACCACACACTAGGAAAAACACACGGAAAATAGGAACGACATTTAGCATGCCATAGACATACTATACGTCTTAAACACAACAAACAAGGCGATGTAAGGAGCTTATTGCTAAGTCCCACCATCTCAAACACGCTACAAACACACCTGACGGTTGGACTTATGTCACAACAACCGCCAAAGACACGCTTAAGGGAAGATATTCTCAAGATCCAACCACACATCCATAGAGGAATTTTGAAATAAAAGGATGTGCACTAGGTCAAGAGATACACCATCCCGCCTCCACAGAGGGCTTCTTGAATAAAAGGATAGGCACTAGCTCAAGAGATATGTTATCCCACCTCCGTAGAGGGTTTCTTTGATAAAAGGATATGCCATCCCACCTCATGGAGAGGGCTTTTTGCTTACAATATAAAAAAATGTGTACTTGTGTTAGAGAGACAACATCCTTCCTCACAGAGAGGGCTTACAAACACGCTTCGTTAGTACCAAAATCATCAGACATATAATCTTATATATGCCCCCACCTTAAGTTGGTTGATGTCATGTACCGATATCAAGCACGTTAAGGTAGAGAGAAAACACACAAGGGAACAAGAGCTTTTGGAAAGCCCATGCCCCCAAGGTGACATGTGCTCACGATCGCTGAATGTTCTCACAAACACATTGCTATTGTTGACACCGTCAAATTTTGCAAATTTGAAGTGCTTGTACTCTTTCTAGGTGTCGACAAAGGCTTGGTTGACATGTTGCTTGATCTACCCCGGGGGGCCACCTTCGGTGATTAAAATTTTACAGCCCAGGGGTCATATTGCAAATCCGTTTGGTGGGATATTTCTTGGCACATTTGATAACATGCCTATTCAGTTTCATGCTCCCAAGACGAGTTTTGATGGGGTATTTAATTATTTTCTGACTGCAACCGGACTAGATTCGACATTCCAGAAAGTTGCAAATCTTGCAAATTTGAGGGTGATCCATTTCTCAATTTGGTCTCAACATCTCTAGTTCTAATTTCATTAAAATCAGAGACCATTTGGTGTGGCATTTTAATGAAATTTGATTGCGGCGAACTCACCCGGTGGGTCAGTTTACAAAGGGGGTCCCTAAATTTGGTTGGCGAAGTGGATTATGAGGAAATGGGTTTTCTTGAAATAATTAATGATGCCCTTGCACAAATTTTTGCAGTCATCAGATGCTCGGTTTGCCCACAACGAAAAAATGCCATGTGCCTGGTAGGAGAAATTAAAAATGTGCCTAAGTATTAAAGTTGAAATGTAAATATTAAAAGGAAAATATCAAAGAGCATTTTAATAGTTTGATTGAAATGCTTTTTAAAAGGCAAATATTAGGAAAGGGGATTATTAAACTTTATATTATAAAGTTTGAGAAATAAAATATGTGCTTTGTTGCATATAGCAACATCACACGCCTCTCAGCTATGCTCCCAAAGACCCCTGCGATGGTGCGAAATGCCCATTGTAGGGTATTTTTTGACTTCTTTCCTCCTGTGCGTGGTTAATACTGAGGTTCCCTTCACCATTGAGGAGATTTCAACAGATTTCAGGCAGCTCAGAATGGATTTTGCTGCAGTTTGAAGTTGCTGAATCATGTTTTTCCTCTTCAGGCAATTTTTTGGAGGTATTTTAGGGCCAAAAAATGTTGTTCCAGGTTGCAAAATCCTCCTATGATCATTCCTAATGCATTGGAAGGGATTTTAGGCACATTTACAATGATTTTTAGCTGCCGGAGAGATAAAAAATGCCCCTGTTTCACAAAAAATGGCTCAGAGGTGATTGATTTGGGCAAAGATCTCAATTGGATGTCACTGTATTATCTTTCTGAGGCAGAGTGCAATCAGGGAAGAGCCAAAGGTGAGGTCTCAAGCTTCTATTTTGCAGCATCGCAGGGAGTCAAGGGTCTCCAGTCAAGTTGTTGTGATAGCGCAAAATGAAGATGTCTGACAATTGCAAAATGATAAATGTGAAAAGTCAAAGTGAAAAATTTCATTAGAAGACATTAGGCTTTAAGTTTTATTTATTTATTATTTTCCCTTTTGTAATATCTAATTTGTAATTGCTCTTGAGGCTCATTGGAGGGAAATTGTAATGTGAAAATATCTCACCTACCTCCAGAATGAATTAACTTTTAGGGCAACATGTTCTTATGCCTATAAGAATGGGTTGTTCCTCTTTGTAAGGTTGTTGAAGATTGGATATTTTGAGGAGCGGAAGGAATTTCTGGCTTTGACGGCTGCCTCATCTCTGTTGTAAGTTTGAATCTCATACATTGAATGTATTTTCATATGCAATCTATTTGTTTCGGATTGAACAATATGAGTAGTGCTGTGAGCACGTGTTTATGTTGACTGTCTCTATTGTTATTTGCATACTTCCTTTGAATGAAGAAGCTAAGGGTTTTCTGATTTCTTATCTGCACACTTGCTGCATTTCATTTTTGGTTTTTGGCTTCTGTTTAAGGAACAAACTAAAGTGCTTTAAGTCAAATATGGGGATGTATGTTTGATAACAGGGATATTCATAAGAATGGTCAATATAAATACTTATTCTTGGGTGTGTCTGTAAGGCAGAAACAAATAAGCCCTTTGAAACTATGTGTTTGTGTTGATGTTGATAATACTCTCCATGTCTAGATTTGACTCTGCACCCTGAGATAGGCGATGGTCCAAAGTTAGAAATATTTTCATGACTTAAACCCTAATCTTACAACCAAAATATCAAAACAAAAAACCATTTTATCATTAGCAAACTTTAGGAATTTTAGGTTAGGGTCTTGCATGTTCTCTGATGTGAATGAATTTGATAATCCAAGAACATTGCCAATCTAGGTTTAATCATATAAATCTTGGTCCATACGTGAGAGCATTCTGCCTGAGTTAGTTAAGGATAAATTCTTTTGTTGTGAATGAGGGATACCCCCTAGGTGCGACAGAACCTGAAGTGTAGGGGAGACAAGTGCAAACAATCTCCTGTCTTTGTTGGCCAAGTCTGCCATTAAACTTGAGCATAAGAAGTGGCAAACCTTTAGAGTTTGATGTATTTAGATTTGGGAACCAACAAAATTGGTGACTCTGCTGGGGAACCATGCCATATCCATGAAGAGAGTCTAGAAAATCAGGAAATTGGATATTTGTTTCAGATTTTAAGAGGGTTTCAGACTTGGACAATTTTGGTTGCAACATATTTTGAAGAGGTTTCATGTGACTCTGCTGTTGAGGAGAACCTAGAATGAAAGAAAGGTTGTAAGGAGTTTTTAGCTTTATAAGACTCATTCCTCTACAAAAGAGGTGGTGACTCTGCATACAAAAAAGTTTTAGATCGACATATTTTCAATCAAGAAGAAGGGTTAGCAGCTGCTGCAGTTGTCTAGGTATTTCTATTTTGGTTTTAAAAAATGAGCTTATGTGAAAACCACGGTGTATGAGTTTTAAGTGATTCCCTATTAGGTGAAGTTAGCACTGGTTAAAAGGGAAATGACATAAATAAGTTGCATACTCTTATGTTGTAAATTTTAGTTCATATGTTATGATGTAGTATGCGAAATTGTTGAAAATGATTCATAGAAAATATGTATTAAGGAAATGCTTGAGTTTAGGTTGTAAATGAGTGAATGCATGGTTGAAGTGTGATGCTTGTGAAAGCATATGAATATATATTATCAGTCCATTCATCCTGGTATGGTGTCAAATGTAACAATGTATAGTGATCATCCCAACCATGTAATAAAAGAAACTTTAGCATTGACAGATATAGACCCATCGATCTCAATGACATTAATAGTTACCCAAATGTTGTCCCTAGTGAAATTAGAAAATATTTACCTAAATTCAGTGGTATGAAGAGTGAATCAGTAGAAAAACATTTGCAGTAGTTTAATGATCTAATGGATGACTATGAGGTAGATCATGAGGATATTATCATGAAATTGTTTGTGCAATCTCTGAAGGGAGATGCAAGGGACTGGTTTTGTTATTCACCGGCATGCTTCGTCCATTCTTGGAGTGAATTTATGGAAGCATTCATAGAGCAGTTTGGTGAAAGAATATCTGAGTATTCAGTTATCAGTGATTTCATGGATATCCATATTGAAAAAGATGAATTAGTTCCAGCCTTTAACCTCAAATTCATAAAGGCAATCAAAAAAATTCCTGAAAAAATCAGACCTAATGATGCTTTAGCTTTACTCATTTATTTGGGTGCATTTAATAAAAAAATGAGCTATAGATTGAGAAGTAAGGAGCCTGCAACACTTTGTCAGGCATATCAGATTGCCATGGACTTTGAAAACAAATGGAAATATGGAATGTTCAAGGGCTACTTATCTACAAGTGTTTGTGACCCTAAAGCATTCTATGTTGATGAAAGGTGTAGGTAAGAAAACACCAGTGATTATTAGGATAATGGTATTTCTGTTGCCACAGATAGTACACTACTACACCGTCTAAGTAATGATTTAAATGCCCTGCCAAATAAGTTAAAGTCAA
The DNA here is from genome assembly GCA_027924645.1 of Cunninghamia lanceolata. Lineage (NCBI taxonomy): Eukaryota > Viridiplantae > Streptophyta > Pinopsida > Cupressales > Cupressaceae > Cunninghamia > Cunninghamia lanceolata. The sequence goes on along the minus strand of BSBN01000165.1, from coordinate 9,184,721 downwards.
TTAGGCTTGACCAAGTATATGAAAGCGTTGTTTTCCCTGAAGAAATTAGAAAGGATAGTGAGAAAACTGTCATGCTTTCAATCTATAATGATGATGACTTTGCTGTTCCATACAAATCAAGTAGAGAAGTGTCACATGAATATGAAGAAAATGGAGCGAAAGTTGAGAATATATGCCTTAGTAAAGCAAATGAAATATGTGACCAATTCATTGGTTGTGTGTGTAATGATTACAATCATCATATTCTAAATGCATGGTTTGGTGAACAAAGGGAGGTATGTGAAGTTGCCCCTTGTAGTTTTATTAGTCAAGAAATAGAAACATGTCTAGGTTTTCAATGTGGAGGATCAACCCAAGGGGATGAGGATGACAATAGCATGCAAGGTGTCAATGGATTAGGCTCTCTTTCATATGATCAGATTAGACCCTGTGGTGAAAATCTAAATGATACAATATCACCATTATTGGTTGACGATGTCTTGGGATTTGAAGGGTCTCCTAGTTGTGTCATCTCAGAATATGTTGACAAAGCAGAAATTTTAGACATTATGGGAAATGCATATGGTCAGCCGGGTAATGGTGTGTGTACATCTAAAAATAAAATTTCAAGTGTCATGTGTGTAACTGATTTTGAGAGTTCTTTTCTTCACAAAGATAGTATTGGCACCCAAGGTACAGTTAGCATGTATTCAACCCTGAATGATTTTATCAAACATCATGATGAATCTTTGGATCAAGAAGTAATATCATTGCCAAATGACTGTGATCCTAAGGGATTTTCAAATCCATTGTATGATGAGGCAATTGAGATGGACCAGATAGTCTCTTGTTGCAGTATGTTCGAAGGTGGGTTTTGTATGTTTGCTAATCCACTATATGAGGAACTAGCTATTTTTTCATATGATTCAAGTATGGCATCGGTTTGTGAAGAAAATAACTATGATGATAAAATTGTCATATCTGATATGTCATTTTTCAACGACTTTGAGTATTGTTGTGATGTTGATCCTAATAAATATGAATACACTTCATGGGATCCCAAGCATATTTTTCAGAATGATGAAGGAACTATTGAAGCTGATCAAGAGCCTATGTTTATCCCTATTCAGGAGATGGTATGTAGATCAGAATTAAAGATCTTCAGCCCATGTGAGAATGATATTGATATGCATGTCATGGATAATGTATGTTCAGTATCAACTAGTTCAGATGTGTGTAGTGATGAGTGTTGGGAGAAGTTGATGTCACTACCAGTAAGTGATATACAAGGTGTTGAAAGTCTCATAGGTAAAGGTATCTCAGAATGTGTTGACATAGAAAAAAATTTAGGCCTATGTGAAAAGCAGTCGGGTGATGGAATGAGCAATATGAACGATTATGATTGTTTTTCTGAGAAGTGTTAATTTGGTTTGTCTCAAATTTCCTATGATGATTTTGCATTTTCTAATCAAATCTATGATGAAATCAGACCTGATGATCCCATCCACTTGATAGATTTTGAGTGTCCGGATCAGCTGGATGAATGCTTGGTAATGCATAACAGTCAGGTAGATAATGAGAAGTGTTACATGCCATATAATAATGCATTGTTTGATAAATATGGCATTTATACATTCCTTGATGGTGAAGGGTATGACAATAGATGTGGTTGTATGCCTGATTTTAAGATGCAGAATGACAAGGATTACATTGACAATGATAGGCTCAGAGAAATGTTTAGAGATGTCAGTGACAGTGTATATGATCAAGTGGATTTTAGTCAAGTTTTTAGATTGTATTTGGGCCAGTCAAATTAGAATTAGGTGTTTGATAAGGGAAAGTACCAGTTCTCTATTTTTGGTGGCCAGGGGCCACCAAATCAAGTTTAAAGTTTGAATGGTAGATTGAAGCATACAGTGGTTGAGGAGCACAATGGAGTAGGCACCTAGTCTACATCCTAGAGATCTAGATTATTGCTATGCCCGCAAGGGGCATACATCCCCAATCTGAGCCACTATTGACACCTTCAAATTTTGTGAATTTGAAGTGCATGTACTCTTTCTAGGTGTTGACATAGGCTTGGTCGACATGCTACTTGATCTACCTCGGGGGCCACCTTCGGTAATTAAAATTTTACAGCCCAGGGGTCATATTGCAAATCTGTTTGGTGGGATATTTCTTGGCACATTTGGTAACATGTCTGTTTAGTTTCATGCTCTCGAGACAAGTTTTGATGGGGTATTTAATTATTTTTTGATTGCAACCGGACTAGATTCGACATTCTAGAAAGTTGCAAATCTCGCAAATCTCAGGGCGACCCATTTCTCGATTTCATCTCAGACGTCTCTAATTCCAATTTCATCAAAATTAGAGACCATTTGGTATGGCATTTTAATGAAATCTGATTGCGGTGAACTCACCCGACGGGTCAGTTTACAAAGGAGGTCCCTAAATTTGGTCGGCGAAGCGGATTCTAAGGAAAGGGGTTTTCTTGAAATAATTAATGATGCCCCTACGCAAATTTTTGCAGTCATCGGATGCCTGGTTTGCCCGCAGTGAAAAAAGGCCTAAGTATTAAAGTTGAAATGCAAATATTAAAATGAAAATATCAAAGAGCATTTTAATAGTTTGATTGAAATATTTTTTAAAGGGCAAATATTAGGAAAGGGGATTATTAAACTTTATATTATAAAGTTTGAGAAATAAAATATGTGTTTTGCTACATAACGTAGCATCATACGCCTCTCATCTATGCTCCCAAAGACCCCTATGATGGTGCGAAATGCCCATCGTAGGGCATTTTTTGACTTCTTTCCTCCTGTGCGTGGTTAATACTGAGGTTCCCTTCACCATTGAGGAGATTTCGACGGATTTCAGGCAGCTTAGGACGGATTTTGCTACAGTTTGAAGTTGCTGAATCACGTTTTTCCTCTTTAGGCAATTTTTTGGAGGTATTTTAGGGCCAAAAAATGTTGTTCCAGGCTACAAAACCTCCTATGATCATTCCCAATGCATTTGCAGGGATTTTAGGCACATTTACAATGATTTTTGGTTGCTAGAGAGATGAAAAACGCCCCTATTTCACAAAAAACGGCTCAGAGATGATTGATTTGGGCAAAGCTCTCAATTGGATGTTGCTATAGTATCTTTCTAAGGCAAAGTGCAATCAGGGAAGAGCCAAAGGTGAGGTCTCAGTCTTCCATTTCGCAGCATCGCAGGGGAGTAGGGGTCTCCAGTCAAGTTGCTGCGACAGTGCGAAATGAAAATGTCCGGCAATTGCAAAATGAAAAATGTGAAAAGTCAAAGGGAAAATTTTCTTTAGAAGACATTAGGCTTTAAGTTTTATTTATTTATTATTTTCCCTTTTGTAATAACTAATTTGTAATTGCTCTTAAGGCTCATTGGAGGGAAATTGTAATGTGAAAATATCTCACCTACCTCCAGAATGAATTATTTTTTAGGGCAACATGTTCTTATGCCTATAAGAATGTGTTGTTCCTCTTTGTAAGGTTGTTGAAGATTGGATATTTTGAGGAGTGGAAGGAATTTCTGGCTTTGACGACTACCTCATCTCTGTTGTAAGTTTGAATCTCATATGTTGAATGTATTTTCATATGCAATTCGTCTGCTTTAGATTGAACAATATGAGTAGTACTATGAGCACGTGTTTATGTTGACTATCTCCAAGTTATTTGTATACTTCTTTTGAATGAAGAAGCTAAGGGTTTTCTGATTTCTTATCTACACACTTACTGCATTTCATATTTGGTTTTTGGCTTCTATTTAAGGAATAGACTAAAGTGCTTTAAGTCAAATATGGGGATGTATGTCTGATAATAGGGATATTCATACAAATGGTCAATATAAATACTTATTCTTGGGTGTGTCTGTAAGGCAGAAACAAATAAGCCCTTTGAAACTGTGTGTTTGTGTTGCTGTTGATAATACTCTCCATGTCTAGATTTGACTTTGCTCCCTGAGATAGGCGTTGGTCCAAAGTTAGAAAGATTTTCATGACTTAAACCCTAATCTTACAACCAAAATATCAAAACAAAAAATTATTTTATCATTAGCAAACTTTAGGAATTTTAGGTTAGGGTCTTGCATGTTCCCTGATGTGAATGAGTTTGATAATCTAAGAACATTGCCAATCTGGGTTTAATCATATAAATCTTGGTCCATATGTGAGAGCATTCTGCCTAAGTTAGTCAAGGATATTTTTTTTTGTTGTGAATGAGGGATACCCCCTAGGTGCGGCAGGGGAGACAAGTACAAACAATCTCCTGTCTTTGTTGGCCAAGTCTGCCATTAAACTTGAGCATAAAAAGTGGCAAACCTTTAGAGTTTGATGTATTTAGATTTGGGAACTAACAGATATGATACGCTATGATAAGATAACAAGAGAAGCGAAAAATCTTACTCTAAGATAATAACCAAAGCAATTTATTAAAGCTATGCATGAAGATAGTCACATCAAGGACCAAGCCTATATTACGGGTTCAGAACCAAGTATAACCATTGGGCTATATTGCAGATACCTCAGAACCAAGTGTAGAAATAAGGTGAGATACTAATCAAAGTGTACAAGAGCAGATTGTAAAATATTAGTCACGAGAAATGTCACAAGATGATACATCACACAGAGTGATTCTACTAGTCAAGCGTTAGATATATATATGTATCTGTATACACCTAAAAATGACACGACTTTGTCTAAATAAATATTCTTAATATTTATTTAAGTCTATTTCCTCTATCAATAAATAAATAAACGAATTTATTTATTTGATTCTTATTCCTCTAAGTTAATTAAATATCAAAGTATGTAATTGCCTCTTCTAAAGTCAAAATTAAATAAATCCTTTATTTAATTTAATTCTTCCAAAACAATTAAATAATTCTAAATTATTTAATTAAGTCAAGTCTATTCCGCTAAATTTAAATAAATCATTTAAATTTATTTAAATCCTCTCACTCTTCAAAAAAAAAAATATAATTAAATATTTTATTTATTCTTCCAAATCATGTGCAAATAATTAAATAAATGTATTTATTTAATTCACTTTCTTATCTTCTAAATAAATCTTCTAAAAATAAATTCTTCTCTTTCTATCAACAAAACTCTTAAATTAGAAAAATATATTCTAATTTAAGAAATAAAAACTCATCTTCATCAAGAAAGCAGTTAACTCAACAAAGCATCTTTTTGAATGACACATGTCCTTCTATTCACGCACATCCTCTTGAACATCTTTTACCATTGATCTTCTTATTTCTTCTACACCGTTGATCTTCTCTCTCACAAGTCTATAAATACAACCCTCTTCTTCCATTTCAAATATCCAAGCTTTCAATATCGTTACTCTGCAGAATTACCAGAGAATTCATATCATTCCATACCAATCTATAGCTTGTGACCATCCTCATTTGTATTTGAAGTTCATCTTCAATGCAAAAAGTATCCTAGCCACCTCTCTACCGCCATCTTGAAGAAGTGCAAGGAATTGCGTTTCCTGAGGGCCATATTCTTCACAACAAAGATCAATCGAGATTAGGCGAGCAATGGAAGCCGCGAGGTAATTGAGGTTGTATGATTCATTCTTATTTTAAAACTTTTGTTATCTACATGTTCTATTCTATTTTTGGGTTTGATATTAATTTATAATATTATCCACTTTTACCCATAACATTTTTGGCACCCACCGTGCACTCAAACTGACTCTATATCAATTATGGCAAGAAGACATATCTAATGCAAGAATGCTTTGTGTTTTTATATCAGTTAACTTACAAGGTCTTGATTTTTCGTTATTATGTCTTTCTATGCTACTCGAGGATGCCAAAAGCTAAGAGATGCTATGATGGGGGCATAATCATTTTCTTTGTGGATCAAACTTTAGTAATGTGACAACTTTTGTCTAACGACATGATCAGTAAAAGATCATCAAGGACTTTTGAAGGTCTAAGCATGAAAAGGGGCAATCCTTGTCTGTTGAAACACAATAAATACTCAGGTCATCTAGATTCAATTTTGACTAGATGCTTGTATTAACTTGCTATATCAAAATCCATGTAAGTAATACTCAGGTCATCTCGGTTCAATTATACCTAGATGCTTGTATTTTCTTACAACATAATAAAAAGCCCAATGATGAAATAAGCACTTCAAAATACTTGCAATATCAAGATGACACATATCCATAACATATCCAGAAAGCATTCCTTATCCATATCCATAACGTATCTAATTACATTGCATATCCATATCCATATCCATATCCCAGGCAATAAAATTCTATGCAGAGAATCAATGTTTACAAATAAAAGCTTGTGATTTCTTCTGTCGAGTCATTCTTCTATCAATCAAATTTCTATCTGTCTTCATTGTATCTCTTGTCAACAATTCTAGCTGTCAATCCAAGCAGTAATCAAAATGCAAGTCTATCCTTAAATCCATACCAATCAAGTCAAGTCAATATTGTCAAATGATCCAATCACAATCAGTGGTCTTGATCCTTGTCTGGTCGTAAACTAACTCGATCAGTTATAATCAAACATTTGTCTTATACATGATGTAGCATTGTCAAAATCAGACCAATACACGCGTCTTACATGACATGCTTCATTTCCTGAAACTAGACGATGTCCTTTGTGTTGCTCTAGGGATCTATCGTTCCCCACCATGACAACACTGTTGTATATCATTATCAGTATATCATTTGTTTACCGCTTGACAGGGGCAATACCTTGTTTGTTCTTGTATCATTTGTACATACTTGCTTACTTGCTTGTCTGTGTTATCATTTTATCTTGCATTGCGTATCATTCGGCTCTTTCTTCAAACCATTTTTTTCTTCATCCTAGCCTATCTTCCACCTTCTTCTTGAGATTGTTCATCTCACACCTTCTACCTTCTTCCCGTCTAATCTCCTGAGGGGGCATCCTATCATCGTTAAACTTATACCAGGGGCAAACTGAGGCATGTATCATTTTCAGACAATCTTATTCTTTGAAACAATGTGATAAAACACATTGCATCAAAGAGGGGCAAAATGTATACACCTAAAAATGACACGACTTTGTCTAAATAAATATTCTTAATATTTATTTAAGTCTATTTCCTCTATCAATAAATAAATAAACGAATTTATTTATTTGATTCGTATTCCTCTAAGTTAATTAAATATCAAAGTATTTAATTGTCTCTTCTAAAGGCAAAATTAAATAAATCCTTTATTTAATTTAATTATTCCAAAACAATTAAATAATTCTAAATTATTTAATTAAGTCAAGTTTATTCCACCAAATTTAAATAAATCATTTAAATTTATTTAAATCCTCTCACTCTTCAAAAAACAAAATATAATAAAATATTTTATTTAATCTTCCAAATCATGTGTAAATAATTAAATAAATCTTCTAAAAATAAATTATTCTTGTCATGCAAAAGCAAAAGCTGAGTTAATTGATTTAAAGCAACTTTGTTTCTATCAACAAAACTCTTAAATTAGAAAAATATATTCTAATTTAAGAAATAAAAACTCATCCTCATCAAGAAAATAGTTAACTCAACAAAGCATCTTTTTAAATGACACATGTCCTTCTATTCGCGCACATTCTCTCGAACATCCTCTACCATTGATCTTCTTATTTCTTCTACACCATTGATCTTCTCTCTCACAAGTCTATAAATACAACCCTCTTCTTCCATTTCAAATATCCAAGCTTTCAATATCATTACTCTGCAGAATTACCAAGGAATTCATATCATTCCATACCAATCTATAGCTTGTGACCATCCTCATTTGTATTTGAAGTTCATCTTCAATGCAAAAAGTATCCTAGCCACCTCTCTACTAACATCTTAAAGAAGTGCAAGGAATTGCATTTCCTGAGGGCCATATTCTTCACAACAAAGATTGAACGAGACTAGGTGAGCAATGGAAGCCACAGGGTAACAGAGGTTGTATGATTCATTCTTATTTTAAAGATTTTGTTATCTGTATGTTCTATTGTGTTTTTGGGTTTGATATTAATTTATAATATTATCCACTTTTACCCATAACAGTATCAACCCCGTTGTCATGTATAAACTAGGTTCATTTTTGCTTTGCTTTCTGAAGGGACACATGGTCCGTATCAGTATTTATTTGTTTTCGTCATTCACCGACTAGTTAGAATCACTAGAAAAAGGTGAACGATAAAATAAGAGAGGAGAACAAGTGCCTTAGGAACACCACGTAGGAGGATGCCCCTAGGTCATCAACCACAATGCTATGCTCCTAAGGCACAACACACAACAATAAAATAGAGGAGAGGCAAGATAGAAGAATAATGATACAAATAGAAGAATGGTCACAACAGAGGCGGACTCCCGATATCCTTGACCTTACAAGAGTATCAAGGGTCATCCAAGGAGGCCTAAACAACACATAACACATCATGAGGGAATACAACACATAGGAGAAGCTCACTTAAGCAAGCATATATATGCTACAACAAAGGTGGCCAATAGGGTTAGAAACACTTATCTGAAAGCACAACTGTGCTAGTAGTTATCAACAAGCAAATCATCCTCCTCCCAATCCTGAATGCCAGAAGAGAGAGGTACGTAGAGGACAAGTGCCCATTCAGATTCCTTATCCTTTATCTTATCGGCCTTAGGCTCTTCTTTGTTTGTTTCAGTTTTAGGTGGTTCAATGTTTTCTTGTTGAGGTGATGAGTTATTTTGAGCCAAGGCTTGTCTTCTCTTCTTTCTCTAGCTTGTCTATTTATTTTTGTTTTATTGTTGATATTTTTGAAAGGAATCTCATGTTTTTTCATAGGTTTTTGTATCTTAGAGGAAGAGGCAAATGTGTGATTAACTCGTGGTGATGCATGGTATTGTTTTCTATGGTATTCTCCCGATCCTTGTAGGGATGAGTGAGGAGGAACCTCAACATATAGCCCTTTTCCTTTCAGTCTAGGGGGTTCTTGTAATATCAGTTGCTCTTTAGGTATTGTTTGTTGAATAGGGGGACCGACCAATCTAGATAGTAATTGTGCTTTATAACGCTGATATCCCAAGAAGGTGTAGTCCATTCTAGGCTCAAGTTCTTCTAAAGGTTCCGACCAAAAGTAGTTAAGGATGATGTTTTTTCGAGTCACCTCAGGTTGCCATAGACTATGAGAAATAGTTCGTATTGACCCATGGTGAGGAAATTTTGAGCATTGGTGAAGTGTTGAAGGGACAACTTTCATAGCATTGAGCCACGGATGGCCTAGTTTTATACGGAAGAGGTCAAATGTCAAAATAATGTCAAATGTTTTTTCTAATGTTTTATCAAGTACTTTAATCATCAAAGAAATCTTCGCTATGGTTGGGCTGAAAGTTCCATTATGTGTATTTATCATCATTTTGGTAGGTTCATAAGTTTCTTGTATCAAATTGTTTGAATAGAGGAACTCTTTCATAGCGATGTTAGTTATGCAATTTGGATCAACAAGGGCACCTTTTACAGAAGTGCCCATTATGCTTACTTCAATGTAAAGGGGACCTTCGACATTCCCTATTGTTATATCATGTCATGTGAATGTAATATCAAGTTCAGGAATCTTCCTTTTCCTATCAGGGCGAGGAGGGATCATAGCATTGTTTTTATGATGAAAAGTCATAGATGAGAGATTATTTCACACCTAAAACACTTGTTTGAGGGAAATGGGTAAAAATACTCACAAAGTCAACAATAAACAAAATGGGTAGGAGGAAAGAGTACAACACAACAAGGCTCAATTGATGATTTTAAAAGTTTTGATCAAGAAAGTGTGAACAAAGTGTATAAACACCTAGTGTTGAAATACACAGTGTGGTTTAAAAAATATGCCAGTTTCCTCAAAATGCTATGAATTGATGCAAAAGTTTCAAATGAACAATGGATGTATGCTTTAATATGAGTGCAAGATCTGAAATGCAAGATATATAAGATGAATGCAATGAAACAACACTAATCTATGGTTGCTTATGCTGCTAAAATATTCATTTTTTTTGCCTTTTCAATGTAAATGCACAAAATATGTAATGAAATTATGAGAATGATGATGGGTAGCAAATTAAAACCTTTTAATTAGTTCAATAATGCAGCAAAATTTGTCACAACACACCAATATTGCAATGCTAGATGAAGGATTAGCCAAAATGTAATAAAAATGCAAGGATTTTTGAAACCCTAATAGTGAAATTAAGGCATGAAAGTATGCAAAATGATTAATGAAATGAATCTAATTAGATTTAATGTGCAAAATAAATCAGATCAGATTTGAAAATGATGCACAAATCCTACAATGCCCAATGCAAGTGAAATTTTAGGGAAGTATGAATGAATATGCCTCTTTTTGTTGAAATACACAATGTGTAAATGTAAAATTTGAAATGTAGATGCAAAAATGCACTATGATGAAACACTACAGTCCAAAATTAGATTTGAATGAGTGTGAAAATGAGTAATAAAATCTGAAACAATATTTTAATTACAAACCCTAGCTTTTGGAATTACTAGTTTATATGAAAAATACAAAATTTCAAGCAAAACCCTAGCAAATGAGAGATGCAAATGCAAGGTAAATGATCATGAAAATATGAAATGCTGCAATTTATCTAAGATCTGATGTAAATATTAGAAAATTAAATGTTTTCAATAATATGCAAGGAAAATAATGCAAACTATGTCTAAATGCAAGCCAAAAATGCTTATTTTTTTAAAAAATTCAATTTTTATGCAAGGTTTTAAAATGTATGAGGATGAAAATGAAATGTATGAATGCAAATCTGATGTACAACACTCAGCAAGGTGCAAATTCAATAGAAACATGGGTTCACCAAAATGTTATGTAGAAAAAGAGGGTTTGTTGATTTGATTGATATAGTTTAGTTAGATCCTCCTTCCACTACATACATTCAAGGACATTAAACTGAGTTGAATCACAAATTTTGCAAGAGGACTCAGCTATAGATTTGGTGTCACTTAAAATGATAAGAAAATTTAGAATTTGTTGATTAATGTGTTAACTTTAGTCCGATTAAGCTTAAAACCCTAATAATGCAAAATTGTAAACAAATAGACGAAACCCGACAAATGTTCGCACAGGAAGACACTAAATGCAGATTAGATACTTACCAGATTTTGAATTTTGAAAGGTGAAAACTTTAGGGACAAAAGAGCGGGCACCCTTGTCCAGTGCAGTGCTTTTTCTAAGGGCTTCCTAATATTTTCTGCTACAGACTGCAACCACTATAGAGATTCTTGACAATGCAAAAATGAGGGACAAAAGAGTAGGTGCCCTTGTCCTGTTCGGGTTCTTTTATGTCATTTTCTTCATATCTGGATTCTTCTTGCTTTTCTCTGACCTCCTACAACTCCTCTCTGTAGAATCTGACACCTGTAACCTCAGAGGTGAAGCTCTCACGGGGAGATGAAGATCTTTCACACCATGAGGAGATGGATTGGTAAAGACAAATCTGCAACAAACATGAACAACCACAACACAATACTGCTTTGTAACACAATGTAAGCCTTGAGTATCCTTAGCATAAGATCACAAGTTTGTAATATCCATCTAGTTGTTAAATGAAGTCCTAAACATGCTTATATATGCATTCCCGCTAAACATTCCTAATTCAAATTGAATAGGCTGACAAAGGGAAGCCTTTTGACGGTCCCTTTGCCATTGTTTAAAATTGGGGCCCTGACAAAATAGGACAGGACAAGGGTGCGGGTGCCCTTATCCAGGCACTTATTTTAGGGTTGTATTAAGCTCAAAGATGTCCCCTAAGTCCCATTTATCATGGCTTTTGGGGGATTTTGCTACAGGATTCATTTCTAAAATGCATGATTAAAATTAAGGGACCCAAGAGCTAAACTTAGAAGGTAAAATTCCTAGGGTGACATTTTATGACATAACACTTTTATACTTTGAGGTTGAGGAAGCTAAATCATTTACAAGCATTGGAAGTTACAAAATTAAATGTCACAGGTTGAAATGTCCGGTAGCAAGGTGAAATCTCGTAAATACCCATTTGCGAGTATTTGAACCGGATTTGGACAATGGAATATCTGAACCAAAATAACACGTTTAGGGTTTTTACCATTTGCGAACCACAATCATCGCCAAAACTATGACTTACTACCATTTTAAGAGTTTGTGAACCAAAATAATTGCCAAAAATAACACGTTTCAACAAAACAACAGTTTTTCTAACTTATAATCTTCCTCATAAAGTGCCTTTTCAGGAATTTGATGATTTAGTGAACCTTGTAACTCTCAAACATTTCCTTTATAATACATTTCAGAAAATTGAAACTTTTTCTAACTTAGGAACCTTCAAACTTCTTTGGTGTTTTACCAAGTTCTCAAACTTGGAGATTCATTGAAACACTTTATGAAAATTCTTTAAGTTCTTTTGAAACACCTTTCGGTACAAGACAAGGTTTGCTAACTTGGAAAATTGCTGAAAATAGAGAGAAGAAAAGAAGAAGAAAAAAGGCAAGGCTTGACAAGCTCTTTCAACAAAAAGAGGGGTTTGTGAACTTTAGATTTTACCAAGAGTGCTAAGTAAATGTGATTTTTAGCAAATTGGTAGGTTCACGAACTTGGGAACATGCTGAAAACTTAACCAAATTTCCCCAAACTTTGCCAAATTGAAACTATAAATACCCATTTAGCCCTTCTACAAGATGATGTCCTTGACTTATTTGAATCAGGAAATTGTCCTAAAGCAACTACCAAAAATAACACAACAAGAACTAAAACATAACAAAATTGAACCGAAATTTGAAATAATTTAGGTGATACAGGATTGCTCATGAACTCGGATGCTCCTGCATAATTTTTTGGGCCTATAACTAATATGTCAAAATAATTGATGAAGATGTTTCCGTGCTATAATATTTCTACAAGTTAATTGTTGGGAATTGAGGTGTCTCAACCTTTGCAAGTTCCTAATGTTGTATTTATTTATTTTTGCCTACTATTGCAATTTTCTATGTAAATCTTACTTTGTCACTTTGTGGGATTTGGCATGGTCATGTGTCATCCTACATGGAAGGTGACTAGATGTATTTTTATCCTCATATGAGGAGGTAGGCATCTCATTTTGTGGTAGAGGTATTTTGCCATGTGTCGCCATCTTTTGGGTGTTGTAGGAGGTTTATGATGTGTAAGAACTATGACAGATTCTATGACATTGTAAAAGACAAAAATAGAAGGGATGAGACAAGTGTCATTTGCATGTATGACACTGTAAGAGGCATCTTTAACTTAGCCCATTTTGGGGTGCCCAAGTTTCCGATATGACACGTTATAAGAGAATCATTTATTAATAGTCAGTTATGATAGATTCTCTTATAGTTGTAAGTGTTGTTATATATGACATATTTTATGATGATGTAAGAGCATTTGTCATACCTATTTTGGGAAAATTTGGGGTGCCCAAGTATGGAGGGTTGTAAGAGGTTTAAGGCAATATTGTACATCATTCAGCTTACTTACAAAAAAGAGATTCCGTGTCAACAGGGATATGTGGAACACCATTGATCCCCTTCACTCATCCATCAGGGAATCTAATAAATACTCTTCCATGACCAACAATCTTCAGGTGAGAATCATCACCCAAGTACACCTTTCCACCATCGTATTCTTCATACTTCAAAAAATAACATCGATGTGAGGTCATGTGAAAAGATGCACCAGAGTCAATAAGCCACACATCCTCAGATGCATGTGTTTCCAAGGTAGTGACAAATGCTTCTCCTTCATCCTGAGATGACTTGTTAGAATCCAAATCATAGTTCTTCTTTTTCCTTTTCTCCTCCTTGCACTCCTTGTGGAAGTGACTAGGTTTGCCACAGTTCCAACACAGGGCCTTGGACTTTTTGGGAGACTTAGATCTCCCATGGGATTTGGATCTTCCTTTTTCTTATCCTTTTTCTTTCCCTTCTCTTTAGATCTACCATGAACCGCAAGAGCCTCCTTAGTCGATTTAAAATACTTTCTCTGCATCTCTTCAAACAACAACAAAGAAACCACTTCATCCATCTTGAAGGTGGTAGTGGTACTACCAATGGCCATAACAAGGTGATCCCATGAATCTAGTAAGGAACACAGTAATGTCATACATCGATCCTCCTCATCCATCTTCACACCAACAAAGGTCAACTGGGCAACAAACATATTGATTGCATTCAAGTGATCAGCGATGAATCCTCCATCTTCCATCCTCAAAGAATACAATTTCTTTCACAGGAACAACTTGTTCACCAGGGATTTAGCCTGATAAACATCTCCAAGCTTCTTCCAAAGATCCTTTGCAATCTTCTCTTCATGGATATTTAAGAGCACTGAATCAGCCATACAGAGTCTTATCAAACCCTTAGCTTTTTGATCTTTGAGATCCCAGTCTACTTGAGATATTTTCATTGGTTTTGTACTAGATATGGCATCCCATAAATCTTGATCTACAAGCATGTCCTCCATTTTGAGTTTCCACAACTCAAAATTACTACCATTAAACTTCTCTATCTCAAACCTCCCAGATGTGCCTGCCATCTCTTTCCTACAACTTCAAAATCCTTTGCACAAGCTCCCACTCAAATGAAGATCAACTCAAAAAACCCTCTACCCAACAACTAGAACCTAAGGTGATCAAGCTCTGATACCAACTGAAATGAAGCAAGGTATGTGGAAACGCTTCCTACACTGATCTACTGAGGAAAGATTTATGCAAATTTTAACTTTTACAGTTACAGATTAAGATGCACATTAATAGAAAGATAATAAAAACTTCCAAATACAAAACTCACAACACAAGATATACATGGGGAAAACCCTTTTAGGTAAAAAACCCCACACTCCAAAGTGGACCAATATATTATTCAAGAATTAAGAAGATTACAATATACTTACAGAGTAAGCTTTCACAGGAGTATAACAAACCAAAGATCTAGGAGGTAACTCAACATCTATAAGATTCTTACACACAACCTCTATCTCAAGCTCTTGATATATAGGAGATACAATATAGTAAACTGTCAATGGTAATTACAAAACCATAAGCCAAAACCACCCAAAAGTGGCACCTAGATTATCTCCAATCAAATATGCCTTATGAAGTGCCAAATCACACGCCAACACGTGTAACTCTCCCCTTTACAGCTCTTTTGAGTGTCCAACATGTTTTCACATTTCCCAAAAATAGGAGGTGCAACTTCCAGAGGTCATAACTTTTGATTGAGTGTCTTATTGATGAACCATTTAATGCATCAGAAAGCTTGTGAAGAGATCTATTAAGCTATAACCAACTTCATCAGTTATGACAACTTTCAAGGCATTTAGGGACATCTAAGTGCCTCAAAATTGAGTTCAAAACTTTTTTTGGTAGTTTCAAAAAATAAAAACTTTGATATCTCGCAATCCAAATATGATCTTGAGTCGAAACTCACCCAAGATGTTTACTTAGTAGTTTTGCACCTTTTGGGAAAAATTCAGGTCAATCCAAGGTCAAATGTAGAGTTACTAAAAATAGTAAGTCCCACCATTTTTAGCCCTTTTCTAAACTTTGAATGTTCTAGACCATTATCCAAGATAATGGGTATTTAAAAAGACCAAAACTGGGAAGAATAGTAACCTTTCAGAGTTGCAAGGTTAAGGCACTTTTCCTAACAAAGATTGCTGGCCATGGAAGAATCTTGATTTGATTCCCTGATGGATGAGTGAAGGGGATCAATGGTGTTCTACATATCCCTGGTTTGGCACAGAACCTGTTATCTATAAGTAAATTGAATGATGTGGGTGTGCAAGTTGTTTTCTTGAATGGAGGATGCAAGATGACTAAAGGAGCTATGGTGCTAGCTAAGGGTGTTCAGATTGGCATTCTGTTTCATCTTAATGCATGCATGGTTTAGTGCAATAATGCCTTTGTTTTGAAGAAGGGAACTTCAGAGTCTTCATCCTCACCATTGGAACCAACAATGAAGAAGTGTGCTGCATCTACTTCCGATGGTCATGCTTTCTAGGTACCTAAGGGTGCTCATTCTATGGAGATGAAACTTCCAGGTAAGAAGATAATGTTATGGAACCAAAGGCTTGGTCACAGTGGTGAAAAGGGTTTGAGGACCCTAAAAAATAAAAACCTCATTGAGGGTATGAATGACTATAACCTTGAGTTTGATTTTTGTGAACATTACATTTATGGAAAACAAAACTATGTTCAGTTTTATTTTAATTCTCATAACTCTTCTGAGGTGTTGGACTTGATTCATTCTGATGTATTTGGTCCTATTAATGTTCCTTTGATTTCAAAATCTATTTACTTTGTTTCATTTATTGATGATTACAATAGAAGGACATGGGTGCATTTCTTTAGAAGCAAATCTCAAGTCTTTACTAGATTCAAAGAGTTCAAAGCTCTTGTAGAGAATCAGAAGGATAGAAATATTAAGTGTTTGAGGACTGACAACGATGGTGAGTTTTGTTTAGTAGATTTTGACAAGTTTTATAAAGAACATGGGATTGAGAGGTACAAGACAACTCCGTATACCCCTCAACAGAATGGAGTTGCAAAGAGGATGAACAAAACATTGATGGAGAGGGCTAGGAGTATGCTAAGTGGAGCTAACCTTGAACAAAAGTTCTGGGCTAAAGCTGTTGCGACCGTTTGTTACCTGGTTAACAAGTCTCCTACATCGGCACTCATTGATAAGACTCCTATGGAGGTGTGGTTTGGTGAAAAGCCTTCATTGAGACACATTCAAGTATTTGGTTGTGAGGCGCATGCACATGTGCCTAAGGAGAAGAGGTCTAAGTTGGAGAACAAGGCTGTGAAGTGTATCTTCATCGATTATGACATTAGTACATGAAAGGGTAAATGCTTTGGGATCCAGTATCCAAGAGAGTTCTATATAGCATAAGTGTGATCTTCAAAGAGTTTAATCCTTCTTCTATTGTTCTACATCCAAAGAAATAAGAAGAGAAATAGGATGTGGTTAGCTTCCTTCCACCCTTGAGAAAGTTGAACCAAAGACATCTGTTGGACCTAATGATGAGGAGAGCTCTAGTAGCTTCTAAAGTTCATGATAAGATGAAGAACCTCAATCTCAACTTTTGAGGAGGTCCATGTGGATAAGGCAGCAACCTGATAGGTTTGGTTATTCATTACATGATTCCAGTTGTATTTTTGCTTTGATTTCTAACATTGATGAGCCTAGGACCATAAGGGAGGCTATGGGTATAAGTGATGCAATTTCTTGGAAAGAGGCCATGGAGGAAGAAATGACTTCCTTGAATAAAAACAATACTTGGGATTTGGTGCCCTAGTCTGATGGACATAAACCTATTGGATGCAAATGGGTGTTCAAGAAGAAGTTTGGTTTATATGGCAATGTTGCAAAGTTTAAGGCAAGGTTGGTCAAGAAGGGTTATTCCAAGGTTGAGGGAATAGATAATGGTGAGATTTTCTCTCCTATTGCAAAGCTGACATCCATTAGATTTTTTCTATCACTTTCTACAACGTATGGTCTTGAAGTTGAGCAGATGGATGTGAAGACAACATTCCTCCATGGTGATTTGGAGAAGGAAATTTATATGTCACAACTTGAGCACTACATTTAGAAAGGTAAGGAGCATTTGGTTTGCAAGTTAAAAAATTCTATGTATGGTTCAAAATAGTCTCCTAGGATGCGGTACCTAAAATTTGATGCTTTTATGTTGAGTTTGGGATTTCTGAGATCGAAATCAAATCATTGTGTTTATTACAAAGTTGACAATGATTGCATTCTCATTATTGCATTGTATGTTGATGATATGTTGTTCATTGGGAATGGTAAGAATTTGATTTCTGATTTGAAGTCTCATCTTTTAGCACAATTTTAAATGAAAGATTTAGGGCATCCAAACCTATACATCTTAGGGATGGAAATTGTTGTCACTTGGATTTGCACCCTGTGTTGAAGTGCCTTTGCTGCAACAATCCAGTGAAACATGGGAGTGATTTCTAGGTGTGGGACCCTACAGAAGAAATCAAACCTTCAGAGAAAGTTGGTTCCTTCCTCTGAATATATAATTCAGAGTAGACTAAGACTAAACCTAATCTAATCACCACTAGGAAAAGAGGAAGAAGGAGAAACTAAAAAGTAAAGGTGATTCACCATGTTTGATTAAAGAACACTCACAATGCTAAAGTGCACAAAATAACCAAATACAGTTGATAAACTTACACAAATCATGTAGATTTTAACAGATGTAAAGAACAGAAAAGGATTGCAAGGAAATAAACCTTCACAAACAAACTAGTTCTAGATTACACAGAGCTAGAAAAACATCATGAAAAGGTAAAATAAGTAGCATATATTAATTACAAAGGCATGGTTATAGTAGAAGAGGGTTCTGTTTAGAGTACAAAAATGAGTCTCTATATCCAACCCTCATTACATTAATTTTTCATCTATTTATACCATTTCATTCATTGACCTAAGTCACCTACTACAATAAATTCACCCCATGGGCCTATTAGAAGATATTTCTGCAAAAAGGAATGTTCGTCTGCAAAACATAAACATAGAAAATATCTTGAGGATGAAGTAGCTAGGAAATATCTACTGCCTTGAATCCAAGCAGCTAATTCATCTATGTGCAACAATTAAATGCACAACTACCTCCAGTTGGGATGATATGATTCTGCAGTAATAATGGCTAGAGAAGATAGATATTTCAAATATATATTCCTGCCAAAACCTTTCATAAATCTTTAACAAAACTTTAAAATATTTTAAGTTTTAAATTATATCACAAGCTTTATTTTCATTTTATTTCACTTTTATTCAAATCTTGGATTTTACTTTGCATTATTGATAAAATCTTTCTTTTACAAACCATTTTGTCTTCTTCTTTCTCTTACTTTCTCCTTCAGTCTGCTATTTTTCAATTTCACAAACTTGGCCTATGTTCTCACTTTCCCCTTTTATCGGTAATTTATGACTTTTGCGAACTTCTTTACATTAGCTTCTTTTTCTTTGTTATCGGCGATTTCTCATTTCTCAAACTTGGCTTGTCTTTGCTTTTGCCTTATCAACAAGACCTTCTTTTATTGAACTTTGCCTTTTTTGCCTTTTACCTTGGTCAACAATTCGCCTTTATCGTCAAACTTAGTAATTTATGAATTGATCGGTGAGTTTTGTATTTTATCGATCCGTCGACCCCTTTTATCTTTGCTTTTGCCTTATCGGCAAAATACTCATTTCACGAACTTGCCCAAACTTCAACTTTGGTCTCCTTCTCCTTTATCAGCAAAAATTTATTTTTTTGAACTTGGCCACTTTTTCTTTTGCCTTATCGACAAAATCTCCATTTATCAAACTCTACTTTGTTCTCACCTTCTTTTCCTCTCTTTACCTTTGCTGACGAATCGCCTTATTGGAGAATTTGGGAAATTTTGAACTATTTGGTGATTTCAAACTTTCCCCGATTGACCAATAGAGAGATTCCCCTCTTTTGCCTTAGTCATTTTTCAAGTCCTCCTTTGCATTTCTCCCATCTATCAGTAGTCCCTTTGATTGGTGAACTAGCCGGTTGGTAAACCGGCAGGTTTGTGAACATGGAATTTTGCTGATAAAGGCAACTTTTTCCCTTGCTTTCTTCCTTAGTCACTTTTTCAGCTTTCTTTCCTTCACTTAGTTGGTGAACCGGTGGGTTCACAAACTTGACATTTTATTGACTAAGGTTGAAAAAACTAAGGCAAAAGACTTAGAAATTTCTGGGTTTTTCAAGGGTTTTATACTCAAGATTTTTTTGGGGATTTTTACAAGGAAAATAGCCTTACATGAAGAACATAGGGCACCTAAACAATTCAGTAAGATTTTCTACATTTTCAAGGTCGGACTATTTTACTCTAGAAGGGGAAAATAGGTCAACATTTTGGTGACCTCTCAGGGATGTTTTCTTGCTAAACAAATGAACCAATGGCCTTAAGCATTCATTGGGCATTGAGTCAAAAGGGACTGTAGTAGGCCAAAAACAACTAAAACCTTGCCTTCAAAAAAATATCAAAAAGGAAAATGAGACTTGCATTCTCCTGATGAGAGTGTAGCCTATACAACGACACTTAGGGAAAAGGGAAAAACTAAAGCAGGAATAAAACAAAACAGTATATACAAAAACTTAGACCAACCTTAGAAGTAAGGTTTGAGATGGATCCCATTCACTAAGATCAGTAGAACTTCACCATCCAGCCTTGAAAGATTGAAAGCATTAGCTTGCTTACAATTGGTGATGATATATGGACCACTCCAAATTGCATCAATCATAGTATGGCCTCCAGGTTTGTCTCTATGAGCATCCTATTTCAAAACAAGATCTCCTTCTTTGAAAATTTGATCCTTGGCCTTCTTGTCAAAGTATTTCTTGGTCTGCTTCTGGTGTTCTTCTAATAAAGCCATGACTGATTGTCTATGTTCTTCTAACTCAATTAATTCAACCATCCTTATAGACCTAGCATCTTGACCTTTTAACTCTAGTTCCTGGGCTAATTCCAATGAAGGAAGCTCCAAAGATAAGGGCAATCTACCCTCTTTTCCATACACAAGAACAAAAGGAGAGTTACTAATGGCTCTTTTATAAGTGATCCTATTAGCCCAAAGAGCCAATCTTATCTTATTATTCCATTGTCTCTTATTTGTTTTCATGGTCTTCTTTAGGATTTTGATCAGGTTCTTATTAGGAGATTTAGCTAACCCATTACCTTGGGGGTAATAGTTAGATGAAGTCTTCAAGAACACATTATATTTTAAAGCCCAATAAGCTATCCTAAAACTAGTAAAAGCTCTTGAATTATCAGAAATGATAATGTTGGGAGATCCAAACCATGTCATGATTTCTTCTAAGAAATCCATGATTGTTGATTCTATATCCTCTTTGAATGGGACTGCTTCAACCCATCTGGTGATGTAGTCTATTGCAGTTAAAACCCATTTGTGGCCAACACTGGATGTAGGGTTGATCATGCTAATGAAATCCAGGCCCCACTATTAGAAAGGTTGATCTGCCTAAATAGGATGAAGCAGAAGGGTTGCCAATCTTTTCTTCCCAACAAGGAGAGCACACTCTTTGAATTTATTACCCACACATGGGATTATTGAATAATGTGGGCCAAAAGTAACCTGCCCCCATTATCTTCATTGTTCTAGCTCTTACAGAGAAGTGACCTCCAGCTGGACTAGCATGAAACTCACTGAGCAATTCGTCCTTCTGATCTTCTTCAATACATCTCAACAAGACTCCATCTAGATTTATTTTGAAGATAACCCCATCTATCAAAGCATAAGAAATGGACTGCAACCTGAAATGTCTTCTCTTAGTTCTATCTAATCCATAAGAATACTCACCATAGATAGGAACCTATCCATTTCTGTTGTCCAAGAACTTACGGCTATTGATTCAGCTATAGGTTCTATCTCATTTAAGTGATAGGATGAGTTCACTTCACCTGCAGTAATTTGAGCTAACTATTCACATAATCCTCTGCCTCTAATAAGTTTAGTGGATTTGATAATAACATCATAATCTAGAATCTTAGTGACCCATCGTGCTCTCTTTTCACTGATTTCTATTCGCATTATACAGTCTCTCACACTAGGATGAGAAACTAATACTTTGATATGGTTATTTTCTAGCATATATCTAAACTTTTTTTATGCTCTTACAATGGAAAATACTTGTTTGTCCATGGGACTATACCTGACCTCATAGTCTTTCAATGTTTGACTGAAAGGTAAGGAATTGTTCCATACCTTGGTCATTTTGCTGCATCAGGACAGCTGCAATGTTGCTCTCTCCTCCATGGGCATAAAGGACAAAGTCCTCATAATTAGGATTCATGAGAGTAGGATCTTGGGAAATTTCTTCCTTTATCTTCTCAAATCCATCCTTCCCTTCCTTGGTCCACCTAAAAACATCATCCTTTTTAAGCATTAGGGTTAGAGGTTTTGTTACAAATGAAAGCACAACTACTCAATGGAAATCTGATTCAAATGAATTAGATTTAACAATCTTTAAAAGAGTTAGAGATGGAGATTGCAACATAGAAAATAAACCCACAATATAGAAATATACCAGAAATAGAATGAAGCACATAAGATAGTATTTAACATGGAGAAAACCCTTGCGAGTAAAAAACTCCACCAAGAAAAGTGGCCAAGTTGTATTATCTTCACAAAAGGAGATTACAAGTACATTCACTTCCTCTGTCCTTCAACCTTCACTCTGGTAGAACTTGGGTACATGTAATCTTGTTATGCAACTCATCTACTATGCCATGGTTATATAGAATTTACAATCCTCAAGATACACATCCACCTTGGAATCTCCACCCATGCAGCAATAAATGTTGTCATACATGCATCCTGCACTTGGAAAAAGATGTCAATGCAAAATTGGGCATCTAGAGCCACGAATGGCATCTTACAACATCTTATGACACGTCATAACTATCATAGATACCACTAAAGTGTATCTTCCCAATATGGGCACCTAGGGCTAAACATAGCAACTTACAACACATTAATATCCGTCATATGCGTCATAGTGTCATAGAATCTTATGACAACTTGCAACTGTCATAGATTCTTTACATGCACTCACCAAACCTTATGACATGCATCATACAAGATAAAAATAGTAGATTCTCCACATGGGCACCCCACTTTGACCAATTACCATTTACCATAGTAAATGACATCCTGTAACTACCACTTGTAACTCTGAAACTTACCGGTGCAGTAACTCCATAATTACCGTGGACAGTAAATAATTTTTACCACTGCCAGTGAAACTAGTACATCCCTTATGGGTAATTACAAATAATAAATTTAATAATACAATAATGGGATTTACAAGGTTAATGGCACCTTATCCCAACATTCTCCCACTTGATATTATACATTGTAAAGCAACCCATAGGAAATCAAATGAAAAATAATCAAGCACTAGAAACAAGGACCATGGCCTCTCTGCACCACACGAACTTCTTTGTACTCATAGGCTTGGTCAATGAATCTGCAACATTCTCCTGAGTGTCTATCTTCTTCAACTCAATCTATCCATTTGCAACCAACTCTCAAACAAAGTGATATTGAACATCAACATGCTTAGTTCAAGCATGATACATAAGATTCTTTGCCAAACAAATAGCACTTTGGCTATCACAACCAATATGAATGATCCTGCAATCAAATCCAATACTTGTACATAATCTCCTCAAAAAAATTGCATCCTTAGATACATGAGTAGCAGTCATATACTTTGCTTCTATGGTGGACAAGGCAATAGTGGGCTGCCTCTTACTCAATCCAACTCACTACTCCTCCAAACAGAGTAAACAAATAGCCACTAGTGGACCTTTGACTATCCGAGTTACCTGCTCAATCTAAATCAACAAATCCTTGTATGTCCAAAGATTTATCAGCACTATCAATACCAAAGTAAACCAAACAATAATCAGGAGTACCTGCAAGATATTTAAGCATCCTCTTCGCATAGTTCTAATGCTGTATACCAGGGTTAGACATAAATCTGCTCAAAACTCCCACTGCTTGAGCAATATCTGGCCTATTGCAAACCATTGCATACATCAAACTCCCTACAACACTAGCATATGGCACATTAGACATATCCTCAAGATCACCCTCAATCTTTGGACACATATCTAATGAAAGATTAGTACCAATGGGTAAAGGAACTCTAACTGGGTTACAGTCTTGCATACTAAATCTCTGCAAAATAGTATTCACATACTTACTCTATGACAACCAAATCTTTTTGTTACATCTGTCCCTCCTGATCTCCATACCCAGAATATACCTAGTAGCTCCAAGATCTTTAATATCAAAAGCACCTGAAAGTTGAGCTTTCAGCTCACTGATCATACCCTTAGTATTGCTGAAAAATAACATGTCATCAACATACAATGCAATGATCAGTATAGAATCATCAACACAATAAATGTAAACACAGTTATCCTCCTCTCTTCTAACAAAACCCAATTTCAAGACAAATGAATCAAACTTTTGATACCACATTTTGGGGGACTATTTCAAACCATAAAGTGACCTCTTCAACCTGCAAACCCAATGTTCTTTTCCTTTTACCTCAAAACCTGTAGGCTGTCGCATATAAATTTCTTCTTCAAGATCTCCATACAAGAACATAGTCTTAACATCCATTTGCTCAATCTCTCAATCAAAGGCTGTGGCAATGCATAAAAGAAATCTAATAGAAGTCAATTTAGCAACATGAGAGAAAATCTTACCAAAATCAACTCTCTCTCTTTGGGAGTAGCCCTTGGCTACCAGTCTAGCCTTATACTTCTCCAATGAAACGTCTACTCCAAACTTCTTCTTGAAGACCCACTTACAACCTGTGGCCTTTCTTCATTTGGGCAAATGAACAAGATCCCAGGTGTTACAAGAGTCTAAAGCCATCATTTCCTCCTGCATGGCTAACTGCTAAGACTCACTATCATCTGCAAGAATAGCTTCCCTGTAGGATCTAGGCTCATCGTCAGTACTCAATAAAGCAAATATACAATGAAAATTTGGTGGGCTCTACCTATCGACAAGATTTCATTATCTTGTGGATCTCCTCAAGGGTGGAGTAAGAGTCTCAACTTGTTCTTCTACATGATCATTTGTACCAACTTATTCTGTAACAACAGGTTCATTTTCATCATAAATACTCAAATATTCTTCTTCTTCTTCACCTCCCAATCCATTATTCTATTCTTCCTAAGGTGCATCTTGCTACTCTAAATCAAAGTGCACTCTCTTTACCTTTTCATCTTTTTTCTTTTGGCTGCTCAGGTTTAGAAATAGCTCTAAGTTCCTTGAAAATAACATCTCTAGAATAGATAATCTTACAAGTTAGTGGATTCCAAAGCTTATAACCTTTGACATTATCACCATATCCAATGAATGTACACTTTTCAGCTTTTGGATCCAACTTAGATCACTTTTCCTTAGGCACATGAACAAAAGCCTCACAGCTAAAAACCCTTAAATGTGAAATAGAAGGTTTCTTACCTGCCTACACTTTATAAGTTGTCGAATCAAGAGCCTTATAAAAAGATCTGTTAATCAGGTAGCAAGTAGTACACACAGCCTCTGCCCAAAAGCATTTATCCAACTGTGTATCACTCAGCATACTTCTGGCTCTTTCCATGATTGTTCGGTTCATCCTTTCTACAACACCATTCTACTGTGGTGTATACAGAGTTGTCTTTTGTCTGATAATACTTGCATGCTTGCAAAATGCATCAAAATCCTTAGAGCAATATTCCCCTCTATTGTTAGATCTTAATATTTTTATCTTCAAACCTGATTGGTTCTCTACTAAGACTTTGAATTCCTTAAACTTAGTGAAAACTTCATATTTGTGTTTCATAAAATAAATCCATGTAAATTGGATACATCATCAATCAAGGTTACAAAATAATGATATTTTCTGATAGAATCATTATCCACAAGTCTAAACACATCCATATGAATAATTTCTAACTTCTCTTTTGCTCTATTGATTCATAAAGGAAATGATTTTTTGTTTTGTTTACCAAACACACAATGCTCACAGAAATCAAAGTGCTCATCAGAATAAGAAAAATCATCCAACACATCTTTATTCTTAATAGTTTTCAAAACATTATTACTTGTGTGACCTAATCTACGGTGCCACTACATACATGTATTTTCAGTACTAGCCTCAGATACATAGGAGGCATTACAAACTGTAGTGGCTTTAAGCTTGAACAGGTTTCCCAATCTCTTCCCCTTTGCTACCACCAAGTTCCCTCTCACCAATTTGCATCCATGATTGTTAAAAGTTACATGCATTCCCAAATCATTCAACTTCAAAACTAAAATCAGATTTATAGCTAATCCAGAAACATGTAAAACACCAGGGAGGGTTTTAATCCTCCCATCACTAAAACACAACAATATCTTGCCTTTCCCAACTATCGAATATGTAAAGTTGTCTTCAAGGTAGATATTACCTCCATCATACTCTTCATATGTGGAAAAACATTCCTTATGCGAGGTCATATGAAATGAGCATCCTAAGTCAGCTAACCAGTGATCATTGGAAACAACATTACATGCAAAAAGTATAACATCTTCAACTGTATTCGAGGACTTATCTGAAACACTCTCCCATTGTTTTAGGTTTCTGCACTCCTTCACATGTCCCCTTTTACAACAGTTCCAACACTTAACTCTATTCTTGTTCCCAGGAGTCTTAGATTGACCCTTGGACTTGTCCTTAGCCCCTTTTGGATCTCCTTTCAGTCCTCTTTCCTTGGACCTTCCCCTGACATTGAGAGCATCCCCTAAACTATCAGATCTCTTCTTCCTCAATTCCTGTGACAGTAGAACCGAAACAAGAGCATCCAACTTCAAATCTGTGAGGTTAGCAGTGATAGCAAGGATAACATTCTCCCAAGACTCAGGTAAAGAACAAAGAAATAAGATACATTTATCTTCCTCATTAACCTCAACATCTACGAATGCAAGTTGACTGAACAACAAATTAAAAGAATTTAAATGCTCTGCAACTGAACCAACCTCTCTCATTTTCATGGAAAACAATTTTCATTTTAAATAGAGTTTATTTACCATACTTTTGGCTTGGTAGATCTCACCCAACCATTTCCACAAACTATGTGTAGTCTCTTCCTTTGTGACATTCAACATGATAGAATCTGCAAGACGCAAACGAATGGTTCCCCGTGCCTTTTTATCCAATCTTGCCCATTCATCAGGAGAGACATCATCAGGTTTCTTCTCATTTTGAATAGCCAACCACTGGTTTCTTTCTTCCAACAAATCCTCCATTTTCAGCTTCCACAACTCATATCCTGTTTTGTTGAACTTCTCAATGTCCAAACGAGAGGTTGATGCAACAGTGGATGCAGCCATAACAACAACTCAAGATCTACAAAGCAAACACAACCAAATCTCCCACTATAGCTACAGCTTCCACACTACCACCCAAGAGTCAAAGTTGGCCAGGCTCTGATACTAAATGTTAGAAATGAAAGCACAACTACTCAATAGAAATCTGGTTCAAATGAATCAGATTTAACAATCTTTAATAGAGTGTTAGAGATGGAGATTGCAAAATAGAAAATAAGCCCACAATACAAAAATATACCAGAAATAGAATGAAGCACATAAGACAGTATTTAACGAGGAGAAAACTCTTGTGGGTAAAAAACTCCACCAAGAAAAGAGGCCAAGTTGTATTATCTTCACAAAAGGAGATTACAAATACATTCACTTCGTCTGTCCTTCAACCTTCACTTCAATAGAACCTGGGACCTGTAAACCTATTATGCAACTCATCTACTATGCCATGGTTATATAGAATTTATAATCCTCAAGATAGGCATCCACCTTGGAATCTCCACCCATGCAGCAATAAATGTTGTCATACATGCATCCTACACTTGGCAAAAGATGCCCCTGCAAAATTAGGTGCCTAGAGCCAAGAATGGCATCTTATAGCATCTTATGATGTGTCATAATTGTCATAGATACCACTAAAGTGTATATTTTCAATATGGGTGCCTAGGGCTAAACATAGCAACTTACAACACATTAATATCTGTCATAGTGTCATAGAATCTTTTGACAACTTGCAGTTGTCATAGATTCTTTACATACACTCAACAAACATTATGACATGCGTCATATAAGCTAAAAATAGTAGATTCTCCATATGGGAGCCCCACTTTGACCAATTACCATTTACCATGGTAAATGACATCCTGTAACTACCGCCGGTAACTCCATAACTTATTGGTACAGTAACTCCGTAATAACCATGGATAGTAAATAATTTTTACCACTGCCAGTGAACCTAGTACATCCCTTATGGATAATTACAAATAATAAATGGTATAATACAATAATGGGATTTACAAGGTTAATGGCACCTTATCCCAACAAGTTTGACCAAACCAGCACAATTAGGAATGAATCTCCTAACGAAATTGATCTGCCCCATAAATGATTACAAAGATTTCTTATGAGCATCTAGAGGAAGAGAAAGAAGATATGAAGTTCTTTCTAGATCTATAGAGATCACATCTTTAGACACTAAATGGCCCATAAGCTTGCCCTAGGAGATAGCCAAAATACACTTTTTGGGGATCAGAGAAACCCCAAACTCCTCGCATCTTTGAAAAACCTTCTCCAAATGCTCCATGTAATTTTCTCCTCTCTTGGAGAAGACTGTAATATCATACAAATAAATTAGGATGAACTTGTTAATGAAGCCCCTGAATGCAATGTCCATTGTCCTCTTAAAAGTGGCGCTAGCATTGGAGAGCCCAAATGATATCATTGCATACATCATGGTTCCCCACTTAGTGGTGAATGTCATTTTGAATCTATCCTCTTCCCTTACAAAAATCTAGTTATAACTAGAAAAACCATCAAGAAATGATAACCTCTTTGCCCCTGCAACAGTCTGCAAGATTTGGTCCATGGATGGCAAAGGATGGTGATCTTTTAGGGAAGCTCGATGTAAATCACGAAAATCCACACACAAACTTATCTCACTATTATTCTTCCTCACTGGAACTAAGTTGGCTACCCAGGTGGAATATTTGATGAGGAAACTAATTTTGGCCTGAATGAGCTTGGCAAGCTCCTTCCTCATCAAGGGCTCGATTTTAGGATTTACATGTTGCTGCCTTTGGCAGACAAGTTTAGTGTTTGGGTCAAGGTCTATAGCATGTTGGGCAACATTAGGGTCAAAACCCTTTAGGTCCTCATACTTCCTTGCAAAAACATCACTATATTTCTGAGAAAGGTTAATAAAATCTTGTTGTTCAATGTCACAACATACCTTTCCCAGCAATAAATCTTTGTCCTAGGCAATAGAAACATTTTTATAGTCCTCCTTTTTTAATGCTATGTTCTTCTTCTCGCCCTTGAATTCATCATCACAGCTAAAAATAGCCTTAAGAGTGGCCAAAACTTTGGGCAACTTGTTTGTTTTCAATCGAATAATCTGATCACCATATCCCTCTTGTAGCCAGGATTGTGCTGTTGATGAGAACTTAACTTCATTTTGGATGAAGTTTACAATTTCTTCATTACTGTCAAAAATCTATCTGTTCACATCATTATCAGAGATTGAGGGCCTGACCACTATCTTGACATGCTGATCAAGGCATTTAAAGAGGTCTGTAGGGGGAGAAAACTGAGCACCAACTATTGCCAACTAGTCTGCCTCAATATTTAATTTCCTTAGGATCACCTGTAGATTGAGGGCCTCAAAACTCTCAAACAAACCCCAAACTTTATGTCTATAAGCTCTTAGGAGTTGATTTTTTGTTGCACATCTTTCCCTGACCTAGTTGACCACAAGCTCAGGATCTCCAAAGATATTTAGATGCCTGATTTTCTTATTTTGAACAACAATCAAAAGGACATGTACTAATGCTTCATACTCTGCAACATTATTTATGCATGAAAAATGTAGATGGTGAGAAAAATGTAGTTTCTTACCAGTCAGAGAGATCAATAAGACTCCTACACCAGCTCCATTTTTGCTCTTTGCACCGTCAAAGAATATTTTCCATGGGCCATCAGAATCATCATTTGGTTTTAATATAAAGGAGACTAAGGAATTCCCCTCATGAATCATGTAGGTGCCTAACCTAGTTGTCTCAGTGGTGTCATAAGGATCAAAATCAAAGTGCTCCTTTGCCCATTCATTAAGGAAAAGATCTAGGGTTGGAAGAGGTGAAGATACTATCTCAAGATACCCCGAATCATGCAATGGGGGTTCACTAGGCTATGATCATAATTTTCTATATGATAATTTGAAACTGGTTCAGCCTTAATGGTGAACCTTATACCATATCTTGTCCTTAGAAACATGTGAGAGTAGTCAAAAGAAAGGTAGCCACCTACCTTAGTTGTGAAGTCTCTTGACAAGCAAAGAAAGGAGGAAGGTCAATGACTGAAATATCTTGACTAATAGTCAAGTTTGGACAAGCATGTAATGTCAAATCCAGTCCTTTGATCACCCCAACAATATTGATAGAAGTACCATCCAACTGCAACACACGTGATGAAACAGGGGTATATTTGATGCCTAATGCATCCACTATCTTCTTTGGCATAACTAAAATACTAGCCCCTGAAACAATCATGCAATTATGTACCATGAATTTCCAAATGATTAGAGATAAGCAGAATGGGGATGACTTCTTTGTTGGAACCGCTTGCTCTTCACTTGGTTGTATAAGATTGACCGGGCCTTTTTCCTTCTGGACTACTGATTCAGCTATTGGGAATTGCCTTAAGGCATCTTGCAACAAATCCCTTTGAGAGGGGATTGATAATGCCTCCCACATTGACACATTCAGATTTGTCTTTTTCATTTGTTCCGCAATATTCAGGGGAAATGTTGTTGTTTTATGCATGGAAGGAATCCATGTTCCCCTCTTTAACTACTCTGTATCTTGTTCAGGCACTTTTGGAGATGACGGAACCTCCTTTGTAGTAGCAGGCCTGCTGCTCTGAGTTGAATTCGCAACACTTGCCCCTTTTGCTTTTGGGATAGGTTCCTTTTGTAATATAGCAAGCATGGGGTTATCCTCCAATTGTCTCTTCTTGGATCTTGTGTTGTCTGCAACACTACTTACAGGCATTATCACATTGTCCATAGGTTGGTTAACAACACAGAAATTCTTAGGAGTCCAAAGCATTAATTTAGAATCAGAAGCAGTCCCATTTGGTAACTCAGGGTTATTGTTGGATGCTTCCACCAATGATGCTTGCTGAGTGTGAAAATTTTGCACCATTAGGGCTCGTTCATGTGTCCCAAATGCACAAGTAGATTTATTGTGAGGTTGGTTACAAGGATAACACCAATCTACCTCTTGGGCTAGATTGTTTTGAGTAGGAACCAACATCCTAACTGGATAATTGATAGCTGGTATTTGTTCAATGGGTCTAACTGTTTGCAAGGGTTGACCAAGATTATTATTTGGGTACCTATTTGGCTGGTAACCCTGGTTCCAGTTTTAACTTCTATTGGAATTATAACCCTGATTCCAGTTCTGATTTGAAGACTGCCCCTGGTTATAATTTTGATGGGGTTTAGGGGCAGTCTAAATAGCTATGCTATTGACTTTGTTAGTTAGATTGGTCACTAGAGTTTTGAGATCGTTCTCTTCTTGTGAAAGATTAGTTGTAGAGGCTTTAGGCTCAGGGATGGGGGCAATAGCGGGTTGTTGATCCTATGAATGCAATTTTGGGAAAATAGGTATAGGGGGCCTGGGAGCAATTTTCCTAGCCTATATCAAGCAATTTTTAACTCTCAAAGCTGTCTCATATGCATTCGGTAAAGTTTGGGCACCCATAGATTGCATCATAATAACAATATCATAATTTAAAGCTCTCAAAAAATATAATAAAGCACCTTGAGGAGATGGTCTGAGGAGAGGTAGGATTCTTTCCTATGTCCTTTGAAATCTGAAGTTGAAATCAACCATCATCTTGTTGGGAGCCCTCTTTATGGTTGTCAATTGTTCCAGCAAAGAAATATTATCTGCTCTTTCTCTAAACTGCTTGTAGAGTGCTTCTCCTAACTCATCTTGATTATGAATTGAAGCAGGAGTTAAGCTCCTAAACCATTATAGAGCTCTCCCCTTGAAGGATGAACCCATGATCCTAATAGCCACATCATCATGTTGAATATGGTGAACTAAACATACGTTTGATATGTTTAGCAGGTGTAGTAGAACCATCACCCGTAAAGGATGAAATACTCTTTAGGGTCGAGGTAGGTATATCATTATGTGTAGCCAGGTCTAAAGGGATACGTCCATTGAAGGTTACAAAAGGTAGATTTCTTGCCATATTGGGAATGTTCGGATTTATTTTAGGTATGTGCAAGCCCTTTCTTGAGTACTCAAACCTAACAACGGGAGATGTAGATTGAGCTCTTGGATGAGGAGGAACAACACTATTATTCCTTCTTGTAGGAGACCTAGATAACCTAGTTCTTCTCCTCGAAGCAACAATAGGTAATTCAACAAATTAGTATTTATTACCTCTTGAAGAAGCTCTCGTCTGCACAGGCATATAACATTAGACTGATCAGAAACCAAGAACTTATAGAGTCGTTAGGTGCATAGAATTTGTCTGCCAAACTACAGAATACTGAGAACAACACCAATTTCTCAGCTTAACTATTCATTCAGAGTAAAGTGTGGTCCCATTGAGCATGCTAAAAACTATTGTCACTTGGATTTGCACCTTGTGTTGAAGTGCCTTTGCTGCAATAATCCAGTGAAACATGGGAGTGATTTCCAGGTGTGGGACCCTGCAGAGAAAATCAAACCTCTGGAGAAGGCTGTCTCCTTCCTTTGAATATGTAATTCAAAGTAGACTAAGACTAAACCTAATCTAATCACCACTAGGAAAAGAGGAAGAAGGAGAAATTAAAAAGTAAAGGTGATTCACTAGGTTTGAATAAAGAACACTCACAATGCTAAAATGCACAAAATAACTAAATACACCTGATAAACTCACACAAATCCTACAGATTTTAACAGAGGTAAGGGTAAGTGCACAAATATGAGGGACTAAAAGGGGGTCTTAAGATGCCACTTTTTTTCTCAAATCAGGAAACATTGATGTTGGATGAGAAATTGAAGATAGCTACAGTCAAAATTTGAAGATGGAACAAAAACAAGAGTCGTAGTGCTCCGAATCTAGTTTCTAAACTACTATTTTTTTCCAAAAATGGTTGAGATTAAGGGGTTCAAAAAGGGGGAGCACACAAATTGGTCCTATTTTTCTCAAAAAACATAACATAGCATTTGGTGTGCTCCCCCTAAAATGTTAACTTTTTCTTAGTATTTCAAAAATCGCTTCGGTCATAAATTAGCTATCACCATGTAGTTTATCCTAGATTTTTCTGATAATTTTTTTATGAATAATTGATTTTTTAGTAATTTTCAAAGTGGACACATCCTGAAAAATAGAAAATTGAGTGTGCTCCCCCCTAAAAATTTTGAAAACTAATTGAAAATCAATTTTTTTAAATATGTGTAGAATGGAGTCTAGTTTCTAAAATGTAACTTATTTCAAATTTTGATGAATGGTTAAAAATTAAGGTCAAAAATACTAGACACTGGTTTTTGACAAAAAATAGATACACTAACAAAAGAAATTAAAGATGAAACCCTTAAAGTACTCAAAATGTGAAAAAAATTATATGGTTAGATAGCTAATAAAGAGATCAAGATGGTGGTATTTGTTCTGAGTTTTCATTGAAATAAGTGCAAACCTGATGGAGCACGCTCCAGACTATGTGGTTTTTGCTACAATCTGGAAAAAACATGTTTTTGGATGTCCTAAACACAATCCAAGACTTTGGGTTGGAAGCCCAAGATAAATCCAAGCCTTAGGCTTGGAAATAACCAAGGCAACTCATAATGTGAGCACGTTATAACACACTCACGTTTTGTGCATTCACATAACGTGATCACATTATGTGCATTCACATAATGTGAGCACGTTATAATTTGCTCGCGTTATGGTGAACTTAAACAACTCTCTCTATCTCTCTCCCTCTCTTTCTCTGAGAGGCAATGAGAGATAGGGAGATAGGGAGAAAGTGATATATAGGGAGAGAGAGAGAGAGACAGAAAGAGAGTCATAGTTTGCTTTTTTCCATTTCCTTCATCGATAAGGGAGAGGGAGAGATAGGGAAATAGAGGAATGATAGGGGAGAAGGAGGTAAGAGATATGGAGATAGCGAGAGATAGATAGGTAGAGAGAGAGAGGAAACAAATAGGGAGAGGTAGAGGAGAAAGAGGAGAAAGAGGAGAGAGATAGGGTGATAGAGAGTGAGTGAGATGTTCGGAGAGATAGGGAGATAGAGGTTTAGGGTTGCTCAGGTTTAGGGTTTAGGGGTTAGTGGTTATGATTTAGGGGCATTATTTAGGGTTTAGGGGTTTAGAGAGAGAAATTTCTTTTGACATACAAACCTAAACCCTTAACCCAAGCAACTAAACTTGAGAAACCCTAAGCCTCTAAACCCTAAATAATTCCCCTAAACCCTCTCTCTCTCTCTCAACCCAAGCAACCCTAAACCTTTATCTCCCTATCTCTCCTTGATCTCCCTATTTCTATTGTCTCACTACCTCTTAATCTCTCTACCTATGTCGTTGGCCATGTCCATCACTCTCTATCTCCCTATCTCTCCCCTCGGTGTCCTCTATATCCCCCTACCGGTCCTTTCTCCCTAAACCCTAAACCTCCAAACCTTAACACCTAAATAATGCCCCTAAGCTCTAAACACTAAGCCCTAAACTTGAGCAACCCTAAACCCACAAACACCAAACCCAAAACACCTAAACCCTAAACCCAAGAAACCCTAAACCTCTATCTCATTATCTCTCCCTTGTCTCCCTATCTCTATCATCCCTCTACCTCTCATTCTATCTCCCTATGTCTCTGGACATGTCCCTCACTCTCTATCTGGAGAGAGAGAGAGAGAGTTTAGGGGCATTATTGAGAGATTGAGAGGTAGAGGGATGATAAAGATAGAGAGATAGAGATTTAGGGTTTATTGGGTTTAGGGTTTAGGGGAATTATTTAGGATTTAGGGGTTTAGGGTTGCATGTCAAAAGCAGTCTCTCCGATAAGGGAGAGGGAGAGATAGGGAGATAAAGGAATGATAAGGGGAGAGAGAGAGAGAGAGAGAGAGAGAGAGAGAGAGAGAGAGAGAGAGAGAGAGAGAGAGAGAGAGAGAGAGAGATAAGGGAGAGATAGGGAGATAGAGGTTTAGCAATCCTCGTGTTTAGGCTTTAGCGGTTAGGGGTTGTGTTTAGGGGCATTATTTAGGGTTTAAGAGAGAGAGAGAGCGCGTGCTTTTGACATGCAACCCTAAACCTTAACCCCTAAACCCTAAACCCAAGCAACCCTAAACCTTTATCTCTCTATCTCTATCGTTCCTCTAACTCTCAATCTCTCTTCTTATGTCTCTAGCCATGTCCCTCACTCTCTATCTCCCTATCTCTCCCCTCTGTCTCCTCTATATCTCCCAATTAGTCCTCTATCTCCAAATCCTAAACCTTATACCTCTAAACCTTAACTCCTAAAACCATAAACCCTAGACCCTAAATAATGCCCCTAAACCTTAACCCCTAACCACTAAACCCTAAACTCGAGCAACCCTAAACATCTAAACCCTAAACCCAAGCAACCCTAAACCTCTATCTCCCTATCTTTCACCTATCTCCCTATCTCTATCATCCCTCTACCTCTTAATATCTCTCCCTGTGTCTCTGGCCATGCCCCTGTAATGTCAGAAAATGTCCCCTTGGGGGCTTTTCCCTCATAAGGTTTAGCTCCCGAGTCTTTAGTATGCATTTAGGACACCTTAGTTCATATTTTGTCATCTCGATGGAATGAGACCTAGGTTTCATGGCAGAGTGGACCTAAGTGGACCCCTTGAGTTGCACCCTACCCAAAATAGGGGGAGGACTTGGGCGCCTGCGCCCTAGAGTCCTGCCCTATTTTGGGGCAGCCCTAATTTCTAAGTGTCAATTTATGACCGTTATTTGGTCCTTTTGCCGACACGGTAAGTTTTGATTTTTAAAATCTTGGCAGGAGTGCTTGTAGTTGCATATATAAGCATGCTTAGGCATTCATTTGTAAACTAGATGATTACTAGCAAGCTATTATGTTCTCAAGGTGATTCGAGACTTTCATTGTGTTGCAAAAGCAGACTTGTGTGTTTTGTGTGTTGATATTTGCAGATTTGAGCATTAATTTCCTCAAGGAATGAAGAGCATCTTCCTCCCATGAGAACTTCACTACAAGGTGACATAATATTATGTTTTCATCATTAATTCCTTTGGTTTTTGCCTCTGCCTCATAAGGGCACACACTCTTTATCTGACAACGGTGTTCGGAGACTTAAGTGTCCTTTGGGGCTTGACTGAGGCAAGCCTCTAAACACCACAACCCCCAAACCAAGTCTTGTGATTGTAGGTTATAGGTGTCGCATTTGCAAAAAGTGGATTTGTAGGAAGGATTGGTAGGCAACAAGGATTCAGAATCTGTAGGAAAGAAGGACATGGGAGCACTTCTAGGACTTGGCTCGCTCTAGTGTCCTCTGCATCTGAGTGTTAGAAAATAAAAGTTACAAGGCTGATCAGTGTTGGAAGGAGGTCCAAATCCTATGAAGAAACCTACACCTTGGACTTGGGTGCCTGCTTTAGTGTCCCTGACTGTTCTGCGTCAGAACTCTAAAAACATGTATTCTGTAATTTGGTATTTTACTCCTGTCTGAAAGAGCTTTTTCCGTCATTCATCAATTTGTTGTTGTATTTGCATAATTAGGATTTTTATGGTTAATTGGACATAAGAGAAGGAAAATTAATAATTAAATTCCCTAATCCAAGTTTTCCTACATCTACAAGTGACCTAGGGTATGATAGTTCTCGTCACTCGACCCTAGATCCTTGAATGTATAGTGGAGAGGCGGATTTAAACATCTAAACACTAGAACATTAACAAATCCAATTTTCCCCTAAACATTTTGGTGAACCCATGTTTTTGGACTTAAATTGCAACTTGCTAAGTGTTTGTCTTCAGATTTGGATTAATTTAATTCATTCATATAGTCATTCATTTTATTACATTAAAAAAAATTCAAAAAAATTGAAAAATTGGAAAAATACAAAAAAATTGCATTGTTTGGCTAACTAAACTGCATCAATTCTTTCTAAATTTTCCTAATTCATGATTTTTGCATCAGATCTGATATAAACTATATAAAAATTAAAAAATTCAGAAATTTGCATTGCATTTTTATCATTTAATTGCTAGGGTTTTGTGGAAATTTTGACAATTTTATATAACCTAGTAATTCCAAAATCTAGGGTTAGTAGGCAAAATCCTTTCTCATATTTTTCTACTAATTTTAGAGGCTCGTTCAAATTTTTATTTGACTTTAGTCTTGCATTTTAGTGTAAATTTACATTTAGACTTAAAATATTTGCATTTTTGTATAGAAAATTTCAATAAAAACTAGCAATTTTGATGCATTTTCATTAAATTTGCATGGGCATTTTGCATGTTCAATCTTGAAAATCATTTTTAGATCTGAGAGTAAGTCAATTTCATCATAAATCACACTTCAAAACATTCACATAGTATTTTGTCCGAAGATCTCAAACCTAGGGCTTCAAAAATAATGATTTTCACTAAATTTGGCTTTATCGACTCTCCAAACTTGCACCATAGGCATGTTGTGAAAATTATTTTTTCACTAATTTTCTATTATCAGGGTAATAATTTTCTACCCCTCATAAAACGCTTCACAACACCCTTTTAACAGGCTCTTGTAGTGAAAATTCGGTGAAAAACTACACATTTTGGCTATTTTTGCCCTAGGGTTTGACCTAGTTTGCACTCCAAACATGTTGTGACAAATTTTATGGATTGAGGTGACTGATATTATTTGTTTTACCTCCTTAAATTCATTACAACACCTCCTTTTCTAGGTCTTGGAATTGAAAAACCGTGAAAATTTGCATATTTTGCTATATTTTCACTAGGGTTTTACCTTAAGTGGCACTAAAATCGTGTTGTGTTGGATATTTTGGCATAAAGTGGCTGTTATTACTGATATCATTTTCTGTCCATAATAATTTTCCTTACAACACCCTTTGTTATGCTCTTTTGCATTGAATTTTGGTGAAAAAAGTGCTTATTTTGACATATTTTCATTATATTTTGACTTGGCATTATCTTGGATTTGCATCAAGAGTGTGTTGAGAGTGATTATAGTGTTGTTTTATACTGATATCAAACATATAACTTTCTTTCCTTGATCAAAATCCTTACAACACCTTTGTTTCATTCATTGGCATTGAAAAAGTATTGAAAAATCAAGCATTTTAGGCAATTTGTGCTCTTATCTTTTGCACCAATTTTCAAAAGATTTCAAAATATGATTTGGCATTGATTTGAGCATATAAACATGGCCTCTAATCACAATGGCAACAATAGGTTCCCTCCTATACCTTACATGAAAAGAAAGGCTCCTGAACCTGAAATTGTCTTTACACCTCATGATAGAACAATCTGTGACTCTAAAGGACCTCTTTACATCACTGTGAAAATAATGGGAAATCCCGTGAATGGAACTCTTATTGACCCTAATTGCATGACTAATGTTGCCATCAAAGAATTCCTCTTCTCACATCAACTAATGCAAGGTTCTTATGACCTCTTGAGCATGATGATTAAGACACATAAGGGAACTTTTATCAAGCCTTTGGGTAAGATATCATTGTTAGTAACATTATCCGGAAAACATGTCGAACAATGGTTTGACATTGTCCCTATTTATAACCTCTTTCACATTAAATTGGGACATCCTTGGCTAAAATAAATGAAATCTATCCCTTCAACAATACACCATTGTCTGAAGTTCCCTCTGGATGGCCGTATAATCACCATCCCTCAAAACAAGTATAAACCTTTGGTTCAACAAAAACATTACAAGTTGAATTACTTTTGGGATAAAACTAAAGTACCTAGTCCTCCTACACAGGAAATGACAAAAGATAAACAACCCACATGTGAAGAGAACTTTAGACCGAAAGGACAAGGTCCCTATGTTGAGGTTCCTTCCCGGCAATCCTTACAAGGATCGGGAGGTCGTTGTCAACAACAAAGTGTTCCACCGCAACAAATGAGATTTGATTCTGGTGCTTCATCTTCTAATTTGCACAAGCCTATGAAAGAGGATATCCCTATCTTACAAGAGATAAGTGGTAAAAGAAGACAAAATAGAAAAGCAAGAGAAAGAAGAAAAAGAAGACAAGAATATGCTATAAACCTTGCCTCTCAACAAGAAAACATCGATCCCAACATTCAACCAAATAATAATGATCCTACCAACAAACAACATGAGCAAGATATGAATATAGCTATGGTACCTTATGTCCCACTATCCTCCAACATTAGGGAGTGGGAAGATGACGACGATGATTTGCTTATAGACAACTTCTAGCCTGGAAGGGGCCCTACAGGTAAATATCTCCAACCCTTTATCTCTCTTGTGATGTGCTTCCCCCGTGATGTGTTATATGTTGTTTAGGCCTCCTGCAATGACCTCAGATTCTCCCGTAAGGTTTAGGATACCAGGAGACCGC
The DNA here is from genome assembly GCA_027924645.1 of Cunninghamia lanceolata. Taxonomy (NCBI): domain Eukaryota; kingdom Viridiplantae; phylum Streptophyta; class Pinopsida; order Cupressales; family Cupressaceae; genus Cunninghamia; species Cunninghamia lanceolata. The sequence goes on along the minus strand of BSBN01000165.1, from coordinate 9,145,465 downwards.
CTCTGTTGTGACCTTCTATTTGTATGATCGTTCTTCTATATTTCTCTCTCTGATTTCACTGTTGTGTGTTGTGTCTGACAGACATAGTGTCGTGGTTAGTGACCTGGGGGTACCCTCCTACGTGACTGTCCCTAAGACACTTGTTTCTCTCTCTTATTTATTGTTTCCCTTCCTCTAGTGTTTCCACCTAGTGGGCAAATGATGACAAATATTTATACTGATGCGAACCTAGTGTCCCTTTTGAGAGCAATCAAAAAATGGACTTAGTTCCTAATATGACGATGGGGTTGTATATCTTATCTGACACTTGGCTAGTGGAAGCACTCATGCTTTCCATGTAGTGAATTTCATGATGTTTCTATCGCATTTACAAACCTTAACAATATTGTTGCTCTATGCACCTTTGTTTGCCTTTGAATCTAGCCTTGGCGGTACTCGATTCAGAGAGCTTCGTGTTATAGCCCCACAGTTATCCTCAAACTTTGAATTCGTGGTATAACCTTGGCTCTTTGTGTGGTTAATCATTTGCATTGATGTTGTTGTTTATCATGATTTTGTAGACACTAACATGTTTCTTACAAGGATGTGTTTGTGAGAACATTTGGCGATTGTAAAGTACATGTCATCTTCAAGGGGCATGGGCTTTGTGAAAGTCGATGTTCCCTTGTGTGTTTTCTTCCTACCTTAACATGCTTGATATCAATAACTGATATCAACCACCTTAAGGTGGGGGCATATATAAGGTAAGTTGTATGTTGTAGATGTTAGCTATGTGCTTGTCCTCAGGTGTAGTCTAAAGACTTGCTCGATGAGTGCATCTTGCATTCTAAGTTTGTTTGCAATCAATCAATCAATCATGTAAGCCCTCTATGAAGGCAGGATATTGCGTATATCCTTTTTATCTTAAGCCCTCTACAGAGGTGGGGATGGTGTATTTCTCAGAGCAGATTGCATCATCCTATCATTTTCAAAATTCCTCTGTGGAGGCGGGGAGCAGTTATGTGACTAACTCAACCCTTAAGCATGTTTTTAGTGGTTGTTGTGGTGAAGCCCAATCATCGGTGTGTGCATGTAATGTGCCTGAGATGGTGTTGGACCTAGAAATAGGTATACTCCATCGCTTGTCTGTCGTGTTTTCTCCGTGTCTTCAAGTGTGTGTGTTTTGGCATGCTTGTTTTGTGTGGCATGTTTGTTGCCCCATATGCAGTCTAAAGACTTGCTCGATTAGTGCATCCTACATCTTGGGAGGTTTTACGTGTCTTACATGTGTGTTGCCCCATATATGCAGTCTAAAGACTAGCACAATGAGTGCTTCCTGCATTATGGGAGGTTTGTTTACTTTCCAGTACTTGCATTTGCATTTCATATATATGACAAAAAGAAAAGAAAAGATATCATTTCTATCTTCCATGCATTAATGTGTCTTCTATGCATTGACTGTCTTCTCCATGTTCTACATGACTGTAACTATCTTCTCTGTGTTTTGCGTGCTTCTTACTGTCTTCTATGTGATTGGCATGTCTTCTCTGTGCTTGATGTGTTTGTGACCTTACTTTAATGCATGTATTTGCCTCACGCGTTTATACATAGATTAAAGTGGGGGCTAAATGTAACGTCAAAAAATGTCCCCTTGGGGGCTTTTCCCTCATAAGGTTTAGCTCCCGGGTCTTTAGTATGCATTTAGGACATCTTAGTTCATATTTTGGCATCCCGATGGAATGAGACCTAGGTTTCATGGAAGAGTGGACCTAGGTGGACCCCTTGAGTTGTACCCTGCCCAAAATAGGGGGGAGAACTTGGGCACCTACACCCTAGTCTTGCCCTATTTTGGGGCAGCCCTAATTTTTGGGTGTCAGTTTATGACCGTTATTTGGTCCTTTTGCTGACACGGTAAGTTTTGATTTTTAAAATCTTGGCGGGAGTGCTTGTAGTTGCATATATAAGCATGCTTAGGCATTCATTTGTAAACTAGATGATTACTAGCAAGCTATTGTGTTCTCAAAGTGATTCAAGGCTTTCATTGTGTCGCAAGAGTAGACTTGTGTGTTTTGTGTGTTGATATTTGCATATTTGAGCATCAATTTCCTCATGGAATAAAAAGCATCTTCCTCTCATGAGAGATTCACTACAAGGTGACATAATATTATGTTTTCATCATTGATTCCTTTGGTTTTTGCCTCTGCCTCACAAGGGCACACACTCTTTATCTAACAACGGTGTTTAGAGACTTAAGTGGCCTCCAGGGCTTGACTGAGGCAAGCCTCTAAACACCACAACCCCCAAACCAAGTCTTGTGATTACAAGTTACAGGTGTCGCATTTGGAAAAAGTGGAGTTGCAGGAAGGATTGGCAGGCATCAAGGATTCAGGATCTAAAGGAAAGGACATAGGGGCACTTCTAATACTTGGGCACTCGCTCTAGTGTCCTCCACATCCAAGTGTCAGAAAATAGAAGTTACAGGGCTGATCAGTGTTAGAAGGAGGTCTGGATCCTACGAAGAAACCTGCACCTTAGACTTGGGTGCCCGCTCCAGTGTCCCCAACTGTTTTGCTTCAATGAAGGAAAGGACACAGGGGCACGTCTAATACTTGGGCACTCGCTCTAGTGTCCTCCACATCCAAGTGTCAGAAAACAGAAGTTACAGAGCTGATCAGTGTCAGAAGGAGGTCTGGATCCTATGAAGAAACCTGCACCTTAGACTTGGGCGCCCACTCCAGTGTCCCCAACTATTCCGCTTTAAAACCTTGAAAATAGGTATTCTGTAATTTGGTATTTTACTCCCGTCTGCAAGAGCTTTTTCCATCATTCGTAAATTTGTTTCCGTATTTGCATAATTAGGGTTTTTATGGTTAATTGGACATAAGAGAAGGAAAATTAATAATTAAATTCCCTAATCCAAGTTTCCCTTCATCTGCAAGTTACCTAGGGTATGATAGTGCTCGTCACTCGACCCTAGATCCTTGAATGTATAGTGGAGAGGTGGATTTAAACATCTAAACACTAGAACATTAACAAATCCAATTTTCCCCTAAACAATCCCTCACTCTTTATCTCCCTATCTCTCCCCTCGGTGTCCTCTATATCTCCATATCGGTCCTCTCTCTCTAAACCCTAAACCTAAGAAACTCTAGGAGAGAGTGAGACAGAGGAGATGAGGTAAAGAGAGGAGGGAGAGAGATAAAGATAGAGAGATTGTTTTCGACATGCAACCCTAAACCCTAAATAATTGGACCCTAAATCTCTATATCTTTATCTTTATCATCCCTACACCTCTCAATATCTCTCCCTAAACAATGGCCCAAAACCCTAAACGTCTCTCTCTCTCTCTCTCTCTCTCTCTCTCTCTCTCTCTCTCTCTCTCTCTCTCTCTCTCTCTCTCTGTTGCATTGGAGTTTGACTCACCTGTGTCATTTCTAAGAGAGAGAGAGTTTTTCTTTTGGAAAACACACTCGCATTATAGGCTCGGTAATACCAAGCCATAACGTGAGTGCGTTATAACGTGAGTGCGTTATAACGTGAGTGCGTTATAATGTGAGTGCATTATAACGTGCTCACGTTATGACTTATATGGGACCAAAAAGTCATGTGACGACTTTTTGGTCCCTCATATTTGTGCATATACCCATAAAGAACATAAAAGGATTGCAAGGAAATAAACCTTCCCAAACAAGCCAATTCTAGATTACACAGAGCTAGAAAAACATGAAAAGGTAAAACAAGCAGCATATATTAATTACAAAGTTATGGTTACAATAGAAGAGGGTTTTGTTGGAGTAAACAAATGAGTCTCTATATCCAACCCTCCTTACATTAATTTTTCATCTATTTATACTATTTCATTCACTAACCTAAGTCACCTACTACAATAAATTCGCCCCATGGGCCTGTTAGAAGATATTTTTGCAAAAAGGAATATCTATCTGCAAAACATAAATGCAGAAAATATCTCGAGGATGAAGTAGCTGAGAAATATCTGTTGCCTTAAATCCAAGCAGTTGATTCATCTACCTGCAATAATTAAATGCACAACTACCTCCAGCTGGGTTGGTCTGATTTTGTAGTAATGGCAGCTGGAGAAGACATATATTTCAAATATATATTCCTGCCAAAACCTTTCATAAAGCTTTTACAACACTTTAAAGTATTTTAACTTAAAATATTTTAAAGTTTTACATTATATCACAAGCTTTATTTTCATTTTATTTCACTTTTCTTCAAATTCTGGCTTTTATTTTGCCTTCTCAAAAAAATATCTCTTTTACAAACCATTTTTTCTTCTTTCTCTTACTTTCTCCTTCAGTCGGCAATTTTTCAATTTCATGAACTTGGCTTGTGTTCTCGCTTTCCTCTTTTATCGGTAATTTATGACTTTGGCAAACTTCTAGAGCTTAGCATTTTTTTCTTTATTATCAGCGATTTCTCATTTCTCAAACTTGGCTTATCTTTGTTTTTTCCTGATCAACAAAACCTTCTTTTATCAAACTTTGTCTTTTTCACCTTTTACCTTGATCGGTGATTTGCCTTTATCGGCGAGCTTAGGAATTTATGAACTGATTGGTGAGTTTTGCATTTTACCAATCCGTCAACCTCTTTTATCTTTGCTTTTGCCTCATTGGCAAAATACCCATTTCACGAACTTGCCCAAACTTCAACTTTGGCCTCCTTCTCCTTTATCGGCGAAAATTTATTTTTTCAAACTTGGTTACTTTTGCTTTTGCCTTATTGGCAAAATCTTCATTTATCAACTCTACTTTGTTCTCACCTTCTTTTCCTCTCTTTTTTACCTTTGCTGACGAATCACCTTATTGGTGAATTTAGGAAATCTTGAACTATTTGGTGAGTTCAAACTTTCCCCGATTCACCGATTGAGTGATTCCCCTCTTTTGCCTTAGTCATTTTTCAAGTCCTCCTTCAGTCTTTCTCCCATTTGTCGGTGGTCCCTTTGATCGGTAAACGAGTGGGTTCGTGAACCTGACATTTTGCCGATAAAGGCAACTTTTTGCCTTGCTTTCTTCCTTAGTCACTTTTTCGACTTTCTTTCCTTCACTTAGTCGACGAACCGACGGGTTCATGAACTTGACATTTTGCCGACTAAAGCTAAAAAAATTAGGCAAAAGAGTTAGAAATTTTTGGGTTTTTTCAGTGGTTTTATACTCAAGATTTTTTAGGGATTTTTACAAGAAAAACACCCTTACATGAACATTGGGAACCTAAACAATTCAGTAAGATTTTCAACATTTTCAAGCTCAGACTATTTTACTCTGGAAGGGGAAAATAGGTCAACATAAATTAGAAGAGACAAAGCTAACAAAAAACTTTGATTAGGATAGAGTGAGTATGTGAACTTGATGTTGGAGAGATTCAACATGGAAGCTTGTAGACCATTGACTATTCCTCTTTTGTTGGGGACAAATTTATCTGTTGACGATTGTCCAAAATATCCTACTGAGGTGGAGGACATGAATTGAGTACCTTATGCTATCGTGGTTGGTAGCTTGATGTATGATATGGTCTATACAAGACCAAACATTTCCCAAGCAGTGGGAGTCCTTAGTCAATTTATGGATAATCCTAGATGGGTACATTGGGATGTAGTGAATAGAGTGTTTAGATATTTGTGGGGTACTTTTGAGTATTCCCTATGTTATCATGGTTATCCTACAAGACCTTAGCATTCACTTTGTGTTCAAGGATTTGTAGATTCAGATCGGGCATGTGACATTCACAGTAGGAGATACATCAGTGCTTATGTGTTCACTATGTTTGGTGGTGCTATTAGTTGGATGAGTAAATAGCAACTTGTGGTCGCTTTGTCAAATACTGAAACAAAGTGCATGGCAACAACTCATGCTTGTAAAGAAGCTATTTGGCTTAAGATATTGTGTTATGATATTGAGTTTGATGCAAGGAAGATTACCATTTGTTGTGATAGTCAGAGTTCCATATGTTTGGCAAAGAATCCTACATTCCACATGAGGACAAATCATATTGATGTCCAATACCATTTTGTTCATGATATGGTAGAGGATGGGAAGGTAAATTTGGAGAAAGTTGACACTTTGATGAATGTTGCAAATTCCCTGACAAAACCTATGAGCACGGAGAAGTTCAAATAGTGTTCAGAGTCTATGGGTCTTTTTCCCCCTAGCAATTAGTCCTTGATTATCTATTGGCTACTGAAAGGTGTTTGACAAGTGGGAGAATGTTGGGAATTGAGGTGTCTCAACCTTTGCAAGTTCCTAATGTTGTATTTATTTATTTTTTCCTACTATTGTAATTTTCTATGTAAATCTTATTTTGTCACTTTGTGGGAGTTGACACGGTGATGTGTAATCCTACGTGGAAGGTGACTATATGCCCTCATGTGACAAGGTAGGCATCCCATTTTGTGGTAGAGGTATTTTTCCATGTGTCGATATCTTTTAGGTGTTGTAAGAGGTTTATGATGCGTAAGAACTATGACAGATTCTATGACATTGTAAGAGCTGGAAATAGAAGGGACGAGATGAGTGTCATTTTCATGTATGACACTGTAAGAGGCATCTTTGACTTAACCCATTTTGGGGTGCCCAAGTTTGGGATATGAAAATTTGAAGAGAATCATTTATTAATAGTCAGTTATGACAGATTCTCTTACAGTTGTAAGTGTTGTCATATATGACAGATTTTATGATAATGTAAGAGCATCTGTCATGCCTATTTTGGGAAAATGTGGGGCGCCCAAGTATGGATGGTTGTAAGAGGTGAAAAGGAATATTGTACAAGTGTCATGGGAGTCAAACATGTGTTTGAAAAGTGTACCACATGGATTTGGATGTCCATCTCTTGTTGCTTGCTCTAGAAGCTTCCTTCATGCTTGCATCTCGCTATAAATAAGGAGCTCTTGGGAGTGATTTGTATGGTCCATTTGTAGGTATTGTTATGCTGACATAATTACTCTAGTATTCGACATATATGTGTACTCCTAGAAGAACTTGCATTGCAAGTGTGTTGTAATCATCCTTTGATTTGATAATACATTGTGCAGGTTTTGGAGTGGGGTTTTTCACCTGAAAGGGTTTTCCCACGTATATCTTGAATTGTGAGCTTAGTATTTGCATTTGTATATTGTTATTGTTGGCAAGAGACACTATATGGATTCATGGTTGTTGTCATTGATGGCAACAAAGGTCATCCCACATATCCGCAAGACATGATATGTCTCTACCGGAAGTCAGAATAAAGAATGTTGTGGTCCGGTGAAGAAGAACAGAGCATGTGGCAAGGTCCGACAGATTGGTCCGGACCTCTCAGAGGAAGTGTCTTGGTGCAGTGCGGATTTGGGGAAGTCAAGAGGACTACCTTGAGTGGTATATTCCAAGGATTTAGCCTCCGGTGATGGACAAGGAAAAAGATATGAATGGTTGAGTACCAGATTCCTGAGAGACAGTGAAAACAGAGGAAGAACTGACTGGCAGAGTATCAGACTGCTTTCCGGATGGGTTACTATTGATGACAGAGGTTGTGAAGGCATGAATCATGTTTGGCCGACATGATTAATGATATCTACAAGTATATGCTTGATCCGCATTGCTTGGTGAGGAAGGATTCAGCCGACAGAATGAAAGTTTATAAGAAACTAGACTGTTCCGGATGCCGACTAGAAAGGTGATGAAATTACTTGTGCGGATATATATAGAGGATGGATTTAGTTGTGAAGGCGTAGTTGTTGTGGAGAGATATGCGAATAAGTCCAGATAAAGAGCAGAGGTAGCAAAAAGGATCCGGTATGTGAAAGATAGCAGAATAAAGAACAGAGGAAAGATGAAGTGCAGCAGATCAGTGTACTGAGCCTAACCGGAACTGAACTCCAGCATATGCAGATGCTTCCAATCAGTTCAAGACTGTGATTCTCATCACTTTGTAGACAGTGTGTCTTCTTGTAGGCAGTGGGCCTCTTGTGAGCAGTGTGCTCGGGCAGTGAGCCCTAATTGGCAAGTGCCATCTTTGTAATTTCCTATTCTTCTAACAGAGAATAATTTTGGGTTAATCACCCCGTGGTTTTCTCCCTTAACAGGGTTTCCACGTCAAAAATACTGTGTCATGTGTTTCTTGTTTTATGGTTAATGTTTTATGTTTGATTTTATGCTGCATCAATTAAAAGGAAAGTTCAATAAAGGAAACAATTAGGATAACTGATTCACCCCCCCCCTCTCAGTTATCAACAATTGGTATCAGAGCCAAGTTCCTCCTAATAGAGCCTAACAGCTTGAGGAAGATCTGGGATTTCAAATGGATGCATATGGTTTAAGGGAGCAACTCAAGACTGCTCTTGAGGATCTTGAACAGTCGAATTCTGAAGTCAGTGAATTAAAGGAAAGACTCAAACAGGTTGATGAATTCATGAGAGAATTAAAAGACAAATTAAGTCTCTCTATGAAAAAGAGAAAGGAGCTGCTTCAACAGTTGGCAAGACAAAGTGAAGAAAGCAATACAAATGAAGAATTGACTGAGCAAACCAAGTTATGTGAAAAGTTATCAAAAGAAGTCATTATGTTAAGACATGAAATGGAATCAGGAACTATAAAGTTTACTCAAGAGATTGAAGAAAAAAGAAAGGCTGAAGACAATCTAAGACAATCTCTTAAAGAAAAATCAGAAGAATGCCACCAGATGGACAGGATTATCAGACATCTTGAATCTGATCTTGAAGATGCCAAAGATAATGAAGGAAAACTTGAGGATCAAATTGCCTCTCTCAAAAGAGACCTTCAAACAGCAAATGAATATAAAGAAAAATTCAAGATAAGTTCTGCTCAACTTGAAGTTCTTCTTGGAAGTCAAAAGAGGACAGATGACAAGTATGGTTTGGGATATGAGAAAGGAGAAAGCTCCGGATCCGGTCAGAAGAATCTTGGATCAGAAAATCCAAGAAGCAGGCCTAGAAGACCTCCGGTAAGACAGCCAAATGCTCAAAGATATCCATCCTTCAATGGATACTGCCACAGCTGCAACCACTTTGGTCACAAAGCTAATCAGTGCAGAATGAGAATGAATCAGATTAATTCATCCTTCTCCGGACAGTGCTTCAACTGCAAAAGGTATGGACACAAATCCCATGAATGCAGAAGAATGCAAGTAAACAAATCATTCAAAGGTAGATGCTTCACATGCAATAGAGTAGGTCATATGGCTAATCAATGCAGATCAAAAGGATATCAGTCAAATATGCAAAGAAATGTTATTTGCCAAATCTGCAATAGGTCCGGTCATAATGCTAAAGTTTGCAGAAACAAGAATCAGGACAAAAGAGGTCCAGTGTATAATCAGAATCAAGACAAGGGTAAACAAAAGATGAATGCGGATGAGGTTAGGAATCAGATGAGCAAGATTTGGGTGAAGAAAAGTTTAGAGAATGTAGAGGTTGGATCCGCACCAGACTCTGGTGCTGATATTTCTTCCGGAAATTAAAAAGTGAGCTCAGGCTCAGGGGGAGACTCAAAGAAAATCTTGTTCCCCCAGCCAAACAAGTGGTGCCGGATGTGGCACAAGATGCGGATCAAAGGGTTTGTAGATATGAGTCTTGAGATACTTCAGTCAAGTTTTCAGAGGTCCGCATGGAGTTATGAAGAAGCTGTGATCGATCAAATAAGACCTGTTCAGGGAGATGCTCCGGTATGATAGAAGATTACAAAAAGGTCCGGAAAGATCCGGAAATGCACTATCTTGTTCTGCGGATTGGACAGAGTGTTTGGGATGCTCTTGTAATATGTTACCTCGATTTATTCATGATTGAAAGATCCGGATGATATCCTCAGATCAGAACCAATCCGGGATACTCCAAACTATCCAGACAAGGCAAACCGGAATGATGTAGGTGAAGCATTTATTGCAGACAGATATTAGGGTTCGCGGAGCAATTTAAGGGATTTCTCAAAGGTCATTTGCTCATTCTGCACTCGAGAAGAAGCGAAAAGTGGAGCTCTGCAACAAGGTTCATCAAGCACCAAGGATCTCCTGCCGAAGCTATTGCATAAAGAAATCAATCCAACCACTCCGTGCAAACCGAAGGCGCATAAGGTATTCTCCGTTTTTCATTACCTCACTGCAAATCTTTGAAGAATGGCTACTCCAAACATAGTTAAGATCTCTGATAGACCTCGCCCCTCATTCAAGAAACATCCCTACAAATCATTGGAGGTAGACCCACTTGGAGCCTTCTCTAGTGTTCCCCATGGAGTTTTACACACCGAAGACATTAGGGTTTACATACATGCAAACATTGAGGAATTTGGGGAATTCAAATTAAGAGACCTCTATCACAAGCAGCTGATTGACAATGCTTTTGAGCTTAAACCAGAGTATAAGGATATTCAGAAGAAACAATTTGAGCAATTTATTCATTTCCCTTGTTTTGAAGAGGATGAATGGGTCCGGTATGTACTGAGCAGAATGCATGACAACTTTCTATGGCTAGATAGACCCTGCAAGATCACAAAAGAGGCAATTAGAGCAGTAACTGGCCTATACTCTTCCGGAGGAGTACCTATCCTCAAATCTGTCAAGAACAACATTGTAACTGAGGCCACCGGATCAAAATTTGACAAAAGGGCAATGACCATTGAAGACATCTCCGATCCGGATATCAAATATGCATCAATGATAATAGGATACAAGATCTACCACTCCAGCAGGGAGAATTCTGTATCCGGAACTGCAGTATACACTGCCTATGAGATGCTAAGAAAGAATGCAGAGTATGATCTCTGCGAACTACTGCTAAGCCAATTAATGGAAAATATACAGAAAATCAAGAAGGATAAGAAGAATTCCTTTAAGTATGGTACTCTGATTGTATGTCTATTCTTCTACTTCATGAATGAGCTACCCGGAACAAGTGGATGGGTATGGCAGAATGACAAACCTGTTGCAGTCCAGATAAGAGACTATTTGCATGGACTTGGGGATGCAAAAGCGAAAAATACAGCTCTATGGGGATACTTCAAAAACTTTCAGAGCATGATGCAAGCAAGAGAGAGAATTCCTCAGTCTCTCATTGAGAAATACAAGGACTCAGTGTGCTTTATGGTTGACACTGATCAGTGCCTAATGGAGGCAGTGGAGCCAAGGACTGTCTGGATCATGCCTATGGGGTATGAAGTAGATGAACAGATAGTGGAGCTGCATGTTCAACACATGCTAAGTCAGCCCAAAGATCCTAAGGCAGAAAGGTTTGGAACCTTTGAGGAGCTGAGTGTAAAAATACATGTAGAACTCAGGGAACCTGAGATTAAAAGAAAGGTGAGAAAAGAAGTAGAGCACATTGCTCAAGGCCTAGGCATCTCAAAGGAGGCACTTGATGCCAGCCGGGAAAAGAGGAGGAAGGCCGAGGAAGAAGAGAAAAGTAAAGAAAGTGCTCCGGTTGGAGCTCCCACCCGGACCAGATCAACAAAGAGATCTGCACCTCCCTCAACCAAAAGTTCAAAACCGGAAGTCCAGGCATCCGGTAAGAGATCCAAGACAAAAGCCACAAGGGCTTATGGAAGCCAAAAGGATGAAGAAGAAACAGAATCAGATGAGGGAGTAAGAGAAGTAAAGAAACAGAAGAAGAAAGGATCCGGTAAGCCCTCCACAGGCCAAGACAAGGATGAAATGGCAGAGGTAACTGTTGAAAAGCCCACTCTGTCACTAGAGAGCATAATCAAGTCGGTCACGGTGGATGGAAACCTTCAACCAATGACTGAATCATATGATGACTTCAGTGAGGCCGACCAAAAGACTCTGCAGGAGGCCACAGTAAAATATCTTAACATATATAATAAGGCTTTCATTGAAATAATATCTCTTATTCCTAAAAGCCTAGAGAAGGAAATGGAAGTAAGAAAGAATAATGCTCATGCTAAAGATCTTGAGATCCGGGAGCAGATAGCTATTCAGCTATATCCTCAAATTGATCCCAAGACCATGAACATTATCTTCAAAGACTGCAAAGATGAGTTTAGAAGCAAAGCCAGGATGAATCAACTCATGCTTGGCGAGACTGACAAAGTGGCCCAAGAAACAGAAGAGATCCTCCGGAAGGCCTTCAAAAGGTTCAATCTTCCGGTTGTAGAGGATTTAGGTACAGAAACAGCTGAGGACTTGGGACCCTCTGCTCCAGAAGAAGTGGCTCATGAACAAACTAGCATCTCTCCTCCGGTTTCCCCTACAGTCTCCGGATCCAAAGAAGAAGAGCAATCACAGGAGAAGGAAGCAGTGGTGAAAGACAAAGAGGTTGACAGTTCTAAGACTGCAGAAGAAAAGAAACATCTGTCTCCGGCAAGAGACACTGCACAAACTGTTCAACAATTTTTGAGCAAAGAAACTCTAGAGATTGATGAACTGGAGCTTCTAAAAGGCCCATTTGATTTTGACTCTCTCTCTCCGGTACAAACAATGAAGATAGCTTCATTTGCAAATGCCAAGGCAAATGAAAAGCTCCTGAAGTCTCATATGGAAGACTGTGAGTTGATAGAGGCTGCTTCCGGAGTACTTGTGAAGATCATGCCATCAATCCAGATAGATCCGACAGCCTCCTCTTCCGGTAATCTAAAAACCTTAGTCAGCAGTGTTGATACACATTTTGATTCTTTAGAAAAATCAGCTGAAGAAAAGGTCCGGAAGGAATTTTTGGATAAAAGATTTTCAGAGATATTAGAATTAATCTCTAAAGATAGGAAGATTGTAAGCATTGGAATAAAGAGCTTAGAGAATGCTCTTAAGGATGGCGGTGACATCTACAAATTTTGCATATCCTGGTCAAAGGCAACAGCAGCATTTGACAAGAAAATAAAAGAGGAACAGGATAAGCTACAAAGCTTATCTCAAAGTTTTGATCCTCTCTCTTCCTCTATAATAAATCAAGAATGTCAGACCATTGCAGTCTTGAATGAAATAAAAAATCTTGAGAAGGAAAGGAAGAACATCACCAACCGGATGGGAGAACTTAGAAGGATTATAATCCCTAAGTTGGAAACAATGCATGAGGCCATCAGTGATGCTCAGACCACCGCCCAAACAAAAGATCCGACAGATCTCAAGCGGGCAGAAGCCTTTGCATTTTTGCTAAGTGGTCACATTTCAATTTTGGATAGAATGAAGCAAAGTTGGGCTACAGAAATGATCCAATTGCAGACATCCTTTGCAGACATTCTTCAGTACATGTGAGTATGTAAATATGCGGCTATATATAGAAAATTTTTGAAAATTTTGGTGTGCGGACCCTACCCTTTGCCATTGATGTCAAAGGGGGAGTGAGGAGCAGTGAAAAATGAGGGATCCAACTAAGGGGGAGTTCCGGAAATTGTATATAAGGACAGAGCATCAGCAAAGGGGGAGCATAGTGAAAACACTTAGTCATTTTTCACTAAGTGTTGCCATCAATGCCAAAGGGGGAGATTGTTGGCAAGAGACACTATATGGATTCATGGTTGTTGTCATTGATGGCAACAAAGGTCATCCCACATATCCGCAAGACATGATATGTCTCTACCGGAAGTCAGAATAAAGAATGTTGTGGTCCGGTGAAGAAGAACAGAGCATGTGGCAAGGTCCGACAGATTGGTCCGGACCTCTCAGAGGAAGTGTCTTGGTGCAGTGCGGATTTGGGGAAGTCAAGAGGACTACCTTGAGTGGTATATTCCAAGGATTTAGCCTCCGGTGATGGACAAGGAAAAAGATATGAATGGTTGAGTACCGGATTCCTGAGAGACAGTGAAAACAGAGGAAGAACTGACTGGCAGAGTATCAGACTGCTTTCCGGATGGGTTACTATTGATGACAGAGGTTGTGAAGGCATGAATCATGTTTGGCCGACATGATTAATGATATCTACAAGTATATGCTTGATCCGCATTGCTTGGTGAGGAAGGATTCAGCCGACAGAATGAAAGTTTATAAGAAACTAGACTGTTCCGGATGCCGACTAGAAAGGTGATGAAATTACTTGTGCGGATATATATAGAGGATGGATTTAGTTGTGAAGGCGTAGTTGTTGTGGAGAGATATGCGAATAAGTCCAGATAAAGAGCAGAGGTAGCAAAAAGGATCCGGTATGTGAAAGATAGCAGAATAAAGAACAGAGGAAAGATGAAGTGCAGCAGATCAGTGTACTGAGCCTAACCGGAACTGAACTCCAGCATATGCAGATGCTTCCAATCAGTTCAAGACTGTGATTCTCATCACTTTGTAGACAGTGTGTCTTCTTGTAGGCAGTGGGCCTCTTGTGAGCAGTGTGCTCGGGCAGTGAGCCCTAATTGGCAAGTGCCATCTTTGTAATTTCCTATTCTTCTAACAGAGAATAATTTTGGGTTAATCACCCCGTGGTTTTCTCCCTTAACAGGGTTTCCACGTCAAAAATACTGTGTCATGTGTTTCTTGTTTTATGGTTAATGTTTTATGTTTGATTTTATGCTGCATCAATTAAAAGGAAAGTTCAATAAAGGAAACAATTAGGATAACTGATTCACCCCCCCCCTCTCAGTTATCAACAGTTATTACCTCTTTGTTAATGTGCATCTTAATATGTAATTGTAAGAGATAAAAATAGCATAAACCTTTCCTCATTAGATCAGTGTAGGAAGTTGTTTCCGTGTACCTTACTTCCTTTCATTAATAGTGATTAGGAATATTTTTCAGATGAAGCAACTACAACAGAAGATATGGTATGCAAATATGCAAGAATATTTGCATAGTCATAGTACAACAAGCAGCATCCCAAAAGGCTTGAATTACAATTACCTTTCTCTAAGGTTGGTAGTTGAATATTCCTCTAATACAAAGGCTCAAAAGCACCTAAATTAGTTATTTATCTTATTGACAACTCATATTAGCATTTTGTTCTTTGTAGTATATTTGTGGTAGTTGTGAGGAACTCTACCAACCTAGAAAAGATAGTCTTTCACATTGTTATAGATAAGAAGACATATGCACCAATACATGCTTGGTTTTCATTACATCCTCATCCTCTATCAATTATTAAAGTGAATGATCTCCATCAATTTAAATGGATGAAGATAGATAAAGATAACACTTAATTTATAGAAGTAGCAACAATGGGAGTATAGATAAACTGTGGGGATTTGCCATCATTCCTCATCTAAAATAAGTGTAGAAGAAAAACATGGCAAAGAAAAACTAGCATGGAACAACTCATGGTAATTCCTTGAACTATGATGAAAGAGAAATAGATGCAAAATCTTAGCAATTTGTAAATGGGTCTGCTAAAAATAGTAAAATGGTTGTAGACTTTCAATATAAGTAGAATTTGATGTATGATGAAAGAGAAATAGGTGGAAAATCTTTGCAATTTATAAATGGGTCTGATAAAAACAATAAAAAGGTTGTAGACCTTCATTACAAGTAGCATAAGATTCAAGAAGAGGGAAGTAAGATGACGTAATTTTTTCCTTATAGAAGTGGCTTGTTGGGCTGCCCAGGCTTCACTTCAAATTCATATAGTGAATTTCCATGAAGTTTGAGTCCTTTCTATTGAATGTCTCTATTCTTTACAATTCATTTAGCAATACAAAATGGTTTCCCCTGCATGATATCTCTGTGAATGATAACTTAAATTATAGTTCTTATAGTAAGGTGGTAAAAAATGTCTAGCATAAAAGGTAGGTGACAAAAAAGAATGTAATTGTAAATTTTAAAATACAAGAGAGCATTAAGATGTGGATGAGACATTTGTTCAAACATTTTATCCAAAGTTATCCCTTCATCATTTGAGAAACATTTTGTTGGTTTAGATTTTGATTCTATACTATGATTTCATGTATTTATTATGACAATCTTAGAAGCACCAAAGATGTTCTTTTCATTTACTTTAAAATAAAAAATATCATTACTTCTAAAAGTAAGTTTTCATTATGCAAGTGATAATCACTTTAAAACTAAAAGCTAGATTATTATCCAATAGGATTTTTATAAGTGGGCTTTCACTCAACCAAAAATTGTCTCACGCCGGAAATTTTTCTAAACTCGTCAGTTTTTCTCATGTTGGGGAAAAAATCGTGTCAGAAAAAGTCTCGTGTTGTTGAAATGTAGCCCGTCAAATACTCTGAAAATGGTTGAAAACACAGGTGAGCATATCAAATTGCAAGATTTGAGGTGAGATGAAGGGGAGCATGAACATAAATCAATTGTGGAAATTTACCGTGCCAATCACATCACATTCCCCACCACAGTAAAAAGAGGCAAAAATGCATATAATTCCATATTTAACCTCTAGTCATCAGGGAACTTTCTGTCCAGGTGTAGTAAATACTAATTTTCTTAGATGGTAAATCTCAAAGCTTTTTAATTCTCTCATCATCACCATTTATCCTGTTATCAAGTACACAAGTTTGGGTGTCACAGGCATTCCATCCACCAATCTGTATTCAAAAATGAACTTGTAAATGAAAAAACTGGTGACTCAAAATAAATCTGGAGTGCAAAAACTAAAATTTGTTTGTTGTAATTTCATTAAGCATAGAAAAACATAAAATCCTCCATTGCCTTTCAACTCGCGCCCTACGTGTTAAGCAGCTTTACCATTTTCTACTAAATAAATTTCTTCCACCGTGTACAACTGCCTTTCAGTCATGCATTGAATTGAGAAGTCTCTGTAGTGATCATTGTGGGAAATGAGTGCATTAAACTTACCGCAGTTGCAAGATAAAAAGTTCATGTCTTTCTCTTTCTCATATTGTATTTCCTTTCGAGTGTCTGGTGCACCCACATACAGGTTATGTAGGAAATGCAAACTTTTAACTACCAACAACTAATACAATAGATTGTTTGAAACCACATTACTGCCTTTTTAAATGTTCTAGGTCCAACATATTAAGCTTCACCATAATCTCTCCATTGGGATCAACCAAAATTGGGTATGTAATCTTACTTCCAGGGGAACATCCTTCAACATCAAGCAGCCATGCTTTATGTGAATCCACCTCATTAGAGGACAAGCCTAAAAGCTTCACTCCATTTTTCTCAAATTCACCAATGTAGTTCTCAATCCTTCCAAGCTATTTTAGGCATTCATCACATTGGTTCCTCCTATTTCTTCAATTCCTCCCAATGTTCTTAATGTTCCCTTAAACTTTCTATCAACCAATCCCTTGCACCCCTAAAGTTGCAAGTGCTAGTTATTGCTTTCTTGCCTTTACAAGTTTGTCTCATTTTTTGGCCATTTATTATACATCATTTTGAAATGATTTCAATCTTTAAAATTTACATTGTGATATTACCGTGAAATTAGAAGACACTATGATCGTGACAATGCTAATAGAACAAGCCCTACTCCCACTTGTTGTGCCTTGCACACACGTCCCATTTTGCCAAATGGAGACCCCCTCTTTTGCTTTGCCGTGGAGTCTCAACCTTTGTTACTTATGATGATGAGAGAGTGAATGTGTGCTTAGAGTGCATGATTTGTTCCAAATTTGAGTATTTTGCATGTTTGGAGTCATTTGATGTCTTTCATGGTTGATTTGGAGGTGTCTTGGGTAGTCTTGTGCTTAAAAGATAGTCATTTGTTGCCTTCTACACTAAAATTGGGTGTTACTGCACTTTTCTCTAAAATCCTATCACTGGATATTGCCCTTGAAAGTGCTTCTACAGGATGTTTCATGTTGAAATTCCTAGTTTCCAGGTCTTAGAGTTGTAAAATCATGTCAAATTCCACTAGATTTCACTAAGGGGTCCATATGCTTTCACCCTGATACATGTTCCTGAAGCCCTGATTTGGCTAAGTCTGAGACCCTAAAAATCTTGAAAAATGGCTACATCTGAAATCTGGTGGAACCACAAAATTCTAGAATCTGCATATGAAATCCTATAGATTTAGAACCCATCTCAAACATCCTGAAAGTATATTTAAAAATATTTAAAGTATAATATCTGACTTATACTTAAATATATTTTTAAATATACTTTCACACTAGAAAGTTCAAACTCTGGTGCTAAAAATGACCCCAACTGCACTTTGCGCCAAAAACAACCCTTACTGACCTTAGCGCTAAAAATTTAATCCATCGACTTTGCGTTAAAAATAGTCACTACCGACTTCTGGCGTTAAAAAACTCGCTCACAGACTTCTACGTGAAAATCATCATCTGCCGACCTTAGTGCTAAAATTACCTCCAACTAACTTCCTTCCACACTACCACTAAGTCGGTTGACACCAAAATCCCTACCAACACACTTTGCGCTAAAAACGGACCCAATAGACTTGCGCTAAAAAGTCAACTGACTGACCGCCTGAAGCATCATTTTAGTCGGTTGAACCCAAATCTGTGCAAGGTCGGATGAAGCCAAAATCCACCCAAGGTCAATTGGAGGTAAAATCCCCACTAGGTCAGTTGGACCCAAAATCCCTGCTAAGTCAATGACCCCCAAAATCATCAGTTTTTGGTATTTTGGCCTAAAAATTGAGTTTTGCAAGGTGCAAATTAAATTTTCTTGGTGAATTAGAATTGCATATCTATTTGTCACACCATGATGAACATTTTACCAATTTTATGTGGATTTTTTGGCATGTTTTACGATAATTAATGCTAGTGCACATGAAAAGTCCGTGACCCCCAAAAATCTTGTTTTTTACAGAAAAGGATAGAAAAACATGAAATAAAAGTCTGCAAATGGATTCTAATGACCACAAAAACTTCCTAGCTCAATATATAGGCCAAATGGGTACTTGAAAATGGCAAAAAATGCAGAAAATCATGTGAAAATCATCAGATTTAAGAGGTTGTTTATATGAAGGTGACATTGACAATGAGTTGTTTTTGACTGATCCATGACTGCAAATGGACATATATTGATCCAAATTGATGGGAATGATTGTTTAAGATGAAATTGATGCTTTGCATTGTTAATTGTAGGTCTTGGAGGACATATGACCTTGTTGGAGTTATCTTGGAAGGCTGAACATACAACAGTATCCTACTGACCCAGAAATGTAGAACTGACATTCTATCAACCAAATTACTGTTGCACTTGTAAGAGAAGATCAGTATAATGTCCAAAATGATAAAGATGAGTCTCAAGAGCTGAAATACATAGAAGATCATGCCAAATCACTATTGTTCCTGCTAATCCAGTCTAATTTCCAAGACTTGTTCAGAGCTGTCCCAGTCATCCAATCATGCAATGTTGGTCCAACAAGCTTCTAGTTGGATACATTTTCACCAAAAATGTGCCACATACACCTCTTGATCCAGTCAGCACTTGGAATCTCATGAATCTACATCAGCTCATATTTTCAAGTGTCATGTGACTATTTTGGCTTTATTAGGCCTTGAAAAATGACTTTTCATTATATACAATCAAATGGGTATCCATTTTGTCCAAATTTGATGTATTTGCAAGTTGTATTTTGTCTTTTTCCTAAAGGACAAATGCAAATCTAAAAATGTAACAAACTGATGTACTTCATTAAATGTCGTGTAATCTGGACCATTGGTGTTGAGTTAATCTCCACTGTCCATTGAAAAACTTGGTATGGTTCCTTGTCTATAAAAGGGCCATCCTTTTCTCTCATTTGCAAGTAAGATTAGATACTGAATTGCTAAGACTCTGCCAAATTGTGATTAACACAAAGCAAGTTTTGCAGGTTACTGGGAATTTGTGTTCTTGTGTTATCCTCTTTGGTTTTCATGGTTCATATCAATCTGAATTTAATTAGTTGTACTTTTGCAATGATGGGTAAATGTTAAGATATCTGATGAATGCTTTGGTCCATACTATTAGTGCTTGCTGATGGTAGGTTGTTGCGTATAGTTAGCCTGGGCCCTTTCATTGAATATAATTCAGTTGCATTCCACTAGTTAAGTTGCGTCATTGTCCGAGTGTTTAGTGAGTGAATGCAATTTGAAAATCATAAGGATCCTTTGAAGATTTCATCATTTCTTGCAACATTGTGGGTTTCCTATCCTGGTGAAATAGAGAATAGTTTATTGAAAGTATTTGTCTATCTGCAGCATTTT
This sequence comes from Cunninghamia lanceolata, assembly GCA_027924645.1. Lineage (NCBI taxonomy): Eukaryota > Viridiplantae > Streptophyta > Pinopsida > Cupressales > Cupressaceae > Cunninghamia > Cunninghamia lanceolata. Next base: position 9,125,474 of record BSBN01000165.1, on the reverse strand, counting down.
ACCCCCTTGTGACTGTCACTTAGGATCTCTTATCCCTTCTCTCTCCCTTTCCTTTTGCATTTTATTTACATAAAGTTTGGTAGATTTAGGTTATAAGCAACACCTACATTATAAATCTGCTGAAGATATCATAGGGTTTCTGCATATACTTTGTTGTCATTTTTCATAAACCCTGCATTTCATGTAAGACCCCTTGTTGGTACAGCTAATCACATTCCATTGAGATATTCCAAGCAAGCTAAGACCTAGATGTATTATCCTTGGGCAGTCCTATCTTGGATAGGATGTCTTTTTCAAGAGAGGTGTGATACCAGCAATCATACATGCGTTGTTGTGTGCTAAAACCACCATCAACACCACTCTCATGGAAGCTAAACTTCAGGTGCAAAGTCTTAAATACTTCTCAATAATAAACCATAACTGCATATATCTTCTAGAGGTAAACATTCATTCACTAATCATTTATACTTGAAGTTGCAAATTATTATGTCATATCTTTTTCTTTTGCAACCTTTCATCTATATCATATCTTGCTCTAAAAGGTTTCAATGAATTATGGAAGGCATGCATTTATAACTACAAGGGAAAATTCATAGGACAAACAATATCCCATTGCTTCAATTAGAAAATTATTCAAGTGAGGGACCAAGATTTAACATATCCTAACCCCATGATTTGTTAAGCCAAAAATGACATTGTGTTGTAGAACTAATGACACAATGATGGCACCAAAATGATTAGTCTCATGAAACATATTATAGGGCTCATTTATTTTAGTTGTTGTAGTTAATTACCATGTAAAATATCTCTCACAATAATAAAACAATATCTGGATGCATATATTTGGTAATTAGTCAGTTTTAAACCCCTCCAAGTTAGCCATGTCAAAATCAAGTTTATGCACTATAGAAATAATGATTCTTAGTGAATGAATTTCCACTAATTAATTCAACATAATCATATTTTTCATGTAACTGAGAATCTTATAGTGTTTTCTTGACTGTTTGTGGACAACTTTTCCCAAACCTTAAGAAGGTTGTTTTTTCTAGATGATGATGTTGTGATGCTACATCTCCACTATGGGATATTGACCTTTATCAAAATGTAAAAAATGGTGTAGTGGAAACATGTCAAGGAGACAACTCTAGAAGCTTGGAGAAGGACTAATATCAAAGAGGATTACAATTTCTAGCTAAAGCAAGTGAGATCAATTATAGATTTTAAATTCTAATTTTATAATCTTCATAAGTTGTAATGCAAATGAGGCCATAATTGATTTAGATTGTTTTTGAAGAATTAAAATATCCACCTTAACAACTAGATGGAAGCAATTAGTCCTAAAAATCTAGTTTCGATTATGTTATAAAGGTCTCCACTCTTTGTAAAATACCCAAAACCATTGCAAGCTTACATAACATTTTCTCTCTTTGATTTAATATTTCTCTCAAGTGGATTGAAACATTGGAAACAAAAAATAGTAGATAATGGTATCCAAACAAATAATATGTTAGGAATTAAGGTGTCTCAACCTTTGCAAGTTTCTAGCATTTATTATTTAATTGTATTTATTATTTTGCCTATTATTGTAATTTGGATGCAAATCCTATTTCGTCACTTTGTGGGAGTTGGCACAGTGATGTGGCATCCTACATGAAAGCTGACCACATGTATTTTTGTCCTCATATGAGGAGATAGGCGTTCCACCTTGTGGTAGAAGAGTTTTTCCATGTGTTGGCATCTTTCAGGTTTGTAAGAGGTTTATGATGCGTAAGAGTTATGATAGATTCCTATGACATAATCTATGACATGTAAGGGCCAGAAATGAAAGATTATATGACAGGTGAAGACAAGTGTTTGAAATCATCTTGCATGGGGAAGTAGGCACCCAAGTTTGACTATGACAAGGTTGTAAGAGAATATGCTATTAATAGACAGTTATGATAGATTCTCTTACAACTGTAAGAGTTGTCATATATGACGGATTTTATGACATTGTAAGAGCGTCTATCATACCTTAATTGAGTAAATTTGGGGTGCCCAAGTTGGGGGGTTGTAAGGGATGAAAGAGAAACACTTACATGTGTCATACACATGTTTTATGGCCTTGGAAATTGGGCCACATGGATTTGGACGAGTTCCTTGTGTGACTTGCTCTAGAAGCTACCTCCATTCGTACTACTTCTCTTTATATATAGGTGCTTGGAGATGGAGTTTGTATCACAGGTTTACAGGTACTGTTATGCTGCTAGATTGACTCTAGACACAAGTGTCAAAGACCATTGAAGCTTGCATTGCAAGTGTATTGTAAACATTCTTTCAGATTTGTTAATACATTGTGCAGGTTTCTGAGTGTGGGGTTTTTCACCCGATAAGGGTTTTCCCCACCGTAAATCTTTGTCTCTCTTCTTCTGTCTACTTTTTGGCTCTTGTGATTTGCTGCAATATCTCATGTTAATGGTTTAACATTGCTGTAATAGTTAGGATAAAGTTGAATTTGCATAGCCCTCTCCTCATTAGATTAGTGTAGGAAGTGTTTTCCACACACCTAGCTTCCTTTCAATTGGTATCAGAGCTTGATCACCTTTGGTCCTAGTTGTTGGGTAGGGGTTTTTTAAGCTAATCTTAGGTTGAGTGGGAGTTTGTACAGAGCATTCTGTATCTTATTGCAGCAAGGAGATGGCAGGCACATCAAGAAGGTTTGAAGTAGAGAAGTTCAATGGCAGTAATTTTGAGATGTGGAAGCTCAAGATGGAAGACATGCTAGTTGACCGAGACCTTTGGGATAGTGTGAACAGAACTAAACTAGTTGTAATGTCACAAGTTGACTGGGATCTAAAGGATTGGAAGGCTAACGGTCTCATAAGACTTGGTCTTGTTGACTAGTTGTAATGTCACAAGCTGACTGGGATCTAAAGGATTGGAAGGCTAACGGTTTCATAAGACTTAGTCTTGTTGATTCGGTGTTGTTAAATGTCCATGAGGAGACTACTGCAAAACTCCCTTGGAAGAAGTTGGGGGATGTGTATCAAGCCAAATCCCTAGTTAATAAACTTTTTCTGAGAAAAAAGTTGTATTCTCTTCGAATGGAGGACGAAGGATCCATTGCTAAACATATGAATGCTTTCAACATGTTGGTTGCACAATTGACCTCTATTGGTGTAAAGATGGAGGAGGAGGATCGATGTATGACCCTACTTTGTTCTCTACTAGACTCATGGGATCATCTTGTCATGGAAATCAGAAGCACCACATCCACATTCAAAATGGAAGAAGTGGTTTCTTCACTGTTGTCTAAAGAGATGAGAAGAAAGTATTCTGAGGCAGCCAAAGAGGCCCTTGTAGTTCATGGAAGACCCAAGGAGAAAGGGAAGAAGAAGGACAAGAAAGCTAAGAAGGGTAGATCCAAATCCCGTGGGAGATCTAAATCTCCTAGAAAGTCGAAGGCTCTTTGTTGGAACTGTGGAAAGACCGAGCATTTCTTAAAGGAATGCAAAGAGGAGAAGAAGAAAAAGAAGAAAGCTCCTGATTCAGATTCTGACAAGTCACAAGACAACGGTGATGCTTTCATCGCAGCCCTGGCAACCCATGCATCTGATGATGTGTGGATAATCAACTCTGGTGCATCATTCCACATGACCTTACATCGAGACTGGTTCACTAAGTATGAGGAGTTCGATGGTGGAAAGGTGTATCTGGGTGACGACTCTCATCTGAAGATCATTGATCGTGGAAGAGTCTCTATCTGATTCCCTGATGGTCAAGTGAAGGGGATCTCTAGGGTTATGCACATCCCAGGCTTAGCACAGAACCTGCTTTCTGTAAGTAGTTTGAATGATGCAGGTGTGCAGGTTGTCTTCTTGAAAGAAGGATGCAAGATGACTAGAGGATCTATGGTGCTTGCTAAGGGTACTCGGAGAGGTACTCTGTTTCAGCTGGAAGCATGCATTGCACAATGCAATAGTTCTTCTGACTCAAGGAAGAGGGCAGCAATCACTTTATCCCCACCATCTGAATGAGCAATGAAGAAATCTGTTGTTTCTAGTCTTGATGGTTGTAATCATGCATTGGAAGTTAAACTTCCTGCAGAAAAGACAATGTTATGGCATAAGAGATTTGGCCACATTGGTGAGAAGGGTCTGCATACCCTAAAAAATAAGAACCTCATTGAGGGGTTAGATGATTGTAATCTTGATTTTGACTTTTGCAAACATTGCATTTATGGAAAACAAAACTGTGTTCAGTTTTACTCGAGTTCTCATAAGTCTTCTGGTGTGTTGGACCTTATTCATTATGATGTGTTTGGTCCTATTAATGTTCCTTCGTTATCAAAATCTGTATACTTTGTATCTTTTATAGATCATTACAGTAGAAGGACATGGATTTATTTTCTCATAAGCAAATATGAAGTCTATAGCAAGTTTAAGGAGTTTAAAGCCTTTGCTGAAAATTAGACTAGTAAAAAGATTAAATGTTTGAGAACTGACAACGATGGTGAGTTCTGTTCTACAAAATTTGATAAGTATTGCAAGGAACTTGGGATTGAAAGGCACAAGATAACTCCATACACCCCACAGCAAAATGGAGTTGCAAGAGGATGAACAGGAAACTGATGGAGAAATCTAGGAGTATGCTTAGTGGAGCTGGTCTAGAACAAATGTTTTGGGCTGAAGCTGTTGCCATTGCTTGCTATCTGGTAAACAGATCTCCTACATTACCTCTTGTTGGAAAGACACCCATGGAGGTGTGGTCTGGCAGAAAGCCTTTAGTAAGGCATCTTTATCTTTTTGGTTGTGAGGCATATGCACATGTGCCTAGGGAGAAGCGGTCAAAGTTGGAGAACAAAGCTATTAAGTGTATCTTCATCGGCTATGGTGTTGGTGTGAAAGGATACAAGCTTTGGGACCGCGTGGCTGAAAAAGTGTTGTGTAGTAGAAGTGCCATCTTCAAAGAGCTTACACCTTCTTCCACTATTTTGCAGCCAGAAGAAAAAGAAAAGAAAGAGGATATTGTTCAGTTTCCTCTCACCCCTAAGAAGACTGAATAGAAAGACAATGTTGGACCTGATGATGAGGAGAGCTCTAGTAGCTCTGAAATCTCAAAAGAAGAAGTTGATCCTCAACCTCGGCTCTTGAGGAGGTCTACATGGATAAGAAAGCAACCTGAAAGGTTTGGTTTTACATTGCTTGATTCTAGTTGTGCTTATGCTTTGTTTACTAACAGTGATGAACCTAGAACTGTATCAGAGGCTTTGGATATGAAGGATGTAGGTTCCTAGAAGGAGGCCATGGAGGAAGAAATGGCTTGTTTGGAAAATAATCAAACTTGGGACTTGGTGCCTTTACCTCCTAGACGAAAACACGTTGGATGCAAATGGGTGTTCAAGAAGACAATTAGTGCAGATGGCAGTGTTGAGAAGTATAAGGCCAGATTGGTTGCGAAGGGGTATTCACAAGTGGAGGGTATAGATTATGGTGAGATCTTCTCTCCTATTGCAAAGCTAACATCCATTCAATTCCTGTTGTCACTCGCAACAGCTTATGACTTGGAGGTAGAATAGATGGATGTGAAGACAACTTTCCTTCATGGTGACTTGGAGGAAGAAATCTACATGTCATAGCTAGAGCATTACATGGTAAAAGGTAAAGAAAATTTGGTTTGCAAACTTAAGAAGTCTCTGTACGGTTTGAAGCAATCCCCTAGGAGATGGTACTCAAAGTTTGATGCCTTTGTGTTGTCAATTAGATTTGTGAGATCGAAATCGGATCACTGTGTGTATTATAAATTTGATGGTGATCGTATTCTCATTGTTGCATTGTATGTTGATGATATGTTGCTCATTGGGAAGGGTAAGAATATGATTTCTGATTTTAAATCTCAGTTGTCAGCATAGTTTGAAATGAAATATTTAGGGGCAGCTAGGTACATTCTAGGAATGGAAATCAGAAGAGACAGAACCAACAGAAAACTTTGGTTAAGCTAAAGTAAGTATGTGAAGACCGTGTTGGACAGATTCAGCATGGCAAATTGTAGACCATTGTGTGTTCCCGTTTCTTTAGGGATAAAGTTGTTTGTTGAGGATTGTCCAAAATCTCCTAGTGAGATGGAGGACATGAGTAAAGTACCTTATGCTAGTGTTGTTGGCAATTTGATGTATGCTATGGTTTGCACAAGACTAGACATTGCCCAAGCAGTGGGAGTCCTTAGTCGATTTATGGCTAATCCTGGATGGGTTCATTGGGATGCAGTTAAGCAAGTGTTCAAATATTTGAGGGGTACTTCCGAGTATTCCATTTGCTATCATGGCAATGTTTTAGGACCTCCACATTCTGTTGAAATTCGTGGATTTGTGGATTCAGATTAGGCAGGTGACATTGATAGCAGGAGATCCACCAGTGCTTATGTGTTTAAACTGTTTGGTATTGCTATTAGTTGGATGAGTAAGCGATAATCTATTGTTGCTTTGTCCACAACAAAAGTTGAGTACATGGTAGCAACTCATGCTTGTAAGGAAGCCATTTGGTTTAAGAGATTGTGTTCCGATATTGGTGTTGATGCAGGTCAAATCATGATCAGTTGTGACAGTCAGAGTGCGATTTGCCTTGCAAAGAATCCAACTTTCCATGCTAGAACCAAGCACATTGATGTTCAGTTTCACTTCATGAGAGACATGGTTGAGGATGGAAAGGTAAATTTGGAGAAGGTAGATACTTTGAAGAATGTTGCAGATGCATTGACAAAACCAGTGAGCATAGAGAAGTTCAGATGGTGTTTGGAGTCTATGGGCCTCTCGGCCTATAGCAGTTAAATCATGTTTCTCTATTGGCTCTTACAAGGTGTTCAACAAGTGGGAGAATGTTAGGAATTAAGGTGTCTCAACCTTTGCAATTTTCTAGCATTTATTATTTTGCCCATTATTGTAATTTGGATGCAAATCCTATTTCGTCACTTTGTGGGAGTTGGCACGGTGATGTGTCATCCTACATGGAAGGTGACCACATGTATTTTTGTCCTCATATGAGGAGATAGGCATTCCACCTTGTGGTAGAAGAGTTTTGCCATGTGTCAGCATCTTTCGGGTGTTGTAAGAGGTTTATGATGCGTAAGAGTTATGACAGGTTCCTATGATAGAATCTATGACATGTAAGGGCCAGAAATGGAAGATTATATAAGGGTAAAAGTACAAAGTTGTGTCACACTTTTATAAAGGAAACGACCAACACTGGTCCAACTTTTAAGCTTGAATCACTAAAAAGTAACACATATGTTTTGAATTTTGAAATGATGTAAACTAATAAAAGATTTATTTTTTAGTATATTTTATGTTTGTATTTTAAAAAAAAAACTAAAAAAGTTATTTGAATATATTTTTTAATAAATTGACACTCTAATTTAGTTGCTCATAAAATGCTGAAAAATGAAGTTACGTGAGACATTAATCTTTATATAGTAAATTTTATTTTTTTTCTTCAAATTTTTTGTGTGTATTTATAACTTGAAACTTTAGGGCATGGATATATTTTTTTCCAATTTTGATAAATATATATATATATATTTTTAAATAAATATTAAAATGTGTGTGTATTAAAACGTAGTTGTTTCCATTTGACGCCAAATTTCATATTAACTATTTATCTAAATAGAAAAAAAATTATACCATCTTGATATAGATTCTTTTATCTAGGGCATCATATTTTTTTTAATATTTTTTACTATTTTTCATTGACATGGTAATTGACCTAATGCTTTGTGCTGATAAACTACTTTTAGTAAAAATAAAAAGGAAATATAAATAATAATTAAACTATTAGAATATATATTTTTGAAAACTAAACTTATAGATCTACAAAAGAGTATTTTTATATTTTTAAAAAAATGTTATTTAGACAAGTAGAAGTTGTTGAAATATCAAGTTTTTCAAATAATTTTATTTTTTTGGTAAATTGGTTTCATTATGGTGCTACATATGCATTTAACCAACAATTTTAGTTGGAAAATTTGTGGACATCTAACTTAGCTAGAAAAAATCTTACAAGATCATATGTTTGATCAAAATAAATTTTTAGTTAGAAATACTTAAATTCACTTGTGCTTATAAGTTGGCTGAAAGCGTGACACAACTTTGTGCTTTTACCCATGACAAGTGAAGACAAGTGTCTAAAAGCATCTTACATGGGGAAGTAGGCACCCAAGTTTGACTATGACAAGGTTGTAAGAGAATTTTCTATTAATAGACAGTTATGACAGATTCTCTTACAACTGTAAGAGTTGTCATATATGATGGATTTTATGACATTGTAAGAGCATATGTCATACCTTAATTGGGTAAATTTGGGGTGCCCAAGTTGGGGGGTTGTAAGGGATGAAAGAGAATCACTTACATGTGTCATACGCATGTTTTATGGCCTTGGAAATTGGGCCACATGGATTTGGACGAGTTCCTTGTGTGACTTGCTCTAGAAGCTACCTCCATTCGTACTACTTCTCTTTATATACAGGTGCTTGGAGATGGAATTTGTATCACAGGTTTACAGGTACTGTTATGCTGCCGGATTGACTCTAGACATGAGTGTCGAAGACCATTGAAGCTTGCATTGCAAGTGTATTGTAAACATTCTTTCAAATTTGTTAATACATTGTGCAGGTTTCTGAGTGTGGGGTTTTTCACCCGATAAGGGTTTTCCCCATCGTAAATCTTTGTCTCTCTTCTTTTGTCTACTTTCTGGCTCTTGTGTTTTGCTGCAATATCTCATGTTAATGGTTTAATATTGTTGTAATAGTTAGGATAAAGTTGAATTTGCATAGCCCTCTCCTCATTAGATTAGTGTAGGAAGCGTTTTCCACACACCTAGCTTCCTTTCATAATATTATGTTTACCTAAGAAAATCTCAAATATTTAATATTTCTCTCTTGTTTCTATAGAATCTAAATTCCAATCTAAGGCTTTGGCATATGGGGACTCCGCCACCAACACTGATTACATTTAATGGTCTTGTTCATCCCATTGATCAATCTTGGCATATGTTAGGATTGGACTACTAGCCTAAAACCAATTTTGACAATATCTAAAAATTTGTTGTCATTCACTATAATGGTGGGGCAAAGCCTGTTGATAATAAAGAATACTGAGAGGGGGGTGAATCAATATTCCACAAAACCACTTCTTAACTAATTTATTTATCCAATTTCCAAAGTTAATAATATGAAAGAAGAATAAACATAGGAACAACAACCATAAAGACATAACACATGAACACTAAGATTTTTACATGGAAAACCCAAAAAGGGAAAACCCACAGAGAGGATTAGCTCTCAATATATATTGTAATCTTTTACAAATGGTGATGTTTAGGCTTGGTCACTCCATGGTCCTAGAACATGTTGGCTCACTGTCATGAAGTACAACTAGGTCTAGCAGGCTCACTGCCACAACCCTAAACATAGAAAGATTACAATGAGGGCTATTAAACCCTAATGATAGCTTACAACCAAGCTCACTACCAAGTACAAGTGAAATTATATAGGAAATATGAATACTACAATAGCACTTGTTAGTATGCCAGAGTGCAGTCATTTAGCAACTGAATATTGAATCATGAGTCTTCATCATCATTGATCTTCTATCTCTGCTCTGTCATTCTGATATTCGCATCAATCACATTCATACAATACTTCTTCGGACACTTCACACTCTTCATAGTCACATCACACACCCAAACACTGGATTCAATCCCATATATATATCCGCAACACTTAAGATCTTCATATTAGGTTGGCACACTCAGATGAAGTGTATAGTTAATAAATATGTAGGTTGTCAGCCAAATCTATTCACAAAAACTCCCAATGGACTCAAAAAACACTTGAATTGAATTCACATATGTTGGCCTCAACTATAGAACCACTTAGGATAAAGTTCTGATCAATAGAACTTACCGCACATAGATCAAACTATCATGTCAGCCTCAAACTTAGACTGCTACTGATTCAGTTCAACTGTTAGACTACATCTTTTACTATGGACCATAGGGCTTGCTCACAATCATGTCAAAGACTCCTTAGATATCATCAATCATACCTTCAGAACTACAAAGAAAAATATTCTTTAGCGGCAAGATGCGGACCATCAAAACTCAGACTTTATCATAGTCAATCTCTGCCAAACACTGTAGCGATACTCAACAACTTGCAACAATATTTTTGATGGACTTTAGAGCTTACACCTCTTGATTTAGACACTTCATACAAGTGTTTACAACACCTCAAAACCACATAACAAAATATGCACTTGCGGAGAAATGTGGATCATTTTACTTCGCACTGTACATCGTCCCTGTCTTAACTCTGTTCATCTAGACTTAGATATTTTCTTCAAATGACTTCCAGAGGAAGACATGACTTGAACACTGGAGTATATCATTATCAAATAGCTATGAGTCAACATACCTAAACTGCATTTTCCGGTCTTCATCTGCGGAGGCATACTGATCCACTTTCCGTCCCTTACTCTGAATACTGTCCATACTTAGTCATTCTGGCCTTCCGGTCTTGAATAGTCTTGAGCCTTGTTGCCAAATCAAGTTGGTCTTCCAGAGTGATGTCTTCTTTGTCTTGTTGATGTACCCTCTTTTCCTTATTTCCATCAATGACAACATTCCAGACTTCTTCATAGTAGTGTCTCTTGCCAACAATCTCCCCCTTTGGCATTGATGGCAACACTTAGGGAAAAATGTTTGGCTGCCTTGATTGCTCCCCCTTTCTATATACACCCTATATTTCTTCTCCCCCTGATATGTTTGCCCATTTTTCACTGATCGTCATCTCCCCCTTTGACATCAATGGAAAAGGTGTAGATTCCAGACTCAAAATTTGTCAAAACTGCAAAATTTGCTATACTCTGCCGCATATGTACAGGTACAATCTTCAACTTTATTTTACATGTGCTGGAGGATGTCATTGAAAATGTTTTTAATTTGAGCTAGCTCTCCATCCTAGCTTTTCTTGGCATTGTCCAAAATTTGAATATGACCACTAAGTAGAAAGACTACAGTCTCTACCTTGTGAAGATCAAAGGGTGTGTCAGATTGTGAAGCTATTTGTGCTTCAGCTGCTAGATTAAACATAGAATCTAACTTAGGATAGATTATTCTTCTTAGCTGACACATTTTATCTCTAATTTTATCCCTTTCACTTATTAGATTGTTCAAGTCATCATGAAGGTTGATGACTTGACTTTCCTTGCTGCTTACTAATTCAATCACTAGATCATATGTTTTAGAAGTGTTCATCAGTTTTTGCTCCAACTCCTTGATCTTTTCTTCTGTTTTCTTTGTTCCTTATAGCTAGGATAAACAAAATTTGTATATAGCACCAGCTTCTTTAATGGCATTTTGAATGCTTTTTATTCTATTGTCTAATTGGGCTTTGTCATTAGTTATCATTTCCATCAACTCATTCAATCTCCTCTCATTAAACTCTTGCCTAACTTTTATTTATGTGGATTTTTTAAATGATTCAAAATGTTTACTTACAGAGTTTAATAGTCCTTTGAGTTGTTTTTTGATGTCAAGGAAGTATCCTTCTAGTGTGTTGTCATCAACTTCTCCAAAATGCTAGATGCCTCACCAATGAGCTCACTATCTTCAATGTGAGACTTTAACATTTCCTCTCTTGCCTTTTCTTGTACAATTGATGCCAATCTAAATTTCTATACAAGGGACATTGTGTCCAAGTTTATTGGATCATGAAGAAACTTAGGCTCATCCAAAATTTGTTTCTGTTTCTCCAAGAGTTCTTTAACGGACTCTGCAGTGTCTCTTGGCGCAATAGAGACTTCTTCTTTCAAGCTCAGCTCTGGATCATTGTATTCATCATATAATTGTGCAATAGGCTTCATATTGCCATCCACTGTTATGGATTTGAGAACATATTCAAGACTTATGGTTGCTTTTTCTATCTGAGGCACACCTTGCTTTTGCCTTTTCCCAGGTTTACCCTTACTGGAGGGTTTCTTTTTGCTAGTTCTGGAGGCTTTTGTAACCTTAGTTTTCATCTTCTTTACTTCTTCATCTAATTTTGTTTCTTCTTCATCAACTGTAGTACTTACATGCATTCTTTAGCCTTGGTCTTCTCTCTTTTGTGGCTAGTAGCAAGAATTTTCACACTTACAAATTGTGTGGGATTGAAGGGAATATGTGCAGCTTCTTCAGAGGTAGATGCTTTGGTCCTCCTTCTTGATGCATCTAGTTTTTGTGATTTATCCTTGGGTTCTTCTAGAACTTCAACAGATTCACTTTTCTTGTTTTCCTTTTCTTCCTTTTTAGTTTGAGCTTTTTCCCTTGCCTTTGTCACTTGTTCTTTTGTGAACCTATGTTTCAAGGCAATTTCTTCTACCACTTTCTACATTTTCTTAGAGATCTCAGGTTTTCTCACTTCAACAAAGACTTTAGCATGCAATTCCTCATAAGTCCCAAATCTTCCTTCATTGGGATCGTTGGGTTTACTTAACACATGTTGAGCATAATTTTATAATATTCCTCCATCTACCTCATATCCCATGGGCATAACCCATACGGTTCTAGGCTCAATAGCCTCCATCAAACACTAATCTTTTGTCACAATAAAGCAGATTGTATCCTTATATTTTTCAACAACTACTCTGGGGATTCTTTCCCTGGTTTGCATTAACCTTTGGAAGTTTTTGAAATAGCCCCATAGGGATGAATTTTGAGCATCAATACTGCCTATGCTATTTAGATGAGTTATAATTTGAACTGCAATAGGTTTATCATTTGTCCAAAATAGATTCTTCATCCTGGCAATTCTTGCATGTAGTAGAAGAATAAATAGAGGATCAACATACCATATTTGAATGGATATTTTTGCTCTTTGGTCTTCCTTAAATTTTCCATCAGTTGTTGTCAAAGAAGCTCACAAAGATCATACTCTGCATCTTCCTTCACCATCCCAAATTTTGTATAGATTGTTGTACTAGATACTAAATTGTCCCAATTTGATAAATAAACATTATATCCAATAATCACGGATACAAATCTTATTGCATGGTCTTCAATATCATTGATTGTTAGTGCCCTTTTGTCAAACTTTGCTCTAGTGGCTGCCATTACTTTGTCATTCTTCACAGCTTTCAATACTAGTGTTTATCTGGTGGAGTTTAGTCCAGTTACTATCCTTATAGCATCTTTCATAATCTTAAAAGGTCTCTCGAGCCACATGAACTCATCATGAACCTTGCTCAAAACATACCAGACTCATTCATCCTCAACGAATGTCAGGAAATCAATGTACTGAATGAATTTCTTTGTTTCCAATACCTTGTATTCATTTTTCAGATCGTAACCTCCATCACACAAGTGATCTAGAAATAAATCTGTGAGTTTGCTTTGTCCATGCTCTTCTAGGGGAACATGAATATATGCCCTAACATCTTGTGCATGCAAAACTCTATGTGGAACTTCTGAAAATGCACCCATTGGATCAACTTTGGTTGCTTTAAAGGGATGTTTCTTGAATTTAGGTCAAGGTCGCTCAGTAATATCAACAACTTATGGGGTTGCCATTACAAAGATTTAATAAGATTCTGACGGTAAATACCTTGCTATGTCGAATTAGGGTTTCCTTTGCCTGGAATACTCTAAGTTCTTTGAATCTTTGTTGACGCTTGAAAGCTTGCTTCAATCTCTCTTAGATATCTGATAGCTCGAACACAAAGTGAGTTATAGTGCAAATGAGTTTTCCTTTTATCTTCTGCGCTTGACCTAATTGTCATAAATGCTCATTTTCAAAAAGCTACCTGACTTTTCTCTAATAGATACAATCGATCAAAATTGCTCTATAATGCACCATACTAACTCATTTTCTTCCAAATTTTCTTCCATACCAGATTCTACCACAAATCTTTGTGCCAGATTCCAGCACTAACTATCTAGCTGGAGGTTTAGATTTTCAACATTGCTCCCCTTGAGCCAAAGCTCCCAATTTACTTCCCAAAGGAAGTATCTGCATTAGATGTTGGTGCGGATCTATCCTCTTCTATAATTACTTCTTTCTTGATCTAGATCTTGTCCGTTTCCTTCTTGGATTCAACCAAATCAACCTTTTCTTTTCCTTTATCATTTTTTTGCTTTGTTTTCCTTTCTTCAGCATAGTAATTTCTCTTCACATTCTTGGTTCTGTAGAATCTTGTAACATGTCCAAATTTGTTGCAATTGAAGCACACAATGTTCCCTTGTCCTTGATTCCTTCCTCTAAATGAATTCATCCTTGATTTGCATTGATTAGCCATGTGTCCAAATCTATTGCTTACAAAACACTTTTCATTAAATGATTGACTATTCCTTGCATTGTAGGAACTATTCCTTACTAGATTTCTGCATTCATTTGATTTGTGACCAATTTTCTTGCAATTGAAACATTGACCAGATAAGGATGGAACATTTTGATTTACTCTACTCTTGCATTGAGTAGCTTAATGACCAAACTTATTGCAATAAAAATAGTGGCCATTGAAAGATGGATACTTCTAATCATTTAGCTATCTGACCAAAGGTCTTCTAGGTCTTCTTCTTTGATGGTTTCCTCTATTTTGCTTTAACTCGGTGTTTGTTTGGCTAGATTTTGAACTTTCTCCTTTCTCAAATCCCAAACCTTGCTTGTCATCAACACTCTTCTGACTAGCAATCATTTCATCAAGCTTTACAGTACTTATCTTGAACTTTTTTTTATAGCTCTTGGCTTTTTCCAGGTCTTTTTTTAGACTCATAATTTCTTTTTCAAGTTTGGCACAATCTTCTGATCTACCTTTCATCATTAAATTCAGAATTTCTTCTACTTTTGTTCTTTCTATAACTTATGTTTCCAAATCATTCAGGGCTTCATTTGCCAATATCAATTGATCACTAACTTCTTTGTATTTGTCTTTGAATTTCTTGACTTGTTCTTTTAACTTTGAGATACATTCATCAGCTTGTTGCAAGTTATCCTTTAGATCTCTGACTTCTGCTTCAGATTTTTCAAGATCCATAAGGGTTGCTTCTAGTTCCTTGTTGCTTTCCTAATTTCCAAATCTTCTTGTTGCCATGATTACACTACCCCAGATCTTCCTCAAGTTGTTAGACTTCTTCCAAGGAACCTTGCTCTGATACCAATTGTTCATAATAAGGAATACTGAGAGGGGGGTGAATCAGTATTTCACAAAACCACTTCTTAACTAATTAATTTATCCAATTTCTAAAGTTAATAATATGAAAGCAAAATAAACATAGGAATAGCAATCATAAAGACATAACACATGAACACCGGGATTTTTACGTGGAAAACCCAAAAAGGGAAAAACCACAAAGAGGATTAGCTCTCAATATATATTGCAATCTTTTACAAATGGTGATGTTTAGGCTTGGTCACTCCACAGGCCTAGAACATGTTGGCTCACTACCAAGAAGTACAACTAGGTCTAGCAAGCTCACTACCACAACCCTAAACTTAGAAAGATTACAATGAGGGTTATTAAACCCTAATGATTTCTTACATCTAGGCTCACTTCCAAGTATAAGTGAAATTCTATAAGAAATATGAATACTGCAACAGCATCTGTCAGTATGCCAGAGTGCAATCATTTAGCAACTGAATACTGAATCCTGAGTCTTCATCATCACTAATCTTCTATCTCTACTCTGTCATTTTGATATTCGCATCAATCACATTCATACAATACTTCTTCAGACACTTCACACTCTTCACATTTGCATCACACACCCAAACAAATTTAATCCCATATATATCTGCAACACTTAAGATATTCATATTAGGTCGGCACACTCAAAAGAAGCGTATAATTAATAATCTTGTATCTTGTTGGCCAAATCCATTCACAAAAACTCCCAGCAGACTCAAACAAAACTTGAATTGCATTCACATATGTCAGCCTCAACTCTAGAACCAATTAGGATAAAGTTCTAATCAATAGAACTTACCGCACATAGATCAAACTATCATGTCGGCCTCAAACTCAGACTGCTACTGATTTAGTTCAACTGTTAGACTACATCTTTTACTGCAGACCACAGGGATTGCTCATAATCATGTCAAAGACTCCTTAGACATCACCAATCATACCTTCAGAACCGAAAAGCAAAATATTCTTTAGTAGCAAGATGTGGACCATCAAAACTTAGACTCTGTCATAGTTAATCTCTGCCAGACACTATAGCGATACTCAGCAACTTGCAACTATCTTTCCAATGGACTGCAGAGCTTACACCTCTGGATTTAGACACTTCATACAAGTGTTTACAACACCTCAAAACTGCATAACAATATATGCACTTGCGGAGAAATGTGGATCATTTTACTTCGCACTGTACACTGTCCCTATCTTACCTCTGTTCATCCAAACTTAGATATTTTCTTCAAATGAATTTTGAAGGAAGTCATGACTTGAACACTGGAGTATATCATTATCAAATAGCTATGAGTCAATATACCTGAACTACATTTGTCAGTCTTCATCTGTGGAGGCATACTGATCCACTTTCTATCCCTTACTCTAAATATTGTCCATACTTAGTCATTCTAGCCTTCCGGTCTTGAATAGTCTTGAGCCTTGTTGTCAAATCAAGTTGGTCTTCCAGAGTGATGTCTTCTTTGTCTTGTTGATGTACCCTCTTTGCCTTGTTGCCATCAATGACAACATTCTAGACTTCTTCATAGTAGTGTCTCTTGCCAACAAAGCCATGGTTGCACATAGCCTTTCCTGAGCTAAGGCCTTTGTGGGTAAAATATGTAATTTTTTAGATGAGTTTATCAAACGTTGTAACATAGTAGATTCCAAATTTTCAACATAACTATTTTCATTCAATCTTTTTATGGTGGTCGAGCTATCCAAAACAAGGATGAATGGTAGGTAAATCATTTGTCTCCTTGTAGATTGTATATTCATCAAAATCTCTTAAATTATTGGATCCATGAGATTGTTATCTAAATTAGTAAAAGCACCTATAGGTGCTATTGGATTGTCGATATCACATATATAAGTAGTCGTGTCAAAAAGCACTACAAAAAATATCTTTAACAAAAAAATATAAATGTGCAGTTCTTGGTAGACATGACTATTTATAAATGTGCCTATCAGCCATCGAATACCACCTATAGGTGTTTTTACTAGTATTATTGTTTTCTAAGAAATGCTACTAAGGTATGTTTGGTGAGATAATGTTGTGTGATAAGTATAGGTATTAAGGAAGGCGAACTAGGTCTTTGTGCTGAAGTATCTTAACATGATCCAATTGTGTGGGCAAAAATAAATAAATGATTAAATTAAGATTGCTAGCTAATTAAAAATAAAATAATTTATGGTCTTAAATTATTTAATTATTGTTTGAAGTATAATATAATTTATTTTAATTATCTTATTCTATGTAATTTCCAATATCTTTTAAGAAAAAGAAATAAAGTGGATTTAGCAATTTTAATTGTTTTACTTAAATTAATTTGAATGTACAAGTTCATAATTAGAATTTGAAGAATAAATATCATAGTTTTTTTTTTAGAAATAAAAGATAGAGGACTTCTTATATTTAGTTATGATGAGTTTTAAATATTAGAAAAAGTGGAAGAACTAATATTTTATTATTAGATATTTTCTAAGTTGTGTGTATGAAAAAAAAAAAATTTAAAATAAGATTTTCTAAATTGAGAATAAATTATTATTTTATGAGTCTTATTCCTACAATTAAAGAGTACATTATTTAAATATAAATTAGGAGAATTCTTTTAGAGAAGGTTAATAATTCAATGCATTCAAGAAGAATCTAAAATAGAGAAGAATTTGTCGGTTGAAGCTTAGAGCTTTTGGATTATTATTTTTTGGATAGAAGTTCAAGGGGTGATTGGAATTGTGTTTGGATCTCCATAAATTGTTGTCAAGTTAAAAAGCAGTCAAGGTAGGATCTTAATCATGGAATGAATTTATCAAACATTTTAATTTGGTTTAATAACGAATTTAGATTCATGATTATAAAAGAGATGTCTCTTTGATTGAATGAATGTATCTTGTTCAAAAAGAAAACATTAGAAAATTTCATCATTAATTGAAACTAGGAGTTAGATTTCAATCTAGGAAAGATAAGGACATTGGCTAATTGGATGAATGATTTAGGAAATTCATTGAATTTAAATTGTTAAAATCTAGTTGTTTTAGGTCTTAAAACTAGGGTTCTTGTAGAGAAAGAAACCTTGTGAATCTAGAGAAGATTAAGAGATTTATGACTTTGGATTTAGATTGTTCTTTAATATTGGTTTAGGAATACTTTGAAACAAATATAAATTCAAATTACTATTTCAATTATAGATCTTTGAATGTTTGAAAGTCTATGAATTTGTGATAGAAAGGATGGAATAGGAACAACCTAGTTATGGATTCTTAAGGAAACAAGAATAGATCCTATGGGGGGTCTTTGTATGAAAAAACATATGAGTTGTTTATGGTTGTACTTATTGTATGATCTATTATGGAAGTGATTGAATGATAATTTACTTACTTTGAGTGAATTTGGGTTGGAAACATGAGTGTTAGCTAGTGAACTCGTGAAACCTATGGCATAAGTCTAAACTAGGTGATGAATTGATTTCAAAGAATGAATATGGTCTTTGAGATTAGATGGAATATATATGTGAATTTTTGACAATATGAGTATGTTGGAATATGTGTTTGCAAACTCATAGAAAACTTGTCTTATTATCCCTATATTCACATACTGTATTATTTTTAGTTTGTTATCAAAAAAGTCTAAGAATGAACCCTAGATTTGATCTAGGTAGAGAATTCTGAAGAGTCTTTATTCAAGACACAAGTGCAACTAGGAGAGTACATTGCTAGAATGATAGTATCTACCAAGTGCATTACTGTCTAAAACCTACACTAATATCCTTCACTTTCTCGAGTGTCTCCAGAGCATGTTGATATCCTTTAGTTGCATTGTACACCCTAAAGTGTGTTGTAATCTAACTCATCAAAGGCTTCTAAAAGTTGCACATAATTCTAGGATGTCTACTAGTCTGTATTTTGACTACAAGGAGGGACATAATATAGTAGATAATGTTTTGTATGATTTCCTTGTGTGGAAAGGTTTAGGATGGTTATCCTACTTGATTACATATGATTCTAGCTATGGTTGGTGTTGTGTTATCTTTGTTATGAGTTAAATTTGATAGGTATTATGGTAATATATGAGTAAGCATAAATGGACGTGTATTTCATGCTTCTCTACACCTATTGGTCTTGTCATAAGACTTTGAATACCTTGGTTACCAATAATGTGCTAGGATTAGATTAGATTGGGAGGAATTAAGGAAGGTAACATCCAACATCACTTTCTCTACTCCAAGTCCAACACATTTGAAGATCATCATTCCCTTAAAGTTAAGATTGCATGAGAATTTAAGCTTTCTCTTCTCGCCATAGATTCATATCACATAGGCTCTAGTGCTCTTACAGGGTGGGGGATTCATAGGCTGTGTGTTACACATTTTTATTCCCCTTCAATCCTTAGAGCTAGGAGATCTTCAATGAAGTCATGTGGCCTTAGTTATGGTGTGCTCCATTTTCCACTAGTGGGTGGCATGCTCCATGTATTGCTATGGTTCTAAATCTCTTTTACCTATGCGAGGTTTTAATATAGTGGCACACTACCATTGGGAGTTGACATCTTGGTGTGGTATGAGTCAATACGATTGTGTGGGTTAGGGTGTCATATTGTGATATGGTTTTGTGTGATTGTTATTGTCAAGTTTTATTATGTCTTCCTTGTATATTTGAGTTAAGTATGTTTGTCTTTGTATGTTAGATGTCTGCTATTTGGTTTTATGTATTCATGTACATGTGTTGTTGATGTATGTATGTTGGTTCTACGTGTCAAAATGAGGAAATTGTGCTAAGGTGATAGGATACATGTACTATGGGATGCATGCTATCCTACCTTGAGCATGCATTTTTTAACAAGACATGTGGTATCAATGATGATGACTCTCATGGTATGGGATGCAAGTAGTAGTTAATTTGGATGTTGTGTATGGTATCGAATGTATAGTACTAGTAGAGCTTAGTAATTTTGTAAGCTCTTTTAGAATATAACGGTTCTCATATTTGACATGTTTTATGTATTTGGGTTTGTATATGTATTTGATGATGGGAATGATGTGTTGTGAAGTGTTGTGTGATCTTGGTTGTCTTGGAATGATTATGTGGCATGTGTGTGTTGCTGTGGATTTGATTTGCCTTAGTTAAGTGATTTAATCTATGGTTTCATATGCATGTACATGTGAATGTTAAAAGAATGAATTAAACAAGATAATTATTAGTATTATATGTACTACACTATTGGATTATGGATGGATACTTCTTTTCCTTGACTGATGGTTAGAGAGGAAAGAGATTTCCTCTAATGGTAGGTTCAAGTTTTCCCTAACCAATAATGAAAGCTTGGAGGGATCATGGTGTAGTCATGGTTAGGAGGGTCCATAGA
The DNA here is from genome assembly GCA_027924645.1 of Cunninghamia lanceolata. Taxonomy (NCBI): domain Eukaryota; kingdom Viridiplantae; phylum Streptophyta; class Pinopsida; order Cupressales; family Cupressaceae; genus Cunninghamia; species Cunninghamia lanceolata. Next base: position 9,104,937 of record BSBN01000165.1, on the reverse strand, counting down.
GTGAACAGTCCAGACTATGCAGCAAGAGTAAACACAACAAAAAAACTCAAAGATAGAAAGAAAATGTAGATTCAATCATTCAGTATATCATGGATTCAAAATATAAACTAGTTGTGTTGTGTGGTTACACAACACGCCCTATTTTGCCCCAGCAAAATAGGGACCCAACTTTTTGCTTTGCTTGGCTTGCTTGTTCCCTTTGTTTTTGGGCAATATGGTAAAAATTGGTATCATATTCATGTCAAGATGTCATCCTATGCATATCAAGGCCTCATGATATAGGTCTAATTTTTAAAGTCAAAATTTGTCATCATTAACCCTGCCAAGTGAAAGAGTGCAAAATTTTAAGCAAGTTTGCCTTTTGAAGCACCCCAAAATTCTCTAAGACCAGGAAGTTATGCCTGGTCAAAGTTTAGTCAAATAGTCTTAAGGATATCATCACATTCCTTAATATCCAGACATTCACTAATGTCCTGACCACAAGGATTTACTGATGTAGGAGCATCTCAGGCTCCAAGATCATCTGCATCGTGTACATGTGTTTTTTTCTTCTCTTTGTTGCTGTGTTTTGGCAAGCTCGTGTTTAGGTCTCCATGTTACCACGTTACAGCTGAGCGTAGGTAGGAAGTCTGCAGGATGGCAGTTCCCCACGTTACTGCTAAGCATGTTCAAGAAGTCTACAAGATGGCGATTCCCTACGTTACTGTTAAGCGGAAGGAAGGAGCCCGCGGGAGAGCGGTACCCCGCATTCCCGCTAAGGCGATTTGGAGAGTCAATGGGTGAGTGGGATTTTTTGCCACCTTTCCACATTGAATCTAACATCAGCAATAGATATTGGTAGCCGCACCTTTTCAGTGGTGAGTCAGTTAGGTTTCCACATCAGAGACAATGGTTTAACTGCCACCAAGGTATATAAGGTAAACATTCAAGATGGTTGTAAGGGGGACGTCAAAGGGGAAAATAATGATAGAAAGGAGAATGCGAGAAGTAGAGACTTGACTGGAGGAAAACAAAAATAGAAGAAATAAGTCATGGGGTCAAGCGGTAGATACAGATGAATGATAGAAAACCATTGAAGGTTGATACTGTATTTTTAAGCCCGTAGATCATTAATGTATTTGAAATTTTCAATTATTCAATAAAACATTTATGTTGTTTTGGTTATGTGAATTTGTGTCCTGTTGTATTATGAGTGGCTACATGTTTTGGGCTTATCCCCATTCACGACTACATCAAATGGTATCAGAGCTAGTGGTCTTGAGTGCATAGGTAGAACACTGAATGTGAGGCAGCCTATGCCAGGATCTACAGGTAGAGGAAGAGAGTGAAGTGGTTGTGAAGAGCTCAAAAGATTGTTGCAGATAGAGAGGAGTCCTAAGCAAGTGAGAGCTAAGAAGCCATGAAGAATTGATTGTGTTTTGTGCAGGTTGTATATTGAGAGTGTGCGACAATTGTTTGATAAAATGTATTGGAGGCAAGGAGAGTGTTTGATGATGAAGAAGGTATTTTTGAAGCCACAAAAAGAGAAGCAAGAGCCTATATAGAGGAGCAATGTGTTTCAAACTATTTGAAGTCAGGTGGAAAGTGTTGCAGAGTGGTTGTGGACAACAGTAGCACAGATAATTTGGTGTCATTGGAAATGGTGGAAAAGTTGAAATTGAAGACAAAGAAGCATCCTAGCCCATATTTTATTTCATGGATGCAAAGAGACCATCAGATTTGGGTAAGTGAGCAATGTGTTATCAATTTTCATATTGGTAATTACAAGGATGAGATACTCTGTGATTTAATGCCAATAGATGTCTATCATGTCCTGCTGGGGAGACCATGGCAATTTGATAGACAAGTTATTCATGATGGTAAGAGTAACACATATACCATTAAGAAGGATGGTCAAGAGTTTACTTTGAATCCTATGAAGGATACAGATGAAGATACAAAAGGCACTTCCAGGGTGTGTCTTGTCTCAAGAATGAAGTTCTTGAAGGATCTGAAGAAAGATGGAGTTTGTTATGCATTTGTTTCCCAACCATCACAAAACATGACAATGAAAAAAGAGGAGAGGCTGCCAAAAGAAATTCAGGAGTTGATTGATAAGTATGCAGATATAATGATGAGGGAGTTACCAGATGGATTGGCACCAGTGAGAAATCAGTCATTGTATGGAATTGATCCCAAGTGCAAGTTTACCAAATAAGGCACTATATAGGATGACACCTCAAGAGAATGAGGAGATAAACAAACAAGTCCAAGAGTTGTTGGACAAGGGGCTGATTAGGGAAAGTCTCAGTCCATGTGTTGTACCTACAATATTAGTGCCTACGAAGGGAGGTAAATGGAGGATGTGTACAAACTCCTGTGCAATCAACAAGATCACCATCAAGTATAGATTCCATTGCCCATAATGGATGATTTAATGGACTATTTTAGTGGAGCAAGGTACTTCATGAAGATTGACTTGAAGAGTGGGTACCATCAATTCAGAATCCGTGAAGGGGATGACTGGAAGACATCATTCAAAATAAAGGATGGATTGTATGAGTGGTTGGTCATGCCATTTGAATTGACAAATGCACCCAGTACATTCATGAGATTGATGAATCAAGTGTTGAAGCCATATCTTGGTAAGTTTGTAATAGTTTATCTTGATGGTATTTTAATTTTCAGTAAGATAAAGGAAGAACATTTAGCACATGTTACGACTGTATTGCAAAAGTTGAAAGAGGAACAATTCATGGTGAATTTGAAAAAGTGTACTTTCATGAGGAAGGAGTTTGATTATACTCGGGGTTTGTAGTTTTTAGAGAGGGTTTTAAATGGACCCTGAGAAAGTGAAGGCTATTGTTGATTGGCCATCACCACGAAGTACTTTTGAAGCCCGTAGTTTTCATGGGTTGGCGAGATTCTATAGGAAGTTCATAAGGAATTTCAGTGGGATATGTGCTCCCATTACAGAAACAATGAAGGAAACAAGAAGAGAGTTCAAGAGGATAGTTGCAGCAGAGAACAGTTTTCAGTTGTTAAAAAGAAAGGTGACAGGGCAGCCAATGTTGGCATTGCTAGACTTTAGAAAAGTTTTCCACGTTGATTGTGATGCAAGCAAAACAACAATAGGAGGAGTTATCATTCAAGAGGGCATACCTATATCATACTTTAGCAAGAAGTTGAATGAAGCAAAAAGAAAGTATTTTGTGTATGACCAGGAGTTCTATGCAATTGTGTGCAAGCACTCAAGAAGTGGAGGCATTATTTGTTGCCAAAAGAATTTGCATTGTATACAGATAATCATGCCCTGCAATTCATAAACAACCAAGGTAAATTGAATCAGAGGCATATGAAATGGATTGAGTTTTTACAAAGCTATTCTTTTGTGTTGAAATATAGGAGTGGTAAATCTAATCGAGTTGTTGATGCACTAAGTAGGAGAACTTTGTTGTTGAATGATATGAAAGTGAATGTTGTTGGTTTTGATGCTTTGGGTGAGTTGTATGAACAAGACCTAGATTTCAGAGAGGCATGGTTAGCATGCAAGAATCTAGTGGAATTGGATCGAACTCCATGGCTGAAGTATTTCATTCAAGAGAACCTTATGTTCAAAGACAACAGGTTATGTATGTTGTGATAAGTTGTCATTGATCTCAAAATGCTCATGATGTTGTTTGATATGATGTTGTTGTGTTGATAGGACTTGCAAAGAAAGTGATCACCTTATAGTTTCATCAGGATAGTTCATGTGATGCAGGACATGTTGATGAGTTGATATGTGATGACATGGTGATATTATGATGTTGTTTGATTCCAAGTTTCATCAGGACATGATGTTGTTTAGGCTATGGTCATGTTTGTTTTTAGCTCACACATAAGTTCATAAGATGAATTTAGGATCATGGTGCTATTCATGATGTGATGAAATGACATGATGATATTCATGATGTTAGAGAAGAAATATTTATGTTGGATACTTGTAGAGAATGGCACATATTGGTTCATGGTTCAAAGGACTTCATGATGTTAGAAAAGCAGTGTTCATGTTAGAGCTCTTGTTTGTAATCAGGACATAAGATCATAAGTTGAGGTCTTGCTTCATGGTTTCATTGGTGCATGTTATCTTTCAATCAAGAGTTCATGAAAGAGGTGTTAATGGTGCTATGTTGGATTCATCATGAGTTTGTTGGCAGTGGCATTATTTGTCATTGATGTCAAAGGTTAAGGTGAATATTGTTGATGAAAAGACAAGTGTAGGTGAATGTTGTTGGTTCATTAGTACAAAGGTTGATGCAAGCAAAGGCATTGCTTGGTATTTGCAAAAGAGTGTTTTTTGCTTTTTGATCTTATGTTTCTATCTCTTCGTGTTTATGTTGCTAAGTTTTCACATCATGTTACAAAAGGTTACAAAGATATCTTTATTCAATTGGAGATATTGTGTAGAATGGATGTCAAGGATATGCAAGCTTATATAAAGTTACAAAAGCTCAGTTCAAGGTTTGATTCAGGCACTCTTCATATTTCAAAGGTATTTTCTAAAACCCTAAAGATCTAGGGTTTAGGACTCATGGTGGTTTTCAATGCAAGTCCTTCATATTTTATATCTTGAAAGTGGTTTGTTGTTATTACATTGTTTAATGATGGTTTTTGATGAAGAATCATGCGGGTGTCTCTTGATGAAAAACCCTTATTCAAAGTTGGAACAATAGTTTCTTAGGTTGGTTAAGTCTAGTCTTTGGTTTTTACAATTGTCTCCATTTGAGAATTTTGGAATGATTATCATTGTGGGAAGGAAGTTTGAAAATTATGATACGTTATACAGGTTAAGTGTCTATGATCTAATTCAAAAAGAAAGATCAAAGGTAGTGATTCAATTATGTGTTGGTGGGTATGTGAAATGTCAACAATTTGTGTTTGGTTGCTCACAGGTTTGTAATGGTTTGAAGTTAAACGATTATCATGGTTGATTTTAAGTTATAGTTTGGTAACTGCATTGAGACTGTGAGGATATGAAATTTTTTATTATTTAAATAAGCATGGTCTGTGCTTGAAAAAGGGTTTTTTTACTAAGGCCAATGACATTATGCTTTAGAAAGGATATAGAATGGAACAACAGTCTATAAACTCTATATGACTGTACTGCACAGATGAGTGAGAATTGGATAGACATATCATACTCTTGTATGCTTGTATTTATTTAGTGTGATCTGCACATTATCATTGAAGGTAGCCAATGCATTGAGAAAGGTTTCATGGTGGTCTGGGCTCTGTAAAAGGTTCATGGAGGAAAATGGTTTCTTTTGTTTATTGTTTGGTATGATCTGATTAGAGTCACTATTAGTCTTTGTAATCACTCAAATGAAGTGTTTGTCCATGTATGTGAGGAGGATTATAATGTTGAATGTTTGCATTTGAAAGAGGGAGATGCGTGTGAGACATATACTCTGTAAAGAGTCATTATTATGTTTATGCTGAAAGCATTGATGAACAATCTATTTTGAAAAACTGAGAAAGCAGTTTAAGTGCTGGTTGTATGCGGATACACAGACATATAGGTTATTGAGTCTCCAACAAAAATGAGACAATCAAGAAATGTTTTGTAATGAAATAGAGATTATACTCTGTCTTTTTATTTTTAGAATCATTTTAATGTGGAAAGATTATTTGCCAGTGAGGTAGTTGCTAACTTAAAAAGTCAGTGAGGCTGTAGCAACATTAAATGCCAGTGAGGCTGCATTTTGCCAGTGAGGCTATATTATGCCAATGAGGTAGTTGTAAACAATAAGCTAGTGAGGTAGTTGAATAAGTCAATGAGACATAAAAATCCAGTGAGGCTCTGTAATTGGTGATTTCTTGATTAAGCCAGTGAGGCAATTTTTGAGTGGTTTTTCATCCCTATGAGGGTTTTCCACTCATGAAATTCATTGTGTTATGGTCTCAATTGTTGTGTGGTTTACTTGGTCCCCATGTTTGAGTATTCAGTCTTGGTTGTTATTCAGTATTTGAATTCTTACTTTGATAATGCTTGCCAAATTGATTAAGTTGCTGTCAGCATCATTATTTCATGCACACAAATTTGAAGAGAAGTAATTGAATTGTTTTGAATACAACATTGATTCACCCCCCCTCTCAGTGTTGTCTGTACTCCAACAATGTATACCTAGAGGCTCCATCAGGGAGAAATTGATTAGAGAAAAGCATAGTAATGGATTGGGTGGACATTTTGGAGTGGATAAGACAATAGATCTACTAAATGAGAGTTATTACTGGCCAGGAATGAATGTTGATGTCAAGAAGATGGTACAAGGATGCAAAATCTATCAGCATGAAAAGGGATGAAGCAGAATACAGGCATGTATCAGCCATTACCCTAGGACTGCCTCGAACTTAAAGAGGTAATGATTCTATTTTTGTGGTTGTTGATAGATTTTCAAAGATGGATCACTTTATTCCAAGTCAAAAAACTTGTGATGCTTCCCATATAGAAAATTTGTTTTTCAAAGAAGTAGTTTGGTTGCATGGCTTGCCTAAGAGTATCATATCTGATTGGGATACAAAGTTTGTTGGACATTTCTGGTGTACATTGTGGAAGAAGTTAGGCACACATTTGGGTTTTAGTTCAGCATACCATCCACAAACAGATGGTCAGACAGAAGTTGTGAATAGAAGTTTGGGCAGTCTCCTCAGATGTTTAATTAGAGATAAACCAAAACAATGGGACCTAACTTTGCCATAGGTAGAGTTTGCCTATAATAATTCACTTAATAGAAGTGTGGGTAAGAGTCCATTCAATGTAGTGTATGGTTATAGCCCTAGAGGCATAGATGAACTTAGAGATAATGCAGATCTGGTGCAAACAAGTGTAGTGGCAGAGGATTTTGTAGAGTATATAAAGGATTTGCACAAGGAAGTGAAAGAAAAGTTAGAGAAGAGTACGACAAAGTACAAAGAATCTGCTGACTGACACAAGAGAGAGCAGGAATTTCATATTGAAGAATTGGTATGGGTTCATTTGAGAAAGGAGAGGTTTCCACAAGGAACCTATAACAAGTTGAAATGGAAGAAAATAGGTCCTCGTAGGATCCTACAATTTTTTTCAGCTAATGCTTATGAAGTTGAACTTCTAGAAAATGTGGATATATCTCCTATCTTCAATATCAGTGATCTGTAAAAATATTTTGAAGGGGAAACTAGTATTCAAACACATCTACTAGTAGATATATCCGATGGCATGAACTGGGTGGATCAACTACCTAAAAAGCAAACAAAAGAAGTGGACATGATCATTGATTCCAGGGTTGCAAAGATAACACATGGGAAAGAGTACCTAGAGTATTTCGTTCACTGGAAGGGAAAACCAGTAGACGAAGCATCATGGTTGAAGCCACATGAGCTGGCTCAGTTTGGAATTTTGATTCTAGATTGGCCTAACTATTCGTGAGTTCCCACTTATGAAACATTTCTCCTTCCCAGGGTGTTTGATGCAGGAGCATCTTGAGCTCCAAGAATCCGCATCGTGTACAAGTGTTTTTTTCTTCTCTTTGTTGTTGTGTTTTGGTGGGCTCTGTTGGCAAGAGACACTATATGGATTCATGATTGTCGTCATTGATGGCAACAAAGTTCATCCCACACATCCACAGGACATGGTGTGTCTCTACCAGAAGTCAGAGTGAAGAATGTTGTGGTCTGGTAAACAAGAACAGAGCATGTGGCGAGGTCCGACAGACAAGTCCGGATCTCTCAGAGGAAGTATCTTGGTGAAGTGTAGATTTGGGGAAGTTAAGAGGACTACCTTGAGTGATAGATTCCAAGGATTTAGCTTCCAGTGATAGATGAGGAAAAAGATATGAATACTTGAGTACCAGGTTCCTGAGTGACAGTATGAACAGAGAAAGAACTGACTGGTAGAACATCAGACATTATTCTAGATGTGTTACTGATGATGGAAAAGGTTCTTAAGGCATAAGTTATGTTTAGCTGACATGATTGATGACTTCTACAAGTATATGCTTGATCCGCATTACTTGGTGTGCAAGGATTCAGCCGACAGATCAGAGTTTGTGAAAAGATTGACTATTCTAGGTGCCGACTAGAAAGGTGATGAAATCACTTATGCGGATATATATACAAGATGGATTTAGTTGTGAGAAGTGTCGTGGTTGTTTGTGATGTGCGAATAAAAGCAGAAGAACAGAGCGAAAGCAGTAAGGAAGGTCCGGTATGTGAAAGGAAAGCAGCATAAGAGAAGAGGAAAGATGAAGTGCAGCAGATTAGTGTACTGAGCCTAACCGGAACTGAACTCCAACATATGTAGATGCTCCCAATTAGTTCAAGTATTGTATAACACTCTTTTTGTAGACAGTGAGTCTCTTGTAGGCAGTGTGCCTCTTTGAGCAGTGTGCTCAGGCAGTGAGCCCTAATTGGCAAGTGCCATTTTGTTTTTCCTTATTCTTCTAACAGAGAATAATCCTTGGGTTAATCAACCCATGGTTTTCTCTCTTAACAGGGTTTCCACGTCAAAAATATTGTGTCATGTGTATTTCCATTTCATGGTTATGTTTGCTTGTTGAATTAATGGTGCATTAATTATTAAGAAAGTTTAGAAAGCAGAAATAATTAGGATAACTGATTCACCCCCCCTCTCAGTTATCAACAATTGGTATCAGAGCCAAGTTCCTCCTAACAGAGTCTAACAGCCTGAGGAAGATCTGGGAATTCAAATGGATGCATATGGTTTAAGGGAGCAACTCAAGACTGCCCTTGATGATCTTGAACAGTCAAACTCTGAAGTAAATGAATTAAAGGAAAGACTCAAACAGGCTAATGATTTCATGAGAGAACTAAAAGACAAATTAAGTCTCTCTATGAAAAAGACAAAGGAGCTGCTTCAGCAATTGGCAAGTCAACGTGAAGCAAATGATGCAAATGAAGAGCTGAAGGAGAAAACCAAGTTATGTGAAAAGTTATCAAAAGAATTCATTATGGTAAGACATGAAATGGAATCAGGAGTTATGAAGTTTACCCAAGAAGTTGAAGAGAAAAGAAAAACTGAAGATAATCTAAGACAATCTCTCAAAGAGAAATTAGAAGATTGCCACCAAATAGATAGAATTATCAGACATCTTGAATCTGATCTTGAAGATGCTAAAGAAAATGAAGAAAAACTTGAGGATCAAATTGTCTCTCTCAAAAGGGATCTTCAAACAGAAAATGAATATAAAGAGAAATTCAAGATAAGTTCTGCTCGACTTGAAGTTCTTCTTGGAAGTCAAAAGAGGGTAGATGACAAGTGTGGTTTGGGATATGAGAAAGGAGAAAGCTCCGGATCCGGTCAAAAGAATTTTGGATCAAAAAATCCAAGGAACAGGCCTAGAAGACCTCCGGTAAGACAGCCTAATGCTCAAAGATATCCATCCTTCAATGGATACTGCCACAACTACAATAACTTTGGTCATAAAGCCAATCAGTACAGAAAGAGAATGAATCAGACTAATTCATCCTTCTCCAGACAGTGTTTTAATTGCAAAAGGTATGGTCACAAATCTCATGAATGCAGAAACATGCAAATGAACAAATCATTCAATTGTAGATGCTTTGCATGCAATAGAATAGGTCATATGGCTAATCAATGCAGATCAAGAGGATATCAATCAAATATGCAAAGAAATGTTGTTTGCCAAATTTGTAATAGATCTGGTCATATTGCAAAATTCTATAGAAGCAAGAATCAGGACAAAAGAGGTCCAGTATATCATAATCAGAATCAAGATAAGAGAAAACAAAATGTGAATGCAGATGAAGTTAAAAGCAAGATGAACAAGATTTGGGTAAAGAAAAGTACAGAGAATGTAGAGGTTGGATCCGCACCAGACTCTAGTGCTGATATTCCTTCCAGAAATTAAAAAGTGAGCTTTAGCTCAAGGGGAGACACAAAGAAAACCTTGTTCCCCTAGCCAGTCAATTGGTGCCGGAACTGGCACAAGAAGAGTTGCGGATTGAAGGGTTCATAAGGCAAACATCCAAACAAACTATGGTTAAGATTTGGAAGATCTGCAAGATGTTTAAAGATCAGGATTGATCTAGTTCTTAAAGTCATCCAAATAAGGCAAACCGGAATAACTTAGGTCGAGCATTTATTGCAACCTGACATTAGGGTTTCCAGAGCAATATAAGGGTTTTCTCATTAATCACTTATTCATTCTGCATTCAAGAAGAAACGAAAAGTGGAGCTAGTAAACAAAATTCCTCAAGTTCATCGAAGATCATTTGCAGAAGTTAATTCATCCAGAAATCAATCCGGCCAACTCCGTGAAACTGAAAGGCGCAAAAGGTATTTTCCATTTTTCAATATCTCACTGCAAATCTTTTGAAAGATGGATACTCCAAATATAGTAAAGATCTCTAATAGGCCCCGCCCTGAATTTAAGAAACATCCATACAAATCATTGGAGGTAGATCCCTTAGGAGCATTCTCTAGTGTTCCGCATGGCATTTTGCACACAGAAGACATTAGGGTTTACATACATGCAAATATTGAAGAGTTTGGGGAATTCAAACTAAGAGATATCTATCACAAACAACTGATAGATGATGCTTTTGAGCTTAAAATAGAATATAAGGGTATCCAGGAGAAACATTTTGATCAATTCATTCATTTCCTCTGCTTTGAAGAAGATGAATGGGTGTGGTATGTATTGAGTAGGGTGCATGATAACTTCCTATGGCTGAACAAACCTTGCAAGATCACAAAGGAGGCAATTAGGGCAGTAACTAGTTTATACTCCTCTGGAGGGATACCTGTCCTCAAATCTGTGAAAAAAAACATTGTAACTGAGGCTACCAGATCAAAATTTGATAAGAGGGCAATGACCATTGAAGATATTACTGACCCGGATATCAAGTTTGCATCTATGATAATAGGATACAAGATATATCACTCTAGTAGGGAGAATTCAGTATCCGAAACTGCAGTATATACTGCCTATGAGATGCTGAGAAAGAATGCAAAATATGATCTCTGTGAACTTCTTTTGAGCCAATTAATGGAAAACATACAAAAGATCAAAAAGGACAAGAAGAACTCTTTTAAATATGGTGCACTAATATTATGTTTATTTTTCTACTTCATGAATGAGCTGCCCTGATCAAATGGATGGGTATGGCAAAATGACAAACCGGTAGCAATTCAGATTAGAGATTACTTGCTTGAACTTGGGGATGCTAAGGCAAGGACTACAGCTCTGTGGGGTTACTTCAAACACTTTCAAAATACAATGCAAATCAAAGAAAGAATCCCCAAATCAGTAGTTGAGAAATACAAGGATACAGTGTGCTTCATGGTAGACACTGATCAATGCCTAATGGAGGCAGTAGAGCCAAGGACAGTCTGGATCATGCCTATGGGGTATGAAGTTGATGAACAAATTATAGAGCTGCATATTCAACACATGCTCAGTCAGCCAAAGGACCCAAAAGCAGAAAGATTTGGAACCTTTGAAGAACTAAGTGTGAAAATTCACACTGAGCTAAGGCAACCAGAGATCAAAAGGAAGGTAAGAAAAGAAGTTGAAGAAGTTGCAAAAGGCTTTGGCATCTCAAAGGAGGCACTTGATGCCAACAGGGAAAAGAGGCAAAAGGCTAAGGAAGAGAAGAAAGAGGTAGAAAAGAAAAGAAAGGAAAGTGCTCTGGTAGAAACCTCAACCCAGACTAGATCATCAAAGAGATCTGCACCTGTCACAGGCAAAAGCTCAAGAACATCAAAACTGGAAGTCTAGGCATCTGGCAAAGGAGAGAAAAGATCAAAGACAAAAGCCACAAGGGATTATGCCAGTCAAAGAGATGAAGAGGAAACCGAATCAGATGAGGAGATAAAGAAACTAAAGAAGAAGAAGAAATCATCCGGTGAACACTCTACCGGTCAAGGAGAAGAAGAGAAGGAAGAGGAATTTGTTGAAAAGCCCACCCTGTCTTTAGAAAGTGTAATCAAATCAGTCACTGTGGATGGAAACCTTCAACCAATGGCTGAATTCTATGATGATTACAATGAGGCTGACCAAAAGATCTTGCAGGAAGCTATAGTCAAGTATCTGAACATATATAATAAGGCTTTCATTGAAATTATATCTCTTATTCCTAAGAGCCTAGAAAAGGAGTTAGAAATGAGAAAGACCAATGCCATGGCAAAAGACCTTGAGATCCGGGAACAGATAGCTATTCAGCTATATCCTTCAATCGATCCCAAGACAATGAATATGGTATTCAAAGATTGCAAGGATGAGTTCAAGAGCAAAGCAAGGATGAATCAACTTATGCTTGGTGAGACCAACAAGGTAGCCAAGGACACAAAAGAGATTCTCCAGAAAGCCTTCAAAAGATTCAATATTCCTATCATAAAGGACTTGGGTGCTGACCCCTCGGCCACAAATATTGCAAAAGAGTTCACTGAGAAAATGGCAGAAGAAGTAATGGACACTAGTACAGAAAAGGATAAGGACTTAGAATCCTCTGTTCCGAAAAAGGAAGAGGTGGCTCATGAACAAACAAATATCTCCCCTCTGGTTTCCCCTGCTAACTTTGGATCCAAAGGAGAAGAAAGAGTAAAGGAGAAAGAAGCATAGGTGAAGGGAAAAGAAGATATCAGTGCAAAGGTTGTGGAAGGAGAGAAAGCTCCAAAAGGCAGTTCAATGACTGCAGAAGAAAAGAAAAATCTGTCTCCAGCAAGAGACACTGCAGAATCAGTCAAGGACTTTTTGACAAAAGCATCTATGGAGATTGATGAACCGGATCTATTAAAAGGGCCTCTGGACTTTGACTCTCTATCTCTGGTGCAAACAATGAAGATAGCTTCATTTGCAAATGCGAAGGCCAAAGAGAAGCTACTGTAATTTCACATGGAAGACTGTGAGCATATAGAGGTAGCATCCGGAGTTTTGGAAAAGATCATGCCATCTTTTCAGAAGGATCCCACAGCCTCCTCTTCCGGTAATCTCAAAACTCTAGTCAGCAGTGTTAGTACACATTTTGATTCTCTAGAGAAGTCAGCTGAAGAAAAGGTCTGGAAGGAGTTTTTGGATAAGAGATTCTCAGAGGTACAAGGGTTGATCATTAATGATAGGAGAAATATGAATATTGGGATAAAAAGCTTAGAAAATGCTCTTAAAGATGGCGGAGAAATATACAAATTTTGCTTATCTTGGCCCACAGTGACCAAAGATATTGAGAAGAAAGTAAAAGAGCAAGAGGATAAACTACTAAGTTTGTCTCAAAGTTTTGATCCTCTCTCTTCCTCCATCATAAATCAAGAGTGGCAGTCTATTGCAATCACAAATGCAATAAAGAATTTTGAGAAGGAAAGGAAGAACATAATTAGCTGGATGGGTGAACTTAGAAGGATCATTATCCCTAAATTAGAGGCCATGCATGAGGCCATAAGTGATTCTTAGACTACCGCCCAGACCAATGATCTGACAGATCTTAAGAGGGCAAAAGCTTTTGCATTCCTGTTGAGTGGTCACATCTCCATTTTGGATCGAATGAAGCAAAGCTGGGCTGCAGAACTCATCCAATTGAAGACATCTTTTGCAGACATTCTTCAGTTTATGTGAGTATGTAATATGTGGCTAAGTATAGTTAAATTTTTTAAAATTTTGGTATGCGGACCCTACCCTTTGCCATTGATGTCAAAGGGGGAGTGAGGAGCAGTGAAAAATGAGGAATCCAACTAAGGGGGAGCTCCAGAAAATGTATATAAAGACAGAGCATCAGCCAAGGGGGAGCATAGTGTAAACACTTAGCCATTTTTCACTAAGTGTTGCCATCAATGCCAAAGGGGGAGATTGTTGGCAAGAGGCACTATATGGATTCATGATTGTTGTCATTGATGGCAACAAAGTTCATCCCACACATCCGCAAGACATGGTGTGTCTCTACCGAAAGTCAGAGTGAAGAATGTTGTGGTCTGGTAAACAAGAACAGAGCATGTGGCGAGGTCCGACAGACAGGTTTGGATCTCTCAGAGGAAGTATCTTGGTGAAGTGCAGATTTGGGGAAGTCAAGAGGACTACCTTGAGTGATAGATTCCAAGGATTTAGCCTCCAGTGATAGATGAGGAAAAAGATATGAATACTTGAGTACCAGGTTCCTGAGTGACAGCATGAACAGAGGAAGAACTAATTGGCAGAACATCAGACATTATTTCGGATGTGTTACTGATGATGGAAAAGGTTCTTAAGGCATATGTTATGTTTGGCCAACATGATTGATGACTTCTACAAGTATATGCTTGATCCGCATTACTTGGTGTGCAAGGATTCAGCCGACAGATCAGAGTTTGTGAAAAGATTGACTATTCTGGGTGCCGACTAGAAAGGTGATGAAATCACTTATGCGGATATATATACAAGATGGATTTAGTTGTGAGAAGTGTCATGGTTGTTTGTGATGTGTGAATAAAAGTAGAAGAACAGAGTGAAAGCAGTAAGGAAGGTCCGGTATGTGAAAGGAAAGCAGCATAAGAGAAGAGGAAAGATGAAGTGCAGCAGATTAGTGTATTGAGCCTAACCGGAACTGAACTCCAGCATATGTAGATGCTCCCAATCAGTTCAAGTATTATATAACACTCTTTTTGTAGACAGTGAGTCTCTTGTAGGTAGTGTGCCTCTTCTGAGCAGTGTGCTCGAGCAGTGAGCCCTAATTGGCAAGTGCCATTTTGTTTTTCCTTATTCTTCTAATAGAGAATAATCCTTGGGTTAATCACCCCGTGGTTTTCTCCCTTAATAGGGTTTCCATGTCAAAAATATTGTGTCATGTGTATTTCCATTTCATGGTTATGTTTGCTTGTTGAATTAATGTTGCATTAATTATTAAGAAAGTTCAGAAAGTAGAAATAATTAGGATAACTGATTCACCCCCCCCTCTCAGTTATCAACAGGCTCATGTTTAGGTCTCCATGTTACCATGTTACCACCAAGCATAGGTAGGAAGTCTGTGGGATGGTGGTTCCCCACATTACCACTAAGCATGGTCAAGAAGTCTGCAGGATGGAGGCTCCCCGCGTTACCACTAGGCAAAAGGAAGGAGCCTGTGGGAGAGCGGTACCACACATTCTCGCTAAGGTGATTCAGAGAGTCAATGAGTGAGCAGGATTTTTTGTCACCTTTCCATGTCGTCGTGTGACATCAATAATGGATATTGGTAGCAACACATTTTAATCGATGAGTCAGTTGGGTTTCCACATCAGAGATGACGGTTCAACTACCACCAAGTTATATAAGGTAAACATTTGATAGTTGTAAGAGGGACGTTAGAGGGGAAAATAATGATAGAAAGGCGAATGCGAGAAGTAGAGACTCAACTGGAGGAAAACAGAAATAGAAGAAATAAGTTGTAGGCTCAAGTGGTAGATACAGATGAATGACAGAAAACCATTGAAGGCTGATATTGTATGTCAAAGCCCGTAGATCATTAATGTATTTGAAATTTGTAATTATTCAATAAAACATTTCTGTTGTTTTGGTTTTGTGAATTTATGTCATGTTGTATTACGAGTGGCTGTGTGTTTTGGTCTTACCCCCATTCACGATTACACCATTCACTAGGAAAAGCTCAATGTCTACACATTCGCAAATGTGCACATGTAAAATTTCAAACCAAGATGCAATAAACTGTCAGAGTGCATGGATATTCCATGAGTATGCACGTTCACTTTCAATATGTGGACATTGGTTAATATCCTAACTAAACAAACTACACCGATAAAAATCTAATGTCAGGATATTAACTCAATGTCCTGATGTTCGCTAATATCCTTATGACATCATCTAACATCACCGTAAAGAAATAACAAAAGGATGATGATGTCATCTAGACATTAGGAGTTCAGAACTTATTAACAGACCTTGAACATCTAGACATTAACTTAATGTGCGGACTTTCGTTAATATGATAATGACATCATACTACACTCGACCTAAAACATCTTTCAAAAGGGATGATGTCACCCTCACATTTAGGCATAGAGATATTTCATGAAACTTAATATCCAAATATTTCTTAATATCCACCCATCTGTCCCCTTGGCTAAAATACATGGGTTCTCACAGAACCAATCAGTTGGTGCCACGTGACACACTAACTTTTCCCATGTGGACATTTTGTAATGTCCTAATATTTGAATGTGAAGGTAAAATACCTTTGAATACTTATGAATTGATATTCACTCATTGTCAGCATTGACCAACGTCATGATGATGTCATATGCATTGGCATATTCTGAAAGGTGAACACATTGTTTAAACATCTGGATATTCGCCATTATGCAAATCCTGCATTAAATGCCGCTAAAATGGTAGGTGGATATTTGAAAATTCAAATCATATAGTGCCACTTGTTACGATCCTGAAGATCTGATGCTGATATCTATGAACATGAGCAATTTAGCATTGATTGTGCCCTAATCCCTCATATTTTAAATGTTAAAATGGTGATTTATGGTCATTTTGCATTTACCAAGTATTCAGAGATCAATATTACAGAGAATTAGAGCTTTCACAATAGCCATTACAGTGATTTGCATTCATAATGGAACGATGTGCATATTGGAAGGTGAACGGTAAAGGATGGATACACAGTAAATCTATATATCTTGACATCAATTAACTAAGGTTTAGGCGCGTAAATCAGGTATGTAACGTATGAAACCCTAATTTTGTCATTTCTAAATAGTAAAAGGGTTAAATGGTATTTACTTAAGGTAAATTTGTATGACGATGTTCATATCTATGCTTTGTGAAGTGTAAAATATCATGATATCCATGAGATAATTAGGTTTAAATTCATAAAACTACATGTTAGGTTAAAGTATACATATTCATCATTGTAGG
The DNA here is from genome assembly GCA_027924645.1 of Cunninghamia lanceolata. Taxonomy (NCBI): domain Eukaryota; kingdom Viridiplantae; phylum Streptophyta; class Pinopsida; order Cupressales; family Cupressaceae; genus Cunninghamia; species Cunninghamia lanceolata. The sequence continues at coordinate 9,088,072 of BSBN01000165.1, read as the reverse complement.
ATATAATGGAGGTCTGAAAGAATAGATCTGATGTAGAGTTCTTAGCTCCCGTGTACACACAGCCCAGTGGGGTTGGTTTTAGATTTTCTCAGATAGGTGATAAACATGCCAGAAACACAAGTTTGGAGGAGTGGACGGCTAAATCAAAGAAGGGGAGTGGAAACCCTATGCTCATCAATATTTTACAACTCAGGGATGTGGCATGTTGGTGGGTTCCCTTATGATACGGAGGCTATTGAGCTGGTAGCTGCGTGTGCAGAGAATTATAACCCTAACACTAGAAGAGTTGAGAAACATGGTAGGGTGTATGCAAACTTTTTAGTTGCAGGTATCACAGCTGCATTTCACCTTCCTGCAGGCCCTAGGTTATACAAGATAGATCTGGAGGCTTTGGAGAAACAGTACAAGGGCAGTTATACAGATTATAGGAAGATCATGTTTTTTATGGAGAGCTCAAGATAGATCATACAAAGCATCCGCCAAGTTACCTATGAACTTGTACAAATTTGACTTCTCTCCAGAAATACAATACATGATGGTCATGCTAAGCCAGATGAGAGGGAGATTGCATGCAGGGAATTTTGAGGCATGGATATATGGACTGATGAGAATGGTGGAGACCACCAACCAATAGTTACATTGGGTGTCACTCATCAATGACAACCTAGATTCAGGAATGAAGAAACTAGACGGTAAAGCAAATTTGTTCCACATATCTTCATATGTGGTATACACCTATGCAGGCAAGGGCACCTTTGATAGCTTGCAAATGGTTGGCAGGGTTGGACTTAACCCTAGTGATGTGAACATTTGGGATCATTACCCACAATTGGAGAGGAAGCCATCCCTCCAACATTACAAAAGAATCAATGATTGTTTCATAATGCACCTGATCTGAATGATGGAAGAAGACAGGGCTAAGAAGATGAGCATTGAGGCTCAAGAGGTCATAACAAAGAATGGGACTTGGTTCATCCAGTTTCGGCCTTCACCTACATCAGAATGGAAGGTTTTAGTGGGAAATCCTTGATTCTTCCTAAGTATCCTACATATAAGGTCGTCCTGATGGAGATGATTAGGCAAATAGTGTCATCTTATGAGGCCTTTGCTAAAATGAATAAGAAACCCAACATTATTTTTCCTGTATACATTGTGTGGTATATGTGACCAGACATAGAATCAACCAAGGAGGTAGAAGGGGGATTGCAAATGTTGAATTTGCAACCATTTTCACTGGCAAGACAGTATGACCCCTATAAAAGGATGGAGAAACAAATATATAAGAAGCTTGCACATCAGGTACACTTAGACGATTACTGGGTTGATTGCCCTCATGACGTAGAGGTGAGGATAAGAAGTTATCAAAGGTTGACACATAAGTAGATCCATGTACATTAGATTGCATACTCGTGCCTCCTCAACTATATCAGGATGTTGGGGTAATAATGTTAGATGAGTATGAAAACAAGAAGATGCCTGACTGGAGCCAACCAAAGGAGACATCTCTGGATATGATAACATAGAGGGTCATGCAATTGACCCAAACCTAGGTAGATCAAGAGGTTTCTTCTCTCAAGGCCAAGTGGGTGGTTATCAGAATTGACAAGAAAAGAAAAAGACAAGAACTGCTTGAGGAAGATTACGATGACTTCCTAGAAGACAAGAGGCAAGGTCTAGAAAAGAAAGCACAAGGAGCTTCTTCCAAAGAAGCCAAGAAAAAGGAGTATGGACTTTGGTATCTACATATCCCCTAGACCATCTCCTCTAAAGAAGCTAGCTTCAACCTTTGCCGCTACAACATCCAAAGTGCCTATTGCCCAAGATACAGATGCAGGTGAGCGTGGGGTCAACTTGTTGCAAGTATGAGGTGAGCCAGTGTTGTCATTGATGTCAACATACTCATACTGCATTGACAAGAAGGATTTGATGAGCTTTGTGCTGAGGATATTAAGAAAATTAGCCTCAGTCAGGAACAGTGAAGAACAGTGATGAGAAGAAGGTAAATGTACTGTATAGGTTGAGAACCGGAGGATGCGGATTAAAGGGTTAGTAGATATGAGTCTTGAGATGTTACAGTTAAGATTTCAGAGGTCCGCATGAAGATCGGAAGGAGTTGTGGCTGCCGGTATAGAACCGGGTCCGGCAAGTATCCGGAGGTGACAGAGGATCACAAAAAGGTCCGGTGAGGTCCGGAATTGTATTATCATAATCTGCGGATTGGAAGGAGTGTTTGAGATGTCCTTGTGATGTGTCATCCTGATTTGTGTGTGATTTGGAGGTCCGGAAGTACCTCTTGCATTATGACAGTGGCGACAGACTGTGTTCTTGAAGTTCCGGATGAGGAAGACAAGAGATCCCAGTAAGCAGAGGAAGTGCGGATGTATCCGGACATTCAGACAAGCTTGTGAAGGTTCTTGGATCATGTTTAGGTTGTGTTGTTGGTCCGCATTGATGGTAGAGCCCGGAATTGAAGTTATTCTTCCGGATGAAGTTATTGCTCTGTTTAGACGACCGGATGAGTTGTTCATCCTGTGAATGTTCTTGTGATGGCCGACCGGATGTGTTATTCATCTTGCGGATACTCCTATGGTTGTTTGCCGACTTAGATGTTTGTTCCTAAGTTGATGTCTTGTATAAATAACGGTTTGTGAGTTCATTTCAAGGTGTGGCATGTGGATGAGCAGGATATAGCGAAGAAAGGTGCGAAAGGCAGAGCAGAGATTGTTGGGCTTAATTGGAACTGATCCGGACATGGTAGAGATGTCATTCTCCAGTTCAAGACTGTGATTTTTATCACTTTGTAGACAGTGTGTCTCCTTGTAGGCAGTGGGCCTCTTTGTGAGCAGTGTGCTCGGGCAGTGAGCCCTTATTGGCATGTGCCATTCATTTTTCCTTATTCTTCTAACAGAGAATAATTCTTGGGTTAATCACCCCGTGGTTTTTCCCTTAACCGGGTTTTCCACGTCAAAATCTTGGTGTTCAATGTGTTGATGCTTATCTGCTCTTGTGTTTATGTATTGTGCTTCCATGAATGATTATTTGATATGCTGCTAACTAACAACAGAGAATAAAGTGTTTGAAATAGAACAAGTTCTATACAACTGATTCACCCCCCCCCTCTCAGTTGTATGCCCTAGATCCAACAATTGGTATCAGAGCTAAGTTCCTCTGACAAGAGCTTAACCGCTTGAGGAGATCCAGGATGTCGTCATACAAGAAGGATAGTCCGAAGTTCGATGGAACCAACTTCACTCTCTGGAAAGGTCGCATGAAGTGTCATTTGGAATGTATGGGAAAAGCATACTTGGCTATGATTTCCAAACCATATATACCCCCACAAGGTGGTCCGACAACTCCAGATGAAACCACAGAAGCTGAAAACAATCTGCGGACCAAGGAAGCTCTTCTAAGCGCATTGAATGACTCAGATCTCTCGAATGTCATTGACCTACCAACTGCATATGAGATCCTAACTAAACTGGAACTTCTGTATGAAGGAGATGAGTTTGTCAAAAGTGCAAGGTTGCAAAGTCTGAAAGGGAAATTTGAAAGATTGAAAATGAGAGATGATGAAAACATTACTACCTTTATGCCAAGAGTAAATGAGCTGGTATGTGGAATCAGAAATGCTGGTGGAACTTTAGATGAAAATGAGATTGTCTGCAAAATCCTAAGATCCCTTCCTGCTGCCTACAAAATCAAAGTTGCTGCCATTGATGAATTCAGAGCCCACACAACTGTCACAAGAGAACAACTGGCTGGCAAACTAGCTGCATTTGAAATGACCGAGTTTGGAGATGATCCTCCCAAGACTGAATCTGCTTTCAAAGCCAGTGCCTATGTGAAAGGCAAACAGAGATTTGATCCGGGTGAAAACTCATCAAGGAAAATGTCATGGTATGATCAAGCAAGAAGAGACATGGAAGAAGAAGAAGCAGAAACAGCTCAACTTGAAGCCCTCATTGCAAAAAGACTGCCAAGAGGATCCGGTAAGTATGAAGGAAAACTACCCTTTAAGTGTTTCAACTGCAATAAGATTGGTCATTTTGCCTCAAGATGTCCGGAAAGATCTGCAAGATCTAATACTCACAGACAAAGGTTTCAAAAGAATTGCTATTATGTTCATGAAGAAGATGACAATGAAGGAGTAACAGATGATGAATCAGATCCAGGAAGCAAATCCGGAAATGAGTGGGTGTTTATAGCCATCAAGGAAGAAGATTCCTTGCTCTCTGAATCTGTCAATCACAAAGTTGTTGAAAAAGCCTTGGCTGCTCAAGTGGAAGAAAAGGATGATTGGGTTATTGACAGTGGATGTTCTCACCATATGACTGGTGACAAGAATAAGTTCTTAGACTTGGAAAGATATGAAGGAGGAATGGTAAAGTTTGGTGACAATTCTGCTGGTAGAATCAGAGGTAGGGGAACTATTTCCTTTGATGGTAAGAGCAAAACAGGTAATGTACTGTATGTTGAAGGATTGAAGCACAATCTTCTCAGTGTTGGTCAGTTAGTGGACAAAGGCTATGATCTCCGGTTCAAGAATGGAAAATGCAGAATCTTTACAAGCTCCGGAACTGAAATTGCATCCGGTACTCAGACAAGAGGTAACATCTTTCATCTGGTTGGTTCAAATAAAAGTTGTTTGTTTGTTCAAATTGATCAGAGTTGGTTATGGCATAGAAGAATGTGTCATGTAAATTTTGATAACATCATCAAGATAAGCAATACTCAGGCTGTGAGAGATCTTCCAAAGTTGATAAAACCTACAAATAGTGTGTGTAAAGAATGTCAGTTAGGCAAACAAAGCAGAGTCTCTTTTAAAAGCAAAGATCAGTCTTCTACCGGATTATTGGAATTAGTACATACTGATCTATGTGGTCCAACAAGAATCAAGAGTCTGCAAGGTGATAGATATTTCATGCTGTTAATTGATGATCATTCCCGGATGATGTGGGTTACCTTTCTAAAAGAAAAATCAGAAGCTTTTGAGAAGTTCAAAATCTTCAAAGCTATGGTGGAGAATCAAACCGGATTGAAACTAAAGTGTCTAAGGTCTGATAGAGGTGGTGAATTTACATCTGGTGAATTCATTGACTTTTGTGAGAAACAGGGTATAAAGAGACAGCTGTCTGCTCCTAAGACTCCACAGCAGAATGGAGTAGTTGAGAGAAAGAACCGGACCATCCAGGAAGCTGCTAGGACAATGATGTTGGAAGCAAATGTTCCTCAAATGTTTTGGAAAGAAGCTATCAGCACTGCAGTCTACACTCTCAATCGAGTTCAAATCAGAAACAACACCGGTAAGACCCCCTATGAACTCTGGTTTGGCATCACTCCTACTGTGAAGTATTTCAGAGTATTTGGTAGCAAGTGTTATATCAAAAGAGATGAAGATCTAGGAAAGTTTGATGCTAGAAGTGATGAAGGAATTTTCTTGGGCTACTCCACTCAAAGCAAAGCATACCGATGTTACAATAAGAGATTGAGGAAAATGATAGAAAGCACCAATGTAAAGGTTGATGAAGGAATTGAGAAGCCTTCAAGATTTTATGAGTTTGATGAAGATGACCAAGACAGTGTTCAAGGACCTCAATCCTCTCCGGTGAGACAGAGTCAGCCTGATCCGGTAAATCAGGAAGAAGAGTTAGATTTGAATAAGGCTGATCAAGAAATAGCAGTGCTGAATACTCCCAAAATTCCAAGGTATGTAAGACTGAATCACTCTGAAGATCAGATCATAGGTGACAGAAGCAAAGGTGTACAAACTAGAAGGAATATTGCTCAAGATCAGAATGAATGTTGTCTGATTTCAAAGATTGAACCTAAAACAATAAATGAAGCCTGCAATGATGAAAACTGGACCAAAGCAATGGAAGATGAACTGATGCAAATTGAGAAAAATCATACTTGGGATCTTGTTCCCAGACCTAGAGACAGGAATGTAATTGGAACCAAGTGGGTCTTCCGGAACAAACTAAATGAAGCTGGTGAAGTAATCAGAAACAAAGCTAGATTGGTCTGCAAAGGCTACTCTCAAATAGAAGGAATTGACTTTGAAGAGACTTTTGCTCCGGTAGCAAGAATTGAAGCAGTCAGATTACTTCTTGCATTTGCTGCCTTCAAAGATTTCAAGGTATATCAGATGGATGTCAAGTCTGCCTTCCTAAATGGTGATCTGGAAGAAGAAGTCTACATTGAACAACCGGATGGATTTCAATTGTCTGATAACAATGATATGGTCTGCAAGTTGAAGAAAGCTTTGTATGGATTGAAGCAAGCCCCAAGAGCATGGTATGAAAGGTTGGATAAGCATCTTGTGCAGATTGGATTCAACAAAGGTACTGCTGACAGCAACTTATATTTCAAAATTGATCATGAAAACATCCTGATTGTTGAAGTGTTTGTGGATGATATCATTTTTGGAGGAAGAGATAGTATGTGTAAAACTTTTGCAAATCAGATGAAAAGTGAGTTTGAAATGTCTATGCTTGGTGAAATGAATTTCTTCTTGGGTCTGCAAATTACTCAAACAAAAGAAGGGATCTTCATCTCTCAGACCAAATATGTGAAAGAATTGTTAAAAAAATTTGGTATGGAAGACTCAAAGCCTATGAACACTCCTATGGCAACCGGATGTAAGTTAAGCAAAGATGATGATTCTCCAAAGGCAGATCAGACAAAGTATAGATCAATGATTGGTGGATTGTTGTATCTCACTCAAACTAGACCAGATATAATGCAAGCTGTTGGTCTTGTGGCAAGATTCCAGGCTGATCCTAGAGAATCTCATGTTATGGCAATCAAAAGAATTTTTAGATACTTGAAAGGAACAGTTGAGTATGGTCTTTGGTATCCTAGAGATCCGGATTTCTCTCTTCATGCTTACACAGATGCAGATTGGGCAGGAGATGTGGATGACCGGAAGAGCACTAGTGGTGGAGCATTCTTTTTGGGAAAGAGATTGGTTTCTTGGCTAAGCAAGAAACAAGATGCAATATCTCTGTCTACAACTGAAGCAGAATACATTGCAGCAGCAGGTAGTTGCACTCAAATCTTGTGGATGAAGCAGATGCTAAGAGACATCAAAATTGAATATGAGGAGCCTATTACAATTTTCTGTGATAATTCAAGTGCAATTAATATTTCCAAGAATCCGGTATTGCATTCTAAGACTAAGCACATATCTATCAAATTTCACTTCTTGAGAGAACAAGTAAACAAGGAAAAAGTCAGATTGGAGTATGTTCCCTCCAAGGATCAGATTGCAGATATCTTTACAAAACCTCTTCCCAAGGACTCTTTTGAATATCTCCGGGAGAAGTTAGGGGTCATGGCCCCTCCAGTGATGAACTAAGATGCACTGATGTGCATCAGTCCGGTGGCTATCACAGTCATATCTTGTGATCCGGACTAATGGGGAACTGCAACTAAGGGGGAGCAGCTGGTATTATTCTGATGCATGAGAGTTGCAAGTATGAGCCCTTTGCCATTGATGTCAAAGGGGGAGAGAAGACATGTGAAAAACAAGTGGTTGATGATCAAAGGGGGAGCAGCAAAGGAAGACATGTGAAGAGTTGTTGTTGATAGGGGGAGCTGTGACAGAAAAGAGAAGTTCTTGTCTTGATGGTTTTTCACATCATATGTTGCCATCAATGACAAAGGGGGAGATTGTTGCAAGTATGAGGTGAGCCAGTGTTGTCATTGATGTCAACATACTCATACTGCATTGACAAGAAGGATTTGATGAGCTTTGTGCTGAGGATATTAAGAAAATTAGCCTCAGTCAGGAACAGTGAAGAACAGTGATGAGAAGAAGGTAAATGTACTGTATAGGTTGAGAACCGGAGGATGCGGATTAAAGGGTTAGTAGATATGAGTCTTGAGATGTTACAGTTAAGATTTCAGAGGTTCGCATGAAGATCGGAAGGAGTTGTGGCTGCCGGTATAGAACCGGGTCCGGCAAGTATCCGGAGGTGACAGAGGATCACAAAAAGGTCCGGTGAGGTCCGGAATTGTATTATCATAATCTGCGGATTGGAAGGAGTGTTTGAGATGTCCTTGTGATGTGTCATCCTGATTTGTGTGTGATTTGGAGGTCCGGAAGTACCTCTTGCATTATGACAGTGGCGACAGACTGTGTTCTTGAAGTTCCGGATGAGGAAGACAAGAGATCCCAGTAAGCAGAGGAAGTGCGGATGTATCCAGACATTCAGACAGGCTTGTGAAGGTTCTTGGATCATGTTTAGGTTGTGTTGTTGGTCCGCATTGATGGTAGAGCCCGGAATTGAAGTTATTCTTCCGGATGAAGTTATTGCTCTGTTTAGACGACCGGATGAGTTGTTCATCCTGCGAATGTTCTTGTGATGGCCGACCGGATGTGTTATTCATCTTACGGATACTCCTATGGTTGTTTGCCGACTTAGATGTTTGTTCCTAAGTTGATGTCTTGTATAAATAACGGTTTGTGAGTTCATTTCAAGGTGTGGCATGTGGATGAGCAGGATATAGCGAAGAAAGGTGCGAAAGGCAGAGCAGAGATTGTTGGGCTTAATTGGAACTGATCCGGACATGGTAGAGATGTCATTCTCCAGTTCAAGACTGTGATTTTTATCACTTTGTAGACAGTGTGTCTCCTTGTAGGCAGTGGGCCTCTTTGTGAGCAGTGTGCTCGGGCAGTGAGCCCTTATTGGCATGTGCCATTCATTTTTCCTTATTCTTCTAACAGAGAATAATTCTTGGGTTAATCACCCCGTGGTTTTTCCCTTAACCGGGTTTTCCACGTCAAAATCTTGGTGTTCAATGTGTTGATGCTTATCTGCTCTTGTGTTAATGTTTTGTGCTTCCATGAATGATTATTTGATATGCTGCTAACTAACAACAGAGAATAAAGTGTTTGAAATAGAACAAGTTCTATACAACTGATTCACCCCCCCCCCTCTCAGTTGTATGCCCTAGATCCAACACAACTATCAGGACTTAGAAGAGAGTGAGGAAGATGATATACCTCTAGTTAAGAGGAAGAAAACTTAGGATATTCTAGTAGGGGCTAATGTCCCAAGGCAGAAAAGAGGACAAGTACCTATGAGGGGCTCCACAAGAAAGCAACTAGACATTCTGCTTAAAGGACAAGGAGGTGAAGGGATATCTAGAGCAGGGACAGTACATCAAGATTTACAACATGATGTCCCCATCCCCACCATTGTGAATTTTAAAAAAGAGTTAGCAGAAGAGGCTAGGGAAGAGCAAAGAAAGAAGGTAAATGACCAATCATTTCCCTTGGATGAAACTATAGACCTCACTAATGATGAGGTAGTAAAGAATGTAGCAGCCAGGCCAATGGAGGCCTTGGTCAAGAATACTGCTATGACTCCTCAGGCTACACCTCAAGTGCAATAGAGCACAAGGGAGGAGGAAGAAGAGCAAATAGACAATCCAGAGGCTGCACCATAGAAAATACGCTTGGATGGATTGATTGACAATGTAACTAGCCTAATAGCTATTGACCTAGCATATGTTGAGGCTGAGAATACTGATAAAGATAAAACCATGGAGCATGAAGAGATTCAAGACAATTCAACCATGGATATTAACACAGAGATACACACAGAGGAGCCTGCACAACATGAGGTTCATGAAATTGATAAGGAACATGCTGAAGAGCAGGATAAGGAACAACAAGTAGATAAAATCCTGACAATCAAGTCCTAAGGTTATATATGGATCTCAGGATCCTAAGGATATTGAAGTACCAATATCCAAACAAGAAGGTCCACTAAACAAAGCTGAGGAGATAATGGGTGACGGTGATAATCAACAAGATAATCAAGATACTCAAGATCCCAACCATCAAGGACCTGATGCAGACACTCCTCCACCCCAAGCTAATCAACAAGTATAGGATCAGGATCCATTGACATCTCAAGATATGCATGCTGACACAGATAAGCAAAGTGAGGATGTCAGCAAGGGGGTGTCATTAGACGAATAACCTAATAACAACAAATCTGAAGATCAGGATATGATTTCAAAAGATGTTGCAGTACATGATGAGTAGTAGATGAATAAACAAGTTCCTACAGATGAACAACAACAACAACAATAGAGCATGGAGGAAGATATCCTGAAGGATCAAAACACAGAATCACATGATGCTCACATTGAGCAGACAAACCAAGGAGAGTCTGAACCTAATGTGCCACATTGGCTCAGGAATGAGGTAGACCAACCTCCCTTTCTTGATTCTTCTAATTTTGACATATCTTCATTATTTTCAGCTGAAGTAGCTAAACCCAAAAGAGGAGCTAGAGCTACTTCTGCAATAAAGAGGGACTTCACAATAGGGAAGAGAATGAATCAGGTAGCTATACCTCTTGTAGATAAAGCAAAGGGTAAAATAAAAGTTGGTGAATTTTAGATCACCACAGTAGACCTAGGTTTTGCAACTGCAGAACAGGAGGGTCAAGAAGCTAAGGATAGCATTGATGCCCTACTTATAAGGATAGCCAAGCAGAAGACTAGGAATAAAGAGCATTAGGAGCAAATTGCTCAAATGCAATCATTTATTAAAGGGTTGGTGGCACCAACTAATGTGCCCATATCCTCCACCACCTCATTAGCAATAGTATCACAAGAGGAGATAGCTTCCTTAGATGTGCAGAAGCATCATTCTCAAGTAATGGACAATTGGTTTAATAAATTCCTAGTTGATGGAGTGCAAATAATAAGGATCATCAAATAATAAGGATTTCATTATCCAATTGGGATTTTCTAAGTAACTTGAAGGAGAAGGTAGACAAAGTGAAGAAAGATGTCAGTCAAAGACTAATAAAGAGTGACAAACATCTAGTCACCCTTAAGAATATGAGGAAAATAGATTCTAATGTCCTCATAACAAAGAATATCTTGACATCTCAGACATTACTTCAGTTGGATGACTGGTATGAAGATGTAAGATTTGAGGTAGCTATCTTAAAGAAATGTAATATTAAAGCTGCAAATATCAGTATGAAGATTTATGATCTACTAGCAGAAGAAATTGAAATTTTGGAAGCCCTTGAGGGCGAGGTAGAAGGAAAAGTAGAGAACTAGGATGACGACTTTTTTACTAACGCATTCAGGGATAATTTCAAGTTGGTAGCAAAGGATCTTATTAAGTATTTTTTTGAAGACACAATTGATAAGGCCACTAGGATGAAGGCCAAAATTGAGAAGTATAAGGAAGAGTTGGATAGCTAGACAAACCGGTGGATATCTTTACAAGATCAACTAAAGGCACAGGAGCATGCATCTAAGAAGGTAAAGGTAGTAGATATTGCAGAGATAGAAAAGGTTGTCCATGCATATGAATTCATCCAAGGGACTAGATGTAGAGTAATAGAGGATGAGTCTTCTATTGATGAAGAGGAGGATGATAATGCAAAGTAGATATCATGTTGACTAGGTCAACGAATTTGAAGAATATTCCAGATATTTGCTAGCTGGTGATTTGTGCCATGTGTTTTGATTGTTGACTCGGTCAAAAGATTTTGGACCATTGATTATCATAGATAAATTTGGATCATTAGATCTTTTGTAATTGACTCTCATCCTTATTCTATAAAAGAATGGAGAGTCCCATTTGTAAAATCATTAGAAGCTTAATTGAGATTGGATTATTAAACGTCATGGTTCATTCTCAAGGTCAATTGTAAATGTATATTCCTTTTACATACTTGAATGAAGATGAAGACTTTTGATTACAAATTATCATAAATCTTGTGTAGTCTGTGGATGATATCTGGGCATTCCTTTGATTTGCTACATCCCTTGGAGTGTATTTTAGTCTGTGAATGTTGTTGTTATCCTTTCCTTTCAAGATTCACATCAATCATATGTAGCTATGGAATTTCATTTTAATTTCTTTAAATCTCATTAAATCATCATCATCACAACTGGAATATACTAATAGTTGGAAAGCAGAACATTAAATATGTAGACATCCGTAAATACATGAATATCATGGGCATATTTGAGTAAATCGCATGTAGAATTGCAAATATCATGCAAATAATCATAAATAATGGCAAAGATCATAGAAATATATGTTGAAATGCACAGGACAACTAAGAGGGGGTGAATTAGTTGTCACAAAAACTTAACTTCATATGAATATCAAATCATCAAATCCTTAACTACTGATAATTAGAATAAAACATGAAAGCATGAAACAATAGACTTAATAACAATCACACATTCAACACAGTAGGCACCAGATTTTTTACGTGGAAAACCCTAGAAGGGAAAAACCACAATGGGTGTTAGCCCACAAAATATGAGTTATAACAATACTAGAAAATAGAGGCTAACTATTTACAGGGCTCACTACAAAGAATGGCTCATTGCCAAAGGGTGGCTCACTGCCAAATATGGTGAACTAATTGAATAGCATATGCTCCATGCTTGGGTTTAGTTCCATTGAAGCACAATAAAACTTCTCTGCTATGCTCTTTCACACCTTCACACTTATCTCTTCATATTCGCACACTCATACACTTTTTCACAACTCTATTACATGCTTTTATATAATTCATCAACCTTGGAATGTACATCAAGGTTGGCATTACATTCATCAACCATTGGAACAATCTCCAAGGTCGACATTACAAAAACATACATAGAATAGGTCTAGACCTAATACAAATTTGCTAAGGAAAGGATGTAAATATGTATGTGGATCACACCATGCCTTAACTAGGACTCAAATCCAATCTTCCATGCCACGACACACTTCTAGAATCTTCAATGCATCTCCGCAATTGGTGAAATCAACCAAGTCAACCAAGACTGGTAAGAACACTAGGTCTTCTAAGAACATTCTTGATTCACAATTCAATTTTCACTTTGTAGACCAATCCAAGAGTAGGAACATGATCAAGAGGCATCCACAAGTACCTTGTAATCATCAGGAAACATCCGCACAATCTCTAACCACTCTGTCATGAAGATTTTTCAAATTGGAGCACAAGAACAATACTGTCAGCCACTATCATAAGGAAAGAATAGCTTTCAAAACACCAAATCATGAACCATTGAAGTTGAAGGCACATAACATCATTCCAAACTCAACTCTAGAACTGTAGACCAAAATACTTCAATGTGGAGGAATGTGAAGCATAATACTTTCTCCCTGTCACCACCAAACATATAGGAAAAGCAGTTTTCACTCTGGTGAACATAACTCACTCAAATCTTTATACCGAAGGCTCAAACTTGGAATGTAACATCTTTAGATATGCTTCTAAATAACTTCCAATCTGCAGACAAATATATTTATCCTACATGAAATGCGGAGCAATCTTCTAGACTGTTCTTTAGTATGCAATACATTGTTTTCACTGCAATTCACTGTTTCTACTGGAGGAGCTAATTTTCTCAATATCCTCAATAGTAGAATCAATTGCATGGGTGAATAAAAAGAATCTAACTTATTACAAGAAAGTAACAAGATAAGGGTACAGTTGACACCAATGACAACAGTGATATGTTGACATCAATGACAACACCAGTTAAGCACATACTTGCAACAATATTAGCTTGTAGGCACATTATTTAGAGTAATTTGAAATGTAGAAGCAAAATCAAGTAAAGATTAGTTCAAATTTGAGTAAATTGGAGATAGTTTCAGAATAACTAATCAAAGTTATCAAAATAATCATGAATAGTCTTAACCAAAGTGACAATTAGAAGAATTGATCAAACTTTAAAAAAATATCTGCATGATCTGGTTAGATATTGTAAGATTTGATATCATTTGTTGAGAATTTATAGAGAGCAGGTGAAATAGAGTAATATCTACATATCAAGACACAAATACTTCAGAATCATGTGTAAGGCCCCTGATGGAAAACAACAATTCACATCAAACCGACTGAGAGATTGTCAAAGGATTATGACCTAATCAACGAAGACTTGGAATCATTAATTCATCCTAAATTGATCGTATTCTTGAAGAACATAAGGTTTTCTTTGTGAATTTTATCATTGTTGTTATGACTAACATCATCATCAATAGGTCAGCAACATGCGAGCTTACAATTAGGGCTCACAGGCACGATTCCTCGGTTACAGAATATGCGCAAGATATGACCTTGAAGGTGCTTTCTGAAGAAAATTTAACTTATAAATTCTCTAACTATCAATGACTAATTTCCTATGCATCTATTACATGAATATATATCATATCCAAAACACAAGATTCCTCCGTGTTGGCCAAGGATTATTACAAACTCTAATGAAAGAGATGTAACGTGTGTACACGGATAGGTCAGACCTAATCATATAGAACTCCTCTGAAAATGAATGAAATAGTGTGTGGATCTCAGGGAAGGTCGGCCACAATCCAAACAACATTGAATTATGTGTCATTTAGTTCTGTAAGTTGTGAAAGTGCTCCGCAAGTCTTCTCCTTTAGCTAATTGTCTGAGACTGTCAAGATGCTCTATTCTGAGAAAATAATCAATCTTCTGATAGCGATATCTTTCCGGTACCTTATCCAAATGATTTGAATTTTGGATATGATGTGCATGAAGGTGTCTAGATGCTAAGTCTAGCTCCACAAGGTCTAAAATGAAATTGCAGCAGAATGCAAACCAAAATACAAAAACTGCTACAGACTGAACTAGTTGTACTGAACTAGAAAATGAAATAAAACAAACTAAGATGCAAATGTTTTTGGTTGATGCAAGATTTCTCTTGAACTAGAGATGCTCCTGTATCAGACATCTGGGGTTGATGAAAAATTAAGTGTCTCACTTTGCTGGGGCTAGAGGAAAACCAAGACGATCCACCTCAGCCTAAGAAATCCAAGATGAGTCTTCTTCCAGTTTGCCTCTCCACTTCACAAGATATTCTTTGTATTGCTTTCCTTTGGTGCTGCGTCGAATTCTGCTATCAAAGATGTCTTCAATCTGCTCCATTGCTTGTTGTGGTAACTTCTTCTTCATGCCTTCTTCAATGCTATCACTAAACTCTGCTTCATGATACTGATATAGGTCTGCAATGTTGAAATTAGGTGATATACCCAATATCTTCGGTAGCTCCACTTCATATGCATTTCCTGAATCAAACTTTCTGAGTATCCTACATGGTCCAAACTTCTTCATCTTCAACTTGTTATATGTCCCAACTGGAAATATTTCTTTTCTCAGGTATGCCATCACTTCATCTCCCATTGAAAATTCTCTATCTCCTCTTCTCATCTACTTGCTCCTTATACTTACTGTTGATCTCCTCCAAATGCTTGTTCACTTGATTATGCACTGTCTCCATGTGTCCTACAAATTCTTCTGCTTCTACACTCCTCTTGTCTTCCATGCTGATGTCTCTCAACTCTGCAACTCCACTAGGGTTAGTTCCTATCATAATATCAAATGGTGTTCTTTTGGTACTCCTATTCACTAAATTATTATATGCAAACTCTGCTTGTGATAGAATCAAATCCCAATTTCTTGCCTTCTCTCCAACCAAACATCTCAACAAGTTTCCAAAACTCCTATTCACTACCTCTGTCTGTCCATCAATCTGTGGATGAAATGTTAAACAAAACTTCAAATCTATCTTCATCTTCTTCCAAAGTGTCTTCCAAAAGTATCCAAGAAATCTTGTATCTCTGTCTGAAATTATGCTCTTAGGTAATCCATGCAATTTCACAATCTCCTTGAAAAATAGGTTAGCCACATGCACTGCATAAGTTGTCTTCTTACAAGGGATGAAATGTGCCATCTTTGAATATTTGTCCACTACTACAAACATTGAATCATGTTCTCTCTGTGCCTTCGGCAATCCCATTATGAAATCCATGCTTATGTCTTCCCAAGGTCTCTCTGGTACTATCAAAGATTTGTACAATCCAGTATTCTAGCTACTTCCTTTTACAACTTGACAAATCCTACAACTCTGCACAAACTTCCTTACATCCTGTAGACACCTAAAAATGTCTTAACCCTTCAACCACCCTTTAATATATTCACATCACTAACTATCCCTTCTAATTAATTAAATAAATTCATTTTAGTTAATTAATTTATCCCTAATCATCTACCCTTAGCCATATATCTATCCTTTGTGATCAATAAATTCATTTAATTTATCACTATACCTTATAACTATATCCTCACTAATTAAATAAATATTCTCAATATTTATTTAGTTAATTTCTCCATCTAATCCTGATTAATTAGATAAATCATATTTATTTAATTAATCTACCCTACTAATCAACCTAAACCTAGTCCTGTTGATTAAATGGCAATTATTTAATTAGCTACAATAGCCTACATGACCCCTGGACCTAAATTAATTAAATAAACCCTTATTTAATTAATTTTAACCCTTAATTAACCCATCTACTAATTTTTTCCAGCCATATTAATTAAGCTAATCCCCTTGATTAGCTTGGTCAAACCTCACTTAACACTCATTCCCACACCTCACAAATAAAAAATTATCTTTTATTCCACATAAGATAATTTTTTATTCTAACTTGTCCTAAATTCCATTAATGAGCTCTAACAATACCTAACATGTCCTAGCTCCAATTAATGGAACTCTTCCCCATGTGAATTAAAAATTCATATTTTATCCCCTCCATCTAACTTGTCATAGTCTCCATTAATGGAACTCTTCCCAATGTGAATTAAAAATTTACTTTTATTCCCATTCTCACACTCTCCCATGGAAATGAATTTTATATTCATTCCTCATCCTTCCCAATGTGAATTTAAAATTCACAAATAATAGGAGCCATCCAATCTTATTGATCAAATATTAGCCTTTGATCTCTCTTATCCAACCCACTTGTGACACTTGTCACAAGATTACAACTCCAATCCAAACCCTAATCCTCAAGCATTCCTAGCTATTGATATAAACTTTCAATCCTAACCCTCCATCCTTTTACCAAAAATCTATAAATAGAGCCATCATCTAAGCCATTTGCATAAATTCTTCTTGCATCAAAACTATGCCCAAATTTCTATCAAATATTCTCATGTCATCATAATGCCAAAATCATTCTAGCCTCTCTATCCATATCCAATCTTCATCCAAATTCTTATCAAATCCCTCTCAAATCTTCATCCTCATTGTGTTGAGAAAATGAAGAGCAATCCACATTTCAACTATCAACTTGGGTAAAGCTAGGAGAGCTCTTAGGTGCACTCTCCTCAACCTTATCAAGGAGTGGGAGATCTTTGAAGGTATAAACATTGTGTTTTATTGCATTTTGTTTGTCTTATCTTCTTTGTTTGATTTTCTCATCTTCACATCCTTATATATCTGAGGCCAAAAGTAATTTTCACTTACCAAAGCCACTATCTTATCAATGCCAAAATGATGCAGTGGCATCGCTCGCCCTCAATTTTGGTTTGCATTTTTTATTTCAGTTTCTTCAATTTTTAGGTTTTTGTTGTGGTGTTATGTCCTCTTGTCACTAAGGAACCAATGTCTGGATTTTCTGTTGTTGTTCGGCAGTTACATAATGAAAGGAAAAGAACGTAACTGATAGTTGAGGCTCAATCATTATGGTAAGGAGAAGTAATGATAGATGGTGGAATCTTTATGGGCAATTCATTTCAGTTGTCAAGTGGAAGGCATGCAGCATCAACAGTTACTAAGGAGCTTCCTCATGACATCTCTCTCTCCGCCATCCTGGTGTTACTCTCTAATTCTGGCAATATTCCCTGCTTGTTGGCATTTTGTTCTCCACGTGTGGGCGCTAGCAGTCACTGGGTATTTCAGAATACCTCTTTAAATGTTTGGAGGGGACGAACAGCCAAGAGGAGGGAGGAAGGCCTTTGTAGTGGGCCATAGAAACTAGTTAGAAAAACACGATAAGAAGAGTAGAAAGAATATTAAGTCTGAGTTTGATAGAGGTCGAAGGTGCTATAAAAAGACAGTAAAACGGGAGAGTAGGAGTTAGGAAGTTTTTGTTTATCTGCATTAGGAGGTCAGCTGTAGAGGCCAAGGTTGTCTGAAAAGTCTAGTTTTGATAATGGGGAAGAACAGTAAGGATTCTGTGGGAGAATAGTGTCTATTATGATTTCTTGAATAATAAGAATCAGCATTTATATATTCCTCCTGTCATATGTATTTGTTTATTAAAATTTGTGTTGATGATCTTTTTATCTCCTGTCCCTAATTTCTGAACTCTCCTTGATTGTGTTTCCTATAATCAGGTTTATGGTTTGAATCTAAAAATGCTTCCATCACAAAATATTCTGCCAATCCATCACTGTGCTTTTCTTTGATCAAATTGTCTCTCGTTGAACTCCTAGGTATGCATAACCAATTTCCTTTGAACAATATATCTTCCTGAATGAAATAATCCAACCACTTACTCCTATCTGTCACAATAGGTTCCTTACATGTTTTCCAAGGTTCTGCAAAATCAAGATCTTCCTCATACATGTTCTTTAATTCTTCAAATCCTAACACTTCAACTCTCATCTATGTCGGCAAGTTCCTTCTCCTACTCAATGCATTTGCAACTTTGTTTTATTTTCCACTCATATGCTTCAATACAAAAGTGTAACTCTATATGAACTCTACCCATCTCATATGTCTCTAATTCAACTTTCCTTGACTATTCAATTACTACAAAGTTTGATGATCTATATACAACACAAACTCATTGGGCAACAAATAATGTCTCCACTTCTTCAAGGCTTGAATTATGGCATAGAACTCTTGATCATAAATTGAATATCTTCTCCTTGCATCATTCAACTTCTCACTAAAATATGCTACAGGTCTACCTTCTTGACTTAACACTGCTCCTATTTCATTTCCACTCACATCACAATCTACTTTAAATACCTTATTAAAATCTGGCAATGCCAACACAGGTTGCTCTGTCATTTTCTACTTCAATAATTCAAAACTTCTATTTGCTCCTAACGTCCAGTTAAAGTCTTTTCTATCGCATCTCATTGTCTCTGTCATAGGGTTATATACTAAACTAAAATTTCTAAGGAACTTCTAGTAGAAACTAGCCAATCCATTAAATGATATGACTTCTCCAATGCTCTCAGGTGTAGGCCATTCAACAATTGCTCTCACTTTCTCAGGGACCATCTTCAATCCTTCCACAGAAATCACAAATCCCAAATATACCAATTCTTCCTTCATGAAACTACACTTCTTGATGTTTACCACCAATTTCTCTTCTCTTAGCCTCTGCAATACTTGTCTCAGGTGCCACAAATGTTCTTTTGTCTTACTGAAAATCAAAATAACATCCAAATATACAATAATAAACTTACTGAAGAATTTCTTCAAAACCTCATTCATCAACCTCATGAAAGTACTCGGTGCATTGGTCAATCCAAAAGGCATCACTAACCACTCATACAATCCTTCATTTGTCTTAAAAGCAATCTTCCATTCATCTCCTTCTCCTTTTCTGATCCAATGGTATCCACTCTTCAAGTCTATCTTTGTGAAATATCTTGCTCCACTCAAACAATCCATGATGTTGTCCATCCTAGGTAAAGGAAATCTATACTTAATTGTGATTGTGTTTATTGCTCTAGAGTCTATACACATTCTCCATTCTCTATCCTTCTTTGGTGCTAATACTGCAGGTATTGCACAAGGACTCAAACTTTCTCTTATCAAACCTTTCCTCAACAACTCTTGTATTTGTCTATTCAATTCTTCATTCTTTGCCAATGTCATTCTGTGTGTTTCTTTGTTAATCAAACTAGCTCCAGGTATAAGATCCATGTGATGACTGATACTCCTAATTGGTGGCAATCCTTTAGGTACATTGTCTGATATGATATCTTCATACTCTAGCAGCAACTCAGTTATCTCATCTGGTTGTGATTCTTTAGTTTCTGTCTTTAGATTTTTAGGCTTCTTAGGAATCAAAGCATAACACATATTCTCATGTCTCAAACCATGCAGAAATTTTCTTCCATGTACCAAACGGATTCTAGCATTCCCACATACTTCACTCTTAGGATCATCTTCCAAAGGAATCAAAGTAATTCTCTTTCCATTTGATGTTATAGTGTATGTATTTTTTCTCCCATCATGTATATCTTTTCTATCATACTTCCATGGTCTACCCAACAAAATATGACATACATCCATAGGCAATATCACACAATACTTCATCATGTTAAGATTCAATATGAAATTTCACCAAACATTGTTCACTCACCAATACCTTATGATCATCATGAATCCATGCTATCTGATATGGCTTAGGGTGTTTCAATCTCTCCAACTTCAGCTTAGTCACTATCTCCTCTAAAACTAAATTGTCTCAACTACCACTATCAATTATAACTTTACAACATTTACCTCCTGATTTGCATCTAAATCTGAACAAACTTTTCCTCTACAGTGGTTCCCCATTTGTCTCTACTTGAAATAATGCTCTTCTCATGACAAGTAATTCTCCTTTGTCAAGTTTACCAACTAAACTAAGTGACCCAATAGGTTCTTCTTCCACATAGGCTGCTCTTCCACTATTTTCTATCCTCTTACTTGTACTCCCTTGATTACATTCAAATGCTCTAGTCCTTCACCTCCACACTTAAAATAGGTTCCTCTAAATGGTCTCCTATCAGGTCCTCTTCCTTCTCTTTTGTGTCCTTCACTCTAGTATGGACTAGGGTTTCCTTTGTGGTAGAAAGATTTGTCATCTCTCCGGTATGCATTATTATCATTGTCCTCCTTCTTGAATGTGTTCTCTTGTCTGCTCTACTCCACATATGATCTTTCTCCTCCAAAAAATGTTCTACCTCTCTGAAATTTACCTCATCTACCTCTCTGTCTTTGATCATGCCTCTTGTTTAACTTTTCTTCAACTTTTAGGGCAAACTGATATGCATCTTCCAATTTTGTCATCCTCACCAAACTCAGTTCTTCTTGAATGTTCAATCTAAGTCCATTGATGTATCTAGCCATTTTCTCTTTGCTTGCTTCACTATGTCATGTCCTTATGATCATCTTATGAAATTCTTTAGTGTACTCCACAGATTTCTCTTTTTGCCTTAGGTTTTGCAATCTTTTCAAGAGTTCTAACTCAATCAGCAAGTATAACTGATTCTTCAACTTTGTAACCATTCTATCCCACTTTGTAATATTTTCCTTTCCTCTTCTATTTCTATCCAACTGAACTTCTTTCCACCATATAGCAGCATGTCTTTTCAACTTTGTCTTTGCAAATTTCGCCTTCTCTGGATCTTCAATTTCTTCATACTCAAAGTATTCTTCTAGGTCATTTATCCAATCTATCAGCGCTTTAGGATTCAAATTACCAGTGTAATTCGGTACATCAACTCTAGGTCTTTTCCCAATCTTTGAAATAACTTGCAACATCTTTACTTGATTTGATTCTTCTTCTTCATCTCCTAGGGTTACATCATTTTGATAAGCAGATTGAAATTCTTCATCATCATCACTTTCAACATTAGGTCGAGGTGTAAGTCCTCTTCGCCTATATTCTTCAATAGCATCCAAGCGAACTTGCATTGTCTTCATCATTTCCATCATCTCATCCATTTGTCTAGCCATAGTGCCAACAACATCTCTTCCTAGGATCAAGTGTAACTGCCTCAAATTTGACGATCAGGCTACAAGGTGACAACTTCCTCACAATCGGCAATCAATTGACAACACAAGTAGTTTGCCTCAAATTCGGTGATCTATTCACAACAAGATCTTACAAAATTCCTTTTCCAACTTTGCTCAATTTGCTCCCAAAAGATTCAAACTTTGCTCTGATACCACTTGGTACAATCACAATTAGATGGGTCCACAGAGTGAACAGTCCAGACAGTTCAGCAAGAGTAAACACAACAGAAAAAACTCAAAGATAGAAAGCAAATGCAGATTCGTTCATTCAATATATCATGGATTCAAAATACAAACTGGTGGGCAACATGCGGGCTTACAATTAGGCCTCACAGACTTGATTCCTCGGTTATAGAATATGTGCAAGATATGACCTTGAAGGCACTTTCCAAAGAAAATCTAACTTATGAATTCTCTAACTATAAGTGACTACTTTCCTATGCATCTATTACATGAATATATATCATCTCTAAAACACAAGATTCCTCTGCGTCCCCCAAGGATGATTACAAACTCCAATTAAAGAGATGTAACATGTGTACACAGATAGCTTGAACCTAATCATATAGAACTCCTCCGCAAATGGATGA
This sequence comes from Cunninghamia lanceolata, assembly GCA_027924645.1. Classification (NCBI taxonomy): domain Eukaryota; kingdom Viridiplantae; phylum Streptophyta; class Pinopsida; order Cupressales; family Cupressaceae; genus Cunninghamia; species Cunninghamia lanceolata. The sequence goes on along the minus strand of BSBN01000165.1, from coordinate 9,065,855 downwards.
AATAGTGTGTGGATCTTAGGGAAGGTTGGCCATGATTCAAACAACATTGAATGATGTGTCATTTAGCTCCACAAGTCTTCTCCTTTAGCTGATTGTCTGAGAGTGTCAAGATGCTCTGTTATGAGAAAATAGTTGATCTTATGATAGTGATATCTTTCCCATACCTAATCCAAACGATCTAAATTTTGGATATGATGTGCATGGTGTCTAGATGCTAAGTCCAACTCTGCAAGGTCTGAAATGAAACTGTGGTAGAATGTGGACCAAAATACAGAAACTGCTACTAACTGTACTAAACTAGAAAATGAAAGAAAACAAACTGAAATGCAAATGTTTTTGGTTGATACAAGATTTCTCTTGAACCAGGGATGCTCCTGCATCAGATCATTTTGAAGATCCTTGTTGAAGACGTGTGTATTGTTATTTGTAATTGTATAGACCACCTATGTATGTGGTAATCGACCAATGGCCTAATGTAATCATTGTATATTATATTAGAGGATTGTAGTACTTGACCCATTGTATAATTGATTATGTTGGCATATAATTAATTATACTTTACTATTATACTCAATGATGTACTATCATAAAATTGATACCTCTTATAATTTTACCTTAGATTTGGCACCTGTTGTGGCTTATATGTTCATCTCTGTTTACAATATGCAATTTCCAATACTTTTTTTATAAACAAGACTTAATCCTCTATCACCTGGCATTTGTATAGCCTAAATTACCAGAACTAGGGTGCCCAATGCTAGAGTCCTAGCAATTTGGCCCTGACAACTTATATTTTATTGTCGGCCTTATGACTTAAGTGATGCACCTTGTTGGCCTCAATCTAGTTGGGCCCTCATAAAGTAATTAAGATGCATATATAAACAAGTCTCTCTCACTCATTTACACCTAATGACTCTCCTTATTTAGATGCTCTTTATGATGATTCTCTCTAACAAGCTATCTCTTTCTATCTACAAGATCTATGTGTTCTACAGATTATTGTTGTATGTACTAAACCTTGTTGTAGATCTTGTTGGCAGATCATTCCTCCTTCATTCTCTCCTTGTGGTGATTTGATAGTGATGTCATCCCATCAAGGGTTTCATGTTCATGGTAACATCTTTCCTTAATGTTTGTTTACATTTATCTTTGATTATTCAGATCTACCTCTGCCCACCTAGGGCACACACTCTTGATCTAGTCCTTGCTATTGTGGAAGTGGGAAAACTGACACGGGGGCTTGATTGAGGCAAGCCCCTATACAACACAGCCATTTTCCCTCTTTCATGTGTGCATATCACATTTGGGGTTTCCAACATGAAATAGCGACAGAGAGACGAGAAGATTTGGAATACATATCGTTAGTCCGAAATTCATGCTAAAACCCTAGGACTAGGGTGCCTAGCATCCAAGTCTAACACTTTTTGCTCTACTTTTTGGCTATAGGCTCTAACAGCTCTGCTCAACCCTGATCTACTTTTGATTTCTGCATATCAATTATGTAACTCACATTTTATGTAGATTTGGCTCTCTAGGTCAGTTAAAACCCTAGATCTTGCTATTCTCAAATCAATCTCATCTATTACAATAGAAAGAACCAAGCCCTAAACCATTTGTCTCTCCTTTGAGGATTGTAGCCAAGTGCACAAGTCTTGGTTATCTTGTGTTCTAATGTTGGATAGGAAAGATTGGTCTAGTTAGTGTATAATTTATTAGATCTCTTTTCCTATGTAACATTTTGGTGAAACCGGCATATCTTACACTTGCACTTACTAATTTCATTCCTTAGATCTATAGATGTGTTTAATTAGCTAATTAATCTGATTACACACTTATGTTACATATCTTCTTTTATCTCATACATTTAATTTAGAAAGCAAAGCACTTATAGATCTTTATTGTTGTGGTTACCAAAATCTCACATTTTGGTGAGCCCAATGCATCCCACATTTGCAACTTTCTACTTTATTATGTTAGATTTGAGTAGTATTGAAGTGATTAAACATTTTCTATTTGCACATCTTACATTTATACTTCTTCATTGTGGTGGTTACCAAAAACCTCACCTTTTTGGTAAGCCTCACCAGTCTTGCACGCAATCGTCATGATTGCAATCTTATTTAAGATCTTTTCTATGTTGATTATTTGCTAAATTTGATTTCAAATTGATGTAGCATATCATGCTTGTCATATGTGTTTAATTTAGAAAGCAAAAACATTCATACATCTATTTTTTCTTTGAGATTTGAAAGCAAAAACACAAACAAAACTCTTTAAATGCAAACATGTTCTCTTATTTTCTTACATCACTATCCACTTTCACTCAAATATTTATTCCATATAAGGCATATGATCATGACTTAGTTCTTCCTATGTCACTGTATGATTGTGATACCTCTCCCAAAATCACTCCTACTTGTGAGGGTATTTTGGTGCAAGAGCATATAATCATCAATATTTTGCCTTTGCTTCATTCCAATGCCCTTCCTTTTGGACATGTGGCATTGATGGAAGGAGAGTCTCACCTCACATTGGATGAACACATTACTTTACCTTCTCTTCATTTGGATGATCTCTCTCCTAAGAGATGAGTCATTAGTATATGTTAAGCATATCACTTCTATTTATACCATATCTTCCACAGTCCATGATTATCTTCCTCCTTTAGTTGCATGTTCAAGTACCTTGGATATCACAAAGGATGTGACGACTTCTTCTCTTCCTCATTTGGTTGCATGTTCAAGTCCCTTGGGTGTCACAAAGAATGTGAAGACCACTTCTCTTCCTCCTTTGGTTGCATCTTCAAGTCCCTTGGATATCATGAAGGATGTGAAGACCTCTTCTCTTCCTCCTTTGGTTGCATGTTCAAGTCCCTTAGATATCATGAAGGATGTGAAGACCCCTTTCCTTCCCACTTTGGTTGCATGTTGAAGTCCATTGGATATCACGAAGGACGTGAAGACCTCTTCTCTTCCTCCTTTGGTTTCATGTTCAAGTTCCTTGAGTATCATGAAGGATGAGAAGACCTCTTCTCTTCCTCCTTTGGTGGCATGTTCAAGACCACTGGATATCACTTACGATACAATCATAGATACTTCTCTTAACATCACTTTACCTAATCTTTATTCTAATGTTCTCCATGGTAGCAATGAAGCTTCCATGAAGGAAGACTCAAAGCTCACATTGGACTCCACACGAATACATGATTACAACAACCAAATCAACACAATTTATGTCTCTGGTTCCTAAAAAGAACCTGTAAAACCTAAAATTGTTGTGCATCTTCATCATAACCCTATGATTTATGTTCAAGGTGTTCCAAACCCTCCTTGAACTCTTGGCTACATTCTCAACTATGCAAAACAACTTACTCAAAACAACCATTTTGTTTAAAATGTGTTGCAACAACCTAGTTACTATGAGGTTTCTCGCACATATAATACTCGTAACAACAAGAAAAATAAACAAAAACCAATTGTTCCTACTTCTCTTCCACTTTTTCAACCTTTTCTTCCTCCGCCACCTAGTCTTTCTCAACACACTAACACAGAATATGATCTTATCGAGTTGCTTCACACTACTCCAACTAAGATCTCACTTTGGTAATTAATACAAACCTCACTTACATACCACAAGATGCTCCAAGAGGCTCTACAAAAGGTGATAGTCCCACCTTCTGATAGATCTAATGATGTAGCAACCCCATTAGATTGTATGCATGCGATGAGTTTGGATATCATCTTTCATCAACATGAGTTACCTCCTATTGAAGTTCAAAATCAATATGATGCACTAATGATTTTGGTCATCATTAATAAAAATGGAATAAAGCGTACTCTAATCAATAATGGATCAATCCTTAATGTTTGTATCATAGACTTGTTACACAAAATTAGTGTAGATACATCTCTCATTAAACTTGACACTCTTTCTATTTGTGGCTTTGATAACGTTGGTAGACAATCATTAGGTACAATCACACTACCAGTTGAGGTTGGACCTGTGACCTTGCCTATGCTTATCCATGTCATGCCTGATTCTATTTCATATAATCTTCTTCTTGGTAGACCGTGGATCCATGCCATAGGGCAGTCCCATCTACTCTTCATCATAAATTGAAGTTCATATTTAACAAAAAACTCTATATAGTTGAGGGTGATCTGAATCCAAATAGTTTCTTACAAGTAGAAGCTAGGTATCAACCTCTTGTTTCAAAATCTCTCAACACTTTGATTCCTTCTTCAACAAATGTTGACCCACCATTCTCCGCTGCTAACAATAGTGATGATCATAATAGTGCTTTGCCTTCGAATGCATTTTTCAGTGACGATAGGGGTTCATTAGATTTTACACCCTTCTTCATTGAAGAGTACAAAATCCAACAATCTAAACTCGAGATCCTAAAGGTGGCTTTGATTTACTCCACATGCTTTATTCCTTCTTCTAAACTTGCCACTGAAACTTCTTCTACTTTAACAAATTCTCAAACACTTTCCTCATGTTCTATTCATGATGGTGTACCTTCTCCTTCTAATGCATGTCTTGGTGATGATTGGGGCTCTTTAGATTGTGAACCACATGGGCCTATTGAATCTAAGATTGACCCTCCTCACCCTGACATCTCAACACTCAATAAGGATCCACATCCTTGCAAAAGGATCGATCCCCCTCTTCACATCAATTTTGTTACTACTTCTTCTTCAACACATGATCATGCTTCTCATTTCAACAAAACTCATAATGTCACCCTCATCCTCTATCTAATTTGGAGACATGTTCTGGGCCTAGATTCAAAATTCTTTCTAAACATGGATATAATGGAAATGGTTTATGGTGTATGGAACAAGGAGTTAAGGTTCTTGTGAAACCAACACTGCACTTTTCTAAAGTAGGTTTAGGTTTCCATCCTTCTCCTATGTCTACATCCCCTCCACCATTGTCTAATGTCTCTATGGATCCTTCTTTTCACCAATCAAACCTCTCTCCACAACATAAAGGGTTGTTTCCTACTACACCCGCTTCTTCTCTTCTATCTCAACAAGAGTGTATTTTGTCGATTCTACTCAAGGATTGCTTTATCACTCTTCCTCCTCCAACACAAAAAAATTCCACAAAATAATCAATCAACACCTTCATTTTGTACATATCATCAAGTGCTTGGCCATTCCACTAGTGATTGTCGAGCCTTGCATGACAAAATTCAATACCTTTATGACACATGTGATTGCAACTCCCTTTCTACTATAGAACCTCTACTTTGTTCAAATAACATTCTTCTCTCTACATAATCATGATTGAGACCCACCTCTATCTAGCTCACCTATATCTTCATACTTCTTTCACACTTCATATTACTCACCTCAATTACGATGCTACACTTCTCCCCTTTTAGTGGTAAGAAGTTGTTTTCATCCATTGATGGTGATCCTACTATAAATTTTAATTTCACTCAAGATTCATACTCTACCCTTGGAGATCTCTCTTCCTCTCCTTGTGATGTAGACTCCATTAATCACTTCACTATTAACATGGAAATTGTAGCTTTTTCTTACTAGCTCATTACTATGCATGGTGATGCAATATCATTTCTTTCTTTCTATAACATGAGTACTTTTTTTCATTGTTGTTCTCACCTGTACTCTGGGGGGCAAAAGGACAACTTGTTAAAAGGGTAGGCATTCTTTTTAAAGGATCTCTACTCTTCTTACACTTTCCCCTCTTCCTTACCTTAAAACATTTGCATATTATACATGCAAACATTTTTAGGGGGGGCATATATTCCCTATTAGCTTGTGCATCCATACATGTACCCTTCATTAATTCTTCTTGGTGGTACCCCCTTAGGGTTTAGGGTTTTAGGTCTAAAGTGTTTGAGTGTTTGCCTTTGAAAATTCCTTTTACTCTTATTTCCCTAAGTCCTGCGCTTTATGTTCTATTGTTGTGTTGATTGTCTTTAGGAGGTTGTCGGTCACTTAAGTTATAACTTCATGCCCTAGCATTCGTAGGTTGAACAGCCCCTTAAACTAGAGGTTACCCGCTCTCACCGGTAAAATCAAAGCTTTGATAACCTAGGTCATCCGCTAAGTCTTAATGTTTATTTAAGCTTATAGCGTAGTGTCGCAACACGTCATCAGTGACTTCACCTTATCCCCTACGCGGACGTGATAATGTACTAGCTATCAATTAAATGTGGCTTACATCCATTTAATCAAGGACCTTTAATCGATGAATCAAGCGATGCCAGGAGTTGATATAAAAAGAAATCTACAGAAGGGGTGAGATCTAATAGTTGTGTGAGAGTGCATGAGGAATTTGTTAGAGGAGAATATTTGTTGCACGGTCACGAAAAAATTACACGTGTCTTGGAATCTGAGCTGGCGTCCTATCCCACTAAGAATCCTGCATTAACCAACCTCATGTTGCCAACTATCAGTATAAAAGTGGTTTGTAGAGAAAGACCTAATCCAACGGCTATGCTTCATCACAAGGAGAATCTCAAAAGGTGGAATCTGTGTTGCACGGTCACAAGATGGCGACATGTGGTGTTCTTTCTTTAAGAGGTGAAGATCAAATGAAAGGTGGACGTGTGGAAGCCATAGCGCACCCGCGTGCGGTAGGTAAGAGGTGGGCCATCATAGGCTGCTATGCCGCGAAATGCTGCCACATATCCTACCTGGACATAAAGTGACATAATTTGTAGAAAAGGTACAGATGATTTGGCCCGTTCCAATTAGATGAAGACTTTTCAAGGAAGGTGACGAAGATTGTCAAATCTAGTAAGCCAATCATGACCATAGATTTCAAAATGTAAGGAAAAGATCGATGGCCCAGATTCAAACTTGCAAAAGAGAAAGATTTCCAAGTGCTTGCGGCACAAACTGAATAATGATCACGGTGACCTCCATTAATTTAGAGAATTGTGTAGAAATTTAGTATAAGATGGATGGAACTAGGGCATTCTCAATCATTTTCAAGAGCGCAATTGCATTCAGAGTAGGGAAATCATCAAAATGAGCAGGAAAAAGTAATCCCAAACTTCTACAAGCGTCAAAAACTAGTAAGTGATTGTTTCCCCTCTATGCCTGGTTTTTTAGCTGCAGGCTAATTCTGAAGTATTTAGGGCCATTGTTAACCATAAAAACCTTAATCTATCTGCAAGCAAGTTAAAATGAGTCAGTCAGGTCAGCCCTCCACCTCAAAATGTAGCTTAGATGAGGATCTTATGATCCAACTCCTTGGTTCCACTACAACACCCTTGAAGTTGCATGGCCTAGGCAAACACGAAGATAAATTTCTTGCCTACTGCTATAATTGGCAGGATGCCAAATTGCCTGTCCCCGGTTGGATCCTCTTCGAGCATTGGCATAAGAGCAAAAACTACAAGATCCCTATCTATCACCTGGAGGTATGATTTGGCCAAGCATATCTGTTCCAATGTCTTCCTTAACCCTGACTTAATTAGGTCAATAGCATTAAGGTATGATCCGGCTACAAGGACAGTCATAGCTGGAAATGGTTCAAAATTTATCAAGCTTACCAAAGGATATATTGCCATTGTATTCAATCTAGACTATGCAGCCAGCAAGCCAATTGACCTTCTTACTTTCAAGAGAAAATACCAGACTGTAAAACGTGCTTATAGGGATTATAACCTAGCCAAGCACAGGCCGAGGGGTGTTGATGGAAAATTGGTAAAGATTTCAAATGATGATAAGGAGCCTTTTCATTGCAGTATGTTTAATAAATATTTTGTCAAAACCTACCACAGCTTATGTCAAGTATTAGGCAGAGATGCTTCAGATAGAATGTTTGTTTCTTTGATGATGATGGTGGTTGATATTCAGAATCTAGATGTCAAAGAACCATATGATTATGCAACTTTCATTACTGACCAAATACATGATAAGATGACAAAAATCAAGAATAATTTGTCTAAGCCTGATGTCCATGTTGAATTCGCATGGTACTCCTTGTTGTGCCATATGTACTTATATGCTTTATTTGGAATATGGCACCAAAATCTACATGTCAAGAGTTCAAATGCCCAAGGAAACATGCTGTCAGTGCAAATATGGATGTGTATGCTAGATATACACTGTGTCACAACAGATTATGTCATCTTTGAAGAATATTTTGAGGAGAATCATGGATTTTTGGAACCAGAAGGTGAAAGGTTGCATCTTGATGTACTAGATTTCTTAAGGCCTCTGGATAAGACTCCTCACATTGGAATTAATCACAATTGGGGTGAATGGTTCTATCACGAGCACACTACTTGCAAAAGGGTCTATAGATGCCAGACCCTACCCCATATACTGCCCAAATATGTGCCTAAAAGGGTGGAATTTTTAGAGATTATAAGGCAGTTAAATGATTCTAATAAAGAGCATTTGAGGAACCTCAAGAAAGGTTCATTCTTTCCTTCTTCCATCAAATTATGTGATTTCTTGATTCCTGATAAGAGTGGGTTGGATCAAATTTATTCAGTGATGCAATGTTCTGGGATGTATTTGGAACATCCAAGGCATTTTGACCTTGAGGGCTTCATCAACAAAATCAGAGTCAACAAGGGAAGACCCAAGTATTTTCACCAGGTGGATTACAATGATGACATTGTTAGAAATTGTTTTACATTGAATGATGTTCATCACTTAAGGATCAAGTGGGACACTATAATGGCAACTGAGAAGATGAAGAAAAACATAGACCCTTCATATCTGAGTGCATTTGCAAAATTGCAAGACCCAATCCAGAGAATTGAGAAGATGTTGGATAATGCAGAACAGTTGATTGCCTCTACCCCTGCAGGAGAACAAAGACCTACTTATGAGCATGGCAGCTCAAGTAGAGGATATGATGTGAAGAGGGAATTAGTTGGCCCTTCCCCTACCAAGAGAGCTAAAATTATTGATTTAGAAAACCCTGATCAAATTGAGGTAGTTGATCTAGAGGGGGAGGAGGAGAATATACAAGAAGCTAGCCCTCATTCACCTGACAGAATGAGACCTTATTCATCCCTAGAGAATAGCATAGCAAGAGTACTGAGGAACCCTACTGTTGACATTAAAGATGTCAAGGTGATGGCCTGTGACAAGTTCCTAGAGGATGATGAATTTGTCAACACTCCTGAATTCAGGAGTTATGTTTTGATAGTAAGGAGTGAAGAGTTTCAGAAGAAAATTAAAGATGCCAAGGTTGGAGCAGACCCAACAGAATATGATGCTATTACTTAGAGGGTCTTAAAAGAAGTGCATCAGTCTATAAATGTAATGACTCCAGATGAGGGGAGAGCACTAGTTGCAAAAAGTAATATTCTACTTCTCCCTCACTGGACCTTATCAGATGCCATTACATTTGATACAATCACGAGAGATGATTCAGATGTGAAAGGTGAGCAGTTTGAAAAGGCTCTCTCTGGTGCAGCCTTCAACCCTAAGCTTGAGACACTGGCAATATGGGCTCTAGCCCCAAACAATAAAAAGCATAGGGTTGAACTAGGGGAGCTGGTAGGGGATGTGATAATAAAAAGAGTATCTGGTACCCCTACTCCCCAAGTTGCAAGCCTAAATGTACAGACTACACAATTTGCAGAAGTAGTTGCTAACAAATTGCAAAAGGATTACAATCAGCTACAACTTAATTATGCTTAGGCAATTGCAGAGAATAGCAGGTTGAAGCAGCAGCAGTCATTGGGAGCTAGTACTTCAGCCCCTCCTCCAGTGATCCCAACTGTAGAGTCTCTTCCAATGGATATAGAGCCTCTCCTTATAGAGATTAGAGAGTTGAAAGAGGATAACAGAAGACTGAAAGAATAAAAAGAAAACAAGGTTAAGGAGGTAGTCACCAATTTGATCAAGAACAGGGTGACAAAGGTTTTGGCTAGAGTTGAGGAGACATGGAAATCTTACTCACAGCTAAGGGCAGCCTATGAGAAGCATGAGTCTAACAAACATAGGCTATTGAGCATAAAAGCAAAGTGGTTGCATAGAACTGGAGAAGTCTGAGAATTTATTAGATGTGCTAGGTATGATCCCAATGCACCTCCTAAATTGAAGCTGGTGTCATACATGTTGAAGTATTTTGAGGATGTGGCTACCTTTCAGTTAAAATTGGATACAGTTGTGAAAGAGAATATGTAGGCTATTGAAAAATTAGACACTAAGTGGTTACCTCCCATTTTGGAGGGTGATGGTAAAACAAAAGACTTGGACAAGTGGAAAAAGTAGATAACAGACAATAGTTACCAATTAATTCCTTCTTGTTGTGATGCAAGTGACCCAACTATGCAAGTATTGAGCTTATCATTGGACAAGCTAGACACTCTTGAGGTAAGTTTTGATATGTTTTTTAAGCATGTAAAAAGTATCCTGGATGTCAAGTATGTTAGCCACAATGGCAAGATTGTAGAGGTACTTTCATTGCCTTGGCCAGCAGAAGAGACATATGGTGAGTGGAAGGATAGATACAAATCGAAGGATTGACAAGCCAACCACTGCCCTCCTAGCATTAACAAGGCAAATCTTCAAGTGGTTGCATGTCTCCCAAGTTCAACCAATCTTTCTTTCCTCTTCTCTCTAATGTAATTAATGTCTCCCAACACCTTTTTGGCAGTTCTTTGTATCCACCACAATTTGAAATACAATGTAATTAATGCTGAGGGCATGTTCCTAATCTATAAAGGAACTATGTTGCTCATTTTTCAAGGGTTGTTGAAGATTTTGGCATTTTGGAGAAGTAATAAAATACAGTTCAACTAGTTGCTCTATTTCTTGTGAGTTTATGAATTATATGTTGAATGTCTTATGCATAAAATTTATCAATTTCATGTTGTTTTAAATGAGTAATGCTTTGATGCGTGTATTTGGTTATCTGTCTCCAAGTTGTGTGTATTTTTCTTCTAAATCTAAATAGCTAAGGGTTATTCAAGGTTTTGGAACATGGGTTTTCTATGTTGAATGTTTAATCTTCTACTTTTGTTCAAGGAACAAATTAAATGTTTTGGGTTAAGCATTCGGAGAAATATATTGTAGTGAGGATATTTGTAAGTATGGATACTCAGTCTTGGGAAGTATTTGTAAGGCAGATACTAGGAAATCCCCTTGAAATCTAATTATTATTTTAATTTTATGGTAAACATTCACATATATATATCTAGTTGACTCCATGCCCTAAGATAGGCACTAGTCTATTCTTGTGTTGAAGTTATGATTTAGAGCCCTAATCTTGCTTCCAAACATAAAATCAAGGTCAAATCTTAATTACAAACTTGTAAGATTTTAGTAGTTTTTTAGGACCCTAATCCTCTGATTCACAACTGAACATAACGCCCAAAGATAGCCCCTTTGTACTTATTTTACAGTTTCGGTCTCTATTAGAGAGGATTAATCTGCTTTGTGTCAATATCCTAGCAAGTTCATAGGTTCATCTCATGGATATTGAATAGGGAATACCCCCCTTGGTCTTGTAGAGCCTAAAGAAGGAGAGGAGACATTTATAGAGTCTGTCTCCTATACTATTGGCCCCTGACCTAGGAATCCTTTTGATGAGTGATGGCTACCTTGTAGGGATTGCTTAGGAAATATTTAGTTGGGAAAAACACCAACAGATCTGGTGACTCTATTGGGGAGTGCTCTATGCAAGAACCCTCGTCTACAATTAAATCCCTAGTTGTCGGTGGTGGCTCTAAACAAATCTCCTAGCTGGTAAGATAAATTTTGTATGCAGGGGAGAAGATCCCTGCGAAACCCTTTATTCGAAGAACTACCCAAAAAATTGTTGTACAGGAAAAAGGGGACTGTCCAAACTAGTCATGAAGGTTCACCTAGCCCTATAAATAATGATGATACCCTGGATAATCCTAGATCCTCAAGACAACAACCACCTTATGTTTCAAACACTGAGGCAGAAATTCAATAAATGTATGAAAGACAGCAAGGTGATAGGTTGAGAATGAGATCAGAGGTGTTTTAGGAATGCCCTTTTTTATATCCCTCTGATAGATTTGAAGATACAAAATCTCTAAGAGATAATGATGACCCTAATGGAAAAAGACTATCTACTTCCTTGCCAAAAGATGATGATTTAGCAGAGGAAATCAGAAATCTCAGAGTTGAACTAGTTTATTTGTAGGCTTTAAGAATAAGAGATGATATGAAGCAGAAGATACAAGCTCTAAAAATAGCTCAACAGGACTTAGTTCCCACCCTTGATAATGTGAATGTGCTCAAAGACTAGCATACAGATGAAGTTCAGAATCAACAAAATGATCAAAATACCCTCAGAGGGATTTAATCAACACATGAATTAAAACCCATAGAATAATCTAAGACAAAATGTGAATAATGTTAGAGTGTCATTGAATAACATAAGAAATCAAAATGTCAATGCTAATAGGAATGCAAATGCCAATCAGTTTGGTAGACAACATATGTAATTGGATAGATTCAGACAGTTAGATATTAATGGCATTCCTAGTTATGCCAACCCTATTGACAAACACATAAGGTCTGAGATACCAAAGTTTTCATGGAATAATGTTGTATTAGGGGAAGATCATTTGAAGGATTTTCAAAATGTTATAGATAACTTTGAAGTTGAACATGAGGATGTCTAGATGAAACTATTTATGCAATCCCTAGTTGATGAAGCTAGAGAATGGTATAGAAATTTGCCTGATCAGAGTGTCACATCATGGGATGACTTCAAAAGGATTTTTAGGGAGCAATATGGAGACAAAACTTACCCAAGTTTTATTATTAATGAATTTATTGGTATTGTTAAGGGGTCAAATGAACCTGTTGCTAATTTAATGCTAGGTTTACTAGAGTGCTGAATAAATTGCCACTTCATATGAGACCAGATGAACCAATGTGCATGGTGCTATACATAAATGCCTTTGATGCTAAAACAACTTATGAGTTAAGAGATAAAAGTCCTGCTAGCCTCAGGGATGCTTTCAGAATTGCAACCAACATTGAAAACAATAGGAAATCATCTAGTAAGACAAATAGAAGGGATGATATAAGAATTCTACAAAATCCAAATAATAGGTCTCAAAGTACTCAAGGTAATACATCCACTTCTGAAGATAAACTAGATAAGTTGACATCAGTTGTGAAGGACTTAAGTTATAGACTTGCCAAAAATGAGAAAGGACTGGGTCCTGAGAAACAAGTTTATCAGAGATAGGAAAAGAGACCACAATTACATGACATGTCGTATAACACAAACTGGCATAATGGTAAACCCATCCTCCCACATAACAAGACTAATTCAAGAGCTCAAAATGTTAAGGAGACCCTTGATCCTTTGAAAAAGGCCGTCAATATTGTAGGTGACACCCCATGGTGCATAATATGTCAAATGCCTCACTCATAGTCGTAGTGTATGATTGTCAATCCTTGTATAATGATATTGTTGCTTGTGATGAATGTAATGAGACACATTATATGGAAGATGATAATGTTAATACACTCTTCACAAATGGAGAATACTCTTCCTTTGATGAAATTGATGTTGATGAATGGAAGAATTATACGAATTAAGTTTGCCAACAGGTTTTTTCTAATGAGGATGATAAAGATAACCATGTGTATGCTCAGGATTCATACATTCCTCTAAGTAATTCAAGGAGGCCTTCTGATGAAGAAATTAGAGCTCTTACAGCTGCAACAATAGCTCATGTCAAGAGTAACTATAACCTTAGAAGTAAAACTCAAGGTGGTGATTCAGGTCAGTCAAGTGGTATCTTTGTAAACCAACCTATGCATAACCATAAAGAAACAAAACCATATAAGAAGAAATGGAATAATAACAAGAAAAATTTCAAACAAAAACCAAGTCAATATCCTCAAAACTCAGAAGGTAAGATCTCTCAAGCTGAGGATAAGATTAAAAATTCACCTGTCAAGGATGATAATCAAAAAAACATTAAAGCCAGGATTGGATCAACTTAGGATAAGAGTAAAGGCCAGGCTCAAGCTACAACTATTATACAAAATTATGCTCCCTTTGACATGACTCAGGCTCTGTCTCAAATGAAAGTCTATGTCTCATTAATGGAAATGATGAAAATTGAAGAATACAGAAACAAAGCTTTGTCTCTGATTTCAGGGGTAGCTCATTAGCCAGAACAAAGTGTTGAGGATCAAAACAAGAAACAAGAGTTGTGTGTTGATGAGGAGGAGGTTCCTGAGGTTTATTTGGGTATGACAATGGCAAAGTGCCCTTCATAGGTTGAACCATTTTCTATCTCCCTTGTCATTAATGGAAAGGTAATCAAGAATTGTATGCTTGACTCAGGTGCATCAACAAATATTATGCCTCTAGCTATTATGCAACAAGTTGGATTGAAAATAGATAAGGCTTGTGGAAAGTGTTATGCAATGGATGCTAGAGAGGTACCCGTTATAGGAATCATGAAGGATGTGGATTTTATGTTGGCATCTTATCCAGAGAAGACGTACAAAATGAACATAACAGTAGTTGATATAAAGCCATAGTATGGCATGTTGTTGTCAAGAAGATGGGCTGCAATGATTGGAGGAAGTATGCAATTAGACCTATCATATGCCATGATCCCTATAAATGGCAAGGATGTCAAGTTGGTCAGAGAACAAATGTCACCAGAGACAGTTGAAGACCAAGAACTAAAAGACTAAGTTTGCTTTGTGGATACTAACTGTGAAAATTTTAGAATTGTCTCATATAATCAAGATACTAAGGAGAAAGATCTTTGCATTGAGGAGCCTAATCAACATGGTCTTTGGACTCTGTACTTTGATGGAGCATGTTCAAAAGAAGGTTCTGGTGTTGGAGTGGTACTTCTATCTCCAACTAGTAAGATCCTTAAGTTCTCTTTTCTACTAAAGTTTGCCTACACAAACAACATTGCAAAATATGAAGCTCTGTTACTAGGATTGAATGTTGCATTAAAGCATGGAATTAAGACGTTAAGGGTGTTTGGAGATTCAAAACTGATAGTTTTTCAGGTTAAAGATAAATATACTTCAAAGAATAAGAGGTTGAAACAAAATAAGCATGATGTTTGGGATACTATTGAATTATTTGATGCATTCTCAATAAATTGGGTAGAAAGATCAAAAAAAATCATGGCAGATTTCTTAGCTAATGTAGCCATAAGGCTAGATGATGTCACTCTGTCTGATATCACAAATGTTTAAATCAAAATCAAACCTGTAGTACTAGACAACATATGCAGTTGGTAGGTGTTTGATGATGATAAAGACTTATTAAGATTCTTGCATTGCATAGATGAGTATGAGAGTCAAGAGATTGATATTTAGAACTTTGTGGAGATCATAGATGGAAAAGAGACTCTTTTGGGGAAAGAAGTGATACAACTTAAAACAAACAAAATTCCTAGAGGGTTAGCAGCTTTAGAAAGACCACTTGATAGCAGGGATCAGCTTGTTACCAGAGCATCTCCCACAAATAAGGATGATTTAGAAGAGGTGAATTTGGGAAAACATCATGCCCTAAAAAAGGTGTATATTGGTAAGCAACTTAAGCCACACATCAGGAATATGTTGATAGCATTGTTAAGGAAATACAAGCATGTCTTTGCATGGTCAAATGAGGACTTAAAGTCCTATAGGGAGGATTTATTCCAGCATGAGATCCCATTGAAGCCTAGGGCCACTCCATTCAGATAGAAACATAGACCTATCAATCCTACCTTGGCTCTAAAGATGCAAGAAGAACTCAAACGGCTTAGGGAGGCCAGAATAATCATGCCCATCAGACACTCAACTTGGGTGTCCAATCTTGTCCCAGTTAGAAAAAAGAATGGAGACATAAGACTTTGTGTAGATTTCATAAATTTGAATGTGTCTTCTTTAAAAGATAATTATCCGCTGCCTAACATGGAAACTATGTTACAAAGAGTAACAGGATGTGAACTCTTATCCATGATGGATGGATTTTCAGAATATAATTAGGTGAAGGTAAAAGAATTAGAACAATACAAAGATGCCTTCACAACTCCATGGGGAACTTATGTTTATGTAAGGATGCCATTTGGACTGACAAATGCAGGTGCTACATTCCAGAGAGCTATGGATGTTGCCTTTGCAGGATTGATTGACTCAATCTTGGTTGTGTATCAGGATGACCTAACTACTTATTCAAAGGAGGAACAACATTGTGTGCATTTAGAACAAATTTTTATTAGAGCATTAGAGTATGGCATCTCACTCAACCTGAAGAAATGTGCTTTTGGGGTAGTAGAGGGAAAACTATTGGGGCACATTGTTTCTAAGGATGGAGTCAGGATTGATCCTGAAAGGGTACCTGCAATTGATAGAATTCAGATTCCCAAGACGATAAAAGGCATTCAATCTTTCTTTGGGAAGATTAATTTTGTTAGAAGGTTCATTCCCAACTTTGTAGAAATTACAAAGGATATTTCTAAAATGTTGAAAAAGGGTGAAACTATAAAGTGGGGGAGTGAGGTAACCCAATCATTTCAAAATATCAAAGAATCTATTAAGATGGCTCCTATGTTGAAATCTCCTGATTTCTCCAAGCCGTTTCAGTTGTTTTCATTTGCTTCTTTTCACACAATTGCTGCTTGTCTATTACAGAAAATGAAGATGGTTTTGAACAGCCTATTGCTTTCTTTAGCAGATCATTGCAGGTAGCAAAATTGAAGTGTGATATCATGGAAAAAAAGGCTTATGCATTAGTCAGAGCATTTAAAAGTTTTAGGCCCTATTTGATAGGATCTCATATTATTGCATATGTGCCCTATGCAATAGTTAAGGATATATTCGCTTAGCAGGAAGTGACAGGAAGAAGATACAAATGGATAAACAAATTACAGGAGCTCAACATTGAAATACAGATTACTAAATTGGTAAGGGGACAAGGTTTAGCCAAACTGATGGCACAATTAAACTTGGAGGCATGCCAAGTAAATGTAATTCAGGATGAAATCACTAGCATGTCAGAGTCAGAGTAGTATAGGGATATTGTGCATTATTTGCAAAATTTAAACTACCCCTCCCATTTGAGTGATAATAAAAAAAGGACCTTGAAGCTACATGCAATCAAATATGTTATTGTTCAAGGAGAATTGTATTGGAAGAATCTTGATGGTGTGCTACTTAAATGCGTGGATGAAAATCAAGCAAATAATATTTTGAATGATATGCATAAGGGGATATGTGGTGGACATTATACTGCTAAGACCACTTCTCACAAAATCCTTAGGGTGGGATATGGGTGGCCAACACTCTTCTTTGATGCACAAAAGATGGTAAGAAAATGTGATCCCTGTCAGAATTTTTCTAGAAAGATCATATATGAAGGTGCATAGCCCCTTAGAACTGTAATAGTGGAAGCTCCATTTCAACAATGGGGAGTTGATTTTATAGGAGAAATCTCAGAAAAATCAAGAGGAGGACATAGTTGGATTCTAGTTGCTACTAACTATTTCACTAAATGGATTAAATCCATTCCAACTAGGAAAGATACAAGCAAAGTGGTAATTGATTTCATTTTGGAGCACATTATTATCAAGTTTGGAGTACCAATAAAATTGGTCACAGATAATGCCATGTGCTTCAGATACAGTGAGCTTGTTGACTTCTATAATAATCATGGAATTAGATTATCCCATGCGTCACCATATCATCCACAGGGAAATGGTCAAGCAAAATCAAGTAACAAAAGTCTTATGAAGATCATCAAAAGGATAATTGATAAGAACAAAAGAGCATGGGATTCAAAGTTAAAACTAGCACTATAGGTTGATAGGGTGACAGTAAAGAAAGCAATTGGGAGGTCACCTTTTGAATTAGTATATGGAACAGAGGCCAAGTTGCCAGTAAACAATCTCTTGCCAGTGTAAAAATTTATACAAGAAAATGATGAAGAAATAGAAGACCCAATGAATCAAAGGATAAATCAGTTGGTCGCATTAGATGAGACTAGAAGAGAAGCACAGAAGACAAATCTCAAGAAATAGCAAAAGGTGAAGTATTTGTTTGATAAAAGAACCACATAAAGAATATTTTAGGTCAATGATTTAGTCCTTGTTTGGAATGCAAGAAGTCGGGATAAGGGCAAGCATGGCAAATTTGAGCCCTTATGGATGGGTCCATATCAAATAAGCAATATCCATAGAGAGGATTCACACTTTCTTCAAGGCCTCAATGTCGAGCTGCAGGAGCTACCAGTGCACGGTCAGTTCCTTAAACCCTACTTCTCATGAGTAAGTCTATCCATGTGCACAGTGTAAAGTAAATATATAATATGTAAATATTGTACATTGTTGTATAGTTGGTTCCATCTATTTTTTGTTCGGTCTACCCCAGAGTTCTCTGGTTCTCACGGCAATCTCACGCTTGCATGTCCCTAGTCAAAGCTAATGATGGTACCCCCTCAGGGTTTAGGGTTTTAGGTCTAAAGTGTTGGAGTGTTTACCTTTGAAAATTCCTTTTACCCTTATTTCCCTAAGTCATGCACTTTATGTTCTATTGTTGTGTTGACTGTCTTTAGTAGGTTGTCGGTCACTTAAGTTATAACTTCATGTCCTAGCATTCATAGGTTGATTGACCCCATAAATTAGAGGTTACCCGTTGTCACTGGTAAAATCAAAGATTTGATATCCTAGGTCATCCACTAAGTCTTAATGTTTATTCAAGCTTATAGCGCAGCGTCGCAGTGCGTCATCAGTGGTGTCACCCTATCCCCTGCGCAGCTGCGATAATGTACTAGCTCTTGGTTAAATGTGGCTTACAACCATTTAATCGAGGACGTTTAATAGATGAATCAAGCGATGCCAAGTGTCAATATAAAAAGAAATCTACAGAAGGGGCAAGATCTAACAGTTGCGTGAGATGAGGAATCTGTCAGAGGAGAATATTTGTTGTGCGGCCGCAACAAAACGACACGTGCCCTAGAATCTGAGCTGGCATCCTATCCCACTAAGAATCTTGCATTAACCAACCTCATGTTGCCAACTGTCAGTATAAAAGTGGTTCACAGAGAAAGACCTAATCTAATGGTTGTGCTTCATTGCAAGGAGAATCTCACAAGGTGGAATCTGTGTTGTACGGTTGCAAGATGGCGACACATGGCGTTCTTCCTTTAAGAGGTGAAGATCAAATGAAAGGTGGACGTGTGGAAGCCATAGTGCACCTGTGCACAGTAGGTAAGAGGTGGGCCATCACGGGCTGTTATGCCACAAAATGCTATCACATATCCTACCTGGACATAAAGTGACATAATTTGTAGAAAAGGTACAGATGATTTGGCTCGTTCTGATTGTCAAATCTAGTCAGCCAATCAAGACTGTAGATTTCAAAATGTAAGGAAAGGATCGATGGCCCAAATTCAGAATTTCAAAAGAGAAAGATTTCCAAGTGCTTGTAGCACGAACTGAATAATGATTGCCGCGACTTCCATTAATTCAAAGAATTGTGCAGGAATTCATTATAAGACAGATGGAACTAGGGCATTCTCAGTCATTTTCAAGAGCGCAATTGCATTCAGAGTAGGGAAATCATTAAAACGAGCAGGAAAAAGTAATCCCAAACTTCTGCAAGCGTCGAAAACCAGTAAGTGATTGTTTCCCCTATATGCCTGGTTTTTCAATTGTAGGCTAATTCTGAAGTATTTAGGGCCGTTGTTAACCACAAAAACCTTAAGCTATCTGCAAGGAAGTAAAAATGAGTCAGTCAGGTCAGCCCTCCACCTCAAAATGTAGCTTAGATGAGGATCTTATGATCCAACTCCTTGGCTCCGCTAGAACACCCTTGAAGTTGCACAGCCTAGGTGGACCCAAAGATAAATTTCTTGACTACTGCTATAATTAGTGGGATGCCAAATTGCCTATCCCCGATTGGATCCTCTTCGAGCATTGGCATAAGAGAATAAACTACAAGGTCCCTATCTGTCATGCCTAGAGGTATGATTTGGCCAAGCTTATCTATTCCAATGTCTTCCCTAATCCTGACTTAATTAGGTCAACAACATTAATGTATGATCCGGCTACAAGGACAGTCGTAGCTGGAAATGGTTCAAAATTTATCAAGCTCACCAAAGGATATATTTCCACTATCTTCAATCTAGACCCTGCAGCCAGCAAGTTAATTGACCTTCTTGCTTTCAAGAGAAATACCAAACTGTAAAACATGCTTATAGGGATTATAACCTAGCCAAGCATAGGTCGATGGGTGTTGATGGAAAACTGGTAAAGATTTCAGATGATGAGAAGGAGCCTTTTCATTGCAGTATGTTTAGTGAATATTTTATCAAAACCTACCACAGCTTATGTCAAGTATTAGGCAGAGATGCTTCAGATAGAATGTATGTTTCTTTGATGATGATGGCGATTGATATTTAGAATCCAAATATCAAAGAACCATATGATTATGCAACTTTCATTGGTGACCAAATGCATGATCAAATGACAAAAATCAAGAATAATTTGTCTAAGCCTGATGTCCATGTTGAATTGTGTTGGGAATTAAGGTGTCTCAACCTTTGCAAATTCCTAATGTTGTATTTATTTATCCCATGTTGAGTTGGCATAGTCAGCACCTTGTGTATATGCAGCAAGGTAAATTTTGGTGACTTTGGCAGCCACAGTTTCCCCCTTGAATAATTAACGGGGGTTTGGGGGCAAAGCCCCCAAAACCTCAAATGATTTTTAATTAATGACAAGTGTCGGTGAGTATCTTTGCACAAGAGAAAGGCATCTTTGGGCGGTCAAGGGTGGTTATGACATGTAAGAGGAATATGATATTTTTAGTCAATGTATGATGGATTCTATGACAGCTGTAAGGTGCGTAAGAGCATTTGTCATAACCTATCTTGGGATGTTGGACAAGCATCCTTAGGCATGGGTTTTGGGGCATGAGTCTAAGATGGATGCCCATCTCTAGAAGGCTCCATATTTGCCTTGTAAACTCTATATAAACAGGTGCTTGGATGGGAGATAGATAACTTTGGTACAAGTACTGTTATGCTGCCGGAATATCTCTAGATTCAACATTTGAAGACTCCTGAAAGAGAATTGGCTTAGAAATTGTATTGTAATCTGTTATTGTTTACTGTAATACATTTAAGCTGTGTTTTGGAGTGTGGGGTTTTTCACCCGTAAGGGTTTTCCCCACGTATATCTTGTCTCTCTCTCTTCTGTCTACTTTCTGTGTGTATGTGTATTGCTGCAATATATCTGTTAAATGTTCTATGTTACTGTAGTTGTAAGAATTAAATTAAATTTGCATACATCTCTCCTCATTAGATTAGTGTAGGAAGCGATTTTCACACACCTAGCTTCCTTTCAAATTGACATGGTACTCCTTGTTGTGCCATATGTACTTATATGCTTTATCTAGAATGAGGCACCAAAATCTACATGTCAAGAGTTTAGATGCCCAAGGGAACATGCTTGACGAGGGTCGTTGCAGTCCTCATCATTTAATTTTAATAAATATCAATCCAAGGCGGTGTCCATGGCTGTATGCAAAAGGGAGAAGGAATAACTTGCATGGCAGTCTTTTCTACAGAAGGGATTTGACAACAATTGCATGAAACAAACTGGGTTTAACTCTGCTAAAAAAGATAATTTAATCTAAGGAAAGCAATAACTTGAGGAGTTGATCTAATTCTGGAATAAAGGAATAGCTAAATGAATTCTGAATAAACAAATTGCATAACAACAAAGCAACTAAACAAACTAAGAAATGTAGTCTCTACCCTTCGGTTGGAGTGGGCCCTTGCTCCTTCCTCCAGAGAGACTAATCAATTCCAGTAATCAGCAAATGAGTAGAACAACTTTCTTTATTCAAAAATCTTCAAGATCCAAATTACATGCTGCTATAAAATAACAGAGTTCTTTCCTTCAAAATAATTTTTTTACAACTTCCCTTTCTTTCTATTCTACGCCATAGTTCTCTATATATAACTATGGTTATTAAATTTTAATTGAGAGTCTCTCTAGAGTAGAGAACTTATTCATGCAGCTAACTAAACTTATTTATCTATTTAACTAAACTTATTCATTTAGTTAACTGATCATACAATTGCTGATTACAGGGCAAAACATGCAGTCTTTTAGAAAGACATGCAATGACACTAAGTGTGTATTCTTTGCATGGAATAATTACTCATAATTAGATCCATTGATTTAGGAGTAATTATAGTCAATCTATCATTTAGAAAATCTCAGAGTGTGTGTTGGTAGATTGGAAGAATTCGCAGCAACTTCATAAACTATTTCTGGAACATCTTCAAAGCTTGTGGAACAGTCAACTTCTGTCATAAATTGCTCATTTAATTTATGAGATCTCCTCAAATAATTTCTGGGTTTTGTTCCCCTAACTTTCATCTTTCCAGATCATTTTGAATTTCTAAATTTTGTTAAGAAACGAGAGAGATATTGCAGTTTTACTGAAACTAGTTTTCTTGACTTTTCTGTTCTGCGTCTTCGCGTTCTGTAACAGTCAACTTATATCATTAACCGTTTATTTATTTTAATGAATCTCTTCAAAACACTTTCATAGATTTGTTCCTCTCTCTTTAAGCTTTTTGGATCATTTTGAAATTCTAATTTTCGTTAAGAAATGAGTGAGATATTGCAGTTTTACTGAAACTGCATTTTTTACTTCTGCATCTCCGGCGCTCTGTGTATCTCCGGAGCTCTGTGCATCTCCGGAGCTTTGTCCATCTCTGGCGCTCTGTGCATCTCCGGTGCTCTGTCCATCTCTGGAGCTCTGTAATTCTGAAACTCTGCAACTTAACATAAAATAGACTTTCTCTTCACTTTATTGATAAAATAAATGCTGATTTCAAAGTGAACATGTAATGTCAAGATAAACTCATGCATGGCATTGATCGTTGCATTTAGACAAGTTTATTTGATATTTAGCTACAAATCTTCAAACCCATACTCAAGTGGACTTCAAAAACTGATTTAATGAAGAGAAAATATATGCTTTTATTTGACTAAAGATGAGACACTTTATGGTCTCATCATCTCCCCCACACTTAAGAGGTTGCAGGTCCTCCTGCACTTCATAATCATCATTTTGAGGTAACCTCTTTTCTTTTATTGCAGTTGCTCCAGAGATGCCTTATAGTTGTTGTTTTGGTGTTCTCTGGAGCAGCTATTCTAATGATCTTTGGATTTACCATTCTGATAATCTCTGGAACTCATACCCTGTTGTGCATCTGCAAATCTGATACCATGTTGATCCCTGGAGTTGGTGCTTGCTGTTCATCTCTGGAGGTAATACTTTGTTGATCTCCAGAGGTAATACTCTGCTGATCTCTAGAGCTATTGTTCTGTTGATCTCCAGTGTTGATACCTTGCTGTCCATCTCTGGAGCTGATGTTTTGTAGAACTCCAGAGCTGCTATTCTGAGTGTCTAGAGATGCTGTTTTGAGAGCTCCAGAGTTGCTGCTCTGATTTCTAGAGTTGTTTTTAGCTGAGTCCATCATAGTCTTCCATGTGACCATCATGCACTAGTTAGTTCTCCATCTTTTAGCCCATGTTTTGCATGATGCATGCAAAGAGGTCTTCAACTCCTTCAAATGCCAAAATATCTGCAAGAGTTCTTGGAAGCAGCAAATTGTATAGAAAAAGAATGTGCAAAGCACTTATTTGCAGAAAAGAAACCTACCCTAACCTACTCTACTTAGTGATGTAGAGATAGGTTACACAAAACCATTAACTGGTTGGGAAAAATAACTTCCTTTTCTCAAATTATGGATCCATGCATTTAACTTTCTAAAAGAAAAGGAAAACCATGAGAAGAAGATGACTGAAAATTTGAACTTTGATGCTTCACCTTCCTCTAAGATAACAGCCTCCATAATTTCTGAATCTAGCACATGCATGGGCTGATTGGAGAGATCTTGCAACCCTTCCTTACATTCTGATGCATGAATGATTAGAGACAGCTCCTTGCTGTTCATGGGCTAATTAGAGAGATCTTGAAACCCTTCCTCATATTCTGGTACATGCATGATTAGAGGCAACTCCTTGCTGTTCGTCAAATATCTGATCGGGCAGCCCTCCTTGGACTTTGAAGGTATCCAAATAATACTCTGCCATACAAGCTCCTCCAGTGGAGACAAGATTTCTTCATTATACTCATTACCTATTGCAAGCAATAGGGCATCAATGTCTCCTTCTAAAATGCATTTTTCCTTGCTGGACATTGGAGTCATGGTCATCCAGTTGAAGAGGCTGCACAAGAGCTGAAATTACAGAATAACAAGATTTTTCACCTTCTTTGCATACAAGAACCTTATGATTTGGATCTATTGTTTGGGGAGGTTTTTGGCATACAGATCTCTTTTGAGGAACTTCTTTTATCTACCTAGACTTCAAAGCAATAAATCTAAAAAGACTACCAAACCAATTTTCCCCTCTTTTTGACCTACTGTCACCAGATCAATAGCAACTCCCTAATGACACCTATCCCCGGTAACGACGCCAAAAATGACGAGGGTCATTGCAGTCCTCATCATTTAATTTTAATAAATATCAATCCAAGGCGGTGTCCATGGCTGTATGCAAAAGGGAGAAGGAATAACTTGCATGGCAGTCTTTTCTACAGAAGGGATTTGACAACAATTGCATGAAACAAACTGGGTTTAACTCTGCTAAAAAAGATAATTTAATCTAAGGAAAGCAATAACTTGAGCAGCTGATCTAATTCTGGAATAAAGGAATAGCTAAATGAATTCTGAATAAACAAATTGCATAACAGCAAAGCAACTAAACAAACTAAGAAATGTAGTCTCTGCCCTTCGGTTGGAGTGGGCCCTTGCTCCTTCCTCCAGAGAGACTAATCAATTCCAGTAATCAGCAAATGAGTAGAACAACTTTCTTTATTCAAAAATCTTCAAGATCCAAATTACATGCTGCTGTAAAATAACAGAGTTCTTCTTTCCTTCAAAATAATTCTTTTACAACTTCTCTTTCTTTCTATTCTACGCCATAGTTCTCTATATATAACTATGGTTATTAAATTTTAATTGAGAGTCTCTCTAGAGTAGAGAACTTATTCATGCAGCTAACTAAACTTATTTATCTAGTTAACTAAATTTATTCATTTAGTTAACTGATCATACAATTGCTGATTACAAGGCAAAACATGCAGTCTTTTAGAAAGACATGCAGTGACACTAAGTGTGTATTCTTTGCATGGAATAATTACTCATAATTAGATCCATTAATTTAGGAGTAATTATAGTCAATCTATCCTTCAGAAAATCTCAGAGTGTGTGTCGGTAGATTGGAAGAATTTGCAGCAACTTCATAAACTATTTCTGGAACATCTTCGGAGCTTGTGGAACAGTCAACTTCCGTCATAAACTGCTCATTTAATTTATGAGATCTCTTCAAATGATTTCTGGGTTTTGTTCCCCTAACTTTCATCTTTCTAGATCATTTTGAATTTCTAAATTTCATTAATAAACGAGAGAGATATCGTAGTTTTACTGAAACTAGTTTTCTTGACTTTTCTGTTATGCGTCTTCGCGTTCTGTAACAGTCAACTTATATCATTAAAAATTTATTCATTTTAATGAATCTCTTCAAAATGCCTTCATAGATTTGTTCCTCTCTCTTTAAGCTTTTTGGATCATTTTGAAATTCTAATTTTCGTTAAGAAATGAGTGAGATATTGCAGTTTTACTGAAACTGCATTTTTTACTTCTACATCTCTGGCGCTCTGTCCATCTCCAGCGCTCTGTGTATCTCCGGAGCTCTGTGCATCTCCAGAGCTCTATCCATCTCTGGCGCTCTGTGCATCTCCGGTGCTCTGTCCATCTCCAGAGCTCTGTAATTCTGAAACTCTGCAACTTAACATAAAATAGACTTTCTCTTCACTTTATTGATAAAATAAATGCTGATTTCAAAGTGAACATGTAATATCAAGATAAACTCATGCATGGCATTGATCATTGCATTTAGACAAGTTTATTTGATATTTAGCTACAAATCTTCAAACCCATACTCAAGTGCACTTCAAAAACTGATTTAATGAAAAGAAAATATATGCTTTTATTTGACTAAAGATGAGACACTTCATGGTCTCATCAATGCTCCCAGTGCAAATATGGACGGGTATGCTGGGTATGCACTGTGTCACAGCAGATTACATCATCTTTGAAGAATATTTTGTGAGGAGAATCCTTGGATTTTTGGAACCAGAAGGTGAAAGGTTGCATCCTGATGTACTAGATTTCTTAAGGCCTCTAAATAGGACTCCTCACCTTGGAATTGATCACAATTGGGGTGATTGGTTCTATCTCGAGTACACTACTTGCATAAGGGTCTATGGATGTCAAACCCCACCCCATATACTGCCCAAATATATGCCTAAAAGGGTGGCATTTTTAGAAATTATAAGGCAGTTAAATGATTCTGATAAAGAGCATTTGAGGAACCGCAAGAAAGGTTCATTCTTTCCTTCTTCCATCAAATTTTGTGATTTCTTGATTCCTGATAAGAGTGGGTTAGACCAAATTTATTCAGTGATGCAATGTTTTGGGATGTATTTGGAACATCCAAGGCATTTTGACCTTGAGGGCTTCATCAACAAAATCAGAGTCAGCAAGAGAAGGCCCAAGTATTTTCACCAGGTGGATTACAATGATGACATTGCCAGAAATTGTATTACAATGAATGATGTCCATCACTTAAGGATCAAGTGGGACACTATAATGGCAACTGAGAAGATGAACAAAAACATAGACCCTTCATATCCAGGTGCATTTGTAGAAGTGCAAGACCCAATCTAGAGAATTGAGAAGATGTTGGATAATGTAAAATAGTTGATTGCCTTTGCCCCTGCAGGAGAACAAAGACCTACTTATGAGCCCGACAGCTCAAGAAGAGGATATGATGTTAAAGAGGGAATCAGTTGGCCCTTCCCCTGCCAAGAGAGGTAAAATTATTGATTTAGAAAACCCTGATCAAATTGAGGAATTTGATCTAGAGGGGGAGGAGGAGCATATACAAGAAGCTGGCCCTCATTCACCTGACAGAATGAGACCTTATTCATCCCCAGAGAATAGGGCAGTAAGAGTAATGAGGAACCCTATTATTGACATTGAAGATGTCAGGGTGATGGCCTGTGACAAGTTCCTAGAGGATGATGAATTTGTCAACACTTCTAAATTCAGGAGTTATGTTTTGAAAGTAAGGAGTGAAGATTTTTAGAAGAAAATTGAAGATACCAAGGGTGGAGCAGACCCAACAGAATATGATGCTATTACTCAGAGGGTCTTAAAAAGAAGTGCATCAGTCTATAAATGCAATGACTCTAGAGGAGGGGAGAGCACTGGTTGCAAAAAGTAATATTCTACTTCTCCCTCACTGGACCTTATCAGATGCCATTACATTTGATACAATCACCAGAGATGATTCAAATGTGACAGGTGAGCAGATTGAAAAGGCTCTCTCTAGTGTAGCCTTCAACCCTAAGCTTGAGACACTGGCAATATGGGCTCTAGCCCCAAACGATAAAAATCCTAGGGTTTAACTAGGGGAGCTGGTAGCGGATGTGATAATAAAAAGAGTATTTGATACCCCTTCTCCCCAAGCTGCAAGCCTAAATGTACAGAATGCACAATTTGTAGAAGCGATCACTAACAAATTGCAAAAGAACTACAATCAGCTGCAACTTAATTATGCTCAAGTAGTTGCAGAGAATAGAAAGCTAAAGCAACAGCTGTCATTGGGAGCCAGTACTTCAGCCCCTCCTCCAGTGATCCCAACTGTAGAGTCTCTTCCAGTGGATACAGAGCCTCTCCTTACAGAGATTAGAGAGTTGAAAGAGGATAACAGAAGATTGAAGGAAGAAAAAGAAAACAAGGTTAAAAAGGTAGTCACCAATTTGATCAAGAACAGGGTGACAAAGGTTTTGGCCAGAGTTGAGGAGACTTGGTAAGCTTAGTCACAGCTAAGGGCAACCTATGAGAAGCATGAGTCTAACAAACAGAGGCTATTGAGTATAAAAGCAAAGTGGTTGCATAGAACTGGAGAAGTCAGAGAATTTCTTAGGTGTGCCAGGTATGATCCCAATGCACCTCCTAAATTGAAGCCGGTGTCATACATGTTGAAGTATTTTGAGGATGTGGCTACCTTTCAGTTAAAATTGGATACAGTTGTGAAAGAGAAGATGCAGGCTATTGAAAAGTTGGACACTAAGTGGTTACCTCCCTTTTTGGAGGGTGATGGTAAAATAAAAGACTTGGACAAGTGGAAAAAGGAGATAACAGACAATAGTTACCAATTAATTCCTTCTTGTTGTGATGCAAGTGACCCAACTATGCAAGTATTGAGCTTATCATTGGACAAGCTACACACTCTTGAAGTAAGTTTTGATATATTTTGTAAGCATGTAAAAAGTATCCTAGATGCCAAGTATGTCAGCCACAACGGCAAGATTACAGAGGTACTTTCATTCCCTTGGCCGGCAGAAGAGGCATATGGTGAGTGGAAGGACAGATATGGATTGAAGGATTGACAAGCCAACCACTGCCCTTCAGTATTAACAAGGCAAATCTTCAAGCGGTTGCATGTCTCCCAAGTTCAACCACTCTTTCTTTCCTCTTCTATCTAATGCAATTAATGTCTCGCAACACCTTTTTGGCAGTTCTTTGTATCCACCACAATTTGAAATATAATGTAATTAACGCTGAGGGCACATTCCTAATCTATAAAGGAATTGTGATGCTCATTTTTTAGGGGTTGTTGAAGATTTTGGCATTTTGGAAAAGTAATAAAATACAGTTCAGTTGGTTGCTCTATTTCTTGTGAGTTTATGAATTATATGTTGAATGTCTTATGCATAAAATTTATCAATTTCATGTTGTTTTAAATGAGTAATGCTTTGCTGCATGTATATGGTTATCTGTCTCCAAGTTGTGTGTATTTTTCTTTTGAATCTAAATAGCTAAGGGTTATTCAAGGTTTTGGAACATGGGTTTTCTATCTTGAATGTTTAATCTTCTACTTTTGTTCAAGGAACAAATTAAATGTTTTGGGTTAAGCATTGGGAGAAATATATTGCAGTGAGGATATCTATAAGTATGGATAATTGAATACTCAGTCTTGGGAAGTATTTGTAAGGTAGATACTAGGAAATCCCCTTGAATTCTGATCATTATTTTAAGTTTATGGTAAACATTCGCATACATATATCTAGTTGACTCCATGCCCTAAGATAGGCACCGGTCTGTTCTTGTATTGAGGTTATAGTTCAGAGCCCTAATCTTGCATCCAAACATAAAATCAAGGTCAAATCTTAATTACAAACATGTAGGATTTTAGAAGTAGTTTTTTAGGATCCTAATTCCATGATTCACAACTGAACATAACGCCCAAAGCTAGCCCCTTTGTACTTATTTTACAGTTTTGGTCTATATTAGAGAGGATTAATCTACTTTGTGTCAATATCCCAGCAAGTTCATAGGTTCATCTCATGGATATTGAATAGGGAATACCCCCCTTGGTCCTACAGAGCCTAAAGAAGGAGAGGAGACATTTATAGAGTCTGTCTTCTGTACTGTTGGCCCTTGACCTAGGAATCCTATTGATGAGTGATGACTACCTTGTAGGGATTGCTTAGGAAACATTTAGTTGGGAAAAAAAACCAACACCTCTCAAGCTTTAGCCTATTGATGTGCCTCTTGCATTAGTGTTTTCATAGCGCCCCCTGAGGCGTGGTTATCAATACGCTTCTTGAGGCATTGTTTATTTTTGCACTCCTTAAAGCATTTATTTTGCGCTCCCTGAGGCATTATTTATTGATGCTCCTTGTGTTATACAATAAAATGTATACACTTGTTAACCAAGACCTATTTTAACACCTTTTTGAACACTAAATAATTGAATCTCAATATCGATAAATAAACCTGACAAAATAAGGTTAGGACTGGTCTAATCCCGCTTAAATGGACACTTACAGATTTTGTGTGGCTAAAGGACCAGGGCGCCAAAGTATGTGGGGAGATCAATAACTGAGATATCTTGTGAAATAGAGCAGCTAGGGCATGCATACTGAGTGAGTTTTAAATCTTTAATAACACCTACTATTTTAACAACAGTGTCATCTAATTGCACTACCCCTTTCTCACAGGCTCATATTTAATGCCTAATTTATCAGCTATGTTTTTAGGCATAACAGAAGTACCCACCCTAGGATCTATCATACAATTATGAAATAATTTGTCACCAATGATTAGGGAGACATATAATGGAGGGGGCTTACTAGTTTTGTTTGTTCTTGTTCCCTCCTTTTTTGGTTGGCATATGCTTGTTAGGACGACATCCTTTTCTTTTGTTGCCTCTATGGCAAGCTGATTGAAGCTTGTCAAAGCTTGCTGCAACAAATCCCTCTGTGATGGGATCAACATAGCATCCCATATAGTGACACTCAGATTAGTATTCTTCATTTGATCAACTATGTTGAAGGGGATTTGACCAACCTTCTAGGATATTTTAGCACTGACAACGTCGGCCTTTACTTGTTGGGTGGTCTAGGAGTGCATTGCTGGCACTGAATTCACTCACCCAGTAGTATGATCCACCTGGGTAGAAGGTATTTCCTTTGTTGCACGCTTGGTTGCATTTGTTCGAGACACGTTGGGTGTAACTAGATGGGAAGTGGAGGCGGCATGTGACTCAACTGTAGGGATTGCTACATCCTCATTTGCCCTCCACTTGGCTCTTGTGTTGAATGCAAATGGTGTTAGGGTTAGCCGAAAGAAGATATCAATTAAATGCAAATAAAGATTAAACAAAGGAATGAAAATACACAAAAATAATAACAGCGAGAGATAAGTTTTAACATGGTTCACCCAAACTCGGGCTACATCCACCAACAGAGAGTCCAATATTATTATCCAGTAAATCAAACTGATTACAATCGGTAATCCTTGCAACTCAATACCGCTACAAAATGCTACAATACATCAATTGAAAACCCTAACCCTTAGCTTCTTTTATCAAGTCTTATGTTGGTTACAAAAATAGGGTTTTTTTATGTCAGCTAATAGAAAAATAACTCCCGACGCCTTTATAAAATAATAGGCAATTTTTACTTCAGGGGCGCTACCCCCAGCAACCCCTAGACCCCCACCGTGGGCTCTACCCCCAGGTCCTCACCAAGAGGATAAGCCCCCTGAGCCCCGCAAGAGGGGCTCTACCCCCTGCACTCCCCCGTTAAATAATTTGGGGGAAAACTGAGCCAATAAAAGTGGGGAAAATTTAACCTTCGAGTCTGATTAGGCTCCATATAACAACAATCTCCCACTTGGAGACTAATCAGACTCCACACCATATCATCTCCCACTTGGAGACTGATCATAACACCACTGACCATGTAGCTACCACAGGAAATAAGCACCCTGGACTCTGTTGTTCTGATTTTGTTTTCAGTCTTGAAGACCAACTGAAGCTGAAGAGAAGCTCAGCTTCTCCCTTGTCACTGCCTTTGTAAACATATCCGCTAGATTTTCATCTATATGTATCTTTTCCAGCCTTAATTGTCCATCATCCAACACTGACTGAATAAAGTGATACCTCAATTGTTTGTGTTTGGTCTTTGAATGCAAGGCATAATTCTTTACAAGATGTATGGCACTCTAACTGTCCGTAAACAAATAACTGTTAGCCTGTTGTTTGCCCAATTCTTCCATGAAAGATTGTAGCCATATCATCTCCTTGCTTGCCTTTGTTGTAGCTACATATTCTGCCTCTGTGGTGGATAAAGTAACCACCTTTTGGAACCTAGAAATCCAACTCACCGATGTCCCACCTACAGTAAAGACATAACCTGTAGTACTCCACCTGGTATCAATATCCCCTGCCAAATCTGAGTCTACATAACCTGCTAAATCAATATTAGAGCGCCCAAAACATAAGTGTTTATTTGATGTACCTCTCAAAGATCTGAGAATCCATTTTACTGCATTCCAATGCTTCAATCTAGGATGACTCATATACCTGCTTACGACTCCTACAGCATGTGCAATATCTAGTCTCGTGCATACCATGGCATACATTAAACTTCCTACAACTAAAGCATATGGTACCTTAGACATTTTTTCTTCCTCCTCTGGTGTCTTAGGACACATCTCCTTAGTCAATTTCAAATGACTAGGCAAAGTTGTGTTGACAACTTTTGCATTCTCCATATGGAATCCCTGCAACACCTTCTCAACATAATCAACCTAAGATAGAGTCAATTTTCTGTTCTTCCTATCTCTACAAATTTTCATACCAAGGATTTGTTTTGCTACCCCCAAATCCTTCATAGCAAATGACTGTGCTAATTGTTGTTTTAACTCTCTTATGTGATCCATGTTAGACCCTGCTACAAGCATGTCATCAACATATAAACATAAAATAATGTAGTTGTCATTATCCAACCTATTAAAATAAACACAATGGTCAGAATTACACCGGTTGTAGCCTTGCTCATCCATAAAACTATCAAATTTCAAGTACCATTGCCGAGGTGTTTGTTTCAGGCCATACAAACTCTTCTTCAATCTGCACACCATTTTCTCCTTACTTGTGACCTCAAATCCTTGGGGCTATTCTATGTATATCCCCTCCTCCAAATCACCATGGAGAAAGGCAGTTTTCACATCTAGCTGTTCCAAATGCAAATCTTTAGCAGCCACAATACTTAAAACAGTACAAATAGAAGTCATCTTGACAATCAGACAAAATATATCATCAAAATCAATGCCCTTTTTCTGTGCAAATACTTTTACAACTAACCTGGATTTAAATATTTTATTACCTCCATCTTCCTCTTTCAGCTGATAAACTCATTTGTTTGGTAAAGCCTTTTTACCTACAGGCAACTTACATAATTCCCAAGTCTGGTTTTTCAGCAAGGAGTCCATTTCTTCTTTCATTGTAAGCTCCCACTGAACCTGTGTATCCACTTGCATAGCTTCATCATACCCTTCTAGTTCACCAGCATCTGTTAACAAAATATAATACAAAGAGGGAGAAAACTTTTCAAGAGGTCTACTTAGGCTTGTTGACTGTCTAACATTCACTTGAGTTTGTGGTATTTCCGGTTGCTATTGCGGAGCATGAGGAACCACTGGAACATCACTATTTGGAGTATCATCCAGCACCACATAATCCTTTTCTTTCTTCTCATGCTACTGCAACTGATCTTTGTACAACACCTTCTCATTGAATACAACATCCCTGCTTCTCACAATTTTCTGATTTTCAA
Organism: Cunninghamia lanceolata; assembly: GCA_027924645.1. Taxonomy (NCBI): domain Eukaryota; kingdom Viridiplantae; phylum Streptophyta; class Pinopsida; order Cupressales; family Cupressaceae; genus Cunninghamia; species Cunninghamia lanceolata. Next base: position 9,032,601 of record BSBN01000165.1, on the reverse strand, counting down.
AATCCCAAAGCCTATAACCAAATTCATCAATGCCATATCCAACAAAGGTACACTTTTTTTATTTTGCATTTAGTTTGGTTCTATTTTCAGAATCTACCTGTGCAAATGCTTCACATCCAAAGGTTTTAAGAAAAGAATAACTCACCTTCTTACCTATCCATGCTTCCTCTGGAATACCACAGCTTAAAGGAATTGAAGGGCCTCTATTAATTAAATATACAACAGTGTTGACAGCCTCTGCCCACATGTTTAAAGGTAGCCCAGCATGCAATATCATGGTCCTTGCACACTCCATTATTGTCCTATTCATGCGTTTAACCACTCCATTTTCCTATGGAGTCCCTGAAACCATTTTCTGCCTATGAATTCCATTAAAGGAACAATAATCCTCAAATTCTCTGTTGCAATACTCGTCACCATTATTAGATCTTAGACATTTTAATCTTTTACCCGTCTCATTCTCAACCAAGCTTCTCCATTTCTTAAATGTTTCAAATGCATTAGATTTTTGCCTAAGGAAATAAATCCATACCTTCCTAGTGGCATCATCTATAAATGTAACATAATACTGAGAGCCACCAAGAGAAGAAACCTGAGTGAGTCCCCATACATTTCTATGCACAAGCTCCAACTTTTCATCTTTCTTTTGCTTCCCATCCTTGAGAAAACTAACTCTCTTTTGTTTGCCATACACACAACTTTCATAGAAATCCATATTAATACATTTCAGACCTGGTAAAAATTTCTTAGAATGAATTACCTTCATAGCTTTTTCACTCATATGCCCAAGTCTCTTATGCCATAGCGTTATCTCAGAACCTACAGCAACTGTTTCAGTCTCTTCCTGCAAACTTGCAGCAACTGTTTCTGAACCTGTTTATTTTTTCTCTGCAACATCTAAAATAGAAAGAACAGTATGACCTGTACAAAGATATAAGGTGCCTACTTTCACACCTTTTTCTACTATTAAGGCACCTTTTTAAACCTTCTATTTTTTATCAGTAAATGTAACAATACAACCTTCTTCAGCTAGCTACCCTGCTAAAATTAAATTCTTACTGAGCCTTGGAACGTGCCTTACCTCTTGTAGTAGCCAATGATTCCCATTCTGCAACTTCATCTTAATTCTTCCCTTTCCAACAATCTGACAGGGCTCATTATTTCCCAAATAAACCAGCCCAAAATCCCCTTGGACATAATCAAGAAAATAACTTCTATGGGGCGTAGCATGAAATGAGGCCCCTTAATCTAAAACCCATGAATCATCAGCATTATCTAGGGAAATAATTAAAGCATCATCTTCATATTTATTACTTACCACATTTACCTGCTTATTGCCTTCTTGTTTGTCTCCTTCTTTATTCTTCTGAGACCAGCAATCTTTCTTTAGATGACCTGGTTTCCCACAGTACCAACAATCCTTCTATCCTCTGGATTGGGATCTCTTGTCCTTTGATTTTCCTTGTGACTTCCCATGGCCTCCAGAACCTTTTACTCTCTCCTTTGATTTGCCCCTGCTTTCTGCATTTAAAACACTACCTGATATGGACCCTCCTGAGCTTTTCTGTCGCATTTCCTCGCTAGGGATAACACCAACAACATCATCAAATTTTAAAGTGTTTGAACTAGAGACAGAGTTACTTACAGCCATTACCAAGCTATTCTAGCTTTCTAGCAAAGAACATAAAACCAAGAGAGCCCTCACCTCTTCATCAAATTTCACTTTTACAGAAGTTAACTAACTAACAATTGTATTAAACTCATTTAAATGATCTGTCACAGATCCACCTTCAATCATTTTTAGATTAAACAAATGCTTCATGAGAAATACCCTATTTGAGGCTGAGGGTTTTTCATACAATTTAGCCAAAGCTTTCATTAGTTCACTTGTTGTCTTCGCTTCTGTTATATTGAATGCCACAGATGGTGCTAGGCACAACCAAATGGTTCCCAGTGCCTTTTAGTCTAGAAGTTCCCAATCCTCATTCGTCATTCCTATCAGTTTCTTGGATACTCCTTCCAATAGCCTCCATAAATCTTTCTGATAGAGGTAATCCTCCATCTGCATCTTCCATAACAGATAGTTCTGCCCATTAAATTTATCGACCTTCAATTTACCCTCATCCGTCATTGCTCCCACTCAACCGTGAGACCTTCTTACAGACGATAATCGAACACAACCCGCTCTGATACCACTTGTTAGGGTTAGCCAACAGAAGATATCAATTAAATGCAAATAAAGATTAAACAAAGGAATGAAAATACACAGAAATAATAACAGCGAGAGACAAGTTTTAACGTGGTTCACCCAAACTCGGGCTACATCCACCAATAGAGAGTCCAATATTATTATCCAGTAAATCAAACTGATTACAACTAGCAATCCTTGCAACTCAATACCGTTGCAAAATGCTACAATACATCAACTAGAAACCCTAACCCTTAGCCGCTTTTATCAAGCCTTATGTTAGTTACAAAAATAGGGTTTTTTTTATGTTGGCTAATAGAAAAATAACTTCCGACACCTTTATAAAATAATACGCAATTTTTGCTTCGGGGGCTCTGCCCCCCCTACACTCCCCCATTAAATAATTTGGGGGGAAACCACACCGATAAAAGTGGGGAAAAATTAACCTCTGAATCTGATTAGGCTCCATATAACAACAATTGGGCCTACACCCTGATTGACACCACATAAATCATCTCGTGTCCAATTCATCAAAGTAGAATTATTTTGCATTTGTTTTTTCCCCCTACCATTTCTTGATTAGAATTGACTTGTTGTTCTAAATTCATTGGTTGGCTTCATACTGTCAGAGCCTAACCAAATTGTCCACTTTGGCATAGATTCTAATCATGTGGTTGATTGCGTGGATAACACCAATCGTTATCCTAAGCCAAATTATTTTACATAGGCACCAGGGGTCCAGATGTACTAGATGTTGGCAAGAGACACTGTGTGGCTTCATGAGTGTTGTCATTGATGGCAACAAAGTCCATCTCACACATCCGCAAGACATGGTATGTCTATACTGAAAGTCAAATTGAAGAGTATTTTGTTTCGGTGAGCAAGAACAGAGCATGCAGCAAGGTCTGACAATCAGGTCCGGATCTCTCAGAGGAAGTATCTCAGCAAAGTGCAGCCTTGGGGAAGTCAAGAGGAGTACCATGACTGATACATTCCAGAGATTGAGCCTCTGGTGATGAAAGAGTGAAAAGATATGAGCACCTAAGTGTTGGGTTCCTGTTTGACAGAGTAGATTGAAGAAGAACTGACCAGCACATAATCAAACCTTAATCTGGATGAGAAATTGATGTTGATCAAGTTTCTTGAGGGATCATTCATGGTTGGCCAACATGATTGATGACTCCTATAACTATCTTTTTGATACGCATCACTTAGTAAACATGGATTCAGTCGACAGACCAGAGTTTGGAAATATCTTGAGTTTTCTGGATGTTGACAAGAAAGATGTTGAAATCCTTGGTGTGGATATTGTTGTACCCAACCAAATTTTTTGCTTCATTAAGGCATTTTGAAACAAGTCTAGAAAAAATTTTCGTCAAAAAAGTAAATTTTCTAAAAATAGACGTCGAGTTAGGTTTTCTGGGTTTCTTGAGATATGGATGTTGGCAAAACTTTCTAAAAATAGAATCTCCAAATCAGGTGTCGCGCTTGATTCTCATTGGTCAATTTTGCTTCACGATCGGCGCGGTTTAGACAGAATCTTCAAACGACCAAGTTTTCTCGACTGGGTCATTTTTACTTTTTCAAAAGGTGAAGCATGAGCTCGAAATTCATCAACACAGAAAAGTTCACCTGCCAGAATTCTTCGACGAGTTTCCAACGCTGTTTCAACGATGTAAAACTGGCAAACGGCTGTCGACTCGATGATGCACGCAAAACGATGCAAGATGGATCCAAGGTGAATTAAAAAGTTGGAAAATCATAAATTTGGCTAAATCTAGTGAAACTGGATGCCCTTGGAGGCTTGGGGCGCCCATCTTCTCCTGTGTTAGTTTTTTTTTCACATTTTTCGAGAAACATCAAAAATGCTTCCATCAGCTCTTTTCTGGTTGGTCAAAGCCAGGGTTTCATCACAGATATGTTTAGACTACTCAGATCACCATCTGTCTCGCCTCAACAGTCGTCAAAACGACCAAAATCAAAGATTGAATAGGAGTCGTGGGCACAGAAATCTAGAAAAGGTACAAAATTGAAAATTTTTGAAAAATTTTCTAAGTGTTGACAAACTAGGCGCCCCAGGAGGCTTGGGGCGCCCAAACTCTCCAGAGTTAGATTATTTTTGATGTTTTTCTCAAAAAACATGAATCTCCTTCTGTCAGCCTTGGACAAAGAATACTGGAGGATGGATACCACGTACAATGGATGGAGATTGCTTCTCCACAGGCCTAGGGCAGAGGGAAAAATAGTGCCTTTTGATGATAATGATGGACCTCCATTCCATGTGTCTTTGTTTGAACCATATATGCAATACACATATTATTCCATTGGCCAAGTCCTAGGGTCAGAGATTCCTGATTTTATGTCAATTCCATTAATGGTTATAGCAACAGACATTTAGAAGATTTAGGAATGTCCTAGTATCTAATCCATGGCATTTGAATTTAGGCAAATTGGTCGTCCCTGATGTGTTTGTGAATGTGGAACTCCTGAAACTCTTGGCTAAACATTGCAATCCCAGCCTCAAAGCCATATGCAACCCACAAGGAGAACCTGTTATCCAGTTGTCCAAAAATGCCATTTGTGAAGTGTTTGATTTAGATGATTTGTGTACTCTTCCAATAGTGTATGAAGATTTGGACAAAGAATACTGGAGGATGGATACCACGTACAATGGATGGAGATTGCTTCTCCATAGGCCTAGGGCATAGGGAAAAATAGTGCCTTTTGATGATAATGATGGACCTCCATTCCATGTGTCTTTGTTTGAACCATATATGCAATACACGTATTATTCCATTGGCCAAGTCCTAGGATCAGAGGTTCCTGATTTTATGTCAATTCCATTAATGGTTATAACAACAGACATTTAGTTTCACAATGCTAGGTAGATTGACTATGCTGCTTATGTATGCAGAAAGATTGATTCTAGTTTAATTGCAATTAAGAACAATGCCCCAACAGTCTCTTTTCAGCATTATTCGCTCCTCATGCATATGGTGTTATATTATGGCCAGGAAATTGGAATATGGCCAAGTGAACTTAGAATTGCTCAACTAGAAAAAAGGGGATAAAAGTTGCCTGTGCAAATGTGGACAAGGATATGGGACAGTAGATTTGCCCATTCTAGTTATATTCATTTTGAAGAATACTGTGTAAAGGTGTTGTATAGATATTTCAATCATCCTTGTGAATACTCAATATCAGATGAAATAAAGAGGTTTCTCAGACCAAAGAATTTTAGTGGTCCCCCAACTGTCACCCACAACTGGGGGGATTGGTATTGTTTTGAGGATTCCACCATGGTTAGAATTTATGGTTTTGAAGATACCCCATTTATATTGCCCAAGACAGTTCCTGATAGGATTACATATTTAGAAATAGTTAGGAAAATGAACTGTTCTAATGTAATGAACTTGAGTGCCTTTGAAAAATAATCCTTCATGCCCAGTACTCTGTGCTTCGGGGATTTCACTATGGTGTCCAAAGAGGGTTATGGTCTCATCAGAGACAAATTAATGCATTACAACATGAGGTACGCAGAAGCAAGAAAGGGATTTGATCCCGAGGGTTTCATTGATTATGCCAGAAGAAAATAAAACCTTAGTGGATATACACATATTCCATATCCACATGATGACATTATTAGGAACATGGAAGAAGTTGAAGTTGAACTGGTAATTGAGAAGTATAATAGAGAATTGGATGAGAAGAGGAAACAACTTGTAGAGATAGAGTTGTTGTCTTCTGGTGATGAGGAGTCTGCAGGAGAAGAAGAGCCACATGAACAGGTGACCAGAATGTCCAAACGAAAAATGCAATGTTATCAATCTCCTAATATAGAGCATGATGAAGAGGGGCCTGGTGATGAGGATCCTAGACAGTTAGCATATGATTCTTTTATTGCAGATGATCAATTTATTCATTCTTAGGAATTTAAATCATTTTTGTATAAATGCAAGGGAAAAGAACTCAGGGAATCTATTGAAGATGTCACAGCTGACAATGAAAAACAATTGATTGATATGCTAAAAACAATAGTGGACAATGAAATGAAAGCTATGACTCCTAGCTGAGGTAGACAGTTACTTAGAGAAGCAGGTGTCATGATATTTCCTGGACTTGATATAAATTCTGCCTTGGTGTTTGATAGTTTTTTGCATAACACTGATGATAAGTATAAGCTCACTCCTGAGGGTGTCACAGAGGTGTACATGGGCACCAAATATAACAATGATGAAAACTCACTCATGATATGGGCCTTATACCCTCATAAGAAAATGACCATTATAGATACTGAAAAAATGTTTGGGCATGTTATGACCTTGAAAGCAGGGGAAATTGATCCTTTGATTACTGCAGACATTGGCATAAATGTTGCAAAGTTAAATAAAGCATAGGCTCAGATGCTTATCAAGGAGCGAGATGCATATAAACTAAGTTGTGAAAGATTAACAAAAGAAAATGATTTCTTGAAAGATACTGTCAAGAATGCCTTCAGAGGGTTAGTTAAAAGGTTAACCCAAGGAGAGAGCTCACAAAGTGCCCATTCACCATCTGTTGATCAAATAGCTCAGGTTCAGATTGGCACACTTGCAGTAGTGCTACAGAATAGGCATATTAATATGATGCATTGGCTGAACAAATTTTGGGATGTCTATTCTGAAAACCATAAGGTGATCCAAGAGCACGAAAGGCTAAACAACAAGCTTCAGGAGAAACTCCATGAGATACAGAGTAGGGATGTTTCTGACACTACAGGTACTTCTAGTGCAAAAGACTTGATTGAACAACATCAAAAATATTATGACCAACTTAAAAACGATGTCAGGGAATGCATTGAAGCTTCAAAAGTAGGTGTACCCATGTTGTTCAGAAATGACAAGGAGCTAAAGAGCAAAGATGAATAGAGTAAAGAATGTCAGGTAATATTACATGAAGATTTAGAGGCTCTCAAGGATAAAGACTCTGCATCTGGGGAAGCTTGCAAGCATCTGGAGAAGATGGTGACGATGGACATGATCACAAGAAATGCTATTGAGTTTACTGACACACATTGTAGCCAAGAATATTTGGATCATATTGCTCAGATATACTTGTGGCTCAGCAGGGCTTAGGATCATTTTCTTTGTTTATTGTTGTGTTAATCATGTTAATTCCCAAAAGACATTTTGAAGAGTTATGTCTCTTCATAGATATTTCTATATAAGTTGGACATATGGTGATGAATTATCAGCAGCAGTAGGAGATAATATGAAGTTCATAATATTTTAAAAGAGCATGTTGCAAGTATTAGATTTAAGAAGTTAATAGAAGATCTCTGATTCTGTGGACTTATATTGGCATCAATTGTTTGTTGAAATTATTCAGTTATTTGGTTGTCTCCAGTTCAATATTTCCTTATTATTCAAATTGATATATCAAGTATATATGTAATTTGTCAATGCACATTTGTTGTATTTGTGTGATTTGATTAATTGGTTTCCTTAAAGGAATTAAAATCCTTCTAGTCGGTCACAGTAATTTGGAATTGTTGATTTGGATCATTGAGAAGAATCATATAATTAGGATTGTCATTCTGTCTCCAAGTTGATATTATTTGTTATTCATGTATATTTCATTCAATTGGTTCCTTCAAGAAAGGATTAAATTTCCTTCTGGTGAATAACAAGAAACCTGATTGTGTCAGTTGGATATTAAGAAGAGTTTGTCAATCATTTCCCTACACGTTTATACAAGTTGTAAACCAAAGTATTGTGCCAAATAGTTAGAGTTATCACCCAATATAAGCCACTGATCTCAGATTTCCATTTGACTATGTTTACCTAACAAGGCACTGGCCTTATCTTGAATCATCATTTATTTTTACCCAAAACCCATTCATTAGTTGAGCATAGTTATAAAGTTTACCTTGATATTGCTTATACAATTTATACCAATTATCTTTCAGATATTAGATATAGAACTAGTTAGCAAGCTTTGTCTATTCCACACCATTTGCCACTATGGGTAGATCCTTTAACTTAACCAAAGCACTTACACTCATCTGATCTGCTTCAACTTTCAAGGTCCACCCACCTAGGTATAGCAGTGCCTAAAGTGCAGGGAGTCATCAATCCTATAGGTTAACTCCGTCGCTTTAGTTCAAAAACGTTGCCAATCTGATCATAGAGTCTGGCATCCTCTTAGAATTTGCAACCTACATTTTTGAGACCTAACACATGGCTCAGGCACTTTTTCGCCCGACCATTATGCAATTACGCTTCCCCAGATCCCTTCATGACACGAAGGAAACACAACCCTACATGAAATATCTAGCTACCTGGAAACAACTGGCAGGAGGGAACACCCGATGCAACCTGATGTCTAATGTGCAATTCTAAATAATGAAATGCATATTGTCTCACAACAAGATGTGGTAGAGATATATATAAACAAAGTTTGATAGACAAATATTCATCTTTTTCAATGACTGCTCATTTAGGCCTAAACATTTGAGAAATAGTTATAGGTTCGATTCTCAAAAAGAGGAAAAGCCATCTTTGATAATCCACATTCGACATCCTAGCCCAAAAGCCACCCCAAACACACATAATAGATAATATAATACAAGTCGAATAAAATAATATTTTTTTAAATAGAACAAAATAACTTATTTAAATTTTTGTCACTTGCATGACAGTAAATATATATTTCTGTCATTTGAATGATAGTACCTTATTTTAATTCTCTTTATTTAGATTTCTAAATCTAATAATAATATTATTTATGCAATTTATCTATTTTTAATAAAGCATAATCAATTAAATCAGCTCAAGAAGTATTTGCAATAATAATATATATATCTATCTATCATAATTATTTTAAGTCTAAATTAAATATTGTTTTTCAAACCATAATATTTATATTAATAGGAAAACACTTATTATTTATTATTAAATAATATAAAATACACCATTTTAAATATAAAATGAAAGATCATTAATACTTATGACTAAATCATGCATTAAAAATGGACTTATTGTAGCAATTAAAGCACATATTTATCTACTCCCAAATCATCAATCACATTTATCGACTAATTAATAATGCATAAAAAGATCATTCAGAAAATGCAATATCCCATGAGACTATGTGAGTGTGTGAGTGCATCAGGGTTATCCATCCCAAACAATTCTTGCCAAGTGGCTAGAACATCTCTACCTCAACCATGTTCTTGTCTTCGACATTTCCCTGCAATCAATCGCACTTAGATTTTCAATAATAGGTTAGTTCCCCAAAATCATAGCCGAAGCAAAACAAAATGTACATCCATAATCATACCAATAATATTCAATTGTTATGCATTTATAACTTTCACGATAGTTACTTTCAAACATGGAATCACTCATAGTAAATTAGCCATAGTAAAATGTTCAAAGAAATAATTTATAATAAGGTCCAAAAATGAGATGTGACACCCATGATGTTTCCTTTTGGCCCATGAGCCACCTAGTACAATGAAGTTTGCTAGCCCGTGTGCTTCATGTGACTTGTCCTGGTCACCTAGTAATTTGGCGGTCCTTACTAGTGTGTGATCCATGAAAGCACTTATTTTCACATGACCCATAGTGACAGAGCAATCTAGTGTCAGAGTCACATGCCTTGTGTGTTTGTTTTTGTTTATATTGTTTTAACTTGTATTCTCTTAATGATTCCATGTGTCTTGTGTGTCTTCATCATGTTTTCAATGTGTTTGAAAGCTTTTCCCACGAAGGACGTCCCTGCCACCTTTTGCAACAGTCTCGTCAACCAGGTATGCCATCTTCACCTTGGCATGCATTTTCTGTCAAACATTTTGTATGCCATGATGTATCTAGATCTTCGCCTTGGCATTTTCTGTCAAACATTTTTTTATGGCACGATGTATAGTTTAGTGTTTGAAATAAACCTGCACCTTATATGATTGTATGTGCAAGTAAAATGGGTTTGTAAAATTTCATTTAAAAAATATATCAAATTTGAAATCATTCCAGAGAGAATTTGTGCATAAATTCTTCTTTATTGAATTTTGTGCATAAGTTTTTATCAAGGTTGTGACCTGATGGAAAATTAATCACACTTTGAAACCATTCAAGAAAGAATTTGTGCATAAGTTATTGGAAAGGTTGTGGCACGATCAGAAAGTAGCAAGTGGCTAATGGCTGCTGGGTTGGAGTTAGTTCACACATAAAACAGGTCAAATCAAGTGCTACATCAATGCAGGACATGCACTTTTATCCCTTGTAAGGTTATCCATTCAAATTTACCCATCAAATGCTAGGGAACATGGCTTAAATACTATATGATAGATATCTATTCAATATTGTATTTAAAATACTATGACAGTTATCTAGATATAAATAACCAAATATATATCAACATAATGCCATATAAATTTTGACAGTTTGTCCAAAATCTCTCCTTTCATATGAATTTTGACAGTTTGTCCAAAATCTCTCCTTTCATATGATACAGTCTTTTTAAAATTTTGATTGTATTTTACAGTAAAAATGCCTGATACAGTAAAAAAATTCAATACTGGCTTAAATACTATGACAGTTATCTATATAAATAACCAAATATGTATATCAACATAATCCCATATAAATTTTGACAGTTTGTCCAAAATCTCTTCTTTCATATGATACAGTCTTTTTAAAATTTTGATTGTATTTTACAGTAACAATGCCTGATACAGTAAAAATTTCAATACTGCCTTTCAAATGATACAGTCTTTTGCAAGTGGCTGATGGCTGCTGGGTGGGAGTCAATTCACACATAAAATAGGTCAAATCAAGTGCTACAGCAATGCAGGACGTGCACTTTTATCCCTTGTAGGATTATCCATTCAAATTTGCCCATCAAATGCTAGGGAACATGGCTTAAATAATATGACAGTTATCTATTCAATACTACCTTTAAAATACTATTTTTAGATAAAGCAGAATGCAAAATATAAAATAAAATTCTCAATTCAAATACACCATACTCAAATTTCTTCTAGTGTTGGATAGGGTCTAGTTCACTACTAGAATCACCCTGTCCTCAACCTCGGGCTCAAAGTCAACAATATGAGTTAAATCTAGTAAAAAAATACCAACACTTTCCCACCAACGTTCTTTCTCCTAGCCTCATCATGGTCCATGATGCCAGCAAATGTGGTCAAGACAATGAAACCAAATTGTCGAGATGGAAGCAATCTAGCAGTCCATGATTCAACTTCTTTCACCCCAAGATCAAATCGAGGACTTATAACACCACATTTATTGAGCCTTCCATTGAGCTCTACAACAATCTTTCCAGATCGATGATCATCAACAAGCTCATTTATTCTCCAATATAGCCATGTTTTTACATGACTTGGAGAAACTTAATGATGACTTTTGATGATGGCTTGATCATCACCTAGCGCATCCCACATTTTTCTGCATTGTACATGCTCCTAAGAGCATCATTCAAAACACTAATCCTCACCATTGTAACTTATTATCGTACTGGATGGGTTGAAGCCTTTAAAATACTATGACATACCTTAGTATAAATAGATTATATATATCAACATAATCCCATATAAATTTTGACAGTTTGTCCAAAATCTCTCCTTTCATATGATACAGTCTTTTTAAAATTTTGATTCTATTTTTATAGTTAAAATTTGAAACCATTCAAGAAAGCATTTGTGCATAAGTTATTGGAAAGGTTGTGGCACGATCAGAAGTAGCAAGTGGCTAATGGCTATTGGGTGGGAGTCGGTTCACACATAAAACAGGTCAAATCAAGTGCTACAGCAATGCAGGACGTGCACTTTTATCCCTTGTAAGGTTATCCATTCAAATTTGCCCATCAAATGCTAGGGAACATGGCTTAAATACTATGATAGTTATCTATTCAATACTGCCTTTAAAATACTATGGTCCAATTATCTATATAAATAACCAAATATATATATCAACATAATCCCATATAAATTTTAACAGTTTGTCCAAAATCTCTCCTTTCATATGAATTTTGACAGTTTGACCAAAATTTCTCCTTTCATATGATACAGTCGTTTAAAATTTTGATTGTATTTTACAGTAAAAAATATTTGACAGTTGTATATAGATGTATTTAGCCATTTTTGCTGTAAAATACAATCAAAATTTTAAAAAGATTGTATCATATGAAAGGAAATATTTTGGACAAACTGTCAAAATTTACATAGGATTATGCTGATATATATATATGATTTTTATATAATCTATTTATACTAAGGTATGTCATAGTATTTTAAAGGCAACATTGAATAGATACTGTCATAAAAAAATATATCAAAATTTGAAATCATTGGACAGAGAGAATTTGTGCATAAATTCTTCTTTATTGAATTTTGTGCATAAGTTTTTATCAAGGTTGTGGTGATGGAAAATTAATCACAATTTGAAACCATTCAAAAAATAATTTGTGCATAAGTTATTGGAAAGGTTGTGGTGATCAGAAGTAGCAAGTGGCTAATGGCTGCTAGGTGGGAGTCAGTTCACACATAAAATAGGTCAAATCAAGTGCTACAGCAATGCAGGACGTGCACTTTTATCCCTTATAAGGGTTTCCATTCAAATTTGCCCATCAAATGCTACAGAATAACATGGTTAAAGAAGGAAACAACATACACTATATATATACTTAATTTGGCTATCATGTCAATATGAGCTACATGCTACATGTGACTTTAAATTTAGATTTTGTATGCATTCCTAGTTCTGTGTTTTATGGTTGATTCAGATTTGGTTGATAGGCCTATTATTTATGTATTTGCAAGCATCTAAGGCATAGGTTTATTTAAGAAGAACGTGTGCATTTATATCATGGATTTTTTAAAGATGTATGTAGTAGCTGGAAAATTTATATGCAGGTTTATTTACATCATGACATACAATATGTTTGACAGAAAATTTAATTATCATACTACAGATAAATTTAGGTCCACATGGATGATCAATCATCACATCAATCAAACCAGTCAGGTCAACCTGGCGATAGTGATAATTCGACATTATATGCTGACACCATTTAAAGGTTTGAAAGAGCTTTGGATGAACTAAATAGTTCTATTCACAATACACCAAACCTGTCAGGTAGAGACAGGTTGGTTAGGATTAGGGATGAGATCATGCGTATGATCCAAGTTGTTCGATCATACAATCCCTATGATGACATTAGTGTTGACAAGTTCTATGCATTGCTTTCTCAAAGTGTTGTTGGCCAGGAGAAATGGTTATCTATTTATAGGCTGGTTTCAATAGATAATGTTCTCAGCATGTTACCTTCTTATAGGGGAAAAGAGAGGGTGAGAGACTATTCTCCCACCAAGTGTGTGGATGCAGTTGTTGGTCCTTTCATCTATCCTAGGTTTTTGGCAGCTCATTACCAATGGCCAAACAATGATGAGTTGCCATTATATTTTTGCAAACAATTATATGTAGAGTTGCATTTAAATTTATCTATCGATTATACATATTTCCCTAAACATGCTAGTCAGGGGAAAGGGAGGTTTGCAGAGAGACCTGAGTATAGAAGAGCAGATGCACCACCTCTTTAGAACAAGAGGTCCTTAGTTGGCCCAAATCTTTTGGTTCTTCCAAAACATATAGAACTAGCAAATGCCGCCCAACCAACATTGACCACCTCAAGATGCAAGTTTTTTGAGAGCATGGTGACTATTACCACTAAGGTTGATCAGTTGTCATCTGATTGTGTTGGTAGGTATTTGTTACACCTGAGGATTGACATTCCACCCACTGAGGCAACATCGACCAGCTATTCAGATCATTACATTCATGTTGATATACCATCGCCACATTATGTGGCACAGATTAGTGGAGAGAGTGCTTTGCAAAATATGACTAGATGCCTAGCCAGTGATTTATTTGATTCATACCAGTTCATCAGCGATCAATATGGGATCCCACTTGATATTGTATCCTCACATCTTGAGCGATATTTTGGTAGATAGAGGAGCCATGGTGAGTCAGGTTCATAGGATTTGGGGGGACATTAGGGTGTTCCAATTGGTCCTATAGGCTCCGCCCCTCCACATGTTGTAGTTGGTCTTGAGGTTGAGGTTACCACACATAATGTTATGGGAGGTGAGTATAGCAGGCTTCTTTTTGGCACTGATACTGCACCATCTACATGTGTATCATTGTCTCTCCATGATTTTGACCTCAGTGGGATTGGGAGGGCCTTTGCTGGTGCAGCTGAGGTACAATTTATTTAAAAAATATAATTTAAATTTATAAATTATATATTTAAAAATTATAAGTTCAATTTTAAATAAAATCACATGCATTGAAGCTCTGACTCTTGATTGCAATCTTAAATGTACATGTGTATTAGACACAAGCTACTGTTTTACAACCTGGATATGGAGATTTTGATCATGCTAGCGATCATAGTCATCATCATGAGGTATTTAAAAACCAGGTCTATATATCACATGTACATATAAGTTTGATTTAAGTGTATATATATATATATATCAAGTTAACTTTCTACATATAGACATCAAGTGTACAAGTTTTCTAACTAAATACACATATGCTTATATATTATATGAACACATGTCATTTAGAGGTTGCAGGATTAGGTCATGCTTCTATTGAGACTCTACATGATGCAGACCGTATATGTCAGGTAATTTATATTAAATGTTAAGTATTATTTATTTATTTAAAATCAAAACAAATTATATTTGTACATGTATATATAGAATTTGAAAATTTTATGGTGTTTCATGTGTAGACCCCGGCCCACAACTCAGCACAGCGCTTGGGTCACGAATCAGTCAAGGGCCCCAATCAGGGATCAGGATGTCACGGCTCGAGACACAACTTGAGACAGAGTGAGGCTCAATCCACTTGTAGAGCGAGACATTCATGAGTTGTTATTATGATTCAGATGTTTTATATTTACAGTACATTTAGACATTATGACTTACATGTTATTATATTTTATCTTAGAGACATTTTTATTAGTCACATGAACTTTTATATCTAGAGACGTTGTTATTATGAGTCACATGTTTTATATTTGGACATTATATGTATGTACTTATGTTTTATATCTTAGAGACGTTCTTATTATGAGTCACGTGCTTTATATTTACATTTCAAAATTTATAATATGACTTACATGCTTTATAAGTTAGTGTTATTTTTTTGTTTATCTAAATTTCTAAATGTGTCCTAATTAGGCTATATTCCTAATCTAAAATAAGATTAAGTTGGGAAATAGAAAATGAATATAGGAAGATATCTAAGCAAATGAAGTAGTACATATTTAAACCTAGCAAAATTAGAAACTACCTAGAATTTAGCTAAAGTTGCTAGATTTAACAAACTTAAATTATTTTTAAAACCCGTAAATCCAGCAAAACATTTCTATTAATAAATATAAAGTCCACTATCTCATATATTAAATTATAAAAGTGGGCAATATGGCTTCAGTCAAGGTTATTTTTTCATTAATGATCTTTATTTTGAGAATGATAGTGTTGTTGTATATCTCTCAAAAAAATTCAAATTGGCTAATGAAGGTAAACATTTTGACTGCCTCCTTTAAATTACAACTTAATAAATAAAAAGTATAGTAGTAGCAAGGATTTATTTCAAGTCCCAAGATAACTATAATATCTTGTTATCTACTCTCAATTCATGCACATCCTCCTACAACTACATTATTGAAGCTTCCAACACCACACTAGGGGATTGATGTCTATGCTTGCCTAACACATGCTTAGACTCTCTAGAAAACATCTCACCTTCCTTGACATCCCTATTACCCTCAACCTAAACAAGTATCTCCATTGATAACTCCCTAATTTCTACATTTACCACCAAACCTTTTCAAATTTCTCCTTAAACTTTGCTAGAATCATAGCTCATGTTCTAAAATGACCATTATCAGTAAAACCCTCTTTACCTAAAATAGCCTTCATAAGCCACAAAAGAATCACCTCATTACAATTAAAAATCTAGTTAAGATAATGGTTTGCGACCAAGCCTCACCTTAAAAGTCCCACGTGACAACTAGCCCTTCACCATGGATAAATGTAAAATCTAACAAACTAACAACCAAAGCCTTGTACCTACCACCCAATCCAATCCATAAAATCTAGCCACACATATCAGAATTACACTACAATAAGCACCTATATGTAGCATGACACCGCCAAACATTATTACCTATCACCCTTCATATCTCCTATCATGTACTACATCATGCAAGCTGCCTTCTCCCTTAATAACATCCTTCAATTCGTAAGGCATACCCATTCATTCATAATAACATTAAACCACGTTAAATAACCTCCTTGGTTAGCCTATCCAAATCTATAATAGTGGCTAAATTATCACAATTCTTAATCTCCTTGTTTTCTAACAAGGTAAAATCCTCTTGAATGGCTCCTTGATTGGCCATAAAAGCAGCCTCCTTCTTTTAAAATCTATAGCAATGAGATATTTGGAAAGAATGAGATTTTGATTGTGACAATAACACTAATTCTAAGGTCGATCTCAATTTCCAATTTGATTTGCAATCTATAGTAATGAAATGTTTGGAAAGAACAAATTTTGATTGCAACAATAACACTTGTTCTACTTGATCGATCTCAATTTCCAATTTGATTGATCTACATTTATTTGTACATAACACATACCCAACTCTTAACCAATCAAAATTAAGTTTTACCTCCTCTACATGTAGTAAATTTGAAGTAAAGAAACCATTGATTATATGAAATTTAAATAACAATATCAAGCCACCTTTCATTTAAAAGAACTTAATAACATAAAAATAATTATTCCTTTTGTAAACATACTTATATATTTGCTTTTCCATACAATAATATACAATATTCCTCACATGAACATATTCCTCTTTCTCAAATAATAATTTATAGGTACTTTAAGTCCACTATCTCATGCCTCCAATATATAAATTTTAAAACAAGAAACCATCAAGTGGTCTCCAGGTCTTGTTGTCCTCATTTTTATTCTTCTTGACATAGAGCCTCAATGTCTTTTATTTGTCATTTTTATTTTTATTTTGTAAGTTGCTTGAACTCCTCTATTTTTACATATCGGCCTTTGAGATAAACAATCTTTTTAGTAAAGCACCCATCTGCATCCACTAGGACTATAAGATCCACACCTTTTTTAATAATACTTGCTTCTGAACATACACGATAATCATCTTCTCTAAATAAAGGAGCACAATGCACTACCCCAGTACCACTGTCATCTATCATATAATTGTCTGCAACAACTCTGAAGGCAACATCTGAGAGCTCCAAGAAGAAGTCAAATATTGGCTGGTACTTTTTACCAACCATAACAGAGCCCTAAAATATCTCTAGTAATTCATATGAATTAGTATCCAATGCAAGTATTGTTTTTTTTCTTTGATGGCAACTAAGATAAGTGAGATAAGCGAGATTTGTCTTGCTTCTGACCTTTACATATTCAAAATTTGAATTGATGCATAGAGCAAGATTACTAGGAAGAGTCCAAGGTGTAGTGGTCCATGCCAAAAAGCAAATCTTTGCAACATTTCGAGATGAGATATTCATGCCTCAGACATTTGTGCTTGGTGTATCTTCTCATTGTTGAAATTGATTTTCATCATAGGGACCTAAATTTTTTGCAAAAAATGGTAGGAAAATTTAGGAATTTTTTGTTGTTCAATTGAACCCCTTCAAAGGTTATTTATCAACTTTAGAGATCACTTGAATACTTTTCTAGACAAATTAGTATCCAATGCAAGTCTTGTTTTTTCTTCTTGAGAAACTTTTGGCTTGCCTCCTACTTTTGTTCCTGTATCTTTTGATTTTGAAAGAGGACCATTAGAAACATCCGCCTTTACCAACTTAAAGAGAGTTTAGTATGATTGAAAAATGATTGAAATACATGTACCTGTTTGTTAAGTTTGAGAGGTCCCTACATGATAAGGATACAAAAAAAGAGCTTCCCTTAGCTTCAAGAAATATTTATTCTGTACTAACAAGGTCAACCACGTGAAGGTGGAAGCTCAGTGGCCTCACCTAAGACCTAAGACCTAAGACCTAGAACAAAACTAAAACCTAGAAGACACCTTTAAGACACTTAAGACATGCATTAAGACACCTAAGACCTTTAAGACACTTTTAAGACATACACTAAAACACCTAAGCCCTTTAAGACACTTAGAAGACATACCTACTTGGCACATTTCAGACACCTAAACACCTTTAAGTCTTAAAACACCTCAGAAACCTAAGACCTATACTTGACACCATAGTACACCTCTAAAACACCTAAGAATTAAGACATATCTAGAAGACAGCTAAGGAACTTAAGACATATAGTACTTGACACCTAAGACCTTTAAGACACTTACTTGACATATCTACTGAAGACACATTTAAGACACCTAGACACCTAAGACACCTAAAACACCTAAGAAAGGTCTAAGATGCCTAATCTACCTTAAAGATAGTTAAGACATATATCCAAGACACGTAAGACCTAAGATAGGTCTAGAATCTACATATTTAAGACACATTTAAGACACCTAGACACCTAAGACCTAAAACACCTAAGAAACTATAAGACCTTTAAGACACCTCTAGACACCTAAGACATCTAAGATTATCTATATATAGTTTAATAGAAATCATACCTGCACAACATGAAGTTCAATTTTATTTAACTTGAAATCCTTATAGGCATAGACCTACATAATTGCAAAAACAAAAATCTGTGTAAATAAATTTATAGCTCGTTTTTAGCTTGATCATGTTTGATTATAATAAAATTTGAACTAAGAACCATTGAAATTAAAATTTGAAAGGAAAGAACTATCAAGAATCACATGTACATGTTTTAAAATAAATCAATAATCAATAGATAATTCAAGTGTACATATACCTTCATACCATGTATCGATTGGTTCAACTCGCTCTTCAATAATGTAGTTAGAGCTCTTGGTACATATAATCTGGATCTTCTCTATATTTTATTATCTCTAAAATCTTTTCGCGATCTTCAATAGACAACCTCCACTTTTGTTGGCCACGTCCTCTTTTTCGTAAAGTTTCCAAACTTAATCTTGTTGCTATAACTAAGTGACTATACTATAGAACCTTTTGTCATGGCATATAATCAATAAATATAATACCATTTTTATCTATCTTTACTTGTTGATAATAGGTGCCTTCAACAACAACTGATCCAATGGGATATGATTGTCCATCACTATCTGTCATTGATTCTAACAATTTTAATTTTGTTTGTGTGCATCTTAGTAGATAGTAATCTACACCTTCTATATTATCAGGATCTACAACCACAGCAAAAATATCTCCTGTACACGTGCCACAAGTAAACATGTTTGTACATTTGAGTTGAACAAAGTAAATCAAATGTTCAAAACTTTATTACAATCTATGTAATATAAATCAATTCTATACAACTTACCTATAACAACTAAATCTGATACACGTTTGTAATCAGCTGAATATATAGGATCATATACATTTACAATGTCATTATCTTGAAAGGGAGGCATTGATACTATTTGTTTTATTTCCCATTGTGAAACATATCCATCCCTTACATTTGGACATTGTAGAATATTTGCATTGTTCTTAATGCAATCAACACAGAAACATGATTTTTCTCTCACTTGACTAGTAAGAGGCTTGCTATGTCTTGTAGTCATGACTTGATGCAAACTTCTAACAACATTAATTACTTGACAATTATATGGATTTGACCGATCAATATCTGCACATATGAACAAATTCTTGAGCATCTCAATTAAAACTAAAATTCAATTAAATCACATGTGTAAGTTTAAATTTAAATATTGAAGTTTTCAAATAACATAAATTCAATTAACATACCTTTAACTTCCCAAAAATAGTGTTTGTTGTATATTGAGTCACGGGCACGAAAATGGCTTTTACACCATTCCACAATTTGATTTGCATTTTGTATGGTGTTACCTGCAATTTCATGTTGGTGAAGTGCCAGGTAAGAGGTAAGAATTTAAAAATCATTTTAGATCAATTACATAAATCATTGTAGACTTGTATTCAATAATTTTAAATTTTGTAAATTTTGTATCTAGTACATTACCTGCAATTTCATATTGGCGAAGTGCACGCTTTACACATGCTCCTGCTTCATCATGCTCTCCTTTTCCATGTCCACTCTCAAAAAAATTCCACAAAAACTCTATGCTATATTTAGCATGTTGTTGCGTTAACCAATTAAATGCTTTTGCAAACTTAAATTGTCCTGTATAAATAGTTATATATAAACAACGATTTGAAAACCAAAAATTAGTTAAAAATTCAAGTCTTGAATTTTTTAATAAATTTTTAAATTAAAAATTAAAAATTAAAAAATAATAATAAGATCAACACTTATCAGCACATCCATCAGACCAAATCCAGTGTTGTGATGCATTAATGCCACGTTCTCTCAAATCTTCAAAAAACATTCGAAAGCAATGTGCTACATAGCTTCTATCATGACCCGTATCATCACTGATATAAAAGTGAACCTCCTTGATGATAATTCGATCATCTTCGGTACTCTCTACCTCATCTACAAATAACTCAGCATGTCTATAGCAAACTTGTACAAAGATTGTGACTTGCTCTGAATGATAATATTGACTTTGAATCTCAATTTGAGAATTAAATGTATAATTTTCAGAAAAATCTACAATAGAGAGAATACAACCCAGTGGAAAACAATCCTTTGAGTCACGAAATTGTTTAGCCTGCCATCTTGCACCATGACAATGTTGGATATGTGGGTATACAATGTTACAAAATTTGTTCATAAACTCGTTGCAAGGCAATTCACTCTCTCAAAACAATTTTTCTGGATTCAGCTCTTGACTTTATTGAGTATTTCTCATATTCAAATCTCTTCCAAACAACTGACATTGAATGATCAATATTCTCAAATGGTAAAATTTTTGTCAAATTTCCACAATCTACACATATATTTCTTATACACTATACATTGAATTCATCTGAATCTTTTGATTTTATACATAAGATAAACTTCACAAATTGTGTTGTACTTCCAAGGATGGCTACATTTGGATTAACTATTGCCATAAGATTTTTATATGACTGTAGGTGTAGATGAAATTCAAAATAATTTTGACAACAACAAGTTTCATGTACTTTATTTATACGTACAAAACTTGGTTGTAAATTCTCAAACATCTTTTGAGAAATCTTCACCTGTGAAAATTCTTGCTTGAATGCTTCAAAAAATTCACTTTATGTTGTATCTATAAAATGCTTTGGATGAGCAATTTTTTTACCATCTTCGTCTTTTATTTGTATAGTGTCCCTTCTATTGGAAGAAACACGGGAGTGATCTATCCAATATCCAATTACTTTTTGTTTTACATCTGAAATTCTATCTCTCCGATGGACTCGACAAATATTTACCTAATTATTTTCAATGTTTTCATTTAATATGTTTCTCTTCTTGATATATCTTTGAACAGTTCTCCTAGATACATTTATTAATTGAGCAATTGCTTTAACTTGTTTTCTATGTGATAATTTCTTACTAGAAATGATAATTTCTTACTAGAAATTACAGTTATCAATGCTCTACGTGCAACACTTAAATCAGAACTTTGATTCTTAGTTTGAATAGAATCCAATGTTGTTTTTCAATTACTGTCTGATTTACTAAATTTGAAGATTTTTTCTTGTTATCAACTCCTAACAACTCCAAAACAGGGGTCATTTCTTTTCACCTAAATAACTTTGCACATAATTGTGCTCTTCCAATTAGAGATTTATCTTCAAAAAATTCATCCCAAATTCTTTTAGAGTGCAATTTTATTGTGCTTTGAGGTAACATATGTTCAGGTGAAATATTTTTGAAAAGAGCATACTCATCCATCTCCATAAGATTTTCCATTCCATGAAAAATATTTCTATCACTACTACCAATTTCATCTTGTACTTGTTCATTAACATGCCCTTCAACTTGTTCATCAATAATTTCAATGGGTTGTTCTTTACTAGATGTTCCTAGGGTTTTTTCATCTCTTTTTCGGTCATACAACCTTAATCTATTTCTTTTATTCCCCATCACAAATTGCTTGTTTTAATTCACCTACACACACATATACATCCTAATAAATAACTCATGAAGTTTAATTTCTACATGGTAAAATGAGTAAATAAGTTGAGAATCATGTTACATACCTTAAAAATTTGTAGCCTCTCTTGCCAAAAAAACTCTTTTTGTGTGGTTTCTCCAAATGCTTGAATTGAAAAAAATAAAAAATAATAATTTTTAGCTTCTATTGTGAAAAATTATGCTTATTCTATTTTCTCCTTGATGCTTGAATTGAGAAAAATCATAAAAATTGAAGCCATATATATATAAAAGTTTTTAAAAAATAAAAAATAAAAAACAAAAAACAAACCGCTGACCGGTGGAGGTCGCCGGAATTAAGTAATTTCAGGCGAGTCAATTTCGCCCCCAAATTATTTTGCCCCCAAATCGATTCGCCCAAAATCGTCTATGTGGCATCTTACATGGTAGCCACCTCCTCATTTTCTCTGGTTTCTGAAATTCTCAACTTAAACTGAATATTTCTTCAATCAGAATAGATTATTTCAAAAATTAAAAAAATACCTTTTTGTAGAGCTTAGAGTCTAGAATCCAAATATGATTTTTTTTAAAATATTTTGATTAGTTTTAATATGTTTTTTTTTTAAATTATTGCAAGTAGGTTATTAAAATTAGAGATGACACTAATTAGAAATTTTAAAAAATATATCAAAACACATCCAAATTTTTTCAAAATTATATGGTGCACTATAAGAAAGAGTCCTCTCCAAAAGGGTATAATTGGTTTTGTGAAAATGATAAAAAAAAATTATACAAAATTTGGCGTGGAATGAAAACTATCAAATTCTATGAAGTCTTACTTTAAAACGATATTACAAAGAAAATATGCATTGAAAACTTTTTTTTTCTCCATGCACTAGATATTGAACTCCTTTATTTGGGAAAAAAAATTAGGGAAAAATAAGATTGTTTGCTCTTTTTTTTGTGACGTGGACTCAAAGTCACTTTTTCCTAAAATTTTCAGCAATTTAAAATTTGCTCTTAAATTTATAAAAATATTGTCAAAATATTTTTTTAAAATTTTTAAAAAATTATAAGCATAAAATTCATCAAGAGATCTACATTTCTTTAGTTTACATCATTTTGAAATTCAAAACATAAATGCCACTTTATGAGGTCAAAGTTCATAAATTTTTTTGTTGTTGGTCGATTTCTTTATAAAGTGTGACACAGGTTTGTGCTTTTACCCTCCAGAGGAAGAATGGATTGATGGCATTGTGGAAAGCTAGGACACTTGAAGAAGGATTATCAGTTTCAAAAGGGCAAACAAGGAGATAGACAACATGATGATAGTAAGGAAGCTAATGTTGCAAGTAATAAATTATAGGATGCTTTAATTTTGTGTTTAGATAATGCTAATGATTCCTAGGTAATAGATTCAGGGGCTTCATTTCATGCAATACCCCATAGGAAATATTTTGTAGATTATGTTCAAGGTGATTTTGAACAGGTATATATGGGTGATGATGAACCCTGTCAGGTTGTTGGAAAAGGAAAGATAAAAATCAAGTTGTAGAATGGAAATGAATGGTTGCTACATGAGGTAAGGCATGTTCTAAATTTGAAAAGGAATTTAATTTATGCAGGATAACTGAGTAGTGAAGGCTGCATAGTTACCTTTTCAGACAAAGTCTGGAAGGTCACTAAAGGTTCATTAGTAGTACCTAAAGGTGAAAAGGTAGGCACATTATATTTATGTACTGGTAATACTTATTCTACCTTAGCTGCTACAGAAACAGTTGCTACTGAGACAATTATAACACTTGCTACAGGGACATAAACAGAATTGTGGCACCATAGACTTGGGCACATGAGTGAGAAAGGGATGAAGATCCTTCACTCCATAAAGTTGCTACCAGGTCTGAAGCAGATTGACTTGGAGTTCTACGAAAATTGTGTTTATGGAAAACAGAAAAGAGTCTGATTTCTCAAAGTTGGGAAAGAGAAGAAGAGTGAGAAATTAGAGCTTGTGCATTCAGATGTATGGGGACCAGCTCAGGTATCTTCTCTTGGTGGCTCTTGCTATTATGTTACTTTTATTGATGATGCAACTAGGAAAACATGGGTGTATTTCCTAAAATAAAAATCAGAAGTGTTTAATATGAAAAGAGGGGGGTTGTTGTGATAATGGTTGTTTTAAGGGTTTGTGTTGATCCTCCTTTCACCACTAAATATTCAAGGACATTCAATCGAGTAGAGAACTCTACTACAAATCTCCTATCAGTTGGAACATAGGGGAAGATTGGAATTGTGTGAATTTGTTGTTCAATTAAGTCTAATTATGCTCAAAATCTTAATTTCGTGAAATCGTAAACAAACAAACAAATTACAGAAAATGATTGCACACAGAGATTTCAAACGACAACCAAATACATACTAGATTTTGAAGTTTGGTGTGTAGAAAATTCGGGGACTAATAAGCGAGCGCCATAGTCTAGTGTACCTGTTTTTGTCGGGATATTTGAAGAATGTCTGCAACCTATTCTTGTTGTCACTGAGATTACACCACTTCAGAATTTAGAGGACTAATGAGCGGGTGCCCAATTCCAAGCCCTAGTTTTCTTCTCATATCTGCAATTCTAATAGTTTGCACTGCTCTCTTGCAACTCCACTTCTTTTGCTTCTGAAACATGTAACCTACAATCATAGAAAAGTGGGTTAGGGGTTGTGGTGTTTAGAGGCTTGCCTCAATCAAGCCCTGGAGGGACATTAAAGTTTTTCAAACATTGTTGTCAGATAAAGAATGTGTATCTCTGCGAGATAGAGGCAAAATCTAAATAATAAATGATTGAAAACACAATTGATATCACCCTGTAGTGTAGATCTCATGGAAGGAAGATGCTCTTCATGCCATGAGGAGATGGATGTCAAATCTACAATCCCAAACACAATAGCAACACAAAATACTGCTTTGCAACACAATGAATGCCTTGAATCACCTTAACATAAGCTCATAGATTAAAAAAATGTCATCTAGTTTACAAATGAATCACTAATCATGCTTGTATATGTAACTATAAACATTCCCACTAAGAATTTCGTAATTCAAACTTGAGATGCTAGCATAGGACCTAATAACAGTCATAAAACCGACACCCAAAAATAGGTCCTGACCTAAAATAGGGCAAGACTAGGGTGTGGGTACCCAAGTCCTCCCCCCTATTTCAGGTAGGATTCATGCTAAGCACACTCCCTAGGTCCCATTTGCCATGAAACTTCAAGGTTTTCTCGTCGAGAGTCACCATTAACATGCAAGATGACCTAAATGCATTCTAAGGGACCCGGGAGCTAAACCTTAACAGGGAAAAGCCTCCAAGGGGACATTTTCTAACGTAACAAGAAGTATTTGAAACTTTTAAAAGGTGGAAAGCTTTGGTTGAGAATGAGAAAGGAAAAAAGTTGAAGTGTCTCAGATCTGATAATGGAGGAGAGTATTGCAGTAGAGAATTTAAAAATTACTATTCATATAATGGAATTCATAGGCAAAAAACGGTTCTTGGAACCCCACAAGAAAATGGTGTGTCTGAGAGGATGAATAGGACCATTATGAATAGGACCATTATGAAGTGTGTAAGGAGCATGAGAGTGCATGTTGGACTACCCTTACACTTTTGGGCAGATGTTGTACATACTGTTGTTTATTTAATAAATAATGGACCTTCAAATCCTTTGGATGGTGGCATTCTAGAGGAGGCATGGACGGGTAAAACGATAAACTATTCATTTCTAAAAACCTGTGGTTGTGAAGCTTTTGTCCATGTTGATATTGAAAATAGAACGAAGATTGAGGCTAAGTCTAAAAAATGTACCTTCATTGGATATGGAGTAGATGAATTTGGTTATCGGTTATGGGATTATGAAAATCATAAAATCATTAGGAGAAGAGATGTTATATTCAATGAGAAGGTCATATATAAGGATCAGTTGCAGGAAAAGAAGCATGAACAAGCCAAAAAGGAATATGTGGTGTTGGATGAGATTCCAAAAAATAAAATGCTAGTGGTACCTAATGCTCAGCAACAAGTTATCCCACAGACTCCTGCAAGTGTTAGACATTCTACAAGGATAACTAGACCTCTAGAAAGATTTTCTCCATCATTATATTCTATATTATTAACTGATTCTAGTGAACATGAAGGTTATGAAGAAGCAATCCAGGTAGATACCAAAAAGCAGTGGGAGCTAGGCATAAAAGAGGAAACGGATTCCTTGTTGCAGAATTAGACTTGGAACTTAGTCCAATTTCTTGCATTTGAAAGAGTATTGCCAAATAAATGGGTTTATAGGTTGAAGTAAGAATATGGAGGCAAGAAAAGATATAAGGTTAGGCTCGTGGTAAAAGGTTTTGCATAGAAAAAAGGTATAGATTTTGATGAAATATTTTCTCCAATTGTAAAGATGACTTCTATTAGAACTATTCTAAGTCTTGTGGTTGCAGAAGACTTGCATCTTAAACAGCTAGATGTGAAAACATTTCTCAATGGGGATTTGGAAGAGGAAATATACATGCAACAACCACAAGGATATGAGGTCAAGGGTAAGGAGGAATTTGTGTACAGGTTAAAGAAGAGTTTGTATGGCCTGAAGCAAGCACCTGAGCAATGGTATTTGAAATTTGATAGTTTTATGGATGAACAAGGTTACAAAAGATATCATTCTGATTATTGTGTTTATTTTAAGAAATTGGGCAATGACAGCTATATTATCCTATTGCTTTATGTTGATGACATGCTTGTTGCCGGGTCTAACATACAACATATTAATGAACTTAGGCAGAAATCAACAAATTCATTTGCCATGAAGGATTTGGGTGCAGCAAAACAAATCCTTGGTATGAGGATCACATGAGACAAGACAAACAAAAAATTATTTTTGTCTCAAAGTGAGTATATAGAGAAGGTGTTGAAAATGTTTAACATGCATAATGCAAAAGCAGTTAGTACACCTTTGCCCAGTCATTTTAAGTTGACTAAGGAGATGTGTCCAAAGACACAAGAGGAAGAAGACAAAATGTCTAAGATACCATATGCATCAACAGTTGGCAGCTCGATGTATGCAATGGTATGCACAAGGCCAGATATCGCACATACAGTGGGAGTTGTGATCAAGTATATGAGCAATCTGGGAATGGAACATTGGAATGCGGTAAATTGGATTCTCTGATATTTGAGAGGTACTACTTCAAAGAAACTATGTTTTGGAGGAACAAATTCTGCTCTAAAAGGATATGTTGACTTTGGTCTGGTGGGTGATATTGATAGTAGGAGGAGTACTACATGGTATGTTTTTACTATAGGAGGTACTGCAGTTAGTTGGATTTCAAGGCTGTAAAAGGTTGTTGCGCTTTCAACCACTGAAGCTGAGTATGTTGTTGCTACAGAAGCTAGTAAGGAGATGATTTGGTTACAACATTTTCTGGAGGAATTGGGACAATGACAAGAAGATATCCCTTTGTACACTGATAGCTAGAGTGTCATTCATCTTGCTAAGAATTCAACTATGCATTAAAAAACTAAGCACATACAACTCAATTACCACTTCATTCAGTCAGTTTTGGAGGATGGACAATTAAAGCTAGAGAAAATTCACACAAGCGAGAATCCTACAGATATGTTCACAAAGGCAGTTACATGGGAGAAACTAATTTCCTCATCAGTTTCTGTTGGCCTTCACAATTGATAATGGTGGACATAAGAAACTAGCCATACCTGTAATCCAGTGGGAGCTACAAGTACAGCGGTGTTGTCTAGGATCAGTCTCCAAGTGGGAGATTGTTTGGTGTGGAGCCTGATCAATCTCCAAGTGGGAGATTATTGGTATGTGGCGACTAATCATGCAAATACTATACACTCGTAACGTATCCTTGCCGAGGTTTGGGGTCGGTAGTTAATTTTTTTCCCTTTTTGCACATTCAGGGTCGGTAGTTAATTTTTGTTAACCAACAAATGAAAAATGACATTGTAAAACCCTAATTCTAGAAGCTTCCAAAAAGCTTGTTATAAGCGGTTGGGATGCATGTTGCGGGGTGGAATTCACAAGATTGTAATATGTTTTGCACTGGATAATAAAATCATTGGATGGCTGAGTTTCTGTGGATGTAGCCCATTTTGGGTGAACTATGTTAAAATTATGTGTTGATCTCTTTTGTGTTATTCTTCATTGTTATATTTGGGTTATTTAATCTGCATATAATTGTTAATGTTTATTGCTCTGATCTGCCTAAACCCTAATAGTGGTAATCATTATCACTTACATTCATATTCTATCATATATTATTGATCCTACCTCTGCCCTCCTAGGGCATGCACTCTTGGATCACTAATCATCATTGTAGTGGAGGTAGAAACACCAACACGGGGTTTCACTAAGGCAAGCCCCTAAACACAACACAACCTTTTCCCTCTTAGCTTGTGCGCACGTTGAAGATACAAGTTTCTAAAGACAAGATCCAGGAAGAAGAAAGGGTTTGTAGGTGCACCTATTTGGTGAAACTCATAGATTTTGTTAAACCCTAGATTATGTCTAGGGCACCCAACACCCTAGTCTTTTAGTGCCCCCGAACTCAGATCTAGGTTTTGATTTGCTTCCTGATCTCTTTTGTACTTTCTAATTTCCTGTTTCAGTTTCCCACTGTCGTATATTTGTCAATCTTTGTTAATTAGGGTTTTGTCTTTAGCCCTGGTTTAGTTGGTTGGTTTTTGTTGAATTTGGTTGACTCTTCTCTATACAACAAAAGGACAAAACCCCTGTAGTTTGGCTATCCTTGATGGGTAGTAGCCAAGCTCAGTTTGTGCCCCAATGTTTGTAGAAGAGGGTTTGACTTAGTTTAACTTCTTAGGCTAGATCTCTCTTTTCTACATAACACCCTAAGGCATTTATAATATACAGTCACCTAGCATAACATAGCTTGCTAGCCTACAATCCGTGTAGTCTATGAGCCACCTAGAATAACGCAACTTGCTAGTCTGTGTGCTTCATACAACCTAAACTCAAGATCACCTAGCATAACACAACTTGCTAGCCCATGACCCACGAGGGTATCTTAATTTACATGACCCCTAGCGACATAGCAAGCTAGTGCTAGAGCCATGTACTCCTCTTTGTTTGATTGTTCCCCGTCTACTTCTGTCTTCTCTCCTTGTAGAAATCTATCGACTCATTATTCTTTCACCTCCTTTTTAGAATTCCTCTATTGTTGGTTTTCTTTTGGGGATGATACAAAGTATCGAGACATCCTTTTAGCCTAGGGTTCTTTACTTTGCCGAATCAAAGTTTCTTTTTCATTTGCTTATGTGTATGCTTTATGTATGTTTCATGTATACTTTGTGTTTGCTTTGTGCATTCCGTGTTCGCTTCATGTATTCCATGATTGCTTCGTGTATTCTATGTATGCTCCATGTTTTCCATATATATGCTTCGTGTTTTCCATGTATGCCTCGTGTTCTCCATGGATGCTTTGTGTATATGTGTGATTCCTTCTATGTATCTTGTGTATGTATAACCTCTTTATCTAAGCATTGAAGACTCGTAGGATCCTAAGCTTGGGGGCGAGCACAACTCTCAACTTAGCGACATTCTACGAATTCAACATCCTGGTAAAGAGATTTTGTCTTCCCCATACTTTAGCGAGCATATGAGCGTAAGTGCATACCCTCACTAAAGTGGGGGCTAAATGTACTGTCGTAAAATTGATACCTCTTACAATTTTACACTAGATTTGGTACTTGTTGTGGCTTATATGTTCATTTATGTTTACAATATGCAATTTCTAGTACTTTTTCTGATAAACAAGGCTTAATCCTCTGTCATTTGGCATTTGTATAGCCCAAATTACCAAGACTGGGGTGCCCAATGCAAGAGTCCTAGCAATTTGGCACGATAACTCATATTTTATTGTCGGCCTTATGACTTAAGTGATGCACCTTGTCGGCCTCAATCCAATTGGGCCCTCAAAAAGTAATTGAGATGCATATATAAACAAGTCTCTCTCACTCATTTACACCTAATGGCTCTCCTTATCTAGATGTTATGTATGAGGATTCTCTCTAACAAGCTATCACTTTCTCTCTACAAGATCTATGTTTCTAGAGATTATTGATGTGTGTATTGACTTTTGTTGCAGATCTTGTTGGAATCTCCTTCCTCCTTCATTCTCTTGTTGTGGTGATTTGATAGTGACATCATCCCTTTAAGGGTTTCATGTTCATGGTAACATCTTTCCTTAACATTTGTTTACATTTATCTTTGATTATTCATATCTGCCTCTGCCCACCTAGGGCACGCACTTTTGATCTAATCCTTGTTGTGGAAGTGGGAACACTTACATGGGGGCTTGACTAAGGCAAGATCCTATACAACACAACCATTTTCCCTCTTTCGTGTGTGCAGATTGCATTTAGGGTTATCAACATGAACTAGCGATAGAAAGATGAAAGTATTTGGAATACATATCATTAGTTCAAAATTTAGACTAAAACCCTAGGACTAGGCTCCCAACATCTGAGTCTGACACTTTTTGCCCTAATATCTGGCTATAGGCTTCGACAACTATGCTCAACCCTGATCTACTTCCAGTTTCTGCATATCAGGTCTATAACTCATGTTTTCTATAATTTGGCTCTCTAGGTCACTTCAAACTCTAGATCTTGCTTTCTCAAATCAATCTCATCTATTACAAAAAAAATAACCAAACCATTTGGCTCTCCTTTAAGGATTGTAGCCAAGTGCACAAGTCTTGGTTGGTTTGTGTTCTAATGTTGGATAGGAAAGATTGGTCTAGTTAGTGTATAATTGATTAAATCTCTTTTCCTATGTAACAGATGAATGGTAATTAGTATTCATCACGATGTTCTTAATTGATATTACTTGCATAGTTTGCATATTGATGTAATGTTTGTATACGAGAAAAAATTCTAGCCACTATTGAGGGGTTATTACAAATTACATCCGCATCTACCTTGTCAACACCTTGAATTCAAGATATATATTTTGTTTGATCTTGTTCAAATGAGCTCTGAAATTCTCACCAAATAGGATTAAGTGAGCATTTAATAGTCTTAGGAGGAGGTCCATGTCATATAGAACAACGACTTGAAAAGTCTTCACAAATCTCCAAGTGTCACTTGTAGAACTTCAAAATGTTCCAATTTTTATAATCATAGCCATGCATAAAAATTAGCAGTATCAAAATTGAGACAAGATGGACATATCATATTTTATAAGAAAGCCTTTAAACTTTTGAGAAATCCTTCTTTTCAATGTATCTAAAATTTTCAATACTTTGAACCTCTTAATTGTTAGGATTGCAATTTTGATTGTTAGATTATTGGAGAATGGTGAACAAGTAAATACGGTTTCATGTTTTATCTCAAGAGAACATTTTGAGATTTTGTTATTTAATGTGATTGTGGGACACTCTGGCTTATTGGGAATAGGGCATGTGGTCGCATGGGAACACATGTTAAATTTAGCAAGCAAGTCTTGGCATGTAATTCTTGAGACAACCATTTAAATTTTTACCTTGCACACCAAGTTCTTATCTTGTTGTACATCTATGTCAAATTCTAGCTCAGTTCATTTATTTAATGAATTTATTATTTTTTTACTCTAGAAAATTAGTTAGAAAGCAAAAAAAATCCCCTTCATATGGTGTAGAAACATGCAAAATAGTTTGAATAAACTAAAAAATATGGGAAATACACACTTGTGGTCATCATCACTTGAGGTTCAATCCATCAATTGTTATTAAACTAGAGTACATGTGGAGATATTAGACTAAGGACATGATGACATACTTTCACAAGTATTTGGGTCTCTATTGCCTTCAAAATAAGGCTACACAATCACCTAAGATAGGTCATGGTGATAGTTTTACATTAGATAGGGCCTGTCAAATTTCATCAATCTTAGAGTGCAACATTGAAGGATAAACATGGTGACAATTAGTCGGGGAGACATGTGACAACAAGTGAAACATGCATAATGTCACAAAAGACATGCACACATATTTGTGAGACACCAGATGCCAAATCTTATGTGTAAGAAAACTTGAGATTAAATCAAATTCTAATCAATTAGACAAGTCTTGGGAGCACATGAAATCCAAATACCTTAGCTTAGTAGATGCAAAATCTAAGTCAATATGGATTCACTAGGAGTTTTAAATCCACAAGTGAGTTATACAGCGCTTTGGAGATGACAAGTGGACAATGTATGCAGGAAACATGTGGAGAGAGTTCATGAAAGACATGTGGAGCTTAAGAAAGTCAATGAGGGTACATGGAAATAGTTTGCATGTGCCAAGTGGATAAGGCAGAATCTCAAAGACAAAGAATAACATAGACATGAGTTTGCAAGTAAACACAAGCTCACTAAGTCTGTTAAGTTTGTAAGATTTGGGACAAGGTCTCCATGGATGACGTGGTGGTGACTTGTGAGAACATGTGGAATCTAGGATATATCATTAGGGACAAAGCATAATCCACACATGTGAACAATCTACTGAAGTGGATTTAATTAGAGATAGTGGGACTGAAAAGGGGCCCAAACTTGAAATTTTATGATTTTGGATGTGAGAAGTTAGTTTAAACCTGATTGATTAGTCATTTAAAGTCCATAATACTAGACACAGAGTCATCTAGTATAGATATATGGATGAAGTCTACAAGGGACATGTGGAGACCTTAGAGAGTTCTGGATATGAAGCACCAAGGCTTGTGGATATCAAAAGGCAAACAGGAACTCTTCACTCAATGAGATTCGAAGGAGAAAAACTATCCAAGTGATAGATATGAGAATTTGAGTATATTCAGATTAATAATGTTATTAGGTTTGGGTACAAAAATAAAATGGTAAAGCTAAATATCAAATAGTCCAAAGTTTAAACATGAATATGAAGACTATAAAGTCTCTTGTGTATAAGGGAAACGTTCGAAACAAGGATGATCTACCCATTTAACCCACAACACCGAGATATTATTGCTTAGTCGGCTTTACATAACTTCCTCAAGGTCCAAATAAGACCAAACCACACATTCTTCACCTATCGGCTAGACTATTATTATCAGTGAAGCCTTGAGAACATTGACCAATCTACCGATGGAACCTTTGAACCATAATTTGTCGACCAGACTTCATACCATTGGGAAGCCTTAAAATTCCTTGGCTGATAGGCTGATACCACCTTTGACTCCATCTTCTCGTAGCTGACCAACACCCCATTGTTGACTACCATCGGTCTGACTACCCCCATCGATGAACTCTCCCTTTGTGCCTCCGATACGCCGATACAACTGATCACTCCGATATACCTTCGAACCATCTTCGTCGATGAGACCTTTACCATCGATAAGGTCTTTTCCTCTCCTTCCGATACACCGATGGACCAACTCCTTACGTTGACTTCAACTTTCGCTTGTTGGCAACACTTTGCCCGTTGGTGGAACTCACAACAGTTCTCCCAATATGCCAATGACTTCTCTATCGGTCCAACACCATTAATCAGTGTAACTCTAAAAAACTTTCCTGAGGGCTATATTATGCCGATGCCACTTTTACAACTCTGCAGCTACGTAAACACACGAGCAGATATACAGAAACAACAACAACCTCTGTAACTTTGTAACCGAACAACTCACAACAAAAACTCAACAGAATGGAAATAATCTACTCCTAAGGAAGTCATTCCATTGATTTCGAAGAAATATCAACCAATGGAATGCTTCCTATCTACATTCTTGTAATTACACCAAAACAGATCTTCTTTATTCCTCTGAGAATATACATACAAATCAATCTTCTCTTCCTCACAGTGTCTGTGTCTCACTACGAACACAAATTGACTATATAGATTCTTCATATCGGCAGTTACACAAGACGGTGAACTATAACCACCTTTGTCGTTCAGTTACATTCTTTAGTTCGGTTACAACCTTTCATGAAAAGTATACAGACTCGACATTATGCCGTTACTCGGCTAACTATGATTCAATATGGTGCTAAGGCCTTACAACATGACACTTGGACAAAACAAAAAATGCATAGAATCCTCCAGATTCTCAAGTTTTGAGGTGCTCCTGCACCAGGAGATTTGGCCATTAAAGAGATCTTACTTATCGCACAATCCTCATTTTTAGTAGAAAGCATGCTCTCCCAAAAGGAAATTGAGGAAGAGTTGAGAGATTGAGGGTCCTCAATGATGCATTCGTCTTCCATCTAGAGCTTGGAAATGTGATTCCTTTGTCTCCTTATTTTACAAGCTATATGAAAGAACTTAGTATTCTCATCTCCCTCTTGGGGCCATTTGACTTTAGATTTTTGCTTTAAGAAGATATCCTCTTGCCTATAAATATCATCAAGATCAGTGGAGAATTCCTTTTCTTCTTCTATGTGAGACTCTTGGTTTTTGTTATCCAAGGGAGATATTGAATCTCCATCATTCTATTCTTCAGAGTAGCATTCTCCTTAAATATTTTTTTGAATTATGGTGATTCCATTCTTTGAGTTTGAGCTTAAGAGATTTCAAATTTTCTTAAGACATACATTCTTATCCCATAGTAGTCATTATGGCTCTTCCAGAAGGAAGAAATTGCCCTGGTCAAAATCCAAGCGAGTTAGCTACATTTTCTCCAATTTGAAAGGAGTCCTTATGGGGAATTTATCAAGATCAATGGTTAAGGAAACATGACAATGATTAGATCCTCATTTTTTCATTACTTCAAAGTTATGTATGGAATTATTATCTAACCAAGAGATAGAAGCCAAGAATCCATCAATCTTGGTCAATATTTGATATTTTATTTTTCTTCTATTAGTCTAGGTGAACCGACCCTTTTAAGGATGGATAACCCAAATGATAGTCTTTTGGGAGAGCAGAGAAACTGATGCAGAGTGGTACAAGGGAAGCAACACACAAAGGTTTACTCTATTGTCCTTTGCCCACTCACCCACTTCAACTAGCCTTCAACCAACCAACCAACCAAAGGCACATACAAGGCATATGAAGGATTTGATGTCCAGACTATTGTCCAACCCCTAATGCTTCTCCAACACCTTAAGACAGATCAACAAACACCTTCTATGCAGTTGGTTTGATCTCCAACTTCCCAAAACTCTTCAACCTATACCTTGACTAGTAAGGCTACCAGCCCTCCAAACTAGGTTTTCTCAACAAAACTTGACAAAATCCCATATGACCAGGCAACCAAATGATGGTTTTAGATACACTCTATGGAACCCTATCAAACTCCCAAGTCTCCTGTTCCAACTCTACTCCAGCAATCCAGAACACTCATTTGGTCTTCTAGGCCTAATTGATCAATTTAGGCTAGGTTACAAAGCAAGTGCTCAAAATTGGGGTCATAAACCTGGGGCAGGAACTTGGATCTCTTCTATGACCTACAAACAACTCACAAACCAACTTTCATTCGCCCACCTATCAGATTTTGTCATCTACATCAATAAATTGCACAATTCTGGCCAAATACATAGGAATACTTGACCTAGGGCATCAAATTAAAAATAGAAGACTGCATTTTCAAACAAAAATCTTTTGGAATCTTATAGTACATACCCCTAGCCTGCATTTCACCAGTTTTTGTGAATTTTCAACGGTGGAAATGCATTCTAGGGCCGGATTTCTATGGCTGCCCTAGAAAACAGGGTTTCTAGACCTGTTTTGAAAGAAAAATCTATAACTTTTGATCCCAACCACTTCAGAACCTCAAACTAGTTGCATTGGAACCCTGACTCCAAGAGCTTTCAGAAAAATGTCATTTTCACCCGTGAAAAGTCCGTACAGTCCGTACACAGTGAGAAAAATAGGAAAATTTGTTGTTTTCTGTAGTTTCAAAGCCCCAAAACTCCGTACCAGACCTCCTCTGCCGTACAGGAGTGAATTACAATTGTTTTTCACCTATCCAAGTCAGTTTCTAACTTCCAAAAGCATATTCAACCACCCAAACTAAGTTTTGAACCAGCCAATGTGTCATTGGCAACATTGGCAACTTGTTACACTATGGAGTTTTTTTGCATTTTCAAGAGGATGGCAATTAGGTTTGCTTGTCAAATGGAATCAAACTACCATCACACTCCTTAGACCATGCTAAAACACTAAGACAACTCAAACAAACTCAAAAAGCCAATATTAGACCTTCTAGGCCTAAGTGGCACAACTAGGTCCAAGTGGACTAAGAAGGATATGAGGTTTATAAAGTTACCCTAGACCTCTTGACCACACAAGAATAGACCTTCCAACATGGCTATGAAAATCCTTATTACAAAACACATTAAACAAAAATCACAACCTTTCAAAAAAATGCAAACAAAGTGACTTTAGGAACCAAGGTGCTCCTAGGTGCCCTGCACCATACACCCACTGTCAAACAGAACTCAAGTCTCTTGAGTTGGAATGCTGTCAAATGTGAAACCTACCTTCTCAATGTCTTCCTTGCTCATCCAAGTGGCATCCTCCTGAGGTTTGTTTAGCCACTTCACCAAATAGTCATGATAGGTGTGCCTTCTAGTTTGTTTTGCAATCCTCTTGTCTAAAATGCACTCAATCTGATTTGGAGATGAAGGAATGAGTTCCTGGAGTGTCTGATCAGTTGGATCTTCTTCAATAGCAGTCTGAGGATCAGATCCTTTATAGGGATAAAGGTCTGAAATATTAAAAATTGGAGACAAAGCAATGCCATCTGAAAGTCTGATTTTATATGCATTTTCTCCACATTTCTTGAGCACTTCACAAGGCCCAATCTTCTTCATCAGTAGCTTAGTGTGTTTACCTGTAGGGAGCCTCTCCTTCTTCAGATGAACCATTACTAAATCACCTTCCTTGAACTGCAAAACCCTTCTTTTTCTGTCAGCAAATTATTTATATTTCTGAGAAGTGGACAGCAATTTCTGTTGTACTTGTTCATGGACATCTTTCATGACTTGAATGAAGTCTTCAACCAAGGCACTGTTGTTTTCCAGTCCTTTAACCTCCCTTAGTTCCAAAATACCCCTTGGGTGAGTGCCATAAACAATTTGGAAAGGAGACAAGCCGGTGCTTCTATTGACAGTGTCATTGTATGAGAACTCTGCCTGAGCCAAAATTGAATCCCAACTAGCACCCTGCTCCTTGGTTAGGCATCTTAGGAGGTTGCCAAGTGACCTATTAATCACCTCTATTTGTCCATCAGACTAAGGGTGATAGGCAGATGATAAGGACAAATTTGTACCTAGTCTCTTCCATAGTGTCCTCCAGAAGTGTCCAATGAACTTGGGGTCTCTGTCTGAGATTATGGACAAAGGTAAACCATGTAACCTGACTATTTCCTTGAAGAAAAGACCTGCTATGTGTGAGGCATCATGTGTGGTTCTACATGGGATGAAGTGAGCCATTTTTGAGAACCTATTTACAACCACAAAAATGCTGTCATGTCCATTCTTTGTCCTAGGCAAACCAAGTACAAAGTCCATACTTATGGAATCCCAAGGCTTTGAAGGAATAGGTAGAGGAGTGTATAAACCTGCATTGGATGTATGCCCCTTTGCTCTTTGGCAAATTTGACAAGTTTCAACAAACTTCCTTACATCGGTTGGCAATTTTGGCCAATAATAGTACCTCCTAACCAATTCTAGGGTCTTATCAATACCAAAGTGACCTGACATGCTGCCATAATGCTTTTCCCTGATTATATTCTCTCTAACAGATCCTCTTGGGATACACAACATGCTACCCTTGAAAAGATATCCATCTTGCAACAAAAAATCAGAAAAATCAGTATTATACCTTCCTGTCATGGCCTTGCAAGAGAGGTATGGCTCTTTGAAGTCTTCATCTGATGTATACTGATCTTTAATGGCATGAATACCTGTACTTTCCAACTGAATAGTTTGCACAACAAGATTTCTCCTGCTTAAGGCATCGACTACCTTATTGGCCACTCCTTTCTTATGTTTTATAGAGAAGGTGTATGCTTGGATGTACTCCATCCACTTGACATGTCTGTGATTCAACTTTTGCTGCCTGTTCAAGAAGCTTAATGCATGGTTGTCAGTAAAAACTATAAATTCCTTTGGCAATAAGTAGTGTCTCCATTTCCTTAATGACTGAACCATGGCATATAACTCTAGATCATAGGTGGAGTAGTTTTGTTTTGCCTCATTTAACTTCTCACTAAAGAATGCTATAGGCCTCCCATCTTGACTTAGGACTCCTCCAACAGCCCTCTTACTTGCATCACATTCTACCACAAAGACCTTGTCAAAATCAGGAAGAACAAGGACCGGTTTTTCTGATATTTTTTTCTTTAACAGTTCAAAGGCTTGGTTGGCCTCATTTGTCCATAAAAACACACATTTCTTGCCCCCTTTTATGGTGTCAACAAGTGGAGCACAAATGCCACTAAACCCTCTAATGAACTTTCTATAAAAGCTACATAAACCATGGAAACTCCTTACCTCCGAGGCTATTATAGGTGTTGGCCAATTAAGAATGGTTGCAACCTTACTTGGATCCATTTTTAGGCTGCCCTTGGAGATGACAAACCCCAAAAATGTCAACTCTTCTTGTAGGAAGACACATTTGTCAAGATTGATTCTCAACTTCTCCTCTTGAAGCCTCCTGAGCACTTGATGGATATGCCTTATGTGGTCTTCCTTGCTATCACTAAAAATCAGTATATCATCCAAATATACAACAATAAACTTGTTAAGGAAAGGTTTTAGCACTTCATTCATTAATCTCATGAAGGTGCTTGGTGCATTTGACAAGCCAAAAGGCATAACAACCCATTCAAATAGTCCTTCATTGGTTTTGAAGGCGGTTTTCCACTCATCCCCTTCCCTTATCCTGATTTGGTGATAATCACTTTTTAGATCTATCTTGGTAAAATACTTAGCCTTACCCAAGCAATCCATTAAATCTTCTATTCTAGGCATTGGAAATCTATACCTGATAGTAATCTTGTTGATGGCCCTGGAATCAGTGCATAGTCTCCATGTTCCTTCCTTCTTGGGTGCAAGTACTGCAGGTATTGCACATGGGCTAATACTCCTCCTGATAAGTCCTCTATCCAACAAGTCTTGGATTTGTCTTGCCACTTCAGCATTTTGCTCTGGAGTCAACTTGTAGGCTGCTTGGTTTGGTAGGGTGGATCCAGGGATGAGATCAATGCAATGACTAATCTCCCTCTTTGGTGGAAGGGCATCCTTGCCTTCATCGGCTATCACATCCTGAAACTTCTCCAATAGTTCTTCCACTTCCTTTGGTCCAATCCTCCTAAGAGGTTGCTGCACTTTGACCTTCTTGGGATTCACATCCTTGGGCCTGATGACTACTGCAAAACATGGCACTTTCTCTTCCTTGAGGTTAGCCAAAAACTCTTTTTCACCTACCAACATAACTAAACTAGAAATGACTTTCTCTTTGCAATCATCAATCAAGGGAGTCATTGTAAACTTTTCACCATTCTTGGACAAATGAATCGCATTGTTCTTACCATCATGTTGGGCACTTGTGTCATGTTGCCAAGGCCTTCCAAGAAGAAGGTGGCATGCATCCATATCCACTATCTCACAAAGAACCTTATCATGATATTCACCTATCTTGAATTCAACCCAACATTGCTCTTTCACCACAATTTGTTGTTCCTTGGTTAGCCAAAAGACTCTATAGGGGTTAGGATGAGGCATTCTTTCCAATCCTAACTTAGTCACCATTTCATTAGAAGCCAAATTTTCAGAAGAACCTGAATCTACTATTACCTTGCAAACTTTTCCTTTCACCTTGCAAGTGGTTCTGAACAAATTGTTTCTTTGGGGCTGCTCCTTGGTGGCTGGCATGATGAGGGATCTATTAAACATGATGCATTCTCTACTCTCAGGTGCTGCAGACTTGGAAGAGGTTGTTTGGTAACTTGTGGTGCTTTGACAGTCCTCTTCTTGAAGGAGTTGTACTCTTCTTTCTTTCTGATTTGCAGCAGTGTTTCCCATCTTCTCCGGGCACCTAAAGGACTGATGTCCAATCTGATTGCAAGAGAAACACCTTCCAGTAAACACATTGGGACCTCTGCCCCCACTTCTTCCTCTGCCATTACCTCTGCCCCTAAACTGACCCTTATCAGCACTGTTTTTATCAGCCTGCCCTTGGCTGCCTTCTTGTGATCCGCCACCTTGGAATCTAGAGAAATTATCTCTGTTTTGAAATCTGCCCCTGCCCCTAAAGTTCTGATTTCCTCTGCCTCTGCTGCTGCTGTATGAATCACCTTTTCTTCTTTGTTTATCCTTAATTCTCAATGCCATTTGAAAACACTTATGGACTGTCTCCGGGTTAAAGAGAGTTAATTCATCTTGAATGGAGAACTTGAGGCCATTAAGATACCTTGCAAGCTTCTATTTTTCATTCTCAGGCATCTTGGCTTTCAATGTCATCTTGTGAAACTCCTCTGTGTAGGTGCTCACGTCCATGTCCTTTTGTCTCAAGTTGTGCAACTTCTTGTTCAAGTTGACCTCATAATCCTCAGGGACAAATTGCTTCTTGATTTCAAGTACCATCTTCCTCCATGTAGAGATAGGATTCCTATCATCTTCTATCCTTTCATTTTGAATAAAATTCCACCAACTCAAGGCTGGCCCTTTCATTCTTGATTTGGCAATCTTCACTTTCTGATTTTCTGCCACTTCTTCACATTCAAAATAGTTCTCCATTGCCTCAATCCAATCAAGGCACTCCTCTGGATTCATCTTACCAGGAAACATAGGTAAGTCTGCCTTAGTGTCCTTCCTACTCAACTTTCCAAGTGCATCTAGGAATTGTCTCTCTGACATGCCTCCTTGTGGCTCTTCCATTGGCACTTCTTCTTCCTCATCTTGATCCTCTTCATCTGAATCTAAGATTACTTCTGACTTCTTCTTCTTGTCTTTGTCTTTCTTCAACTTTTCTATCTCAGCCTCCATCCTTTTGTTCTTGGCTGCTTGCTCTCTCACTATCTTTGCCAATTCGGCATTAGTCACCTTTGAAGGAATTTCCTCCTCTTCTCCTCTATCTCCCATCTCTTTGATGGCTTTGATACCACCTGATGCAGAGTGGCACAAGGGAAGCAACACACAAAGGTTTACTCTATTGTCCTTTGCCCACTCACCCACTTCAACTAGCCTTCAACCAACCAACCAACCAACCAAAGGCACATACAAGGCATATGAAGGATTTGATGTCCAGACTATTGTCCAACCCCTAAGGCTTCTCCAACACCTTAAGACAGATCAACAAACACCTTCTATGCAGTTGGTTTGATCTCCAACTTCCCAAAACTCTTCAACCTATACCTTGACTAGTAAGGCTACTAGCCCTCCAAACTAGGTTTTCTCAACAAAACTTGACAAAATCCCATATGACCAGGCAAGAAAATGATGGTTTTAGATACACTCTATGGAACCCTATCAAACTCCCAAGTCTCCTATTCCAACTCTACTCCAGCAATCCAGAACACTCATTTGGTCTTCTAGGCCTAATTGATCAATTTAGGCTAGGTTACAAAGCAAGTGCTCAAAATTGGGGTCATAAACCTGGGGCAGGAACTTGGATCTCTTCTATGACCTACAAACAACTCACAAACCAACTTTCATTCGCCCACCTATCAGATTTTGTCATCTACATCAATAAATTGCACAATTCTAGCCAAATACATAGGAATACTTGACCTAGGGCATCAAATTAAAAATAGAAGACTGCATTTTCAAACAAAAATCTTTTGGAATCTTATAGTACATACCCCTAGCCTACATTTCACCAATTTTTGTGAATTTTCAACGGTGGAAATGCATTCTAGGGCCGGATTTCTATGGCTGCCCTAGAAAACAGGGTTTCTAGACCTGTTTTGAAAGAAAAATCTATAACTTTTGATCCCGACCACTTCAGAACCTCAAACTAGTTGCATTGGAACCTTGACTCCAAGAGCTTTCAGAAAAATGTCATTTTCACACGTGAAAAGTCCGTACAGTCCGTACACAGTGAGAAAAATAGGAAAATTTGCTATTTTCTGTAGTTTCAAAGCCCCAAAACTCCATACCAGACCTCCTCTGCCGTACAGGAGTGAATTACAATTGTTTTTCACCTATCCAAGTCAGTTTCTAACTTCCAAAAGTAGATTCAACCACCCAAACTAAGTTTTGAACCGACCAATGTGTCATTGGCAACATTGGCAACTTGTTACACTATGGAGTTTTTTTGCATTTTCAAGAGGATGGCAATTAGGTTTGCTTGTCAAATGGAATCAAACTGCCATCACACTCCTTAGACCATGCTAAAACACTAAGACAACTCAAACAAACTCAAAAAGCCAATATTAGACCTTCTAGGCCTAAGTGGCACAACTAGGTCCAAGTGGACTAAGAAGGATATGAGGTTTATAAAGTTACCCTAGACCTCTTGACCACACAAGAATAGACCTTCCAACATGGCTATGAAAAGCCTTATTACAAAACACATTAAACAAAAATCACAACCTTTCAAAAAAATGCAAACAAAGTGACTTTAGGAACCAAGGTGCTCCTAGGTGCCCTGCACCAGAAACCCTCCTTATCAGGCAATGTAGGATCTTCCTTGCTTTTTCGAGGAATAAATTCTTGTAAAGTACGCATTCCATCACAAAAGTTACTGAAGTAAATAATCCACTTAATTACGTCATACTCAAGTAAAAAGATAGATCTCATAAACATGAATCAATAAAAAGTCATTAAATCTGACAAATCATGTGCTTAATCTAGGTGTTAGCACTATAAAAGAATATACAATGTCCATTTGGCTTTCATGCTATAAACCATCCAATGATAACTACAAGGTACAATAATCATGAACAATATAAGAATAATCAATCAATCAAACTCTCCAGCCGCCACGAACCCACATGGTCTTTCGCTAGCCAAGAGACAAGAACATGGCTTAGATGTTTTTCCGCCCAACCATGAAGCAATTACACTTCCACAGATCCCTTCATAACACAAAGGAAACCCAACCCCACACGAAACGTCTAGCAACCTGGAAACAATTGGCAGGAGGGAACACCCGATGCAACCTGAAGTCTAAATGTAAATCTAAATGATGATGTTCAAATGTCTCACAACAGGATGTGGCATATATATATATATATATATATATATATAAAGTTTTGCTAGACTAATATTCATCTATTTCAATGAATTCCCAACTTGGCCAAGCATATAAAATAGTTTAAGGTCAAATCCTGAAAAGAGGAAAAGCCATCCCTGTTATCCCACATTCAACATCCTAGCCCAAAAAGTAACCCCGACACACATAAAAGATAAACTTCATTCTTTAAAAAACAAAAAGCAACCCATGTTCACCTAAAACCATTTCTAACCCCTTTCCTTTGCATAATCCATGGAAACACACTTTCAAGCAAGCAATAAATAGAAACATCATTTATTCATTTAAAACACAAATTTATATAAAAACTATAAACTAGTTATATTCCCTAATCCATATTCCTTCTTTTCAATATCTAATAGAAAACTAGAGTTAAAACTTTCTACCTGTAAGTTGGTCATAATTCAATTCAATTAATTGTAACAAGGATTTCAAAAAGGTGTGCAATATTTGCCAATTAACCATTTATTTAAAATCAAAGGCATAGGTATAATCAGATAATATAATATCCTATATCTGCTACATGAATTAAATTAATCTGCCACTAGGATTCAATAAATCTACTACAGAATCCATCTAACTGCTAGAGTAAAATAACTAACTGCTATAGGAAGTATTAAAACAAGCTATGAGATTCATTATTTCCGTTACAAAAACCATCTAATAGCGACGGAGGGGGGGGTTAAACTGACTGCTACAGGAAGTATAAAAACAAACATCGATAGTAAATAAAATAAGATATAATCAAAGGTAGTTTTAAGTTTGGTTACGACTACAAGAAGAAGTAATTCTACTCCCAAATAACTATCTATTGGCTATTGTTATAATGAGACCATTTGGAAAACAAGATAGGTTGATCATCATTACCTAGACCATGATATTTACTAGGATGACACATTTAATTTGGTTCATTGAACACATTTTTTGGCCGACAGTAAGTAACAATCCACAATAAAATAGATAACTCAGGCCATTAGCAATAAAAGAACTCGCCAACATACATCACGGCAAGGCTAAAAGTTAAATGAGGTCATTGAGAATATAACCACTGGCCAAAATACATGAACATGGTGACTAAACAAACATATAGGTTGATAATATTTATACGGAGAGCTTTTAAAAATGTAGAGGAGGAAGATAAAAATTGCGCATGTTGCAACAATTGATAGGCTGATTGGAAAATGATTTAGGCCGTCAACAAAATGAAGGTTAATTTAACTCAGATCGAATAAGGCATAGAGGCAGTGGTATTTAAGCAAATTTAGAAGGATAATTATTAGGCATAAGCTATCCAATAACAACGACCAAAGGAAAAAGCTCAGGCCG
Organism: Cunninghamia lanceolata; assembly: GCA_027924645.1. Lineage (NCBI taxonomy): Eukaryota > Viridiplantae > Streptophyta > Pinopsida > Cupressales > Cupressaceae > Cunninghamia > Cunninghamia lanceolata. The sequence continues at coordinate 8,987,717 of BSBN01000165.1, read as the reverse complement.
ATGCCAAACAACAAGGAAGGCCCAAACAATTGCAATCACATAGGATTTGAAAGCATGTTTAACCATGATATTAGAACAACTATGCTTAATGCAAGTGCTTGTGACTAGGACAAAATAATGATAGTCAATTTGTACAAGGCGATCCAAAGCTTTAGAAGCGACAATCTTTGACAACACAAAGACAGAAAAACTCAAGAGAAGGAATATCAACTACCTGGTGACAGGAAAACAATTCAAGGCATAAGGCAAGAAGGAAATCACAAACTGGTCGCTCAAAGTATAACGTAGACCAAAGAATCGATAAGATGCAGGCCAAAATTTAAACATGGTTTTAACATTATACTCAACCATTAATTTTTACAAATTAAATCAAAGAAAAATACCCAGTTTCCCTCGGTTGCTCAAAGGTTGATTTCGACCTGACGCTGGCCACTCCTTCTTTGTGCTCCTTTCTGATGCTGAAAACAAAATGGTGTTTCTCCCTTTTGTGTTCTTTGTTTTAATGAATGATCCCTACTTAAAAATGACGTTCATATAATTAGATTGAAGCTCCACTTGATAACTGTCAGTTAACTTTTGTTTTCTATGGCGCTTGGCGTTCAATACCCCCCATCTCTCTTTTGAAATTAAACTCTTTTGTTGCTGTCACTCCCCAGTTTTGCATGACAAAAGCTTTTTCTTTTTATTATTTTATTTAGATATCTATTTATAATATATATTATTAATATAATTTATTTATCTTTAAAGAAAAATATATTTATTTTTAGTCTTTAACCAAGATATTATTTTCACACAATAATATATATTATATAAATAGGAAAACACTTTTATTATTATTTATATTTATATAATATCATATACACAACTCCACTAAATATAATTCGAAGGAACATAATATTTACATGACTAATTTATACATTCGAATAGACTTACTATAGCAACTAAACACATATTTATCTACTCATAAAACATCAATCCTATTTATTGACTATATAAAATGCATACTAGATCCATTCAAAAATGCAATATGACATGAAACTATTTGACAGTGTGCGTGCATTAGGTTTATCCATCCTATCAACCAACCATGTTCTCGTCTTTGACGAGTACCTGCATTCAGTCGCACTCAACTCCACATCAATAGGAACTTAGTTCCCCGAAATCATAGCCGAAGCAAAACATTATGTACATCCATAATCATACCAATAATATTCAATTATTAAATCGACTTCCAAAATCACACATTTATAACATTACGATAATTACTTTCACACACGTGGAATCACTCAGTAAACCAATCATAGTAAATGTCCAATAATCTAAATTAATAATATAGTCCATAAAACGAGATGTGACAATTCTAGCGTTGAAATCTGCGACAACAATTTACTTAGCTTCTTCATCCACTTTCAATAGGTTTTTAATTTGGCCCCAATAGTGAATCTTATTAGGGATGGAATGAGGACCATATACGTTGATGAGGGAAAGACATAGATTAGAGGCAAGAACCCCAATCGAATGAGTAAGACAACAATTCATAGAAAGCATTTCCCGCATGTTGATTTCTTGCCTATTCTAGATGATGGCTAAGCCACTAGCCAAATCTCTAGCAACTTTATGCAAAATCCTCCACTTTCTTGAAAAGAGGTACATATTATGGAATTTTGTACTAGAGTTGATCTTGGTTTCTTGAATTAGGATGATATTCAAATATTTGTTTTAAAGAATCTCTTGAGAAGCATTTTCTTAGAGGGGGGTTCAATGTTCTATGAGATAATCAACATTGGTTAACTTTTGATTTCTTTGTGCTCACCAAGACATTCTCTAGTCAAGATTAACTCCTAGTAGCTATATTAGCCAAAGTTGCTAATTGTGAGGTGATATATTTGTTAGGTCTTCTCACCTTAGATTATCCAAAATATCCTTTTCTTTTATCAAATCACCTATGGATAATAGGCTTGCTTGAACCTTCAGGCTGTAAACAAGACCCTTCCTAGAGATCTAAGGAGTTGTCGAGTTTTTATTGGTCCCTACTTTTGAAGGCAAACTTAGGGGGACTAAGTATATTATTCATTGTCTTTGATTCTAGAGAAACTTTTTCATCTTCTAGTTCATTAACTAACTTTTCCAAATTTTATTTGAATTTGTAGGCCTTTAGATCCACTCTCTTGAAATCGTGTTTCCTTATCTATCTCCATTCCATCTTGTGAAGATTTTTTTGAGTAGTAGCCTCTTTTTGAAATTTTTAAGTTTGGTTAAATCCTTAAAACCTTACAATATTTGGTGATTATAGTTTAAAATATTTTGTGATAGTTGATAGGGAACCTCCCCTTGCTGAGAGGAGAGATTTATCTCATTACACTGTGGTCGATATAACCATTTTGCCTTCAGTTAGTTGAAGACAAAATATTCACCCAACAGTTTTTGGCGACTCTACTAGGGAAGGAACGCATAACTTGAAGCCTCACGCTCCGAGTTGAAGCATTTTAAGTTCTTTTCCATTTGTTGCAAAATTTTGTTGAGTATACTACATTCTGGCAGATTCACGGTATACAAGAAGCAAGAGAGCTCTAGGTATTATTGATCCTGTATTTGAGCTGATGCAGCAAAATAATTTTGGTCTTTTGCCTCTACGACCTCACCTTCAGTGACCCAGGAGTTTTCCTCCTACCAACGCCAGGTCTCCAATACCAGGTGAAGCTTCTAGTTCTAGTGCTAGCAGAGTTTTGTCTGTTCATACTCCATAAAGGTTTGTTATCCCGCCTTTTAATCAGCGCATCATGGCAGCTCAAGGCCCTTGGAGTAACACTTTTGGTCCTCTAAATTTAACCCCACCATTGCATGAACTACCTCATAGTTCAAGAAAGAATTTTCTTAAGTTCTATGGTGATGGGAAAGTCCACCCTGATGAACACATTGCAGCTTTTTGCATAGCCTATGGTGTGATAGGTGTTGAGCATGAAGATGTAGCAGTAAGGCTTTTTGTGGAAACACTGCAAGGTGCTACTGCAGATTGTTTTTATCATCTTCAAGCTCTGACTATAACCAATTGGAACACTCTCAAGACCAAGTTTGAGGCTAGGTTCAAACCTGTAGAAGATGTACATGCCTTGTTAGCACAGCTAACACAGATAAAGAAAGAGCCGCATGAACCCATGCGAGATTTCATCGCCAAGTTCAATAAGCTGAGAAATAGGATTCCTACCACCGCTCAGCCAAGAATGGAGAATCTTAAATGTTTCTTTATCAATACTCAACATCTCAAAGTGAGTTTTCTGTTAAGGCGAGCTGGCCCTGTAGATATTCCTGCAGCTCAGATTTTGGCTACCGAAGTTGAAGATGATCTTATCCTTGCGGGTAAGATAAGAAGAGATTCTAATAGAAATAAAGGTTCCTCTTCTGCTGAGAATTCTTCTATAAGCACCATGGATCCTATGGTGTAAAAGTTAGCAAATGAATTGCTAGCTCTAAAAAGGCAAATGTCCCAAGGTATGTCTGCCCCTCCTTCTTATCGGGATATACCAAGGAGGACATTTCCCAGCAATTCATATCAAGGTAACGCTACTAAAAATCAAGGGCAACCCAATCGTCTTCCACCTACATAGGGGAAGCTTGCCATTGAAGTAGCACCGGTCAACTCGACAGTTGGCTATTATGAAGTTGAACATGATCATTCTTTCCAACCCGAGTTAGACTAGGAGAATGATGCTAATCTCTTTACAGAAGGAGAAGAAGAATTACCTGACGACTCTACCATTGGCTCTCTCAATTACCAAGACAAAGCCAAAAAAGAAGAAGTGTATGATGGAGCATATGCTTTTTTTACTAGGTCCCAAAATCAGTCAACTCAGCAAGTTGATAAGGGAAAAGCAAGAGAAGAACCTCAACCAGTGATCTCAATTGCTAAATGGGGAACTCTGCTACCTTTTCAATCAAAGGACCCAATGGGCAATAAGCAAGTAAGTACGTCTAACAATCTTGTATCTTCTACTTCTGTCCCTCAGACCAGTACTACCCCTAATAAAAATCAGAATGATGGATTTCCTTCCTCTGTTTCTAGTTCATTCCAGTTATTTGATATAATAGATCATGCTAGGAAGACCAAAATCCAAATGTCTAAAGTTGAGTATTTACAAGCTAATCCTGAATAGTTTGATAGGTTAGCTAAATACCTCAAAAACAAGACTGTCCCTACAGGACAAGATTTTCCAAAAGTTGCCCATGATTCCTCAAAGAATAAATCTACCCAAAATAATCTTGTCACTACTCCCCTTGTTGCCTCTGAAAAATAGAACCTTTCTATGTTTCTCTATTGGTAAATGGTCACAAGTTGAGCAATTGCATAATAGATTCTGGAGCCTCTGATAATGTTATGCCCGCCAAAGTCGCAGACTCCCTTGGCCTCACCTTAACTAAGACTTTTGGGAGATGTTTCTCCATGGAAAATAAGCAAGTACCACTTTTGGGTCAAATCAAAGATGCCCAATTTGCATTTGCAGCCTTTCTAGACAAGAGGATTAAGATGACAGTCCTAGTAGCTGATGTTCCAGGTTCTTATGGCATTCTTCCTGGATGTAATTTTCTGTAAAGATGTGGGTGGAGAATTGAACATGGATCTATCTGAAGCAAGGATACCTGTTAAAGGTGTCATGCAAAAGTTGCTTCCTGAGAAAGAGGCAAAATACATTGTTACCCAAATGGAAAATCCCAAAGCTCAAATTTTGTTTGAGTCCTTGGGAATGGGTAATTATTTTCTGTCTACTAAAGATATTCGTAGTTTATCAGATAAGAGTTCATCAGGTGAGAGCTCAGACAATTCAAATGGAGAATCAGAAGAGTTTTCAGATGAAAGTTCAGGTGAAGGTATAATAATTCCCGATTCTTCCCTCACTGATGAAGAGGAATCTTCTGATCAAAGAAATTCCAAAAAATCAAATTCTAATGAGGTCTGGATTTTAGAATTTGATGGTAGTTGTTCCTCTACGGGTTTTGGAGTCGGAGTTGTTTTGATATCTCCACAAGGTGATATTTTCCCTTTCTCATAAAAGTTGCAATTCAACAACACCAACAACACCGTTGAATACGAGTCATTGTTGCTCGGATTAGAGGCTTCTCGTGCTAGAGGTGTTAAAAATCTTCATGCCCAAGGAGATGCCGAATTAGTGGTTTGTCAAGTGAGAAATTTGTATCAAACCAAAAATGAAAGATTGAGACATTATCACAATCGCGTATGGGATTGCATTGAAGGTTTTGATGCTTTCAACATTTCTGCGGTGCCAAGAGAGTTTAATGATCATGTAGATTCATTAGCTGTCTCCGCCACTCTCATCATTCCTCATAAAGATTTCAAAGGAAATAAGTACACTATTGAGCTAGTCTTTCAACCAAGTGTACTTGATAATGTTGACCATTGGTAGGTGTTCAATGGTGATAACCAAATCATTGCTTTCTTAGAAAAGATGGATAGCTTTGATGAGCTTTATTTTGAAGGTAGTGAATCTCCACCACGGGAATACGTTTCTGAAATAGATTCACAAACCGGCGAAGAGTTTCTTCAACTGAAAGGGAATAAGATTCCAAAAGGTTTGGTTTCCCTTGAAAAGCTATTTGATAAGCATGACAGATATATCAAGCAGCAGCAACAAATGGATTCAAGTTCCTCTATGGAATTTGAGCAAGTAAATTTGAGTTCGGAGGTAGATCCCAAAATGGTCAACATTGGGAAGTGTTGCACTGCCGATGAGAAGTTCAAATTCATTACACTCCTTTGCCATTACATTGATGTCTTGGCGTATTCTTATGATGATATGGAGTCCTTCAGGCCTAAGGAAATTCAACATGAAATTCCCCTCAAAGCTGGGTCATTGCCTCACAAGTAGAAACAAAGCTAATACAACCCCAAAATATCAGGTACTATCCTTTATGAGATTCAGAAGATGTTGAATGCAAGGATAATTTTTCCAATTCATCATTCCACCTAGATCGCAAACATAGTTCCTGTAAGGAAGAAGAATGGAGAAATCTGTATTTGCGTTGATTTCAGGAATCTCAACCAGTCTTCTCTAAAGGATAACTACACCCTACACATCATGGACCAAGTGTTGCAAATAGTAACTGGTTCGGAAATGCTGTCTATGCTAGACAATTTTTCAGGGTATAATCAAGTGGAAGTTAATGAAGCAGATCAGTACAAGACTGCTTTTACAACACCTTGGGGCACGTTTGCATATCGCAGGATGCCTTTTGGTCTGATCAATGCTGGCGCCACATTCTAGAGAGCGATGGACCTTACCTTCGGAGATGAGATGGAAAAGTTCATCGTGGTGTATCTTGATGACTTGACTATTTTTTTCCAAACATCATCATGATCATGTATACCATTTACGACAAGTGCTGGAACGATGTCGGCAGAATGGTATCTCTCTCAACCCTAAGAAGTTTGTTTTCAGGGTTACAGAAGGTAAGCTTCTCGGTCACATTGCATCCCGAGAAGGCACGAAAATCGACTCATAAAGAGTCAAATCTATTCAAAGTCTTACTCTGCCTGCTAGTAAGACCGTAGTTCATTCTTTCTTCGGAAAGGTGATTTTCTGCTAAGGTTCATTCCTAAATTTGCAGAGAAAACTTGTCACATCGTCAACATGATGAAGGGTAAGGCTACTTTCTATTGGACTGCGGAAGGCAAAGCGGCATTTGAGGATATCAAGAGGGCTATTGCTCATGCTCTAGTCCTTGTTTGTCCTGACTACATCAGAGATTTCGTAGTTTACAGCTATGCTTTTGAACATACACTTTCAACCATTCTTGTTCAGCAGAATGAAGAAGGTGTGGAATCCCCCGTATCATTTATGAGTTGCCCCCTCAAATCTCATGAGTTGAAATATTCAACTATGGAGAAGCATGCTTATGCCATGGTCAAGGCGGTAAAGTATTTTCGGTTCTATATTCTAAATTCACATACTGTTGTTTTGGTGCCTGATACAATAGTAAAGTTGATTCTGACTCAACAGGAGTTCAGAACTAAAAGAGGTAATTAGATTGCTAAGATCCAAGAGTTTGATCTTGATATCAAACCTACTAAGCTTGTGCATGGAAGAGGTTTGTGTCAATTGATTACTGATAATGTACCAAAGGAGACAGGGGATGGAGAAGAAGAAGTTGAGGATACGCCAACTATTCTTTTTGTCACTACTACTGATGAGTGGTATTCAAATATCGCTCATTTTCTTACCTATGGTGAGTGTCTTACCCATCTGTCTTATAAGGAGAAAAGAACTATTAAGTTGAAGGCTGCTAACTATGTCCTATGGGATAATGGTTTGTACAAAAGAAGCCTTGATGGAGTATTTCTCCATTACGTGGATAAAGTGCAACAAAGTAGACTTCTGGAGTCTTTCCACAATTTGGCCTGTGGAGGACATTTTTCTGCACCTATGACGACTCACAAGATTCTACGAGCCAGATACTATTGGGCCACACTATTTCAAGATGCATACAATTGGGTACGTAGGTGTGAGTGTCAACAATTTGTTGGGAAACCTAAGTTGGTCGCATTACCTCTCAAGCCAGTGGTGATTGAAGAACCTTTTCAGCAATGGGGCATCAACTTCATTGGCGCTGTGAATCCACCGTCAAGTGTGGGACACAACTATGTTCTCACCGCAACAGATTATTTTACCAAGTGGGTGGAAGCCATCCCAGTTAAGCATGTTACTTCCGAAGTGGTATGTAATTTCCTTAAGGAAAACATTATTTCCCGGTTTGGAGTCCCAAACAAGATTGTAGCAAACAATGCTACTTGTTTCTCTTCCCACGAGATTACTGACTTTTGCTATGAGCATGGGATCATTCTTTCCCACTCTTTAGACTATTATCCGCAAGGAAATGGTTAGGCAAAATCAAGTAATAAAAATCTAGTTACTATTATCAGGAAACTGGTGGAGGATAATCAGAGAACTTGGCATAAAGCGTTGTTCGATGCTTTATGGGCAGACAGGATTACCCCTAAAAGGGCAATAGGTATGTCACCATTTCAACTTCTATATGGTCTGAATGCAGAGATACCAATTACCTTGGAGATGTCGGCACTGAAGTTGGCAAAGGCAGTGGAGGATAGAACTTTTGATAGTTCTATCGATAAAAGGATTATGTACCTAACTGAACTTGAGGAGCAACGAACTATGGTGGTAGATCGTATTGTTGAACATCAAAGTCAGGTAAAGAAACTCTTTGACAAGAAAGCAAGAACTCGTGAGTTTCATATTGGAGATCAAGTCTTGTTGTGGGACAAGAGGAGGGAACCAAAAGGAATGCATGAAAATTTTGATTCCTTGTGGAGAGGTCCGTTCACCATTTATCAGTTCTATGGTGAAAATAGCTTCTTGCTTGAGTATCAAGATGGGACACCATTCTTGCTGCCTCACAGTGGGCAACATCTGAAACACTTCAATCCTTGAAGTATCAGATAAATTCATTTGTACATTTGTATAGTTTTGTATTTTTATTTTTGTGTTTTTGTTTAATCTTTTGTGTCTTTTTCTTTTTAGCTTGATTGTATAGCCCAATGGCATGGATGAAGGCACTTAGAGATTGGATTCTCCTCCCTTCGATCGTTTCAAAGTTTGATCGATGGAAGTTCCCCAGTTAGAGCCAGTTGTTGTTCTCAAAATTAGCTATGCTCGTTTTTGTAAGACAACCCCTACGAAACTTGTCCATTTCGTAATCTACACTCTAAGTTCGCAAATCGAGACAAGATTCTCTTGATCTCGTGTGAAGTTGTATGCCATCATAAACTAGTTTACAACATTCCCTCGAGTCAATTCCTCGATGTTTGTGCAAATCGATTAGGTTGCAAACTGGCCAAAATATCAATTTTGGTCATTTTTGGGGTGTTAGTGAAATTTGGAGTCTTTATGTGTAATGTCGGTAAAAATTGCTGACTTTGCATATCTTTTTTGTTTGCTTGTGTAATGTCGGCAATTTCTGCCGCTTTTACATAGTTTTTCATTTTCCACATGCTCGAGTGACACTTTTTGTCGCCGTTACATGTTCCTCGCCAAGAAGCAAATGTAAAGTCGATGTTTTCTACCGCCGTTGCATTTCCGTTAACACATGTTCAATCAGCAATTTTCACCGCCTGAGCGAGGTTGATCTTCAAAATCACGAACTCCAGTGGCATTAATTGCCACTCGTGTTGGCATTAAGATCATGTCTTTTTGAACCTTTTAAATGTAATCTCTTTGTTTTTTCTTGTCATTTCTTTTGTCAAAGCTTCCTAGTTGATTCTCGAACCCTCCTCCAACTGCTCAACTATGGTGACCTTGGATTCAAATAGATTTCAAATTCACTGCCGTCACGCTTAGGGTTTCAAACTCGACAGGTAAGTCATTTAACTGCTTTTGACTTCTAGGGTTTCATTTACATGATTGATTGGTAACTTTGTTGTTTTGAATTCATTGTTTGTTTTTGAAAAAACCTTTGAAAAATGTTGCGTTTCTGTTTTGTATTGTCATTTTTGGCTTGATCTTTCGTATTGAATTCTTGTTCTTTAAAATGCATTGTCAACATCCTTGAAATAGGTTGTAAGATTTTCCTGTTTGAATGTCCAACCAGTAGAAATTACTGATCAAAACTTATGCCTTAGGTCTTAAGGTGATATGCATCGTCGGTGGTTTGTCCCGACCCTACCAAACCCATCTTTGAAACGTCTACAACGTCGGTGATAATTGCCACTTAAGACCTTTCCATGAGCTTGTAGACAAATATGAGGTCGACGGATTTCGCTGCTTTTGTATTTGAAGATGTATCAAAAAGCAAGTGTATGGGTGGTGAAATTTGCCGCCCTTACACAAAGAAGACCTTGAAATATCAACATGCATTGTCAGCGTTTTTTGTCGCCGATACACTTGCACAATGTCCCTCACATGCAAGGGCGGCAAATTTTGCCGCCCATGCAAACATTCTCTCAAATTTTCCTAACTCTGGTATATTTTTAATTTTGCTTTTTCGAGCCCGCTTTCCTCCATTTTTTCGCCTGCTTGCAATTTAGCCATTTCAAGCACGTCTCCATAGTCGTGATCGTCGACATGCAATTTTCTCAGATTACCAGTATTTCCCCTAATTGCATTGATCATGACTTTTTGTTGCAGTTTCTTCAGTGGATCTTCTTTCTTCATCGACATCCTTCTGGTGATAGCTCGTTCAGATGACTGAGTTGTCTCCAAAGAAGTCGAAAGCGATGAAGTACAAATATCAAGGTGTTTTTCCAATCACCTCAGTTACTTCTAATGTCGATGACATTAGAGATACAGAGATTGGCCATGTGGACATGGCTGAATTTGTGGAGAGAACCAAGTCAAACAATCCCAGCTCTGCAATGAAGAAGATAATTGACAGTAACATTCATTTGGTGTCTTCTATCCTGGTGGCAGCCCATAACACAGAGTTTGTTCTTCAGTGTGCTCAGTTTTACAACAGAGATACTAGGGCTGTGGTGGATGCAAGAGGCAATGTGATAATCATACTAGATCTTGAATTCATTGATAAGGTGTTTATGTGCCCTCCTGCAACAAAAGTGATAAAGCTAGATTTTGCTGAAGCACAAAAAGAATATGACAAAAATCCTGAGAAGGCAAAGAAGGTAATCAATACTAAATGGCTAAAAGATCCACAGTCAAACCTGTCTAGGTGGCCATGGAGTTTTCCCAGGAGTGAATTTATAGAAGAAGTTGGTGATCTGACAATTCTTCTCAGCAGGATAAGGGGATTGGCTTCTTCTTCACTGTTTCATTAATGGATGTATCCTTTCATCAAGGTAATACTCCAAGGCAAACAAGCTATCTTCTGGGGTGAACAAATCCATAATGCTCTGCACGAGCAATTGACAAAGGTATCTACTACTTTCAAGTTTTACATGACTTCTTACCTAGTGTATATAGTCATCTCTATGAGAATCTTTCCAGGTCTAACATTAGAAGGAGATAGGAGGGTAATCCCTGTGTATCGATACTACTCTCAACTAACATTGAAGATTTCTATTCATCATTTTAGGAGAGTAAATGATGCTTTCTTTGCAGTATTTTTGTGTCTTTTTGACCCTCAACTAGAACAAAGAAGAGTGTCAGATGAGGCTTGGACAGTGGTAAATGATTTTGGATGCATGTTCTTATAGTTTCCTTCTTTCTCATATCTGAGGGTTGGCTTTCCCCAAGGTCATCCCTATATGTTGCCAATGTTCCCCTCAGACAAACTTGTCTTAATGGAGTTATGTAGACAAATGATTGCCGTGCATAATAAACAAATGGAGCTCAAGAAGCCCAGTTTTAGGTTCCCAATTAAAATTGGCAGGTATTCAGTATTAACTGCTGCAAAGGCTAGGGCCATGGAGACTGAGATGCAGCTTGTAACCATGAGGCAATTCAAGAGAAGACCAAAGTTTGACTACAGGGGCGTGAAAGACAATCAAGAGGAAAACCCAATTCCATGAACCTATGGTTGAAGATGTTTGGGTAAATTTGAGAATAGAAGAAGATGTCAGGAAGTTGGACTACAGCAGGTTATCTCTTGAGCAAATTGAATATCTGGGACTTGCTGATATTCCTAAGAATCTAGTGGATGATGGAGAATTGGTCGATGATAGATATAACAATGAACAGGTTGCTAACACTGCCCTCCCTCTAATCCAATGGTCTCAAAAAGAGTTGACCTCTTTGAGGAGAAGATTTAAGCCTATATTGGCAAACACCAATAATTGGCTAGCAAATAAAGGAATTACTTTGAAAGAATTCCTTACAGGATCAGAGACTGAGATCTAAGAGCAAACAGGTAAAAAGGTGGAGAACAGGATGAAGAACAAAAGTGATGTTCCCTCTTCTTCCAAAACACATAAGCCTAGAATCAAGTTTGTGACGAAGAAATCAAAGACTATGGAGAAAGAGTTTGAAATAAAAGATATGGAAGTTGAGAAATAGAACACTGAGGAGCCAGCCACTGAAGAAATGGAGATTGAAGATAGGCCTAAAGATCAACAAGAGGGGGAAGCTTTGTCCCCATAGGAGAATGTACAACAAGAAATGGGAGACTCTTCTCCCTTGCCTAACACACCTGTTGCAGTTTTTTTGTCTATTTCCCCTATTGATATTCCCTCTTCTGAATCTCCCTCCCCTTCCAAAATATTATTTGACAATCTTCAAAACACTTTTGAAGATGTTCTCTGTTCCTCAGGGTCTATTCCTAGTTTGTCTTCCTCATCTTTTGATATTGGGAATGCTTCTATTTTTTATCACTTTGTAATGAATACTGAACATGTATCTAATGTAAATGTAACAGGTGCAGTTTTACTAACACTCCACCTATTGTTTCCACTACTAGTGCAAGTGCAGTTTCGGTGACACCAATGATGGGGACAGATCCTAATGTGAGTACTTCTGTGCTTCCACCATGGTTGTCAGCTTATACACCAAAAAGGAAGAAACAAGCCATCTCCCCAGATGACTTTGATTTTAGTAAGCTAGTGCCTGTAAAAGCCAAGAGCCCGAAGAAGCCAAAGATTCTTTCAAGAATGCTTGAGGACAAGGGACATAAATTTATGGAGATTGCAAAACCTCCACATGATGCAACCATGGAAAATTTTGATATGAATGATTACTTTATCTCTAGAGTTGAATTAGGCAAGATAACTCATGAAAGTGCCAATAATGATATGCAGTCAGCGATGGACATCCTGATTTAGAAATTTGACAGGGAGAAAGAAATGAAAGATCACTACAAAGCAATGGTTGAACAGTTGACTGCAGTGGTAAGGAAAATCACTTTAAATTCAGAAGCAGTAACTCCCGAGGCCGTTTTTGTAGAGGACCCTATTATCCAGAAAGCAGAAAAGACTCATCTCAAGGGAAGAGTACTTGAAGAATATTTGGAAAGGATGCACACCCAAGGAATCTCTCTGCTTATAGAGCTATATGAGAAGACAGATAAAATGGGGAAAATAAGAGCATAACTTGATGATCTCATTGATGTTGTTTCTCAAGATATTGAGCGTGTTACCACTCAACCCGGCTGCCACTACACCAAAAGCTCAAATTGTTAGTGAATGGTGCCCCGACAGTGATACCCAGAGACCCCGAGGGTCCGAAGGGGGAGGAATTGAGGGTTGCGCACCTAAGCGGTAACATACCCCCACCGTCCGTACCTTCCTAGTGATAACCACATAGGCAGGCACGGACTGCTAGGCACATCTTGTACGCATGAAGGCAATACACATCGATGGGAATCAAACTCCTCCCTAGTAGAGTCGCCATTTGTTACCACTCAACCCGGCTGCCACTACACCAAAAGCTCAAACTATTAGTGAATGGTGCCCCGGTAGTGATACTCAGAGACCGCGAGGGTCCGAAGGGGGAGGAATTGAGGGTCGCGCACCTAAGCAGTAACAGAGTGCATAGAAAAGAATCATGATAAATGGGTGGAGATGAGAAAACCGAAAATAAGCACTCTAATATCAATTGATGCCATTTCTAATAGGGATTCTTATACAGAGACCAAAGAGGCATTGACATATAGGAGCCATGTGCTGAAAGATTTTATCAATGACCTAGAAGCTGCAAGGAAACTCAGTGAACAGGGTGATGTTAGTCTTTTACATAAATTGGAGGAGCTACCATGCAAGCTCGTATCACGAGAGAACCAATTTCTCTTTGTAGAAGAAATGGTTCAGAAATTTGAAGATATGTTCCAGAAAGAGTTTGAGGGTAAAACATTTTCAATGGCCTTCGTGGACAATGTTCTGGACAATCAGTTAACTTTGGATAATCTGAAAACCAAGTTAACTAGTCATGCAAAATCAATCACCATAGTAAGAGATGCCATAGTTAGAGCCAAGATGATTTTCAGGAACACGGTTAGTCCAAACAGTATTGGGATGCAAGCAACTTTCACTATGTATGATGGTCACATGAAGAAAGATGGCAATACAAGTTGAAGCAGTTTTTCCCTTAGTTTATTTTCTATTTTTCATATATACTTTTGAAACAATTTTGGACATATTTACATGTAAAAACATAGGAAGTCCCAAGTCAAAAAGGACACCTTTGTTGAATAAGTCAAAGTAGTTGTAAATTTCCTATTTTTGCTCCAGGCTCCTCCCTATAAATAAAGAGGGCCTCTAGTGTAAATACTATCTTTTAGTTATTGAAGCAAAACTCTGCCAAATTGAAGAGCATTTTGAGACTTTGTGTTCAAATTGTAAATCAAATTTTATCAAGTGAATAAGAAAGCAAGTGATCGTTCAAACTTTGTGTTGAAATAACTTGTGGCGTATTGGAAATTGTTCTTATGTCCTTTTCCTAATACTATCTTATCTATTTGATCAAATAGTAGTGTGAGGGAGAATAATCTGGGAGATGCTCTAAAGTTGATTGTGGAGACTTTGTGCTACAACAATTATCTTTAGTTTGTGATTTAGTGTTTTAAAGTAAAAGATATTGGAAAGGCTTTGAACTACTATTATCTTTTGTGATCATTTATTTTGTCGTAGTTTTAGGTGAAGACTTTGGGCTGCACCTCATTCTACTGGGTTCTAAATTATAAATTAGCAAAAGAAGCAACGATAGACTTTGTACTCTCGTGGGTTTCTTGGTTATTCAATTTGTATCAAGAAAGTGCTCTTTTATTTTGTAAACATCATTTCTGAAAAAAGAGAAATGGATGATATGGTCTCACCCCTGAATTAGTATTTAGTTTAAAGTATTTTGTGATAGTTGATAGGGAACCTCCCCTTGCTGAAAGGAGAGGTTTATCTCATTACACTGTGGTCGATATAACCATTTTGCCTTTAGTTAGTTGAAGATAAAATATTCACCCAACACTAACCAAAGTAGCACATTTTATTCCTTGAAATTTGACAGATGGAGCTCATATTTTGGCTCAGAAGTTTGTATAAGATATATTTAGATTGCATGGGGTACCTGAAAAGATTATATCCGATAGAGATGCTTGAATAACCTCCTAGTTTTGGCAAACTTTATTTTCAGCATTAGGGACTAAACTCAATGTGAGCACCGCTTACCATCCTAAAACTGATGGACAAACAAAAAGGGTCAATCAGGTTTTAGAGGATCTTTTAAGAATGTATTGCATGGACTAGCAATACAGATGGGAGGAATATTTACCTCTTGTTGAATTTGCCTATAATAATTCCTATCATTCTGCCATTAAGATGGCACCATTTGAAGCATTATATGGAAGGAAATGCAGAACTCCTATAAGATGGGACACGCTGGAAGATAGGATAAGCATTGGACCAAAAATGCTAGCAAATATGAAAGAAAAAGCGAAAATGATTAGGAAAAGGTTGGCGGAAGCCAATGACAGGCAAAAAGTTATGCAGATCACAAATGGGTGCCTAGACAGTTCTCTATTGGAGAGAGAGTTCTTTTGCGAGTGAAACCCCGTAAAAGCTCAATCAATTTGGCTCCTCGATATGTCAGACCTTTTGAAGTTCTTGAGATTATCAATCCAGTGGCCTACAAAATTGCTCTACCTCCAGTCTTATCCAAAATGCATAATGTTTTTCATGTTTATTACCTAAAGAAATATTTTGTAGGTAATGATCACATTCTTAAATTGAATTCTTTACAAATACGAAAGACAGGAGTGGTTGTGATCAAGCCACTCAAGGTGCTCGAAATGCATAAACTTTGTTTGCATAATCGAGAGGTTTTGCAATGCAAAATTCAGTGGGACCAATATGGCCAGGATAGTGCCACTTGGGAAGACTATAATGACATCCACCAAAGATTTCCTTATCTTTTCAAAAACATTAATGTTAAACTATAAAAGTTGTTTTTATGTTAAATTTTTGCTTGGTAAACTCAATCATCGGGGACGATGATTCTATAGGGGAAAGATATGTTACATCCCCTTTTTGGATTCAATATTACTATTTATTTTTTCTTAAATAGTACAATTATGTGGATATGTTTTAACATCATAGAAAATGATGATATGATTAGAAAAAGGCTAGTTTTATGAAATTATGGATTTTTACTTGATTATGATCACTTTGATGTTATGAATTAAAATGTCTTTTCGATATGAAAATGAAATGATTTGATGTAAATGTGTTTTGATCAGAACATTAGTACTCTAACCACAAATTGTATGTGAGATTGTCAATGATAGGAATAGATGGAACATGTTCGCCAAGAAGAAAGAAGAAGAGAGTATCTTTGAGAAAGAGAGAATAGACTCTAGAATAACCCATGGGTGCTTGCCACTAAAAACGAACATCAGGTAGATAAACCTAGTAGCCTTGAGTTAAGTATTGATTTCGGGCTAAGTCAATTTTAGATGAGATGTCAAGGTTTGCAAGAATAGGTCTTTCTTCTTTCCGTAGTTGTCGTAATGAGTATGGAAAATCGACATCTATGTCGTAATACTCAGTATCATGTCGTCAATTATGGACGACTAATATATTGTTATATATATAAATGTATACACTTGAGAATGAGTTGTATGTTGTGTCTTGTTTAGTGGTTCGGCGAAAAAATCAAAAGTTGTGCGTAAGTCAACCCCAAACCTTGTTTTGTGTTTACGCTCAATTCATCATCATCATCATAAAGCTCTACGAGCGTATGATGTAAATGTTTACTTTGAGATATTCGACGGATGTAGAATTGTTTCTATTATGGGCTATTATTGTATAATAAAAGGTTTAAATAATGTTTTAAATCTTGAGACCGTTGAGTGTAATACCTCTGGTCGTATTGTAATGGAATATACAAAATTATATTAGTTATATTTAAATAGTCATTTGGGGTAATTCTTTTATTCTTTTATGATGTTAGTAAGCGGGTAGTAACTCGAAGGGCTCACTCAATTCTTTATTATGATGTTTTATATTTTAAAAATAATCTATTTTCTCTTGAGCTTTAAACTTTATGGATGGGTTGTCAGCTCAGCCATTATTTCTAGTTTTGCTTTTGATTTAAACTCATAATTTGTTATGAGTAGTGTGACAACTTGACCAACTGTAAACCGCCACCTCGCGTAGTGTTGAGCTCCACTTTGCAGAGTAGTTGCGAATTGAGTGGGAAAACCAAACCATTTTTGATAGTGGTTGCGGAAAGGAGGAGATGGTTAAGCCATGCAGGGTAGTTACCCATTTGATAGGGTGTGGTCTAGAGAGTGGGAAGTTAGTTTTTCCTTCGCAAGGAGAACGAGATATAGAGGAAGTAGGGAGTCAGTTTTGAGGATAGGGAACGCAGAGAGGAAGCGGAGAGGAGGCCAAGCATGAAGTGACTATGAGTGGATAAGAAAAGAATGAGCTCTTGGATCAATGTTGAAGAAATCACTGGAGATTTTCTTCAGGTTTCTTTTCATCTGTTCTCTACGTTGTCATGGTTAAACAATAATGTTTTATTAGGATTGACTCCACTTTGTAATAGGAAGGAACTTAGCATTTTATTGAAGATTGAATGTGTGAATTGATTACCAAGTTGAGACCTATGTGTTTCATTACTTTCAAAACATAAACAATGCTATTTGTTCTCTGAAGCTCACCGTAGTCTTAAACCTCTCAGCTGTAACACACTTATTCCTCAAAGAATCTTCGTTGGTCAATTTAAAACTGTGTAGTTGCATTTGTTTAACTTTAAGAAGTATATGGTATGCAAAGAGCACATAGTAGACTGTGTTTTTGGTTGAAAGCTAGCTATAAAGTTATTCCAAGCCACAGTGGTCTAACCTAGGTCGACGTTGGATGTGTCTTCAGTTGGCCTGCCGACTATAATTGGTTGGTATTGTCATATTTAAAGACAACTAGTTTTATAAAAGACTTGAAGAATGTGTTAACCGTCTGCATAAGAGAATCAATAGTGTGAAATGTATGTCGATGCATGTAAGACTACTCAGTGCTCCACAAGTTCTGAGTCTATAATTGGTTGGTCGACCATAGAGAATATACTTTTCTTGTTGCGAATGATAACTAGTTAGAATCCATTTATTTATTGTATATAACTCTTTTTGCTCTTAAAACATTCAAACTGTTGTGTTTTCAAAAGAGGGGGATAGAGTTATTATTGGTTTATACAGTCAAACAAGTTAAATAATGAAGTTTTAGAACAAACACAAATGAGTCTATAGTTAAGTGTTTAGCCTAACTTGCATGCATTCTCCTTGCAAATAGAAACAACATGATAGGATTTCTAAATGCTTGGTATGATAAAAGATTAAGCTTTGTCGAAGATTCAGTAGGTCGAAGAAGATTCTTAAGAGTATTTAAATTTAACTCTAGGTCTTCGAATATTTGTATTCTATAAATTGGTTTATTGTTAAACCCCTTCTGAAACAACTTAGTTAAGTTTAGTGTCCACTCTTGGCTGGATAATTTAAAGCAGTGGACTAACTTAGAGATCAACTGTTAAACTTATAGCATAAACCGATTAACCGGTAGGCTAGAATCCCATTCTTTTAACATATGGACGAAAATGTCTCCATGAGCTAAAAAAAGAAGTAAACTTAACTGCCATGCGTTATTGCACGATGAGTTTGGAACACCAAGAGGTTATCGTGGTCGTTACATTGAACTTATACATAGGTAACTGTAGGATTGTGATTAATTCAAGTTGAGTTGGGGTGGGTGAACTTACTACTTGCGTTGACACAATGCTAATTATATTCAAATCCTTTGGCCAAGGTAGTGCACCTGCCTCAAGTGCATTGATAGTTCACCGTGATTGGATGGTGTAGCTTGTGGAGTGGTCATGCTTGACTAGAGGGTATCTAGGGGATTGCATGATAACAAGTTACATAGGTCACAACACCAGTACTCAAATGGCTAACACCATTGGTTATCCTAAGTCTATCCTCTTTGAGTAGGGTAGGGCCACTTCCGAATAGGAAGGAGTGAGGGAGACCGACGGTCTGTGGTTGGAGGTTAAGCTCCTTGAAGATACTTTCTCTTCTATATTCCAGAGGCTTGCCGAGACTTGAATTTGGATGGTCGACAATCGAGATGCAGTGACTTTGGTAAGTTTCTATTTTGAAAATGTTCTTGGTAACTTTATTCATCATATTGTATAATGTTGTAGATGAATAGATCCCTTTTGTACAACTTATAATTTCATGATTATTGTTAGTCGATGGATGAACTACTTGGTTTTAAAATGAAAAACAAATTATCTTTCTACTTTAAACTTTCAAAAAAAAATTATTACCTTTGGTTAAACTTAGTTTTTAGGGTGCAAACTAAACTAGATGTTTCATAGGTTTTAGATATGCCTTACACCATTTGACTCTAGATTTTGGCTTTAAGAAGATCTCCTCTCACCTATAAATATCATCAAGATCAGTGGAGCATTCCTTTTCTTCTTCTATGTGAGACTCTTGGTTTTTGTTATCTAAGGGAGATATTGAATCTCCATCATTCTATTCTTCAGAGTAGCATTCTCCTTAAATATTTTTTTTTGAATTATTGTGATTCAATTGTTTGAGTTTGAGCTTAAGAGATTTCAAATTTTCTTAAGACATACATTCTTATCCCATAGTAGTCATTATGGCGCTTCCAGAAGGAAGGAATTGCCCTGGTCAAAATCCAAGCGAGTCAGCCACATTTTCTCGAATTTGAAAGGAGTCCTTATGGGGAATTTATCAAGATCAATGGTTAAGGAAACAAGGCAATGATTAGATCCTCCCTTTTTCATTACTTCAAAGTTATGTATGAAATTATTATCTAACCAAGAGATAGAAGCCAATAATCCATCAATCTTGGTCAAGATTTGATATTTTCTTTTTCTTCTATTAGTCTAGGTGAACCGACCCTTTTTAGGATGGATAACCCAAATGATAGAGTCTTTTGGGAGAGTAGAGAAACCCTCCTTATTAGGAGATGAAGGAGACCCTCCTTGCTTTTTCAAGGAATCAATTCTAGTGTTGAAATCCCCAACAACAATTTACTTAGCTTCTTCATCCACTTTTAATAGAATTTTAGTTTGGCCCCAACAATGAATCTTATTAGGGATGGAGTGAGGACCATAGACATTGATGAGGAAAAGACATAGATTAGAGGCAAGAACCCTAATTGAATGAGTAAGACAACAATTCATAGAAAGCATTTCCTGCATGTTGATTTCTTGCCTATTCCAAACGATGGCTAAGCCACTAGCCAAATCTCTAGCAACTTTATGCAAAATCCTCCACTTTCTTGAAAAGAGGTACATATTATGAAATTTTGTACTAGAGTTGATCTTGGTTTCTTGAATTGGGCAGATATTCGGATAATTTTTTTAAAGAATCTCTTGAGAAGCCTTTTCTTAGAGGGGGTTCAATGTTCTATGAGAAATCAACATTGGTTAACTTTTGATTTCTTGGTGTTCACCAAGCCATTCTCTAGTTGAGATTGATTCCTAGCAGCTATATTAACCAAAGCTGCTAATTGTGAGGTGATATATTTGTTAGGTCTTCTCACCTTAGATTATCCAAAATATCCTTTTCTTTTATCAAATCGCCTATGGATAATAGCCTTGCTTGAACCTTCAGGCTGTAAACAAGACCCTTCCTAGAGATCCAAGGAGTTGCCAAGTTTATCTTGATCCCTACTTTTAAAGGCAAACTTAGGGGGACTAAGTCTATTATTCATTGTCTTTGATTCTGGAGAAACTTTTTCATCTTCTAGTTCATTAACTAACTTTTTCCATTTTTCATTTGAATTTGTAGGCCTTTAGATCCACTCTCTTAAAATCGCGTTTCCTTAACTTTCGCCATTCCATCTTGTGAAGATTTTTTTGAGTAGTAGCCTCTTTCTTCTCATTTGTTTGGATTCTTATTCTTGGTCGCATGCTTCTTTTTGGGTTTAGTGAAACCCACCCATCTTTCTCAAAATCTTCTTGAATCTTTTGCATTTGTATTTTCCCTTGAAGACTTGGGCATTTCTTGATAAGATGCCCATGTTCATGCCACTCAGGGCATTTGAACAATAAACTTTTTTAATCTAGAGGTTTGATCCACTCCACTTCACCAACTTTTAGAGTAATACTCTTTGGAATAGGAATGCCAAAGTCAAGCCCAACACATATTTTGGCATAGACTAAAAGACCTTTACTGTGGAAAGGTTGGGAGATTTTAATAGCTAACGCTAATGATTTAGTGATTGTTTTAAATACATATTAGGACCAACACTCTTGAGGGAGGGCATACATGTGAATCCAAACTGGTGGTGTAGAAGGCATTTCCTTAGAGGGTTTGGAACCCGCATGGTAGTGTCTCATGAAGAGTTTGACATTTTGGAAAAATAAGGACCTCCTCCAAAGATCGTGTCTCTATCAGATACATTAATGAAGAGTCCAGTAAACTCTCCTCTAGCATAAGCCTGCACCCCATAGTCTTCATTTTCCAATTCTTACTAGCCCAAAGATACAAATCTTCGAGGGGTAACTGCATGCCAAGGAATTTGTAGATTAGGCTCCTTTCATGCAAGGCAAATAGATTCTTTCAAAATCCTAGACATCAATGTTAATGATTGGAGAGTCCTCTAGAGCTCGCATGCACTGATCAAACTATTTTTGGGTTGATCAATCTTGTGCTTGCCATTAGTTGCTAGCACCACATCTATTTTCTTATTACGAATTGACAGTCTAGATCTTGTATCTACATTTCTAAAAGAACGACAGGGGATAGATCCTTGCCACCTGGACCCATTGAGGATAAACTAGAAGAGAGGAAAGAGCAAGGGATGAAAGAGCCAAAGAGAGAGAACAAAAGCACAAAATCAGAAAACCCTAAAAAAGGTCAATTCCCACATTAAATTCACTAATCCGCATTTTGCATTTTATAGTTTGATTAAGGTGTTTTGTAATTAATCAATCTCAACATCTTATTCAAATGCCTTGTTCATTCTTTGTGAATGCGGTTACTTTGAGATGTTATTCCATTCAAATAAAACAATATATATTCTAGTCTATTCTTCAATTTACACTCTCTCACTTATTACTTAACATGCAATTTACTATCGACATAAGCATTGAACCTCCTTAAACCACACATATTAATTAGGCGATAGGCTTTTATATGTGAGCATTATAGTGCTTAGAATTGTCTCACGTCATAAAAAAAATTCTCTTATTACGAATTGATGATCTAGATCTTGTATCTACATTTCTAAAAGAACGAGGGGGGATAGATCCTTGCCACCTGGACCCATTGAGGGTGAACTAGAAGAGAGGAACGAGCAAGGAAAGAAAAAGCTAAAGAGAGAGAACAAAAGCACAAAATCAGAAAACCCTAAAAAAAGCTCAATTCCCACATTATATTCACTATTCCCCATTTTGCATTTTATAGTTTGATTCAGGTGTTTTGTAATTAATTAGTATCTCAACATCTTATTCAAATGCCTTTTTCATTCTTTGTGAATGGAGTTACTTTGAGATGTTATTCCATGCGAATAAAACAATATATATTCTAGTCTATTCTTCAATTTACACTCTCTAACTTATAACTTAACATGCAATTTACTATTGACGTAACCATTGAACCTCCTTAAACCACACATATTAATTAGCTGATAGGCTTTTATATGTGAGCATTATAGTGCTCGGAATTGTCTCACGCTGTTAAAAAAATTCATGCTGGCAGATTTTCTAAAACTCGTCGATTGTTCCTATCGACGTATTCCTTGAACCTCTTATAGGTAAGTGCTTGTTATATTAACACACAAGTGTGCAAATATCACCATTTTCTTGTTATATTAACACACAAGTGTGCAAATATCACCATTACAAGAAAATATAACAAATGAATAAAAATAAGAAAACAAAATGTCCACAACATATTACAATGGCCAAATTTTCTAGGCACAAATACTTTTTCCCTAGGTAAAACAAAATGTCCACAACATATTACAATGGCCAAATTTTCTAGGCACAAATACTTTTTCCCTAGGTAGGTCGCTCTCAAGCTGGTCAACCCCCAAATTGCATGGTGGAAAACTCTTCCTATTTTAATTTGGTGTGCGTTTCTAGCTCTTCCTTTGAAATACAAACAATTTAATATTGAGAAGCTTCCCTAGGCATGATAGGGAAGAACTTTTTTTCTCCCTAGATTAGGAGGACCGCTATTTTACCGAAACTTCCATGTGAGACCGAGGGCTATACCTAAAAGCTCCTGATAATGCCACTACCGGCCATTCAATGGACGAAAAGGAGTCGGCCCACCAAAATTTCAAATCCTACGCTAAAGTTAGCGAACCCCACGAAACGTGTCCCCCAAGTCAACAGTAAGCACTGATTGATGTCAACGTCAAGAAAATCCGAGGGTTAAGCAAAAGCCTAAAATTTCCCAGTAAACGTAAAAGAAAGCCTTTTAAAAGGGGAACTTTCATTTTAATTTAAAAACTTTACCGACGCACGAACCAGTACGTAATCTCCAACGTGGTAGCTACCCCGGAATTTGGGAAAGAAAATGTAAGCCTCCCTACGCCTTATATGACCTTCTCGATACGGCCGGCGTTATTTTATTGCGGCAAAACTTTCTACAAAAAGATCAGTCGGAAAGATTTGGCGGCGAGGGATTTACACATCAAATATAATCGAAGTTATCAGACCGGGAAGACTAGTGTTAGAAGTTTGAATCAGGAAAAGGAGGTCTCGTTTTTTTGTTCACTTTCTTCTTTTGCAGAGATAATAATGGCGAATGGTTGGGACGATTCTGGCTCGTACGTGATCAGCAGTTCGAGTCCCGGGGGTGGAGTGGAAGGTGAGGGAACATCGTCGTTATTGGATGCAACCCCACCAATAGGCAGCGCTTCAGGCAGTTTGCAGAACGAAGGCGTACTGGGCGATACGGCCAGTGGTCACAGCAGCGATGCAGAGCATGGCTTTACGCGGCCTGAAATGTACTCGAAGCCTCTGGTGGGATCTGTGGAGGTCTATGACCGCCACGTGTTTCTTTGCTATAAGAACCCCGAGAGTTGGCCGCCTAAGGTGGAGGCCGCCGAATTCGATCGCCTTCCTAGGCTCCTTGCCGCTGCTCTTAAAGCGCGTAAGAATGAGATTCCACGAAAGGTTAGCTAAATTTAGCCTTTTTGAAATTTTAAAGGTTGGTTAAATCTTTAAAACCTTACTAGATTTGGTGATTGTAGTCGCAAGAATGAGATTCCACGAAAGGTTAGCTAAATTTAGCCTTTTTGAAATTTTGAAGTTTGGTTAAATCTTTAAAACCTTACAAGATTTGGTGATTGTAGTCGCAAGAATGAGATTCCACGAAAGGTTAGCTAAATTTAGCCTTTTTGAAATTTTGAAGTTTGGTTAAATCTTTAAAACCTTACAAGATTTGGTGATTATAGTCGCAAGAATGAGATTCCACGAAAGGTTAGCTAAATTTAGGTTCTTTGAAATTTTGAAGTTTGGTTAAATCTTTAAAACCTTACACAAGATTTGGTGATTGTAGTCGGAAAAAAAAGGTCAAGGTTCTTGCTATTTTAGGGTGGATTAGTGCTATATTTGAAGGATTGGCTTTGATGCCGTTGTAAATTTGAAGATTATTCTCCTCTTAAAGCTTTAAAGGCTGGTTAAATCTTTAAAACCTTTGGTTGTAAATTTTAAAGGCTGGTTAAATCTTTAAAACCTTAGAAGATTTGGTGATTGTAGTCGCAAGAAAAAAGTCAAGATTCTTGCCATTTTAGGGTGGATTACTGCTATAATTGAAGGATTGACTTTGATGCCGTTGTAAATTTGAAGATTATTCTCCTCTTAAAGCTTGCAAGAATGAGATCCGCCAAAATCTTATTTTAAATCTTAAGGAAAGTAAATAGAATATTAGTTTAAATGTTGACAAAGTTGAAGTTTTTAGCTATTTTAAAATGGATTGCTATTACAGTTGAAGAACCAGCTTTAATGTAGGGAGAATCTTGAAAATTCTTGCCATTCTGCTCTTTGAGCTTGGCAGAATCGGATCGCCGAAACATTTGTTAACATCTTTGAAACATTTCAAAGTTTTGCTTTACTACTGAGAACGATTTGAAGTTCTTGTCATTATAGGGTGGATTGGTTGAAGATTCTCGCTATTCTGCTCTTGAAGCTCGCAGGGGCGGGATCCTCCTTTGAAAGTTGTATGCCAATTTAGGTTGGATTAGTACTCCAGTTGAAGGATTAGCTTTATTGTTGATAAAAAATTTGAAAGTTCCTGCCAAGTTTTGGGGAGTTATGTCTGCAGTTGAAGGGTTAGCTTTCTTGGTGACAAATTTTAAAAAAGTCTCGCTATTTTAGGGTGGATTACTGTTATTAATGGAAAGGTTAGCTTTACTACTGAGAATCTTTTGACAATACATGGGGTTATCGGTATTATAGTTGAAGGTTTAGCTTTTACTATTTAGAAAACTTTGATGATTCTTGGTCTTGGTATATGATGTTGGATTCCAAATTCCAATTATAGCGGAAAATTGAGAGGAGCCATGCTCAAATTCAGGAGTTAAAAAGGTTAGACGTGTTTTAATCTAAAGTTTAGCAATATTTATTTTAAAATGTAATTGTCAGTTGGAGTGGAACTTTCACAAGTGAGACTTAATGATTTATCCCAATAGTGAATGGATATATGCTTATTTTGTTGTTTTCACTAACCAAGGGTAGTGGATATAGAAGTTGTGCTGGACAAATTATATTAACTTTATTTCACTGGAGAGGAAGGTTCTTGCATAATGTATAAAAAATGTTGGATAAAATTTATATATCTATGCACATTTTGCTTCAGCATTAAATATATTTATATGCACGTGTTTCTTCAGCATTAATTCAATGAACTATTGCTCCTCTTATTTTGTGTAATTGCTTGTAACAGACACGCTTGACAATATGTGAAGGGCGGGACGGAACAGAAACTTCAAATGGAGATGTTTTAATATTTCCGGACATGATCAGATACAAGTTAGTCATGTCCCTATCTCTGCATTTCTTTTCTAGCTTTTAGCCTCGAGGAGTTTAGAGCATGCTTTTGTCAATGAAGAATCTGATCTATTAAAAGTTTGAATTAGTCCACCATTCCATCTCATAGATTTCTCATATCAGATGAGCTTGTGCTGAGTGTTGCACACTTAGCAAGACTTAAAGGTCAACCAAGCTCTGAATCATTTGCTCAGAGTTGAAATTTAACAGAGTTGAACACCTATTTTAAAGCCAATTGTTTCATGGTTGTAGAATTAAGCTTGTGTGACTTGTAGTTCTCAATACATGGTTTTGAATGGTTAAATTTAGAATAATTTCTTACAGGTTTTGGGTGTTCATGCTGTTGTTGTGCTTCACTCTAGAATAAATCCATGTATAATGTCTTCTAATTTTTTTATATGAATGGAGGAGATATGTTAAAATATTCTTTAAAATATCAGCATTTAAGGTTTAGACTTGAATGCTATTGCCCCCGCTAAATCTCTTATTATTTATTTCCATGGTTCAGGGGATTGACACACTTTGACGTTGATACATTTGTGGAAGAGGTGCTTGTCAAAGATACAGAATGGCTTTCAGGAAATCCTGAGATACTTACTGGAAGTCACATATTTGTGTGTGCGCATGCTAGTCGAGATCGAAGGTGTGGTGTTTGTGGACCTGCACTTATTCGGAGGTTTAAAGAAGAGATAGACTGTCGAGGCCTTAGAGGTCATGTTTCTGTGAGTCCATGCTCACACATTGGTGGTCACAAATATGCTGGAAACATAATAATTTATGGGCCAAATGCTGATGCACAAATTACTGGTCACTGGTAAGAAGATCTTCCTTTTAGACGTCTCCTTGCCCCTTATTTAATTTTTTTAACATCTTCTATTTGTCCTTGGATACTTATCTGATATATCTATGCATTCAATAAGTTTTGAACTTGTATTTGAAGTGCACAACGTTTATACTTGATTGGAGTCATGGGCATTTGACTTTTTTTTTTTTCAGGTATGGCTATGTTACTCCAGATGATGCGCCAGTTCTCATAGATCAACACATTGGGAAGAATGAAATAGTAGATCGGCTGTGGAGGTAAGCCCCTCCTCTTCGTTACTCATAAATTTCTAGTGTCAAAGATAGTAGCTGTGTACACTCCATTATTGTGTAGGGTCCTTGTTTCATAGCTTACAAAAACTGACTTCAAAATCCCATAATTAAAAATGGGATTTTAGATATTTATAAAAATTACTTTCTATATTAGGATGGTAGTACCATATACTAAAAAAGGGAAAATGCCATATTGCCTTGAAAATGTTAAATTGCATAATTTGCATTGCATGTGCATGTGGATACACTCTTGGAGAGATGTACATGCTCTGCTTATGTGCATTGGACTAGTGGCATGAGCATTTATGTGTTTTTACACTTAACAGTTATCACCTAAATCATTCTCATATATTCCTTCATCGAAAAACTTTTGTTTATTGAGTGTTTGATTAAGGTGATTTGCTTTTAAAAGAGACATTGTGTGAGTGTACAGGCTTCTTTCTCCCTATAATGGGTTCGGGATGCTTCTACCTTGCGTTTAGGGTGTTTGTAGAGAGAATCCAGTATAGATTATCCTAAGGGAATGGTTACCAAGATAGATATTCCAAACTAAGTGCCTTTATCATTTAGCAAACACCATAAATGCTTCCTATCTAGATTGGCTTCCTGAATTAGGACAATGTCTGGAGATTCCCAAGAAATCATGATTTTAACAAGATGTTTTCTTCCAGGGAACTATGCCCTTTAATATTTTGAGAAAGCATTTCCATTCTGTAGAACTGGGCTTCTTCCACTTCAGAATCCCATCTAACTGGGTCTGAGATCCTGCTTCCTTTTCTGCCATTTTTTATTTCAGTTTCTGAATCCTTGGTCATGTGGAATCCTGTCCTCTTTTAAGATGGCCAATGTCTGCAAATGACTTCCTACTATTTGGTTTAAGAGTAGAAGAGCCCAGGAACTCCGTAGGTTCCTGAGTTTGCCTTCATTCATCCTTTTCTTCTTCTGGTAGTCAGTCGCTTCTTCCTTCCTTGATCCCACATTAGAAGATCCTCATCACTGTGTGAATAATTCTTAGTCATCCAGAATTGTGCCTCAATGTTTTTTGAAAGTATATTCTATTATACTCTCTTCCTCTTCTCCTACTAGCTTCTTAAACTGTGTATCTGCAACATTTTCATCTTCCTTCGATGAATATGATGGTTGCTGCCCTGCCTTTTTGTTTCTGTATTTTGCTTCTGAAGTTTAGATTTCTGAATTTCCTGCCTTTTCGTTCTTTTAATCCATTTTTTCCTTCCTTTCTTGTCCATTTACTTCTTTTGCTCAGTTTTTTACTGCTTTTGTTAAACAATTTCCTGTGGTCTAAGGCACAACTCCTGAAAAGATAGGATCTGAAGGGGACGCACTCAGTTTCAATCCCCTCAACCATTGCCTATCCAATCCATAAGCTTGAAGTGTTATACTCTTAGGAAGTGAATGGTTCAGCTCTGGTATAATTTGGTTACCTTTTTCTTGAAGTAATCAAATTACGAATGGTTTTGAATGCATAAACATTCTGGAATTCGTGAGATAGGGAAGTAACTGGATCCAGACCAGGGCTGAACAGGGGTTTACTCTGTTTGCTTGTAGCCCACGTGTCAAAATTCTTATAACAATCAAGCATTCTTAGATAGTCAGGGACCCCCTTGGAAGGTACACTTCTGATCTGTATCATTAGCAGACAAAGCTCACGCGTTCCTTTTTTTTTTCCACAATTGATGCTCCTAATCATATAAGTGTTTCAGATTCAGAGACTTCTGAAATGTGGCAGATCAAACCTTGAGTAACCAGCCTAGATATGCCTTTGCCAAGTCTGTTACTATCAATCTTGAGAGTAGGAGAGAATCCAGTCTGAACTTGGCAAAAAAGGAGGATCAGGCTATATATGAAAGATTCATACAGTTTTCACCTGGCATGCCACACCTTGAGTTTTGTATTATGTACGAAATTCCTAGTATTTTCTCTGCTTCTGAAAGGCTTAAATCACAAATGGGACAGTAAAAGGGATTTCAACTTTGTACTTGCGTTACTTAGGATGTTGAAAAGTCAAGGGGACAGTAATGCTACAAAAGTCCCTCAAGTTTTCTTGTAATATCATGCTCATGTATTGTGCTTGTGTTGTATTCAAGATCACAACTTTGAACATAACACTTGGTGTGCTGAACCTCAAATAATGTTTGGATATATGAAAAACTTGTCAGTGAAAATAGTGGCTAAAAACTAAAAAAGAAAACTATACCTTTTAAAAATATAAGTGTTGTGCTGCTTGATAGAACTTTCTGTAATTTTATTTTTGGCATTCATGTAGTATCTGGATATGCAGGTTATGAACTTCCTTTCTTGGGCAGTTTTGGCTTGACAAGTTTGTAAATTTTTATTTATGTAAATCTGTTAGCATTCATGGCTGTTTATGGGATCCATAAGTTCTTAAATATATCAGTTATTCCCAAGTAAGTTACTGATTGCAAGATTGATTGGGGAAGTAAGAATCTATTTTAGAAGTCAAGCATGGAACCCATAATGCTTAGCTCTACATCTACATTGTTGATTACAAGATGTATTAGGGAGCTAGATAGCAATTCTTTATTAGCAACAAAGAATATATTACAGAAGTCAATCTCCTTAATTTTGTATGCCGATAAGAGTCTAGAAACCATTATATGAAGTTTGAACTGAGACATACTGATTTGGAAAAATTTAAATAGAAACCACTAATGTCTGTCATGGACAATGTGGTCTAGATCCTGTAAACAATCTGCATAGTAAATTTCATGCAGCATTAGAAACCAGGGTTACCGGATATGCCACCCCCCTCCCCTCACATGTGTACCAGCATACCTGATACAGTTACGGGTACATTATGGCATGGATACGGCTTGGGTATTGTGCCAGCCTGTCCCCAAAATTAGGGCAAACCTGGAGTGCTTCCAGACACGTCTGGATTTGGCGACCTAGTTGACTGTGCTGTATCCAGGTCAATATATTTAAAATAAAAAATCTAAATACTAAAATGTTAAAAAACCTAGTTTTTTGCATAAATCTAGTTGTGAGCAGACAATGACATGAATTTGTTTTCCATTTTTCTTGTCTTCACCTGTAATTTTTTACTTTCTCTGCTGTGTGTTTTCTGTTTTCTTTTCCCCGCCATGCCCTCTGCCTGCCTGTGCTTTGGTTTTTCTAAAACTTTGCTCATCGATCATGTAGACTATACAATGCTGCCGTGTCTGTATTGCATATATTGGTGTTTTTTAGTTTGCATGCTGAATACGAAATGCATGAAAGAGCGCATATATCAGGTAATTGCAAATTAATTACTAAATATTTTTAACTACCTGTTGTTTAGCCATGTATATTTTGTTTACCAACATATTGACTTTTTTTTAATATATTTTTTATATGTTTTATTTTATTTAATATTAATAATTTAATTTTTTAAAAGTTTTTACTATTATTTATTATTAATTTCATTTTTTTTTAGTAATTAGTTTTTGGTTTGGTTAACTCGGGACTAGCCTGGCTCGAGCTAGGGAGGCCGCTTACCCATGAAACCTCTTCACAAGGGCATTATCACCCCACTTGCATTAACATAGGAGGTCCAAACACACGAGCTAGGCATCCCAGTGAAGGCACAAGACTTGTGAGTTCAATGGCCCAGTGGGGGTTTGAACCCTGGTAGTTTTTACATTGCCACGTTTTAACCAATCCACCACGCCCTTAACGGCTTATAGTAATTATTATTATTTTTTTGTTGGTCAAACGCTTTTGACCAGAGCTATGAATTGGGTACATGAAACAACAATATACATGCAACACACCATTCAGCGGTAACGTGTCCTCGGGGGGATTTGAACCTTAGTCTCCATCATGATAACCAAGTGGCCCAGCCACTTGAGCACACCCTACACACTTATAATAATAATTTTTTTAATTATTATTTAGATTTTAATATATTTTTAAATTTCTATTTATTTTATTTTATTTTAATTTAAATTTAAATGTGAAAGTTAATTTAATTATTTGTATGCTTATTTTTCTGAAATTATAATAATAAATATATATGCGTGTTAATATATATACATATATATGAATGTCGTATCCATATTAGGGGGTCTTAAAAAATAGGAGTATCTGTATCTGTATCTGCGTCCATGCAACTCTGTTAGAAACTGTAGACATAATTGGTTATAGAAATTATAGTGTTGGTGTCAGAAATTAGAGTGTGTTATTTCTGGTTTTTGAAATTTTAGAGCGTTTTGTCTTTCCTATTGCCATTTTATTGGCCACCTCAAAAATCAAAAATATAAGATCAATATGCTGGTCAGATAACTGTATTTGTTTCTATAGCTGTACTTTATGTTAGGCTACATAGTATAACAGCTAATGTCTAGTCAAATTTGTAAAACCCACAGACATGTGGCACCTTAGTTCCTGCCTAAATTATATTTATTTTACTTCATGATAATGGTAGCAAGAGAGATAATGGCCTAGCCCCATGAAGATCCTAGCTTCTTCTCATATAAGGTATCTTGAGCATTATTTATAAACCATCCCAGATTCTTGTGTTAGCCGTAGGCTATGATTCCATGGAGGGGGGCTACCTAAAATTTCTGTGGGAGCAGCTAAGAAAATTGAGGAGCCTTTTCAATTCAGGCAGTCCCATGGGTTTCATAATCGCTCAGAAATATTACTGCTGAGAAAGTTTATGTGAGAAGTTATAGGAAGCTGGTGGTTCCATGAACCCTTTGAATACCCAAAAGTTTACTAAGATCCAATGGCAGGAACCCAAAATATGCAGAGACCTTGCAAATCTGCACCAGGGACATAAAAATCCATAGATTGGTGGAGAAAACTTTCAGGCCCATCCCTCAAGCAGGTGCTGGAAATCTGCAGGTGGAAAAGTCAGTGCTCCAATTTTATAGGAAAAGATTCCATTTAGTCCTGTGACCATTTTTTCTGAAAGCCATGGGACCTGTCTCTCCATGAATAAGTGGAAGCCCCTTCTGCAGGACTGTGTCTTTAGTCTCTTCTTAGGACTCTGGTGTTTATTTAGAATGTCCTATTTTTTTCTACTTGTACTTTGAGCGAATATTTGGAAGGTAACATTACATATCTTGCATTTATGCATTTTATTAGGTGTGCACATTTTGGTACTTTTTCTAAGAAAAATGGAGGTTTGGTTGAAGGTGAAGGTTCTTTTTATACAAAGTAGCTTTAATTGTCAAGTCTAATATTCATCCTTAAAAGAAGTCTGATAATCATAAAAAGTATCACTTCAATTCTATAGTGGTCACTGCATCATGGGAGTAATTAATGATCATAAACTTCCCTTGTTTATGGTTGACTTTTGAGGGAAAATGCTGGTAACTGCCAGCCAATAGCCAGGAATAAACACCATGATAGAATAGAAGATGCTGGTTATCAAATAGCATTGCTGTCGTGAGGTCCAGACCAACACAAAGACACAGTTAATACCACTCCTGGACTAAGACAACCACCAGCAATAAGGATGGGCCCCAGCAAGTAGCCAGAAGGGTTAAGACAAAATCCCACGATTGATTCTTGTATAACAACGCAGGGCCTAGAGACAACTATGAAGGAAAATGCCCATCAAAGGAAACTAACCCAGCAAAAAGACAAATGCGTGGGTCCCCACAAGGCAGTTGATCAGCAGACAAGGTGAATGAATGAATTTTAGATGCTTTGGTCCTCACATCCAACCACTATTAAAACAGAGATGAACACCCAGGCAGGAAGTAATACCATGTCCTAAGCAGCAGACCCATCATATGATAGAGAATTCAAACTAGCAGAAGATATACAGAATTGGAAACACACAAAGGTTAGAACAAAAACCCAAAATTTGATTGAACACTATTTTTGGTTTTGTAAGATTGTGAGAGACATGGATGCTCCTGCATCAAACACGCTGGGTACGTGTTATGTTCCATGAGTTGAACATTTGCAATATGTGGAACTTAAATTCCATGTTTGGCAACCTCGGATGCTTGCATCTAGGTTGCTTCATCCGCTGATTTGTTTTTCTATTTGATCAAATATTCCTTGTATTCCTCCCCTCTTGTTTTCTTGGCTCCTTAGGAATCTATGATTGCTTCAATCTCATCTTTTTCCTTTTCAGGCAATTGCTGTACCCATTCTTCCTCTTGACAATCAAGATTCACACCTCTTTCTTCATTAGTTTGTCCTTTATAATAATGGTATAAATCAGCAACATTGAAGATAGGTGAAATATCTACACCTTCGGGAAGCTCTATCTGATATGCATTGGACCTAACCTTCTTTAAGATTTTACATGACCCGATCTTTTTCCACTTCAGTTTATTGTAAGCCCCTTGAGAAAACCTTTCCTTCCGTAAATGAGCTAACAACAAGTCTCCTACCTGAAATTCTTGTGCCCTTCTCTTAAAATTTTCATGCTTCTTACACTTCATTGTATTTTTCTTCAAATTCTTCTTAACTTCTTTTTGTAACTCGTGTATATAATCAGTGAAATCTTCCACTAGAAGACATTTTATACCCAAATCAGCAATGTCTTTCAAATTAGCTATCCCCCTTGGGCTGTACTCATTCACAATATGGAAAAAGGGCTCTTGGCTGTACTCCTGTTAATTGAGTTATTATAAGCAAATTCTGTTTGTGCCAAAATCAAATCCCATTGAATGGGCTTCTTTCTAACCAAACATCTTAGTGATTTACCTTGGCCTCTATTGATGACCTCTGTTTGCCCATCAGTTTGGGGATGATAGGCTGAGCTGAAATTCAATTTGGTATCTAACTTCTTCCATAAAGTGCGCCAAAAGTGACCCACGAATTTGGTGTCTCTATATGAGATTATACTTTTTGGCAATCCATAGAGTTTAACTGTCTCCGTAAAGAATAATGTGGCAACATGTGTGGCATCACTTGAGTTTTTACATGGAATAAAATATGCCATTTTAGAAAATCTATCTATTACCACATAAATGGAATCATTACCTCAAGCTCTTGGCAGCCCAAGAATGAAGTCCATAGTGATATCCTCCCATGGCCTTTCTGGGATAGGTGAAGGCTGATATAACCCGATGTTTTGGCTCCTCCATTTGGCATGTTGACAAATTCTACAGTTTTGTACCATATTTTTCACATCTTTACCCATCTTTGCCCAATGAGAACATTGGCTTAGTTGTGCCAATGTTTTGTCCACTCCAAAGTGTCTAGTTAAGCCTCCACTATGCTTCTCCCTCATAGATCCTTGAGGTATACACAAACATTTTCCTTTGAATAATAATCCTTCCCGAATGAAACAATCCAACCATGGTGTTGTATTTTTGTCTGTTGGGCTTTTGCATGCAGCCCATGCCTCCTTGAAATCCAAATCATTCTCATACAACTCCATAGAATCAAAACTAGCAACTTCTATTCTCATTTCATTTAGCAACAAATATCTTCTACTTAGTGCATCCTTTACTCGGTTTGATCTACCACTTCTATGCTTCAAAACAAATGAATAACTTTGAAGAAATCCAACCCATTTCATGTGTTGTTGATTGAGGTTATCTTGGCTGTTTATGTATTGCAATGCTTGATGATCCATATATAGGACAAATTCCTTTGGTAGTAAATAGTGTCTCCATTTCTTAAGTGTCTATATGATGGCATAAAACTCCTGATCAGATAAAGTACTTTTTAGCCTCATTCAACTTTTCACTAAAATAAGCAATGTGCTTACCTACTTGGCTCAAGACACCTCCAATTGCTATCTTGCTTGCATCACAGTACACTTAAAACACTTTGTCAAAATTTGGCAATGCTAATATGCGTTGTGTTGTTACATTCTCCTTTAAGAGCTGAAAACGCTTTTTTGCTGCTGTTGTCCATTGAAACTCACTCCTTCCACCTTTTATGGTCTCTGTGATAAGTGCACAAATCCCATTGAAATTTTGGATAAACTTCCTATAGAAGCTTGCTAGGCCATGAAAACTCCTTGCCTTAAATCTACTTCTTGGCAATGGCCACTCTACAACGGCTTTTACCTTCACGGAATCCATTCTCAAACCTTCTTGGGAGATGACAAATCCTAGATACATTAGTTCGTGCTTCATAAAACTTTACTTCAAATTAATCAACAACTTTTCTTATTTTAATCTCTGCAAAATTAATCTCAAATGCTCCAAATGTTTTTTTGTCTTACTGAAAATCAAATATCGTCTAAATAAACAATCACTAACTTACCAAGAAAGGGCTTCAATACCTTGTTCATCAATCTCATGAAAGTGCTTGGTGCATTGGTCAATCCAAATGACATAACGAACCACTTGTACAACCCATACTTTGTCTTGAATGTAGTCTTCCATTCATCCCCCTCTCTAATCTGAATTTGATGATATTCGCTCTTTATGTCAATTTTGGTGAAGTATTTGGCTCCACTCAAGCAATCCATCAAGTTATCCATTCGGGGCAATGGAAACCAGTACTTTATTGTTATCTTGTTGATGGTTCATGAATTTGTGCACATGCGCCACTCACTATCCTTCTTGGGTGCCAATACTGTTGGTACTGCACTAGGACTCAAACTTTCTCTTATCAAACCCTTATTTAAGAGCTCTTGGACTCGCCTCTTTATTTCCCCATTCTCTATTGGTGTCATCCGATTCGTTGCCTTGTTTGGTAAGCTTGCTCCTGGGATCAAATCCATGTGATGACTGATATTTTTTACGAGTAGTAATCCATTCGACAACTCATGTGAAAGAATTTCAGCATATTCTTCTAACAATTTTTGCATTTCTTGTGGAACTTTATCTTCTTCTCTTGCTATCTTAACTGCTGCAGGTTTAGGAATAAAAGCATAACACATTCTTTCTTTTCTTACATCTTTCAACAATTGTTTTTTGAAACCAAACATACCTTTGAATTGCTGTCCACATCTTCTCCTCTGCCCTTAAATGGACACGCTATGAATTCTTTTCCATCCTTGATGATGGTGTAGGTGTTCATCTTGCCATCATGCACGACCCTCTTGTCATATTGCCATGGTCTACCCAACAAGACGTGACAAGCATCCATGAGCATAATATCACACAATATTTCATCCTTATATGCTCCAATATTAAAATCTACTAAACATTGTTCATTTACCAAGAGTTGATGCTCTGTTTGCAACCATGAGACTTTATATGGTCTAGGGTGTTCGATCCTTTTCAGCTTGAGTTTCTCCACCATCTCTGTGGACACCAAGTTGTTCGCGCTCCCATTGTCAACAACTTTTCAACATTTTCCTTTGGACTTGCATATGGTCTTGAATAGATTTTTCCTCTGTGCAAGCTCGGGCTCTTCCTTATCTAATTTTAATAATACTCTCTTCATCATGAGAGACTCTTCTTGCTTCAGTTCTTTTGTGTGACGGTGTGATGCAACACCTTCCACGTTAGCTTGGGCAATGCGGTTTCTTGCCTCACCTATTCTTCCATAGTTCTCTTGCGCTTGTGGACATTCGAAGGCTCTATGACCAACCTCCCTACATCAGTAGTAGGTGAATCCCCTACTCTTCCTCTTCCATAGTACACTCTTCCTCTGAAGAAATTTCCCCTTCCTTTTGTATCTTGATTCAAAATTTCATTTCAGGAAGTGCTAGGCTCCCTATCGTTGGTATGTTTTCTCTTATCATCACTAAATTGTCCTCTTCCCTTGGAGGATCTTCCTTTTCCTCTTGAGTTGCTTTGTTGCTTTTTGGCCAATTTCTTTTCTGCCCCTAAGGCACATTGATAAGCCTCTTCTATTGATCTTACTCAAACCATACTGAACTCATCTTGGATTGCCATTCAAAGCCCATTGATGTACCTTGCAACCTTTTCTTTGTCATCTTCTACATGGCCAACTTGAATATTGAACCTGTAGAACTCTTCCCTTGACATTCATCTCCCTTCGCTTCAAATTCTGTAATTGTTTTAGTAAATTCAACTGGTAGTCTGCTAGTAAAAAGTTTGCTTTCAATTTCGCCACAAATTGATCCTACGATTGGATTTTCTCCTTTCTTATTTTTGTGTATTCAGCTGTACATGATTCTACCATAGGGATACATAATCCTTCATACTAGCAAATTTCACCCTCTTTGGGTTTTCTATGGACTCAAAATCGAAATACTTCTCCATTTCTGAAATCCAATCTATGAGCTCCTCAAGATTCAAGCTCCCATTGTAATATGGAGTATCTATCCATGGTTTGTTTCCAATGTGTGACATAACCCTCAAGAACGGCTCATTTGCATAGTTTTCCACTACTTGGCCAAATGCTGCTTCTTCTTCATATTCACTCACGTTCTTAACATGCACACCTCACACCTCTTCTTTGTGCTGCCCCTACTGCTTCCAATCTAGCTGCCATTGCTCTCAGCATCTTTGCCATTTCAGCATTTCTCTGACCTCTTGGTTTGCCTCTATGAACCATGTCTTCTCTTCAGCTCTTTGCAGTCATAGGATCCTCACACCTGTAACAAAACTCTTAGGGCTCTCGTGATTGACTCTTACATTAGCAACCTAGTGAGGTAGCTCTTAGAGCTCTTGTGATCGACTTTTACATTAGCAACCTAGTGAGGTAACCAGCTTTGATATCACTTAATGTAGACAAAACCCAAGTGCCCAGCAAAGGGAAACCGATGTCTAGTAGACTCACACACAATAACAAAAAATGCAACCTGATATGACATCACTCAGAAATATGGATTGGAATAACAGCATGTCCAAAATGTTATTACACTAATATCAACTTACATGAGGTGCTCATGCATGGCCTAGCCACAACTCAGAGATTATACAAGTAAATGCCTGGTCACATAGGCCAATGGGCTCCCCTCTACTTCTCTCCACAATTCTTGTTCTCTCTTTTAAAAGAAAATCTCTCTTCACATAAATTTTTTTGTTCTGTATCTGTTACTTGTCCTTTCTCTTGAAACACATACAAATGTCTTATTGAAAAAAAAACCAGACCGCTAGAATGGGTGAATCGCTTGGAGATTAAGACATAGTGGCAGGGCCACCATCACTCGACAAACATAGCAAAGGATTGCTGTGTCTAACAGGGCCACCAGCTTCCATGATCTCATAAAAGAAGAAGAAAAATGTCATCATAAAGGAGGTCGCTAGCCTTAAGACGCAACCCACAATTAGGAATAAGATAAGGGCTTGATGATAACTGCTAGCCAATAGCCAGGAATAAACATCACGACAGAATAGAAGATGTTGGTTATGAAATGGCACCACTGTCATAAGGTCCATGCCAGCACAAAGATGTAGTTAATACCATTCACGACCTATTTGATTCAATCAATTTTGTTGCCCATCTTTTGTAGCATAAGTTTGAGCGAGTGGACAACACAAGGTGTCCAAAAGATGTGCAAATAACATGCCTCAACTGACAAACCGACTACTCTAAACTTTTTTGCTTGTCTGTTAAGACTTAGACAACGCTATTAGGCCCCACTTCCTCAATGGCTTGTATGATGATGTTAACAATAACTTGTACATTCTTCATTTGCGCAATCCATGACTTTCAAAAAAATCGTCCCGTAAGGGAACATTGCAATCACATTGATCAAGAGCTGATTTTTGTCATCCTTCTATCCATTGAAAATGATGGTCACTTCTGTTTCTTTCTAGGAATCCCTAATGGGATTCCATGAATCTTCTACATGTTTTGCCAACTTTGTCCATAAGAAGTTGTGAACTTTCCCAAAACCTAGGCCTTTGTACTCTTTTGGACCCTCATCAATTTTCCTCGCCATTTCTTGCTAATATGGTGACCGAACAATGTTGAAAGACAAACCAAATGTGTTGATCACCAAGCTCTCGAGATTCATTTTGAAATGTCTTTTCCAATGCCCCCTTGTTCTCTTATGTGTACTGGACTCTTCTTCATGTGGCCAAAAATGGGTGGCTCTATATTACAACTTTGCGAATGCGAAGAGATGAGGAAACAAGTGGCATCCTTGAATGAGATGCTCTTCTTGCCAAAGGATGACCTAATATAAGGCAACTGCTTCTTTTGCGTGCTCTTGCTCTTTAATATATTCCAATACTTCAGATGTTGGTAGAGGTATATCCTTTTTTCTTGGGCAATGTTTGGTGTGCACTCTAGGAATACTGCACAAATGGACCTTCACTTGAGTGTACGAGCTTGTATATTGGACACTGCACTCATTGCAAATCCAAACCTATACCCCACCACCTGGAACTTGCTGTATCATGTCAACATACTTCTACAATGATCAATTTGGGTTTTGAAGCAGGGTTGGCCCATGGAGCTAGAATTGGCTTCCATTGTAATCCACTATGGCAAAGAATTTGGAAAACAACACATTCCAGACAAATGAAAAAAAAATCCTAACTCAACTTAACGTAGAAGAATGAAAAACAAAATAAGAGAGTATGTTTGTAGAAGAAAAATGAAGGGGAAAAAACCAAAAAAACTTACCTCCAGTCCAAGAATCTTCCTACACAATCTCTTTCGCAGCGAATGGGCTCTTGCACACACATAGGGATAACAATCCAACCTCTTTGGAACCTTCAATGATCAATCTTCAGTTTATATATGCAATGACAAGCAAAAATGAAAGTTCAAAAAGTGTATTTATTTTTTGTGTTCTGTTTCCAAAATGAGGTTAATGTGTTTGTTTTTGTGTTGTAACTTGTTTTGAGGGTGAATTTCAGGTTATGTTCTTTTATGTTGACCAGTCAATTACAAGGTGAAAAGAGCAAAAAAAATTGATTTGGGTGTCAAATTTTGCTTAGGTTCACCCTGGGCCTTCCTGAGCGCTCCCGGGTTTTCTCGAGTACACTCTTCAATGAACATGAATGTGCTTGGGAGGACCTTGTACAAAACTGCAATGGACCTGTACTAGAACCTGAAGTGAGTGTGAACCAGACCTAGATCCGGTCATAAACCTGAGCAAATTGGTAACATAGGTCCATTAGGATTAAGAAATACCAAAACTTGAACGGTAAGTTGAATTTGGGAAAAATGACAGACAACTTATCAGAAGCAGGGACA
This sequence comes from Cunninghamia lanceolata, assembly GCA_027924645.1. Classification (NCBI taxonomy): domain Eukaryota; kingdom Viridiplantae; phylum Streptophyta; class Pinopsida; order Cupressales; family Cupressaceae; genus Cunninghamia; species Cunninghamia lanceolata. Next base: position 8,947,680 of record BSBN01000165.1, on the reverse strand, counting down.
AACTTGAAAATTTCGGGCGAACTTGCACTTGTGGAGACAAATCCACATGGGATGGATCTGCATTTGCAATATCAAACCTGCACCTATGGTTCTGACCCCGACTATTGAAAATTAGGAACTGAATTGAAACAATGTTCTTTCCACTTCCAAATTCCAGGGGGTTCTTCTAGGGCCTGAGAGAATTGCATCAACATCACCAACAACTATAAATAGAGGTGGACAGTATGTGTTTTGGCATTAGAGGAAAGTTTTGAGTGTTGTATTGAGGAGAATTAGAAGAATTTAGCTGTTCATAGTTTTTAGAGGCTTGACAGAGTAAAGGAACAACTATTGTTGTATCCACTTTTTGTACTTGTTCTTTCGATTAATTGCATCAATGTAGACAAGCAATTGCTGCTACCAAGCTGGGTTTTCCACTCATGTGGTTTCCAGGGTAAAATTTATTAGTTATTTGTATCGAGTCTTTTATTTCCAGCATGTTTTTTTTTGATTTTTATGCCTCTTTAATATAGTCACTTCTTGGAGCAAGTAGAACAATAGTTGTAATATTTGTGATTCAAAAATCTACTTTAATTTGAGAAATTACAAAATCATTTTGGTATTAGAGCAGTTTGATCTTTGTGGATTGTGGAAATGCATTTTTGTATGATAGTTACTAGAGCATAAAAATCACAAATGGAGGAGTTGAATGCACAGGTAATTGCATTGGAAACTCATATAAAAGTGTGACAGAAAATCAACAATGGTTGGGCCAACAACATAGAGCATGTGTCAACGCAACAAGAACAAACATTCACAGGTGAGTTGGTTATAGCTCTCACCAAGAAATTTGGCATAGGAGATGAGGAAGAAAGTAAAAATTTCTTGAAGAAAAATAAGGAGCAAACCTCATTTAAAGTAAAAACAAAATTGGAGATCAGAACTTTTGACTGCCAAATAATTGAGGAATTGTTGGATTCATGGATTAAACAAATGGAAGTATATTTTAGTGTAAATAAAGTTAATGGGGTACAAAAAACTTTATTGTATGGTGGAAAATTATAGAGTTAATTGTGAAAGAGGAAAATGACTACTTTAACTAGTTGGGGAGAATTTAAGGATTTACTTAGAAATTTCTATCCCTTTGGGCACAAACTGACCAAAAAATAAGATAGATGTATTATAGACAAACAAGTGGGCAAAGTGTGCAGAATCATACTTAAGAATTTCAGAGGCACGCCATGTTGAATGGCATGGACTTGGATGACAACATGCTCACAAAGTATCTTGGAGGACTCCACACCCACATCCAAAAAAGGGTGGTTACCACCAATCCAAAGGGCTTGGCTGAAACATGTGTCCAAGCATATTACGTGGAGGAGTAAAAGAAGAGAGGTGAAGAATAGTCTTCCAAGCAAAAGAACAAGCATTTCAAAAGTAAATGGAAGGTAAAAAAGAATACTATTGTACAGAAAGATAAACCTAAAAAGAATCATTGTAGTCATTGCAAAATAGATGGACATGTAAATGCTAAGTGTTGGAAATTACACCCTATAAACTACATCCTAAGAATAGAAAATAAGGATAAAGAGGACTCAAAAAAATCTGTGGTATCATATTGAAACTACAAACTTAAAGAAGACGGGTTAATGGATTAGCAGATTGCAGTTCACAATGCAATCTAATTTCAAAAGAAATGGTTAAGAGGCTTGGTCTTAAAAGATATAAGCATCCATACCCATATCCTTTGGGTTGGGTGAAAAACAATGTAGAAATACATGTAACAAAAAAATGCAAATTGCAATTTGGTTCGAATGCACAATACATAGATGAAGTGGATGTAAATGTAATTCCTCTCAACATTTTTGACATAGTGTTTAGTAGTCTATACGTATATGTTAGAGATGTAATTTTCATGAGAAGATCTAATAAATATAGATAGGTCAAGGATGGAATTAAATATATCATCTAAGGGCATTAAAGCAAGGCAAATATTGCAACGGTAAACTCCAATTGAGCTATAAAATAAATTCAAGAGACTAAGCAAGTTTGTTTACTTTTGATGAAGGATAAGAGAAATGATGAATTGGGTATTTTAACTATGACTAATTCTAAATTGGAAGGCTTGTATGAAGTCTTGATAAGTTTTCAGAAAGTGTTTAATGAGGCATGGGGGTTGCCACCAAGAATGGAGGTGGAGCATGTGATTCAACTCTTACTTGAATCTCCTCTACCAAATATTGGATTATATCAACAATTGCTTTTAGAGAGCAATGAGGTCAATAAACGACTTCAGGCATTACTAGAACAAGTGGTCATATGCCCTAGTACTTCACCTTGTGGTTCGCCAATTGTGATGATGTGAAAGAATGATGGCTCTTGGCTGCTGTGTATTGACTACAAAGCACTAAATAAGATTACCTTGTTGGACCATCTTCAATCTGTAAGGGACGTCACTGAGTTGGATCTTAAATCAGGTTATTATTATGGCCTTATAAAGGAGGAAGACACATGGAAAATGACATTCAAAACAAAGCATGGTCGTTATGAATGGTTAGTTCTATTTGATATGTGTCATGTGCTAACTACTTCAATGAGACTTATGAATTATTTGTTAAGGAATTTCTTAGATACATGTGTGATTGTATATCTAGATCATAGTTAGAAGACTTGCCGAGTACTCATCAGACTTGCCGAGTCTCTTTGCTCACTGCGCTGAGTCGACACGGCTTGTGAGCCGAGGCTTGGGTGAGTCTTGCCGAGTACTAGGTGAGTTTTCCTTGAGACTCGGCTGAGTTTTTTAGGGTGACTCATGAGTTTCGGGTGTAGACTCGCTTGGCTTCAGAATACAAAAAAACCTGCAATTTTCATTTTTTCAATTCATTTTTTGACATTTAGGATCTTATTTCACCTGGTAGAAGACGTCTTTGGCATCCACGTGACAAAATACATTGAGAGAAGGGATAGGAAGTGTTGGGTCCCAAAACCACAGCTCAACTTCCTAGGACGGAATAACACTTGCAAGGCCAGGGTTGTCGTCATGCAAGCATAATCGGTCCATCAACATAATGTTGAGGGTTGAAGGTCAACATTACGAGAGTGGGTTTCATCCCCTGCACTTGGAGCTCAACTAAACTTTGGAGGGATATTCCAAGGGGTATACCTTAGCAGGTATTGATTTCAAAACCATATGAACAACTAGAAACAAATGGACAACCAAACCTAACTCGTTGTCTTGGCCCCAAAGACTGTCACTGAACCAAGAACAACTGGGTGTCACAAAACCCCTATATAGCTGATGGAAACTGTGCGAATATGCATGCACAGGAGTGATGGTTTTTCCCATAAACCATTGGTAAATGTTTTTGTTTGTTTAAATGATGTGAAGTTGATAGGAATGCTTCCAGACCGGTGCCTACTCTATGGGCAATAGAGTCATAGTTCATCAAGAAAATAACAAACTAAAATCAAAGGAACAATGAGCCATGCATTTGTATACAGCACAGAATATGAGATCTTGAAATAGAACATACTTAGTAATCCAAAACATAACTGTATATACCCATGTATAACATGAGAGAGATTATTACAAAGCTTGCAGTATTTTTAGAATGCTGTCACATTCATCTAACCCAATATTACATTTGTGCCATCAAACATGGCAAAAGAAAATACCCAACTGCGACTGAGAAATCTCCTTGGATACATACCTAATGACCTAGAGACATTCTACAACAAGAATCATATACAATATCAACTCCTTTGATTTCACGGGTCTGCACTCCTCAATGAGTTGAATTGGCGTTTCAATGGCTGCCCTACAACTTTCTGCAACTGTCGCTGTCTTCTGGAGACCACACACAAAAAACCAACCTATTTTGAAATGAGTTTCAACCTTTTATTTATATCATTTGCAGCTTGGATTTGATGGATTGGGAGGGAAAACCCCAACAACCCCACCAACTGTATTAATAACATCATTTTCAACGACCCACTTTGCATTAATGATGATCTAGGGAGTTGGTGGTGTGTCCCTGCGTGTTTCAAGGCCTTGGCCTTTGACGAGACTTTGGGCCATGGGAGGACATTTGGATTTCGAACCAAGACCAAAAATCCCATTGAGTCTCGGAGTCTCGATGGAACCTTTACAATATATAGTAGGAGTCCGGGGAAGTAGGAGTCGGGGCAATGTGGAGACCAGGTCCATGGAGGACTTTGCACATTTGGCACTTTTGGAAAAAGTCCAAAAGTTTTGGCGGGTCTCGAAATCCTATCGGGACCAAAAGTCTCGAAAGTCAAAATTGGAAGTTTGACCTGAAACAACATCAAATACTTAGCCCTTTCCTCAAAAACTTACCTGAAAATTTGACCATCTGCATCTCCAAATTTGGACTTGAAAGTTCAAGGGTCTGAGAATGTTTTGAATTTTCAAGCGGGTCCTCACTTGCTGGCGGGTCCCGAGGTTGTAGAAAGATGAAGGACGTACGGTCGTAGAAGGATTTTGGACCTTTTGGAAAAAGTCCAAAATCCCGTAGGGACTTAGTCCAAAAATCCCTACGGGGCTCAAGGACCCACAGGAATCAGACAGCCAAATTTTTAGGGTTCGGCAACATGCATCGGGGTTAAAGCACAGGGACCCCTTAGGAAAATTTTGTGGAATTCAACATGATTTTGCAATTTTGAGGAATTCAACATGATTTTGCAATTTTGAGGCATGGAAAATAGGAGTCCCAACAGTGGCTCTGGTTGGGGATGTGTGCCAAGCAGTGGCACAATGAGAATCCAGAACATCTCCGAGTAGAACAAAAGGCAAAAAACGAACGAGGGGGAGCAACGAAAGACATATTTACAAGACATACAGTCATAGGCGTGAGGGCACAAAAGGAAAGATAACTATAATCAAAATTTGCAGATACTGGTAGGTCAAACTTGCACAAGACTGCGGCAACTACTTGCCTTTGTAAAAAACGAGCTGAATGAAGGAGTTGATCTCCCTCAAACCAAATCTGCTCTTTTCACCCCCTGCAACAACTGAAGAGTGCCATTTGCATGTATCAACCTACAATTACTGCTTGTGAAGCCAAGGTTAGCTCCACCAATGAAATTACTGTTGTAGGGCGACCATAAGAAATAGGTGCTTGTCCTATTCCAATCCATGTTATGCACTTTCATAGCAGTAGGGGGTACAAAATCAAAAACCAGGTCAGCAGCACAAGAAATAGATGAAGACAAACCTCCATCATCAATTGCCAAGCTATCATACCTCTTGACCTCTTCATGCAAATTGAGGAATAAGGGGAACACCTCCAATTCATATGGCAAGGAGGACTGTGCCTGAGTGCATTGCGATCCACAAGAGAAGACACTTCATCTTGCAGAGCAAATTGGAAAGACTCTAGCTTAGGTATAGTTTCAAACTGAACAACATATTGATCTTCAACTTGGAACTCACATTGCTGTTCAATACTATTCTCATTTGTATGCTGGGCCCACTTGAAAGATTCAAATTCAGGCATATCACCATTATCCAAATTAGTATAAGTTACATCCTTGTCACAAAAGAAAACTTCATAATCGACAACATTCACATCAAGCCCTTGGAGAATCGGTGACCAACACACACTACCCTCGCACATGCTGATGTCTTGTTCCACACTCAGATCACATACATGATCCATATCTTCATCGTCATCATTAGCATAAGAATCATAATGAGGTGTTTCAAATGATGGACTGCAATATCCGTCACACCTTTCTGTTTCAATCTCGACTGGGCAACTGGCATTACAACTGCCACTGCATACAGGTACAAGACTGTCCTCCACATCATGACAAGGAATACTATCTGCTGCTTGCATAACTAGATCAGCGACAAAAGGTTCATCATGGAGGTTGCTCTTACCGATGTCAACAGTTATAGGATGATCCAACTGGAACCAATCAGTGCACAAATCATTCGTAAAGGAAGAATAGGTGTGAGAAATATCACTTGAAGCACGAGACACCTTGACTTCCACACAAGCATCCTCAACACTATCAACTTCATCATTGTCAAAAGGGACAAAACCTGGGAGCTCATTAAATAAAAACTCATCATTGGCATCACTCCCTTGGATTGACTCATCCAAATGCAAGAAAATGCACATGCTGTTCTCGTCCTTTACATTGTCAAGAGATGTTGCATCCATAGTTTGAAAACTCGGACTTGCCGCGGACTCGGCAGCCCAAAATAGGACTCGGACTCGGGACTCGGCAAAAAACTCGGCTAGGACTCGGCAAAGAAGAAAACCGTAGTTTTACAAAAAAACAAAAAGAAATTAATGCATTTAGAGAACATAAGAGCTATAATTCAAACATTGCACATGTCATATGATCTTCAAACACTCAATATTTGAAATTTCATCATTCATGAACCATAATCATATAATTCATACTCATAGTTTCAGACTTTCAAATGTATAACAGCATCATAAGTTTATAAATGTTTACATATAATGATGTCAAAATGAGAAAAACAACCAAATAAAATCTACATCTTCCTCTTTCCTCTCCTAATGTAACTCAATTTTTGAGGCCTCGAACTAGAAGGTGCTACAGTTGTTTCTTGTTTTTCAAAATCAAAACTGTCTTCGTCATCCTCCATTTCATCCAATTTTGCTGCTTCTGCTTCTACTGTTGCTCCTCTCTCCAATTCTTCAAGATCTTCTTTAGTAAGGAGGACATCATCATTTTGTTCATTGGTAGTCCATTCACCATATGGATCAATATCATCTAAGTCGATGGATTCATGTGAAATGTCCTCCACCTTTCTAGTTTGAAGGCGAAGGTTGTATCGGACGAAGACAAGATCATTGAGCCATTGCTGGGTCAACCTTTCTATTTTGATCTCCTTAGCTCATAATCTCCTCTTCTCCAGCCTCTAATCCACTATGTAGACCTGTTTTGTGCTTCAACTAGTGTTAAAATGGAAAAAAAAAAAAAGCTAACTTTTTTACTTTGTTGGGCATCTAACAGGCGACCCGAGATTCTTGGGTCGGGACTCGCGAGTCCAGACCCTGGGATTCACCAGGACTTGACTCGCGAGTCGACTCAGCTCGCCATAGGACTCGCGAGTCCGGCGAGTTTTAAAACTATGGTTGCATTAAACGCCTTTGCCTTCATGTCCTCACTGTCAAATTGCTCCTGCACAATATCACATTCACCAACATCACAATCCACAACAAGGTCTTCAAAGTGAAACTGAATGTTTGCTCCTTTACTTGTCTCAGATCAATTGTCATTGGGTGCAAACATGCTACTGTCATCTTTAATTTCAGGTTGGGGATCAGAAGACAAAGCAACATCATCATCATCCACAAGGGACGATGCATCCAACTTGTTGGTTCTTTCTCTCCGAATCCGCAAAGGGTTTGCCAGTTTCGATGCACAGGCAGATTTGGCCAACAAATACAGGAGGTTGCGTGAGCTGCCTCCGCTTCACTTTTGGTTCTGCCGCACCAAGGGGGTATCCCTATAGCTAAAGATTTAACCTTGACTCGCCCAATGACAAAAGATTTAGCTTTACAACAACAGGCAGAATACTATCATGTTTGGACCAAGATTTTCATGAGAAATCACAAGTCTGGCAATGTTCTTGGACATATCTAATTGGTTAGGAATGAGAGTATGCAGGGGTCCTATTTCTATTCCTACAAACTAACAGGTTGGAAATATGAAATGATTTGTATTTATGTTTTGGATGCAAGACAGGGGGTTTTGGATTATAACTACTACACAACGGCAGACCGGTGCCTATCTCAGGGCAAGGAGTCAACTAGACGTATACATGTGAATGATTTGCACAAACTCAAAAGAGATTCAAGTTTCAAGGGGTTAGATTGGTGCTTGCCTTACAAACACCACCCAAGAATGAGTATTTAGCTATCTCTACTTACAAACATCCCTGCTGCCATACAATCTTCTTCATACTTAACCTAAAACAGTTTAATCCGCTCCTTGAATGGAAGTTAGAGATCAAGCATGCAATACAACAAATCTGTACCCTAGAATCTGAGTAACCCTTAGCAACCAGATTCAAAAGAAGGGATGCATACAACAAATGGAGACAAACAGCTAAACACATGCAAAGAAGCATTTTTCATATAGACACAACATGAGACTGAACATATGTGCAATGTGCATTCAGATGCAACACAAACTCCAAAAGAGACAGAACAACCAAGAAATGCTCTGTTTTTCGTTATCTTTCCAAAAATTTTTGCCCAAGTCTTCAACCCTCAGAAAAACGAGTAACACAGTTCTCTTATACCTCAAGAACGTGTACTCAGCAATTAATTACATGGTCTTTTTTCAAAATGTTGCCAGATACATCGCACCATCAAAATGGCACCCAAAACATTCAATGTAGCAGGCAGAAGAAGAAGGAAGAGCAGGTGAAATCGGGGGATGTGCCGTCGCCTAGAGATTTTCTCCTTTAAGATGGTAGTTGACCTGTCCATTGAGATCCATACCTCTGCAACTTTACCATTAAAGCCAACCTACCCGTTTTTCGGAAATGCAGCGGTTTGCTGTTTTGAAATTTCTTCCCGCTTGAAATGATGCAGTGAACACAGAAAAATTACTCCTGCTCTGAAGAATTGAAATAGGCTGTCGATTTCCTCCTCACGTTGAGATCTACGGCTTCAAATCATGCTGAAAAGTCCACGACCAATGAAATTATGCCATGCAGGCGCATTATCCCCTTTGACTTTTCACAGCGCGAACATACATTTTACCTTTTTGCCCATTTTACCTTAAAATCTTTGTATATGCAGTTGTATATACATACAACAGACCTTGGACATGTGGCAGCCTGCCATTGGATCACCATCGCTAAGCAGTGGCATCTTCATCGGCGATCCATTGTATCTCCTTTTGCATCTGTGGTTGTATGTGCAATTGTATATACATACAATCGCCAAGCATACAAGGGCGGACCCCAAATCTTTATGAAACAAATTGAAATCGCAATCGGGTCCGGCTTGCATCTTACTCCTCTTGTATATCGCTTTGTACATTGCACATACAAATGCAATATACATACAATGCGGATTCCATCACACATATGAGGTAGATTGGAATAAATTTCGAATCCGGCATTGTATCGGCCTCGTTGTACCTTTCATTGTATATCGCACATACAATGTGCAACATACAACCCGCGGACCCCAACCACCTATCCGCCACAACAAACTTTTCTTTCACGTCTGGATTGTATATGCGCTTTGTATATTCACTTGTATATGGCACATACATACAATCCGGGGCATACAACTGTGCGAGCCCCACCATGCTTTTGAACTGTTGACTTTGACTACTCCCGCTTTGCATATTTCTTTGTATCTGCCCTTCGTATGTCTAAACATATAATGCGAATGTATAAGCAAAAGATGCATACAAACATGTCGGCCTTTATCAACTAAACTCCATACCTTTTCGGGTCGGGCCTTGTATATCAGGAAAACATATGCCCTTGTATGTGCGATTGTATGTGCAAAGATACAATCGCCGATACATGCAATTGGTGGGCCCCAAGCTTTGTATCTCTTGCTTGCACCTGCGACTTGTATATGAGATACAAATGCTTTTGCATGTGTGGACCCCACCACTGCTTAACCCGATTTGAAACCTTTGAGATCCGCCGTTGTATCTACCCGGTTGTATATCGAACATACAATACAATATACATGCAACTTTTACATACAAGCACGGAATATTCCAGGAATCTGCGATACACAACCACTTTTGCACGCCCGGAATCACACCCGAATATCACATACAAGCCCGATATGCATACAACGATGCATACAACTAATTTTTCTCCATTCTAAAGCCGATTTAATTTATTTTCGGGTCCGCCAATGTACATTTGCACTTGCACATAGATACAACGGCCATGTACATACAAAGATACATGCATACAACTCTGAAGGCTGAAGAACTTAGAATTTTTTGGGTTTTTTTTAATTTTCTGTTTTTGAAAATGCCCGCGGATGTAAATGCTCGAAACCCAAACCAGCAGCAGGCACTAACACAATTGAAGATAGGTGGCTACACTATCTTCGCTTTTAGCACAATTTTCATATGATGTTACCTCGTGTAACTCCATTTTTCTGACAACACACTCAACCTGATTTGTATTATTGCTGCTTGCCACATGCTCATCATTTACAATACTCACCTTGGGAACAACATCCCAGCTACGTATTCGTTTCGCATTCTAACCAAGGCATCAAGAGCAAGGTAAGCCTGCTGTAAACTAACCAGCCTCAAATCTTCCTATACTGAGATCAACCCAACTTCACACGATTCAAAAAACAAATCAATGCAAGCTGGAATAGAAGGTTTGAAAGCATCTGGAATTCTAGACAGTGCAACAGCAAACCGGTGGCTAAAATCCATGCTGGATTCACCCTCATAGCTTTTAATATTTTCAAGTTCTTGGACAAGAACAATAGGGGCCAAACTACTTGCAAACTTTTCAAATGCAGCTACTAAATGATCCTAGTAAGCAAAGTGATGGTCAGGAAAACCAACCAGCCACTTCTGTGCCATTCCACATAGAGATCTAACGAAAAATCCCATCCACATACCCTCATCCCCAAATTGGAATTTGTCCATGAAATTTGAAAATGCAAGAACACGTGCCTTCCCATCATAAGCTTCACACTTGTCAAAAATTGGCCTCTGATAATAGATTTTATTGGGCATGGATTGCTTTTCATAATTGACCCATGAGAGGTCCAATTGTTTGTATGTATTTTCATTAGCAATGAGAGGAGGTAAAAGAAACTAGCTACTGGTAACAACAGGAAGGGTATTGGATTTTGTAGCTTGGACTGATGTAGTATGATTTGATTTTCTACATCTTTTTCTTGCTGCAGCAAAGATTCTAGCAACTAATGTCCTTTTTCAATTTCATACTACATCCTAGCTAATTCATTTTGATTATGCAAGGGTGTTTGACATTGAGGCAGGGGAATGCAAGATGTAGGGCAATCTGAGTAATAGGATGAATCATCATCATAGGAATCATAAGCATCTTCATCCTCATAATAGCTAGGGCATGAGACAAAGGATGATGCATAAGGAGGATCTGCCCTAGGGCCATTAGTGTACCAAGAAGCCATGACTAAAATTTTCTACCATGCAGGGCAACACAAGACTTAATAGAACAAATGCTTTTGTATTTTGGAGGAAGTCTGAATTGATTATAAAGGGAACCATGTGTATCTTTATTTTACCAGTTGCTGCTCACAAACTTGGGGCGTTTAGATCACCAACAACACAACTATAATAGCAGCGAACAAACTTTTCCTGACAGCAGAGTCGTCACCTCTTCCAAAGAGGAAATCTTTGAAGTGTGACTGATCTTCAAGGCCACAAATTGATTTTGGGTTCAACTCACTAGCAGAGTCTTCAAATTCTTCTTGACCCAACAATAATCCGTCCTCTACAATGGCACCAATCTGTTGGGGTAAGTTGACCGGATGCCAAACTTACCCAAACAAAATGCACAACTGCAGGACTGCTACAAAGGTGTTAAAAATATTTCTAGCTGCCTAGACCTGACAATGATGCCAATTTGTTGTGTCCCAAAACCACAACTCAACTTCCTAGGACAGAATCACACTTGCAAGGCTAGGGCTGTCGTCATGCAAGCATAATCGGTCCATCAATAGAATGTTGAGGGTTGAAGGTCAACTCTACGGGAGTGGGTCTCATCCTTTGCACTTGAAGCTCGGCTAAACTTTGGAGGGATATTCCAAGGGGTATACCTTAACAGGTATTGATTTCAAAACCAGATGAACAACTAAAAACAAATGGACAACCAAACCCAACTCGTTGTCTTGGCCCCAAAGATTGTCACTGAACCAAGAACAACTGGTTATCACAAAAACCCTATATAGTTGATGGAAACTGTGTGAATATGCATGCATAGGAGCGATGGTTTTTCCCCTAAACCACTGGTAAATGTTTTTGTTTGTTTAAATGATGTGAGGTTGATAGGAATGGTTCCAGACCAGTGCCTACTCTATGGGCAACAGAGTCATAGTTCATCAAGAAAATAACAAACTGAAATCAAAGGAACAATGAGTCATGCATTTACATACACCACAAGATATGAGATCTTGAAATAGAACATGCTTAGTAATCCAAAACATAACTGCATATACCCATATATAACATGCATAGTTCTGGGACTCGCCCGGACTCGGCGAGTCCCGAGTCGAGTCACCCCTGCTGAGTCCAGGGGGCTCGGACTTGGACTTGGTTGAGTCTCAACGAGACTCGCCGAGTCTCGTCTGATAGACTCGCTGAGTCCGGGCGAGTCCCGTTAGACAAACTTGGTTGGTGCAGGCAACATTTTAAAGGGGGGAAAACATAAAATTTAAGTTAAAACTTGTTTTTTTTTACTTATATTTCCTCTACACAACGAGACTTGCCAAGTCTTGTCTGACAAACTCGTTGAGTCTGGGCGAGTCCCGTCAGACAGACTTGGCCGGCGCAGGCAACATTTTAAAGGGGGGAAGACATAAAATTTAAGTTAAAACTTGTTTTTTTTTAACTTATATTTCCTTTACATCCCTAAAAACAACTTCATTTCATTTTGTTGGCAAAATAGGAGGAGAAAAGAGACTTGTGAGGAAAAACAAGAGTGCATTGTAGGGCAACCAGCAAGGAGGTAGACCAAAAATCCATCAATAAATCACATTCGGGCAGCTTCATACTCACAGTTGGTGCATCGAGAGCTCTCTACTAGCGATTGGAAGGAGTTTGCATTTCATTTCAAGTTAAATCTGAGAGGTAAGCTTGATTGTTTTTGGTTTTTTTGTGTTTTTTAAGCAAAAATTGCATTGTTTTCTAACATTTCAATTCTTTTTGGAACAAAGTTACAAACCCTACCTTTTTTTGGAACAAATTTAGAAACCCCACATTTTGTTTTGGAACAAACCGTACAGTTTTTTTTGTATTAGTTTAATAATTATAAATGACAATTCACAAATGTTCATTTTTTTTGTAATTATGTGTTATTGCAACAATCTTGATTTCAAATTCAAATCATATTTTTCACAATGTCTACTTCTACAACCCCATTTAGAAAGGACCCAGCTTGGAAACATGCTGAAATTTTTCTCAGGCAAAAAAAGGGAGAGGCAAAATGTGAATATTGCAAAACACTTTTTCATGGAGGCATTAATAGATTGAAATACCATCTTGCATGCATACCCGTCCATGATGCTGTGAGATGCTCTCAGGCACCTCCTGAGGCCATTCGCATATTGAGCCAACCATGTAGTTCTTCAGGTTGTGAGCACAATTGGAGTATGTTTGAGCACATACACTCCAAGAGGCACAATAGACTGTCTATGGAGAGGTTGAATGATCTAGTGTATGTTTATTACAACCTTCGTCTTAGACACAGACAAAGTTTCGACCATGACTCCACCCTGATCATGCTAGAGGAGGTTGATCCAAAATCTGAGTGGATCACTAAGGCTACGGATCCTGTCTTTAGTGACGAGGACCTTGATTGGGTTGACCAGGCAGATTGAGGCTGTAGCCATGGCAGAGGAGGAGGATAGAGCATGAGCAGACACAGGCACAACTGTTGTTGGTGAGGGTGCCATGGAGTCAGGCAGAAATTACCGCTGCATCATCCAGGACCTACCATTTACATATTCATAGGAAGCCAAAGGATGCAGGCTCCTTTGAGCCATAGACTTCTAGTTATTGTTTTGATATTTCATATTTGTTTGGAACATTTGATGTCATGGATTTCATATTCCATGAGTTTTGTATACATTTGACTATATTTATATATTTAAGTGTGCTATTTCCTTCAGCAACTCAGCTACAATTTGCGTTTATACTTATGTGATCGATGTATACTTGTGTATGTGATCAAATTAGCTTCTATTTGATGATGTTATTGTGTCTTTAAGGTTAATTTAATAAAGGGTGCATGAAACAAGTTTTAAATCCTTAAAAATCTCTAAATTTCTTGGGTTTTCACTTTGTCAAGTTTGGGTGTCGAGTCCCAAGTCTCAAGTAGAGTCACCCTTGCCGAGTTCGAGTCTCAAAACTATGATAACATGAGAGATTATTACAAAGCTTGCAATATTTCCAGAATGTTGTCACATTCATCTGACCCAATATTACATTCGTGCCATCAAACATGGCAAAAGTAAATACCCAACTATGACTGAGAAATCTTCTTGGGTACATGCCTAATGACCTGGAGACATTCTACAACAAGAATCGTATACAATATCAACTCCTTTGATTTCACGGGTCTGCACTCCTCAATGAGTTGAACTGGCGTTTCAATGGCTGCCCTACAACTTTCTGCACATGTAGTTGTCTTCTAGAGACCACACACAAAAAACCAACCTCTTTTGAAATGAGTTTCAACCTTCTATTTATATCATCTGTAGCTTGGATTTGATGGTGGACTGGGAGGGAAAACCCCAACAACCCCACCAATTGTATTAATAACATCATTTTCAACCACGCACTTTGCATTAATGACGATCTAGGGAGTTGACGGCGTGTTCCTACGTGTTTTTGGGCGTACCTGGGCCTTTGGCGGGACTTCGGGTTGCGGGAGGACATTTGGATTTCAGATCAAGACCAAAAATCCCATTGGGTCCTGGAGTCCAGATGGAACCTTTACAATATACAACAGGAGTCCGAGGAAGTGGGAGCTGGGGCAATGGGGGGACCGGGTCCGTGGGAGGACTTTGCACATTTGGCACTTTTGGAAAAGTCCAAAAGTTTCAGCGGGTCCCGAAATCCAGCCGGGACCAAAAGTCCCAAAAGTCAAAATTGGAAGTTTGACCTGAAACAACATCAAATACTTGGTCCTTTCCTAAAAAAATTACCTGAAAATTCGATCATATGCATCTCCAAATTGGACTTGAAAGTTCAGGGGGTCTAAGAATATTTTGAACTTTCAAGCGGGTCAGCACTTGTTGGCCGGTCCCGAGGTCGCAGAAAGACGAAGGACGTGGGGTCGCAGAAGGATTTTTGACCTTTTGGAAAAAGTCCAAAATCCTGGCGGGTCCTGAAATCCTGCAGGGACTTAGTCCAAAAATCCTTGCGGGGCTCGAGGACTTGCAAGAATCAAACTTACCCAAATTTTTAGGGTTCGGCAACATGCATCGGTGTTAAAGCACAGGGACCCCTTAGGAAAAGTTTGAGGAATTCAGCATGATTTTGCAATTTTGACACACGGAAAAGAGGAGTCCCAACATGAAGAATGAAGATTTGGTTATAAATAGTGAGGACTTTGTGTTGGAGGAAAGTTAAAAATATAGTGATAAAATTATGAAAGACTCCATGGAACTATGACATTTATTGATTTGATGGGTCACATGACATATGTAGTCTTTGAATTATGACAAATTGATGATTAGAATAGACTTATGTGTTCTCTAAATGCATTATTTTATATTTTTTCCAATATAATTATGTTTTTTTTCTTGGCGAGTTCTTGCCGAGTCTTTTGCCGAGTCCCAAGTCCGAGTCAAAATTTTGGGTTGTCAAGTTTGCACCGAGTCCAAGTTTTCAAACTATGATCTAGATGATTTCATAATTTTTAGTGCAACATGAGAAGAACATCTTGCTCATGTGAAGCAAGTCTTGAAAACATTAAAAGAAAAACAACTGTTATGTAACATAAAGTGTAAATTTAGCACAAAATCATTGGTATATCAAGGTCATGTTGTTAGAGAAGGGGAATTGAGAGTAGATCCTTTTGAAGTAGAAGCAATAGTGAATTGGCCTACACCAAAGAGTGCTACTAAAACTAGGAGTTTCTTAGAGCTTGTTTAATATATGAGGAAATTTATTACGTCCTTTTCCTCTATAGCCTCAGCTTTACACGAAGTTGCAGATATGGGGAGGAGTTTTCATTGGGGTAAAAAGACGATGAAGCATTGAGACATTAAAATATGAAACATGTCTTGCTCCAATGCTTCCTCATCTTAACTTACAACAACCTTTTGAGGTACAGACCGATGCAAGTGAATATGCAGTGGGCATTGTCTTGCTACAAGGTGTTATGCCTATTGGTTATAATTTAGAGGTTTTTACTTCAGTAGATAAGGATACATTGTTTATGATAGAGAATCATATGCACCAGTTCAAGCTAATAAAAATGGAGACATTACTTGTTTGGTAAAGAAACTATTATGCATATTGGTCATCAACCTCTACAATATTTGCAAGCACAAAATAAATTACAAGAGGCAAGACACTATAAGTGGATGGGATTCTTACAACAATTTCATTTGGTGATCAAGTATAAAAAAAGAAGCACTGATGTGGTGGAAGATATGCTATCTAGGCCACCTATTGCTAAACCAATTTCAGCTATGGCTATAGTTACACAATTGGAGCCTTTTACAAAAGGGGCTTATTTGATGACTTTGCTAATGATTGAGTATGGGAAGACGTTCAAAGAGCTACAAGCTCAAAGGGTTGCTAAAAGTGATGAAGACATCTATCTCAAAGAAGGTTTACCCTACAAGGTAGGAAAATTATGTGTGCCAAAAGCACAGAGACTCTCATGAGGGAGGCACATATCTCCAAAGTAGTGGGCCACTATAGTGTGGGAAAGACTTGTTTCGTTACCCAAGGGTGTGTTTTGGTCTAAATTGCAACAAGAAGTAAGAAGGTTTGTTAGGGTTTGTAATATGTGTTGTACTAGCAAATCTAAAGCAAGAAAAGAAGGAATGTATTTGCCACTTCCTATTCCCACAAGTCCAAGGGAAAGCATTTCTATGGACTTTGTAGGAGGATTACTTATGAGTAGGCACACGTAAATGATTATTTGATTGTAATTGTTGATAGATTCAACAAAATATACATATTAGTTCCATGTAAAAAGACTATTCACAAGAAAAGAAGTTATGGAAATGTTATTTAGTAATGTCTGGGTGCACTTTGAGCTTTCTAAGTTCGTTGTTTTAGATAGAGATACAAGATTTGTTGGAAATTTTTGATCTACTTTGTGGAACATGATGGATACAAAGCTCAAAAAGAGTACTGCTTTTCACCCACAAACAGATGGTAAAATAGAGATGGTCAACAAGACCATGATGCAACTCATAAGGGGATACAATAACAAGTGTCCTATTGATGATTGTTTTTCGACAAGTCAACAATAGAGTAGAATACTGAGCATCCAACTCTCTTGAATAAAGGTTCTCGAATGCTAAACAAAGTGATCAGTCGAGATAACTCCAAGGTTCCTTTTCTTATTATTTGCAGTGGATAACTCAATGACTTGATGTGATTTTGCTGATGAACACAAAGGGACTTACATAATTGTTTTGACAACTTGCTTATCTCACTTGTGGGAGGCAAACACTTGGAATTTCTAAGTACTACAACTCTTCAACGTATGATATGGCAATGAAGTTCTTAATCCTAATTCCTTCAAATTGCTGGATGCATGGCTCTTTGATCCTAGGTGCAAATGCAAGGTTATTCTACTAGAATGTAGCGCCTTACTTCAATATGCCTAATCTCCTTCCACTTAGGCGCTCATTCATGTTGATCCAAATGACAACAAGCGCCTAGACCTCATTTGATAAGATTTAGTCATTTTGGAGAGTCTAACACAAGGCGGTCCAGTTGGAAGTGACTTGAATGTCATTCTCTTCTAGGCGCATATTCAGGTTGTTTTGCAAAATAGCGCCTATCTTCCTTATGCTCAATTTTAACATGCTTGATCAACTTTGGATTCACAGAGTTAGAATCATCTTGAGGTCCCAACTTCTCAGGGCGCAAAGGTAAGGCAGACTTGAGTGGAATTGGCGCCTAAGTAAGATGAGTTTTCCCTTTCACTTTCCCAGTGTGTTCAAACCTTGCAGACACTCTCAGAGATTTGTCCAAAGCTAACAATCCTCTAAATTTGCATACTCAAGTGGATTTCTTCCTAGGCGCCCAAAATGAGCTTCTCAATAGCAAAGTGCGCCTAATCTATACTTAACCATTTTCTTTGTAGATTCTTTCTCATTGAAGCACCTTGAGTTCAAAACATTCCCAGGCAAGATCCTCTCAATTTTGACCTAAGGAAGGCTCTATACTGCGTTTGCAAGCCTATTAGCCGACTAAATTCTAAGATAAAACAAACAACTTACCTAAAACAACTAATCCTATGAAGAAAACTGGGGGTCCCCATTACCGATGGGGCGATGTGTGATTAGGTCACAACATGTCCCAAGACTTGTGATGAATCTCTTCCTTACATTTAACACTCTCTTGATAGGGCAATTCATTTTTCTACAAATCAGTTACCTTTTGAGGCATGCTAGAGGTGTTTGCACTCAAGTCCATTTGGTGTAGTTTTGGAACAACAGGAAGAACAAGTGGGACAAGATATAGAGGTGCCTAAAGGGTCAAAGTTTGTTGAGAGGAGTAGATAAATCCAACTCAAGGTAAATGAGCAAATGGAAAAAATTCAAAATATGGACAAAGAAATACGTGATCAGCATGGGAATGAGCATAACTCAAGGTGGGACACAAAGTATGATTTTCTCTAAGAAGGAAAGATTGCAGGGACAAGCCAAGAAGATTAAGCCCCTTAGACATGGACATTACACTATTTTGTAGGCCATTGGTGAAAATGCTTTCAGAATCGATACTTGCACCTTTACGAGCCCTCTATATTCGATGAAGAAGAGGAACAAGTTCTACCCTCTTTAGAAGATTGGGGTGTGGATGGAAGTGCCATACTCAGAGAGGTTGTAGTTCTGCAAAGAAAATCAAGGGAAACCAAAAATAGAATTCAAGAGTCTTGCAAAGTAGGGCTCAAAGGCCAAAAGGTGAGCCAAGCTAAGTTGTAGTCCGAGGAGAAGGTGGGAGAACTCTTACCCCATTTAGTGTCTCATTATGCTTTTGTGAGACCAAAAATTGCCTCCAAGAAGTGAAGTGTGATCCACAAGGATCAGGAAAAATCAAAACTTGAATAGTTATTTGAATTTGGAAAAATGATAAGAGACAGTTTATTAGAGGAAGCAGGGATGAACCTGCACATTTGGGAAAATGACAAAGATAGTTTATTAGAAGAAGCAAGAACGAACCTGAACTTTTTGGGTCAAACCCACATAGGACGGACCTGCACTTGCGGTTTTGACCGCCTGACTATTGAAAATCAGGAACTGAATTGAAATGACATCCTTTCTACTTCTAGCTTCTAGGTGATTCTTCTCGTTCCTGAGAGGAAATATCCAACATCACCAAGAACTATACATAGAGGTGAGAGTATGTGTTTTGGCTTTAGAGTAAATATTTGAGTGTTGTATAGAGGAGAATTAGAAGAATTTAGATGTTCATAGTTTGTAGAGGCTTGATAGAGTAGTTAAGGAACAAGTACTGTTGTATCCACTTTCTGTACTTATTCTTTCAATTAACAGTATCAAGCTAGACAAGCAATTGCTACCACCAAGTTGATTTTTCTCCTCACAGGGTTTCTAGGGTAAAATTTCTGAATTATTTGTGTCAAATCATTTATTTACACCATGCTATTTTCTGATTTTTCAACAACATTTATGCCTCTCTAATACTCTTATTTGTTGGAGCAAGTAGAACAGTGGTTTTAATATTTGTGATTCGAAATTTTACTTTAATTTGAGAGTTTACAAATCATTGATGGGGCAACTGTGCCCTTGGAGGTTGGGGTGGTTGAGGTGAATGGCCTCAATTGTTTGCTCCAATTTTTATACCTTGCTGAGGAGCTTGAGAGTGATGAGTATCTGGGGAGCATCTTGACAAAGGATCTAGAATTGACAACATAGCTGATGCGCTAGTTGAGCATGTTCCACTGGATGAGATGTGATTCACATTTATGATTTTTGCTTTTAAGTTTTTTGTAAGCCTATATATCATTGTTTTAATATGTAGTATATACTCCCGAGTTATATTGTTCTTAATAAGAGTTGATAACTATTAGTGTTTAATTGTGTATGTCATGTTGATGGTATCAAACGTCAATATAATTGATCTTAGCTTTTGTTGACATCTAGTTATGTACTTTAAAATTTAAACTATCAGTTTTATTCATTTTAAGTTGCATAGGCACTATATATATATATGCAGTCTCCAATTACTTATCTCATATATTTTTGAAAATGGCGTATCAGTACCTGTCCCTTTAGCTTTTGTTGACATCTAGTTATGTGCTTTAATCTATAAGTTTTTTTTTTTCATTTTTTCATTTTAAGTTTCATAGGCAATATATATATAGCAGTCTCCAAGTACTTATCTCACATGCTTTTGAAAAATGGTGTACCAGTACCCGTCCCTTTAGCTTTGTTGGCATTTAGTTGTGTGCTTTAAACGACCAGTTTTTTTTTTTCATTTTTTCATTTTTTGCATAGGCTATATATTTGCAGTCTCCAAGTTGATGCAGTTGAGGTTTGAGAACCCAATGAAGGGCCAGTGAACCAAGCAGCTTACAATGAACATAACAGAGAAAATTTAAACAGAAAGAATATTGTATGTTTGAGCAGCAAACTTACTCAAAATCATATATTCAGTCAGCAATCAACCTTATACAGGTGGTTATATCTCAGCAAATAAACTTCTATAAATCTCTGCATAAAGACTTCACTTCAGAATACGGACAGCAATCCAGAGAGAACATGAGCTATTTCTAACACAGAATAGACTTGAATTGTTTGAACCCTTCCTACAGGCAGACTTACAACAGGTTTCAGAATTTCTAAATATTGAGACCAAAACTTGACACAGAAATAAGACCAATTCGTGACTGAACAGTCACGACCCTTCACATCTTCCACACAAATATTTGAAATTACACGACTCAACACACAATTTTTTGAAATTACATGACTCAACAGTAATGCTTTTGAACACAAGACTGAATATATATATATATATATCTGTGTGTGTGTGTGTGTGTGTGCAGTCTCCTAGTACTCTTCTCATATGCTTTTGAAAAATGGGTACCCGTTGCTAAATTGTTGGCATTTAGTTATGTGCTTTAAACTATCAGTTTTTTTTCATTTTTCCATTTTTTGCATAGGCTATATATTTGCAGTCTCCAAGTTGATGCAGTTGGGGTTTGAGAACCCAATGAAGGGCTATTGAACCAAGCAGCTTAAAATGAACATAAAAGAGAAAATTCTAACAGAAAGAATATTGTATGTTTGAGCAGCAAACTTACCCAAAATCATATATTCAGTCAGTAATCAACCTCATACAGGTGGTTATATATCAGCATATAAACTTCTCCTATAAATCTCTGCATAAAGACTTCCCTTCAGAATATGGACAGCAATCCAGAGATAACATGAGCTATTTTTAACATAGATCAGACTTGAATTGTTTGAACCCCTCTTACAGGTGGACTTACAACAGGTTTCAGAATTTCAAAATACTAAGACCAAAACTTGACACAGAAATAAGATTAATTCATGACTGAATAGTCACGACCTGTTCACATCTTCCACACAAATATTTAAAATTACATGACTCAACAGTAATGCTTTCGAACACAAGACTGAACCGCTAAATTCTTCCTAATACAGACTTACTAGAAGTCTTGACTCTTACTTGCTTAACCCAAACACCATGATTAGCATAAATAAGAATAAGTAACTCTAAATTAGGCACTGAGAAAGTGGAAGCCGCTGTGTAAATGCACAGGAAACCGCCACACTAATTTAAGGATCATGTTGATGCCTTTTATGTCCACCATGGGACGGGAGTAAAGGCATTGAAACTGCCAAAGCAACTTAAGAGAAACCGCTGATGCCAAAATAGGAATCATGCCAACCCAAAGTTGCCAGCATTCACTTTATTCCATGCCAAAGTTAAAATAAGAAAAGGTGTTAGTTGAATAGCTGCCCTGCTTATGCCTTTACTCTCCATTAGCCGCCAATAAAATGATTCCATTCGACCGTCATGCACATGCTAGAATTACAAGCCACCAAGATTCGAAACTGTTGCCACCACCTAGAATAGAAATTAGCATGCAGGATTTGTAATCGCCACCACAAATAAGGTAACCGTTGGCTGAAATTTTAGCACTCCTTTTTCTTTTTTGAATTGAAACTACCAACCCAGTCAAGAAGTGTGGGCCCCAACAATGTCTAGAAGAATTCAAATATAGAAGATGAAGTGGTATGTGGGCCCAACGAGAGTTACTATAAGAAGCACTCAATTTTTGAATTGTCTTGTATGAAATGTTCAGACGTGTGGGTCCCAACCCGGAAGGGTGTTGGATGCTCCTGCATTAGACTTGCTGGGTAAGAAGTTTGTGAGCATAGTTCACAAATTTGAGCAAGCTCCATTATTAAATCAACTATTTCAGAAGATTTTCTCCTTCGCTTCTTCCAGCACTTAGCTGGAAATGGAAATGGAAATGGAATCCTTTTATAGTTCACGATGCCTCACGACCTAGCTTATAGGTGGCTTGTAGCATATGGGACTACCTCATACTCCCACTGGTGTTGAAGGAGGCACCTAACTGTGCTTCAATATGAAGCATACATACCCTACCCGCTGCAGGGTTCGAACTTGAGACCTCCCTTTCAAGAGGACAAGTTTTTCACCAACAGGCCAACTCAGGGATAAATCCTACTTTCAGCGAAATTCGTTCTTCATCTTTTACTTCTCTCGTGGATTTGTCCACCATAAACTGCCCTCATAGTTTTTCTTCTTCACCATCTCCTTCCTTGCTTTGTGGGATTCAACCACCATGAACCGTCCACCTCCACCAAAAATTATCTTCATTTGTACTCAAATTTTCACTATATATATATATTTGTATTGGTGAAATGGGGAATTTTTAGCCTGGCCCTTCCAGGTTAGATGAATCGTTTTTGACCGGAGCTATGAACCGGCAACATGGAGGACCTCATCCTTTGGCATTAACACCTGCATTAATGCTGGAGGTTCAAACCCGTGAGCTTGTTGGCCTAGCGAAGGCCCACCGCCTACGAGCACAACAGCCCAGTGAAGGCACAAATCTTGTGAGCACGTTAGCCCAGTGAAAGCACAAAGCCTGCGAGCTCTTTGGCCTAGTGGGGGTTTGAACCCTGGTGGCCGCCACTACAACCAAGCGACTTAACCACCGAACCACGCCCTTAACAGCATTTTCACAATAAATTTTATCAAAAATAATTACTTCCTCATTTATTCCTGCAAACACCACTTTATCAGCGTTAACAACATTATGAAAATCATAAATATTTATCACCATCTTTTCAACTTCTTCCTCCTTTGCAAACAAATCATTACGAAAATCAGAAATTTTCATAATTAGCTCCTCCTTATCTGCTTTTGTAAACATATCTGCTTTTGTAAACTCCTCCGGTTCAACCACTGCAACTTTTGCTCCTCCTTCACTTTGTGTATTTGGTACTTTTTCAAGGTACTTATCTTTGTGCTGCTCCACATTGATCAACATCTGTATGTCCTCTAAAGGACAGATTCAGCATCACAACTCACAATCACATGATGGATTTCAGAGAATCCATTTTCCTTGTCTTCAACTTCTTTTCTCACCACTTCACTTGTAAACAGATCAGCATTAGAAATTTCCAGCTCTTTTTCGAGTTTTTCTTCAGTCTTTTCTTCTTCTCTATTCTCAACTAGCAATATAGCCCATTGTAAGGGCTGACATTGGACAAGGCCGCGATAGACATTGGCAATATTGAAATGTATGGAACGACCTTCAAAGCTATATATAGTCATATCCTTTAGATGCCTTCATATAGCATCCTCATTATTCCCTTTTAACTCCCAATGAAAGAGGGTGCTTCTACACTAAATTATAAAATATCATAATGTAACATGGCTAATTTTTTTTGCGACAGACACATCTCCAACTAATGACCCTCTTGCTAATGCTAATTATGAAAATAATTGATGCTAGTATGCCTGCAAACTTATTCTTCCTCCACATTTGGACATTAGATTGGGATGTAATTTTCTTAGCAATATCTGGAAATCATTGTGAGGAAGTGATGCTAGAAAATGGCGGTCTTGCATTGAATACGATCCACTTGCCATCCTTTGGGCTGTTGCATGAAATGCTTTTTACTTGAACTTTTCAGCTCATCTGGATATTCCTAATTTGGTCAGTGTCAATGACCATATATTATACAAGGCATTATATTCTTCATCCACCTTTGGACATGTATGGGTTACCCACTGACAGTCATTTGAGATTGGGACGCAATTCCTCAGCAGCTTTTGTCAATCATTGTGAGTAAGTGATGCTGGAAAGTGACAGTCCAGCATCGAATATGACCCACTTGCCATTGTATGGGCCAATGCATGAAATGCTTATTGCTTGAATTTTTCTGCTCGTCTAGCTATTCTTAATTTGGTCAATGTCAATGATCATATATTATGCAAGGCATCACAGTTGAATTAAAAAAGGAGTGTAAGCAATGATAATGAAGTTCTCAAATGACCAAAAAAGGTTGATGCAATCCAAAGTACAGCTAACACAAATTGCAATTTTAGGAGAACCTAAAGCATCTCACGTCGGATGAAAATTGGGGGGTTGGACTGGAAAGAAATTCAAGGAAACAGAGTAATTCTGGTGTACAAACATTTAAAATGTGTATATCTGCATAAGAAGAAACAAGAAATTCAAGAGGACAAAATAGGAAAACGTAAGTGTTGATGATTGTTTTTTGACAAGTCAACAATAGAGTAAAATACAAAGTATCTGACTCCCTCTTGAGCAAAGCCTCTCGAATGCTGAACGAAGTGATCAAACAAGATGACTCCAAGGTTCCTTTTTTCTGATTTTGTAAGAGATAGCTCAGTGACTAAGTATGATTTTGTTGTTAAACACAAAGGGACTTACGCAGACTCTTCTCCTTTCATTCAGCTTGTTCCTCCTTTCAGTGCGGATGATGTATGTACAAGGTTTCAATGATAAAGAAATAGAAAAAGATAAAGGTTTAGGAATCTAACCTAAGGTCAATGAAGCAATGATGACGACTGAATAGACAAACTCCCTGATTAACCTAACTTCACTTCGCCAAGGGTGCCTACAACTACATGAAGTTGGTGCAATCTCCTAAGGTTACGCGAAAGGTTTTCAAATCATGAAGGTTCATATGAGCACCCATTAAACGGCGCAACTCAAACTAGCATTCACAATCGAACTTATGCAAATGAGGCTCAGACTAGCTTTACACAACACTTCATCAGCGATGAATGTCAAAAGCATGAGCTAGGAGTTGATCAAATATCCAATACAACATACATTACATCAAAGAGCTTCTAATCTACTTTATTTCTAATTTGAAACATCTCTCCATTCAATTCAAGATACAAGAAACCATGCCATTCCACAAGACAAGACTTAACACCAAGCGAACTCCAATGTCTTTGCATTAACCTTGAGAAATATTTACAACAATTTCAAGCCCTCTCAGAGAATTTTGAGAGTCTCTCCTACTCTACTCCTACAAAACTATTCTCTAGTCTATGAACTACTATTACTGAATTACAAATGAGGCAACAAGGCCTTTATATAGTGTTCTAGGATACAATGAATGGCTAAGATCGTTTCGATAGCCAAGGGTCTAGATCATGCCACCTCAGAGGTAGTTACAACAACTTTCTATTTTTAGTACAAAAGAGAGAGGCAATGAAGACACGTTTTCCAATGTGATAAGGTAAGGCGAAAGCATTTAAAATATTCCTCCACACAGGAATCCCTTTGACTTCTTTTATTAAATGATACATTGAATGCATTAAATAATGCAACTAATCAAAATTGAATGATGTGTACTCGCCACATAGATGCCACTCAGCGTACTTTGAAAATTGTATCATCTTTGTGTGATGTATTCAATGTGATTGCTTGATCTTGTATGTTTAGGAATACAACTTGTTGATCTTTGCCTTGTTCATTCTTCATGTAGATTGGATGTATGAAACTTGTTGCTTCACTTGACTAACTTCGTGATTCTTTCTTCTTCTTGTAGGTAAGTTGATGTGATGATCTTCTTTGATGTACTTCTTGAAGAGTAAGTAATAGATGATGTTGCTTCCTTCATGACATGGAGTAGAAGACTCTCTCTTGGACTTGAAGGTTGAACGGAACTTGAAATAAAATGGATGAATGCCTTTGCTTGATGTAGAAGTTGATGAAGTGATCTTTCATTGATGGCCTTTGAAGTGACCTTCTTTGAGTGTAGATGATAACACCTTCCTTGGATGTGAAGTAGATGTTGATAACCTCTAGAAGAAACTTTGAAGCTTGACGAACTTTGACTTGAAGCTTGAATGGGGAACGCCTTGTTTTTGAACATGATGCAAAGGATGAAGTATACTTTGAACTTGATGTGATCTAACATGATGTCATTGATGTAGGAGACTTGAGGTGTGATCCCCCTGCAACTTGAAGACTTCTTAGGTACTTGTCCTTGATGACTCCTTAGCTTCACCAACACTCCTTCCTTCAATGATGCAACTTGATAATCTTCAAAGGCGGCTAGCATGATGCTCCTTACTCCTCACTTGAAGGTGATTCCTTAGATAACTCCTTAGCTTTGTTAATGCTCCTACAAGACAAGGTAAACAATATATTAATCACTTCATAATATAGGAATAACTTGAAACATGTAATAACGCCATTTCAAACTTAGGCGCAAATATAGGTAAAAATAAGAACAAAGCGCGCCTAACATCATTTAGTCCCACATTCATTATTTCAAATGATTTCTAGCAATTGTAAAGGTTTAAAGAAGGTCAATCCCCTATAAGGTTCACCCAAAAGGTATCTTTCAACACAATTTCTTCCTTAGGCGCCCATCTAGGTTGGTAGATAAGTGAAAGTGAGCCTAGGACTAATAGCTTCATCTTTGGCATTTTTTCATGCTCTAGACAATTGTGAAGGTTGTGGGATGACTCCTATCCCTTTAGGAATCCTTTGCATTGTATTCAAGGCTAGGTAGACTTCTTAATTAAGGCGATGTCATTGAAGAGCTTTGATGTTTCTTACTTCATTCACTTTTCCACCACCCCAAAGATCCCACTAGGCGCTTAATCATCCTTTGAGGCGATTCACACTTACTCAAGGCACATATTGATTCTCCTCATGGTCCCTAGGCGTCAGTTTAAGGTGGTTTTGGAGGCAAAAGGCGCCAAAACATACTTAACACCTATCTCACTTCCAATTACCCAAACTTGATCAACTTTACTCTATGTTTACTCCTTATGATCTTTAGGCGCTTGTTCTTGATAATTTCTAATGCTTAGGCGCCAATTGACTCCTCCAAGCCATCTGACTCTAGGCGCTTAATGTGTGATCTTTTGACTTTCACCTCTAGGCGCCAAAATAGACCATTTGCGCCTAACCTCTACTAGCCTCAACCATCCAAGGCGCAGAATGCTATCAATTCATATCAAGGTGCTCATCTGGATGGACAACCTCCATCAAGGCGCTCAAACTACCTTTTTGATCTAGGCGCTAACTTGGATTGTTTTCTATCATTTTGAGTGTTGAAGGGCGCCTAAGACAATAACAACAAGGCATTGGCGCCTAAACTCATGGACCTCAATTGAAGGCGCAACTCTTATGATCCTTTGAACATGCAATGGGCGCCTAAACTTAGGCGGAATTTTGAGGTGACCTTGGAGCAATTTTGCGCCCAGAACTGACAGTACCGAAGGTAAGGTATGAATTTCTTATACTTTAAATATTTTTCAATATACCTTTCAGGATGTTTGAGATAGGTCTCAGATCCATTGGATTTAACATGCAGATTATAGAATTTGGAGGATCCACCAGATTTCAGACTTAGCCAATTTTTCAGTGTTTCAGGATTTCAGGCTACCAGACTTAGTCATTTTCAGGATCTTCTCAAACATACATCAGGGATTTCATATTCTTTCTTCCTAAGGTGCTCAAATTCACTGATGGGGTCTAGACAACCATTCTTCCTTAGGCGCCCATTTGACTTAGCATATTTTCAAGATCCCAAGCCTTCTTTTACAAGGCGCCCACTTGAGATTGGGAGAATGAGTAAGGGCGCCATTTTTAGGTTGATTTGATTTACTTACACCTTGGGCACATCACCTTCAAATCACTTGATGAATTACTCCTTGAGGTTAGGCGCTCATTGGGTTAAGAATACTTACTCCAAGTTTTAGGCGCCATTTTGAGTGTTGAAGGGCGCCTAGACTCAAGATTCTTCAACCTAAGGCGCAATATGAGGGTCTCTGCCTGTGTCTTCTAGGCGCCTATCAATCTTGACATCCTTAAAGCTCTCCAATTCTACCCTTAGGTGCAATCTCTCATTATTTTAAACTCCATCCTCACATCAAGGCGCTCTCTAAGAGGCTCTATAACACTAGGCGCCAATTGATGATCTTCCTGACTTAGGGCGCTCCAACTCAACCTTTAAAAACTCTTAAGGCGCAATCTATCACTAGTTCAAATCTTACTTCACATCAACGCGGCTAAAACTGGCAGGAGTAACAAGAAATGGCGCCAAAACTCATTCCTTCAACCTTGGGCGCTAATTTGGGTTGGCAGAGGTGGGAAAATGCGCCCAAGTACTAGAGGAAATTCGCGCCCGAAAAATGCAAGTCGCCAAGGTAAGGTATATTGAAAAATATATTTAAGTATAAGAACTTTAAATATCTTTCAATATACCTTTCAGGATGTTTGAGATAGGTCTCAGATCCACCAGATTTAACATGCAGATTCTAGATTTTTGAGGATCCACCAGATTTCAGACTAAGCCAATTTTCAGGATCTTCAGGATTAGGATACCAGACTTAGTCATTTTCAGGGTCTCAAACATCAGGATCAGGTCATCAAGGGGCTCTAAGACTCGAACACCACTGACTTCATCATGCAAAGGACATCATCCTGGACTTAGCAAAGCACTGGAATTCAAAAAAAAAAGGGGGTCCCCATTTGCAATGGGGCGATGTGTGATTTGGTCACAACAGTAAGGAGCGAGAATCCTTAGTTTTTACCAGCATTAGAGGGGAAGAATCTGTAGTGCATAATGAGGGGAAGTGAAAATAGGCATAGAGCTCACTCACAAGAAACAGGAATCTTGATTGTATTGGACTGTTGGAACACTCCAGCTTGAGCTTTTTGTATATTATTGTTTTATTTTGTCTTCTAGATTTTGCAAAAAACTATTTTTCAATTTTACTGCAGATTTCGATAGTTATATATTGGTAATCAATCTGATGGAATATATGTTGTGTAACTTCCCTTTGATTCTTGCTTCTTACTCTTTGTGCTCTTCCTTTTCTACAGTTGATTTGTGCTCTTTCTAAATTATGGAAGTTTGTAGCTTTAGAGTCTTTTATTTGAGTGTTTTCTTTGACATTTTGCTATCTCAGCCTACATTACTGTATATGCTACTGTTACTCAAAAGCCTTTTTATTAAAATGAATTAAAATCATTTGGTGCATAATAAATTGATTTCCTGTTTCCAATTTCTTTTTCTGCTGTAGAGGTCAGATGGGCTTGACTGAAGAGGAACAACAGAAAGCACAGCAGGAAAGACTTAAGCCAAATGAAGAAACTTATCTAGAGAAAGGTGATAATGGAGTTGGCTTGGAGAAAGGTGAGAAATTAAGTGGGTTGAGCTCTGAAAACAGTGATACAATAAATGGTATCCAGAATGATGTGGTAGGTTGTTGCCAGGGCAGCAACGCTAGTAATTGCTGTCAAAATATTACACCTGAAGATAATGTACGATCTGATGAGTTGGATATGAAGCCCACTAGTAAGAGCGTTGAATATGCCAAGGAAAATAGTAATGCTACTTGTTCATCCAAAGGCTGGCGTGGAGTTTCAAAATGGTTTGAGACATGGGAACGTGAAGACACATTTGCAGCTTTGGCAGTTATGGGAGCAGTTGCATCAGTTGCTGTTGCATATAGTTTTTACAGGAAGTCGGGTTGATTGATCATTGGAGATGCAGATAGCTGGGATGCATGCTATCTGTGAATTAATTTTTATTAACACGTTCTTTTCCCCATATAGTTATAAAAGCTGGCATAAACAAATTATCTTCTTTACGTTTTTTATAAACAAAGAGTGGCTAGATATAACACAGAATAGCTCATTAAGATCTTAGTACAGTTTTCGGGTAAGAGAACTGCTATATTTGTTCTGAATTTTTGAATTGTTAAGAGTCGATGGTTTTATGTATATCTGGTATGGGTTTGAGAAACATGAGATATGTAAAGCTATAACACACGCTTTCAATTGATGGTAGGAAATAAAAAATTAGTTCGCTTTTGTAAAAAGCTTGATTTGCCAGGGTAAGCATCGGAAGATGACTACAAGTAATGGGTCTATCTCATAGAATAGATTTTCAAAATTTAAAAGAATCATGCAATCCTAGTAAAATTACAGTGCCAGATTGATGGGTAAGTCTCGATCCTATATAATGTCTTTTTTAATTATAGATACAATTGCTTACCAACATGCACTATATTGTATGTTAGTTGATTTTGATTTCATCCAAATATTTTTGCTGTATTTGTTCCAGGAAGAAACAAGTTGTCTTTCTTACTTAAATGGTATGGAATATTGACTCAGTTGTTTTTGTTCATAAATTCTGCAGCAGTTGTAATACTTAAATAGTATGGAATATTGAATCATTTTGACTCAGTTGTTTTTGTTCAAAAATTCTGCAGTTGTTATTGTAATGCTAGTTGCGCCGAGAGGCATTCTACAGTGGCAGCAAGGTATGGAGCGTCATGTTATGACCGTGTAAATAAAACTAAAAACACAGCCAACATATATTAAAAAAAAACTTAAAAATAACTCCGTGCCTTGCTGCCACTGTAGAATGCCTCTTATAAAATATTATCAATTATAAAATATACTTTGTTATTATATATGTTCTATATAATTACTATAGACATGACCAAACATGAAACATATAACAATGCTAACAATTGCACTCTCAATGGGGGGAAGTGGAAATCCTTTGGTATTCAAACATGACGTCTCTCGCTCTCGCTTGCGTGTTTCTGCTTGCGACCGTTGTGGATCTGGGCATTGGAGGTGGCGGCTACAGCGATGTCTCCCCTGCCATGCTTTTTTTATAGGTCGGTGGAGATCCTGCGGGTGCCGATTTGCAGCGGCCCCTGCTGAGCGGGATCTGCCTTGTTTCTGATGGCATACAGGGACTTTCGTTCGCTGCTGCTGTTGCTGCTGCGAGTGGCCGACCGTCTCTGAGGGATAAGATCCATCCTTGCCCCCTTCCCTGCTCCCATACCTCCCTTGTGCTGGTATGCGGACATGAAGTTTCTGAGAATGAAGAACACTACGGCAAGCTTGGCTTGATTGGCAGGTTTAATGGACTATGGCCTTGCCTCCCAGATCTCAATAAGTGGATTTCAGAATTCCGGAGTCCCATTGTCCAAGGTAATATTGATATTTTCCCTCGTGCAAGGGGTTTCTTCATTGCGGCTTTTGCGTCTGCTGAGGCTAGGGAAATTGTGCTTGATGGTAGGGTGTGGCTATGGGGAGAGCACTTTTTTTTGCTTAAACTCTAGACTCCTCTGTTTGAACCGCTTA
This sequence comes from Cunninghamia lanceolata, assembly GCA_027924645.1. Classification (NCBI taxonomy): domain Eukaryota; kingdom Viridiplantae; phylum Streptophyta; class Pinopsida; order Cupressales; family Cupressaceae; genus Cunninghamia; species Cunninghamia lanceolata. The sequence goes on along the minus strand of BSBN01000165.1, from coordinate 8,916,092 downwards.
ATGTCAAACCTATTTGGGTTAGATTGCCCAATCTACCCCTCCAGTTGTGGGAAGTGTCTTGTTATGAGGCGATTGGCAACTCTATTGGTTGCTACCTTATGGTGGATAGATCTACGATCCTTATGGGCCTTTGTTTGTATGCTCACATTCTTGTGGATATTGATATCTCCAATCCTCTTTATGGAGAGATTGTCTTGATGGTGGGGGATTGTCCTAGATCCTAGCTTCTTGACTACGAGGATCTGCCTTTCCGTTGTTGCCACTGCTTCATGGTTGGGCATCTAACTTCGGATTGCCATCACTCTCGTCACAAGGCTGGCGCGTCATGGTGGCGGAAGGCTTGATTGAAACACTTGATAGTTCTTGATTTGGAGGTTGGGTCGGTTGAGTCGTCCCCGGTTGGTTCCGCTCTTTCGTCTCCTACGGCTTTTGGTCTCCTTGAGGGGACTTCTGCTCCTGTTCTGGCTTGAGCCTGAGGGTGTGTTGGTGGCCGAGTAGGCCGAGGTCCCATCATTGTCTCATGTTGTGGCTTCACCTGACAGTGATTTGTTTGCTTCTTCATCAGTTCTTGATGTATCCTCGGCTCAGCATTCTTCCCTATAGCAGGGTTCTGTGGCCGTGACGTCTGTTGATGATCCCCTTCTCTCGCCTTGCTCTGAGGACTTAAACTCGGAGTTTTCCTGGACTGTGGTTCAATGTCGTAAGAGAGGGCTCCCCAAATTTGTTGTCGCTTTATGCCTTAGGGTCAAGGCAGTTAGATTTGCTGGCTCTTGTTCAGGGCTTGTTTAGTTCTATTTTGTTTCTTGTTGTTTGTCTGTTGGTTGTGCGTTGTTTCTGGCTTGTGTGAGGCTTTTGCTTTGCCCTCTGGGATGTTTTGTACAGGGATCTGGACCCTTGTTTCCAGCTGACTTTATCAAAAACAATTGCACTCCCAATTAATTAAAGGTAATTCACAATTAATTTGAAATAAACAAACATATGCAACAAATTTTACAAGGATAATTGCGTTAAATATAACAAAATAATCTATTTAAACTTTATGGCACTCCAAATGTGTATCTTGAGACTGAAACACAACTTACTTCTCAATGGTAAGGAAAGAATTAGAGTGTGACATTACGAGCTTCTAGTCCGAAATTGTTCACTCCACATTCTTGATATTGGAAAGAAGGTTATGGGAAGCAAGTTGGGGCGATTCATTAGTAGCGATTTAATTTGCCCTTTCAATGTAACACAAAACGAAACATGTTCTTCGAACTAGAAGGGAAAACTCTTTGTAAACAAAAAGTAAAACTTAAAACCTTAATTTGGATAATATCTATTTGCTTTATAATTTTTAGTGTTTTATGAGAAGATTCACTCATGTTGAATAAAACTACGGTATATCTTTTTGGTTCACCTAGGACAAAAAATTGACATGCACTTATGCAAGATATAATATTTTTATATTTTTTGATTGAAAATAAATTTTGACTACACATTTGCACGGTCAAGTTAAAAATGAAGAGTGCAAATGCAAGTACAGAAAGATTGAATAGGTTTAAACATGAAGACATAAATGCTTTGGTAAAATATTTGAAGGGATTGGTACAAAGTCGTGACCTCCCAACTTTTTTTTGATAAAGCGTAAAAGTTAAATTTTGAAAGGCCTTGGAACCTTGTACAAAAGAAGAGCTAGCGGCAATCAACCGTTGGACAATGACACAATTGTAGCGTAGCTGTCAAGACCAAACAACACAAGTGCTAAACGATAGCATACCCTCACTTAGCTAGCTATTCTCACATCTTTGATCTAGGTGTGTGATTGAGATACATGTTTCGGAAGACCTTTTTTCCTTCTTTGGACAATGGTCCAGAAAACCTCATGATCCATATCCATTGATTAAGGAGAGGGGAGGATAAACCCTCTTCAATGCTCCACTTGAGGGCAATACACGAAAAGAGGAGCGCTTGGTCGGGGAAGTTGCAACACAAACAGAAGGAGGCATGCCAACATCACCCACTGAAAGGGGGGTGGGAAGCAAGAGAGGCCGCAACACAAACATCAAGCAATGCGGACAGAGGAGGGACCGCCACCCCATCAACATGGGGCTTCAAAATCATTGAAGCAGACATCATTGAGGCCACATTGTGCCTCACTATTGAGGACACATGAGAACTATCATCTTGAGTTTTTGAGCCAATGGAAACATCAATTGTCAAATGTTCATGGAGGGTGTTCTGCCACCACATAGCCGAACTAGCATTCATGTGATGAGAATAGGGGCAAATAGAGGCAAAGTGCCTAGTAGCTAAGCAACATTTGTAACGGAAGGGGAGACCCTCATAATCGATTACCTGAGTCCAAGGCCTATCCCCCACCATTAGAACTACCTCCTTAGGAAGAGCCTTGGAGGTGTCAATATCCACTAGAAAACGGGCATAGGTAGTGTGACAAATGTCAGAAGTGATTGAATCAACTTTCAGGGACCACCCAGTGGAATTGCCAGTAGCTTCATAACAGGGTTTTTTTAGAAATGAAGAGTGAGATTGGGTAATCTAACCCAAATTGACATGATATGGAGGGGCTCTAAAAGGGAATTGAAAGAAGGAAACCATAGCTTGAGCGAGAGGGAGTGCTTGCCCCATATCAACGACTTGCCATCGTATATTAACTCCTTGTTAGTGCGGTGAGCAAAGGAAGCAATAAAAAAAGCCTAAAGCTTGATTTTATCTTCTATGAGGGGCCTCCAAGACTTCAACACCCATTTGTGTAGGTCAGGTAGAGAGGGCCAAAGGCGATTAAATCTGCAAATTAAGGCGCAATGAGCACAATGAGTTGCATTGTCAATGGTCTCATGTACACATAATACAATTGGGGAGGATTGGGTGCACGCTAGGGGATGGGTATTGCCCAACAAAGGAAGGCATGAAGGACCTGAATCTTTTGACCTAACTGCAACCACATAGGATAGGGGCACACCATTCTGTGCTTTCAAACCAACAAGCCCAGAGGAGTCCCAAGCAAGAGAGGTATTCAATGCTTTCAATCCACCAACAGAGGAGACCCTAGCAGGAGAAAATTGCGCCTCCAAACTACTAGGAATAGAGGAAATCCAGGTAGGAGAGGAGGCAAAAATTGGCACAAAAGACTCGCCATTGCTACCATGCGAGGTAGGAGAAACTCACTTCCCAACAGAAAACACGATTCACTGGAAAACAGACGAATCACCTAGCGAATGAGAGCCACGAGAAACTGTGCAAGTAAGTGATCCAACAAGCTCAGGAATATGGCCTAGAACAAATGAATTGTGGGCGGGAAGAGGAGCGGTAGGAAACATTTCAAAATATTCCTCTTTAAAGGACAAGTATGTATTTTGGATAGTTCGTGACCTACCAACTTTGAAGAGACTTGCAATATAAAGTTTGCACATTTGGTAACAACAATTTAATCTACCTCAACACACAACAAAAACATTTCAAAAGCAATTTAGAAGCAAGATAGACATTTTAAAGTCTATTGAATAAGAACAAGGTTCTTTAACATTAATAAATACTTGGTGAAAAGTATTTTCAGTGTGTACACCTAAAAATGGCTCGAGATCAATTAAATACATATTTTAATATTTATTTTATTTTTATTCCTCTATCAATAAATAAACATACTAATTTATTTATTTGGTTTACGTTCATCATATTCTTCTAATAATTAAATATCTAAATTTCCTCTAATGTCATCACTAATTAAATAACCATCTTTATTTAATTATTTTCCTTCTAAGACAAAGTCCTATGTCTAAATTCCACATCATCTCATCCTTGTCATTTCCATGTCATTGGACACCTCACCATGTTGCTGCAATAATATTTAATTCGTTATTTATCCTCTCAAACATGTGCCCTATATCTTTTCAACCATCAAACATGGTCAAAGACACTTGTCTCCAAAATCCTATATTCTCTCACATTCCAACAACCAAAGATCCATTCCTCCATGTTCTTCTCTTGGTCTTCCACCTTTATCTCATTGGTCCTTGTGAGCAACATGACATGTGGCTTATGGTTCCATGTATTCCTCTACCTTGTCATCGTAGTAGGAACATCTTCCACCTTTATCTCCCTCATCCCAACTAATTTGATCTTAACCGTACATGTGACAAGACTTGTTCTCCATCGTGGATCTTTTGACACTTGGATTGGACCTCTCCTTGGCCTATAAAAGGAAGCTCCTCACCTCCATTATAACAATCACAAGAGCTATAGTACTTACATGTTGCAGAAATTCCATCAAGCAATCAAGCGTGCCTTTGGCCCCCCATTTGCATTAGTATCATAACCTCCACAGATGCATATTATCATCTAGTTGCACAATCATTATCCGCATTATCAACATAATGGCAATAGCAAAATCATTATCATCATCTTAGTTGCACTGTAGGCTTGTCACATTGCACATTGAATCCACAAAATCCATTCCTCTCATTGTCATCTTGGAAAGCAAGGAAGTACATTTATGAGAGCAACATAATCATTAACAAGATCATTGAGAAGATAGGAAACAATGGAACACACGAGATACATCAGTTTGCAAGGTATAATCTATTTTTATTGCATTTTTCTTAGTTTCATTGATGTATTGAATTTGTAAGAATTCTAGAGTATTTGTGGTATCTTAGTAGGTTCTTACAATAGTTTCAAATTATCAATCACATTTTGGTGCCCACCGTGGGGCCTTGCCCCGTTTTTAACTTCCAAATTTGAGTTTTTGGTGTACTTATAGTTGTAATAGGTCATTCATGCGCATTCAATTTTCAGTTCTACGCATCTGTGAAGAAAATTGCAGTTCGGTGCATATGATCATTCCTGTGGTGCATATGACAAATTTTGCTACGCATCCATTCTTGCTGCGCATTTATTTCACCTTGTCGTGCATCCAACACTTCTTGCACATTTGTCTTGCTGCACATCCATTGTCTATTTCTCCGCATTTAAAATTAAGTAGTTTTAGTATGTCTTTTTGATAATTTTTGATGCTAACTCTAGTTGCAACTATCATCGATTGTCAAAGCAATATATTTAGACTACTAACAATTGGTTTTGCAGGTTTAGGGCTTGGTTTAGACATCATTTACTCATACATTGTTAATCTAGTTGCACCTAGTTTAAATTAAGAGGAGTAACTCTATCTTGCATACAAATCTTCACATAGTCTAATTTAGGAAGGTTAAATGGACAATCTTGCTTACTATCTTGCATACAAATCTTCACATAGTCTAATTTAGGAGTAACTCTATCTTACATACAAATCATCACTTAGTTTTAATTAGGAGGAAGTAACTCAATCTTGCGTACAATCTTCATCTAGTTTAAATTAGGAGGTTAATTGGACAACTTTTTGCATACAATCTTGCATACGATCTTCATTTAGTCTAAATTAGGAGGTTAATTGGACAACTTTTTGCATAGAATCTTGCATACAATCATCACATAGTCTAAACTAGGAGGATAGATGTACAATCTTGAATAACAAACTTGCATACAAATCCAAACTTAGCATAAATAGGGGGAAGTAATTTGGTTATCTTTCCTTTGTTGTTATCATGCAAATATGGCAATTGTGTTGTTAGATTAGTTACACTTAGCTTAATCTAAGCGATCAATAAACAAGTGTTTGCTGTGCTTGCAAAGGTGATAGGCATATGCTCTCCCCTTGCAACATCTTGGGTGATCAAAAAGTTAGACTCATCTCCTCATTTCTTGTTTACTCTTAGAAAGGCCCGCTCTTGGATTGCGATTCATCCAAGAGGGACGACCTTAAGCAGAGCTTTCCTTTGACCCGCTATATAAATGGGATAAGGCGAAAGCCAAGATCTAACCAGCGTTAGCCTTGCCTTTCGGTGCCAAATCAAAAAGAGGTGTACTAGCACTTTGTGGAAATGATTTTTGCATTGTGTGAAGTATTTAAAACTCTTAGCAGGATTGGTTAAAGCTTTTAGTAGCTTGCCGCATGCTCACAAAGCGTTGGTCCCTCAAAGTTACTAAGAACCATTGTTATAGAGACCAAAATCCCTTTATTTGACGCAAGAGGTCGGACCTCTGAAGCTACCCAACATTTTCACTAACCATGTGTGGAGAATGAAACTTGGTATGCCCGAGAAGTGTGTGTCGTGTAAGGGGGAGCCAGTGCTACCAAGTTTCTAGCTGTTCACCTTGATTTAAGTGGCTGGAGAAATCTAAGTTGGGATTCAACAAATATCTTTTCTCGCCTAAGATTGTACTTGTCTTCAAATTTGTTTTTAAACACTAAATGTCACAAACAAACATCAAATTATACTACTTGCTATGTTTTCTTGCCTAAAAATAGACAAATCATCAGCAAAAACATTTAGGTTGCATAGAAAAACGTGCCTAAAACAAGTAAAATTGATCAAACACTGCCAATACATAGAACTACGCATTTAAAACTTATTGCTGCGCATTTGATACTTCTTTCTGCGCATACAAATCCTGCTACATATATACAACACCTTGCTATGCATTTGAACAATATTGCTGCGCATACATTCTGTTGCGCATCCAAAAAATAGACATGCACATACAAAACTGCACATTTAATCCACAGAACTGTGCATTTAAACTCTGATTCTGTGCATATAAATATGTGCATCCACAACAGTGACCTGTTCCCGAGGTTTCAAGAAAAAAACAAAACCAATTTTGGATACCCATTTCTGCCTAGAATACACTTGAGAAGTCATTGAAACCATTCAGACACATCCCATACCAATTTTTCAAACATTCCACTTGCATCCCATATCTAGCCTTTCCAAAATCAAACAAAAGCAAATTTTCTCGAAGGTGCCATTAAGATCTTCTATTTTCAAAACAATCTAGTTAGTTTCCCTACCAGGATCAATCATCCTCTATCTAGAAACTACACTAAGCATCTTGACAAGGTTAGTCTACATTAATAGTGATTACAATCATCCCTATTTGACTCACTTTGGATCAACACTTTGATAGCTATACACCGTAGCTCAAGACCATTATTTGAACAAAGATCAAAACATCACCTTTAGAAAATCTTATCACCAACACATTCAATCCAATCTTTCACCCCAAAACTATATCCCATCACAAATATCACTTACATCCACAAGTATCTCATCCAACTTCATTCACATCAAACTTTGCATGGTTGAAACTAGATCTCAAGCCAAAAGAAGAAAAGAAATGGATTAAACAAAGAATAGTGAACACTCTTCTAGTGATGGAGAGGAATAAATCAACCAAGAAGAACTTGATAAATACTTACAAGATCCAAAGTTCCTAAAATTGATGGATAAGGTTGTATCAATGGACCCTCACAAATACTTCCTCTTACTAGCACAACAAGGAGCTGAAGTACCCATTGATTTTGACATTTCAAAATTGAGAGAAACAACCCCATCAAACGAAATTGAAGCTTCCAAGAATGAAAAAGAAGCTCTTCAAAATGAAAAGGCTAAGAATATGTCAAATCCTTTAGATACACTCACACAACAAATCCAAGCCTTACAACAACAATTTGTGGACCTACAAACGGGAACTTCCACAAAACATAACTCATTAGAGTATATATCTCCATATCCTTTTGACAAAAGCTTGGTCATGGTACTTTTCCCTTCAAGATTCGAAGTCCCTGAATTTGACAAATATAGGGGTAAAGGTGATCCATGTGACCACATTAGAGAATTCAGCGCTACATGCTTAGAAGTCGCCCATAATCAGACATATCTTATGCGACTCTTACCATGCAGCCTAGGAGGTCAAGCTATGGAGTGGTACTCCCGTCTACCTCCTAGAATCCGAACATTCAATGAACTAGTGGACAAGTTTGTCACTCACTTTTCATACAACATTGAACATGAGATTTCAATGTTAGACCTATGCAATAACAAACAAAAGAATGGAGAATCTTTCGCCACTTTCTTACAAAGGTGGAGACAACTTGCTAGTAAATGTCCTTATCATATTCCCGGAAAGTAAATGATTGAAATGTTTGTCCATAACTTGAACACCGAATTAAGCTATCAAATCCAAATCCAATGTCCTACCTCTTTTAGTAAGGTCATTGAAATGGGATTACTTATTGAGAAAGCCTTGATAGCAAAAGGACAAATAAAAATCTATAAGGATATCCCTAGTTCAAGCAACAACACGGATAAGTCGAGGTTTTGGACTAAGAACAAGAACATTGTAAACGATGGAGTTGTAGATGCAAAACGTGTGACACCAAAACAACCTATTCTAAATCTCTCAAGTCCACATAACAATACACCTTCAAACAAACCTCCAAACAATGAACCACGACCAGCAAACTTTCCTCCTTGTAGAAAATTTACACCATTGGGGGAATCAATTGAATCAACCCTAAGGAATCTCATAGAAAACAACCTCATAACGCTTCTTACGATAAGAGAATATGAACCCAAGTTCAAACCCTTTTGGTGGAAAGATTTTGACTTTTGTGAATTCCATAGAAGTAAAGGTCATAAAACTAACGATTGCCAATGATTGAAGAACACCATCCAAGACTTGAAAGATCGAGGAGATATATCAATTGATGGACATGCATCCAATGACGACCATATGGCATTCAAGAATCCGCTCCCTAACTATAAAAAGGGAGGTCCCTCTAAACAAAACAATAACAGTGGTAACAATGCCAACTATACAAATGTGTCATATGATTATATCGTTAACCACATCTCCGAAAGTGACTCACATGTAAATGTGATTACTATAAATAAAAAGCCCGATTGTAATGTAAGCACTCGTCGTGGAAAGATTACTCTCTAAGGGGCTTCACCTAAACCATCTTCCGTATCCAATCAGTATAATGTCCTAGACCAACTCCAAAAGACACCCACACATATATCTATTTTGGAGCTTTTGCGTCTCTTACCATCCCATAAGGCTATCCTAGAAAAAGCTCTATTGGAAACCACTGTGCCAACTAATCTAGCCCAAGAGCAATTCCAAGCCATGGTAGGACATCTTACTACCTCTCACTTCATATCTTTTACCAAAAAAGATGACATGTCCATTACTCAACCTCACAATGCATCCCTTCACATCGAAGCCCTCATTCATAAACACAGAATAAAACGGGTCCTTATAGATGGAGGGGCAGGTTTAAATATATGCACACTAAAATTAATCTTTTCATTGGGGTTCTCTGAGAATGCTTTTGATCCAAAGAAGAAGATCACAATCAAGGCATATGATGAGGAAGAAAGGACATCTAAAGGCACCGTTGTTTTGCCAATATGAGTTGGACCGGTAGAGAAAGACATGGTTTGCCAAGTACTTGACATGGAACTAGCCTACAATATTCTCCTTGGCTGACCTTGGATACATGCGATGAAGGCCGTACCATCCACCTATCATCAATGTATAAAGTTCCCTTACAATGGCCAAGAAATTACTATCCAAGGTGATCTCGACCCATTCCAATACTGCAACACCATCAAACCAAAGCCGGAACTTGTCATACCTACCAACCATGCAAGCTCGTCCTCTACACCCCTTGTTGACCCTAGTTCAGTACCTTCTACTTCCAAAATCGTTGAACTAAAAGTCAAGCTCAAAGATAAAGGGATAGGAGAGTATTGCATCAAACAAACCTTTTGTCTTGCAAAACTACCTTTATCACCCAAGTCTTATGGCAAACCATATATAGACAAACCATAGTCATTAAAAACTCGTAAAGGTCCTTTTATCAAATGGGGAACTCTATCAGATGAAAGTGATGAGAAAGATGTCTTTCAATGGCTATACAAAGAAGAGGATATGGAATCCAAGCCACAAGATCAACAACCCTTATTACAAACTTATCAATATGGACCAGGGTTTACTATCTTGCAGAGAATGGGATATGATGGCCCTAATCCCATAGGCTTGAGAAAAGAAGGTATCTTAGAACCCATACAACCTTCTTCCTTATTGGCCTGAGACACTACAGGGCTATGGTATAAAGGAAAAGGTCACCACCAATCTAGTTGAGCAAATTCACAAATTGCAAGCGGGGAGTGAAATAGACTCGAATGAATGGGAATTGGATAGTCTTTCTGAGTTATCTTGTGAAAACAAGGGCATTGATGTGGTCCAAACATACAGCTCTACAAACACATACCATGAGGGTCAAAGCTCAAGGTCTAGACCACAAGAGTTTGATTCACAAAACACCGAGAGTGAGTACCAAGACCAAGGTTGGATGTCACACTTGATAGATACTACTGAGGAGAGTATTGTTTTAGACCTTGTAGATACCCCACAAACCTAGACAGCTCCTCCATCCTAACCATCATTAGCCTTGAGTCAAACCAACTCGATGATCCTCTACCATTAGTGCATCTTGAACTTATAGATTGGGAACTACAAGAGGTCCCCGAACTAGATACCTTTCAAAATGATGAGGCTATCATTGACTATCTAGAACTAAGGGATCACTTACCATCAGGGGACCAAAATTTGGCTTCATTATAGAATTCAATGACAAGGATTATTTTGGAGAGAGTGCCAAGCCTTTTAGTCACAAAAATGTAAAAATAAAAAAAAAATAGATCTAATGGTGAAAACCGCTCTGCGGCAGTGTTAGATCACGAAAAAAGTAAAAAAATAAAGGATGAATCCGATGGTGAAAACCTCTCCGAGGTGCCAAAGGATGAAAGGCTTGACACTCTCCCCAACCTTGCACATTAGGGGAGATCATCAGTTTTGATAGAACTGGTAGAACCTGTCAGCATTGGCATAGAAGGCAATCCAAAGATAATCTATCTAGCAGAGTCTTTATCTGAGCAAGAAAGACCAGAATTCATCCAATTATTCAAACATAGATAGATAAATTTTGCTTGGTCCTATGTGGATATGCCTGGACTTGATCCAAATCTCATAATGCATCATTTATCACTAGCTCCAGGAGCTAAACCAGTAAAACAAAAGCTAAGGAAGATGCATCCACATATAGCACTGTTAGTGAAGGAAGAATTGAAGAAGTTGTTGGATGTTGGGTTTATCAGACCAATTGACTATCTGGAATGGATTTCCAATATTGTTCCTGTCTCAAAACCAGATGGAATGGTCAAGCTTTTCAATGATTTCAGGGATTTGAATAAAGCTTGCCCCAAGGTTTTCCTAATATCGACATCATTGTGGATCTTACAGCGGGGCATACCATGCTATCTCTCATGGATGGGTTTTCTGGCTACAATCAGATCAAAATAGTGCTAGAAGACCAACACAAGACCGCTTTTACATGTCCATGGGGTACATATTGCTAGTGTGTGATGCCATTTGGACTGAAAAATGCAGGAGCAACATACCAAAGAGCAATGACAACAATTTTCCATGATATGATGATGCACACCATTATGGAAGATTATGTGGATGATATTCTAGCCAAATCACTCACAAGAGAAACACACCTGCAGGTATTAGACAAAATATTTCAAAGATTGGAGCATTTCAATGTTTGCTTGAATCTAAAGAAGTGTGTGTTCGGAGTCACATCCGACAAACTTTTAGGATATATAGTTTGAGGGAAAGGAATTGAAGTGGATCTAGCCAAAGTAAAAGCAATAATGGACATGCCACCACCTGGAAATATTAGTCAACTAAGGTCATTGCAAGGAAAGTTACAATCTATCCGTCGGTTTATCTCACAATTAGCCAACAAATGTCATCCATTTACCCGTCTTCTTCACAAGAACATTCCTTTCAGATGGGATGAGATGTGTGAGAAAGCCTTTCAACGCCTGAAAGAGTATTTGATGAATCCTCCAATCTTGATGCCGCCAATTTAGGGCAAACCACTTTTGCTTTATATTTTAGCTACACCAACTTGCTGCAAGTATGGGCCTAATTGGTATTATCATTGATGTCAACATACTCCTATTGCGTTAATGATAAGGTTTGGATGAGCTGTGAGCTGAGTATATTGAGAAAATTAGTCTCAATCAGGATCAGTGAAGAACAGTGATGACTGTAAGACAAAAGTCCAAGATAGGATGATGATCAGAGGATGTGGATTAAAGGGTTTGTAGATATGTGTCTGTAGGTGATCCAATAGAGATTTCAGAGGTCCGCATGAAGATATGAAGAAGTTGTGGCTGCTCAAGTAAAACCAGTTCCGGTAGGTGTTCAGAGGTGATAGTGTGTAACAAGAAAGGTCCGGTGAGATCCGGAAATGAAGTTTCCTGTTCTGCGGATTTAAGGGAGTGCTGAGGAAGTCTTTGTGGTGTATCAACTCTATTGGTGCGTGGTTTGAAGGTCCGCAAGCATCTATTCTTTTGTGACAGTTATGACAGACTGTGTTCTTAAGGTTCTGGATGAAGGAGAGAAGGATTTCAGTAAGCAGAAGAAGTGTGGATGTTCTTGGTGACTCAGGAAAGCTTGTGGAGGTCTTTGGATCGTGTCCAGTTCGTGTTGGTGGTCTGCATTGAAGTTGGAGCTCGCAATTGAAGAGTAACTTCTGTATGATGGTGTTCTTGAGACAGGCCGACCATATGAGTTATGCATCTATCGGATGATGTTATGAATGTTTGCCGACTTAGATGATCATTCCTAAGTTGATGCCTTGTATAAATAAGGGATTGCGAAGTTGGTTTAAACTCGCCTTTTTGTGTGGAGATGAGAGTGTGGTAGCGAAGAGGAGAGCGAAAGGCAGAGCAGAAGTATTGAGCTTAATGGAACTGATTCAAGCATGGTGAAGATGCTATTCTCCAGTTCATGTATGTGATACTTATTTCTTTGTAGACAGTGTGTCTCTTGTAGGCAGTGAGCCTCTTGTGAGCAGTGTGCTCGGGCAGTGAGCCCTAATTGGCATGTGCCATTTTGTTCTTTCTATTCTTCTAACAGAGAATACATTCTTGGGTTAATCACCTTGTGGTTTTTCCCTTAACCGGGTTTTCCACGTCAAAATCTTGGTGTCTTATGTGTTGATGAGTTTTTGCTTTTGATTTGAATGCATTATGTTTCATGTTTAATATACTGCTAATCACTAAGAGGATTTAAGTGTGTAAATTGGAGAAAGTTTTGCACAACTGATTCACCCCCCTCTCAGAGTTGTGCCCTAAGTCTAACACAACTGCTCTAGGAGCTTTACTAGCAAAATAGGACTATGAAGGAAAGGAACGGTCTATTTATTACATCAGTCAAACATTAGTAGGCTATGAGCTACAATACACGCCTATTGAACGAGCATGCCTTGCCATAGTTTTTGCATCCCAAAAACTGAGACATTTTATCCTCACCCATTCAATCAAGTTGGTAGCAAAGATAGATCCATTGAAATATTTGCTCAGTAAGGCTACTCTAACATGAAGACTATCAAAGTGGGTAATGATTCTCAGCGAGTTCGACATTGAATATGTGGACAGAAGAGTAATAAAAGGCCAAGTGATTGTGGATCAGTTAGCAGATGCACCATTGCATGATGACAATCCATTAAGCTTTGAGTTTCCAGATGAAGCCATCTTCATCATAACAACCCAAGCATGGAAACTCTATTTTGATGGATCTTATACTCAACATGGGTCAGGAGTAGGCATTCTGTTGGTCACACCTCAAGGAGATACAATCCTAAAATCATATAGATTAATCTTCCCTTGTACCAATAACGTGGCAGAATATAAGGCATTGGTCATTGGTCTTAAAATGGTTGTAGAATGGAAAGTTAGAGAGCTACATGTGTATGAAGATTCACAACTAGTCATAAATCGGGCAAATGATGACTATCAAACCAAGGATGAGAAGTTAATACCCTATAGGCGTTATGGTATAGATGACTTTAAAGAATATTTTGTTGTGATTTCCTTTGAACAAATACCATGACTGGAGAATAAAGCTGCAGATGCCATGGAAACCATTGCATTACTCCTTGATATACCATAAAATCAATCACGTTATGAGTTCTTAGTGGAGCTAGTGTCTAATCCAGCTTACGATATCCCTGAAACAAGAATCATATGCCACATAGTAGGATCTGATTCCCCCTTGTAGGAAAATATCTATACCTATCTGAAAGAGAATACCCTACCACCTGGTTTATCCAAAAACCAACGAAGATCCTTCATCTGTCAAGCCACTCACAACACCATAATTGCCGATACCCTTTATCGACGAGGTCTTGATGGTACTCTCCTTAGGTGTCTTGAAAGTGAGGAATATCAAAACTGCCTTAAGGGAAGTTCATGAAGGAATTTGCGGAACCCAGTGTAGTGGTACTACTTTGGCTAAGAAACTCATGCATATGGGATACTATTGGAGAACTATGGAAACAGACTCTTATCATTTTGTGAAAAGGTGCAAGAAGTGGAAATTCATGGAAATCAAATACATGCACCGACACAAGAGTTGTAGCCCTTGACTACTCCATGGCCTTTTTGTCAGTGGGGACTCGACCTTATAGGCAAGATCCATCCTTCATCATCCAATGGCCATAAATTAATAATAACTGCCACTGAGTACTTTACTAAGTGGATTGAAGCCGTACCCCTAGCCAATGTCACAAGCAAGCAAATTGCCTCGTTCATCCTAAATTATATCGTTTGCCCCTATGGCATTCCTTTATCCATTATCACTGATAATGGATGACCTTTTAAAAACTAGGATGTCAAATAGATTTGTGACAAATTCCATATCCAACACCACTTTTCCACCCCATATTACCCCCAAGGAAACGGTCAGGCAGAGGCGTCTAACAAAATAATCTTGAAAATCCTAAAGAAGACTATCAATGATGCTGGCCATGATTGGCATATCCAACTAAATGTCGCTCTATGGGCCTATCGTACAAGTATCTGCACACCCACATGTGCAACTCCCTACACCCTAGTCTATGGCTCCGAAGCAATCTTGCCCATCGAGGTTGAGTTACCATCTTTGCGAGTATCATTAAAAGGTCTAATAACTGATGAAGAGTATCGGGTTTCTAGACTTCAGGAGTTAGAGTTGTTGGAGGAAAGAAGACAAAATGCCTTCAATAATCTCAAAGCCTATCAACAAAGGATGTGCAGAAACTACAAACACAGAGTAAAACCCAGAGTCTTCCAAGTCAGTGACCTAGTTCTCAAGGAAAATCCCAAAAATCAGCAGGACATGGAGAATAAAGGCAAGTTTGAACCCAATTGGCTTTGTCCTTACATAATCATTGTTGCCTATGGATCAGGAGCCTATCAATTAGCAACATCAAAAGGTGAACTGTTTGATGATCCCATCAACAATATGCATCTTCACAAGTTTTATACCTAAACACCCCAATGCAAGGGAATCAAAAAAAAATTGTGCAATAAAAGCAAGTGGTGAAAACCTGGAAACATACGCTATTTGCGATAAACCGCTTCCTCCATCTTTTAGGATTTCAATCCTCACCCATCTTTTCTTCCACATCCATCAAAACACATACAGAGACTTATCATGGCTTATTGTTCGCTCGCTCTTATCACCTTACCAAATCATGCTCTCCATCCAATCCTTCATCCAATCCTTCATCCATCTTGTCATCTATTGCAACTCCATTGTTAATGTCATTGTAGAACTACGTCGCCTCTTAGCTTTCACGTAGGCAAGGCCATCATCTATGAGCCCCCGAGGCTTCCCATCCATCTATACCGCTTGTCTTACCATAATAATTACACTCCATCAGTTCATTCCATTACTAGTGTCAGCCTTCATTGTCAAACTACGTCGCCTCTAAGCTATCACGTAGGCAAGGCCATCATTGATGAGCCCCCGAAGCTTCCCACCCCCTAGGTCCTAGGTCCGCATGGTCCACATCGTCGAACTACGTTGCCTTTGTGTTGTCACGTAGGCAAGGCCCTCGTCGATTAGCCCACGAGGCACTAGGTCAGTCCCTTAGGGCCCATCACATTGAGTTTACCATCCGTTTAGTCCATATGTTTCATCCATAATAAATCGATCCTTTTACTTGACTGGGGACAAAATCCTTGACCTAGTTATAGAATTAGATTCTTGAATGTCACAAATCTCAGAGGATAATAATCAGGGTCACGATACTATCTCTAGACAACATGCAACACTACGCACAAATATATTCAACAAAAACTTGACACAAGACATTAACCTATATTAGACAACAATGAGCCTAAACTATCAAGATGATTATATCTGTTATCAAGGCAAGAAAACATTTCTATGGCAAGAAGATTTGATGGCTGTTATAATTTTATGTCTTAGGTCTTGATTTTCTTTATCATGTTTCCTATGCTACTCAAGGATGTCCAAGACTAGAGGGGCTATGATGGGGCATGGTTATTTTCATTTATTTGTTGTTTGTGGATTAATCTTTAGTAATGAGATGCCTTGTCTAACGACATGATCAACAAAAGATCATCAAGGACATTATGGGTCTTAGCGTGAAAGAGTGCAATCCTTGTCTGTTGATACATGCGAGAAATACTTAGGTCATCAAAATCAAAATCCATGTAAGAGATACTCAAATCATCATGGTTTAATTATACCTAGATGCTTGTATTTCCTTACAACATTTTAAAAGCTCAATGATGAAAAAAAGTACTTCAAATATTTGCATACAAGATGACTAAACCTCATTTGTGCATGTTAGGTTTGCATTTCATTTCATTTATAAGCATTCCATAATTATCATTTTCCAAGTGCCTTAAGATCCAAGGCCTTTCTTTCATTTCATCCAAGTTATCCATTTATCCAAGTCATTTTCTAATTCTTCCAAGTGATCTTTTTCAAGAGTATACTTGGCATAACAAAACTCATCAAAATCAATCCAATCATCAAATCAATTCAATCAAATCAAGCAATGATCTAAATGCAAGTCATCCTTAATTCATACCAATCGAGTCAATCAATCTTGTCAAAATTACCCAATCACATCCTTGGTCTTGATCCTAATCTTGTCATAAACCAAATCAATCAATCAATCATCATCATCAATGGGATGTCTTTCCCGACTCTTTGAGTTGATCTAGGGATATATCGCTCCCCGCAATGACAACACTATCATCATCAATCATTATCGATTAATCATTGGTTTACAACTTGACAGGGGCAATATCTTGTTTTTTTTTGTATCATTTGTGCATGCTTCCTTACTTGCTTGTGTGTGTTATCATTTTATCTTGCATAACGTATCATTCATCCTTTATCTTGCATCCTCCATTTTCTTAGCCATCCTTTATCCTTTCATTTCATTTCGAGAGCATACCCATGTTCTTCCAACCTGTCTATTCTCCTAAGGGGGAAACCTACTGTCGTTAAACCTATACCAGGGGCAAACTGGGCCATGTATCATACTCATAAAATTTTATTCTTTGAAACAACGTGATAAAACACATTGTCTCAAAGAGGGGCAAAATGTATACACCTAAAAATGGCTCGAGATCAATTAAATAAATATTTTAATATTTATTTTATTCTTATTCCTCTATCAATAAATAAACATACTAATTTATTTATTTGGTTCATGTTCATCATATTCTTCTAATAATTAAATATCTAAATTTCCCTTAATGTCATCACTAATTAAATAATCATCTTTATTTAATTAGTTTCCTTCTAAGACAAAGTCCTATGTCTAAATTCCACATCATCTCATCCTTGTCATTTCCATGTCATTGGACACCTCACCATGTTGCTCCAATAATTAAATATTCTTAATATTTAATTAGTCATTTATCCTCTCAAACATGTGCCCTATATCTTCTCAACCATCAAACATGGCCAAAGACACTTGTCTCCAAAATCCTATATTCTCTCTCACATTCCAACAACCAAAGACCCCTTCCTTCATGTTCTTCTCTTGGTCTTCCACCTTTATCTCATTGGTCCTTGTGAGCATCATGACATGTGGCTTATGGTTCCACATATTCCTCTACCTTGTCATCGTAGTAGGAACATCTTCCACCTTTATTTCCCTCATCCCAACTAATTTGATCTTGACCGTACATGTGACAAGACTTGTTCTCCACCGTGGATCTTTTAACACATGGACATTGTTATATGGTGCCTAATCAGACTCAGAGGTTAAATTTTCCCTACTTTTATCAGCGCGGTTTCCCCCCAAATTATTTAATGGGGTCAAGGGGCAGCGCCCCTGGCACGCTCCCTGTCGCGATACAGGGCGGGGTCGAGGGGTAGTGCCCCTGCGGGGGCTTGGGGGCAGCGCCCTTGAAACCTCACATGATTTTTATTATTTTATAAAGGTGTTAGGTGTTATTTTGCTATTAACTGACATAAAAAAACACTATTTTGTAACCAACATAAGTCCTGATAAATGCGACAAAGGGTTAGGGTTTCCATTGATATTGTATTGTAGCATTTGCAACGGTATTGAGTTGTAGGGATTGTTGGTTGTAATCAGTTTGATTTACTGGATAATAATATTGGACTCTCTGTTGGTGGATGTAGCTCGAGTTTGGGTGAACCACGTTAAAAATTGTCTCTCGCTGTTATTATTTCTGTGTTTTTTCATTCCTCTGTTTAATCTTTATTTGCATTTAATTAATATTTTCTGCCGGCTAACCCTAACATTGGATTGGACCTCTCCTTGGCCTATAAAAGGAAGCTCCTCACCTCCATTATAACAATCATAGGAGCTATAGTACTTACATGCTGCAGAAATTCTATCAAGCAATCAAGCGTGCCTTTGGCCCCCATTTGCATTAGTATCATAACCTCCACAGCTGCATATTATCATCTAGTTGCACAATCATTATCCTCATTATCAACATCATGGCAATAGAAAAATCATTATCATCATCTTAGTTGCATTGTAGGCTTGTCACATTGCATATTGAATCCACAAAATCCATTCCTCTCATTGTCATCTTGGAAAGCAAGGAAGTACATTTCTGAGAACAACATAATCATCAACAAGATCATTAAGAAGATAGGAAACAATGGAACACACGGGATAAATCAGTTTGAAAGGTATAATCTATGTTTATTGCATTTTTCTTAGTTTCATTGATGTATTGAATTTGAGTAGGAATTCTAGAGTATTTGTGGTATCTTGGTAGGTTCTTACAATAGTTTCAAATTATCAATCACATTCAACAATATTTAAGTTTGAAATTTTTTGATTAAAAAATTAAGTGCAAATGACATTTATTAATATGCTTATAAAGCTATTGTATTGAAATAAATAAAAATTAATTACTATTTTTACTCTAAGAATGGACATTTGCATACAATACAAGTTTTATTATAAAATATTATCTATTAAAATTAAATTTAAAACCATGTGACAATAGTTAAATTGACAATATGAATTATTACAAATTAACACTTAAAGCTCACATCTCTTGTATAGCAATAGATCTACAGATGGACAATCTAAAAATAGTTGACTCCATGCTATAAATAGATAATGTTTAAAAATAGACTTCTGGATAGGCGACTCTCAATGATGAAGCCTTCCTTTGTGTGAATCATGGTGTGTGAATCATGGTGGAATTTTGAAAAGTCTTTGAAACTATGCTAATTGACTTAATGATTTGAATCCTTTTGAAGCCCCTTTTCTTTGATTCATCTTTACATCAAACCCTAGCTAAAACTTGCAATTCTGAAAACTTTTGAAAATTTTGAAGTCTTATTATGTTCGATTCAATTGCAATTATAATTGATTTTTCTTCAATTTTAACATTTTATCGATATCAAAAGTGATTTTAATGTTATGTTGTATTTTGATTTTGTTGCATGACATTTGATTTTCACCTTGAAAAGATTGACAAATGGCCGAAAAAGAATGAGTTTGAAAGAAAAATATTGTGGTTTGTTGTTGCTTACTTGATTTTTCGTAGAAATATGGTGCCTTGTTGTTGCTTAAGGCTTTCTAAACCCTGCAAAAGTAAATAAATCTATTTCTATTAACATATTACTCAGTGCTTCTGAAGAGGACTGTTTATCTTAGGTGGATGGGTCCTTTGAGGAGGACGAACTCCCTGTTGGGGTTGTTCCTGAGGGGGTGGTGACGGTTGCTGCTCTGACTCCCTCGCATTCTCTGGATTCTTTTGATCATTCCTCTGCTCACTTGTTAGCTCTGCTAGCTTCGGACATGATCACTTCTTTTTCTATTCCAGTTTCTTCCACTTCAGTTTTGCCTTCATCTGGCTCAGCTTCTCTGCATGAGAATTGTTTGGCTTTAGTGTCTACTATGGGTCTTCATGAGTCCTCAGTGGTTGTGGCTTCAGGGGAGGATCCCCTCTCTCCACGATCTGTTGTTTTGGATTATGAGCCCTCTTTGATGATGGTTTAGCGTAAGAAAAAATGTCTTCCTCGTTCTGTGGCTGCTCTGCACCCTAGGGTCAAGGGTGTTAGATTTGTTGGGTCAAGTTCTGGTGTTGTATAGTTATTTGGTTTTCTAGCTAGGCTGCTAGGCTTGTGTTGTCGGTTTGCTACTACTGGTCTATTTGGACCTACTTTTTGGTTCAGGACCTTTTGGCTATTGGTTTCCTATAGCTTGGTTGTTGTGGTGTTGTTCTGTCTGTCCTTTTGTTCTGCCCTTGGGGCCTTGTTTGTAAAGGGTTCAACCCCTAGTTAAGCTGCTTATCATTATAAAAAACATACTACTATCCTACTATTATTTTTTGCTCTTAAAAAAAATATTTTTAGTGTTTTACATTTGCTTTCTTTCCTGTTTTTTATATTTTTGAAAATCTATTTCTCTTTGCATAGGTGTGCCCCAATGTACATGATAATTATTTATTTAATGTCTATTTCTTTTTAGTGTGCCCTTGTCAATATAAAACTTGAAGACTTTAAATCTTCACTATCAAGTGTGCACTTGTCGCTCTCACACAGACCTATACATTGTGATTTTCAAATATTTGATTTTTTCTTTAATGAGGTGCAATCTTCAACTTAGAGCATACACTCGATTTTTGTGCTTTCAACCTTCACATTTATTTCCTTTATGAAGTGCACACTTATACATTATACTAAGAATTTTCAATTTGAAATTTAGCGCCTTTCATTTAGGTTGCATTTGTTAATGTAAGATTTTAATTTCTCTCTCACAAGTGTGTACACCTCATGCTTCTACATGCACTTGACAATGAAAATTGGAACTTTGGACTTTACCTTTATTAGGTGCACCCCTCTACTCTAGGTGGCATTTTAATACCAATACCATACTTAGCCAATTTTTTATTCAAATGTCTCCTCAAACGACTTGGCCATTTTCTCTATATTGAACATGACTTTAATTTCTCCCCATAGAGGTGCATGATTAGTCTTTAGGATTAGCAACAATCTTCAAAGATAACCTCCTTTTCTTCACCAAGATAGATGACTTCAGGAGCTTCATTCCATGATCTTGCAAACATTCAAAAAAATAGCCACAAAGATGACAAGACAAAACAATCTGGACAAGAGTTTTTTTATTTGGACAATCTAGATAAGACTTGATCATGACTTGCACTTGGGAAAACAATAGACACTAACTTTAAACTTTACATAATACAAATTGTTTGTATGTGTACAAGACTCATCACTATATTGATAGAAAATTGTGTTTAATGTAACAATTGTGTGGAAGTTGTGTTAAGGTGTTGTCCATAGAATGTCCCAACATACATAAGAATGCCTTTTACAAGTGACAACTGACCTAAATAAAAAATGAGGATGATGGAGTGAACACGAAATTAAACTTCATTGTGATTAGGGAAGGCTTCATACAAGTTCCTATCAATGCGAGCCAGTAGCCTAGGCCCAATGAAACTCATCTCATCATCTAGAATATAGTGAATGAAACACACTCTCTTGAAATGTTGTTGAAGCTTGCCCCTCAATAGGATTTATTTGTTTTATTGGAATGTGTAGACTAACGTGAATGGTGGATGGATTAATGTTGAATGTTGTCATGTCAGTCAATGCAAGAAACAAAGGAGATTGGGATGTCAGATCACTTGCTAAAAGGACAAGTCTAATGTTATTAATCAGGTAGGATTTTTCAATGCTTGCAATACTTTGTACGATCATCCAAAGGGGTAGTTGTAATCTCATCCTTGAAAAATAGGATACAATAATGTCAAAGGAGATTATCCAATTGATAAACTATCTAGTATGAGGCACAAAACTAGTTGGTTTGGGGAGATGGTGTGTTGATTGAAGAGAGTTTATGAAATCAACTATTGATACTTGCAAGGGGGTAATGATAGTGGCACCTAATTGTGGCTAGTGTCAAAGTCACGATGACTAAGCATCTCAAGATAATCCAAGTCAACTACTACATCGGGGTAGGGGTAACATAAGTGTTGCCATTTTCCCTATTTGTGGGGGCTTGATCCATCTTGGTAATCAAAAGGAAGTTCATTATTGTAATTGGCAACATAATCCAAAGGTGTGTGTCCAACATGTCATGGACTATAAGTTTTAGCTATTCTCTCCCAATTCTATAATATCTTTCCTAGAAGAGCTAATGTCAATAAGAATGGTGTGGAACAACCTATATAAGAGCATTTCTATTTAGTAGAGGGACTCAAAGTGCTAGAATCTTTGGTAGGAATAATGGTGTAGCAAGGCGAGATGCAATCAATTGTTGGAATTGCACGCTTCTTCCTCTTGTTGATTATGTGGGTTGTTATAAACCTCTAATTCTGGGTAGCGTCTATTAGTGTCATTGATTCCAATGCCGAAGGTTGTACCATGTATGCATCAATAAAGCTTGAAGTTATCAAAATCTCATCATCGAAGGGATATAAACTGTTAAGGGAAAATTGGATTTCAAAGGAATATAATCAATAATATCAATATCAAGTTACCCAAAACTCAATGGAATGGTGAACAAAGAAGATTCAAATAAACAATGAATAACAAAGCAAACCTTCCTCAATTCGAAGCTTCCATTGATCGCCTATCACAATCGTTCTTGCATGTATGAAATAGGGCCCTCAGAGAGTGCACTTCCTTGCTATGCTTCGAGAATGTCAATTGGGAATGACAGTGATAGTTTATTGCAATGAAGAAGAGCTTCACAACAATGGTAGTGGTGCGTAGTGCGTAGTAGCGAATGCGATCACAAGCAATGAAGGAATTGGTGCCAAAGGCGCGCTGTAATTCCTGCAAAGTAACAATACTAAAAGCTTGGATGATTGAAATGAAAGAATAGGGTTCAATTTATAGAAGAGAATGATGATCAACAGTATAGAAAGAATGAGAAGATCAACGTTGAGAATAGTTGAGGAACGTGCAACGAACAAGAAGAGGACATGTGTCTTGCTTTCTTTTGCATGAGAGGAGTTTATCAAGAATAGAAGAATGAGTTAAAGCAATTAAAAGAATATAATAATCAGTTAAGTTATTTAAAACAAGAAGAAGGGATTTGCATGAGAATAAGAAGATATTTTGCTTTATTAAATATTAGGAATATTTAATTACATGTGCACAAAGATTGAATTATATTTAGAGATAATTCAATTTAGAAGAAAAAACAACTTAAATAAATAATTGATTTATTTAAATTTAGAGAAGATATTATTGGAAGAAGCAATTAAATAATTGGAATTATTTAATTTAGAAGATTAGAAAACAAATTAAATAAATAAATTTATTTAGTTGTTGTGCATGATTTGGAAGAATAAATAAAATATTTGGTTGTATTTTATTTTTGGAGATTGAGAGAATTTAAATAAATTTGATTTGATTTATTCAAATTTGGAGGAATGATTTTGATTTAATTTAAATAATTGAGAATTATTTAATTGTTTAGAAGAATTTAGTTAAATAAAAGGGTTTTATTTAATTTTGACTTTAGAAGAGATAATTAAATATTTCGATATTTAATTAACTTAGAAGAATGTGAATCGTGTCATTTTTAGACGTATACATTTTGCCCCTCTTTGATGCAATGCAGTTTACGGCGTTGCTTTAAAGAAATCGATTGTTGAATAATGATATATGCCCCAGTTTGCCCCTGGTACAGGTTATGACGATAGGATGCCCCCTCGGGAGATTGGACGAGAAGAAGGCAGAAGGCGTGAGACGGACAATCTCATGAAGACGAAGGAAAAACTTGGTTAAGTTTGAAGAAAACATGACACGTTTCAAAGAAATAGGAAGAAAATTGGAAGAAACGGATGCGGGAAGTAGTCATAGTCACCACCTAGCTAGATTAGGGTTTGCATGCTATATATAGGAGTTGGGTCCACAAGACAATTCATTTGCACACTTGTCTTTGTTGGATTTGCTTCAGAGAGCTTAGAGGAGCATAGAGCATAGAGCAGTCAGCATGAGGATGGACATTCCACGCGAGGAGCATCGATTCTAGCGCATCCGTCAATTCGACCGGCCAACAAAGGTAGGACACCCGGTATGTATCTCAAAAAATTTCTCCTAGGGTCGAGTTTGATAGAAATAAATGCTAGGAGAAAACTAGTTTAGACAAAAGTGCTGGAATACAGTGTGGCGCATATGCCACGCGAAACTGCGCATAGGTAGTTTTGTTGCGCATGTGTGAAATAAAGCAACACATATGTGAAAGCTGCGTATGTATAGTTTTTGTCAGCACATGCATAATTATGCAGCACATTTACGGTATGTAACGACGCTTTTGCTTGGACGACGCATATACGGTATAGGACAATGCATGTATGGATTTTTGCGGTGCTTTTGCTAGAAGTGGCACATGTGTCAAGAAATGGCACATTTGCTAGGAAATGATGCATTTACCACCTGTTATGGTGCATATGATATAGACAAGCAGATTACTTAGCAAAAATTGACTCGATTGGCGTCCTGTTTGACGCGTCAATTGATAAGCCATCTCCGAGATTGCATGAATCTAGTCAAGAGATGCAGTGTGCTGTTTTGATCAATTTTGATATGCTAAGTTAGTTGATACGTTTCTATAGATATGTTGAGTATGGTACTTGCAGCTTTAGGTTGACGCCTTGCTTTACGTGCTTGCAGGAGGATATACGAGATACGCTTCAGTCTAGGGAGCAGTTCCCTATGCCTTTGTTGCAAAGATACATGCTGAAAGAGATGATAGAGAGGCGCTTGGCGCGATGGGACTTGATTATGTTTGCTTCATGCCTAAGGTTCGGGCGAACCAGGGTTTGCTGACTGCTGCAGTGGAGAGGTTCCACAGCGAGGACGGGACCTTCCACTTCCCAATCGGTGAGATGGCCGTTACATTGGAGGACGTGTATAGGATTCTTCACTTACCCATTCAGGGTGAGTTGGTGGAGTACGATCTACAGAGAGACACATGACTTGCTGAGTGCAGGCGAGTGTTCGATGACCTCGAGTTGGTCGGGCAGGTCATCCCTTGGCAGGATATCTATGATTGTTACGACTGCTTCCCAGGGATTGTAGCAGGACTGATCGGAGGCGTGGTATGCCCCGATAGGAGATCACATGGGTTCCCCATTGGATGGGGTCAGATTATGGAGCGAATGATTACATAGGGCACCCGATATGCTTGGGGTGTCTGTGTTCTTGCGCACCTATACCACGATATGCATCAGGTGGTATATCACAGGAGTACGAGCCTATTTGCAGGCGTGTCGCCGCTACAGTTTTGGCTATGGGAGCACATAGCTATCACCAGACTAATATGTGTGTTTGGCAGACAGAGAGGAGAACCATATAGCTATGGCTATGCAGGGGTGATTTCCCAGCATAGGCTAGGGAAGCTTGAAAACTGGCAGCATGCTTTGGATGGAGTAGACATTATCGTCTGGCAGCCATACCTAGATTGCGAACCATGGGATGATGAGGCAGATGAGCTACCATACTACTATTAGACGCGGTGGCTGATAGGGCGGACACAATTTATACTAGAGAGACAGATTATTGGTCAGGTATAGGGATAGTTTGGGAGGAGGTAGGGCATGCCACAGGGGTAGGCCCGATTTGCTAGGACTCACGCTGAGAAGCTTAGATGGGGACCGATGGTATCTTATGAGGCACTGGCAAAGTTTCGGCAGATGCCTTACGTCACCTGGGATATGAGGAGGGGGATTACCGACGCTGGGATGATGTAGGATTACGAGGATTGGTTCACTGCCCACCCATTTCTGAGATACTCAGGGCTTGGGGTGTTGGTGCCTCGGATAGACGAGGCGGACTCAGATGACGAGGGCCAGGTTGGCCGGAGGAGGAGGAGGAGGGGGAGAAGAGGACAGGGGGTGGTAGAGATGGGGGAGATGATGGAGGCCAACCCAGATAGAGGAGGCAAGGTGGGGAGGGACCTTCCCATGCTGAGCAGGCAGTACCGCCACAGGTCGCACAACAGGAACCATAGTAGGCACCGCAGGTATAGATGTCGTCACCTCAGTAGGTGGCACAACAACAGGGACCCCAGCCACAGGAGTGGGGACAGGCAGAGGCAACGTAGGATCCAACATAGTCAGATGTCCAGGAGAGGACCATAGCGACCTTGAGAGGATAGGTTAGACAGTTGCGGACACAGCTCAGGAGGGCTGATGCCCGGCGAGAGACAGACGCAGAGGTCATTGCAGGGCTTACTAGAGAGAGATATGGCAGACGCACGGATACAAGTTATCTGAGTAGAGCGGGATACCGCAGTGGCAGCCCTGGGGATAGACGTGATGAGTAATTTTCTGGTTGGGCAGGTACACCAGGCACAGGTACAACTAGCGCAGACATAGACACAGCTAGGGCAGGTACATGGTGAGCTTGCTAGAGTGTAGGCTCAGGCACAATATTATCGGGGTCTATATCATGGTGCGGTGCCAGCTAGTCAGAGGGCTTCTAGCTATAGGAGCCAGTCTATGGCTCCCCCGAGAGCAGGTGGATCGAGGTCAGGAGCCTCTGTGGTGGGTCCACAGTAGTCTGAGGCTAGCAGAGGAGGAGACACGGGAGATACTACCGGTAGTAGCGGTTCACAGCAACAGGGATAGCAGAGACTTTACAGATTTTGGATCTTATGTACCTTTTTGATGTCTTAGATAGCTGGATAGACCTTATGTACTACTTTTGTATTTTGAGACATGTATCACCATCCTTGGGATGTATCCACTATATATGACATTGACTCAGAGATGGATTACTTTGATATTGTACATTTGGACACATTTTACGATATTTATATGATGATGCAGCTATTTTGGTGCTTTCTATAAGTATGAGTTATGATCTAATGCAGACTTAGATGTTTTACTTGATGCTATGCAATGTTATCTAATGCAGATTTTCATATGATGCTATGTGATGCTATATGACCTAGTGCAGACTTTGGATGTTTTTACTTGATGTCTCTAATGTGTGTGAATGCAAAATGATATCTATATGATTATGCAACTTATGTGATGTACTTATCTATGTTTTTGATTTTTTCTGTTTTGACACTATATGATGCTTGCAACAAACTGTATATGGATGTCCTGATGCACTTACTATGTATGCAATTAATTTAATCATGTAAATGACTATCTCATATAATATGATATGCAACTATATGTTATGTTTTTGTGATGTCCAAATGTACTCTATCGACACAGAAATGGTAGAATGGTAGATAGAAGATTGATTAAAAGAATGATTTGATGGAAAGATTCACAAGCTTTACTTTGTATTGTTACTCTGCATTGTTTGTATCTTTTTATTGCATGGGATACAGATGCATGGATGTATAACTGGATGTATGATGGATGTTTTGGTTTTGACATCTTGATGGTGCAAGTATTTTGAAGTGCTTATTTCATCATTGGGCAATTTTTTTGGTACCTTTTCGAAATGTTGTAAGTTAATACAAGCATCTAGGTATAATGGAACTGAGATGGCCTGAGTATTGCTTACATAGATTTTGATTTAGCAAGTTAATACAAGCATCTAGGTATAATTGAACTGAGATGACCTGAGTATTTCTTGCGTATCACCAGACAAGGATTGCCCCCGTTCATGTTAGACCTTTGATGTCCTCGATGATCTTTTGCCAATCATGTCTTTAGACAAGGCCTCACATTACTAAAGTTTAATCCACAAACAACAAAAAAAGAAAATAATCATGCCCCCATCATAGCATCTCTACCTTTTGGCATCCTCGAGTAGCATAGAAAGGCATGATAGCAGAAAATCAAGACTATATTTTAACCATGTTCCAACCCACAAAATATTTTTTTTTACATTTAGATGTGTTTGTTTCTTGCCATAATTTGGGTAAAATCATTTAGAAGGCCTTAGGAGTTTGTTTGCTTTGCTTTGGATAGGTTAATGTCCTACGTCAGGATTTCTACTTGAAACGAGCGGGTTTTGTTTACGCTTGCTTGCCCAGTGAGAAGATTCCACAATTTTTATTGGTGAGATCCTAAGGGACTGACTGAGTGCCTGAGGGGCTCATTACTAAATGGCCTTGCCTACGTGATGATGCAGAGGCAATGTAGTTCGGGGTAAACCCTAGCGGACCTAAGACCTAGGCGATAGAAAGTGGTGAGAACTCGGATAGATAGGAGGACTAGACATGGGACAGATGGGACAGTGGAGCCTCAGGGGTGCATTAGAATAATGGCCTTGGCTACGTGACGACGCAGAGGCAACGTAGTTAATGGACTTGGACCATGGATACTAACGAGAGACCCTATGCTAGGCTAACACTATGGATAGGATATGGGATAAAACCCTGCTTGACAAGGCCACACAAAGAGATAGAGTATCAAGCCATGATAGGTTATCGTTAGGTTTTTATTATGGAATAGATATGGGTTGAATGGGACACGAGGAAGAATGGACACAAGGTGATTGGTTTCCCAAAGATGGAGGAAGCGGTTTATCACAAGTAACGCCTGTTTACCAGGTTTTCACCACTTGCTTTTATTTGTACGAAAAGCTAGAAAGTATACATGACACATGTTTGCCAAGCTTTCATCATGATACCTATCCAAGGCGCCTGTTTGGTAGGTTTTCACCAAAGGACGATTTTTTTTGCACTTTTCTGAATTTTTTTTTTGTATTTTTCTAATTTTTTGATTTTTTTGTATTTTATGCCCCCCTTACATTGGGGTTCTCCTAGGTATAGAACCAACAAAGATGCATGCTGTTGATTGGGTCATCTAACAGCTCACCCTCTGATGTTGCTAACTGATATGCCCTCGATTCGTAAGCAGTTACGATTACATAAGGCCCAAGCTAGTTGGGTTTGAACTTGCCTTTCTTTTCCCTATCTTGTTGATTGTGGGGATTCTCTTTAAGTATTAGATCTCCAACTTTAAAGACTCTTGGGCGAACTCTGTGGTTATAGCTTCGTGACATCATTTGTTGATATGCTTTGAGATGGTCAAAGGCTTTCTGTCTCCTTTCCTCTAGCAACTCTAGTTCTTGCAATTTGGAAACTCTGTATTCTTCATCTGATATGAGACCTTTTAACAACACCCTGAGAGATGGTAATTTGACCACTATGAGGAGGATAGCTTCTGAGCCATAGACAAGGGCGTAAGGGGTAGCACCTGTGGGAGTGCGTATACTGGTTCTGTAGGCCCACAGAGCGGGATTGAGTTGGATGTGCCAATCACGGCCAACATCATTGACTGTCTTGTTGAGAAGTTTCAAGATGGTCTTGTTGGATGCTTCAGCTTGACCGTTGCCTTGGGGGTAATAGGGTGTGGAGAAATGGTGTTGGATTTTGAATTGGTCACAGAGTTCTTGGACATCTTGGTTTTTGAAGGGTCTTCTGTTATCTGTGATAATGGATGATGGAATTTCGTATCTACAGATGAGGTAATTCAGGATGAAGGAAGAGATTTGCTTACCTGTGATGGTGGTGAGGGGAACGACTTCAATCCACTTAGTAAAGTACTCAGTGGCGGTTATTATGAATTTGTGGATCTTTCCCACAAGGTCAAGTCCCCATTGGCAGAAGGGCCAAGGTGTCATTAAAGGTCTCAACTCTTGAGCTGGTGCATGTATCAAGTTCCCATGTATTTGGCACTGCTTGCACCTTTTCACAAACTGATATGAATCTGTTTCCATGTTTGGCCAGTAATAACCCAAACGCATGAGTTTCTTAGCCAAAGAAGGACTGCTAGAGTGTGTTCCACAAATCCCTTCGTGTACATCTTGTAAGCGGTTAGGGATTCTTCTCACTCTAAATAATGGAGTAAAGTACCATCTAGACCACGTCGGTATAGGATGTCAGCAATAATGGTATAGTGAGAGGTTTGGCGTATAAAGGTTCGTCATTGGTTTGAAGATAAGTTAGGTGGGAGGGTGTTGTCTTTGATGTAAGTATAAATCTTACCGTACCAAGGTAAATCAGATCCAACTAAAAGGCATATGGAATGATTCTCAGGAAGATCATAAGCTGGTTACCGAATTGTTTCCACTAAGAACTCATATCGTGACTCATTCTCTGGTATCTCAAGAAGAGAGGCAATGGTTGCCATGTCATCTACTGCTTTGTTCTCAATCCGAGGTATCTGCTCAAAAGAGATGATCACAAAGTAATCTTTGAAGTCCTCGATCATGTGTTTGTATGGGACAAGCTTCTCATCTTTGGTTTGGTAATCATCATTGACCTGATTTATTACTAGTTGAGAATCACCATAGACATGTAGCTCTTTGATTTTCCACTTTGTTGCCATCTTGAGACCAATTACTAAGGCTTCATATTTTGCTATGTTGTTGGTGCATGGAAATAACAAACGGTAAGACTTCGGTATGGTGTCTCCATGAGGAGTTACAAACAAGATTCCTGCTCCCGATCCATGGTTTGAGTAGGACCCATCAAAGTAAAGTTTCCAAGAATGTGTTGATATATTGAATAAGGATTCATCTGGAAATTCAAATTGCATTGGTGTGGTGTCCTGTAATGGTGCATCCACTAACTGATCAGCAATGACTTGCCCTTTGATAGCTTTTTTGTCTACATACTCAATGTCGTATTCGCTTAGGAGCATTACCCATTTTGCTAGGCGACATGTGAGAGCTGCTTTGCATAGTAGGTACTTTAGTGGATCTATTTTTGCAATAAGTTTGACTAGATGTACAAGCATATAATGCCAGAGTTTTTGGGAAGCAAAAACCACCGCAAGACATGATCTTTCTATTTGAGAGTATTGCAACTCATAGCCCACCAATGTGCGATTGATGTAGTAGACGACTCATTCTTTATTCTCATAATCTTGTTGTGCTAGAAGAGCCCCAAGAGCTGTAGGTGTAGCAGATATGTAGAATATCAATGGTTTCCCTTGGATAGGAGGCATGAGAATAGGTGGATTCATAAGATACTCTTTCAGTTTGTTGAATGCCTCTTCACATTTCTCATCCCATTTGAATGGAATGTTCTTGTGTAGGAGATGACTGAATGGTTGACATTTGTCTGCTAGTTGTGATAAGAATCTATGGATTGCTTGTATCTTGCCTTGTAGAGATCTTAGTTGAGTAAGAGTCTTGGGTGGTGGCATGTCCATAATAGCCTTGACTGTGGCGGGGTCCACCTCTATTCCATTTGCTAAAACAATAAAACCTAGGAGTTTGCCTGAGGTGACTCCAAACACACATTTCTTTGGGTTCAACCTGACTTTGAATTGCTCGAGTCTCTGAAAGACCTTCTCCAACACATCCAGGTGTGATTCTCTTGTGAGTGACTTTTCTAGGATATCATCTACATAATCGTCCATGGTGACGTGCATCATATCATGAAATATAGTGGTCATAGCATGTTGATATGTGGCTCCTGCGTTCTTTAGCCCAAATGGCATGACATTCCAATAGAAAGTGCCCCATGGGCAAGTAAAATTTGTCTTATGCTGGTCTTCTGGTGCTATCTTGATCTGATTGTATCCTGAGAAGCCATCTATGAGAGAGAACATGGTATGCCCTGCTGTTAAGTTGACTATGATATCTATATTTGGCAATGGAAAATCATCCTTGCGGCAAGCTTTGTTTAGATCTCTAAAGTCATTGCATAGTTGGACTCGTCCATCTAGTTTGGACACTGGTACAATGTTGGAGACCCATTCTGGATAGTCTATGGCTCTGATGAACCCTACATCTAGTAGTTTCTTGAGTTCTTCTTTTACAAGTAGTGCTATGTGTGGATGCATCTTTCTAAGCTTCTGTTTCACTAGTTTCACTCCTGGATCTAATGTAAGATGATGTAGAATCAAATTTGGATCTAACCCTAGCATATCTACGTATGACCAAGCAAAATTGACTTGCTTTCTCTTGAAGAATGGTACAAACTTGGTCTTCTCTGGTGGGGTTAGAGATTTAGCAAAGTGAATGATCTTAGGCTGTTCCTCTATTCCAATGTTAACCAGCTCTGTGGGTTCCACAACAATTTGAGACCTCTCTTGGTGCATGTCATTGGGGAGAGTGTCAAGCCTTCCATTGTCAGGTGCTACAGTTGGGTTTTCACCTTCGGATGCGTCCTTTCTTTTTACTGTTTTGGGATCTGACACTACCGCGGAGCAGTTTTCACCATCAGATCCAATTTTTATTTTGATGTTTTGCAACTGCAAGGCTTGGCACCCTCTCCGAAATAAGCCACGATATTAAGTTCAATAGCGAAACTAGCTTTATGATCTCCTTTGGGTAGGTGGTCCCTAAGTTCCATGTAGTCAATATAGGCGTCATCATTTTGGAACATATCTAGTTGAGGGGTTCCTCGTAGATCCCAGTCAATAAGCTCAGGATGCACAAGGGGAAGGGAGTCGGAGGATAGATTTGATTCGTTGATAGTTTGAATGGATATACTAGGAGTATTGGTAGGGGGAGTGTTTGGGATGGTACTTTCCTCCAAGTTGTTTATCGCGATAGAACTCAAACCTTCCTCGAAAGTCGTATTCTCAGGGATAGGCAAATCAAACTCTAGTGGCCTATGCAGTAGTGCTTGTCCCTCATGGTAGGGGCTATAAGTTTGAATGGTATCGACCTCTTTGTCATCGTAGGAATCCTCTATCAGCTCATCCCACTCATATTCATTGGAATCTGTGTCACTGTCTACTTGAAGTGTATGGATCATTTCCACTAGACAAGCATTTTCTTTAGCTTTGCCCTTATCTTTATATCCTAGGCCTTTTGTATTTCTAGCTAATGAGGATGAAGAAGGTTGAATGGGTTCTATAATTCCTTCTTTTCTTAGGCCGATGGGGCCTTGTCTTTCGTAACCCATTCTATGTAGGATAGATTCACCTCGCCCATAGATTTCTGTTGGGAGCCTAGGTGGTTCTTGTTGTGTGGTCTCTTCTTCTTTAGTATAAAGCCATTGTAGGACATCTCTTTCCTCTATCTCATCTGATAAGGTCCCCCATTTTACAAAGGGAGCTATGGGAGGTATAGGAGGAGTAGATGGCTTTGGAAAATGCTTGGGTCGACCAAAAGATCTAGGAGATAAAGGCATCTTGGCTAGATTGATGCTGTGCTCTATAGAGTATTCCCCTATTCCTTTTTCTTTGATGGTAATCTTTTTCTCTTTGGGCCTTGATGAGGAAGCTTCAGAGGTATGGTCATGCTGTGGGGTAGGGGATGTAGATGCTCTATTGTTTGGTATGATGCAATCGGGTTTTGAAAGGATAGAGTTGTAATGCTGAAAGGGGTCAGGGTCACCTTGGATGGTGACTTGCTTGCCATTATGTGGGAATTTTATGCATTGGTGATAGGTAGAGGGAACAACTTTCATGGCATGAATCCATGGTCTACCTAGGAAAATATTATAGGTGAGCTCCCTATCTAGGACTTGGCACACATCTTTTATTATCAGTCCCAATTGTATGGGTAAGACTACTGTTCCTTTTGTAGTTCTCTCCTCTTCATCATAGGCTTTGATAGTTATTTTCTTCCTTGGATCAGCTGTATTTTAAGAGAACCCCAATGTAAGGACTAGCTTTAATGTGCAAATATTTAAATCAGCTCCCCCATCAATGAGAACCCTCTTGATGTGGTGCTTGTGGATGAAGGCGACAATATGCAGAGGGGTGTTATGGGGTTGAGACACTGAGAGGTCATCTTGTTCGGTAAATGATATGGTACTTGAGGAGGTTAGATTACCTACCATGGCCTAAAACTTCTCTTGGGCCAAGTTAGTGGGGATAGTGGTTTCCACTAAGGCTTTATTGAGAATCTCCTTATGAGAAGGAGATAGACGCAACAACTCCAAGATAGAAATGTGGTCCAGAGTCTTCTATAGTTGGTCTATGACATTATACTGATGGAAGTTGGACTGAGAAGGTGACGACCTTGGAGGGATGGTATTCAATGTGACTTTACCGCTACAGGTAATAATACTACAACTAGTTCTGTTGGGTTTCGATTGTTGGTTGGGCATGACCACATTAATTTGTGGGACATGCTTTGATATGCAATTGATGGTATAGTCAAATGGCACACTTGTGTAGTTGGCATTACTATTCCCACTATTCTGATTTTGCCTATTGCGATTGTTGTTGTTGCCGTTGTTGTTATTGCCATTGTTGTTATTACCGTTGTTATTATTACCGTTGTTGTTGTTGTACGACCTGTCATGATTGAGAAGTGGATCTCTGTAAGCCACATGTGTCTCATTGGAGGTATGTTGTTGGGTTCCTCCTTGATTTTGATCAAGCACATCTTGAATAACATGTTTGAGACGGATACAATTGTTGGTTGTATGTCCTCTTCCTCTATGATACAATAGTCGGTGTCTTTCTAATAGTGAGGTTTGACTTGAGGCTCATAATCACTTATTGGCAGTAGAGAGATTTCATTGTTAGCCAATAGCTTCCTTAATGCGGATTCTTGGGACTCACCTAGCCGTGTGAACTTTCACCTTGGATTTGTGTTGAACCATGGTCTTGGCTCCCGAGAAAATGTTTTGTTGGGTGTAATATTGCTTGCCTCTCCTTTGAGAGTGAGTATCGGTTGTTGCTTGGGAGCTGCCACCTTGGCATCAACCACTCCATCGTTGATGACATTTTATTCTTAGTCCAAAACTTTGATTTGTCGGTCGTGTAGTTGGAGGTAGGTGTGTCTTTGTATAACTTGATTTGCCCCTTGGTGATCATAGCTTTTTCGATGAACAATCCCATTTCAATGACTATTGAGAATGAAGTAGGGCATTGAATTTGTATTTGATAGCTAAGATTGGAGTTAAGGTTATGGACAAACATCTCCATTAACTATTTTTCTGGTACATCATATGAACACTTGCTTGCTAGTTGTCTCCATCTTTGTAAAAAGGTGGCAAATGATTCACCACTCTTTTGTTTGGTATTGCATAAATCAAGCATAGAGACTTCATGATCAATATTGTAAGAGAAGTGTGTGATGAATTTGTTGACTAACTCATCAAAAGATTTGATGCCCGGTTTGAACCTTGAGAACCACTCCATGGCTTGACTACCTAGAGATCTAGGGAATAGTCTCATTAAGTAAGTCTCATTATGAGCTACTTCCATGCATGCTGCGTTGAATTCCCTAATGTGATCTCTAGGGTCGCCTTTCCCTTTGTATTTGTCAAATTTAGGAACTTTGAAT
This sequence comes from Cunninghamia lanceolata, assembly GCA_027924645.1. Lineage (NCBI taxonomy): Eukaryota > Viridiplantae > Streptophyta > Pinopsida > Cupressales > Cupressaceae > Cunninghamia > Cunninghamia lanceolata. The sequence goes on along the minus strand of BSBN01000165.1, from coordinate 8,880,662 downwards.
CGAAAGGGAAATGGTGTCATGTTCAAACTTTTATTAAAGGGGTACGGTGCAATATCTTTCAAAGAATAGGTTTTAGTGTTTGTACCCGTCTTGAGATCTGACATTTGTTGCTTTAGACCCTCAAGTTGTTTTCTCATTTCTTCCATAGGAGTGCTTGGATCTATGGCTTTTTTTCCTTTTTCATTTTTATCTTCCGCATTTGGGTCTATGTCTTTCTTTCCTTTTTCATGATCATTCTCCACATTTTCTTAGATTATATCGAAGTCCGCGGGGAGTTTAATTCCAAGATTTGTAAGATGAAAAAAATACTTGTGAGGGTCGTCATGGAGCACTTTCTCTAGCAAGAGTTGGAATTTCTGATCTTGGATGCTTCCCTGATAATCTTCATGTGAGATTTCCTCATCACTGTCATGAGGAGTGACAATATGATTAGATGATCTGGCCATTTCAAGTTTCTTTTTGTACTGAGATCTAGTAAGGACCATGCAAGGTGACGAGGGATGAGGTGGAATGAGACGAGAGATTTTGGCAAGATGCCGATGGAGACTGCTGAGAATGGGATACTTATGACAAGACTTGGACAAGAGATTTTTTTGATTAATGACTCCAAGTAAGACAACCGATACCAGATGGTAGCCACTAGTAAGGGTACTTGATACTTGTCTTACTGTGTAGGGACTAGTCATGCACTAAGACCACTAGCAAAGTTCTATGACCTACTAGGGTTACTTGAATCTAAAGTGATATGAAAAAGGGGCCTATGCTGACCTGATATGGGATACTTTTGACTTTGGACTAGGAAGACCAACGAAAAAGAGACTTTGACGTGAAATGGATGGGAAAAGACTGCAAGGTAAGACCTGATCTCAGATTTTGGAACTAGACTGAAATGGGTACCCAAAACTAGTAAAATTTTTCCCTCAAAGATTGTGCAAGTGCTCACTGTCACGCATGCGCTGAAACATATGCGCTGTAAAAACTAATAAATGCGCCACGAGTCAAAACAAATGCACTGCACTGGTAAAATGTAAATGCGTTGTAACAGACGGTAAAAGCACTGCAGGTCGGAACAGATGCGTCGTAGGTTGGCACAGATGTGCAACAATAGAGGACAGATGTGCCGCTCTGGCTTTCTCAATATTTTTTGCAATTTTTTGGAAATTTTTCTAAATTTTTTGATACTTTGGTTGTAAGGTCTTTTTTTATCTGATTTTCTGAAATTAAGGCAAGAAGACACAACAAACACAAAGAATATTTTTATGGTTTTTTATTTTTTTGTGATTTTTTGACTCTTTTTGGACTAAAAAGAAAGCAAGTACAAGCCTAGGTTTCAAAGGACAATATAAAATCGAATTCTCCCTATCTCTAGGTGAGGCATCTTCGGGAGGTAATAATTGCCCTTCCCTGCATCGGATTATAGAGGTTTTTGGTCTTACTCAAATAAAGATGAGTAATAAAGGCAACCATTTGAGTGGTTATACATGCAGCAACACTACTCTTCATTATGGAGTCTCCCAGCCTGTAAGGGTTGCACCTTGGAGGGTTTTAGGGGAGGTTGGCTGTCGGTATAACACAACTGCACTCGTTGTTTGAAGCTTTCGCTTCAAACACAATTTATTTATAGTGGCTTGGAAGGGCTTGGCGTCTAGCCTATTACCACTTAGGGTCGTGCCTACTTGGATGAACGGTATCCAAGAGCAGGCCCCTCTAAAGGAAAAACACATGCAAAAATGATATGTTTGGCATTTTGGTCACCTAAGATAGGGGAGAGCATAGGCCTAGTATCATTCCCAAAACAAAGAATACAATGGTTTTTTTCCCTTAGTTAAAATGAGAAAAACTAGATGAGCTATCTACTTGGGCAAGCATAAAATTTTGTTAACTTTGAAGTGATAACAAGATAGTAGTGGTCTAGTTTTAACCAAGATAGCAATGATGAGTTCAATTTTATCCCAGATAGCACGAATTGTTAACTTTGAAGTGATGATCGAGATAGCAATGGTTCAGTTTTACCCAGATAGCAATGATGAGTTCAATTTTATCCACGTAGCACGAATTGTTAACTTTGAAGTGATGGTCAAGGAGATAGCAATGGTTCAATTTTACCCAGATAGCAATGATGAGTTCAATTTTATCCATATAGCAATGAGTTGTTAACTTTGAAAAGATAGCAATAGCAATGATTCAATGATATGCAAGATCGCAATGATTCAATTACCACTTTCCTAGTTAAAACTATGTGAGATTTGCATGAGCATCTATTTTACTTTCCCTTTAGAAATTGAAGTGTGAGCTAATCAAGTGCAACTATATGAATCTAAACCAGTACCTAGCTTGCAAAACAAATCAAGAGAGTTCCTGCAAAGACGTTAGCGTTAGTAAAAAAATCTTCAAGAAAACCCTAAAATCACTACCTAAAATAGATGCGTTGCTTCAGAGACTGAATGTGTAGAAACAGTGAACAAAAGCGCCACAGTACATATGCACTAAAATAGAGGTTAAAAGCGCAGGAAAACTCTATATATGCACTGATTTAATGTATGCGTTGTCTCAGATGGTAAATGCGCTGGAACAATGTCTGTATGTGTTGCAGAAACGTATGCATCGTGACAGGTAACAGATGCACTAGAACAGAGACTATATATGCTGTGAGAACGTATACGCTATGACAGGTAACAGATGCATGTTAAGATGTACCAGATGCACTGTTTCCTCCTGTGCACGGCTTTCTAAAACACAAAAACTTAGTTTTTGGGTTAAATTTGGGGCTAGGCCCCACGGTGGGTGCCAAAAATGTTAAGGGAAAATTGGATTTCAAAGGAATATAATCAATAATATCAATATCAAGTTACCCAAAACTCAATGGAATGGTGAACAAAGAAGATTCAAATAAACAATGAATAACAAAGCAAACCTTCCTCAATTCGAAGCTTCCATTGATCGCCTATCACAATCGTTCTTGCATGTATGAAATAGGGCCCTCAGAGAGTGTACTTCCTTGCTATGCTTCAAGAATGTCAATTGGGAATGGTAGTGATAGTTTATTGCAATGAAGAGGAGCTTCACAACAATGGTAGTGGTGCGTAGTACGTAGTAGCAAATGCGATCACAAGCAATGAAGGAATTGTTGCCAAAGACGCGCTGTAATTCTTGCAGAGTAACAATACTAAAAGCTTGGATGATTGAAATGGAAGAATAGAGTTCAATTTATAGACTTGAGAGAATGAAGATCAATGGTATAGAAAGAATGAGAAGATCAACGGTTGAGAATAGTTGAGGAATGTGCAATGAACAAGAAGAGGACATGTGTCTTGCTTTCTTTTGCATGAGAGGAGTTTATCAAGAATAGAAGAATGACTTAAAGCAATTAAAAGAATATAATAATCAGTTAAGTGATTTAAAACAAGAAGGAGGGATTTGCATGAGAATAAGAAGATATTTTGCTTTATTAAATATTAGGAATATTTAATTGCATGTGCACAAAGATTGAATTATATTTAGAGATAACTCAATTTAGAAGAAAAAACAACTTAAATAAATAATTGATTTATTTAAATTTAGAAAAGATATTATTGGAAGAAGCAATTAAATAATTAGAATTATTTAATTTAGAAGATTAGAAAAAAAAATTAAATAAATAAATTTATTTAGTTGTACATGATTTGGAAGAAGAAATAAAATATTTGGTTGTATTTTATTTTTGGAGATTAAGAAAATTTAAATAAATTTGATTTGATTTATTCAAATTTGGAGGAAATATTTTTGATTTAATTTAAATAATTGAGAATTATTTAATTGTTTGGAAGAATTTAATTAAATAAAAGGGGTTTATTTAATTTTGACTTTAGAAGAGATAATTAAATATTTCCGTATTTAATTAACTTAGAAGAATGTGAATCGTGTCATTTTTAAGCGCATACAAAAACAATGCAAACTTTTCCTATTAACATTTAGACATAGGATTGACTACATAGTGTAAGAAGGAGTTTTAATAACAAGTGGCCATTGCTACAAATTGTTGGTCTTCACTTTATATGAGGTGACCCACATTCATTGATGAATATGCATTGGGGACTGTTTTCCAATTTTGTTCCCCAGCCAAATAGCCCAAACCCATAAAATCTCTAGTGTTTTCCCCTTTGGAAATGCAAGGAAAAACATCCAAATTGACTAAGTTCCAAAAAACTTTGAGTTTTCCTTGTGTTTTCTGGCTTTTCAGAGTTTTGGAGTTCAGGGTTCTACCCTTCGCCCTTCCATCGTACACTGTCTCTGAACTCCACCCTTTCCTTTGTAAAATATTCTAAGTATGGAACACCTTTCGGACCTCAGAAGTTAGACCTTCTTTCTTCCTCCTCCCTTCCCTTTTGGAAGGAGAAAGGCGGAAAGTCCGAAACTTGAGTTCCGATCCTTCCCCTTTGAAAAAAATGACTAAGTGTTTTAAACTTTTCAGACTTCGGGGGGCGGACTTTCCTCCTTTTTTTCTTCTCCTTTGTAAGGCAGAACACCGAAGGCCCAAGGCTTGATCTCCGACAACTTCCATAATCTTCAGAGACAAAGGGAAATGAGGCCGAACCAAGGGTTTGCCATGATTATACATGATGAAATCTTACTTCCAAGGCGGGATCCAGTTCAAATGAAAGTCAAATATCCAACTGTAGTTGGAATATTGCAGTTGAGCATTTATGGTTCCAAAAGGCGGTTCAAAGTGCGGATTTTCATCGAGATATTTGTTCAACCACTTCTTTGAGATATTTTACTTGCATTTATGTTAAGACAATCAGATTTTCTTTTGATATTCCTTTTGTAAAATATCTTTGACAGGTCCATGGGCGCATTCATTACAGTAGGTAATGGCGCTTCATTGTAAATGATATATAAGACATGAAGTGTAATGTATTCAAGTTAGTTGTTGATTGTAAAAAATCACATCTCTTTTCAATTGTAACCGCGCCTCTTTGAGAATAAGCAATAAGATTTTTACCTTTTCATGAATTATGTTTGCTTTGTGTAATCTTTCTGTTTGAGTTTCCTTTTTTGAATAATTCTTTCCTTCTGGATCTGTATTAGTTTCTTTTATCTTTGCAACTCATTTATGATTTGTGTATGCTTGCCTGTTGTTTATTGTTATTCTATGCATACATAGTTGACTTGAGGGCTGAACATTCAAACCTGGGGTAACACCCTCTTTCCACTTTCAGTTTATCGTCTTTCCTCTTTTCCTCAATGGTGCATAGATTAGGTTTAGTCTTAAGAATAGTTGAATCTCCCATTCAGCAAAGGAACCAGCCTCTCTCTGGAGATTTGATTTCCCTGTAGGGTCTCACACCTGGGAATCATCTCAATGTTTCACTGGATTATTGGAGCCCTAAAAGCCTTCAATACAGGGTGCAAATCCATGTGACAACATATACCATATTTGCACTGCGCTCCACAAGGGAGGGACTTATGGGACTTGTCGCACTCACATCTCATCTATGTTGGAAATTTGACTAACCTCTTAAGGCTATGTAAGCAAATGTAGAAAGAAAAATAAAGACATAAACATAAGGTAGACTCTTGGCATACTTTACAATTATTTCAATATATTTTTAATTAGATCGTACCTATGTTTAATTCAATAGAAATCTTGCCTCCATTTTAAAAAAGAAAGAAAAAAACATAAATTATAACTATTAACTCACAATCATGTAACCATAGTTAAAAATAAAATGAAGAAAATACATTAATACTTTATAATTGTTTGTAAAAGAATGAAAAATATAAATTATGATAAAAAAGGGAAATAATAACTAAAACATAATTTAGTCTAAATAATGTTAAAATTCTTCTATCATTATCAATAAATTTTGTAAAATATGAATACTATAAGAATTATTTTTTAAAATACTATTTAATAAATGGAATTTATAATTAATCAATCACTCTCCAAGGCTTAGAGTTATTAAAAAATTATAATGTGGTGAATTATATCTTTATGAACATACTCCTTACATGCCTCACGTTTGATTAAATTGATATTAACATTGGAACTTTACTTTTATATTTTTATGTATGAATTAAAGATGTGTACTTATTAATACCCGCCTCTAGCATTATGTGTAAATTTATTTATTGGTAATGTGTTTACCGTACATTACTAGTTAAGAATGCAAATGAAAATAAAATGTTTGATAAGACCTACATCAGTTGAGGATCTCCCTAGCAAGAATGTTGAATGAATTTTTATATTTCTTGGGATTCTCATCCTCATTAAGTGGGTCAAAAGATACTAGTTGCATTCGCCCTCAAATGGCACTACCTACTAATTTAAAAAAAATAATTCCCATGCCATTAGAATTATGTGGGCTCATTCATATAAAATATAATTTTGTGAAATATGTCAAGTGTGTTTGGAAAGGGTATGGACATCCATAGTTATATTAATAACACATATAAGTAACTTGTAATGACCAAACTATCTCCGGACAATCAATTCAAAAATCTGCACTTTCATTTTAATGTGTCTAGCAAGATGGTCGCAACTACAATATTTGACAGAATTCCTCTTTTCTTCATGTTTTTTTTTTGGTATTGAATGTATGCAATTTTACAAATAAAAACAGTTCGCATGGACTGATAAACCACTGTTCAAGTATATCCAACAAGTAATAACAATTATGTGTCTGTGTTTCCTTTATGTTTTGATGGATGTCCATACCTTACTCCAAAGCTTTCATTTTGGCACAGGCTTAGAGTATGCTAAAAAAAAAAAAGGTGAAGTTATCAAGTTGGAGATTTGTTTGTTTACGGGTATCAACCAAACTTCCATACTTCACATACATGTAAATAAGTTTATTATGAAAAGTTGTGTATGTAGCAAATATAAATTACCTATAAGCAATGAGCGACTGGACTTTTTTTCCTTGTGAAAGCAGAGCTAGTTGTTTACCTCATTTACCCAGCTTAAGTGCCCAATATATACGCAGATCATAAAGTAGCAGATCCAATTCCAGGAGCAAAGGTAGCCCACCTCTCTCTCTGCCACCACCATCTCATCTCTCTGCCTATCTGCCCCACGTGGTTGGTTCAGCACCCCCATCCCCCACAGTACCGTAAACTGATACCATGGATTCGGATTGGGAATACACGTCTGCACTTGATATTTAAAACTACATGCAAACATTCATTATAGATGCTACTATTTATCAATGCTTTCTACGTGCTTGTCTATTTATTTGCCACCCCATTCTACTCTCTATCACCTTCTTTTTAAGTTGTGGACATGTCTATACTGTAGTTTAACCTCATAAATCTCTTCACCACTCATGTATGGATAAGTCACGACTACAAATGCATGTCTTCGTTGGCTACTTGTGGCATTCATTCAAACAGCCAAAGTTTAGGTTTTAATGTTTAGTTCTTATTTTATTGACAAGATTTTAGAGCATTATGATTAGAATCTATGACTTTTCCTTACATTGAAATAAGATAATAATACGATGCATGTCCCACAATTTTTCTCATTTTAAACGTATTTCACACCTTACGAATCTACGAAAGAGTATATCTGTCAACATAACTTAAAAATTTAAATCTTATAAGCCGACAAATTTACTAAATTTTATACAAATAATCATTCTCCATTCGAGATAATTCTCTCTCGACAATTGCTAGATCTTGCATTTAGATATTGTCCATTGTGTCAATTATGATGAAGTGTCTTGTCCATCATGTGAAATCCATGTCATATCCACTTACATTAACATGAATAACTTTTATTTTAAAGATTCAGGTGGTATTCATTGATGTCTTTTCTTCATTAATTTCCAATTTATTCTTGTATATCCATTAGTTTGTCCAAGAGTAATTTGTGTCACTTTAGGGACTTCTATTATTCCTAAGGTGAGTACTAGGAGTTTTAGTAAAATATAGAAAACACTTCCATTTGTTTTCAAGTTGCACCAAGTCCATTTATCCATAGTCTCTAGTCCCATACAAAGAGTACCATATAATATTATGGCAATTTTTTCAAGTCATATACCATGGTAAGGTAACTACAACAATTAATATTTACTAGTCTTTTAACTGGGCACTATTAACTATACTTTCAACTATGTTGCAACTTCTCTATCATGGCAAAGCAATTACAACAATGATGATCTATTGCTTCTTTGTGACTTCAATATCAATGAGCGAATACGCTTTGTTAGACATCAACAAAAACAAATATCAAATCTTTAAAATGGACATGTATTGAAGTGATCATGATACCACTTGTCTTTTATTTGACATATCAAACACAAAACATTGATATAAAAAATGCAAGCTCATATCATGTATAAAATACAAACTGGGGAAGCATGTCCATCATTGTATCAACAATTTCATATTCATTTTATTTTATTTCTAAAATATTTACACAAACAATCTTATAAAGAGAACAAATATGTAAAATATTGCACATTCAAAAAATAAAAAAAAATGAAACTAAATTAAAAAACAAATCAAATAGACAAAATAAGAGATGATACAATCCATATTACTTCAGTCCCATTTACATTAAATTTTTCTATTACAAAACAAATTCTACAATTACAATATTTCAAAGGTAGGTACTAGCCACTACATGACACTTACTTTTATTAAATTGGATTGTGGTATGATGATTTTTATAGGAGTTATGTAAGAATTTGTGTGTTTAAAAAAAAATTAGGTTAGTTTTATGAGAAAAATACCTAGTATGCACCTCCAGTACCATAAGATTTATTAAACAAAAAATCTTGATACAAAGGCAAACAAACTATGCCCATAAAATAGAATTAGGACACAAATTCATTTCCCACATTAATGGAGAGATTACCACTTACACACCAAACCAAGCAACATTAAAAGTAATATTTCTTCACTATAATTGAAAATAAAGTCTTTACAATCACTGTGTAGATAAATAGCATACATGGGCATAGATTTTGAGACCTCCTTTATTTAGCCTACATACAACTGTGTTTTTTAGATTTGTAGTCCTACACAAAATGATGAAACTCCCTTTTCTCTCCTTGATTTCCTTTTTCTTTAATCTTCTCTCCTCTACAGAGTTGTGGTCCCCACTCTTCCTTATACAATTTCTTCCTTAAGTTCCCCTTTCTTCCTTATAGGTGTTGGTGTGAATGGGGTATATTACCTAACTGGTTTACCTCTTAAGTCCTATTCACACTAGTTTACTCAAGTTTACTTAGGGCATTTTCACTTTATATCTCATGTCATAAGATTAACACCCATGTCATAATCTTATGTTGTCCTATGTCTCACTTTGGCCTATATAACCAAGGGCTGCTCATTGTAATCTCATTCATGTACATATGTATGCATATTACATTTTTGCATCCTTGAAGATAGAATATAATTAGTCTTTCATGTTGGGTCTCTCTTGTGCTTTCATTGAAGCTCCTAGATCTTGGGTGGCTACCTCCAAAGCCAAATCTTGCATGGTATAGATCATTCTATACGAACTCTTACATGGTATCAGAGCTTGTGGGATTGCTTTATGTTAATATTTTGAGAGATCTAGGTTACAAATTTTGGTTTCTCTTGAAAATTTAATTATGCTCTTCTCTTGCATTGAATGATTACCTAGAAAATAAAAAAACTTGATAGAAATACTAGATTTGGGAGGGTTTATTCTTTGTGGCTTTGTATTTAAGGTTGCTTTGGGAGATCCCTAGAGTAAATATGAGCCCACCATTGAGTTTAGGGTGTCCAAGGAAGTCCATTTTGCCTTTTGATTTGTGAAAATTGGGCTTTGGAGGCCAAATCTACAAAGGTTTGAAGTTGGGAGGTGGTTGCTAGATTTGGAAGGTAGCCATATTTTTGGAGCACTTTGGATCAAATCTGATCCTGCCATCAAGAACCTATAGATTGAATGTAATTTTGTCAAATTTGGAGCACTTGACCTGGAGCCTAAGAAAAATTTCCCTCCTACCCCGGTGTACGGATAGTAGGGAATATTCCCTGCGGAGGCAAAATATTTTGCAACATCTACGAATCTGGTCATAGACATCATTCGTACAGAGGTATAAATACTGCATTTTTAATTGATTTTTTAGATTTAAAAATAAAAAGTCAAATCTATGGTAGGGTACTATTGTACCCTGCATAGTTTGTAGGGTACATGTTGCAGGATTGGTAACCACCATGAGGGCACCACGTGGCACAGATCCCCACCACCATAGCCACTGCTACCACTATATATCACCTCTCTAGCCTGCTAAGCAGTTTCCCATAAAAGATCAACCATTTCACTTTTTCGTGAACAATTTTGGTGTTAGACAATGATTTTGTAGGAATTCATTGGTGGTTTTGTGCTCAGCTAAGAATATTCTATTCATAGAGAGAATATTCTATCGATGTGTATTGACATGATCATGTCATTAGTATGTCTCCTTCCCCAACTCTTGCCCTCTCATAGATTGCATTTTGGTTTTGACTCTTAGACTTTGTAGGCTCTATTTTCAATCATACTGGCTCCTTTTGTGAGAATTTTTTTTTTGATTTGGGGTAGAATTTCAAGAGATTTATAGTGATTTAGATAGATTTTAATTTTAGTGTTTAGAATTTTTCATACATTATAGATTTTCATAGTTGTTGTTGAGCAGTTCTTGTTTTGGGAACTTTTGGAGCTCCGTTCAGACTCATATGACTTGTGGCCTAATTTGACATCTATGATGTACTAAGATCAAGACCACTTCACTTATTTGGCAAGTGACAACTATAATTGCACTAAGTATAAAGTGCCAAGATCATATATTTCTTGGGGCCCATATTACTGATTGAGTGAATTTTGGGGGGTAATCTTGTGCTTTTGTTGAATTGAGTCTCTTGATTGGTCTATTGTGTGAATATTTGAGGAGGTAACATGGGTATTAAAAGGCATCCTACTGTAATAAGATTAGAGAGATAGAACTATAAGTCTTGGTGAGATGGAATCCTTACTCATTTCATGTGGCTTCATCTTTTGCCCTATCTCTATGGACTAATTCCTCAACCTACATCCTTTTGGTGGAAACTTGTGTGGGATTTAAAGATTGAATAAATCCTAGGAGTGATTGGTTACAGTGTTGATATCAATACCTAGCTAGCCACTTCTCACATTAAGTGCCCTCGTGACCTTTGGACCACACTTTGGGAGATATCTGGAGACTTGAATGAATCTCCATTCCTAGAGGATCTTGTTCCAAATTTCCTTTTTCCACTTGATGTTTTTTGACCATATGACCATAAAATAACTGCAATGCTTAATGATTGGGAAGAGATTGAACATCGAGATGACATAGAAACTTATATGAATGATCCTTCTCCTCATACATAGACTTCCATTGAGACTTTGGCTTCTATGAATCTTAATCTATATTTAGAGAGTTCATCTTCTTTATCTATGAGTCAAAATCTTGAGGCCAAGAACTATTGTATTCAAGAATTGGAAGATACATATGATGTTCACACTCGGGCATCTAGTGTGGACACTTTTGAGGAGATACATTATGGTCATTTGAATCTTGGTGTTCTTTCATTGACCGAGGTTCTAAAGACGTGCTAAAACTCCATCTCCTCCATCAAATTAGTTTAGTGTTACTTCAGATGGGGCTTCTAGTGATTCAATGTAGCAGGATCATCGTCTTCTAGATACAACTACTTGGGATGACTAATTAGCACACATTGAAAGTTTATTTTGTGAGTCCTATCTTACAGATTTGGAGGACACTATTGAGAACATTCATCTCCTCTTTGATGTTAGCTCTTATGGAGTTGCATCAACTTCTTTGGATGTGATGAGGGCACATTCATACCCTCTTATTCTTTCCTTGCCTACTCACTTGTTATAGTTTGGTATTGGGTTGGAGGATGCTTCATTGTCTTTGGACCATGTTCTACATCCATTTCCACTAGGTTCTAGATTGTCACTTTCTTCAGTTTGGCCTCAGACTCCAAATTTGATTGTCATCTTTTAGCACTGACTTGGAGACACTTGAGTAGAGTTCAGAGACATCATAAATCTTGAGTTTTCTTCCCTCATATTCCTTTCAAGAATGGGAAGACATCTTGCATACATCCTTGGGTTTCTTTCTTCCTCAGGTGAGAAATTTTGTTTGATGGTTTTGGATCATCTTCAACATTCATTATTGAGCATTTGCCACTAGTGAAGGATATTCTACATTGAGGGGGGATGCATGGTCTCTCTTCTTCTCTCTTATAGGGAGAATTTTTCCTCACATGGGGTTTTATCCTTCTCATACTTTTGGAAAGCATCTTGTGACTTCTCTCTTTTGGAGAGGAGTTTTTTCCTATGAGTTTTTATCCCTTGCTCTATTTGTGAGAGATTGTTTTATATATGGGTACCTCATCATGCCTTGTAGCTGTGACCCATCTTTGGATCTTTGCATCTTTCACATTATCCCTAAGTTGTACTTAAGAGGGGGTATTGGTGTGAATGAGGTATATTATCTAACCAATTTACCTCTTAGATCATATTCACACTAGTTTACTTAGGGCATTCTGAGGGCATTTTCATTTTATGTCTCAAGTCATAAGATTAACACACATGTCATAATCTTATGTTATCCCATGCCTCACCTTTGCTTATAAAATAAAGGGCTTCTCATTGTAATGTCATTCATGTACATAATGTATACATATTACATTTTTGTATCCTTTGATAGAATAGAACTATTCTTTCCTATTGGTTCTCTCTTGTGCTTTCATTGAAGCTCCTAGATCTTTGGTGGCTACCTCCATAGCCAAATCTTGCATGGTATAGAACATTCTATACCAACTCTTACAACATGTCTTCATATCCTTCACATGAGGACACACTAATTTCAACTCTTAAAATGGTAACTCTCTCTATCTTCTTACTATTCTACTCACTTCTAATCCTAGATTGTCCATTGTTGTTGATTCTATTTATCACATCACCTCCTCTCTTCTTTTGTTGCCCCAAAAAGTGGTTGACTCATTTCAATGGGAGTCGCCCACAAAGATTTTAAATTCACCAACTCCTATACTTCTTGGCTGTCCATTCAATACACTACTAGCAAATGTTAGAATGACTCCAAGACAAAATCAATGGTAGAAAATTTGAAATTTGAATTCTGGTGTTGCTTCTTGCTTGCCTTTATATGATGCCCTGACATTAAATGCTTAGAGTTACAAAATTGTGAGTCCCTACTCACTACCAAAATTATATGATTGGAGTTCATAGATTGTGTTGCTACAAGTGAACTTGTAGCTAAATATCCTTTCTTCCACTTCTACACCTTTAGCACAAGCCATTTTTGCTATTTACTTCCATGAATGCCAACTTGTTATGCTATCTTCACAAAAATCCTCTTGAAATGTCCAGTGTACCACTTATCACTCCTAGACCATAGCCTCCCACTTCTCCTCACTAAACCAATCTTCTTTAGTGGCATACAAGAGGTAAATAAAATTTCATCCGTGAGAATATAAGGGATAGCTACAAGCATGGTTAAATTAGTTCAATAACATTTCCTAATGCATGGTTTTCCTACAACTTCCAAGTAAGTTTTCTGTTAGGAAAGGTGTCTCAACCTTGCAATTACAGAAAGTGTGATTTTTTCAGTTATAAAAAATAGAAAAACTCAAATTCTGGGCTATAGATTTGGTTTTTGCCCAAAATAAAATTTTTGGGTTGTTCGCACTGCCATTGAAGGTGCTTAGTGCATAGATCTCTTTGAGATCTTCAATTAAAAAAAATGGGTCCAATCGACCTCCCAGATCAAAATTTATGGCCTTCGGAAGTTGGGCCTCCTCTATTGGAAATGTAAAAATGTGTTGGACACAAAAAAGAGCTGTAAGGGGTTGTTAAGGGTGTAGTTCAGTGGTTAAGTCACTCAATTCTATTGCATGCCACCAGGGTTCAAATCCCCGTTGGGCCAAAGATCTTGTAGTCTTTGCGCCTTCACTGGGCTAACATGCTCGTAAGATTTGTGTCTTTGCTTCGATGTTGTGCTTGCAGGTGGTGGGCCTTCATTGGGCCAACGAGCTTGTGGGTTTGAACCTTCAATATTAATGCAGGTGTTCATGCCAGGTGTTAATGCCAAGGGATGAAATCCCCCGTGTTGTGGCCTTACAGGTTCATAGCTTTGGTTAAAAGTGATTCATCTAACCTAGAAGGGACAGGCTAAAAATTCCCCATTCACTGATAAAAAAAGCTATAAGGGGGAGTTATAGGTGTTGTTCTTAAGGAATTTTTGATTGGAGATAATGAAACCCTAAGAATTTTGGCACCACTTTTGGGTGGTTTTAGCTCATGGTTTTATAATTACTGTTTAATAGTTTTATGTATTGTATCTCGTATATTAGGTGCTTGAGATGGAGGTTGTGTGTGAGTCTTGTAAATGTTGAGTTGCCTCCGGATCTCTGGTTGATGATACTCTTGTGAAAGCTTTCTCAACAAGTATATTGTAATATTGTTAAGATTTCTGAATAATATATTGGGCTACTTTTGTAGTGTGTGGTTTCTCTCCCAAAAGGGTTTTCCCTATGTAAATCATTGTGTTGTGGTATGATTGCTATTTATGTTTATTTCTATATAATTTTTGTAATTATTGTAAAGATCTGAAAAAGTTTATCATAACCCCCCTCTCAAGATTAGTGTAGGAAGTTTTTCCACTACCTTAGTTTCCTTACAAGTAGTATCAGAGCTTGATCACATTTGGTTTCAATTGTGGGTTGTTAGGTTTTTTGAACTAATCTAGTTTTGAGTGGAAGCTTGTGCAGAAGATACATTTTGATCTTGTTGCAAGAATTTTTAGATGGCAAGCACATCAGGGACAATAGAGGTAGAAAATTTTTATGGTAACAATTTTGAGATGTAGAAGCTGAAGATGGAAGATCTGTTAATTGATCAAGATCTATGGGATGTTGTTGACGAGCATGTTTCAAGGCCTATAGCTGCTACTTTTGCTACTCAATATGATGTTATAGACCGTAAATCCAAGGGCCTAATCAAATTGTGCTTGATAGATTCTATTTTAATCAATGTCCATGAAGAGTCCTCAGTGAAGAAACTATGGAAGAATCTTGGTGAGATATATCAAGTCAAATATTTAGTGAACAATATTTTTTGAGGAAGAAGCTGTATTCCTTGAGAATGGAAGAGGGTGGATGAATTGTAGACCACATGGAAGCATTAAATATATGTTGGTGGCTCAATTGGCATCAATTGGTGTAAAAATTGATGAGGAGGAGAGATGTCAGATCCTTCTTTGTTCTTTGCCTGATTCCTGAGATTCTCTTGTTATGGATATTGGGAGTACTTCTATTGTCTTGAAAGTTGAATATGTTGTGGGTTCTTTGCTTTTTGAAGAGATGAGGAGGAAGGTATCCATCAGTGCCAAAGAGGCCCTTAATGTTTGTGGAAGACCTAAAGGAAAAAGCAAGAAGAGTGAGAAGTGTGATAAATCCAAGTCCAAGGGGAGATCCAAATCTCTTGGAAAGTCCAAAGTTATTTGCTGGAATTACGATAAGCCTAGACACTTCCGTAAGGAGTGTAAAGAAGAAAAGAAGAAAAGAAGAAAAAGAAGAAATTTGATTTTGATTCTGAGTCTGAGAAGGAAGATGGTGATGCATTTATTGCATATTTGGCCACTCGTACAAGTAATGATGCATGGTTAATTGACTTAGATGCATCTTTCCATATGACCTCTAATAGAGATTGGTTTTCTGAATATGAAGAATTTGATGGAGGTAAGGTGTACTTGGGTGATGATTCTTATTTAAATATTGTTGGCTGTGGTAAAGTTAAAATCAGATTTCCTAATGGTAGAGTAAAAAAGATTAATGGTGTGTTGCATATCCTTGGGTTAGCACAAAATTTATTATATGTGAGAAAACTAATAGATGCGGGTGTACAAGTAGTCTTTTTTGATGCATGATGCAAGATGGTTAGAGGTGCTATGGTGATCACTAGATGTGTCAGATTTGGCACATTGTATAAACTTGATGCATACATTATTGAATGCAATAGTAGTTTTGTGAAAAGCAAGTTTATGAATACATCATTGGAAAAGGTGAGGGTTTCTTCTTCAGTGGATGGTCATGGTTTTTAGGTACCTAAGGGTGCTCTTTCTTTTGAATCAAAGTTACTTGCAGAGAAGACTATGTTATGACACCAGAGATTAGGCCATGTTATAGAAAAGGGTCTAAGGACCTTGAAAAATAAAAACCTTCTTGAAGGGTTGATTGATTGTAACCTTGATTTCGGTTTCTAACCCTGATTTTGATTTCTATGAGCTTTGTATTTATGGTAAACAAAACTGCGTTAAGTTTTACGTAAGTTCTCATAAATCTTGTGTTGTATTGGCTCTTATTCATTCTAATGTTTTTGGTCCTATAGATGTTCCTTCCATTAGAAAATTGACATATTATGTTTCATTTATTGATGATTATAGCAGAAGGACATGGGTATATTTTCTAAAGAGTAAATTTGAAGTTTTCAGTTGATTTAAAGAATTTAAAGCAATGGTTGAGTTGTAGAGTGGAAATAAAACAAAATGTTTCAAGATTGACAATGGCAGTGAATTTTGCTCTAATGTTTTTGATAGATTATGTAAAGATTGTGGCATTTAGAGATAAAAGATAACTCCATATTCTCCACAATAGAATGAAGTTGTAGAAAGAATGAACATGACATTGATGGGGAAGGCTAGAAGTATGCTTAGTGGTGTTGGTCTAGAATAAAGGTTTTGGGTTGAAGTTGTTGCCACTACTTGCTACTTGATTAATAGGTCTCCTACATCAGCTCTTGTTGATAAAACATGTATGGAAGCATGGTCAGGTCACAAGCCTTTATTGAGACATCTTAGAGTTTTTGGTTGTGAGGCATATGCACATGTGCCAAACGAGAAGTGAACAAAGTTGGAAAACAAGGCTGCGAAATGTATCTTCATTGGGTATAGTTATGGTGCGAAAGAATACAAGCTTTGGGATCTTGTTGTACAGAAGGTAATATATAGTAGAAGTGCGATTTTTAGAGAAACTAAACGCTCTTCTATTACATTATAGCCAAAACAAAGTGAACTGAAAGATGTGATTGAACTTCCTTCTACACTTTAGAAAGTTGAATTAAGGCCTCATCAAGGTTTTGGGTTGTAGAAAGATAGACAAGAAGTTGAGGAGAGCTCATCTAGTTTTGAATCTTCATAAGAGGAGGAAAAACCTCCAACTTAGCTTGTTCGAAGGTCTAGAAGGCATAGATAAGGTCACTTGAAAGGTATTCACTTGATGATTGAAAATGTATTTTTCTTTGAATATTAACATGGATGAACCAAGATCTGTAGAAGAGGTATTAGGTATGAATGATGTAGAGTCCTAGAAGATTTCCATGGATGAAGAAATGACAACTTTGAAAAAGAATGATACATGGGATCTAGTACCATTTCCTGAAGGATGAAAACCTATTGGATGCAAATGGGTGTTCAAGAAAAACATTGGTTCAGATGGAGGTATTGAGAAGTATAAAGTATGGTTGGTTGCAAAAGGTTACTCTCAGGTTGAGGATGTTGATTACAATGAGATATTTTATCCTGTTGCTAAATGACATCCATTAGATTCTTGCTTTCTATTGCTACTACTTATGATCTAGAGGTTGAACAAATGGATGTGAAAATGAAATTCCTTCATGGTGATTTGGAGGAGGATATTTATATGACACATCCATAGCACTAAGTGGTGAAAGGTAAAATTAATTTAGTTTGTAAATTGAATAAATCTTTGTATGGCCTCAATTAGAGTCTTAGGATGTGGTACCATAAATTTGATACATATGTGTTGAGTTTTGGATTTGAGAGTTCTAAATAAGATAACTATGTTTATTATAAATCTAATGGAGATCATTTCCTTCTTATTGCATTGTATGTTGATGATATGTTATTTATTGGTAAAGGGAAGGGAATGATTTCAGAACTAAAGTCTCAACTTGCAGCTAAATTTTAAATGAAAGATCTTGGTGTAGCTAAACATTTTTTTGGGATGAAAATCAGAAGAGATAGAGTGAATAGAAAACTATGGGTTGGCTAGAGTAAGTATGTCAATACATTTTTATAGAGGTTTAACATGCAAGGTTGTAGACCATTGTGTGTTCCTCTTATAGTTGGAATAAAGTTATCTACTTCACAATGTCCAACATCCCCATCAGAGATGGAAGACATGAGCAGAGTGCCTTACTGGAGTGCAATTGGAAGTTTGATGTATGCTATGGTCTATACTAGGCCAAACATTGCCCAAGCAGTGTAAGTTCTTTCCAAATATATGTCTAATCTTGGTAGAGCTCATTGGGATGCAGTTAAAAGAGTCTTCAAATTTTTGTAGGGTACCTTAGAGTAATCCTTGTGTTATCATGGTAATTTTATAGGAGACATGCATTCCCTTGATATTCATGGTTATGTGGATTCGTATTGGGAAGGTGATGTTGATAGCAGAAGATCCACTAGTGCTTATGTGTTTACTTTATTTGGTGGTTCAATTAGTTGGATGAGTAAGTGATAGGCTGTGGTTGCTTTGTATACTACTGAAGTTGAGTATATGACATCTACTCACACTCTTAAAGAAGCCATTTGGCTTAAGAGACCATGTTTAGATATTGGAATAAAATAAGGTGCAATGATAGTTTATTGTGATGGTCAGAGTGTGATCTGCCTAACTAAGAACCCAACATTTCATGCCAAGACCAAGCACATTGATGTACAATATAATATTGTTAGAGATATGGTCAAGGATGGTAGGGTGAAGCTAGTTAAGGTAGAGACTTTGATGAATGTTGTAGATTCATTAACTAAGCCTGTGAGCATAGAGAAGTTCAGATGGTATTCGAATTCTATGGGCCTCTTAAACCCTAACAATTAAATCATGGTTTTGATACTCCCTTTTCTCTTGCAAGGTGTTCGACAAGTGGCAGAATGTTAGGAAATGTGTCTCAACATTGCAATTACATAAAGTGTGATTTTTCAATTATAAAAATTAGAAAAACTCAATTTTTGGGTTATAGAGTTGGTTTTTGGCTAAAATAAAATTTTTAGGTTGTCTGCACCACCATTGGGGGTGCCCAATGCATAGATCTCTTTGAGCTCTTCAATTTTTTAAAAAAAGGGCCTAATCGGCCTCCCAGACCAAAAGTTATGGCCTTCGAAAGTTGGGTCTCCTATATTGGAAAATGCAAAACTGTGTTGGACACATAAAAGATTTGTAAGGGGGAGTTACACATGTTGATGTGTGCTTTGACACATCATAAGACATCTTTGATTAGAGATAATGAAACCCTAAGAATTTGGGTGCCACTTTTGGGTGGTTTTGGTCATGGTTTTGTAATTATCGTTTGATGGTTCATGTATTGTATCTCCTATATATTAGGTGCTTGAGATGGAGGTTGTGTGAGAGAGTCTTATAGATGTTGAGTTGCCTCCGGATCTCTGGTTGGTGATACTCTTGTGAAATCTTGCTCTGCAAGTATATTGTAATCTTACTAAGATTTCAGAATAATATATTGAGCTGCTTTTGGAGTGTGGGGTTTTTTCTCCCGAAAGGGTTTTCCCCATGTAAATCATTGTGTTGTGGTATGATTTCTATTTATGTTTATTTATGTATAATTTTTGTAACTATTGTAAATATCTAAAAAAAAATTCATAACCCCCCTCTCATGATTAGTGTAGGAAGTTGTTCCGCTACCTTAGCTTCCTTACATTTTCCACTTTGAAACTCTTCCTCCTCTTGTTGCAGCCTTGCAAACACCTCTGTATATTCTAAATTCATGCTTTTCCTCTCTTAGACATCATACAATGATTCACCTATTGTTGTTGTAATATCATTTTCAACATGAATCTTGACAGGTTGTGATGGATTTCCAAGTACTCAACTTTCTTTTTCTCAACTCCACTTATCACTTCTTCATCCATACATTTCTCCTCCGCATCTTCATTCGGTATCCTATGCTATAGCTTTTGATCATTGGGTGTAAAGTCATTTCCCAGACTCAAATCTAGATGCATTATAAACTCACACAACTTTTCCAGTAGCTCCTTTTTATCACCACCAATCTTTGTTGCAACATTACACCCATTAGTGTTCTCCAAATTAAGCACCCTTTGTTCAAGTTGTGCCTCCTTATTTTCTACTTCATGATACTCCTTATTGTCTCCTTCTAATGTTATACTTTCTTTTGTCAAGTCAATGACTAGTGTCTCCATTTCTTAAATTCTTAGTTTCTCCTCTTTGTTCCCCTCAAATGAATCTTCTACATTAGAAGGTTCCTCATTGCCATCACCTGCTATACCCACTTGCAACACCATTTTTCTACCACATGCTACCCCTACTTACAGTACCATGGAGACTTCGTTGTTAACATAGGCATCCGCACATTCTTCTCGCTTTACTACATACACTTGCAACTTCTCAAAAATTATAGCATCGTCACATTCAACCTCCTATTTAGGCTCTCTTGCTGCATCTACTTGTAGTTCATTAGTGATCATTTTTACAACACATGCAACTTCATGTTTGGCTACTCTCAAGAACTCTTTACATGCAAAAAATAATGTTCTTGGGCTGGTTGTTGTCTCCTCTTCGGTAATTTCCAATGGAGTGAGGGTATTCCTTCTCCCATTCTTCACTAAAGCATATTTATTTGTCCTACCATCATGGACAACTTATTTGTTCATATTTCTTTGGCTTTCCCAAGAGTAGATAGCACACATCCATAGACATTACATCACACCACACTTCATCCTCATAAGTTTTGATTTGAAAACTTACTAGATATTGTAACCAAAACTTGATGATCCTTTTGCATCCAAGATACCTTGTATGGATTTGGATGAGCTACTCTTCTTAGCCTCAACTTATTTACCATCTCATAGGAAACTAAGTTATCCATGCTACCACTTGTTGGGTGAATATTTTGTCGTCAACTAACTGAAGACAAAATGGTTATATCAACCATAGTATAATGAGATTAAATCTCTCCTCTCAGAAAGGGGAGGCTCCCTTCTTATTGATAACTAATATCAACTAGTAACTAACTAGACTTATTTATACTAAAAATTATCCTTGGGGTGATTCCATATCATCCTATTCTCTTATTTCATAATAGAAGTTTACAATTCAAGCTAACAATCCCACGAAGCTTATAATATGCAAAGAACTACAAATTACTAACTTGGAGCAATAATGGCCAATATCCAATTAAGTTACACAAAAGAATAACTAATTGATACCATCGTGTGTTAATCACCAAGAAACCCACGAAAACACAAAGTTTTTCGTTGCTTCTTATGCCAATTGAAAATGAAAGAGTTCGGAGTAGAGTGCATCCCAAAGTCTTCACTATATGCCAAGATAAGATAACACGATCACAGACAATAACTTGCAGCCCAAAGTCTTCAAGTTACTTCTCATTCACAAACATAAACACAAATCCCAAAGATGATATCGCAGCACAAAGTCTACAAAATCAGATTTGAATCACCTTCTAAACACTTGATTTCCACGCTTACAATTCAACCATGCATACGAGATAACGCAATAGAAAGGACATAAGAACAATTCTATAACATCACAAACTTGATCCAAGACAAAGATTGGATGCCAACTTGCTTTCTTTATATTGATTGAAAACTGATTTACAAAATAAGCTCAAAGTCTCAAACTGCTTTTCAAAATGGTAGCACTTTGCTTCAATAGCTAAAAGATAATATTTACATAAGAGGCCCTCTTTATTTATAGGGAGAGGCCGAGAGCAAAAATAGGAAATATACTACTTTGACTTATTCAAAATCTGAGTCCAAATTGATTTAGGACTTCTCTATTTTTACATGTAATTACATATTTGAAAATAGCATGTAAATATGTCTGGAACAAATTGCATAAAGCATGAAAATATTGAAAAATAAACTAAGGTACGTTCAACTTTCTCCACCGTCCTTCTCCATGAAATCATCATACTTCTTCATGATTGCTTGCACTTCATCATTATCTGGTCATGAAGTATGCTTGGAGATAGCAAGGGCTCTTGTGCTTGAATCCTTATTGAAATGCAGATGTGAAAATTTCAAAATGCGTGCACAAGAAACTACAATACAAAGTTCAAGGTTTGGCAGTGTTAGAAAAACTTGCGTGATTGGAAATTGCAGTAGTGAGGGAAATCTGAGCAATTGTATGAGCTTGGAGGTCTTAGGCGTGATGAAGGCGAATAATGGAGCAAAAGCGAGAAATTGGGCAAAATGGAAAAATTTCCTAAAGTTAGCAAAATTTTACATGGTGGGTGTAATGTCGCTGAATTTTAGCGCTTCTGCATGGTGGAATGTTGGTAAAGTTGCAATGTCGACAAATTTTGCCGACTCTATAAGTGGAAGAACTTGTTAAGTGTAAGGCTGACAAATTTTGCTGACTCTGCAAGTGGAAGAACTTGCTAAGCATAAGGTCAACAAATTTTTCTGACTCTGCAAGTGTAAGAACTTGCTAAGTGTAAGGTCAGTAAATTTTTCCGACTCTACAAGTGGAAGAACTTGCTAAGTGTAAGGTTGGCAAATTTTGCTGACTCTGCAAGTGGAAGAACTTGCTAAGTGTAAGGTCAGAAATTTTTTCCAACCTTGCAAGGGAAGGATGACAAGTTTATTTTTGCATTAGGAATGTAGGGGCACTGAAATTCAATGCTCCTACATGAACGAAAACTTTCCTAACTCTAATAAATGAAATTTTACAACTTGGTTTGTTTTGAAAATTTTGACGAACTGAAAAAGATTAATGCTTGGAAAGATGTTCCGAGGCTAGGGGACCACGCATGAGGGCAAATATGATTCACCTAGTTTTGCATGCTTAGAGTGTGTGGGCTACGAAATAGACAAGTTTCGTAGGGGTTATCCCACGAATCGAGCATAGCTGAATTCGAGGATAACACCACTATAAATTATGACCTTTCAACACTTACCTCTCACCTTGTCCTAAACAAACTCCTTCACTTTATGGGCTCATCCTTTCTTCTTGCTGGTTTCAAAAACATCATTCATCATAAGGTCTTGTCCATGTTTTGGTTCCTTCATGCATTTATATGAAGTATTTCTCCTTGCATTTGTCCAAGTGACATAACTTCAGACCTCACTTCTCCTATCACTGTACTAATGCATTTTTGTGCATTTAGTTGCCTTATTGCCCACTTATCCACACTTGTAGCATTCTCCCACGAATCCTCCACCTCTTCTTTGACCAAATATACCTTCTTTTCTTGTTGAGACACTTCCTCTCTTTCTTCATAGCTATTTTTCTAATTGTAAGTGGTGTTGTCCCTTTCATCTTGGCTATTCACATTTGCTCTTCTTCATCTTCGATAGGTTCTCTTTCACTTGCAAGTCTTCTTTTGCTACTAGTTGAACCTTGTTATCTCCTTAGAAGTTTCTCCTTGGACTTCAATGCATATTGGTAGGCCTCCTCAATAGTCCATAGCCTTACCATACTCAATGAGCTTCTTGTATACTCAATCTCAATCCATTCACATATTGTGCCACCTTCTCATGCTACAACTCTTGGTGACCTAACCTAATGCTCCACACAAACCCCAAATCTAATGTCACATGAATACCAATCTCTAGGAATAAACAATAGACCATAGAGAGAAAAATTACAAACCATATCATAAACCATCTCCTTCCACCAACACCACCAAGTGTTGAAGCTATGACAAGTAAGATCCCCATTTCCAAAACCCCAAACAAAAAATCCTTAACATCCAATAGTTCAACCCCAAGGTTAAACACAATATTAATAAATCAATAAACTTGCAAGGATGTAATATTTTCAAGTAAAGTAAGATCAAACCAATAGCCATTCCCATAACCATAAAATATGCCCAAAACCATTCCCTGCACTCAACCAAAACTCTAGAGCATACTCTAGAGCACACTCTGGAGAACACTCAAGAGCCGAGTCTCCTCCAAAACTAACATATGTAGCTCAAGACTCACTCCATGATAAAATAAAGCACACAAAATAGAATACATCTAAGTACTAGGTGAACAATGTGTCTCGAATAATTCTTTGTTGAGTGAACCAAGAGTGGGGAATGAGATTGCTCCTCTTGAGATAGTCACACAAACTCTCCCCATGAACAATCTCCTCATTAGATCCATATTGAAATCACATCTAACTCTGGGTGAGGGCTCTCAGTCTTTCTACTGAAGCCTCATCAAAGAGTCACCATTCCAACATTCCAACACATGCTCCCCATACACAAGATATCTCTTGTGTCACCCAAATTTGACTATTAGCAACAGGTGCACAACCGATCATCTCATGCTAAAATCTAGCTATAAAACCACAAGCTCTAGAAGTATCCAAGAAAAATGATCATGGCACACAACTAGCAGATTACCACAAAAGCTCCCTCTACGTGATTAGTACAGAATCCAAGAATTCTCCATGATGTTGTGATTTACATCTTCCTCATAGAAGATCTTTTGCCTTCAAGGGATAGATCTACTCCTAAGAGAACCCATATCATTCCAAGACTACAAAAAAAGATCTAAAGTCCTCCATGGCACAATATCATATCACTGGAAAATCTCCCATTATAGGTGATTCGGATCTACCCATGGCATCATGATGAACATCTAATTGAAGTCATCCATGGCCCCTACAAAATCAAAGAACTCAACTACAACATTAGGAACTCTTAAAGGACAACTTAAATCCATGATCTCCAAAAGAAGATAATTGCTACAGGTTCCAAGAAAAAACAACTAGAAGTGACCCAAAGTACTCTTACAAGAATGTCAGAACATCCCAAATTACTACAACATGAATCATAGGTACTCCATATACCCATATCATTATCTCATTGCTACACAACACCAATGCATCATGATGGACAAAGAACCAACATCACCAGAATCTACAAATCCGTTACATCTAAATAGTCTACAACAAACCTTGCTACAACAAGACACTAAATAACATGTATCAAAGATCTATGATCATAGTTAGCTCACATCCAAGTCTTCCATGCAACATGCAGATATAGACAACCCACATAAATAGGATGAAAATTACATCCAATGGTGACAAAAAGCATGGCCAATGGTCCAACTAAAACCAAGGAAACCACAAATTCATAGAACTCGAAGTAGTGCACAACATGGATCCACAAGGCAATGTAGATCTAAAGTCAAGTAGACTCAACAATGAATCAATAATGACCAAATCATATACATCAAGAGATAAATAATGTAGATTCTTCCATGACACTTACATCAAATCCAAAACCCTAATCTAAAATGTTGAAAATCCACAACTAGAGATAACATTGACTTAAGAACCCAACAAGAACCACTAGACAAATACCAAGTAACTAATCATGTACCAACACTTCCATGCAAAGAAAGCTACAAACAACCTCCTCAAGCCATGCATGAAGCATACATGCAAATCTATAACTATCTTGCATCTAGAAAAACACCCCTTAGGAATCACAATATGAAAAATAGTCTCTCCATCAATCAATAAAACCACAATTTTTGCTTAAACATGCAAAATTTACAAAACCATCCATATACATGGATGCAAATCTAAATCCACTTATCATCTGGAAGACTGACAAGTTTGAAAACACCAAAATGGTGAAACTAGAACAATGGAATGTCAAAGATAAGCATAACCATAGATTTTAAAAAGAAAATCTAAAAAACCCACAGATCTAGTCAACATGAATTTGAAACATGTCAATGCAACCATCCATTAGGACCAAAAGGCTGCCTAAGAACTCTAGGAAATCAAAAGGCCAATCCTATAAACATCACCATGTACATGCATGTGGAGGAGTGAGGGTGTTCTAGAAGCTTCTAAGTCATCTAATGACCAACTCCACAACCTACATGTATTTAAGGGTTAATAAACCAATGTTTTCTAATGCCAGGGGCTAAAAACAAACACTGACCATAAGCACACCAAACTATGATCCAAAAAACAAATGCTCTCCCATGTGACCAAGGAGCCGAAGATAGGCATCCAACATAAGCACTCTATTGCACACAACCATAGGATGAAAACACCCAGCCACCATGCAAGAGGGTTGTTCCATACTATCAAATAGGAGCTCTAGGTCAACACCATGCAACATGCAACCTCATGAATGTTGTGGCCTCTACAACACACCCCTATTCTTGAGAATTGGGGGCCCCTTTGTCAAATTTATTTTGATTTTTCTAACTGGGTTTTAGACAAGCTCATTGTGTGGGTCTTATGCCACTTTTCCTCTATGTCATGTTTGTCAATTTTTAGGGGGTTAGGTTTGTATCTTTAGCTTGGGTTTGGCATTTATGAAAAGGCCTAATAATTATCCTCTACCCTTTGTGTTCCTAAATGAGTCTCAAGAGTGATTTATAGCCCAATTTCATGCTCACATGCAATTATGAGGGCTAAAAATGCCAAAAAATATCATTAGAATATAGTTTTGAGGCCTTGGATGGTAGAATTCAGCCCCAAAAATATCAAAATAGTCTTAGACTGATGCAAGTTGGTCACCATGATGTGGTCCTTTTTTAGACTTTCATTTAGAAAAAAAGGGCTCAAACGACTTCCCATATCATAAGTTATGGCCTTTGAAAGTTTGCCTATTTTGTAGAAACTTTTCACCTAGCCTACATATATGCAAACTTGCACCAAAGTTCCAACCCTCCCCATGCATAGAAAAGTATGTTAAAGACCTTGTGTTGTACCTTTTTTTTATTGTAATTCAGGTTAGGGAGGAGCATAAATTCTAAGTTAAATTAAGTCATTCATGTTCCGCAGAGTCAATTTTTCCCTTGGTGGAGAAGTGGAGTTTTCTTATAGTTCCATAAGTTACAAATGTGCAAAAAAGGTGCAAAACCTCGATAGTTACAAATGTGTAAAAAGTGTCTAAAACCCTAAAAGTTGTAAACTTGTAATTTCTTTTGAAATTCTAATAGTTACAAATGTGCAAAAAAGGTTTGAAACCCCAATAGTTGCAATCATGCACTCAAACCCCAAAACTCTAACAAGCTATGCTAGGGAGATTGTCACCTTGACTTGTACATATGCAATCATGCACTCACACCCCAAAATTTTGACAAACTATACTAGGGGGATTTTCACCTTGACTTGCACATATTCAATCATGCACTCAAACCTTGAAACTCTGACAAGCTATTTGTTGGCGTTTCAATTCGCACCTCTGGTATGCGATTTGGAAACGGATAGCTATGCATAGATAAACTGCTCTCCTATTGGAAGGGGGAGCTCCCTTTCTTGCTGATGTTCGCTGAAAAAATAACTTGAATGAAACTTCGCCTATCTTCTTTTTGATTCTCAGCTGCAGAGCACAAGGTTATAAAACTCTAAACGCTACAGAAGAGGTTTTTCCTTATTAATAAAACTTCTACTACAACTAGCATAGACTAATGACGCTTTCAACCTCCTGAGTAAATTCAGAGCAAAGGAAGTTGAAAGTGAACGGGGAATAATTGTTAACACAAAAACTCAAGTAGTTTTCCTCCAGATTTACACCACAAGACTAAGAGTACTTTAATGATGAAAGCTGAAAATGAAAGCCACAGAAGCTACACATCTGACGACAAAAAAACTTGATGAATCGATATAGAATATCAGAGCAAAGTAGGCATGAGATTTCTATTCAATATCAGAAAGTTTAATACAACTCCAGGACAGCCAGACTGCAGCAAAAGGTAGGCATACAGTAAGCGATCAAACATCGAAGAACACTAAACACAAATGAACAGACACTTGGAATAACAATGTTTGCAGGCTAGAATAGGCACAACAAATTTGCTATCACAACTACCATTACAAACAATGGGCAAGGATGCCCTTATTTATACTAAAATCAAAGGAGTAGGGAACCCTAAAATCTCCTTGATTAACCCTAACTTGCCAACTCGCAAGCTTTATTACTATTCTAAGACAAAGATACAATAAACAAATGCTTTAAAGCAATCTGCTTTAAAGCAAAAAGATTCCAACTATCATAAGATGATTTCTTTCTAAATATAGGATGGATGAGCTTAGGATGAAAGCGTATGCTTTAAAACAAAAAGCATATGTTTTAAAGCTACTTTCTTTCGAAATGCATCCTCATCAACATTCTTACTTTTTGGTGATGTCATCTGTTGATATTCTTTTGCTGATTTCTTCTAAAAAAGTTGATTCTGAGCACAAAAAACTAGCACATGGGTTTTGTAGGCAATTCTGTTTTGAAGCAACCCAGATCATCAGATTTTGAAAAAGCGGAGATTTTCTCGAAAAAGCGGGAAAAAAGCAGTTTCCCCAAAAAAAGCACAACTCCTAATCTTCAAGAGAATGATAATCTGGATGGACCCATCTCGATGAAAACTGAAAAAGCTCTCGTCAGATTTCTAAAAAATGATCTCCTTGAAACAAGGACCCTGAAAAAGCAAGCCTCTCTTCTTCCTCAACCCGAATCTATGAAGAACACTGAAAAAGCACCTGGTTTGGGTCTTTGAATCTTCATTGAAAGAAAAATAAAATCTTTCCTCTGGATGCAACCTGCAAAAGATAATGAAATAAAGAAGCCAAAGCTTGTCTTCCTAAATCTTTTGGTTGAAAAAGCAACTTTACTTGTGTGAGAAGAAAACTTCATCTTCATCCATGAAGAAAGCATCTTTTAAAGCATAAATCCAAGTGGATGTCTTCGAATAGGAAGAATCCCTATTTTGTAGGAGCCTATGGCTTCATGTGCAAGATGACAAAAAATATCTTCTTTGATGATGTCATCGAATGCGCGAGTTGGAAGAAGTGTTAACAAAATTTTTTCATTTTCGACACTTCAACACTCATTTTTTACTCAAATATGGCCTGTCTCCGACTTCGACAAGGTGGAAAAATGTCATCATGAACTGAAAAAGATAACTCATCCTGACATGTTGGAGATTAATCATCTAAGATTCCATCCCCTGCCTCCGTTCGACGATCTGACATCGTTTGACCAAGTTTGACCTCCCTGAAACTGCCAACGGGCCAAGATTGATAACAAGGCATGTCAGAAAATACTGAAAACACAAAAATATTCTAACACTGCTCAAGATGGGCGCCCCAAGCCTCCTGGGGCGCCCAGTTTCCCAACACTTAGCCATTTTTTCAGTTTTTTTAACTTTTTCAATTTCTTGGTTTGCGTGCGCGTTCCGGAGGCACAGGACCCCTGTTTGGCTGTCGATTTCTATCAACTGGGATGGAAATGAGTCTGATGATCTGGAAAATATGCAAACTTGATGAAAATTGAGTTGATTGTACCTTTCGTTTGCCTCGAAAAATGTGCCAAACTGATCAACACTGAACCGGAGCGGGCTGAAGGAAGGAGATTTGCGTTTTTCAAGAAAAACATGAAAAATAAACTAACACTAGTGAGGATGGGTGCCCTTAGCCTCCTGTGGCGCCCATTTTGTCAACACTTAGCCATTTTTTGTAAAAATTTTCAATTTTGTACCTTTTCTCGATTTTCGTGCCCACGACTCATGTTCGGTCTTCGATTTCGGTCGTTCTGACAACTGTCGAGGCGGGATGGAGGGTGATCTAAGTATTCTAAACATATCTTTGATGAAATCCTAGCTTTGACTGACTTTTGACCACGTTTGACCAACCGGAAAGGCGCTGAAGGAAGCATTTTCGACGTTTCTCGAAAAACATGAAAAAAACTAACACAGGAGAGGATGGGCACCCCAAGCCTCTTGGGGCACCCAGTTTCACCAGACTTAGCCATTTTTGTGATTTTCTAACTTTTCACTTCACCTTGGATCTATCTTGCATCGTTTTGCGTGCATCGTCGAGTCGACAGCCGTTTGTCAGTTTTGCGTCGTTGAAACAACGTTGGAAACTCGTCGAAGAGATTTGGCAGGTGAACTTTTCTGTGTTGATGACTTTCAAGCTCATGCTTCACCTTGTGAAAAAGCAAAAATGACCCAGTAGAGAAAACTTGGTCGTTTGAAGATTCCGTCTGAACCGTGCCGATCGTGAAGGAAAATCGACCAATGAGAATCAAGCGCGACACCTGATTTGGAGATTCTATTTTTAGAAACTTTCTATTTTTAGAAATTTTTGCCAACATCCATATCTCAAGAAACCCAGAAAACCTAACTCGACGTCTATTTTTAGAAATTTTGCTTTTTTGACTTTTTGACAAAAAAATTTCTAGACTTGTTTCAAAATGCCTTGATGAAGCAAAAAAATTGGTTGGGTACAACAATTGGCTCTGTTTGGGGACCATGGCAGATACTTACGGCATAGGAGAACCAAGAATCTCTGGACTTTTGCAAGTTGGACCAGTGCCTTATCAGTTGGGCAATAGAGTCAAGTCACATTCCTAATCACCTAGAACAAGACATTTCCCTACATCACCTAAGACTGGACTTCCTAAAATCACCTAAGAAGTTGGAACTTCACAACACACAAGGAACACAACTGTCACATTACGGAAAGGGGAAAAACATTACGACATAACGGTCACATCACAGAAAGGGGAAAAACATCACGAGAACAAAAGTGTTTCACATGCTCTTTCTCTTGAGCGAGGATGAGAAGAGATTAGGATTGTCACATGAAACCGTCAATTGACTCAGAAAAGTAAGAACCATCTCTCTTTAGCTGTGAGGATTGCCTTGGTAGCACAAAACTTTTCTTTCTCTGCAACACCCTCTCAAAGAGCCATGATTCAGGAGGGTATTCACATTCAGGCCATGAGAAGTTTCTGAGAAACTGATTGATACGCCAATGATTAGGTGGAGCATCTTCTTCCAATGCAAGCAACCTCTGCAATATGTGGAGATACAAAACTTCTTTCTGAAGATATACAGGAAAGTCTTGTGGCCAAAGTACATCTGTGGGAATGGTCATCACCACATATTGAATATGAGTTTCATTTATATCTTGTACACATGCAACTTTGTATTCAGTCAATGCATCATCTTTTGGAAAAGGTGCAAGCTGCTCGTACACGACTCTCATCACTGATTCTTGGCTTATAGGATCCACAACCGTCGTCGCCCATTTTTCAAGTGCTACAAGGGCTTCTTCATCAGTTTTTTTTTGTCCATCCACTCTCCAAAATCTGATGAACCGTCAAGATCTGAATGCTTGAACTCCTGAACATCTTCACCTGATAGCTCACTTTCCCATTCATTACCTGGAATCTCATCACCCTCTGTAGAGTACTCTTCTTCAATGCGGATATCCATCATCACTTCTTCTTCGGCATTCATGTATCTTTCTTGCTCTGTAAAAGGAGTAGAATCAAAGACAGCTTCATCTGAATCATATGTTTCCTCTTCTTCTTCTTGATCAATCTCACACACGGCGTATCTCACAAGACATTTGTCAATAATCTCTGATTTTTCAATATCATCCTCTTTAGTGACCACAACTGAATATTCCATGAACTCTTCACCATCAACCTCTTCATATGTTGTATTCCATACTGGTTGCATAGTATCGGTGAAGTATTTTTCTTGTACAGGTTCATAGATGGATTCAACATCGTCCTCTTCACTAGTATGTATGAAAGATTCTCGAGATGCAGGTGAAGATGGGCTATATTGTAAAGGAAAGTCTCTAGTATCTTCCATTGAAGAATCACTTTCCCACTGATGTTGAAAACAATTTAGATCTGATAATGGAACTTCTATATGATCTCTCGTTCTAAAAAATTCTTCCAGGAAGAAATCATCTTCAAAAAGAAGGTCATGCTCTTGTTCTGCTTGTAGAACTTTTTGAGTCTCTCCCTTGGATATATTTGACATAGGTTCTTCAAACCAGCCTTCAAAAGACAAGAAAAATAGATCTAATTCATCATTGTTGCATTCTTGAGAAGATTGTCGCACTTCTTCTTCACCAAAGAAGGTTTGTAAGTTGAACATTTCTTCAGATTCCTCCTCTGATTTGTCAACCGCACAGACAACTTCCTGATTTTCTTCAGTTATTTCAGACAGCATAACATATGTACCAGGACCCGTTTCTTGGTATAGCACTTGTGCTTGAGGATCCTGAGATTTCACCACCGTGAACCGTGACTTGTTTTCTGGTTCCAATTTGAAATTACCCTTTTTTAAAGGAATGGTCACAGATGACCAATCCAATTGTATTTCCCCTCCAAGGTCTTTGCAGAAACTTCTACTTAGCAGCATCCCATAGCTAGCTGGAATGTCAGCTACCAAGATAGTCATCATTATTTTCTTCTCTAGGCAAGCCGCTAATCGAACTTGAGCATCCTTCAATTGTCCAACCAATGGCACTGATTTAGACTCAAGCGAATAACACTTGTCATGTGTTTTGTTGTACGAGAGTCCCAAAGCGTTCATTACCTGCAAAGGCATGACGTTGTCTGAGGCTCCTGAATCAATGATGCAATTGTTCAATTTATAACCTCCTATATACAGAGAAATATAGAAGGGCTTTGGCTTCTCTCCTGCCAGAACATAAGATTCTAGCAATGTGGGCTGCATGACAGTATCTTTCTTGACATACTTGACAATTCTATCCAGTTGATCTGGATGGTCTTGAAGATACTCTAGCTGAGAAATCTGCACCTTTGTCTTCATCATGGAAGCTACTATATCAAAGTTTGTTGAAGATGAATTTTGAGTAGTTTGAACACTTTCACGTGATGGCTGAGCATTGGAAGTGGAAGCCACTTCCTTTTCCTTTTCTTTTGGTCTTTGTCTATCCTCTCCTTCCTTCTGTGCTTTAAAATGTTGAGTACGTGTAAACACAGGAGTTGAAAGATTTTCATGATTCACTACAAGAGAATATTGACGAAAATCGTCTTGTTCTTCCTTCATTATAACAGGTTCATTCTGGAAGTATCCCGTGGTAGAGTCGCCATCGAAGTTGTCCGTCTGTGGTAAGACAACATTCGCACTTGGGGAGGGAATAATGTTTGAAATAGGTGCAGCATCAGCATATCCCATGATTTGATTCATCCTT
Source organism: Cunninghamia lanceolata (assembly GCA_027924645.1). Lineage (NCBI taxonomy): Eukaryota > Viridiplantae > Streptophyta > Pinopsida > Cupressales > Cupressaceae > Cunninghamia > Cunninghamia lanceolata. Next base: position 8,847,659 of record BSBN01000165.1, on the reverse strand, counting down.
AAATTTTCAGGACACGTGGCTCCGGTATGTGCATCAGTCTCATGAAAGGAACAAAACACTGCATTTTGAGCAGCATCAACTGCTTGCCTTGGTGGTGGTGCTGGCAGCCTGGGCCTATAGTTATTGAAAGGCTGAAAATTGTTCCTCTTAGGCTGATATGGTTGCTGAGGCTGATACTGTTGCTGTGGTTGGTATTGTTGTTGCGCGGGTTGCCCCTGAGTAGGCAACTGTCTCTTCATGATAGTCACTTCGTTTGCTACCTTATGCAGCAGTGGATCTGCAGAGCTCTGAACTAGAGGCCTGATTGAATCCGTTTTCATCTTGCCAGAGGTAATCATGTCGTCCTCTAACTTGATGGCATTTTCTTGTGCATTGGATAATTCTGTTTCATTAGCCGATCTCAAAAAGAAGGCTATCTTAGAAGGAAGAGCGTTAATGAAACTGCTCAACAGAATTTGCGGAGATGGATTAAGAGTATGAGAAAGACGTGTAACTAGGTGATTAAACCTTGCCACAAACTCCCTCATTGGTTCATTGTTTTCCATCTTTGAATTTGAGAGTTGGGCGAATAATCTGTGACCATCTTCGGCAGGCTTGAACCTTGCCAAGAATTTCTCGCTCATAGTTGCCCAACTTGTAATGATTCCTGGTTCCAGATGATTGAACCAATCGGCAGCATTTCCTGCGAGAGTCTCAATGAAGAGACGCATGGCGACATCTTCATGTGATACATGCAAAATAGCGCAAGCTATTGTGAATGCAGAGATGTGTTCATCAGGATGTTGAGTTCCATCGCCATGGAACCGAGGAAAGTGCTTCTTGGACCCCTTTGGTAAATCATGATGTGCTTGTAGGGCCAAAGGTCCAATATTATTACCCCAAGGCAACGGTGGCGGTCGCCTTCGATTTGGATCATTGTGATTGTTGTTATTTGCATCACCCATTGCTCTAGGTTGGATTACTAGTTCTTCTTGTGATTCTTCCTGCTTGACTTCAGGAACTATCTGAATTTCTCGAGCTATGTTGGATGCTTCTCCAACTTTTATAGAATCAAGATCTTGAAAGAAAGGGTCCGTAGCACCACCTTTTCCTTTTCTTGAATAAACCCTGTGAGCCAGGATTATCTATTGCCACGTGGGAGGTGGTAGTACTGGTCTTCCTGCTACAAGATCTGCTTTGTGTTCTTCTTCGTCAAGGATATCAGCTGCGTTTCTCCACTGATCAGGACTTTCCTTTTGCGCAAATATGAAACTTCTCATGCTGCTAATGATGTCCATTTGCTCTCCTTCTACTCGTACAAGATTTGGTTGAATAACAGGTGGTGTAAGATTTGGTTGTTGAACTAGAGCAGAAGGACGCCAGAGAGTCATTACCGTGTCATAAGCCTAAGCTTGCTTGAAGTTTTATGCCTCGTGCCCCACGGTGGGCGCCAGAAAACTGTTGGCGTTTCAATTTGCACCTCTGGTATGCGATTTGGAAACGGACAGCTATGCACAGATAAACTACTCTCCTATTGGAAGGGGGAGTTCCCTTTCTTGCTGATGTTCGCTGAAAAGATAACTTGAATGAAACTTCACCTATCTTCTTTTTGATTCTCAGCTGCAGAGCACAAGGTTATAAAACTCTAAACGCTGCAGAAGAGGTTTTTCCTTTTTAATAAAACTTCTACTACAACTAGCATAGACTAATGACGCTTTCAACCTCCTGAGTAAATTTAGAGCAAAGGAAGTTGAAAGTGAACGGGGAATGATTGTTAACACAAAAACTCAAGTAGTTTTCCTCCAGATTTACACCACAAGACTAAGAGTACTTTAATGATGAAAGCTGAAAATGAAAGCCACAGAAGCTACACATCTGACGACAAAAAAACTTGATGAATTGATATAGAATATCAGAGCAAAGTAGGCATGAGATTTCTATTCAATATCAGAAAGTTTAATACAGCTCCAGGACAGCCAGACTGCAGCAAAAGGTAGGCATACAATAAGCGATCAAACACCGGAGAACACTAAACACAAATGAACAGACACTTGGAATAACAATTTTTGTAGGCTAGAATAGGCACAACAAATTTGCTATCACAACTACCATTACAAACAATGGGCAAGGATGCCCTTATTTATACTAAAATCAAAGGAGTAGGGAACCCTAAAATCTCCTTGATTAACCTTAACTTGCCAACTCGCAAGCTTTATTACTATTCTAAGACAAAGATACAATAAACAAATGCTTTAAAGCAAAAAGATTCCAACTATCACAAGGTGATTTCTTTCTAAATATAGGATGGATGAGCTTAGGATGAAAGCGCATGCTTTAAAACAAAAAGCATATGTATTAAAGCTACTTTCTTTCGAAATGCATCCTTATCAACATTCTTGCTTTTTGGTGATGTCATCCGTTGATATTCTTTTGCTGATTTCTTCTAAAAAAGTTGATTCTGAGCACAAAAAACTAGCACTTGGGTTTTGTAGGCAATTCTGTTTTGAAGCAACCCAGATCATCGGATTTTGAAAAAGCAGAGATTTTCTCAAAAAAGCGGGAAAAAAGCAGTTTCCCAAAAAAAAGCACAACTCCTAATCTTCAAGAGAATGATAATCTGGATGGACCCATCTTGACGAAAATTGAAAAAGCTCTCGTCAGATTTCTGAAAAATGATCTCCTTGAAACAAGGACCCTGAAAAAGCAAGCCTCTCTTCTTCCTCAACCCGAATCTATGAAGAACACTGAAAAAGCACCTGGTTTGGGTCTTCGAATCTTCATTGAAAGAAAAATAAAATCTTTCCTCTGGATGCAACCTGCAAAAGATAATGAAATAAAGAAGCCAAAGCTTGTCTTTCTAAATCTTTTGGTTGAAAAAGCAACTTTACTTGTGTGAGAAGAAAACTTCATCCTCATCCATGAAGAAAGCATCTTTTAAAGCATAAATCCAAGTGGATGTCTTCGAATAGGAAGAATCCCTATTTTGTAGGAGCCTATGGCTTCATGTGCAAGATGACAAAAAATATCTTCTTTGATGATGTCATCGAATGCACGAGTTGGAAGAAGTGTTAACAAAATTTCTTCATTTTCGACACTTCAACACTCGTTTTTTACTCAAATATGGCCTGTCTCCGACTTTGACAAAGTGGAAAAATGTCATCATGAACTGAAAAAGCTAACTGATCCTGACATTTTGGAGATTGATCAACTGAGATTCCATCCCCTGCCTTCGTTCGACGATCTAACATCGTTTGACCAAGTTTGACCTCCCTGAAACTGCCAATGGGCGAAGATTGATAACAAGGCATGTCGGGAAACACTGAAAACACAAAAATATTCTAACACTGCTCAAGATGGGCGCCTCAAGCCTCCTGGGGCGCCCAGTTTCCCAACACTTAGCCATTTTTTCAGTTTTTTTAACTTTTTCAATTTCTTGGTTTGCGTGCGCATTCCGGAGACACATGACCCCTGTTTGGTTGTCGATTTCTATCAACTGGGATGGAAATGAGTCTGATGATCTGGCAAATATGCAAACCTGATGAAAATTGAGCTGATTGTACCTTCTGTTTGCCTCGAAAAACGTGCCAAACTGATCAACACTGAACTGGAGCGGGCTGACGGAAGGAGATTTGCGTTTTTCAAGAAAAAACATGAAAAATAAACTAACACTGGTGAGGATGGGCGCCCTTAGCCTCCTGGGGCACCCATTTTGTCAACACTTAGCCATTTTTTGCAAAAATTTTCAATTTTGTACCTTTTCTTGATTTTCGTGCCCACGGCTCTTGTTCGGTCTTCGATTTCCATCGTTCTGACGACTGTCGAGGCGGGATGGAGGGTGATCTGAGTAGTTTGAACATATCTGTGATGAAATCCTGGCTTTGACTGACTTTTGACCAAGTTTGACCAACCGGAAAGGAGTGAAGGAAGCATTTTCGACGTTTCTCGAAAAACGTGAAAAAAACTAACATAGGAGAGGATGGGCATCCTAAGCCTCCTGGGGCGCCCAGTTTCACCAGACTTAGCCATTTTTGTGATTTTCCAACTTTTCACTTCACCTTGGATCCATCTTGCATCGTTTTGCGTGCATCGTCGAGTCGATGGCCATTTGTCGGTTTTGCGTCGTTGAAATAGCGTTGGAAACTCGTCGAAGAGATTTGGCAGGTGAACTTTTTTGTGTTGATGACTTTCGAGCTCATGCTTCACCTTGTGAAAAAACAAAAATGACCCAGTAGAGAAAACTTGGTCGTTTGAAGATTCCGTCTGAACCGTGCCGATCGTGAAGGAAAATCGACCAATGAGAATCGAGCGCGACACCTGATTTGGAGATTCTATTTTTAGAAACTTTCTATTTTTAGAAAGTTTTGCCAACATCCATATCTCAAGAAACCCAGAAAACCTAACTCGACGTCTATTTTTAGAAATTTCTAAAAATAGAAATTTCTATTTTTAGAAATTTTGCTTTTTTGACTTTTTGACGAAAAATTTTCTTGACTTGTTTCAAAATGCCTTGATGAAGCAAAAAATTTGGTTGGGTACAACACTATTCTAGGGGGATTTTCACCTTGACTTACATATATGCAATCATGCACTCAAACCCCAAAACTTGAACAAGTTATACTAGGGGGATTTTCACCTTGACTTGCACATGTGTAAATGTGCATGAAAAGTCTGATTCTCAAATATGCAAATGTGCATGAATAGTTCAATTTCCCTTCAAATATGCAAATGTGCACGAAAAGTCCAATTCCCCTCAAATGTGCATGAAAGCTTCGATTTCCCCCAAATTTGTAAATGTGCATGAAAGATCTAATTCTCCCCAAATGTGCAAATGTGCATGAAAGTTTTGATTCTCTCCAAATGTGCAAATATACATGAAAAGTCCGACTCTCCCTCACATGTGCAAATGTGCATTAAAAGTCCCATTCTCCTTCACAGTTGCAAGCGGACCTAAAAACCTAACTCAAGTTTGTAAATATGCAAGAAAGCTCTACCATCCCTTTAAAGAATTTAATTTGATTTAAATATGTATTATATTTTGATTTTTCCTTACAAGAATATAATACATTGAAATTCGTGTGTTGTAGGACACTAGGATTATAGTTGTGTATGAAAAATGTTAAAGCACATGACACTTGGAAAATGATTTGTAGCTCAAGGAATACATTCAAGAGGACTTGCAAAAGGGAGGATGACATGTATTTGCATGTCAAATTTCAGCTCAAGCATAATGGAGAATTATAAAGAGAACTTACAAAAGGGAGGATGACATGCATTTTGCATGTCAAATTTTAGCTCAAGTGTAATGGAGAATTATAAAGAAGACTTGCAAAAGGGAGGATGACATGCATTTGCATGTCAAATTTGGCTCAAGGATAATGGAGAATTAGAATGCAAAAGTGCAAGTCATATATGACTGTTCATATTCTATGTATTATTGTCTTATATGGTTTGGGGGGGACAAACTTTTCATCTTCCCTACCAAAGAATCCTATAAATATGTAAAGCTATAAAATTTGTAAGGGTTGGGAACTTGATTTTAGATTAATACAAACAACTTTTGCTCCTCTATTCTCTTGTTTCTATCATTTCTTTCGGTTTTTCAATTGGTAAGTTTTTAATCTTGCAATTTATGCATTTAATTCATGAATATTTGGAAGAGTTTGAAATATATTTTACATCACTGGTGTCTTGCTGATGGTGGGATGTTTTGCATGGTCAATTTGAGCATATTCATGTACTTTAGAAATTGAATATTCATCATGCACACTAGCCATGGGAGTTGTCTACTCAACTTGCACCTAGAATAGGGTGGTTGTGGTTACAAATTTCATAGCTAGTTTAATTCCTTTGAAGATTGCACCATCTTGCATGTTGGTTACAAATTTTTGGGCCAAACAAAGATTATTTTTTATAAAATTTGTGTATTCACCGAATGGTGCATGAAGTTCAAGATTGATAGACTTAGTTTTCTTAACTTTTCTTTCCACCCTTTTTATTTTGCAATCTTTATCCTATGGTTAGACTAGGATTAGTTAGCTGCAATTTTGGTTTTAATTTTCTAATTTTAGTGTTAGGGTTTTACAATGTATAAAATGATGAATTTAAAATTAAAGTTAGACAATCAATTTTTCATGTGTTATAATCGTGGTTTTAGAACCTTACATTTATGTATATATTATCGTATGCTAAACAAAGCAACAACAAAGAATAAATATCCTTTACCTCGTATTTATGATCTTTTTTATCAAATGCATGGAGCAACAGTGTTTTCCAAAATTGATTTAAGGGCAAGATATCATCAATTAAGGATTAAGGATGAAGATATTCATAAAACAACATTTAGAATGAGATATGGGCATTATGAATTTATAGTATTACTTTTTGGTTTGACCATTGCGCTTGTTGCATTTATGAATTTGATGAATAATGTCTTCATGGATTGTTTAGACAAATTTGTTCTGGTCTTCTTAGACGATAATTTGATATACTCCAAAAATGAAGAACATGCACATCACTTAAGAATCATTGTGCAATGACTAAGAGAACATAAATTGTATGGTAAGTTATCCAAGTGTACTTTATTTCAAAAAGAGGTATAATATCTGGGGCATATTATTTCCACAGAGGGAATTATTGCAGATCCTTCAAAGATCAAAGCAATTATGGAGTGGCCAGTACCCAGAAATGTGTCAGAAGTGTGCATAGTTTTATGGGATTGGTGGGATATTATAGAAAGTTTGTGTTAAACTTTTCTAAGATTGCAAATCCTATCACATCACTCAAGAGGAAAGGAAAAAGGTTTGAGTGGATGAAAAAGTGTGAAGAATCTTTCCATATTCTTAAGGCGAGGCTGACTTCTACCCCACTTCTTCAAGTTCTAGACCTAGAAAGACTTTTTGTAGTGGTAACTGATGCATTGGGTGAGGGACTGGGAGGAGTTCTAATGCACGAAGGACAAGTAGTAGCATATGAGTCCAGAAAATTATGACCATATGAGTTAAATTATGCTCCACATGATTTTGAGCTAGCTATAATTTTTCATGCTTTACAAGCATGGAGGCATTATTTGATGGGTAAACACTTCGAACTTAAGTTAGATAATCAAGGACTTAAGTATATTTTTACTCAACCAAACCTTAATGCATGACAAAGATGGTGGTTGGAGCTAATATTAGATTACGATTTTGATTTATGTTTCATCAAAGGAAAAGAAAATTGAGTAGCAGATGCTCTAATCCCAAGAAAGCATATTACGACTATGGCCACAATTCTTTCAACCTTTCCAGAACAAGTAAAAGAAAAGTTTGCAGGAGATGAATTCTATGAACAAGTCAAGAATGCTTTGTCTAAAAACCCTCAAGATATGAGATATGAAGGGTATAAGTTTGAGTCAGATGGGTTATTGAGATATAAAAATAGAATGCATATCCCAGAACAAGGTGGATTGAGAGATCTTGTGCTGAAAGAGGTTCATTGTGTACCTTACTCAGGACATCCTAGAGTGACAAAGCTTATGGTAGATTTGAAACTGCTCTATTTTGGAAAAGAATGAAACAAGATGCTGTAATTTTTGTGGCAAGATGCTTGGAGTGTCAATGAGTTAAAGATGATCATCAACACCCAATAGAATTGTTGTATCCTCATGAGATACCAAAATGGACATGGCAGGTTATTAGCATGGATTTTGTCCAAGGCTTACCAATGTCAAAAAAATTGACATGATACAATCCTAGTCGTAGTGGACAAGCTTACTAAAGTAGCTCGTTTCATTCTTGGAAATCTTACTAATGATGCACCAATCTTAGCAAGAAGATTTATCCAAGAAATTTTTAGATTGCATGGAGTTCTAGAGAAGATAATCTCAAATACAGATACGAGGATAACTTCAAGATTTTGACAAACTTTGTTTGCGGCATTGGGAACTAAGTTGAACATAAGTTTAGCCTATCATCCAAAAATAGATGGTTAGGCATAAAGAGTCAACTAGGTTTTAGAGGATTTGTTAAGGATGTATTGTATGGATTAGCAGTATAAATGGGAAGAGTATCTTCCATTAGTAGAGTTTGCTTACAATAAATCCTATCATTCTACTATCAAAATGTCTCCTTTTGAAGCATTATATGGTATAAAATGTAGAACTCCTATAAGTTGGGATAAACTAGAAGATAGGGTTAACATTGGACCAGAAATGCTTATATAAATGGAGGAACAAGTCAAACTAATCAGAAAAAGATTACCAAAAGCAAATGATAGACATAAAAGTTATGCTGATGCCAAGTGAATACAAAGATAGTTTTCTGTTGGTGATAAAGTATTGTTGATAGTGAAACCTCATAAGAGTTCAATTAAGTTTGGAAAATCCACCAAACTATCACCTAGATATGTGGGTCCTTTTGAAATCCTTGAAGTGGTCAACCCAATTGCTTATAGAATTCCTCTACCACCTGCTCTTGCTCGTATGCATAATGTATTTCATGTGTCTTATTTTAATAAATGTGTCCAAATTTAATCATATTCTTTATTGGAATGCTCTTCAGGTTCAGGATCCAGGAGTGGTCATGATCAAGCCTCTTAGAGTGCTCAAGATTCGTAAGCTCCGCTTGCATGATAGAGAGGTTTCTCATTGCAAGGTCTAATGGGACCAATATTCTAAGGATAATGCCACTTGGGAGGACTATGAAGAATTTCATCATCTTTTTAAGAATTGTTGCATGAAAGACTTTTATACTTTGTTTAAACTATTTTGAACTTGAATCATCGAGGATGATGATCTTTAAGGGAGGGGATATGTCACACCCCAATTTTTGGACCATATTAATCACTTTTATCTTAAACTAATTATTATTTTAAATGCTTTTATGTGCATTGGAAAACTATGATTGTTAAATAGTGATTAGAGATTGAAATGATTAGATGAATCTGTTTTAATTATTTTATGTAGAAAAGAACATGATTTATAATAAATGTAAAGGTTTATCTTATTTAATTATTTCATGATCATACTACTATGGTTATAGACTAACTACTTTGTTTTGAAATGAGGTGGATGTAGGAAAAACAATTCCCACCCTCCTAGTACAAAGGGAGAGTATCATCGAAGAGGGAGAAGAGGATTTTGAGAATGGATGAGATAGTATGCCTATAGGACACACACACATAAGAATTGCATCGTGTTACTTGTGTTTAATACTTCGCTTGTGTGAAAAATGAAAAATGTTCTATATTTATGTCTTATGACTAATATGTCAAAGTATTTTTTTGGTTATGTCAAGTTTACAAATGACACCTTGGTGTATTGGCTAATAATGTCTCATACTGCATTTGTTCTTTATAAAAGTGATTTGAATGTTTATATGAATAAGTTTATTATATATATACACCCACACACACACGCACACATCTATCTATAAATAAGAATAATTGCATTTGTATCTTACATTTAAAAGTTTTGAATTTAAATGTTCGAGCTCAAATTAACCTCCACGAAATGGAATTAATGAGCAGTACAGATGCTTTAACTGCATTTAATGGTGCAAAGAAATGCAATTAGAGGGAAGTTTCATTGATCTATTTTCATTAATCACTCCACTACTTCAGTGGGAAGAGTGATGGGTGTACTGAAGAACATTTCTTAGAGGAAAATGGGGGTTCGGTGGAGAAAAGAGAGGAAGAAAATAAGGAACTAGAGTTGGATGAAAAGGATAGCACAGTGAATAGAGGAAAAGGGGAGAAGAAGCGGGGTAGCAAGCAAAGAAGAGAACTCTGCAAATCAGTGAGGAATTTGCTCAATATTATTGGTATGTACTGTTGTTACAACTTTCATATTGTAATAAGATTAATTGTTAAGTAAGCAATGATGTTGAATTACAAAGAATAGATGAATTCTGCTATCTTTCTCATTGCTTTGGGGTTTCCTTAATTTATGTCTTTGAGCACTAAATGCTTGAATGATTTATGTTTGAATTGTGGTTCTTGTTGAAAACCCTATAGGACAAACTCTTGTCTGTATTATTGAAATGTTTTAATATTTCTGTGGATGATAGTTATTTGCTTATTTTTTACCATTATCCATGTTTGGGACTGGGTATAAAATGTACTGAGAAATGTTCAATTTCTGGTTAAGGTTTTGTCTTTCCAGAAACCATATCGGGTATATGTTATGACAAGTAGAGAAGGGTTTGAATATAAATTGATGAGATTGCTCATCCCTTTGGGACAATGCTTAGATAATGTTGAATAGTTTCCATTATTGGAATTGTGTTAGCATTGTGCAATTGATTGGAATAAGTTGAATCCCTGCTTGGAATTATTATTATTATTGTTATTATCATTGCAGACATTCATACTTTGTATCCTATCGTATAAAGTTTGTAAATATCTACCATGTATCCCTATTGGGATTATAACTAATATGCCTTCTTTTATACTGAATATATATATCCCTTTCGAGAAGGTAAATATTTGTTAGTGAATACTCTATGTCATTAAATTGGAATGGAGATCATTCACTATTTATATGTACACACTAACTATTCAGGTAATGAACAATGAGAGGGGCTTTATTCATTATGTGTTATTGATACCTGAGCACAACAATGCTCGAGATATTATATTGTGTTTTGAGCACATAATGCTCAATATGTTATATTCTATTTTGAGCACAATAGGCTCAATATGTTATTTTGGTCTGAGCACAAAAATGCTCAAGATGTTATATTGTCTTTTGAGCACAAGATACTCAGTATGTATAATGGTTTGATCTCATAATGCTCAATATGTTTTGTTGTTATCTGAGCACAGGAATGCTCGATATGTTTTATTGAGATCAAAGTACAAAAGCTTGATTAATTTCACTGAAGATAGAGCACAACATGCTTAGTATCATATGTTGTGGCATAGTATATTACTCGATGTCTTATATGTGAACAGAGCATTTAAAATTTGATGTATTATATTGTGAAAAGAGCACTAAAAGGATCAAAATTATTATCACCTACTTATAACACAAAATTTCTGATAAACATTGTTTGAGCAGGGCTCAAGAAGCTTAGGCTCACTTCATTGTGTTAACATATAAAAGGAAGGGATCTTATGAAAGTTGAGTATCTCCTATTAAACTATGAAAGAAATACTTGGGTTTTTAATTTATGAGAACATAAGTATTTCAATGTTTGATAAGTTTTGAAGAACTATCTTTATGACTTTGTTGTCATTTGAATTATAATAGAGATGTTATAGATATTAATGACTTTTGAAGTTCAGAATAGAATTGTGTCTATTAGAATATGATATGAACAATCTTTTTATAATGAAACAATGTTATATTTATTTATAATAATATACATTTATATGTATATATGTTGATTACACACATACATATAAATATATACAATCTTACATTGAAGAAAGATAGAAATCTTGGATAACTGGAATGAAAATTATTTTGCAAGTTGTGTACGTGGTAAAGGATTCTTGGCAAAATATTAATTATAATTTGAACTATATTAAAAGCACGTTTTCTTCAAAGATTGGAACGTGAAATCTAAGGAACTAGTCATTCCATCGAAAACTAGAACATTAAAGAAACTTTCTACCTAGTAGGTATCTTAAACATGAGATTGACAGTACGCTGAGAATGCAAGGATGCTTAGCAGCTCACTACTATATTATTGAGATAATAGTTATGTTGGCAAGAGACACTGTGTGGCTTCATTATTGTTGTCATTGATGGTAACAAAGTTTATCCCACACATTTGCAGCACATAATAAGTCTTTACCGGAAGTCAGATTGAAGAGTGTTTTGGTCCGGTGAGCAAGAACATAGCATACATCAAGGTCTGACAATCAGGTCCAGATCTCTCAGAGGATGTATCTCAGCAAAGTGCGGACTTGGGGAAGTCAAGAGGAGTACCATGACTGCTACATTCTAGAGATTGAGCCTTCGGTGATGAAAGAATGAAAAGATATGAGCATCCAAGTGTTGGGTTCCTGACAGGCAGAGTAGACTAAGGAAGAATTAACCAGCAGAGCATCAGACCTTAATTCGGATGAGAAATTGATGGTGATCAATCTTCTTGAGGGATCATTCATGGTTGGCCGACATGATTGATGACTTCTATGTCTATATTTTTGATATGCACCACATGTTAAGCATGGATTCAGCCGACAGACTAGTATTTAGTAAATATCTTGAGTATTTCGGTTGCTGACTAGAAAGATGTTGAAATCCTTGGTGCAGATATATATACCAAATGGATTTCGGTATGAAGTGGTGTTGTGTATGTTGTAGTGTGTGACAAAAGGCAGAGAGAAGTGTGGAATCAGCAATACAAATTCGGTATGTGACAGAACAACAACACTAAAGCAGAGGAAGAATAAAGTGCAGTAGATCAGTTTATTGAGCCTAACCGGAACTGAACCTTAGCATATGTGGATGCCTCTAATCAGTTTAAACACCTGGTTACTTTCTATATACCTTGTAGATAGTGAGTCTCTTATAGGCAGTGAGCCTCTTGTGAGCAGTGTGCTTGAGCAGTGAGCCCTAATTAGCAAGTGCCATTTTGTACTTCTTATTCTTTTAACAGAGAATACTCACCCCATGGTTTTTCTCTTAACAGGGTTTTCCACATCAAAATCATTGTGTTATGTGTGTTGATTTCATTTCTGCTCTCATGGCTATGTATGCTTATATGTTTTGATGCTGCACTAATTGTTAAAGAAGAACAGAAAGTTAAAATATTTAAGATAACTGATTCACCCCCCTTCTCAGTTATCTACCTTGTTTCCAACAATTGGTATTAGAGCTAAGTTCCTCCAAATAGAGCCTAACATCTTGAGGAAGATCTGAGAATCTCAATGGATATGTATGGTATGAGGGAACAACTTCAGTCTGCCCTAGATGATCTTGAGCAATCTCACTCTAAAGTCAATAACTTGAGGAAAAGACTCAAACAAGCTGATGATTTCATAAATGAACTCAAAGAAAAACTGAGTATCTCTTTGAAAAAGAGAAAGGAACTACTTCAATAATTAGCAAGTCAAAATGAAGCCAATGACACAAATGAAGATCTGAATGAGAAAAACAAGTTATGTGAGAAGCTATTGAAAGAGGTCATTATGGTAAGACATGAAATGGAATCAGGGGTTATGAAATTCACCCAAGAAATTGAAGAGAAAAGAAAAATTGAAGATAATCTAAAACAATCTCTCAAGGAGAAGTCAGAAGACTGCCACAAAATGGATAGAATAATCAGGCATCTAGAATCTGATCTTGAAGAAGCTAGAGATAATGAAGAACAACTTGAGAATCAGATAGACACTCTAAAAAGGGATCTTCAAACTGCAAATGAATACAAAGAGAAATTCAAGATAAGCTTTGCTCAACTTGAGGTTCTTCTTGAAAGCCAAAAGAGGGTAGATGACAAGCATGGCTTGGGGTGTGAGAAAGGTGAAAGTTCTGGATCCAGTCAGAAGAACTCTGAAATATACCAAGCCAATTTTTTCACTTTTCCAATTATAACAAGCAGAGCAATACACAATCGTTGAAGTTAGCAATTAAACCAAACGATGCGAAATTCAACTCTAACCAAGAATGTACACCAGGATGGCGTGATCATATGGTCAGAGGATCTCTATGCAATGCTGATAAGGGAACTCTAACCAAGAATGCGCTTGATGATGACGAGCATATGGTCAGAGGGTCTTGATGCAATGCTGATATAAAGAACTCTAACCAAGAATGCGCCTGATGATGACGAGCATATGGTCAGAGGGTCTTGATGCAATGCTGATATAAAGAAGTCTAACCAAGAATGCTAGCATGTGGTCAGAGGATCCCTACCAACTATTATGCTGAAAAAACTCGACGTCAAGAATGTGCTTTCCAACCCGAAGTGGAATTGGAGCTACCATATGACGGAGATGCAAAGTATTATAAAGCAAATATGAGAAGAAGTAAGAAGCGCTGACAGTACTACTGTTCAGCTTACAATAATTAGAGACTTCCAACCCAACTCAAATGATAGAAGGTAGCAAACTGAAATGACGGATCAGCAACTTTGAAAAACCAAACCAGCAACATAAAACCCTACAAAATGCTCACACCTCACTCATTTCTCAACCAAATGACCTCAAATCTGGTGCAATGCACTCCTATGACAATGGCGACCAAGCTACACACTAGAGACCACTCTTAAACCCAAGTATTTATTTAACACGCTTTCTAATGCACTCCAAAGAGGGGCAACCTGGCAAGAAGGGTGATTTCCTTCTAGAAAGACAGATTCTTCATAATAAATTCTACAAATTGGCACAATGGGGCACCCAACATAGACAAAGGGAAATATGAAATACCTAGAACAAATGCCTTTTTATTTTCAAATTTATGAATGAAACTACAGATTCAGCCCTATTATCAGCAACTCCAAAAAATGACATAAAATGCAAATAACTGAACTACAAACAGAACTCAAGCTACAATGCAAACCTCACTACAAAATCACTACTATCAGCAAACCTCTCCCTAGGTGCTATCTCTCAAGCACGAAGTGAGCCCAGGCTAGGAGGCATTCATTCCTCGAAACAATCCCAAGGCCAATCCGACAGCATAACATTATCAAGATTTTGGATGCCCAAATGAGAGCACTCTTCCTCCTTTTATCTTTTCCAACTGGGAGTCTCTAAAATCCTCTTGCATATGGGATAAAACATGAGAGGGAAAATAATATAATCCTCTTCAATTCTTTTTCAACCTCAACCTTAAAGTCCCCTCTTTTAAAACAACATTAATATTAAGTAATAATATTTAATCTACGGACTTTAAAATGGAGGCCAAGATGATGTCAGAAATCAATGATCTATAGCTCGTTGGAAAGATCTTGACAAAACGAATCCAACCCCACTCTCAAAATCCCATTCTGGTGCCAATCCTGAACTTACTAAAAATAGTCGTAACCAACAGGGACTAAGGAGAACAAACCTGGAAAGAAACCGCCAACCAAACCACAATCCACAAACAAAAGCAACCACCAAAACATGAAACCCTAATTTCAACCTCCAAATAGCCTACGGGTCTCTAGAATAGGCCAACGGTCAATTGTAAAAGATCAATCTAGAAAACGGGACATTACAAACTCTGGATCAGGAAATCCAAGGAACAAGCCTAGAAGACCTTCGGTAAGGCAACCAAATGCTCAAAGATATCCATCCTTCAATGGGTACTACCACAACTGTAATAACTTTGGTCATAAAACAAATCAGTGCAAAAGAAGAATAAATCAGACTAATTCATCCTTCTCTGGACAGTGTTTTAACTGCAAAAGGTATGGTCACAAATCTCATGAATGTAGAAATATGCAAAAAAAACAATTCATTCAATGGTAGATGCTTTGCATGCAATAGAATGGGACATATGGCTAATCAATGCAGATCAAGAGGATACCAGTCAAATATGCAAAAAAATATTGTTTTCTACAATTGTAATAGATCTGGTCATATTGCCAAATTCTGCAGAAGTAAGAATTAGGATAAAAAGGGTCCGGTGCATCATCAAGACAAAGGAAAAGGAAAAATGAATGTGGATGAAGTTCAAAGGGAGATGAACAAGATTTGGGTGAAGAGAAGTATAGACAATGTTGGGGATGGATCCGCACCAGAATCTGGTGCTAATATTCCTTCTGAAAACTAAATAGATGAGCTCTAGCTCAGGGGGTGTCTCAAAGGAAAACAATTTCCCCTAGCTAGTCAATTGGTGCCTGAAATTGGCACATGGAAAGTGGCGGATTAAAGGGATCTCAGAGAAATATCTAAATAACCCTTGGTAAAAATATGAAAGATCCACAAGGAGTTTGAAGATGTTAATCATCCAAGATTAATCCGGTTTGATAGTCATTCGGTAAAAGCAGGATTCTCACAGTTAGATCCGGTAAGATTCAAAATTGAAATATTTTGATCTGCAGATAAATGGAATGATTGGAGAAAGGGAGATACATTGTCAATAATTACCAAGAATAATTCTAAGTGCATCTCAGTGATTCAGAAGGATCTCTCTCAGAACAAGGTCAGAACAAGGGAACCAGAATGACTTAAGGTGTGCATTTATTGCAATATGAAATTAGGGTTTGCGCAGAAATATAAGGGTTCTTTTGTTCATCATTTGTACATTTGCATTTGAAAAGAAGAAAGATAGAGGTCTGCAAACAAGATTGCTTCGACCCTCTCAAGGATCAACCGCAAAAAACCAATTCAACCAGCGATCTTTTCCGGCTCATATCGTGAACCCTAGAAGCGTAAAAAGGTATTTTCATTCTTGAATATCTCTCTCTGAATCTTTTGCAAGATGGCTACTCCAAATGTTGTTAAGATCACTGATAGGCCGCACCCTAACTTCAAGAAACATCCTTACAAATCCCTAGAAGTTGATCCCTTAGGCGTATTCTCTAGCATTCTGCATGGGGTTCTGCATGTAGAAGATGTTAGGGTATACATACACACCAATATTGAGGAATTTGGGGAATCCAACTGATGGATATCTATCACAAGCAATTAATAGATGAAACATTTGAACTTAAACCTCAATACAAGGCCATCCGGGATAAGCATTTTGGACATTGCATCCACTTTCCCTGTTTTGTAGAGGATGAATGGGTCCGATATGTTCTGAGTAGAATACATGATAAATTTATGTGGTTGATGAGGCCATTTAAGATCACAAAAGATGCAATTAGGGTAGTAACCGGTTTGCACTCATTCGGTGGGTTGCCTGCTCTCAAATTGGTTAAGAACCAAACTGTAAGTGAGGCTACCAGATCAAAATTTGACAAAAGAGCAATGACAATAGAGGATATCACAGATCCAGATATCAAATTTGCTTCTATGATAATTGGTTATAAAATATATCACTCCAGCAGGGAGAATTCTGTATCTGGAACAATAATATACACTGCTTATCAGATGCTAAGGGAAAATGTTGATTATGATCTTTGTGAGCTTCTCCTGAACCAACTATTAGAAAATTTGTACAAAATAAAGAAGGATAAGAAGAATTCATTCAAGTATGGTGGCTTGATACTATGTCTATTCTTTTACTATATGAATGAGCTACCCAGATCCAGTGGTTGGGTATGGCAAAATGACAGACCGGTTGCCATACAAATCAGAGATTATATGTATGGGCTTGGTGATGCCAAGGCTCAGAGTACAACACTCTAGGGATACTTCAAAAACTTCCAAAGTATGATGCAGGCTAGAGAAAGAATCCCACAAACATTAGTTGAAAAATACAAAGATACAATGTGTTTCATGGTAGACACTGATCAATGCCTAATGGAGGCAGTGGAGCCCAGGAGAGTCTAGATTATGCCAATGGGCTATGAGGTAGATGAGAAAATCTTGGAGCTGCATATCCAACACTTGCTGAGTTAGCCTAAGGACCTTGAGGTAGAAAAGTTTTAAACCTTTCAAGAATTGAGTGTGAAAATTCATGTTGAACAAAGAAAACCAGAGATGGAGAGAAAAGTGAGAATGAAAGTAGAGGAAGTTGCCAAAAGATATGGCATCTCAAAAGAGGCAGTTGATGCAAATAGAGAAAAATTAGAAAGAGCTGAGAAGAAGAGACAAGAAGCAGAAAAAGAAAGTAATCCAGTACAAGCCCCCTCCCAAACCAGATCCTCCAAGAGCTCTACACCTACCACCTCCAAGAGCCCAAAAGCCTCAAAATCGGAAGCCAAGACATCCGGAAAGGGAGAGAAGAGAACGAAGACAAAGGCCACAAGGTCTTACATAAGCCAAAAGGATGATGAAGAAACATAATCTGATGAAGAAGTTAAGAAAATGAGGAAGAAGAAGAAAACATCCGGGGAATCCTCTACCGGTCAAAACAAGGAAGAAGAGGCAGAAGAATTTGTTGAAAGGCCTACTCTCTCCATTGATGATGTCATCAAATCAGTCACTGTGGATGGGAACCTGCAACCAATGACTAAGTTTTCTGATGAATATAGTGAAGCTGACCAGAAGATCTTGCAAGATGCTACAGTCAGGTATCTAAACATCTTTAATAAAGCATTCATTGAAATCATCTCTCTAAACCCCAAAAGTCTAGAGAAGGATCTTGAACTGAGAAAGGAGAATGCTAAAGCTAAGGACTTAGAGATCCGAGAGAAGATTGCTATCCAGTTCTATCCTTCCATTACCTCTCAACAAATGAACATGATCTTCAAGGACTGCAAGGATGAGTTCTAGAGCAAAGCAAGAATGAACAAACTTATGCTCGAAGAGATTGATCAAGTGGCAAAAGAGACTGAAGACATCCTCTGGAATGCATTTAAAAGATTCAATCTTCCTGTTATAGAGGACATAGATGATGAACCTTCTGCCATGGATGACGAAGGACTAAGTCCTTCAAAAGAAGAATTTAGTAAGAAAAATGCAGAAAACCCAAAGCAGACAAGTGAGGAGAGGACTAAGGACTTGGATTCCTTTGTTCTGGAAGAGGAAGTCCACGAAGAAATAAATATTTATCTTCCGAATCCCCCAGTAGACTCTGGAACTGAAGGAGAAGAAAGAAAAGAAGAGAAAATTAGTCAAGAAGAAGAGGCAAAGGGAAGAGAAGAAAATCAAATAGAGAAGATCCCAGATGATAGCTCTGAAGTGGAAAAATGAAAGAAGACTCTTTCTCCGGCAAGAGACACTGTTGAGGAAGTAAAGAGCTTCTTGACCAAAGAAATAATGGAGATAGATGAACCAGAACTATTCCAAGAACCACTCAATTTTGATTCCCTCTCTCCGGTACAGACAATGAAGATAGCATCTTTTGCTCAAGCTAAAACAAAAGAAAAACTTTTGAAGTCTCACATGGAAGACTGTGAGTTGATAGAGATTGCATCTGGTGTACTAGAGAAAATCATGCCATCCCTCCAAAAGGATCTTTCAGCCTCCTCATCCGGTAATCTGAAATCTCTTGTTAATTCTGTTAGCACACATTTTGATTCTTTGGAGAAATTAGCAGAAGAGAAAGTCTGGAAGAGATTCTCTGAAGTACAGGGGCTCATAGCAAATGATAGGAGAAATTTGAATATTGGAATAAAGAGCCTAGAAAATGCTCTTAAAGATGGCAGAGAATTATACAAATTTTCTTTATCTTGGTCCACAGTGACAACAAACATTGCAAAGAAGGTGGAAGAATAAGAGGGTAAACTATCAAGTTTATCCCAGAGTTTTGATCCTCTCACCTCATCCATAATGAATCAAGAGTGCCAGGCTATTGCCACTATAAATGAGATAAAGAGGCTTGAGAAGGAGAAGAAGAATAGAATTAGTAGAATGAGTGAACTAAGAGGGATAATTATCCCTAAGTTAGAGGCAATGCATGAAGCCCTAACTGATGCTCAGACTATAGCCCGGACCAGTGATCCGACAGACTTAAAGAGGGCAGAAGCTTTTGCATTTTTGTCAAGTGGTCACATCTCAATTTTGGACAGGATGATGCAGAGTTAGGCAACAGAATTTGTCCAGTTGAAAACCACTTTTGTAGATATACTTAAGTATATGTAAGTATAACTTGTATATATACTTATGTGGCTATGTATAGGTTACTTTTTGCAAATTTTGGTGTGCGGATTTCACCCTTTGCCATTGATGTCAAAGGGGGAGTGAGGAGCAGTGAAAAATGTGAAATCTAGCTAAGAGGGAGCTCCGGTAAAAAGTGTATATAAGATAGAGCATCAGCCAAGGGGGAGTGTGCTATGACACTTAGTCATTTTTCACTAAGTGTTGCCATCAATGCCAAAGGGTGAGATTGTTGGCAAGAGACACTGTGTGGCTTCATTATTGTTGTCATTGATGGCAACAAAGTTTATCCCACACATCCGCAGCACATAATAAGTCTCTACCGGAAGTCAGATTGAAGAGTGTTTTGGTCTGATGAGTAAGAACAAAGCATGCAACAAGGTCCAACAATCAGGTCTGGATCTCTCAGATGATGTATCTCAGCAAAGTGTGGACTTGGGGAAGTCAAGAGGAGTACCATGACTGCTACACTCCAGAGATTGAGCCTCTGGTGATGAAAGAATGAAAAGATATGAGCATCCAAGAGTTGGGTTCCTGACAGGCAGAGTAGACTAAGGAAGAATTAACCGGCAGAGCATCAGACCTTAATCCAGATGAGAAATTGATGGTGATCAGGCTTCTTGAAGGATCATTCATGGTTGGCCGACATGATTGATGACTTTTATGTCTATATTTTTGATACGCACCACATGTTAAGCATGGATTCAGCCGACAGAGCAGTATTTAGTAAATATCTTGAGTATTCCGGTTGCCGCCTAGAAAGATGTTGAAATCCTTGGTGCAGATATATATACCAAATGGATTTCAGTATGAAGTGGTGTTGTGTATGTTGTAGTGTGTGACAAAAGGTAGAGAGAAGTGTGGAAGCAGCAATACAAGTTCGGTATGTGACTGAACAACAACACTAAAGCAGAGGAAGAATGAAGTGCAGTAGATCAGTTTATTGAGCCTAACCGGAATTGAACCTTAGCATATGTGGATGCCTCTGATAAGTTCAAACACCTAGTTACTTTCTATATACCTTGTAGACAGTGAATCTCTTGTAGGCAGTGAGCCTCTTGTGAGCACTGTGCTCGGGCAGTGAGCCCTAATTGGCAAGTGCCATTTTGTACTTCTTATTCTTTTAACAGAGAATACAATCTTGGGTTAGTCACCCCGTGGTTTTTCCCTTAATAGGGTTTTCCACGTCAAAATCATTGTGTTATGTGTGTTGATCTCATTTCTTCTCTCATGGTTATGTATGCTTATATGTTTTGATGCTGCACTAATTGTTAAAGAAGAACAGAAAGTTAAAATATTTAAGATAACTGATTCACCCCCCCTCTTAGTTATCTACCTTGTTTCCAACAAGTTATGCTACATTGAACTTGACTATTGAGGTTATAGAGGGATCTTGGTCAATTAGCCAAGTTTAAGATAGATAAACTAATGAATGAAACTATCTATTTGTAATTGATTATTATATTTGAGAATATATATTATGTGATGAAATGAATGTTGAAAACCAATTGAGAAAGAGGTGTGTGAACTTATGACATACATTACTATATGAAATGTATTTATTGATTAATCAATCTTTGGCCAAAGTAATGCAAAATCACTGCTTGCATTTGTTAGTTCACAGTGTCTTTTGACTTACAATTCAATTAGATGTGTCATACTTAGCTAGAAGGATTCTAGAGTTGTATTGCTGATTGTTTGTAATTTAGACACAACACTAGTTCTTAGATGGCATATTGGATCTTGTTAATTCCTATAATCCACTACTCTCGTGAAGGGTAGGGCCACTTCCTTTTGGAAGATGTGCGGGGGACCACTGGTTTGTGGTTGAAGGAAAAGCACTTAGGTGATGCTCTCCCTGTTGTAGTTGAAGATTGTCAAAGATTTGGTTGTTCAGAAACACCATTGTATATCATATGATTATGTATCATTATTATTATTTGAAAATTGTAAAAGCATCAAAATGAAGATGCAATCTTGTAATAGAATTATCTGGATGTAAGTTTTTACATTATGACATATGGATATGGAAATGGGAACAATTCTTGAAAATATTCATTATTATGAAATCATAATTATTATTAAAAAAATTGTGTGATTAAGTTTAAGTTTAAGTTAAGTTACTTTTGATTTAATGAACATGCATTCGTTATAGGTTGCATGATTATTGTTATTCAACATGATAAATAGCTAAACAATTGGTATTCCATATAAATGGCTATATCTAATTTGCATGTAGGGGTGTAATAGGTTGATGTTGGTTGGTGCATTGGTGTTGAAGGTGTGGTAAACTTAGTTGGATGTTGTATGATGTTGTCTATAGATTGAGATACTCTCCAAGAGAGACTTATTGTATTATTGTTATTGTTCTTTTGCTAGTGGCTTATTCATAAGAGTTTTCCACATTAATCATTTGCATATTGTTTCTTGTTCTTCCTTTATTGTGTTAATTGACTTGATATAACAAACATAATTGAATTTGATCACATAATCTTGAAGTGTTCCATTATGCAAGTCTACTTGGTCAATTGTAATAGGGATTAAATTCTCAATATGATGATCTTCCTTTGCTCTACTCTTTTTTTGATATTTGATAGTTGATGGTATTTAAGAATACCTTGGAAGGGTGGTTGTGTTGCAAGAGACATGTTCTACTAGGTCAACCCCCCAAAATTTGTACAAATATTTGAAGACAAAAAGCAAGGGCCCAAGAATGATGCATGCAAATTTATAACTCCTTTCAATGCATCGAGACCATGTTAGATTTTGGAATAAGAAAGAAATCAACTAAGACACAATGCCATAGTGATAGCCACAACACTACTTAAGACCAAATAATAGGTTGAACAATGTTATTTCCTATTAATCAAAAGAGCAAAATATAACACAAGATAATTAATGAATAAAAATATAAGAAAATGTAATTATAGAAAATGCGAAGGAGGAGGAAGGTGGAATATGAAGTCACCACTTAGTCGACTTGCCATTATTGAGCCTAAATGAGCTTACCTAAGTAAACTAATGAAAAGGAAAATACCTACACTAACACCCCCTTAAGCACAACCTAGGTGGGTGAAAAAAAGATGGGTCTTAATAATGTGTAGCCTAATATGGTACACATGTACATAAGAATTCCCCATAGAGAAGAAGCCCAGAGAGAGGGAGAGAGAGAGAGAGACCCTCTCAAACAAAATAGAATAGTCCTTTGCAAGATCAATAACTCATAACAAGTGTTGAAGTAGGTCCCTTTGCATCAAATAATGCATCTCCCTTTTGGAAGAAGGAAACCATATGACATCAAGTTTGTTGAATACCCACTCTGAAGGTGGAATGAATAGAGAAAAAACTAAGGTCTATGAAAACGACTTAAATTTCATCATGTTGGTGTTGAAAAGTGCCACAATCAAATCAAGAGTCCTAGGGCTAACTAAAAGTGACCCTTCAAAACCATGTGGAAATGGATGAAAATAGCTAATGAAGAATTGTCATCAAAGAGGAAGACTAAGTCCTCAAAGGTGTCCTCATGATCTGAAAGGTGGGACTTCATGCAAATAGATGTGAAATATCTAGTAAGTAGTCCTTCTAATGAGGTGGATTGGGAAGAATGATATGAACTTGTTGCAAAGAATCACTAGAAACCTTTGATAAAGCAACAATAAACTCTAATAAAGCAATAGATGATGATGGTGGAATCTTAGTGCATACCATCATACTCCACTACTCATCCCATGATGTAGTATCCACATTAGATGGTTGAGTATAAATGACAATCAGATCTACCAATGGATGCTTAAAAAGTAGGAAAAATAGGCTAGGCTAAGACATCATGTGATGTCCCTTTTACTTCTAAGGTATTGTTTTATTTGTCGTAGGAAACTAATAAGTTGGTCCTCATTTTATTTTAAATTTATTATTATAGTGGGCCGCTTAAATGAGGGCAATTATAGCCATTTGTAACTCTTAAGAATATCTTAATTACTTCTCAAGGCGTGGAAGTTACAATCTAAATTAGGAGAGAATATTTGGTAGTGGAGGAAAAAAAATAAAATAAATGTCTTTATAAAGGTAAAGAAAAAGCTACAGAAAATCATCTAGAATTGATATTACCTATTTCACTCAATTTTTGAGCACTTGTGTTCGAATTCAATCCAAGGATGAAATCCCTTAGGGTTGTAGATCCAAGGATGAAAACCCTTATGGTCTTGGAATTTGGGACTGAAAACTCCCAGGTTCTCAAAGCTGATTCCAATTCAAGAATTACATAGAGCTTCAACAACATTCTTAGTTTCAAAGTTCAAGTTATTTCTGTTATGTGCATCTTGTTTGGTTTGGAATTCAACTTGTTTCAATTTCCAGTGTTGGAGTTTGGTGAGTTTTCTGGGATTTTTGGTCTTCTAGTTTTGTGGTTTGTGTGAGCTCAGATGATTGTAGTATGACAATTTAAATATTATATGAAGGAAATTTAAGTGTAGAGTTTGTATTCTAGTCTTTAGTTTGTAATTTGACTCTATAACCTTGTTGTTCCTTGTTGGTATGAACAAATATATTTGGCATTGTTGTTCTTCATTATTTTTCTATCTAGATGATGTGTTAGTGGCAATATAATTTCAACATTTCTATGAGATTGCTATGATTAGTAAATGTTGTGTTCATCAAGTTAATAGTTGCTTGTATAGAGCTAAAATTATAAGTATTGTTGGGCTGCTTGCATAGGGCCAATCCATCAAGCGTGTGATTATTGCAAAGGGGTGTCAATGTTCACACGACTTGCAACAGTTTGAACTTAGCTTGTTAGCTCTTTTAAGTGCTCATTGACAGAGTTGGAGAATTGGGAAAAAGTGGCTTCTTAGTACTAGCCAAGGTACTAAACAAGGAGTCATGACTTTGGGAATTCATCATGGAATGAATACATTGGCAGAGTGGTGAGCCATTTCCAGTCGCTAATGGCTCTGCACAAAATAAATCATCAAGAAGCGAAAATCAGGTATATAAAGAAATTACTGCCAAGCTTTAAAACCCTCGACTCTGATTCTTCGCATAGGCGTAACCTCTACGGCCCAGAAAACACATCAAGTGAACCAAAAAATTGTAGGGAATACGAAGTCGAGCATTACACAGATCTTTCAGATGGAAAAATGTCAGAAAATGGAAAAAAAAATGAATCAAGGGTTTGGGACTACACATCATACATTATTCTACTTTGCAGAGATTGGGCAACGTCTATCCAGCACTCTGGATGCACATTTGACCGTATTTATTAATTAATTGAAATTCACTATACACCGTATTTATTAATTAATTGAAATTCACTATACTGTTGTATAGTGAATTTCAATTAATTAATAAATACAGTCAAATGTGCATCCAGAGTGCTGGATAGACAATTCGCACGAGAACGGGCCCATCATCCCCAACATAGAAAGCCACGAGGATGTTGAGGGTGTTTGAACCTTTATTACAACTAGCACTTGCACTTTAAGGAAGTGTAATGGTTATGTCGATAGTAATTATATACTAGCACTTGCACCAGAGGGAGGTGCAATGGTTACGCTAATAGAAATTTATATGTAAGCTAATATGCTAGAGACTACAATTCCATTAGTGTATTAGAAGATACAATATTTTTATTTACCAATTTTTGTATATAAAGAAAAGTAAACAACCCTCTTGTGAGAACACTTTGATTTAAAGTTGAGTAAATAGTGAGAATGATAGAAAGTCTCTACTTCCACTTTAGGGGGTAAATTTTCCCTTGACGTATGGTGCAGAAGTGATCACTATTGACAATGATTTACGCAGAAACATATTTGGATGACCATTCACTCAATTTACTTGTTATATATGAAAAGCAAGATGTAGAATTTAAACCCATAGATGAATTCAATATGTCTTCCTCACACCTTTCTCAAGTGAAAAGTAAAAAACCAAGAAATTGAGAATGGAGCAAAATTTCCAAGCAGATAGAGAAGCCAAGCTTTCTCTTATTATATAGAAATATTTTTGTAGGGAATGAAGTGCAATAATTTTTTGAAGAGCAAGGGGTAAAATGTACATACATATTTTGAGTTGTCTCTTGTTAATATAAATATTTTGTGGGGGAGGAAGTGCACTAATTTTTTGAGGTTGAGGTGTAACATAGATAAATGTTTTTACATAGGTTAGAAGGTGCAATTGCACTTTCTTACCCAAAGATTAAGGCAGAAACAAAAAATTCTAAAGAAAAAAGTCCAGGAAAATAAATTTAGGGGTTAGAAGGTGCAACCATGCCTTCTCCCAAGGGATTTAGAGAAAATAGAAGTGGAAGCGAATTCTCCTTGGATGGAGGGACCATAACTTTTCCCACCATGTCAAATTTTACAAAGAAGAGCTAAAATTTGAAGATGGGCTTTCCGATGCCAACTAAAAGATGTTGAACAATGCATCGAATGATATTCTATATTATGAGAAGATTCAAACCGAAAAGTAGGATTAGAGATTTGAATAATTTGGAAAAATAAAAAATAAAGCTACAAAATGTATTGGATATTAAACCAAGGAATGAAATATATCATTTCACAGAAACATATACTCAAATGGAAAGGGTAAAGTTATGTCTTCCTAAAGCTTGGAGAACTATAGGTCAGTTTAATCTTTTGAATTCAACTAAGAATTTTGGGTATCCTCTGAATAACGCAACTAAGGGTTTTTCCCAGTTTATCTTAGACAAATTTGAAGGTGTAAAATTTTAGGATGGCCAATACACATACTTTGACAGGAGCTAAGAAAATGGATTAACAAAGCAACTCCATTGATTCTTGATAATGGAACATTAGATGGAGGATAGGTTTTCATATTGCTCCAATATATTAGTTTAAGACTTTTAGCCTATTGAATTGCTCTAAAGTTCAGACTTTACAATAACACACTATTCATTCTAATTTGAAAGCACCTGGTTTCTATTTTATCTTCAAGATTTCACAAATTGGTGAGATAATGAAGGTCATGTCTAGGTTATCATTTATGTTGGATCTAGCACAAAAAATGAATTTCTAAGAATGGTGATGGGAGGTTTTTGACAATAACTTTCAAGATGGTGCTGACAGGAACAAAATGTTGCAAGCCATTCATCCAAATATTCTAAAGAATGGTGTTTATCTCAATTTGCTTCCACCTGATACCAGCCTCATACACAATCAAATAAACTCCAAATAAATAAGGACCATGTATGCCATGTTTCTCCAAGCTTCATGCATTTATGAGATGACAAAAATCTCACAAAAATTAAATGTATACAATTTTTATCTGAAAACTTTGTTACTCTAACTCATGGACCATGAAAATCTCATGTTCATCATCATTAAAAGATCTGAAATTCCAATAACAATGAAATCTATGACATTGTGCATTCAACATTCAATATCAACCACTGAAAATTGAAATCCAAAATTGACTGAAACACTAAAATATAAATTTGAAATTGTAAAAATGAAATTCTAGTTGTTATGTTATCAATGGTCATGAAAATAAATGCGCCTTGACATCTAGGGGACGTCTGGTCATCACTCAAGTTCCCCACCTATAATAGGAAACATCCAGGGGATGCCAAAATATACTAAAATGTCCCCGAGAGACTAGGAAAATTTTAGCAAAAATGGGTGACATGGGGAGTGTCCCATCTGCATCCCTAAAGTATTGGGACAACCATAGAGGGCAGGGGATGTGTCCCAAGGACACTACATGTAACTCAATAGAAACACAAAATGTTTTTAAATATTAAATACAAAAATGTGATCTACATGACAAAAGCTTTTGATCACAGTGTAATTTATTAAAAATAGCCCTTTGTTAGTTAGGTCAGTTGTGTAATAACTCCAGTGGCCCCAATTTGGTCACACTTCACAAGGGAACAATGGATATTATAAGAAAAAACATAGCAGATGGCATTGCAAGTCTTCTCACAACCTAAATTTTGCATATTGTCTACCATATTTAACCTAACCAAAAAAGTAAAAAATACTTACAATATGGAAATCTTGATTTTCCCTCCTCCAGTAGTTCCCTTAGATCCTTGTGTTGCATGGCAAATTTTCTTAATTAGAAATTATGTGACCAAATTTCAATGCATAAACAACATAGATCCATGTATCTAAAAGGTATGTTAGTGCCATAACATTCTTAAATTCAAATATAGACAGTTTCCACAAGGCTGACAATTTAGCAGAAAATGACCAAAACAAAAGGCCACTAAATTTTCTTAAGAAGAGTTGCAATGAAAATCTCTTTAGACAAGTCATCGTATAACAAAAGGGTTCCATGGGACTTAGATCTCTTCAATCTCTATCATTGCCTCCTAGTTTTTTTGTGTGGCTGCCCTTGTTATATTCTCTATAAGATTGAACCCTCGTTTCACCTAAAAATTATAAAACAAATTGAAAACCCTTTTATCTAAAGACTTAAGGGAATATTTGTTGGAATTAGGGCTGACAACTGAGAAGGGGGGGGGGTGAATCAGTTGTCATAAAACTTTAAAGCTTGCTGTAGTTAATTTCTTCTTTACAACTTCTTAACAGATTAATGATATAATCATGAAAAGCAAGAATCAATAACTCATGAGCAGAAACACAAATAACACACTTGACACCAAGATTTTTAATGTGGAAACCTAGTTAAGGGAAAAACCACAGTGGGGGTTAACTCACAAGGATTATACTTTGTTAAAAGTATTACAAAAGGGGAGGGCACATGCCTTCAGGCTCACTACCCAGAGGTCACTGCTCAAGAGAGGCTCACTACCTACAAGAATGATTACAAAAGGATTATAGATTGTTTGAACTGATGAATAGCATCTGCCAATGCATGAATTCAGTTCCAGTTAAGCACAAAATACTGATCTTACATGCTTCATCTTTATTCTGCCCTATTTACTGCCCTGCCATAATCCAGACCTCAAATCTCTTCTCTTCCGCACCTTAATCTGCCTTTTTCGCACTTACTCCATTATCGTACACCACATACATACCAATACACTTGAATCCATCGGCTATATATATCTGCCTCAAGAAATTCAATCACCTTTCTGTCGGCCTTATGAAGAACTTGACAAACAATACAAGTACTCTGTTCTGTTGGCTGAATCCATACATCAATATTGATGCATACCAAAAATAACACTTGTAGATCACCATACATGTTGGCCACTAACATTATATCCCATACGCAACTCACCAAAACACTTCTACTAGATCCGCACAAGGATCTAACACAAGTTGGCTTGTTCTTCACTGAATTGTTCTTGTCATATTAGGACCCGGTACTCAGATGCTCATAACTTTTAATCCCTTTATCATCAGAGGTTGAAATCTTGGATTTAGATTTTCTTGATATTTCTCTACACTCTCTCAGATTTGCAACACACAATGATTAACTGGAGAGATCCGATGACCAAAATACTGAACTTTGCCATATACCCTATTCCTGTCTATTCGGACTGGACAAATCTTGGAACTGACTTCCGGTATGATTTGATACTATACTGCTGATGTGTGGAATAAACTTAGTTTCCATCAATGAAAACACATGATATGCCTTGCAGTGTCTCTTGCCAACAATTTCCCCCTTTGGCATTGATGGCAACACTTAGTGAAATATGACTAAGTGTCATGACTGACTCCCCCTACTGTGTACACTTATATATTCTTCCACTGCTCCCCCTTTGATGGATTCTTCATTTTCTTTCATTTTTCACTGTCTCTCACTCCCCCTTTGACATCAATGGAAAAGGGTGGGATCTGCAAACCAAAATTTCACAAGAAATCTGTATATAATGTTGCATATGTACAAATAATCCATGCATTATATTTACATGAACTTGAGGATATCCGCAAAACTATTTTTCAACTACACAAGTTCAGAGGCCCAACTACTTTTCATGCCATCCAAAATTGAGATGTGTTCATTTAGTAGAATGCCTGTGTTTCTGCTTTCTTCAGATCTGCTGGATCACCTGTCCGGACTGTAACTTGAGCTTTTGATAAAATAGTAAACATTGTTTCTAACTTGGAGGCAATCAATCCCCAGAGCTCACACATTCTCTCCATAATATTTCTCTTTTCTTTAACAAGTTTCTTTATTTCATCAGTCAAGTTGATTGCTTGACACTCCTGACTTACCAGAGAAACTGTTACAGGATCAAATTTTTGAGATAGATTCAACAAATTTTATTCCCGCTCCTTTATCTTTTTCTCAATATCCTCAATAACTTTGGGCCAAGATAGACAAAATTTGTATACATCACCTCCATCATTGAGAGCATTTTGAATACTCTTTATACTAATATCAAGTATCTTTCTATCATTTCCTATTAGGCCCTTTAGCTCACTAAATCTCTTATCCAAAAATTCATTCCAGATTTTAATCTCTGCAGACTTCTCAAAGGACTCAAAGTGTGTACTTACAGAATTTACAAGGCTCTTCAGATTTTCAGAGGGAGAATCAGATGGATTCTTCTAGAAAGTTGGCATTATCTTCTCCAATATATCAGATGCAAGGCCTAACAAATCAATATCCTCTATGTGGGATTTCAATATCTTTTCACTTGCCTTAGCTTCTGTGAAAGATGCTATCTTCATCATTTGGACCAGAGAGAGAGTATCCAGGTTGATTGGTCCTTGAATCAGTTCTGGTTCATCAAACTCTCGCATTTCTTTACTCAGGAAACTCTTCACTGCATCTGCAGTGTCTCTTGCCATAATTTCAAGGTCATCTTCCTTTCCTTGAGTTTTCTTAGTTTCAGTATCAGGACTATTTTGTTTGGGGGCATCAATATTTGCACCATCTTCTTCTGCTTTATCTTCCTTACCCTTGACTTCTTCTTCTTCCTTTTGCTGTGAGCCAACTTCAGTGGGAATTTCTATTTCCATGTTTACTTTTGTGTTAACTCCATCTGTTTGATCCTGGGTATCCTTTTTGCCTTCAGCCTCTTTTGACTTCTGATCCTTGTTCTTCTCAGAGTCATTGCGTAGGACTTAGTGTCTCTATATAGGCTTTCTCCGGAGGATCATTTCCCTTTCCAGTCTCTTCTTCTGAAGTTTCTTATTCCGAAACTGAAGGATTGCCTTCCTCAACTTGTTCCTCTGAAACAACATAATATTTATCTTTGTCTAGGGCCTTCCTCAAAATTTCCTCTATTTCCTTTACAACTTCCTTAGTTTTACCAAGCATTAGTTTGTTCATCCGGATCTTGCTTTTGAATTCCTCTTTTACTTCCTTGAGGGTTTTATTTGCTTCCCTTCTAGTCATTACTGGACACAAGGTGGAGAGGACATGTTCTCTAAGTTCTAGGTCTTTAGCGTTAGTGGCTTCCTTCCTCATCTCTAGTATATTCCTTAAACTTTTAGGAATTTCTTGCAAAATTTCTAGTAGAGCTCTATTGAATTTATTCAAGTACAGGATGGTGGCATCCTCCAAGATTTTCTTATTTGCTCTATCAAAATTATCATAATATTCTCTGATAGGCTTTATATTTCCATGAACAATAATTGTTTTTACAATTTCATCAACTGTCATAGCAATCTTACCAGTTTCTTGCTTTTTACTTGCCTTTTTGCTTCTGGAAGGCTGGTCCTCTAGAGCCTTTGAAGTCTTGGCTCTCTTAGATCTTATTTCTTTAAATTCTTCATTTGTCTCTGTCTCCTCATCATCTTTTGTACTCATATACATTCTTGTGGCCTTTGTTTTCTTTCTTTTTGTTCCTTTACCGGATGATATGTCTTCCAGTTTCTCAGGATTGGCAGACTTTGGGGGAACAGGGATAGCAGCAGAGCTGCTAGTAGTCCTTAGAGTGGAGGAGGATTCTACTGGAGCACTTCCTTGTTTCTTATCCTGTTTCTCCTTCTTTGCCTTTTCAGTTTTTTCCCTGAATTGTCAACACAGCTTCCTTTGTGAGGCCTAGATTCTCAACCAACTGCTCAACTTCTTTTCTTACTTTCCTTTTGGTTTTAGGTTTTCTGAGCTCATCATGAAGTTTTACACTTAGTTCCTCATATGTCCCAAATCTTTCAACTGTTGTGTCTTTTGGCTTGCTCAAAAGGTGTTGAGCATACATATTCAATATTTTCTCATCCACTTCATACCCCACAGACATGATCCAAATAGTTCTGGGTTCTACTGCTTCCATTAAGCATTGATCAGTGTCCACCATGAAATATATTTCATTCTTGCACTTCTCAACAATCGATTTAGGGATTCTTTCCCTTGAATGCATCATACTCTGAAAGTTCTTGAAGTATCCCTAGATTATAGTTTTTTGTGTTTTGTAGTCACCAATGCTGTGTAGGTGAACTCTAATCTGAATAGAAACTCGCTCATCATTAGTCTAGTGCACACCCTTTACTCCAGGTACCTCATTCATAAAGTAGAAAAACAAACATAGAACCAATGTACCATATTTAAAGTGTTTTTCTTATCTTTCTTGATTTTGTTCAAGTTCTTAATTAGTTGGTTCTGCAATAATTCACACAGGTCATAATCTGTATTTTCTTTTAACATTTTGTATGCTGCATATATGGTAGTTTTAGAGACAGAGTTCTCCCTGCTGGAGTGATAAATCTTGTAACCAATTACCATAGAGGCAAACTTAACATCTGGTTCAATAATGTTGTTAATGGTCATTACCCTTTTGTCAAACTTAGCACCAGTTGCATCAGTAACAGTCTGGTTTTTCACAGATTTTAGCATGGGTAAATCACCAGTTGAATTCAACCCAGTCACAATCCTGACAGCATCCTTTATAATTTTGAATGGTTTCATCAACCACAAAAACTCATCATGCATTCAACTTTAAACATACCGGTCCCATTCATCTTCATTGAATGTTGGAAACCCCATAATTTGAATGAAATGTTTATCATGTAGTGTCTTATATTCAGGTTTAAGATCATGATTTTTATCCCTCAAATGACTCTCAAACAAATTCACATACCTTGAGTCCCCAAATTCATATATGTTCGCATGAATATAAACCCTAATATCTTCAATATGCAGCACACCATATGGAATATTTGAAAATGCACCTAATGGGTCGACTTCTATTGATTTGTGTGGATGCTTTTTAAATTTTGGTCGAGGCCTTTTAGTAATATCAACAACCATTTAGGTGTAGCCATTGGAAAAAGATTACAAGTTCAAAGCTTCACAAATAAATAGCTTTTTCATGAAATTAGGGTTGATAGATAAATTCGCCGGTTGCATTTCAATTCCTTGTAATCTTAGTTTAGACACTATTCTTCTTGCTTTCTTCAAATGCAAAGTGATTCAAATAAGGAGTCAACACTTTTTTTTTATGCTCTACAAAACCTAATTTGCCTTTGTAATAAATGCTCTACCCTAACACATCTGGTTACACTGTTTCTGCATGCAATCAATCCTTAATTGCTCTGCAATTAGTCACATTTGCTTCTTTTCTTCCAGAAGTTTCTTCTAAAGTTATGTAATAAGCTTCTCAAGCTTCATTCATTGTGCCAGATTCAGGCACCTACTTACTGGCTAGGGAAATTTGATCTTCAATGCAACTCCCCCTGAGCCAGAGCTCCTGATTTAATTCCTGGAGGAATTGTCAGCACCGGATTCCGGTACAGACCCATTGTCAACATTCATTTCGCTTTTATTTACCCATGTTTTATTCATCTCATTTTGGATCTTATTTACATCAGTTTTGCCCTTGCCTTTGTCATGTTTTTGCTCATTCGATTTTCCATTTACCGAACCTCTTCTTTCATTCTTCGTATTTTTGCAAAATCTTGCAATATGATTAGATCTATTGCAATTAAAGCACACAACATTTCTTTGCTTATATACTTGATTTCCTCTTGATTTGCATTGCTTAGCCATGTGTCCAAATCCATTGCAAGCAAAATAGTAGCCATTGAAAGAGTTTTTATTTCCTCTATTGTTAGAGTTATTCATTATCATACTTCTGCATTCATTTGATCTATGACCATACCTTATAGACTTGAAGCATTGACCGGAGAAGGATGGACCATTTTGATTTACTCTGCTTTTGCACTGAGTAGATCTGTGACCAAATTTATTGCAATTGAAACAATTGCCATTGAAGGATGGATAGCTTTGAGCATTAGGCTGTCTTATCGGAGGTCTTCTAGGTCTGTTTCTCCCATTCCTTGGTTGAAAATTTCTTTGTCTAGATCCGGAGCTTTCACCTTTCTCATATCCAAGACCATTCTTGTCATCAGCCTTTTTCTGAGCTTCAAGTAGTGCTTCAAGTTTAGCTGAGCTTATCTTGAACTTCTCCTTGTATTCATTTGCAACTTCTAGGTCATGTCTGAGAATGACAATTTGCCTCTCAAGTTCTCTCTCATTGTCTCTGCTTTCTTGTAGATTAGACTCTAGGAGGCTAGCTATTCTGTCCAATCTGTAGCATTCTTCAATTCTTTCTTTTAGATTTTGATTCAGGTCTTCTTTAGTTTTCTTTCTATCTTCAATTTCCTTGGTTAGCCTCATCACCTCAGATTCCATCTCATGTTTTAGGACAACAATTTCTTTAGCTAACTTCTCACATTCCTTTGTCTTCTCTTTCAGGGCCTTATCCTTGTTGTCTTCATAATGATTTCCTAGTTGAAGAGGTTGCTCCTTCCTCTTTTCATTGGATTTTCTCAAATTTTGTTTTAAAGTCTCAATGAAGTCTTCAGCATTTTTAAGGTTCTCTTGCAGCTCTTTGACTTCTGCTCTGGACTGATCAAGATCTTCTAAAGCGAGTTTAAGTTGTCCTTGGAGGTTGTTTTAATCTATTTTACTGCCTTCCCAGATCTTTCTCAAGCTGTTAAACCTTTTCAAAGGAACCTTGCTTTGATACCAATTGTTGAAATTAGGACTGACAACTGAGGGGGGGTGAATCAGTTGTCATAAAATTTTAAAGCTTGCTGCAGTTAATTTCTTCTTTACAACTTCTTAATAGATTAATGATATAATCATGAAAAACAAGAATCAATAACTCATGAACAGAAACACAAATAACACACTTGACACCAAGATTTTTAACGTGGAAACCTGGTTAAGGGAAAAACCACGGTGGGGGTTAACCCACAAGGATTATACTCTGTTAAAAGTATTACAAAAGGGGAAGGCACATGCCTTCGAGCTCATTGCCTAGAGGTCACTGCCTACAAGAATGATTACAAAAGGATTACAGATTGTTTGAACTGATGAATAGCATCTGCCAATGCATGAATTCAGTTTCGGTTAAGCACATAATATTGATCTTACACACTTCATCCTTATTAGATGCCCTGTTTACTACCCTACCATAATCCAGACCTCAAATATCTTCTCTTCTGCACCTTAATCTACCTTTTTTGCACTTACTCCATTATCGCACACCACATGCATACCAATACACTCGAATCCATCAGCTATATATATCCACCTCAATAAATTCAATCACCTTTCTATCAGCCTTATGAAGAACTTGACAAATAAAACAAGTACTTTGTTCTATCGGCTGAATCCATACATTAATATTGATGCATACCAAAAATAACACTTGCAAATCACCATACATGTCGGCCACTAACATTATATCCCATACGCAACTCACCAAAACACTTCTACTAGATCCGCACAAGGATCTAACACAAGTCGGCATGTTCTTCACTAAACTGTTCTTGTCATATTAGGACTCGGTACTCAGATGCTCATAACTTTTAATCCCTTTGTCATCGGAGGCTGAAATCTTGGATTTAGATTTTTCTAACATTCCTCTACACTCCCTCAGATTCGCAAGACACAATGATTAACTGGAGAGATCTGCTGACCAAAATACTGAACTCTGCCATATACCTTGTTCCTGTCTATCTGGACTGGACAAATCTTGGAATTGAGTTCCAATATGATTTGATACTGTATTGTAGATGTGTGGAATGGACTTAGTTGCCATGAATGACAACACATGACATGCCTTGCAGTGTCTCTTGTCAACAATATTTATGCATGTTAAAAAAAATTAAGGAAAGAGACAATGTAAATATTTTGCATTGAAATAAATTTTGGCATACATTTTAAAAAGGTAGTAACGACATTTAAGTTTTTTTGCGGTTAATGATAAATTGTAACAAACAAATTTTAATTTTCATGGTAGAAAAACAAATAACTAATGCAAATACCTTTTTATAAAATAAAATGATTTCCTCCATGGCCTTGATCAATTTCTGGGAAGGATAGAATTCTTTTGGTTTCTACTCGCACTCCCTCACCTCAAATCTTGCAATTTGATATGCTCGCCCGAGTTATTTTCTTTCAATCGTTTACCTTTTCCTTGTCTGGTGGGGGACATTTAAATGACATGAGACTTTATTTGACACAATTTTTTTCTGGCGTGAGAACAACCGATGAGTTCAGAAAACTTACTGGTGTGAATTTTTTTATGGCGTGAGACAACATTTGCGGCCATTTTGGCACCAAAATTCAAGGAATACGTTGATAGGAACAACTGATGAATTCATAAAATTTCTTGACGTGAATTGTTTTATGACGCAAGACAATTTTGAGCACTATAATGCTCACATATAAAAGCCTATCAGCTAAACACTGAAGATTTGAATTAGTGCAGGGATTAAGGTTGTAGATACAAGATTAATCCAAATTCATACATGTCTCCATCATTTGGATCAAAATGATAGTGTAGGGATTAAGGTTGTAGATATCTAGACATTTTTTATTTTATTTTTATGAGAATGGCTTGAGATTTGTGCATATATTGGGTTGTTAAACATCCAATCTTGACAATGAGAATGCTGTCTTAAGTTGCAAGGAGAGGAGGCTACTTATAAAACAAGCGGTCGAACACAGGTACGAATTTGTAGAACATGTAGCTTATGTACATGCCTTAAAAATGTTGGTAGTGCTCTTAGATTTTTATTTAAAGGGGATGAAATGGTTTGGATTATTCCATATGTACAATAGCCATATTTGTTAGAATTTGAAAAGATTATTAACCAATAAAACTAGTGCAAAGAATAGATATCTAAACTATGAATGCAAATGATACGAAATCAAAATAGCAACACAGAGTTAGTCTGGAAGAGAGTAATGCAAATGCTAGAAGCAAAACAACATTAAGAGGATGCAAAAATAAAAGATACAAAATACAAACCAGGTAGCATGCTTATATAGACTAGGAAGAGGGAGGAGGTGGCAACACTGACCAATGAGGAGCAACCATCTATCGGACTAAAGATAGCAAAGTATCTTCCCAAGATAGCTAATGGATGCTCACATGTAGGAAGGTGACACATTGCAACCACTCACCTAATAGGACATGCTTTATTAACCTAAGCGAGATTAATAGAAGTGTAGGAAAAACCTAGGAATATAGGGAAAAATAAATAACCCAACTAGGAAATAAAAACCTACACTAACACCCCCCATAAGCGAAGCTTAGGTGGATGTAGAAATGGGTCTCGGCAAATCAAGCCTGATGAGGTACCCATGTACATAAGATTCCCCCCCAAAGAGAGAGAAACCCCCACCCACCAAATAGAGAGAAGAGACCCCCCGAAAGTAGAGAGTTAGGATTCTGAGTGAGAGGAAGAAGCCCCCCAGAAGATGAAGCATCTCGCACCCCCAACAAAGCTTGCAAATGAAGGAACTTGCTCTTAGTGAAGGGTTTGGTGAAGATATCAGCAACCTGCTTGGAAGTTGGACAATAGCGATGGTTGATGACGTGGCCATGGATGAGCTCCCAGATGTAGTGCATTTGGACCTCTATGTGTTTGGTCTGCTGATGATGGACCGGATTCTGTGAGATCTGGATGGCACTCTGGTTGTCACAAAATATGACTTATGGTCGTCTGATCTGGATACCAAACTCAGTGAGAAGATTCTGAAGCTAAATGGCCTCAGTGGCGGCATTCACAGCCCCCCGATACTCGGCCTTAGTAGAAGATAGAGCAATAGAAGACTGCTTCTTGCTTGACCAACAAACAGGACTTGAACCAAGTGAGAAGCTGTAACCTGAAGTAGACTTGCGATCCTGAGAACCGCTTGCCCAATCTCAATCTATGTAGCCCACCAAGTCAAGCTCAATGCCTGCTGCGTAGTGAATCCCAAAACTATGAGAACCCTGAATGTAGTGAAGGATCCGCTTGGCTGCTTTCCAGTGCAGCTCGTGAGGCTCCTGCATGAATCGAGAGACCATGCCTACAGCATATGAAAAGTCGGGTCTCGTATGAGTTAGATAAATGAGACTCCCAACAAGCTGTCGGTACAAAGTGCCATCAACAAGTGGAGAAGAACACTGAGCCTCAAGTTTGACTCCAAAAAGGAAGGGAGTCAGAGCAGGCTTACAGTCAGCCATATGAAACCTCAAGAGCAAATCTAGAGCATACTTGGACTGTGTGATGGTGATCCTGGAAGAAGATTGAAAGATCTCAATCCTGAGAAAGTAATGCGACAAGCCCAAGTCAGTCATCAAAACCCTATCATGAAGGGCATTTTTGACAGCCCCAATTGTGGATGAAGAACTCCCTGTGATCAGCAAGTCATCAACATATAGAACTAGAAATAGGAGTGAATCATCCTGCTGCAGAATGTAGACATTGGGATCAGAATGGCACCAAGTGAACCCAATTGATAGAAGGAATGAGTCCATCTTGGCATACCAAGCCCGAGGAGCCTGTTTGAGGCCATAGAGAGACTTTTGAAGATGGCACATAAGTGAAGAATCCTGAATGAACCCCTGTGGCTGCTCCATGTAGATCTCCTCCTAAAGGTCACCGTGAAGAAAAACACTCTTCACATCCATCTGGTGTACTTCCCAGCGAATAGCTGCAGCAATGGCAAGAACAAGTCGGATAGAATTCATTTGGGCAACTGGCACAAACGTCTCAGAGTAGTCAATCCTAGGAACTTGGGAGAATCCTTTAGCAACCAAGCGACCCTTATGCTTGTCAATCGACCCATCTACTACAAATTTTGTCTGATAGATCCACTTACATCGAACAAGTTTTCTTCCCTTAGGAACAGGGACAAGATCCCAAGTGTGGTTCCTCATCAAGGAACTATACTCCTCCTCCATAGCTGTATCCCACTCAGGAATACTAGAAGCCTCATGAAAAGATTGTGGATCTGAGGCAGTAGTAATGAAGACATGTGGAGCATCCTGGAACTGTGAATGAGTCTGCCTGGTGTCTGATGGATCCCCAACCCAATCACCTGCAGACTGCAAGGTTTGTCTAGCCCAAAGTGGACCAGAAGATGGAGAATCTGGAGGAGAATCATTAACCTCTGAATGATGACTAGGAGAGGAAGGAGGTGAGTCCTCTAAATCACTCTCTACATCGGAAGTGGAGGTAGAAGACTGCTCAGGTGAATCTGACTCATCAGAAGATCTGTCATGTATCCCAAGTGACTCCAATGTCAAAGTAGAAGGAGTTGGAGAAGTGATAGAAAGTGAGCTCGAAGGGCCCTCCTCAAACTGAACACTCCTCTCTATGAAAAACTCATGTGTAGTAGGGTGGAGCAATCGATAACCCTTCACACCATCAAGATAACCTACAAATATGCAAGGTATGCTCTGTGGATCCAAGGCCTTGCATTTCTCTGCAGGAATGTGGGCCCATGTAGGAGAACCAAAAACTCAAAAGTGCTTAACTGATAGTTTCTAACTGCTCCAAGCTTCAAAAGGAGTGACTCCCTTCAATGTTTGGTGAGGAACACGATTTTGGATATAATAAGCATAGTTAATGGCCTTTGCCCAATACTGTGGTGCAAGAGATCTGGAGTGAATCATGCAGTTCACCATTTCCTTCAAGGACCTATTCTTCTGTTCTACAACACCAGTCTGCTGAGGATTGTATGGAACTGAATGCTGCAAATCAATCCCCTCTGAAGTGCAAAACCTCTCAAATTGATGGTTGACATACTCACCGGCATTGTCAGTGTGCAAAACTTTGATGGCTTTCCCGGATTGCTTCTCTACAAAAGTCTTGAAGTCCTGAAAGTGATCAAATACCTCAGGCTTCTGTTTGAGAAAGTACACCCAAGTCTATCGAGAAAAGCCATCAATGAATGTGAGGACATATCTAGCCCTACTAAAAGAAGGATGCTAAAATGGACCAGCCAAATCACTGTGAACTAACTCCAGTATTCGTGAAGCTCTCCATGCCTTACCTTTGTCAAACTTTTCCTTAGGATGCTTACCAAGAATGCAACCTTGGCAAACACCACCTGAAAACTAAATTGAAGGCAACCCTGTGACCATGCTCTACTGGTTGAGTTGCTGCAAGTAGCGGAAGTTAAGATGGCCAAACCACTCATGCCATAATCTACTCACATCATTAGAATGAGTGAGCAAAACAGTCGAAGGAGGATCAGGAACAAAGTGAGAAAATAGATAGAGCCGTGACTGATGATCTTCTCTCCTAACTGCAACTGTAGAACCATTGTGCAACTCAAGAATCTCTATTGAATTAGGAGTGAACTCAACCCGCTTGCCTGAACCTGTGTGAGTGATTTGGTATACCGATAGGAGATTAGTTGATAATGAGGGCACACAAAGAACATCATGGAATGTGCCATGCCCCACATCAACAGACCCTCTCCCACACACCTCAACAGGAGTGTCATCACCCATCAAAATAGAAGGCATAGTACACGGCTCCAAAGATGCAAGTTCTTCCTTAGATGAAGCCATGTGGTGCGAAGCATTCGAATCAAGAACCCAAGTGGATGGTGAAGAAGCAACTGTAACAAGGGCCTTGCCCTTTCCTTTCTCCTTGCTATTTTCTTTTGCCTTGTTAGACCCCTCATTAGAACTTTGTTTGATAGACTCAGGAACACTGATATTATTCTTCTCAAGAATGTGTGTCAAGTGATCAATTTGTTTCTTCACACATTTATGTTCATCATGATTGGGTCTTTTACAATAGGCACATTGGACCCTCTCTTTCTTAGGCTTGTCACCCTTGGAAGATTGGGTCTCATTAGTTTCTTTTGAAGCAACCAGTATCTGATCCTTCTTCTCTTTGCTATTCTTCTGTTTCTTATCCTTCCTATTGTTGCTACTACTTTGTCCTTTTTGTTCTTTTGTACCTTGGTTGGCAGCCAAGTCATGTGACTTAGAGGATTTAAGAGTGCCCATCTGGATTAGTTTGTCCTGTTCTTGAGTGAGACTGACAACAAATTCATCTAAAGATGGCATGGGGAATTGCGTACCAAGTGCACCCTTAGTAGCATAGAAAGTAGAAACAAACATAGAATATTCTGAACTTAGCTTAGAGAGAATACTAAGAATCAGTTGTTCATCTTCCTTTTCAATTCCACATTGTTTTAATTGCAGCCTTAGTGATTTCAATTTAGTGAAGAAATCCTGGATTGTGTTGAAATTGCCTAGACTTAAACTTATTAGTTCATTTTCCAACATATGAGCCCTCATTGAATCTTGTGTGCCAAATAGTTTTTCTAGCTTTGTCCAGATTTCATTTGGTGTATTCAAAGACTCAATGTGAAAGAGCAAATCAGGAGAAACAGACAAACACAATGTTCCATATGCCTCATCACATTTGTTAAACCACTTAGGCTTATCTTCATCTTTAGTAGGTTCAGTTTCAAGTCCCATAGTTATCCTGTTTAATCTAACTTTCCTTAAGTGAATTGTCATACGTGATTTCCACTCAAAGTAATTGTATGGAGTTAGGATGGGCAGATTTGTTTGATCTATGATGAAGAAATGTAGAGAAGAAGTGCTGAAAAGAAGAGAACCCAACCAAGACAACCCCCCCTTTTCACTCAATCAAAGAACCCCCCCAAGAAAATGTGATTTGGCACTTAATATTAGTGTGTTTACAACTACCACTAGCAAGAAATACTAAGTGGTCTTGATTTCAATGCATTACAAAACCCTCACGAAGAGCATATGCTAAAAATATAACTTTGACATAATATCCAGAGAAATAAATAGCACCACTGCGATCTACTAAAAAAATTATGCACTTTCAAAAAAAGAATCAACTTGATACGAGGTCGTATGTGAAAGTTATGATCCTCCAAAGTTCCCAAAATGAGAACTGTGCAATGTCACAACTGAGAATCTATAATTTCTAAAAAAATTTGGCATCAAAATCAAAAAACGTCTACACTAGTGCACAGAGCACGAAAAAATAGCCAAAATTAAAAAAAATTCGTGGGAAAAGGAGTCCGTATGAGCAAGAACGGAGCATTTGAAAATTGCCTTCAAAACTGCAACTGCCAACGGAGAGGGGTCCTGCTGTAGCTTTCTGAGCGCATTTCTATAAAATATACGGACTACATGCAAAAACAGAAAGATAACCCGATGGTTTTTCTGTGCTGCGAACAAAACCTAGAAGGCATTTTTCTTGCTGATGTACAGAAGATGTTGATCCAGTGTAAACATAACGCTTTTAACTACAAAAAATGACCCAATGACATGCAAAGGCAGAATCAGCTACCTAAGACAAGCAATGGCATGATGGAACCTGCAATATTGATTGTAAACACCAAATATGCAAGCTGGTTGTCAGATTTGAGCTTGAAACCTTGGTTCCGCAACTGTGTATGACGATCTCCGATTTCGGTGAAACGAAAGCCAAATCTGACTTTCTCAAGCCTCCTGGATGTGTCGGAATGCTGGAAATGCTGCCAGTATAACCAGAAATGTTGCAATCACCCAGATTTCATAAAACACATATGCAAACCCCAGAGATTAAAAAAGTTTCCGTTAAACTTTTCTGATTCTCAAGATCATCCAAAGATGCAAGAGAAGAGCATATTGGGTTTTTCAAAAACTGCAATAATCTTAATTAGCCCCCCCTGAATCTCTCAAATAGTGAAACTAAAATCTATTCTTGCACATAGCAAGGCTCTGATACCATGTTAGAATCTGAAAATATTATTAACCCAAAAAACTAGTGCAAAGAATAGATATCTAAACTTTGAATGCAAACGATACGAAATCAAAATAGCAACACAAAGTTAGTCTCAAAGAGAGTAATGCAAATGCTAGAAGCAAAATAGTATTAAGAGGATGCAAAAGCAAAAGATACAAAATACAAGCTAGGTAGCATGCTTATATAGACTAGGAAGAGGGAGGAGGTGGCAACACTGACCAATGAGGAGCAACCATCTATCGGACTAAAAATAGCAAAGTATCTTCCCAAGTTAGCTAATGGATGCTCACATGTAGGAAGGTGACACCTCGCAACCACTCACCTAATAAGACATGCTTTATTAACCTAAGCAAGATTAATAGAAGTGTAGGAAAAACCTAGGAATATAGGGAAAAATAAATAACCCAACTAGGAAATAAAAACCTACACTAACAATATTCACATTCACAACCATTCAGACCAGTTCTAACTCTTTGCCTGAAAAATCATCTTTACAGAGCATTAGAACCAATATATCGAGCTTTTAGAAATAATAGGAAAAAAAAACTAATTCTCTCTCATTGTTGCCACGGAAATAATTAGTCCTCTTTGCCTTCTTATAGCATTGATTTACTTAATGTTTTTTTTAAGAGTAGCGACAGCTGGGAACCAGTGGCCGTTGCTTACCATCTATAAAAATAGAAAACCCCTAAAATCACTGGGTACTTCTATAAACCAAAAACCCTCAATTTCCAAAACCCATAGAAGTTCACAGGGAAAAAGAGGGGTTAGATAAATGTGCTTTTATAAAGTCTAGCTATAGATTTAGATTATTGGAAGAAAATGCCATTTGACTAAGGTTTAGTAATTTTAAAGCTCTATGTTATGAAAACTCTCTTAATTAAGTTAGACTTGGAATCTATAATGATTATTGCCTTTGGAAGATGGTGTTTTTTTTAGAGGTTGACCTGTGTTTTAGAAGTTTATCTACATCATCACAACCTGTCATTTAAGAAGTTTATCAGGCCTAGAATATTAGTCTATGGCATGTATTTAGGAATTTAATCAGTTTTTGATGGAATG
Organism: Cunninghamia lanceolata; assembly: GCA_027924645.1. Classification (NCBI taxonomy): domain Eukaryota; kingdom Viridiplantae; phylum Streptophyta; class Pinopsida; order Cupressales; family Cupressaceae; genus Cunninghamia; species Cunninghamia lanceolata. Next base: position 8,804,160 of record BSBN01000165.1, on the reverse strand, counting down.
TATTTTGTCATATATGTGGATTTAACAAATAGAATTTTATAAACCCTAATTTTTGAGGTGGCAAGCCTTAAAAAAATGATTATTAAAAAATAAAAATCATATTTTATATAATAAACTATTTGAACCATAAAATAAAAATAAAAATAGAATCCTCATACAAACCATTTCTTTCTCTCCAAATAACCTATCGGCAAGTTCGTTGCACACAAAAACTATGCAACTGCTAGTATTATCTCTAAACCTTATTTTATGCATTGAAATCTACATTCTTAAATTAGCCACTCCATCACCAAGCCAACTCGTGCAAGTCCAAATTTCGGTCACCTAGAGGTGATGCTTTAGTGAACATGCTAGTTATGGGTTGCTCCACATCCTATGTTGGTCTGCCATATAGCTAACTCCAAGGGTCGCACCATTCTCGATGTGGATCATAGAAGAAAATCAATATCAACTAAATTTAATCATACAACTTGCAAGTCACCATCTTGTGAGTCTTATTTGAGTAGTCGTTGGTTAGTATTTTGGAAGGATTATACTATTAATCACATATTTCAGAACTTTAGCTGAAGGGAATTATTGCCCATGATATTTCTGTATTTATTTATTTTTCGTCTACAGAATCTAGAGATTGTATTGAATCAACGTAAATTTGCGCTAATAGTTCCAATAGGGACATTACACATCATGGCTCTAATACCATGTTAGATTTTGTAGTAAGCAAGAAATAAACCAAGACTTAATGCCATAGTGATAGCTAGAATACTACTTAAGACCAAATAATAGGTTGAATAATATTATTTCCCATTAATTAAGAGAGAGAAATGCATTGCAAGAGAATGAATAAATAAAAATCAAAAGCTAGGTGAGTGCATTTATAAAAAACACAAAGGAGGAAGGTGGAATATGAAGAGTTGCCACTCACTCCACCTACCATTGGCCTAAATAAAATGATCTAAGCAAGCTAAACTAGGTGTATGAAATACCTAATAGACTAATGAAAAGAAAAAAACCTACACCAATAGACCAAATGTTTTATTATTAATTGCTCCTTTAATGCTCTAGAGTGGGAGAGGACATATATATTCCAAATGGTGTTAGAATGAATGCATTGAATGCCTTTAAATACAAGCACAAAATTGCACCAAACATGTATTTAGTTAGATTAGGGTAGGAAAATAAAGGGAACTAGTAGAATTTGAATTTTAAATTTTGGAAAGGATTAGGTCAAGTTCATGATGGCAGGGTTGATTGTGTGTCCACATACATGACCTTAGGTTATGAAATAGTTATATCTAGGTGGCTAATTGTCTATATTAGGGTAGGTGCATGTATAATTGTGATAAATATGTGAATAAGGCAAATGTATCAAAATATGTGTGTGTAAGAATAAGGTGGCCCTAAATATATAGTGATATGTGTGTATAGGAATGACTAAAGAGTTAAAGGGAATGAGCCTAACTTCACACAAAATTGTACCATTTATCAATATATACATGTATCAAGACATTTCTTCAAATAAATACAAAACTAGTATCCCTATATTTTAAAAAATATATCTAAAGGCTGAGAGATATCCTTCTAGATGCACCTATTTTTTAAATCAATTTACTACACATAGGTGGCATCTATTTTTTAAATCAATTTACTACACATAAGTGGAAATAGGCACCTCCAGAAGGATATCTCTCAGCATACTTTAGATATATTTTTTAAAATATAGGTATATTAGTAGCATCCGCAATGACAAACATAATTCTAACTATATTATATATCTTATTAATTCTTATTATATAATATAATATTATAACATAGGTTAGATATATTATTATAATATATTATATAATAATTATAATGTATTAGATAATAAATATAATCTAGTTTTCTCATGCATTTGAGATAAATGAGCTAAATAATGAAATGCCACAATCAATAGGCTCCAAGATGCTTTTGCTATTTTAAACCAAAATGCAATAATTTATAAATGCCCCTTGCAACTGATTTTTAAATTTAGGTATGCATTATAAACCTATTTTGATTTTTTTTTTTTAAGATTAATTTTTTTGTTTTGTTTTTTGATTGAAATCTTATAAAACTTCACCGAATCAGGTATCTTTGAGCTCTTTAAACTAAACAAAAATTAAGATATATATTTTTAAGACATTTTTATACAAAGATCTTAAACAATCAAATAAAAGTTAAAACAAAATAAAATTTCTAGGCTAACAAAAATTAAGATATATATATTTGTAAGATATTTTTATACATAGATCTTAAACAATCAAATAAAAGTTAAAATAAAATTTCTAGGCTATGTTTGGAGTTTTAATTCATCCACCCACTCGGCGTTCCTCTCTCTTAATATCCTCACATTTCTACCTTGTTGGAGGGTGGTGACATATTCGCCTGTAACTCTAATCTATTCTGTGGAGCCGTAATAAGTTGTAAAGGGCGTGGTGAGATGAAGCAGTTCTCCATCCTTAACACCCAAAGCAGTGATACTCAATCCTTTCTAACCATCAAATATTTAAGAAAAAGTTCTTAATATACAGTAAACGTTGAGGAGAAAGAGAGCATTAACTGCAGCTGTTGTTTTATTAGCTAGCAAGGGCGAGGGTGAGAGAGAGGAACACTGTAGGATTTATACAGAAAACATTCAAATTAGCATCTTCATTTATTTAGAGTGGCAGTTAGATCACGAGATCAATTCTTAGAGGTGTGGCGGAATTGAATCTGGGTTGAGGTTCTGATGCTACATATAGATTTACCATTATGCCAAAACTTGCGGGTGCCAGTGAACATCCGATCAGCATCCTCACTTATACCTAGAGTGACAATTAGTCCACCAGATCATTCCCAAAGGTGCTGCGGTTACTCCAACAAATTCAGCTACTGTAGAAAGATATAGGTGATTGGTGCCATGACATTTGGGAATTTAGAAAATGAGAAACTCATTAGTAGTGATGGTGTTACTATTTGGGCTTACATATGGTAATGGAATTAAATTACTTATTAATTAAGTTATATAATTATAAAATAACTATAGTAACATAAAGATAAAAAATATAAGGAAAACTTGATTTTGACATTGATTCTAACAAAATTTATTTTAGAAACTTTTTAAAATTAATTGTGTAGAAATTTAGTATTTAATGTTTTAGATTATATTTCCCCATCTATAATTTTTTCTTTATTTTAAATTATAGATTGTGATTTAAAATGTTGGATACATTTTTTTTCATGGTTATTTAAAAAAAAAAAATCAAATAAATTTTATGAATTGTGGAAATATTTTATTTATTATTAAAATAAAATTAACAACTAATTAAAATATTTATTTATTACGTCGAAGGCATTCCCTTTGTGAACAAGTGGGCTGACTTGGAGAATCCATGGTTGAAAATTGTCACATTAGTGTCGAAGGCATTCCCTTTGTGAACAAGTGGGCTGACTTGGAGAATCCATGGTTGAAAATTGTCACATTAGTGCCAAGACGATTAAAATAATCTCCAACGTCTGTTTTTTCAGTCATGACAACTTTTCTGTCACGAGCATGGACAGGGCAATAAATGCCAAGATGGTTGAGTGGCTCATTTTGATTCTACGCTTGCAAAAGAAAAAAACATTCTAAACTCGTTGATTGTTCCCACGCCGGAAAAAAAATGTGTCAGAAAAAATCTCATGTCATTTAAATGTTTTCTATTGCTCTGTATTGTATATTTCTTGTTTTTCTGTTAAATGAAGTGAAATTTCAATCTGTTTTTATTTTAGTTATGGTTTTCTTAGTTTTGTTGCTTGGAATTTTAGTGTACCATGTAAATCTTTATTAGCAGTTGCTTTATTTTTATTTTTGGTTTATTATTTAGGGTTAACTCATCATATGACGCCTTAGGGTTTGGCCGTCTAGGGTTTATTATAATCTTTTAACTTTTTTGGACAGAATTTTATAAGGATTAGAACAACATTTTTTGTGGAATATGCGGTGTTTTAGAATAAAAAAATGTTGTTCTTGAGTTTTTACCTAGCTACAATCACTTTGTTACTTTTCTTTGTTTTGAAAATATATACTATTTAAAATATATTATATTTATATTTTTTTATGTATAATATTATATTATAAAATTATGTATTTAATATTTATAACTTATTTTAATATAATTATTTCTAAAATAATATTATATTGTAAAATAGTATACTTATATTAATTATTTTTATATAATGTAAAGTAGTTAATATATTTTAGTATACTTATATGACTTTTAACACAACTCATAAGGACATCAAAGCAATACTCATTTTCCACATACCACATTTCACTCATCAAAAAAACTTCATACCACTATTTACTTTTGAATCACAACCTTTCACTAATGAAATAACTAAACAACCACTTACAATTTTTTTAAATTTGAAAACAAGTTTTTCTAAATAACTCACAAATGTATTGGCACTCTGTTCCAAAAGACATATTCACTAATTGTGTAAGTTTTTATGTAAGTTTTAAAAACACAAGTAATCTGCTTATTAAGTTTTACCAAAAATCGTTAATACTAATCATATGTCTTATGTTTTCTCGGTTTATTGGGAGGCTATATGTTCAAAATGGTGAATATTTATTAGTACCTGCCTTTGGCTAGTACTATTGCAATGAGTTCAACTTATCTAGTTATTAATCTATTGATTGGCAACCAATCAAAAGATAGGATTATTTTTCTTGTTTGTACTTTTCCTATGTGAACATGATAAATTTTTAACAAAAAATTATTTAGAAATGATTTATCTGTATTGTCATTGGCTGAAAAAAAATGACCTCTTCTCTGCGGATTGTCGGTTTGTTGGGAGAGTGCAACAAAAAACTATAAATGTGGAGAGAATTTTGATTTGAAGGGAGTACGTGGCAAGTAAACAAATTGTGAACACAAATTTAGTCTCCCACTAGTTAAGTCATGCCTAAATTGATGGTGATTAATTTTTTACTTTATTAGCTAAAAGTAATATAATTCTAATTTAGTTTTTAGTGTTCTAAAGATTTTATTTTATGTAATTAGATTATTTATTTTATTTAGTCAAAACTTTAAAATCTATAGTATCATGAATTTAATTATATTTTTTATTTTATTCTTCAAACTTACAATATTTTAATGCATTTTAAATTATAAAAGTATTAGTATTATTACTATACTTTAGGGTTCTACACATAAATAACCTAATTTCACTAAAATATTTCTTAACTATTCATTTGATCCTAACCATTGATGTCTAATTAAATGGAGCTAAACTATATACTTTTATTAAATGAATGCACCCAAAATTATTACTAAACCACAATATTACATTAATTAAAATAATTAAAATCATGTTGTCTAAAAGTACTTACTATTATTACTTAAATAAAAAATTAAGTGACTAAGATAAAATACTGTAGTGATGTAAATGAATATGTTTTTGTTATTATATTATGTAATTATTCTTCAAACTTTTAAATTGTAATAGTATTCAATATTATTACATTTTAATATCTTAGGGAGACATTTCAAATCTATCCACACTATTATTATATTATGTAATTATTCTTCAAACATACAATATTTTAATGCATTTTAAATTGTAATGGTATTCAATATTATTACATTTTAATATTTTAGGCAAACATTTCAAATCTATCCACACCCAGTTAGGATTAGGGTTCCACACATTTTATTTTATGAAATTAGATTATTTTGGGGATTTCAATTTCATTTAGTCAAGAGTTAAAAATCTAGGATTTCAATTTTATTTAGTCAAAAGTTAAAAATCTACATTATCACAAAAAATATTTCACCATATTTTAATGCATTTTAAATTATAAAAGTATTAGTATTATTACATTTTAAGGAAATATTTGTGTTATTTAATAGACTTTGTAGAAGTTTAGTTTTATAGTTAGGAAATATTTTAGTCCTATTTTATTTTTACCAAATTAGATTGTTTTTGAGATTTCAATTTTATTTACCTAAGACATTTCAACACTCTTCAAAAATTAAATTTTCAATTATTGGAATGCAATTTGTCTATACAACCAATAGCTAATCAACAAAAAAAATTACAACTAAACAAATACTATAATAACAACACTATAATTTGTATTGCATTATCTATCAGGAATTATGCACTTAAGTCACAAGTATTTTTATGGACAAATATTAAATATTTTGTGATTTTTTATTGTAATGATTTATGATTTTAATTTTGTTATCTCTTATTATTTTTTAATATATAAAACTATTCTTATATATATATTTATTTTAAACAATTATATGATAAATAATATTTAATAAAAGTATTATAATCTTCATTATTTAGTGTGTTTAATTATTTAATAGTAATATTCAAAAATTATTGATTTTTTAATTTTTTATTAGTAACTATAACTAATAAACACTAATTTTTTATTTCATACGTATGATTAGTTTATGATAAATAATACAAAAGAGAATTAAAAAATAATTAAATAGAAAGTAGATGAATTTTAAAATAACTTTTAATTAAATAAATTAAATTTAGATATCTTAATTATTTTTAAAGATATTGATTTTATTAAATACTTTTTAAAATGGAATTTTTATTAAACTTAATTTTGACTATTGAACTTTTAAATTATACAATATTTAAGTAGAATATATTAATTAGCGCGCCCTTAATTTTAATTTATAATATATCTTGTTTTGTTAAGAAAATATAATTTAAAAAAAATTATATTATTATAATGTATAATAATATATATAATTAAAGTATAAATTCCATAAGAATATATTTATAATTTGATAGTATCTACCAACAAAGAAAATGTCTGTGATAAAGATATGCAATTAATTCTATCCCCAACTATCCATTCAAAATTTACTATCTTAAATATTTTATTTTATGTGGCCAATCTATTTAGCCACATATGTACCATCTACGGTATAATCAATGCTCTTTAGGTGGTGACAAAACTGGAAAAAAAAGCTTATATATATGCTTAGTTTTATAGTTTGTATTAGCTTTGCATTCAGAAATCACTACACTTTTTTAATCTAAAGCTTATAATACAGGTATGTTTTATTTCTAAGTTTCAACTATTATTAGTTTTGGATAGAAATATTTTCCCATATCTTGTATTTTGAATTTATTGAATGAGGAAGGCCTCTCAAAACAAACTTTTCATTTTGAATATTTTTGTTCTGTAGTTTTAATTTTTGATCTTTGTATCATGTCTTAAGGGCACTGTATCTTTGGTTTAGATTTTACAAATTAGATCTTGTCCTCATCTTGAGGTTGGATTTAGTTGTTTATAACATAACATTATTGTTGTATACAACTTGCAATTGTTCATCCTTTCGTATTTTTAAAATAGTCATAATATGTGAATTGTTCTAAGCTTTTCTGTAAATTTTGATGGATTCTATTTGACTCACATTCCAGTCCTGAACAGACAATGGAATGGAGTGAGACCTCAAATTTTAAATTTATTGTGCTTATCAAACTAAAAATTTATTGGCCCTTCTTACTTATGATTAATTATAATAATAAGTTTTTCTTATACAAATTTTTATAATAGAATTTATATGCTCTTTTAAATAGTAACAATTATAAAGTTAAGCTGCACAAAAGTTAGAAATGCTGCTTCTGACAGTACTGTGGATTCAACTATTGAGGAATTTGACACTAAAGCCTTTAGGAGGACTTTGACGAGAAAAGAGAATTATAACAGAAAAGGCTTTGGTCACAAAGAGGAAACTCTTGAAGAAATGGACTAAGAGTATACCAATAAGTGTGCCAACTCTAGCATTTTTCCTTCCATGTAATTTTTTTGGAAACTTTTAGGTTTTGATTCTAGGATATAAATTACAACATAGGTAATAACCATGCATTGAGGGCCCAGTGTACGCCCCCAGAGGTTGAAGACTTTAAGGTATTCAATCCATACCTGGTAAAAAATAGTCCCTTCTGGTGTAGAGGAGAAGAAGCAATGGGTGCCGGAATGCTTCTATTTGACAGAGATTTGAATTTCTTAATCCTTGCCTCTCTAAATAAGTCTACATCTGCCACTATCACTAATGACTACCGTCCAAAGTTGAATATGCAATTACAAACATAATCATATACATGTGATAATCATACCCGACAAAACTCCTCTTTTCTTTATTGAGCTTTGATGGATGTCCCTTCATTATTTTTAGAGATTTGACGCTGTGACTGCACTGGTAGATATGGATGCAAAATGTGAAAGCATAGAAAAGGCACATGAAGTCACTAACCAAAAATACGCTAACATATACTACATAGTGAAACCAATTCATTAAGTCACCCAAAAACACCATGGAAACAAAGAAATTGTAAGTTATTCAACTTAAATAAGGGAGAGGACAAAACACATTAATTCCTGACTAGTCCACTTGATAACAACATTAGGCGTGATTCAGTAAGCATTTGCAATCATAGGTTACTTCATAAAATGCCAAATCAAAAACAATCAAGCAGATTTAGGAGAAATTCTCATAGAACTAAACAATTATATGAACTTCAACTATCTAGACATTTCTAATTAAAAATTGGTGCATAAAACAGTAAATCACAGGAAACAAAAACAATCTTAGAGATTTTTTCATAAAGATTCACAATCCCAAAAACAATTTCCTACCTAAATATATTCACTTTGAGACATGCTATAGACTAATTTGTCATTAAGTATATTAAAAGTCTTATCATCCTCAACACAAAAATGCCCTCACTTTAGGGTTTCAGGGTTCACCAACTTGCTAAAGAAGACAAAGTCTGACTGTTAGGAGAATTCTTAATCACAAAGAGTCCACTAAAATTTAATTTTTTTAAAGTACCAAATAAAAGATAAAGCCAACAAACTCTTTCAATGGAATATATACACTACAGTGAGGCATTAAATTAGCAAAAACTAATTATCCATGCACCCAATATCAACATGCTGCTTGTTCTCCTATTGATTTTTTTTCCTGACGTAATAGACACTCCTTGGTGATAAGCCCAAGGAGACCGACCATACATGCACCCAATATCATGAAGCTACTTCTATTTTTTTTAATGAAAATTGGACGAAATCGAACAGCACCTTGGAGAGTTCGCTGTGAAGTGACTGACCAAAATACCCAATTGTAATGATCGCAGAATATGCACAAACTAGATTTTATCTTGTGCTGTTAATTAATGGGGCTCTGTTGTTCTTGTCAGTACTGATGTTTTGAAGGAAATTACAAGACTTGAAAGTTTGACTCTAAATATCTGTGGCATTTAGGTCTTACAGAAATTTATATAGAATTTCTATTAAAAATTTATATAGATAAAATCCAAATCAAGATTACCTTTCTCCTTGGTGACCTTTAGCTGATACAAATTGATTATGCAGGTTGATTTTCTCTTCGGGCATTACAGTTATAATTTTAAGTAATACTACTTATCTGCCTAAACCATGGACTCAGCTTATAGAATTATTTAAGAGCTATAGCAAACGAGATGAAAAATCTAACAAGGGATATATAGAACTTTTGATATACAAGAATATACTCAACTCCTCAATGTCTATACAAACACTACCATGGCCCTTTACACCACTATACACCCACACATCCTATTATAAATTGCTGCTCCTATACACAGTTTGTAGATATCTTCACAGCAGCTGCACACTTCTCCAACAAACTTAGTCTTCAATAGCTGTGTGCTATTGCTGAACACTGCTTCTGCCCCCTGTTGTTGTGCACTGTGTCCCCACTTGGAGTGCCTTTACAAATAAACATTCACGCTGGATGCCTATTGAAGGCATTTCTCATCTGCATTGTCTTCATGCTGGATGCCTTCACGTTGCATTCACAAGTCACACAGCAACATCATGCTTCTATAATCATAACACACTCCTTGTCCATAGTGCCTTTGCTCCTCATGCCCTTGTTCATGTTCATCAACCAGAGTATGCACTGAGTTTGCAATGAGAAGATCTCTTAATTTTGATAGATATTGTCATAAGAAAATATCTACTCCATATGCATGCCGATTGTGGAACCACCAAAAACTCGACACATCAAGACATCGAATCCCTTAATGAGTGTGCCCTCACCATTTTTTATAGCATGCTTCCCAGTAATGGTTTCCTTTCACTCATGCAAGCTAAGACAAGGCACATGGGTTCTTGACAAAGAGGCATGTGGAGTGCCTAACAAGGTGCCTCAAAGACTGACATCCCAAAACGTGTAATTAATTAACTAGAAATTTAGTAATGTTATCTACTAATCCTTGGATCGATTCACATAATTACATGCTGTATTAAATCATTAACTTCCTATCATATTGTACTTGCCTCTCATCCTTCACATTTATTTTAAATGGCTTACTAAAATTAAAAGCAAGGTTCAGATCGGTTCTATTTGTCTCAATCACAGTATAGAGAAGGTCATAATTTTAGGACTCTAGGAACCAATCTCACGAGATCACTTTTTATAGTCTCTAGCTAACGTCCGTACTAATAGACTTTAGTAAATTAATGTGTTTTCAACAAGGCGATTTATTCTTTGACTCAACTCTCTTTGCTTTGTTATTTATTATCATTTGATCCTATTAAATATTGCAAGTAATAGGTTTTTATCTTTCAAATGCTTGAATTTTCTAGAGACCATCTTTTGTTTGCATTTTGGACTTCATCTTTTGTTTGCATTTTGGACTTCAATGACATGGCAGTGATTTAATATCCAGAACATGAATTGGGGTTTAGCTTTCTTTTAAAGGCTCAGTACATATCAATTCTATAGTTCTTTTAAAGGCTTAGTATAGATCAATCCTATGGTTTTTCTCTTTGTTTCGATAAAATAATAGTAATAGGAACAGTCCGCAAACCCGCTTGAATTGCAATGGTAGAATTACTTAAGAACTGAAAAGATATCTGTTAAAAATCTCATTTCATTTAAATGTTTTCTACTACTCTGTATTGTATATTTCTTGTTTTTCTGTTAAACGAAGTGAAATTTCAGTCTGTTTTTATTTTAGTTATGGTTTTCTTAGTTTTGTTGCTTGAAATTTTAGTGTACCGTGTAAATCTTTATTAGTAGTTGCTTTATTTTTATTTTATTTTAGTTATGGTTTTCTTAGTTTTGTTGCTTGAAATTTTAGTGTACCGTGTAAATCTTTATTAGTAGTTGCTTTATTTTTATTTTTGGTTTATTATTTAGGGTTAACTCATCATATTGACGCCTTAGGGTTTGGCCGTCTAGGGTTTATTATAATCTTTTAACTTTTTTGGACAGAATTTTATAAGAATTAGAACAACATTTTTTGTGGAATATGCAGTGTTTTAGAATTAAAAAATGTTGTTCTTGCTATTTACTATTCTCATCAAATTTAAGAGCAAGAAGAACAACCATTGAACTTAGTTTTAGGTTTTTTGACTTTCAAAAAATTAAAACTAGAATTTGGGATTAGGTTTTTGTAAGGGCTTAATGTAGATCAATCCTATAACATTTTCTCTTTTCACAAGAAGTGTAACTCTATGTAAACTGTTATCTTACTACTATATTACTATTATATTCATGTAGTTTATGAAAATTAAATGAAAACATTGCAAGTAATAGGTTTCTATCTTTCAAATACTTGAATTTTCTATGTGGAAGTAAATGGTTATTGAGTAGATATCTTACATGAGAAGATCCTATCTTACTACTATATTACTATTATATTCATATAGTTTATGAAAATTAAATGAAGTGTCTTTTGCTTAGATAAAAGTAGTTTCCATTTGAAGAAGATGATAATAAATATAATATAGATTCTTATGTAATTTAAGAATTATTATGTAAGGGAGGCATAGTTATGATTTAGCGGGTAGTAAATGATAGATTTAAATACATATATACAAAATTACTATTTTATCAAGATTAGAAAGTAATAATCTTTTCTTGCTAATGATGAAATTGTATGATTATTTATTATATGCAAGAACATTGTCTTTGTTTGAAATTTCATGGGTATAAGGATGATAATAGATATAACATGTATAGGCAAATCATAGTAAATAATAGCACACATAACATGTATAGACAAATCATAGTAAACATAAAATGTGTAACAAGTAAAAAAAATTACCAATAATCATTGTACCCCAAAAATAACGGGCCCAAATTTTATCAATAATGATTATGTGACTTTAATTAAATTAACTATGGTGTATTTTTTATGCTTGATTTCAAATAAATATAATTACATTAGATTAAATAAGATAATATACATTATATTAAATATTGTATTTAAAATAAATATAATTAAATTTTAATTAAATATTTAATGTAAATATACATTTTTATAATTTAATATTATTTTACAAATATATTAATTAATGTACATTATATAAAATATATTATATAACAATAAATAAAATTTTATTTGATATTATATATTATATATAAAATAACTTAAAATTTTATAGTATTCATAATTATATATTTTTAGTTCTATAAAATATAACTAAATTATAAATAAATATAAATATTTAATATTTAAGATAATTAATCTAAATATACAATTTTAAAATATTCATTTTGATATGGTATATAATTTTATTTTATAATATTGTAGTTGAAGTTGTAAGGTTGCATTTTTAAATATATATATATATATAAATATATAATTGAAATTTAAATAAATATAAATATTAAATATATAATATGTTTACTCTAAATATACAATTTTATAATATTAATTTGATATGGTATATAATATTAATTTATAATATTATATTTGAAGTTTTAGGTTTCATTTTTAATATACAATGTACAAATATAATTGAAATGTTAAAATCTTATAGTATTAATAATTATATATTTTTATTTCTATAAAATAAATAAATTATTTATAAATTATCCATTATTAATTTGTAAAAGTCAAATTTATATTTTTATATTAATTTTTTATTTTGTAAACTAAAGTTAATATATTCAATAAGAAATTTAAATCTATGGTTGTTTAAATGAGAAGTTCAATTGCCATGTCTTTAAGTAAATGAGTTTTTCTTGTATCCCTATGGTATATGTAATTTTTTTGTTTCCTTGATTGTTGTAAATCATAATCTTAATGGATTTATGGATACAAGACAAACATCATTTTTTAATGCAACCATGGACCTATAGGGCAGGAAGAAATAAATAATTTGAACTATACACTAAAGATAAATATAATCAATTTGTGGATGACATGGATTTGTTGAGATTATTTTTTACTTATCCCTTTTATGTCAAATCCATTTGTTGGGATTATTTTTTTACTTATCCCTTTTATTTCAATTCTAAATGGCAGTAACACCTAGGATCCCTCCATAGGCTAATCCCTCATTTAAAGTTTCCAAAACAATAAACTACACCCAATATTATTATAATTGTTAATTTTTTAATTTAAAATAAATATTTTGTTTTAATTGACAAATGAAATAATGTTAGCGTTACAAATAAATTTATTTTCTTTTCTACTTATATGTTCTTATTTATGCACTATTCTCAAAATGGCTGAACCCATACATGTCAATGACACCATTGAAATCTCTAGCACAGATAAAAGCAAAAGCATAGTGAACCCTTCAAACCACTTGATGCCCTAAACATGCAAGCTGAGTCATGTTCATCAGTGAACAAGCCAAAAGACTTTCGAAGCGATGTCCAACGTCTTGCTGTGCATGTAACATCAAGCTGCCATGAAATTGTACGCAAATAAAAAAAAGTGTGTGAGACGACACCTTTTGTAGAAACATTGGATGTTGAAACATTATATGACACCATGTCAATATTCCATGATACCTCAACTAAGCTAGAAGGCCTTTGCACTTTCCTTAGGGAACTATATTATGATAAATACTATGGAGGAGATGACACCCCCATATCATTTGCTCATTTGAGATGTACTTGAAAAACATGTGACAAGTCTTATATCTTTTTGAAATGTAGCTTTTTAATACGTATATATGTAAATCTATAATAAGAGCATTACTATGGAGACAATGCAACCCCTGATAACATTTGCTCATTTTAGCTTTACTTGCCAAATGTTTGCACAAGTATTATACATTTTTTTGCAATGATGCCTTTTGACAAGAATATATGTAAGTGGTCTCCAAACTAGAAAAGAACGTCTTTTGAATCCTATGATCGGACATTTGAATACCTGTTAATGTAACTGCACCATGAAATAAATAAAAAAGCTTCAAGTTTTAAAGGACATATTATATGTTTGCCTACCAACATGCAATTGAGTAAATTTGAACTCTTCGCGTAATAAGAAGAGGATGCCTATTTTTTGTTAAAATTGGACACATTGTTACACATATTTTGAATTTGTTCGATTCATTTTTCCTTATGTCTATGCACTGATTGTGAAATATTAAATCGCTATAATTTTGTACCCAACACAAACTAATTTAATATAGCTAAATCCCATACCAGACGGGTATGTTTCCAATGTTATCTTGCATTTAAATACCTTAGTTTTACATTTTTAAAAATATATACCATAAATATGCAGTCATAATTTTCAATTTCAATTTGTCTATCAACTTGCTTCTAACTCGATTGTCATCACCCAATCTAGGAACAAGCTCGCATAAGAAAATATTGCACATAACTTATGCAATTCATTACAAATAGTGATAAATGTAATTGAAGCATATACCTTCTATTAAATAACAAGATATTATTTATATTTCTATAAAGTATAGACCTTCTATTTGAAATGTACCTTTAATACGTATATATGTACATCTATAATGAGTGTTACTATGGAAATAATGCAACCCCTGATAACATTTGCTCACTTGAACTTTTCTTGCAAAATGCACACACAAGTATTATACCTTTTTTTACAATGTTGCCCTCTTTACATGAATATACGTAAGTGGTCTCCAAAACAGGAAAGAATGCCTTTGAATCCTATGATTAGACATTCGAATACCTGTCAATGTAATTGCACCATGAAATAAATAAAGAGGCTTCAAGTTTTAATTGGCATATTAAATGTTTGCCTACCAACATGCAATTAGGTAAATTTGAACTCTTCACCTAATAATAAGTGGATTTATCTTTGTCCCTAACTTTCCTAGTCCATCTTACTCGCAGGCCAATTGTTTTCTGTCAATTTTAACTTCATGACAATAATGTTAACTACAAATGCCATAGCCAACATACTTGCAGGCATGGATAGTCTAAACCCTTGTTTACAAGTTACATCTGTAGACTCCATCCATCAGGAACGCTATGCAAATGTCAAATACTGCCTACAACTCTCCGATGGAATGCACACACACCATGCTATACTTCCATAGCAGTTCAACTATCTTGTTGCAGAAGAGGCCCTAGCCAAAGGCTCAATTATTTGTCTTGGTGATTACACTTGCAAGATGTTCCACAAATTCACGTACGCTCAAACATTCAAGATTCATTTATATTGCTCTATCTGTTTGACTTATAACTTCTTATTAAATTATTGATTTTCCTTTTGTTGTAGGGCTATCATAATTACTAAGTTTGATATAATCTTGAATAGTGAAACAATAGTTGGAACTCCAGTACCTCTCCTCCAAGCTCCAAAGTACCTCCCACAAAATAGCTTCAAACAAAAATTGGCCCCTTATGGATCTGAAGGTTGTTCACTCCAAGAAGGCAACAGATTTGAATCCCAACAAAAGATTGGCCCTTTTCAAACAATACCAATTCTAAAGTTGACTACATACCATAGGCAATGGTCCATCGAGGGTAGGGCCTTGGTAAAAACTCCAATCCATGAATTCCAAAATGCTGGTCGTGACGGTAAAGTTTTTGGCTTTGATTTCATAAACAAAGCAGGAATTGAAATACATATAACTTGCTTCAATGAACTTGTTGATGAGTTCTATGATGTTGTTCAAAGTAATGCCCTCTACCTCATATCAAATGGTCGTGTAAAAGTGGCTAACACAAAATACAGTAGCTCCACAAACCCTTTTGAGATATTCCTACACAACTCATCAACAATAACTCCTTCCACATGCATAGAATCTAACATACCCACTCATAGTTACCATATAAAGAGCATAGATACACTGGAGTCAATGCCTATTATTTCCCTTGTTGATGTCATTGGTTTGCTTTTATCTATCTCACCTACATCAACCATACGTAAAAGAGATGGGACCGAAACAATTAAATGTACTGCTACAATCATAGACATGTCAAGTTGTAGCATAGATGTTACACTATGGAGTCACTGTTGTCAAATTGAAGGGAAACAAATCTCAAGAATGTGCCTTCAACCAGACCCCCCCATTCTTCTTGTGAAATCTAGTTGTATTACCTCATGGCATGGAAAATCAATCGACACTATCTTCCCAACTGCAATTCTAATCAATCTAGACTTGTTAGAGGCCTCAACATTGAAGGCATGGTATTCCACTTTAGAGCTTCTCCAACCTCTACTTTCCTTGTCAAATAACCTGCTCACCCCCCACAAATTTGCAAATCCTATTGATATTTCGGAGATTGTAACTACAAGGTTTGCCGAGAAAAAAATGCTTGTGTAAAGGCCACTATCTCCAAACTCCACTTGGACAAATTCTATTACCTTTCTTGCCCCTTGTTGGTTGAGAATAAGAAATGTAAGAAAAAAGTAGTTCAAGTTTCCACCAATCATTTTCGTTGTCCAAAGTCTTCTACTAATCTCTTAGCATGTGATTTTAGCTACATGCTTAAAATGGACTTGCAGGACGGCACTGGTGAGCTTCTTAAAGTTACTACATTTGAAGGACCAGTGAATGCTTTGTTGGGTGTTGGTGCAGAAGATTTTCTGCTTCTCCTAGTAGAGCCTGACGAAGCCAAACAAATTTTAGATTGTGTTGTTGGTTTCCAATTCCTGCTTAATCTTTCTATCAAGATGAATTCATTTTCTAGACAAGAAACACACAACATTGTTGTTACGGCCATTCAACTCAATTAAAACATGCACTACACTCTTTTTTTGTACAATAACATAAGGATTTGTATGGATTTTCTAATGTTATGTACCTCAAACAATGTAAATCTCACTTCTAACTATTGTATGTTTCCTTTTTTACAAAGATGGGTAGCTTCATATAAACATATATAGGGATATGTTCCCCTATTTTTCCTATATGCATGGTTAGCTTTCTACAATGCATTGTCTTCTTCAATTGTCTATAATGATTATAAAGTTCTCTTCGAAGAAACACAATTTCCATTATGTTTATTACCTTGTTATTGGTTTCTTATATTTTGTACACATTAATGTCAATTGCCATGTTACAGTATTGCTTGCGCATACTTTTATATCTTCAATTCTCATGCTTCAAAATTTGATATATATTTGCATGTGCATGATGTACAGATAGTTCAAAACCCTCAAATCTTCAAGATTCCCTACAATAGAAGTAGAAGATGCAAGGATGCTAGAAAAATGAACCCGTATAAATGAAATGCAACATATACAATATCATGCAAGGAAAACTAATATTAACAAAAGAAGACGACAAAATAAACATATCCTTTAGAATGAGGCCTCGTCATCAACACTATCTCCTTCCAACAACGTCCCGCACCTTCAAACACTTGCCCCTCAGTCACAATATGGCGTGCACCCCACCCCATCTACCTAGCTTTGTCCTCCTCTATGTTTCCCTGAAAATTATTACACTGCTAAGAAAATTTTAGGTCAAGATTGGATAGCCGCTCAAAAATGTCAACATGCTTAGTTTGCATGGAAAAATATGCAGGCATTAAAACTAAGCAATCAAATGGAGTCCCTACTTGTTATAGATGCATATCAGAAAAAAATGGCCATCACTTCTCTAAGTGGAACAACATGGACCCTGGTGATCAACCTGCTTGTTTGCAAAAACTAAGTCAAATCGAGGAGATGTTGATAGAAAGAGTTAGCCCAGTTCTTCTAGTAACATATGCATGGGGGGGGGGAACTGAAATATAGTAGTCACACTATCTGCTTTCCACAAGATATTTCTAGCATAGCAACCTCCTTGCCTAGGCGTATAGATGAACTAGACATCATTATAGTAAACAAACAAAATGTTGAACAACAAAAGTATAGCTTCTATGTCAGTATGTCATGTGTTCATGAGGCATTGACATATAAGCTCCAAAACGATCCATACTACAAAGATGTGTAGTTAAATGGGCATGCATTTCATCTTTGCCTCATGAATCCATTGATATTTCAAAACTTATAAATACAACAACTTCTAATCCTATTCCCACAAATCTAGAGTCCCTACAAATAAATTTTGATGAAGTTGAAACATTTGAAAGTACAGCCTCATTTGTAGCAAACCTACCACCGTCACGTAGAGAAATGGAAGAAGTACGAGCCTACTTACAACTAGGGAATGGATGACAAGCTCCTGCTATAGAATGGCCTCCCATTTCTTCCTCACCAATAAATGAATACACCACTGAAGGCTTGTTTGCAATGGCATTCCCCACTCTATTTCCAACTGGCACAGCCACCTTCAAGCAACAATTCATGAAAGAAGTTAAGCTACATTAATATGCTCTTCATCTACTAAGATATCATGATATAGATTTGGCCAGCATCCGCGCTTCAGATATTTCCTTCTCAACATAATTATGCACCATCGTAGCCAAGCCACAACATCAGTATTTGTTAACAAATAGGTAAACGATACGCTACCAATAACAATTGCTGATCTCCACCAAAGATTGAAGGACCTACCTATGAAAGGCTCGCCGATCAACTCATGCGCTTTAGCTCAGCACTTCGTGGCACACTACCATTTTGTAATAAATGTAGAGGGGAGATTTTTGACATGGTCATTCAAATTGGTTGCCCAACACTCTTCTTCACCTTAAGTGTACCAGATACAAAATGGCCTGACTTACATTGCATTATGTTGACTACCATGCCTACGGATCCTTCAGAGGCTTCCAGATGGAGGGTACAAAATATAATTCGCAATCCACACATTGCTGCACTTTACATGCACCATAGATTTACAACATTTCATGAAGAGGTCTTGGAGAAACTACTTGGTCCAAGTGACTAATGGTATAGGTATATGCCTTCCGCTTACCAAAATCACTTGTTTTTTTCCTTATTTCTTGCTAACAAACTCTCAAATCTAGGTACGAATGGCAACATAGAGGATCTGCACATATTCATGGTTTCCTCTGGCTCCGAGATGTGCCTGACATTGGAAAATTGCAATGGAACAACCTTCAATCTGTACAAAGAATAATTGACTATATCGATAGATATGTCTCTGCCTGGAACCCACGTAGTCTTCAACTCAGGAACCAAAATTTCCATCAAAATATCTTGGATGACCCTTGCTTGATGGACACAAGAATGATAATAGCAACTAGCCCTTCCACTGATTACAATGAATTGGTCAATCATGTGCAAGGCCATACAAAATGTACCCAGCTAACATGCTTGCAGAGGAAGGGGACATCTCTTACATGTCGTTATAAAGCCCCTTGGAACTTACAAGAGAGATCAAGTCTTACAATTGTTGAGAATGGGTAGCCTAAATACACCCCTACCCGCAATGATGACTACTTGAATCTTTACAATCCATATATCCTTTCTATATGGAGAGCCAATGTGGATTGCCAACCTGTTCTTTCAACCAATGCAGTGCTAAAATATATTGCAAAATATGCAACAAAAGTTGAGCACCAGTCTGAAACATACCACAATATGATGACTCACATTTCAACCAATTCAAACTTTGATAAGCCAACACCAGTAGCTTTTCACAAAATGCTATTTGAAAGCCTTGTAAATTGTGACATTGGTGCCCAAGAGACTTGCCACCTTCTGCAAAAACTACCCCTCTCCATATCTAGCAGACCATTTGTTTGTTTGAATGTTAGCCAAAAACATTACCAACATGTTACAATCTCAAACACATCCACTACCCCCTCCCCTACTTTCATTGACTCATACATGGTGCAACCTATGGAGCTGGATGCTCTGTCACTCATTGAAATGACACATAAATGGACCTTCAAAGCATCACGCAAAAAATTGCCAGTGGAGAGAGCACTCCACATCTGCCATTGTCCGTGTAATCCCATGGTTCACTGCTATCCTGGCAAAAGATGACAGGTGTTTTGAAGCGTTCTGCTGGAGTGAACTATTGCTCTACCACCCGTTTTGTAGCATTCATGATGATATTGGCATATCAGCACCACAGATTATTGCAAATTGGGAAAGATTCTCATACAACTTCCATCCGTGGCATGTGCATCGCACACCAACTGATCCACTATCAGATACCAATGATGGCAGTCCTTTAGCTGATGAAAATGCCATGGAAGATAACAATCTTTATGAATGGCAAGTGTTATCAAGCTTGCATCCAGGCATATCATTTTAGCTAGACAACCTTGACATGCTTGGTCATTTTGGCATTGACCTGAACCATGACTGGACAACTCTGAGCTATAATCCAATACTAAAAGCTACATCTACTGATTTCATTAACTTTTATCGGCCAGCCTTTCAAGTCCAACATGTTCTTGCTCAAGCATCATAGAGAAACCTCTCTATCCAACAACAGAAAGCATACAATATTATTGTTTCACACCTCTCTGCCAATAGTTTGCAGCCACCACTAAAAATAATTGTTCAAGGAACTGCAGGAACTGGAAAGTCACATTTGATCTCAAGCATCAAATCCACACTCATGGGAGCAGCTCCGCATGGCCAATCACCATTGCTACTCCTCGCACCAACTGGTGTTGCAGCTTTCAACATTCAAGCATCTACAATTCATTCTACACTCCGCATACCGATAAGAGAAATGAATCCCTTACAAGGACAAACACTTGCTACATTCCAGGAGAGCATGTACTTCATTTGTTACATTTTGATAGATGAGATGAGCTTCATTGGCCTTAAGTTGATACAAATAATTGACATACGATTGCATGAGGCATTCCCTAGCCACAATCATATCCCATTTGGGGGATGCTCAATCATTCTCTTTGGTGACCTTGGCTAGCTCCCACCAGTCAAAGATATCCCCATGTATGCTTCAAACTCCTATGGATGAACACTATGGTGAAGCTTCACCACAATGATTACATTGACCAAGATATTTCGGCAAATCGGTGATGATCCTATACAAGTGGCCTTCCATTCAATTCCCTCAAATATAAGAAATGTAGAGCCTATAGTTGAAGATTGGCATGTTCTCATGGCACGTTCAAATTCCTCACTGACCTCTGTAGAGCAGGCACTATTTCTATCCTCCATACATTTATTTCCAACAAATGAATTGGTTTCACTACACAATAAACATATGTTGCAATCATTAGCAATGCCAATTGCCTTGTCTAATGCAGAACAACTAAAAGGGGCAACATGCCCAAATCTAGACGATGAACAACTTGAAGCTCGGATTCTCTTGAGTGTTGGCCAAGAAGTTATGCTATGTTCTAATTTGTGGGTGCAAGTAGGCCTTGTGAATGGTGCTTTAGGCCAGGTGAAAGCAATTGTATACAAGGATGCCGATAAGCCACCACAACTTCCTTTGTTTGTTGTTGTTCAGTTCAAAATGTATATGCCTAAAAATGACATGATTCACATTCTTCTAAGTTAATTAAATATCAAAATATTTAATTACCTCTTCTAAAGTCAAAATTAAATAAAATCCTTTATTTAATTCAATTCTTCAAAACAATTAAATAATTCCCAATTATTTAATTAAATCAAATTCATTCTTCCAAATTTGAATAAATCAAATCAAATTTATTTAAATCCTCTCAATCTTCAAAAATAAAATAAATCAAATATTTTATTTATTCTTCCAAATCATGCACAACGATTAAATAAATTTATTTATTTAATTTGCTTTCTTATCTTCAAATATCTTCCTAATCTTCTAAAAATAAGTCTTCTTCCTCATGCACACACAATTAAATAATTTATTATTTAATTTCTCTCAAATCATGCAAAAGCAAATCTTAAGTTGAGTTATCTATTCAATCAACCTTGTTTTTATCAATATCTCTTAAATTAGAAAAAAACTTTCTAATTTATGAAAAGCATGTCTTATCTTTAGAAAACAAAGTGATTAACTCAAATAAAACAACTTTTGTGTGACACTTGTCTTCTTCTTATTCGTTACACGTTCCTCAACTGTTCTCAACCATTGATCTTCTCAAGTCTTCTATACTGTTGATCTCTTCTTTCCTAAGTCTATAAAAGAAACCTTATTCTTCCATTTCAATCATCCAAGCTTTAAGTATTATTACTCTGCAGGAATTACAGCGTGCCTTAGGCACCAATTCCTTCATTGCTTGTGATCACACTTTTTACTATGCACTACGCACTACAACCCTCATTGTGAAGCTTCTCTTCATTGCGATATTACCATAGCCATTCATAATCGACATTCTTGACAAAGCAAAGAAGTGCACTCACTGAGGGCCCTTTTCATACACACAAGGACAATTTCGGATAGGCAACAATGGAAGTTTCGATCTAAGGAAGGTTTGCATTTGTTGATTCATTGCTTGTTTGATTTGATTTCCTTAGTTCACTATTCTATTGAGTTTTGGGTATTTGATATTGTTTATCATTGCATATTCATTGTTGAACTAAATTTCCCTTAACATTTTTGGCACCCACCATGGGGCCTAGCCCTAAATTTAACCCAAAAACTGAGTTTTTGTGTTTAGAAAGCTATACACAGGAGGAAATTGCATATTCGTTACATCCTAACACGCATCTGTTAATTGTCACAGCGCATCTGTTTCTGTAGCACATACGTTTACTATTCTGGCGCATATACCCTCTATCACGGTGCATCTGTTTCTGCTGCACATACGTTCACTGTTTCAACACATTTACAACCTGTCACGGTGCTTCTGTTCTTACTGTGCATATACACTTTCTTGCAACACTTATAAGCTTTGTTACGACGCATACGTATTACTGCGCTTTTGTAGACTTTTTCTGTGCATCCAGTCTCTGAAGTGACGGATTTGTCTTAACAGTGATTTCAAGGGTTTTTTCATGAGGTTTTCACTAATGCTGACATCTTTATAGGAATACCCTTGAACTGTTTTGCAGGTTAGGTTCTGGTTTAGTTTCATATAGTTGCATTTTGCTAGCTCACACTTCAATTTCTAAAAGGATAGTAAAACAGATGCTCATGCAAAATCTCACATAGTTTTAATTAGGAAAGAGGTAACTGGATCATTGCTATCTTGCATTGCAACATTGCTATCTTTTCAAAGTTATTGCTATCTGGTATAAAATTGAACTCATCATTGCTATTTGGGTTAAAACTAAACCATTGCTATCTCAATTGACCATCATTTCAAAGTTAACAACTCGTGCTATCGTGGTATAAAATTGAACTCATCACTGCTTTTTGGGTTAAAATTGAACCATTGCTATCTCGATTGACCATCATTTCAAAGTTAACAATTCATGCTACGTGGTTAAAAATTGAATTCATCATTGCTATCTTAGTTAAAACTAGACCATTGCTATCTTGCTAAATCACTTCAAAGTTCTGTGCTTGCCCAAGTAGATAGCTCATCTAGTTTTTTTCATTTTAACTAGGGGAGAAAGAACCACTGTATACTGTGTTTTGGGAATGATACCAGGCCTATGCTCTCCCCTATCTTGGGTGATCAAAATGCCAGACATATCATTTTCGCATGTGTTTTTCCTTTAGAGGGGCCTGCTCTTAGATATCGTTCATCCAAGTAGGAACAACCCTAAGTGGTAACAGGCTAGATGCCAAGCCCTTCCAAGCCACTATAAATAAATTGTGTTTGGAGCGAAAGCTTCAAACAACGAGTGAAGTTGTGTTATACTGACAACCAACCTCCCCCAAAACCCTCCAAGGCACAACCCTTGCAGGCTAGGAGACTCCATAATGGAGAGTAGTGCTGCCACATGTATAACCACTCGAATAGTTGCCTTCATTAAACACCTTTGTTCTAGTGGCCAAAAACCCTTGTTATCCATTTGAAGCCTAGGATTTGTACTTGTTCTTTCTTTTTTAGTCCAAAAAGAGTCAAAAAAATCACAAAAAAATAAAAAAACCATAAAAATATTCTTTGTGTTTGCTGTGTTTTCTTGTCATAAATTCAGAAAATTAGATCAGAAAGACCTTCTTGCAAACCAAAGTACCAAAAAACATCAAAAAAATCTAAAAAATTGCAAAAACACTGAGAAAATCAAGAGTAGTGCATCCATCCTCTGTTCCTGCGCATTTGTGTCAACTTTTGGCACATCTGCTGAGACTTACAGCGCATTTACTACCTGTTACAGTGCTTTTGCACTTTACCAGTCCAGCGCATTTATTGCGACTTCCAGCGCATTTATCCATTTTTGCAACGCATCTGTTTCAGTGCATACATGACAGTGAGCACTTGCACAGTTTTTAAGAGAAAAATTTCACCAGTTCTGGGTACCCATTTCAGTCTAGTTTCAAAATCAGAGATCAGATTCCACCTTGCAATCAGTGTTCCGTCCATTTCATGCCAAAATATCTTTCATTGGTCATCCAATTTCAGCTTCTATCAGGTCTTTTCTAGTCCAAAGTCAAAACTATCCCATATCAGGTCAACATAGGCCCCTTTTTCCTATCACTTTGCATTCAAGTAAACCTAGTAGGTCACAGAACCTTGCTAGTGGTTTTGGTGCATGACTAGTCCCTACATAATAAGACAGGTATTGAGTACCCTTGCTAGTGGTTTTGGTGCATGACTAGTCCCTACATAATAAGACAGGTATTGAGTACCCTTACTAGTGGCTACCGTCTTGTATCAGCCGTCTTACTTAGAATCATTGATCGAGAAAGTCCTTTGTCCAAATCTTGCCACAAGTATCCTATTCTCAGCAGTCTCCATCGGCACCTCACCAAAATCTCTAGTCCCATTCCACCTCGTCCCACATCACCTTGCATGGTTCTTACTAGATCTCAATACAAGAAACAAATTGAAATGGCCAGGTCATCCAACCACATCTTCACACCTCACGATAGTGATGAGGAAATCTCTAACGAAGACTATCAAGGAAGCATCCAAGATCAGAAATTCCAATGCTTAGTAGAGAAAGTGTTCTATGACGACCCTCACAAGTATTTCTATCATCTTGCTAGTCTTGGAATTAAACTGCCCGTGGATTTTGATATAAACTCAATCCTGGAAAACATAGAGGATGATTATGAAAGGGGAAAGAAAACCCTAGACACAAAAATAGAGGATAAAGGAAAGAAAGCCATAGATCCAAATGCTCCTATGGAAGAAATGAAGAAAGAACTCAAAAGTCTAAAGAAACAAATGTCAGATCTCAAGACGGGTACAAACACCAAAAACTACTCCTTGGAAGATATTGCACCGTACCCCTTTGATAAAGGTTTGATCATGAAGCTGTTTCCCTATCGATTCTAAGTTCCTAAGTTTGACAAATACAAAGGGAAAGGGGACCCTAGAGATCACATTAGGGAATTCAACGTAGCATGTTTAGAAGTAGCTCACAACGAGACTTACTTAATGAGACTATTCCCTAGATCTCTAAGCAATCAAGCTATGGAGTGGTTCTCACGGCTTCCACCGGGCATCAAAACTTTTGATGAGCTAGTCAACAAGTTTATCACTCACTTCTCTTACAACATTAAGCATGAAGTCTCTATGCTTGATCTATGCAACACCAAACAAAAGGGTGGTGAATCATTTTCCACGTTCCTACAACGATGGAGACAACTAGCAAGCAAGTGCTCATACGATGTACCTGAGAAGCAACTAATGGAGATGTTTGTCCATAACCTCAACACCAATCTTGGCTATCAAATACTAATACAATGCCCTACATCATTCTCTAAAGTCATCAAAATGGGATTTTTTAATCAAAAAAGCTATGATCACCAAGGGGCAAATCAAGTTATACAAGGACACACCTACCTCCAACTATACGACTGACAAATCAAAGTTTTGGACCAATAATAAGAATGTTGTCAACAATGGAGTAGTGGATGCCAAGGTGGCGGCTCCCAAGCAACAACCCATATTCACTCTCAAAGGAGAAGCAAGCAATGTTATGCCCAACAAATAGTTCTCCTCGGAGCCAAGACCATGGTTCAGCACAAATCCAAGGCGAAAGTTCACACCGCTGGGTGAGTCTCAAGAATCTGCATTACGGAAGTTATTGGCTAACAATGAAATCTCGCTACCACCAACAAGCGATTATGAGCCCATAATCAAACCTCTTTATTGGAAAGACACTGACAATTGTGAATATCATAGAGGAAGGGGACATACAACCAACAATTGTATCTGTCTCAAACATGTTATCCAAGATGTGCTTGATCAAAATCAAGGAGGGACCCAACATTATACCTCCAATGAGACACATGTGGCTTACAGGGATCCACTTCTCAAACACGACAGGCCATACAACAACAATAACTACAACAACAATAACAACAACGACAACAACAACCATGGCAATAACAACAACGGTAACAACAACAACCGCAACATGCCGAATCAGAATAGTGGGAATAGTAATGCCAACTATGCAAGTGTGCCATTCAACTATACCATCAATTGCTTATCCGAGTATTCCCACAAATCAATGTGGTCATGCCCAATCAACAATCAGAACCTAGCAGAACTGGTTGTAGTATCATTACCCATAGTGGTAAAGTCACGTTGAATACTGTCCCTCCAAGGTCGTCACCTTCTCAGTCCAACTTCCATCAGTATAATGTCCTAGACCAACTATAGAAGACTCCAGCCCACATTTCTATCTTGGAGTTGTTGCGTCTATCTCCTTCTCATAAGGAGATTCTCAATAAAGCCTTAGTGGAAACCACCGTCCCCACTAACTTGGCCCAAGAGAAGTTTCAGGCCATGGTAGGTAATTTGACCTCCTCAAGTACCATATCATTTACCGAGCAGGATGACCTCTCTGTGTCTCAACCCCATAACACCCCTCTACATATCGTCGCCTTCATCCACAAGCACCGCATCAAGAGGGTTCTCATTGATGGGGGAGCTAGTTTGAATATTTGCACATTAAAGCTAGTCCTTACATTGGGGTTCTCCAAAAATGTAGTGGATCCAAGAAAGAAGATTACTATCAAAGCCTATGATGAAGAGGAGAGAACTACAAAGGGAACAGTGGTATTACCCTTACAAGTGGGACCTATCATAAAAGATGTTGTGTGCCAAGTCCTAGATAGGGAGCTCGCCTATAATATTCTCCTAGGTAGACCATGAATCCATGCAATGAAAGTTGTTCCCTCTACCTATCACCAATGCATAAAATTCCTGCACAATGGCAAGCAAGTTACCATCCAAGGCGACCCTATCCTTTTAAAACCTGATTGTATCATACCAAACAATAGAGCATCTACATCCCCTATCCCACAGCATGATTCTACCTCTGAAGCTTCCTCATCAAGGCCCAAAGAGTAGAAAATTACCATCAAAGAAACCAGAGTTGGGGAATACTCCATAGAGCACAGCCTTAATCTAGCCAAGATGCCTCTATCTCCTAGATCCTTTGGTCGATCCAAGCATTTTCCAAAGCCATCTGCTCCTCCTATACCTCCCACAGCTCCCTTTGTAAAATGGGGGACCTTATCCGATGAAACAGAAGAAAGAGATGTCCTACAATGGCTTTATACCGAAGAAGAAGAGAGCACACAACAAGAACCACCTAGGCTCCCAACAGAACTCTATGGGTGAGGTGAAGCTATCCTACACAGAATGGGTTATGAAGGACAAGGCCCTATCGGCCTAAGAAAAGAAGGTATCATAGAACCCATTCAACCTTCTTCATCCTCATTGGCCCGAAATACAAAAGGCCTAGGATATAAAGGTAAGGGCAAAGCTAAGGAAAATGCTTGTCTTGTGGAAATGATACATACACTCCAAGTGGACAGTGACATAGATTCCAATGAATATGAGTGGGATGAGCTGACAGAGCATTCCTATGATGACAAAGAATGTGATACCATTCAAACTTATAGCCCCTACCGTGAGGGACAAACGCTACCGAATAGACCACTAGAGTATGATTTGCCTATCTCTGAGAATATGACTTTCGAGGAAGGTTCGAGTTCTATCGCAATAAACAATTTGGAGGAAGGTACCATCCTAAACACTCCCCCTACCAATACACCTAGTATATCCATTCAAACCATGAACGAATCAGATCTATCCTCCAACTCCCTCCCCCTTGTGCATCCTAAACTTATTGATTGGGATCTACGAGGAACTCCTCAACTAGATATGTTCCAAAATGATGATGCTTATATTGACTACATGGAACTTGGGGACCACCTACCCAAAGGAGATCATAAATCTAGTTTCGCTATTGAACTCAATACTGTGGCTTATTTTGGAGAGGGTGCCAAGCCTTCGAGTAGTAAAAATATCAAAATAAAAACTAGATTTGACGGTGAAAACCATTCTACGGCAGTGTCAGATCCCAAAATAGTAAAAAGAAAGGACGCATCCGAAGGTGAAAACCCAACTGTGGCACCTGACGATGGAAGGCTTGACACTCTCGCCAATGACATGCACCAGGAGAAGTCTCAGATTGTTGTGGAACCTACAGAGCCGGTTAACATTGGAACAGAGGAACAATCTAAGATCATTCACTTTGCTAAATCTCTTACTCCATCAGAAAAGACCAAGTTTGTACCATTCTTCAAGAAAAAGAGAGGCAACTTCGCTTGGTCATATGTGGACATGCCAGGTCTAGACCCAAACTTGATCCTACATCATCTTCCACTAGAAACAAGTGTGAAACTAGCCAAACAAAAGCTTATAAAGATGCATCCACACATAGCACTATTGGTCAAAGAAGAACTCAAGAAGTTGTTGGATGTGGGATTTATCAGAGCAATAGACTACCTGGAGTGGATATCCAACATTGTACTAGTGTCCAAACCAGATGGCAGAGTTAGACTATGCAATGACTTTAGAGATCTAAACAAAGCTTGCTGCAAGGATGATTTTCCATTGCTAAACATAGATATCATAGTCGACTTGACATCAGGACATACCATGCTATCTCTCATGGATGGATTCTCATGATATAATCAGATCAAGATAGCACCAAAAGACCAGCACAAGACAGCTTTTACTTGTCCATGGGGCACCTTTTACTGGAATGTCATGCCATTTGGGCTAAAGAATGCTAGAGCCACATATCAGCGTGCTATGACCACTATATTTCATGACATGATGCATGTAACCATGGAAGATTATGTAGATGATATCCTAGCAAAGTTGCTCATAAGGGAATCACATCTAGATGTGTTAGAGAAAGTCTTTTAGAGATTAGAGCAATTCAAAGTCAGGTTTAACCCAAAGAAATGTGTGTTTGGAGTCACCTCAGGCAAGCTTCTAGGCTTTATTGTATCAGCAAATGGAATAGAGGTGGACCCTGCCAAAGTCAAGGCTATCATGGACATGCCACCACCCAGACTCTTACACAACTAAGATTGCTACAAGCAATCCGTAGATTCATATCACAATTGGCAGACAAGTGTCAACCATTCAGTCATCTCCTGCACAAGAACATTCCATTCAGATGGGATGAGAAATGTGAAGAGGCATTCAACAAACTGAAAGAGTACCTTATGAATCCACCTATCCTCATGCCTCCTATCCAAGGGAAACCATTGATACTATACATATGTGTAACACCTACAGCTCTTGGGGCTCTTCTAGCACAACAAGACTATGAGAATAAAGAAAGAGCCATCTACTATATCAGTAGAACATTGGTGGGCTATGAGTTGCAATACTCACAGATAGAAAGATCATGTCTTGCGATAGTTTTTTCTTCCCAAAAACTCTGACATTATATGCTTGCACATCCAGTCAAACTTATTGCAAAATAAGATCCATTGAAGTACCTACTAAGCAAAGCAGCTCTCACAGGTCGCCTAGCCAAATGGGTAATGCTCCTAAGCGAATACGACATTGAGTATGTAGATAGAAAAGCTATCAAAGGGCAAGTCATTGCTGATCAGTTAGCGGATGCACCACTACAAGACACCACACCAATGCAATTTGAGTTTCTAGATGAATCCTTATTCAACATCTCAACACATTCCTGGAAGCTCTACTTTGATGGGTCCTACACAAACCATGGATCGGGGGCAGTACTCTTGTTTGTAACTCCTCATGGCGACACCATTCCGAAGTCTTACCATTTTCTATTCCCATGCACCAACAACATAGCTAAATATGAAGCCCTAGTCATTGGTATCAAGATGGCAACAGAGTGGAAAATCAAAGAGCTACATGTCTATGGTGATTCTCAACTAGTGATAAATCAGGTTAATGATGATTACCAAACCAAAGATGAAAAACTTGTTCCCTATAAGCAGATGGTCGATGACTTTAAGGAATACTTTGTGATCATCTCTTTTGAGTAGATACCTCAGATTGAAAACAAAGCAGTAGATGCCATGGCAACCATTGCCTCTCTTCTTGAGATACCAGAAAATGAGTCACGGTATGAGTTCTTAGTAGAAACTATTCGGCAACCAGCTTATGATCTTCCTAAGAACCATACCATATGCCTTTTAGTTGGATTTGATTCACCTTGGTACGATAAGATTTACACTTACCTCAAGGACAACACTCTCCCACCTGACCTATCTTCAAACCAACGATGAACCTTTATACGCCAAACCTCTCGCTATACCATTATTGCCAATACCCTATACAGACGTGGTCTAGATCGTACTTTACTCTGTTGTTTAGAATGAGAAGAATCCTCAAGCGCCTTACAAGACATGCACGAAGGGATTTGTGGAACACACTCTAGCGATCCTTCCTTAGCCAAGAAACTCATGCGTTTGGGTTATTACTGGCCAAACATGGAAACAGATTCATATCAGTTTGTCAAGAAGTGCAAGCAGTGCCAAATACATGGGAACCTAATACATGCACCAGCTCAAGAGTTGAGACCTTTAATGACACCTTGGCCCTTTTGCCAATGGGGACTTGACCTTGTGGGAAAGATCCACCCACCCTCATCCAATGGCCATAAATTCGTCATAACTGCCACTGAGTACTTTACCAAGTGGATTGAAGTCGTTCCCCTCACCACCGTCACAGGTAAGCAAATCTCCTCATTCATCCCGAATTACCTCATATGCAGATACAAAATTCCTTCATCCATTATCATGGATAATGGAAGACCCTTCAAAAACCAGGATGTCCAAGAACTCTGTGACTGATTCAAAATCCAACACCATTTCTCCTCACCCTATAACCCCCAAGGCAACGGTCAAGCTGAAGCATCCAACAAGACCATCTTGAAACTTCTCAAGATGACAGTCAACGATGCTG
The DNA here is from genome assembly GCA_027924645.1 of Cunninghamia lanceolata. Classification (NCBI taxonomy): domain Eukaryota; kingdom Viridiplantae; phylum Streptophyta; class Pinopsida; order Cupressales; family Cupressaceae; genus Cunninghamia; species Cunninghamia lanceolata. The sequence continues at coordinate 8,772,769 of BSBN01000165.1, read as the reverse complement.
GCCGTGATTGGCACATCCAACTCAATCCCGCTCTATGGGCCTACAGAACCAATATACGCACTCCCACAGGTGCTATACCTTACGCCCTTATGTATGGCTCAGAAGCTATCCTCCCCATCGAGGTCGAATTACCATCTCTCAGGGTGTCATTAAAAGGTCTCATATAGATGAAGACTACAGAGTCTCCAGAGTGCAAGAACTAGAGTTGCTAGAGGAAAGGAGACAGAAAGCCTTTGACCATCTCAAAGCATATCAACAAATGATGTCAAGGAGCTATAACCACAGAGTTTGCCCGAGAGTCTTCAAAGTTGGAGATCTGGTCCCTAAGGAAAACCCCCGCAATCAATAAGATAGGGAAAATAAGGGCAAGTTCAAACCCAACTGGCTTGGGCCTTATGTCATTGTAGCTGCTTATGGATCGGGGGCATATCAGTTGGCAACATCAGAGGGTGAGCTGTTCGATGACCCAATCAATAGCATGCATCTTCGCCGGTTCTATACCTAGGAGAACCCCAATGTAAGGGGGGCATAAAAATACAAAAAAAATTAAAAAATTAGAAAAATACAAAAAAATAAAAAAATCAGAAAAATACAAAAAAATCATCCTTTGGTGAAAACCTAGCAAACAAGTGCCTTGGATAGGTATCATGATGAAAACCTAGCAAACAGGCGTCATGTATATTTTCTAGCTTTTCGTGTAAATAAAAAGCAAGTGGTGAAAACCTGGTAAATAGGCGTTACTTGTGATAAAACCACCTTCTCCATCTTTGTGAAACCAATCACCTTGAGTCCATTCTTCCTCGTGTCCCATTCGACCCATATCTATCCCAGAGTAAAATCCTGACAGTAACCTATCATGGCTTGATACTCTATCTTGTTGTTGGCCTTGTCAACCAAGGTTTTATCCCATACTGTATCCATCGTGTCAGCCTAACATAGTGTCTCTCATTGGTATCCATGGTCCAAGTCTGTGAACTACGTTGCCTATGCGTCGTCACGTAGGCAAGGCCATTATTCTAATGCACCCCCGAGGCTTCCTTGTCCATCCCATATCTTGTCGTCTATCTTCTAGTCCATCCATGGTCCAAGTTTGTGAACTACGTTGCCTCTGCGTCATCATGTAGGCAAGGCCATTATTCTAATGCGCCCCCGAGGCTCCATTGTCCCATTCATGTCATGTCTAGTCCTTCCATCTATCTGAGTCTACCTCCACTTTCTACCACCTAGGTCTTAGGTCTGTTAGGGTTTACCCCGAACTACGTTGCCTCTGTGTCATCATGTAGGCAAGGCCATTTAGTAATGAACCCTCGAGGCACTAGGTCAGTCCCTTACGGGCCGTCTCTCCAATAAAGATTGTGGAATCTTCTCACCAAGCAAGAAAGCGCAAGCAAAACCCGCTCTTCAAGCAAAATTTTTGACGCAAGGCATTAACCTATCCTAGACAAAGCATTCAAACTTCTAAAGGCCTTCTAAATGATTTTACTCAAATTATGGCAAGAAATAAACACATTTAAATGCAAAAATGTTTTGTGGATTGGAAACATGGTTAAAACACTAAGTCTTGATTTATGCTATCATGCCTTTCTATGCTACTCGAGGATGCCAAAAGCTAGAGATGCTATGATGGGGGCATGATTATTTTCTTTGTTTGTTTTTTGTGGATTAAACTTAAGTAATGTGAAACCTTGTCTAACGACATGATCAACAAAAGATCATCGAGGACATCCAAGGTTTAACATAAAAGAGGGCAATCCTTGTTTGTTGATACGCAAGAAGTACTGAGGTCATCTCGGTTCAATTATACCTCGATGCTTGTATTCACTTGCTAAATCAAAATCCATGTAAGCGGTACTCAAGTCATCTCAGTTCAATTATACCTAGATGCTTGTATTAACATACAACATTTCAAAAAAAGTACCAAAAAAAATTGCCTAATGATGAAATAAAGCACTTCAAAATACTTGCACCGTCAAGATGTCAAAATTAAATCCATCCATTATACATCTATTTACACATCCATCCATCCATATCCCATGCAATAAAAGATCCAAACAATGCAAAGTAACAATACAAAGTGAAGCTTGTCAGTCTTTCTATCAAATCAGTCTTTCAATCAATCTTCTATCTATCAACCTGTCATTTCTGTGTCGATAGAGTACATTTGGACATCACAAAAATAGAGCATATAGTTGCATATCATAGCATATGAGATAGTCATTTATATGATTAAATCAGTTGCATACATAATAGAGTGCATTAGGTCATCCATATACAATCATCATATAGTGTCGAAACAGAAAAAATAAAAAACATAGTGCATCACATTAGTTGCATAATCATATAGATACCATTTGCATTCACACACATTAGAAACATATCAAGTAAGGCATCTAAATCTGCATTAGGTCATATAGCATCACATAGCATCACATCAAAAAAGTCTACATCAGATAAACACATACATCGCATCATGCATCATAAACTCATACATAATAGAGGGACTCAACATAGCTGCATCGTCATATAAATATCATAAAAGGTGTCCAAATGTACAAATATCAAAATGTCTGTCTCTGAATCAGTGTCATATACAATAAATACATCCCAACGGATGATGATACATCTCAATATACAAAGGTGGTGCAAGTCTATCCGGCTATCTGAGCCATCAAAAAGTACATAGGACCCAAATGGTCTGCATGTCGCTACTACCCTTGCTGCTGTGGATCACTACTCCCAGCAGTGTCTCCCCCTCCTCTGCTGGCCTCAGGCTACTATGGGCCCATCATGGAGGCCCCTGACCTTGATGGACCTGCTCTCTGTGAGGCCATAGACTGACTCCTGTAGCTCGGAGCCCTCTGACTAACCGGCACCGCACCATGGTATAATCCTCAATAATACTGTGTTTGAGCCTGCGCCCTGGCAAGCTCACCCTGTACCTGTGCTAGCTGCCCTCGCACCTGTGCCAGCTCTGTCTGTACCTGTGCTAGCTGTCCCTGTGCCTGCTGCACCTGCCCAACCGGGAAGCTACTCGTTGCATCTGTCCCTAGGGCTACTACTGCGGTATCCCTCTCCACTCGGATAACTTGTATCTGAGTGTCTACCATATCCCTCTCTCTAGTCAGACCCGCAATGTACTCTGCGTCTATCTCTCGTCAAGCCTCAACCCTCCTGAGTTGGGCCTGCAGCTGTCTAACCTATCCCCTGAGTGTGGCTATGGTCCTCTCATGGACATCTGCCTGTGCAGGACCCTGGGTTGCCTGTGCTTGTCCCTGCCCCTGTGGCCGGGGCACCTGCTGCTATGCCACCTGCTGCTGTACCACCTATTGCTGAGCCACCTGCTACTGTGCTACCTGCTGAGGTGGTGGCATCTATCCTTGCTGTACCTACGGTTCCTGTTGTGGTACTTGCTGTGCGACCTATGGTCCCTCCCCAACTCTCCACCTCTGTCTAGGTCAGCCTCCGTCATCTCCTCTAGCTCTGCCTCCTCTCCCTCTCCCCCTCCCCCTCCTCCTCCCCTGGCCAACCTGGCCCTTGTCATCTGAGTCCACCTCATCTATGCTAGGCACTAGCACCCCAGGTCCTGAATATCTCTGGAATGGGTGCTCAGCAAACCAGTCCTCATAATCTTGTGTCATCCCTGCATCTGCTATCTCCCTCCTCATGTCCCAGGCGACATAAGGTGTCTGTCAAAACTCTGCCAGGGCCTCCTCATAGGATGCCATCGGTCCCCATCTGACCCTCTCCACATGTGTCCGTGCAAACTGTGCCTGCCCCTGTGGCATGCCCTGCCTCCTGCCGAACTGTCTCAGTACTCTGCCAATGATCTGTCTCTCTAGTATGTGACGAGTTTGCCCTATCAGCCATCTCGTCTGAAAACAGTAAGGTAGCTTGTCTGCCTCGTCGTCCCACGGCTTGCAGTCTAGATATGGTCACCAGATGACCACATCTACTCCATCCAAATCATGTCTCCAATACTCTAGCTTCCCCAGCCTATGCTGGGAAATCACTCCTACATAGCCATAGCTATATGGCTCTCCCCTCTGTCTTGCAAAGACACATATCGGCCTCGTGATCGCTATGTGCTCTCGTAGCCAAAACTGTAATAGTGATACACTGCAGATAGGCTCGTACTCCTGTGATGTACCACTTGATGCATATCGTGGTATAAGTGAGCAAGTACGCAGACACCCCAAGCATATCGAGTGCCCTCTGTCACCATCCTCTCCATGATCCTACCCCATCCAATGGGGAACCCATGTGATCTCCTGTCGAGGATACAATGCCTCCTATCAATCCTGCTACAATCCCTGGGAAGTAGTCGTAGTAATCATGAATATCCTGCCAAGGGATGACCTGTCCAACCAGCTCTGGGTCATCAAACACTTGCCTGCACTCGGTGAGTCCCGCACCTCTCTGTGGATCATACTCCACAAGCTCGCCATCATATGGCAAATGCAAAATCTTGTAGACATCCTCCAGTGTCATAGCCATCTCTCCAGTAGGGAAGTGGAAAGTCCCATCCTCACTGTGGAATCTCTCCACAGCGGTAGTTAGCAAGCCACGGTTCGCCCGCACCTTGGGCATGAAACAAATGTAATCGAGTCCCATAGTGCCAAGCGCCTCTCTATCTATCTTAGTCAACATATATCTCTATAGCAAAGGCATAGGGAACTGCTCCCTAGACTGCAGCGTATCCCGTATCTCCTCCTGCAAGCACGCAAAGCAAGGCGTCAACCTAAAGCCGCAAAGTACCATACTCAACATATCCATAGAAACATGTCAACTAACTTAGCATTTCAAATTGATCAAAACAACAAACTACATCTCTTAACTAGATTCCTGTAATCTCAGAGATAGCTTAGCGATTGACGTGTCAAATAGGACACCAATCGAGTCAATTCCGCTAAGTAGTCTACCTATCTGTGGCGCATGCACCACAATAGGTGGTAAATGCACCGCTTTTTAACAAAAGTGCCATTTTTGAACCTATGCGCCATTTCTGGCAAATGCGCTACAAGAACCTATGTATGCGCCGTCCCATTCTATGAATGCGTTGTTTCAACACATGTGCCGCAACATTCTGTATATGCGCTGTTTTATTATGCATGCGCCGCAATTTCCTACACATGCGCTGATTTCACATATGCGTCATTTCTTTTCATGCATGCGTTGCAAAAATATATATGCGTCGCTTCGCGCTACATATGAGCCATTCTGCATCTCTACGCTTCTATCTACCTAAATCGACCCCAGGAGAAGTTTTTCGAGATACATACTGGGGGTCCTGCCTCTACTGGACGGTCGAATCAACGAACGTGCTCGAATCGATGCTCCTCACGTGGAATATCCACCTCTCTGGCTGCCATGCTTCTCTAAGCTCTCTAGAGAAAATCAAACTAAGACAAGTGTGCAAATGAATTGTCTTGTGGACCCAGCTCCTATTTATAGCTTGCAAACCCTAATCTGGCTATGTGGTGACTACGACTACTTCCCGCATCCGTTCCTTCCAGTTTTCTTTCCCGTTTCTCTGAAATGCATCCTATTTCTTCCATCCTAACCTAGTTTTCCCTTCGTCATCGTGAGATCATTCGTCTCTCGTCCTTCTGCCTTCTTCTCGTCCAATCTCCCGAGGGGGCATCCTATTGTCATAACTTGTACCAGGGGCAAACTGGGGCATGTATCATTATCAGACTATCTATTCTTTGAAGCAACGCCGTAAACTGCATTGCATCAAAGAGGGGCAAAATGTATATGCCTAAAAATGACATGATTCACATTCTTCTAGGTTAATTAAATATCAAAATATTTAATTACCTCTTCTAAAGTCAAAATTAAATAAAATCCTTTATTTAATTCAATTCTTCAAAACAATTAAATAATTTCCAATTATTTAATTAAATCAAATTCATTCTTCCAAATTTGAATAAATCAAATCAAATTTATTTAAATCCTCTCAATCTTCAAAAATAAAATAAATAAAATATTTTATTTATTCTTCCAAATCATGCACAATAATTAAATAAATTTATTTATTTAATTTGCTTTCTTATCTTCAAATATCTTCCAAATCTTCTAAAAATAAGTCTTCTTCCTCATGCACACACAATTAAATAATTTATTATTTAATTTCTCTCAAATCATGCAAAAGCAAATCTTAAGTTGAGTTATCTATTCAATCAACCTTCTTTTTATCAATATCTCTTAAATTAGAAAAAAAACTTTCTAATTTATGAAAAACATGTTTTATATTTAGAAAACAAAGTGATTAACTCAAATAAACAACTTTTGTGTGACACTTGTCTTCTTCTTATTCGTTGCACGTTCCTCAACTATTCTCTACTGTTGATCTTCTCAAGTCTTCTATACCGTTGATCTCTTCTTTCCCAAGTCTATAAAAGCAACCTTATTCTTCCATTTCAATCATCCAAGCTTTAAGTATTGTTACTCTGCAGGAATTACAGCGTGCCTAAAGCACCAATTCCTTTATTGCTTGTGATCACACTTTTTACTACGCACTACGCACTACAACCCTCGTTGTGAAGCTTCTCTTCATTGTGACATTACCATAGCCATTCATAATCGACATTCTTGACAAAGCAAAGAAGTGCACTCACTGAGGGCCCTTTTCATACACACAAGGATGATTTCTGATAGGCAACAATGGAAATTTTGATCTAAGGAAGGTTTGCATTTGTTGATTCATTGCTTGTTTGATTTGATTTCCTTAGTTCACTATTCTATTGAGTTTTGGGTATTTGATATTGTTTATCATTGCATATTCATTGTTGAACCAAATTTCCCTTAACACAAAAAATACATAGGCCCGGTTTGGGATCACAATAATGCGAGAAATGTGCCCGTTGCACCATTGAGTCGTGGTGGTCATCACCAAATCCCATTGAAAATGGCATGGGCCTTAACAATACACAAATCACAAGGCCTTACACTTCCATGGGCAACAATCGACATTGACAACATAGATCATCAGGGACTAACATTCATAGCTATTTATAGAGTCTGCAATCTTGCCTGTCTTCGAATATGCCCGACCTTCATGTTCCAAAGATATGCGCGTATGCAACACAACCCATATGTTGCTCTTCTCAAACAAGAAGAGGAACGCTTGTTAGTGCTCTCGCGTGCACACTCTTGACTACACGATCATGAAAAAAAATAAGGCACAAAAGGTTAGTTCACCCACTTCCATTACTTTCTTGGATTCACTTATAGAAACATTGATTTACAATTTGTATATATCTTTCATTTTACGACAATACTATACAATATCCTCAAAGCATTATTTTTTTATTGTAATTCATAAAACTTAACTTGTATTGGACATAATATTTAGATTATTAACAAAGCTAGAGTAATGTATAAAACATTATGTGACCAAAAGTGGGTTTGGTGGATTGGTAGCGTTATAATTGATCCCAAATTTCATTGGCCTTGGATGGGAAATGGGAGTTTTTATTAAACTATTCACATGATGGAAGCTACTGTGGGGTATTTATATGTAAATCATGGGAGCTCTGCCTTAAGGCATTAGGATTGTTGTTCATGTAGATAGGTTCACTTTGCATGATATTGTGGAGAAAAGAGTAGTCTACTGTATCAAAAGGATTCCTGAATTGATCTCTGTTGAAGTTGTTGCAAGATTTGTCAATGGGAGTGGAAAAGCAGGTCACATGCTGGTCCACTGACTCACTACTGCCTCATCCTTGTCCATGTCAGGGGACGTAAGGTGACGATTCCACTGGTGGAGAAAGAGCTGGAGAGTCCAAATTGTTTAGATAATTTGAACTCCTACTCAGGGCTAGCGGGCCCTTCTGTGGTCCACAAGATTTCTAAAATATTCTTCTCACTACCAATTCATCTTGTGCACAGATCAAATTTCATAATTAATCATATTGTTCAACAAGTTTAGCTTATGGAATCAGACTTGTTACATGTTTAGCCCCACTATAACAACTCCCACACACAATAAGAAGCTGACAGAGAAGCATCAATAAAGTACTCATAATAAAAAAAAGAAGCTGTAATCTTATTACCTTGGTGGTCTTGGGGAGTTGGAATAGGAAAACTTTCCCTCTAGGTGGTATTCATGCATTACCCAGCTACTTTTCTCCCCTTTGGGTGCTCTCCCTTTGTAGAAAACTAGAGTTTTCTTCATACCCACAAGAATAGAAGTTCTTCCTTTGAAAACTTCTCTGTCTTTCCCTGTTGCTTTCTAGTATCCTTCCTGTGTAGCTCTGTTAGTGCGTAGACCAGTGGGATACTTTCGGTCCCTCAGAGAGAAGAAGCACCACTCCTTTTCTCCCATTTTAGCTCTGGCTGCAATCCAAACCAATCCTTTCCATTCATAGTTAGTCAGCCTACTCATTCATTATACATGCACAACAAACTTTAAACTCAAGTTACAAACTCCTAGATTTGTTATAAGCTCCTTTCAATAAATATATCTGAATATATACAACTATAACACCACTAAGATCATGCAAAACTTGTGTTCATAATCATTTAACCAACCTACTGTAAAAGTTGTCAAAGTTTCTCTCACCCTTAACTTTTTTATCAGATATTTGTTTCTAGCTACCATTAAATATCAGGTCTCGATGTGTATAGTTGTACTAGAGATGCTTATAATTTAAGTATTATAAGATTTTTTAAAAATTTTATTTGAGACCTTATCAAACTGCCTTCATATAATTTAGTTGTTTGAAGGACAATGACAACTACAACTATACAAGCTTGAATATACTATGGCCTGCATGGCTAAAGTTGACACTAAAGATGGAATGCTTGCTTATAAATTAACAAAACTTTGCTACATATCAAACAATAAAAAATGGGCACCCGTGGCATGCAATTAACCTTCATAATACGAAGTGTAGTGTGAGAGTGCATTGTTTAGAAAAGCATAATACTAATGGCAATTTGTGTGTATCCCCAGTTGGATAATTGCTCCACAGACAAGCTGGAACTAGGTTGACTGAATGAGAATGGGATTGAATTTGAGCTCTAAAGAGTCTGAATCTCATCAGCTCAAGATCAAAACCAAATAATTGGAGAAGAGCATAGAATTAATCTATGTTATACTGATATGTATTAATTTACTCAACATTGATATAAACACAGAAACACACTACACTTTATTTTGACCCACTATTAGGGCTGGCTAGGATTATTTATGAGACAAACACTGCACTCACATACAATAATCAAATGGAACAGAGCAACACCAATTCAAAAGCTAAATCAACTAGCAATATCTTGTTATTAAATGGCCACTACTTTTTCTTTTGACATATATATGGAGATTTATTATGTATTTATGGAATGGTGCTCTTCTTGTTAAATTTGTCCTTAGATTGTTAAAATTGGGAGTTTTTTCCTTCTGGCCTACAAAGTACATACCGGTCATAGAAGTTAATCTTCCAGTCATATCAATGTCCCCAAGTTTTAATCAATTTGATTGTGGATAGAAAAATGAAAACAAAAGTTGTCATAGTTGTATTTTCAAATTTTCACCCACTATTTGGGTAGGCTGGGATTATTTATGATAAAAACACTGCACTCACAAACAATAATCAAATGAAACAAAACAACACCAATTCAAAGACAAAATCAACTAGCCAATATCTTTTTATTAATTAACCACTACTTTTCCTTTTGACATATCTATGGAAATTTATTATGTATTTCTGGAATGGTGCTCTTCTTGTTAAATTTGTCCTTAGATTGTTAAGAATGAGACTTTTTTCTTTCTGGCCTACAAAGTACATACCAGTCATAACAGTTAGTCTTCCAGTCATGTCCCTGAGTTTTAATCAATTTGATTGTGGATAAAAAAATGAAAACAAAAGTTGTCATAGTTGTAACTGGGTTTTACTCAAAATGCATCTTTGGATTGAAGATTAGAAAGTGAAAAATATATATTTCTGTACTCTTTCTTGATGCAAATTTCATGCCACAAATCTAAAATTTGCGGCCTATGGTAAAGGCAAGTTTTGTCAACTTAAAGAGTCCTATTATTTCTCCAAAATAAAAATAATGCCAAATTTCCATTAGCTCTTTGTTTTCCTAGCGCAGAAACTAAAATTTGTTTCCTACAATTTCATTAAACACAGGAAAACTGAAACACTACATATAATCGCCAATACTACATACTACATATGTGGGTTCATTATTAGGTTTTAGGTTTCTTGGACATATAATCTTATCAGTCTGCAGTTTCTGACTCATGAGGGGCTGTGTAGTAGCCAAACAAAATCCTCCACTGTAGACCAACCCAGTGGAACAACTTATTGACAACTTCTAATTGGCTTCTATGTTTATTTTTTCTTTCTTTCCAACTTGGCTTGATGAGGCAATAAATGATGGACAAAAGATAAAGCCTTGCAAAGTATGCAACTTTTGCGCAACTGTGCTTAAAACTTTCTTACAAGCACACAAGATCAGATCATTTGTGGTGTTTTGTATTTCAAGTAGAGGTGACAAGCACCGAGTGAAGTTAACTAGGTGTATGTGAGGTAGGTGAGAACCATAAGTAACAATGATACGGAAACTGCTAATAGAAATTCAATTGGTGGCCATTGCCAAGGATGTCAGAATTAAGAAAAGACATCTCAAATGCACTCACTCCCATCAATATTAAAAAGAAAAAGAACAAACTACAATCTACCTTTCAATAAATTTTTTGTTACATTTTCATAGATTGTTCATAATGTTTCTCATCCTTAAATACACTTTTCATAATGTTTCTTCATGGGCTACTTTTGGTGTACCATTTCATGCCCCAATTTTAGTTTGCTTATTGTTTCTTAAATCCTCCTTAAAAATTAGGTATTGCTTTTATATTCTTAGGATTCAGGAATGTGATGGAATTTATTGATTGGAATCTACCTTAAACTTACATACTGCTTTCAAATCTTCCTTAAAAAGATATATTAACTCGCAATCCACTTTGCATCGTCCCCATTGATCATAGTACGATTTATTTCAGCATGTTCAAATAATTTAATGGTTCTGAACAATTCAGCCTAATCATCAAATTTAGGTCACTTCAACTTTCCACGGCATACCCATTGCACACTACAGTGCAATTGCTAGTATATTTGTAGATTAAATAATAAAGCTTTCAACCTACAAATCAAAAGTAAAGTGTCTCTCCTCATAGTTATATGGAGTCAAAACAACCAAAATTCTAGAAGATAGGATGAAATGGCACATTTATTAGGTTAAGTGTTTAAGTTTGCTTTTATTGACTTGACTTTTTGTTTTACTTTATGAATGATCTTTGAAAATTCAACAAATATTTAAGTTTGTTTGGGTGTCTGAACTTTTTTAATTGTTTTTATTGACTTGACTTTTTGTTTTACTTTATGAATGATCTTTGAGAATTCAACAAATATTTAGGTTTGTTGGGGTGTATGAACTTTTTAAATTGCTTTTATTGACTTGACTTTTTGTTTTACTTTATGAATGATCTTTGAGAATTGAACAAATATTTAGGCTTGTTTGGGTGTCTAAACTTTTTTAATTGCTTTTATTGACTTGACTTTTTGTTTTACTTTATGAATGATCTTTGAGAATTGAGCAAATATTTAGGTTTGTTTGGGTGTCTGAACTTTTTTAATTGCTTTTATTGACTTGACTTTTTGTTTTACTTTATGAATGATCCTTGAGAATTCAACAAATATTTAGGTTTGTTTGGGTGTCTGAACTTTTTAAATTGCTTTTATTGACTTGAATTTTTGTTTTACTTTACAAATGATCTTTGAGAATTCAACAAATATTTAGGTTTGTTTGTGTGTTTGATCTTTTTAAAGCATTTTTATTGGCCTTCAATCTTCTATGTTATTTCATAAACGATCTTTCAAAACTTATGGATATTTAGTTTTGCTTGGACATTTGGGCTTTTAGGCTTTTTTAAGTCTTTTTATTGGCTTTGAACCTTTTATTTTACTTCATGAATGATCTTTGAGAATTCGATGGGTATTTGAGTTTGGGCATTTAAGCTTTTTTTAAGCACTTTTATTGGCCTTGTACCTTTTGTTTTACTTTATTGATGATCTTTAAATTTGCTTAGGCATTTGAGGTTTTTTTTAAAACATTTATATTGAGCTTCAACCTTTTATTTTACTTCATAAATGATCTTTAGAAACTCCAACTAATTTGTTTTGAGGTTTTGTATAGTAAACTTGGAATAAATAATAAAGAATGATACACTTCATTACTATAAATTTAAATTTTATTTTTACTAGGGATATTTTGTAGTGGCCATCTACTATTGTGATGTTTTTATGAGGATTTCACTCTATAGTTTTTATCAATAGTGGTTTATACAAACCTATCTCTCATGGACCATGTGTATGAATGGTCCACTAAGCACTCATTGCCTCTAGGTGATGCTCATAAGGGTGAAGCATTGGGACTACTTGAGAATAAGCACTAATTGTATCTAGGTGATCCGCCTATAAGGGTGAAGCACTGGGACTTCCTGAGAGGCCACCCATCCCAATACTACTCTAACTTAAGTGCACTCAACCATGAAATTTCTCCCAAGATCAAGCCTATTTAGCTTGCTACCCCATTTACAAAACCTTTGGCTTGAACGGTTCATGAGGCACAACACTTGTTGAAGGTTTTGCAAATGGGTAGCAAGCTAAGTGGGCTTGATCTTGGGGGAAACTCCATAGTTAAGCACATTTAAATCAGGGTAGTATTGGGATGTGTGACCTCCTAAGAAGTCCCTATGCTTCACCCTTATGAGCATCACCTAGATTCCAATACTTAGAACCACTATTTCACAACATCGACCTTGAACAATGCCCGAATCCATAGGCATTATTGATTTTCGCTACCATAAATCATGGATGAGAAAAGTAGCATATGAATCACAGCTTGCCTGTCAGCCACGGTTTCTAATCCCTGTAGCCATTTGTGCCTGCAACTGAAGCTCATCTACCATAGAATATCATCTGCCATTCTTTTCTTTATTATTATGGGATAAACTTATATGATATATATTGGGACTCACCTAAATCATCTCGTGATTTAATTAGCAGGCGATGTTGAGAGAAGAATGGCAAAACATTCCAGGGAATCAGCCATCACAATAAACATCCAGAAGCATAGAATTTCCCATAAAGAAAGTTCATAAATTGTTTTGACTTGATCTAAGATATGTATAACAAACGTTCGGTCTCAATCTATAATTCACGAGTTTTTAGCAAAGATAATTGTGCGGACTAGTGAAGGCTCCAACCATCCTTGAATCTACGCTTCGATCTTGAAATAGCAAGTGTTGAGATTTCGAGGAATCTTCCAACTCACATATTTCATATAAATATATATTTTAGAAGTTCATTGCTAATATAATATTCCTCACAGAAAGGATAGCACGTTGTGGTGAAGTCTGGTTTTAGGGAAAGAGCTCCTCTATTTAAAACCTTTGAGATGGGCAATATCGATCAAAAAGCTGGGCAGATTAGGTGAAAATAATCTTCTCGCCTTATCCACCTTGTATGTGAAAATATTTTATAACTTGTAATTAGGCATTTTTTTAAAGAAGTAGTTTATTTGATATTGTAAATATATTATTTAATGTGAGTAGTACATTGGGAGGGTTGTGGTTTAGTGAGCCCATGGGCAATTGGACTTTTGGAGGAATGCATTTAATGTTTTTGGTTAACTGTAAAATACATTCAATATTGTAAAAGCATTTAATACTTGGAACATATATTGCAAACCAACTTGATTTAAGGAAGCAAATGGGCCACCATGGAGATGTTTGAACGTTTATTATTTGTGTATTTGGTGCATTGATTGTTTTTGTGTGGAGTATTAAATAATGGTGGCAAAGGTAGCTAGGAAGCTTCTAGTGGGCTGCTCTCTTGCCTATAAATAGAAGGCTTGGGATAGAGTTGTTCATCACTTGATCATCTTGAACTTGCTCATTGTGAGTGAAGCTTGAAGCTTAGGTTGGGTTGCTTGTTGAGGAGATATTCAAGAGCATGAAGTGGGACTCTTGGCTCTCATTTGTTCTTGGATCAATCTCATGGGATAACAACAATAGTTATTCATTGCTATGAAAGGTCACATCTTACTTGGTTTCTCTTTGGTTGAGAGTGTTGATCTTCATGCTAAGACTTAGAGTTTGATATTGTATTATGACTATTTTTGTTGCTAGAAATACATCAATTCAATGCTTTGGAAGCTAGTGTTTTTGAAAAGGTTTTTATAGGGTATATTGGTCTCTTTCTTTAGTGTGGTTGTTATTTATTTCAATCTTGTTATGTGTGATTTATGCTAGAATTTATAGGGGTGAGTGCATGGAAACCAGGGACAAGAAGGGGGTCAAAAGTGGCCACTGCTAAACCTAAAGTTGGATGAATAATTTGATATGCAAGCATTCAAAATTTGAAGATACGATAAGAACAAGAATTTAGTAGACATTAGATTTCCACAGTCCATAATATGCCTCAAAAAATATCACACAGTCAAATCCTGAAGCACAAAATTACAAGAACAAGAATTGTAGTATTATGAATCTAGTTTTTAAATTACTATTTTTTTAAAAAATGGTTAAGATGAAGAGGGTCAAATGTTGTGCACATACAAAAGTGTTCCTGTTTTTCTTACTAAAATATAACATAGTGTTTGGTGTGTGGCCCCTTTGTTTTTGTTGCATTTAATATTTTTGAAAACTAGTTGGTAACACTATAGTTAAGAATGAGTACTACAAATTGTGTATTTTTTATATTTTTAATTCAATAGTTTTTTATATTTTTCAAAGTGGATGCATCCTGAAAAATTGCATCACTAAGCATGCATGTCGCATAACTTGCACAAAAATAATAAAAATATTATTTTTTTAACGTGTAAAGAATAAAGTGTAGAGCAATCCAATATAATTTTTTAAATTTGGATAAGCAGATCAAAAGTTATAAAGAAAAATCAATATATATATGATTGAGGAAAATGAAGACATTATTCAAAGAAAATAAAAAATAAAAATACCTTACCTTATTCAAAATATTAAAAAAATTATATGATTAGAAAGATAAGAATCAACTCATTGTTTTGGTGGTGGTCTCATCAAATTTTGTTATAAAACAAATAAATCTAATGATGTTGAAGTTGAAAAATATTATTGACTATGAAAAAAACATCTTTAGGAGGTATCATAGAGGTCCAAGATTCTTTAGACTTGGTTGTCCAAGCCTATTCAAAGCCTAAAAAGGCACGACCAAAATTTGTTGCAAGTATGTGCTAACCGGTGTTGTAATTGATGTCAACATGTGTGTGTTGCCATTAGTGTCAACTGTGCTCTTGTTTTATTTCTTGATTGTGATGAGTTAGTTGTTTTGTATTGTGTTGTATAAGTGTTGAAGATGATAAGAATATGTTCCTGATATTGAATATCCAAGTGCTTTTGAGAAAATTTGGTTCATACTGAAGACAGAGTTGTGAAGATGTATTCTGACTTATAGGATATTGTTTGAGCTTTTGTTCCACATTTATTTTGTGTTGAAGACCGGAGTGTGAGATTTGGATATGTTTTAGAGAAGTGTTTAAAGATGCTAAATCCATAATTTGGTGATCTAGATCACTGTTCAGTAAAAGTTCTATTCACCAGTTTGAAGACTGTGCCTGGTAGCATTTGCAGTGTGACGGGGAGAAAGTATTCTACTCCTTATTTCTCTGTAGTTTAGTTTTTGGTCTTGTCGTTCTGGACTTATGTTTATAAGGTCCTTAGCTATCTTCATTCCAAAGGATTTGTGATTTGGTGTTCCAGAAAGCAAGTTATTAATTAGCAGAGTTCGACAGTGTTTGTTGTGAGCAGTCTATGATTTGCCTTCAAGTGAGATCTTGTTGGCAAGAGACACTGCTAGGATTCATAAGTGTTGTCATTGATAGAAACAAAGTATATCCCACACATTTGTAGTGCATAAATTACTCATAACGGAAGTCAGATTGAAGATAGGTTGATTCGATAGTCAAGAACAGAGCATATGATAGGGTCCGACAGATTGGGTCCGGAACTCTCTAATGGTGAAACCCAGCATGTTGCGGATTTGGGTGAGTAATAAGGAGTATCTAAACTATTGTATTCCAGAGATTTAGCCTCTTGTGACAAAGCATGTGAAATATACGAGCATCTGAGTATCAAACTTCAGTTAGACAGTGCAGACAGAGGAAGAACTCACCAACAGGGTATCAGACCTCAATCCGGATGTGCAGAAGGTGTTGATCAAGTAACTTGAGGTGTTATATGATTTTGGCCAACATAGGTAATGATTTCTATACCTGAGTTTTTGGTGTGCATCATCAATCAAGTATGGATTCAACTGACACAATAGTAACTTGCAAATATCCTAAGTGTTCTTGTTGCCGACTAGAAAGTTGTTTGAAATCCTTGATGCGGATATATATACCTGATTGATTCAAGCTTGTGAAGGTGTGTGTGTGTAATAGCATGATGGATTAAGTGTGAAGAAAAGCAGAGAGAAGTACAAAGGCAGTAATCCAAGATCAAAATGTGATAAAAGAGTGATACTGAGCAGAGGAAGAATGAAATGTGCTAGATCGGTATACTGAGCCTAACCATAACTAAATTCTTGCATATGTGGATGTTGTTCATCAATTCAAACACATTGTTTTCAACTGTAAACTCTTGTAGGTAGTGAGCCTCTTGTGAGTAGTGTGCTCGGGCAGCGAGCCCTAACTGGTAAGTGTCATTTTGTACTTCTTTATTCTTTTAACAGAGAATATAATCTTGGGTTAATCACCCCGTGGTTTTTCCCTTAACAGGGTTTCCACATAAAAATCCTTGTGTTATGTGTGTTGATTTCATTTTAGTTCTTATGGTTGCTTATGCTTTCATGTTTTGATATATCACTAAATGTTAAGAAAAGAAAAGGAAGTAAAAGTAAGAAAATTTTGTGATAACTGATTCACCCTCCCTCTCAGTTATCTGCCTTGTTTCCAAAAATTGGTATCAGAGCTAAGTTCCTTAGAAAAAGCCTAACAACTTGAGGAGGATCTGGGAATCTTGATGGATGCATATGGTATGAAAGAACAACTACAGTCTACCTTGGATGATCTTAAACAATCCCAGTCTAAAGTTAATATTTTGAGAGAGCGACTTAAGGAGGCTGATGATTTCATCAATGAGCTGAAAGAAAAACTCAGTATTTCCATGAAAAAGAGAAAGGAACTACTTCAGAAGTTAGAAGATCAGAATGAAGCCAATAATGTTGATGAGGACCTGAATGAGAAAACAAATCTATGTGAAAAATTGTCAAAAGAAGTTGTTATGCTAAGACATGAAATGGAATTAGGGGTTATAAAATTTACCCAAGCAATTGAAGAGAAGAGAAAGACTGAAGAAAACTTGAATCAATCCCTCAAGGAGAAAATAGAAGATTGCTACAAAATGGATAGAATAATTAGACATCTTGAGTTTGATCTTGGAGAAGCCAGATATAATAAAAAACAACTTGAGAGACAGATTGACACTCTTAAACAAGATCTTGAAACTACAAATGAATAAAAAGAAAAATTCAAGATAAGCTCAACCAAACTTGAAGTACTTGAAAGTCAAAAGAGGGTAGATGATAAGCATGGCTTGGGATATGAGAAAGGTGAAAGCTCTAGATCTGGGCAAAAGAATTTTGGGTCAGGAAGACAAAGAAATAGGCCTAGAAGACCTCTGGTAAGACAACCTAATGCTTAAAGATATCCATGTTTCAATGGAAGCTGCTTCAACTACAACAAATTTGGTCATAAAACAACTCAGTGCAAGAGCAGAATGAATCAGAATAATCCATCCTTCTCCAGGCAATGTTTTAATTGCAAAAGGTATGGTCACAAATCTCATGAATGTAGAAATATGCAAATGAACAATTCTTTCAATGGTAGATGCTTTACATGCAATAGAATGGGGCATATGGCTAATCAGTGCAGATTAAGAGGATATCAATCAAATAAGGAAGGAAATGTTGTGTGTTACAACTGCAATAAATTTGGTCATATAGCTAGATTCTGCAGAAGTAGAAATCATGATGGAAAAGGTCCGATGAAACTTGATCAGAAACAAGACAAAGGCAAAGGTAAAGTGAATGTGGATGAGATTCAGAAGGAGTTGAGAAACACTTGGGTAAAGAAGAATGTGATGAACATTGGTGATGGGTCCGCGCCAGAACCTGGTGTTGATAATCCTTCCAGAAATTAAAAAGTGAGCTCTTGCTTAGGGGGAGCTGCAAAGAAGATCAAATTCCCCCAGCCAGCTAGTAAGTGCTTGAATTCGACACATTGAGTAAGAATTAGTGGTTACGGTTTAAAGGGCTTTTTGGAGGTTCATCTAAAAATCATTTAGTTAAAAGGTGAGAAATCTGCATATAAATTTGAAGAAGTTTTGAGTAGATCCAGTTTCGGCAGCTATCCAGTAAAAATAGGATTACACAAATAGATTTGGTATGATCTGAAAATAAAATTTTATGGTCTATGGATTTAGAAGCATGTTTTGAAAGGCTAAAGTTATGTTGTCAACTCAATTAGATGATGATTTGAAGATCCGCACATTGATTCATGAGAAATTCACTCAAAATAGGGTAACCAGATGACTTAAATTATGCATTTATTGCAATGGGGAATTAGGTTTTTATGCAAGGATAAAATGCTCTCCATTCATCATTTACAACACTTTGCACTCACAAAGAAGAGAGAAGAGCTCTGAGAAGAGATCCTGCAGATTATTCAAGTAAAAGCTGAAGATCGAAATCAAGCAGAAATTCGCTCTGGCAGTTGCAACAAACCCTAAGGCAGAAAAAAGTATTTCTTCTCTGCAAAATCTTTGAATTTCATTGCTAGAATGGCTACTTCTGAGGTTGTGAATGTCACTGAGAGGCCGAGACCAAAATTCAAGAAACATCCTCACAAATCTATAGAAGTTGATCCCTTGGGTGCATTTTCCCGTATCCCGTACGGTGTTCTGCATGTAGAAGATATTAGGGTTTACATTCATGCAAACATTGACGACTTTGGAGACTTAGAATTGATGGAAATATACTGTAAACAGTTAAGAAGTGAAATTTTTAATCTCAAACTAGGATTCAAGGCCCTAAAAGACAAGCACTTTGCATATTGCATACATTTCCCATCTTTTGTAGAGGATGAATGGGTTCGGTATGTGTTGAGTAGGATGCATGATAATTAGGGTTGTAATCAGATTGCACTCAACTGGTGGGTTGCCTGCACTCAAATCTGTGAAAAATCAAACTATAACAGAAGCCAGCGGATCAAAATATAACAAGAGGGAAATGACTATAGATGATATTACTGATCCGGATGTCAAGTTTGCATCAATTGTAATTGGTTACAAGATTTACCACTCAAGTAGGGAAAATTTCGTATCCGATACAACAATCTATACTACATATCAGATGGTGAAAGAAAATGCAGATTATGACTTATGTGAGCTTCTATTGAATCAACTGATGGAGAATCTATAGAAGATTAAGAAAGATAAGAAAAATTCCTTCAAGTATGGCAATCCAGTGTTGTGTCTGTTCTTCTATTACATGAATGAGTTATCGGGATCAAAAGGTCTGATCTAGACAAATGATAGACTTGTTGCAATTCAAATTAGAGATTATTTGTATGGACTTGGTGATGCACAAGCCCAAAAGATAGCTCTCTGGGGTTACTTCAAGAATTTCTAGAGCATGATGCATGCAAGAGAAAGAATACCAAAATCAATAGTTGAGAAATACAAAGACACAATTTGCTTCATGGTTGATACAGATCAATGCCTAGTGGAGGCAGTTGAGCCAAGAACTGTATGGGTAATGCCCATGGGCTATGAAGTGGATGAAAACATATTGGAGGTACATGTTCGACACTTGCTAAGCCAACCCAAAGACACTCAAGCAGAGAGGTTTGGCACCTTTGATGAGCTAAACATAAAAACACATGTTGAATTAAGGAAGCCTGAATCAAAAAGAAAAGTGAGAAGGGAAGTTGAAGAACTTGCTAAGAAGTTTGGCATAACAAAGGAGGCAGTAGATGCAAATAGAGAAAGAATACAGAAAATTAAAAGGGAAAGGGAAGAAGCAGAGAAAGAAAGCATCCTGGTGGAAGCCTCTACCTAGACAAGATCTACCAGGAGTTCTGCCCCTGTCTCTCCTAAAAGCTCAAAGATTGCTAAACCAATAACCAAACCATTCGTTACAAGAGAAAAGAAAAAGAAGTCTAAGGCCACATGAACATATGTGAGCCTTAAGGATGATGAAGAGACAAAATCAGATGTAGAGGTTAGAGAAATGAAGAAAGCCAAGAACAAAGCTTCCAAGAATGATAGGACTGATGAGGAGTAGAAGACATAAGAGTTTGTTGAGAGACCCACTCTCTCAATTGATGACATCATTAAAGTTGTCATTGTGGATGGAAACCTGCAACCGGTAATAGAATTCTATGATGAGTACAATGATGCAGACAAGATAATTCTTAAGGAGGCAACGGTAAGGTACCTGAACATTTATAACAAAGCTTTCATTGAAATAATTTCCTTGATTCCTAAGAGCTTAGAAGAAGTTTTGGAGTTAAGAAAAGAAAGTGTAAAAGCAAAAGATTTGGAGATCCAGGAACAGATAGTGATATAGTTATGTCCAACTATCACTCAAAAACAAATGGACATGGTTTTCAAGGATGCCAAAGAATAATTCTAGAGCAAGTCCAGAATGAATAAGCTCATGCTTGGAGAAACTAACCAAATAGCTAATGAGACAAAAGAAATTCTTTGGAGTGCCTTGAAAAGGTTCAATCTTCCCATTGTAGAGGAAGCAAATGAAGAGCCTTCTGACATGGATGTTGAAGGATTAAAGAAAATTGATGAAGAGTCTTCTGACATGGATGTTGAAGGATTAAAGAAAATTGTTGAAGAGCAATATGAGGCCTTAGACTCCTCTATTCCAGAAGAGGAAGTGCAGAAAGAAGAGACAAATATTGTTATGGCAATAAGTAGATCAATCCAGATGCCCCCAAGGGAAAGGAAGATGAGACTACAAGAGACATTGCAGAAGTAGTGCAAAGTTTCTTGATCAAGGAAGTTATAGAATTAGATGAACCAGAGTTGATTCAAGGACCACTAAATCTGGACTCTCTCTCTCCGGTTCAGATAATGAAGATAACATCTTTTGCTCAAGACAAAGCCAAAGAAAAACTCCTGAAATCTCATATGGAGGACTGTGAGTTGCTGAGTATTGTATCTAATGTGCTGGAGAAGATTATGCCCACATACCAGAAGGATCCATCTGCCTCTCCATTCGATAACTTGAAGAACTTAGTTAATTATGTCAATACACATTTTGAGTCTTTAGAAAAATTAGCAGAAACTAAGGTCCAGAATGAGTTCTTGGGAAAAAGATTCAGTGAGGTACAAGGGCTAATTGTTAATGATAGAAAAACCCTAGACATTGGCATAAAGAGCATTGAAAATGCTCTTAAGGATGGTGGAGACATATAAAAAATTTGTTTATCCTGGCCTAAAGTTGCAGAGGACATTGAGAAGAAAATGAAAGAACAAGAAGGAAAATTAACAAATCTATCTCAGAATTTTGATCCTCTCACTTTCTCTCTGGTAAGTCAAAAATGCCAAGCAGTTTTTATAATAAATGAAATAAAGAAACTAGTTAAGTAGAAGAAGAATATAATGGATAGAATGTGTGAACTCAGAGGGATAATCATCCCTAAGTTAGAGGCAATACATGATGCTTTAGCAGATGCTCTAAGTACAACCCGGACTAGTGATCCAATAGATTTGAAGAGGGCAATGACTATAGATGATATTACTGATCCAGATGTCAAGTTTGCATCAATTGTAATTGGTTACAAGATTTACCCTCAAGTAGGGAAAATTCCATATCCGGTACAACAATCTATACTATATATTAGATGGTGAAAGAAAATGTAGATTATGATTTGTGTGAGCTTCTATTGAATCAATTGATGGAGAATCTGTAGAAGATTAAGAAAGATAAGAAAAAATCCTTCAAGTATGGCAATCTGATGTTGTGTTTGTTCTTCGATTACGTGAATGAGTTACTGGGATCAAAGGGTCTGATCCAGACAAATGATAGACCTGTTACAATTCAAATCAGAGATTATTTGTATGGACTTGGTGATGCACAAGCCCAAAAGATAGCTCTCTAGGCTTACTTCAAGAGTTTCCAGAGCATGATGCATGCAAGAGAAAGATTACCAAAATCAATAGTTGAGAAATACAAAGACATAGTTTGCTTCATGGTTGATACAAATCAATGCCTAATGGAGGCAGTTGAGCCAAGAACTGTATGGGTAATGCCCATGGGCTATGAAGTTGATGAAAACATATTGAAGGTACATGTTCGACACTTGCTAAGCCAACCCAAAGACACTCAAGTAGAGATGTTTGGCACCTTTGATGAGCTAAACATAAAAATACATGTTGAATTAAGGAAGCCTGAATCAAAAAGAAAAGTGAGAAGGGAAGTTGAAGAACTTGCTAAGAATTTTGGCATAACAAAGGAGGCAGTAGATGCAAATAGAGAAAGAATAGAGAAAATTGAAAGGGAAAGGGAAGAAGCAGAGAAAGAAAGTGTCCCGGTGGAAGCCTCTACCCAGACAAGATCTACCAAGAGTTCTGCCCCTGTCTCTTCTAAAAGCTCAAAGATTGCTAAATTGGTAACCAAACCATTCGTTACAGGAGAAAAGAAAAAGAAGTCTAAGGCCACAAGAACATATGTGAGCCTTAAGGATGATGAAGAGATAAAATCAGATGTAGAGGTTAGAGAAATGAAGAAAGCCAAGAACAAAGCTTCCAAGAATGATAGGACTGATGAGGAGCAGAAGACAGAAGAGTTTGTTGAGAGACCCACTCTCTCAATTGAAGACATCATTAAAGCAGTCACTGTGGATGGAAACTTGCAAATGATAATAGAATTCTATGATGAGTACAATGATGCTGACAAGAGAATTCTTGAGGAGGCAACGGTAAGGTACCTGAACATTTATAACAAAGCTTTTATTGAAATAATTTCCTTGATTCCTAAGAGCTTAGAAGAAGTTTTGGAGTTAAGAAAAGAAAGTGCAAAAGCAAAAGATTTGGAGATCCAGGAATAGATAGTGATACAGTTATGTCCAACTATCACTCAAAAACAAATGGACATGGTTTTTAAGGATGCCAAAGAAGAATTCTGGAGCAAGTCTAGAATGAATAAGCTCATGCTTGGAGAAACTGACCAAATAGCTGATGAGACAAAAGAAATTCTCTAGAGTGCCTTGAAAAGGTTCAATCTTCCCATTGTAGAGGACGAAAATGAAGAGCCTTCTAACATGGATGTTGAAGGATTAAAGAAAATTGATAATGAAGATAACATCTTTTGCTTAGGCCAAAGCCAAAGAAAAACTCCTGAAATCTCATATGGAGGACTGTGAGTTGCTGAGTATTGCATCTAGTGTGTTGGAGAAGATTATGCTCACATATTAGAAGGATCCATTTGCCTCTCCATCCGGTAACTTGAAGAACTTAGTTAATTATGTTAATACACATTTTGAGTCTTTAGAAAAATCAGCAGAAACTAAGGTCCAAAATGAGTTCTTGGGAAAAAGAACCAGTGAGGTACAAGGGCTAATTGTTAATGATAGAAAAACCCTAGACATTAGCATAAAGAGCATTGAAAATGCTCTTAAAGATGGTGGAGACATATATAAAATTTGTTTATCCTGGCCTAAAGTTGCAGAGGACATTGAGAAGAAAATGAAAGAATAAGAAGGAAAATTAACAAATCTATCTTAGAATTTTGATCCTCTCACTTTCTCTTTGGTAAGTCAAGAATACCAAGCAGTTGTTATAATAAATGAAATAAAGAAACTGGTTAAGGAGAAGAAGAATATAATGGATAGAATGGGTGAACTCAGAGAGATAATCATCCCTAAATTAGAGGCAATGCATGATGCCTTAGCAGATGCTCTAAGTACAGCTCGGACTAGTGATCCAACAAATTTGAAGAGGGCAATGACTATAGATGATATTACTGATCCAGATGTCAAGTTTGCATCAATTGTAATTGGTTACAAGATTTACCACTCAAGTAGGGAAAATTCTATATCCGGTACAGTAATCTATACTACATATCAGATGGTGAAAGAAAATGTAGATTATGATTTGTGTGAGCTTCTATTGAATCAACTGATGGAGAATCTACAGAAGATTAAGAAAGATAAGAAAAATTCCTTCAAGTATGGCAATCTGGTGTTGTGTCTGTTCTTCGATTACATGAATGAGTTACCGGGATCAAAAGGTCTGATCCAGACAAATGATAGACCTGTTGCAATTCAAATTAGAGATTATTTGTATGGACTTGGTGATGCACAAGCCCAAAAGATAGCTCTCTAGGGTTACTTCAAGAATTTCCAGAGCATGATGCATGCAAGAGAAAGAATACCAAAATCAATAGTTGAGAAATACAAAGACACAGTTTGCTTCATGGTTGATACAGATCAATGCCTAGTGGAGATAGTTGAGCCAAGAACTATATGGGTAATGCCCATGGGCTATGAAGTTGATGAAAACATATTGGAGGTACATGTCCAACACTTGCTAAGCCAACCCAAAGACACTCAAGCAGAGAGGTTTGCACCTTTGATGAGATAAACATAAAAATACATGTTAAATTAAGGAAGCTTGAATCAAAAAGAAAAGTGAGAAGGGAAGTTGAAGAACTTGCTAAGAAGTTTGGCATAACAAAGGAGGTAGTAGATGCAAATAGAGAAAGAATAGAGAAAATTGAAAGGGAAAGGGAAGAAGAAGAGAAAGAAAGCATCCCAGTGGAAGCCTCTACCCAGACAAGATCTACCAGGAGTTCTGCCCTTGTCTCTCCTAAAAGCTCAAAGATTGCTAAATCGGTAACCAAACCATTCATTACAGGAGAAAAAAGAAAGAAGTCTAAGGTCACAAGATCATATGTGAGCCTTAAGGATGATGAAGAGACATAATTAGATGTAGAGGTCAGAGAAATGAAGAAAGCCAAGAACAAAGCTTCCAAGAATGATAGGACTGATGAGGAGCAGAAGATAGAAGAGTTTGTTGAGAGACCCACTCTCTCAATTGAAGATATCATTAAAGAAGTCACTATGGATGGAAACCTGCAGTTGGTAACAAAATTCTATGATGAGTACAATGATGCAGACAAGATAATTATTGAGGAGGTAATAGTAAGGTACCTAAACATTTATAACAAAGCTTTCATTGAAATAATTTGCTTGATTCCTAAGAGCTTAGAAGAAGTTTTGGAGTTAAGAAAAGAAAGTGCAAAAGCAAAAGATTTGGAGATCCAGGAATAGATAGTGATACAGTTATGTCCAACTATCACTCAAAAATAAATGGACATGATTTTCAAGGATGCTAAAGAAGAATTCTAGAGCAAGTCCAGAATGAATAAGCTCATGCTTGGAGAAATTGACCAAATAGCTGACGAGACAAAAGAAATTCTTCGGAGTGCCTTGAAAAGGTTCAATCTTCCCATTGTAGAGGAAGCAAATGAAGAGCCTTCTGACATGGATGTTAAAGGATTAAAGAAAATTGATGAAGAGCCTTCTGACTTGGATGTCGAAAGATTAAAGAAAATTGTTGAAGAGCAATTTGAGGCCTTAGACTCCTCTGTTCCAGAAGAGGAAGTGCAGAAAGAAGAGACAAATACTGTTGATTGCAATAAGCAGATCAGTTTGGATGCCCCCAAAGGAAAGGAAGATGAGACTACAAGAGACACTGCAGAAGCAGTGCAAAGTTTCTTGGACAAGGAAGTTATAGAATTAGATGAACCAGAGTTGATTCAAGGACCACTAAATCTGGATTCTCTCTCTCCAGTTCAGATAATGAAGATAACATCTTTTGCTTAGGCCAAAGCCAAAGAAAAACTCCTGAAATCTCATATGGAGGACTGTGAGTTGTTCAGTATTGCATCTAGTGTGTTGGAGACAACTATGCCCACATATCAAAAGGATCCATCTGCCTCTCCATCTGGTAACTTGAAGAACTTAGTTAATTATGTCAATACACATTTTGAGCCTCTAGAAAAATTAGCAGAAACTAAGGTCCAGAATGAGTTCTTGGGACAAAGATTCAGTGAGGTACAAGGGCTAATTGTTAATGATAGAAAAACCCTAGACATTGGCATAAAGAGCATTGAAAATGCTCTTAAGGATGGTGGAGACATATATAAATTTTGTTTATCCTGGACTAAAGTTACAGAGGACATTGAGAAGAAAATGAAAGAACAAGAAGGAAAATTAATAAATCTATCTCAGAATTTTAATCCTCTCACATTCTCTCTGTTGGGAATTAAGGTGTCTCAACCTTGGTAATTCTCTGCATTTGTAATGTTTGTATTTATTATTCATTGCCTATGTTGTAAATAATTGGAAATTCCACTTTGTCATATGTGGGATGTGGCATGGTGATGTGTCAATCCTACATGGATTATGACAACTTGTTATTTTGTCCTCACATGAGGAGATAGGTGTCCCACTTAGTGGTAGGAATATTCTTCCATGTGTTGGCATCTTCTATGTTGTGTAAGGAATGTTTGACCAAAACAATTATGACGGATTCCTATGACGAATCTATGATATGTAAGAGTCAAAAATAGAAGTGTGTAAGACAGGTAATGACATGTGTCATGTAGCATCTTTGAATGAGGCATATTTGGGCGCCCCAAGGTGGAATATGATGTGTTGTAAGAGAATATGCTATTAATAGCATGTGTATGATAGATTCTCTTACAGCTGTAAGTTGTAACCGCTATGACAGATTCTATGACGGTCGTAAGTGTCGTAAGAGCATCTGTCATAGCCCATTTTGGAAAGTGGCAACCTCTTTTGGATGGGAGCTATGGACAAGTGTTAGATACATTCTACAATGTTGACCAAGTGTCCCTAGGCATGGGTTTTGGTCCAAGATGCCATATTGGACGCCCATTCCAAGAAAGGTCCAAAATTGCCTTGTATGTTCTATTTAAATAGGTGCTTGGAGATGGAGTTTGAATCACAGGTTTACAAGTACTGTTATGCTACCGGATTGACTCTAGACACGAGTGTCGAAGATCATTGAAGCTTGCATTGCAAGTGTATTGTAAACATTCTTTCAGATTTGTTAATACATTGTGCAGGTTTCTGAGTGGGGTTTTTCACCCGATAAGGGTTTTCCCCACCGTAAATCTCTATCTCTTTTTCTGTCTTTTTTCTGGCTCTTGTATTTTGCTGTAATATCTCATGTTAATGGTTTAACATTGTTGTAATAGTTAGGATAAAGTTGAATTTTGCATAGCCCTGTCCTTAATAGATTAGTGTAGGAAGCATTTCCGCACACCTAGCTACCTTTCAGTTGGTATCAGAGCTTGATCACCTTTGGTCCTAGTTGTTGGGTAGGGGTTTTTTGAGCTAATATTAGGTTGAGTGGGAGTTTGTGTAGAGCATTCTATATCTTATTGCAGCAAGGAGATGGCAGGCACATCAGGAAGGTTTGAAGTAGAGAAGTTCAACGATAGTAATTTCGAGCTCTGGAAGCTCAAAATGGAAGACATGTTAGTTGACCGAGACCTTTGGGAAAGTGTCAACGGAACTAAACCAGCTACAATAACACAAGTTGATTGTGATCTCAAGGATCAGAAGGCTAAGGGTCTCATAAGACTTAGTCTTGCCGATTCTGTGTTGTTAAATGTCCATGAAGAGACCACTGCAAAACTCCTTTGGAAGAAGTTGGGGGATGTGTATCAAGCCAAATCCCTTGTCAATAAACTTTTCATGAGAAAGAAGTTGTATTCTCTTCGAATGGAGGACAGAGGATCCGTGGCTGAGCATATGAATGCCTTTAACATGCTGGTTGCACAATTCACATCTATTGGTGTAAAGATGGAGGAGGAGGATCGGTGTATGACCCTTCTTTGTTCTCTGCCGGACTCATGGGATCATCTTGTCATGGAAATCAGAAGCACCACATCCACATTCAAAATGGAAGAGATGGTTTCTTCGCTATTATCTGAAGAGATACGGAGAAAGTCTTCTGAGGCAGCCAAAGAAGCCCTTGCAGTTCGTGGAAGACCCAAGGAGAAAGGGAAGAAGAAGGACAAGAAAGATGAGAAGGGTAGATCCAAATCCCGTGAGAGATCCAAATCTCCTAGAAAGTCCAAGGCTCTTTGTTGGAACTGTGGCAAGACCAGGCATTTCCGAAAGGAATGCAAAGAGGAGAAGAAGAAAAAGAAGAAAGCTCTTGATTCAGATTCTAACAAATCACAAGATGACGGTGATGCTTTCATTGCAGCCCTGGCAACCCATGCATCTGATGATGTGTGACTAATCGACTCTGGTGCATCATTCCACATGACCTCGCATCGAGACTAGTTCACTAAGTATGAGGAGTTTGATGGTGGAAAGGTGTATCTGGGTGATGACTCTCATTTGAAGATCGTTGGTCGTGGAAGAGTCTCTATCTGATTCCCTGATGGTCGAGTGAAGGGGATCTATGGGGTTATGCACATCACAGGCTTAGCACGGAACCTGCTTTCTGTAAGTAGTTTGAATGATGCAGGTGTGTAGGTTGTCTTTTCGAAAGAAGAATGCAAGATGACTAAAGGATCTATGGTGCTTGCTAAGGGTACTCGGAGAGGTACTCTGTTTTAGCTGGAGGCATGCATTTCAACATGAAATAGTTCTTCTAACCCAAGGAAGAGGGCAGCAGTCACTTCATCCCCACCTTCTGAATGAGCAGTGAAGAAATCTGTTGTTTCTAGTCTTGATGGTTGTAATCGTGCATTGGAAGTTAAACTTCCTGTAGAAAAGACAATGTTATGGCATAAGAGATTTGGCCACATTGGTGAGAAGGGTCTGTGTACCCTGAAAAATAAGAACCTCGTTGAAGGGTTAGATGATTGTAATCTTGAGTTTGACTTTTGTGAATATTGCATTTATGGAAAACAAAATCGTGTTCAGTTTTACTCAAGTTCTCATAAGTCTTCTGGTGTGTTGGACCTCATTCATTCTAATGTGTTTAGTCCTGTTAATGTTCCTTCGTTATCAAAATCTGTATACTTTGTATCTTTTATAGATGATTACAATAGAAGGACATGGATTTATTTTCTCATAAGCAAATCTGAAGTCTATAGCAAGTTTAAGGAGTTTAAAGCCTTTGCTAAAAATCAAACTGGTAAAAAGATTAAATATTTGAGAATTGACAACGGTGGTGAGTTCTATTCTACAGAATTTAATAAGTATTGCAAGGAACTTGGGATTGAAAGACATAAGACAACTCCATACACACCACAACAAAATGGAGTTGCAGAGAGGATGAATAGGACACTGATGGAGATGGCTAGGAGTATGCTTAGTGGAGCTAGTCTAGAACAAAAGTTTTGGGCTAAAGCTGTTGCCACTGCTTGCTATCTAGTAAACAGATCTCCTACATTAGCTCTTGTTGGAAAGACACCCATGGAGGTGTGGTCTGGTAGAAAGCCTTCAGTAAGGCATCTTCATGTTTTTGGTTGTGAGGCATATGCACATGTGCCTAGTGAGAAGTGGTCAAAGTTGGAGAACAAAGCTGTTAAGTGTATCTTCATCGGCTATGGTGTTGGTGTGAAATGATACAAGCTTTGGGATCCCGTGCTAAAAAAATGTTGTATAGCAGAAGTGTCATATTCAGAGAGCTTACACCTTCTTCCACTGTTTTGCAGCTAGAAGAAAAAGAAAAGAAAGAGGATGTTGTTCAGTTTCCTCTCACCCCTGAGAAGACTGAACAGAAAGACAATGTTGGACCTGATGATGAGGAGAGCTCTAGTAGCTCTGAAAGTTCAGAAGAAGAAGAAGCTGAACCTCAACCTCAGCACTTGAGGAGGTCTACACGGATAAGGAAGCAACCTGAAAGGTTTGGTTTTACATTGCTTGATTCTAGTTGTGCTTATGCTTTGCTCACTAACAATGATGAACCTAGAACTGTATCAGAGGCTTTGGATATGAAGGATGTAGGTTCCTGGAAGGAGGCCATGGAGGAAGAAATGGCTTCTTTGGAAAGAATCAAACTTGCGACTTGGTGCCTTTGCCTCCTGGACGGAAACCCGATGTATGCAAATGGGTGTTCAAGAAGAAGATTGGTGCAGATGGCAGTATTGAGAAGTATAAGGCCAGATTGGTTGCGAAGGGGTATTCACAAGTGGAGGGTATAGATTATGGTGAGATCTTCTCTCCCATTGCAAAGCTGACACCCATTTGATTCCTATTGTCTCTCGTAGCAACTAATGACTTGGAGGTAGAACAGATGGATGTGAAGACAGCTTTCCTTCATGATGACTTGGAGGAGGAAATCTACATGTCACAGCCAGAGCATTACATGGTAAAAGGTAATGAAAATTTGGTTTAGAAGTCTTTGTATGGTTTGAAACAATCCCCTAGGAGATGGTACTTGAAGTTTGATGCCTTTGTGTTGTCAATTAGATTTGTGAGATCGAAATCGGATCACTGTGTTTATTATAAATTTGATGGTGATCGTATTCTCATTGTTGCACTATATGTTGATGATATGTTGCTCATTGGGACGGGTAAAAATATGATTTTTAATTTAAAATCTCAGTTGTCAATTCAGTTTGAAATGAAAGATTTAGGGGCAGCCAGGTACATTCTAGGAATGGAAATCAAAAGATACAGAACCAATAGAAAACTTTGGTTAAGTCAGAGTAAGTATGTTAAGACCATGTTGGACAGATTCAACATGGGAGATTGTATACCATTGTGTGTTCCTGTTTCCTTGGGGACAAAGTTATCTGTTGAGGATTGTCCAAAATCTCCTACTGAGGTGGAGGACATGAGCAGAGTACCTTATGCTAGTGTTGTTGGCAGTTTAATGTATGCTATGGTCTGCACAAGACCAGACATTGCCCAAGTAGTGGGAGTCCTTCGTCAATTTATGGCTAATCTTGGACGGGTTCATTGGGATGCAGTTAAGCGAGTGTTCAAATATTTGAGGGGTACTTCTGAGTATTCCATTTTCTATCATGGTAATGTTTCAGGACCTCCACATTCTATTGATATTCATGGATTTGTGGATTCAGATTGGGCAGGTGACATTGACAATAGGAGATCCACCAGTGCTTATGTTTTTACATTGTTTGGTGCTGCTATTAGTTGGATGAGTAAGTGACAACCTATTGTTGCTTTGTCCACGACAGAAGCTAAGTACATGGCAGCAACTCATTCTTGTAAGGAAGCCATTTAGCTTAAGATATTGTGTTCAGATATTGGTGTTGATGCAGGTCAGATCACGATTAGTTGTGACAGTCAGAGTGCAATTTGCCTTGCAAATAATCCAACTTTCCATGCTAGAACCAAGCACATTGATGTTCAGTTTCACTTCATGAGGGACATGGTTGAGGATGGAAAGGTAAATTTGGAGAAGGTAGATACTTTGAAGAATGTTGCAGATGCATTGACGAAACCGGTGGGCACAGAGAAGTTCAAATGGTGTTCGGAGTCTATGGGCCTCTCGGCCTATAGCAGTTAAATCCTATTTTTCTATTGGCTCTTACAAGGTGTTCGACAAGTGGGAGAATGTTGGGAATTAAGGTGTCTCAACCTTGGTAATTCTCTACATTTGTAATGTTTGTATTTATTATTCATTGCCTATGTTGTAAATAATTGGAAATTCCACTTTGTCATATTGTGGGATGTGGCACGGTGATGTGTCAATCCTACATGGATTATGACAACTTGTTATTTTGTCCTCACATGAGGAGATAGGTGTCCCACTTAGTGGTAGGAATATTCTTCCATGTGTCAGCATCTTCTATGTTGTGTAAGGAATGTTTGACTGAAACGGTTATGATGGATTCCTATGACGAATCTATGACATGTAAGAGTCGA
This sequence comes from Cunninghamia lanceolata, assembly GCA_027924645.1. Classification (NCBI taxonomy): domain Eukaryota; kingdom Viridiplantae; phylum Streptophyta; class Pinopsida; order Cupressales; family Cupressaceae; genus Cunninghamia; species Cunninghamia lanceolata. The sequence continues at coordinate 8,740,819 of BSBN01000165.1, read as the reverse complement.
GAATAGAAGTTTGTAAGACAGGTAATGACATGTGTCATGTAGCATCTTCTAATGAGGCATATTTGGGCACCCCAAGGTGGAATATGATGTGTTGTAAGAGAATATGCTATTAATAGCATGTGTATGATAGATTCTCTTACAGCTATAAGTTGTAACCACTATGACAGATTCTATGACAATCGTAAGTGTCGTAAGAGCATCTGTCATAGCCCATTTTGGAAAGTGGCAACCTCTTTGGGATGGGAGCTGTGGAAAAGTGTTAGATACATTCTACAATGTTGACCAAGTGTCCCTAGGCGTGGGTTTTGGTCTAAGATGCCATAGTGGATGCCCATTCCAAGAAAGGTCCAAAATTGCCTTGTATGTTCTATTTAAATAGGTGCTTGGAGATGGAGTTTGAATCACAGGTTTACAGTTACTGTTATGCTGCCGGATTGACTCCAGACATGAGTGTCGAAGACCATTGAAGCTTGCATTGTAAGTGTATTGTAAACATTCTTTCAGATTTGTTAATACATTGTGCAGGTTTCTGAGTGTGGGGTTTTTCACCCGATAAGGGTTTTCCCCATTGTAAATCTCTATCTCTCTTCTTCTATCTTTTTTCTGGCTCTTGTGTTTTGCTGCAATATCTCATGTTAATGGTTTAACATTGCTATAATAGTTAGGATAAAGTTGAATTTTGCATAGCCCTCTCCTCAATAGATTAGTGTAGGAAGCGTTTCCGCACACCTAGCTTCCTTTCACTCTCTAGTAAGTCAAGAATGCCAAGCAGTTGTTATAATAAATGAAATAAAGAAATTAGTTAAGGAGAAGAAGAATATAATGGATAGAATGGGTGAACTCAGAGGGATAATCATCCCTAAGTTAGAGGCAATGCATGATGCCTTAGCAGATGCTCTAAGTACAACCTAAACTAGTGATCCAATAGATTTGAAGAGGGCAGAAGCATATGCATTTTTGTTGAGTGGACACATCTCCATTTTAGATAGGATGAAGAGAAGTTGGGCCACAGAGCTTGTACAGTTGAAGGCTACATTTGTAGATATACTTAAGTATATGTAAGTTTATCTTATGAATTGTATGTACATATGCGGCCTTATATAATAATTTTTGCACATTTTTGGTTTACGGATCCTACCCTTTGCCATTGATGTCAAAGGAGGAGTGAAGAGCAGTGAAAAATGAGGAATCCAACATTAAGGCAGCATCGATAAGCAGTGTGGAGAAATGCAGCACAAGCAAAGGGGGAGTTACAATGACACTTAGTCATTTTTCACTAAGTGGTTCCATCAATGCCAAAGGGGGAGATTGTTGGCAAGAGACACTGCTGGGATTCATAAGTGTTGTCATTGATGGAAACAAAGTATATCCCACACATCTGCAGTGCATAAATTACTCATACTGGAAGTCATATTGAAGATAGGTTGATCTGGTAGTCAAGAATAGAACATATGATAGGGTCCGACAGATTGGGTCTAGAACTCTCTGATGGTGAAACCCAGCATGTTGTAGATTTGGGTGAGTAATAAGGAGTATCTGAACTATTGTATTCCAAAGATTTAGCCTCCGGTGACAAATCATGTGAAAGATATGAGCATTTGTGTATCAAACTTCAGTTAGATAGTGTAGACAGAGGAAGAACTAGCCAACAGGGTATCAGACCTTAATCCAGATGTACAGAAGGTGTTGATTAAGTAACCTGAGGTATTATATGATTTTGGCCGACATAGGTAATGATTTCTATACCTAAGTGTTTGGTGTGCATCATCACTCAAGTATGTATTCAGCTGACACAACAGTAACTTGCAAATATCCTAAGTGTTCTTGTTGCCAACTATAAAGTTGTTTGAAATCCTTGATGCGGATATATATAACTGATTGATTCAAGCTTGTGAAGGTGTGTGTGTAATAGCATGATGGATTAAGTGTGAAGAAAAGTAGAGAGACGTACAAAGGTAGTAATCCAAGCTCAGAATGTGACAGAAGAGTGATATTGAGCAGAGGAAGAATGAATTGTGCTAGATCGGTATACTAAGCCTAACCAGAACTAAATTCTTGCATATGTGGATGTTGTTCATCAGTTCAAACACATTGTTATCAACTGTAAACTCTTATAGGCGGTGAGCCTCTTGTGAGAAATGTGCTTGGGCAGTGAGCCCTAACTAGAAAGTGTCATTTTGTACTTCTTTATTCTTTTAATAGAGAATACAATCTTGGGTTAATCACCCCGTGGTTTTTCCCTTAACACGGTTTCCACGTAAAAATCCTTGTGTTATGTGTGTTGATTTCATTTTAGTTCTTATGGTTGCTTTTGCTTTCATGTTTTGATATATCATTGAATGTTAAGGAAAGAAAAGGAAGTAAAAGTAAGACAATTTTGTGATAACTAATTCACCCCCCCTCTCAGTTATTTGTCTTGTTTCCAACAGATCTATTGCAGATGGATTTGTCAGCTCCTAGGTGATCGTATGTTGTTCATGGATGCCTCTAGATTATGGTAAAGGCTTGTTCTTGATCCGCAAGCAATGCTTGAGCTCTTGGAAGCATGTGTTTAAGCATTCTTGGTGTTTGCACAAGTTTGGCCGACTTGGATGCTAACACTCCTTGCAGATGTGGTTCATGGACTGTAGAAGTGTGTTGAAGCATGTGAAGATGTATTTGGGCCTAAGATAAGCTGTGAAGTGTTCTTCTTTCATTCATTTGCTCTGCAAGTTTGTTTAGGTCTAGACCTAATTTAAATTATGTATGTTTTCCGACATTAGAGATTGTTCCAATGGTTGTAGATTGTAATGCCGACCTTGATGTATGTTCCAAGGTTGATGATTGCTATAAATATATGTAATGAATTTGTGTGTTTGTGTGGGGGATGCCAACATGTATAGGTAAGAGTGTGTGTTGTAAGGGCAGTGAAGGTGATTTGTATTATGCTTCAATGGAACTAAACCTAGGCATGTTATAGATATTAGTTCATGGTAGTGAGCCACCCCTTAGTAATGAGCCACCCAATGGCAATGAGCCCTATTTGCAGTGAGCATTTCTTTGGATAGTGAGTCCTTGGGCAGTGAGCCTAATTTGTTTTTCGGTATTGTTACTACATTATATTGTAAGCTAACACTCACCATGGTTTTTCCCTTTTAGGGTTTTCCACGTGAAAATTTGGTGTTCATGTGTGTATAGTGTTGACATGTTTAAGTTTTGTTTCTGCACTTCATGTTTAATCTTCATAACAAATTAAGGAATTAAAGTAAGTGAATGTGGATGTCATCTTGTTTAAGAGGAGTTAAATTTTTTGATACAACTGATTCACCCCCCCCTCTCAGTTGTCTTGTACCTTCAACAATTGGTATAAGAGCTAGGTTCCTTGGAAGAAAGCCTAACAACTTAAGGTAGGTCTAGGATGATGCACAAGTATAAGTTGCCTCTCAAGTGTGGTCCAATTGGTCATTATGCATCTAGATGTCCAAAGAGAAATTTGAGAAGTATGAAAGAAGAAAATAAAAGCAGAATGTCTAAGAGAACCTATTATGATGTTGAAGACAATGAAGATGATGGTTGCTTGCTCACTAATTCAAAGGATGTCATTTGTGGTGCTGAAGGATGTTTTGATCTAGAGGTAAGTCCTGATAGTGAAGATACTTTTCAAGAAAAGAATTATTGGGTTATTGATAGTAGTTGCTCAAATCATATGACTGGTGATAGAAGTAAGTTTATAAATTTTGAGGAATGTGATGAAGGATTAGTTAGATTTAGAGATAACTGTACTACTAAGATATGTCGAAGAGGATCAATTAGTCTCGATGGAAAATAACATACTAATGGTGTTCTTTATGTTGAAAGTTTAAGGTAAAATCTCTTGAGTGTTGGATAGTTGTGCAGGAAAGGATACAGTCTTGTATTTCAGGATGATGTTTTTGAAATCAGAGAGAAATCTAGAGTTGTGATAACTGCTAGAAAGAGGATAGAAGGAAACCTTTATCATCTCAAAGAAGGTGATATTTATTACTCTATGACTCAGATCAGTGAAAGTTGGCTCTGGGATAGGAGATTGTGTCATATCAATCTTGATGATCTAGTGAGAATAAGTTCAACTCAAATTAAGAAAGATCTGCCAGAGATTACAAAACCTAACAGTATCATTTGCAAGGAGTGTCAAGATGAAAACCAAGCAAGAGGAAGCTTACAAGATGAAGAAAAATCCTCTACTGAACTATTGGAGTTGATTCATACAAACCTTTGTGGTCCTATGAGAGTAATAAGTTTCCATGATGATAGGTATTTTATGTTCTTCATTGATGATTATTCTAGAATGACTTGGGTTACTTTTCTTAAAGAAAAATCAGAAGCCCTAGATGGGTTTAAAGCTTTTAAAGCAATGGTTGAAAATGAGTTGGATATGAAGATCAAATGTTTGAGGTATGACAGAGAAGAAGATTTTACTTCTAATAAGTTTAATATGTTCTATGAGAATCATGGGATAAAGAGACAACTATCTAATCTTAGAACTCCACAGCAAAATAGAGTGATGGAAATAAAGAATAGGACTGTTCAAGAAGCTGCAAGGACAATGATAGAGAAAGCAAATCTACCAGAAATATTTTGGAAAGAAGCAATTCAAACTGTTGTCTACACACAAAACAGAGTACAAGTGAAAGCAAATAATGAAAGAACTCCCTTTGAACTATGGTATGGAAAGACTCCCACTGCTAAATATTTGAAATTTTTTGGAAGCAAATGTTTTATCAGAATGAAAGAAGAAATAGGAAAGAGTGATGCAAAGTATCAATGAAGGTATTTTTCTTGGATATTCATCTTGGAGCAAAGCTTACCAGTGCTATAACAAGAGACTAGGGAAGATTGTTGAAAGTACCAATGTCAAGGTTGATGAAGACATACCAAAGTATTAAAAAGTTAATGAATATGTATCAAATTCAGATGGGTTCCCTTGCAGAGAAAAAGAAAACACTACAAAAGGGGAAGTATAGACTAGAGAAGAAGAAGAGAATAAAGAAAAGGAAATGTAGGATGAAGTACAAGAAGAGTGTCAAAAATTAGTGATAAAATAAAATGTGAAGTGATAGGATACAGAGCCGCTGAAGAACAAATATACCTATGTTTAATTTCTAAAGTTGAACCTAAAACATTGACTGAGGCCTGCAGTGATATCAAATCTTTAGAAGAAGAATGTTTGTCCGCTAACATTGAAGAACTCAATTTCTCTTGAAGACCTAGAAAGATTTAAAGAAGAAAACATGGACTTAAAGGAGAATATCACAGAAGAAAATGAATACAACAAAAAGTTAAGAGAGCAAGTCAAGAAGCTTAAACAAAGACATAAAGAGGATAGTGAAAAATTGAGGTTAGAAAATGTAGAAAAAGCAAGAATTGAGGAATGTTTGAAAGACAATTGAAGACTACACAAAGCTTGAGCAAGAAGTTGTAAACTTGAAGTCAAACTTGGAGAAGGCAAAGAACTATGAAGAAAAATTCAAGATAAGCTTTGCAAAACTTGATGAGATGATTAATAGTCTGAAGAGCTTTGATGACAAAGAAGGCTTGGGATTTGAGAAAACTGAATGCCCCAAAGCAGGTCAAGCAGTGAATGTTGAGAACAAGGAGGACAAAGGCAAGCAGATCTAGAATCAAAGGAGTAGATCTAGAAAACCACCGGTCAGGCAACCAAATGCTAAAAGGTACCCATCTTTCAATGGTTATTGTAATTCATGCAATAAGTTCAAGGTCATAAGGCTACTCAATGTAGGAGCAGATGAATCAAAATGTTCCATCTTTCTCTGGTCATTGCTTCATTTGCAAGAAAATTGGTCATAAAGCTAGTGAATATAGAAGTTAGATAAGGAAGAGTTATAATGGTGAAAGGAATACTCAATTCTTCAATGGCCTTTGCTTTACATGCAATAGATTTGGACATAAGGCTAACCAATGCAGGACTAGAATGAATGAAAGGAACAATGGTCAAAGAAATGATGTGTGCTATAATTGTAATAGGCCTAGACATATTGCAAAATTCTCCAAAAGCAAGAACATGAAGAAGGATAACCTGGCAAAAAAGAAGAAAACAATACAAAAGGATGATCTGGTAGAAACCAAGAAGGAAATGAACAAGGCATGGATCAACAAGGGTATAAATGAAGACAAGAATAAGCCTGTGCCAGCCTTTGGTATAGATGTTTCCTCTCTCTCCTAGATGCATAAGGAAGTGCACTAGTCCAATGTGGTTCAGGAGTCATTCTTTTCTGGACTGATGATGGAGTCTACCTCTCAGGGGGAGCAGGTCGGTGGAGAGAGATGTGTTGCCCTTTGCCGTTGATGTCAAAGGGAGAGAGAGTTCATGTGAAAAATTAGAGAAAAAGAGAGTTTAGATGTGTAAAGAGAAAGGGGGAGTTGTGATGCAGAGTTGTGTCTTGATGGTGGAACATGTTGTTTAGTTTTTCACATCATATGTTGCCATCAATGACAAAGGGGGAGATTGTTGCAAGTATGCACTAACCGGTGTTGTCATTGATGTCAACATATTTGTGTTGTGATTAGTGTCAACTGTGCTCTTGTTTTGTTACTTGATTGTGATGAGTTAGTTGTTTTGTATTGTGTTGTATAAGTGCTAAAGATGATACGAATATGTTCCTGATATTGAATATCCAAGTGCTTTTGAGAAAATTTGGTTCATACTGAAGACAAAGTTGTGAAGATGTATTCTGATTTACAGGATACTGTCTAAGCTTTTTCTCCGTATTTCTTTTGTATTGAATACCGGAGTGTGAGATTTGGATATGTTTTAGAGAAGTGTTTGAAGATACTAAATCCAGAATTTGGTGGTCCGGATCATTGTGCAGTAAAAGTTCTATTCACCAATTTGAAGACTATGCCTGGCAGCATTTGCAGTGTGATAGGGAGAAAGTATTCTACTCCACATTTCTCCACAGTTTGGTTTTTGGTCTTGTGGTTTTGGAATTAAGTTTATAATGTTCTTATCTATCTTCATTCTAAAGGATTTGTGATTTGGTATTCTAGAAAGCAAGTTATTGATTAACAGAGTTTGACAGTGTTTGTTGTGAGCAATCTATGATCTGTCTCTAATTGATATTTGTTGTCTTCCAGTGAGATTTGTTGCAGATGATTTTGTTAGCTCCCAAGTGATCTTATGTTGTTCATGGATATCTCCAAATCATGGTAAAGGCTTGTGCTTGATTCGCAAGCAATGATTGAGCTCTTGGAAGCATGTGTTTAAGCATTCTTGGTGTTTGCACAAGTTTTGCTAACTTGGATGCTAACACTCCTTGCAGATGTGGTTCATGGATTGTAGAAGTGTGTTGAAGCATGTGAAGATGTATTTGGGTTTGAGCTAAGCCATGAAGTATTCTTATTTCATTCATTTTCTCTGAAAGTTTGTTTAGGTCTAGACCTAATTTGAATTATGTGTGTTTTCTGACCTTGGAAATTGTTCCAATGGTTGTAGATTGTAATGCCGACCTTGTGTGTGTTCCAACGTTGATGATTGGTATAAATATATGTAATGAATTTGTGTGTTTGTGTGGGGGATGTGAAGATGCGCATATAAGAGTGTGTGTGTGTTGTAAGGGTAGCGAAGATGATTTGTATTGTGCTTTAATGGAACTGAACTTAGGCATGTTGTAGATACTATTTTATCAGTTCATGGCAGTGAGCCACCCCTCCAGGCAGTGAGCTAACCCTCGGCAGTGAGCCCTATTTGCAGTGAGCATTTCTTTGGACAGTGAGTCCTTGGGTAGTGAGCCCTCTAGTAGTAAACCTTATTTGTTTTTCAATATTGTTACTACATTATATTGTGAGCTAACACTCACTGTGGTTTTTCCCTTTTAGGGTTTTCCACGTAAAAATCTGGTGTTCATGTGTGTATGGTGTTGATGTGTTTAAGTTTTGTTTCTGCCCTTCAAGTTTAATCTTCATAACAGATTAAGGACTTAATGTAAGTGAATGTGGATGTGATCTTGTTTAAGAGGAGTTAAAGTTTTTGATACAACTGATTCACCCCCCTCTCAGTTGTCTTGTGCCTTCAACAAAATTTGAATAAATAACATGAGAACATCATGTACATCACCTCTCTCTCTCTCTGTTTCCCTCTCTCTCTCTCTCTCTCTCTCTCTCTCTCTCTCTCTCTCTCTCTCTCTCTCTCTCTCTCTCTCTCTCTCTCTCTCTCTCTCTCTCTCTCTCTCTCTCTCTCTCTCTCTCTCTCTCTCTCTCTCTCTCTCTCCTCCTCTAGCTATATATATCCCTCTCCCTCTATCTTTTCCTCTCTCTATCTCTTTATATCTCACTGTCTCTATCTCTTTCTATCTCTCACACTCTCTATGTCTATCTATTTATCTCTCGCTCTCTTTGTCTCCCTCTCCCTCTCTCTATATATCCATATATCTCTATCTCTCTATCTCTCCCTCTCCCTCTACCTCTATATATGTATCTCTCCCTCACTCTCTCCCCCTCTCCATCTACCTTCCTCTTCCTTAATGTTGAAATCTAAGTTCCATAAATGTAGACCCAAAATCTTAAACATCAACACTAAAGCATTAAACAAAAACTAGTAAATCTCAATGTTATTTACCTTACATGTTGAACCCATAGAGATGAACATTGAATGACCTCTCTCTCTCTCTACATCTCTCCCTCACTCTTTATCTCTCTATCTCTATCTCTCACTCTATCTCCCTCTATCCCTTTCTCTATCTCACCCTCTCTATCCCTTTATCTCTCAATCTCTCCCTACCTCTATCTTTGTCTCTCACTTTATCTCCCTTCATCCCTCTCTCTCTCTATCTCACCCTGTCTCTATCTCACCCTGTCTATCTCTTTATCTCTCACTCTCTCTGTAATGTCAAAAATTGCATACGCTTGCAATTTCATGCTACGTTTGTGACCACTTTAGTGTCTACCTTCTTAGCATTGCTTATAAGTGTGTTTATGTTAATTTTCATGCAAATTCATTTTAATGTTTTGATTGTCACATCATCCTAAGGTGTTCTGTGTGATTAGGAACTAAAGCCACCTGGACATGAGTGTTAAACATGGACGTCTACGCGCGCTAGCATCTTGCATCTGTTTGACGCTAGGTGACCATTCCTGGGCATTAGCATATGCCTCTAGTGATGATGAGAATTTCTCGTAATGCCCTTCCATAGCTCAGAATGTCTCCTTGCATGTTATTTCAGGTTATTCCTCCTTAGGTGTTGGATTTTGAACTCTCATTCTCTCAAGTTCACTCAATTGTTTGGCTCTCAATCCATCTTTTTGCAGTCTGGTTAAAATCTTTCTCTCCTAGCTCTCCATTAGCAGCTATTGAAGGCTTCCATGCTCTATTTATTGATAGCATCATCCTTGTTAGCTCTTGGAGACTTTATGTTGCAATTAACAGATATCTATCTCTATCTCTATATCTCACCCCCTCTCTCCCTCCCTACATCTCTATCTATTTCTCCCTCTATCTCTCTATCTATCTTCATCTCTCTCCCTCCCTCTCTTAATCTCTACCCTCCATCTCTCATTCTCTCTCCCCCTCCCTTTCTCTATCCCTCCCTCCCTCCCTCCCTCCATCTCTTTCTCTCTTTAACTCTCCCTCTTTATCTCCATTTCTCTATCTCTCTATCTCTTTCTATCTCTCTCCCTCTCTATCTGCCCCTCTCTTTATTTGTCCCTCTCTCTAGCTCTATCTCTCTATCTCTCCCTTTATCTCTTTCTATCTCCTATCTCTATATGTCTCTCTATCTCCCCTCTCCCTATCTATATCTATAGTCTCCCTCTCTCTATCCCTCTCTATTTCTCCCTCTCCCTCTTTATCTCTCTACCTCTCCCTCTCTTTCTATATCCCTCCCTCTCTCTAACTCCATATCTCTATCTATCCCTCCTTCTTCCTCTCTATCTCTCCCCCTCTCTCTATCTCTCCCTATGATTATATATTTTTCCTTAACACTCTATGTAACACACTCATGTTATAAAATATGAGCGCATTATATATGTATTCCAAATACATATTTTTATATAGGTACATAATATATGTTAGAAATGAAGGCAAACCACTACAAAATAGAAATCTAAAATTAAATTGCAAATATATTTTTTAATAGTAGAATGCCAAATGGAGATTTAAACAAGTAAAATCAACAATAAGACAAATTGGAAAACTCAAGAGATTTACACATGACATAATGATTTAGATGGAGAAACCATTTCAAGAAAAAACTCCACTAAGAAGAGAGGCCAAGTTTGTATTATCCTTGAATCAAGAATACAATAAAATCACTTCCTACACTCCTTCAGCATCCAATCTGACAGTGCATGTGTATCTAAGCAAAACTTAACATATCTCTACACTCTTCTAGCTTCTATTATATAGAAAATATAAGAAATAGAGGCACCCAAACTTGGGAAAATCCAACACCATATTTGGGGAATCCAACAATCAAGCTATTATTAGCCTCTTACATATGTCATAACCATCTTCCATGAATATTGTACCTAAGATATCCAAATCCTCAATGCCCACCTTTGGGAAAGTCAACAACAAGCTAAAAATAGCATCTTACACCTCTTATATCCTCTTACATCTTTGGGACCAGTTCAACTTATCATCCACAAATGGATGGATAGAATGAAGTTGTAAAAAAGAGTCTTGGTAATTTGTTGAGATGTTTGGTAGGGGATAGACCTAATCAATGGGATTTGATATTGGCCCAGGAAAAAATTGCATATAATAAATCAGTCAATAGAAGTGTAGGGAAAATCCCATTCCATATTTTTTATGGTTATAGTCCCAAGGTTGTTGATGACCTAAGGGATAGTGCAGATTTAGGAAGAAAGAGTGTTGTTGTAGAGGATTTTGCTGAGTATGTATAAGAATTACATAAAGAAGTAAAGAAAAACTTGGAGAAGAGTGCCACAAAATATAAAGAACATGCTGATATGAGAAGAAGAGAGCAAGAATTTTAGGTGGGTGATTTGATATTGACACATTTGAGAAAAGAAAGGTTTCCTTAGGGAACGTATAATAAACTAAAGTGGAAAAGATAGGACCATGTAAAGTACTAAGAAAATTTTCATTCAATGCATATGAAATTAAACTTCCAGAAGGGATTGATATTTCTCTAATATTTAATGTTGTTGATTTGTATAGGTATTACGAAGGGGAAAAAAGTACATAAGGGAATACACATTTAGATTTACAGAATGAACAAAGATGGATACATCAATTTCCTGAAAAGAAATTTGAAGAAGTAGACAAAGTGATAGATCCCGAGTGATTAAAAGAACAAGAGGGAAAGAATATAAGGAGTATCCAATCCGTTGGAAGAGCAAAGCAGTAGATGAAGGTACTTTTGTGAATGCTTCATAACTTGTTAAGTACATGATTCCCATTCTAGACTTGACAAAATGTTCATGAGATTTTTTTTACTCATGAAACATTTCTCTTACCCGGCATGTCTGGTACAGGAGCATCCGGGTTCACGAGTAAACCTGTGTCAACTAAAAACATTTTTAATTTTTATTTTCAATTTCTATTCAATTTTTATTGTGTTTCAATTGGTTTTTGAGAATTTTATGATTTAAGTCAGTTAGAGGCATTCCCTTGTAAGGGCCACATGGGTATCTGCAGTTTCAATTCGAAACTTGGTGAAAGTTTGTTTCAATTTTTGTTTCAGTGAGGGGCTATCAATTTTATGTCAAGGGTTTCCACTTCTAAGCATCTCGCAACATAGAAACATTGGACTAGGTCTGACAATATTTCCTATTGTGCTATTCATTGATTCGATTGAGTCATTGAGGAGGTGGGACCTATGTATCAAGATTCAGTGAAAGGAAGTAGCAGGGCCATTGATTCAAAAGTTTCCAACTGATGCCATATGGTGGAGCTTCGTAGCTCCAAAGAGTTCTAGTCCTGACAACAATAACTAGAAGCATTGTTAAGACAAGTGGCACTAACTCATATATGGTGGGCTCCTCCTGTGTTTCATCAATGTAAAGACAATGATTTTTCAATGTCGGCCCCCTCACACATATTTTGAAGGAATTTAGCATTGACGCACCTCACAATTGTGTCATTGGTTGGATGGTACTAACTCATATGTGGTGGGCCTTTATGAATCAAAGGAAAAAGAAATACAAGGAGGTGTTTCCACCAGATAGGTGTCATCATGGCACAATATTTTGAGGTTGTAGTTTTGATACAAATTTTTTGTTGCATCATTAGTTGAAATGAGTGATGAACAACAATTGGCGAGGCCCATCTAACTAAAACTCGATGAAGAGACGTCAGTGAGTCCCATTTTGAGAGATATACGTGGCACTTCTACGCACAATCCTACATCTTCAGTTCTGACATATTTGTTTCATTGTGCCATTGGTTGTGGTGAATGACTCAACATGTGGGTCTGGTTTCATGAAAAGAATCACTGAGGGAAGGAAAACTGTGGGGAGACACTTGTCAACACCACACAATGTTTCAACAATGCATCTCTTACACACCTTAGGTGATGTGCCATGGAGACATGTGGCGAGAAGGGATCTTCTAATAGAAGTAGTCTTTAGAACCATCTGATTAAGAATCTCATCTTACAGTTGGTGCATTTCGACTAGCGATGCTCCAATTATAACTATCGATAGTTCAACTTCCTTGAACCCAAAGTATAAAGAGAAGACACTGAATTTTGTTGTTTTGAGGCTTTTGGTTTGCATGTGTTTAGGAAAGAAGTATTGTCTTTTGTTGTACCCAATCCAAAACTTGGATTATGATACAATTTTCTTCATTCTTATGTGTCAAGTCACCTTGTTTGAAAGTTAGTCTTGATTAGCGGTCATGATAAGTCATATTCGCCTTGTCGATGTTGTCAAAGTTTAAATATCGTGTTATAATCTTTGTCGGTCAAATCATCATAAAGGATAAAAAACATGATCTAGTGTCTGTAAGATGTTCACGTCAAGTTCACATGTTCATCGTTGTCATTAAATAAACATTTGTCATAAGTTATCTTGTGGTTTTGTCGTCAAGTGTCCCTTCAAGTTCATGTATTCTTATTGTTCATCGCTTTAATTTTAATTATGAAATTTTAATTGATAATTATTTTAACTTGAAATAATTATTAATTATTAAATTATTTTTAAAATTAAAATTTGTTAGTAATTGTTATTGTTGTCAAAATCATAAAAATTAAATAAAATTATAAAACTTATTATTATTTTATTAATTGTTATTAATAATATTATTATTAATAGTTATTAAAAATAATAATTTTAAAATCTACAAATTATTTAAAACATTATTAATTTATTAATAGCTATTATTGATATTTGATATTAGTTATTATTAAAATAATAAAAATCTAAAGATAAAAGAGAGTATGCCTTATATTAGGCAAAGTCAAAGTTTAAAAATAAAAAGATTGTATGAAAACGCTTCAAAGGCGTAAAAGCAAGTTCAAGCAAAAAATTAAAATTTAAAAGCCTTAAAACAAAGCACTTGGAGCGCTTATACCATTATAAAAACCAAAGACAAGTTTTAATAAAGTTTTGAGACATGCTTAGGCAGAAGCGTGTGCGCTTCTGCAACACCTCACGCGCCTCTCACGCTTTTAGGTGCTCAACTTAGCAGGAGAACGCGTCAAAAAGGGAAGCGGCTATCGAGCATTGCAAATTGCATGCGGCATGGATAATCTCTTCTCATCCATGCATAGCATGACCATTCCCTTAATAAATGACAAAATTGCTTTTGTATAAAATGGCATGACTAATTAATTTCTTCCCACCTGCTCTAAATATATCTTCCCGCCTGCTACAAATATAACTCATGTAGGGGAAAAAAATCAGAAGCCCAGTATTAAGGAGTGTGATCAGCGATCAACTTGGATAAGGAGAACAACAGTCATTGGAATCACAAATCAGCATTTGTCGTCACTTGAAGACATTCATGATAGTAGATCTGATTAACAGAGGTTCGACAATCTTGTTTGCACCTTGAATTCAGACGTAAGTGGCTTCCAATTCAAACTGGGGTTAAAGATTTCAACAGAACGGTGCGCCTCCATTTGATTGAAATTTTTCTTCAATGTTAAATCAGAATATCTGAGTACTGTATGTTATTGTTTCATACCAAAGGGAGCTTGCACTAGTATTTATCTTTCAGTTTCAGATTGCAGTGATTTTGGTTCTTGTTTCAGATTCACAAAATTACAAAAAAAAATAGGAAAGTACAAAAATTATAATGGGGATATTATAATTGTGGATCTAGTTTCTATGTGGTTATATATTTGATATGGGGATTTATAGGAAACCGCCCACTGTATTTCTCTTAGACATTGCTTTACAAAATGGTTACACTAGAAAAGTATCATAAAAATATATTTCTTGTATTTTCTAGGGTTTTTTTTGGTGAAATATGGAGGTTTAATTAAAAGTATTTTGTTTATTAAGAAGATTGTTTTTTTAATTAATTGAGGCAATTTAAATAAAGAATAAATTTTTAATTAATTGAGACAATTTAAATGAAGAATAATTTTTTAATTAATTGAGACGATTTAGTAATTAAATAATATTTTATGCAACAAGACAATTTTTCTCTTTCTGAATTTGAAAATGTTAATTTTTTTTGTCAAACTAATTATTATTATGTTTTATTTTTGTTAGACAAAGTAACTAACTATAACATCTCATTCCATAATACCCAAAAATTAACATAAATTTTCATCTTAATTAAGAGATTAGATAACAACATGATTATCCATTTCAAGTTAAACAATAATGAATCATTATCATTTCAACTATAGACACCTAAAAGTGTTCTCAGGTTGTAAAACTCTAATGTCTTCCACATTCTACTAATTTTCCCTAAATTTCTTCTACGGTTCAATAATTAATTTGAATTAATTAATTATTTGATCATTCACATTCTAGATATCCCCTTTCACTCAATTAAATAAATTCCATTTGTTTATTTAAGGTTCACATGTCCCCTTCATTTGATTTATTCAAACAAAATAAATCAACCCCATCACATTATTCCCCTCTCCAAATAAATTAAATAAATGAACCTAATTTATTTAATTTTAAATCTATTCCACCTCACTATTTATCCCAATTTAAAATTCAATTTTGTCCTCCACCCTTGATTTGGCTCCCAAGTCAACAATGAATCCTGACCATTCATTCAAATCAGCTCCTCTATAAAACAACCCATTCAACTTCATTTTCACCTCTTAGAAGACATATTTTCATGCTCTCTAATCTCATACAACTCTCCAACATCTTGCCATTCCCATGAGCTTCTCATGATTGTGCAAAAATCTACAAATCTGAGAACAATAATGGAAGATTTAGGAGGACAATGTAGATGAGACAATACTAGCTTAGATTCTATGTTTATTTCTATTTTTTTGACTGTTATCTAGGTTAGATTGCTCTCCATTGGGAGCTAGCGTTAGCTTTTATTTTGTTTTCTGCATGATTAGCTAGCTTTTTCCCTATCTTCATTTGGTGAACCCGATGTGAATGTTTACTCATTTGCCATTTCTATTGAGTTTTGATGATTGACTGTTGCAGGTGGCTTCCTAGGCCAAATCATACCTCACCATTGAGTTTGGGAGGCCCGAAAGCCCTAGGAAGCATATATAATTTGTCATTTTTGGCTACTTGAACTTTTTTGAATTTTTTTTAGGGCCTGACAAGGTACATTTTCGTACGGTACAGACCCGTACCATGCGGTTGCCTGCAAACCCTACCAGCCCCTGCATATTCTATGGCATTTCCTAGTCAATACTAATTTACATTGTCTTATCGACTAATAGTTACTTTTGAAGGCAGGGTAATTGTTTATGTTTGATTTAAATGTTTGTAGGTTTAATTTTTATGTTTGTAGGCTTCAGAAAAAAAAACCCTAGCCATCAGGATCCCCTGGTTGCTATCCTGGAAACCCAGTCGAAACACCTCCCACCATGGTCACCACCCACAGGCCTCTCTTCGCCACTTCACCTCTCTGCCCACCGTTTAGTTGGTCCCCTCTCAGACCATCACCAATAAATACCCTTCTGCCAGGTTGACTCCCCACACTTGCTACATGACCATCATCGAAGTTGTAGTCATTGCCATCATTTAAACTACCAACCACCCATTTTCCATCACCTACAGCCACCATTCTACCACTGCCTTCCTCCCAAACCCTAACACCATTCGACCAATGCTCACAAAGCCATGTCAGCTTCCCTTCATTTGTCTGTGTTTAAACCCACCATCATCATTTGATTTCGCCTCCAGTTCTCTGCCTAAACTCCACCCAATCTCCTCTGTCAGTGCCCTGGGCTCCTGTCGACTGTCCAAATCTCTAACCGCCTTCAAAAACCATAAAACCACCTTAAAATCCCTTAAACTGCCCTCAAAGCTAAGCATTGGGCCCTTTGCATTAACAGTTTGGTTATGGTGTTGACAACCACACTTTCTAACAGTCGGTATGCATCTTCGGCCCTCTCAATCCCCTCTCGTGGCCTAAGAAAACCCTAAATGGACCACCCAAAAACCCACGGTCACCACTGTCAATTGATAAACCCTAATCCCTAAGTTGTGAGTCGTTGACCCTATCCGGTGGTGTCCGATGCTTTAATAGCTTGGTCGCTATTTTGAAACCATTGGCGACCTGTGTTTTGAACTCGCATATGCCCTAGTCCTTGGAATTGAACTTGCAGTTGATATCATGTGTTTTGAAATCACAGGCTTTAGACTTAGACGGGTCTATGGTCACGTTAGTAGCCAGACCCATGAGTCTTTCTTGAGCCCTCCTTTTTATTTTTTGTTTTCTTTAGCCCTCAGTCATATGACTGACCCAGGCTTCTGCTGACTTTAACTGCCCAATTAATCGCCATATGCCTTAACCATTCATGTGACCATGAATTCATTAACAGCTAGCGGTTTTACTCAGACGGTCAGGTGACCCCCCTTTGCCTCCACATGCCTAAATAGGCAATTTTTTTCAAACGACCATAACTTTTGCGTACAGTAACAAAATTTCACAAATTTGGTGGCATTGGAAAGAGAACTCTGCAAACTTCTCAATGGTGCTAGTTTCGATAGGTAGTGGTATAGTTTTATTAGGTAAATTTCTGGACAAAATCAGACCTCATTTTAAACTTTGACCGAGCATAACTTGAGCAGATTTTATCGGATTTCGACGCAATTTTTTTTAAAGTGGTTGGAATTTTCTAAATTTTCTAATTATGCCATTAGTTTACCTATTACTAATCATTTTTTTGAGATTTTACAGATTCCACTTTTCGACCTCTTTGTCATATGGGCTTGCAAAAAAGGGGTAAATGCATGTGCTTTCACGTTTTTCACATTTTCATCAAATTTTTTATGTCACTAATGTCTGATTTGCAGCATGTGGCATTCGCTGGTCAAAGAAATCAAATTGAAACTACAAACACATTTTGATGCAGGGATTCGATTTCTTTCATATGCATGTGTGTTGGTTATCATAGGAACACTTGGTTTTGGTGCAATAAAATGAACATAACTTGTTCTTTTCACACTTGGTTTGAGGGCTTAAAATGAATCAGTGTTTGCTTTTTTTGGTGATTGTGTTTGTGTTTTGAGGTGTGTATGCTCTTCCCTCGCACGTTATGTGATCTTTGGAATCAAAAGCATCTCTCAACACTTTCATAATCACACCACACATCAATTTCTAAGGTTAATGAACATGTGCGAGTGTGAGCAAGTTGCATGTGTATGCTCTCTCCTTGTGTCTTAGTATGAGCCTGGAGATCAAAAACATGTACTTGTCTTGCTTTTGTGTAACCCTTTAGAGTGGCCTGCTCTTGAGAAACATCCGCAAGGAGAACTCATTTACGACCGCAAGTGGTACTTTCATCCGGTCTGCTATACAAATTAGGATAAGGTGAAAGCCAAGTCCCAACCGGTATTAGCGCTTACCGTATAGCGCTAGCTTGAAAGGAGGCATACCTTTGTGTATATTAAAACACCTAATAGGGTTAGTTAAAGCCTTTAGTGGCTTGTTGGATGCTTGTAAGGTGCCGGTCCCCTGGATATTCATTACGAACCTTTCTTTAGTGACCAAAAACCCTCTACTTGTTTGACGCCGGAGGTTAGAAGATAGACCTCTAGAGCTATCCCACACTCTCGCAATTTAAAGTAGAGATAACAAACTTCTTGAGATATTAGGGTCTTGAGGAGTTTGAAGCTTGGTGTGCCCAAAAAGTGAGTTTCATGTAAGAGGGAGCCAGTGCCACCAAGCTTCTAAGTTATCTGCTTTAAATAAGTGTAGCTGGAGCAATCCAAGTGGGAACTCAACAAGTATTGTCTTTGCCTAGCCTAGGGTTGTGCATGTCTTCAAAGTGTTTTCAAAACTTGTCACCTAAAAACAGCCAATATGATTTCCAAGTGTCTTCTATGATTGATGTGTGTGCTTGCTTAATCATCACCCTAAACATTCAAACCCATCCACTCATCCCAAGTCATCATGTCATCATCACATTCATACCATATCCTTATCACTCAACCTTCATATCCTAGTCACCCTCCTAAGCCAATCAATTTCATCCTAATCATTCCACTCCATAATCATATCCTAATCATATTATCCTAATCACATCTCCTAATCACATAATCCTAATCCATCCTAGTCATCATTCCCAATCATTCATTCCTAATCATTCCACATATCCTAATCCATTTTCACCCTGATCATATCCAAGTCATCATAATTTGAACCTCAATCATCCCTTGTCACCTTCTTCCTAATCAAATCCAAATCATTCCTAATCATCACATTTCATCATCCTCGCCATTCAAATCCAATCAATTTCATCTTATCATTTCACATCATATCCTAATCATCCTAGTCATCATCCTAATCACACCCAAGTCATCCTAGTCAAACCCTAATCACTTCTTTCATCTAATCACCATCATCTTAATTGTCCTAGTCCAAACCCTAATCATCTTCATTCATAATCCAATCAACTTCTTCCTAATCCATCCAAGTCATATAATTTCATCATTACACAACATCATCTTCATCCTAATCATTTCCTAATCCATCCAAATCATCCAATCTCATCACTACACATCATCATCTTCATTCTAATCCAATCAATCACATCCTAATCACATCCATACCCTTCATTCTAATCCAATCGATTTCATCCTAATCATACACCACAACCATAGGGAAACCTTTAAGTGTCCACCCTCCCTATCAAATCTGATTGCAACTATGTCAAAACATTATAGACTTATTGGTTCTATTCACCCACTACATATTCCATTTCCTTCCTTTATGATCAAATTTCATCAACATTTCATTAGCATTCATCTCTTGACATCTATAGAGGACCCTAAACATTAGTCTTTCTAAGGTTGAAACATAGGGAGAAACTGTCGAAGCTTGACTATATCACAAGTACAAATCTGTGGACCAAGAGACTTTGACATCTTTTTCAAATCAATCACAACTTGGGCTTAATACTCCAAGGCTAGTTTAAGTCCATCCTTCCTATTGAATTCTTACACTCATGGGTTCACTTTAATCAATCATTTCTTACACACCTCAAGGTCTCGATAAATTCAATTTATACTTTGACAAGGTCATTAGTAGACGAGAGTACCCTCTTGGAGCTAGACTTTTCAAAAACTAAATCATTAGCCTCTATCCTAGTCTGGGCCCCATACCATCCCAAAATTCACAAGTCTCATTTGGTAAAGACACGGTTGTAAAAATGAAGAGAAAGGGAGTAGATCCTCCTAGTCATCCCTCATTCTAAACATTCTCACCAACACATTCATCCTTGTCATCCAATCAACATCATTCTAATAATATCCCAATCAATTTTCATCCTAATCATTATTCTTATCATTCTACATCATATCATAATCACATCCTACTCATACCTTCATCATTCAACCTTCATTGTTCAATCAAATTCATCCTTATCACCTCACCCCAAATTATATCCTAATCATTTCTAAATCATCCCTAATCACCCACCTAATCATCCAAGCAATCTCATACTCTATCACATTCCTAGTCATTCTACCTTATCATTACCTTCATCATAATCGAGCACTTGTCAATAATGTCCTAATCACACAAGATGACACACAACAATATGAAGACATGCATAATTCCATGACAATCCTAGAGAACGAGGTTCTATCACCCCAAGCCTATTCACAAGTCTATCCAAGTCCACCTTGGCAGCAAGACAAAATGCCTTTAAATTCTCATTCTACCTTTGACAAGGGGAACATAAGTCTACCTCATCCACCCTATAAGTACCTTATACCATTTAATCCTCCATCAACTCCACGTCCTAGAATCAAACATTACAAATGCAAACCCAAACCCACCAATTCATTCAATTCCTTTGACACTCCATCCAACCAAGGTTCAAATCCTAACCCTAAGCCAACACCTTCCATCCCTCTTAACCCTCCACCTTGGGAACTTTCTGCTCCGCCTAATCCTAATCACAAGCCCACATCATCTACCCTCATTGTCCATCCACTCTATTGTTCTTCTACACATGCACTTGCAAAGGATGTGATCCAATGGCTACTAGCAAGGAACAACCTATCTCCATGTCATCCAACACATATGCTTGAGCCTCCTCCCATGAGTCCTAGTCAAGACCCATCACACCCTTATGTTGTTGACCATCAAGAACATATTGAGCCTATCCAAGAGTCATTTTCTTCCACTCAAAGTCAAAAGCTATGTCAAGGGTATACTCCTAAGCACATGGAAACATTAGCCCCTTGTCTAATTCAAGATCAAACCCCTTCCATTCCACCCATCCACAGCACACTTACTCCTTACGATGATCAAGCTCCCATTTATGATCACAATCCCACTTATGATCAAGAAAACCATGTTGATCCTCTTAGTCAACTATATGCATTCCATGGTCAAGAGCTTGCCACCTCACCCATTCACGATCCCACATTATCCACTTCACATGATGAGACATGTGCCTCCTAAGAACACACACACATATACGATCAAACAAATAACTTGGATCTTAGTGAACATCATAATAATCAAGATCCTAATGCTCTTTCCACATCCACCACCAACTCTATTTCAAATCCACCATCATATCCACTTGGCCTATCCACCTTCATTCATGAATGTTCCTCCTTAGGGACACAATAACCTTTGTCTATCACTTCACCTTCTCCATCTAATCATGAGCTTGTGTCTAATGTCCAAAACATGCCTAGTCCCATTATCAATCGCATGCTCCAAAACATGAACTACCAAGGTAAAGGCTTAAGCCTTCATGAATAAGGTATTTTGGAGCCTATCCATGTCAAAATCCCTCCACACTCATATGGCCTTGGATACACACCCCAAGGTAAACAATTTCACGATGTTGGTACCACCTCCATTCATCATATGTCACCACTTTCCATCATAAATCCCATCACATTCCTAAAACATACATTGCCATTCTGCCTCCCTCATCCTACAAATGTCAAAAGCATGTGACCATACATCTTCCACCATCCACTTTACCTCTACTACTTCCAAATCCACATATCCCTCCATCCACTTTACCACTGCTTCTCCCAACACCAAATCCATCTATCTACACATTCCCTCGCATTCCTAATCATGATCAATCAATGCACATATTGTGTAAACATAAAGCTTTCACTCATTCCACCTGCCAAATGGGATTCAAAAATAAATGTTTGGATGCCAACACTCATAAAGTCAAAAATCATAAAGGTCCTAATGCCTTAGGACATCAATCCAAAAATTCAAAGCAAGGTACATTCAAAAATCCATCCAAACCCATACCTCCAAAAGCAAAGTCAAAAATGACAATGGTATGGGTCCCTAAACAAAAAGGAATCAAGTCAAATGAGGCATCCACTTCTAAAAAATCCCAACCATCCTCTTCCATCCAAAAGTCATATTCCATTCACAAGTCTCAAATTCCTTCATCCCACATAAAAGGCAAAAATCATAAAAATACTAAGACTATGTGGGTCCCTAAAATCCTATCAGGGTAGATGCAAGAAGTTGTGTCCACTTAAGGTGGAAGTTTCGGAGTTAGAAAAAAATCAGAAATCGGGGAACGAAAAACGGGATCCCGTTTTGCCTCGGGATCCCGAGCCTAGAACCAAAAACGCGATCCCGTTTTTCCCGGGATCCCGAACCTAGAGGCCATAAACGCGATCCCGTTATATAAAACGGGATCCCGTTTTATAAAACGGGATCCCGTTTGTGAAAAG
Organism: Cunninghamia lanceolata; assembly: GCA_027924645.1. NCBI lineage: Eukaryota > Viridiplantae > Streptophyta > Pinopsida > Cupressales > Cupressaceae > Cunninghamia > Cunninghamia lanceolata. The sequence continues at coordinate 8,718,541 of BSBN01000165.1, read as the reverse complement.
TATTAAATTTTTTAAAAAACAGCAGAGACCCCATTTTCAACAGCGACAGGCGACAGAGGAAAACGGGATCCCGAGTTTATTAAATGGGATCCCGTTTTATTCACGACCGATGGAGTAGTAAACGGGATCCCGTTTTATAAACGGGATTGCGTTCTATAAACGGGATCCCGTTATTCAAAATTTGAATTTTAGGCTCGGGTTTTGCTTTGTAACCCGCTTTGGAAAATGCTTTGGGGACCCGACCCTGACCTCTGGTCCTAGTTTGACCTGCACCTTGAAGGCCCTATCAATGTTACAACAAAATAGTGACTTTGGGCATATATTTAAAGGTCTATTTTGCAGAATATTTTGACGAAATTAAAACCCATTATAGAGGAGACAATGTAGATTCTAAATATGTAATTTTTTTTACAATTAAATTATTTTTTTTATTTTTTAATCAATTTATGATGAAATAGGTTCATAACCTTGAATTACCAGGGTTTTTTAATATTTTAATAACTTTTTATTAAAATATTTTTTTGTAAAAAAAATTGTATGAAAACGTACTTTAGACAATTCTTTTCAATTTAAAAAAAAAATTTCAAAAAATGTTAAGTTTAGGTCATCTTATGCGTGACGTACACGATGATTTTTTAAAAGACAAAAAATGACCAATAAAAAATTAATAAAAAAAAAATTATTCAATAAAAAATTACAAAAAAATATGGAAAACATGCTTCAGTGAGTTACAAAGCTTTTCCCAAAAGGATTTTGAAAAATATGATTATTTAGGTCAAAATATGGATGACGTACACGTACATGGTATAGTAAAAAAAAAGTGACTTTTAAACAGTGGTTTTTAGAAACGCCTATTCAAAATCAATTTCTATCATCTGGGTATTGAAAAAAATTACATATTTGGAAACTAGACTCCGAGTACTACATTTCATATTTAGTGACTTTTTCCAAGATTCCACCTTTAAGTGCTTCAAATTTTTAGGTCAAATGTGACAAATTCTGAAAATTAGGAAAAACACTTCCACTTTTTGGCCAAAAAGTGGACACAACTTCTTGCACACACCCATCATCCATCCACTAAGCAAATATCACCATTGCTTTCTACCCCGCCATCCAACCAAAAGCTTCAATGTTTATCATGGTGTGTGCAACCGTTGGTCACGATTCCCTTGCGTACCTCCATCACCCCATCATTCAACCATTACCCTACATATCTACCTTATCACGTCCCTATGGTCCATGCTTTTGCATAAACATTTAATCCATCCTCCTTGCATAAGCCCTACATAATCCACATCATAATCCACTATCTTCCCTACATAATCTACATAATCCACTATCTTCCCTCCATAATCCACATCATAATCCACTATCTACCTTATCCATCTCACTTTCACGCAATCACCCTACCAACATTGATGAGCATAATGACTTGACATGGTCCATGCGACGACATCTTTCTCTAATGGGACTATCACCTTTCATGGCACTAGACACTCAAGTCCCTCTCGTCTGTATCCCCCCTCTCTCATTTACAAAAAATCAAAAGGTCAAAAAAGTCAAAAAAATCAAAAAGGTCAAAAAAAAGAAAAATAAAAAAAGTAAAGAGAAATCCATTCGGCCAATCGTGAAAACCACCCTTGGTGGTGCCTTGGATAAGTACCATGATGAAAACCTGGAAAACAGGCGTCGTGGTAGGTTGATCTTCTATGTCACCTACACTTAGGGGCACATTGTCTCATCCGACCTATCATTTTCTATCCATTTTCCATCCTTATCCATCCATACACATACCTATCCTATCGAGGCCATTCATTCTCCCTTCCTCTTTTGATCTTGATAAAGAAACGGGGGCAAAATATTGAACAATGCTTTGGGTATACCTCATCTCTTTCAAACCAATCCATCCATTATCCTATTGTCATAATCTTTGTCACACCAAATCCTAAGCATTACACCTAGAATGGGGCAAGTTATTCCTATGTGACATAGTCCTTGGAGATCACATCCTTGCTCTCTTACACATACATCCATTCCACCCATTATCACCTATCATTTGATCTGTCCTTTCTTCGTGCACCTAGACTTGGTTTTCCCTTGTCATTGGTACTTAGTGAAAAGGCTACCTCAAATCGTCATCCAATGCCATCCAAAACATTTCAAAAAAACACCAAAAAATCAAATATGTCAAAAATCCTAAAAACTGAAATATTTTCAAAAACACAAAAAAATCAAAACATGTCAACATCCAAAAAAATCACAACATTCAAAAATCCCAAAAAAATCACAACATTCAAAAATCCAAAAAAATCAAAACATGTCAAAACCCAAAAAATAAAAATATTCCCCAAGACAAAAAAATAAAATATGCAACAAAAATCCAAGCAATAGAATCAATCAATCAATTCATCACATCATTCATTACCAAGTCAATTCTTCAATCCAATTCTTCCAATCCAATTCAATTCACATTCTAATCCAATCAAATCAATCACATCATCATATCATTAAAATCAGTTCTTCAAATCATCCACTGTCTGCATGGTCGAACTACGTTGCCTCTGAGATTTCACATAGGCAAGGCCATCTTCGATGTGCCCCCGAGGCACTAGGTCAGTCCCTTAGGGTCCATTGAGTCAGCCATCATAATAAGTCATCCTTTCATGAAATAGACACTTTGATCAGACAGTCAATCTTTCGAGAAATACACACTTCAAACCAATCCCAAACATCAACAAAGACAAGCTATTCCAATCAGCCAAATCAATCAATTGCCATCAAACTAGCCTTATCTACATGGAATGGGGCATCCTCGAAACTAGGATTTTGTTCCTTATATGGCATGTGTCATATATCAAGCATCAATCAAATCCTGGTTTTAGTCGCATGGCCAACAACACTAGTGTCAATCAATCACTTGCCTTAGACAGGTAGGGGCATTGTCGAAACCAGACCAGGTGTCTTATATGACATGCTTCCTATCCTGAAACAAGGTTTCTTCTTCATCCAATCAAACATCATCAATCACACTCTGGTGTTTCTCGCATGGCCAACAACACTAGTGTCACTCAATCAATCAGTTGCCTTAGACATGTAGGGCCATTGTCGAAACCAGATCAGGTGTCTTATACGACATGCTTTCTATCCTAAAACCAGGCCTCCTTCATCGAATCATTGTAATCAATCAAACACGTATCACTTGGCAAAATACACAAATGGCTATTGGTCTAGTTTGTCTTTGCTTTTACTGGATTGTTTTGCAATCTCGTTCTTATGTTTCTCAAGGTAGTCCCTAAGTGATGAAGAGAAGCGAGGATAGAGCGAAACCTTTTTCTTTGATTATTGTTTGCAGTTTGTCTTGGCAAAATAACTGGGGCAACTTGGTGTCTTGCGTGTGATCAGGATTCCATTGGGTGTGAACCAAAGACATCCTATGCATTGGAAATAATAACTGCTTCCTTGCATTAGGACTTGCACACCTCACAGTTATCTCATCGCATGTTCTGACAAGGTACCACAGTTACCTAGTTGAGTCAAGCATTCCTTGTCTATCATGTGATTGTTTCGCAAGGGACTACACTTTCCACCTTGGCCTTTGACATGCCAATGGTGATTGTCGTCCTTTGACATAATAAGTTCTATGATGATAAGCAAAAAAATTGCAAGTGAGAAGCTCAAAAATCTATCAAAGCAAGATCTCATTTCCATTCTTCTAGCCAATCTTTCATTCCTCCTCCATCTCTCTCTCATATCTTCATTCCTCCACCTTCATTGCATCTTAACGCATCCTTTCCTTTCTTCTATCCATTCCTCTATTTTCTTCCTTCACCAACCCCTTCATTTCTAGAGCCTACCCATGTTTGTCCAACCCACCTATCCTCTGGAGGGGGAATCATCATCCTATCTTTCCATCATCATCCTTTTCCTCTATCCATTTCCTTAGCTTCTTTGAAATGATGTTACTCAACATAAATCTCATCATCTCGAACATCATCTCAAAGAGGGGCAAAATGTAAACACCTAAAAGTGTCCTCAGGTTGCAAAACCCTAATTCCTTCCACATTCTACTAATTTTCCCTAAATTTCTTCTATGGTTCAATAATTAATTTGAATTAATTAATTTTTGATCATTCACATTCCAGATATCCCCTTTCACTCACTTAATTAAATAAATTCCATTTGTTTAATTAAGGTTCACATGTCCCCTTCATTTGATTTATTCAAACAAAATAAATCAACCCCATCACATTATTCCCCTCTCCAAATAAATTAAATAAATGAACCTAATTTATTTAATTTTAAATCTATTCCACCTCACTATTTATCCTAATTTAAAATTCAATTTTGTCCTCTTGTGGTGAGGAAACCCTAATCATCCTCCACCCTTGATTTGGCTCCCAAGTCAACAATGAATCTTGGCCATTCATTCAAATCAGCTCCTCTATAAAACAACCCATTCAGCTTCATTTTCACCTCTTAGAAGACATATTTTCATGCTCTCTAATCTCATACAACTCTCCAACATCTTGCCATTCCTATGAGATTCTCATGATTGTGCAAAAATCTAGAAATCTGAGAACAATAATGGAAGATTTAGGAGGACAATGGAGATGAGACAATACTAGCTTAGATTCTATGTTTATTTCTGTTTGTTTGACTATTATCTAGGTTAGATTGCTCTCCATTGGGAGATAGGGTTAGCTGTTATTTTGTTTTCTGCATGATTAGCTAGTTTTTTCCCTATCTTCATCAATAACTAAGCATGTTATTCTAAATAGAATATAACAAAGCTTACAATTTCAATAATCAATTACATGTCCTTAGTGAATAACTTTCACTATGCATGTACAAGTTATGCTCAAGGTGTTAAATATCAAATTATACATTACAATTGACCATCAAGTCATAAAATGAAAAAAAAATACTACATCTGGAACATATGACATCTGTCTTCATAAGCCTTGGCTTGTCTCATGCTTGGGAAGGAGAGCATCATCTAGGTGCTTTTCCTCCAACCATAGACTGGTGGTCCCCCGCACAACTTTCTACCTGGAAGCGGCCCTACCCTTCACGAAAGGGATAGATATAAGGAACTGTTAGGTTAGTCATCTGAGTATCTGGTGTTGTGTCCTTCATGATGTCACTCGATCACACAACTATAGATCCCATCTAACTATGTATGACACTTCTGGAGACATCATGCCATCTGGAGCACTATGGACTGACAATGCATGCAGAGATGAATGCATTACTTTGGCCAAAGATTTATATACATGTATGTTTCGCAATGAACTTCATCATATGTCCACCACCCTAACTCGACTTAGAAGTTGTCTCATCCTACATTATGCTTAATTTGACCTTTCACTCTAGGTCTAATATAGGTAGGTTCAATTCATTCTTAGTCCAATCCTAGGACAATCAACTCCTATCTTAGGAGTGCATTAAATATAATAGGTTGCTTTCACAACAAGGAACTTGTGACTCCTCATCACTCTATTCCATTTTTCAACATAACAATAGCTAAAACAAGATTTCCCAACAAACGACTCTTATCTTAGGAGTACTGTGAGGCCTACTTTTTCATTCCCTTGCATTTGACTATTTATTTACTGTTGGTGATACATTTAGACTTGTGGGACTGTTGATCCTGAATTTCTAGACTATTAGACTTTATGTTGTATGTGGATTTGTTATGCTTAGTATGTTTACGATGTGTTTAGACCTGGCTATTGCTTTACTGATGATGTTAGATAGATGGTTTATATTATGATGTTATGGGAAAACTAATTGGGTGATGTTAGTTAGAAATTTGTTTTGTGATTCAATCTTGGGAATGGATGTTTGAAATGCAGAATTTAGAATCTAATTGTAATGTGACTTCCTTTATGCTTATATGAACTTGTGATATTTTATAAGAGTGTTTCAATTTGCTTTGGCTATTATATATATGTGGAATTAACTTTTCAATTGAGTGCGCAGGTATTTCTAACAAGCCACAAAAATTGGAGATCATCCCACACACAATGTTGTTTTCCCTTGTGAAGCCGATCTAGTTCAATGGGGAACCAAGATCAACTCTGTGCATGATGAAAATTTTGTAATGTTGTTGCATGTTGTTAGTTGGGCTAAGTCTACCCCTCTTTTATTTTGAATTCTAATTGGTGTTGTAAGAATATTGTCTTTGAATTTCATTTTTTAAGTTATAAATTTTGAGACCCCTTTTCATGTGCTTTAACTCAACCCTTGGTGCTCAAAATGGGCTAAACTTGACCTTGGGTTGTACCCCTTGGGTCTAGGGACCTTTTTTGCTTGGGTAACCCTAGGTAAACCTCCATTTGGTCACTTTAACTTCACCCTGAAGTAAAGTGACGAAATTGGAGGCATGGGAGAGAGAGGATGAGTGAGTCAAACACTCAACCTCATCCTTACCTCTTCCCTAGGTTGGAGATGACTCCAAGACCCCTCAATGGTGGAGGACTTTAATCCAAGTCTCTTCCACCATTGGTGAGGGTACCTTGGGGTTGTGTGGTCCCTCTTGGGAGGAAAGGAATGGGAGACATGTGTCACCCATTCCCTCTTAAGCTCCACTTTTCTCTCCCACGTGTTCTAGAGAGGACAAGTGGAAGGGAGAGAGAGACTTGGGGATGGGTGAATGACATGTGTCACCACCCATCCCATGGGTCTTGCTTGTAGTTGGGAGGAGGAGTGAGGAGGTGACAAGTGTCACCTCCTCATTCCTCAAAGCTCATGGGAAGAGTTTATTTTAATCCCACTTGGAGAAGGGTATGGGTTGTTAAATTTTTGAAAAATTTTATTGTTTGAATTTTACTTTGGGGGAAAAAGTTAGAGGGAGTTTTGTGGCTTATGTTGGAGGAGGAGTTGGAGAAGCTCTACATCAACCATCTACCAAATTGGGTTTTTTAAGGTTGGTTTCAAGGCTAAGGCCTTCCCTTATGTATTTTTATTTGTTTGTGTGATGCTATGTGTGAGATCTATTTTTGAGTTTTATTTGTTGTGGGGGAAAAATTATAAGGGTGATGTAAAAGCCTCTCCCACTTGGGAGAAGATTCTCAACAAGTGTGGGGTGGGGGAGGAGTGAACCTCCTTGGGGTCATTTCCTTGATTTTGTGGTGATCTAAGCCTTGAGGGCAATATGTGGATAATTGCAATATGTGAAATGGCTTGAGAGCCAAATGGAAGCTTTGTGGAAATTGTGTTTAAAAAGAGTTGGCTTGAGGCCTTAAGAGGTATTTGTATTTGGGATATTTGTAGGAGTGAGTTGAGTGTTGTCCACTCCCCTACCCCTTTGAACTCATCTCAAATGAGTTCTTGTGTTGTGTTAACCATGGGAGTAAATTTGTGTTTGGTTGTTGAATGCCTTGTTGTGATGTGGAATGAGTTCCCAAGTGTGTGGATGACCTCCCTAGCTCGTGGGTGACCCACTAGCGGGTCTATGGTAGGGAGGAGAGCAAGTTGTTGTGGCTTCTTTCCCCTTGTTGTGTTAATGCAGGTTCTTTGGAGCTAAGTTTGTGAAGTTGGAGAAAACACCATTATTCTTGGAGTTGATATCCTATTTTATCTTTAGCTCTTGTGAGAGAGCATGGGCAATTTAGGAGCTTGTATCTTTTGTTAGTTGTCAAAGAGAAGAGCATTGTTCTCTCTCTTGTTGTAAAAATATATTTTTTTATTTTGTGTGTAAGTTATTTACCTTGAAATAGAAATTTAAAATTTGTTGGTTTTAATGTTTATCATTCAAAAATGTTGAAGGAAGAAAATTTGTTTTTTTTTAAAGCTTTTTCATTTGCATGTTTATTTTAAAATATCAATTAGTAAAGTTGTGATTTTGTTGTTGAGACAACATGAAAATTTGTATTTAGTTCTTATGAGAAAGAGAAAATTAGATGATGTTAAGTATTAGAAGTATTTACTTAAATGTATTTATTTCTTTTCTTTAAAAATGAACATATTAGAAATACAATGAGTATATTTTGATAAGAGAAATGAGTTTCTTGCCTTATAAAATTTTGATAAAAAAAAGAATATAACTTGATTTATTGTTCTTAAAAGTAGATTTGAAGTGATTGGAAGGAAAATTATAGTTGAAAACTATATATATATATATACATACATACAAATATATATACAAATATATAAATTATGTAATTATTTGCATTTAGATATAAACTGATTTTATTATTCTACCAGAAAAAAATAGAGAATACATTATATATACAATAGTATATATTATTATTATTATTATTATTATAAAAAAAAGAAAACCATTTAAAAATGATCGTTGTGTAAAATGAAATAGACTGAGGGTTTGAAATTTACAGTGGGCAGTTTCTATTTTTTTTTAAAAATATTACATGTGGTGGGGGAGTTTGAACCCCCCACCGTCACCATACATATAAAAGTGGGAATGTGGGGAGGGGACGGAGCCCCCACCCACAGCTGTGTGGGATGTGGGTGGAGGCTCCGCCCCCTCCCCACATCCCCACACCCCAACACCCGTGGACCTCCCCTTTGACCACCGTCTGTCGTTCCACCCCGCCACGGCACCTATCACTCCCCGCGGCCACTGCAACTCCGCCCCCCGCGCAGTCCACAACCCACAGTCGCCGCTGGCCCCCTCACCACCAACACCTCTGCCGCTGGACCTCTGCCACCACTGCTGCAGCCGCCCTCCTCAATACGCCACCGCCACTGCTGCCCCAGTAGCACTACTCCCCACTGTCACTAAAAATTGGGGTTTAGCATTTTAAACAATATATATATATATATATATATATATATATATATATATATATATATATATATATATATATATATATATATATATATATTCTAAAAATCTAGAGCATAAAATATATATTCATTATATATATATATATATATATGTCATCATATGCATTTCATATGTGGCCACCATTAAACCTACAAAACAACCAAAACAAAGAATGAGAGAAAGAGAAAGGAAGAAGGAGAGAAAACAAAGAGGAGAAAAAAAGAAACGTGTTTCAAAAATAGGGTTAGGGCTTTTGCCCTTAGGGATATTGTATTTTATGTTTGGAGGATTTTAGGGCAAAGAGAAATTAAAATTCTTTTTAAAATTTAACTTTCCCTCTTTTTAAATATTTTGCTCATTTGTTTTAAGTTTCTGATTTTATAAAGGGGATTTGAGATAGTTAATATAATGGGTAAAACTTTATCCTTTTTGGAATTTTATTTTTATTTGTTAGTGGATGTTAATAAATAAATTAGATCATGATAAAAGGATTTATTTGATTCAACTAAGTTTTACACAATTTAAATATTGGGATGTATTTATTTTAAACAATCGGGTTAAATCTTAGATTATAAAAACCTAACTCGACGAGGATGATTTAAACTACATCGTTATTAATTAAAATTTAAAATTCTTTTCTCAGATTTTAAACTTTCTAATTGGGTCCGGACTTGTATGTATCCATTTGTATCACTTTGTTATATCACATGCATACACTTTTTATACAATTGCGGACTGCATTGGATTTGTGAAACGGATTGGAATTATCTTTGGATCCTCCATTGTATGTATCTTGATGTATTACCTTTTTGCATATCATATACAATCGTTTATAAAATAAATTGGATTTCAGATCTGTCCTTGTATATTTTCCTGCATCCTCCTTTTGTATATCGCATTCATATCTTTTGTATATCGGATATAGTTTCTTCTGTATACAAGAGTGGGCCTGACTAGGTTTATGAAATGAATTGAAATCGCCTCCAAATCCGCATTTGTGTCACCTTCTTATATATCAAATGCATGTGTTATATATACAATAGCAGACCCTAACTAAAATTCACAATATTTAATCTGTCATTTCAAATTCGGGTTTGTATAAACTTGTATACCCATTGGTGATGGGGCCCACATAGGTATCTTTGGTGTTTCGTGCATTTGTATTTACATTTCCTTTGTTTCTCATATGCATTTGTCTTTGTATCTTGTTTACATACATTGCAATATATAATCACGGACTTCAAATAAAGCTCTTAGAATTTAAACTTTCTATATGGGTCCGGACTTGTATGTATCCGTTTGTATCACCTTTTTATATCACATGCATACACTTTTTATACAATCGCGGACTTCATTGGATTTGTGAAACGAATTGGAATTATCTTGGGATCCCCCATTGTATGTATCTTGTTGTATTGTCTCCAACATACATACGTGGCCCCCACCCATTATTTATATTTCCAATGATGTCAAGTTTTGTATAATATTCTCTTGTATATTTTCTTTGTATATTGTCGTTTGTATGTTATCTTGTACAAGCGCACATACAAAGCATCTTATACAAACCCTCTCTTGTATATTTTCTTTGTATATTATCGTTTGTATGTTTTCTTGTATAAGCGCACATACAAAGCATCTTATACAAACCCTCTCTTGTATATTTTCTTTGCATATTGTCATTTGTATGTGATCTTGTATAAGTGCACATACAGAGCATGTCATCCCCAGCGATGCTTTATATTCCTTTGTATATCGGGTATGTATATTATAAACATACAAGCACCCTGAACATACAAAGATTTTTCAGGATTTAACTTTCTTTTCGTATCCGGTTTGTATCTCTTATTTGCATCCTTCTAACTTGTATATCAGCTTGTATATCATTATTTATACAAGCCCGATATGCATACGGTGGATCCCACATCACTTTTTTGATTGTATCTTCTGAAATGCATACTTGTATCCGATTTTTAGATACAAAGCCAAATACATTCAAACTCATTTGCATCACCTCTTCGGACTTATTTTATAAACCATAATTTTCTTATTTTTCGCCTCCGCGATGGATATAAAGTGCAATGCATCTAGTCATGATGCATCATTTTAACCAAATTTCAACCTTTCTTGAGTTCCGCATTGTATGTATGAAATGTATTACCACACATACAATGCACGAAACATACAACAATAAAAACTCATTTCATAATCTTTTCAGTTCCGCGACATGCAGATAGCTATGTATATCATCTTGTATGTTTCCCTTTGCCAAACTCAAAATACATCCGTTGGACTTGACCAAATATTTATTTAAACTCTTAACTTTGTCGGGTCCGGTTCTATGAAAAGTCATCAGGTTAGGATCTTCATGCATATCGGTGTAAGCCTCGCCGAAGCACTTTTCTTCAATCGATGAGACTTTAGAGTATCAGAAACTCCTTGATTTTTCTTTCCGATGATAATTTCCTGCTGATGATTGCTAGTTCCTATCGTTCCATTAGATGCTTCGGTGAGAGTCCTACCGATCTCCACCGTCGACATGACTTACACTATCGAGAGGGCTTGTAGAGTCCTCGCCGATAGTGTTTTCCTATGCTGATCTAATTGATATGTTTTGACAAGTAGCAGTGTTTTCCTATGCCAATCTAATTGATATGTTTTGACAGGTAACAGCATTTTCTATGCCGATCTAAATGATATGTTTTGATGGGTTAGAATTTAGTTGGAACGGGATATTTTATATTATCAACATTATTAAGTGAAATGGTTGTTCACTTACTTATGCCCACATGTAGATATATAAAATAGTATTTGTACAATTTATATATATAGATGTTGGCATATATAGTGGATCAGTCAACCAAAATGGGATGCCCCTCATAATCAGATTTAAATTAACATTGAAGCAAGTGTGCTTGATTAATTTTGATAAGCTTGGCAATAGCAAGTATTTTATTCTTTCATCTCAAGCAAAGGTTTTAAAGAACTATCAGATGTTTGCAAGAGAATGAATTTTATGTTTTTTGTATAGCTAACATGCGAAAAGAAGTGGCAGTTTTCCTGTGGTTTCAGCTTAGACAGGTATACTGGTAGGAGCAAGATAGAAGAAGCCCTTTTAATTGGATAATGGATAGTTGATCAAAGGTTATAAGCCTTGGAGGTCATCCCAGGAGTCAAAGAACCAAAAGACATACAGCAAGAGGATATAAAAAGAAAGGCCATGGATAAGGGCGATGTCTATATTTGTATCTCAGTAACTGTATAAGAAAATATGTTTCCTTGTTGGGCTTGACCCCATATAAGTTCTATAAATAAATAGTATGTACTGGACCACAAAAGTTCTGGGCTAGACCGGAGGTTTTCTTCACTCTGTTCTTTCCTACCGATGCCCGCACTGAATAGGGCTGTATTTTATAACTGATTTTATATATTAATGGCCTCGGCCTTTTACTAATCAAAATAATAATAATAATAATAATAATTTAATATTCTTTTTAATCATTTTTGGAGCAATTTAATTAACGAATTTAAGTTAGACATTGTTTTAAATCCAACTCAAAAACCTAGCAAACTATTTAAACGAAGTTAGTAAAACATGTTTCTAAGATCTGATCTACCAAGAAATTAGGAATAATGTAATGGATGCAGAGATAACTTTGATTGATCGAAAACGTGAAGGAGAACAAATCGATCGAGCTTTGTTGAAAAAGTTTTAAATTATAGAAAACGTGAAGGAGAACAAATTGATCAGACTTTGTTGAAAAATGTTTAATTAACTTATTCATCTGATCTACCAATTCAATTAGTGAGACGTAGGTAAATTTTTACCAAACCCTCAAACTTTTGATCATATTAGCTTTAGTACAATAAACCCTACTCATGCCCGTGAGGCGTTATGCTGCCGGATTATTTTCTAGAAATTAAGGTTTAGCTAGGTTAGTGAAGTTTAACCTTGTTTGGGATTATAATATTGTTTTTTGCCGAGTATCATCTTTTGATTTTTGTATTTTACCATCCTCTCATGCACTTAATTTTTGGCTATTGATTTTGACTTACATCAAAATCCCTTCATTCATATAGGTTAACTTAGGGTTTCGATTGTTGATCCTAACCCTATTGGCGATGTTAACTGCGTCGCTTCAACCCCCTAGTTGGCCTTCGTTGCGTATGGTATGCAGACGTGAACGCATTACCCTGCATTCAACTGTCATGTTTACACCTTAAGTGTAACACCACCGAGCACGCTTACGGGTGCGAGGGGGTTTCGAGGGAAGCGTGGAATTTTTTTTTTGATATTTCGTGTCATTACCACATGTCAAATGTGGACATGACACGTGTGATGCGTGTCGTGATTGCATGGGAAATGTGGGCATGACAAGTACATTTAATTATGTTACGTTGCTTTCGCAACAAGGACTCCTGTGACTCCACATCACCCTATTCCCATCTTTTCAAAATGTCCATAACCAAAAAAAGTTTTCCAACTTATGACCTTCCTAGGTTCACAATTTGATGTTGGCCTATCACAAAATTTATATTCAAATCATGTCATTTAAGACTTATATCATAATAATCTAATAATACGGTCTTACTGAAAGACTCTATCTCAAGTATCCTCATGGGTTTTAATATCTTATGCCTCAACCGTGAAGAATGGCCATTCGAAAGAGATGGCTTCTGTTTACGTTGCAGTACAAGAGTTTCATACCGACCATAGTATTAATTCTTATAAGTATATAATTATTTGGGAGAAATAGTTCCTCCAATAAACCTAACATGTACTTAATGTTGCCTACAAGGCAATACAACATACCACTTATCCAGTTTCTCCTTCTTCAACAAGGAGTCAATATATCTTTTAAATACATAAAATGCATCATAGTTATCCTAATAACTATTATTAACAGTCAAATTAATGTTATAGGGAATATGTGACTCCATGTCACACTATTCCATAATTCTTAAAGGAAATAGTAAATTCTTAGTTTCAACTCTTACCCTACTCGGTCGGTGTTAACTTTGTTTACCTATCTTCAAGGTTAGACTCAAATCTTAATATCTATGAAAGGCTCATAAAGACTCATAGAGTCAATCTCTTTTAAGTTCTTCCTTAAGAGACTTTCTTAATGCCAAATAATAGTCATTCACACAGTTGGCCTTTACCTTCTTTAAATCTATTAGTTTATTAAATAACAAGGTTAAGTTCTTACAATCAAAAGAACTATTAAATAAATACTTCATGTAGGAATTATGATATATAGTCGAAGCTGCAAAGATAGCCATAATATATATGCATGTAAATATTAACCTACTCTTCTCCACGAAGAGCCATAATAACCAAGTTATACTCTATACGTATCACAATTGGGGTTCGATTCCACTTACTATCGAGTTAGCAAGATAATAAATCAAGTGCTCACGGCACTAACATAGTCATTCTACTGGATTAAAGAGTGTTTGCAACTGTCATGGATGTGACCATTGTTATCATGGCGCGCTGTAAAATGATGGTATCACCACCATAGGTCGATACCCACGACTTGTCTTAAACAAAGGATTATCACCCTATCATGCTCCATATTAAACACCAGATTCAAGGCTTATCGAATGATATGAAATTAAAAGAAAACATTATTAAGTCGATACATGGCTCAACCCGCAACTGGTATCTCATAGGTGCACATGCATGCACATCCAGCAAAGGGGTTGCGGCCTCATGATGGCCAAGTGCCACTTAAAAACATAGTAGTTCAAGATTCTACATAAAAGATTACGGTGAGGCTTCAATAGCCTTCAACATACAGTGATAATCATCAAGATATACTTATAATCATATTCTCTACTCTACATATCATATGCTTATATAAATGGTTTCCTTGAGTTGACATAGTTGACGTCTTCCATTTACAAGGGTTTAAAATTTGTATTTGGAAACCTTAATATGTATGAGCCATAAGCTCTAAGACATCATACTTGTGATATGACACAGTGGTGGATGTCTTGTCTGTTGGGTTTTGAGCTTCCTCACTCTATCTCCCTATTGCGACAGCTTACTGCTAAAAGATAACTTCCTGATATTTGCCACCCCTCCCATTCTCTTCCCTCTAGAATCTAATAATGATGGAACAGAATGTTGATAGCCTTTGATAACCATCAAAAGATAGTTCTTTGCATGCATTATCTATGTGCCACCTTGCGGAATCTATTGATCAACATAGTCCACTCTTGGCCGGTCCGCGAGGAGGGCTCCAACAAGCCTCCATCTGACCTAAATTTCTCTTCCCACTCCTCGTGGGTAATGGTTATCGGATAGACAAGGATATAGATTAAGTGATATGGTTATAAACATAGTCAATACTATTAACATTGGCCTCTAAAGAGGTCCTCATAACATAGTCACCCTTAGCTAGATAATAAGGGTTGAATACTTCTAACATATCAAAGATCATCATTATAATGAAAACAAAGGATGACACACTAATAGTTTAGGTTTTTCGGGGTCGAGTAATACTCCCCCTCAAACAACTATCGACCTTTGTCAAAAAATAAGGAATAAATAAATAATATCCCAAATTGGAAATAAGAAAAACAAGAGAATTCTTTATCTATTCACAAGACTAACTCTTGACTTTCGACGATGTTCAAGGAACGTTGTTTAGTTGTCATAACCATTGTCGAGATAGCACCACTGACAAGACGAATCAAAAAGGAGATTGATTACCTAGAAAGAAAACATGACTCACGACAACTTTCAAAGGATTCATAAGGACATAGAATCAGATACTCAAATGGCTATTTGGCCCATCTTGACATCTATCTCTTCCTCATGGATGATACTCTCCTTCCATATTTAAAGGATGATTACTTTCCTAATCAAACTCACCACTAGAAAATCATGATCAGTGCATCATCAGGGTGTGTGCAGGATCATTGCAGGCCAAATAGTGGCAATAGAAAAAAATTATGTTTTTACTTAGCCAAATTCACAACTTGGCAAAGTTTGACTTTCATATGTTTTGAAATGGATATCCATTTTTAGAAATACAAAACAGATATCCATTTTGCAAAATGGATATCCATTTTTCTTCCCCCAATTCAAGGCATTGGTAATGACTTGGAGAGGATATATAACTATTTGAGCAATAATATGAGATTTCATTATAACAATCTTCTTCTTCATACACTTCATATTAGCTAGGCCTACAACTATAATATAAATTATATGAAAGGGAAGACCTAGGAAAACCATTAGGCCAAGGATCCATGTTTAAAAAGATTCAAAACACATTGAAACTAAGAAAGTACACTTCATACAAATGTGCATTCTTGTATGAAAGTAACTTTATCTCACCAAGAGAAGAAAGAACACATGTTCCTTAAACCTCATGCTTCACCTAAATTGCTTTACCCAATCCTTCATATGATTTGATTCATGATACATGGTTTGAGAAGGATACACATGATATACCCTTACCCTCTAGTGATAAAATTATGAATGATACTTTATGTGGTGAAGCTACACCTTCATTAATCCTTCATGACATTGTTATTCCTTGTGATGATGATGATCCTTCATGTGATTTGTTAGGACATAATGCAAAGTTAACATGGCATGAACTCTCTTGGAAGGCTAAGCATGGACTATAAGAACATTGAACTAGTTGGATTTGTTAAGCTCGTCATTTATGAAAGAACCTTAAAGGTTAAGCTTAATTAGGTAATGTTATTTTTTAGTGTGGTTGTTTGTGCAACAATGTGTAAATTAATGTTACCTAAGGATAAATCTAACTATACTAACATTTTAATAACCATGAGAGCTAGGACTAATAATTAGACTAAAAACTTGACAGACAATACAACTTGGACACATGTAGGACTTGAAAAATGGAAAAGAATAATTAAATGTGGAAAACAATGAAAAAGTGGTATTAGTTGCACCTATGTAGAGAAGTGGTTTAGAGATTTAGGGGTTGGGGGAATTATTTAGGGTTTAGAGGTTTAGGGTTGCTCGAGTTTAGGGGTTTGGGGTTTACAGAATAAAGAGAGATAGAGAGAGGGGATTGATAGAGATTGGGAGAGATAGAGGAGACAGAGGGGAGAGATAGAGAGATAGAGAGTGAGAGACATGTCCAGAGACAGAGAGAGAGAGAGATTAAGAGGTAGAGGGATGATAGAGATAGGGAGATAGAGGTTTAGGGTTGCTTGGGTTTAGGGGCATTATTTAGGGTTTAAGGTTTATGGTTTTGGGGTTAGGGGTTAAGGTTTAGAGGTTTAGGGTTTAGGGTTTAGAGAGAGATAAAGGACCAATAGGGAGATATAGAGGAGTCCGAGGGGAGAGTTAGGGAGATAAAGAGTGAGGGACATGGCTAGAGACATAGGGAGAGAGATTGAGAGGTATAGGGATAAAGGTGATAGGGAAATGGTGATTTAGGGTTACTTGGGTTTAGGGTTTAGGGGTTTAGGGTTTCTTAGGTTTAGGGGTTAGGGGTTAGGGTTTAGGGGCATTATTTAGGGTTTAGGATTTATTGTTTAGGGGTTAGGGGTTAGGTTTAGAGGTTTAGGGTTTTGGATTTAAGGTTTATAGAGAGAGAGGAATGATAGGGAGATATAGAGGAGACTAAGGAGAGAGATAGGGAGATAGAGAGTGAGGCACATGGCCAGGGACATAGGGAGAGAGATCAAGAGAGGTAGAGGGATGATAGAGATAGGGAGATAGGGGAGAGATAGGGAGATAGAGGTTTAGAGTTGATTGGATTTAGAGTTTAGGTATTTAGGGTTGATTAGTTTTGGAGATAGCTAGATAGAGAGAGAGGAGATAGATAGGGAGAGATAGAGGAGATAGAGGGGAGAGATAAGGAGATAGAGAGTGAGTGAGATGTCCAGAGAAATAGGGAGAAGGATTGAGAGGTAGAGGGACGATAGAGATAGGGAGATAAGGGAGAGATAGGAGATAGGGGTTTAGGGTTGCTCAGGTTTAGGGTTTAGGGGTTAGGGGTTAAGGCTTAGGGTAATTATTTAGGGTTTAGGGTTTATGTTTTAGGGGTTAAGGTTTAGAGGTTTAGGGTTTAGTGTTTAGAGAGAGAGGACCAATAGGGAGATATAGAGTGAGGGACATGACCAAAGACATAGGGAGAGAGATTGAGAGGTAGAGGAATGATAGTGATAGGAAGATAGTGAGATAGGGAGATAGAGAGATAGAGGTTTAGGGTTGCTTGGGTTTAGTGTTTAGGGTTTAGGGGTTTGGGGTTTAGGATTTAGGGGTTTATGGTTTCTCAGGTTTAGGGTTTAGGGGTTAGGAAATAGGGGTTAGGGTTAGGGGTTAGGGGTTAGGTTTAATCATGCGTTAATATAGGTTGTGGAGTGAGAAAGGGGTGGTATGGGTATGGTTGAATGGAGTAATGAGGTGATTTAATTGGTGATGACCTAGGTGAAGTGATGGGTAAGGTGTCTTATGTGGGATTGATAGAAAGTGTGATTGGTAATGGTGGGGATAGCTAAATGTCATCTTCTAAGGGTTTAAATGTGAGGAAAGTGTAAGATGGGGATATGGGATAATCTATGGTTTAATTATTATTCAAGGGAGTCTCCTTATATAATGATTATCAATGATGGTGTCAATAGGGGGAATGGAGTCTATGAATGTAGGTGTGGGAATGTGACCTATGACATTGAGATTATAGTATTAGATGAATACTGGAAAGTACCTGGGCACCTGTCTAGTGATGGAAGGAGCCACATGATCAAATGATGTTTGGGGAAGGGATTTATTAGGAAAGTAAGGATTTGGGTGATGGTCTAGGGTTTAGTGGAGAAAAATTTATGGAAAATTTGGAGGTCATTAAAATTAACATTCAAATAGAATAAGTACAAGAGATGGCTAAGGATAAATGGTAGGCTCAAAATAGGATAACTAGAACTATGATGATGAAGATGGAAAGAAAAGTCAACAACAATAGTATGATATAGGGATAGGATTGGAAAAAAGAGTACTACAACTAGGGGTTAAGGTCTAGGGGCATTATTTAGGGTGTAGGGGTTATGGTTTGGGGGTTAAGATTTAGAGGTTTAGGGTTTAGTGTTTAGATAGAGAGGACCGATATGGAGATATAGAGAGTGAGGGTCATGGCTAGAGACATGGGGAGAGAGATTGATAGGTAGGGGAATGATAGAGATATAGGTAGATAGAGATTTAGGGTTGCTTGGGTTTAGTGTTTAGGGCTTAGGGTTTGGGGTTTAAGATTTAGGGGTTTAGGCTTTCTCAGGTTTAGGGTTTAGGGCTTAGGGGAATTATTTAGGGTTTATGGTTTAGGGGTTAGGGGTTAGGGTTTAGGGTTTAGGGGCATTATTTAGGTTTTATAGGTTTAGGGTTACTTGGGTTTAGGGTTTAGGGGCATTATTTAGGGTTTACGGTTGCATGTCAAAAGTACTCTCTCTCTCTCTCTAAATCCCTAAACCCTAAATAATGCCCCTAATCCCTAACCCCTAACTCATAACCCCTAAACCCTAAACCTAAGCAACCCTAAACATCTATCTCCCTATCTCTCCCTTATATCCCTCTCTCTAACATCCCTCTACCTCTCAATCTCTATCCCTATCTCTCTAGACATCTCACTCACTCTCTATCTCCCTATCTCTCCCTTTGTCTCCTCTATCTCTCCCAATCTATCTCTCTCTACCTAGCTATCTCTCCCAATCTCTCTATCTCTTGCCTCTCTCCCCCTATCATTCCTATATATCCTATCTCTCCCCTCTATCTTTCTCTCTCCCTTATCGATGAAGGAAATGGAAACAAGAAAACTAGGATTCCCTTTCTCAGGTTTAGGGTTTAAGGAAATTATTTAGGGTTTATGGTTTAGGGGTTAGGGGTTAGGGTTTAGGGGCATTATTTAGGGTTTATAGGTTTAGGGTTACTTTGGTTTAGGATTTAGGGACATTATTTAGGGTTTATGGTTGCATGTCAAAAGTAGTCTCTCTCTCTCTCTAAATCCCTAAACCCTAAATAATGGCCCTAATCCCTAACCCCTAACTCGTAACCCCTAAACCCTAAACTTAAGCAACCCTAAACCTCTATCTCCCTATCTCTCCCTTATCTCCCTCTCTCTATCAACCCTCCACCTCTCAATCTCTATCCCTATCTCTTTAGACATCTCACTCACTCTCTATCTCCCCATCTCTCCCTCTGTCTCCTCTATCTCTCCCAATCTATCTCCTCTCTCTCTACCTATATCTATCTCCCCCTATCTCTTTCCCCTCTCTCCCCTATCATTCCTCTATCTCCCTATGTCTCTGGACATCTCTCTCACTCTCTATCTCCCTATCTCTCCCCTTCATCTCCTCTATCTCTTCCTATCTGTCTCCTCTCTATCTCTATGTACCTAACCATCTCTCCCAATCTCTCTATCTCTTGCCTCTTTCCCCCTATCATTCCTATATATCCTATCTCTCCCCTCTATCTTTCCCTCTCCCTTATTGATGAAGGAAATGGAAACAAGAAAACTAGGACTCCCTTTCTCAGGTTTAGCTTTTAGGGCTTAGGGGAATTATTTAGGGTTTAGGGTTTAGGGGTTAGGGTTTAGGGGAATTATTTAGGGTTACTTGGGTTTAGGGTTTAGGGGTATTATTTAGGGTTTACGGTTGCATGTAAAAAGCAGTCCCTCTCTCTAAATCCCTAAACCCTAAATAATGCCCCTAATCCCTAACCCCTACCCTGTATCTACCTCTCTATAGATATCTCCCTCTCTCTATCTTGCTCTCTCTATCAACATCAATCCAATGATGTTAAGGATGTGCTAAATTGATTTGCCACCTCTAGAAAATAAATGACATCAATCCAATGATTGTCTTGGAATTTGAATAGGTATAAAAAAATGAGAGGTTGATCTCGAGTGTCACAAGTTTGATCTCAATTGTTGACACAAATATCATCTAATATGTAAGTTACATGAAATGATTTGTTAGAATTTACACCAAAACTACTTGCTTTTGCAATTTTTTTTATGACAATTATCTATTCAAAAGTGCCTTTGAAATACTATGAGATACCTTAGTATAAGTAAATCATATAAAAATCAAATATATATCATCATAATCCTATATAAATTTTGATAGTTTGTCCAAAATCTCTCCTTTCATATGATATAGTCTTTCTAAAATTTTGATTGTATTTTACAACTAAAATGTCTAAATACTAAAATGCTAAAATGCTAAAATACTAAATAAAAAATAATGAAAACAATTGGGAAAAATAAAACGGATATCCGTTTTGAAAACCTAAAACGGATATCCATTTTTTAAAACATAAAAAGCGAAAAAGGGTCACGTTTTTGCAAACCCGCAGCTTGCAAAACACAATGTCAGCTCTCAAGAATAGATATCAAAGGTGAAGAATGGATATCTGATCCCAAAAGGTAAGATCTTTCACATTTTTTTTGTTTGTTCTGTATATTCAAGAAATTTTTTTGGTTTTTTATGCTAAGTGGGTATGTTTTATATTTTAATTAGGTAAAATGGATGCACAAAATGAAAACCCAAACCCTCCAACAATAGAAGAGAAAATTCAAAGAAATATTGGTCAAATAAGTAGGATCATAGAAATGTATCACTGCCACCCTTGATTGTCTACAATGACATTAAATTTAGAGGGAATCATTAGTAATGTTCAAACCTTGCCAACCCAACACGAATCATTTAAGCAATGGCGAGAAGCCAAGAAGGCTGAATATGCTAATGGTTTGTCATATGATCAAGTCAAATAATTAGAGATTACAAAATCTATGTTAGCCCAATACTTTATCAATCCTAAAACTAGATTGTATGTTGATGTCCATAAGCCCAAGTTTTCAATCAAATGGTGTATTCATGAGGGCATTAGTCAGAACTTTTGGGATCATTGGTGGATGGGTTTTGATAAACCACCCAACAACAATTTAGATGTACCTTTGTATTTCCTTTGTAAACTCTATGCAAAGTTCGTCATGGGTCAACAAGTTAATTATTTTGATTTTAGAGAGTTTCAAGGAGTGGTTAAGGGAATGCCTCAAGATAGACCTAGGGCAATGAGACAAGTACAAGGTCCCTATATTCCCCCTCCTGCTATCTCATCTCCACCCCCAATGCAGCACCTAGACATTGTTACAAATACAACACAACAGGGCCTTACTGCCATACACTCTTTGAGCGAGCATTTGATTATACAGATATCTCAGTTTGCACAAGCATGTGATGTTGGCGATGATATTGGATCACCTGGTTTTACTAGACCATTGTCGTCCACACATGTATGTGTGCCCCATCATTACATTTCTTGAAATCAGTTATGCTTAGGTCCTATTATGGAGAGTGGTGAGCCACCATTGAACACATCAGAGTACGATCTCCATTCATGAGATGAGGCAATGGGGTCCAGAACTCAAGCTGAGGGGTCAAGGACAAGAGTAGAAGCTACCGGATCAGTGAACTGTAGAGAAGGAGAAATGCATGAGCAATCTTTTATATAGGTAAAATTTAAAGTTAAATTTTATGGTCTATTCCATTTGAATATATAAACAATTTATTAGTACTAATGTATCTAAGTGGGATAACAGTTGATGACAGAGGAGGAGTTGACAATAGTTGATCATGGAACTTTGTCTGCCATCCAATTTGGCTTGGACTTGCCGGTATAATTTGTTCTACACATCAACTTTTGTTTATGCATTTATTTCTTTGTGAGTAATTATATATTAATTTATATCTTGATATCAATTTTATTTTATAGTCAATTGAAAATGTGAATGATGTGGCATCTTTTCCAATGGTCTTTTCTTGAACTCTTGATCGACCCAAGGGACTATCATTTGCAAAATGACTTTCTCAATGCTAACAAAGGGTGGAGGTAATTTGATTGAATTGTACTTTAATTGATAATTTAGAAAACTTAAATATTTGATTATAGTCATTTAGAGTCTTACATTCTTGTCATTTTGATAATTCAGAATCCTTCTTAATTGATGTAGGAGGCCTCGATGGTGGTATGTGCTTGTTTTCTAGTAGATAAATTTTTGTGTAGTGCACTCTAGATTGTTTGTGTGTAACACATCTAAGCTTTTTAAATGTATGCATTTCCTTTTTTGTTTAATAATTATATATTAATTTATTTCAATGTTACTTTGCTTTTATGTAGTCTCTTGAGAATGTGAGTGATGTGCCGCCTTTGCCATCATGCTTCACTAGGACACCCGATCGTCTTAAGAGAATCATTTGTAGAACGATTGTCTGAACAACAACATAGAGTTGAGGTAATTGAATTGAATTTTTCTAAATAATTGATAGTTTATCTAGTGGTCTTATAGTTGATTGTAGTGATTTAGATGTATGTTAATAAATGAAAGTTCTTAATTATAGTAGATAAGAATCTATTTACTAACTTTACCTTATTTTTATTTACCATTGAAGAGATTAATCAAATTTGTGTTTTGACTTGTTAATGCAAGAAACTTTACCTCCATCAACTACTAGACATTCTGGTACAAAGAGGACACTTTTTGAGGATCCATCACATATTGAGGATCCATCACAGATTGAGAGTCAAGTGCACTTGTAGTATTTGATGTAGCTATTCGGCATGTAGATTGTATATAGATTTTGAGACATGGCATATGCCACATTTTGTAAAAAATGTTTTGAGTTGGCATATTTGCCAAATTTTTGTATATGTCTACCATTATGGACTAGATTTTAATATATATACACCTTGATATACAATATCATTAAATTCCTTTGTGCATGTATTCTTACTTTGAAACTTAAAAGTTTGATGTATAATATTGTTATAATTCTTGTTATATAAGATTGTTTTTATTGGAGGCTAGGAGTGTGTAGAATCATTATATGCCTTATCAATAGAATCAATATGACAAAATTCCTCATGATAGTTCCTATGATGCCATACATTATGATGATAGTTCTTTAGTCTCTCATGTGGATTTTAGCGACAATTTCTTACCTTCTTGTTTATTCATCTTATTTGCTTTACACTTCTTTTAATAAATTGGCACATACTTTAATTTCTTATCTTTCAAGTCCTAGTGTGCCAAGGATAGTATGGATCTAGTGATACCTTCCAATGATTTATATTTTGATACTTGTATACCTTCTATGGTGCAGGAGCACCGGCCCATCTCAAAAAAATTTGTTCTAATTGTTTCATGGTAGGTTGAGTCTAGGTGTTTGAGTCTAAATAAGGTCAAATTGAGACCACTTTCATGAAATTGGTAAATTTTGGTCTATATTGTAAAAATTGTAAAATCTTGTCAAAAGTTGTCAATATGGGCAAAAGTTGTCAAGGAGTCAAAAGTGTTATTTTCTTGTGTGAGGTCATGTTCTTAGGGTGAATAAGGTCTAATTAGACCATTTCCAACATTCTAGGTGATTAGGAGGGTCAATTTGCAAAGTAATGCAAAAAAAGAGCAAAATGTTGTCATCAAAAGTTGTAAAAGTGTAATTAAGGAAGTTGAAGAGTAATTTTGTTTAAGGGAAGTTTAACATGCAGTTGTGTTCAGTTTGGGAGGTTGGAAAGTACTTAAGGAGGCTTTGTGAATGTTGTGGGAGTCATTGTGCATTGAAGATTCAAAATTTGAATGCAAAAAGAGACAATTTCATGTACTTTTCATTGTTTTCTCTGTTTCAGACTACTGTACGGCCCGTACGGCCTAAGTTTGTTTTGTATCTTGAGGCACTTTTGTAGGGGCATGTGTTATCCATGATTTGAATCTAATTTGGGGTTCTAATATGAAGACTTGAGTGAGATATCTTTAATTTTCTGAAAACTGCCTGTGTGACTGTGAAACAGGGGTTTGAAGGCATAAAAAAAGTATGAATTAGGGCATTCTACCCATTGTAAAACTCTATGGCTTAGTGGAATGACCCCATTAGACATATTTTAGGTTCCCTTGAAGTCTCAAGAGCAACAGGTGAAGCGAGACCTCTCTATGGTGATGCCCTAGATTGTGAGTTGCCTTGTTTCCAAGCAAAAATGAAGGTCTAGGCCTAGGGTTAGATGAAATCTCTAGGGGTAGTGATGTTTCTTGATCTTTTGAGTATTTGTAGACATATTGAGAGGTGATTGAACTATTGTTAAGGTCAGGGCAGGCATGTGATATAGGTTTTCAATAAACCCTAACCCAAATTGCTAAAAAAACAAGGGTATGGTGGATTAGGGTATACGTGAGAGTTTTCCCTGAGACTAATGGTGGATTTGGAGGTTTAGACACAAGGTAAATTCTCCCCCACTAGTTCTAGGGGTTGGTGAGAAATATTGAGACTAGTTCCTTTGTAAAATAGGCCTAATTGGCCTAGTGGAGAAAACGGTAAGGTGCCAATTTGGGGAATTTGCTTCAAAGGAGTCCATATTTCTTTTGATATATATTTTAGAATAGGGAAAAGGGTATCCAAAACTATGGTTACAGTCTTGATAAGTTGTCTAGGTCAAAAGATATTCTTGACAGTCCCTTGGGGAAAGGCTACTAGGATTTGAAGGCTTGAGGTAGACTTGTTGTTAAGAAGGGATCATTGTGACTTGAGAGTGGTTTATTTGTGTTTGTTTGGTGAATTTAATATTTTTATATGCCTCTTCAAGGCCATGTGAAGGTCTGAACCCTTGAGTGCAAGTTGGTGACCTTGGAGACCTAATTCATTGAAGGGTCATTAGTTGTAGAATCAATAGATGCCTTATCAATAGAATCAATATGACAAAATTCCTTATATGCCCTAATCATTGATAGTAGCTTGAAATCTCCTACTCTCATATGAGTCAATTTGATGGTTTTCTTGTGTGTCCATTGGTTAAGGTAAGAGATTTTTTATTGTGGAGTCTTGGTTGGTTCATAATACATTTGGTTTTTCATGAGGATCTAGGTTACATGGGTATGATAGGCTTAAGTTATTATTTCTTTAGGAGGTCTTGGTTGAGTATGGTTTATATTCCCATAGTTATGTCTTGAGCTTTTGGACTTATGAGTTTGCATGTTATCATTGTGAGATATGCATGTGTGGTTGTTACATGATGAGGTATGCTTTTGTGATATTATCCATATATACCTTTGTTCTAATCTTATGACAAAATTTTGAGGGTGAATTTGGTTTCATTTGTGATGACATTATGTGGATTTTCTAGTCATTAATTTGTTTGAAGGTAATTTTTTTATCGAGCATGGCTAAATGAACTATATCAAGTAAGTGAAGTTATGGTGCAGGAGCACCTAGTCAAGCTTGGTCAAAGCATGTAAACTTTGTAAATAAGGTCTTAAGCTAGGTCTTTAAGGTGTTTTGGAGTCTTATGAGTCTAATAAGGTCATGATAGACCATTTCATCATGTATTTAGTCTTCATCTTGTCAAATTTTGTAAATATGTCAAAGTTGTCATATGAAAAATGTAAAAAAAATGCAGAAGTATGGAAGAAGAACAGTCAAGTACTCAAAAGTCAGTTGGAGACTATTGGTTTCCCTTAAATCATGTATAAATATGCATAAACCTTCATGGCAAAGGCATTGGAGATGTATTGAAAACAATTTGAAGATGAATTGAAGACAAGTTTGAAAGAAATTAATGTCAAGAAACTTTGTTTTTGCAGATTTTACTGTTTTCCTACTATTTCTTTGTTTAGTACGGCCCTGTACGGATGTGTCAGGGCCTGAGACCAATTGTAATTGAAAGTTGGTGGAATCTACTTTTTTTTGTTTCTTGTTTCATTCAATTTCATGGAGAAATAAGTAAGTTATGGTCGTTTTACCAAAAACTGCTCTAGACTGTCAAAACCCTCATCTAGGGTAACATCAAATAGATAAAATTGTATTGCTCTAGTTTTAGGTCAAGTCATGAACTCTAATGGTGGTGAAAATTCTCACTCTTGTGTACCTTTTCAGACCCCAAGGTTGTAGATAGAAAAAATGAAGTTTGTTATTAATTCTTGATCCTATAAGACTGTATTCTCATGTGTTACAGACTATTAAGACAACAAAATAAGGGTTTGGGACTTTTGTTGACAAGTTTAGTGTTCCTCAGAAGTGGAAGTGACTTTAGAATGATGTCAAGATGAATAATGAACCCTTTCAAACTAGAGTTTTCTGATAAACAAAAAGGTATTGAGGTCTTCTAAACTCCTGCCCTGTTCTGGAAGAGTTGACAGTCACATACAAATTATGTTTGGCAAGCTTTTTGGTGTATCCCATTTTTCATGGTGTGAAAACCCTTTTCAAGGTCATTCATATGAAGTGTATCAATGCCAATAAAAGTTGTGTTAAACCTTGGGAAGCCTTCCTTATGTTGGATGTCAAATTGACAAGTTGAAGCCTAGTCAAATAAGCCTAGTTGAGGGTATATGGGTTTGGTGATCTCAAAGACTTATCTAGTGCCAAGACCGGTTGATTTAGGCCATTTGAAACCTCATGAAGGATTGTCAAGGGTGATTTGGGATTGGGAGTGTCTCTAGATAGGTGATGCTTTGTAAAATAGGGCTAATTGCCCCTCTTTTCTAGCGTAACAGTCCAATTTTGGGTGTGATGTTCCAAAGAAACCCTATCTAAGCTTTTGATATGTTGTGTAACTTGATAAAGGGTATTCTAAATGGTAGTTCTCATGTGGGTTTGATGTTGTCTTAGAAAGATTTGGTCAAAAAACATGCTAAATAGGCCTGCTAGCACTTGAGTAGTCTACATATGGAATGTGTAACTCTATCATGTTGAGTTGAATCATAAGTTAGTTAGTTGTTTCATAAGTTAGTTGGGGTCGGTTGAATGGTGAAAACTATTTGTAGAGGCATAAATAGGCCTATATTATACGACCCAAGGGTTGAAGGTTGAATTTTTTGAAGTTGAAGCAATGAGTACATGGCACAACATGTTTCCATTACGGTTGAGGACCTAGTTGCATTGGGTCAATGATTGAGAATGTGTCAACTTGAACAATATTTTTTGTTCTTCTCATCATGGGGCCGAACGGACTATGCCAACATGTGGGGGTGGGTGGATAAATGCCAAGGGAGGTCTCGTTTCATGTGCCAAGCGTCCCAGTCACTCTGGGTAACAGGCAACTGACAAAGTCCCTTAAGATCCCTGAGACCAAAAAGATGCCAAAATTTGACGAAACAGTTCTCTGAATTTGTGACAGCTGGGAACGTTCTGTTTGGGCCTACAGGTGCATGTGGGTTCCTTACACAATAACCTCTCTCAGTTTTGTTCAACTCCATTCCATTTGACCGTGCTGAAATCAAACGCATTGTTGCAAAATGCTTCAATTTCATGCAGTGGAAAGGTGCTAGCTGTGACAATTTTCATTCCATAGCTCGTGGGGTCAAACGGACTATGCCAATGCGTCGAGGTGGGCGGGTAAATGCCAAGGGAGGTCTCGTTTCATGTGCCAAGCATCCTAGTCACTCCAGGAAACAAGCTACCGGTAAAGTCCCTTAAGATCCCTGAGACCAAAAAACTACCAAACTTTGACAGAGTAGTTCTCTAAATTCGTGACAGCTGGGAACGTTCTATTTGGACTACAAGTGCACATGGGGTCTGTCCACAATAACCTCTCTTAGTTTTGGTCAATTTCATTCTGTTTGACCATGCTGAAATCAAACGCATTGTTGCAAAATGTTTCAATTCCATAGAGTGGAAAGGTGCTAGGTGTGACATTTTTCATTCCATAGCTCGTGGGGCTGAACGGACTATGCCAATGCATCGAGGTGGGTGGGAAAATGCCAAGGGAGGTCTCGTTTCATGTGCCAAGTGTCCCAGTCACTCTGGGCAATAGGCTACCGGTAAAGTCCCTTAAGATCCCTGAGACAAAAAAACTGCCAAACTTTGACGGAGCAGTTCTCTGAATTTGTGATAGCTGGGAACGTTCTGTTTAGACCTACAGGTGCACGTGGGGTTCATCCACAATAACCTCTCTTGGTTTTGGTCAACTCCATTCCATTTGACCGTGCTGAAATCAAACGCATTATTGCAAAATGCTTCAATTTCATGCAGTGGAAAGGTGCTAGGTGTGACATTTTTCATTCCATAGCTCGTGGGGCCAAATGGACTGTGCCAACGCATCGGGGTGGGTGTGTAAATGCTAGGGGAGGTCTCGTTTCATGTGCCAAGCGTCCCAGTCGTTCCAAGTTGAAAGCTACCGACAAAGTTAAAAGTTGCTAGGACTAAAATTTTACATTCCATAGGTCCTAGGGCCGAATGGATTGTACCAACATGTCAGGGTGGGTGGGTAAATGCTAGGGGAGGTCTTGTTTTGTGTGCCAAGCCTCCCAATCCTTCTGAGCTATAAGCTACTGGCAAATAGGACTGCATGAAATTGAAGCATTTTGCAACAATGCGTTTGATTTCAGCACGGTCAAACAGAATGGAGTTGACCAAAACTGAGAGAGGTTATTGTGGACAGACTCCACATGCACCTGTAGGTCCAAATAGAATGTTCCCAGCTATCACGAATTCAGATAACTACTCTATCAAAGTTTGGTATTTTTTGGTCTCAGGGATCTTAAGGGACTTTGCCAGTAGCCTGTTGCTCGGAGTGATTGGGACGCTTGGCGCATGAAATGAGACCTCCCCTGGCATTTACTCACCCACCTCGATGCGTTGGCATAGTCTGTTCAGCCCCATGATGAGTAGAACAAAAAATATTGTTCAAGTTGACACATTCTCAATCATTGACCCAATGCAATTGATGCAAACATGCAATTTGTTCATGGTGTGCCATCATGTTGATACAAACATTATCAATCATTCACGCAATGCAACTAGGTCCTCAACCATAATGGAAACATGTTGTGTCATGTACACATTGCTTCAACTTCAAAAAATTCAATCTTCAACCCTTGGGTCGTACAATATAGGCCTATTTATGCCTCTACAAATAGTTTTCACCATTCAACCGACCCCAACTAACTTATGAAACAACTTTACAAAATTAACCATTATTTTATGTCCAAAATGAACACCACCACTAATAACAGAACCACTCACCTTATTCAATGCACATTTTGGGGTGTTGTATCACATGTATACTTGTTGATAAGCACATATACAATTTGTAGTGGTTTATTGTCACATGTTGTAAGCCATGTATGTGAAGATGTAAACATAGTATTGGTGACATGAGCAACACTACTACATTTTCTTAAGTGTTGTAAATATGTATCTTCTTGTTTCATCATGTTGTGCTTCATTGTAGAAAGAATCACTTGTTGTAAGCTTGTACAATTATAGCATGTTATGCACATCACAAATGAAGGAATGTTATGCATATCATAAATGAAGGAATGCAATGATTGCAATCTGTGCACAAAATGGAATTTTTGATAAGGATTGAAAGGAAATGTTAAGAAAATGCAATTGGCGGGTGTAAATCCAAATTCCACAACCTTATCCACCATTCTCCTTGCCTATGCAAAAATGGGATCTTCGGAACAGGATGTATTTACAGCTGCCCTTGTAGACATGTATGCAAAGTGTGGAAGCATAGACAAGGCATGTGAACAGTTTGGCATGACACCTCAAAGAGATGCTATCTCATGGAATGCAATGATTGCAAGATATGCACAAAATGGATTTTTTGAAAAGGCTTTATAAACTTTGAAGCAAATACAATTGGAACGTGTAAAACCAAATTCCATAACCTTTGCAAGCATTCTCCCTTCTTGTGCCAAATTAGGATCTTATATATGTATATATGCATAACAGCATGAAAATAATGTATAGTGTATATATCAAGCCATATAGGCATGTACAAATAAAACCATACGGGCATATACAACAATATACATCGATAACATACAAAAGTATGTTTACAAAGCCAAATAGGCATATGTAACAAAATGTCCCAAAATCAAATCTCCTATGGATTGCTATCAAATAATCGATGGCTCTTGCTAGGCCATGAAGATGGTGAACTAGTCAATGACTCATCCTCTATTGCTCATCGACTAGACCTCCTCGATAGAGATTTTTGAATTTCCACCTATTAATACAATCAAACAATGTCCACATTAATATATAATTTAATATTCAAAATATATAACATGACATAAGTAATCAATCACATACCACCAATTAGTGATCCCTCTTGATCATTTGTTGTCTCTCTTCTTCTGTAGAGCTGGATGGGTAGGGGAGGTGACGTCTTGTGAGAAGCATGAACAAGCAAATTTAAGTAAACATGAATATCATTTATGTATATTAAATGTTGTGCTTATTATGATGTTGTGTATATTATTATGCTTACATCTTATTCTTTGCTTGTTGATTACTTTTTATGATTGTCTCATGGAATGCCATCTCATGGAAATACATGTCATCTCATAGAATGCCTTGATTGTAGGATATGCACAAAATGAATTTACAAATTAACTTATGTAGAAAAAGGTAGAAAGCAAAATATTAAGAAATACAAATGAGAGCTAAAAATTGTACCTTGAGTATAGTCAAAATAACCTACGATGCCATACAAAATAATTTACGATTCCATGCAAAATAATCTACAATGCCATGTAAAATAACCTTATTCGCAGTCCTGTATAGTCAAAAGCATGCATTATAGTTAAAAAACAAGATTTTTAATAAAACAATTCTAAAAAATAGTAATCAAAAACATGATTGGTGGGAGAACTCAAGATAAATAAGAGGTAGGTATAATTTGGACTCAATTGGACTCCCAATCATAGGCCAAATTTGAAAAGAAATGACCCTATATCTTAACCTAGGTCATTTAGGAAACCTTAGGATCTCTCTAGTGCTCCAACTTTAGGAACAAATTTATGCCTATTCAAACTCTAAATTTGTTCCTAAATACCATTATTCACCATCAAGTGCTCCTACCTTATAGGACTATTTTAGGACTGTTCTAGGACTGTTATAGGACTGTTGTAGTTAAAACTATCCTAGTAGACATGTATGCAAAGTGTGGAATGATAGACCAGGCACGTGAAATGTTTGATAGAATAACTCAAATAGATGCCATCTCATGGAATGCAATGATGGCAAGACTGTTTTAGGACTCAACATAAATAAGAGGTAGGTATAATTTGGACTCAATTGGACTCCCAATCATAGGCCAAATTTGAAAAGAAATGACCCTATATCTTAACCTAGGTCATCTAGGAAACCTTAGGATCTCTCTAGTGCTCCAACTTTGGGAACAAATTTATGCCTATCCAAACTCTAAATTTGTTCCAAAATACCATTATTCACCATCAAGTGCTCCTACCTTATAGGACTGTTTTAGGACTTTTATAGGATTGTTGTAGGACTGTTGTAGGACTGTTATAGAACTGTTGTAGTTAAAACTATCCTAGTAGACATGTATGCAAAGTGTGGAATGATAGACCAGGCACGTGAAATATTTAATAGAACAACTCAAATAGATATCATCTCATGGAATGCAATGATGGCAAGACTGTTTTAGGACTCGAGATAAATAAGAGGTAGGTATAATTTGGACTCAATTGGACTCCCAATCATAGGCCAAATTTGAAAAGAAATGACCCTATATCTTAAACTAGGTCATCTAGGAAACCTTAGGATCTCTCTAGTGCTCCAACTTTGGGAACAAATTTATGCCTATCCAAACTCTAAATTTGTTCCTAAATACCATTATTCACCATCAAGTGCTCCTACCTTATAGGATTGTTTTGGGACTTTTATAGGACTGTTCTAGGATTTTTTTTAGGACTGTTATAGGACTGTTGTAGTTAAAACTATCCTAGTAGACATGTATTCAAAGTGTGGAATGATAGACCAAGCATGTGAAATGTTTGATAGAACAACTCAAATATGTCATTTCATGGAATGCAATGATGGCAAGACTGTTTTAGGACTGTCTTAGGACTCAAGATAAATAAGAGGTAGGTATAATTTGGACTCAATTGGACTCCCAATCATAGGCCAAATTTGAAAATAAATGACCCTATATCTTAACCTAGGTCATCTAGGAAACCTTAGGATCTCCCTAGTGCTCCAACTTTGGGAACAAATTTATGCCTATCTAGACTCTAAATTTGTTCCTAAATACCATTATTCACCATCAAGTGCTCCTACCTTATAGGACTGTTTTAGGACTTTTATAGGACTGTTCTAGGACTATTTTAGGACTATTACAGGACTGTTGTAGTTAAAACTATCCTAGTAGACATGTATGCAAAGTGTGGAATGATAGACCAGGCAACTGAAATGTTTGATAGAACAACTCAAATAGATGTCATCTCATGGAATGCAATGATGGCAAGACTATTTTAGGACTCAAGATAAATAAGAGGTAGGTATAATTTGGACTCAATTGGACTCCCAATCATAGGCCAAATTTGAAAAGAAATGACCCTATATCTTAACCTAGGTCATCTAGGAAACCTTAGGATCTCTCTAGTGCTCCAACTTTGGGAACAAATTTATGCCTATCCAAACTCTAAATTTGTTCCTAAATACCATTATTCACCATCAAGTGCTCCTACCTTATAGGACTGTTTTAGTACATACAAATTTGTATAAAAGTATAGACAAGGAAAAACAAGCTAAACATTGCACATTTGTACATGCCTTCTCCAATTCAATAAAGTAATTTGTTCAAAGTCTTTAATGCCTTTGAATATGTACATTTGGATTTTAGACTAAGGATTCATTTTATTATTCTATAAACTTGTGAATTACCATCTAATTTGAATGTTTACACACTAATCCACCTAGGTATCAACTTAATAAAGCTCTGGATATAAACCATTATTTCATTTGAGTAATCTTACTTTGGACATGTTTGTGAAGACTCCTAAAGAGCATGGACATACAATTGTAAAGATGACATAGCCTCCATATAAGCATAAAGATGATATATAATTTTAGTTTGTTGAAGGCCATGTAAATCACTCATTGATGAGGACTCTGCTACACCTAAAGTTGAGTCCTTTGTTTGGAACTTTGAAGCATGCAAAGAGGCAAGTGACAAGTCTCAACATGATGTAGTTCAACTTGATGACATGCTTAAATGTGACACATTTTAGTTTGTATTGCATGAGGACTTCCTTTTTCATGCATATCAAATTTCTAATTAGGTGTATTTTTCTTAAGTATATGAGTTTGAGGCTTTCAATTTTTGTATTGACTCACATGAAGATGCTAGTAGCCATGTGAACATGATTACTATGGGATCCAAGAGTTGTCCTTTTCCCATGCATTTGGAGTGGATTGTTGGCCCTTATGATTGTTTAAATCATGTTGGTCTAGCATTTGAATAGTTGCTTCTTGACATGGATGGGAATAGATAATGTATAGACTTTATCACACTTTAGGGTTTTCCCATTATGCTAAAATGTTATGACTATCCACTTATTCTATTTTAGGCTATCATGAAATGAGGAGCTTCTAAAGGCAAAAATGTTGTCCCAAAAGAAGGCTCAATGTTATTCGTAAAGACATTAGATTGTTAAAATGCAAATTCAAGGGTAGATATTCCTTGGGTTGTTTTAGTATAGAGAAGCAAAATTGCAATATGACTATCCTAGGCATTAGAATGGTTGATCATAGGATATTCATGGAATTTTGATATTAATGGATGGATTGATGGATGTTTAGGGAGTAAGTTTAAATGTAATGCATGAGAATTCTTATTTATGAAGGATCTAATAGGTCTTATGTCTTATTTGCAGGCCATTCAAGAAAGAAATGAAAGATACCAAGGACTATCATAACACCTATTACAATTAGGTGCATCAAAGGATTGTCATCTAGGACCTTACCAATCTAGGAAGTTATCAAAACCATGTCATGTTTAGAATTAAAGGCTTTATCACCTCTTTGTCCCTATAGGCCTATTAGAACAATAGGTCACATTTTATTCATATACCGGGGTTGAGAATAAACACTAAGCATTTGTAGTTATGGCAAGTGTAAATGGAAATAGATTACAACTTTAGACAATCTATCCTCTCCTAGATTGCACTGACTGGGTGGAAATTGAAAATTCCCTATCAATGTCCTTTACATACTGAAGGTATGGGTGAGAAAGGTAAACTTTGTATGTTGTAGACAAGGCCTCAAATGTAAAATATATTATGACAATAATGATAAGGACTGTATACACCTAAAAATGACACGACTCTGTCTAAATAAATATTTTAATATTTATTTAAGTCTACCTTCCTCTATCAATAAATAAATAATTAAATTTATTTATTCGATTCATATTCCTCTAAGTTAATTAAATATCAAAATATTTTATTGTCTCTTCTAAAGTCAAAATTAAATAAAATCATTTATTTAATTAAATTCTTCCAAACAATTAAATAATTCTAAATTATTTAATTAAGTCAAGTCTATTCCTCCAAATTTAAATAAATCATTTAAATTTATTTAAATCCTCTCACTCTCCAAAAATAAAATATAATTAAATATTTTATTTATTCTTCCAAATCATGTGCAAGTAATTAAATAAATTTATTTATTTAATTCACTTTCTTATCTTCCAAATCTTCTAAAAATAAATCTTCCTTGTCATGCAAAAGCAAAAGTTGAGTTATTGATTTAAAACAACCTTGTTTTTATCAATAACTCTTAAATTAGAATAAAACATTCTAATTTTGTGAAAGCAAATCTTATCTTTGTCATGAAAGCAATTAACTCAAATAAAACAACTTTTTTTATGACACTTGTCTTCTTTCTATTCGCGCACATCCTCTCAAGTCTTCTCCTTTGTTGATCTTCTTATTTCTTCTACACTGTTGATCTTCTCTCTCATGAGTCTATAAATACAACCCTCTTCTTCCATTTCTACATCATGAAGCTTTCAAGTAAGATTACTCTGTCGAATCCATAGTGTGCCATTGGCACCCCCACTCTCAAGTCACTTACTATTCATCCTATATTGTGTTGAAGCTCATCTTCAACACAACAAGTATCTGAGCCATTTCTCCTTTGTCATCTTGAGGAATCAAAGCAAGGAAGTAAGCTTCCTGAGGGCTATATTCTTCACCAAAGATCAAACGAGAATAGGCGAGCAATGGAAATTGTGAGGTAACAAAGGTTGTAAGTATCATTCTTATTTTAAAGCTTTTGTTATTTGCACATTTCATTGATGTTATTGGGTGTTTTATAATTCATTTTATTATCCCATTTTACCCATTACAAGGACTGTTAGGCATGAATGCTATCACTATTATGGATTGTCAAACCAACCATAGGTTGCCATAATAGTACACTACTGACTATCATACCTCTAGGCATGGTGCCATGAACCTTATGAGTAGAATGCATTGGTATTTGTGAGAAATGTATTGCTTATGTTAAGAATAAGTATTTATATTGTTTGAACATCATCAAAAGGTGGACTACAAATACTACTTTGTCAAAGGAAAACTTTAGTGGCAAAAATCTAACTATGAACTATTGTGCCATCCAAGCACAATCATGACCAACATCAAGGGATGGCCAAGGCATGGTTGTCTTAAGAAACACATTGAAATTGTCCATGGATATTTCAAGTAATTTGCAATATTCATGATCAAGAATCAACTTTGATTGTCTCAATAGTGGTAAAGTTGGTTTCAAGACAATAAAAAATGAGTTTAGGGATTCATTATCACCAAGTAATAGAGAAGAGTAACCGTAATTGTTGACCCTCAATTTCATTATATAAGAGGATGAAGAAGGGGCCATAGTATTTTCATACCATAATACAACATACAAAAGGAAAATCACGAAGTCAAAACATGTGCAAAGGGTGTCTGTGTTAAAGAGGAGAGTTGTGAATGGAAGATGATTATCACTGTCAAAATAAGATATAGTCTCACTAAGGACAGTTAGGTGATTTGTGGATTGTCATGACTATAAGGCATGAGAATCTTGTGTATGAAGAGGAAGGAAATATAAATAAAAGAAGATTGAAGGATTGTTGCACTTGGGTACAATGATCCTAAAGGATTGTCATGCTAAAAGGATAGTTAACAGTACAAAGATTCATATTTCAAGGCTATCCTTAATCTCATTCACATGGTCCTAATGTTGGTTTGATTTGCATGGAGTGAGATGACACTATCGGGATTAATTGAAAAGGTGAAAGGGTTTGGTACCAAATTTGGTCACAAGTGTAAAAATTGCAATAAGCTTGAGAATATTGTTTACTAAACCTAGTACTATCACCAAGCAACATCCATTTCATAAGATGTGGTCAACAAACATGTAAGAAAAATGGATATCCATTTCTAGAAAATGGATATCCATTTTAAGCTGCCAAAACAGATATCCATTTTGGTTGTTGACTTTTCATGGATTCTAACGTGTTTTCATGTTTTAGTCTCTTCTTCGAACTTCACCATTCGTGCTAACGACTTTTTTTTTATGCAAAATTGATAAAACGAAAAGGGTTTATAGAAAAAATTGTCAGCTTTCTAAAAATATAAGATTTGTTTGGTTACCATTTAATTAAATAATTATTAATAATTTTCTATATAGTGTGTCTCTGAAATCTTGATGGACACACTGATTGAAAAACATCCATAACTTTCAAACTGTTTCACCTTTTTGAGATCCGAAACCTGCGTCACACTCTATGCTTTTCTGGCTATAGGTTAAAAAAATTTGAATTTCAATTTTTTTGATCGAGTTAGGTTGGCTAGAAAATTACTTTTTAGTTTTTAAAAAAAGTCACAGTAAAAAAATCATAACTAATTATTTTATTGGAAAAAAATTTCAAATAAGTATGCCTCACATCCGGGCATGAGTCCTCTACTTATTTTGAAAGTTTCAAAAAAATATATATTTTTTTACTCCTAGTTAAGTTGGCTGGATAGGCACCCACTTTTTTTTTTCTGAAAAATTTAATAGTTGTTCATTGAAATATTCATTTTTCACTAAGTAAATTTAGTTTTTTTTTTAAAAATAGTAGCCTATAAACTAGATTCAATTCTCTACAAGTTTCGTTCTTACATCTTTTTCAAATTGTGTAGATAATCTATTCAATTTTTCACATGAACTTGATAAAGTTTGATTTTTTGTATTTTCATTGCCACTGAGAGGTATAGTTTGCCCATCATGATCCTGCACATACCCATCATCTAATTCACAATTCAAATAATTAAATATTCATATGAATAATTAGTTTCATAACTAACTATCATTAGTCAGTTTTCATATAATCAATGCTTAAATCAGATATTTCCACAACATCTAGTTATTAAGCTATGGTTAATCCTCCTGATTACCACACAAAATAAGATTAAGCTAAATCGTAAGTTGGGGATGTAACACTAACTCTCCATTGAAATTACAATTTTTTAGATATGATTTTTTCTTCTTTTATGATTAAATATTAAATTGTATTTTTATTTTTATTTTAAATTTGAGTAAGTAATAATATACAAAGAATTAATTTTTATTCTATTTTAAGATTTAAATTTGAGTAAGTAACAACAAAGTTTAGTATATTTAGATAAAGTTAAAAATTCAAGTGTTCATTATATCTGAGTGTTTCAGGTTTAACTGTGTAGTAGTTTTTTCCTCAACGTTTCAGATCAAATTATGTGATCCATCATCAAGTAGTAGAGAGCAAGATAAGAGAATTAGGAAACGTTGAGGAAAAAACTACTACATAGTTAAATCCTAAAAGACTGAGATATAATTGTGGAAATTCGATGTGTAATTTAGGTGTTCATTATAAAGATCAATATATTTAAATTTGTGTTTTAATAATGACTATTTATTTCAATTTGTGGTTAAAATAAAACATAATTAACAAAGGAAGCATATATTAGAATAATTATTTATTCTATTTTTAGTTAATGGTCACTCCTGTATATTAGCTGTAATTATCTTTCTTCTGTAGTTTCTATTTTGAAACTTGCTCTTTGTATATCTTGTATATAATTTCATGAGCGTTTTGCTCTTTTATAATATCATTCATGTTTTTACCAAATTACCTCCGTAATAGGGTATCAGAGCGGGTGTAATTATTTTAATTCGTGGGATCTGTGTTTGCAAAAAATCGTGACTCTATTTTGATCAAAATCGTGGGTCTGAGAAACTCGTCTCCTGTGGTTAAAGTCACATGCAGGTTTTTGGTTCATTTTTTTGCAAATTTCTGGCATTTTTGGGGCACGTTTCCTCCTGTTTTTGGCATGCGCGCAATTAAAACCAGTCGGGGACGTGATTTCTGTCGCAAATTCTTTTTTTCTAGGCAGTTTTAAAATGCATTTTCTGCAAGAAAAACCTGCAACCTATATTTGTCGACTAGGGTTTTTGAAAAACCCTCTATGTTTCACGCTGAATTTTTTTTTCTTTGCTCGTGATTTTGCTATGTTTTTTGGGTCACGTTTTTGGTGCCTGGAAATTGCGATTTGGTGTTTCTGGAGGTCGTGCATTTGAATCCTAGTTCGAGGGTTTAAAATTTGTAGTCTGCACCCCCGTGATCTCCTAATTTTTGGTCGATTTTCTATAATTTCTTGGTTGCCATGGCTACCTAGGGCTTCTAAAATTTTTGACTAGGGTTTTTACCCTTCATTTTCAGTCAATTTTTTTCTGATCACAGATTCTT
This sequence comes from Cunninghamia lanceolata, assembly GCA_027924645.1. NCBI lineage: Eukaryota > Viridiplantae > Streptophyta > Pinopsida > Cupressales > Cupressaceae > Cunninghamia > Cunninghamia lanceolata. The sequence continues at coordinate 8,679,218 of BSBN01000165.1, read as the reverse complement.
TCTAGGTTTTTTGAGACTATTTCTGGGTACCTGTTGGATTTTTTTGGGTGTTTCGAAATCTGTGCCTTGAAATTTGTGCCGATGAATTTGTCTCAAATTTTGTGCCTATACACTGCCTTAACGTCCTGTGCATTGGAATTTGTGCTTTGAGTTCCATGCATTTAGCCTCTTCTCAGTACCTCATTTTTTTGTGCCTCGAAAAGCATGCAAGATGGCGAGTTTGACCAACATCATGTTGGAAGGCAGTCAGCGATTTAATGGGAAAAACTATAATACTTGGAAGTAGCGAATGATGACCATTTTTGAATATCGCTGCCTCGATTAGATGATTTTAGGCACCGCTACTTGTCCTGCAATGACAGGAAAAGACCAGGACAAGTTTGACGAGCAGAATCGTGAAGCAGTCATGCTCATTAAGCTTTCAGTCACAGATGATCAGCTACCTCAGATTCTGGCTGGAAAAATAGCAAAGGAGATTTGGGACCCTCTGAAGGGTATGCATGAGACCTCCGACAAGAGCCGTGCGTTCTTCCTGAAAAATATATTATTTTCTATCATGATGGATGAGAAGACATCTTTGCAGATGCACTTGAACAAGATCTAGGAGATCTGAGATCAGCTGGAGGCTATTGGTCAAAAAATGGAGGAAGAAGACATGGTCGTGATCACTTTGAAAAGTCTACCTAAGTCCTATGAACATTTCATCGAGACTCAACATTACATCAGCTAATGTTGATCTGAAGTTTCCAAAACTCTGTACTATCCTTTTGAAGTAGGATCGCTGGAAACAACAGTTTGGTAGTAGTGCTTCTTCGTCCTCTTCAAAGTAGGCTTTTGCAGCCAAGTTTTAGGCTTAGAATAAAAGCAAAGGTCAGCCTCCACAGCAGAAAGGCTCAGGTCCACCTCAGGACAGCAACAAGAAAAAGAATATTCAGTGTAATTACTGTCATAAATATGGTCACATCAAAAAGGATTGTCGTCAGCGTTTGGCTTCTGAACAGAAGAAGCAGGGAGGGTCTCAGCAGAAAGCAAATATTGCCGAGCACACTAAGCAGAAGGAATATGCCTTTTAAGCTTTTATGGCTAAAAGACCTGCAGATCATGTGAAGTCCTCTACCTGGTACATTGATTCAGGTGCTTTGCATCACTTCACTCATTGACGTGATTGATTTTAAGACTTTACTCCCTTCAGTGACTCAGTTATTTTTGGTGGAGAAGAATATACAGTTGTCGATAAGGACACTGTTCAGATTCAGTCTGGTGGGAGGAACCTCATATTCCTCAATGTCTACTATGTTCCTGGCATGGAACTTAATCTTCTTTCTATCAGTCAAATCATGCGGCACTCTCCTCAGTTAGATGTGGTTTTTAGTACACACAAATGTTCCATTGTTGATTGGGAGACTCGTAGCACTGTGGCTGTTGGTATTGAGGATCATGGTCTATACAAACTTGTGGATATAGGTGATTCTCCAGAGTTAGCCATGGCAACCCAAAATTCTTCCATCACTAGTCTTTGGCATCAGCGTTATGGGCACTTAAATGTGCACTATCTTTCTTAGCTATCTCGGGAGGGCCTTGTAGCTGGTTTACTTGAGATTCAGACCCAGCATCATGGTGTTTGTGGAGCTTGTCAGGCTGGGAAGTAGCATCGGACAGCGTTCTTGACTGGTGACTCATGGCGAGCCTCTAAGGTACTACAGTTGGTTCACGCTGATGTATGTGGGCCAATGAATACACCTTTTGTTACTGGTTGCAGGTACTTCTTACTTTTTGTTGATGATTTCACTCGTAAAATGTGGGTGTACTTTCTTAGACAGAAATCAGATGTGTTTACTATATTTCAGAAGTTTAAGGCCTTAGTAGAGAAAGAGTCTGGCTGTTCCATAGTCACTCTTAGGTCAGATAATGGGGAGGAATTTTGTTCTACTAACTTCTCCAACTTCTGTGATATACACGGTATCAAACGCTAGTTAACCACACCCTATACTCCTCAGCAAAATAGTGTTGTAGAGTGGCGCAACCGCACAATCACTGAGATGGCACGTTCCATGTTAGAACATAGGAGTGTTCCTAAGAAGTATTGGGCAGAAGTAGTCTAAACTACCTTCTATCTCCTTAATCAGTCTCTGACTTATGCTATTAAGGAGAAGAATCCTAAAGAAGCTTGGACTGGCCGCAAACCTTGGATCAGTCATTTGAAAATATTTGGTTCCTTAGCTTATGTATGGATTCCAGATGCTAAGCGCTCGAAGTTGGATTCCAAGAGTCAAAAACTTATGTTCATAGGGTACAGTGACAACCATAAGGCTTATCGGTTGATTGATATAGATACTGATCATCTTACCTTCAGCCGAGATGTTGTCTTTGATGAAGAACGAGGACCTTTTTCTTCCTCATTTGTGTAGCATTCTGAGGATCAGCCTTTGAAGGCTGTTGATTTGGGTGTTCATCTTCCGTTAGGTCCACCTGATGGGAGGGATGATGATGCAGATTCTAATTTTGATGATGCTCAACCTGAATTTCCTCCAGATGATGTTGATCTTCCACCTGTTGCACCTGTTCTGGGTCCTCCTGTTACATCTAATGTTGGCACTTCTACTCTCCGGCCTAAATGGTGGGCTAAGACTATTGGAGATCTTCATGACGATGAGCTCATTGAGGGTAGATCATCCAAAAACAAGAGCAAACAATAGCATACAGTTAACTTTTCTCTCATGGCCAACATTCACAGTGTCTATGAGCCTCAAACGCATTCAGAGGCTAAAGGAATCCCTGAGTGGGAAAAGGCTATGGAGTCTGAATACCAGAGTCTTCAAAAAAATCACACTTGGGTCCTTTCTAATCTTCCTCTAGGGAAGAAGCCCATTAGCTGCAAGTGGGTGTACAAGGTGAAATACAAAGCTGATGGAACCCTTGACAAGTACAAAGCTCATCTCATTACTAGGGGGTTCTCATAGAAGGAAGGCATTGACTACGAGGAGACTTTTGCTCCTACAGCCAAAATGAGTACAATTCAGCTCGTCCTTGCCTTAGTAGCCCAGTTTGGTTGGAATGTCCATCAGATGGACGTTAAGAGTGCCTTCCTCAATGGTGAGTTGAAGGAAGAAGTCTACATGACATAGCCTCTAGGGTTCAAGGTTGCTGGTCAAGAACATAAGGTGTGTAGATTGGTCAAAGCACTATATGGCCTGAAACAGGCTCCTCAAGCTTGGTACATCAAGATAGATAAGTAGCTCACAGATCATGGCTTTCAGAGGAGTACATCTTACTCTAATTTGTATGTCAAACGCACTAGTAGTGATATTCTAATTCTTGTTGTCTATGTGGATGACCTGATCATTACTGGTAGCTCGACACATTTGATCGCTGAGATCAAATAGGATTTGTGTAGCACATTTGACATGACAGATTTAGGACTCTTGCATTATTGTTTAGGTGTTGAGGTTTGGCAGACTGAGAGTAGTATCTTCATTTCCTAGTCCAAGTATGCTCGCAGTCTTTTGGATAAGTTCTATATGCAGGATTGCAAACCTACCTCCACACCCATGGAAAAAGGGCTTAAGTTGTCAGCTAAGTCAGACTCTCCTGTAGTAGATGAATCATTGTTCAGGCAACTAGTGGGCAGCCTCATCTATCTCACTGCCACTAGACCTGACCTTAGTTTTGCAGTGAGCTACATTTCACGCTTCATGACAACCCCCAAGGCTGATCATTGGGTAGCAGCGAAGCGTGTGCTGCGTTATGTGAAGGGCACTTTTGATTATGGACTTCTTTACTCAAGGAGTCACGATCCTAGACTCAGTGGTTTCACATACTCAGACTGGGCAGGTTCAGTTGATGATAGGAAATCCACATCTGGGTATGTGTTCAGTTTGGGATCCGGTGCCATCACATGGACTAGTAAGAAGCAGCAGGCAGTGGCTCTCTCCTCAACAGAAGCAGAGTATCGGGGAGTAGTTAAGGCAACTTGTGAGGTAGTTTGGCTTCGCCAGATGCTTGCCAATATGCAAATATCTCAAGCAGGTCTGACTCCCTTGTTTTGTGATAATCAGGGAGTTCTCAAACTTGCCAAAAATCTAGTCTTCCATGAAAGAACCAAGCATGTAGAAACTTATTGTCATTTCATCAGAAAGCTTGTTGAAGACAGATCAGTTCAGTTGCTGTATGTTCTGACAGAGGATCAGACAGCTGATATCCTCACCAAGTCCCTTGGTCCAGATAAGTTTGTAAAATTTAGGGGGTCTCTTGGTGTAGTTGATAGATTGACCATTAAGGGAGGGTATTAGAATAATTATTTATTCTATTTTTAGTTAATGGTCACTCCTGTATATTAGCTGTAATTATCCTTCTTCTGCAGTTTCTATTTTGAAACTTGCTCTTTGTATATCTTGTATATAATTTCTTGAGCGTTTTGCTCTTTTATAATATCATTCATGTTTTTACCAAATTACCTCCGTAATAGCATAATCTATCTCCCCTCTCTCTATGCATATGATTTTTATAAATCTAGTAGGGATGAGCTTTCCACAGTCCATAGAATCCAAAGAGAAGTGCTTTTGGATTTAACTCTGTATATTTCTTTGCCTCTATTTATAAAGTTTTAATTATATTTTATAATAAAAATACACAATACAATCATGTAACCATTAAACATACTCTAGTATAAACACTTGGTACATTTATGTCAATTAATTGATCTTACAACATACCAATTTCAATGTCGACAACCTAACCAATTCCATTATATACACATATACATTTATAAGTGACTTTTAATCTATATTCACATCAAAATGATAACATATTGACAACTTAAGATTTACAATCAAATATAAACCTTGACCTTAACACACCCCCCAAACAATCTAAACTCATGGAGAATATAAATACACCTATGGTCTCCCTCTCCCTAGAGCTAAGAAAACTAGTCTTATTATAATTTGGTATTGGTAGAACAAGCAAGCACTTGTAATGTGATGGTTATCTAGGGTTTCCTCCAAGTCAAGATAGGGACGGAAAATTGCATGTATATGTCTTTTTTCTTTATGTTATACTTAGAGTGTTTAACGTAATGATTAGTTTACAAGTCATATATTTTTGCATGAATTTGGTTCATGACATTAAAATATTTTGATTGCATCATCATTTTTTTTTAGATTGATCCTAATCCCTAGATCCATCATTCATCATGTTGGATTAGATTTGTGGGTGAAAACTTGATCTAGGCCATTTTTATATTATGGATATCATTCTTGAATTTTTAAATTCAAATTTAAATTAAATACTATTGATTTTATTCCTATTAGCCATTGTGAGCCAGCCTATTGAATGTTTGTATTGATTTGTGTTATGTTGTTGTATTTAAGGGCATTCATTCATTCATTTTGAAATTTGTGTTATGCACTTGTTTCATATTTTCCTACAAATCTAGTTCACACCTTAAATCTTGCAATTACAAAAAAATTGACTTTTAATCAAATAAATTCCAAAGTAAGGAAGTATCATGCTTACTCCCAATTGCATATAGGATATTAATAAGGAAGAAAATTCCTTATCATTCAAATACCTCTCCAAAAGGAATCAATGAATTATCTACCATTCCTCATAATAAATTCATGATATTTTCTTAAATATATTTTTTTCGATGAAAATCAAAAGGAATTACCAAAGAATTTGTGAATGAAAGAGTTGAAAACTATGTTATGACCAATATAGTGACCACTTAAATTCTTGATATCAAGATAACATATCCAAAGGAAAGTATTGTAGCTATTAGATTTTAATCCTATCAGATAAGTGCCCTAAACTTTACCAGTCAACTATTTATTTTCTATCATAAAGTGATTTTAAATGGGTAAGTTGATATGGGATTTGAGAAAACCCTAACTTAACTAGAAATGAAAAATTGGTATATTTGTTCATATAGTTTTTTAACAATATAGAGGACTAATAACTATACTAATTTTATTCAGAATGAACATAAAGTGTAAATGGGAATCACTCATTGAACTACATGTGCAAGACATTCCCAACCAAGGAAATCATTTCTCAAGTGAGGACCTTGAATGGACACCTATTGGAGATGATGTCAATATGGACTTATGTGTTGCAATCCCTATTGAAAGACCCCCTCACTTTATCAAAGGAGAAGGTTTACTAGGTAGTATAGAAACAACATTTGTACATAAATGTCATAAAGGGAACAACACACCAAAACTTACCAACAACACTACCAAGATATTCTCCAAGTTTGCCTAGATTAAATATAATTAATAAGCATGTCATTTTTATATTTAATTTTTTATATGAATTAATATATATTTTTGTTTGTGTGTATAAATAGATATTGGTGTGCTTTTGGCCCAAAGGACCATAGAAATAAACTTGAAAACATAGAAAGTATACAAAGGTTTACCCAAAAAAGGGGTTGTCAAACCCACTTTTATGTTAGGGTCATGTATGGTAGACCACAAGTTGCAATAATTAAATATAATGATTGGAGCCATTGTGATGCCAATGGCAAATTTTGTCATGGAAGGGATGACCCTTCTGGTGATCCAAGAAGCAATTTTGCACCAAGGTTATTGAATGAATGCAAATCATATATTGAGTCTTTATTTCTAATGGGTGTGGTTAGACCATGGTTTGACTAAGTTGATGAATAAGAGGGATGCATGCTTGTTGAGAAAAGATGTGTTGAATGCATGGAAAAGAGTATGCTCCATTCGATCCCAAAAGAATGAAGATGATGCAAAAAGTGTCAGTTTGTGGCATGTAGAGGAGAAAGATAATTTCTTCTACTATAAAAGACCAAACACCATGGAAAATAAGAGGGATGCATGCTTGTTGAGAAAAAGATATGTTGAATGCATGGAAAAGAGTGCGCTCCATTCCATCCCAAAAGAATGAAGATGATGCAAAAAGTGTCAATTTGTGGCATGTAGAGGAGAAAGATAACTTCTACTATAAAAGACCAAACACCATAGAAAATGTTCCAATTACCATAGGCATCCAAACACCATGGATGCGAGAAATGATGGTCAAACATTCACATAACTCAATTATTGTAATGGACTCAACATTTTCAACAAATAAATATGGTTTAAGTAAAGCAACATTTACTATAAATTTAATTAGATTTTATTTTATCATTGATTTAGTTATTTAAAAATATTAATTTATCAATGTTTTATTCATGTGCAGTATCAATTATATACCTTGCTTGTTTTTTATGAACAAGAGGCTGGTGTTCCTATTGCATGGGTCATATCCTTAAGAAATAAAGTTAAGGATATAAATGAATGGCTAACAGAAGTTTATAAACAAGGGAAACAATGTCGAGAAGATTAGAATGTCAATGCACTCATGACAGATGATTTTAGTGTGGAGCTTGAAGCCATCATGTTTTTATTAGCCTTAGTTTATATATTTAAACTTCAATCAACTCATTATAATTGATTAATATTTAGTTTATAAAAACATATATTTCACAATTTATAGTTTAAACTAGTTTGAATTTAACATTTCATTTTTTCATAATTTACTTTTCAAGTTTTATAATATAACTTGTAGATTATCATTTCAATGCCGAGTACTTTTATGTATTTGGCATGTACACAGAGCATGGCTGAAAAATGTGTACAAGTAAGTCAATATTTAATTAAAATATGTGTTTGAACCTCATAAATTGATATTATCTTTTATAATCTAGGTATGCCAGCAATAAGGATGTTGGTACGAACATGTTTGATAGATTGGGCGAGATAATGTATGCAATGAGTGACAATGCAAACATCACTACTCAACTAATTAAAAAATTCATAAAGGAATTCAAAGAAGAGAAGAAATTTATTGATTACTTCCAAAAACCTTGGTGTCATGATGAGGGTCGTATTGGTAAGTTTGTCATAGTATTCATTTTGGTTTGTATGCATTTAAATCGTTTAAGTTATTTTTTAAGTTTACTAAGATATTATTATGTTTTTTTGTATAGAAATGTGGGCAATTTTTTTTTGAAACTTCTCTCATGCAAATCAAGAAACCAATGCTTCCACAAAGTCATACCACTTCCACATCAAGAGTCATTATCTAAGTGATCATGCTAAGAAATGTACAAGGAGAATGGATTGGCTTATCCATACACTTCTTCAAAGAGTAGAGCCATTTTATTAAAAAAAAAGATATTTGCAGTCATCTTGATTTTTAACTAATTTAAAAAAAGATTTTACATTACTGCATTAGAGAGGTCCAAAAAAATACATGATACAGATTATTATCCATATGATCTCCTCCCTAACACATACAAGATAAGAAGTCAATCTGTTCTAATGAAATGGTATCTTGTTAGGAAATTTGGACCAGATTTACATGTATGTGATTATCAATGGGCACAAAGGGGGAACACATGCAAACATGTGTTGAAGATTTCAGATCTCCTAAAGAGAAACATAACAAATGAGCAAGATCAAGTTGTTGGTAAGAGTCATTTAACATTTAATTATTATATTATATTTTAATGACATATTTTTTTTCTCGAAACTAACTAAAATAATCTTATTGAATTACAGATGGTGTTACTCCATTGGTTGATAATGATGATGATGATGATGTCAGGGTAAGTTTTAGTCAGGAGAATAATGCCACCGGTAATGTTGATATGATATTTATAATAAATTATTCATTGATTTTTATGATTCTTAAAATTTAATTAATGTTTTATTTGTGACATAGATTATTGTATTCCACAAGAAGATCGAGATGCAATTGGGGTTATCATTGGCGAAGACCAAAGAATTGGTAAATTTTAATATCACTATTTTATTAATGAAATATGAAAATATTTTTTATATTTTTTGAACTTAATATTTATTATTTTTATTACAGATGGTTGTAAATCATCTGATGCTTCCAATGATAACTTCCAAAATTTTGTTGATTATTTGAATTCACTACTCCAAGATTTACCAACTAGAGTAGATAAAAAACATATCTTTAGTCGATGTGTTGAGAGATTTAGAAAAGATCTCCAAGCATCTTTTACTTCTTCGAAACTTACACCGATCCCTGGATCGGAGGATATGCCTATGAGACGAATATCACCATGGTTTAGTCCAAGAAAAATGTGCAAACACTAGTTTATTCATCAAAGAGACAATGCCATCCATCAAGACTTGAATGAAAGAGTTGAGGAGCATAAATAATTTCAGTTCCTCTCCATAGATGGTAGGAAGCAAAAGAAAAAAAAGGTCTCCAATCGTTCAAGCATAGCAATACAAGTAGAAAGAAATATCATTAGAAAACAACATAGTGAGTACATTTATTCAAATTTATTTTAGTATTTTACATAGCAATAATTATTGTTCTTACATCAGATATTAAAAATATGCCATTGTAGGTTTGGATAATCAAGACAATAATAGAAGACGTTGATTGCCCTTCTCTATTGATCTAAACCACACAACAACTGATGAAATGCAAATTATTGATGGTAATTTTCTAACTATTAAATGTATTCATTCATTATATGAGATATTTCTCAATTCCTATTTCTAACCAATTTTCTATAATTAATCAAATAAATAGCAGATACAATTCGTGAAAATCAATCATCAATGCTTAATGTTATACCTGGTCAGACATTTCAAAAAACTATTCTAGGTAATTTAGAATTTTAATATTATTTTGATTAAGTATATATTGTACTATTAGACTTAATATTGTATCTATGTTGATTTATTAAATACACGTGTCATTGCAGATTTAGATGATCAACATGTTGGAATTAGGGCTGACAACTAAGAGGGGGGGTGAATCAGTTGTCTTAAAACTTTTAAAGCTTGTTGCAGTTAATTCTTCTTTACCACTTCTTAATAGATTAATGACATAATCATTACAAGTAAGAATTAATAATACATGAGCAGAAACATAAACAACACACTTGACACCAAGATTTTGACGTGGAAACCCAGTTAAGGGAAAAACCATGGTGGGGGTTAACCCACAAAGATTATACTCTGTTAAAAGTATTACAAAGGGGAAGGCACATGCCTTCGAGCTCACTGCTCAAGAGAGGCTCATTGCCTACAAGAATGATTACAAAAGGATTACAGATTGTTTGAATTGATAAGTAGCATCTGCCAATACAAGAATTCAGTTCCGGTTAAGCACATAATACTAATTTTAACACTTCATCTTTATTCTACCCTTTTACTACTCTGTCATAATTCAGACCTCAGACCTCTTCTCTTTCACACTTCTATCTACCTTTTTCTCACTTACTCCAGATTTGCATCCCAATCACTACTTACAATACTCGAATCCATCAGTTATATATATCTACTTCAACAAAATCAATCACTTATCTATCGGCCTTATGAAGAACTTAACAAACAATACAAGTACTTTGTTCTGTCAGCTGAATCCATACATCAATATTGATGCGTACCAGAAATAACACTTGCAGGTCACATTTCATGTTAGCCATTAACATTATATCCCATACACAACTCATCAAAACCACTTCTACTAGATCCGCACAAGGATCTAACACAAGTCGGCTTGTTCTTCACTGAACTGTTCTGTCATATTAGGATCCGGTACTCAGATGCTCATAACTTTTAGTCCCTTTGTCACCAGCGGCTGAGATCTTGGATTTAGATTGTCATGACATTCCTCTACACTCCCTTAGATTCCTAACATGCAATAATTAACTGGAGAGGTTCGTTGACCAAAATACTAAACTCTGCCATTTACCCTATTCCTGTCTATCCGGACTGAACAAATCTTGGAACTAACTTCCGGTATGAACTGAAGCTATACTATGGATGTGTGGAATGGACTAAGTTGCCATTAATGACAACACCTGTCATGCATAGCAGTGTCTCTTGCCAACAATCTCCCCCTTTGGCATTAATGGCAACACTTAGTGAAAAATGACTAAGTGTCAGAGCTACTCCCCCTTACTTTGTACACTTGTGCTCTCCACTATTTCCAAAGCTCCCCCTTTGCTAGATTCCTCATTTTTCACTGCTCTTCACTCCCCCTTTGACATCAATGGCAAAGGATGGAATTATCAAACCAAAATTCACCCAAAAATTCTGTATACAATGCCACATACGTACAACCAATCCTTAAGTTATATTTACATATACTTAAGTACATCTCCAAAAATATTCTTTAGCAGGGCCAACTCTGTATCCCAGCTCTTCTTCACACTATTCAAAGTTAAAATGTGGCCATTGAATAAAAATGCTTGTGCTTCAGCCTTCCGCAGGTCAATGGGATCACCTGTTTGTGCAGCAGTTTGGGCTTCTGTCACAGCATTGAACATTGCTTCTATCTTAGGGGAAATCAGTCCCCGAAGCTCACCCATTCTTGCTTCAATGTTCTCCTTTTCTCTTGTCAACTTCTTTATTTCTTCCATCAGGCTAATTGCTTGACATTCCTTACTTGCCACTGATACTGTCAACAGATCAAAAGCTTGGGACATACTTGACAATTTCTATTTGGAGTCTTTTATTTTATCTTCTATATCCTCTATGACTTTAGAAGTAGATAAACAAAATTTATATATACTGCCTCCTTTTGAAAGAGCATTTTGAATACTCTTTATATTGTTATCTAGCACTAATCTGTCTATCCCAATCATGTCTTTAAGTGCATCAAATCTTTTGCTATCAAATTCATTCTAAACTTTAACTTCTGTAGATTTTTCAAAGGACTCAAAGTGTGTACTTATAGAATTCACAAGGCTCTTCATATTTCTAGAGGGAGAATCAGATGGATTCTTCTAGAACATTGGCATTATCTTCTCCAATATACCAAATGCAAGGCCTAGCAGCTCATTGTCCTCTATGTGAGATTTCAATACCTTTTCTCTTGCCTTGGCTTGTGTGAAAGATGTTATCTTCATCAATTGGACCGGAGGGAAAGTATCCAAGTTGAGTGGTCATTGAATCAGTTCAGGTTCATCAAAATCTAGCATCTCTTAACTCAGAAAACTCTTCACTGTATTTGCAGTGTCTCTTGCCACAATTTCTGGACCACCTTCCTTTCCTTGGGTTTTCTCAGTGCTAGGACTATTTTGTTTGGGTGCATCAACATTTGCACCATCTTCTTCTACTTTTATCTTCCTTACCTTTGACTTCTTCTTCTTTCTCTACTTCACCTTTCTCTATGTCATCTGTAGGGGGATTCTTTCCTTTGTCCTCACCATTTGCAATCTATTTTGGAGGATCTTGTGTAGCAACAGTATTCTTAGCATTATTTTCTTTTCTGGATTGATCAGGAGGAGTTAGAGTATCTCCTGCATCATCAGTTTTATCCACCATCTCTGTATCTTCATTATTTATTTGCTCCACTTCCGAAACATATGAGTCATCAACCTTGATATGATGCTCATCAGTTTTCATTTCTTCAATATCTAGGATTGATGAATCAATCCTATCATCAATCTCCTCAACAAATGGTAGATTGTGTTTCTTCAATGCACTTAGAAGTATTTCCTATGTTTTTTAACTATTTGGTCTAATTCTCCAAGCATTAGTTTGTTCATTCTCTTCTTGCTCCTGAATTCATCCTTCACTTCTTTGAATATCATATTCATTTGAACTTGAGTGATTTGAGGGCATAGTTTTATCAATACATTTTCTCTGAGATCTAAATCCTTGCTTTTTGCATTTTCTTTCCTCAACTCCAAAATGTCTGCAAGAATTTGAGGGATCTCAGAAATTATTTCAATCAGTGCCTTATTATAGATATTCAAATATCTAACAGTTGCTTCCTCTAATACCCTTTTATCTATATCACTGTATTCATCATAAAATTCAGTCATGGGTTTCAAATTTCCATCCACAGTGACTGATTTTATTACATCTTCCATAGAAATTGTGGGCTTCTCAACATATGTATCTGTCTTCTACCTTTTGCTTGCCTTTTTGCTTCCGAAGGGCTTCTCCTTAGTCATCTTGGCAGCTTTTGTTCCAGAGGCTTTCAACACCTTTACCTCAGCATCTGAATCAATTTCTTCTTCATCAACTTTTGTGCTTTCATAGGTTCTTGTGGCCTTTGTTTTCTTTCTCTTTCCTCCTTCACCGGATGGTGTGGCTTCTGGTGTCTCAGTGGGAATGGATTTGGATTGTTCAGAGATAGTTGCAGAGCTTCTTGTTTTTCTTGATAAGCTAGGTGTGACTTCCGGAGCGGCTGCTGGTTCACTTTCTGCCCTCTCTTCTGAAGTTTGCTTAGTTCTTCTCTTCATCTTTTCAATTCTTTCCCTATTCTTTCTTACGGCTTCCTTGGTTAGGCCAATGCTTTCAGCATATATTTCATCTTGCCTCTAAACTTTTCTCTTGGTCTCTGGTTTCCTGAGCTCAACATGCAATTTTAGACTTAGCTCCTTATACATTCCAAACCTTTCAATAGAGGTGTCTTTTGATTTTCTCAGGAGATGTTGAGCATACATGTCTAAGATTTTCTCATCAACCTCATAGCCCATAGGCATAATCCATATAGTTCTAGGTTCCACAGCTTCCATTAGGCACTGATCAGTGTCTACCATAAAACAAATTTCATCCTTGTATTTCTCAACTATTGAATTAGGGATTCTTTCCCTAGAATGCATCATATTCTGAAAATTCTTAAAGTAACCCCAGATTGTAGTCTTCCGTGCACTTAAGTCTCCAATGTTGAGTAGGTGATCTCTTATTTGCCAAGCAATTGGTCTGTCATTTGTCCAATGCACACCTTGTACTCCAGGCACTTCATTCATAAAATAGAAGAACACGCATATAACTAGGGAACCATATTTGAAGGTGTTTTTCTTATTCTTTTTGATTTTGCTTAAATTTTCAATCAATTGGTTCTTTAACAGCTCACATAGGTCATAATCTGCATTCTCCTTCAACATTTGATATGCTGCATATATGGCAGTTCCGAAGACTGAATTCTCCTGGCTGGAGTGGTAAATCTTGTAGCCAATCACCATAGAGGCAAATTTAACATCCGGTTTAACAATGTCATTGATGGTCATTGCCCTTTTGTCAAACTTTGCACCGGTAGCATTGATCACTGTCTGGTTCTTCACAGCTTGCAGCATGGGTACTCCACCAGTTGAATTTAACCTAGTTACAATCTTGATAACATCCTTTGTAATCTTGAATGGTTTCAAGAGCCATGTGAACTCATCATGCATTCAACTCAAGATATATCAAACCCACTCATTTTCATCAAATGTCAAAAATTTAATGACTTGCAGAAAATGTTTCCTTTCTAGGGCTTTGTATTCCAGTTTCAATTCATAGTGTCATCCCTTAGGTAGTTGACAAACAAATCCAAGAGTTTCAGGTTTCCAAATTCTTCTATGCTACAATGGATGTAAGCCCTAATAGCCTCAACATGCAGAACTCTGTATGGGACACCAGAAAATGCTCCCAAAGGTTCAATTTCGACTAACTTGTATGGATGCTTCTTAAATTTTGGCCAGGGCCTTTTAGTAATATCAACAACAAGAGGAGTGGTCATTGTAAAAGATTTCAAATTCAAGGCTTAGCAGATAAATACCTTTTTCTTCCACGGAGTTAGGGTTAGCGAACAAATTTGCCGGTCGCACTTCAAATCCTTTGAAATCTTAGCTCAGACGCTCTTCTTCTTGCTATCTTTGCATGCAAAGTGATTCAAATGAAGAATGAATGACCTTTTTAAGCTTCTCAAAAACCTAATTTGCCTTTGTAGTAAATGTTCTGCCCTAGCATATTCGGTTACACTATTTATGCATACAATTGATCTTCAATTGCTCCACAAATCGTCATATCCACTTTTTATCTTCTAGAAATCCTTTCAAATGATGTATAATAATCCAAATTATTTTCTTTTACTGTGCCAAATTTAGGCACCCACTTACTAGCTGGGGGATTTTAGATTTTATTTCAGCTCCCCCTAGGCCAGAGCTCCTAATTCAATTCTCGGAGGAATTATCAGCACCGGATTCTGGTGCGGACCCATTACTATTATTCACAACACTTTTCTTGACCCATGTCTTGCTCATTTCATTCTGGATCTCATTCACATCAATTTTGCCCTTGCCTTTGTCTTGTCTCTGCTCATCCAGTTTTCTGTTTACCGGACCTCTTCTTTCATTATTCCTACTTCTGCAGAATCAGGCAATATGACCAGATCTATTGCAATTAAAGTACACAACATTTCTTTTCTTATATACTTGATTTCCTCTTGATCTGCACTAATTAGCCATGTGTCCAAATCCATTGCAAGTAAAGCAGTAACTATTGAAAGAGTTGCCATT
Source organism: Cunninghamia lanceolata (assembly GCA_027924645.1). NCBI lineage: Eukaryota > Viridiplantae > Streptophyta > Pinopsida > Cupressales > Cupressaceae > Cunninghamia > Cunninghamia lanceolata. Next base: position 8,663,920 of record BSBN01000165.1, on the reverse strand, counting down.
TCCTCTATTGATAGAATTATTCATTATCATACTTCTGCATTCATTTGATCTATGAGAATACCTCTTACACTTGAAGCATTGACCAGAGAAGGATGGATCATTTTGATTTACTCTGCTTCTGCACTGAGTAGCTCTGTGACCAAATTTATTGCAATTAAAACAATTTCCATTGAATGATGGATATCTTTGAGCATTAGGTTGTCTTACCGAAGGTCTTCTAGGTCTGTTTCTCCCATTGCTTGGTTGAAAATTTCTTTGTCCGAATCCGGAGCTTTCACCTTTCTCATATCCAAGACCATGCTTGTCATCAACCTTTTTCTGACTTTCAAGCAGTGCTTCAAGTTTAGCTGAGCTTATCTTGAACTTCTCCTTGTATTCATTTGCAACTTCTAGGTCATGTTTGAGAATGACAATTTGCCTCTCAAGTTCTCTCTCATTGTCTCTACTTTCTTGTAGATCAGCCTCTAGATGGCCAGTTGTTCTATCCAATCTGTAGGATTCTTCAGTTCTTTGTTTTAGAGTTTGATTTAGGTCTTCTTCAGTCTTCTTCCTTTTCTCAATTTCTTTGGTTAGCCTCATTACCTGAGATTCTATCTCATGTTTTAGAATAGAAACTTCTTTTGTCATCTTCTCACATTCCTTTATCTTTTCTTCTAAAGCCTCATCCATGCCACTTTCTTCAATAAGATTAGTTAGTTGATGAAGTAGTTCCTTCCTTTTTTCCATTGATTTCTTTCATTTATCTTTTAGCAAGTCAATGCAATCATCAGCATCCTTAAGGTTTACTTTCAGATCATCTATTTCTGCTTTGGACCGATCAAGATCTTCTAAAGCCAATTGAAGTTGTTCTCTGAGTGATCCCATTGAAACTCCTTCCCAGATCCCCCTCAAGTTGTTAGGCTTCTTTCAAGAACCTTGCTCTGATACCAATTGTTGGAATTAGGGCTGACAACTGAGAGGGGGGTGAATCAGTTGTCTTAAATTTTTTAAATCTTGCTGTAGTTAATTCTTCTTTACCACTTCTTAACAGATTAATGACATAATCATGACAAGAAAGAATTAATAATACATGAGTAGAAACATAAACAACATACTTGATACCAAGATTTTGACGTGGAAACCTAGTTAAGGGAAAAACCACAGTGGGGGTTAACCCACAAAGATTATACTTTGTTAAACGTATTACAAAGGGGAAGGCACATGCCTTCGGGCTCACTGTCTAGAGCTCACTTCTCAAGAGAGGCTCCCTACCTACAAGAATGATTACAAAAGGATTACAGATTGTTTGAACTGATAAGTAGCATCTGCCAATGCAAGAATTTAGTTACAGTTAAGCACATAATATTGATTTTACACACTTCATCTTTATTCTACCCTGTTTATTGCTCTATCATGATCTAGACCTCAGATCTCTTCTCTTTCGCACTTCTATCTGCCTTTTTCACACTTACTCCACATTCGCATCCCAATCACTACTCACAACACTTGAATCCATCAGTTATATATATCTGCTTCAACAAACTCAATCACTTATCTGTTGACCTTATGAAGAACTTAACAAATAATACAAGTACTTTGTTCTGTCGGCTGAATCCATACATCAATATTGATGCATACCAAAAATAACACTTGCAGGTCACATTTCATGTCGGCCATTAACATTATATCCCATACATAACTCATCAAAAACACTTCTACTAGATCCGCACAATGATCTAACACAAGTCAGCCTATTCTTCACATAACTGTTCTATCATATTAGGATCCGGTACTCAGATGCTCATAACTTTTAGTCCCTTTGTCACCGGAGGCTGAGATCTTGGATTTAGATTGTCCTGACATTCCTCTACACTCCCTTAGATTCACAACATGCAATAATTAACTGGAGAGGTTCACTGACCAAAATATTGAACTCTGCCATATACCTTGTTCTTGTCTATCCAAAGTGGACAAATCTTGGAACTAACTTCCAGTATGAACTGAAATTGTATTGCGGATGTGTGGAATGGACTAAGTTGCCATCAATGACAACACTTGTCATGCGTAGCAGTGTCTCTTGCCAACACAACAAAACATTGGGCAACATAAGTTACCATTTTCTATTGATCTTAACAAAATACCAACAACAATAGATGCAATGCAAGGTAGAGATGGTAGATAAATTATGAAATGAATTTCTAACAATTTTTTATGTTTAATTTGAAATCAATTTAATAACTAAACTATGTAATTTACAGGTTTTGATGACATTGCAATGGAGGATCATGTTCAACACTATTATGGATAATCATTACAATTTACTATACTTTCAACTTATATTGTATATTTACAAAATTTGCTCATTGGCCTAATTATAAGAAATACATTGATATATGTTCATGAAAAATGGTATGATCATGTGTAAAGTTAGAGTCAATCCCTTAGAATTAATCCATTTATTAGTTCATGCATTCACCTAATTTTCTTATTTATCACACTTATTCATACACATGTCAATATTGGGTCAACTTGAGTGCACAAATTGAAAAATCCAAATATGATGCAAATGTTTAAGTATTTGCCTAGAATATCTTATATTGCAAATTACTTGTTGCTCACATATTGGTCATCAAAGCAGTCACATCAAAGTCCAATTTAAATGGATGTAGAAGTAGCATAAAACAACAATACAAAGGCGTAAACTAGCCCTCAAACTTCTCAACTATATGAATATTGATCTGCTAATCATTTTTTGATCAACCATCTAATTAACAATATGTGGACATCTTAGATATACTAATAATTGGCTCTACCTATCTGACCTTCACTATGCATCTGAATTCAATCATAAACATCTTAGATATCCTAGTAATTGACATTGCTTATCTAACCTTGATCATGCTTTGTGGATCCAATAATAAAAAAATTACTAACTCTAGAAACAAGATCTAATGATGTGTTTGAGTGCTCATGGTCTTGAACAATTTTGCCTCTTTGTTTGTTTTAGTAGCTTTTGCTTGGCTTAATTTATGTGGGTTTGGCTTAGTTTTTTGTTGTTATCTTTCGTTTCAGTTGTTCAATTTAATATCATATATGTAATTTGGTTTTCATATCTCTTATGCAAGACCTAAATTTGATTGTTGTATGGTCATACTTAGGCATTTTTGTCATAAAATACAATTAAAATTAATCTCTTATGCAGGACCTAAATTTGATGGTTGTATGGCCGTATTTAGGCATTTGTGTCGTAAACTACAATCAAAATTTTAAAAAGGTTGTATCACATAAAAGGAGAGATTTTGGATAGATTGTCAAAATTTATATATGATTATGATATTATATATGATTATGATAATATATATTTGGTTTATATATAATTTTACTTATACTAGGATGTGTCATAGTATTTTAAGGGCACCTTTGAATGAGTAACCATCATCAAAAAATTTCTTGAAGGCAGGGTTGACCGTCAAATTTAAGCCCTGCTCTTACGTGTGGACTTCTATACAATCTCCTTTAATATATATAAATATTGTATTTAAATTATATCTTCTACATTATATTCTATTTTAATTATTAATGTCGAGAGGCATTCTATAATGGAAAAAGGGGTGGAGTGTAATGGCGTGAGTGTGTTAAAAAAAACACTTACCTTTTACTTTAAAATTGACGATCATTTACATGTCAAATTATTAATATTTAATAGTAAATATAATATAAATATAAAAATAAAGATATTAATAAATATAATATAAATACATTAGCCTGTAAAAATAAAGATATGTTCTTATCAACAACTTTTTTGATTTGAGATATTTTAAAATTGTTAATTATAGTTGAGAAATTGAAGGACATAGGGTTGAGTGAAAGAAAAAATGTGCACAAATATCAATTTGAAATAAAATGAAGTAAAATAAAATAACTTCAAATTAATATTTTTTTAATATTAATATTTAATAATAAAATAAAATATTAATATTTAATAATAAACATGATATTTCCAAAATAAGGAGGTAAAACAAAGATATGTCATCATCAACACTGTTCACTTCTCCATCATATTTGGATATATCTTTTTTTCTACAATTTTGTAAAACCCCTCTATAAAGCTATGGCCAAGCATGAAAGAAAATATTACTTTGTATATATTAAATGAAAAAAAGCACTGTAATTTTGTGTGTAATGTTAGAAATAATTTCAACCAAAATTTTATACATGTTTTGGAGCATTTGAGGGTGTTCATTTGTTAAATTTTTTAAAAAAAGAATCAAAACTTTGCAAAACAATTGATTCATTTTCAAAATCACAAAAGCATAGAAACCTTACATTGTTGAGCTTGTTGACCTCATGGAGTGCAAGAACATCATAGTGGCATTGTGTTTGAACAAAATTTTCTTGAGTAGCCTCAAAGCATGCTTACACAAAAGCCATGTCATTTTTTGAGTATTTAGGAGAAAATGAGGCCATGGGTTGTATTTTTAAAAAATTTCAAAATACCATGAGCCCGTTATCGCTGGGTAGTGACCAATCTCGGTTAGTACCGAGCCATAATGTTAGCATATTATAACATGGTAGTGTTATGGCATATTTGGACTAAAAAGTGGTTTTGACCACTTTTTGATCCCCAATCTTTTTGCACACACCCTTTGAGTATCATACATAATCTTATATTTATATACCTACTTTATTGATTCTTATTACTATATCACTTGTCAATCCTATCTTGACATATCTCATCTTGGACATGTCTATATTAGGGGGCATCATGATATTCCCCTTATCTATTTGAGCTATCACTAATCTATTATTTATGCTACCTCCTCTCACTTATTTTGACTTTACATTGTCATATCATATATGTTGATCTTATCATATATATCATATATCTTGATCTTATAATTTATTGGGGTGAAAGTTCATAACTGTGCCCCCATTTTTATAAAGGAAACAACTAACACAAATATAACTTTTCAATTTACAGTGCCTAAAAGTGGCATATATGTTTTTAAGTTTTAAAATGATATAAATGAAATGTAAAATTGTTAGTGTAGTTTATGTTAAAATATGGTATTTTTTTAATGGGACGTAACCGTTTTCCTAAAATATTTTGCATAAAATAAAGACAAATTATACCCCTTTGGAGAGTATTTTCTCTTCTAATGTGCCATAATTATTTTCTTTTAAATATATTTTAATATATTTTGTAAATCTCTAGTTAGCCTCATGTTTGACTATAATGATGTACTTATAGTAAATTAAAAAATTAATAATAAAATAAATTAAAAATAATAAAAAATATATAATATCAAATTATATTAATGTAATAGTTTTGTGTTCTCTATTGTCACATTAGAACTTTATTGTTTACATACAATTCTTTACATCTCATTAAAGCTTAATGTAATTTTTTTTAATAATGACTATTATTAATGTACATAAAAACCAAAACATGTATTAAGAAAAAAAAACACTAAAAATATTATTACATAACTCTTCTCATTTACGATTTAAGTTTTGAGTGTACCAACTTCTCCCTTAACGTGATTAAGAAATTAAAATCCACAAAATTAATACTTTAAATAATTTGTCATAAATATAAAAGCAAAAGCCTTGATAAGTTTTAACGAAAATTGGGTATATGACATTAGTGCTTGCAATAGAAGACGACCGAAATGAGATTATATATTCAATTTCCTCAAAAGCAAATATCATAACCACGCGGGAAATACAAAGCCGCTAATCTTAAATGGTCATTTATCGGTGTGCCATTTTATACGGAAGCTTACTTATAGTTTCGTCATTTATATAAGTGGTCATGCCATGCATGGCATCCATGCCGCATGCAATTTGCGGTGCTGGATTAGGATAGACGCTTCCGTTAAAAAGTGCCCCTTCAACGCTTCTCACGCGCCATGCTACAGGAAAACACCATAAAGATATCCATCATGATAGTCATGATAGTGTTGGAGGTGATTTGTTAATTTTTTTTTAGCATATTAGTTATTTTTTGTAGGCATGGATTTACATATTTTAGTTTGTTGGCCTTTGGTCATCATAGAGCATTAACATGTTGAGTGGTATACAGGCAGGGAGATGGGCAATTGAGGTCTTTCAAAGGCATCATAGGTAGAATGAAGGGATGCCTCTTAGATTTGAGAACATGAGCTATGCTATCATCAAATGCTTTGAATCTAATCACGGTCTAATGGGAGCATTTATGTAGGAATATATTTTTTGTGATAAATTATATTCTAGGATGAAGATGAGAACTGATTGAAAGTTCAGAATTGTGTCTTTGTTATATAGAGCAAATGGCCAACACAAATCTAGTTTCTTAACTTGAAGCACTTGAAAGTGACATAGATTGTTTTGAATTTTAAAATGGTATATTAGTGTAGTTTATATTTGTAATCTTTTTAAAAAATTATTTGGATATTTTTTTATAAAATTGTTAATATAATAAAATTACTAAAAAAAAAGGTTCAAAAAATGAGGTTGAAAGGCCTCCACTTTTAATATGGTAAATTTCACTTTTTTCTTTGATTTTTCCCACTTATCTAACTTAAATATCTAGTGCATAGGAAAAAAACCATAAATTTTTTTTTTTGATAATTTTTTAAAGAATTTTTAAAGTCGAGTTTATTGAAAATGTAATAGTGTCAATAGGCCTCCACTTTATGTTTATCATAAATAAAAACAAATTATATCCAAATTTGGAGAGTATTCTATTTTTTCTTAAATTTTTAAAATAAAATTTAGTATAGTTTTTTGAATTTCCAATTAACTTTATCTTTGATTACAATGAACCACTTGTAAAGATTTTAAAAAATAGTAAAAGCAATTAAAATATTTTAAAATATATTTTTTCAAATTTAGGCTCAGAGACCTATAAGGATATTTTCAGATTTGGTGGAAAATGTTCCTGATTTGACTGAAAGATAGGGTTTGAAAAAGTTTATAAAAACAAGAGAGTTACAGAGTTATTGCCAACTAGCTAGTTTTAGTCAAAAACTTATTCTACCAAAAGTTTTTTTTTGAACTAGTGTTTTGAATTATTCACTTGAAACATGCTCGCTTGAATATAAGTATTGTAATAAAACTATATTTTTAGGGCCCAATATGGTATTTTAAGTAGTAATAATACCCTAAGACATAATAAAAGTGAATAATTGTGTGCATCTCTTGTGGTGATGCTTTTATAAGTATTAATTTGTTGATTCCTTTTAATTTGTATAAAATGTAATGTTTATTTTTATTTTTATGCAATTTTTAATTAAAAGATATTCTAGTTATGTGGTCATTGATTTTTCTTTTTAGTTTCTTCCTCTCTTCTTAAGTCCTTTGTATAATGCATTAAACATAACATATAATAAAATTACCCTCTGGTATATGAGAATTAATGTCCAGAGGTATATTTGAGGGCTATAGATGTCAAAGTAATAAGGAGACTATAGAAACTTTTTCTTGTAGTTTTTTGCTTGACATTCTTCTCTCTGATGAAACTAGATTGTCATTGATGTCAAAAAGTAGTTGGTTAAGTGATAATTGATGATAACTTGTTTGTGTTGATCATACATGAGTTCAAGTTTCTAGATGATGCTCATAGTTTGGCTCTAGTATTCATTTCAATGACATACAGTGATCTTTGGCAGTTTTGATGTATTCAGTGGCATCATGGTTTTAGACAGTTGCAAATAGTATACAGTGGCTTGGTCTTCTAAATGACAATGGCTTGATGGTATGGTCTTCATTTGTTACATTTGATCTTCATTTGTTGATGTTGATAGTTGTGACAGGAGGTTAGTGGCATAGTCTTCATTAGTGTTGATGGCGATACTTCACTTGATCTCAAGACAGACAGTGAATTTACACTTGCAAAGATTTACACTTGCAGAGATAGACAGAGATCTACAAATGATTTACTCATGGACTTTATTTGATTTACATGTGGCATCAAAATATTTGAGAAAGACATGAAAAAAAAAAAAGCATCAAATATGCTTAAGTTGGAGAACAGAGGTTAAATATAAGAGCATGGTTTATATTTTAAGAGGTGCTTTTCATTTATGTGAAAAGATTTATTTAAAAAAAAAAAAACATTTTAAATATTGAATATGGTGAGCGGTCATCATATTTTATGAAGTTTTTTTTTTAAGGATTTTTTATACATTAAAAACCTTAAGAGAACCCGTTTTCTATGAAGGGAATAACATAAAAAGAAAAACATACTTTATGGTATACATAGAATGGGGAGTTTAATATTTAGAAAAAGGCATCGAATTTTATGGATAAAACAAAAAGCATTAGTTTGAGTAAAGTTTGAAAAAGTATACGTGGGCAGATTTTATGTTTAAAAGAATGTTTTTTTTGGAAACTTTTTAAATTCCTTTTTATTTTTTAAAAAGGCAAGAGTTCTTTATAGAATGTATATGAGTTTTTCAAGGAGATTTTTAAGAGGATTTTATGGAGAATTATTTCTATATTTTTGCTCTCAAATTCATGATAATTGAAGTCTATTAAGGAGAAAGATTCCAAAAAGAAAGTTGTTTTTTTAAGAGAGATTTTATATTGAGAAGTTTAAGAGTTTTTGTTTGAGAATTTGCAAAGAATTTTTTGGAGCTATTTTTTGGAAGAAGAAGATGAATGGATTGAAGTCATTTTTTCAAGAGCATATTCAAGAATATTTACAGAGAAGAAAATTGAAAAGTTTTTGAAGAGTTGGAAGAAACTTGTTTTGTTTGGATCTGGATTTCTTGTAGGTGAATATAAAAAAAAAAAAAAAAATTTGTAACAAAAAGATTTATGTAGATTGAAGAGTCATTTCTACAGATGAAGGTAAAATTTGCACACAGAAGAATATCAAAGGTTGATCTTAGAATATGAAAGGTTTTCATGAAGACAATTTTGTGAGGAAGATTGACTGATGTCTAATGAAGAAGATTTACCTTGTGAGAAAATAAAGGATTTTATTTTATGAGAAAGAAAATATGAATTAGGGAGAAAAGAAAATAAATAAAATATTGAAGATTTATTCATTGTTTTTGTTTGCAATCAGAGAACGTGTTTTTGCAGGAATATGAATCAGAATTGAACAGATTGAAGGGAAGATGAAAGATTGAAAAGTATCTTTGCAGGGGAATTAAATTTTTCTTATGAAGATGAATGTGAAAGATGAAAAGATATTCAATTTACATATAATGGTTTTTCAGGTGCATTGATGGATGAATTAAGAAGGATAGAGATGAAACATACAGTGTTGTGAAGTGTTGTTGAAAATCAAGCAGTGTTGTTGAGAATCAAGCAGTGTTGGTGTTGTAGAGTGGATCATGATACAGGATTGAAATATCTGAGTTTGTATAAGATTTGGGAATGGTCATTTGACAGACACGTGAGAGAGAATAAATGTTATGTATTGAAACAGAGAAACCCTCTGAATTTGTGTTTTCAGCTTGTTCTGTAATAGGGGTTGGTGCTCTTTGAAGCTGGTGCTTCTAAATAGTATGCCAGTGAGGCTTGTAGGTCAGTGAGACCTCAATAGTCAGTGAGACATAATATTCATCCAGTGAGGCTTTGTAAGATGTTTTCAAAGTTAAGCCAGTAAGGCACTTCATGAGTGGTTTTTCTACCCAGAGAGGGTTTTCCACTCCAGTAATTCTTGTGTTAATGATATGCTTCTATGTGTGTTTTTGCTTCTATGTTAAGATTTATCTCTATGTGGTCCTGCTCATAATTTTCACTATCAAACTTGTACATATATGTGTAATAGTTTATTGATGACTTTCTCTTTCTGAGTCTTGTAAATCAAAAGTTATAATAAGTTGCAAAAAAATCTACACAACACTGATTCACCCCCCCCTCTCAGTGTTGTCTGAACTCCTACACTCTCTTCTTCTTCTAGACCTTTATCCCAAAAATTTCTCATCCGACCTTTTTCTTCTTTTGCAATCTATTTCTATTAGCTGAGCTAGATTCTCCATAAAGGGTCTAGTGAAGTGAGGATGGCTTATACTCCAAACACTAGGCCTTAGACAGACTCAAGACCTTTCAGTACCATGTCTCTTAATGCCGCTCTATTTTATTGGGTGGTTTGGCTTACATATCAAAGATATAGGTATGTTGAAAGGCAAGAATGATAAGTTGGAGTAATAGGGGACTCTTTTAGAGAGACATAAGGATAATAATTAATAGTTTTTAGTTTTTAAAGTTTATATATTAGAGGGGTTTATAAGGTTTGAGGTTTCCATGAGTGACTTATGATGTACATTGTTTATGATTTAGAGTTTCAAGTTTTATAAATTATAAGTTAGGGGTTTAGAGTTTAAGTTTTTTCAGTTTAATAAGTTACATGTGAGGTTTGGGGTTTCTAGGCTAAATTAGATTTGTGGTAATAGATTTTGGTTTATATTTTAAGATGTAGGGTTTAGTATCTAGGGTTGTTTTTCATAGGCAATTGGCATCATCTATGCCTTGGGGAGTTGTAGTCATATATTAACTTGAATTTCTTGCTTTGGTTGGTCAAAACCCATGTGCCTTTACCAAGATTAGAACTCGACCGTTAAATAGTGCAAAAAACTCATCACTATGTATATAGTTATGGTTATTGTTGCATCCCTTACTTATCGTTGTGTCACATTGCTTACAAACCCTAAGGTTATGGACTACTTGGTTCCTCCTCTTTACTAAGAGTGGATGTGGCACTACCACAAACTTATTCCATGCAGTATGTATGTTACTACCACAAGTTCTATGAATAACTCATTCCTATTGCAACAAGCTTTTCAATTGCAATATAAATCACCAAATAAACTAATTTTCAACTATATTATAAATTAAGAAACTATCTTTTATACATTTATTATTGACCATACTTTCAAATACATTATAATAACAAAAACTAATCCTTAATTATTTATTGAAAACAACTAAACACTTTTTATTTTTACGAGAAAAAATTATGTATCATATTCACTTGTTATATATATATATATATATATATATAATGGAACTTTGACGAGTCTCATGGTATTCAGGTTTGATGTTGAGTGGAGGTTGCCAATAATGTGGTGTTAGGGCGTGGAAGTTTCTTTCACATTAAATTATAAGGTGCGTATCTTCCCATATGCTTGGTATTACCGTCGGTGGTCAGCATCAGTTTAACGTATTCGGATGTGGCGGAACTATTATGTAGCTAAAATTCCGCATAATTAATCGCGGGAAAAACGGTACATATTATCTTTACATTGTTTGATAAGTAGAGGTATTTTTTGGGCAGTGTATTAAATTGTTTTTTAAACAGTGTTAAATTATGATGTTTTGGAATAATTATGAAAATTTTAGTTAAATTTATTGATTTATATTTTATGATTAGACTAATTAAATTTATTGATCACACTGTTAAATCATGCCGGAAAATTTTCTATACTAATCGGTTGTTCCTATCGGCGTATTCCTTGAACCTCCTCTAGGTGCAAGTGCTAGTTGAGTATTATCTATCTATATCACAGTAAAATTCTAAAATAATAAGTATTGGAAGATAACCTATTTCTTATAAACATGAATAGTCTATCATGTTTTGTGTTGTTCTGCTTTGGTTAGGGATAAAAAAATTACGAGAGATGGAATGAGTGCTAAGTGGAACATTTGTTGTCATGAGAGATGGGTCATATAAAGCACTACTTATGAAATATGGGTAATGAATTTGAGTCAAACTATGCACGCTGCAAACTTATCAATTGATGAGCTAAAGGGACTATAATGAATGGGACACGCTGAAAAAAATATCTCCTACTTATCAATTGATGAGCTAAAATGACTCTATAATGAATGGTTCATAAGGCACAACACCCCTCAAGGTTTTGCAGATGGGGTAGCAAGCTAAGCAGGTTTAATCTTGGGGGAAACTACATGGTTAAGTGCGTTTGAGTGGGAGTAGTACTGGGATGGGTGATATGGATCAATGAATTTGACTCAAAAATTACTTAGCTGAATCCTCAAAACTAAATAAACAATTAAATCCGGATTAAAATCCAATCCAAGAAACTGAAAATTTAATGGTTTACGGTCATGGGGTTGGGTTGGTAGGTAACAGCCTTTTGTGCAAGTAGTAGACTGGTGTTGCAGAAGTCATGGAAGATTGACCTGCAACTTGCAAATCGGTAGTACAAATCAAACCCTAATTCCCAGGAAGATGTTGGTTAGGACAGCGTTGGAGTTCCAATTGACAGGCAATATCACGGTCATTATTCCTGCAAAGCCAAGTAAAGGAGGAAGCAATGGATCCTGGGTTTATTCCAGGTTTCATTGGAGCCGCCATTAACATTTTGGCTGAGGAGACGCTTAAAGCCCTCAAGGTCGCCATTTATTGTCGCAGCGAGCTCAAATCTCTGCATGCGCAGCTCCAGCGAATAATACCTCTTGTGGATTCTGCACGGTCTGAGTCTCAATTAATCTCCTCCATGTTCAAGGATGATGCAGTCACAGAGTGGCTGCAAACCCTAGATACCCTCCTCAGGGACGCAAATACGATGGTGAACGACTGTACAATTCCAGCTTATAATGTCTTTGCCCGTCACAGAATAGCTAAGAGGATTAAGCAAACGAGTAAACAAATCCAAAGTCATATCGATAACGTTGGTTTGATTAATCTGGTGCATCAAATTGCCGCTCACAATGATTTTATTGACAGAATCGACGGAATTCGCAGCAATTTGATGCCCGTTTCAACAATTCAGCCCGTATTGGAGACATGCGTTATTGGACAGGAGGGTTTGTTTCAGGATCTCCAGGATCGAATTCTCTCAAACAGACGTCAAGAGCGCCGAATTGGCATAACGGGCATGGGCGGCTCAGGAAAGACTGTGCTGTTAAAGACTGTGCTTAACAGCGAACCCGTGCAGGATTTCTTCGCAGAAGGTCTTATCATTTGGCTGACCGTAGCGAAGATGCCGTTTCTCACCCTGCTGCGGCAATTAGGGCGAAGCATAGCGGGTCAAGCAATGGAGGCTGCAGGTGCTCTTGAAGAGTGCTGGAACGAGCAGGATGTGAAGGGTTTTGTGAGCACAATGTTGCGAAAGCACAGGTTTTTGATCATGCTGGATGACATGTGGGAAGGGAGCGAGAGGGTTTTGGAGTTTCTGCAAGTGCCGCGGAAGAGGGATTCTAAAATTGTGATTACAAGCCGTGACCATGGTTTGCTGTCCAAATTGGGGGTAACTAGTACTATTGCCCTGAAACCCTTAACCCAAGAGGAAGGCTGGAAACTGTTCAAGATCCACGCTTTTACGGACTTTGAGCCTGGGCGACTCGAAACCCTAGCTCGGGCGGTCGCCCAAGAGTGCAAAGGCCTTCCGCTGGCGATTAAGGCGGTTGGAGCAGCCATGGCCGAGAGGTCACACGAGGCAGAGCAATGGCAGATTGCCCTAGAAAAGTTGCGAAACGCAGACATTCTTCATCCGGAGCAGGAAGAGCGGGTGTTTCAGAGGCTCCGACTCAGTATTGACTCTCTCAATTCGAACCTCAGGGCCTGCTTTCTTTACTTTGCGGCCTACAAGGAGGATGCCATTATAGATGTGGAGGATATCGTCTTCTTGTGGAATTATGAAGGATTGCTGGGGATTTCGAGTAGTTACGGCTTTCTGCAACAAGGGCGACAGCTGCTGAATTCTCTGATAGATCGTTGCTTGATTGATGTGGTTTCGAGAGACAGAAATGGCGCGGTGAGAAGCTGTAGAATACATGATGTAATGAGGGACGTGGCCCTCCGAATCGCCGAAAGAGAGGAGAAGTGCTTGTTCAGAGCCGGTAAAGATCTCACAAAATTTCAGGCGGGGGCGTTTCAAAGAATATCGGTGATGGATAACAAAATCTCAGCCATTCCCGATGATTTCCGGGGTCCGAGTGTGGGAACGTTGCTTCTGTCGGCTAACACAAAACTTGACAGGGTTTCCGATAACGCCATGAGGAGCCTCACTGCGCTTAGGATTCTGGATCTCAGAGACACGGCTGTCCAATTCTTGCCGGAGAGTGTGGGGTTTCTAAAACAGCTCATCTGCTTAAGATTGTCAAGAACCCCCATTGAAAATTTACCGGCTCAGTCATTTATCAAGCTGAAAAGGCTACAGGTACCTTTCTCGTTGTGTTCAAATTTCTGAGTTCTTGTTTTTTTTTTAAGGAGGAATGAATCGTGCCCAGTAGAGGCCTCCATCTCTTTTACTTCAGAGAATTTTAAGAAAAGTAATACATCATAAACAACTATTGAAATCTTTTGTTTCATGTCTTCAAATCTCCCTCTAGAAGATATCGAACATCCTCTTACAAACTACCTCATCTAAACAGGAAGAGTTTTCTGTTTTATGTTTTCAAACCCACCTCAGAAAATATTGAACATCCTCCATCAAGCTGGTAGCCTGCTACACGTAAACATCCAAAGCTTTTGTTTATGTGAAAGACACTGAACATCCTTTACCAAACTGCCTTACAGAAACTGTGAGGATATTGTTGTACCCGGTGTTAAAAAAAGGTTTAAGAACAGGAATACATCATAATGTCTCATAAATTTAAATACCCTGAATTAACAATTAGGTACTAAAGCTTTTGTTTTTTTTGGGTCTTCAATACAAGATTCTCTACCAAATTCTTCATGTAAGCAGCTGGCAAATTCATCCTAATAACCTCTGATTTCCAAGCTTGCTGTGTAAAAAGTCAGTGCTGAAATTTGATCATGAGGCCTTTCTTGGGAGGCCAGCTGTGTTAAAAAATCAAGAACTGTGATTTGACCCCACTGAAATTGTATCACAGGAACTTTCTTCACAGGCTAGCTGTGTAAAACATCAGGATTCCACAGCACGAGCTCTATTTCCCAAAGAAATTCTCTAAAGAGGCTCAAAAAACTGCTGTCCCAGTCGGTATATAGCTGTGTAAAAAATCAGAAGTGTCATTGAACCTCACCAAGGCTGTTTTGTAAAATTTTTAATGGATTGGTTAGAATTTGAATTTAGGACTTTTTATTTATTGTTGGGTGCTTTATCACTGAACTATCCGTCAATTTTGTGTGGTTCGGATGTTGCTCGTTTCTCCAACACTCTCGCTTCAACCACAATGCAGGTGTTTGGGGCTCCTAGCCTTTTTTTCTGATACCATGTGAAATTTTCTATGGACTAGCTATAGGACTTGAACCTAAGACCTTCCATTTACTGCTAGGATGCTCTACTACTGAACCCATTTTGTAACCAATCCTTTTTACAGTCCAAATATGTGACTCATTTCTCCAACATGTTTTAATCCAAAATGCTAGCACATAGAAGTATTTGAACCTGAATAAAATCAAAATGCTAGCACATAAAAGTCTCTGAACCTGAATAAAATCAAAATTAAAATGTGAGGGCTGTTTAAGATGTTACCAAACACCCTCACTACTGGTGGTCCTGATACAAGGTAATTTTATGGATTCTTTATATTGCCATTTTTACGGGACAACCGATAGTTTGAATGTGTAAGGAAATCCCAGTTGTAGCTGAAATATTGCAGTTAAATAACATTCTTCATCGAAGCCGCTCTCATGCTTCAAGTAAAACAAGTCAATTATTGTCTCATGCATTCCTTATACTTTATTAGTGACATGAGTAAGATTGTAACCAGAAAGAATCCAATAAATTTTACAGCCTGATAAAACGGATGAATCAGAACTTAGAAGTCTAGCATCATAATCTTTAGGACAAAGGCTTTTTCAATTGTATTCACTTGAGTCCCACGCAAGTCATATTATTGTTTTTCCATTTTATTTCAACTCAGCGAAATGCATTGCGAACAGGTACTTGATCTGTCAGAATGCCTCAACCTTACACAACTGCCAGAAGGAATTTCCAAACTGAAAAGCTTGCAAGTGCTGGATCTGCAGGGCTGTGAAAGCCTGGGATACCTTCCTTTGGGACTCACTTCCTTAGTTTCTCTACAAATTTTAAGGATGGAGAACTGCTTCACCTCCGCATGGCCCATACAATTTAAACCACCGACCACCATAACTGGTCAAATTTTATCCCGTGGGAGAAGTCGGACTCCATGTTTAAGTGATTTGAAGGCCTTGACTGAACTGAGATGTCTAGAGATTGACAATTGGAAGGACACCTCAATTCCAGAAGGAACCATGAGCTGTTTTACCAAGATAGAGAGATTAATTATGGGAATGCATAGCATACAAACTCTACCACAGGATATGGTTAACATCAAAGGGCTTAGGCATCTTGTTTTCAAGTGTTCGAATATCAGGGAATTGCCGGCTTGGATTACCGAGTTTCAAAATCTGCGAAGCCTCAAATTATTTAATTTCCGTAATTTGGAGATCTTGCCAGCTTTGGATGGATTAGAGTTTCTTGGGTGTTTAGAAATCCACGAATGTGAGAAGCTTGAGGCCCTTCCCACCACTTTTGGACGGCCGGGAGCATTCCCGAGATTGAAGGTTCTGTGGCTGCGAAAATTGGAAATGTTGCAGCATTTACCGGCCATTGGGAGGGGAGCAATGCCTATGTTGGAAGTGTTGGGCATTGAGAAATGTATGCAAATCTTACGATTGCCACACGGAATAAAAAGGCTGGACAAGCTTAAGGTACTCAGCATTTACGGGTCCAGAGAATTGATTAGGGCTACAAGCCAAGGCAACGAGGATTGGAAGAAAGCTAAAATGCTCCAGCAAGATAAAAATGTGAAGATATTGAAAGAGAGGAATGCAGAGTGGATGAATGAATTTGGAATGAAATTGGGAGACGACTAAATCTCTATTGCCCCTCATCAGCCAAGATCAGAGCGGAATAGCTCTATGAATGTATATGTTTTGTAGTGTTTCCCAACAGATTTATAAATTTTTGTGTATATAAGAGGTACTGTTTCTGTAAATAAGGTACCGTTTCAAGTAAATAATATGTAATCACTAATCACTGATCCAGGCTGCAACAAGTAACATTCCACTTGTTATCTTGTAATATTACAGTGCATTGAAATTTGCAGCTTATTTGACTCGCTTTAAAAGATGGGAAGTGGAGCAGACAGATTTGTATGTTGGAACGTTTGTGCAAGTCATGCATTAACGACTTGCTGTGTGTACCAATTCTGCCAATGAAAAGCTTAATCTCAAGGACCTCTCTAAGTTCCAACAAATGTTTCTCTAACCCTTTTATTCTCTTTCTGCTTTTAGGTTTTATGATGGGTAATCATGACTATGGTGTCATTTACAATAGAAAATATTTTCATTTTCTATTAAGAAAAGTTTTTGTTGAGTAATTAATGTTTAATATTGTATGCATAAGTTTAGCCTCCATGTGTAAGTTTATTTTATTTTGTTTTGCTCATGTCAATCTTGCAGTTTTATTATTAAGTTGCAGGGAAATGATGAAATTTGTATATTGATGTTAATTTTTTTTAAGTTGTAGTTTGTTTTTTTAAAGGTTTTATATCAAATTTAGATTTATTTTTGTAACTTGTTGGTGTTGGAGCACAAGTTTAAGCTTATACTTTTTTGGTTGAGAGCCAAGGATTGAGGCATATCCATTTCCTCAGTCATCTGGGAAATGATCCTAGCCTCATCTCTTATATTGCATCTCTAGGAGATTTGAACCTTAATAGATGGTGAAATCTAGGAACATACCATCACTTTCACCAATTGTGCTCCATTAATTGAGCTACAACTCTTCAGTGTTTTGGGTTTATTTTGAAAGAATGAGGTAATACAATTATGTATCAACAAATGGTGCAATCTTTTGTAAAGGGTTCATTCTCTGATCCTTCACCTAGCCTTAGTAACAACCTTGTGTATTGATGTTTTAGATAATATTGAACAACCACATGCAATGCAATGCCAACCACTCTAGACAATTGCAAAGAAGTTCCTCTGGGTTCAGTTACAAAAGAAATGAGAATTTGTATTACGTATAAGGCTCAAAATCTCATCTATATAAAACATAATCTCTCTATAAAGAGTCACAAGGTCACTTATTTATAGGAAAAACACCCCAACCCACAATATGATTCCCTTCAAAAGCAAGGAATTTGAATTTTGAAATCTATGAAGGCAGAAATCTAGTTGAAGGTTGGGTGGAAAAAGGAGTGGGATTGAGAAGGACTATGAACATAAATGCCTCTTGTCACTTGTTGGAGTACCTTCAAGATGGGCATGAGATATTCTCGACTTTAAATTTCAAGTCTATGATCTACATATACAACCATCAGGGTGGTTGAATGTGTTGTCAATGCTTGGAGAGGGGCAACTGGGATTTGAATGCTTCTCAATACCTATATGTATAATGGTTGAGATTTAAAAAGAGCGACCCAATTTATTGCCTAATGTGCATTTGTACAACTAAAATGCCTAAAATTTTCCATTGAATGCGAAAGCTTCAAAATCAATTGTTGGGGTTCATTGATATCAAAATTGGTCAAGGAATGGGTTGCATTTATCACAAGCCATTGGATTAGATTTGTCATGGCATATCGAATGGCTCACGTTAACTCTTAATGCTCTAGCATTGAGAATTTCTTTGAACTCTCATGAGTTGTTAGATCAAGAGATCAACAACTGGTAGAGAACAAAATATAACCATACCTCATTAACCTCGCCACTCATTGAGATTACCATGTCACACAAATAGACCAGTGGTGCAACTACTCGTCAATAGCTCCAAGAAAGCCTTCAAAATGGATTAGACGATTGGGGAAACCCAAGAGCATAAAAACTCTGACAATACTTCTAAATAATAGGAGCCCACCACATAGCATTGCTAACACTATAATTCGTGTGGCCCAAAACTTAAATAAGGAAGACCAAATGGTTGGCACAAACACCTTGACGATGATCCAATGGCTTGCAAGGCCCAAGGCTAATATTTATCACTGACACTTGGGAACCCCCATGAACCAATCAAACTACCACACCAACACACACTTGTAAATTCAAGAATAACAGAACCAGAAAAGAATAACAGCAATAACAAAACAATGCTCAGAAAGAAAAATAATGAAAACAACATTCACAAAGGAACAGGAAGAATTTAACGTGGTTCGCCAATGTTGGCTACATCCACAACGAAGGGCAATATTATTAATCTTAGTATCTCTCTCTATCTGGATTACAAACATCACAGTATATCTTCTGTCGAACAACAACAATGGTTTTAACCTTCTGTATTACATACAACACCAAAGAATCACTGTCCAGAACTACCACATAGGCCAAATGCCTTTTGGCTTCCAAGACAACTCACTGCAGATCGCTACCAAACACCTTTCATCTCATATCTGATGAGGCAGTAGCGGTTACATACCAAAATAGATCGTCTGTAGGAGGAGCAGTTAGAAGGAACAAAAGACTCTGAGTTGCCGTTTCGTGTGGACTTCAACAGTCATGTGCCCAACAATCTCCCACTTGAAGACCAATGGGATCGGCAATGTCGCTGCTCGGAGAGAGATCCCCTTCGATGAAAATCAGTGTCACAGAGGAACAAGACCGAGAGAAGATCTACAGAATTCGAACTTCTTTCGAGGAAGAATCTTTGTTAATACATCCGTCGGATTAACCTTTGTGTCAATCTTTGTGACCTGCAACTTGCCTTCGTCAATAAGATGGCGGATAAAATGGTATCGAAGGTCAATATGCTTTGTTCGACTGTGGAACGCTAAATTTCTTGACAAGTGTATAGCACTTTGGCTATCACAAAATAATGGAAATACAGATTTCAGACAGCCCAGTTCCGTCAACAAACGCTCAAGCCATATCATTTCTTTGGCTCCTTTCGAGAGCGCTATGTATTCAGCCTCTGTTGATGACAGAGCTACAATTTGTTGCAACCGAGAGACCCAAGTAATGGCTGCCCCGGCAAATGTGAAGACATAACCAGTGGTAGACCGGCGTTTGTCTAAATCTCCGGCCATATTTGAATCTACATAACCACAGAGCTGAAAGTCAGTGCCTCCAAAACATAAACAGAAATGTGAAGTACCTTTTAAGTACCGTAGAATCCATTGAACTGCCTGCCAGTGAAGTTTGCCTGGATTACTCATGAATTTGCTCACAACAGCAATTGCTTGTGCTATGTCCGGACGAGTACACACCATTGCATACATGATACTGCCAACTGCAGATGTATATGGAACTGACCTCATATGCTTTTCTTCTTCCTGATTTTTCGGACACATAGCTGAAGATAGGCGGAAGTGATCAGCCAAAGGAGTAGATACCGGTTTAGCATGAGACAGATTAAATCTGTCCAACACTTTGGCAATGTAGCTTGCTTGGGACAACCTAAGTTCTCTTTTATTTCTGTTTCTGAATATGTACATCACAAGTATTCTTTTAGCTAGTCCTAGGTCTTTCATGGCAAAACGAAGAGCCAACTGTTGCTTCAGTTGAGCAATAATCTGAACACTAGTACCAGCTACTAACATATCGTCAACATAGAGCAATAGTATGGCAAACTCACTAGTATTGAGCCTCTTGTAGTAAACACAAGGATCTGATTCGCACCGAATAAAGTGGTTATCAGTCATGAAGCGGTCAAATTTTAAATACCATTGTCTTGGAGCTTGCTTCAGCCCATACAAACTTTGCTTCAATTTGCAAAATAAATGCTCCTTACCTGGTTGAGCAAAGCCTTCAGGCTGCTCCATGTATAAATCCTCATCAATATCTCTGTGTAAAAACGTTGTTTTCACATCGAGTTGCTCAAGTTCTAAATCCCAAATGGCTACCAATCTCAACATAGCACGGATAGTGTCCATTCTGACAATTGGAGAAAAAATTTCAGAAAAATCAATACCTTTTTGCTGATCAAACCCCCTGACGACTAATCTGGCCCTGTATCTTTTACTTCCTCCGTCTTCGTCTTTCAGGCGATAAATCCATTTGTTTTTGAGAGGCTTTCGATTTGGTGGAAGAGGAACCAAATCTCAGGTGTGATTAACTCTCAATGACTCCATTTCTTCGTTCATGGCTGCCATCCAGTTGTGTGCATTTTCATGCTTGCAGGCTTGTTTATAAGTTGTCGGCTCTGCATAATCAGAGAGCAATAACTCGTAGTCATCAAATTTTGCAGGTCTCCTCTTCTCACGGGTAGACCTCCGCAATTGTGTACCTTGCTCTGGCTGGATATTGGAATCCAGATTTAGTCTCTGTAATAAATTTTGGACGTCATCAACATCTATTTGTAGAGGTCCCTGAGGAAAACTCCCCTGCCCCTGTATTTGTGCACCCAGAGTGCTCTGCCCAGTCACACTGTTCTGTTCAGGCAATGATCCTTGTATCTGATCAAAAGGAGACTGTGCATATGTGAAAGGGTGGGTAGTAACCTGTGAAGGCAGCAATGACTGATTTAAGGGCTGCGTTATACTTGAAGAGGACTGCGTAGGATTAGTGGAAGGCATCGTAGTGCCTTGTGAAGGCATCGCCAAGCTGGAGGAGGGTAGCGAGGTGCTAGTGCCTTATGCCTTGTTTGGAAGCTGTGGTGAAGTATGGAAGGGCAGCGTTTGTCCAAATAAAGGCTGCGTTGACAGCTTGGAAGTCAACGAAGGACAATTTGAAGGTAGCAAGGTGCTAGGGGGAGGCAGCGGTGAAATATGAGGAGGCTGTGTTGTTTGATATAAGGGGATGGACTACAATGAACAGTCAAAAGGCAGCGTGGGATCAAGGGATGGCTGCGCTGGCTGTTTGAAAAACAACGATTCTTCTAATAAAGGCTGCGTATGGTTTGAAACACAGGATGACTGCACATTATGTTCTAAAGGTAGCGTAGAAGCATTTGATGGCAGCGAATGGGATTGTGGAGGCTGCGTGGCAATTATGCAGGGCAAACCAATTGGGGATTGGGTGGGAAATGTGCACCCAACCGAAGGCATAGCACTTGAAGTAATACGAGCTCCGGACAGATAAGAATGTATAGTTGTAATAAGTGGTTGGGAAAAAGAGATGGTAGGTCGCTTGGCCTTACCATTATCAAACAAGTCGACATCAACATATTCCGGCAGAGGTGAATTGCAAGAGTGCAAACCTGGAAACTCCCTCTTGTTAAACACAACATCGTGGCTACGAATTATAGTCTTTGCAACAGGATCCCAAAAACGAAAGCCAAACTGATCTTCACCATAGCTGAGAAAAACACATCTTTTTGACTTAAAATCCAACTTAGTTCTCTGCTCTTTTGGAATGTGAGCAAAAGCGGCACAGCCAAACACCCGCAAATGCTGATAGGAAATTCATTTTCCAAGCCATGTCTCCTCAGGTATGTCAAAATCCAACCTGGACGAAGGAGCTCGATTGATTAAATACACAGCAGTGTTACATGCCTCTGCCCAAAACTCTTTTCCCAATCCGGCATTGGAGAGCATACATCGAGCTTGCTCAAGGATAGTGCGATTGAGTCTTTCAGCTGCACCATTTTCTTGAGGTGTCTAAGGGACGGTTTTGATCTGTCGAATACCATGGTCTGCACAAAAAGAATCAAACTCCGAGAGCAATATTCTTCACCATTGTCTGTTAGTAGGCATTTAATTTTATGCCCAATCTGGTTTTCAACTGAAGCTTTAAAAATCTTAAATTTTGAAAAACCTTCAGATTTTCTGTTCAACATATAAATCCAGATTTTTCGAGTGCAGTCATCTAGAAAGGTTACAAAATAGTTTGCTCCACCGAAAGAAGTTACCTGAGTTGGACCGAATACATCAGAATGAACAAGTTCCAACGGAGTAGTTTTCTTGTCATGCCCCGTTCTCACGAAACTGGTTCGGCATTGTTTGCCATAAAGGCAATGTTCACATAATTCTAAATCGATGGAGTTGAGGCCTGGAAGCTGATTGCGTTGAAGCATAACTTGAAGACCTTTTTGGCTCATATGACCGAGCTTTTTGTGCCATATTTCAGACCCACTGTCCATAGCCGGCAAGGCAGCTCCCATTTCACCAAAACAGTCCGGAATATAGAGACTACCTTGTTTCTTTCCTCTTGCCATTATTAAAAGTCCCTTTGTAATTTTCCATGAATCAAGAGAAAATTTAACATTGCATCCATTTCCTATAAGCTGATTGACAGAAATTAAATTTCTTTTTAACATAGGTACATATCTAACATCCGTCAAAGTTAGTTTGTCTCCATTTTTTTGATTCAATATTATATCTCCTTTTCCTAGAATGTCACATTCTTTATTGTCACCAAGAAATACCTTACCGAATGTGCCTTCTTGAAAATTTGTGAAAGCTTGACGGCATGAAGTGGCATGAAAAGAGGCGCCGAAATCAAGAACCCACAAATCTGCATTTGTATCACTTGCTGATAGGACCAAAACACCATCACTTGTAGTGTTTGCTTAATTATTTGTGCTCATGTTGCCTTGAGCTTTTTTATAGTTCCAGCAATTTTTCTTATTGTGTCCGGGTTTTCCACAAAACCAACACAAACTGGTTTTGCCCCTAGACTTCGATCGTGGACCAAATTGTGACCTTCTCCGATTGTTGTATCTACCTCTGTCATAGTTTCTTCCCCTATTGTTTATACTTACAGCTGTGAGAGCATCACCGAATGAAGGTTCTTGATGTTTCCTTCTCATGTCTTCGCTGAGAAGAGTAGCTGCAACTTCATCAAAAAACCAATGTACTCTTGGCTGCTACAGAAGTGCTCACAGCCATGACAACACCTTCCCAGCTATTTGGTAAGGAACACAACAGCAAAATTGCTTTAATCTCAGGATCTAACTTGATACCCACCGAAGCTAATTGAGAGACTAAGGTGTTAAACTCATTCAGATGATTGGACATAACCCCACCTTCTCTCATTTTCAGGGTATATAATTTCTTCATAATAAATACCTTGTTTGATGCCGAAGCAATCGCATACATGCTGGAGAGCTTTTCCCAAAGCGCTTTCGTAGTGCTCTCATTTGAGACATTAAATAATACATTGCTGGGCAATGAGAGAAATATTGTTGCCTTCGCTTTCGAATCCAGTTTTTCCTAGTCTTCATCCGTCATAGAACCTTGTCCTTTGGCTTTCCCCTGTAAGGCGAGAGACAAGTCCTATTTGATGAGAAGAGACTCCATGTGCACTTTCCAAAGACCAAAGTTTTGACCTGTAAACTTTTCTATTTTCCATTTCTCCAAGTCATCCATTCTGATTGCTGTGCAAGTTCCAAAAAAAATTTCACAGTCTCCTAGACTGAGCTACACACAAGCTCTGATACCAATTGTAAATTCAAGAATAATAGAACCAGAAAAGAATAACAACAATAACAAAACAATACTCAGAAAGAAAAATAATGAAAACAACATT
Organism: Cunninghamia lanceolata; assembly: GCA_027924645.1. Classification (NCBI taxonomy): domain Eukaryota; kingdom Viridiplantae; phylum Streptophyta; class Pinopsida; order Cupressales; family Cupressaceae; genus Cunninghamia; species Cunninghamia lanceolata. Next base: position 8,639,646 of record BSBN01000165.1, on the reverse strand, counting down.
CACAGAGGAACAAGAAGAATTTAACGTGGTTCGCCAATGTTGGCTACATCCACAACGAAGGGCAATATTATTAATCTCAGTATCTCTCTCTATCTGGATTACAAACATCACAGTATATCTTCTGTCGAACAACAACAATGGTTTTAACCTTCTGTATTACATACAACACCAAAGAATCACTGTCCAGAACTACCGCATAAGCCAAATGCCTTTTGGCTTCCAAGACAACTCACTGCAGACCGCTACCAAACACTTTTCATCTCATATCTGATGAGGCAGTAGCGGTTACATACTAAAATAGACCGTCTGCAAGAGGAGCGGTTAGAAGGAACAAAAGACTCTGAGTTGCCGTTTCATGTGGGCTTCAACAGCCACGTGCCCAACAACACCAACCAATACCAAGAGTCCCTTTCATCTTCCTCATATAAACATCAAATAAATCTCATCGACTGTCAGATCAAAGCGATGCATGGTTAGTGGGACCCCAGGCACTAGAAGCATTAAAATAACTCAACCTCCCATAGACCGTCAAATTAGAGGAATCTAATGGTTGATGGAGGACAAGATCTTGAACAAAAAAAGCACTCCAATCATGGCAACTTAGAATAGGGTGGCCATGAACAAGAACTTGGAGCTCAACCACGGTAAGGAAGATTGATCATTAACATAGTGGGGAAGAGATAAAAGCATGCATTGTGGGGATGAAATAGGGCCTTCTAAAGATATCTTAGATGAGTAATTAACACAAAGAGCCAGCAACAAGAACATGGAACAATGGAGCTTAGTAGAGAACAAGAATGGAGCCTTAGTCAGATTATCTCAAGTCAGTTATGAATGCCAAAGCATCAGAATATCATAAGAAACCGTGAAAAAAGAAAAAAATGGGAATGATAGAAGAAGGAAGAAGGAAGAAAGGAAGAAGGAAGAAAAGTCTAAAAATTAATGTAAAAATTGCACTATAATTACATTAAAACATTCCATCAATATAGATCGAAAACTAAATGGGTATGCAAATCTCACCTTCAAAAAAAATTAACCTTTTGCTAAGGTGAAAGAGTCCTTTATATGAAATCAATCATGAAGGAAATTTGGTTATATAGAATCGTCTTATTTTTATGTTAGACACCATATCTAAGAAAAATATGAGATCAACTTGAAAACTAGGTAACTTGTTTGCTAAGCAACTTCTCCTTCAAAGGGCTATAGATGAGGACCTTTGACCATAAAAGATCAATTGCTAAGGGTGAAATTGTTTTATCAATGTAGATTCGATGAAGTCCTTTGACTTTATGACAAAGGAAGAAATAGTTTTATCTTGGGAAGGTTCCATAAATCCTTTGACCATGGCTAAAGAAGAAACTGTATTATCTTGCAAGAACCTTCTAAGCTTTTGTTTGAAATTGCTCATCTAAGCACCAGAATATGGAAAGAGAGAGCCCAGCTCAAAATGCCAACATTTTACTATTATATGATAAATTTAATGCTACTGCAACAAAATACGATGGGAATTGATTTGGTGGAATATCTAGAAATGAATAGTTTTAAGAGCTTTTCTTCTATTTGTTTTTGTGAGTAGTTTGCAAATCTTTTCATATTCAAATCCTTGCAAGATAGAAAACTGGATGCTCAGAATACCAAACAGAAAATGGGATCACTTCTGCTTTAAGGTTTACGCTCTGGTTTATATTATATTAGTGAAGAGAATGGGCAGCCATTTAATATATTCCAACTGTAAACGACAGGGAGAACCCATCACCTCGCCAGATTGGAAACATGTTATCCTCAGCTGAACTTGAGAAAAAAAAATTATAAAATGTAAAACAATTCTTAACCTGAATCATAAGAAAGACTTTTCTGATGTCAATGCTTGATTTACTAGTCTATTTAAATATATTTCTTATTCTTATCGTTTATAAATTATTTGCATTTAGAATATTTACATTTTGGTTTAAAATAGCACAAGCATCTTATAAATTACTCACATTAGAATATTTGCATTTTGGTTTAAAATGGCACAAGCATCTTATAAATTACTTGCATTTAGAATATTTACATTTTGGTTTAAAATAGCACAAGCATCTTATAAATTACTTACATTAGAATATTTGCATTGGTGGCACATTTAGTGGTGTATTCATTGTGGAGTTTCATTATGATCCTCTATCTTAATAATCTAATGCATATAAACTTTTTTATTTTATTTTTTAATTTTTTAGATTGGAATCTTATAAAATTACACGGAATTTTGGAATCTTTCAGCTCTTCAACTCCACCCCTGCTGTGAATGTAGAATGCCTCTCGGCGTAATTAAAATCACCAGCAATGGCATATGCATGCCAACTCACTTAGCAAGATTCGATGTTTAGTTTTGACAAGTTGGGCTACACAGAATGGAAGTAGCATGCTACTATGGAAACACCAGCGCATCACTTGCAATGTAATTCACTAAAGTAGAGCATAGAAGGAAGCAATGGATCGTGGGTTTGTTCCAGGTTTCATTGGAGTTTCTTTTCCTCAATATAAATTATCTTTTAATATTTCTTGTTGCTGTTGCTATTGTGAAACTAAAAATTGAAATATCATAATGGGATTGAAGATAAAATTTAGTATAATATAATAAAGGAAAATAATACTTTCTTTAAGCTAATTCAATAAGATGGATAGGCATAAGTATGATTAACCTAGATTAAATAATGAGAGCTTCCGAAATAGTAATTGACAATTATGGTTATTTTAGGAAAGTAAACGTGAAGTAGATAGGGAAATTTGACATGATGATTGGAACTTGAACTATCTCATCTAAAAATAATTTCTTTTTATATGTGTGTTACCTTAGATTTTGTGCAAGGCTTGTGTCTCTACTTGGGTCAAGTTCTGGCCTCTAGGTCACTTTTGCATTCACAATTTTTTCATTTAATGCAGAGATCTAATCTCCTTGGTTTTTTGGTTTTGCTCTCTAATTTGTCAAGTTCGCCTCTATCTACTCTAATATTTGGACTAATGGTATTTAAGAATACCTTTAGAGGCTTGCTAGATTGCTAGGGGACAAGTTCTCCTGGGTCAACCCTTGGTAAAGGACCAGCTTTACAATCATGCCAATGATTGAAAATAGCAAGCTTCGAAAGCATTGAAATTGATGTATTTCTAGCAACAAAAATAGTCATAATACAATATCAAACTCTAATTCTCAGCATGAAGATCAACATTGTCAAGCAAGGAGAAACTAGATAAGATGTGACCTTTCGTAGCAATGAACAACTATTGTTGCTATCTCATGAGAGTGATCTAAGAATAAATGAGATCCAAGCATCCCACTTCATGCCCTTGAAGATCTCCTCAACAAGAAACCCAACCCAAGCTCCAAGCTTCACTCATGATGAGCAAGTTCAAGATGATCAAGTGTTAAACAACTCTATCCTAAGCCTCCTATTTATAAGCAAGAGAGCAACCCACTAGAAGCTTCTTAGTTGTCACCAATGTTTAATGTTCCAAGCAAAAATAATCAATGCATCAAATGCACAAATAATAAGTGTTCAAACATCTCCTAACCTCTCATTTGGGTGGTCAAACTTAGTTTAACACCTTTCCCCACATCCTCTAAATAAAAAATTGAAATATATCCACATAAGTCAATTTTTTATTTAAATACATCCCACATCACAATTAATTCTCCTTACACCCCCATACCTCATTTATCTCCACTTATCCCCAAATGAATTTTTAATTCATTTTACATTCCTTATATGAATCTTTAATTCAAAAATAATCTTTCACACCCATACTCATTAAATTCCTCCTTTCCCCAAAATGAATAAAAGATTTACTTTTATTCCTAGCCCTCCATTCTTTCAAGATCTAATTTAGGCCCTCCACATCACTTTCATCCTCCACCATTGATCTCCCAAAATCAATCTCCACCCTTGGATCAAAATCCCTCCAAAATCTCTATAAATACAACATCTCTCAACCCATTTTGAGATCCAAGTTTTATGTAATGTTACCATGCCCAAATGTCCATTGAGCTAGTCTTTAGTGAGTTGCAAATTGAGATAACATTTCACATTTGAATAATTATCTAGGGATTATCATGTCTTAGGAGCTTTTGGGTGCAAGTTTCCTCTCCCCTTTGATGAGATTGGGTTTTCATGTTTGAGGTATAATTCTTTGTTATGATTTGCATTTAGTTTGTATTTAACCTTTGATTTGATTTCCTAATCTACACCCATTAACAAAGATATTGCAGCAAACACATAAACAAGAAAGTGAGACAGAAGAAGAGAGACACAAGATATACGTAGGGAAAACCCTTATCGGGTGAAAAACCCCACACTTCAAAACCTGCATAATGTATTAACAAAACTGAAATGGTTTACAATACACTTGCAATGCAAGCTTTCAAGAGTCTTTGACACTCGTATCTGGAGACAAATCGGCAACATAACAGTACCTATCAAACCTGTAATACATCTCCTCATCAAAACACCTGTTTATATAGAAAATACAAGGCAAAATTGCCTCTATCTTGGAATGGGCGTCCAACTTGGCCTCATGGCCCAAACCCATGCCTATGGACACTTGGTCAACATTGTAAGATGCTTCTGACACTTGTCCACACCCCATCCCAAAGAGGTCGCCTATTTCCAAAATGGGCTATAACAGATGCTCTTACGACTCTTATGACCATCATAGAATCTGTCATAGCTGTTACAACTTATAGCTGTAAGAGAATCTGTCATACACAGGCTATAAATAGCATATTCTCTTACAACATGTCATAGTCTACCTTGGAGCGCCCAAAGATGCCTTTTTCAAAGATGCTCTTCGACACGTCTTCACATGTCATAGAATCTCCTATTTTTGACTCTTACATGTCATAACTTCGTCATAAGAATCTATCATGACCGTTTCAGTCAATATTCCCTTACACAACATCTAAGATGCTGACACATGGCAAAATATTCCTACCACAAAGTGGGATGCCTATCTCCTCATGTGAGGACAAAATTATAAGTTGTCATCTTCCATGTAGGATGACACATCACCGTGCCACATCCCACAAGATGACAATATGAATTTACAATTTAATTTACAACATAGGCAATAAATAAATAAATACAATGAAAATAATACAAGGAATTACTAAGGTTGAGACATCTTAATTTCTAACATTCTCCCACTTGTCGAACACCTTATAAGAGCTAATAGAATTAATAGGATTTAACTTCTATAGGCCGAGTGGCCCATAGACTCCGAACACCATTTGAACTTCTCTGTTACCACTGGCTTTGTCAATGCATCCGCAATATTCTTCAAAGTATCTACCTTCTCTAAATTTACCTTCCCATCCTCTACCATGTCTCGCACGAAGTGAAACTGTACATCAATATGCTTTGTTCTAGCATGGAAAGTTGGATTCTTCACAAGATAAATCACACTCTGACTGTTACAACAAATCATAATCTGTCCTGCATCAACACCAATATCTGAACACAATCTCTTAAGCCAAATGGCTTCCTTACATGCATGAGTTGTTGCCATGTACTCAGCTTCTGTCGTGGACAAAGCAACCACAGGTTGTTGCTTACTCATCCAACTAATTGCACCACCAAACATTGTGAATACATATGCACTGGTGGATCTCCTGCTGTCAATGTCACCCGCCCAATCAGTATCCACAAATCCACGAATACTAACTGAATGCACAGGTCTTGTAGCATTGCCATGATAGTAAATGGAATACTCAGAAGTATCCCTCAAATATCTGAACACTCGCTTAACTGCATCCCAATGTACCCATCCAGGATTAGCCATAAATCGACTAAGGACTCCCACTGTTTGGGCAATGTCTGGTTTTGTGCAGACCATGGCATACATCAAACTGCCAACAACACTAGCATAAGGTACTCTGCTCATGTCCTCCACCTCACTAGGAGATTTTGGGCAATCACTAAAAGACAACTTTGTCTCCAATGAAACAGGAACACACAATGGTCTACAATCTGCCATGCTGAACCTATCCAACACGGTCTTCACATACTTACTCTGGCTTAACCAAAGTTTTCTATTAGTTATGTCTCTTCTGATTTCCATTCCTAGAATATACCTGGCTGCCCCTAAATCTTTCATTTCAAACTGTGCTGCCAACTAAGACTTAAAATCAGAAATCATATTCTTACCCTTCCCAATCAACAACATATAATGCAACAATGAGAATACAATCACCATCAAACTTATAATACACAGTGATCCGATTTCAATCTCACAAATCCAATTGACAACACAAAGGCATCAAACTTCAAGTACCACATCTTAGGAGACTGCTTCAAACCATACAAAGACTTTTTCATTTTGCAAACCAAATTTTCTTTACCTTTCTCTATGTAATGCTCTGGCTTTGACATGTAGATTTCTTCCTCCAAATCACCATGAAGGAAAGTTGTCTTCACATCCATCTGTTCTACCTCTAAGTCATAAGCAGCTGCAAGAGATAACAAGAATCGAATGGATGTCAGCTTTGCAACGGGAGAGAAAATTTCACCATAATCAATTCCCTCCACTTGCAAGTACCCCTTCGCAACCAATCTAGCCTTATACTTTTCAACACTGCCATCTGTACCGAATTTCTTTTTGAACACCCATTTGCAACCAACAAGTTTCCGTCCATTAGGCAAAGCACCAAGTCCCAAGTTTTATTTTTTTTCAAAGAAGCCATCTCATCCTCCATGGCCTCCTTCTAGGAACCTGCATCTTTCATGCCCATAGCCTCTTTCACAGTTCTAAGCTTATCAGTGTTAGTAAGTAAATCAAAAGCACAACTAGAATCAAGTAATGAATAACCAAACGTATCAGGTTGCTTCTTATTCATGTAGACCTCCTCAATGGTTGAGGTTGAGGTTCTGCCTCTTCTTCTGAGCTTTCAAAGCTACTAGAGCTCTCCTCATCATTAGGTCTCACAGGGTTTGTCGGTTTAGTCTTCTCAGGGGTAGAAGGAAACTGAACTGCATCTTCTTTCTTTTCTGTCTGTTCTGGCTGTAGAATAACGGAAGAAGGTGTTAGCTCTCTGAAGATAACACTTCTGTTATACAACACTTTTTTAGCCACAGGATCCCAAAGCTTGTATCCTTTCACACTGACACCATAGCCAATGAAAATACATTTAATAGCCTTGTTCTCTAATTTAGACTATTTCTCCCTAGGCACATGTGCATATGCCTCACAACCAAAAACACGAAGATGTCTAACTGAAGGCTTCTTTAGATTTGATGCTTCTGGTTTGACTGTGTGTGCTTTTGTTGAAGGCTTCTTACCAGACCACACCTCCATAGGTGTCTTACCAACAAGAGCTAATGTCGGAGATCTGTTTACCAGATGGCAAGCAGTGGCAACAGCTTCAGCTCAAAACTTTTGTTCGAGGCTTGCTCCACTAAGCATACTCCTAGCCTTCTCCATCAGTGTCATGTTTATCCTCTCCGCAACTCTATTTTGTTGCGGGGTATATGGAGTTGTCTTATGCCTTTCAATCCCTTGCTCTTTGCAGAACTTATCGAATTCTGCTGAACAAAACTCACCATCGTTGTTAGTTCTCAAACACTTAATCTTTTTACTAGTCTGATTTTCAGCAAAGGCTTTAAACTCTTTAAACCGACTAAAGACTTCAGTCTTGCTTCTAATAAAATAAACCCATGTCCTTCTACTGTAATCATCTATGAAAGATACAAAATATATAGATTTTGAAATCGAAGAAACATTAACAGGACCAAACACATCAGAATGAATAAGATCCAATACACCAGAAGACTTGTGAGAACTAGAGTAAAACTGAACACGATTTTGCTTTCCATAAATGCAATGTTCACAAAAGTTAAACTCGAGATTACAATCATTTAACTCCTCAATAAGGTTTTTATTTTTCAGGGTACACAAACCTTTCTCACCAATGTGGCCATATCTCAAATGCCATAACATAGTCTTTTCAGCAGGAAGCTTAGTTTCCATAGCATGTGCACTACCATCGGAACTAGTTACAACAGATTTCTTCACTGCTCGTTTAGATGGTGGGGATGAAGTGACTACAACTTGTTTCTTTGAGTCAGAAGAACTATTGTACTATGAAGTGCATGCATCCAGTTGAAATAGAGTACCTCTCCGAGTACCCTTCGCAAGCACCATAGACCCTCTAGTCATCTTGCATCCATCCTTCGAAAAGACAACCTACACACTTGTATCATTCAACATACTTGTAGAAAGCAGGTTCCGTGCAAGGCCTGGAATGTGCATAACTCTAGTGATCCCCTTCACTCGTCCATCAGGGAATTAGATTGAGACTCTTCCATGACCAACAATCTTCAGATGAGAGTCGTCACCCAGGTACACTCTTCCACCATCAAACTCTTCATATTTCGTGAACCAATCTCGATGTGAGGTCATGTGGAATGATGCACTAGAATCAATCAACCACATATCATCAGATGCATGGGTGGCCAGGGTTGCGATGAAGGCATCACCATCATCTTGTGACTTGTCGGAATCTGAATCAGGAGCTTTCTTCTTTTTTGTTGCCCAAAATTTTGAACTTGAAAATTTTCAAAATTTTCTAATCATAAGGTGTCACTCATTGCCAAATTGGTTTTGTGTATGAGGCATCCTTTTCCACTGTATCAGTTAAGTTCTCCTCCCTATGTTCACAGTCAAATTTGTCAAGCTGCATATAGGCCTTTCTTCTTGTAATGCGAAGAGGACAAAAATGTGACATAAACGTACCCCCTGTTTATTTGAAGTGTCAGTCATTTATGAGTTTGAGAAGGCATCTTTGTAATCTGCAGTCTCATATTATATGAAGAGATAGAAAGGATGAATGTAAGTGTTGCAGGTATGGATACATCACGGACTAGTAGTGTCACTACACTGAGTTTTAATCGAGATTGTTGACCAATTCCAAAGAATAAGAAGCAACAGTAAAATCCAATGCAGTTCAGAGGATGGCAACCCTTTTGCAGGGATCAGATGTATCAGAGAAGGTATAATGCTTTTCAATATTAATAGATGTGCTTAATTGAGTTGATGCATTGAAATGCCAAGAGAAAGCAGCCTTCATCTCGTGAGTAAGTTGCTTAACATAGATGATGGGCTTGTACAAATGGTTCAAAGATGAATATGTTGCAAAGGACAATTCTGCATGGCCAAGACTTTCATTGACATACAGCTTTAGTTGGCCTATGTTTCAACCCATAAGCATGATTGCTCATGCTGTGAACTTTACATGTTGTAGATCAAATATTGCTTCTTGTGTCTTAGCTGTTATTGTTGGACATGCCTCCTTTGCCCAGAGTGTGTCAGTCGAATCACAAAAGCTGCACCACTTTGTGATAAGCTTATGCTTAGCAATGTGAAGCAAGGACTAGGAGATCGCGTGCATATAATCCTCTCTGGAGTAGCCCCACTTGCAAAACATGTGGAAGAATAAATAAGGGATATGTCTCATCTGCCCGCACCATCAGAAAATGTAAGCTCTGTCAGTTTTTATAATTAAAAAGATTTAAGCAAAATATGGATGTGAAAGGAATTAAAGGTCATAAAGAGATGGTTTCTCATTGAGAACGCGGTAGCATGGACAAGGCCGTGGTTTTGAGTTTACAAATGGATATATCGCTCATCCGAATGCAAAGTTGGCGGGAATAACACCAATGCTTAGAATGCGATGGTTGCCGATACTATCTCTGAGAAAGAGATCCCTCGATTTACAAGAGATATGGAGATACCACAGTGGACAGGCATTTATAGAGACATTGTTTGCAGCACAAGGATTTTGATAAAATTGAAGTGCAGCTTTGCAAATGAGATCCTCTTATTTGAGAGGTCAGTAGTGCTTATAGTAACACGTCCACTGCCTGGTGATGTTATCAGGATGCTGATATCCAAGGCCAAGGTGAGCGATGATCATGAACAATAATGCTGCGGCGAACATGGGAGAATGGGCAGGATGGCACGCAAAACTTACATCTGTTGAGAATTTTAGAAACTTTCAAATAATTGTAATCGGCTGTGTGAGTCCAACTAGTTTCACCATCGTTATCTCTGCACAATGTTGAGATCACTTCGGAAAAAGTATACAAGGTGTGAAAGCATAAAAGTTGTGGTTCCTATTTGCATGCATGCGAACATGGAAGCATAAAAAGAATAATGCCGCAGCCTATTTTGCAAGAGCAAAATATTTAAGGATGTAGAAGTAACATAACTCGGTTTGGTGCTAAGTTTGTCACGATCTTGGGAGCATATGAATTGTGTTGCCGGCCTTGATTGATCAAGCATTCGATGCTTTAGTTCCTGTGGTGAGGCATTTAGTGTTGATGTATACCTATGGCTAATGGAAAGAGCCTCTTTCAGACCAGTTATAGAATATTGTGGAGGCACCGAAATCGGTGGAGTCTTTGGTGGCAGATCCCATTGAGAAGATCGGGCAATTATCTTCAAGGTCATCAAATGATAGAAGGATAGTTCATATCACATACATCGTCATAGGAGAACTAGCGTGGAACACTTGCGGGTTCTAAGGATAGAAATGCAGTTAGAGACACTATTCCATTTGCAGGATATGGCAAATAGTCATTGTGCAGAGGAAAACAAGTATTATTTCTTTGAAAAATATTGATCGAAGGGGGCCGCACAAAATAGATTTGTTGAAAAGGCTTTAGAAACTTCTAAGCAAATGCTATTGGCAGGTGTAACGCCAAAGTTCACTAACCCATTGTCAGCACATGCCATATTCTCTGCCAATATCTTTCAGAATTTTTCAAGCAAATCCAACTAAATGGTGTAAATCCAATTCCACAACCTTTGCCAGTTCCTGCCTAAAATAGATTTGTTGAAACAATTTTAGAATCAAATGAATGCATTTGCTGTGGTAGCGCCAAAACCTTCTGCCAACGCAGCAACGACGCATTTAGAGTTAGATTTTGGCAGGTGTTACGATAAGTTTGACAGATATATATGATAGTTGAAGATGCTCTAGTTAACAATAGAATGTGAAAAGGCAATGATGGCGGATTTATGCCGAAATGGATTTGTTGATAAGTGCAATTGACATTTATTATCGCCATTCTCAACCAATGCCAAGAATAGCAATAGCGGGTCGGTTTCTCAGGATATGAACAGAATGGAGTTGTTGAAAAAGCATTAGAAACTTTCAAGCAAACGCCAAAATTGGTAGCTGTACCGATATCTTCGACCTTCACCATTATCTTCCTGTCTGTGAGCGGGATATGGAGTTCCATAAAAACAACAAATATATGCTTGTAACAGAATTTTATGTTGCCGCGGGAAGTGGCACCGGACATGGATCCAGACCATATTCAATCCCTTTCTATTCAAAAAGAAAGTGTCGAGGAAGGAGTGAAAGGATAAAGAATTCGAAACACTATGGTGGAAATGTTGGCCGACATCCATGCAAATTGTAATAGGCCCAATGGGCTCTGGGATTTCTGCCAGATATTATAGATGGGAGCCGACATGGGTCTATACACTTATGCAGAGAGATTCCTTGATAGATCCTTTAATGTTGGGCTTATGATCAGGTGATCCATGATATCGACCTTCAAAAGTTACTTGTCAGATTTACAATGGCATGGATCAGTGGATAAACACCTGCAAAGACTCCTCTGGAGCGTATTGTAACATGTAATGGTTGGTTAGAGAATCTGAATGAGATTACATCTAAGGGCCTAATACCATAGTTACAAAACGAGACAGGTATTTATGATTGGCAGCACGATTAAGCAAGAGGCTGCATTTGAAGCATCAGAATTCATAACCCTCCATTGACAGATCTTAGATACACACTTTCAAATAATGCCAATCTAAAAGTTGACTTCTTCACGTTAAGAAATGGATCCAGATAGATGCAATCAAATGGAAGCAGGAAGTTCAAGTGAGGAGAATGTGGACATACAATGTGTTAAAATTCCGTATATACATTTTTGTCAGCATGCCCGAAGGCCTGGAAAACAATGCCCAAAATGCAAAAATAAAATCGCGGTCATTGAGAGAGGCCAGTGAAGTTAAAGGAGGTGTGAGTTGTTTTAAAGCCCAGACTCGTTCAAGGAAGATGAAATTGAATGCAATGAAAATGGAATGCAAAAAGTCATCCGCGGCTTTTCATTTGCTTTTCTTTCTAATTTGTCATTTCATATTATTTTGGAAGGAGGATGGCTTTTGAGTTCCCCATCTAAGGAGTTCTATATAACTCATTTGGCTATCTTTGTAAAGGATCTTTTGGCTGTTCATCTGGGGGCTCCTGTGAGAATTGTGGGGGATAGTGATTATACATTTGATGGAGGCTCTGTAAAGGGGGAAAAAACTAGAAACTTTGTGTTCTGAGTTCATTTTCAATAAAGGATTGTTGCTCTTATGTCTGTATTCCTTGCGAAGCTAGTTATTCCTACATTTAGCTAGTTTCTTTGCATTTATTTCCTCATTCTTTGCTTTGATATACAATTATTTCTAGCTGTTGTGTTTTCCTTTCTTTCTCTTGGGGATTTGTATTGTGTTTCTTACATTCACATGCAGATTCCTTTTCTTTTCCTCTTTTCCCTTCTCTTTCCTTTTCGTACTTTTTGGTTAAAAGTACCCAAAATATAGAAAGCCCATCATACGAGGGAGCTGTTGCAATCACAATAATTTCTCCATTTGTTGGTTGCTTTTGTTGCTACCTATTGGGTGAATCAGAGTGTTTTCTACGGTGACAAAATTGTTAACCTAAATTTTTCTTCTCCTCTTTGCATTCCTTTTGAAAATGCCCAGTTTTTCCATAGTTCCAACAGAGAGCCTTGGAATTTCTAGGAGATTTGGATCTCCCACGGGATTTGGATTTGCCCCTATCACCTTTCTTGTCCTTTTTCTTCCCTTTCTCTTTGGGTCTTCCACGAATTGCAAGAGCCTCTTTGGCTGCCTCAAAAGACTTCCTTCGCATTTCTTCAGATAACAATGAGGACACCACATCTTCCATCTTGAAGCCTTATCACCTTTCTTGTCTTTTTTCTTCCCTTTCTCTTTGGGTCTTCCACGAACCACAAGAGCCTCTTTGGCTGCCTCAAAAGACTTCCTTCGCATTTCTTCAGATAACAATGAAGACACCACATCTTCCATCTTGAAGGTGGTAGTGGTGCTTCCAATAGCCATTACAAGATGATCCCACAAATCTGGCAAAGAACAAAGCAGGGTCATGCAATGATCCTCCTCCATTTTTGCACCCACAGATGTCAATTGTGCAATGATCATGTTGAAAGCATTCATGTGGTCCACAACAAATCCTCCATCTTCCATCTTTAGAGAGAACAACTTCTTTTTCAGAAAAAAATTTGTTTACCAAGGACTTGGCCTGATAAAAATCACCCAACTTCTTCCAAAGATCTTTCATGCTCTTCTCCTCAGGGAGCTAAATAGAGTCTTATGAGACCCTTTGCCTTCTGATCTTTGAGGTCCCAATCAACTTGTTACATTGCTATAGGTTTCACATCGGATACCATTTCCCATAGGTCATGATCAACAAGTAGGTCCTCCATCTCGAGTTTCCACAACTCGAAATTAGTGCCATTGAACTTCTCAACCTCTAACCTTCCAAATGTGGTTGCCATCTCCTTGCTGCAACAAGATACATAATCCTCTACAAAACACTCCCACTCAATCTAAGATCAGCTCAAAAAACCCCTACCCAAGAGCTAAGACTAAAACTGGCTAGCTCTGATACCAACTGAAAGGAAGCTAGGTGTGCGGAAATCGCTTCCTACACTAATCTAATGAAAGGAGAAGATTGCAAATTCACTTTATCCTTACTATTACAACAATGTTAAACCCACTAACAGAGATATTGCAGCAAACACATAAACAAGAAAGTGAGATAGAAGAGGAGAGACACAAGATATACGTGGGGAAAACCTTTATCAGGTGAAAAACCCCACACTCCAAAACTTGCACTATGTATTAACAAAACTGAAATGGTTTACAATACACTTGCAATGCAATCTCTCAGGAGTCTTCGACACTCGTATCTGGAGACAAACCGGTAGCATAACAGTACCTATCAAACCTGTAATACATCTCCTCCTCAAAGCACTTGTTTATATAGAAAATACATGGCAAAATTGCCTCTATCTTGGAATGGGCATCCAACTTGGCCTCATGGCCCAAAACCCACACCTATGGACACTTGGTCAACATTGTAAGATGCTTCTAACACTTGTCCACACACCCCATCCCAAAGAGGTTGCCTATTTCCAAAATGGGCTATGACAAATGCTCTTACGACTCTTACGATCGTCATAGAATCTGTCATAGCAGTTACAACTTACAGCTGTAAGAAAATCTGTCATACACAGGCTATAAATAGCATATTCTCTTACAACATGTCATAGTCCACCTTGGGGTGCCCAAAGATGCCTTTTTCAAAAATGCTCTTCAACATATGTCTTCACTTGTCATAGAATCTCCTATTTCTGACTCTTACATGTCATAACTTCGTCATAGGAATCTGTCATGACCATTTCAGTCAATATTCCCTTACACAATATCCAAGATGCCAACACATGGTAAAATATTTCTACCACAAAGTGGGATGCCTATCTCCTCATGTGAGGACAAAATTACAAGTTGTCATCTTCCATGTAGGATGACACATCACCGTGCCACATCCCACAAGATGACAATATTCATTTACAATTTAATTTACAACATAGGCAATAAATAAATAAATACAATGAAAATAATACAAGGAATTACCAAGGTTGAGACACCTTAATTCCCAACACTTAGTCTACTGGTGAAGTTGAAAGGTTTTGAATGAGCCTACCAAGGATCAAGTCTTGTTGAGTGCAAGGCCCCCGACACCATAAGGGATGAGGCTAGGATCATGCTCTGGATGAATTTGGCAGAATGGATACCCCTTAGTCCTTAGCTCTTAGTTGAAGAGGTTCAGCCTAAGGCTCATGCTCCCATTTCAGATAGCAAAAATGGTCTTATGAATGATCTCCATTAAAAAAAAAAGATTTTGAATAGAGGCTCCCACTTTCACTAAACCCCTCAGTCCTTAGCTCTCAGCTGAAGAGGTTCAGCCTAAGGCTCATGCTCCCATTTTAGGTAGCAAAAGTGATATTATGAATGATCTCCATAAAAAAAAAGATTTTGAATAGAGGCTCCCACTTTCACTAAACCCATGGGTTCACCACAATGTGTCATCCTTTCTGCAAGGAATATTATATTAGCAATGAACTTCTAAAGTATATATTTATATGAAATATGTGAGTTGGAAGATTCCTCAAAATCTTAATGCTTGCTATTTTAAGATTGAAGCAGATTCAAGGATGGTTGGAGCCTTCATGCTCTCCACAATAAATCTCAACAATTATCTTTGCTAAAAACTCTGTAAATTATAGTTTAAGACCAAAAATTTAAGTAATACATATCTTAGATCAAGTCAAAACAAATTATGAAATTTGTTTGTGGGAAATTCTATGCTTCTGTATGCTTATTGTGATGGGTGATTCCTTGGACTATTCTGTCATTCTTCTCTTAACATCGCCTGATTATTAAATCAACAGATGATTTAGGTGAATCCCAATATATATCATTAGCCGATACGCTATATTGTGTGAGCATTTGCCCAGAATTTAGTGTTTACCACACCACCAAACAACTTTCGAGCACTCAAAAATTCCACCAAACAACTTTCAGGTGATTGAAAAATTTGTTTGATACTGACATGATCATTTGGTCTTTCTACTATCGTTGCTTGCATAAAATATCAAGACTTCAAGATTTATGACTATTGATTGATTGTGTCGCATGCTACTCAAACTAAAACTTGTTTTCTTTACAACTAAAATACCATCATATCAAATATCAGATATGGTTTCATTTGATTTCAATGCATTTTGTGAAAGATTTAACTATGCAAAGAGAAGTTATTTTCTATTCATTGTAACATTATCTCCCCCACCACCCAAAACCTGTCACCTCTCCCACTGTCGTAAACCTGCTACCTCTCCCACCGCCCAAAGTATAGTTAAATACATCCCAATTCAATTATTCTACATGAGATCTATTTCAGTCCAACACTTGTTCTCAATCAAAGTCTAAATCCAAGGTTACCATGCATTCCAAGCACCCAAAACAATCAATATCAGGAGAACAACGTTGGGAAAGGGGCCATCAAAATAGTTCTTGTTGATCATGAGAGACATCAAATTTGTAAGAGCACATATGACAAAAGCCAGATTTCCATATATCAAAGTATTGGTGAGATTGATTTGAGTGATGGCAAAGGTAGAGTCATAGTAGACTTCGTTACATAAGCATGGATCGTTGTGGGACTCATTCCAGTTGGAGAGTGTGTGATGTTTCTCAATCCAATCCCTCTCCTTTATTTGCAAAATCATTCTTCCATCTTGAAACATTGCAAAGCAGTGGGACAAATGGATGAATAGTTGAGTATAACGAGCAGTAAGAAGATTAAACTAATTGAACAAAATAGCAAACAATAAAAGAGCAAACACTAAACAATCACACAGTGACAACATGAATTATGTGGTTCACCATTAATGGCTACGTCCACGGGAAAAAGCAGGGAAACTCTGTTTTATTATCTTCATAGCAACGTAGACAATAGTTTTTCATTAGTCACATCTCATGAGAAATGAAGTCTCATTTTATAGACACCGAATAGAGAAAAGAGTAGAATGTGAAGAGACGCAGGTCAAAGAGATCGTTGGACTTCACCAATTAACAATCTCCCACTTGAAGTCTAATCCACTACTGCAAGTGGGTAAGTGCAAGAAGATGGGGGGCCAAAAAGGGGTCTTAAGTGGCCACTTTTTTATGAAATTAGGAAATACTGGCCTTGGATGAGAAATTGAGCATAGTTACACTCAAAATTTGGAGATGCAACCAAAACAATGTTCGTAGTGCTCCGAGTCTACTTTCTAAACTACTATTTTGTTTTGAAAATGGCATAGATTAAGGGGTTCAAAAGAGGGAGCCACAGAAATTAGTGTTGTTTCTGTCAAAAAAAAAAACATAGCATGTTTTGTGGCTCCCTCAAAAGGTCAACTTTTTTTTGGTATTTTTAAAATCGCTTCAGTGAGAAATTAGCTAATAGCATGTAGTTTATGCCAAATTTTTCTGATAATTTTTTGATGAATATTTGATTTTTTACTAATTTTCAAAGTGGACACATCCTAAAAAATAGATTTTTGGCCGTGCTACCCCTATAAATTTTGAAAACTAATTGAAAATCATTTTTTTATTTTTTTAATATTTGTAGAATGGAGTCTAGTTTCTAAATATGTAATTTTTTTGAAATTTGAATGAATAGTTATTTTACAATGAAAAAAAGACCAAACAGTGGTTTTTGCCTAAAAACGGACACACAAACAAAAGAAATTAAAGATGAAAGGCTTAACATTGTTAAAATGTGAAAAAAATCACATCGTCAAATAGCTAAGAGAAAGCCTAACATTACCCATGTGTTTGATTTGTTTGACCTTGAAACACGTGCAAATCTGAGGGTTAGCACGAACGAAATTATGTGAAATTTTGAAGAATATAGAAAAACACGTCTGTGACTGTTCATAAGGCACTCCAAGCCTTTGGGTTGGAAATCCAAAGCAAATCCCAAGCCCAAGGCTTGGAATTCCCAAAGCAAGAAATAATGCGCTCGCGTTATGTTTTGCCATGCATTTTTCTTTCCCGCAAGTCTATTGTTTGTCATGTTTGACATAACGCGAGCGCGTTATACCCCTCAAATTTTTTTACGTTCAAGGCTATTAATCATGAGGGTTAAGGGATAAGGGATAGAGTTGGTGGGTTTAGGGATAAGGGATTAGCGTTTAAGGTATAGTATCGAGCCCGTTGAGGGTCTAGGAATAGGGATAGTGTTTAGCGTTTAGGGATGAGGGATGACAGATTAGGGTTGAGGGTTTAGGGATATGGTTGAGGGTCGAGGGATTAGAGTTAAGGGTTGAGGGATTAGGGTTTGACATTGAGGGTTGAGGGTTGAGGTTCAAGGGTCAAGGGTTTAGGGATAGGGTTTAGGGTCGAGGGATTAGGGTTAAAGTAGAGTGTGGAGGGTGTAAGGATTAGGGATAGGGTTGGAGGGTTCAGGGATAAGGGATTAGGGTTTAAGGTATAGTATCGAGTCTATTGAGGGTTTAGGAATAGGGATAGCATTTAGGGTTTAGGGATGAGGGATTATAGTTGAGGGATGATGGATTAGGGTTGAGGGTTGAGGGATTAGGGTTTAGGGATAAGGTTTAGGGTTGAGGGTTGAGGGATTAGGGTTTAAGGTATAGTGTTGAGGGTTTAGGATTAGGGTTTAGGGTTGATGGATTAGCATTTATTGTCGAGGTTAGGGTTAGAGTGTCGAGGGTAGAGGGATTAGGGATAGGGTTTAGGGTTGAAGGTTTAAGGATTGAGGGTTGAGGCTTTAGGGATGAGGGTTTAAGGCTTAAGATATAGTGTCAAGTGTTGAGGGTGTAGGGATAGGGTTTAAGTTTTAAGGGTTAAGGGTTGAGGGATAGGGATTAGGGTTTAAGGTATAGTGTTGAGGGTCAAGGGATCAGAGTTAAGGGTTGAGGGATTAGGGTTTGACGTTGAGGGTTGAGGGTTGAGGTTCGAGGGTCAAGGGTTTAGGGATAGGGTTGAGAGTCGAGGAATTAGGGTTAAAGTAGAGTGTGGAGGGTATAAGGATTAGGGATAGGGTTGGAGGGTTTAGGGATAAGGGATTAGGGTTTAAGGTATAGTATCGATTCTATTGAGGGTGTGGGAATAGGGATAGCATTTAGGGTTTAGAGATGAGGGATTAGAGTTGAGGGATGACAGATTAGGGTTGAGGGTTGAGGGATTAGGGTTTAGGGATAAGGTTTAGGGTTGAGGGCTGAGGGATTAGGGTTTAAGGTATAGTGTTGAGGGTTTAGGGATAGGGTTTAGGGTTGAGGGATTAGAGTGAAGGGTTGAGGGATTAGGATTTGACGTTGAGGGTTGAGGGTTTAGGGTTAGGGTTGAGAGATGAGGGATCAGAGTTAAGGGTTGAGGGATTAGGGTTTGACGTCGAGGGTTGAGGGTTGAGGTTCGAGGGTCAAGGGTTTAGGGATAGGGTTGAGGTTGAAGGGATTAGGGTTAAAGTAGAGTGTGGAGGGTGTAAGGATTAGGGATAGGGTTGGAGGGTTTAGGTATAAGGGATTATAGTTTAAGGTATAGTATCGAGTCTGTTGAGGGTTTAGGAATAGGGATAGCATTTAGGGTTTAGGGATGAGGGATTAGAGTTGAGGGATGAGGGATTAGGGTTGAGGGTTGAGAGATTAGGGTTTAGGGATAAGGTTTAGGGTTGAGGGTTGAGGGATTAGGGTTTAAGGTATAGTGTTGAGGGTTGATGGTTTAGGGATAGGGTTTAGGTTTGAGGGATTAGGGTTTAGGGTTGATGAATTAGGTTTTAATGTTGAGAGTTGAGGGTTGAGGGTTGAGGGTTGAGGTTGAGGGATAGGGTTAATGGTCAAGGGATTAGGGTTAAATAAGAGTGTCGAGGGTAGAGGGATTAGGGTTTAAGGTATAGTATCAAGCCTGTTGAGGGTCTAGGAATAGGGATAGCATTTAGGGTTTAGGAATGAGGGATTAGAGTTGAGGGATGATGGATGACATATTAGGGTTAAGGGTTGAGGGATTAGGGTTTAGGGACAAGATTTAGGTTTAGGGTTGAGGGATTAGGGTTTAAGGTATAGTGTTGAGGGTTTAGGGATAGTGTTTAGGGTTGAGGGATTAGAGTGAAGGGTTGAGGGATTAGAATTTGAAGTTGAGGGTTGAGGGTTTAGGGATAGGGTTGAAGGTCGAGGGATCAGAGTTAAGGGTTGAGGGATTAGGGTTTGATGTTGAGGGTTGAGGGTTGAGGTTCGAGGGTCAAGGGTTTAGGGATAGGGTTGAGGGTTGAGGAATTAGGGTTAAAGTAGAGTGTGGAGGGTATACAGATTAGGGATAGGGCTGGAGGGTTTA
This sequence comes from Cunninghamia lanceolata, assembly GCA_027924645.1. Classification (NCBI taxonomy): domain Eukaryota; kingdom Viridiplantae; phylum Streptophyta; class Pinopsida; order Cupressales; family Cupressaceae; genus Cunninghamia; species Cunninghamia lanceolata. The sequence continues at coordinate 8,619,618 of BSBN01000165.1, read as the reverse complement.
GGGATAAGGGATTAGAGTTTAAGGTATAGTATCGAGTCTGTTGAGGGTTTAGGAATAGGGATAGCATTTAGGGTTTAGGGATGAGGGATTAGAGTTGAGGGATGAGAGATTAGGGTTGAGGGTTGAGGGATTAGGGTTTAGGGATAAGATTTAGGGTTGAGGGTTGAGGGATTAGGGTTTAAGGTATAGTGTTGAGGGTTGATGGTTTAGGGATAGGGTTTAGGTTTGAGGGATTAGGGTTTAGGGTTGATGAATTAGGGTTTAATGTTGAGAGTTGAGGGTTGAGGGTTGAGGTTGAGGGATAGGGTTAATGGTCAAGGGATTAGGGTTAAATAAGAGTGTCGAGGGTAGAGGGATTGGGGTTTAAGGTATAGTATCGAGCCTGTTGAGGGTCTAGGAATAGGGATAGCGTTTAGGGTTTAAGAATGAGGGATTAGAGTTGAGGGATGACGGATGACAGATTATGGTTAAGGGTTGAGGGATTAGGGTTTAGGGACAAGGTTTAGGGTTAGGGTTGAGGGATTAGGGTTTAAGGTATAGTGTTGAGGGTTTAGGGATAGGGTTTAGGGTTGAGGGATTAGAGTGAAGGGTTGAGGGATTAGAATTTGATGTTGAGGGTTGAGGGTTTAGGGATAGGGTTGAAGGTTAAGGGATCAGAGTTAAGGGTTGAGGGATTAGGGTTTGATGTTGAGGGTTGAGGGTTGAGGTTCGAGGGTCAAGGGTTTAGGGATAGGGTTGAGGGTCGAGGAATTAGGGTTAAAGTAGAGTGTGGAGGGTATAAGGATTAGGGATAGGGTTGGAGGGTTTAGGGATAAGGGATTAGAGTTTATGGTATAGTATCGAGTTTGTTGAGGGTTTAGGAATAGGGATAGCATTTAGGGTTTAGGGATGAGGGATTAGAGTTGAGGGATGATGGATTAGGGTTGAGGGTTGAGGGATTAGGGTTTAGGGATAAGGTTTAGGGTTGAGGGTTGAGGGATTAGGGTTTAAGGTATAGTGTCGAGGGTTGAGGGTTTAGGATTAGGGTTTAGGGTTGACGGATTAGCATTTAATGTCGAGGTTAGGGTTAGAGTGTCGAGGGTAGAGGGATTAGGGATAGGGTTTAGGGTTGAAGGTTTAAGGATTGAGGGTTGAGGCTTTAGGGATGAGGGTTTAAGGCTTAAGATATAGTGTCAAGTGTTGAGGGTGTAGGGATAGGGTTTAAATTTTAAGGGTTAAGGGTTGAGGGATAAGGATTAGGGTTTAAGGTATAGTGTTGAGGGTTGATGGTTTAGGGATAGGGTTTAGGTTTGAGGGATTAGGGTTTAGGGTTGATGAATTAGGGTTTAATGTTGAGAGTTGAGGGTTGAGGGTTGAGGGTTGAGGTTGAGGGATAGGGTTAATGGTCAAGGGATTAGGGTTAAATAAGAGTGTCGAGGGTAGAGGGATTAGGGTTTAAGGTATAGTATCGAGCCTGTTGAGGGTCTAGGAATAGGGATAGTGTTTAGGGTTTGGGGATGAGGGATTAGAGTTGAGGGATGACGGATGACAGATTAGGGTTGAGGGTTGAGGGATTAGGGTTTAGGGACAAGGTTTAGGGTTAGGGTTGAGGGATTAGGGTTTAAGGTATAGTGTTGAGGGTTTAGGGATAGGGTTTAGGGTTGAGGGATTAGAGTGAAGGGTTGAGGGATTAGAATTTGACGTTGAGGGTTGAGGGTTTAGGGATAGGGTTGAGGGTCGAGGGATCAGAGTTAAGGGTTGAGGGATTAGGGTTTGACGTTGAGGGATGAGGGTTGAGGTTCGAGGGTCAAGGGTTTAGGGATAGGGTTGAAGGTCGAGGAATTAGGGTTAAAGTAGAGTATGGAGGGTATAAGGATTAGGGATAGGGTTGGAGGGTTTAGGGATAAGGGATTAGAGTTTAAGGTATAGTATCGAGTCTGTTGAGGGTTTAGGAATAGGGATAGCATTTAGGGTTTAGGGATGAGGGATTAGAGTTGAGGGATGATGGATTAGGGTTGAGGGTTGAGGGATTAGGGTTTAGGGATAAGGTTTAGGGTTGAGGGTTGAGGGATTAGGGTTTAAGGTATAGGATTGAGGGTTGAAGCTTTAGGGATGAGGGTTTAAGGCTTAAGATATAGTGTCAAGTGTTGAGGGTGTAGGGATAGGGTTTAAATTTTAAGGGTTAAGGGTTGACGGATAGGGATTAGGGTTTAAGGCATAGTGTTGAGGGTTGATGGATCAGAGTTAAGGGTTGAGGGATTAGGGTTTGACATTGAGGTTCGAGGGTCAAGGGTTTAGGGATAGGGTTGAGGCTCAAGGGATTAGGGTTAAAGTAGAGTGTGGAGGGTGTAAGGATTGGAGATAGGGTTGGAGGGTTTAGGGATAAGGGATTAGAGTTTAAGGTATAGTATCGAGTTTGTTGAGGGTTTAGGAATAGGGATAGCATTTAGGGTTTAGGGATGAGGGATTTGAGTTGAGTGATGATGGATTAGGGTTGAGGGTTGAGGGATTAGGGTTTAGGGATAAGGTTTAGGGTTGAGGGTTGAGGGATTAGGGTTTAAGGTATAATGTTGAGGGTTGAGGGTTGAGGGTTTAGGATTAGGGTTTAGGGTTGACGGATTAGCATTTAATGTTGAGGTTAGGGTTAGAGTGTCGAGGGTAGAGGGATTAGGGATAGGGTTTAGGGTTGAAGGTTTAAGGATTGAGGGTTGAGGCTTTAGGGATGAGGGTTAAGGCTTAAGATATAGTCTCAAGTGTTGAGGGTGTAGGGATAGGGTTTAAGTTTTAAGGGTTAAGGGTTTAGGGATAGGGATTAGGGTTTAAGGTATAGTGTTGAGGGTCGAGGGATCAGAGTTAAGGGTTGAGGGATTAGGGTTTGACATTAAGGGTTGAGGGTTGAGGGTTGAGGGTCAAGGGTTTAGGGATAGGGTCGAGGGTCGAGGAATTAGGGTTAAAGTAGAGTGTGGAGGGTATAAGGATTAGGGATAGGGTTAGAGGATTTAGGGATAAGGGATTAGGGTTTAAGGTATAGTATCGATTCTATTGAGGGTGTAGGAATAGGGATAGCATTTAGGGTTTAGAGATGAGGGATTAGAGTTGAGGGATGACGGATTAGGGTTGAGGGTTAAGGGATAAGGTTTAGGGTTGAGGGCTGAGGGATTAGGGTTTAAGGTATAGTGTTGAGGGTTTAGGGATAGGGTTTAGGGTTGAGGGATTAGAGTGAAGGGTTGAGGGATTAGGATTGGACATTGAGGGTTTAGGGTTTAGGGTTTAGGGTTAGGGTTGAGAGATGAGGGATCAGAGTTAAGGGTTGAGGGATTAGGGTTTGACGTCAAGGGTTGAGGGTTGAGGTTTGAGGGTCAAGGGTTTAGGGATAGGGTTGAGGTTGAAGGGATTAGGGTTTAAGGTATAGTGTTGAGGGTTGATGGATCAGAGTTAAGGGTTGAGGGATTAGGGTTTGACGTTGAGGGTTGAGGGTTGATGTTTGTGGGTCAAGGGTTTAGGGATAGGGTTGAGGTTCAAGGGATTAGTGTTAAAGTAGAGTGTGGAGGGTGTAAGGATTAGGGATAGGGTTGGAGGGTTTAGGGATAAGGGATTAGAGTTTAAGGTATAGTATCGAGTCTGTTGAGGGTGTAGGATTAGGGATATCATTTAGGGTTTAGGGATGAGGGATTAGAGTTGAGGGATGACGGATTAGGGTTGAGGGATTAGGATTTGACGTTGAGGGTTGAGGGTTTAGGGATAGGGTTGAGGGTTGAGGGATTAGGATTTGACGTTGAGGGTTGAGGGTTTAGGGATAGGGTTGAGGGTTGAGGGATTAGGATTTGACATTGAGGGTTGAGGGTCGAGGGTTGAAGGTTGAGGGATCAGAGTTAACGGTTGAGGGATTAGGGTTTGATGTTGAGGGTTGAGGGCATTTTCTATCAAGAACTTGATTATGAGGGCTTGCCCCTTCATTGTTATGCCTATCATATGGCGGAGCATCTGGCAAGCCCTTGCAGGAAAAAGATGTGATCAATGCAAAGGATGTGATGAATCTATAGCAAGACAAAACACGAGCGCGTTATAGCGCGAGCATGTTATAACGCGCTCGCGTTTTGTATTTCTATTGAAATGGTAAAAAAGTGGTTACCCCCGTGATCCAAGCCCACATGCTCTGTTTTCTTACTGATTCTGCGTGTCCTCCGACAAAAAAAAAAGTGCTTTCATGCTATTGGGAAGTTCACATGCACATTTGACACATTGTACCACCTTTGCATGATCTTTCCACCACCTTTTCTACTTTGCCAACTTGAGAAGGAGGAAATAACATAGTTTTCACACCAAGTTTGATATATATCTATTCAAGTTTCAATTTTTGTAGTGTTGCAATGTTAATTGTGATTCAATTTTAGGAATTTAACATTGAAAAGGAAGCAAGTGGTGAAAAACTCAAATTGTTGAGGAGTTTGATGCAAGAAGATAAAAACACCACATAATTGGGTACTCTCTCCATTCAAATCTTCATTTTTTAGGTATGTCAAGTCTTTACATGCATGTTCTTTACATTTTTTTAATTTCAGATTGAATTACTTTATCATGCTTTATCATACATGTTTAAAATAGACACATTCCCAATCAAGAAAGCAGCCTACAATCTCACATGATGCCATGTATATTTTCTACACTTGGGTTCTTTAATAATTATGTGTAATAAACAAACCTTAACATACCATGATGTCAAATTATACAAGAATAAATCCTTACAACATAAAAAAAAATATGATCCCACTATTATCTTGTATTCATTTCTTAGGAACTAATATTGGTCTCTTTATCATGCTACAGACAAATTCTCCGTCATGCCAAGGAAACGATCAAGAATTAAACCAACACAGGAAGAGATAGAAGCTAAGAATGTAAAGAAAGCAGTGGCTATGAGGGAACTTCATGAGAAGAGGAAATTAGACACGATAAATGAAGACATACCAATTGAAGAGGAACCACAGCCATCACAAAGAGATATGGTATTGGCAGCACAAAGAGAACAAATGCAAAAACTTCGTGGTACGAGAGATTTGAATACCATAGTTGGAGACATGTCCTTTACCGCAAGTCAACATGTAGGGACACCATCTACCACATCTCAAGTTGAGAGTGCATCATCACTCACATGTGATGAAGGAGGTACGCCATCGTTCCCACCTCAACCTCAAGGTATGTCATCTATTCCATCTTCGATCGAAGGTATGCCATCTAACCCATCTCATTTAAATATTGATGAAATTCCTAATGTTGAGATGAATTTACCTAACTTGACAACACCTAGAATTTTGCATAGAAAGACAAAGTATTTGATTGATATTGATGAGAATATTTTGCAGCCAATGGAAGGTAAGATTCCAAAACGCACTTGTAGAAGATATGCTAATAAGATTTAGAGATTGTTCTTTGAAAAGTTAAATGAGATTGCAAGATGTCAACTATTCGTTGAAATGATGCGAAGTATAAAGTATAGGTCTATCATGAAGATTCTTGGGTTGAGAACATCAGAGGCTTCAAGTGAAAAATCTATTGTCAAAAATCTAATGAGTGCTATGAGAGTGTGGGTAACATCTCACGCACAAAAGATAGTAATGCAACATGGCGTGTGATTACATCGACTATAGTAAGTAGTCAAACGAGGAAAGCTTGTCTCATTAGAAAGACAAGTCAAGAATTGAGAATTAATAGGAAAACTTTATCAAGAGCCGTTGGAAGACGCCAAGGAATTGAGGACACTAATGCCAATGAATTATGGGTGTTCTTGGGGAGACTACCACGAAAAGATAAACCAGTTGTTGAAGCATTGAGATCACTAATTGAAGACTTTTGGAAGAATTACACAAGGGTATCTCCGAATCAAAGGGATGTGGTAAGAAGGAGAATCGGTAGTCAGAACTGCGAGCCACATCCAAAGTAATTTTTGGATGAGACTCAAACACAGTTTTATGATAAATTTCTAGAGAAGTATCCCCAAATTAAAATTTGTCAAAGATATTTTGAATTGCTAAAACCTTTCTATGTTAAAATAAATCACACACGCACTACTTGTTGTTGTAGATTACATATTAAATTTTCTAACCATTTTGATGCTTATAGGTTTATATGTTTAGATATGCATACAAACAATGATTTGCAGGGTTGTGCCATATGTGCCCCACCAACATCTTCAAGAGACTTCATATCAAGAATTTTATGTGAAAGAAAGGAAGGTCAAATATTCTACAAGAAATTATGCTTGGATGGCACATGTCATCGTTGCGGTGGCTTGCAACATTTGCCAATATGTGAACATATGGAAATAACACATGCGGTTGGAAACGAACTAGTAGAGTTTGGCAAGTATAAAATAGTGGCATACAAGACAAAAGATGGTAAAGAAGCAAAGAGGTGTGAATTAGTTATTGAAAAGATTCTAGTGTATCAGTTTATGCCTATATTTCATGACAGCATAGTATATGAGTATGCAAGACATGCCCATAGAGCTCGATGGTTGGACTTGCAATTCAAGTTATGCAAGGACACATTTCTGGTTGGTAGCATTGTTTCAGTCGTCGACTTTGCAGAGAACTACAGTCTACAGCCACAGCGTGAGATGCAATCACAATATTACAACTCCACACAAGTTTCTATATTTGTGCACATCGCATTCATTCATGCGAATGATAGTACAGAGGATGACAGAAAGATCATAAAGGATTATAATTTCTATATTAGTGATGATCGCACGCATTCTACGGAGTTCGTGCAAGATTGCTTTCAGGTGTTCTACAATGATTTGGCTAGAAGGGGCATATCATTCAGTCAGCATATCATATGGTCAGATAACTATGCGTCACAATTCAAGAACTCGCAGAATTTCTTTTGGCTGAGTAGGAGGCATAATTTTACAGGTATTCAACATATGTGGAACTTTTGTGAGGCCGTGCATGGAAATGGGGAGCATGATGGTGCAGGAGCATGTATCAAAAGAACCATAGCATGAGAAGAGTTAAAGTATAAAGACAATGCAAAGTTAACAGATACAAAATCAATTGTCGAGTGGTGTAATGCTTCCATGGGTCCAAGTAATGAAGGTAAGTCTTTAGTTCATAGATTTTTTTGGTTGATAGATGATACTAACATTGCATAATATGAGGATTGTTGTACACTGACAGGATCAAATAAGATGCACTCTTTCAGAAGCTCAATTGCAGGTTCATGGAGTATCCATACACGAAAGATGTCATGCTTTTGTTCTTCTTGTACAATTCAAGTCTGGGATGAGTGTCAAAGGAGTGGGTTGATGAATGGCAGTTAAGTTATCTTAGCCCACTTGACACGTATCGACCCCCGATGGCACTGGAACTAACACAGATGGAATCGTCAGTTGACTTTGACCACATATCAGATTTAGTTCAACCAGGTAATATAGGGCACGTATATGCATCTAATTTCATCTAGTTCAACTTGGTAATGTCATCTTACTTTGTAATGTTTTTGTAATGTTGACTAATTTCATCTAATTTGCTACACATATCAATGTAGGGCACGTATATGCAGTTATTGCAGATGAAGATAATGAAGAGGGAACAGATTATTACTTATGTCGTTGTGTTGAGGCCAAAAAGAAATTGGAGGCCCCTGTTACAGATGGAGAAAACATCGAATACCCTACAGGATCAGTGGTTATTACTGGAACATGGCTTAGAAGGTACCCACATAAGAGTGTTAATATTTAGCTATTTCAGGACTTTGACATGCATCAGAAGATTCTTCATTACTCGAACCTTGTCGTGGCGTCTAATGTTCATTTGATAAAGTATTGGGGTAGACCTTTGAACAAAATATTGTGGAAGGTGCGTGAGTCTGACCATGAAGCAATACTTGACACAATAAAGAGTAGAGCAGACCCGGATGGTTCATTGGATTAATTTGTAAGTATTCACATTGATTTTGTAAAGTTATGTTACATTGACTTGTAAGTATGCACATTAATTTGTAAGGTTTGTCTTTTTTTATTTCCTCCTGCATTTTTACACATATGTACACATTTTTACATCATCATGTTATGCATTTTTGGTGTCCTGCTCCTGATGCGACCAAACTCATAACTCACCCTACTTCTTCTAGACACCATTTGATGATCTCTCCAACACTCTGGATCCAGGGCGCCCAATCATGATGATGACCTATATACCATTCTCCCAAGGCGCTCATAATGAATGAAAAGAAGACCAAGGGTGCCCAAGCTTAATAGACTTATTTCTTTCAATTTTGATGATCTAAACTATTGCAATATGACATCCACTTTCATGCCTTTAGATCTTCCTTCACATATAGGGTGCCAAATCAAGTTGAAAAATCTACATAAGGGCACCAAACTGGATGAAAGGAGACATGAAATGCGCCTTAGGACTCCATGCTAAGGTTTGAGCCATTAAAGTCTCTTAATATTAGGCGCTCATGATGATGAAACTTAGAGCTTTTTCCTTTCCTATGCGCTCATCTAAGATGTTTGAATGATAAGGAGCACCTCGACCTCTATAATGTACATTGGGCACCAAAATCAAGGTGATTTTAAGTCACTTTGAGTCATTTGGGGTCAGTTTGAGTCTTTGAGTCATGTTGCAAAAAAGTGTCAATGTTGTCAAGTTGCACAAAGCAACTTTTGCATTTTTGGTGTCCTGCTCGTGATGTGACCAAACTGACTATTCCAACGCGTCCGGATGGGTACATTTACGCTAGGCATGGTCCTATTTTTCACCCAAACATGTCGAAATAGTCTGAGCTACATTATACCGACGATATTCCCGGAAGAGTCCAAAGTGCAAAAAGGCTGCAATCTTTGACGAGATGTTACTCGAAAACTGTGTCACTTAGAAACATTCTGTCTGAGGCAACGCGATCACGTAAAGTACCTCTATAATAACCTCTCTCAATTTTTTATATCTCTGAGGCATTTGCCCATGGTGAAAGGTTTTTTGCTGCCCCAAAAATCATCAGGAGGCAGTGTAAAGTTGCAAAGGGGTGTAACTTTTGTTCTGCTCTTGATGCGACCAAACTGACTGTTCCAACGTGTCTGAATGGGTACATTTACGCTAGGCATGGTCCTGTTTTTCACCCAAACATGTCGAAACAGCCCGAGCTACATTGTACCCATGATATCCCTAAAGAGTCCAAAGTGAAAAAGGCTGCAATCTTTGACGAGATGTTACTCAAAAATTGTGTCACTTAGAAACATTCCATCTGAGGCAACGTGATCACGTAGAGTGCCTCTACAATAATCTCTCTCAGTTTTTTATAGCTCTGAGGCATTTGCCCGTGGTGAAAGGTTTTCTGCTGCCCCCAAAATTGTTAGGAGGCAGTGTAAAGTTGCAAAGGGGTGTAACTTTTGTCCTGCTCCTGATGTGACCAAACTGACTATTCCAACGCATCTGAATGGGTACATTTACGCTAGGCATGGTCCTGTTTTTCACCCAAACATGTCGAAACAGTCGGCGCTACATTGTACCGACGATATCCCTGAAGAGTCCAAAGTGTAAAAAGGTAACAATCTTTGACGAGATGTTACTCAAAAATTGTGTCACTTAGAAACATTCTGTCTGAGGTAACACAATCACGTAGAGTGCCTCTACAATAAACTCTCTCAGTTTTTTATAGCTCTGAGGCATTTGCCCGTGGTGAAAGGTTTTCTGCTGCCCTAGAAATCGTCAGAAGGAGGCAGTGTAAAGTTGCAAAGGGGTGTAATTTTCGTCCTGCTCTTGATGCGACCAAATTGACTATTCCAACGTGTCTGAATGGGTACATTTACGCTAGGCATGGTCCTATTTTTCACCCAAACATGTCGAAACAGTCAGAGCTACATTGTATCGACAATATCCCTGAAGAGTCCAAAGTGCAAAAAGGTAGCAATCTTTGACGAGATGTTACTCGAAAACTATGTCACTTAGAAACATTCCGTCCAAGGCAACGCGATCACGTAGAGTGCCTCTACAATAACCTCTCTCAGTTTTTTACAGCTCTGAGGCATTTGTCCCTGGTGAAAGGTTTTCTGCTGCCCCAAAGATCGTCAGAAGGAGGCAGTGTAAAGTTGCAAAGGGGTGTAACTTTCGTCTTGCTCCTGATGCAACCAAACTAGCTATTCCAACACATCTGAATGGGTACATTTACACTAGGCATGGTCCTATTTTTCACCCAAACATGTCGAAACAGTCAGAGCTACATTGTACTGACGATATCCCTGAAGAGTCCAAAGTGCAAAAAGGTAGCAATCTTTGACGAGATGTTACTCAAAAATCATGTCACTTAGAAACATTCCATCTAAGGCAACGCGATCACGTAGAGTGCCTCTACAATAACCTCTCTCAGTTTTTTATAGCTCTGAGGCATTTGCCCGTGGTGAAAGGTTTTCTGTTGCCCCAAAAATTGTTAGAAGGAGGCAGTGTATTAAGTCAAGATGAAAGCCTATTCATTCTAGGCGCCTGTTTTTCACCAAATCACACATGCGCCTTGAACAAGTGATGCTACAAGTGGTGAACAAAGTGGGCGCCTTGAAGAATTGAGCCCTCCAAGACATCTTGCAATTGTCTAAAAGTCCAAAATTTACATAAGTGAGTTAAGGCGCCATTTTCCATCTCCAGAGCCTCCTTTGAGCGCCTTAACATGGAGTGAATGTTTTAGTCTATGAAAGATTGTGCCTAAAGAATATAACAACCCCTTGAGTCACTAGGATGAACTAAGTTAACAAAATGAACTTCATTGAGGGAGGCGCACTTGTGCATCTAGACAACTCCAGTTTAGCGCCTAAGAAAAAGCATGTTTAGAGACACCCCTCGAATGAACCCTCTAGAACCAATAACCATAGCTCAAGATCCATAACCATGAGAAGATAAAGCATTAAAAAAATTCATCTAAAGGATGGGAAATACCTCTTAGATGATAGTCTGCCGAGTAGACCAAGAGTGGGGAATGAGAATGCTCGTCGAAGATACACCAAGCCACAATGACTCTCTCTAATAAGAATCTTCTCTAGGTCCACAATTAACTCACGCCCATATCCAAGTGAAAGTCTCCTTGGTCTTCCTGCTAAAACCTCTAAAAGGTAACCATCTCAACAAGTGTCTCTAATCCCAAGAGAACTCTAGCCTCACCCAAGTCTCGAAGTATGTATGAGAACCTACAACCAATCAATCCATGTTAAGCTCCAAATGCAACACCACATTATCATGAAGCTCCCAAGCACATGACCAATGTACTCAATACCAAGAGAACCAACAAGACCACTGTCAAAACTCCAACTACAAAATTAGGTATCCAAACATGATATCATGATCTAACATCTCCTCCTAGAAGATCACATGCACCAATACAGACATCCTAGTCTCAAGAGAACTTGTATCATGCTAATACTCTAATCTAGAATCAAGAGTCCACCAAGACACACTACCAAACACCTCTAAACCAAGGATTAACATCTACAACCACATGAAGATAACCATCTCCTAAAAATAGTAGCCAAGATGTCAAAGCACTCTCACTACAAATAATAATCATAATCCAAGAGTTTGTCCATTACACCCAACCACTATATAAGATCATCCATCACTAGGTGACGAATACACATCACTATCAAAGCAACATCCATCCTCTCATCCCAATGCAACATACCAATGCGCAAATGAGCATAGACAAGGAAAAATAACAAAGTCATCCTGTGGATATAGGCAATATGCATTCAAGTCATCCCACTACAATCAATGAGGTGTGCATCCCAAAAAAATGCATAACTTGTAGATCCCAACCATTGAAAACATGCAAAATCATCATCACATTAGTAATCATCATCACATTAGTAAACATCATCACATTAGTAAACTAGTAAACATCATTTGCATCCATACTTAAACCAATCTTATTGTTGTGTTTGATGTGTCCTCTTTCAAACAACCATTTAACAAAATTTGAGTCCAAACAATAAACATTTACAACCATAAACATCTCAAAGTCCAAAATCCAAACATTCTATCATCCTTAATCATTTCCATCATGGACCCTTGGTTTGAAAAAATCATTATGCAAGATAAAAACCCTATGCCTATTACCTTGTCCGAGGCTCATGCAAAACCCAAAATGATTAGCCTAGTACCATGTGTCATGTCCCTGTTCCTGGCTTGATCATCAAGTGTATAATGGATTAGCCTATTCCTCATTCCTAGAGGCTAATTCCAAATGATGAGGGAATGAATTGGTTTCAAACTAACTCTATCTGTTTGTTTTGTAGGAACAAGGTCAGAACCCTAAAATTTGACTAAGTATGGAAGCTTGGGAGCCTAGGCGCCCATTTCACTCCAGTTTTCCTTACTAAGCACCTAGCACAAGGATCATCCAAATTAAGCGCCTAAGAACCTCAAGGCACCTATACATGTTTCTAGGGATCCTCCAATTAAGCGCCTAGCATATATGGATGAAGATTGAAAGTTTTCAAGTTAAAGATGTCCTTTGGGTGAACTCACAGCACTAGGCGCATGTGTTGGTTGGAACTCCTTGGATCTGGCACCTAGGATTGAAAGCCTTTGATGAGGAGAGAAGTCTCAAGGCCTGGTTTGGCGCCCTCACTTGCCTACCCCACCCTCAGAATGTGCCTAACCTTCATAAGGCGTTAACACTCTATTTTGAGCGCCTAGCAGGGGGTAATGGATAGATTGAAGGCTTGGGAGCTAAGGAAAGTCACTTAGATGAATAATCAAGATTGAAATGAGAAACGCCTAGCCAAGGTGCAAAATTCCTCAATTCTGGCACCCAAAAATCAAATCTAAGTAAGGTGCTCTTTCCATTTGCCAAATGCTCTATTAGCGCCCTTGGTTGATGATCTCTCCAGACACCTAAAATGGCACCCAGTGGATCTTTCAACTTGTATCAGGAAGAAGGGAAGCATTCTCAGTGTTGTTCAGATAATCTAAGTTGTAAAGTTAACAAGGAATAGAGCCAGAGGACAAGGCGCACTTATTGGTCTCCATCACCTCAGAAATGCACCTAATGCAGTTGGTGTCAACTTCCCTCTTTCTAGCCTCCAAATGGCGCCTAGAGTCAAAAAAGGATTTCACTGAATAATGTTAATGTTTTCAGCATCAAACTTTGCTTGGCGCATACCTATGCTCTTGCAACCTCAAATTGGCGCCTAGGGTTCAGTCATCCTCCTAAGGCATGGTTCTGCTCCTCCATAACCCTGTTTTGGTGCCTAAACTTGGAAGTACCTTGAAGACTTGGATTAAGATGGAATTCACCTCCAGAATGTTAGGCGCTTGATAGAAGATAAAGGTGCTAGGGTAAAAGAGCTTCAAAAGTTTGATGTCAAGTGTGAATTGAGATAATAGGCATTGATACCAGTTGACATTACTCCAAACATGCGCCTAAGAGAGATGCAAGTCCCCAAGACCAATTTTGCAACAAGGCACTCCATCAGAGGGTAAGATGATAATCCTTGGAAGTCAAGTGTTTCAAAGATTCTTTGAGAAATTGACAAGTTGTAACCTAGGCGCCAAAACCCCTGAGAATCCTCCTATCTGGCGCCTAGTCAGAAGAGCACTAATATTGTGCCTAAGTGAATTTGAGTGTCAATATAGAGTCATCAAACCTGACCAGACATTCATCCATGTCTCTGCCACCTCAAGGAAGTGCCCAGCTTAGGATGGCGCCTAGTCTGGTCTCTACTACCTTTAGTTGGTGCCTAACCCTAAGAGTCTTGCAACTATGACATCATATTGGTGCCTAGAACTCATGATGCATGAAATCAACACCTGGGTTCCAGAGAACTCATTTGGGCGCCTACTCTTGGAAACAATCCAGAGCATCCATAAACTCTAATAGGCACCTAATGTTGGCAAGGTGCAACTTCAGGAGGAGATCACCTCAACTTGGCGCACAAGTTAGAAATCTGTGCCTAAGGATCTTTAGAAGGAGTTAAGGTTGTTACAATTACCTAAATGCTCATTGGTCAGAAGGGTAGCATTTGGATCCGTGTCAGGGCCCCTGGATAAGTTTGCCAACTCAGAATGAGTCATTAGATGGAATATTCCCTTGTATATGCTTCTTGGGAAACGTGCCTTAGTTCCTCTTTGTGCATTAAAAAATGTGCCTTCATTGCCTTTGGAAGGCCTATAAAAGGAGGAGCCCTCTCGTTCATTTGTTATCTAATCATTTTGACAGAATTCTCTCTGCAAAGCTATTTATCTTGTGATCTTGAGGCCTGCGAGTTTCAAGTGTTGGGGTGATGCTCCCTCAATAAGCAAGGTGATGCTCCCTTGTGATATTGTGAGGTGTTGACATTCAGTTGACATCATTGAGTTTGATTGAGTTGATCAAGTGTAGACGCCATTTTAAACATCAAGGCTTCAAGGCCTTTCTTTTGTATCTCCATTGAATAAGTTGTAACTTCATGCTATTGAAAGCATTATCCATGTAATAAGACATTGCAAGTTGATTGAGTCAAATAACTAGACAAGTACCCAACTCTAAGGTTGATTCATTCAAGTAGTTATCTTTGATGTATATCTTTGTGTTGTTGAAGTAGTTGATGAATTGATAGCAAGTAAAATTGTTTAAGTAAGGAAAAATTTTCGTAGAACTAGTTGGGTATCTTACACCATGCCTATCCATCAAACACCACAATGCAATCAAAATCCTAACAACATGCCCATGATCCAAGATCAAGTGCAATCATGCAAAGATATTATCAATCACAAGCCTATTAAGAATGAACTAGAGTCTTCTAGTACCATACTTTTCCATCAAACACCATCATGTAATCCATGGCCTATCAAGCCTATCAAAGAAAATGCAAACATCCTATGTAATACAATCGGACTTTAAATATTTGAAGTAGCCATCTACAAATATCCATTCAAAAGTGGATTTATAATGCAAGTATGGATGCCATCAATAAAAAAGATTTGTATTAACCAAATATCCATATAGGCATACATCAATATCTGTCGATATAAGTATAACATATATACAAAATAGCCATATAGGCTTACAAGAATGCCATATATGCATACAATGTCAACTATGTACAATACAAAATATATGTCCACAAATGCCATATAGGCATACAACAAAGGAACACAATAAAAAGTCATTCCCCTCTGGCTGGTGAAGAGAATAAATCACGAGCAGCCTTTGATCTTCTAGGGGATGGAGACATGCATGTGGGTGGTCTACTACGAACCCGAGGGCTACTCCTCCTATTTAGTTCTTCCTGCACCTTTACCTATTACAATAAAAAGTATAGACATTAATATATAGAAATTACATGTTATAAAAAAATGAAACATTTAACAAAATAATCACTTGCCGCTAACATATAACCTGTCTCCTCACTTGCCTCAGTAGCAGGAATAGGGTCTGGTGATGTCATGTCCTATAGAAACCATCCAGATAGAAATTAAACTTCAAATCAATAATCTTTTGATTTTTCAAAAATAGACAACTATAACAATGAATGTAAATTGAAATTTACTAATCTGCCTCAGACCCCTGTCAATGCCATGGAGCTATGAATCGCAGAGGCCACACCCTGCTCCATTGCCCTATGAACATGGGGAGGTGTCTCCGCAGCCTGCATCATCTGGAAATAAAATAACATTAATCAATTACGAAAACTATAATAGTGATGCAAATCATGGCTCCTAACATACACACATGTTCATCTAAACATGGAAGTACACACAATAAAACACACAAATCACATACAAAAATTTAGTAAGTACAATTCATTCATTAAACTATTTATTTTATTACCTCTATAAAGCTTTGAAGTCCACCACCGCTGGCAGGTGTTGCCATGAAATCTACAGTATTAACCTATTCAACATCCAAAATCAGAAATTAGAATACCATTCATATAACGATGCTATTCACATGTAATATTTATAATTGTTTACTAGTTACATACCTCGACAGTAGATGATCTAGTGAAAAATGCAGGTGGAGAAACACTGAAAACTGTATCGACGCTATGACCTTGAAATTTTATTAAAATCATCAATTTAAATTACTTAATCTTGTATTTCAAAAATGAAATTCAATAAACTTGCTAATATTTACCTGAGTATCAAGGCCGAAAGTCTCACTCAGGAGGGTATCTGTCATCACCATCTGCTCAGCTGTAGATGTAGCCTATGCACCTGCGTCCTGACTGTCCATGGGGTCATAACCACAGGCTGACCCGCAAGCCTGGCAAGTATGCGGTGGGACCCTACTCCTCGCACTATCTCCCAACCCACTCTGTGTTGCAGGACCGACATGCTCTATGATGCTCTAGGTCAAGGCACTAATCGACCTTAGTGTATCGACCTCAACACTCTCCTTCACAATGGAAGGGATAGAAACATGCTCGTGGGCTGGTCTGCTGATTACTTGTCTCACTACCTGCTGTGGGTCAAGACGTGCCCCTAGTCTATCCTGTGCTGAGCTCCCACCTCTACCCTGGAAGTCCCGCATATCAAAATAGTTTGGCACTTTATTGAAGACAAACTCGCAGTAGAGTTTCCTCAAAAAGTATTGCGGGACCTCATTATTATTGCATGGAGGATGGTCAAAAACCATCCACCACCTCTGCCCGAAATTGTCCCTTATCGCTTGGTTGTTGCACCAATGGATAGGGAACCTCTTGCATGTAATGGGTGGAGCTTGATTTGTTTGTGGGTTTGTGAAAATTGAACACAAGTCTAATTTTGTAATTTGTAATTTTTTGACATCTTGGTATGACAACTTGTCTGCATAGTAATCTCTAAACTCTCTCTTTTTATCGGTCCAACTAGTTATTTGCTTGCTAATTGAATTTACATTTGATAACATAGACTCAAGAGATTCAGCAAGCATGGACCTATGCAAGGTTGAAGTGGAAGGATCTTTCAACTTTGCAATTATATCTTCAATTTCTTTTTTGTTGTTTTCAATTTGCCCCATTATATTATCTTGTGTTCCAGGGGCATGTCGAGGAATGAATGGAGGAGGTTGTTGTTCTGCAGGTATTTCCTCCTCAGGATTTTGTGGATTTTGAGGAGGAGAAGGAGGAGGAGGAGGAGGAGGAGGAGGTGCATTAACATTTCCTAATAATTAACGAAATATACATCAAAAATCAACAAAAACCTACCTATTTAGTAAGAAATTCAAACAAAAAATAAAGATAACTCACCCCTTTGGTGTGCTCGATGTCGCGGCAGCATTTTGGTGACGAATCGATAAGCTTTTTGTGTTGATTGGCATTTTGCAGAACGCGAGCGCATTTTTGAGGGTTTGGAAGCCGCGGGCAGAGGAGAAAATCAGAATGAAATGAAATTCGATTGCTTTTTTTTTTAAATTTATACTAGGTCATAACGCGAGCACATTATAACGCGCTCGCGTTATGACTTAAATTTTTTTGAAATTATTTTGGCCACTTTTTGGCCCCCCATCTTCTTGCACTTACCCAAGTAGTCACTGTAGACACCTAAAAGTGTCCTCAAGTTGCAAAACCCTAATTTTGAGCACATTCTCCTAATTTTCCCTAATTTTCCTCTATGGTTCAATATTTAGTTTTAATTAATTAATTATTTTACCATTCGTTTCCCTAAGGTTCCCTTCACTAGATTTATTCAAACAAATAAATCATACCCTCACTTAGTTAAATAAATCTCATTTGTTTAACTAAGGTTCACATGTCCCCTTCTTCAAATGAATTAAATAAACTAACCAAGTTTATTTTATCTAAACATCCTCCACCTCATCATATTTGTGAATTTTAAATTCACTTTTGTCCTCTTGTGGTGAGGAAACCCTAACTCATTCTAGCCCTCCATTTGGCCTCAAAGTCAACATGCAATCTAGGTCATTCATTCAAATCTACCCTTTTATAAAACACCTCATTCAACCTCATTTTGCCCCCTTAACCTCTATAATTCTCTCAGCCTACAATCTCCAAAATCTTTCTAATCATACACACAAATTTCTTATGATGGTTGCATGAATATGCAAGTCTGAGAACAATGGTGCAAGATAGAGGAGGACAATGGAGATAGGACAATACTAGCTTAGATTTTAGTTGTTTTTCATGTTTGTTTGACTGGTTTTCTAAGTTAGATTGATCTTCATTACAGTTAGGGTTAGCTGTAGTTTTATTTTTGTATGCTTAACCAATTTTTTCCTAGCACAAAATGGTGAACTCAACGTGAATAGATCATTTTTAGTTAACCTCTGAAAATTAAAATTTGCAGGTGACCTCCGGAGCTCAAACAAACCTCACTGTTGAGTCTCGGAGGCCCTTTCGGCAAAAAATGATTGTAAATTTGTCAAATTTGGTTATAGGAAAAAAATTGAATTTTTTAAGTTTTGGCCCCTCCGCAGGGCTGTACCGTACGGACCTGCGTAGGGGTGCTGCGTCTCTTTTGCAGAGTTATTGTTTTGATCTTTGACAGTGTTGACTTTAATACATTTTGGGTTTTATTATAGTATTTGGCTCTTCGTTAATGACATGATTTATATGAAGGTTTATTGGCAGATTTAAGTGTTTCGTTGCAGGTCGCAGGTTGAATCTATGATCACGGCTTGGATTTTTGTTTGCAGGGTTAAATTTTTTATGGCAGATGTAATAAACCCTTGTCTACCTTTGTAACACCCACTCACAGTCACCACCAAAATGTCACTCGACCTCTTCTCTCAGCAAACCCTAACAACCTTGGCCGCCTGTGTTGTTTTCCGCAACCTAACCTTCAATTTGTTGTGGTAACCAAGTCAAAACACTAGACATCACCTTATACCTCCCGAAACCCTAGATTTACCCTTGCATGCTCCCTGCCGCTTCCCAGGCACCACCTTAATGTGGCCCCATTACCGCCAACACCATGTCTGCTTCATCCCTAATCTACTTCCAACTCTCCGATCGCTCTGCAAAACTATAATGAGCTCTGTTCCCACCCTTAAGCCACCCTGTCGGCTCTTGCTCCACCTGACCATCGCCATGGGAAGACCACCTCTTAACTATGAAATAGACCACAATTAGAGACAAATTTGAGTTTATGATCCAAAAATATAGCTCTACCCGATTGTTAGCTGTGAAATAGATCACCATTGGAGATAAATTTGAGCCTGTTATACATTGTTTTGACCAACACCGCATCGACTTCAATATTAGATAAAACATTACAAGATTTCTCCATCGTTCTCTACATTGAATCATTATTGTTTGAATAAATTGTCATGATGCTCATATTTCCCTTCGTGGTGGTGGTGACTTCATGGTGTTGACTTTGACCTTTGAACTTCCCTGTCACCGCCTAAACCATCACTCATTTCTGCATGCAAACCCTAAATCTCCCTATCATAGTTTGCAGATTGTGGTTGGAGTCTTCATTGCATTTTAGTCGACCAAGATGGTCTCTTTCAGTACCCCTGCACCCACACATTGGACCAATTAGCATGCCAAGCATCCATTGCAAATCATGGAGTTTTACTTTCTGTTGACAGGTTGAAGTGGCAATGTTTGCCATAGGGATATGTTGTTGATAACTGAGAGGGGGGGTGAATCAATTATCCTAATAATTTCCACTTTCTAAATTTTCTTAACAGTTAGTACAACATCAAATCAATTATGCAAACATAACCATGGAATGGAGATAATACCAATGTACATGACACAATGATTTTGACGTGGAAACCCTATTAAGGGAAAAACCACGGGGTGATTAACCTAAGATATTATTCTCTGTTAGAAGAATAGATAGAACAAAATGGCAAATGCTAATTAGGGCTTACTGCCTAAGCACACTGCTCACAAGAGGCTCACTGCCTACAAGAGACTCACTGTCTACAAGAGAGGAAGATAACACAATGTTTGAACTGATGAGAAGCATCCACACATGCTGAGGTTCAGTTCCGGTTAAGCTCAATAAACTGATCTGCTGCACTTCATTCTTACTCTTTCTTGATGCAGCTGTAATATCACATTCCGGACCTCTTTTGCTATCTTTACTCTACTCTTCTACTTTTCTTCGCACCACAAAACACAACACACACACCTTTACATCTAAATCAATCATGTATATATATCCACACAAGTGATTCATCATCTTTCTAGTCGGCATCTGGAACAGTCAATAATTTCCTCAAACTCTGATTTGTCAGCTGAATCCTTGCATACCAAGTAATGCGGATCAAGGATATACTTGTAGAAGTCATCAATCATGTCGGCCAATCATAACTTATGCTTTAAGATCCTTTTCCATCATCAGTAACACATCCGGAATAATGTCTGATGTTCTCCAGTCAGTTCTTCCTCTGTTCACACTGTCACTTGGGAACATGACACTCAAGTATTCATATCTCTTTATCCTTTCCACACCGGAGGCTCAAACCCTAGAATCTATCAGTCAAGATACTCCTCTTGACTTTCCCAAGTCCGCACTTTACAAGGGTACTTCCTCTAACAGATCCGAACCTGACTGTCGGACCTTCTGTATGCTCTGCTCTTGCTTACCGGACCTATAAGCTCTTCAATCTGACTTCTGGTAGAGACACACCATATCCTGTGGATGTGTGGGATGATCTATGTTTCCATCAATGGCAACAATCATGAAGCTCCAATGTGTCTCTTTCCAACAATCTCCCCCTTTGGCATTGATGGCAACACTTAGTGAAAAATGACTAAGTGTTATACTATACTCCCCCTTTGTTGATGCTTTCTTCTAATGTACACTTTACTGGAGCTCCCTCTTAGCTGGATTCCACATTTTTCACTGTTCCTCACTCCCCCTTTGACATCAATGGCAAAGGGTAGGGTCCGCTAACCAAAATTGTCAAAATTCCAACTATACTTGGCCACATAAGTATATACATATAGCATTCTTACATATACTGAAGTATATCTGCAAAAGTTATCTTCAATTGGATGAATTCTGTAGCCCAACTTTGCTTCATTCTGTCCAAAATTGATATATGACCGCTCAACAAGAATGCAAACGCATCTGCCCTTTTCAGATCTGTCGGATCATTGGTCTGGGCTGTGATCTAAGCTTCTTTTATGGCCTCATGCATGGCCTCTAACTTAGAGACAATTATCCCTCTGGGTTCACCCAACCTACTGATTCTGTTTTTCTTCTCTTTGTCAAGCTTTTTAATTTCATTCAAAACTACAACTGTCTGACATTCTTGATTTATTATGGATGTGGTAAGTGGATCAAAATTTTGAGAAAGTTTTATTAGTTTGTCCTCTTGTTCTTTTATTTTCTTCTCAATCTCCACTGTTGTTTTGGACCAGGATATACAAAATTTGTATACATCTCCTCCATCCTTAAGAGCATTTTCCAAACTTTTTATCCCAATACCCATAACTCTCCTGTCATTTGATATTATCCCTTGCAGCTCAGAGAATCTCTTATCCAAAAACTCTTTCCTGACCTTCTCCTTAGCTGATTTCTCTAGAGAATCAAAATGTGTGCTAACACTATTGACTAGAGTTTTGAGATTACCAGAAGAGGAGGCTGTAGGATCCTTCTGAAAAGATGGCATGATCTTTTTTAATACTCTGGAGTCTTCCATGTGAGACTTCATGAGTTTTTCTTTGGCCTTTGCATTGGCAAATGAGGCTATCTTCATTGTTTGTATTGGAGAAAGAGAGTCAAAATCAAGTGGCCCTTTTAGTAGTTCCGATTCATCAATTTCCATGGTTTCTTTTGTCAAGAAGTCCTTTACAGATTCTGTAGTGTCTCTTGCCAGAGGCAGATTCTTCTTTTCTTCTGCAGTCACAGAACTATCTCTTGGAGCTTTGTCTTCCACAACCTTAGTATTGATATCTTCTTTTTCCTTCACTTCTGCTTCTTGGCTAATTTTCTCTTCTACTCTTTCTTCTCCTTTAGATCCGGAGACTACAGGGGAAACCAGAGGAGAGATGTTTGCTTGTTCAAGGATTTCCTCTTTCGAAGTAGAGGATTCCAAATCCTTAGCTTTTTCTGCACTAGAGTCCATTACTTCTGCCATTTTCTCAGAAGATTCTTCTACAACACTTGTGGCCGAGGGATTAATACCCAAGTCCTCTATAATTGGAATGTTGAATCTTTTGTATGCATTCCAGAGGATCTCTTCAGTCTCTTTTGTAATTTTGTCAGTATCTTCGAGCATGAGTTGGTTCATTCTTGATTTGCTCTGGAATTCATCTTTACAATCTTTGAAGATCATGCTCTTCTGCTTAGTAGTGATGGAGGGATAGAGCTGAATAGCTATCTGTTCCTGGATCTCCATATCCTTCTCTTTGGCATTATTCTTCCTCAATTCAAGTTCCTTCTCAAGGCTTTTAGGAATTAAAGATATAATCTCAATGAAAGCCTTGTTGTAAATGTTTAGATACTTAACTGTGGCATCTTGTAGAATCTTCTAATTAGCTTCACTGCATTCATCATAGAATTCAACCATTGGCTGTAGATTTCCGTCCACTGTGACTAATTTGATTATGTCATCAATGTGAAGAGTAGGTTTTTCAACATATTCCTCTGCCTTTTCTTCTTCACCTTGACCGGTAGAGGGTTCACCAGATGTTTTCTTCTTTTTCTTCATTTTCTTGACTTCTTCATCAGATTCAGTCTCCTCTTCATCCCTTTGACTAGCATAAGCTCTTGTGGCTTTTGTCTGTGTTCTTTTCTCTCCTTTGCCGGATGATTTTGCTTCCGGTTTTGATGTCCTTGAGCTTTTAGCAGTGGTAGGTGCAGACCTCTTAGAGGATCTTATCCGAGTGGGGGCTTCTACCGGATCACTTCCCTTTTCAGATTCTTCCTTCTCTTTCTCTGCTCTTTCCATCTTCTCCCTGTTAGCATCAAGTGTCTCTTTTGAGATGCCAAAGCCTTTGGCAACTTCTTCAACTTCTTTTCTCACCTTCCTTTTGATCCCTGGCTGCCTTAGCTCTATATGAATTTTCACACTTAGTTCTTCAAAGGTTCCAAATCTTTTTGCCTTTGGATCCTTTGGCTGACTAAGCATGTGTTGAACATGCAGCTCCACAATTTTTCATCAACTTCATACCCCATGGGCATGATCCAGACCGTCCTTGGTTCTACTGCCTCCATTAGGCATTTATCAGTATCTACCATAAAACAAATTGTATCTTTGTATTTCTCAACCACTGATTTGGGGATTCTTTCTCTTGCTTGCATCATGCTCTGAAAATTCTTGAAATAGCCCCAGAGAGCTGTATTCTGTGCCTTGGCATCACCAAGCATATGTATATAATCTCTGATTTGAATAGCTACTGGTCTATCATTCTGCCATACCCAGCCATTGGATCCGAGAAGCTCATTCATGTAATAAAAGAATAGGTAGAGCATCAAGCCACAGTGAGGAACAGTGAAAAATGTGGAATCCAGCTAAGAGGGAGCTCCGGTAAAGTGTACATTAGAAGAAAGCATCAACAAAGGGGGAGTATAGTATAACACTTAGTCATTTTTCACTAAGTGTTGCCATTAATGACAACAATCATGAAGCTCCAATGTGTCTCTTGCCAACATATGTTTGCTATGTTTTGGGCTTTTTTTGGCCTGCACACATTGGACAACTTTTCCCAACCCTATTTTTGGCATTCTGGGCCAGGCTAGGCTGCCCCTAGATCTTCTACAAACCTGGTTTTCAAGGTCGCTCGACCTCTTTGCTCTGGCTACTTGTTGAACCCTTCAAAAGGCACCTAGCTTCACATTTTTCTAGCCTTCTTCACGGTTATCGCTGACTTTTGGCTTGTTACAGATCTCATTGACCTTGTTCAACAGACCCCTTTGGCCCTTCCACAAATCAATTGTTCACTAAAGTGTTCTCTAGATCTGGCCTCTTTCTTTTGGAATTTGGGAACCCTCTTCATTGGATCTGTTCGCTTGTATTTTGGCATGATTTAGGTCAATTTTGGCCTCTTCTCTTCATAGGCCCCCAAGGTTGAAATATATATCTTTGGAGTTGTAGTCATCCACAATCACCAAGGTTTCCATCATAGTCGGCTTCATCGATCTGCAATTGCCATTACATTTTACAAAATCTATCACAATCCTCGACTGTAAGCCTCTACAATCCACCAACGTGTTCGTTGGACTTTGGATCTTCTGTGGATTTTCTGAGGACCATAGACCTGGGTTCTAAGCCTTATGCTATGCTTTTAACCATCGAACATTGACTACGGTCTCTTAATAGTTGCAATGCAAGGTAGTCAATGATCATCCAGACCATTAGCAAAACCCTAAACCATGTCTTAAAGTCCTATCGACTATGTGCCCATGCTTCTTAAAGTCCTGTCAACTGTCCCTTTATATTTGTTAGTCACCTTAATCCTGAAGCCAACCGCTATCTTCAACACTCTTGTCACCGCCGCTGTGTTAAAAGTCACCACCGGGAATATCTCTGTCGCTGTTGCCGCTCTTTTGTTCACTGTCGAGACTTAAGGGAGTGACGTCGAGCAACAAGAGGTCCTGCACCTTCTGGTCATCTTCTCTGGTTAATATAGTGGCCTAGACCACTATACTATAGGCTACAACCTCATCTAGGTTTATGCTCTTGCATAGCTCCTTCCCGTTGAAGAAATCCTACAGCATCTGTTGCACCTTGGGAATATAGGTCGACCCACCAACAAGAACTACTTCGCCTATTCGACTCTTGTCTAGCCTAACATCTCTCAGACATTTCTCTACCGGTTCCATGCACTCTCTGAACAAATCCATGTTCAACTCCTTGAATCTAGATTGTTCATAAACAAAGTTAGCTCAAATCCAATGGTTGAATGTTCCTGTGGGATTCACTAGTGATATGATTTAAGACCTTGACCAATCCTCTACATCCCACCATCGCCCCTTAGCATATAGTCAACCTCTCTGCCGATGGCTTTCAACCACCCCAACCGCTAACCACCAGTTGATACCTTAACACTACTAGTCATTGTTTAAAACTCCTGTCACATCCCCTTTTGAGCGTGTCAACTGTTGTTGTTACCAACTGGCAGTACCATTCCATTAGACCCTGACAGTTAATAACTATACTCGTCGATTGTTGTGTCGGCAGTTTCAACATTGTCGACCTATAATTTATAGCCAGCGGTCAGCGGCTCTCACCGATGGTTTAATACAAAACAATCAATCATAGGTGCTTTTGTAATCAGTGGTTTCAAGCCGACATCAATTATTCCTATTGACATATACCACGACCCTCCATACAGGCGACATCAACGCTGGTGGTGTACAAAAAGTTAGAGGTTTCTAGAATCTATGGTATTCCACCAAGTATTGGCAGTTTCATCTTCTACATAGCGGTTTTCGCCTGTTAGAGCATAGTCATATCAATGATCAGTGGGGAGGGGGCCCAAGCACTATCCCCTTTCCTTTTTACTTTTTTGCTTGTCTTTACCCCTTGGTCACATGGGTGACTAGGGGGCTATATAGGCCTTAACCACCCAGCACAAACCTAACCACTAGGCGCCTAACCTGGACATGTGACTGCGTGCTTTTAAACTGCTAGCGGTCAATTTTCAAATAGTCAGTGTGCCCTAGTTCATCTTCAAGCCCACAAGGAGCAATTTTTTTCTTTGGACCATAACTTGGGCTAAACTTATCAAAATCATACGAAACGAGTTGTGTTGCAGAGTAGACTCAGCAAATTTTGTAATGGTAAGGTTAATTTTAGGTAATGACATCATTTTATCAGTCATTTTTTGGTCAAATTCAAACTTAATTTCAAACTTTGACTGCTCATAACTTGTGCAAAATTACTTCATTTTCAATGAAATATTTTTTCAAACTACATGGAATTTCATGAACAATCTAATTTTGCTATTTATTTCACTATAACTGATTGAATTTTGTAATTTTTTTATCAGGATTCTATTTTTGACCTCTTTGACTTGTGGTTCACAAAACGAGGCATTCACTTAGTATTTCATGCTTTTTGCATTATCATAGAGATTTCATGCTACTAATGTCTAATTTGCAACATGTGGCATTCACTGGTCAAAGAAAACAAACTGAAACTACTAACACATTTTGATGTAGGGATTCAATTTCTTTCATGTGCATGTGTTTTGGTTATCATAGGAACATTTGGATTTGGTGCAATAAACAAACATAACTTGTTGTTTTCACACATCTTTGGGGGATTAAAATGAATTAGTGCTTGCTTTGTTTGGTGATTGTATTGGTGTTTTGAGATGTGTAAGCTCTTCCCTCGCATGTTATGTGATCTTGGGAATCAAAAGCATCTCTCAACACTTTCATAATAACACCACACATTCAAATTCTAAAGGTCAATGAACATGTGCAAGTGTGAGCAAGTTGCATGTGTATGATGTCTCCTTGCGTCTTAGTACGAGCCTGGAGATTAAAAACATGTACTTGTCTTGCTTTTGTGTAACCCTTTAGAGTGGGCTTGTTCTTGAGACACATCCGCAAGGAGAACTCATTTGTGACCCCAAGCGGTACTTTTGTCTGGTCCACTATACAAATTAGGATAAGGCGAAAGCCAAGTCTAAACCAGTTGGAGTGCTCACCATACAGTGCTAGCTCAAATGGAGGCGTGCCTTTGTGTATATTAAAATTCCTAGTAGGGTTAGTCAAAGCATTTAGTGGCTTGCTGGATGCTCGTAGGGTGCCAGTCCCCTAGATATTCACTAGAACCTCTTCGTGTTAGTGGCCAAAAACCCTCTACTTGATTGACGCAAGAGGTTGAAAGATAGACCTTCGGAGCCATCCCACACTCTCGCAGTTTAAAGCAGAGCTGGCAAAGTACCTTAAGATCTGCACATCTTGAGGACTTGGAACTTGGTGTGCCTGAGAAGTGAGTGCACTGTAAGGGGGAGCCCACACCACCAAGTTCCTAGAGCTATCCACTTTAAATAGGCGTGGCTGGAGCAATCCAAGTGGGAACTCAACAAGTATTGTCCTTGCCTAGCCTAGGATTGTCCATGTTTACAAGTGTTTGCAAAACATCACGAGTCATCAAAAAATAACTCATTAATTTCCAAGTGTCTTCTATGATTGATGTGTGTGCTTGCCTAGTCATCATCCCAAACATTCTTGACCACACATTCATTCCATGTCATCATCATATCCTCATCATGCCAACTCATCCTATCCTAATCACAACCCTACTCATATCTTCCATCATTCAACCTTCACATCCTAATTACCATCCTTAGCCACTTCATATCCTAGTCATATCCAAGTCATCATAATTCAAACCCTAATCATTCCAAACCGAACCCTAATCATTCCACGTCACATCCAAGTTATCATAACCCTATCCTAATCACATCCTAATCACCTCTTTCATCCAAATAGCATCATCCTAATCATACCCTAACCATTTCCAACTCACCCTAATCACTACACTTCATCCTAATCGTCATCCTAATCATACCTTAACCATATCCTAATCATCGTCCTTGTCATTCTGCATACCCTAATCTATTTCATTCCTAAGTGATCCAAGTCATCCAATCTTGTCATTCTCCTATCCTAATCATTATCTTAATCCATCCAAGTCACCTAACAACATCATTACACTTTATCATCCCCATCCCAAGCCACTTCCACTTCATCCTAATTTATCCTAATCATCATCCTTGTCCTTCCTCAACATCCTAATCATCCCATTCCTTATCATTCAACCATACACCTTTCATATCCTATTCACCACTCCTAATCACTACATATTTATCCATTCATTCCAATCCAATCATTTTCAAACCCTAATCATTCCACTTCACATCCTAGTCATATCCCAATCATTATCCTAGTCGTATAATAATTATACCCTAATCATTCCACATCATGTCCTAATCACATCTTTCATCCAATTAGCATCATCCTATTCATACCCTAACCATTTCCAATTCATCCTAATCACCTCTTTCATCCAATTAACACCATCCTAATCATCCCTAATCATTCCATATCATACCATAATCATACCCAAGTCATCATAATTCAAACCTTAATCATCCCTTGTCATCTTCTTCCTAATCAAATCCCAATCAAATCCTAATCATTACATCATATTATCATTCCACATCATATCACTAGATCACATATCCTAAACATATCCAAATCATCCCAATCCAATCCTAATCATATATGAACCATTCATTCTAATCGAATCAAATTCATCCTAATCATTCCCAATCGCAATACACCATAACCATAGGGAAACCTTTGAGCATCTACTCTCCCTATCAAATCTGATTGCGATTGTGTCAAAACCTTATAGACCTATTGGTTCTATTCACCCACCACATATTCAATTTCATTCCACTACATATTCAACTTCATTCTGCCTTTGACATCTATAGAGGACCCTAAACATTAGTCTTCCTAAGGTTGAAACATAGAGAGAAACTATCAAAGCTTGACTATATCACAAGTACAAATCTGTGGACCAAGAGACCTTGACATCATTTTCACATCAATCACAACTTGGGCTTAATACTCCATGGCTAGTTTAAGTCCATCCTTCCAAGTGAATTCTAAAACTCATGGGTTCACTTTCATCAATCATTTCTTCCACTTGGGCTTAATACTCCAAGGCTAGTTTAAGTCGATCTTTCCAAGTGAATTTTGAAACTCATGGGTTCACTTTAATCAATCATTTCATCCTAACCTAAATTTTAATGGAGACTTCAGATAACAATACCTAGCACTGGGCCTGTGGTATTGTAAAAATAAACAAAATGCTCAATGTGTAGAACTTGTAAGAAGTTGCAGGCAACCAAAGAGAATTTCTTATTGCATCAAAAGTTGAATATATACAATGAGCAAGAATGTGAAAGGTCACCTTACCCAAAGAATTTGAAATGGATATTTGGAAGGTGACAAAACTACTAAAATTCAAAATTTCAAAAAAACTACTAAATTTTGGACCCCACTAGGCAGGGTCATAACTTCTACCCAGCTAGTCAAAATTTGGACATTTTAGACTCGTTGGAAAGATCTCCTGAAGAGCTAGATTGAGTTGCATTGAACCATGCTTGTGGCTACCATTCAAAAGAAACCAGAGAAATTCTTGACCCCAAATTCCACTCTGAAAGCCTCTGAAAATGCCAATTACTAGGATGTAGACAAAACTAGAAAAAAATACTGAAAAACTAGAATATAGTTGCATGAAGAAATTTCACCCTAATGCTTCTGAATCTTTGTGGGATCATTGCTTCCCCCTTGAGAGGCAATGGGCCCCAGTACACTTGTGTATTGCAGCAGATGAGGAAATTTCTTCTCAATCTAGTCCTTAGTGAACTATTTTCCTTGATGTGGAAGTTGTCTTGCTTGTACCACCCGATAGAGAGGAATCTATTGTTTCTTCAATGTTTTCACCACAACATCAGTAATCTGATCGCACTTGAGAGAGGCAGTAGTGTCTGGATTAAAATCTGAGCAACTTATATGTTCTGCAACATCTGAAGTGTCCAACAATGGTGGAAAATATGGCTGCAACAATTCAACATTGAAAACAGGATGTAGTCCAAGAAAAGATGGAAGATTGAGTTCAAAAGCATTTTCACCAACTTGTTTGATGATGGTGTATGGACCATATCGAATAGGACAGAGTTTCTTGTGAGGCTCTTGAAGTCTTTCTTTCTGAATATGAAGCCAAACCTTGTCCCCAACCTTAAACTGATGAGGTGTACGATGTTGATCATGTCTGTCCTTGTATTTCTAATTACTATATTGTAGTATCTCATGGACTTGTTGCTAAATACGGCGTATCTTCTCCATAAACTTAGTTGCCCTATCTGCCTCTTTTTCTGAATGTATTGATGGGTCACTCAACATAGTTGGCAATGCTACATCAATTGGAGCCAATGGTTGGTAGCCAAGACATACCTCAAATGGACTGTGCCCTGTGGAACCATGTAGTGCTCGATTGTAGCTATACTATACATATGGCAAGCTTTCATCCCAAGTTTGAGGATGTTTGGAATGGTACATCCGCAAAATTTGAATGATCATCCGATTCAGCACCTTAGTCTGCCCATCTATTTGGGGATGGAAGGCAGTGGATTTTGTCAACTTTGTGTCCATCAAGGCCCAAAGTGCTGACCAAAAATTGCTAAGAAATCTACTATCCCTGTTAGATATGATGGTTTGTGGCAATCCAAAGTGTACCCAAACATTCTCAAAGAAAATCTTGGCAGTTTCTTCCGCATAGACTCCTTTCTTGCAAGCCACCATGACAGCCATTTTTGAAAACCTGTCTACCACCACATATACACAATCGTGCCCATGTCTGGTAGAAGGTAGTCCATACATGAAATCCATTGAAACGGAATGCCAAGGTTGGTCAGGGGTTGGAAGAGGTGTATACAATCCTTGTTTACAATTGACAGGCTTTGCAATGGCACAAGAAGTACAAGATCGGATGTATAAAATGACATCATGTCTCAATTTGGGCCAATAAAAATACCTCTAAAGTACAACAATAGTCTTCTCCACCCTGAAGTGTTCTGCAACATGGCTGTAGCGTGCCTCCCATATCATCTTTTGCCGCTCCTTGGTTGGAACACATATGTGTCCCATATGACAGAGAATCCCATCCTTCAAGTAGAAATCAGTGGTTTGTTTTCCCTCTACTAGATTGTTGTAGATCTTAGAAAAATTAGGATTTGTGCCATACAACTGAGGCCAATCTATTGTGTGGTGGCCACAAGAATCCAATACCACTGTTAGGGCTGTGATCGGAGCTCTACTCAAACAGTCTGCAACTTTGTTAGTAGCTCCCTTCTTGTGGTAGATATTGAGATGAAATTGTTGCAAGTAGGTAGACCATCTTTGATGCCTATCATTTTGTAGCTTCCCTTGTGTTTGTAGAAATTGCAGAGGTTTATGATCTGTGTGAATGATAGTCTCCTTCCCCAGAATGTAGTGTTTCCATTGTTTGTAGGCTTGGACAATATCATACAACTCCTTATCATAGATGGGGTACTTACACACTACGTCAGAGAAAGTCTCACTATGGTAGGCAACTGGATGCCCGTGTTGCATGAGAACTGCTCCTAGTGCAGAGTCTAAAGCATCTATTTCAATTTGGAAAGATTGTTGTAGATCTGGGAGTGCTAGTATTGGTGCAGAACATATCATCTTCTTCAACTCCATGAATGCTTTCTGTTGTACCTCTATCCGGCAAAATTTTGTCCTTGGTCCTCCTCTCAGTGCCTGATTCATAGGCCATGCCAAATGTGAAAAACCAAGTACAAATCTCTGATAGAAATTGGCTAGACCCAAGAAGCTACAAAGTTCTGTGAGACTTTTGGGAGATGGCCAATCTTTGAGAACCTGTATCTTTTCAGGGTCCACATGAATGCCCGTTCTATCCACAATGTATCCCAAATACTGAATACTCTCCATGCCAAAAGAACACTTATCTTTGTTAGCATAAAGCTTGTGTTGTTGCAAGGTTGAAAGCACTTGCTGAACATGCTGCAAATGGTCACCCCATGTTTTTCTAAAGATGAGTATGTCATCTAAATAGACGACAACAAAAGAACCAATGAATGGTCTGAGGACATCATCCATCAATCTCATGAATGTGGCAGGGGCATTGGTCAAGCCAAAAGGCACGACTAGCCACTCAAACAACCCTTCCTTGGATTTGAAAGTAGTCTTCCACACATTTGATGGCTCAACTGGGACTTGGTGATATCCAGATTTCAAGTCAATTTTGGTAAAAAATTTTGCCCCCCTGAGTTGGTCCAGCAAATCATCAATGTGAGGGAGTGGATATTGGTTCTTCATAGTGATCTTGTTGAGAATTCGAATCAATACAAAGTCTCCATGTTCCATCCTTCTTTTTGGCCAAAACAATTGGACTTCCACAAGGTGAAGTACTTGGGCGAATGTGTCCTTTCTTGATCAAATCTTGAATCTTCCGCTTGATTTCTTCATTCTCCAAAACTGACCTTCTATACAATGGCCCATTTGGTAATGGTGTCCTTGGAATTAGATCAATCTGATGCTTGACTTGGCAGTGTAGTGGTACCCCTGTTGATGAATTGAATACATCCTGATATGTTGACAATATTTTCTCCATCTGTTTCTATTCAACTATGGTAGGGGACACTTTGGTATGACTGCTAGCAACAACGAACCTTGCCTCCTCAGGTCGAACCATTAGGAGGACAAATTTTCTAGTGTGAGCAATCAAACGCTTACATTGTTTTGTAGTAATCAAAGATACTGGTTCTACAGGACTTACCTCAGGTATTCGATACCTCTTTTCTCCCAACTTGATGGTAACGCTGCGTGGCCTTGACTTATAGACTCCATGGCACTTGTACATGTATGGGTGTCCCAACAATACATCGCATACATCCAAAGGTGCCACATCACATATTACTTCATCTTTGAATGGCTTGATAGAATAAGGTAAGTAGCATTGTTTATTCACCAGCATGTCTTGTCCCTAACTTACCCATCCCATATGATATGGCTGTGGATGTCATGTTGTCTGCAGATTCAATCTTTTCACAGTTTCAGCAGAGATCAAATTCTTTTGGCTTCCACTATCCACAATGAAATGAAGAGCCTTTCCATTTACCCACATCTGTGAGTGGAACAAGCGTTCATCATCTTCATGGGGCATGACTTTGGCAATGGCAACTATGGCATGTGGGTCAGGCTTAATGATTTGTTCACCCTCATTTTGTTCACCAAGATTTGTAGGTAGTGACTCCTGTTTGGTCTCTCCTTGATAGATTTCTGCCAACAAAGTCTTTGTGGCATGACAATCTTTCGTGTTATGACCAGGGCTCTTATGGAATTCGCACCACATCTTCTGCTTACCCTTATTTGCTGTTGATGAGGTTTGTGAGGAAAAGTCCTTGGTTGTCTATTTCCCACTAAATTTGTTACCACCTTCACTCTTGAATTTGTTGTTTGAGGGATAATCTTTCTTCCCCTTTTGTTTGAATTTCTCCTCTATTTTTACTGCATATTTGAAGGCAATACCCAAGGTCTCAATATGTAAGAAATCCATTTTTGTCTAGATATACCGATGAAGCCCACTATGATACTTCAATACCCGATGCTTTTCTGTGTCACGGATTCCCAATTTTGTAGAAAGTGCATGAAATGTATTTGTATAATCTTGAACAGATTGGTCCTTCTTTTGTCGAAGTAATTGCCATTGCATGTACTTCTCCTCATATAAATTTTTAGGGTAGTATTCCTCCTTGATGTATTCCACAAATTCTCCCCATGTGGGATTGTCATCCTCCAACATTTCAAATCCTTGGCTGTCAAGGCCATCATCCTTGGCTAGTAGTCTATTTTCCCAAGATTGTTTCACATGTTCTTCAGCTTTGAGCAGTGCAAAGGTTATTTTTTCAACATCTGTGAAGTGGTTTACAGAAAAACATTTCTCTAATTTTGAAAGCTAATTATCAACAACATCTGCATTTTCCTTCAAATTTGGAATGTCAAAATTTACTTGTACCTTGAATGGGGTGTGACCATGAAATGGCACTCCAGCTGCACCTTCTGGTTGATGATTTTGTTGGAGAATTCAGTCATCATATCCTCATGTTGCTTTGCCAAAGCTTCTCGTACTAGCTCCTTGAAAGGGTCGAATCTATCTCCTTGTTCTCCCATCTTCGGTCGTGTGCGTCTCAAGGGTAGGTAATTTGAAGGGTCTCTTGTCTGCAATCCCAACCTTGCATAACCAGACCGTGTACGATGTGACATATAGGAGTGAACCACTCTAATACCACTGATCTAAATTTTAATGGAGAATTCAAATAATAATACCTAGCGCTGGGC
The DNA here is from genome assembly GCA_027924645.1 of Cunninghamia lanceolata. Taxonomy (NCBI): domain Eukaryota; kingdom Viridiplantae; phylum Streptophyta; class Pinopsida; order Cupressales; family Cupressaceae; genus Cunninghamia; species Cunninghamia lanceolata. The sequence continues at coordinate 8,585,845 of BSBN01000165.1, read as the reverse complement.
CTGTGGTATTGTAAAAATAAACAAAATGCTCAATGTGCAAAACTTGTAAGAAGTTGTAGGCAACCAAAGAGTATTTCTTATTGCATCAAAAGTTGAATATATACAATGAGCAAGAATGTGAAAGGCCACCTTATCCATAGAATTTGAAATAGATAGTTGGAAGGTGACAAAATTACTAAAATTCAAATTTTCAAGTTTTTTTTTCAAAATTTCAAAAAAACTACTAAATTTTGGACCCCACTAGGCAGTATCATAACTTCTACCTAGCTAGTCGAAATCAAGACATTTCGGACTTGTTGGAAAGATCTTCTAAAGAGCTAGATTGAGTTGCGTTGAGTCGTGCCTGTGGCTAACACTCAAAAGCAACTAGAGAAAGTCTTGACCCCAACTTCCACTCCGAGGGCTTCTGAAAATGCCAATTACTAGGATGTAGACAAAACTAGAAAAAAATACTGAAAAACTAGAATATAGTTGCATGAACAAATTTCACCCTAATGCTTCTGAATCTCTGTGGGATCACATCCACACCTCAAGGTCTCGATAAATCCAATTTATACTTTGACAAGGTTATTAGTAGACAAGAGTACCCTCTTGGAGCTAGACTTTTCAAAGACTAATATCATTAGCCTCTATCATAGTCTAGGCCTCATCACCTCGCATTGACATCCCCATACCATCTCAAAATTCACACGTCTTGTAAAGATACGGTTGCAAAAGGAAGAGAAAGGGAGTAGATCCTCCTAGTCATCCTTATAGAAAACACATCAACATAACATTCTAAACATTCCTTCCAACACATTCATCCTTGTCATTTCATATCACCATAATCACAAGCCTAATCATTCCAAGTCACCTTCATTCATAATCAAAACCCTAATCAGCCTTGTCATCCAATCTTGTCATTCCTCAACATTCTAATCATGTCTTTCATCTAATTCACCCTAATTATTATCCTAATCATCTCCATGTCATCCTAATCATTTCATTTAACCATTACCCTAATCCTAAGCAAGCACTTGTCAACCTGGTTCTAATCCAACAAGATGGCATACAATGATATGAAGACATGTATCATTCCATGACAATCCTAAAGAACAAGATTCCAACGCCCCGAGCCCATTCACAAGCCTATCCAAGTTCACCTTGGTAGCAAAACAAAGTGCCTTCACATTCTAATGCCACCTTTGACAAGGGAGACATCAACCTAGTCCACGCAAGAAATTCACTATCATTACCATCCTCATCACAAGTCCACATCATCTACCCTCATTACCCATCCCCTATATTGTCCTTCCACACATGCCCTTGTAAAGGATGTGATCCATTGTCTACTAGCTAGGAATATCCCATCCCCATGTCAAACATGTATCTTGGCACCTAGCAATGAACCTTCAAATGCCATGTCCAATTCTTCCACCCTTTAATCTAGTCCACTATCCATTGAGCCTCTCCTAGAGTTATCCAACTCCATTTCCATTCCAAGTCAAGAGCACACTCCTAAGCACATGGAAACATTAGCCCCTCATCTAAATCAAGTTCAAACCCCTTACATTCCACCTGTTGGTGCCTATATGAACATTCAGGTTTCAAACATTTAAATCTGCAAAGCCCCTTCATAAAAATCTAAAAAATTCTAAGTCTTTTGGCTTTTGCAGTTGAAAAGTGCAAAAAATAGTTTTAAATGCATGTATCTTTGTATATACAAAGGGGTTTGTATGTACAAATGCAAATATACATTGGCGGGCTTGCAAAAATTTCAATTGACCTTTGAACATGGTGAAAAAATGGTTGTATGCATCTTTGTATGCATACCGGGTTTGCATGTACATTGAGGAATCTATTGTAGATTCCCAGAATATTCTGTGCTTGTATATCGGGTTTGTATATTCCGATATACAATAGAAAGATGCATTGGAAATGTGTAAGGTAGAATGTACATCGTGGAGATACATTGGCAATATACAAGTGAACAAGTGCAAGGTGGACGCGCTGAAGAAGTTAATTGCATTTATGAGCTCGGTGAAGTCCGCACATTGTATGTTGGGGTTGTATGTTCCCAACATACAATCGAAACATACAAAGCAGAATATGCAAGGGGCGGATTCCAAATATTATCAATTTAGACCTGGCGTGCATACATACAATGGCTAAGTTGAAAGGTCAAAGGTATTTCCTTTGTATGTTTGTGTTGTATGTATATCCAATATACAAGCGCACATACAAGTGAAATGTACAAGGCGGTCAAAGTCAACAAAGCATTCAAAGACATGCAGGGGCCCACCACTTGTATGTCCCGGGTTGTATGTGTTATATACAAAGGGTATATACAAAGCGCACATACAAGGCCTAGACGCGAAGGAAATTGTGATTTGGTGGATAAATGATTTGGGGTTCATTGGTTGTATATTGCATTTGTATATGCAATATACAAAGCGATTATACAAAGGTAAGACATGCAGCCCGGACCTGAAAGCGATTTCAATATGTTTCATAAGAATTTGGGGTCTGCGGCTTGTATGATAAAGTGCTTGTATATGTTGATGTACAATGAAAGATAGAACGCGGATTCCAAAGGTTGTTCCAATCTAGCAGATAAAGTGTTGAGGTCCACCTTGTATGTGAAGCATTGTATATCCCACATATGCAAAAGGAAGATGGAAGGGTTCTATCGGTAGGACTCGATACATCGGTGAACACTCCTTGAGTCATCCCCATGGCCGATGGATATGCAATTTCACAGTGTTGAAGAGCAAATCAGGGGATGCCACGTATCTAGGCGTGATTGTATGTATATGCACTCGCATATACAAATGATTCAATGGCCAAAAAAGCAAAAGGTAGAGAAGGTAAAATGAATGTTGCGATGGGAAAAGTGAAAGAAGATAAAGTGCCTATGTGGCATGATTCTATTGGACGATGACTTTTCAGCTTGTTTTGGGAACCGCAGATCTCACGATAGGAAGGAATTCGACGGTCATGGTTCAAACTTTCAATAGTGAAGGATTTCCCACACTCGCTGCATCTTTTCTAGTGGGAATCTTCAGAGTGCGGACTGTTGCTGTATCCTGTGGGTTGGTATGCCATTAATGGCAAAGGAATTGCAGAGATATGGTCTGACTGACAGGTCAACTACCCAATCGATGAGGAAAATCTTCAGGTGGCGGTGCAGATCCTGATCTCACTTGCTTTTCTTCCTCCTCTCTAGTGCATTCAATGTTTTGGGCACCATTCTTGGTGCACTGTATTTGGCAAATTTTGAAAAAGACCCTGTGATTAATTGTTGAGTACACATTCTTTCTATAAAAGGTAAACCGTGTTACTCATTTTTGGTTGTTGAAGACTTGGGCAAAATCTTTTGGAAAATAACGAAGATCAAAGCCTTTCTTGGCTATTCTATCTCTATTGGAGTTTGTGTTGCATTTTGAATGCAGGTTACACAAATTTTCAGTTTCATGTTGTTTTTATATGAAAAATGCTATGTTGCATGTGTTTAGTTTGTCTGTATCCATTTGCCGCATGCATAGCTTCTTTTGAATCTAGTTGCTAAGGGTTTCTTAGATTCTAGGGTATAGATTCCTATATTTCATGCTTGATCTCTAACTTCCATTCAAGGAGTGGATTAAACTATTTTAGGTTAAGCATGGAGAAGAATGTATGTCAGCAGGGATATCTATAAGTAGAGACAGCTACATACTCAATCTTGGGTGGTGTTTGTAAGGCAAATACTAGTTCTAACCCCTTGAAACTTGAATGCCAATGCAAACCATTCATTTGTACACGTCTAGTTGACCCCTTGCCCTGAGATAGGCACTAGTCTGTTCCCTGTGTAGTAGTTATGATCCAAAACCCCTTGTCTTGCATCCAAAATATCAAAACAAATCATTTCATTAATCCCAACCTGTTAGTTATAGGAGTAGAAATAGAACCCCTGCATACTCTCATTCTCAACCAGTTAGATATGTCCAAGAATGTTTCTAGCCTTGTGATTTATCATGCAAATCTTGGTCCATACATGATAGTATTCTGCCTATTGTTGTAAAGTTAAATATTTTTGTCATTGGGTGAGTCAAGGTTAAATCTTTAGCTATAGGGATACCCCCCTTGGTGCGGCAGAACCAGAAGTGAAGGGGAGGTGGCTCACACAACCTCCTATATTTGTTGGCCGGATCTACCTATGCATAGGAACTGGCAAACCCTCTGCCGATTCGGGAAGCAACATAAATGGTGACTCTGCTGTGGAAAGAGTCAAATAGTGTGAAATCATTGCTGGGTATCTGGGTCTTTCATGTGAAAAATGGTGCTCTGCTGGTGGAATGAACTCAGAAAAATATTTGTTCTTTGAAGAGCTTTTAGCTGATTAAAAATTTTATCCTCTTTCAAGAGGTGGCGACTCTGCAAATAAGTTTTTAGTGCACATGAAAGGCTGATGTATGTTGTTGTGATCTGAAAATATTCTGTTAAGGACTTCAGCATCTGGATGAGAAAGGTACATGGTTTCCTCCCACCTGTATTTGTTGTTTTATTGCATAAGTTAGATGCCAAGGGGAAGCCTTAGGTCTTAGGCAGACATAAGATGTCTGAGATTGAATTTTTTATGAATCCAAGCATGTATTCACCCATACTCAGTCAAGAGGGGGATGAAATGTTGTGTAAAAAGATTGAAGAGATAAAAAATAGGTTGATATCGTTAGAGGCTAGGTAGGCTCAGTTAAATAGTAATAATGTTGTGTCTGCCAGTCAAAAGGCTAAACCTCTTGTCAGCGCTCTTGATCCTTTATATGACCAATTAGATTTGTCATGGGTTGACTATGAAATGGAAAGTATGCTTTCTCAGATGTACAATCAGATGCCTAGATTTAGTGGACACAATGTGTGTGATGGGGGTGCACATATCCAAAACTTTCACAGCTTCATGGAGAAAAACTCATTTGGAGATGAGGATATGTGGATGAGGTTTTTTGTTAGATCCTTTGGTGCAAGAGATAGAGATTGGTATTTGAGCTTTCCAAAGAGATCCTTTGCCTATTAGGATGAACTTGTTGACTATTTTAGAAAGGAATTTGCTAGAGAACCTGCTGATCTTGTTGCAAAATTAATGGAAATTAGAAGACAAGATGAAGAGCCCAGTATTGATTTCAGTCATAGATTTGCAGTTGCCCTTTCACAAATCCCTGAAGACTTCAGACCTGATACTCTAGCCTGCATTGGCATATACTTTGAATCTTTTGAGAAGGGCTCTAATGCATTGTTAAGGAAATTCAAGATAACAAGTGTGCAGATGTCATACGAGTTTTTAGAAAATACAGAAAAAATGAGGAATGAGCACATGCAAAATTCCCTGTCCATAGGCTTTGGCATGAGTAGTAGCTGTATGGCTGCGAATGGCCAAGTGATCATGGCATCATTTGAAGACAAATGTGCAAATGAGAATAGAGAAGTTGACAATGATGCTATGTTTGAACATAATGCTGATAACAATGCTCTACTGGATTGTTCACCAGTGAAGGAAGCTAACAAGAGGATCAATGATGACTCCCATCTCAAGGTTGAGGTATCTGGTTTTGAAAACAATGATGAGGTTATGGACAACAATGAGTGTTTGTTTGAGTGGGTTTGTGGAGGTGATTGTGAGTATTGTGCACAAGATAGAGAAGAAATAAGCAAACAGAGGAGCAGTTCCATGTTTGAACCATTGCCTTTTATTCAGACACATGGAGATGATGAAGAGCAATCAGAGATTGAAACAAGTAGCAGTGCTGATTATGATTGTTATTTATTTGATTATAGTTTTGTTTATGACACACAGGCTAATACTCCTCCACACAAGGAATTCATTGGTAATGAAAATGTATGTTTGGCTGCCCATGAACCAATGGCATACTATAATGAAATTGTAGCACTTGGTTCAACCCTTTTTGATACATATACTGAGGAGGATCTGTTTGAGTATGGTGAAAATCAAGGCAATGCGATTGACGAGGATTCTACTTTTCATCCTGATGAAAGAGAGACCAACATATATCATGAAGGTTGTTGCAGTGATGTGCCTGAGTTTGATCCTTTCCAGTTTGGTGTAGCTAATGATTGTGTGCATGATGTACACAATTGTGCATGTGAAAGCTTCTTCTTCTTTGATATGCCAGCTTATGATAGACTGATATTTGATGATCCTAGCTACATGGTGGACTTTGATTGCTTTCAGTTTTCAGTGTAGCTGGAAGATCATTTTACAATGCATGTTGCTAATAAAGATGATGATAAGTGTTATATTTCATATGGGAATGAATTGTTTGATGAATATAACATTCACATGTTGCTTGATGCTGAAGGTTGTTTGCATAAGGTTGACAGAGGTAAGCTCAATGAGATGCTTAAATATGCAATGGCAGGGTTTGTTTGTGGGCAGGTCATGGCGGTATCTTCAGGCTTGATCCAGTGAGTGCAAATGAAAATAGGGTATTTGATAAAGGGAGATACTAGTTTTTCCTTTTTGGTGGCCCTGGGCCACCAAGTAAAATTTAAAAAATGTGATTTGTGGTGCAGATTGGTACATTGTTTGACTCTGTGCCCAATGGATAGGGGACTGGTCTGCATCCCAAAGATCTTTGGTTCTCACATTGCCTGCAAGAGGCATGCGTCCCCAGACAGAGCCAATGTTGGTGCCTGCATGAACATTCAGGTTTCAAACATTTAAATACGCAAAGCCCCTTCATAAAATTCCAAAAAATTCTAAGTCTTTTGGCCTTTGCAGTTAAAAAGTGCAAAAAATAGTTTTAAATGCATGTATCTTTGTATATACAAAGGGGTTTGGATGTACAAATGCAAATATACATTGGTAGGCTTGCAGAAATTTCAATCGGCCTTTGAAAATGGTGAAAAAATGGTTGTATGCATCTTTGTATGCATACCGGGTTTGCATGTACATTGAGGAATCTATCACAGATTCCCAAAATATTATGTGCTTGTAAATATACAATGGAAAGATGCATTGGAAATGTGCAAGGTAGAATGTACATCGCGGAGATACATTGGCGATATATAAGTGAACAAGTGCAAGGTGGATGCGTTGAAGAAGTTAATTACATTTATGAGTTGGGTGAAGTCCACGCATTGTATGTTGGGGTTGTATGTTCCCAACATATAATCAAAACATACAAAGTAGAATATGCAAGGGGCGGATTCCAAATATTATCAATTTGGACTTGGTGCGCATACATACAATGGCTGAGTTGAAAGGTCAAAGGTATTTCCTTTGTATGTTTTGTTGTATGTATATCCAATATACAAGCGCACATAAAAGTGAAATGTACAAGGCGGTCAAAGTCAACAAAGCATTCAAAGACATGAAGGGGCTTGCCACTTGTATGTCCTGGGTTGTATGTGCTATATACAAAGGGTATATACAAAGCGCACATACAAGGCCCAGACACGAAGGAAATTGTGATTTGGCAGATAAATGATTTGGGGTTCGTTGGTTGTATATTGCATTTGTATATGCAATATACAAAGCGATTATACAAAGGTAAGACATGCAGCCCGGACCCAAAAGTGATTTCAATATTTTTCATAAGAATTTGGGGTCCACGACTTGTATGATAAAGTTCTTGTATATGCCGATGTACAATGAAAGATAGAACGCAGATTCTAAAGGTTGTTCCAATCTAGCAGATAAAGTGTTGAGGTCCGCCTTGTATGTGAAGCATTGTATATCCTACATATGCAAAAGGAAGATGCAAGGGTTCTATCGGCAGGACTCGATACATCGACGAACACTCCTTGAGTCATCCCCATGGCCAATGGATATGCAATTTCACAGTGTTGAAGAGCAAATCAAGGGATGCCATGTATCCAGGCGTGATTGTATGTATATGCACTCGCATATACAAAGGATTCAATGGCGAAAAAAGCAAAAGGCAGAGAAGGCAAAATGAATGTTGCGATGGGAAAAGTCAAAGGAGATAAAGTGCCTACGTGGCATGATTCTATTGGACGATGACTTTTTAGCTTGTTTTGGGAACCACAGATCTCAGCGATAGGAAGGAATTCGACGGTCATGGTTCAAACTTTCAACAATGACGGATTTCCCACGCTTGCTGCATCTTTTCTGGCGGGAATCTTCATAGCGCAGACCATTATATCCTGTGGGTTGGTATGCTATTAATGGCAAAGGAATTGCAGAGATATGGTCTGATTGATAGGTCAACTACCCAATCAATGAGGAAACTCTTCAGGCGGTGGTGCAGATCCTGAGGTCACCTGCTTTTCTTCCTCCTTCTCTTTGGTGCATTCAATGTTTTGGGCACCATTCCTGGTGCACTATATTAGGCAAATTTTGAAAAAGACGCTGTGATTAATTGTTGAGTACACATTCTTTCTATAAAAGGCAAACTGTGTTACTCATTTCTAGTTGTTGAAGACTTGGGCAAAATCTTTTGGAAAATAATGAAGATCAAAGCCTTTCTTAGCTGTTCTATCTCTATTGGAGTTTATGTGTTGCATTTTGAATGCAGGTTACACAAATTTTTAGTCTCATGTTGTGTTTATATGAAAAATGCTATGTTGCATGTGTTTAGTTTGTCTGTCTCCATTTGCCGCATGCATAGCTTCTTTTGAATTTGGTTGCTAAGGGTTTCTTAGATTCTAGGGTATAGATTCCTATATTGCATGCTTGATCTCTAACTTCCATTCAAGGAGTGGATTAAACTATTTTAGGTTAAGCATGGAGAAGAATGTATGTCGGCAGGGATATTTGTAAGTAGAGGCAGCTACATACTCAATCTTGGGTGGTGTTTGTAAGGCAAATACCAGTTCTAACCCCTTAAAACTTGAATGCCAGTGCAAACCATTCATTTGTATATGTCTAGTTGACTCCTTGCCCTGAGATAGGCACTAGTCTGTTCCCTGTGTAGTAGTTATGATCCAAAACCCCCTGTCTTGCATCCAAAATATCAAAACAAATCATTTCATTAATCCCAACCTGTTAGCTATAGGAGTAGAAATAGGACCCCTACATACTCTCATTCTCAACTAGTTAGATATGTCCAAGAATGTTGCCAGCCTTGTGATTTATCAAGCAAATCTTGGTCCACACATGAGAGTATTCTGCCTGTTGTTGTAAAGTTAAATCTTTTTATCATTGGGCGAGTCAAGGTTAAATCTTTAGCTATAGGGACACCCCCCTTGGTGCGGCAGAACCAGAAGTGAAGGGGAGGCAGCTCACACAACCTCTTATATTTGTTGGCCAAATCTGCCTGTGCATAGGAACTGGCAAACCCTCTCCCGATTCAGGAAGCAACAGAACTAACAAACCCTCTTCCGATTCAGGAAGCAACACCACCCATCCACAACACACTTACTCCTTTTGATGATCAAGCTCCCATTTATGATCACAATTCCACTTATGATAAAAAAGCCATGATGACCCTCTTAGTCCACTTTATACATTCCATGGTCAAGAGCTTGCCACCTCACCCATCCATGATCCCGCTACTTCCACTCTCATGATGAGACATGTGCCTCCCAAGCAAGCATAAAAGATCAAACAAATAACTTGGATCCTAATGAGCATGATCAAGATCCTAATCCTTCCACATCCACCGTTGACCCCATTTCAAATCCACTATCATATCCTATCAGTTTATCCACTTTCATCCATGAGTGTTCTTCCTTAGGACAACAACAACCATTGTCTTCCACTTCACCTTCCTCATCCAATAATGAACTCGTCTCTAGTGTCCAAAATTAGCCTAGTCCCTTACTCCATCACATGCTCCAAAACATGAACTACCAAGGTAAAGGCTTAGGCCTTCACGAACAAGCTATTTTGGAGCCTATCCATGTCAAGGTCCCTCCTCGGTCATATGGCCTTGGCTACACACCCCAAGGACAACAATCCAATGATGTTGGTACTTCCTCCATACATCCTAAATCAACCACTTTCTATTGCACATCTTATCACATTCCTAAAACATATGTCGCCATTCCACCTCCATCATCCTACAAGTGTCAAAAGCATGTGACCATACACCTTCCACCATCCAATTTACCTTCACTACTTCCAACTCCTAATTTCCCACCATCCACTTTACCTCTGTTGCTTCCAACACCTAATATCCCAATCATTCATAAATACCCTAATCATGACCAACAAATGCACATATCATGTAAACATAAAGCTTCCACTCATTCCACCCACCACATGGGATTCAAAAATAAACATTTGGATGCCTCCTTTCATAAAGCCAAAAATCCTAAGGGTCCTAATACCTTAGGAAATCAATCCAAAAATTCAAAGGAAGCTACATTCAAAAATCCATCCAAACCCATACCTCCAAAAGCAAAGTCAAAAATGACAATGGTATGGGTCCCTAAACAAAAAAGCAAGTCCAATGAGGCATCCACCTCTAAAAAATCCCAATCATCCTCTTCCATCCATTCCATTAAAAAATATCAAATTCCTCCATCCCACATGAAAAACAAAAGTCATAAAATACAAAGTCCATGTGGGTCCCAAAATGCTTACGTCATCCATCTTCTAAGCAAACATCACCATTGCTTACTACACCACAATCCACTCAAAAGCTTCCATGTTTATCATGGTGTGTGCAGCCATTGGTCATGATTCCTTTCCATACCTCCATCAACCCATCATTCAACCATTACCCTACATATTTGCCTTATCACCTCCCTATGGTCCATGCTTTTGCATAAACATTACATCCATCTTCCTTGCATAAGTCCTACATAATCCACATCAAAACCCACTATCGGCCCTACATAATCAACATCATAATCCATTATCATTCCTTTCATAATTCATTATCTACCTAATCCATTTTCATCTCATACAATCTCCTTACCAATATCGATGAGCATAATGTCATGGTCCATGCGATGACATCTTTCTCCAATAGGACTATCACCTTTCATGGCACTAGACACTTGAGTCCCTCCTTTCCATATTTTACTTTCTCCAATTCAAAAAGTAAAAAAAAAAGTAAAAAAACACACAAAAAAAAAGAGTAAAGATAAATCCCTTCATCCAATGGTGAAAACTTGGTAAATAGGTGCCTTGGATAAGTACCATGATGAAAACCTGGCAAACAGGCATCATGCATAGATTGATCTTCTATGCAACTTACACTTGGGGGCACCTTGTCTCATCCACTCTATCATTTCCTTCTTATCATATCATATCCTTTACATACATACACCTATCCTATCAAGTCCATACATCCTCCCTTCCTTATTTTGATCTTGATAAAGATTGGGGGCAAAATGTTGACACATGTCGTGGATATCCCTTGATATACCTCACCTTATCCAAACTAATCCATTCTACCATCATCCTATCATAAGCGTTGTCATGTCAAATCCTAAGTATTCCACCTACAATGGGGCATGTTATTCTTATGTGACATAGCCTTTGAGATCACATCCTTGTCCTCTTATGCGTACGTTCCATCTCCTATCACCCACCCCTTTTATCCATTCACCCAATCCCATTCATTCCCTTGCACCTTGTCTTTGGTATCTAGCACAAAGGCTACACAAATGTTCATCCAATGCCAGCCCAAAACATTTCAAAAACACAAAAAAATCAAAACATGTCAAAAATCCAAAAAATCAAATATTACTAAAAAACCAAAAAAATCACAACATTTCAAAACATAAAAAAATCACAACATTTAAAATTCAATAAAAAAAAAAATCACAACATTCCAAAAACTAAAAAAAATCAAAATATTTCCCAAAATGCAAAAAAATCAAAAACCAACCACAAATCCAAGCAATAAATTCAATCAACCCATCATATCATTCCACCAACTCAATTCGTCATATCATTCCAACCAAATCAATTCTTCAATCAATGCTTCAAATCATTCATTTCCTCAACCAAATCACTTAGTCAAATTTCTTGATCAATCCATTTCAAGTCAAATCACTTCTTCAAACATCCTAATCAAATCACATCCATCAAATCAATTCTTCCAATCATACATAGTCCGTATGGTCAAACTACGTTGCCTCTGAGCTTTCACATAGGCAAGGCCATCCTTAATGCACCCTTGATGCATTAGGTTAGTCCATTAGAACATGTCCTGTCAGCTGTCATAATAATTCATCCTTTGATGAGATGGACACTTTGATTAGACCAAAGCAATCAATCTTTCACACTTCAAACCAATCCCAAAATCAACAAGAAAGCTATCCAATCAGTCAAATCAATCAATCGCCTTGTGATAATCATATGTCACTATCAAGCTAACCTTGTCAACCATTTCATACCTTGTACGGAATGGGGCATCATCGAAACCAAGATTTTGTTCCTTATACGACATGTGTCATTTATCAAACATCATCAATCAAATGCTGGTGTTGCTCGCATGGCCAACAACACTAGTGTCAATCAATCATCTCACTTGCCTTATATAGGATGTTGAATTGTCGAAACCAAACTAGGCGTCTTATACGACATGTTTCATTTCCTAAAACCAAGCTCCTTCTTGATCTAATCACAATCAATCAATCAAGCACATATCACTTGGCAACAGGTCCAAATGGCTGTTGGTCTAGTCTGTCTTATCTTTTACTAGATTATTTTTTGTAGTCTTGTTCTTATGCTTCTCAAGGTAGTCCCTAAGTGATGAAGAGAAGCAAGGATAGAGCAGGACCTTTTTATTTGATTGATGTTTGTGGTTTGTCTTGGAAAAAATGACTAGGGCAACTTGGTATCTTGCGTGTGATCGGGATTCCATTAGGTGTGACTCAAAGACATCCTATGCATTGGAAAGAATAAATGTTTCCTTGCATAAGGACTTGCACACCTCATAGTTATCTCATTGCATGTTCTGACAAGGTATCACAGTTACTAGTCTGAGTCAGGCATTCCTTGTCTATCATGTGCATGTTTCACAAGGGACTACACTTTCCACCTTGGCCTTTGACATGCCATGGTGATTGTTGTCCTTTGACATAATAAGTTCTATGATGATAAGCAGAAAAAATTATAAGTGAGAAGCTCAAAAATCTATCAAAGCAAGATCTCATTTCCATTCTTCTAGCCAATCTTTCATTCTTCCACCATCTCTCTCTCCCATCTTTGTTACTCCACCTTCATTGCAACATATCATTCACTTCTCCTATCCATTCCCCTATCTTTCTTCCTTGACCAATCCCTTTCATTTCGAGACCCTACCCGTGTTTGTCCAACCCACCTATCCTCTCGAGGGGGCATCATCATCCTATCTTTCCATCACCATCTTTTTCCTCTATCCATTTCCTTAACTTCTTTGAAATGATGTTACTCGACAAAAATCACATCATCTTGAACATCATCTCAAAGAGGGGCAAAATGTAGACACCTAAAATTGTCCTCAAGTTGTAAAATCCTAATCTCGCCAAATTCTCCTAATTTTTCCTAATTTTCCTCTATGGTTGAATAATTAGTTTTAATTAATTAATTATTTTACCATTCATTTCCCTAAGGTTCCCTTCATTGGATTTATTCAAACAAATAAATCATACCCTCACTTAGTTAAATAAATCTCATTTGTTTAACTAAGGTTCACATGTCCCCTTCTTCAAATGAATTAAATAAACTAACCAAGTTTATTTTATCTAAACATCCTCCACCTCATCATATTTGTGAATTTTAAATTCACTTTTGTCCTCTTGTGGTGAGGAAACCCTAACTCATCCTAGCCCTCCATTTGGTCTCAAAGTCAACATGCAATCTAGGCCATTCATTCAAATCTGCCCTTCTATAAAACACCTCATCCAACCTCATTTTGCCCCCTTAACCTCTGAGAATTCTCTCTCAGCCTACAATCTCCAAAATCTTGCTAATCATACACACAAGCTTCTCATTATGGTTGCATGAATTTGCAAGTCTGGGAACAATGGTGCAAGATAGAGGAGGACAATGGAGATAGGACAATACTAGCTTAGATTTTAGTTGTTTTTCATGTTTGTTTGACTGGTTTTCTAAGTTAGATTGCTCTTCATTGCAGTTAGGGTTAGCTGTAGTTTTATTTTTGCATGTTTAACCAGTTTTTCCCTGGCATAGTCACTCCTAGTGATATTCCCCGCTTTTCCAGGCCTACTATCACATTTGCACTAGGCCAAGAGAAACTTTGCTGAACTCGAGCTTCTCCTTTGTGACTACCTTCATGAGTGCATTAGTTAGATTCACACTAGTATGTACCTTTTCTAATTTTAGCTCGCCCTCTTCAATAACACTTCAAATGAAGTGATATCTCAGCTCAATATGCTTTGTTCGATTGTGAAATGATGCATTTTTGGCTAGATGAATGGCACTATTGTTGTCACTAAATAGAGTGAAAACATGTTTGCAACCCAATTCACCTAATAATTGTTGCAATCATATCATTTCCTTAGCACCTTCAGTGAGGGAAATGTATTCTGCTTCGGTAGTTTAGAGTGAAACCACTTGTTGCAATTTAGAAACCCAACTGATCGATGCCCCAACAAAAGTGAAAACATAACTAGTAGTTGACCTCCTTTTGTCCAAGTCACCAGCCATATTGGAATCAACATAACCTTGCAACTGTGCATCTTTTCCTGCAAATCTTAAAACATAATCGAAAGTGCCCTTGAGGTATCTCATAATCCACCGTACTGCATCCCAATGAGCCTTACCTAGATTGCTCATGTATTGGCTGACTACTCCCACTGCATGAGCAATGTCTAGTCGTGGGCATCCTATTTCATACATGAGGCTCACAATAGCAGATGAGTAAGACATTCCTTTCATATACTCTTTTTCTTCTTGTGTCTTGGGACACATCTCGAAAGATAACTAGAAATGATTAGCAAGAGGTGTGCTAAAAACCTTTGCACCCTTCATGCTAAACTTGTCCAACACCTTATCAATGTATTTTTCTTGTGACAATTTGATTTCTCTTTTCTACCTATCTTTGATTGTCATGCCAAGAATCTTATTCACTTCCCCCAAATCCTTCATTCAAAACTTGTTAGCTATATTTTGTTTTAGCTTGCTAACAATATTCATAGTAGTGTCGATTACTAGCATATCATCAATGTACAACAATAAAAAAATGAACTCACCATTCTCCAAAACTTTGTAATACACACACAAATCAGATTCGCACTTGGTAAATTGATGTTCAACTGTGAAGGAATTGAACTTGAGGTACTATTGTCATAAGGCTTGTTTCAACCCATACAAACTTGTCTTCAATCTGCACATGAAATTTTCATGACCTTTCTCGAAACCTTCCAGTTTCTACATATACAATTCTTCATCCAAGTTGCCATGGAGAAATGTTATCTTAACATCAAGATGCTCCAATTCAAGGTCATATACAACTACTAAACCCAAGACTGCTCGGATGGTAGTCATTTTCACAATAGGTGAAAAGGTTTCATTGAAATCCACACCCTTCTCCTGATCATATCCTTTGACCACTAACATGGCCCTATATCGTTTCCTGCCATAATCTTCTTCCTTCAGTTTATAAACCCACATGTTTTTCAAAGCTTTTTGATTTGGTAGAAGATGTACCAAATCTCATGTATGATTTGCCATCAATGAATCTATTTCTTCTCTCATGGTAGACATCCATTTCTCACTATCCTTGTCAATATAAGCCTCCCTAAATTTTGTTGACTCTGCTTGATCAGAGATTAATAAATGATGCACAAAATCATCAAATTTGGAAGGAGTTTGATGCTCCATGGTGGACCTCCTCAACTGAGGAATTGACTCCTGTGAACTGTGACCCTACAAATTACTCTATGTAACATTGGTCTCATTCAACATTTCATTGGGCTATGAATTCATAAGAGGCAGCAAAGATATAGAATTAGAGTGTGCATTTGTTGGTAGATTTATGCTGGGCGATAGACAAATTCCTGTGCTACATTTGAAGGGGATGGCCACACACATATATCATGTGGCTGAAGTGGAATGCCTTGTAAGTAAGGTGTTGAATTAAAACTCATGCTCTGTGTTGAAAGGGGAGATGACATTGAGTTATAAGAAGGGGGCACCAAATTTAATTGCCTTTGCAGCACCAAACTTGGCACATCCAAAAGGCCATCACCTAGTGAATGAGGTGACACACTATGAGGAGTAGGCTGCGCTGGAATATGGGGCGCCCGGGTTGGCATATCTAAATTTTGATTTCCTTGTGGCATTTTTTTTGTGAATTAGGTGCCACATTGGGATGTGAAAACTACAAAAGTTTATGAAATACATCACTTCCATTGGAGATATCATCTAGTGGCACAAACTCCTTCACTAACATCCCCTATTCTTATAGACTAGGCATTTTTTTTCTCATTGAAGATTACATGCTTGCTGTGAGTGACCTGTTTCACAGCGGGATCCCATATTTGATAACCATATTTTTCATCATCGTATCTAAAAAAAATGCATCTTTTGGACTTGACATCCAACTTCATTCTTTTCTCTTGTGGAATGTGAACAAATGGTTCACACTCAAATACTCGCAAGTGATTGTAAGAAATTCTTCTTCCCAACCACTTCTCCTCTGGAATCTCAAAGTCCAACTAGGATGATGGGCCATGGTTGAGCAAATACACAGTTGTATTAACTGCCTCTACCCAAAACTCTTTACCCAAACCTGCATTAGAGAGCATGCTGCGAGCTCTCTCCAAGATTGCTCAATTCAACCTCTCAGCTGCACCATTCTCTTGAGGGGTGAAAGGGATAATCTTTATCCGTTGTATACCATTATCTAGACAAAATTTATCAAACTCCAAGGAGTAAAATTCCCCACTGTTATCCATTTTAAAGAATTTAATTTTTTGTCTGGTCTAATTTTCAACTAATGCTTTAAAATTCTTGAACATGCCAAATACTTCAGATTTGCATTTCAGCATATACACCCAAACTTTTCTAGTGCAATCATTAAGAAAAGTAACAAAATAATTAGACATGCCAAAAGATGTTACCTCCATAGGAACAAATACATCAGAGTGCACTAAATCCAATGGTCTTGCCTTCTTATCATGTGCTGAGGTGGAGAAGTTGATCCTCTTTTGTTTGCTAAAAATACAATGTTCAAACAAGTCTAAATCAACATATTTCAAACATGGAAGTTGATCCCTTTTGATAAAAATTTCAAGGCCCTTCTTGCTCATATGTCCAAGCCTCTTGTGCCAAAGTCTGTCCCACTATCCACAATCGCCATCACAGCTCCCACTTCAGCGTGACTCTATAGCACATACAAAGTGCCCAATTTTCTGCCTCTTGCAATTACCAAGGCTCCTTTGGTCATCTTCCAAGTGTTTGACTCAAGAGTGATGCTACATCCTTGAGCATCTAGTTGTCTTGTAGAAATCAAATTCTGTTAGAAATTAGGATCTTAGGATAGTAATCATTATAAACAAAATATAAAATAAATAAATGAGCATTATACAAGCATAGATTTAACACATTACACAAGATATACATGGGGAAAACCCTTTTGGGTAAAAATCCCCATAAAGAATCATTTTATTAAAAAACTTACAAAATATAGTCTATTAAAGAATAAAATGAACCTGGGGATATACTCATCTACATACTTCCACATGGCCAATAATACCTCATGTGTATAGTGATATAATTCACTATAAAACTCCAAATTCACACTCTCAAATGAGAGAGAACTTCCTTAAATAAAGGAGACGGGGTGGCATAATACCTAAAGGGTATTAGTGACACCCATTCAAAGCAACCATTTGTAAATAATTAATAATCTAATAGTTAATAATATATTAATTATTAAATGGTATATGCTTTATAACATAGGGTTTTATAACCTTATAATAGAAGATTATATAAATGTTATAATGGTATGACCCCTAATAACATTATGTTCTAACACTCCCCCTTAATGTTAATAGGGAGCATTACATGTCAATTTCTATAAAAGAAAAAAATGAAGTGCCCCAATAATGCAGGTCTTCTTTGACAGTGATAAACAGGGCCACAAATATATGCCAAAATGAAGAGCATGTATTCCGGACTACATGAAAGTCATTTGTCACAATTTATAATCTCGTGTTTTAAAAAATGATGTTTAAACGAGGTCTTACAATGTTTTTGTTATAGCCTGAAACTCCTCAAACTAGCCTCCCTCCAGGTTCATTACATATTGCTCATAGGTCTTACATAATACAATGCTTTTACAAGTGGAAGATTTACAGAGAAGAATTTTTAAATATCCCCATAGGGCTTACATATAATGTAAGGAGTTAACCATATATAATGCCTAGAGGTCTTACTTTTTTCCTTTTAGATCTTACATAGAGCTGCCATTGTTAGACATACTCTTTCCCCCTCAATGGAAACTCCTTACATCCCGAGGCATTAAAATGCCTAAGGTCTTATTTTATGCCTTTGGTCTTACATCTAGAGGTGCTAAAATCGTGCACACTCCCCCTCAAATCCTGAGGTGTTAAAATGCCTAAGGTCTTATTTTATGCCTTAGGTCTCACATCTAGAGGTGCCAAGTCATGCACACTCCCCATCGATGGCTAAGAATTGATTTGAATTTGGAGAATTTAGTACTACACAGAGGTTTGATGCTATATTGCATATATATTTTTTATGATTACTGGGAGTCTAGCCCAGATCATCTTGACATAGTATATCTACCATCTGATAACCATTCTTACAGAACTGAAGAATAATATTAGGATGGAAGGACTTTCCTTTGAAGGCAATGCCCATGAGCTTCAAATGTGCTTTACTTTTGGAAATAGGAGTCTTGAGTAAGAGTAAATAGCTTTATCATATAATAAAGAGGGACCTATAATAACACCCAGATGAAAAATATTACCAGTAATCTCCTAAGCACAATGATCTTTTGTAGTGACTTTGTAGTCAACTTTTGATTAAAGAGCTATAGAAGATAGCTGTTTAAATTTACTCCATCCATGTGATAGCAGCTGCACCATATTTTGAAGACATAGATTGAGGTATATGTCCTATCAATAAGGTTACCAACATAATTAGTAATATAGTAATCAATAAAATTTATTTTTGGTGTAAAATTAATAAAATTCGATAATTAAATAAGTCAACATATAATATGCTATGACAATACTTAAAAATGATCTAACAATATTATTAAGGAGACCATATGGGATTTTCATAAGTATAAGTATGTATAATTTGTCATGTTTCTACAAAGAAAGGAAATAGGTATCCTACTAAACATATATTAATGATTTATTAAAAAAATTAAAGCAACTACTTGTAAATAATTAATAATCTAATAATTATTAGATTATTAATTATTAAATGGTATATGTTTTATAACATAAGGTTTTATAAACTTATATTAGAATATCATATAAATGTTATGATGGTATGACCCCTAATAACATTATGTTCTAACAGATTCCTCTTGAGTTGAGGAACGTGTCTCACATCCTACAACAACCAATTATTAGATTATTAATTATTAAATGGTATATGCTTTATAACATAAGGTTTTATAAACTTATATTAGAACATCATATAAATGTTATGATGGTATGACCCCTAATAACATTATGTTCTAACAGATTCCTCTTGAGTTGAGGAACGTGTCTCACATCCTACAACAACCAATTATTTCCATTTTTTAATTTTAACATCACATCTCCTTTACCCACAATGTCACATGGTTCATTGTCACCAAGGTAGACCTTACCAAGTTTGCCTTCTTGATAATTTTTTGAAAATTTCTCAGCATGGAGTGGCATGAAAAGAAGCACCAGAATCCAACACCCACACATCAGTTGTAGCTTCTCCAATAGATAAAACTAATGCACCTGCATCATCTTCATATGTTGCATTAACCACATTTTCTTTTTCTTTTTCTTGACTCTCCACCTTCTTGTATGACCAACAATTCTTTTTAATGTGACCTTCCTTGCCACAAAACCAACAACCTAAATTTTTGCCCTTTGATTTAGATCTTTTGAAAGATTTAGATCTCCTTCTATTGTTATTTCTTCCCCATTCTTGGGATCTCCCCCTATTGCCAAAAAACAAAGCCTCTCTAGATGAAGTATTTTGATGTTTTCTTCTAATGTCTTCACTGAGAAGAATTGCAACAACGTCATCAATTTTCAACCCACTTCTCTTCTCATCGGATCCTTTATTTCTAGATACTGAATTACTAATTGTCATTACTACACCTTCCCAACTATCGGGAAGAGAACACAAAAGCAAGATGGCTTTAATTTCTTCTTGAAAATAAATGTCAATAGAAATCAATTGGATGGTATAGTATTAAACTCATTTAAATGATTGGAAACAGTGCTACCTTCCTTCATTTTCAGATTGAGCAATTTTTCATCAAGAAGACTCTATTAGAAGCAAAAGCCCTCTCACACATACCTAACAATCGGTCCCATAAACCCTTTGTGATCTTTTCCATTGCAACATTGAACAAAACATTGTTGTTAAGAGAGAATGATGGTTGCCTTTGCTTTCTTGTCCAGTCTATCCTAATCCCCATCTGTCATATCAACAGGTTTCTTGGACTTTCCCTCTAACATAATTGAGAGGTCTTTTTGAATTATCAAGGCTTCCATCTGCAACTTCCACATGCCAAAGTTCTGGCCTGAGAAATTTTTAATTTTGAATCTATCTCCATTCTCCATCTCTCCACAATTTTGCCTCAGCTCTGATACCACTTGTTGAGTATAAAGAGCAGTAAGAAGATTAAACTAATTGAATAGAACAACAAACAATAAAAGAACAAACACTAAACAATCACACAGTGACAACATGAATTACGTGGTTCACCATTAGGGTAAGTGCATAGAGTTGTGGGACCAAAAAGTTGCCACTTGGATTTTTGGTCCCATGCAAGGCAAAATGCGAGCACATTATGCTTTATTAAAAATGAAAAATAAAAAGCCAAAACAGAAAGCCACCACTCATTTTTGCATTTTAGCAAGCAAAAATGAGTTTTAAAGCACAAGCATGTTAGAAGGAGGAATCAAGCAATTTCTAAGTGTAATCGACGTTTTCACCATTCCACCTCGCCAATCTCGCTCCCGAGGATGTCGTGAACAAAATGTAGAGGTTGAAGTAGCTAAAGAAGTTAGGGCTTGATTGATTTTTGTAAGTTTGAAAATAAATTTTACTTTTGCAATTTTTAATTGGTTTTTTATGTTGAATTTATAGTCAATGAGGCACCACAAAGCACTAATCCAATAGAGGAGGTTGAAAACAACCCCCAAAACCCTAAAAATAATAAAAACCCACTACCTTCACATCCTCACCATAAAAGAGACACAAGAAAACTATTTAGGGAAAATTGAAAAAACTAAAAACATCTTCAAATCCTAATTGAAATGTTAACTAGTCCAAGTGCAAGCACCAATCGTAGGAGAGCCCTTGCCAAGTTGTTAGAGCTGATTGTTTCTCACATTGAATCGGTGACAAACCAAATCACCGAACGGAATGACTATAGGGAGAGGAGTCAGCAATACTATGATGACAAATTTTCTTACCAACAAGTGAAGGACAAAAAAATTACAAAATCTGCATTATGTTCACAATTTATCAATCCTAAAACTGGAAAAACATTAGAAGAGACTTGCAAACGCTTCCCCATTCATTGGTGTAGGAACGAAGATATATCCCAAAACTTTTGGGATAGATAGTACATGGTCTTTGATGAGCATCCATGTAATAACAATGAGGTGCCGTAATATTTCTTGAGGAAAATCTATTGTGAGTTCGTCCTCAAGGAAATTCCTAATTATTTCGACATTTGAGAGTTCTAGGGCAGAGGTGGTGGCTTTTCCCAAGATAGAGAGAGGGGACATCAATACCAAAACTATGTACCTAGACCTCTCATTAGGCTAGCACATGTCTCACTCCCTTCCACTTTGAAGGAGAGTGTTGAGGTGGAGACATTGCATTCATTGAGTTCTCTCACCTAGAGTCTCTAGCACAACACGGTGATGATCTCACCCAGGACAATGAGGGCGAGAGAAACAGGTGTCATTTGTCCCCACATCTTTGTAGTTCATGTGAGAACTTGTGTGATTATGGGACGCAGGACTCTCAATAGGATGCTGTGACACAGGGGTAGTAGCCAGTGATCAACACATCCGTATTGGATGATATTGTTCTCATAGATGATGTCTTATAGTGTATGTTTGGTATTGACTCCCAAGTAATTTTTTACAAGGTTCATCTTGATTTAATATATTTGTATTTGAAATTTGTAATTAATTTTATATGACTATCTATATTATAAATCAAAATTAATGTATGTAATTGTTTATGCTATGAAATTCCAAGGTCAGAGTCTTTATCCTACCATCCAGTGGTGGGATATGAGAAGAGGTTGAGTTAGTAGGTATGCAATTTATCACATGATCATAAATATAGTATATATATCAATGGTAATTTTATTTAGTGGTAATTTGATAATTTCAATAGGGAGCTTCACCAGCACCTCCACGATTTCCTTTGTCCTTTGGACACAGAACCACTTTTAAGGAGGTAAATTTAACCATTTGTAATCATTATGCATTTAGATAATGTTATTTATCTATTTTGGTCAAATAACCTTGAACTCTATTTTCAGATGTTGAATATGGAGATTCCTTCTCATCTTCGTCAGTTAGCAAAGGCACGAATTGCTGCCATTGTGTTGTCTACAAATCTTTTGACTAAGGTATGAGCCAGTAACATGTAAATGTCATTTTGTATTTCTTATTTGTGTCATGTCATTTGATGTACATAAATGATATTTATGTTTAGTCAATTTTGCTTCTTGTGTTGCAAGTATGTGCCTAATTAGTGTTGTCATTAATGTCAACATATATTTGTTGTCATTGGTGTCAACCATGTCCTATTCTATTACTTGTTTAGAAGCTTTGTATGTTGAGGATATTGAGAAATTAGCCTCTCCGGAAGAAACAAGTGAGTTACAGTAAAGTGCAGTATAGACAATGAGTTGTATGCTGAAGAACAGTCCGGTAGATTACTCTGCATTTTTTGTTGCTTGAAGATCTTGGTCTAGGGATTGGAAGTTATTTTAAGGGATCTCTGAAGATGCTAAATCTCGAGTTTGAGCCTCCAGTGTGAATAATTGAGAGAGTTGCATTCACCAGAGTAAAACCTACCTTTTTTGATTATTCTCTGGTGATAGGGAGAAAGTATTTTGCTCCACATTCCTCTGCATTAAAGTGTTTTTCTCTGTGGTTCTAAAGGGAAATCTAGGATGATGATAAGTGCCTACAATTGCAATGGTTCGTGCTTTGGTGGTCCGCAAGATATCTTTCTTTTATGACGGTTGAAGATAGTGAAGTTCATGTGCTCCGGTGGGAAGAATCTCATGAATAAAGTGGTTTGAGTTTGTGCGGTTGCTCCTAATGATTTAAATGTGCTTGTGGATTCCTCCTAATCATGTTCCTACCTTTACATTGGTCCACACTAAGGAAATGAGATCGTGTTTGAAGATTATTCCCAGATAACGTAGTGTGTAACCAGTCTTAGCCGACTTGGTTAATTCCAGTAATTGCAGAGATCCCTTGAAGATTATGGAAGCGTGTTGTGGCGTGGAAGATCGTGTTTGAGTCCCAGCTAAGGTGTGGCATGGTCCACATACATTTATACTATAATTCCTTAAAATAATTTGTGTTAGGTCAAGATCTATTTTGTAAATGTTTGTAATAGCAACCTTGGAGATTGTTCCAATGGTTGATGATTGTAATGTCGACCTTGATGATCATTCCAAGGTTGATGAAGTGTATAAATACGTGTAATTGAGTCATGGAAAAGATGTCCTTGTGCAGAAATTTAAAGATCCAAACTGAGATTTTAACTTTAAATCAGATTTGAAAATGAATTTATTTAACACCACCAAAAAATACAATAATTTCACCAAGACTAGCAAGCTAGTCATGCGCAGAACAACACCAAACTAACACAAACTTGCCCAGAAATTAATGGAACTGATTTTGACTGATATTAAATGGATTTTACATCATTTTGGACTGTCATAACAGCCATAACATAAAAAACAACCAAAATCTCAAATCTGGAGCAAATATGCTCAAACCCACAAAAACTGCCAACACCGTCAATCATCGAAATACACCAAAAACACCCAAAACTGATATTGTTTGATTTTCAGATGGAAGGTACATGAAATATGGTCTGATACCATTAAATTAATAGAAGCAAACACCTACAACACTCAGCAGTAACTACACAACCAAATCTTCACAACAAGCTAAAATACACATTGGGTATTCTGACCCACAAAACCAAAATCAACACAACACTACCTACAACTTCCAATACTAATCTCTGACATTAGAAAATGGAAATCTACAAATACTAAATAGAAAAACAAAGGAAATAACAACAACAACTCTTCACAGCACTTTTGGAACTACCACGGCAACACAAGAAGACCTACACACACAAACAATGGACACTGCCGAAAATTGTCAGAAACTACTTAATCCTTGAAGCTTTGTGCAACCTCTAGATGAAGCTACTCTTTGTGATCAAAGGGTTGCATCCTCTGGCCACTTGAAACTCATGGGTTTTCATCCACAAGCCTCTTTACTCCAATGGGTTTTTGTCCATTGAAGCCACAATCTGCAAATCTGCAAGTTTGAGAGAAAAATATCAAATCAACAATAGCCCCCAAATCACCAAAATTACATATTTTGTATCAATATTTCATGGGAGAGAGGGAAATCCAAGGTTCCCATGTTTTTCCTTGATTCCTTGCTATTTTGGGGTATGACAGTTGTCATAAGCTGTCATACATTGTCATGAAATCCCCCGCCACTTGTGATTTACCAAGATTTTTGAAATCTTCATGCAAATGGACACCTCAGCAAACCCAATGCCCCTTTTTTGAGTCTCAAAATATTTAATTTAATATTTAATTGTCCTCTTGAATAGATATTAGTTGGACAATATTAAATATTAAATATTTATTCCTCCTATGCTTGCCCAATTAACCCATGGAAGAATAAGATGGGTTAATATTGACCATTAATTAATTATTTTAGAAAGGGGACATGACATGAAATGGGAAGATAAGGAAAAGGGTGAGAAAATAAGGTAGAGAAAAGCAATGTAGAATAGAGGAACTATCGCACTTCAATGTGTTAATCTCAGACATGAAGAAGATGGCAATTTTGGTAGTGAGCCGCCAGTAGGGTTTAACAGCTCTTATTGTAATCTTTCTAGGTTTAGGGTTGAGGCAGTGAGCCTACTAGACCTAGTTGTACTTCATGGCAGTAACCCAGTATGTTCTAGGCCCATGGAGTGACCAAGCCTAAAGATCATTTTTCAAAGATAGCAATATATTTTGAGAGCTAATCCTCTTTGTGGTTTTTCCCCACCTTGGGGTTTTCCACATAAAAATCCGATGTCTCTTGTGTTTAATGTTGCATCTATGTTTAAGTTCCTGATTTCATGCATTCTTTGTTTAATCATATAAGTGTGGATAAGTGATTAATGTTTAGGTGTAGAAGTGTTTGAGTTTTTGGGACAACTAATTCACCCCCCCTCTCAGTTGTCTGACACATTTCAACAATTGGTATCAGAGTGAAGTTCCTCTTAAGAAAGTCTAACAGCTTGAGGAAGATCTAAAATGTCTTATAAGAAGGAAGCACCTCATTTTGATGGGATGAATTATGCTCTTTGGAAGGCACGAATGAAAAGTCATCTTCTTTGTCTTGGTTACAAAGTGTGGAAAGTTGCAGAAATAAAATACACCCTACCTCAAAATGGTTTGATGACTAAAGATGAAATCAAAGAATATGAAGTGGATGTTAAAGCAAAAGATGCTCTGTTAAGTTCATTGAATAACTTAGTACTGACAAAAGTTGTGGATCTTGAAACTGCAAATGAGGTGTGGGAAAAACTAAAAAATCTGTATGAGGGAGATGATTCTGTGAAGGAGGTCAAGCTACAAAGTTTGAAAGTGAAATATGAAAGTTTGAAGATGAATGAAGATGAAAACATAACAGCTTTTATGCAAAGAGTTGATGAACTTGTCACTGGAATAAAAGGTATGGGGGGAATTCTTGGTGATAAGGAAGTTGTAATGAAAATTCTCAGATCACTGCCAAAGTCCTACAGTCACAAGGTAGCTACAATTGAAGAATTCATACAAGTAAAAGGTATTGATAGAGATCAGTTGCTTGGTAAGCTACCTTTGAGATGAGAGAGTTTGGTGATGCCCTACCAAAAGTTGAGACTGCCTTCAAAGCTAGTACCTTTGGGAAAACCTCCAGGTTAGAAAAGTACAAGGTAGAATTTGATGATGAGTTTGATGAAATTGAAGCCAACTTTGTGGATAGACTGCAAAGAGGATCCAGTAAGTTCAAAGGTAAATTACCTTTTAAATGTATTTCCTACAGTAAAGTAGGCCACTTTACTTCTAGATGTCCTGAAAGAATTGAAAGAAATGGGAAAAGATATGAGAACAGGGCTAGGATCCAAAATAAATTTTATTATGTTGAAGACTTTGATGATGGTGGAGTATCAGACAATGGTGAACGAGATAATGTTAGTACTTCTAGTAATGAATGCTTGTTTA
The DNA here is from genome assembly GCA_027924645.1 of Cunninghamia lanceolata. Taxonomy (NCBI): domain Eukaryota; kingdom Viridiplantae; phylum Streptophyta; class Pinopsida; order Cupressales; family Cupressaceae; genus Cunninghamia; species Cunninghamia lanceolata. The sequence continues at coordinate 8,559,260 of BSBN01000165.1, read as the reverse complement.
TTGCTATTAAAGAAGAACCCGTGTCTACTAATCCTGCTAGCTGTGTGAAGGAAGGAAAACCAGTAGAAAGTGCTTTGGTTGCTTAGGTTGTTAAAGACAAAGATGAATGGGTTATTGATAGTGGCTTCTCTCACCACATGACTGGTGAAAAAAGTAAGTTTGTGAGCTTGGAAAGATATGATGGTGGACTGGTTAGGTTTGGAGATGATATAGCTGGTAAGATTTGTGGAAAAGGATCTATTTCTTTTGATGGAAAGCATAATATTGAAGATGTCTTGTATGTGAAAGGATTAAAGCACATTCTTTTGAGTGTGGGTTAGATGTGTGACAAAGGTTATGACTTAATCTTCAAGGACAATGGATACAAGATTAGGGAAAGCTCCGGAACAGTCATTGCAACTAGTAGGAAAACCAAAGGTAATATCTATCACTTGAAAGGAACTGATAATTATTGTTTGTTGGCTCAGACTAATGAAAGTTGGTTATGGAATAGAAGGTTGTGTCCCATCAAGTTTGATAACATTATGAAGATAAGTACTGCACAGGCTGTTAGAGATTTGCCTAAGCTTGTGAAGCCTGCTAATCCTATTTGCAAGGAGTGTCAATTTGGGAAACAAACAAGAACAAGTTTTAAAAGAAAGAACCAATCAATTGATGGACTAATGGAACTAGTGCATACAAATTTGTGTGGACCTACCAGAGTAAGAAGTTTGCAAGGAGATAGATATTTCATTTTGCTTATTGATGATTATTCTAGAATGACTTGGGTTACCTTCTTGAAAGAAAAATCAGAAGCTCTAGATAAGTTCAAGGCATTTAAGGCAATGGTTGAAAATGAGATGGATTTGAAGATAAAATGTTTAAGGTCTGATAGAGGAGAGTTCACATCAAATGAATTCAATTTGTTTTCTAAAGAACATGGGATAAAGAGACAGTTATTTGCACCTAGAACTCCACAACAAAATGGAGTCATTGAAAGGAAAAATAGAACAGTTCAAGAAGCTTCTAGAACCATGATGAAGCCGATCTTCCAGAAGTATATTGGAGAGAGGCAATTCACATTGTTGTATATATCCTAAACAAAGTCCAAGTCAAAGGTAACAGTTCTAAGACTCCTTATGAATTGTGGTATGGTAAAGTTCCTACTGTGAAATATCTCAAAGTTTTTGGTAGCAAATGTTATATCAAAAGAGAAGAAGATCTAGGCAAGTTTGATGAAGGAATCTTCCTTGGTTACTCAACCAAGAGCAAGACCTACCAGTGTTATAATAAGAGGTTGAATAAGATCATTGAGAGTGCAAATGTCAAAGTTGATGAAAGCAAGGAAAGGTCTCCAGAATCAAGTGGATATGAATAAGATAAACAGGATGTTTCAGAAGTGGTGCAGGATGAAGATAGCTTAGATGAAGAGGATCAAGCTCCAAAAAGTGCTACCAAGACACCAAGGTATGTAAATCTTAATCATTCTGAAGATCAAATCATAGGAGATAAGAGTAAAGGAATCCTGACTAGAAGAAGAGCTATAGAAGAACAAGTAAAGTTCTGTCTGATTTCCAAGATTGAACTTAAGACTGTGAATGAAGCTTGAAATGATGAGAATTGGGTAAAGGCTATGAAAGAAGAATTGATGCAGATAGAGAAGAATCAGACCTTAGATCTTGTTCCTAGACCAGCAAATAAAAATGTAATTGGTACGAAGTGGGTTTTCAGAAACAAGATGAATGAGAATGGTGAAGTAGTAAGAAACAAAGCAAGGTTGGTATGCAAAGGATACTCTCAAGTTGAAGGAATATATTTTGAGGAAACATTTGCACCAGTGGCAAGGATTGAAGCTATAAGAATGTTTCTAGTATTTGCAGCCTACAACGATTTTAAGGTATATCAGATGGATGTAAAGTCTACATTCTTGAATAGAGATTTGAAAGAAGTCTATATTGAACAACTGGAAGGATTCCAGTCATCACATCAGGGTGAAATGGTATGTAGATTAAAGAAGGCATTGTATGGGTTAAAACAAGCCCCCAGGGCCTGATATGCTAGGTTGGGTAAGTATTTGATATAGCTAGGATTCACCAAGAGTATCACTGACAACAATCTCTATATCAAGATCAATAATGAACAAATCCTAATTGTTGCAGTCTTTGTTGATGATATTATCTTTGGAGACAATGAAGGTATGTGCACGGTTTTTGCTGGAGAAATGCAAAGTGAATTTGAAATGTCCATGTTTGGTGAGAAGAATATCTTTTTAGGTCTGCAAATAAATCAATCAGATAAAGGTGTCTTCATTTCTCAGTCTAAGTATGTAAAATAGTTGTTAATGAAGTTTGGGATGGAAGACTCTAAATGGGTAAATACTCCCATGATAACTAGTTGTAAGTTGAGTAAAAATGATGATTCACCTATGAGAGATCATACAAGATATAGATCTATGATTGGAGGATTACTTTATTTGACTCAAACTAGACTTGACATAATGCATGCAGTTTGTCTTATGGCATGATTTCAAGCAGAGCCTAAGGAGTCACATGTGATGGCAATTAAGAGAATTCTGAGATATTTGAAAGGCACAATGGATTATGGCTTGTGGTATCCAAGGGATAATGATTTCACTCTCAGTGCATACACTGATGCAGATTGGGCTGGAGATGTAGATGACAGAAAAAGTACAAGTGGAGGTGCATTCTTTTTGGGAAAAAGGCTGATATCTTGGATAAGCAAAAAACAAGACTCAATATCTCTGTCCACTATAGAAGTAGAATATATTGCAACAACATGTAGTTTACTCAAGTGTTGTGGATGAAGCAGACATTGAAGGACATCAGAGTTGTGTATGAAGATCCAATTGTAATATTTTGTGACAATACAAGTGCCATAAACATATCAAAGAATCCAGTAATGCATTCAAGGACAAAGCACATATCCATAAGATATCACTTTCTGAGGGAAAAAGTGACAGAGAATGAAGTCAAGTTAGAATATGTATCTACAAAAGACCAGATTGCAGACATTTTCACCAAACCTCAGCCTAAGGATACTTTTGAGTATCTCAAAGAAAAATTAGGGGTTATTGTCCCTCTTATTCTAAACTAAGATGTACAAGCATGCATCAGTCTGGTGGTGCTTAGAGTTCCTTCTTTAGATCCAGATTGATGCTTTTAGGGCTACTTCTTAGGGGGAGTAGTCAAAGAGTTCAGAAGAGAAATTGAATCAGAGCAGAAGAGTGCAAGTATGTGCCCTTTTTCATCGATGTCAAAGAGGGAGAGAAATCATATGAAAAACTCATAAGGAAAGAGTGCAGATGTGTAAAGAGATAAGGGGAGAATCTTGTCTTGATGGATGTTGCATTTTTTCACATCATATGTTGCCATCAATGACAGAGGGGGAGATTGTTGAAAGTACGTACCTAATCGGTGTTGTCATTGATGTCAACATATCTTTGTTGTCATTGGTGTCAACTATGTCCTATTCTATTACTTGTTTAGAAGCTTTGTATGTTGAGGATATTGAGAAAATTGGCCTTCGAAAGAAACAAGTGAGTTACAGTAAAGTGCAGTAGAGACAGTGAGTTGTATGCTAAAGAACATTCTGGTAGATTACTCCACATTTATTGTTTCTTGAAGATCTTGGTCTACAGATTGGAAGTTATTTTAAGGGATGTCTGAAGATGCTAAATCCTGAGTTTAAGCCTCGAATGTGAAGAATTGAGAGAGTTGTACTCGCTAGAGTAAAACCTGCCTTCTCTGATTATTCTCTAGTGATAGGGAGAAAGTATTTTGTTCCGCATTCCTCTGCATTAAAGTATTTTTCTTTGTGGTTCTAAAGGGAAATCTGGAATGATGATAAGTGCCTATAATTGGAATGGTTTTTGTTTTGATGGTCTGTAAGCTATCTTTCTTTTATGACAGTTGAAGACAGTGAAGTTCATGTGCTCTGATGTGAAGAATCTCATGAATAAAGTGGTTTGAGTTTGTGCGGTTGCTCCTAATGATTTCAACGTGCTTGTGGATTCCTCCTGATCATATTCCTACCTTTACATTGGTCCGTGCTAAGGAAATGAGATCATGTTCAAGAAGATTATTCCCAGATAATGTAGCGTGTAACAAGTCTTAGCTAACTTGGTTAATTCCAGTAATTACAAAGATCCCTTGAAGATTATGGAAGTGTGTTGTGGCATGGAAGATCATGTTTGAGTCCCATCTAAGGTGTGGTGTGGTTTGCATACATTTATACTATAATTCCTTAGAATAATTTGTATTAGGTCAAGACCTATTTTGTAAATGTTTGTAATACCAACCTTGGAGATTGTTCCAATGGTTGATGATTGTAGTGCCGACCTTGATGATCATTCCAAGGTTGATGAAGTGTATAAATACATGTAATTAAGTCGTGGAAAAGATGTCCTTGTGTGGAAATGGGAAGATAAGGAGAAGGGTGAGTAGATAAGGCAGAGTAGGGTAGTGCAGAGCAGAGGAACTATTGTACTTTGATGTGTTAATCTCAGACATGAAGAAGATGGTAATTTTGGCAGTGAGCTACTAGTAAGGTTTAACAACCCTCAAGGTTTAATAGACCTTATTGTAATCTTTCTAGGTTAGGGTTAAGGTAGTGAGCCTGCTAGACCTAGTTGTAATTCATGGCAGTGATCAATATGTTCTAGGCCCGTGGAGAGACCAAGCCTAAACATCATTTTTCAAAGATTGCAATATATTTTGAGAGCTAATCCTCTCCATGGTTTTTCCCCACCTTGGGGGTTTCCATGTAAAAATATGGTGTCTCTTGTGTTTAATGTTGCATCTGTGTTTAAGTTCCTGATTTCATGCATTCTTTGTTTAATCATAATAAGTGTGGATAAGTGATCAATGTTTAAGTGCATAAGTGTTTGAGTTGTTGGGACAACCGATTCACCCCCCCTCTCAATTGTATGGTGCATTTCAACATCTTGATGCTTCTCACAGGAGGTCACAACTCCAACCCATCTAGCTACAGACAAAGAGAGAGAAAGGATGATCGAGAGGGATCATCAGCCAGCGGTAAGTGATCGATTACATATGCAATGTTATATATTTCATGTTTTCTATATTAATGTGCATATTGTTTGATTGTATTTTAATAGGTGGAAATGCAAAAATCTTTGTCGAGGAGGTCTAATTGATGGGAGAGAGAGGATGAGTCACTCATTGACTCTCCATCTTCATGGCCAACCAAGGGTCATTGATTATTTGATAGTAGTTCATAGGAAAGTAGATTTTGGGACTTTTTTTGTATGCCTAAATGGCTTTGTATACATAGTTTTGTATGTTACCGATGTATATCTTTGTATATGTCTGTATAGCTTTGTTTGTACATGCCTATATGGCTTTATATATAGACTAGATGTTATGTTCATGACATTATGTATATGATAGTTTACATTAAATATTTAATATGATGATCCATTATCGTTACAAGAATTTTTTTTTACACGTGCCAATTGCATTTGCTTGAAATTTTATAAATCCTTTTCAAATAATCCATTTTGTGCATATCTTGCAATCATTGCATTCCATGAGACTACATTTCTTTGGGTTATCATGTCAAATAGTTCACGCACCTTGTCTATGCTTCCACACTTTGTATACATGTCTACAAAGGCAACTACAATTAACATGTGACAAAATTCCTATATCCTTTATGCTTTGATGGTTGTCCACACCCTATTCTACAAATCCCATTTTAGCATAGGCAAGGAGGATGTTGGATAAGGTTGTGGAATTTAGTTTTAGAAGTGTTTATTGTTGTCAAAGGCAAAAATGATTATAACTAATCACAATAACAATATTAGAATATATCGGGATATATTGGAAAATATTGGGATATTTTAAACATATATGCTTCTATGGTCCATACCATGTTCCAAAGATCCTAATTTCACATAGGTAGTGAGGATACTTTCAAGGGTTATGGAATTTGATTTTACATGTTCCAATTGCATTTACTTGAAATTTTATAAAGCCTTTTCAAAAAATCTATTTTTTGCATGTCGTGCAATCATTGCATTCCATGAGATGGCGTATATCCTTTATGCTTTGATGGTTGGCTATACCATGTTCCGAAGATCCCATTTTTGCATAGGCAAGGAGGATGGTGGATAAGGTTATGGAATTTGGATTTACATCCACCAATTGCATTTACTTGAAAGTTTCTAAATCCTTTTTGAAAAAATCTATTTTGTGCATATCTTGCAATCATTGCATTCCATGAGACCACATTTCTTTGGGGCATCATGTCAAATAGTTTATGTGCCTTGTCCATGCTTCCAGACTTTGCATACATGTATCCTAGGGTAGCTAGAACTACAACATCTGTCAAAATTCCCATATCCTTTATGCTTTGATGGATGGCCATACCATGTTCTGAAGATCCCATATTAGCATAGACAAGGAGGATGCTGGCTAAGGTTGTGGAATTTGGCTTTACACCATTTGTAATCATTATGCATTTAAATAATGTTATGTATCTATTTTGGTCAAATAACCTTGAACTCTATTTTCAGATGTTGAATATGGAGATTCCTCATCTTCGTCAGTCAGTGGAGGCAGGCATTGTTGTAGCTATGTTGTCTGCAAATCCTTTGACTGAGGTATAAGCCAGTAACATGTAAATGTCATTTTGTATTTCTTGTTTTGTGTCATGTCATTTGATGTACATAAATGATATTTATGTTTAGTTAATTTTTCTTCTTGATGCTTCTCATAGGAGGTCACAACTCCAACCTTTCTAGCTACAGACAAAGAGAGAGAAAAGATGATTGACATGGATAATCAACTAGTGGCGAGTGATCGATTACATATGCGATGTTATATATTTCATGTTTTCTATATTAATGTGCATATTGTTTGATTGTATTAATAAGTGGAATTGCAAAAATATTTGTCAAGGAGGTCTAGTCGATCGGAGAGAGAGGATGAGTCACTAATTGACTCTCTATCTTCACGGCTAAGCAAGGGCCACCAATTATTTGATAGCAGCTTATAGGAAACTAGATTTTGGGACATTTTTTTGTATGCCTAGATGGCTTTGTATACATACTTTTGTATGTTACTGATGTATATCTTTGTATATGCATGTATGGCTTTTTTTGTACATGCCTATATGGCTTTATATATAGACTAGATGTTATGTTCATGACATTATGTATATGACAATTTAGATTAAATATTTAATATGATGATCAATTATCATTTCAGGAATTTGGTTTTACACGTACCAATTACATTTGCTTGAAAGTTTATAAATCTTTTTCAAATAATCCATTTTGTGCATATATTGCAATCATTGCATTCCATGAGTCTGTGCATTTCTTTAAGGCATCATGTCAAATAGTTCACGTGCCTTGTCTATGCTTCCACACTTTGTATACATGTCTACAAGGCCAACTGCAAATACATGTGACAAAATTCCTATATCCTTATGCTTTGATGGTTGTCCACACCCTGTTCTACAGATCCCATTTTGGCATAGGCAAGGAGGATGTTGGATAAGGTTTTGGAATTTGGTTTTGGAAGTGTTTTTTGTTGTCAAAGACAAAAATGATTATCATTAATCACAATAATAATATCAGAATATATTGGAATATATCAGTATATATTGGAATATATTAGGATATTTTAAACATATATGCTTCTATGGTCCATACCCTATTCCAAAGATCCTAATTTGGCACAGGTAGGGAGGATGCTATCAAGGGTTATGGGATTTTGTTTTACACGTGCCTTTTCAAAAAATCCATTTTCTACATATCATGCAATCATTGCATTCCATGAGATGGCATCTCGTTGAGGTGTCATGCCAAACTATTCACATGCTTTGTCTATGCTTCCACACTTTGCATACATGTCTACAAGGGCAGTTGCAAATACAACATGTGACAAAATTCATATATCCTTTATGCTCTGATGGTTGTCTATACGATTTTCTAAAGATCCCATTTAGCATAGGCAAGGAGGATGGTGGATAAGGTTATGGAATTTGGATTTACATCCGCTAATTGCATTTGCTTGAAAGGTTCTAAAGCCTTTTTGAAAAAATCTATTTTATGCATATCTTGCAATCATTGCATTCCATGAGACAACATTTCTTTGAGGCATCATGTCAAATAGTTTATGTGCCTTGTCCATGCTTCCACACTTTGCATACATGTATCCTAGGGCAGCTGGAACTACAAAATCTATCAAAATTCCAATATCCTTTATGCTTTGATGGATGTCCATACCCTGTTCTGAAGATCCCATATGGGCATAGACAAGGAGGATGTTGGCAAAGGTTGTGGAATTCACTTTACACCCACCAATTGCATTTGCTTGAAAGTTTCTAAAGCCTTTTCAATATATATATTTTGTGCATATCTTGCAATCATTGCATTCCATGAGATGGCATCACTTTGAGGTGTTCTATCAAATAGTTCATGTGCCATGTCTATGCTTCCACATTTTGTATTCATGTCTCTGAGGGCAGTTGCAACTACAACATATGATGAAATTCCTATATCCTTCATGCTTTGATGAATGTCCATACCTTGTTCCAAAGATCTCATTTTTTATAGGTAGGGAGGGTGTTGGAAAAGGTCGTGGAATTTGGCTTTACACCCACCAATTGCATTTGCTTGAAAGTTTCTAAATCCTTTTCAAAAAATCCATTTTGTGCATATCTTGCAACCATTGCATTCCATGAGATGGCATCTCTTTGAGGTGTTTTGTCGAACAACTCATATGCCTTGTCTAGGCTTCCACATTTTGCATTCATGTCTCTGAGGGTAGTTACAACTACAACATATGAGAAAATTCCTATATCCTTTATGATTTGATGGATGTCCATACCTTGTTCTTAATATCTCATTTTGGCATAGGCAGGGAGGCTGTTGGCAAAGGTTGAGGAATTTGGCTTTACACCTACCAATTGCATTTGCTTGAAAGTTTCTAAAGCCTTTTCAACAAATCCATTTTGTGGATATCCTATAATCATTGCATTCCATTTTATGCACATTCATTGAGCTAAGTGTTGCTATATTACCTTTTGCGATTCACTATCACTATGTTTCCAATTTGATCAATGGTTGTAGGTTTGAAACTTGGTTGAGTAACTAATTGTCTTTGAAAATTTTGTTATGGTTAAGTTCTTTATTTATTTATTTTTTTACTTCAATTCTTAATTGTCTCAATGTAATCATTATGAAATTTGGATTCACCTTGATGCTTCATTCACTTTTTATGTTAAGTTTAAGGAATATGACATGTTTTGAGCTCCTACACATGTGACATCATAATGATTATTTCTTAGCTAGCTATCTTATCTATGAAATTAAATTTATGCTATGTTGTCAATATCTACTTAGGGGATCAACATGTCCTAAGTCTAGGGTTTCTAGATTATTTGAGTTAAAACCTATGTTAAGCTTATACAGAGGAATATTCGGGGCATCTAGACATATTTTTTTACTAGTTTAATCAATGGAAGCATAATGTGTTAAGAATGAGCATGTATTTAGCAAGGGGTCCCTCTCATATGCATGATCTATGGTTTGGTCATGGTACAATGCACTATATTCTTAGGGTCTCAATTAGTTGACTATATGATTTGTCCTTTGATGGTGTTGCATCTTTCATACGAATCTAATCCATTTCTTTGGTTTTGTGGCTTGGGTGAAAGATGGAGTACTGAGGCGAATGAATCTAATATTTGATGGTCAAAAGACCATTCATCAAATCTTGATAGAATTTCCCTCTATATTTTTTTTAAATTTACATCAAGATGCTAATAATGGGCATCAAGGGATTGGAATTAAAGAAGTTGGGATGTTGTTACTATTCATGTCACCATTGTCTTATATTTGCATCATTGTGTCCCTTATAACTCTTCATTCAATATTTATAAAGACACCTATACCATCTATATAAGATTACCCAAACAATGACAATACTATAGCATATTGTGTGCTCTGATTTCCATTAGGGTGAAGATGAAATCAATTTTTCTTCATAAGTTAATAGTGCTATGGTGAAATACCATGAATTAGTCTTAGGGAGAAAAGGGGGTAGTGGTTACCCTACAAATCCTCACATGCCATAACCATGCTATGAAACTTTTCACTATCACTATGTCATGGTTAGTGCTCATGTTATGAAAGAAGAAAGTGGTATGTAGATTCATATTAGCATGAGGAAATCATATATGAGTATTTAGATCAATATTCATGCGACATGATTGTCATAGGTGATAGATAAAAGGATGGACTATCATGATGAGTTGCATGGGACTATATCAAATTTATGAAACTCAATGTGTTTAGGATTGTCACCATTGGATCATTGAGGTATTGTATTGTTTGAATCATGAGAGATGGTGGATGAGTGTGTCTCCACAAAATTCATCTAAGGTAAAATAAATTTAAGGTGGGCACCTTAGTGTTGTCCTATTATAAAATACAATGAGGAATGTTATGCATTCACAATACCCTAGGTCAATTATATAGAGTTTTGTATGTTTTGTAGTCCTATAATGATTGAGTTTTGCATGTTTCCAATAGATTACCATACTATTCCTATGTCATTCTACCCTTCAGAAGTCATTCCTAACTTTTGGATTAACATTTAAAAACATCATAAGATGGGATAGAATAAAGAAGAGTTGATGTATGAGTAAGAGGAGATGCTAATAATTTCAAATACTATCATGAAGACTAAAAGCTAGTTAACAGTCTACTAGGACAGCCATAATGCTAAATATTGTTACTTTTGTGAACTTACGACTATCATAGGAAATTGGCACTCTGTTAAAACTAGGGTAGTGGTGTCACTAAAATGTTAGCTATGGTCATAATATTATCATCACAAATTGCCAAGTATCTAGAACTCAAATCTAAATGGAGAAGTTATGAGGAGGTTAGGGTATATAAAAATATTAAGTCACACATGTATGAGAAGGTATACATAGACCTATAGGAAAGATTTTAGAGGTTGGTCACACGTGTAAGTGCCATTTTGAATAAGCCCTTCTCTATTTGGCCTAAAGAGGCCCTATTTTAGTGTATTTTTGAGAATTCTTATGTTGGGTGAGTGATTTATGCAAGGGAAGTGTTTAGACATGTTATATATGCCTATTGACACCTTCCCTATCAATCTTAGGTTTTAAATCAATGTGCAAGTCTCTATTATTACATTAGAGTCCCCAAAATAGGCCTAATTTGATTGTAACAACACATTTTTTCCTATTCTATAAAAAACCCTATCTTATTTTCACATATGTTTTACAAGGAACAAAAGGGTATACAAATCAAGTCTCAAATCTTCATTATTAGGTGTATGAAGGAAGTTATGATAGGAAAGGTCTCTGAGAAGGGCTACAAACTAGTGTGAAGCAAGTGTGAGCTAGTGAGAACTTGAATTGCTTAGTTCATTGCATGAACATATCAAGTTGGGGTCATATGATCTAGTGCATATCTCTAGACAAGATCTATGTCATGAAGTTTAGGAGTCATGTGAATAGACAAGGCATGGTAGGTTGCAAGCAAGTGTTTAAGGTAAAGAGCCAAGTTGATGTGAGTATGGTTGAGCTAGGATGGCATTACTTGTCTTTGTTTCCACACTTTGCATACATGTCTCATAGGACAATTGTAACAACATCATCTATTGAAATTCCTTTATCCTTTATGCTTTGATGGATGTCCATACCCTGTTCTGAAGATCCCATATGGGCATAGACAAGGAGGATGCTGGCTAAGGTTATGGAATTTCATTTTACACATGCCAATTGCATTTTCTTGAAAGTTTATATATCCCTTAATTTATCATGCAAATATAAACTATGTTTTCATCTTATAATGGATAATAGATGTGTAAATGTTTGCTATCAATGATAATGGATGTGTTTTTTGTACAATTTTCAATAAATGTGAGGGCTGAAGTTACATTGCCTCATAAACTTTACCTTCTTGCCCTTCATTACCTTCAAGTAGACTTGTTTCCTCACACTCACCAGTCAGTGAGTGACGTTAGCTACAATTCAGAATAGAAATTATATAAATACATGTGATAACAACTCTATTATAGATCTTATTTAAATTTATCATTACCTACGTTGACTGTGCATTTGTCTTTCTCTTGCAAAATGAGGAAGAGAGTAAGAGAGAGAGAGAGAGACGTTTGGCATGATTCACATATCCTCATTTCACCTTCTATATGGTTTATATGTTTTGCATATCCTCATTTCACCTTTCTACATTTGCTTTACACCTGCCACTTTTAATACATGTCTATTAGGGTAATTGAAACTACATCTAACAAAATTCCCATATCCTATATGCTTTGTGGATGTAATTAGAACACATTCCATACCTATTGGGGTCAAATTAATGGTGCCAATGCATTGGGGTGGGCTGGTGAATGCTAGGGGAGGTGTCTTTTCAGCATTGAAGCCTCCTGGTCATTATCGGCTACATCGAATGCATACAATCTCTCAAAAGCCCTAAGACAAAAAAGGTGTCAAACATTGGACCGACTATTCCATCAAACCGTGACACCTAGGAACATATTATTTGCATGTATAGGTGGATTTTAGGTCCACCTACAAATACCTACCTCCATTTTTTAAATCAATTTCGTTTGCCTATGGTGGCAAGTAACACATTGTTTCAAAATGCTTCAATTTCATGCAATGGAAAGGTGCTAGGAGTGAGATTTTGCATTCCATATCTTGTGGAGTTGAACCAACTGCACCAATGCGTTAGGGTAAGTGGGTAATGTTGAATGCACAAGACAACTAAGAGGTGGGGTGAATCAGTTGTATCAAAAATTTCAAACCCTAGCAAACATTCAGATCCACATTAACCTTTAAACATGTTATGATGATTAAGCATGGAAAGTAAATAACTGAAATTGAAGAATGTTCACTACAGGTGGACTCACTGTCCAAGTGGACTCATTGCCCACTAAGAAAGAAAGAGAGAAGAGAAGAGTGGCTCACTACCAGGATTTGAACTGATATAATTGCATCTAACCTATGCATGGAGTTCAGTTCCAATGAAGCTCAATATTCACCACAAAACAAACAACACCTTCGCAACAACACTAAAAATAGTAGACACCTTCTGCTCACTACATCTAGTAGCCTAACACATGAAATATCTCACTGCACCGATCAAATTTGCATCATAAATGTCATACCCTTCGCGCACACTCGCAGACATGAACTCTTGACACTTATTTATACCATTATCAAACTTGAAATCATTCTCCAAGGTTGGCAACACATCTTAATTCATAAATTTTAATTTAGTTCTAGACCAAAACATTCCCATGAAGGAAAGGAATGAATGTAGACTATCCCACATCTTAGCACAGACCTAAATTCCATCTTACACGTTATTCCAAGCTTCCTCAATCAACAAAACTTAACAAAAACTAGTGCAAACAATCAAGTCGGCCAAACTTGGGTTAACACTATGTACATTTAAGTACACACTTCCTCAAAGATAAAAACACCTCACAGATCTTACACAAAGTTTTAACACAATCTAGAAACATCCACGAACATATTGAAGTCACCTGAAAACTAACAAATTCAACCACACCAACTTTCACTTGAAGAAAGTTCACAATCTGCTTACAAACAACACTATCGAACTCTACTATAGAAGAAATTACTTCCTGGAGCATCAAATCATGAACCTTCTTGATTGAAGATAGATAAGGACCTTATAAGCACACATCCAGAACCACAACACCTGAAACCACTTTGCAGAGAAATGCGGAGCAAAACATTTTCTCCCAGACAGACTGCAAACACTGTCAAACACTATTCTCAAACTAGTGAACACAACTTTCACTGCACAATGATCTGAAGCACCAAATTCTAGATTTAGCATCTTCAAACATTTCGAAACAGCATATCCAAACCACATACTTAGATCTCCAACACAAAAGAAATGTGGAGCAAAAACTTGAACATCACTAGATATAAGCTAGAAGACTTCTTCAGCACATTATTTCCAACATTAATCAAATTTTCTCAAAAGCACTTGGAAACCCAATAATAGAAGTATATCCTCGACATCTTCAGCACCTCTACAAAGCAATAAAAGCAACTCAGTCAAACAACAACAATATGAACATCAGAAGATACAGTTAACACCAATGACAACACAAGCTTGTTGACATCAATGACAACACCGATTAGCACATGCTTGCAATAGGCAAATACTAGGGGAGGTCTTGTTTCATGCACCAAGTGTCTCAGTTTGTTTAGTGCAGCAAGCTATTAGCAAATTCACTTAACATCCCTAAGAGCAAAAAACTCCCAAACTTTGATGGAGCAGTTCTCAAAATTCATGGTAGATGGGAATGTTCTGTTTGGACCTACACATGCAAGTGGGGTCCTTCCACAATAACCTCTCTCAATTTTGGTCAACTCCAATTCATTTGACCGTGCCAAAATCAAATGCATGCTATAAAATGCTTTAGTTTCATGCAATGGAAAGGTGCTAGGAGTGATACTTTGCATTCCACAACTTGTGGGGCTGAACTGACTATGCCAATGTGTTAGTGTGGGTGGGTAAATGCTATGGGAGGTCTCATTTCATGCGCCAAGTGTCCCTGTCATTTGGGGTAGTAGGCTGCAAAAAACTAACAAACTTTGATGAAGCATTTCTTAGAATTCATGGCAGCTGGGAATGTTTTGTTTAGACCTACAAGTGCATGTGGGGTCTATCTACAATAACCACTCTTAGTTTTGGTCGACTCCAATCTATTTGACCGTACCAAAATCAAATGCATTCTTGCAAAATACTTCAATTTCATGCAATGGAAAGGTGCTAGGAGTGAGATTTTGCATTCCACAGCTTGTGGGGTCAAACCAACTATGTTAACACGTCAGGGTGGATAGGTAAATGATAGGGGATGTCTCATTTCGTGTGCCAAGTGTTTCTGTCATTCGGGGCAATAAGCTACCGGCAAAGTCACTTAAGATCCCTAAGAATAAAAAACTACCATAATTTGACGTGGTAGTTCTCAAAATTCATGGCAGCTGGGAAAGTTTTGTTTTGACCTATAGGTGCACATGGGGTTTTTCTACAATAACCTCTCTTAGTTTTGATCAACTCCAATCTGTTTGACCATGCCAAAATCAAATGCATTCTTGCAAAATGCTTCAGTTTCATGCAGTGGAAAGGTGTTAGGAGTGACATTTTGCTTTCCACAACTTGTGGGGCTGAACTGATTACAAAAACACATCAGGTGGATGGTAAAATGCTAGGGGATGTCTCGTTTCATGCATCAAGTGTCTCAGTTGTTCGATGCAGCAAGCTACAGGCAAAGTCAATCAAGATCCCAAGAGAAAAAAACTTCCAAACTTTGATGGAGTAGTTCTGAGAATTTGTGGTAGCTGGGATTGTTATGTTTCAACCTACAAATGTATGTGGGGTCTGACCATAATAACCTCTCTCAGTTTTGGTCAACTCCAATCCCTTTGATTGTGCCGAAATCAAATGCATTCTTGCAAAATGCTTCAGTTTCATACAACACAACCTTTCCAGGAGCCATATTTTTTCTTCTACTCATTGTGGGGCTGAACCAACAACACCAACATGTCAGGGTGGGTAGGTAAATCCTAGAAGAGGTCTTGTTTCATGTGCCAAGTGTCACAATTGTTTGGGGTAGCAGGCTACTGGCAAATTTAGTTAAGATCCCTAAGTGCAAAAAATTGCCAAACTTTGGAGTAGTTCTTAGAATTTGTGGCAGTTGGAAATGTTATGTTTAGACCTATAGGTGCATGTGGGGTCTATACACAATAACTTCTCTTAGTTTTGGTCAACTAACCATGCTGAAATCAAATGCATTCTTGCAAAATGCTTTAGTTTCATGTAGTGGAAAGGTGCTAGGAGTGAGATTTTGCATTCCACAGCTTGTGGGGTTGAACCAACAGCACCAATGGGTAAATGCTAGGGGAGGTCTTGTTTCATGCACCAAGTGTCCCAATCTCTTAGGGTTGCAGGCTACCAGCAAAGTCACTTATGATCCCTAACAACAAAAAACTACCAAACTTTGACGGAGCAGTTGTCATAATTTGTGGCAACTGGGAATGTTTCATTTGGATTGACAGGTGCATGTGGGGTCTATCCATAATAACTTCTCTTAGTTTTCATCAAATCCAATCCATTTGACTATGTCAAAATCAAATGCATTCTTGTAAAATGCTTCAGTTTCATGCAGCACAACCTTTCTAGGCGCCATATTTTTCATTCTACTCATCGTGGGTTCAAACTAACTACGCTAACACATCAAGGTGGGTGGGTAAATGCTAGGGGAGGTCTTGTTTCATGTACCAAGTGTCCCAGTTGTTTTGGACTGTAAGCTACTGGCAAAGTGACTTTTTTAGTAACTTACAACCCAGAATGACTGGGACACTTGGCGCACAAAATGAGACCTCTCCTAGCATTTACCCACCCACCCCAATGTGTTGGCATAGTCAGTTTAGCCCCACGACTTGTGGAATGCAAAATTTCACTCCTAGCACCTTTCAACTTTATCGATAGCATGTAGTGTGAAATGACTAAGACAATTGGCGAATGAAATGAGACTTCCCATAGAATTTACCCACCCACCCCAACATGTTGGTGTAATTAGTTTGCCCCACAACCTATGGAATGCAAAATTTCACTCCTAGCACCTTTTGACTTTGTTGGTAGCTTGCATCTTGGAATGAATGAGACACTTGGCGCATAAAACAAGACCTCCCCTACAATTTACCCACCCATCCCCAATGCGTTGGCGCAATTGATTTGGCCCCATGACCTGTGGAACGCAAAATGTCACTGCTAGCACCTTTTGACTTTACCAGTAGCTTGCAGCCTGAAATGACTGAGACACTTGGCACATGAAACAAGACCTCCCCTTGCATTTACTCACCCACCTTGATGTGTTGGCATAGTTAGTTCGGCCCCATGACTTGTGGAATACAAAATTTCACTTCTAGCACCTTTCAACTTTACAGGTAGCTTATAGCCCAGAATGACTGAGACACTTGGCACATGAAATGAGATCTCCTCTAGCATTTACCCACCCACCCTGACGTGTTGGTGTAGTTATTTCAGCCCCATGACTTGTGGAATGCAAAATTTCACTCCTAGCACTGTTGTCAATCAGGGTTGCACCCTAGCTAAGATTTGACTCAACTATCTTGTTAAAATATGGAAACACTCTTAGGTTGTGGGTGACCTATGGTGAGAATGAATCTCCAGAGCGGGTTGGTTCCCCTGGCAAATCACCTAAACTGCAAAACTTTTTGAGGAAAAGGGTTTAGAAAGATAACTCAAAATGAAAATCCTAAACTCTTAACAGGTGATACAATAGAACTTTACTTATTTTAATGCCTTCACTCACAATCAATCTCCCAAAACATTAACTTTCACAATCTCACCTGGACATACAACTCAACAGTAATTTATATGAAGGCTCAAAAGACTGAACACAACATACAACCTGAATCATATGAAACTCTTGTACACAAATTCACAATAACAAGACATAGAAAGGATTCAGTATTTTGAATTACAATCAACATCAATTACTACTACAAATATGAGACAAGAAATGAGATAGGAATGCTCTGCTATTTTATTAAAACTGAAGGAGTATGCAAATACAAATCTGAGTACAAATATCAGCTTACAAAGCTTTCTGTAGTGTGCAAGAAAGTAAGAAGCAAATTTGAAACCCCCAAAACTGAGTTTCTTTCCCCTATATAAAGCCAAAAAGACTTTCTAAAAACTCAGCTAGCTGTCTTACCCAAAAAGAAACTAATGTCTGATTTTTGAGCAAAGGGAAAAAGCCACAAAAAAAGGGCCTAAAACTAACCCAAAACGAGTAATAATAGGCAGAAACTTTCCCTCCCAAGTGGACCTACCCAAAAGGATACTAAAAACAAGCTAGAATTGACTGAAAAATAGAAATAGAAAGTCAATTCACTGAAACTTTCTAATTTGTACAGTTGGAACTCCAACAGAAAAGAAAGTTGCTTGCCTAATTTTACTGCATTTTTATTGACAATTATTAAAGCAATTTATAAAACATTGCTTTTAATAAGGCCTTACAATTATTTTTTGCAGCTACAACTTTTGTAAAATAGAAATAAAAGGTCAATTTGAGTTTGATTTTTTGCAAAAAAATACAAGGCAAGTATGATTTTAATGAAAATTTCCCAAGTATGAAGTATTCTAAGGTGTTAGGCATTTGATTTTCTACAAAAATAGCCATATGATTTTCTTCAAAAATCATAAAATACTAAGGCATATAGCCTAAGGTTGCAAAATATGAAAAGATTTAATACCACAAAGGGTATTAATATTTGCATAAAGTCAAAATCATGAAAATAAATCCCCATAAGGGGTCGGCCAGACTTAGGGCAAAAGAAACCCTAAAAACAAAAGTCGCAGCCTTCCTACATTTCGCTCTTCATTTGGCACTTAGCACTTTGGGTGCCACCATTGTTAGAGTTTTGTTCAAGCTTTTGGAGACTTTTTGTATGCAGACTTGGCAAAAATTGAGCTTGGATAAGCTCTTCACCTATATAACTTGCTTTTTCCTTCAAACCCTGCAGATATAATGCTTGTTTTCAGCTTTAAAATGTAGAAAATGGTGAATGTATTTTTCATTCTGTGTGTTTGTTGTAAGTAAAATACAGTCTATATTTCTATTCTTCATGATTTTTTGAATCATCTCCCTCAACACGATGTGTATTTGTTCCTGTAGTTATTGATCTGGCATAAAGAAAATTTATACAATGGCTTCTTTTGTGCTCTTTTTGTGCTTCTCAGTTGCTGCTAGGGTTTTATGGAAACCCTCTAATTACTCCTACTGCGATGAACTCATAGACTTACTTGGTTCCTTGATAAAATCATGAAAGAAAAAAGAAGTATTGACTGTATTTTGCTGCACTACAGGTGATTGTCACCATTGCTCATTATTGTGGCTTGTGATCTTTGCAAACAACATCTCTTCTCTGTCAAAACATAGGTCCACTCTTACTTGCAGTTGCTACATCCAAAGTCTCTAAGTCATTTGGTTTCTTGACTGATCTTTTGTGAGATGGATGTCCTTCTAGGTGACTATTATCTGATTATGACTGCACCCTCATTAGCACTATGTTATTTCCTTCTTATCTCTTCTTATTCATTCTTTTTATTCTTTGCTGCTTCAGGCATCACTAGTTATTTGAAGAAACCTCAAATAAGTACAAAAGTCTCCACATCTCGGGCAACTGTTGATTGACTCATGCCATATGTTTCCAATCACTTGATAGATTTAGTCTAGTCTCTTAGGCCATTAGATGATTGGTAGAGAAGGATCCTTAGAAAGAGTGAGTAAGTGCTACTATGAGGGTTTGCAATATGGTTTTGCACATAACAACACCGGGCATTTATCCCTTTCTTTGCATTGTTATGCTTGTGAAAGATGATTGCATCTTCCAAAATCCACTATATGTGTAAGGTCTCTCAAGTTTTGACTGTCTTTCCAAGCTCTATTACTATTTGGAATTCTTATGATTGCCTTTTCCACATTTGGCTATCCCTCCTTCACAAACCTTCATACCTCCTAGGTGACTATTTAGGACTGATTATGTCAATCTCTAGGTCCCATGAATGAAGCTTCCTCATGGTTTTATCACTGTATTTTCTTTAAGGAGTTCTCATGATGACTGTAGCACCTTAACATTTGTTGTCCTTTGTCCTTGTTGATGTTACGATTTCATAGCTTCTCTTCATGATTATCAATGTGTTTTGACATGACTGCCACTTGTATAGATTATTCATGACTGTCTACTACTTATGGAATGACTAACACTGATATTTTATGACTGCCCACTTCAGGACTAATAAGGTTGTCAAAAGAACTTGAATCTTGTGGATGAAACTATGGAAATTATACAGTGTTGGAACTGATTGACTAACTTAAAGGTTTTTAGAGATGATGCCACTTACTCAGAGCTGCTATTTTGTGCTTCTTGGTTTGACTGTCCTGTAGCTGATATAACATGCTACTTTTTTGTATTGGACATTATCAAACCTTTAGTATTATTTCCTCTGATATTGATGGTTGTCTTTTGCAGCTTTATATGTTCTTTGACTATCTTAAGAAGCTTCTTGACACAACTTTGTGAGTAAATCAATGTCTAGACTACTTTGCCATGTGAGTGCCTCCCCAAGACTATCCCCATGAGAGCTATGACTGTACATATATCTATTTGTGCACTATGAACCTCCAATCTTCATCTCTGGATATAGATATAGGACTGTTTTCCTTTAATTGTCCTCATTTCTTATGGATGATAGCTGCTTTTATCTCCTATGATAGTCATTGAGGGTGTTTCATGACTGTCTCCTCCATGTTGGATAGCTTACCTCGCTCTTGATAGACTACTCAGTTTTCTTGTATTCAATCATGGTTGCTGCCTTCTCTTATTAGTTCCAATTGAGAAAATGTTTCATCATTTATGATAGTGATATCAGCCACTTCACCATTATAGGTGATGCGATATATTCTTAAGGTTAAAATGCTTTTACTCTTTTAGCATATATAAGATGAGCTTGGGGCAGTCTTAGCAAAACACTGGATCTCTTGCATTGTTTTCATTGTGTATTGATTGATGTCCCAAAGCATTTGATCTTCTTTGTATTCACTGTTTGTCATCACTTCTTGATTCTTGATGGATGTACCTTCAAAGCATGTAGAAAACATGATGTATAACAGTAATAGATGAAGTAAAACATGATGCCAATATTGCATTGTGAATAACTCAAACAACAATAAATGTTGATACGCAGCAGCAGTAAGTATCATTCAATGAGATCAAATAATGACAGCATAAAATTTTGTTTGCAAATAGAACTCCTTTAATGAAAGATAGTGCATTTTTATTTAGCTCTGCATATTTATTAAGTACTCAAGTAAGCCATTGTTCATTTGTGATTTTCACTTCATTGCACTTTTTAATTGACTGTCATGGATGATTAATGCCTTTGACTCCTAAATCCACTCTATGAATCACTCCTTCAGCTGAAAATGTTTCTATTTGAGCATTATGAATATGAATTCCTATCTCATTCCCCTTTTGAGAATTAGGGGCAGCATGCTGGGCTCACCTTGTATGAGCAGGTGGTTGGGCTAAGGAGCATGAAGAAGAAGGTAAAATACTCAAGAATACTTAAGGTATGATAGACATGTTGATGGTAGGCTCACTGTTATGATGTAGTTGTTGACACTTATTGATGTTTACTATGATGACACTATTGATACTTTATGATTAGTACATTATGCTTATGTTGTGATCAGTTATGGATTAATTGATTATGTAGATTTGTTTTACTACGTGAATTATGTGACTATCTGACTATGTGTTATCTGGTTGTTTAGTTACTAATAAACTTGTTTAATGTAGATATTTGTGATGTGTTTTGTGAAGGGATAGTATAGTATTACTTATAATGAGCACCCTACTATGCTATGATTCCCTGTCGCAGTGTGTTTGATTATATGTATGTATGTATGTATGTATGTATGTATGTATGTATATATATATATCTGTGTGTGTGTGTTTGTACACAACCCCTTGGTTTGATGTAGGTTGCAGGTACCAGGCACCGACTCCACCTGAATTATCAGGTCTAAGCGTGCCTTTACACCAATGGATAATGTCGATGAGAGATAACATAGGGTTCCCTCGGTCAGCCAACGTCTTCAGCCAATCATCCATGTATTTCCAATCATGGGTGTAGTTGTCGCTCAGTTGGTACTTGCCCTTGGGTGTTGGTCATCCTTTGGTATGTGGTTGTTATTGTTTGTTTATTGTAGTTTAAGGTTCATTTTATTGAACTTAGTGACCAAGGTATTAAGTTGTTGATTATAGTCATTTGGTTCATTTTATAGAATAAGTGATCTATGTGTATAGACGTGTTGATGTTTGATCATTTTGGTTATATAGTCAATGTGTATTTGTTGGAGATTTATTAATTGTTATAGTAATAATAATAATAAGTTTATATATATACATCAATATTAGTTATTTAATTAATGTAGAAAATTAAGAATATTAATTAGTTGATTTTTATATTAATTAAATTAGTAGCTTTGAAAGCTAACAATAATAATGACAATAATAATAATATTGTTAATATTTAGTACTTTATTGATTTTATCTATCATGTGAGATTTTATTTTATTTTGTCATTAATTTGTTGTTGGAGTGGGTTGTCAGAAATTTGAAAATTATTCCTATTAGTAGTGTTATGAATGCAATTAATTTTGGGTTGTGGATATCTGTAATGGAGAGAATGACGATAATGGGTATCAATTGTTTTGTCTATTTTGATTTTGGGAAGATGATTTAAGGGGAGAGTTCTTAGAAAAGATACGCAGAAATTTAGGGAAGAGAAGAGTAATTGGCAGAGGAAGAGGAGAAGGGAGCAATGGAGATCTGCAGAATTTCTGGGTATGTATTAAACAAAATTTCTTCTACTTGTCTGGATATGTAGAAAAATCATGCATGTGAGTAGTCTATGCAATTTTATGATTTGTCAAATTCTGGTTGAAGTGTGGTCCTTTGTGAATTATTCCAGACAATAGTAAACCCTTTTGAAATCAATGTCCATCGGCAATCAAATGGAAGTTTCTCCAGTTAATTGAAATGATTGATCAATCTCTGCAACCTATTCTCTCTGTATGCTTGATGAGTATATATTCTTTTCTATAAACCCCATTATATTTAATCCTGTCATTTGCATTTGTTTGGATGTTCTCTTTAACAATCTAGCCGTGTATATCCTACAATTGTAGCAATTTTAAATATTTTTGATCCTCCAATCTTCACACCTATTTATCTTTCTTCACACCTACCTATCTTGCTATTACACTATCATCATATTTTCATATTACTAGTAGACACCTTAGCTAAATGAAATCTTTTGCTACTAGAAGAAATTAAATCCTTCTCTTTTGTTGCATTTTTGTGTCTATGTCAATTTATTTTATCAAAAGAAATCTCAACTTCTGTAGTGTTGCCCTTGCCTGTAGAGATCAAAATTTATTGCGAGGCAAACCTATTTTTTTCTTTCCAGCCATCAATCTGTATAATCAATCAAACAAATTTCTTTTGTCTAAAATCTCATACCATTTCATGACTTGTAGTAATAATGCCAATAGAGATAAATTCCATTCTAACAAAACTTTCATATTTTCTATTCCTCCAGCCTACCTGATTGTACGACCTCCATATGCATAGAATCATGCTTGATATAGCATTTAAAACTTAGCATCTGTAGCCCAATTGTTATCTTAGACCAAAGGTATAGGAGATTTTAGATTTTATTAGCTTTTACACATAAAAATTTATGAAACTTTCTTCCCTCAAGTACTACCATACGACCATATGGCACCAGGGGTACTCTTTGATATTGCTTGAAACCAAAAATATTGCAAATGAAGTTTGGTTTGTAGTTTATGCATTTGAAACAATGAATTTTAGTATGTAAAACAATGAAATTTTACCTGAATTAAATTCTTTAGAATCCCTCTTCTTGTCCATGGCAACCATATGGCCTAGCTCAGCCAAGCTCTCACATAAATTCTTTTCATTATATCAAATTTAATTCTGGTTTGTGTGAATACTTTTATATGAATAAATGAATAGAAGTGAATAAATAAATCTCTTTGTGCTTAAATAATTTTTTTAGGAAATGGGAATGGTAAGTTTTAGAAACATAAAAATCTATCTTTTGTATTACCATATTAGAATTAGAAATATTTTTAGAGTTTAGAAAGTATTCTTATTTAATCATAATATATATTATGAAACTATAAAATCTTATTCTTTTGAATTTGATAACTTATTTTAATTTTATTTTAAGAATTTAAATAATTAAACCTTTTTAACTAAATATTAAGTATTTGATGTTGCATAATGTTAATTATAAAGTTTAACTATCTTTAAAATTGTCCTTTAATAAATTATTGTTTTAATTTGAGTTTTATTTATTATTTTTGAAGGTGTGATGTCAACTCCCTATTTAATAGGGAAGAATAATTTTATGGTTGTGTTTTATTTTTAAGTATTTTTTTTTAAGAGAAATCAAATCCCTATTATTTAGAGATGTGTTATATTTAAGTATTATTATATTTCATTTATGAGAAATCAAATCCCTATTATTTAGGGATGTGTTATATTTAAGTATTATTTTATTTCATTTATGAGAAATCAAATCCCTATTATTGAGGGATGTGTTATATTTAAGTATTATTTTATTTCATCCCTGTTATTTAGGGATATATTATATTTAAGCATTACTTTATAAATAAAAAGTCAAATCCTTTTAAAATAATTTATTGATTTATTATTTTTTCTTGTATATCTAAGAATATTAGTAGTTTTATCTATTGTAAGAGAGTAGGATATGGATAATAAATTAGGCTTCTTACTATATTTTTGTCTTAGTCAAATTGATGTAAATTATCATATTATAAATGTTGAATTGTTATTTTGGATCTAGTTATAAGGTGTGTATGATGACCTTAGTTAAGTCTTTAATTTTAGTATGAATTAGGATATTTTATGTAGTGTGTATAGAGTTAGTCTATGAAGTTAATTTATGTTTGTTATATGTTTAGATATCCTTGATATTTTTTGGTGGAAAATAACATTTAGTTTAGATTTAGTAAGACTTGTCAAGTATATATATATATATATATATATATATATATATATATATATATATATATATATATATATATATATATATAGCTACCTCTTCACCTTAAGGAACTTTGTGGTCATATAATGGAGTCTAATCTTATTTATGACTTAAATTAAAGATTGTGCTTAGTTATGAAATTGGGTGAGTAAGTGGAGGATAGGTTTGATATGATATAAAATGTTTAGCATTTAACTCATATACTTTCTAAAGATTTAAAAGGGATGATCGATTTTAATCTACTTTATGATCCTTTATGTTTTGCTTATACAATTATTTTGAATAGAAATCACAAAGTTGTCTAGAATTTTAATAAGATCCACATCAATGTAGAAAGTGGTTTAGTCTAATAACGGGTAGTATCTTGTTTGACTAAATTTTTTGTTATAGAATAATTGGTAACCCTTCAAATTATTATTGTTCTGCATTGTTGGGATAGAGTTACCTTATGTTGTTAGATGATTGATCATGCTTGGAATAATGTTACATTCTTTAAAACCATTATTAGTACATCAGATCATATGTTACATTTGTGGTTTTGTTATTGAAGTATTGATGAGGGATCTTGGTTTATGATGTGTTTTGGAAGTGATTGTGATGTGTGACCATTGTGTTTTAATGGGGTCATGCATTGTGTTATTTGGGGAAAGTGGTTTCTAGAGGCCTAAGGGAGTGTGATTGTGTGGGGGTTGGCTATGTGTGCATATTGTGAGTTGAATGAAATGTATTCTTGAAATATGGTTTCTTATTCATGTTGGAATGTTACATGTGCAAGATAGTTGTGCCTTGCTCAGTGTACCTATACATCTAATTATACTGATTATGCAAGAAGGTAAATGCCTTGCATTGTATTTGAGCATTTGTAGTTAAGTTGGTTAAAGTCTTGCTTGATGGATAGGGTTTTCTAGACATAGATAGGGGAGTGGCTTTTAATGTGGGGTTGGGGCCCAAAGTGGCTAGCCAAGATAACCCATTGGAAGTTGGTAATCAAGTGATAACCTAATTAATGAATTAAGGGGTTGGGTAGTTAATCACATTAATCAAGATAAAGTATGCCTCACTCATGGCTCAAGTGCTCATTTAAGATTGAGATGAGATGAGAAGGCCTAGAATGGCAAATCAACTACCTTGTCCTCATGAAAGGTATGTTGGTTCCGCATGAGTTTGTATGGGGGTCGGCGGTCGGGAGAGGCTACTAGGATAACCTAGGATGGGGGCTAGTGCCTAGGAAGACCTACCAAGATAACACATGACAAGCTATGTGATGACACTCATCCCTATTGTAGTCTGGCATTCCCAAGTTGTATTTTCCTCCTTTGATTGTGTGAGTGCCTCTAGAATTGTATGTTAAGTGTGTAAGTGTTGTTTGAGTTGCTTGTGATGTTCATATTGACCAAGGTTGCATTGGAGTTGTGTAGTCCTTGCATCTATTAGCCTTTTGTCTTTTGATAATTGTCTTTGTGGGACCTCATTGTTATCTCCTAGCATGGGGGGTGGACCTTAGGGTTCCACATGGTCGGGTGGTTGTACTTTATTCCATTAGTTCTCTGTCATCATGGCTTGTGTGTAAAGAAGATGTATTTATCTTGATTTCAGTTTTGCACTTGTATCGAAGACGAACATTTGTACTATTTAGATCTTTTATATCAAAAGAAATCCTTATGTAATTGATGTATCCAGAAAGAGAGCTTTTGTATCATTGAAATTATGTAATTCCTCTTGTAAGATATATTATTTGTAATGCAAACTTCTTGATGTATTTGGATGTCGTAATGAAAGATGCTAGTTTGATTCAGTTGGTTTATTGGATTTAACTATGTACATTGTTGATTGTTGTTAAATTACAATAATGCAGCTATGTAATCCCTAGAGATGATAGTTTAACTTGATGCTATCAATCTATGTTATGTTTTCTTATCGTTTCTTTCTTTAAAAACAAATTCTACTTTTTTATTGCTTAGTTAAACTTATCTTTAGGGTTGCATGGTGGGGCATTACAGACCGTCATGGATGATCAATGCCTTTAACTCCTGAAGCCACTTTATGAATCACTCCTTCAGCTGAAAATGTCTCTATTTGAGCATTATGAATATGAATTCCTATCTCATTCCCCTTTTGAGAATTAGGGGCAGCATGCTGGGCTCAACCCTTGTGGGAGCCCATTTTTGCACGATATGCTATGATGTCTTCATAAATAGATCAGTAACATGGTTTCTCCTATACTTGCATAGTGAACAAACATGTTAGATAAAAAATAGCGAAGCTCAATGCTCATGTGATGTTTTATTTTCAGGCTTTCTTGCATACATTTGATATTTGTGTATCTAATGCATTGTAAAATGTGCTATATTTTTGTTGATGGAGCATGTGATGAGACTCATAGCTGAAGCTCTAACCAATCTCTCTCAATTACTACAGGTTCACTTGAAGATTAGGAGCGAGGAGGGGAAAGCAACAATGAAGACCAACACGCAACCACCACAAGAAATGATGGCTATATTTCTTTTTATGTGTCTTTCTCTTATTTAATCTTCAGATGTATAGCACATTTCTTATGTTGTGTTGGTTCAGCTACTCCCACGGCTTGTGTGGGACATTTGATCATTCTTTTCTTTTTAATGTATCAAACAACAACATTTTTACAGTCTTGTGTATATTTCTTATTACAAAATGAATGAAACATTACCAAATAAATGAAAGGAATATCTTGCAATTTAATGTAGTCTCATTTATATTGTAAAACATTGCACCACAAAACTGAATTCTCTCTTTTGAACTTTGATATGCAATGATTAAGCATGGTAGAAATATGTTAGAATACTCTTCACCTTTAAATGTAAACAAACTATTTTAGCTCTAGCAATTTGAGCTGTAGGTGAAAAATTGGTAACAAGCACCTTTCGACTTTACAAGTAGCTTATAGCCCAAAATGAATGAGACACTTGGCACACAAAATGAGGCTTCCCCTAGCATTTTTCCACCCATCCCAACATGTTGGCGTAGTCAGTTCGGCCCCATGACCTATGAAATGCAAAATTTCACTCCTAGCACCTTTTGACTTTGTCAATAGCTTGCAACTTGAAACGACTGAGACACTTGGTGCACGAAACAAGACCTCCCCTAGAATTTACCTACCCACCCTAATGTGTTAGCATAGTTGGTTTAACCCCATGAGTTGTGGAATGCAAAATCTCACTCCTAGCACCTTTCCACTTCATGAAACTGAAGCATTTTGCAAGAATACATTTAATTTCAAAACAATCAAATAGATTGGAGTTGACCAAAAATGAGAGAATTTATTATGGACGGACCCCACATGCACCTGTAGGTCTAAACGGAACAATCCCATCTACCACAAATATTGAGAACTAATCCATCAAAGTTTGACAATTTTTTACTTGTAGGGATTTTAAGTGACTTTGCTGGTAGCTTGCTGCTTTGAATGACTGGGACACTTGGCGCACAAAATGAGACCTCCCATAGCACTTACCCACCCACCTTGATGCGTTGGCGCAATTAGTTTGGCCCCACGAGATGTAGAATGCAAAATCTCACTCCTAGCACCTTTCCACTGCATGAAACTGAAGCATTTTTTAAGAATGCATTTGATTTTGGTACAGTCAAACACATTGGAGTTGACCAAAACTAAGAGAGTTTATTATGGATGGACCCCACATGCACCTATAGGTCCAAACAGAACAATCCCATCTTCCATGAATTCCAAGAACTTCTTGATCAAAGTTTGACAGTTTTTTGCTCTTAGGGATCTTAAGTGACTTTACCAGTAGCCTGTTGCGTCGAATGACTGGGACACTTGCGCATGAAATGAGACCTCCCCTAATATTTACCTATCCACCCCGATGCGTTAGCATTGTTTTTTCAGCCCCACGATGAGCAGAATGAAAAATATGGCTCCTTGCAAGGTTGTGTTGTATGAAATTGAATCATTTTGCAAGAATGCATTTGATTTTGGCACGGTCAAATGGATTGGAGTTGACCAAAATCCAAAGAGATTATTGTGGACAGACCCCACATGCACCTGTAGGTCCAAATAGAACAATCCTAGGTGCCATGAATTCTAAGAAATTCTCTGTCAAAGTTTGGTGGTTTTTTGCTCTTAGGATCCTAGATGACTTTGTTGGTAGGCTGCTACCCCGAATGACTGCGACACTTGGTGCATGAAAAAGGACATCCCCTAGCATTTAATCACCCACCCTGATGCATTGATGTAGTCAGTTCAGCTCCATTAGCTATGGAATGCAAAATCTCACCCCTAGCACTTTTTCACTGCATGAAACTGAAGCATTTTGGAACAATACATTCCTTGTCACTGTTTTCATATTTTTCCCAATCCCAAAATATCCCAAAAATCCCTGCTTCCATTAGAGAAATCTGATTTGAGAAAGCATAAATGCAAGGATGTTTCCCTTAGAAAATCCTAGAAAAATCCCAAAAATTCTAAGTGTTTTGTCTTTTACTTTGCCTTAGTCAGCAAAATTTTGGTTTGGCAAACCTTTGGTTTGGCAGTTCGCTGGTTCACCAGTTTTTCGACTAAGGTAGGCAAGCAAAAAATTAGCTGAGGAAAAGTGGGTAGAGGAAAGTTTAAGTCAAATAAGCACTTAGTCGGCAAATCTTAAGGTTTGTAAACCAAATGGTTCGCCCATCGGCAAGTTTGCCGATCGATGAATTCGTCAACTAAGCAAGGTAGGTATGATAGCAGAAACATTCTCTTCAAGGGCAAAGGATGATAAAAGGGGACAACGCATCAGCTAAGGAAAGAGTTGGCAAACCAAATGGTTCACCGATCGACAAGTTTGTCGATCAACAAATGCATTGACTAAAGAACACAAAGAGAGAAAATAGCTAACGCAAGAGAAAGAGTAAAGCACACACAAAGGTAGATGATTCATAGAATGGAAGATTCACTGATAAGGTGAAGACAATGGAAGGAAAGAAAAAGAAGATAAGATTTGGCCAAAGGCAAAGGAGAGAGAATCGGTGAAATGGTAAAAATGAAAACTCACCAGCTGGTTCATAATTTCTAAGGTTTACTAATGAGTGGTTGGTCGATAAAGGGAACTAAAAAGTAGAAAAGAGCCAAAGAGGGTTGGTTTATAAAAAGGAGAATTTTCCAATGAGGCAAAAAAGTGATGAAGGGCGGCCAGTCAACAAATCGGCAAAAAGACCAACTTGCCAACAAGTTCATGATTTTTTACAAATCGCCAATAAGGTGAAATAGTGACCTGAAGAGCAAAAGATAGAAATGGTTTTGAAAATGAGGATTTTGCTGATAAGGCAAAAGCAAAGGCCAAGAAGTTCACAAAATAGGGATTTTGCTGACTGAAGGCGCCCAGAAAAGAGGATAAAGGAAAAATTGGCTTAGGAAAATAAATTTTGCGGAATGCAAATTTTGCCAACAAGGTAGGAAGGTAGAGAAAAAGACAAGCTTGGTCGATAAGTTCACGAAATGGAAAACTTACCGATAGGTTCAAAATTTTCAAAATTCACAGATAAAGTGAAAATCTAAGGGAAAAGGAAGAAACCAAAGATGCTAAGGTTCACAAAAGGGAGAACTTGCTAGTAAGTTCATGATTGTTAGCATTTGCTAATAAGGTGACTAGGAACCCAAAGGCAAGGAGATGAGAAAATAAAGAAGGCCCGATGGTTCGTGAGAGGAAGATTTCTCTGACCAAAGGAAATATAAGCAGGTCATGGTGAAAGATTGGTTTGCAGAAAGAAAAATTCACCAATAAGGCAAAAAGTGATAAGAAGCAGAGTTTGGCCCAAGACAAATTTGCCGATGAAGAATTCAATTGTGCCAATGACAAACTTTAAAGGTACAATACTTTAAAGTGTTGTAAAAGCTTGTAGATCGATCCCTAAAATTGTGCCATTATTACAGGATGGAGAGGTACCCAACATTTAATTTCACAGGCGAAAGTCAAATACAGGTAGAGGAAACTGTGGAAATCTTCAATGTGCCTGTACAAAGGAGGAATAAAGTGGATTTGTAGGTACCAGGGAAATTTTTTAGGCCTTCTCTCATTAATGCAGTCATACACATGTGTGTGGGCGATCTTCCTTTGATATTTTTTAGGCCTAACAAGGCATGGCCATCATCCTAGGTTTACAGGTCTTCTGATAGAGATAAGGGCTAAATTGAATGTAATATGGGCGCATAAATCAAATCGATTGACCAAAATACAATCCCCAGGACTGCACAGTGATTTGTAAAAGCTATATATGCATATGTAAAAGATGTATTAGTGGTTGGTTGGCCACTAGATTGTTATTCAGATTGAAGCACTTGATACTTGATCTTGACCTTATGATGTTTCCCAAAACCAAATGAATCTGATCGATTGTGTCCTCTTGTGGGCCTCTCTATCTTCATTTCTAGTTCAACAATGAGGGGAAAACTATCATTATATGTTTCCCTGATCTGTATTTATCTTTTCTATCTTTGTAATGGCTATTTAACCTCTATGATTAATATAAGCAATTAATTCTGCCTCTCTCATTTCTCTTTCACTGTGTCTGTTTGAATGCTTTTCATTTATCTTGTGGATAAAATAGTCCCTTTATAGGTTCTAGTATTCTATTTTGGCTTCTAATAGAGAACGAATGAGTTTGTGTTAGTTTATTTAGTCTATGAAATCATTACTATTTTATTTCAGCTCTAGCTAAACATACTAAATCTTGGTGCATCGCCTCCCTTTTAATTTTCAGTCTTCCTCTATCCCTTTTCCCCTAGAAAGTGTAACATTAGACTTAGCTTAATTCTCTGAGCCTTAAGATTAGAAAGGGGAACTAGTCTTCTCTAAAAGTTTGGTCTCAACTGCAAGGTTCCACACCTTGAGACCAATCCCATCTTACTCTGAAATTGTTGGAACTATCAAAGATTCAACAGAAGGGTGTAATTTTAGGTTCAAAATTTTCAAAATTTGCTAATAAGGTGAAAAGCTAAGGGAAAAGGTGGAAACTAAAGATGTCAAAGTTCGCAAATTGGAGAACTTGCTAGCAAGTTCGTGATTACCAGGATTCATCAATAAGGTGACTAAGAAGCCAAAGACAAGGAGATGAGAAAATGAAGAAGGCCTGATGGTTCATGAGAGGGATATTTCTCTAACCAAAGGAAATATAAGCAGGTCACGACAAAAGATTGGTTTGCAGAAAGGAAAATTTGCTGATAAGGTGAAAAGCAATAAGAAGCAAAGTTCGGCCCAAGACAAATTCACCGATGAAGAATTCAGTGGCATTGATGGTAGATTTTAAAGGTATAACACTTTAAAGTGTTGTAAAATCTTGTAGATTGATCCCTGAAATCATGCCATTATTACAGGATGGAGAGGTACCCAACATTTAATTTTATTGGCCGAAGTCAAATACAGGTAGAGGAAACCATGGAAATATTCAATGCACCTGTACAAAGGAGGAACAAAGTGGAGTTGCAGGTACCAGGGAAATTTTTCAGGCCTTCTCTCATTAAAGCGGCCATACCCATGCATGTGGGCGATCTTCCTCTAACATTTTTTAGGCCTAACAGGGCCTGGCCATCGTCCTAGGTTTGCATGTCTTCTAATAGAGATAAGGGCCGAATTGAATGCAACATAGGTGCATAAATCAAATCAATTGACCAGAATTCAATGCCCAGAGTTGCACAGTGATTTGTAAAAGCTATATATGCATATGTAAAAGATGTATTAGTGGTTGGTTGGCCACTGGGTTGTTGTTCAGACTGAAGCACTTGATGCTTGATCTTGACCTCATGATGTTTCCCAAAACCAAATGAATTTGATCAATTGTGTCCTCTTCTAGGCCTCTTTGTCTTCATTTATAGTTTAACAATGAGGGGAAAACTATCATTCTATGTCTCCCTGATCTATATTTAGCTTTTCTATCTTTGTAATGGCTATTTAGCCTCTAATTAATATAAGCAACTGATTATGCCTCTCTCATTTCTCTTTCACTGTGTTTGTTTGAATGCTTTTCACTTATCTTGTGGATAAAACAGTCCCTTTATAGGCTCCAGTATTCTATTTTGGCCTTTGATAGAGATTGAATGAGTCTATGTTAGTCTATTCAGTCTTTGAAATCATTATTGTTTTATGTCAGCTCTAGCTAAACATACTAAATCTTGGTGCATCGCATCCCTTTTAATTTTCAGTCTTCCTCTATCCCTTTTCCCCTGGCAAGTGTAGCATTAGATTTAGCTTAATTCTCTTAGCCTTAAGCTCAGAAAGAGGAACCATCCTTCTTTGAAGGTTTGGTCTCAACTACAAGGTCCCACACCTTGAGACCAATTCCATGTTACTCTAAAATTGTTGGAACTGTCAAAGCTTCAACAAAAGGGTGCAATTTTAGGTGATAACAACTACCATAGGTGCAAATGGAATTGATTTAAAAAATATGAGGTAGGTTTTTGTAGGTGGACCTGACATCCACCTATACATGCAAAGAAGATGTTCCTAGATGTCACGGTTTGACAGAATAGTTGGTCCAAAGTTTCACACATTTTTTTGTCTTAGGTCTCTTAAGAGACTGTCTTCATCCAATGTAGCCAAGAATGACTAGGAGGCTTCACCACCGAAAAGACATCTCCCCTAGCATTTATCTGTCCACTCGAACACATTGGCACTGTCCGTTTGGCCCCAGGAGATGCCAAATATAAAAATTCTGTTCTAATACCTTTCTACTAGATGAAAATTTAGTACTATAAAGGTGTCCTCAATTGATCCAATGTCTTATAAAGGCATTAGTCAAGGTTGCCCTTACCACTGCTATCAATTGTTAGCACCAAATGTGAAGAATCAAATGAGGGTTTGTCACTAAAACTCAGTAACATCATTAAAACTTGTTATGAAATAGTAACTAATGGACATATCATCATGAAATAATCATGAAAACCTACCTTACTTTCCTTCCAAAGGCAAATTCAGAAGGATTATGCCTACCTCCATCATACTCAAATCTTGCATGCAAATGCAATTGCACTATTTAGCTAAAATGAGGACACTAATGAACTCTATGATGAAACGAAGCTAGTCAACCAGGACCAAGGAGCACATATATGAAGGTAAGATAGGTGTCAAAAATATAGAAGGTGAAATGAGGATAGCAAAGAAAAATAACATACATTTCTATTATTCCACTGATTCAATCTAATGAACCATCTGAGTTTTCTCTACTCTTTATTGTGTCGAGTATTGCCTCATGGTTAGACTCACAAACCTTCCATAAGGTCCTATACAATGGTCTACTCCTATATTTGATCAAATAAACATTTGATGCCACAAGGTTAGAATAATGAAGAATCTTCCTATGTGTGTCAAAGTCCTCGAACAACCACACATCAAACTTTTTCATTGGGTACCTTCTAAGCCATGTTCCAATAATAACCACTGATCCTATAAGGTACTTAATGTTTTCTCCATCTATAACAAGGGCATCTAATTGTTAGAAATGAAGGTGCAAACCACACAATAGAAATCTGATTCAAACCTTATTTATGTGCTTTAAATAATGTAGAATCAATGGAGATTGTAACAGAAATAAAACCCACTACACAAAAATAACATGTATTAAGAACTGGACACATAACATAATATATAACATGGAGAAAACCCTTTCGGGTAAAAAACTCCACCAAGAAAAGAGGCTCTAAGTTGTATTATCTTCAAATATGAGATTACAATACATGCACTTCCTCTCCTTCTCTTGTCTTCAATCTAGCGCCGCCTGTTACTCTCAAATCTGATAAAAATATAGTACAAATATCATTATAAAAGGAGGTTGCCTTCTAGGAAAAGAAAACTAACATAATATCGATCGTCATCTCTGTGACCTAATGACAAACAATCCAGATTTACACAAATAAAATATGGTTTCGGGGGCGCTGCCCTCGAACCCTTGTTGGGGCGTGCGGCCCCCAGATCCCCCACCAAGGGGATGATCCCCCCAGACCCCTCGCAGGGGGGAAACCTCCTATGACCCCTGTCGTAAACAAATAAGCGTCGAGGACCAGATATAAATATGTAGCTAAAACAAGACCGCTGCTGGTGAAACCTTCCATCCCTTATGGATGATTTACAAATAATAGTAGGAGTAATTAATTACATAGGATTTAAAGGGTTGATGGCACCTTAATCCTAATATTCTCCCACTTCACATCATACATTGTAAATACCCATAGGAAAACCATAAAATAATTAGGGACTAGAAGCAAGGCCCATGGCCTCTCTACACCAAACAAATTTCTCTGTGCTCACAGGCTTGGTCAAAGCATCTACAACATTCTCCTGAGTGTCTACCTTCTTCATCTCGATCTATCCATTTGCAACCATTTCTCAAACAAAGTGATACTATACATCAACATGCTTAGTTTGAGCATGATACATAGTATTCTTGGCCAAACAAATAGCACTCTGGCTATCACAACCAATCTGAATGATCCTGCAATCAAAACCAATACAAGTACACAATCTCCTCAACCAAACTACCTCTTTAGAGACATGAGTAGTAGCCATATACTCTACTTCTATGGTGGACAAAGGAATTGTGGGCTGCCTTTTACTCATCCAACTCACTGCTCCTCCAAACAGAGTAAACACATAGCCACTAGTGGACCTTTGACTATCCAAGTCACCTGCTCAATCTACATCAACAAAACCTTGTATGTCTAAAGATTTATCAACACTATCAATACCAGAATAAACTAAAAAACTAATCAGGAGTACCTGCAAGATATTTAAGCACCCTCTTCACATAATTCTAATGTTGTGTACTAGGGTTAGACATAAATCTTCTCAAAACTCCCACTAGACTTGGGCAATATTTGGCCTAGTGCAAACCATTGCATACATCAAACCCCCTATAGCACTAGCATATGGCACATTAGACATCCTCAAAATCATCTTCATTCTTTGGACACATATCTAATGAAAGCTTAGTACCAATGGGTAAAGGAACTCTAACTAGGTTACAGTCTTGCATACCAAATCTCTGCAAAATGGTATTCACATACTTACTTTGAGACAACCAAAGCTTTCTGTTACCTCTATCCCTCCTAATCTCCATACCTAGAATATACCTAGTAGCACCAAGATCCTTCATGTTGAATGCACCTGAAAGTTGGGCTTTCAGCTCATGGATCATACCTTTAGTATTGCTAAAAAATAACACGTCATCAACATACAATGCAATGATCAAAATAGAATCATCAACACAATGAATGTAAACATGGTGATCCTCCTCACTTCTAACAAAACCTAATTTCAACACAAATGAATCAAATTTCTGGTACCACATTATGGGGGATTGTTTCAAACCATAGAGAGACCTCTTTAACCTGCAAACCCAATTCTCTTTCCCCTTTACCTCAAAATCTATAGGTTGTTGCATACAAATTTCTGCCTTAAGATCTCCATGCAAGAACGTAGTCTTAACATCTATTTTCTCAATCTCCCAATCATAAGCTGCAACAATGGATAAGAGAAATCTAATAAAAGTCAATTTTGCAATAGGAGAGAAAATATCACCAAAATCAACTCCCTCTCTCTGGGAGTAGCCGTTGGCTACCAATCTAGCCTTGTACTTCTCCAATGACCCATCTGCTCCAAACTTCTTCTTGAAGACCCACTTACAACCTATGGCCTTTCTTCCTTTGGGCAAATGAACAAGATCCTAGGTGTTACAAGATTCTAAAGCCATCATCTCCTTTTGCATGGCTAACTACCAAGACTCACTATCATCTGCAAGAATAGCTTCCCTATAGGATCTAGGCTCATTGTCAGTACTCAATAAAGAAAATACACAACGGAAATCTGGTGGTCTATACATGTCAATTAGATTTTGTTGTCTTGTGAATCTCCTCAAGGGTGGAGTAAGAGACTCTACTTGTTCTTCTGCATGATTATCTGCACCAACTTCTTTTGTAACAATAGATTCATCTTCATCATAACTACTTGAATCTTCTTCTTCTTCTTCTTCACCCCCCAATCCATCATTGTGTTCTTCCTGAGGTACATCTTGCTGCTCTAAATCAAAGTGCACTCTTTACCTTTTCATCTTTTTCTTTTGGCTGCTCGAGTTTAGAAATAGCTAAGTTCCCTGAAAATAACATCTCTAGAATAGATAATCTTACATGTTAGTGGATTCCAAAGCTTATAACCTTTGACATTATCACCATATCTAGTGAATGTACACTTTTCAGCTTTTGGGTCCAACTTAGATCACTTTTCCTTAGGCACATGAACAAAAGCCTCATAACCAAAAACCCTTAAATGTAAAACAAATGGTTTCTTACCAGTCCACACTTCATAAGGTGTCAAATCAAGAGCCTTACAAGGAGATCTATTAATCAAGTAGCAAGTAATACACACAGTCTCTGCCCAAAAGCATTTATTGCATTGTGCATCACTTAGCATACTTTTGGCCCTTTCCATGATTGTTCGGTTCATCCTTTCTGCAACACCATTCTATTGTAGTGTATACAGAGTTGTTTTTTGTCTGATAATACTTGCATGCTTACAAAACTCATCAAATTCCTTAGAAAACTATTCTCCTCCATTTTCAGATCTTAATATTTTTTATCTTCAAACTTGATTGGTTCTCTACTAAGACTTTTAATTCCTTAAACTTAGTGAAAACTTCATATTTGTGTTTCATAAAATAAATTCATGTAAAATTGGACACATCATCAATGAAGGTGACAAAATAATGAGATTTTCTGATAGATTCATTATCCACATGCCCAAACACATTCATATGAATAATTTCTAACTTCTCTTTTGCTCTATTGCTTCCTAAAGGAAATGATTTTCTATTTTGTTTACCAAACACACAATGCTCATAGAAATTAAAGTGCTCATCAGAATAAGAGAAACCGTCCAACAATTTTTATTCTTAATAGTTTTTAGTACATTATTGCTTGTGTGGCCCAATCTGCAATGCCGCATCATACATGTATTTTTAGTACTGACCTCAGATACATAGGAGGCATTACAAACTATAGTGGCTTCAAGCTTGAATAGGTTTCCCAATCTCTTCCCCTTCACTACCACCAAGTTCCCTCTCACTAATCTACATCCATGCTTGTCAAAAGTCACATGCATTCCCAAATCATTCAGCTTTGAAATAGAAATTAAATTTCTAGCTAATCCAAGAACATGATAAACACTAGGGAGGGTTTTAATCCTCCCATCAATGAAACACAATAGTACCTTGCCTTTCCCAACTATTAGATATGCATAGTTGTCCCCAAGGTACACATTACCTCTATCATATTCTTCATATGTGGAGAACCATTCATTATGCAGGGTCATATGGAATGAGCATCTTGAGTCAACCAACCAGTGATCATTAGAAACAATATTGCAAGCAAAAAGTAAAACATCTTCACCTACATTCGAGGACTTATCAGAAATACTCTCCCATTGTTTCTTTAGATTTCTGCACTCCTTCACATGTCCTCGTTTACCGTAGTTCCAACACTTAACTCTGTTCTTATTCCCAAGAGTCTTAGATCGGCCCTTAGACTTGTCCTTAGCCCCTTTCTAATCTCCTTTTGGTCCTCTTTCCATAGACCTTCCCCTGACACTGAGAGCATCCCCTGAGCTATCAGAACTTTTCTTCCTCAATTCATGTGACAACAAAATTGAAACAAGAGCATCCAACTTTAGATCTGTGAGGTTAGCAGTGATAGCAAAAATAACATTCTCCCATGACTCAAGTAAAGAACGGAGAAGCAATATACATTTATCTTCCTCATTCACCTCAATATCTATAGATGCTAGTTGACTCAATAACAAATTAAATGAATTCAAATGCTCTACAACTAATTCACCCTCTTTCATTTTCATGGAAAATAACTATATGCTTTAAATAAAGCTTATTTACTATACTTTTGGCTTGGTAGATCTCACCCAGATGCTTCCACAAGCTATGTATAGACTTCTCACTCGTGACATTCAGTAGAACAGAATCTGCAAGATACAACTGGATTGTACCTCATGCCTTTTTATCCAGTCTTTCCCACTCATTACGAGTGACATCATCAGGTTTCTTCTCTTTCATAATAGCCAACCACTGGTTTCTTTCTTCTAGCAAATCCTCCATTTTTAGCTTCCACAATTTGTACCCCATGCCATTGAATTTTTCAATGTCCAACCGTGAGGTAGAAGCAACAGTGAATGAATCCATGATATCTGTACAAGATCTACAAAAAAACAACAACCAAATCTCCCACTGCAGCTCTGATACCAAATGTTAGAAATGAAGGTGCAAACCACACAACCACTCAAAAATCAAAACTAGTCAGGCTCTAATACCAAAGTTAGAAATAAAGGTGCAAACCACACAAAGAAAATTTGATTCAAACCTTACTTATGTGCTTTAAATAATGTAGAATCAATGGAGATTGCAATAGAAATAAAACCCACTACACAAAAATAACATGCATTAAGAACTGAACACATAACACAATATATAACGTAGAGAAAACCCTTTCGGGTAAAAAACTCCACAAAGAAAAGAGGCTCCAAGTTGTATTATCTTCAAATATGAGATTACAATACATGCACTTCCTCTCCTTCTCTTGTCTTCAATCTAGTGCCACCTGTTACTCTCAACCCCCTTGCGACCCCTCGTCATGGACGAATGAGTGTCGAGGACCGGATATAAAAATGTAGCTAAAACAAGACCGCTGCTGGTGAAACCTCTCATCCCTTATGGTTGATTTACAAACAATATTAGGAGTAATTAATTACATAGGATTTACAAGGTTGATGGCACATTAATCCTAACACTAATTTATTTTTTGCCTCCACACAATGACACAAATAATAATTTGTTCCTTCTTCATTTTCTTCAGCTGCAACAACTGCATAAACATGCCCTGCATTGATATGTTCATTCAATTTGATGAATATAGTCAACAATACAAAACAAACTACAAAATAAGATAGAATATTAAATTTTATTAAATTTGAACGCTGATAATACCTAGTTGAACTGGATCTAAAACATGCTCAAAGTCAATCAATGATTCAATATGTGTGAGTTACGGTGTTGTCAGGAGTCGATACGTGTCAACCGGGCTTAGACTTCTTGTACACCATTCATCGAACCAATACTTTGACTCACAATCATACCAAGCTTGATCTATACATAAAGAACATAAACATATCATCCTCCACATATGAATACTCCATGAACCTGCATTAGAGCTTCTAAAAGAGTGTAGCTCACTCGATCCTGTCAATGTACAATAATCCTCATATTAGCAATATTAGTATCATCAACTAACCAAAAGTATCTATGAACTGTAGACTTACTTTCATTACCTGGACCCATTGTAGTGTTACACCATTTGACAATAGATCTCGCATCTGTCAACTTTGCATTGTCTTTGTACTTCAACTCTTCTCATGTTAATGCTCTTTTGATACATGCTCCTCCACCATCATGCTCCCCCTTTCCATGCCCATCCTGATAAAATTTCCACATATGTTGAATACTATTCATCCTATGCATCCTCCTCAACCAATAGAACATCCACGAGTTCTTGAATTGTGATGCACAATTATCTGACCATATGATATGTTGATCAAAATGATATACTCCTACTAGCCAAATCATGGTAGAACATTAGAAAGCAACCTTACACAAACTTTGTAGAATATGTGTGATCATCATTGATATAAAAATGATACTCCCTTAATATCTTCCTGTCATCCTCTATACTATCATTTGCATGAATGAATGCTATATGCACAAATATAGCAACTTGCGTAGAGTTGTAATACTACGATTGCACCTCATTATGTGGCTATAGTGTGTAGTTCTCTACAAACTCAACAACTAAAATGATGGTACCAAGTGGAAACATGTCCTTGCATAACTTGAATTGCAAGTCCAACCATCGAGCTCTATGAGTATGCCTTGCATACTCGTAAACTATATTCTCTCATAAAATAAAGATAAACTAGCACACTGAATCTTTTCAATGATCAATTCACACCTTTTTGCTTCTTTACCATCTTTTAGACTCTATTCCACTGTCTTATACTTGCCAAAACTTACTAGTTCATTCCTAATCACATGTGTGTTCTCCATATGTTCACAAATTGGAAAATGTTGCAACCCACCACAATGGTCACACGTGCCATCCAAGCATAAGTTTTTGTAGAATAATTAACCATCCACTCTTTGACATAAGATGTTCGATATGAAATCTCTTGAAGATCTAGATGGACACTTGATATTACACTCCTATAAAACATATTTAGTATGCAAATCTACACACACACACCCACACCCACACCCACACCCACACACACACACACACACACACACATATAAACATCATAATGATTAGAAAACTCATTATGTACTCTACAACAAGTTGTGCATGTGTAATTTATTTTGAAATAAAAGCTTTACCATTTTAAAATAACTTTGGCTAATTTTGATTTGAGGAAATATATCTTGAAATTTCTTGAAAAATTATGTTTGAGTCAAATCCAAAAAGTGCTTTGGATGTGGCTCACGATTTCGACAATCAATTCTCCTTCTTACAACATCTCTTGCATTAGGAGATACCCTTGTGTTAGTTTTCCAAAATTATTCAATGAGGGATCTCAAGGCTTCAATAACAACTTTGTTTTTAAGGGGAGTCTCCCAAAGAATGCCCACAATTCATTGGTATTTGGATCCTCAACAATTTCATACCTTTGAATGGCTCTCATTAGAGCTTTTCTACTTATTTTCAATGCTTCACTTGTATTTCTAATGAGGCGAGCTTTCTTTGTTTGATGACTTACTATTGTCGACATAATGACATGTCGTGTGACATTACTATCCTTTGTGTGTGAGGTGGAACCCACACTCTTATATGCACTCATTAGATTCTTTACAATTGATTTTTCCCTTGAAACATCTAATTTTCTTAGGCCATGAATCTTCATAGTGGGTCTAAATTTTAGATTTCTCATGAATTCAACAAATAGTTGACATCTTCCAGTTTCATTTAAGTTCTCAAAGAATGATTTCCATATCTTATTGGCATATCTTTGGCAAGTACGCTTGGGAATTTTATCTTGCACGAACTTCAAAACATTCTCATGGATATCAATTAGAAACTTAGGCTTTCTATGCAATATTCTAGGAGGCATTTTCAATGGTAAAGTTGACTCAGTATTAGAAATTTCTTCAGTATTTACTTGAGATGGGATAGATGGTGTACCTTCAATTGGAGATGGAAAAGATGAAAAGCCTTGAAGTTGAGATGGAGAATATGGTGTACCTTCAACTTGACATGTGAATGATGGCATGCCTCCAACTTGAGACATTAATGAAGATGTACCTTCAACTTGACTTGTGAAAGATGGAGTGCCTCCAATTTAAGAAGAGAATGATTGGGTACCTTCAACTTGACCTATGAAAGATGGAATGCCTCCAACTTCGAGATTCAATTTCCTCGTTGAACGGAGGTTTTGCACTGGTTGCCTTTGTGTCACCAATTCCATCTCTCTCTTAGCTTGATTAGATGATTCATGTTCCTCTTGAATTGGCTATGGTGGCATGTCTTCTTCTATGGTTAGCAATTTCCTACTTTTGCGAAGTCACTTCATTCTTTCTCTTTTCTTTTCATTCTCAGTTTCACGCTCTTCTAGAGTTAGAGTCTTTGCTTGTTTCCTCGGCATGATGATGATTTATATATGCATCATGTATAAGACATAGATAAATTAGTCTATCTTGGTACAATAAAGTAAAGTAATCTCATACACAAATCTCAAAATATAATCATATAATTAAAGTGAATAAATGATTATAAATCTAAAAATTTATAGTTTCCTAGGGTGGTCCAACCCGAAACATAAAGATCGCACACATGTCATATACTAGCAATCTTTTACAAATCAAGATTAAGCTACAATAACATTTGAATTATAAGGCAAGATGACATATATCATACCATTCTCATACTTCATGGAGTAACTAACATTCATTGTTCAGATGATATTTAAGAATGTATCATAGCAATGCAAAGGAACTCTTCCAACACTTATAATGTCTTTTAGCTCTCTCTATATGTAGAAATCCACTTTTCCATACTAAGTTTTTAGCATTACATCAATGGCCAAGATACGGTCAACATTTACAAACGGTGGTAGGCACACTCTAGGTTAATTTCACATTTTCTTAACATATTTTCTCAAACATTTTGCTTGATCTTGTCTTAGGTTCTCTTTTAGTACTTTATTCCTCTATCATATTTTTGTTAAAATAGTGTATGTAGAGCAACCTCCTACTAGCTACAAAAAAATTGAGATAAACAAAAAATGAAACACAAAGATTTTAATCAAGATCAATGAAAGATTTGAAAACATGACAAGTTAGATTAAAGATGCAACATATTCATTCCTATTTAGGACAAATGCCTTCTCTAATCCCTCTCCCATTCCTAGTCAAATTGGTTGTGAAATTATAACCAAGTTTCAAATCTAGTTTCTTTTTGCAGCTTCACCAAATTTGGTGTCCTTCTTTTGATCTTGACTGCTACATCATGATGCATGAATCTTTCATCAAATCATGAAAAGGCTATGCACCCACCAATATCAATACTTTATCCTCCTTAACTATCTAATAACTCCTTGACAAGTCACTATCTATTCAAGACAACGTCATTGTGATTATAATTGTCCTAATAACTATGCCAATGACATGTATGGTTATCTTTTAGTTAACGGCAATCTTCCATACCATATGAATATCCTTTCAAGACCACCTATATATGTTTATATAGTATCATGAATATCATTTTGCATGGATTTGAGATTAACTGACTTATCATTTAGTCTTGATTGCCACCTTGTGTATCAGTTGCTAACCTACCCATGGGTGAGAGATCATAACTATTCCTAGGGTTGCATGATAGCTATTGCAGTATAATTTAGTCTTGATGAAGGGGGTAAATCATAAAACACGCAACAACATAAATTGCACACAGAAAATAGAAATTTTTTTTATTGATTTAGACAACTTATTACATTACAAAAGCTCAAATACAATTAGAGGAATCAACCCTCCACAGTGTGCAACACATTACAGCTTCCTATCACAAGACTCTGGAATCATCTGCCTTCTGTAACTCCAAATCAACTAGGATTTCTATTTTCCCACCTATTCTTGACTCCACACTTGCCCCTTTAACTCTACTACTGCCCAGGGTTCTCAAAAATGGTTATTAATAGCCTTTTTGGCAGCCAACAACCTAATTTCAAAATTTGCATCTCCCTCCAAAAATTGGTTGACT
The DNA here is from genome assembly GCA_027924645.1 of Cunninghamia lanceolata. Taxonomy (NCBI): domain Eukaryota; kingdom Viridiplantae; phylum Streptophyta; class Pinopsida; order Cupressales; family Cupressaceae; genus Cunninghamia; species Cunninghamia lanceolata. Next base: position 8,515,176 of record BSBN01000165.1, on the reverse strand, counting down.
TCTGGGAGCCATAACTTTTGATCCGGGTGTCCGATTGACAAACCATTTTATTCGTTGGAAAGCTCACAGAGTGCTTTATGCATTAAAAACTTTCTTTTATGGTTTTAGCCATTTTTGGGCTCGTATAGGTCCATTTAGTGCCTCAAACCTGAGTTTGTATAATTTTCAGGCATTTTTCGAGAAACAAAAACTTTAATATCTTTTAGCTTGCAAATGATCTTTGTGTAATTCCTTCGCCAAAGGCCTTATTTTTTAGTTATGAAGATTCCTGTAAATTTTCACTTCATTCCATGCCAAAATGCAAACTTTCTAAAAATAGTAGGTTACTATTTTTAGCAATTTGGAAAAACTGAAAGTTCTACATCATTATTCAAGCGATTATGGAACCAAAACCACAAATTTGGAAAATAAATGGAAAGAACATCAACAATTTTGAAGCACATATTTTTTGGGTGATACAAGATTGCCCTTACACCACTGGATGCTCCTGCATCAGACACCTAGGGTAATTTGAGAAGTGACTCTGTCACGTCTCAGGTGTTTGTGTGAGGAAAACCCAAACGGTCAACCTCTGCCTTAGACAACCAAGAAGAATCTTCAATAGGCCTTCCCTTCCATTTTACCAGATATTCTTCATATTACCTGTTCTGAGTACTTCTTCCCACACGGCTATCCAAGATCTCTTCTATCTCCTCTGTTGAAGTAGATGCCAAAATACTCCACTATTCTTTTGTCGGTCCATCCTCTGTTCCACCTTCATGATATTCAGATAAATCAACAATGTTAAAAATAGGGGAAATGTTGATCCCACTCGGTATCTCTACCTCATATGCATTTCTTGAATAATGTTTCTTCAAAATTTTGCATGGTCCAAATTTCTTAATTTTTAGCTTATTGTATGTTCCAATTGGGAACTTTTCTTTTCTCAAGTGAACCATCACTTCATCTCCTACTTGAAATTCCTTATATCTCCTCTTCTGATCTGCCTTAGCCTTGTACTGAATATTCATCTTATTAATATGCCTTTTCACCTCTTCATGCAAATTCTTTGTGTGTTCTACAAAGTCTTCAGCCTCGGCACTTGTCTTTTCTCCTTTGTTGAGATTCCTCAACTCTGAAGCATTTCTTGGACTATTCCCATATACAATCTGGAATGGTGATTTACCAGTACTCCTATTGACAGAATTGTTGTAAGCAAATTCTGCCTGTGGTAAAATAAAATCCCATCCCTTGGGCTTATCTCCTACTAAGCATCATAGCAGGTTACCTAAACTCTTATTCACCACTTCGGTCTGTTCATCAGTCTGTGGATGGTATGCAGAACTAAACTTCAAAACTATCTTCAACTTCTTCCACAATGTCCTCCAGAAATAACCAACAAACTTGGTATCTCGATCTGAAACTATGCTCTTGGGTAGACCATGTAATCTCACCACCTCCCTAAAAAATAACTCTGCAATATGAATAGCATCATTAGTTTTCTTGCAAGGAATAAAATGTGCCATCTTTGAGAATCTGTCCACCACCACAAAAATGGAATCATGTCCTCTCTATGTCCTTGGTAAACCAAGAACAAAATCCATACTAATATCATCCCATGGCTTCTCTGGCACAGGTAGTGGCTGATATAGACCTGTATTCTGACTTGCTCCTTTCGCCATCTAACATACTCTGCAACTCTGCACAAATTTTCTCACATCGTACTGCAACTGTGGCCAATAATAATTTTCACCAACAATAGCAATGCTCTTACCTCGACCAAAGTGTCCATCTAATCCTCCACTATGCTTCTCCTTAATCAGGTTCTCTCTCATGGAACTCCTTGGAATGCACAAATGGCTTCCTCTAAACAACATGCCATCTTAGATTATGAAATCCAACCATTTTGTCCTGTCCAAAGTAATAAGTTCCAAACAAGATTTTTAGGCCTCTGCAAAATTTGGATCTTTAGGATACAAACTTTTGAGCTCATCGAACCCAACAACCTCTATCTTCATTTCTGTCAGCAAATTTTTCCTTCTACTCAAGGCATCTGCAACTCTGTTGGACTTCCCACTCCTGTGCTTCAAAACAAAAGTATAGCTTTGCAAAAACTCTACCCATTGTAAGTGCCTTTGATTTAACTTTCCTTGACTATTAAGATATTGTAAAGCCTGATGATCAGTATATAAAACAAACTCCTTTGGTAACAAATAATGTCTCCATTTCTTCAAAGCCTGAACTATTGCATAAAACTCATGATCACAAACATAATACTTTTTCTTGGCATCATTAAGCTTCTCACTAAAATAGGCAACGGGCTTACCTTCTTGACTCACAACAGCTCCTATAGCACTACCACTAGCATCACAATCTACCTGAAACACTTTATTGAAATATGGAAGTGCCAAAATAGGTTGCTCTGTGACTTTCTTCTTCAATGTATCAAAGATTTTATCTGCTCCTTTAGTCCATCTAAACTCTTTTCTATCCCGTCTCATTATCTCAATTAGGGTGCACAAATGCTACTAAAATTCTTGATAAACTTTTTGTAAAAACATGCCAAACCATGAAAAGATCTTACCTCAGAAGCACTCCTTGGTGTAGGCCATTCAATGATAGCCCTTACTTTCTCTGGGTCCATCTTAAGACCTTCCTCTTAGACAATAAATCTCAGGTATACCAACTCTTTCTTTGCAAAACTGCATTTCTTCAGATTAATCAACTTCTCTTCTCTTAGCTTCTCTAAAACTCTTCTGATATGCATTAGATGCTCATCCCAAGTCTTACTAAAAATCAAAATATCATCCAAATAAACAATAACAAAACTTCCCAAAAATTATGTCAATACCTCATTCATGACCCGCATGAATGTACTCGGTGCATTGGTTAGCCCAAATGGCATGACTAACCACTCATACAAACCCTCCTTTGTCTTGAAGGCTATCTTCCATTCATCTCCTTTTCTTATTCGAATCTAGTGATACCCACTCTTCAGGTCAATCTTTGTGAAGTACTTGGCTCCACTCAAACAATCCATTATGTCATCCATTCTTGGCAATGGAAACCTGTACTTGATCATGATCTTATTTATGGCTCGAGAATCTGTACACATTCTCCACTCTCCATCTTTCTTTGGTACTAGTACTGTAGGTACCACACATGGACTCAAGCTCTCCCTTATCAGTCCCTTCCTTAATAGCTCTTGAACTTGTCTGTTCAGCTCCTCACTCTCTGTAGGAGTCATTCTGTGGGATGCCTTATGTGACAAACTAGCTCTTGGTATCAAATCCATATGGTGACTTATCTTCCTCGCCAATGGTAAACCTTCTAGTACATTATTAGACATAATATCCTGAAATTCTTCCAACATACTTGAGACTTCTACTGGTACATCTTCACATTTCTCTTGACTAAGCTTAGGAATCAATGCAAAGCAATGACGCTCATGCTTCATACCCTCCAAAAATTTCCTACCATCTACCAAGCAAATTCTGGTAGTACTACATACCTTTTCTTCCACCTCCTTCAAGGGCTTCAACTTATGATGAACTCCATCCTTTGTTAGGGAATATGTGTTTGCATGACCATCATGGATAGCGCTCCTATCATACTACCACGACCTCCCCAATAACATGTGACATGCATCCATTGGTATGATATCACACAACACCTCATCATGGTAGTCCCCAATCTTGAACTTCACTAAACACTACTCATTAACCAAAGCTCTGTGGTCCTTCTGCAACCATGCAATCTGATATGGATGTGAATGTTTTCTTCTTGTCAACTTCATTTTGTCAACCATCTCCTCTGAAACAAGATTGTTAGTACTTCCACTATCAATAATAATGTCACAACACTTACCTTCACATTTGCATCTTGTGCGGAATAAACTCTTCCTCTGATTGGGTTCTTTCTCCTCATTCAGCAAAGTTCTTCTAACAACTAGGGTTTCTCCCCTTTCAGCATCTTCAAAATACTTAGATTAAGCATCTTTATCTACATGTGCAACTCGTGCATTACCTTCAGGTCTTCTATTTGTCCTTCCTTGATGTTCTGGACACTCGTATGCTCGATGTCCTTCTTCTCCACATTGAAAACAAGTTCCTCTGAAACCTCCTCTTCCAGGTCCTTGCCCAGGTTTGCCTCTTCCTCTTCCTCTTTGCTCAACATTGTTCTGGTCACGAGGGTGGTAGGTATTATCTCCTCTTTGATTTCGACTAATGCCAACTTTTTCACTTTTCTTTGAATCTTCATTTCAACCCCAAAAGGGTCTTCCACTAGTCCTTCCGCCTTGACCTCTTCCCCTTTTCTTGTTTTCAAATCTTTTATTCAACTTCTCTTCCACCTTTAGGGAAAACTGGTATGCATCTTCTATGGTGGTCACTCTGACCAAGCTCAGCTCCTCTTGAATACTTGGTGTCAACCCATTAATGTAATGGGCTACCTTCTCCTTATTGGCCTCTGCATGCTTGTCCTGATAGTAATCTTATAAAATTCTTTTGTATACTCCTTAACAAACTTGTTACCTTGCTTCAATCCCTGTAGCTTCTTTAGCAACTCCATCTCATAGTCCACAGGAATGAACTGCTTCTTCAATTTCTCCACCATCCGATCCCATCTGGTGATCTTCCCTTTTCCTCTCCTATTTCTCTCCAACTAGACCTCCTTCCATCAAATACTGGCATGGCCCTTCAACTTTGTTTTTGCAAACTTAACCCGATTTGGGTCTTCCACATCTTCATACTCAAAATACTCCTCCATGTCATTGATCCAATCAATAAGCTATTCTGGATTCAAATCTCCAGAATATGTAGAGACTTCAATCATGGGCCTTTTTCCAATCTTCAAAATGGCCCTCAACAACCTAAATTCTACAGGATCTCCTGCAGCTTCTTGTTCTTCCTCAGATAGCTCTTCTTCAGCTTCATCCTCACTTTCTTCTCTTGTTTTTAGATCAAACCTTCTTTGCAACTCCTCTTGCAATGCATCGATTTGCCTTTGCAGGGTTCTAAAACCCTCTTCTATCAAAGCATTCCTCCTAATATGATTTCTTCGTGGAGGCATCTTGATCTCTATAGCTAACCCACAACCTTAGGCCTGATGCAAACTACCTCATGGTCAGCGATCTGTCTACACACTCAGGAACTCTTGCTCTGATACCACTTGATGAAGGGGGTAAATCATAAAACATGCAACAACATAAATTGCACACAGAAAATAGAACTTTTTTTATTGATTTAGATAACTTATTACATTACAGAAGCTCAAATACAATTAGAGGAATCAACCTTCCATAGGCTGCAACACATTACAGCTTCCTATCACAAGACTCTGGAATCATCTGCCTTTTGTAACCCCAAATCAGCTAGGCTTTTTGTTTTCCCACCGATTCTTGACTCCACACTTGCCCCCTTAACTCTACTACTATCCAAGGTTCCCAAAAATGGTTATTAATAGCCTTTTTGGCGGCTAACAACCTAATTTCAAAATTTGCATCTCCCTCCAAAAATAGGTCAACTGCCGGGAGCCATAACTTTTGATCTGGGTGTTTGATTGATGACTTGTTTTATGCGTCGGAAATCTCACAGAGTGCTCTATGCGCTAAGAACCTACTTTTCTAGTTTTAACCATTTTTGGGCCCGTACGGGGCCATTTAGTGCCTCAACCCTGAGTTTGAATAATTTTCAGGCATTTTTCAAGAAATGAAAACTTTAATATCTTTCAGCTCACAAATGATCTTTGTGTAATTCCTTCTCCAAAGGTCTTATTTTTTATTTATGAAGATTCCTGTAAATTTTCACTTCATTTTGTGCCCAAATGCAAACTTTCTAAAAATAGCAGGTTACTATTTTTAGTAGTTTAGAAAAACTAAAAGTTGTACATCATTATTCAAGCGATGATGGAACCAAAACCACACATTTTGAAAAGAAATGGAAAGAACATCAACAATTTTGAAACACATTTTTTTGGGTGATGCAAGATTGCCCTTACACCACTGGATGCTCCTGCATCAAGTCTTTAAGTTGATATGGTAGTTCTTCCAAGTGAGTATGCTCAAGTGAAAATCCTTAGCTTGATTTTAGCATAATGAAAATTCATTGACTAACATGATTTCTCTTAGTATCCTTCTAATTGTTTAGGTTAGTGTTTGAATCAAAATAATAACAACATGTGATTGCACATCTATTCCATAGTGAAAGTGTTTCCATGACCTTGCTCTAGTTTGGGATTATCCTAGAATGTTGATAAGACTCCCTTCATAAATATGTACACCAATATTATCTTGATGATTTCCTTCCCATGGTGGTATGGCTTGTTGTCATAGATTGTTATCTCAAATAAATATAAACTTTCACTTTCTCATGATAATTTAACTTGTCAAAATGATAATCCTCTCACTTCCCTAATGACTATCCTATAACATGAGATTCCATGCTTTTACATTATCATAAAGTGAAGTAAAAAAATACATAAAGAACATACCTTAGACTTCAAGATTTGAGTTGCCCAATCCTCAAAAATTTGATCTTTTTGGCAAGTTCCTTCGTATTCAATGTTGAATTCTATATAAGTCTAATAGGTTTAATGAAAATTAAGAAAAAACAAACATATATCATCAAATTAAATCTAAATACATGAAAATTAGCATTGAAACAATATGAAACATGAAACTATTAGTTTAAATAATCAAATTTTGTCTAAAAACATCCAATTTACTTCTTCTACATTGAAAAACTAAAAAAAGGTGGTGGATTAAGAAAATAATGATTGTCAAAATGTCAACACCATAAAAAAGTGATTTGTTGTCCAAATGTGCATGAAAAATAGGGAATAACAAAGCATGTGGGTCTAAATCATGGATCCCACATGCTTTTTGTTTGTTATTTTTGGTTCACCAAACAATGGAAAGTTTAAGTGTTTTCATGCATGGAAAATCTTAAGTGTTGTCATGCATGGAAAGTTATAACTGTTTTAAGTGCATGGAAAGTGGGGACGGAGGTATAGAGGTGAGAGAGAGAGAGAGGGTAAGAGGTATAGAGGGGAGGGAGAGGCTAGGAGGTAAAGAGGGGAGACAAAGAGGAGACGAGGTACAGAGGGGAGGGAGAGAGATAAAGATAAAGAGAGTACTTTTGACATGCAACCCTAAATATATAAACCTTAAATAATGCCTCTAAACCCTAATCCCTAACCCCTAAACCCTAAACCCAAGCAACCCTAAGCCTTTATCTCTTTATCTCTATCCTCCCTCTACCTCTCAATCTGTCTCCCTATGTCTTTGGACATGTCCCTCACTCTCTATCTCCTGATCTCTCTCCTTGATCTCCTATTTATCTCCCTATTGGTCCTCTTTCTCTCTAAACCCTAAATCCTATACCTCTAAACCTTAACCCCTAAACCATAAACCCTAAACCCTAAATAATGCCCCTGAACCTTAACCCCTAACCCCTAAACCCTAAACCCGAGCAACCCTAAACCCTGAACCCTAAACATATATCTCCCTAGATCTCTGCCCTATCTCCCTATCTCTATTGTCCCTTTACCTCTCAATCTCTCTCCCTATGTCTCTGGCCATGCCCCTCACTTTCTACCTCCCTATCTCTCCCCTTGGTCTCCTCTATATCTCCCTATCAAACCTCTCTCTCCCTCTCTAAACCCTAAACCCTAAACCTCTAAACCTTAACCCCTAACCCCTAAACCCTAAACTCGAACAACCCTAAAACCCTAAACCCTAAACTGCAAACCCTTAAACCCAAGAAACCCTAAAACTCTATCTCCCTATCTCTCCCTTATCTCCCTATCTCTATCATCCCTCTACCTCTCAATCTCTCTCCCTATGTCTCTAGAAATATCCCTCACTCTCTATCTACCTATCTCTCCCCTCTGTCTCCTCTATCTCCCAATCTCTATCAGTCCCCTTTATTTATCTCTCTCTAAATCCTAAACCCTAAACCCTAAACCCAAAAAAACCTAAACCCCTAAACCATAAATAATTCCCCTAAACCCTAACCCCTCAAACCTAAACATGAAAACCTAGACTTGAGCAACCCTAAACTCATAAACCTTAAATAATGCCCCTAAACCCTAAACCTAAGCAACCCTAAACCTCTCTCTCCCCTCTATCTCCATTCTCTCACCCTCTTCATCCCTCTCCCTCTCCCTTATCGACAAAGCTAATAGAAACAAGAAAACTAGGACATATAAAGAGAGATGAGGATATAAATTGAGAGGATGGAATGGAAACAAGATAAAATGAAAGTTCATTGGATGCGAAGAATGATGAGAGGAGAGGTGGAAAATAGTAAAATAGGGAAAATTTGGTGGGATCTAAAGGAAAATTGAAAAGGAAAAGGAAAGCTAGGAGAGAGAGAGAGAGAAAGAGAGAGTTTTATTTCACTGTAATGCGCTCGTGTTATGCTTTGCTTTAGTAATTTCCAAGCCTTTGGCTTGGATTTACCTTGGGCTTCCAACCCAAAGGCTTGGACTATGTTTTAGACATCCAAAGATGTGTTTTTTTAGATTATAACAAAAATTACATAATTTGGAGCGTGCTCCTCATCAGGTTTGCACATGTTTCAATGACAAGTCAAAAAAATACCACCATAATCTTAAGCTCTCTCTTAGATTTTTAACCATATAATTTTTTTCACGTTTTAAGTATGTTAAGGATTTCATCTTTAATTTCTTTTGTTAGTGTATCCATTTTGTGTCAAAACTAGTGTGGTATTTTTGACTTTTTTAACCATTCATCAAAATTTCAAATAAATTACAGTTTTAGAAATTAGACTTCATTTTATACGTATTAAAAAAAAATTAGATTTTCGATTAGTTTTAAATTTTTTTAGGGGGGAGCATGCTCAATTTTCTATTTTTCAGGATGTGTCCACTTTGAAAATTAGTAAAAAATCAATTATTCATAAAAAAATAATCAGAAAAATCAGGGATAAACTACATGGTGTTTGCTAATTTCTCATCGAAGTGATTTTTGAAATACTAAAAAAAGTTAACATTTTAGGGGGAGCACACCAGGTGCTATGTTATGTTTTTTTGAAAAAAAAAAGACCAATTTGTGTGCTCCCCCTTTTTGAACCCCTTAATCTCAACCATTTTTGAAAAAAAAGTAGTTTGGAAACTAGATTCGAAGCACTACGACTCTTGTTTTTGTTGTATCTTCAAATTTTGAGTGTAACTATCTTCAATTTCTCATCCAGCATCAATCTTTCCTAATTTTAGAAAAAAAGTGGCATCTTAAGACCCCATTTTGGTCCCCCATCTTTGTGCACTTACCCATTAATGGCTACATCCATAGATAAACCAAGGGAAACTCTATTCTATTATCTTCACAACAATGTATACAATAGTTTTTCATCAGTCACATCTCATGAGAAATGAAATCTCATTTTATAGACATAAGGAACAATGAATAGCTCGAAAAGAGCAGAATGTGAAGAGATGTAGGTCAAAAAGACTGTTCGACTTCACCAATTAATAAATAGAAGTGAGACTCCAGTGAGATTGGAAACATATCTCTTACTACACTGTATAGTTAAAACACCCAAAATCACTTGTACATTCACATTCTCCCATGCCTCTTAGGGCTATCAAATCTAGGTTTAAGGTTTGATTCCCCAAAGCTTTGCCTTTGCTCTGGTATCTGTTATAATTGCTAGCAATGCTAATTGCATCTTCTCTATCTCAAAAGATGTGTTTTCAGACATCCCACAAACTCTATCGGGCATGGAATGTAAATCATATGCTTCCATATTGCCCCACACACACACACGTCATTTCCAAATTGGGGTGCGACGATCCACAAGGATTATCTGGGATGGAAGGATCCCTTTGCCAGCAGCCTTTGAACGGTGAGATAGAGAGACTATAGTCAAGCATTGTAGCAGGAAAACATTTATATGTCGCAGGTTGTGGTGTAGGGCTAGGCGCAATGTTTGGGTTCTGATGTGGATTCAGTTCTCTCTTTTGTTTGATTTGTTCCTCGCTTTATAGCTACTAACGTGCAGGTGGGTCTTGCATATTTATCTTCATTTTAGATTTTCCAATGAAACTTTAAGTTTAGTCATCCAATGATATATTTCGGCTCACATATTTGAAAAGCTTTAACGTTTCAAAATAAAATTTAAATTTTTTAAGCCCATTCTCTTATCTAGGATGACACTTCCCCCTTAAAACCAATCCAATAACTCAACATCTTTGTTCTTGTTCCTATATTAACCTTTTCAAAGCATTGCTTGATTTCTTAAGAGAGAAAAAATATTATCCCCATTTACTATAATAGTTTGGCGTTATTCTTGACCATCCAATTGGGTCCGAATTCCCATACAATTTCATTCACAAGGCTGAAAAATAGGATTCATTTTTTGCATGTAGTTTATAAGCTTTTAGATTTGTATAGATCTATGATAAAACCTACCAAAAATTAGATTTAATTATTTGGGTTAGTTTATAAACAAAAAATAGGGTTTTTCATTTGGGATTAGTTTATAAGTTTTTAGACTTGTACATATTTCTAATAAAATTGATAGTGTGGGTTTGCATTTACAAGGAAAATAATTTTACAACATTGTGACATATTAGAGTTACATAATTAATAATTGATATGGTGACGTTTTAGCCAAGTATAAGCCATCTTGTTATGAATGTCATTGGAATTGTTTTAGTTTCGAGTTATTTTATATCTGTTGAGTGCAATCTTCAGGATCATCTTCGAGTAATAGTGATGATGACCAAATTTGTGATGCTAATGTTATTTATTTCTTACATCATTTACTTATATTCCGAAAAGGGTTTCCTTGTTTTCTTTGTCTTGATTTTTTACTCTTTTTAAATATATGGAGTTCACCTTTAGGAAAGTGTGAGGATGTCAAATTTGCCCAGATCTATTTTCACATATCAAGGCTAATACTTATAATATTTTGGTGTCAAAATCCTCTAAATTTGTTTAAATTTTAGTTAATTCCAAAGCATTTATTTATTTCTATTTGGTAATCTCGGTTTGGTATTCCTTGATTTATTATTGGGGATGGTTGGCCTCTAGCCAGAGTACGATCTTTAGATTCAGAAAAGGGTGGTGATGCCCAAATTTATTTTCCTATATATCATAATGATCTATTTTTTTTTCAAATTAATCTCATCTTGATGAGTTATAATTATAAACGGTTAGTTTTACAAATTTCTTCCATGGTGATCTAATTTCTAAGTATTATAGTTGTAAATTTTTTTATTACAAGGAATTTGATGAAAAGTACTATGTTATTCTTGGCACTTTTGGAGATTTGTTCTATTTTTTGTCATATTCATCGTGTTTTCATGAGAATTTGGTTCAATTTTTGTTACAACACTTGTAATCTTTTGTCAAGCTTTTGATATTTCTTTTAAGTTGTTGTGTTAAGCTTGTTCGTGTGTTGAATATAAATGAAAACATTATTGATTTTTGTGCAGACAACTATGTCAAAGCCCTATGAATCTATGTTGCAAATGAAGGCCTTGAGGGACACACCATATGTGTCATGCCCACATATTCCATGTGGTCACATCACGCGTCACATGTGTCATAGCCACATCTGCCATGTGGTTATGACACGAACTATCAAAAATTTTCTCACGCAACCCTAGAAACCCCCTCACATGCATAAGCATGCTCGGTGGTGAACGCTCAAGGTGAAAATACTAAAGTTGTCAGCGGGGTACAAGTACAATTGCGTGCAACCAGACGCAAGCAGTCCAACAAGGGAGTCTCCTTGATATAGTTAATGTCGCTACAAGGTTTATATCTTCGAGGTCCCTAACCCTATTTCTCGGCAGATTTCGACAGCATAACGCCTTACGGCGTAAGTGCGAATTACTCAACACTATACTTCTTACGTGGTACCCTGATAGATTAACAACTTCCCACGACGCCTTGTTCCTACTAAACTATCTCATGATCTCCCTATGGGGATATTTTTTAGCAAAGCACATTTATCGGCCTTCTTTCACGTTTCCTAAAATATACTCCTACTTCGAGCTTAGCATTCTCAACAAGACAGTTTGTTTGCCCTCTCTTTCGTTTCTCTGGATCTTAATTTTGATTGTATTTTTATCACGCTCACTTTAACTATTTCTCTGATGTTTTCGTTTGTTTATATTTCGGTCTCTCTCTTTTGGGTCTCTTCGTCTTCTTTATGTTTATCCTGACCTTTCTTCATATTCTACATCAATCGGAGTTATCACTGTATCTATTTCCTAACATCCAGATTTCCCAAATCCTATAGGCCGGTTTACTACTTCGCTGGACTCGGTCTCCTGATTTTCTCCGATCTACGATTCACCGTGTATTAATTGAACTTGTTCCTAAGCAAATTTAGCAGAAGGATCCATCAACTTAGTTCTCTTATCCCATGTGGGAAATGCTGCACATTTTCTCTTCTGTGTTTTCCCATGTTAGTTTTTCTTCTTCTTACTCTCTTGCAGGCTTTCTTCTTTGGTCGTTTACTAACTACAGTTGAGATTAAAATGGCCTCACATGGAATGTCTGTGATGGCTTCTTAAGTTTATTTCCAGTGACCTTTTACACAAGGTGACGCGTAATTTTCCTCTTCATTTTCCTGTTATTAAATTTCGTTGATAGTTAAACTTCCGAGAAACTCTTCCCGGAATGTTATAATATATTCCGTTATGCTTTCTCTTAAGTTATAATTTTATTTTCTCTTATTATTGTAAAGAGAAAACGGCTTTTCTGAAAGTCTTAATAATTAGATAATATAAGTATGTATCGATATATTTATATGTATAAACATATATATTCACTTATATTTCTCTTATTTATAATTACTGTTGTTATTATTACTCTTATTTATTATAATGCTATAATTACAATTGTAATTCTTTATTTGAATAAAATATATATATATATACATTTTATATCCATGGTTTATTAAATAAGAGGCTCTCCTCTTTAAATATATTATTAAACTTCCTATATAAATAACGAAATATATATATATACATATATATATATATATACATATATATATATATATACATATATATATATATACATATATATATATATACATATATATATATATACATATATATATATATATACATACATATATATATATATATACATACATATATATATATATATATACATACATATATATATATATATACATACATATATATATATATATATATATATATATATATATATATATATATATATATATATAAACAATTATAATCCATTGTTATATAAAATAAGAGGCTCTCCTCTTTATAAAGTCCCAATCCATGGACTAAGTTATATTTTAGTTGTTTCTTTTTTTTTTTTTTGTTGTTTACCATCAAAACCTAACTGTCTGTGGCTTTGTTGTAGGCAGAGAGCATGAGAGGCGGCGGCGGCCATGGTAGGGGACAGCGGAGGGGAGGGTCCGCAGTGGCGGATAGAGATCGGCGGTGGTGGCCGCAGAGGGCGTGGTGATGCGGCCGCTGCTGGAGGTCTGGCGGAGGTGCGGCGGCAGCAGCAGCCGCGAGGGGGGGAAGCCACCGGTCAGGGGTTCGAAGGGGGCGGAGCTGGCGAGGTGAGCGCCGCCGAAGGAGGCCGCGGTGAGGGTCTTAGCGGGGGGTGTGGTGGCATACTGGCTGCGGTTTTAAAGACTGGCAGGGGTGTGGGGAGGGGGCGGAGCCCCCACCCACATCACACGTAATGGGGTGTGGCTGGGTGCTCCGCCCCCTCCCCACACCTCCATTGTTTTCAAAGGACTGCGGTGGGGTTTCAACCCCACCGCCCATGTATTGCATATATATATATTTTTTAAAACAAAAACAAACTTTGTTTATTGTTTGTTTTATAAATTCTTTTTTTTATTTCTTTCTCTCTATTTATATATAAAAAAAAAATAGAGAATACATTATACCATTTTGTTTATTCAAAACATTTAATTTAAATGTAATTTTTTTTTATATAAACAATATCATATGTAAGAAAACTATATATATATATATATATATATATAATATATATATATATATATATATATATATATATATATATATATATATATATATATATATACTCAAAACACATTTTTAATCACAACTCTCCTTATTAGCCCTCTAATTAGAATTAGTAAAATTACAATATTGATTAATGGAACGGGCAAATAGTTTGTAAGTTAAATAACGATTTAGCTTTATAATGAACGAATAATTTAAAATGAACGAATAAATCTATGATAAATTGTAATTTCAATGCATCACCAACGCGTAACGACAAATCCAAATTTTACATACAAGGATAATTAAAAATTGTTCTCCTTCCTGATCTCATTTATTATTCAAACCACAATTTCTTTTCATAGCAATAAGCAAGATAAACATCATTTCCATAAACAATGTAAGTCACAATTCTTTTTATACTACGTGCTATTTCAATATATTAACAATGTTACAATCTTCATAAAATCTACCAATAACCATTATTTTCAACAAATTTTCCAATAACATAAGCTTAACTTTACAACTGGATAATAAAATTGAAGGACGATTCTCCACAACAATACTGAAGGGAAAAATTTCTCTCCTTCCCTGACAATAATCTGTTACAACGTCAGAGGGAGAAAATCCCTCTGTAATGGATCTAAACAGGAAGTAACTCAATGAACCAAACTCTGCTTATAGCAAGGATGAAATTCTTTCTCTCAAAATGCAGTGCTCCTCCAATTCCAACCACAAACTTTCAAAGGAAACCTGCGTATCAAAGACAAACAAAGAAGAAAACACCACTCATATAGCTCTCCTCCCTTCCGTAGACCCGCAAGAGGGTCACCCCCGAGCTAAGGAGACCATACTCACACCTGGGTAAACTCAAGCAATCCACTTCACAACAGGAACAACAACAAACCCAAAGCACACAAACACCCATGGATAAATTACACAACATGAAAACTCAACAATAGTGAGCTTCATAAGGGGCAAGAGAGTGGACACACTCGACTCTAGGGTGACACCCTTACCGATATTACAACCAATACAAATCTCTTGGCCTCAAACCAAGTTTGATCACAAAAATTTCCCAAAGAATCTGTATCTGACTCTCAAGTCAAAGAACTAGTCTCAAATACAAGCCCTCAAGGCTTTCAACATCCCAAAAGAAGAAAACAGGTATGCACCCGAGGAGGATCACTCCCCCCCTACCCCAAACTTGATGAGCATTTCTCCCAAGTGGGAGAAGCTCTGTCAACAACCCGACAACAGATCCCACAGAAACAAATCTAAAACACAACAAATAAACATCTTTCACACAATTTGTCATACAACATTCAGATATATGAAAGAAAGGTAAAACCAAACCAACCTTACAAAGTCCTTCTGGAATGAAACTGTTGGAGAGCTCCACTGAGATCTCTTCCAACCTTAGCCACCAATTCCCTCTTCCTTTCCTCACCTCCAGCTAACTTCCTATTCTGGCAATCAAAATAGAACTCCAAAAAAAAAATCAACTAACTCCCTTCCCTTCCAAAAATGGAATTTAAATAACCCAAAAACCCTCCAGTTTAGAGGAATGGGGAGGTGACACTTGTCACCTCCTCACCCTTCCCAAAAACACTATCATGTCCCAAGGGATGAGTGTTGGCTTATGTCACTCACCCATCCCTAAAGTACTCCTTATCCCACTCCTCATGTCATTTCTCTTACGCATGGGAGAAATAAAAGGAGTTAAAGGAGGAAAAGACAGGTGACCCATGCCTCTTCTCCCTTCCTTCAACATGGATGACCCCACAGCACATGGGGAATCTCACTAATGGTGAGGGTGACTTCAAGTCAATCCCTCTATAATGGATGGGTTTGTAGTCATCTCATACCTTGGGAGTTGAAGAGGGATGGGTTGGGTGTTGGTACAACCCATCTTGTCCCCCCCATACATCCAATTTTCGCCACTTAACTTCAGGGGTTAGTTAAAATGACTAGATGGAGGTTACCCAAGGGTTACCCATGCCAAATGGGGCCCTGGACCCATGGGGTATAACCCAGGGTCAACTTTAACCCATTCTGGACAACCATGGTCAAGGTAAAGCACAAGAAAAGGCCTCCAAGATTTAAATAAAAGAAAAGAAATTCAAATTCAATCTTTTTACAACACAAATCATAAGTCAGTGTTACAAGAGGGTAGACCAACCCATTCGACCTTATGAAAGACCACATTACGACACCATATCAAACACAGAGTGATCTTTGTTCCTTGTGGAACCAGATCGGCTTAACAGGGAATAACAATAACAAGGTGCGGAATGATCTCTGAAATCTGTGGTTTGATTAGTAAATTCCTGCACACTAAATTGCAAGATCAGTTTCACATATAATCATCATAGCCGAAGCAACTTAAAAACATGCATTATCCTGACATAGTTCTAAATAGCATAAATGAAATCATATTACAATTTTCCATCATCACCTAATTAACTTTTCTGAAATGTAAACTTATCCAAACATCACCCAATTAGTTTTTCCGTAAACAAAATAAAGTTTAATAGTTTGACAAATCCGAGAACTACTATCCCACACATATAAAAAGTATCAATAACAGTAATGTAAATAGCCACAAGAACAGAAGTAAAAAAGGTGGTCCTCACATCCTCTCCCCCTAAGACTGTACTTCCTCCTGGAATTCATCAAAAAGGTGAGGATAAAGGGTCTTCAGTCTCTCTGCATCTTCCCAAGTCACCGTGACTTCGTCGTATAGGTCCCACTGGACCCTAACCTGGTCTAGCTCTCGACCTTGAAGGGCCAGCGTCCGACGAGCCAATATGCGAATTAGCTCCAGCGCCAGCTGTTCGTCTGCCTCTACCTGAAGAGCACTCCAATCCAACATGTGAGATAAGTCAGAAATATATTGACGTAAAATTGAAGCATGAAATACATCGTGGATACGTGACAGGCTAGGTAGCAAGGCTAGACGATAGGCTACTGGTCCTATCCGCTCCAAGATTTTGAAAGGTCCTACAAATCGAGGTGCGAGCTTAGAGCCCTTCCCGTAACAGATTGGACTCTTGTGCGGTCGCACCCTCAAAAATACTCTATCACCCACAACGAAGCTTCAGTCTGTCCTCTTAGCATCGACATACTTCTTCTACCTGTTCTATGCTTCCTGAAGTCTCTGTCTGATCTGTTTGACCTGCTGTTCCATATTCTGAACTATCTCTGGACCGATGACCATTCTGTCCTCTATCCAGTCCCAACTCAGAGGTGTTCTGCACGGTCTGCCCTATAAAGCCTGGAAAGGAGGCATACCCAATGAGCTGTGATGCCCATTATTGTAGGTGAACTCAACTAGATATAGGTACTCCTCCCATCTAGACTGATGGTCCATAACATACATGCGAAGCATGTCTTCTAACACCTGGTTAACTCTCTCAGTTTATCCGTCAGTTTCTGGATGATAGGCTGAACTGAAGTTGAGCTATGTGCCCAAAGCCTGATGTAAGGTTCTCCAGAACGATGAAGTAAATACGGAGTCTCTGTCAGATATAATGCGGCGAGGTACCCCATGAAGTCTAATGATTTGATCAAGAAACACCTTTGCCACCGATGGTGCATTGTACATTGTGCAAATTGGTGAAAAATGTGCCACTTTGGTCAGCTTGTCAACTGTCACCATAATAGCATCATGGCGACGTGATGACATAGGTAGACCAACGATAAAATCTATAGAAATGGTGTCTCATTTCCATTCAGGTATTTCGTGAGGGTACAACAGTCCAGCTGGATGCTGATGTTCGGCCTTGACCCTCTGACATTCTAGGCAACGAGCAACATATTCTGCAATGTCTCGCCTCATTCCAGCCCAATGATAAAGTTGTCGTAAATCCGCATGCATCTTCTTCACTCCTGGATGTGCTGTGTAAGGTGCTCTATGAGCCTCTGATAGGATTGCTGTACGAAGATTACCTGCATTCGGTACATAGATGCGTAGCTGATGTCTAAGCAAGCCATCAGACTCAAGGGTATATCCTACGAATTTTCCCTCAAGGGCCCTTTGATTTAAAATTTCCTGCTGCACCTCAAGATACCACTCGTCCTCTGGCAGATGTTGTAAGATGCGATCTCTCAAGTCCACCCTCAAGGTTAGGACCAGGATCTCGTGGCGCCTTCAACTCAAAGCATCATTGACCACGTTCTCCTTCCCTTTGATGTAGTGGACATCAAAGTCGTATTCGCATAGGAATTCCATCCAACGCCGTTGGCGGGCGTTCAAGTTTGGCTGTGTAAAAATATATTGCAAACTATGATGATCCGAATGGAGTTCAAAGCGTCGACCTAAGAGAAAGTGTCTCCAGCGGACCAAAGCATGAACAACTGCTGCGAGCTCTAAGTCATGGGTAGGGTAGTTTAACTCATGTGTCTTTAGTTTCCACGATTCGTATGCGATCACTCGACCACCCTGCATAAGCACGACTCCCAAACCCTCTAATGATGCATCTGTGCAAACAACAAACTCTTCTGTAGGATCTGGAACCGCTAAAATAGGAGCACTGGTAAGATGCTCCTTGAGGACTCCAAAGGCCTTTTCACACTATTCGGTCCATATGAAACCCTTCCCCTTTCGCTGAAGGGAAGTGATGGGGTGTGCTATCCTGGAAAAGCCCTCGACAAACTGACAATAATACCCAGCTAACCCCATAAAGCTTCTGACCTCTGTCACATTGGTGGGTGCCGGCCACTCCTGAATTGCTCTAATTTTAGATGGATCTACAGAGATGCCATCGCCTGATAAAATGTGTCCCAAATACTGCACCTCTGTCCTGAAGAAAGCACACTTCGCCAAGTTGCCATAAAGCTACTCCTCTCGTAAGCGCTGCAAAACTTGACGCAAATGTTCCACATGCTCTTCCTCAGTCCGCAAATAAATCAAAATGTCATCCAGAAATATGATCATGAACTGATCTAGGTAAGTACGGAACACCCCATTCATGAGACTCATGAACACTGCAGGGGCATTCGTCAACCCGAAGGGTACCACAGTGAATTCGTAATGGCCATATCTAGTTTGAAAAGCAGTCTTATGAATATCTGCCTCTGTGATGCACAATTGGTGATACCCAGATTTTAGATCAATTTTTGAGAAAACTCTGGCTCCTTGCATCTGATCAAAAAGGTCGTCGATCCTAGGCAGAGGATAACGGTTCTTCACCGTCACCTTGTTCAACTACCTGTAGTCCATGCATAATCAAAGAGACCCATCCTTCTTCTTCACGAAGATAACCGGTGTGCCCCATGGTGAAACACTAGGTCAAATGTGCCCCTTCTCAAGTAATTCCTCTAACTGCAGCTTAAGTTTAGTGAGTTCATGTGTAGTCATCCTATAGGGTGCTCAGGATATCGGTTTTGCACCCGGCACTAAGTCGATGTGGAAGTCCACTTCTCTACGTGGTGGCATACCTGGTAATTCTGGCAGAAATACATCAGCAAACTCTTTAAGGACAGGATGATCATCTAAGGTAGCCTCAGGTTCATCCTCTGCTCTATCACTGACCGTAATTGCAAACAACTGACATCCTTTCCGTATACAGTGCTTAAGCTGCTAAGCGAATATCATACGAACAGCCATGGGCTTCTGAATGCCCACTATCTCAACCGGTGATCCATGATCGTCTAAACAACTAATCGTCCTCTGACGACAATCTAGCTTGGCTCTATGTGCCGCAAGCCAATCCATACCCAGTACTACTCCGTAGGATCCTAAGGGCATAACCCTAAGGTCACATGATGTAGTGAAGGATCCTAATGTGATCTCGCAGTCTTTAACCAAAGTATCTACTGACATCCTGGCCCCTGAGGCCAACTCAACTTCCCACCTAATGTCTTGCCTAGAAGCCACCAGCCTGCAACGCTCCACTAACGATGTAGATAGAAAGGAGTCAGTAGCTCTTGAGTCAAAAAGGATAGAGATGGGGAAATCCTCTATCGTACCTGCTGCCTCGATGACTGAGGCCTGGAAATCAGCTTGGTGGTTATCAACCGCTGCAAACATGTGGTGGGATCTGCCCACGTCACCTACGGTCTGCTTAGATCCTCCTGACTGGGGCTGTCCCCCTGCTGTAAATCTCTGCGGGCACTCTCTAGCCAAATGCCCTGCCCCACCACACACATAACACGGTCTTCTAGCCTGTAACTGCCCTGACTGTGTTCTGCCCAATTGTTGTTGCCCAGTCCGTCCCGTGGACCCCTGTGAGCCTCTGTAAGACTGCTGGGACCTTGCGGGTCCTGTCGATGAACCCTGATATCTCTGATCTCTGCGTGAACCCTACTGCTGCCAACCACGGTTCTGTCCTCCCTGACCCCTCTGTTGGAATTTAGATTTTTGCTGATGTTGCTGCTATTGTGGAGGCCTAGGAGGTAATGATGAAGAGTTATATCCTCCTCTTTGTATTGTGTTTTGAGGCCTTCAAAAATTCTGCTGTTTTTGGGGATTACGATCCTGATATTACAGGCCTAAATTCTGCCCTCGTCCCTGAATTTCCTCTGATATAAGGGCCTTTTCAACAGCCTCGCTCATGGTCTGGGGATTTGCCATACGAACTAGTCCTGCTATCCCGTGATTCAACCCTCTGATGAATTTGTGTATTAAGATTTTCTCGTCATGAAGGTATTCCGCGTAACGAGAAAGCTCAATGAATCAGCTCTCATACTGAGTAACAGTGAGTCCCCTCTACTGTAAATCATGGAACTCATCGATCTTGCGCTGTCTGTAATGTTCTGACAAATATTGCGCATTAAAGCGCTCAATAAAGGTATCCCAAGTGAGTGTATCCACGGAAAGTCAGTGCTTGCACTCCTCAGTGCGCCACCAGGTAGCTGCGGCATCCCTCAGAAGATGGACTGCCACTCGTTCTTTCGTGTTGCTTCCATATGGTCACAACGCGAAACACCTGTCTAAACTAATCAGCTAAGCCTCGGCCACAGCTCCCTCTGTAGCACCTGCGAAGGTGGGCGGGTTGAGCCTAAATAGATCTCTGATAGGGTCCCCTCTGTCTCTAAGTCCCACAACTGGCTCTTCCACCCCATCCTCATACAATCCATGATGTACCTGCTCTGCCCTCTGGGTCTCATCTCGTCTCAAAGGTCTCGGAGGACACCTGCTCCGTGCACGGGAGGCTGACCCTACCTCCTCTACTGTCGTGTCGGGGATCTCCATGAAGGGCTCCACATGTGGCACCTCTAGTGGATCAACGCGGGGCTTCTTAAGTGGCTCAATACGTGACTCAGCACGTGGCTCCTCTCGCGGATCAACACAAGGCTCGACATGTGGCTCAGGAATCACTGGCGGTAACCTCTCTAACATAGCCTGCAGTGCCTATAAGATCTGTGGTCCTATATCCAATACTGGTGGTGCCTGTGGTATCAGTGGTGCTTGTGGTACAGGTTGTGCAAGTGGTGCTGCTGTAACTACGGGTGTCAGTCCCTCAGCTGAGGAATCGCTGTGCACCTCGACAAACGCTGTGTGGCGTGATCGCGCTCATCGAACACGTCGAGAAGGCATCCTACAAAAACAAGGTAGAGACTAATTAATTAAAGTTGCGGAATAATAACGTGCCCAAATACGCCCAGTGTTTAAACTTGGCTCTGATACCAAATGTCATGCCCACATATTCCATGTGGTCACATCACACGTCACACGTGTCATAGCCACATCTACCATGTGGTTATGACATGAACTATCAAAAATTTTCTCACACAACCCTAGAAACCCCCTCGCATGCATAAGGATGCTCGGTGGTGAACACTCAAGGCGAAAATACTATAGTTGTTGGTGGGGTACAAGTACAATTGCGTGCAACCAGACACAAGCAGTCCAACAAGGGGGTCTCCTTGATATAGTTAATGTCGCTACAAGGTTTATATCTTCGAGGTCCCTAACCCTATTTCTCGGCAGATTTTGATAACATAACGCCTTACGGCGTAAGTGGGAATTACTCAACACTATACTTCTTACGTGGTACCCTGATAGATTAACAACTTCCCACGACGCCTTGTTCCTACTAAACTATCTCATGATCTCCCTATGGGGATATTTTTTAGCAAAGCACATTTATCGGCCTTCTTTCACGTTTCCTGAAATATACTCCTACTTCGAGCTTAGCATTCTCAACAAGACAGTTCATTTGCCCTCTCTTCTGTTTCTCTGGATCTTAATTTTGATTGTATTTTTATCATGCTCACCTTAACTATTTCTCTGATGTTTTCGTTTGTTTATATTTCGGTCTCTCTCTTTTGGGTCTCTTCGTCTTCTTTATGTTTATCCTGACCTTTCTTCATATTCTACATCAATCAGAGTTATCACTGTATCTATTTCCTAACATCCAGATTTCCCAAATCCTATAGGCCGGTTTACTACTTCGCTGGACTCGGTCTCCTGATTTTCTCCGATCTAGGATTCATCGTGTATTAATTGAACTTGTTCCTAAGCAAATTTAGCGGAAGGATCCATCAACTTAGTTCTCTTATCCCATGTGGGAAATGCCACGCATTTTCTCTTCTGTGTTTTCCCATGTTAGTTTTTCTTCTTCTTACTCTCTTGTAGGCTTTCTTCTCTGGTCATTTCCTAACTACAGTTGAGATTAAAATGGCCTCACATGGAATGTCTGTGATGGCTTCTTAAGTTTATTTCCAATGACCTTTTACACAAGGTGACGCGTAATTTTCCTCTTCATTTTCCTAGTTATTAAATTTCGTTAATAGTTAAACTTCCAAGAAACTCTTCCCGGAATGTTATAATATATTCCGTTATGCTTTCTCTTAAGTTATAATTTTATTTTCTCTTATTATTGTAGAGAGAAAACAGCTTTTCTGAAAGTCTTAATAATTAGATAATATAAGTATGTATCGATATATTTATATGTATAAACATATATATTCACTTATATTTCTCTTATTTATAATTACTGTTGTTATTATTACTCTTATTTATTATAATGCTATAATTACAATTGTAATTCTTTATTTGAATAATATATATATATATATATATATATATATATATATATATACATTTTATATCCATGGTTTATTAAATAAGAGGCTCTCCTCTTTAAATATATTATTAAACTTCCTATATAAATAACGAAATATATATATATATATATATAAACAATTATAATCCATTGTTATATAAAATAAGAGGCTCTCCTCTTTATAAAGTCCCAATCCATGGACTAAGTTATATTTTAGTTGTTTCTTTTTTTTTTTGTTGTTTACCATCAAAACCTAACTGTCTGTGGCTTTGTTGTAGGCAGAGAGCATGAGAGGCGGTGGCGGCCATGGCAGGGGACGGCGGAGGGGAGGGTCCACAGTGGCGGACAGAGATCGGTGGTGGTGGCCGCAGAGGGCGTGGTGATGCGGCCGCGGCTGGAGGTCTGGTGGAGGCGCGGCGGTAGCAGCGGCCGCGAGGGGGGGAAGCCACCGGTTAGGGGTTCGAAGGGGGCGGAGCTAGCGGGGTGAGCGCTGCCGAAGGAGGCCGCGATGAGGGTCTTAGCGGGGGGTGTGGCGGCATACTAGCCGCGGGGTGTGGTGGCATACTTGCCGCGGTTTTAAAGACTGGCGGGGGTGTGGGGACGGGGCGGAGCCCCCACCCACATCCCACATAATGGGGTGTGGGTGGGGGCTCCCCCCCCTCCCCACACCTCCATTGTTTTCAAAGGACTGCAGTGGGGTTCAACCCCACCGCCCATGTATTACATATATATATTTTTTAAAAACAAAAACAAACTTTGTTTATTGTTTGTTTTATAAATTCTTTTTTTTATTTCTTTCTCTCTGTTTATATATAAAAAAAAAATAGAGAATACATTATACCATTTTGTTTATTCAAAACATTTAATTTAAATGTAATTTTTTTTTATATAAACAATATCATATGTAAGAAAACTATATATATATATACTCAAAACACATTTTTAATCACAACTCTCCTTATTAGCCCTCTAATTAGAATTAGTAAAATTACAATATTGTTTAATGGAACGGGCAAATAGTTTGTAAGTTAAATAACGATTTAGCTTTATAATGAACGAATAATTTAAAATGAACGAATAAATCTATGATAAATTGTAATTTCAATGCATCACCAACGTGTAACGACAAATCCGAATTTTACATACAAGGATAATTAAAAATTGTTCTCCTTCCTAATCTCATTTATTATTCAAACCACAATTTCTTTTCATAGCAATAAGCAAGATAAACATCATTTCCATAAACAATGTAAGTCACAATTCTTTTTATACTACGTGCTATTTCAATATATTAACAATGTTACAATCTTCATAAAATCTACCAATAACCATTATTTTCAACAAATTTTCCAATAACATAAACTTAACTTTACTGGATAATAAAATTGAAGGACGATTCTCCACAACAATACTGAAGGGAAAAATTTCTCTCCTTCCCTGACAATAATCTGTTACAACGTCAGAGGGAGAGAATCCCTCTGTAATGGATCTAAACAGGAAGTAACTCAATGAACCAAACTCTGCTTATAGCAAGGATGAAATTCTTTCTCTCAAAATGCAGTGCTCCTCCAATTCCAACCACAAACTTTCAAAGGAAACCTACGTATCAAAGACAAACAAAGAAGAAAACACCACTCATATAGCTCTCCTCCCTTCAGTAGACCCGCAAGAGGGTCACCCCCGAGCTAAGGAGACCATACTCACACCTGGGTAAACTCAAGCAATCCACTTCACAACAGGAACAACAACAAACCCAAAGCACACAAACACCCATGGATAAATTACACAACATGAAAACTCAACAACAGTGAGCTTCATAAGGGGCAGGAGAGTGGACACACTCGACTCCAGGGTGACACCCTTACCGATATTACAACCAATACAAATCTCTTGGCCTCAAACCAAGTTTGATCACAAAAATTTCCCAAAGAATCTGTATCTGACTCTCAAGTCAAAGAACCGGTCTCAAATACAAGCCCTCAAGGCTTTCAACATCCCAAAAGAAGAAAACAGGTATGCACCCGAGGAGGATCACTCCCCCCTACCCTAAACTTGATGAGCATTTCTCCCAAGTGGGAGAAGCTCTGTCAACAACTCGATAATAGATCCCACAGAAACAAATCTAAAACACAACAAATAAACATCTTTCACACAATTTGTCATACAACATTCAGATATATGAAAGAAAGGTAAAACCAAACCAACCTTACAAAGTCCTTCTGGAATGAAACTGTTGGAGAGCTCCACTGAGATCTCTTCCAACCTTAGCCACCAATTCCCTCTTCCTTTCCTCACCTCCAGCTAACTTCCTATTCTGGCAATCAAAATAGAACTCCCCAAAAAAAATCAACTAACTCCCTTCCCTTCCAAAAATGGAATTCAAATAACCCAAAAACCCTCCAGTTTAGAGGAATGGGGAGGTGACACTTGTCACCTCCTCACCCTTCCCAAAAACACTATCATGTCCCAAGGGATGAGTGTTGGCTTATGTCACTCACCCATCCCTAGAGTACTCCTTATCCCACTCCTCATGTCATTTCTCTTACGCATGGGAGAAATAAAAGGAGTTAAAGGAGGAAAAGACAGGTGACCCATGCCTCTTCTCCCTTCCTTCAACATGGATGACCCCACAGCACATGGGGAATCTCACTAATGGTGAGGGTGACTTCAAGTCTATCCCTCTATAATGGATGGGTTTGTAGTCATCTCATACCTTGGGAGTTGAAGAGGGATGGGTTGGGTGTTGGTACAACCCATCTTGTCCCCCCCATACATCCAATTTTCGCCATTTAACTTCAGGGGTTAGTTAAAATGACTAGATGGAGGTTACCCAAGGGTTACCCATGCCAAATGGGGCCCTGGACCCATGGGGTATAACCCAGGGTCAACTTTAACCCATTCTGGACAACCATGGTCAAGGTAAAGCACAAGAAAAGGCCTCCAAGATTTAAATAAAAGAAAAGAAATTCAAATTCAATCTTTTTACAACACAAATCATAAGTCAGTGTTACAAGAGGGTAGACCAACCCATTCGACCTTATGAAAGACCACATTACGACACCATATCAAACACAGAGTGATCTTGGTTCCTTGTGGAACCAGATCGGCTTAACAGGGAATAACAATAACAAGGTGCGGAATGATCTCCGAAATTTGTGGTTTGATTAGTAAATTCCTGCACACTAAATTGCAAGATCAGTTTCACATATAATCATCATAGCCGAAGCAACTTAAAAACATGCATTATCTTGACATAGTTCTAAATAGCATAAATGAAATCATATTACAATTTTCCATCATCACCTAATTAACTTTTCTGAAATGTAAACTTATCCAAACATCACCCAATTAGTTTTTCCGTAAACAAAATAAAGTTTAATAGTTTGACAAATCTGGGAACTACTATCCCACACATATAAAAATTATCAATAATAGTAATGTAAATAGCCACAAGAACAGAAGTACAAAAGGTGGTCCTCACA
The DNA here is from genome assembly GCA_027924645.1 of Cunninghamia lanceolata. Classification (NCBI taxonomy): domain Eukaryota; kingdom Viridiplantae; phylum Streptophyta; class Pinopsida; order Cupressales; family Cupressaceae; genus Cunninghamia; species Cunninghamia lanceolata. The sequence goes on along the minus strand of BSBN01000165.1, from coordinate 8,488,700 downwards.
ATATGCAACTAGAGACTCATTCATAACATCAAAAACAAGGTAAAGAACCATAGTGTGCAAAGATTCGGCATTGATAGCATGGTTAACATACTTATGTACAGAGAGTGTACTTCTTGTACTGCTACTTCTAGTGAGATTTGGACACTACCATTACCTTTTGAAAATATACCTACAAAAAATAGTAGAACCAAATGTAAAACTTCATCTCTACGCTTCGCTACAGATGAGAAAGCCAATAAAAACTTCACAAAAGTTCTATTAGAATCCCTAATCTAAACAGATAAAACCAATCCAGCATCTCAATACTTTGTTCAAGAAGGAATACTATGTTGCATGATAAAATAGTATGTGAGAGATTAAATCTTTTTTATTTGTGTAGGCTCTTTTTATTGAAAAATGAAAATACATATAGAATTTATTAAAAAAATTGGATTCATTTTTGACATATTTAAGAAATAAAACATATGTCAATTATTGCATCTTTATGGAATTTAGAGGAAAATAAATTTTATATATTTTTAATACTTGAATAAGAATATATACTATGTAGGTTTAACATAAATAAATATTCCTTAATTTTAATACACTCATTTCTTGCATTTGATCATTACGGGATGTGTAAGGGAGCAAATGAACAAATTAGGCAATTTCGCATGCCACGTCATGTCTAGATTTTTAACCGCCATAAAAATATTTTGTTCTATAATTTGAAACATGCTAATGCTTTCTAGGACTTCAATTTTATTATCAACCATATCTTTGAGATCAATAAGGAATCTGATCCATTCAATGATTTAATTGTCATTTAATTTTACTTAACTAGAACCATGTGAATTCTCTCATTCTTAGACAAATAGAAGATAATGCTTCATGTTTACAATCATAATATTACATGAATAAAATGTTCAATGTATGCAATGTGCTATGTTAATGTGTTAGAAAGGTGTCTTAACCTTGTATTTTAACGTTGAGAACACTAAATTATACAACTTTAGGGGGAAGAGATAATAAAAATTAATGTGTTATGGCAATGATAATAAGTATTTTGATTAAATAAAGATGTCCTAAGCAGGGAAACCACAATCAAGAAGATATGCTCTATTTATTTTAAATAAAGATTCAACTCTCCAATAATAGTACAATGATTTGTCAAGATACAAATTTAATATCTTGGATACAACATTGATCTTGTTCTAAATGTGCCCTCCCTAGGAGATCATGAATCTATTTCAATCTTAAATCAGAGTTTTAAATAAAATGATATATAGGGTGAAGCATGAACTATTTTTAAACTTATAGAAAACTGTTATTATAAAGTTGACTAATACATGATAATTAGGTTTCTAATAATATTACTAAAAAAATATGTAACTACAAGATAAATATTGAGATTGAATATTCTGGTTTGACAATTTGATAGCCTTTTAGGAGTAAAGTCTACTTGTGAAAGTGTCACTGTGGAAATTTGGAACTCCTTTGTAGTGGATAATGTTTCTCGATTCTCTGCAAAGTTGACTTGATTCATACCTAGTACTGTTGCTTTTATAAATTTATGCAAATTAGATGAAATTTAGTTGTACAATGCGTAGAACATAAAATTTAAATATGTTTTTGTAGAGAAATCTACTTTTGGTTGCCACCCCTTTGTGGGTGCCTTCCTTGACCACTATGGATGGAATTATGTTCTTGAGAGCATCATGATTGGTGTCATGTTCATTACATGCAACAACAATAACCAAAACTCACACGTGAATAGATCAAAGATAAAAGTAAGTTGTCCTATTTTCTATCAATTGACAAAGAAAGCAAGGAAGATAATTGACTTTAAACTCTCATTATTTCTTGTTTTTCCTTCGCGATGACCTCAAATGCATCGTAAAGCTCTGTATATTTTATGCACTCACTACGGAGGAGATGGTTCATGGTCTCCAACACACTTTGCTAATTATTTGAACCCTGCACCTCCCTCCACACATCGCTCAACTTCCTTGAGCTCTTTCTCTTTGCTTTTATATCCTTGTGCTAGGAGTGGGGGTAATCGTTATGGCTTTTGCTCTTTAATCTTTATTCATTCTCCACTATTGTCAACACTTGTCTTGCACTTGGGGCTGATGCTCTTTGTCTCTATCTCTTTGTTAATATTTTCATTGAACATTACCTATATTAATTTCATTCTCAACTTTAGTATTCTTAGAGAAATGAATGAGATTGTTTTAATATTTCTGTTACACTTATTTCTTCCTATAATTCCTCTATCCTACTGCAGAGAAATTGTCTCTTGTTGATCAAAGAATAAGTCAATAAACTTTGATGTTGTATTAATTTTTTATAAATTACTTACAACTGAAACTTAAGACCTCTTACTAACCCTCTCTATAAAAAATTCTATAAGTATTGATAAAGCATTCTATATAAATTGCAATCCGCCTAACCATTCCCCTTCCTTTCAGTGCAAGTATAAATTTATCCCGTAATAATAAAGAAAAGAATGGCAGATGATATTCTATTCTATTGTGGATGAGCTTCAGTTGCAGGCACAAATGGGTACAGGGATTAGAAATCGTGGCTGACAGGCAAGCTGCGATTCATATTCTACTTTCTTCATCTACGACTTGTGGTAGCGAAAATCAATAATGCCTGCGGCCATTGTTCAAGGTTTCATTGGAGTCGCCATTAACATATTGTTGGATGAAAAGCTGAAAGCCTTGAGGGTCGCCATCCAGAAAATAGCACCACTCATCGGTTCTGCGCAGTTGCAATGTCAACAGATACCTGCTGTGAAACAGTGGCTCCAACAGCTGGAATCTCTTCTCAACAAGGCAAATACCATGGTCTCCGACTGTACCGTTCCGGTGTATAATCTTTTTGCTCGCTACAGAAGAGCCAAGAGGATTGATCGAATGAGCAAGCGGATCGAACGCCATCTCGATGGCGTTAGTTTGGCTAATTTAGCGCAGCAAATCGGCACTCAAAGAGTCATTACTGAGAATATGCAGAGAATCGAGAGGTCCATCGTGCGTTGCAGGTGGAGCACTGTCATTCCGCCGGTAGAGCAGCGCATAATTGGGCAGGAGGAGTTGTTTAATGAGGTCCGGGATCGAATTCTCTCAAAACAGAGACGACGAGGAGTGGGGAAGACCCGAGGGGGGGTTTAAGACAATTTTTGAGTAAATTGTCTTAACTTGAGACAAAAAAAATTTGTGTATTGTCTTAAATATTGTCTTTAAGCGAGTGTCTCAAATTATTGTCTTAAAAAATTGTCTTTAGTGTAGACCCAATGACCAATGCTACAAGCAACAGTCTTTACGATCATCGGTTATTTTAAGCTTTGCTCAAGGAAACAAGTTAGATACACAGACTACACTATCTCGAGAGTGCTTTGATTAGAGCAAGTTTGAACTCCAGTCATACATAGAAAATAGAATTCAATATTACTGTTCCAGTAAAGCTCCTAAAATAATTGCAAGTCAACAGGCTGAAAAAGGCCCTCAAGATGGAGACTTCCAGATTGTTGCTTCCCAAGATCCCAATTTTTGTAGCATAAATAAGAACCTAGTTGAACATATGGGCTTGAAAGACAATCTGACAAAGAAAAGGAAAGTTGGGGATAGGCAGAGAATCGCTATGCTTGCATTGAGTGCAGACAGACATTGTACACAAAATAAAGAAGTTAAGCAGGTCCAACTAGATAGTAGCACAACTCTGCCAATTGTACCACCTCTTTTGCAATCTAAAGCTCAAGAAATAGTAAAGAAGATTTTAGATGGACAAAGTTGTAGAAGGGAAATGGTAATTGAAGGGAGCCATGGTTATACGTACCATCAATCTACCTCTCTAGGAGAAAAAATGAACACTATGTTGGAGAACCCAAATAAACAGATTCCAAAAACGCAGAAGATCAGCAAAGGTAAACAGGCTCAAATACAAAGTTAATCCTTAAAACCAACTGCTATTGCTCTTTCTCGGACAAATTTATGAAAAGAAAAAGTAAATTCGCTATTGAAGATAATAGTGCAAAGTACCATATTAATTGTAATTATTTCCAATGTTTTGTATCTTACAAAATGACGTGGGAGTTTCTCCACAACCAAAAAAAACATACCATGGATACGGCATAACAATTATTGAATATTGACACTAATTTCCCAAGCATAAGAAGCAAATATGTATTTTGTTCATTTGTTTCTATCCATCCTCTTCCTTTGTGTCCTCTTTCTATGAGGCACTATTCTAATTGTGGGTGTTGATTGTTCATCACATTGAACACACTCCTCATTATTCTTGTCTCCCACTTGCTGAAATTCAAGGATGGTTTTCTGCCGAGGTTCAAGAATGACAATCGAATCATTGTGTGCAACAAACAATTCATCATGTTCCTCTAACTCCTCTTCATGCTCACTACCTGATGAGTTTGATTGTTGGGCTTCCTATACACAACACAATATAACTCATTAAAATATCAGACCTTATTTTCTTTCTTCAAAGCATATAATTTAATAAACTATGAAAATCTATGTTTTTCGCTATGTAAACTGATAGTTATTAATCTTGTAGCAACTCAGATCATGGTTTTAGCTTTGCTTGTTTCATTTCTCTATGCATAAAAGAAAGAAATTGTAATTTTAGGTGTATCTTTCTAGATTAATATTTGTACCATTTGCTTTGCAATGAAATGAAGGCAAAATATGAAATTTTATTATAGCCCATCATGCAAAGAACTTACCTTAGAATCATGACCAATGACTAATTTCTCCCCTCGATCTAGCATATGTTGTCGAAGGCCTTGGGAACCATGTAGTAAAGCATATTTTAGGTCCTCCTCTGAAGCTTCCTTTTAAAATTGGTGAACCTACATAAACAAATATAACCAAATTATAAGGTATAATGACTCATAAGATACAATTAACTCACAAGTTTGTCATGAATTTTTTATGAAATAGCCAATACAGTAGATGAAAATATTCATTTACCAAGCCACCATGAATGCTATTGTACCCACCAGATCCTAATTTATGGGATCCAATACTTGACACCCTAGCTTGGGTTGCTTTTGGTGTATCTCAAAGGCATCTTTTAGATCCTCCTCGTGCAGATGGCCTAAAGTTTGGATTATTGTGGGCCTTTCTCTTAAATTTGACATCTTTCATAAGTTCATCTCATGTCACTTGATCTGTGATCCAAGCTAGACGTGAATATCTTAAGTCTTTTGTCAGCTTTGACCTTAAATTGTCTCATTTAGAGTGAATATATTTCCATGCAATAATAGAATAATTTCCTTATTAAAACTAGGATTTCCAAATGCTATTATGATTGTTGCAAACCTTTTATTTTAAGGCAATCATTATAATTTTTTGACATAAAATTATAATCTAAGTGCAAAAGTAAAAGCTTGTATTGAAAAATTTAAGCAAAGGGTAAAAAAATCAAAAAGAAACTTTGACCAAGTTATTTGCACTCCAGAAGGAGTTCTTTCAGCTATGCATACGTAGCTTGAGTTTAAGGTTTCTGTTGATTGCATTGATGAGATTAAGATATCTTGACTTTGCGCAAGACCAGCATTTGTTTCATGGAAACTCTCCACATTTCATGAGGATCATTACAGAGTTTACTACAAGATGTGGCACGTTGCAAGGATCCAAGGTTTTCAGGCACGTTGCAAATAGAATATGGAGACTTTCAAAGGTTTTTCACAAGCATTAATCGACATTGCAAGCCCTGCCTTTCTTCTTTGTTTATTTTGCCAGGTATGCCTAAAATGCCTTATATTGTTAAGGACTTAGTCTTTGTTGAAGTGTTAAGAGGTTGTGTGTGAGGTATTTTCAAGCCTAGCATAGAATGAATCTCATACAAAATTTAGGCTACATCTTGAGTGTATAAGAACTCATAGACATTGCTGATGACACAAAAGAAGCCTAGATCTTGTGTAGTTTGAGAAACCTATAGGTTTGTTATGGTAGTAATCTTCAAGTCAACATTAGGCTAGGCTTCAAAGGAAGTGCCTATTAACTGTGACAATAACAAGGTAATAAGAGTTTACAAGCAAAGTGCAGATGGTTTAAACATTCTCTTATGATTGGGACTTCAAAGTTTGTGTCATGACTATGTCATTGAAGAGGGTTTTTGTTGCACCATATAGTTTGAACAACCACAAAGAAAATAGAAATTGGACAAAGAGTTAAATCAGAGATAAGCAAAGATGAAAGAGACTAGAAGCTGGACAACGCTAAAGACAAATCATAAGATGAATATAGCCATCCTTGGTGTCATAAGAAATGACAGACTTATATACAGATGATTGTTCAAGATTAGAGTGCCATGAATGTTATGGATCAAATATGATGGATTACATAGAAAAACAGTGGGATAATTTAGAGGAGAATGTTTGGGGTATTGCAAATCTTGTCAGTGGGTTGCATATCTCAATTGTTGCAATCTAAAAGTATGATAGTCCAATTATTGTAATTAAGATTTCACTTTTCCTCATGTCTTAGATTCCCTATTTATACTCAAGGTAGCAACTAAAGCATTTTTCTTAACAAGACAGTCATAGTATCATGACAGTAATGAAGTAATCAACGGATAGTCAAGATGTAGAAGGCAATCCATTAATAAAATGTGTCAAATCTGTTAAAAATCAAGATTGAAGGTTTTGGGTTAAATGAAGGGTTAAATGCAAACATTGGTGGAGATACAACAACCTTTCTAGACAATTCAGTTCCAATTATTTTCTACTCATTATTGAGATATTAGTAGGTAGTGTTCACCATGAACAAGCAGTCTCAAGATAGACAAAAGAAAATGATAGTGTTTTGCAAAACAGATAGTGATCTTCAGTCAAGAGATGGTATGAATGAGGGAGGATAGTATCAACACAAGAGCACTGTCATGTAGAAGAAATAACATTATCAAATGATAGTCTCATAACTGTTTGACAAGGACAATATGCACAGCAAGGTTGGTGAGGACATGAGGATAGTTAACATTTGCCAAAGGTAGCAAAGATGCTACAAGTGTGTCATGTGGGACAGGGTTTTAAAAGAAAAGTGCTCAGTCTATAAACAAGGAGAAGACCCTGCTTAAGGCTTTATTGTTCTACTAATTTCAATATATGAATGAGTATTGTTAAAGGTAAAATGATATATTGGATATATTGGAAGACTTCATTATGGAAAAACCCATAGCAGAATACGCTTAATCCTATTTTGACAAATGTAATAACAGTAGTATCAAGATTTAAGAGACCATTCAACTTTGCATTTCAATAAATTATTGAATGCATTGAGTAAGTGTTTGCAAGGCATTAAAAGATAGTCATCATGTTGTTTGTTCAAGTTCATGAGGTTAAAAGGAAGTCTTATTAGTAAGTAGGACATATTACCCCTGCATATTGGTGATGTCTTGTGAAGCAGAGTGGAAGGACAGTCAAGCAGCCTGACACAAGAATAGTCACAGCTATAACATTGGCAATGAGATTGTCATGGTCTAGAAGACAACAGTGTTAGTAATAACAAGAGGGCATACATATGGAAATTATATGGTCTTGAGTTTGCTAAAATGTGCAAGGATGATGGTGATTAGAAGAGAGTGAGTTTGGGAAACCATAGGACAGTCATCATGAGGAATCATTAGGTTTATGCATGAGATCACAATCCAATCAGAGGACAATAATCAAGATGCCATGGAAACAAGGAAAGAGGAATATGAGAAGCAACAAGATAAAACAAATGGATGTTGACTTTAAATCGCAGATGAAACATGTTACAAAGGATTGAGACAAAAGAATGCAAAAAATAAACCTGAAGATAGTGAATGGTTTAGCACTATTGAGAAAATAGTCAAGCAAAAAGGGTGACAGCCTTTTTGGTCAAACCAAAGATAGTTGCATGTGCCTTGGTATCTACAAATTTTAAGAAGACAAATAAATAGATAGTACATAGGTTTGTTGTGGCAATAAGGAGACAATGACCTACTTTATGAACAAAGGCAATCATAAATATTGTTAAAGAGGTTCTAGAGGACAGAGGGAGATTGCTAAGAAAGGATAATGACCATGAAGTTCAAGAATATGCAGTCATCAATGTGCCAATGGGAACAAGAATGCAGTTTTGGGGAATCCATAGTGCTCGTTCATCATCTCCAATAGATGTTTTCCTAGACCTAGATTTATTTGAAAAAGATGTCAAAGAAACCACATATGGTGATGACTATGAATTAGATGGCTATGATCATGAGGGTAATCTAGTTTCAGATGATTGATAAGTTTGTTGAATTTGACACTACATGCACAGGGACTTTCGGAGGTTGATTGTTGGTTTGATGTTGGAAGACATTTCATCACAAAAGGATTGTTTTCAAATTCCTACTTAGAACCATAAGGTGACAGTCAACAAAGCTCTTGAAGGAGCTTAAAGGACCAAGTCAAGCAAGGAAATCTCTTAGGCGTGCAAAGCAAGTTACCTAACTTTTTAGCCTTGTAACTTGGACAAAAGTCATTCCTATATCCTCTCCTATGCTTGGGATGAGATATAGGACCCTTAGGCTTAATTTTTTAGTTAGGGATGAGATAGAGGGTGTGACACATCTTCTTAAAACATCCTGCAAGGCACATATATAAATATTAAAGTGGTATAATAGGGGAAATAACATAATAAAACTCACACAAACATATGATTGAATCTTACCTTTTGCATAACATTGGGTGTATCAGATGGCATAATCAGATCTTGCATGCCAACAAGATGAATTCTCGGTGGACTTACTCTAGAAATGCCTTGTGGCAAAAACACAAATATTAACAAAATATAAAAGGTGAAATAAGTTAATTAAATGCACAAGAATCTAGATCAAATCTTACCACTGGCATAATACTAGATGTACTAAAGGGCGTGAAAGGGGTTGGAACAACTTTATTGATGTCAAAAAGGAGTTTCATAATTTGTGTAAATTACTCTAAAACATATGTTTTTTCATCACTAACTAGTCTAATCTTTCAATCATAAAAATGATATGAAATATTACTCTATGTGCTACCTATTAAATCCTAGGTTAGTGTTTCATTTCATTAAAATGATACTGTAAGTACCAAAAACAACAACATAAATCCCTGGTCTGCCATTTTGTATAGACACCAAGAAAATAGCCTAATAGAAAGCTACAAAGAAAAGTGTGTGGATGCTAGTTAGGATCATTACATAAATAGCTATTGAAATATATGAAAACATGTATCCCCAAAAACTATAAAATTATTCTAAAATATAGCTTGAGCAATTAAAAAAAATGAAGATTCTATTAAAACTTACATAGAAATTGATTATGAATTGCTGACGTAGAATAACCTAAAATACATGGATTTAAATTAATTATAGCATGAGAAACAAACCAAACCTGCACCTAAACCATACTCAAATATACAAAATATGATAAGAATTTACAACATAATTCAATCACTAAACAAATATAGAGATTTCCGATTAACTGAAGAATTTGTGTTATCCACAAACCGTCAACTATTATAATATTTGAAAAGTGAAGGTCACTTGAATCAAAGGCATGAGATTGGTACAATTTTTGTAATTGTATTTTTTTATTAACATATTAGGAGTGGTGATTTGAAAAAAATTATAAATGCATTAACTAGGAGACCAAATTTCATGATAAAAATGAGAGTTGAAGTAGGAGGATATGATGAGTTTAAGAATTTGTATGAAGTTAATCCTCATATTGCACAAGAATTGAAAGGAGGGATAATTTGACAGGTTCAAATGTATCTAATTATGTATTTCTAGCAGCCTAGTTTCTTGTTTAAACCCCCCAATGAAGATTTTCAAAGGTTGTAACTGTTCAAGTCCATGCACATCTAGGCTCTCAAAAAAACCACATCCATATACCCTATCCCTACATCAGCAATATCATAACAGTTCAAATAAATCATAGCTTTGGGTACTTAGATATGTAGGTTTCTATCCTCATAGTTCACACTACCAGTAATAGGATGAACTAATAATTACCATATACAATTTATTTAGAATTAGCCTAACTGACTTTGATCAAAAAATAATCAGTCTTTTACTTGCCTACTTAAAGAGAATGTTGGTTTTTCCCAATGTTATCAATGTTTCACATACTAAAATTTTAGATTCAAAGTCTTCCAATGCACATACTAAAATTTTTACATGCATATGTATATGTATGTAGATATATTTATATACAGTATCTAATTTCTTTAGGTGCTACAAACTAGACATGGAGACATTTTTCTGTCAGTTAAAATGGGGTGTAACATCTGGATTGTAATTCCTTTTTGGTGATAAAAAATAGATCATGAATGTTACTTAGACTTGGCATTATTCCCTGGAGACAAGAAAATCTGTGTTGATGCACTATTGGACATTTGGGTTTATGTTTGAAAGCGACAAAGACATGATGCTTTTTCCATCTTATAAGAACTTGCAAGCATAAATTTGTTAAATTTAGCTAGCAATCCAAGGTAATGCCTTTACTTTTATATATTAGATTTCTTTCAATCATGTTTTTCAACACTAATCTGACATGCTTTCCCATAACAAAGGAAGTACACCAATCTCATGTGGAAATGCCTCAGAGATATACTTTTCCCAGAAGGATGTGGGAAACCAAGACAATATAGTCCACCCCAAGAGGTTGGTCATAGCAAGGAAGAACTGAAATTTATTAGGGAAATGCAAGTTGCTTAATGATACAACATTTGATACTTAAATTCTCTCCCTTCTCACCAGTTAGTTATTCAAATACTCTCACACATGCAATATGTAACCTTACTATTTTCAATTCACAACTATTTCAGAGTGTAACATTAAGAACTCTTCTTGTCTGCATCGCATATACAAGCATTTTTTTCCCTTACACGTTTCCATTCCTACATTCAACTTCAATATGATGAGAATTTGACATATCAAACTAGTAGTCATAATTACTGCACAATTTTCTAATTGAATTTACTTTGTATTTAATGCATGTAGGCCCTATGGAGGAAAATCAGTGGTATGATATGAATTCCCTTGAAATAGAGGCTCTGTTGTTACTCTTTACTTCGACAGAATACTTTCTTCCCCCATTTCTAAAATCCATGAAAAAACTAAAAAATTTGATGGTATCCAATTGCGGTACAAAGAAAGCAAAAGTAAAAGATTTGGATGTCTTATCTTCACTCACTCAACTCAAGAGTGTCCACTTGGAGAGGTTGATTTCGCCCCTTGTTGAAAAACAGAGCATTGAAGCACTGCAGAACTTAGAGAAGCTATCTTTGAGCTTATGTGAAGGATTTGAAAATATATTGACATTCACCAAGCTACGACATTTTAACTTGGACCACAACAGTGATTTGGAGGAGTTACCCCTCAGTATCTACAATATGCCATCCACTCTATCATGCGCTATCACCAACTGCCATCTGCTTCAGAATTTACCATATGATTTTGTAAATATGAGCTATCAAAGAATGTTAAGGTTATTGGCATTACCATGCCTAAAATAGCTTCCTGCGTCAGTTGGAAAATTTGGACAGTTGGAATATCTAGATATTTCAATATGCAATGGCTTGAAAGAACTTCCAAAGGAAATAGGACAACTCAAGAAATTAAAGGAGTTTGATATGAGAGAGTGTTCTAGTTTGATGATTTACCTTCAACTGTCTATGAACTAAGTTCCCTAAATCTTGTTATCTATGATGAGAAGATTGCGAAGTAGTGGTTGCGAGCCAAGAACATTTCTATTCCGGAACTTAGAGTTGAAATTGTAGAAGCAAACTCTAGTTTGGATTGGCTTGATGATTGGCTACTTTTCTTATCTCTCATCTTGAAGGACAAGATCCAGGGATGTCACTCACTAGCACAAATCAATAAAAGGTCCTCTATATGTTCAGCCTATGATTATGGTCAAATTTTATGGCAGTTCAGTGCACTAAACATTCTGTATTGGATTATAGATGCATAACGAACATATTCTATGTTCAAGTGCATTTCTTTGTTTTGTATAAAGCTAGGATGTGGGTGTCTGTAAATGGTTGGGAGTTGTCTGTCGTGTAATTAATTTTTACTTCCATCATTTTTTTTGTAAAAGCAAATTAAATCAATCCAAATGCATATAAGTTTTAAATTTCCAGTTGTGTAAATGTGTTATGTTTTCATTCTATTTACTCTAGATCACCTTTGTTGGAAGAACGTGAGAATAAACCCTCAAAAAAGTACGTGATATTTGATCAAAGTGGAAATTCCATGAGGATTCTAGTGCTGCCTCATTTGCTAGAGACTAAATCGTTTCATGAGACATTAGAATTAGGGGTTGTGGCCTTCAAAACTGTGAAAGTTGTAAGGGCCTCCCCTGTACTCTTGTCACTGGCTGATCTAATTGAGGGAAGGAGACATGCGAGTTGTTTGGGTAATAATTCAGAAGGGAGATATCAAATGGCACACAGACGCAATTGTTTGTTAAAATGTCTCAAATGCACAGAGCAGGTATGTGAGTAGACAAAGCACGCCAACTGTGATGCGTACATCTTACCTGAGACATCAATGTAGTCTAGAAGCTATCGTGGAAGATGAAGTAAGCCTACCACTTATATTGTTTTTGCTCAAGCTCAACAACTGTAAATTTGGAAGCACTAAAATCTATTGTGGTATCTCGCAAGAAAGATGTTTCTCAAATGCATCTCTTGTAGCCTACTTTGATTGCCCAACTTAGGAGGAATGCTTTTGGTGAGATGATTCACATACATATAAAGGCTTTCCAAAGTGCTTAATTGACCTACCTCCTTTGGAATGCTTCCTGAACTGTTATTCAAAGCCAAAGAAAGATACCTCAATTTTTGTAGCCGGCCAAATTCAGGGGGTATATTTCCAAACAGAAGGTTGTTGCCCATGTTGAGATACTGCAAAGTTTTCATCTGTGTAATACATTAAGGTATGCTGCCGCTGAGATTGTTTTTTCTATAACATAAGCTCTTGCAAATTGCTTAACAGGCTCAACTCTTGGAGTATTCTCCCCATCAGTTTGTTTGAGAACAAATCAAGAATTTTTTTCAAGCTATATTCTTTCTGAATGCTAGGGAGATGAATTTGACATCTGGTATCCAAGTTGCTCAGCTGACACTCAATCATTGTAGAAAAAAAATAGTAGCAAAGAACAATAGTGTTTGCTAGAGGCCCCATAAAAGTTGACAAGAAGACAATGGAAGCAATTGGAAAGAAATTACAGAAAAATAATGTGGCATTGGATATTGTGGACATGCAAAGTGCAAATCATAAGGAGTCGAGTAGACAGGAAAGGCAGTAGGGTATGGAGTAAATCTAGATGTAAGTTATAGCTTCTCTAGTAGTGCACAATCCCCGTGGAGCATGTAGTTACGGATATGGAGTTGGTCATTGGTTTTTGTAGATTTTCTATTCAAAATATATGGTTTGCATGTATGCTTTGTATACATGGTTTGAGAAGGCATTTTGCATCCTTCTCAGTGTGAAGTTGTAGGTATCATTTCTACAGCATTTGTTAATGGTTTCCTTTGACTATGGTTACTTGATGTAGATTGGCAAATTGGATTCGACGAGGATCTAGTGTTTGAGTATTTAAGTCTACAAGTTATCCTCTTTGATATCTCTGTTTGCATGTTTCTTTTTGAGATCTTTGACTTATGCAGTTATGTGGACTAGCTAGCCATTGACTGTAGTGGGATGACTTAGATGTGGACTATCTATATCCATGAGATTGATTCAGTATTGATACAATTTTTTGGTATGTTTCTTTGAGATGAGAGGATGGATGATTAGAGTGTCTGGTTAGTCAGTTATTGGGACTTGTCACTTGCTTATCATGATACCATGGATAGCTTGGTATCCCATTTCAATGAGAGCTCTTAGTAGTGAGGGTTTTGTTGTCAGGAGATGCTTATCTTCATGTGATTGGAGATGATGGTCCTTGTTTATAGGATGTTTGTTATTGTGCCATGGTGGACTCTTGATTCTAGATTAGAGTGTTGGCATGATACATGGTATGCTATTTGGAGCATATGGTCTTCCTTTGTGGAGATGTTAGATCATGATGTCATGATATGTTCCTAGGTTATGTAGATGTGCAGTGGGAGTTTTGACAATGGTCTTGTTGGTGCTCTTGGTATTGAGTACTTTGGTCATTTGCTTGGAGAGCTTCATGGTGGTGCAGTGTTGTTTTTGGAGCTTACTATGGATTGATCATGGAGGTGCTCATGAATACTTGGAGACTTGGGTGAGGATGGAATTCTCTTGGGATTAGAGAACAATTGTTGAGATAGTTACTCTTTGGAGGTTTCAACAAGAAGACCAAGGAGCTTACACTTGGTTATGGATGTGAGTTCATTATGGACTTAGAGGAGATTGTTCCTGGAGAGAGTCATTATGACTTGGTGTATCTTGGATGAGCATTCTTGACGGGTTATCTTCAAATAGGTATTGCCCATCCTATTTTTTAGATGCTTTCTCTTTATGTTTTATCTTCTCATGGTTATGGACCTTGAGCTATGGTTATTGGTTCTGGAGGGTTCATTTGAGGGATGTTGGCATGGTTATCTCCTTGTGCACATGAGTTTGGAGTTTAGGAGATGTAATTGGGCTTATTCCTAGTTTTGGAATGGTTTTTTGAGTTTGATCTTCCTTGGTTAGAGAATCTTAAATCCATTTTGATTTAATCTTTGAGAGTGAATGGTTGGGTGTTGTTAAGGCTTTTCATTTTGGGGAGGTAAAGGAGATCATACTCGGCATAGCTTATCACTTGGTAGTGTTGGAAGAAAGATGTGATATGGTTTGCTAGCCCTCAACTAGTGAAGTTTGAATTTGATCTAAGCTCCTCTAGTTGTGTACACATCCACAACTTGCACCTAGTAGTATAGTTTGACTATTTAAAGATGCAAGGGTTTATGGAAGGACATTACTCTGATATGAGTAGAGATCTAGTCAAGCTTTCATGACATGGTTACATAGGACTTTTAGTGGATCCTATCTAGTTGGTGGCCATAGATCCTCAAAAAATAGGCAGTGCAAGTTGTGGCATTAGACCCCACACTATCCAACCCACATCACTTTTAAGATGTGAAACATGGTTCCAAACATGTTATGTATGAGAAAAAGTGGGCATGTGATGAAGCAAGGACATGTTCAAGAAAAATGAGTTTTCTCAATTATGGGCTTTTGAAGACTCCATTCCACTAAGAAATGTATTGGAGAGTGGTCAAAAAGAACAATATATGATAAAGGTTTGACCCAAAGAATATAATAACTTGAAATTGAAAAATATAGTTGCATAAATATCATATCACAATCATAAGTCACTTTATTATCCCACTCCACTACACAAGTTAGATTAGGTGTACCACGTCGAAGAAGTAGTTTGGAAGCCAAGATGGGATCATAAAAGGCTAAATTTATTAACCATGTAGATCCTTGCATCTCCTTCATTAACTCTTCATCTCATTGGGAAGTGCCATTACTTTTTAGATGCCACCTCAACCATATTAAAATCACCATTAAAGACATACTAGGCCTCAAGTAGTTCATATGCAAGCTATGACTAAAGAGGGGTCCTTTCAAATACATCATTCAAGGAATAGATTTGACAATCCCAAAGGCTTTGTTGTTAATGTTGAACATGACCCACAAAGCCTTGTTAGAAGAGTCACGACCATGTGTAACATGTCAACACATCTTTAGTCGTGATTTAAAACTAAAAATATTTTGCCATATGACGTGATACATGACATTGAGTAAAAAACCAACGACTTTGATCTCTTAAAGATAAAGAATGTCTAAACAAGCAAATCTCTATTGATATTCTCACATAGTAAAGTTGCATTGTGAGTCTATTAAACCCTTGACTTTCCATGAGAAGCAGTCCATTAAAAACATAGGTCTAATGATATTATATTTCCTTGAATTCTAACCCTTTTAAATCAGAATAATTATTCTTGTGGATAGGTAAAAATCAATTCAATAAGATCAAGTATGTAAATCAAAAACCAAATCCTACCACCATCAAAGAATTGAATCCAAGTGAAACCAAAAAGCATGCAATTCAAGAACAAGATCACCTAGATTGTATGATTCCTTGTTTGTGATGTGGATTGCTTCTCAACAATAAACAATTACGAAGATCAAAGCTGCCATGATGGATAGATGATAGTGATAATATGCTCAATGGATGATAGTGGAGGAGTTATGCTTGAGATGATAATTTGAACGTTATATGGTGAAATCTAAAAAATAAGAATGAGTGGGTGTATATATAACACTCACTAAGAGTTGATCAACGGTGGAGATTTGGTGGCTATGTGAACTATTAAGATGAATTGATAATCATAGGTGAATGTGTAGATGACAAGTGGAAAGAAAAGAATAAGGCACATGTGTGATTGTGTACATAAAAACCCTTATTTAATAAATTTAAGTGTGATAGTGTACATAAAAAGTACTACCATACATGTTTCAAATAAAAGATGCACACATGTCAGCATATGATGAAAGGTGAAGATAAATGATAAAATAGATAAGGGAAATTAATTAAATAAAATAAAATATATTTAATTAATTGGAAAGATGATCAAGATAGGATTGAGATATGATGTGGAAATTAATTAAATAAATTAAATTTATTTAATTAAAATAGATAGAATAAAGATAATTAAATAATTATAGATTAGAGAAAATAGGAGAAAATAGATAATGAATTAATTAAATAAATATGAATTTATTTAATTAATAGAAGAAATAGGTGTTTTAGAGAAAATAGAGAAATAACTCAAATGTGTTAGACAAATGCAGATGATAGATAATGTGATATTTTGATACTAATGATAATTAAGTCAATTTTGGGTGTCTACAATTATGAAAAGTTAACTTTGGTTTTATGGAGAGAATTGTTCAAACTGCATATGACATTTCTTAGGAACAAATTCCCCTTCTTCAACAACTTGTGGAGGGTTATGAGAATGCCAATTCCCCTAAGGGAAGAAGAAGTTTCAACAAACAAAGGCATTACTTAAAATGGAAGAAGATAAAACACTTGTAAGGAGTGGAGTTCTTGAGTAACAAGGTTTGTCAACCTCCTTGAGTGCTCACTAAAAAGGCAAGCAAGTTATGATGAAGCCACCACCACTTGTCTCACTTTATCATTAGCACTGGATTGAAAATGTGCCACAAGTGTCGAGGCTTTAGTAGTTACACCATTGATATGACCTGTATTATAGACACTAATTTTAGACCCCTTGTTGGGGCTATTGCAACCACCTAACATGATGACCTGAGAAATTTTACTCATTAATTTAGAAGCTAGTTTTATCTTATAATTAATTAAAATATAATCTCTGATATTATGTTAAAAAACTTAACACCTAAAACAAACTTTTAATAAATTGATATACAATACTCTTTGAAAACAAGATACATCATCAATCTATACTTTCTAAGATGACTAGATTTTTTTGGGGGGATTAATAAGACCTATTTAACATGACTATAGATACTATATTTTAAATATTTAAAAGATGGTCCTATTTAACAAGTAAATTTACCAATAATAGCTTAGAGGAATTGAAACACTATCATAAAAGGTTCCTCTTTTTATATGTTTATGAAAATCTATTTTTCCATCCATTAAATGAAATAAAACAAACCACTTGAAAAGTTTGCTTCCTAGGAGCACGAATGGAAGAAATTGACTAACAAGCAAACACAACCTAGGTGACTTTTTATGAATTTGTTTTACCAATTCAACAAATGTCCTATAATCCCTTTTAATATGAAACAAATGCGACAAGACAACACAAAACCATTGCAAGGAAAAAATCTATGTAGATTCAGGCGCGTATATGCTGACAATGTCGATTCTATTACAACTTCAATAGAACTGATTCATTTAAAATTTGTCGTGTCTATTTCTTATATAAGGAAGACATGTATAATAGCCTTGCAAAGACAAGAAATCACAAAGAAGAAACATTGTAACGAGAAGCCACTTAGGATTACGCAGCAATAATCTTCAAATTGGAAAGATATTAACCATTTGTAAAAAGTTTAACAAATGGTTTCGGTTCATTTTATTGACAGTTCTGAAATGGTGTATGATTCCACACACTCTTATGATGATAATTTTCCTGGAAAATCTAAGTTTTATATGAGTTGGAGAAATGTATTTGGGATTTGAGGGGGTTTTTGTTCTACAACGTGGTGTCAGTGGTTGGTATGCATTGTGTGGGTTGGAGACATGTAGAGTACTCTAGCATTGGGTTTGTGTAATCATCTCCAAATTAAAGGTTATATCCCCTCTAAATTATGTTCATGGTTTACTGAATGTTTTAAGCCTTTATGAATAAGCCCATTCTGTTATTATCTCTTTGAATGTCATATGTGTCTAAAAAGAGATGAGTTAGCACATACCAAACTATGTTTGTATTGTATGTTTTCCCTGGCTTGATTTATTGGCTTTGTTTTATTGTGTAGTTGATAGGAAGTGTTTCTTTTAGTAGTTGTTTTATTGGTTACGTTTGCTGCTGAAAATATATGGAAAAATTATTATTTGAAAGTTGGGGATACAAAACTCTTATAAATACCAGAGACAAATCCACAATCCCACAACCCCCTCTACACAACCCTATCAATTACCATTGTTGGGCCCAAAGGATGCTCTGTTGCTTTTCTACTTCTAGGCTTTCGGACAGACGTCAATTTCAAGCGCTACATATGCAAATATAGTAAAGGAGGTATGGATTTTTCTAACATAATTGTTGTTTTCTGAGTCTCGTATGATACTATTCAATTGTTTAATTAGATTCTTGTCCTATACGGCATGCTTATAATTTTATTTACATTATATGATGTACAACTGCAGGTGCAATCAGAATGTGATGGTCTGGTACTTGCTCTGAATGTGATTGGGAGCTCTTTGCATGGGGAACCCCAAGAAGTTTGGAGAAGGACAAAGAACAAGATTTCTAAAGGAGAATAGATATCAGATTACCACATAAAAGGGCTATTTAGATTGTTGCACTTGCAGACCACTATTGACTCCTTAGATGATGTAGACAAAGAAATATTTCTTAGACTTGGCTTATTTCCAGAGGACAAGAATAATTGTGGTGATGCACTATTGGAAACCTACAAAGGTGTGATGTTGTTTCTATCTTATCTAAACTTGCAAGCAGAAACCTGTTAAAATTTAATTAGCAATCTCATGTAATTTGTCTTTCCTTTTATATAATGGATCTTTTGTTATCATATTTTTCCACATTAAGCTGATTTGCTAGCACTAAACAGGGGAAGTAAAACAATCCCATATGGAAATGCCTTGGAGCTATACTTCTCTCAACATGATGTAATGCCAAATTTGACCTTGTATTTTGCACACCAAGAAAATATAGTCAACAGCAAGAGTTGCTTAATGATCGTGCATTTGATACTCAGATCCTCTCCATTCCTATCGGTGAGTTATTCATAAACTCTTACACATGCATTTTGGCCCCAATTTTTTTTTGAAATACCAGCCATTATTTTTAACATTCACCTTTGATGTCAAATTATAGAATAGAATTGAATTTCAAACATGATTTTATGCATATTATAAGGTTTGCATCACTACTCTAAGTAGACTCAACAACCTATTGTAAGGCTTTGATATTCTAATCCCTTGTTTGGTGGGTAAATTCAACAACCTATGTAAACTACTTTTTTAGATGCTCTAAATGTCCTAGTCCCTAATAAGTAACAATTTGCAACACTACTATTTTTTGATTCTCGGTTTTTCATGCTATAACTTTAAGCACCCTTCTTTTTCTGCATCAAAAATACAAGCACTCTTTTACCCTCACATATTTTCATTCCTAGACTCAACTTCAATATGACAAGAATATAACCTATATAACTAGTAGTCATAACTAATGCAAAATGTTCTAATTGGATTTCCTTTGTGATTTATACATGTAGAGCCTAAGGATGAAAATCACTAGCATGATGTGAATTTCTCCGAGACAGGCTCTGTTGTTACTCTTTACATGGACAGAATACTTTCTTCCCCCATATTTGAAATCCTTGAAAAAGATAACAAAATTTATAGTATTGAATTGTGATACTAAGAGGGCAACAATGGAAGGTCTAGATGTCTTATCTTCGCTCCCTAAACTCTAGAGTGTCCACTTGGAGACACTGATTTCACTCCTTGTTGAAAAATAGAGCTTTAAAGAATTGTAGAACTTAGAGAAAATATCTTTGAGTTTATGTGAAGGATTTGGAAATATATCAACATTCAACACAAATAATCCACATGATTTTAAGTTGGACAACAACAACGATTTGGAAGAGTTACCCCCTGGTATCTGGAATATGTCCTTTTTGTCATGGTCTATTACCAATGGCTCAATGTAATTTTATTCATCGGCATTCACCCTAAACCCCAAAAGAACTCTGAAATCAATGGGTCGAAAAAGAATAATTTAATCCTACACTTCAAACTAAATAGATATCCACAAAAAATGCCACATTGGCCCCAGGATTCACATTTAAACAGGCTACAATGATAAATGTAAAACAGGGTTAGAAGATTACAAGCTTGATGGCCATTTCTTTGTTGGTCTAAATATTGGTGACAATGGTTCCAAGCACTGTGAGAACGTCGTTGATGTTCCAGAGAAGGCACAGGTAAATTACCACCACCAAAGCAATGATCAGAGCATAGGTCAGACAAATAAACCTTCTTGAGGTGGATCTACATAACATGGGCGCTTATATTCTTCTTTAGATTCTTCATCACACGAAAGCATCTGAGACATTAGGTTTGGCCCCTATTCGTGTTG
Source organism: Cunninghamia lanceolata (assembly GCA_027924645.1). Taxonomy (NCBI): domain Eukaryota; kingdom Viridiplantae; phylum Streptophyta; class Pinopsida; order Cupressales; family Cupressaceae; genus Cunninghamia; species Cunninghamia lanceolata. The sequence goes on along the minus strand of BSBN01000165.1, from coordinate 8,467,861 downwards.
CTTCATTCACCACATCAATGGGATTTCTATTCCACCATTCCCCTGTTCATAAATATCAACTTATATCGAGATGGATTGGGAAAGAAGGGTATAGGGAGAATAGAATTTGTGTAGCAGATATATACCTAGCAGGACAGGAATCTCTTGAGTGGGCTTTGGAAAGGGATAAGTCATTTGTTTCTTAGGATGGGTAATTAGGGCTAATTCAAACAGAGACCCAAATCAACCTGAAATTGGATCATCTTCTACATAACAACTTGCAATGGCGACAAACAGATCGGTATTGAGTGTAGCGTTGATCACCCGCACAAGATTAGTCTCCTCTGGCTTCAAAGGAACTTTAAATGTATATGCATTCATCAATAGCATTTCATCAGTGCATTGGAAACAGTTAACTAATCAACAGTAAAACTAGGTTTAATGATATTACAACACTTACACTTGAGCATCAGTATAGATCTCCTGGCTGGCCATTGATAGTGAAAGCGTATGAGACATTAGGATTGGCCCCTATTCGTGTTGCTTCATTCACCACATCGATGGGATTTATGTTCCACCATTCCCCACAGTTCATAAATATCAACTTATATCGAGATGGATTGGGCAAGAAGGGTCTAAGAAGAATAGAATTTGTGTAGCAGATATATACCTAGTAGGACAAGAATCTCTTGAGTGGGCTTTGGAAAGGGATAAGTTGTATGTTTCTTAGGATGGATAATTAGGGCTAATTCAAACAGAGACACAAATCAACCTGAAATTGGATCTTCTACACAACAACTTGTAAATAAACCTTCTTGAGGATATTCCAACTCGCATTCTCAAAACCCTATTGTCTGCCATAGTAATTTAGTTCGATGTCATCGCTAACAAAAGGAAAATGCATGTCGAATGAGGGAGGGAAATAAAAAAATTATTTTAGAAAAAGTTTTTTTATTGTCTTAATTTAAGACAATTAGAAAATTAAAAATATAATTTAAACATAAAATATATATTTAAGACAATTAATATTTTGTCTTAAATTAATGTCTTAAATCCCCCCTCTATGTAGTAGTGAGAGCAGAATATAAAAATTATATGCATTGTGATGTCCGATTGAAGGAGAAAGAGCAGAAGTGTTAGAGGATGTCTTGATTCGTCTTGAAGATATTTTTGTGATAGGAGGGAAGTAAAGAATTTGCCTAATTGATCCAATTATTAGAAGAAAGTGCGAAGAGGCATAATTGAAATCATCAAAGGTGTGAGCTTCAATGTCAGCTTGTAGGCAGTAGGACTGTCATACTGTTATCATCTATGAGTTTGTTCTCAAATCAAGGAGTAGTTGCTTCCTTGGGTTGTAGCCCTAAAACAAAGTTCGCAGGGAGTTGTAGGTTCTTTGGAAATGACCCTAAAGCAAAGTTTTTAGGGAGTAGTAGCTTCCTTGGGTTGTAGCCCTAAAACAAAGTCAGCAAGGAGTAGTGGCTTCCTTGGGTTGTAGACCTAAAACAAAGTTGTTATTGTGAGTTAATACTCACTATGGTTTTTCCCTTCTTAGGTTTTCCACGTATATCTGGTGTTATGTGTTGATGTGCATTGTGTTGATCTTTCATGTTTATGTTAATGTTGTGATCTTTCATTGTGTAATATAGTGAAACCCAATATATAGGTTTAATTTTAATGTAGATGTATATAGTGCAACTGTATATATTTAGGGTTACATTATATATATACTCAAACCCTTCATATATGTTTAACCGCATAGATAAATATAAACCATATATTAATATTACTCTTCATTAATATAGTGAAACCCAAAATATATAAGTTTAATTTTAGTGTAGATGTGTATAGTGCAACCGTATGTATTCAAGGTTCCAATATATACACACTAAAACCCTTCATATATATTTAACCCCATCCAGAAAAATATTAATATTACTGGTTCATATGGTGAAACCCAAAATATATAGATTTAATTTTAGTGTAGATGTATATAGTGCAACTGTATATATTCAAGGTTCCATATATATATGTATCTTTGTCTTGAACAACTCTTTTTAGAGAATCTTTTTTTTTATATATTGAGAATATGGAGCTTCTCTGTGACCTGGGTCTTTCATCAAACATTTGCTCAGTGGTATTCCTTGATGTTACAATTTTGGTTGCAATGGGCTTCTCTAAGGGTGCTGGGCAGTGTTATAGGCTTATTTAATTCCTTGTTGTCTTAGATTTTGTACAGCGATATTTGTCTCTTGGTTCCCATACAACCATTTGTAGTTGTGAGTGTAGTTTTGATGGTTGTATGGCTGTTTGGTTCTGTTATATGTATCTTCTTCTTGTTGCTCTTATGAGCAGTTTATAGTATTTGTATTTTTAGAGAATCTTAATACAATGAACACAGTGAAATTCAATCCATTTTTTGAAGGGTTTCAAAAAATAGATTGAATTTGACTGTCTCTGAAAAGAGTTGATTGAAATCTGCCAATCCCTTTCCAAACCATTAATGGACCATTATTTAAAGGGTTTGAGTATTTTTTAATACTCATTGGATTTGACTGTAGGGGAAAAGACCCAATAGGTGGGGTAGTTCCAATGGTTGAGATAGTATATGTGCATTTAAGGCCCAATATTTTTTAATTTTAGTACTAGTGTATGTACATTTAAGGCCCAATATTTTTTAAGTTTAGTACCAGTAGTTGTGACTTTAAGGTTGTTAGTGTACTAATAACTGAATGAAATGTGCCCTTTAAATTTAAAAAGCAACCAATCATGTGATGCCACATCAGCCCACCAACAAAACATGACTTAATGCACACCTATTGGTCCACCCTTTTTTTTTGGAACTATTTGACACCTCAACAAAAAGCATGTTGATGTGGCATCATATTTGATGATGTGGCCCTGAAACCTCAGTTATAAGTAGGGGGTTGCCAAAACTACTGTAAAAATTTTGAAGTGACTCAAAATTGCTACATATGATTTTGAGAGGCGTGAAGTTAGGGTGCACCTGGGTCCTCTCCCCTATCGACTGTATCAAGTTTCTCTTGATTGAAATCTGCCAATCTGTCTGTGCTTGCTCGTGATTCCCTGCGACGCCGTTCAATTCCCGAACGTCCATTTGCCCTGGTAGAGTGCTTAACAAGTTACTCATCCCCAATAGTTAGTGCTTAATCAATCCGCCAATCGCTCTCCTCCAAATGTCCTGCGCCCCCGACTAAATTCCCGATGTCCCCCAACCAAAGTCCACACTTCTTCGCATTTAAATCCCAATCCGTCTTCTCTTTTTCTGTACAAATCCCTCTAGATCATTCGTATCAGAAGAAAAGTAAAATCGCTTTGAAGTCCATCCAAGTTCTTCTATACCTTCCAAAAATCCCCAGCCATCGCCATGCAAGTAGCAGAAGATCCCCGGGAAGGAGCAGAGGTGTATCATGGCAGCCAAACCTGCAATTGTTGGGCTTTCCGAAAGGCTTGCTCCCTCTTTTTGAGCTTGAAGAATTTGGGTATAACAATGAGACTGGTTATTTTTGGCTGAAGCTGAAAAGGAAATTAGAGCACCGCTTCAAGGAGAGCGGAGTGATGATGTCCTGTGCCCTGGAAATCACTGCCTATGTGGAGGAGCACAAGATTAAGGAGCTCACTGGGGTTAAGTGCAAGGAGATTCTCCCGCTGGAAAAGATGGACCTTTCAAAATGCTTCCTGACCTTTGATGATCTTAAAGAATGTGAGTATGTCAAGGAAACCAGTTATGTTTGGCAGAAGAAGAAAAAGAAAGTAGAGCACCGCTTGGAAACCATCGGTAACAAGATTTCCTATGCCCCAAAAATCACTGGCTCTGTGGAGAAGCGTATGACGAAGAAACTGACTGGGGTTAAGAGCAAGGAGAGTCTGCCGTGGGTTACCATCTGTGAGATTTATATAGGTAACCCCTCTTCTGAAGAGATTTTCTTCAAGAACTCTGCTGGGATTTGGAAGAATTTTCCTGTAAGCGCTTTTGAGGTGGAGGAGGAGATTTAAGGTTTTTTCTTCCATTTGAGGCATTTTTAAATCTGTAAGTGCTTTTTCAGATAAGAAGGAGAGTTAGGGTTTAGGGTTTTTTTTTTTCTGTCAACAATAAAAGCTGATAAATTTAGCTAATGCCTGAAATTATAAGTATTTGGGTAGTTGCATTGCTGCTCTGGTAAAATGGGTTTTGAAGAGCGGTGCAAAACCTGTTATTTCCAAGCTGTGATGTTTGTCAATGTAATGTGATGAAAGGAAATTAATCTGGTTGACAACGGATTCTTCATTTGCTTTGGTAGAATTCTCTTTGCCTTTTCTGTTCTCTGGATTGCAACTATAGGGTGGTTGATGATTATTTAAGATACTTGGGACAAGCAAATTATTTTCTGCTAATGAATGGTACTGAATCCAGAATCTTGAGTTATGTACTTTATCTTTCTCTGAATTTTGAATAAATTGTGTAAACGCAAATTATGAAATGCCAATTTACAATCGAAAACAGGTCTGTTACGACGTGTTTTAGATATTTTAATTCACGAGAGGGTTCTACAGTGGCAGCACTGGTGTGAACAAAAACCATAAAATAAAAAATAAAAAATCAAATCAAATCTATTCACAGTCCATGGACATTGGAAAAATAAAAAAGGCAAAAAGTATTTTACTGAGCTTGGGCAAAAGCGACATCACCGACACATTTTCCCAGGAATAACGAACGTAAATATGCTAAAGAACGCACTTTGTCCAAGCATAACGGCATGGAATGTGCTTTCAATTTGACCTTAAAATTTAATAAACTTGAGTAAAAGGGTGAATAAAAAAATTTAAAAACTCATACTTTATAATTAACATACTGATATTTTATGTCTGTACTCGACAATTTATCTTAAAATTTCCAGCATAATAAATATTTAAAGTGAATTTATATTTCAATTCATGTGATATCAGTTTTACTTTAAAATTATACATGGTAGGCTAAACACTTTTTTTAAACATTTAAAAATGTTAATATCAAACAAGCGAAGTTGTTGTCAAAATGTTGTTTTAATTTGTTGTGTTTGCTTAGTTTTAACAACAATGTTGATAATATAATCACTTTATAATAATTTTGAAATTTGTCAAATTTTTTGATTTAAGCAACAATGTTGATAATATAATAATTTTATAATAATCTTGAAATTTGCCTTCACTATTTAAAAACTTATAATAAGTTTTTTACTATGGGAATTAATTCTTATAAAAAAAATATAATAAATTTTTGGTATCATTTAGATTAAATTATTGAAAATATTTCATTAAAAACTAATTATTAGAACTAACAATCAATTAGCAAAGAAAATTTTAATGAAAGTAAACAAATATGCAACTACACATGATTGATATGCAAAAATATAAAAGTACTAGTTCCCCATTATTTTTAAATTAAAAAATTATTGATTAAATGATACCATAATAAGTCTCTTTCAAAACATATAGAAGTGGAGGGTATAAACAAAGACATGATTTTAAACAAGTTACACGTTACCTACCTTTAGTGTTCTAATTATAGTATGTGTTTTAGTTGTAATTATAGTTGTATTCTAGTTTTTATTTTTTAATTCATAACGTAAATTTCAATTTATTTTTTTATTTTTTTGTCAAACTAACAAAATAGTTATTATTTATAGTTATAATATTAATTATATTATTAATATTTATTATAACACTTAAATATATTATTTTAATTGATATTATAATATTATAATATAGTATAATATTAATTGATAATATTTGACTTAATTTTCTTCTTAGAATAAATATTTGTTGTATAGATTCAAATAATGTTAAACAAATAATTTTTTAAAGCCAATATAAATATTATAATAAAATTCTAATATTTATAGTATACTTTATAAATTTTTTTAGTTAAAATATTAATGAAATAGTATAATTAATTATTGATTGATAATAAACAATTTTTATATTATAAATATGATAATAATATATTTATATTATTACATTATTCTAATATTCTAATATTTTTATATAGTATTATATTATTTTTTAAAAATCTGAGTCAATGACAAGATTGATGATTGATTTTTCAATAATATTTGTTAAAATATTTACATATAGACTTAGAAAAAATTTAATATTTGTTTAACGTTTAAAAAAAAATTCTCGTCATTAGTTTATTCAACAAATATTTGCATATAGATTTAGGAAACATTTAATATTTGTTTAACCTTTAAAAAATACTCTTGTCATTGGTTTATTATGGATAGAATAATTACTAGATAATAAAAACTCATTAATTGGATGTGTATTAATGGCCTTTATCGGGTAAAAGTTTTCTACCAATTAGATTAAAGAAAAAATATTTTTCAAATATGTTTTGTTATAATATTTGCATCTATACAATAGCAATAGCAAAATATTTTTTAAATTTCTCATTGATTGCAAAAAGAATTATTAATAACTAGTTAAAAATAGGCCTCAATATCTAATCTATATTATAATATTATATTTCATATAATTATATAATATACTTCGAATAAGACTCTAGATGCTACTAGTATATTTTTAATCAATTTACTACACATAGTGGAAATAGGTGGGAGCATATATATATATAATAACACTCACTCCTAAAAAAATTATTTATAACTAACTGTACCTTCCCAATTTTCATGCCCCACAAATAATTTGGGGCTACCTAGAGGCTAGGAAGTTTGGGATTTATCAAAAGGAGTTAAAGTCTGCACATGTTTGTCCGGACTCATTAGTGTGAAATTAATATGTTGGTAAGTTTTGAGGACACAACCGAGCTTTCAATAATTTGGGGCTACCTAGAGGCTAGGAAGTTTGGGATTTATCAAAAGGAGTTAAAGTCTGCACATGTTTGTCCGGACTCATTAGTCTGAAATTAATATGTTGGTAAGTTTTCAGGACACAACCGAGCTTTCAATAATTTGGGGCTACCTAGAGGCTAGGAAGTTTGGGATTTATCAAAACCAGTTAAACTCTGCACATGTTTGTTCGGACTCATTAATCTGAAATTAATATGTTGGTAAGTTTTAGGAAGCAACCGACTAAGATTAAGATTAATATGTGGGGACCATTTATTGGCTTGTTATTAGTTTTTGATAGTTTTATCTTGTCAGAAATAAAATCTAGTTTTATCTTCCAAAGAAATAAAATCTAATCTACATTGAATAAATAAATGTACTCAATAAATCAAATAATTAATTAATCAAAGTTGTTATTTTAAATTAATTAAACAATATTATTCAATAGATCTTATCTAAATAAAATAAAACATAATTATAATTGGTAAATATTTTGACCCTTTTAAAAATGAAATGATTACATTTTAACTTTCATGTATTATAGTATTATATAATATAAATTAACAAGTATTATTAGGCCGAAGGCATTCCCTCTACGAGTGAACCGGCCTTGGCGTTGGAAATCGACAGTCTAAAATTTATTATAGCAATGCAAGACGATTGAAATGATTTCGTCCGTTAATTTTTGACCATTAAAACTCACCATTCAAACTCTTCTGCCTGTCGCCGACGAGAATACACATTTCAGACTTCATCATTTTTTTCCGGTGGAACATGGATTGCTCGGCATGGACCCTAACAACCCATTTATGACACCACATGTTTCCGAATTTTCTTAGCAGACTCATGCATTTTGCGATTTCTTCTCCTCGTGTTCTATGTTTTCGGTGTAAGTGTCGATTGTTCGTGTACGGTATATCCCATCCGTACAATACTCCTCACAACGAATTTACACAACTAAAGCAATTCTTAAAAAAATTCACTTAGGCATTGTTCTTTTTATTGTTTTGAAATTCTTTCTTTTTTATTACGTTAGGTTTTTAAATGATATTTTTTGTTAAGGTTTTATAAATGTTTAATCTTATTTTTTTTAAGTTAAAAGTTTTAAAATATAATATAGTTAATTTCTCTAAATAAATTTAGAGTATGTTTAAATTTAAAAAAATATAATTTCTTTTAATTCTCTTTTAATATTCTAGAAAATTGATTTAAATTTAATTTTCTTTTTATAAAATTATAAAATAAATTTTATTAAAAGAAATTTGTGAAAAGATTAGAGGAAGATCAAATTTTGTAAAATAAATTTGTTAAGAGATGTTGATAGAAAGACTAAAGGGAGACTAAAATGAAGATTTTTTGTTGCAAGGTGGATCTTAAACAAATCATTTTTTTTAAACGTATGTGTATACAAGATCTATTTCTTATATGCGACCTTTGAATACCTTGTTTCTTGTCATGTTCTTGTTGGCATTGCAATTTTCATTTCACATTTTTTGTAACATAGCTTCCAGTATGCCTTGCAAAGTATTTTTGGTGTTAAGGAATGTGATGCAAAATGCATCAAAGACGAGTTTCTAGGCAAGTTGCATCATGGGATTAATGTGGACCTATACAAGAAAATGAATTAGAAGTGCATGGGGCTACACCATTCTATTGGCGACAAATCAAAGTAGGTCAAGCCCTTACTTTGTTTTACTCCCTTGCCTTTATTCTACCTTAAATATGCAAGTGCTTCTGGAATCAACTATGTGTTGATACAAAAACACACATAGTTGATTCCAGAAACACTTGCATATTTACTGTCCTGGACTGTGGAAAACTCATGCCTTCTATTTATTCTACATTGTTTTATCAAAGAGCGAGTTGTCAAGTTGGCCTTTGGTAATGTTGATGAGCTCTATAAATCCCTGACAACAATGTGTATAGTGCAGGCATGGGTTTGATTGAAGAAACTAGAAGCCTCTTCAAAATCCCTATTTACTCCCACCATGACTATAATGTGAAGAACCTAAGCTTCTTTGGATGTATAGTTAAACCATTCAAGGAACTTTTCAGGTATGGAGAGATAGTAACATTGCAAGTTTCAAGGTAAAGAGTACAAAACCTCTCCACCTCTACCAAATTCAAAAAGCATCCACCAATACTTTCGATGGGTGAAGACAAAGATATTGCACGATTATAGGAGGGGGTGTTACAGGGATAGCCATTGCGCTTTCCCTACATACTTGTAAGCAGTGCTACAATTTTTCATATTCTCCATTTAAATATACAATTTAGTATCTTTATTCTCATAGCACCAATGTCTAGGGTGGGATTAAAGAGCTTGATACTTGAGTGCATTGATTGTCTTAGAACTACATATGTTGTCTTCAATATGTGGTCTAATACCTGGAAAGAACTTAATACTCTAGACATAGTAGATACCCTTCACCCATTTTACCCTTAACTTGATGGGTGATTTAGGTTCATTATATAATTCTTATAATGTGTGATTCAAAATATTGATTAAAAAACATGCACAATTTTTTATAGAAAATAACTTTTTTTATGCATTGAAAATCTTATGCTTATCATATATTAACCCTTTCATGGGAGGAGTAATACAAAGATTCACTTCCAAGATGTGCTTGTGCAGGATTCTGGGCTTCTCAAATTGTGCTAGAGTTTGCAAGAATGTCTTTAAAAATTGGAGGCAAAGTGTAAGGAAAAGGATCATCACTTGATACAAGTGAATATAATCATTTTTCTCCCTCTATAAGGTGAACTAGCTATAATTTGTCATTCTAGGAAAAATTCATATGATATTACTTGAGCACAACATAGAAAAGATAAAACCCTTACAAGACATTTTAAATTGAGCTAAGTTATAATTAGCGTATCTTAAATAACCTATAGGTTGTGGTCAACATAAATAGAGACAAATCTAGATAGAGAGGGACACAAAGATAGAAAGAGAGAGACACAAAGGGTTCAAAAATTGACATTTGTACCATCTCAAAAGTCCAACAAATGGAAAGACACTAGCTATTGTTTGAGCATCCCCCCATTTCACCACCATCCTAGCAGTAGATGATCAAAGCTTTCAAGCATTCAGTTGGAGTGAACTGCTACTATACCATCCATTAAGAGACATTCACAATGATATTTGTTCATTGGAGAAATTATTACATCCCATTAGGAAAGAATTTCAAATAGATACCATTCATGGAATTTACACCGTACATCTCTAAACCCATTGAAAGACATTGATGATGGAACTCCTTCTGACTAGGGATATGCAATGCAAGAAGATAATCCTAAAGTCTAGATTAGTACAAAATGAAGGTTTCATTATTCTATCAAGTTACACTTGAATGCATTGCATGGATTACATAATTCATAATCCATGGAAATTCATAGAAAATAGATGAATGCTTCCCATCTAGCCCATCCATTGTGTTCCTATTGTTGCCTGTCAAATTATTCTACGAGCTTCCACCTATTATCAGATCAAAATGTCCAATTTAATTAATCATTTCATCAAGTCTTCATTTTGTCAAAGAAGGGAATATAGAGATGTAGAGAGAGAGGAAGAAAGAAGAAGACATAGAGAGAGAGAGGTAAAGAAATGTGGGACGAATAAAAATGCACAACAAAATTAATATAAAAAGAAACACCTTCATTGCCGCACAGTTCATAACCATTTTGAAGCCTTCGGTCACTCAATGTCTGCTTATTTATTTGATTAATAGAAGAAATAGGTGTTTTAGAGAAAATAGAGAAATAACTCAAATGTGTTAGACAAATGCAGATGATAGATAATGTGATATTTTGATACTAATGATAATTAAGTCAATTTTGGGTGTCTACAATTATGAAAAGTTAACTTTGGTTTTATGGAGAGAATTGTTCAAACTGCATATGACATTTCTTAGGAACAAATTCCCCTTCTTCAAAAACTTGTGGAGGGTTATGAGAATGCCAATTGCCCTAAGGGAAGAAGAGGTTTCAACAAACAAAGGCATTACTTAATATGGAAGAAGATAAAGCACTTGTAAGGAGTGGAGTTCTTGAGTAACAAGGTTTGTCAACCTCCTTGAATGCTCACTAAAAGGGCAAGCAGGTTATGATGAAGCCACCACCACTTGTCTCGCTTTATCATTAGCACTGGATTGAAAATGTGCCACAAGTGTCAAGGTTTTAGTAATTGCACCATTGTTATGACCTATATTATAGACACTAATTTGAGACCCCTTATTGGGGCTATTGCAACCACCTAAACATGATGACTTGAGAAATTTTACTCATTAATTTAGAAGCTAGTTTTATCTTATAATTAATTAAAATATAATCTCTGATATTATGTTCAAAAACTTAACACCTTAAACAAACTTTTACTAAATTGATATACAATACTCTTTGAAAATAAGATACATCACCATTCTATATTTTCTAAGATGACTAGATTTTTTGGGGGGGATTAATAAGACCTATTTAACATGACTATAGATACTATATTTTAAATATTTAAAAGATGGTCCTACTTAACAAGTAAATTTACCAATAATAGCTTAGAGGAATTGAAACACTATCATAAAAGGTTCCTCTTTTTATATATTAATGAAAATCTATTTTTCCATCCATTAAATGAAATAAAACAAACCGCTTGAAAAGTTTACTTTCTAGGAGCACTAATGGAAGAAGTTGACTAACAAGAAAACACAACCTAGGTGACTTTTTATGGATTTGTTCTACCAGTTCAACAAATGTCCTTCTATAATCCCTTTTAATATGAAACAAATGCGACAAGACAGCATAAAACCATTGCGAGGAAAAAATCTATGTAGATTCAGGCGCGTATAAGCTGACAATGTCGATTCTATTACAACTTCAATAAAACTGATTCTTTTAAAATTTGCTGTGTCTATTTCTTATATAAGGAAGACATGTATTTGCAAAGACAAGAAATCAAAAAGAAGAAACATTGTAATGAGAAGCCACTTAGGATTACGTAGCAATAATCTTCAAATTGGAAAGATATTAACCGTTTGTAAAAAGTTTAACAAATGGCTTCGGTTTATTTTATTGACAGTTCTGAAATGGTGTATGATTCCACACACTCTTATGATGATAATGTTCTTGGAAAATCTAAGTTTTATATGAGTTGGAGAAATGTATTTAGGATTTGAGGGGGTTTTTGTTCTACAGCATGGTGTCGATGGTTGGTGTGCATTGTGCGGGTTGGAGACATGTAGAGTACTCTAGCATTGGGTTTGTGTAATCATCTCCAAATTAAAGGTTATATCCCCTCTAAATTATGTTCATGGTTTACTAAATGTTTTAAGCCTTTATGAATAAGCCCATTCTGTTCTTATCTCTTTGAATGTCGTATGTGTCTAAGAAGAGATGAGTTAGCACATACCAAACTATGTTTGTATTGTATGTTCTCCCTGGCTTGATTTATTGGCTTTGTTGTATTGTGTAGTTGATAGAGAGTGTTTCTTTTAGTAGTCGGTTTATTGGTTATGTTTGCTACTAAAAATATATGGAAAATTTATTATTTGAAAGTTGGGGATACAAAACTCTTATAAATACCAGAGACAAATCCACAATCCCACAACCCCCTCTACACAACCCTATCAGTTACCATTGTTTGCCCCAAAGGATGCCCTGTTGCTTTTCTACTTATGGGCTTTTGGACAGACATCAATTTCAAGTGCTACATATGCAAATATAGTAAAGGAGGTATGGATTTTTCTGACATAATTATTGTTTTCTGAGTCTCGTATAATACTATTCAATTGTTTAATTAGCTTCTTGTCCTATACGACTTGCTTATAAATTTAATTACATTATATGATGTGCAACTGCAGGTGCAATCAGAATGTGATGGTCTGGCACTTGCTCTAAATGTGACTGGGAGCTCTTTGCATGGGGAACCCCAAGAAGTTTGGAGAAGCACAAAGAACAAGATTTCTAAAGGAGAATAGATATCAGATTATCACAGAAAAGGGCTATTTAGATTGCTGCACTTGTAGAAGACTATTGAATCCTTAGATGATGTAGACAAAGAAATATTTCTTAGACTTGGTTTATTTCCAGAGGACAAGAATTATTGTCGTGATGCACTATTGGAAACCTACAAAGGTGTGATGCTTTTTCTATCTTATTTGAACTTGCAAGCAGAAACCTATTAAAATTTAATTAGCAATCTCATGTAATTTGTCTTTCCTTTTCTATAATGGATCTTTTGTTATCATATTTTTTCACACTAAGTTGACTTGCTAGCACTGAATAGGGGAAGTAAAACAATCCCATATGGAAATGCCTTAGAGCTATACTTCTCTCAACATGATATAATGCCAGATTTGACCTTATATTTTGCACACCAAGAAAATATAGTCAACAACAAGAGTTGCTTAATGATCGTGCATTTGATACTCAGATACTCTCTATTCCCATCGGTGAGTTATTCATAAACTCTTACACATGCATTTTGGCCCCAATTTTTTTTTTCTGAAATACCAACCATTATTTTTAACATTCACCTTTGATGTCAAATTGTAGAATAGAATTGAATTTCAGACATGATTTTATGCATATTATAAGGTTTGCATCACTGCTCTAAGTAGACTCAACAGCCTATTGTAAGGCTTTGATATCCTAATCCCTTGTTTGGTGGGTAAATTCAACAGCCTTTATAAACTACTTTTTTAGATGCTCTAAATGTCCTAGTCCCTAATAAGTAACAATTTGCAATACTACTATTTTTCAATTCTCAGTTTTTGCATGCTATAACTTTAAGCACCCTTCTTTTTCTGCATCAAACATACAAGCACTCTTTTCCCTCACATATTTTCATTCCTGGACTCAACTTCAATATGACAAGAATATAACCTATATAACTAGTAGTCGTAATTAATGCAAAATGTTCTATTTGGATTTCCTTTGTGATTTATACATGTAGACCCTAAGGATGAAAATCACTAGCATGATGTGAATTTCTCTGAGACAGGCTTTGCTGTTACTCTTTACATGGACAGAATACTTTTTTCCCCCATATTTGAAATCCTTGAAAAAGCTAAAATTTCTGATAGTATTGAGTTGTGCTACCAAGAGGGCAACAATGGAAGGTCTAGATGTGTTATCTTCGCTCCCTAAACTCTAGAGTGTCTGCTTGGAGAGATTGATTTCACTCCTTAATGAAAAATAGAGCTTTGAAGAATTGTAGAACTTAGAGAAAATATCTTTGAGTTTATGTGGAGGATTTAGAAATATATCAACATTCAACACAAGTAATCCACATGATTTTAAGTTGGACAACAACAACGATTTGGAAGAGTTACCCCCTGGTATCTGGAATATGTCATTTTTGCCATGGTCTATTACCAATGGCTCAATGTAATTTTATCCATCAGCAATCACTGTAAACCCCATAAGAACTCTAAAATCAATGGGTCGAAAAAGAACAATTTAATCCTACACTTCAAACTAAATAAATATCCACAAAAATTGCTACATTGGCCTTAGGATTCACATTTAAATAGGCTACAATGATAAATGTAAAATAGGGTTAGAAGATTACAAGCTTGATGGCCATTTCTTTGTTGGTCTGAATATTGGTGACAATGGTTCCAAGCACTGTGAGAACACTGCCAATGTTCCAGAGAAGGTGCAAGTAAACTACCACCACCAAAGCACCGATTAGAGCATAGGTCAAAGACAAATAAACCTTCTTGAGGTGGTTCTACACAACAAGGGTGCTTATATTCTTCTTTAGATTCTTCATCTCACGAAAGCATCTGAGACATTAGGTTTGGCCCCCTGTTCATGTTGCTTCATTCACCACATCAATGGGATTTCTGTTCCACCATTCGCCTGTTCATAAATATCAACTTATATCGAGATGGATTGGGAAAGAAGGGTATAGGGAGAATAGAATTTGTGTAGCAGATATATACCTAGCAAGACAAGAGTCTCTTGAGTGGGCTTTGGAAAGGGATAAGTCATTTGTTTCTTAGAATGGATAATTAGGGCTAATTCAAACAGAGACCCAAATCAACCTGAAATTGGATCATCTTCTACATAACAACTTGTAATTGTGACAAACAAATCAGTATTGAGTGCAACGTTGATCACCCGCACAAGATTAGTTTCCTCTGTCTTTAGAGGAACTTTAAATGTATCTACATTCATCAATAGCATTTCATCAATGCATTGGAAATAGTTAACTAATCAATAGTAAAACTAGGTTTAATGATATTACAGCACCTGCACTTGAGCATCAGTATAGATCTCCTGGCTGGCCATTAATAGTGAAAGCGTATGAGACATTAGGGTTGGCCCCTGTTCATGTTGCTTCATTCACCACATCGATGGTTTTTCTGTTCCACTATTCCCCACAGTTCATAAATATCAACTTATATCGAGATGGATTGGGCAATAAGGGTCTAAGGAGAATAGAATTTGTGTAGCAGATATATACCTAGCAGGACAAGAATCTCTTGAGCAGACTTTGGAAAGAGATAAGTCATCTATTTCTTAGGATGGATAATTAGGGCTAATTCAAACAGAGACACAAATCAACTTGAAATTGGATCATCTTCTACACAACAGCTTGCAAATAAACCTTCTTGAGGAAATTCCAACTAGAATTCTTAAAACCCTATTGCCTGCCATAGTAATTTAGCTCGATGTCATCGCTAACAAAAGGAAAATGCATGTCGAATGAGGGAGGGAAAAGGAAAATGCATGTCGAACAAGGGAAGGAAATAAAAAATTTATTTTAGAAATAGTTTTTTTTTTATTATCTTAATTTAAGACAATTAGAAAATTAAAAATATAATTTAAATATAAAATATATATTTAAGACAAAATATAAATTAATGTCTTAAACCCCCCCTCTATGTAGTAGTGAGGCAAAATATGAAAATTATATGCATTGTGATGTTCGATTGAAGGAGGAAGAGCAGAAGTGTTAGAGGTTGTCTTGATTCATCTTGAATATATTTTTGTGATAGGAGGGAAGTAAAGAGTGTGCCTAACTGATCCAATTATTAGAAGAAAGTGCGAAGAGGCATAATTGCAATCATCAAAGGTGTGAGCTTCAATGTCAGTTTGTAGACAGTAGGACTCTCATACTGTTATCATCTGAGTTTGTTCTCAAATCAGGGAGTAGTTGCTTCCTTGGGTTGTAGCCCTAAAACAAAGTTCGCAGGAAGTTGTAGCTTCCTTGGGAATGACCCTAAAGCAAAGTTTTTAGGGAGTAGTAGCTTCCTTGGGTTGTAGCCCTAAAACAAAGTCAGCAAGGGGTAGTGGCTTCCTTGGGTTGTAGACTTAAAACAAAGTTGTTATTTTAAAGTTGTTATTTTGAGCTTCATATATTGTGAGTTAATACTCACTGTAGTTTTTCCCTTCTTAAGTTTTCCACATATATCTGGTGTTATGTGTTGATATGCATTGTGTTGATTTTTCATGTTTATGTTGATGTTGTGATCTTTCATTGTGTAATATAGTGAAACCCAATATATAGGTTTAATTTTAATGTAGATGTATAAACTGTATATATTCAGGGTTCAATTATATATATACTCAAACCTTCATATATGTTTAACCCCATAGATAAATATAAACCATATATTAATATTACTATTCATTAATATAGTGAAACCCAAAATATATAAGTTTAATTTTATTGTAGATGTGTATAGTGCAACCATATGTATTCAAGGTTCCATTATATATATACTCAAACCCTTCATATATATTTAACCCCATAAATATATTAATACTGTTGGTTCATATAGTGAAACCCAAAATATATAGATTTAATTTTAGTGTAGATGTATGTAGTGCAATTGTATATATTCAAGGTTCCATATATATATATATATATATATATATATATATATATATATATATATATATATATATATATATATATATATATATATATCTTTGTCTTGAACAACTCTATTTAGAGATTTTTTTTTTTATATTGAAAATATGGAGCTTCTCTGTGACCTGGGTATTTCATCAAACATTTGCTCAGTGGTATTCCTTGATGTTACAGTTTTGGTTGCAATGGGCTTCTCTAACGCTGCTGGGCAGTGTTATAGGCTTATTTAATTCCTTGTTGTCTTAGATTTTGTACAGCAATATTTGTCTCTTGGTTCCCATACAACTATTTGTTGTTGTGAGAGTAGTTTTGATGGTGTTCTGTTATATGTATCTTCTTCTTGTTGCTCTTCTGAGCAGTTTATATTATTTGTACTTTTTAGAGAATCTTAATACAATGAACACAGTCAAATTCAATCCATTTTTTGAAGGGTTTGAGTATTTCAAAAAATAGATTGAATTTGACTGTGTCTCTGAAAAGAGTTGATTGAAATCTGTCAATCCCCTTCCAAGCCATTAATGGACCATTATTTAAAGGGTTTGAGTATTTTTTTAATACTCATTGGATTTGATTGTAGGGGAAAAGACCCAATAGGCGGGATAGTTCCAATAACTGAAATAGTATATGTGCATTTAAGGCCCAATATTTTTTAATTTTAGTACTAGTATATGTACATTTAAGGCCCAATATTTTTAAAGTTTAGTACTAGTAGTTGTGACTTTAAGGTTGGCAGTGTACTAATAATTGAATGAAATGTGCCCTTTAAATTTAAAAAACAACCAATCATGTGATGCGACATCAACCCACCAACAAACATGACTTAATGCACACCTATTGGTCCACCCTTTTTTTTGGGAATTATTTGACACCTCAACAAAAAGCATGCTGATGTGGCATCATATTTGATGATGTGGCCCTGAAACCTTAGTTATAAGTAGGGGCATTGCCAAATAAACTACTGTAAAATTTTTGAAGTGATTCAAAATTGCCACATATAATTTTGAGAGGCGTGAAGTTAGGGTGACCTGTATTATAGACACTGATTTGAGACCCCTTATTGGGGCTATTGCAACCACCTAAACATGATGACTTGAGAAATTTTACTCATTAATTTAGAAGCTAGTTTTATCTTATAATTAATTAAAATATAATCTTTGATATTATGTTCAAAAACTTAACACCTAAAACAAACTTTTACTAAATTGATATACAATACTCTTTGAAAATAAGATACATCATCAATCTATATTTTCTAAGATGACTAGATTTTTTTTTGGGGGATTAATAAGACCTATTTAACATGACTATAGATACTATATTTTAAATATTTAAAAGATGGTCCTATTTAACAAGTAAGTTTACCAATAATAGCTTAGAGGAATTGAAACACTATCATAAAACGTTCCTCTTTTTATATGTTTATGAAAATCTATTTTTCCATCCATTAAATGAAATAAAACAAACCGCTTGAAAAGTTTGCTTCCTAGGAGCACGAATGGAAGAAATTGACTAACAAGCAAACACAACCTAGGTGACTTTTTATGAATTTGTTTTACTAGTTCAACAAATGTCCTTCTATAATCCCTTTTAATATGAAACAAATGCAACAAGACAGCACAAAACCATTGCGAGGAAAAAATCTATGTAGATTCAGGCGCGTATACGCTGATAATGTCGATTCTATTACAACTTCAATAGAACCGATTCGTTTAAAATTTGCCATGTCTATTTCTTATATAAGGAAGACATGTATAATAGCCTTGAAAAGACAAGAAATCACAAAGAAGAAACATTGTAACGAGAAGCCACTTAGGATTACGTAGCAGTAATCTTCAAATTGGAAAGATATTTAACTGTTTGTAAAAAGTTTAACAAATGGCTTCAGTTCATTTTATTGATAGTTCTAAAATGGTGTATGATTCCACACACTCTTATGATGATAATTTTCCTAGAAAATCTAAGTTTTATATGAGTTGGAGAAATGTATTTGGGATTTGAGGGGGTTTTTGTTCTACAGCATGGTGTCGGTGGTTGGTATGTATTGTGCAGGTTGGAGACATGTAGAGTACTCTAGCATTGGGTTTGTGTAATCATCTCCAAATTAAAGGTTATATCCCCTCTAAATTATGTTCATGGTTTACTGAATGTTTTAAGCCTTTATGAATAAGCCCATTCTGTTATTATCTCTTTGAATATCGTATGTGTCTAAAAAGAGATGAGTTAGCACATACCAAACTGTGTTTGTATTGTATGTTTTCCCTAGCTTGATTTATTGGCTTTGTTTTATTGTGTAGTTGATAGGAAGTGTTTCTTTTAGTAGTTGGTTTATTGGTTACGTTTGTTGCTGAATATATATGGAAAATTTATTATTTGAAAGTTGGGGATACAAAACTCTTATAAATACCAGAGACAAATCTACAATCCCACAACCCCCTCTACACAACCCTATCAATTACCATTGTTGGGCCCAGAGGATACTCTGTTGCTTTTCTGCTTCTGGGCTTTTGGAAAGATGTCAATTTTAAGCGCTTCATATGCAAATATAGTAAAGGAGGTATGGATTTTTCTAACATAATTGTTGTTTTCTGAGTCTCATATAATAATATTCAATTGTTTAATTAGCTTCTTGTCCTATACGGCCTGCTTATAATTTTATTTACATTATATGATGTGCAACTACAGGTGTAATCAAAATATGATGGTCTGGCACTTGCTCTAAATGTGATTGGGAGCTCTTTGCATGGGGAACCCCAAGAAGTTTGCAGAAGGACAAAGAGCAAGATTTCTAAAGGAGAATAGATATCATATTATCATAGAAAAGGGCTATTTAGATTGCTACACTTGCAGACCACTATTGACTCCTTAGATGATGTAGACAAAGAAATATTTCTTAGACTTGGCTTATTTCCAGAGGACAAGAATAATTGTGGTGATGCACTATTGGAAACCTACAAAGGTGTGATGCTTTTGCTATCTTATCTGAACTTGCAAGTAGAAACCTGTTAAAATTTAATTAGCAATCTCATGCAATTTATCTTTCCTTTTCTATAATGGATCTTTTGTTATCATATTTTTCCACACTAAGCTGACTTGCTAGCACTGAACAGGGGAAGTAAAACAATCCAATATGGAAATGCCTCGGAGCTATACTTCTCTCAACATGATGTAATGACAAATTTGACCTTGTATTTTGCACACCAAGAAAATATAGTCAACAACAAGAGTTGCTTAATGATCATGCATTTGATACTCAGATCCTCTCCATTCCCATTAGTGAGTTATTCATAAACTCTTACACATGCATTTTGGCCCCAATTTTTTTTTCCTGAAATACCAGCCATTATTTTTAACATTCACCTTTGATGTCAAATTGTAGAATAGAATTGAATTTCAAACATGATTTTATGCATATTATAAGGTTTGCATCACTGCTCTAAGTAGACTCAACAGCCTACTGTAAGTCTTTGATATTCTAATCCCTTGTTTGGTGGGTAAATTCAATAGCCTATGTAAACTACTTTTTTAGATGCTCTAAATGTCCTAGTCCCTAATAAGTAACAATTTGCAACACTACTATTTTTTGATTCTCAGTTTTTTCGTGCTATAACTTTAAGCACCCTTCTTTTTCTGCATAAAAAATACAAGCACTCTATTCCCCTCACATATTTTCATTCCTAGACTCAACTTCAATATGACAAGAATATAACCTGTATAACTAGTAGTCATAATTAATGCAAAATGTTCTAATTGGATTTCCTTTGTGATTTATACATGTAGACCCTAAGGATGAAAATCACTAGCATGATGTGAATTTCTTTGAGACAAGCTCTGTTGTTACTATTTACATGGACAGAATACTTTCTTCCCCCATATTTGAAATCCTTGACAAAGCTAAAATTTTTGATAGTATTGAATTGCGGTACCAAGAGGGCAATAGTGGAAGGTCTAGATGTCTTGTCTTTGCTCCCTAAACTCGAGAGTGTCCACTTGGAGAGACTGGTTTCCCTCCTTGTTGAAAAATAAAGCTTTGAAGAATTGTAGAACTTAGAGAAAATATCTTTGAGTTTATGTGAAGGATTTGGAAATATATCAACATTCAACACAAGTAATCCACAAGATTTTAAGTTGGACAACAACAACAATTTGGAAGAGTTACCCCCTGGAATCTGGAATATGTCCTTTCTGTCATGGTCTATTACCAATGGCTCAATGTAATTTTATTCATCGGCAATCACCCTAAACCCCAAAAGAACTCTGAAATCAATGGGTAAAAAAAAAACAATTTAATCCTACACTTCAAACTAAATAGATATCCACAAAAATTGCCACATTGGCCCTAGGATTCACATTTAAATAGGCTACAATGATAAATGTAAAACAGGGTTAGAAGATTACAAGCTCGATGGCCATTTCTTTGTTGGTCTGAATATTGGTGACAATGGTTCCAAGCACTGTGAGAACGCCGCTGATGTTCTTGAGAAGGCGCAGGTAAACTACCACCACCAAAGCAATGATCAAAGCATAGGTCAAAGACAAATAAACCTTCTTGAGGTGGTTCTACACAACAGGGGCGCTTATATTCTTCTTTAGATTCTTCATCGCACGAAAGCATCTGAGACATTAGGTTTGGCCCCTTTTCGTGTTGCTTCATTCACCACATCAATGGGATTTTTGTTCCACCATTCCCTTGTTCATAAATATCAACTTATATTGAGATGGATTAGGAAAGAAGGGTATAGGAAGAATAGAATTTGTGTAGAAGATATATACCTAGCAGGACAAGAATCTCTTGAGCGGGCTTTGGAAAGGGATAAGTCATTTGTTTCTTAGGATGGATAATTAGGGCTAATTCAAATAGAGACCCAAATCAACCTGAAATTGGATCATCTTCTACATAACAACTTGCAATGGCGCAAATAGATCGGTATTGAGTGTAGTGTTGATCACCCGCACAAGATTAGTCTCCTCTATCTTCACAGGAACTTTAAATGTATCTGCATTCATCAATAGCATTTCATCAGTGCATTGGAAACAGTTAACTAATCAATAGTAAAACTAGGTTTAATGATATTACAGCACCTGCACTTAAGCATCGGTATAGATCTCCTAGCTGGCCATTGACAGTGAAAGCATATGAGACATTATGGTTGGCCCCTATTCATGTTGCTTCATTCACCACATCGATGGGATTTGTGTTCCACCATTCTCCACAATTCATAAATATCAACTTGTATCGAGATGGATTGGGCAAGAAGGGTCTAAGGAGAATAGAATTTGTGTAGCAGATATATACCTAGTAGGACAAGAATCTCTTGAGTGGGTTTTGGAAAGGGATAAGTCGTTTGTTTCTTAGGATGAATAATTAGGGCTAATTCAAACAGAGACACAAATCAATCTGAAATTGGATCATCTTCTACACAAAAGCTTGCAAATAAACCTTCTTGAGGATATTCCAACTGGCATTCTCAAAACCCTATTGCCTGCCATAGTAATTTAGCTCGATGTCATCGCTAACAAAAGGAAAATGCATGTCAAATGAGGGAGGGAAAAGGAAAATACATGTCGAGTGAGGTAGGAAAATAAAAAATTCATTTTAGAAATTTTTTTTTTATTGTCTTAATTTAAAACAATTAGAAAATTAAAAATATAATTTAAACATAAAATATATATTTAAGACAATTAATATTTTGTCTTAAATTAATGTCTTTAAACCCCCCCTCTATGTAGTAGTGAGAGCAAAATATAAAAAATATATGCATTGTGATGTCCAATTGAAGGAGAAAGAGCAGAAGTGTTAGACGCTGTCTTGATTCATCTTGCAGATATTTTTGTGATAGGAGGGAAGTAAAGAGTTTGCCTAACTGATCCAATTATTAGAAGAAAGTGCGAAGAGGCATAATTGCAATCATCAAAGGTGTGAGCTTCAATGTCAGTTTGTAGGCAGTAGGACTGTCATACTGTTATCATCTATGAGTTTGTTCTCAAATCAGGGAGTAGTTGCTTCCTTGGGTTGTAGCTCTAAAACAAAGTTTGCAGGGAGTTGTAGCTTCTTTGTGAATGACCTTAAAGCAAAGTTTTTAGGGAGTAGTAGCTTTCTTGGGTTGTAGCCCTAAAACAAAGTTAGCAAGGAGTAGTGGCTTCCTTGGGTTGTAGACCTAAAACAAAGTTGTTATTTTGAACTTCATATATTGTGAGTTAATACTCACAATGGTTTTTCCCTTCTTAGGTTTTCCACGTATATCTGGTGTTATGTGTTGATGTGCATTGTGTTGATCTTTCATATTTATGTTAATGTTGTGATCTTTCATTGTTTAATATAGTGAAACCCAATATATAGGTTTAATTTTAATGTAGATGTATATAGTGCAACCGTATATATTCAAAGTTCCATTATATATATACTCAAACCCTTCATATATGTTTAACCCTATTTAACCCCATAGATAAATATAAACCATATATAAATATTACTCTTCATTAATATAGTGAAACCCAAAATATATAAGTTTAATTTTAGTGTAGATGTGTATAGTGCAACCGTATATATTCAAGGTTCCATTATATATATACTCAAACCCTTCATATATATTTAACCCCATACAGAAATATATTACTACTGTTGGTTCATATAGTGATGTTGGAATTGTTTGCCGTTGCGCCAAAAGCTCGAGCTGTCAACGCTCGCTACAAATGCCAGACTTAACCCATATCCACGGAAGGCTCACTGCCATGTCACGAATCCCGAGGTCAGCGTTGAACGCCTCACTGACAAGGGGGCAGCGCACTGCCAACAAGTGAAACCCAAAATATATAGATTTAATTTTAGTGTAGATGTATATAGTGCAACTATATATATTCAAGGTTCCATATATATATATGTCTTGAACAACTCTTTTTAATAATCTTTTTTTTATATATATTGAAAATATGGAGCTTCTCTGTGACCTAGGTCTTTCATCAAACATTTGCTCAGTGGTATTCCTTGATGTTACAGTTTTGGTTGCAATGGGCTTCTCTAAGGCTGCTGGGCAGTGTTATAGGCTTATTTAATTCCTTCTTGTCTTAGATTTTGTACATCGATATTTGTCTCTTGGTTCCCATACAACCATTTGTAGTTGTGAGTGTAGTTTTGATGGTTGTATGGCGGTTTGGTTCTGTTATATGTATCTTCTTCTTGTTGCTCTTCTGAGCAGTTTATATTATTTGTACTTTTTAGGGAATTTTAATACAATAACACAGTCAAATTCAATCCATTTTTTGAAGGGTTTGAGTGTTTCAAAAAATAGATTGAATTTGATTGTCTCTGAAAAGAGTTGATTGAAATCTGCCAATCCCCTTCCAAGCCATTAATGGACCATTATTTAAAGGGTTTGAGTATTTTTTAATATTCATTGGATTTGACTGTAGGGGAAAAGACCCAATAGGTGGGATAGTTCCAATGGTTGAGACAGTATATGTGCATTTAAGGCCCAATATTTTTTAATTTTAGTACTAGTATATGTACATTTAAGGCCCTATAGTTTTTAAGTTTAGTACTAGTAGTTGGGACTTTAAGGTTGTTAGTGTACTAATAATTGAATGAAATGTGCCCTTTAAATTTAAAAAGCAACCAATCATGTGATGCCACATCAGCCCACCAACAAAACATGACTTACTGCACACCTATTGGTCCACCCTTTTTTTTGGAATTATTTGACACCTCAACAAAAAGCATGCTGATGTGCAATCATATTTGATGATGTGGCCCTGAAACCTTAGTTATAAGTAGGGACATTGCCAAGTAAGCTACTGTAAAAATTTTGAAGTGATTCGAAATTACCACGTATGATTTTGAGAGGTGTGAAGTTAGGGTGCACCACTACTGGGTCCTCTTGATTGAAATCTGCCAATCCATCTGTGCTTGCTCGTGATTCCCTGCGACGCCGTTCAATTCCCGAACGTCCATTTGCCCTGGTAGAGTGCTTAACAAGTTACTCATCTCCAATAGTTAGTGCTTAATCCCAAAGCGCCCATCGTACTATAGAACGATTGAAATCCGCCAATCGCTCTCCTCCAAATGTCCTGCGCCACCGACTAAATTCCCTCCCCCAGCTAAAGTCCACACTTATTCGTATTTAAATCCCAATTCTCCTTCTCTTTTTCTGTACAAATCCCTCTAGATCATTCGTATGAGAAGAAAAGTAAAATTGCTTTGAAGTCCATCCAAGTTCCTCTATACTTTCCAAAAATCCCCAGCCATGGCCATGCAAGTAGGAGAAGATCCCCGGGAAGGAGCAGAGGTGTATCATGGCAGCCAAACGTGCAAGGCAAAAGCTATGGAACTCCTGGAATTGTTGGGCTTTCCGAAAGGCTTGCTCCCTCTTTTTGAGCTTGAAGAATTTGGGTATAACAATGAGACTGGTTATTTTTGGCTGAAGCTGAAAAGGAAATTAGAGCACCGCTTCAAGGAGAGCGGAATGATGATGTCCTGTGCCCTGGAAATCACTGCATACGTGGAGGAGCACAAGATTAAGGAGCTCACTGGGGTTAAGTGCAAGGAGATTCTCCCGCTGGAAAAGATGGACCTTTCAAAATGCTTCCTGACCTTTGATGATCTTAAAGAATGTGAGTATGTCAAGGAAACCAGTTATGTTTGGCAGAAGCAGAAAAAGAAAGTAGAGCACCGCTTGGAAACCATCGGTAACAAGATTTCCTATGCCCCAAAAATCACTGGCTCTGTGGAGAAGCGTATGACGAAGAAGCTGACTGGAGTTAAGAGCAAGGAGAGTCTGCCGTGGATTACCATCTGTGAGATTTTTATAGGTAACCCCTCTTCTGAAGAGATTTTCTTCAAGAACTCTGCTGGGATTTGGAAGAATTTTCCTGTTAGCGCTTTTGAGGTGGAGGAGGAGATTTAAGGTTTTTGCTTCCATTCGAGGCATTTTTAAATCTGCAAGTGCTTTTTCAGATAAGGAGGAGAGTTAGGGTTTAGGGTTTTTTTTCTGTCAACAATAAAAGCTGATAAATTTAGCCAATGCCTGAAATTATAAGTATTTGGGTAGTTGCATTGCTGCGCTGGTAAAATGGGTTTTGAAGAGCGGTGCAAAACCTGTTATTTCCAAGCTGTGATGTTGTACCCGTTATTTACTCGATTATTGTCAATGTAATGTGATGAAAAGAAATTAATCTGGCTGAGAACGGATTCTTCATTTGCTTTGGTAGAATTCTCTTTGACTTTTCTGTTCTCTGGATTGCAACTATGGGGTGGTTGATGATTATTTTAGATATTTGGGACAAGCAAATTATTTTCTGCTCTCCTAGATGAATGGTACTGAATCTTGAGTTATGTATTTTATCCTTCTCTGAATTTTGAATAAATTGTGTAAACGCAAATTATGAAATGCCAATTTACAATCGAAAACAGGTGTGTTACGACGTGTTTTAGATATTTTAATTCACGAGAGGGTTCTACAGTGGCAGCACTCGTGTGAACAAAAACCATAAAATTAAAAAAAAAAAAAATCAAATCAAATCAAATCTATTCACAGTCCATGGACATTGGAAAAAGAAAAAAGGCAAAAGTATTTTACTGAGCTTGAGCAAAAGCGACATCACCGACACATTTTCCCAGGAAAAACGAACGTAAATATGCTAAAGAACGCACTTTGTCCAAGCATAACGGCACGGAATGTGCTTTCAATTTTACCTTAAAATTTAATAAACTTGAGTAAAAGGGTGAATAAATTTTTTTTTAAAACAATTAACATACTGATCTTTTATCCAGCATAATAAATATTTAAAGTGAATTTATATTTCAATTCATGTGATATCAGTTTTACTTTAAAATTATACATGGTAGGCTAAACATTTTTTTTAAACATTTAAAAATGTTATATCTATATTTAAATAAGCGAAGTTGCTGTTAAAATGTTGTTTTAATTTGTTGTGTTTGCTTAGTTTTAACAACAATGTTGATAATATAATCACTTTATAATAATTTTGAAATTTGTCAAATTTTTTGATTTAAGCAACAATGTTGATAATATAATAATTTTATAATAATCTTGAAATTTGCCTTCACTATTTCAAAACTTATAATAAGTTTTTTACTATGAGAATTAATTCTTATAAAAATAAAATAAAATTTTGGTATCATTTAGATTAAATTATTGAAAATATTTCATTAAAAACTAATTATTAGAACTAACAATCAATTAGCAAAGAAAAATTTAATGAAAGCAAACAAATATGCAACTACACATGATTGATATGCAAAAATATAAAAGTACTAGCTCCCCATTATTTCTAAATTAAAAAATCATTGATTAAATGATACCATAATAAATATCTTTCAAAACATATAGAAGTGGAGGGTATAAACAAAGACATGATTTTAAACAAGTTACACATTACCTACCTTTAGTGTTGTAATTATAGTATGTGTTTTAGTTGTAATTATAGTTGTGTTCTAGTTTTTATTTTTTAATTCATAAGGTAAACTTCAATTTATTTATTTATTTATTTTGTCAAACTAACAAAATAGTTATTATTTATAGTTATAATATTAATTATATTATTGATATTTATTATAACACTTAAATATATTATTTTAATTGATATTATAATATTATAATATAGTATAATATTAATTGATAATATTTGACTTAATTTTCTTCTTAGAATAAATATTTGTTGTATAGATTCAAATAATGTTAAACAAATAATTTTTTAAAGCCAATATAAATATTATAATAAAATTGTAATATTTATAGTATACTTTATAATTTTTTTAAGTTAAAATATTAATGAAATAGTATAATTAATTATTGATTGATAATAAACAATTTTTATATTATAAATATGATAATAATATATTTATATTATTACATTATTCTAATATTATAATATTTTTATATAGTATTATATTATTTTTTAAAAATCAGAGCCAATGACAAGATCGATGATTGGTTTTTCAATAATATTTGTTAAAATATTTACATATAGACTTAGAAAAAATTTAATATTTGTTTAATGTTTAAAAAAAAATTCTCTTGTCATTGATTTATTCAACAAATATTTGCATATAGATTTAGGAAAAATTTAATATTTGTTTAACATTTAAAAAATACTCTCGTCATTGATTTATTATGGATAGAATAATTACTAGATAATAAAAACTCATTAATTTGATGTGCATTAATGGTCTTTATCGGGTAAAAGTTTTCTACCAATTAGATTAAAGAAAAAATATTTTGCAAATATGTATTGTTATAATATTTGTATCTATACAATAGTAATAGCGAAATATTTTTAGGACATGTTTGTCCGGACTCATTAGTCTAAAATTAATATGTTGGTAAGTTTTCAGGACACAACTAAGCTTTCAATAATTTGGGGCTACCTAGAGGCTAGAAAGTTTGGGATTTATCAAAAGGAGTTAAAGTCTGCACATGTTTGTCCGGACTCATTAGTCTGAAATTAATATGTTAGTAAGTTTTCAGGACACAACCGAGCTTTCAATAATTTGGG
Source organism: Cunninghamia lanceolata (assembly GCA_027924645.1). Classification (NCBI taxonomy): domain Eukaryota; kingdom Viridiplantae; phylum Streptophyta; class Pinopsida; order Cupressales; family Cupressaceae; genus Cunninghamia; species Cunninghamia lanceolata. Next base: position 8,439,673 of record BSBN01000165.1, on the reverse strand, counting down.
GCTACCTAGAGGCTAGGAAGTTTGGGATTTATCAAAAGGAGTTAAAGTCTGCACATGTTTGTCCGGACTCATTAGTCTGAAATTAATATGTTGGTAAGTTTTCAGGACACAACCGAGCTTTCAATAATTTAGGGCTACCCAGAGACTAGGAAGTTTGAGATTTATCAAAACGAGTTAAAGTCTGCACATGTTTGTCGGGACTCATTAGTCTGAAATTAATATGTTGGTAAGTTTTCAGGACACAACCGAGCTTTCAATAATTTGGGGCTACCTAGAGACTATGAAGTTTGGGATTTATCAAAACGAGTTAAAGTCTGCACATGTTTGTTGGGACTCATTAATCTGAAATTAATATGTTGGTAAGTTTTAGGAAGCAACCGACTAAGATTAAGATTAATATGTGGGGACCATTTATTGGCTTGTTATTAGTTTTTGATAGTTTTATCTTGTCAGAAATAAAATCTAGTTTTATCTTCCAAAGAAATAAAATCTAATCTACATTGAATAAATAAATATACTTAATAAATCAAATAATTAATTAATCAAAGTTGTTATTTTAGAAATTAATTAAACAATATTAGTCAATAGATCTTATCTAAATAAAATAAAACATAATTATAATTGGTGAATATTTTCACCCTTTTAAAAATGAAATGATTACATTTTAACTTTCATATATTATAGTATTATATAATATAAATTAACAAGTATTATTAGGCCGAAGGCATTCCCTCTATGAGTGAACCGGCCTTGGCATTGGAAATCTACAGTCTAAAATTTATTATAGCAATGCAAGACGATTGAAATGATTTCGTCCGTTAATTTTTGACCATTCAAACTCTTCTGCCTGTCGCTGACGAGAATACACATTTCAGACTTCATCATTTTTTTTCCGGTGGAACATGGATTGCTCGGCATGGACCCTAACAACCCATTTATGACACCACATGTTTCCGAATTTTCTTAGAAGACTCATGCATTTTGCGATTTCTTCTCCTCGTGTTCTATGTTTTGGGTTTTGGGTGTAGGTGTCGATTGTTCATGTACGGTATATCCCATCCGTACAATACTACTCACAACGAATTTACACAACTAAAGCAATTCTTTAAAAAATTCACTTAGGCATTGTTCTTTTTATTGTTTTGAAATTCTTTCTTTTTTATTACGTTAGGTTTTTAAATGATATTTTTTGTTAAGGTTTTATAAATGTTTAATCTTATTTTTTTTAAGTTAAAAGTTTTAAAATATAATATAGTTAATTTCTCTAAATAAATTTAGAGTATGTTTAAATTAAAAAAATATAACTTCTTTTAATTATCTTTTAATATTCTAGAAAATTGATTTAAATTTAATTTTCTTTTTATAAAATTATAAAATAAATTTTATTAAAAGAACTTTGTGAAAAGATTAGAGGAAGATCAAATTTTGTAAAATAAATTTGTTAAGAGATGTTGATAGAAAGACTAAAGGGAGACCAAAATGAAGATTTTTTGTTGCAAGGTGAATCTTGAACAAATCATTTTTTTTTAAGGTATGTGTATACAAGATCTGTTTCTTATATGCAACCTTTGAATACCTTGTTTCTTGTCATGTTCTTGTTGGCATTGTAATTTTCATTTCACATTTTTTGTAACATAGCTTCCAGTATGCCTTGCAAAGTATTTTTGGTGTTAAGGAATGTGATGCAAAATGCATCAAAGACGAGTTTCTAGGCAAGTTGCATCATGGGATTAATGTGGACCTATACAAGAAAATGAATTAGAAGTGCATGGGGTTACACCATTCTATTGGCGACAAATCAAAGTAGGTCAAGCCCTTATCAAAGTGCTTCTGGAATCAACTATGTGTTGATACAAAAACACACATAGTTGATTCCAGAAGCACTTGCATATTTACTGTCATGGACTGTGGAAAACTCATGCCTTCTATTTATTCTACATTGTTTTATCAAAGAGCGAGTTGTCAAGTTGGCCTTTGGTAATGTTGATGAGCTCTATAAATCCCTAACAACAATGTGTATAGTGTAGGCATGGGTGTGATTGAAGAAACTAGAAGCCTCTTCAAAATCCCTATTTACTCCCACCATGACTATAATGTGAAGAACCTAAGCTTCTTTGGATGTATAGTTAAACCATTCAAGGAACTTTTCAGGTATGGAGAGATAGTAACATTGCAAGTTTCTAGGTAAAGAATACAAAACCTCTCCACCTCTACCAAATTCAAAAAGCATCCACCAATACTTTCGACGGGTGAAGGCAAAGATATTGCACGATTATAGGAGGGGGTGTTGTAGGGATAGCCATTGCACTTGCCCTCCATACTTGTAAGTAGTGCTACAATTTTTCATATTCTCTATTTAATTATACAATTTAGTATCTCATAGTGCTAATGTAGGGTGGGATTAAAGAGCTTGATACTTGAGTGCATTAATTGTCTTAGAACTACATATGTTGCCTTCAATATGTGGTCTAATGCCTGGAAAGAACTTAATACTCACGGCATAGTAGATACCCTTCACCCATTTTACCCTTAACTTGATGGGTGATTTAGTTTCATTATATAATTCTTATAATGTGTGATTCAAAATATTGATTAAAAAACATGCACGATTTTTTATAGAAAATAACTTTTTTTATGAATTGAAAATCTTATGCTTATCATATATTAACCCTTTCATGGGAGGAGTAATACAAAGATTCACTTCCAAGATGTGGTTGTGCAGGATTCTGGGCTTCTCAAACTATGCTAGAGTTTGCAAGAATGTCTTTAAAAATTGGAGGCAAAGTGTAAGGAAAAGGACCATCACTTGATACAAGTGAATATAATCATTTTTCTCCCTCTATAAGGTGAACTAGATATAATTTGTCATTCTAGGAAAAATTCATATGATTTTACTTGAGCACAACATAGAAAAGATAAAACCCTTACAAGACATTTTAAATTGAGGTAAGTTGTAATTAGCATATCTTAAATAACCTATAGGTTGTGGTCAACATAAATAGAGACAAATCTAGATAGAGAGGGACACAAAGATAGAAAGAGAGAGACACAAATGGCTCAAAAATTGACATTTGTACCATCTTAAAAGTCCAACAAATGGAAAGACACTAGCTATTGTTTGAGCATCCCCCCATTTCACCACCATCCTAGCAGTAGATGATCAAAGCTTTCAAGCATTCAGTTGGAGTGAACTGCTACTATACCATCCATTAAGAAACATTCACAATGATATTTATTCATTGGAGAAATTATTACATCCCATTAGGAAAGAATTTCAAATAGATACCATTCATGGAATTTACACCGTACATCTCTAGACCCATTGAAAGACATTGATGATGGAACTCCTTCTGACTAGGGATATGCAATGCAAGAAGATAATCCTAAAGTCTAGATTGGTACAAAATGAAGGTTTCATTATTCTATCAAGTTACACTTGAATGCATTGCATGGATTACATAAATCATAATCCATGGAAATTCATAGAAAATAGATGAATGCTTCCCATCTAGCCCATCCATTGTGTTCCTATTGTTGCATGTCAAATTATTCTACGAGCTTCCACCTATTATCAAATCAAAATGTCTAATTTAATTAATCATGTCATCAAGTCTTCATTTTGTCAAAGAAGGGAATATAGAGATGTAGAGAGAGAGGAAGAAAGAAGGAGACATAGAGAGAGAGAGAGAGGTAAAGAAATGCGGGACAGACAAAAATGCAGGACAAAATTAATATAAAAAGAAACACCTTCATTGTTGCACAGTTTATAACCATTTTGAAGCCTTCAGTCACTCAATGTTTGCTTATTTATTTAATTAATAGAAGAAATAGGTGTTTTAGAGAAAATAGAGAAATAACTCAAATGTGTTAGACAAATGCAGATGATAGATAATGTGATATTTTGATACTAATGATAATTAAGTCAATTTTGGGTGTCTACAATTCTGAAAAGTTAACTTTGGTTTTATGGAGAGAATTGTTCAAACTGCATATGACATTTCTTAGGAACAAATTCCCCTTCTTCAAAAACTTGTGGAGGGTTATGAGAATGCCAATTGCCCTAAGGGAAGAAGAGGTTTCAACAAACAAAGGCATTACTTAATATGGAAGAAGATAAAGCACTTGTAAGGAGTGGAGTTCTTGAGTAACAAGGTTTGTCAACCTCCTTGAATGCTCAGTAAAAGGGCAAGCAGGTTATGATGAAGCCACCACCACTTGTCTCGCTTTATCATTAGCACTGGATTGAAAATGTGCCACAAGTGTCGAGGTTTTAGTAATTGCACCATTGTTATGACCTGTATTATAGACACTAATTTGAGACCCCTTATTGGGGCTATTGCAACCACCTAAACATGATGACTTGAGAAATTTTACTCATTAATTTAGAAGCTAGTTTTATCTTATAATTAATCAAAATATAATCTCTGATATTATGTTCAAAAACTTAACACCTAAAACAAACTTTTAATAAATTGATATACAATACTCTTTGAAAATAAGATACATCACCAATCTATATTTTCTAAGATGACTAGATTTTTTTGGGGGGATTAATAAGACCTATTTAACATGACTATAGATACTATATTTTAAATATTTAAAAGATGGTCCTATTTAACAAGTAAATTTACCAATAATAGCTTAGAGGAATTGAAACACTATCATAAAAGGTTCCTCTTTTTATATGTTTATGAAAATCTATTTTTCCATCCATTAAATGAAATAAAACAAACCACTTGAAAAGTTTGCTTTCTAGGAGCACTAATGGAAGAAGTTGACTAACAAGAAAACACAACCTAGGTGAATTTTTATGGATTTGTTCTACCAGTTCAACAAATGTCCTTCTATAATCCCTTTTAATATGAAACAAATGCAACAAGACAGCATAAAACCATTGCGAGGAAAAAATCTATGTAGATTCAGGCGTGTATAAGCTGACAATGTCAATTCTATTACAACTTCAATAAAACCGATTCTTTTAAAATTTGCTGTGTCTATTTCTTATATAAGGAAGACATGTATTTGCAAAGACAAGAAATCACAAAGAAGAAACATTGTAACGAGAAGCCACTTAGGATTACGTAGCAAGAATCTTCAAATTGGAAAGATATTAACCGTTTGTAAAAAAGTTTAACAAATGGCTTCAGTTTATTTTATTGACAGTTTTGAAATGGTGTATGATTCCACACACTCTTATGATGATAATGTTCTTGGAAAATCTAAGTTTTATATGAGTTGGAGAAATGTATTTAGGATTTGAGAGGGTTTTTGTTCTACAGCATGGTGTCGATGGTTGGTATGCATTGTGCGGGTTGGAGACATGTAGAGTACTCTAGCATTAGGTTTGTGTAATCATCTCCAAATTAAAGGTTATATCCCCTCTAAATTATGTTCATGGTTTACTGAATGTTTTAAGCCTTTATGAATAAGCCCATTCTGTTATTATCTCTTTGAATGTCATATGTGTCTAAGAAGAGATGAGTTAGCACATACCAAATTGTGTTTGTATTGTATGTTCTCCCTGGCTTGATTTATTGGCTTTGTTGTATTGTGTAGTTGATAGGAAGTGTTTCTTTTAGTAGCTAGTTTATTGGTTACGTTTGCTACTGAAAATATATGGAAAATTTATTATTTGAAAGTTGGGGATACAAAACTCTTATAAATGCCAGAGACAAATCCACAATCCCACAACCCCCTCTACACAACCCTATCAGTTACCATTGTTGGCCCCGAAGGATGCCCTGTTGCTTTTCTACTTATGGGCTTTTGGACAGACATTAATTTCAAGTGCTACATATGCAAATATAGTAAAGGAGGTATGGATTTTTCTGACATAATTGTTGTTTTCTGAGTCTCGTATAATACTATTCAATTGTTTAATTAGCTTCTTGTCCTATACGACCTGCTTATAAATTTATTTACATTATATGATGTGCAACTGCAGGTGCAATCAGAATGTGATGGTCTGGCACTTGCTCTAAACGTGATTGGGAGCTCTTTGCATGGGGAACCCCAAGAAGTTTGGAGAAGCACAAAGAACAAGATTTCTAAAGGAGAATAGATATCAGATTATCATAGAAAAGGGCTATTTAGATTGCTGCACTTGCAGACCACTATTGACTCCTTAGATGATGTAGACAAAGAAATATTTCTTAGACTTGGCTTATTTCCAGAGGACAAGAATTATTGTGGTGATGCACTATTGGAAACCTACAAAGGTGTGATGTTTTTTCTATCTTATCTAAACTTGCAAGCAAAAACCTATTAAAATTTAATTAGCAATCTCATGTAATTTGTCTTTCCTTTTCTATAATGGATCTTTTGTTATCATATTTTTTCACACTAAGCTGACTTGCTAGCACTGAACAGGGGAAGTAAAACAATCCCATATGGAAATGCCTCAGAGCTATACTTCTCTCAACATGATGTAATGCCAGATTTGACCTTATATTTTGCACACCAAGAAAATATAGTCAACAACAAGAGTTGCTTAATGATCGTGCATTTGATACTCAGATACTCTCCATTCCCATCGGTGAGTTATTCATAAACTCTTACACATGCATTTTGGCCCCAAATTTTTTTTTTCTGAAATACCAGCCATTATTTTTAACATTCACCTTTGATATCAAATTGTGGAATAAAATTGAATTTCAAACATGATTTTATGCATATTATAAGGTTTGCATCACTACTCTAAGTAGACTCAACAGCCTATTGTAAGGCTTTGATATTCTAATCCCTTGTTTGGTGGGTAAATTCAACAACCTATATAAACTACTTTTTTAGATGCTCTAAATGTCCTAGTCACTAATAAGTAACAATTTGCAACACTACTATTTTTCAATTCTTAGATTTTTCATGCTATAACTTTAAGCACCCTTCTTTTTCTACATCAAACATACAATTACTCTTTTCCCTCACATATTTTCATTCCTGGACTCAACTTCAATATGACAAGAATATAACCTATATAACTAGTAGTCGTAATTAATGCAAAATGTTCTAATTGGATTTCCTTTGTGATTTATACATGTAGACCCTAAGGATGAAAATCACTAGCATGATGTGAATTTCTCTGAGATAGGCTTTGCTGTTACTCTTTACATGGACAAAATACTTTCTTCCCCCATATTTGAAATCCTTGAAAAAGCTAAAATTTCTAATAGTATTGAGTTGTGGTACCAAGAGGGCAACAGTGGGGTAAGTGCAAGAAGATGGGGGGCCAAAAAGGGGTCTTAAGTGGCCACTTTTTTTCTGAAATCAGGAAATACTGGCCTTCGATGAGAAATTAAGCATAGTTACACTCAAAATTTGGAGATACAACCAAAACAATGTTCGTAGTGATCTAAGTCTACTTTCTAAACTACTATTTTGTTTTGAAAATGACATAGATTAAGGGGTTCAAAAAAGGGAGCCACATAAATTGGTGTTGTTTCTGTCAAAAAAATATAACATAGCATGTTTTGTGGCTCCCTCAAAAGGTCAACTTTTTTTTGGTATTTTTAAAATCGCTTTAGTGAGAAATTAGCTAATAGTATGTAGTTTATGCCCAATTTTTCTGATAATTTTTTGATCAATATTTAATTTTTTTACTAATTTTCAAAGTGGACACATCCTAAAAAATAGAATTTTGGCCGTGCTACCCCTATAAATTTTGAAACCTAATTGATAATCATTTTTTTATTTTTTTAATATTTGTAGAATGGAGTCTAGTTTCTAAATATGTAATTTTTTTGAAATTTGAATGAATAGTTAATTTACAATGAAAAAAGACCAAACAGTGGTTTTTGCCTAAAAATAGACACACAAACAAAAGAAATTAAAGATGAAAGGCTTAACATTGTTAAAATGTGAAAAAAATCACATCGTCAAATAGCTAAGAGAAAGCCTAACATTACCCAAGTGTTCAATTTGTTTGACCTTGAAACACGTGCAAATCTTAGGGTTAGCATGAACGAAATTATGTGAAATCTTGAAGAAAGAGTTGGTCCACTTGAATGCACCCCACAAATACCTGCGTGTACCTCTTCCAAAGCTGCCTTGGCTTCCCTAGAGTCTAAACATCGTAGAAGCGTGCCATCAAGACTCCTTTTGTAGAGGGTGTCACCTACAAGGATGAAACAGGAAGCTCGACGGATGAAGGATTTTTTCTGTGATGGGGATAGGTTGTTGGGGAGGATATTATCGTGAAGGTAGAGGTAGGTTTTCTGATACCAGGGGGATAAAGGACCAACGATTTCACACACTAGTTCAGATTGGGGAACGTCATATGCTGGGATGGGGAGCTCTTCGATCAGGAATTCGCATTTCTTGCTGCCTTGTTTCATGTCAACCAGAGATCCGATGGTGGCCATGGCATCTGCCGCTTTGTTGTTTAACCTTGGGATCTGCTCAAAGTGGATGTCACCGAAATAATCTTTAAAGTCATCGACCATCTTCTTATAGGGAAGGAGCTTATCGTCCTTGGTTTTATATTCATTATTGACTTGCCTGATGACTAGTTGAGAGTCGCCATACACAGTTAGTTTTTCTATTTTCCATTGGATGGCCATTCGAAGACCTGTGATGAGGGCCTCATATTCTGCTACATTATTGGTGCATGGAAATGTGATTTTGAATGATTTAGGGATCGTGTCACCTTGAGGGGTAAGAAATAGGATGCCTGCCCCCGAGCCTCTGTGAGTGTAGGATCCATCAAAATACATCTTCCATGTATCTACGGCTGGTGTGATTGTCAAGATGGCCTCATCTGGAAATTCTGCTATTGTAGGATGTTCTGCCTGAATAGGTGCCTCAGCCAGCTGATCTGCTATGACTTGTCCTTTGATTGCCTTCCTCTCTGTGTATTCTATGTCAAATTCAGTGAGAATCATGACCCATTTTGCCATTCTTCCAGTGAGAGCTGCTCTGTTTAGCAAATATCTGAGTGGGTCGATCTTAGCAATGAGCTTAGTCTTGTGATTGAGCATATAATGTCTTAACTTTTGTGATGTGAAAACCAAGGCAAGACATGCTCGTTCAATTTGTGTGTAATTAAGCTCATAGGAAATCAAGGTGTGGCTGATGTAGTAGATGGCTCTTTCCTTCCCTTGCTCATCATGTTGTGCTAACAAAGCCCCAATTGCTGTGTCGGTCACAGAAATATACAAGAGGAGGGGCTCTCCTTGTCTTGGTGGAGATAGAATAGGGGGATTAGCCAGATATGCTTTTAGTTGGTCGAAGGCACCCTGACACTGAGTAGTCCAGGCGAAAGCCGTATCTTTCCTGAGGAGATGCTGGAATGGTTGGCATTTGTCTGCAAGTTGAGTAATAAATTAGCGAATAGATTATAGTTTACCTTGCAGGCTTCTCAGTTGTTTCAAGGTTTTAGGAGGTGGCATTTCAGCAATAGCTTTGACTTTCACCGGATCCACCTTGATTCCTCGTCTGGAGACTATGTATCCCAACAATTTACCTAAAGTGACACCAAAGACACACTTTTTTGGATTTAGACGAACATTATATTGCTCTAGCCTGTCAAAGATCTTGGGTAGCACGTCTAAGTGTTCTTCTCTGGTCTTTGATTTTCTGAGTAAGTCATCAACGTAGTCCTCCATGATGTGGTGAAAGAGGTCATGGAAGATGACAGTCATTGCTCGTTGATAAGTAGCTCCTGCATTCTTTAGGCCGAATGGCATTACTACCCAACAGTATGTCCCCCATGGGCATATAAAAGATGTCTTGTGCTGATCTTCTTCGGCAATTTTGATTTGATTGTATCCTGAAAAGCCATCCATGAGAGATAGCATCTCATACCCTGCGGTAAGATCCACGATCATGTCAATGTTGGGAAGTGGGAAGTCATCTTTTGGGCAGGCCTTGTTGAGGTCTCTGAAGTTAGTGCAACAGCGGATTCTGCCATCTGGTTTAGCAACGAGTACTAGATTCGAAACCCATTCAGGATAATCAATTGGACGTAAGAACCCCACATCTAGTAATTTTTTGAGCTCTGCTTTGACAAGAAGGGCCACCTGAGGATTCATCTTTCGGAGCTTCTGTTTGACTAGTTTGGCATCAGGACGCACGGCAAGATGATGGACAACCAAGGCAAGATCTAGCCCTGGCATGTCTGCGTAGGTCCACGCAAAGTTGTAATTTCTGCGTGTGAAGAATGCCAAGAAGTCTTCCTGTTCGAACAGGCTGAGAGATTCTGCTATGTATGTGATTTTCGGCTCTTCCTCTGTCACTAGATTCATTTCCTGAGCTGGTTCAACCAAGATGGGTGATCTGTCAGGATATATGGTATCTATTTTAGGGAGGCCCATGCTTCCATCCCCTGGCGCCTCATGGAGGTTTTCACCAGGAGATACGTCCTTTATTTTTACTTTTTTAGGATCTGATACTGCCATGGAACAGTTTTCACCATCAGATCCATTTTTTGTTTTTGTATTTTTGCGACTAGAAGCAGGGGTTGTCTCCCCAAAATAGGCAGTCGGATTGAGTTCCATGATGTATCCAACTCTGTGATCTCCCAAGGGGAAGTTGTCTCTTACTCCCATCATTTCAGCAATGGCTTCATCATTAGGTGCGATATCAAAAATAGGAGGTCCTCGTTGGTCCCAGTCGATGAGGTCGGGGTATACTAATGGTAGGTCATTGGATGATGAGGCGAGAGTAGTGACGGAGTAGATGGTGCAAATGGAGGAGGCGAAGAAATCAGCAAAGTCGCTAAAGGAGTCTTGTAGGTCCGTTTCATTAACATTGTCGACGTCTACAGAAACTGGGGCAAACTCGGCTAAGATACATTCACCGGTATTAAGGATGCGCTGTGGTTGACCATACCCTAACCCTTGAGTATAGGGGTTTCTTGTTGCTTGCATTGGTTCCACAATCCCCTATTCATGAAGGCCAATGCCGCCTTGTCCTTTGTAACCCATGCTTTTGACTATCTCAGAACCTTTGTCGTAATTGTTTGTGGGGATGGTGGGGATGTCTTGGTCTGTTTCCTCGTCCTTGTAAAGCCAGGATGAAATATCTTCAAGTATGTCCTGATCTAGAAGGTGTTTTTTTCTCAAAGATGGGCGAGGGTTTGCATTTGATGATGACTGCGTCAGCTGCCTCTGTGCTTGGAGTGCCAAATGTCTTAGAAGTGGGTAATAAGCCCACGTAAAAGGTGCCGTGAAGGTTGTATTCCCCACAGCCCTGGTCGCTGAGCTTGATCTTGACCTCAGGTGGTGAAGGTGCTTGGGATGAAGTGGTGGCAATGTTGGCGGGGTCCATGTATGAGGTGGAAGCTATTAGGGTGATTTGGGTGGTGGCTTTACTATATGGACAGAAGGTTTGGTTGTGTCCTTCCAGAAAACTGCAGTATTGGAAGGGACGGGGATCAGCATAAATAGTGACTTCGGTGCCGTTGTGGGGGAATTTGAGACATTGATGGAAAGTGGAGGGGACGGCTTGCATGGCATGGATCTATGGGCGGCCGAGAAGAATGTTATAGGGGAGGTCAAGATCTAGAACCTGACATTTGGTTTCAAGGATTTTCTATCCCACTTGAATAGGGAGCTTTATGGTGCCCTTGGATAGTCTCTTGGTGTCATCATATCCTTTGATTGTTATGCACTCGCTAGCATCCACAACCACATCTGAGTACCCCAAGTGTTTTAACAATTTTAGAGTGCATATATTTAGGCTGGAACCACCATCTATTAGGACCCTTTTAATGGTGTGTTTGTGAATGCGGACCTCGATGTGTAGTGCATCATTATGTAGGTGTTCGGAAGCAGGGAGATCTTTTTCAGAAAACATGATATGGTGTGGTGTAGCAATATGGCCGACCATGGCTTGAAATTGATTGACATCCAAGTTTGCAGGGACTTGTGTTTCCAAAAGGGCCTTATCGAGAATGTCCTTGTGGCGAGGTGATGTGTGAAGCAGCTCAAGGATGGAGATTTGTGCAGGTGTCTTTCCTAGATGGTCTAGGAGGTTATATCGAGTGTTGGGTGATGGACGGGTGTTTGGATGAGGGGGGAGGGGATCAGATGTGGATGGGGGTATCGAGTCAGTGGGAGGGGCAGTGCGGATTGAGACATGGCCTCGACGGGTTGTTACGGCGCAATCGGGTGCTTGTGCCCGAATGGTGATTGTGTTGACATAGTAGGATGAAGGTTCGATGCGGTCGACAATGGAGTCGTAGTGTGCGGGTGGTGGAGTGACATTGTACGCTTGGTTGGATGATGAAGCTTTGTTATTGTTGGGCAAAGGATCCTTGTAAGCTCCAAGGTTAGTGTTTGGTGATGGCTGTGCACTATGCTCAAGGTTGACGAGATTTTGATCTATTAGGTCTTGGATGCAATGTTTTAATTGCATACAGTCAGCTGTTTTATGGCCTGCCACGCGGTGGTATTCGCAATAGTCATTTTCATTATACCATGCTACCTTGAGGTCATTGTCTTGGCGTGGTCTAGCAGGCGGGAGTGTGATTTCTCCTTGCTTGAGACATCTATCGAGGATATCCTAAATAGGTTCTCCTAACGGTGTGAAATTTCGGCGAGGTTTGCGAGGTTTATTTGGTCCTCTTTGGTTATTGGTGTTTGCTGCATACATGTGTGCCGGTGTGTGGTTTTGGATGTGTTGGACGGCTTTCACATCGGTGATGCCATCATTCAAATTATTCTTGTTCTTCCCCCAATAACGTGATTTATCATTAGATTACGTGTTGGTATTGTTGTTGGTATTGGGGGTGTTGTGATTGGTTTTGTGGTTGTTGTTATTGTTGTTGTTGTTGGATTTGGGATCGTAAAGTTTGATGGAACCCTTGGCGATGAGGGCTCGTTCAACAGTGGTGCCTTTGTCGATAACCTCTTCAAAGGTAGATGCGCAAAGAATCTATAAGTGAAACCCTAATTCCTGATTGAGATTGGCCACGAACATGGTGACAAGTTGTTTTTCAAGAATAGACCATGGGAGCTTGCTTGCTAGGCCCCTCCACCTTTGTAGGAAAGAAGCAAAAGCTTCGCCGTTCTTTTGTTTGGTGTTACAAAGGTCGGTCATAGACACCTCATGCTCAAAGTTGTAGGAGAAGTGGTTGACAAACTTCTCCGCAAACTCAGGAAATGTTCGAATCCCAGGTGGAAGATGGGCAAACCATTCAGCAGCTTGGCCGCCAAGACTTCTTGGGAAGAGTCTCATGAGATATGTGTCGTTGTGAGAGACTTCAAGGCAAGCAATGTAGAATTCCCGAAGGTGGTCCCTAGGATCGCCCTTTCCCTTGTATTTGTCAAATTTTGGCGTTTCAAAGTTTTTAGGGAAAGGGGGCATGTACAAGGTGCGGTCAAATGGGTAGGGGCAAATATCCTCAAAAGAATAATATTTGTGTTTGCCCCCAGTTTGTAGGTCATCCACCTTTTGGATTAGGCTTTGTAGGACGGTGTTGAAATCCTGTGGTTGTTGTGGTTGAAACGTGTAGGGTTGTTGGTTGATGAGATATTGGAGATGGGGCGGGAGTTGATGTTGGGGATTGGTTTGGTTGAGATGTTGGTGTTGCGGGTTGGGGTTTGGATTGATTAGTGCCTACTGTTGTTGGTGCACGTAGATTTGTTGGAGAATATGTGGGGGTATTTGGGAATTGGGATTATGTTGACTTACGGGATTGACGTTGGGTATGTGTATGTTGGATTGGTTAGATGTGTTGTGAGATTGTTGTGAGAATAGTTGTCATAGGTAAGAAAGGGTGTGAGGGTTTGGTGGGGGCACACTTGTGGAGGTACTTGCTTGTGTGATGTTGCCTTGTATGCCCATTGTGAGTGAAGCGGAAGGGTTGACGGTAGTTGTGGTAGTAGAAGTGATGACTGGTTGGGAGATGTTAGGCATAGCAGTGGATGTGGAAATTGTAGCTGTGGTAGTGGTTGAGGTTGTGGAGGTGGTAAATACATTAGGTGTTGACATTTGAGAGATGGTGGGTTGGTTATGTGATGTAGATGCTTGGGTATTTGATGTGGTAGGGACAATTGTAGAAGTGGATGGTTGTGATGATGTTGTGATGGGGGGAAGTTGAGCACCAAGCTTGAGAAGATGGTCAAGATATCTCTTTGGGTCTGATCTTAGGACTTTATCAAGTAGGTCCATATTATCGGCATCTTGCGTGAAGCTCAAGACATCTAGGTCATCTTGGGATATGGTGGGGACATTTTGTGGTGGTGGTGGTAGTGTTGGTGCTTGTGGTAAGAAGTGAAAAGGGTTGTTGGCGCCAAATGGGGGGATGAAGGAATATGTAGGTGGATTGTATGTTTGATAAATGGGTATGTTTCTACTGTCGGTGTTAGGCATGCCAAAGGGCCATCGTTCCGCCATTTCTTGATTCTTTTTGTGTTGTGATCTCATGGTGGGCATACACGTATGGATTTGGTTTTCTAGACGTGGGATGAGATGGAGACCTTAGAGAATTGAATTGATTTTGTTGGACCCAAAGATGGATGTGGTAGTGAGATGGAGTAGAAGGGTATGGTGAAGATCGATATGTCTTTCCAAAGGTTTTCTCCTAAGGGTGATATGAATGGGTGATATTGATTTTTTTGCACAAATTTTGGACCAAAGATGTATGATGAGAAAGGGATTTGGAATTGTGATGTTTTTGATTTCTTTTTGATTGATTTAGGATGGTGAGGATGATGTTGTTGATGTTTTCCGAATTGAGCTTTTGGATAAGATCTAGATTTTGATTTGGCACAAAAAGGATGACGATTTTCTTTGTTTGGGGTAAACTAATGACCTTACGCAAAGAGAGGTGATTTGTTTTTCTGGAAATGTAGACTAATGACTTTTCAAGGAAAATGTGATGTTAATGATAAGATCTAGATCTAACTTCACCTCAAAAGGATGACAAGCTTTGGTTGTTGATTTGTTGATGGGTTTTTGATTTGGATGTGGACTTTTTGAAATGATTTGTCTTAGTCCAAGAAGATGTGCAAAGATATTGAAAGGGGATGGATAGATATGTATTTGGGCTGATTGATGATGTATCAAAGGGGTCCAACAAATGGTGGTGATTGATTCTCTAAGGTCAAAAAGAAGGTGCAATTTTGGAAAAATTTTAAAGAAAATGGCTGGACTGTTGACAGATTTCTGCGAGATGGATATGGATTATGGCAGAGCAGAAGGTGTAGATCACAACAAAATGGACCTTTATTTCAGGCAAGTCAATCTAACAATAGCGCCAATCCACGGATGAAAATGCGCTACAATCAGACGGATATAGCGCTGAAACAGGGTAGACAGATTTTTGATGGCAAATTTTTGGATTTGTTTGTTTGGAATGGGACAAACTAATTTGCTCTGTCTCAGGCACGTCAATCTAAAAAATAGCTCCAATCCACGAGTGAAATGGCGCTACAATCAGACAGATATGGCGCTGAAACAGGTTTTGACAGATTTCTGATGGCAAATTTTTAGATTTGTCTGTTTGGAATGTGACCAACTGATTTGTTTTGTCTCAGGCACGTCAATCTAAAAAATAGCACCAATCCACGAGTGAAATGGCGCTACAATCAGACAGATATGGCACTGAAACAGGTTTTGACAGATTTCTGATGGCAAATTTTTGGATTTGTCTGTTTGGAATGTGACCAACTGATTTGTTTTGTCTCTTGGCAATTTGTCTGTGAAAAATCAAAGCACTTTAACACACATTTGAATGCAAAACAAGCAATGATTTTTGTTTGTGATATGATATATGACTTTGTTTAAAACAAGCACTTTTTTACAACCTAAGGCGAGAATGTGACAATATTTGTTGAATCCCCTAGCTGTGCCTATTCAAAGCAGGTAGCTCTAGGATCTTAGTAGCACCGGCTTCTCCTTACAATTGCACACACTTCTCATGCATACCAAGATCTGGGTTTCTTATAAAGCTTGTCCCTCACCAAACCTTTAGATTGTCCCTGCTACCTCGGCTAAGAACCACATGAATCAGGGCCGCTTCAAGGGTTTTGCCCTCTGCGTCAACAAATAGAAGAATTTTGGCTTGCTAAAACAATGGCTCTTAGTAAGGGCATCCGTTCAGGTGGTTACACGTGCGGCAGCGCTACTCTCCATTATGGAGTCTCCCAGCCTCCAAGGGTTGCACCTTGGAGGGTTTATGGGGAGGTTGGTTGTCGGTATAACAAAACAACACCTATCGCTTGAGACTTTCATCCCAAACACCTTATTTTATATAGCGGCTTGGAAGAGCTTGGCTTTAGCTTGATGCCGCTTGGGTCATTCCCACCTTTCGAAGCAGGGTGGCAGGCCCTCTAAGGATTACAAAAGCAATACAATCATGAAAACACTTTTGATCCCCAAGTTCATACAAAGATGCAAGGGGAGAGCATACATGTTCCCTATGATTATATCACACTCAACATGGTTCAATTTTAGATCTTTGGATTAGATGGGGGGTGATTAATGTAAAGTGTTGTGAGAAGTTTTTGATTCCCAAGATCACCAAAGGGTGCGAGGGAAGAGCATACACTTCTCACTCTACTTGACACAATCATGAAGACACTTCACACAAGTATTAGATTGTCTTGATTAGATGCGTGGAAATGTAAGTTTGTTGTTCTTTTTATCCAATGATGTATGTAATTTGTGGTTCTTTTTATAGCCCAAATTGAAGTGTTTGATTGTTTGTTTGTTGGCACACAAAAAGAAGTATATTTTAGAGCACCAAAATAAATGTTATCATCACACACACTTCACACAAGGATTTTGTTTAGATTGATTTTTAAAACACCAAATTGAAATGTTGTTTAAGTCCTAACATGCAAAGAGGGTTCATTTTAGTTTCCAAAATCAAAATGTTATCTAACTAATCAACAAACCATCCTGCAAAAAGACTTGTGTTAGTATCCGCAGTACCTGCAATAGACAGAAAAGCAAATTACCTAAATAGCGCTAAAATAAGCATGTACAGGCACCACTGCAAGCAGAACAACCCGACTTACGAAAGAAGGCGCTAAAATATTTTTTGGCGCTAATTAAACACTATGATAGCACTAATTAACATAATGGCGTTGATACAGAATTTAGCGCTAATAGGTCCTAAGTAAGGCGTCGATACAGAGGATGGTGATGATTAGTATCTGTGAAGGCGCCACTGCGTGATGTTTCAGAGTCTGGGGGAGACGCAGATGGCGCTAAACTGAAGGATAGTGTCAAAACAAAAAACTAGTGTTTGTGTTTCGTTCTTTCAAAAATTTGCCATAACCTCCCCCTGTAATTCCTGGTTTTCCTGCAAAACAGAGAGCAAATAACATAGAAAACAATAGGAAAAGCGAAAAATACAACATGTGAGTAGGGTTAGTACATAACAAAATTCACACAGAGATGGCGCTAAAAGAGAAATAGCGCTAAAAAATGGTAGAGATAGCGCCGCTGCGACGGTTGAATAGCGCTGAACCTGCAAAAAGTCAGATAATAACACAAAACTCACAAACAAAGATTAGATTAGGACCTTGTGGGTCCCATTAGGTGTGCCAATGTAGATTAGGTAAATGCAATGAAGGCAAAAACACTAAATCAAATGCAAATGAAACATAAGATTATACCTCATAAAACACAACCTAATACCATCAAGGGAAGAAGGAGCCTTTGCACCCAAAAGAAGCTCCCAAGACCAAGATTTATCCCTAGACTATGGATTCAAATGTGAAATGCTTCTCAATTGTGCAACTCACTATCTACTCAAAGGTGATTTGGCATGGTAACATTGCATGGAATTGGATGATGAAAATAACTTGTGAGAGGTTGTATTTATAGACTTTTTGGAGAGATTTTGATCCAAGGGTGGAGATTGATTGGAGAGATCAATGGTGGAGGATGAAAGTGATGTGGAGGGCCTAGATTTGATCTTGGAAGATGGAGGGCTAGGAATAAAAGTAAATCTTTTATTCATTTTTGGAAAAGGGGTGAATAAATGAGGTTGGGTGAGATGGATTATTTGTGAATTAAAAATTCACATGAGGAAGGGTAAAATGAATTAAAAATTCATTTGGGGAAGAGTGGATATTTATTAGTTATGACATGTGTAAGGGATGTGTAAGAGGAGTAAATGTGATGTGTGATTTATTTGAATTTTAAATTTGGGGGATGTGGAGAGAAGTGCTAATGAGAGTTAGACTCACTTAATTAGGGTGATTAACCTAATTAATGTGGCTGGAATAAATTAGTAGAGGGATTAGAGGGGGGATAAGATTAATTAATTAGTGGTTTAATTAATTAATCCTAAGGCTAGGATGAGGTAGGCTAGAGTAGGCAATTAAATAATAGCTATTTAACTATCTAGGGTAGGGATAGGCTAATTAGTAGGCTAGATTAATTAGTTAACATGGTTTTAACTAATTAATTGGATTTTAGAGAAAATGGAGGAATTGATTAATAAATTTTGCATATTTATTAAATCAATTGGCTAAGGTTTGGACTATTGAATTAACAAGATTAATTCAATTTTGGGGATGAAATGGTGTGGATTTAGGAAATGAAAGGGGTAATTAATTAAATAAAAATTTAATTAATTGGTCAGAAAGGGAATTGGTATGTTTAGGGATGTCGGGAGTCAGTTTGGTGGTCGAGACATTTTTAAGTGTCTACATTAGTTATTGAAAAGATTCCAATGTATCAGTTTATGCCTATATTTCATGACAGCATAGTGTATGAGTATGCAAGACATGCCCATAGAGCTCGATGGTTGGACTTGCAATTCAAGTTATGCAAGGACACATTTCCAGTTGGTAGCATTGTTTCAGTCATCGACTTTGCAGAGAACTACAGTCTATAGCCATAGCGTGAGGCACAATCACAATATTACAATTCCACACAGGTTTCTATATTTGTGCACATCACATTCATTCATGCAAATGATAGTACAGAGGATGACAGAAAGATCATAAGGGAGTATAATTTCTATATTAGTGATGATTGCACGCATTCTACGGAGTTTGTGTAAGGTTTCTTTCAGGTGTTCTACAATGATTTAGCTAGAAGGGGCATATCGTTCAGTCAGCATATCATATGGTCGGATAACTGTGCGTCACAATTCAAGAACTCACAGAATTTCTATTGGCTGAGTAGGAGGCATAATTTTATAGGTATTCAACATATGTGGAACTTTTGTGAGGCCAGGCATGGAAAGGGGGAGCATGATGGTGCAGGAGCATGTATCAAAAGAGCCATAGCACGAGAAGAGTTAAAGTATAAAGACAATGCAAAGTTGACAGATGCAAAATCGATTGTCGAGTGGTGTAATGCTTCCATGGGTCCAAGTAATGAAGGTAAGTCTTCAGTTTGTAGACTTTTTTGGTTGATAGATGATACTAACATTGCACCATATGAGGATTGTTGTACACTGACAGGATCAAATGAGATGCACTCTTTCAGAAGCTCAATTGCAGGTTCATGGAGTATCCATACACGAAAGATGTCATGCTTTTGTTCTTCCTGTACAATTCAAGTCTGGGATGAGTGCGAGTCAAAGGAGTGGGTTGACGAATGGTAGTTAAGTTATCTTAGCCCACTTGACACGTATCGACCCCCGATGGCACTGGAACTAACACAGATGGAATCGTCAGTTGACTTTGACCACATATCAAATTTAGTTCAACCAGGTAATATAGGGCACGTATATACATCTAATTTCATCTAGTTCAACCAGATAATGTCATCTTACTTTGTAGTGTTTTTGTAATGTTGACTAATTTCATCTAATTTGCTACACATATCAATGTAGGGTACGTATATGCAGTTATTGCAAATGAAGATAATGAAGAGGGAACAGATTATTACTTATGTCGTTGTGTTGAGGCCAAAAAGAAATTGGAGGCTCCTGTTACAGATGGAGAAAACATCGAATACCCTACAGGCTTAATGGTTATTACTGGAACATGGCTTAGAAGGTACCCACATAAGAGTGTTAATATTTGGCTATTTCAGGACTTTGACATGCATCGAGAGATTCTTCATTACTCGAACCTTGTCGTGGCATCCAATGTTCATTTGATAAAGTATGGGGGTAGACCTTTGAACAAAATATTGTGGAAGGTGCGTGAGTCTGACCATGAAGCAATACTTGACACAATAAAGAGTAGAGTAGACCTAGATGGTTCATTGGATTAATTTGTAAGTATTCACATTGATTTTGTAAAGTCATGTTACATTGAGTTGTAAGTATGCACATTAATTTGTAAGGTTTGTCTTTTTTTTATTTCCTCCTACATTTTTACACATATGTACACATTTTTACATCATCATGTTATGCATTTTTGGTGTCCTGCTCTTGATGCGACCAAACTCATAACTCACACTACTTCCTCTAGACACCATTTGATGATCTCTCCAATACTCTGGATCCAGGGTGCCCAATCATGATGATGACCTATATACCATTCTCCCAAGGCACTCATAATGAATGAAAAGAAGACCAAGGGCGCCCAAGCTTAATAGACTTATTTCTTTCAATTTTGATGATCCAAACTCTTGCAATACGACATCCACTTTCATGCCTTTAGATCTTCCTTCACATATAGGGCGCTCATGAAATGCACCTTAGGACTCCATGCTAAGGTTTGAGCCATTAAAGTCTCTTGATATTAGGCGCTCATGATGATGAAACTTAGAGCCTTTTCCTTTCCTATGCACTCATCTAAGATGTTTGAATGATAAGGAGCACCTCGACCTCTATAATGTAGATTGGGCACCAAAATCAAGGTGATTTTAAGTCACTTTGAGTCATTTGGGGTCAGTTTGAGTCTTTAAATCATGTTGCAAAAAAGTGTCAATGTTGTCAAGTTGCACAAAGTAACTTTTACATTTTTGGTGTCCTGCTCGTGATGTGACCAAAATGACTATTCCAACACGTCTAGATGGGTACATTTACGCTAGGCATGATCCTATTTTTCACTCAAACATGTCGAAATAGTCCGAGCTACATTGTACCGACGATATCCCTGAAGAGTCCAAATTGCAAAAAGGTAACAATATTTGACGAGATGTTACTCAAAAACTGTGTCACTTAGAAACATTCCGTCTAAGGCAACAGGATCACATAAAGTACCTCTACAATAACCTCTCTCGTTCTTTTATATCTCTAAGGAATTTGCCCGTGGTGAAAGGTTTTCTGCTGCCCCAAAAATTGTCAGAAGGAGGTAGTGTAAAGTTGCAAAGGGGTGTAACTTTTGTCCTGCTCCTGATGCGACCAAACTAACTGTTCCAACGCGTCCAGATGGGTACATTTATGCTAGGCATGGTCTTTTTTTTTCACCCAAACATGTCGAAACAGTCTGAGCTACATTGTACCCATGATATCCCTAAAGAGTCCAAAGTGCAAAAAAGCAGCAATCTTTGACGAGATGTTAATCGAAAACTGTGTCACTTAGAAACATTTTGTCTGAGGCAACGTGATCATGTAGAGTGCCTCTACAATAACCTCTCTCATTTTTTTATATCTTTGAGACATTTTCCCGTGGTGAAAGGTTTTCTGCTGCCCCAAAAATCGTCAGGAGGCAGTGTAAAGTTGCAAAGGGGTGTAACTTTTGTCCTGCTCTTGATGCAACTAAACTGACTATTCCAACGCATCTGAATGGGTACATTTACGCTAGGCATGGTTCTTTTTTTCACCCAAACATGTCGAAACAGTCCGAGCTACATTGTACCCACGATATCTTTAAAGAGTCCAAAGTGCAAAAAGGCAGCAATCTTTGACGAGATGTTACTCAAAAAATATGTCACTTAGAAATATTCTGTCTGAGGCAACGCGATCATGTAGAGTGCCTCTACAATAACCTCTCTCAGTTTTTTATATCTCTGAGACATTTGCCCGTGGTGAAAGGTTTTCTATTGCCCCAAAAATCGTCAGAAGGAGGCAGTGTAAAGTTGCAAAGGGGTGTAACTTTCGTCCTGCTCCTGATGCGACCAAACTGACTATTCCAACACATCTGAATGGGTACATTTACGCTAGGCATGGTCCTTTTTTTCACCCAAACATGTCGAAACAGTCCGAGCTACATTGTACCCACGATTTCCCTAAAGAGTCCAAAGTGCAAAAAGGTAGCAATCTTTGATGAGATGTTACTTGAAAACTGTGTCACTTAGAAACATACTGTCTAAGGCAACATGATCATGTAGAGTGCCTCTACAATAACCTCTCTCAATTTTTTATATCTCTGAGGCATTTGCCCGTGGTGAAAGGTTTTCTGCTGCCCTAAAAATCATTAGAAGGAGGCAGTGTAAAGTTGCAAAGGGGTGTAACTTTCATCTTGCTCTTGATGTGACCAAACTGACTGTTCCAACGCATCTGGATGCATACATTTATGCTAGGCATGGTCCTTTTTTTCACCCAAACATGTCGAAATAGTCCAAGCTACATTGTACCCACGATATCCCTAAAGAGTCCAAATTGCAAAAAGGCAGCAATCTTTGACGAGATGTTACTCAAAACCTGTGTCATTTAAAAATATTCTGTCTAAGGCAACGCAATCATGTAGAGTGTCTCTACAATAACCTCTCTCGCTTTTTTATATCTCTAATACATTTGCCTGTGGTGAAAAGTTTTCTGCTACCCCAAAAATCGTCAGAAAGAGGCAGTGTAAAGTTACAAAGGGGTGTAACTTTCATCTTGCTCCTGATGCGACCAAACTGACTATTCCAACACGTCTAAATGGGTACATTTACACTAGGCATGGTCCTTTTTTTCACCCAAATATATCGAAACAGTCTGAGCTACATTGTACCCACGATTTCCCTAAAGAGTCCAAAGTGTAAAAAGGTAGCAATCTTTGACGAGATGTTACTCAAAAACCGTGTCACTTAGAAACATTCTGTTTAAGGCAATGTGATCATGTAGAGTGCCTCTACAATAACCTCTCTCAGTTTTTTATATCTCTGAGACATTTGCCTGTGGTGAAAGGTTTTCTACTAACCCAAAAATCGTTAGAAGGAGGCAGTGTATTAAGTCAGGATGAAAGCCTATTCACTCTAGGCACCATTTTCCATCTCCAGAGCCTCCTTTGAGCACCTTAACATGGAGTGAATGTTTTAGTCTATGAAAGATTGAGCCTAAAGAATATAACAACCCCTTGAGTCACTAGGATGAACTAAGTTAACAAAATGAACTTCATTGAGGGAGGCGCACTTGTGTATCTAGACAACTCCAGTTTAGTGCTTGAGAAAAAGCATGTTTAGATCCATAAGTTTGGGGAGTATTGAGTGAGGTAAGTATTCATGAGCATATACAATGACTTAAATCCATCAATGATGAAGTAAATGCTTATTTGAACTAAGGCGCAATTTCACTCCTCTACAATCATCTTCTGGCGCCTTGAAAGCTAAGTGTTTGAAACTATCATGATTTGCGCCTAGATGAGGAAGTCTCTATAATGAGTTAAGCCACTTGAATGGCAAGCATGAAGGGAGCATCCAAACTTACCCAAGGAAGCGCCTAGAGGAATGGAAGTTGAGTTTGAAGATAGATGACCTTTCGAGTGCACTTGCCCTTGAGTGACAATTTGATTTGGCACCCTTATGTAAATTTAGATATGATCTAGCACTTTGAGGTTGAGTGGAGTAATCTTGGCGCCTTTATGTGTTGTTTTATACCTTGATGAGCGCCTTGGAAGAATGGATGTTTACTCACCCTTGAGCGCCTTAGTTCCAGAGATTGAGTTCGAAGAGTAATACTCCTCAAAATGCCTTTATGAGAGCGATGAAACTAAGTAGCATAAGAGATGATAAGTGTAAGAGCTTAGGGACTCAAGGCGCATTGTAGGGTCAAGAACATCAAGTTTGTGCACCTAAGGGGAAAATCAAGCTTCAAACACCTCATCAAATGGCGCCTTGGTAGAGGAGTTGCCAAAAGACCTTAAAATTGAAAATTTGATAAAATAACTCACATTATGAGTTTAGGCACCTTTCCAAGATCAAGCTTTCATATAGCGCCTTAAGTTACTTTCATATTAGCGCCCTAGCATAAAGAAGAAGTCCTCAAATTTGCTTTAAGGAGGAAGATTGGTGATGGGAGTAATTATGAGTGCCCTAGAGTGTTTGAAGTGGGAAGTAGTAAAGGATAGCGCCTTGAATGAGTTTGAGCGCCTCGAAGAGGATTGAGTGCCTTGATAAATCAGAGGATTGAGCGCTTAAGGGATAATAGGATCTTTTGAGACTATTGGTAAGTGTTTGGAATCATTAGAATTTCAAAAATAAGATAAAGACCCTAGGCACTATCTCCTACTTGGAATATCACACATGGGAACATTGCTCAATAAGATAGGCATTTTTATGAAGTTTTTCTTCAATGTTGAGCGCCTAGGAGGTAGATTGCTCAATTTGATGTATTTATTGAAAGCTCAAGGTGAATTGATGTTTATTGAAAATGCCACTTAGTCCTTCATTTGCATTATAGGCACCATTTCCTATTGACTTATATACTTCTCCTCATGCTAGGGTGCCATAATAAAGTGGTTTAGACAATAGGTGTGCTTCACTTACCAGAGGCTTGTTCTCCTTCCACTTTAGGCACACTTTTATGGTGGAACAGGTGTCAATGGGGGCCTTGTCTTAAATGAATGCTCTCTCTAAGTTGGGTGCCCTTTTGAGGCTTTATGAGTTGCAAATTGCGCCTTAACCCTTCATGCTTGTTGCTCAATGTTTGAATGTTTAAGAAAGTCTCCTTTAGACGCTCATCTTAATGACTTTTTCTCAAGGCACAATCATCCTAATGACTTGGATATTCATCCTAGTGTTTCAGGATATCAGGCTACCAGACTTAGTCATTTTCAAGATCTCAAACATAAAGAATAACATGATGATTCATTTTTTTGTATTGCATATAGTTGACATTCTATGCTAGTCATAAAGAATATTAATATTTTCTGTTCAACATGATGATTCATTTTTTTTAAGTACAACTTTTATCTTTTAGTTCCAAAATGAGGTTTAGGTGATACTTGAATAACAATAGCTAGCTTATTGGATCAACAAACATCCTATGTAATACAATTGGACTTTAAATATTTGAAGTAGCCATCTACAAATATCCATTCAAACGTGGATTTATAATGCAAGTATGGACGCCATCAATAAAAAAGATTTGTATTAACTAAATATCCATATAGGCATACATCAATATCTATCGATATAAGTATAACATATATATAAAATAGCCATATAGGCTTACAAGAATGCCATATAGGCATACAATGTCAACTATGTACAATATAAAATATATGTCCACAAATGCCATATAGGCATACAACAAAGGAACACAATAAAAAGTCATTCCCCTCTAGCTGGTGAAGACAATAAATCATGAGCAGCCTTTGATCTCCTAGGGGATGGAGACACACATGTGGGTGGTCTACTACGAACCCGAGGGCTACTCCTCCTATTTAGGTCTTCCTGCCTATTACAATAAAAAGTATAGACATTAATATATAGAAATTACATGTTATAAAAAATGAAACATTTAACAAAATAATCACTTACCGCTAACATATAATCTGTCTCCTCGCTTGCCTCAGTAGCAGGAATAGGCCCTGGTGATTTCATGTCCTATAAAAACCATCCAGATAGAAATTAAACTTCAAATCAATAATCTTTTAATTTTTCAAAAATAGACAACTATAACAATGAATGTAAATTAAAATTTACTAATCTGCCTCATACCCCTGTCAATGCCATGGAGCTATGAATCGCAGAGGCCACACCCTGCTCCATTGCTCTATGAACATGGGGAGGTGTCTCCATAGCCTGCATCATCTAGAAATAAAACAATATTATTCAATTACGAAAACTATAATAGTGATGCAAATCATGGCTCCTAACATACACACACGTTCATCTAAACATGGAAGTACACACAATAAAGCACACAAATCACATACAAAAATTTAGTAAGTATAATTCATTCATTAAACTATTTATTTTATTACCTCCGTAAAGCTTTGAAGTCCACCACCACTGGCAGGTGTTGCCGTGAAATCTACAATATTAACCTATTCAACATCCAAAATCAAATATTAGAATGCCATTCATATAACGATGCTATTCACATGTAATATTTATAATTGTTTACTAGTTACATACCTCGACAGTAGATGATCTAGTGAAAATGCAGGTGGAGAACCACTGAAAACTGCATCGACGCTATGACCCTAAAATTTCATTAAAATCATCAATTTAAATTAGTTAATCTTGTATTTCAAAAATTAAATTTAATAAATTAAATTTAATAAACTTACTAATATTTACCTGAGTATCAAGGCTGAAAGTCTCACTCAGGAGGGTATCTGTCATCACCATCTGCTCAACTGCAGATATAGCATGTGCACCTGTGTCCTGACTGTCCATGGGGTCATAACCACAAGCTGACCCGCAAGCCTGACAAGTATGGGGTGGGACCCTACTCCTCGCACTATCTCCCAACCCACTCTATGTTGTAGGACCAACATGCTCTATAATGCTTTGGGTCAAGGCACTAATCGACTGAAGTGTATCAACCTCAACACTCTCCTTCACAATGGAAGGAATAGAAACATGCTCATGGGCTGGTCTGCTGATTACTCATCTCACTACCCGCTGTGGGTCAAGACGTGCCCCTGGTCTATCTTGTGCTGACCCCCCACCTCTACCCTGGAAGTCTCGCATATCAAAATAGTTTGGCACTTTATTAAGGACAAACTCGTAGTAGAGTTTCCTCAAAAAATATTGTGGGACCTCATTATTATTGCATGGAGGATGGTCAAAAACCATCCACCACCTTTGCCCAAAATTGTCCCTTATCGCTTGGTTGTTACACCAATGGATAGGGAACCTCTTGCATGTAATGGGTGGAGGTTGATTTGTTTGTGGGTTTGTGAAAATTGAACACAAGTCTAATTTTGTAATTTGTAATTTTTTCACATCTTGGTATGACAACTTTTCTGCATAGTAATTTCTAAACTTTCTCTTCTTATCCGTCCAACTAGTTATTTGCTTGCTAATTGAATCTACATTTGATAACATAGACTCAAGAGATTCGACAAGCGTGGACATATGCAAGGTTGAAGTGGAAGAATCTTTCAACTTTGCAATTATATCTTCAATTTCCTTTTTGTTGTTTTCAATTTGCCCCATTATATTTTCTTGTGTTCCAGGGGCATGTCGAGGAATGGATGGAGGAGGTTGTTGTTCGGCAAGTATTTCCTCCTCAGGATTTTGTGGATTTTGAGGAGGAGGTACATTAACATTTCCTGACAATTAACGAAATAACAATAAAAAATTAACTAAAACCTACCTATTTAGAAACAAATTCAAACAAAAAAATAAATATAACTCACTCATTTGCGTGCTCGACTTCGTGGTGGCATTTTGGTGACGAATTGATAAATTTTTTGTGTTGAATGGAGTTTTCTATAACGCGAGTGCATTTTCTAAGGTCTGCAGGCCGCGGACAGAGGAGAAAAATAAATGAAATGAGATTAGAAACCCTTTTTTTTAATTTATAGACAGTCATAACGTGAGCACGTTATAACGCGCTCGCATTATCGCTTAGTAATGATGAGCCTAAGGCTCGTCAAAACCAAGCCATAACACGCTTGTGTTATGACTTAATTTTTTTAAAAATTAATTTGGCCACTTTTTGGCCCCCCATCTTCTTGCACTTACCCAGTGGAAGGTCTAGATGTGTTATCTTCACTCCCTAAACTCTAGAGTGTCCGCTTGGAGAGACTGATTTCACTCCTTAATGAAAAATAGAACTTTGAAGAATTGTAGAACTTAGAGAAAATATCTTTGAGTTTATGTGAAGGATTTAGAAATATATCAACATTCAACACAAGTAATCCACATGATTTTAAGTTGGACAACAACAACGATTTGGAAGAGTTACCCCCTGGTATCTGGAATATGTCCTTTTTGTCATGGTCTATTACCAATGGCTCAATGTAATTTTATTCATCGGCAATCACCGTAAACCCCATAAGAACTTTGAAATCAATGGGTCGAAAAAGAACAATTTAATCCTACACTTCAAACTAAATAAATATCAACAAAAATTGCTGCATTGGCCCTAGGATTCACATTTAAATAGGCTACAATGATAAATGTAAAACAGGGTTAGAAGATTACAAGCTTGATGGCCATTTCTTTGTTGGTCTGAATATTGGTGACAATGGTTCCAAGCACTGTGAGAACGCTGCCAATGTTCCAGAGAAGGTGCAAGTAAACTACCACCGCCAAAGCAACGATCAGAGCATAGGTCAAAGACAAATAAACCTTCTTGAGGTGGCTCTACACAACAAGGGTGCTTATATTCTTCTTTAGATTCTTCATCGCACGAAAGCATCTGAGACATTAGGTTTGGCCCCCTGTTCATGTTGCTTCATTCACCACATCAATGGGATTTCTGTTCCACCATTCGCCTGTTCATAAATATCAACTTATATCGAGATGGATTGGGAAAGAAGGGTATAGGGAGAATAGAATTTGTGTAGCAGATATATACCTAGCAAGACAAGAATCTCTTGAGCGGGCTTTGGAAAGGGATAAGTCATTTGTTTCTTAGGATGGATAATTAGGGCTAATTCAAAGAAAGACCCAAATCAACCTAAAACTGGATCATCTTCTACATAACAACTTGCAATTGTGACAAACAGATCAGTATTGAGTGCAGCGTTGATCACCCACACAAGATTAGTCTCCTCTATCTTTCGAGGAACTTTAAATGTATCTGCATTCATCAATAGCATTTCATCAATGCATTGGAAATAGTTAACTAATCAATAGTAAAACTAGGTTTAATGATATTACAGCACCTGTACTTGAGCATCAGTATAGATCTCCTGGCTGGCCATTGACAGTGAAAGTGTATGAGACATTAGGGTTGGCCCCTGTTCGTGTTGCTTCATTCACCACATCGATGGTTTCTCTGTTCCACCATTCCCCACAATTCATAAATATCAACTTATATTGAGATGGATTGGGCAAGAAGGGTCTAAGGAGAATAGAATTTGTGTAGCAGATATATACCTAGCAGGACAAGAATCTCTTGAGTAGACTTTGGAAAGAGATAAGTCGTTTATTTCTTAGGATGGATAATTAGGGCTAATTCAAATAGAGACACAAATTAACTTCAAATTGGATCATCTTCTACACAACAGCTTGCAAATAAACCTTCTTGAGGAAATTCCAACTGGAATTCTTAAAACCCTATTGCTTGCCATAGTAATTTAGCTCGATGCCATCGCTAACAAAAGGAAAATGCATGTTGAACAAGGGAAGGAAATAAAAAAATTATTTTAGAAAAAGTTTTTTTTTATTATCTTAATTTAAGACAATTAGAAAATTAAAAATATAATTTAAATATAAAATATATATTTAAGACAAAATATAAATTAATGTCTTAAACCCCCCCTCTATGTAGTAGTGAGGCAAAATATGAAAATTATATGCATTGTGATGTTCGATTGAAGGAGGAAGAGCAGAAGTGTTAGAGGCTGTCTTGATTCATCTTGAAGATATTTTTGTGATAGGAGGGAAGTAAAGAGTGTGCCTAACTGATCCAATTATTAGAAGAAAGTGCGAAGAGGCATAATTGCAATCATCAAAGGTGTGAGCTTCAATGTTAGTTTGTAGACAGTAGGACTGTCATACTGTTATCATCTGAGTTTGTTCTCAAATAAGGGAGTAGTTGCTTCCTTGGGTTGTAGCCCTAAAACAAAGTTCATAGGAAGTTGTAGCTTCCTTGGGAATGGCCCTAAAGCAAAGTTTTTAGGGAGTAGTAGCTTCCTTGGGTTGTAGCCCTAAAACAAAGTCAGCAAGGGGTAGTGGCTTCTTTGGGTTGTAGACTTAAAACAAAGTTGTTATTTTAAAGTTGTTATTTTGAACTTCATATATTGTGAGTTAATACTCACTATAGTTTTTCCCTTCTTAAGTTTTCCACATTTATCTGGTGTTATGTGTTGATATGCATTGTGTTGACTTTTCATGTTTATGTTGATGTTGTGATCTTTCATTGTGTAATATAGTGAAACCCAATACATAGGTTTAATTTTAATGTAGATGTATAAACTGTATATATTCAGGGTTCAATTATATATATACTCAAACCCTTCATATATGTTTAACCCTATAGATAAATATAAACCATATATTAATATTACTATTCATTAATATAGTGAAACTTAAAATATATATATATATATATATATATATATATATATATATATATTTGTCTTGAATA
Source organism: Cunninghamia lanceolata (assembly GCA_027924645.1). Lineage (NCBI taxonomy): Eukaryota > Viridiplantae > Streptophyta > Pinopsida > Cupressales > Cupressaceae > Cunninghamia > Cunninghamia lanceolata. The sequence goes on along the minus strand of BSBN01000165.1, from coordinate 8,409,450 downwards.
ACTCTATTTAGAGAATTTTTTTTTATATTGAAAATATGGAGCTTCTCTGTGACCTGGGTATTTCATCAAACATTTGCTCAGTGGTATTCCTTGATGTTACAGTTTTGGTTGCAGTGGGCTTCTCTAAGGTTGCTGGGCAGTGTTATAGGCTTATTTAATTCCTTGTTGTCTTAGAGTTTGTACAACAATATTTGTCTTTTGGTTCCCATACAACTATTTGTAGTTGTGAGTGTAGTTTTGATGTTCTATTATATGTATCTTCTTCTTGTTGCTCTTCTGAGCAGTTTATATTATTTGTACTTTTTAGAGAATCTTAATACAATGAACACAGTCAAATTCAATCCAATCTATTTTTTGAAGGGTTTGAGTATTTCAAAAAATAGATTGAATTTGACTGTGTCTCTGAAAAGAGTTGATTGAAATCTATCAATCCCCTTCCAAGCCATTAATGGACCATTATTTAAAGGGTTTGAGTATTTTTTTAATACTCATTGGATTTGATTGTAGGGGAAAAGACCCAATAGGCGGGATAGTTCCAATAGCTGAAATAGTATATGTGCATTTAAGGCCCAATATTTTTTAATTTTAGTACTAGTATATGTACATTTAAGGCCCAATATTTTTGAAGTTTAGTACAAGTAGTTGTGACTTTAAGGTTGGCAGTGTACTAATAATTGAATGAAATGTGCCCTTTAAATTTAAAAAACAACCAATCATGTGATGCCACATCGGCCCATCAACAAAACATGACTTAATGCACACCTATTGGTCCACCCTTTTTTTTGGAATTATTTGACACCTCAACAAAAAGCATGCTGATGTGGCATCATATTTGATGATGTGGCTCTGAAACTTTAGTTATAAGTAGGGGCATTGTCAAATAAACCACTGTAAAAATTTTGAAGTGATTCAAAATTGCCACATAATTTTGAGAGGCGTGAAGTTAGGGTGCACCACTACTGGGTCCTCTTGATTGAAATCTGCCAATCCGTCTGTGCTTGCTCGTGATTCCCTGCGACGCCGTTCAATTCCCGATCGTCCATTTGCCCTGGTAGAGTGCTTAACAAGTTACTCATCCCCAATAGTTAGTGCTGCCCATCAAAATAGAGCGATTGGCGGATCCCACAGCGCCCATCGTACTATAGAACGATTGAAATCCGCCAATCGCTCTCCTCCAAATGTCCTGCGCCGCCGAATAAATTCCCGATGTCCCCCAGCTAAAGTCCACACTTATTCGTATTTAAATCCCAATCCTTCTCTTTTTCTGTACAAATCCCTCTAGATCATTAGTATCAGAAGAAAAGTAAAATTGCTTTGAAGTCCATCCAAGTTCCTCTATACCTTCCAAAAATCCCCAGCCATGGCCATGCAAGTAGGAGAAGATCCCCGGGAAGGAGCAGAGGTGTATCATGGCAGCCAAACCTGCAAGGCAAAAGCTATGGAACTCCTGGAATTGTTGGGCTTTCCGAAAGGCTTGCTCCCTCTTTTTGAGCTTGAAGAATTTGGGTATAACAATGAGACTGGTTATTTTTGGCTGAAGCTGAAAAGGAAATTAGAGCACCGCTTCAAGGAGAGCGGAATGATGATGTCCTGTGCCCTGGAAGTCACTGCATACGTGGAGGAGCACAAGATTAAGGAGCTCACTGGGGTTAAGTGCAAGGAGATTCTCCCGCTGGAAAAGATGGACCTTTCAAAATGCTTCCTGACCTTTGATGATCTTAAAGAATGTGAGTATGTCAAGGAAACCAGTTATGTTTGGCAGAAGCAGAAAAAGAAAGTAGAGCACCGCTTGGAAACCATCGGTAACAAGATTTCCTATGCCCCAAAAATCACTGGCTCTGTGGAGAAGCGTATGACGAAGAAGCTGACTGGGGTTAAGAGAAAGGAGAGTCTGCCGTGGGTTACCATCTGTGAGATTTATATAGGTAACCCCTCTTCTGAAGAGATTTTCTTCAAGAACTCTGCTGGGATTTGGAAGAATTTTCCTGTTAGCGCTTTTGAGGTGGAGGAGGAGATTTAAGGTTTTTGCTTCTATTTGAGGCACTTTTAAATCTGCAAGTGCTTTTTCAGATTAGGAGGAGAGTTAGGGTTTAGGGTTTTTTTTCTGTCAACAATAAAAGCTGATAAATTTAGCCAATGCCTGAAATTATAAGTATTTGGGTAGTTGCATTGCTGCGCTGGTAAAATGGGTTTTGAAGAGCGGTGCAAAACCTGTTATTTCCAAGCTGTGATGTTGTACCTGTTAATTACTCGATTATTGTCAATGTAATGTGATGAAAAGAAATTAATCTGGTTGAGAACGGATTCTTCATTTGCTTTGGTAGAATTCTCTTTGGCTTTTCTGTTCTCTGGATTGCAACTATGGGGTGGTTGATGATTATTTTAGATATTTGGGACAAGCAAATTATTTTCTGTTCTGCTAGATGAATGGTACTGAATCTTGAGTTATGTATTTTATCCTAAATCTATTCACAGTCCATGGACATTGGAAAAAGAAAAAAGGCAAAAGTATTTTACTGAGCTTGAGCAAAAGCGAAATCACCGACACGTTTTCCCAGGAATAACGAACGTAAATATGCTAAAGAACGCACTTTGTCCAAGCACAACGGCATGGAATGTGCTTTCAATTTGACCTTAAAATTTAATAAACTTGAGTAAAAGGGTGATTAAAAAAATTTAATAAACTCATACTTTATAATTAACATACTGATCTTTTATGTCTGTATTTGACAATTTATCTTAAAAATTGCCAGCACAATAAATATTTAAAGTGAATTTATATTTCAATTCATGTGATATCAGTTTTAATTTAAAATTATACATAGTAGGCTAAACATTTCTTTTAAACATTTAAAAATGTATATATATATTTAAACAAGCAAAGTTTCTGTTAAGATGTTGTTTTAATTTGTTGTGTTTGCTTAGTTTTACTAACAATGTTGACAATATAATCACTTTATAATAATTTTGAAATTTGTCAATTTTTTTTATTTAAGCAACAATGTTGATAATATAATAATTTTATAATAATCTTGAAATTTGCCTTCACTATTTAAAAACTTATAATAAGTTTTTTATTATGGGAATTAATTCTTGTAAAAAAAATAATAATTCATTAAAAACTAATTATTAGAACTAACAATTAATTAGCAAAGAAAAATTTAATGAAAGTAAACAAATATGCAACTACACATGATTGATATACAAAAATATAGAAGTACTAGTTCCCCGATATTTTAAAATGATTTTTTTTAATTTTAAAATAAATTAACAAAGATTAAAACAAAAAAAAAAATCAATTTATTGCATTTGAAATATTTTTTCAAAAACCCTTTAAGACATGACCCTTCAAAAGGTAGAAAAAAAAAAAGTATTTATATTATTTTTAATATTTTAACAAGTTTGTTTTTAAAGTTTTATTATAATATATTATAATATATCTAATCTATATTATAATATTATATTTCATATAATTATATAATATACTTAGAATTAGGCTCTAGATGCTACTAGTATATTTTAAATCAATTTACTACACATAGTGGAAATAGGTGGGAGCATACTATATATATATATATATATATATATATATAACACTCACTCCTAAAAAAATTATTTATAACCAGCTTTACCTTCCCAATTTCCATGCCCGACAAATAATTTGGGGCTACCTAGAGGTTAGGAAGTTTGGGATTTATCAAAAGGAGTTAAAGTCTGCACATGTTTGTCCGGACTCATTAGTCTGAAATTAATATGTTGGTAAGTTTTGAGGACACAACCAAGCTTTCAATAATTGGGGGCTACCTAGAGGCTAGGAAGTTTGGGATTTATCAAAAGGAGTTAAAGTCTGCACATGTTTGTCCGAACTCATTAGTCTGAAATTAATATGTTGGTAAGTTTTCAGGACACAACCGAGCTTTCAATGATTTGGGGCTACCTAGAGGCTAGGAAGTTTGGGATTTATCAAAAGGAGTTAAAGTCTGCACATGTTTGTCTGGACTCGTTAGTCTAAAATTAATATGTTGGTAAGTTTTTAGGACACAACCGAGCTTTCAATAATTTCGGGCTACCTAGAGGCTAGGAAGTTTGGGATTTATCAAAAGGAGTTAAAGTCTACACATGTTTGTCTGGACTCATTAGTCTGAAATTAATATGTTGGTAAGTTTTCAGGACACAACCGACTAAGATTAAGATTAATATGTGGGGACCATTTATTGGCTTGTTATTAGTTTTCGTTAGTTTTATCTTGTCAAGAAAAAAATCTAGTTTTATCCTCTAAAGAAGTAAAATCTAATCTACATTGAATAAATAAATGTACTCAATAAATCAAACAATTAATTAATCAAATTTGTTATTTCAGAAATTAATTAAACAATATTATTCTATAGATCTTATCTAAATAAACATAATTGTAATTGGTGAATATTTTGACCCTTTTAAAAATGAAATGATTACATTTTAACTTTCATGTATTATAGTACTAGCAATTGGACCCATAGGTTCAATGGGCAGGCTGAAAACTTTCGCAAGAAATTATAGAATTTGTTAGATATTTTTTATTATATTTATAAGTTATTTAATCCACTAAATTTTTATTAAATTTCATCACATTAATATAGTTCTGTAAATGTAGTAAATTAATTGAATCTCTTATTGATTTGTATATAATACGCCATAGAAACAAATGCATATTTAATCATATAATTATTTTAAAAATAATTATGTGAGGGTACAATAGATTTAAGTTCTACAACTTATATCTAATATTATGCACATAAGGCATAACTATATTTTTCTATTGAATACATACTAGGATGGCCCATAATCATTTTCATAAGTATGTATTTGATATATGAACTTTTATAATATCTATCACATATTAATTCTACTAATTTGTATAATCAATAATTTAATATACATTCTATTATTAATATATAATTAATTATATTATTTCATTAATATTTAAAATATCAAATTTATAAATAATATATATACAATGAATGAAAATTAAATAATCACATTAATATGAATATTACAATTTTGTTATAATATTTGCATAGATTTAAACAAAAAATATTATTTGTTTAACATTAAAATAAATATTATTTGTTGACTAACTAAATTCATGTCTTGTTTTATTTTTTTACTTGTTTTTTAATCATTTATGATATTTTGTAAAAATAAAAATAAAAATTAACAATTTATCAATTGTCAAAGTGATAAAGGTAAAGAGAATTTTTTGTTTTTTATTGACATTTTGTAGAAAAATAAAATTAAAAATTAACAATTTATCAATTGTCAAAGTGATAAAGGTAAAGGGAACTTTTTTGTTTTTAACAATCAATGGACAAGATTGATTTCATGGTAGTCTTTTTAATCTAGGCCCTTCATAGCATGTGATGCTCACATAGGGAAGGCTTTCAGCCTAATTATATAATATAAATTAACAAGTATTATTAAAGGCATTCCCTCTATGAGCAAACCGGCCTTGGCATTGGAAATCTACGGTCTAAAATTTTATTATAGCAATGCAAGACGATTGAAATGATTTTGTCTGTTAATTTTTGACCATTCAAACTCTTCTGCTTGTCGCTGATGGGAATACATGTTTCAGACTTCGTCATTTTTTTCTGGTGGACCATGGATTGCTCGGCATGGACCCTAACAACACATTTATGACACCACATGTTTCCAAATTTTCTTAGAAGACTCATGCATTTTGCGATTTCTTCTCCTTGTGTTCTATGTTTTGGGTTTTGGGTGTAGGTGTTGACTGTTCGTGTACGATGTACCCTATCCCGTACAACACTCCTCACAATGAATTTACACAACTAAAACAATTCTTAAAAAACTTCACTTAGGCATTGTTCTTTTTATTGTTTTGAAATTCTTTCTTTTTTATTACATTAGGTTTTTAAATGATATTTTTTGTTCAGGTTTTTAAATGTTTAATCTTATTTTTTTTTAAGTTAAAAGTTTTAAAATATGATATAATTAATTTCTTTAAAATAAATTTAGAGTATGTTTAAATTTAAAAAAATATAATTTCTTTTAATTATCTTTTAATATATTAGAAAATTGATTTAAATTTAATTTTCTTTTTATAAAATTATAAAATAAATTTTATTAAAAGAAATTTGTGAAAACATTAGAGGAAGATCAAATTTTGTAAAACAAATTTGTGAAGAGATGTTGATAGAAAGACTAACATGGAGACCAAAATGAAGAATTTTTGTTGAAAGGTGAATCTTGAAAAAATCATTTTTTTAAAAGATATGTGTATACAAGATCCGTTTCTTATATGCAACCTTTGAATACCTTGTTTCTTGTCATATTCTTGTTGGCATTGCAATTTTCATTTCACATTTTTGGTAACATAGCTTCCAGTATGCCTTGCAAAGTATTTTTGGTGTTAAGGAATGTGATGCAAAATCCATCAGAGATAAATTTCTAGGCAACTTGCATCATGGGATTAATGTGGACCTATACAAGAAAATGAATTAGAAGTGCATGGGGCTACACCATTCTATTGGCGACAAGTCAAAGTAGGTCAAGCCCTTACTTTGTTTTACTCCCTTGCCTTTATTCTACCTTAAATATGCAAGTGCTTCTAGAATCAACTGTGTGTTGATACAAAAACACACATAGTTGATTCCAGAAGCACTTGCATATTTACTATCATGGACTGTGGAAAACTCATGTCTTCTATTTATTCTACCTTGTTTTAACAAAGAGTGAGTTTAGTAGACATGATATTTCCACAGTCCATGATTAAATGTAAAGCTTCTAGAAACACTGTGTCTTGCTTTTTTTATGTAAAGAGTGAGTTGTCAAGTTGACCTTTGGTAATGTTGATGAGCTCTATAAATCCCTGACAACAATGTGTATAGTGTAGGCATGGGTTTGATTGAAGAAAGTAGAAGCCTCTTCAAAATCCCTATTTACTCCCACCATGACTATAATGTGAAGAACTTAAGCTTCTTTGCATGTATAGTTAAACCATTCAAGGAACTTTTCAGGTATGGAGAGATAGTAACATTACAAGTTTCTAGGTAAAAAGTACAAAACCTCTCCACCTCTACCAAATTCAAAAAGCATCCACCAATACTTTCGATGGGTGAAGACAAAGATATTGCACGATTATAGGAGGGGGTGTTACAGGGATAGCCATTGCGCTTTCCCTACATACTTGTAAGCAATGCTACAATTTTTCATATTCTCCATTTAATTATACAATTTAGTATCTTTATTCTCATAGCACCAATGTCTAGGGTGGGATTAAAGAGCTTGATACTTGAGTGCATTGATTGTCTTAGAACTACATATGTTGTCTTCAATATGTGGTCTAATGCCCAGAAAGAACTTAATACTCTCGGCGTAGTAGATACCCTTCACCCATTTTACCCTTAACTTGATGGGTGATTTAGTTTCATTATATAATTCTTATAACGTGTGATTCAAAATATTGATTAAAAAACATGCACGATTTTTTATAGAAAATAACTTTTTTTATGAATTGACAATCATATGCTTATCATATATTAACCCTTTCATGGGAGGAGTAATACAAAGATTCACTTCCAAGATGTGGTTGTGCAGGATTTTGGGCTTCTCAAATTATGCTAGATTTTGCAAGAATGTCTTTAAAAATTAGAGGCAAAGTGTAAGGAAAAGGACCATCACTTGATACAAGTGAATATAATCATTTTTCTCCCTCTATAAGGTGAACTAGCTATAATTTGTCATTCTAGGAAAAATTCATATGATGTTACTTGAGCACAACATAGAAAAGATAAAACCCTTACAAGACATTTTAAATTGAGCTAAGTTGTAATTAGCATATCTTAAATAACCTATAGGTTGTGGTCAACATAAACATACCAACTATTTATATGGGCAAAGTGTCCCACTCTTATATTGATTCAAGGATTGGTCTAAAAAATACTCATGCATGAACAAAATTAGGGGCATGGTCATATATATATAAGGTCACAATTTTGAAAAGCTCATGGTATAGGTCTGGGGCAAAGGATTGAAGACATGGTTTGTCACTTCCATTTCCAATGGTAAAAAATTTAGTGCAACAATTATTATGATCCACTAATCTCTCTGTCCACTAAACGATAGATTCAACCTCCAAATTCCACAACTCAAAATTTTACCTACTAAACTTCTCAATCTTAATTGTCAAGGTGTTGGCCATTACTTCTAATTTTCAAATCTTATTTCAAATCCACATGAATTATCCCACAAAAAAAATATAAAGCAACATAAGAACTATATCCCTTACTTCATGGGATCAATCCAAATAAAGCTTTGATACCAAATGTTGGTTTTACAATACTTATTTCTTAATTAGGAGCAATAGAAAACACATGTAATCTTAATTAAACATAGAGAGAGAGAGAGAGAGAGAGAGAGAGAGAGAGAGAGAGAGAGAGAGAGAGAGAGAGAGAGAGAGAGAGAGAGAGAGTTGAATAAAGACAAATCTAGACAGAGAGGGACACAAAGATAGAAAGAGAGAGACACAAAGGGCTCAAAAATGGACATTTGTACCATCTCAAAAGTCCAACAAATGGAAAGACACTAGCTATTGTTTGAGCATCCCCTCATTTAACCACCATCCTAGCAGTAGATGATCAATGCTTTCAAGCATTCAGTTGGAGTGAATTGCTACTATACCAGCCATTAAAAAACATTCACAATGATATTTGTTCATTAGAGAAATATATTACATCCCATTAGGAAAAAATTTCAAATAGATACCATTCATGGAATTTGCACCGTACATCTCTAGATCCATTGAACGACGTTGATGATGGAACTCCTTCTAACTAGGGATATGCAATGCAAGAAGATAGTCCAAAAGTCTAGATTAGTACAAAATGAAGGTTTCATTATTCTATCAAGTTACACTTGAATGAATTGTATGGATTACATAATTCATAATCCATGGAAATTCATAGAAAATAGATGAATGCTTCCCATCTAGCCCATCCATTGTGTTCCTATTGTTGCTTGTCAAATTATTCTATGAGCTTCCACCTATTATCAGATCAAAATGTCCAATTTAATTAATCATTTCATCAAGTCTTCATTTTGTCAAAGAAGGGAATATAGAGATGTAGAGAGAGAGAGAGGAATAAAGAAGGAGACATAGAGAGAGAGGGGTAGAGAAAGAGATATAGATATGGAAAGATTGATATATAGAGGTAGAGATATAAAAAGAAAGAGAATGGGATATAGATAGACATATATAAAGATAAATAGAGAGAGAGAGAGGAAGAGAGAAGTAGAGAAAGATAAAGATAAATGGGCATTTAGTATTAAACCACTCCCCCAGCCTTTTTTAAATCCCTTTCTTCCTCTTCTCTATCTCTATCTTCCTCTTGTGATGGGTTTCATAGTAATCATTTTTTCTTATAAATACATCTCTCTGAAACAACATGAAAATTTAAGATGAGATTTACAAACCCTGTCTACAACTCATGTAACTAGAGCTTGAGAGTATCTCTTGAAGCTTCAACATTATTACAATTAATACCTTCACAATACCTTCAACTCTAATTACACTATAGCTTGAGAGCTCCTTTTTTTCTAAATTAAAGTGCTTTCTTTTATGAAATTTGATTTTCTACGCATCCTTTAGGCTTTCATTCAATTCTTGCAAAAGAAAACCATGGTTAGCATGACTAGTTGAACTAATAACCCTACAATTGTAATTGGCAACATCCAAACCTGCAAACAAATTTGCTCCATATCATCAAAATAATGTCCATAATTTTCAATAGTTGTTTTTACTAGCCTCTTCAATTTCGAGGAACGTGACTGACAAAAAAAGAAATTATTAATATATTTAAGTGTAGACAAGTACAAAATAGAGAATTCATTACCAGAATACCATATGGGTCTACAATTGGCAACATTGTAACATCCAAATCCAACATGACAAGAAGTAACTAAGTTTTCACGATGGTAAATTTTTTTTTTTTTTTTTTAGGGTAATCAAATACATAAAACTCATCTATAATACCTTACAACATTTTTCATTTTATCATAAAATGAATTGCATTCTCATAAAGACTGAAAGAAATGATATTCATAATACACTTTGTTTTCTAACAAATGAAATTTTCTTGAAATAACAATTATTGGAAACATACCATTATCATGCATCTCGATTGTCAACCCATCACGTTCAAGACTCGGCAGTTCCTCAATATTGGGAAGAGAAAGTATCTTCAAGGAGCTTAACCTCCAACCACAGACCGTCGATCTCCCGCACTCCTTCCTAACCGGAAGTGGCCCTACCCTACTCAAGAGGATAGACTTAGGATAACCATCGGTGTTTGCCATCTGAGCTCTGGTGTTGTAACCTACGTGTCTTGTTATCATGCAGATCCCTAGATACCCTCTAGTCATGCATGACCCTCCACAAGAAAATGCCATCCAGTTACGGTGAACGTTTGATGTACTTGAGGATAGCACACCACCTTGGCCAAAGGATTTGTATTTAGATAGCGTTCTACAAACGCTTGAACTTGGTTCACCCACCCTACTCGACTTGAACTGGTCGAAATCCTACAGTTTCCATTTGTATAATTTGAACTAATTGACGACCTTGATGCCCTCAAGGTTTTAAGATTTCCTCCTATAATGGCGCTTGGTGCAATATTTACCCTAATCCTGAGTTCATAGTTTCATAAACTCATATACATGTAAAACATTGTTTACTAATGACCACTCCTAAGTGGTTTCACAATTGTTTACTTATTTTCCCATGTTTGCACAATACACTCGAATATCTATAACAATATCCTGTTATCCCAGAATTCAAGGTTTCTAGAATCATAAGGCCTACAAAACGAAACTAAAATCGTCGCATGCAACAATAATCAAGATTCCACATGCGGGTATTCCACTCTACATGCCCGTCATAAAAACATGGCATTCTACGACACAAGTAAACTAACTCCCTACTTCACTTTTAAGTCAAATAAGATTTATCTCTGTGGTTTTAATCTCCCATGCTACATGCTCGTGGAGCAACGCGATTTCTCACAATGCAGCTATTGTTTTAAGTACTCTCGAATGGTTTTACGTGGTTATCTCTGTCTTAAAGGAAACTCTTAATATTTTACGTCTTTTCCGACGGTTTGAAGTTTGCAGCTCACATTTGCTTCATACAGTGATCAATCTTAAGTGACTGCACCTCGAGAGCTAAGATTTATCATCGTACATCGTCAACCAAGAGAGATAAGGATCTATTTTCTAAGTTCTTGGACACTGACAGACAGTAGCATTTATCGTTTATAAGGTTTCTATTACCATTAAACAGTAATAAAGTGTTTATAACAATAAACCTCACACAGGTTCTCAGTAGCAGACATTGTCTTCACATTTCATTCATTGTAACATAATTATTCTTGTGCAATTAAGACACATTTACTGGTCTATACTGAGAAACAGAAAAGGAAATGGAAGGAACCTGTTGTCAGAGAGTGAGATTACTGCAGCAACTTCACTTCTCCTTTGGCTGGTTGTCCTCCTTCAGTTTACACAGCTCTTCCTTTCTGCTTCTAACACAAAGACCAACCACCTCAATCTATCTTCCTCTCTGCCGAACGCTACTCCAGACAAGGCAGGTCTCACAGTTTCTTCTCTGGCGAACACTACACCGCAGCTTCCATCGTTCTCTCTCTGTCTTAATGACGACGCAGAAGTTTCTCCTGTAGCTCTCTCTCCGTTTCCCTTAGTTAACTCACCTACCAATAATAAACTCTATAGTTCTTCCTATTCTTCCACCCTCCGACAGACTCTCCTCTCTATTCTTTTTACACAGCGATTCCCACCTCCTAAAACTTTCTGTCTGATCTCACAAACTCTCTCCAAAAACTACTGCCCTCGTCCCACACTCTCCTTTCTACCGTTTTCTCCACTCTCACATTAACAACTACCTTCAAAAACTGCTCTACACACCCGTAGAATCTCTCCTTACTCCGCAGTCCTAACTGCCCCCCCGTCCAAATCTCCCGATACAGTTTTTAACTCCCTCATTATACCACGAAAAGACCCTTATCCCTCCTTCTCGGCCGACTACTAACTTCCCACGTTTCGCAGACCTTTCGCCATGTCCTCCGTCGAAATCTCCCTTCAACAAAGCCACGACGGCCTCCATCTCGCACTCCCTCTCTTCCCACGGGAAAAAGAATCTTTCATTAAAGTTTTTCCTTCTCTAAAGGACTTCCACTCCACATACAAACATCCCATGCAGGAAAACCTCCGACCTATCTGTGGTTTGGTTAAAGTTTCCCACCATCGCAAAACTGATGCCTTTGCTGTCTTGATGATGGGCAATCCCAAAATATAGCAGTTACACCGAGCTTAATCGCCAACGCTTCACTTACCTTAAGTCTACGATGAAGAGGAATCTTTTTACAAACTCACAATCGTCACACTCTTAAATACTTGAGTCGACATAACAATCTTTTACCTACTTCACTTAACATGATCACAAGAAGTTTAACCGACCTCATTACTTATTACGACCATAAGAAAGATTAAGTTCCTTCGGTGATGAGGCTTGCCAAAGGACATAACTGCCCGACTTAACTAGGACAAAAAGGCATCAACCTTCCAAGACTAGCTAAATATTAAATTGAAGAGCTAAAGCTCGCCACAGCTAAGGTTACGAAACGGTTTGAGCATCGTTGGGGTCGAGATGGAGAGAGGGCAAAGACCATTTTACTTAGAAACTCAAGGTCAGATTAATAACAACTCGCGGTCAAAGTTGGAGGAAGAGACTCATGTTTTAAACGACAACTAAAATGAATTATTTCATGCTATGGCATCAATTCGACATTCGTCGATCTACCAGAATAGAAGAAATTCACGGATTCGACGCGTTTTACGTCAATCGCGATGGATTGATCGTAACGCCAACAAGTTCTAACAACGTTAGACGCACAAGGCCAACTTCTCGTGTCTTTTGACTACGAGACAAGATTAACAATTTCGCCACAAGATGGTTCATAAAATACTTATAAATGAAAATAGCAAACGCCTAACCAAGTCGACTTGCTATTAGGAACTTACGACGCCATCGACGACTCTAAGATTCTACAAGACGACTTCCGACTAGGTAGTTATACTTTATCCTTTGTCGTCGACATCCATTAAACTACCCAAACCAACAAACAAGACTTACTTGTTGGTTCTCAGGTTTATCTATCTGTTCGACGATCTCAGTGGCAAACACCCGTGGTTAATTTCCAGAGTCTATACTCCCTCTCGAAGATACTTTCTCTTCTCGTCGGACACGGTCCACCTGTTCCTGCATCGACAAACTCGCATACAATTTTGTGGTCAAAGCATATATGATCCAAATATAATATATTCAAACATCATTGCATTTAATATAAAGACTTTTAGTCTACATATCACCTTGATCGTAATCAATAGATTCTGCAATTTCATAAAACAACTTTGTAAGATAAATTTTCAGTTTTCATGTCGTTCACAACATAGTAATTTACTGAAATTTGTAAGAAAGTAAATAGCATCATTGTTTTCAAAAGGAGGGATGTAACAAACATCCAATTACTCCCATGTTGATTGTGCACAAAAATTTGCACATAGAATCAAAATAATAATAGTGTCCATAATTTTCAATACTTGTTTTTGGTAGCCTCTTCAATTTGGGCAAGAACTTGGCTACAACAAATAAAGAATTTATAATCTATTGAAGTCTATATTAGTACAAAATGAAGGTTTTAGTATTCTTTAAAGTTACACTTGAATGCATTGCATGCCTTACATAATTCACAACCTATGGAAATTCATAGAAAATAGAGAAATAGTGAAAGAGGGATAGAGTGGGAGAGAGAGGTAGGTATAGATAACAGATATAAAGGGAAAGAGAGATAAATTTCCACACTTAGGGAAACATGCCATTTGCTTAAGTACCTAATAGTTCACCTTTAAGACCTCTTTACTATACCCATTGCACAATAAAGTGTAACAATCTCTTGCAATAACAACATCTCATCTCCAAGCTTCACTGATTCATACATGGCATAACCAATACAATTGGAAACAATGCCGCTTATTGAATGCTTAACATTGACCATTTTTACTATCCCCTCATTTCACCACCATCCCAATAGTAGATGATCAATATTTTCATACATTCTATTGGAGTTAACTATTGCTATACCAACCATTTAGAATCAAGATATTAAAACCCATTGGGAAAGAATTTCAAATAGATACCATCCATGGAATTTGCACCATACATCTCTAGATCCATTCCTAGACACTGACGATGAAACTACTTTTGAAACAAGCATGATGAATGGAAAGTCTTCTCGAGTCTATACCTAGGCCTACCATTTCAACTGGATGGGCTTGACATGCTTGAAAAACAAGAAGAGGACCAATCACCAACAAGATGGTATGTTCAATTCTAAAAAAAATTTAATGTTCAATGTGAAATAATAAAGGAACCACTAATTTCTTTTATCTACATGTTATCTCGACATACTCATTGCACACTAAGGTGCGATTGCTAGTAATATATATTTGATGTAGGGAGTTCTGTTGGCCCATGGATGGGGAAATGGAAACCGAGCCACATGCATGAAATGGGAAAGACATTGGATACTTCACTTAGGATAATTATACATATTTAATACAAGATTTGAAGCAACTTGGGAATTGTAAGCAACTCTCGTATGGAGTGGATCGGGCTTTATCTTACTTAGTATCTTTGTACTTGATGATGAAACCTTAGTTTACCAAAACTTGTTGCAAATTTAGGCATTTTAAAAAATAAAAAATAAATGTAATTGTTGAATATTTGATGTAGGGAGTTTTAGTTCGCACATGGATGGGGAAATGGAAACAGGCCCACATGCATGAAATGGGAGAGACATTGGATACTTCACTTAGGATTATTATACATATTTAATACTATTATTCATAGTAGTTTATTTATTTATTTAGTTTAACTATGTCATCCTTCATGGTTTTTTTTATGGCCCTCCATAAGAGCAACCAATGGAAAATGTATTTTTTTGTTATCAATATTTACAGGCATGGGGTCATCCCACAATAATGGGTCCTGGACTTAAGACATCAATTTTTTTATTTCAGACGGGAAAAATTAATGGGTCCCAAACTTGGGACACCATCATGCTTCTTAGCATGACAAGTTTTTTAAAAACAAGTTTAGTAACACATGAAAGATCCCACAAATCAATGGAAACAAGGTCACACAAGTAAGATACGATCATATATATTACATTTAAAATTAGGACTAGAGGGTGTGGTGCACAATAGTTTATAGGGCCAAATCTTTGGTATCAATTATTTTATTATGTCTAGCTATCATGTGTCATCATCATTTAATATTATAACCATTTTGTTTCATATATCACATATACACTATTATGTCAAAGAGGAAATCAACCTCACATGTGAAATAACTAGGCACTCATATCTTATCTTAAACTTTTATGAGACTAATCTCTTACATTGATTTTTGATATACAAAATCTTGTATGTGATGTTCGTTGTTTGATTAGATCTAAATCATAGCACATATTTAATATTTGCACATCCTAGGGTTTGAGCTCATAGCAATTTATTTATCCACATTTATAGCAAGCATGTTGTTGATAGTTATTTTAAATTGCATCTTGACTATATAGAAGAAACATGTCGTTTCCATTGCAAGTTTAATATAGTATAAACCCTCATTTCAAGGAAGTAGGGAAACACGCCTAAGTTTTTCATCTCAAAGGGAGACATGTAGTAGAAAAATGTGATCAATCGACACTCCTTTTAATGTTCAATTTTCCATTCACATTTAAATAAATGTGTGGAATCTACAATTATAATGGGCTAAAAAAAACCTTTATACTCTTGAGTAGAAGTTCATGACTAAGATTCAATTTGACTCCAAAAGAGGTCTGGGATCACTTATTACTCAAATGGATGATTTTTAGAGCCTTATTGAGGCCAAAAGTGTAGAGTACAAAGAAACATTAAATCCATTAGCATATAATAAATTTAGGTTAAATTTTAGAAAATGCGCATGAAAAATCCCAAGAGCTATACCAACAAATTTAAAAGGATTTAGTGAATCACCATTATTCTATTGTTTAAAGAGATGCACAAGAAACAAAGAAAATCATCACAAGTGTAAATAATTATGTAAACTTTATTTAGGAAAGAGTGCAATCTAGTTAAATTATCTACTATGAAGAACAATTTGTGCTATGTACAAGGACTCAATTGTTTATTCTTTCCCATGCAAACATGCCAATCTTTTACTACTTAATTTGATATGAATTTATTGTTTCTACTTCTTAGATATTGATAGCATTGAGAGCTATTTCCTAGTTTGGATTTCTAGTTAGATGGAGGGCTTAGATTGGAGTTTGTTTTGAGAATTAGAATCTCTTACATCTTTGCCTTGACTTTAGCCTTTGCTAGATAATTTCCAAAAGTTCAATATGGATTCTAAATAATAGATGAGGAAAATGATGTTAGAAAAAGTATTTGGACCTGTACCAAATTATAAAAATATTTTCATCCCATGGCAATATTAATTACATTTGTCCATAAACTATTTTGAAGAGTACTTTCATAATTTACTAGACCTTAGGTTGTTCATTCTCATGTACATGTTTGGTCTTACCCTAACATGATATGAATATATGTGCAGAATGTGACCCATGCAAATTTAAATTAGAACTTAATTCATTTTTGTGTAGCACCGATATGGATGGCCTTTGGGTGTACACATATACCGATAGATTGAGATATTGAGAGCAGTTTTAGCAGTTTTAGAAAATGGTATGGCAGCCTTTGGGAAGTCTTCTCCTTAATAAAAACTTAAATATCATCAATGTATATCATGTATAATAATATTAGTAACAACTGCAACTAACATTTAAATAAATAAATCATATATTGTTAAAACTCACAAACCACACATAAAAAATATTTTTTTGGGTATTTTTTGGAATATAAAATCACACCAGCAAAATAGAAATCTCACACCAAAAAAATAATGGAAATACAAAGAAGGTTCAACTCACCAAAAATCTTTGAATGAAATTTCACCATTGGAATAGAGTGTTTTCATCCTCAATCCCTATGCCTTCAGGGTTTTCGAGTAGCCTTAGGAAGCTCAAACCCAAATAATAAAAATTGTAGAAGAGATGGAATCCCTCCAATGAGCCCTCATCCTCTTTTTATAGGCTTAGGAAGGAAATTAAATATTACTTTTTATCCTTTTGCTTGAAAACTTAATTTTAAGTTACCTTTTGTAATTTTCCCACCCATCTAAAAAGAAATAACTTTACATTACAAAAGGCTTTATTTGCCCCATTTAGGTAGCCTAAAAATTATAATAAAGTGACCTTTTACAAAATTATGAAAAATATTATAAAGGGTGACTTTAATTATTATTTTTAAATTTATTTCCTGCTCCCACACTAAACTACTAAAATACCCAAATAACTAATTAAATTATTTCCATGAAATCTACTAGCTAAAATTGAATAGGAAATACAAAACCTCCCAAAATGAACCTCTCCAAGGTTTGTGGACCTCTCCATGAATCTTGGAATGCTCCAAACATGTTGGAATCAGTGCAAACGAAAATGGGACATAACACTTGGCTCTGACAAGTTCCCTTAACTGGCTCTTGGCATTTCTCCTATTCGTGACAATCAACTCGAGGATGACAATAAATAATGAAGATGTTAATGATGGTAATGATGGTTGAGAGCCTCTCATGGACACACCAAAACCAACCGATGTATGGGGCAAACCAAATTATTAGGGCCCTCCTCCTCCCCCTAGTGACATAGCTCTTGACGTGTAATGACCTCTTGTCATTTTTTTCTATTTTTGGGCTTTGGCCCTATTTGGACTTCAGAGTGTGACTTCTTCCACCCACCTTTTTTTATGAATATGTGTAATAGGGGAGAGGGTCTAATAGCCACCCACCCTAACTTCACATACCTTAAGCTCCTATCTAGGTATATCAAATTTTGACAAATTTTTTGGGTATCCTCATATGCGACTTAAGAGATTAAAGCTATTCTTTTAGCTCATGGCACTAGTAGAAAAATAGAAATAAATGACTAAATAAACTACCAAAAATTGGTCATGTGATCAGTAGTTGGTCACATGACCATTGGTACTTTATTGCCGGTCATTTATCTCGTGACCAAATTTATGACCAAACAAATTTTAGTAATTAATTTGGAGTATAACAATTTGGTAGTATATTTAGTCATTAATTTAGTTATTTGGTAGTATATTTAGTCATTAATTTAGTTATTGTTGTTAACTGGTCATTACTTAAAAAACAATAAATGATTAAATACTTCATTACATAATCATAATTTAATTGCTGGTATGCAATCCTTTTTTTTAACTTAGGATCATGTTTTATTATATAGATTTTTTGTAATGAAGATAAATTAAATAAAACTAATTTTAAAAACTTTTAAAATATCATATTAAAAATAGATATAATCACCTTTAATTTTATATATATATCATATATTTTATAAATTCATTAAATATTTTTAAAATAACCAAAATAAATATTATGCCCAAATCACTCATTCTATTTGTAGTTAGAAATGACCACAAATTTTATGGAATGTGGATTTCCTCAATGACTTTTACTATACAAATTACTATTTTATTATGGGATTAGAAAGTAAAATTTCTACAATGCCATGTAGAACGAAATTTAGGGACAAAAATGTTGAGACAGCCCTAGCAGGGCTTAAATTTGACAGTTGACTTTGCAATTTTTTATGACAGTTATCTATGCAATGGTGCCCTTCAAATACTATGACATGCTTTAGTATAAGTAAATCATATATAAATCATCATAATCCTATATAAATTTTGACAGTTTGTCCAAAATCCCTCCTTTCATATGATACAGTCTATTTAAAATTTTGATTGTATTTTACAGCAAAAATGCCTCAATACAGCTATAAAACTGTCAAATTTAAGCCCCGAGCCCTACGTTAAGGTGAGCTCAAGCTCTTGAAAAGGCAGATGATGCATTTGGCCACCCTCTACAGCACAGGCATTAGCACTAACTGGATTAGATTAGACCGCCCGTTAAATAAACAAGTACACATATGTTCAATTTAATCCAAACTTCAAATAGTTTTATTCCTTTGCTCAAATGTTGCAAATTACAATCAGTGATTCGTTGTCTTCTATGACAGTCACATACAATCATGAAATCAGACTTCTTAAGGTTGCCAAATGATCACCAAACTTATGGTGAATGAAGAACAAACTATAGGCAATTTTCACTAATTGATCTCAGCTCTTAAAACCTTCACAACACCTCCTATAGGTGACTGAAATATGACTGTGGAACTGCTGTAGCAGTCTGATATGGAACAAGAAGCAAGAATCTTCTTCAATGAATGCCAAATCTTCTTCAATCACCCGATGATAGAGCTAAGACTTGGACGATCGGTCTTGAGAGTTGCCAATGAGATGTCAAAGTGAAATGCAAGATGATAACTTCTTTTCTATGGCTGCAATGATGGGATAAGGGACTGCAATGACTGTAACAAACCCTTGTAACAGAAATCTTGCAATTTAACTCTCCACTGAACTCCTCAATAATGTCCAATGATTGTAAAACTTCTCTAAGACCTGCAATAATGTGGAATACCTGCAAAGTGAATACCGGTGGTGATATTAGAGCAATAACACCTCAAAAATGCATAGGGGGTCATCACCCTATGTGCAAGGGCACATCTCCTTGCAAAGAAGTAAGAAGATCGGAACCTTCCAACTTGAAATGAATGTAAAAACATACCAAAACTTAGACATCCTCAATTGAGATGCAAATCTTCTATTTATTCTTTCTCCTCATGGCCGATGGCTTGCATTGGGTTTGTCAATTCCTCTAGGTGGATGTGTTTGCATTGGATCTTGTTTTAAATGCTTTTCTTCTATCTTTCTTGGCTGGTCGAATGTGTCTTAATTTGAAATTCCTCTTTCTTTCTATGCTTGGTCAAATCTTCATTAGTGGATATATTGAAGATTTCCTTTTGTCATGGGCGAATATACTTAGATGCCATCGAACTCCCTTGCCTAGGAAGAATACCTCTCGCATGGGCAAAGGCACTTAAGGTCTTTGAAGCTTTGGGCGAATGATTTAGGAGAATGTGAACATGCTTGTTTGGAATCCTCATTGAATGCTTCTTTAATTTGTTTTGGCCGAATCCTTCTTTGTATTGGAGAATGTAGCATGGCATAGGTGAATGCTCTTTCTTGGTGAATGCTCCTTCCATATCTTTGATGAATTACTATTTGTTATCCTCTGCATGGGCGAATGGGTTGATCTACCATAGGCGAATGTGTTTGGGTCTCCTTTATGGCGAATGCAACCTTCTTTGTTTGAAGTTGACTCCTTCAATGGCCGAATGGTATTTTACTATTCCTTGCATAGGTAAATGTAATTTCTTCTTCCAACCGTTGGTTCTCCGTAGGTGAATGCATTTATATTGGCCGAATTCATGGCTATTAGAGTTCATGCAAATTCGTTGGGATCTTAGGAAGTCGAACCCTTTTTGAAAGACATTTCCCTCCAAAATTAAAGCAAGTGTTTTTGAATTTGAATCTCCCTCTTGTATGGAGTCGATGCCCCTTTGAAGTGTGATTGCTTTTGTTAGGACCTATTTCCTTATGAAGTGAATGACCCCTTTCTCCAACTTGAAATATTTTCCTTCTTATCTTGGACCTATCCAATTGATTGCCTTTGATCTCATCTTGTATTTGAATTGGAATCTTGCACCTTTGTCATGATGGTCGATCCCTTGGACATTGTCTTGGACCTATTTCTTTGCACACTCCATGACAATTGTTAATAGGTCCTATCTAGGAATAGATTAGAGAAATGTAATTAAAGATTTCATTTCTCCATTTTACAATTGATCTTTTAAGAAAACACTTATCAATTTGATCCCTTTGATTATAGGTCTTACCCCCCTGAATATGTAAAATTACAAAGGGAATTGCAATTCTACATGATGAAAACCTCTATGACTTTGGCTAGCATTAAAGATACAATGAATATAGATTAACCAAAATCACCTTCATTCCCTTACCACGTGGTTTAGCCTACGGGAATGATTAATAGGCTAAACACTTATGTTATTTAGTGATCACTCTGGAAAAGGAGACATGATAGTCCTCCCTTCCCGTGATTGCTTGTCCTCAAGCAATTGACTATAGTTGTACCTCCACCTGTGAATGACCCTGTGACTCTTTCCTCTGTCAAATGATGAAATGAACAAATTCCAATGATGATCCCAAAACAATCTTTCAAAGTCAATGTCAAACAATGATCTCCTCAAGCTAGAATTGGAGAGTGATGCCATGAATCCATCATAGGTGCTAAATTGTAGTGCAACTTCTCGGTTGTCCCTGTTGTTCGAGTCCCGGCCAGCAACATCTAAGCTGAACATATCATCGAGAATGTGATGTGGAGTGCCATTAGAGGTACCAAAAATATGAAGTGGTTGAATGAGAGGATCCCAAGCATCCCTCACAACTATTTGATCTTCAAAATTGCCTTCATCGCACCACAATTCAAACTCTTCTTGCATCTTTTCCCTGTCCTCAAAGTTTTGATATGAAAAATCAGAATGTGCCATGCCTTGTGTTTTCACAAAAGAATCATATCCCAATGTCCCAATTTTCATGCCAACATTAGTAGGACACAAACAATTTTCCTCCAACAGTGTTAGCAAGTTCATATCATCAAAATTCAGATTCATATAGCTGTTGTTCTCAAACAAATCAGAAGTTATAACATTCAAATGTTCACCTTCAATTATGCCTCTAATCATAGACTTGGCTGTCCTATGGTGAGGTAAAGTGTACCTGAGAGCTACTTGTTGCAATTCTGAAACCATCTTACCAAATCCTATAATGATGAAAAGATAGTGACACTTCAATGTGCTAGCCATGCCAAACCATTCTTCAATATTATTATAGCTCCAAGGAATATGTAGAATCTCTAGAGTATCCTTCATCAATGAAATCATTCCTGTTAAGCAGCTGGTATAAAACTGGGCAACGAACTCATAACTAAAAATTGAGTCCAAATGAATGCCATTGTCATCACTAACACTCAATGGTGAGTGAACATTATCCATAGGTCCTTTTTCCAAGATGTAGACATGATCCACACCTCTACAAAGCTCCCAATCATCTGATGTCCTCCAAGTTTTATGAAGGATCTCTATGTGTGATGTAATCAAACAATCATCTCCTATCAATGTGTTAATGTATATTCGTTCACATGCAAATGTTTTTCTAGTGTGCGTTATCAAATTTTGGAATATCAAAGAGTCACTAGATAGATAGGACTCATCCAATGCTCTATGAATGATCAATGACCAACACAAATCTTCATCTCTCATATCTCTATCCATAGGCATATCACTAGTGGTTACTCCACACGATATCTTCTCTATATTACCAACCAAGTCTATCATGTGAATCTTCAAATGGATTCCAAAAAGAGATGATAACAAGTTCTCATGAGACCATCCATGTGAACAAACCAATAGCAAATCTGATTGCTTTACTTGAACAACCTCCATACAAGGCTTATTCCTCATATATGCCACATGTCTTGAATCTTTCTTGTCTCAATCATGCCATGGTGTATCAAATCAAAAATCTTAAGCCTTGAATAATTCATATACTCAACATATGTGATGAGCAATAAAGTGCCAAAGGTAGGAAGAGTCATCCCACTCTTATTCTCATGAACACTAACTACCCTCGATTGATTTTGCAAGAGTGAATTGCTATCCCAAATCAGAAAATCAAAATGAAATTCAAACCTTTTAATAATGCCTTTATCTCTCTCAAATGCCTTATTCATTATTGCATGCTTGTCTTCAAATACCAGTCCAATATGAGCCTCTTCACATGCCTTAAGGTTGAATTTGTTGGCTATCATATCATGAAGCAATGGAAGCAAGAAACTATTATTATGCATCAGAAAATCAGACTCTCATATCATACTCAATTGTGTTACCTTTTGCCAATTCAATCATATCCCTTATCAAGGATGAATAGCCATCAACAAGGGCTAATCCATATGATGTTACCCAATGACAATCATGTGTATCATGTGCTTCATGGCTGCAAACAAAACCTTCATAGGTGTAGTCCTTCTTTGCCAAAGTCAAAACCTCATCGAATTCATACAAAACAAGAGATGAACTTCCTCTAAAGTCTAGAGCATTCCAACATGATGCTGACATCACTTTATGAATATCATCAAAAAGAGCTAGAGCTGCAACATTATGATTATCATTCACCTTTGGATGCTTCCCCAAATTATGTGATGCATGAAACTCAATATCTTCAGGAATTGGTTCATGGCTGATCATGTCCTCTTTATCATCATGAAGTGTGATGAGTTCTTCATGTGAATCATCTTCCTCCTGGATGATCTTTGTAACAAAGACTATGTCTTCTCCTTGCATGTATGATTGAACACCAATAGTGTGCCCTTCATAACCAATTGTAATCTCAGGTTCACTCTCAAATGTA
Organism: Cunninghamia lanceolata; assembly: GCA_027924645.1. Classification (NCBI taxonomy): domain Eukaryota; kingdom Viridiplantae; phylum Streptophyta; class Pinopsida; order Cupressales; family Cupressaceae; genus Cunninghamia; species Cunninghamia lanceolata. Next base: position 8,385,810 of record BSBN01000165.1, on the reverse strand, counting down.
TTATCACTTTCCATCTCTTCCATATCACTTGCCTCCACGTGCTCTTCTTCTGTCTTGGCCTCATGTGGCTGATGTGAAACTATGTCAACTTCTCCTCTAGGGTTGTTAGTTGATCGTTGGGTGTCCTCACTATCAAATGATTCTTCATTATGCCACAAACTCTTCGTCTTAAAATTCATGTAGTCTTTGAAACTGATTCTATTTTGTACATGCTTGGGAAGGGCATCATACTTATAAACCAAGGTTGTCAAGTCTTCTTCTTCGTCCTCTTCTTTAGGAAGGAAGGTAGGATGCATAGGCCTGTATACTATAGGTGTATGTGAGCTATCACGAGGTGATTCTGCTACACGAACAAAACCTGTATTGCCTCCATTGTTGTTCATCAAAGCTCGGAACATCTTTTCAATATTCTGATTGGATCTCTCAATATCACGCCGTATTCGCTCCATGTCTTCTTTAAAAGAGTTGCCTTGTCTTCTAGCATCCATGGCTTTAGCTTTTGCAATCTCTCAAAACCCATAGGCTGGCAAGATCATGGCTCTGATACCATTGTAATGTCCCTTATAGGACTTAGCTAACAATACTTGCAACCATTAACCTACTCAAATGAAAATAAACAAGTACACATATGTTCAATTTAATCCCAACTTCAAATAGTTTTATTCCTTTGCTCAAATGTTGCAAATTACAATCAGTGATTCGCTGTCTTTTATGACAATCACATATGATCATGAAATCAGACTTCTTAAGGTTGCTAAATGGTCACCAAACTTATGGCGAATGAAGAACAAACTATAGGCAATCTTCACTAATTGATCTCAGCTCGTAAAACCTTCACAACACCTCCTATAGGTGACTGAAATGTGACTATGGGACTACTGCTGCATTTTGATATGGAACAACAAGCAAGAATCTTCTTCAATGAATGCCAAATCTTCTTCAATCGCCTGATGATAGAGCTAAGACTTAGATGATGGGTCTTGAGAGTTGCCCATGAGATGTCAAAGTGAAACGCAAGATGATAACTTCTTTTCTATGGCTGCAGTGATGGGATAAGGGATTGCAATGACTGTAACAAACCTTGTAACTGAAATCTTGCAATTTAACTCTCCACTGAACTCCTCAATGATGCCCAATGATTTTAAAACTTCTCTAAGACCTGCAATAATGTGGAATACCTGCAAAGTGAATACCGATGGTGATATTAGAGCAATAACACCTCAAAAATGCATAGAGGGTCATCATCCTATGTGCAAGGACACATCTCCTTGCAAAGAAGTAAGAAGATCAGAACCTTCCAACTTGAAATGAATGTAAAAACATACCAAAACTCAGACGTCCTCAATTGAGATGCAAATCTTCTATTTATTCTTTCTCCTCATAGCCGATGGCTTGCATTGGGTTTGGCAATTCCTTTAGGTGGATGTGTTTGCATTGGATCTTGTTTTAAATGCTTTTCTTCTATCTTTCTTGGCTGGTCGAATGTGTCTTAATTTGAAATTCCTCATTCTTTCTATGCTTGACTAAATCTTCATTAGTAGATCTATTGAAGATTTCCTTTTGTCATGGGTGAATATAATTGGATGCCATTGAACTCCCTTACCTAGGAAGAATGCCTTATGCATGGGCGAAGGCACTTAAGGTATTTGAAGCTTTGGACGAATGATTTAGGAGAATGTGAACATGCTTGTTTGGAATCCTCATGGAATGCTTCTTTCCCTTGTTTTGGCCGAATCCTGCTTTGTATTGGAGAATGTAGCATGGCATAGGCGAATGCTCTTTCTTGATGAATGCTCCTTCCATATCTTTAATGAATTACTATTTGTTATCCTCTGCATGGGCGAATGGCTTGATCTACCATAGGCGAATGTGTTTGGGTCTCCATTATGGTGAATGCACCCTTCTTTGTTTGAAGTTGACTCCTTCCTCAATGACTGAATGGTATTTTACTATTCCTTGCATAGGTGAATGTAATTTCTTCCTCCAACCGTTGGTTCTTCTCCATAGGTGAATGCATTTATATTGGCTGAATTCATGGCTGTTAGAGTTCATGCAAATTCGTTGGGATCTTAGGAAGTCAAACCCTTTTTGAAAGACATTTCCCTCCAAAATTAAAGCAAGTGTTTTTGAATTTGAATCTCCCTCTTGTATGGAGTCGATGCCCCTTTGAAGTGTAATTGATTGCTTTTGTTAGGACCTATTTCCTTATGAAGTGAATGACCCTTTTCTCCAACTTGAAATATTTTCCTTCTTATCTTGGACCTATCCAACCGATTGCCTTTGATCTCATCTTGTATTTGAATTGGAATCTTGCACCTTTGTCATGATGGTCGATCCCCTTGACATTGTCTTGGACCTATTTCTTTGCACACTCCATGACAATTGTTAATAGGTCCTATCTAGGAATAGATTAGAGAAATGTAATTAAAGATTTCATTTCTCCATTTTATAATTGATCTTTTAAGAAAATACTTATCAATTTGATCCCTTTGATTATAGGTCTTACCCCCCTGAATATATAAAATTACAAAGGGAATTGGAATTCTACATGATGAAAACCTCTATGACTTTGGCTAGCATGAAAGATATAATGAACATAGCTTAACCAAAATCACCTTCATTCCCTTACCACGTGGTTTAGCCTACAGGAATGATGAATAGGCTAAACACTTATGTTATTTTAGTGATCACTCTGGATAAGGGGACATGACATGCTGCCATTACGCGCAACCCTCTACTCAAAAAGGGGCAAAGTATATTTTTGCAGGAACGTTGACGCTGGGTGATGGAACCCTTGTGAATGGATCCTCCTTCTACCATTCCTCCTGCTCTGCTCCATTATTTGCCCATGGCTGAGGCGCTCTTATCTCCACCACACGAAAATTATGGCCAAGATTTGCCCGCCCTATTTGCCCCCTAAAAAAAATTCAAAATGAAATCCAAATTAAATAAATTAAGATTTGTCGGTGTATTTTAGATGGATGTATTTAAGATATTTATGATAGTGGTAAACACAACTGTATTTGAATGATGATAACTAAGTTAGCACTTGAACTAAGTTAGAAGTTTATAAAGACTTTCATTAGAATAGAATACCAAGTATGTTTCCTATTTATTGATATGATCTCAACATGTTTATAGAGATGGATATTTAGTGGGATTATGTGGACTTATTATATTTATGAAATAATTATTGCAATGATAAAAATATTAGTTGTATATTTTTTAACTTGGAAACTGAATAAATATTAAATAGAAATATCAACATCCCTTGCACATTAGAGAAGATGACTCTAATGTACATTGAACATTGATATCATAAGTTATTTGTATAAACAAATTTTCATTATTTAAGGCTGAGATAACCTTATAGTGAAATAGAAAGTTGTTAGAGTTTAGAATTGCCCTCAAAACAAATTGCATGGTAAATTACTTTAGTTTAATGTGGGCTAGGATTATAGCTCTTCATAAAATGTGCATCCACCATTTTCTTGCATTGGTTAAGACCATGGTGTGTATTAGTACGGATCAATAAAATCCATGGGCTACTTTATCTATTTGGGTATTACCATGTCCCTCTAGGCATCATTCTTACTTGTTGTTCTCCATAATAGTTAGCGCAAACATCACAAAAAAAGAGATTGTGTTTATTTAAAAGTTTTTTTTAACTTTAGAACTATTTAAGATTTATTTTATTTTATTCACATTGTTTACTTTATTAGTAGTACTATTGCAATGAGTTCACACTTATCTAGTTATTAATCTATTGATTGTAAACCAATCAAAAAATAGGATTATTAAATATATTATAATATTATATTATTATATAATATTATAATATTATATAATATAAATATTATATTATATTATAATAATATATTATAATATAAATATAATATTATATTATACAATATTATAATATTATAATATTGATCATATAATATAAATATTATATTATATTTATAATATTATATAATATAAATAATATAATATATTATAATATAATATTATAATATTAATATAATACTATATAATATTATATTATAATATTAATATAATACTATATTTTATAATATTATATTATAATATTAATATAATACTATATTTTATAATATTATATAATATAATATATTATAATATAATATTATAATATTATATAATATAAATATTATATTATATTTTTATATAACATTATATTATATTATATTATATTATATTATATTATAATATTATATTATATTATAATATTATATAATATATAATATAATATATATTATATATATAATAATAATATCTATCCATAACGCCGCCGGATTTGATCTGTTTAGCGCAAGCGTTAAAAGTGAAGTAGTTCAAATTTGAAATTTCGCCATAAAATAAGGTCCAAGTTACAGGAGCATTTCACAAGTGTTGAAGGAGAATTAGGGTCGCTGCCAGTACAGTGAGCAGTATTTCCAGATCAAGGCTGTTTAGGCAGGTATTTGGAGGTCCCGATTTCATTGATAAGCGTGGCTGGTTCAGACACTACTCTCCGCTAATTTGGTTAAGGACACAACATCACTAATCCCTGGTGAAAGGCATCTAGAAATCAATCGCTGAACCTGATTAAATTGCCCAAGTCTTCATGAATCAATAACAGCATCAATTATTCTAAATTTGTGGGTGAAGCTAACTCGCTTGCCCTATTAATATACATATGATTAATGTGGATCAAGAAAATAGAAAAAAGCGAGCGAAAATCTACAGACATTAATCCTGTAGTTGTCGATCCCTCGGATGGTAGAGAAAACCCTAACGTGGGCTCAGGAGCATCCCCCCCAAGAAGCTGCAACAGAATTCGTCTTCAGACTTCCCCTTTGGAAAGCATCTTCCGCCATACTGCTACAATTGCTGGCTTTATAGGCACAAGGAGGCGGAATGTAGGAAACCTAAGGCAATTCACAATAATTATGATCATTTGCTGCCCTTCATCGCTGAGCAGAAGAGAAGGAGTCAAGATGCAGCCAAAGTAGTAATGCCCGCCCAGCTCCCCGATGTAGATAAATGCCCAGAAATTAAAAAACGGCCAGAAATGGGGAGTGGATCGAAAATACAGCCAGTAAAAAACAAAGAAAATGCCTGGAAAGAAATTAAAGGAGGACATAAGAAGAAGATCCCGGTAGGGACCTTTACACTAAAAGTAACAAATCCCTTTCTCCCTTTAGAAAATGCGGAGAACGCGGAAGAGGCGAGATTTGGGGAGGGAATCAAAGTGTCCAACAAATTCACGGCAAAGACACAGTCAGCTCCTGAAAGGAAAGAGACTTTCAAACTGCGCCCAGTTTTCTTTTCCACAGAAACTTTAGATCAGCAACTCAGAATTTTCAACCTCACAAAGTATGCGAAGAAGGAAGCTCGAATCTTCTCTAATCTCACAGAGGCTGATAGGTCAAATTATATCAAAGTTTCGGCCCCTTTACATCATAATTAGTCTCCAGTATATATCCCCCCACACAGACGGAGAGAGACACCAAAAGACATTAAGGCTCAATCTATCCCTTATATTGAGTCAGCTTCTAAGATTGAGGATAACGTGGTCATCATCAGCAATCCCTACAGCGAAACTAGATGGAAAGATTGCCAAGATCTTGGCATCTATGCTTACTGGAATGGGCCATCAGATCACATCCCCAGTCTTATCAGCTGGCTTACCGACTTCTGTGCTGAACAGGTAAGTATCTCTCACTATTCTAATAGATTACTATATATGCATTGTGGTAGCTCACTGATTAAGAAGAACTTCCTTCATATATCTGAATCTCTCTTTAAAGGTTATGCTATTAAATTTTTCGGCTGGATACCTGATTGCAAGGAGGAAAATCTAGATTTTCATATCCCCACTTGGGTTACCTTGCAATTAGTACCTCCAGAACTGATGCATCCAGTAATTTTAAAAAAACTAGGAGCATCTCTAGGAGATCCTATTGGTATTGATACATCCTATAATACCTGCAATAATATTAATTTATTAATCAAATGTAAAGTCAATACCTTCTCTTTCAAACCAATCAAAGTAATTACTAATCATGCCATTTATAATATCAACTGTCAAAGGAAGTTCCTGGAGGTCTCTAAAATTATTAATCTAGATTCAAAACTGTCAAATGAAAATCATCCTATGCTACTGACCTCGGATCTTGAGAAGGCCCTCCCTTTGATTAAACATAACAGGCAAAAGAAGAACAGCCCAAACCTTTTGAAGCACAGTGTAAAAAGTGCAATCAAGTCAAGATACTCAGAGTATCCCAATCCAGTCATAAATTTAAATCCTGACACAGAAGCTATTCCAGAAGGTCTTCCTATCTGTAAGGAAATGAACCTTCAGCAGAAGAGTCACGAGGACAAACAAGGGCAGCCCGGGAAAATCAGATTTAGCAGAACAAAAAGAAAAAATATCAAAAAAACAAAAAAGTCAAAGAAGAAGACTTCCTCTGCTATACTCAAAAACGAAAGAAGTAAAGAAACAGAGCACAACAAAGAAATCAAGGAACCTATCAACAACTTTCCCAAACTGGCAGCAAGTAAAGAAGCTCAAGTCTCAATTCCAGAAGTAGCTTATGGTGTCACACCTAAAGTCGACAAATTCTGGCAAACTCCGGAGAATAAGAGAATTAAAGGTTGCAATGAAGGCTCAATTAACAGAGATATGGAAATTGAAGAATTATCCCACAAGTTCAGCAAATTCTTGAATGAAGAAATCAGCACCAATGAAGACATAAACATAGATGATACAGAAAGTGAGGAGATAGACCTCCTTACTGAAGAATTACTCCACGTTTTCAATCCAGAGAATCACAATGAAAGTACCATCCTGCAGAAAGAGAATCTTCTACAAAGAGTCCTTCAACTAGGTGGGGAAAACTACACCTTTGACAATCTAAGGAGAGATTTAATGAGAATAGAACAGGAAGATCACATACAGAGGTCAAATCTGGAGGAATGTCCTGATGGAAAGATTGATACTGGCATCAAAGGACCTGATGAGATACAGAACACCCTAAATGAGCAGATCCTTTTAGCACTTGCAGAAAAGGAAAAAACTCTGCTGGAAGGGGATCAAATCGAGGAAACATGTCATTCCAATCAAAGTCAGTTGGGGATCTGCATGAACCAAGAGGGTATCAGATCCCCTAGATATGGGACTGCCAAAGCTAAAAGGGGAAGGAAATCTTTAAAAGAATTGAGAGAAGCAGATGGTCAGGTTAGAGAGCAACCAAAGATCAGTGATATCTTCAATGTTGGGAAGGGGAAGATCCTTCCCAAGGCTCCATGAAAGTCACTACATGGAATGCTAGAGGCTTAAATGCCTCTAGCAAACAAAGGCTTTTAAGACAGAACTTAAAAGCCTTTGAATCTGAAATTGTTATGATACAGGAAACAAAACTGAATTCAGAAGAAGGGCTGAAACTGGGAAAAAAACTGAGTTATTGGAATTTGCACTTTCAGGAATCACGAGGGGCTTCAGGAGGTTTGGGCTTTATATGGAATCATAGGAAGGTAAGCCTTGAGATCATTGAGTCAAGGCATAACTGGATGAGCTGTCAAGTCAAAAGTACCGTCTCTAATCTTCAATTCCTGCTAATTAATGTTTATGGTCCCATTTCTAATTTTGACAAAAAAGCTGTATGGACAGATCTAAGTAATTTCTTCCTCAGTTATATCAATGAAATTATTATCATTGGTGGAGACTTTAATACAATAATTAGCTTAGAAGAAAAAGCTGGAGGTACAAAACATATACATTCAACATCTATAGAGTTTAAAAATTGGATAGATGATCATTGCTTAGAAGATATCCCAACCAATAATGGTATCTACACATGGAATAATAGGAGAAAGGATTTTAACTATATAGCTGAAAAATTAGACAGATTTCTTTTTAAAGGAGACCGTAGCTCCTTCCAGTTTGATATCTCTTCTCAGATTTTGCCAATAGCCGGATCTGATCACTTTCCAGTCCAAATTTCCTTAACAGAACCAAAAAAACCACATAGAAACCCTTTCAAATGCGAAAAGATGTGGTTTTTGGACAATAACTTCATGAATCTAATCAAACTTTGGTGGAACGAAGTAACCTTCAAAGGCTCAAAAATGTTCACTTTCGTTTCAAAATTGAAACACACTAAAAAAAGGATCCTAGAATGGAACAAAACACATTTCAGGAATATTTTTAAAGAAAAATTAGACTTGGAAGAAGAATTAACTAATCTCAACTCTGAAATTATTAAAAACGGCATGAACAATAATTCTTATCTATTGGAGAAAGAACTATTACATAAACAAGAAGACATTTTAGCAAAAGAGGAAACATTCTGGAGACAAAAATCCAGAGAGAAATGGCTCAATGAAGGCGACCGAAACACAAAATTCTTTCACAATAGCACAATAGCGAATAGAGCCTTTAAAAGTATAACAAGGATGAAAGATGAGACTGGTAATTTGACAGAAAACCCAAATCTTATTGCTGAAACTATGGTGAATCACTTCCATAAAATTCTCAATAATTTTGAGAGCTCCAACTTGATAGCCCAGGACAAAATGCTGAGCTCAATCCCCTCCCTCATAACGGTAGAAGATAATAAAAATTTAAATAAACCTATTACATTAGAAGAAGTTAAGTCAGCTTTATTTAGCATGAATCCCGATAAATCCCCGGGTCCTGATGGCTTCCAGGCCTTCTTCTTCCAAAAATGTTGGGACACAATTGGGACAGATTTATGGAAAGCTATAGAAGCTTCTAGAAACGGCGGATCCTTATTATCTGAAATTAACTTTACATTCCTTACTTTAATACCCAAAACTGAAAATCCTGTTAATCCAGGAGATTACAGACCTATTGCGCTTTGTAATACGATCTACAAAGTATACTCCAAAATCCTCTCTTCCTGCCTAAAGCTCCTGTTACCTAAACTTATATCGGAAGAACAAACTGGCTTTGTACCAGGACGTTCCATTATAGATGGCATCCTGATCATCCAAGAAGCAATCCACTCAGCTTCCAAAAGCAAAACTCCAAGCATGTTTATTAAACTTGACTTTCAAAAGGCATATGATATGGTAGATTGGAGATTTCTTTATAAAACACTAGAAGCATTTGGCTTTAACCATCAATGGATTAATTTAATATTTCAATGTATCTCGACGACTAAAATCTCCCTTTTAATTAACGGCTCGCCAGAAGGTTTCTTCGAGACCTCAAGGGGCTTAAGGCAGGGAGATCCACTCTCACCCTTTCTTTTTATAATCATGGCGGAAGCCTTTGGCCGAGCTTTTTCAAGAGCCCAAATCGAAAAGAAAATTAGTGGTATCCAAGTTACAAAAAATGTTCCAAATATAACTCACCAACAATATGCAGATGATACAATTCTTCCTAGTGAAAGTACTATAGCTGAAGCAAAAACTATCAAAACCATTATACAATCTTATGCGGCTGCTTCTGGTCAAAATATCAATGCAAACAAGTCCGAAATTTTCTTTTTAAATACTAATACTACTACAGAAAATCAAATCTGTAGTATTTTGGGTTTCAAGAAAGGAACTTTCCCATGTAAATACCTAGGAATAGATTTAGAAAGTGGTATTAAACACAATAAAGTATGGAAACAGGTTTTGACAAGAATAGACTCCAAGATAGGAACCTGGAAAGATAAATGGCTATCCAAAGCAGGCAAGATAACTAAAATAAAATCAGTTCTTACAGCTCTACCCATTTATCCTCTCTCGTGTCTCCCTCTCTCAAAATCCATTATTTCCAAACTTGAAACTAAGCTTAGGAACTTTCTGTGGACAGATTGTGAAGAAAGTAAAAATATGGCCCTCATCAAGTGGGATAAGATTAGACAACCGAAAGAACATGGTGGTTTAGGGATAAAGAATTTAAATTGGCAAAATGAAGCCTTCGGGGCTAAATTATCTTGGAGATTATTTAAAGAACACAAGCAAAAATGGGCTAAAATTCTATATAACAAATATCTGGATGTTGATAAACCTGAATCTTTATTTCAAATGAAAAGCCTTCCTAAAGGCTCGAGCAGCTGGAATTTCATAGCTAACAATAGGCACATTATTACTAATCACCTTTCCTGGGATATTGGCAGGGGACAAGATGCATTATTTTGGGAAGATTCTTGGGATGGATTACCACCCATAGATTCTCTGAATCTTCCTCAAAAATGCAAAAATCTCCTCACTAAAATATGGGGTAATAAAGTCAAAGATTATATGACCCTTCATAACGACCATGAATGGACATGGAAATCTTTAGAAGGATTAGATCTGGATCCTGCCTCAATAACCTCTTACAATCAAATGATTAATCAGAGGAAAGCAAAACAGATTAATAGGGATGATAGATTGGTATGGGCCGCTGCCAAATCTGGCCAATATAGTGTTAAAGAGGGCTATAAATCTATAATCAATTCTCAAAGATGGGAAGAAATTAATATCCCCCTACATCTCTGCTGGGACAAAGCATGTTTACCTAAGGCAGGTTTTTTCCTCTGGTTAGCCTTTCAAAATAAGATCCTTACTGCTGATAACCGTCAAAAAAGAGGTATTCATGGTCCCTCCCGTTGTGTTCTATGTAAACAAAATACCGAGGATGTTGATCATCTCCTGTATAACTGCTCATATGCCAAACATTGCTGGGAATGGCTAAAACTTAAATTAGGATGGATCACCGCTCTGCCAGAAACCTACCAGGATCTCCTGAGTGGATGGCCCAAGGGCCTATCCAAAGGTATTTACAGTAAGATTTGGAATATCTGCCCGGCTATTATGTCCTGGGAAATTTGGAAGGAGAGAAATCGAAGGATCTTCAAAAATCTAGAAATGCAGGTTGATACTCTTACTAACAAAATTGAAGTATGCATTACCGAAACCCTCAATTCCCACATTAGGAATTCTAGTTTCAAAGAAGGCTCCTTCTCTATGTGGGACTGTAAGATTAAAGAAAATTGGACAAAACTTATCAACCCCCCCCAAGTTTATAAAACGAAAAATGCTGAGGCAAGGAAAAACTGTAAATGGACTTGTCCCCCCCCTGAATGGTACAAACTCAACTTTGATGGAGCCTCCCGTGGTAATCCAAGCCAATCAGGTATTGGATGTATTATCAATAATGATAAAGGGGAATGGATTTTCAAAAGAGCAAAAAATATAGACCCAACCACTAACAATATGGCAGAACTTGAGGCCCTCCATGAAGGTATCAAATCTTGTCATAAAATGGGTATTTCGAAAGTTATTATAGAAGGGGACTCCCAAATAGTTCTAAATGCATTGCGCAATAGATCAACCACAAACTAGGTTCTCCACTCTAAGCTCGAAGAAATCCTGCTACTACTAGATAAATTTGAAGCTTTTCAAATTAACCACATCTTCAGGGAAGGTAATCAAAAAGCTGACAAACTTGCTAACCTTGGTGCGGATGGGTTAGACATTCTTAAATCCACAAACCCTTCGTAGTCACCTTTTCTTCATTATCACTCCCCTCCCCTCTTGTTGGATTAAATTTATTTCCTCTTATTGATCACAAATATCATCCCTCTGCCGACTTTTAAATTCAGGCTCTATCATTTACACACAAATTTTCTCAGGTAAGAATGCTAAACAAAAATTAGATTTTTGTGTCAGTTCGGACATTACATGATTTTTTAAAAAAACTTGTTAAGGTCTTTATCTTTCTTTTAGTCTAGATTTATAAAGAAATCAGATAACCAAATTAGATTAGTATTACAAGGCCCTTACTCACATATAGATTTTAGTGTTCTTTTAGATTACTTTCCGGAGTAGCTCGAATAGTATGTCACGCATTTTTAAGGTAATTAGTAGTAGAGTAATAGTCTTGTTTTATTTCTATTAGTGGCCATCGGTTTATGTTCTTGATCTTATACCCTTTGTACTAATCCTTTAATTTGACTAACATGTAAAATAAGTTTCTTTTAGAATGGATGGTGGTTGCCTTTTATTTCTAATGCAGGACAGGAAAAGGAAGACCTGTACACCAATAGTCATCATTGAGTAATGTCATTATTTTCCGAATATGTATCTCCTGTTAAAGGACCATTCGTGGTACATAACATACAACCAGGGGAATGCCTCTGTGAAAAAATGTAATGTAACAACATCTTCACAACATGTGTAATTGTAGCATAGTGAATAAGATATAAATAGGGGTATGCCCCTAGGTTTTATTTGTATGTATTGGACTAATGTCCCGGGCAAGACTGGAGGTTTTCTTCCCCGTTCTTTCCTACCAGTGCCCGTTTGAACGGAGGACATGTAAATTTTATTTTAAATATAATCAAAGGCTTCGGCCGTTCATTGATCAAAAAAAAAAAAAAAAAAAAAATATCTATCCACCAATTATTTAGTTGTGTTTTTTGCTCGATGACCAAATTAGTCATTTATTTGGTCATTTATTTAGTCATTTCAATTGATGACCAAATTAGTCATTTATAACTGTGTGGCAAAAAAATTTGGTAACGTGACTAAAAGTTTTAGTCACCTGATCATTTATTTGCCATATTTCTACTAGTGTGGGTACTTACGATGATCAATAGAGGACATGTTATGTGCACAGAGATCCAAAAATGGTCATTTCAAGGTGTCACCTCATACACACACAAGAATTCCCCAATACTCGCGCACTATGACCACAAAAAACTCACTGCTCTAATTAACATTTAAAATTGGTCCTATATATACCTAGGGACCCTAAAAAATAAATCATGTATACGCCTCCTTAAATCATCACCACGCGGCCTTAAATTAGATTGATGCATTTATATTTCATATTGGCACCAAAAGGTGAATGCATTGGCACGAATGACAAACCAAATGTGTTTGAATTTATAATGTTTTGGGTCTAACTACATATCGCTGAATCTCCAAAACCTAATCATTATTCATCTATTTTCCACGATGCACTTTCATAGTTTGATGGTTTCAAGGTAAAAGTTGAAACCTATGTCACACTTTCGGTCAAATAAATAGTTTCTATAGAAAAGGGTTCGGCCCAGAACTGTTCCGTCCAAAACCACGTAGCACTTATGTGGTATTGTGTGACATGAATAGTTATGGGCAAAACAATTTCACCTAAATTTTAAAAACATATAAAAGTCAATTTAAATTTAAAAAAATGTGTTTATTTACATTGAAGGTTCCACTCGGAAGGGTTCTGCTCAGAACTGTTCTGCCCAGAACTGTCTATGTGGCATCCCATGTGGCAGCCAACCAAAGTGCATTTTCATGAAAACTTCAAGTTCAACTGTAAATTTTTTGAACCAAAGTGCATTTTCATGAAAATTTAAAAATACCCTTTGGTAGATGTCAAAGTCTAGATCTTAGATTTTTTTTTTGATAAGTTTTATTAGGATTATTTTAAATTTATTGCAAGTGGGTTATTATAATCAAACATGCAACTGATTAGAAATTAAAAACAAATAGGCAAAACATATTCAAAATTTTTGAAAAATATATGGTTCACTGGAGGAGAGAATCCTCTCCAAAAGGGTTTTTTTAATTTATATACTGTAAAAAAGTTGACGCCCCATGGAAACTACTCTCTTCTGATTAAAATTAACTTCAAAAATTACAAAAAAATATATAAAAAAAAAACTATAAATTGTTTTTCCATGCACTAGATATTGGAGTTGGCTAATTAGGAAAAAACGTTAAAGAAAAAAATTTAATTTTTCTATATTTTTCTTGATGTCCCATCAATGTCACTTTTTTCGAAAAATATTAGCATTTAAAATTCATCAATTAAATTTATAAAAAAATATCCACCTATTTAAAAAAAATTAAAAATTATAAGCATAAACTACATTAAAAATTCTACATTTCATTAGTTTATGTCATTTTAAAATTCAAAACATACATGTCTTTTTAACGTTTAAGTTGGAAAAATATGTTTGTGTTGGTCATTCCCTTATAAAAGTGTGACACAATTCTGAACTTTCACCCTTCATCATTTTATGGTCTAGTTCATCATGGTGGCTGCCCTCCTCCATGCTATGTTCACACTCACTCTCCAACAATCATGTAGGTAATGAATACGTCATTTCTCCTTTTGATTTGAATACTAGTTTCATTCAATTCTTTTCATTCCTACACCATTATCTCCATAATCATTTTATAGTCAAATTCTTTCCTATTTTGTCTGAGACAACCCATGAATTGGGATTATTTCTTTGCAAACATGACTATATTGTTTTATAATTAGAATTTCATTTTCTATATATAAATGGGTTTGTATATTTTTATCCATATATTGAGGGTTTCAAGTCTGACTACATATCGCTGACTCTCCAAAACCTAATCATTATTCATCCATTTTCGAGGGTGCATTGTCAATGTTCAAGGGTTTCATCATTTTGTGGTCTAGTTCATCATGGCGGCCACCCTCCATGCTACATTGATACTCACTCTGCACGAATCATGCAGGTAATGCAAACATCATTTCTCCCTTGATTTAAGTATTGGTTTCATTTGAATCTTTTCATTCCTATGACATTGTCTGAGCTGTAATCATTTTACAGTCAGAGCCTTGCTTGTTTTGTCTAATACAACCCATGAACTGGGAGTATTTTGTTGTACACAGGTGGGTGCAAAAAGTTGGGGGGCCAAAATGTGGCCAACTTTTTTTAAAAAGTTTTAGAAATAACCCGAGTGTGTTATAACGTGCTCACGTTATGGCTTGGTGTTGCCAAGCCTAACACCAAGCCATATAATGTGAGCACGTTATGGTCTGCTATAAAAAAAAAAGCAACGCTTCATTTCATAATTTGACAGCATTTTACAAGAAACCCATGGCTTGGAGAGAGAACAGAGCGCGCTCACATTATCCAACATCCAATCATCAGCTATTTCTTGTCGATTCATCATCAAAATGTTGCCACGACGTCGGGGAAATCGAAGAAGTAAGTTTTATTTGCTTTCTTGGGTGAATTTGTTTCTAAATAGGTAGGTTAAAATAGTTTTTGATGTAAATTTCTTTAATTTACAGGAGTTGGTAATGTACCTCCTCCTCCTCCTGAAAATGCACAAAATCCTCCATCACTTGAACAACAAATACCTGTTGAAGAAGAACCCCAACCACAAACACCTCCATTTATTCCTGAATATGCCCCTAGAACACAAGAAAATATAATGGGGCAAATTGAAAACAACAAGAAACAAATTGAGGACATAATTGCAAGGTTGAAAGAACCTGCAACTTCAACCTTGCATAGATCTATGCTTGCTCAATCCCTTGAATCTATGTTATCAAATGTAGATTCAATTAGCAAGCAAATCACTAGTTGGACAGAAAAGAGGAGAGAATTTAGAGAGTATTATGCAGACAAGTTGTCATATGAACAAGTTAAAAATGAACAAATTACAAAAATGGACTTGTGTTCTATTTTCACAAATCCACAAACAAATCAACCTCTACTCCTTACATGCAAGAGGTTCCCTATCCATTGGTACAAAAACCAAGCGATGAGGGACAATTTTGCGCAGAGGTGGCAGATAGTTTTTTACCATCCTCCATTTAACAATAATGAGGTCCTGCAATTCTTTTTGAGGAAAACCTACTGCGAGTTTGTCAAAAATAAAGTGCCAAATTATTTTGATATGCGGGAGTTCCAGGGTAGAGGTTGGGAGTCAACACAAGATAGACCAGGGGCATGTGTTGACCCACAATGGCTAGCAAGAGGAGCACTCGCTAGACCAGCCCATGAGCACGTTTCTATCCCTTCCGTTGTGAAGGAGAGTGTTGACGTCGAGACACTTCAGTCCATTAGTGCCTTGACCCTGTTGCATCCCCAATTTTTTTCTTTCTATACTTTTACTTTTTACTTGGACATAAGTAAATTTATTATGATGTTTAATTAATGACAAGGAAAAACATGGATTATATTGAATGTCATTTATTAAAATTACAGGAATGATTATGTTATTATCGATTTAATATTCATATTATGAGATTTGATTTATTATTTGAATTAATTAAATAATGATGCACTAATCGCATATTGTTTGGTTACAAGTTGAAACAGGATTATAGGTTATCAGATGACTCTCAGAGAAAAGAGAGAGAGAGAGAGAGAGTATCTTTCCAGGAGATACATATAGACCTTGGGTTATGAGTGGTTTATTTGCCAAATCAAGTTATAAGTGTATAACGAAAATGTGAACCAATGTGTCGTAAGAGGTAAGCCTTGTCTTGTCAGTTTACTTCTGAACCTAATCGACAGGTAGTTGATATTGTTTTCAAATCTTTCTAAGTTGTATTAAGTCATCTTAGTCGTTAATAACATTAATGACATCATTTGAGTTTGATTTATGACTATTTACGTTTAGTGTAAATATTACGACGTTATTGTCATAAAATGGTTGTCATATTATTATTATTATTAAGTCCTTGACGTGTTATAAACGATTCTTAACAACAAGACGATTTAGTCAAATTAAGAATACATGAATTATGTCAATGGATTATGATCGGGAGACAAGCTCAACCCAATCACAATATTCGTAATCCTTTGTCTAAATAATATCATTTTATTGAATAAACCATATCTATCTAATATAGAGGCGATGTTATGAGAATTATTTTTGATGTAATCAAATATGTAAATACCTTAGCATCGAATGAGGATAATACCTCATAATGAGTCAATGGAGTTATTTTTGAGTAGCCGAAGGCTTATTTGTAGGAGAGTCTTCAATAGTTTTAGTGGTAGATCGAACCACTTATTGTGATCATTTAAAGATTAGTTGTGTTTAAGTGATATGTCGGCCCAATCTTAGGAGGATTGTGGTTCTAACCGCCACAACCGATGAGTCATGGAGCGGTTATCTCCCATCGACATATGGGATTTTTGCTTAAAAATTGGTTTTTAGTTTAGGTTTAAACTGCTGTGGACTGTTAAGCTTTGATTAAAGTTTGCAATCGAACATAGAGGAGGTGTGAAATGAGGTGAATCTGTAGGAATCGTGCCTTAGTCATTAAGAATAACGACTCACAAGAGTCATTGTTGTTATATATTAATAAGGTTAAAACTTGTAAGGGGTTGCGAGATGGAAGATATCCATAAAGGAATATAGTAGCTGGGATAGAAGGTGAATACACAGTCCAGTGGCATCAGTCCTGTGGTTTATTTGCACATCTCAGCCAACTCAAGATTGTACACTTCTAGGTATTCCTGAGTTCATGTGTTTATTAAACCATGAGGAAATCGAATAGTTTCTCTTAGACGGGTATGTGCAGGATCATCGTGGGCCAAACAGTGGCAATAGGAAAAAAATTGTGTTTTTACTTAGCCAAATTCACTACTTGGCAAAGTTTGACTTTGAAATGGATATCTATTTTGGTTTGGATACCAAACCAAAATGAAGAACAGATATCCGTTTTGAGAACGGATATCCATTTTCTAGAAAAATTTGGGAAAAAGGCTTTTTAGTCTTTTTGAAAATATACCTCTTAAATCTTGGATCTCCCATCAATATATGAACCTCCTTAAAGATCGTTTCTAGTGAAGGAGGAGGGCAAATTAAAATTGGTAGCTTCTTTACACATTAATCCACAAGGATTTGTTAAAAACTAAGAATCATCACTAATGAATTACTCAAATAATCAATAATAAAATATTCAATTTTGTTCATCATGTGAAATAATCACTTTTAGACTATGTTCCAATATTTCGGCGATAGGAATGGTGGGGCAGCAGGGGATGTGTTTCGGGGCGTTTTGGATTTCATGCCCTAAATTGCTTTACCCAATCCTTCATATGATTTGATTCATGATACATGGTTTGAGAAGGATACACATGATATACCCTTACCCTCTAGTGATAAAATTATGAATGATACTTTATGTGGTGAAGCTACACCTTCGTTAATCCTTCATGACATTGTTATTCCTTGTGATGATGATGTCCTTCATGTGATATGTTAGGACATAATGCAAAGTTAACATGGCATGAACTCTCTTGGAAGGTTAAGCATGGACTATAAGAACATTGAACTAGTTGGATCTGTTAAGCTCGCCATTTATGAAAGAACCTTAAAGGTTAACCTTAATTAGGTAAGGTTATGTTTTAGTGTGGTTGTTTGTGCAACAATGTGTAAATTAATGTTACCGAAGGATAAATCTAACTATACTAACATTTTAATAACCATGAGAGCTGGGACTAACAATTAGACTAAAAACTTGACAAACAATACAACTTGGACAGATGTAGGACTTGGAAAATGGAAAAGAATATAATTAAATGTGGAAAACAATGAAAAAGTGGTATTAGTTGCACCTATATAGAGAAGTGGTTTAGAGGTTGGTTAGGGGAATTATTTAGGGTTTAGAGGTTTAGGGTTGCTCAGGTTTAGGGGTTTAGGGTTTACAGTTTAAAGAGAGATAGAGAGAGGGGACTGAAAGAGTTTGGGAGAGATAGAGGAGACACAGGGGAGAGATAGGGAGATAGAGAGTGAGAGACATGTCCAAAGACATAGAGAGAGAGAGAGGGATTGAGAGGTAGAGGGATGATAGAGATAGGGAGATAGAGGTTTAGGGTTGCTTGGGTTTAGGGGCATTATTTAGGGTTTAGGGTTTAGGGTCTTGGGGTTAGGGGTTAAGGTTTAGAGGTCTAGGGTTTAGGGTTTAAAGAGAGATAAAGGACCAATAGGGAGATATAGAGGAGTCCGAGGGGAGAGATAGGGAGATAAAGAGTGAGGGACATGGCAAGAGACATAGCAAGAGAGATTGAGAGGTAGAGGGACAAAGGTGATAGGGAGATAGGGGAGAGATAGGGAGATAGTGGTTTATGGTTACTTGGGTTTAGGGTTTAGGGGTTTGGGGTTTAGGGTTTCTCAGGTTTAGGGGTTGGGGGTTAGGGTTTAGGGGCATTATAATTTAGGGTTTAGGATTTATTGTTTAGGGGTTAGGGGTTAGGTTTAGAGGTTTAGGGTTTATAGAGAGAGAGGAATGATAGGGAGATATAGAGGAGTCTGAGGGGAGAGATAGGGAGATAAAGAGTGAGGGACATGGCCAGAGACATAGGGAGAGAGATTGAGAGGTAGAGGGACAAAGGTGGTAGGGAAATAGGGGAGAGATAGGAAGATAATGGTTTAGGGTTACTTGGGTTTAGGGTTTAGGGGTTTGGGGTTTAGGGTTTAGGGGTTTAGGGTTTCTCAGGTTTAGGGGTTAGGGGTTAGGGTTTAGGGGAATTATTTAGGGTTTAGGATTTAAATTATTTAGGGGTTAGGGGTTAGGTTTAGAGGTTTAGGGTTTTGGATTTAGGGTTTATAGAGAGAGAGGAATGATAGGGAGATAGAGAGAAGAGACCAAGGAGAGAGATAAGGAGATAGAGAGTGAGGCACATGGCCAAGGACATAGGGAGAGAGATCAAGAGAGGTAGAGGGATGATAGAGATAGGTGAGAGATAGGGAGATATAGGTTTAGAGTTGATTGGATTTAGGGTGTACCTAGGTTTAGGGTTTCTCAGTTTTGGAGATAGCTAGATAGAAAGAGAGAGGAGACAGATAGGGAGAGATAAAGGTGACAAAGGGGAGAGATAAGGAGATAGAGAGTGAGCGAGATGTCCAGAGAAATAGGGAGAAGGATTGAGAGGTAGAGCCTGATGATAGAGATAGGGAGATAAGGGAGAGATAGGAGATAGGTTTAGGGTTTCTCGCGTTTAGGGTTTAGGGGTTCGGGGTTAAGGTTTAGGGGCATTATTTAGGGTTTAGGGGTTAAGGTTTAGGGTTTAGTGTTTAGAGAGAGAGGACAATTAGGGAGATATAGAGTGAGGGACATGGCCAAAGCATAGGTAGAGAGATTGAGAGGTAGAGGAATGATAGTGATGGGGAGATAGTGAGATAGGGAGATAGAGAGATAGAGGTTTAGGGTTTCTTGGGTTTAGTGTTTAGGATTTAGGGGTTTATGGTTTCTCAAGTTTAGGGTTTAGGGGTTAGGTTTAATCATGTGTTAATACAGGTTGTGGAGTGAGAAATGGGTGGTATGGGAGATCAGAAGACTAGTTTAAAGTTGGGCCGATGGATATATGTCACAACGAAAGGTTCAAAGGCTCATCAAAAGTGGAGTGATCGGAGCATCGGTTTAAGAATTTTTGAGTTGGCCGATAGTGTTTATCTTGCCGATAGGAAGAATGTATATGATTTGATGTTATTTGGGACTTTGAGAAGGTTTCTTAAAGATGATTAAGCTTTAATCTATTTGAACTATGGGTTTTGATGGGTATTTCACCGTGTTTTGAGAGCTTCCACTGTGTGCTCTGCATCAGACCAATAGGGAGATATAGAGGAGTCTGAGGGGAGAGATAGGGAGATAAAGAGTGAGGGACATGGCAAGAGACATAGCGAGAGAGATTGAGAGGTAGAGGGACAAAGGTGATAGGGAGATAGGGGAGAGATAGGGAGATAGTGGTTTATGGTTACTTGGGTTTAGGGTTTAGGGGTTTGGGGTTTAGGGTTTCTCAGGTTTCCCTCAAATCATGTATAAATATGCATAAACCTTCATGGAAAAGGCATTGGAGATGTACTGAAAACATTTTGAAGATGAATTGAAGACAAGTTTGAATGAATATAATGTCAAGAAACTCTATTTTTGTAGATTTTACTATTTTCCTACTATTTCTTTGTTTAGTATAGCCCTGTATGGATGTGTTAGGGCCTAAGAGAAATTGTAATTGAAAGCTAGTGGAATCTACTTTCTTGTGTTTTAGGTGCCAATAAGGCCAATAAGGACACTGGGGGCACATTATAAACATAAAAAACTTACATCTTGGGGGGAGGTGCCAATAAGGCCAATAAGGATACTATTTCAATTGGGTGTGTGTGTATGCAAATCCCATTTATGGCTGAGAAGCTCTCTATTTACTATTATTCAACTCTCGTTGATAGGAGGTTGGCTCTACAACTATTGCAATTTGTGTATGAAACCTAGATGCCTACGAGATCATATATGTATGTATGTATGTATGTATGTATGTAAATCCTATTTATGGTCAAGTAGCTCTCTATTTACTATCATTGAACTCTCATTGATAGGAGGTTGGCTCTCTGACTATTGCAATTCAACCCATTTGTAATGATGCCTCTATCATGTTGAGTTGGATCCTATCTCTGCATCAAGTTAAAATCATGAATATGACAACACCATACAATCCTCATTGGGCTATTAAAATGAACAAAATAATCATACAAGATAGTCATTCATGAAATTACTATACAAAGAGGGTTTATAAGTTGCATTAGGGTTTGTATAAATGATCTAATGGATTTATAAGGTTGTCAAACACCAAAATGGATGATTTATATGAGTTTTGGGACTGTCACAGTCCATGTACAACTTGCCCTTTATGATTGTTAAAAAGATACATATGGCTATCTAAAAATTGCCCTTTATGACTATCCTAAAACAACATCATGTATATGCTCATAAAAGCCATCAAACTCTGCGAATAAACTCGTCATTGGATAAGGAGTGGAAGGATAAAGTCACATTCCCAAAACCTCTTAAAATCACATGTCTCCCCTTATTAAAACTAGGGTCTTTGCCGATACATTGTTCTGTAAGAGCAAAAACCTTGCTAGGTGCCATATTTTTTGTTTTGCTCATCGTGGGGTCGAACGAACTACGCCAACACGTCAGGGTGGGTGGGTATATGCTAGTGGAGGTCTCATTTCATGCGCCAAGCGTCCCAGTCGTTCTAGGTAAGAGGCTACTGGCAAAGTCCCTTAAGATCCCTGAGACCAAAAATGCGCCAAACTTTGACAGAGCAGTTCTCAGAATTTGTGATAGCTGGGAATGTTGTGTTTGGACCTACAAGTGCACGTGGAGTCTATCAACAATAACCTCTCTCATTTTTGGTCAACTCCATTCCGTTTGACCGTGCTGAAATCAAACGCATTGTTGCAAAATGCTTCAATTTGATGCAGTGGAAAGGTGCTAGGTGTGACATTTTTCATTCCATAGCTCGTGGGGTCGAACGGACTGCACCAACGCATCAGGGTGGGCGGGTAAATGCTATTGGAGGTCTCATTTTATGCGCCAAGCGTCCCAGTCCTTCCGGGCAAGAGGCTACCGGTAAAGTCCCTTAAGATCCCTGAGACCAAAAATGCGCCAAACTTTGACGGAACAGTTCTTAGAATTCGTGATAGCTGGGAATGTTGTGTTTGGACCTACAGGTGCACGTGGGGTCCTTCGATAATAACCTCTCTCATTTTTGGTCAACTCCATTCCGTTTGACCGTGTCGAAATCAAACGCATTGTTGCAAAATGCTTGAATTTGATGCAGTGGAAAGGTGCTAGGTGTGGCATTTTTCATTCCATAGCTCGTCGGGTCGAACGAACTGCACCAACGCGTCGGGGTGGGCAGGTAAATGCCAATGGAGGTCTCGTTTTATGCACCAAGAGTCCCAGTCGTTCCGGGCAGAGGCTACCAACAAAGTCCCTTAAGATCCCTGAGACCAAAAATGCGCCAAACTTTGACAGAGCAGTTCTCAAAATTCATGACAGCTAGGAATGTTGTGTTTGGACCTACAAGTGCACGTGGGCTCCGTCGACAATAACCTCTCTCATTTTTGGTCAACTCCATTCCGTTTGACCATGTTGAAATCAAATGCATTGTTGCAAAATGCTTCAATTTGATGCAGTGGAAAGGTGCTCGGTGTGACATTTTTCATTCCATAACTCGTGGGGTCAAACGGGCTACGCCAATGCGTCAGGGTGGGCGGGTAAATGCCAATGGAGGTCTTGTTTTGTGTGCCGACTGTCCCAGTCATTCTGGGCAAGAGGCTACCAGCAAAGTCCCTTAAGATCCCTAAGACCAAAAATGCACCAAACTTTGACGGAGCAGTTCTCAGAATTCATGATAGCTAGGAATGTTGTGTTTGGACCTACAGGTGCACGTGGGGTCTGTCGACAATAACCTCTCTCATTTTTGGTCAACTCCATTCCGTTTGACCATTCCAAAATCAAACGCATTGTTGCAAAATGCTTCAATTTGATGCAGTGGAAAGATGCTAGGTGTGACATTTTTCATTCCATAGCTCATGGGGTCGAACAGACTACACCAACATGTCGGGGTGGGCGGGTAAATGCTATTGGATGTCTCATTCCATGCGCCAAGCATCCCAGTCCTTCCGGGCAAGAGGCTACCGGTAAAGTCCCTTAAGATCCTGCGCCAAACTTTGACAGAACACTTCTCAGAATTTGTGATAGCTGGGAATGTTGTGTTTGGACCTATAGGTGCATGTGGGGTCCATCGATAATAACCTCTCTCATTTTTGGTCAACTCCATTCCGTTTGACCGTGCCAAAATCAAACGCATTGTTGCAAAATGCTTCAATTTGATGCAGTGGAAAGGTGCTAAGTGTGACATTTTTCATTCCATAGCTCATGGGATTGAACGGACTACACCAACGTGTAGGGGTGGGCAGGTAAATGCTAGTGGAAGTCTTGTTTCACGCGCCAAGCATCCCAGTCCTTCCGGGCAAGAGGCTACCAGCAAAGTCCCTTAAGATCCCTGAGACCAAAAATGCGCCAAACTTTAATGGAGTAGTTCTTAGAATTCATGATAGCTAGGAATGTTGTGTTTGGACCTACAGGTGCACGTGGGGTCCGTCGACAATAACCTCTCTCATTTTTGGTCAACTCCATTCCATTTGACAGTGCCGAAATCAAACGCATTGTTGCAAAATGCTTCAATTTGATGTAGTGGATAGGTGCTAGGTGTGACATTTTTCCTTCCATAGCTCATGGGGTCGAACGGACTACGCCAACGCATCGGGGTGAGCGGGTAAATGCTAGTGGAGGTCTCGTTTCGTGCGCCAAGCTTCCCAGTCATTTCGAGCAAGAGGCTACTGATAAAGTCAAAAGTTGCTAGGATTGAAATTTTGCATTCCACAGGTCCTAGGGTCGAACGGATTATGCCAACATGTCAGGGTGGGCGGATAAATGCTAGGGGAGGTCTCATTTTGTGTGCAAAGCATCGCAGTCATTCCAAGCTATAAGCTACCGGTAAAGTCACTTTGCTAGTAGCTTATAGCTCAGAAGGACTGGGAGCCTTGGCACATAAAATGAGACCTCCCCTAGCATTTACTCGCTCACCCTGACGTGTTGGCGCAATCTGTTTAGCCCCAGGACCTGTAGAATGCAAAATTTCAATCCTAGCAACTTTTGACTTTGTCGGTAGCTTACAGCTCAAAACGACTGGGACGCTTGGCCCACAAAATGAGACCTCCATTGGCATTTACCTGCCCACCCTGACTCGTTGGCACAGTCCGTTCGACCCCACGAGCTATGGAATGAAAAATGTCACACCTAGCACCTTTCCACTGCATCAAATTGAAGTATTTTGCAACAATGTGTTTGATTTCGGCACGGTCAAATGGAATGGAGTTGACCAAAAATGAGAGAGGTTATTGTCGACGGACCTCACATGCACCTATAGGTCCAAACACAATATTCCCAACTATCATGAATTTTGAGAACTGCTCTGTCAAAGTTTGGCACATTTTTGGTCTCAGGGATCTTAAGGGACTTTGCCGGAAGCCTCTTGCCCAGAAGGACTGGGACGCTTGGTGCACGAAACGAGACCTCCACTGGCATTTACCCGCCCACCCTGACACGTTGGCATAGTTTGTTTGACTCCACGAGTTATGGAATGAAAAATGTCACACCGAGCACCTTTCCACTGCATCAAATTGAAGCATTTTGCAACAATGCGTTTGATTTCGGCACGGTCAAACAAAATGGAGTTGACCAAAAATGAGAGAGGTTATTAACGACAGACCCCACGTGCACCTATAGGTCCAAACACAACATTCCCAGCTGTCACGAATTCTGAGAACTACTTCGTCAAAGTTTGGCACATTTTTGGTCTCAGGGATCTTAAGGGACTTTGCCGGTAGCCTCTTCACTGGAACGACTGGGACGCTTGGCGCACAAAACGAGACCTCCACTGGCATTTACCCACCCACCCCAACACGTTGGCATAGTCCGTTTGACCCCATGAGCTATGGAATGAACAATGTCACACCTAGCACCTTTCCACTGCATCAAATTGAAGCATTTTGCAACAATGCGTTTGATTTTGACACGGTCAAACAGAATGGAGTTGACCAAAAAAGAGAGAGGTTATTGTCAATGGATTCCATGTGCACCTGTAGGTCCAAACACAACATTCTCAGTTGTCACAAATTTTGAGAACTCCTCCGTCAAAGTTTGGTGCATTTTTGGTCTCAGGGATCTTAAGGGACTTTGCCGGTAGCCTCTTGCCCGGAACGACTGGGATGCTTGGCAGACGAAACGAGACCTCCACTGGCATTTACTCACCCACCCCGACGCGGCACAGTCCGTTCAACCCCACGAGCTATGGAATGAACAATGTCACACCTAGCACCTTTCCACTGCATCAAATTGAAGCATTTTGCAACAATGCGTTTGATTTCGGCACGATCAAACGGAATGGAGTTGACCAAAAATGAGAGAGGTTATTGTCAATGGACCCCATGTACACCTGTAGGTCCAAACACAACATTCCCAGCTGTCACGAATTCTGAGAACTGCTCCGTCAAAGTTTGGCGCATTTTTGGTCTCAAGGATCTTAAGGGACTTTACGGGTAGCCTCTTGCCCGGAATGACTGGGATGCTTGGCGCACAAAACGAGACCTCTACTGGCATTTACCCACCCACCCCGATGTGTTGGCATAGTCCGTTCGACCCCACGATGAGAAAAATAAAAAATATTGTTCTAGTTGACACATTCTCAATCATTGACATGGATGTTATCTTAGTACCATTCCTTTAGGCACAATATGAGCTTCCAAGGGAAGGCGCAATTGTGAGGTTGGAGATAATGAAAAGTGCACCTCATTCACAATCATGTTTTACTTGTCTTCAATGATGATTCCTTGATTCAACTTAATCCTTTGATAATACATTTTAACCTCCTTGTCAAAGCGCACTTTCAAGGTTGCTTGAGCAAGAGCTAGCGCCTCAACATCTAGGCGCACTTTTGGTGTTCTAGAAGCATGAACTAGCAACTCAAATAGTAAGGCACTCATTCTAGGTTGTTTGTTCAATAATTGGTGCCTTGTATTCTTTGGACATTCTTTCAACTTGTGGAGACAACCTCAACTTGCAAGATCAATTCATTATCAAGGCACATATCTAAAGTCATAGAGATATGAAGTGGTGCCTCACTAATCTAGGTGCACATTTGATGGTGTAGGGAGCTAGATGTGCGCCCAAGTCATCATTTGATGCCTTCAATAACTATAAACTCCTTTGATGATGCATTTTATCCTTCCAATTCAATATCTAGCCTTAGGCGCACATTTTAGGTTGATCAATCATAATCTAGCGCCCTAAGTACCAAGGTGCACTTTTAGGTTAGTTTGATCAAGGATTAGCGCCTTCACTTCTAGGCGCAAGTTTGGAGTTGAAATACATCAAAATAACAAGTTTCTTCATCACTTCATATTGTCACATGTTGTAAGCCATGTATGTGAAGATGTAAACATAGTATTGGTGACATGAGCAACACTACTACATATTCTTAAGTGTTGTAAATATGCATCTTCTTATTTAATCATGTGTTGTAAATGAAGGAATGCAATGATTGCAATATGTGCACAAAATAAAATTTTTGATAAGGATTGAAAGGAAATGTTAAGAAAATGCAATTGGCGGGTGTAAATCCAAAGTGTGGAAGCATAGACAAGGCATGTGAACAGTTTGGCATGACACCTCAAAGAGATGCTATCTCATGGAATGCAATGATTGCAAGATATGCACAAAATGGATTTTTTGAAAAGGCTTTAGAAACTTTGAAGTAAATACAATTAGAACGTTTAAAACCAAATTCCATAACCTTTGCAAGCATTCTCCCTACTTGTGCCAAATTAGGATCTTATATATACATATATGCATAATGTAATGAAAATAATTTGTATAGTGTATATATCAAGCCATATAGGCATGTACAAATAAAACCATATGGGTATATACAATGATAAACATCGATAACATACAAAAGTATGTTTACAAAGCCAAATAGACATATGTAACAAAATGTCCCAAAATCAAATCTCCTATGGATTGCTATCAAATAATCTATGGCTCTTGCTAGGCCATGAAGATGGTGAACCAGTCAATGACTCATCCTCTATCTCTCATCCACTAGACCTCCTCGATAGAGATTTTTGAATTTCCACCTATTAATACAATCAAACAACGTGCACATTAATATAGAATTTAATATTCAAAATATATAACATGACATAAGTAATCAATCACTTACCGCTAATTGGTGATCCCTCTTGATCATTTGTTGTCTCTCTTCTTTTGTAGAGCTGGATGGGTAGGGAAGGTGACGTCCTATGAGAAGCATGAACAAGCAAATTTAAGTAAATCCCAATTCTTTGCCAACGGACACTCTGCTACGTCCATATCACTACTACAAAACAGATATCCGTTTTATTATGTACATTTGGATTCTAGACTAGGGATTCATTTTATTATTCTATAAACTTGTGAATTACCATCTAATTTGAATGTTTACACACTAATCCACCTAGGTATCAACTTAATAAAACTCTGGATATAAGCCATTATTTGATTTGAGTAATCTTACTTTGCACACATTTGTGAAGACTCCTAAAGAGCCTGGACATACAATTGTAAAGATGATATAGCCTCCATATAAGCATAAAGATGATATATAATTTTAGTTTGTTGAAGGCCATGCAAATCAGTCATTGATGAGGACTCTGCTACACCTAAAGTTGAGTCCTTTGTTTGGAACTTTGAAGCATGCAAAGAGGTAAGTGACTTGTAATGCTTAAGTAAACACAAGTCTCAACATGATGTAGTTCAACTTGATGACATCTCTAAATATGACACATTTTAGTTTGTATTGCATGAGGACTTCCTTATTCATGCATATCAAATTTATAATTAGGTATATTTTTCTGAATTGTATGAGTTTAAGGCTTTCAATTTTTGTATTGACTCACTTGAAGATGCTAGTAGCCATGTGAACATGATTAATATGGGATCCAAGAGTTGTCCTTTACCCATGCATTTGGAGTGGATTGTTGGCCCTTATGATTGTTTAAATCATGTTGGCCTAGCATTTGAATAGTTGCTTCGTGACATGGATGGGAATAGATAATGTATAGACTTTATCAGACTTTAGGGTTTTCCCATTATGCTAAAATGTTATGACTATCCACTTATTCTATTTTAGGCTATCATCAAATGAGGAGCTTCTAAAGGCAAAAATGTTGTCCCAAAAGAAGGCTCAATGTTATTCGTAAAGACATTAGATTGTTAAAATACAAATTCAAGGGTAGATATTCCTTGGGCTTTTTTAGTATAGAGAAGCAAAATTGCAATATATGACTATCCTAGGAATTAGAATGGTTGATCATAGGATATTCATGGCATTTTGATATTAATGGATGGATTGATGGATGTTTAGGGAGTTTAAGTTTAAATGTAATGTATGAGAATTCTTATTTATGAAGGATCTAAAAGGTCTTATGTCTTATTTGTAGGCCATTCAAGAAAGAAATGAAAAGATACAAAGGACTATCATAACACCTATTACAATTAGGTGCATCAAAGGATTGTCATCCAGGACCTTACCACTATGGGAAGTTATCAAAACCATGTCATGTTTAAACTTAAAGGCTTTATCAACTCTTTGTCCCTATAGGCCTATTAGAACAATAGGTCACATTTTATTCATATACCGAGGTTGAGAATAAACACTAAGCATTTGTAGTTATGGAAAGTGTAAATGGAAATAGATTACAACTTTAGACAACCTATCCTCTCCTAGATTGCACTGACTGAGTGGAAATTAAAAATTCCCTATCAATGTCCTTTATATACTGAAGGTATGGGTGAGAAAGGTAAACTTTGTATGTTGTAGACAAGGCCTCAAATATAAAATATATTATGACAATAATGATAAGGATTGTTAGGCATGAATGCTATCACTATTATAGATTGCCAAACCAACCATAGGCTGCCATAATAGTACACTGCTGACTATCATACCTTTAGGCATGGTGCCATGAACCTTATGAGTAGAATGCATTGGTATTTGTGAGAAATGTATTGCTTATGTTAAGAATAAGTATTTAATTTGTTTGAACATCATCAAAAGGTGGACTACAAATACGACTTTGTCAAAGGAAAACTTTAGTGGCAAAAATCTAACTATGAACTATTGTGCCATCCAAGCACAATCATGACCAACATCAAGGGATAGTCAAGGCATGGGTGTCTTAAGAAACGCAATTGAAATTGTCCATGGATATTTGAAGCAATTCGCAATATTAATGATCAAGAATCAACTCTGACTGTCTCAACAGTGGTAAATTTGGCTTCAAGACAATCAAAAATGAGCTTAGGGATTCATTATCACCAAGTAATAAAGAAGAGTAACCGTAAGTGTTGACCTTCAATTTCATTATACAAGAGGATGAAGAAGGGGCCATAGTATTTTCATACCATAATACAACATACAAAAGGAAAATCATGAAGTCAAAACATGTGCAAAGGGTATCTCTGTTAAAGAGGAGAGTTGTGAATGGACGATGACTATCACTGTCAAAATAAGATATAGTCTCACTAAGGACAGTTAGGTGATTTGTGGATTGTCATGACTACAAGGCACGAGAATCTTGTGTATGAAGAGGAAAGAAATATAAATAAAAGAAGATTGAAGGATTGTTGCACCTGGGTACAATGATCCTAAAGGATTGTCATGCTAAAAGGATAGTCAACAGTACAAAGATTCATATTTCAAGGCTATCCTTAATCTCATTCACATGGTCCTAATGTTGGTTTGATTTGCATGGAGTGAGATGACACTATCAGGATTAATTGAAAAGGTGAAAGGATTTGGTACCAAATTTGGTCACAAGTGTAAAAATTGCAATAAGCTTGAGAATATTGTTCACTAAACCTAGAACTATCACCAAGCAACATCCGTTTCATAAGATGTGATCAACAAACATGTAAGAAAAATGGATATCAACCTTCTTGGTTATGCGTACTTGATAAGAGCCCATACTTTTCACAAGGAGCCACCAATTTTTAACTAAATATTCCATTAGAAACGGATAAAAAAATGTTCCCCCAAATGAGGAAACTAGATTGTTAATTAGAATTCTATGTGTAATGTGATATGAAACAATAGATACACCTATAAATGACCAACTAACTTTAACTTCTTGTATTATTGCCTCGATGTTTCAAATATGTTGCTTCTCTTCATCCAAAAGCAATGGTACAAAATTTTTCATAGATCAAGGAAACGGATATCCGTTTTCAGAACAGATAGCCATTTTGGAAATGAATACCCATTTTGGAAACGGATATCCATTTTGAGTTGCTTTTACCGAAGCAAAACGGATATCCGTCTTGCTTTGGTACAAAGCAAAACGGATATCCGTCTTGCTTTGGTACAAAGCAAAACGGATATCCGTCTTGCTTTGGTACAAAGCAAGACGGATATCCATTTTGGTTGTTGACTTTTTATGGATTCTAACGTGTTTTCATGTTTCAGTCTCTTCTTCGAACTTTACCCTTCGTGCTGACGACTTTTTTTTAATGCAAAATTGATAAAACAAAAATGGTTTATAGAAAAAATTGTTATCTTTCTAAAAATATAAGATTTGTTTGGTTATCATTTTATTAAATAATTATTAATAATTTTCTATATACCGTGTGTCTGAAATCCTGATGGACACACTGATTGAAAAACATCCATAACTTTCAAACCATTTCACCTTTTTGAGATCCAAAACCTGCGTCACACCCTATGCTTTTCTGGTTATAGGTTAAAAAAAATAAAATTTCAATTTCAATTTTTTTTAATCGAGTTAGGTTGGCTGGAAAATTACTTTTTTTTTTTAAAAAAAAGTCACAGTAAAAAAATCATAACTAATTATTTTATTGGAAAAAAATTTCAAATAAATATGCATCACATCCGGACATGAGTCCTCTACTTGTTTTGAAAGTTTCAAAAAAATATATATATTTTTACTCATAGTTAGGTTGGTTGGACAGACACCCACTTTTTATTTTTTTCTGAAAAATTTAATAGTTGTTCTTTGAAATATTCAATTTTCACTAAGTAAATTTAGTTTTTTTTTTAAATAGTAGCCTATAAACTAGATTCAATTCTCTACAAATTTCGTTCTTACATCTTTTTCAAATTGTGTAGATAATCCATTCAAATTTTCACATGAACTTGATAAATTCTGATTTTATGTATTTTCATTGCCACTTAGAGGTATAGTTTGGCCCATCATGATCTTGCACATACCCAAACTGTACATTGTAGTATTATGGGCGATTATATGAGTTCGTCAGTAAGGATTAACCTTCTGAATTTATGATGTAATAGTCAAAAACTATTAAGTATCAACTTAGGAAAGTATAGATAACATTTTAAGTAAACTATTTTGAACTATTTATGTAGTCGATGAAGACAACGAATGTTATTTATATGGTTGATATTTGGTCATACCAGTGAGTATACTGTTATAGTAGACTGAGTCGACCATCTTCTTAGTGATTTTAAACCGTTGATCATACCAAATCATAGAATGAAAGATAAACGAACATCTTAGAAGCAGGTTGTCATAAGTTGTCATAAGCTTGAATAAATAGTCTTCTTATTGAATTAAGTTTGAAGCAAGCCAATAAAGAATTTGAGAAATAACCATATGATAGGCTCTCGAAGGGCTGAACCTTATGTTCATACTCTCAATTTGAACCGTATAGTAATGAGGTTATAATGATTTTACATATTGTTTTGTATGGGTTATATATATATATATATATATATATATATATATATATATATATATATATATATATATATATATATATATATATATATATATATATATATATATATATATATATATATATATATATAACGGATAATGTTATCTAACCAAGAGTATTAGATTCATAAGAATCGTTAGTAAACTTTTGTATCATATCAATGGTAGTAACTTAGAGATACTATGGAAGATGGAATAAGGTTATTATGAGAATCCCATTTAAGACTATTAGTCTTTATTATTCATGAAGAGATTCGATGCAATGGAGTAGGCTAAGTATACTAGAGAATGACCTTGTAGGGATATTTATGCTCAGGGTATGTTTTGTTTATAAACATTATCAAAGTTATTCTATGTTCCTTTGTATAGGAGACATTATCTATTTAAGAACTATTGTATTCTTAACCTTGGTAAAGTTAATCAAGGGTTATTTGCGAATATAGAACTCTTAGATATAAGATATGGTTATATTGTTATATCATATTAAAAAGGGATATTAGGGTAACCCTAGAGTCGATTACCAACCAATAGAATGGTTATGTCATATAGACTTATTCAAGTCAAAAGGTATTATTATTATGACTCATAGATTAAACTATTGCATGATTAGGGTTAGTAAGAGATTTTAAATGCGAGAATATGACAATATCCAAGTCGAGTAGGCATGGGTGAACACAAAGACTACGTTCATTATGAATGATATTGATATTAAAAACTTTGGCCAAAGTAATGCATTTGTTTTCTGCATGCATTGTCGGTTCATTGTATTCAGATTGCTCATCCTATCAGAAATCATACTTAGCTAGAGGGTATCTAGGGTTGTTTGGTTGATAGAGTTGAGTAGAATACAACACTATGTACTCGAGAAAGGCAAATTACCACTGGGCACCTAAGGTCTATATTCCTCATGAAGGGTAGGGTCACTTCCTACATGGAAGATGAGTGGGAGACCGTCGGTCTGTGGATGGAGGTAAATCACTGGAAAGATGCTCTCTCTCCAAGTAGGAAACATGCCATGACTTGTGATAAAGATGTCAGATATTCAAAAGTAGTATTTATTCCAAATTTGTATATGTAATGGATTTATTTTTGTAAACATTGTAAATGGGAAAGACAATATGGATTATTGTATTTTGTAAAAAGAAATCTTGTAATTGTAGTTACTTGATTATTTGTTGAATAAAAGAAAAAAAAATTATCTATCTCATTTTTACCTTGTTTCAAGTTACTCTATGGTAAAGTTATGGTTTTACTATGTTTTTAGAATGCAGATGTTACATATGGTATCAGAGCTACCATGTTCAGCACTAGGGCTTATGAGACCACTATGCTTGCCTATAGTCAACATTATGCAGTTAGCTAATGTTTGAAAATTTATGTGCTAGGATGGTACGTTTTAAGAAGACAGTAAGAAAGTCTGTTAATTCAAGTCAATGTTTCCTTAAAGCAAAAAGAGAACGTGAGGCTATCATCAAAACCTTTGAGGGAACCAATGATTAGAGTGACATTTGGTTAAGTGATACTGAAATTCTGGTGACTGCCTTAACTCAAATCAAGTGAGTGAGAAGGGAAGACAAAGAAAGAGTTAAGATCACTGCCAAAATCATAGAGTATATGTCAGATGAGGAAACAGCTATGGTTAGGCGAGATCTCCGCATACCCTCAACTGTTGAGATCATAGAAGTTAGGTCTGATAATGAGTCAGAGGGTTATATACCTCGAGATTATGTATCTGGAAATGAGTCTGAGGGATATATTCCTCTTGAGCATGACTTTTGAAGTCATTTCTTGTATAAAGAAGAATACTCTTTACTTTTGAAAATAAATTGTTACCTAAATTTCACTGTGGCTTATTTAGGTAGAGTTTTGATTCAAAACATATAAGGTACATTTCATCTAGTCCTTCATACATTACATTCAAGTGCATAAATGAAATAATTCAGGAGATTATGTTTATTAGTTTACTGCATTTATCCAAGTGCATGTAACATAAGAAGGGTTTATCCAAAATATTTTCCAAAAAATAAATAATCTTTATTGAATGTAAAATGTTCATTATCTCACACAAGCCATGAGGTTAACTTTCTTATTCAATGAAATAGAAGAACAATCTATACATGAATAAGTAAATATAAATAATGTGCATGTAAGGTTAGAGGCCAGTCATTGCCTGAGAATGACTGGTTCTGGTTCTGGTGTGTTGTCCTGTCGCCCCTAGTTGTCTTTGTCATTCCTAGTTTCATGTCATCTCTGATTCCTGCATCTGGTAAAAAATAGTGGCATTAGAGAAATTCTCTAAGCAATGAATGGTCCCAAACCATACACGAACAAGATACCATGCATGTATAAACTGATCCTCAATTGCATTAAACAAGAAATGTATGCCTGGGATGTCCTAGAGAACAATCAAGTCATCAAACACATCCAAAACATGCATTTATTTTGTAACAAGTTTGCTTCATGTGCAAATACAGGTGTAATTATGTTTCTATTTGATTCGTCAAGTTACATTATGAGTGGAGGAAATGTGGCTCCCACAAGGGTTAAGCCCAGCTCATAGTCCTTACAGAACATTTCATATGCCATATATAAATGTAAAAGCACAGCCCAAGGAGCACATTCAGAAAATGGATCACAGATGTCAAGAGCAATAATAGTCAGCAAGAAGGCAATCACATGCACAACCATGATAAAGACATTCATAAAGGAAAAAAGAAAACTTGGACTATGCATAACAACATTGGGATAGCAGTCCATCAGTTAGAATAGTAAGTTGTATACCCTAGCCAAAGGGACAATGAGCTTTAGCATCTTTATCATGACTATCAATGGTGCAACAAAAGTAAATATATTTAACCATCAATGAGAATGTTAGAACTATTAATAAAGGAACAGCAAAAACAAAATATGTTGCAGTCATATCATGTAAAGGTATATCCATATGATAGAGTTTATTGTTGCTTATGTTTTCATACCCAAATTGTCACAGTCATTAGTAGAGAACATGAATTTCCAAACACATATACAGTCATATGGAACAGCAATAAGTATTGTCATAGCATATAATGGAACAACAAATAGAACATCATGTTATAAAAAATAGCCGAGGAATGTGAAGATGGCAGTCTAGTTGCTGCCATATCTCTTAAATGAACAAGTACAGATGGGGAGAATGGCTATTTCATAAAATGTCATGTGGTACAGCCATAGTGAATCCATTGTATCATCAAAAAGACCATAAGGAAGCAATGCAATATCATCACTATCACACGTCAAGAGGAAGAATTCAAAATGCCATGGTAGGGAATACCTTGACAGATATATGTTGAAGATAGAACAACTATATGATGGAGCAGCATAATAACAGTTTGTCATTGAATATCACATATCATAGTCTTTATTCAAATTCAAAACAAAAAGTCATGTATGGGACAGCCAAAAGAGAGATGACATGCAAAGATACAAACAAGTACAGCCATACATTCATGGAATGGGTACCTTTTTCATTTGTGTCATCAATGAAGTGTCAAATCACTTTTGAATACTTGTAGCAACCTTATATCATGTCAAAAAGGGTAGTCATATGGCAATGGACAGTAGCAAGCAAGGTACAACCATGCCAAATGGAATGTAGTATATTCATATTTAGAAAGGACAGCAAGAGAAAGGTGAAGTATAAATGTATGATGTTTTATCTTCAGTGATGCAAACTATTTTGAATGTTCCCAAGCTATACAATGAAAATGTCATCACTGGCATATGCCAAGTCAAAAGCAAATAGAACAGCCATATAATAGCAATACATTAAAAGAGATAGTTATAACAGCAATGTAAGAGTGACAGGATTCTGTTTGATATGCAAAAGATACAGAATGATCACCATAGAGATCAAGCAATAAGAACTACATGGGAGTTATGGGTAATGCCAAAAGAACTCAAAGAACAAATAAGGAAATAGTCAATAGACTTAAAAGAAAGAACAATATTTCAATCTCAAACAAAGAAGACACAGTGATCCACATAAAAGTTGAGTAGATGAACATCATATTAAAACATCTCTAGATGTCATAAAGAATGTATGAAGATACATTTAGAATAGTATTGTATCATTGTGAGGTCAACTGAATAAAGCATCTTACCAAGTTGACACATGAAGAAAGCTACAGGGGCCATAAATAAATAAAGTTGTCAAGATATCATACACCTCGGTTTTGAATGCACCATAAGGAAGCATGCATATGAACCTCTTTAAAGGATGAAGGATTTCAGTTCACATTTGTTAAATGGCCCACAGAGCAATCAAATGGCAAAGAATGTTTAAACTATCATGAAGAAATATCATATCAAACACACCGTGGAGACAGCAACAAAGCAAGAGACCTCATGATAGCTGAGGGACTAGCATGGCTACAGAGGTATCAGACATAGGTTCATGCAATTGAAGATAGTTTGGCATCTAATGTCATTCTTATGGAGGCTTTGTAACAGGTTCAAGGCAAACAAGATGTGAACAGTGATATCCCTCTACATAGAAGGTCTTTGTCATGCATTGTGCAAAGATACTTATATAGATGATAGAGATCAAGAGTGTTTTAAGGCAAAGATTACAAAGGTTCAAGCATGATAGTGGCCTAAAGCTGGACAAAGGTTTACATGAAAGGTATATCAAAAGAATATAAGGGATGGAGACTGTCAACAGTTTTGAAAACTTCATTTCTTAAGGTGAGAAGGCCATATGGATTCATGTCATGCATAGTCATAGAGCCTAGGTAATGAAAGAAGGCATGTCATAAATGGAGGTGTGGCAGGACAGTCATTAAGTCTTCCATGACAGTCACCAATGAGGTCAATCAGCAAGACAGTCATCTGAAATCAGTGAACAAAGGTGAGTATGACAATGGTAGTGCAACCAAGAAGTAAATGGCATCTAAAATCCATGAAGATTGCCTGAGCATGTAGGTAAGCAAATACAGTATGCAGTCTATTTTGTCATTAGAGATCTTTAAGCAGCTAGGAAATAATCAAGAGGACTGTCAGAAATAAATACCATTGACAAGCATTCTTGGAGATGTGAACTTCATTGAAGATTGAACTTAAGGGAATGCTTCTCATTTAAAGATCAGTGGGATAGTCATGAAGGAAATCAACCTTTGACTATCATGAAGGAGCCTAACAATGATAAAAGTAGCAAACAGAGCTATGGATGACAAAACTATCACAGTCAATAAGAGAGCATATAAAGCTTATGTAAGCTTGTGAACAAGGGTGCACAGAAGAAGACTGGAGCTATAGATAGAAAGTCTTCATGGAGATGCAGAAAGTGCATGGTTTTCATATGTTAAACAAAAAATGCCCAAAATGTTCAAATCGAGCCTCATGCTACATCAAACAAAGTTTTTTTAATTCATTTCAAATGATAATACACAGAAAATGAAGTTTTTTCAAGTTATGGTACAGCCAACAGAGAATAAATGTAGATAATTCCTCAGATTCAAAGTCAGCTATCATTTTTATTATGCCAATATAGTGCAAAAAATTTGATAAGCTAGAGGATTGTATTTTGGTTGTGAATGTGGAAGGGGACAAAACTAACAGAAACCATGAATGCAGCAAAATTGGAGCTCATTTTGAGCTAAATGCAGATGCAAAGGAGAAAGTGACATTTTTTTTAGACTCGTTTCAAACAAATATACTCAGAACCATCAAAATTGTGGCCCCAGGCAGCAAATAGAGCAGGAAATCTCAAAAAATACAAAGAGATCATCAGAAAAAATGAGTTACCTTTATTTCTGCCATTTGTTGTGCCAAATCACAGATGTTTTCCCTTAAACAACTCTCATGGTGGCCTCAAACAATGAAAAAGCAATTCAGATGTTCATGGCTAGGCAAAAAACCAGAAGATACATCAAAAGCCAGTCACAGTCACGGCCTTAGAGGCCCAAAATTGACAAAGAAGAGGTCAAGTTCTTAGAGGAAACAGATTACCTTGCACTTTCCTCAAAGAATCGGCCAAAATCAACCTAGAATTGACCAAAAATGATGTAGATTGGGCGTCCAAACCCTACAGGCTTGGCGGCATGGCAGCAAGGAGGAGAAAAGAATGAAATGCATATTGAAAGATTTAGGTTTTTCTTTCTTCTTTTTCATCAATCGACCAATTTTCAATCGATGGTGTTTTTTGACTTTTCATTTAAACAATGTCATTGCAATCCTTTAGTGCTCATGGTAGAGACTTGGAAGTCTTTAAAACTTAATGATGATACATTTTGGAGGCATGAGGCATGTTTTTCTACCTTTAGTTATTTTTTCAAAGGCAAATAAACATTGTAAAAGCATGGGGTCGAATGTTATCTTGCTAGGCATGTCTTATTTTTTAGATGCATATGGAGGGATAAGGTGATGCCTAAATACATAGTATTGCAATTACATGTGCATAGAAGTATAAGACATGGTGATGTGTATAGGGAGGCATAAGGGTCACTTTGAAATGTATTGCATAGGACCTTGAATCATGATGATGTATGTTGTGAAATGCATGTAGGAATGGCTAGGGATTGTAAGGTATTTTGATAAGCCATGAGATGCTTTGATATAGCCTTGAGACATGTGATATGATGCAAGTGTGTGAGTCGTGTTGTTTTGCCTAGGGGTTACAAGATTTTTTTTTAATGTCAATTTTGCATAATCTAGGGATAGTTTAAATGTTGTAAACAAATGATAAAGTAATGAATTATGAATTTCTTTATCATTTGTAATAAAAATGTAAAAGGGCAATACTAGGCAGATTTATCACACATGGCAAAGTAAGTCTCATCGATTACTTTGTCATTCCTTCACAATATTTAATTTGTCCCTAAATCATGCAAAATCAGGAAATTAAATATTTGTGTCCTAAATGCCATTATTTTCTACATAGGTTTGTAATAAATTTGGATTGTAAAATATTAACTAAAGTGGTGTAATTATAAACCTCTTAGTCAATGTTAATTAGATGTAGAAGATAATGTATATTTATGTCATTTATTGTGCAAAATATTAGACATTTACGATGCTGCAGGGGAGGTTGACAAACAGGAACAAGAGTTATTGCACAAATTTGACTTGTTTCAGTGGCCTTAAAGAGCATTTAAAAATATTTTCAGGTGCTTCTATGTTTAGTGATGACATGCCTTGACTATTTCTACATTGGAAACCCATTTTGGAGGACTTTAGGCAGATATTTTGGAGACATTTATGAGATGCACGAAAATGGAGTTTTTTCATCCTTATCTCATTGCAGCTGTTTGGAGAGTATATAGTCATTCGTTTGACTCTTTGTATGGAGTTCTTTTTCATGTACATTCTGGAGTTAGTGATTTTTTCTGCAATCCTACTCAGTTTGAGCATGTTTTTGTAACCCTTTTGGTATATGAAATACAGAGAACACCTTGGATACCACTGATAGTCAGATTTTGCCTCCCTATTTTTTCAATATTGGGTATCATCAAGTGTTTGATCAAGTCATTCATGAGGTTTTTTTGTTTCCTTGTGACTTTGTCTTATGTTTCAATACCTTTTCTGCAAAAGGTGTGTTTATGCAGGTTGCAAACTATGTCTTAAAGTGTTATAAGGCTTTTAAACTATGAAGTTATCTTCCTTTTAAAGAGTTTAATGCATTTAGGCCTTTTTGTGAAGTGTTTTTGCAAACATACAGTAATAGGTTGTGCAGGTCTAGTTTCTGTTGTCTGTGGCCAAGTATATGCAAATCTAAGTTTCATTAACCACATCAAGTTTGGTGAATCACCCTTATTTTCACATTTTCCAGTTTTAACTTTCATTTTCAAAAGTATTCCTTTTCCTTTTTCCTCTGCAAATCCAGTAGATTCTAGGTGATAACCAACTAGGAAGCTGACCTTCTTCGGAGGTTCTTTCCATCATAGGTGACCCACAGGCCCAGAAAGATCTCATGTTTCTCCAGATTGCCAGGGTTTACAACTCAGCAAGAGTGCAAATCTGAGAGACAACAGTTTTTGGCACACCTGGTGGGACTGTGGAATTAGAAACAGTTCAAATATTACATTTTATTGCTAGTTTTGATGTGCTGCCAGTAAATTTTAGACTTGTAAGAGGTTAAAATCTGCATATCTGGCGACTCTAAGTTTTGGTTTAGTAAAATCAGTGCATTTCAGCTTATGAAAAGGATACAAACCAGAAGCAGTTCTTCGTCTTTTGAGTATTTACAATTATTCCCACCAAGGAGAAGAGAGATAATAGCTCAGAAACCTAAGAAAACTCGTGTCTATTCTAGGAGAGCCAAGTCTACTCCTCCTACTATTGGAACACATACTATCCCAAGAGTCCCAGTTACAATGATTCCTAGAGCTAGAAATTAGCCATTTGTCACATTCAACCAAGGTAGCCCACTGAATTTAGCTCAGCATGATGACATTCCTGTAGTTGCCTTGAAAAGTTTACCATATTTTAATGGTGAAGATCAGACTACTCCAGTTGAGCATATAAAGGATGTTGAAAACTTCTGTGTTGTCCATCATGTGACACAAGAGAATGTTGCAATCAGGTTGTTAGCAGCTTCCCTCAAAGGGAAGGCTTTGCAATGGTTCAAAAGTCTGCTAGTGAACTCCATAGATTCATGGGATCATTTGGGAGAGGAGTTGTGTAGCTTCTTTGAAGATAAATTAGACCATCTATCATTGGTGGAACAGCTGTCTATGATTAAGAGGGCTCCTCACGAGGTTATGTCAGACTTCAACCACCGTTTCCAGAAGACATGGGATAGAATCCCACCAATGATAAGGCCTACTATTGACCATGCTTTCTTATATTATTTGAGATCTTTGAATAGTGATATTTCTGTTATGATTCAATCTATGGGAGGAGATTCCTTACCACAAGCTTATGCTATAGCCATAAGAGCTGAGAACAGCCTCATACAGGTTGGTAAAATTGCCACTAGACCTCCTTTGCTAATATTTCCTGTTATTCAGCCATTAATGTGAATGAATGTGCCTCCTATAGCTGTTATACCTGTTGTACCAGCGTTACCAGCACCTCATACTTAGTCCAATAACCAAGAGAATGCTACTCAAACTCAATCTTTTGAGTTACAGGAGATCAAAGGGCTATTACAATCTTTTGGTAATGAGATAGTGAACATCAAGAGGCAGAAAAGTCAAAATTTTAGACCTTATCAGCCCCCATTTTAGTCTAATTACCAGCAAAATCAGCCAAATAGGCCACCTTATCAGCCCAATAATCAAGGTCCAAGGCAAGCCTTTAACTCTAGGCCTTATCAGGCCTACAATCCAAACGCTGCTAGTTCCTCGAAGGAAATTGTACCCACGCAAAAAAATTTGGCTCAAGACTATGACTGGTGCTTTCCTTGTAACTCGCCTCATAACCAAAATACCTATGCCAATGGGGTGATTAACCAAGCTTTGATGGTTCAAAACAGTCCAGCAGTGTAGTCTAATGTGCTTGTAGAACCTCCTGTTTAGCAGCAAGAAGAACAGGTACATGAGACGACACTCTTAAACTGGAAAGGAGAGGAATTATGTGGTATGAACCAAGTTGGTTCTTCAATTGCAGCCAATACATGTAGCAAGAAAAGGGCTATTGATGAGGGGCAGCAATCTAGTAAGGTTCAAACTCATGAGCATCAAGTGCCAAATGTGGGACAAGGTGTTTCTAAGCCATCAAATGCTAAGAAAATGCAAGTTTAATCAAAAGGCCAGCCTTTGATAGGCAAGGAGCAGCTTAATCCACCAGTTCAACCAGCTTGTGCTCAAGGTGACGTGGCTGCCCCCAAAAGCCAAGTTAAATTAGGTACATATGCTTTCAATATCCTTGAGCATATGAAAAAAGTGAATGTATCCATGTCTATGTGGGATTCCCTAAGTATCCCTAGCCAAAAGGACTTGCTTCAATCAGCCTTATCACATTTAAAATTATCTCAAGAGTCTGATATAGATAAGTCTAAAGCTGTTTTGACAAATAACATTGGAAAAAATGTAGAACAACAAGCTTCAGAGGTCAAACCCCCACCATTTTACGTGTCTTTGATCATAGGGGATCATTTAGTCCATAACTACATGATTGACTCAGGTGCTAGTAGTTCCATCATGCCAAAATAGATTGTTGAGAAGTTAGGCATTGAATATGAGCCATTAGAGAAGGGTGTTGTTCAGCTAGATGGAACTACTGTTAATACAGTGGGTGTCATAAAGGGGCTGAGTTTAACTCTGCATGCCTATCCAAATTTCTCTATCCTGTAGGACATATATGTCATTGAATTACCTCCTTATTTTTCCATTTGTTTGTCAAGGGATTTTACTATAAAGATAAGAGGTTACCTATCCTTAGATTGGTCTCATATGCTGTTCAGAACTAGGTACGACACTATGGTGACTATCAAGTCAGAACCCATTACTAAGGACCATATTGAACATTACACTCCATGTCCCATCAATGCCAACTTGGTTGCAAGTGAACAAGAGGAACAACCCATTGTCCAAGAAGGCAGCACGCAGATTGAAGGTATACCAGAAGTTCTTCTTGATGAATGGGCAGATCAGACTCAAGTGGTTGATCCATGTGAACACCTAGAAGAGGCTGGTTTGGGTGTGTATATGATGCATGAGGTTGATTCATTTCTACCTAACATTGAAAAAAGTGTAGAACAATAGGATGGGCAACAAGATAATGAGGTCTGGGAGCTATTTTTTGATGGCTCAAGGAGTAAGATGGGTGCTGATGGTGGATGCATGCTTGTTTCCCCAAAGGGTGAGAGGTACTATTCATCTTTTAGATTTTGTTTCAACTGTACTAACAACGTGGCTAAATACAAATCTCTTATTCAAGGCTTGGAATGGGCAAGACAAAAAGATATTAGCTGTCTAAAGTATTATGGGGACAGCGAATTGGTTGTAAATCAGGTGAGAAAACTTAATGTCACAAAAAATGATCTGCTTAAGTCTTACAAGCATAGAGTATGGGACCTCCTGGAGGGATTTGATGCATTCAATTTGATATCCATACCTAGAAATCAGAATAAACATGCTGATAGGCTGGCTGCTATAGGGACTGAATATGACATTCCCAAGGAGATTAGTAGTGATAAGACTAATCAACATATTAAGATTGTTGTTAGGCCTACTGTGCCAGATAATAACACATTGGCAGGTGTTTGATAGTGATCAGCAGATTGTAAACTTCTTGAGAGAGGAAGTTGTTATGGGTAAATTTGATGATAAATAAAATGAATTATAAACCCAATAACTTCAATAGAATATGCAAATAACAAAGATTAAAATTAAGTAAACAACTTGTAGTGCTTTGTTACTTAACGGCTTCCATGGTTTGCCTATTCTTGATTGATCTTTGGTGATGAATGTAGCCCTCAGGAAGCTTGCTTCCTTGCTTTGATTCCTCAAGATGACAAAGGAGAAGTGGCTCAGATACTTGTTGTATTGAAGATGAGATTCAACATAATATAGGATGAATAGTGAATATTGCAAGAGTGGGGGTGCCAATGGTGCGCTATGGATTCGACACAGTAATCTTACTTAAAAGCTTCGCAATTTGAAAATGGAAGAATAGAGGGGTACTTATAGACTTGTGAGAGAAGATCAATAGTGTAGAAGAAATAAGAAGATCAACGAGGATAGTTGAGAGAATGTGCATGAATAGAAAGAAGACATGTGTCATTCAAAAAGATGTTTTGTTGAGCTAACTGCTTCTTGATGAGGATGATCTTTTATTTCTTAAATTAGAATATATTTTTCTAATTTAAGAGTTTGATGACAAAAACAAAGTTTGCTTTAAATCAGTTAACTCAACTTTTTCTTTTGCATGACAAGGAGAATTTATTTTTAAAAGATTTCGAAGATAAGAAAGCAAAATTAAATAAATAAATTTATTTAATTGATTGTGCAAGATTTAGAGGAATAAATAAAATATTTGATTATATTTTCTTTTTGGAGACTGAGATTTTAATTTAAATAAATTTGCATTTTATTTAAATTTGGAAGAATAAATGATTTAATTAAATAATTAAAATTATTTAATTGTTTAGAAGAATAAAGTTGATATTGATGAAATTAATTAAATAAATGTAATTTATTCAATTAATGGGGGGAAAGTGAATCAAATAAATAAATTGATTTATTTGTTTATTGATAGAGGAATATTAAGATGAAATAAATATTTAAAATATTTATTTAAGTAGAGTCATATCATTTTTAGGTGTATACATTTTGCCCCTCTTTGATGCAATGTGTTTTATCATGTTGTTTCAAAGAATAAGAATTTTTAACAATGATGCATGCCCTAGTTTGCCCCTAGTATAAGTTTAACAACTAGGTGCCCCCTCGGGAGATTGGATGGGAAGAAGGCAGAAGGCCAAAGACAGATAATCTCACGAAGAAGAAGGTGGAAAATAGGTTAGGTTGAAGAAAATAGGACATGGTTTGGAGAAACAGGCATGGGAAGTAGTCACAGTTGCCACACAGTCAGCTATGGTTCACTTGCTATATATAGGAGCTGGGTCCACAAGTCCTATTCATTTCCACACTTGTCTTTAGTTAATTTGTCCTTAAGAGATTAGGAGAGCAGAGGAGCTAGAGAAGTTGACAAAGATATGGATATTTCGCGTGAGGAGCACCGGTTTGAGCGAGTTTGACGGTTCAATTGGCCACCTAAGGCAGGACCACTGATATGTAGTTTGGCAAAACTTGCCTAAAGTCATTTATTAGGACAATAAATGCTTAGTAAAAAAACTAGGATGGATGCACCGAACTGTAGTTCGGCACATATGCGCACTGAAATGGTGCATATGACAGGAAACCACGCATATGAGTGA
Source organism: Cunninghamia lanceolata (assembly GCA_027924645.1). Lineage (NCBI taxonomy): Eukaryota > Viridiplantae > Streptophyta > Pinopsida > Cupressales > Cupressaceae > Cunninghamia > Cunninghamia lanceolata. The sequence continues at coordinate 8,341,031 of BSBN01000165.1, read as the reverse complement.
TCTTTCAGCACATTTGATAAAGCTGCACATATAGGCTATGAATCGGCGCATTCACTGCGGAACCGCGCATTTGACACAAAAAGCAACGCATATGCCAGAACGGTGCATATACGTCAATGATCGACGCATTCATGATGAAGCAACATATCTGATATGAATCAGCGCATTTGCTACCTGGTTCAGCACATTTACACTAGGATAATCAGCTGACTTAACGAAATTAACCCAATTGGCACCTTGATCGATGCGTCAATTGATAAGCGATCTCTGAGATTGCTGAGAATCTAGTCAAGAGATGATATGCTATTTTGATCAATTTGATGTGTTAAGTCAGTGATAGGATAGTTTGATTGCTTTGAGTAGCTTTTGCTTGGATATGGGTTTTTTTGCTTGACGCTATGCTTTGCTTGGTTGCGGGAGGATATTTGTGATACTCTGATGTCACGAGAGTAGTTCCCTTTGCCGTTGTTGCAGCGGTATATGCTGACAGAGATGGATCGTGAGGCTCTTGGTGCTATGGGCCTGGATTATGTTTGCTTCATGCCCGAGGTTCACACGAACCTCAGTCTGTTGACTGCGGCGGTAGAAAGATTTCACAGTGAGGACGGGACTTTTTATTTACCGATTGGGGAGATGGCGATCACTCTGGAGGATGTTTACAGGATTCTGCACCTTCCTCTTCAGGGAGAGTTGGTAGAGTATGATCCACAGTGTGATGCAGGATTGGCAGAGTGCAGACATGTTTTTGATGACCTGGAGCTTGTTGAGCAGGTGATTTCATGGCAGGATATACATGACTATTATGACTACTTCCCGGGGATAGTGGTAGGATTGATCAACGACATAGTATACCCCAATAGGAGATCACACGGGTTCCCGATTGGCTGGGGGAGGATGATCACTGACGGGACTCGGTATGCATGGGGTGTGTGCATGCTTGTACACTTGTACAGGGATATATACCAAGTTGTGTACCATAGAGGGGCCAGCTTGGCAGCAGGTGTGTCTTTTTTACAGTTTTGGTTGTGGGAGCACATAGCGATCACACGACTGATTTGTGTTTTTGCGAGATAGCTAGGAGAGCCGTACAGTTATGGTTACGCAGGAGTTATTTCCTAGCACAAGCTGGGAAAGCTCAAGTATTGGAGACATGCGTTAGATAATGTAGATGCAGTTATCTGCGCCCATACCTAGACTACAAGGTATGGGATGATGAGGATGACGAGTTGACATATTGTTTCTAGACTCGGTGGCTCATTGGCAGGACGCGGTTCATATTAGAGCGTCAGATTGTCAGCAGAGTGCAGAGGCAGTTTGGCAGAGTACAAGGCAGGCCACAGGGGTAGGCTTGATTTGCGATGACCCATGCAGAGAGGCTGAGGTGGGGTCCAGTGGCGTCTTATGAGGAGGCGTTAGTAGATTTTCGGTAGATCCCATATACAACCTGGCCGATGAGGAGAGAGATAGTAGACGTGGGGATGACTCCAGACTATTAGGAGTGGCTTGTGGCTCATCCATTTCCTAGATATTTAGGTCCTAGAGAGTTGGTTCCTCGCATAGACGAGGAGGATTCAGATGATGAGGAGGGGGCTGGCAGGAGGAGGAGATGGAGGAGGGGTAGAGGGGGTCAAGGAGAGGGAGGTGATGGTGGAGATGGCAGTAGAGGAGGAGGAGGAGGAGATGGAGGCAGACTGAGACAGAGGAGGAGGAGGTCTATGGAGGGACCTTCAGGATAGTAGCATGTTGCGCAGCCGCAGGCTGCAAGGCAGGTGCAGGTGCCGGCACAATAGGGGGTATAGCAGGGACAGATGCTGCCACCATAGCAGGTGGCCCAGCAGCAGGTGCAAGTATAGGGATAGTAGGCTCTATAGCCTGACTTACACTAGTAGGCCATGACTGTGTTACAGGGTCAGGTGAGGCAGGTGAGGGCACACCTTAGATCAGTAGAGCTTCAGAGAGAGGCAGATGTAGGACGCATATCAGAGATCTCTAGAGAGCGAGACTCAGCCTTGGCAAGGGTGCAGGCCATCAGAGTAGAGAGATATGCGGTAGTAGCAGCCCTAGGTACAAATGGTACCATGATCTTTTTAGTTACACAAGTGCAGTAGGCACAGGCACAACTTGCACAGATATAGGCATAGTTGGCACAGGTACAGGGGTAGCTCACCAGAGCGCAAGCACAGACATAGTACTACAAAGGATTGTATCATGGGGTCGTGCCAGCAGACCAGCGCGCACCTAACTATAGGAGCCATTTTGTGGCTTCACAAATGGCAGGTGAATCTTGTTCTAGAGCATCAGTGAGAGGCTCCAAGCAGTCAAGGGAGAGAGAGGAGAGGGCAGTGTGAAGAGAACTAGTGTCTCAAATTACCGCTTGGAACCTCATTTTTAGTCATTGGTGTTGTTCATATGAATCACATGGTTCAAGGGTTCATTGAACCGTTCAAGAGTTCATCGGGTTCAATGGTTCAACGAGAACAGTCATCGTTGTGACAAAAGACTATCAATGTATCCTTGTTAATCTCTATTGATGGCATGTGTTTCACCGATGGTCACTACCATCGGAAAGACTTTCAATATCGGTGGGAGTTTGGAAGTCTTTGACCAATCTACAAGGTCTCACCGAGGGGATGGCATGAGTTTTGTCATCGGCTAAGCCCGTGGTGGTCACTCCAAAGTTACCAGTCATTTTGATGAAGGGTTGGTGTAGCATTGATGTTGGTGGGACAAGGAACCGTCAGAGTGAATGGTTAAGTGTTCACCGATAGTTTATGTTATTCTGATGATCCTTTAGACTGGCATCGTCGGCAACAAAATTGCCAACGATAGTCTTACTAAGTGATTATGTTTATAAACCTTGATGTCTAATGCAACCTGGTGCATGTGGGACTAATGGTGAACAATTACGATGGTTGGAAGACAGCGACGATGGGTAAGTGGATCAAACAGTTAGGGCAGAAGTTGCAAAACAATTTTCTACTCTTGGAGACTATAATATTTACTAATCTGCTGATGTCGTTAAGTGATTGATGAAGTGATTGGATCATATTGTTCTTTCTGTAAATGTACAGTGGAATTGAACAATGTATATGATTTAAGAATCAATGCCTGAGCAAGAAAGGCTGTGATCTTTATTGTAACATTTAAGCTTACTGTAAATAAAGATTGTCTCTCTTGTGGTGGTGGGTTTTTTACCCGAAAGGGTTTTCCCACATATATCTGGTATTGTTCTTGTTTATCTTGTATGTTTATTCTATTTTTCTGGTGTGTTCATCTATATATTTGAATTAAACATAACCTGTCTACATTATCCCCTTTGAATTGACATTAGGGAAGCTATATTCTGCACCTGTGCTTTCCTTACAATTGGTATCAGAGCCTGGCCAGTTGTGTTATCCTTGTTGGTAAGTTGGGTTTTTTGTGTCAATTCTGGGAGTGAGAGTTCTGTAGAGGTATATTTTATTAAATTAGATGGCAAGTACATCAAGAAAGATAGACATTGAAAAGTTTAATGGCACAAACTTTGAGTTGTGGAAGCTTAAAGTTGAAGATAAGTTGGTCGACAGAGATCTTTGGGTTGCTGTGTCTGGGCTTAAACCTTTAGGCATGAAGCAAGAAGATTGGGACCTGGTAGATAGGAAAGCCAGAGGACTGATAAGATTAAGTTTAGCAGATTCTATTCTATTGAACATCCATGAGGAGAAGACTAAAAGATTTGTGGAAGAAGTTGGGAGATATTTATCAGGGCAAGTCCTTGGTAAATAAATTGTTCCTCAGAAAGAAGTTGTACTCTCTAAAAATGGATGAAGGAGCATCTGTAGCAAACCATCTAAACACATTTAATACAATTGTTGCACAGTTGACTTTTGTAGGTGTAAAAATAGAAGAAGAGGACCGTTGTATGCTTCTGTTATGTTCCTTACCTAACTCATGGGACCATCTTGTGATGGCTATTGGAAGTACAACAACCACATTTACAACTGAAGTAGTTGTTGCCTCACTACTATCTAAAGAGATGTGGAGGAAATCTTCTGAGACGGCCAAATAGGCCCTATCTGTTTGAGGTAGATCAAAGGAAAGAGACAAGAAGAGGGACAAGAAGTCTAAGTCCAAATCAGAGGGGAGATCAAAATATCCTGGCAAAAATTCCAAGGTGAAGTGCTGGAATTGTGGGCAGAAAGGACACGTCAGAAAAGACTGTAAAGAGGAGAGAAAGAAGAAGAAGAAGAACTTCTCTGACACTGATTCTTCTCAGAGTGATGTTGATGCCTTCATTGCTGCCTTGGCAATGCCTGCATCTGAAGATGTATGGCTGGTGGATTCAAAAGCGTCTTTTCATATGACATCTCACAGAGAATGGTTCACTAAGTATGAACCATATGCTGGTGGGAAGGTGTTCCTGGCAAGTGATTCGACACTAGAAATTGTTGGCTGAGGAAGAGTCAGAATCTAGTTCCCGGATGGCAGAATAAAGGGAATGAATGGAGTACTACACATAACAGGTCTGGCTCGTAATTTACTTTATGTTAGTAAGCTTAATGATGTTGGAGTGCAAGTTACTTTTGTGAATGGTGGTTGTAAGATGACTAGAGGTTCTATTGTTCTGGAAAAGGGTGAACGCATTGGAACTTTGTATATGTTAGATGCTAAACCAGTGTGCAGTAATAATGTCTCTATAAAATCTAAAAAAGCTACTGTTGTAACACATGATGCAAACTCTATGGAAGTTAAACTTCCTGCAGAGAAAACAATGCTCTTGCATCATAGACTTGGTCACATAGGTGAAAAAGGTTTAAAAACCTTGAAAAACAAAAACCTGGTAGATGGGCTAATTGATTATAATCTGGAGTTCAATTTCTATGAACATTGCATATATGGAAAACAGAACCATGTTTCATTTTATTCTAGTTCTCATAAATCTTCTGGTGTTCTAGACTATGTACATTCTGATGTTTTTGGTCCAGTTGATGTTCCTTCTCTATCTAAATCAAGATACTACGTATCGTTTATTGATGATTATTCAAGGAGGGCATTTGTATATTTTTTGAAAAATAAATCAGAAGTGTTCAGTCGGTTTAAAGAATTTAAAAATCTTGTGGAAAATTAGACTGGTAGAAAAATAAAATGTTTGAGAACGGATAACGGTAGTGAATATTGCAATGCAGATTTTGATAAATTTTGTCTTGATCATGGAATAAAAAGGCATAAGACTATACCTTATACTCCACAGCAAAATGGAGTTGCTGAAAGGTTGAATCGATCATTGATGGAGAAAGAAATAAGTATGTTGAGTTATGCTGGCCTTGAACAACAGTTATGGGCTGAGGTAGTTGATACAGCTTGTTACTTGTTGAACTGTTCTCCTACTTCGACATTGGTTGATAAGACACCTATGGAAGCATGGTCTAGAAAGAAGCCCTCTCTAAGACATCTTCGTGTCTTTGGCTATGAGGCATATGCTCAAATTCCTGAGGTAAAAAGATCTAAGCTGGATTACAAAGTAGTCAAATGTATCTTTATTGGCTATAGAATCGGTGTTAAAGGGTACAAGCTTTGGAATCCTGAAACTGAAAAGGTAATTTACAGCAGGAATGTAATTTTCAGAGAGCTAAAACCTTTGGTTATTGATCCTCAGCCGGAGAAGACAGAAGAGAATAAAGAAAAGAGTGTTGTTAATATTCCTCTAACCCTTATAAAAGAGGAACAACAAGCACCAAGTGTAGATGATTCAGATGTGAGTTTGGGTAGCTCCGAAGATTCAGATCCAGAGCAAGAACCTGAACCAGCACCTCAGCCATTGAGGCGATCTACACGTGAAAGAAGACAACCAGATAGGTATGGATTTTCAGTACTTGATTCAAGTTGTGCCTATGCTTTGCTTACTGATACTGATGAACCTAGGACTGTGAGGAAGCTATTAGTTTACCTGATTCAGATTCTTGGTTAGAAGCCATGGATAGCGAAATGTCATCATTGGAGAAAAATGGAACTTGGGATCTAGTGCCCTTGCCTGAAGGTAGAAAACTTGTGGGCTGTCAGTGGGTATTTAAAAAGAAATATGGTCCAGATGGTTGTATTGAAAAGTACAAGGCAAGACTAGTTGCTAAGGGGTATTCCCAAAAGGAAGGTATAGATTATGGAGAAATCTTCTCTCCTGTAACTAAGCTGACATCCATTAGATTTCTGTTGTCACTTGCAGCAGCGTATGACTTTGAAATTGAGCAGATGGATGTGACGACAGTGTTTCTTCATGGGGACCTTGAAGAAATTTATATGTCCCAGTCAGAGCATTTTGTGGAAAAAGGTAAAGAACATCTGGTATGTAAACTTAAAAAGTCTCTTTATGGTTTGAAGCAATCTCCTAGAATGTGGTATCAGAAATTTGATACGTATGTTTTATCTTTGGGCTATGTGAGATCTAAATCTGATCATTGTGTCTATTATAAAACTGATGGTGATCAGATTCTTATAATTGGACTATATGTGGATGACATGTTATTCATTGGCAATGGTAAGGGGATGATTTCAGAATTAAAATCTCAGTTGTCCTTGAAATTTGAAATGAAGAATCTGGGGGTAGGGAAGTACATTCTGGGAATGGAAATTAAAAGGGACAGATCTAAGAGAAATCTTTGGCTCAGCCAAAGCAAGTATATTACCAATGCTCTTGATAAATTTAATATGTCTGATTGCAAACAGTTAGTTGTTCTAGTTTTGCAGGGAATGAAACTATCTGTTGAAGATTGTCCAGAATCTTTGAATGAAATTGATGACATGAAAAAAGTGCCTTATACAAGTGCTATTAGTAGTTTAATGTACGCAATGGTCTGTACCAAACCAGACATTGCCCAAGTAGTGGGAGTTTTGAGCCGGTTTATGGCGAATCTAGGCAAATCACATTGGGATGCTATGAAAAGAGTTATGAGGTATTTGAAGGGAACTTTTGACTATGCTATTTGCTATCATGGAAACTCAATTGGATCTCAGAGATCTATAAGCATTCAGGGATATGTTGATTATGATTGGGCAGGGGACATTGATAGTAGAAGATCCACCAGTGGATATGTATTCACGTTAAATGGTGGTGCTATCAGTTGGATGAGCAAGCAGTAGGTTGTAGTCGCTTTGTCCACAATAGAGGCAGAGTACATGGCAGCTACTCGTGCATGCCAAGAAGTCGTTTGGTTGAAAAGGTTGTGTTCTGATGTTGGTTTTAATGCAGGGCAGATACAAATTCTCTGTGACAGTCAAAGTGCTATATGTTTGGTGAAGAACCCTACATTTCATGCTAGGACAAAACATATTGATGTACAATATCACTTTGTTCATGATATGGTGGAATACAGGAAGGTGAAGCTGGAAAAGATTGACACTTTGGAAAATGTTGCTGACGCCTTAACTAAACCAGTGAGCATGACCAAGTTTAAATGGTGTTCAGATGCAATGGGTCTTCGGGCCCATAATACTCAGTAATAGAATGAGGATTAAGAGGTAGCAGTAATCTCTTCAACAAGTGGGAGATTGAAGAGAACTAGTGTCTCAAATTACTACTTGGAACCTCATTTTGAGTCTTTGGTGTTGTTCATATGAATCACATGGTTCAAGGGTTCATTGAACTGTTCAAGGGTTCATTGAACTGTTCAAGAGTTCATCAGGTTCAATGGTTCAACGAGAATAGTCATCGTTGTGATAGAACACTATCGGCGTATCCTTGTTAAGCTCTACCAATGGCATGTGTTTCATCGATGGTCACTACCATCGGAAAGACTTTCAGTATCAGCGGGAGTTTGAAAGTCTTTGACCAATCTGCAAGGTCTCACCGAGGGGAGTGAGCTATCGGCATGAGTTTTGTCATCGACTAAGCCTGTGGTGGTCACTCCGAAGTTACCAGTCATTTTGATGAAGGGTTGGTGTAGCATTGGCGTTAGTGGGACAAGGAACCATTGGAGTGAATGGTTAAGTGTTCACCGATAGTTTATGTTATTCCGATGAGCCTTTAGACTAGCATTGTCAGCAACAAAATTATCGATGATAGTCTTACTGAGTGATTATGTTTATAAACCTTGATGTCCAATTCGACCTGGTGCATGTGGGACCAATGGTCTCGCAAGTATGTGAACAGTTGCGACGGTTGGAAGGTAGTGACGATGGGTAAGTTGGATCAAACAATTAGGGCAGAAGTTGTAAAACAGTTTTCTGCTCTTGGAGACTGTAATATATACTGATCTACTGATGTCATTAAGTGATTGATGAAGTGATTGACCATATTGTTCTTTCTGTAAATGTACAGTGGAATTGAATAGTGTCTATGATTTGAGAATCAATGCCTGAGCGAGAAAGGCTGTGATCTTTATTGTAACATTTAAGCTTACTGTAAATAAAGATTGTCTCTCTTGTGGTGGTGGGTTTTTTACCCGAAAGGGTTTTCCCACGTATATCCGATATTGTTCTCGTTTATCTTGTATGTTTATTCTATTTTTCTGGTGTGTTCATCTGTATATTTGAATTAAACGTAACCTGTCTGCATTATCCCCTTTGAATTGACATTAGGGAAGCTGTATTCCGCACCTGTGCTTTCCTTACACAGTGTAGGGAGTAGTGTTCCATGGCAACAGGGCTAGCCAGTTTTTTGATATTTGTACCAATTTTTGACTTTATGTATAGACATTTTTTGATGGCTCAAATAGCTTGATATGTATATATTTGCATTATTTTGCCTCAAGACATGCATTATTATCTTTGTGTATTTTGTATACATTTCATGACATGACTCCCAGAGATGGACAGATATTTTGATATATTGTACATTTGGACATGTTTTATGCTTATATGATGATGTAGCTATTGATGTTCTACACGCTCTTGTTTGATGTTTATATGCCATGGATGCAAGCTATCTTATGATGTTCTATATGTTATGCCTACTTTGATTATGTTTATATGATGTCAATGTAGTCCTAGATGGATTATGATGGTATGATATTCGAATGCAAATGTGAATGTTGTTGATATGATTATGCAACGTGCTAGATGATCTATATGTACTTGTCTATGGTTTTGATTTTGTTGTTGATATGATGTACTGATGCGGGTGTATATGGATGACCTGATGCACTTATTATGTATGCAAATGATTCAATCATGTGAATGACTATCTCATGTGATATGATATGCAATATTTATGCTATGTTTTTGGTATGTCCAAATGTACTCAATCGACACAGAGATGACATTCATTTGTAAGCATTGATACTCTGCAATATTTGCTAATTGCATGGATGATATGAATTTATGGATATGAAATGGATGTGGATATTTTGTCATCATTAGAGTGCAAGTACTTTGCTTTCATCATTGGGCACTTTTTGTTTATTTTCTCTTTTTGAAATGTTGTGAGAAAATACAAGCATCTAGGTATAATTAAACCAAGATGACCTAATTATTTCTTACAAGGATTTTGATTTAGCAAGTTGATACAAGCATCTAGTCAAACTTGAATCTAGATGACCTGAGTACCTCTTGCATTTCAACAGACAAGGATTGCCCCTTTTCATGTTTAGACCTCCAAAGTCCTCAATGATCTTTTGTTGATCATGTCGTTAGACAAAAGTCATCACATTACAAAATTTTGATCCACAAATAGCAGACAAAGAAAATGATTATGCCCCCATCATAGCATCTCTAGCTTTTGGCATCCTTGAGTAGCATAGAAAGACATAATGACAAAAATTCAAGACCTTGTAAGTTAACCAGTTCATAAAGCACAAAACATTCTTGCATTTAGATGTGTCTTCTTGCCATAATTGATATAGAATCAGTTTGAGGGTTTTGGTATATGTCTTTGCTTTTGGACTGGTTGATGTTCTGTGCCAAGATTTTTGTTTTGGGTAGCTTGCTTTGTTGCGTGCACTTGTTGAGTGAAAGGTATCACAATCCTTATTGGTATCCTTTTAGAACATGTGGCATTCAAGAATCCAAATCTGCAACTAGGTCAAGGAGTTGCCCCCGGTTTAGACAAAGGATTGACTTATTATGGGTGCCTTGACAAACAGACATGGACAGACGGACCCTAAGGGACTGACCTAGTGCCTCAGGGGTTCATTGCTAAATGGCCTTCCCTACATGACGACACAGATGCAACATAGTTCAGGGTGAACCTAATGGACCTAGGACCTAGGCGATGGCAAAGATGCAGAATTGGTATGGACAGCAGGACAAACGAAACCTTGATGGAAAGGACAGGAAAGAAGCAGAGTGAAGTGGAGCCTCGGGGGCGCATTGAGAATGGCCTTGCCTACTGATAACTTAGAGGTGACGTATTTCGACAACGGTTCAATGGATTGGTTCAAGACGAATGACATGATGGACATGAGAGAGATAAGGTCACAATAGATAGAGGAAGTAGTTTGTCACAGATAGTGCCTGTTTACCAAGTTTTCACCACTTGCTTTTATTTGCACAAGAGCTAAAAAAAAGTGCATGACGCCTGTTTGCCAGGTTTTCATCATGGTATCTATCCCAAGCGCCTGTTTGCCAGGTTTTCACCAAAGGACGATTTTTTTTATATTTTCCATTTTTTTAATTTTTTTGTTTTGTTTTTTTATCACTTTTCAATTTTTTCTTAATTTTTGGACTGCCTTGCATTGTGGGTTAGGTATAGAACTTGAGAAGATGCATGTTGTTGATAGGATCATCAAATAGTTTGCCTTTAGATGTAGCCAATTGAAAAGGTCTTGACCCATCGGCTATGATGATGACATAGGGACCCAACCAGTTGGGTTCGAACTTGCCTTTCTTCTCTCGATCTTGTTGATTTCTTGGATTTTCTCTAAGAACTAGGTCACCAACTTGGAATACTCAGGACTTTACCCTGTGATTGTAACTTCTGGACATTTGTTGTTGATAAGCTTTGAGGTGGTTAAAGGCCTGTTGCCTTCTCTCTTCGAGCAGCTCTAACTCTTGAAGTCTAGACACTCTGTACTCTTCATCAGATATGAGACCTTTTAACGAAACTCGCAAGGATGGGATCTCAACTTCAATGGGCAAGATGACTTCAGATCCATAGACCAAGGAATATGGTGTTGCACCTATGGGTGTGCAGATACTTGTACGATAGGCCCACAATGCTAAATTTAATTGGATATGCCAATCACGGTCAGCATCATTGACAGTCTTTTTTAAGATTTTCAAGATAGTTTTATTTGATACCTCTGCCTGGCCATTTCCTTGGGAGTAATAGGGAGTAGAAAAGCGGTGTTGGATATGGAATTTGTCACATAGTTCCCTGACATCCTAATTTTTGAATGGTCATCCATTATCCATGATAATGGATGAAGGGATACCATAGCGACAAATGATATAGTTCAAGATAAAGGAGGCAATATGCTCACCTGTGATATTGGCTAAGGGCATGGCTTCAATCCACTTCATAAAGTACTCAGTGGCAGTGATTATGAATTTATGGCCGCTAGATGAGGGAGGGTGGATCTTGCCCACTAAGTCAAGTCCCCACTGACAGAAAGGCCAAGGAGTTGTTAATGGTTGTAGCTCCTGTGCTGGTGCATGTATCAGGTTCCCATGGATTTGGCACTTCTTGCACTTCTTTACAAAATGATAGGAATCTTGTTCCATGGTTGGCCAGTAGTATCCCATGCGTATGAGTTTCTTGGCTAGGGTAGGGCCACTAGAGTGGGTCCCGCATATACCGTCGTGCACTTCATTCAACATGGTTTGATATTCCTCACTATCGAGACACCTAAGGAGAGAACCATCAAGACCTCTGTGATATAAGGTATTAGCAACAATGACATACTGGGATACCTGACAAATGGAGGTTCATTTTTGGTTCCTGGAGAGATCAAGTGGGAGGGTATTCTCTTTAAGAGAGGCAAATATTTTTCCATAGAGGGTTGAATTAGTTCCAATAATGTGGAAAATAATATGGGATTCAGGAGTGTCATATACAGGACGGGACACTGGCTCTACCAAGAACTCATAACATTATTGATTATTTGGAATATCGAGGAGAGATGCAATTGTGGCCATGGCGTCTGTAGCTTTGTTCTCAATCCTTGGTATATGCTCAAAAGAGATATCGACAAAGTATTCCTTGTGTTAGTGCCTGAATTGACTGGTAGTTTTTTGAGCAATTTTCATTCAGGCACTCTCCCTAAGTATCCAAAAAATGTTCTAAGTGTTGGACCTCCTCAGCAGTTTTCAGCTGCATCATCATATTTTCTTGCGGAGGAGGTCATCATCATCATGTTTGTTTCGATGAAGGTCAGCATCATCATGTTCTCCGTCGACCGGTTTCTCATCGTCGTCATCATATTGAAATATCGGGTGATGTTTGGTTTTTATCCTGATGATGCTGACGAGCTACAGTGCGCCCTGATTTGCTTGCGGAGGTGATTTTTCGAGTATCCGGTGATCTTCCATTTATCACCTTGCCCAGACATGATGATGATGTGCCCCGATATTCTGAAGGGGTTATTCTCTAAGTTGTTCGACCTGACTTGCTTTTTCTTAAGGGTCGTCATCATCATCATCATATTTCCAGTTATCACCGTGTTGCTTGCGAGGGTCATCATATTTTCTGCCTTCATGATATTTCGCCGGGGGTGATATTTTATCATCGGGTGATCTTGGTTATGATCATCCTGATGATGTTGTTGAAGAGTTCTAAGTGTGACCCGATATTCACTGGGGTCATCATATTTTGGACGTCAGGATGATCTTAGTCAATATCATCCTGATGATGTTGTATCACTTCTTGTTCGATTGTTTTGTCATCCTGATGATGCTGACGTCATCCTTATATCAGGGTGATATCTTTCTTTCTGCCTATCTGCATCATGATATTTCCGAAGGAGGGGATGATATTTTCATATCACTCGGGTGTATGTTTGTTACAGCGTCATGATGATGCTGATATCAAGGAGATATCCGCCTACCAGCTTCGTGCATTATCTAATGGGGGTGATCTTTTCAAGCATCATCATATTCATCTATCGCCCCGATCTTATAGTGAAGCTACAGTGCAACCTGATGTTAGTGCATCAGGATGATATTTCCAAATATCCGGTTGTCTTCCGAATATCATCCTGATGTTGATATGCTGATGACGTCATCAAGGTCCGGGGGGGTCATATTTCTAACATAGATCATCTTGTGGAGATCCCCCGATATTTGCAAACATGATGATGACGTCATCCGGATATGAGGAGGTGCGCAGTAGGCAGATATGATGATGACGTCAGCAGGATATGATGATGATGTCATCAGGATGTTTATCGGCCAGACTTTTGGTATAGGCTCAGCAGGAGGATGTTCCTCCTATGGATCAGGTTGTGCCGATGAAGGCGATTATCATGCAGTTATATTGCAATATGATGATGACGTCAGGGTGATATTTCGGGCAACAGGATATCATGCTGCTAGAGGATGATGATGATGAAGTCTTATACTAGTGTCGTCAAGAGCAAAAGCACCGACATGATATATGCTCATGACCTAGTATATAAAGTGTTAATGAGGTTGCTGCGGGGTGCATGTGGGATATTGATATCCTGCATTTTCAAATATCATGATGATGAATCTCGGCAGGAAATGGTTGCGATTAACTATCTGATGTTCTTCCCAAGGCCGCGGGTTGGTGCGCCATTAATGGCGATTGTTGCAGAGGTATGGGCGATGGCGTGGGTTGATCTAGTACCCGGTTGAAGATCTGGATCCCTAGGCGGTGGCGCAGGGCTCGAAAAATCTTCCTGTCTCCTCCCCTACCTGCTGCATTAATGTTTGAGCGCCATTTCTATGATACTGTATATCTGGCGGGATTTTTGGTCAACCTGGTAGTTAATGCTGAATACACCCTCCTGCTATATAATGCAGACGGTGTTATTCATTCAAGGTTGTTGAAAGTTGATGATTTTTGGCTCTGTAATCCAAAACCAGCTGATCTGGTTGCTCTGTACAGTCTAACTTGTGAGTTTATGTATCTCCTGTTGTACGATTTGGCATGAATCCACTGATTTCATGGTTGATCTTATATGAGTAATGCTATCTTAGCATGTGTTTTGTTAATTCTGTCTCCAGTATTGCATGTATTCTTCTTCTGGATCTGGATATTTGCGTAATGTTTAGATTCTAGAGCATAGAATTCCTATGTTGAATGTCTGATCTTTTAACTTCTGCTCAAGGGGCAGATTAAACTGTTTTCAGGTTGAACATTGGGAAGGGTATACTGCAGTAGGGATGCCATAAGTAGAGATAACTTAACACTCTTCATTGGGAGATATCTGTAAGGCAGATATCATGTGTATCCCCCTGAAATCCAGTTTTAGCTATTCATGCTGATCATTCACAGGTGTATGTCTACCGACTCTAAGCCCTGGATAGGCACCAATCATGCTGTGTTCTTGTGTTATACACCATGTCCAGCTTTGCATCCAAAATTCAAACTAAAACATTTTATACTTCCACCTGTTAGTTGTAGGAGTAGGATTAGGAACCCCCTGCATGCTCTCATACCCAACCAGACATCATGTCCAAGAATGTTGCCAGCCTTGTGATCTATCATGCAGATCTTGGTCCATACATGAGAGTATTCTGCCTGTTGCTGTCAAGTTAGATCCTTCTATCTTTGAGCTAGTCAAGGTTACATCTTGAGTTATAGGGATACCCCCCTTGGTGCGGCAGAACTAGAAGTGAAGGGGAGGAGCTCACGCAACCTCCTGTATTCAGTTGGCTGAATCTGCCTGTGCATTAGAAGTGGCAAATCCTAATGCTGATTCAAAGAATGTCAACAAAATGGCGACTCTGCTGGGGAGTGAACAGTAAAAGTATTATCTAATCATCTCCAGTAATATATCTTGTGACCCATCCGAGTCACCAACAAGATGGCGACTCCGCTGGGGAGATCAATGTCATATCCATGAAAGTTTGAGTCCACAAGATTAAAAAATTAGACCTGGAAACTGTTTGTTGCAGCAGAGAAAAAAGGTTGTATATGTGACTCTGCTGGTGGATGACCCAGAAAGAAAGAAACCAATCTGCAGCTTCAGCTTGTTTGAAACTCATTCCTCTTCAAGGAGGTGGCGACTCTGCATCAAAGAACCTGATAAAAGAACAAAATCAGTCAGAGAAGAATTTGCAGCTTCTGCAACGTATCCAGGTATTTCATATTATTTGACAGACTCCCTATTTGGTGAGATAGCACTGGTTAAAAGGGGAACATTGGTGAAAGCAGAGCTTGCATGCTTCTATTAGAACTTACACTGTATTTCAAAGGGCATGCAATGTTGTTCAAAAGACTCATTTAAAGGACTTTAGGAAAGTTTAAAAAAAAAATAGTCTAAACTTTGAGTGCCTAAAGTCATTGTTTGTAGAAAATCTGAGTAGAGAGGAGGGTTGCAATAACATAAAGGATGTATTATCTGCCTATGCACCCTTGTGAAGTGTCAAATGCAAAAATGTATAGTAGTCAGACCCAACAATGTAATAAAAGAAGTTTCAACATAGACAGATATAAGCCCATAGATTTCAATGGTATTTGTGGCTATCCAAATGCTTTTCCACCTAAAATCAGAAATTTTTTGCCCAAATTCAATGGTATAAAGGATGAATCAGCTGAGAGACACTTGTAGCAGTTTATGAATGTGATAGATGACTTTGAGATTGACCATGAGGATGTGGTTATGAGATTATTTGTTCAATCTCTAGATGAAGATGCAAGGGACTGGTTTTCCTACCTTCCAGCTCACTCTGTCAACTCTTGGCATGGTTTTAAATCTGCATTTCTAGTACAGTATGGTGAAAGAGTTTCTGAGTATGCAGCTATTAGTGACTTCATGTACATCCATATTGAAGAAGATGAGTTGATCCCAGCCTTTAACCTCAGATTTATGAGGGCATTGAATAGAATTCCAGAATGCATGAGACCTAATGATGCACTGTGCTTAGTTACCTACTTGGGAGCCTTTGATGGGAAAATGAGTTACAGATTAAGAGACAAGGAGCCCACCACATTGCATCAGGCACATCAGTTTGCATTAGATATTGAAAACAATTGGAGGTATGGAATACAAAAGGGTTATTTCTCTGAAAATTTTTGTTGTCCTGCAGCCCCCAGTGTTAATGAAGGATTTAATTCAGGAATTGATAATGAATGTCATAGCACTCACACCCCTGTTGTCCCAGTTTTTGCATCATTCCAAGTGGATGATGTTTCTATTATAGAGGAGGATGTTCTTTTTTGCCCAGCAGGTGAAGTTGAAAATGATAATTTTTCAAGTAATATTTGCATACCAGTCCTAAACAAAGAGCCTTCATGTTTAAATGATCCAGTTGTGCAGAGTTGTGATCATATGGATCAAGAATCAATATCAGTTTCATCAGGAAGCATTAGAGGGCTGGAAAATGATGCAGACTGTTCAACTTCAGAGTGCATTGAAACAGTAGCAATCTTGTGTATGGGGCAATCAGATGATAAAAATGATATCCATGACCAGTGCATGGATCAGGTTTGTTCTTCTTATGACTCTGGATCTGATAATAATGAAGAAGAATTGGAGTGTCATGAAGAAGAAGCAGAGGCCTTTGCAGTGAATGTTAATCCCCTTTATGATGAGCCTGCTGATGCATATGATGTTGTGAGTCTTGATTTTCAGTGGTGCAGGATTAACCCTTTGTTTGAGGATGATGATACTGATTTGCAAACTGTGAATAATGAATGTTCATCATCACCTGATTCAGACATGTGCAACATTGGGTGTGTGGATCAGGTTTTGTTTTCAATATCAGTAGATATTAAGGGTCTCATATTTTCTGAGTATTTTGAATTGTTGGATCAGCTGGATGAGTGCCTGATAATATGCAGCAACCAGATAAATGATAAAGAATGCCAAGAGCAATATGATGTACTGTCTGAGGGACATAACATACATGTGTTGCCTAATGTTGAAGAATATTATGTGTATGGTTATATGTCTAATTCTGAAATCCAAAATGACAGAGCTGAAAATGATGGTGGCAAGTTTTCAAAACTGGTGGAATATCTTTTTAAGCAGGTGACATTATGGGCAGATTATGCCAATCTTTTCAGTTGGGATTGGGATCTTTCAGCTTGGAATCAGGCATTTGACAAGAAAAAATTATGGTTTTTCCTTTTTGGCTGCCCGGGGCCGCCAAAATAATGTTTAAAAATATTGTGTTTGGTGATGCAGATCATGATAACTTCATGACTCTATGCCCAATGGATAAGGGACTGGTCTGCTTCCCAGAGATCTGGAGTTCTCGCTGCAGGTTTTCACCTGCACGTCCCCAGACAGAGCCACTGTTAGTGCCTGAATTGACTGGTAGTTTTTTGAGCAATTTTCATTCAGGCACTCTCCCTAAGTATCCAAAAAATGTTCTAAGTGTTGGACCTCCTCAGCAGTTTTCAGCTGCATCATCATATTTTCTTGCGGAGGAGGTCATCATCATCATGTTTGTTTTGATGAAGGTCAGCATCATCATGTTCTCCGTCGACCGGTTTCTCATCGTCATCATCATATTGAAATATCGGGTGATGTTTTGTTTTTATCCTGATGATGCTGATGAGCTACAGTGCGCCTTGATTTGCTTGCGGAGGTGATTTTTCGAGTATCCGGTGATCTTCCATTTATCACCTTGCCCAGACATGATGATGATGTGCCTCGATATTCTGAAGGGGTTATTCTCTAAGTTGTTCGACCTGACTTGCTTTTTCTTAAGGGTCGTCATCATCATCATCATATTTCCAGTTATCACCGTGTTGCTTGCGAGGGTCATCATATTTTCTGCCTTCATGATATTTCACCGGGGGTGATATTTTATCATCGGGTGATCTTGGTTATCATCATCCTGATGATGTTGTTGAAGAGTTCTAAGTGTGACCCGATATTCACTGGGGTCATCATATTTTGGACGTCAGGATGATCTTAGTCAATATCATCCTGATGATGTTGTATCACTTCTTGTTCGATTGTTTTGTCATCCTGATGATGCTGATGTCATCCTTATATCAGGGTGATATCTTTCTTTCTGCCTATCTGCATCATGATATTTCCAAAGGAGGGGGTGATATTTTCATATCACTCGGGTGTATGTTTGTTACAGCGTCATGATGATGCTGATATCAAGGAGATATCCGCCTGCCAGCTTCGTGCATTATCTAATGGGGGTGATCTTTTCAAGCATCATCATATTCATCTATCGCCCCGATCTTATAGTGAAGCTACAGTGCAACCTGATGTTAGTGCATCAGGATGATATTTCCAAATATCCGGTTGTCTTCCGAATATCATCCTGATGTTGATATGCTGATGACGTCATCAAGGTCCGGGGGGGTCATATTTCTAACATAGATCATCTTGTGGAGATCCCCCGATATTTGCAAACATGATGATGACGTCATCCGGATATGAGGAGGTGCGCAGTAGGCAGATATGATGATGACGTCAGCAGGATATGATGATGATGTCATCAGGATGTTTATCGGCCAGACTTTTGGTATAGGCTCAGCAGGAGGATGTTCCTCCTATGGATCAGGTTGTGCCGATGAAGGCGATTATCATGCAGTTATATTGCAATATGATGATGACGTCAGGGTGATATTTCGGGCAACAGGATATCATGCTGCTGGAGGATGATGATGATGAAGTCTTATACTAGTGTCGTCAGGAGCAAAAGCACCGACATGATATATGCTCATGACCTAGTATATAAAGTGTTAATGAGGTTGCTGCGGGGTGCATGTGGGATATTGATATCCTGCATTTTCAAATATCATGATGATGAATCTCGGCGGGAAATGGTTGCGATTAACTGTCTGATGTTCTTCCCAAGGCCGCGGGTTGGTGCGCCATTAATGGCGATTGTTGCAGAGGTATGGGCGATGGCGTGGGTTGATCTAGTACCCGGTTGAAGATCTGGATCCCTAGGCGGTGGCGCAGGGCTCAAAAAATCTTCATGTCTCCTCCCCTACCTGCTGCATTAATGTTTGAGTGCCATTTCTATGATACTGTATATCTGGCGGGATTTTTGGTCAACCTGGTAGTTAATGCTGAATACACCCTCCTGCTATATAATGCAGACGGTGTTATTCATTCAAGGTTGTTGAAAGTTGATGATTTTTGGCTCTGTAATCCAAAACCAGCTAATCTGGTTGCTCTGTACAGTCTAACTTGTGAGTTTATGTATCTCCTGTTGTACGATTTGGCATGAATCCACTGATTTCATGGTTGATCTTATATGAGTAATGCTATTTTAGCATGTGTTTTGTTAATTCTGTCTCCAGTATTGCATGTATTCTTCTTCTGGATTTGGATAGTTGCGTAATGTTTAGATTCTAGAGCATAGAATTCCTATGTTGAATGTCTGATCTTTTAACTTCTGCTCAAGGGGCAGATTAAACTGTTTTCAGGTTGAACATTGGGAAGGGTATACTGCAGTAGGGATGCCATAAGTAGAGATAACTTAACACTCTTCATTGGGAGATATCTGTAAGGCAGATATCATGTGTATCCCCCTGAAATCTAATTTTAGCTATTCATGCTGATCATTCACAGGTGTCTGTCTACCGACTCCAAGCCCTGGATAGGCACCAATCATGCTGTGTTCTTGTGTTATACACCATGTCCAGCTTTGCATCCAAAATTCAAACTAAAACATTTCATACTTCCATCTGTTAGTTGTAGGAGTAGGATTAGGAACCCCCTGCATGCTCTCATACCCAACCAGACATCATGTCCAAGAATGTTGCCAGCCTTGTGATCTATCATGCAGATCTTGGTCCATACATGAGAGTATTCTGCCTGTTGCTGTCAAGTTAGATCCTTCTATCTTTGAGCTAGTCAAGGTTACATCTTGAGTTATAGGGATACCCCCCTTGGTGCGGCAGAACCAGAAGTGAAGGGGAGGAGCTCACGCAACCTCCTGTATTCAGTTGGCTGAATCTGCCTGTGCATTAGAAGTGGCAAATCCTAATGCTGATTCAAAGAATGTCAACACCTTGAAATCATCTACCATTCATTTGTAAGGGATTAATTTCTCATCCTTTGTCTGGTAGTTGTCATTTACTTGATTTATGACCAGCTGTGAGTCACCATACACCTAAAGTTCTTTGATATTCCATTCAACTACTAGCTTGATGCCAATGACTAGGGCTTCATATTCTGCCACGTTATTAGTGCAGAGAAAGAGTAATCTGTATGATTTAGGAATAGTGTCACCACTAGGGGTGATCAACAAGATACCTGCTTCCGACCCATGCTGAGTGTATGAGCCATCGAAGTACATTTTCTAGGTTGTTGTGGTTATGTGAAAGATAGATTCACCTAGAAATTTGAAGCTCAAAGGGTTGTCATCTGTTAGAGGTGCATCGGCTAGTTGGTCTGCAAGTACTTGACCTTTTATTGCCCTCTTGTCTACATATTCGATGTCAAACTCATTGAGAAGCATGACCCATTTGGATAACTTACCTATGAGGGCAGCTTTGTTGAGTAAATACTTGAGTGGATCAATCTTTGCTACTAGTTTGACAAAATGTGACAACATGTAATGTCTCCATTTTTGTGAAGCGAAGACCACAGTGAGGCATGCTCTTTCAATTGGCATGTATTGTAGTTCATACCCAACAAGTGTTCGAATGATATAATAAATGGCTTGTTCTTTCCCTTCATAATTTTGCTATGTGAGGAGGGCTCTTAGAGCTGTTGGTGTGGCTGAGATATACAGTAGCAGAGGTTTACCATAAATCAATGGCATCAATACATGTGGTTTCATGAGATACTCTTTTAACTGCTGAAATGCCTATTCACATGAATCATTCCATTTGAAAGGTACATTCTTATGTAGGAGGTGGGAAAATGGGTGGCACTTGTCTACTAGTTGAGAAATGAATCTTCTGATAGATTACAGTTTTCCTTGTAGAGACCTTAGTTGAGTGAGATTATTAGGAGGCGGCATTTCCATGATGGCCTTTACTTTAGCTGGGTCAACCTCGATTCCATTGGTAGACACTATGTATCCAAGTAGCTTGCTTGATGTAATGCCAAATATGCACTTCTTTAGATTGAGGCACACATTAAACTGTTCCAGTCTTTTGAAGATTTTGTCTAATACTGCCAGGTGTCCTCTTGTGAGTGATTTTGCCAAGATGTCATCAACATAGTCTTCCATTATAGTGTGCATCATGTCATGGAAGATTGTGGTCATAGCTCTTTGATATGTTGCACCAGCATTTTTCAAACCAAATGGCATGACACACAAACAATAGGTGCCCCATGGACTTGTGAACACAGTCTTGTGTTGGTCTTCAAGTGCAATTTTGATTTGGTTATATCCAGAGAAACCATCCATTAGTGACAGCATGGTGTGCCTTGCCATGAGATCTACAATAATGTCAATGTTTGGTAGGGGGAAATCATCTTTTGGACAAGCTTTATTCAGGTCCTTGAAGTCATTACATATTCAAACTCTTCCATCTGGTTTGGCAACTGGTACTATATTTGAAATTCACTCAGGATAGTCTATTGGTCTGATGAATCCAACATCTAATAGTTTCTTCAGTTCTTCCTTCATCATGAGAGCTACATGCGGGTGCATCTTCCTAAGTTTTTGTTTTACTGGCTTAGCTCCTAGAGCTAAGGATAAGTGATGCATTATGAGATTTGGATCTATCCCTAGCATATCCGCATATGTCCAAGCAAAGTTGATTTGTTTTCTTTTGAAGAATTCAGTAAATGCTAGCTTTTCTTTTGTGGTTAAAGACGGTGCCATGTGAATCATTCTGGGACTGTTACCGGTGCTGGCATTGATCGGCTCTGCTGGTTCTATCAAGATTGAAGATCTCTCCTGATGTGTGAGATTGGGTAGAGGGTCAAGCCTTCCATCCTTCAGTGCCTCAAAAAGGTTTTCACCATTGGATACATCTATGTTTTTACTTTTTTCATCATCTAACACTACCGTAGAGCGGTTTTCACCATTAGATCTTTCTTTCATTTTGACATTTTTGAGACTGAAAGGCTTAGCACTCTCTCAAAAATAGGCCTTGTCATTGAGCTCTATGGCATAGCCAGCCCTGTGGTCCCCTGCGGGTATATGATCCCTAAGCTCAAGATAGTCTATTATGGCTTCATTGTTTTGAAAGGTATCGAGCTCAGTGGGAGTGTCTTGCAAGTCCCAATCTATGAGTTCTGGGTGCAATAACGGTAAAGGGTCATTGGGTTGGTCTGGTTTGATGGCATTAATGATCAAGATAGAGGTATTATGGTGGTCATTATAAGCATGGACAATGCCTGCGATGGTACTCTCCATTAGCTGATCCGTCAAGGGGGTATCATTATTTCCTCACGACTTTCACTATTGTTATTATGCAGGTCAGACTCTGGTGGTCTAGCCCTTGAACTTTGTCCCTCAGTTGCATGGGTTGGGTCATACTCATGGACCACATTGATATCTTTTTCATCACAAGATATCTCAAAGAAGCTATCCCACTCATATTCATTGGAGTCAGTCTCACTCCCCATTTGTAATCAGTGAATTTGATCAACCAGATTAGTAGCAGATGTTTCTAGTTGTTGGCCTTTATGCTTATTTTCTCTGTTGGTTCTTGTTGTGCCAATGTAACCTAGCCCTGTAGTTTCTCAGGCTATCAAGGTATGAGGTTGGATTGGTTCAGTGATACCATCCTTTCTCGAACCGAGGGGGCCATGTCCTTCATACCCCATTCTTTGTGGCATTTGGAATCTGTGACCATATTGCTCAGTTTGTATCATGGAGTGATGGTCTTGTTGTGTGGATAGACTGACTTCATCCTTATATAACCATTGAATGATGTCTTTCTCATTGCTTTCATCTTCAAGGCTTCCCCATTTGATAAATGAACCTTTGGTAGCTTCAACTGTCTTGGATTTGTTCATGGAAGGTCTTCCATATGATCTAGGAGATAGAGGGAGTTGTGCCAAGCATAAGGATTAGGCAATTGTGTACTCACCCAGACCCTTATCTTTGAGTCTGAGGTCAGGTTGGGAAGCCTTTGATGTGGAAGCAAGTGAAGCTGGGTCAACCCAGGATGAAGATGAAGCAGAAGCATGGTTATGAGGGATCACAACTCTAGGTTTAGAATGAATGGAGTTGCAATACTAAAATGGATTGGGATCACCTTGGATGGTGATCTCTTGGCCTTCATAGGGAAATTTGATACACTGGTGGTATGTTGATGGTACCACTTTCAGAGCATGTATCCAGGGTCTCCCAAGAAGAATGTTATATGCCAACTCCATGTCAAGGACTTGGCATGCCACATCTTTTACTGCAGGTCCAACTTTGATTGGTAAAACAACCGTTCCCTTGGAAGTTCTCTCCTCCTCACCATAGGCTTTGATAGTGATTTTCTTTTTTTGGATCAATAGCTTTCTCCGCAAACCCCAATGCAAGGATTAGCTTCAAGGTTCAAATATTCAAACTAGCTCCTCCTACAATTAGAACCCTTTTTATCTTATGTTTGTGGATGAAGGCTTCGATATGAAGAGAGGTGTTATGAGGTTGGGTAATTGACATATCATCATTTTCAATGAATTATAGGGAGTGAGGTGAGGTAATGTGACCTACCATGGTTTGAAACTATTCTTCGGCAAGGTTCATTGGAACGGAGGCTTCTGAAAGAGCTTTGGTAAGTATGGCCCTATGGGACTAGGATAGACGCAGAAGTTCTAGATGGAGATATGTGCCGGTGTCTTGTGTAGTTGATCCAGGACATTGTATTGATTAGCCAGAGAGACTGGGACTCCTCTAAGAGTGACTCTATTACTATGGGTGGTAGCGTTACAATCACAATCTTTGTTTATAGTGATCACATTGACATGTGGATCACTTTCCGAGATGTGGTTAACAACATAGTAAAATGACACATTTGTGTAATTGGCATTGTTAGTTCCATCATTGTTTTGGTTAGAAGATCCTCCCTACTCATAGTCAGGAAGTGGATCCTTGAATGCCCGGTGATCATTATTATAGGTATGTCCATCAAGTGAAACTTTGTTTTGCTCTATTAAATCTTGGATAGTGTGCTTGAGCGCAATGCAGTCATTAGTTTTGTGCCCCCTGTTTTGGTGGTACTCGCAGAAATCATTGTCATTCCACCAAGGAGGTTTGACTTTTGGTTCATATTCCTGCACTATTGGAAGTGTTATGATTTTCCTTGTGATTAACTTCCGTAGGGCAGTTTCCAATGATTCTCCCAAAGGTGTAAATTTTCTCCTAGGTTGAAAGTTTGTAAACTTTGATTCAGTGTTTCTTGGTTTATATTGCAGGGGGTTGTTTTGTGGGTTCGACAAGTTGAATATTGGTTGCTTTGGTGCCACATTTTTGGCATCCACCACCCCATCATTCACAATGTTCTTGTTCTTTGTCTAGAATCTTGGTTTATCTGCATTGGTATTGGTACTAGGAGTGTCCTTATAAAGCTTTATTTGACCTTTGGCAATTAAAGCCTTTTCGATGATTAGACCCATCTCAATGACCTTACTGAAGGAAGTAGGACATTGGATTTGTATCTAGTAGCTTAGGTTAGTTTGTAAGTTATGGACAAACATCTCCAGCATTTGTTTTTTAGGCATTTGATGTGGGCACTTACTTGCCAACTGTCTCCATCTTTGTAAGAAGGTGGCAAAGGATTCTCCACCTTTTTTTTGGTGTTACAAAGATCTAAAATTGAGGTGTCATGCTCGATATTGTAGGAGAAGTGCGTGACAAATTTGTCCACAAGTTCGTTAAAGGTTCTAATGCTAGGAGGTAGTCTAGAAAACCACTCCATGGCTTGTCCTCCTAAGCTTCTTGGAAACAATCGCATAAGATAGGTATCATTGTGGGCGATTTCAAGGCATGTAGCGTTAAATTCCCTGATGTGGTCTCTTGGATCACCCTTTCCACGATATTTGTCAAATTTTGGCACCTCAAATTTAGAGGGGAAAGGTATCATGATCAAGGTCCTATCAAAGGGATATGGTGAGATGTCCTCTAGGGAATAATGCTTGGTTGATGTTCCTATTTACATGTCTGTGAATTCTTGTTGTAAAGCTTGGATCTGTTGAGTCATTAAGTGTAGAGCATTTGTAGAATCAATGGTTGCTTTACTTTTGTCTAGGGTCATTTCCTCTCATGTGCTTCCCTCAGGGTTTCTTTCTTCCTCAGGTTCTTTTAATGCTTCCACGTCGAAATCTTTAGGAAGCTTGACTCCTTGTTGTGCTAAGTGAAGAAAGAATCTAGTAGGGTCTTGGGTAAGTACCTTGTCCATTATGCGTTGAAACCTTCGGTCTTGCTAAGTTTGTAGAATCTTTTCCTAAGAAATTTCCTCATCACTGTCATGAGGGGATGGAATAGTTTTGTTCACCATTTCAATTTGCTTTTGTTTTGGGGACCTTGTCAAGACCATGCAAGGTGATTTGAGATGGGATGGAGTGAGTTTGAAATTTTTCAACAAGAGGTGATAGAATGTGCTAGGGTTTGAACAAGGTTTTCCTTAGTTCTATTGGTGTCAAACAAGTTGGTTGGAACAAAACAATAGTCCAAAGAAAGGATGATAGAAATCATATTTACTTGATGTAGACTAGTCTTGTACAAGCCACTAGTGGAGTTCCAAGAGAAAAGGATGATTGATCCTTGATAGTGAAGACTCACTAGGTTTGTTTGAAGTTGATGCGATCAAGAATAGCTTGGTACTAACCTTGTTGGATTTTGGAAGAAATTTGTGAAGTTTTGGATGATGCAGTGTGCGAAAGGCAGCTACATTGTGGAAAAGGACTGCTTTGCACGATTTTAATCAAATCTAGAAACTGCAACAAGTTTGAAATGGTTGTTTGAAAAGTTGAATGTTTTTCTCAAAAAAAGCAAAGAACAACTCTCTAGAATGGATGCGCAGGAGTAAAAGCACAAGAACAGAAGGCAAAAGTGCAGCAGGTCGAAGCACATGCACAAATCTAGAAAAATTTGTATGCACAGCAACAGCAAGTAAATGTGCAGCAAGTCACAATGAATGCATAGTAAGTCGTGATGTATGCGCAGTTCTAGTTTTTCAGTTTGTCTTTGCAGAGTTTTCTCTTTTTTGGCAGGTTTTCCAAAAATTTCTATTTTTTTAGGTTGAAAACTTGGTCCTTTTTGGTTTTGATTTTCAATTATGGCAGATAAAGACACAGCAAACACAACGAAGTTTTCATGATTTTTATCTTTTATTATTTTTTTGTATTTTTGGACTCTTTTGACACAAGAACAATTACAACCTAGGCTGGAAAAGATAGTATTTGTTGAGTCCCCTAGCTGTGCATATTCAAAGTGTGTAGCTTCAGGATCTGGTAGCACCAGCTCCCCTCCATGGCACTCATTTCTCATGCATACCAGATCTGAGTTTCCTTAGGCTCATCCCCCCACCGAACCTTAGGATTGTCCCTGCTACCTCTACTAAGAATCACATGAATCGAGGCCGCTTAAAAGGTCCCACCTTTTGCTCCAACAAATAGAAGATTTTGGTATACTAGACAATGGCTATGTAGTCAGGGAAACTATTTGAGTGGTTACACGTGTGGCAGCACTACTCTCCGTTATGGAGTCTCCCAGCCTGCAAGTGTTACGCCTTGGAGTGTTTTGGGGGAGGTTGGTTGTCGGTGTAACATAGCGGCACTCATTGCAAGAAGTTTTTGCCTCAAGAACAATTTATTTATAGTGGATCGGTAGGGCTTGGCTTTAGCCTATTACCACTTAGGGTCGTTCCCACTTGGACAGGCGAGCATCCAAGGGTAGGCCCCTCTAAAGGTTATACACAAAGAATGACAAGTCTGGCATTCTGGTCACCCAGTAAACGGAAGAGCATAAGACTATTATCATTCAGTAGACATGGTAGATAGTGGTTTATCTAATCCTATTAAAAATGAGAAAAACTATATGCATTAATCTACTTGGGCACTCACACAGTTGTTAACTTTGAAGTGATTAAAGATAGAAATGGTTCTTTCCCTTTTGCAAGATAGCAATGTTCTAAACTAAAAGAGATAGCAATAATGCAAAGATAGCAATGATGTTCGTTACTACCCTCCTAGTTAAGAACTATGTGAGATTTGTACACACATTTTTTTACTTTTCCTCCTAGTTAATCTATGATGTGTGTTTTAAGGATAATGATATTATCCAGCTCTTAACCCTGCATGAAAATCAGAGAATTAATCCTACAAGACAAGTGTTAGCGTCAGAAAACCTACAAGAAATCCCTAGATGACTCCTGAAATCATATGTGAAGCTTAAGAGGCTGAATGTGTAGAAACAATACTCAAAAGTGCAACAATTACAAATGTGCAGGAGAATGGGTTATAAGTGCAGAAAGATAGAATGTATGCGCAGAACAATCAAAGCACCGAATCAGATGTCAGATGGGTAGGATCTGAGGACAGATGCACGGTAAAATTGTATGTGCTAGAACAGCTGGTGTATGCGCAACCTTAGAGGATATATGTGCTGAAAGATTGTGTGCACTGGAATAGGGATTAGATGCATCACAGGTTTGCTCATATACACCAAATGAACCTATGTGGAGACTGTACGGAGTCTGTACGGGACCTGTCACTCAAGAACTTAGCTTTTTTTATTAGATTTGGGACAAAGGCCCCATGGTGGGTGCCAAAAATGTTACGGGTAAATTTGATGATAAATAAAATGAATTATAAACCCAATAACTTCAATAGAATATGCAAATAACAAAGATTAAAATTAAGTAAACAACTTACAATGCTTTGTTACCTGACAGCTTCCATTGTTCGCCTATTCTTGATTGATTTTTGGTGATGAATGTAGCCCTCAGGAAGCTTGCTTCCTTGCTTTGATTCCTCAAGATGACAAAGGAGAAATGGCTCGGATACTTGTTGTATTGAAGATGAGCTTCAACACAATATAGGATGAATAGTGAATATTGCACGAGTGGGGGTGCCAATGGCGCGCTATGGATTTGACAGAGTAATCTTACTTGAAAGCTTTGTGATCTGAAAATGGAAGAATAGAGGGGTATTTATAGACTTGTGAGAGAGAAGATCAACAGTGTAGAAGAAATAAGAAGATCAATGGTAGAGGATAGTTGAGAGAATGTGCGCGAATAGAAAGAAGACATGTGTCATTCAAAAAGATGTTTTGTTGAGTTAACTGCTTTCTTGATGAGGATGATCTTTTATTTCTTAAATTAGAATATATTTTTCTAATTTAAGAGTTTGATGATAAAAACAAAGTTTGCTTTAAATCATTTAACTCAGCGTTTGCTTTTGCATGACAAGGAGAATTTATTTTTAAAAGATTTGGAAGATAAGAAAGCAAAATTAAATAAATAAATTTATTTAATTGATTGTGCAAGATTTAGAGAAATAAATAAAATATTTGATTATATTTTATTTTTGGAGACTGAGATTTTAATTTAAATAAATTTGCATTTTATTTAAATTTGGAAGAATGAATGATTTAATTAAATAATTAAAATTATTTAATTGTTTAGAAGAATAAAGTTGATATTGATGAAATTAATTAAATAAATGTAATTTATTCAATTAATGGGGGGAAAGTGAATCAAATAAATAAATTCATTTATTTATTTATTGATAGAGGAATATTAAGATGAAATAGATATTTAAAATATTTATTTAAGTAGAGTCATGTCATTTTTAGGTGTATACAGAAGTTGAATTCTCTCATGCTAACCAAGAGAGGCTACAACACCAGTACAGTGACCAAATCATTTAGCTCAAGAATAACAAGATGCCAAAGGGTTTGGTCACCTTAGAGTCCATTTTTAACACTGATGATGAAGTTACAAAACCCAAGGCCAACTTACAAGTTTAGCAAGATCACTATGAAGAATTTGAGATCTTCAAGGGTAAACTCCTTAAACTAGGCGAGTTATGTATAGCAAAGGAAAAACATGCATTTATTCAACTTTTTCAAGAATTTAGTGACATTTTTATATGGGAGTATAGTGATTTAAAAGGATTTGACCCCCAGCTTGCTCAACATACTATTGAACTTGAGCCTCATGCCAAGCCTGTCAGGTAGAAACAAAGGCCATTGAATCCTAAATTAGAGTGTCTTATGAAAAAAGTGTTGGCAAGAGACACTATATGGATTCATGGTTGTTGTCATTGATGGCAACAAAGGTCATCCCACATATCCGCAAGTCATGGTGTGCCTCTACCGGAAGTCAGGATGAAGAACTGTTGTGGTCCGGTGAATAAGAACAGAGCATGTGGCAAGGTCTGACAGATTGGTCCGGACCTCTCAGAGGAAGTGTCTTGGTGCAATGCGGATTTGGGGAAGTCAAGAGGACTACCTTGAGTAGTATATTCCAAGGATTTAGCCTCCGGTGATGGACAAAGAAAAAGATATGAATAGCTGAGTACCGGATTCCTGAAAGACAATGAGAACAGAAGGAAGAACTGACTGACAGAGCATCAGAATATTTTCTGGATATGTTACTGTTGATGGTGAAGGTTGTGAAGGCATGAATCATGTTTGGCCAACATGATTAATGATATCTACAAGTATATGCTTGATCCGCATTGCTTGGTGAGCAAGGATTCAGCCGACAGAACAGAGTTTGTAAGAAACTAGACTGTTCCGGATGCCGACTAGAAAGGTGATGAAATTACTTGTGCAGATATATATAGAGGATGGATTTAGTTGTGAAAAGAGTGATTGTGTGATGGTGTATGCGAATAAGTACAGAGCAGAGCAGAAGTAGTAAGAAAGATCCGGTATGTGAAAAGATAGCAGAATAAAGAACAGAGGAAAGATGAAGTGCAGCAGATCAGTGTACTGAGCCTAACCGGAACTGAACCCCAGCATATATAGGTGCTTCCAATCAGTTCAAGTATTATATAACATTCTTTGTAGACAGTGTGTCTCCTTGTAGGTAGTGGGCCTCTTTGTGAGCAGTGTGCTTGGGCAGTGAGCCCTAATTGGCAAGTGCCATTTTTGTAACTCCTTATTCTTCTAACAGAGAATAATCTTTGGGTTAATCACCCCGTGGTTTTCTCCCTTAACCGGGTTTCCACGTCAAAAATACTGTGTCATGTGTTTCTCATTTCATGATAATGTTTATTTGTTTAATTCAATGCTGCTTTGATTAATAAGAAAGTTCAAAAGAAGAAACAATTAGGATAACTGATTCACCCCCCCTCTCAGTTATCAACAATTGGTATCAAAGCAAGGTTCCTCCTAATAGAGCCTAACAGCTTGAGGAAGATCTGGGAGTTCAAATGGATGCATATGGTTTAAGGGAGCAACTCAAGACTGCCCTTAAGGATCTTGAACAGTCAAATTCTGAAGTCAATGAATTAAAGGAAAGACTCAAACAGGCTGATGAATTCATGACAGAACTAAAAGACAAATTAAGTCTCTCTATGAAAAAGAGAAAGGAGCTGCTCCAACAATTGGCAAGCCAAACTGAAGAAAGCAATACAAATGAAGAATTGACTGAGAAAACCAAGTTATGTGAAAAGTTATCAAAAGAAGTCATTATGTTAAGACATGAAATGGAATCAGGAACTATAAAGTTTACTCAAGAGATTGAAGAAAAAAGAAAAGCTGAAGACAATCTAAGACAATCTCTTAAAGAGAAATCAGAAGAATGCCACCAGATGGACAGGATTATCAGACATCTTGAATCTGATCTTGAAGATGCCAAAGATAATGAAGAAAAACTTGAGAATCAAATTGTCTCTCTCAAAAGAGATCTTCAAACAGCAAATGAATATAAAGAAAAATTCAAGATAAGTTCTGCCCAACTTGAAGTACTTCTTGGAAGTCAAAAGAAGACAGATGACAAGTACGGTTTGGGATATGAGAAAGGAGAAAGCTTCGGATCCGGTCAAAAGAATTTTGGATCAAAAAATCCAAGGAATAGGCCTAGAAGACCTCTGGTAAGACAGCCCAATGCTCAAAGATATCCATCTTTCAATGGATACTGCCACAGCTGCAATCACTTTGGTCACAAAGCTAATCAGTGCAGAAAAAGAATGAATCAAACTAATCCATCCTTCTCCGGACAGTGCTTTAACTGCAAAAGGTATGGACACAAGTCTCATGAATGCAGAAATATGCAAGTAAACAAATCATTCAATGGTAGATGCTTTACATGCAATAGAGTAGGTCATATGGCTAATCAATGCAGATCAAGAGGTTATCAGTCAAATATGCAAAGAAATGTTATTTGCCAAATCTGTAATAGGTCCGGTCATAATGCTAAAGTCTGCAGAAGCAAGAATCAGGACAAAAGAGGTCCGGTGTATAATCAGAATCAAGACAAGGGTAAACAAAAGATGAATGCGGATGAAGTTAGGAATCAGATGAGCAAGATTTGGGTAAAGAAAAGTTCAGAGAATACAGAAATTGGATCTGCACCAGATTCTGGTGCTGATATTCCTTCCGGAAATTAAAAAGTGAGCTCTGGCTCAGGGGGAGACTCAAAGAAAAACCTGTTCCCCCAGCCAATCAAGTGGTGCTGGATGTGACACAAGATGCGGAGTAAAGGGTTTGAAGATATAAGTCCTGAGATGATCCAGACAAGATTTCAGAGGTCCGCATGAAGATGTAAAGAAGTTGTGATCGATCAAGTAAGACCTATTCCGGGAGATGCTCCGGAATGACAGAGGACTACAAAAGGGTCCGGAGAGATCCAGAAGTACATTATTTTACTCTGCAGACTAGACAGAATGTTTGGGATGTTCTTGTAATGTGTCATCTTGATTTATTCATGATTGAAAGATCCGCATGATGTTCATAGATCAGGACTAATCTAGGATACTCTAAGCTATCCGGATAAGGCAAACCGGAATAATGTAGGTGGAGCATTTATTGCAAACAGATATTAGGGTTTACGAAATGATATAAGGGATTTCTCAACAATCACTTGATCATTCCACATCCAAGAAGAAGTGAAAAGCGGAGCTCTGCAACAAAATTCATCAATTTCACTGAAGATCTCTTGCCGAAGTCATTACATACAGAAATCAATCCAGCCACTCCGTGTAATCGAAGACGCAAAAGGTATTTTCCACTTTCGATATCTTGCTACAAATCTTTTGAAGAAATGGCTACTCCAAATATAGTAAAAATCTCATATAGGCCCCGACCTGAATTTAAGAAACATCCATACAAGTCATTGGAGGTAGATCCCTTAGGAGCATTTTCCAGTGTTCCTCATGGAGTCTTACACACAGAAGACATTAGGGTTTACATACATGCAAGCATTGAGGAATTCGGGGAATTCAAATTGAGAGATCTCTATCACAAACAACTGATAGACAATGCTTTTGAGCTTAAACTAGAGTACAAGGGTATCCAGAAGAAACAGTTTGATCAATTCATTCATTTCCCCTGCTTTGAAGAAGAAGAATGGGTCCGATATGTATTGAGCAGAATGCATGACAACTTCCTATGGCTAGATAGACCTTGCAAGATCACAAAAGAGGCAATTAGGGCAGTAACTGGTCTATACTCTTCCGGAGGGATACCTATCCTCAAATCTGTCAAGAACAACATTGTAACTGAGGCCACCGGATCAAAATTTGATAAGAGGGAAATGACCATTGAAGATATTTCAGATCCGGATATCAAGTATGCATCCATGATAATAGGATACAAGATCTATCACTCCAACAGGGAGAATTCTGTATCTGGAACTGCAGTGTATACTGCCTATGAAATGCTAAGGAAGAATGCAGAATATGATCTCTGCGAACTGCTCTTAAGCCAATTAATGGAAAATATACAGAAAATCAAGAAGGACAAAAAGAATTCCTTTAAGTATGGTACTCTTATATTATGTCTATTTTTCTACTTCATGAATGAGCTGCCCGGATCAAGTGGATAGGCATGGCAGAATGACAAACCTGTTGCAGTCCAGATAAGAGACTATTTACATGGGCTTGGGGATGCCAAAGCAAGAAATACAGCCCTATGGGGATACTTCAAAAACTTCCAAAGCACGATGCAAGCAAGAGAAAGAATTCCCCAGTCTCTTGTTGAAAAATACAAAGACTCAGTGTGCTTTATGGTGGACACTGATCAGTGCCTAATGGAGGCAGTGGAGCCAAGGACTGTTTGGATCATGCCCATGGGGTATGAAGTGGATGAACAGATAGTGGAGCTGCATGTTCAACACATGCTAAGTCAGCCCAAAGATCCAAAGGTAGAAAGGTTTGGAACCTTTGAGGAGCTGAGTGTAAAGATCCATGTAGAACTCAGGGAACCTGAGATAAAGAGGAAGGTGAGAAAAGAAGTAGAGCATATTGCTCAAGGCCTAGGCATCCCAAAAGAGGCACTTGATGCCAACTGGGAAAAGAGAAGAAAATCTGAGGAAGAAAAGAAAGAGGCAGAAAAGAAAAGCAAGAAAAGTGCTCCGGTGGAATCCTCAACCCGGACCAGATCATCAAAAGGATCTACACCTATCAAAACCAAAAGCTCAAAACCGGAAGTCCAGGGATCTGGTAAGAGATCTAAGACAAAAGCCTCAAGAGCTTATCAAAGCCAAAAGGATGAAGAAGAAACTGAGTCAGATGAGGGAGTGAAAGAAATAAAGAAACAGAAGAAGAAAGGATCCGGTAAACCCTCTTCAAGCCGAGACAAGGAAGAAATGACAGAAGAATTTGCTAAAAAGCCCACCCTGTCTCTAGACAGTGTAGTCAAATCAGTCACTGTGGATGGGAACCTTCAACCGATGGCTGAGTTCTATGATGACTACAATGAGGCAGATCAAAAGATCCTGCAGGAAGCTATAATTAGGTACTTGAACATCTACAATAAAGCTTTTATTGAGATTATCTCTAAAATTCCAAAGAGTCTAGAGATGGAACTAGAAATAAGAAAAAACAATGCCATGGCAAAAGACCTTGAGATCAGGGAACAGATAGCTATTCAGCTATATCCCTCAATTGATCACAAAACCATGAACATGATATTCAAGGACTGCAAGGATGAATTCAGAAGCAAAGCAAGGATGAATCAGCTTATGCTTGGTGAGACCGACAAAGTAGCCAAGGACACTGAAGAGATCCTCTGGAATACATACAAAAGGTTCAATATTCCTATTACAGAGGACTTAGGTGCAGAAATAGCTGCGGACTTGGAATCATCTGCTCCGAAAGAAGTGCCACTAGAACAGACTAACATCTCTTCTCCGGCTTCTCCTACAGTCTCCGGATCCCAAGAAGAAGAGAAATTACAGGAGAAAGAAGCAGCAGAAAAAAAAAAAGAGGCTAACAGCACCAAGGATGCAGAGAAAGAGAAAAATCCAACAGAGAAAACCACAACTGTAAGTGGTAAGAATGTGGAAGGAGATAAGACTCCTAAGGACAAAATTGCAGAAGAAAAGAAACATCTGTCTCTGGCAAGAGACACTGCACAAACTGTTCAAAAGTTTCTAAGCCAAGAAACTTTAGAGATTGATGAACCGGAGCTTCTAAAAGGCCCATTCGACTTTGACTCTCTCTCTCCGGTACAGATAATGAAGATAGCTTCATTTGCAAATGCTAAGGCAAATGAAAAACTCCTAAAGTCTCATATGGAAGACTGTGAGTTGATAGAGGCTGCTTCCGGAGTGCTTGAAAAGATTATGCCATCAATCCAGATAGATCCGACAGCCTCCTCTTCCGGTAATCTCAAAACCTTAGTCAGCAGTGTTGATACACATTTTGATTCTCTAGAAAAATCAGCTGAAGAAAAGGTCCGGAAGGAATTTTTGGATAAAAGATTTTCAGAAGTATTAGGATTAATCTCTAATGATAGGAGAAATATGAGTATTGGAATAAAGAGCTTAGAAAATGCTCTTAAGGATGGCAGTGATATTTACAAATTTTGTATCTCCTGGTCAAAGGTAACAGTAGAAATTGATAAGAAAATAAAAGCGGAACAGGACAAACTACAAAGTTTGTCTCAAAGTTTTGATCCTCTCTCTTCATCCATAGTAAATCAAGAATGTCAAACTATTGCAATCACAAATGCAATAAAGAACTTTGAGAAGGAAAGGAAGAATATCACTAACCGGATGGGAGAACTTAGAAGGATTATAATCCCTAAGTTAGAAACTATGCATGAGGCCATCAGTGATGCTCAGACTACCGCCCAAACAAATGATCCGACAGATCTCAAGAGGGCAGAAGCTTTTGCATTTCTGTTGAGTGGTCACATTTCAATTTTGGATAGAATGAAGCAAAGTTGGGCTACAGAACTGATCCAACTGAAGACATCTTTTGTAGACATTCTTCAGTTTATGTGAGTATGTAAATATGCGGCTATGTATAGAAAATTTTTGAAAATTTTGGTGTGCGGACCCTACCCTTTGCCATTGATGTCAAAGGGGGAGTGAGGAGCAGTGAAAAATAAGGAATCCAACTAAGGGGGAGTTCCAGAAATTGTATATAAAGATAGAGCATCAGCAAAGGGGGAGCATAGTGTAAACACTTAGTCATTTTTCACTAAGTATTGCCATCAATGCCAAAGGGGGAGATTGTTGGCAAGAGACACTATATGGATTCATGGTTGTTGTCATTGATGGCAACAAAGGTCATCCCACATATCCGCAAGTCATGGTGTGCCTCTACCGGAAGTCAGGATGAAGAACTGTTGTGGTCCGGTGAACAAGAACAGAGCATGTGGCAAGGTCTGACAGATTGGTCCGGACCTCTCAGAGGAAGTGTCTTGGTGCAGTGCGGATTTGGGGAAGTCAAGAGGACTACCTTGAGTAGTATATTCCAAGGATTTAGCCTCCGGTGATGGACAAAGAAAAAGATATGAATAGCTAAGTACCGGATTCCTGAAAGACAATGAGAATAGAAGGAAGAACTGACTGACAGAGCATCAGAATATTTTCTGGATATGTTACTGTTGATGGTAAAGGTTGTGAAGGCATGAATCATGTTTGGCCAACATGATTAATGATATCTACAAGTATATGCTTGATCCGCATTGCTTGGTGAGCAAGGATTCAGCCGACAGAACAGAGTTTGTAAGAAACTAGACTGTTCCGGATGCCGACTAGAAAGGTGATGAAATTACTTGTGCGGATATATATAGAGGATGGATTTAGTTGTGAAAAGAGTGATTGTGTGATGGTGTATGCGAATAAGTACAGAACAGAGCAGAAGTAGTAAGAAAGATCTGGTATGTGAAAAGATAGCAGAATAAAGAACAGAGGAAAGATGAAGTGCAGCAGATCAGTGTACTGAGCCTAACCGGAACTGAACCCCAGCATATATAGGTGCTTCCAATCAGTTCAAGTATTATATAACATTCTTTGTAGATAGTGTGTCTCCTTGTAGGTAGTGGGCCTCTTTGTGAGCAGTGTACTCGGGCAGTGAGCCCTAATTGGCAAGTGCCATTTTTGTAACTCCTTATTCTTCTAACAGAGAATAATCTTTGGGTTAATCACCCTGTGGTTTTCTCCCTTAACTGGGTTTCCACGTCAAAAATATTGTGTCATGTGTTTCTCATTTCATGATAATGTTTATTTGTTTAATTCAATGCTGCTTTGATTAATAAGAAAGTTCAAAAGAAGAAACAATTAGGATAACTGATTCACCCCCCCTCTCAGTTATCAACAAAAAGAACTGAACAAGTTGATTGAGAGTAGCATAATCTTTCCTATTAAGCACACCTCATGGGTCTCTAACCTTGTGCTGGTTAGGAAGAAAAATGGGGAGATAAGGCTTTGTGTAGACTTTTGTGACTTGAATAGAGCTTCCTTGAAAGACCATCATCCTTTGCCTTCCATGGAGCAGATACTCCAAGTAGTTTTAGGATCAGAGAGGTTTTCCTTACTAGACGGTTATTCCGATTCCAATCAGATATTAGTAAGAGAGGAAGACCAGTATAAAACAACCTTTACCACAAAATAGGGGACTATGGCAAGAAGATGCCTTTCGGTTTGTCCAATGCTGGAGCAACCTTTCAAAAGGCTATGGATATGGCCTTTCAAGGCCTAATGTACAAAACCGTCCTAGTCTACCTTGACAACATTACTGTTTTCTCCAAAGAAGCCAAGGATCATCTAAATCACTTAAGGCAGATTTTTGAGAGATGTAGGGAGTTTGAAATATCACTTAATCCCAAAAAGTGTGTGTTTATTGTCCATGAAGGCAGATTGCTTGGTTACGTGGTGTCAAAACAAGGTATCACCATTGACCCTGAAAGAATAAATGTAATTTTGGCTCTCCCTTACCAGCACACAAAAAAGGCCTACAGAGTTTCATTGGTAGGATCAACTTCATCAAGAGGTTTATCCCTGATATTGCTGATTTGTTAAATCCACTAACTGCTATGTTGAGAAAGAACATGTCTTTCAGCTGGACTAGAGAGGGAAAACAAAGTTTTGAGCTTATTAAAGAGGCATTGGCAGCTGCACCTACACTCCTAAATACTAATTTTTCTAAAGATGATTCTATTTCTGCTATGTTGGTACAGAAGAATGATATGGAAATGGAGCAGCCTTTAGCTTTTTTCAGTCAAGCATTGAAGGATTATGAGCTAAGGTACACCTTCGTTGAGAAACATGTGCTTGCCATTATAAGGAGTTTGAAGAAGTTTAAACACATGTTGTCAAGTAATAAGATTAATCTAATGGTTGCCCATCCAAGCGTGAAGGAATTTCTGCTAAGTAAGGATCTCAGTGATAAGAGGCCTGGTTGGGTGACTAAGGTAATGGAATATGACGTGGACATCAAGGTTACCAAGCTAGTTAGGGGAAAAGGGTTGTGTGAATAGCTTGCTGATGGTGTTATCAGCAAAGAAGTGAACAGGAAGTTGTTCTATCATTACAAGATCAAGAGCAAGCAACTATTTCAGTTCCTGTTACTGATTGGGTGCAAGAAATGGTCCATTTCCTATAGACTGGTGAGTGTCCTCAAGGCTTGGATAGAGTCAAACGAAGGTATTTCAGATTGCATTCCATACCTTATGTGCTCATTAATGGCTTTCTTTTTAGGAAAGATTTCAATGGAGTGTTATTGAGATGTATTGAACATCACCAAGTTGAAAAAGTGTTGCATGAATTTCATGAGAGGTTAGCTGAAGGCCATTTTTCACCTAGAGAAACAGCTCTTAAGGTGATGAAAGGTGGCTATTATTGGCCCAGTTTGTTTAAGGATGCACACTTATGGGTCAGAAAGTGCAAGGAATTCCCTCTATTTGTCAGAAAAGAGAAGTTGGCAGCCTTACCTTTGCAGCCAGTTCAGGTTGAACAACCCTTTATGAGGTGCAGATTAGACTTTATTGGGGTTATAAACCCTTCATCTAGTGCTGACCATAAGTGGGTTCTTACAGCCACTGATTATTTCACTAAGTGGACTGAAGCAGTCACACTTAAGGAAGCCAATGAGTCTGTTGTTCTAAATTTTTATGAAGAGCTAGTTATCAGATTTGGAGTCCCTGAGTCCATTATTTTAGACAACGCCCTTGCCTTTATTGGTTCTAGAATCTTTGATTGGGATGTAAGGAATGGTATTTATCTCAATACATCCTCCAATTACTATCTGCAAGGCAATGGCCAAGCGGAATCCACCAATAAGAACTTGATCAAAATTATCAAAAAGACCATGGAGGGTAACTAGAGAACCTTGCATACACAGTTAAAGTTAGCATTATGGGCTGACAAAATTACTATGAAACGGTCAACAGGACATTCACCTTTCATGTTGGTGTATGGTAAGGAAGCAAGGCTTCCTATCACACTTGAGTTACCATCACTTAATTTGGTGAATCGGCTGGGCATGCTAGAAGAAGGCCCTTGACAGTAAGGCTAGCTCAACTAGTTGAGCTTGAAGAAACCAAAAATGATGCCATGAGAAATATAGAGCATCATCAAGCTTAAATGAAGAGGTCATTTGACAAAAGAGCATCCCCAAGAACATTCCAGGAGCGTGACATAGTGCTGAAATGGGATGTGTTGAAAAGCAAACCCAGGAAGCACTCTAAGTTCAATGCTTTTTAGAGTGGGCCATATATTGTTTCAGAATGCAAACAACATAATGCCTTCCAATTGTCCAGGCTGGATGGTGACATTGAGCCAATCCCAGTCAATGGGATTCACCTCAAGCATTACTTCTGAGGTGGGATCTTTCATGTTTGTACATATTTCATGAAGTTTTTGTTGTTAAAAAAGTGTTGTTGCACAGTAGATTAGATGCAGATTTCATTTCCCTAAGTGCATTTCTACACAATTGTTAATTATTCCTGGGTCTGGTTATGTGCAAGAGGTGAAACTACTGTAATGTACTATAGCTATATGTGTAGACATCCATCATATGAAACAGTGAATACATGTATTCACTGTCACACATCATACCTGTCCTCCTCGTAGAGCTGTAATAAATCGTAACAGTTTGCTAAGGAGGTGTTCTTGTTGATTATCCCCTTCTAACCCATCAAGTAGATGCATATCATTAATGACAGTGATTTTTGTTGGTTCATTGTCACCAACCATACCCATGCACTTGATGGATTAGAAAAGATTGCAGTCTGAAGTGAGTTACATCAATGGAAAGAAGTGTTTTTCAAGTTTTTGTCAAGTATGAGTGATTCTATGCCCAATGGATAAGCTTCAGGCAACTGGTCTGATGTTTAGCAAGGAAACATATAGCAGATGTTGCCAAAGATGTTACCTAAATTTCACTGCAGCTTATTCAGGTAGAGTTTTGATTCAAAAATTATAAGGTACATTTCATCTAGTCCTTCATACATTACATTCAAGTGCATAAATGAAATAATTTAGGAGATTATGTTTATTAGTTTATTGCATTTATCCAAGTGCATGTAACATAAGAAGGGTTTATCCAAAATCTTTTCCAAAAAATAAATAATCTTTATTGAATGTAAAATGTTCATTATCTCACACAAGCTGTGAGGTTAACTTTCTTATTCAATGAAATAGAAGAACAATCTATACATAAATAAGTAAATATAAATAATGTGCATGTAAGGTTTGAGGCCAGTCATTGCCTGAGAATGACTGGTTCTAGTTCTAGTGTGTTGTCTTGTCGCCCCGAGTTGTCTTTGTCCTTCCTAGTTTCATGTTGTCTCTAGTTCTTGCATCTGGTAAAAAATAGTGGTGTTAGAGCAATGCTCTAATCAATGAATGGTCCCAAACCATACACTAAGAAGATACCATGTATGTATAAAATGATCCTCAATTACATTAAACAAGAAATGTATACCTGGGATGTCCTAGAGAACAATCAAGTCAACAAACACATCCAAAACATGCATTTATTTCGTAACATGTTTGCTTCATGTGCAGATATAGGGGTAATTATGTTTCTATTTGATTCATTAGGTTACATTATGAGTGGAGGAAATGTGGCTCCCACAAGGGTTGAGCCCAGCTCATAGTCCTTACAGAACATTTCATATGCCATATATAAATGCAAAAGCATAGCCCAAGGAGCACATTCAAAAAGTGGATCACAGCTGTCAAGAGCAATAACAGTCAGCAAGAAGGCAATCACATGCACAGCCATGATAAAGATAGTCATAAAGGAAAAAATAAAACTTGGACTATGCATAACAACATTGGGACAACAGTCCATCAGTTAGAACAGTGAGTTGCATACCCTAGCCAAAGGGAAAATGAGCTTTAGCATCTTTATCATGACTGTCAATGGTGCAACAAAAGTAAATATATTTAACCATTAATGAGAATGTTATAACAATTAATAAAGGAACAGCAGAAACAAAAGATGTTGCAGTCATATCATGTAAAGGTACATCCATATGATAGAGTTTATTGTTGCTTATGTTTTCATACCCAAACTGTCACAGTCATTAGTAGAGAACATGAATTTCCAAACACATATACAGTCATATGGAACAACAATAAGTGTTGTCATAGCATATAATGGAACAACAAATAGAACATCATGTTATAAAAAATAGTCGAGGCATGTGAAGATGACAGTCCGGTTGCTGCCATATCTCTTAAATGAACAAGTACAGATGGGGAGAATGGCTATTTCATAAAAATGCCATGTGGTACAGCCATAGTGAATCCATTGTATCATCAAAAAGACCATAAGGAAGCAATGCAATATCATCACTATCACATGTCAAGAGGAAGAATTCAGAATGCCATGGTAGGAAATACCTTGACAGATATACCTTGAAGATAGAACAACTATATGATGGAGCAGCATAATAATAGTTTGTCAATGAATATCACATATCATAGTCTTTATTCAAATTCAAAACAAAAAAGTCATGTATGGGATAGCCAAAAGAGAGATGAAATGTAAAGAGACAAACAAGTAGAACCATACATTCATGGAATGGGTACCTTTTTCATTTATGTCATCATGAAGTGTCAAATCACTTTTGAATACATGTAGCAACCTTATATCATGTCAAAAAGGGCAATCATATGGCAATGGACAGCAGCAAGCAAGGTACAACCATGCCAATTGGAATGTAGTATATTCATACATAGAAAGGACAGCAAGAGAAAGGTGAAGTATAAATGTATGATGTTTTATCTTCAGTGATGCAAACTATTTTGAATGTTCCCAAGCTATACAACGAAAATGTCATCACTGGCATATGCCAGGACTTGTGATAAAGATGTCAGATATTCAGAAGCAGTATTTATTCTAAATTTGTATATGTAATGGATTTACTTTTGTAAACATTGTAAATGGGAAAGACAATATGGATTATTGTATTTTGTAAAAAGAAATCTTGTAATTGTAGTTACTTTATTATTTGTTGAATAAAAGAAAAAAAATCTCTATCTCATTTTTACCTTGTTGAGTTACTCTATAGTAAAATTCTAGTTTTACTATGTTTTTAGAACACAGATGTTACAGACCCATAGCATCATACAGCATGCTAGTCCTATAGCAGAACATGGGCTGGGGGAGAGTTCGAGTAGGGTTCCACCCCATACTTGTCGAGGTTGCAGGTCAGCATGTAGTTATGACCCCACGGATAGTCGTGATGTAGGTGTGTAGGCTACATCTGTAGCTGAGTAGATGGTGATGACAGATGCCCTCCTGAGTGAGACTTTCGGTGTTGATACTCAAGTAAATCTTAGCAAGTTCATTGAATTTAATTTATTAAATTTTAGTTTTGAAATGCAAGATTAACTAATTTAGTTTGATGATTTTAATGAAATTTTAGGGTCATAGTGTTGATGCAGTTTTCAGTGGTACTCCACCTACATATTATACTACATCATCTACTGTCAGGATATGTAACTAGTAAACAATTATAAATATTGCATGTGAATAGCATCGTTATATGAATGGTATTCTGATATCTGATTTTGGATGTTGAATAGGTTAATATTGGAGATTTTACGGCAACACCTGCCAGTGATGGTGGACTTCAAAGCTTCATGACAATAATAAAATAAATAGTTTAATGAATGAATTATACTTACTAGATTTTTATATTTTATATTGATATTGTTGGTTACATTTCATTGCACATCTTTCAAACTCAAAGCATTACTATACATTGCATAACTAATAACTAGATGTTGATAGATGACAAAATTTGAATTACAATATAGTTATTTGAAAAAATGCCTCAAAGAAATGTGGTCTCATGGAATGTCATGACAAGAAGATGCATAGACAAGGACATCACCATGAGACCACATTTCTTTGAGGCATCTTTTCAAACAGCTCACTACCTTGTCTATGCTACCACATTTTCCATACATGTCTACCAAAGCTTGTTGATCCACTCCACACTATTCTTTGAAAAATTCTCTCTAATAAACTCATCCAATTACCACCAATTAGACCCCAAGACATGACACCAAAGAGGGGTATGAGCCTATGACATCTTATATAGCATATGATTGACTCCAACATCATCTACGTACCTCCTTTGTAGACTCTAAAATTCCCCATGATGGTAATATCTTCACCATTTCTCATAGCCCATACCATCTAGTTGTTACCTTAAGACACTTCTCCTTAGATTATTTTTTGTCAACCCCTTTTGGTCCACCTCAACCTCATACCAATTCCCTCTTTCACCTTTACCTATCTTATGCCTCTAAATGCATTACTCCCCCAACCCCACAACCTCTTTCTATTACTTCACCGACTTCACTAGCTATGCCCCTATCTTCCCCACCATATATCCACCTATTACTACTTCACCTTCCTCATTGACTTCTATCTCCCCTCTAACATCCCTCCAAGATAAACTAAAAGAAAAAGTCTAGGACCTTTCTCCATCCACTTCTAATAGTAGGCCAAAGAAACTTCCCCAACACTACACCCAACCTACTAACCAACCCATATCTACCCTACCTATTTCCTAATATACCCCTACCAGACGTCCCAGACCTAGTTTGCTTCCAACCCACCCCTTGACAAACCTCAAGACAAAGAAAATGATAAGAAATTTTTAAAATAAAGTTTTTCTTCTCCTATCGAGTATCTTTCCTCCCTCATATTATCCCACAAACTCTTGATATTCCTCCTTCCCATAAACCCATAAACTTACCTAATGTCTATGTGATTTCTAGTTTAGGCATTGTCTTGTAAACCCACAAACTCTATCTTAGGCATTGTCCTACCTCCACAACTACCAAACAAACAAAAATTTGAGCACAACCCTACCCCACCCTACCACCAACCTAAACCTAAACTAACACCTTCACTCCCTCTCT
This sequence comes from Cunninghamia lanceolata, assembly GCA_027924645.1. Taxonomy (NCBI): domain Eukaryota; kingdom Viridiplantae; phylum Streptophyta; class Pinopsida; order Cupressales; family Cupressaceae; genus Cunninghamia; species Cunninghamia lanceolata. The sequence continues at coordinate 8,297,320 of BSBN01000165.1, read as the reverse complement.
AACTTATTAAGCCTAAAATTTGATGGTACTATGGTCCCTCCTTTGTTGACCCTTATACCACACAATAGTCATGAATCTTCATCTAATTTGTATATATGCATGTGACTTGTGTGCTTTATTGTGTGTACTTCCATGTTTAGGTGAATGTGTGTGTATGTTAGGAGCCATGACTTGCATCACTATTATAGTTTTCATAATTGAATAATGTTGTTTTATTTTTAGATTATGCAGGCTGCGAAGACACCTCCCGACGTTCACAGAGTAATGGAGCATGGTGTGTCCTCTGCGATTCATGGCTTCATGCCTTTGATGGGGGTATGAGGTAGATTAGTAAATTTCAAATTACATTCGTTGTTATAGTTGTTTGTTTTTTAAAAATCAAATGATTATTGATTTGAATTTTAATTTCTATCTGGATGGTTTATATAGGACATGACATCGCCACAACCTAATCCCGGTACTAAGGCAAATGAGGAGACAAATTTTTAGATAGCGGTAAGTGGTTATTCATTTTTTATAATGTAATTTCTATATATTAATGTCTATACTTTTTATTGTAACATCTACAGATACATGAACAACTAAATAGGAGCAGCAACCCTCGAGTTCATAGTAGACCAGCCTCATACATGTCTCTATCCCCTAGAAGATCAAAGGCTACCCATGATCTATTCTCTTCACCAGACAAAGGGGAATGACTTTTTATTGTGTTCCTTTGTTGTATGCCTATATGGCATTTGTGGACATATATTTTGTATTGCATATAGTTGACATTGTATGCCTATATGGCATTCTTGTAAGCCTATATGGCTATTGTGTATATATGTTATACTTATATTGACAGATATTGATGTATGCCTATATGGATATTTGGTTAATACAAATCATTTTTGTTGATCATTATGTAATATGGATAGGTGCAGTGTAGATCATTTTTGTATGCCTTTAGGTTTCAAAGTTTAGTTGTCAAAGAATCCATCCCAATTGATGATAAGAGAATTTGAGATTTGGATTGAAAGTTTTAGTCTCTCAAAACTAGACATGCTAAGAAAATAGAGAATGGAAGATTGGTCCTATGTGCTTGTTTTTTAATGTTTGAATTGTATGTTGTTGTATGGTATTTCTTTTTTGTGTGTGTTTTCAAATGTGTACATTTGAATTGTTATTTGATGTATGTTTGGATACTTGTGTTGTACTAAGGTTAAGATTCTTGTAGTATGGGATGCATATAATTCTACCTTGGGCATGTGTTCTTAGTAAGACATATATTCTCACCTGAAGAGAACTTTCATAATATGGGATGTGATTAGAAATTCATGTGGATTTGGATATGATCTTGGATGTATAGTTCTAAGTCAAACTTGTAGGATTAAAATGTCTTGTGGTTACCATCAATGGTCATATTTGGCTTGATCATGTACTTGTATTTATTTGTGTATTAGATGCTAGAAAGGATGTGTTGATGTTAGTTGAGAAATCTATTTCCATGCATTTGAGATGTTTTGGATCCATGAATTTATGTGTATATTTATGTGTTAATAAGGAAATGAATTAAATAAGATCATCAACCCCTTCCTCAATCAGCAACAAGACCATAGGATCATAGAGGATTCATTTGTAGAGTTGAGCTTGGAGTTATTAAAATATTGTTCATGATGTACATTGTAATATGGCCACTTGTATTTATGGTGGGTGGTTCATGGCTAATAGGGGTCTAAGATTGCAGTGATGGAACAATGCATTGAAGGACTAAAACAAACCCTACAGAGATAGTACTAGAGAACAAAGTCAAGGTGAACCAAGATAAAACAACAAGTAGTTCATATATGACTGTGTTGACTTCTAGAACAAGTATGTTAACAACCATAAGATACATGTTGACATGTGAAGACTATAATAGTTATAGCAAAGGCAATGTCTGAGGATATTGTTGGTATAATGTATCTCAGACTATTTCAACATGTTTGGATGCGAAATAGGACCATGCCTAGCCTAAACGTACCCATCTTAACATGTTGGAATAGTTGGTTTGGCCACACGAGGAGAAAAATAAAATTTACACCCCTTTGCAACATTACACTACATGCATCTGACCATTTTTGGGGCAGCAGAAAACCTTTCACCATGGGCAAACGGCTTAGAGATATAAAAAATTAAGAGAGGTTATTATAGAGGGACCCTATGTGATCCCGTAGCCTTAGACAAAATGTCTCTAAGTGACATGGTTTTTGAGTAACATCTCGTCAAAGATTGCTGCCTTTTTGCACTTTGGACTCTTCAAGGATATCGCCGGTACAATGTAGCTCAGACTGTTTCAACATGTTTGGGTGTGAAACAGGACCATGCCTAGCCTAAACGTACCCATCCAAACGCATTGGAATAGTCAGTTTTACTGCATCAGGAGAAGGATGAAAGTTACTCCCCTTTGCAACTTTACACTACCTTCTTCTAACAATTTTTGGGGCAACAGAAAACCTTTCACCATGGGAAAATGGATTAGAGATATAAAAAACCAAGAGAGATTATTGTAGAGGGACCCTACATGATACCATAACCTCAGATAGAATGTCTCTAAGTTACACGATTTTTGAGTAACAGCTTGTCAAAGATTGCTACCTTTTTGCACTTTGGACTCTTCAGGGATATCGTCGATACAATGTAGCTCAGATTGTTTCAGCATGTTTGGGTGTGAAACAGGACCATGCCTAGCCTAAACATACCCATATGGATGCATTGGAACTGTCAGTTTAGCCACATCAAGAGCAAGATGAAGTTACACCCCTTTGCAACTTTACACTACCTCCTTCTGATATTTTTGGGGCAGAAGAAAACCTTTCACCATGGGCAAACATCTTAGAGATATAAAAAACTAAGAGAGGTTATTGTAGAGGGACCCTACATGATCACATTACCTTAGATAGAATGTCTCTAAGTGACATAGTTTTTGAGTAACAACTCGTCAAAGATTGCTGTCTTTTTGCACTTTGGACTCTTCAGGAATATTGCTGGTATAATGTAGCTCAGACTGTTTTAGCATGTTTGGGTGTAAAACAGGACCATGCCTAGCCTAAATGTACCCATCCGGACGTGTTGGAACTGTCATATTGGCTGCATCAAGAGAAGGATGAAAGTTACACCCCTTTACAACTTTACACTACCTCCTGACGATTTTTGGGGTACTAGAAAACCTTTCACCACAGGCAAACGGATTAGACATATAAAAAATTGAGAGGTTATTGTAGAGAGACCCTATGTGATCGTGTTTCCTCAAACAAAATGTCTCTAAGTGACATGGTTTTCGAGTAACAGTTCGTCAAATATTGTTGCCTTTTTGCACTTTTGACTCTTTAGGGATATCACTGATACGATGTAGCTCAGACTGCTTCGGCATGTTTGGGTGCAAAATAGGACAATGCATAGCCTAAACATACCCATCTAGATGCATTAGAACTGTCAGTTTGGCCACATCATGAGCAAAATGAAAGTTACACCCCTTTGCAACTTTACACGACCTCTTTCTGACAATTTTTGGGGTAGCAGAAAACCTTTCACCATGGGAAAATTCCTAAGAGATATAAAAAATTGAGAGAGGTTATTGTAGAGGGACCCTACATGATTACGTTATCTCAGACAGAATGTCTCTAAGTGACACAGTTTCTGAGTAACTACTCATCAAAGATTGTTGTTTTTTTGCACTTTGGACTCTTCAAGGATATCACCAGTACAATGTAGCTCGGACTGTTTCGGCATGTTTGGGTGTGAAACAGGACCATGCCTAGCCTAAATGTACCCATCCAGATGTGTTGGAACTGTCGTTTTAGTTGCATCAAGAGTAGGACAAAAGTTACACCCCTTTGCAACTTTACACTACCTCCTTCTGATGATTTTTGGGGCAATAGAAAACCTTTCACCACGGGCAAACGGATTAGAGATATAAAAAATTGAAAGAGGTTATTATAGAGGGATCCTACATGATCACATTGCCTTAGACATAATGTCTCTAAATGACACAGTTTCTAAGTAACTGCTCATCAAAGATTTATGCCTTTTTGCACTTTCGACTCTTTAGGGATATCACCAGTACAATGTAGCTCAGACTATTTTGGCATGTTTGGGTATGAAACAAGACCATGCCTAGCCTAAACATACCGATCTGGATGTGTTGGAACTATCAATTTGGCCGCATCAAGAGCAGGACTCAAAGACTCAAACTGACTCAAAAACATATGAAATGGTCTTAGAAGACCTTATTACATACAATTGACTCAATCAAAATAAAATTTCACTTCTTGACCCCTCTTGGAGGCATGACAACCTATTTGCCCCTACACCATGAGGACACTGAAGTCAATAAAGTTTTCCTATTAAGAAAAAGAGCTTCCTAGACATAGTTGACCTAAGACACCTAGTCTTTATACCTTATCGTAGTCTAATCCTAAGTCACCTAGACACCTAGATTATAGTTCTACCTAAGACACCTATTATGGTAGACCTAGTTGACATATAGTACCTACCTAAGACACCTAGATTAAATTATACCTTATTCTAGTCTCTAGAGAGGTAGTTGATATATAGTATCTACCTAGAAGACACCTAGATCATTCTAGATTATACCTTATTCTAGTCTCTAGACAGGTCATTAATATATAGTAACTACCTAAGACACCTAGAAATAAGAGCATAAGAAAGAAAATAGAATACAACAAGACTCAAAAATAATTTAAACACAAGACATTATAGCTAGAAAAACCCTAAAATGAGGAGAAAACTCCAACAAGTATGAGTAAAGATCCTCATGCCACTAGGTCTTAACCTCTTACAAGTGATACATTTCCTTTCAGGTGTATACATGGATTAAAAATGATCAACACCATCTCTTAATAACTACAACTAGTCTAAACAACTCCAAAACTAATCTAGATGCTAGGTGGTCTAGGGAACAATGCTCTAGGCAAGAGCCTAAATGTGTTGTAAGCATGCAAAAGCTATATGGAGATAAGCATTACACAAATAAGATTATTGTCCAACACTATGTTATAGGTGGCATGTCATAAAATGTCTCCAAACAATGCATGAGACTATTTCTCAATTCTCATGTCCAGGCCTTTTTACCATTTGTATAGCAAGACAAAACACAAGCGCGTTATAACGCACTCACGTTATGTCCTGTTATAGATTGATCCATAAATATTTGTGCCTATCTCACCTTTGATAGCACCTTTGCAATATCTCTCACCTCTATCACTACACCCTACACCCTATCACTAAACCCTACACCATATCACTAAACCCTCAACACTCTACCTTAACCCTAATCCCTCGACCCTCAACCCTAATCCCTCATCCCTAAACCCTAAACACTATCCCTATTCCTAAACCCTCAACCCTCAAAACTATACCTTAAACCCTAATCCCTTATCCATAAACCCTAAACCCCATCCCTCAACCCTTAACCCTTAAACCTTAAACCCTAAAACCTTGACCCTCGACACTATATCTTAAACCCTAATCGCTTAACCCTTAGCCCTAAATCCTCAAGCCTCAATCCTTAAACCTTCAACCCTAAACCCTATCCCTAATCCCTATACCCTTGACACTCTACTTTAACCCTAATCCCTCAACCCTCAACCCTATCCCTCAACCCTCAACCCTTAATGTCAAACCCTAATCCATCAACCCTAAACCCTAATCCCTCAACCCTAAACCCTATCCCTAAACTCTCAACACTATACCTTAAACCCTAATCCCTCAACCCTAAACCCTAAACCCTATCCCTAAACCCTAATCCCCCAACCCTCAACCCTCAACCCTCAACCCTAATCCCTAATCCGTAAACCCTAAACTCTATCCCTAAACCCTAATCCCCCAACCATCAACCCTAATCCCTCAACCCTCAACCCTAATCCCTCATCCCTAAACCCTAAATGATATCCCTATTCCTAAACCCTCAACCCTTGACACTCTACTTTAACCCCAATCCCTCAACCCTCAACCCTATCCCTAAACCCTCAACCCTCAACTCTCAACCCTATCCCTAAACCCTCAAACCTCAACCCTCAACGTCAAACCCTAATCTGTCAACCCTAAACCCTAATCCCTCAACCCTAAACCCTCAACACTATACCTTAAACCCTAATCCCTCGACCCTAAACCCTAAACCCTAATCCATCGACCCTCAACCCTCAACACTATACCTTAAACCCTAATCCCTCAACCCTAAACCCTAATCCCTCAACCCTAAACCCTAATCCCTCAACCCTTAATCCCTCAACCCTAAACCCTAAACCCTAATCCCTTAACCCTAAACCCTCAACCCTCGACACTATACCTTAAACCCTAATCCCTCAACTGTCAACCCTCAACCCTCAACCCTAATCCATCATCCCTAAACCCTAAACACTATCCCTATTCCTAAACCCTCAACCCTCAACACTATACCTTAAACCCTAATCCATTATCCCTAAACCCTCGACGCTCGACACTATATCTTAAACCCTAATCCCTTAAACCTCATCCCTAAAGCCTCAACCCTCAATCCTTAAACCTTCAACCCTAAACCCTATCCCTGATCCCTCTACTCTCAACACTCTACTTTAACCCTAATCCCTTGACCATCAACCCTATCCCTAAACCCTCAACCCTCAACACTATACCTTAATCCCTAATCCCTCAACCCTAAACCCTATCCCTAAACCCTCAACACTATACCTAAAACTGTAATCCCTCAACCCTAAACCCTCAACCCTTAACCCTAATCCCTCAACCCTCAACCCTAATTTTGATTTTCTTCCATTGCTTCAACATCATTGTTGTTTTCCCCATCAGAAACCAATTCATTCAGCAACTTGTTGCCCATTGGTTGACTTGAACTGCATACTCTGTTAGAAGAAGGGCATCTTTTATCTGTATCAATGTTGGTATTCATAAGCTAAAGAGCATTGATATTTTTCACACACCCTGATCTTTGAAACATCTTAATTCCTTAAAATATGACTTGGATATGTACTTGAACACAACAAAATCTCCAATCTCCAACCCATGATTAATTTTTGATCTTATTTATTTATGTAATTTATAATTGAATTTTACACCATATTTATTATAATTATGTGTATTTTAAGTGGTTTCCATGAGGATATTTTTTGAGTTTTCAGGGGTTAGCTAATTCAAGATAACTAGTATATTCCTTTCAGTGTTTACTGGTCATGCATATCAAACTAATAATGCCACCGTGTTTATTAAAGATAATTGAGTTATAGGGAAATGGGAAGAAAAATGGGCATTAATTATTTATGATTTTAGAAATCATTTTAATTGAGAAACTTGAAGTCTTGTAGTTTTAATTCAATGTCCATTCCTTAAGTGCTTGGTAGTGTCTCCCTATTTATTAAAGATATCTGAGTTGTAAGAATATGTCAGAAAAAATGGCTATGAAATTTTTTGGTAATTTTAGAAATTAGTTTTAAAGTATTTTTCTTAATGCCCTTTTTAATTATGCATGTCTACAGTAAATCCTAATTTAAGTTTTCTGTAATGTCTTAGTAAAGAAGGTTAGAAAGAGGACATGATTGACTACAAAGAACCCAATGGCAGGTTTTATGCAATGCTATTAAAAATTGTTTACAATGAATTCTATCCTTGGCACATGGGAACCTATTTGTCTTGAAAAAAAAGATGGCATGAAGACCAGGTATACTATCCAAGACTATTGCTATGGTATATGCTTCTCTCTTGGATAATGAAAATAAAGTCTGCAAAACTACATTATTTACCATCAACTAGCAAGAGCAAATGTCATCCATTGAAATTAGGAAAGGTCCAAGTGCACCTTAACTCTTTAGATTCATGAGTTGTCCTTGTTTTCATCTCACATCTTGGGCCATATTGTGCCCTGTCAATTATCTGAGTTTCTAGCTCCATCAGTAAAACTTTCTAACTGAAGTGAATATTCAAATTATAATATGGCATCTTTTCCTGGCCCATCTAGGGTTCATTGTGCCAATAGGTGTACCCACTTTGAGAAAAGCTTTGCGTCTGGTACATCCACATTGAGTAATTAACATTTGAAATCAGAAGGATGATCATTATGAGAAAAGCTTTGCATTGGGGTACATCCACAGTGGGCAATGAATGGTTGAAATCAGAACCCCTGGTCAACATTAAGTGAACATTTTTTTATTAAGATTTTTTTAAAAGATCAGCATACTCTTTCCACCTATTTGCTTGAATTTAAATCATGGCCATAAAAATGTGCACACATCTACTCCCACTGTATAAGGTCTGGGTGTAATTAAAACCATCAACTAGGTAAAATAAACAACTTTGGCCACTTCGCACTTAGGGCAGGTCTATTGTTATGAAACAGGAAAATAATCTCCCATTGTTTACTGGCTCTATCCACAAGATCTACTAAACTTTTTTTCTCTTGGTAATTGTAGAGGACATTCACCTATTTTTTGCAACTACTACATTCCCAAACCATTACAAAAACTAAGTTATTTTAACCCAATAAATAGCTGATTGCATTGATTTAATACACTACTATTAAAGCTTAGCATTCACACAAATGTAAATGTTCATATTATAGAAGACTGCATTATATTAGACTATTAGAGATCCCTCACAAAAATGTAATAACAAAACTATTTTGCCTTATGTTAGCTTGTTAAACCCATTCTGACACTTTTCTCTTAATAAAGTAAGAGTAATAAGAATAGAAGGCATAGAATTTGATCTTACTAGTATGCATGTTTGGTTTACATTCTATGACTTCATTTTCATTGAATAAAAAGGTTTATCTGATTTGAAAGGTGGGGCAGAGTTCACTGTCATGTGCTTTTCTAGATGATAGGGTCCATAATGTCTAGGGTTCTTCAAAGAAAGGCCTGCAACAGAATTAAGTTTTTGTTGTACCAATCCTCCTGGTAAAGCTACAATTCAAATGCTTGCTTTGAAATCTTAAATAAATTAAATTAGACTTACAATTTTGATTTTAAACCCTATCCCTAAATTCTGAACCCTCAACACTATACCTTAAACCCTAATCCCTCAACCCTAAAGCTTTAAAGCCTCAACCCTTATCCACCCCTTTCCTCCCCTATCTGCCTCACCCCATCTCTCCCCTATCTCTCAACCCTTAGCCATCTAGGTCTCTCTCTTATCCCTAAAACCTCAAGCCTCAACCCTTAAACCTTAAATCCTAAACCCTATCCCTAAACCCTTAAGCCTTAACACTGTACCTTAAACCCTAATCCCTTACCCCTAAACCCTAAACCTTCAACCCTAAACCCTATCCCTAATCCCTCTACCCTCAACACTCTACCTTAACCCTAATCTATCGACCATCAACCCTAAACATTATCCATAAAGCCTCAACCCTAAACCCTAATCCCTCAAGGTCCTAAACCCTAATCCCTTATCCCTAAACTCTAAACCCTATCCCTAGACCCTCAACCTTAAACCTTAATCCCTCAACCCTAAACCTTAATCCCTCAACCCTAAACCCTAATTCCTTATCCCTAAACCCTAAACCCTTACATCCTGTAGAGGAAAACTAATGTGTTGTAGACTTAACTAATTCAAGGGAAACCTATCTGAACAGTCCACTCTATCACTATGCATTCCTACATTGAATTATTGACCAAGGAGCGTAAGCTTATGATGGTACTTGCAAAGTATATGTCTTCAGGGCTCATATGCTTCCCAAATCATTCTATCTTAACTTTAAACAAACAAATCTACCTTGCTGGAATTGACAGAATTACAAACAATGAAAACAACTATAAATCCTAGTTGCTATGGGTACCTACAACAAACTGTAGAATTAACTTAATGAATTGACAAGAATGAAATGACTAACTGCTGACCTCCGGAGGATTTGTAAACACACTAATATGAAATTGTTCATGAACTATATCTATTTGATCAAAACATAATACTAACTTGAATTCAAATTACGATTAACAAAAAACTAATAAACCAACATTAACTAAAATGAAATAAATAAGGAGAGAATCAGTACCTTGAATGGCCAGCTCAAGAGACTATCTTCCTTAACTAAAACCCAATCTAATCCAGATTCTATGTATCTTTGTAACACATATCGAAGCTTAACTCATTCCACACATAGAATCAACTCATATCAAATTGTTCAACAATGAAATCTTTTCTGTCATATCCAGATTGTATTCCATAAATGTAACATGAATTGACAAGAATGAAATGACTAACTGCTGACCTCTGGAGGATTTGTAAACACACTAATATGAAATTGTTCATGAACTATATCTATTTGATCAAAACATAATACTAACTTGAATTCAAATTACGATTAACAAAAAACTAATAAACCAACATTAACTAAAATGAAATAAATAAGGAGAGAATCAGTACCTTGAATGGCCAGCTCAAGAGACTGTCTTCCTTAACTAAAACCAAATCTAATCCAGATTCTATGTATCTTTGTAACACATATCGAAGCTTAACTCATTCCACGTATAGAATCAACTCATATCAAATTGTTCAACAATGAATTCTTTTCTGTCATATCTAGATTGTATTCCATAAATGTAACATGCTTGAGTCTTTACACATAGAAAAGGAAATGATAACTGAACTCTCAACTACTTGACTCTACTACCTTATATATCTCATCTTCCCCTTACTATAAAAAAATGGAGAGAGAGCCTTATCTATTAATTAATTGACTCTGATCATTTACCGTGCCTAGATACTAGGTTGTGGAGTCAAGATCACATTCTTATTCTAATTGACTATAAGAACAGCAATTCAAATCAAATTAGAAGTTTGATGCATGAACAACATCCATAATCATATTTGAAACAAATCCACTCCTTAATTTATTACTATCCATGATGCTCCATAATTGTCTTCAGCTGTCTCTACATTCTTAGCATTGAAACTCACACTTCTATTAACTCCTTTGTCTGCAACCTGCTACAAATGTTCAATCTCATCATGACATGTCCAATTCTACACATAGAATTAGTTCCCAAAGCATATACCACAAGCATTCTACATGACTAACCATAAAAACATCTCATTTATACTTTTATACATATCTATATCTAATTCATTCATTAAATAATATGATCATCACATTCCATATTAATATTATAAGTTTAGGTCTTAGAAGTATAAAGAAGGTCAACATGTCATAGTGCAAACATAGATAAATGTCTTAAAGGATGCTATGAAAGAAGTCTTTGAAGTATAAAAAGTAGCATAAAAGAGACTAATTTTGCAGCCCATCACATCCATCAACCCTAAACCCTAAATGATATCCCTATTCCTAAACCCTTAACCCTCAACACTATACCTTAAATCCTAATCCCTTATCCCTAAGCCCTCAACCCTAAACTGTCAACCCTAAACCCTATCCCTAATCCCTCTACCCTCAACACTCTACCTTAACCCTAATCCCTTGACCCTCAACCCTAAATGATATCCCTAAATCCTCAACCCTAAACCTAATCCCTCAAGGTCCTAAACTCTAAATCCTATCCCTAAACCCTCAACCCTCAACCCTCAACCTTAAACCTTAATCCATCATCCCTAAACCCTAATCCCTCTTGACCTTAAACCCTCAACCCTTAAACCCTAAACCCTTGACCCTTAAACCCTCAACCTTTATCCACCCCTCTCCTCCCCTATCCGCCTCACCCCCATCTCTAACCTCCTCTACCCTCGACACTATACATACATATAGGTATACATATATACATACATGCATACATATAGATATACATACATACATACATCAATACATACATACATACATATAGGCATACATACATAAATACATACATACATCCATGCTAAATAACCTTGAACATAAAACATTCCAAGGGAGACATAACGTGAGTGCGTTATAATGCTCTCGTGTTATATTTTGCTTTGGGAATCCCAAGCCTTAGGCTTGGGATATTCTTTAGATTTCCAACCCAAAGGCTTGGAGCGCCTTCCCAACATCCACAGACGTGTTTTTGCAAATTCTATAGGATTTCACATAATTTCATTCATGCTAACCCTCAGATTTGCACGTGTTTCAAGGTCAAACAAATTGAACACCTGGGTAATGTTAGGCTTTCTCTTAGCTAATTAATGATGTAATTTTTTTCACATTTTGACAATGTTAAGCCTTTCATCTTTAATTTCTTTTGTTTGTGTCTGTTTTTGGGCAAAAACCAGTGTTTTGTTTTTTTTCATTGTAAATTAACTGTTCATTGAAATTTCAAAAAAATTACATTTTTAGAAACTAGACTCCATTCTACACATATTAAAAAAAAATTGATTTTCAATTAGTTTTCAAAATTTATAGGTGTAGCATGGCCAAAATTCTATTTTTTAGGATGTGTCTACTTTGAAAATTAGTAAAAAATCAAATATTCATTAAAAAATTATCAGAAAAATCGGGCATAAACTACATGTTGTTAGCTAATTTCTCACTGAAGCGATTTTAAAAATACTAAAAAAAAAGTTAACCTTTTGAGGGAGCCACAAAACATGATATGTTATGTTTTTTTGACAGAAACAACACCAATTTATGTGGTTCCCTCTTTTAAACCCCTTAATATATACCATTTTCAAAAAAAATTAGTAGTTTAGAAAGTAGACTCGGAGCACTACGAACATTGTTTTGGTTGCATCTCCAAATTTTGAGTGTAACTATGCTCAATTTCTCAACCAAGGTCAGCATTTCCTAATTTCAGGAAAAAAGTAGCCACTTAAGACCCCTTTTTGGCCCCCCATCTTCTTGCACTTACCCACACATGAATATACTATTTTATAATGAGAGTTACATTTTATATATATATATATATATATATATATATATATATATATATATATGGTTTCGTATATTTTTATGCATATATTAAGGGTTTCATTTTCAATATATAAATGGGTTTTTTTTAATGCATATGTTGAGGGTTTCTAGTCCAACTAAATATCATCAACTCTCTAAAACCTAATGATTATTCATCCATTTTTGAAAGTGCATTCTCAATGTTTGAGGGTTTCATCATTTTGTGGTCTAGTTCATCATGGTGGTCACCCTCCTTCATGCTACGTTCACATTCACTCTCCATGAATCATGCAGGTAACGAATACATCATTTATCCTTTCATTTGAGTATTGGTTTCATTCAAATCTTTTAATTCCTATGGCATTGTCTCCGCAATCATTTTACAGTCAGATTCTTGCCTATTTTGTCTAAGACAACCCGTGAATTGGGATTATTTCACTATACACATGAATATATTGTTTTATAATGAGGGTTTCATTTTCTATATATAAATGGGCTCGTATTTTCTGTTGCAACCCCACTGATAGTAGCTTACCCATCTATATATATAGCCATGCAGTTTTGTAAACTTTTACTGCTCGTATAAGTACTTGCATAAATAGTAAATGGTGTAAGGCTCCCCAACCAGACATAAAATTAAATAAAAATCAAAATTAAATCATGTTTATTACAGAATTCTTACAAAATATGTTAGTTATCAGAATCATATCATCAAATACAATAGATTGTATGCATTTATTCAAATCCAAACTCGACAACCAAATTCAATGCATTCATTTTTCAAATTTTAATTGATTATAAGAGGGAGATTATGTAGTTGTAGACAAAGTTGTATCAATTTTCTAAAGGAGCACTACAAATGGTGCTTGCAAATTCCTCATTTTATCTTATTTGCAAGCCATGTTCTAGACTTTTAGACAAGTCTTTAGGTTGGTACTTCACATTCCCTTTTTTACTAGTAAAAATCTTAATTCTTGTCTTTTCTTAGAAATGCATAAGATTATGTTCAACATGAATCTTAAATTTTTCATGTTTAAATAGACATTGTTCATGGAAGATAACTTCTTATATGCCATATATTTACTATTCATTAATATAGTGAAACCGAATATATAGGTTTAATTTTAGTGTAGATGTATATAGTGCAACCATATATATTCAAGCTTCCATTATATATATATATATACTCAAACCCTTCATATATGTTTAACTCCATAGATAAATATAAACTATATATTAATATTACTCTTCATTAATATAGTGAAACCCAAAATATATAAGTTTAATTTTAGTGTAGATGTGTATAGTGCAACCATATATATTCAAGGTTCCATTATATATACTCAAACCCTTCATATATATTTAACCCCATACAAAAATATAAACCATATATTAATATTACTGTTAGTTAATATAGTGAAACCTAAAATATATAAGTTTAATTTTAGTGATGTGTATAGTGCAACCGTATATATTCAAGGTTCCATTATATAAATACTCAAACCCTAAAAAAATGGACCATTATTCGAAGGGTTTGAGTATTTTTTAATACTCAAAACCTTGAAAAAATAAATTGGATTTGACTGTGTTGACTATATCAAGATTCTCTGAAAAGAGTTGATTGAAATCTGCCAATTCCCTTCTAATAGGGGAAAGGGGCTAGTTGATGCCCATGCCCCAATAACCACTATGTTATTGCGGACTTGACCCCCCCAATTAAAATTTTAAAAAGAACCAATACATGTAAAATATCAACCTAATAAATAATTGCAAATGTACCAATACATGTTCACAACTCCATGTGTAGTTTACCAACAAAATGGACAACACACATGTTCTTCCACTTGCATTTACAAGACAAGTTGATACAAATTGGAGAGGTTCCAAATAAAATATACACTTTATTGATTTCAATACAATGGGTAATGTTTATAATAACCACCCATTTGGACATGGCTCAAAAGTCAAACTGGTCACATTTACATACTTTGGTGCACATTTATTGGTACCTAGGCTACCATAAAGACAAAACACTTCAATCCCAATTGGTTGTCAATCACATATTCTCCCATACTTGCTATCACATTCTCCCATATTTGTTGTCACACTCTCCCATACTTGCTATCACATCCACTTGCACTAACTCCATTTACAATAAGTACCTGCACAAATAGAAAATGGTGTAAGGCTCCCCAACCAAACATAAAATAAAATAAAAAACAAAATTAAATCAATTTTATTACATAATCATTAGAAAATCCATCAGTTTTCAAAATCTTATCTTCAAATACAATAGCTTCTACGCATTTAATCAAATTCAAACTCAATGACCAAATTCAATTATGCATATCATATCATTGAATACAATAGCTTCTACCCATTTATTCAAATTCAAACTCAACAACCATATTCAATGCATTCATTTTTCAAATTTGAATCATTATGTAGCGTAGACAATGTTAACATCAATTTCCTAAAGGAGTGCTGCAAATGGTGTCTGCAAGAAGAAGAATTTACAGGCCATGTTCTAGACTTCCAAAATTAGGTTCAGGTTGGTACATCACATTCCTATATTCCTTTGTCTTTTTTTCAACAAATGCTATCCATAAATCACATTCCTATATTCTTTTT
Organism: Cunninghamia lanceolata; assembly: GCA_027924645.1. NCBI lineage: Eukaryota > Viridiplantae > Streptophyta > Pinopsida > Cupressales > Cupressaceae > Cunninghamia > Cunninghamia lanceolata. The sequence goes on along the minus strand of BSBN01000165.1, from coordinate 8,281,863 downwards.
GTCTTTTCCTACAAATGCTATGTTTCCTACAAATGCTATGCATAAGATTCTGTTCATGTTATATGCCATTTCCTATATACATATGTGTGTGTGTGTGTGTGTTATATGCCATATATATTTAATGTTACAAACATTATTAATATTAATATATTTCTGTATGGTGTTAAATATTTACTAAGGGTTTTAAGATATATATATAAAAACCCTTTGTAGTGCCCCTCCATTCTTACAGTGGATGTGCAATCTGATGATCGATTTGGTTATATTTCTACCAATTGCATTTGCAGACCGATTGCCAAGATTGGAAGCATTATGTCCAGGTAAGCTTGTTTTTGCTATCTGATTTTTGCACAAGATGTTATCTCCTTTGAAGAATGTCAAACCAGAGAGGAGTTTTGCCTTAGATCAGTATGTGGCCATTCACTTGGGGAATGGAGTTCGGATCAAATCCGGTATGTTCATGTTTTTACATTGTCATTGATATAGAAACAATCATTGTTTACCTCCATTCAATCCAACGTATAGCAATGGATTTCTATAATCCGAATTGTGTTGTGATTGAGCTTGGTACTTTAGATCTAGATTACACATTATCATTTTAAGACTTTTGAAGATATTCTATCTTGAATCTTTTCACTGTAAAACTATAGATCACTGTGTCTTTATTTAATCATCAACTTGACTTGATATCTGTAAGTTTTATTGTGGTTTTGAGAGGGTTACATCCCTTTCTATCGACATGCTATTCTCAACTATTTGCTATCACTTGTGTATTTCTTATTAAGCCTTTCATGTTTTGAATGGTATCATTTCATCTTTGTCAATATTGGCATTCTTCTTGTCAGTAGCTTGTTGCTTTTAGAAGTCATGGTATAGTGTCACTATTTATTTTTACCCTTGCCTTAATAAAAACTCGTGTTCCATTCTTGTTTTCACTCCTTCACGGGAATTTCTTAAATTATCACTTCTATTTGTTCCATTTGTAGTTTCCAATTTTATATTGTAATGCGGATCTGCGTTGTGGCAGACGGATATTGAGCAAAGTTGAGAATTTTGTTGTAGCTTTATGTTACGCCTTTATTGTTTAAATAAATTCATGCAGATCTATGTTAGTTTAAATGCTTTTGTTCGTCATTTTTTTTATTCTTTTCTAGACTTAGATGTATAACTGAACCTTCATTATTTTAAAGGCTAAATTTTAGGAAGAGATCTTGAATTAGAAATTAGATCTTGAATTAATTGGGCATTTTGATAGCTTTGTGGGCAAAATTTAGTAAAGCTATGAACCAGTATTAAAGTATTATCGACACGGATGAGTGGAGGAATATTGCCACTACTATCTTCCCAAGATAGAAATAAGTCCTTAAAATAGGCATTAAATCTCCAACCAAGTGGATCTTGGAGGGGAGAGGTTATCATTTAGAAGATGACTCTAGACCTATAAGTGATTACGGAGGCCTTGAGAGGAGAATGCGAAACTATTCCAGAATTTTTTTTAAAAAGGGAAGTTTATAGGAGAAACGGCAGTTGAAAAGAAAGAAAAATGGTGGTCAAAAAGGAATTCCACACAAGAGCACATAGAGTGAGGATCCAATGCATTCAAAAAGTTCATGTTGATCAAATCTAATTGTTGTGCCTCTATGTAAGTATTCATCTGAATGTTATATCAATTTAGTTTAAATTTACCTCTGTGTTATATCGATTTAGTTTAAATTTATCTCCTTGTTGTAATGTGCCCATAAGTCTTTCTTCTTGCTCTTTAAATTGCTCGTAAATCTTGAAGGATATTCTCTCTTAGTTGTTCTTCAGTCAAAATTAGAGATGAAGAGTTCCTATTGTCTGTTTTCCTTTTACCTACACTAGGGGCTTGCATAGATGAAAGGTTGCAAGAGCAGTATGTGTCCTTCACATTAGCCATGCAATCATCAACGTTTACTTTAACCTCTATGGTCATCCTTCGCTTTGCTTTTCTAGAGGTACCTTCTGTGATACTTTAAGGGCCTCCCTGAGGTTTTCAAGAGAACACGTAGTTCCACCTTTCACAACACTCATTAAATTTTCATTCAAGCCGCATTTGGAAAAGTTGAGCAACAAGTTGGCTCGCCTGCTGTGGTGTCCTACCAAAATCTACTTTAATTCTTCTTTTTTTAGCAAGAAATGTTGCCAACAACTCAGAGTTTGTTCTTTCTTCACCAATCATTGCATTGATCTTTGATTCTACATCTTTTTAAACTCTTATCTGCTTCATGAATCTGTGTAGGGGTTACCTTCCTCATCCTCGGGATCCATTCCAATCACACGATTCATAGAACCCATGCATGCAACAAAACAAGTCTACTTAAGGAAGTCATTAAAATCAAATTTTGATTGCATGATCTTCTTTTCCAATTCATCTGCCTCCTCTTGTTTCATAACTTCCTACACCTTTTCAACAAATGTGGGAACATCTCCCATTCCTAAGATGTAGCTAGCCATGTGATTAGGGTAGAAAGGTTCAAGATCTTCCATGCATTCTCTTTTCCCAACAAATTTGATGGCCTTGCAAGATACCTTTCTAACACTACGAGTTGCACCACCCCTCAAAACGCCATCAAGCTGAGTCAATATTGCACCAGTGATTTAAATCTCAAGATTAAATGCTGCCACTAAAGCTGCAGCTTCTTGGCCAGTCATTGCATCAACTACAAGCATAGACTCTATAGGATTCACAACCTTCTTAACTTGCTTCAATTCATCTATCATGATTTTGTCTTTAGACTGAGAGAAAGTTGACGAAGATCGTGGAACTAGTTTTTACATCTACCAAGCGCATTTGCTTTAATGTTCCTCAGATTATGCGATCATTGCATTCCATTCAATGGCATCTCTTTAAGGCATTCTATCAAATGGTTCACGTGTTTCATTTATGCTCCCATGTTATGCAACCTTGTCTACCAATGCACTCATAATGATAACATCTGACACAAATCCCATTCCCTTATGCTTTGCTGGATGCCCCTCCATTCTCTTGAAAATGTTTACTGTTACCTAGTTGACCTCTTAGTTAGCACAAGGATATCCTCTTATTACAAGGTGCAACCGGTTCAACCATATTACATCTGTGGAAGTTGTGGAAAACATGTGTCGAACCCATAAAATAAAATTGGTCATCATAAAGATAACTCAAATATTCATAATCTTGATACAAGTACGCACCATCATAATAATTATTTATTTTGTGTCAATGTGTGTTGAGAGAGAGTGAGTGTTTTTCTGCAGTTGTAGACACTGAATGAATCTTGATGTAAATATAAATGTTGTGATAGAATTGCATGTGGAAGGTTGGTTAGTATGGAGATTCATAGCATTATTATTAATTAAAATATTTCCTACGTTTAGTTGAAAATATGTTGTGGATGTAGGATTAGGTTTTGAGGATTACCTTATACTTTAATACGTGGTATAACAGTTAGCAAGGTACTAGCATGTAGCAGGAAACATCATTAATATTTTATGCCACAATCAATCACATTGATATGTTTAGAGTTTACTAGAGGTTTAATGGTTAAATATGCATGTATAGAATAATCCATTATGATTAGGCTACATTCCTTGGCCTACTCCTACATGAGTAAGATAAATCAATCCAACTTATGGGTCATAATTTTTAAGTCATTATAACATAAATAACATTATTTTTTTTAATAATAGTAGTTAGTATTGTTATGGACTACTATAATTGCTAATTTTAGTCATGATTTTAGATATGTTGAGTTTATAATGTAAGTTTTGTAAAGATTATTTAATAGTCTACTATAGGAATGATTAGTTTCTAAACCTTGAGTTAGTTTTCTCTTAAATTTTATTATGACTTTTGTCAAATGAGATTGTTAAGTTACATTTCTTATAGGTCTTTTGTTTTGAAACCATCGATGCATGCTCATCGATATTATGGTCTTATGGGTTTATTTGCATGTTACAAAATTTCGTTTATGGGTTTATGCTTATTGCTAATTTTGGACTTATTCCTATACAGAAACATAGTGTATTTATAGATTATTGGATAGATTGATGAATGCATAAATGATTAAATATTGATTTGGATCATATTGGTAAGCTTTGTTGATACCTTTACTATTTGTATGTGTGGAATGTACTACTTTAGGGGGATAACTTGTATTATCTCATGACAACTCAACAAAAGGAGAGTTGCCTTGATACCGATTGAGAAATCTTTGGTAAATGCTATGAATAGAGATACTGTAGGTATTTATGCTCTCATAAGAAGGAAGTGATTTGTGTATCTAAACCTAAATTAATGTGGTATTAGTCAATATTATAAGTACCATGAAGTTTTTTTTGAATAATATCTTTGGTATCATTGTGAACAGAGTGTTCGATGTTATTTTGCTACTAGTTTGAATTACTCAGGATAGTATCTAGATATTAGCAAGAAATAAAACATCTTTCTAATTTATCTTTTACTAGTTATGGAAGCTTATTCTATGTTTGTTATCGAATCAACATTGATCTTATCCTTAGTATGTTGAAATACGTTAACTTTTACTTGCATGTTAGTTAAGCATAATAGTGATTAGTACTTTTTTGAGAATGATAAAAACTTATTCTTGTTATCCTCTAGTATGGATTAAAATGTGAATGTGTATCTAAAATTGAGAAGCTGTCAAATATCATCTTAGTGGTATAGATTCGTCTTGTGATTTCAAGTACAAGTTCATGAACTATGATGTCTCTGCGCTACGCGTACGTAGGCAAGGCTAACATAAGCCCTGAAGACATTAGGTTGGCCCCTTAGGGCCTTAGGGTTTTCATTGATGTAATTGATAATTGTATTGTGTTGTTAATAAGGACTAATATGTGCAGTATGAGACCTTAACCATGAAGGACTCAGAAGCTAAGGAAGCACCTTTCCAACTGGCATATGGATGATCATCTAGCACCAGGGTAAATGGGTATACCTATTTATAATTTAAATTTGATAAATTGTATCTAACATTTCAATTATGATGAATGTGATATACTATGTTATGTAATCTGAGCTTTACTAAGTTAAGATTTGTAAATGGTATCTATCACGCAATTAATTTCATTATTGTTATCTATCAATATTTTCAGAGATAAGCATTACAAAAAGTGTATTTGTCTGTGTTCAATTGATGCATTTAGACTCAGAACAAACCATGGTTATTTTGATCGTGTTCGTGTGTAGTAATGAGTTTTGTATATGGTTGAATGTTGCTTAGTTTCAATAATGTAGTCATGTTATCCCTAGAGATGTTAGTTAACCTGTTGAATCAGACTATGTTATAGTTTGTTAACAATATTTCTATTTTAAGGAAAAAAAATCACCTTTTTACTGCTTTAGTTGACTTATCTCTAGGGTTGCATGGCGGGGCATTACATTTGGTATCAGAGCCAAGTTTGCAAAACTGGGATCTCTGGTTAATGTTGTCGCCCACATTTAGCTATAGTAATTCTTCTTATGCATGTGATAGGGACTTTTGTGTTGGATACATGTTTTAATCTAAACACCCAACTTGATGTATTGGATAGATGATCATGATATTGACATTCTGCATCGTGTGATATGTAGAAAAAGTAGAGTGAAAGGAAACTAGAAAAAGGAAGTGGATAACAAGTAATGTTATGATTTGGCAAAGGGAATCACATTGTTTATGGAAATAAATGTACTTATGGCAGTAATGAAATTGTGTATGATAAAATAATTTTCCCCTGTAGATGTGGGAAACCAGTAACTGTGCATTGGTTGAGTGTTGTGAATACCCTGTACATGCTTTGTGTGTCCATGGGATGGTGATACTGTGTACCCATCCATAGGGAATGTGTGTAATTTTGGTGTGGGATTAACCATAACATTACGTGTGTTTGTATGTTTGTTACCCGATTGAGGGCCAACCCTTGTGTGGTTGAAAATATATATATAGAGTAGCCAAAAGTTAGATTCATAGATTCTCTTGTTTTGGTTCTCTAGTCCCTCAGTCTATGAAGGGATAGTAGCAGCCACAAAGTTCCTTGGGCGGAGTGTGCAGCGTACGCTTATGATGGTGCAGAGCGGTCCCTCGCTCAACCAAACCTGAGGAAACATACTCACTACTTCCCCTTATGATGGATCAGGGTACTTGATCCATATGTGTTAGCCTAATTCCCACAGTTTCTGAGCATCTGGATGGTAATTCTTGGAGGATCATTTACCTTGTCTTCACGAAAGGTGTGATTTGCCACATGAGTTGTCAAATTGGGGCCAGGGTCTAAGACCTACATAGACAACCCAACTGGAAACTATGTGCTAACATGAGTCGTCACTTGGGGGCCAGGGTCTAGAACCTACATGGATAAACCAAGTGAGACCATGTGCCCCATGTATATTTTGAGGTCCAGCATGTGGAGGGATATTTGTTACCCATGCTGAGACAAATCCCGTATCTGCACATGTTCTGACATGATGCAATAGGTATGATGCCACACCCCACTGATGTTCTGACACAGTGCTTGTGATGATGTCATGTTGCTGATGGTAGTGAGTTGGGCTCAATGACACAATGCCATGTGCTTAGACATGTGAAGGTGCACTATGAGATTGTGTTATAGCCTACTTGTGTGATGAGGGTAATGGGGCCTCGCACACTTGTAGAGGGATACTCATGTTTTCTTTCGATAGTGTTGGGTCAGTTAGCATATGGGTAGGTCCTTGCCATGTATACCTCTAGCTATGGTGAGTACCTGTGTGTGCCTTTTCAACGAGGTGTCGCTATGCAGGGTGTGTTCTACATGTGCCTACATCTGTGGAGCCACAAACACACTGCCATGCGGCATACAACTAGTACGTGCCTTCTCCGGCTGGTGTATGACCATGCCACACTGAGATATGATGCAAGATGTGGCCGAGGTGCACATTCCATGTGGGCAGCCAAGGAGTGTGCAGGCCACTTGGTTCGTGACGATGCGATGTAGGGTGTAGCCATGGAGTACATCCTGAGCCATGTGGATGGCGTGCTCACTCCGCACCACATGAGGGCTACTACTATAGCTTGACGTTGTTCCCTCCTTCCTCGTTTGGTGACTAGTATCTAGTCGCACAGTGTTGTATAGTGTAATTTCAAAGATTGTGGACTTTCTTTGTGGTTATTGATGATTTTCCAGTGATTGTGAAGGCCGACACTTTGTTTATATTTGATAATGATGGTTTAGCCACACCTTGTGATTTTATTTGCTTGTAGCCCTTGTGGTTACATTTGATTTAGTATTGAAATTGTGCGCATTTCTTGTTTTATTGTTGAAATTGAATTTTTATCTTAATCTTTCTTTATGACTTTGGTGGCTAAACTAGTTTATCCTTATTGTTTTCGATGTCAGCCATGTGTCGTATTGTAATTCCTCTCCAAGAACGTATGAGGTGGACTTGGTGAGTGTATATGAGGAAGCAGACACAAGGAACCTTGAGGATGGGGGTATGTGAAGCTGTTATACAACTAGGACCCACTACCCACCTATGTGTGATGACTATCTCTTGAAGGCTAACCACCTTATACAACAAGAGAGAGGTCCTTGTGGTCTTGTTTGGATGGTCTCACCCTGTGTGTGTGGCCTAACACCAACAAGCCACTAAGTGTGAGGTATGAATTATGTGAGATGGATTTGGCTCTTGGCTCATGGATTATGTAGCATGGATTAGTATGCGGTTTTCAGTATCCAGATGGACCCTTGTGCAGCCTTGTGATGTGAATCCCGGTGATGTATATTGGTGTGTATGTGAAGAATGTATGGTAAATCATGAAAATTGTACTTATGAGATGATAAATTGTGTTTCCATGCCTCAAAAAGGTGAAAAAAATCGTGATCTTTTATTGAATATGTTATGAGATTTAGGGGAAAAGTATGTGTTTTATGTGTATAAATATGTTGATATTTTATGAAAATGTAGCATTCTGACCTATTGATTTCTTAACAACAAATTGAAAGAAGAATTGGAATGGTGATGTATTTGAAAATTGAATACTTTATATGTTTATAATATAATAATCTCTACTAGTTAGGATTAAAAGGGTATAATGTTTTCTTGACCCGAAGAAACTAATGGTTGTCAATGCTATCAAGTAAGGATTTTTTTTTTAGTGGTTTATGTACTAAGAATCATTTTTGAAATACAAGTTTTGTTGTGACATTAGAAGTAGAAGGGTAAAGTATGTTGAAATGAAGTATATAATATAAATCTCTTTCCATAGACAAACTAGTGTATACTATTTTCATGAGATGAATCAGCCTTGATGTTGGTATTAACGAGTCATGTTTTCACTCTAGTTGCGACTTCCAAGAGGAAGTCAAGTTTTAGGGGGGGAAGGATGTAGTGCCCCTCCATTCTTATAGTGGATGTGTAGTCTGATGATCGATTTGGTTATATTTCTATCGATTGCATTTGTAGACCGATTGCCAGGATTGGAAGCATTATGTCCAGGTAAGCTTGTTTTTGCTATCTAATTTTGCACAATATGTTATCTCCTTTGAGGAATGTCAAACCAGAGAGGAGTTTTTCCTTAGATCGGTATGTGGCCATTCACTTGGGGAATGGAGTTCGGATCAAATCCAGTATGTTCATGTTTTTACATTGTCGTTGATATAGAAACAATCATTGTTTACCTCCATTCAATCCAATGTATAGTAATGGATTTCTATAATCCAAATTGTGTTGTGATTGAGCGTGGTATTTTAGATCCAGATTACACATTATCATTTTAATAATTTTGAAGATATTATATCTTGAATCTTTTCACTGTAAAATTATAGATCACTGTGTCTCTATTTAATCGTCAACCTGACTTGATGTCTGTAAGTTTTATTGTGGTTTTGAGAGGGTTACATCCCTTTCAATCGACATGCTATTCTCAACTATTTGCTATCACTTGTGTATTTCTTATTAAGCCTTCCATGTTTTGAATGGCATCGTTTCATCTTTGTCAATATTGGTATTCTTCATGTCAGTTGCTTGTTGCTATTAGAAGTCATGGTATAGTGTCACTATTTATTTTTACCCTTGCCTTAATAAAAACTCGTGTTCCATTCTTGTTTTCACTCCTTCACAGGAATTTCTTAAATTATCACTTCTGTTTGTTCCATTTGTAGTTTCCAATTTTATATTGTAATGCGGATCTGTGTTGTGGCAGACGGATATTGAGCAAAGTTGAGAATTTTGTTGTAGATTTATGTTACACCTTTATTGTTTAAATAAATTCATCCAGATCTATGTTAGTTTAAATGCTTTTGTTCATGGTTTTTTTATGCTTTTCTAGACTTAGACGTGTAATTGAACCTTCATTATTTTAGAGGCTAAATTTTAGGAAGAGATCTTCTTGAATTAGAAACTGGATCTTGAATTAATTGGGTGTTTTGATAGCTTTGTGGGCAACATTTAGTAAAGCTATGGACCGGTATTAAAGTATTATCAACATGGATGAGTGGAGGAATATTGCCACTACTATCTTCCCAAGATAGAAATAAGTCCTTAAAATAGGCATTAAATCTCTTGCCAAGTGGATCTTGGAGGGGAGAGAATATCATTTAGAAGATGACTCAACCTTTCAGCGGTTACGGAGGCCTTAAGAGGAGAACGTGAATTTGTTCCAGAATTTTAAAAAAAGGGAAGTTTATAGGAGAAACGGTAGTTGAAAAAAAAAAATGGTGGTCGAAAAGGAATTCCACACAAGAGCACATAGAGTGAGGATCCAGTGCATTCAGAAAGTTCATGTCAATCAAATCTAATCATTGTGCCTCCATGTAAGTATTCATCTAAATGTTATATCAATTTAGTTTAAATTTACCTCTGTGTTATATCGATTTAGTTTAAATTTACCTCCCTGTTGTAATGTGCCCATAAGTCTTTCTTCTCGCTCTTTAAATTACTCGTTAATCTCAAAGAATATTCTCTCTCAGTTGTTCTTTAGTGAAAATTAGAGATGAAGAGTTCCTATTGTGTGTTTTCCTTTTGCCTACACTAGGGGCTTGCACAGATGAAAGGTTGCAAGAGGCGTTTGTGTCCTTCACATTAGCCATGCAATCATCAACGTTTACTTTAACCTCTATTGTCCTCCTTTGCTTTGCTTTTCTAGAGGTACTTTCTGTGATACATTAAGGGCCTCCCTGAGGTTTTCAAGAGAACACGTAGTTCCACCTTTCACAACGCCCATTAAATTTTCATTCAAGCTACATTTGGAAAAGTTGAGCAATAAGTTGGCTCGCCTGTTGTGGTGTCCTACCAAAATCTACTTCAATTCTTCTTTTTCTACCAAGAAATGCTGCCAACAACTCAGAGTATGCTCTTTCTTCACTGATCATTGCATTGATCTTTGATTCTACATCTTTTTAAACACTTATCTACTTCATGAATCTGTGTAGGGGTTACCTTCCTCATCCTCGGGATCCATTCCAATCACACGATTCATAGAACCCATGCATGCAACAAAACAAGTCTACTTAAGGAATTCATTAAAATCAAATTTTGATTGCATGATCTTCTTTTCCAATTCCTCTGCCTCCTCTTGTTTCATAACTTCCTGCACCTTTTCAACAAATGTGGGAACATCTCCCATTCCTAAGATGCAGCTAGCCATGCGATCAGGGTAGAAAGGTTCAAGATCTTCCATGCATTCTCTTTGCCCAACAAATTTGATGGCCTTGCAAGATACCTTTCCAACACTAAGAGTTGCACCACCCCTCAAAACGCCATCAAGCTGAGTCAATAATGCACCAGTGATTTCAATCTCAAGATTAAATGCCGCCACTAAAGCTGCAGCTTCTTGGCCAGTCATTGCATCAACTACAAGCATAGACTCTATAGGATTCACAACCTTCTTAACTTGCTTCAATTCATCTATCATGATTTTGTCTTCAAGCTAAGAGGACTTTGACGGAGGTCGTGGAACTAGTTTTTACATCTACCAAGTGCATTTGCTTTAAAGTTCCTCGGATTATGCAATCATTGCATTCCATTCAATGGCATCTCTTTAAGGCATTCTATCAAATGGTTCATGTGTTTCGTCTATGCTCCCATGTTATGCAACCTTGTCTACCAGTGCACTCGTAACTATAACATCTGACACAAATCTCGTTCCCTTATGCTTTGCTGGATGCCCCTCCATTCTCTTGAAAATGTTTACTCTTACCTGGTCGACCTTTTAGTTAGCGCAAGGATATCCTCTTATTACAAGGTGCAACTGGTTTAACCATATTACACCTATGGAAGTTGTGGAAAACATGTGTTGAACCCATAAAAGAAAACTGGTCATCATAAAGATAACTCAAATATTCATAATCTTGATACAGGTACGCACCATCATAATAATTATTTATTTTGTGTCAATGTGTGTTGAGAGAGAGTGAGTGTTTTTCTGCAGTTGTAGACACTGAATGACTCTTGATGTAAATAGAAATGTTGTGATAGAATTGCATGTGGAAGGTTGGTTAGTATGGAGATACATAGCATTATTATTAATTAAAATATTTCCTACATTTAGTTGCAAATATGTTGTGGATGTAGGATTAGGTTTTGAGGATTACCTTATACTTTAATGTGTGGTATAATAGTTAGCAAGGTACTGGCATGTAGCAGGAAACATCATTAATATTTTATGCCACAATCAATCACAGTGATATGTTTAGAGTTTACTAGAGGTTTAATGGTTAAATATGCATGTATAGAATAATCCATTATGATCAGGCTACATTCCTTGGCCTACATGAGTAAGATAAATCAATCCAACTTATGGGTCATAATTTTTAAGTCATTATAACATAAATAACATTTTTTTTTTGAATAATAGTAAACAGTATTGTTATGGACTACTATAATTTCTAAATTTAGTCATGATTTTAGATATGTTGAGTTTATAATGTAAGTTTTGTAAAAGATTATTTAATAGTCTACAATAGGAATGATTAGTTTCTAAACCTTGAGCTAGTTTTCTCCTAAATTTTATTATGACTTTTGTCAAATAAGATTGTTAAGTTACATTTGTCTTATAGGTCTTTTGTTTTGAAACCATCGATGCATGCTCATCGATATTATGGTCTTATGGGTTTATTTGCATATTACAAAATTTGGTTTATGGGTTTATGCTTATTGCTAATTTTGGACTTATTCCTATACAGAAACATAGTGTATTTATAGATTATTGGATAGATTGATGAATGTATAAATGTTTAAATATTGATTTCGATCATATTGGTAAGCTTTGTTGATACCTTTACTATTTGTATGTGTGGAATGTACTACTTTAGGGGGGTAACTTGTATTATCTCATGACAACTCAACAAAAGGAGAGTTGCCTTGATACCAATTGAGAAATCTTTGGTAAATGCTATGAATAGAGATACTGTAGGTATTTATGCTCTCATAAGAAGGAAGTGATTTGTGTATCTAAACCTAAATTAATGTGGTATTAGTCAATATTATAAGTACCATGGAGTTTTTTTTGAATAATATCTTTGGTATCATTGTGAACAGATTGTTTGATGTTATTTTGCTACTAGTTTGAATTACTCAGGATAGTATCTAGATATTAGCAAGAAATGAAACATCTTTCTAATTTATCTTTTACTAGTTATGGAAGCTTATTCTATGTTTGTTATCGAATCAACATTGATCTTATCCTTAGTATGTTGAAATACGTTAACTTTTACTTGCATGTTAGTTAAGCATAATAGGGATTAGTATTTTTTTGAGAATGATAAAAGTTATTCTTGTTATCCTCTAGTATGGATTAAAATGTGAATGTGTATCTAAAATTGAGAAGCTGTCAAATATCATCTTAGTGGTATAGATTCGTCTTGTGATTTCAAGTGCAAGTTCTTGAACTACGATGTCTCTGCACTATGCATACGTAGGCAAGGCTAACATAAGCCCCCAAGACATTAGGTCGGCCCCCTAGGGCCTTAGGGTTTTCATTGATGTAATTGATACTTGTATTGTGTTGTTAATAAGGACTAATGTTTCCTTAGATGTGTATTATGAGACCTTAACCATGCAGGACTCAGAAGCTAAGGAAGCACCTTTCCAACTGGCGTATGGATGATCATCTGGCACCAGGGTAAATGGGTATACCTATGTATAATTTAAATTTGATAAATTGTATCTAACATTTCAATTATGATGAATGTGATATACTATGTTATGTAATCTGAGCTTTGCTAAGTTAAGATTTGTAAATGGTATCTATCACGCAATTAATTTCATTATTGTTATCTATCAATATTTTCAGAGATAAGCATTACAAAAAGTGTATGTGTATGTGTTCAATTGATGCATTTAGACTTAGAACAAACCATGGTTATTTTGATCATGTTCATGTGTAGTAATGAGTTTTGTATATGGTTGAATGTTGCTTAGTTTCAATAATGCAGTCATGTTATCCCTAGAGATGTTAGTTAACCTGCTAAATCAGACTATGTTATAGTTTGTTAACAATATTTCTATTTTAAGGAAAAAAAAATCACCTTTTTACTGCTTTAGTTGACTTATCTCTAGGGTTGCATGGTGGGGCATTACACCCTTGGCATATAAAAAGTAACATTAAATATATATGGCATATAAAAAGTAATATATATATATGAACCTTGAATATACACTTACTGCACTATACACATCTACGATAAAATTAAACCTATATATTCTAATTTTCAGCATATTAATGAAGAGTAATATTAATATACGGTTTACATTTCTCTACGTGTTCAAATATATATTAAGCAGTTGAGTATATATATATATATATATATATATATATATATATATATATATATATATATCTTCAACCCCTTTATATATATTTAACCCCATACAAAAATATATTAATATTACTGTTGGTTATTTTAGTGAAACCAAAAATATATTGGTTTATTTTTTAGTGTAGATGTATATAGTGCATTATATATATTCTGAAACCTTTAATATATATTTTTACGCTGAAGGCATTCCCTTTGGCAGCCAAAGACCTGACTTGGCAAATCATCGGCTGCGAATGTCTTAGACCGGTGTAAGACAATTGAAAGTATTTTGTCCGTCGATCTCATTGTTGATTTCCCGATCACTGGTTTTTCTTCCCATGCTATATTTTACTCGTCGTTTGTTCATTTCGTCGGTATAGTTGATCAACATAAACAGTTCTTTATTACAGAGGAAATTACCTTGACATAAATACCTTTCTGCAACTGTCGAAAACATTGAAAGCCTGCACAGAACTACAATACAAATCGCCTTTCACACTAAACCACTTCTTGAAAACTGCTTACAAGAAATTGATTTCAACACAAAACCACACTTTTTGCCGTATGTGTTAACTTTTCCATCACCACATTTTTTGTTTTTTTTGCCATCGTCACGTTTTCAATTTTATGTCATCAAGAAAGTAGAGGTGAGCGATGAGCACGGACCCAGTCAGAAAACCTCGTAGTTTGAGGGAATACAATAAGTACGAAATATTGTTGCAGATAATTGGAATGAGACTTCACTTTTTTATTCTTTTGTATTTTTTTGGTGGTTGAATAAAAATATATCAAATAAAACATTCTCTACAACCCCTTTTATTTTAATTACATGCTTCACAAAGATGTCTTTCATTTGTATTCTCATTTTTATAAATAAAAAATGTTAATAGTTTTAGGGCCATCCACAACTCGTGCATTTGAAAACTAACTATTATATTATAAAATTGTGTATTTAGAAAAGAAAATACTATATATTTAATATATATATATTTATAATAATGTAAACTATTTAATATATTTCTAAAATAATATTATATTGTAAAATTATATAGTTACATTAAATATTATATATTTAATATTTATATATATTTGTTATTTGATTATATATTTATAAGTACTTTTGTAGAAATGGAGGAAATGTTTGTAAAGACTAAATTTTTTAATTCAAAATTATCTTTTTATTATAACTTATATGATCTTTTCTAATGGCTAGGAGATTTATTGGTAATGGTTAAAATTTAACTATATTTATTATTTAACTATATATCTATTCTATATATAAAATCTATATTATGTTATTATGTATATTTTTTATATAATTTAAATTAGTAAATATATTTTTAATATACTATAATTGTATATATAAATATATTTTTTATTTAATTATATATTTATTTTTTATATAAATTATATATTGTAATAATACTTATTATATATTATATTTTAAATATATATTATCAATTATAAATATAATATAATATATTAATATATATATATATATATATATATATATATATATATATATATATATTCTATATTTGTTACTTGCTTATATATTTAGTTTATACAAATTTATAATAGTTGTATTTATTATTATATTCTATACAATATAAATTACTAAATATAAATATAATAGTAGACTACTGTTTAAATTAACCTATAAGAAACTTGATAACTTAAATAATCTTCCATGAAGAGAGAGAGGGGGGGAGGTAGAGAGAGAACTTTACTTGGTTAGGAGAACTTTACTTGGTGTTTAGGATAACTAAAACAAATGTGAAAGTGTAGTCCACATTAATTATCCCTCTTATATGTTTTGATCCGTTAGATGTATATTATCTTGAGAAGGATAAGGGCACTAAAGGATAATGCATATGTGCCTAAAAAATCAAGAAGAGTACATGCATGTTGGTTACAAATATTCCATTCAAACTATTACCATTGGTCTAGGAACTATCAAGGGCTTAGCCACCATACCTAGGTATTGACCTACATTGATTTCCTTGTCAATGTGTCAACTACTAATTGGTCTGTGTATCTCCACATGGATAGACTCATATATTTGCAAGATTTAAATATCATACACAAAGCACATTACCCATCAAATTTTAGGTAAGAAGTCATTAAACTTTATGGCATGAAGCCTACAGTACTTAAAGTGTTATCAAAAGGTTTGCACATTGTGAATGTGCATCTAACTAGTGGCACTAAGTCTTTCATTAAGGCATTTTATCAAGCACTTCCCATGTACCAACACCACAAACTCTTTGATACAAGGAAATAAAGCAATGGTACACAAAATACCTTACAAAATTTATTTCAACAAATGGAATACAATTTTGCATATGGCTTTATGCAATATAAGCATGAGACTATCAAATGCAAACTAACGCAATCATCAAACTCTCCTTAAAAGGTAACAATACAATTACATACCAAGAATCAAAACCTACCAAATTTCCATAGAAAGTTTTGTTGAATACATTATGCCATATGCTTTACAGATCAACAATAATATAGGTGGAGTGAGGTTCAAAGCACATCTCTCTCACAAACATGTTCAACATGTTGGATGTACTTTTATGACCACTGCTTACCTATTATTTTCTTTGACATTAGTAATTTTTAGTTTGTGCACATTGTGTATTTTGTAAATAGATAATACTTCTTCCAATACATATCTCTTGAGACACCAATGGACCAAAAATATACAAATCAAGACTCTCCAAGCCTTGCAATATTTTGTAAGAGTGGCATTTCTCTCTTCCTTCTTATTGAATCTACTTCATCCATCAAAGTTTACTTCCTTTTCCTAAAAAATAGATGTATTTCATCATCTACTAGAATTGATGTGGTCAAAATCCCTCATATTGGTCGAACATAACCTAAAGACATGTTGTCTTACGAATTGCAATGATTGCGAGATATGCACAAAATGGAGGTTTAATATCATCAGCCCCCATAATTAATTTTCCCATTATCCTTTCTTTGTTTTAGATTATCTTTCTATCTCTCTATTTATATCTATAAATCAAACTTATTGATTTCCAATGTGCTTTGGACACATGCCATCATTGGAATGTTGGCGTGAAATCTCTATGTATCTCTCTCATGGATGTAAATATAGAGAGATGTATTTAGAGATAGATGTAGAGAGAGTGAAAATAGAGAAAGATAAAAAGATATATATATATATAGAGAGAGAGAGAGGTACAAAGACACAGAAGGAGAGAGAGGAGAGAGAGGGATATATATATATAAAACATCAGGAGAAATAAATCTTAGAAAGAAAAAGTGTGTGAGAAAGAAGGTGGAGGGAAATAGATAGAGAGAGAATGGATTTCAATTAGTTGTTTTGCACCAAGAATTCAATGATGACACCTATCCATGGGGAGATATCCTCATAACAACACATTAAATATAATATAACTATATATTTTATAAATATAATACATTTAATTGAATAAGAACTATATGTATAAATATTTACGCCAAAGACATTCCCTCACTAAAACAGACTAGCTAAATTGGAGGATCATCAATAAAGATCTTCCAAGAACAAGTATGATGCATATAGTGGGGAAATACATAAGGTCAATTGCAATACATCGGATGGGTATACCACTCAATTATGTTGTATCCACAAAAAATTGTAAAGAAAACAAGCTTATCCTCAGAAATTAGGTGGAAAAAACACATCAAAAGGGTAAGTTAGGGGGAAGATGTGCAGAATTTGACAAAAGAAAGACTTGATGAATCATTAATTCATGCTCTCCCAAATTGAAGAGGTTAGCAAAAACAAGTATTCAAAGTTATGGACATTATTTGGATTATATAGAGTAAATTTATTTGCACAATCAACATGGGAGTAATTACAAGCTTTGATGTTGCCAATTACAACCCTAGGTTATTAGTTTGATTAGTCATGATAACTATCTAGTTTCATTTTGTAATGATTGAGTGAAATCCCAGAGGATGTGTAGAAAATCAAATTTCATAAAAGAAAACACTTATATTTAGTAAAGGATTACTATGAAACGCATCACAAGAAACTATTTAAAAAGATAAAGCTCAAAGGTTTGTCTACAAATTTAATAACTTGATATAAAAAAAAATTTACCATACCATTACGTTGAATATGTGTATACTATGCCAAAGGGTGTATGGGAAAACCATATCATTATTTATGTATGATGTTGAACTAAAATGTATGGATTCAAAGTACTTTTAGATTTCAACTATAAAAACATGGCTACATGCATAACCTTCATATGAATAATTACTTTTAGATTCTACTTTTACCACCCATGACAATTAAAGAGACATTTCCTAAAATAGAAAATCATTGGCTAAATGGGATTACAAAACTAAGCTTAACTGCATAAACATAGTGGCAAAAAGTGTTTTGTTCTATAATATACTTGGGCCTATGGTCAAGCATTCTAATGGAAAAACCTACATTATAGATGTAGCTATGGTACTTTTACAATGTAAAAAGTGGAGCTTGGTATGGGTTGGTCCAAATCATCTAGCTCCATTAGAGCCTCATGAAATGACACTTTTACAAAAAAATAAAGAAAGAGAGATAAAGTCAAAGAGAGAAGGCAGAGAGGAAGGAAGAGATAAAAGTGAGAAATAAAGAGGGGTGAATAGAGAGAGTTAGATAGAGAGGGTCACCAAGATAGAAAGAGAAAGAGTGAGGGGCATTGATAGAGAGATATAGAGAGACTAATTTAAAATAGACTTGTACCTATAGTAGACCTTAATGGACCTCCAACAAATATGTAATGATAAATAGGGAGATTGGTGGATGTTTGTTGGGCATTTGTAAAGCAACCACTTTTTACTTTTCACTCCACACAATCCTTGCATAACAATTACACACTTTTCTTTCATTTTATTTCATGCATAGCTTTAATTTCTTATTTCTACACAAAACAAATAGTACTACATTCATTTGAAGTGTTTATGTTTGCAAAAAAAAAATGATGCTGCCAACTATTCATGGAGTCATAGGTTATGCATAAAAAAACTCTCTTAATAACCTCATAATTAACCTTAGGCATTGCTCCACTATATGCTAAAAAAATGATGAATTCGATAAATAGAATCAATGCCGACATACTCCTATACAGACTTTATTGTCCATACATTAACCTACCTAATTCCTCTACACTTTAGGATACTTCCAAACTATTGCCAATATTTCTCACTAGGTGCTACATTTGAGGTATGCCACTGTATTGTTTTCTTGATGATTTTCAAATATGATTTCTACTATTCCTATTTCTAAGTTTTAGTTTTTAAGATATTAAAATGTTGTGATTTCTATTAATTGGCTTCAATGTTGCCAATTACAATCCTAGAGTTATTAATTTGATTAGTCATGCTAACCATGGTTTTCTTTTGCAAGGATTGAGTGAAAGCCTAGAGGATGTACAGAAAATCAAATTTCATAAAAGAAAGCACTTAAATTTAGAAAAGGATTACTATGAAACCCATCAAAAGAAACCATTTCAAAAGATAAATCTCAAAGAAATTGTCTTCCAAAGGTACCATGTTAAAGAATTGGTTGGTTTTGGAGTTCCAAATCACCTTATGGGTGGGTAGTGGAATCTTAAAGAGTTTGAGCAAGGCCCACTAGACTTTTACTTTTAATACATGTGTATACTATGCCAAAGGGCGTATGTGCAAACCATATCCTTATTTATGTATTATGTTGAACTAAGATTTGTGAATTCAAAATACCTTTCAATTTCAAGTAGAGAACATGGCTACATTCATAATCTTCCTATGAATAATTATTTTCAAATTTTACCTTTACCACCCGTGAGAATTGAAGAGACATGTCCTAAAACACAAAATCATTACCCATCATGGAATTATAAAACTAAGCTTAAAACTATATAAACACAATGTCAAAAAGTGTTCCATTGTGTGATAGACTTATGCCTATGGTCAAACATTCTAATGCAAAACCCTACATTAATGATTAGTCTATGGTACTTTTACAATGTAAAAAGTGGATCTTGGTATGGGTTGGTCTACATCATCTACCTCCACCAGATCCTCATGAAATGGAAAGAGAGATAAAGAAAAGAGAGTGACTTGGTATGGGTTGGTCCAAATCATCTAGCTCCACTAGAGTGGGAGAGTGAGGTAGAGATAAGAGATATATAGGGAAAGAGCATCTACAAATAAAAACAAATCAAATAGTTGTTCCATGCCAATGATCCAAAGTGAAGTACAAATTGGTATAAAATGAAGTTTTCATTATTCTATCAAGTTACACTTGAATGAATTGCATGCATTACATAATTCAAAATTATGGAAATACATATAAAATAAAGAAATGCTTTCTCTCTAGCCCATCCATTGTGTTCTTGTTTCCTATCACATTATTATAGAGGCTTCCACCTATAATCAGATCAAAACCTCCAATTTAATTAACCATTTCACCAAGTCTTCATTTTTTCAAATTATGCACATCTTGGGAGGGAGAATGAGAGAGAGTGAGAGAAGGGGGCAAAGAGAGAAAGATAGTGGAAGAAAGGAAGATACAGATGGGGAGAGAGAGAGAGAGAGAGAGAGAGAGAGAAAGAGACTACAAGAGAGATAAAGAGAAATAAATAAATGAGATATATTGAGATAAAGAGAAATAAACAAATGAAATAAACAAATGAGATATACTCAAACCCTTCATATGGGTAAGTGCAAAAAGTTGGGGGGCCAAAAGGTGGCCAAAAATTTTTCAAAAAAAATTAATACATAACGTGAGCGCGTTATGACTAATTATATATATATATATATATAAAAGAGCATTTCTGCTCATTTCATTTCTTTATCTTCCTCTACACCCACGGCCTGCAAACCCTAAGAAGCACACTTACATTTTGAAGACTCGATTCAACACCAAAACCTTACCGATTCATCGCCAAAATGCCGCCACGACGTCGAGCAGGCCAAAGGAGTGAGTTTTATTTATATTTTTGTTTGAATTTGTTTCTAAATAGGTAGGTTTGAGTTAATTTTTGATGTAAATTTCCATAATTGTCAGGAAATGTTAATGCACCTCCTCCTCAAAATCCATAAAATCCTGAAGAGGAAATACCTGCCGAAGAACAACCCGAACAACAAACTCCACCATCCATTCCTTGACATGCCCCTGGAACACATGAAAATCTAATGGGGCAAATTGAAAATAATAAAAAAGAAATTGAAGACATAATTGCAAGGTTGAAAGATCCTTCAACTTCAACCTTGCATAGGTCCACACTTGCTCAATCTCTTGAATCTATGTTATCAAATGTAGATTCAATTAGCAAGCAAATATCTAGTTGGTTGGATAAAAGGAGAGAGTTTAGAGAGTATTATGCAGACAAGCTATCATATCAAGATGTGAAAAAGTTACTGTTGTCTCTCAGATTTGCACCATTGCAAAGTTGTAAAACTGGGCAATCTGGAGAAACATGGGAATGATCTTGAAGTGTGGGACCTTGTGAACTGAGATTAGACCTCCAGAGAAGGTCAGCTTCCTTAACTGATTATCACCTAAAAACTACTGAATCTTTAGAGGAAAAGGGAGAAGGAATGCTTTTAAAAATGAAAGATAAAATTAGAAAACTTGAAAATAAGGGTGAGAAACAAAAATGGTTGAGAGGAACAAAAGTTCACAGACAATCATATGCAGATTCACACTAAACTAAAAAATTAGTAAAAGAGGTAAAATAACTTGCATATATTAATAAGAAGGCATGGTTATAGTAGAGGAATGCGCTATTTGAAAATTGGGAGCATATATTCATTAAACTTCCAACGTCCAACCCTATTTACATCTCAAGCTTATGCATATATAGCATTTCAAACTGACCTAAGTTGGTTACAATAAATTCGTCACATGGGTTGTATCAGAAAATATTTGCATCTGAAGGGACATCCACCTACAAGAATTCATGGCATAAAATATCTAGAACAGGGGCAGGTGGGAGATATTTTGAATCTTCAATGTAAACTGTTGAATCATCTACCTGCACCCATAAATGCAACAAATATCTGCATCTACATATGCCAAATTGGTCGCTGAAATGTCCAGTCGCTTGAGCATGCAAATCCAGATCCAAATTTTGAAAGTGAAAATATACTCCATAAAGCCTGCCATATGAAAGAGGAGGCAAAAACAAGCATATTTGTCTTTTGAAGCATGTTGAAATTTGCCAGAATGAAGGAGATATGGGCGGTCAAATTTGTGGTCAATTGCATTTGTATATCGCTTTGCATCTGCAACTATATCAGCATCTGAATGACCCTGTGAATCTGCCCTTTGATATGCAAACTACTTTGTATATATCGAGTTGTCGGGGAGACTTTAAACTGAGTCGCCGATGCACTAAGTCTCACCGAAATGTTCATTGTATGTGCTTTTGCTTTTTGGCATTTTGAACGGCCTTTGAAATCACCTTTGTATATTCATTTGAATCTCCCTTTGCATATTCTTTTGCCTTTTGCACCTGCGCTGCCACGTGTCAACATCTGATTTGTCACTGAACTGAACCTGGGATCCATCGCTGAACATTTGCATGCTTTCTCAGCCATCAGAAGGATCTTAAAATGAGCTGCCGATAAGGTTTGTCTAGCCAAAAGTCTTTGTATGTGACCCCTTGTATATCGCAATTGTATATGAAATACAATCGCCTTTGTATATTATACAGAACTCAGGAGATTATTGGCCACATTTGATTCTTCTGAATAGGTCCAGCTTCTATGCTTTCCCTTTGTATATCAGCTTTGTATATCGCATATACAATGTGAATATACAAGCAAAACTACATACAATCACACTTGTACATTGCAAACATGCATCTGACCTTTGTATGTTACCTTTGTATATGACCCTTGTATGTGCAAGCATACAACGCGAACATACAAACAAAGATGCAAACAAACATCCACCTTATAAACCAAAATGCATGTTGCATCAGGTCCGGGCCTTGTATGTCAGGAATGTATATCACAATGTATATGTGATTGTATGTGCAAAGATACAATCACATATATATATAATCAGTGGGCCCCAACCTTTGCATTTTTCCTTTGTATGTGCCCTTGTATGCTTCATTGGTCATCAGGGAGAGCTTGGACTGTCGGCACCGATGAGGCTTGTCCCGCCGATGACCATTTACCTTTGTATATTTCATCGGCCGTCGGAAAGACCTCGAGTTGAATCGCTGATGAGGCTAGTCACGGCGATGACCCCCCCTTGTACATTCTTCGCCTTGCATATTTCTTTGCATCTTCATCGACCCATCGGAGAGACCTCAGACTTAGCTGTCGATGCATATTGTCTCACTAAAAAAGCATTGAATGTGACCCTTGTATATTGCCCATGTACATTCACCCTTGTATATGGCCTTTGTATATACAAAATACATACAACAATACATGCAAAGGACCCGATGTACAGTAACATTGTACATGACCAAGATACAAGAAAAAATGTATCTGAGATGCAAACCAACCAAATGATAGAAAACCCTAAAACAAGGATGACGTCATCATCATATACATGAAAAATGGCTAAGTATAAAACCAAGAAATCTCTACGATAGAAAGCACTTGAAGACAAAAGATTTATGGGTTTTTCTGGGTTTTCTGCAAAGATTCTTCAAGAAAGATTTTGGGATTTTTTGGCAAGGCATAGAATGAGTATTTGAAGGATTTAAGCTTTGCAGGGTCATTTTCTAAAGGATTTTCAAGGAAAATACAAGGTGAACTATTTAACTCTGGACAGAGGAAAATAGGTCAACATTTTGGTGACTTCTATGGGATGTTTGCCTACTAAACAATTAGACTTGTGACCTTAAACATCCATTGGGCATGGAGTCACACAGAGACTCAAAATATACCTTTGACAAACAATCTTGACCTTAGTAACTCAATGTATCAGCAATGCAGAACACTTGGAAGATCAAAACCAAAACAAAAATGTTGAAAGCAACCCTCTAACTGTGATAGACAACACTTAGGGAAAATAAAAGGGATCTAAACTATTGTGCAACAACACTTATTGAAAGCAAGAAACCTAATCTACTGATTACAAAGCAAGTCATACCTCAAAACACCTCTTCAAGTGTATCCCATTGACTAGGATAGGCAAATTTTCTCCATCCTTGTTTGATAACCGAAATACATTGTGCTCCTTGCATTTAGTTATGATAAATGGGTCACTCCACATGTTGTCAAACTTGGAGTGCTTCCCTGGCTTGCTTTTCAACTCATCCCATTTGAGTACCATATCACCCTCCCTAAAAACTCTGGGAGTGGCTTTCTTATCAAAAGCCCTTTTTGTCTAAAGCTGATGATACTCCATAGCTTTCATAGCTTTATCTCTGATCTCTTCAAGCTCCATAAGTTGAGCATATCTAACAGCCATGAGATCTTCTTCTTCAAACATCCCCAGTTGATTCATGATATCAAGTGCTGGCAGCTATAAAGACACAGGCAATCTTGCCTCTTTTCCATAAACTAACATATATGGGGAGTTTCCAATAGACCTCTTGGGAGTTATTCTATCTGCCCATAGAGAAAATTTTAGATTGGTGTGTCAGGTCCTCTGGTTGTCCTCCATTGATCTTTTGATAATCCTTATGAGATTCTTATTTGTGGATTCAGCCAAACCATTACCCTGTGGGTAATAATTTGATGAAGTATTTAAATATATTCTATTCTTCACAGCCCAGTCAGTTATCCTCAATCCAACAAAGGCTAAAGCATTGTCTAAGATAATTGACTTAGGTACTCCAAATCTGGATACCAGATCATGATAAAAGTTCAAAACAACATTCTCATTGGATTCCTTCAGAGCCACTGCTTCAGTCCACCTTGTGAAATAGTCTATTGCTGTAAGTATCCACCTGTGGCCTGCACTTGATGGTGGGTTAATGGGACCTATAAAATCAATGCCCCATCTCATGAAGGGCTGCTCTACTTGAATTGGTTGCAGAGGTAAAGCTGGCAGCCTTTCTTTGCCTACAAAAATGGCACATTTTACACATTTTCTAGCCCATGCATGGGCATCCTTGAATAAGCTGGGCCAGTAATATCTAGCTCTCATTATTTTCCAAGCAGTAGTTCTTGGGGCAAAATGACCCCCTGTTGTTCCATCATGAAACTCATGCAGTACCTTGTCAGTTTGATTATTGTTAATGCATCTTAACAACACACCATTAAAATCCTTTCTAAAAAGGATATCATTTATTAAAACATATGGAATAGACTACAGTCTAAAATACCTTCTCTTGGTTCTATCTAAACCTACTGGACATTCACCAGTTTGTAAAAAATGAGTCATGTCATTAACCCAACCTTTTTCCACTGCTGTAGTATCATCTTGATGTTCATCTTCAATGGTCAGAAGCACTTCTTCTTCCTTCTCTGTTTCATTTTAGACCCAGTAGCAAGTTGTTCACTGAGTCCTCTACCTCTGATAAGCTTGGTTATCTTGATATCTACATCTTATTCCATGACTTTGGTAATCCAACAAGCCCTTTTCTCATTAACATCCTTACCTAACAGGAACTCTCTCACACTAGGGTGAGTGACCATCAAATGTACCTTATTGTTAGAAATAAGATGTCTAAACTTCTTGAGACTCCTTACCACTACAAGGACATTTCTTTCAATGAAACTATATCTCTGTTCATACTCCTCCAGTCCTTGACTAAAGAAAGCAATTGACTACTCAAAGCCTTCACTTTGTTGTTGCACCAGAATTGCAAAAATTGTATCCAAGCCGCCATAAGCATACAAAATAAAATCTTTTGAGAAATCAAGATTTACAAGAGTTGGTGCAGCTAATAACGCTTCTTTTATGGACTCGAAGCTGAGTTTGGCCTCTTTTGTCCAACTGAAAACTATATTTTTCTTTAACATAGAGGTCAATGGCTTCAATAAATTTGCAATGTCAGATATAAATCTTCGCAAAAAATTAATTCTTCCAATAAAACTTTGCAGTCCTTTCTTATGAATGGATAAAGGCAGCTCCAAAATAGCCTTTACCCTTTCTGTATTAGTGGTAACTCCCTCTTTTGACACAATGTGTCCTAAAAGCTTGCCTTCATGCACAGCAAAAATGCATTTCTTGGGATTGAGAGATATCCCAAACTCTTTATATCTCTCAAATACTTGCCTCAAGTGGGATAAATGTTCAGCTGCATCTTTAGAGAAGACTGTGATGTCGTCAAGGTACATAAGTACCAATTTATAAAGCAAACCCTTAAAAGCCATATCCATAGCTCTTTGAAAAGTAGAGCCAGCATTTGACAAACCAAAAGGCATCCTTTTGTAGGCCATGGTACCCCATTTGGTGGTAAAAGTAGTCTTAAACTGATCTTCCTCCTTGACTAATACTTGATTATATCTGAAATATCCATCAAGCAAGGAGAATCTTTCTGAAGCAGCCACCACTTACAGAATTTGCTCCATTGAGGGCAACGGGTAGTGGTCCTTCAGGGAGGCTCTATTAAGGTCTCTAAAATCAATGCACAGCCTAATCTCTCCATTCTTTTTCCTCACAGGAACAAGATTTGAGACCCAAGACGTGTGCTTGATTGGAAAAATAATTTTTCCCTCGATCAGCTTGGTTAATTCTTTAATCATTAGAGGCTCAAGCTTTGGATTTAAGGGTCTTTGTTTCTGCCTCACAGGTTTTGCACTTGGCTCTAAATCTATAGTATGCTGGGCAATATGAAGGTCAAACCCTTTTAGCTCTAAGTAATCCCCATCTTCAAATTCTTGACAAAGAGAAATAAAAGCTCTCCTATCCTCAGGTGAACAGATTTTACCAATTTTAAGAAGCTTACCTTTAAATATTTCTAGCTCCTCGTAATGTTCCTCTTTGACCTGCACGTTGGTTTTACTCTTTTTTAGCTGATCATCAGTACCAAAAATGGATTCCAAGGTTACCAATCCTCTAGGCAGCTTAATAGTCCTTAATTGGACAATTTGATGATCACCATATTGTTGTCCGAGCTTGCTCTAATTCATCACAGAAAACTCATCCTCTTCTAACAGGAAACGTAGAATCTGCTCATCACTCTCAAAAACCTACTAATGAATGTTATTATCAGGGATAGAAGGCCTATCAACTATTTTCACATGAAGCTATACCTTCTCCCTTTGAATATCACTAGGGATATAGAACTAAGCCCCAACTGCAACTAACCTATCTGCATGATAGTTCTGATTTCTTGGAATAGAGATTAGATTGAAAGTGTCAAACTCTTCAATCATATCTCATACCCTATGTTTATAGCATTTCAAAGTGTCATTCTTTGTAACATGCAATCCTCTCACCTGATTTACAATGAGTTCACTGTCCCCATACACCTACAAACAGCCAATTTTCCTCTTCCTTGCCCACTGCAAACCTTGGATCAACCCTTCATATTCAGTAGTGTTATTTGTACACGAAAAAGCAAAATGGAAAGCAAAAAAATATCTGTCACCTTGTGGAGACATAAGCATTGCACCACCACTAGATCCATTCCTATTCCTAGAGCCATCAAAGTACATTTTCCATACCTCATCTTGTTGCTCTATCTATTGTTCTGCATTCTTTACAAGGTTTGGAATTACTGTTTCAGGTTCATGCAGTATGTAAATCCCCATACCAGTTTCTTGAATGTGTCCTTCAGGATCATTTACAATATTTTCTAAGGCCCACTCCTTTAACAGCACCTCTGGTATACTTTCAGCTTGCAGTTCTTGAGTAGCAACAAGCTCAGGATCATCAAAAATAATGTAATTTGCATTAACAACACTTGGGACATAAGGCTCTATGTGATATTTGGCAAGCAATTCTGATTTTAGAGTCACTTTTGGGCCATATTAGGTCCTAAAAAATATGTGGGACCAATCCGAGGATAAATATCCTCCAATCTTGGCTGTGAACTCTCTTGACAAACACATGGCAAAATAAGGAGGCAAATCTATGATGAACACCTCCTGGTAAATGGAAACATTTGGGCAAGTATGCAAATTCAGACCTAGATCTTTTATCACACCTACAGTGTTAACAGTTGTGCCATCTAGCTGGAGTACACCCTTTTCAAGGGGCTAGTATCTCAACCCTAATTGGTCTACAATCTATTTTGGCATTACAGAACTACTTGCACCACTATCCACCATGCAGTTATGTACTAACTTGTCTCCCATTATTAATGACACATAAAATGGAAGTGGTTTAGCACTCTTGTTTGGCAGTCTATTGTTACCCTAGAATGAATTGGTAAGGACAGCCCTAGTTGGGTCAACAATTGCATCATTTGACACCCTTAAATCGGACAAGGCATATTGCAACATGTCCTTTTGACCTGGGATTTCTAAGGAATCCCACATAGATATTGTCACATTCATTTTCTTCATATTTTCAATGATATTGAAAGGTGGAATGACATTTACCTTCTGATGTGATTTTGCAGCAACAATATCAGCCTGCAAATGAGGCTGTTCCCTGGCAGTTGCTTGAGTATTCCTTTGCAAAATATGGGGAATCTGGGATGCAGAAGGATCAGCAAGTCCTTTTCATTTGTTTGCTGCTTGATCTATCTCATAACCCCTCTTTTTAGCTCTGGTATTTACTGTAACTGAGGAATTATCTCTGTTTACGCCACAGAATTCATCTTCCTGCTAGTTTAGGAAGGCAGTATCATTCTAAGACTGTCCTTTCTGACTTTCAATCCCATCATTAGGTGTGATTGACTGTGAAACTACCGCATTTTGGACCACTATAGCTTGATTTATCAATCCATTTGAACAGGTTGCCTGACCGTGTGGCTGATTACATGGAAGACACCATTCATACTCAGCTACAAGGTTGTTCTGAACAGGGGCAAGGTCGCTTACTGCATTAATGGTTGCGGGATTGTAAGGCTGAAAAGGCCTCTGGTTCACATTCTGCCTAGTACCCTAGTAATTGCTTTGATAAGGTGGCCTCTTAGCTTGATAAGGTTGATTTTGCCCCTGATAAGGTTGATTTTGCCCTTGACTATGTGGCTAATAAGTCTGTCTATTCTGGGACTGGTACTTTTTTATATTCACCAGCTCATTCCCAAAAGTTTGCAGGATGTTCTCTATCTTTTTTTGACTATTTTTAATCTCTCTTAACTCTTGTGATGAGCTAGAAACAGCAGTTTCAGAATTAGTAGTACTTGGCAATGCTATTGCAGTAGGTAAAGGGGCAAAAAATGGGACTGGCAAAGGCATTGAAGCTTGAATCTCAGGAAAAATAGGCATTGGTGGTTTAGGTGTTATTTTCCCATCTTGAATCAAGTTGTTCTCTGCTCTAATAGCTATTTCAAATGCATCAGGTAAATTTGTACCTCCCATTGATTGTATCATTACTGAAATGTCAATATTTAGAGCTTTCAAAAAATACAAAAAAGCATACTCTAATGGAGGCCTTACCATGGCAGGAATTCTGTCCCATGTCTTTTGAAACCAGAAATTGAAATCCATCATTTGCTCCTGGGGAGCTCTCTTCATTGTAGTCAGTTGTTCAACCAGCGATAAGTTATCTGACTTATCTTGAAATTGCTTATTCAACTTATCACCCAGATCGTCCCAAGTTCTAATGGTTTGCACTAGTAAACTCCTGAACCACCTTAATGCTTTGCCTTTAAACGAGGCGGCCAGCAGCCTGATGGCTACATTTTCTTGGGTTACATGATGAACACCACATAGAGAAGCTACATCTCTAATGTGCTCAATTGAGGTAGTTTGATCCTCCCCTATGAAATAAGGTAGGCTCTTCAAAGTTGCCATGGGTATATTATCATGCACTATCAAATTCAATGGGTTGTCCCCATCAAAGGCCACAAATGGATGATTCCTTGCCATCTGAACAGCTAAAGGTAGGTTTGCTTGAACCGGTCCAGGAAGTACAGGCACTACTGGCCTGAAACTTGGTGGAGTTGATTGTATTCTTTTAGAAACTTGCATCCTTACGACGGCTCTACTCTATCTTCTAGGTAGTGATAGCTACAAATAATCGAATGAACTCAAACTCTAAATTTGTATTTTTCTCATAAAATGTAACAACACTGATCTACTTGTCCTTCCTTAGTATGAGTCACCAAATATGCAGGTTTTAACCTCTTACAAGTCTGCAAATCACTGGCTATTTATCAAAACCAGCAATAAAATGTAGTATTTGATTGTTGAGTCCCACCAGGCATGCCAGAAACTATTGTCTCTCAGATTTGCACCCTTGCAAAGTTGTAAAACTTGGCAATTTGGAGAAACATGGGAATGATCTCGAAGTGTGGGACCTTGCGAACTGAGATCAGACCTCCGGAGAAGGCCGGCTTCCTTAACTGGTTATCACCTAAAAACTATTGAATCTTCAGAGGAAAAGGGAGAAGGAATGCTTTTAAAAATGAAAGATAAAACAAGAAAACTTGAAAATAAGGGTGATTCACCAGGTCAAATAAAAGAGCCCTCATAGAACTGAGAAGATGCACAACACAACCAGATACAGCAAGTAGACATACACAGATTCAGATGATTCCAGTGAAGGTGAGAAACAAAAATGGTTGAGAGGCACAAAAGTTCACAGACAATCATATGTAGATTCACACTAAACTAAAAAATTAGTAAAAGAGGTAAAATAACTTGTATATATTAATAAGAAGGCATGGTTACAGTAGAGGAATGCTCTGTTTGAAAATTAGAAGCATATATTCATTAAACTTTCAACGTCCAACCCTATTTACATCTCAAGCTTATGCATATATAGCATTTCAAACTGACCTAAGTCGGTTACAATAAATTCATCACATAGGCTGTATTAGAAAATATCTGCATCTAAAGGGACGTCCACCTACAAGAATTCATGGCATAAAATATCTGGAACAAGGGCAGGTGGGAGATATTTTGAATCTTCAATGTAAACTGTTGAATCATCTACCTGCACCCATAAATGCAACAAATATATGTATCTACATATGCCAAATTGGTCATTGAAACATCCAGTCACTTGAGCATGCAAACCCAAATCTAAATTTTGAAAGTGAAAATATACTCCATAAAGCCCGCCATATGAAAGAGGAGGCAAAACAAGCATATTTGTCTTTTGAAGCATGTTGAAATTCGCCAGAATGAGGGAGATATGGGCGGTCAAAGTTGCGGTCAACTGCATTTGTATATTGCTTTACATCTGCAACTGTATTGGCATCTGAATGACCCTTTGAATCTACCCTTTGATATACAAACTGCTTTGTATATATCGGGTTGTCGGGGAGACTTTAAACTGAGTCGCTGATGCACTAAGTCTCACCGAAATGTTCATTGTATGTGCTTTTACTTTTTAGCATTTTGAATGGCCTTTGAAATCACCTTTGTATATTCATTTGAATCTCCCTTTGCATATTCTTTTGCCTTTTGCATCACCTTTTGCACCTACGTCGCCACGTGTCAACATCTAATTTGATGCTGAACTGAACCTGGGACCCATCACTAAACATTTACATGCTTTATCGGCCATCGAAAGGATCTTAAAATGAGCCACCGATAAGGTTTGTCTCGCCAAAAGTCTTTGTATGTGACCCCTTGTATATCGCAATTGTATATGAAATACAATCACCTTTGTATATTATGCAGAACTCAGGAGATTATCGGCCACATTTGATTCTTTAGAACAGGTCCGGCTTGTATGCTTTCCCTTTGTATATCATCTTTGTATATCGCATATACAATGCGAATATATAAGCAAAACTACATACAATCGCACTTGTACGTTGCAAACATGCATCTAACCTTGTATGTTACCTTTGTATTTGACCCTTGTATGTGCAAACATACAACACAAACATACAAACAAAGATGCAAACAAACATCCGCCTTATAAACCAAAATGCATGTTGCATCAGGTCTGGGCCTTGTATGTCAGCAATGTATATTGCAATGTATATGTGATTTTATGTGCAAAGATACAATCACATATATATACAATCGATGGGCCCCAACCTTTGCATTTTTCCTTTGTATGTGCCCTTGTATGCTTCATCGGCCGTTGGGGAGAGCTTGGATTGTTGGTATCGATGAGGCTTGTCCCGTCAATGACCATTTACCTTTGTATATTTCATCGGCCATCGGAAAGACCTCGAGTTGAACCGCCGATGAGGCTAGTCACGGCAATGACCCCCCTTGTACATTCTTTGCCTTGCATATTTCTTTTCATCTTCATCGGCCCATCGGAGAGACCTCAGACTTAGCTGTCGATGCATATTGTCTCACCGAAAAAGCATTGAATGTGACCCTTGTATATTTCCCATGTACATTCACCCTTTTATATGGCCTTTGTATATACAAAATACATACAAGAGTTACAAATTACAAAATTAGACTTGTGTTCCATTTTCACAAACCCACAAACAAATCAACCTCCACCCATTACATGCAGATGGTTCCCTATCCATTGGTGCAACAACCAAGCGATAAGGGACAATTTTGGGCAGAGGTGGTGGATGGTTTTTAACCATCCTCCATGTAATAATAATGAGGTCCCGCAATACTTTTTGAGGAAACTCTACTGCGAGTTTGTCCTCAATAAAGTGCCAAACTATTTTGATATGCGAGACTTCCAGGGTAGAGATGGGGGGTCAGCACAAGATAGACCAGGGGCACGTGTTGACCCACAGTGGCCAGTGATATGAGTAATCAGCAGACCAGCCCATGAGCATGTTTCTATCCCTTCCATTATGAAAGAGAGTGTTGAAGTCGATACACTTCAGTCCATTAGTGCCTTGACCTAGAGCATCATAGAGCATGCCAGTCCTGCAGCACATCGTGGGTTGGGAGATAGTGCGAGGAGTAGGGTCCCACCCCATGCTTGTCAAACTTGCGGATTAGCCTGTGGTTATGACCCCATGGATAGTCAGGACGTAGGTTCACAGGCTACATCTACAGCTAAGCAGATGGTGATGACAAATACCCTCCTGAGTGAGACTTTCAACCTTGATACTCAGGTAAATATTAGCAAGTTTATTGAATTTAATTTATTAAATTTCATTTTTGAAATGCAATATTAACTAATTTAGTTTGATGATTTTAATGAAATTTCAAGGTCATAGTGTTGATGCAATTTTCAGTGGTTCTCCACCTGCATATTACACTACATCATCTACTGTCGGGGTATGTAACTAGTAAACAATTATAAATATTACATGTGAATAGCATCATTATATGAATAGTATTCTAATATCTAATTTTGGATGTTGAATAGGTTAATATTAGAGATTTCATGGTAACACTTGCCAACGGTGGTGGACTTCAAAGCTTCACAGAGGTAATAAAATAAATAGTTTAATGAATGAATTGTATTTACTAGATTTTTGTATGTGACTTGTGTGCTTTATTGTGTGTACTTCCATGTTTAGATGAACATGTGTGTATGTTAGGAGCCATGATTTGCATCACTATTATAGTTTTCGTAATTGAATAATGTTGTTTTATTTTCAGATGATGCAAGCTTCGGAGACACCTCCCGATGTTCATAGGGCAATGGAGCATGGTGTGACCTCTGCGATTCATAGCTCCATGCCATTGATAGGGGTATGAGGTAGATTAGTAAATTTCAATTTACATTAATTGTTATATTTGTTTATTTTTAAAAAATCAAAAGATTATTGATTTGAAATTTAATTTCTATCTGGATGGTTTCTATAGGACATGACATCACCGCTGCCTATTCCTACTACTGAGGCAAGTGAGGAGACAGATTATATGGTAGCGGTAAGTGATTATTTTGTTAAATGTTTCATTTTTTATAACATGTAATTTCTATATATTAATGTCTATACTTTTTATTGTAATAGCTAAAGACGCAGGAAGAACTAAATAGGAGGAGCAACCCTCGGGTTCGTAATAAACCACCCACATACGCGTCTCCATCCCCTAGAAGATAAAAGGCTGCCTGTGATCTATTCTCTTCACCAGCCAGAGGGGAATGACTTTTTATTGTGTTCCTTTGTTGTATGCCTATATCGCATTTGTGGACATATATTTTGTATTGCATATAGTTGACATTGTATGCCTATATGGCATTCTTGTAAGCCTATATGGCTATTTTGTATATATGTTATACTTATATCGACATATATTGATGTATGCCTATATGGATATTTGGTTAATACAAATCTTTTTTATTGATGGCGTCAATACTTGCATTATAAATCCACGTTTGAATAGATATTTGTAGATGGCTACTTCAAATATTTAAAGTCCAATTGTATTAAATAGGATGTTTGTTGATCCAATAAGTTAGCTATTGTTATTCAAGTATCACCTAAACCTCATTTTGGAACTAAAAGATAAAAGTTGTATTTAAAATAAAAATGAATCATCATATTGAACAGAAAATATTCATATTATTTATGAGTTGCTCAATTGAAAATATTCAAATGAGTATGTTGATCCATATTCTTTATGAGTTGGTCAATTGAAAATATTTCTTAATTTCTTGTTATTATACCATATTGGGATGCAAAGAGTATGTTTGTTGTTTTGAATAAGATAGTCAAAATCATATGCTTATGAGCACCTGATGACCATTGTGGTTATTAAATGTAATTCCTCTTGCATATAAGGTGAGGTTATGAGATTACATTGAGTCTTACCTAATTTTAGCATGCAACATAACATTGGAGTTATAGGCTTCCATAAGTCATCAATAATCAAGGTTCAAGGTTGTCATTGAAGTCAAAGGGTCAAAGTTGTTTGTCATTGATGTCAAGGTTGATGCCATGATGTTGATAAGGTGATACAATGATTCAAGGTAGGTGATGGTCATGAGGTGCATGATGTTGTGAATATGGTTTTCATTATAAGGTCTCTCAATTCATGTTGATGCTGCACAGGACAAACATGGTTCATATGATGCAAGGTTCATGTTCATGGTGGATGTGGTTTTGTTCATGCAAGGTTTTGTTCTGAATATGGTTTTCATGATAAGGTCTATCTTGAAAGGTTGATATGATGCAAGGTTCATATTCATGGTGGATGTGGTTTTGTTCTTGCAATAAGAAGTTAGAGAAGGCACAAGCTTTCATAATCATAATCTTATTGATAGTTAGGGTTTGCATATTGGGCATTAAACCCTAAAAAGAATCTACTTTTCTTAAGACTTTAAAACCCTCAATTGCTTGTCGTGTGTAAAGTGTACTTTTATTTTAATTTAATGTTGACTTATAATCAGAAGTTACTATCACTTAAATCAACCTACTAAAGGGTTTTTAAGTCATTAGTTCACTGGCCCTTCAACCTAACTCAACTGGCGTCTCTGGTAAACTCTCATAAGCTCGAGCGCTATATCATAATCGAAGGTCATATTTAATTGATATGAGGGCGGGAAAAAGGATTGGAAGGTCAGTATTTAAAAGGAATTTGGAATACAAACAATCATCTCTATGCGATTGAATTTGATGGGCATGCCTTTATAAAAGGCTAAAAGACAACTTTATGCAGGATATCATGGTATTTGTAGTGTTTGAAGATTGAAGACTAGTTAGTGTTTGTAGCTCAAACTGTTTCGGTATGTTTGGGTGCGAAATAGGACCATTCCTAGCCTAAACGTACCCATCTAGACGCGTTGAAATTATCAATTTGGCCGCACAAGGAGAACAAAAGTTACACCCCTTTGCAACTTTACACTA
Source organism: Cunninghamia lanceolata (assembly GCA_027924645.1). Lineage (NCBI taxonomy): Eukaryota > Viridiplantae > Streptophyta > Pinopsida > Cupressales > Cupressaceae > Cunninghamia > Cunninghamia lanceolata. Next base: position 8,246,383 of record BSBN01000165.1, on the reverse strand, counting down.
CATCCTTTTGACGATTTTTGGGGCAGCAGAAAAACTTTCACCACAAGTAAATGCCTCAGAGATATAAAAAAACTGAGAGGTTATTGTAGAGGGACCCTATGTGATCACGTTTCCTCAGATGAAATGTATCTAAGTGACACGGTTTCTAAGTAACAACTTGTCAAATATTGTTGCCTTTTTGCACATTGGACTCTTCAGAGATATCGCTGGTACAATGTAGCTCAGACTATTTCGACATGTTTGGGTGCAAAACAGGACCATGCCTAGCCTAAACGTACCCATTTAGATGCATTGGAACTATTAGTTTGGCCACACAAGGAGAAGAACAAAAGTTACACCCCTTTGCAACTTTACACTGCCTCCTTCTGACGATTTTTGGGGCAGCAGAAAACCTTTCACCACAGGCAAACGCCTTAGAGATATAAAAAATTGAGAGAGGTTATTGTAGAGAGACCCTACATGATCGCTTTGCTTCAGATGGAATGTATCTAAGTGACATGGTTTCCAAATAACAGCTAGTCAAAAATTATTACCTTTTTGCACTTTGGACTCTTCAGGGATATCGCTAGTACAATGTAGCTCGGACTGTTTTGGCATGTTTGGGTGCAAAACAAGACCATGCATACCCTAAATGTACCCATTCAGATGCGTTGGAACTAGCAGTTTGGCCACACAAGGAGAAGAACAAAAGTTACACCCCTTTGCAACTTTACACTACCTCCTTCTGACGATTTTTGGGGCAGCAAAAAACCTTTCACCATGAGCAAACGCCTCAGAGATATAAAAAATTGATAGAGGTTATTGTAGAGGGACCCTACATGATCACTTTGCCTTAGACGAAATGTATCTAAGTGACATAGTTTTTGAATAACAGCTCGTCAAAGATTGTTGTCTTTTTGCACTTTGGACTGTTCAGGGATATCGTCGGTACAATGTAGCTTGAACTATTTCGGCATGTTTGGGTGCACAATAGGACCATGCCTAGCCTAAACATACCCATCCAGACGCGTTGGAACTATCAGTTTGGCCACACGAGGAGAAGAACAAAAGTTACACCCCTTTGCAACTTTACACTACCTCCTTCTGATGATTTTTGGGGCAACAGAAAACCTTTCACCATGGGTAAACGCCTCAGAGATATAAAAAACTGAGAGAGGTTATTGTAGAGGAACTCTACATGATCGCATTGCCTCAGACAGAATATTTCTAAGTGACATGATTTTTAAGTAACATGTCGTCAAAAATTGCTGCCTTTTTGCACTTTGGACTCTTCAGGGATATCGTCGGTACAATGTAGCTCAAACTGTTTCGACATGTTTGAGTGAAAAATAGGACCATGCCTAGTGAAAATGTACCCATCCAGATGCGTTGGAATAGTCAGTTTGGTCGCATCAGGAGCAGGATGAAAGTTACACCCCTTTGCAACGTTACATTACCTCCTGACAATTTTTGGGGCAGCAGAAAACCTTTCACCATGGGCAAATACGTTAGAGATATAAAAAACTGAGAAAGGTTATTGTAGAGGGACTCTACGTGATCGCGTTGCCTTAAACAGAATGTTTCTATGTGACATGATTTTTGAGTAACATCTCGTCAAAGATTGCTACCCTTTTGCACTTTGGACTCTTCAGGGATATCATCGGTACAATGTAGCTCGAACTGTTTCGGCATGTTTGGGTGAAAAACATGACCATGCCTAGTGTAAATGTATCCATCCAGACACGTTGGAATAGTCATTTTGGTCACATCAGGAGCAGGACGAATTTTACACCCCTTTGCAACTTTAAACTACCTCCTTCTAACGATTTTTGGGGTAGCAGAAAACTATTCACCATGGGCAAACACCTTAGAGATATAAAAAACTGAGAGAGGTTATTGTAGATAAACCATACATGATTGTGTTTCCTTAGGTGGAATGTTTCTAAGTGACATGGTTTTTGAGTAACATCTCATCAAAGATTGCTGCATTTTACACTTTGGACTCTTCAGGGATATCATCGGTACAATGTAGCTCAGACTGTTTCGACATGTTTGGGTGAAAAATAGTACCATGCCTAGCCTAAATGTACCCATCCAGATGCATTGGAATAGTCAGTTTGGTCGCATTAGGAGAAAGATGAAAGTTACACCCCTTTGCAACTTTACACTGCCTCATGACAATTTTTTGGGTAGCAGAAAACCTTTCACCATGGGCAAATACGTAAGAGATATAAAAAATTGAGAGAGGTTATTGTAGAGGCACTCTACGTGATCATGTTTCCTCGTACAGAATATTTCTAAGTGACACAGTTTTCAAGTAACATCTCGTCAAAGATTGTTGCCTTTTTGCACTTTGGACTCTTCAGGGATATCATCGGTACAATGTAGCTCGGATTATTTCGACATGTTTGGGTGAAAAATAGGACCATGCCTAATATAAATGTACCCATCTGGATGCGTTGGAATAGTAAGTTTGGTCACATCAGGAGCAGGATGAAAGTTACACCCCTCTGCAACTTTACACTGCCTCCTTTTGACGATTTTTGGGGCAACAGAAAACCTTTCACCATGGGCAAATGCCTCAGAGATATAAAAAATTGAGAGAGGTTATTTTAGAGGCACTCTACCTGATTGCATTGCCTTAGATGGAATGTTTCTAAGTGACACAATTTTTGAGTAACATCTAGTCAAAGATTGCTACCTTTTTGCACTTTGGACTCTTCAGGGATATCGTCGGTACAATGTAGCTCGGACTGTTTCGACATATTTGGGTGAAAAAAAGAACCATGCCTAGCCTAAATGTACCTATCTAGATGTGTTGGAACTATCAGTTTGGTCACATTAGGAGTAGGACACCAAAAATGCAAAAGTTGCTTTGTGCAACTTGACAACATTGACACTTTTTTGCAACAAGACTCAAAGACTCAAACTAACCCCAAATGAATCAAAGTGACTTAAAAACAAATGAAATGGTCTTAGAAGACCTTATTACATACAATTGACTCAATCAAAACAAAATTTTATTTTTTGACCCCTCTTGGAGGCATGACAACCTAGGTGCCCCTACACCATTAGTGCAAATGAAGTCGATAAAGTTTTCCTATTAAGAAAAAGAGCTTCCCTTAGCTTCAATAAATATAAATATTCTATATTGACAAGGCCAACCACGTGAAGGTGGAAGCTCATGTGGCCTCACCTAAGACCTAAGACACATGTAGTCTAGTAGACGCAGGACACCTAAGACACCTATTTTCTAGTCTCTATCTACCTAGTTGACATATCGTATATAGCTAAGACACAATTAGAGACACCTATTATCTAGTTAGAAACCAAGACACCTAGAGACACTTATATTTTATACATTACCTAGATTTTATAGATTATTCTCAGGATCAACTTCATCCATCACTTAGGTCTAACCCCATGAAGCATAACATGATGATGTAAAAATGTGTATATGTGTAAAAATGTAGTAGGAAATAAAAAAAGACAAACCTTACAAATTAATATGCATACTTACAACTCAATGTAACATGACTTTACAAAATCAATGTGAATACTTACAAATTAATCCAGTGAACCATCTGGGTCTATTCTACTATTTATTGTGTCAAGTATTGCTTCATGGTTAGACTCACGCACCTTCCACAAGCTTTTGTTAAAAGGTCTACCCCGATACTGTATCAAATGAACATTGGATGCCACGACAAGGTTTGAGTAATGAAGAATCTTCCGACACGTGTCAAAGTCCTGAAACAGCCAAACATTAACACTCTTATGTGGGTACCTTCTAAGCCATGTTCCAGTAATAACCACTGAGCCTATAGAGTATTTGATGTTTTCTCCATCTGTAACTGGGGCCTCCAATTTATCTTGACATAGAAAGGTTTTAGCATTTCAAAATATCTTTGACAAATTTTATTTTGAGGATACTTCTCTAGAAATTTACCATAAAACTATGTTTGAGTCTCATCCAAAAAATGCTTTGGATGTGGCTCACAGTTCCAACTACCGATTCTCCTTCTTACCACATCCCTTTGATTCGGAGATACCCTTGTGTAATTCTTCCAAAAGTCTTCAATTAGTGATCTCAGTGCTTCAACAATTGGTTTATCTTTTCGTGGTAGTCTCCCCAAGAACACCCATAATTCATTGGCATTAGTGTCCTCAATTCTTTGGCATCTTCCAATGGCTCTTGATAAAGTTTTCCTATTAATTCTCAATTCTTGACTCGTCTTTCTAATGAGACGAGATTTCCTCATTTGACTACTTACTATAGTCGATGTAATCACATGCCATGTTGCATTACTATCTTTTGTGCATGAGGTGTTACCCACACTCTCATACGCACTCATTATATTCTTGATAATAGATTTTTCACTTGAAGCCTCTGATGTTCTTAACCCAAGAATCTTCATGATAGACCTATACTTTATACTTCACATCATTTCAACGAATAGTTGACATCTTGCAGTCTCATTTAACTTTTCAAAGAACAATCTCCAAATCTTATGAGAATATCTTCTACAAGTGTGTTTTGGAATCTTACCTTCCATTGGCTGCAAAATATTCTCATCAATATCAATCAAATACTTTGGCTTTTATGTAAAATTCTAGGTGGTGTTAAGTTAGGTAAATTCATCTCAACATTAGGAATTTCATCAATATTTAAATGAGATGGGCTAGATGGCATACCTTCGATTGAAGATGAAATAGATGACATACCTTGAGGTTGAGGTGGGAATGATGGCATACCTCCTTCATCACATGCGAGTGATGATGTACTCTTAACTTGAGATGTGGTAGATGGTGTCCCTACATGTTGACTTGTGGTAGAGGATGTGTCTCCAACTATGGTATTCAAATCTCTCATAGCATGAAGTTTTTGCATTTGTTCTCTTTGTCCCGCCAATACCATCTCTTTGTGATGGTTGTGGTTCCTCTTCAATTGGAATGTCTTCATTTATCGTTTCCAATTTACTCTTCTCACAAAGTTCCCTCATAGCCCCTGCTTTCTTTGCATTCTTAGCTTCTATCTCTTCCTGTGTTGGTTTAATTCTTGACCATTTCCTCAGCATGACAGAGAATTTGTTTGTAGCATGATAAAGAGACCAATATTAGTTCCTAAGAAATGAATCCATACAAATAACTAAAATATATGTTATTCAACCCTTCATAGTAAATGTACATACAATCATCATGTAAAAGAGTAAATGTCACTCAACCAAAATAGGTACAAAGAATACAAAGCAAATTATTGTAGCCATGAAAAGAGTACATGGGACTTCATGTTTGAAAAGGTTGAGGCATACACAATTTGACATGTTTGTTGTTACTAGGGCTACTAGGATTTGGAATTGAGAAGGTGTTTTGTTGGTACTATGGATACTAGGATTTGGGTGGCTTGTGAAGGAATAGACAACATTTGTTGTGTCATGTGCATGTACAAATCATCATGAATAGGTGCATAAGGAATGTCCTAGCCCAAGATATGTGCATACAAATCATCATTTCATGTGCATACTTGTATGATCTTAGCACCTATTCATTTGTATTTTAACTTGTTAATATGACAAGATAATAGTGGGATTGTATTTTTATTATGTTGTAAGGATTTATTCTTGTATAGTTTGACATCATGGTATGTTAAGGTCTGTTTATTACACATAATTATTAAAGAGCCCAAGTGTAGAAAATATACATGGCATCATGTGAGATTGTAGGCTGCTTTCTTAATTGGAAATGTGTATATTTTAAACATGTATGATAAAGCATGATAAATTAATTCAAATAGAATTAAGGAAAATGTAAAGAACATGCATGTAAAGACTTGACATACCTAAAAAATGAAGATTCAAATGGAGAGAGTACCCAATTATGTAGTGTTTTTTTCTTCTTGCATCAAACTCCTCAACAATTTGAGTTTTTCACCACTTGCTTCCTTTTCAATGTTAAATTGAATAACACTCAAATATAATTACTAACAACAATACTATTAACCAATTTATAATGTTAAATTCCTAAAATTGAATCACAATTAACATTGCAACACTACAAAAAATGAAACTTGAATAGATATATATCAAACTTGGTGTGAAAACTATGTTATTTCCTCCTTCTCAAGTTGGCAAAGCAGAAAAGGTGGTGGAAAGACCATGCAAAGGTGGTAGAATGTGTAAAATGTGCATGTGAACTTCCCAACAGCATGAAAGCACTTCTTTTTTGTCAGAACACGCGCATAATCAACATGAAAATAGAGCATGTGGGCCTAAATCACGGGGGTCAACACTTTTTTACCGTTTCTATAGTAGGACAAAATGTGAGTGCATTATAACACACTTGCGTTATTACGCGCTTGTGTTTTGTCCTACTATAGATTGATCCATAAATATTTGTGCCTATCTCACCTTTGATTACACCTTTACAATATCTCACCTCCAGTTCCATTAGCTCATGTTTTATATCTCACTTATCTCTCCCCCTCACCTCTCTACCTCTCCCCTCTCTATGTCTCTCAGTCACTCCTTGTCTACCTCAACCCTAAACCCTAATCCCTCAACCCTTAACTCTGATCCCTTGACTCTCAACCCTATCCCTAAACCCTCAACCTTAAAACCACAACACTCAATGTCAAACCCTAATCCCTCAACCCTTAACTCTAATCCCTCAACCCTAAACCCTATCCCTAAACCCTAAACACTATCCCTATTCCTAAACCCTCAATGGGCTCAACTCTATACCTTAAACCCTAATCCCTTATCCCTAAACCCTCCAACCCTATCCCTAATCCTTATACCCTCGACACTCTACTTTAACCCTAATCCCTCGACCCTCAACCCTATCCCTAAACCCTTGACCCTTGAACCTCAACCCTTAACCCTCAATGTCAAACCCTAATCCCTCAACCCTTAACTCTAATCCCTTGACCCTCAACCCTATCCCTAAAACCTAAACCCTAAAGCTTCAACCCTCAACCCTCAACATCAAACCCTAATCCCTCAACCCTTAACTCTAATCCCTAGACCCTCAACCCTATCCCTAAACCTTAAACCCTAAAGCCTCAACCCTCAACATCAAATCCTAATCCCTCAACCCTTCACCCTAATCCCTCAACCCTAAACCCTCAACACTATACCTTAAACCCTAATCCCTCAACCCTCAACCCTAATCGCTTAACCCTCAACTCTAATCCCTCATCCCTAAACCCTAAAAGCTATCCCTATTCCTAAACCCTCAATGGGCTCGATACTATACCTTAAACCCTAATCCCTTATCCCTAAACCCTCCAACCCTATCCCTAATCCTTATACCCTCAACACTCTACTTTAACCCTAATCCCTCGACCCTCAACCCTATCCCTCAACCCTCAACCATCAAACCTCAATGTACTCAACCCTCAATGTTAAACCCTAATCTCTCAACCCTTAACTCTAATCCCTAAACCCTAAACCCTAAAGACTCAACCCTCAACCCTCAATGTCAAATCCTAATCCCTCAACCCTAAACCCTATCCCTAAACCCTCAACACTATACCTTAAACCCTAATCCCTCAACCCTCAACCCTAAACCTTATCCCTAAACCCTAATCCCTCAACCCTCAACTCTAATCCCTCATCCCTAAACCCTAAATGCTATCCCTATTCCTAAAACCTCAACGGGCTTGATACTATACCTTAAACCCTAATCCCTTATCCCTAAACCCTCCAACCCTATCCCTAATCCTTATACTTTCAACACTCTACTTTAACCCTAATCCCTCGACCCTCAACCCTATCCTAAAACCCTCAACCCTCGAACCTCAATGTACTCAACCCTTAATGTCAAACCCTAATCCCTCAACCCTTAACTCTGATCCCTCGACCCTCAACCCTATCCCTAAACCCTCAACCCTAAAACCTCAACCCTCAACACTCAATGTCAAACCCTAATCCCTCAACCTTAAACCCTATCCCTAAACCCTCAACACTATTCCTTAAATCCTAATCCCTCAACCCTAAACCCTATCCCTAAGCCCTAATCCGTCAACCCTCAACCCCAATCCATCAACCCTCAACCCTAATCCCTCATCCCTAAACCCTAAACACTATCCCTATTCCTAAACCTTCAATGGGCTCGATACTATCCCTCAACCCTTAACCCTTAAAACTTGAACCCTAAAACCTATCCCTACACCCTCGACACTCGACACTATATCTTAAACCCTAATCCCTTAACCCTCATCCCTAAAGCCTCAACCCTAAATCCTTAAACCTTCAACCCTAAACTCTATCCCTAATCCCTCTACCCTCAACACTCTACTTTAACCCTAATCCCTTGACCATCAACCGTATCCCTCAACCCTCAACCCTCAACCCTCAACTCTCAACATTAAACCCTAATTCATCAACCCTAAACACTAATCCCTCAAACCTAAACCCTATCCCTAAACCATCAACCCTCAACACTATACCTTAAACCCTAATCCCTATCCCTTAACCCTTAACCCTTAAAACTTAAACCCTATCCCTACACCCTCAACACTTGACACTATATCTTAAGCCTTAAACCCTCATCCCTAAAGCCTCAACCCTCAATCCTTAAACCTTCAACCCTAAACCCTATCCCTAATCCCCCTACCCTCGACACTGTAACCCTAACCTCGACATTAAACACTAATCTGTCAACCCTAAACCCTCAACCCTCAACACTATACCTTAAACCCTAATCCATCAACCCTAAAACCTAATCCCTCAACCCTCAACCCTAAACACTATTAATAAACCCTCAACCCTCAACACTATACCTTAAACCCTAATCCCTTATCCCTAAACCCTAAACCCTATCCCTCAACCCTTAACCCTTAAAACTTAAACCCTAAAACCTATCCATAAACCCTCGAAACTCAACACTATATTTTAAATCCCAACCCCTTAACCCTCAGCCCTAAAGCCTCAACCATCAATCATTAAACCTTCAACCCTGAACCCTATCCCTAATCCCTCTACCCTCAACACTCTACTTTAACCCTAATCCCTTGACCATCAACCCTATCCCTAAACCCTCAACCCTCAACCCTCAACTCTCAACATTAAACCCTAATCCCTCAACCCTAAACCCTCAACAATATTCCTTAAACCCTAATCCATCAACCCTAAACCATAATCCCTCAACCCTCAACCCTCAACACTATTCCTTAAACCCTAATCCCTCAACTCTAAACCCTAATCCCTCAACCCTAAACCCTATCCTTAAACACTCAACCCTCAGCAAGTTATACCTTAAACCTTAATCCCTCAACCCTCAACCCTAATCCCTCGTCCCTAAACCCTAAATGCTATCCCTATTCCTAAACCCTCAACCTAAGACACTATACCTTTAACCCTAATCCCTTACCCCTAAACCTTAAACCCTATCCCTCAACCCTTAAACCTTAAACCCTAAAACCTATCCCTAAACCCTCAACCCTATACCCTTAATAATATACTTAAGCCCTAATACCTCAATCATCAACCCTATACCTTAAACCCGAAGCCTACACCCTCAAACCCTCATCCCTAGACCATATAACCTCACCCTTATATCCTAAACCTCAAATATTGTGTCTCAACCCTATACTTAAATTAAACCTAAACCATACGTACTCTCAACCCAAGTCACCCTATGCCTTATATACCCTTAATCCATATCGTAAACCCTAAACCCCACGCCTTACACACTTAATCTTATACACTCAACAACCTGAATATTAACCCTCAACTGTAACCCTCTACTCTCTACCTATTACTTAAGCCCTAATCCCTCAACCATCAACCCTCAAAACTATACAGGATCAGGTCCTTATATACACTAAACCCAAAACACTTACATGCATGCATGCATACATACAAACATACATACATACAAAGATGCATACATACAAGCATGCATACATGTACAGACATACAAGCATGCATACATGTACATGCATACATACCTACAAGAATAGATATAAACATCCATGAAACATACTTATGAAAATTGAACATATCTCATTCAAAGGAAGACATAACGCGAGCGCGTTATGTCGAACTGGGAAAACACCGGCAAACATGCAAAAAAGAAAAAAAGCACAACATAACACACTCACGTTATAATGCCCTCACGTTATGTTGTGCTTTGGGAATCCTGGGCCTTGGGCTTGGGATTTGCTTTGGATTTCCAACCCAAAGGCTTGGAGTGCCTTTTCAACATCCACATACGTGTTTTTGCATATTCTTCAAGATTTCACATAATTTTGTTCGTCCTAACCCTCAAATTTGCACGTGTTTCAAGGTCAAACAAATTGAACACCTGGGTAATGTTAGGCTTTCTCTTAGCTATTTAACGATGTAATTTTTTTCACATTTTGACAATGTTAAGCTTTTCATCTTTAATTTCTTTTGTTTGTGTCTAGTTTTGGGCAAAAACTACTATTCGGTCTTTTTTTCATTGTAAATTAACCATTCATTGAAATTTCAAAAAAATTACATATTTAGAAACTAGACTCCATTCTACACGTATTTAAAAAAATGATTTTCAATTAGTTTTCAAAATTTATAGGGGTAGTACGGCCAAAATTCTATTTTTTAGGATGTGTCCACTTTGAAAATTAGTAAAAAATTAAATATTCATCAAAAAATTATCAAAAAAATTGGGCATAAACTAGATGCTGTTAGCTAATTTCTCACCAAAGTGATTTTAAAAATACCAAAAAAAAGTTAACTTTTTGAGGGAAACACAAAACATGCTATGTTATGTTTTTTTGACAGAAACAACACCAATTTCTATGGCTCCTTCTTTTGAACCCCTTAATCTATACCATTTTCAAAAAAAATAGTAGTTTAGAAAGTAGACTCGGAGTACTATGAACATTGTTTTGGTTGCATCTCCAAATTTTGAGTGTAACTATGCTCAATTTCTCATCCAAGGCCAGCATTTCCTGATTTTAGAAAAAAAGTGGCCACTTAAGACTCCTTTTTGGCCCCCCATCTTCTTGCACTTACCCATATATGTTTAACCCCATAGATAAATATAAACCATATATAAATTATGCCGAGATGCGTTCTACACTCACAGTAAGGGCTGAAAGATTCAGATTCTCATAAACAATTAAGATTTAGATTCCCAAGTAAACAAAATTCATAAAATGTGTAAATAAATAAATTCATGGAAGCCAAATGAATAGAAAAATAGAAAAACTTGGGCAGTTATGGAGTGAAATCTTTATCACGTTAAACAAAAAATAAATTCGTGGAAGCCAAATGGATAGAAAAATAAAAAACTTAGGCAATTATGGAGTGAAATCTTTATCACATTAAATAAAAAATAAATAAATTCTTGGAAGCCAAATGGATAGAAAAATAGAAAATTCGTGGAAGCCAAATGGATAGAAAAATAAAAAGCTTAGGCAATTATGGAGTGAAATCTTTATCACATTTAATAAAAAATAAATAAATTCTTGGAAACCAAATAGATAGAAAAATATAAATATACTAGTATTACTCTTCATTAATATGGTGAAACCCAAAATATATAAGTTTAATTTTAGTGTAGATGTGTATAGTGCAACCGTATATATTCAAGGTTCCATTATATATACTCAAATCCTTCATATATATTTAACCCCATACAAAAATATAAACCACATATTAAGATTAATGTTAGTTCATATAGTGAAACCCAAAATATATAGATTTAATTTTATTCTAGATGTATATAGTGCAACTGTATATATTCAAGGTTCCATACATGCGCGCGCACATATATATCTATATATATTGAACAACTCTTTTTAGAGAATCTTATTTTTTTCATATTAAAAAAATGGAGCTTCTTTGTGGCCTGGGTCTTTCATCAAACATTTGAAGTTTAGTCTAAAGAGATATAAACTTACTCCAACATCATGAAATCATTCAATGGAAAAAAATAGCATTTACTCATGACAGTCAAACAAAATTTTCTCCCTGGTATTTGTATTCACCCTAGGGCATAGAAAAGATATATTTCACTTTGTCCAAACTTCAGCTTAGGACCACTAGATAAAAAGCTTTGAAACAAAGTAATTTGTAAGTTAGGAGTATCAAATACACCACGTTTCCACTTTTATTTATTTATTGTTTTTTATTATAAATTTATTATAATTATTATATTACTATAATATATGTTTTAATTATAATTATAATATGATATTATATTTATATTATTATTACACTATTAAATATAATAATATTATATTTGTATGCAAAGACCAAATAAGTATCACTATCACTTCTGAAGAATTCATATTCATTGTCTGCAAGAGTGCAAACCTAAAAAAAGAAATTTTAAATAGCAGAAGCTTGTTTTACAAAGGGCATAATTTCGAGTACTTAGATTGGATACCTAATTTTGATCCTAGTAAACTAAAACTTAAAGTAGCTAGGTGGGTCAAGCTACCAAATCTCCTGGTCGAGCTTATCCATAGTAAAATCTTGAGGGAGATAGGGAATCACCTGGGAGAGTTCATGGGAATGGAGCAGGATTTCTTATCTTACTCAAATGTTTTCCTATTAGTAAAATTGGATATTAGCACCAAAGACCCTGAACCTCTTTAAATTAATACTAACCTGGCCAATTACTGCATCAAGCTAGCTCTCCATAGTGGACCTACCCTTAGAAACACTAACAACAGAATTCCAAAAATGCCCGCTAAGGTGCGCCCCATTTTCCAACTCAGGAGTGTTAACATCAGATTTAATGATAACAAAGGTGGATTTATTGTGGACTATCAAAGGAATAACTCTTCTTCCCTTAAGGAGCACCTTAGTGGTAACAAGGAATTGTTTGGGCAAAATTAGAACCCCAGTATGGTAACAACCCAACCTAAGAGAAGCCCTAAATCCTCCCAAAATAACAAAGAAGACACCCTGAATCACAACAATGAGGGTACTACACAGAACTTGAATCTCGATCAGGTCAGCTCAGGAAAAAAAACAATCACAGTGGTAAAACCCCCAAATCAGAATTATGAACCATAGATAGGCAAAGAGAGGATGGAAATGGAGGAGGGGGAAGTTCCTTAAGAAGATGCCAGAGACAATAACCCCATAGCAGTAGAAGGAAGTATAAACCCAGAGGTTTTAGAAACACAAAATGGGTTCCAAACACTTTCGAAACAGAAGAAAAATATAAAGACTCCGAGAATCAAAAGAAATCCACAGACAAGCTAAGCCACTCAGATATAGAAGAGATTTGCAATGAGATCCTCAAAAATTCATTAGACGAAGTGGTAATCAAGGAAGTTAACAAAGAGAAGGAAAAACTCATCACCAATATTATAGAACTTGAAGAAGAAGAGGAAAGAGCAGGAAAGAAAGAAAGAGGTCCCAAAAGACCAGGGCAATAGAGAAGTGGATGGAGTCGATTTGAGGTTGGGAATTGCCATAACCAATTTCAACAGGGAAACCCCAGACTGTGTCAAAAGTAATAAGAAAAGGGGTAGGAAATCACTACTGGAGCTAAGAGAGAAGGCAGGCGAGGCTACTGATCAAACTAAGATCACCACTTTGTTTTATGTAGGGAAGGGGAAGTGCCTTCCCACGACGCCATGAGAGTCCACACCTAGAATGTTAGGGGTCTCAATGCCCCTAACGAATAGCGTATCATAAAACACTGTATAACCAACACAAAACCAGATATACTAATGATCCAAGAAACTAAACTAAATAAAGAAGAGATTGATACTCTAAACAAGAAGTTAGGAATATGGGAGCTAGTTGGAGTTCCGGCTGAGGGTGCTTCGAGAGGCATAGGGGTTATTTGGGACCCTAGAGTGGTTTCATTTACATTACTAAGCTACAAGAAGAACTGGATGGTGGGGTACGTCAAAAGCATCAGAAGCAACCTACACTTTTCTCTCCTTAGTATTTATGGTCCTCCTCAGAACCAGGATAAGAGAGCAGTTTGGATAGAAATAGAACAATTCTTGGGAACGTTACAAGATCAAGTATGTATTCTGGGGGGAGACTTCAATGCAATACTGAATCCTAAAGAAAAACTGGGAGGTCAAGTTAGGTTATCTACAGCAGCGAAATACTTTAAAGATTGGGTTCAGGAGAACAATTTATTGGAAATTAAAACTGCACAGGAAGGTTTTACTTAGAACAACAGAAGAGAAGGTTTTAGCAACATTGCAGAAAAACTTGATAGATTCTTGTTAAGAGGTAATTGGGCCCAATTCCCTTATATTCTGATAGCAGAGATCTTACCATACTCAGGCTCTGATCATTACCTAGTGTAGCTGACTATCTCAGAGGATTTCCAACCCAAACCTTGCCCCTTTAAATTTGAACAAATGTGGCTCAAAGATAACAACCTTATTACCCTAATTGAGCAATGGTGGAAAGAAACTAGAATATCTGGATCTAAGCTTTTCTATTTAGTATCCAAACTGAAAACTATTAAATGTAAGCTTCTAAGCTGGAATAAAACTAACTTTGGTAATATCTTTGAGTCCAAAACTAAGCTAGAAGAAGAACTGGAAAACCTAAATAGAATCGTGATTACTAGAGGAATGGATGTTGAAATGTTTTCAAAAGAAAAATAGCTGAAAATTGAATATGAAGATATCCTAGCCAAAGAGGAAATCTTTTTGCATCAAAAGTCAAGAAAAACTTGGCTAGAAGAGGGAGACAAGAACACTAAGTTCTTTCATAACAACACCAAAGCACACAGAAATGTAAATAGAATCCTCAAAATTAAAAATACGAATAATGACTGGATCGAAGATCCTCAACAAATTGCACGTGAAACGGTAAGGTACTTTGAAAATATTCTTAATAATCAAGAGGGATCAAATTGCTTGTACCAACAAGCCATTCTGGAAGATATCCCAAGGATTATTTCAGAGGATCAAAACAAAGCTCTGAATGGTAAATTCACCAAAATTGAGGTAGAGCTGGCAATCTCTCAAATGCAACCAGATAAAGCTCCTAGCCTCGATGGCTTCCCAGCCTTCTTCTTCCAGAAATGCTGGCACTTCATAGGAGTTGAAGTAGTCAAAGCACTAGAAGGGGTAAGAAATTCGAGAAGTATTCTCAAAGAGGTAAATAATACTTTCCTTACACTTATTCCAAAAAAAGAGAAGGCAGAAAGTCTAGGGGATCTGCGACCTATATCTCTGTGTAATACTATTTATAAAATCCTCACTAAAACCCTAGCTAATAGGATACAGACAGTTCTTCCAGACATCATTAGTGATGAACAAACAGGGTTTGTTCTGGGTAGATCTATATTTGACGGAGTCATTACAGCCCAAGAAGCCATTCATACCATGCAGCAAAACAAAAAACCTAGCATGTTAATTAAACTAGATATAAGTAAAGCCTATGATAAGATAGACTGGTGTTTCCTCTGCAAAACCCTAGAGGCTTTTGGCTTTAATAAACAATGGAGAAACCTCATTTTTTGCATGTATTTCTATTCCCAAGATCTCAGTCTTAATCAATGGAACCTCAGAAGGTTTTTTTAGCATTTCAAGAGGATTGAGACAGGGGGACCCTATTTCCCATTTTCTCTTTATTATAATGGCAGACGTATTAGGGAGAATGATCACAAAGGCTAGGGAAGAAGGAAAGATCCAAGGAATCAAAATCACTTCCGGTGTCGATCCTACAACACATCAACAGTTTGTAGATGACACTATGCTCTTCGGTAAGGGGTGCATAGAAGAAGCTAGGGCATTCAAAGATATATTAAACTCTTATTGTAGGGCCTCTAGACAGGAGGTAAACACTGATAAATCAGCAATTTATTTTTTCAACACGGATCCTAAAACTGAAAAAGAAATAAGCAGAATCATGTCCTTTAAAAAAGGGGAAATGCCTTGTAAATATCTAGGTATACCGTTGGGTAAAAGAAATAAGATTAATGATCTTTGGGCCCATATTACTTCCAGGATCAGGAATAGAGCAGAATCTTGGAAAGGCAAATGGCTCTCCTCAGCAGGCAAAGTGACAATGTTAAAATTGGTTCTCTCAGCTATCTCAATTTACCAATTATCCTGTATGAATCTTACAGTAGGAAAACAAGAAGAAATCAACAAAATTCTAAGAACTTTCCTATGGCAAGGTTCGGAGGATAAAAAGAAAATGGCACTTGTGGCTTGGGATAAGATTTGTAGACCAAAGGAGGAAGGTGGCCTGGGCATAAAGAACTTCAGAGAACAAAGTAAGGCTTTAGGCACTAAACTTGTTTGGAAAATGTATCAGCAGCCCAATTCAAAATGGGTTTAAATACTTAGAAATAAATATCTGAGAGGGGGGGAATTGGCATCCCTCTTTAGGATGGCTAACCCCCCTAAAGGATCTCGCCTCTAGAATTTTATGATGGATTGCAGGAAGTTCATTATGGACAAATTGACTTGGAGTTTGGGAGATGGTAACCAGGCACTGTTCTGAGATGACTCATGGGGGGTTTGAGGCGATAAGCAGCTTGGATAACTTAGAGAACACCAAAAGGATCCTAGAATCCCATTGGGGTAAATATGTAAAAGATTATATAGATTTTCCAAATCAGGGGAGAATAAGGGTTGGAAATGGAAACCCCTAGATAATATGAATATTTTGGATTATGAGAAAAAGAAACTAATTGACATCCTTAACAAAAGGATGGTATCTCTCAAAGGAGACTCAGACAGATTAGTCTAGGATGGGGCTAAATCAGGAAATCATAAAACCAAGGACGGTTACAAATCTTTAATCAAACAACAACTAAGACCAAAATTGGAAATACCACTAAGACTATGCGGGGATAAGAATTGTATCCCAAAGGCCGGGTTGTTTGCTTGGTTGGCCATGCAGAAAAAAATCCTAATTACAGATAGGTTCACCAAGATGGGGTATGAGGGGCCTAGCAGATGTTCCCTCTGTGAAGAAGATCAAGAAACAGCAGACCATATTATTCTCAACTATCAATTCTCTAATAAATGTTGGAATTGGCTAAGTAATAAGTTGGGTTGGATTACTGCCCTGCCTAATAACATTCTGACCCTTTTCCAATGTTGGCCTGAGACTCACAAACAAAGCATCTACCATATGCTTTGGACAATTACCCCTTCGATCATGGTTTGGGAGCTGTGGAAAGAAAGAAATAGAAGAATCTTTAAAGACAGAAAGCTGACTTTTGGATAGTTAATTATTAAGATGGAGGTCGCTATTATAGAGATAGTCAACTGTAGAATTCTTAAGAACTCCAAAAAAGAATCCACAATGACTCATTGGGATGAAAAAATGCGGGGGAGATGGGTAGGACTAAAATTGCCCTCCTTTGTGGGACCAAGTAACCTCAACACCTCCAATAGGAGACAGGAATGTAAGTGGCAACCTCCTAAAGTAGGTTGGTTCAAGATCAATTTCGATGGAGCTTCTAGGCGCAACCCGGTAGTCGCAGGAATAGGCTGCATAATCCATGATTTTGAAACTAGAGAAATCACAACCCTAGCCAAACCCCTAGGGGTAGCAACTAATAACACAATAGAATTAACCGCCTTGATTGAAGGTCTGAGAATCTGCAAAGACTTGAAAATTGAAAAATTAGAGGTCAAGGAGACTCCGCGATCGTCATTAATGGCTTGCGAAAAGGGAACATGCCTAATTGGAAACTGAATTCCCTATTGGCTAATGCCCTTGACATCATTGCTTCTTTTAGAAGGTGCACATTCAATCATACCTATAGGGAGGGTAATAGCAAAGTAGATTCCCTTGCCAACAAAGGAGTTGATGACCTCTGCCTTTCAACTATAGCTAACACCGTTGGAGTATTATTAAAATCAAATGGAAACAAATGAGGAAAGCTGGCCTAAGGCCAATCAGCTCTTCACTTTCTCTAATTTCATACCCTGGACCTTGAACTAATGTTGAGCTTCTAAATATTCTAACCTTAAGTCAGCAGTGGAGTATAAAAGAACAATCAAGAACACTTCACAAAGGGCATTAGCAAGTCGCAAACCCTGTTGCCAAAATGCGAAGAGTGCAGATTATGTACAAAGCAGAGATGGGGACTATAGGTGAGAGCCAATTAATCAGAATAAAACTTATAAGTCTGACTGAAGCAATACTCGCAACGATATCGGTGATATGTTGTGAAGGTCTCTCTGATAAGGAGTATAAAGGGCTATCGGGGAGATAACCATGATCGGTTGACATGTAGAAGGTTACTCTGATAACATTTCTTACTCTGATAGCAATAAGAATTACACTCATCGATGAGACTCTCCCCGATAATCCTATCGATGGCACTTAGGAGATCGAGGAAGAAGGTTATTCACACAGCGATGAAGCAAGTCACGCCAATGATAACCTTGCCCACCCCTACATCAGGAAGATTTTGAAGATATCTGGCCGATAATGTACAAAGCAGAGATGGGGACTATCGGTGAGAGCCAATGAATCAAAATAAAACTTATAAGTCTGTCTAAAGCGATACAATGACGTTGGTGACATGGTGTGTAGGTCCCTCTAATAAGGAGTATAAAGGGCTATCGGGGAGTTAACCATGATCGGCTGACTTGAAGAAGGTTACTCTGATAACATATCTTACGCTGATAGCAATAAGGATTACACTCATCGATGAGACTCACCCCGATATTCCTGTCAGTGACACTTAGGATATCGGGGAAGAAGGTTATCCCACTCCTACATCGGGGAGATCTTGACGATATCTGGTTGATTTTATACAAAGCAAAGATGGGATCGGCGAGAGCCAATGAATCAGAATAAAACTTATAGGTCTGACTGAAGCAATACTCACAATGTTGTCGGTGACACGTTGTGAAGGTCTCTCTGATAAGGAGTATAAAGGGCTATTGGGGAGATAACCACGATCGGCTGACTTAAAGAGGGTTACACCGATAACATATCTTACCCCGATAGCATTAAGATTACACTCATCATTGAGACTCTCCCCGATAATCCTATCGGTGACATTAGGAGATCAAGGAAGAAGGTTTTTCACACAGCGAAGAATCTAGTCACGCCGATGATAACCTTGCCCACTCCTACATTGGGGAGATATTGAAGATATCTAGCCGATAATGTACAAAGTAGAGATGGGGACTATCGGCAAGAGCCAATGAATCGAAATAAAACTTATAAGTCTGACAGAAGCGATACTCACTACGATGTCGGTGACATGTTGTGAAGGTCTCTCCGATAAGGAGTATAAGGGGCTATCAGGGAGATAACCACGATCGACTAACTTGAAGAAGGTTACTCCAATAACATATTTTACTTCGATAGCAATAAGGATTATACTCATCGATGAGACTCACCCCGATATTCCTATTGGTGTCACTTAGGAGATCGGGGAAGAAGGTTATTCACACAGCAATGAAGCAAGTCACGCCGATGAAAACCTTGCCCACTCCTACATCGGGGAGATCTTAACGACATTTGGTCGATTATGTACAAAGCAGAGATGGGGACTATCAGCGAGAGCCAAACAAGTCTGACCGAAGCAATACTCACAACGATGTCGGTGATATGTTGTGAAGGTCTCTCCGATAAGGAGTATAAAGGGCTATCAGGGAGATAACCACAATTGGCTGACTTGAAGAAGGTCACTCCGATAACATATCTTATTCTGATAGCATTGAGGATTACACTCATCGATGAGACTCTCCCCAATAATCCTATCGGTGACACTTAGGAGATCGGGGTAGAAGATGATTCACACAGTGATGAAGCAAGGCTCGCCAATGAGAACCTTGCCCACTCCCACATCGAGGAGATCTTGACGACATCTGGCCAATTATGTACTAAGCAAAGATGGGATCAACGAGAGCCAATTTATTGGAACAAAACTTATAGGTCTAACTAAAGCAATACTCACAACAATGTCGGTGACATGTTGTGAAGGTCTCTCGGATAAGGAGTATAAAGGGATATCAGGGAGATAACCATGATCAACTAACTTGAAGAAGGTTACTCCGACAACTTATCTTACTCCGATAGCATTAAGGTTTACACTCATCAAGGAGACTCTCCCTGATAATCCTATCGGTGACACTTAGGAGATTAGGGAAGAAGGTTCTTCACACAGTGATGAAGCAAGTCACGCTGATGATAACCTTGCCCACTCCTTCTTCGGGGGGTTCTTGAAGATTTCTGACCGATTATGTACAAAGCAAAGTTGGGGACTATCGATGAAAGCCAATGAATCAAAATAAAACTTATAAGTCTGACCGAAGTGATTCTCACAACGATGTCGATGACATGTTGTGTAGGTCTCTTCGATAAAGAGTATTAAGGGCTATCAGGGAGATAACCACGATCAGCTGACTTGAAGAAGGTTACTCTGATAACATATCTCACTCTGATAGCATTCAAGATTATATTCATCGATGAGTCTCTCCCTGATAACCATATCAGTGACACTTAGGAGATCGGGGAAAAAGGTTATTCACACAATGATGAAGCAAGTCACGCCGATGATAACCCTATCCACTCCTACATCGAGAGATCTTGAAGATATCTAGCCGATTCATGAAGAGAACTTGTGTCTCAAATTACTACTTGAACCTCTTAGTTGAACCTATGTTTTGAACCTCTTTGTTGAACCTTTCTAGAGTTCATTTGGTAGGTTCAATGAATTTTAGTTCAACTGTTCCTTGGTTCATTGGTCTGAGGATATGCGATGTCGGCATCGCTGTGACGAAGCACTATCGGCAAGACCGTGTTGAAGACCATTGGCATCGGTGAGACAAGGGCCGTCGGAATAAGCATCGAAGGTTTGTCCGATGCTGAGTGTCACCCCGATGGAAGCATTCAACCGTCGGCAAGACAAGGCCTATCGGCCAAACCTTGTGGAGTTACTCCGACAGGAGTAGTCACTCCGACGAAGGTTACGGTCGTCGGCAAGACAAGGCCTATCGGCCAACCTCTGTAGAGTTACTCCGACAGGAGTAGTCACTCCGATGGTGTATGTCTATCGGCAAGAGAATACCCGTCGGCTAAAGGTGTTGGGCCGATGTACTGCGGTGGAAGTCTTATTGGTATCGGTGAGACAAACCTCTGTCGGAGCGAGGGCTAGATCTTTTGCCGATGGAGAATGTCATACCGATGGTAACCTTGGTGATCGGGGAGACAATGCTCATCGGTGGGAGGTGAAGTCTGAGGGCCGATGGGAGTTGTTATGCCGATGGACTTGGAGACTTGGTATTGTCGGCAACAAAATTGCTGACAATACTCTTTCGCCTGTTGGCGGTTATAAACTGCGAAGTCCTTTGCGACTTGGTACATGTGGGACTAAACGCCTCACTGAAATGTGAACCGTTGCGACGGTTAGATGGCAGCGACGTATGAGGAATCTGTTCTATCAGTTAGAGCAGAAGTCTGTAACGACTCTTGTTCTTGCAGATTGAAAAATAGAATGATATGTCTATAGGTGTCGTTGGTATTATGATGATGATTTTTGAATAAAGGTTCGTTCTGTAAATGTACAGGGAGATGAACTGTGTATGATGTCGAGAATCAAACACCAGAGCAAGAAGCTGAGTTCTTTATTGTAACTGTATATCTTACTGTAATAAAGATTGTTTTCTTGTGGTGGTGGGTTTTTTACCCGTAAGGGTTTTCCCACGTAATTCTGTGTGTCTGTGTTCTAACTATTGTCTATTTTGGTTTCTCTTGTGTATTCATCTGTGTTATTGTAATTTAAAAAAGTGACTGGTCTACACTGTCCCCTGGGAATTAACATTAGGGAAGCTGTTTTCCGCACCTGTGCTTTCCTTACAAGTGGTATCAGAGCCTGGCCCGTTGTGTTATCCTTGTCGGTAGTTTGGGTTTTTTGTGTTAATTCTGTTGTGTGGGAGTTCTGTAGAAAGTTATTTTTTAAATTAAATAGAGATGGCAAGTACATCAGACAAAATAGACATTGAGAAATTCAATGGCACAAACTTTGAGTTGTGGAAACTTAAAGTTGAAGACATGTTAGTCTATAGAGATCTTTGGGTTGCTGTGTCTGGAGTTCAACCTACAGGCATGAAGCAAGAAGATTGGGAACTGATATGCAGAAAAGCCAAAGGACTGATAAGACTGAGTTTATCTGACTCTGTTCTATTGAACATCCATGAGGAGAAATCTGCAAGTGATTTGTGGAAAAAGTTGAATAATATTTATCAGGGCAAGTCCTTGGTAAATAAACTTTTCCTCAGAAAGAAATTGTATTCTCTGAAGATGGATGAAGGTGCATCTGTAGCAGAACATCTGAGTGCATTCAATACGATTGTTGCTCAGTTGACATCTATAGGTGTAAAAATAGAAGAGGAAGATCGCTGTATGCTTCTGTTATGTTCCTTACCTGACTCGTGGGACCATCTGGTGATGGCTATTGGAAGTACAACAACTACGTTTTCTCAGGAAACTATTGTTGCCTCTTTGTTGTCTGAAGAGATGCGGAGGAAATCTTCTGGAATGGCCAAAGAGGCTCTGTCAGTTCGTGGTAGATCAAAGGAAAGAGGCAAGAAGAAGGACAAGAAGTCTAAGTCCAAATCAGAGGGGAAATCAAAATCTCCTGGCAAGAAGTCCAAGGTGAAGTGCTGGAATTGTGGACAGAAAGGTCATGTCAAGAAAGACTGCAAAGAGGAGAAAAAGAAGAAGAAGAACTTCTCTGACTCTGAGTCTTCACACAGTGATGCTGATGCTTTCATTGCTGCTCTGGCAACACCTGCTTCTGAAGATGTTTGGCTGATTGATTCAGGAGCATCCTTTCATATGACATCTCATAGAGAGTGGTTCACAAAGTATGAACCCTATGCTGGTGGCAAGGTGTTCCTGGCTAGTGATTCAACACTGGAAATAGTTGGCCGAGGTCGAGTCAGAATCCAGTTCCCGGATGGCAGAATAAAGGGAATGAATGAAGTTCTTCATATACCAGGTCTGGCTCGAAATTTACTTTCTGTTAGTAAACTTAATGATGTTGGAGTGCAAGTTACTTTTGTGAATGGTGGCTGTAAGATGACTAGAGGTTCTATTGTTCTGGCAAAAGGTGAACGCATTGGAACTCTGTATAGGTTAGATGCTAAACCAGTGTGCTGTAATAATGTCTCTGCAAAATCTGAAAAGGCTACTATTGTAACACATGACGTAAATTCTATGGAAGTTAAACTTCCTGCAGAGAAAACAATGCTCTGGCATCATAGACTTGGTCACATAGGTGAGAAAGGTTTAAAAACCTTGAAAAACAAAAATCTGGTAGATGGGCTGATTGATTGTAATCTGGAGTTCGATTTCTGCGAACATTGTATTTATGGAAAGCAAAACCGTGTTTCATTTTACTCTAGTTCTCATAAATCTTCTGGTGTTCTGGACTATGTGCATTCTGATGTTTTTGGTCCAGTTGATGTTCCTTCCTTATCTAAATCAAGATACTATGTATCGTTCATTGATGATTATTCAAGAAGGGCATTTGTATATTTTTTGAAAAACAAATCAGAAGTGTTCAGTCGATTTAAAGAATTTAAAACTCTTGTGGAAAATCAGACTGGTAGAAAACTAAAATGCTTGAGAACAGATAACGGTGGTGAATATTGCAATGCGGATTTTGATAAGTATTGTGTAGACCATGGAATTAAAAGGCATAAAACTACACCTTATACTCCACAACAGAATGGAGTTGCTGAAAGGTTAAATCGATCGTTGATGGAGAAAGCAAGAAGTATGTTGAGTTATGCTGGTCTTGAACAGAAGTTCTGGGCTGAGGCAGTTGCTACAGCTTGTTACTTGCTGAATCGTTCTCCTACATCAGCATTGGTTGATAAGACACCTATGGAAGCATGGTCTGGTAAGAAGCCCTCTCTAAGACATATTCGAGTCTTTGGCTGTGAGGCATATGCTCATATTCCTGAAGTTAAAAGATCTAAGTTGGATAACAAGGCAGTTAAATGTATCTTTGTTGGCTATGGAGTCGGTATTAAAGGATACAAGCTTTGGAATCCTGAAACTGAAAAGGTAATCTACAGCAGGAATGTAATTTTCAGAGAGCTGAAACCATTGGTTGTTGGTCCTCAGCCAGAAAAGACAGAAGAAAAGAAAGAAAAGAGTGTTGTGAATGTTCCTCTGACTCCTGTAAAAGAGGAACAACAAGCACCAAGTGTAGATGGTTCAGATAGGAGTTCAAGTAGCTCCGAAGATTCTGATCCAGAGCAAGAACCTGAACCTGCACCTCAACCTGTGAGGAGATCTACACGTGAAAGAAGACAACCAAATAGGTATGGATTTTCAGTACCTGATTCAACTTGTGCCTATGCTTTACTTACTAATACTGATGAACCTAGGACTGTGAAAGAAGCTATTAGTGTACCTGATTCAGATTCCTGGTTGGAAGCCATGCATAGTGAAATGACATCATTGGAGAAGAATGGAACCTGGGATCTGGTGCCCTTGCCTGAAGGAAGAAAACCTGTAGGCTGTAAGTGGGTATTTAAGAAGAAATATGGTCCAGATGGTAGTATTGAGAAGTACAAGGCAAGACTGGTTGCTAAGGGGTATTCCCAAAAGGAAGGTATTGATTATGGAGAAATCTTTTCTCCTGTAGCTAAGTTGACATCCATTAGATTTCTGTTGTCACTTGCAGCAGCATATGATTTTGAAATTGAGCAGATGGATGTGACAACAGCGTTTCTTCATGGAGACCTTGAAGAAGAAATTTATATGTCTCAGCCAGAGCATTTTGTGGAAAAAGGTAAAGAACATCTGGTATGCAAACTTAAAAAGTCTCTTTATGGTTTGAAACAGTCTCCCAGAATGTGGTATCAAAAGTTTGATACGTATGTTTTATCCTTGGGGTATGTGAGATCTAAATCTGATCATTGTGTCTATTATAAAACTGAAGGTGACCAGATTCTTATAATTGCACTATATGTGGATGACATGTTGTTCATTGGCAATGGTAAGGGGATGATCTCAGAATTAAAATCTCAGTTGTCCTTGAAATTTGAAATGAAAAATCTGGGGGCAGCAAAGTACATTCTGGGAATGGAGATCAAAAGGGACAGATCTAAGAGAAAAATTTGGCTCAGCCATAGGAAGTATATTACCAATGTTCTTGATAAGTTTCATATGTCTGATTCTAAACAGTTAGTTGTTCCAGTTTTGCAGGGAACGAAATTATCTGTTGAAGATTGTCCAGAATCTTCAAATGAAATTGATGACATGAAGAGAGTACCTTATGCAAGTGTTGTTGGCAGTTTAATGTATGCAATGGTCTGTACCAGACCAGACATTGCCCAAGCAGTGGGAGTTTTGAGCCGATTCATGGCGAATCCAGGCAGATCACATTGGGATGCTGTGAAAAGAGTTATGAGGTATTTGAAGGGAACTTCTGACTATGCTATTTGTTATCATGGAAACTCAGAAGGGTCTAAGAGATCTATCAGTATTCAGGGATATGTTGATTCTGATTGGGCAGGGGACATTGACAGTCGGAGATCCACCAGTGGATACGTGTTCATGTTACATGGTGGTGCTATCAGTTGGATGAGCAAGCGACAGGCTGTAGTCGCTTTGTCCACAACAGAGGCAGAGTACATGGCAGCCACTCGTGCATGCCAAGAAGCTGTTTGGTTGAAAAGGTTGTGTTCTGATGTTGGTTTTAATGCAGGGCAAATACAAATTCATTGTGATAGTCAAAGTGCCATATGTTTGGCAAAGAATCCTACATTTCATGCTAGGACAAAACATATTGATGTCCAATATCACTTTGTTCGTGATATGGTGGAAGACAGGAAGGTGAAGCTGGAAAAGGTTGACACTTTGGAAAATGTTGCTGATGCCTTAACTAAACCAGTGAACACAGCCAAGTTCAAATGGTGCTCAGATGAAATGGGTCTTCGGGCTCATAGTTCTCAATAATCAAATGAGGACTAAGAGGTAGCAGTAATGTCTTCGACAAGTGGGAGATTGAAGAGAACTTGTGTCTCAAATTACTACTTGAACCTCTTAGTTGAACCTATGTTTTGAACCTCTTTGTTGAACCTTTCTAGAGTTCATTTGGTAGGTTCAATGAATTTTAGTTCAACTGTTCCTTGGTTCATTGGTCTGAGGATATGCGATGTCGGCATCGCTGTGACGAAGCACTATCGGCAGGACCGTGTTGAAGACCATTGGCATCGGTGAGACAAGGGCCGTCGGAATAAGCATCGAAGGTTTGTCCGATGCTGAGTGTCACCCCGATGGAAGCATTCAACCGTCGGCAAGACAAGGCCTATCGGCCAAACCTTGTGGAGTTACTCCGACAGGAGTAGTCACTCCGACGAAGGTTACGGTCGTCGGCAAGACAAGGCCTATCGGCCAACCTCTGTAGAGTTACTCCGACAGGAGTAGTCACTCCGATGGTGTATGTCTATCGGCAAGAGAATACCCGTCGGCTAAAGGTGTTGGGCCGATGTACTGCGGTGGAAGTCTTATTGGTATCGGTGAGACAAACCTCTGTCGGAGCGAGGGCTAGATCTTTTGCCGATGGAGAATGTCATACCGATGGTAACCTTGGTGATCGGGGAGACAATGCTCATCGGTGGGAGGTGAAGTCTGAGGGCCGATGGGAGTTGTTATGCCGATGGACTTGGAGACTTGGTATTGTCGGCAACAAAATTGCTGACAATACTCTTTCGCCTGTTGGCGGTTATAAACTGCGAAGTCCTTTGCGACTTGGTACATGTGGGACTAAACGCCTCACTGAAATGTGAACCGTTGCGACGGTTAGATGGCAGCGACGTATGAGGAATCTGTTCTATCAGTTAGAGCAGAAGTCTGTAACGACTCTTGTTCTTGCAGATTGAAAAATAGAATGATATGTCTATAGGTGTCGTTGGTATTATGATGATGATTTTTGAATAAAGGTTCGTTCTGTAAATGTACAGGGAGATGAACTGTGTATGACGTCGAGAATCAAACACCAGAGCAAGAAGCTGAGTTCTTTATTGTAACTGTATATCTTACTGTAATAAAGATTGTTTTCTTGTGGTGGTGGGTTTTTTACCCGTAAGGGTTTTCCCACGTAATTCTGTGTGTCTGTGTTCTAACTATTGTCTATTTTGGTTTCTCTTGTGTATTCATCTGTGTTATTGTAATTTAAAAAAGTAACTGGTCTACACTGTCCCCTGGGAATTAACATTAGGGAAGCTGTTTTCCGCACCTGTGCTTTCCTTACAATTCAAACTCACAAATTAAATATTTCTTCGAGGAGAGGTTTGAAGGGTCACACCGATTTATCTCATCCATCTAAATGACAAGATACATCAATGTATACAAGCACAGACTTCAAATAAAGTTCTAAGAATTTAAACTTTTATCTGGGTCTGGACTTGTATGTATCCATTTGTATCTCCTTTTATATCACATGCATACACTTTTATACATTCACAAACTTCTTTGAATTTGTGAAACGAACTAGAATTTTCTTGGGATCCTCCATTGTATGTATTACCTTTTTACAATCATCTCCAATATACATACATGGCCCCCACCAGTTATTTATATCTCCAATGATGTCAGGTTTTGTATAATATTCTCTTGTATATTTTCTTTGCATATCGCCGCTTGTATGTTATCTTGTATAAAGCACACATACAAAGCATCTTATACAAACCCTCTTGTATATTTTCTTTGTACTTTGGCGTTTGTATGTTATCTTGTATAAGCGCACATACAAAGCATCTTATACAAATCCTCTCTTGTATACTTTCTTTGTATATTGACGTTTGTATGTGAGCTTGTACAAGCGCACATACAAAGCATGTCTTCCTCAGCGATGCTTTTATTCCTTTGTATATTGGGTATGTATATTATAATTATACAAGCACACTAAACATACAAAGACTTTTCAGGATTTAACTTTCTTTTTGCATCCGGCTGTATATCGTTATTCATACAAACCCTATATGCATTCGATGGAGCCCACATCCCTTTTTGGATTGTATCTTCTGAAATGCATACTTGTTTCTAATTTTTAGATACAAAGCCGAATACATACAAACTCCTTTATATCTCCTCTTCGGACTTACTTTATCAACCATAGTTTACTTATTTTTTAGCTCCGCGTTGGATATAAAGTGCAATGCTTATTGTCAGGATGCACCATTTTAACCAAATCTCAATCTTTCTTAAGTTTCGCATTGTATGTATGTAATGTATAACCACACATACAATGTTTAAAACATACAACAATAAAACCGCATTTCATAATCTTTTCGTTCTGTGACATATATATATATATATATATATATATATATATATATATATATATATATATATATATATCTTCTTGTATATTTCCTTTGCCAAACTCAAATTCATCTGTCGAACTTGACCAACTATTTTTTTAAACTCTTAACTCTGTCAGGTCCGGATCCTCTTGCTTATCAGTGTAAGCCCCGCCGAAGCTCTTTTCTTCAATCGGTGAGACTTTAGAGTATCAGAAACTCCTTGATTATTCTTTCCGATGATAATCTCCTGCCGATGACAGCTAGCTCCCTGCGCCCCATTGGATGCTTCGGTGAGAGCCCTATCGATCTCCTCCAGCAGCATGACTTACACTGTCAGGAGGGCTTGTAGAGTTCCCGTCGATAGTGCTTTCCTATGCCGATCTAATTGATTTGTTTTGATAGGTAACAGCATTTTCTATGAAGGAATAGAATTTAGCAGGAACAGGATATTTTGGTCCATCAACATTATTAAGTGAAATGGTTGATCACTTACTTATGCCCACATGTAGATATATACATTAGTATTTTTACAGTTTATATATATAGATGTGGGCATATAGTGGATAAGTCAACCAAATGGGATGCCCTACATAACCAGATTTAAGTTAACAATCAAGCAAGTGTGCTAGATTAATTTTGAAAAGCTTGGAAATAGCAAGTATTTTTTTCTTTTTTCTTAGGCAAAGGTTTTAAAGAACTAACAGATGATTGCAAGAGAATGAATCTCAAGATTTTGTTTAGCTAACATGCAAAAAGAAGTGGTAGTTTTCCTGTGGTTTTAGGTCAGATAGGTACTCTGGTAGGAGCAAGATGGAAGAATCCTTTTAATCAGATAATGGACAATTGATCAAAGGTTATAAGCCTTGGAGGTCATCCCAGGAATCGTAGAACCAAAAGACTTTTAGCAAGAGGATATCAAAAGAAAGGCCATGGATAAGGAAGATGTCTATATTTGTATCTTAGTAATTGTAAAAAAATATATATGTTTCCTTGTGGGGCTTGTCCACGCATAATTTCTACAAATAAACAATATGTACTGGACTGCAAAAGTCCCGGGCTAGACCGGAGGTTTTCTTCGCTCTGTTCCTTCCTACTTGTGCCCACACTGAACAGAGTTGTATTTTATAACTAATTTTATATATTAATGGCCTCGGCCTTTTACCAATCAAAAAAATATATATATTATATTTGTATAATTGCATTATTATAATATTATATATTATTATATTATATTTATATTTATTATTATATTATTATATTTATGTTTATGTTTATTATTATATTATTAAATAATATTTTTATAATACTATAATATCAATCAATATAATATATCAAGTGTTATAATAAATATTAATAATATAATTAATATTATTATTAATATTATAACTATAAATAATAATGATTTTGTTGGTTTGACAAAAAGTAAATTTGAAGTAACTTACCTAATGAATTAAAGAATTAAAACTAAAACACAACTATAATTACAACTAAAACGCATACTATAATTACAACACTACAAGGTAGGTACTGGCCACTACGTGGTACTTATTACTTCTTATTTTTTAAAGAATAGGAAGACTCCAAATATGCTTGATTAATAATAATAAAAATTCTTAAGATTTGCATTTAAATAATGTGAATCTTCCTATAGGTTGTTTAGGATGTTTGGGTCTCAATACTTGTTGCATGTTATTATTGAAAGATAATTTATCTTGCATTCCTTTGGAAATGGCTAAATTTACCAGTTCTTTTTGCTTCTCTTTCTTCATGCCATTATCCACAAAGATATGCTATTGAGACAAGGGGGAATGAACTACTTCCGAAAATCTAGGAGGTAAGGGGGAAGATACATCTGACATAAACTTAGATGATCCTAGTTTAATATCTACTTCAAGAGTCAATTTGGCTACAAATCAGTCGAACAAGTAACCTTTGTTTTTCTCTAATGAGCTCTCAAAATCCTTATTGAAAGATGTGTATAACAAGCCCCTTGGCACCTAGTTTCTTGTTTTATCAATTTAGGTTTCCCTTTTGTGCATTCTACTGTAATATGACCCACTTGAAAGCATCTTTTGCAATGGAATGAAATGTTTTCATAATCTATAACCTATTTCCAAATCCAATCTTCCACTTTTAAACGTATCTCATCCATAAGCCCTTTAAAAATATCTAGTTCTACCTATAGTCTTGTGGAGTGTATTAGATTATCTGTATTCAGGTCAATTTGGATAAGAATTTTTCTAGTGTATTTCCAATCCCCTAAAAATAGGCATCTATCTAAAACTGTAGTGGGAGATAAAGGAGCCTAATGCAAATAAGCATAACAGAAAATGTCTCTGTCATCAAATTAAAATTTGGGAGCCAAGGCTTGACAAGTAAAACACTTGTGTCCCAAAACCATGGCCCTTTTCTAAAACATATTTTCAATCCTCTGATTTCTCACATACCAATACAAAAAAAACTTGAGTACTTAAAAAATGTCAATATTACCTTTTATCTTTTTTGCCCATCTTTTCGTAATCCAAGAATGTAGATTTGCTAATCTTGGTGACAATGCATGAAACTTACAAATTAACCCTCAATTTGTGAATTAATCTTCCACACTTATAAGGACCTTGCTACCCAGAGATAATATAGGATGTTCCCCAGAATAGGGGATAATGCCCACCTTGCACATTTTGCTTGTCAAAGATTTAGCCTCTACATTGACCTTTTTGGAATAAACTTCATCTTTCACTTTGTCTGGAACTCCAAAATGTGCATGCACTATTTTTCCAACCTTACCACAAATCCTGCCCTCTGGGCCCTACTTACTCAGAGCAATAGGGGCCACAGGTGCATGTGTACCTAACACTAGTGGGATCTTTCATCCTCTAATACTTGTAGAAGGTTCCTATCACCAACCTCTTTTACCACATCTTCCTTGCTCCTTGCTATCAATAGAAACTTCTCTACATCATCTAGCACTTGTGACTTAGGGTTTTCAATAGCATGGGTAGGGAAGGCATTTTGAGCTTTATAATGCTAGAAATGTAAGTATTTAACTCCTCAACATTTTTTTGTCTTTAATACCTCGCCTATTATTATGGATGAATTTAACTTGATTTGAGTTGAGCCTACATCAAAATATTATTACTATTTGTCATTTTCGTAAGTCTTTCAACATGTGAATTTCTTTATTGTAGAAAGGTTCCATGGAAAGGATAAAGAAAAAGGTTAAAACAAAAAAAATATAGACATAGAAAGGATAAAGAGAGATTAAATGAAAAATAATTAGACATAGAAAGGATAAAGAGAAAGATTAAAATGAAAAATAATTAGACATAGAAAAGATCAAACAAAAAATATTTAGACATGGAAAGGATAAAGAGAAACCCACTCCGACTATTCAGTTATCTGGTACACAGTGAACTGACAATGCAAGTAGTGACTTTTGCATTACTTTGGCCAAAGTTTCATATAGTAAGTCATATGTTCACACACTCATTTCTGGACTTGGAGACAACATTCTTACTTTTCAGTAAATATTATATCAACATACTTTGACTTGTTTATTCAATATTAGTCTTAAAGACATAAAATATACTCTTTACTATAAGACAAGTATAAGGTGAGAGCTTAGGTGACTCAAAAGTATGTATTGAGCCTCTCTTTGCATCCTTGCAATCTCAGTTCTATGCCAACCTGTCAATCTACTCAAAGGCTTGTTAACCCATGTTCGTGCTCATAAATAAATTTGGTATAGATTCTCAAGGTATACTCGATTCTATCATAAATTCATTGATCTTGACGTCTATAGACTTCTAAGACTCTTGCCACTAGGATATGTTTGCCTTAGTCTATGATTATATTCTACTAATTTCCTATCAAAGTGAACTATATAAAATGACTATAATATTGTCATAATGAGGTAAAAGCAATTTACAATGATCTATTGACCAATATTGGCCAAAATATAAGATAAAAGAATGGTTTCCTCTTTAATGGAAATAAAAGTAGTATATGAGAACTCTTGGTTACTCATAGAAATCAAAATGATAATGTGTATATTTTCTACCTCTATGACATAAGTTAAATAGATTCTTTTGCATGATTATCTGAATGTGAAGTCTATTCAACTAAAGTCTTTTAATCAAGTCATTGATCATTCACAGGTTATAAACTTTTATAAATAATCAAAAGTAATGATACTTCTCAACATCGAACTGATACAGTTCCTTTAGAAGGATACTATGACATCATAATACTAATATTTTTTGGTCTACTCAAGTCATAAGATATTAAGTAAGCTCTTGGTCTACTACCGACTTAACTGGTAGGTTCTTTCCATAGATAGATAGGTAAAGATTGATATTATCAAATTGACCTTACACAGTCGACAACACACCGAACCATTCAGCCTATATTGGCTTATATCCAATGTTCTCACAACAGATATATGAAGGTAATATCTCACACATAGTATGTTCATATAATAACAGAAGTTATCCAAGCTTAATGACCGGCCAGTATATATATCATTCAGCCTATACATAGGTTTAACTTACATTTAAACTATCTTTAAAAAGAATATAATTAAATGACTGCCTATCGGCTATCTATATCTTTGACATTTCAATCATTCTATAGACCAAACTCTAAATGATATGAATGATATCTATATTTATCATAATCTGCCTAGAACAACATTCACGGTTTTCTAAAGGCATATAACTTCAATACTATACACAGATATATTCCTATGTCAAAAGCATATATAAATATAGAGAAGATTTATTTGCCACAAATAGCAATTGATTCATATAAACATGCAGATTCTCAAGGCTTACTTAGAAAATAGAAACGAATTTACATATAGTATAAAGCTTAATATTTACAGTTTACTACTGATTCATTGGCATACCTATCACTTTGTTAATGTAGTCGATACTCTCTCCTATCAAGCTCCTTCTCCTCGCTTCTATTCTCCCAATCCAAGATATATTCTCTTGCTTCTGCTCTCGACTTCCCTTATCAAGATCCATTGTCCTCCCATCATAACCACACTCCCTGACAGTTATAGAATAGTTGCACATAATTATTCCACTTGCTAGCAAGTTTCTCAAAGATGTCATTGATGAAGTTATTCATAATTCCCAAGGCCTTGCTACAAATATCGTTATCAAGGTGCACCTGCTTTAAAATTTTAAGCAAGTATATCTTATAGGTTTTGCTACTCTTTTTATCCTTCTTCATGCCCTTCTTATCTCTAGTCCCATAGGGGACCTTTTCATCCTTTATGCCCTTCCTTTTTTGTGACAAGATTTCTCAATCATGAAATTTTTCTCTATAATTGATTTCTTCTTTACCTTGGACGTCATCAATAAACACTACAAATCATAGTTTTCAATCTGTAATGTCCCCTTCCTAGGTGATTTTCATGATGAGTAATTTAGCCTTTAACTCCTGAAGGCTAATTGATGAAATAAGGGAGATATTATTAAATTAATTATTTTATAAGGTTATTACTTAATTTGAAATCAAAAGGTAACCTTATATTTAATTAATTTAATATAGTGACTTAAAATACACATTAGATCATTAAAGTCACTAAAATAAAATAATAGGATTTTTCTAGAAGCCTCTTGAAAGTGTGATTAAAAAAGTATAAAGGAAGGGGCAAGGCAAGCTTCCAGGCATTGGATTATTGACATTTGCATTTGATGAGTTTTGTGGAGCCAAGGGTTTCTACATATTTGGTCTTTGGGAACAGAAACTCCCATAGATTAGCATAACTGAGGTGGTGAAATATCCTCCGAAGGGTTGCAAATTCGAAGGGATACTTCAGTCCTTTCATTTGTGCTTAAATCTGCAGTATTAACAGGGGTTTGGAGGTATCAATTTACATATCAGAAGTTTTTTTATTGGCTGCTACAGTGTTTTGCTACAGTACACTACAGTGTTTTTGCTACAGTGATTTGCTACAGTAGCGCTGCAGTGACGCTACAGTGCACGCTACAGTGATTTGCTACAGTACGCACTACAGTGTTTTGCTATAGTGATTTGCTACAGTACGCTACAGCATTGCTACAGTGCCGTGAACAGTAACACTACAGTACGGGGCAGCTAGGAGAGGGTTTCAATTTGGGTTTGGAAGGGACTCCTTTCCTTAGTTGATGAGAAGGCTGGGTGCTACACTTGAGAGGTACGATTGGGGCTTGAGAGGGATGTTTATGAGCTGTTTTGAGGCTGCCATTCTTTCATCTTTGTCATCGATTCACAGTAACTTATATTTCCAGGTTCTTTCATGAGTTAGCATCTTTATATCAGCATTGTTTCATAGTTGTCATTTTAGGAGTTGCATAAAATTGTAGAGCCAAGAGTCTTGGCCATTCATATCAGCATTGTATTAAACAATATATCTCAATAAAGGAGTGATAAGTTGTAGGCCATCTATTTGATGTAATGTGCATATTAATATCCATCATGATTAGTATAATAGTATGCATGCCAAGTGTTTGACAAAATATCAATTGGCTGTAGATGTGCATTTTATATCTAATTTTTTATGTATATGCATCAAAAATACCAAAAGAGAAATCATATATGTATTTAGATTAATGCTTAGACATTATAGTTTAGATTTATGAGCATTTAGAATACTCAGCTATTATTATCAAGCAAAAATATGAGACTGAAAACACAGACCAGCAAGCATTGGGTTTACATTAGAAGTGTTTGACAATATTCCTTGAGCCTCTAATCAGCAAAATAAGGTCTGAAATAGCAAGGGATATTACAGTGGTATCAGAGCAGTTTCTTGCCATCCTTTGGGTTTGAAATCGGCTCATTAAATGCAACAAAGTGATAGGGACAAGAGGTATACAGCTAGAGAAGAAAGGAAGCAAAAACAGTGGTCACAACCACTTGAATAGAACACTTTATCAGCCACTTCAGCAGCAAAACAGCGAGAGGTTGGTTCATCCGGCACTATGGGTGAAAGAGGTGAAGGTAGCCCTATCAGAAACAAGGGAAGAAATGATGAAGAACAGGAAACACGTGAACTCTTTAGACAAATGGCTACGGGGCAGCAGCAGGTGGCAGATGTTATGCGGGCACTTACTACAATAATACAACAAATGAACCCTCAGAGAAGACGAAACTATGAACCGGATGATAATAGGAGTGTGGTTGGGACACCTAGAGCACAAGCATCTTCTCACATGGCAGATAGGCCTACACATCCTACTTTTTTGAGGAATGAACAAGAAGAGGAAAATGCAGAAGAAGAAGGAGAAGAAATGTTTGTAGATACTCTTATGGCAGCTAATGATGAATGGGAGTTGTTGACACCACAGGTCAGGGAACGCATGAGCTTTGATAGGTTTGTGAGTCAAAGAAGAGAACACTACAGGGGAAAGCAAGAAAAGAGACCAAGAAATCAAAATAATGATTTGATGTATGCCGCCAGCAGAGTTACATTGCCCATGTTTGATGGTAGTGGGAAGGTCACAGCTCAGGCTTGGATTCATAAGCTAGACACCCTCTTGACTCTTAGACCCATGACAGAAAGGGATGCAATAAAATATGCTACTTTTCACTTGGAGGGAGCAGCCCATGATTGGTGCTATCATGGATTAAAGACATTACATCATAATAGCATCACTTCATATCAGGAGTTTGTTGATAGATTAGTGGAACGCTTTGATAAGAGAGATCCAGAGACATATTTTAGAGACTTGGCATAGCTTAAGCAGACTGGGAGTTTGGAGAATTACATTAGTGAATTTCAGAAATTATCAGTCATGGTCTCCAATATATCTGAAAGGAGATTGGTTGTGCTATTCATGGAGGGCTTATTGGAACCGTTAAGAGGATGGATAAAGGCTTTTGATCCTTCGACACTACAGGAGGCAATAAAAAAAGCTAGGATTATGGAACTTGCAGCCCCTCAAAATAAGTACTCATCTAAGGGATCTTCTTCTTACCGGGACAACAAGACATTTCCCAAGAAAAAAGAAATTTCAGACTCAAAGGGAAAATCAGCAGCACCATTAGATCGTGAGACATTTAATGACTTGAGAAGGAAAAAGTTGTGTTTTTATTGCAAAGGTCCCTATGATGCAAACCATGACTGTCCTTTAAGACCTAAGGGCAAAGCAAATAGGATTATGTGGGCATTCTATGAGGATTCCGAGTCAGACCAGCAATCTGATCAAGAGGAATCTAATGAGGAAAAACCTGATGATGAGACAGATAAGCATGAAATTGAGGCTGAAAATGTTGAAGAAGCAAATTTTCAAGAAGCACACCTTACTAGCATACAGCAAGAGGGCTCATTCAGGATGCGTGGGGTTTTAGCCGGACAGAAGATCATTACCTTGCTTGATACAGGTGCCACGCATAACTTCATTGATGCTAGGTTGGTTGATAGGCACAGAATTCGGACAGAGGAATTTGAGGGCATAAGAGTAAAAGTTGCTGATGGATATACTCTTAAGTGTGACAGGATGATTCCAGGTCTTCCCATGCGATTGAATAACTTTGAGTTTAAGGCAGATTTTTATGTGGTAAACATGGGAGAAACTGACATGGTTTTAGGAATGAAATGGCTTCATGATATTGGGGAGTTTACCATTAACCTTAGGGAAATGGAGATGAGGTTTAAAGTGGATGGGAAGACTCATGTGCTAAAAGCCATTAGGGATACTAGCTGCAGGATGATATCTTTCAGAAAAATGGAGAGACTTATGCGCCATGACATGGTTGAGTGGGCAGCAGGGTGTATTCTAATGCCAACACAGGAAGAGAAACAAAAACCAGCCTATCACCCAGATATACAGGAGTTGAGGATCAAGCACTCCAAGGTGTTCAGTGATATTCCACCAGGTAGGCCTCCAGACAGAGGGATTGAGCACATAATAGAATTGGAGGAGGGTGCTAAACCCATGATGATCACTCCTTACAGACACCCCAAGCGGCTAAAAGATGAGATTGAAAAAACAATTAAGGAGCTGCTGGCTATGGGGCACATTAGGCCAAGTAAATCACCTTTTGCTTCAGCAGTAGTCTTGGTCAAGAAAAAGGATGGTACCCTTCGGATGTGCATCGATTACAGGGTGTTGAATAAGAGGACGATTAAGAACAGGTACCCTATTCCTCGTATTGACGAGTTGATCGATGAGCTTCATGGTGCTCGCTATTTCTCAAAAATAGATTTGAGATCAGGTTATCACCAGATCAGGGTCAGAGAGCAGGACATCGAGAAGACAGCATTTAGGTGCCATTGTGGACATTTTGAGTTTGTGGTTATGCCATTTGGACTAACCAATGCTCCTGCTACGTTTCAGTCCACTATGAACAGGGTTTTTCAATCACAACTGAGAAAGTTTGTATTAGTCTTCTTTGATGACATTTTGGTGTACAGCAGAACTTGGGAGGAGCATATCGCCCATTTGGATACAGTATTGGGAATTCTTAGCAGGGAATCCTTGTACGCCAAAGAATCCAAATGTGATCTGGGCATGACAGAGTTGCTCTACTTAGGCCATATCATCAGCGCAGAAGGTGTGTGTATGGACCCTGACAAAGTCAGAGCTATTATTGAGTGGCCTACACCTGAGAATCTTACTCAGCTTAGGGGATTTTTGGGTTTGTGTGGCTTCTACCGCAGATTTATCAGTGGATATTCACGACATGCAGCACCACTTACAGATTTAATGAAGAAAGGGGCATTTGTTTGGACACCTGAGGCACAGGAATGTTTTGAGAAATTTAAACAGTTGATGACTACTTGCCCAGTTCTAGCCTTGCCAGATTTTACTAGACCCTTTGAGCTACAGTGTGATGCTTCGGGTGAGGGGATTGGTGCAGCTCTTATGCAGGACAAACATCTGATAGCTTTTGAGATCAGGAAGTTATGGGGTCCAGAGAGGAGCTACAGTATTTATGATAAGGAGATGTTGGCCATTATGCATGCATTGGCCAAATTCAGGCAATACCTTGTGGGCAGCAAGTTTTGCATTAAGACAAACCATAACAGCTTGAGGCATTTCCTAGGACAGCGAGATCTTAATGATTGTCAACAAAAGTGGGTGAGTAAATTGCAATCATGACTTTGACATTACTTATGTCAAGGGAACTCAAAACGTAGTTGCTGATGCTTTGTCTCGCCGTCCCCATTTGAGCTCTATGGTGGAGATTTCAGAGGATTGGAGACACTTGATTGTGGCAGAGTATGCCAAAGACTCATGGGCTTCTAGCATAATTGAGGGGACAGTTCAGGATGACAGGTACTCAGTTGTAAATGATCTTATCATTTACAAAGGTAGGATATTCTTAACCCCAGGATCAGAAATGAAGAACACAGTGATGAGGTATTTTCATGATACACCTATGGCAGGGCACCTGGGGTACTTCAAGACTTATAGACAGGTTCGAGAGCGCTTTACTTGGAAAGGGCTCAAAACAGATGTTCTTCGATATGTCAGAGAGTGTCCTATTTGCCAGCAGAATAAACAGGAACATACATACCCTGTAGGTTTACTTCAGCCACTTCCGATTCCTAATAGGAAGTGGGAGTGTTTATCCATGGATTTTATTACCGGTTTGCCGAAAACCCAGGGACGAGATTGTATCTATGTGGTTGTTGATCGATTAACAAAATATGCTCATTTCTTTCCAATCACAGCTACATACTCAGCTGCACAGGTAGCAGAACTCTTCTTCCGTGAGATTTTTAGGTTGCATGGGTTACCTCGGAGCATTGTTAGTGACAGGGATAGTCAGTTCTTGAGTCATTTTTGGCAAGAGTTATTTAGACTATGTGGGACAGAGCTTACCCCAAGTACCAGCTACCACCCACAGACGGATGGCCAGACAGAAATTGTGAATAAGTGGGTGGAGGGATATCTCAGGAATTACATTGCAGGGCAACAGAAGGGTTGGGTTAAGTGGATATACCTTTGTGAGTACTGTTACAATACCACTTACCATCTCTCGATTCAGATGACACCATTTATGGCCTTGTATGGTTATGAAGCACCCAGTTTCCTTGACTTGTTGATGAGTGACAGTAGAGTGCCTAGTGCAGGAGATATGTTACAAGAGAACCAGGATATTATGAGAGCTCTTCGAGAAAATATCTAAAAGGCACAGAATCAGCAGAAACAGTATGCTGATCAGAAGAGAGTTGAGCGGTCATTTGAGGTTGGGGATATGGTGTATTTGATGTTACAGCCCTATCGACAATCCACTCTCAAGAAGAGTGGTGCAGAGAAGCTCAAGCCGCGTTATTATGGCCCTTTCAGGATTATCCGGCGAGTTGGTAATGTGGCTTATGAGTTAGAATTACCGGCAGATAGCAGAGTACACAATGTTTTCCATGTGTCACGCCTCAAGAAGGCATTAGGTCATCGCGTGGTTCCTTCTGCTACCTTACCACCCTTGGATGATGAGGGGAAGTTGATTCTGGTGCCTGAGGCTATTTTGGATGTTAGGGAGAGGCAGTTATGGAGACGGGTCATCAGAGAGTACTTGATCAAATGGAGGGATTTACCGGTTGAGGATGCCACTTGGGAAGGCAAGGAGATTCTTCAGCATCCAGAGTTGAGATTGCTTGGGGACAAGCAATTTCAGGAGGGGTGGACTATAATGTCCCCTTCCTAGGTGATTTTCATGATGAGTAATTTAGCCTTTAACTCCCGAAGGCTAATTGACGAAATAAGGGAGATATTATTAAATTAATTATTTTATAAGGTTATTACTTAATTTGAAATCAAAAGGTAACCTTATATTTAATTAATTTAATATAGTGACTTAAAATACACATTAGATCATTAAAGTCACTAAAATAAAATAATAGGATTTTTCTAGAAGCCTCTTGAAAGTGTGATTAAAAAGTATAAAGGAAGGGGCAAGGCAAGCTTCTAGGCATCGGATTATTGACATTTGCATTTGATGAGTTTTGTGGAGCCAAGGGTTTCTGCATATTTGGTCTTTGGGAACGGAAACTCCCATAGATTAGCATAACTGAGGTGGTGAAATATCCTCTGAAGGGTTGCAAATTCGAAGGTATACTTCAATCCTTTCATTTGTGCTTAAATCTGCAGTATTAACAGGGGTTTGGAGGTATGAATTTGCATATCAGAAGTTTTTCTATTGGCTGCTATAGTGTTTGCTACAGTGTTTTGCTACATTACACTACAGTGTTTTTGCTACAGTGATTTGCTACAGTGCGCGCTACAATGTTTTACTACAGTACGCTACAGCATTGCTATAGTGCCGTGAACAGTAACGCTACAGTACGGGGTAGCTAGGAGAGGGTTTCAATTGGGGTTTGGAAGGGACTCCTTTCCTTGGTTGATGAGAAGGCTGGGTGCTACACTTGAGAGGTACGATTGGGGCTTGAGAGGGATGTTTATGAGCTGTTTTGAGGCTGCCATTCTTTCATCTTCGTCATCGATTCACAGCAACTTATATTTTCAGGTTTTTTCATGAGTTAGCATCTTTATATCAGCATTGTTTCATAGTTGTCATTTTAGGAGTTGCATAAAATTGTAGAGCCAAGAGTCTTGGCCATTCATATCAGCATTGTATTAGACAATATATCTCAATAAAGGAGTGATAAGTTGTAGGCCATCTATTTGATGTAATGTGCATATTAATATCCATCATGATTAGCATAATAGTATGCATGCTAAGTGTTTGACAAAATATCAATTGTCTGTAGGTGTGCATTTCATATCTAATTTTTTATGTATATGCATCAAAAATACCAAAAGAGAAGTCATATATGTATTTAGATTAATGCTTAGACATTATAGTTTGGATTTATGAGCATTTAGAATACTCAGCTATCATTATCAAGCAAAAATATCAGACTGAAAACACAGACCAGCAAGCATTGGGTTTACATCAGAAGTGTTTGACAATATTCCTTGAGCCTCTAATCAGCAAAATAAGGTCTGAAATAGCAAGGGATATTACACAATCCTAATATTACAAATATTAAAAACAATCAAATTTTGTAAGACATGTATGAATAAAAACTAAACTAAAATTATTCAAACTTAAATTTAAATTATAAACTAAATAAACCAAATTATTTAAACTAAAATTATAAACTAAATTATTTAAACTTAAATTATAAATGGTGAAATTTGCATACCCATGAAATTTAAATTAAATTTAAATTTAAATAAAACTAAACTATTGAAACTAAATTTCAATATAAACATAAATAAAAATGAGGTAAAAAACTTAAATATAAATTATCATAAACTAAATTATTTAAACTAAAATTATAAACTAACTCATTAATCCTAATGACAAAAAACTTAACCATGAGTAAATATTCTTGCAATCACAATTTGAACTTTACACGATTTTACAATCATAAGTGGTTACACAAATGTCTTACTATCTATTTGGACAATAATTTACATGAAATACCTATCAATATTTGCTCAAAGATCAATGTAAACCTTGAAATGAATGCAAATGCTCAAAATGCTAGTGTAATGATCAAATTGCATACCCTACACTTTTTCCATTACAAGTTTTCCTCATTTTAGTGTTCATCCCTATAACATGCTCTTAGAACTCACTTAGCTTGTACTTGGCCTTCTCCCCAATCTAAATGTTGATAGTTTCTATGTTCTTGTGTGACCGAGTTTGTGTTACATTTTTAAACATATTTTCTATGTTTATTTCATTTTGTACTTCCATGTTAGAACATTTTTAATCACTTTTCCCTCAAACAACAATACAATTGTGTGGACATCCATGCAATTGCATTGTCATATGATATTACAAGCATAATAATATTTATTATAACACTTGATATATTATATTAATTGATATTATAGTATTATAATAATATTATATAATAATATAATAATAAACATAAACATAAATATAATATAATAATATATAATATTATAATAATGCAATTATACAAATATAATATTATTATATTTAATATTGTAATAATAATATAAATATTATATTATATTATAATTATAATTATAACATAATATTATAGTAATATAATAATTATAATAAATTTATAATAAAAAATAATAAATAAATAAAAGTGGAAACTTGGTATATTTGATACTCCTAACTTACAAATTGCTTTGTTTCAAAACTTTTTATGTAGTAGTCCTAAGCTAAAGTTTGGACAAAGTGAAATATATCTTTTATATGCCCTAGGGTGAATGTAAGTACCAAGGGGTAAATGTTGTTTGAATGTCATGAGTAAATGATATTTTTTCCATGGAATGATTTCATGATATTAGAGTAAGTTTATATCTTTTTTGGGAGGTTAGATATATAGGTTTCTTATGTGCTTTGGAAAGCCTTGGAGGACATGTGAAGGATTGCATTTGCACTTTAAAAATGTGAAGTTCAAATATTTCATTGGCCAATGTTTAGCAAAATATGTTTTTAAGTGTTAAAAGAATAATATATATAAAAATTTTAAATCTTCTATTTTTTTAGAGGTGCATATTTGCCAAAAATAAATTGTTTGTTTGCTTTTTCATTGTAAATCCATATATGAGAAGATACATATATTTTTTTTTTTTAATTTATTAGCCCAAAATATTGGGTAAAATCAAAGATTCAATCAAATATTTTAGAGCTCAAGTTAGATATTTACTATATAATAATAATCATATAACAATTTAATAAGGATAAATGAATTATTATTATTATTAAGGACCAAATTATATATATGATATACAGTTTGTCCAAAATCTATCATTTCATATGATACGGCCTTTTTAAAATTTCATTATATTTTACAACAAAAAATCTTAAATACAACTATACAACTATCAAATTTATGCCCTGGTAGAATTGAAGTTGACGTGTTAACAAAAACTATAGAAGAACCCAACATATATTTGAAAAAAATATAGCTATTAAATAAATAACTATTAATTAAATAAAAATAAAAATAGCTCTTAAATAAATAAGCTATAAAATATTATATATTAAATATTGAAATATATTTTTTATTTTATTATCCATAAATATATTAGTATTAATATAATATATTTTAATAAATTATAGTAATAATATATTATTATATATATTATATTATTATGAAAATTAATATTATATATTGATATTATATTATGCAAACTATAATAATATTGTGTATGATTATATATTAACATATTATATAAATTATAATAATAATATAATATATTAATTATTCCATCATATATTTTTTTACTTAATAAAATTGCAGCAAATAAATTTATAGATTTTAGTAGAAAAACAAAAAACTGATGCGAATACCTTCATAAAAATTAAAAATTAAAAACAAACACTTATATCTTTTCAACCGTTTTCCCTTTCCTTTTCCTATATCTTTTCAACCGTTTTCCCTTTCCTTTTCCTTTAAAAAACAAGAGACGCAATGCGTCATGTTCCTGCCTTTATGCATTTAATGTTGGTGTAGTATGTTGTGAGAAAGGAAAACTTGATGGGATGAGAAAAGGTCATGTGAGTAATGATTTCATATGTCAAATTTAGTCTTGAGACCATCAAATAGAAGATTGAGAACAGAGGAAAAAGCATTAGATGAAAAATGTGCAATGAAATCTTGGATACAAGATAGTCTGAACAGATTATTTCATTATGTATTAAGGACCATAGTTCTTTTTTCTAAATACTTCGTGTGTACAGACTGTCTTGATAATTAAAGCAATGGAAATTGTTTAGGATTGCTATAGCAGTACTAATGATTATTGTAAAATAAATGTATATATTGTGCCTTTAATTCCAATTTTTTAAAATCAATTTTCGCTGAAAGTAAATATATACTGGTCAAGTATATGTTAAGAAGCTGTTGTGATGTTCACAACACGCCCCATTATGCTCCTTAGCAAAATGGGGACCCCTGCTGATGTTTGCTTTTTGCTTCTGCTTGTGTTTTTTTTGTTTTCTGGCGGTTTGGTAAAAATGGAGGTCAGGTGCATGATCATGATGATATTGGATAAGGTAGGTCATTATCATGAGGTCAGTTTGTCAAAGTTCATATTTTGTTTCTATGACCTCATATTTAGAAAGAGCTTGAAATTCCATGCAGGTTTGCGTTTTACTTCAGTCGAAAATTCTTCCATATGTGAAAGTTATGCACGGTCAAAGTTTTTGTCAAACTTGATATTCGCAGGAGGATCATCATATTTTTATATCCTAAGTCATGTTGTCAAGATCATCATGATCTTGGTCTATCAGCCGATAAAAATCATGCAGTCGCAATATTCGGACGTCAATCTTAGGTGGTAGTGCTCTTTACTCGTCAAATGGCCTTAGGTGCATTGTCAGCATCATGATCTCTTTTAGGATGGTCATATGTTATAAACTCGGTTTTGGTTACATGAAGATGATCATCATCATCATATTTGAACCCCCCCCCCCCGATAATGTCCTGAGGTTCAAAAATCATGATGATATCAAGTTTAGGTCAG
The DNA here is from genome assembly GCA_027924645.1 of Cunninghamia lanceolata. Taxonomy (NCBI): domain Eukaryota; kingdom Viridiplantae; phylum Streptophyta; class Pinopsida; order Cupressales; family Cupressaceae; genus Cunninghamia; species Cunninghamia lanceolata. The sequence goes on along the minus strand of BSBN01000165.1, from coordinate 8,201,707 downwards.
GGTAAGTTTCCCTGTTGAGTGGTCTTTGTATAGTGAGCATTATCATGATATTTCAACATTACCTAATCTTATCATATCATGCTGATCACACTTAGAAAATCCACCGTCGGCATATTTGCATGCGCATGTTATAATCCTATCGCAAGGTCATCATCATGATGTTTGCTGAAGTTCGAAATATGATGATGACAACTTTATATCCTCCTGATCTCCTTTTGCATAATTATGATCATCATCCTGGTCTTTCACGAGGGTTATTCGCTGAAATTCGCTAAGTGATGGAGACATCATTATCATAAATCGATAAAGGGGATCATCATCTTCATATCCTCCTGATCGCCTTTTTTGCAATATCATGATGATAGGTCATCATCATGATATTTGCTGAAGTTCGAAATATGATGATGACAACTTCATATCCTCCTGATCTCCTTTTGCATAATTATGATCATCATCCTGATCTTTCACGAGGGTCATTCGCTGAAATTCGCTAAGTGATGGAGACATCATCATCATAAATCGATAAAGGGGATCATCATCTTCATATCCTCCTGATCGCCTTTTTTGCAATATCATGATGATCAGCCTATCTATTCAGAAGAAGGCGATATTTCATTCCTTAAACAGCATGATCATTTTTTTACAATATCACCCTAGCGCAATATCATGATGACCTCAACTCATCCTTGTGGTTCGAAGACAAAATATCATGATGATGTCATCATGATAATTCGATGAGGAGGGTCATCATCATATTGTTTTATGCTGTCATGTTGTCAAGATCATCATGATGTTGTTTGTTCACCCGATATTTCGTAAAGTCCTCCTGCCGATGAAATACAACCTTTTGAAAATATCGTGATGGTCATCATCGTCACATTTTCCCTTGGGCAGGATATTTCGCAAACATGATCCGGTTGGCGAAATATCATGATGACGTCATGTTCTAAGTTTAACAAAGGCTCGAAATATCATGATGACGTCACCCCGATGTAATAAACGAAGAAGCAAATATCCTGATCATCATCATCATCACATTTTTCCTTCAACAGGATATTTTTCAAGCAGGATCTGGTTCGCGAAATATGATGATGATGTCTTATTCTAAGTTCGATGAAGAAGCAAATATCCCGATGCTCATCATCATTCTGATCTTTTGAGAGGGTTGCCTTGGCCGCAAAGGGGCCATATTACATTCATCATCCTGATCATGCTCCTTAGGTGACCCGATATTACATTTATCCCCTGATCTTAACGAAGATGACGATTACGTCATCCTTAGCATTTAAATGAAGCCCGAATATCATGATGACGTTACCATCATTTTCCTTTCCTCGGCAACATGATCATATTCCATATCCTCCTTTTCTTGTTCAACAATATGATGATGATGATGTTGTTCTTTTCCGCAATATGCAGAAGCGAAATATCATGATGATGAAGTAAATATTGACCAACACGTTTTTTTTGACACGCTGATGGCGATGATCATGTCGATGGGCGGGAAATGAAGCGGTGGAATTTTAAAGTGTTTTTTTTTTGGGTGCCTGTGGCATTTTCCCGGTTAGTGATGGTTGACCCAGTGAATTTTGAGTGGTTTGAATGCATTTTGGGCGTGTTTGAGAGTATTTTGGATCTGATTTCCACGATTTTGCACAGTTACGTGGATTTAAATGATTATTTTAATTTCCTGCTGTTTATGTGATAAATGAAATACTTATTGCTTGTGTTGTCTTTATATTGTGCCTCTCTACACTGTAATACTTGACAACAGGGATTTTTAGGGCCTACACACAGGGATTCTAGGAAAACACAGCAAGTTAGCTTAGCATAGTTTAGAAGTAGAAGAAGGAGGTCGCCTGTTTGTCTGCAGTAAGGTGCGCGTGGAATGTCTGGTTGCCTTACTGTATCTGTAAAGGTTGTAAGTTCTTTGTAGTATGATCAATGAAACTAAGAGTCATTCCTGCATTGTAAATCATGTATGACTATTCGTTTCTAATACAATAGAATCTGGAGTTTTGCATCTGTCTTCTGAGTGTTCTCTTGCCCTTGTTTGTATTTTGAAATATCTTCTCTGAGAGCTTGCAATTTTAAATGTATGTTTGTGAAAATGCCTAGAACTTACATTTAGGGTTTTTACTGTGGATTTGATCAAATTACTGTGGTATTTACATAGTGCATGACAGAAACAATTAGATCCTTCGGTAGATTAAATGAGGTATAGAGTAGATCTTTCTAACTTTTCCCAACCCATCTGAAATATTTAGCTGAAAACGTAGAAATCCAAAGGAAATTGTCTCAAATTTGAAGAAGCATGTACAACAGAGCTATAAGTAGACAGTCTTCATAAACAGATAAAAAAGAAAGCTGCAAAAAATCCAAGAAAACCCTTTGAAACTTGCAGCACAGTATCATCTTTATGCAAATGAACAGAATACTTGTTGAAATCTATGACCTTTTTGCATATTCTTAGGCCAGTAAACCACAAAACAAACCTAAACTACGTAAGGCCCCTTGAACATTATAGCTTCACATTGACCAACTGAACTTGACCAACCGAACCATTGTAGACTTGGGATTAGTTGAATCTCAAATGATTCCTTCTTATCTTTCAAGTATAGTTTCAGTTCATTATATGTGAATTTTAACTTATTGTTATGATTGCATCAAAACAGTCATTAGCAGTTTTCTGGCGCTAGAAGGAGGGCCAAAAGGCTGTATATTGTAATCATCAATAGTTTTCTGGTGCTAGAGGGAGGGCCAGAAGGCTGTATTTTGTAATCATCAACAGTTTTTGGCGCTAGAAGGAGGGCCTGATTTGGTTTAGGGTCAAAATTTTGAGTTTTGAATGTTGTATTCTGAGATATGTTAGATCTCATAAAATTTGAAAGGCCTAAAGGGTTGAAAGAAGGTCCCATTTTCAATGGACTCACATAGGGATAGTTTTCAAGTTGACATTCCTTGATTTCAGAAAGTTTTGAATAAGCAGCTTTATCCTAAAAATCTATATAGCTATGGTTTATTTGGAAGGTGTAGGATACATTAGTCCGCAGAGCATCGTGAGCTTAATTGTCTATCTTTTGTCACAAAGTTAGATTTATATTTGAAAGGACTAATCTGTCTGTCAGATGTGTATAAGGCTGAAAGTTGGCAGGAAAACGAGGAGATTATTGAGCGACAGGAGGATGTAGCATCAACGGTCGTCAAATGTGCAGAGGATACAAAGATGGAACTAATGCTAAGAATAAAGGATAGTAAGATCTCTGTCCAGGAATCATGTGATGGTAAGAAAAAAAATTTGTCTTTTCATCAGGATCCAGTTGTGATTAGGGTTAGTGAAAAGTATAAATATCCTAAAAAATGCAGAGAAGAAATCATAGCTCATGCCCCTTTTCTGGATAATAAGCAAAAAGGATTTAATGAAAAAGAAAAGGAAAGTGAGGTTTGTCTTGATATATTTGATAAATATATGGAATTAGTAAGGAATATTTGTCAAGAGGAAACCTCTGGGTCTGACCTGAAAAGTTTTAATGAATATGATTTGGCAAAGAAGTGTAAACAAGCATTGGCAAAATTAAAATGCACTAAAACTGATAAGATCCCTACTGTAGAAACTAGTGAAGTCATAGAAAAGAAAGAAAATCCTAGTGTTACGACCGAGTTCTTTAAATTAAATGATCAAAATCAAGATTGTTGCAGGTCAATAAAATTAGACTCTTCACTGAATGATAACTGTGAGTCATCTGGTGAACAATTCTTGAAAAAAGAGGATATAGAGGATCATGGAGCTGTTGTACACAATCAGACATTCCCCCCATGCTATGTTGAAAATAAAACAGGGGAGTATTCTTATCAATCTAAAGATGTCTTACCTTTACTCTCAAGTGATTTAGAAATGATTAATTTCTGTATGTCAGATTATGATGATGAAGATACTTACTTAAGTGCTGATGTGCAGGAAAGTAATGAGAACATTGAGAGGTTTGCTAAATTTGAGGATAAATTGAACATCCAGAATGAAGAAACAAAGTTGGATGAAGATGAATAAATGATACATCTAGAGTCATTCACCTTTCAACTTGAAAAAGGACTAGACATAGAGCTGGGCAATGAAAATGTAGAGTTAAATGAAAAGCCAGGTATTAATAAACAAGTGTGTTCCACAGAGCTAAAGGCACATCAGGTTGTCTCTTTCCTTTCCTTGGTAAACAATGATAAATGGTATTTTGATTATGGAAATTCAAGAGATAGGACCTGCATATGGATTAATCATAAAGTTGATGAGCAGCTTCAGTTACTAGTTAAGAGCTATTCTGATAAACACAATGAATCTAGAATATCAGAATTTTTTTCAGAATTCAAAGATAAATTTGCTAGAATGAGAACCATAACTAGTACGCTGTTACTCCTGAACAACCTAAAGAAATATGCAAGTAGGGGTGTTCTTGGGTCTTGTTCCTGGGTTTCTAATTGCCTTGTAGAGGCTTGTGTATAGTTTGGTAGGGTAGTTGTTTTTGTTTTTGTGTTCTTCTTTTGTTGTTTTCCTTTTAGGTTAGTTATTTGTATAGCTTGTCTTCTGTTTGTTTTTGCTTTTTGTTTCTGTTTGTACAGCCTGTTTGTTTGGTTTGTTTGTTGTTTCCTCAGGAGGGATCTTTATTTTACTGTAGAGCATTAAGGAGCAAAACTAGCAACCATTCAAAACAGTATATAATTTAGGATATTCAGGTTAACCATTTGCAATTTACACATAAGCTGTCACTGTCATGAATGCAGAGAGTTGGTCATCTTCTGAAGTTTTGTATTCAATAAATGTGATTGAGGATTTGAACCAGGTTTCTCATGATGACACACCTAAAATCCTTGGGTTTGTTGAACATACCAGTGTAGATATTAGGTGAAAAATCAGAGGTCACCCTTGCTACTATTACAATTCTCAGCTTAATTTCAGCAAGTGTCCACTCCTTGCATCATGAAGTTACAAATTGCTATATCTTATGAAATCTTTCAAAATTAGAAAATAAAGAAAATAAAAAAAATAATAATAATAATAAATAAATAAATAAATAAAGCGGATTATACTGAAAATCCAGATTAAGCCATCTAAGTAACTCTATCGGGGCTATGGATGCTCGCTGGCAGTGGGGCTCTACTTGGGAGAATTGTAATGATAACTTTGCCGGGGCTATAGACGCTCGCTGGCAGCAAGGGTCTATCCGGTCGGCTATGAGGGAATATCCTCACCTACGTAGGCTAATGTTAGTCACTGGTTTGTTCAATCGATCTTCAAGATGAGGATAATTAATCACATGCACACAACTAAACTGAAGATGGAAATTCATGCATCTTTATTGAATACTTTAAGTCTCAAGCTGAATAGTAATTTGCAGGAAAACATAGTTGGAAGTTATCAGTTCATTTCATCTAGTTTCCTTGAACACTTTGAATTTAATTGCTTCTGCTTGTGTTTTTTCTGTTTTCTGGCGGTTTGGTAAAAATGAAGGTCAGGTGCATCATCATCATGATATTGGATAAGGTAGGTCATTATCATGAGCTCAGTTTGTCAAAGTTCGTATTTTGTTTCTATGACCTCATATTTAGAAAGAGCTTGAAATTCCATGCAGGTTTGCCTTTTACTTCACTCGAAAATTCTTCCATATGTGAAAGGTCAGGTGCATCATCATCATGTTGTCAAGATTATCATGATCTTGGTCTATCACCCGATAAAAATCATGCAGTCGCAGTATCCGGACGTCAATCTTAGGTGGTAGTGCCCTTTACCCGTCAAATGGCCTTACGTGCATTGTCAGCATCATGATTTCTTTTAGGAGGGTCATATGTTATAAACTCGGTTTTGGTTACATGAAGATGATCATCATCATCATATTTGAACCCCCCCCCCCGATAATATCCTGAGGTTCAAATATCATGATGATATCAACTTTAGGTCAGGGTAAGTTTCCCCGTGGAGTGGTGTTTGTATAGCGAGCATTATCATGATATTTCAACATTACCTAATCTTATCATATCATGCGGATCACCCTTAGAAAATCCACCTTCGGCATATTTGCATGCGCATGTTATAATCGTATCGCAAGGTCATCATCATGATATTTGCTGAAGTTCGAAATATGATGATGACAACTTCATATCCTCCTGATCTCCTTTTGCATAATCATGATCATCATCCTGATCTTTCACGAGGGTCATTTGCTGAAATTCGCTAAGTGATGGAGACATCATTATCATAAATCGATAAAGGGGATCATCATCTTCATATCCTCCTGATCGCCTTTTTTGCAATGTCATGATGATCACCCTATCTATTCAGAAGAAGGCGATATTTCATTCCTTAAACAGCATGATCATTTTTTTACAATATCGCCGTAGCGCAATATCATGATGACCTGAACTCATCCTTGTGCTTCGAAGACAAAATATCATGATGACGCCATCATGATAATTCGATGAGGAGGGTCATCATCATATTGTTTTATCCTATCATGTTGTCAAGATCATCATGATCTTGTTTGTTCACCCGATATTTTGTAAAGTCCTCCTGCCGATGAAATACTACCTTTTGAAAATATCCTGATGATCATCATCATCACATTTTCGCTTTGGCAAGATATTTCGCAAACATGATCCGGTTGGCGAAATATCATGATGACGTCATGTTCTAAGTTTAACAAAGGCTCGGAATATCATGATGACGTCATCCCGATCTAATAAACGAAGAAGCAAATATCCTGATCATCATCATCATCACATTTTTCCTTCAACAGGATATTTTTCAAGCACGATCTGGTTCGCGAAATATGATGATGACATCTTATTCTAAGTTCGACGAAGAAGCAAATATGCCGATGCTCATCATCATCCTGATCTTTCGAGAGGGTTGCCTTGGCCGCAAAGGGGTCATATTACATTCATCATCCTGATCATGCTCCTTAGGTGACCCGATATTACATTTATCCCCTTGTCTTAACGAAAATGACGATGACGTCATCCTTAGCATTTCAATGAAGCCCGAATATCATGATGACGTCACCATCATTTTTCTTTCCTCGGCAACATGATCATATTCCATATCCTCCTTTTCTTCTTTAACAATATGATGATGATGATGTTGTTCTTTTCCCCAATATGCAGAAGCGAAATATCATGATGATGAACTAAATATTGACCAACATGTTTTTTTTGACACGCCGATGGCGATGATCATGCCGATGGGTGGGAAATGAAGCGGTGGAATTTTAAAGTGTTTTTTTTTGGGCGCCTGTGGCATTTTCCCGGTTAGCGATGGTTGACCCAGTGAATTTTGAGCTGTCTGAACGCATTTTGGGCGCGTTTGAGAGTATTTTGGATCCGATTTCCACGATTTTGCACAGTCACCTGGATTTAAACGATTATTTTAATTTCCTGCTGTTTATGTGATAAATGAAATACTTATTGCTTGTCTTGTCTTGTAGGCTTGTAGTTGAGGAAGCAGCTGCAAAGTCAACACAGTGACCTCATTGAGGAAGGAAATCCAATCTCAGGAGCAAGAAGATAAGGATAAAGTGCGAAAAGTCAAGGCCATTCAAGTGAAAGATAGAGTTGCAGCTGGAGGTATTACTACAACAGACAAACAGAAGTTATTGCTGAGCTGCCGGAACTTCTTAGAAGGGGCAATATTTTGCCCAGATTTGACACTGCTCAGAGATATTTTGAAGAGCTGGTTGATCTGTATTTATTGCTGTAACCAGGGGTTTGAACCAGGGGTTCAGTTAGGTCTTTTCTGTAGTGAGGACAATTAGAATGTCTTTATATTGTGCCTGTCTACACTATAATACTTGACAACAGGGATTTTTAGGGCCTACAGACAGGGATTCTAGGAAAACACAACAAGTTAGCTTAGCATAGTTTAGAAGTAGAAGAAAGAGGTCGCTTGTTTGTCTGCAGTAAGGTGCGTGTGGAATGTCTGGCTGCCTTACTGTATCTGTAAAGCTTGTAAGTTCTCTGTAGTATGATCAGTGAAACTAAGAGTCATTCCTACATTGTAAATCATGTATGACTATTCGTTTCTAATACAGTAGAATCTGGAGTTCTGCATCTATCTTCTGAGTGTTCTCTTGCCCTTCTTTGTAATTTGAAATATCTTCTCTAAGAGCTTGGAATTTTAAATGTATGTTTGTGAAAATGCTGAGAACTTACATTTAGGGTTTTTACTGTGGTTTTGATCAAATTACTGTGGTATTTACATAGTGCATGACAGAAACAATTAGATCCTTCGGTAGATCAAATTAGATCCTTGTCTGAAATAGCCATGACATAAATTTCTTTATTACAAAATTCTGTAACATAATAGTTATAGTTTTTTGAATCATGGACTGTGAATAAGAGATTGTACAAACGTTTTGTTGCAAATTACATATACGTTATATTTGAAATAGGTCTTGACCTATTTGTAAATTCAAGATAGATAGAATGTTGTGTTCACCGAATTGGGGCTTGGTGTATGTCATATAGCACAACTGAGATGCTCAAAATGCTAAGGCTGATAGGCGATTCAACATTTTGTGACTAGGTCGGTCTCTAGAAGGGATCTGACCTAGCTATGAAAATCAATAAGACGCATACACATATATATGCTGCTTTGATGTTCGCTGTGCTGGTGGAATCGTTGAACGTGTTGAACTGTGCAACGTGTTGGACCCTTGTACCTGTTGAACCGTGGAACCTGTTGGACTGTTGAACCTGCTGAACGATTGAACGATTGAACGGTTAAACATTTGAACGTATTGAATTGTCGAAACGTTTAGACACTAAAGATAGATAATTTGCATAATACTCAAGTGCATTGGAATCATAAATTTACCAAGGACCATTAGTCCTAGCCTAAACAAATGATTTGCAAATAATTTTGGTAAGCATTAGAATAATTAAAATATCTTTGTATCTGAAAAAGCATTGGCCATCTATAATATACAGATGTAATAGAGTGAATTATGTGCACATACAGGAAGAGAAGGTTCCAAATTAAAAGTTAGAAATATATTTTATATTACAGAATAGGTGATTGGAATTTGTTCAATTGGCAACTTTACCCATAATGATCGTTGCCTCTTCAAATTAGAACAGAATTGCATGATAGTATCTAAGCAGATAGTATTGCTTGGCTGCAAAGGTTTAATCTTATCAACACTTTTTGACAGTAAACTTTTGTATCTTTCAAGCAATCCATAAAAAGGACAGTAGTCAGTTTTGATTACATAATTAGACTAATCCATAATTGAGGGTTGTGTTCATTGCTTTACACACATCTGATTTAAGCTTTTCTATATACATATTGGATCAAAGCTATAGGTTACATATTCACAGTCAAAATGTGCATGCACAGTCATAGTGCTTTTCTATATACATATTGGATCAAAGCTACAGGTTACATATTCACAGCCAAAATGTGCATGGACAGTCACAGTCTATCAAATTACTTAAAAAACAGTTAATTTGATAGACTGTGACTGTGACTTAGAAAACAGTTAATAACATAGTGTGACTACTAAACAGTATTGGTAGTAGAGTATTTACTAAATCAAGGTATAATAAAGTGCATAACTAAAAGATGCTCATTGTTTAACAATTTTGACAACTGGGAGAAAAATATGGCTTTTAACAATCCAGCAATCGAAATAGATTGGACTTATGACCATTTTTCAGATCTTAATAAAGCTAAGAGACTTTTTACAACACTATGAAGTGTTTGACTGGCCCTCAGTTGCACTTAATTAGTTTTCTATTGAATTTACCCTAGTGCACTTCTTCAGACCCAAAATTATACTGCACGATGGCCATTTTTTCATAAACAGTTCAATTGGGATTTTTGTGAAGCTGCGGCCCATTGGAGGTCTGAGAAGAACTCTTTTATTTTGAGAAGAAAATGAAAGATACACTGTCTCCAATCATGTCTAGCATTGTGTCATGTATAGGTCCAGTCAGTGAAAGGTATAGAGAATACGATACATCAAAATGCTAAGGTCCTGAAAGAGGTAAGGTAAGGAAAAGACTTCAATTAGGTAGGGTAAAATTCTATGTGCAACATTTACATTCATGTGCAAGATATCTTGAGTGGATGTGTTGATTTGTTCGTTACGTTTGCAACATTAATATCTAGTCAATTGACAACAATGCTATGTTGCAAGAAATGCAACCAACTCTCTACTTTTTGCCTTTTATTAGAGAACCCATCTGCAATGCTGAACAACTGTTGTAGATGGAAAATATGTTATTTCATTTTGAATGGTAATGCAGTGGCCATGGAATAGCAACGGTTCCATTTATGGAGTGTTGTGTTCCATCTAATGGTGTCCTGTTCCAGATGCAAATGCCTAAACTTGTAAAAAAATAAAAAACACTTTAAAATCCTAAAACCATTGTTGAACTTTTATAAAATTTGTACCATGTCTATGTTAATATGTATCAATTTTAGAAGTCAGCTGTACCATGAATCTTAAAACCATCACAACAAAAAAAATTTGAAAATTTATGTCTAGAAAATAGACAACATAAACCATATGTATGATAACAGTTATTCACACTTTTAGAAGTGTATAAAAGTTGAGACAACTTGGTGAAATGTGAGTAGTCATTCTCTTTGACAGTTTAGTACACGGTTGGTTGACACGTGAATGGATTCTTCTCCACGACTAAATAGCTGTTGCTTAAATAGAATCAATGCTTTATAGTGTTTAGACACTTGCATATATAGAATTAGATTTTATAGATGCCGGAGAGAGAAATGAATATTTTTTAACAATGTGTCATCATATATATACAACTGCCACTACCAGTAAGATCATGCAAAACCAGACACAAAAGTTGACGCCTTCGTGAGGTAAATCAATGAAGCAAGAAAGTTGAAGACGATTTTAGTGCAGATTATCATAGTATGCATAATGAGAGAGAGGTTTACAGCATTCTTATTTTGGTTGAGAGAATTTAAGAAGCTTTCCAATATTTGCTTATAACGAAAAGAAAATTTAAGACATATTTGATTAAGGGGTTTGATTTTGTACTCAAAAATACCAATTACATATAAAATTACGTAAAATGATAAAGTAATGTGTAGTTCAGAGAGTAAAGAGAGTATTAAAGAGGTATCCTGTATAAGATATATGTAACAAAAATGTAGTTTCGTATGCTTTGTGTTCATTCTTTAGGACAACATGCATCAATGATGACATTGGACTTATTCAATGTAAATTGTCCTTTTCTGCTGAAGTCTCGTAACATGAAGATGACTGCTGATTTATCCTTGAGGTATTCGTCATAGCTGATTTGTTGCAGGTCTGGCAGTAGCATTTGGATGATATTGTTGGCGCATGAGCAATGTATTGTCTGTTTGTTGTCTGTTGTCAAAATAGTCTTGAGATAGTGCGAGTAGATATAGGCGACCTGTTCCTTGCATCTATCACACTGGGCAGTTTCATTGTCAAGTGCTCCATAGGTATCAAATTTATAATTGCATTTTGAGCAAAATGCGTGGAAAGGACTGGAAAATGCATTAGCTATTTTCAATGTTCCTTGTACCTGCAATACATATGAAAGTATTGTTTGGTTAGGAAGATTTTTTTTTTGTTAATTTTGTTTTAGATTTGCCAGGGAGAAGATTGGAGATTTCAAGAGTTGTTACCTCAAATGTTGAGTGCAGCAAACTGTTTAAGTGATCCAAGGTCCTTTTGTCATTTAATACATCGATATATGTTGACTGGCAAGTGTGAAGCATGTTGTCTTTTGCATTGATCCGTTTGACAATATTTTTGAAAAGGATAAGTGGAAATTCATTGCTTCGGAGCTGTTGTTCGATTTTTACAAAATGGTCCTCAAAATTCTGGTGCATCTGCAGCTGTAGGTGTAAATAGTGTAAGTAAGAAATGAAACTGCAAAAGAGTAATGTATGTTAATTGAAAAGTAGGTTCAAGAACTAGAAACAATTTAAACAAGAAAGGAGATAGTCAAAGCATAAACAAGTACATGTGCCTCTTGCATTTGGAACATGTTGTCCACTTTAAATTCCTAATTTTTGCTTTATTTTGAAGCTTTACCAAGACAAACAGCTTTTATTTTTGCATTTGTATTTGATGAAAAAATCGATTTGAAGTAGTCGCCTATTTATGAAGAGATACATTACTCTATGTTCTAAAAAGTATCGAACTGAGTGAATTGTTGACTTATGTGCAATTAACCGGTGTTATGAAATGTTTAGAATTTTACTTAGAGACGTGACATCAGACCGTTGTTCATTCCTGCAGATAGCAGCTCTGTGTTGAGGCTTGAATGCATTTCTGTGAATTTAGTTGCTGTTTTTTGTGGCTTATATGCATTTCTCAGACTTTTATTTTTTACAAAGCTGTTATATGTATCTCGTACTGTCAGTTCTTATTGTCAATATTGTTTTATTGTTGTGTATGTGGTTGGTTTTACATTTCGTTTCTGTACTGTCATTGTTGTCAGTAGATTCATACTTGTTCATAACACTTTAGATCAAGTGATTTAGTGTTTACTTTTTTTCCCTGGATTGCTCCTGAAATCTGAATCACTGCAGAGTCCAGACCAAGTATCTAAGGAGAAGAGGGGCACACTGTATTCCACATGGAAAGTAGATTAAAATAATACTTACTTGAGTCTTTAATCAATAATGATCAAACAGTAATCTAATAGCAATGGGACTGAATCTGGATGCTTAATTTTGAACTGGTGAGGCTTAAGGTTGAAAGACAAGTGTCCGCTTATTAGCAGTCTGAGTTCAAAACTTGGATGTTCTAGATAAGCTGCCACAGGGTTTTTCTCCAATTCGTAACTAGTTGGAGCTTTTATGTCAAAACCTCTATTCAGTTGGTGGAATCTTCATAGAAGAGCTTGGCAATTGTTATTGATAAGATAGATGAAGGAATAGGATTAGTTATGGAGGATAATTACATGTGTTTGCGTGAGCCTGTTAACTAAAAGATGATGTTAATTAGGCAAAAGGCTTTTATAAGTGAACTTGAAGCAAGAAATCGTTGTCAGGAAACAAGTTTTATTAGTGTGTAAACATTTTTAATTAGCCGATAGGCTTTAGTGTGAGCATTGGTGCCAAAATGGCCGGAAATGTTGTGTGACGCTAGGTAAAAAATCGTGTGAGAAAAAGTCTGATGTGGTTTAGATGCCCCCGTCCGGATATCATGCGATTGCTATAATTATTTTTGAAAGGGAAGGGAAGGGAAAATGGTCCAAAGCAAATAACTCAGGCGGGCATATCAAATTGCAAGATCTGAGGTGACCTGAACGGCAGCGCGAACAGAATATAGTAGAATATGGGATTTTATTGCCGTGGGTTCTGTTAGAATGTTTTTGATAGTTTGTGTTACGATGCTTAATGCAAGTGTCTATTTCTTTGAGATTATTCTGTGTTTGTAGTTAAGTGGATTTATTAGCTACAGGTTCATACAATGGAGTTTCAATTGAGTGGTTGTTTTATATGATTTCTCTTAATGTTCGCCTTTTGTCTTATAGTAGACTATCTGCAAGCACAGAAGAATAAGAGATCTTTTGCCATGGGTTGTTTAGGATCTTCTAGGTCATAATTGTGTTACTACGCTTAATGCAGCTATTTATTTCCTTAAGGTTAATCTGTGTTTGTAGTTAAGTGGGGTTATTGGTTATACATATTAATGCAATGTGAATGGAGTTTGAGTTAAGTTGGGGTTCTTATATATGATTGGTGTTAATGAACCACTTTGGTCTTATCATTATGTTTAACTTTTGCACTAGGATTTTGCAATATGACATATATTACTAGGTTATGTGCCCTATAGGTGACAGTGGCTGGTAAAAATCATTATGTTCGTTGTTACAGAAGATTTTTTTTTTAATATTGAGATGATGAGGTTCAGGGCACAAAGGAAACCCACACTTATTAGAATTTCTGAGCTCAAAGCTTGGCTGCAGAGAAATTCTTTAGAGGGCTATTTGTATTGGTCTCTGAAGGCAAGCAATCCATGTTACCTAGGAATTGCAGCTAATTACTAGAGAAATCAATCCGCTATTGTTGACAGTAAAATGTCAAACAGGGTTTGCCCTACAGCGATGAGATATTGGGTGGAAGCTTACATTATTACAGTGTCTTCTAAAAGTATTTTAGAGAGCATTTATTTATCTCAAGTAGCTATACATTAATGTTGATTGGAGAGGCACTTAAGTTTCCTGTCTGAGTTTGAAACTATAGTAATTAAGTCAATGCAACTGTTATGTATGAGACAGACTGAGATTATTCAATACAGATACACCATATGACTTGGGGTGAGTAAGAAAAGTTTGGCTAAAATTCAGCAACAATGGACTTGACCACTCGAAGTGAGATTGGCTAGATGTCGGTCGTAAGCTCACATTATTACGGTGCTTTTTAAAAGTATAGAGGGAACATATATTTCTGAAGTAATTATACAATAATGTGGATTGGATAGACACTTATGTTTTCAATCTCAGCATGAAATCACTGCAGAAGTCATTACAATTTCTTTTGCACTAGAGAGGTCTGGACTCCACAACATGGGTGCACCAAAATAACTTAGTGTAGGCAATTGTTTTCCCAAGAATGTAGCAATATACCGGGCCACTCCAAAATGGGGCAGTTGACCTGCAAATGAGGGCTTTATTTCTCTATTTTTTAATAATCAAAGTCTCATGCTCAGACTTGGAGAGTCTTTACAATTTGATCCATTTTGCACATTAGGGTTGCAAGAAATCACAAGAAATTACAAGAACCCAAAAGGGCTTAAAGTTTAACTTTAGATAACCATTGTTTGCAAATAATGAGAGGAGAAAAATGAATATTATTACAGTGTAGCATGCAGGCAGACTTTTGAGAGAACTTATACAGCGGATCATGAGGGATTGTGGTCTCAAGTTAACTGAAACATTGTTTTGTTCGAGCTGGGAAGATATGATAAAGAGTTGGAAGAGATAAGCATGTTAAAATATAGTGCAGTTACCATATAAAATAAAATTTTCAAAATGATTTAAAGTTAAAACTAGTATGTGGAACCTTGAAAAGTGTACCTGGGCTTTGTCGAACTCTGAATCTCCATCTTGCACATCAACAATATATTGGAGACCTATTTTTTTTGCTCTTGTGACCAATACACCTATGGTGCCTGTAGCATATTGTTTGGTACTTGCCAACAATTGTTTTATGGCTGTGTTGGGGATGAATTTATAGTCAATACAAAGTCGTGGAATGATTTCCACTATTGAGGACTTTGTTAGAACCAGTATGCAGTCGCAATCTCCACGATCATAATCTGTTCTAGGTGCAATCTGGAAGTTGGATATGGATAGTCCCGAACCTGGAATTATTTTGTCTTCATAGTGAGCAACGAGATCAGCAGTTACATTTAGCGTAATAGTCATTTCACCTTTTGTGTCTGTGAGGTCTGCGCGTAGTACTTCACGTGTCTTGTTTGTCTTATCCAGTATAGCTTTATACTTCACAATGACATCGCCTTGGAAAATGTTGCCTGCTTTACGTGCATTCAAGTCTTCAATTGAAACTTGATTTTGACTCTTTACTTTTGATCTGGAAAAAACAAAACAAAATTAGTTGAAATCTAGAATCTTGACAAGGTACAGTGTACATGTAACCAAAGAATATTGTTTACCTTTTCAATTGTTGTTGGTTAATAGTGTCCATTTGTTCTTCTGCTCTTTTGGCATTGTCCATTGTAACCTGTATTTTTTTATCAATTTGTCATTTGCATAAATTTCTGCAGGCAAAATGAAAATATGTTGTTGTTCTAATGTTATATCAGAATATGTAGAATTGGTACTATGGAATAAAAGAATAAGACAATTTGTAGACAGAAGAAAATGAAATTGTATTGAAATGATGAAGCTATGTAATACATATGTCTTTTCTTCGTGGACATTAGGGATTGTTTTATTTATTCATTTGATTCACAAGATTTTGAGGGTGTTGGTTTAGATGCTTTTGAACTAAAA
The DNA here is from genome assembly GCA_027924645.1 of Cunninghamia lanceolata. Taxonomy (NCBI): domain Eukaryota; kingdom Viridiplantae; phylum Streptophyta; class Pinopsida; order Cupressales; family Cupressaceae; genus Cunninghamia; species Cunninghamia lanceolata. Next base: position 8,185,690 of record BSBN01000165.1, on the reverse strand, counting down.
CAAATGGCATATTTAAGAATATTTAGTTTTTTGAAAGGATTAAAATTAGGGAAAATCAGTGAGGTTGTTGCTGTAATATGCTTTTTATTTGTAAATTTGGATTTTTTGTGTTAGTAAATTGGATGATACATAATTGAACAGTAGTTTGTATATAGATTGGATTTGTCAAAATATGTTTTTTGTTGATTTGGATGTTATTGAACAAAAATAGTTGAGATATTTAAGAACATTGAGTGTTCTGAGAGGGTTGAAATCTTAAAAAAGTAGCAAGATGGTCACTCCAATATGCTTCCGATTTGTAAACTTCAATTTTTTTTGTTAGTGCATTGGTCCATAGATGATCGATCAATGGTCTAGATAGAGCATGACACCTACTTAATAAGAAATGCATATTGTGGTTTTGCATATGATTCAGGAGCTGTTTTTTTTTGTAGTTTTCTGTACACATGTCAATGTTGAAATCTCCCACTAGGTACAAGGTTTTATTTCCATCAATACATGAGAATACTTGCTTGGTGATTGCTATAATATCTGCAAATGGAGCATTGGGCTTGGCATATAAGTTACATATGTTAATTTGATTGTTCATAGAGCTTATTGTTAATGTTATTGCTTCTGTATATGATGTTGAATGTTGCATTGTTTTAGAGACTAATATGTTTTTCTTGGTTATAGACATTAGTTCGTGTATATGGTATGTTGAGTAACAATTGAAATCTTTGAAAAAATTATTTGTATGGTAGTCTTGGATATATGTTTCTTGAAGGCATAAGATATCAGATGCCATGATATCAGTGTCATTAATCATGTCTTCAATATGTAGGTGTAGATTGCGAGTGTTTAATGTGCACAATAGTAGTTCTGAATTAGTCTTATGTTTGATATCTCCATTTTCAAATTGCTAGTGTGCTGTTGATTTTAGACGAGACATTTCAAGGACTATTTTTTCTTTTATTTTGAAATTTTGCTTGGTAAGAGGCTTTAACAAGAATAATGTCTGGATTGTTTTTGTCCGCGAAAGTGCTGTATATGTTAATCCATGTTGCCTTATGGCCGTAGGATCAAATGCCAAGCCTTGCATTGTGAGTCCTTGAGATCTATGTATTGTTCTAGCACAAGCAAGTTGAATTGGAAATTGTTTTCTAATAGTTATTTTCTTGTTGTTTGAGATTTTTTGTATTGGCCTTGTGGTGCGAAGTACAGGTGTCCATTGTTTATCAATGTCATTGTTATAACATTGTGTTAATTTAACACGTTGACGGTGGCCAATGTTTGGGTCATTGAATTCTATCCAAACAATGTCAAAAGCATTGGATATGGTATATGCTTTAAATGTTCCATCTGACCCATTGACTAGACCGTCTTGCGTATCATAATTACCAGCATAAATTTCTACAAGCATGTTTGGTTTCAAAAGTATTTGAGATGGTAAAGACATTGTGTGATTATACAGATGTATTTCATTGTAGTTTTCGTCATTTTCATCAATTGCATTCAGTACAATTAGCTCTCCTGGAACTATTGAAAACATATTTTGATTATGTGCATTAACATCCTTCCTTCTGTAAAATAGATAGGGGAATGTTGGGTCGATGGGTGGTGAGCGTAAACAAGTCTGATTCAAGTATTGTATATCATTATCTGTTTGTGAACCTACACGTATTCTATTGAGTATTGCAATAAACTTCTCATCTGTTTGCCGCATAGTTGATTGTAGCTCATAGTATTTTATGTTGTGTTTCCAAAAGTTGTATGGCATTAATTCAGTCAGTGTTGGTGTATTATCAAATACAACTGAATCTAGTACAGGTTGTGCTTGATATAAATCACCACAAAAAATTGTATCAAGATTTCCAAAGTATGTGGTTGGCATTTGCATTATATCTCTTAATCGCTTGTCGATGCAACGTAAAAATGTTGCACCTACCAATGAAATCTCATCTACTAATAGCACACGCAGCTGCTGATAATGCTTTGACATTGTATCTAAGATTTCAGTATTCAATGGAATGAATTCTGATTTGTTGAAAGGTATTCGAAATGCTGAGTGTAATGTTACTCCACCTATATTGTAAGCTGATTTTCCTGTATAAGCAACTACTAGGCCTTTTGGTTTGTCCAGATCACTATCAATGGAGTTATTATATATGCGAAGGAGAGATTGAAATATTGCTTTTGCAGTAAAAGTTTTGCCAGTGCCTGCTCCACCTGTTAGAAACAAGTGTAGTGGAGTTTTGATATTTTTTAATTTCTTCAACACAATGTCCTTTACAATTGCTTGTTGTTCACTGTTTAACATTCGTCTCAAATTGAAGTATTCAACATTGTCCATAATATGTGGATGTTTTCCAATTTCAAATGCATTAGAGAATTGAGTTTTTGATTTGTTATGCTTTAGTGTTTGAATATCGTCTTCTATGTTGTATGTTTCTTTCTGTGGATTTTGATTTGAAATGATCAATTCATTTGGTATGTGACTATTTTCAGAATAGATTTCATCTATAGCTTTGTCAATATCGCCCCATTTAGAGTTTATGTGGTAATTGTATTTGATACGATTAGTATTAATTGTGTTTTCATGATATGAATAAGCATGATGCCATGAATGGAAACCATGCTTCAATGTTTTTTCATTTATTGTGAAGGGTACATAAAGCAATAAATGCTCTCTGTAATAATTTTCCAAGTCAACATGTTTGTTAAAATTGGTAAAACATATAATATTTGGTTTAGCTTTGCGGTGCATTGGTTTCCCATCTTTTCTATATTCTGATACGAATTGTGCAAGGCAAATATGTGTGAGTGTTTCAGGTCGTGCTAAATAGTAATCTATTAAAGATCTACAGGCCACATTTTCTGATTCATCTGGTTCACTGTTCAATTGTTTTGCAGACTTTAGAACAAAAGTTTGATCACTATCAGCTCTTGTATCAATGAATATACACTTTCTTGAACTATAGTTTAGTGGAAGTGATAGTACGATGTGAACAGCCTGTTGTGTAGACATTTGTTGCAGATTTAGCAATGCATTTCCAAGTCTACTTATCATTTTTATAGCATCGATATTATTTTGTTGATGGTCCCTACGAATTCTTTTAAATGCATTTGTCATTGTTTTATCCACTTTTGTCATGTATGAGCTGCAATACATTGCTGCAGCATATGCATTAAGCACAAATTGTGCATCTGTATTTGCTTTCCATAGCTCTGGTATTTTTTTTGAAAAGCTGTTATTCCATATATGCGAAGGGTTTCGTTTTAAGAAAATTGTAGGCCTATGGATTGTTGATTTTATAGCTGTGATGTAATCATGCTCATTCAAGTTGATGTCTTGTAGAAACATTTGAAAGGAGAATAATTGGTCATAATTAGATTGTTCTAATACGGAAAAGATTTTTGTTGCCATTGGAACAATAATTTCATTATTGTCTTTCAGCGGTTCGAGAACCATAGTTTTTTTCATTGGTGGAAATGGGAAATTGTATTTACAACAGTGCTGTTTTGATTTTCTGCATCGTTTTGTATGATGGTGCCTATGTAGGATAGCTATTTGAGGAGTCAAATCATCAGTGTTACAAGTGATGTATTTGTCAATAAATTGTTCAATATTTGCAAGTTCATCTTTTCCATAAATTGGAGCATCTTTAATCCATAAAAGAAAGTGGTCATGTTCATTGCCACGATTTTAGAATTCAGTTACAGAGAAATAATCCAAGAGCTCTCCGAAGAAAGAGCTATCTGTAAATATCAATTGTTTTAGTGCATTGATTCTATGTTTATAATAGCGTACACATGTTACAGGATCTTTTTTTATGAGATAGAAAATATTTTTCTCATTTTGTATGTCGTATTTTTGTTGTGAAGATGCACAATATGTATTATGCAAGGCTTCAAGTGCTTTTGAAAGGTGTTCCCAATGTTGTTCAGCACTAGTAAATGTAAGGAAAAATGTAGGCGGTCCAAGTTGCCGAATCATTGCAAAGACATTTTTTTTTAATTGATGTAAATAATCCAGAGATATTCTTATTCTTTTAAAGTCAACATATCCAATGTCTGATTTGAGAATCTTCTCTAGGTTAGGTTTGCATTTGACATCTTTTGCTATTAGTTTTCTTCCTTTTAACTGACCTTTTCGTACTCTTATCCACATTGTAGATAAAACTTGATGTATCAATATCTTGACTATTTTGAAAAATAGATTAGTTGTATGATATGCAAATTGTCTATTGGAATGAAGTAGTTCCCATTGTGCAATTTTTTGATAGGAAAAATTCTTGACAATGTCGTCATTACGTGGGTTTCCAAAGAATAGTGTGGGAAAGTTCATTTCTTCTGCATATTTGTCTTTAAAGATTCCAATAGGATAATGGTTTTCTGCTGGTGCAACTTCTATGATTTTGTCTTGCATTTCATGTATACATTTAGATTCTGTGTATCCATGGACCAAGGTCTCACAAGGATTTTGCTCATCTGTATCAGATTCTGAACCTGTTTCATTTGTGCAAGGGTCGTCTACTATGCCACTTTCATCATCTATTTCAAGAGATTGTCTCCAGTGCTTATTTAATTAGAATTTCTCATTTTTGTATAGAGTTGTTTCGCTCAATTGGTTCAAAGCTTTCATTATAATAGTCGATCGCACCATCCCCTTCTGATATGCATTTTTATATTGTAGCCGTCTTTTTAGCGCAACTGCAATAGTGTATGTTTCATCGGCAGAGCGTGGCAATGCATTTTGTACAATGTTCATGTTGACTGGGACATTAATGATAGACCCAGTCAAATCCAATTTGGGGTCTTTTGTAACCTAATTCCCATATTTGTGCGAATGTAATTCTCAGTGAAACAAGGCGCTCTTCTAGTTGCGTAAGCATTTTTACGTATTGTAAAGCTATATTCATTTGAATATGGTGTGGTGTTGCATATTTTGGAAGCTTGCATTGTTTCAATGTTTCATGGCATATGCGACAAATACAATTCATCAATACATTGTTATTTTGATTTGTCAGTTTATAATATGTTTGCTTTTCTTTCTCTCTAAAAGCCATAATGTTTTTCTTAAAATGCAATGTCTGACAAATTGCACAAGTATGTATCAGTGTATCTTGAATTTTTTTTTGAAATAATTCTATTGGTGATGCTGAGTGTCTAGTTTTCTTGGTTGTATTTTCCATTTGATTATTAGCACGTATTTGTTGTTTGATCTTGCGAAGTGATGTAGTGTTGCTATTTGCAATTTTTTGTTTTCTAATAAAATCACCATCATGATGTTGTTGATTACTGCTTTGAAATTGTTTTAGTTGTCTAGATGTGATACATGGGCTAGCATTGTTTGCTTGTACTAGATAAGGCACAAGCGGCTCAAAATGTCCTTGGATGGGATTTGTATCATGAAATAAGATAGAATACGATTGTCCTTGGGATGACGGATTGAAGTGCAAGTATTTTTTTCCTGAAGTAGTTGACCAAAGGCATATTTGTATGTCTAGCCACTTTGACAACCAACGGATGCAAAACAAGTCACCCCATAGGCCAACTTCATTATTATTTGTAGAATGCATTGCAAAAATACGCATTCTACGCAAGTACTCTTCAACATTTTGTACACCGTGCAATTCATGCAATGTACGACTATCCAGTTCATAATTATATGAGGTGATTGCTTCTGGATCACCTTGTGTGAGGCAACTCAAGAAGTGGTCTATAGCTCCATTCCGTAATTGACTTGATGTGTATTGAGAATGAAGAAGTAACTCCAATGAGTCAAATAAGCAATCCCCTACATTGTATTTAAATACTTGAATTCTACACAATCCTTCATTTCTCAATGCATAGTCAATGTTTAGAATTTCAGTCTGAATTGCTAATTTGTATTTCTCTACATCTATGATCTGTTTTTGTTTATCAACTACTGGCACTCTTGTTCTCTTCATTTTTTTTGCAAACAAGGACAATTTTGTTGATCCCAGAATATCAAAAAAATGGTGTACCTGTAATATATTCATAACCATTGGTTAGATAGTTTTGATGATTGATAATTACAAAAGGCATATTACAAATGGAAATTAGAAGCAGGCTGTTTCCTAAAAGCAATGTCGATATGCAATTTTGAAATGCATTTAGTATTTGGTTTCCTTATTTCAAATCACAAATAAATTCAATGCTAAAATTCTAAGTAGTCAAGGCATTGTTTAAATGTAATGAAAATAATTGTTATTTTTGGATTGTACAAGAAAATAAGGCATTATAATGAAGAAGAGAATTTTGAATGATTTAAAACTAGTGGCAATGGCAATGTCAGATCCATTCACTTGCATTATTTTCTTCAGAAAATAAAGAAATAGAAATCACCATTTGGTAGATAGTTCTAATCATTGATAGCCACAAAAGGTTTATTAAAATTCAAAATAAGAAGCAAGTTTTGATATGAAAACAGTGTAGAGCTGTGACTTTGAAATTCATTTTGTACTCAGTTTTGATATTTCAAATCAGAGGTTTACATTTAAAAATAAATAAATACAGTGTTAAAATACTAAATAGCCAAGCCATTGTTTAAATATTGCAAAAATAATTGTTACGTAGTTGTGTAAATAGTGTAGGAACAATCCTTGGACAACTCTAATGATATCACATATTCTCTGAGCCATAGGCTTCAAATAATTAGCAATTTGCATATATGAATAATATATTGAACATATAAATTAAACAATGGAAGAAACAAACAAACAAGAGATATGAAGGAGCAAATGAACTTGAATAGATGACAATAACATTTTCTAGAGTTGACTATGACTTGGAAATAAAGGTTTTAGTACCTTTTGATAAGCTTGTGCTTGGATTGTAGATGCAGGTGAAGGATTAGAATGATCTGCAAAAGTCTAAAGGATTGTAAACTAGTTGCAATTGCAATATTCTATTGATGGGATTGTGTTAATTTCTTTACAAAGTGAAAAGGTATTGTGCATTGTTAAACAGTATATGCCTTCAAGTGGTTTTGTCACTTATATAATCATTAATAGAATTTTGCTACTTACAACTTGCAAACTATGTTATCTATTTATATTTTGATATTGAATTTAACTATAACACGTAAAAATAACAAATACAGTAGACATGGATAGACTGTAACAAGATCCAAAGCTAGGACAACAAACATGTAACATCAAGATTTCTTCAATGCTGGCCTATACACAAAAAAAGATATTATAACTAGTTGTTGAATCTTGGAAATCATATAACTATCACGGGAATATAATTCCAATATTAGTTTTCTTGTTATCAAGTCTTATAGAAATCTAGACAAAAAAATATTGAAAACTATTAGAAGCACTTTTTACAATTTACTATTGTTATATGTCTTTGCATTCATACTCAATAATAGCTAACTAGCACCAAAGAAGTACAGTAAGACCAATACATAAAATATAAGTGACATGCAAAAGTGTACAGTGTTTTTCACAAATTGCAAATAACTGCCCACATCACTGTTATTACAACTTACATAGTTTTCTAGAACATCGAAGAGATGGCTGCATCTATTTATGATGATTTCATGTTGGAATCATTTGTTATTCTAAAAAAAAAAACACTTTAAAATTCCACCGCTTCATTTCCCGCCCATCGGCATGATCATCGCCATCGGCGTGTCAAAAAAAACGTGTTGGTCAATATCTACTTCATCATCATGATATTTCGCTTCTGCATATTGGGGAAAAGAACAACATCATCATCATCATATTGTTGAAGAAGAAAAGGAGGATATGGAATATGATCATGTTGCCGAGGAAAGGAAAATGATGGTAACGTCATCATGATATTCGGGCTTCATTGAAATGCTAAGGATGACGTCATCGTCATTTTCGTTAAGATCAGGGGATAAATGTAATATCAGGTCACCTAAGGAGCATGATCAGGATGATGAATGTAATATGACCCCTTTGCGGCCAAGGCAACCCTCTTGAAAGATCAGGATGATGATGAGCATCGGGATATTTGCTTCTTCGTCGAACTTAGAATAAGACGTCATCATCATATTTCGCGAACCAGATCGTGCTTGAAAAATAACCTGTTGAAGGAAAAATGTGATGATGATGATGATCAGGATATTTGCTTCTTCGTTCATTAGATCGGGATGACGTCATCATGATATTCGGAGCCTTTGTTAAACTTAGAACATGACGCCATCATGATATTTCGCCAACGGGATCATGTTTGGGAAATATCCTGCCGAAGGCAAAATGTGACGATGATGATCATTAGGATATTTTCAAAAGGTTGTATTTCATCGGCAGGAGGACTTTACGAAATATCGGGTGAACAAACAAGATCATGATGATCTTGACAACATGACAGGATAAAACAATATGATGATGACCCTCCTCATCGAATTATCATGATGACGTCATCATGATATTTTGTCTTCGAAGCACAAGGATGAGTTGAGGTCATCATGATATTGCGCTAGGGCGATATTGTAAAAAAATGATCATGCTGTTTAAGGAATGAAATATCGCCTTCTTCTGAATAGATAGGGTGATCATCATGATATTGCAAAAAAGGCGATCAGGAGGATATGAAGATGATGATCCCCTTTATCGATTTATGATGATGATGTCTCCATCACTTGCAAATTTCAGCGAATGACCCTCGTGAAAGATCAGGATGATGATCATAATTATGCACAAGGAGATCAGGAGGATATGAAGTTATCATCATATTTCAAACTTCAGCAAATATCATGATGATGACCTTGCGATAGGATTATAACATGTGCATGCAAATATGCCGAAGGTGGATTTTCTAAGGGTGATCACCATGATATGATAAGATTAGGTAATGTTGAAATATCATGATGATGCTCGCTATACAAAGACCGCTCGACGGGGAAACTTACCCTGACCTAAAGTTGATATCATCATGATATTTGAACCTCAGGATATTATCGGGGGGGGTTCAAATATGATGATGATAATCATCTTCATGTAACCAAAACCGAGTTTATAACATATGACCCTCCTAAAAGAAATCATGATGCTGACAATGCGGCTAAGGCCATTTGACGGGTAAAGGGCACTCCACCTAAGATTGACGTCCGGATATTGGGACTGCATGATTTTTATCGGCTGATAGACCAAGATCATGATGATCTTGACAACATGACTCAGGATATAAAAATATGATGATCCTCCTGCGAATATCAGGTTTGACCAAAACTTTGACCGTGCATAACTTTCACATATGGAAGAATTTTCGAGTGAAGTAAAAGGCAAACCTGCATGGAATTTCAAGCTCTTTCTAAATATGAAAGTTATGCATGGTCACCCACAAGATGAAATTTAAAGACCAGATCGTATAAATGCGGATCTGAAATTGTCTTTTAAATTTTAAAATAAACTAAAAAGTCAGTGCATAGGAAAACAATAATGCTAGGGTTCCTTTACCCTTGAAACTAAAATTAAACTGGCCTAAAATCTAAATCCTGACAAAAGCAAATGCAATCGCCACCTGCAAACACAATCGCCACCTGTCTCAGAGGTGCACAGCTGTAGCCCTAACAATTTTATCAACACATGCATCTTTTAAGGTTCTCAAATGTGGAACGGAGGTTAGTAGCTTTCAGACAATCTTCAAATGCAACCACATAGAAACAGCTTCAGAGAGGTGCATCAGTTTTAAAGGCCAAGATTTATTAACTCCTACCCAGGAAATAATTAGTCCCAGAGCTGGTGATTTGGAATTGGCATCATTGAGATCAAACAGTTCTAAGAAAATGGATTTTTAGACTTCCTCATTGAGATGAGACAGGTTTAAAGAGGAAGCAGCTGCGCTCAAAGTACAGAAAGTTTATAAAAGCTACCATAGAAGATGGAATCTTGCAGATTGTGCTCTGTACATTCATGTCTACATTGAGGAACTCTGGTTCTATACTGTGCCATGCCCAATTTTTTTTCAGTTTTGTAAGTCGAGATCCAACTAATTGGTTGCATGGGCTCGCCGTCTTCACCTCCTTTCTAATGATTTTGCTAATGCCAGTTGTTAAGATTCGTTTTTATTTCATTTGTGTCTTGCAAACAAAAATTGGCAATTTTTTGTTCTGATTAGCAGAACTGTCTTTGTTATTAACCTACATTGACCTCTCCCTTCTTTCCCCAATTTTACCTCAGTGTTTTCTTGCTTATAATTTAATTTTGTAGCAACGCCCCTCATTTGGAATATATTTGGGTATTGTTGTTTAGATATTCAGATGGAAACAGTCTATTTTATTTTAACTCTTCATGTCCAGCATTAACCTCTTCTACAGAATTTCACAAAATAGTATTCCAATGTGTGGAGAAGGGTACCAACTAATGTTCTTCTGTCATGAATTCTCTTTCACATATAAATTTGCATTTTCCTTCACAAGATTGGAGCACTTTTTTTGTGGGTATTTTCCTTGTCTGACCATAATCTGTGCCATTGAACATTACAGGGACACGATAACATATCCTTATTCTTTCTTTCAAAACAGAATATTTGGTAGAGGACCAAACAAGAGGGCGAGCCTCTGTTCCAAATTGGGATTACTAGCAAATTACCTAAATTCGTTAATACTCTCTGCTTCAAGGTATGAAATTCACACCCTTGCTATGTATAAGTAAGGTCTATAGCACCGTCGCCATAAAATTCCAGCATATTATATGATGGGTACTGAGCGAACTCCGAGCCTCAATCATTCAAACGTAAATTAAACAGTGAACACATGCATGAAATCACTTAAAAGGAACTGTAAGTTGTACCAAAGAAATTGCAGAGTAGAAAGTTGCAACAAAATATAAGTAGATGCTTTACAGCTTGAATATATACAATGTATCTGGAAATGAAACAAGTAATACTGCATATAGCATGAGCACTTGTATAGTTAGTTCTTCCTGCAACCTTCTTTGTTATTTAGTGACACAGTTGCATAGCTACTTTTATGCTCCCAAATCATGAATTTGTCAATATATTGAAACTTGGCAATTCATACCTCAATGTCTGGGAATTCTATAATTGATATCCGAGTTTCTAAAATAGAAAATAGAAAACTTAAGTTCTAGAAAGAGATATCTGAACTCTAACAGAAATTTGAGAAAACTGTAAAATTTCTATAACTGAGAGTGCTCTACAATCTAAAACTCATATAATATCTGAAATCTTGAAATTTCTGTGAACAGTAGCATTGGTTTTCTACACGGATTACGAAATAGAAGTCCATATAGAGGCTTACCACAGATGCAGCTTCACAGGCCTCCGGATGCCCACCTTCACTACTCTCTGAGTGCAAACAAATTGAGAAATAACAATCCAAAGCGCATACAAATTGAAAACCTCCGATCAAGACATGACCTGTCATCTTGTAAGGATGATTAAAAATCATTAATTAACATTGCAAATGAAATAAAAATCATTAATTAACATTGCAAACGAAATAAATTCAACAAGCTCAGCGGCGCCGTCACTTTGCACGACCTGTACTTAACTGTATTTGTTAGTTCCTGTATTTAACTGTATTCGTTCGAAAATTCAATAATTTTTTAAATCATTATTTCATTTTTTACCCTTACTGTTCACACCATAGACCAATCAGAGAATAGATAAATGGTATTTTTTAAATGATTAAATTAAAAAAAAATAATGAACTATAGCATTGTGGTTGCAAATTTTTAGTTCTTTCACATGATTGGACGAATAATTTGAGAAATTGCATCTAGCTGATGCAGTAGTATACCTGCCGAAGGCAGGAACTAAAACTACTTCTCACACGATTTCCCGGGGACGGGCAATCGTAACGTCCGCAATTTGGACACGGCAATCTAAACGCATTTTCTCAAGAATAACGAACGTAAATATGCTAAAGAATGCACTTTGTCCAAGCATTTTTTAAAACATTTAAAAATGTTATATCTATATTTAAAATATATATCTAAAATACATGAGAGATATCCTTCCTTCTGGCAGCATTTTCATAGCATATAAACAAAAATCTAAGAAGTAAAAAATAAATAAATAAAATCTCCTAAAAAGTGTATTTATAACCAGCTTTACCTTCTCAGTTTTATTGTGAAGTAACTCACTAAATATTTTATTTCCATGCCCCACAAATAATTGCATGACATGCTCTTGGGATTTATTAAAAGCCGTTAAAGTCTACACATGTTTGTCTAGACTCATTAGTTACACAACCAACTAGGATTAAGATTAATATGTGGGGACCATTTTTTAGCTTGTTATTAGTTTTTGTTAATTTTATCTTGTAAAGAAATAAAATCTAGTTTTATTCTCCAAAGAAATAAAATCTAATCTAGGTTGAATAAATAAATGTACTCAATAAATAATTAAACAAAGTTGATATTTTAAAATTAATTAAACAATATTGTTCTATCGAATTTATCTAAACAAAACATAATTGTAATTCGTGAATATTTTGACCCTTTTAAAAATGGAATGATTACATTTTAACTTTCATGTATTATAGTATTATATAATATAAATTAACAAGTATTATAATAAATATTTGATGTAGGGAGTTTTGTTGGCCCATGGAAACCGAGCCAAATGCATGAAACGGGAAAAAGACATTGGATACTTCACCTAGGATTATTATACATATTAAATACAAGAATCCAAGCAACCTGGGAATTGTAAGCAACTCTCGTACGGAGCGGATCGGGCTTTACCTTAATTAGTATCTTTGTACTTGATAATGAAACCCTAGTTTACGCTGAGAATTTAGGCATGGGACAGAAGTAGAAGGCAGCTTCTCCCTTGTCGTAGTACTAAACTCATTCCTGGCTTTTAATTATTTATCGCTAACGCCAGGAACATCGTTCGTACAACTTGTTTCTGTCTTGGGAAATTGTTAGTGTATTTGTGGCGCAGTGTAGATCTTACCCAGTGGAGGTGTTTTTCTAGCATTGGAAGGGAGCAATACATTTAGCGTCATGTGCACATGGGGCCCAACCGCATGTGACCGCTGTCGCTTTTTGCGACATCGACTAATTTAAGTGTTGTCTTTCGGAGTGCTTTTAAGCTCTTTGAAACATTTAGCACATTCAATATAGGTGCCTTGAAACTTCTATCTCTGGACATCTTTTAGATAGATGTATTTAAGATTTTTATGTTAGTACATAATACTTTTAAAATAATTATATGATTAAATATATATAAGTTAGCCTTTTCCTACATTTAAAATATTTATGTTAATAGACTAGCATACCTATCTTTTGAAAAATCTATGTTAAAGGTATTGAGAGATATCATTCTCGAGGTGCCTATTTTTTATTGGATTTCTAATTAATGAGAATAGGCACATAATGATATCTCTCACTATCTTTTACATAGTGTTTTCAAAAGATATGCATATTAGTTTTACTTTAGAGCTACTTAAAAATTATTTTTATTTATTTACATTGTTCTTTCTTTCTTTACTTTATTTTTATTCAAAGAGTAAAAATAGTAACCAAAAAATTATTAAAATTATTATGTAATTTGATAAATAAATGCCTCTTGTCATAATTATACTTTTAAAGTAATTATATATCAAATATACTTTTAAAATAATGTTAAAGGGCCCTTGGTCTATTGGTAAAGTCGAAAGATTTTGAAAGAGCCCACTAAGAATCAAGTCTTACTGAGTTCAAAACCTCTGACACCATAAGGGATGGGGTCGAGATCATGCTATTGGCTGTTGAGCTGGTCGTTTTTCCCAAATGGCGCACATGTTCAAGAAACTGCTATCATCCTAATTAAGGACTAGCGGGAGGTTGTTAAACCATGTCACGAATCCCAAGGGGAGATGCTGGACTGTAAGCACCAAAATCACGCACAACCTCTATGAGGACCACTATGATGAGTCACAATCCTTGTCACGTACATGTAAGCGCGAAATAACATCCTCTCAGCAATAATTCTTTTGGTGACGTTTCTTTTCTTCTTCCTTGTGTTGTTTCCCCTTTGTCATTTTCTCTATTCGCTTTTGACACTTTTCGACACTTGTTGATTTGTGTTTCCTATGCTTGCAAGCTTGTCCCTAAGCCTTGTATGTGTCTTGTAGGTGTATTTTCACCTTTCCCCAGTGTTTTTCATCTATTCCTACGCCTAGAGGCCTTCTAGAGGTCCTTCCTAGCCATCTCCAACTTTCAATTTTTTGTTTCACTCAACTAATCCAAATCTCCCCCTATTATTTCCAAATCTCCCCTAGGAGATCCTACTTTTGCAAGTGGAGATTTAGATTTTCACACATAACCGACTTGTTACCAGAAGCAGATCCCCTCTTTTTCATCTCCTTTACCATCTCCCACCATGGACTTTCACCTAGGTGCCCTCGCCCATGGGTCACCCCGAGTGACCCTGACTGGTGAAAGGGGCAACCCATGGGCGACCCTATCGTGTTTCTAGCTGTGAGTTCACTTGAGCTTCTAGCTCAAAATAGCTCTGTTTTTGTCTTTTTTTTCTATTTGCATGGAATTTTGTGCTAAAGATGAAGCTAACTATTTCATGCACCCACACATGCATAATTAACTCTTTCATTTTTAGTTATCAATCATGCATTCCCATGCACTCATCTTTCTTCACTTCTTCTTGAGTGATAAGTTTTAATTGAGTAGATCATTCCAATTTTAGCCCAGATCACTCTTGTGTCTTCCAAGTTAACTCTCCAATCAAATTGAGTTAACTCTTCTTCTTATTCACCTCTCATTCCTTCTTCAAACCTATAAATACCCCTCCCCTCTTCATTATTTTCCAAGTTAGAAAGTTGGAGAATGCTCTTCCCTTCATCACAAGCTTTTTCAAGTTTCTTCACAAGCCTTTGAGCTTCTTTCTTCATTTCTTTCTTTAGTTTTCCAAAGCTTCAAAGTTTCATTGTCGCATAACTTCAAAGCTCTCCATTTTTTGGAGGCAATTTTATTTGTGCACACAGTTCTTGTAGGTTATTGCTCTCCAAATCAAGAATTCTCATGCTCATACAGGACATAGGAGCCTTTTTATTTTATTTGTTGTCTCATTTAGCTTTCATACAAGCTCTTTTGCGTCCATACACTGCTCACATCACTAGCCATAGTACTCATCAAGCTCTCATTGAGCTCTTTTCAAAGTCTTTTTTGCTTCTCTTTTCTTGTTGTCACCAAGAGGATCACCTCGCTTCTACAAGAGGATTAGAGGTTGCCAATACAAGGATATCTGAGGGTAGTGGAGGCTCACGCATCTCCATGTGCCTTCATATTTTTTCGCATTTCATAGTAATTAGATAATCAAAACTTTGCTCTTGGGATAAATAAATACATGCTTCTTTTTCCTTGATAGGCTAAGTAGATTTGCATTGTTAAATTAGTTTCTCTTTACAAAGTTCATAGATTAAAAAGCAATTTTCTTTCTTAGATTAGATTGACCCACATATTCAGAAAATAAACAAAAAGATAGATTACATTGCATTAGGTAACTTCATCATAAATTGCATACATTTTCTAATTCCTCAATTAAGAAAAAACACTTTGATTTCCAAAAACATAAAGGTTCACAAACCCTTGGTCCCAACACAAGGTCAGTGTCAATTAAACATTGGTCAAAACCATTAGTTTCATCACAAGGTCAAACAAAGTCAACACAAAGTCAAACCTTAGGTCACACAAACCATAATTCAAAACCCTAGGTCAAGTCAAGGTTAGCTTAAACCATCTCTCTCTTGTTTAGGCTCACGAATGTGCCCTAGACTTAGAGGTGAGTGGGTGAGGGCAATCCTCAACGAGATAGAGGAGATCCACCCCAGACAACAACAAGATCAACTAGTCATACAACAACAAGAAGAAGAATTAGACAACTCCTGATACAACAAGCAATCATCCAATAATATGAATGATAATGCCAACTTGGACAAAGCATCAACGAGAACAACAGCCAACCCACACAACGTTGGAACATTAGAAACGCAAACAAGAGAATGATGACTAGTGACCCTTTGGGTCATATAGCTATCTTTATAACTACGGTCATAGAACACCACATTCAAACAAGCGCACAACGACACAAGCCCCAAGACTAGCTAACCCCTCTCCATGAAGTCTAGCTCTCCAATGAGCTAGACTACCCCTGTGTCTCATCTCCTCTCAAATGGCTACTTCCACGAGAGTGAGAGTGATGTGGTGGTTCACCCTATGGCAAGGAGAGAGGGTCCATGTGTGTGCCAAAAATGACTCAACCGCCCTCGAGGCTACCAAGCCATGATTTTGAACGTACATATTTTGGTGAACCCGACGTGAAGGGTAAAGCCTTTTGGTTATGCTTTTTGTGTTTCATTGCAAGATCCCACTTTCATCATCATTCAAAAAATTCTTTTGGGATGGATTCTTTCACATTTTTATGCATTTCACAATGTTTCATGAAAAAAGTCCAAGGGAATATCCCCTCGAGTAAAATTACAAATCCAAAAGGGATCCAACAAAATCCCCACAACTTTGACCAAATCAAAACACAACATGTGGACATTCAATCTAAGATCCATCAAGATGATCAACCCATAACAAGCCATAGAAAAATGGCCACTAAAATGGACAATGAAGTATGTTGTCAAGAGAAGAACTTACAAGAAGCTTAGGAGGTACAAAAATCACTCAACATAGTACAACAAGAAAAAAGGTCCACAACAAGTGAAATGTCATCAGAAAGAACAACTAGGGTCACTCAAACCCCAATGCAAAGCAATCCATCGCAAGGTGGAAAAACTCAAAGAATGGACAAAGCCTCACTCACAGACCTTATAGAAACTTTGGTCCAACGAATCGAGACCCTTGAGGCTAGGAGTCTTGAACAATCTCATCAAAACAACATTATGGAAAAACCTAGGGTACAAGGAAATTATTTCATTGAAAAGATCAAATAAAACTAGGGGGTAACACAAAACTCCCCTCATCTAAACTTTTGTTCATATGACACACATAATGAAGCATCCATGCCTCCCTTGCCCTCATCGTCCAACATGAAACGTTTCAATCAAATGGGTGGGATTCCTACAATGCAAAATCAACCACAAACAATCCCACCCATTCTTCAAAACATAAACATGACACCATCTAGTTATCCAACTTTTCCAAGATACCAACAATCTAGCATACCCTTTCAACAAGCGCAACAAGCTCCACCTGAAGTGTTAATGTTTGGAAGAACAAAACCCTCTACACATAACCCCCTCTTAGGAACATACCTTGAGTATTTAAAGGAGGCTCTTGACTACAACCTTCATCAGGTCATACTACGACAACCTCTCCCCGAGCTTCCAAAATTTAAAGGAGAGGGTGATCCCAACTCTCATATCAAGGCTTACATCATGGTAGTGCGAGAACTCCTCCCTTGGGATGGGGTGGTAGCAAAGATTTTTCCAAAGACTTTGGAGGGTATCGCTCTTTATTGGTACTATCAACTTTTAGAAGCATCGATCCACTTTTTTACACAACTCATTGATCAATTTGTGGTTGCCTTCAACATAAACAAACTGGTCAAGATAGGAATACAAGAATTTTTAACAATCAAACAAAAATACAACGAGTCAGTCACAAGTTTTATCACACGATGTAGGAAAGTTCTCTGTTCTTCAATTAGCACACTAAGCATGGATCATAGAGAATTTGTGATCTCTTCTTACACGCTCTCAACGACATATGAGGAGTTCAAAAACTCCCTTACAAATCATATGAAGAAGCACTTGAAAGTGCCCTTAGAATTGACCAAGCCGCTATTGATAGTGGAAGAAGGGAGTATGATTCTAATGGAAGGTTGATAAAGCATGATAGAAATAATGAATCTTTAATAAATAACCACGACATAGATGTGTCAACAAGCACTTTACCATCTAGGAACAATAGTCACCAAAAAGTCAACAACTATCCCTTGAGAATCAAAAAGTAGTCATACAACAATCATCATAAACCTCGAGATCATAATTAGGATAAATATTGCTCAATTCACAAGAGAAGGGGGCATGAGATCAAGTCATGTCAAGGGTACCATCGCCTCATATCGAATCTCCCAAAATGTCAACAAAAAACATTCATGGACACATTCTCACAAGATGAACGTAGTCCCAACACCCTTGATCATAACACCTTACGCCTTGTGGAATTAGATAAAGATCAAGAAATTGTATCATCCAAGGACCATAATGACCAGATGACACCTCCAATGATTCTAATTTTTCTCACATGTTAGAATTTATTGAAAGTTCTCCTACATGTACAAGAACGCTCTCCTCAAAGCCTTCGATCTAGGCCATCGAGTTCAAACACTCCAATTAAAAAGTGTTCTTCTTCGACAATTGATTTTGAAAAGTTACCCTCAAACAATGAAATAGCTAAACAGGGTGCCCTCCCCTCTATCTGATAGTCCAAATTTAGGACTATTCCATTAAGTGTGTAATGATCGATGATGGATCTACAATTAACATGGTCCCCTTTTCACTTCTTCAAAGGATGGGTTATGACAAAACTCAAATCACAAAAGAAACTTCCATCCTTAGAACTCATGATAGCCCAAACATTAAAACCATGGGTAATGTTAATCTTTAAGTCAAATTGGGTCCAAAAACCCTCCCAACTTGTCATCAATGAAGAAACCACTTACAACATGATCCTAGGAAGACCCTGGATCCATTGGATGAGAGCCATTCCCACACACTATTTCAAGAAATACACTTCTTGCACATGGGACAAACTCACGTCATCAAAGGAGATCTTAATCCTTTAATTCTTTATAGAGTTGAACAAGTCATAAAGAAGGGAAAGACCATGGAAGCCACCATTGACCCAAAAATTAGGACTTTTGAAAAAGGAGAGACACCTAAACAAATTGCAAACATAGTCAATACCTTAAAATGCATAGGAAAGGGGGCAATAGAAGAATTCCTCTTCGATCCCTACTCAACAAAACCTTATGCTCCATTCAACTTAGTGGCCATTCCAATTGATCCAGACATAAACATTCATATGATTGAAATCATGACTAAAGAAGAACCAAAACCCACACAAAAAATAGGAGAGTCAACACCAACCTCATTTGCCCATCAAAAGTTCAAAACAAATAATGAAACTATACAAGAATAGAAAATGATAAATGTTACACCCCGTGCATTTCTATCCATTTACTATTTACCTAGATTGGTTAATTTGTTTGAATATTGAATGATTATGAATCTTTGCATCAATGTGAAAACTAAATTTTCAATTAAATATATTTGGAAAAGTGAATTATGCAATGTGATGATTATTATTATGAAATGTATGAAGCATGTAATTATCTTGTGAACGGCTAACTACTGTGATGGTGGTCTAATTGGATGCAGGAACAGGTTTCTCCTCTGGAAAGGAGGGGAAGTATCACTCAGGAGAAGTCCACTTGGTCTGGTAAACATTGGAGAAAGCCTAAACTAAGCAAACACACACACCACTATCCTACTGGTCTAGGTTAGGTCAGTCAATATGGGTAAAGGTAAGTAACCTATGATATTCTAAATGTTTATTTGGATATGACTTTATGAGTGTTTTGAATGAGGAATGTGGATTATTCTAAGTGTCGAATGAAGTCTTTTTTATAAGGTTTGAAATTGCAAATTGATGAGGTATGAACACGAAATGAATATATATACACGTGTAGACATATGTCCACGATAAACTCATAGACATAATAGTATCAAGGGATGAAGAACATCTGTGTGTAAGAGTGTATATGTGCATTTCATATTCATGTGTCCTTAGTATTTATGTGGATGTCTTTCATGTCATTAATGAATATGTGGACCTCATGTCACCAGAGGATATGAGAGTAATGAGTTTTATGTGACGGTGATATATTATATATCTATATATATGTATGTATATAATAGCTAATAGCTATTACAGATATATATATATATATATATATATCATTGTTATGTGTTTTGGCATACTGATGAATTAGCGAATGTGAATATTTGGATTCTATTATCAAATGATATGTTATTAAAGGATGTATATATATATGTATGTTACATGATGGTTATGGCACTGCCATAAAGAGGTATGCAGCCATGAAACAATGATAAGCATTTTAAATAGCGTTGGTTTAAGCGCATATATTGGAGCATATGTTAATATTATATGGAGCATGTTAATGTGCCTTATAAAGTGCTATATGCAGCGTATATCTTATAGCATTATTATCATTTCATAGTGTATATAAACTCAAACTCTTTTGCTACGTATGGACTAAGCCTTTGAGTGTTGGAATAGGTGCTTAGCAGGGAAGCGCATGTTAATATTTACTTGGAGCTTTTGGTTAATATTAAATAAAGCATGTTATATGCCTACTTAAGCACTATAGGCAGTGCATTTCCATGAAGTGTATGACTCATACGTATTATTATTACTTAGTCTAAAAATCTATGACTCTTGGCAGTGCACAACTATGAGCACTGTTAATCATTCCAAAGTATATTTAAAAACAAACTCTTGAGTATGATTTGACTTAGCCTTTGTAACCAGTTTTGCTAGTAAATAGGAAACATGGTTGATTTTGTGTCACCTTTATGAAGTGGTTTTAATATGTTAGAAGTTTGTTTTCCATACTTTGGCTGAGTTATTTCATAAGTGTCCTCCTATGTGTCATTTTCCAGTAATTCTTTTTTCCACCTCTAAATCTATTTAGGATGAAGGAGGAGTTGTGGAAGATTATCAAGCTAGCTTGTAGCCTAAGTTCTCTTGGTTTTCTTGTATAAAAGAGGAGCATTCTCATTCTAATCTACACCAATCTTTCCACCCAAAAGCTTTCTTATTTTTTGTTGTAATTCTGAGTTAATGTTGTGAGGTTTTTGTTATTTTGTTGTGGATTGTGAGAGGAAGTATAATAAGATTAGAGTGTGAGTTGATTTGCTTCAAAAGGGAGATTTAGTTCGTTGGGAGGATCATAGGCAAAGGATTTCGTCGATCCATTGGAGTTATTATCTCAAGCATGAGGAATTTCTTATCCATATGCTTTTCTATTTTAAAGGCTTTATGTGTTTGATTGTTATTGAGGAATAAATTGTTGTTTATCGATTTGAGTGTTTACTTGTTTGTATGAGAGTATATATATCTGGTAAAAGAATTATATTATGAATGTGAAGTTAATCTCTGTGGTAGAGATTTGTGTATTTGTGGACTTTTATAAACAATTATTAGATTGAGTATGATTAGTACTTGTTTTATGGGATAGGATAGTAAACAGTAACTTGCAACTAGTATTACTACAACATATGTGTCATAGTAAAACTTGGGAATAGGTTTATCTTAGATTAATGAACCTAGAATGGATGAGTAGAGTTATGCCTAAGATTTGTTGATCCATGGGAGGGATAACCTAGAATTGTTAGTGGGGTTATGCCTGGGATATGTTGATCCATATATAGGAATAACCCAAATGTCTTTGCAAATCGAACTTGAATGATGGGTGAGTGTGTGACATCCATTCCGAGTTAGGGGTGATGAAGCTTTGGCCAAAGTAGTGTAAACAGCCAACATTTACATTGTCAGTTCACTGTGATCTAGGTTTACATACTAGGAAGGGCAATCATGCTTGGGGTTGTAGCCACAATGTATAACAGTACTAGATATGTAGGACACAACAACAGCTCAATTTAGGCTATTCTTTGAGGTCACCATACCAATCCCTTCGTTGAAGGGTAGGGTCATTTACCAATATGGTAAATGTGCGGGGGACCATAGTTAGTCCATGGTTGGTGGAAAAGCACTTGAGTGATGCTTCCCCTCATGCAGTTGATGGCCAAGATTTGAAGACAGACATTAGAACCATTTTGTATCTCTACTTTCAATTAGCTCTTTGAAGCTTGTATGTAACTTTCTTTGGAAAATTGTAATGAGGAATATTCAATTCCTTTATTGATGAAATGTAATTTGATTATGCAATGGGAGTTTGAAATATGTTTCAAATGTGCATCTTATCAAATGAATTCAAGGAAAAATTTTATTTCATTATTAGTATCTTGATCTTTTTACTTTTGAGTTAAAATTAGTAAATCTTAGTGGGTAGAACAAGTGGCATGGTACACGTGGTATCAGAGCTACCAAGTTTAGCTCTAGAGCCTATGTGCTCACTATGCCTTCCTACCCAACATTATGAGATTGTAATGTTTGAAATTGGTTTCATGCCAAAATGGCATAGGAGAATAACCAAGAAAATTGTCAGTGGTTAAGAGAAAACCAACTGAGGAGTTAAGACTCCAAGAATCAATTTAATTCTGTTGAGGATATATAACAGAAAGATTCTGAGACTTTGACTAGAAAGGTAAAACCATGGTCAGTTGCTAATCAGACTAAGAGCTCAGGTAGAGCAGTGTCTGTATGAAGTTAAGATCACTTTTATGTCTCAAGAACTTTGGGATGGGAAGATCTAGAAGTAATCAACCAGTTGCAGAAGTAACTGAGTATGGAAGATTCTAGAAATTGTATCAATGATATGTAGAAAAGATGGGTTCTTGTCTAAACTCTTAGATGGTGTGGAATGAGCCAAGTGGAATAATAGGATCATTAAAGGACAAGTAGTGATATATTGGCATAGAATGCTGAGAAAAATAGCATAGGACTTGGAAATGCTTTTGTTTTCTAAGATTCATGAGGAAATCAATTGCCATATACAAAGAATTGTGCATAAATAGAGGAGAATAAGAGTTCCTTAATGACTCATGAAGCCTATTGGAAAAGGTGTCAATGTGTAGTAGAGGATACAAGTAAGGAGGATCCTCTTGGGCAATATTTTGATGAATAGATATTGGGATTAGTATCATTATTTTAAGAGTCTACATGAAGGTTGCAAGATAATTCATAACAATTGCAAGGAGAAGTTATTTAGTTATTCTCATGGCATTTTGGCCAGATGGTTGGGAACTATGTATTTGTCTCTTGGTAGAGCTAGAAAGTATAATTGCAATGATGAATGTAATCATCACCAAGATATTTAGGTAAGTTTTGAATAAGTAACCCATTCCGTGAGGTAGGGAATAAAGTTTTGTAAGATGGGACAAAGGGAAGAAATATGTGTTCTAGCTAAAGTCTTTGTGTGATACTATAACACCATCTTATAATATCATCTATGTGATGAACGATAGATATTCCACGATGTAAGAGTGGATGTCTTTAACCTTTTGATTTTTGAGCATAATTAAAGTCTTAAGGGACTTATTTATATGTTGTGCTTGTAACATGATCACTAAATCACTATAAGTTTTTGGTAAACCCGAGTGCAGTATAACAATCTACTCCCTTGTTAGTGACTCACTTAGTCACATAGTGCATAGTAAGTGTTCCTCTGGATTTTGATACTTCTTTTGATTTTTGGTAAATCTCTTTCAAGTTCTTGCTAAGATTGGCATTGTTTTATTGCTTTATTTTGGAATGGTCTAGCCACCAAACTTTGAAAGTTGTTTATTTTACGACCAGTTGGTCAAATTTTGATTTATTGTCGAAATTGAGCTCATTCTTTTGACTTATTGTTGAAAATTAAATTTCTTATACTTTGTTATTGATTTAAATTATTGTGGTAGCTATATTAGAACATTTGATTTGTTCACTATGTTTTGTACAATGTTTACCTCTATCATGTCCTGGATGGACCTCTGGTAGATTGTGTGGGGAGTAAATTGTAGAGAATGCACCTGGAATGTCTCTAACCCTTTATAATTAAGAAACCTTGTGTGGAAAGAAATTCAATCCATACCTTAAACAAGTCACCCAGAAGTAGCTAAACCCCTAATCGATGAGAAATCTTTTTTTTAGGAAAAGAATGAAGAAGTGATGCTACAAGATTAGCACTAGAAAGTTAAGATTGAACATACACATCCAGTATGGTATCCTATGTCTCGAATTAAGATAAAAACCATATAATGCCTAGATGATCTTGGGAACTAGGTATCTTTGCAAGGGACGCCTAGAGAAGTAAAGCTACAACAAATATTAGTTGTGCAATGGTATAGAGCAAAGAAGAGGGGTTGTCAACTCTTGGCAGTTAAATGGAAAAGCTAGAGGAATACAAAGATTTTATTAATCAAATAAGTGTGGCTTATTTTAGACCACAAGATCTCTAAGAAGCTGAGGATGGAGAATTGGAGGATGCAAAAAAGGCGAATATGGAAAAATACCCTATCCTATGAGATTTTGCAGGTGTATTTCTAGAAGGACTACCTGGATTACCTTCCCAAGAGAGTTTGATTTCTCCATTTACCTAATTCTAGGGTCAAAACCTATCTCCAAAGTGCCATATAGGATGATGACAACAAAATTGATGGAGATAAAAATGCAGTTGGAAGAATTGTTGTTCAAAGGATTAATAAGGCTTAATGTTTTGCCTTGGGGAGCTCCAGTGATCTTCAAAAGGAAGAAAGACGGGACATATAGATTACCAGTTGCTCAACAAAGCGATGGTAAAGAATAAGTACCCTTTGCCACATATTGATGATCTTTTTTATCAGATGTGGGGTGCAACCGTGTTTTCAAGGATTGATTTAAGATTAGGATATCACCAAATAAGAATCACGAAGGAAGTATAGTATCTAGGTCATGTGATTTCAGCAAAAGGAAAATTGCAATTGATCCAACTAAGTTAAAAGCAGTGCTTGATTAGTTAGTGCCAAAGAATGATCCTAAAGTTAGAAGTTTTATGGGTTTTTGTTGGGTATTATTGTAATTTTGTAGAAAACTTTTCTAGAATAACTCTTCCTATCATTTCTTTGCAACAGGAAAGGGGAAAAGTTTGAAGGGTTAGAAAATGTCAAGAGGCATTTTGATCTCCTAAAATAGAAGTTGACCACTGTTAGACTTAGAGCAGACAACTGAGAGGGGGGGTGAATCAGTTGTCCAAAACTTTCTTTACTTTCAACACTTATATTCACTTAGCAGTATAACAATAAATCAAACATGAAACTTAATGTATTTAATCAAGAGCAGAAACACATCAACACAAGAGACACCAAGATTTTGACGTGGAAAACCCGGTTAAGGGAAAAACCATGGGGTGATTAACCCAAGATTGTATTCTCTGTTAGAAGAATAGAAAGAACAAAATGGCACATGCCAATTAGGGCTCACTGCCCGAGCACACTGCTCACAAGAGGCTCACTGCCTACAAGAGACACATTGTCTACAAAAGAATAAGTATCACATACTTGAACTGGAAAATAGCATCTTCACCATGCTTGAGTCAATTCCATTTAAGCCCAAACCTTCTGCTCTGCCTTTCGCTCTTCTCCTTGATACCACACACTCATCTCCACATATCATCCATTGAAATGACTTCGCAATCCCTTATTTATACATGACATCAACTTAGGAACAAACATCTAAGTCGGCACACATCCACAAGAACACCCGCAAGATGTATAATTCATCCAGTCGGCCAGTCACAGAAAGAACATCATCATTTGGAAGTTTATTCATTTTCGGGACTCCAATTCTAATGCGGACCATAAACATGAACTGAGCATGATCCAAGGACCTCCACAAGCTTGCCTGAAACACCAAGAACATCTGCACTGCATCTACTTACTAAAACTCTTCTCTCCTTCATCTGGAACCTCAAGAACACAGTCTGCCATTACTTTCACAAAGGAATAGATACTTTCAGACCTTCAAACTACAAACCAATCAATTTAACACACCACACAGACTTCCCCAACACTTCCTCAAATCTGCAGAACCGGAGAATGCATTTCTAGATCTCATCGGACCTATCTGTATCACTCTGTCATCATTGAACATCTGCCAGAACCGGTTCCACTTGAACTGCCATAACTTCTTCATATCTTCATGCGGACCTCTAAAATCTCTACTGGAACATCTTAAGACACACATCTACAAACCCTTTAATCCACATCCTCTGATCTACAACCTATCTTGGGATTTTACCTTGTTGTCATCACTGTTCTTCACTATTCCTGATTGAGACTAATTTTCTCAATATCCTCAGCATTTCTCAATATCCTCAGCATACAGCTCATCCAAACTTTATCATTAATGTAACAAGAGTATGTTGACATCAATGACAACACCGATTAGGCCCATACTTGCAACAATCTCCCCCTTTGTCATTGATGGCAAAATATGATGTGAAAAACTGTTTTAACCATCATGACAAGAAAATCTCTTTGCTGTCACAACTCCCCCTAACAGCAACAACCATTCACATGTCTTCTCTTCCTTTATTGCTCCCCCTTTGATCAGCAACCACTTGTTTTTCACATGTCTTCTCTCCCCCTTTGACATCAATGGCAAAGGGCACGTACTTGCAATTTCACTACTTCAAAATCATGCCTGTTTCTCCCCCTGAGTAGCAGCTCCCCATCATCAGTCTAGACCACAAGATGTGACTGTGAAATCCACTGGACTGATGCACATCAGTGCACCTTAGTTCACCACCGGAGGGGCAATAACCCCTAACTTCTCCCTGAGATACTCGAAAGAGTCCTTAGGTAGAGGTTTAGTAAAGATGTTTGCAATTTGATCCTTTAAAGACAAAAACTCCAATCTGACTTCATTCTTGTTCACTTGCTCTATCAAAAAGTGAAACTTGATGGATATATGTTCGGTCTTTGAATGCAACACCGGATTCTTAGAAATGTTTATTGCACTTGAATTATCACAGAAAATTGTGATGGGCTCCTCATACTCTACTTTGATGTCTCTTAACATTTGTTTCATCCACAAAACTTGACTACAACTTCCTGTTGCAGCAATATATTTTGCTTCTGCAGTGGACAGAGATATTGCTTCTTGTTTCTTGCTTGACCAAGAAACCAATCTCTTCCCTAAAAAGAATGCTCCACCACTGGTACTCTTCCGGTCATCCACATCTCTTGCCCAATCAGCATCTGTATATGCATGAAGAGAGAAATCATGATCTCTAGGATACCACAACCCATACTCAACTGTCCCCTTTAGATATCTAAAAATCTTTTTGATTGCCATAACATGAGATTCTCTAGGATCATCTTGGAATCTAGCAACAAGACCAACAGCCTGCATAATATCTGGTCTAGTTTGAGTGAGATACAACAGTCCTTCGATCATAGACCTATATTTTGTCTGATCAACCTTGGGAGAGTCATCATCTTTGCTCAACTTGCATCCGGTTGCCATTGGAGTGTTCATTGGCTTTAAGTCTTCCATCCCAAATTTCCTCAACAATTCTTTCACATATTTTGACTGAGAAATGAAGATTCCTTGCTTTATTTGAGTAATTTGTAGACCCAAAAAGAAATTCATTTCTCCAAGCATGGACATCTCAAACTCATTTTTCATTTGACTTGCAAAAGTTTTGCACAAACTATCTCTTCCTCCAGAAATGATATCATCAACAAATACTTCAACAATTAAGATATTTTCATGATCAATTTTGAAATACAAATTACTGTCAGCAGTACCTTTGTTGAAACCAATCTTCAAGAGATGTTTATCCAATCTTTCATACTAGGCTCTTGGGGCTTGCTTCAGTCCATACAGTGCCTTTTTCAATTTGCAGACCATGTCACCATGATCAGATAATTGAAATCCATCTGGTTGCTCAATGTACACCTCTTCTTCCAAGTTACCATTTAGGAAGGCAAATTTGACATCCATCTGATACACCTTGAAATCCTTGAAGGCAGCAAATGCAAGAAATAATCTAACTGCTTCAATTCTTGCCACTGGAACAAAAGTCTCTTCAAAATCAACTCCTTCAATCTGAGAGTAACCCTTGCAGACCAATCTAGCTTTATTTCTGATTACTTCACCAACTTCATTCAGTTTGTTCCGGAAGACCCATTTGATTCCAATCACATTCTTGCTTCTAGGTCTGGGAACAAGATCCCAAGTATGATTTTTCTCAATTTGCATTAGTTCTTCCTCCATTGCTTTTGACCAATTTTCATCATTGCAAGCTTCATTCACTGTCTTAGGTTGAATCTTTGAAATCAGACAATATTCATCTAAATTTTGAGCAATTCTCCTCCTTTTTTGTACTCCTTTGCTTTTGTCACCTATGATCTGATCTTCAGAGTGGTTTAGAGTTACATACCTTGGAACTTTGGGAGTTTCTTGCATCTCTAATTCTTGATCAATCTCATTGAGACATAACTCTTCTTCCTAACTTACCAGATCAACTTGACTTGGTTTCTCAGAAGAGGCTTGGACACTTTGAATCTGAACATCATTCTGATCATCTTCATCATACTCATGAATTCTTGAGGGTCTTTCAATTTCTTCATCAACCTTCACATTTACACTTTCTACAATCTTTCTTAGTCTCTTGTTGTAACACTGGTATGCTTTGCTTTGAGTAGAGTAACCCAAGAATATTCCTTCATCACTTCTAGCATCAAACTTTCCTAGATCTTCATCCCTTTTAATGTAACATTTGCTACCAAAAACTCTGTAATATCTCACAGTGGGAGTAATGACAAACCAAAGTTCATAAGGAGTCTTACCGGTATTATTTCTAATTTGAACTTGATTGAGAGTGTAGACTGCAGTGCTGACAGCTTCTCTCCAATAGATCTGAGGAACATTTGCTTCCATTATCATGGTCCTGGATGCTTCTTGGATGGTCCGGTTCTTTCTCTCAACTACTCCATTTTACTGTGGAGTTCTAGGGGTAGGCAATTGTCTCTTTATTCCATGTTTCTCATAGAAGTCTATGAACTCACCGGATGTGAATTCTCCACCTCTATCAGACCTCAGACATTTCAATTTTAATCTGGTTTCAATCTCCACCTTGGTATTGAATATTTTGAATTTCTCAAGTGCTTCTGATTTTTCTTTTAGAAAGGTTACCGACATCATCCGGGAGTAGTCATCAATTAGCAACATGAAGTATCTATCACCTTGGACACTCCTAACTCTTGTCGGACCACAAAGATCAGTATGAACTAAGTCCAACAGTCTGGTAGAAGACAATTCCTTACTTTTGAAAGTGACATTGCTCAATTTGCCCAACTGACATTTTTTGCACAAGCTATTAGTAGGTTTCACTAATTTTGGAAGATCTCTTACAGCCTGAGTATTGCTTATCTTGATGATATTTTCAAAATTCACATGACACATCCTCCTATGCCATAACCAACTCTGATCAATTTGAGCAAATAAGCAACTTTTACCAGTACCAACCAAGTGGAAGATATTACCTTTAGTTTGAGTACCGGATGCAATCTCTGTTCCGGAGCTTTCAAAGATCTTGCATTTTCTATTTCTGAATCTGAGATCATAGCCTTTGTCTACCAATTGTCCAACACTAAGAAGATTGTGCTTTAATCCTTCAACATACAGTACATTACCGGTTTTTTTCTTTCCATCAAGAGAAATAGTTCCTCTACCTTTGATCCTGCCAGCAGAATTATCTCCAAACTTTATAATTCCTCCATATTTTTCCAATTTTAAGAACTTATTCTTGTCACCTGTCATATGGTGAGAGCATCCACTGTCAATGACCCAATCATCCTTTGTTTCAACTTGGGCAGCCAGAGCTCTTTCTTCAATTTTAAGATTGACAGATACAGAGGGTATTGGTTCCTCTTCTTTGATGGCAATAACACCCATTCATTACCGAATTTGTTGCCTATCTCTGATTCATCATCTGTTACTCCTTCATTATCATCTTCTTCATGAACAT
This sequence comes from Cunninghamia lanceolata, assembly GCA_027924645.1. Lineage (NCBI taxonomy): Eukaryota > Viridiplantae > Streptophyta > Pinopsida > Cupressales > Cupressaceae > Cunninghamia > Cunninghamia lanceolata. The sequence continues at coordinate 8,156,020 of BSBN01000165.1, read as the reverse complement.
AGTAACAATTCTTTTGAAACCTTGGTCTGTTAGGATTTGGTTTTGAAAATCTTTTCAGACATCTTGAGGCAAAATGACCAATTTTATTGCAGTTAAAACACTTAAAAGGTAATTTTCCTTCATACTTACTGGATCCTCTTGGCAGTCTCTTTGCAATAAGGGTTTCAAGATGAGCAGTTTCAGCTTCTTCTTCATCCAAGTCTTTTCTTTCTTTTTCATAACATGATGGGTTCCTTGAAGAATTTTCCCTGGATCAAACCTTTGTTTCCCTTTTATAGAGGCATTAGCTTTGAATGCAGATTCAGTCTTTGGAGGATCATCTCCAAACTCAACCATTTCAAAAGTAGCCAACTTACCAACCAATTGGTCTCTTGTGACTGTTGTATGAGCTCTGAATTCTTCAATTGCAAAAGCCTTGATTTTGTAAGAATCAGGAAGGGATCTGAGAACTTTGCCAACGATCTCATCTTCACTTAGGATTCCACCTGCATTTCTAATTCCACAAACCAGCTCATTCACTCTTGGCATAAAAGAGGTAATATTTTCATCATCTCTCCTCTTCAATTTTTCAAATTTCCCTTTTAGACTCTGTAACCTTGCACATTTAACAAACTGGTCTCCTTCATGCAAAAGTTCCAGTTTATTCCAGATCTCAAAGGCAGTTGGTAGATCAATAACATTTGAGAGTTCTGAGTCAGATAATGCGCTTAAAAGAGCCTCTTTGGTCCGCAGATTGTTTTCAGCATCTGTGATTTCATTTAGGGTTGTCAGACCACCCTGTGGAGGTACATAAGCTTTTGTAACCATAGACCAGTATGCAAATCCCATACACTGCAAGTGACATTTCATGCGACCTTTCCAAAGAGTAAAGTTAGTTCTATCAAACTTTAGACTATCCTTCTTGTAGGACAACATCCTAGATCTCCTCAAGTGGTTAAGCTCCTTTTAGAGGAACTTAGCTTTGATACCAATTGTTAGACTTAGAGCAGACAACTGAGAGGGGGGGTGAATCAGTTGTCCAAAACTTTCTTTACTTTCAACACTTATATTCACTTAGCAGTATAACAATAAATCAAACATGAAACTTAATGTATTTAATCAAAAGCAGAAACACATCAACACAAGAAACACCAAGATTTTGACGTGGAAAACCTGGTTAAGGGAAAAACCATGGGGTGATTAACCCAAGATTGTATTCTCTGTTAGAAGAATAGAAAGAACAAAATGGCACATGCTAATTAGGTCTCACTGCCCGAGCACACTGCTCACAAGAGGCTCACTGCCTACAAGAGACACACTGTCTACAAAAGAATAAGTATCACATACTTGAACTGAAAAATAGCATCTTCACCATGCTTGAGTCAGTTCCATTAAAGCCCAAACTTTCTGCTTTGCCTTTCGCTCTTCTCCTTGCTACCACACACTCATCTCCACATATCATCCATTGAAATGACTTCGCAATCCCTTATTTATACATGACATCAACTTAGGAACAAACATCTAAGTCGGCACACATCCACAAGAACATCCGCAAGATGTATAATTCATTCGGTTGGCCAGTCACAAAAAGAACATCATCATCCGGAAGTTTATTCATTTCTGGGACTCCAATTCTAATGCGGACCATAAACATGAACTAAGCATAATCCAAGGACCTCCACAAGCTTGCCTGAAACACCAAGAACATCTGCACTGCCTCTACTTATTGAAACTCTTCTCTCCTTCATCCGGAACCTCAAGAACACAGTCTGCCATTACTATCACAAAGGAATAGATACTTCTGGACCTTCAAACTACGAACCAATCAAGTTGACACACCACACAGACTTCCCCAACACTTCCTCAAATATGCAGAACCAGAGAATGTGTTTTTGGATCTCATCAGACCTATCTGTATCACTCTGTCATCACTGAACATCTGCCGGAACCGGTTCCACTTGAACTGCCATAACTTTTTCATATCTTCATACGGACCTCTGAAATCTCTACTGGAACATATTAAGACACATATCTACAAACCCTTTAATCCGCATCCTCTGATCTGCAACCTATCTTGGACTTTTACCTTGTTGTCATCATTGTTCCTGATTAAAACTAATTTTCTCAATATCCTCAGTATTTCTCAATATCCTCAGCATACAGCTCATCCAAACTTTATCATTAATGTAACAGGAGTATGTTGACATCAATGACAACACCGTTTAGGCCCATACTTGCAACAGACCACATCTCTAATTTTGAAAGTACCAGATGCCTCAGGTAAAGGTTTGGATGGAGTGTTAATATACAGGAAGGGTGAGTCATAAAATCTTATGAACAAAATTATGCTTCACGTGATTTGGAGTTAGCAGTAGTGGTTTATACATTACAGATGTGGAGATAATACCTGTTGGGGAAACCCTTTGAATTGAAAACAGACCATCATGGTTTAAAGTATCTATTTACTCAACCCAATTTGAAATACAAGGCGAAAGAGGTAACTAGAACTGATATCAGACCAAGATTTAAACATTAACTATATCAAGGGAAATAAGAATAGAGTTGTCAATGCTTTAAGTTGAGGAAGGAATATATCTTCAATGGAATCTAACCAAACTGACTTTGAAAGTTAAGTATTGCAAGGATCCAAGGGTGATGAGTTCTATAAACAAGTCAAGCAAGAACTCTCCAATAAATTGCAAAATAAAAGGTATGAAGGTATTTATTTTCAACCCAATGGGTTATTGAAAAAAAAAAAGGAAGAATTTATGTACTTGATTCTAGTGAATTAAGGAACTTGGTATAGAAGGAAGTACTTAATGCACCATACTTAAGACATCCTAGTGTCACTAAGAGGTTAGTGGATAAAAAATTGTTATATTTCTAAAAGGGGATGAAAGGGGATGCCTCAAAATTTATGGCAAGTTGTTAAAAATAAAGGTAGCATTTTTTATATCAGAGAATTTATCTGGTGGAGGACCAGTGTTAGCTCACAAATTTGTACAGGAAGTGTTTAGATTACATAGAGTTCCTGAGAAGTATATCTCGGATAGATATGTGCATGTGACAACAAGGTTTGGGTAAACCGTATTTTCAATGCTAGGAACTAAACTTAATGTAAGTACAACTTATCATCCTAAGAACAGATGGTTAAACTAAGAGAGTTAACCAAGTTTTGGAGGAATTGTTTGAATATATATATATTGATTGTATGGATCAACATTATAAGTGGGAAGAGTATCTACCACTGGTGGGATTTGCTTATAAAAATTCCTATCATTCTGCTATCAAGATGACTCCATTTTGAAACATTGGACAGAAGATGTCGAACTCTTATAAGCTGGGTAAGCTAGAAGATAGGATTAGCATTAGTCCATAAATGTTGTCAGAAATAGATAAACTGATCAAAAAAGATTGGCGAAAAACTAATAATGAATAGAAAAGTTACACTGATACTAAGCGTATACTAAGACAATTCTTGGTTAATGAATAAAAGTTCTTTTGAGGGTCAAACCTCGAAAAAAGTTTCATTAAGTATGGAAATGTATTCTAAACAAACTCATAGATATAAAGAAATTCTTGAAATTCTCAAAGTTAATGATGCAATTGATTACAAAATCATTCTGATAACAGTTATTGTCAGGAGGCGCAAAGCTTTTAATGATTCAAATTTGATATATATATATATAACAAATGATTATTATATTCTTAGAATGTTTTACAAGTACAGAACCAAGGAATGTGTTGGGAATTAAAGTGTCTCAACCTTGGTAATTCCTTGCATTAATTTGATTATATTTATTTATTCATTGCCTATGATGTAAATTAATTGTAAATTCCATACTGTCATTTTGTGGGATGTGTGACGATGATGTGTCATCCTACATGGAAGATGACAACTTGTAATTTTGTCCTCACATGAGAAGATAGGCATTCCACTTTGTGGTAGGAATATTTTTCCATATGTCGGCATCTTAAATGTTGTGTAAGGGAATATTGATCGTAACGATCATGATAGATTCCTATGACGAAGTTACATGTAAGAGTCAGAAATAGGAGATTCTATGACATGAGAAGACATGTGTCAAAGGGCATCTTTGAAATAGGCATCTTTGGGCACCCCAAGGTGGACTATAACATGTTGTAAGAGAATATCCTATTTATAGCTTGTGTATGTCAGATTCTCTTACAGCTGTAAGTTGTAACTGCTATGATAGATTCTATGACGATCGTAAGAGCATCTGTCACAGCCCATTTTAGAAATAGGTGACCTCTTTGGGATGAGGGTTGTGGACAAGTGTTAGAAGCATCTTATAATATTGACCGAGTGTTGATAGGTGTGGGTTTTGGGCCATGAGGCCAAGTTGGATGCCCATTCCAAGATAGAGGTGATTTTGCCTAGTATTTGCTATATAAATAGGTGCTTGGAGGAGAAGATGTACTACAGGTTTTACAAGTACTATTATGCTGTCGAATCATCTCCAGATACGAGTGTCGAAGACTCCTGCAAGAGCATTGGCTCTGATTTGTATTGTAACCTTCTTTGTTTACGTAATACAGTTGAGCAGTGTTTTGAAGTGGGGTTTTTCATCTGTAAGGGTTTTCCCCACGTATATCTTGTATCTCTCTTCTTTTGTATCATCTTCTTGTTTATGTGTTTGTTGCAATATCTCATGTTAATAGTTTAATGTTGCTATAATAGTTAGGATAAATTTGAATTTGGACTCTCCTCACCTCATTAGATTAGTGTAGGAAGCATTTTTCGCACACCTAGCATCCTTTCAGTTGGTATCAGAGTCTGGCTAGTTTTTGGTTCTAGCTATTGGGTAGGGGTTTTTTGAGCTAATCTTAGGTTGAGTGGGAGTTGTGCAGAGTATTTTGTATCTTATTGTAGCAAGGAGATGGCAACCACATCCGAAAGGTTAGAGGTTGAGAAATTCAATGGCACTAATTTTGAGTTGTTGAAACTCAAGATGGAGGACCTACTTGTTGATCATGATCTATGGGAAATCGTTGATGGCACTAAACCTGTGGCAATGTCACAAGCTGATTGGGACCTCAAAGATCGAAAGGCTAATGGTCTCATTAGACTCTGTTTAGCTGACTCTGTTCCATTGAATATCCATGAGGAGAAGACCGCGAAAACTCTTTGGAAGAAGCTGGGCAATGTTTATCAGGCCAAGTCCTTGGTGAACAAGCTCTTTCTAAAAAAGAAGTTGTTTGCTCTAAAGATGGAAGATGAAGGATCTGTTGCAGACCATATGAATGCTTTCAACATGATTGTTTCACAGTTGACATTCGTGTGTGTGAAGATGGAGGAGGATCGGTGTATGGCCCTACTTTGTTCCTTGCTAGATTTGTGGGATCATCTTGTGATGGCTATTGGAAGCACCACCTACACATTCACAATGGAAGAAGTGGTATCTTCTCTATTATCTGAAGAGATGTGGAGAAAGTCTTCTAAGGCAGCCAAAGAGGCTCTTGCAGTTCGTGGAAGACCCAAAGAGAAAGGGAAGAAGAAGGACAAGAAAAGTGATAAGGGCAGATCTAAATCATGTGGGAGATCCAAATCTCCTAGAAAGTCCAAGGCTCTCCGTTGGAACTGTGGTAAAACTGGGCATTTCCGAAAGGAATACAAAGAGGAGAAGAAAAAGAAGAAGAAAGCTTCTGATTTATATTCTGACAAGTCATGAGATGATGGTGATGCCTTCATCGCAGCCCTGGCCACCCATGCATCTGATAATGTGTGGTTGATTAATTCTGGTGCATCATTCCACATGACCTCGCATCGAGACTAGTTCACAAGGTATGAAGAGTTCGATGGTGGAAGGGTGTACCTTGGAGATGACTCTCATCTAAAGATTGTTGGTCGTGGAAGAGTCTCAATTTGATTCCCTAATGGACGAGTGAAGGGGATCACTAGAATTATGCACATTCCAGGCCTTGCATGGAACATGCTTTCTATAATTATGTTGAATGATGCAGGTGTGCAGGTTGTCTTTTCGAAGGATGGATGCAAGATGACAAGAGGATCTATGGTGCTTGCGAAGGGTACTTGGAGGGATACTTTGTTTCAGTTGAAGACATGCACTTCATAGTGCAATAGTTCTTCTAACTCAAGGAAACAAGCTTCTGTCAATTCATCCCCACCATCTGAACATGCAGTGAAGAAATTTGTTGTAACCGATTCTGATGGTAGTGCACATGCTTTGGACGCTAGGCTTCCTGCTGAAAAGACTATGTTATGGCATTTGAGATATGGCCACATTGGTGAGAAGGGTCTGCATACCCTAAAAAATAAAAACCTCATTGAGGGGTTAAATGATTGTAATCTCGAGTTTGACTTTTGTGAACATTGCATTTATGGAAAGCAAAACTGTGTTCAGTTTTACTCTAGTTCTCATAAGTCTTCTGGTGTATTGGATCTAATTCATTCTGATGTGTTTGGTCCTATGAATGTTCCTTCTGTTTCAAAATCTGTATATTTTGTATCTTTCATAGATGATTACAGGACATGGGTTTATTTTATCAAAAGCAAGACTGAAGCCTTTAGTTAGTTTAAAGAGTTTAAAGCCTTTGCTAAAAATTAGACTTGTAAAAAGATTAAGTGTTTGAGAACTGACAATGGTGGTGAGTTTTGTTTGGCAAAATTTGATAAGTTCTGCAAAGAGCGAGGGATTGAAAGGCATAAGACAACTCCATATACCCCGTAGCAAAATGGAGTTGTAGAGAGGATGAACATTGATGGAGAAGGCTAGGAGTATGCTTAATGGAGCAAGCCTCAAACAAAATTTTTGGGCTGAAGTTGTTGCCACTGCTTGCTATCTGGTAAACAGATCTCCTACATTAGCACTTGTTGGCAAAACACCTATGGAGGTGTGTTCTGGTAAGAAGCCTTCAGTAATGCATCTTCGTGTTTTTGGTTGTGAGGCATATGCACATGTGCCTAGGGAGAAATGGTCTAAGTTCGAGAACAAGGCTGTTAAATGTATTTTCATTGGCTATGGTGTTGGTGTGAAAGGATACAAGCTTTGGGATCCCGTGACTGAGAAAGTGTTGTATAGCAGAAGTGTTATCTTTAGAGAGCTAACACCTTCTTCTATTGTTCTACAGCCAGAACAGTCAGAAAAGAAAGAAGATGTGGTTTAGTTTCCTTCTACCCCTGAGAAAACTAAATCGACAGACCCTGTGAGGCCTGATGATGAGGAGAGCTCTAGCAGCTTTAGAAGTGATGAAGAAGAAGCAGAACCTCAACCTCATTCATTGAGGAGGTCTACACAAACAAGAAAGCAACCTGATAGGTTTAGTTATTCATTACTTGATTCTAGTTGTGCTTTTGCTTTACTTTCTAACACTGATGAGCCTAGAACTGTGAAACAGGCTATGGGCATGAAAGAAACAGGTTCTTGGAAGGAGGCCATGGAGGATGAGATGGCTTCTTTGGAAAAGAACAAAACATGGGACTTGGTGCCTTTGCTTGTGGACGAAAACCTATTGGTTGCAAATGGGTGTTCAAGAAGAAATTCGGTGCAGATGGCAGTGTTGAAAAGTACAAGGCTAGATTGGTTGCAAAGGGGTACTCGCAAGTGGAGGGAATTGATTATGGTGAAATTTTCTCTCCCATTACAAATATGACATCCATTAGATTTTTGTTATCTCTTGTAGTTGCTTATGATTTAGAGGTAGAATAGATGGATGTGAAGACATCTTTCCTTCATAGTGATTTGGAGGAAGAAATCTACATGTCACAACCAAAGCATTACATAGAGAAAGGTAAAGAAAATTTGGTTTGTAAGCTTAAGAAGTTTTTGTATGGTTTGAAGCAATCTCCTAGGATGTAGTACTTGAAGTTTGATGCCTTTGTGTTGTCAATTGGTTATCTAAGATCGAAATCGGATCACTGTGTGTATTATAAGTATGATGGTGATCGTATTCTCATTGTTGCATTATATGTTGATGATATGTTGCTCATTGGGAAAGGTAAGAATATGATTTGTGATTTTAAGGCTCAGTTGGCAGCACAGTTTGAAATGAAAGATTTAGGGGCAGCCAAGTACATTCTTGGAATGAAAATCAGAAGAGACAAAACTAATAGAAACCTTCGGTTAAGCTAGAGTAAGTATGTGAAGACTGTGTTAGATAGGTTCTTGTAGACCAATGAGTGTTCATGTTTCATTGGGAACAAAGTTGTCTATTAATGATTGTCTAAAATCTCCTAGTGAGGTGGAGGACATGAGTAGAGTACCTTATGCTAGTGTTGTTGGTAGTTTGATGTATGCTATGGTTTGCACAAGACCAGACATTGCCCAAGCAGTGGGAGTCCTTAGTCGATTTATGGCTAATCCTGGACAGGTACATTGGGATGCAGTTAAGAGAGTGTTCTGATATTTGAGGGGTACTTCTGAGTATTTCATATGTTATCATGGTAATGCTACAAAACCTCCACATTCAATTTGTATTCATGGATTTGTGGATTTTAATTTGGCAGGTGGCATTCATAGTAGGAGATCCACCAGTACATATGTGTTCACAATGTTTGGTGGTGCAATTAGTTGGTTGAGTAAGCAACAACCTATAGTTGCTTTGTCCACTATAGAAGATGAGTATATGGCTGCAACTCATGCTTGTAAGGAAGCCATTTGGCTTAATAGATTGTGTTCAGATATTGGTGTTGATGCAGGTCAAATTAGGATCAGTTGTGATAGTCAAAGTACAATTTGTCTTGCAAAGAATTTAACTTTCCATGCTAGAACAAAGCATATTGATGTACAATTTCACTTCGTGCGAGACATGGTAGAGGATAGGAAGGTAAATTTGGAGAAAGTAGATACTTTGAAGAATGTTGTAGATGCATTGATGAAGCCAATGGGCACAGATAAGTTCATATGGTGTTCAGAGTCTATGGGCCTCTCAGCCTATAGCAATTAAATCATGTTATTCTATTACCTCTTACAAGGTGTTCAACAAGTGGGAGAATGTTGGGAATTAAGGTGTCTCAACCTTGGTAATTCCTTACATTAATTTGATTGTATTTATTTATTCATTGCCTATGATGTAAATTAATTGTAAATTCCATATTGTCATTTTGTGGGATGTGGCACAATGATGTGTCATCCTACATGGAAGATGACAACTTGTAATTTTGTCCTCACATGAGGAGATAGGTGTCCCACTTTGTGGTAGGAATATTTTGCCATGTGTCGGCATCTTGGATGTTGTGTAAGGGAATATTGACCGTAACGGTCATGACAAATTCCTATGACGAAGTTATGACATGTAAGAGTCAAAAATAGGAGATTCTATGACAGGTGAAGACATGTGTCAAAGGGCATCTTTGAAAAAGGCATCTTTGGGCACCCCAAGGTGGACTATGACATGTTGTAAGAGAATATGCTATTTATAGCCTGTGTATGATAGATTCTCTTACATCTGTAAGTTGTAACTTCTATGACAGATTCTATGACGGTCGTAAGAGTCGTAAGAGCATCTGTCATAGCCCATTTTGGAAATAGGTGACCTCTTTGGGATGGGAGTTGTGGACAAGTGTCATAATCATCTTACAATGTTGACCAAGTTTCCATAGGCGTGGGTTTTGGGCCATGAGGCCAAGTTGGATGCCCATTCCAAGATAGAGGCAATTTTGCCTTGTATTTGCTATATAAACAGGTGCTTGGAGGAGAAGATGTACTACAAGTTTTACAGATACTCTTATGCTATCGGATCATCTCCAAATATGAGTGTCGAAGCAAGAGCATTGGCTCTGATTTGTATTATAACCTTCTTTGTTTACATAATACAGTTGAGCAGTGTTTTGGAGTGTGGGGTTTTTCACCCGTAAGGGTTTTCCCCATGTATATCTTGTGTCTATCTTCTTCTATGTCATCTTCTTGTTTATGTGTTTGCTGCAATATCTCATGTTAATGGTTTAATGTTGATGTAATAGTTAGGATAAATTTGAATTTGCACTCTCCTCCCCTCATTAGATTAGTGTAGGAAGCATTTTCCGCACACCTAGCTTCCTTTCAGAATGGTTCTGATCAAGCTTTTTAAATGCTTGAAGTCTGCAACTCTGTTTGCATAATAGAAAGGCTATGTAATACAATGTCCAATGGGATCAATATGCAAAAGATTTTTCTGCTTGGGAAGATTATGTTGAGATGAAGCAAAAGTTTCTGCAAGTTAATCTAAGTTTGAAAACTCTTGAGAGCAATGAGTTTTGTAATGTGATGCTATTTATGTCTTATTTATGTTTTGGATATACATGATACTTAAAAATCATCAAGGATGATGATTCACAAGGGGGGAGTATGTTACACCCCATGCATTTCTATCCATTTACTATTTAGCTAGATTGGTTAATTTGTTTGAATATTGAATGATTATGAATCTCTGCATCAATGTGAAAAGTGAATTTTGAATTAAATATATTTGGAAATGTGAATTATGCAATGTGATGATTATTATTATGAAATGTATGAAGCATGTGATTATCTTGTGAACGGATAACAACTGTGATGGTGGTCTAAGTGGATGCAAGAACAGGTTGCTCCTCCGAAAAGGAGGGGAAGTGTCACTCAGGAGAAGGACTTGGTCTGGTAAACATTGGAGAAAGCCTAAACTGAGCAAACACACACACCACTATCCTATTGGTCTAGGTTAAGTTAGTCAATATGGGTAAAGATAAGTAACCTATGATATTCCAAATGTTTGTTTGGATATGACTTTATGAGTGTTTTGAATGAGGAATGTGGATTAGTCTAAGTGTCTAATGAAGTCTTTTTGATAAGGTTTGAAATTGCAAATCAACGAGCTATGAACACGTGAAATGAATCTATATACACATGTGTAGACATATGTCCACAATAAACTCAAAGACATAAGAGTATCGAGAGATGAAGGACATCCATGTGCATGTGTGTAGTGTTGGCAGATTGTCAGTACTCCCCGTGGGATTCTTGACATGGACTAACCTCCTCTCGTGGATTCATTAACTCCAGTGTTTGTATCAAAAATTGATAGGTCGACCTTTTGGTTTAACATCAATCATGGGCCAACAATTGGTATCAGAGCGAAAGGTCACGGGTTCAAATCCCCCTGGGTAACACTGAGGAGGAGTTTGTTGGCAGATTGTCAGCACTCCCCATGGGATTTGTGACATGGACTAACCACCTCCCATGTATTCATTAACTCTAGCGTTTGTATCAGAAATTGACAGGTCAACCTTTTGGTTTAACAACAATTGTGGGACAACATGTATATGTGCATTTCATATTCATATGTCATTAGTATTTATGTGGATGTCTTTCATGTCATTAATGAATATTTGGACCTCATGTCGCCAGAGGATTTGAGAGTAATGAGTATTATGTGAAGGTGATATATATATATCATTGTTATGTGTTTTGGTATACTAATGAATTAGTGAATGTGAATATTTGGATTCTATTATCAAATGATATGTTATTAAAAGATGTATATATATGTGTTACATGATGGTTATGGCGATGCCATAAAGAGGCACACAGCGATGAAACAATGATAAGCATTCTAATAGCATTGGTTTAAGCACATATATTGGAGCATATGTTAATATTATATGGAGCATGTTAATGTGCCTTATAAAGCGCTATATGTAGCATATATATTATAGAATTATTATCATTCCATAGTGTATATAAACTCAAACTCTTTGGTTGTGTATGGACTAAGCCTTTGAGCACTAGAATGGGCACTTAGCAGGGAAGCACATTTTATATGTACTTGGAACTTTTGGTTAATATTAAATAAAGCATGTTATATGCCTACTTAAGCGCTATAAGCAATGCATTTCTATGAAGCATATGACTCATACGTATTATTATTACTTAGTCTAAAAATCTATGACTCTTGGCAGCGCACAACTATGAGCATTGTTAATCATTCCAAAGTATATTTAAAAACAAACTCTTGAGTATGCTTTGACTTAGCCTTTGTAACCAGTTTTGCTAGTAAATAGAAAACATGGTTGATTTTTTGTCACCTTTATGGAGTGGTTTTAATCTATTAGAAGTCTTTTTTCCATATTTTGGCTGAGTTATTTCATAAGTGTCCTCCTATGTGCCATTTTCTATTGATTCTTTTTGCCACCTCTAAATCTATTTTGGATGAAGGAGGAGTTGTGGCAGATTTTTAATCTAGTTTTTAGCCTAAGTTCTCTTGGTTTTCTTGTATAAAAGAGGAGCATTCTCATTCTATTCTACACCAATCTTTCTAGTCAAAATCTTTCTTATTTGCTGATGTAATTCTGAGTTAGTGTTGTGAGGTTTTTGTTATTTTGTTGTGGATTGTGAGAGGAAGTATAATAAGATTAGAGTATGAGTTGATTTGCTTTGAAAGGGAGATTTAGTTCATTGGGAGAATCATAGGCAAATGATTTTGTTGATCCATTGGAGCTATTATCTTAGGCACGAGGAATTTCTTATCCATATGCTTTTCTATTTTAAAGGCTTTATGTGTTTGATTGTTATTGAGGAATGAATTGTTGTTTATCGATTTGAGTGTTTACTTGTTTGTATATATATATATATACACATATATATATATATACATATACATATATATATATATATACATATACATATATATATCTACATATACATATATATATACATGTATATACATACATGTATATACATGTACATGTATATACATACATGTATATCTATACATGTATATATATACATGTATATCTATACATGTATATATATATAGATATATATATAGATATATATATACATGTATATATGTATAGATATACATATATATATATATGTATATCTATACATATATATATGTATATATAGATATATATATACATATACATGTATAGATATATATATACATATATATATGTATAGATATATATATATATATGTATATATATATATATGTATATATATATCTATGTATATATATATATATGTATCTATGTATATATATATACATATATATATATACATATATATATACATATATATATATATACATATATATATATAGTAAAAGAATTATATTATGAATGTGAAGTTAATCTCCATAGTAGAGATTTGTGTATTTGTGGACTTTTATAAATAATTATTAGATTGAGTATGATTAGTACTTGGTTTATGGGATAGGATAGTAAATTGTAACTTGCAACTAGTATTACTACGACATATGTGTCATAGTAAAACTTGAGAATAGGTTAATCTTAGATTAGTGAACCTATAATGGATGAGTAAAGTTATGTCTGGGATTTGTTGATCCATGGGAGGGATAACCTAAAAATTTTAGTGGGGTTATGCCTAGGATATGTTGATCCATAGATGGGAATGACCGAGATGTCTTTGCAAATCAAGCTTGAATGATGGGTGAGCGTGTGATGTCCATTCTGAGTTAGGGTGATGAAACTTTGGCCAAAGTAGTGTAAATAGCCAACATTTACATTTTCAGTTCACTATGATCCAGATTTACATACTAGGAAGGGCAATCATGCTTGGGGTTGTAGCCACAATGTATGATAGTACTAGATATGTAGGACACAACATCAACTTAGTTTAGGCTATTCTTTGAGGTTACCATACCAATCCCTTCATCGAAGAGTAGGGTCATTTACTAGTATGGTAAATGTGCCAGGGGCCACAGTTAGTCTCTAGTTGGTGGAAAAGCGCTTGAGTGATGCTTCCCCTCATGCAGTTGGCGGTCGGGATTTGAAGACAGACATCAGAACCATTTTGTATCTCTACTTTCAGTTAGCTCTTTGAAGCTTGTATGTAACTTTCTTTGGAAAATTGTAATGAGGAATATTCAATTCCTTTACTGATGAAATGTAATTTGATTATGCAATGAGAGTTTGAAATATGTTTCAAATGTGCATCTTATCTAATGAATTCAAGGAAAAAAATTATTACTTTCACTATCAATATCTTGATCTTTTTACTTTTGAGTTAAACTTAGTAAATCTTAGTTGGTATAACAAGTGGCATGTTACAATAAAGCTAGGGGGCAAATCATCAAACAATGAAACATGTGAGTACACAAAACTCCTCACTAAATGCAAAGACATTTTTACACCAAGTCTTCGAGTGTCCTTGCAAAATGATCTTAGGCAAAGTTTAAACCAAATTGGATAGGTCCATACGTAGTTAAGGAAGATGTCAAAAACAATGTTGCCTTTTGTGCATTATGGAAGGAAAAGAGTTCAACATCTTAAAACATCATAAAACATAAAAACACAAAAAAATATAAAAAACAAAAATGTTAAAAAGAGTTTTGTTTCTTGCATTTTAGTATCATTTTGTTCATCTTGCATTACAGTCAATGACTCTCTCTTATATCATTTTCATTTCAATAAGAAGTCTAAGGTTGCCTAGGTATAGGTGATCCTTTTAGGTTCTGAGATTCCCTATTTTCATAATCACCATTTCCCCCCTTCATTCCTAGTAATTATAATCAAAGCCTAGCTCTTAGCTTTACACTGATCCTAGTCTTAATGAGCCAAGATGTTAGGTCTAAGAAAAGTCAGTATTCAAACCTACAGTGTTCAAAGGAAGCTTGCAAGTAGACCTTCCCAATTCTTCCCTAGTAGAAGAGAAGTCTAACTGGACTATGAAAACATTTTGCGACGCTCAGCCCTTTATCTTCCCTAGCCAAAAATGTCAAGAGGATCAAAACTCTAAAGGAAGCAATCTAAAATATGAGTGAATAAAAAAAATTGAGTTATCAAAATAAGAGTGTTGAGAAAAGTGAGGATTGAGAGATCAAACCATTACATATCCAAAGTTCCAAAAGCATTCATTTGCATAAAAAGTAAAAAATCCAAAAAAATAAGAAAATCAAGTGAGGCATTCTAGAAAATACAAAAACAAGAGATACAAAAAAGAATAAAAGAGAGAATATTGCTGAGTGTCCAAACTCTTGGGTGGAGATCAGTCTAAGCTCAAAGCCTCAAGGGTGACACTCTACCAGAGGAAATAAAATAAAAAGGTACCAAGCACACACATGCATTAGCTGAGCAAAGCCAAAAGTCTAATAGTCTTTAGGATCACTTTCTATCTAGGGACCCTTTTTCTTTCCTATTTTTCTTTTACCCCGGGTTTATCTTGTTTGCCATTTATGATCTAAATCTAGCGAACATCAATAAAATTTGTTATTTGTTTGAGTTGAAATCTTGTCAAATTGTCTTATCTAGATAAAGATCAGTGTTTAGCTTCTAGAAAAGCCTAGAATTTAGAAGGATTCCATCTCCTCCCCGTTCCCCACTTGGTTCTAAGTCCCTATCTCACAAAATTGAATAGGTCTCTTATACCAGAATAACCTGCAATCTCCTATATTGAAAATCATACTAAAGAGTAGTCATATTGTTTGTTCCACCTACATACATGCTATCATAGAAAATCAGAAGTAATAAAACATGTCATAACATCATGGCATTCATAGCACTTAGAACATAGTACTTTTCATTTCATATTTGTGAATCACATCCAAACACATTGCATATCATTCATATAAGAAAAAGACAAAAACAAGGGGCATCATCAATATGTGATCATCTTAGGTATGCATTCTCATAATAAAAATAAAATATCTAGACAACCATATGCACAAGAAGGAAAGTGAAGTAGAAGATGTCAACTAAAGCTATGTATAGATCTCGTCCAATTAGGTCTTATAACAATAAGTGCTAACAATGTCTGAGCACAAGTCACTCCTCCAAATGGAATCAAAAGAGAAAACATGTGTAATCAAGTACACAAGTCACCCCATGCAAGGGGGCAAGGTTAGAAATCTCTTTAAGGTAGGTCTCTCAAAGATCTCAAGGAACATCAAGACCAAACCTTCACAAGATCATCACAAAAACCATAAAAATTAAAAAAATCAAAAAAACCTAAAAAAATATAAAACATAAAAAATCCTTAAAAGTCAAATATGTTCTTCAAAATCTACAATAAAAGGAGAAATTGTTCTCCTCTCTAGCTTAGCATGTCCTCTATTTATTTTATGCATTTTTTTTGCTCTCATTTTGCGCGCATTCATTCCTACAAGTCTCACCGACAAAGGCAAACAACTAGTCAAACCCAAATGATCTATGGTATGTTCATCATTTTAGTTTTTATTATTCATTTTTATATATTCAGATGCCAGACTAATACTAGTTATTTCAGATACAATTGCGAGAAAATTGACAACAGGTAAGTCCTAGTTCAAGAACGGTACCTACCTTTCATGTAGACTATTGTCCCCAAGGGGGCAAATATGTAAGCACCAAAATCATGCACAGCCTCCATGAGGACCCCTATGATGAGTCACAATCCTTGTCATGTATATGTAAGCATGAAATAACATCATCTCTGTAGCAATTCTCTTGGTGATATTTCTTTTCTTCCTCCTTGTGTTGTTTCCCCTTTGTCGTTTTCTCTCTCTTCGCTTTCGACACTTTTTCAACACTTGTCGATTTGCATTTCATGTGCTTGCGACCTTGTCTATAAGCCTTGTATGCATCTTGTAGGTATGTTTTCACCTTTTCCCAGTGTTTTTCATCCATTCCCACCCCTAGAGGCCTTCTAGAGGTCCTCCCTAGCCATCTCCAACTTTTAGTTTTCAGTTTCACTCAACCAATCCAAATCTCCCCATATTATTTCTAGATCTCCCCCAGGAGATCCTACTTTTGCAAGTGGAGATTCAAATTTTCACACATGACTGACCTATTTTTGGAGGCAGATCCCCTCCTTTTCATCTCCTCTACCATCTCCCACCATGGACTTTCACCTAGTGCCCTCCTCTAAGGGTCTCCCATGGTTCACCCTCAAGCAACCTTGACTGGTGAAAGGAGCAACCCATGGGCAACCCTATCATGTTTCTAGCCATAAGTTCACCTAAGTTTCTAGCTCAAAATAGCTCTATTTTCACTCATTTTTCTTCTTGTTTGCATGGAATTTTGTGTCAAATATGGAGCTAACTATTTCATGCACCCACACATGCCTAATTAGCTCTTTTTCATCTTTAGTTATCAATTCATGCATTCCCATGTGCACTCCTCTTTCTTCACTTCTTGAGTGATAAGTTATATTTGGGTGAATATTTTGTTATTAGCTAACTGAGAACAAAATGGTTATATCAACCACAGTACAATGAGTGGTGCAGAAGCACCTACCTAACAGCTGGCCTCCTTGAGGCAGTTAGTTTGTTATAGGTCCGCATGATGACATACAGGATCAGGATATAGGATAACATGATCAGGATATAGGTGAATTGTCCGCATGATGACAGGGCAGTAGGCTATTTTTAGTATGTTTGACTTTATCATGTAATAAGGTCCATTGGACCGATGCTATGTATTAGTTCAGCATAGGACTATGTGTAGGCAGTTAGAGATTGGGATAAGATAGTCTGAGTTGTCCTCTCTCCCAGCCGCTTGGAAGCTCCCAGCCGCTGGGAAGTGAGTTGGTAGTACTCGAAGGATTTGTTATATATACCTTCGATCTGTTAGGGTTTAGATACATTGAGTTCAGATTGATAGTTCAGATTGATTATTGAGATTGATATTGATGTTGCTAGATGTACTGGTGTTGTGTTGAGTTGAGATTCAGGAGAGCAGTTCAGACATTGTGAAGCTGTATTCAGGACATTGAATTTCAATTGAATAAGATCTCATCTTTTGCATTATCTGGTTGTATCTGTGTTGATTTCCTTTTCTGTTTGCAAGTTAATGGGCACTTTCAACCCTTCCACCGGTTGATCCTACAAATCGGTGGAATGGTCCTGTATCATAGTTTAGTTTGCATTTGTGTTTTCTGTTTATGCATTGCATTGTTCAGGAGATCAGTTAGGAGCATGCTGTGAATCAGCCTAGCATCCTCATGTGCTAGGTCTGGAAGACAAGTTGTTAGATTTTGGTTTGAAGGTGATCCGGCCCAGTCGTCACATGATCTTTGTGAAATAGAGCGGTTCGGAGTGCTTACATGCAGTGGAAGGATACACAGGAGTCTGCATGTGCGTTTCCAGTCGGAACGAGCCGCATCATCATCTGCGGATCCATCGCCATCAGGATCGGGTCATGAAGTTGTTGAAGTTTGCATGTTGCAAGTGCATCATGATGTTTTGAGTTGGATATATACTCAGTGTATATATCGCAGTCAGGATCATCTCTCGGGGAAGTTCATCATCCGCATATCGCTAACGGATGCGGGTGTGAAAGTTAAGTTTTTTTGGCTAAGTGTTGAAGAGTTCATCAGGATGATGTGTGACGTCATCGTCATCAGGATATGACGTCATTGTCATCAGGATATTAAGAAATCCCTCAATGCGAGTTTATCCTGTTGTCACTAAGTGGTAAGGTATCGGCGTAGGCAGGAAGTTGTAGTAGCATCATCAGGAGGTTTCGAGGAACCGGATGAACAATATCATGATGCTGTTGCTTGTATCGTCGGGCAGTGGAGCATCGAAGGCAAGTTGTTGAAGTGCAACGTCATCAGGATATTTGGAGCAACCGGATATTTGGATATCCTGCAGACGAAGGTGATATTGAATATCATGATGATGCCGCTTGTGTTTGGCACCCGATGAACAGTGCAACCGGAGGATGTTTGCACCCGTTGATTATCATGATGATGATGATAGGCGACAAACAGAGGAGGTAAATAGTAGTCGACAGGAGGATATTTGCGATCATCCGAAATATGATGATGCTGTTGGAATGTGATGATGCTGTTGGTGTCTCTGGGAAATATGATGATGATGTTCAGCCGATAGAGAATTTTATCATGCTGTTTGTATTGTTGGCTACTCCTTCCTGTTAGTTGGCCTCCATTGCGTCCCACTCTGCATCAATGAGATTTAATCTCTCCTATCAGAAAGAGGAGGCTCCCTTCTTATTACTCACTATAATCAACAAGTACTTAACAAAGTTTATGTACACTAAAAACTAACCATTGGATGGATCCATATCATCTATTTCTCTTTTTTCAGAAGAGATGTTTCTTCTTAATTCTCACAAAGTATGATAAACTTAAAAATCACTTGTTGGAACAATAATAAACAATATCCAAATTGAATAAATGTAAGAATACCCAAAATGGTACTAGAGTAAAGTAACCAAGAAACCCACAAAAGCATAGTCTTTTGTTGCTTCTTCCACTGATTTGAAGTTGGAAATGTATAGAATATAGTGTAGCCCAAAGTCTCCACCGTATACTATAAAAAGATTAATGAACACAAAAAATAGCTAGCAGCTCAAAGTCTTCTAATATTTTCCACTCACGAACATAGAACATAAACTCCAAAGATAATGTTGTAGCACAAAGACTCCAAAATGAACTTTAGATCACCTCCCATATTATATAAACTCACACTACAATTTGATCAATTGCATAAGAAAGTGCAAAGGAAAAGACATAAGAACATCTCCTATGTACCACAAGTTTATTCCAAAACAAAGTTTGAATGCCCGTTTGCTTTTCTTGTTATTGATAAAATTATGAATTACAGCTTGAACACAAAGTCTCAAAATGCTCTTCAATTTAGTAGTGCTTCACTTCAGTAACTAAAAGATCATATTTACATAAGAGGCCCTCTTTATTTATAAGGAGAGGTCGAGAGAAAAAATAGGAAAACTACAACTACTTTAACTTATTCAAAAACTGAGTCCTAATTGACTTATGACTCTATCTCACAAATCCATGTATTCTAATTTTTCAAAATGACATGGATTTTGTCAATTACAACTCAAAAATCAAGGAAACTAAAATATAAAAAATATCTAAGTGTCCTTGGACACTTCATTGTCTTGATCCTTCTCTAAGAATTATTCATATCTTTTCACAGTAGCCTAGACTTCATTACTGTCAGGCCCTAGTGTATGCTTGGAGATGATAAGTACCTTAGTGATGGAGTCAGTGAGGGTGTCAGGCACACTCTTGTGCTTATTCAATAACTTCTATAGCCTATTCAAAATGGTCTGGAACTCCATCAACCTGCCAAGTGAAGCCAATGAAAAGACTTTTGTTTCAACTTTTGTTTACACCAAGTTGGTGAACTCTTGAATGAATATACCCTCAGGGAGTGTCTTCTAGTTGTCATCAAGCATATGACATGGTAGCTCTATCATCTCATAAGAAATGTTATGAGCCTTGGTTTCTCCCCTTTCAATGTCTTTTTTCAAATCGAGTATCAGGGCTTCAATAATGTCCTTTTTGTGTATCATGGCCTCTCGATACTCCACATATTTTCTCCTATTGGGGATGACCCCATGTTCAATCAACACTTCAATTTTAAAATCTTGTAGCTTGTTCCAAGAATCAAGATCTTGTTCAATAAACTACATGTCTTGAGAGAGAATTTCAAGTGTTTGATTGATTTCTTTGCCAATTTTACCCAGTTTGTTATAGAGCTTAATGGATGATTTTATAAGCAACAAACCTTGGGTAAGAACTTTGTCTATCTAGGCATCAACTACTTAACCCTTTGCACCAATTCATTTTTCTTTCAAAAAGGCTTCATTGCTTGTGCTGGTACCAATAGGTTCAACTTGTTCAGATGAATGAGTTATTTTGAGAAGCACTGATTTCAACTAATCAACCTGTACTTTGAGTTGGTCCTTTATGACTTTGTCCCTATCATATCTATCTAGCAAAGCATTCAGTTGTGCTAGAATGTCCTCCTTTGCACTTTCATGCATTTGTTTCCCCAAATCAACTCTAGTTATGAAATAATCAGGATTTTCAAAGTCTATGATACTTTTGTCTAATGAAGGTACAACAATCTCTATATATTTGTGCCTTGTTTCATAAACAAACACCCTTGACAAAGTCTTAGCCTTTTTGGTTGCCTTCAACTTTGCTAGAACTAGTTGACCAAAATCAAAGTCATGGAGTGACACAACTTTCTTCATTCTTTTAGGTTGATGTCGTATAAGCCACGGTGGAAGGACAAATTTATCACCTCTTACTTTTGCATTTGTGGTTTGAGTGGACACAGGTGGAACTGTAGGTTCTTGTGACTTAGGTGGAATGGGGGAATCTTGCATGGATACAGACACAAGTGGGGTATGAGTGACAAGCGATGGTGTTTGAGTTTGCACAACGGAAAGGTCAGCATCAATATTCACTTGAGGGGAAGATGAACCTAGAAACTTTTCAAAATCTAACTAAGAGATTGAATCAATCATAGACATGGGAACATCCGAAAGACTAGGCATTGAAGAAAGAGGAACAAAAACATTATCTACATTGTCTAATGGTGTATCAAAATAGACTGATTCTCAAGTGTTGAAAGAGAAGAACTCACAGAGTGGATGGACACACTTGGTGAAGGTGATTGAGGGTTATAAGGAATACCTAACAATTTTTGTGCACTTGATATAACTAGAGTTGCAGGAGTTTGCACATTTGAAACCATAGGAGAGGAAGGAAGGGGTGTTACTTGAGCAGATTTAGCTTATGGATTGTCAAGTGGTTGTTGTAACTCCTTTTCTACTACCTCCTCTTGCTCAACATCTTGTTGTGTGGATGTTCCTTCCTTTTCCTTTCCTTTCCCCTTATTTCTTGTCTTGAAGACACTTCAACTTCTCCTTAGCAAGAGTGGTATCTTCCTTATTCTTTGTCCTCAATTCCTCTTTCCTTCCTGGAGGTACTTTTGTTGGTTCTTCCTCAAAGTCTGTTAAGACAGGCTTCAATGTTAAACCTTTATTAATCAGCCACACATTGGTGTTTGCAAGAATCAATTGAAATATTTGTCTCACAGAAGTCAACTCTTTCTGAGACCATTGAATAGTAGGTAGAGGGGTGTCAGCAATCTTGTTGTCTATGAACTCAGCCTCTACTATGTCTCCTTCATCTTGCATATCTTCAAGTACATCAACATTTAAAAATTTCTTACCTAATCAAGAGTGAGCCTATTGTAATCCATCTTTCTGACATCCTCATCAGTTCTATAATCTAGACAAATGTCTTCAACCATATGCACATGAGTATAGTTACCTTTGAGCTTATTCTTCATACCTCAATAGTCAAAGTCTTTCCATCTTTTGTATCTTTTCAAGGTAACCCATTGCAACTCGATCTCCATAGCCTTGGCTGTCAGAGTTGTAGAGATATCATACCTTCCAATCTTGAACTAAAATTTGAATCCTCCTCAATGTGAGCTGGCTTGTTTGATATGAACATCCATCACCTGCCTACACAACTCCATCAAGACCATCTTGTCCCCTGGGTACTTGGGAAGCATGTATGACTGTGATGGGGAGCACACAGCAAGAAACGCAAAACGGGCCCTAATTTCCTTACAATCAGCAAGACTAACAAATGAGCCACTGACCCATCACCATCAGGCAGACAACCATTGTCAGAAAGACTCTCCTAAGTCTCTCCGTGACCAAACGCACACCGATAGCTCAACCGGTTTTAATTTCAACGAGACATCTCCTATCGGCCAAGTCTTCCATCCTCCTACCGATGCCCCGATGGCGGTTAAGTCCCCATCGTCTTAATCGTGATGGTTAACACACTGGTTAGTTGTGACCTTATTGGCGAGACCCTTCCTGTCAGTGAAACTCTTAGCTTATCTCTTGATGCACCGATGGCATTTACCTTCGATGAGACCTGTTCTATCGGTGAACAATTGCAATCTTTGGCCGATGCGCCGATCACTCTGATGTCACCTTTGACCTTCTCTCATCGGCATGACAATTACTATCGATCACACTAGGGTTTACTACACCGATACGTCGATGCACAGTTTACCTTCTCCCGAACCCTAGCACATGGAGATGCTAGGTCAACCTACTATGCAACACGCACTGACTGGATCCTTTGCACTGTCGAACAAGAAAAACAAAACAAGAAGCAAAACAAATATTCATACAATGAAGCCATTCCACTAATTTTGACAGAAATCTTACCAGTGGAATGCTTCACATCGACATATTACAGTAACAATGGAAAGAACAGAAATCTACAGCTATACAAATTACAATTACAGAGAACAGAAATCAAATTGACAGAACAAAATAGCTTTATTTCTCCTTAGAGCAATACTCAATGACACTCAACCTCTTCTCTTCGATATGATTACAATTCTGGTATCATTTGGTTCATTCCTCTGGGTTTATAAACTCGCCCTGAGGAAAACCAATCGATTCCAAGTGGCTGGGAGAAAAACCAACCAATTCCAAGTGGCTGGGGGAAAACCGTCTTGAGATTAACCAATTGACAAATATGACCTAAATAAAAAAATGAAAATACATTGGTCAAATAGACCTTATTACAACACCAAAACATGATTTTCTAGGTGCTCTTGCACCATACTCCCTGGGTGAAAGTTGTCTCAAGTCCTCTTAGAGACTAACTGCTGCAAATCACCACCCTGCTTTTTTATGTCTTCTACTAGCATCCATGTGGCCTCTGAGTCTAGAAGTCCTTGCCATTTGACTAAGTGCTCAAAATAGGTCTGATTTCTGGTCTTCTTGGTTGTCCTGCTATCCAAGATGCACTCCATCTTTGGTGGTTCCTTAGGTGGTAAATACTGCACCCACTCAGCATTCTCTTGGACAAAATCCGTTGTACCTTCTCCTATATCAGGACTCTTAGATAATTTTAGATGAGCAACATTGAATATAGATGAAATAGCAATATCATTAGGGAGTTTAATTTTGTAAGCATTAGGACCATATTTCTCCAGAATCTGATAAGCTCCAATTTTGCATATCATCAACTTGCTATGTTTTCCTATGCGCAGTTTGTTCTTGTTGAGATGAACCATGACCATATCTCCTATTCGGTATTGCACATCCCTTCTTCTTTGATCCACTCTAGCCTTGATCTTCTGACTGTTCTGATGTAGAGTATCTTTGACTTGTTGATGGATCTCTGTCATAGCCTCTACAAATGTATCAACATCTCTCAATTCAAAAATGCCTCTAGGCTGACTACCATAGACAACTTCAAAAGGACTTAGACCTATACTTCTATTTGTAGAATCATTATAGGCATACTCGGCATGTAGGAGTACCACATCCCAACTACTACCATGTTCTTTTGTCAAACATCGCAGCAGATTGTCTAATGACCTATTCACAACCTCAGTTTGGCCATCAGTCTGAGGATGATAGGTTGAACTAAAAGACAAATTTGTACCCAATCGTTTCCACAAGGTTCTCCAGAAATGTCCCACAAATTTGATGTCTCTATCAGATACAATACTCAAAGGTAACCCATGAAAATTGACAATTTCTTTAAAGAACAAACCTGCAATGTAACTAGCATCATTGGTGGTTTTACAAGGAATAAAGTGAGCCATCTTGTTGAACCTGTCTACCACAAAAAACACACTATCATAACCTGTCCTTGTCTTGGGCAATTCCATCACAAAATCCATACTCAAACTTTCCCAAGGTCTATTTGGTATGGGCAAAGGTTGGTATAGTCCTGCATTGGTTGAGACACCCTTTGCTCTCTGGCAAATCATACAACTCTCAACAAACTTTCTGATATCAGATTGCATCCTTGGCCAAAAGTAAAACCTTCTTACAAGATCTAAGGTCTTATTGAGCCCAAAATATCCTCCTAAACCACCACTAGGTTTCCCCTTCACTATATTATCCCTCATTGAACATTTAGGGATACATAGTAGACTCCCTTTAAATAAAAGTCCATCCTACAATGTATAATCTAAAAATTCATTGTGGAAAGCATTGGCAAACTCACTGCATACCTTGTAAATCTCCTTGAAATCTTGGTCCTTGTCATACAATCCTTTGAGTGCCTTAACACCCATGCTTTATAGCTGCACTTCGTGCACTGTCAACACCCTTCTACTTAATGCATCAGCAACCTTATTGGTTATCCCTTTCTTATGCTTGATGATGAAGGTGTATGCTTGAAGACTTTCCACCCACTTCATGTGTCTATGATTGAGCTTGTCCTATCCATTCAAAAAATTGAGAGCATGATTGTCAGTGTATACAATAAATTCTTTAGGAAGCAAGTAGTGCCTCCATTTTTTTAGAGCTTGTACCATGGCATATAATTCTAAACCATAAGAGGAGTACTTCCTCATAGCTTCATTCAATTTTTCACTAAAAAAGGCTACTGGTCTACCTTCTTGACTCAACACTGCACCTATGGCCAGCCCACTTGCATCACATTCAATTGTGAAAACCTTATTGAAATTAGGAAGTACTAAGACAGGATACTTGGCAACTTTCTGCCTCAGACTTTCAAAACTCTGATCTGCCTCTTTTGTCCACACAAACTTCACCTTACCTCCACCCTTGATGGTCTCTAACATAGGTGCACAAACATCACTATAGTTCTTAATAAATTTTCTATAAAATGTGGCCAAGCCATGGAAACTTCTGACCTCTCCTACTGTCCTAGGTGTAGACCAATTCAAAATAGCCTCTACCTTGGAAGGATCCATTTTCAAATCACCCTTAGAGATGACAAAACCTAGGTACACCAATTCTTGTTTCATGAAGTCACACTTTTCCAAGTTTATCAAAAACTTCTGATCTTGCAACCTCTTCAAGACTATCTCCAAATGTTCCAAGTGTTCTTCCTTGCTCTTACTGAACACCAAGATATCATCAAGGTAAACTACCACAAATTTCCCTATGAATTCCTGCAACACCTCATTCATTAGTCTCATAAAGGTGCTTGAGCCGTTTGAAAGACCAAAAGGCATCACAAGCCACTCATACAACCCTTCATTGGTTTTAAATGTTGTCTTACATTCATCCCCCTCCCTTATCCTTATCTAGTGATACCCACTCTTCAAGTCTATCTTGGAGAAATAAGTAGCACCCCCCAAATAGTCCATTAGATATTCTATTCTAGGAATAGGAAACCTATACCTGATGGTTATCCTATTTATTGCCCTAGAATTAGTACACAGTCTCCATTTCCCATCTTTCTTTGGGGCTAAAATAGTAAGTACTGCACATGGGCTAAGGCTCTTCCTTATCAGTCCTTTGTTTAGGAGTTCTTGAATCTAGTTTTCTATCTCTTCATTCTGCTGAGGGGTCATTTTGTATGTTGCCTTATTAGGAAGTACTGCTCCTCGTCTGAGATCTATCTGATGGCTAATGTCGCTAACAGGTGGTAGGGAATTGGGTATATCTTTTGCAATCACTCCTTTGTAACTCTCAAGCAAATCTCTAACCTCCTTAGGTCCTACTTCTCTCACACTTTCCTTCTTTTCCCCCTTAGGCTTCACAATCAAAGCAAAACCTACTCTATCACCTTCCTTTAATGTGTCCATGAATTCTCTTTCTCCTACCATCATTACACTAGACCCTACATGCTGTGGATCCTCTTCTACCAATGACTGTATCCTATAAGTCACACTATCCTTTTGGAATGAGTAAGCATTCTTTTCTCCATCATGATGAGCTTTTCTATCAAAATGCCATGGTCTGCCTAACAAAAGATGGCAAGCATCCATTGCAAGGATGTCACACAAAATTTTCTCTCTATACTCCCCAATACTAAATTCTACCCATGCCTATTCATTGATGAGTATGTGCTACCCCTTATTCAACCAACTGACTTTATATGGACTGCTATGGGGTATCTTTTATAGATTCAACTTATTCACTGCTTCCAAAGATATGATATTATCAGTAGAACCAGAGTCAATAATAACTTTACAAACCTTACCTTAGATCTTGCATTTGATTCTAAACAAAGCCTTTCTTTGAGATGGTTCAGTCTGCACTGGTTCCTTGAGCAGTGTCCTCTTGATCATCATATTTTCTCTCATTTCTGATGCTAGATTCACTTTAGGAGATGTTACACTCCTTGCATCTTCTTGAATCAAAGTGGTTCTCTTCTCACCACCATAAGAAGTTGAGGCCTTCTATGGACACTTGTATGCTAGGTGCCCTATCTGATTGCAGTTATGACATCTCATATTGGAGAATTTAGATCCTCTACCTGATCCATTTGTCCCACCTCTTCTATTAGACCTTCTTCCTTAGTAGCCTCCTCTGCTACTTGAGTATCCAACTTGCTCTTCTTGGCTAGACTCACCACTAGGCCTCTGGTTAGGACTTCTTCCTCCAAAACTACCTCTGCCCCTAAAATTCCTTCCACCTTTACCTCTATTATTCTACTCACTCTTTCTCTTTATCTTCTCTTCAGCCCTTAAGGCCATTTGGAAACACTTGTTCACTGTTTCTAGTGCTAAGATGCTGATCTCATCTTGGATGTTCATCCTTAGGCCATTCAAATCCCTGGCCACCTTCTCTGACTCTTCTTCTTGTCTCTTTGATCTGAGACTAAGTTTATGAAACTCTTATGTGTATGCATTCACATCAAGGTTTCTCTGTCTTAGGTTCTGCAATTTCTTATACATCTGCACATTATAGTCCAGGGGTAAGAATTGTGCCTTGATTTTGGTCTTCATCCTTTCCCGTGAGGTTATCATATTCTTCCCCTCCTTGACTCTCTCTCCTTGCTCATAATTCCACCATGCAAGAGCAGATCCCTTCAATCTTGCCTTTGCCAACTTAACCCTCTTATCATCAAGGACTTCTTTGTATTTGAAATGATTGTTCAATGCCTCAATCCAGTTAATCACCTCTTCAGCTTCCATACTTCCACTATACATAGGCAACCCATCTATGGTGTCCCTATTGACTGACTTCAATACATTTACAAATGCCCTCTGGTCTGTTGGTATCTCCTTTGTCTTCTTATTAGTTTCATCAATTTCTATATCGTCTCCATTGCTATCACTTTCATCTTCCCTATCTTTGTTTTTGGACTGCTTGAACTCTCCCAACTTAGATTCAAGCATCTCCTCGATCAGCTTCTTAATGGCGTCCTGCGACATACTTTTGGGAGGCATCCTCTCCTCCTCTATCTCGCTTTCTTTGTTAGACATACACTATTCACAGATGGCACCCAAGCACTAATACTCCTGCAAATCCTTAATTCAACTTGCCACCCAAATCTTAACATGGCTCTGATACCAATATGATGGGGAGTGCACAACAAGAAATGCAGAATGGGCCCTAATTTCCTTACAGTTAGCAAGACTAACAAATGAGTCGTCGATCCATCACCATCGGCCAGACAACCACCATCGAAAAGACTCTCCTAAGTCTCTCCATGACCAAACTCACACTGATAGCTCAACCAGTTTTAATTTTGGCAAGACATCTCCTATCAGCCAAGTTTTGCATCGTCCTACCGATGCCCTGATGGTGGTTAAGTCCCCCTCGTCTTAACTGTGATATTTAACACACCGGTTAGTTGTGACCTTATTGGCGAGACCCTTCCCATCGATGAAACTCTCAGCCTATCTCCCAATGTGTCGATGGCATTTACCTTCAGTGAAACCTGTTCTATCGGAGAACACTTGTAATCTTTGGCTGATGCACCGATCACTTTGATGTCAACTTTGACCTTCTCTCATCGACATGACAATTACTATCAACCGCAATAGGGTTTACTACGTTGATACGTCAATGCACAATTTACCTTCTCCTGAACCCTAGCACATGGAGATGCTAGGTCAACGTATTGTGCAACACGCACTACTGGATCCTCTGCACTGTCAAATAGGAAAAACAAAACAAGAAGCAAAACAAATATTCATACAATGAAGCCATTCCACTAATTTCGACAAAAATCTTACTAGTGGAATGCATCACATCAACATATTATAGCAACAATGGAAAGCACAGAAAGAACAGAAATCTACAGCTATATAAATTGCAATTACAGAGAACAGAAATTGAATTGACGAAATAGAATAGCTTTATTTCTCCTTAGAACAATACTCAATCACACTCAACCTCTTCTCTTCGATCTGATTACAATTTTGGTATCATTTGGTTCATTCCTCTGGGTTTATAAACTCACCCTGAGGAAAACCAACCAATTCGAAGCGGCTGGGAGAAAAACCAACCAATTCCAAGCGGCTGGGGGAAAACCATCTTGAGATTAACCAATTGACAAATGTGACCTAAACAGAAAAATGAAAATGCATTGGTCAAATAGACCTTATTACAACACCAAAACATGATTTTCTAGGTGCTCCTGCACCAGACTACCCACTGAAACAGCCTACCCTTAGGTATGTGAAAGTAGGGAATTGCAGGAAGATGCATCCAAATTTCTTGACTTGTTCCCATGCTTGATCTGATACTCTCTTTTTCTCCAGATCCTATTCCGGCAAGTAGATATAATGATAGAAGAATGCATCATTCACCCTCCTATAATGCTTAATGCTTTCTATCAGGGTGAGTTGGGGGTAGTATTGGTACACAAGAATTAATCTTCTATCATCTTCACATGTTAGCCATGGAAAATGTTTCATAGAAGCAACAACATAAAATAGATATGAAGTCATATAAAATCTCAATGTCGTTGACACTATAGCTAACTACTCACATATGGAATCACTGATTTGCTTACCCCACCATATTTTTTGTTCACCTTTTCTAATGACACGAATATACTGAAACATCCAGTCTTAAAAGACATTTGATGCTTAGAGGCCTTTTATCCTGCTAAGAAGGGTAATAAGATCACCAACTTCCTCAATGAACTCACTCCTAAAAATGTTCTTTGGCCATCTTGATATGGTAGGATGAGGAGTTTTGAGTCATCTGGTGTTAATGATCTTTTTGCATTTCTCAGTGTGTGTATCATATAATACTTTTGTGCTTCTTCAATGGAAAGATCAGCATAATCCTCAATGTCAGGGTACTTGAATACTGAGTCAAATAAGTTAACATCTAGCTGAATGATCACATTCCATTAGCATCAGATATACTCTCAGTATCTTTATCAAACCTCTCCACCATGGCCAAGACAAAATCTGGGTTCTGAGATGACATCGAAAAGGTGGAAGCTAGGTGGATATCACTATCTAGAACACATTGCATGTTTGGGGGCAATGGTTGTTGGTTCAGTCTTCCCAAAAAATAGGACATGTCAACATGCACAATCTTTGTATCTTTAATCTCATCCACATTTGACTCAACCGAAGTAGCTGGGACAACTCCTTGGAATTTGTATTTCATCTTCTTCTTTGGGGAGGATTCTGACATTTGACAAATGAACTGGAAAAATATGATTTTTTGAATAAACTTCTCAAAGTTAGAAAGATCTCATTCAATTTGCCTTTTGTACAATCTCAAGAAAACATATCATCTCCATGACCAAAAGTATTCACTTGCCAGATCAAGAAAAATCTTCGCTTAGAGTATCATTTTCAAATTTTCCAATGTTTAGATAAAATTTAGTTTTCAAATGCAAGTTGGAGTTTAAACTCTGACCTACATTTTTTCAATGCATCTAGGCAAATATGTTAATCAAAGTTTAAAGTCTGATTGACATAGAAGAAATGTTAGAAAAAGGAATATGTACATCAGACTTTAAATTCCAATGTGCACATCTTAAGGGGTAGATCAAGTGTACATCAAAATTTAAAACCCGATGTGCATCAATAGTTTTAGCTAAGTCCAACAGGTAAGGTAAGATGTAGATCAGGTTTTAAAACCTGACCTACATATGCAATAAAAACCCTAAGGATGTTAAGCGGGTTTCAAACTCTACATAACATCTTTTGATGGATGTTAAGCGAAGTTTAAAACCCACTTAACATCCTTCAATGTTTGGAAGGTAAGTTTGGGGAGAGTCATAAGTTTGTATCCCATGGATGGAGTATGGACTTTGAAATCTGTACAACATCCACAGAGTTGTGTGGATTTTAAAGTCCACACTTCATCCCACAATAGCAAAAGTTACTTAGGAAAAGACTGAGATGCATTGTTTAGAGTTTGACCTTCAAACAATGCATGTTGTTCAGAGGTCAAACTCTAAACAACAACAATATCAAAACAAAAATGATAGTAAAAAAGAAACCCTAGGTTTAAAACATGACAAAACACACATAAAAACAAAGCAATAAACCCTAGGTTTTCACACACAACATATAGATGAAACAACCCTAGCTTTTACACATACAAAGAAGAACAACAAAAACTAGGATTTAAACACATACACAACATACAGAGCTTTCACTAAAAGAGAAAAAACAAATAGAAAAGTAGAAGAAATAAACATAGCTCACATACCTGAAATTGAGGTTCACCAAGATCTGAATCAAAACACCTTTGACGTGATTTCGGGAAGCTAGGGCTCGATGGAAGCGGGAATAACTGACTCAGAGTAATATAAAAATGAAGAAAGAAGAAAAACCAATATAAAGCAAAGAAAGACTTAGAAAATCTTTCATTAAAAGAAGCCATTAATGCCGAGTGTGCCAACATAGGAGTGTAATTGCAGAAATATTTTCTACAATTACATCCTATATGCAAATGCAAATTTTATTTTTGCATTGACAACTCAGTATGCAAGAATGACTAACATTAGGAAAAACTAAAAATTAAAAAATACTCAAAACAAACCTTGATAAAAAAAATCAAAGAGATTCTTCGAGGGATCAAGTCATGCTAGAGATGATCTAAAAATGTCTGAATTCACGTCCTTAGAGGACTTGGGCTACACAACGGACAAGTTTTGTAGGGGTTGTCCCATAAATTGAGTGAATTATAATTTGAAGATAACAACTGGCTCTAACTGGGGAACTTCCTTCGATGATCCTTTGAAATGATCGAAGAGAGAAGAATCCCAAAACTCTAAGTGTCTTTATCCAACCATTGGGCTATAGAGTCAGGTGACAAAACATAGGATAAAATTGTTGCAAATATGTGCCTAAGTGGTGTTGTCATTGATGTCAACATATCCTTGTTGCCATTAGTGTCAACTATATATTATTTTGTTGTCTGTATAGAAGACCAGATTGTTGAGGATATTAAGAAAATTAATTTCAATCAATATATGCGGACCATATGGATGACTAGAGGTTTACCTAAAGAAGATCCAATTATGAGTTGAGAAGTTTGCATTAAGATCTGAGGAAGTTATGGCCATCTGAGTAGAACTGGTTCCTGCAATACTCAGGAGAGACAGAGTGATAGGAAAGTGGTCTGGATTTCTCCAGTAACATAAAATGATGATTTGCGGATCTAGAGGCATGTTTGGGAAGTCAGTGTGTATCATCAACTCCAGTGGTTCATGGTTTGGAGGTCTGCAAGCTATCTTTCTAGTTTGACAATCATGGCAGACAGTGTTCTTGAGGATCCAGAGGAAGATACAAATGATTCTAGAAATTTGGTATAGTGTGGATGTTATTGGTGAATTCAATGTGCTTGTGGAGGTCTCTAGATCATGTGGCTACTGTGTTGGAGGTCCGCATTGAAGATTGAGCTTATTGTTGAAGATTTCTTCTTTGAGGTTCTTGTTCTTCCCAGTTCCTGGCCGACTGGATGTTCCTAGCGTGTTGCGGATCATCTAAGAGCATTTTATGAAGCATGGCATATGTGTAGAGGAAGATTCAAGTCTCAGTTGTGTTTGGCCGACAGTGTAATGATTCATGTTAAGTTTAGTCAACCTTGTTGATCATTCCAAGGTTGATGAAGTGTATAAATACTTGTTGAAGAGTTGTTGAAAATCATCCTTGTACAAAATGAATTAAATCTGAAGAAAGGATCAAAAGCAGAGCAGAGAAGAAGAGAAGTGAAAGGAGTACAGAGTGAAGAGTCAGTGAAGAAGAATTTAAAGATAGAAGCAGAAATTTTTGTGAGCCTTCAAAGGGATTGAATCAGGCATGAATGTAGATGCTATTTCTCAATTCGTTATCTCCGTGTAAATCATAATTCCTTATAGGCAGTGAGCCTCCTTCTGAGCAGTGAGCTCTGGGCAGTGCGCCTGAAGGCATGTGCCTTCTATTTTCTTAAGTACTTTTAATAGGGTACGCATTTTTGTGGGTTAACCCCCACTGTGGTTTGTCCCTTGACTACGTTTTCCACGTCAAAAATTTTGATGTTGTATGTTCATGTTATTTCTGCTCGTGTTGATTCATGCTTAAATGTTTACATCATTAATTTTTTTGTAAATTAAGAAAGAAGATTAAAAGTGCATAAAAGGTTAAAGTTTGGGGACAACTGATTCACCCCCCCTCTCAGTTGTCCAGACTAATTCCAACAACTGGTATCAGAGCCAAGTACCTCTAAAAGAAGCTTGATCACTTGAGGAGATCCAAGATGTCATTTTACAAGAAGGAAAGTCTGAGATTTGATGGAACAAATTACTCCCTCTAGAAGGTACGCATGCAGTGTCATCTAGAATGTATGGGTGATGTCTTTTGGGTAATAACCAAGAATGTGTATAAGATTCCAAAGAATGGACCTTCAAATATAGACGAAATCAAAGATGCTGAACACAACATTCGAGCTAAAGAAGCATTGTTGAGTGCCCTATATAATACCAAATTGGCAAATGTCCTAGATTTGCCAACTGCTCATGAAATCTAGATTAACTTGGAAAATCTGTATGAAAGTGACAAATATGTTAAATGTGCCAAGCTACAAAGCCTGAAAGGTAAATATGAAATATTGGTAATGAGTGAAGATGAAAACATAACTTCCTACATGCAGAAAGTGAATGAACTTGTGACCAGTATCAGAAATGCAGGTGGAGTATTAGAAGAATCAAAAATTGTTTCCAAAGTGCTCAGATCCTTACCGGTAGCTTACAAGCATAAGGTTGCAGCCATTGAAGAAACCAGGACAGTAACAATTGTCACAAGGGATCATTTAGTTGGTAAGCTTTCAACATTTTAAATGAGTGAGTTTGGTGATTCTCTCCCTACGTCTGAATCTGCATTCAAGGACAATGTGTATGGAAAGCAAAGATATGATCCGGGTGAAAGTTCTTCAAGAAGATCAAACAAATTTGTGAAGACAAGGAAGGATCTTGAAGATGATGAAAATGAGACTGCAGATCTTGAAGCTCTTATTGCCAAAAGAATGCCAAGAGGATCCAGTAAGTATGAAGGAAAGTTGCCATAAAAATGTTTTTCTTGTAATAAGATTGGTCATTTTGCCTCAAGTTGTCTAAAGAGATTTTCAAAACCAAACCCTAATATATACAATACTGTGTCCAAAAAGCTAGAGAAGGAGTCACAGATGATGAATCTAATCATGGAGAAGGGGATTGGGTGTTCATTGTTATTAAAGAAGAAGATCCAATATCTACTAAATCTGCTAATTGTGCAAATGTCAAAAGTGCCTTGGTTGCTCCGGTTGTTGAAAAGGATGAATGGGTGATTGATAGTGGATGTTCTCATCATATGACTAGTGACAAGTGTAAGTTTGTGAGTTTTGAAAAATATGAAGGTGGGCTTGTGAAATTTGGAGACAACTCAGCTGGTAGAATCTGTGGCAAAGGATCTATCTCTTTTGATGGTAAGAACTGCACCAATAATGTTCTGTATGTGGAAGAACTGAAACATAATCTTCTCAGTGTTGGACAGTTGGTTGACAAAGGTTATGACCTTTGATTCAAGGATGGAAAATGCAGAATCTTGGAGAGCTCCGGAACTGAAATTGCATCTGGTACTCAAACTAGAGGTAACATCTTTCATTTAAGCAGTTCTGACAAAAGTTGTTTGATTTCTCAGATAGATCAAAGTTGGTTATGGCATAGGAGGATGTGTCATGTGAATTTTGATAACATTATCAAAATAAGTTCCACTCAGGTTGTAAGAGATCTTCCAAGACTTGTGAAACCTAATAGCATATGTAGAGAATGTCAATTGGGTAAACAAAACAAAATTTCATTCAAAAGCAAAGAACAAGCTTCTAGTGGGCGATTGGAACTGTTACATACTGATCTCTATGGTCCTGCTAGAATTAGGAGTGTGCAAAGAGATAGATATTTCATGTTGCTGATTAATGATTGCTCTCGGATGATGTGGGTAACTTTTCTAAAAGAAAAATTGAAAGCTCTTGATAAGTTTAAAGTGTTCAAGATAATGGTTGAAAATGAGATTGGTGGGAAACTAAAGTGTCTGAGATTTGACAGAGGTGGAGAATTTACTTCCAGTGAGTTTGATGCCTTCTATGAAAAGCATGGAATAAAAAGACAGTTATCTACTCCTAGGACTCATCAGCAAAATGGAGTTGTGGAAAGAAAGAACTGGACCATTCAAGAAGCTACCAGGACCATGATGATGGAAACAAATATTCCTCAAGTCTATTGGAGAGAAGCCATGAGTACTGCTATCTACACTCTTAACCAGGTGCAGATCAAAGGAAATTCTGGTAAGACTCCTTATGAACTATGGTTTGGTCATCCTCCTACTGTGAGATATTTCAGAGTTTTTGGTAGTAAATGCTATATCAAAAGAGATGAAGATTTAGGCAAGTTTGATGCAAGAAGTGATGAAGGAATAGTTTTGGGATACTCTACTCAAAGTAAGGCTTACCGATGCTTCAACAAGAGGTTGAATAAGATTGTTGAAAGTGCTAATGTTAAAGTTGATGAAAGCAAAGGACTTTCCAGGTACTGCGGATATGATTCAGATGATCAAGATGAAAGTCAAAGCCAAGGAAGGCAAGTTCAAATTTAGACTCAAATCTAGATTGATCCAGTAACTCCAGTAACCTAAGAGGTTAGTGCAGATGATGAGGAACAAGTTCAAGAAACAAAAGATCAAACAATTCCCAAAACCCCCAGGTATGTAAGAATGAATCATCCTGAAGATCAAATCATAGGAGATAGAAATAAAGGTATTCGAACTAGGAGAAGAGTTGTTGAAGATCAAGAAGAGATTTGTTTGATTTCAAAGATTGAACCTAAATCAGTGAGTGAAGCCTGTAAAGATTTAAACTAGGTTAAAGTAATGGAAGAAGAATTGATGCAAATAGAAAAGAATCACACTTGGGATCTTGTTCCTAGACCTGAGGACAAAAATGTGATTGGAACCAAATGGGTCTTCCAGAATAAGCTAAATGAAGATGGTGAGGTTGTAAGAAACAAGGCAAGGTTGGTTTGTAAAGGCTACTCTCAAGTGTAAGGAATTGATTTTGAAGAAATTTTTGCTCTGGTGGCAAAGATAGAGGCAGTTAGATTATTTCTTGCATTTGCTACCTTCAGAGATTTTAAAGTATATCAGATGGATATCAAATCAGCATTCCTGAATGGAGATTTGGAGGAAGAAGTCTACATTGAGCAACCAGAAGGATTTTAGTTGACTGATCAGGGAGATATGGTTTGTAGACTAAGAAAAGCCTTGCATGGACTCAAGCAACCTCCAAGAGCCTGGTATGCTAGATTGGATAACCATTTGCTTAAGCTAGGTTTTAGCAAAAGTACTGCTGATAGTAATTTGTACTTCAAGATTAATCATGAGGACATTCTAATTGTTGAGGTCTTTGTTGATGATATCATTTTTGGTGGAAATGAATGTATGTGCAAAGCATTTGCTCATCAGATGAAAAATGAGTTTGAAATGTCAATGTTTGGTGAGATGAATTTCTTTCTAGGTCTACAAATTGTTCAGTCAGATAAAGGTATTTTCATATCTCAGTCCAAGTATATGAAAGAATTATTGAAGAAGTTTGGAATGGAAGATTCAAAGCTAGTAGGTACACCTATGGTAACCAAATGCAAGCTAAGCAAAGATGATGACTCCCCCAAGGTAAATCAGAAAAGGTATAGATCAATGATTGGAAGATTGCTCTATCTAACTCAGACCAGACCTGACATCATGAATGCAGTTGGACTTGTTGCCAAATTTCAAGCTAATCCAAAAGAATCCCATGTTGTGGCAGTCAAAAGAATTTTTAGATATCTCAAGGGGATAATTGATTATGGACTATGGTATCCAAAGGACAATGACTTCACTCTTCATGCATATACAAATGTTGATTGGGCAGGAGATGTGGATGATAGAAAAAGTACTAGTGGTGGTGCATTCTTCTTGGGAAGAAGATTGGTCTCTTGGATGAGCAAAAAGCAAGAGGCAATATCTCTATCTACTGCAGAGGCAAAGTATATAGTAGCAGCAAATAATTGTTCTCAAGTTCTGTGGATGAAGCAAATGCTAAAGAACATCAGAATTGTGTTTGAGGAGCCAATCACAATTTTTTGTGATAATTCAAGTGCTATAAGCATTTCAAAGAATCTGGTATTACACTCAAAGACAAAGCATATATCTATCAAGTTTCATTTCTTGAGAGAGAAAGTAAATGAGAATGAAGTCAAGTTGGAGTTTGTGTCTTCTAAAGATCAGATTGTGGATATCTTCACTAGGCCTCTTCCCAAGGATACTTTTGAGTATCTCAAAGAAAAGTTAGGGGTTATTACCCCTCCTGATCATAATTAAGAAGCACTAAGGTGCATCAGTCTAGTGGAATTCACATTCATATCTTGTGATCCGGATTGATGTTGAGTTACTACTCAAGGGGGAGTAGTCAGTATACAAATTTTATGAAGCATGGCATATGTGTAGAGGAAGATTCAAGTCTCAGTTGTGTTTGGTCAACAGTGTAATGATCCACATTAAGTTTAGCTGACCTTGTTGATCATTCCAAGGTTGATGAAGTGTATAAATACTTGTTGAAGAGTTGTTGAAAATCTTCCTTGTACAAAATCAATTAAATCCGAAGAAAGGATCAAAAGCAGAGCAGAGAAGAAGAGGAGCGAAAGGAGTACAGAGTGAAGAGTTAGTGAAGAAGAATTTGAAGATAGAAGCAGAAGTTTTTGTGAGCCTTCAAAGGGAATGAATTAGGCATGAATGTAGATGTTATTTCTCATTTCATTTTCTCCGTGTAAATCATAATTCCTTATAGGCAGTGAGCCTCCTTTTGAGCAGTGAGCTCTGGGCAGTGTGCCCGAAGGCATGTACCTTCTATTTTCTTAAGTACTTTTAACAGGGTATGCATTTTTGTGGGTTAACCCCCACCATGGTTTTTCCCTTAACCGGGTTTTCCACGTCAAAAAATTCGGTGTTGTATGTTCATGTTATTTCTGCTCATGTGTTGATTCATGCTTAAATGTTTACATCATTAATTTGTTTGTAAATTAAGAAAGAAGATTAAAAGTGCAAAAAAAGTTAAAGTTTGGGGACAACTGATTCACCCCCCCTCTTAGTTCTCTAGACTAATTCCAACAAAAAGACCACAAAAATATACACAAAGTACAAACTTATCTATCACTTCACTGTGAGAAAATCTTCAAATGCTATCCACTGTGAGGTAGCAGAAAAGGTGTTCCATCTTGATATTCTAGAAGAAATCTATTTTCACCATAGAGCTGATGAATCACAAAAGGGCCTCTCCACAAGGAATCAAACTTTCCATGCATTCCTTTCGGCTCTCTTCTTTTGTCCCACAACAGGACTTGATCACCAATCTAAAAACTCTAGGATTTAACCTTCTTGTCAAATAGTTTCTTTACTTGACTTTGGTGTTGCGCAATGCGATCCACCACCTTTACACATTGTTCCTCAAGTTTAGAAAGAAACATAACACACTTGTCAATAGAACTATCAAAAGTTCCATCTTCTATGGCCTTCACCAACTTCAAAGTATGCAACTCCAATGTGATTTGTATTTCGGCATTCAAACCATACAAAAGCAACAATGGCTCAAAAATTAGGAGATTTTTCTAAAGTGAGTGTTCCAACGACTGAGACTCAGCTTCGACGCTCTCAATCCCACAGTCAAGGCATGCTTTCTTTACTTTGTTGTATATAAAGAGGCTACAGTCATTAATGTGGAGGACATAATCTTTTTCTAGAATTACCAAGGGTTGATAGGGGTGCCCACGGGTCATGGAAGGCTACCAGAGCACTATTGATTGCTCAATTCTTTGGTAGATCGTTGCTTAGTTGATGTCATTTCACGAGACAGAAATGGCGAGGTGAGATGCTGCAAAATACATGATGTTGTGAGACATGTGATGAGGTATAAACAACCTCATTCTTATGACGAGCCAAATTCCCCTTTTTATTTTGCCAATCACCCTAACCATGCCAATTTGTTTATTTTTAGAAGCAATATTTGTCTACTTTTGATGAAATGGTGTATAAATCTTTATTTCTCAATTGATTGAAATTAGCTACTAATGTTAATATAATGGTGTGTAGAGTTTGAGTAATTATGCAGGATTATGTATGGCCTACAAAAGGAGTTGAAGTCAGAGCACCAGAAGTTGGGGCGCCAGAAATTTAGGCATGCATAGTCGAAGACTACTTTTAAAGCAATTTTGTTATTTTTTGTCAAACATATTTGAGACTTGATAGCCCCACTCAAAGCCTTTAATGTGTTTTATTTCATAGACATCAGTTAGTTTGAAATTCTATTTTCTTTTAAAAAGACTCCTTCAATGGCATTTACCCGCCATCTGAAACATAGGATCTTGGAGTAGTGCAGTTATAAGTAGTTGCTCAAAACATGGATATATATATTATGCTATGTTATGAATGAAAATCAATCTTTTTTTTGAGTGATCAATAACTATGTTCTATGTTATCTTTATTACAATGAAATGGATACTGCTAGTTTTATTCTAAGTACTCTTTTCTGAGCAATGGTGATATGAATGAAATTTTCTTCATAGTTGTTACAGTGTTGAATGTGATTTGAGTCGATAATAGAATCTCCCATGAGCTGGCCACTTGAGAGATTATAGAATAGATAAGTATTTTCATATGTTCTATTTTTGTTTTAAATGTTCTATTTAGATTAATGTCATTTCGTGTATAGCTCTGTTATGTGTTCCTGCAGGTTGTGGTATTTAAAATAATGATTTTTGGAAGTTCTATTCATTTGAAATTTCTGGAGCATCTGCTATATTTTCAAAATCTGTTGTTAATTGTTAGTTCAAAGTTTCCAGTATATTTTCAATCAGCAAGTTAGTGATCTTTCAAAGTTCATAGTTAAAATTGCATGTGTGAATTTCTAGATTAGAATTTATATGTTTTCTAGATTAAAGATTTGAATGCTTTCTGGCTTAGAACTTACATGCTTTCTAGTTTAAATTATGTTTTAAAATCTTTTCAAAAATTTAGAAAAAATGTTTCTAAATGAGATGTTCAAAAATATTCCCTATTGCATATAGCCTTGGACACTACCTGGTCGACAAAATTGATAGATTTTTCAACTAAAGTGTTAGGAGCTTACAACAGCCTATCAACATGTTGCCCTTCAAATTAGCCAATAGGAGGACCATTGCTTCTTTAGGGCTGGCAAAAATCTCACAAGCTTCCCTACAAGAACTAATTCCAAGAAATTCCAGAGGATATTAGTGATGGATAACAATATTTTGAGCATTCCTGATGATTTTTGAATTTATGCACTTTCCTTGTGTCCCACAACAAAGCCCTTGACAGGATTCTAGAGAGCGTAGTGGAAAGGTTAAATGTGTTGATAATTTTGGATCTGAGGGAAATGACGGTGCAGATGTTGTTGGAGAGTATAGGGTTTCTTAAAGAGATGGTGTGCTTGAGACTGTTTGATACCCCCATCCAACAATTACCGGCTCGTTCCATTACAAACTTGAAAAAGTTACAGGTTAGTATGTCTTTTCTTTTAACTGATTTGATCAAATGTCCTTGGTTAGGTTCCCATAACTAATAACTTTTGTAGCAAATGTTACTATAATTTAAGTTTAATTATTTAAGAAATTTTTGGAATTTTTTTGTTGTGCTATGCAATTTTTGAGTTAAACTCATTGATCCATATTTCATGAGTAGTGGTTCACATGAACCTATCTCTCCTGAGTATGAATGGTCCACTAAGCACTCACTATATCTAGGTGATGCTCATAGGGGTGAAGCATTGGGACTTCAAAAACTCATTGACCCATATTCCATGAGTAGTGGTTCACATGAACCTCTCTCTCATGAATATGAATAGTCCACCAAGCACTCACTATATCTAGGTGATGATCATAGGGGTGAAGCATTAGGACTTCCTCAGAAATCACCTATCCTAGTAGTACTCCGACTATGGGGTTTCCCCCAAGATCAAGCCCACTTATCTTGCTATCATATTTATAAAACCTTCAACAATTGTTTCATGAACCATTCAAGCGGAAGGTTTTGCAAATGGGGTAGCAAGCGAAGTGGGCTTGATCTTGTGAGAAATTCCATGGTTTAGTGCACTTAAGTTGGAGAAGCACTTTCATACTCATAAGAGTGTAGAAGCATTGGCATTGTTTGTCATTGATGTCAAAGTGATAAGAAGTTGTTGACCATACCATCAGGAGTTGTGTTGAGGATAGATCACATGTTGGTCATGTTGCTGCAAGTTGAATTGATTATGTTAGTGATGCATGCTATTGAATGTTAGTCATCTCATGGTATACATAGATATCAAATTGCAAATGCTATAAGTTACATATTGAGTCTGATCACCTTGATGTCTTCATGCAGTGGTAGAAGTGTTTGATCAGGAATTAGGTCTTCATATGTCTTTATGTTCATTATGGTTGATCATCCTGAGTTAATGTTGTGGTTACTTTGGAGTTGTTAATGATGTCATAGGTATTGTGGAGGTATTGTCTCATGATCATTAGAAAGAGTTCTTGCTCATTATCATCAGCGTTATGTCAAGATACTACTCATACATGTTACATGTCAAGATACTACTCATCATCAGAGATTTGATCTTCATGTGTTGATGACTATGTTGAACTTTATGTGTTTTGTCGATCCTTGCTAGGGTTAGTTTGTTCATCTTATTGAATTGGTCTTGAAGCTTATGATTGATGAATTGGTCATCTATGACTACTAAGGTACTATGCTTCTTCATACTTCATAAGTATATTTGAATCCCTCAAGCCTTGTATAGTTGTGGATTAGTGTGGAGTTCTTAATTTGCATGCAGAGCATTCACTGGTTTCAAGGAAAGTTCATAGTGTAGAGCATTCAGTTTATTAGAGGTCTCATGCATCCAGATGTATTTATGATGATCTACATGGTGGTTAGCTAGTTGATATCTACAGTGTGCAAAGAAAACTATGTTCATATTCTCAGGAGTACAGTGCTACACGATATGATCAGGATCATATGGTGGTGACTTTTGAGGCACAATTGTTGATACAAAGTGCAGAAGGAGTCTTTGCAAATTTTTAATGATGTTTATATAGATATTTAATGGTGTTAGGGTTTCATTTGTTTGAGAAACAAACCCTAAATGAATTCAATGTCATATTATGACTAACTCTTTAAAACCATCAATACCTTTTGTTATATTATGCTTTTGACCAGGTGAGCAGGAAAAGTTAAGTTATAAATTTGAGTCATGGTTTATCATTGGGAGAGCGACCTCTTGTCTAGGAGAGACCGGGAGAATAGGTTAAAGGGCACAAAGTGAGCGCGCCAAATAAGAAATCAATGGCTTCACTTTAAACTTATCATGGCGCAAAAAAGGTAATCTAAAGATAGAATTTAAAGAGCCTTTTGAAGTCAAACGGTCACCTCCCTTGTTCAAATTTGACAAGCATGTGTTTATAAAAGCTAAAAAGCCTATTTTTTCTCCTTCCTTTTTGATTGCAATGGCCAGGAAATTAGATAAGATGATGTTAGAGATGTTTTTAAAGGTATGGATTGATTCATTGCATTCTTAAGAGTGATACCTATCACGTCATATTAGCTTTATGCAAATTATAGTTGTTAAGATAATGTTTTGAATGCTTTGAAACTGTTTTGGAAGTGATTTTTTATCAATGTAAAGGGGCCAGCAAAATGGATAACTTGCATTATTTGACATGTGGGAAGGTGTGGCTTGGTTGAGTATGTTCTACAAAGGTATACCTACATGTTGATGTACAGATTATGAAGTCTAGATGAAGAGTAAGACTCTTTTATGTTGAAAATACATTTGCATGGTGTAAGCAATGTATGTTTTTGATGATTGAAAACTATGTGTTGAAGGTTATGAAGTTAAGATAGTTTTTCAATGATTGAGAGGGGTTTCTTATTTGTGTATTCTAAAGGGCTTCAAACTATATGATGAAAGATGGAGAGATAGGTCTACATGTTTTGTATTTTTGGTTATATGAACTCATGTTAAAGTCCTGATTTAGTGATTTTACTATCATCATTATGTTTGAATGTTGTGATGGTTGAAGACAAAAGAAGACATAAGGCATTGAAGTTGTTTGCAGAGAAGATTGACATATTCTACAGGGAGATATTGAAGTGTATTTGTATTTTGTAATCACTGTTAAGTAAGCTTGTATGTATGTTGAATAAAATATGGATTGTATTGTAATAGGGCAACCCCCTAAAATAGTTTTTCTTCTGTCATTGGAGACTGGTCATTAAGACCAAGGAGATTTTGCCAATGAGGCAGTATATTGCCAATGAGGCATCTGATTGTCAGTGAGACACTAATTGCCTGTGAGGCATCCAATAGTCAATGAGGCTCTGTATTTGGTGTTTTTCATGGTTAAGCCAATGAGGCATTTTTAGAGTGATTTTTCATCCCTATGAGGGTTTTTTGCTCATTAAATCAGGTGTTACGTTTCTTGTTTGTCTTCATGAGTTCATGTGCCCTAATGCTCTTATGATTGATTAAAGGTCTTATTCATTCTGCTAATCATTGTACTTGTATTTCTGATGTCTTTATCATGTTCTATTCAATTTATCAAAAGTTGTAAAAGGTTGTAAGTTTTCTAGACCACTGATTCCCCTGCTCTCCCCCGTCCCCTCCCCCCCTCAGTTGTCCTGTACTCCAACAAAGAGATATGTTCATATAAATCACTATTGATAAAATATATGTCAATGAATTTGACTTAAAAAATTACACAATAAAATTTTGAAATATAAAAAATTTAATTTAATTGAAGTAGTTGGAACAGCTACTTGATCTACATGGTTGTGAAAGCCTGGGCTACCTTCCATTGGGTATCACTGCTTTGGTTTCCCTACAACTACCAAGAATGGAGAATCGCTTCGTCTCACCACGCCCTTTACAATTTATTCCTATGACCACCATAACCAGCCGGGTGTTATAGCGCAGGAGTAGTATTACTCCATGCTTACCAGATTTGAAGGGCTTTGTTGTTTTTATGATCAAAATTAAAGCAATCAAAAAGTGCAACACAATGAATAATGAACACAACAAGATACCCTGGGAAAACCCTCCAACTTGAGGGGAAAAACCCAGCAACAATATATCTCTTATATATTGAATGATAAGAACAGCAATTTGCTTTACAATGGCCAAATCTAAGGCCTACAGGTATAGCTTCACTTCTTGAAGCACAATGAATAAGTTCATACTTGATAAATCTGATTTGCTCTTGAAATAACTTGATCTGCTCCTTAGAAATCTGCTCTGCCTTGTGAATTATGCTTGTGATTGAATATATTCAAATGTGTGTTTTAAATTATGAGGAATCATTATATATACAAGTGAGAGTGAAGAGACGCATCTCTTCAATCTCCCTGTCAGCCTCCACCAAAATTTATGTCTTCAAAATAATGCAAGAATTTGGCTGGAAGTGAGAGCCTGACGCTGCTCCTCCAACATCAACACTCCCTCTCAGCTAGGGAGGATACTTCCAGCTGCATAAGACATATCACCTCATCGTGATGTCAACCACAATGGCTACACTCATATGTGAAAGGAAAGATACCACCACATTGTGATATCAGATATCACCTCAATATGATATCAACCATAATGGATACAACAATGTATAGTATGTACAAGTGTTCATCACTTACATGACATCCATCATGGCTCTCCCAAAGGGTGGAATCAATGGATTTCACCTCGAACTTCTCTCACAGAGAAGAACTCATTATCAAGGGATTTCACCTCGAACTTCTCTCACAGAGAAGAACTTGTTATCAAGGGATCACTGATACTGAGATTCTTT
This sequence comes from Cunninghamia lanceolata, assembly GCA_027924645.1. Lineage (NCBI taxonomy): Eukaryota > Viridiplantae > Streptophyta > Pinopsida > Cupressales > Cupressaceae > Cunninghamia > Cunninghamia lanceolata. The sequence goes on along the minus strand of BSBN01000165.1, from coordinate 8,111,270 downwards.
CTCAGTTAAGGCTATATTCTCCACTATACCAAGCTTATCTCGAAAGTACACAAAATTTAACTTGGAGAGAGGATTGGTGAGAATGTCTATTGTCTGCTCATCAGTGCTGATATACCTCAACTCTATAGCTTTCCTCAATACCATATCTCTGATATAATGGTATTTGATCTCAACATGATTCGTTCTGTCATGAAACACTGGATTGACAGAAAGCTTCACACAGCTCTAGTTATCACAATGAATGATAGTAGGCTCCATTAATTGTCCAAACAATCCTGCAAGGAGCTTACGAGGCCATACTGCTTCCCGAGCTACCATACAAGTTGCAATATACTTTGCCTCTCTTGTACTTAATGCTACAGATGACTGCTTCCTGCTGCACCAGGAAATCATAGCAGATCCCAAACTGAAGCAACATCCAGAGGTGCTCTTCCAATCAGTGACACACCCTGCCCAATCAGAATCAGTATATCCATACAGCTTCAAGTCTACACCAGAAGAATATCTCAAGCCATACCCAACTGTGCCACGCAAGTATCTTAGGATATGCTTCACTGCAACTAGATGTATTTGCCTTGGTTCACACATGAACTGACTAAGTGCACTCGCTGCATAGCAAATATCTGGTCTAGTATTAACTAGATACATCAATGATCCAATCATTTGTTTGTACATGCTAGGATCTACCAGATCTGAACTAGTTGTAGCCTCTTTTAACTTCAACAAATTTGTCTCCATCGGTGTAGACATCGGTTTGCGATCCATCATACCAAATCTCTTCAGAATACCAATGGTATACTTCCCTTGACTTAGAATGATCTCATCAAGCTTCTACCATACTTCTGAACCAAGGAAGTAGTGCATGTAACCAAGATCCTTCATTTCCAATTCAGAAGCTAACACCTTACATTTGATAATGAGGTGATCTTCTCCAGTAAAAAATAAATCACCATAAGGAACCAAGATCAACTAGATTACCATCTTCTTCAGGTTCAGTAGGCTTCCTTTGACTCTTTTAGTACTTGCATCAATCTTCTGACCTCTTTGTCCAAGATTGCTTGCAATGCTTGCCTTAGAGAAAATTTTCTAGAGCACATCTCTGATATTGTAGAGAGTTCAAGTTGTCCTCCTCGACCCCAACCTAGATCACTCTATTCTAAATAGGTTTGAGGAGCTATCAATGTCAAATCTAGATAGATTATCTTGTGCAATTCTATTCTCAATAGCTAAAGAGGTCTTCCAAGGACATTTATCATCAGCCTTGCAATGTTGCAACCTTCACTTCTTCTCAATGAGTCACAGAACTCCCTCTTGACCCCTGCCTCAGAGATTACAAAGAAGACTTCTGAAAGTGAACTCCCTCTAGCCACCAACTCAGTTCCATAGCTGCAAGTTGTGACTCCATGCTTGATCATTTCTTTGGTCGGCATGACTTCCTCACAAGATGCCTGAAGCTCTTCCTCCTAATGCAATCTCTCATTACTTTCATGCTCCTTGATCTATCCTGGGACCATTTTAGAGAGAGATTACTAACAGTTTGTAACTATCCAAAGAAATATCAAGACTAGAATCATACAAGATTTACTATCTCAAGTTATAGCATGAATACATAAGAATTTATGAACAATATTAAACCATGAATAATGAAATCAACCTATAAATGAAATATGTAGCAAATATCAAAAGATAAAAAATGAAGGGATAAAGAAACTTATCTTTATTGAAATTTGATATAACTCTTTCTTCCATGTTTTACTCCTTTCGAGAGTGCTAAACTCAGCACAACAAAAGACAATCTGCAAAACTATAGGTTTCTTAAATGCATTTAGCATGTAGAACCAACCCTCTCAAAGAGTCAAGGCTCTATCACAATTCATGCATTAGAGAATGATATCAATGTGACCAACTAATCACCATCGACATTTCAGATCTCTAGCCTAGATAAAGGTGATTTCAAGGGCACAAACAACAAGGAGAAATACTTATCTCTTTATTGAGTTGTTGGTACACCAATGAGCTAGGCTTGTGGCTGTTCTCGTCAACACACCAATTAGACACGATGATGACAGAGGTCGCAACTTCATAAACTCCCACAACCTTTTATGAGTATGCCAGATATTAATGTCCAGGTATTCAAATATGAAATTAGCCTCCTAAGAGTTGACTGTGCCTCCTATTCAATATCAATGCCAATTAACACTAATGATATATACGCATGAATGCCCAGCATTGCCGAGAATGTCAACCTTGCGAGCATAGTGCTTCACTGTCCATTCATGTGATTTCACTTCACTAAGCAAAAATATCTTGTTCGCGTTATTTGGGGACATAACCAACGCTCTAGCTTTCATCGCATGGATTTAGATGTCTTGCCATCATTGTATCTCACTGCTGCAAAAATTGTAAGTGGTTGCCACTTAAAACCTACCTATTCGCGTGAAAGAAGAACCTTTTCCTAGCAACCAACCTTTGATCACACGATTTAAGACTTTTCGCAACTGATCATTGCCTTGGTCGCATGATGGAGGAGTTACTGCCCTTTCTCCATCATGCCTCTCGTAGGTACTATTAAATTTTTGTTTGATAAATCAATACATTTTACCAGTGCCAATGATCTTACAAACACCATCTCCTATGTACAAGTTGAGATAACCAAAATAAGGAGAAGCCATGAAGAAAGCAGGTCCATTGCCACCATGATCAATAGACTTATTGTCACTGGTGCGAATACATTTAATTTGGAATATAAAAATGAGTGGTGAAGTTAGCGGAAGAGGTAATGGTGTCACCATCATTGTTGAATGAACTTTAGTGCTGATCGCACCCTTCCATACATCATACACTGCAATTCTAGGGTTACAAAGACCCGTCGCTGCCTTACACTATCTCACAGTCACAAATCGGCCTCTAGTTCTATTATTCAGTCCGAACGAAATCTTATTTGTGAGTGTCGAGCCTGAAACTGGTAATGCTGTGTGGCTCCTTGCTCTTACCAGAAATCATAACTATTTCCGCTCGCATGCTCCTCTACCTCACCTACACTGAAAATTCTAATGGAAACCTTCGTGAACCCTGCCTCGTCAGCAACCCTCCCCGCTACGACATCTGTTAGTTTTAAGCAGCTTCTATTTTGATTTGAGCGACTTGACCATGATTTTCCAACAATCCAGGCAACTTCCTTTCTGTATTAGGTGGCTTCAAGATGAAATTCAAATCCTCAAACTTTGACCTGCTCTTCCTAGATCTCACTGCTCTTTAACCATTTTCTCCAAGGATGGAAGAGCCCTGTAGTGCAAAATGTGCAAGCCTTCTATGCCATAGCTCACTAGGACTAGAAGAGTCATGTAAGAGGGCTTGAATTGGATGAATGGAAACTCTCATGTCGATTCCCAATCACATGTGCAGTCTTGATGCTAGAGTTCTTTGGCCATGCAAGAACTTTTCCTTCAGAGAATGCTACTTGATAACCTTTGTCCTCCAAGGTTGAAATAGATACAAGGTTCCTCTTGATTCCCGACACAAACAAGACAACACTTAGATGGAGAGGAATGAAGGAGAACTTCGCTGCTTTAAAGAATTTTGATCACAATCTTCTTAAACCCGCTCTGATACCATGTGGCTTAACACCAACACCCCCCCTTAAGCCACACCTCTCGTGTGCTTGGGGCTCCTAGCCTGGGCCTGGCTCTGATACCATGTTGAAACATGGACCAGCTAGGACTCGAACCTAGGACCTTCCATACGCTGCTGGAGTGCTCTACCAGTGAGCTACTGGCCCCTCTTGGACCAGTCCATCATCAGTCCGGGTGTGGCTTAACACCAACAGGCTTGACTGAGCTGAAATGTCTTGAGATCGACAATTGGGAGGACAGCTCAATTCCTGTGGGAACCATGAGTTGCTTTACGCAGTTACAAAAACTAGTGTTGTGAATATACGGCATACAAAGCTTACCAGACGATATGGCCAACATCAGCGGATTAAGGAAGCTTGTTTTAAAGTGTGGGAGCCTCAGAGAACTGCCCACCTTCATGGCTGCGTTTCGAAGCCTACGAAACTTCAAACTGTTTCGTTGCCTGAGTTTGGAAAGTCTGCCGGCTTTGAATCCGTTACAGAGTCTTGGCTCTTTGGAAATCCATGAATGCGAGAATCTTGAGGCGCTTCCCACCAGTTTTGGTAGGGCGGAAGCATTCCCCAGCTTGAAGATGATGTGGTTACGTAAACTGCAAAAGTTGAAAGAATTTCCTGGCATTCAGATCAGAGCAATGTGCGAGGTGGAAGTGTTGGGCATTGAGAAATGTCTCCAAGTAAGCTGTCTTCCGCAGGGAATTGAAACGCTGTGTTGTCTCAGGGTTGTTAGCATTGATTTAAGGTACAGACGAATATGTCATCACCCTCCAACAAGGTAGAAATGTGAAGATATTAAGAGAGGGGAATGCTGAGTGGGTGGATGAATTTGAAAAGAAACTTGGAGATGACTGATTAAATTTCATAATATAGCTGATATTGCCATTAATACAAGAGTAAGCCAAGCATCCAACAAGATGCTTCATACCTTATTTGTTTTTTTTTTTTTTTCTAAGAGCATTAAAACCGACCACCACTTCTCCACTCTACTTAAATATTATCTATTTCCATGATTAAACAGTCAATAGTAATTTTACACTTCATCCACAACAAAAAGTGGTAAATATTTGTAAATTGTGTCAGATTAGTTCGTATTTTTGAAAAATATATATTTTGACAGATTTAATATGAGCTTATGATTGATCGAAGGAAATGTATATACAAAGGATTACACAGTGAAATAGCTGCAAACAGGCATGTGAGGAGAAAATAATAGCTAGGTTGTATAGCTTTTATAAATATATGATACTTCAAATCTTTTTTTTTTTTTTTTTTTAAAATGCGCCTGGTAAACTTTTTAACATGACTGGCAACACTAGTGCGACACGCCCTCCGGCTCCACACGAATGCTTTTTGCCCGGAGCAATGAACCGGTGAGGCCACAACTGGGGGACCTCATCCCCTAGGAAGAACACTTCAAACCCGCGAGCTCATTGGCCCAGCGAAGGCGTAAAGCCTTGCGAGCTCGTTGGCCCAGCGGGGGTTTGAACTCTGGTGGCCGCCACTACAACTAAGTGACTTAACCACCGAACCATGCCATCATCGGCTACTTCAAATCTTAAATTAAAACTTATTTTAACTTTTATTTGGTTGTTTAAGATCTTTGTATAAAAATGTTTTAATAATATATGTCTTTCTCAATTTTTGTTTAGTTTAGTCCATAATTTGATAATAGTGAAATTTGCATTCCCATGTCATTTCTCATTTAGTTTTGTGGTCATTTGAAGAAATGTCTTGATACATGTACATATTGATGAATGGTACAATCTTGTGTGAAGTTAGGCTCATTCCCTTAACTCTTTAGTCATTCCTATACACACATATCCCTATATATTCAAGGCCACCTTATTCTTACACACATATTTCGATACATTTGCCTTATTCACATATTTATTATAATTATACATGCACCTACCCTAATATAGACAATTAGCCACCTAGATCTGACCATTTCATTACCTAAGGTCATTTATGTGATCGCATGATCAACCCTACCATCATGAACTTGACCTAATCCTGAACTTGACATAAGTCATGAAGTATACACTTGAATATACGTAAGTCATGAAGTATACACTTGAATACATGTAAGTCATGAAGTATACACTTCAATACACGTAAGTCATGAAGTATACACTTGAATATACATAGCATCAACTATCATTCACACGATGGCAGGAAGGATGCTTTGATACCATTTGTAAAAAGGGACTGTTTGGAGGGAGAATTGTTGACTGTCAACCCCCTGCCATGCCTCCCTACACCATCCACTTCTATGACGGAATTTTGTAAACAAACTAAGTTAGTTGCATAGTAATGTATATGTAATCTATCTATATTGACATTGTTTATAAATTTGAATGCAAGGAAATCTTATCTAACCCTAATGGTTAAAGATGTAGATTTGTATATCTATATTTTGTATATGTTTTTCCTATGTTATGATTACAGAATTCAAGTACAAGAAATTATGCAGTTTTGAAGATAATCTAAATGGTAATTCTAAAACCCTAAACCTAACTTGTGGCATTTGAATTTTCTAGGGCAAATTAGGTAAGGGACATTACATATCCATTCTCTTACATTGCATTTTTCTCTCTTAATTAATGGGAAATAATATTGTTCAACCTATTATTCGGTCTTGAGTACTACTGTGGCTATCACTATGGAATTAAGTCTTGGTTGATTTCTTGGTTACTACAAAATCTAACATGGCATCAGAGCCATGATGTCTTAGTCTAGCTCATTTTTCCTATTTTTTGATCATCCATTAGTAGATTTGATTATTATTTATACTCATCCATCTAGTGTGGACACTACATCATGGTATGAGTATCAAAGTATGATGGTATGCATTGAGATTCCACCATCATCACCTATTGCTTCATTAGAGTTCATTGTTTCTTTATCAAAGGATTCTAGCGATTCTTTGCAACAAGTTCATATCAGTCTTCCTATTCCACCTCATTAGAAGGTCTACTTACCAGATATTTCACTTTTGTTTACATGAAGATCCACCTTTAAAATCTTGAGGACACCTTTGAGGACTTAGTCTTCCTCTTTGATGTCAATTCTTCATTAGCTATTGTCTCCACATGTTTGGTACTTGTTCTTCATTTGTTTGCACACGGTTTTGAAGGGTCGCTTGTTAGTCAGGCCTAGGACTCCTAATTTGATTGTAATACTTTTCAACACCAACATGATGACAGTTGAGTAGTTTTGACAAACCTTCTTAGTGCTTCCTCTATTCATTCCACCTTTTGGAGTGGGAATTCAACAAAATTGCATCATAGGGATTCCTTCTTCCAGAAGGAAGATGCATTGTTTTAAGTAAAGGGACCTACTTGGACACTTGTTATGAGTTATTGATCTTGCAAGGGACTATTTTATTTCGTTAGGGGGTATATGGTCCTTCTATCTCTCTTGTTTCTTAGGTAGGCTTCTTCTCTATGAAGGATTCTTATGTACATGTGTACCTCATTAGGCTACATGTTATTGAGGCCCATCTGATTTTTGCCTGGGCCCAAGTTGTGCTTAAGGGGTTGTTGATGTAGGCTTTTTCCTTTTCATTAGTTATTTGGTATTTTCCTACACCTAGTTTAGTTTACTTAGCTAAGCTCATTTAGGCTCAATAATGGTGAGTGGAGTGGGTGGTGACTCTTCATATTCCACCTTCCTCCTTTGCATTTTCTATAAATTCATTCACCTATTTTTTTATTCATTCATTCTCTTGTATTATATTTTGCTCTTTTGATTAATACGAAATAACATTGTTCAACCTATTATCTTGTCTTGATTAGTGTTATGGCTATCACTATGGTATTGCATCTTAGTTGATTTCTTGTTTATTGCAAAATCTAATATGGTCAAATACATTGAAAGGAGAAATAAATTTCCATGCATAATTCTTGGGCCCTTTCTTTCTATCTTTGAATATTTGTACATATTTTTGGAGATTGACCTAGGAGAACATGTATTTTTCCACCACAACCACCTTTCCAAGGTATTCTTAAATAATACCAACTCTCAAATATTAGAAAAAGAGTAGAGCAAATGAATATTGTCATAGTTAGAATTTAATCCTTATTACAATCAACCAATAGACTTGGATAATGGAACACTTCAAGTTTTTTATCTAAATTTTCATGGAAGAATGCAGTATTGACATCCATTTGCTCCGCATCAAAATTAAATGATGTAGGTATAGATAACAACATCCTAATGAAATTCAAATTAGCTACTGGAGAATCTCACTAAAGTCTATTCCCTCAACTTGGGAATACCTCTTTTCCACTAATTGTGCCTTGTACCTCTCCAATGTACCATCTTCTCTATATTTCTTCTTGAACACCCACTTGTAGCCAATGGGTTTCCTACCTTTAGGTAGATCAACCAAGTCCCAAGTCTTACATTGTTGTAATACCACCATCTCCTCTTTCATGGAATTTCTCCAAGACTTGTTCTCTTTAGAAGAGCGAGATTATCCTACAGACTAGTTCATCATCATTACAAGCTAGAGTAAAACATAACAAAAATCTGATGGACTATACGATTCAAGTGATTTCCACTATCTTGTAGACCTTCTCACAACTATCAGTGCATAGCCTATTACATCTACATCCTAGTCTTCTTCAGAATTTGCACCATATCTACCTTCATCCTCTCCATCCACACTATCATGTCCACTTGATTTTTCATTTATAGATGCATCTTGTTACTCTAATTTATGTTCAAAATCCATCCTATCACTCCCCTTTACATTTGGTTATTCCTCCCTAGATAAAAATTTAATCTCCCTGAGTATGACATTCCTTGAATAGAGAATTTTTAGTGTCATGAGATTCCAAAGCTTGTACCCTTTCACATTCCTACCATACCCAATAAAATGCACTTTTTAGCCTTGAATTCCAATGTATCTATCATTTCTCCTTTGGCACATGAACAAATGCCTCATAATCAAACACACTTAAAAGTGTGTTATAATGGACTTCTTACTTGTCCGCATCTCATATAATATTTTCTCCTCAAGCACATAAGTAGGAGACATGTTTTTCAAGTAACAAGCAATAATAACCACCTCATCCAAAAACTCCTATCCTAGACCAACATTGCTTAATAGGCTTCTAACTTGATCCAACAAGGTTCTATTTAACTTTTCATTCACTCCATTCTATTGTGGTGCGTAGGGTATTTTCCTTTACCTAACAATCTTATTGTACTTGTGGCATGCCTTAAACTCCTTAGAGAAAAACTCCTCACCATTATCTGACCTTAATACTTTAATCTTCTTACTAATCTTCGTACTAAGGTTCTACAAGTTCTTTAAACATTTTTTTAAAAAGAACACCTTGGAGTATGTCTAGAGTAATCACCATTGAAAGAGACATGATACTGGGACTTACCAATTGAGTGTACATCCATAGGACCAAATACTTCATTGTGAATCACTTCCAATCTCTTCCTTGCTCTAGTACTTCCCAAAGCCTACCACACCTTATTTCTCATTCCAAACACATGATGTTGACAAAACTCAAACCCAACAAAACAATTTGAAATACCTTCCACCATATCTTTACTTTCCATAGTTTTACAAACTTTTTCTTTCAATGTGACCCGACCTTGATGGTGCCACAACAACCCAAATTGAGGTTTAGTAACATTGATTGAAATGAATAATGTGTATGCCTCCATCCTAAAATGAGTCCCATCCCTCACACCTTTACCTAGCACCAAATTTCCTCTAGCCAATCGGCACTCTTTTTCATCAACGGTAGCATTCACTCTAAAGTCGATCATCTTAGAGATAAATTTTAAATTTATAACCAAACCTATTATATGAAAAACATCAAAGAGTTTCTTTACTCTCCCATCCATGAAAGACACTTTTACGTTTCCTCAACTAACTATTTAAATAAATTTGTTATCACTGAGGGTAATGTATCCTCCATCACACTCCTTGTTATCAGGGTACCACTTCTTATGAGGAGTCATGTTGTATGATGCAGTTGCGTAAATCAACCAAATCACTAGCAATAATGTTAGAAGATACAACAACATCACTAGCATACTTGAATTAATGTCAGAGGATCTATAAAGGAAGCATCCTTCTTAGATTTACACTCCTTTATGTGACTTGTCTTGGAATAATTTCAGCACTTTACTTTAGGTTTACTAGGAGATTTAGTTTTTCCTTCCTAGAATTATTTTCTTCACCACCCTTCTTCTAACCCTTCTATCCTTAGACCTACCCCTAACAACTCACTAGAGGAATCATCAATGGATTTTCTCTTGATCTCTTCACTTAACAAAACCCCTATGAGTTCTGTTGGCAAGAGACACTATATGGATTCATGGTTGTTGTCATTGATGGCAACAAAGGTCATCCCACATATCCGCAAGTCATGATGTGTCTCTACCGGAAGTCAGAATAAAGAATGTTGTGGTCCGGTGAACAAGAACAGAGCATGTGGCAAGGTCTGACAGATTGGTCCGGATCTCTTAGAGGAAGTGTCTTGGTGTAGTGCGGATTTGGGGAAGTCAAGAGGACTACCTTGAGTGGTATATTCCAAGGATTTAGCCTCCGGTGATGGACAAGGAAAAAGATATGAATAGTTGAGTACCGGATTCCTGAGAGACAGTGAAAACAGAGGAAGAACTGACTGACAGAGTATCAGACTACTTTCCGGATGTGTTACTATTGATGATAGAGGTTGTGAAGGCATGAATCATGTTTGGCCGACATGATTAATGATATCTACAAGTATATGCTTGATCCGCATTGCTTGGTGAGGAAGGATTCAGCCGACAGAACAAAAGTTTGTAAGAAACTAGACTGTTCCGGATGCCGACTAGAAACGTGATGAAATTACTTGTGCGGATATATATAGAGGATGGATTTAGTTGTGAAGGGTGTGATGATGTGAAGATATATGCGAATAAGTCCAGAACAGAGCAGAGGTAGCAAAAAGAATCCGGTATGTGAAAGATAGCAGAATAAAGAACAGAGGAAAGATGAAGTGCAGCAGATCAGTGTACTGAGCCTAACCGGAACTGAACTCCAGCATATGCAGATGCTTCCAATCAGTTCAAGACTGTGATTCTTATCACTTTGTAGACAGTGTGTCTTCTTGTAGGCAGTGGGCCTCTTGTGAGCAGTGTGCTCGGGCAGTGAGCCCTAATTGGCAAGTGCCATTTTTGTAATCTCCTATTCTTCTAACAGAGAATAATTTTGGGTTAATCACCCCATGGTTTTCTCCCTTAACAGGGTTTCCACGTCAAAAATGCTGTGTTATGTGTTTCTTATTTCATGTTAATGTTTTAGTGTTTGATTCAATGCTGCATCAATTAATAAGAAAGTTCAATAAGGGAAATAATTAGGATAACTGATTCACCCCCCCCCCTCTCAGTTATCAACAATTGGTATCAGAGCTAAGTTCCTCCTAATAGAGCCTAACAGCTTGAGGAAGATCTGGGATTTCAAATGGATGCATATGGTTTAAGGGAGCAACTCAAGACTGCTCTTGAGGATCTTGAACAGTCAAATTCTGAAGTCAGTGAATTAAAGGAAAGACTCAAACAGGCTGATGAATTCATGAGAGAATTAAAAGACAAATTAAGTCTCTCTATGAAAAAGAGAAAGGAGCTGCTCCAACAGTTGGCAAGACAAAGTGAAGAAAGCAATACAAATGAAGAATTGACTGAGCAAACCAAGTTATGTGAAAAGTTATCAAAAGAAGTCATTATGTTAAGACATGAAATGGAATCAGGAACTATAAAGTTTACTCAAGAGATTGAAGAAAAAAGAAAGGCTGAAGACAATCTAAGACAATCTCTTAAAGAAAAATCAGAAGAATGCCACCAGATGGACAGGATTATCAGACATCTTGAATCTGATCTTGAAGATGCCAAAGATAATGAAGAAAAACTTGAGGATCAAATTGCCTCTCTCAAAAGAGACCTTCAAACAGCAAATGAATATAAAGAGAAATTCAAGATAAGTTCTGCTCAACTTGAAGTTCTTCTTGGAAGTCAAAAGAGGACAGATGACAAGTATGGTTTGGGATATGAGAAAGGAGAAAGCTCCGGATCCGGTCAGAAGAATCTTGGATCAGAAAATCCAAGGAGCAGGCCTAGAAGACCTCCGGTAAGACAGCCAAATGCTCAAAGATATCCATCCTTCAATGGATACTGCCACAACTGCAACCACTTTGGTCACAAAGCTAATCAGTGCAGAATGAGAATGAATCAGATTAATTCATCCTTCTCCGGACAGTGCTTCAACTGCAAAAGGTATGGACACAAATCCCATGAATGCAGAATTATGCAAGTAAACAAATCATTCAAAGGTAGATGCTTCACATGCAATAGAGTAGGTCATATGGCTAATCAATGCAGATCAAGAGGATATCAGTCAAATATGCAAAGAAATGTTATTTGTCAAATCTGCAATAGGTCCGGTCATAATGCTAAAGTCTGTAGAAACAAGTATCAGGACAAAAGAGGTCCGGTGTATAATCAGAATCAAGACAAGGGTAAACAAAAGATGAATGCGGATGAAGTTAGGAATCAGATGAGCAAGATTTGGGTGAAGAAAAGTTTAGAGAATGTAGAGGTTGGATCCGCACCAGACTCTGGTGCTGATATTTCTTCCGGAAATTAAAAAGTGAGCTCAGGCTCAGGGGGAGACTCAAAGAAAATCCTGTTCCCCCAGCCAAGCAAGTGGTGCCGAATGTGGCACAAGATGCGGATTAAAGGGTTTGCAGATATGAGTCTTGAGATGCTTCAGTCAAGTTTTCAGAGGTCCGCATGGAGTCATGAAAAAGCTGTGATCGATCAAATAAGAAATGTTCAGGGAGATGCTCCGGTATGATAAAGGATTACAAAAAGGTCCGGAGAGATCCGGAAGTGCACTATCTTGTTCTGCGGATTGGACAGAGTGTTTGGGATGTTCTTGTAATATGTTACCTCGATTTATTCATGATTGAAAGATCCGGATGATATCCACAGATCAGGACTAATCCGGGATACTCCAAGCTATCCAGACAAGGCAAACCGGAATGATGTAGGTGAAGCATTTATTGCAGACAGATATTAGGGTTCGCGGAGCAATTTAAGGGATTTCTCAAAAGTCATTTGCTCATTCTGCACTCAAGAAGAAGCGAAAAGTGGAGCTCTGCAACAAGGCTCATCAAGCACATCAAGGATCTCCTGCCGAAGTTATTGCATAAAGAAATCATTCCAACCACTCCGTGCAAACCGAAGGCGCATAAGGTATTCTCCGTTTCTCATTATCTCACTACAAATCTTTGAAGAATGGCTACTCCAAATATAGTTAAGATCTCTGATAGACCTCGCCCCACATTCAAGAAGCATCCTTACAAATCATTGGAGGTAGATCCACTAGGAGCCTTCTCTAGTGTTCCTCACGGAGTTTTACATACTGAAGACATTAGGGTTTACATACATGCAAGCATTGAGGAATTTGGGGAATTCAAATTAAGAGACCTCTATCACAAGCAACTGATAGACAATGCTTTTGAGCTTAAACCAGAGTATAAGGATATCCAGAAGAAATAATTTGAGCAATTTATTCATTTCCCCTGCTTTGAAGAAGATGAATGGGTCCGGTATGTACTGAGCAGGATGCATGACAACTTTCTATGGGTGGATAGACCCTGCAAGATCACAAAAGAGGCAATTAGAGCAGTAACTGGTCTATACTCTTCCGGAGGGATACCTATCCTCAAATCTGTCAAGAACAACATTGTAACTGAGGCCACCGGATCAAAATTTGATAAGAGGGCAATGACCATTGAAGATATTTCGGATCCGGATATCAAATATGCATCCATGATAATAGGATACAAGATCTATCACTCCAGCAGGGAGAATTCTGTATCCGGAACTGCAGTATACACTGCCTATGAAATGCTAAGAAAGAATGCAGAATATGATCTCTGCGAACTACTGCTAAGCCAATTAATGGAAAATATACAGAAAATCAAGAAGGATAAGAAGAATTCCTTTAAGTATGGTACTCTTATTGTATGTCTATTCTTCTACTTCATGAATGAGCTACCCGGATCAAGTGGATGGGTATGGCAGAATGACAAACCTGTTGCAGTCTAGATAAGAGACTATTTGCATGGACTTGGGGATGCAAAAGCGAGAAATACAGCTCTATGGGGATACTTCAAAAACTTTCAGAGCATGATGCAAGCAAGAGAGAGAATTCCCCAGTCTCTTGTTGAAAAATACAAAGACTCAGTGTGCTTTATGGTTGACACTGATCAGTGCCTAATGGAGGCAGTGGAGCCAAGGACTGTCTGGATCATGCCCATGGGGTATGAAGTGGATGAACAGATAGTGGAGCTGCATGTTCAACACATGCTAAGTCAGCCCAAAGATCCTAAGGCAGAAAGGTTTGGAACCTTTGAGGAGCTGAGTGTAAAAATACATGTAGAACTCAGGGAACCTGAGATTAAAAGAAAGGTGAGAAAAGAAGTAGAGCACATTGCACAAGGCCTAGGCATCTCAAAAGAGGCACTTGATGCCAGCCGGGAAAAGAGGAGGAAGGCTGAGGAAGAAGAGAAAAGTAAAGAAAGTGCTCCGGTAGAAGCTCCCACCCGGACCAGATCATCAAAGAGATCTGCACCTCCCACAACCAAAAGTTCAAAACTGGAAGTCCAGGCATCCGGTAAGAGATCCAAGACAAAAGCCACAAGGGCTTATGGAAGCCAAAAGGATGAAGAGGAAACAGAGTCAGATGAGGGAGTAAAAGAAATAAAGAAACAGAAGAAGAAAGGATCCGGTAAACCCTCCACAGGCCAAGACAAGGATGAAATGGCGGAGGTATCTGTTGAAAAGCCCACTCTGTCTCTAGAGAATGTAATCAAGTCGGTCACGGTGGATGGAAACCTTCAACCAATGACTGAATCTTATGATGACTTCAGTGAGGCTGACCAAAAGGCTCTGCAGGAAGCCACAGTCAAATATCTTAACATATATAATAAGGCTTTCATTGAGATCATATCTCTTATTCCTAAAAGCCTAGAAAAGGAATTGGAAGTAAGAAAGAATAATGCTCATGCTAAAGATCTTGAGATCCGGGAGCAGATAGCTATTCAGCTATATCCTCAAATTGATCCCAAGACAATGAACATTATCTTCAAGGACTGCAAAGATGAGTTCAGAAGTAAAGCCAGGATGAATCAACTCATGCTTGGTGAGACTGACAGAGTGGCCCAAGAGACAGAAGAGATCCTCCGGAAGGCCTTCAAAAGGTTCAATCTTCCTGTTGTAGAGGACTTAGGTGCAGAAACAGCTGCTGATTTGGAATCATCTGTTCCGGAAGAAGTGGGCCCTGAACAAACAAGCATCTCTCCTCTGGTTTCCCCTACAGTCTCCGGATCCAAAGAAGAAGAGCAATTACAGGAGAAGGAAGCAGTGGTGAAAGACAAAGAGGTTGATAGTTCCAAGACTGCAGAAGAAAAGAAACATCTGTCTCCGGCAAGAGACACTGCACAAACTGTTCAACAATTTTTGAGCAAAGAAACTTTAGAGATTGATGAACCGGAGCTTCTAAAAGGCCCATTCGACTTTGACTCTCTCTCTCCGGTACAAACAATGAAGATAGCTTCATTTGCAAATGCCAAGGCAAATGAAAAGCTCCTGAAGTCTCATATGGAAGACTGTGAGTTGATAGAGGCTGCTTCCGGAGTACTTGTAAAGATTATGCCATCAATCCAGATAGATCCGACAGCCTCCACTTCCGGTAATCTAAAAACCTTAGTCAGCAGTGTTGATACACATTTTGATTCTCTAGAAAAATCAGCTGAAGAAAAGGTCCGGAAGGAATTTTTGGATAAGAGATTTTCAGAAATATTAGAATTAATCTCTAAAGATAGGAAGATTGTAAGCATTGGAATAAAGAGCTTAGAGAATGCTCTTAAGGATGGCGGTGACATCTACAAATTTTGTATATCCTGGTCAAAGGCAACAGCAGCAATTGATAAGAAAATAAAAGAGGAACAGGATAAGCTACAAAGCTTATCTCAAAGTTTTGATCCTCTCTCTTCCTCCATAATAAATCAAGAATGTCAGACTATTGCAGTCTTGAATGAAATAAAGAATCTTGAGAAGGAAAGGAAGAATATCACTAACCAGATGGGAGAACTTAGAAGGATTATAATCCCTAAGTTGGAAGCTATGCATGAGGCCATCAGTGATGCTCAGACCACCGCCCAAACAAAAGATCCGACAGATCTCAAGCGGGCAGAAGCTTTTGCATTTTTGTTGAGTGGTCACATTTCAATTTTGGACAGAATGAAGCAAAGTTGGGCTACAGAAATGATCCAATTGCAGACATCCTTTGCAGACATTCTTCAGTATATGTGAGTATGTAAATATGCGGCTATGTATAGAAAATTTTTGAAAATTTTGATATGCGGACCCTACCCTTTGCCATTGATGTCAAAGGGGGAGTGAGGAGCAGTGAAAAATGAGGAATCCAACTAAGGGGGAGTTCCAGAAATTGTATATAAAGACAGAGCATCAGCAAAGGGGGAGCATAGTGAAAACACTTAGTCATTTTTCACTAAGTGTTGCCATCAATGCCAAAGGGGGAGATTGTTGGCAAGAGACACTATATGGATTCATGGTTGTTGTCATTGATGGCAACAAAGGTCATCCCACATATCCACAAGTCATGATGTGTCTCTACCGGAAGTCAGAATAAAGAATGTTGTGGTCCGGTGAACAAGAACAGAGCATGTGGCAAGGTCCGACAGATTGGTCCGGATCTCTCAGAGGAAGTGTCTTGGTGCAGTGCGGATTTGGGGAAGTCAAGAGGACTACCTTGAGTGGTATATTCCAAGGATTTAGCCTCCGGTGATGGACAAGGAAAAAGATATGAATAGTTGAGTACCGGATTCCTGAGAGACAGTGAAAACAGAGGAAGAACTAACTGACAGAGTATCAGACTACTTTCCGGATGTGTTACTATTGATGATAGAGGTTGTGAAGGCATGAATCATGTTTGGCCGACATGATTAATGATATCTACAAGTATATGCTTGATCCGCATTGCTTGGTGAGGAAGGATTCAGCCGACAGAACAAAAGTTTGTAAGAAACTAGACTGTTCCGGATGCCGACTAGAAAGGTGATGAAATTACTTGTGCGGATATATATAGAGGATGGATTTAGTTGTGAAGGGTGTGATGATGTGAAGATATATGCGAATAAGTCCAGAACAGAGTAGAGGTAGCAAAAAGAATCCGGTATGTGAAAGATAGCAGAATAAAGAACAGAGGAAAGATGAAGTGCAGCAGATCAGTGTACTGAGCCTAACCGGAACTGAACTCCAGCATATGCAGATGCTTCCAATCAGTTCAAGACTGTGATTCTTATCACTTTGTAGACAGTGTGTCTTCTTGTAGGCAGTGGGCCTCTTGTGAGCAGTGTGCTCGGGCAGTGAGCCCTAATTGGCAAGTGCCATTTTTGTAATCTCCTATTCTTCTAACAGAGAATAATTTTGGGTTAATCACCCCGTGGTTTTCTCCCTTAACAGGGTTTCCACGTCAAAAATGCTGTGTTATGTGTTTCTTATTTCATGTTAATGTTTTAGTGTTTGATTCAATGCTGCATCAATTAATAAGAAAGTTCAATAAGGGAAATAATTAGGATAACTGATTCACCCCCCCCCCCTCTCAGTTATCAACAAGTTCTTCCAATTTGTGCACAACAATAGTTATCATTGATTGTCATAATTAGATTTTCCCACAAAACAAGTAAGAAACATGACAATGAAATGGACTTATCCTCTTCTTCTATCTTGACTCCTATTTACATTCTAACTCAAAATTAAATTGAAGGTGTTGAGATGATCATTTATAAAGTCTCCCCCTTTCATCTTCAAGGAATATAACTTCCCTTTTAGTAAAAGTTTGTATACAAGACTCATGAATTGATATAGGCTTTCTAGATCTTCTTTAAAAATAAATATGTAGTAGGCTCTTCTGACACATTCATCAATACATCTATTTGAAATATATGGATGAATAGTACTTTTATCTTTCTTATCCAATCTACTATAGTCCTTAGACATACCTAGATAGGTTTCACTGAAGTAGATATTGTTGTCCATTGATCTCTCTTCACCAAGGGGTCTTCTACCTTCAACTTATATAACTCAAAGTTTTGACTATTGAAGTGCCCAATATTAGACCTTAACATGCTTTCCATGAATCTAAAAACACATGTGCTCTATATTCTTGCAAGATCCTTCAAAGGATCCCACTGAAACCAAATATACATATATTACAACAAATCTTCATGCCTAGGTTTCAAAATGGTATTCCCTTTCTAAGATGCATTTGGAGGCCAAACCTTGGTTTGCACTTGTAAATCACAATCTATATCCGATTTGCATATTCTATTTAGGGCCGCATTTCAAAGAATGTTTACAGTTTGCAACTTTATTACAAATTGCAGTTGGGCTTTGAATCCCAATGTGCAAGCGCATTTCACTTTCAAATTACAACTTGCAAACTTAACACTTAACTATAGAATGCTAATTAGGCCTGAACCCTAGTTTGTAACTTTCAAACCGGGCTCGAACCCCGAATTGCATTAAAGTAGCAAAACCCTTATTTGAACATAACATAGGAACTAAAATTTGAACTTAATGAACATTGGGAATTGTCTAAATGACATCTTAGGGACTTAATAAATTGAAGTATAGGTTTTAATTGATTTAAAATTTAATGTGTAACAAACATGTGAAATAGAATGTTAATTTAGGTTAAATATTTTCAGGGTTATTTACCTGAATATGACTTCTCACGCAAAGATGAAATATGAGTTCAAAGGGGTCATACCGACTTCAAAAATCTTAGCAAGCCTCGTCAACATAATAGATACAGATCTGGGGAATGTAAGGCTAGATGGATTCAACACAAGAATAATTGTAAACAAAGATCTAAGTCAAAGAACCCAAAATCTGAGATCTAGTGTGTTGGTTCAAGCTACAAATTTTCCTATAATAGTCCAATCTATAGATTTGGGGATGATCTATGCATAACATTACAACCTGAATCAAAAAGAGATTAGAAATGCAAATGGAAATGTAGTGCTATTAATTCAACCATAATATATAGAAGAAATCTTTGGATTACCCACCAGAAATGTATATGTTAACATTTCCATGGAATCCTCTCAAAATAACTATGAGGATCATTTGAGCAGATGTTTCAATGTCATCAATAAGGATTGGTTCTTGAAGCTAAAAGGAACTACCCCAAGACTCTCGAAGAAACTCTTCATGAGTGATTTCAATAAGGATGTGAATTGCATTATCACACTATTGAGTAGAGTCATTGGGCAAGAGAATGTGAGAGAATTATAGTCCTAGATGTATCACTTCATTGTCAAGATTTTAGGTGGGAAAAGCTATTAACTAGGCTACACTATTCAGTGATACATTACGTAAACAATTGTCTAATATAATGTAGACCAAGAAATTCTATATGACCTCTACTTGGTCTATGCCTTAACTAAAAGACAAGAATTTTTTGGGTTACAAACAATAGGTGTAATAGGTCAGGGATAGCAAAAGGTATATAAAGATTATCCACAACTTGAGATTAAAGAAGTTGCCAAAAAATTTATAAGGGTCAACAACCCCTTCATCTTCTACATAATTAGAATCCTTGAGAAAGATTAAAGAAATGAGGCTATTAGTACATCCAATTCACTACCTTTACATATATTAGGGTCGAAAGCTTTGATAGAACACCGTATAAATTACCAAGATATGTCAATAATAAATTGGTATTATTAAAATTATGCAAACAATTAGTTGATGTACAAAAGTTATGTTCCGAAAGGAAGGTTAAGCGGGTCTCATTCTCCATAGCCATAAACAAATACACCTGTTTGACAAGACAAGCTGCTAAAGGTGCAGAAAAAAAAATGGCCCAAGTTAATTTTAAATTATATGAGGCCAAACCTCTTTTCTACCCTACACCAAGAATAAAACGATTGAGATTAGTTTGCAAGCACTGAGAAAGGTTAGAAGATTTTGGGCAAACTATGATGATGAATATTAAGTGAGAAAAAGAGAATATTCTCAGCTTAATTCACATAAGTTAAAAATGTATCAAATTGCAACTATTCCCAATGTAATCAAAGATGGTGGGAATGTATTATATCCCACAAATGAAAAGGCGCAAATAGCTTCCAAACCCCTACCTTGAGTTGTATGGAGTAAAAGAGAATTCAAAGATGTAGAGTAAAGAACCAAGAAGGTGATCATGAGGAGTGAAACATGGCTTAACAGGATGAAAGAAAAGCTTAGTCTACCTACTGAGGAGCTCTCTATTCTTAGTCATATAGGAGATGATTTGAAAAGAACTCGTACTCCTCATAATTCTATTCCACCTCCTCCTAGATCTTCACTCGCAAGCACTTCTCGAGATGTCCCTCCCTCTCCACAAAGGAAGGAATATCATCTCTAGAGAGAACTCCCTCTCCCCAAAGGATGAAGAAATCACCTACTCCTCCGAGGAAGTCACCTACACCTTCTCCCAAAAGAACACCCACTTCCTCATCTAAAAGGAATCCCTCTCCTCCTCACAAGTCACCAAGTCCACCTAAGGATCAAGGCACTTAGCAAACAACACAAGAGGAAACTTGGGATAAAGATACTCATAATCAATAAACTTCTCAGGAACAAGCATATGTTGTAAGCACCCCAATGGTTTAATCAGATAATTCAACATAAGAAGAGGGTAATGAAGCCACCAACAAATGATTTTTCTTAGTTTCCATCTATGGTTGTAAGGCCACCACATCCAAAAAGAGCAAGGTTTAGATCCACCATCACCACAGATTTACAAGGTACTTGAAAGGCCTAGATCGTAACCCCATTGAAGGATGTACTTGAGATAGAAATGCAGCCATTCAATTATAAAATTACTACAATTTCATTGGAGAAATTGTCTAGAGGAAGGGCAAGCAAATGGTTAAATCATCCATCTATTAGATGATACAAAAAATGGAGAAGGATAAGGCAACCAAAAAGGAACTAAAAGATGAAGTCTCTTATTTATCTTTCTATGTTGAAAGTTTGGTCATTTGCTCTTGATACTAGAAAAGGATTATTGACAGCCAATGAATTGAAGAATGTAGTAATGACAACCAGAGCATGGAGCAATGAATTGTTGGCACTTGGGCATAAGACAATTGAAGCTATGATAAATGAGTGCATCAAATTTGTGAAAGAAGAGGCCGTGAAAATGACAAGAGCATAATATAGACCAAGAATTGACTGATATTGAGACCAATTTCCCTTATGATGTGGAACTGTAATGTCCCCTTCTCGCAAGTCCAAATTTTTCGCAACCTTGCAAACAATTTCAACTCACAAGAAGAGAACATTAGTACACTCAACTCTTTATATAGATGAAATATTCAAATCTCATAAGAACATTGTAATTATAATCTCTATGATCAACATCAATTATCATCTCATATGTTCTATTCATAATTTTATGATTACCTTCAATACACATTTCTATCACTAACCTTATGATCATTATCATTAGATGTATTTCACATATTCTCTCTTAAGTTCACTATTAATATGTCTTTCATATTCTCTAACATGATATTTCACATTCTCTATCATTAATGTCATGATCTCCATCACTTTCCATGTATTAATTATTAGTTTCATATGAGAGAGATGAGTTGCTACTTGCCACTATCCAACATGGGGCTCTATCTCTATCCTGAGACTCAAGGAGTACCTTTTGTACCCTTGGAGTCAAGGCCTCTATGAGCTTCCTTGGTACTAGAGATGCCTTTTGCACTATTGTAGCCAAGGCCATTATACCACAATCCTTTGCACTATGGGTACCTTTTGTACCAGCATGTGACAAAGGCCTCTATGTGATAACTATCCTTTGCACTATGGGCACCTTTTGTACTAGCATGTGACAAAGGCCTCTATATACCCATGATTGGCCTCTTAGGCATTTCAAACTCACTTTCCCATATGAGACTAATAGTCTATCTTATGGCACATGATATTATATCACTGTTATGATTTATTTCAATGATTTGCAGCACTTATGGTAATTCATACATTCTTTAATACTATCTTATAGTCGTTTTCATTATGTATTTCATATATTTCACTTTCTCTATCTCATGTGTTACTCATTAGCATCATATAAGAGAGATGAGATGAATCTTGCCACTATCCAACATGGGGCTCTATCTCCTATCCTTAGACTCAAGTAGTACCTTTTGTACTCTTAGAGTCAAGGCCTCTATGAGATTCCTTGGTACTTATGATGCCTTTTGTACCATTGTAGCCAAGGCCACTATATCACCTATCCCTTGCACTACGGGTACCTTTTGTACCAGCATGTGACAAAGGCCTCTATGTGATTGCTATCCTTTGCACTATGGATACCTTTGGTATCAACATGTGGCAAAGGCCTCTATATACCCATGAATGGTCTCTTAGGCATTTCATTCTCACTCTTTCCCATATGAGGTTAATGTGTACAACATATTATTACACTGTTATGACTGATTGCATATGTTATAGTACTTTCCTTATAATACATTTATTCATCTATGATCACATATTATAGAATCAAGCTTTAAGAATCATAAAATACAAAGAAGCATCGAATGTAATGACATACCTAAATCTATATATTATAATGTTGATCAAGGCTTGTTCGATCCAGATGATAGATGGCTGAATGTATGACAGACTTCTTCTTTTGTATTAATGATGATAGCCTATGTTGGGTCATCGATATTGATATATTTAAATATGGTGAAGAATGAGTAATGAAATTAGCTTTGAGATTTGTTCTTGATAATGGCTCTTATTCGTTGCTTATAAGATCTCTGAATTACAATGTTTATAGTTCTTTAATTGTAAATCTGATGTTGATCGAATGATTGAAGAATATGCTTGAGCGCTTGATGCCTTGTCAAATGCTTTCCTCTTATTTAAATACCTTTCGAATTGGTATCTTTTGTGATAACTTGTGTCTCTTGGAGGATCGACGCCATTTGTTATTATTAGTTTAGCGCTCACTAAATGGTCTTGATCACCCATTAGTTGGGATTGCTTATTATAATCTGATTTGTTTAATTATCCATTTTGTCTTATCATGATTTGTCTTATTCTTCAAGTGCCAAGTCATCTTTGTCGTATTCCTATTTTGTCCTCATTCTTATTTTGTCTTTTCCTCTTGGCCCCAAATTTGGTTAAGTGTGGGAAGTAGATAGAGTCTTAGGATAGGAATGGATTATGAATGCTAGTCTTTTCCAATCTTCAATTGGAAAACATCGAGTCATGACAGGAACTCACTAAAGTAGATTTCGAGGTTTTGGACAATGAGGATAATTTGGATGGTAAAGAACAGTATATCCACAAAAAATAGGTGGAGGCATATAAATCCAAGAAAGGTATACTTTAAGGTTGTAAAGATAGATTTCAAGCTTCATATAATTTTGTCTAACATACATTGAAAGAGATCAACAATTTTGTAGATAAAATTAGATGCAAATTATATCATCAACAAAATGCTTTGAATTATGTGCAAGTTTTGAAGTCCCAATTTGATAATATGTTGCAAGCAGAGTTGCCCAATGGAGAAAATTTTGATTCTTCCTCTATTACCGAACTAATGAGAGTATGGATGACATGCAAGGATTTTGAACAAAAAACAATAGAATTTAAACAGGTACATGAAGCAATTTTAGAAAATTTCATCTAGGCAAATGTTTGTTTTGTCCACTCCAATAGTCCAAATCTTGCTTCAATAAAGGCCGTAGTGAATAAGTTCCAAGTGTACAAGCAAAAGCAATCTAAAGATGGAGTAAATTGAAAGTGTGCACATGTGAATATATTATAATATAATGTAAAATTAGAATGAAGGAATAATCAAAATGACTTCATATTCCCATGTATTTTGTCCTTTTGTGACTCTTGGAGGGAATGACCTTTCATCTTCCCTATTCCCAAATGTGCCTTTATATACCCCCTTTGAAGCTCATTGTAAGGGGTTTTTTTAGTTCAAATTTTTTGCTTCTTTCTAGTTTTGGGTTCTTTTCAATGGAAATCCATGAAATTTGAAAAATAAATACAAGATATCAAATTTTGCTTTTATCTTAGTTTTCATGTTTTGATTTTGAAATATGAATTTATTTTCTTTCCAACAATTTTATGCATATAGTTCACTAAATGTTAAACACCATTCATGCTGACAAGAATATGACTACAAGTACGCACAAGATTTTTCCTTTGAAGATCACACCATCTCACAATGGGATAGCAAATAAAGGATTCGACAAAGATTGGCTTCAAGTTGCATATGTCCATTAACAAAATAATGTGTGGAAGAATCGAAGATAATGAGAGTATGGATGACATGCAAGGATTTTGAACAAAAAACAATAGAATTTAAACAGGTACATGAAGCAATTTTAGAAAATTTCATCTAGGCAAATGTTTGTTTTGTCCACTCCAATAGTCCAAATCTTGCTTCAATAAAGGCCGTAGTGAATAAGTTCCAAGTGTACAAGCAAAAGCAATCTAAAGATGGAGTAAATTGAAAGTGTGCACATGTGAATATATTATAATATAATGTAAAATTAGAATGAAGGAATAATCAAAATGACTTCATATTCCCATGTATTTTGTCCTTTTGTGACTCTTGGAGGGAATGACCTTTCATCTTCCCTATTCCCAAATGTGCCTTTATATACCCCCTTTGAAGCTCATTGTAAGGGGTTTTTTTAGTTCAAATTTTTTACTTCTTTCTAGTTTTGGGTTCTTTTCAATGGAAATCCATGAAATTTGAAAAATAAATACAAGATATCAAATTTTGCTTTTATCTTAGTTTTCATGTTTTGATTTTGAAATATGAATTTATTTTCTTTCCAACAATTTTATGCATATAGTTCACTAAATGTTAAACACCATTCATGCTGACAAGAATATGACTACAAGTACGCACAAGATTTTTCCTTTGAAGATCACACCATCTCACATTGGGATAGCAAATAAAGGATTCGACAAAGATTGGCTTCAAGTTGCATATGTCCATTAACAAAATAATGTGTGGAAGAATCGAAGATAAGTTCAAAGACATTTTCTTTTCCCTCTAAACCTTTCCTTCTCCCCTTCCCTTTTTATCTTTTTTCCATAACCTTGTTAGATTAGATTTAGTTTAGAATTGGATAATAAATTTCAATCTTAAAAGGCATAAAATTGAAAGATTTGTATGATTTAAATAGTGAAATCTTGTCTCAAAAATTATTTTTTTCCATAACCTTATTAGATTAGATTTAGTTTAGAATTGGATAATAAATTTCAATCTTAAAAGGCATAAAATTGAAAGATTTGCATGATTTAAATAGTGAAATCTTGTCTCAAAAATTAGGATTAAATTCTCAAAATTTGGAACACATTCCATGAATGAGTTTACATATTACAAAATTCTGATTTTGAAAACATGTAATGTTATTCATGAATCTAATCATATTTTAATGCATTTGAATGTGAAATTGATGATTTCATATAGATGGTTTCCGAAGTTCATAATAGCCCCTTGAATGGACCAGCCAAAGTGTTCTCCAATTGAGAGACTTATGATTGCATATAGATGGTTTCTAAAGTTCATAATAGCCCCTTGAATGTCCCAGCCAAAGTGTTCTCCAATTGAGAGACTTATAAACATCGTGCACTCTGGAAAAGTTGTCAAAAACTACACCAACAAGTAATATAAAATTTAAAAGTAATATTCATTTCCCCCCTATTTTTGAAATAGGAGGATGCATTCTAGTTCAAAAAAACTATTCCAATATTGATGATAAAAAATAGGAGGCTGCATGAATCTAGAAAAATTCAAAAAGAAAAATCTACAAAATAAAAAAAATATAAACAAATTTTAATATTATAAAATATCATAAGAACAATATAATCACTAATATATCCCTAACGAAGCAAAACTGTAATTATTTTTTTAACTAAATTAATCTATTTAAAAAGACAATATTACAAACCTAAATTTTGACAATATTTAGCTATATTATAAAAAAAAAAATTAGCAAAAGAATACCAAACCCTTACATCTCTAATAAACATGAAAGGTCAACTTAACACTGAATGCAACTAGACAATGCTTACAAAGGTGAAGACGAAAGGTCACCTATTTTTCCCCAAAATCTTTAAAAAATGAAAAATCTTCAATAATCTTCCCATTTTTGTACCCCCTGTATATTTGTAGTTCTCTACCATTTCACGGATATCTATTAGGAAGGGAAATTTTGCATATAGGAATTCTTTAGCACTTAAGAAATAATTCTCCTTTTCAAAATTATATACAATGTTATTTTAAGAAAGCTTTAATAAGATTACTTATTTCGACGCACAAACCTCTTTGCGTATCGTAAAAAATTAAGTTAGCCACTAGAAATGACTGCGTGGCAAGTATTATTTGACATAAGTAAAACATTGCGACAAAAGATTTAATTCAACATGGTACATGGATATAGTCCAAAACATGAGAATAGTGAAATACCGTGCAAGTTTCCGTTAGAATATGACAACAAAGTTCAATATGACAAAAACAACAAATACGAATTAAAACATACAAATCTACAATCCATAAAAATTAGCAAAATAAAAAGTTGCTTTTCCAAAACATATTTACCTTACTATAATAAGCAAAAGATGAAACACGTATTGAATAAGCCAACTTCCATAAAGCACAAATTTGCTATTTTATGTGTTTTGCCTATATAAAAGCTTCAATGCTTTACGAGCAAGTAAAGCAAACTCTGGGCATAGAAGTACATAAAGCTTATACCATCTACAACAGAGCAACTTCACTGTTTTATATACATTTTCTGATCTAAAACTTTCCGATTTTGAACTGTTTTCTTCAACAGTACCATATAATTACATAATCCAAGACCATCTATGAGAGCACACAAAATCACTCGTTTTATGCATTTTGTGAGTTAAAAAACTTAATGTTCTGAACTCTTTTCTTTACTCATTTTTTCTATATTTACTCAAAATATGTTTTCACCTAGCCAAAAAAAGGTTTAAATAGTGTGCTTTCATCTAGGGAAAAGAAATGTTAAATGCAAAACAAATAAGCATAGTTAAATAGGGCCAAATACCTTGCACAACCATTTTTTGTTCGAGTGATACACAGGCCTTGATATCAGCTACTACCAAGCGATCTGTTTTTTTATTATCACAAAGTGATTTGGTGTATATTATGGAAAAATTCTCTTACAAAGATAAGCCTTTATTAAACTCGGAGTTTCAATGCATACGCATTTATTAATTGGTAAATTTTAGACACCGTGTCATTTCTTGAACCTACAGGATTCATTATCAATTAAACCTATGTTTGAATAATGAAACGATAACCATATACAAAACACATTCAGACAGACCATTTATCAAAATCCCACTTGAATCACATTACATTTAAAACCTTTTAAAATAAAATTAGTCTCTTCGAGTAGTAGTCATAATAACCTAAGCAATATCATGGCTGCAAAACTTCCCCGAGCAAGCTGAAACGCTCTTTTAGAAGAGCCCCTAACATGACTCGAGAAATAATATGTATCATAATTGAAAAAGCCTGAAGTGTGGTCCATTGCACTGCCAAGTGTTTTCCCTAGAGTTTCATAATTGAACATAAACCACCAATACACCAAAAGAATAAAATCTCAATCGCCCTTCTTCCTGAAAGAACATCCTTCAGTCAAGCGTGCACGACCTCCAGTTGGTTGGCATAGCACAGTTTGACAGTTCCCACAGACAACAACTGTCTGAGAATGACTGAATACAGTGGTACTGCATAGAAAGCGTAATAAAATGTCAAAATACTGAATCTTATATGTTAATTCTGCAAGAAAAATCTTTTCAAATCAAGTCACAAAATAATTATTTGAATTTCTCGTTAAAAAAAAACACAAAACAGAAGACTAATTAACATACATATTGAAGCATCCTTGACACTTCACATCCTGCAACAAATACATGATAGTCAGCTAAAGGGAAGAATAATGTCCCTAGGAAATCACAACCCTTTGTTCTCAAATATGCTGATATTTAAAGTCTTAGCTTGATTTCCAATATTCTGATGTTTAAAGTTTTAACTAAGATCAATACCATAAAAAAGGAATTTGGTGATTGCACAAGACGTTTCAATTTGTGCTTTCGTTTTTCCAGCTCAGCTGGAGGATGGAGCAAGTCAATGTCGTTAGAAAGCACCTGCAATCACCAAATAGGATTTATCATCAGCAAGCACTAACCTTTCTACATAAAGGGATACTCATAAACACGAGCTTAAAGGACATTCTACGACCAACAAACATTTATTGACATTCCTGAAAGCAGACAAACAAGATTCAACATGTCTCCAATTACGCATAGGTTCATACTTGGCATGGGACCAAAAATGCTAGGCTAAATATTTTACAAACCCTGACCAAATTCCCTTAAAAATGTTGCAGCATAATTTTACAGGCTTAGTTCACCTGCAGCTCTTCATGCACAAGAAATCAATGGGTTCTCCCAAGTCCATGCAAGACAGCAAATTCACTCACATAAAATCCGATCCTACTCTAGCAAATATTTTACCATATTTGAGACATAGTTCACCTGCACTCTTTCTAATAAAGGAATCAATGGATTCTCCCAAGTCCATTCAAGATATCAAATTCACTCATATAAAATCTGAAAATCTGATACTCCTATATAGCATTGGCATTCTATCAGTCTCGTCTCAGGTTTTCTTTTCATATTTGGCCTTCTGCAAACTTTTACTAAATAACAAAATATGATTGCTTTGGATGTAAGCATATCATCAATAGCAAAGAAAAAAATCACTGGAGCTTCCTCTACAAATTAGCAATGGTTGTCAGCCTTCAATTACGCTATTCCCCTTTATTCTGCAATGTTTTGTTGATGACAAATTATACCTCATTAGAATAAAATAGTTATCATCAACAGCAATGGGAAAAAGTAAAAAAGGCAAAATGTTCCTGACTTGGTTTCCCTTACAGGACTTGAGACTTAGTCCTTAACACCAACTACGTCAAAGACAAGAATGTAAAACCCTAATACCAGGGAACTTTTTTCTTGCAGCCCCAGTATCATTGTCATTAGTTTCAAAGGAAGCTAAAACCCAATAATCAATTTCTATGTAAGGTTCATTTTGTTGAGACATGGACCAGCTAGGACTCAAACCTAGGACCTTCCATTCGCTACTGGAGTGCTCTACCACTGAGCTACTGGCCCCTCTTGGACTAGTCCATCGTCGGTCCGGGTGTGGCTTATTTCCAACACCAACACCCCCCCTTAAGTCACACCTCTCGTGTGCTTGGGGCTCCTAGCCTGGGCCTGGCTCTGATACCATGGTGAGACATGGACCAGCTAGGACTTGAACCTAGAACCTTCCATTCGCTGCTGGAGTGCTCTACCACTGAGCTACTGGCCCCTCTTGGACCAGTCCATCGTCAGTCTGGGTGTGGCTGCCCCGTACAGATGAAAGACAGAAACTTCAATATTTATGAGAAGTTTGTGTGGCAGCATGAAGAGGATCACTTAATGGGTTTTCCTGCTTTTACAGGTGCCATCCCAACCATTGCCAGAGAACAATGAATTATTAGAAAAATTGTGCATTACAGTTTTGTAAAATCATGAAGTTCCTTCTTGAAAAGGTCTATGACAAAACTCATGTTTTTGAGTTCAGAAACAGCACGCAGCACCTTCTTGCTGCAAAATATTTGGGTAAAATGTCCTCGATGTACAATTCCCATTAAATCTCCCTGATACAAGTAACAAAGAAACAGTCTTCCAATTTGTTTTCACCCACAAATTTCAAGTTAATAGCACCAAACTTTCCATAATCACTTGGATATTTCAATGAACGATTCACCAACATAGATTTACACATACTTGTGTAATTATCCAGTGTTCTATGCTACTCAAAACAACATACATGCTATCTGCAACAGCTATGTGTCATCTACATCTAATATTCAATATGCAATTGTGTGCATACTCACATACATGCCATGCCTACAATGCATATTCATCATATTGTGCACTCCTTTTATGCTACTAGCATTCTTTTAACCCTTCCAATTCACACAACAATGGTGTAGTAAGAAGGTAGGTGTGATTCTTTAGATTGTATGTAACTGAAATCTACATCTATCTACTGCTATGTACAAGTAATATGCATACAATCAACCATGTCAATTATATGCTTGCTTCAGGGATCTAATATTGAACTATTGATAGAATATAAGTAAGCAAATAAACGAATCAAACACACAAAAAGAGAGATTAAGGGTACCAGGGGACACATTTCTGTGACAGCTGGGACAAGAGGCTACTTTTAGGGGACGGCAGGTGAAGGCAATTAAAAAAATAGGGAATTTTTTTTAAATATAGGAAATTTCAATTGTTCGTATATAAAGCATTCATCATATACATTATAGAACCATATTACATAACATGAAAGCTGAATTGAGAACTCATGTGAGAGTCGAACACACAAATAGGGAAAATATAAAAATATAGAAATTTTCAAATATTCATATGACAAGGCATTCACCATATTATGAAACATTAGAGCTGAATTGAGAATTCACGAGTCAACATACAAATTAACAACATTTCAATGTAATGTTAGTGTTTCTGGATACAACATTTCAATGTAATGTTAGTGTTTCTGGATACAACATTTCAATGTGTTGCTGAGTTTTCATTACCAATATGCACATACAATCTTGTTGAGCTATTTGATTCAATCTCTTTAAACTAAAACTTAAACTTGACTGCACTTGAAAATAAAAATGTACCATTTAATATTCATCTCAAGACCATAGATACATCTTACAAAGCATGCATATCATGATAGAGTCATAGACTGATACCGGGAGCCAGACTGATTTATAAGTTTGGTTGGGTTAGAAATTAGAATATTTTTCTTCTCAGCCACACATTTTAACTCTCAATGAATACAAAACAGCATTAAATATTAGACGATATATGATTTTTGGTCTCATTCAGAGGGAGAAAATCTATATCAAAGGAGGTACTCTGACAGAAGATGGGGCATTTTCTACAATATAAGCATTAATAATCATCGTTGGTAAAATTCAATAATATTTATATGTGCTAATACAAGTATCTTGAAAAAACAGTGTGATCTAGTCAGTTGTTATCAGACAAGGAAGTTAAAGTATTACTGGGTCTGTTTGACTTACCGTCTCTAAAGAGATTTTCTGAAGACCTGCAAATGCAGATACCTGCAATGGAAAAAGCTTACACCCAGATTTCTCTTGATTTGAGAAAGCATACACTCAGCTAGTGACTGTTACGGCATTGCTTAAAGACCATCCAGTAACCTTTTAAGCCCATTCTGTGTAGATTATCTTACCTGATTATTGAATCAGAGAAATTTGAACGTCTCTCTGGTATATATGGATCCATAACACAATAATTTTAAACTTCCAGAATATCACATCAATAAATTCTAAAATGAATCTATATTAATAGCTTGGATTGTAAATTCAATTGAATTAGAATATGCCCTATTCTTAGTCAATAATAAATTATATGTAATAAAAACATTGCTGCAATTTACTTTTGGTTCTCCCTTGCCATTTCTGTGGCATTCCCAGTAGACTTCCGAAAAAAATTGTGGTGGGCAGGCCCAGGGACATTTCTTAGCCGTCCAAGTGTCCCAGAAACATCCACAGTACAGGGATGGCTGAAAATACCCAAGGGACACGTCCCTGTGTAACACTGAGATTAACACAAGAATTTACCCTCAAGAAACCCTATGTGGAAAATCTCCAAAAGGGTTGTGTTATGCCGCCTCATCTCCACTATCATCTTACAAGATTTCTACCTAAATTGCTCAATTTGAGCCTCCAATGCATCAGGGGCCTTCTCTAGCACTTTATAATGATCACAAAATATTGTGGACTGTCTCTATCACTTCTATGATGCTCATGGGGCATTATGGGCTTTCTCTAGCACTTTTACAATGCACTACCAGCTTGCCTCGCTGTCATTACTTTTTTTCTATATGCTTGACTACTGCACTCATCTATACAGTCATCTTCTACCTCAAGAACTCTGTCAATGCCTTCACTTATGCTTCAATAAATGCACCTAAGACATAACAAAGATTCTAAACACCTCTCATACAAAGAGACAAGAGAGGAACCTATTCAACTACCCTTTGAGTCGGGTCTCTTGGCTCTGCTATTTCCAATTTTGTCTAATATGGAGCGAGTTTGACTGGAACCAAACTCATCTAGTATATCCCTATCTTCTACCATAAGAGTTTGTCTTAGGCC
This sequence comes from Cunninghamia lanceolata, assembly GCA_027924645.1. Classification (NCBI taxonomy): domain Eukaryota; kingdom Viridiplantae; phylum Streptophyta; class Pinopsida; order Cupressales; family Cupressaceae; genus Cunninghamia; species Cunninghamia lanceolata. The sequence goes on along the minus strand of BSBN01000165.1, from coordinate 8,079,206 downwards.
AATCTTATCAAGGAAGTTCAAACCTAGCCAACTTCATCACCTATGATTGTTCCTTCAAGTTGAGTGGAATCCAAGATGTTTGATATCCCTGTCTTCTACTATACAAGTTCATCTTAGGCCAAACCTATCAAGGAAGCCCATACCCAACCAAACTCTTTGCTTATGACTATTCCTTCAAGTGGTTGGGCCTAAGATGTTTATAACATCATGGAGCCTTCCTACACATGTTCTTGCATTACCTTTACATATATACCTTGTCCAATTCCATCTAGAGAAGATGAAAACATGGCTTGACCTCTTTTTTTTATTATGGGTTAAAAAAGGGTTTTTGAAAGGGCCCCAACCCTTTTACAATGCGAGACCAAAAGAGATCACAGAATGACCAATGTGGTCAAACAAGAAACAAACAAACTACAACAGAACAGGGAACAAAAAATGTTCAATCAACAACCAAAAGGAAGCAAAACTACCACTAGGAGCCAGAAAAAAGAGAATTAAAACCTAGGCTCTGCCAGATTGTTAAGAGCAATAGTGACCTCCCATTCCTCTTTCATATGCTACAGGTGATCATTTAGAGTGTTCACTTCAAGGGTTTCCAGATCAACTACCGGAAAGTGGCTTCTATTTCTTTTGCTTGCTGGTCCTCCTTGCGCTGACCCAACAATCCCTTCTTTCCTCTTATTAAAGCTATCTTGAAACCTCTGAATATTGTTGACACAATTGTTGACCGTTGTGATGCCAAGTTTGATTATTTTGTCAACACCGCCTTTTAGGGAGTGTCATTTCATTTTACAGCTTCTCCAATCTTCCTGTTAAGCCAGCGGATTCCTCCTTCAAAAGGCAAACTTCCTATCTTAATTTTTGGTTATTGTCTTCTGTAGGATTACAAGAAGGCCCACCCATTAGTTGCTACTGCAAAGACTCAGAATTACCTTTTTGAACTCCTCTGTCATTAATGAACCAGTTGAGAATGCTCTTCTGAATATTTGATTCTTCTTGAAGGGTGTTAATTTTCCTCTATAAATCCTCCTTAATAAGCTTCCCCTGGTTTTCTTCATATATAGATCAAAATTAAAGTTCAATACACTTCATAAACCAAAAACTAGTTGGAACTTCCAAGTTTCAAATTTCAATACATATAAACTATTATTGAGTATATATTACATAACCTATTATTGAGCATTTTATAAAATATAAAGATTAAATTTATAATTTTATATATATCTATTATCAGGTTTCATATTATATGTTAAAATTAAATAGGCTGAAATATCACTCTATTTATTTATAAATCTCTAATAGATAATAAATAATAGGTTTCATATTAATAAATTTATAATCTCTAAATCTCACGGTCTATTTATTTATAAATAACAGATAATAAATAATAGTTTTCCGTTTCATAATCTCTGATCCCGTTTCATATTATACATTCTTTGTAAAATTTAATTCGTCCAAAATCTCACGTTTCGCTCATCCCTGGGTTTTTTAATTTCGATTTATATTTTTAAAATGAAAATAATGTTTTGCCAGTCTGCGATTTAGGGTTTTTTTAGGCGATTATGGTCTCTGTGAAGTTGAATGACTCTGAACTTTGAAGACTGTTTTTTTTTTTAATGAAATCGCCGAATAAGAAAACATTTTTACTTACCTGAATGATAACCGCCGCGCTAGGGTTTCTGTCTGGTTTCGAATGAAATGGCAAAAATAAAAAACGAAATCCCTTTTTATATCTTTTTATTTTCCTTCATTCGACGAGTTTGGGCAAGTTTTCCCTGAATCCGCAAGTTTTTTGTGTTGAAATCACCGCGATTTTTTGTGAAAACTCATTGGCGAGTTTTACAGAAGAGTACTCACCCAAGGATTTCTGGTCACGAGTTCTGGCGGTTTTTTAAACTATGATTCAAACCACTCCTTAGTAACAGGTTGTCGACAAACTAGGTAGTGTCATCCTCCTCCATAATATCAATGAGAATGGGGGAATCCCTCACCTGGGCTTCCCCTTTGTTCTCTGATTTGTCCTTCACAGAGACAAAATTCTTGGACTTCTGCACCCTTCAAAACCTTCTTTCCCTTATCCGATACCCCTTCCCCAGCCCCCCTTCTTTGAGATTTCAAGACTTCTATACCCTCCTGGCCCCAGGTAGATTTAGGAGGAATTATAAGTTTGATCATTTTAGGGCTCTGCCCTTTGTTATTCCTATCTGACCCCAGGATTAGGTTATTACCCTTCATAATTTCTTTTCCTTCATCAAAAAAAGGTTTAGGATCCAAATTAGCCACAACGACAGAAGTTTTAGGCAAGGCTCCTTGAAAGAGAAGGAAAATGAGGGCTTGATGGATGGACAGCTCCATCTTACCAAGCTGGACATCTAAGACAGATCTTTCTAGAGACATATCTTGACCTCTTGATTAGTCACATGATCAAAGAATTAAAGCTAATCACCTAAAATACGATATTTTCTAGGACCCAATTTAGATCAAGCAAGTACATAGTCCTTCATTTGTTTATTTCTACATCTTAAACACATCCATACTGGCTTTTGGCTTTGTGCTCTCTTCTCCCATGTGAAGCATCATTCGATAGTTGCAAGTATGTAGTAGCTCTCCAATAGTTTGGTATCTCCATCTTTAATACGTCAAGATAGAATGGTTGTACAATATAATGTTTGTAAGATTCAATGTTTGTAATAGCACAAATTTAGAAAATAGGATTGGAATGCATCCAGCTACATGTTTGCAAAGTCGTGCTTTTACTTCACTATTGCAAATTCTTGCCCAATGAATCTCTAGTCAAGATTTTAGCATCGCAAGAAAACAAATTTACACACAATATAATCCGTCCACGCTAAAAGCCAAATGCTCACACAGGAAACAAAGCAACCAATGCCAACTCATGTATACCAACTCACATAGAACACAAACCATGCTAAAAGCAAGATGCTCACAAAGGGCATATATCAACCAACATCAACTCACACATTGGCCAAAAGGCCCTATGTCAGCACCACTCTTAGCCACATCCACTAGGTTCTACTTTAATTAGATCTATAGATACCATCATCAAGCATGCTCATGCAATTGAGGAAGAGTACATCACCTCTTGGCTAAAGTGTGGTGGCTAACATGTAAAGGTTGGGCCATTTCACCATTTGAGTGAGAATAGCAACTAAATTTGTCAGACATCATCTTTGTCATACATCCCCTCTTTTGCTAATGTTGGCACATCCCATACCAAGAGACATTGAATGCAAGCATGGGGATAAAGCACGGAAATACATGAATAGGGTACAATTATATTTCCTAGTGATCGAGTTGTTGCATAGAAGTGTACTTCATAGAACACAATCAAATCACAGTGATATATTATTTGATTGATTAGTGCATTAAACCAATTTGTTGAGACTAAATATACTATTGATAATATTGATTCCAAACTATATTATGTCACAAATTTTGATTGTATAATTTGTTGAAGATATCGTTTGATCCTAAACTATAGAGAATGCTTCCACCACTCTAAAAATACAGAAATTAATTTTTCAAGATCATTTTGTAACCCTTTTGTGGCATGATTGTGTATATTTCCAATGTTGTACAATTTGGAGATTTCTGAAATTCTTAACATTACAAACTTTTCCTCTTCTCAAAACTCTAGAAATTTAAAAACATGAACCATAACCTGGTGATGAGGAAAGGCAACCCTGAAGACAAAAACACCAAGATCAAGACTCACTAAGCATGCTCAATGTGTTACTACAAGCCCACCTAAGAAAGGTTAGGTAAAGTCCCCATATATCCTAAGCTTGATAATGAATTCCATAAAGAAATAGATAAGATGGAAGATAGAGTTTTGTATCAATTTGTCAAAGAAATGAGCCACACCCAAACCGTAATAAGGAGCCTACAAAATAGTCCCAATCACAAAGAGGGCCCATAGTTCAGTTTTTTATGGTTTGACATGGACGAAGTATTTTATGGTTCTTTGTTTACTTGATACATATCACATGGTTATCTGAAGTTAATTCTTGTTTTTAGATATGTATATAATATGTGTGTGTGTGTGTATCATTGTCCCATTATACTTACACAGCAACGACACAGCAAACCAAAAGTGTAAATGGAATTCAATTTCACGAGTTTAAAACAAGAAAAAATAGCAAATTAAAAGATGCTAAAAACTCATAAAAACACGAAAAAAACTGCAAATGTTATTTGGGGTTTAGAGACAAAAACCCACAACTTCTTAAAAAAAATTGACAATTTTTGAATTGTAATTTTTCCACAAAAAAAAAAAAAATTTCCTAGCTTGACCAGTTTATTGAAAAGGCCACACAACCTAAATCAGACTGGCAAAGCGCAAGTGGCGGGTCCATTTAAAACACAAGTACCCACATGTTTTTCTTGTTTTCTGTGACTATAATATATATAGCATCGAAGAGAGTATAAATGGAAAGCCCCTTTGCGAAGTGGGAAGCCATACTTTGATGGTACTTCTCATAGAAAGCCTAACCCACCAAGTGCTAGATATGTGTTCCAAGGCATCTCAGGGGCCTTTATGATGGAAGGATCATGCAATTTAGGTACCAAAACAAATAATAAAGCTGAATGGGAGGCACTCTTAGTTGGTATTGACATTGTGTATTCTGTAAATTTCTGTAATATCGCGGTGGAGAGCACATCTTCTATTGTTGTCAATGCAATGAAGAAAATGCATTGTCCCAATTCGAAACTTCGTGTTATTTTTCAAGAAATTTTGATATGGAAAAACAGATTTGATTCTATAGAGGTGATACATTGCTACAGAGAGCAAGATTAAGTGGCAAATTTTTTGCCTATAATGGGGCTGAACTTTAGCATGTCAATGGCCGGCCAAGTCAAGGGTTATTTGTTATTATGGTCTTTTCATGCTCTTGGAGGGGGTCCATCCCCCCTTATTTTGATTGGTGTCATCTTTGGTTAGCTATTAATTCATTGCCCTCCATCCTACTTTGGCCGCACACTTTAATGACCGATGTGCTTGTTTGATATGAATGGCCACTCTTTGCCTTGATCATTCTTCTTCGTGTCTCAATTGTGATAGTATGGTTAGAAGAAGCTATATATGACAAAGAGGGCAATGCTTGCCTGTCTAACACATGTGAAATAATTAGGGATTGTGAGAGGAGCTTATTTAGTAGGTAAGGATGGAATTTAGCATGGTCGTTGAGGTGTATTGGTTTGTTGATTGCGGTGCATGGTTTCCTAAGCTTGGCTTCTTGCTTTTTAGTGGCTTTGAGTTGGTTTCATATGGCTCATAAGGATACTTGTAACGATCCCTTTTGTAGGCTAGGCTAACTAATTAGCATTTATGCAAGATTTTTAAGTGCTCTAGTCCAAGCATGTTGAGGATTGTTAAAGGAATTCTAGGTGAAGAGAGTCTAGCTGATAATGGCTCCCTTCAATCTAGAGCCTCAATTTCGGTGGATTTTGCAAAGATATTGCCAAAGGTGGTGTTGTCAAATAATGTAGGGCAGGGGATTCAATGTTAGTAGTTATGTCAAAGGTCATTTTGACCTCTATTATGTAACCAATCGAGGCAAATGTTGGGCTGATAAATCAAGATGGTGCTTTAAAGATCAAAGATGAGTCCTAGGGAGCTCAAAAATGAGTCCTGGGAGCTAAAAGCATACAAAAATTCAAGCCTTGTTAATGAATGTAGATGTGGATACCATTTTCTACCAAAGACTTAATATTGGTCATGAAACATCTGGCAATTACACACCATAAAGGGGTTCTTGAGGTATCTAGTGGCTACACCTTGTTAGTGTAATATTTTATTCACCATGGACATATTATATCCGAAATGTGATATTGCACCTATTTGATAAGTTTACTTAGGATAATATGAATATTTAATTATTCTCACCAAAATAGCTAATAATGACATGTTACGCTTGACTTGAGATACACAAGTGCCAGCACTACCTCATCAACTCTTGATTGATAGTAGTTAGGTGCCACCTCTATTCAATCAAGGCCATCTCTGTCTTAGTCAGGTTGAGTGAACTAATCCACTAATTGGCAGTTCAACTCTTGACTTCTCAGTTAAGGCTGAGTTAACTTGCCTCTTTATTGAGGGTGCTTGAGAGTTAACTCATACCTCTTGGAAATGTGATGGCTCATTGTAATTTAAAGTGCCTCTTTCAAGTTCGGCTCAAGGATTGTAATATATCCTTCTTGCTATTAACATTTGTAGAATAGCCAATATAGATACTTGATATATTTCCTTTTGCTTGATTCTATATGACTTACTTCCAATGAAGATAGCTTTCTTTGATTGCTAATTGATACCTCAGATATTCGCTGGTTTGATTGATTCAATTATAGAATCATAGAACAATAGAATCATAAAATCATAGAAGGATAGAATAATTGAATGATAGAAAGATTAATAGAATGAGAGGATGGTAGGGTTCAGGGCTTAAATTTGACGGTTGCCCCTGGCTGTCAAACATTTTTTTTGTTACGGTCATCTATTTGAAGTTGCCTTTCAAATATTAAAGCCTATCTATTTTAGGGAAAAAGAAATATATAGAGTAAAAATATATATAGAGTAATTACATAGAAAATTTGACAGTTTACTTGAAATCTTACCTTTCAAGTGATACAGTCTTCCTAAAATTTTAACTGTATTTTACGACTAAAATCACTAAATACGGCCATACGGCCATCAAATTTAAGCCCTGGTAGGGTTATAGCATGATAGAATGGCTGCAATACATAATTCTCTGCTGCTAACAATTATTGCATATATATTACTGTTGATGTATGCCTGCAGATTTATCTCTGCTAAAATATATATTTCTTTCTTCGTTCAAATCTGCATACTCCTCTTCTATAACAATCTCTTTTATATCTGCATATACTACTCTTTTACGTCTGCATATACTCCCTACACAAAATCTGCATATATTCTTCCTTTATAATTCTGATCACATATACCATTGATGCTCCATTCAAGATCTGCTTTTACTCTTAATGATATTTCATTGTATTTCTGCTTATAAATCTGCTTCAGATCGAATAATATCTCCTTGTCTTACTTGCCCCTTTGACTCCCAAACCATCTTCTATTTATATCTTCTTCATACTTCTTCCAAAGAGAGGTGTCCATTCATGAAGAGGTGACTTCTATTTTATATGCACCTCTTCAAATCTTAGGCGCTCACTATGAGGGGTCAGCCTTATTTAAATTCAGCACATATTTTGAGGGAGGTCAGCCCTATCAAAAAGTGTAGTCGGTCATGTCATTTTTATATGCTTTTTGCATGGACATACCCAAAATGTACCCAAACCACAAAAAAATTGTTTTAACTCCTGTATATATATATATATATATATATATATATATATATATATATATATATACAGAGAGAGAGAGACCCAAACAGCAAAAAAAAAAATTGTCATACCAACATACTCAAATCCACATTCCCATATCCAAACTAATAATTTAGTATATACTTGATTGGAAAACAAAAACAACAAATATTATAGTTCCTTGTCTATCTAACAAGGCTTTGATTTTTTATAGGGCATTTCCATTACATACTATTAATCATCAATTATTTGTATTATAAATGGGATTAGATAGCAATTTCTAGTTTAAAAAACTTGCTTCCTAGAGAAAATGAAGGCAAACACATTAGAGATTACAAAAAAACAAGACAAAACAACTAAGACTTCTTTGAAGGCCTAATACAAGAAACAATGCTTAAATAGAAAAAGGCGAAGCCAAGTTCAAGGACAAACTTGATTTTTATAGTGAATTTGATCAAAATACCTTTACAAACTTCCACATCTTTGCAAAGAGCAATGCAGCAATATTCCAACCAACAAAGACAAGTCCCAGTGGAGGATGATATTTGAAATATTTGAAAGAATCAAAGTATCTCAACAAACTTCCACATCTTTACCAAGAGTAAAGATGTGGAAGCTTGTTAAGATATTATAGTTCCTTGATTGGAAAACAAAAACAACAAATATTATAGTTCCTTGTCTATCTAACATGGCTTTGATTTTTTATAGGGCATTTCCATTACATATTATTAATCATGGATTATTTGTATTATAAAAGGATTTAAATGGCAATTTCTAGTTTAAAAACTTGCTTCCTAGAGAAAATGAAGGCAAACACATTAGAGTTTATAAAAAAACAAGACAAAAGAACTAAGACTTCTTTGAAGACCTAATACAAGAAACAATGCTTAAATAAAAAAAAAGGTGAAGCCAAGTTCAAGGACAAACTTGAGTTTTTATAGTGAATGTGATCAAAATACCTTAACAAACTTCCACATCTTTGCAAAGAGCAATGCAGCAATATTCCAACCAACAAAGACAAGTCACAATGGAGGATGATATTTGAAAGGATCAAAATGTCCTAACAAACTTCCACATCTTTACCAAGAGTAAAGAAGCGAGGTTACAACCATCAACAACGAGTAGCAAAGGAGGACGACATTGGGAAGGAGCCTAAATAATCCTCCTTACATATGACACACCACAGGCAAAGCAGCCAATGTCATAAAAAAGTCGAACATAAAAGCCATCTTTCAGCACCGAAAAATCTTAGAAACATGTTCAAAATTATGAGATATGCAAAATCAACAATTATTTATAGGGATCTACATTTAGGTAAGAATACAATAGTGAGATGGGCAAGTCAACACAGGTAAGAACAAACGATTGTTATATATATATATATATATATATATATACTGATAATAAGACTAAAAGCACTTACACTCGAACAACATCATGTCATCTGTCATGTAAGTGTTGTGCTATCAATTTATATCATCTATTTTATCTCAACCAGTAGACATTCAAAAGGAAAATCAAACTGCTCAAATATATGTGTCAAGGTCAAAACCCCAAGAGGTAGATATCATAATATTTGTCAATATATAGAGATTAGTTGTAGAAAGAGAGACTACTCATAAAAATAGATAGTTAAAGGAATAGCTCAAGCTGCATACAGTAAATTATCCGAAATGACATCTACAAATGTTACATTAAAGAGAACACAATTTCTTGCTAGTGGATCTTGTACACCAAATAGGAATGCTGACTAGGCCATGGCTTAATAAGTCACATTCACCTTAAACTATGGTGTCATATGTTAAATTTGAGATGAATACATTCCGAAACTCAAGAAAAAAAGTATGATAAATGTAAGTATATAAACAATAGAGGATAGAAGATCAGATGCCATTGAAAAATTTGGACGTCGTTGACAGAAAATTGACAAAACAACAAGATGTCAAAGATTTACACATAGTAGAACGCAGGAAATAGCATTTTGTCAATGTTTTGAATTCAGCTAAGGTTGCCCAACTTTGGGGATTTATACACTGACCTGGCTATTGAATTTTATAATAGTTCACAACAACATAATTAACATATCCCATTTCACTATTATGGTTTAATTTGGATTCACAATTTTAAGGAACGTTGTATTTGTTTTACAGGAATTGTATTTTTCTTTGCAAATAAATGGGATGATTTCAAGGAAAAAACATATTTGTTTTACACTAGGGAGAATAAAGACCAAATGGCACCAACTACTTGATCCAGTCGAACCAGAATGCCAATCCATAGTGGCCTAATCCGCCGACAGCAAAATTTGGGCAAAAGAAATCTGTAACTTGAGGATAGATAAAATACCTGACCCCTCTGAAAAGGCATGGCATCCAAAATCAGATGATTCTCTAATAACAAAAGGCCACCTTTCTAAAAGGAATCTGCGGCATAACAAAATATGCTCTATTAAAGTAAATAACATTGATTTTGTTGGAGAATAGTCATGGACTCGAGGGTCAATAAACTTTTATGGTCTCTTAGTCGTTAAAAATATTAATATTACCCCATCCGTTCATTCAATTAGAAATAGTGGTACACTTGGCCATGATCCACACCATCTCTCATGGCATCCGAGAAAAATCATCAAAAGCAGGGAGTTTCTAATCAAAATTAGTAATACCAGGTCCATCTTCTAAAAGGAAAATGGTTCATCACCAAATTTGACCTTATAAAAATTAATAATAGCTGTCTTGATGCTCCCCAAGACATCTAGTGTTCATAGATAATCAATAAAATAAATCCATTCATTTATCTATACAAAAAAATCTGCTTCTTTTTATCATCTTATTTTACTTCACTGTGATTTATAAGTCGTTGAAAAAGGCCCTCCAAAAATCAGGCTTATAGAACTCACTATCGAGCAACCTTCCACTTTCTTTAACAAATTTTAATATTTACTTTGCGTTAATATATCGTGCAAATATTACTGAGTTAGTCAAGCAAAGTAACAATGAACAAAACGCCCGTTATGTGAACATTGAGCTTTTATCTGAAAATCCTAAACCCTTAAAATCCTCCACATACAGCCGAAACGCAGAAACAAAATTAAAGCGCTTCAAGAGCTTGTAAGATGAATAGAAGAAAAAAATACCATTTTGATAGTAGGCAAAAATTTGAACAAACAAATCTGATCGCAACTCGAAATAAATCTTGTAAGCGGCCGCTCACAGCACCTCTTCAACGCCAGAGAACTTATTCAGTCGTTCAACAGTCATATTTATAGAGACGGGAATGCAATCCTGACCGTCGATTGCTCGCCTCCTCTTATCGTAGGCCGTTGATGTGGACCCTTTCGTATGGCTGCCTTCGGTTTAGGTTAATTTGAGTCGGTGAAGAAGCGGCGAAAGAGAATAATTGTAGAGTAAAAATATACTCGTAATGGTGAAATTAGCAAATACTCAAGTCATTTTTCATTTAGGGCTGGGCCTTTTTAATGGGAATGTTTTTATGTAATATTAGCACTTGCACCCAAAGGAGGTGCACTGGTTATTCTTATTGCAATTTACATAGAATGCCTTATAAATTTGAAAGTAGTATTGGATCAATAGAGAAGGTTAGCATTTTATAAGAGGTTTTAAAAATGTTTATTGACTTGCTGATTTAAGATAAAGTTTCAAAGTTAAATAATTATATTTGAACATATGTTGGATAGGGTTGCTCGGTGGAGCATAATTGTCATATATCATTCATCAATTAAATCGTTAATAAGTAATTGTTCTTCTACTTTTATGGCTAGAGGTTTGGCTTTTGGGGACGGGGGGGAAGGAGCGGGGGATAGGAGTTCACTCACAGGGGTGGTTGTTTCCTTGGTAGGGTGGCTCTATAGAGCTAAGCTTATGATTGTGAGTGTGGGTGTTTATCAAGTGTCATATAGCATTTAATTGGATCTAAGGACATAAATGGATGCATCTCAATTTGCATTCCATGATAAGAGACACAAGTTCTCCATGCTAGGAAAGAGGAATTATAGGAAGAAATGAGCTTAACACAAACACTAAAACAGTCTCATTCAATATTCTTGAAGAATATTAAAGCTAAGAATGAAATTAAAATACTATGTTACATTTTCAAACTTTTGATGTCCACTAGATGTGACAACCTAGTGGTAATTGCCCTATGAAATAAACAAAGTGAGCTTGAGCTCTATTCACATTTTAAAAATGGCTTCTTTAAGCACGATAGATTCCACCACTCAATTTTTTTAAGTTGCAATGAAACCATATTTTATACAATTGAATTGGTGTGCCCAATTTATCATACGAAAATGAAAGAACTGAGATCTTTACAATGAGAATATTATGAAATTTCATGACATGAAAGAACATAATCAAAGAAAATATCTAAACAACCTCCAAGGAGGGCTACTTCTAAAATGTTCCATTTTTTTAAGTTGCAATGAAACCATTTCTTATACCATTGAATTGGTGTGCCCAATTTATCATACGAAAATGGAAGAAATAAGATCTTTACAATGAGAATATTATGAAATTCCATGACATGAAAGAACATAGTCAAAGAAAATATGTAAACAACCTCCAAGGAGGGCTGCTTTTAAAATGAAGTAAAGTGAAAGTGAGAAGCCAATGACAAGGTGAACACAGAATCGGGCAAGGGAGGAGGTGGATATCCACATTGAAATTGCTCAATGGGCAAGAGCAACATGAAAGATGCTAATGAGAATGGAACCTATAACTGTACTAAAGAACGAAAATGCTAAAATTGTGAGTCAAGCAGGGCAATGGTGGAACATACAAGGATTGTTGCTTACCATGCTATGTAGGTCATAAACAACATTTGAGTAGCTACAATTATCATATAAGGGTTCTAACAAGGGAAGGGCTTGCCACATCACCCAAACATGAGTTTACTATTGCTTCTTTGCCATGTAAATTAAGATATTTATGCCATGTCTTAAAGTCGTTTGATAATCAATTACAAATCAATAAAAGAAAAAATAAGCGAGCATTGTAAAGCATACCTATGGTTGAAGAGCGATAAAGAACCAAATATTAGACAACCAAAGGAGCAAGTGTATGTAGGGTTGCAGTAATGGATAAAATCGCTAATGAGAAACCATAAATTATGTTCGTTGTAAGATTATAGAAAGCACCAAAAGGAATCTCCAAGATATAGAGTCGCAAATAAATTTATTAATTTCCTTATCTCCTCTTCTACAACATTCCACTCTTCCTCTGCATCTTTTGAAATATGCATGAACTTTTGTGTTGCTAAGCTTCATTTATACACAGCCCAAAGGCAGTGGAAGTTGGCCAGTGGATAAAAGGCAAAGAGATAAAGAATAAGTCATGGGAAAGCACCAAATATATGATCCCTAATGATGACATTGAAATAACCCCCTAATTTCATTGATTAAACCTAGAGACTATGCTTCTATGCCAAATAGTGATGTACACTTGGTGGTGCAGTTCATGTGTATGAAAAAACCCAACTTCTCTAAGTAAATACGTGCACCTAGGTTAAAGAGATCATGGTGCACAACCCAACAAGGACAATCACTATAAAAAGACCTATGAATCTAACCCAAGACTTCAATTTCTCAATTAGAAGAGTAAAGTGTCTTCCCCTAAGAACATGAAAGATACCATACAATAGTGAGCCAAAAATTAGGAATTGTTTAAATAATGTCATTGTGCTTCTCATAAATAGGTCATTGTATCTCATTATGTACTTATGCTCCATATCGAACACTTTGTCACTTACTTCCTCATTAAACTATTTAATTTACAATAACCACGCATCATAATAGCATAAACCTTACTCGAATTGGATGTAGAATTGGATATGCTCAATTGATAAAGTAGTGAAAATTTACCAAACAATTGTGCCAGCTAAATGGAAATGCCTCACTTCACAAGCAAATTTTACCAAATAATTAAAAGGGGATTCTAAAAATAAAAAATAGAAAACCCCCAAAAATATGATTTGCCTACTTCCTCAAGCTCTTGTTGACTTTTCTGAAGCTTCTCAATTGTGAGAATGAGTTTGTTGTCAAGATTAACTTCTTTTGTCTCTGCCTTTTTATATTTGACCACCATACTTAGTGGGAATTCCTTAATGCCTTCCACTTGGAAAAATCCATCAAAAATGACTGGATGCATAGAACAAAAGAACAATCTATCATCCAACTTTGAAATAGTTACAAATACAATATTAGATTAAATTAGGGGAGGTCATCCTTTGAGAATGCGGCTAGAGAGTATAGAGGGAATTGATGAAGAAGTTGTATAATGGGAAAGGCAACGTAACATTATGAAAAATGGAGAAAGCAAAATTACTTGCAAACATCAAAATACAATGAGTTAAGCAAGAACAAAATCTTCGTTTAGTGTTGTCTCTCTTGTATCATATAGTGGGAATTAATTATCTTGTCACCCTCGTGAATAATGACCATTCACATACTTGTCATTCATGTGGGATGCTCTACATTAGAGCTTTGAAATTTCCATAGGTAAAACATTCATTATACATATATGTGTGATAAGGTTGAAAATTTGATTCTAACTAAACTATTGCTAATTAGAACAAACTTCAATCACACACATTAGATTCCCAATCGATGAAGATGTATATCTTGTTGTTGTCCAATTAGGAAGAGCAAGATTATCTGAGTTGGATTCCTATTTGAAATCAAAATGTAAAAGAACTAACTAAACTAACGAAACTAACTAAGTACAGTAGAAAATAGGAGAATAAGCAGAGATAGAGAATTGAATTCATAGAAACTAATCTAGAAGTAGAAATAACAGATAACAGGGAACCTGCAACCAAAGTTTGGATCTCACTGCTAGGGACACCAGTGCATGGCATGGACGTCTGTGCCTAGTGTTGTCATCTGTATAACACTAAAAATTGCAATCCATATGCATACAGCTTCGCATGAGGTTCAATAAATCCTATTAACAATGGAGATGGAAATTAGTGTACAAAAGTCGAGTAATAATCAGAAATAACCAGAAATGAAATAAAGAAAAGGAAAGGGGTGAAATACGCAAACACTCGTGCATTTGTGATTCTTCCTCGCTTGATCTTCAACCTACAAGAAAAGAGGAAAAGGTTGGGTTGTATGGAGGTTTACCTCAGTCAAACCATGTTTTGGGTATTTCTATCTCAACGACAGCCAAATGTAAATATGACAATAAAATGTGTGTGCTCTTGTATCCTATGTGTGTCTAGGATAGCGACAGTGACAAACAATAATATGCTCAAGATAAATGATATAATACTTCAAATCATAAAGACTAACATTAATCTAAATGAAATGACAATAATGTGCAAGAGATGATTACAAAAGATTCGTCGGAAGGCTATCGCATCAGAGAATAAGAAGACTCTATTCTTCAAGGATGGTGATCATGTGTGAGAGTTCAAGAAGAGATGAAGTCAATCACATAAAATCAATAACTTGCAATAGATAGCTAACATGCAAATACAATGGCGCAAGAAGTATGAGAGTGAGTAATCAATTCGGCAGAGCTACAAAGATTCGTGATGCTTTGAATGGCAAAGTGAAAAGGTTTTTATAGAAAAGGAAGGAAGGCAAAAAGTTGGGCAAAGAGCTATTTGGGTGCGGATAGGCATACAAAAAAGCTCAGAATGTCACGCAAGCAAAAATGCACCTTCTAAAATGAGTTGACGAACTAGAAGATGCTATCAAGGCACCAACGCTTGGCGCAGACATCCATGCCTAGCGCTCCAGTCCAAGCAACTTCAAGTCTTAAAAGGTCAAGATCACTTGGGACATTACTAAGGTTAAGGTACTTTTGCAGATTTAGGTTTAGGAAAGCAGAAAGGGGTCAAGACAGAGGTTAAAGGGGAGGGAATGCTAAAGAAAGTACCAAATAGAGCTTGAAAATGTGTGCGAGCACAATTTATGACGCTATATTTACCCCCCCCCCCACTTTAGAAGGCGTATGCTACTACATGCATATGCAAGCTAAATTATAGGAAAGAGATAGCATGAGAGCAAATTTTTACCCAAATATTGTGTGAAGGATGCAGAATGTTTTTAAGTGAAGGTATAAATTTATTAATTTCCTTATCTCCTCTTCTGCAACATTCCACTCTTCCTCTGCGTCTTTTGAAATATGCATGAACTTTTGTGTTTCTAAGCTTCATTTATACACATCCCAAAGGTAGTGGAAGTTGGGCAGTGGATAAAAGGCAAAGAGATAAAGAATAAATAATGGGAAAACACCAAATATATGATCCCTAATGATGACATTGAAATAACCCCCTAGTTTCATTGATTAAACCTAGAGACTATGCTTCTACGCCAAATAGTGATGTAAACTTGGTGGTGCAGTTCATGTGTATGAAAAAACCCAACTTCTCTAAGTAAATACATGCACCTAGGTTAAAGAGATCATGGTGCACAACCCAACAAGGACAATCACTATAAAAAGACCTATGAATCTAACCCAGACTTCAATTTCTCAATTAGAAGAGTAAAGTATCTTCCCCTAAGAACATGAAAGATATCATACAATAGTGAGCCAAAAATTAGGAATTGTTTAAATAATGTCATTGTGCTTCTCATAAATAGGTCATTGTATCTCATTATATACTTATGCTCCATCTCGAACACTTTGTCACTTACTTCCTCATTAAACTATTTAATTTACAATAACCACACATCATAATAGCATAAACCTTACTCGAATTGGATGTAGATTTGGATATGCTCAATTGATAAAGTAGTGAAAATTTACCAAACAATTGTGTCATCTAAATGGAAATGCCTCACTTCACAAGCAAATTTTACCAAATAACTAAAAGGGGATTCTAAAATTTTTTAAAAAATAGAAACCCCCCAAAAATATGATTTGCCTGCTTCCTCGAGCTCTTGTTGAATTTTCTGAAGCTTCTCAATTGTGAGAATGAGTTTGTTGTCAAGATTAACTTCTTTTGTCTTTGCCTTTTTATCTTTGACCACCATACTTAGTGGGAATTCCTTAATGCCTTCCACTTGGAAAAATCCATCAAAAACGACTGGATGCATAGAACAAAAGAACAATCTATCATCCAACTTTGAAATAGTTACAAATACAATATTAGATTAAATAAGGGGAGGTCATCCTTTGAGAATGCGGCTAGAGAGTAGAGGGAATTGATAAAGAAGTCATATAATGGGAAAGGCAACCTAACATTATGAAAAATGGAGAAAGCAAAATTACTTGCAAACATCAAAATACAATGAGTTAAGCGAGAACAAAATCTTCATTTAGTGTTGTCTCACTTGTATCATATAGTGGGAATTAATTATCTTGTCACCCTCGTGAATGATGACCATTCACATACTTGCCATTCATGTGGGATGCTCTACATTAGAGCTTTGAAATTTCCATAGGTAAAACATTCATTATACATGTATGTGTGATGAGGTTGAAAATTTGATTCTAACTAAACTATTGCTAATTAGAACAAACTTCAATCACACACATTAGAATCCCAATCAATGAAGATGTATATCTTGTTGTTGTCCAATTAGGAAGAGCAAGATTATCCGAGTTGGATTCCTTTGTTGCAATCGAAATGTAAAAGAACTAACTAAACTAATGAAACTAACTAAGTATAGTAGAAAATAGGAGAATAAGCAGAGATAGAGAACTGAATTCGTAGAAACTGATCTAGAAGTAGAAATAACAGATAACAGGGAACCTACAACCAAAGTTTGGATCTTACTACTAGGGATACCAGTGCATGGCATGGATGTCTGTGCCTAGTGTTATCATCTGTATAACCCTAAAAATTGCAATCCATACGCATACAACTTCGCATGAGGTTCAATAAATCCTATTAACAATGGAGATGGAAATTAGTGTACAAAAGTTGAGTATTAATAAAAAATAACCAGAAATGAAATAAAGACAAGGAAAGGGGTGAAATATGCAAACACTCATGCATTTGTGAGTCTTCCTCCCTTGATCTTCAACATGCAAGAAAAGAGGAAAAAGGTTGGGTTGTATGGAGGTTTACCTCAGTCAAACCATGTTTTGGGTATTTCTATCTCAACGACAGCCAAATGTAAATATGATAATAAAATGTGTGTGCTCTTGTATCCTGTGTGTATCTAGGATAGCGACAAGCAATGATAAACAATAATATGCTCAAGATAAATTATACAATACTTTAAATCATAAAGACTAACATTAATCTAAATGAAATGACAATAACGTGCAAGAGATTATTACAAAAGATTCGTCGGAAGGCTATCACGTCAGAGGATAAGAAGACTCTATTCTTCGAGGATGGTGATCATGTGTGAGAGTTCAAGAAGAGACGGAGTCAATCACATAAAATCAATAACCTACAATAGATAGCTAACATGCAAATACAATGGCATGAGAAGCATGAGAGTGAGTAATCAATTTAGCAGAGCTTCGCTGCAAAGATTCGTGATGCTTTGAATGGCAAAGTGAAAAGGTTTTTATAGAAAAGGAAGGAGGGCAAAAAGTTGGGCAAAGAGTTGTTTGGGTGCGAATAGGCATGCAAAAAAAAATCAGAACGTCACGCAAGCAAAAATGCACCTTCTAAAATGAGTTGACGAACTAGAAGATGCTATCAGGGCACTAATGCTTGGCGTAGACGTCCATGCCTAGCACTCCAATCCAGGCAACTTCAAGTCTTAAAAGGTCAAGATCACTTGGGACATTACTAAGGTTAAGGTACTTTTGCAGATTTAGGTTTAGGAAAGCAAAAGGGGGTCAAGACAGAGGTTAAAGGGGAGGGAACGCTAAAGAAAGTACCAAGTAAAGCGTGAAAATGTGTGCGAGCACAATTTATGATGCTATATTTAGCCCCCCACTTTAGAAGGCATATGCTACTACATGCATATGCAACCTAAATTATAGGAAAGAAATAGCATGAGAGCACATTTTTACCCAAATACTGTGTGAAGGATGCAAAATGTTGCTAAGTGAAGGTATGAAGCCCCTAGCCTTAGGATTATGCAAAACCACAATGTTAGGCCAAAAAATCTTCACACAACATAGATGCCAGAAACACACATACACATCAATATATAAAACTAATGCTAAGGAGGATTAGATCAAATATTATTTGCTAAAACACTTATGGTTGACAAATAATATAATCTAATGCCCACTAATCTAAACAAAACACATGAAAACACACATAAATCTAAAAAAAGAAAAGGGGGTATGATTTTAGGGCTAGCAAAATCCATTGTTTGCTAGGTGGCTTATCATGAGAAGTGTTGAGTGGTAGCAAATGTAACATCACAGTCTAGCATTGCTTTGCTAGGTGAGTTCCATGTCAAACAGTATTAGAAATTACGAGACTAACAAAATATGTTGTTTGTTAGGTAATTCTGATAAAGGTGGCATGGACCACAAGTGCTACGCTAAATGTTGCAGGGAGCATACCATCAGTGTGGTGTGTGATTAAGGTGTGATAAATAGAAAATATACATGCCCCCACCTTAAGATAATTGCTTACACCATGAGGGAGCAATTAGCTTTACGGTAAAAGAGGACAACAAGGCACGAGAGCTTTTAGGAAAGATATGCCTAGAAGATATGTCTTGGAGAGCTACATCGTAAAAGGGTTGCCCCCCAAGCAAGATAACCAAGGTGATGTTGTAGGCATGATACACAAAGGCTTGTGTAATCATGACATGATGCCGAGCAATGCGACAAGGTGTCACATAAGACAAGTAACATAGAAGGTAAAACACACAAAGGGATCTATGTGTTTTGGGGTCAGCATAATGTTTGTATCTGTATAAAAAATGGTCATGGGATCTCAATCAATTATTTTTATTATCATTGCCCCCAAGCACGCAAAACTATGAATACGAAGGAGGAAAGGGCACATGAGGGCAAATAAAAGTTTTGGGTCAACATGGAAGGATGCTAAATCATCCAACACTTTGCCTCGTCCCCAAAATATGTATGAAATTTCAAGTACAACACATAAAATAATGTAGATATAGATAGAAGAATGACACAACATTTTTGTTCCCCCTATTTCCAAGTGCCTACAAGGGCTTCAAAAGTAATCTAGGGAGAGATAACAAACAAACAATCATGCCATACCCACGTAAGGATTACAAAAAACACAGGTAAACACACATAAAAATAGATGCATGAAGGGACTACCTTTAAGGATCAGGCTCAAGTAGGTCATCTATCTCCCAATCTTGCTCATCATAAAGGGACAAAGGATAGACCACTGGAGGGACCACATTTAGGGGAATGTTGGACACAGTGCCTAGCTCATCACACGGAGGGTCGGCATCCAAGGGAGGATCCTCACGTAACTCACTGAAGACAAGATCCATCGGTCATGTGAAGATCACGGACAACGATTGTATCTCTCTGAAGGACTCAAATTCATCTTCCTCAGGAGAAGGTTGATCAGAGTCACTGTCAAAATATATGATAATTGGTGGTTGTCTAGCTGATAGCGGGATCCGAGCATTGGTGACCATAGGCAGAGATGAGGTCTCCACAACTAGCAGAGCAGAAACTGAAGGACTCAATGGCGGTGAGGGTGGCATGCACTTTGGCTTGTAGAAAAGGTGGGGTGGGGTAGTGCTTAAGTCTATGTTTAGGCTACAGGTGTGGACGGTACATGTTAACGGTGGCGAGATGCATGACATCAGGGAACACTTAATGTTGGGTATGCATAATAGGAGCTAGCTCTGATAAAGTGGTGTCGAGAGCACTACTGACATCAATAGCCAGAGATGGCAAAGAAAGAGGTGGAGGATTAACAAGATGAGAGGCTGAAGGAGTTAGGGGATCCACATGCAGCTACACAGGAGAAGGATGCTCATCGGGAGGCTGCACCTCAGCAGCGCACTCATGGGTCGTGGCATGACGATGACACTAACGATCTCTCACCTATTGGTTATATTGAGAGTGAGTCATAGAATATTGAGGGATCCATAGGATCTTCCAACATGGGTTCTGGTTCATCCATGTTCACAGGGATATGTGAGGAGACTGACAAAACCTCTAGGGATTGGGTGACCATAGGTGAGGGGGGAGGGTTCCTCGACATGGGTTGCTTTCCTTTTGCCACCATAGGGCTAGGAGGAATGGGAGCAACTGCCTAGGGTTGGGGAGACACTAGAGGAGGAGGAGCACTTAGTAGCGTCAGGTTTCCTTGCGTTGTCAAAGAAGTGGGAGGAACAAAACTAGCCAATGAAGATTGAGAGGTCCCAAGAGCACATGATGCTCTAAGATCTACTAGCAGAGGTCCTCAAGATCTCGTGTAAGACGTAGGAGGTGAAACTATAGAGTATAAACCTAAAGCATAGGGGAGGGGAGGTGCACTTTGTGCAGGTTGCTTTCCTCATCTTATCATAGAGATAGTGGAAGAACAAGAGCAACTTTCGATGACAAAGGCACGGGAGGGGGTAACAGTCGGTGTATATGATGAAGAGGCACTAACAAACAACTAGGCTATATGGTTCACCTTAAACTTATGGTATGAAAGGAACAAGAAGTCATCACGAGGTCGCATGGGCTCGGTTGTTATTGGCCAAAAGTAGTCTAAGAAGAAGTTTACTCATAAGGCGAGGGGATTGAACCCATTATGGTTGATAGTGTGCATCTAGCCTTCGTGTTGGAACTTCAAACACTTGTGGACTATAGAAGGGACCGCTCTCATGGAAATGAGCCATCGATGGCCCAATTTCACATGAAATTAGTCAGAGGAAGGGATCACATAAAAGTAACATCTAGGGCCTTAGGTCCAACCTACACAAGAAGGGTAATAAAACCCATAGTAAAATGAGAGGACCCATCATGTGTGCATGTTTGAACTTCAAATTTCTCATAATAGTCTTGATACAACTCATGTATGTAAAGGAATTCCTTGGTAATCACATTTACCATGCACACCAGGTTGAATAATATGCCTTTAATGGGTCTTTCATTGACCATGGTAGTGATATAGTGGGGCCCATCATAAATGTGTGGTGGCACATATGTGGGTGAAAAGGAGATGATAGGCTCAATAGGAACCCGTTGTCGAATGGGTCGAGGGCGGTTGTCTACCATATCCATCATCAGAGAAAGAGAGGAAGAAGGATCGTTATCAGGCTCTAAAGCAATCACTATATCAGAGGGAAGCTCGATAAGGTTCGTGGAATGATTTGGCAATGGATTCATATAGATCTAAAGGTTCTAGTTTGGTGGATCAACAAACTTATTCCCTTTGTCATTCACTCCAAAGACTTGGATAACGTTTTGATCAATGAGGTCTTACACATTGTGCTTGAGACACACACATCTTTCAATATCGTGTCCAGCTCCTCTGTGGAACTAGCAAAAGGCCTTTGGGTCATACGAAGGTGGTAGGGGTTTAGAAGTATTGATGGTGCAAAAAGGTGGCAGATGCATAAGGTTATTGTTTAACAATTGTTGCATGATAGAGTAAAGGGATTCAGAGAAGGGTAATTGTCGATTCCTTGGTTTTGCTTGCAACGATAGGGCCATAGCACTATTATTAGGTGTTGTGGCTACTACATTATTGTTATTATTAGTAGCATTTATTTTGATAAATTTCTTATTTTTCTTGTAATTAAAAGAAGAACTAGCATTGGATTGCCCAGTGGGAGTTTGTAATGAGGAGCCCTCATACTAACTTACCAACTACTGGTAATCATGAAGTGTCGTGCAGAGGTGCATAAATGACCAGTAGTGCATGAGCATAATCTTATCCCTTATCTATGGCTATAGGTTTTTGATGAAAACTCGTTGCACATCAAAGTCAGGAAGAGCATAAGGTATTTGCGAGAAGAGAGCCTAATACTGACCAATGAAGTCAATCAATTTCTCATTCGTAATTTTCTTGCAATGGACGAGGTCAGTCAAAGTGACATGTGGTCTAATGTTAGCTTGAAAATGTTAGAGAAATTGATTAACTAGTTGTTGGAATGAAGTGATGGAATGATTTGGGAGAGAACAAAACCAGTCCAACACCATGTCCTTGAGGGACTGAGGGAAGAGTTTTGCCAGCAGAAAGTCATTGAAAAGGAAATCACTGCATATAGCAATAAATACAGAGACATGGTTCTACAGGTCTCCTTTACCATTATACTTCTCAAGACGCGGTGCCTTGAAGTTCGGTGGAAGAGGTGCATGGAGAATAGTTAGTGATAATGGGCTATGAGTATAATAAGAAGGAATGGAAGGCTGAGATGTGGAAATGGATACACTAGCCAACTATTGCTGCAAGGTATTGACGTTGTGTAATAGTTGGTTAATGAAAGGGTCGGTAGTGTTGGTGGATTGTGTTTGGATATTCTGGTTTTGAGTGGTGGACTGAGAAGAGAGAGGTGGTGGTTGAGGACCTCTGGGGTTGGCACCTGAGAAAGTGAATGGTAAAAAAATTATTTAGGGGAACAAAACCATACTGATGTATAGGGTTCCCACCCAATCCCATAGAAGTAGTGTTAGTGTTGTTCGGTTGTGTAGCGGTTATCAAAATCTGAGAAGAAGTGAAAGTAGAAAGGGAGGAATCCAACATAGGCATCAAAATCTGGGCTTCAGAGCTATTTGACAATGACTCACTGAGTATCTACACACAACTAGCTAATGAAGGAACATTGGTGTTCACTATATGAACCAAGCCACGAAGGACATCCACACCATACAAGTCACTGTTTAACAACCATTTAAGATTCTCAATCAGGGGTATAGCTTCACCGGATAGGTGTTCGGTAACCAAGTAGTCACAAAATTCAGTCAGTTGGTTGTCTAACAATTATAGTTGGGGCAGATGTACACTAGCAACAGACATCTCTATACTAGGAGAATCTGTGAAGTTGTTTAGTCCAAAGAGAGGATTGGTGTGAGAGTGTGGGATAGTAGGAATCTATACTCTAGAATTAGCCAATGATAAGTTGAAAATGTCATTGTCTGGTTACGTGGTGCCAGAGCTACCAAGAGCATGGGAAGCCATGAATATTCTCACACTTCTATGAATGAATAATTCAAAGTTAGAGCACTGGGTCATAAAGCTCATAAATTAATACAAGCTTTGCAACACACACATACTCACAGATTCAACAATAAGATAAGAAGAAGAAGAGGAGGAATGTTTTTGTTTTTGAGAAGGAGGTGTTTGATTTTTGTTTTTGCTATTTTAAAATGTTTTAAGTATGTCGGGTTCACTAAAATGTGACGAGGTTGAAAATTTGATTCTAACTAAATTACTACTAATTAGAACAAACTTCAATCACACACATTATAATCCTAATTGACAAAAATGTATATCTCACTGTTGTCCAATTAGGAAGAGCAAGATTATATGGGTTGGATTCTTTTTTTGTAATCAATATGTAAAAGAACTAACTGAACTAACAAAACTAAGTACATCAGAAAATAAGTGAATAAGTAGAGATAGATAACTAAATTCACATAAACTGATATAGAAGCAGAAATAACAGATAACAAGGAACTTGGTACTAAAGTTTGGAGCTCATTGCCAGGGACACTAACACATGGCGTCGACCTCTATGCCTAGCGTTGTCATTTGTATGAGCCCAAAAGCTGCAATCTGTATGAGTACGGCTTCGCACTAGTTTTAGTAAATCATGTTGACAGCAGAGATAGAAATTAGTGCACAAAAATTGAGTATTAATTAAAAAAACTAAAAATGAAATAAGACAAGGAAATGGGAGAAATGTGCAGACACTCGTGCATTTGTGATCCTTCCTCACTTGATCTTCAACCAACAAGAAAAGAGAAAAAGGGTTGGGTTGTATGGAGGTTTGCCTTAGTCAAACCCCATTTTTGGTATTTCTACCTCAATGACATCCATATGTAAATATGATAATAAAACATGTGTGCTCTTGTATCTTATGTGTGTCTAGGATAGTGGCAAGTAGTGACAAACAATAATATGCTCAAGATAAATGATATAATACTTCAAATCATAAAGACTAGCATTAATCTAAATGAAATGATAATAATGTGCAAGAGATGATTACAAAAGATTCACCAGAAGGCTATCACATCAGAGAACAAGAAGACTCTATTCTACGAGGATGGTGATCACGTGCGAGAGTGAAAGAAGAGACAGAGTCAATCACATAAAATCAATAACCTGTAATAGATATCTAACATGCAAATACAATGGTGTGAGAAGTATGAGAGTGAGTAATCAATTTGGTAGAGCTTCGCTACAAAGATTCATGATGCTTTGAATGGCAAAGTGAAAGGGTTTTTATAGAAAAGGAAGGAGGATAAAAAGTTGGGCAAAGAGCCATTTGGGCACAGATAGGTATGCAGAAAAGCTCATAATGCCACATAAGTAAAAATGCACCTAAAATGAGTTGATGAATTGGAAGATGCTGTAGGAGTCAAGGACAACACTAAGAGTGGGGGTGAATCAGTGTTGTGTGAATTTTCAAATCTTTTTATAAACTTCAACTTTCAGAGCACAAGGAAAGAAAGATACCATTGATTTGTCAAATATATGCACATGACTGTGAAAAGAAAACAAAACTTCATAAGTAAATCATACACACACACAGAAGATTATGACACAAGATTTGCACGAGTGGAAAACCCTCCAGGGGTAGAAAAACCACTCCAAAATTGCCTCATTGGCTTAACTAAAAAACATGCCTCACTGGCAATACAAAATGTATCTAGGAGCACCAACTCCAATACCAAACAGAAGCACCCACTTCCAACACTGATATACCTCACTGGTAAACAAATAGGTCTCACTGACCAACAAGCCTCACTGACTAATACAAGGCCTCACTGGCAAACCAAATCTTCACTTGAAGTAATAAACAAGATCAGAGGGACACTCTATTTCCATTCAATTCAATATTTCATCTCTGCATAATACAAACTCCATTTGTGATTTCTCTATGTGTATGTTTCCAATCCTGCATCTGATTCTCAAACAATTCATTCACCTAATATAGATTATTTCTGCATATTCAATTTCATTTGTCTTCTTGCTTGATTCAAATCAATCTATATCATTCAAGAGGATGTCATAGAAAATGTTTTCATTTCTGTATATAGTTCCACTCAACAACACACATACAATATTCATGTGAAGCCAAATAAATATAAGATTCCTCTGCACATTCTGCAAAAACAATTTCATGACCTTTCATATTCTCCAAATCACAAAACCCTTCAATCTGATTATCTTCTCTGCCTGCAAAATCCTTCAAACAAATTTTCATTATTCTCTTTACAAAACCTTTCATCTTCACTTCAATTTTCATCAAATTGAATGTCTTCAACAATTTATTTTTCAATCTGCCCTTGTATTCTTTCATCTGCCCTGCATAAACAAAAACATGAAAGAAGTCCAAACATCTTCAATAAAATCTGATCAATAAAATCTCTAAGAGCTTTCATCTTCTCTGCAAAAATAACTTCACTAATCTCCAATAAAATCATCTGATATTTCTTTTTCAAGATCTCATAAAAACATTTCTTCAAAAACCTTTTTTGTTCTCTTCTCAAAAATATAATCACTCTGCATTATATTTTTTTATATTCTCTCAAAATAATCCTTTCAAAAACAATCTCCAATCTCCATAAATATTTCCCTTACAAAAATCTCCTCAAAAAAATTAGTCTTCAATATCTTCATCCTCTTAAAAAAATCATTCACTTTCAATTTGTGAAAAGCACAAATCAAAAAACATCAATAATAATATCTTCAAAAAAATACTTCCATTTCCTTTAGAAAAAAAATAGAATCTGCCTCCTATTTGTTTCCAAGTCACGTGAGAGAAAAATAGAAGTAAACCTTTATGAAAATAGCTTTAAGCACACAAAAGCTGCCTTGAAAAAAGGTTTCTAAATATAACACACAGTTGTGACGTTTAAAAGACTATCAAAGTAGATGGTAATAGATCAGGGCTCAAATTTAAACTTAGACCATTGATTACTCCCTTTCGCACTCGATGAACTTTAAAAAGAGACCTTTGATTACTTTTACCGCCCATTCACATAAAGAATAGAACCAGTGCAATTGGTAAGGAGGTGGATGGGGCCGGTCACAAACTATGATAGGTGACCCCTCTAGCAGGTGGCATAAGTGAACTGACCCGTTTTCGCAGGTCAACGTTCAAATAGAACATAAAGTGCCACTGGCAAATAGGGCTATAAAAGAACTTTTAGTTTCAAACCCATTTTAAAGTATGAGAGATATTTAGGATTCTTAAAACAATTGGTGACACCTTGACATTTGATCTCAGACTGCAACAAACAAAGCCTTAATCATTTTACCTCTGACAGTCACCAAAGAATAAACCATCCTATTTAGATGAGACAAGAACACCATGGTAAAAGGCAACATTAAGAGTTGCATTTTCCTTGAGAACACCATTACATTTTACCTCCATTTTAAAGCATCGACCCTGAAACATACTAACACACCACATCCTCATGAAACATTAACAAGTTTAAAGCATGAGGCACTATTCATATTGCAAACAATTGTCATGAGATGATCACACCCTGAAATATTCTCTGCAGGTACTACTGATCAAACAAGTCCTTCACTTTAGTTACACACTAACACAATAAAGATCCACTGAAGACATGAACATGCATCCTTAATAGGATCCTATATCTGATTTCACATGATCCAAGATGATCCATTATGATGCAAATCTCCTGATAGAACCTTGACATATCTGATCCATTATGATGATCCATTATCAAGTGCAAATCTCCCGATCCATTATGATGATCCATTATCAAATGCAAGGAAGTAGTAATGAAGACATAAGACAAATTGAACTTGATTGAAGATCACATCTGAATTTACCTCAACCTTTAACATTGTCCTCAAACCATACATCCTGCTATATCTGCATTATCATCAACTCAATCTGAATGTCACAACACTTTAACAACATATTGTAGACAGATACTAAACCCAACTTATATGAGCAAACTAATCAACTGACAAGAATCTTGACCAACAACCCACCAATACTGACACTAGCATGATTCAACATAGATCCTCTTGTCCAACCTTCGACAATTTCACATAGTACATGATGACATCACCTAATTTCAACATTACACATCTTGTTCTCACACATGATGCTAAGACATCCTGAAATATGACTTGAGGACCAAACACCTTTTTGTCATCAATGACAACCTGTCACCATCAGATGCTATCTAGACGCCAACACTTGGTGCCGGCATCCACGCCTAGTGGTCTAGTCTAGGCAACTTCAAGTCTTAAAAGGTCAAGATCACTAGGGACATTCCTAGGGTTAAGGTACTTTTGTAGATTTAGGTTTAGGAAAGTAGAAACGAGTAAACACAGAGGTTAAAGGGGAGGGAATGCTAAAGCAAGTACCAAGTAGAGCATGAAAATGTGTGTGAGCACAATTTATGATGCTACAATATAGAGCCAACTATATTTTATACTCCTTAATTTCCAACATTTAGGGTCTAACTTCTAGACCCCTCTTTAGGAGTTTGGGTTTATTGATAGGTTATCCTCCTTAAGTTCCAACATTTTGAGTCTAACTTCCAAACCCCTCTTTGGGAACATAGTTCAATTGACAAGTATGTGGATTGCAACCTCTTTTAAATAAAGCCTAGTTACTTTATGGTATAGATTAAACATGGTAGAAACAAAAACTTAACATCCCCAATACTAATTTAGACTATTTGTCAAATAGGATAAGCTCAAGTAGCAAATCATTGGGGCTTTCAAAGTTAAACCCATGTTTAAATACCCAAGTGACATGTTACATGTTTATATATACAAATGTGAAATGTTTAATGGATAAATTACCATGACTAATGATACGTTGTCGTGAGGTCCTGACACTTTAGTTGAAAATATATCAATTATGTTGACTGGGTAGTGTCCAAAGGTTGTATGCAACAAGGAATGTTTTGGCCATCTCTCTTAGTAAGGTTTTCTGAATTTTTGAATTGATTGAAAATAGAAATTAAGCTGGAAAGTATGAAATTGTCTAAACTAGAAAACATTAAATTCCTATTTTATAAAGCATGAAAACTATCTAAGAAAAGTAATTGCAGTTTAACTATGAAACTTAAACAAAGGCGACCAACTACTAATGGCTAACTATTAACTAAAAGTACACCTAACATCTTTTAATCAATAGCTAACAACAGTTTCATAAATAGAGTGGGTGCTCCAGAAATTTTAAGTAAGCAAAAACTCAGAGATTAGTAGCTTAAAGACACAACATGCAGGCACACACAACAACACTAAGCACAAAATAACATTTATCTCGTCATAACATGCACATAACAGAAATAATAGCATAAAATAGGACTAACAACATTTAACAATGAAAATACTTATCTACTCTATGAGATCCCTTCAGTGGCCAGCTCTCGGGCATTCCTAGCTCAAATCACATATAGTACTTTTGTAGCTTCAAAGTGAATCCATTCATAACACTTCCATTACTTAGAACAATCTCATGATATTCATTCATTCGTAACATAAAAGTATATTAGCACACTCCGCATAATAGAACAATATTCATAATAACATAACATCATGTCCTTGTTTTCAGTAGCTACCATATATATACTGCACTACTACAAAATCCTAATCTGCAGATGGCGGGAAAATACTATTGAAAAAGTCTAAAACAGAAATACAACTGACTGATGTTCATGACATAAAACATAATAAAGGCTCTGAGTGGAGCCGTAAAGTCTCAAATAGTCTCAACAAAAATTAACATAATACTTTTAAAAAGTCTTCCACTATGCAAGCCTAAATTTTTGGTGCCAAAACTTTTGGTGCTCTAACTTCAACCACTTGAAGTCCACTCCTCTCATAGGCCATGCATAAATCTTGCACAATTACTCAAAGTCTATACCATTATATCAACATTTAGTTAGCTAATTCAATCAATTTGAGAAATAAAGATTCGTACATCATATTATAAAAAGTAGACAATTACTGCTTCTAAAAATAAATAAATTGGCATGGCTGAGGTGGTTGGCAAGAACAAAAAGGGGTATTTAACTCATCATAAGAATGAGGTTGTTTGTACCTCATCATCCTCCCCTTCCTAAGCCTAAGCAGGTCCTCTCGCTCTCTGCTGAGTCCTATGTCTCTCTGCATCCCTTTTCCTATTTAGTTCATCATACTTGGAGTTGAGACCATACATGTCTTCTGCCTCTTCATCCAAATGATCAGGGTGTTTGAGAAAACCTTTGTTGTATTTAATCCTCATCTACCAATTATATAATTCTCCAAGATTTTGCTCTGCAGTGATCAAAACTGTAGGGGGTGGCTGAAGGAGCAATGGAGGTCTGTATCGCATCCCTATACACTTGGTCTTGAGCTGTTGTAATATTTCTATTAATGCCTCTGCCCTTTTGTAGGACCACCTTAGGTTGGTAGGGGAGATCATCTCCCTCCTTTTGAGATACATAGGGAGAGGAGTGTACCACTCCTCACAAGCACTCCATGCCCTTTCAATTAACTGTGGCCCATGAACTTTAAAATCTTCAAAGCAAATCCAGATACTGTCATTATATTTATTCTTCATGGCTTCATAGCTTTTAATCCTTCGAAACCGGGCCTTGAAGGAAAAGGGCTTCCGATTAGGATATCTCATTTGGAGTCCCACAGTTCTCTCAGCTTGCAAATATTCCCTAGTTCTCTCTTGCTACTGGATTTGATTATGCATATTGGACATGAATGCTCTAAGTTTTACCTCCCCAACAAAAAGGTTGATAAAGAAATCACTGTATTTTTCTAAAAACAAATTATGTATGAAAAATGCACACAGTAGATTCTGTTGAGCAGAGGCTGCCTCTAAGAACTATTTATCATTTGGGTCATGGGGCAAATTGCAGGAGATCCTCAAAAGTTTCCATCTTAACAATTGTTCATTTAGAAACATGGAGTATAATCGGGATGGCTTCCTACAGGCTAGTAACAATTCTCCGATCTAACATGCATCAGTTTTAGCCTAATAGAGTTTATCATATGATTATTTTAATAACACTATTTCTCACTTAAGTTTGGCATTTTCTGCCCCTGCTTGCCTCAAGAAATAACATCTCTCCATCCATTTGGTCAGCACTAGAGGAATGTGGATTTGAAACCATTCCATCTTAGTTAGCTGAATTTGCACTTCTTTTAATTCCATGATTGGTTTCACATTTGTTTCCTGCAAATCCTGCTCTAGTTCAATAGTTATGCTTAAGGCTACATTGAGTTCAAGTGTTTGTTGTTCGTGCTTTTCTACAAATGCTTGAAGGGATTGTACTAGATGATCAGTGAAATTCTTAATCTATTTATTTTTATCAGGTAAACTAGCCAAACATTCTTTATCCTTTTCATCAATTTGTTGCACTTGGGACTGCAACTCTCCAATAGTATTATCCTTTTTTTTTAATTGAGTCCCTAAAGCTATGATTTCTTGATCCTTCCTTGTCAAAAGTTCAGCTTGTGTGTTTATTTCCTACTGTTACTTGTTTATCTGTTCTTCTTTTTGCTGTAGTTTTTCTCTTAACTGAATAATCTCTACCTTCGGCTCTTCTAATTCTATTTTTAAGTGATCATCTTTTCCAATTTATGTATTAGTGGCTAATATTGTTTATTAAATTCAGATGGGATGGTGAAGGATGTAAAGAATTTATTATGAATAAAGATGGGGTGGCTAATACATGTTCTAACTATTATGATAAAAAGTGGTCACAATATTTTATTTATTTATTATGGCAATATCGGTCGTGAATTTTGGCAATGGCGGAAAAGAGTTAGTGATGGTCATGGGTATGTTGTTAGGATTGTCAGAGCATTTGCATAGAAGGGGGAATCACAAAATTCTAGAGCATCACTGAAAGATGTGGCCGGGACAAGGAACAAAATTCTGGAGCATCGCTGAAAGATGCAGCCTAGACAAAGAATGAAATTCTGGAGCATTGCTTAAAGATGCAGCCGGATAAGGAACAAAATTCTGGAGCATTGCTGAAAGATGCATTCGGAATGCAGGAACAAAGTTTCAGAGCATCGCTAAAAGATGCAGCCAGAATGCAGGAACAAAGTTCTGGAGCATCGTTGCAAGATGCAGTCGAAATGTAGGAATAAAGTTCTAAAGCATCACTGAAAGATGCAGCCGAAATGCAGGAACAACATTTCAGAGCATCACTGAAAGATGCAGCCAAAATGTGGGAACAAAGTTTTAGAGCATCGCTAAAAGATGTAGCTGGAATGCTGGAACAAAGTTTTGGAGCATTGCTGAAAGATGCGCCGGAATACAGGAACAAGGGGATGGAACCAATTTGAACAAATAAGTTCCAGAGCATCGTTACAAGATGCGCCAGAATTTGCATTCTCTTTAAGAATGAAATCCCACAAAAACATAAATCAAATTTAGACAAGTCCAAAAGAACGATAATACAATAAAAATACTTTGAAGTGATTATAAGTACATACACATGCAAAAAAAAATTTAATCTTTTTAGAATTATACTAGTCATGTTGTAGCAAAGTCAATGCATTGGGTTTCCCCTTGCATTTCTACCATTCTCGTGAATTCTTCTTTGTTGACAGGTTTGTGGTAGATTCGTAATCGATGACCATTGACTAAGAGAGTTCGAGTGTCACCATCAATAGGTTTGAGCTACACTGCTCCATTTGGAAATACTTCATAAATTTCATATAGACCCAGCCAATGAGTCCTTCATTTCCCTTTTTGATCTTTATAATGGGAATCAAACAACAGTGCCCAATCTCCATTGTGGAACTCTCTTTCTTTTCTGTGTTTATCATGCCAGGCCTTTCATTGTTGTTGCACTAGTTTAGTCTAGTGGATAGCCTCTAGACAAAGTTCATCTAATTCACTAAGTTGTAAGACTCTTTCTACTTGAGCTCGGTCGAGGTCTAAGCCTAACTCCATTAACGTTCTAAGAGTTTGAAGTTCAAATTCAATGGGTAGAAGAGGTTTCTTCCCAAAGACTAACTCGTAAGGAGTAAGACTAGTGGTGGATTTCCAAGTTGTATTATAGGCCCAAACAACTTTGGGCAATTTTCTAGCCCAGTCTCTTCTTCTCGATGAAACTGTCTTTGTCAAGATATTTTCGAGTTCCCTGTTAGTGACTTCTACTTGACCATTTTCTTGTGGATGATAAGGCGATGACTTTTTATGGCTTACCTAGAAATTATCAGTAAAGGCTAGCAAAATTTTTGACATGAACTGGGGTCCTTGATTTGTAACAATTGATCTAGGGGCTCCAAATCTGAGAAAAATCCTGTTATATAGGAAGTCAGCAACTTGTTCTTCCCTAGTAACTCTCAGGGCTTGGACTTCTGCCCACTTAGTTAGATAGTTAGTGCAGACCAAAATATATTCTTTGCCCTATGAAGGAGGGTCTATGGGACCGATAAAATCCAATCCCCACTTTTCAAATGGTTCAAAAACTACCTGTGGTTGCAGAGGCATTTCATTGGATGTTGTGGGTCTTCCTATTTGTTGGAATTCATCACAACGACGAACATAGTTTTTCACATCTTTATGCATTGAGGGCCAATAATACCCCATACCTAGGATTTTATGGGAAGTTCTCTTGGCAGAGTAATGACCACCAGAGGGGTCATCGTGGCAGGCTCTAAAGATACTATATGTTTCGTCTAATCTGACACAACGTCGTAAAACTAGATCAAGGCCACATCAAAATAGCATCCCATTAATCCATTTGAACTGAGCACTTTCCCGAATAAGGCATTTCTTTTGTTTGGTTATAAAGTTTGGTGGAAACTCAGAAGTAGCCAAATAGTTGGCAATGTCTGCAAACCAAGGAGTTTTAATGGAGATGGCAAATAGATTTTCATCTAGAAATTCATCTTGTACAGGGGCACAGTCTCCATTGTCTTGTTTGATCCGAGACAAGAAATTTGTGACTACATTGAACTTCCCAGGTTTGTCAATGATGGTTACATTGAATTCTTGGAGAACCAATAACCACCTGATTATTCTTCCATTTACTGCAGGTTTGTTCATTAAGTACTTGATAACTGAATGGTCTGTGAACACAGTTACTTTATACCCTATGATATAATGTCAGAATTTATTGATTGCATGCACCAGATGTAAGAATTCATTCTCCATAGCAGTATAGTTTCGTTTAGTGGGAGTCAAATTCTTACTAATGAAATAGATGGCATATTTTCCTCCATTCTCATCCTCCTGACCTAAAACTACTCCAATAGCATCATTAGAAGCATTTGCATAAATATGGAATGGAAGGTTCCAGTTAGGTCCAATAGGATAGGAGCAGAGATGAGTTTCTCCTTAATGATTTCAAATGATGTTTGGCATTCTGTTGTCTAGACAAAATCTATGTCCTTTTGGAGAAGGGAGAACATGGGGCTGCAATCTTGCTGAAGTTTTCCATAAATCTTCGGTAGTATCCAGTGTGTCCTAAGAAACTTTTGACGTCAGTTTGGTTCTTTAAAGTCTCTAGTTGTTATATCATCTCAATTTTCTTAGGATCTACTTTCATTCCTTCAGCTGAGATGTGGTGTCCCAACACTATCCCTTGTTCTACCATTATTAGACATTTTTCGTGACTCAAGGATAGTTGGTGGTCCTCGCATCGCTTCAATACCTTATCCAGATTTTGAAGACCATCAAAAGTGGAACCATACACTGTGAAATCATCCATGTAGACTTCCACATAGTCATTTACTAGCTCAATAAATATGGCCAAAACAACTCTCTGAAATGTTGTAGGAGCGTTACATAGCCCGGAGGGAATAACTCAATATGCGAATGTTCCCCAAGGACAAGTAAAAGTTGTTTTGTCCTAGTCTTTTGCTACTACTTGTATTTAGTTATATCCACTAAATCCATCCATAAATGAGAAATACTTCCTTCCAGCTAAATTATACAAGACTTGGTCTATGAAAGGTAAAGGGAAGTAATCCCTATAGGTCGCTTTGTTGAGCTCTTTATAATCAACGCACACTATCCACTTCCCATTTTTCTTTGGAACAACTACCAAAGGCAAAACCCATTTGCTATCAGAGATGGGATAGATGAATCCTACTTGCAGGATTTTCTCAATCTCTATTTTAACAATATCTTTGAGAGCAGGGT
The DNA here is from genome assembly GCA_027924645.1 of Cunninghamia lanceolata. Classification (NCBI taxonomy): domain Eukaryota; kingdom Viridiplantae; phylum Streptophyta; class Pinopsida; order Cupressales; family Cupressaceae; genus Cunninghamia; species Cunninghamia lanceolata. The sequence goes on along the minus strand of BSBN01000165.1, from coordinate 8,044,696 downwards.
TGAGTCTTTGCTAAGGTTGATGAATAAACCTAGCATCTTCGGTATAGATGTGATGGGTACAAACACTTGGGTGTATTCCTCTTGTGTCTATATAATCCCAAGAAAAAGCTTTGGATCTATTTACCAAACATCAAACAATTTGAGCTCATTTGACTCTGTCAACCAACTGTTGATATTCAAAGTTTTTCGTGGTAATAACATGATAGTTTTGGTTCCAGGGTAGTTAGAGGTGACGGTATGAAATTCTCTCATTAAGATGTTGAGAGGGTAACTATGAGGTATTGTTCTGTGGAGTTTGGCAATATTTTCAAAGAAGTGATATGTTTTTAGAATGATATTAGCCAGGGGACAAGGTAATGCTGTGAAGTTGGTGTAGTCATATTCAACGTTATCAGTGTGGATCGGATGTCCTAAAATTTCTTCAACCTCTAAAATTTCCTCATCATCTGAGTTTACGGTAAGACTTTGAATGTTGTTTTCCAGTTCGTCTTCCAACTCTTGACCATGTTGTTTAATAACTACCATCACAAGTGAGGCTAGATTATCTTGTTTATCAGAACCATTTGGTTCATCAACCCAAACTTGGTCATGCTCAATAGGTTGAGCGGGGGGATACAGCAATAAGTGTTTGCTATTGGGACCATGTGAAATGATCATTCCTCCAGCTCTACAATCAATCTTAGTTGCGACTGTAGCTAACCACAGTCTGCCCAGTATTATCAGGTAACTATCCTTGGGTGTGAGGGATTGGATTATTTGAAAATCTACTAGGTATTCCCAATCGTCAACTTTGATAGGAACATTTTCTAGGACACCCTTGGGGATAACTATAGACTGATTTGCCATTTGCAATATAGTGGTTGTGGGACGTAGATTAGTGAGTCATAGTCTTTCCATAACATCCATTGTCATGACATTAATGGCCGCTCCCAAGTCCACGAGTGCATTGGGTATTGCTACTTCATTGATTATTACTGTTATGAGTGGACTGCCTGGGTCACCATAATTTGGGGTTGAAGTTTCACCAACTAGAAGGTCAGCTAGGTACCCATTGATATGCCAAGTATTAATCTATTTCAGTTTCCTACCTCGTGTTTTTATGCACAACTGTTTAACTAGCTGGTTCAATTTAGGAATTTCCTTAATCGCTTGTAACAAGGGAATCTCGATATGGAGTGGTTTAATTTCTTGGATTAACGTGGTTTCAGTAGATACAATCATTTATGGAGGTTTATTCAAAGGAGTTGCCTTGAGGCGCTCAGGAAAAGGTGCTTGAGATCTCTTTTTCATGGTGGGATCCTCCTTAAAAAGATCTGTTGTGTTGGGAATTAAGGTGTCTCAACCTTGGTAATTCCTTGCATTATTTTCATTGTATTTATTTATTCATTGCCTATGATGTAAATTAATTTGTAAATTCATATTGTCATCTTGTGGGATGTGGCACGGTGATGTATCATCCTACATGGAATATGCCAACATGTAATTTTGTCCTCACATGAGGAGATAGGCATCCCACTTAGTGGTAGGAATATTTTGCCATGTGTCGGCATCTTGGATGTTGTGTAAGGGAATATTAAATGGTCATGACAGATTCCTATGATAGTTTTATGACATGTAAGAGTCAGAAATAAGAGATTCTACGACAGGTATAGACAAGTGTCAAAGAGCATCTTTGGGGAAGGCATCTTTGGGCACCCCAAGGTGGGTTATGACATATTGTAAGAGAATATGCTATTTATAGCATGTGTATGATAGATTCTCTTACAACTGTAAGTCATTATGCTATGACAGATTCTATGACGGTCGTAAGAGTCGTATAAGCATCTGTCATTACCCATTTTGGGAATAGGTGACCTCTTTGGGATGGGGTGACCTAACAAGTGTTAGGAACATTCTACAAGGTTGGACAAGTGTCCATAGGTATAGGTTTTTGGCCATGAGGCCATGTTGGACACCCATTCCAAGATAGAGCCAAAACTGCCTTGTAAACTCTATATAAACAAGTGCTTTGAGGAGGTGATGTATCATAGGTTTTACAGGTACTGTTATGCTGCTAGATCATCTCTAGATATGAGTGTCGAAGACTCCTACAAGAGCATTGGGTCTGATTTGTATTGTAATCTCTTTGTTTGCATAATATAGTTGAGCAGTGTTTTGGAGTGTGGGATTTTTCACCCGTAAGGGTTTTCCCCACGTATATCTTGTGTCTCTCTTCTTCTGTCATTATTTCTTCCTTATGTGTTTGCTGCAATATCTCATGTTAATGGTTTAATGTTGTTGTAATAGTTAGGATAAATTTAAATTTGCACTCTCCTCCCCTTATTAGATTAGTGTAGGAAGCGTTTTCCGCACACCTAGCTTCCTTTCATGTTGAACGTTGGACAACTTCTTCTTGAGGTAACTCGGAAGTTCTAGGCGAGGATTGTGGAAGAGGCTTATCTTGATTACTTAATAGGCTTTTATTTGAAAGTATGGAAGGTGTCTCAGTCTCTTCAGTGGATTTTTTCATTTGGTTCGTCAAGGATCTCAACTATGGTTGGCTGCTGAAGTGTCTGTCCTGACCTCAACTACAGGTTTCCACAATAGATAGTGTTTACTCCAGCCATGTTTTCCTATTTTTTGGAATATACTAGTGTGGTTTGATGATTATTCTTTGGGTTAGGGACAGGTTGCATTGGAAGTGGTGGTTGGTTAACTTGCTCATTTTGTTGAGGGTTTTGAGGAGCTTTCAAGAGGTTCTATTGTGGATTAAGCATCCTCCTTGGTCCATGATAGAATTGGTTTGGAGCTTGATTCCATTGCAACATTAGATTTTGAGGATACCATTGTTGTTGGGTCTAGTTTGTCCATTGACGGTTTCCCCAATACTGGTTCACCTAGTCAGGTGGTCCCCAAGGGTAAGGTCCCCAATTAGGTGGTGCTTGAGGCCAAGGTGTCATCCATTGACTATTATTCCAATTATTTGGGGGTTGCCAGGAGGATTTTGAATTATGACCATAAGAGAAATTCCCTCCAGGTCTTTGACCCACAAAATTGATCTCCTCCTTAGTGTGAGATGACCTCTTCTTGGAGTTTTTGATTGCATTTACGATCTCACATTGATTAGTGGCATGACTCTTCTCACAGATTTGGCAAATGTCAGTTTTGTCCCAGAGACATTCTCTTAACAAATGTTTGTTTTGGCACCTAGGACAATAGATGGATAAGGTCTCAGGATTACATGTTTTGGCCTATATTCCATCCAGGGTGGTGTTTAGCTGAACAAGAATGCCAGTTTTAAGATTTGCTAATTCCTCCCGTAGTTTACCTATTTCATTTGATCCTCGTAAAAGACTAGTTTACGGATACCTCCCCAAGTACAGGAGAAATTTCAACATAACTCAATGATATCACTGAGTGGAAGTTGGGACACATATCCCTTTCCCATTAAATCTAGACTTCTTCTAGCATCTTCCTCAAGTCCTTTGAGAAATATGGTCTTCATAATTTCTAGGCTTATGGCTTCTTCACCACATCATTTGGTTAAAAAGAGGAACCGATCAAGGTAATCTTCCAAACTCTCATCTTCTTTTTGTCTTATTTTGAATAGTTCCTCTTTCCTATCACTAACTCTACAATAACTTTGATATTTGTCTAAAAAGACAGTTTCCATTTTATCCCACGTAGTTATTGACCCAGAAACTAATCCCATGAACCAACGCATTGCAGTGTCTCTTAGAGTGGAGGGAAAGAGTTTAAGTTTCTGGTTATCCTTCTTGTATTCATACGTTTGACACAGGACTTTAAATGGATGGTGAAATGTTTTTCATAGGTGCATCATCATCTTCGTTGAGAACAACAGGGTAGGTAAAGGTTCGTGTTGCTACTCTTCTTGAGTTATCAACATCTCCTTGGTTTGCTCTCCCATCTTTATGGTTTGCTCTCCATTCGTTGAAAATGTCATTATTTTTATGATTAGCCATGATGTCAAAAGGGATGGTCTCCTCCTCAAAGATAGGATTTATTGGCTGAATGATCTCCTCTTCAAAGGTAGGGTCTGATGGTTGAAATTTTGGGGTATTTTGGGAGGTCTTAGGTTGATCCTGCTCAATCAATTCATAGCTACATTCTTTAGTTGAGACTTCTTCCTCCCTATTTATGGTTAGAACTATTATTGGGGGGTTCTTGGTATGAATCATCTATGTGGACCTCATTTCCTGACCATGTAGAAAAGAAGTCTAACAACTATATTTTTTTCTAAAAGAGGTATCCAAGCACTCCTATTAACACTTACAAAAGAATCGTGTCTCCGGCAATGGCGCCAAAAAGTGACAGGTTGTCGTGAGGTCCTAACACTTTAGTTGAAAATATATCAATTATGTCGACCGGGTAGTGTCCGAAAGTTGTATGCAATAAGGAATGTTTTGGCCATCTCTCTTAGTAAGGTTTTCTAAATTTTTGAATTGATTGAAAACAAAAATTATGTTGGAAAGCATGAAATTGTCTAAACTAGAAAACATTAAATTCCTATTTTATAAAGCATGAAAACTATCTAATAAAATTAATTGCAGTTTAATTATGAAACTATTAACTGAAAGTACACCTAACATCTTTTAATCAACAACTAACAATAGTTTCATAAACAGAGTGGATGCTCCAGAAATTTTAAGTAAGCAAAAACTCAAAGATCAGTAGCTTAAAGACACAACCTGTAGGCACACACAATAGTACTGAGCACAAAATAACATTTATCTCATCATAACATGTACATAATAGAAATAACAACATAAAACATGACTAACAACATTTAACAATGAAAATACTTATCTACTCTACGAGATCCCTTGAGTGGCAAGCTCTCGGGCGTTCCTACTAATAGCTCAAATCACATATAGTACTTTTGCAGCTTCAAAGTGAATCCATTCATAACACTTCCATTACTCAAAACAATCTCGTGATATTCATTCATTCATAACATAAAAGTATATCAGCACACTCCGCATAATGGAACAATATTCAGAATAACATAACATCATGTCATTGTTTTCAACATCTACCATATATATACTGCACTACAACAAAATCCTAATCTACAAATGGCGGGAAAATACCATTGAAAAAGTCTAAAACAGAAATACAACTGACTAATGTTCATGACATAAAACATAATAAAGGCTCTTAGTGGAGCCATAAAGTCTCAAATAGTCTCAACAGAAATTAACAAAATGCTTTTAAAAAGTCTTCCACTATGCAAGCCTAAATTTTTGGTGCTTAAACTTCTGGCACTCTACCTTCAACCGCTTGAAGTCCACTCCTCTCATAGGCCATGCATAAATCTTGCACAATTACTCAAAGTCTATACCATTATATCAACATATAGTTAGCTAATTCAATCAATTTGAGAAATAAAGATTCGTACATCATTTTATAAAAAGTAGACAATTACTACTTCTAAAAATAAATAAATTGGCATGGCTGAGGTGGTTGGCAATAACAAAAGGGGGTATTTAGCTCATCATAAGAATGAGTTTGTTTGTACCTCATCAACTAAAACATGTTAAATGTTTATTTGGTTACCTACCATGTCCAATTCTAAGTGTTACATATCCCAACGGTTAAGGCCTGAGTAAATTTAATGGAAGAGGCCCTCGCTAAAGCTAAAGAACACCTGACACATGGAATTTACTATAATTTATATTAAAAAAGTGAAAAGAAAAAATTACGATTCCCCAAAAGAGCTTGGGAAACCTAAAATTGTTGTGCATCTTCAAAATGATGCTCCTAAAACACCTATTATAATAGGAGGTTCACTGAAGACACCTAGACCTCCTGGTTACATACTTAATTATGCAAAACAAATCACTCGATATAGTTCTTCTAATCAAAATATGTCACAACAACCTATTCATCAAGAAGTTGCTCACACATACAACACTAGAAATAACAAATAATATAAACAAATTCAATTTGTTCCTGCTTCTCTACCTACTTTTCAACCCATGCTTCCTCAAGCACCTCATCTTCCTACTCATAATGGTAGAGAATATGATCTTGTTGAGCAGCTTTGAGCTACTCCAGCAAAGTTCTCTCTATGGGAGTTAATACAAACATCGTCTGCATACCATAAAATGCTCCAAGAAGCTTTACAAAAGGTGATTGTTCCACCTGTTGTTCAACTGAATGAAGTAGCAACTCTATTTGATTGTATGCATGTGACTAAATCAGATATTATATTTCAACCACGAGTTGCCTCCCATGGAAGTTTGAAACCAAAATGAGACTCTTATAATATTCGTCTTCATTTACAAGAAAAGAGTTATACGTACCATGATTGACAGTGGATCAGGTCTTAATGTCTATGTCATAGACTTGTTACAGAAAATCAATGCTAATACCTCTCTTATTAAACCAAATAAACTCAACATTCATGGCTTTGATAATGTTGGTAGACAATCATTGGGTACCATCACCTTACCTCTTAGGATTGGTCCCGTGACTTTGCCCATCCTTATCCATGTCATGCCTAATTCTCTTTCATACAATCTTGTTCTTGGTAGACCTTGGATTCATGCCATGGGGGCAGTCTCATCTACCCTTCATCAATCATTAAAGTTTGTTCACAACGATCAACTTTATATAATTGAAGTTGATCCGACTATGGATAGTTGTTTACAAATTGAAGTTAAAACTAAAAAACATTTCAAGTCATTTTCTCCTCTTCCTAAAATTAATTATTCTCCCGAGGAGATCGTGATAGATGAACCTAGCTCACCTTCAAATACACTCTTTGGCGATGATTGGGGTTCGTTAGACTTTACACCGACTTTCGTAGGAGAATATAAAGTCTCGCCATCAAAACCAAAATGACCTAATGTGGCTTTAGTTTCTACTCCTATATCACCTAAAATTCTCTTGAAACATAATGATGATAATACTTATGCTTATACTACTAAATATGAGAACTATGGATCGCCTCCTTCCTCATTGGAAATGGCATCTTTATATGGTCGAGGGTTTCAAACACTCTCTCAATGTGGATACAATGGTAATGGTTGTGGTATAAAGGAGCAAGGTATTCAAGTTCCTTTGGAGGCTAATGCACATTGCTCTTCATTTGGACTTGGATACCGTCCTCTAGGACCCACCAAAGTCGCTCATCATCCTAATCTAAATGTCAATACAATCTCATCATCTTCACTTAAATGTGTGTATCCAAAATTGATTGATACAAAGCTCTCAAGATATTCCTTTAGATACTTTTTCAACAGATGAAGCTTTGTCTAAATTCTTAGGAGCTTATGATCATTTGCCTCATTATCACCATGATCATGGCCATATTATTTAAATGTGGAAGCATACTTTGGGAAGGATACTTGTTTATCTGACGATACCTTGGCATCTCATCAGTCGCCTATAGAATCCCTTCATCCTCCTGACGATCAAGACCACAGTACTCTTATTAATAGAAAAATTGTCAATGTTTTGATGGATAAGGATGAACCTGAAAAAGTCATCCCTATTGGGAATTGTTTAAACTCAGGAAAAAAAAACAAGAAATCACATCTCTCTTACATAAATAACCCGATCTCTTTGCTTGGACATACTTCAATATGCACGACATTGATCCTCAGGTGGTAACACATAATATTGTCATTCATCCTGATGCTAAACCTGTTAAACAAAAGATTTGTAATCCATGAATCCTAAGGTTGCATTGTTGGTCAAAGCTGAGATAGAGAAGCTCTTACAAGCAGGCTTTATCCGCCCTATTGACTACTCACCTTGGATCTCAAATATTGTGGTTGTTGCTAAATCTAACAACCATATTCAAATGTGTAATGATTTTTGAGACTTGAAAAAAACATCTTTGAAGGATGACTTTCCTCTTCCTAATATTGATATGATTGTCGACTCTACCATTGGTCATGCGTTACTTTCCTTTATGGATGGTTTCACTAGTTATAATCAAATATTCATCAATCACCAGGATCAATATAAAACAACTTTTATAACTCCTTGGGGAACATTTTGTTGGATCGTCATGTCGTTTGGATTAAAGAATGCTGGTGCGACTTATCAATGTGCTATGACACTTATCTTTCATGATTTCATGCATAATATTTTAGAGGATTACGTCGATGATATCTTGGTCAAATTCATCTTGCATCAGAATCACGTCAAAATTCTTTGTCAAATCTTTGTTCACATATGAAAATATAATATGTGCTTGAATCCTTGTAAATGCATCTTTGGCGTTGATAGCGGTAAGCTATTGGGATTCATTGTTTCGCATCACGATATTAAAGTAGACACAAAAATGATTGACGCTATTATTAACATGCCATCTCCTAAGAATGTTTCACAACTTCATAGCTTACAAGGAAAGATTCAATCTATCCATTGATTTGTTTCACAACTCGTGGATTAGACTCTTCCTTTCACACCACTACTAAAGAAAGAATCTACCTTTAAATGGGATAGCGATTGTCAAAAATCTTAAATTGATAATCTCAAAAGATATCTTTCCAATCTGCCTATTCTATAATCGACTGTCTCTGGATGACCGGTTTTTATTTAAAAATCGGCATCTCCTAATGCTTTCGTAGCTTTGTTAGCACAACATGATGATGAAGGCAAAGAATGTGTTGTGTATTACATTAGTCGAACTTTGCTCGATTACGAAATGCGACACACTATGATAGAAAGGCAATGCCTTGCTCTTATTTTTGCGACACAAAAACTAAGGCATTATCTTTTGAACATTGAGATTAATGTAATGGCAAAGTTTGATCCTTTAAAACATCTATTTGCCAAAATAGATCTTTCAGGATGCTTAGCAAAGTGGGTTGTGTTGTTAATGGAGTTTGACCTTAAATTCATCTCCCAAAAGGCAATTAAAGAGCAAGCGTTGGCCGACCACTTAGCAGAAGCTCCTTCACCATTCACTATCACAAATCACGAATCTTTTCCCAATGACCAAATCCTTTTTGTGGAAACTAAGCATAAGTGGAAATTATTCTTTGATGGTTCTAGATGTCGAATTAGCTCCGGTGTTGGTGTTATACTAGTACCTCCTCTAGGTAAGCCAATTCCCCTATCTTACTATCTCAACTTTCTCTATACTAACAAAATTGTAGAGTACGAAGCCCTTATTGTTGGCTTGCGTGTTGTTTTCTCTCTAAACATCAAATGTATATCAATATTTGGTGATTCTCAATTGATCATAAGACAAGTCACTGAAGATTATCAAGCAAAGCAAGATAAGTTATCTCAGTACCGAGACTTGACCTTATCATTATTGAAGAAATTCTCCTCTTTTACAATTGACACAATCCCGCGAAAGGACAACCAACATGCAAAGCGATGGCAAGCTTTGCTTCCCTCCTATCCTTCAGTAGTTTTGAGGGAGATTATGAATTCCTTATCCATAATATAACATTACCTTCGATAATATCTAATGTGTTTTGTGGTAGCGCGTAGCGATGAGCTCCCCCCACGCTATGTGTCTTGCGTGTTTTATGGTGGAGCATAGTGATGAGCTCCCCCCACACCATGTGTTTTATGTGTTTTTGATGGTGGTGTGCAGTGATGAGCTCCCCCCATCACCTGTTAGTATAGCATAATTGTTTAATCATGTTTTCTCTTCATGTATGCTTCATGTATTGCGTGACTAGATTCATGTATTCTCCGTGTATTGTGTGCTTCTTTACTACCTTTTTTGTGTTTGCATGATTGTCATGTGTCTTCTTATGTATTCCTAAGCTTGGGGAGTAGAGATGGTCTTCCAATCTTTGGGCGTGTTGTTGGCTCTAGTGTTTGACATGCTTGATGTGTTTTGACCGTACTTTAATGCATGTACTAATTGTAAGATCATACACACATTAAAGTGGGGGCTAAATGTTATGGAGTAAAAAGTGTCCACATGTCTTTTTACCTCCTTATTTAGCTCCTAGGTCCCCTTGATTACATTATACATTCAAAATGTTTGTCCCAATGCAAAATTGCCTAACACTAAGATGGAATTGGAATATGGGCCCCTTTATTTAGCTTACCCCAGACCTAAATAGGGCTAAAGGACCTAGGCGATACCGCCCATGTCCCTCCTTTTAGGTCAAGGCTAATTCAAGTGTATGTCAGCCTAACACCTCCCTAGAGGTTTCTCCTTGTCGGCTCTTTTGGTTTGAATTTACGATTATGAGCGGGAAAGAATATATAAGTGTGTTTTTTATTTCATTATCAACTAGGATGGAAAAAGGCACAACTTGAGATTTTGAAGTGAAGCAAGCATGAGCATTCATTATGATTCTAGAGCATATTTGTGTGTTGTTATTGCAGATATGGAGTTATCATCTATCCTTCCTTAGGAGTTGAATGATCTTTATAATTCTAAGGGTTCATCACATAGGTGATATCATTGTTTGTTTATCATCATTTGAATCATCATATTATCATTGTTTTCAGCCTCTGCCCCCACAATGGCATGCACTCTTTATCAATCAATGATGTTGGGAAGCTTGAATGCTATCCCAGGATTTGACTGAGGAAAGTCCCTAAACATTATAACCCCCAAATCCCTTCTTATCTTCTTGTGTGCAGGTTACATGAGCGAGATATGGAAAATACAAAGCTATAGGAAGACTGGGCACAGATCAAGGTTTCAAAATCTGGAGATAGGTTTAGAGTATTCTCTCACCAGGGACTTGGGCAATACCACCCATGTCCATCTGCCTTTTCTATTTAGATCTGGCATCAGGACAACATCTAGAACAACCTTGCAATTTACACTTTTGGTAGATTCCTTCAGTTAGGACTTGGGCGGTCCCACCGAGGTCCCCTAACACCTCTGCTTTCTAGAGATAGTTTCTATAATTCCCCTGATTATCCTTGTACAATTAGTTTCTAGGTTTCTATTGTATTTTCTTTGTTATAAGCAGATCATTGTAGAACTAGGGTTTCATGCATTGTTAACCTAGGGTTTGATAAAAAGACTAAGTTAAATCTAATCCATCTATAGCATACATGAGCACAAGGTTAGCAATTGAGTCCACATTCATTTGGTAGTGATTTGGCGTGGCCTTTTCCTTGAATGTTATATGGAAAAGGGTTTGATCTAGTGTGTGTGCTAGTTGTTATCATTCACCTTTTTCATACTAAACAATTTAGTTGATCTAGTTTGGTCACCTAGTTCATTGGTTTGGTTGTCATTATAAGGTAGATATAGATGGTGTTAACTGATATAATTGTTGAGTTGGAAATGCTTCTGGATTTGACTGTGTTTTAATGTTTTCCTCAATGTTTCGAATCACACACAATGATCCATCATCAGGAGAAAGATAACAAGAGAAGAGAGAACATAAATGACAATTTGCAGACTCAAGACCACTTAAAAAGAGTGAGAGAGAGATGTGAGGTGGAAGCCAAGAACACTCAAGGGAGAAGGATAGCTGCCTATCAAACTAAGTGAAGTGAGGGACAAAAGAGGAGAGGAGGAAACCTAAGCACACTTAAGACAAAACATACTAAGAAAAGACTAGTTAGGATAAGAGAAAGACAAAAATAAAAGAAAATTAAAAATAGAAATAAAAAGAAGAAGGCCAAAAAATAGAAGAGACCAAAAATAGAAGAGAGACAACTATAATTCTAACAACCTAATCAACAAAAAGAGAAGGAGAATGAAGAACAAAAGGGCAACAAGTGGATCAATCTAAATGCAACCAAAGTCACGAAGTATAAAGAAGGTGAAAAGGATGACACAAATGAGAATTAACACTGAGATAAGTTGAAGACAAGGACATATTTAATTAACAAGAGACATAAAGAACAATCCAAGGATGAAAGAAATATATATATATATATATATATATATATATATATATATATATATATATATATATATATATATATATATATATATATATATATATATATATTAAAGGGGAACAACCACGAACATAAAAATTGTAAGGGTTAAATTGGATAAAGCTACCTACAAAGAACAAGAGAAGGCCCATAGCAAAGTTAAAAGCGAGAAAAGGATAAACCAAGAAGACAAAGGGATACTACGAACATAAAAGAATGGCAAGTATATATCTATAAAATGAAGGAGAATAAAATGAAAATAACTAACTGAGAGAAAGCCTAAAAGTCAAGTGAAAAGCAATCAATAAATGGGAAAACATGCTCAAACAACCAAATAAGAAAAGGGAGCAAAACTAATAAAGGGATATATATATATATATACACACACACATCCACACAAACTCCAAGACAACACAAGGAGCACCAAGAGACAAAAAGAAATAAAATATTAGGTTAAAAACCAAGAAATTAAAAGGGAGGGACAAGGGGTCAAAGTAATCCATAGGTTGGAGGCGAAAGGCTTAGCTAGGAAAACAAGACAACGAGATAGAAAAAGAAGTGTGAATGTGCCAAGGAGGGTATAGAGGAGGGAGGACGGGAAGCAAGCAAGGAGCAAAGGGAAGGGGAAGAGGAGCCTATGGGGGAAGAGGAAAAGGGACCAGATGAGGGACAAAAAGGAGGGGACAAAGACTAGTACCCACATAAGGGACAAGGAGGGGACAGAGGGGGCAAAATATGAGAAAGAGAGGGAGAAGAGTGGGAAGTTGAAAGGAGAAGGGAGAGGGAGAGCTTGAAGATGAGACCAAGAAAGAGAGGGGAAGGATAAGAGGGGAGGAAGGGGAATGAAAGAACGACTAAGAGTGAAGGAAATCATGATGGGGAAGAGTGTGATTTCTAAGGCGGGTGAACAAAGGTTGCTAGGAAAAACTAAGCCTCCATCCCTCATCACGATTAAGGTTAGAGGGGTGGTTGCCGATTTCTATGGCCTCCTTTAGTTTTCGCTTGAAGAAGTTATCTTCCTTGACTAAAATTTGTGTATCTTCCAAGTGAATGTGGTGTTTGGTTTTGGAGGAGTGCTTGGCAAGGGATGACTTTTGAGTTCATTTGTGTTTGATGTCGGCACTATGCTCTTTAATCCTAGTGCTAAAAGAGTGACCTGTCTTCCCAATGTAGGGAGTGCCATAGGAACAAACTACCTTGTAGACTCCTGAGTTGAGGAGGTCTCTAGGGTCTTTGGGAGACGGGATGCGGTTCTTGAGAGTTGAAATGGGTTTGAAGGCACAATGGATGCCTTTTTAAAGAAGAATCTTGGAAATTTTGTTGGAAATGCCTTTAATGTAGGGTATACTGGTCAAAGGAGGGGTTAGAGGCTGAGTTTCAATAGGAGAGGAGTAGAAGCAAGATCTAGCTTGTATAAAAGCTCTATTGATGAGTTTGCTTTTAAAACCATTCAATTTGAAGACTTTGGAGAGGTGGGTGAGTTCAAGATCTAAGTTATCCTACATTGAAGACATTTCCAACAAAATTTCCAAGATTCTTCTTAAAAAAGGCATCCACTATGCCTTCAAACCCATCTCAACTCTCAGGAACCACATCTCATCTCCCAAAGACCCTAGAGACCTTCTCCTCAACTCAGGAGTCTACAAGGTAGTTTGTTCCTGTGGTACTCCCTACATTGGGGAGACATGTTGCTCTTTTAGCACTAGGATTAAAGAGCACAGTGCCGACATCAAATACGAATGAACTCAAAAGTTAGCCCTTGCTGAGCACTCCTCTAAAACCAAACACCACATTCGCTTGGAAGATACACAAATTTTAGTCAAGGAAGATAACTTCTTCAAGCAAAAACTGAAGGAGGCCATAAAAATCGACAACCACCCCTCTAACCTTAATCATGATGAGTGATGGAGCCTTAGTTTTTCTTGGCAACCTTTGCTCACCTGCCTCAGAAATCACACTCTTCCCCATCATGATTTCCTTCACTCTTAGTCATTCTTTCATTCCCCTTCCTCCCCTCTTCTCCTTACCCTCTCTTTCTTGGCCTCATCTTCAAGCTCTCCTTCTCCCTTCTCCTTTCAACTTCCCACTCTTCTCCCCTCTTTCTCATATTTTCCCCCCTCTACCCTCCTTGTCCCTTATGTGGTTTCTACTCTTTGTCCCCTCCTTTTTGTCCCTCGTCTGGTCCCTTTTCCTCTTCCCCCGTAGGCTCCTCTTCCCCTCCCCTTTGCTCATTGCTTGCTTCCCGTCCTCCCTCCTCTATACCCTCCTTGGCACGTTCACACTTCTTTTTCTATCTCGTTGTCTTGTTTTCCTAGCTAAGCCTTCCACCTCCAACCTCTGGATTGCTTTGACCCCTTGTCCCTCCCTTTTAATTTCTTGGTTTTTAACCTAATCTTTCATTTATTTTTGTCTCCTAGTGCTCCTTGTGTTGTCTTGGAGTTTGTGTGGATGTATATATATATATCCCTTTATTGATTTTGCTCCCTTTTCTTATTTGGTTGTTTGAGCATGTTTTCCCATTTATTGATTGCTTTTCGCTTTACTTTTAGGATTTCTCTCAGTTAGTTATTTTCATTTTATTCTCCTTCATTTGATAGATATATACTTGCCATTCTTTTATGTTCATAGTATCCCTTTGTCTTCTTGGTTTATCCTTTTCTTGCTTTTAACTTTGCCATGGGCCTTCTCTTGTTCTTTGTAGGTAGCTTTATCCAATTTAACCCTTACAATTTTTATGTTCTTGATTGTTCCCCTTTATATATATATATATATATATATATATATATCTTTCATCCTTAGATTGTTCTTTATTTCTCTTGTTGATTAAATCTATCCTTGTCTTCAACTTATCTCAGTGTTAATTCTCATTTGTGTCATCCTTCTCACCTTCTTTATACTTTGTGACTTTGGTTGCATTTAGTTTGATCCACTTGTTACCCTTTTGTTCTTCATTATCCTTTTATTTTTGTTGATTAGGTTGTTAGAATTATAGTTGTCTCTCTTCTATTTTTGGTCTCTTCTATTTTTTGGCCTTCTTCTTTTTATTTCTATTTTTAATTTTCTTTTATTTTTGTCTTCCTCTTAACCTAACTAGTCTTTTCTTAGTATGTTTTGTCTTAAGTGTGCTTAGGTGTCCTCCTCTCCTCTTTTGTCCCTCACTTCACTTAGTTTGATAGGCAGCTGTCCTTCTCCCTTGAGTGGTCTTGGTTTCTGCCTCACATCTCTCTCTCACTCTTTTTAAGCGGTCTTGAGTCTGCTAATTGTCATTTATGTTCTCTCTTCTCTTGTTATCTTTCTCCTGATGATGGATCACTGTGTGTGATTCGAAACGTTGAGGAAAATAATAAAACACATTCAAATCCAGAAGCATTTCCAACTCAACATCATGGACTATGGAAAATTGATGACTACCACGATATAATTGTGTTGTGGGACCTAGAATTATTGACTGTATGGTATAGATGTGTGAGACTCAGTGGGAGTTTGATGCAGATAAATTGGGTGGTGATCATGGTGTTGTGGAGATTCCTTGTATGCTTGGAGATTTGGCACAACATGATTGATATGAAGATGCATTGCTGGTGGTGTTGGATTGATTCTTAGATTATAGGCAGTGTTTTATCTTCTTGGTTTGGAGATCTAAGTTCTACTTTATTCTTTAGAGTTGTTGGTGTTGTAGTTGAGTGTTTTGATTGTGCACGAGCCATGGGTGATCTTCAATTAGGAGATGGTTATCATGATGCCATGTGTATCTCGATATCACAATTCAGTGGGAGCTTTGTGATGGGTTCAAATATTGGCTTCTTTTATGTTATTTTTATATGCTTTTAGACTTTATGCCTATGATATTCCAGATACTTTTCCAAGACATTACCATCATAATATGTTGTTTTTATATATTCTGCAAACCTTGAACCTATTCTGTCAAATGTGAAACATGGTGATAATATTTGTCAATTAAATGAGTTAGACATGAGTATGTATGCATATAGATGAAGATTCTATAGTTTAATTATGAAGGTTATTTTCATGCATATGTTCTATGGATTAACCCCTGTGCAGAAACGAGTACGTGGCATCGAGGAGAGGAGAATTCGTAACACATTGCAAAATAGGGCATTACAGGAAGTCACAGTCAAACACCAACTGAAGCTGAACGTGATCATTATGGAAGAATAAATACAAAAGAAGAAGACTTGTTCTAGGATTCTAATCACAGCTCGTATGTTTTATATATGAGCCATTGTATAGGAATTTCTATTTGAATAAGACTTTGCTTCCTTTGTTTAGTTAGATTAATAAATTGATCTCAAGCCTCTACCCTGATATCTAGGGATAGATTGATGATCAAAGTTAGTTGGTAGTTACATAACACTCTCTCATTTTTGTATAAGTTAGGAGGGATGAGTTCGATGTCAAGTTAGTTCTTTCCAAGATACTTAATTTTTATATTTGCCCAGCTGTTACTCTGTTTTTCTATGTTGGAAGATCCAGACATGTTTTATTGAATACAATCTGAGAAGATCATGTTTATGATATGAATTGAATACAACTATGTGTTATAAGAATGTGTGAGAATCTGAAGTAGATTTGATTTCTAGTTAAGTGAGATTGTCCCTTGAGCTGGCCACTCAAGGTACTGGTCTTCACTTCATCTATTTCCTTATTTATTTATGCATTTCTAGTTAAAACTATTTTCTTTGATATTTCATAAATTGTATTGTGAGTTCAGTAAAATATTCTGATTTCTATTTCCAGTAGTTGTGATTCATGAATGAGTGCATGCTTTGTTTACTGTAAGTCCTCCAGAGGTTAGTGTTAAGTTCTTTTATCATTAAGGATATTTTGAGTTAATTTTGTAATTACCTATTGAATACAGTTATCTAGAACTTATGCTGCAGGTACCCATAGCCATTGGGTTCTATAGTTGTTTTTACTATTTTTGTATTTTTGAGAATTCCAGCCAAGTAGAATACTCTAGGTAGGTTTGGATAAGATAGTTTAGGATAGATATGAGTTTTTGAGGCACATACAATGCAAGTGCCATCATAAGCTTACGCTCCCTGGTTGATAATATAATGTAGGAATGTAATGATATAGTGGATTGTTCAGATAGGTTTACCCCTGAATTATGCTAAGTCTACAATGCATTAGTTTTCCTCTACATTTTTGGTGTTGTTGCTGGGGATGGTGCTACCTTCATAGGCTCATTTGTTTTTATATGCTTTTATAGTTTAAATTTTTATTCCAGCATTAGGATTAATAAATTCATTTTTTAGGAAACACTAGAAAGTATACTAACATTGTGCAAGACCGCTGGAATATAAAGCCTAATTCATTGTATGTGGAGGCAAAGAGATAACCGAGGCAGATTCCTCCCTTCAAATTTTCAACATAGTGAAGAAACAACTGACTTTATCAATTATACAGTAAAAAGTGTTGAAGAAGAATTTCCTCTTACATCTTCATCAACACCTTCTACATCTTCATTAGCTTCTTCCACAACTACAGAAAGGACCTTTAGAACCATGGCAGATGTTGCAGTGGAGGATCCTCTAGGGCAAGCAACATTTGAATTCCCTATCCTAGACCAAGCACTAGCTGCTACTCTAAAAAATATACCACCTTCTGCATTGCATGTTTTCTACGACTTGGTGACTGAAGATCCTGACACTTTCCTGTTTGAGTTTGATGTCTTGTGTAGGAGTTATGACTACACCACTGATCCTTACAGGCTCAAGCTATTCTCTGCCACATTAAAAGATGTTGCTTTAAGATGGTTTATGGAGTTGGGGAAAGATGTCATTCTAGACTGAGATACCATGAAGACAAAGTTCCTAGAAAAATATAAAGACTACTGCAGAGGACATGATAGGAGGAGAGACAACATCTTCAGGATGTCATAGAAAGAGGATGAGCCGCTGGAAGATTATGTTGAAAGATTCTAGTTTGCCTTGAAGAAAACCCTCAGAATAGATTGTCTAAAGAATAACTGAAGCTGGTCTTTTTGAGGGGGGTTAATGATGACTGCATGGATGCCCTCAATCTCATTAGAACAGGGGATATAACTCAACTTCCCTTTGAGGATGTCTACAGAGCTTGTAGAAATTATTCTAGAACCTTTACCAGAAGACCAAGGGGAGAAAGAGCAGCCATCACATGCAAGCTAACCAATGGGGTTTCAAGAATAACTTGCTAACCAACATGAAAGAGGATATCATTAGCCATATGGCTACACAACTGGACACTCTTCACATCAAGAAGGAATAGGAAGAGGCAAATGCAATGATTACTAAATACTGCCTCAGCTATAGGTAGAGGAAGGCTAATTGTAAATGCAAGAGGGTGACCAGTATCCAACAAGAGAAGATTGAAAGGCCAAAAGTACAACCATTTGAAGGGGAGGATGGGCAACTATTCTTCATAGCTCAAAGGAGACCTTGGCAGCAAAGACAAGGTATGCCCTCTGATCCACTTAATTTTAATTCACCCTTCCCTACTGCAAACCAGAACAGGGGATGCCCTCAATCTCATTAGAACAGGGGATATAACTCAACTTCCCTTTGAGGATGTCTACAGAGCTTGTAGAAATTATTCTAGAACCTTTACCAGAAGACCAAGGGGAGAAAGAGCAGCCATCACATGCAAGCTAACCAATGGGGTTTCAAGAATGGAGATTAGTAACTTGCTAACCAACATGAAAGATGATATCATTAGCCATATGGCTACACAACTGGACACTCTTCACATCAAGAAGGAATAGGAAGAGGCAAATGCAATGATTACTGAATACTGCCTCAGCTATAGGTAGAGGAAGGCTAATTGTAAATGCAAGAGGGTGACCAGTATCCAACAAGAGAAGATTGAAAGGCCAGAAGTACAACCATTTGAAGGGGAGGATGGGCAACTATTCTTCATAGCTCAAAGGAGACCTTGGTAGCAAAGACAAGGTATGCCCTCTGATCCACTTAATTTTAATTCACCCTTCCCTACTGCAAACCAGAATTTCTCTGCATGGAATACTCAACAGTGGCCTAGCAATCCAAATGCATGGCAAAATCCACAATGGCCTACTCCACAAACTGGTTGGAACCAACAACAGCCAAATCCATGGCCTTAAATAAAATTTCCAAGGCCCCAACTATAACCCCTAGTGACCTACTCAGCAGTAGCAATGGCAGCCTCAATGGAACAAGGGTCAACAATGGCAGCAAAATGCACATTTCTAGCAACCTATGATTCCATCTCAACCACAGCAACCAGCCATAATGCTGCCATCAACACCTCAAAATCTACCTCCTAGACCTACCCAAATCCCTGCTCAACCTGTACCTAACCCTAACAACAAGCCTGTTCAACAGGCCTATACTAACGAGGTAATGCAATATCCCACCTATGGGGTGGAAATGAGTAATGTTCATCTTAGATCAAGGAAGCAACTTGTAGGTCCTTCATCTCCCCAAATTACAGAACTTGAAGATGAAGACCCAACAGAAGAGGCCTCAGATAAACCACCTTTGGAACCTGAATCAACTCAGGAACCTCAGACCATTCCACATCCTAAGCCTCCTTTCCTTGAATGCTTGGCTATCTAGAAACAACTAGCACAGTCTGAAAATGACCTCATAGGCCAGTTGCAAGACATAAGCATAAAGATCCCCTTAATCCAAGCCATCAAAGATATTCCCATCTACAATAAGACTATCTGTGATCTCTGCATCAAGAAACCAGGAAGAAAGAGAATAGACCCAACGACAGTTCATGTTTTGGGCAACCTAGCTGACATAATGTTGGGGAACATAATTGTTCCCAAATACACAAATCTAGGTAGTCCAGTGGTGGATGTCAAAATCAATGGGACTATGATTAAGAATACTCTGATAGATTTAAGTGCTGCAATTAATGTAATGACCAAGGAGACAATGCAGACACTCCAATTGAACAACCTTAGGCCTACTCAAACAGTCTTACAATTAGCTGATAGGTCTACAGTCAAACCTGAAGGAGTCATTAAGGATTTAGTCATTGCATTAGATTCTTGGGAATACCCTACTGATTTTATAGTCCTACAACTAAAGGCTAATCTTGCTGGTTATCCTCTTATACTAGGCAGGCCATGGCTTGCCACTGCTGATGCATTTATAGGTTGTAGGTCTGGTAACATGATCATATCCAATGGGACTGTAACCAAGAAATTAGTTTTATATCTGTCAGCCCAACCATACCATGAGCTTGAGTAGACCATTTGGCCTACCCTGGAAGATGAGGATAGCTATTCCCTGCAAACCTTGATGACTATTGAACATAGCCCCTTATTGGATATTCAAGATGAAGATGAGATAATTGCTCACATTATAGAAAATGACTGTGGGAGGCACCCGCAGCAACAGGACTGTCTATCATGCTTACAAGACCCTTTGCACAACATAATACCCAATAGTTCCTCAGAGGAGGTATCCCAAATATTTCATGCCTTATTATCTCAGCAATGCTTACCGGTATTACCTAGCCTTGATTTGTCTTCTGTACAAGAACTATCCAAACAATTAGAAATCAAGCCAGGAAAGATGTTGACTATTAACAATGCATTGACTGATGAACAACAACAATCCATGCATGAAGTATTGTAGACACACTCAACAACATTTGCCTAGGATTACAGTGACATGAACGACATTGATCATGCCTTATGCATTCACAAAATATACATTGATGATGGCTATAGACCTATCAAGCAGCAGTAGAGGCGCATGAACCCCGCCCTCAGAGAGATTGTGAAAACTGAGCTTCAAAAGTTTTTGGATGCAAACTTTATATACCCCATTTCAGATAGTGAATGGGTGTCACCATTGGTCATAGTGCCCAAGAAAGGTGGAAAATGGAGGGTTTGTGTGGAATATAGAGAACTAAATACTGCTACTAGAAAAGATCACTTTCCATTGCCATTTATTGACCAAGTTCTTGACTCTTTGGCAGGCAAGAAATATTTTTCCTTTCTTGATGGTTTTAGTGGCTATAACCAAATCAAGATTGCACCAGAGGATCAGGATAAGACAAATTTTACTTGCCCTTGGGAGACCTATGCATATTATGTCTTACACTTTGGTCTATGCAACGCTCCAACCACATTTTAAAGAGCAGTCCTCAGTATTTTCTTTGATTTTGCCCATGACAACATGGAAATTTATATGGATGACTTCACCACATATGGTGAAACATATGATGAAGCCTTACACGACTTGGAGAAAGTTTTGAAGAGATGCACATAACACAACCTCTTTTTGAGTAATGAAAAGTGTTTTCTGATGATGACACAAGGAATAGTTTTGGGAAATTTTATCTCAAGTGTAGACATACAAGTTGACCCAAAGAGAATTGAACTTATCTCTACCCTACCTATTCCACAGAAACATAAGGATGTAAGGAGCTTCCTGGGACATGCATGCTATTACAGGAGGTTCATTCAGGATTTTAGCAAAATTGCTACACCTATGTTTACTCTGTTGACAAAGGATAGTGAATTTGAATGGACACCAAATTGTAAGACTTCTTTTGAAAAGATGAAAGCATCCTTGACATAGGCTCCAGTTCTCAGAGGTCCAAATTGGACACTGCCTTTTCACATCCACACAGATGCATCAGACTTTGCCATTGGAGTAGTTCTAGGCCAGCAAGAAGGAACTAAGGAATATGCCATATACTGTGAAAGTTAAAATATGCAGGGGGTTGAATTAAACTACACTGTGACAGAAAAAGAGATGTTGGCAGTTGTTTATGCCATCAACAAATTCAGACACTACATTACTAGTTATAAAGTGTTCATACACAGGGATCATGCAGCAGTTAGATAGTTGATGAATAAGCCAATAGTGGGTGGTAGTCTTGTCAGATGGTTGTTGTTACTACAAGAATTTGACATAACAATTGTTGACAAGCTAGGTAAGGCTAATGTAGTTGCTGATTTTCTGTTTAGACTGCCTACACAATCAACAGAAGGAGTGGTTGATGACTCTTTTCCTGATGAGCATCTCTTTGCTCTCAACATACACACTCCTTGGTATGCAGATATAGCTAATTATTTGGTTTCAGGGCAGATTCCAGGTTACTTTTCTCCAAGGGAGAAAAGGCAGCTAGTTCACAAATGTTTTCCTTATTCTTGGATTTTTGGATTCTTATTCTATACTGGCCCAGATAATATTATGAGAAGATGTATCAAAGAGGATGAAGTATTTGATATATTGAAGGCCTGTCATGATGAACCTTGTGGGGGACATTTTGCAGCCAAAAGGACATCCTTCAAAATATTGACAACAGGATATTACTGGCCAACACTTCATAAAGATGTTGTCAAGTATACTAGAAGCTGTGATAGATGTTAGAGAATGGGAAGACCTACAAGAAGTGATGAGATGCCTTTGTAGCCACAAATCTCATTGGCTCCTTTTGATAAGTGGGGGTTGGATTTTGTTGGTCCTATTTCTCCTACATCAAACAACAAGGAGTATATCCTAGTATGTACTGATTACTTAACTAAATAGGTGGAAGTTAAAGCCTTACAATTTGCCAGAGATGGCAATGTGACAAAATTCTTGTATGAGGATATCTTCACTAGATATGGTGTGCCAAGGGAGATAGTGACTAATCAAGGACCACAATTTACATCTGATTTAATCACTAAACTGGTGGAAGAATATTAGATTAGACACAAGAAGTCCACTCCCTACCATCCTCAGGCTAATGGTCAGGTAGAAGTCACAAACAAAGAAATTGAACATCTTGACAAAGACAATACAGCTTCACAGAAGAGATTGGGTTTCTAGGATGCCAGAATCTGTTTGGGCATATAGAACTACCTGGAAGACAACTACAAGGTTTACACCTTATGAGTTGCTTTATGGCAAGACAACAGTCCTACCTATAGAATTTGAATACAAAACCCTGAGGACAATAGTGGAATTAGGGATGGATTTGACTGTAGCTGAACAAGATAGACTACAACATTTGAATGCCCTGGATGAAATCCAGTTAGAAGCCATCCATCACATAGAGGTCATACAGAAACAAAGAGACAAATGACATGACAAGTACATCAAGATTAAAGAATTCACTGCTGGTGATTGGGTACTACTCTATGATTCAAGATACAAGGACTTCAAGGGCAAGCTTCAGTCTCATTGGTTGGGACCCTATGTGATTAAACAAGTCTTTCCTAATGGTGCAGTCCAATTACAAACCATTGATGAGGTTTAATTTTCATTGCTAGTAAATGGACACATGCTGAAACTATATAAGAAGCCACTTCAGAAAGATGACTTTCTTGTTTCTCTAGCTACTCAGTATGGTACTCCTAGCACTCTTGATGAAGGTTCTGTAACACCAACTGATACACCGTCAGATGATGATTCACCACTTCTGTCTAATGATGCAAAGGTTGAGTTGCAATACTCAACCCCTGTTGCTGAGACCTAATTTTTCATGCTTTATACATCACATGCACACACAATACATTATCAACGGTGACCACAATCAATTTCAGTGGGAACCTATTTTCACTCTAAGAGGGACCCATTTTTAACATACAGTAGGGACCTGTTACAGTTGGGACCTGGTATAATGTTTTTGTACACATTTAGTCGGGACCTGTACTATGGGTGCCCGTAGCAACAAGTGTCTGTGGAAATTTTCAACACTTTGGCAACATTCCATTCTTCTTCTTGCACATTTCACTCTTTCTACACGTGCTTCATCCATTTTCAATAAACTAATGGTTGTGGCATGCTTGGTCAAATGACATTCCCAAGCTGTTACATCAAATATTGTGATCTATCACATCGCATCAATTTTGACGTACCCTCAATTCTGACGTACCTGCAACCCTCCCATCTACTCTAACCATATCACTCTACTCATGCCTAATAAATGCTAAGTACATGATCTCTAGTTCCAAGGCTCACCGTTCAATGCACGCACATTAGGTAACCTTTAATGATTAACTTAAAATTTCTATTTATATTCATTATTACTTTTGTTTATTTCATGCATGCAGAAATATATCACCCTTTACATGTAATCATTACTCTTTCATCCCCGCAAATTCATTCATGAAGTGTGGTCACTTCAACTTTCAGTTGGGGGAGGGGTATATGGTTAGTCATTTTAAAAAAAAATTTTGCCACCAAGTTTTTAGAAGCTGTCAAGGTTTTCATGTGCCGTTTTCCATGATAGTCGACCTGCCCTACATTTTGAGCTTGTAGTTTCCCTATGAGTGAGTTGAAATTTCCTTTCAAAAATTTTCAATATCAAAATTTTTAATATCGAAGAGCTCTAAAAGCTACAATTGGAGGGGGAGAATTGAAAGGTAGTCTTCTGAAGATAGTAAAATTGAAATTAGGTAGAATTAAGAATTGATAAGAGTGTAGAATATAGGTGCAATGGGGGTGATGTCATCAGAAGAGAGCCATCGGTGCATAAGGAGATATTAGAGGATGTATTGGTTCTACCACTCTTTACCAGAGTGGGGTGGTTAGACTATTTTCTGAAATTAATAGAGTATGATAATGAAAAGGCAAGAGATTTTGCAGCAATGTTGCAGTATGATGAAGCCACAGTCAGGGGATTGGTCATGGATGCCTTTGAAATAGCCATTGCCCAAGTCATCGACTTACCACGTATAGGGTCTAAGTATCCAACCCATGCTGATGCAGCTACGACGAGGTAAGAATTTTGGGAGTGTGGTGAGAACCTGGACTTGACCACACAAGGTACAAAGAGACTATCCATTCCATTCTTTTGGGGGAACTGTGCTTCATATATTATCAAATATATTACGTATGATGGTCGACATAATTTGTTATATACTGCACACTTTAAGTTATTGAATCACTTGCGTCATGACAAACTGGTTAATGTTCCTAATTATCTTTATAATATGTTGAAAAGAATGTCATTTGAGTATCAAAAAAGGCAAACAGAAACTACATTGTCCCATCATTGTTTGATAGCTCTACTAGTTAAAAGGAGTATGAGAATTTAGCACCCATAAGTTAATTGCGATGCTTTTAAACAATGCAAGGATATTTCAGAATTATTGGAAGTAGATGAACCTCAATAAGAACCTGATGTTGAACCAGATGTTGAACCTGAAGTTGAACCTGAAGTAGAACTTGAAGTTGAACCTAAACAGGAAGAGCCATAGGAGGAAATTCCTCCAGAAACTAGGCTGGTGACAATAGAAGAACCCTCACCTCCTAACCCTAAACCTATGAGATGAGCTATGAGAAGTGATGCTTCTACTTCTTCTAAGAAGAAGAAGAGTAAGAAGAATTTAAAGAAGCATAAGGGTGTTGAGAAAGAGAAGGGTGCAGGGGAGAGAAAGGAGAGGAAGAAGAGGAGAAAGAGAAAAAGTGAAGAGAAGCTAGAAACTATCACACCTAGGCATTTAGGAAGGGTGAAGAGGTAGGATGTGGGAAAAAGAGTTGATAAGGAACAAGGGGAAGCAAAAGAGAAAGAAGCACAACAACAGCAAGATCCAACATTGTTGGACACAACTTTAAAACAGGAAGGAAATGCCCCTGAGAATGCTCCTATTGATGCTAGTATACTTGCTAAACGAAGAAGGTATGTTTCTTCATCCTTTGGTTCTGAATCAGAAGACATTTTCATGCAAAGAAGATGGGAAAATCAGTTCTTGGTAGCCCTGCTCAAGAAATTTTTGATGTTACTAAAAATAAGGATGAAAGTTTTGATTGTGGAAAAGGAAAAGAGTTGTTGGAAGATAGAAATATAAGGCAAGAACTTTAAGAAGCCCTGGATAGGATAAAACAATTAGAAGAACAAGTGAAATAGTGTGAAGAAAAGGATAAGGAAAAAGAGATAAGAATACAAGAGTTGGAGGAGAAAATTCACACTTATGGTCATGGAACCAATATGGATCTATTGGCACAGATGGTTGAGAGTAAAATGGAAAATGAGGAAAGAGAAGCACCAATTCTACAGCCTCCTATAATAAGACCTCCAACATGCCTCACTATTCTATCTTTGGGTTTTGAATTGATAAAGTTCAATAATGAATTCAAGCAAGAAAAGGAAAACTAGGAGAAAGAGAAACAGAGTCTTAATGCATCATTAGAAAGTAAAAATTCTGAATTGAAAAGGGTGAAAGGGAAGATGACAGAGGTAATTGATAGAGCAATTCAAATCATTGAATGCAGACCCCCACCGAGAGTTTGTGCATTGTTTCTTAAAGAAATTTTTTGAGTTTTCAGTTTAATAGATTCATTAATGATCAGTCTATTTCTATCTATTCAAGGCATAATTTTTTTCAATTATTTCAAGAAGTCAGTCTGGAGGAACAAGACCAGTTATGTGAATATTGTTTGCACAATTACTTGATGGAAGAAGATACAGAGTGGAACCCCTTGATTTATGTTGGTGATTTTCAAGTTAAAGCATTGTTATCTTACTTCATAAATGAGCAACTTAGAGGGGAACTGATGGATAGGTATGAGGAACAAGAAAAGAAAGTGCCACTGTAGATTAGAAAAGAATCCTTAAATCCCAATGTGATCCTGACCCAATGGTTAGCACTCCTCTCTCATAAGGGTCCAGGTAAAGTAATTATGGATTTGAGACTCAGGGATTATAGAAGGATACAATGGGTAGTAGTGTCTATTATTCAGAACTACTAGAGGTATGTGCAAAATAGATGGGATAGTTTGACTCCAGAATTGCAGAAGAAAGAGCCTTACTCTATCCACAATTTCATGAATATGTTTGAGAGATTGTGCAGGTACATCCAGATCTCAGAGCAAAGAGGAGTGCATGGCTACCCCTTACTTATCATCCTCCTATTCTCCTTTATCCAGTACCATACTGGGCAAGAGGAAGAAGTGATGAGTGCAGGTGTGTAGAATCAATTAGGATGGACAAACTTGCATGCTATAATGGTTTTTATCTCAAGCAGGGATAGGGGGTTAGAGAGATTATGGATCTGAGGTAGATTACTTTGCATTATAATCTTTTCCCCTAGGTGATTACTTGAGTGTTTTTGCTTGAGGTCAAGAAAAAGTCTAGTTGGGGGGAAATGATGGGTTCAAATATTGGCTTCTTTTATGTTATTTTTATATGATTTCAGACTTTATAACTATGATATTCCAGATACTTTTCCAAGACATTACCATCATAATATGTTGTTTTTATATATTCTGCAAACCTTGAACCTATTCTGTCAAATGTGAAACATGGTGATAATATTTGTCAATTGAATGAGTTAGACATGAGTATGTATACATATAGATGAAGATTTTATAGTTTACTTATGAAGGTTATTTGCGTGCATATGTTATATGGATTAACCCCTGTGCAACAGTGAGTATGTGGCATCGAGGAGAGGAGAATTCATAGCACATTGCAAAATAGGGCATTAAAGGAAGTCACAGTCAAATGCTAATTGAAGCTGAACGTGATCATTATGGAAGAATAAATATAGAAGAAGAAGACTTGTTCTAGGATTCTAATTGCAGCTCATGTGTTTCATATATGAGCTGTTGTATAGGAATTTCTGTTTGAATAGGACTCTGCTTCCTCTATTTAGTTAGATTGATAAATTGATCTCAAGCCTGTACCCTGATATCTAGGGATGGATTGATGATCAAAGTTAGTTGGTAGTTACATAACACTCTCCCATTTTTGTATAAGTTAGGAGGGATGAGTTCAATGTCAAGTTAGTTCTTTCCAAGATACTTAATTTTTATATTTGCCCAGCTGTTACTCTATTTGTCTATGTTGGAAGATCCATACATGTTTTATTGAATACAATCTGAGAAGATCTTGTTTATGATATGAATTGAATACAACTATGTGTTATAAGAATGTGTGAGAATCTGAAGTAGATTTGATTTCCAGTTAAGTGAGATAGTCCCCTAAGCTGGCCACTCAAGGTACTAGTCTTCACTTCATCTATTTCCTTATTTATTTATGCATTTCTAGTTAAAACTGTTTTCTTTGATATTTCATAAATTGTATTGTGAGTTCAGTAAAATATTCTGATTGCTATTTCCAGTAGTTGTGTTTCATGAATGAGTGCATGCTTTATTTACTGTAAGTCCTCCAAAGGTTAGTGTTAAGTTCTTTTATCATTATGGATATTTTGAGTTAATTCTGTAATTACTTGTTGAATACAGTTATCTACAACTTATGTTGCAGGTACCCGTAGCCACTGGGTTCTGTAGTGGTTTTTACTATTTTTGTATTTCTAAGAATTCCATCCAAGTAGAATACTCTAGGTAGGTTTGAATAAGATAGTTTAGGATATATATGAGTCTTGGAGGCACATACAGTGCAAGTGCCATCATAAGCTTACGCTCCTTGGTTGATAATTTAATGTAGGAATGCAATGATAGAGTGGATTGTTCAGATAGGTTTACCCTTGAATTATGCTAAGTCTACAACGCATTAGTTTTCCTCTACACTTTGGTAGTGTTGTGGATTCATCACTCAGTGATGGATGGTCTTCTGCAATGGTTGTTGGTGTCATGGAGGAGCTCTTGGATTCTGTTTCTTGAATGTAGTAAGAGTTCTTTGATATCTTGAGTTCTATTGGTAGGATATGGTAACATCTTCATGTGATTTGAGTATGTTGACATCTTGGTACCATTGAGGACTCTTGGAGTCTTTGGTTGAGTTGTTAGTTATGATTTGTCAATTTGAGAAATGATCCTTATTTACAAGATGGATGCTATTGTGCCATGATGTAATCTTGATTGTATGTTAGAGTTTTGGCATGATACAGGGGCTCTTAGGAGCAAATATGTTCATTTGAGACATATTATCTTCCTCTAAGGAGATGTAGATCATGATGTCATGACGTGTTCCTAATTATTTGGAGCTTTGGTGATGATTTATGATAATCTGATTGATGAGTGCCATGATCATTTTGCTTGTGAGCTTTTGGTTATTGTGGTGTTGCATTAGAGTTTGGTTGGCATGAGATGATTGGTTGTACACCTATTTCAGATTTGGATGAGGCTACAGATCTCTTGTTTCTTAGAGATTGTGTGTTGAGACAATTACTCTTTGATGAGGTTTCATCAAGAAGATTGAGGAGCCTACACTTGGGTTGGATTTGAGTTCAACATGGACTTGTTGAGGAAATTTTTCCTGGAGAGAGTCATTATGGCTTGGTGTATCCTAGAGTAGCAATCTCATTCCCCACTCATTGGTCCTCTCAATGGTGAATGATCTAATAGGTATCACCCACCTGATTTTTAGATCTATTATTTCTTTGTCTTCTCTTCTCATGTATGCTTATGTATTGAGCTATGGATCGTAGTTCTAGAGGACTTTGTCTAAAGAGTAGATACATGGTTATGATTTATTATCTCCTTATGTTTGGATCTTGAGTTATTTTGAGGTAAATATGTTTTAAAGAGAAAAAGGAGATGGTTAGTGGCTTTGGACATATTCCTTGTTGAGGGAATAAAGGTTTGTTTGATCATCCTTCAATTTGAGAGGCTTACATCCTGATTAGTTTATTGATATATGGTATGTTTGACCTTGGATTTGAATGGTTGGATATTGAGGAGGCTTCTTGATTTTGGGTTTTAGGAAGGTGATCTTACTTTTTTTCACAGCTATAACACAATGGTGTTGGTAGAAGGACATGGTTTTGATTTGTAGGTTCTTTCTTATTGCTCTAATGCTACTTTTTGGATGTTCGTGTTCACTTGACATTGAAGTTGAGGTTTTCCTATCTTCTATGATGTGGAGAACTTGGGAAAGATATGCACATGTGGTGAGAGAGTTGTGTTGCAATTATTTTAGTTTGTAGGTTTTTCATATCAGTGTGTGTTCTCTTCAACACTATGTGATAGAGGATTGAGCCACATCCCCTATGTGAGTGCTATTGGTGGATATTTGGATGCCTTGATCAATTTTAGGTTTGACATTACCCATGCAATGGAAGTTCTAGGATGTATATATGTCATTTGTTGGATGTTCTCATTATACTATAGCGTTGAGGGTGTTGAGGTTTTTTATTGCATGTTTATGTGTTGTTACCTTGGAGGACTTCTTTATGTAGGATAGTGTATATTCAGGGACTTGTGATTATTATGGATTGGGTTGGATATTGTGATGGCATAAATTCTAATTGTTATCATGAGTATACCTTGGATTGGAGGTATGGTTAGTTGGATGTGTTGGCAACTAGTTGTGGTTATTATTCTAGCTATGGTGATTAACTCTTGGTAGCTACTCAGGCCTATTTATTACCATTAGATTTGGTGTTTGTGTTTGGATATTAGTTGTTAGTAGGTTACTTGACAGAGAACATAGACAACCGAAGGAGATTATACAATATGCGTAGGCCAGAAGCCAACACAAGACACATCCCTTGATAGATAGCTATAGTATATATAGATAGTAGTACAATGTAAATAAGGAAGCATGATAGGAGAATAGGAGTATATTCTGATGTAAGCTGGAGGATGAACAATGGATTTATACATTTGATTGTTGCTAATATATATATATATGGAAGTTTGTCGATACCGGGTAATGATGTGTGTTATCTTATTGTGATGTATGTATGATGATTTATTTTGTTATTCCTTATATTTTGTTGTCAATCTCTAGTTACCTGACCAGGGTATAAACTAACTACAAAGACTTGACTGAGGACCAGATCTCTGGACCGGTATCCCTCTACATTTCTTGCTAACATTTGGTTCCATTGATGGGACCATGGAAAAGGGTAGTTAAAGATTGAAAGGGAAAAACATATGAAGAAGTAGTGCAGAGTTTCGGAAAGGAGAAAATGCGAGCTTGGCTAGAAATTTTTTCAAAGTGCGAAGGAATTCACATCTCCTTAGGTTTCTACATCTACGAGAGGGGGCAGGCACTTAAGGGGATGGCAAGTGGGAAGGGGGTAGGGTCTAGAAAGACCTTTCAAATGATGTGACTCTTCAAATAATGATTCCATGGGGTATAAAAGGACTAATGGAACACCGAATCAAGAAAACCCATGGTGAAAGGGGAGCAATGGAAGAAAAAAGCAGATCAACAAAGAAATCAAGGCTAGAATGGAGATAAGCAAAGAAGAGAGATTGAATCAAACTTAAAAGAGACAAGAACATTACCACAAAAGAATGGAAAGGGCACAAATGATGGAGGAAGGAAGGATACTAGAAAGTGCGGAAGAAAAGACAGAAGAATTTGAAGAGCACATCACCGTGGGTGCTACCAAAAGGAAGAGGACAAGCACGTCATGGAGGATGCTGCTGAGCATGTCATGGAGGGTGCTTCTAGCGAAAGGAGATGAGAAGGTGAAGACATAGAGGATGTGATGGAGAATGTGGAGGAGCACGTCACTGTGGGTGCTGCTGGAGAAGAATGCGGAAGGGAAAGAGAAGAAATAGGTGGATTAGGGTTTATGTCGTAGACTCCTAGAACATATGATTTAACATCAAAGATTTTGAAGATGGATAAGGAATATATAGAGGAATTAATTTGTCAAAGCATAACGAAGATAAGTGAAGGAGGAGAAAATGCGGTAAACATTGAGAGGAGTTTTGAGGGTTTTAGAAGGCTATTTGAATCGTCATTGGATGCTGACATGATAAGAGAATCCCCTAATTTAAAGAGACACTATGAAGAGACACAACCCCTAGAACGTGATCCACTGTGAGTGCCATATAAAGTCAAGGAAATTTTAGTTGAGAAGGAAGATATTCGAGCTAACAAAGAAGTAGAGAGAATAGTAGAGATCCAAAGCAATTTTGCAAAGGTTTTAGGATAAGAGTACTTTGAGATCCGAATGCAGAGAGACGAGGGAAGAGAAGGAAAGCAAGTTGATAGAAGATAGTTGAACCAAAGAAATAGACTAGAGGAAAGCTACCACAAAGTACCAGAGAGTTGGAAGGAAGTAATCATGAATACCCCAGTTAAGTTACCGGTATTTGAAAAGGATACTACTGAAGCAGACGAGCACATTTTTGTCTTGGAGTCTATGTGGAACCGGAAGGGAGAAACAAGAGATGAAATCAAGTTGTTTGACTTCATAGGCACCTTGAGAAATGAAGCATTGAAGTGGTATAGGAAGACATGCCCAAACAATGACAAGGAATGAGATGATATCAAGAATATATTCTTGGAGAACTTTGGAGTTCCAGATGTTCTGACAGAAGGAGTAAGTAAGATGAGAGATTTGATGCAATTGGAGAAGGAATCAATAAAGGAATTTGATAAGAGGTTCAAGGAGACAACTAGGAGATTTGAGGAACCATTGACTAAAAAGCAAAAGATACAACAATTTATTTTTGAAATAAGCCATGAATAAGATCAACCCTAGATGGAAGGATTTTTGAAACATATGTATAAGCAATGACATTGGCTTGCCGAATAGAGTCTCAATCCTGGCACAGACAAGTTAAAATAAAGGAAAACCTAGAATTGAAGAAGCTGAAGTTGGAATTGGAGCAGTTGAAGCTGAGGCAGGAAATATTAGATAAGAAAGAGGGGAATACTTAGAAGGAAAGACCTAATATTTGGTGTTCATACTACACAAGAGAAGGCCACTTGAGAAATGAATGCCTAGGTCGAGAGGTGAAAGATAAGCTGCCGCAATAAAAGAAGATACCAAGGCATCAATGAAAAAAGTCAATTCAGTATACTGTGGATTATGCGAAGAATGGGATGACCATGACACACCAGATTTCCCTTCACAAAACTTCCAAAGGAAAAGAGATTTTTCTAATGAAGAAGATGAAGCATGATATGGTGGAAACAATACAAACTCTGCGGAGAGTAGTAATGTGACATACACAAAAGAAATAAATTCATATGATTAGGACTACAAGCAACCAAGTTGGAGAAATCAGAAGAATTTTAATGCAATACAAAATTCAAATTCTAGCAGTCCATCATATGGAATAGCTATAATAATAATGACAAAGACTAGTTTGGAGGCTACAAAGGAGGTAGAGGCCATGGAAGAAATTAGAGGAGGAATGAGAATACATGCTTCAATTGTGATAAGTTAGGACATTTTGCTAATGAATGTTGGATTGAAAAGAAAACACAGTGTTCATTTTGTAATAGCATAGAGCATGACCTATTTTCTTGTGAGAGAGCACAACAATATTTCCAGAATGCACAACCAGGTCTAAGAGTGATGAGTTACAAGACATGAACAATAAAAAAGGAGCAAGGATCATAAAAAGAACACCAAAAGACCAAGGAGCAAGAACTTGCTAGACAAATGACAAAGAGGAAATAAACATATCTTCAACTAAATCCACAAAAGAAGAAGAGTACTACTAGAGAAGCACACCAAAACATATTAGAAAGGAGAGAAGGAAAAGGAAGGAGAAAGCTGCGGTAGTAACAAGACAAGGAACCAATACCATAAGGCACTATATCATTCAGATAGAGGAGGAAGACAGTGAGGAGGATGAAGAATTTGTTCCTACAAAAAAACAACATGAAGAAGTTGTGAAGGAGGCTAAACGAACTATAAGGAAGGAGCAAGAAAAGAAGAAGCAATACAAGCAATATTTCACCTAAGGGGAAGTGGATGCTCTCAAGTAGTTAGCCCAATTGACACATCATCACAAATTGAAGCAATTCTCTAAGTACTGGAACAAGAACAAGGTTAAAGAGGCCAACTCTGGAGGCTGGGAAGGATAGATAGAGAATGGAAGACAAACCATTGTTGGTGTATGTTCACATCAATCACAAAAAGGTTTGGAATGCCATGATATATTTGGGAGTAGATGTCAACATGATCACAAAGAAGTTGTGGGAGAAGTTAGGAAGACCTAAGCTGTCAGAAACCACTTACAACAAAATCTTGGTAGATGGATCTAACATGTAAACAATGGGAACATGGAAGCAAGATGGAGTTAACTTGATGGGGATCAAACATGTCTTAGATTTCATTGTGGTATCCATGAAGGATCAAGGAGAAGCTTTTAATGAACTTTTGGGCTTGAGATGGTTTGTAGAAGTAAATGGAGTCATAGACTCCTGGAGAGAAGAGTTATCATTTGCCAATGAGAACAAAGTTGTCAACATCCCTTTGGGTTCATCAATGGAGGAAGCATATATAGAAGAAATCAATCAAGATGAATACAATGACAAGGATACAAATAATCTCTATACAATCACAAGGTTGGATGTAGAGGAGACAACAGAAGAGCCTAATTTTGAGGATGAAGTGGTGATAGAGGATGATCACTATAGTACAGATAGTGAGGAGGTTTTAGAAGCTTGGATGAGAGAAGAACCAGAACTAAAAATAAGGAAAATGCTTGGTTACTGGAGGATATTCACGATCAGGATGGACGAAGAAGACATACTGCAATCCTTTGCACCTCATCAAAACTCATTGGAGATTACCTGTAGCACATTCATGGAGGATAAGGAAGATTTGGAGCAAAGATCTCACCGGGTAAGTCACATTTTGAAAGGAATTTCACATATCAAGTTGCCTAGGTTTTTAGGAGTGTAGGACCTACATAAATACCTAACAGAAATGGAGATAGCCTTTTCAGAGGAGATAAGATTACAGGTTGCGCAACACATATTGGTATGTAATGCTACAAATTGGTGGAACACACACAAAGAGATAATTGACTGGTGGTTAGCATTCAAGATACTCATCAAGACAAGATATTTGCCAGAGGAAGGAGAACATGGCATAATATCTAAGTATTCAGGCCAGATCTCCCCACAAGAACACTTGTCCATGTGTATAATGGTATGGAAAGATAGAAATTAATATAATGAGGTATTGTATACCCACTTCTTGTATTGGACACTATCACCAATTGCACAGATACTGGGAAGAATTGCAAAAAGACTTCATTTATACTTTTTCATTCTTTGATCCGAACAAAAACATACACATAGCACTCATCAGAATCTAGGAGATCACCTTTTAACAAGATGTGGAAGAAGAAGCCAAACCGAAACATAGCCCATTACCAGCAAAAACAAAAGGCATTTGGAAGGTCATAGAATAAATGAATAAAGAATCATATTTGGAGAAACACAAATGCTACAGAACATCACAACAACAACAACAAGGTAAAGAACCAGAAATAAAAATAGAACAAGGTGAAAGAGAGCTGGCAGAATCAAAAGACATCAAGGAAAATTACTACAACAAGCCCATCCAACTAAGAGAAGAAAACATTTCCAAAGAAGAAGAGTTGAAGCTAGCCAAGATAGGAGACTATTGGGATGAGAAGGAAGTGGCACAAGTACTAGAAATTTTTTTCTGAGTATGAGGATCTGTTCCCTAGGAAGTTCACAGAGATGAAGGGAATCAAGAAGGAAGTTGAGACAATGAAAATTCAACTGAAATAAGGCTACAAACCAGTCAATAAAAGGCCATACAGGATGAATCAAAACATAAAGAGAAAAGTAAAAATAGAACTTGACAAGATGCTAGAAGTAGGGATCATAAAGCTAGTGGAGGAAGTAGCGAGGATCAGTCCAATGGTAGTACAAAATAAGAAAATAGGAGAAATCAAGATCTATAGAGACTACAGAGAATTGAACAAGGCTTGTATTCATGATCCTTTTCCTACACCATTTATAGAGGAAATCTTGGAATCAGTTGCTGACAAGGAATCTATTCTTTCACTGATGGGTTCTTCAGATATCACCAAGTAAAAATTAGAGGGGAAGATCAACCTAAAACAACATGTGCATAGAAATTAGGATCTTTCATGTATAATGTTATGCCTTTTGGATTAAAAAACGCACCTACATTATTCAGTAGAATCATGGTCAATGCATTCACAGAGTTTATACATGATTTTTTGGAAGTTTATTTGGATGATTGGATTGTGTTTGGACTGGTCAAAGATCATACACAAACATTAAGATTGATGTTGAACAAGTGTAGGAGTTTGCAAATTTCTCTAAACTTGAAGAAGTGCACTTTTGTGGTACCATATGGAACACTATTGGGTCATATCATATGTAAAGAACAAATGATGATTGATGCCCTAAAAGTTTCCATTATTTAAAACTTGTCACCACCTAAAACCACACCTGATGTCAAAACATTCTTAGGGTATATTGGGTACCACCAGAAATTCATCAAGGGATATGCAACCATGTCTGTACCTATGGAAGAACTGCTAAAGAAGAAACAGGGCAAGAGTATTACCTAGAATGAGTAGCATCAAAAGGCATTTGACACACTGAAGCAGAAGATAGTAGAAGCACCCATACTCATATTTTTGGATTCGAAAAACACATTCCATGTTCATGTGGATGCATCAGGAATTGAATTAGGAGCAGTGCTGACCAAGAAAAGAGGTTCTAAGGATCACCCTTTAACATTTGCAAGTAGGAAGCTATCAAAAGTAGAGAAGAACTACACCACAACTGAAAGAGAAGTCCTAGAAATAGTATATGCACTAAAAAAATTTAGACTTTACCTCTTGTCAACACCTTTTTTCTTCTATACTGATCATGAACCATTGAAATACCTACTCAACAAGCCAATCATTCAAGGAAGAATTTGTAGGTGGCTACTTTTGTTCCAAGAGTTTGAATTCTCAATTATGGTGAAACCTGGGAAGCACAATCAGGGACTTGATTATTTGTCCAGAATTGAGACAGGAGAAGATCTAGAGGAACATGAAGAGGAACTACCTGGTGCAAATCTATTTAGACTAACTACGATATTGGAAGAATTTGAAGACAGCATGCCTACAGGATATAGGGGAATTTCCAGCAAAAATGCCATCACAAGAGAAACAAAATCTAATGCGGAAGTCTTTTCCATACACAATAATTGAAGGAGAACTACACATCTAGGGAAAAGATGTCATCAGGAGGGTAGTGTATGAACATGAAAGAGAACAAATTCTAAGGGAAGCTCATGAGGCATAGCCGAAGGACACAATGTCAGAGACATAACAACAAGGAAAATCAAACTAGTCAGGTTACGGTGGCCTACACTTTTCAAAGATGCAAAGAGATATGTAAAGAATTGTGATGTCTGTCAGAGAATGGGAAGACCTACTGCAAGAGATGAAATGCCACTAAGACCAATTTCAGCACAATTACCTTTTCAAAAATGGACCATTGACTTCATTGGACCTATAAATCCACCGGTAAAGCAATCTAAAGATAGATTCATCATTATTGGAGTACAATACCTAACTAAGTGGACTGAAGAACAACCAACAATAGAATGCATAGCAAAAATTGCTGCCAAATTCATCTATGAAAATATAATTAACAGATTTGGTTGTCTATTAAGCATAACAAGTGATCAAGGCAAGCATTTTGCAAACAAGATGATCTTAGAGCTACTGAAAAATTTCATGATAACCCACAACAGGAGTTTACCATATCATCCACAAGCAAATAGAGCAAGTGAAGCCTTTAATAAGATCATTGGAGTAGCATTGACAAAGATGTGCAGTGAGAATAAAATAGATTGGGATTTGAAATACCTATGGTATTATGGGCATGCAAAACAACCTTCAAATTAACCACTAAGTTCACTCCCTATGAATTGGTATATGAACTAGATGCTACAATATCGGTACACTTCATATTGCCAAATTTCTGGACAACAAGGACTCTCAAATTGGGTGTAGAAGAATCTCTCACACAGAAGATTGAAGAATTGGAAAAACTGGATGGGGACAGATTGATGGCAACATATAATATGAACTTGGAAAGAAACAAACAAAAGGCCTGGCATGATAGAAAATTAAGAAACAAGACATTCAAGGAAGGTGAATTAGTACTCTTGTATGATAACAAGTTTAAGAAGCAAGGACAACTGAAGACAAGGTGGCAAGGACCATACTACATTGAAGAATTTGCAGATTCTAGATCAGTCAGACTAAGCAAAATGGAGGGCAAACTATCAGCCAACTATGTCAATGATGCCAGACTCAAGAAATATTATTAGCCAGAGCAAGACATGTCTTGAGGAAAAGACATAATTTTGTGGGGGGGATGATGTTAGTAGGTTACTTGACAGAGAGTAGAGATGACCGAAGGAGATTATACAATATGCGGAGGCTGGAAGCCAACAAAAGACACATCCCTTGATAGAATAAATATAGTATATATAGATAGGAGAGGTCCAATGTAAGGAAGCATGATAGGAGAATAGGAGTATATTCTGATGTAAGCCATGACATAGAAATCATGTATGTAATTATGCCAAAAGATGAACAATGGATTTATACATTTGATTGTTGATATATGTATAAGTCTACTGGTACCAAGTAATGATGTGTGTTATCTTATTGTGATGTATGTATGATGATCTATTTTGTTATTCCTTATGTTTTACTATCAATCTCTAGCTACCTGACCGAGGTATAAACTGACTACAAAGACTTTATTGAGGACTAAATCTTCGGACCAATGTCCCTCTACATTTATTGCTAACATTAGTCAAGGTAGGATTCTTACTTCTTTGTGATAGTTTAGTGTGGAATCTCTAAGTTCACTTTAGTGTGGAATCTTCTTTAGTGTTATATATATATATATGGAAGTCTACTGGTACCAGGTAATGATGTGTGTTATCTTATTTTGATGTATGCATGATGATCTATTTTGTTATTCCTTATGTTTTGCTATCAATCTCTAGCTACCTGACTGGGGTATAAACTGACTACAAAGACTTGACTGAGGACTAGATCTTCAGACCGGTATCCCTCTACATTTATTGCTAACATTAGTCAAGCTAGGATTCTTACTTCTTTGTGATAGTTTAGTGTGGAATCTCTTTGGATTGGATCCTATCTTTTGTGCATTGGCATGATGGAAGATGAGAGGATTCATGTTTGAGATGGTGGTAACCTTGGTTATTGTTATAGGTATCTTGATGGAGCACATAGATGTTTACATGGTACATGTAGGGTACATGGATTGTTTCCTTGATGTTTGAGTTTATTGTTGACCCCTTATGCAATGTATACAACAAGTGGGAGAATGTTGGGAAAGGTGTGTTGTACACCTTGCATAATGCTTATTATAGACACCTAAAATCATCTCATCACTAATCTAGCCATCACCAAGACATCGCTTGACTATTTCTTCTATAATTAATTGAATAAATTCTTATTTATTCAATTAATTATTTAATTTTCATCCCAACATTAATTACATAACATTTTATTATTTATTAATAAAATTGCTATTCATCTGACCCTCTTCCTAGCATTAATTAAATAAATCAAGCCATTTTTTTGATTGAAAATCGAGCATAAATTGTATTCAAAATAAACCATAGATTACATCAATGTGGTTAAGGAGATCACATCAAAAATTATGTTGCAACTTACATCAATCCAAAAAAACTAGTATTCCCTAATACATACAAAGAGTTTTACCTATTTTCAAAACTAAAGTATATACTAGAGATGCATATATAACAATTCTATTATCCCGTTACACCCATCTTTTTTAAGCATCCACAATACTATGAAAATTTTGCATCAAAGTTAGAATCCTCTTGCATGCTGTGACCTCTCACTGTTCCTGCTATTCTCTGCCACTTCATTAGGAATTTACACCTCTTCATTGTCACTATTTTCTACCATCTCTAGATTATCATCTAGAACCCTGTGCTGACTTGCTAACATTGCATATTTCTCCATTTCCATATACTGATAGTATAGGCCTTGGCTGTCATCTACATCTGTACCATAGTTAGCTTCATCAGTCCTTACCTTTCTGAATTTGCACCTTGGGTCTTCATTCCATCCCACTTCATGATCCCATATATATATATTCTATTATCACTGTTGCTGTAGGAGTCAATTCCAAGTATTGCTCCTATTTCTAGTGAGTTTCTGATTTGTTCTAAGCTAATACTATAATTCTGGCAAGAGTTTTCCCATTGCTTGTATATCTCACTTTTATCTTTCTCTTCTTGCTTCAGTTTGTTGTAAAGATCTTAAAAATTTGTGTATGCATTAAAAAATCTTTAGTCGAATCTTCTTGGGTTCCTGGCACAAAAGTCAGTCTCTTTTATATCTTCTTTGAAGAATATTGCACCTATCTCCATTAGCTCCTTGAACCTGCCTAAAGAAATTTCCAGCGAAACTATAACCTGCTCAAAGAAATTGAATGTTGTGAGACTCAAAATAATCCTAGTGAGTGCCCTCTCCTTGCCAAGAAACCTTTCTTCATTCCTTTTTTTCTAGATAAACCATACGATTTCAGTGGACAGTACAAAACAAAAGGAGTTAGCTTTCACATTTAGGCCATCAACAAATCCACATATAATTTCTTTCCTAATTATATTCACAATAGGATTCCACATATTTATATTGTTTAGGGGGAAATTTGGATAGTTTGCTTACTCTAGGTTAACTACCACAATTCCATTACTAAACATTGTGAGGACAAGGACTGAGCTCATGAATAAGCTTCTAATCACTTTGTCTATCCCTTATGCTCACATGGTTGTGAAACCTAAGGCTCTAACCAAGATTTTACCAAGTGTTTTGCTTTCAACCAAGTAAAACCCTAATTATGCCTTAAATAAAAAATATATAGAAACTAATGAAGCAACTGGAAAAACTAATTATAGAAGTGTTGAGATGGAGTTTCAGAGACAGTGTACCTGAATTCTAAGGGATGCATGGACTAGGGCGCCTGTTCTAATGTCCTGAAAGTTTCTGCATGGGGAAATCTTCTGCACAGGGTGTTTGAGATTGCTAAAAGGCTTCCAGATCCTGAAAATGACGCTTGGTTGGACTAGGGCACCCGCTCCAATGTCCCGCAAGTCTCGAAATCCAAAAATCTAAAAGTCTATCACGACTATACCTGCAATACCCTCCGTTCTATAGCTTCTTTCCACTGGAACTTGCAAAACATGATCTGCACATACAAAAGAAGGAAGATGTTGCGGCTATATAGGAGCTTGCCTCAATCAAGCCCCATCTTTGGCATTTCTACCTTAACAATAGCCAGAGATAAAGATTTGCAGAAGTGTGTGCAAACCTAACAATGTGTGTATGCATAAAATCAAACCCTAGATGTCTCAATCAAGGGAAGATCAACAACTTGCTTTACATCAGTGAACACATGTAACTTCACCTCAAGGAGATGAGATAAATGAAGACTTGCATGAACAAGAAGGCGAATCGGCAATGTCTGTGGAGGATCTCCAAGCTTGTTGTTGGAGGCTTCAACCCTTCTCCCGATCATGCAAAGGGTGTACAAACCCTAGGAAGAGCAAGATAGACTCAAGATCTTGATTCCTAAGCTTCATCCATTGTCTCCAAGATAGCAAATAAAGAATACTTCCAAGAGATTCAACAAGTTACTGATCTTCAATGGCAATTGCAACAGAGTTTTGGCATCAAGCTTGCATAAGAATTGTGTGTGATAAAATAATTTGCAAATGTCTTTTTATATCTAGCTTTAGGGAATTCAAATTTTGAAATAACGTCTCGATATCGCATGAAAACTAAGATTTTGAAAATGGAATCCCGAGGCACTCGGCGGGAACTGACATCCCACCAAAATTCAAAATCCTATGAAACAGGGGGGACTAGGGCGTGGGTGTCCAAGTCGTAGCCCCCAATTTTAGCTTAGATCTACATTTTTGGGGGTCCTAGGGACCCAAATCTCAAATCTCTTTCTGGGTTCTATCAATAAGTTACCTCAAAAAATGAATAGACTGCTCCTAGACTTAGTCAATTAGGGTTTCAGGAAGGCCAAAAAAGAAAAAGGTTGGAAGGTCACCAAGAGTGAGGAGCTAAACTGAGGGAAATTGTACCATTCCATACAAGAGGACATTTTTTGACATTACATTTAGCCCCCACTTTAGTGGCCATATGACACTACGTGCATATGCAACTAAAGGAAAGTAAATACATCAATCATGAAAAGGATACCCAAAGTGATACTGTAGAGGAGGCCGAAGTGTTGTCGCTGAGAAGGAAGTAGCCCCCAAGTCTGCAATCTTGCAAGACCACAAAGTTAGGAACCATAACGTACAAAGGAACACTTGTTAGAGAGATCAAAATCAAATCAACCTGCAACCACCACCAATGAGTCGGTACAAAAATGCTAAGGGCGTTGAGTGATAAGACATGGTGAGGGAGGAAATCGAGGGAGATATATGGCCCCCCTTGTTTCTGCTTGCTTAGTCTAGGAGTAGAAACAAGGAGATATCCACGTGCGTCAATTTCAAGGGAAATGTGTTGTGAGGGTCATTTGAAGAAACAACGCTTAAACGTAGCACATTTGGGAAGAAAGAGAGAGGAACCCAAAGTCCAATGCAACAAATGGCATTGAAATCAAAGTTCAACAACTCAAGAGTAAAACAACACACTTTTGCACCTAGTTAGGGATAGGAATTCTCACTCACTTTATGTAAAAGGGAGTTGTCACTTATCACTTAACTCATTCTTGTTTCTTATTATTTTAGAGAGAGAAGGAGAACAGGAGAATGACCATGTCGAGCCGACGTCCATATCATCCACCATGACTGGAGATGCTCTGAGCCTGAGTGGTGGAGAGGTGCTTCGAGGCCGAGGTAGGGTCTTGATTCCACACTTCTATCGTCTGTCATTGTACTTTTGCTTTCACATTTATCAATGTCTATGCCAAGAGGGGAAGGTGGACAGGGTTCCCAAACAGGGGCACCTGGGTCCACCTAGGGCGCCAGAGTCTCTCTGGGGCTCTAGTGTCCCTCTAGGGGTGCCCTAGTCTTCTTGGGGCGCCCTAGTCCATAGAGGACACAGACCCTAGACAGAGGCATTCTATTCAGTTCTTGATAGTGAAGAGACCTAATGTCTCAAGTTACTGCTTGAAACCTCATTTATTTACTCGTTGGTTTTGTTCATATCATGTTCTTCATTCATCGGGTTCAATGGTTCAACGTGAACAGTCATCATTGTGACAGAACACTATCGGCATATCCTTGTTAAGCTCTACCGATTGCATGTGTTTCACCGAATATGCATTTTATGTGTATACTGCAATTGTATGTTGAGAAAATTTCATGAGTATATCGCTATTGTACCTGAGTATCGTTTCATGTTTATCTCACAATTGTATGTTGCAGTTGTATGTTGTGGAGCTACATTGAGAATATGCAAGCGTCGGATACAAGGAGTGACCGATAGAAATGGCAAGGAAGATCGGCAATATAAAGTTAAGTAATGTATATGCGAAGATGGAAGAGATCTTTCCGATGAAGGCTGGAGGACTTGGGCATCGCGAAGACATTGAACTATCTATGTAGGAAGTGAAGCGCTTACCAATGGAGGTTATTCTGATGAGGCTATAGTTTGGCATCGTCGACAACAAAATTGCCGACGATGATATTATTAAGCGTTTGGAAATATAAACCAGAATGTTGTCTGCGACCTTGTGAATGTGGGATTAAACATCTCGCGAGAATGTGAACAATTACTACGGTTTGAAGGCAACAACGCTGGGGAAGTCAAATTGATTAGTTAGGGCAAAAGTTGAATAACTGACTTTGCTCTTGAAGACTAGAAATATAAATGGATCTACATGTGTAGTTGATTGTGTTGATGAAACGATTTGAATTATACAGTTTATTCTGTAGATGTGCAGATGAAATAAACAATTTTGTATAATTGTAAAAGAATCAATATATGAGCAAAAAGAGTTGGGATCTTTATTGTAATCTTTCAGTTTACTGTAATAAAAATAGCTTATATTGTGGTGGTGGGTTTTTTACCTGAAAGGGTTTTCCCACGTAAAATTTGTGTCATTATGTGTTGTATTGATTGTTTATTCTATTTTTTTGGTGTGTTCATCTTTGTATCTGAATTGAAAGTTACCTGTCTACATTATCCTCTCTGAATTGACATTAGGGAAGTTGTATTCCGCACCTCTGCTTTCGATTACAAGTGGTATC
This sequence comes from Cunninghamia lanceolata, assembly GCA_027924645.1. Classification (NCBI taxonomy): domain Eukaryota; kingdom Viridiplantae; phylum Streptophyta; class Pinopsida; order Cupressales; family Cupressaceae; genus Cunninghamia; species Cunninghamia lanceolata. Next base: position 8,000,961 of record BSBN01000165.1, on the reverse strand, counting down.
AGAGCCTAGCCAGTTGTGTTATCCTTGTTGGTAGGTTGGGTTTTTTGTGTCAGTTCTGTGAGTGGGAGTTCTGTAGCGGTCTATTTTGTTAAATAAGATGGCAAGTACATCAGGTAAAATAGACATTGATAAGTTCAATGGCACAAACTTTGAGTTGTGGAAACTTAAGGTTGAAGATATGCTGGTCGACAGAGATCTTTGGGTTGCTGTGTCTGGGGTTCAACCTGCAGGCATGAAGCAAGAAGATTGGGAGCTGGCAGATAGGAAAGCCAGAGGACTGATAAGATTAAGTTTAGCAGATTCTGTTCTATTGAATGTCCATGAAGAGAAGTCAGCCAAAGATTTGTGGAAGAAGTTGGGAGATATTTACCAGGGCAAGTCCTTGGTGAATAAATTTTTCCTCAGAAATAAGTTGTACTCTCTGAAGATGGATGAAGGAGCATCTGTAGCAGAACATCTGAACACTTTTAATACGATTGTTGCACAGTTGACTTCTGTAGGTGTAAAAAATAGAAGAGGAAGACCGCTGTATGCTTCTATTATGTTCCTTACCTAACTCATGGGTTAATCTTGTGATGGCTGTTGGAATTACAACAACCACGTTTACAAATGAAGCAGTTGTTGCCTCACTGTTATCTGAAGAGATGCGGAGGAAATCTTCTGAGACGACCAAAGAGGCCCTGTCCATTCGAGGTAGATCAAAGGAAAGAGACAAGAAGAAGGACAAGAAGTCTAAGTCCAAATCAGAGGGGAGATCAAAATCTCTTGGTAAAAAGTCCAAGGTGAAGTGCTAGAATTGTGGGTAGAAAGGACACATCAGAAAAGACTACAAAGAGGAGAAAAAGAAGAAGAAGAAGAACTCCTTTGACACTGATTCTTCTCAAAGTGATGCTGATGCCTTCATTGCTACCTTGGAAATGCCTGCATCTGAAGATGTATGGCTAGTGGATTCAGGAGCGTCTTTTCATATGACATCTCACAGAGAATGGTTCACTAAGTATGAACTGTATGCTGGTGGGAAGGTGTTCCTGGCAAGTGATTCGACACTAGAAATTGTTGGCCGAGGAAGAGTCAGAATCCAGTTCCTGGATGGTAGAATAAAGGGAATGAATGGAGTTTTACACATACCAGGTTTGGCTCAAAATTTACTTTCTGTTAGTAAGCTTAATGATGTTGGAGTGCAAGTTACTTTTGTGAATGGTGGCTGTAAGATGACTAGAGGTTCTATTGTCCTGGCAAAGGGTGAATGCATTAGAACTTTGTATAGGTTAGATGCTAAACCAGTGTGCTGTAATAGTGTCTCTGTAAAATCTGAAAAAGCTACTATTGTAACACATGATGCAAACTCTATGGAAGTTAAACTTCCTGCAGAAAAAATAATGCTCTGGCATCATAGACTTGGTCACATAGGTGAAAAAGGTTTAAAAACCTTGAAAAATAAAAACCTGGTAGATGGGCTGATTGATTGTAATCTAGAGTTTGATTTCTACGAACATTGTATATATGGAAAATAGAACCATGTTTCTTTCTACTCTAGTTCTCATAAATCTTCCGGTGTTCTGGACTATGTACATTCTGATGTTTTTGGTCCAGTTGATGTTCCTTCTCTATCTAAATCAAGATACTATGTATCATTTATTGATGATTATTCAAGGAGGGCATTTGTATATTTTTTGAAAAATAAATCAGAAGTGTTCAGTCAGTTTAAAGAATTTAAAATTCTTGTGGAAAATCAGAGTGGTAGAAAAATAAAATGCTTGAGAACAGATAACTGTGGTGAATATTGCAATGCAGATTTTGATAAGTATTGTGTAGATCATGGAATTAAAAGGCATAAAACTACACCTTATACTCCACAACAAAATGGAGTTGCTGAAAGGTTAAATCGATCATTGATGGAGAAAGCAAGAAGTATGTTGAGTTATGCTGGTCTTGAACAAAGGTTCTGGGCTGAGGCAGTTGCTACAACTTGTTACTTGCTGAATTGTTCTCCTACTTCAGCATTGGTTGATAAGACGCCTATGGAAGCGTGGTCTAGAAAGAAGCCCTCTCTAAGACATCTTCGTGTCTTTGGCTGTGAGGCATATGCTCATATTCCTGAGGTAAAAAGATCTAAGTTGGATAACAAGGCAGTCAAATGTATCTTTATTGGCTATGGAGTCGGTGTTAAGGGGTACAAGCTTTGGAATCTTGAAACTGAAAAGGTAATTTACAACAGGAATGTAATTTTTAGAGAGCTGAAACCTTTGGTTATTGATCCTCAGCCAGAGAAGACATAAGAGAAGAAAGAAAAGAGTGTTGTTAATATTCCTTTGACCCCTGTAAAAGAGGAACAACAAACACCGAGTGTAGATGATTCAGATGTGAGTTCAGGTAGCTCTGAAGATTCAGATCCAGAGCAAGGACCTGAACCAGCACCTCAGCCATTGAGGTGATCTACACGTGAAAGAAGACAACCAGATAGGTATGGATTTTTAGTACTTGATTCAAGTTGTGCCTATGCTTTGCTTACTGATACTGATGAACCTAGGACTGTGAAAGAAGCTATTAGTTTACCTGATTTAGATTCTTGGTTGGAAGCCATGGATAGCGAAATGTCATCGTTGGAGAAAAATGGAACTTGGGATCTAGTGCCCTTGCCTGAAGGTAGAAAACCTGTGGGCTATAAATGGGTATTTAAAAAGAAATATGGTCCAGATGGTCGTATTGAAAAGTACAAGGCAAGACTGGTTGCTAAGGGGTATTCCCAAAAGGAAGGTATAGATTATGGAGAAATCTTTTCTCCTGTATCTAAGTTGACATCCATTAGATTTCTGTTGTCACTTGCAGTAGCGTATGACTTTGAAATTGAGCAGATGGTTGTGACAACAACATTTCTTCATGGGGACCTTGAAGAAGAAATTTATATGTCCCAGCCAGAGCATTTTGTGGAAAAAGGTAAAGAACATTTGGTATGTAAACTTAAAAAGTCTCTTTATGGTTTGAAGCAATCTCCCAGAATGTGGTATCAAAAATTTGATACGTATGTCCTATCTTTGGGATATGTGAGATCTAAGTCTGATCATTGTGTCTATTATAAAATTGATGGTGATTGGATTCTTATAATTGCACTGTATGTGGATGACATGTTGTTCATTGGCAATGGTAAGGGGATGATCTCGGAATTAAAATCTCAATTGTCCTTGAAATTTGAAATGAAGAATCTAGGGGTAGCGAAGTACATTCTGGGAATGGCAATCAAAAGGGACAGATCAAAGAGAAAGCTTTGGCTCAGCTAGAGCAAATATATTACCAATGTTCTTGATAAGTTTAATATGTCTGATTCTAAACAGTTAGTTGTTCCAGTTTTGCAGGGAACAAAACTATTTGTTGAAGATTGTCCAGAGTCTTCGAATGAAATTGACGACATGAAAAAAGTGCCTTATGCAAGTGTTGTTGGCAGTTTAATGTACACAATGGTCTGTTCCAGACCAGACATTGCCCAAGCAGTGGGAGTTTTGAGCTGGTTTATGGCAAAGCCAGGCATGTCACATTGGGATGCTGTGAAGAGAGTCATGAGGTATTTGAAGGGAGCTTCTGATTATGCTATTTGCTATCATGGAAACTTAGTTGGATCTCAGAAATCTATCAGCATTCAGGGATATGTTGATTCTGATTAGGCAGGGGACATTGACAGTAGAAGATCCACCAGTGGATATGTATTCACGCTAAATGGTGGTGCTATCGGTTGGATGAGCAAGCGGCAAGCTGTAGTCGCTTTGTCCACAATAGAGGCAGAGTACATGGCAGCTACTCGTGCATGCCAAGAAGCTGTTTGGTTGAAGAGGTTGTGTTCTGATGTTAGTTTTAATGCAGGGCAGATACAAATACACTGTGACAATCAAAGTGCTATATGTTTAGCGAAGAACCCTACATTTCATGCTAGGACAAAACATATTGATGTCCAATATCACTTTGTTTGTGATATGGTGGAAGACAAGAAGGTGAAGATGGAAAAGATTGACACTTTGGAAAATGTCGCTGACGCCTTAACTAAACCAGTGAGCACAACCAAGTTCAAATGGTGTTCAGATGCAATGGGTCTTCGGACCCATAATTCTTAGTAATTGTATGAGGATTAAGAGGTATCAGTAATCTCTTCGACAAGTGGGAGATTGAAGAGACCTAATGTCTCAAGTTACTGCTTGAAACCTCATTTATTTACTTGTTGGTTTTGTTCATATCATGTTCTTCGTTCATCGGGTTCAATGGTTCAACGTGAACAGTCGTCGTCGTGACAGAACACTATCGGCATATCCTTGTTAAGCTCTATAGATTGCATGTGTTTCACCAAATATGCATTTTATGTGTATACTGCAATTGTATGTCGAGAACATTTCATGAGTATATCACTATTGTACCTGAGTATCGTTTCATGTTTATCCCGCAATTGTATGTCACGGTTGTATGTTGTGGAGATACATTGAGAATATGCAAGCGTTAGATACAAGGAGTGACCGGTAGAAACGGTAAGGAAGACCAAAAATAGAAAGTTAAGTAATGTATATGTGAAGATGGAGGAGATCTTTCCGATGAAGGATGGAGGACTTGGGCATCGCGGAGACATTGAACTATCGATGTAGGAAGTGAAGCGCTTACCGATGGAGCAGGTTATTCTGATGAGGCTATAGTTTGGCATCGTCGGAAACAAAATTGCTGACGATGATATTACTGAGCATTTGGAAATATAAACCAGAATGTTGTCTGTGACCTTGTGCATGTGGGATTAAATATCTCGCTAGAATGTCAACAATTACGACGGTTTGAAGGCAGCAACACTGGGGAAGTCAGATCGATCAGTTAGGGCAAAAGTTGAATAACTGACTTTGCTCTTGAAGATTGGAAATATAAATGGATCTACGTGTGTAGTTGATTGTGTTGATGAAATGATTTGAATTATACAATTTATTCTGTAGATGTGCAGATGAAATAAATGGTTTTGTATAATTGTAAAAGAATCGATATCTGAGCAAAAAGAGCTGGGATCTTTATTGTAATCTTTTAGTTTACTGTAATAAAGATAGCTTATATTGTGTTGGTGGGTTTTTTACCTGAAAAGGTTTTCCCACGTAAAACTGGTGTTATTTTGTGTTGTATTGATTGTTTATTCTATTTTTTTGGTGTGTTCATCTTTGTATCTGAATTGAAAGTTACCTATCTACATTATCCTCTCTGAATTGACATTAGGGAAGCTGTATTCCGCACCTCTGCTTTTGATTACAGATAGCTTATTTTGGTTTTGAGAGGGGATTCTGATACTCGCTTTCTTTTCTATCTGCAAGATGTCCTTGAGATGTGTGAGCACATAGGCGGTTGTCTGATGGCACTTCTACGAGAGCGTGCTAGCGCTTTGACTACCACAAAGAGAGAGCATTTATAGACGGTGGGCCTATGGTGGCTGTTTGAGATGCCCACAATTAGATTCCACTGCGCAATGCTTATGGCACTGATGGAGAGATGGGATGCAGATACATCCACATTTCACTTACCAATAGGCGAGATTACCATCACACTGGAGGATGTATTTAGGATCCTTCAACTGCCGATCCGAGGAGAGACAATGAGGGTTGTTGGACATCGTTCAGCAGAGTACACTCATGAGAGTCAGCTGTACTACTTGGGTCGCACTGTTTCACAGGTAGAGTGAGGACACATTCAACTCCATTTACTAGAGCAGGGATGCAGAGACATTCCCTTACTATGGAGGATTATGATTGTCATAGTCGCACTAGCCATCGCACCAGATGGACAAGGCACTCACCTTCATAGGGGTCTCGTTCACACTATCAGAGCGATGGAGGAGCATCAGACTATCTATGCATGGAGGCGCAGTATGCTTGCACACCTATATCGCGACTTAGGGTGATATGTCCACTACGAGATGCAGAGTCTAATGGTCTGCACATTAGGTGCACATGACCAGTGGGTTTTCCTGTAGAGGCAGCATTCACCCATTCACACGTCTATGTGTATCCACTTGTTAGGTGTTGGAGGAATGGTAGCTTGTTATATTGGAGAGTGGTATTTGATAGATTAAAGCCTGGCGACATCATTTGGAGACCGTATAGTGGCTACATCAAATGGTCTGGCGAGCAGAGGTAGTTAGCTTGGATGCAGAGGGATCGGCTGATGGCTGGTTGCCTTGATCATACTGTATCTTAGTTCTACTTTGACAAGGTGGCACAATAGTTCAGACTGAGACATGATGTTCCTGCAGTTTGTTTGAGCTACGTATGTGCAACTCAGAGTGCAATCAGAGCCAATAACGTCTGACAACTGACTATAGCAAACATACCACTTAGTGACGACAAGGGTCCTGAGGATGTAGAGCCAGTGTCAGACGTAGATGATGTCAGGTGTACCTGAGCATATCAGACATGGTGGCACACAACACGGCCTGCACCTATCTTTCCACTCGGGCATCCTATAGGAGATGCTTGGCCTTGGGCCGGTCACACTAGTGACACAGGAGTGAAGGACAATGTCAGTGACTTCATGGGATACTACAATCTCAAGGAGGATGTGGAGGAGGATGAGGATGAGTCTGAAGAGGTCCCATCACAGTACATCTTCAGAGTGAGATCACAATAGAGCCAGTAGGAGGTAGACACTGGAGACCAAGTTGAGACCGCGGTCTCAGGTTCGTGTTCCTACTCTTGCAGACGATGCGAGCCCTAGTCAGATAGAGCAGGGGGAGAGTAGTAGGTCTGTGCCCCCAGCTGTAGATCAAATAGTAGAGCTCATCACACCATCGACAATCCGAGATCCATCCTAGCGAGATGGAGATCCAGTTTAAGTTTGATTTATTATTTTTATGTTTTGTATCATTTATTATTTGTGGTATTTATATGGGAGTCTAACATCTATCTCATTCTCTGTTTTGTAGTTGGGATTGATGCATGACAAGACTTTGCAAGTTGCGTCATAGGAGACATAGTACCTACATATGCCTTAGAGCAACGAGTGCGGGTAGGTTATTCGCCACGATCATCTGCTGGGTGGCATGCTGAGATATTTATGCCATTTGTCAGATATAGGACTGCTACAGAGGCCATGCTAGAGTAGTCTACATGAGGGAAAGGGGAGTTTCAATAGAGAACTGAGCATGCCAAGGCTGAGCTCTAGGCACAGCGAGAGTAGACGGTAACGATTCCTACATTGGAGGGAGGGCTAGTTATCAGTGAGTTCTTACTACAGGAGGTTCAACAGACTAGAGCAGATAGAGACAAGGCCTAGACTGAAAGAGACTGGTACCAAAGGATGTACCAGGAGGCACATGAGCAGATGATAGAGATGAGAGGCAAGATCAGGGGGTTATGATCATGAAGCGTCTCTAGGAGTCATTCACTATCCATAGCCACACATGGTCGGCTTCTGTCACTCGTACACCACGAGGGCCTGAGGGTACTGGCGATCGAGGCTCAGCTATGTGATGTATAGATTTTGTTTTGAGGGATAGTCAACTTGAATGTATACATGATATATATATATATATATATATATATATATATATATATATTTCTTTTGATCTATGTGTAATGGCTTTTGATCTATCACATGTGATTTTTGTAAAAAATGTAACTAGTGATGATGCCTAAATGCTATAATTAATGCTATTGTGATATACTAACAATTCTAAAAAGAACATGTAGTAACAAGCACAATGATTAATTATTTTACACAACTTTATTTTCCATGCTATATTCAGTTAATGCAAAAAGTGATCTAAGAAATTACTACTTAAACACGATACAACAATGATCAACTGAACAAAGATATAATGCCAAATGAATTAAGACAAAACAATGATATCTTGTCAAAATTGAAGCTAATCTATGTGCTAAATTACCTTATAAACATTTAACATTAAATCTTTAAGCGTAAAATCTTTTGAGGTGCGCTACACTAATAGGTTCTTTAAGTGACATACCTTGCTCATCGACTAATTTATACACTCCAGATCCAAAGGTTTCAGTGATTATATAGGGTCCAAGCCAATTAGGGCTGAACTTACCTTTTTCGCTAGGCAGTGCGTTTACGTTGTGTTGATTTTCATAAAGAACCAAGTCCCCAACGTTAAATGAACATTGTATGACTTGCACATTATAGGCTCATTGCACACCTTTTTGATAAGCTTTGAGATGTTCAAGAGTGTTAATACGTCTTTCATCAAGCATCTTAAGTTCCTGTAATCTTTTCTCTCATTCTATGTTATCATCCATGATGTCTCTTAGGGAAATTCACAAGGAAGGAATTTCTAACTCCAAGGGCATTATCACATCTGCGCCATAGACAAGATTATACGGTGTGTTACCAGTAGCCGTTCGAATACTTGTTTTGTAAGCCCATAAGGCATAGTATAATTACGTATGCCAATCTTTTTGATGTTTATTAATAGTTTTTCGTAAAATCTATCCAATAACCTTGTTTGAAGCTTCTGCTTGGCCATTTGATTAAGGGTAATAAGGCGTAGAGAAGCAATGTTGTATATGGTATTTTTCAAGGAACTTTTTCACATCCTTGTTCTTAAATGGTGTACCATTGTCCAAGACGAAGGAGGAAGGTATTCCAAATCGAGAAATTATGTTATCTTGTATGAATCGACAGATTACATCAGCGGTCATGGATCGCATAGGGACTGCTTCGACCCATTTTGTAAAATAATTAGTAGCAGTAATTATAAACGTATGTCCTTGAGAGGAGGGCGGGCAAATTTTACCGATTAGATCCAAGCCCCAGATAGAGAATGGCCATGGTGACACCTGGGCACGAAGCTCTTGAGTAGGAGCATGGATTAGGTGTTTATGTTGTTGGCATTGCAGGCATCTCTTGACGTAAGCAAAGGAATCTTTTTCCATATACTGCCAATAGTACCCCATACGTAACAATTTTTGCACCAAAGATTTTCCACCAAAATGCCCTCTACAGGCACCAAAGTGAGCTTCTTCTAAAGCTATCGAAATCTCTGAATTGCTTAAACATTGGAGTAAAACACCATTATAACTTTGTCGATACAAGACATTTGATAATATGATGTATCGAACTGCTAGTTTGCGTAAATGGAGTCAGGCATTCTTAGATGTCAAATCAGGGAAGGTTCCATCGCATAGATAATTGAATATGTAGGAGAACCATTCATCTGTGTATGTATTACCATAGAGTTCTGAATTTGCAACTATAGGGTTTTCGATTATCAATGTCTTAAGATTATGAACAACAAAGGTAAATTCCTCAAGAGAACCTTTAGGGGATATAAGGGAAGCTGTGCTTGCCATTGAATCTGCATGCCGGTTATCTTTCCTAGGAATAGTATCAATCAAATATGATTTGAATTATTTTAAGAGAGATAATGCAAAATCACGATATTGAGATAACTTATCATGCTTAGTTTGATACGATCCTATTATTTGTTTAACAATTAACTGAGAATTACCATATATTGTAATATTCTAGATATTCAAAGCCAAGGATACACGAAGAATAAGAGTTTCATAGTCGGCTATGTTATTTGTGCATAAGAAATCTAAGTGGTAAGATAAGGGAATCAACTTGCCAACGAGAGGTATTAATATAACACTAGCTCCGGAGCCAATTCGACATTTTGATCCGTAAAAGTATAACTCCCATTTTTCATCCACAGAGATTGTTAAAATTTGTTCATCAGGGAATGCATCGACATTTTGTATAGAAAAGGGTGAGGGAGCATCAACTAACTAATTAGCTATCGCTTTCCCTTTAATTACTTTTTGTGAAATAAATTTGAGATCAAATTCTGTTAACAACATAACCCATTTAGCAAGATGACCTGATAAATCTGTTCTTGTGAAGAGATGTTTCAAAGGGTCAAATTTTACCATTACCCGCACTTCAACATTTAAGAGATAGTGTCTAAGCTTTTGAGTGGCAAACACTAAAGCCAAACAATGCTTCTCTATAGCTGTGTATCGCACCTCATAATCAAGTAAAGTACGACTGACGTAATAGACAACACATTCTTTGCCTTCAGCATTATGCTATGCTAACAAAGTTGCTAGGGCATTGTTAGATGCTGAAATGTATAACATGAATGGTTTATCCGAAACAACAGGTTGTAAAATGGGTAGATTAGCTAAGTAATCCTTTAAGTCATCTAAAGCTTTTTGACATTCCAGATTCCATTGAAAATGAGAATCTTTCTTTAGTAGTTGCGTAAAGGGGCGAGTCCTATTCGCGAGTTGTGAAACAAATAGGTTGATGGCCTATATCTTTCCTTGCAAACTACGAAGTTGAGATATGGTCTTAGGTATTGGCATATTAACAATTGCATCTATCTTTTTCGTATCGACTTCTATACCTCGATTCGAAACAATAAGCCCAAGTAACTTTCCATTATCCACACCAAAAACACACTTACAGGGATTTAATCGCATATTATATTTTCATATGCGCTCAAATATTTGTCGAAGATTTGTCACATGATCCTTATGATGGATAGATTTCGCGAAGATGTCATCAACATAATCTTCTAAAATATTGTGTATATAGTCATGAAATATAAGAGTCATTGCATGCTGGTAAGTAGCTCCTACATTCTTAAGTCCAAATGGCATGACTACCCAACAAAATGTACCCCAAGGTGTTATAAAGGTTGTTTTATATTGATCGAGAGAATTTATAAGGATTTGATTATACCCTGAAAATCCATCCATAAAAGATAGCAACTCGTGTCTAGCTATGGAATTGACAATCATATCGATGTTAGGGAGCGGAAAATCATCTTTCAAAGATGCCAAATTTAAATCTCAAAAATTTGCGCACATTCTTATATGATCATCAAGTTTAGCGACGACAACAATATTTGAGATCCACGGGGAGTAATCAATAGGTCTAATAAAGCCAGCTTGTAGGAGTTTTTCTATTTCAGTTTTAACAAGCAAAGCAATCTTAGGATTCATCTTACAAATCTTTTGTTTGAATGACTTAGCATCTGGTTTCAAGACGATATTGTGAGTTACAATCTGAGGATCTATATCAGGCATGTCTGAATAATTCCAAGCAAATAATTCTGAGCACTCATTCAACAATTTAGTCATTTCTTCTTTTTCTTCCGCATTTAAACAGTCACCAATAAGGATAACTTTTTTAGGGTTATCCTTATCCATAACGACATCACTAGTCTTTCTGTTAAGGAGAGTACTATGGTCTGGGGGATTGTAAGATTGTAATTGTTCTTCAAGTTCTTCACTATGCTCTACTGTAGCAGTTATTGTGTTAGTAGTCTTTCCAAAATATGCATCATTGTTTAAACAATAAGGTAGGCCACGTTTATGGTGATAACGAGGAATACCATCATAAGCACCTAAGAAGTCCATTATCGCTTCATCTGCTGTAAACATATCTAATGGAAGTGATCCTGGAGGACAATTGGTGTCAATCATTTCAGGGAATATCAAACTAAGTGTTGATATTGTATTCACATTTAGAGTAGGGCATTTGTAGGCTTTGGATTCCTTAAAAGCATTATATCCAATGCCACATGAATAATGTTGCAAAGTGGATTCTATAGGGACTTTGATTCCTTGTTGATTTATGCCACAACCATTACCTACATAGTCACAATTTTTGTAAAGGATTCGAAATCCTCTTCCATAGAGAGAGACCATTTCTTTAGACGAAGGCGGAGCTTCGTAAGTCTCATAATCAGTAGTATAACTTAGAGTATTATCTTTATTTGTCATCAAAGAAGTCTTATGTTTATCATTCTAAGCATGTGACGTGATCGATGCAATATTAGATGTCTCAGGGACGGGGTTTTTAAGTTTATATTCTCCTATGGAGGAAGATGCAAAATCTAATGAACCCCAGTCATCACCAACAAATGCATTTGGTTGCTTGGACTCTTGCATAACATTTTTAGAGGCAAGAGGAGCTGACAACTCAGCTTTTAAATTGTTCAAACTCTTAGGAAAATAACATGCTTATGCACTTCCATTTGCAAACAACTATCAGGCTCAGGATCCGAATGGATAGTATGCAATTTCCCTTTAAATATAAACTTAATCGAATGGTGTAAAGTAGAAGGAACTGCTCCTAATGCATGTATCCAAGGTCTACCCAGAATCATGTTATAAGATAGGGAGCAAGACATGACATGAATCAAGGTAGGCACCATCACAGGTCCAATTTGTATAGGTAAAGTTATAGTGCCCACAGATTGTCGTCCAACATTATCAAATCCACGAATACTTAATGATTCCGGTTTGACAATAGATATATCAACTTTAACTTTATGTAATAAATCAATACCACAAACATTAAGGGCTGACCCAGTATCAATCATAACCCTCTTAACCAATGTTTTGTTGATCGTAATAAAGATAAACAAAGGATCATACTGCTTCTAAACCTTGAGAGATGGTAACTCATGTTGCTAAAACAAAATGTCTATTTTTGTTGCATGCATACAATCTAGTAGAGTGGCAACATCATTTGGTTTAACAACGAGATGAACAATCACCTTTTTTAAAGCTTCTTGTAGCATTCCATGGTAAGTAGGTGAAGTTTGTATAAATTCCCAAAGAGATATTTTTGTAGGAGTAGTGCAAAGCTACTCTACAAGATCATAGTCTTTACCACCTTTGTATGTTAAACTAGGTGCTTGAGGAAGCATAGGTTGAGAAGCTGGTAAAGCTATTGGAACATTCATTTGTTGTGTACTTTGTTTATTATTTCAAGTGTTATATGCATGAGCAACCACATTATGATTGGTTTGTTGTAAGTTTTGTTTTGCAATTTGTTTTACACAATCACAAATGTGATCAGAAGATTGAGAAGAGAATGAAAGACCTTTGACAATAAGCACATGTTTAGAGGATGGTTGAACCACATTTGCACATAAAGTGATGACAATTTTCAATTTTTCAATCTCTTCTTTAGGTTTAGGAACATAAATTGCATTTACAAATCTTTGAAATAATGATGGCTTAGAGGCCGTAGTGGAATGTTCAATCGAGATAAAGTCCTTAAGGGCTTCATCTAACATATTGAAATCATCGCGACTAAATGACTCATCATAAGCATGAAAATCTTGCAAAAACTAATCTGACATTTTAACATGCTCTATTTAAACCAAGATTTAAATGCACAATGATGGCCTTTGCAAATGAAATCCAACTTCCAACAATAAATGCTAATTTCCAATTCTTTTAGTGAAAAGATAAATAATGTAATCCACAATTTAACATGTGTAATTTCACTAAAGAGGCTTTTCAATCCAATTATGCTCTAGAACAACAAATTATTTCAAATCTGAAGTTTAAAAGGATGCCAATTCTTTAAAACTTGGGTTCACCAAAATGTTTAGGGGGAAATTTGGATAGTTTGCTTACTCTAGGTTAACTACCACAATTCCACTACTAAACATTGGGAGGACAAGGACCGAGCTCATGAATAAGCTTCTAATCACTTTGTTTGTCCCTTATGCTCGTGCGGTTGTGAAACCTAAGGCCCTAACCAAGATTTTACCAAGTGTTTTCCTTTAAACCAAATAAAACCCTAATTATGCCTTAAATAAAAAATATACAGAAACTAATGAAGCAACTGACAAAACTGATTATAGGAGTGCAAAGATGGAGTTTCAGAGATAGTGTACCTAGATTTTGAGGGATGCATGGACTAGGGCACTCGCTCCAATGTCTTGAAAGTTTTTGCACGTGAAAATCTTCTGCACAGGGTGTCCGAGACTGCTAAAAGGCTTCCAAATCTTGGAAATGACCCCTGGTTGGACTAGGGCACTTGCTCCAATGTCCTACAAGTCTTAGAATTTTGAAATCTGAAAGTCTATCGTGATTGTACCCGCAATACCCTCCTTTCTATAGCTTCCTTCCGTCGGAACCTGCAAAACACAACCTGCACATACAAAAGAAGGAAGATGTTGCGGCTATATAGGAGCTTGCCTTAGTCAAGCCCCGTCTTTAGTATTTCTACCTCAACAATAGCTAGAGATAAAGATTTGTAGAAGTGTGTGCAAACCTAATAATGTGTGTATGCATAAAATCAAACCCTAGATGTCTCAATCAAGGGAAGATCAACAACTTGCTTTACATCAATAAACACATGTAACTTCACCTCAAGTAGATGAGATAAATGAAGACTTGCATGAACAAGAAGGCGAATCAACAATGTCTGCAGAGGATCTCCAAGCTTGCTGTTGGAGGCTTCAACCCTTCTCTCGATCATGTAAAGGGTGTACAAACCCTAGGAAGAGCAAGATAGACTCAAGATCTTGATTCCTAATCTTCATCCATTGTCTCCAAGATAGCAAATAAAGAATACTTCAAAGAGCTTTAACAAGTTACTAATCTTCAATGGCAATTGCAGTAGAGTTTTGGCATCAAGCTTGCATAAGAATTGTGTGTGATAAAATGATTTGCAAATGTCTTTTTATATCTAGCTTTAGGGAATTCAAATTTTGAAATAATGTCTTGATATCATGTGAAAACTGAGAATTTGAAAACGAAATCCCAAGGCACTTGGCGGGAACTAACACCCCACCAAAATTCAAAATCCTGTGAAACAGGGGGGACTAGGGTGCGGGCGCCCAAGTCCTAGCCCCCAATTTCAGCTCAAATTTGCATTTTTGGGGTTCCTAGGGACCCAAATCTCAAATCTTTTTCTGAGTTCTATCAATAAGTTACCTCAAAAAGTGAATAGACTGCTCCTAGACTTAGTCAATCAGGGCTTCAAGAAAGCCGAAAAAGAAAAGGTTGGAAGGTCACCAAGAGTGAGGAGCTAAATTGAGGGAAATTGTACCATTCCATACAGGAGGATGATTTTTGACGTTACATATATTACCCATGAAAATGGACCAGATGTTTCTAGCATACATACAGTAAAAATGGATATGTTCAACAGACTTAGGAAGATTACATAGTGGGCAAATAATAGTATAAGTACCAATACACAACTTATTTAAGATTGGCAACCATCTAAAACAAGTTTTCTTTGGTTCTAAGATTTAGACCATAATAGTTTGAAAGTTTTGGATAGTGCTTTGTGTCCCAAGGTGTCATCCCAAGTGGTGCTGATGTGGTGGAAAATGTCCTAAGATTTGGTAAACATCTTATATATCAGTTTGGGTTTCATGTTCAAAAAATCAGTGCCATCCCCCCATTTCAATTTCTCAATGCTTTCTTCCCCAACATGGCTTTGCTTACAATGAAAAGGGTTTTGTAGTACTTTTCATTTAAATGAAACTGTTCCTTTATTTGATTCCACCCTTTAGGAGAACCTTCATCAAACAAATCTGCTAAGTTTTTAAATCCTTTTTCACTGCACTTTCTGGCAGAACAACCTTGTAGTAAGGCTAAAGGTCTATCTTTGTGAATTATATTCCACCAAATGGATCTTTGTCCCCAAATAATCTATCTATCCAAGTTGAAAGCATATCTGTCCAAGATGTAGGGCTTAGCTTGTTCCCAAGATTTCTAGATACTGCCAAAGATTGCAGATCCCCCAGGCTCAGATTTGAAGTCCCCAAACAAAGCATCATAAAACTATAATTTTCCCCAACCTTTTTTCTTGCATGGAACATAATTTTCAATATTATTTCTAACCAAGACCTTCCAAGGTTCATCACCAAACAAGGAATTGATTATCCACTTTGTGGCTAGAGAAACACCTTGGATCCTCAAGTCCTTAAGTCCCAGTCCTCCTGACTCTCTGTTAACACAACACCAATCCCATCTTACAAGATGCTTTCCAGACTTACCCTTCCCATTAGACCATAAGAAATTTCTTATTAGTTTGTGAATAATATCAAATTGACAAGTAGCAAAGAGCCACATAGAAGAATAGAAAATTAAGTATGCTGAGAGATTTTTTTGGTAGACCTGAGTCCTTCTAGCCAATGAAAGATATATTCTATTCCAACTTTTAAGCTTTTTTTCAATTTTAGTGAATAGCCAATCCCACATAAGCCTCATTGTGGGGGAAATAGGAAAGGGGATACCAATAAATCTAACTTGTTTTGTTGGCCCACCCCATTGCCATTTGTCAGGATTGAGCCAACCAGGCACTGAATGGTCCCAAGTCAAAAAGACAGATTTAGAAGAGGAAATTTTTGCCCCATAAGCTAGGCAAAAAATGTAAAATCTCATCTCCAAGTTCTCCAGCTCTTGCTTATTAGCCTTAGGAAAAAGGGCAGTATCATCTACAAACTATACATTCAATAGTCTATCACCATTAGGCAAAGAAATACCTTCTACCTTGCCTTCAATTAACTCAGTTCTCAGGAGGTAATGGAGGGCTTCAAAAGCTATCACAAACAAGGAGGGGGCAAGGGGGCAACCTTGCCAAATAGACCTTTCCATCTTAAAAGAAGTAGCAAGTTCCCCATTGACTTCAACTTGGGCTGATGCATCTTCAAACAACATCTTCACCACCTTGTAAAAATATTTGGGGAAGCCTACTGCTTTAAGAATTTGGAAGATAAAAGTCCATTCTACCTGGTCATATGCCTTCTCAAAGTCTAATAGGAGGATACCTGCATTTTGATTAGTGTCTTTAGCACACTGAAGAGCTTCCTAGCTTGTAATAAGATTTTCTAATATGTATCTACCCTTTATGAACCCTGTTTGAGTGGAGTTAATAATCTCTGGAAGGATATCTCTAACCGTTATCACCAAAACCTTAGCAATGATTTTGTAAGAGACATTCAATAATGTTATAGATCTCCAGTTTTTCATTTTTGTTTTGTCCCCCTCTTTGGGTAGGAGCTTAATGATTCCTTTGTTTATATCTCCCCCCAAGGTTCCCTTATCTATTGCTTCATTATATAGTTCAAACAAATCATCCACTACCCACTCTATATTTGCTTTATAAAACTCAACTGGAAGGCCATCTGCCCTTGGAGATTTTCCATTACTCATTGATCTAATGGTATCTTTTATTTCATCTTTGGAAATCTTCTTGTCTAGGGTCTTACTCATTTCTTCATTCACTTTTGCCTTACAGATCCTGCAACATAGCTCTTGTGCCTCCAAATATCCTATATATATATGGAAGTCTACTGGTACCAAGCAATGATGTGTGTTATCTTATTGTGATGTATGTATGATGATCTATTTTGTTATTCCTTATGTTTTGCTATCAATCTCTTGCTACCTAACCGGTGTATAAATTGACTACAGAGACTTGACTAAGGACTAAATCTTAGGACCAATATCCCTCTACATTTCTTGCTAACATTAGTCAAGTTAGGATTCTTACTTCTTTGTGATAGTTTAGTGTGGAATCTTCTTTAGTGTTATATATATATATATATATATATATATATATATATATATATATATATATATATATATATATATATATATATATATATATATATATATATATATATGGAAGTCTATTGGTACCAGGTAATGATGTGTATTATCCTATTGTGATGTATGCATGATGATCTATTTTGTTATTCCTTATGTTTTGCTATCAATCTCTAGCTACCTAACTGGGGTATAAACTGACTACAAAGACTTGACTGAGGACCAGATCTTCGGACCAGTATCCCTCTACATTTCTTGCTAACATTAGTCAAGGTAGGATTCTTACTTCTTTGTGATAGTTTAGTGTGGAATCTCTTTGGATTGGATCCTATCTTTTGTGATTTGGCATGATGGAAGATGAGAGGATTCATGTTTGAGATGGTGGTCACCTTGGTTATTGTTATAGGTATCTTGATGGAGCACATAGAGCACTTAGATGTTTACATGGTACATGTAGGGTACATGGATTGTTTCCTTGATGTTTGAGTTTATTGTTGACCCCCTATGCAATGTATACAACAAGTGGGAGAATGTTGGTAAAGGTGTGTTGTACACCTTGCATAATGCTTATTATAGACACCTAAAATCATCTCATCACTATTCTAGCCATCACCAAGACATCGCTTGACCATTTCTTCTATAATTAATTAAATAAATTCTTATTTATTCAATTAATTATTTAATTTTCATCCCAACATTAATTACATAATATTTTATTATTTATTAATAAAATCGCTATTCATCTGACCCTCTTCCTAGCATTACTTAAATAAATCAAGCCATTTTTTTTGGATTGAGAATCGAGCACAAATTGTATTCAAAATAAACTAGAGATTACATCAATGTGGTTAAGGAGACCACGTCAAAAATTATGATGCAACTTAGATCAATCCAAAAAAACTAGTATTCCCTAATACATACGAAGAGTTTTGCCTATTTTCAAAACTAAAGTATATACTAGAGATGCATATATAACAATTCTATTATCCTGTTATACCCATCTTTTTTAAGCATCCACAATACTATGAAAATTTTGCATCAAAGTTAGAATCCTCTTGCATGCTATGAGATCTCACTGTTCTTGTTGTTCTCTACCACTTCATTAGGAATCTGCACTTCCTCATTGTTACTATTTTTTGCCATCTCTAGATTATCATCTGGAACCCTATGCTGACTTGCTGACATTGCATCTTTCTCCATTTCCATATACTGATAGTATAGGCCTTGGCTGTCATCTACATCTGTACCATAGTTAGCTTCATCAGTCCTTACCTTTCTCAATTCCCACCTTGGGTCTTCATTCCATCCCACTTCATGATCCCATATATACATTTTATTATCACTATTGCCGCAGGAGTCAATTCCAAGTATGGCTCCTATTTCCGGTGAGTTTTTGATTTGGTCTGAGCTAATACTATAATTCTGGCAAGAGTTTTCCCATTGCTTGTATATCTCACTTTTATCTTTCTCTTCCTACTTCTGTTTGCTATAAAGATCTTAAAAATTTGTGTATGCATTAAAAAATCTCTGGTTGAATCTTCTTGGGCTCCTGGCACAAAAGTCAGTCTCTTTTATATTTTCTTTGAAGAATATTGCACCTATCTCCATTAGCTCCTTGAACCCGCCTAAAGATATCTCCAGCGAAACTATAACCTGCTCAAAGAAATTGAATGTTGTGAGACTCAAAAGAATCCCAGTGAGTGCCCTCTCCTTGCCAAGAAGCCTTTCTTCATTCCTTTTTTTCTAGATAAACCATAAGATTTCAGTGGACAATACAAACCAAAAGGAGTTAGTTTTCACATTTAGGCCATCAACAAATCCACATATAGTTTCTTTCCTAATTATACTCACAACATGATTCCACATATTTATATTACCCATGAAAATGGACCAGATGTTTCTAGCATACATACAGTAAAAAAAGATATGTTCAACAGACTCAGGAAGATTACATAGTGGGCAAATAACAATATTAGTACCAATACACAACTTATTTAAGATTAGCAACCATCTAAAACAAGCTTTCTTTGGTTCTAAGATTTTAGACCATAACAATTTGAAAATTTTGGATAGTGCTTTGTGTCCCAGGGTGTCATCCCAAGTGGTGCTGATGTGGTGGAAAATGTCTTGAGATTTGGTAAACATCTTATATATCATTTTGGGTTTCATGTTCAAAAAACTGGTGTCATCCTCCCATTTCAATTTCTCAATACTTTCTTCCCCAACATGGCTTTGATTACAATGGACAGGGTTTGGTAGTACTTTTCATTTAAATGAAATTATTCCTTTATTTGATTCCACCCTTGAGGAGAACCTTCATCAAACAAATCTGCTAAGTTTTTTAATCCTTTTTCACTGCATTTGCTAGAAGAACAACTTTGCAGTAAGGCTAAAGGTCTCTCTTTGTGTATTATATTCCACCAGATGGATCTTTGTCGCCAAATAATCTTTCTATCCAAGTTGAAAGCATATCTATCCAAGATGTAAGGCTTAGCTTGTTCCAAAGCTTTCTAGATACTGCCAAAGATTACAGATCTCCTAAGCTCAGATTTGAAGTCCCCAAACAAAACATCATAAAAGTATAATTTTCCCCAACTTTTTTCTTACATGGAACAGAATTTTCAATATTATTTCTAACTAAGACCTTCCAAGGTTCATCACCAAACAAGGAATTGATTATCCACTTTGTGGCCAGAGCAACACCTTGGATCCTCAAGTCCTTAAGTCCCAGTCCTACCGACTCTCTGCTCACACAACACCAATCCCATCTTACAAGATGCTTTTTAGACTTACCCTTCCCATCAGACCATAAGAAGTTTCTTATCAGTTTGTGAATAATATCAAATTGATAAGTAGCAAAGAGCCATATAGAAGAATAGAAAATTGAGTATGTTGAGAGAATTTTTTAGCAGACCTGAGTCCTTCCAGCCAATGAAAGATGCATTCTATTCCAACTTTTAAGCTTTTTTTCAATTTTAGTGAATAACCAATCCCACATAAGCCTCATTGTGGGGGAAATGGCAAAGGGGATCCCAAGAAATCTAACTTGTTTTGTTGGCCCACCCCACTACCATTTGTTAGGATTGAGCCAGCCAAGCACTGAATGGTCCCAAGTCAAAAAGTCAAATTTAGAAGAGGAAATTTTTGCCCCATAAGCTAGGCAAAAAATGTATAATCTCATCTCTAGGTTCTCCATCTCCTGCTTATTAGCCTTAGGAAAAAGGGCAGTATCATCTACAAACTATACATTCAATAGTCTATCACCATTAGGCAAAGAAATACCTTCTACCTTGCCTTCAATTAACTCAGTTCTTAGGAGATAATGGAGGGCTTTAGAAGCTATCACAAACAAGGAGGGGGCAAGGGGGAAACCTTGCCAAATAGACCTTTCTATCTTAAAAGGAGTAGTGAGTTCCCCATTGACTTCAACTTGGGCTGATGCATCTTCAGACAACATCTTCACCACCTTGTAAAAATATTTGGGGAAGCCTATTGCTTTAAGAATTTTGAAGATAAAAGACCATTCTATTTGGTCATATGCCTTCTCAAAGTCTAATAGGAGTATACCTATATTTTAATTAGTGTCTTTAGCCCACTGAAGAGGTTCCTAGCTTGTAATAAGATTTTCTAACATGTATCTACCATTTATGAACCCTGTTTGAGTGGAGTTAAAAATCTCTGGAAGGATATCTCTAACCCTTAGCACCAAAACCTTAGCAATGATTTTGTAAGAGACATTCAATAATGTTATAAATCTCTAGTTTTTCATTTCTGTTTTGTCCCCCTCTTTGGGCAGGAGCTTAATGATTTCTTTGTTTATATCTCCCCCCAAGGCTCCCTTATCTATTGCTTCATTATATAGTTCAAGCAAATCATCCACTACCCACTCTATATTTGCTTTATAAAATTCAACTGGAAGGCCATCTGCGCTTGGAGATTTTCCATTACTCATTGATCTAATGGTAGCTTTTATTCCATCTTTGGAAATCTTCTTATCTAGGGTCTTACTCATTTCTTCATTCACTTTTGCCTTACCGATCCTGTAACATAGCTCTTGTGCCTCCAAACATCCTTGTTTATTATTCTCAGATCTAAACAAATTTTCATAGAAAATCCTAAATGCTACCACAATTTCCTCTTGGTTGCTAAGACAGACACCATTTTCTACCACAACTTCAATATTTTCTTTTATATTTTTGTATTTCAAAAGATTAAAAAAGTATTTTTTACCCTTGTCTCCATCTTCCATCCAATTTAATTTGGCTCTAATTCTGGCTCCTTGAGCTTTTCTGATCTGGATTTTCCTTAATTTATGTTTAAGATCCCCCATTTTTACAATTAGGCATTCATCATTTGGATTGTTCTATATTTTTTCCTCCACTTGGAAGAATTCCTCTTGGAGTAAAAGCTATTCTCTTTTCCTGTCTAAAGTGTATTTCTTCCCCACAATTTGGAAAACTGATCTGCAAGACTTTGTCAACTTGTTCCAAAAATAGGAAGTTTCTTTATTTTTATACATTGTCTTACATATATTTCTTAGGGCTTTGATTCCGCCAAGGCAGTCTTGATCCTTTAACAGATCATAGTTGAGTTTAAAAGAAGACCCCTTCTATTTCATGATATTTTCTTCTTATTTTTTGATTGTTATCACAGTCTTTATGGGATGATGATCAGAGAGTGGATTTGGGATCACTTGAACTTTTTTTGTTTCCTTTTTATGTATGACCAAGAATGACTCTTTCTCCATGTAGATTCTATCAAGTATACTATAGATTCTTTTGTTATCTTTTTGATAGTTTGACCAAGTGAACCAAATGCCTTTTTTTCTTTTCACCTTCTAAGGTGTCTAATAATTTTAATGATTTTTTTAATCTTTGCCAAAAAAATTTCTCATTTCCTTTCCATTCCATAGGTTTTCCTCCTTTTTTATCCTCTGTATTCTCAATCATATTAAAATCCCCACCAATTACCCAGGGGACTTTAGGTAACTTAGTGGTCATCCAGTTCCATAACTCTGCTCTATTTAGGTATTCATTAGGGGCATAAATTGAGCAAAGCCCAATAACAACCCCCCAATATCCAATGTAATCCAAAAATATCTATTGCAAGGGGAGTGTCCAGAGTCCTTGAGAAACTTCTCCCATTTTCTATTGAGTAGGATGGTAGTGCCTCCTTTGCCCCTTTCATGATTTCTAGCAAAAGCAATTACTTCTTTCCAAATGAATCTTAACGTGTTTTCCATCATGAATCCAACTTCTTTAACTTCTTGTAAGAACAAAACATCCATATCCTTATTTTTCTTGCAAAATTCCCTCACCACATACTTTCTATCAGGGGATTCTAGACCTCTAACATTCCAGCTATAGTAGTGGATGTATTTCATCACAAAGAATATTTAGGGGGGGTAGGGGCATCCTTCTTACTGATGCTATCAAAGAATTTAGGAATTAGGTCATCTTTCCCTTTTTTTCCTAGCTTGACTGAGTTGTTGGTCCTGCTCATATTTTTCCTCTTCTTACCATCTTCATCTGTTTTGTCCAATTCTTGAAGTTTCTTCCTCCCCTCTACTCCAACAGGGCCAGGATTATCTCTCATGATGCTTTGCTTGAGGAGGTTCATACCTGCTGACGGGTTGTCGCTGTACCTCCTCATTTAATCTGTTTTCAGATGTCAAAGAACCAGGGCTGTGTCCATGGCTGTCTGCAACTAGGGATTCTAAGTGACCAGTTTATAGCTAATCCTAAAGCTTAAAAGAATGACTAATCTATTTGCTTGTTGAATAAATGTAATGAATGCTGTAAAACAGAATAAAACAGGAAATGTACTCAAAGCAAAAAATGATAACATGCATCTATCTACTAAAACAGGAAATACTTTTATAAAAGAAAACTTGAAACAATAAAACAAAGATACTAGCCTCCTGCCTGATTGGTGAGAGTGGGCCCTTGCTCTGCACCTTTGAGGCTGAAGGCTATTGCAGGAAATCAGCACTAAAGATGATCTAACTAAATTCAATCCAATTCATTCATTTCTATATTCATGAGAAATGTATGGCTATAACAAAACTGAAATCTCTGAAAATCAGAATAATCTTATCATTGTTGTTTTATTACTATTTCTGAAAGTATATATAAAAAGAGTGATGATATATCACTGAACTTATCTATCAGTCTGTCTAGGAGATGACACCATCTCTTATTTGTACTTAACTGTCTAACTTATGAAAGATCATCATACAAAAGGGGTAGACTTGAGTGGAACAGAAGTCCACTCAGAGGTCTAAGTTTAGATCTTAATACACTTGGGCATCAAAGCCCTGAAAATAAGAATATTGAATTAGTTCAATTCGTAACTTATGCAAAATCTTTGGAAAGATAAAACTTCAGCAGTTTAACTGATAGTTGACCCTTCATCACTCAGGTGATGATTTGAGTGAAGTAAAGGGTGTGTTAGGATTGCTGCTGAAGTGTCTGATTAGCGGCTCTGACTGGAACATGCCCTGTTCTCAGGAGGTTTCGAGGATAGCTATTCCTGTCTGCAGCTCCGGAGATACTGCAGAGCTCCGGAGACATTCCAGACACTCGCAGAGCTCCGGAGATATTCCCCAAATCTTCAAAACCCAGGTGTCACTGTTCTTTGTTATAGTCTCCGGAGATCATTGAAGGCGATCTCCGGAGATGCACAAAACTGTTGTTTCTGATATGTACACCTGCTGATTCAAAAAAGAAAGAGAAATTCTGCATTTTTCCATTAATCCCACGCACATTAGCCACTTAATCAGAAATTCTAATCTCAAGTAATCTATCTTAATTAATCACAAATTAGAACAATCTTGCTTAACTAATTTGAGTGCAGACACAAGGAAGATGAACTAAATAGAGGAAAAGAGAGGCAAAAAGGGGTGTATTTTATGAGTGCAATTTGACACTCATCATCCCCCCCATACCTAAGGCTTGGCAGGTCCTCCTGTTTTTCACATTCTGGATTTGTTTTGACGAAGCAATCTCTCAGTCAGACTATACTCCTGGAGATAGGTTGTCCAAGTAGTTTTATTGGTGTTACCATTCCCCCTGTACTTGTCAACTTGCTTCATCCAATCTTGCAATTTCTCATCTTCCAGCTGCTCTGTCCATATAGGGAGTGGTTCAATTATCAGAGGAGGTCTGAACTGCCCTCCTATCCATTCCTGTTTATGTTTATCCATCAATTTGGATATCATCTTTGCTTTCCTCATGAATAGCCTCAGGTTCGCAGAGGTGACCACCTCTCTAAGGTTTTGCTTTGGTGTTAAAATACTCCATCTCCTCTTTGCTACATCAAGGACAGGATTTGCTGAATTAATCATAAAAAGACCAAAGTCAATGGAGCACTCCTGCAAATTTTTCAAATATAATGGCAAGATGCTGGTTGCACTTGCAGGATGATAGATGATGGACCTGAATTGGGTCTGAAAGGCAAAAGGATTGGGACATTCTTTTCTGAGGAGGAGATCTATTTTTGAATCCTTTTGAAGATGATCTTCCATCCTCTCGTCCCAAATCTGGTGGTTTCTCATGAGGGACATGAATGCCTTAAGATGGCATTCTCCCACAAAGTGATTAATCATGAAGGCTATATCATTAATGCAGAACCCATGTAAGTACAATTCACAGAGGAAGTTTTTGTCTTCATCATTGCTTCTGGTGTAAGCTGTCATGAAACCTTCTACTGTTTCTGTATCCTCATTCATGTCAGATAAGACTAAGGAAAACTTCCTTTGCAGTATCCTTTCTTGTAGGAACATTGAATAGCTGGCACTGGGAGGTCTGCAAGATAGAATTTCTGAGGAGAGGGAGGCCATTTGAATGATTTTGCTCTCCAAAGTTGCTATTCTTTCTGCTCTGGCAGTGACTGCCCTTTGTAGTTGCAACATTGGCTTGGAGGCTTCAAATTCTCTACACCTTTCCTCCCAATGAAACAGGGCTTTAGGAATGTCAATGGGGATTGGTCCCACATAAGCATCTGTTTGAATCTCCTGTTCATTGGTTGCCCTTGGGCCAGACAGTTCTTGAATATATTCTTCTTGGTCATCCAGTCTGTTGTTGGCCCAAGTTAATTGTTTATCCTGGCTCTATACTTTCTCAATCAGTGCTGCCATTACTGTGAGGCCATTGTCTCTGGCCATAGTGAGCTCAGAAACCTTTTGTGCTGCTTCTTTTTCTTTTTCTTCCACCACCTTTGTTGCCTCACTTTTCTGGGTTTCCAACTCTGCCTCCTTCTCCTGGATGATTATGTCCTTGTTTTGGAGGTCTGTTTTGATTTCTACAATAGTTTGCTTCAGTTCCATCTCCATTTCTACCCTGACCTTCTTGAGGTCAGTAATAATTAAATTCTTTCCCCAAAGCATCCTTTTTAAATTCTCAATTTCTTCCATTAGTTGTTGCTCTGTTGAGATCTCTATATCTTCTTGGTCAGAGGGATGTGATAAAGTTTCTGCCTCTGCTTCTGTGGCTGGTGGCTGATTATCAAGATTATCCATGGCCACCTGCTCTGCTTCTCCCAATGTATATGTGTGCCCTGTTTCTTCTTCTGCAATGCCCTTGTTCTGAGGATCCTCTACTGCTGCTGGCACAACTGAAGGTCCTGCCTTGTCCTCATATGTGCTCAATTCCAGGAGTGCCTCAGCGAGCAGGGCAGTATCCTTCTCAGCCTGTGAGAGCTGCCTCTTTCTTTTGCTTCTCTGGAGCACAGGTGGAACTAGTGCCTCCGGAGCAGGATTTCCTTCCTCAGAATCTGAGGAGATAGTAACAGTTGGTAAGCTTCCTGTCTCCAGAGCACATTGTGGTGTTAAGACTGGACTTGACTCCAACTGAACAGAAGGTGCTGAAGAATTTTCTCTTTGTTTCCTCTTTCAGACCAGAGGTACCTCATCGGAGTCATGGGATGGTTCTTCAACCCACCATCTCCCTTCAATTCCCTGCCCTACTTGTTCCTCTATTAATTCCCTAGGCTTAGATCCCTCAGGTGAAGTCATTTGTCACCTGAATGACCGAGTCATATATAGAGGCCGTGTTGGAGCTCTGCAATTTGTTTGCCTTTTCTTTTCTTGTTAGGAACAGGGGCTACAGATGATGTAGCCTCCTGTGAGGGTGATGTTCTTTTGTGAGAAGCTGTGGAGGAGGCTGTAGGCTTGGTTTCTTCACCATGGTGAGAGGGAGAACTCTCATCCTCTGTTTGTGTTATCTCTGGTGCTCTGACCTGAGGGTTATGCTCAAGAAAGTTCTGTAATAGTTCGTCCCCATTGGCCTGAGATAAGAAATGGTACTTGACTATCAGGAAGATGAGGCCATGATGTTTCATGAGTCCCTTACCCTGCTGGTATTTTTCTGCAGTTGCCCTGATGGCAGAATAGAGGAAATTGGGGATATTTATGTTATATTCAGGGTGCCTATTTCCATGTTTGAGAAAAATGAGCATTTTCATTATGGGCCCTAAGACTATGGAGAATTGGCCATCACAGGTAAAATATTTCATTAACCAGGTGGCAACAGTTGCCCAAGGGTTTGGGAGAGTGGATCTCAAAATTCCTTTGACCTCATTTTTATTCATATGCAATTGAATGGCAGGCTCACCACGAACAGAATTTTTTTTAATTAACTCTGTATACAAGGTTTTCAGGTGGTGGAACCTCTCACCTTGTTCAGGGAGTCCGGAGATGTGGCTGATAATTGTGGAGGAGAGACTGATTTGGTTCCCTCTCACAGTGGTCTGGTCGTCTCTTAAATTCCTAAGGAATTCGTCCACAATGTCCTCCTGAAATCCCTCAAACTTGTCTAGGAAATCAAACCATCCAGTAGTTCTTAAAATATTTGCTGCAGTTGCATCCTTTAAAAGACCCACAGTACTTTCTGGCTCAGACTTTTTCTTGACCCCCATACCTGAATTGATGGCAGTTTCTGTGTTTTATTCTTTTCTTCTGCGATCTGCAATCTATCTGTCCCTCTGATCTCTATAGGCTCCAGAGTGCTGTTCAAATTACTCTGTAGGCTCCAGAGAGTTGTTTGATTTAGCTTATGCTTCAGTCTATTATGGAGGTTTGAATGAGGGAGGCTATTGTTTTCAGGCTGGGTTTATGCAGATGGGTTAAGGGACCAAAGCGGCCATAATTGTAACGGACTGACAGGGCGCTCCAGAGGTAAGGTGGCATTAAGGCACAGATGGCGGCATGCTTGGATGTGAAAAAGGAAATGACGGCGGAGGGACGTGTCATCACAGCAGCACTCAAAATAGAAAGACAGGACAGTTTACTAATTAATGATTAATGAAAAATAGATTTACCTGTATCAGTTTTAATGATGAGGCAACGTACGCGGGAGAAATGCTGGGCCATTTTGGAAACTGCACGCGTCGTGGCATTTAAACGGTGGCCGAAATGACATCCGCTTCCTACTTGCACGCGACCTGCAATCATTGCACTGAGTGGCACTAAGATCCATGCCCACGGTGATGTCAGCGCTGGCTTGTGGTCACTCCTGCAATTATTAGTATCTTAATTTATTTATGCTGTGCGATAAAGTAGAAAATGAGTCTTGATGACCTCAGCATGTGAGTTGTCTACTTTACCACCTGGTGAGGTAGGTCCCGCCTTTATTATGGACACTGCCAGCATTATTAACAGAGCGCCGGAGGTGCTCCTAATTGGAAGCGTCGGAGGTGCTCCTCATTGGAAAGCGCCGGAGATGCATTGGGCTAATTTTTGGCAACTGATCATATCCGGAGCTCAATTATTACAACTGTCCTGGAGATGGGAACCGCCATTTTACTGGTTTTTGACTCCCTTGGTCGAGAAGATAGCCATTTGCTGGTTTTCCATCTTTCTCTAATTTTTTTTTTTTTAGAAGGCAGCCATTGCTGGTTTTCAACTTTTTTTTTTTTTAATCTTATTATTCCAACACCGTGACAGAGGTGGTATCCCCTGTATCAAAACTCAGATTATCAAGAAACTCTTCTTTAGTAGACGGTCTTTTGTAGAGCTTTATCCAGTGACCATTTACTAGAAATGTGTTTGTGCTCCCATCAATTGGTTGCAATAATACAGTTCCATTTTCAAACACTTCCTTTATTTGATAAGGACCCAGCCAGTGAGTCTGTAATTTCCCTTTGAATTCTTTGAATTTAGAATCATAGAGAAGAACCCAATCTCCTTGTTGAAATGTTCTCCTCTTGATATGTTGGTCATGCTATTGTTTCCTTTGGTACTGAATCAGTTCTGTTTGCTGAATGGCTTCTGTCCGAATCTCATCCAACTTGTTGAGCTGAAGAATTCTGTTCTGCTGAATTGTAGACAGCGGCAACCCAACATCCAATACAGTTTTAAGTGTCTGGAGTTCAAACTCTATATATAGTATAGGCTTTTTCCCATAAACCAGTTCATATGGTGAAAACTTTGTTGTGGACTTCCAAGTTGTGTTGTAAGCCCAAACTGCTTTAGGTAGTCTATTAGCCCAATCCTTTCTGTTCATTGCCACTGTCCTTGTTAGGATATTCTCAAGTTCTCTGTTGGTTACTTCTACCTGCCCATTTGCTTGAGGATGGTAAGGTGAAGCTTTTCTGTGCTTGACTTGGTACAAATTTGTGAATGCCTTGATTACTTGTGAGGTAAATTGAGGTCCTCTGTCTGAAACTATTGATTTTGGGGCTCCAAACCTCAAGAAAATTCTATTGTAAAGGAAATCAGCAATTTTTTCTTCTCTTGCAAACTGTAATGCTTGAACCTTAGCCCACTTAGTAACATAGTCTGTGCATACTAGAATATACTCCTTACCTGATGATGGCGGTGAGATTGGTCCTACAAAGTCTAGACCCCATTGCTCAAAGGGTTCCATCATGACTTGAGGATGTAGCAGCATTTCTTGGGTAAAGGTGGGCTGCCCCATCCTTTGGCACTGGTCACAGTGCTGCACATACTTCTTTGTGTCTTTATGAAGAGAAGGCCAGTAGTAACCAGCTCCAAGGATCTTGTGGACTGTCCTGTGAAAAGAGTAGTGGCCACCAGATGGCTCATCATGACATGCTCTTAACACATCAAAAGTCTCATCAGCCTTCAAGCACCTGCGTAGAATGAAATCAGGACCACATTTAAATAGTAAACCATTCAACTATTTGTAGGATAAGCTTTCTTTAAGCAAACGTTTTCTTTGTTTTGAAGTAAAATGGGATGGATACAAGCCTGTAGCTAACAAATTAGCTATGTCAGAAAACCAAGGTGTAGTAGTGGATATGGCAAAAAGATGTTCATCTAGAAATTTGTCCTCCACTGGTTTATCTTCTCCTCCTGTATGCAATCTTGACAGAAAATCAGCAACCAAATTAAACTTTCCTGGATTATCAACTATGGTAATATCAAATTCTTGCAAGAGCAATAACCACCTGATGATCCTTGCACCTACTACTGGTTTATTCATTAGGTACTTGATGGCTGCATGATCAGTGTGCACAAATATTTTATATCCGGTAATATAATGTCTGAATTTGTTTATAGCATAGATAACTACCAAGAATTCCTTCTCAGTTGTTGTATAATTTCTTTCTGCAGAGGTAAGGTTCTTGCTGATGCAATAAATGGCATGCATACTTTCTCCTTCCTCTTTTTGTCCTAAAACAACCCCAATGGATTCATTTGAAGCATCAATTTGTATGTGGAATGGTAAAGTCCAATTAGGTCTCCTTAAAATTGGTGTCACAGTAAGCTTCTCCTTTAAAGTTTCAAATGCTGATTGACAATCTGTTGTCCAGAGAAATTCTGTTTCCTTGTTAAGCAGGGTAAACAGGGGGGCAGCTATTCTGCTAAAATTTTCTATGAACCTCCTATAGTAGCCTGCATGACCTAGAAAACTTCTGACATCAGTCTGATTTTTGGGTGAAGGCAACTATGTGATTACTTCTATCTTGTTCTGATCCACTCTAATCCCTTTCTCTGAAATATGGTGTCCCAAGACAATTCCTTCCTCCACCATCATAAAACATTTCTCATGGCTAAGGGACAGTCGATTTTTATTACAACATTTTAGTACTTTTCCAAGGTTTGTGAGAGCTTCCTCGAAGTTATTCCCATACAGAGTAAAGTCATCCATGTAGACTTCCATGCATTCATTAGCCAGTTCAGCAAAAATAGCTAGAACCAGTCTCTGAAATGTAGCTGGGGCATTGCACAACCCAAAATGAAGAACTTTGTAAGCAAAGGTTCCCCAAGAGCATGTGAAGGTTGTTTTGTCTTGGTCCTCAGGTGCTACTTGAATTTGATTATACCCACTGAATCCATCTAAAAAAGAAAAATACTTTCTCCCAGCAAGGTTGTCCAGAACTTGGTCAATAAATGGTAAGGGAAAGTAGTCCTTTATTGTGGCCTTGTTGAGTTCTCTATAATCAATACACAACCTCCATTTCCCATTCTTTTTAGGCACAATGACAAGGGGTGAGACCCATTGACTATCTGAGATTGGATATATGAACCCTGCCTGGAGTAATTTTTCTATTTCAGTTTTGACAATGTCCTTTAAGGCAGGATTCAATCTTCTTTGTGGTTGTCTGACAGGTTTAATATCCTCAGTGTAGATATGATGGGTACAGATTTCAGGAGGTATGCCTTTCATATCTTGGTATTCCCAGGCAAAAGATGCTGAGTGGGAAACCAAAAGCTGAATAAGTTTTTCTTCCTGACTTGCTGTTAACTGAGTATTTATATTAAGTGTTTTCCCTGGCAGAATCATGACATGTTTTGTAATTTGATCCATAGATGTGGTGGGTCCATACATTGGTGTCATGGCATTGAGAGGACAAGAATGTGGGAGTAACATGTGGAAAGTGGCTAAGTCCCTGTAAAAGGTTTCCCCACAAGGAATAATGTTGGCAAGGGTACAATGAGAAGAAACGAGAAGTTTTCTCTGAGGGTCTTGGGCGAGTTCCATCACATCTTTGTTGATTAGGATGTGAGCGAAGTCTTCCATGGTATCATAGTATACTTCTTCTCCTAATTCTCCCAGATGTTCCTTAATGGTTACCATAGCTAATGAGGCACTATTGTTCATGTTATCTGGTTCATCCACCCATACTCTTCCTGTGTAATGCACCGATGGTTTAGCTGGAGGATACAGAGATATTTTCTTTAAATCTATCCCATTAGAAATGACCATATCTCCAGTTCGACAATCAATAGATGTTGCTGCAGTAGCCAGCCATGGCCTTCCTAAAACCAGCGGATAAGCATTCCTTTGGTTTCTAGGTTCCAGTATTAAGAAATCCACTGGAAATTCCCATGAATCTATTACAACAGGTACATCAGTGATCACTCCCTTTGGAACAACTACTGACTGATCAGCAAGTTGAAGAATTGTAGTCATGGATTGAATACCTGACAGAGCTAACTTGTCCATTGTATGAACTGTCATCACATTAATTGTTGCTCCTAAGTCAACCAGAACATTTGAAATTTCTACCCCCAAGATGAAAACAGTTATGACAGGGTTCCCAGGGTCTCCATATTTTGGGAGGAGAATTTCTCCCATCAATAGATCCATTACCTTTCCTTCCACCTATATTGTGGAAGGAAAACTTTTCTTTCTACCCTGTGTCTTGATGCAATACTGTTTGATGAATTGATTTAGTTCTGGTACATCTCTGATGGCTTGGAGGAGAGGAATTTCAATGTTTAGCTGCTTGAGTTCTTGTAAAAGTTCTGATTCTTGATTGGGTTGGATTTGTTTTTGTAAAACCTTTCTCTGGGGAGCATTTTGTTTAAGTCGTTCTGGGTAGGGTGCTAGTTTTTCCATCTCCGGAGCATCTCCGGAGCTCTTATCAGAATTGTGTTCTAGACTGTTCTCTGGAGCTAGCTTTTTAGGAGTAACTCCAGAGTTGTCTGTGGTTGATTTTTCTAGCACCTTTTCGTTAGTAATCTCCTCTGGGGGTTGATTAGATGGATTTTCAGGTTCCTCATCATTGGTTATTTCAACTATAGTTAGAGAAGGTCTTGGGAATGCTTTCCCAGAACGCAGTTGGAGATTATTTGAATATATAGCATTAATTCCAACCAGATTTTCTTGCTCTGTCATATAGACAGCTGCTCCCTGTTTATTTCGTGGGTTTGGTATAGGCTGAGCTGGTAAAGGTGGTTGACTAACTGGTTCATTCTGCGTTTGACCCTGTGTGTTGGAGGATCCAGTTAGTAAAGCCTGCTGTTGAGGTTGGAAACGTCTAGGTTGTCCCTAGTATTGTTGATGATATCCCTGTTGAGGACCCCATTGTGGTTGCATGCCTTATGACCCAAACTGTGGTGGCCATTGTTGATTTCCCCAAGGCTGATTTTGCCAGCTTTGGTTTTGCCAATTTTAGTTTTGCCAATCCTGTTGTCCCCAAGGAGGATTATTTTGAGGGCCATACCAAGCTGGGTTCCACTGATTATTTCCCCAATTAGTAGGACCCCTGTAAGAAGACTGGCTGGGGTACTGATTATGAGGAAAATTTTCAGCTTGTTTTTGTCCCACATAGTTCAACTCCTCCTCTATCACCGCATTCTTTTTACTCAATCTTTTTAAGGCTGGAAGCTGACTACACTGACTGGTAGGATGCTCCCTATCGCAGATTTGACAAATCTCTGATTTGTCTAAGGGACATTCTCTCAATAGGTGTTTGTTTCTACACCTAGGACAATAAATGGAAAGCGGTTCAGTTGCTCTGTTTTGATCAGTTGTCCTAGTTTTTGCTTGGATCCCATCCAATGTGGTATTTAGTTGGACCAGAATATCTGTTTTTAGATTTACAATTTCCTCCATCAACTGTCCTATCTCATTCTTCCCCTTAAAGGTTTTGGATGACCTTACTCCATCTTGAGTTCTGGAATAATTCCTGTAGAGTTCCTCTATGTGAGGTATTTCCATTTTGTTAATGTTCCCTTTTCCCATTAGGTCCAGTGCCTGTTTTGATTCTTTATCCAATCCTTTTATAAACAGGGTTCTGGCCAAGGAGTGATTTACCAGATTGCCATACCTTCTCAAGGCAAAATTAAACCTATCCACATAGTCTTCTAAGGATTCTTCCTCCCCCTGCCTAATTTTAAATAGTTCTTCATTTTTATTACTGGATCTGCAATAATCTTGGTATTTTTCCAAAAACTCTGTTTCCATTTGATCCCAAGAACGGATAGAACCCTGGGGTAAACCCATAAACCATCTCATCGCAGAATCTTTCAGGGTGGAAGGGAACAGTTTGAGTTTCTGGTTATCTGATCCATAATCATAAGTTTGGCAGACTACTTTGAATTCAAACAAGAACTGATCTGGATCCTCAGAGGAGAGTCCTCTGAAATTTGGCAGATGTGCTGGTGAGATATTCTTCATGGGAGCATTGTCTCCAGCAGCTAAAACAATAGGATATGAGAAGGTTCTTGGGGCCTGATTTTCCTCTTCCTTATGATTATCATTTTCCATGTTTAATACTAGTTCTTCTTCCTGAGGTTCTAGGAAATTAGGTTCTACCAAAGGATCTGCCTCAACTTTTTGTTGTAATTCCTGGATATAATTGGCAAGTGGAATATCTGTAGGATCTAAGGGATTGTTGTTTTGAAGTGCAGGTTCCAAATTAAGATCTAGGTTTCCTTCTTCAACAAGATTTTGTACCACCTCACTGCTTTCCCCTATGGTGTGTTGTTGGGGTGTCTGTTTAATATATCTTCCTTTAAGATCTCTAGCTCTAACCATACAGATCTATTCAAAAAACTATTTTTAACTCAGTGTCCCTAATTAACACAACTAGATCCCCGGCAACGGTGCCAAAAATGACGGGTTGTCGCTGTACCTCATCATTTAATCTGTTTTCAGATGTCAAAGAACTAGGGCTATGTCCATGGCTGTCTGCAACTAGGGATTCTAAGTGACCAGTTTATAGCTAATCCTAAAGCTTAAAAGAATGACTAATCTATTTGCTTGTTGAATAAATGTAATGAATGCTGTAAAACAGAATAAAACAAGAAATGTACTCAAAGCAAAGAATGATAACATGCATCTATCTACTAAAACAGGAAATACTTTTATAAAAGAAAACTTGAAACAATAAAACAGAGATACTAGCCTCCTGCCTGATTGGTGAGAGTGGGCCCTTGCTCCGCACCTTTGAGGCTAAAGGCTATTACAGGAAATCGGCACTAAAGATGATCTAACTAAATTCAATCCAATTCATTCATTTCTATATTCATGAGAAATGTATGGCTATAACAGAACTGAAATCTCTGAAAATCAGAATAATCTTATCATTGTTGTTTTATTACTATTTCTGAAAGTATATATATAAAGAGTGATGATATATCACTGAACTTATCTATCAGTCTGTCTAGGAGATGACACCATCTCTTATTTGTACTTAACTGTCTAACTTATGAAAGATCATCATGCAAAAGGGGTAGACTTGAGTGGAACAGAAGTCCACTCAGAGGTCTAAGTTTAGATCTTAATACACTTGGGCATCAAAGCCCTGAAAATAAGAACATTGAATTAGTTCAATTCGTAACTTATGCAAAATCTTTGGAAAGATAAAACTTCAGCAGTTTAACTGATAGTTGACCCTTCATCACTCAAGTGATGATTTGAGTGAAGTAAAGGGGGTGTTAGGATTGCTGCTGAAGTGTCTGATTAGCGGCTCTGACTGGAACATGCCCTATTCTCAAGAGGTTCTGAGGATAGCTGTTCCTGTCTGCAGCTCCGGAGATATTCCCCAAATCTTCAAAACCCAGGGGTCACTGTTTTTTGTTATAGTCTCCGGAGATCATTGAAGGCGATCTTCGGAGATGCACAAAACCGTTGTTTCTGATATGTACACCTGCTAATTCAAAAAAGAAAGAGAAATTCTGCATTTTTCCATTAATCCCACGCACATTAGCCACTTAATCAGAAATTCTAATCTCGAGTAATCTATCTTAATTAATCACAAATTAGAACAATCTTGCTTAACTAATTTGAGTGTAGACACAAGGAAGATGAACTGAATAGAGGAAAAGAGAGGCAAAAAGGGGTGTATTTTATGAGTGCAATTTGACACTCATCACCTGCTCCTCAGGGATCTACATATTTCCTTTTGAGAAACTCTTCCTTCAATTTGTCAAGTTTATTTCTGTGATCTGATGCCTTCCTAATCTTATCCAATGCAAATTGCTAGGCATTCTTCCTCCTTCTCACAAAAATAAAGCTATTATCAGAATTATAACCTTGCAGATAACCCTCTAGTGGTCTACCAGGGTCAACCATAGGGATACAATTCACTTTACCCATTTCTTCTAAGTCTTTGTTTGGTTGTAGTTGAGTTTCTTCAATTTGAGACACAAAGGCCAGTTCTTCATCCATCAAGTTACCATCCTCTTTTTCTTCCACAGAGAATAAGCTCAGGCTACCATCTTGAGTACTGTCAGAATCCCCAATACCTTGGTGTTCACTAACCTATGTCTCAGAATCCATCCCATCTTCAATTGTGTTGCTTTTAGCATTAAAATCATCTTCTTTTCCCAAACTTGGTTTCTCAAGAGAAATAGAGCTAATGTTTTTCTCAGATTGGTTTCTTTTCCCTTCAGAGGGGGGAACAAAAGAGTCTCCCCCTGAGGGATTCATATGCATATCTTCATTGGGAGCATTTTCATTTTTTTTCCTTTTCTTTGGTTTCAAAGCCCAATTTTTCTTTGTTCACATATCTGACTGGGCAGTTTCTCCTTTGGTGACCATCCATCTTACAAAGAAAACAAGAGTTTAACCCTCCTAGTTCTACTAACTCACATTCCATTATTTTATTTTCCCAATTAATTTCTAGGATTTCAAGAATTTGAACTCCTGTGTTAAATGCCACTAGCGGTCTGACATCTAGATGGGGAAGAGTAGACCTAGTTTCATCAACTTTTAGAATCTTTCCAAAGGGTTTTATGATCTGAGGTAGAAAATTCCAGAATTGAACAGGGACATTTCTAACTAAAACCCATCTTGATATAGACAAAAATTGGATTTTTTTATGGGAGGTATCTGGTGCCCATGGAAAGGCCTTAAATAGTGCCGACCCTATATTCCAATAAATTTTATCCACCACTCTCTTTTGCATATTGTGAATCTTTAAAAAAATGACAAGGATTCTAGATTGAATCATTCTACATAATGAAAAATGTATACCTAACTTTTTACTCCAAATTGACATCAACCAATTGTCAAAACAATTTCTCGATGGTAATTTATCAATGTTTATGGTAATGTATCAATGTTTATACATGTAAAGAATACAACAACATTTCTCAATCTAGATTCTTCGTTCTTTACAGCTTTGACCATATCTTCGTTAGGGCTTAATGAAATCTTTCTTGGCATGGAGGGGGACTCGCCTTATCTTTCTCCC
This sequence comes from Cunninghamia lanceolata, assembly GCA_027924645.1. Classification (NCBI taxonomy): domain Eukaryota; kingdom Viridiplantae; phylum Streptophyta; class Pinopsida; order Cupressales; family Cupressaceae; genus Cunninghamia; species Cunninghamia lanceolata. The sequence continues at coordinate 7,964,227 of BSBN01000165.1, read as the reverse complement.
ACATTCTCACTTCCCGTACCTTTTTCCTTGGCAATTCCACTATTGTCTCTGACAGAGTATTCGAACGAGAAACCTGCATTTTTGGGCACTGCTTCAGCATCCTCGGCTCTCACCACTTCTCTGTATGTCTTAAACTGCTCCTTGTTAGTATGAATATCACCATCCAAGTTGTTCTCCATATTACATTAACTACTACTAATAAATTCTCTTTGCAGAAATGTACTCCCTCTACCGCCACCCATACACCAACACACTTGGATGACACCCGGGTGATGCAGAGGAATGGGCGGGGAGAGCCAAAAAGAAATATTTGAAAATTCAAAAAAAGACAATCATTACACAATAGCCTAAAAATAATGAGAGCCAATAGACTTTACAGATGAATCAAAGACTCATAGAAAGCATACAATCATTCAAATCTCTCAAAGAAAATCCGAACGGTTCCAAAGCAGGAAGAGAGACCCAAACAGGAAGCACATAAAGGATTACAAAAACCCCTCGTGCAACCCCTGGGAACCTCTCGAGCACTCAGGATCCAAAAATTAAAAACTTCTAAATCCAACCATTTATTTAATTAATCAATCATTTATCATCCCTCTTCCATAGTCCAACCTTAGATAAATAAATCCAAATATTTATTTATCTAAGTTCCTCATCCCCATCCCAAAAATTAAATAAATATCCTATTTATTTAATTTCCTTTTTTATCCACGTTTCATTAAGTTGGGTAAAATCAATTAGTCAACTAATCCTCCACTTGCACAATCTTAAACATGATCAACTCATTCAAACCTTGCACAACCTTCAAATGTGTACATGAGTCCTTTTGGGCATGGGTATTTGTAGATGAGGCATGGGTCAAAGATTTGCCCATACCTCTAAAGTACCTCTTGATGTTATATGGAGCCTAATTAGACTTGGAGGTTAAATTTTCCCCACTTTTATTGGTGCAGTTTCCCCCCAAATTTTTTAACGGGGGAGTGCGGGGGGGCAGAGCCCCTCCTACGGGGCCTATTATTTTATAAAGGCGCTGGGAGTTATTTTTCTATTAGCTGACATAAAAAAACCCTAATTTTGTAATCGACATAAGGCTTGATAAAAGCAGCTACGGGTTAGGGTTTCCGTTGATATTGTATTGTAGAATTTGCAGCAGTATTGAGTTGCAGGGATTGCTGGTTGTAATTGGTTTAATTTACTGGATAATAATATTGGACTCTTTGTTTGGTGGATGTAGCCTAAGTTTGGGTGAACCACGTTAAAACTTGTCTCTCGCTGTTATTATTTCTGTGTATTTCCATTCCTATGTTTAATCTTTATTTGCATTTAATTGATATCTTCTTTTGGCTAACCCTAACACCCCTAAGGTACCCTTTCAATTCTCTCCATCCACTTCTCTCAAGGGAATCCTGAACCATTGTTTTCTCTTAAATCTTGTACCCCTCCATGTGCACCAAATACATGGTGTCACTTGGAGGTTCCTCATCATTTTAATACTCTTAAGAAATTAGATCCCTTGATCCTTCAAATTAATCCTAGCCCTCCATCCATCCTCTCAAAAATCTATAAATTGGCTTCAACCCAGGCCATTATCAAGACTCCTTGGAATGCAAAGTCAAGCTACTGGTAGGAGCACCCACATATCTCATCAACAATCCTTGAGCACATCCATCATAGCTTGCTGTAACAAGGATTGGTGTTGGTGAGAACTTTTATTGTTTTCTATAGCTTAACTAGTCATTTACTTAATCTAGAGGTTTCTTACAATCGTAAATAGGATAGATTAACTTAGTTTAATTTGTTCCTTCATGTTTACATTTGTATGTACACAATTATAATGTACAATTTAATATTTAATTGTGGTGTATCTTAGAGATGTGAACATCACAATGGGATAGACATTCTTTAGTCCACTTGCAAGTTATATGTAACATTGGGATAAATATTTAATGTGGGTTCCACATTGGGAAAATATTTTAATATTGGGAAAACTTAGTACTAAAAATTAAATAAGAGGGACATGGTTTAGTGAGATCATGGTTTTATAATACCATTTAGTGATTTTGTGCAAGGTTGTTTCTATAAAGGCAAACACGAGTAGTTGTGAAGGGTTGTCTTGTTGGCTTGTATAACCTTTGGCTTGTTGGCTAATGTTGGACTGAGCATCTCTTTTAGGTTGCATTTGTGATGAGAGGAAGCATGAATCGGGATGTGTGGTTACATGATTCTCATTTGCTTATTCACATGGAGTACAATTAGGGAGCTTGATATTTTAAAGGTATTCATGGAGACTCTTTAAGTGTATTGTAATATTTATTCATGAGACATTGAGTGTGGATGCTTTTGGAGGTTGGGTATTTCTCTCATGAGGGTTTTCCCAGGGTACATATGGTGTCATCTTGATGGTATGTTTGTTTATTCTTTTGAATTGTGGATTCTAAATACTGGTTTGCAAATTTTTCTCTCTTTGGAGTTATGTGGAAATAGTTTATTATAGTTGCAAATTTTCTTTCATGTTTGGTTTATGAGCCTACCAATATACTTATCCCATTCATAAATAGTGTTGGCCCAATATTTTAGAGTGCAAAACTATAGAAGGTTAGGACCATACTTGTAGCCCATTATTTCATCTCCAAGATATGCAATGAGTAATTTCTCTAGGCTAACTACTTACCAATGCATTAGAAAATATAAATTCCCAAAGGTTACCTAGGGTTATGCTATGAAAAAATCCTAGGGGGTCTTCTAATATACCCATAGGTACGTGGAAGCTCATGACCATATACAAAGGTTGTTTGAGGCCAAGTATTGGAGCCAAAATATTCCTCACTTCACCAAACTCTTTATGGAGAATCTAGTTTAGCCAAAAATGATAGCTCTTTTAAGGATATTTGAAAATGCCCAGCACGAGGTTTCTAACCTAAAAGGAAAAAAAACTATTTGCAAGAAGAAAAAATTGGTAAAAATATGGGTAACAATTTTAGTGCTACTACGACTGTACCCACTTTCTAATCACCAAGATCCCTCTAGGGTGAGGTGAGAGCATACGATGGACAATTACAGAAATCCCTAAATTGGTAACACTGCTTGCAGAAATGGCCTTGGAAAGAACTTTGATACCACTTTACAAATGAACTTGTAAGACAAAATATGTTGAACACATAGAAATATTATAGAAATGAAAATGTTTTTATTATCTTCACAAAGCCACTTCAACAAGGTAATCTCCAAATAGAGCATACACTCCAATTACAAATATTCCAAGATGTCTTTTCAGTTGAGGAGTTATTACAATGTATAGAGTTTTATTATCATCCCATGCATGTGGAATAAATACTTTAATCTAACAACTAGTGGGATGACTAACAAAGCATATGCACCCCTTTATTAATGCTACCTAAGGGTGACTTAAAAAGCTTGTGTTCCCAACTAATACTAGCTATCCTAAAATAGAATGGGGTACATAACAAATAGTATGGTTTCAAGCATAAACATGGAACACAAGTTGGCCTCACACAACATACAATAGGGCTTCTCAACACACAATTGGAATCAAACAATACAACTAACACAAGGAAGAAAAGTATGAAAAGGAGAGGAATGGAATCTTATTCGGCATTCCATAGCACAAGAAGGGATCATGAGACATTGACATGCCTCCAAGTAAGTACCCACCTCAAAGAATACTTTTCCAATAGGCATCACAATTAATCCCTAATGGATCATTACTAATGAAAGTTCATTTTATTTCTTATTTAACCATTGTAAATCAACCACACTATGGGGTGATCACAATGTTATATTTACTTGTAACAATTATTTTGTTTAGATTGGTAGCAATGTTATTTGACTATGATTATTTACTTGCAACAATTGTTTTGTTTAGATTGGTAGTCCAATGGTGCTCCCACTTGCTGAAGGTTTGAAATGATGCTCATTGGAAGTTGTTACTTCATCCCCTGCATCTGGCAACATTAATGATGGTGGGCGCATTTCAATAGATTTGTGCATATTATTTCCTAGAGTAGGAATTGTTGGGCCTATGATTGGAGGCATCAAACCTATCTCATGGTTTGTGGCATTGGATTTAATAGTCCATGGGATGGCAGTGTCTGCAGCTTCTCCTGAGCATGGCAGCACTGTTGGTGTGAAGATTGGCCCTCTATCCTATGTGACAGTTACTAGCTCAAGGGCTCAAGGCCACCCCTCTCAGAGATTAAACATTTAGCCACTGCCCTATGCACAAGCTCCTCCTATTGTGGAGTGTGGCCAAGACATCATTGATATTGAAGAATTTTATCTTCATCATGGGGTGATTTACAAGTTCAATAGTTTATGGCCCTCTCTTCCAAACCTACACAAATGGGTCCTAGAATCTTGGAAGCCTCTCATGGAGGGAAAGATTGAGCTCTTCCCCTATGCAAGGGGATTTTTCATTGTGACCTTTGCAACCTTTGATGAGAGGGACTTAGTGTTGGCAACAGGGTTCAGATGTGGGGTGTGCACTCACTTTTGATCAAACTATGGTCTGTCTCCTTCAACCCACTCATCGAACCTCTCAACATCAGACCAATATGGGTTAGGCTCCTTAATCTTCATTTCCAGTTCTAGGAAGATTCAAGCTATGAGTCCATTGGCAACACTATTGGTTTCTTCTTGAAGGTAGATTCCACTACTTCATTCATGGGACACTACATTTTTTCTGAATTTTGGTGGATATCGATATATCCAAACCTCTTCATGGAGAAATAGTTTTGATGGTGGGGAAAGGCCTTGGATGCAGCAGATTAATTATGAGGGCCTTCCTTTTATATGTAGATGATGTTTCTCTATTGGTCACCTAGCCTCTAGTTGTCCCCACTCTCATCACAAGGGTGCAACTATATGGTGAAAGAATGTCCTCGATGATCTGATTCTTCTCAAGATGATGAGCCTTCCTAGGATATTGTGCCCTCTCCTATTGTTCCTCCTATAGTGATTCATGATCTTGTGGGGGTTCCCTTTTGGCAAGTGTGGAATCGGTAAGACCCTTGACTCTTCTCAAGTCCTCTTCATCAGATAGGGCCTAACATTCCCCTTCATCAGCTATTGCCTCCCTATGGTGCATAGTGTGGAGATCCCTACTCTAGCTTCATCTTTGGCTCTCCCTACTTTCATGACAAGTTTTTCCCCCTGTCTATGTGAGTTGTGTATGGTGGAGGTGTTGACTGAGGATTCCCTTCTATCTCCTCAATCTAAGGATTTGGATTTGGGTTTACCTTGGATGGTGGTTCATAGAAGAAAGAAAGGCCTCCAAACTAGTTTATGCTTCACACCCTCAAATCAAGGGTGTTAGGTTTGCTAGATTAGGATCAAGCATTGTCTAGCTTTCTAATCCCTAGGTGTTGTGTTGTAGTGGGGTTGTCATTTTGAGCTATGTTGTTTGTCTCATATCTCACGATACTCGTACTATTTGCTTTTTATCTTCTTTGTTGTAAAATGCTATATTCAATAATTTTTAATCCAAATTTCATTCATTTCACATTACACATCAACCACAATGGGTCAATACCAATGCGTGCGAATTTATCTTCTTATATCCTTTTTATTTTGTCTTCCTCAAATATAGCACATCGATCTCTCAAGGATTGTTAGCTATGTTTGCTTAATCCTTCTCAAATATTGCAATTGTAATAACAAAATAATATTTTCCAACACTTCTAATTTACTCGTTTAAAATCCAAATTCCCCTTTTTATAATCTCACGTGCACATTTCACTTAGCCACTTAATTGATTTCACTTCATAAGCAACCCAAAGGCACACAAGGAAGTAATAGAAAACACACAATAAGCAAACATGTTACTAGGCTAGCACAATAGGGATCTAGAATCAAGCATGACTCAAATAGGGCTAACTAGTTTCACACAAAAGTCACATCATTATTCAAGCCAAGTATGATAGATATATACCAATAGACAAACCATGAGGATGCCTTCAATTAACCATCATTGGGATTTCCCTTGTACTTGCACGCTTCAATCAAATGTTATGCACACCTATCCAATAGGTAATAATAGTGAGAGAGAAGATAAAATCAACCAATCATCATATGATTTGCATTTCAATTAAATCATTATCAAAGCAATAATACAAAATTAACTCAACCAGCATAATATTTAAAATGAAAATAGTAAAGCTAAAAGAACTATACACAATTAATAAAAAAATAACATATATCCATATACATATTGATGAGGTATAAATAACCTCATTTCTTTAATGGATCAAATAGCCTTTTTGCACTATCCAATTCCCTAGCTTTGCCAATTTATTTATTTTTATAAGAGATATTTATCTATTTTTAATAAAATACTGTACAAATCCTGATTTCCTAAATTGATTGAAACTAGCTTGTAAATGTTGATTTAATGACATGAAAAGTTGGGTAACTGTGCAAGTTAATGCATTGCCTAAGAAGTGGATATCATGCAGCTATGAACGAGTGCACTGGAAGTTGTGGGTGTCAGAAATTTTAGGCTTGCATTTAATGAAGACTTTGTTTTATTCTACTATTTCTATGGTTACCCAAAAGACATTATGACTCCACTCGGAGTCCTGTTTATGTTTAAAAGATAGCAGTAGTTAATTTTCTATTTTTTAGTTATAAGACTTCTTCAAACTGGTATTTTCCCGCCATCAGAAGTTTAGGCATTTTTGAAGTAGTTCAATTTTGTTGTTGCTCGAAATATGGCTATAAAATAGACACTATGGATGAATGAAAATCAATCTTTTTAGTTCTCAAAATCATCAGACCTGTGTACTTGCAATTTTTATGAATGGAAATGATATTCTGAGTTCAGTTTCTTTTAAAAAAAATATGAAGATTTGAATGGAGTTCTCATGTGTTGTTGAAGCGATTGAATGTGATTTGGATTAAGGCAAACTTCTCCCACGAGCTGGCCACTCGCGGGACTGTAGGATAGATAAGTATTTCCTTTCTATGGATTTTTTTTTTTTAATTCAATTGAAGATAGTTCTTGTTTAGCTTATGTTGTTAACCTACAGGGTGTGTTGTGTAAAAGTTAAACTATTGTGTACTATTGTTTGGAACTTTCTGTGTTCATTGGAAGTTTTCCGGTGCATCTGCCTTAGTTAGAATTATTGTTTTTTGATGGTTAGAATTTGGAGTGCTTGCAACTTAGCAAATAGAAGTTGTGAATTGTTAGCATAGAATTTATTTGCTTTCTAGTGTAGAGTTTATCTGCTTTCTAAGTATAGAATTTATATGCTTTCTAGTCTAGAGTTTTCATGTTTCTTAGTATAGAATTTGAATGCTTTCTATAGTAGGATAAAATTACTGTTTCATTTCATGTACTGTTTCAACTTTTTAACAGATCTAGAAAACTGTTTCTCAATGAAATATCCAAACGCCCTATTGCAGACAGCCTCGGACACTACCCCGGTCAATAAACTAATAATTTTCATTTAAAGTGTTAGGACCTTACGACAGCTGTCACTTTTTGGCATCATTACTGGGGATACGTGAACTTTTCTAAGTGTTAGTAGGGCATTCTTGGGAGTTTCTTGTAGTAAACACCCAAAAATAGTTACCAAACCTCTCTTTCTGCATGGTTAGGAAACAAGGCCCACACGGAAGATTTATACCAAGAACCCCCCCAATAGTAATTCCAACCATAGATAGGGAGGAAGAAGTCTCAGCTGAAGAACTAAATTATGAATTGATCGAGTAGGATCAACCTGAGACCTCCCATCGTACCCCAGAAGTTTCACTAGTTGACCTAATCTTTGAGGAGATAGTTATTCAACCAACCAACCTAGTCTTTGGGGAAGAAAACATTCATTTTGACGTTATGGCTAATAATCTCCATAATGATGATATGGCAAGAATACCAATGACACAAACCTTTACCTACCCTATCGCTCTCAATGAAGATGATGATGCACCAATGAAAAATATTTCACCATCTATCTTGCCGACTTTCAGGGGACTTTCTTCTGAAGATCCTAACCAGTTCCTCTTTGAGTTCAAAGACTTGTGTCAAACATACGACTACAAGAATGACAATCAGAAGTTCAAACTTTTCCCTTCCACTCTAAGAGACGCTACAGTGCGTTGGTTTATGGGACTAGCTTCTGGATCAATAACTAACTGGGATGACATGGAAACTGTGTTCTTAGAAAAATACCAGAGTTATTGCAGAACTAGTGATAGAAAGGAAGAGCTGTTCAAACTGAGACAAAAAGAGGATGAGAGCCTAGAAGATTATCTTCATAGATTTATCTTTCTAACCAAATGATGTGGTGAGGAAGCCATAAGTGCAAATATTTTAAAGACTATATTCCTCAAATGACTTGATGAGGATGCAAGGAGAAGCTTAGATTTAATGGGAAAAGCAGATGTGTCCCAACTCGAACTTACTGATATCTCTGAGCTATGTCAAAAAATTTCTCATACTCGAGGAGGAATCCAAAAATCTAGCCTCCTAAGGAGCTCCAATGAAATAGGTAAAATACGAGAGGAAATAGCAAATTTGAAAACTGACATTCTTGTTCAACTAAACACTACCTTGGATGGAATACAAGCCAAAACACGTAACCCTGAGACCTTATCCATCTATTGTCCTAGGTGTCGAAACAAGTATCTATTAAGAGAATGTCCTTTGGACAAGGCTGACACTTGCCAAATTTGTGAAAAGAGTCATACCACTAATCAATGTGAGAATTTGAATGCCATCAAGACTTTTAAAAAATGACCATCTCACACTGAGGAAGAAATCAATTTCATAGGAGAAATTTCTCCTATGGTCATAACTCAAACCCTACATGGCGACCTCCAAACCATTGGAACAATACTCAATGGTCAGCTCCATGGCCTTCAGTACCACCTGGATGGGGATCTTATCCACCTTGGGGACCACCTAAATGGACAAACCAAGCTTGGGGAAACCCCCAATGGCCAAATTAGCAATGACATCCTCACAATCAACCCCCACAATGGAATCAACAACCAAACCAATTCTACAATGGTCCTAGACGAATGCCAAATCCACAACAAAACCTTCTAACGACTCCCCAAAACCCTCAGCAGGGTGAACAAGTTAACCAACCACCATTGCCGACACAACTAGTCCCAAGAACACACATCAAAATGCCCCAGTGTATGATGTTGATCAGAATAACATGGCAGGGGTCAATGCTATCTATTGTGGAAACCTTCAATTAAGATCGGGAAAAACACTTAATCAACTGACCATTGTTGAAGTTACAGAAGACCCAGGCGAAGAACTCAACACAGAACCAGAGACTCCTCTTGTACCTACAAAACATGACTCCAAGGAAACTCAGGAGGAATTGTCCTTACCACCACCTTAGATAACCTCAACACCTATCATAGGACCATCTCAGGAAGAAGTTGTTAAGAAACCACCAATGATTCCAGAAAAAAAAAAAATCTCATGTCAGGAATAAAACCCAGGCACCTTTCCCGGATTGTCTCAGATCAAATGCCCATAAGAACCCACCAGAAGTATCATTGTCTAATGAAACTGCTCTAATACAAGAAATTAAATGTCTCCATATCCGATCGAGATTCCCCTATTACAAGTGATCAAAAAAATTCCTGAACTAAAACAGCTAGTTAAACAATTGTGCATTAAAACACCAGGAAGGAAACCAAAACATATTAATATGGTGCACATTAATGGATATATGGCTAAACTGTTAGCTGGGAAAACCTTAACTCCAAAATATGGTGACTCAGGTAGGCCACTTATAATAATAACAATTAATGGAGTGGCAATACCTAATGCATTGGTGGACTTGGGACCAACCATTAACGTTATAACAGTGGATGTTATGGAAAAACTTGGACTCACTGACCTTCACCCCACAACTACCATATTACAAATGGCAAATCAGGTCATATCTATTCCCAAAGGAGTCTTAGAAAATGTCCCTATCAAAGTTAATGATTAAGAATATCCAGTAGACTTCCAAGTTCTTCAGTCCCTCACGCCCAAAGATAGTTACCCAGTAATACTAGGTAGACCTTGGTTAGCTACAGTCGTAGCCAAGATTGACTGCAGAGTGGGAGGAATGGTTATTTCACATGGTCTCAGTAGCAAACATCTAAGTCTATACCCCCCGCTCAACCTACAGAATATAACCAAATCTAGGTGGATGAATCAGATGAATCTGATAAGCAAGAAAATCTAGCTTCACTTGCCATGGTGGTTATTAAACAACACAGCGAAGAACTGGAAGATGAATTTGACAACGTCCAAGATCTTTCCATGGGCTCAAAAGATGAAGAAGCTTGAGAGGTGGAAGAAATTTTGGGACATCCAATCCACATTAAAGATGAAGAGCATGACTATACCAACCTAACAACTCGACCTTGTCCCCTAGCAAATATAATCTTGAAAACAAATCATTTCTTCTCAGATATTGCCAAACTTCATAGAATCATACCACACAGCTGTCCTCTCAACACATTAACAGAAGAAGTTTACACTGTCACCTCCAATTACCCTGGAACCAATACTATCATGTTATTACTAGGAAAAACTTTAAATATCACTAGTTGGTTGATGGAATCCGATGAGCACAAATTATTCGATGTTTTGATGAACAAGTCCAAAGCTTTTGCTTGGGACTTTACAGATATGACAGGAATCCACCCAAGTGTCTGCACCCACCACATCTACACCGAAGACGTTAGACCAGTCCGACAACCCCAACGAAGACTCAATGCAGCTCTCAAAGATATTGTCAAAACTGAAATTGAGAAACTCTTACAAGTGGGATTTATTTATCCTATTTCAGATAGCAAATGGGTTTCACCCTTAGTGGTAGTGCCAAAGAAAAATGGGAAATGGAGAGTGTGTGTTGACTATCGAGAACTCAACAAAGAAACCTACAGAGATTATTTCCCACTACCCTTCATAGACCAAGTTTTGGATAATCTGGCAGGAAGGAAGTATTTCTCATTTTTGGACGGGTTTAGCTGATATAACCAAATACAAGTGGCAGCAGAAGACTAGGATAAAACTACTTTCACCTGTCCTTGGGAAACATTCACATATCGGGTTCTTCCCTTTGGGCTTTGTAATGCTCTTGCCACATTCCAAAGAGTTGTTTTGGCTATCTTTGCTGAGCTCGTAAACAACTGTGTAGAAGTATATATGAATGACTTCACAGTTTATGGTTCCACTTTTGATGAAGGTCTCAAAAATCTAGATAGAGTGTTACAATGATGTGAAGATCATCAACTATCTCTAAACCATGAGAAATGTAATGGTAGAACAAGGTATAGTACTGGGACACCATATTTCGGCTGAAGGGATAAAGGTTGACCCCAAGAAGATTGAAGTGATACAACAGATGGAAACCCCAAAGAATCAAACTGATCTCAGAAGTTTCTTAGGACATTTTGGTTACTACCGGAGATTTATAGAAAACTTCAGTAAGATTGCAGCCCCCATGTTCTCTCTCCTGCAGAAAGATGTGGATTTTACCTAGATAGAAGAATGTCAAAAATCTTTTGACACCATTAAAGAAAAGCCTGTCTCAGCCCCAGTTTTACAAGGACCTAACTACAAACTTCCCTTCCATATATATGTTGATGCTTCCAACAATGCTATTGGAGCAGTGTTAGGCCAAGAAGATGAGAATGGAGGAAAATATGTTATATACTTAATTAGAAAAAACCTGAGCCCCACAGAACGAAATTACACTACCATGGAGAAGGAATTTCTGGCAATAGTCCATGTAATAAACAAATTCTGGCATTACATTATAGGATACAAAGTGACTGTATTCACAGACCATTCAGCTATGAATTACTTGATGAACAAACCCTCAGTGAATGGACACATAATCAGATGGTTATTACTTCTCCAGGAATTCAATGTGACCATAATGGATAAGCCTGGGAAATTCAACGTAGTTGCAGAATTTCTATCCTGGATAGAACAAGATGATGGAGATTGTACTCCTGCTCAGGATGAATTTCCTGATGAAAATTTATTCACTGTCTCCATTAAAGCACCCTAGTTTGCAAACATTACCAATTACTTAGCCGCTTTAGAACTTCCCCCAGACTTCACATCAAAATAAAAGAAACGCCTCATTCAGAAAAGTGCTCACTTTAAATGGATTAATGGCATGTTATTCTGATATGGGCCTAATTTAGTCCTGTGACATTGCGTCAGACCAGATGAAACATACAACATTCTTAGAGCTTTCCATGACAACCCATCTGGTGGACACTACTCTGCTAAAAGAACTTCCCATAAAATTTTAGGTGTAGGATACTATTGGCCCTCAATGGACAAGCATGTGAAGAACTACGTTCGCCATTGTGATGAATGCCAACGGGTGGGAAGACTTATGGTATCCAATGAAATGCCTCTGCAACCATAGGTAGTTTTTGAACCATTTGAAAAGTGGGGATTGGATTTCATTGGTCCTATAGATCCCCCTTCGCAAGGGAAAGAATATATTCTAGTCTGCATGTACTATCTTACCAAATGGGCAGAAGTAAAAGCCCTCAAAGTTGCTCAAGAAGAACAAGTTGCAAACTTTCTGTATAACATAATTTTTCTCAGATTCGGAGCCCCTAGGTCCATTCTCACAGACCAGGGACCTCAATTTATGTCCAAAGTTCTATTAGCTTTCACCAATCAATTCTAGATAAGCCATAAAAAGTCATCACCCTATCACCCGCAAGCAGATGGACAAGTAGAAGTCACTAATAGGGAGCTCGAAAACATCCTAACAAAAGTAGTTTCATCAGGTAGAAAGGATTGGGCCAGGAAATTGCCTGAGGATGTTTGGGCTTACAATACAACTTGGAAATCCACCATTGGTTTTACCCCTTATGAATTGGTCTTTGGGAAGAAACCTTCTCTCCCCATTGAATTTGAACTCCAAACGCTTAGAACAACAATGGAGCTAGATTTCGACCTTGATCGAGCTCAGGTGGAGAGAGTCTTGTAGCTTAGTGAACTAGATGAACTCCGCTTAGAAACCATTTATTAGACTGAGCTAGTTCAACAACAATGAAAGGCCTAGCATGATAAACACATCAAAGAAAGAGAATTCCGTTCCAGAGATTGGGCGCTGCTATTTGATTCCTGATACAAGGAACAGAAAAGTAAACTCAGAACTCATTGGTTGGGTCCATATGAGATTTCTAATGTGTTCCCAAACGGAGCAGTACAACTCAAACCCATTGATGGTGATTCTCGAACCCTCTTAGTCTATGGACATCGACTCAGGATCTACCATAAACCCGTCAACAAAGAAGAATTTACTCGACTGGTAGAAATGCATGGAGAAACTTGATGTATTGATTTTGCTTTGGCAGAAATAATACCATAAATAACTCATAAAAAAAATCATTTCATGTTTGAATGTGTGTATATGCATTTAGGAATAATTCTTCATATTTTCTTCATAAGTACTTGCCTAAATTTCATCTCTGTTTTGTAGGGTTTCATCTTTTAAGAAGTATTACAAATTTTGGCGCATCTTCCAATGATGCTTTGAAACTTGTTGTCTAAATAAGATCTCTACCTTCACTTTGTTCCTCCATTCTGGTTGCATCTTTTAGCGATGCTCCGGAACTTTGTTCCTGCATTCCAACTACATCTCTCAGCGATGCTCTGGAACTTTGTTCCTGCATTCTAGCTACATCTTTCAGCGATGCTCTAGAACTTTGTTCCTGCATTCTGGATGCATCTTTCAACGATGCTCTAGAACTTTGTTCCTGCATTCTGGCTGCATCTTTCAGCGATGCTCCAGAACTTTGTTCTTGCACTTCGGCTGCATCTTTCAGCGATGCTCCAGAATTTTGTTCCTGTGTCTCGGCTGCATCTTTCAGTGATGCTCTAGAATTTGGTTCCTCCAGCCGTTGCATCTTGCGACGATGTTTCAAAATTTTGTTTATATTCCCCATGTCCATTCCATCAAATTTTCTTCCATCATTGTAACTTGCAATCGACATCCCTGTAAATTATTCCTATTTTCTGAAGCACACCACTTACCCCGCAATCCACTATGAAATCCATCATGAGTTTGAGATCTCTGACCATAGTAAATAATTATTATGACAACCTTTCGTCATAATACATTTTAGTCACCTCATCACCATACCATAATAAATCATCCATTCCATTATCACATCATAATAAATTCATCTCATTCCAACCAGTTAGTACCACCACATAGGATGTTATTACGTTAGTAGGTCAAGCGACTTTCAAATTGATAACGAGATGGAAGGTACGTACATATTTTATTTTTAATAGATCATTTATTATAAGTAAAGATAGATAAGTTGGCACGAACCCATTTCTTTTCCCAAAATAGCAAATGTACGAACTGATCATTCATTAGAGAAGGTGACGGCTCGATCACTCTCTCCAATGCCAAGCCATAATGAACTATTGTTAACCAATGAAAAGCCAAGTACCCTGAACTAATATTATCGAAGTCCAAGTGTCCTTGAAACTTACATTCCTTTTTATCTTTCTATCAGTTTCCTGAGTAGATTCAGAGTGGTACTGTGATATTTCAATAGTCTTGAGTAAAATGGGAGGAGCCAAATGCAAGTCTGAGCCAGTTTCACTGGACAAATTGCTGGCATTGGGGAACATTTTAGAATTGTTTCAGAAAGTAGGGTGGCTAGATTTTATAAAGAAATTTGAGGGACATCATGCACAGATGGTCAAAGAATTCGCCAAAAACTTTGCAGATGGGCAGTCAATTGTGCTTGGAAAGAAATTTCAGGTACGTCCTCAAATCATCTCCAAATTATCTGGTATTAGAAATGAAGGAATTAATCTATTTGAAACTACAAATATTTCCTATCAAAAGATGATAGAGCTTTCTGCACGGGAAGGGGAACCTCACCCATTGTTAGTTGTCAGTACCCGAGGGCAAAATAAGGGATTTCAGAGAATGTCCATTGTAGAACCATGGCGGATGGCAGTCGCATGGATTATTAAACATTTCACTTGTGAAGGGCAATGTGCCACAGTAGTCGGTCCCCCTTTTCGACTGCTCATTCACTTGCGTCATGGCCTGTAAAATCCTGAATTGAGGGTTAGCATACCTGCATTCCTTCATGATTCCCTTGTCTACATGATAGAACGTTTTAAAATTGGGTCTGGGCCTTTAAAGCATCATGGGCTTATACATTTAGTCTGTAAATATCATTTTCGTAGAAAAAGAAAACCAGACGAGAAATGGCAAAAATTCCTACAAATTTTTGAAAACCCTAAACCTCTAAGACAATTGAGGTAGGTGAATCATTTGGTAGGGCGGACCAAAATATAAGAGAACTTTCCCTGCACCCCAAGATGACAGATAAGCTCCTGGCGGCGAATCGCCAAAAAATCCATCAAACCCTCCAAACCATGAAGAATGGCTCAAATCATAAAATGTACCTGAAACCCCAGAGAAACAAGAAAATGTGGAGCTAGTAGACTCAGAAGAGGAAGGTACTCGGCCTCATAAAAAGGAAAAGAGACTCAAAACAAAATTACAAAGGCCTCCCCCTTTGAGAAGGAGTAAATGGTTAGCTAATGAGCCTAGTTGTGCCACTGCCTATGAATTACCCCCTGTTCCCAAGAAAACGAGAAAAGAAAGGCAGCCCAGTGAAAAAGTGACTCAGCCTGATGAAAATGTATCCCAAACTTGTGCAGATATAACTCAGACTGTGGAAAGTAATGAACCCCCTGCATCTAAACCATCAATTAGCCCATCTAAGGAGAACCCTAAGGAAAAAGGAGAAACAAGACAAGAGAAAACGAGTGATCAGATGCCTAATTATGTCTTAGTGGAAGAAGAGGAGGGTCAAGAATTTGAAACAACTTCTTCATTTCAACAGCCAAAAAATATCTAGGAAGTTGATGCAGTACTCAAGGAGAGACAATCGTCTCCCCTAAATAATGTTGATAATATAGAACAAGGTCCATCTGGGGCAATTAATAAAGAACCTATATCTGGTAATGAAGCAGAAGTCTTTATTACCCCCTTCTCTACAATGCAGAAGATAACAGAGGTGAAACTATGACACTGGAAACATAGAGGTTAAACACAGAAAGTATGCAGTTGAGAAATCAAATACAGTTGAATGAAGAACAATTGAGTAGGCAACAACAAGAGATAGAAGAATAGAAAGAGCTTCTTGAGCAAAAGGATCAAACCATTAGAGAGTTGCAATCTCAATTGCAGCAAAGGGATAAGCACTGTTAGGAGAGTCTAGCTGAAAAAGATAGACAAATCAAGAACCTCACCTTCAACTTAGAATAGTGCCTTAAGACATTTGCAGAGGAGCAAGAGAAGCAGAAACTTGAATTGAATGAAGCCATAAGTAAAACGGTGGAACTGGAGCAAGACTTATAAGAAATAAATGTTAAACCAACTGTGGAATCAAAAGAGGTTCAAACCGAACCCACTAAAATGGAATGGTTCTAGGTTCACATTCTGCCCTTGCTCACTCAATGGATGGAACGATGCTATTTCTTAAGGCAAGCTGGAGCCGAAAATGCTAGACTGAAGAAAGAAATAGTATTGTTAAAAGGAGTCTTATGATAGACTATATCAGGCCAAAATGGATGCATGTCAAATTGGAGAATTGTTGCTGGCATGTAGGAAACCGTCTAGGTTATATTCAATGTTTCTTAATGAACAGTTGTTAAGGTGGAAGCTCTTGAGAATCTCTTGCAATTTACCACATGATCCTGATGACCAGCAATCCTTTATAGCATTCAAAGAAGCATCACCTATGCAAAAGAATTTATTATGTGAGTTCTTAATTCATAATTTATTCCTTGAGAAGCATAGTGATTTCTTCATCAATTTGTTTGTGGGAGAAGTTCAGTTAAGAGCATTTCTGTCAAATATGCAAAATCAAATTCAGTGGAAGGACAGAACCAGAGAATATCTTCATGTAGAAAGAACTGTAGGATTACACATGAGGCATCCCAATCGAAAACCTTTTACTTTCAAAGCTCAATTCAGGAGAATCAAGAGTTATGAATAGATGAAACAAAAATACAATGAAAGTATTAGGATCTGTTATGAAGATTTTAAGATTCATGGACCACAGTTAATTGACAGAGCTTGGAATGCTTGTGAGGAAAGGTATACCCCCTTGCCTATGTATTTAAAAAGAAGAGAAATGATTTCCCCCACTAACTTCAGATGGTCATATAAAAGGGCAGAGGCATTGATAGAAATTCTTCAACAACTAAAAACTAAATGGATAGGAATGAGATACAAGCTACCTCTTCTTTTACAACCACCTCCTGCAGTCTTAGTTACAGAGCCAGAACCAAGGGACTTACATACCTGGCAGCTAAGAGTCAAACTTCACAAAGGTTTTCTGAAAGTCCCTGGTCATATTGATGAAGAAGCAGATGAGGTATATGATTTGAGCTCAAGGTATGATGAGTTGAATAAGAAAAGGGAGGTAGAGAGACAAAGGGTATATCATAGAGCAGGAGGACCTGCTCAAGGTTAGGAAGGGGAGGAATGATGAGGTATAAATAACCTCATTTCTTTAATGAATCAAATAGCCTTTTTGCACTATCCAATTCCCTAGCTTTGCCAATTTATTTATTTTTATAAGCGATATTTATCTATTTTTTAAAAAATATTGTACAAATCCTGATTTCCTAAATTGATTGAAACTAGCTTGTAAATGTTGATTTAATGGCATGAAAAGTTGGGTAACTGTGCAAGTTAATGCATTGCCTAAGAAGTGGACATCATGCAACTGTGAACGAGTGCGCCGGAAGTTGTGGGCACCAGAAATTTTAGGCTTGCACTTAATGAAGAATTTGTTTTATTCTGCTATTTTCGTGGTTACCCAAAAGACATTATGACTCCACTCGGAGTCCTATTTATGTTTAAAAGACAACATTAGTTAATTTTCTATTTTTTAGTTATAAGACTTCTTCAAACTAGCATTTTCCCGCCATTGGAAGTTTAGGAGTTTTTGAAGTAGTTCAGTTTTGTTGTTGCTCGAAATATGGATATAAAATAAACACTATGGATGAATGAAAATCAATCTTTTTAGTTCTCAAAGTCATCAGACTTGTGTACTTGCAATTTTTATGAATGGAAATGATATTCTAAGTTTTAGTTTCATTTTTAAAAAAAATATGAAGATTTGACTGGAGTTCTCATGTGTTGTTGAAGCGATTGAATGTGATCTGGATTAAGGCAAACTTCTCCCACGAGATGGCCACTCGCGAGACTGTAGGATAGATAAGTATTTCCTTTCTGTGGATGTTTTTTTTGTTTTTATTCAATTGAAGATAATTCCTATTTAGCTTCTACCGTTAACCTGCAGGGTGTGTTGTGTAAAAGTTAAACGGTTGTGTACTGTTGTTTGGAACTTTCTGTGTTCATTGAAAGTTTTTCGGTGCATCTGCCTTAGTTAGAATTACTATTTTCTGATGGTTAGAATTTGGAGTGCTTGCAACTTAGCAAATTGAAGTTGTGAATCGTTAGCATAGAATTTATCTACTTTTTAGTGTAGAGTTTATCCGCTTTCTAAGTATATAATTTATATTCTTTCTAGTTTAGAGTTTTCATGTTTCTTAGTATAGAATTTGAATGCTTTCTATAGTAGGATAAAATTGTTGTTTCATTTCATGTACTGTTTCAACTTTTTAACAGATTTAGAAAATTGTTTCTCAATGAAATATCCAAACGCTCTATTGCAAACAGCCTTAGACACTACCCCGGTCGATAAACTGATAATTTTTATCTAAAGTGTTAGGACCTTATGACAGCCTGTCACATATATATAATATGCATATCGAGAATCCAAATATCAGTATGCCAATATCCATAAGCAATAACTAATCAATACAAAATAATATATAATATCACATAATCCCTAATACATGAATACATGATGAAGAGGACAATACAAATTCCTTTAGGCCCTACAAGATGGAAAGTTGGAAAGGTACAAGACAAGAATAGTAGCAAAAGGATATTCTCGAGCTCAGAGAGTTGACTTTGGTGAAATATTATCTCTTGTTGTTAACTTCCATTAGATTTGTGCTTTTTGTTA
The DNA here is from genome assembly GCA_027924645.1 of Cunninghamia lanceolata. NCBI lineage: Eukaryota > Viridiplantae > Streptophyta > Pinopsida > Cupressales > Cupressaceae > Cunninghamia > Cunninghamia lanceolata. Next base: position 7,945,129 of record BSBN01000165.1, on the reverse strand, counting down.
CTATTGCTTATGATTTAGAAACAGAGAAAATGGATGTTAAAATTATATTTTTATTTGGGGATCTTAAAAAGGAGATTTATATGAAAGAGCTTGACAATTTTGTGGTGAATGGAAAGAAAATTTTGGTCTGTGGGTTAAAAATTCTTTGTATGGTTTGAAGTAGTCACCATGGATGTGGTATTAGAAGTTCAATGTCTTTTCCTTAGAGCTTGGTTTTTTAAGAAGTGAAGTTGATCGTTGTGTTTAAAATTGGTTAATGATAATTTATTAATCAGTCTTATATGTTGATGGCATCTTGTTCATTGGAAACAATAATGAGATTATTAGGGAACTTAAAAATCAACTTCAAATGCTTTTGACATGAAGGATTTAGAGGCATTTAGAGGCTACAAAATATATCTTGCTATGAGAACCAACAAGGATCAAGTTAACAAAAAGATATGGCTCAATCAGAGTAAATATGTTGACACTATTTTACAGAGATCCTGTATCTAGGATTGTGAGCTAGTGAGTATTTATTTACCTATCAGTACTAGGATTTCTTTGAAACAATGTGCTAAATCCTCTAAATGGTTTTGAAGATATGTATAATGTTCCTTATGATAGTGATGTTGGTAGCCCAATGTATGTAATGGTTTGTACTAGACTAGATATTATCTAAGCAGTGGGAGCTCGTAGCGGGTTTATCTCTAACTTTGGTAGAGAGCATTGGACTTATGTGAAAAGAGTGTCTAGATATTTGTGTGGGACTTTTAATTATTACACTTATTATCATGGGACTAATGATGTAGACAAGTTGTTGAACATACAAGGCTTTTGTTGATGCAAATTGCACTGAGAATTTGGATTGTAGGAGGTCAACCAGTGGTTATGTGTTCACTATGTTTGGAGGTGTTGTTGGTTGGATGGGTAAGAGGCAACTTACATTATGATGTCCACTACATAAGCAAAGTATATGGCTATGATACATTCTTGTAAGTAAGTAGTGTGGTTACAAAGGTTATGTTCAAGTGTTGATTTTGACTGCAGAAAAATGAGGATCAGATGTGAAAGTCAAAGTGCTATCTGTTTAGTGAAGAATCCAATGTACCATGCTCATATTAAGTATATTGATGTTTGGTACCACTTTGTTCGTAAGATGGTTGAAGACGAGAGGATCCAAATACATAAGGTTGCCACTTTGGAGAATGTTGCATAATCACTTACTAAGTTGGTGAGTAGAAAGAAGTTTTGTTGGTGCAAGAAGGCTATGGGTCTTGCCTCTCCTAGCACTTTTTTTCCCTCTATTATGCCTTTGCAATGTAAATATCAAGTGGGAGAATGTTAGAATTAGATGTGTTATTCACCTTACAAGTCCTAGTTGAACAATGTGGTAATCTGAGTTAGGATTATATTGTTGCAAATATTATTTCCTGTGTGTTAATGAAACAGGATGCCTTTGTGAGAGTTGGAGGCACATGTGGAATGGAATATTCTTTCAAACACTAGGCAGTATTATTTGTAAGAAGCATAATGTGGAAGGAAGCATTGTAAGCAACCATTAGACAATTGGCATGAAGTGGAAGGGAATCTATGACACTTTATGATCTTATAAGATGTGTAAGAAATATCTCTGACATTGTAAGAGGTGTAAAAAGCATATAGCCAATGTGTAAAAAGTTGATTGCCTTTCTTGGACTTGGGTAGTTGTTTTTGATTAAGCAAACAAGAAACAAGGGTCTTGATCCCTATACAACAATAGCCCCCCGGGCCAGGGAAAGCAGGCCCAACTAGGCCAAAAACAACAGAACGACAGCACAAATACATCAACCTTGTTGAAAAATAGAAAAACTAAACAAAGGATCTAAACAACACCAGATCCCAAGCAAGCAAATCTAACCCCCTTAACCTTAGAGTGCAATGCAACTACAAATTTGGGGAATCCTTTCTTTCTTCGTAGAATCGTTGTCTAGGAAACCTCGGCATCTAAATCCTTAGAGCGAGGCGAGAGGAGGGGATCCTCAACAGACGCCGCGTCCATAGAGATCCCATGCAAAGTAGTCGACCCGAACTTGGGTAGTTGTTATTTTGTCCTCTAGTGGACTATTTTTGTCCTCTAGTGAAGATGGACAACCAAGTTCACGAGAAAGATCTTGAAGCTTCTACAAAGATGCTTGTAACTCACAAATGCATGTCATTAAGTCTATTTCCATGATAACCACTTAGCTCATGGTTTTGAGTTGATAGTTTGTAATACTACTTAGTGGTTTTGTACTTTGCTTGGTCTATAAAAGCAAGCGCATGATTAGTAGTAAGAGAAGATCTTGTTGCAAGTTGAAGTACTATTATACTCTTGGAATGTTATCAGACTAAATGGAAAAGTGTAATGTATTGATATATTCTAAATTTTGTGCTCTCTTTGGTATACCCAAAAGGATTTCCCCCACATATATCTAGTGTTATTTTTGGTTTGCATTTTCATTGCTAGTCTTGTTATTCCATTACATGATTTATCATTGATTATTTTATAAGATTTGATCACTTATGTTAATGTTCTTATTGTGCCATCTCTCCATCTTTTCAACAAAATCTCTTATTATAAATTTGTTAAGTAAAATGTAATACAACTTAAATGTTTTTCTGATAAGGTGTTACAAAGCATAATTTGAATTTGTAACATTTCTTTCAAGATTTAAAATAAAATTAAACAAATTTAAAAGAACTTTTTAAATTAAAATTTAAAAATAAAATGCAAACCTTTATACCACTTCTTTTTAATTGAAATTAGTTTTACTTCTTATGAATATAAAAAATTGAAATTAGTCTTACTTCTCATGAATATAAAACCATAATTAAATATTTTAGAATAGTAACTAAAATTGTTCAATTTGAATAATAGTAATAGTAGAACAATTTGAATAATAGTAAGTTCCTTATTACTGCTTCTGATATAGAAGTGACAATAGTCATCAATCCAAAAAGTGAACACTTTTCTTTGCAAAGTAATTAGTACTTCAACAATCACTATTACTTAGATACGAGTGTTTATACCATCTATACAAAATGTCTAGTAAAAAGAAATGCAAATATACTTAAAACCCATCAGATGGTCTTGCCCCAAAACAAATATAGCTCTCCGCATCTTAGCATAGGCTTTAAAATTTGTCAAAATTGTTCTTTAAAGTCATGCTTATGATTGCTTTATTAGAAACTATTGAGCCATTATGAGACTCAAGGGTGTAATCCCTTTGGCAATAAATACAACGGAGCTTTATTGGATCAACCTTCCCTCCATTCTTCATTCCCCTCAACTAATGAGACAATGAGGGCTGTCCTCTTTTCTCTAGTTTCCAAAAGTGTGTTTTAAAAGCAAAACCACAAGCCTCTAGTATAGCTTTCTTTTGCCAAAAAACCCACAAGGGGTACCCACTACATGGCCCTTGTAATTTAAGTATCATATTTTGTTTACCTAGGATTAATGAACGGTTTAAGTCATGGGTTAATTAGAGTTTACTTTTCTACTAAGTATTTAGTAAGGAACCCTAAAAATTCCTCTTTCAATTTTATTTTGTTAATGCAACATAGAGAGTATTGTATGTGTACTCTTATGTTATACCCTATTATAGGTGCAATCCATCTCTGTTAAGCAAGTACCCCTATTTGTGCGCATTTGGTTTTCTCTAGTTCGATATTTTTTGAGAAACGTTTCAGAATTGCAGCACATTGTGATCTATTAGGTAATTCTTGAGTCATGGTCACTGAATTTGCTAGAGTTGTCAAGCAGCTCATTAATGCAAAATTGTCAATATTTGCTCAATACTATGTAACAAAAGATATAATTGACTGAGAATATTGTGCCATATCAAAGGATCCATTTAGTCTAAAAGACATTAGAAGCTATTATGAATTGTCAATCAATTTGCATTGCTGATCAGGTTATAGGGCATCTGTCAATCAATTGTACAATGTTCAACTTCATAAAAAAGTTGTTCTTTGTGGATACACCCCTTTCCTTGCATTAAGAATTAGTTTTTCAATTTGCTGACTGCTACTTACTATCATCTACAACAGACGCTTGACCTCCCCCAGCAAGAAAATCGTATTCGAACAACAGATTGAAATGTTATTCTAAGGACACATCAAGGGAAAACTTACCCTTCGATTAATTTATCAGTACCTTATTTCTCTCGACTTAATCAACTACCTTCCAATCAGCATACTTGCTAAGATCAGTGGCATATGACTTCCATATCTTAGAACTTTCAAGAACGTAAATAGAAAACTGTTTGTGTAAAGACACTAATGAATTGAAGCCCAGCAGGGAAAGGAGTGCCACTCACAAGGATGGACAAATGGCACTGGTAAAATGGTATTCATGTAACTTTACATTTAACAATTATTCATATAATTAACCTTACTGTTATAGTACTAAATGCATTTTAAAACTAGTTAATATCATTTGCCATTAACTAGGCCAATTACAGAGAAACACACCAAGAATGAATCAATACTGGATTGACTCCCAACAAAACTGCTTGAGATAACTACAGACAAATAAATTTAGTGATGACTAAGTTCAAAATTGCCGAAAACGAGTGAATATATCCAATATTTGCTATGAAATTTCAACCGACCAGTTTAAGGGCACCAGCTGCGAAATGCAAATATATGTAGAATTGAAGTATGAGAACAATGATAAAATCATGCAGTATATGTAGCTATTCTTTATACTGTTCAATTACATATTCATTTTCATTGTTCTGTGACTTTGTGTGCCTATATATCATAACAACTCTGACTAAATACAGATTGGAAATAAATTTATAACATGACTCTCAATCTAGCATGGTTGGTCCGTAGATGATAAGTATAAACCAGAGCTCTTGTACAAAATCAAGTCAGGCCCTGCCACAGCCTATCCACACAATACACTAAAAGGATCCTAATGCCTTGAACAAGTGTTTTTGGCAAAAGGAAGGCCGATGAAACATTATCAACGAAGGCAGTACAGTATGTCATGGTTCTCTTTTTCAGTTTTCTTCAGTTTCTTACCAATAACAACCATTTTTTCATTGATATGTTATTGGACATGCCATACATACCAACAATACAGTTGCTTGGTTCCACCGAGTAGTAGCTATACTTAATGGCTGTTTATAGGATCACGGTATCATTGTGTTTCTTGTACAATATGCCACAGAATTATCTATTAATACAACTAGCATACTATGAACTTAGAAAAATTACAGGATGTGACGAATTAAAACTGCAGACACTGCATCTACAGTGTAACCAATTGAAACATCAACACAAATCAGTGCAGAGAATCATCATCTGTCTGACTTTTCTTTTTGGTAAAAATACCTCCAATATTTGGAATCAGTTGTTTCTTCTTCTTGAGAGTAAATGATCTATCAATAGAATGAACATGGTCAACTTTTTCTGGAGAACCAATTTTGATGTTAAGCACCTTACCAAGAGGCTGAGAATGCACAGATTTATCTTCTGTAAATGTCCTTGAAATATTATTTTTCTCATTGTTTGTAAAGTCTTGTGCAGCTGCCAAAATCACAGCCCTCTTACGTTGCTCTCGTTCTCTCCATTTTCTAAGTTCACCTTCAACTGCTCTCTTGGCTGCTTCTGCCATCTCTGCTTTATGCAACACTTGCTCTGATGCTGTTTTAGTTTCTTCAATCTCTCTATTAGCAGCTTCTAGTTTCATCAATAATTCCTGCTCAGCAGCTTTTATAGCATCAACTTGAGCTAAGGAAGCAGCAACCTTCATATTAGCAAGTTCATCTGCTTCTACAACCTTCCGGTTTAGGGAATCATACTCCTCTTGTGAGATGGTAATCCCACCACCAGATTCTGATGTAGAAGCACGAGCAGCAATTGTTTTCTCAGTTAATGCTTTTATCCTGCCAAGAGCTATTTCCTCGGCAGCTTTGGCAGCATCAGCCTCCTTCAATGCTGCTTTGAATCTACTTTCTGCTGTATTCAAGGCTGCCTTTGCCTCTTCTGCTTCCAATTTTGCCTTTTCTGCTTCCTCTTTCATCACTTCAGCCTCTTTTCTAGCATTCTCAGTTTCTGCAGTGAGTTGTTGAAGAGCTAGTTCAAGATCAGAAGTGGCATCTTTTGCTTTTGTTTCAGATGCAGCAGCTACTGTCAATGTTGATCTACATTTATGAAGTTCAACATTCAGGTCTGCTGCTGCTGCTTCTGCATCTACCACTTTCTGTTTTGTTTCTGCTAATTCTTTTCTAATCTTCTCCAGTTCATTCCTTACAGAATCCATGGAAACTCTCAAGGCCAAGTCTTCTTCTATTGCCTTCTGCATGTTTTCCTTTGCCTCGTCAAGCTCTACAGAAAGTGATTCTACAGATGTGCTTCCAACAGATGTGACATTTTTTATTTCTTCAATTTCTAACTTCACCTTATTCAGTTTGTCATGAGCCTTAGAAGCTGCTTCGGCAACCTTCGACTGCAATTGTTTTGCCAAAATTATCTCTTTTTGTACATTTTCCACTGCAACTACAGTGGTAGTCAGCTTTCTCTCAAGACCTTTAGCAGCTTCAAGTCCTTTCCTTAGAGCCTCCAACTCCTTGCCAGTCTGTTCTACATCTGCTGCATCTTTTCGTGATTGGGCCTCCTTCTCTGCTAGAATATTAGCATGTTCCTTTTCTGCTTCAATGCAAGCCAATTTGACAAGGACAAGAGACTCATTACTTGCAGCACTCTCCTTCAAAAGCTCATCCACCCTTTTCGAGCTTGTTTCAGCTTTCATCATTGCATCTTCTGCCTGCTTGGTTGCAAGCGCTTTTGCTTCCAAGGACGCTGCAAGTTCTTGTTTCACTCTTCTCAGTTCCTGTTTAGCAGTGTCCAACTCAGTTACTATTGTGATATGCTTGTCTCTTGCAGCATAAAGCTCCTCTTGCCGGCCTGTATTGTTGTCCTCTGACATATTGGTATTTGCAGGTTCTAGCTCTTCTGCACGCAGCATGGCTATTTTAGTGGCCTCACTTGCCTTTTCTTTTAACTCCTTAGCCACCTCCAATTTTTGAGTTAGATCTTTCACAACCCTTTTTGCCTCTTCCAGCTCAAGCAGGGTTTCAACCTTAGTAGCCTCTGCATTCTTCAACTGTTCCTTGGACTTGTCCAATTCCTTTTGCATTTGATGAAGTTCTGTTTCCTTGGCTATTCGCCTCTATGAACAGAAAAGAGGAACAAGTCCAAAAATAATAAGTAAATGGAGTATAAACCTATAGAATTCATACCTAGCACATTTGCCATAACATAACACTGATAATGATAATGAATTACCTCCATAACTGGAAGTTTAAACCTTTTTCCTTCAGCTTTGTCTCCAAAGGCTCCCTCTCCAAACAAGGTAACTGCAGCTTTAACTGACTCAAAAGGTGCTGTTGTATCTATTTCCCACTCTGTTCTAGTTATTAGATTGTCAGAACTATTGACCACCATGTTTGTAGAGATTTCTTGCTCTGTCAATAATATGCCTCGGAAATTAGAAAAATACGAACATCAGAAGATATGTGCAAAAGTATCTGAACATCAACATCATATATCAACATGCATTTTGTTACCAGGGCATGCAGTACATTAAATTAAATATCACAAATTCTTACATGACTAAATCCATATCTATGAATATTAAATATGTACTTGGCATGCATTTATTCTCATTACAGTGACTGAGGTAAAATTCATAAATTTGCTTATATGGAAAAAATTTTGAAAAAAATTTCAACCAATTAAACATCAGAACCGTCAGCTCTATGCAACTGCAATGAGATGCTTTTTCATTCACAAACTCAAGTAGCTAAATTTGAAATCACAAGAATGCCTATACGTCCAATGTTATCCTTTGTTATATAAATTAGTCACCACAAGCTCATCTCGAGAGACACTAGAATTAAACAAATATGAGAAATAAAAGTGACATTTTACTAAGAGATGCTGAATATGACCATGAAAATAACAGTGGTTGACTATCACTACCAAGGCAAAAGGAGCCAAAGCACTGCATTTGTAGTGGGTGTCCTATCAGAACTGCTTTCTGTCTAGGATAAGGATGGAAGCAAAGCATAAATGAATAAGAAATTGTACTGCTTTGTGATTAGAAACAAAAAAGTACACAATGCTCTACTAATCTTGTTATACCAAAGCCAATAATCTTTTTCCATGCATTTAGATCAAAGAGCATCCGTTAATTGAGTAGTTTCCAATAATAAGCTGTACTTATCAATAAAAACAAATATATAATTCCTGTTCAATTCCTAGGCTTAATAAACATTCTGATGAAGCGCAAACAGCGAACAAAAATTTCCACATCATCACATCACATGATAATACTCCAAAGAGTTAACAACTGAACTATTTGCAAGAAAAGACACAATAAATATTTTAATGCAAGAATGTTGATGAAGTGCAAACAGCAAACAAATATTTCCATATCATCACATCACATGATAATACTCCAAAGAGTTAACAACTTAACTATTTGCAAGAAAAGACGCAATAAATCTTTTATTGCAAAAATGCAATCAATGCTAAGTCACTATTATCTTGATGCTACGAGAATAAAATTAAACATCTTGCTTACGAGTCATTCAACAATGTCATAATTGCACCACAGAAAGCAATTTACGCAATTTAAATGATCTCCATATGTCCTCTTGAATGTGAGTAGCATATCAAACACAAAAATTAACCAATAACAGTACAAATCACAGTCCATACCATAGAATCAACGAACTTTGGATGAAATAGAAAGCCAGATCTATGCTCAAGTTATGCCCAGACACAAATTCTAAAGAAGGATACTGAAAAGATAAATTTTGCAAATGAGAGGAATCATAAGTTTGAAGTTGTTATCTTCTGATTGACAAATGCATCTAGAAAAACCCAATGAATGATGATTGAGAATCTTGGATATCGCATTTGTTTTTAGTAAAATTTGTTTATGATATCCTCTTGCGTAGCAGAAATGGCATTAATCCCTTATACAATATAGTATACATAATGTCAAGAATTCAGGAAAAACTATGTCACAAAATTGATGTTTCTTTCAGAGAAAAACAAATTGAATGTCTTTGGCCACCTGAAATTATGACTAAAAATTAAGCCAACAATGATCAGGCCATATCAAGTTAGCCAACATAAAAACATGTCTATGAATAAGACAGTTGTAGGACCTCACAGGTTTTTGCAATAGATTTATCAGATATTATACCACGTCCCATCCCTGTCAAGAAACTCAATAAAGATTCTTTTCAATGGAATAAGGCAGTCCTAAGCTGCTTTCAAATGGTTAAAGAGTATTTGAGAACAGTTACAAGCTTCAGATTCATACCACTGAAATTTTTGTCAAACCCTTCATACCAGAATCCTGAGGTTTTATTCAAAAATTCAAGGATACCCAATTATTTAGTTAGCAAAAAGGTTAACAATTACAACAAACTGGTGACTTTTCCCAAATATTACAGCAAGATAATCCTCTCCATAGTTTCAATGAATGTCAAATGTACCCAACATGAAAAGATTGAAAAAAGCATCAAGTGCAACACAAATAACAAACCTTGACGGTTGTTAAGGGAAAATTGGAATGATTATCAATAATATCAAATAAACCCAATAACTCAATAGAAAGAGAAATAAACAAGATTGAACAAACAAAGAACAAAACCCTTGCAAACCTCAATACTTCGTAGCTTCCATTGGTCACCTATATCAATTAATCTTGTGTATGAATATGGCCCTCAGAAGGTGCACTTCTTTGCTATTTTCCAAGATGTCAATTGGGAATGGCTGTGATAGTTTTGTAATGAAGATAAGCTTCACAACAATGATAATGGTATGGTAACAAGTTGATCGCAAGCAAATGGAATGACTTGGGTGCCAAGGCGCGCTGTAATTCCTACAGAGTAACAATACTAAAAGCTTGGATGAATAGAAATAGAGGAATAGGGTTGTACTTATAGACTTGAGAGAGAGAAGATCAACGCTATAGAATGAATGAAAAGATCAACGGTTGAGGAACCTTGAGGAGATGTGAGTGAATAGGAAGAGGACAAGTGTCACACAAAAAATTGTTTTGTTTGAATTAACTGCTTTCTTTTATAAAGATAAGATTGACTTCATAAATTAGAATATTTTTTTCTAATTTAAGAGTAGTTGATAAAAACAAGATTGATTGAGTCAGTTAACTCAACTTGTGATTTGTTTTTGCATGATTTGAGAGAAATTAAATAATAAATTATATAATTTTGTGTGTGCATGAAAAAAAAAACTTATTTTTAAAGGATTTGGAAGATATTTGAAGAATTAGAAGATAAGAAAGCAAATTAAATAAATAAATTTATTTAATCGTTTGTGCATGATAGAAGAATAAATAAAATATTTGATTATATTTTATTTTTAGAGATTGAGAGGATTTAAATAGATTTGATTGATTTATTTAAATTGGGAGGAATAAACGACTTAATTAAATAATTAAGAATTATTTAATTGTTTGGAAGAATTTAATTAAATAAAGAATTTTATTTAATTTTGACTTTAAAAGAGGTAATTAAATATTTTGATATTTAATTAACTTAGAGGAATATGAATCGAATAAATAAATTTGTTTGTTCATTTATTGATAGAGGAATTAGACTTAAATAAATATTAAGAATATTTATTTAGACCGAGTCGTGTCATTTTTAGGCGTATACATTTTGCCCTTCTTTGAAGCAATGTGTTTTATCACGTTGTTTCAAAGAATGGATTTTCTGATAATGAAACATGTCTCAGTTTGCCCCTAGTACAGGTTTAACAACGATAGGATGCCCTCTCGGGAGATTGGACAGGAAGAAAGCAGAAGACATGAGACGGACAATCTCATGATGAAAAAGGTGAAAGAATGACAGGTTGGGGAGGAAGAAAGACCTGAATGAAGAAAGAGCCGAATGATACGCTATGCAAGATAGAATGACAACACACAAGCAAGCAAGTATGCACAAATGATACAACAACAAACAAGGTATTGCCCCTGTCCAGTTGTAAACCAAGTGTTCTAATCGATATGAAATATGATAGTGTTGTCATGGCGGGGAACGATAGATCCCTAGAGCAACACGATAGGATAGTGTCTGGTTTCAGTAAATAAAACATGTCATGTAAGACGCTTGTGTTGGTCTGATTTCGACAATGCCGCATCCTGTATAAGACAATTGATTGAGTTGGTTTACAACCAGACAAGGATCAAGACCATTGATTGTGATTGGATCATTTGACAAGATTGATTGACTCGATTGATATGGATTAAGGATGGACTTGCATTTGGATCACTGCTTGGACTGATAGCTAGAACTGTTGACAAGAGGTACAATGACAGACAAAAAGTTGACTTTAACAGAAGAATGACCCAACAGACGAACTCACAAGCTTTTATTTGTAAACATTGATACTCTGCATGGAATTCTTTATTGCATGGATATGGTACGAATGTTTTGTGGATGCTTTTGGGTGCAAATGGTTTTGCCATCTTGATATTGCAAGTATTTTGAAGTGCTTATTTCATCATTGGGCTTCTTTTTTTTTTTTTTTTTTTAAATGTTGTAAGAAAATGCAAGCACCTAGGTATAATTAAACCAAGATGACCTGAGCATCGCTTACATGGATTTTGATTTAGCAAGTTAATACAAGCATCTAGGTATAATTGAACTGAGATGACCTGAGTATTTCTTGCGTATCAACAGACAGGGATTATACCTATTTCATGTTAGTCCTCTGATGTCCTCAATGATCATTCAAGTTGATCATGTCCTTAAACAAGGCTTCACATTACTAAAGATAAACCCACAAGCAGCAAACAAAGAAAAGACTTGTGCCCCCATCATAGCATCTCTAGCTTTTGGCATCCTTGAGTAGCATAGGAAACATGATAACAAAAGTGAAGACTTTAAGACACAACTAATCGAAACAAAACATTCTTGCCTTAGATGTATCTTTCTTGCCATAATTTAGATAGAATCATTTGGATTGGTTTGTTCTTGCTTTTGCTTTGCTTTGGATAGGTTGACGTCTTGCGTCAAAACTTTTGCTTGGAAGCGTGCTTTGTTGCGCGTGCGTGCCTGGTGAAGGGTACTACAATCCTTATTGGGGAAACGAACCCTAAGGGACTGACCTAGTGCCTCGGGGGCGCATTGACAATGGCCTTGCCTACGTGACGACGCAGAGGCAACGTAGTTCGGGACTTGGACCATGGATGCAGATGGACTAGAGGATAGACGACAAGATATGGGATGGACGGGAAGCCTCGGGAGCGCATTGAAAATGGCCTTGCCTACGTGATGACGCAGAGGCAACGTAGTTTGGGATTGACCCTATGATACTGACAACAGACGCTATGCTAGGCTAACACTACAGATAGGATATTGGATAAGACCTTAGTTGATAAGGCGACAAAAGAGAGTATCAAGCCATGATAGGTTAAGGTGACATTATGGATAGCCTGAATGCTAGATAGTGCTGACAAGGAAACACCACGGATAGGCAGATGGATGGGTTATAGTGGATACGGATGGTTAGGCAGAAGGAATCAAGGATGTAATCTCCAAGGACTAAGTCGCATAGGAATAACGTGCCCCATTGTAGGTAAAATATTTAGGATTTCTCATGGCAACGCTTATGATGATAGGAGGATAAGAGGATAATGAAGGATTTGTGTGGCTTGGAAGGATAAGGTATGTCAAGAGCCATCTAAAACATTTGAAAACATTGCGCCCCCAATCTTTATCAAGATTAAAGAATAAAGGAATGGAAGATTAGGATGGATGGACTCAAATGATAAGTATATGTAGGATACAGATGATAGGAGGGTAGGATGGAAAATGATAGGGTCGATGAGACAATGCGCTCCCAAGGGTAAATGACATGGAAAACCAACCTACACATGATGCCTATTTGCAGGTTTTCATCATGGTACTTATCCAAGGCGCCTGTTTGCCAGATTTTCACCGTTGGACGAAAGGATTTTTCTTTACTTTTTTTTTTTTTTTTTTTGGATTTTGAGAAGGATATGGACAAAAGGGACCCAAGTGTCTAGGGCCATGAAAGGTGATAGTCCCGCTAGATGGATGTTGTCGCATGGACTATGCCAAATGTCGCTATGCTCATAGATGTTAGTAAGGATCGCATGAAAGGAAGACGAAGTAGGTAGATAGCAGATTATGGAAGGTGCGATAGTGGACGATGATGCGGATTATGCAGGACTTATGCATGGATGGAGGGAAGGCTTATGCAAAAGCATGGACCATAGGAATAGGATGAGGAAGATATGTAGGATAATAGTGGAAGGAAGGGTTGGTGGAGGTATGTGGAAATGGTGTGGGATGGATAGGAACCATGACCAATGGTTGCACATACGGTGAAAAACATTGAAGCATATGATAGGAATGTGGTGTAGGAAGCAATGGAGATTTTTGCATAGTGGATGAGTGGTTTAGGAATTTAGGGATCCACATAGACTTAGTATACTTTTGATTTTTGCTTGTCATGTGGGATGGAAGGATTTGAGACTTTTGGATGAAATGAGATTCTTGAGAGGTGGATGCCTCATTTGACTTGATGTCCTTTTGTTTAAGTACCCAAACCATTTTTCTTTTAGATTTTACCTATGAAAGTATGGGCTTGGGTATATGCGGCTTTTGTGTAGCTTCGGAGGTAATTATTTGTTGCTTGGGGACCCACACCTTTTTCAATTTTGCTTTGAGGTGTGTGGGTGTATACAGCTTTTGAGATAGGTGTTTCTTTGATTCTTGGCTTTTGTATCCGCAGGTATGAGGACCTTTAGGATTTTTGACTTGATAGGTAAAGGCATCCTCATATTTGCTGTTGAATTCCCTTGGGAAGGTGGAAGTGGGGTTGGTGGAAGCTCTTTGTTTAGACAACATGTGCATTTGTTGGCCATGATTGGGATTTTTAGAGGATATATAGATAGATGGATAAGGTGTTGGAAGAAGTGATGGTAAAATGCATAGAGGGATGTAAGGAGTTGGAAGTAGCGGAGGTAGATTGGATGGTGGAAGGTGTATGGTCACATGCTTTTGGGATGTATATGATAAGGGAGGTGAAATGGCGACATGTTTTGGGGATATGATAAGGTTTGCGATAGAAAGTGGTGGATTTCGGAGGCATTGAGGAAGTACCAACACCTTGAGATTGTTCACCTTAAGGTGTGTATCCAAGGCCATATGAAGGTGGAGGAACATTGACATGGACGAGCTCCAAAATACCTTGTTCATGAAGGCCTAAGCCCTTACCTTGATAGTTCATATGTTGGAGTATGCGGTGGATAGTGGGATTATGTATAGGTGGAACACTAGACACGAGTTCCTTATTGGATGTGAGATAAAGGCTAATGGTTGTTGGTGTTCTAAGGAAGAACATTCATGCATGAAGGTAGTGAGACCAAGGGGATAGGATAAGGGATTTGCAAAATGGTCGATAATAGATGGTGCAGGCTCATTAGGATCTTGATTATCATTATGTTCGGTAGGATCCAAGTTATTGATTTGATCATCTATGTGCACTTGGGAGGCAAGTGTCTCATCAAGGAAAGTGTGTTGTTGGATCATGGATAGGAGTAATGGAGGTTTCTTGCTCATGGATGGGATCAAGTTGCTCATGGATATCTTCTTCATAGGGAATATCTTGATCATAGAAAAGATATAGATTATGGACGGGTTGGATGGGATTTTCTTTTTCATGTATAGGATCAAGTTGTTCATGGATAGCTTCTTCATTAAAGGTAGAATCTTGATCATGGAGAAGATATAGGTTATGCATGGTTTGGAATTGGATCTCGTGCTCATGTATAGGATCAAGTTGCTCATGGATAGCTTCTTTAGAGGAAATGTCTTGATCATGAAAAAGATATAGGGTATGGATGGGTTGGATGGGGGTGCTTTGATCTTGATTTAGACAAAGGTTTGATGTTTCCACATGTTCTAAAGTGTGCTCTTGACATAACTCATGATGTGCTTGAATGGAAGTGGAAGTGGATGACTCTTGGATAGGTTCTAGGTCAACAACAAGAAGGTGCGATGGACCTTGACTTTGGTTCATGGTAGTGTTGTGACCAAATCACACATCGCCCCATTGCAAATGGGGACCCCCTTTTTCTTGAGCTCCGATGTTTTACATGAAGTTCCGATGATGCCTTAGGTTCATTTCCTCTGCCAATCCAATAATGAGTTCCTCTTCTAGGAGATTTTTGCTTCATAACTGGAGGTCTCATCTGGAAAATGAAGAATCTTGATTAAATTTTATCCAAATAATGAATGTTGAGATCAATCCTGAAGTATGTTTGAGATCCTGAAAATGACTAAGTCTGGAGCCTGAAATCCTGAAAATCCTGAAAAAATGGCTAAGTCTGAAATCTGGTGAATCCTCCAAATTCTATATTTTGCATCTTAAATCCGGTGGATTCGAGACCTATCTCAAACATCCTGAAAGGTATATTGAAAAATATTTAAAGTATAAGAACTTATACTTAAACATATTTTTCAATATACCTTTACCCTCACGATCCTGAAAAATACCTGACAATTCCAGAGGATTCAAAAAGCTGATCTAGTGCGACGGGGCACTTAAGTGGCGCAAAATCACGAGGAAAAAGGCGCTTGAAGATGATGATTTCCACTTGATGAACCAATGCGCCCATCTACAACCTTGATCTAATGCGAAAAGGTATGAGGATTTCGATCAATGATCTACTGCGCCCAAACCAAAAGTATCATTTTGAAGGAAAAGATGAAGATTTCAATGCCTTGATCTAATGCGAAAATGAAAAGACACCTCTTAGAGCGAATCTTGGAGCGAATTAAAAGATGATGAGTATTAGAGGATTTGAAAAGCTCAACCAATGCGCTAGGAAAAAGGATGGATCCCGAAATCTAAATTTTTTTGAAGAGAAACTTGAGGATTTCAATCCCTTAACTGATGCGCCACCAAGAAAGAAGAAGAAGTCTTAAGGTTTTGTTGACTTGAGAAGGATCTAGCTTGAAGAGGATTTGAAAACTTGAACTAATGCGCCAAAACTTGAGGATTTTTATCCTTCAACTGATGCGCCAATGGACAACTCAAACATTCAACACAAGTGTTAGAACCACTTCACCAAATATGAGACCAGAGGATTTCAAAAGCCTATCCAATGCGCTAGAAACCAGAGGATTTCAATCCTTGATCCAATGCGCCTATCCAGTCAAGCCTTCAAGGTTTTAGTTCAGAGGATTTTAAAGCCTTATCTAATGCGCCAACTTCATGAACACCCTTAAGTTTTGAAGCTTCCAACAAGGTGATCTAATGCGCCCACTTCAAGCTCATCCAAAGCGCAACATGAGGAAGAATGAGATTTGTTTCTAGAGGATTTTTATTCCTCATCCAATGCGCCAACACCATGCATGATCTACTTCAAGGTAAAAGCCATCTAATATACCAAGGTTTGAAGATTTTAACATAGTGAAGTGATGCGCCACTTCCAAGACTCGTTGTCAAAGTGCTCAACAAGAAGAAATCAAAAGTGGCATCTAGTGCGCCATACATGAAGGGAGAACGAAGTTTGTTTTTTGAAGATCTCAAACTACCTATCTAGTGCGCCACACAAAAAGGGAGAATAAAGTTTGATTTTGAAGACTTCAAGTTACCTATCTATTGTGCCACACATGAGAAGAACTCAAATTGCCTATCTAATGCGCTAGGAACTTGAGGATTTCAATCTTTCAACCAATGCGCCACTCCCTTGCAAGTGAAAACGAGTTCAAACCAAAGCTATGTTAAGAGGATCTTAATCCTTCATCCAATGCGCCTAGAGGGTTATGAAGGGAGATCAAGATATTTTCGATCACCTCAAGAAGACTTTAACATGCTCATCTAATGCGAAATGCTAGGAGAAATCAAAAACTTCAACCAAAGCACCTAAGGAATGAGGATTTCGAAAGTGTGATCAAATGCGAAGAATCAAGAATCAAGTCTTAAAGTGAAATTCTAAAAGGAATACAAAGAGGATCTTAATCCTTCATCCAATGCGACTTGTAGAGGAGAAAATAGTGGAGTTTTAAAGGAAAATTTCAAGAAGATCTCTTACACCCTATCCAATGCGCTAAGGAGAAAGAAAAATGCTGGGTGTCAAGGTGTAAGTTTTGATGTTTCCAGAGGATTTCAAATCATTAACCAATGCACAAATCTTAGAAAATCCTAACATCTCAAACCAATGCGACCTCTTCAAGAGGAATACAAAGTCAAGTCTCAGAGCAAATTTCTAGAGGAAATCAAAACGTTGATCCATTGCCACCTTGTAGATGAAAGTAAAGTCAAGTGTTGAAGGCAAACTTTAGAAGCTTATCAAGGAGGAATCCAGGAAGAATTCACTTACCTCAACCAGCATGCCATCTTAGTGTGAAGTCTAGATAAAGTTTTCATATCATTCAAGTTAAACATCAAAGTCCTTAACTCATGTGCTTAGATTAGAAATGCTTGTAATGATTCTTATGTATTATGTGTTATCGAAAGGGGATTGATGCTGTTTCTTTACTTGTGTTGCAGCAAAAGGAGGAATCATCTAAAGATCAAGTGATAAGAACCTTTGACAAGCAAGGAATGAGAAAATAGCAAGGCATCATGTAGCTGTTTCAAGGGTATCCTTCATCATCCTTGTGTTGGAATTCTTCATCAAGTGGCATCAAGTTAAGATGTCTAGAAGACATTCATCCGAAGGACATCATCTTCATCAAGACTTTCCGAAGGCATCCACTCTACTTCAAGGAAACCTCATGTGGCTGCTCTAAGGAATCATTCAAGATCATCTTCCAAGAGGCATCATTCCAAGAGATCTACATCAAGCGAAGGCATTCATCCATCTAAACTTCAAGCCTTTTACAATTTTCAAGTCCAAGAGAGTCTTCTACTCTACATGAAGAAAGCCACATCATTATCATCATCATCTACTCCACATGAAGAAGCATCAAAGAAGATCATCAACTTACCTACAAGAAGAAGAAAAAATCATGAAGTTAGACAAGTGAAGCAACAAGTATCATACATCCAGTTACAAGAAGAATGAATAAGGCAAAGATCTACAAGATGTATTCCTAAACATACAAGTTCAAGCAATTACATTGAATACATCACATAAAGATGATACAATTTTCAAAGTATGCTGAGTTGGCATCTATGTGGCGAGTACACATCATTCAATTTTGATTAGCCACATTATTTTAAATGCATTAAATGTATCATTTAATGAAAGAAGCCAAAGGGATTCCTATGTGGAAGAATATTTTAAATGCTTTTGCCTTACCTTATCACATTGGAAAACGTGCCTTCATTGCCTCTCTCTTTTGTGCTAAAAATAGCAAATTGTTGTAACTACCTCTGAGGTGGCATAATCTAGACCCTTGGCTATCAAATTGATCTCAGCCATTCATTGTAAAACTGGAGCACTATATAAAGGCCTTGTTGCCTCATTTGTAATATATATAGATCAGTAGATCATTAGTAGTAGTAGAGAATAGATTTTAAGAGTAGAATAGAAGAGACTCTCAAAATTCTCTGAGAGAACTTGAAATTGTTGTAAATATTCCTCAAAGTTAATGCAAAGACATTGGAGCTACTTGTTTGGTGTTAAGTATTATCTTGTGGAGTAACATGGTTTCCTGAATCTTGATGGAATTAAGAGATGTTTCAAATAGCTTAGAAATAGATTAGAAGTGCATTGATGTAATGAATATGCGTAAAGATATTTGATGAATTCTTCTGGTTCATACTTTTCGTGTATTGTCGAAGGCAACCCACTTTGCAAAGTTAGACTGAACCTTCATTTTCTTTAGTTCGGTTGTGAATGCTTGTTCAAATTGCGCCAGCTGTGGGTGTTTGGATGGAGATTTACAACATGAAAATCCTTGAGTTTCCTTAGAAGATTGCACCGGCTTCGTGTAGTTGTTGGTTCTCATGGCGAAGCGAAGTCTGGTTTCATGAGGAGTTTGTCTATCTTTACATGTTTCATTATCTCATTGTCCTTAGATTAGCCTTCTAAACCCTTAACCCTTTTTTCATTTTCTTTATCATAGAAACCTTGTATATACATCATCCACATCAAAGGAGGAATAAGTTGAATGAAAGGAGAAGAGTCTATGTAAGTCCTTTTGTGTTTAACAGCAAAATCATACTTAATCGCTGAGCTGTCTCTTACCGAAAAACATCAGAAGGAACCTTGGAGTCATCTCATTTGATCACCTAGTTCAGCATCCGAGAGGCTTTGCTCAAGAGGGAGTCAGATACTCAGTATTTTACTCTAATTGTTGACTTGTTGAAAAACAATCATCAACAGATAGGAGGTTCTTCAATATGCTCAAGGGGTTGCGGATTATATGAAGGGGTTGTAGGACGTGACATGGCATTGGAAGAATCTTTGGTAAGGTCAAGGACCGGAATTTGGGGACATGGTTGACTCTCTGCTAGTAACCCTTGGATCACATCCTTCGTAGGAGTATGGGTAGATGAATGAGGTAAAGGATGAGTGGGTTTGGATTTTTTCATAGCTCTTCTCTCGCTTTTAGGTTTGTAGAATAGTCTTTTGAGCCAATCATCATGGGATTCTTTGGGCGGTTTTGAGCTTGGGGAACTTGATGTCGGTGTTGGTGTAGGACTAGTAGACGGATTGGTACACGAATTCCTACTTGAGGTGGTGCTTGCCTTGTCAAGAGTATCATTAAGACGAGAATATAATGTATGATTTTGGGGTGAGGCGTAGCTAGTACTGGCATGCTCATGTTGGGAGAGATTTGGTATACGTGGATAAGGAGATATGCCCTGTGGCGAATACTATTTTTTGGAAGATTCAGCTTCTAAGATTGCTATTTGCTGTAGTATGGATTGGAGTTCTTGTTCGATTGCTTCTAATTGGTTTGTCATCTTCACAGAACCTAACACAAGACTGAAATGGGTATCTAGAAAGGTTAAAAAATTTCTCTCAAAAGATGTGGAAATGCTCACTGTTGCGAATGCACAGCAATAAATGCACAGAGAGTCGGTGTAAATGTGCAGCTCTGCAAGACAGATGTGCAGCTCTAGTTTTCTTGATTTTTTTTGCAATTTTTGACATGTTTTCGATATTTTTGGTTTTCTTGGTTGCAAGTTGGTCTTTTTGATCTGACTTTTCTCAATTATGGAAAGAAGACAGCAAACACAGAATATTTTCATAGTTTTTTTGAATTTTTTTTTTGTAATTTTTTCTTTTTGACTCAAAAGCAAGTACAAATCCTAGGCTGGTTGGGACAATATAAATTGAATTCTCACTATTTCTATATGAGGCATCTTCGGGAGGTGATAATCGCCCTTCCCTGCGCCGGCTTATAGGGGTTTTTGGCTACTAAAAACAAAGGATGATTAGTAAGTGCAACCATTCGAGTGGTTATACATGCAGCAGCACTACTCTCCGTTATGAAGTCTCCCAACCTGCAAGGGTTGCGCCTTGGAGGGTTTTGGGGGAGGTTGGCTGTCGGTATAACACGTCATTTGTTGTTTGAAGCTTTTGCTCCAAACACTATTTATAGTGGTTTGGCAGAGCTTGGCTTTAGCTTGTTACCGCTTAAAGTCGTTCCCACTTGGACGGAAGGATATCCAAGGGCAAGCCTCTCTAAAGGAAAAACATGTGAAATGATATGTCTTGCATTTTGGTCACCCAAGAAATGATATGTCTGGCATTTTGGTCACCCAAGATAGGGGAGAGCATAGGCCTAGTATCATTCCAAAAACACAAAAGACAATGGTTATTTTCCCCTAGTTAAAATGAAAAAGACTAAATGAGTTATCTAGTTGGGCACACACGCAATTTGTTAACTTTGAGAACAAGATAGCAATGGTTCAATTTTATCCTCCTAGCATTGTGACTATATTCAAGTTGTTGATGCAACAAGATCAAATTACAATCCTCCTAGTTAGATCTCAATGAGATTTGCATGAACATCCAATTTTTTTCCTTTAGATCAAGAGACGAGTTCACAAATGCAGCTATATGACTAAACCAGCCCCTACCCTGCAAGTAGATCAGAGAATATTCCTTCAAGAAGTGTTAACGTTAGCAAAATCACAAGGAACAACTCAAAAAGTCACTATAAGAACATATGCGCAGAAACAGAGAACAAATGCACAGGTTTATAGATACGCGGATTCAGAGGACATATGTGCAGAAACAGAAGACATGCGCAGATTTACAGATGCGTTGATTCAGAGGACATATGCGTAGAAACAGAAGACATGCGTCGATTTACAAATGCGTTGATAGAATGAACAAATGCGCAAAAAGAATGAACAAATGCGTAGAAACAAACTTCTAAAAATTCATCGTAAAACAGATGCACCGTAGGATGGAACAGATGCGCTGCAGGATGGAACAAATGCACAGAAACAGAGCTCAAAAGTGCAGAAACAGAAGACATGCGCAATTTAGGTAAATGCACTGTTTCAGAGCACATATGCGTAGCTTCAGGGGGTATATGCGCCAAAAGACCATATGTGCCGAAACAGACAGCAGATGCGTAGAATCCTCCTGTGTACGGAACCTAACGCACAAAAACCCAGTTTTGAGGTTAAATTGGGGCAGAGACCCACGGTGGGTGCCAAAAATGTTAAGGGAAAATTGGAATGATTATCAATAATATCAAATAAACCCAATAACTCAATGGAAAGGGAAATAAACAAGATTGAACAAATAAAGAACAAAACCCTTGCAAACCTCAATACTTCATAGCTTCCATTGGTCGCCTATCTCAATCAATCTTGTGTATGAATATGGCCCTCAGAAGGTGCACTTCTTTGCTATTTTCCAAGATGTCAATTGGGAATGGCTGTGATAGTTTTGTAATGAAGATGAGCTTCACAACAATGATAATGGTATGGTAACAAGTTGATCGCAAGCAAATGGAATGACTTGGGTGCCAAGGTGCGCTGTGATTCCTGCAGAGTAACAATATTAAAAGCTTGGATGAATAGAAATGGAGAAATAGGGTTGTACTTATAGACTTGAGAGAGAGAAGATCAACGATATAGAATGAATGAGAAGATCAACGGTTGAGGAACCTTGAGGAGATGTGAGCGAATAGGAAGAGGACAAGTGTCACACAAAAAACTGTTTTATTTGAATTAACTGCTTTCTTTTATAAAGATAAGATTGACTTCATAAATTAGAATTTTTTTTCTAATTTAAGAGTTGTTGATAAAAACAAGATTAATTGAGTCAGTTAACTCAACTTGTGATTTGTTTTTGCATGATTTGAGAGAAATTAAATAATAAATTATTTAATTTTGTGTGTGCATGAAGAAGAAGACTTATTTTTAGAGGATTTGAAAGATATTTGAAGAATTAGAAGATAAGAAAGCAAATTAAATAAATAAATTTATTTAATCGTTTGTGTATGATAGAAGAATAAATAAAATATTTGATTATATTTTTAGAGATTTAAATAAATTTAAATAATTAAGAATTATTTAATTGTTTGGAAGAATTTAATTAAATAAAAGATCTTATTTAATTTTGACTTTAGAAGGGGTAATTAAATATTTTGATATTTATTTAACTTAGAGGAATATGAATCGAATAAATAAATTTGTTAGTTTATTTATTGATAGAGGAATTAGACTTAAATAAATATTAAGAATATTTATTTAGACCAAGTCGTGTCATTTTTAGGCGTATACAACGGTAATCCTAGAGGGCATACTAACATACTATGATACTTGGTATATACATGTTGCATATAGTCATAAAACCCAAGTTATGAGAAACATAATATAAACATGTGAATACCACTTTTTCCAAACATCACTAAAAAAAGTAGTCCAAGTATTATAAAAATCAACAAGGATCTCAAATGTTAATGCAAAAAGTAATACTTTTCACATAGAATTAGAGGAAATGTTCCATCATTTAGTGTTATAATATGTCCTTGGTGATGCCAATAGTGGTTGTCTTGTGGCACTCAAGAAGATCACTGCAGAAAACAGCTCTCCTATACCTTGCATTAATGATCTTTTGGGCCAGCTCTAAGATCCAGAATACTTTGCAATAATTAATTTCAAGTCCGATTATTATTGCATTCTAGTCAACTTGGAAAAAATCTGGGAGATTACATTCAAGACAAAGGAAGGTCTGCATGAGTGGATCGTAATGCTTTTTGGTCTGACTAGCACAACTGCAACCTTCATGTAGCTCAAGAATGATACCTTGCAACCCTTCACCAACACCTTCATCATTGTCTCTACTTAGATGGCATCCTCATCTACAACAAGATTTGAGAAGAGCTTACTGCACAAGTTTAGAAGGTTCCTTTGGTGTTACTTAGGTTATTATTTGGGCTATATAATTGACCGTGAAGGAATTCACACAGATCCAAAAAAGATAAAGTTCATCCAAGATTAGCAAATTCCTTGCAGCCATACAAAACTGCAAAGTTTTCTCGGACTGGCAATTTTTTATCGGCAATTCGTATTGGGATTCTCTCATCTCTCTACCATTGAATCAAGTCATGTGACCTAAGTCAGCATACTTGCACAACATCGAGCATTTGAAAAACTCAAATCCAGATGTCAATCAACCCTTCTAAAAGGAGTCCAATGCATCAGATTTTACACTTGGTGCACTGCTCACCCAGCATTGATATTCTATTCAATACTGTTCAAAAATCTACAAGAAAGAGCTCTACACAATTGTTCAAGCCATGAAGCAATGGCAACACTATCTCTTAGCTAAGGAGACCATTCACTCTTATCACAATTCTCCTCAATTTCTTTGTACACAAGATAGGAGAATGCAAAGGACATGAAGTGGATGGAATACTAGCAACAATTCCAACTAGTCATCAAACACAAGGGAGAAGATAACAAAGCAACTGACAGCTTGAGCCAGCTTCCAGTTACCTCATGGCCCATCGTACTTGACACTCGAGGCCACAACAATGTGGATTGTCACACAGACACCAACTTTTTTGGAATAATTATGCCGAGAGGCGATATACAGTCATAGCGGGGTGGGGATGAGAGCACTCATTTTTTCTGCGTAAATTTTAAAAAAAAAAATTAAAATACCAAAAAGGAAATTAAAAAATAAAAACCAAAAAATAAATTTGAAAAAATAAAAACGAAAAAAGAAATTAAAAACCGTTAAAGGAGCAAACGCTGAGAAAATCACAAGAACCAAAAAAGAAATTGGAAAAAATAAAAAATAAAAAATAAAAATCAATTAGAAAAAATAAAAAACAAAAACCAAAAAAGAAATTTGAAAAAATAAAAACCAAAAAAGAAATTGGAAACAGTTGGAAGGAGAAAAAGTTGGAGAAAATCACCAAAAATATCAAACCAAAAAAGAAATTGGAAAAATTAAAAAATAAAAACGATGAAAGAAAAAAAAGTGAGAAAATCAAATAAACTATGGAAAAGGGATATCCATCGGGGTACTTTAGATATATTTTTTAAATATAAATATACTAGTTACTTTTGTTAATTGTATGACAATTAATAGTAAGGGACGCTAATAAGATTGGTTATTGAATTACTGAAAGATTAGTTAATTCAATTACGGTTAATTAGATAACAATTGATCAGTTCAATTAACTTCTAATTATTATTACTCTTTATGTTATAATTACTCTTGGTTGCGTGAGTAGCATGAAGGTGACTTTCCCTCACATAGGCAGAGACCTAAGGAGGGTATCATAGAGGAGAGGTAAGTAGATCGAGATGAAGCAACTTTGAGAAGAAAGAGAACCTCACACATTCACTATGCATCGTTGACATTAATGTTCTAGTTGCTTGAGTGTCGTATTTTCACATTTCATCACTTTGCAAGATTTGTGCACATGAACTTGTACATTGTCACATTTTGCATTTTGACAATCTTGTAGTGCTGAAGTTGTGACTGTGCCACCTCTGTGTAGTAAATGCATTTCAATAAAAAAATGTTGTAGAGTTGCATGACTAGCACTATGGTTTTTTGTCATAATACTAACAAAGTTCTACAGCTTTGATTGACTATAACTGATTTTTGATATTTTATTTTAGGGTTTAACTGCATAGTTTTTGAGTCAAACACATGACCCATGGTTTATGTTCTTAGAACTTTGAAATTGTATTAGGTCATTGATTTGATAGTTTGAAGCTCATTTTATTACTTTGGAATTATTATCTCGGTGTGTACAATATTTGGTCTTCATATGGATGTGACCACGGTCATAAGCCATAACAGCCTTGTGACTTTTTCTTAAGTCAAATGGGATTGGCCTTATGGTTAGCCTTAATTTCAAGCAATTGATGTTTATGGCTGTTAAGTGTGATTGAAACTCATTATCAGTGACTCTGATCTGTACATTACAACACACGCCGCACACTAGCCTCAATCACTTGCACCGCACTACACAACTATGTGCAACTCCTTGCTCCATGTGCAAGTTGCACAATGCTAGGACCCATGTCGTGTAGCCAAGCACAACACCAAGAACCATGCCATGCAACTTCAAAGACAGCATACAACTCTTACATAGCCCTTAGCATCATGTGTCATCCACACAGTGCCAAGGATCATTCCACATAACTTCACAACCAACTATCTGAGTTCTATGCCACATCTACACCTATGCACACCACTGCACACAAGGCACACAATCCAAAACACAACACAGAACCCTGCACAACTTTTCAAAACATTGTACAATGTCTAAAATCATGCAAACAACCATTTGGCGCAACTTCTGGAGTCGTTTCATGACAAGACACTTGTCAACATGGTGAGCAACCAAAAACCAAACATCAAGAGATGAGGAGTCACACATGGGAATTCAACTGTTTCAACGTCCATGACTACCCTTTGCCTTCTCAACCTAAGTTACCAGATTCGCTTGGGAATCGACCGTATCCGGGTCCGATTCAAACCTCGTTTGTGATCCAGTCCGATTCACCTACGGGTTCGGACAGGGATCGGCCAAACCATGACGGGTTCGTCCCAAACAAACTTGGGCAAACCCAAAGCAAAAAAATTGAACCCAACGTGAACCCACAATGTTAAATGTTTTTTGATCCTTGACTTTGACCAATTTGTCCTAAAATGAATCCCTAACCCTAAAAAGACATTTCAAACACTAAAACAAAGCTATTTTACCTCATTTTGTTTGCAAAAAACAAATAGCATTCCAAAAGGCCGAACTTTCATTTTTGCTTGTGATTCAACAAAGGGAGTTGAAGATTGATTGTTGAAGGTTCCAAATCGATTGCACAACTATTCCTACACATTTGCAAGTGTTTATTGGCTGCCAAGAAGATCATAGAAGGAGATTTTTGAAAAAAGGTAAGTTTTATTTTATTTTTTTCTGCATTTTTGTTTAACAAATAAACTCTTTTGCTTTGTTTTCAACTTCTTGTTTTCCTTTCATTCTTCTTAGTTTCTATGAATGTATCACTATGCTTAACATATTAAATGAGTTAAGTTTTATTTTTTTGTTTTTATTTATTATAAATGTCTTGTTTACAAAACTTATTGCCTCAAGAATTACAATGGCAGCTAGTTCTAGCTCCATAGCCCAACCTAAATCAAAAACCAATCTAAATTCACCTCTTTAGAAGTATGTTGAGATGATACAATCGGTTCCAAGTGGTGGGGGGTATATTTGGAAGTGCAATGGGTGTGATGTGAGATATTCGAGTTTGTATAGTTGGGTGAAAGCCCATTTGTGTAACACCCCTAGGATGGGCATCAAAGCTTGCCCAGGAAAGAATGGTAAGGTTGTGCCACCGGAACAAGTGATGGCATATATCAATGAGCAACAAGAAGCAGATGAAGCAGCAAGACGTAAAGCAAGTTTAGCAAAGAGAAAACCTCACGGAATGAAGCCCCCATCTAATCCCACTATTGTGGTAGAGAGCCACCTCCTGAAGAACAACCCACTAGTACTACAAATAAGAGACCAAAGGGACCTTTGGAAATGACATTTCAAAATGAGGCTTGAGATGTTGCTGACCAACACATAGCCAGATGTATTTATGCAAATGGGTTGTTATCAGACAACTTTCTCACTACAAAAGCTCTTAAGGTCTAACATCTTTTCAAGTTGTGAGAGCTTGCCATGTGTCCTGCTAACATCATTTCCTATGAACACAATACTTAAACAAATGAAAAGGAAGAATGGGCCCGCCACAAGATGACATTGAACTCTATGACCAATGTTACAACAGAAACCAAGAGCTTCACTAACAACCTTTTGGTGATGTGTAGACCATAGGATTAGAATTAAATGGATGGTTGTTGCTCTATCTAACATGTTCTGACATCCTTGAGGATGCACAAACTGTCAGATAAGAAAGAGATCTATAGTGCAGATTTTTTGAGACAAAGAATGCCCACGAGCACAAAATAAAAGAACAGCAATTGAATAACAAACAGCAAAAGAAAAGAGCTAAGAAGAAACAAACGCCAACACGGAGACCAACCACGATAACAAAAGCATAGCTTCCTTGATACTTTGCTTGTCAAAAAGTTGAGAACCAAACCAAATGGAAAGCAAAAGCTCTACACTTATGATTAAATGCTTTTGGATTCTTTCTATCGACTTCCCCTTGTGAACTAACATACTTCTACCCCAAACTTCACACCCATAAAGCACTATAGGTGAAACAAGCAAGCCGAAAAGGGTTTTCTTAGTTTTCCAATCCCATCATCCAACACCCCTACATCTATTTTGTAGTGAATGTAAAGCTTTATACCCTCCCTATATTCTTTTTGTCCTACGTCTCCCAACTGAGCCTATTGTGGAAACCAAGTCTGAGGTACTTATATTCTTCCACTATGTCCAACATTCGTCCATCGAAAAGGAAGCTAAGTTGTTTCTTTTTTCTTCTTAGCCAAAAGATCAAGACTTTGGTTTTGCTGGTGTTCACTTGCATCTAGACCTCCTAATAGAAGAGCTCTAATGCCCTCAAGTGTTCTCTCAAACTATGAATTGTTTATTCGATTAGGATGAGATCATCCGCATATAAGAGTAACTTTACTACGTATCCAACAAGCTGAACCCCCCTCCATCAACTTTGTTTAACCACTCTTCCAATTTATTAATAGATAACCCAAACAGAGTGGGGGAGAGCAGGCAGCTCTGATTGACACCAATGTCGCTTTAGAAGCATTCTGATATTCGTCCTCTTGTTCTAATTTTAGCAATCGCTTTGTACTCCTTTGGAATCTTGAGTTCATCCTATTCCAAAGTTTGCCTCTAGACTCCATGTCAAATGCTTTTTTAAAATCAATAAAGCAATAGAAAGCCTCTTCTCCCTCAGTGTCCATATTTTCTCAATCAAGTACCTAGGGGTGATGCAGTGGTCTATGGTGGAGTGCCTTGGCCTAAAACATGCCTTCCCTTTTGCTCTTTTTCCCAGCCAACTGCTAATTTTATGCTCTTCCATGCTCCCGAAAAGTTTTCCAAGAAGAGGATCGACCATTAATCGTAGATAGTTTGATAGATTGTTGACATCTTTGTCATGTCCCCTCCACTATACTTAAATAATATTACTATTATTAATATTAAATAATAGTGTTTTTCAACAATACAATACATATATTAATAAAATATTAAATTTTAAATATAATAAATAAATATAAATTGTAAATTATGAAATATAAAATAAGCTTATTTCAAATTAGGCACCAAGATTTGGGCCCTTGGCTCCAATCCAAAGCAAGTATAAAGGAAGATTTCTAGATTCTTTTTGAGGTATCTGATTTTGCTTTTAACGGTTTACAATTGTTTTCTTGGGACGAAACCCTCAAGGACACAAGCAACTAGGTAGGACACCAACCCTACCCAGCTCTGAGCAGATTCCATTCAGGAGTCTCACATGAGACTATTACGCATCTTTTAAATATGCAGGTCATTTAGGGAAGTTTGAGGATAGCTATATTAATCTACCCAATGTAGATCACCAACATATGATTGTGGGATAGAACCCTTGCGCACCAACAATGACAGAATTTTCCAACAAATTATCATAGTGAGCAGTGTAGAGGTGTCAAGAAAGATACAAAATTCCTTGGACAATCAATTCTATATCGCTGCAGGATTATATTTACCAGATCTGAAACCAAGTCAAAGGAAGGGCAAAATCATTGAGATTTGCATCACCTACAGAATTCGTTGGCTAATAAACCCTAGATCGCTGCAAACCCCAAATTCACTGGATCTGAATCAAAGGACGATAGAATTGTTGTATTTGCATCAGCAAATCTCCAACACACCCCACTGCTGTAAGGAAAGGAGGTATCACTCATCAAGGAAGGGCACATAGGGAGGTAATGAGGTGCTGGAATCCGATGAGAAGATTCCCCTACAATGATAGTGCCAGACCTTTGATATTCTAAGCTACTGGGAGGCCACACTTGCCACTACTATTCATTTCATACCTGGGATTCCACCTTTATACTGAAGAAGCAGATCAGGAAGGTAAACCGTAGGAGTGGATTTGAACCTTCACACCCAGCAAACCAATTATTGCAGCGCATGAATGTTATTTGGAGTACTCGGGACTAGCCGCCTGCATACATCCCCCTTCTTCACTGAGTAAGCAGATTTCATTCCTATAGTTCAATGGTAAATGTGTATCAGCATTTCCAAACTTATGTAATCAGTCCAGATTTGTTGGAAATTCAAATATTGCTCTGAATTTATTATTTCATTTGTTGTGCCAAGCGCATATGAGCCTTTGATCTGATTTAGTTGTTAGCATTCTTTTAAATTTATTCTCAGTCTGAAATAAGATTTAAATCAAGAAAATTATTTGAGGGATATTTCAGTGGTATCAAAGCCACTTTCTCTTACCAGACTGTGGGACTGTGTGATGCAGATTCATGCAAAGGAGTGATAGGGAAATCAAGTATCAACGAAAGGAAAAGAAGAAAGAGGAAACCATGGGTGACAGAAATGAAGAAAATATTCAGGAGATTGTCAGTAGGGAAAACAGAGAAATGGTCAAAGAATTTCAGTCCTCTATGAGAGACTCTGGCAGAAATAGCTCGAATCTTAAGGGGAATGAATCAACAATAGAGTGTTGGTAGACCCAATCAGAATTTTGCAGAAGGAAGCAACTCAACTAATGACAAGGTTTCAATTAACCCACCCACAAAGACATTCAAAGCCAAATTTTTACAAAGAGAAGAGGCAGACCCCTTTGAGGAAGAACAACTCATACCACCACGACAAGAGGACGAAAGGACGAAATGGCAAGGTATCGTGCTGAATATAATGCCCTAAACCAAGCCATCTGTCGTGACATGTCTTTCATTGAGTATTATGAGATGAAAACAAGAAATGAGCATAGGAAGAGAAGGTATGAAGAGCAGCCCCATAGAGATATACAACAACATTTGGGGAAGATCACTATACCCACATATGATGGATCTGACAATTGTTTAGCTAGGGCATGGTTGCAGAAGTTGGATACATATTTTTCATTTTATCCCATGTTTGAAGAAGAAGCCATTATGTTTGCTACATTAAATTTGGAGGGTATAGCTCATGAATGGTGGTACCATGGCATGGTGACACAAAGGCATGGTTCCATTACTACTTTGGAGGAGTTTAGTCAGAGACTGATAGAGAGGTTTGACAGGAGGGATCCAAAGATTTACTTCAAAGATTTAGCACAATTGAGACATAAGGGTTCAGTTGAGCGCTATGTAGCAGAGTTTCAGAGGCTTGCAATGATGGTTCCAAATGTACGGAGAGGAGACTCATAGTGCTCTTTGTGGAAGGATTAAGCAATTCACTCAAGGGGTTGGTGAGGGCGTTTGAGCTGGGATCTTTCCAAGGTGCCATTAGGAGAGCATTGAACTTGGAAGATTCAGTAGCTAAAAGTAAGTTCAGCCCCAAGCCATCACCAATAGGGCAGCAAAAGAAACCCTTCCAACGAAATTTTCCACTACCCAAGGCGTTACCTCCAAGGCCTAGTAGGAATGAAGAGTCAAAGAATGAACTCCAAAGGAAGAAACTGTGTTTCTCATGCAAAGAACCGTGGGTGCTTGGGCATAGGTGTTTGAGCAAAGGACAAGTGCATTTCATAGAGGTAGTTTCGAATGATGATTCAGAGACAGAAGAACCTGAGACCGAGGTTGTAGTGGATGAGGGGGAACATGAGGAAGGAGGTTCTTCTGGAGGCACACTTGCCACTCTTTCGGGGACTCCCAGGTGTTGATGTGTTTTTTATGCACATGCAAACTCAAAATAAAATACCAAGTATTCTATCCTCTCTTGAACAAAGTCTCTCAAAGGCTAAACAATGTGATCCAATGAGACAACTCCAAGGTTCCTAATTCGTGTATTGCAATGGATAGACTCAATAGTTGATGTGATTTGCTAAAACTCCCAAAGGGACTTACGCTGAATATACTCCTTACTCCACTCAAATGTGTTATTTCTTCCTTATGAAATGGAACTTCTTCTAACCAGCTATGAAAAGAAAAGGCAAAAAGATAAGGGTTAAGAGAGTTTAATCTAAGGACAATGAGATAATGAAACATACTATGATAGACAAATTCCTCACAAAACCTGACTCCGCTTCGCCATGAGAACCAACAACTACACAAAACAGGTGCAATCTTCTAAGGTAACCCAATGATTTTCATATTGCAAACACACATCCAAACACCCACAGCTGGCGCAGCTTGAACAAGTATTCACAATCGAACTAAAGTAAATGGAGGTTCTGGCTAACTTTGCAAAGTGAATTGCCTTCGACAATCCACAAAAAGTATGAACCATTGAGGAATTCATCAAATATCCTCGCACATTAACATTACATCAATGAACTTCTAATCTACTATCTAAGCTACTTGGAAACACATCTACATCATTTTGAAGAATTAGAAACCATGTTAACATTCCACAATCACACAAATCACCATGAGAACAACAATGAGCTTGTATTGATTTTGGAAGTTCTTTACAACAATTTCACGTCTCTTCAATGACTTCAAAGAGTCTCTTCTACTCTACTCCTATTCTGACAGCATCTACTCCTACTTCTTCCTTCCTCCTTTGCAAATGAGAGAAGTGAGCCTTTTATAGCTCTCAAAAATACATGAATGGCCAGGATTGATTTTTAAAGCCAATGGCCCAAATTACACCACATAAGTAGTTAGTTATAACAACCAACTATTTTTAGCAAAGAGTAAAAGTTGACACAACCCGTGTACATAAAAACTCATAGGCAATGAAGGCACGCTTTCCAAGAAGATAAGCTTGAAATAGAATCTTTGGAGTATCCCAAGGTAGGCGCCAACTTTAGCTTATTGATTGTGTGAATGCATTGAATATAGATAAGTGTTGTGGCGAAATGTGATATAATCGATGACGTATACATGCCACCTTAGCATTGAGCGAACCGATTTGATCTTCTCTATGTTCACATTGCTTAGAATGCTTTCCCAAATTATGGATTTTTTGGAGTAATCTTTTGATTTTGGATTTTCAACTCTGGAACTTTGCTTCTTGAACTTGCAAATTTGGAAAATTTTGAAATTTCCTCTTGTTGTCTTGGGATAATTCATGAAATTATGATATAAATGCTCATTTCTCATCTTGGAACTTCTTCTCTTCATGCACTTGCAGGATCCTAGCTCTGGATAGTGCAGTAGAAGATGTCTTTGTTCATGACTTCCTCGAGTAGACGGGTGCATGATAGATGTTTTCTCTCTCTGCTTGGCGCATGAAATGGATGCTCATGGAAGCTTGGACGCACAAGGTGGATCTTGGCTCTTCTGGATGTGGCGATGATGTCTTCCTCCATGTATGATGAACTGATGCTCTTCCTCCATTTAGGCAATGACCTTGATGTATGACTTTTGGCGTTGAAACTTGATCATCTTTGAACAGGTTCTCCTTCAACTTGAAACAAACTTGAATTCGGGCAATGCTCCTCCATCTTCTTAGCTTTCTTTGCGCAAGCTCTTGTTAATCTCCTTTCCATCACCTAAACAAGCAAAAACATATATCAATAAAAAGACATTTAATCATCAATAACATTTCATTTCAAATCCAAATAGATGATTTACAAAGATGATGGGCGCCAATTTTGAGTGTGCATGCATAAGAAGGGGAGGCGCATATTTCATGTTGACTTGTACAAGTATTAAAAATGCTCAATGCAAGGGTGTCTCAAATGAGAGCCTAAGTTAGGCGCAAATTCCATGTATGTTCTTATAAAATGCATTTATGCAAGGGAGCTTGATGAGGTTTGATGAGGTGCGCCTAGAGGTTTGATGAGTGCCAATTTGAAGAGAGCATGTATAAATGTTGAAAACTCACAATGCAAGGTCATAATGTGGGAGCGCCAAAATGCAGAGTCAATGGAAAAGTGCACCTAAAAGTGCTAGGAATGGGTAGGCTTGTATAAATTGCATAATGCAGACACCCACTAAATGTGCACCTAGGAATGATTAGCGCACTGTTTGAGGTAGTATGTATAAGACTTTAATTTTGCAAATTGCAATCCCCCAAGTGCCTTAGGCGGTATGTTCATGCTTCCATGTATGATATTCATTCCTTCGCAATGCATAGACCCCTAAAAAGTGTGCCTAGGAATGATTGTTTGAATGATTGTGCATAGAACTTAAGTTACAAATTGTAAGGTCTTCTTCCAAGGGCCAAAGACAAATGAGTGCCAATCTCCAACCTTTGTGTATGATATGCAAAATGCAAAGGCATGGTGAATAAGCGTCCAAGACAAGAGCATGATAAGGGAGTGCTAGTTTGATGTGAGCATGTATAAATGCTTTATGCAAGCACCTAGCAAATCAGCGCCTAGTAGAAGAGTTGTAAAATTTCTAAGTTTAAAATGCAAAGATGCCTCCAAATGTGAGCCAAAAAGCGCTAATTTCAAGTACATGTGCATTGGGTGCATTATGCAAAGGTATGTCAAAAGTGCGCCAAAAGGAATAAGCGCAAGTTTCATGTCTTCATGTAGTGAATGTTCAATGCAAGCTCAGGGTAAAAGTGTGCTTAAAGCAAAAGCGCCAATTTCATGTTGGTTTGCATAAAATGCAGAGTGCAGAGGAGGGTGAAATGTGCACTCAAGAGGAAAAGCGCTGATTTGAGGCATGTGTGCATAAAATACGCATTGCAAAGACCCTCAAAATGTGCGCCCAAGAAAAAAGCGCAAATTTTGAACATGCTTGTATTGAATGCATAATGCAAAGGTGGGGCAAAAGTGCACTTTTCCAAACTTAGTCAATTTTTAGCACCTGAAATCCAAGTATATTTCAAAATATATTTAAGTATATATTTACTTTAAATATTTTGAAATATACTTTCAGGATGTTTGAGATAGTTCTCAGATCCATGAGATTTAACATGCAAATTCTAGATTTTTGAGGATCCACCAAATTTCAGACTTAGTCATTTTCAGGATTTCAAGACATGCTTCAGGATTCCAAACTTAGTCAATTTCAAAGCTTCAAGACATGCATCAGGATGAGGAGATACGGACTCCTTAGCAAGAATATGTCGAGACTTGGGCAAAACAACACTACCAAACCTACAAGCTCAAAGAAAACTTAAACCTAAAGCAAAAAA
This sequence comes from Cunninghamia lanceolata, assembly GCA_027924645.1. Lineage (NCBI taxonomy): Eukaryota > Viridiplantae > Streptophyta > Pinopsida > Cupressales > Cupressaceae > Cunninghamia > Cunninghamia lanceolata. Next base: position 7,910,495 of record BSBN01000165.1, on the reverse strand, counting down.
GGTGGGTCCCCATTTGCAATGGGGCGATGTGTGATTACGTCACAACACCAGGTATCATCCTTTTCGAGTTCAGGGAGTTTTGCAGGGTCAGAAAGTGACAGTGTTGATTGATAGTGGGGCCACTCCTAACTTTATAGATGCAGATTTGATTTACATGAAAGGTTTAGATACTGAAGAGTTTGATGGATTTAATGTCATGCTAGCGGATGGCCACATTATTCCTTATAGGAAGCATATATAGCGGCTAGGCTTATCCCTGGGGAGGCACGGAGTGTGTGATGACTTCTATGTGGTTGGCATAGGAGAAACAAATATAGTTTTGGGAATACAATGGCTGCACTCACTTGGAGAATTTACCCAAAACTACCAAACAGTGGAGTTCAAATTCAAGGTGGATGGGAAGGAGGTGATACTTCAAGGCATATTGAATGGAGCTCCAAGCATGGCTGAAGTAAAAATAATGGAGGTGTGTGTTCGAGGTAACCAAGCCACTCAATACATGGAGATAGTCAAGAATCCACTCCAAGGTAAGGTACTTAATATGATAATGTTTGGTCAATTTTGAACAAGCATGATAAGATACTCAATATTACACCTCTAAGGCTGCCGCCAAAGGGGATAATTGTTAAATGGGACTTTCTTATTGAGGAACACCAATTTGACATAGCCAGAATGAGTATTGGTTGCAATAGACAAGGGCCAAGGACCATTTTGAGCATGGTTCCCAATTTTAGATCTGCTGCCCTCAACCTTTTCAGCACATCCCACGCTTTCCTTACGGCCAAAGAAGCATTTCCAATCACATGGTGGAGTTCCCAATCCATTATCAGTGTTGAGGTGTTTGCAACTAGTACAAGGTGGCTCCCAACCATTACATTTCTGTTTTTTAGCAAAGGAATGCAGTATTACAGCCATGGTATCGGGAAGATCTTTTTGCCTCATGTGGTGTGTATGAAATCTCATCTTTTGGGAATTCGAAGTGCCAATACTCCAGCTGATATAGCACTCTATTTGAAAGGAAATTCCAAGCCAAACATGCCTGCTACAGCCATCTTCCAGCCCACATACAATCTGATCCAAACTATCTTTCAAGTGGAAGAGCGCAGGGCGACAGGGTAAGAGTCCTTGGAACACAAGGTAACAATCTAAGAGAGAGAAGCCAAGTTTTGAGCATGCCTTGGTCACAACCCAAGGAAGGGGAGGAAATGTTTCAAGGCATCAAGGATGGGGTTCCAAAAATTGTCGAGGCTAAGCGGCATGTACATCAAGGAGTGACACTCACGATTTTATCTTTAGGAGAGTCATCAATTAAGGGGTCTCACCAAGAAATGGAGAAGAGACATGAGAGAGGTATCTTTCATACAAGGCAAGCTATTGGCACAATACCAAGGTGCCTCAAGGTTGTTTGTAAGACTAATGGAAGAAGCCCAATTTTCGATTTGATTGCACAAAATTACAAACCAAGGGGAGGAAGTGATGTGCACATGTTGCAACCAAGTTGCAAAGGAAACATGACAAAAACTGTTGTCCACATGATTTTCAGTTTTATTATCATTTCCAACCATTTCATGGCATCATTTGCAGACACACGGGTGTTCTCAGTTATGGGACTGAGTAATTTTCAGTTTGGGGTGGTTATTGGACTGTTATCAACTTTTGTATGGGTGTTCCCAGCCTCCATATTTCTGATTTTTGTAGGGAATTTTCAGTATGGTAACTGCTGTACCATTCTTCTATTATTGATTTTAATTGCTACTCATGGTTCGGTGAAAAGAGGAGAAGTGCACATGAAAACTAAGGTAGCACCACATGAGCATTGGGATAATTGTGCAAAATATCACCAACAGGGCGGGAGAGGTATGAGCGGTGATGAAGGGTTATCATCATATGACAGCGGAAGCATTCCCAGGATAGATATGGACTTAATTTCCAGCCCTAATGCTGCTGTCATCATTGTTATCGGCCACCCCATCAGTTCAGTAGCTCTCACACAAATAGTTTGGCAAGAATTCCCGGCCTTGGGAAAGAGTGTTTTTCAGTTGGTACTGATTAACGAAGAGTTTCCAGTCCTTGTATGGTTACACATGGCTTCTATATTGACCACATTGTTGAATTTTGCATGGGATTGTCATATTTGCAGCTGTTACATCATTTCCATATTGCTGGTTTTAATGTTTTCAGTTATGAACAGCTGTACATTTGTGAAATTTGAGAGGGCCTCCTTGTAGGGTAAGGTTAGTGGAGGATTCTCATTATTGAAGACAATCATCTTAGTCATCCTAGTGCCGATTTGGAAGAAACTGAGATGATGGGTGGCTGTTACAACTTATTTCCAGCTTACATGCAATCTAGGTTGCATCACACCTTGGAGGGACCAGCCCATAGTAACATTACAGGACTCATTGGAGCCCAAGGATATAGTCATGGAGCAAGTTTTTGGGAATACTTCATCACATGAGATGATCACTTGGATACAACAAGAACAAGGTGGTGGGTTCTTAGGGCAGCCCTCGGCCTTAAAGGAATGTATGAAGGATATTCGCATGTTTTGGATAGGAGGCTTCATCGAGGGGGAATTTGTAAGTATGAGAGTTGGATGGAATGGACTCCATGTTAATTCTTGGTTGGGTTTATTCCACTTGACAGATGGGAGGTTTGGGTGTTATGAGCCATGTGGTATGACTCCTCTTAGTGTTTCAATGGCATTGATGCCTCCACGCATGTATGACTTTCTTTGGCGGAAGTTGTTTCAGGATGACATGTATAGAGAGGTTAATGAGACTCATGATGTTGGCATGAAGTGGGTGGAGCTCCCGGATATATCATCGCTTGAGGACAAGCATAATTTGGGAGGGGAGGACTGTCATGTCCCCTCCACTATACTTAAATAATATTACTATTATTAATATTAAATAATAGTGTTTTTCAACACTACAATACATATATTAATAAAATATTAAATTTTAAATATAATAAATAAATATTAATTATAAATTATAAAATATAACATAAGCTTATTTCAAATTAGGCGCCAAGATTTGGGCCCTTGGGTCCAATCCAAAGCAAGTATAACAGAAGATTTCTGGATTCTTTTTGAAGTATCTAATTTTGCTTTTGACAACGGCGGTTTACAATTGTTTTCTTGGGACGAAACCCTGAAGGAGGCAAGCAACTAGGTAGGACGCCAACCCTACCCAATTCTGAGCAAATTCCATTCAGGAGTATTGCATGAGACTAATCCACATCTTTTAAATCTGCAGGTCATCCAGGGAAGATCAAGGATAGCTATATTAATCTGCCCAGTGCAAATTGCCAACTTATGATTGTGGGATAGAACCCTAGCGCACCAACAGTGACAGAATTTTCCAACAAATAATCATAGCGAGCAATGTAGAGGAGGTGTCAAGAAAGATACAGAATTCGCTGGACAATCAATTCTATATCGCTGCAGGATTATATTTACCAGATCTAAAACCAAGTCAAAGGAAGGGTAGAATCATTGAGATAATAAACCCTAGATCGCTACAAACCCTAAATTCACTGGATCTGAATCAAAGGAGGATAGAATTGTTGTATTTGCATCAGCAAATCTCCAACGCACCCTATTGATGTAAGGAAGGGAGGTATCGCTCATTAAGGAAGGGCACACAAGGAGGTAATGTGTAATGTCCCCTTTTTTGGGATGGTCACCATTAGAGTTGATTTGGGTCTTTCACATCGTTCCGAGACATTTGGAGGATATCACGGGCCAGAGAGATTTGTATGTTACCTTTGGTACACTTACCAAGAGTATGGTGATTTGGCTTCCTTGGAGGACCTTTTGTATGGATTTGTGTTAGGAGTTTGGACTTCATCATATGTTGTATGGATGCTATCATCACATCTTGGGATGCTTTCATATGAATACCTTGCCTTGGGCGACTTGACATCATCAGGGAGATCATTACTCACCTTGGGCGATTTGATATAATCATGGAGATCACTATTCACTTTGGGCGAAGAGCAAACATCATTCACATGTCTCTCCTAGGCGCTCATTGATAGATTGGACTAGCATTTGATGTGGAATAAAATAATTAACTATTATCATTGGTGGTGCCCTTGCTAGTCATCCTAATTCATATCTTTAATTTGAATTAGGCGCTTTCCTTGGAAGTAGAACACACTACACATGGGTCGGCCCTCTTGGAGGGAAATCTATATCCAAAACATGATATTATTGCCCAAGTCGGCCATGAGGAAAAGGAGAGATGAATAGTGTATATATACAAGATCATTTGGCCTTTCAAAGGCATCAATCAAGCATTCATTCATTCATATTTGGAGAGCGATCTCTACGAGTAACTTGGGACTAAAACCTCAAGTGACTTAGGAGGAGTTGGGCGACAATCTAACTTCTTCATTGGAGGATTCCGTGACAGGGATCTACTTGCACTTCAACATCATCAAGGGCAGATTTCATATCAGCTATGAGAGCATACATGGATGGTGAATCACTTAGGGTTGGAGCGACTTACATTTGAGGAGGAGCAACCATATCCTTTGAGGCACTTGTTGGTTGCTAGGGTTTGTTCAAGGGCAGGTTTGTAACAGCAGAACAGCAGACCTAATCCGCCTATGTTGGAAACTTCTTGTTAGGCGATTTATATCAGCACTTAGGGTTCTCAACCCTACATATTAGAGCGCCACTATTTGAGATCATATATCCACATTCTTTGGTATGTTCAATCTGATTCTTAGGTCTGATCTGTAGCAGCAATATTTTGAATTTTATTTGGGCATGATGGCCTATTGATTGATTGCAAAAGCAGACTTCTATATTCAGCATTTTAGTTTCCTTATCATCATGGTTGTAATGTGGATTTCATGGTGAATATCACTTGCATTATTGGGTGAATCATATGATGGAATTATGTTGATGTTTGATGTGATTTATGATAATCATATGCAATTGTTTCAAGTCTGATTTTGGAGCAGAAGTTAGGATTAGGGCAGAATAATAAATTGCAGAAATTTGGGGCAGAATACAGAAAATTAATTGGAAAAGCCCGTAAATCCAAATTAGGGCAAAATATCCCCATTTGGGATGTTACATAATGAGGTGCTGGAATTCTATGAGAAGATTGCCCTACAGTGACAGCATCAGACCTTTGATAGTCTGAGCTACTGGGAGGCCACACTTGCCACTACTATTCATTTCATGCTCGGGGTTCCACCTTTATACTGAAGAAACAGATCAGAAGGTAAACTGTAGGAGTGGATTTGAACAACCTTCACACCCAGAAAACGAGTTATTGCAGAGCATGAATGTTATTTGGAGTACTCAGGACTAGCCGCCTGCATACATCCCCCTTCTTCACTGAGTACGCGGATTTCATTCCTAGAGTTCAATGGTAAATGTGTATCAATGTTTCCAAACTTATGTAATCAGTCCAGATTTGTTGGAAATTCAAATATTGTTCTGAATTTATTATTTCATTTGTTGTGCCAAGAGCATATGAGCCTTTGATCTGATTTAGTTGTTAGCAATCTTTCAAATTCATTCTCAGTCAGAAATAAGATTTAAATCAGGCAAATTATTTGAGAGATATTTCAATCTCCACTTTTGAAGAGAGAGATAACAACACTAGTTGTCCACTCCGTTGGGAAGCCATCTTGGATGACACCATTGAAATTGCTTTTGATGTGTGGTGCTAGGACCTCTATTCCCCTCTTTAAATATTCTACTTGCAGCCCATCTATATCCTATGTTTTACCCTGTGCTAAATTCTTTATGCCTTGATGGATTTCCTCCGTAGCGAAATGCTCTATTGTTGTATTAATTACACGGGGAATGTCTTTGTCCTGAACCCACTCATAATGTAGCTTTGCATATTCTATCCACTGAGTATCAATGGCATTTTTTTGTTAGTTTTCCTTTTTGCTATAGATCCCTCTAGAAATTAGCTTTTGGGGTTGTGTTTTCCAAGAGAAATTAGCTCTTTCCTTCTTGTATTCACATAAATTTCTTTTTTGGACCCTATCAATTTTTCATAAGCCTTCTTATTTTCTTTGCTTGTACCAAGTTCTCTCAAAGTTGTCTTTGTTACCTTGCACTCTTCATCATACCATGGATTTGCAAAAAAAAAGTTCTTGTGGTTACTCCTTTGGATCCGGATCTTTTGCAGGCTCTTAATGCTTTGTGAATTAGGGGAATCGATATACTTTTGTTTATTGGGTCACCTATCGTATACGTTGTACTAGTCACTATATTACTCCCTTTTTCTTGAAAGTACTATTTACGAGTTGTTATGAAGAGTTTTCGATTCTCTTGATTCATGAGAATTTTACCTTGAAGAGGTGCCTTCTTTTGATTGTGATGGGTTTGTACACCTTGTTGATTGTTTGTGTGAATGCCAAGCTTTACAAATATTAGATTGTGATCTGATTTCAGCCCTATAGGACCGCCACGAACAACTAATTCCATCACCCATAAAGTACCTTGGAGGTCTTCACACCCACATCAGACGGAGGGTAATCACCACCAACCCACAAGACTTGGATGAAGCTTGTGTCCAAGCTTACTACGTAGAAGGAAAAGAACAACTACTACCTGTAGACACCTAAAATTGACCTTGTCCTTACAAAACTCGTTTTACACCATCTTGCGACATAATTTGTGACACTTTCATCCTAGGACTCTTTCATTAGCCAATTAATTAAATAAATTATCTTTAATTAATTTCATTCCATTTTATCCATTTCCTAAATTAATTAAATAAATTATATTTATTTAATTAATTAATTTCTCCCACCTTGTCCTATAATTAGTTAAATAATTTTATTATTTAATTAATTATTTTTCACTTATCCTAATCCTTATACACTTTTACCTATTAGTCTTAGTCGACATCATGAAAATAGGTCCTATCCTTCCCACATCCAAGATCATATAAATATCACTATGGATCAAGTCATTTTCTCCTAGAGCACCTGCCTACCTAGATCTAGAACTAGAACACTAGGCTATCACATGAGTAATCAAGTATTGTTATGCTGCTAGTGTGAGTAAGCAACATTATCAATTCAAAGATCATTATCAAAAATCAAGGGCAGCAAGGACTACTTTGGTAATATTGTTTCATTTCCTTTCGTTAGTTACTTGCTCTTGATGTGATGTTGAATATGGAGTAGGTTCCTTGATGCATTTGTTCCTTATTTGATTTCCATTTTCTGCATACACGCTACCCTCTACAAAGGATTGGGTAGTGGGAGACCAAGAAATACTTTCAAAGGACGTGGTATGCACAAAAATATTAGAGGAAACTAGGAGTCTTGGCAAGTTGGACTCAAAGGGAAGACACCACGACAAGCCAAATGGTACTCAAAGAAGGTGGGGAAGCTCTTTCCTCACTTAAGGTCTCATTAAACTTTTGTGGGACCAAAAGCCTCTCTAAAAAAGGAAATGTGAACGATAAGGAAGAAGAGAAGTCATACTTCATCACACGAATCTCTTCCAAAAGTTGCAACTCTCAAACCACCCAACTTTGTTAGCAAAATGAAATGGTTTGTCCCTACAAGGGGCAATTTTGAAACTGTCAATTCCCTTGAACTGGCAATTTTGAAACCCCCAATTTGCACAAATGAGCAATTTCGTCCTGATATCAAAAATACGAAATTTGAAGCAAACAATCCAATGTTTTTCATTCTAATTCTACTTTTAGGACCTTCTAGTACATGAGGAGAACATCCCAGAATCTTTATAAGGACAAGAGGGAGTTGGATTGGACTGGGGGAGGTAGATTTTAGTGTTGTAGAGCATAGAGAAGTAGAAGTCCATTGTAATTCATGCCATAGACTTTACAGTGTGTTTGTAACCGAGTGGAGCAAGGGGCAAATTGTATTCCACAATATTTACAACTCGTATTTGTCTAGCTTATAATAATAATCTGGTAGCAATGCATTTGCCACTAACAAAGTTGGTTTTTCCTTTTTGTGGGTTTCCAAGATAAAAATGTGTGTTTACTTCTAGTTCATAATATTCTTTCCTTCCTAACTGTTATTTATTTTGACTGTAAGCACAGTCCATTTTTGTATTGGTTCTTAATTTCTACAACTACTTGATGATGAGATTACAAATCACAATGCCCACTAGATCTATGCGGGTTGATCTCATTGATAATCTGATATTCCAAATGTTATTGCTCCAAACAATTGTCTAGGAAGCAAGTGCAGGCCCATCCATTGCAAAAGTAGTGGTGGGTCATGATGCCAGAAAGGTTTAGAAGTGGGAGAAATTCTTCAAGAACAACCCGAGCAAATGAAGGAGAATGCCCTATGGAAGATGCCTTTGGAACACAAGGATGGTTTATGGTGACAATCAAAAACTTATCAAATGATGATGAGGTAAGATGTTAATGGCAAGGAAGGAGGTGCTAGAACAAAAGAGCATACAGCTATAAATAATATTGATGAGGAGCCTGCTGAAAACACTTTCAATGTCAACCCCGACACTTTAAAAATTGACTCTAACATGTCCCTAGTTTCTACTGCAATCATAAGAGGTCAACAAAAAAATTCAAAAATGCAAGAGGATGTATCCAAACACACAAAATAAGCATTATAAACTGGAGACAAGGAGATAACCTTTGACCAGCTACATATAGATGATGCCATTGTTGCACAAAAGAAATGGGAATAATTAAAGCCCTGGCAAGAGTCCGTCATGAAGAAAAGGTCACCCTTGGCAAGCCAAATACAAACTCCATCTCCGACAAGGTAGAAGAAGGGTGAGTCTGAATAGTCCAATGTTGAATAGGCTATTGGTGACAGTGAGAAATAAATCTCTAATACTTTAATGGTGGCAAGCGCCCAACCGCTTCAACCAATCGAACCAATCATTGATGATGATTTAATAAATTACATCAGTCGCATTAAGAACGGGCAGGTCAATCCATGGGAGCTTCTTGAGATGATTAGTTTTAAAGATCAAGACCAAAACGACCAGTGCAAAGTTTTTATGATGAGTCCTCTGCCACCATGATATAGTTGTCTGGCAAGGTAGTAAGCTAGAAGAAAAGATTTAAACTCACTCTAACAAATATTTGGAGATCAAGAGGTTTTTTTTAGTTCCAAAACTTGTCTCTCGATGTTTTGGCCGATATACAAACGGATACAAAGATGGCCTCATCCAAATGACAAAGGGAGATCCACATCAATGTTGAAAAAACCAAAATGGATATTGTAACTCTGAAGACTGAAATTGCATAATTGAAAGGTGAGTTGCAAGAGAAAAATCAGAATATCCATGAACTTGAGACATGAAATCCTAAAGTGAGGGCTGATGCTATGTTTGATCCACACAACTGCTGACCTTGCCATCACCAAAGCTAAATATAGCAGAATTAGAAGAAAAACTAAAGAAGTTTCAAGTGGTACATGATGGGTTGTCAAAAAAGATTAAACAACAACATCCAAATCTAGGAACCATATCTTGCAAGGTTATTCATGTTGTCATCTCCACTGCAAAGGCTGAAAGTTGAAGCAAGCAGAGCATAGCACTGGTAGGATTGGAACACGACTTAAATCCACCTTTAATAAAAGAAATAGATAAAATATATTCCTCATTTGCACAGAATGTCTTTAGAGATTTGAGGGGTTCTTAAAAGTACCTTGACTAAACTGATCAAATAGTTTAACAAGGGAAAATTGACACCGTAGAAGTTTGCAGGAAGAGGCATGCAAATGCTAGGTAGAAATGGTGTTTTCTAACCACTATTGTTACCAATTCGACAAAGAGGGAATTGTCGGTTCCATGGAGAGAGGATAGAGCATTGAAAAACTAGTAGGATATAACCAATGAAATGAATAAAGTTAGAACATAAGAGACTGCTCAGGCTAAAGGTGTAAAGTCAAAAATTGCATACTTCACACTTTTCACTCTATGTTCTTGCATTCATTTGGTGTCTCACTCCTAGTCATTGTTAGTCCCATTTCACCCATTTATGGTCCCAAAACTCATCATATGTGTGCCAAGCCACTCAACCCAAAATCCCCTCTACTGTCAAACTCCATTCCCCCTGTTTCAGATGGTTCTATTCTCAGGGACACTAGTGCACCTGCACTAGTGTCTAGTTCAAATTTAAATTCAAATTCCCTCCAAAACCCTAAATGCTCACCTTGGTGAGTTTTCTAACGGCCAGTCACTTTATAAAAGCAAACTTAGCACTCATTTGGAACCCTAATGTATCTCTCTAACATCTTGTTCCTCTTCTCATTCCTCTACTCCACCAAGTGATACTAAGTTTTCCTAATGCTCTCATTCCTCCATTATTAAAAGTTAAAACATTCCTGCAACTCCTCCATTGTTGAATCCTATTGCAGATCTCCAGTCTCTCCCTTCACTCTAAGATCTCTAGCCTCCTCCAAAACTCTCCTCCTATTGTCCTACTCTCCATCACACGTACTAGGTTTTCCTCTCAAGCTCCACACCAAGTTTTCAGTGATCTCCATCCTCAAGCCACCATTGTTGCATACCAGAGTTCTATTGACAAACCCCTTGGCACCCTTAATGATCCTTCATCCCCCTTCTCCCTCCTCCATGGCACTACACACACCACAGTAGTGAGAGCAAACCTCCTAGGGTTTTACATTGGCAACCATTGCACGCATCACTTAAACCTTGCACATATGAAGCACACACTCCAATCTTTCCAATATTGTTGAGGCTGAAACATGCCATCCTAGGGGACTAACTGAAGCAATCTCCCACAAATAACTCACAATTTTTCTCCTCAGATTTCAGAACGTAACATCTCTCTACAAACGGGTCATTTCCAGAAACTACATGGAGAACAGAGATCAAAAACTCAAGCGAGCAACTCTGAAAAGTTGTAGAGGCTCAAGAGCATAAGACACTAGTGCTTGTTGCAGGTCACTAGTGCACATGTGGGTCACCACTACACCTCAAAGGTCAAGAGCATGCCCCAGAGGTCACTAACACGCCTTGGAGGTCAGGAGTGCACCTTGCATCAAAAAGACCCCCTGAGATCACTGTTCTGCTCCAGAAAGAGGCTAAACACTTCTACAGCCTCCTCCAGCCACCTGCCTTCACCAAACGACAGAACAAACAAGATTTCTTGCCCCTTTTCCTCTTTCATTTACAATAGCATTTTGATTCCTAGCTCTACTGTTATTATACTTAGCATAGATGATAGATCAGATTTACTTGTTGTTTTATGCTTTATTGCTATTGAAAGAGTAAATCGGATAGTTTAAGTATATTAACACATTTCATAGCTAAAACTAAACAAACTTAACAATAGTATTGTTTATTTTTTATTTACAAAAGGAGAGCTAGCATTGGAATGGTTTCAAAGAGTGGCTGACAAAGAAGTCTAAATAGAAAGCAGATGAACTCGTGAAGGTGAAGAAGCAAAACTGAACAAGTTATGGGAAAAAGTCTTCTCTTTTGAGCACTTGAGGAGATCATAGCACCCTTGGAACAAGAAGCAGAAAACATCAAATATTTCACAAATGTCAAGAATGGAACTTCTCAAAAAGTCTTACCACTTCTGCCACCTCAGAATTCAGCAAGCCAACAAACAAATATGGTAACGCAGCCTCAGCTGAGTCATAGTCAGCTGACCCCACCATTAAAATAAATGGATAAGGATAAGACTTCAATTTTGTTATTTTGATATTATCGGACTCTTTTTAATCCAAAAACAGTTTAAAACAACATGCAACAGTTTTGGATAAAAAAAGTACATGCAGCCATCCATTAGAAAAGATAGCATTAGGTCAGTGCAGTGCAAACTATAAAGGAAGAAGCAGCAGCTAATCCAATCTATTTTTTATTTTTTAGGCTCATCAAATAGCTGCAGTCCCAGTTTTAAGAAAAAGTCAAAAGGAGTCTGAATAAGATATTCTAGAGTATTTGTAGGAATTAGCTGTTCGTCCTGAAACCCTATCCTATACATAGGCCTTTGATGTAATTTGAGGACCTGGAAAGCTTAATATTTATTAATTAATCCAGATATGTCTACTGAATTACAATAGAATATTTGTTCTTCCAGATATGAAGTTTCCCTCATTGAATATTCTTATGACTCGGGATAGTTTTTGAAGTTTCATGGGATGTGTACATTGGAATCTGCTCTGTGTGTGATAACTGATTAGTTTAATGAGTTCGATTCATTCTACACTCTACTTGAATACTCTGTATGTAAAATGTAGAATTATAATTAAATGGTTATTTTATAAATCCAAGGGTAACCCCCTTGACCATTCAAGCCCATTAGGTCTGTTGTATTTCATTGACCCAAATATGGCTGATACTGACTTGAGAAAATCACATTCCCAAAAGATTAAAAAACTAGTCTCTCTGTTTCACATGGGTATGTCAGTAGAATGTTAGATATAATTTGCCCAATGAATAAGAGCACTGTTGAGAAATACATAGAAGAAATTCAAACGTATTCAAAACCTTCTTTTCACAAACAATCCTTCTTCATATATCACAGTAAGAGCTTAACCACTAATCTTAAAGGAAGACAACATGGGAAAAATCTAGGGGATTAATAAAAAAAGGGAGCTCTAAGAGGGAGTCCCCTCTTCGCTCTATAGCTGACTTAAAAGTGAAGGAGATTTCACCTAAGATCTCCAACTGCCACTTCTATCGTTAATCCCTGCCTATTGCTTTAGCAATTTGGCAAGCTGTCAATGTGAGGGATTCCAATATTAATACAATCATCTACGCTGGAGAAGCTCTTTCTTCCATTCTATATGGGTCTATAGATACATTCTATCTTTTAAAATTTAGGTATCTAGGTGTGCATGCAGGTACACTAAGGAGATTTCACATAAGATCTCCAACTGGCACTTCTATCGTTAATCCCTGCCTATTGCTTTAGCAATTTGGCAAGGTGTCAATGTGAGGGATTCCAATATTAATACAATTATCTACGTTGGAGAAGATCTTTCTTCCATTCTATATGGGTCTATAGATACATTCTATCTTTTAAAATTTAGGTATATCTAGGTGTCACCACCATTTATCTTGGGTGTTTGTGTAGTTGTGTCTCCTATGCATGCAGGTACACTACAAATTAAAAAATATTCAATACTACTGTTAGGTGTCAAATCTGAATGTTAATGACAATAGAAGAAAAATGACAGCAGAAATGGAAATTTATGAAACTAAAATTTATTTTTTCCTTTTTTTCTTTTTTTTTTTTGAAGACTGAAATCTGAAAATTTTGAAACTGTTTCTGAAAACAAAAAAATGCCATATTTACCAAGGGGCATAAGGGTACCAGTACGGGATGGGGATGGGGGCGCCAATCAAATTAGAGTATGCAAGTAAATAAATAGGGAGACAGCTATATTATATATAAATGTAGTCACCAGAAATTGTGAGTACGGGGATAGGAGCACCATCCACATTCCTATAATGGAGTTTCCTGGTAACTATGAAAAATACAGAAATACTCAGTAAAAGTCTGAACCACGGCTTTACTTTAACAGTTTAACTAGAATGACTTAAACAGCACACAAAGAAGAAATAAAGATTGGTTAGAGAGTACGGAAATCAACTTACACCTAAACAACTGTTAAGTCTTAAACAGCACACAACGAAGAAATAGAGTTTGTTTACACGGTACAGAATTCAACTTACATCTACATAAAGTACAATGTCAAAATGATTTTGAAAGCCTGAGTCACCTCATCTTCTACAACTGCCATTCAGAATTATTTCTAACCGTTAAAAGGAAAAGCACTCTTAGACAGGTTAACAGCCAGAGTCTATGAAGAACTTGGCAAATGGACAACGATTGTGACCTGAAAGACAGCAGAGAACTGAGGCTAAAGATGACACGACTGACAGTACTCAATGCATGTATATGTGTATGTAAGAAAGTTTGGACTACAAAATAGAATATGTCGCATTACTTTGAAAACCTAAACCATTTCAGAATTCGAGAACTGCCATTCAATGTGATTTTCAGTTTTTAAAACAAAAAACTGTCATGGACAGATGAAAGGTTCGGAGTGGTTTTCAGATTTTAAAACAAAAAACTCTCATGGACATATGAAAGCTTGGAGAATCAGAATCCATCATGGACCTTGTAAATGGGCTATAATGTTTATCCTCAATGCAGGAAAACCATTGAGCCTGAAGCTATCAATTCCAGACAAAGGGCTTTATTCGGAAATATGAATGAATGAATGTATCTCTACAAACGGTTGAATTTCAGTTAACAGAATACTACTTTCAAGGTAGGGCATATTGGTCTAGTTTTGTAAGACTATAACTAACCTTGAGGAGTAGAGTGAAATTGAAAATAAACAATGCACATGAAATTCCATGATCTCCTCAGTAAAATTGACATATGAACTAAGATGTAAAAATCAAGACCTAAAAAAATTGAAATTTAAAAACCCAATACCCAACCCACCTGGATGAACAGTTGAAAGTTGTTTGCTGTTGTGATTTTGCTTCTCCAAACCAGTCTTCTCCTCCTCCATATCCATTTCCCTGTACCCTGTAAACTCAAATAACAGTATATAGCCCCTTCTAAAACCAAACTTGCAGGTTTAAATCACACCACCCTGGTAACCCACCAATGGGAAGAAACTCAAGTGCCCATGGCCTGTAGAAGCTCAACCCAATACAGAACGACTCGTGTCAGTACTGCCTATTTGATTTTGGCCAGTGTAACACATGCCAGTACTATAAAGTTGGCATTTAGTAAGAAATATGTCCAAAAGCTTTCATGTCTAGCACAGGGATGACTCAAAACTGTTCATTTGCGATATGGGTATTCAATAATGCTCTTAAGAATGCAGACAACGACAGAGAATCAATCTATTACATCACCACATAGATCCTATAGTTTTTTGGTCCCTATAGCCAGTATAATGGTCGTCTATGCGTCCTAAAACACAAGTCCGAATGGTAAAAGCAGACTCTAGCAGGTAAAACAAGTTACCATTTTGAGCAAATCTGAGTCATTCAAATTTGAATGAACAGTATACTATAATAATAATACCAATGTCCCTGTAGAACTCTAATTTGAACTTATTGAAAAATCTTTGTACTTTTTTATATTTTTTTTATCCAGACTATAAATATTATAGTATTCAGAATTTCAGAGTTTTACGAACGTATACCATGCAGCCAGTCAGATATTCGACCGACTGTACGATTTTTGATTTTTTATTTTTCTCTTGCTTTTTTCTAACTGCAAATATAAAGTCTTTTATTGCAATTTATCTTTTTTATATTTTGTCCATATTTAGTCTTCGTTTTTTGTTTTGTCCATAGTACAGTCTAATACTGCACCTGTCCCACTTGTTACGCAACAATAATTGAATGCTTTTTTGTTTTTTTTTAATCTATTGTGCACCTTATTTTTGTACCCATTTATATATAAAATATTAATAGGAAAAATAAAGTTAGAAAAGCTCTGTGTTTGTTTCCTTGTAAACTATTTCAGGCCTTGTGGGTATGATGAGGTTTTGTGTTAAGCATTGGTATTTAGACAATTATTCAACCCAAACTTCTAGTCAACTAGTCTTTTGACTGATAGAAAATGGGAGGAGACAAAAGGAAGTTTCTTTATTTGAGAATTTGGAAATTTAAAGGGTTACAAAAATATATCCAATGTCATTTGCTTTGGGAAGGCAAAAGGAAAGTCTAAGAATATGTTGAAGGGACTTTAACTTGGGGATATACATGTAAGGGTGTTATTAGTATATTTATGTTAATTTTCAGGTTTATTTTGAGAGAGTGTTTAAATATAATTATATAGTGATATGCAGTATACTTTTGTCTTAAGTTGGTTTCTTTTCTAATTTGTTTTCGTATTCATTCACTCTCATTTACACATGTTATATATGTTTGTCCTTATCTTTGTTTTATCTACACCTATTCTCATATATTGTCGCATCATTTATTAGCTCCAATTCCCATACATTCACTCACAGTCCTTAGATTCCATATTCCCTATCCTAGATTATTTCCACATAATATAGGAGCAATCCTACACAATGTTGATCTAACCTAAAATTCAAAACTATTGACTCCCATATTCCTTTTCCACTAGTTATTATGGACCAACTTTATACAAGTTTGTGCAACATATTGTTATGTCTTGGTATATAAAGGCATTTAGTGTGCAATTAATTTATATAAAACCACAATTAATTTATATAAAACCACAAGGAGAAATCATTCTAGGAACATTTCAATTTGGAGCACTAAATAGAACATATCTACATCAAAATTAGCATATAGGCCATTGCACTTGCTTGATGTCTTCCAACATTTGCCCCAAGGTTGTAAAGTCGGTCTACCAAGAGGGTTGACCTAAGAGAACTTAACCCTAGGAACATATTATATAGGTTTCTCTTTATTCATTCACTCTCATTTACACATATTATATATGTTTGTCCTTATCTTTGCTTTATCTACACCTATTCTCATATATTGTCACATCATTTATTAGCTCCAATTCCCATAAATTCACTCACAGTCCCTAGATTCCATATTCCCTATCCTAGATTATTTCCACAGAATATAGGAGCAATCCTACACAATGTTGATCTAATCTAAAATTCAAAACTATTGACTCCCATCCTTTTCCACTAGTCATTATGGACCAACTTTATACAAGTTTGTGCAACATATTGTTATGTCTTGGTATATAAAGACATTTAGCGTGTAATTAATTTATATAAAACCACAAGGAGAAAT
Source organism: Cunninghamia lanceolata (assembly GCA_027924645.1). Lineage (NCBI taxonomy): Eukaryota > Viridiplantae > Streptophyta > Pinopsida > Cupressales > Cupressaceae > Cunninghamia > Cunninghamia lanceolata. Next base: position 7,893,757 of record BSBN01000165.1, on the reverse strand, counting down.
CATTGTAGGAACATTTCAATTTGGAGCACTAAATAGGACATATATGCATCAAAATTAGTATATAGGCCATTGCACTTGCTTGATGTCTTCCAACATTTGCCCCAAGGTTATAAAGTCGATCTGCCAAGAGGGTTGACCGAAGAGAACTTGACCCTAGTGATCTAGCAACCTCCTCAAAGGTATTAATACTATCATCCTTACATGTGTATTAGACATTAGAGATAAAGATGAAAAGGTTTCATAAGTCTAAGTTTTGCTAGTTTAAATTCACACGTCATAGATCAAATCCATGTGGAAGGTCAAATCTATTGAACTAGGATCAAACCAATAGTGTGTGGGATTGATCTACAAATTTTAAGGGCAACCCAGTTTATATTTTGTCACTCTACTTGCAAACCATATAAGAAGTTGCAATTTTGAGTTATGGTTTAAAAGTACCGTCATTTATGTTGTTTCCAGATTTTAAGATTATGTTGCATGATCTATCCCAAGTCTAAATTACATTAACTGATTGTCATATTCAGGTGAAAGCGCAATAGTGTGTCCCACATTTTAGCATTATTGGGCCACCAAAACTAGTATTTTTCAACATTTGGCACATTATGTCAATTATACTGAATAAACTACCAAGAATTTTGGGATGATATAAACGAGTAATTTATGGTATTTTCTCTATAAATTCAATTTAGAATTTGAAAATATATTTCTATTATTTTGGTTAGTTTTAAATTATTTTTTTATTATATTTCTAATATTTATAGTGAGTGACATTTTACTATAATGCATAACTTTTAGTAGAAATAAAATATTTACAAGATTTCTTGGAAGTAAATCACTAACTCCATTATTTAGTGAGCAGATATTTTGGGGTAATTTTTTATTAAACGTTTATTTATTATTATTATTTATTGGTACTAACAGAAATTTAGACCTACATTTAACTATAACATGTTTCTCTTTGCCTATTTATTAAAATTGGTATTTTTGTTGATTGATGTAGAGTGTAGTGTAATTTTTTTAAATGTTTTTGACATAGTTTATTATTTTTAATGTCTCGAATAGAGGTCTTTATTCTTTGTAATGGACCTATCTTGTTTATAAAATTAAAATATGTAATATTAAAAAATATATTATATTATACTTTTCATAAAGCCAGTTTTGAAGGCTATGTACATGTAAAACCTTGTCTTCAAGTGATTTAATTTGACTCCCATGTGCATAATGTGAAGTTGACTATTTTAACCTCTAAAATGACAACATGTAGATAGGAGAAGAAAAGGTTGTCGTGGGATGTCACATAAGCGGATTCAATCTAAGCAAGTTCAATTAAAGGGGCTCCAATTGAACCCACTTAGATTGAAGCCCCCTTAGATCAAAGGGGCTTAAATCTTATCTCAATGGATTAAATCAAAACCCTAATGCAATTTTATAAAACCACAAGTGTTGCCTCACTTACACTTGCACCAAATTTGAAATTGTATTTTAAACCAAAGTGGTGGGAAACAAAGGGAATAAATGAAATAAAACCCAACAATCATATCCTACAGAAAAAGAAATTGAATTAAATATATAAAAAAGATGAGAAATTGGAGTGCAAAACAAGGTATGTCTTTAGATTCCCTAATTGATAATTTAGTTAGTTTACATAATTTCATTGTTATATTACAAAAAAAAAATATGGTTGATTATTTATGTAAATTAGATCGAATTTTAATTATATATGCCACAATTTAATAAAATTCATTGAACTTAGATAAATGATCAACTATATATATGTCATTTTTAATTATTGTTCAGCTAGTTAATTTTTTATTTTATTAAGCATTTTTAAAGATATATTTTAACTAACATGCGGTCATTGATATATATGGTTTTCCTTCTTAGTCTTCCTCTCTTCTTAAGGCCCCTCTATAGTACAATGAACACAACATTTGACAAGATTTGTTAGTGTAGGTTTTTTATTTTCCTAGTGGGTTAGTATTTTCCTTATTTCCTAGGTTTTTCCTACACTTTTATTAACTTGCTTAGGTTAAATAAAGTGAGTTTAATTAGTGAGTGGGTGATTTGAGGTGTCGACATCCTACAAGGAAGGTGGCATTTGCTATCTTGGGAATATGCTCATACTAGCTTTAGCTCGTATGGTGGCCTTGTTGGCAAGAGACATTGCTCTGATGAATGTTGAATGTTGTCATTGATGGTAACAAGACAAAGGGTTTCTATCGGCGTGGCAAAAGAGACCTTACTCCGGAAGAATAAATGACTAAGTATGGGTAGTATACAATATACCAAGCAAGTGACAGTGTTTGAGATGGTATGCATCCGCAGTTAAAGACATTTGTATGCAGTTCTGGTATGTTGTTCATAACTACCTAGTGATCATATGTTCCAGTATTCAAGTCCTGACATCCTCCATAAGTCATATGGTGAAATGGCTAAGTCTGGGTGAACAGAGTTAAGATAGGAACAATGCACAGTACCAGAGAAAAAGGGTCTGCATTCCTCCTCTATGGCATATTTTGTCTTACAGTTCTGAGACAACAAAGATACATACCATGACTACCTAAATATAGAGTTATAGCTTTTGAAGCTCAACAGATCATATTCTACAAGTTCTCCAATATCAGCTTCTAGTCTAACAGTATTCCACTGACAGAGTGACAGTTCCAAGATCCACATTTTGCTATAAAAGACTATCATGTCCTGCGGTTCTGAAGGTATGCTAAGAGGTCAATGATGAATGTTGGATATGATTTTTAGAGTCTCATATGGTCTGCAGTGGAAGTCATGATGTGACAGTTGAATTGGTCAAGTTGTACTTAAGGGATAAGTTGACAGACAAGTTAAATCTATATGCGGTGAGAATATATCATTTGAAAAATTAATCCAAGTGGTTGAATGTTTGATGCTGACCTATATGAAGATTATTGTATGTTTGTTTGGATCCGCATTCCTATTTGTGCACAAGATCAAGCTGACAAGGTACAACACTTGTATACATGTTTCATGTTTGGGTGGCTGACCTGATTGTGAGATGAATCCTATTGCAGATATATATATTCGATGGATTTCAGTGTTGGATGTATGGAGGTGTGTGAATAGTGTATGAATTTGATATGTGCATGATATAAAGTAGTTTGCAGAGCAAAAAAGGATAATAAGGGTAGAAAATAGAAGCAAATGTGAAGCAGAGCAGAAAAGTAGGATAGACAGTATGAAGTCCTTTGAATCTGTATATTGAGCAAATTGGTGCTGCACCTCAACATTTTGTAGATGCACATGTAGAAGTCCTCTCTTGGCAGTAAGCCATTCCTTCTTCTCTCTTCTCTTCTATTTAGCAGTGAGCCCCTTTTGTAGTGAGCACTTCTTGGACAGTGAGTCCTTGGGCAGTGAACCCTAAGGCAGTGGGCCTCTGGTTTTTGGTATTGTTATCCTTATATATTTATATGGGCTAATACCCACCGTGGTTTTTCCCTTTTGGGGTTTTCCATGTAAAATCTTGGTGTCTATGTGTTATGAATTTGTGGCTGCTCTTCTTATGCTTACTTTTCTTTCACGTTATTAAATTTGGTAAATGGATTAATAAATGTGTGAATGAAAAGTTTTTTAGAATATTGATTCACCCCCCCTCTCAGTATTCTTTGTATTCAACAATTGGTATCGGAGCCAAGTTCCTTGGAAGAAGCTTAATAGCTTGAGGAAGATCAGGGAAGTTGTACACATGGCAACATGAAGATATCTTACTTCTCCTAAAGCCTCATATGAAAGTAATGATAAATTACAAGATGCTCTTGAAGATCTTGAAAAATCTGAAGCACAAATCAGGGATTTGAAGGATAGCATACAAGAAGATGATGAATGCATTCTAAAGCTAAAAGAACAAGTCAAGAAGGTCAAAGAAAAATACAAAGAGGTTAGTGAACAATTGATATCAGCAAATGAAACCTTGGATGATTTGAAAGTGGAAGTTGTAGAAAAAGCTAAAGCAGAAGAAGAACTAAATCTGTTGGTAAAAAGCAAATTAGAAGAATGTGATAAACTTGAAAAAGAAGTTGTGAGCCTGAAATTAGATTTGGAGAAGGCTAAGAGCTATGAAGAAACGTTCAAGTTAAGTTATCCAAAGCTTGATGAGATGATTGCTAGTCAAAAGAGTTCAGATGATAAGAAAGGGTTAGGATTTGAAAAAGGAGAAAGTTCTAAATCAGGTCAAGACAACATTGAAATGAAGAAAAGCAAAGGCAACCGGTTCTGGAATCAGAGAAGAAGACCAAGAGGACCTCTGATCAGGTATCCAAATGCTCAAAGGTACCCATCTTTCAATGGCTATTGTTTTAATTGCAATAGGTTTGGTCATAAGGCTACTTAATGTAGAAGTAGAATGAATCAAAATGCTCCATCATTCTTTGGTCAATGTTTCAATTGCAAGAAAATTGGTCATAGATCAAATGAGTGCAGAAGTCTGGCAAGGAATGGTTCTAACCATGCAAGGAATACTCAATCCTTCAATGGGAAGTGTTTTGCATGCAATAGGTTTGGACATGTGGCTAACCAATGCAGATCAAGAATGAATTCAATCAATACAAGGAATCAAGGACAGAGGAATGTGGTATGCTACAATTGCAATAAGTTTGGGCATATTGCAAAATTTTGTAGAAGCAAGAATGAGAAAAGAAACTATCTTACAAAGAAGATGAAAACAAAACAGAAAGAAGACAAAGGTAAAAACAAGGTTGATTCGGTGGAGATCAAAAAGGAAATGAGTAAGGTATGGATTAAGAAAGATGTTAATGAGGTCAGGGATGGATCCACACTAGCCTCTGGTGTAGATACTTCCTCCGAGAAGTAAATTGGGAGCTCTGGCTCAGGGGGAGCTGTATTGAAAATCAAATCCACTAGCCAGACAATCAGTGCTGGGATCTGGCACGAAGATGTAAATCTTCATATGACAGATCTTTTGAAAGTAATTCTAGAAGAAAAGGATGAAATGCGGAACAGTGTGGAGCAACCCAGATCGTCTATGTTTAACAGAGAAGGTTTTTGACAACTTTTTGAAACATAACATTTATGGCGATTAGGTCAAGACAAATAAAGGGTTAAGAAGGAGTCCATTTGATGAACAATTCATTTTGCACTCAAGATCTCAAGTATCTAAGGCCAATTGAAGTGAAATTCCAAGTAACTACAGTGATTTCCCAAACAATTCAAAAATGAGTTAAATCGATCTCAAGGAAACCCTAATTCGGCAAAAGAGGTATTTACAACTTGAAAACCCTACTGTGAAGTTTGAATTATTTCAAGAAAATGTTTACTCCTCAAGTAATCAAGATAACAGAAAAGCCTCACCCCAAGTTTAAGAAACATTTCTCCAAATCACTAGAAAATGATCTTATAGGGGCATTCTCAACTACTCCACGTGGAGTTATGCATATGGAAGATGTTAGAGCATACATTCATATCAATCTAGCGGAATATGATCACATGAATCTAGGAAAACTGTACTTGGATGAACTGACTACTGTGGATATTGTGTTGAAAGATGAATATAAAGTTTTTGGAGAAAAGAAATTAGACACCTGGTTGGATTTTCCCACAATCCCGAATGATGCATGGGTTAAAATTATTTTAAGCAAGATTCATGATGAGTTTCTATGGCTTGATGAACCTTACATGATAACCAAAGAAGCTATCAAAGTTGTAACTGGTATGAGATCCTCCGGGAGGATTCCAGGTGTAAAGAAAATGAAGAACAATGTGGTAATGCAGCTAACAGGAGCCAAATTTGATAAGAATGCCCTTACGGTAAATGATATTAAGGATTCGGCAGTTAGATTTGCATCAATGATTATTGGATACAAAATATACTTTTCCAATAGGGAAAATTTTATGTCTACACCAGCCATATACACAGCATATGACATGATCAAAAACAATACGGATTATGACCTATGTGAATTGCTCTTGAGTGAACTAATGGAGAACTTGAAAAGAACAAAAGAGACAAATCATCCTTTCAAATTTGGAAAATTGATCACTTGTCTACTCTTCTATTTCCTGAAAGAGCTACCCGACCTTAGAAACACTATCTAGCTCGGTCATACACCAGCAACCACTCAAATAAGAAATCACTTGCTAAGTTTGGGAAATGCAAACAAGCAGAATGAAATTGTATAGGGATATTTCAAGAATTTTCAAAAGAAAATGTTATGTAGAGTCCGGATACCTAAAAATGTAGTGATGAAGTATGAAAAGGACATTGTATTCATGGTAGATAGAGACAAATGCTTCATGGAAGCTATGGAACCAAGAACTGTATGGGTCCCTGCATCAGGGTATGAAGTTGCAGAAGATGTTTTGATTGAATTAGTTGATGTACTACTAAGCAAACCGAAAGATCTCAAAGAAGACAGATTTGGGACATTCACAGAATTATCCTCTAGAATGTCTATGGAACATGAGCAATTAAGGAAAACATCATATGAACAAATAAGTAAGGCAAAAACCAAAGTAGGAGGATTAAAGTCCATAAGTTCTCTGGTAGAATGGGCATCAAACACTCCAGAAAGTAAAGATGAGAAAGCTGAAATGGAAAAACCAGCATCTAGCCCCAGAAAAAGAACAAGGACCTCATCCATTACAGGAGCCACAATTGGAGTAGAGAAAGAAAAGGCAACAGAAGAGGAGAAAATAAAGAAAGTTACACTTAGTGAAGAACAAGTGGCAAGAGACACTGCTGCAAATTTTTTGGAAAAGCAACAAAGAGCACAGATCCTAGATTTACCCATTTCTACAAGGACCAATAAATCTGGATTTTATGTCTCCGGTGCATAAATTCAAATTGGTATCAATTGTGCAAGCTAAGGATCAGGAAGAAATGTTGAAAACACATTTATAGGACAATGAACTCATTGATGAAACATCTGATATTCTAGAGAAGCTGATACCCTCATACCCGAAAGATACATCAGTGTCATCAACTGATCAGCTCAAAGGTCTAATAAATTATGTAAGTACTCACTTTGAATCCTTTTAAAAGTCTATTGACATTAAGGTTATAAAGGAATTTGAAGACAAAAGATTAGTAGAGTTAAAAACCAAGTTAGACAGTGACAAAATTCTGTTAGAAAATAGTATCAAGAATATGGAGAATGCAATCAAGAAAGCCTATAATATATACAAATTTTGTTTGTCATGGCCCGAGACTACTAAGGAAATAGAAGAGAAGGTCAAAAGCATGGAGCTTCAACTAGCAAATACTTCGAAGACCTTTGATCCAGTAGTTGACTCTATCAACAGCATGGAAATACAAGTTGTGAATACTCAAAACAACATAAGTAATCTGTTCAGTAGACATGAAGAAATGAAAAATAGAATGTGCCAATTGAAAAGGATGATAAGCCCTGAAATTGAATTCATGACAAGTCTATCTACAGAAGCCTTAAAGGTTAAGGAAATAATTGACATGCCTATTAGTGTACAGAAGGTAGAAGATTTGGTATTCCAAGTAAATGAGAACATCCAAATTTTGAACAGTGCTAAGAATAGGTGGGTTGGAGAATTAACACAATTAAAGACTATGTACAATAATATCCTTTCACATGCAACTAACTGATTTGACAAATTGTACATGTACATATGCTAAAGAATTTGAAAATCTTAAAAAAAAATTGATTCAATTTTGATAGTTGCACATACACCTTTGCCATTGATGTCAAAGGGGGAGAAGAGAACCAGTGAAAAATGGGCAAACACCTAAGGGGGAGAAGAAAAATAGAGTGTATATAGTAAGGGGGAGCAGATAAGCATTTTTCACTAAATGTTGCCATCAATGCCAAAGGGGGAGATTGTTGGTAAGAGACACTGCTCTGATGAATGTTGAATGTTATCATTGATGGCAACAAGACAGGGTTTCTACCGGCATGGCAAAGAGACCTTACTCTGGAAGAATAAATGACTAAGTATGGGTAGTATACAATATACCAAGCAAGTGACAATGTTTGAGATGGTATGCCTCCGCAGTTAAAGACATTTGTATGCAGTTCTAGTATGTTCTTCATAACTACCAAGTGATCATGTCTTCCAGTATTGAAGTCCTAACTTCCTCCGAAATTCATATGGTGAAATAGCTAAGTCTAGGTAAATAGAGTTAAGACAGGAACGGTGCACAATACTAGAGAAAAAGGGTCTGCATTCCTCCGTTGTGGCACATTTTGTCTTGTGGTTCTGAGGCAACAAAGATACATACCATGACTACCTAAATCCAGAGTTATAACTTCTGAAGCTCAACAGATCATATTCTACAAGTTCTCCAGTATCAGCTTCCAGTCTGACAGTATTCCACTATGACAAAGTGACAGTTCCAAGATCCACATTTTTCTATAAAGGACTATGATGTCTTGTGGTTCTGAAGGTATGTTAAGAGGTCAATGATGAATGTTGGATATGATTTTTAGACCCTCATATGGTCCGCAGTGGAAGTCATGATGTGACAGTTGAATTGGTCAAGTATGTACTTAATGGGATAAGCCGACAAACAAGTTAAATCTATATGCGGTGAGAATATATCGTTTGAAGAATTAATCCAAGTGGTTGAATGTTTGATGCCGACCTGTATGAAGATTACTGTATGTTTGTTTAGATCCGCATTCCTATTTGTGCACAAGATCAAGCCGATAAGGTACAAACTTGTATGCACATTTCATGTCTAGGTGGTTGACTTGATTGTGAGATGAATCCTATTGCGGATATATATATTCGATGGATTTCAGTGTTGGATGTATGGAGGTGTGTGAATAGTGTACGAATTCAATATGTGCATGATCTGAAGTAGTTTGTAGAGCAGAAAAGGATAATAAGGGCAGAAAATAGAAGCAGATGTGAAGCAGAGCAGAAAAGTAGGATAAACAGTATGAAGTCCTTTGAATCTATATATTGAGAAAATTGTTGTTGCACCTCAACATTTTGTAGATGCACATGTAGCAGTGAGCCAATCATTCTTCTCTCTTCTCTTCTATTTGGTAGTGAGCCCCTTTTGCAGTGAGCACTTCTTTGATAGTGAGTCCTTGGGTAGTGAGCTCTAAGGCAATGAGCCTTTGGTTTTTGGTATTGTTATAACTTATATATTTCTATGGGCTAACATCCACTATGGTTTTTCCATTTTTGGGTTTTCCACGTAAAATCCTGGTGTCTATGTATTATAAATTTGTGGCTGCTCTTCTTGTGCTTACTTTGCTTTCATGTTATTGAATTTGGTAAATGGATTAATAAATGTGTGAATGAAAAGTTTTTCAGAATACTGATTCACTCCCCCCCTCTCAACATTATTTGTATTCAATAGGCCTCTCCCTATTGGTCATTTTTGCCACCCCTCCCCTCTCTCTGGTCTATATAAACTCACTACCTAGCTTGTATTTTGCATCTTGAATGCATTTTCTAATTACTCTGTCATTCTTTGTATAAAGCTCTGAGCTCTTAATGCAATTCTGTCACATCGACATTTGCATATCTCTCAGAATCGTTGGTTTGCTTTTGCTTGGCATTTTCTAGTTTATGTAACTTAGAATCTCTCTCATAAAGTTCTTGGTTTTCACATCTTGTTCAAGATTTCTAACATGGTATTAGAGCTTTTGTTTTGAGAGTTTTAAGTTCATAGATTCATGATTGAGAGAGAGTTCTTTGTGAGTTCTTGTGAATCATGTATGCTCTCATCTTGCATTTTTTAATGATCTAGAGAATCATAAAGGATTTAACAAGACCCATTAACCCCTTTATTTTGCATTTTTTTTGAGATCTGGGTGATTGCAGCATTTTTGGTTATACTGGAAACATTTTTGGTTGTTCCAACATGTCCAAGAGGCTCGAGAAAGTCAGAAATGGCTTTTGTTTCATCAGATTTGGGGATCGTATGATAAATTTGCGAACGAGGGTTTCTTGCTCAGATCTGGAACTCAGTTTTCAATCAAAGCGTTTTCAAGCCAAAAGGACCCTACCATTGCATCTAGGGGGTTTCACAAATGAATTTTGATATATAATTTGTCCAATTTTGGTGTCGAGAGCTTCCCAAGCAAAAAAAATTTGTCGGAGGACCATTTTGGCCCCGCAACATGCTTCACGAGGCAATTTTTTATCAAAATTTGAAAAAAAAATTAAGTGTTTTACAACACTGAGCACTTACGCCATTGTAAAGCGATTTAAGCACCACGTTTGTATTTGGGGCTTCGACCCTCTTTGAGGGGTCAACCTCCCTTTGGGGACTGATTCCCCCTCATTTAGGCCTACATGCCTTTCTTTCAGGCCGCTAAACCCTTAAATAAAGGGGATCAGGTGTGGCTATTGGTCCCTGACCCCACCTTGGACTTCACCCTTTAAGGCCTGCAAGAACCTTGAGTTGGCCTTTAAAATTATATTCACTCTTTGAGCGTTGTAATCTCCATGCATTTGCCTCGGCCTCTGTGCCATTTTTGTATTTGTGCCAATTTTGGCACCATTTTTTACCTACATGCCCTAAATTTAGGGGATCACTATTATTAGAAGATTATGTTATTTTTAGCAGTGGTCCTATATTTGGTGGTAAGTTTGGCAGATCTTTAAATTTAGTGAACCTGCACATTTAATTGGCAGTCTTCCAAACTTATCGAAGGTCCTAAACTATCTTGCAAACTCCAAATTTGGTAGCACCCCTATTTTTGGTGGTAGTTCTACCAGATTTGGTGGCAAGGCAATTTTGCAAACCATACCCCCTTCGTTGGTAGGTTTGATTTTGAAGGCAAACTTTATAGGCTGATATCTTGGGTTCAGGGCCTCCTTTCACTAAATATTTTTTTATTTGGACTAATTTTTCGCGCTCTACGCACTAATGTAGATGATTCTTGATTCATGTATGGATTTTTTAGAAATTATAGATTCTCACAGGTGACACTGCACAGTTCTCATTTTGGTAACTTCGAAGACTCATAACTTTCGCATACGACCTCAGATCGAGGTGATTCTTTTTTGAAAGTGCATGATTTCTTGAGTACTTCGCAATGGTGCTATTGGTTTCACTTGGTTTGGCTCTAGTATTGTACTTTAGGCACACACTCATTTGATTGAGAATTTGTAAAGCATTGAGATCAAGTCCACTCAGTATTTCTTGCTAGTGACAATTGTAATCACACTAAATATAGATTGCCAAATCATATTTACTTGGGGGGTTCTTTGATTGAGTGAAAAAGGGGGGTGTCTTGTGTTCTTTCTTTGAAACAACAAACAATAATCTTCTTTTCTGCATAAAATGGATCAAACAACAGTACCAATGCTCACACCCTACAACTACTTTGATTGGAAATCTATAATGACAATCTATCTAAAGAGGCAAGGGTTGTATAGAGTAACTGTGGGTCTTAAAACTAAACCATCATTACTTGCAGAAAAGCCAAAATGGTTTAATAAGTTGGATGAAGCTTTTGGAACCTTGTGTATGTCTGTATCTCTAGATTTGCTTTTTCACATTGAATCTGTTTCTACATCAAATGATGTATGGACCACTTTGGTAAGCAAGATGAAATTAGAGGACATCTACTAGAGAAACAACTCATAGGGTTAAGTCCTACTAGTTTTCATACTATTCAGGATTTCTTCACTAAGCTAAAGGCCATAATATTGCAATTGAAATAATGTGGGATTGACAAGAAAGATTCTCAATTGATCTTAAGTATTCTTTCCAAGCTTGGTCCTAACTATTTTGTATTTGTTTCTACATTTGATGCAACTAAAAGTGCCTTAGGAATTAATTATACAATGCCTTATCTTGATGATTTTGCTAATGAACTCACAAAGGAACAAGATAAACTGGTTCAAATGGGCACAATTAAGTCCTCTAAATCTCATGCCTTGGCTGCAAATTAGGGCACTAAAGATCAAAGGGTTCAATAAGCAAAACAAGAAATAACAGAATCAAGGAGAGAAGAAACAAGATTAGAAACTGGTTGCTCCAAAAGTAGCTAATCAGGCCTCTTCTTCCAAAGGTGACAAGCCTAAGAAGCAGAAGGAAAAGTGTGCCTATTGCAAGAAACTTGGTCATGATGAACATAAGTGTCTTAAGAAGCAGATCCATCACCTGACACATCTTCTTGAGAAGAACAATATTGAGGTGCCTAATTCAGTCAAATAGAGTTCATCTCAAGAATCTTTGAAGGACATAGACAAAAGGAAGGGGAAAGGAAAGGGCAAGTCCCTAGATGTTATTGCTTCACAACTTGATACTTAGATCATTGACTCGGGTGCTTTGCACATGATGGCTTTATCACAAGATGGTTTTGCCTCTTTGGAGCCATGTTCTATGCCATCTATACTCATGGGTGATGACACTCCTACTGAAGTGTATGGGAGAGGATCTATTGACATGGGTGAAGGAACATTTCATGATGTTCTTTGTGTTCTATCTTTGTCAACTAATCTCTTATATGTCTATCAGATCACTCATACTAGCTTTGGCAAGCGAGTTGAATTCACTCCAAACACAGTGGTAATTAGTGAGTTGCACAATGGGTCTATAGTTGTTATGGGAAAAGTTGATCATCAGTCCAGACTATATCAGTTCTCTCACTTTGTTCCTAATTCTCCTTCACTTGATTTGCTCACTCACTCAGATGAGGTGAGTTGTTTGTGGCATTAGTGATTTGGCCACTTGAATTATCTCTACTTGCAGTAGCTCAGTCAACATGACGTGGTTTCAAGGTTGCCTTCTATTTGGTTTTCTGATGGTGTTTGCTAAGGATGCATTCTTGGTAAGCATCTTGAAGAGAAATTTGATAAAGGCAAAGCATGGAGGGCCACACAACTTCTGGAGTTAGTACATAGTGATTGGCAGGACCATTTCCACATCCTTCTTTCAGTAGGGCTTGATATGTTCTTAGATTCATTGATGATCTTTCCAAATACACATGGGTTTATTTTCTCAAACAAAAATTTGAGGTCTTTGAGTCTTTTCAAGACTTCAAAGTTTTTCCAAAGAAACAATCTAGGAAGTCCATCTAGATTACGTGTAGAGACAATAGGGGGAGTATTTCAACTAGAGGTTTGAGCAATTTTATGTTTTAGAGGGCATTGATCTTCAGCACATAGTTCCCTACAATCCATAGTAGAATGGTGTAGCTGAATGCAAGAATAGGTCCTTAAAAGATATGGCCAATTGTTGATTCACTTCAGGTCCATAGCACCTCAATATTGGGTAGAGGCCATCAACTATGTGTGTTACATCCAGAATCAGGTTCCTCACCAAGCTATGAAGGGGGTCACTCCTTTTCAAGCTTGGATTGATCAGAAACCCATAGTAAAGCACTTTCGAGTGTTTGGTTCTCCTGCATGGGCCCACATTCCAATAGAGAAATGCAAGGCTATGGATCCACAAAGCAAGCCTTGCATATTTTTTGGGTACCCAGATGGTGTCAAAGGCTACAGGCTTCTCCACCCCACCACTCATGAGTTGTTCATCGAGAGAAGTGTTCATTTCGAGGATGATGCTTCCAGTTCTTCTCCTACCACTTCTCCATCTACAATCACTTTGGAGACATTGCGGCATGATGATAGTTCTTCCTAAGATCTTAATCCTCCTACTCATGATGAGGAGTCTTCTTCCTCCACTTCAAATGGTGATGATGATGAGGATTCATCTTCTTCCGCTCCTAGTCATCATTCAAAGGGTGATGATTCTCCTCCAGATTCTCCTATTGGGCCTCTTTGGGCTCATCAGATATTGGATTCAATAGGTGATTGGGTTGGTCATCCTTTCGATACTAGAAGAACAAGGTCATAGTTTGAGTAGGCTCCAAATCACTTGATTGCCTCAGTTTTTGATCCACAATCATTTTAGGAAGCTTTTGGTGTCCCCGAGTGGGATGCTGCTATGCAGGAAGAGATCAGTTCCTTGGAAAGGAACCACACTTGGGATTTAGTCCCACTTCCTAAGGGAAGGAAACTTGTTCGATGCAAGTGGATTTATCAAACAAAATTTGCCATAGATGAGTCAATTGATAAGAATAAGGCTTGCCTGGTCACGAAGGGATTCTCCCAGGTTCCTGGGATTGACTACTCTGAGACTTTTGCAACAGTTAACAAAATGAATTCCATCCAACTTGTTCTTGCTATTATTGCAACCCATCATTGGTAAGTTTATCAGATGGATGTGAAGAGTACCTTTCTTCACGGTGACCTTCAGGTGGAGATTAACATGGAGCGACCACAGGGGTTCGTACAGGATCCTTCCCATGTATGTCATCTTTAGAAGTCTCTCTATGGCCTCAAATGAGCTTGGTATGCTAAGATGGACTCATTCCTTCTGTAATTTGGGTTCACTTAGTGTCATTCTGGTCTAAATGTGTATATTCTGCAACAGGATGATACTCTCACATTCCTTTTTCTCTATGTTGATGACTTGCTGATTATAGGGAGTTCCTCATCCACCATCAAGGTAGTGAAAACTTCCCTTCATGATCATTTCCTAATGTTAGACTTGGGCCTTTTACACTACTTCTTAGGGATTGATATCACTCAGTCTTCATCCAATATCTTCATGGCACAACCCAAGTATGCACTTGATATGCTCTCCCGCTTTCGCATGGCTGACTATAAGCTTGCACTGACTCCATTTCTGTTCGAGGTTAAACTTGAGGCTCATTGTTCATCACCATTGGTGGATGCTACCTTGTATTGCTAATTAGTTAGGAGTCTCATACACTTGACTCACACAAGGCCTGATTTGTCATATGCTATGGGCCTAGTCTCCAAGTTCATGCAGGAGCCACATGAGTTGCACTAGAAAGCAGCTAAGCAAATTCTTCACTATGTATAGGGCACTCATAGTTATGGGATTCACTATGCAGCAAGCATGGATATTGGCTTGTTGGGACACACAAATTCAAATTAGGCAAGTGTTTCTTAGGATTGCAAGTCTACTTCACGGTATTGCTTCTCACTTGGTTTCGGTCCAGTTTATTGGTTGAGCAAGAAGTAGTTTGCAATTAGCACTTTCATCTACAAAGGCTGAGTATCGAGGAGAAGTTAATGCTACTACTGAGGCCATTTGGCTTTAGAACATTCTTACTAAGTTTGATATTCCATTCCAGAAGCCTACAGTCATCTTTTTTGACAACCAGAGTGCGATACAAATCTCTCGCAATTCAGTCCATCACCAGCGGACCCATTGATCTATCCATATGCACTACATTTGGGAACTGATTCATGAGCAGATCATTGATCTTAGGTATTGTCTAACATTAGAGCAGATCACAGACATCTTCACCAAATCCTTCACTAAGAGCAAGTTCCTTCATTTGCGAGCTTTGTTGGGGGTGCGGTTGGTGTCCACTTCAGGGGATCTTTTAGTCCCTCTCTTTTCTCTCTATTCTGGGGGGTTTTCTCTCTACCTTGTTGGGGGGGCTTCTTCTCTTTGGGCGGGAAATTCATTGTACATGGGTACCTCATCACGCTTGATTTGATGGGACCCATCTTTTCACCCACCTAAGCTATGCTTAAGGGGGGTGCTAGTGTAGGTTTTTTATTTTCCTAGTGGGTTAGTATTTTCCCTATTTCCTAGGTTTTTCCTACACTTTTATTAATCTTTCTTTGGTTAAATAAAGTGAGTTTAATTAGTGAGTGGGTGATTTGAGGTGTTGGCATCCTACAAGGGAGGTGGCATTTGCTATCTTGGGAAGATGTTCTTTATATGTTTAGCCTGTATGGTGGTTGTTAACAATAAACGTAGAGGAGATACCGGTCTGAAGATCCGGTCCTCGGTCAAGTCTTTGTAGTCAGTTTATACCCCGGTCAGGTAGCTAGAGTTTGACAGTAAAACATAAAGCATAATCAAATAGAGCATCACATATCCATCAAAATAAGATAACACACACAATTACCCAAGTACTGATAGATCTTCATATATATATATATGAATAGCAACCAAATTTACACATCATAAATCCATCCTCAGGCAAGTCTAAGTCTCTTCCTCACTAGTTACATGCATGACTTCTATGTCATTGTTTACATTAGAATATACTCCTATTCTCCTATCATGCTTACCTACATTCTACTGTCTCCTATATATATGTATACTATATCTATTATATAAAGGGATGTGTCTTATGTCGACTTCTAGTCTCTACATATTGTGTACTTTCCTCCAGTCGGCTCTGTCTTATGCCAAGTAACCTACTAACACATCCCCTCCTCAAAATTATGTCTTGTCCTCAAGACATGCCTTGATCTAGTTAAAATTATTTCTTGAGTCTGGCACCATTGACATATCTGGCAGATAGCTTTCCCTCCATATTCTTTAGTCTGACTACTCTGGAATCTACAAATTCTTCAATGTAGTATGGTCCTAGCCACCTAGTCTTCAGTTTTCCTTGCTTCTAAAAACTTGTCATATAGGAGTCCTAAGTCACCTTCCTTGAATGTCTTGTTCCTCAAATTTCTATCATGCCAAGCCTTCTGTCTGTTCCTTTCTAAGTTCATATTATATGCTGCCATTAGTTTGTCCTCATCCAGTTTTTCCAATTCCTCAATCCTTTGCATGAGAGAGTCTTCTTCACCCAATTTGAGAGTTCTTGTTGTCCATAAATTTAGCAATATGAAGTGTACCAATATTGTAGCATCTATTCCATATACCACTTTGTTGGGAGTGAACTTAGTGGTTCTTTTGAAGGTTGTCCTATATGCCCATAGTACCGCAGGTATTTTTAGATCCCAATATGTTTTGTTCCCACTGCACATCTTTGTCAGTGTTACCCCAATGATCTTATTTAGGGCTTCACTTGCTCCATTTGATTGTGGATGATATGGTGAACTCTTATTATGTGTTATCGTGAAATTGTCCAATAGCTCTAAAATCATCTTGTTTACAAAATGTTTGCCTTGATCACTGGTTATGCTCAACGGACAACCAAATCTTGTAATTATACTTTCATAGATGAATTTAGCTGTAGTTTTTGTTTTTGTAGTCTCTTGTTGGTTGTGCTTCATCCCACTTACTTAGGTATTCTACTCCAATAATGATGAATCTAGCTTTAGATTGCTTTGTCGGTGGATCTATAGGTTTAATGAAGTCAATGGCCCATTTCTGAAAAGGTAATTGTATGAAATTGGTCTCATTGGCATTTCATCTCTTGCAATAGCTCTTCCTGTTCTTTGACATACATCACAATTCTTCACATATCTTTTTGCATCTTTGAAAAGTGTAGGCCACCATAACCCATCGAGTTTGATTTTCCTTATTGTCATGTCTCTAGCATTATGTCCTCCATCTATCCCTTAATGTGCTTCCCTTAGAATTCCTTCTCTTTCATGTTCATATTCTACCCTTCTGATGATATCATCCTTTCCTCGAATGTGTAGCTCTCCCTCAATTAATGTGTATGGAAAAGATTTCTGCATTAGGTTTTGTTTCTCTTGTGATGACATTTCCTTTAGAAATTCTCCTGTAGCCAATAGGTATGCTAGTCTTCCAGTTCTTCCGGTACTGCAGTTACTCTGAAAAGATTTGTGCTAGGTAGTTCTTCTTCTTGTAACTCCGGATCTTTCCCTGTCTCAATTCTAGACAAGTAGTCAGGTCCTTGAGTGTTCTTTCTCAATTTCACCATGATTGAGAATTCAAACTCTTGAAACAAAAGTAGCCAGCATCAAATTCTCCCTTAGATGGTTGGTTTGTTGGGTGGGTATTTCAATGGTTCATGATCAGTATAGAATACAAAAGGTGTTGACAAGAGGTAATGTCTTAACTTTTGTAGTGCATATACCATTGCTAGGGATTATCTTTTAGTTGTGGTAGACTTCTTCTCTACTTTTGACAGTTTCCTACTTGCAAATGCTATATGGTGATCCTTAGAACCTCTTGGTTGGGTCAGCACTGCTCCTACTACAATTCCTTATGCATCCACATGAACACAGAATGTGTTTTCCCAATCTAGAAATATGAGAATTGGTGCTTCTGCTATCATCTATTTTAGAGTGTCAAATGCCTTTTGATGCTGATCATTCTAGGTAATACTTTTGCCCTATTTTTTCTTTAATAACTCTTCTATAGGTGCGGATATGGCTGCATATCCCTTGATGAATTTCCAATGGTAACCAGTATACCCTAGGAATGTTTTGACATCAGATGTGTTTTTTAGTGGCGACAAGTTTTGAATAATGGCAACTTTTAGGAGGTCAACCATCAATCCTTATTTACATATTACATGACCCAATAGTGTTCCAAATGGTACCACAAAAGTGCATTTCTTCAAGTTTAGGGAAATTTGCAAGCTCCTACAATTGTTCAGCATCAATCTTAATGTCTCTGTGTGATCTTTTACTGGTCCAAATACAGTCCAATCATCTAAATAGACTTTCAAAAAATCATGTATAAACTCCTTAAATGCATTGACCTTGATTCTACTAAATACAACAGGTGCATTTTTCAATCCAAAAGGTATAACAATATACATGAAAGATCCTAGTTCAGATGCAAATTTTGTTTTGGGTTGATCTTCCTCTCTAATTTTTACCTAGTGATATCCAAAGAATCCATCAGTGAAAGAATAGATTTCCCTATCAGCAACTAACTCCAAGATTTCCTTTGTAAATGGTGTAGGGAAAGGATCATGAATACAAGCCTTATTCAATTCTCCATAGTCTCCACAGATCTTGATTTCTCCTATTTTCTTATTTTGTACTACCATTAGACTGATCCGTACTCTGCCTCCTCTACTGGCTTTATGATCCCCACTTCTAGCATCTTGTCAAGTTCTACTTTGACTTTTTTCTTCATGTTTGGATTCATCCTGTATGGCCTTTTCTTGATTGGTTTGTAGCCTTCTTTTAGTTGAATTTTCATTGTTCTGGATTCCTCTTTGATTCCCTTCATCTATGTGAACTTTCTAAGGAACAAATCCTCATACTCAGATAAAGTTTCTACTACTTGTGTCACTTCCTTTTCATCCCAATAGTCTCCTATCTTGGCTAGCTTAGGATCTCCTTCTTTGGTAATGTTTTCTTCCCTTAGCCGAATAGGCTTGTTGTAGTACTTTTCCTTGATGTCTGATGATTCCGCTAGCTCTGTTGCATCTTGTTCTATTTTTATTTTAGGTTCTTTATCATCTTCTTCTTCCTATTGTGATGTTTTGTAGCATTTGTGTTTCTCTGGATATGATTCTTTATTCATCCATTCTATGACTTTCCAAATGCCTTCAGTTTTTGTCGGTAATGAGCTTTGTTCCGGTTTGGCTTCTTCTTCTTCTGCATCTTGTTGAAAGGTGATCTCCTAGATTCTGATGAGTGCTCACATGTGTATGTTTTTGTCTAGATCAAAGAATGAGAAAATATGAATGAAGTCTTTTTGCAACTCTTCCTAGTATCTAGTTTATTTCCTTTGTTCTTGATTAATATACCATGTATGTGCAATTGGTGATAGTGTCCAATAAAAGAAGTGGGTATACGGTACCTCATTATATTCATTTCTATCTTTCCATACCATTATGCACATGGACAAGTGTTCTTGTGGTGAAATCTGACCTGAACACTTGGGTATTATGTCATATTCTCCTTCCTCCGGTAAATATCTTGTCTTGATGAATATTTTGAATGTTGTCCACCGATCATTTGTGTCTTTGTGTGTGTTCCACCAATTTACAGCATTGCATACTAATGTATGTTGTGCAACCTGTAATCTTATCTCCTCATCTTGAAAAAATGTCTCCATTTCTACTAAATATTTATGTAGTTCCTGCACGCCTGAAAACATAGGCAACTTGATATGTGAAATTCCTTTCAAAATGTGACTTACCTAGTGAGATCTTTGATCCATGTCTTCCTTATCCTCTTTGAATGTGCCACATGTAATCTCCAGTGAGTTCTGATGAAGTGCAAAGGATTGTGGTATGTCTTCTTTGCCCATCCTGATCATGAATATGCTTTGGTAACCAAGCATTTTCCTTGTTTTTAGTTCTGGTTCTTCTTTCATCTAAGCTTCTAAAACCTCCTCACTATCTGTACTATAGTGATCATCTTCTATCTCCAATTCTCCCTCATAATTAGGCTCTTTTGTTGTCTCCTTTGCATCCAACCTTGTGATTGTATAGAGATTCTTTGCATCCTTGTCACTGTATTCATCCAGATTGGTTTCTTCTATATATGCTTCCTCCATTGATGATCCCAGGGGGATATTGACAACTTTGTCCTCATTGGCAAATGATAACTCTTCACTTCAGGAGTCTATGACATCGTTTGCATCTACAAACCATCTCAAGCTCAAAAGTGCATTGAAAGGTTCTCCTTGATCCTTCATGGCTACCACAATGAAATCTAAGACATGTTTGATCCCCATTAGATTAACTTTCGCTTGCTTCCATGTTCCCATTGTTTGCATGTTAGATCCATCCGCCAAGATTATATTGTAAGTTCTTTCTAACATCTTAGGCCTTCCTAACTATTCCCATAGCCTCTTTGTTATCATGTTGACAACTACTCCCAAATCTATCATGACATTCTAGACCTTTTTGTGATTGATGTGAACATCTACCATAAGTGGTTTTGTCTTCCATTCTCTATCTATCCTTCCCATCCTCCAGAGTTGAATTTTCTGACCTTGCTCCTTATTCCAATACTTAGAGAATTGCTTCAGTTTCTCAACGAGTTTGTGTTTTTGTGTCAATTGGGCTAACTGCTTGAGAGCATCCACTTCTTTTTCAGTGAAAAACTGCTTGTATTGCTTTTCCTTTTCTTGTTCCTTTCTTATTGTTTGTTTATCCTCCTTCACCACTTCTTCATGTTGTTTCTTAGTAGGGGCAAATTCTTCATCCTCCTCACTATCTTCCTCTTTAGTCTCAATGATATAATGTCTTTCGGTATTTGTTCCTTGTATTGTCACTACCATAGCTTTCCCCTTTTCCTTCTCTCTTTTCTGGTATGTTTTGGTGTGCTTCTCTGGTAGTACTCTTCTTCTTATGTGGATTCAGTTGAAGATATGTTTGTCTCCTCTCTATTTTTCTTTCGGCAAGTTCTAGCTCCTTGATCTTTTGGTGCCCTTCTTATGATTCTTGCTACTTTTTTATTATTCATGTTATATAGCTCATCACTCTTAGACTATGGTTATGCATTCTAGAAGTATTGTTGTGCTCTCTCACAAGAGAATAAATCATGCTTTGTGTTGTTACAAAATGAACACTATGTTTTCCTTTTGGCCCAACATTCATTAGCAAAATGTCCTAACTTACCGCAATTGAAGCATGTTGCATCCTCTCTCCTTCTTTGACTTCTTCCACGACCTCTGCCTCCTCTGTAACCTCCAAATTGCTCTCTGTCATCCTTATTATAGTTGTTTCCATAGATGGGCTACAGAGTTTGAATTTTGTATTGCATTAACATTCCTCTGATTTCTCCAATTTGGTTTTTTGTAGCCATGATCATGTGAGTTTCTCTCTACACAGGGCATGTTATTACTCTCCATTGAATGCATGTACCAACTTTCATCTTCTTCCTCAGCACATTCTCTTTTCTTTTAGAAGTTCTGTGAAGGACAATCAGGTGTTTCATGGTCATCCCACTCTTCGCATAATCCACAGTATACTAAATTTATTCTTTTTGTTGTTGTTTTGATGTCTACTTTTATTGCATCAGCTTGTCTTTCACCTTTCATCCTAGGGCATTCATTTCTCAAGTGACCTTCTCTTGTACAATATGAACACCAAATATTAGGACTTTGCTTCTATGAGTTCTCCTCGTGCTTAGCCAAAATCTCCTGCCTCGGCTTCAACTGCTTAATTCCAATTTTAGCTTCTCCAATTGTAGGTTTTCTTTCATCTTATCTTGTTTGTGCCAAGATTGAGACTCTATCCGGCAAGCTAATGTCACTTCTTCTACATATGTGTCAAATATCCTTCCATCTAGGGCTATCCTTATCTCAAGGCTTATTCTAGAAATAAACCATTATATCTTTTTCTTCTCAGTCAGTGGTTCCTCCAACTTCCTAGTTGTTTCCTTGAATCTTCTATCAAAGTCCTTTATTGATTCATTATTCAATTGCACCAAATCTCTCATCTTACTTACCCCTTCTGTCAAAACATCTGAAACTCCAAAAATAGCTTCTTGATATCATCCCATTCCTTGTCACTATTTGGATATGTCTTTCTATACCACTTCAACACTTCATTCCTCAAGATGCCTATGAAGTCAAAAAACTTGATTTCATCTCTTCTTTCTCCCTTCTGGTTTACAATAGACTTCAAGACAAAAATGTGCTATGTCACTTCAATAGTATCTTTCTCAAAGACTGATAACTTAATAGGAATATCCATGATTGATCTTCTCACAATCTCTGGTACTATGCGGTAGTTTTCCTCATGTCTTCTCCTCCTGTTATGTTGTCTTCTATCAACTCGCTTCCCTTCTCTTCCCTTATCTCTTTGCAGTTGGATATCAAAGTACTCCTCTCCTAGCACCTCTGCATAATTGCTTCAGATCTCTGCTATTATCTCTGCTTCTTTTTTTGTTTGAATATCTTCCTTCCCAACTGAAATTCTCTTGACTTTAAATGGCACTTGGGGTGACTCATAGTCTAGGGGTTGTGTCTCTTCATAGTGTCTCTTCAAATTAGGGGATACTCTTCCATTTTTGAATGAAATCATGTCGGCATCCAATTCAAATAGCCTTCCAAAATCCTCATAACTCCTCTCAATGGTTACCACATCTTCTCCTCCTTTTATCTTCTTTATGCTTCATAAAATTAACTCCTCTTTATATTCCTCATCCATCTTCAAACTCTCTAGTGTGAACTCATATGTTCTAGCAACCTGTAGCCTAAACCCTACTTCACCTATTTCTTCTCTTTTCCTTCTGCATTTTTCTCTGGTAGCACCCATAGTGGAACACTCAACATCATTCTTCATAATATTCTCTATCTGTTCATCTTATGACCTTCTTTCTCCAGCAGCACCCTCCTTGGTGCGCTCAATGACATCCTTCATAATGCACTTGTCTTCTTCTTTTCCTTCTAGAAGCACCCTTAGTGGCGCGCTCTTCAAATTTGCCTGATTTTTCTTCCATGCCTTTTATTATTCCTCCTTCCTCCATCATTTGTGCCCTTCCATTCTTCTGTAGTAACGTTCTTGTATTTCATGAGTTTGCTTCAATCTCTCTTCTCTGGTTATCTCCATTTCGGTTTTGATTTCTTCATCGATCTCTCTTTTCCACCGCTTCTCCCCTTTTGCCATGGGTTTGTTTGATTCGGTGTTCCATTAGTCCTCTTATATCCCATAGAATCCTTATGTGAAGAGTCGTCATTTGAAAGGTCCTTGCGGACCCTACCCCCTTCCCACTTGCCATCCCCTTAAGTGCCTTCCTCCCTCTCACAGAGGTAGAAATAAGGAGATTTGAATTCCTCCACAATTTGAAAATTTCTCTTGCCAACCTTGCCTTTTCTCTTTTCCAGAACTTTGTGCTACTTCTTCAGATGTTTTTCCCTTTAAATCTTTAACTACCCTCTTCTAGGGTCCTGACAATGGAACTAAATGTTAGCAAGAAATGTAGAGGAGATACCAGTCTAGAGATCTGGTCCTTAGTCAAGTCTTTGTAGTCAGTTTATACCCCAGTTAGGTAGCTAGAGTTTGACAGCAAAACATAAAGAATAACCAAAAAGAGTATCACATATCCATCAAAATAAGATAACACACACAATTACCTGGTACCGAAAGATCTTCATATATATATAGCAACCAAATTTACACATCATAGATCCATCTTCCTGCAGGTCTAAGTCTTTGCATCACTAGGTACATACATGACTTCTATGTCATTGTTTACATCAGAATATTCTCCTATTCTCCTATGATGCTTACATACATTCTACTATATATATATATGTGTGTGTGTGTGTGTGTGTGTGTGTGTGTGTGTACTATATCTATTATATCAAGGGATGTGTCTTCTGTATGTATATATATATGTATGTATGTATGTATGTATACTATATCTATTATGTCAAGGGATGTCTCTTCTGTCAGCTTCTGATCTCCGCATATTGTGTAGTTTCCTTTGGTCAACTCTGTCTTATACCAAGTAACCTGCTAATAGTGGCCTCTCCCTATTGGTTGGTTTTGCCACCTCTCCCCTCTCTGGTCTATATAAACTCACTACCTAGCTTGTATTTTACATCTTGAATGCATTGTCTAGTTACTATGTTATTCTCTGTATGAAGCTTTGAACTCTTAATGCAATTCTATCACATCAACATTTGCATATCTCTCAGAATCACTGGTTTGCTTTTGCTTTGTATTTTCCAGTTTATGTAGCTTAGAATCTCTCTCATAAAGTTTCTAGTTTTCACATCTTGTTCAAGATTTCTAACACCTCTCATATCTAAGGACGTGATGCCCTAGTGGTATATCGAGGGTTGTAGAAGTCAGAGCGATAACAAGACTACAAAAACTTTTTATTGTAATAATTTTTACTTGATATTCTTCTCTCTTTTTCTTCTAAACTTTTACCCTATTGATTTCTCTCTAGCCTATTTATTCTTCTAGTGATCTATCTTTTTTGGCTAAGCTAGATTCCCCATAAAGGATATAGTGAAGTGAAGGGTGTTACTACTTTAATACCCAAGCCTTAGACATGGCCAAAGCCTTTCAGTAACATGTCTCTTGGTGCCACTTTACTCTCTCATACCACTTTGCTCTTGCATACATCTTTGATTCCACACACCACAAGGATTGAGAGGTTTGGTATAATGAGAATCACTCTTCCATAATACTACTCTTCCACATTACCTAAATGGGTATATAGAAAGGTGCATGGTATATCGAGCAACTCAGCTTACTAGAGATATAAGTATATCGAAAGGCAAGAGTGATAAGTTGGAGTAATAGGGGTTTATTTAGGAGTGATAAGGAAATATATTTAGATTTGTAATTTACATGTTTAGGGTTTTTGGACAAGGTTTAGTGCTTACAATTAAGGGTTTATAGTGTAGGGTTTATGATATAGGATTTAATATTTATGGTCTAAGGTTTAAGGGTTTATATTTTATCGTTTATGATATTAGGGGTGATAGTTTAGGGTTTATGACTTAGGGGTTTACGATTCAGATTTTACTGTTCGAAGTAAATATTTTAGGGGTTAGGAAACATATGAGTTGGGGTTTATAATTTATCATTTCTAGAGTTTGGGATTTAGGATTTAGCCCGGTTCAAGGTTTATGAAATTAACATCTACTTGTAATGGCATTGAAACTATGTTCTTTGATTGGATGCAAATATTGGAGAGGAAGCCCAACTTAAAGTCGATATAATTGGAGAGGAGGCTCAAATTCAATTGAATATTGGAGAGGAGGCCCAAATTGAAATGAATACTAGAGAAGAGACCTACCCTTGAGTTAATATTGAAGAGGAGACCCAACATCTAAGAAATGATATTAGAGAGGAGGCCCAACCTTAATTTAATATTAGAGAGGATATCAAAGTTCCTCAAGTTGATATTAGAGAGGATGCCTCAGTTTATCAAGTTGATGTTGAAGAGAAGGGCCAAGGTGATATGAATATTATTGAAGAGGGTGACCAACCTCTTCCCTCTATTGATGTAGATGCTAACCTTATTGAAGAGGTCAAGAAAAACTAAAGACAAAGAAGAAATTGGACCATTTAAGTCAAATTAATGTTGAAAAATAAAATCCTACACACAATAAGAACAAATGCATAGGAGGTCAATCAATATATGATCTAAAAAAATATTTGATGTCTATTTTAGTAGTTATAATGTAATTGGTCGAGCCCACTTGTTAGCGGTTTTTATAATGTAATTGTTAGCCCAATTAAAATGAAGGAGCCCTTGGAACTATTCAGTGTAGATTTCATGGGCATGAGGAGAAAAGATGTAGAATGAGATTTCATAGGAAATGTGAAAATAGGTTTGTTGTTAGTTGGTAAAAGATTATGCTCTACCAATAAAAGTATTTCAAGGAGAGTGGTGATGACTACAATTGCAAGTCAAGAAATATCTAGAAAATGTTAGATTAGTTCATATTTGGTGTGAGTAGGAAGATTGTAATGAGATGTGCAAAAGAGAGGAAGATTCTGGATGGCAATATTGTAGAAGGCAATTGGGCATTAATACGTAGAGTTCCTCAATTTGACAAGACTAAGGATAGTGTAAGGAGGTTGGTTTGTGATTGTAGACACCTAAATTTAAGTATGTCATAACGTCGACTAATTCCACCCATATTACCATGTCTTATCATCACCTAATCATCTTCCTAGCATTAATTAAAAAAATATGATTAATTAATTAACTAATCAATTCATTATTCATCTTTATTCAAACACTAATTAAATAAATTAAATATTTATTTAATTAGTCAATTATCCATTCATATATCCTCTTCGATTTCTTTCCATTTCTAACTCATGTGCATCTAATTAATTAAAATAATTAGATAATTCCTTTAATTATCTTCTAATTATCATATCTTATCCCTTTCAATTTATTTCTATTTCTAACTAATGTGCAACTAGTTAAAATAAATAAATTATAAATATCTTATCATATCTTCTTCATGATTTATCCTCATCTTTGTTCTCCTTTTTTCGAAAAATCTTATCCTTATCCATCCATCAAAAAATTATAAATTGAACATCTTCCAAGCCATAATCATCATAATTTGAAATGTGATGTTATGTTGTTGCAATAAGTACCTAAAATCAACCATCTTGAACCAATATACTTTTTGGGTGCAAAGGTGCAAGGAGTTGGGTGAGATTATTGTATTTATTTCTTTATTTATATTCCTTAGGTTCAATATGAGAATGCATTGAATGTAAAACATGTATTAATTTGCTTATTTTAAAATTTTATTTTATTCATATTTTTATTGCATTCATTTTGGCACACTCGGTGGGGCACCTTGTCTCTTTAATCTTTCTCTTGTGGGTGTTTATTTTGTTGTGATTTTGTAGGTTCTTGGTGGATTTCTAGAAAAATCTTGGGGGTCTACTTTGACAAGGATCTTTCTAGGGTAAAACGGACTCCACCATTGCATCTGAGAGGGCCAACAAGCAAGAAACGACATAAAACACTATGTTTCGGTGACAAAAAAGTTATTCAATTTTTTTGGGTGCCTAAGGTTCCTCTGTGGACAGTCGCACAGACAGTACCGTATTGTCCTGTTGCATAGTTTGTTTGTGTTTAAAAAAATCCTTTATCTACTTTTTTTTGTTTATTTTTTATTTTCTTTAGGATTAAAAAATAATTTAAAAAATAGAAAAATAAGTCTTAGCGCTTTAACTCAATGCTTAAATATAAGTCTTAAATGATAAAAGAATTAAGTCTTAATTCTAAATCTTAAATGTCAAAAGAATTAAGTCTTAAGTCTTAAATGATAAAAGAATTAAGCACTTAAATTTTAAGTTAGCCTCTCATTAAATCAAATGCAAACATTTAATTAAATCTTAACACTAGCATTTAATCCTAGCACTAACAATAACATTAAATGTTAGTGCTAACTTTAACGTTAAAAATTAAATTTTATCTTAACATTAAATGTTTTTTGTAGTATTAAATTTACCTCTTTGTTTTCCTAACTGTTTGCATGTGACCAGAGGACCCATAACCACTAGCAATTTACCTTAACCACCAGACTAGACCCCCTTTCATTTTGAGCCTTAAATAAACACTTTTTTTAATCGGGTATAACTTTTGCTAAACATATTAGACTTTTGCATTTATATAGGTGTCGAAAAGTTAGTTCGGAGTACTTCGACGTGGAATCAATAATTTTTGCAAATCTTACTTCAAATATTAGGTATAACCATTTAAAGTCATCTTTTACATTCAATCTTCCAACGCACATAACTTTTTCATATGATATCAAAATCTAACAATTTTTTTTTAATTCATAAAAAAATCACGAGGAATTCAATGATAATATCATTTTTTCTGTTTGATCAAATAATTTTCTGATTTTTGTAGGGATTATGTTTATGGATAACTCTCTTTGAATAGAGGTAAAATGATTCACAAAGACCAAAACAAATCAAACTACTAATGCATTGTCTGCAACACCATGCATGTTAAAGAAAATATTTATTTACTACCTTATTAACACTTATTTTATTAAAGGAAATTAACTTTTGTTTATCATGTCTGGGAGCTTCTAGAGTGTGTATTCTCTCTCCTCGCACTAAAAGGTGATCTTGGAAATCAAAACCATTCTTTAAGTTCCATTTTTTATGTTTATTCCAATAGTCTAAGTGTGTATGCTCTCTCCTTGCACTACAAAGTAATCTTGGAAATCAAAAGTACTTAGATTTTTCTTTCCCTTTAGGAGGCTTGCCTAGGGATTTCATCACCCTAAGGGATGACCTCAACCACGTGTTCTAACGGAGTATGAAAAGGGGGGAGAATGAAAGTTATACCCCAATAGTGGAGTTGCCGTTTTGGGCCCACATTAAGTCTATGTGACTCAATAAAGTGAGCAATCACACACCTTAGACGATACACTTGTTCACAGATTTTGGGCCTCACGTACCTCTGAGTATAATGAGGACACCCCTAGATAACCCTGTTTATCCTATATTAAGACATTTCGATCATCTTTTTGCATGGTGCACCGATAAGCAGTTAGCCCTAGTGCAGGAAGTTACTCACGCTATACTCTTGAGTCTATAGAGATAGAGCTCACTGTGGGGAGGGCCTTGGTCTCCACAATAAGGGATGTATATGTGGTACATGACCTTGCATTCCCTAGCTATCCCCAACTTGGTAGATAGTATATTTGTGGGCCCACGAAGATTGATACTCGGGGACCACCTAAATAAACACAGGTATCTTCATGTGTTTGGTGTGTCTTCTTTGTCAAAACTAGTAACTTTCCCTCACTATCCCAAAAAATTAAGAAAAAACCAAAAAAACTTTATTTATTTCAACTTTTCAAAAGTTCATTTTAAAGAAACCTTTTAGAACACCATCTTCTTGCTAAGGTAGATAACTCCTATCATCTCCAAGTCCAATCATTCACATCTATCATCCTTAATCCAATCAAGCCCAATCCACTCAGCATTCATCTATCTTTGACCACATTCTTAAAATCTAAATCAAGATATTTTATCAAATCTGGTCATCTTCTCTTCACTTGCTTGAGAACTTAGCCTATCTCAAGTAAGTAATCCTCATTTTCTCACTTAACAACTTTGCCTATCTTAAGTGTAGAAGATCCAATTATCCATTTAAGCTTTTAAGGTCTTGCTTTTTAGTTTTAGGACCAAATCTATACAATCCAAATCAATCCAGGTCATTACCATCCCAATCAAACCATATTTTTCATCCCATTTCAATCCATTAAACCCAAATCACAAAACCTTATTATCCATCCCACAAGACACCATCTACGTTAGAACAATTTGACCAAGGTCCTTTATTTTGTTGGTGTGAACAGGGGTATTACCTAACCAGTTTAACCTTTGTAGTGTGAATTAGGCACATTATCTAACTAGTTATTAGTTAGGCACTATTCACACATGTTCACATGTTAAGTTGAATTAGGTAGCTTCTAGATGTTGATAGTTGTCATGTGATCTTATCCTCCAAAGGTGATCTTATCTTGTAGTTGGCATCTTATCCTCTAGTTGTCTCATGTCATAGGATTAAGACACTTGCCATCATTATAGTGAGTTCTACCTCTCAACCTTTCCTTTATAAGCAAGGCCTCTCTTGTACATTATGTGTGAGTCATATATTGTATATTTTGTACCATTATATGCATCATATTTTCCTTGGCAATAAAGCTTCGTTATTGATTTTCTCTCTTGTTGTGGAAGTTGTGTTGATTGTAGGTGATCCTAGGCTATCTTGAGTCCATTGACGACTCTCACATGGTATTGGAGCACCGAATTTGTGATCTCCTTCCCTCTTTTTTGAGATATTCTAACAAGAAAAGTTTTCTAGTGCATCTTGGTGCAAAACAGACTACACCATTGCATCCGAATGGTCTGTTTCAAGTTTTTTGATATATAACACTCCTATTTTTGGTGACAAGTGATTTTCAACCATTTTAGGGGGTTTTCAAATTTAAGGTTACAAAAATTTCGTATGATTCATATGGAATTTGTATAGTCATACGGATCCATACGTATGGCATCACCTGCACAGTCGCCTGCATCACCCTACATCATCATCTGCAGATATGGCGGGTAAAAGGTTTATCATGCAGATTTTCTCTTCATCCACTAGTCAAAAGCATATTTTGTAGCATATTCTGAAGGAATATTGCTTCCAGCATCGGATTTGGGCACCGTGACGTCATAGGCTAATTTTGACGTAGGGGGTTAAAGTTTTTAACAAGCGGATATTCTTGTTTTCTATGATCATAAATTGTCGGGCTAAGTTTTTGGGCGGGAATTTAAAATTTTCTAAGGCGTTGAGCCTGGTGGAACCCCCCATTATTTCCTTGTTCCCTGGTCTAAAACCCTTGCAAATGGCTAAGTGTATGCTTAAAAGGCTTAAGCCCTAAACCCTTAAGCCTTTTGTGTAAGCCTACATTATAATTTTGCATTGACTTGTAATAGGTAGTCATCTGTTCTTAAGTCATGACCTTTTGTCTTGTGTCCCATTCCAAAACTAGCCCCTTAGGCCTAGTCAACGGTTCCTCCCATGGAGTATAATATTTCCTAAGTCTGGGTGCAAGTTTTTAAAGATTGATCGATGGTTATTGTGGCATCGTGGGCTCCAGATCTGTTAGAGCTGCGCTGATGCACTGACTATAGATTTCCAAATGGGTCAGTCAGAAGTCTTATTGACTGAGTTCTCGCTACGTGCTCGCTCCTTATTGGATCACGACAGTGTGTTGATAGAAAGATGTGAGGAATATTCCTCACGTTGTTGCAACGGTGTGCCAAGTGGTAAGTGGGTCCTCGTCCAGTCCAAGAAAGCTAAAGCTACTACCTAGCGCATGAGCGTGAGGGTGGTGATGTGGGTCCTTCCGGGCATGCGCTACTGCGATAAGATGACACCTAGATCCCAACTGGAAGAGTTGTGCTGAGTTTGCAAAACCTGATTGGTCCACATCATTTGGAGCGTGTAAGCTATCTGTCAAAGGTGTAAAGTTTGAATCTAAGTCGTTGGTCTTCCTGTGATCCAATCACATCAAGGGCTAATATTCAAATGTGGAGAATGATTATCTGTTGATTTAATGGCCGATTATGTGTAGCATTAATGGTGATATGATGGAAATCAACCCAAATCTTGCCCAATTATTGCGATGAATATATCAATTGAAATGTGTTGGTGAGCATAATGCATTACAATCATTGTGAGAATCGAGCATTGTGCGACATCAATTGAAGAAATAGGGTTCCTAGCTACGAAGAATAAGTAAGTCTAAAAACAATTGATATCTCAATCAATTTTCTTGTAAATCTTATCGTTTCTTTTGGAATCAATCATAGAATCTAAATTCATAAGCATATCAAGGTCAATTGAGTATTTAATCTAGTTTTTTACAAACCCTAGCCCACAATTCAAACCCTAAACATACAGAATGGTCGGAACTTCTAATACCAAAAGGGGTTTTGAACAAGACTTGCTCACTTAGTGCCCTAGCTCGTCTAAGAAGGCTATGAACCTTGTGGAGAAAAATAAGGATGAAAATTTATAGATAACCTCGGTGGAATCAGAGATGCAATCACTCCTGTGCCTGGATGGTCATTATTTGAATGATGGTATAGGAAAAGGATGGCCAGGTCTCCCTTGAAGAATGGATGGAATTTAGACATGGGCAAGGTTGTGGTCCCAAATGTGTTTGTAGATGCAGACTTTGTCCGACTAGTTACAAGCATGTATGATGTTGGCACAAGGAAAGTATTAGCAACAAATGGAGATATCATCATTGCATTCACCGGGTCATACATTGCTGAGGTATTTGATGTGAACAGGGCTACCAACAAAGTTGTAGATTTTGACAATTTTAAAAGGATATATGAGACACCCAAAGCATTATATATATATATGTGTGTGTGTGTGTGTGTGTGTGTGTGTGTGTGTGAAAATCCCTAGGCATAGAATTAAGACTTCTGGTGGAAGAGAGTTGGAAGTCTTTGAAAAGGATTCACTTAGCATAAAGGGTTTTGAGGAATATATCATAAAGACCTACTACTCACTATGTCAAATAACTAGTGAAGATGAAGAAGAGAATATGTCTGTGCACTTGATGTTCATGGCTATTGACATCTAGGATGACATTGTGAATGTAGAGTTTGACTTTGCTTCTTTCTTGGTAGACAAGATGCATAGACAGATGGTAGCCCTGAGGGCTAACCAGAAATCAGAGTTCAAATGGTATTCTCACATGTGCCATATGTTTTTGTTTGTTGGTAGAAAGGTATGGGATCAAATTTTAAGGGTAAGACAATTTGATGATAAGGAGAATCCCCTGCCAGTACAGTGCTGGACTTATTTGTGGGATAAGGATTGTGACAATTCTGATTTCATTATTTTTGAAGAATTCTTTGTGAGAAAGTTGATGTCATACATGGGAGAACATGTGGAAAGAATACCACGAGAAATAAAGGATTTCCTTAGGCCATACGAGGAGACTCCGAGGTTAGGATTAAACCACAATTGGGGAGATTGGTTTTTAAACAAATACTCTACATACTTCAGAGTTTATGGTTTCACTATGACACCTCATTTGTTGCCCGAGTATGTTCCTGAGAGATTGAATTACTTGGAGATTATTTGGCAATTAAATGAAGTAGACAAGATCCATCTTAGGGGCCAAAAGAAAGGTTCCTTTTTCCCTGTTGCTTTGAAATGGTCATAATTCCAAGTAGTGAATAAGGAGGGCCTAGATCAAATATATCCTATGTTAAACAATTATATATTGAAGTATGCTTCTATCAGAGCTCAATTTGATCCAGAAGAATTTATAAATTTAGTTAGACTAAGTGTGAAGAGGTCTACTTTTCCACATCAAATCAATTTTGGTGAAGATGTAATAAGAAATTCATTATCATTTGCAGAAGTGGAAGAAAAGACTAAGAAATGGAAAAAGATTGTAAGTACGAAGAATGAAAAACAAAGGACCCTAAGTTTCCTGGCTCATATCCTGAGGAAAAGAATTTGGTCATCAGAGTTAGGAAAATGATGGAAAATGTAGAGAATCTCATGGCTCCTAAAGAGAAGAGACCTCCTAAAGTACAAATGGATCCTAATGTGAGGATAAAGCCTTATGTTAGGCCAAGAAGTGAAGAGACATAGGAGGGATCCTCTCAAAATATTGAGGACGTTGACAGCCAATAAGCTAAGAGGCAAAAGACCTCAGAGGACAAAGAAGAGAAAAGTCAAAAGACCTCTGAGGATAAAATATCCTCCCAAGATAAAGGCAAAGTCCCCATGGAGATTGTAGATGTTGAAGATACTCCAGAGGAGGTAGGAGTTGCTGAAGAACAAACAGGTATGATTGTACCTCCTATGCCACACAACAGGAGTATTAATTATTCAAAAATTGCAAATTATGAGACTGGGGATGTGAGGGCACTAGCTTGCCAACATTTTTTGTCAGATGGCCAATTCATCAAGACTCAAGAATTTAAAGATTTTGTATTGAGAAGAAAACAAGCTACATATCAAAACAGGCTTGAGGAAGAAAGAAGAAAAATTGCTCCATCAGAGCAAAAGGATTTGGCTGCTAAGGTTTTGGCAGAGTTTGATTTGAAGTTAGACACAATCACTCTTGAAGAAGGTGGGAAGATGGTGATGGAGAGTAGCATGTTGTTACTACCAAACTGGAATATGGAAGATGCCTTAGCATTTCAAACAATTAGAATGCAAAATGAAGTTGTCTAATCCACTATGGAATAGGTAGAGGAAGTGTTTAGATGTGGTTTCAGTCCATCATTTGAGACACTAGCTATATGGACTTTGGCACCTAGTACAACCAAGCCAGATGTGGTTGAAAGTATTGATCAACTGAGGGGTAACTTGATTATGAAAAGAGTTGCAGACACTCCAGCCCCAATGCAACAACTTTGGTAGTTGACACAACAATGTTTAGTCAGGCTAATGTCCTCAAGTTACAAAAGGACTTCAATGATTTGCAAAAGAGATATGTTGATGACTTGGTAAAGTTAAGAGCCTTGGAAGAAAAGGAATTGGCTTCTTCTAGCGCCCTTGTGCCTATCATTTCAAGCCCATCAGATGAAACTTTTCCATCAGATAGAGATGCCCTGCTTGCTGAGGTAGTATAATTGAAATAAATAGTAGAATCTCTGAAAGGAGATAGAATGTAGGCATATAGCAAAATTGTGTCTGATATAGTTAACCACTAGTTAACTAAGATCAATGGAAAAGTTGATCATGCATATAAGGGAATTATTGATCTCAATCAAGCTTTGGTCAAGCATGAATAAAATTCAACTAGTTTGCAATAGATCATGAATAAGTGGATGCCAAGGAATACCACCATCAAGCAAATGGTCAGGACAACTAGGTTTGACCCAAACAAACCCCTTGGACTACAAGGTGTATCAGAAACCATGGCAATTTTGCATGAGGTCGCCTCCTACATAATGAAGTTAGAGAAACAATTGAAGGAGAAGGTGACATCTATTGACTAGATGAAGATGAAGATGTTTCCCAATTTCAAAGATGATCAAGGTCAAGCCAAAACTTTGGACCAATGGAAAGAATAATTCGGTGTTGTGGGGTCAAAGGTGATTGCTTTGGTTTGTGTGGATGGTGAGCTGCTAACAGGTTCTCTCAATATAGTTTTGGACGAGCTCATTTCATTGGAGAAGCTATGTGACGATATTGGTAAGGAGTCAAAAGCCATCCTGGATTCCCAATATTCTACTCATAATGAAAAGGTGGTCAAAGTTTTAGGATTCCAATGGCCAAAAGATAAGGAATATGGACCTTGGGAGGAGAAGTATAAAGCTGATTGATATTTGAGTTAGCTTTCAACCAGTCATCAGTTTTCAAGGATGACCTATTTTGGTAGTTTCCAAGTGGTACTACATTTTTGTCCTATGCAAATGGATCAAGCACCATCATTGGAGGATTATATCAGCACACATGTGATTGTAATTGAATTGTAATATCAAATGTTGTAATGAGCACAAGATCCAAGACTATCTTGTGATGTAATTGTCAAATTTTCTAAAAATAGTCATTTTAGGAGCTTAGCCGACATACTTTTGTACTTTTCCTATATATGGGGAATTTGTACTATGCTCTGGATCTATCTATCTAGAGAGAATCTAAGATTAGTATCAGTAAAGAGAATACTCTGTGTCAATTGTAAAGCCTTGTGATTTGATAGATTCCAATAAGAAAGAAGTACTTCTAGGTTTCAAGTCACATATTTTGCATGTAAGATTACTTGTTTTTGCATGGAAATTTTCTGTTCAGGTTGAATTATATGGGAAACACTGTATGTGTGTGTTATTTGTGATTGTCTCCTTAGATATGAATGCATTTCGTTTGAGTGAAGTTGCTAAGGATTTATGAATTCATCAATGCACATTTGCTATATTGTATGTCTGATTTGTTGCATTTGTTCAAGGAATGGATTAAATTGCTTTGGATCATATATAAGGGGAATTGTATTGTATCAAGGGATTAGTGAAGTAGAATAATAGATAATACTCTTTCTTGGGCTCATTGTCGTAAGGTAGTAGTGATTTTACCAACCCTCTGAGTATGAAGTTGTGTTGTCATAAAAGGAACACTTGCATATGGGGTTTTGGCTTTGTTACCTTGAATAGGCACCGATCTGAGGATATCTCTCAAGTCCAAGCACATAAACCATAAAATAAAAAAGATAAAACCTTTTCCTTTTGTTTTGTATAATGTGTTCAAGTTGTTCCATGTTCTTAGAATTCTAAAATAGATACATGTTGAGGACTTAGCTACTCTGAAATAGGATCTTTCAAACCTCAATATAAAGGAGAGAAAAATCTACTTAAATAATATCTTATTGTATTTAGGAGAAACTTTTCAGATATTCTCATAAGGAAATACCCCTAGGTCTAGCAAAGCCTGAAGTGTAGAGGAGAACAAGTAATTGTCTCATGTTCATTGGCCACTGACCTGAGAATCCTGAGCATTGAGGATAGCTACCATATAGGGATAATCAGATAATCAGTTGGGAACACCAATAGAGCCCCTAGTCACACGGCCTGGTGCCCCAGGTTCTTGTCAACCCTGTAGGGCTATAATGGAACATACTTTTCTCTAAGTGTCAGCCACTACCCTAATGCTACCTTTGCCTTGCGTCCCCGACCATACTCTATTTGTATTGGACAACTAATATTTGCCCAAGGAGCTTCAACTGATGTTTTCCATCAGAGATCCACCAGTCCACCAGTTTCAAACTTTCACGAGTGGCACGATCTGCCACTAATGTTGATTTTCTACTAGGTCACCGCCATGGGTGGCCCGATCCACAACCCATGGAGCAACGGCATTGCTTTTCGCCACCAGTTGCCCAACCTCTACCTAAGCGCCACCAGCGGACCGCTAGACAGCCACCAGGGGGCAATTTTTGCCCCTCTACTAGCCCTAATAGAGTGTTTTTTTTCTTTTGGCCATAACTTGGTCATGCAGAGTCATTCTTTAAAAAATGAATAGGTGTCAAAATTTTGGTTCTAAGCACTTCACAATGGTGCAGGTATTTTCTGTTGATTTTGTTGTAGGTATTAGAATTTGTTGTTTGAAGCCCATACTTGCATTTTTCACTCTCAAGCTCACAACTTGCACCCACGGTGTCCAAATTTTAACTTCTTATATGCATTGGAAAGGTATTTTTGTGCTCTACAGTTGTGTCCATGCTATTTTTCTAGATTTTTCCTTAGACATTAGATTTTTAGTTAGAGGCTAATTGGGTACATTGCACTCATTGATTGGAAAAAAGTTGAAATTTGTGGTTATTTTTTCTTAGGGGGCTTCAATTTTAGTACTAATTTAGATTTGGGAGGTTTCATTTCAGATTATTGCAGTACATTATTAATTTTTTCTCTATTGGTGTTTGATTCTCTAATGACTGATTCAAATTCATTTGAGCTACTCACACCTTATAATTATCATTCATGGAAACAAAAAATGCAAAGATTACTTAGATCTAGGGGTTTGTGGTCTACATTGGATGAGAATCAACCTAAAACTACAAAGGAATATGAGAAATTTGATTATAGGAACAAACTCGATCAAGCTATGGGTTTGATTTATCTTCATGTTTCTTATAGTTTGTTGTTTTATATTGAGGATTGTGAGACACCTAAGAAAGTATGGAATAAGTACAAAGATCTATTCGGTAAAGTTAGTGAATTTCATGCTTTGTAAATATAAGTAGAATTGACTTCTCTTTCTCCTGATACATTTCCTTCCATTGAAGATTATTTGGTTAAGTTCAAAGCTTTGAGATCTCAATTGGTTGGTTGTGGGAAAGATAAATCTGATAAGGAATGCATATTTTTGATCTTGTCTAAGTTGAAAGGGGCATATGTAGTTTTTTATTCTACCTTTTATTCCACTATGGATGCCTTTGGTGATGCATTCACTATGCCTTCTCTTGAGTTGTTTTGTGATCATTTGACTAGAGAGCATGCTAAGCTTGTTGAATTAGATGCAATACCCAAGAGTGATGCATTGATAGCTCAATCATCAAAATGAAAAAGTGAGAAGCAACCCAAACCTAAGACAAAAACAAAATGAGTTAATAATCCTCCCACCTCTTCTAAAGAGGACAAATCTAAGAAGGAGAAAGTTACTTGTGCTTATTGCAAGAAAACTAGAATGTATGATGAACATCATTGTTATAAAAAGCAAATTGATGAGTTGAAGCGTCTTCTTTAAAAGTGTTAGGATTAAGGTGCCATCAACCTTGTAAATCCCATGTAATTAATTACTCCTAATGTTGTTTGTAAATTTCCATAAGGGAAGAAGTATTCATCAACTAGCGATCTTGTTTCAAATGCATGTTTGATCCCAATACCTGATGGATGTAGGTTATCCAAAGGGGTGTACCCCCTGTGGGGTCCATGGGCGATGTGCCTCCATTTTATATATAAATTACCATTGTAAATCTAGACCAGTCATCATTAGGTCATAGATCTGACGGTTCAGGTTATGTTGGCTTTTCTTACCCTAGAAGGAAACCCCTTTATGAGGATATTGTATTATGTCTGTTTTGTAGTAGAGAGTTGAGACAGGAAAAACATGCGTTGTTGGATTGAAGACAGAAGAGGAGATTGATAGTGTTGTAAACTCTATTGAAGTTAATACAGACTGGTGCATCTCTTCTTGTGTGGAGTTTTTTCCCGAAAAGGTTTCTCCATGTAAACACTTTGTTATGTGTTTGATCTTTTATTCCATTATTTCTTTGTGGTGGTTTTGTACTATCTCCATTTTGGTTCTGCACAGTTATAGTTGTAATCAATTTTTCATTTATAGATGTTTACCTTCATTTCAGACATTTGGTATCAGAACCTGGCTAGTTCTATGTCTTGGGTGGAAGTGTGATGGTTTTTTGAGTTGTAGTAGCAGTTATGGTTGAACTTATTTTTTAGATTTGTGTAGAAGCCATGGCTACATCCTCATTCTGATTAGGCATTGAAAAATTTAATGGAATAGGTTATGAGCTATGGAAACTGAAATGGAGGATCTCCTTGAAGAGAGAGAATAATGGTTTGTCGTATCAAGAGAAAATAAACCCGATGATGTTAGTTAATATGAGTGGGACAAATTAGACAAAAAGGTAAGAGGAACAATCCAGTTATGCCTTGTAGTCTTTGTCTTGTTGAATGTCTCTACTGAGAAGATTGCACATGCCTTATGGAAGCGGTTGGGTGAAATCTATCAAGCCGAGCTTGGTACTTAAACTGTATCTCAAAATAAAGTTAATTTCCCTTAAAATGAAGGAGGGTGATTCCATAGCTGAGCACTGGAATACATTTAATTTGATTGTTAGTCAGTTAGCTTCTGTGCATGTTAAGATAGATGAGGAAGATAAGTTTATTATGTTTCTTTGTTCTTTGCCTAAATCTTGGGAGAATTTCATTCTTACTATCACTGCTAACCTCGAAGCTCCAAAGATGGATGCCCTTGTTGCAACTCTATTCTCACAATAAATGAGGAAGAAGGCTATGGATAGCTCGGTGGATGCTCTTAATGTTAGGGGGAGGTCTAAGGAAAGAGGACCAAAAGGAGATCAAAAGGGGCCTAAGGAATCAAAAGGTTGGTCTAAAACTCCTGGGAAGAAAAATAGAGTTAAGTTTTGGAACTGCAGTAAGAGGGGGCATGTGAAGAAAGAATGTAGAGACCAAAGAAATAGTGGGATTCCTCTATCGAAAAGTCCTTAAATGCAGGTGATGAAGTTTTACTTTCTACATGTAATGTTATGTCTAATGAATAGTGGTTGATTGACTTAGGTTACTTGTATCATATGACTCCTCATGAGGAATGGTTCTCCACATATGAGAAATATGATGGAGGTAATGCTTACCTTGGGGACAACTCTACATATCTGATTGTTGGTCGGGGAAAGGCACGATTGTGTTTCAATTTGATGGGAGGATTAAAACCCTCCCTGGTGTTTTACATATTCTTGGATTGGCTAGAAATCTTATCTCTATTTC
Organism: Cunninghamia lanceolata; assembly: GCA_027924645.1. NCBI lineage: Eukaryota > Viridiplantae > Streptophyta > Pinopsida > Cupressales > Cupressaceae > Cunninghamia > Cunninghamia lanceolata. The sequence goes on along the minus strand of BSBN01000165.1, from coordinate 7,854,134 downwards.
AAAGTTGAATGATTTGGGAATGCATGTAACATTTAATAAGCATGGCTGTAGATTGGTGAGAGGAAGCTTGGTGGTAGCCAAGGGAACAAGGATGGAAACTTTGTTTAGGCTTGAGGCCACTATAGTTTGTAGATCCACTAATGTAACTAAATCTGTTGAAAATACATGTATGTTGTGGCACCAAAGATTGGGCCACACAAGTGAAAATGTTTTAAAAATAATTATGAATAAAAAGTTGTTGGATGGTTTCTCCTATATTGATGAGCATTTTGATTTCAACAAGCATTGTGTGTTTGGTAAACAAAATAAAAATTCTTTTCCTTTAAGAAGCAATAGAGTGAAAGAGAAATTAGAAATTATTCATTCAGATGTGTTTCGACCCATGGATAATGATTCTATCAGAAAATCTTGTTATTCCATTACCTTCATTGCTAATGTATCCAAATTCACATGGATTTGTTTTCTAAAGCATAAATCTAAATTTTTCACTAAGTTTAAGGAATTTAAAGTTTTAATAGAGGACCAATTAGGACTTAAGATAAAAATATTAAGATCTGACAATGTAGGGGAGTATTGCTCTAAGGAATTTGATGAGTTTTGTAAGGATGCAAGTATCATAAAATAAAAGAAAACTCCATATACACCACAACAAAATGGTGTTACAAAAAGGATGAACTAAACAATAATTTAAAGAGTCAGAAGTATGTTAAGTGATGCACAATTGGATAAATACTTTTGGGCAACCACTTGTTACTTGTTAAATAGATCTCCTTATACGGCTCTTGATTCGACACCTTATGAAGTGTGGACAAGTAAGAAACCTTCTATTTCACATTTAAGGGTTTTTGGCTATAAGGCTTTTGTTCATGTGCCTAAAGAAAAGTGATCTATGTTTGATCCAAAAGAACATAAATGCATCTTCATTGGATATGGTGAGAATGTAAAAGTTTATAAGCTTTGGGATCCTCTAACCAAAAAAGTTACCTTTTCTAGAGATGTGATTTTCAAGGAACTTAGAGCTATTTTTGATCCTATACATCCAGAAGAAAAAGAAAGGAAGAGGAAAGCCCATTTTGATTTATAGCAAGAAAATGCACATCAGTAAGAACAAAATTAAGGATTAGGGGATGGAGAATAAGAAGAAGATTCAAGTGAAAGTTTAGATGAGGAATACTTTGTTGTTATAGAAGAAGTTGAGCATACAAAAGAACATGAGGAATAATCTTTTACTCCACCCTTGAGAAGATCCATAAGACAACGAAACCTAGTTGATAGGTATAGCCCACCAGATTTTCATTGTGTATTTGCTTTATTAAGTACTAACAATGAACCTAGATCCCATAGTGAAGCTATTCATGCAGATGATAGTGAGTCTTGGTAGCCAACAATGCAGGAGGAGATGATGGCTTTAGACTCCTGTGACACCTAGGATCTTGTACATTTTACCAAAGGAATAAAGGCCATAGGATGTAAGTGGGTCTTTAAGAAGAAGTTTGGAGTAGATGGTTCATTACAAAAGTATAAGGCTAGACTGTAGACAAGGTCTACTCCCAGAGAGAGGGAGTTGATTTCAGTGAAATTTTCTCTCATGTTGCTAAATTATCTTCTATTAGATTTGTTTTATCTATTATTGCAGCTTATGATTTTGAAATTGAGAAAATGGATGTTAAGACTACATTTTTGCATGGAGATTTGGAAGAAAAAATTTATATGCAACAACCTACAGGTTTTGAGGTAAAAGGGAAGGAACACTGGGTATGCAAGTAAAAAAGGTCTCTTTGTGGTTTAAAATAGGCTCCCCGAATGTCTAGTATCAAAAGTTTGACTCATTTGTTTTGAAATTGGGTTTTGTAAGAAGTGAATAAGATCATTGTGTATACATTAGATGTATTGATGATCATATACTAATTGTTGCCTTATATGTGGATGATATGTTATTTTTCAGTAACGCTAAGGGTATGATCAATGAGCTGAAAGCTCAACTTTCAAGAGTATTTGAGATGAAGGATCTGAGAGCAGCTAAGTATATTTTGGGGATGGAAATCAAAAGAGATCAAGTAAACATAAATCTTTTGGTTATCATAGAGTAAGTATGTTGATACTAGTTTGCACAAATTTAGTATGCAGGATTGCAATCCAGCTATAATTCCTTTACTAGTTGGTACTAAGATTTCATTAGATATGTGTCCTAAGAATGAAGATGATTTAGAGGATATGTCTGATGTGCCATATGCTAGTGTTGTAGGAAGTTTGATGTATGCAATGGTTTGCACTAGACAAGATATTACCCAAGCAGTGGGAGTTTTGAGTAGGTTTATGTCTAACCCTGGTAGATAACATTGGAATTATGCAAAGAGGGTGTTAAGATATTTGCGTGGTACTTTTGATAACTATTTGGTTTATTCTGGCACTAATAGTGTGGATAAGACATTAGACATGCAAAGTTTTGTTGATGCAGATTGGGCAAGTGACTTGGATAATCGAAGGTCCACTAGTGGCTATGTGTTTACTTTATTTGGAGTTGTGAGTTGGATGAGTAAAAGGAATTCCACTATTGCTTTATCCACCACCAAAGTAGAGTCTATGACTATTACTCATGTCTCTAAGGAGGCAGTTTGGTTACAAAGATTGTGTACAGGTATTAGTTTTGACTGCAAGATTATTCAAATTGGTTACGATAGCCAAAGTGCAATATGTTTGGCCAAGAAGCCCATGTATCATGCATAGACTAAGCATGTGGATGTTTAATACCATTTTATTCGTTAAATGATTGCTAATGGGTAGATTGAGCTACAGAAGGTTGACACTTAGGAGAATATTGCAAATTCACTTACTAAACCTGTGAGCATAGAAAGGTTTACGTGGTGCAAGAAGGCCATGGGCCTTGTTCATAGTGCTTAGTTGTTTTATGTTTTCCTATGGATGAATTTACAATGTATGATGTTAAGTGGGAGAATGTTAGGATTAAGGTTCCATCAACCTTGTAAATCATACGTAATTAATTACTCCTAATGTTGTTTGTAAATTTCCATAAGGGAAGAAGTATTCATCAAGTAGCGATCTTGTTTCAACATGTTTGATCTTGGTATGTGATGGATGTAGTTATCCAAGGGGGTGTAGGGGGAATCCCCTTGTGGGGTCTGAGGGTCGCGTGCCCCGATGGGAGTTTGGGGTCAACACCCTTGAAAGCCACATTTTATATATAAATTACCATTGTAAATCTAGATCATTCATCATTAGGTCACATATCTGACGTTAGAGGTTATGTTGGCTTTTATTACCCTAGAAGACAACCCCTTTATGAGGATATTGTAGTATGATCTTGTGTTGTAGTAGAGAGTTGAGATAGGAAAAATAGGTGATGCAGGATTGAAGACAGAAGAGGAGATTGATAGTGTTATATTGTAAACTCTATCGAAATTAATATAGACTAGTGCATCTCTTCTTGTGTGGAGTTTTTTCCCTAAAGGGTTTCTCCACGTAAACATTGTGTTATGTGTTTGATCTTCTATTCCATTATTTCTTTGTGGTGATTTCATATTATCTCCATTTTGATTTTGCACAATTATAGTTGTAATCAATTTTTCATTGAGAACTGTTTACCTTCATTTCTAACAAAAAGAACCATATCCAATTGCCTTCAACCATGCAATCTAGTTCATCTCCTTCTTCTACTCCATCATCATCTACACAGTTAGGGACAACTAGATTTGCTAATGGGACATAAAATATGAAGGGTAAGGCACTTTTTGCTTCTGCAATTCTTCAGTCAGCAAGATGGCTTCTTGATTCAGGAGCTTCTCATCATATGACATCTTGATAGGATAAGTTCTCTTCATTTGAGCCTTGTACTATGCCACCTATATTGATGGACAACAATACATATATGAATGTAATTGGAAATGGATCTATTTCTATTGGGGATGGTATTTTCAATGATGCATTGTGTATGCCTTCTTTGGCAACAAATCTCCTTTCTATATATCAGATTACTCATGGTGGGATAGGGAAAAGTGTTGAGTTCACACCTGATTCAGTGTTTATTAGAGACTTGGAGAGTAGAGATATCATTTCCATTGGGATGGTTGATCATGCATCTCAATTGTATACTTTTTCATATTTTGTTCTTGATGATGATTTAGTTCCTTTGACAGGTGTTCACACTCCTAGTGTGAATTATATTTTTGAGGAGAAGTTTGGTCACTTGAACCTTGGTGTTCTTTCACCCTCTTCAATTCTTAAGACTTGTGCTACACTTCCATCTCATCGACCTCTTTCTTCTTCAAAGTTTAGTGATTCAGTTCAGCACGATGTTTCTTGTCTTTCAGATTTAGATTTGTGGGATGAGTACTTGAAAGGTGTTTCAGATTTGTTTTGTCAGTCCCATCTTACAGGTCTAGAGGACACATTTGAAGGGATATCTCTCCTCTTTGATGACATTCATAGTACAACTATTGTCACACCATATTTATCTTTGGAGATTGATGACCTTGAGTTTTCCTAGTGTCCTAGATTGACACATTCTTCAAGTAGGCCTGGAACTCTTGATTTGGTTGTGGCATCTTTCAGCATCAACATGTGGACACTTGAGCCTGGTTTTTAGATACATCATCTTTAATGATACTTCTTCCCTCATAACTTATTTTGGAGTTGGAATTTCTACATCATACACTAGTGGATTGGTTTCTTCCCAAGGGGAGAAATGTGGTTTTCCGATTTTGGATTCTCTTTGGTATTCTTCTTTGAGCATACATCATTGTCATTGGATCTACTTCATTATGGGGGGATATCTTGTTTCATTCTTTCCCTCTTATGGGTGGCTATTGATTGTATATTCGTGATGGATGTAGTACTTGGGGGTATTGGTGTTGAGTCCTTCTATCACTCCATCACTTGTACATACTTGTTTGTATAGTTTTCTCTCTTTTGGAGATGAGTTTTTTCCTACGGGGTTTTCTCCTTTACTCCATTTGTGAGAGAATTTTTGTACATGGGTACCTAACATGGCCTAGTAGTTGGAACCCATCATTGCATTTGTCTACTTCTCCCTAGGTTGCACTTAAGGGGGGGTGTTGGTGTGAACAAGGGTATTACCTAATCGGTTTCCCCTTTATAGTGTGAACTAGGCATATTATCTAACTAGTTATTAGTTAGACACTATTCGCACATGTTCGCATGTTAAGTTGACTTAGGTAGCTTCTAGATCTTTCTAATTGTCATGTGATCTTATCTTCTATTTGGCATCATCTACTCTAGTTGTCTCATGTCATAGGATTAAGACACTTATCATCATAGTGAGTCCTACCTCTCAACCTTGCCTTTATAAGAAAGGCCTCTCTTGTAAATTATGTGTGAGTCATATATTGTATATTTTGTACCATTATATGCATCATATTTTCCTTGGCAATAAATCTTTGTTATTTCTTTTCTCTATTAATGTGGAAGTTGTGTTGATTACAGGTGATCCTATGTTGTCTTGAGTCCATTGATGACTCTCACATATTTCTCTAAAAGTCAAAATTAAAAAAATTAAAAACAAATCAAAATCCAAAAAAATTCAAAACATTACAAAATCTAAAAAATAAAAGAAAACAAAACAACAAAATCCTCAATTTATGCCACCCATCACAAGGTCCCAAGCTAAAAAGATTATGAATTCCCACAACAAAAATCCTTTTGCAGCTAGACCTAGCCATATCGCATAGGGTGAACCTTCATCCCCTCATTTTCTCAACAATGTAAGTGTACCTGAAATTCTAGTTAATCAATCTCAGTATTCTCCAAGGCACCTAGTCTTTCTTAACACTCAACATGTATCTAATCAAAAGAGTGATTTTATTGCATGCCTTATCAAAGAGGGGGCTAAGCTCCCTCATTACTTTGATATGTCTAAAGTACAACACATATTTCATCATGACTTACACCTCCAACCTCTAATAATCCATGGGGTTAGCCACTTTCTAATCCCATTTATGATCATACACTCCATATCACTCAACAAGTGGGTGGTAGTATACCACCACCCCCTCCATCTCATACCATTACACTTCCCTCTTAGCCACTTCAGCATGATTCATCCAACTTCAAATCTCAAGGTCATACTTATCATTCTACTTCTCATTCATTTGATCAAAATCCAACTTCTTCCAATCCACCATGAATAAAGACCCACTCTACCATGCATACACAACCCATCTCCTCTTCTAGTCAATTTATTTCTTCTTCCATTTCACAATCATCCTTCCCATCCATGAATAATATTATCCATTCTCTTCCACCTTTAACCATCCCCCAACAAATAAATCAACCTTCATCTACACTTCCTCCTTATAGTCCATATCAACCCAGTTCATATCAACCTATTATAACAAATTATCCCACACCATCTTATCAACCCACCTCTATACCTTTCATTCCTCACCAACCCACTTATACATCAAACATATCATCATCTCACCCAAAACCATAGGTTGGTCAACCCCCTCTATCATATGGATCAATACCATCAAACTCGCCACATGGAATGCCACTTTCCCAAGAGTGGCAAGAGACTAAAGATGCTTTGAAGGGGTTACAAAGAGGGGTTACCAATGAAAGAAAACAATTTAAATTTGAAGGTGTATTACCTTACCCCTTTGATCATTACATCACCATGATACCCTTTCTTACAAACTTTGAAATCCCAAAATTTGATAAATACAAAGGAAAGGGTGACCCTAGAGATCATGTCAAAGAATTTTTCATGGCCTGCCAAAAAGTTTCTTATAGTGACCTATATTTGTTGAGACTTTTTCCTTGAAGTCTAGGAGGGAAATATTTGGAGTGGTTCATGCATCTCACTCTAGGCTCTATTACTATGTTTCCCGAATTGTCAGAAAAGTTTGTTACACACCTCTCTTACAATATCGAACATGAACTAACAATGTTAGATCTTTCTAATGCCAAACAATGTAATGGAGACATTTTTTCCTCATTCTTACAATGGTCGAGGAGTCTCGCAAGTCATTTTCCTTGGCCTATCCCTGAGAAACAACTTGTCAATATTTTTGTCACCAATATTAACCATAAAATGGCATTCCATCTACAAGTCCATTGTGTCTCCACATTCAATAAAATCATTGAAAAGGGTGTTACAATTGAAAAATCCCTTGTCGCTAAAGGTTTGATCAAACTATATAGTAAAGACAAAGACAATAATAGCTCAATCAAAATTCTAGGCCAAAAATAAAAATGTAGTCAATGATAATAAACATGTTCAATCTACCACATCATCACAAGAACCATCTAAAGTCCAGAATGTACAACAACCCACTAATGTCTCAATTCCTTCTGGACAAACTAAAACTCCCAATCAACCAAGACATAAGTTTACCTCCTTGGGGGAACCCATTGAGGTTGCTTTCCAAAAACTTGTCAAAGCAAACATGGTCACGTTTCCAACCATAAGACCATTTGATGACTCAAAACCCAAACCTAATTGGTATAAAGAAAATTAATATTGTGAATACCATTATGTAAATGGCCATACAACTCACAAATGTATGAAGCTTAAAAATTATATCCAAGACTTTATTAATCAAGGAGAAATTATAATTGGAGGTGACTCATCCACCTCGCCTAATGATAATCTTGGAATATACCAAAATCCCCTTTCAAAGCACAATCAATCTCAACCATCCATGTCAAACCCATAATAATCACACCAATAATGTTCATTACAATGTAACACCCTATACCTATGATTCCATCATCGGACATATTGACTCTGACTGCACATGAGTTGCAACCATAAATATCCCATCCAAATCCTTTGATTGCGCTATCACCATGAGGTGTGGTAGGGTCACTATCCAAGGGCCTTTCTCATCCTCCTCACCATAGGCCTCCTGATATAATTTCTTAGAGCACCTTGGGAAGACTCTAGCAAACATATCCATCTTGGAGCTCCTTAAAACATCATTTATCTATAGAGACATATTGGACCATGCCTTACAGGAATCTTGAGTCCCTAAAAACATTGACCCTGAGCAATTCCAAGCCTTGGTGGGCTATCTATCATCCACCTATCAAATCACATTTATTCAAACTGATATGCCTCCTATTTAGCCTACACATAATTGTCCCCTTCATATTTAAGTTTTCATATCCAAGTATAAAATAAAATCAGTCCTCCTGGATAATGGGTCTGGTTTGAATCTATGTAGGTTAAGATTAGTAAAACAATTGAGGTACTTTGGAGATGACCTTGAGCCACACATAATTACAATAAAGGATTATGATAATGCAGAAAGAGGGTACTATATGTTTGCTGCTACAAGTTGGTCATGTGCTACAAAGAACTACATTTCATGTTGTTGATCTTGACCTAACATATAACATCCTCCTTGGCCACCCATGGATCCATGCCATGCAAGTCATACCAATTTCATACCATTAGTGCCTAAAATTCTCCCACAATGGCATGAAGGTTACTATTCATTCCAATCCCTAAACATTTGAGTATTGTAAAGCTATGGAAGCCTCTTATCATAAAACCCATCAATGTCCTTGCATTGACATTACTAATCATGATAAGGTCAAGGATTTATCCTCATACATTGATCCCAACACCCTTTCTTCCACCTCATCGCCTTCTCAAAATCCCAAGTCCACCAAGGTCAAGATCATCACACTAGATGTGAAGAATATGAAATACACAACACCTTTCATGTAGGCCAATTACCTCTATCTCCCCAATCCTATGGTCATCCTCAACAACTATCTCATCTGGATAGGCATTAAAAATCAAACAATTTGGGTACACTACCTTTGCATCTACAAGCACCTTGGCTAAAGAGCAGATCAAAGGGTCCATAAACTCTTGGTTGTACCAAGATGAATCAAATGATGAAGGATCGACACTTAGCTACCTGAAACAAAATTACCCTATACCACTACATATTTGTGAAAACATGAAATACAAGGGTAAAGGCCTTGGCCTCCATGAGCAAGGCATCATTGATCCAATTTAGGTACAATTCTATGTTGATTATCATGGACTAGGATACATACCTCTTGGTCTAGAAACCAATGACCCACACGATACTTCCACAAGCATAGAAAAACTTCTCTTGATGTTGAGCACACTGTAAAAAAGGTCATCATCACCTCCTTTGAAGACCTAGGCATATCTAACCTTTTTCATGAAACATCCATATGCATCGTCGACCTTATATTTATATATCCTAAACTCATAAACTAGGACCAACAAGATCTAATATTTCTCGATGAGTTTCAAAATGAAAAAGAAATCATGGAATTCCTAGGGGTTCGTGATGACATTTCATTTACTGATCATAAAAAGGGATTTGAGATCAACCTTAACTCCTCTGCATACTTCAAATAATAGGAATAATTCCTTAGTCCACCAAAAAAAAAAAATCAAAAACAAAATAAAAAGAAGCCCCCTAGAGAAAACCTCTCTAAGGCACTATCAGAGATAGAAAAATAAAAAGAAAGGATGTGTCTATTGGAAAAAACCTTTTTGAGGCACCAATAGATGAGAAACTTGACCTCCCTCTCCCACCTCAATGGCATGATCGATCCAATGTTTTGGTAGAAGCATAAGAAATAAATCTGGGAATAAAAGACAACTAGAAACTCACATTTCTTGCTACCTTCATAGAACAAGACATTCAACAAGCACTTTCCACCATTTTGAAAAACTCTCTAGATATATTTGTTGTTGCAAGTATGGGCCTAACCGGTGTTGTCATTGATGTCAACATACTCATGTTGCATTGATGATAAGGATTGGATGAGCTGTATGCTGAGGACATTGAGAAAATTAGTCCTATCAGGAACAGAGTAGAACAGTGAAGTAAAGATCCCAACTAAGATGAAGATCAGAGGATGTGCATCAAAGGGTTTGTAGATATGTGTCTTAAGATGATTCAATAAAGATTTCAGAGGTCCGCATGAAGATCTGAAGAAGTTATGGCCACTTAAGTAAAATTAGTTTTGGCAGATGTTCAGAGGTGACAGAGTGACATAGATAGGTCCGGTGAGATCCAGAAATGCAATATCTTGTTCTGCGGATTTGGTGGAGTGTTTAGGAAGTTAATGTGAATTGACAACTCAATTGGTTTGTGGTTTGGAGGTTTGCAAGCATCTATTCCAATATGACAGTGATGACAGACTGTGTTCTTGAGGTTCCGGATGAAGGAGAGAATGATTTCAATAAGTAGAAGTAGTATGGATGTTCTTAGTGATTCAGGCAAGCTTGTGGAGGTCTCTGGATTGTGTCTATTTCATGTTGATGGTCCGCATTGAAGATTGAGCTCGTAATTAAATAATTACTTCCAAATGATTATGTTCTTCCTAAGTCTGGCTGACTGGATGAGTTACACATCCTGCGAATGATCTTGAAGATGTTCTGTGAAGAATGGCATGTTCCTAAAGGAAGATTGAAGTCTCAGATCTGTGTGGCCGACAGTGTGTTGATCCGCGTGAAGTCTTTTTGTAATTAGTCATGTTGTATTTATGTATTTTCTCTGTAATGTATGCCGACTTGGATGATTATCCCTAAGTCGATGTCTTGTATAAATAAGGAGTTGTAAAGTCATTTCAAATGTATCTTGTGGAGATAAGAGTGTGGTAGAGAGGAGTAGAGCGAAAGGCAGAGCAGAAGTATTGGGCTTAAATGGAACTGACTCAAGCATGGTGAAGATGCTATTCTTCAGTTCAAGTATGTAATACTTATTATTTTGTAGATAGTGTCTCTTGTAGGTAGTGGGCCTCTTGTGAGCAGTGTGCTCGGGTAGTGAGCCCTAATTGGCATGTGCCATTTTGTTCTTCCTATTCTTTTAATAGAAATACAATCTTGGGTTAGTCACCCTGTGGTTTTTCCCTTAACTGGGTTTTCCATGTTAAAAATCTTGGTGTCATATATGTTAATGTGTTTCTGCTCTTGAACTGTTGCATTATGTTTCCATGATTGATTTATTATTATGTTGCTGAATTAAGAAAAGGATTTAAGTGATTAATTGGAAGAAAGTTTTGGACAACTCATTCACCCCCCCTCTTAGTTGTCTGTCCTAAATCTAACAATTGTATCAGAGCTAAGTTCCTCTAAAAGAGCTTAATCGCTTGAGGAGATCCAGGATGTTGTCTTACAAGAAGGATAGTCTGAGGTTTGATGGAACCAATTTCACTCTTTGGAAAAGTCGCATGGAATGCCACTTGCAATGTATGGGAATGTAGTATTGGATCATGGCTTCAAAGAAGTATGTTCCTCCACAGAATGGTCCGAGTACTGTAGATGAAATCAGAGATGCTGAAAATAATCTACGGACTAAAGAAGCTCTTCTAAGTGCCTTATCTGATTCAGAACTGACAAATGTTATTGATCTAAAAACTGCATATGAGATTTGGCAAAAACTGGAACTTCTGCATGAAGGAGACAAGTATGTTAAATGTGCCAAGCTACAAAGTCTAAAAGAAAAATTTGAAAACCTGAAGATGAGAGAAGATGAAAATATCACTATATTTATGCCAAGAGTAAATGAGCTTGTTTGTGGCATTAGATGTGTTGGTGGAATCTTGGATGAATATGAGATTGTTGCCAAAGTTCTCAGATCCCTTTCTGATTCTTACAAATACAAGGTTGTTGCTATTGAAGAATTCAGATCCTATTTAGGTATCACAAGAGATCAATTGGTTGGTAAATTGGCTGCATTTGAATTGACTGAGTTTGGAGATGCCCCCACCTAAGACTAAATCTGCATTCAAAGCTAGTGCCTCTGTAAAAGGAAAACAAAAGTTTGATTCGGGAGAGAACTCTTCAAAGAAAGTATCATGGTATGAAAAAGCAAGAAAAGACCTGGAAGAAGATGAAGCAGAAGCTACTCAACTTGAAGCCCTTATTGCAAAAAGATTGCCAAGAGGATCCGGTAAGTATGAGGGGAAATTGGCCTTTAAATGTTTTAACTGCAATAAGATTGGTCATTTTGCCTCAAGGTGTCCGGAAAGATTTTCAAGGCCAAATCCTAATAGATCAAGGTTCCAAAAGAAATGTTACTATGTTCATGAAGATGATGATGGTGAAGGAGTAACAGACGATGAATCAGAGATAGGAAACAAATCCGGAAGTGACTGGGTGTTTATTACCATCAAGGAAGAAGATCCAATACCCTCTGAATCTGTCAATCATAAAATTGTAGAAAGAGCTCTGGCTACCTAAGTTGAAGAAAAGGATGATTGGGTCATTGATAGTGGATGCTCCCACCATATGACAGGTGACAAAAATAAGTTCGTAGATTTGGAAAGGTATGAAGGAGGAGTGGTAAAATTTGGTGATAATTCTGCTGGCAGAATCAGAGGTAGAGGAACTATTTCTTTTGATGGAAAGAACAAAACCAGTAATGTGCTGTATGTTGAAGGCCTAAAGCACAATCTTCTCAGTGTTGGATAGTTGGTGACAAAGGCTATGATCTCCAATTCAAAAATGGAAAATACAAGATCTTTGAAAGTTCTAGAACAGAGATTGCATCCGGTACTCAAACTAAAGGTAATATCTTCCACTTGGTTGGTACTGGTAAAAGTTGCTTATTTGTTCAAATTGATCAGAGTTGGTTGTGGCATAGGAGAATGTGTCATGTGAATTTTGATAATATCATCAGGATAAGCAACACTCAGGCTGTAAGAGATCTTCCAAGACTGGTGAAACCTACTAATAGTTTGTGCAAAGAATGTCAGTTGGGTAAGTAGAGCAAAGTCACATTCAGAAGTAAGGAATAGTCTTCTACTGGATTATTGGACTTAGTTCATACTGATCTATGTGGTCCAGCAAGAATCAGGAGTGTTCAAGGTGATAGATACTTCATGTTATTAATTGATGACCACTCCCAGATGATGTGGGTGACTTTTCTGAAAGAGAAATCTGAGGCTCTTGAGAAATTCAAAATATTCAAGGCTATGGTAGAGAATGAAACCGGATTGAATATAAAATGCCTGAGGTTTGATAGAGGTGGATAATTCACATCCAGTGAGTTCATAGAATTCTGTGAGAAACATGGGATAAAAAGACAGTTGTCTACTCCAAGCAAAGCATACCAGTGTTATAACAAGAGATTGAGAAAGATTATAGAAAGTACAAATGTGAAGGTTGATGAAGGTATTGAAAAACCCTCAAGGTTTTATGAATATGATAAAGATGATCAGAATGATGTTTTGAACCAAGGAGTTCAAGCCCCTTCTGAAATTTAGATTCAGACTGATCTGGTGAATTATGAAGAAGAGATGCATTTGAATGAACCTATTCAAGAAATAGAAGTGCAAGAAAGTCCCAAAATTCCCAGGTATGTAAGACTGAATCACTCTAAAGATCAGATCATAGGTGATAAAAGCAAAGGTGTTCAAACAAGAAGAAAGATTGCTCAAGACTCAGAAGAGTATTGTCTGATTTCAAAGATTGAACCAAAGTCAGTAAATGAAGCATGCAATGATGAAAGCTAGACTAAAGCAATGGAGGAAGAGCTGATGCAAATTGAGAAAAATCACACTTGGGATCTTGTTCCTAGACCTAGAAACAAGAATGTAATTGGAACCAAATGGGTCTTTTGGAACAAACTGAATGAAGTTGGTGAAGTAGTCAAAAACAAAGCTAGATTGGTTTGCAAGGGTTACTCTCAAGTAGAAGGAGTTGATTTTGAAGAAACTTTTGCTCCGGTGGCAAGAATTGAAGCAGTCAGGTTATTTCTTGCCTTTGCTTCCCTCAAGGACTTCAAAGTATATCAAATGGATGTCAAGTCTGCCTTCCTGAATGGTGACTTGGAAGAAGAAGTATACATTGAGCAACTGGATGGATTTCAATTGTTTGATCATGGTGATATGGTCTGCAAGTTGAAGAAAGCACTGTATGGACTCAAGCAAGCCCCAAGAGCCTAGTATGAAAGATTGGATAAGCATCTTTTGAAGATTGGTTTCAACAAAGGTACTGCTGACAGTAATTTGTACTTTAAAATTGATCATGAAAATATCTTGATTGTTGAAGTGTTTGTTGATGATATCATTTTTGGAGGAAGAGATAGTATGTGCAAAACTTTTACAAATCAAATGAAAAGTGAATTTGAGATGTCCATGTTTGGGGAAATGAATTTCTTCTTGGGTCTGCAAATCATTCAAACAAAGAAAGGAATCTTCATTTCTCAGACCGAATATGTGAAAGAATTGTTGAAGAAATTTGGGATGGAAGACTCAAAACCAATGAGTACTCCCATGGCAACCAGATGTAAATTGAGCAAAGATGATGACTCTCCTAAGGATGATCAGAAAAGTACAGGTCAATGATTGGAGGATTATTGTATCTCACTCAAACTAGACCTAACATTATGAATGTTGTTGGTCTTGTTGCTAGATTCCAAGTTGATCCTAAAGAATCTCATGTCATGGCAATCAACAGGATTTTTAGATATCTAAAAGGGACAATTGAGTATGGTTTGTGGTATCCTAGAGATCATGATTTCTCTCTTCATGCATATACAGATGCGGATTGGGCAGGAGATGTGGATGACCGGAAGAGTACCAGTGGTGGAGCATTCTTTTTGGGGAAGAGATTGGTTTCTTGGCTGAGCAAGAAACAAGAGGCAATATCTATGTCCACTACAGAAGTAGAATATATTGCAGTAGTAGGTACTTGTACTCAAGTTTTATGGTTGAAGCAAATGCTAAGAGACATCAAAGTGGAGTATGAGGAACCTATCACAATCTTCTATGATAATTCAAGTGCAATAAACATATCAAAAAAATTCGGTGTTGCATTCAAAGACTAAACATATATCCATCAAGTTTCACTTTTTGAGAGAGCAAGTGAACAAGAACGAAGTCAGATTAGAGTTGTGCCTTCCAAGGATCAGATTGTAGATATTTTTACTAAACCTCTACCTAAGGACTCTTTTGAGTATCTCAGGGAGAAGTTAGGGGTTATTACCCCTCCGGTTCTGAATTAAGGTGCATTGATGTGCATCAGTCCAGTGGATCTCACAGTCATATCTTGTGGTCCGGATTGATATTTGGGAAGCTGCTACTTAGGGGGAGCAGCCGGTATGATTCTGAAGTAATGCAAGTATGTGCCCTTTGCCATTGATGTCAAAGGGGGAGAGAAGACATGTGAAAAACAAGTGGTTGCTGATCAAAGGGGGAGCAGTAAAGTAAGAGAAGACATGTGAATGGTTGTTGTTGATAGGGAGAGTTATGTCAGTGAGGAGAAGTTCTTGTCTTGATGGTTAAAACAATTTTTCACATCATATGTTGCCATCAATGACAAAGGGGGAGATTGTTGCAAGTATGGGCCTAATCGATGTTGTCATTGATGTCAACATACTCCTGTTGCATTGATGATAAGGATTGGATGAGCTGTATGCTGAGGACATTGAGAAAATTAGTCCTATCAGGAACAGAGTAGAATAGTGAAGACAGTGAGGTAAAGATCCTGGCTAAGATGAAGATTAGAGGATGTGCATCAAAGGGTTTGTAGATATATGTCTTGAGATGATCCAATAAAGATTTCAGAGATCTGCATGAAGATCTGAAGAAGTTATGACCACTTAAGTAAGTAGAAGTAGTGTGGATGTTCTTGGTGATTCAGGCAAGCTTGTGGAGGTCTCTAGACTGTGTCCAATTCGTGTTGATGGTCTGCTTTGAAGATCGAGCTCATAATTGAAGAATTACTTCCAGATGATTATGTTCTTCCTAAACCTGGCTAACTGGATGAGTTACACATCCTGGGGATGATCTTGAAGATGTTCTGTGAAGAATGGCATGTTCCTAAAGGAAGATTGAAGTCTCAGATCTGTGTGGCTGACAGTGTGTTGATTTGCATGAAGTCTTTTTGTAATTAGTTATGTTGTATTTATGTATTTGCTTTGTAATGTATGCTAACTTGGATGATTATCCCTAAGTCAATGTCTTGTATAAATAAGGAGTTGTAAAGTCATTTCAAATGTATCTTGTGGAGATAAGAGTGTGGTAGAGAGGAGCAAAGCGAAAGGCAGAGCAGGAGTATTGGGATTAAATGGAACTAACTCAAGCATGGTGAAGATGCTATTCTTCAGTTCAAGTATGTAATACTTATTATTCTGTAGACAATGTGTCTCCTGTAGGTAGTGGGCCTCTTGTGAGTGGTGTGCTCAAGCAGTGAGCCCTAATTGGCATATGCCATTTTGTTCTTCCAGAGAATACAATCTTGGGTTAGTCACCCCGTGGTTTTTCTCTTAACTGGGTTTTCCACGTTAAAAATCTTGGTGTCATATATGTTAATGGGTTTCTACTCTTGAATTGTTGCATTATGTTTCCATGATTGATTTATTATTATGCTGCTGAATTAAGAAAAGGATTTAAGTGATTAATTGGAAGAAAGTTTTGGACAACTGATTCACCGCTCCCCTCTCAGTTGTCTGTCCTAAATCTAACATTTGCATGATCAAATTTTGATATGCTCGGTTTAGATACATCTTTGGTGGTACACCATCTTGTGGTTCACCATGATACCAAACCAATTAAGCAAAAACTAAGGAAGATGCATCTACAAATCACCCTCTTGGCCAAAGAAGAATTATAGATACTCTTGGAAGTTGTCTTCATTCACCTAATTGACTATCCTGAGTGGGTATCCAATATTGTACCAACTAGTAAGAAACCTAAAGGCATTAGAATTTGTATGGATTTCAGAGATCTTAACAAAGCTTGCCCAAAAGATGACTTTCCATTGCCTAACATTGACATCATAATGGATTTAACAAGACATGAAATTCTCTCTCTCATGGATGGTTTCTTAAGATATAATTGAATACACATAGCTACAAAAGATCAACATAAAACAACTTTCATAGCTCCTTGGGGCACTTTCTGTTATCGAGTCATGCCTTTTGGACTAAAAAATGTAGGAGCTACATACCAACAAGATATGATTGTAATTTTCCATGACATGTTGCATAATATTATGGAAGATTATGTTGATGACCTCCTTGGAAAATCCAAAACAAGAGCATAACTTCTACATGTACTCCAAAACAAATTTGATAGATTAAGGGAATATAAAGTCTAGTTAAATCCAAAAAAATGTGTTTTTGGGGTTACATCAGGTAAACTACCAGGCTTCATTGTTTCATGTAGAGGAATAGAGGTGGAACTAGCTAAGGTTTTAGCTATCATAGACATGCCAACTCCTCGTAATCTCAAACAACTCCATAGCCTCCAAGGAAAATTACAAGCCATTAGAAGATTCATAACATACCTTTCTCTCACCTCTTAAGAAAGGATACAACATTTCATTGGGATGAATTGTGTCAATAAGATTTCAATCATATCAAAGAGTACCTTGCCTCTTCTCCCATGCTCATGGCACCAATTGTAGGCAAGTCTCTATTACTTTATATTTTAGCTACACTAGTTGCACTGGGGGAAATATTGGCACAACATGATGAACAAGGTAGAGAACGAGCAATATACTACATTAACCACACCTTGGTAGGTTATGAGTTAAATTACACATCTATAGAGGGCATGTTTGGTAATTGTCTTTTGTACACAAAAGTTAAGACACTACATGCTTAACCATCAAACTAAACTTATATCCAAAATTGATCCATTGAAATATCTTCTCTCATGTGATTCCCTTATAAGATGCATGGTTAAGTGGGTCATGATATTAGTGCATTTGATATTGAGTATGTAGACCAAAAAGTAATCAAAGGACAAGTACTCGCAGATCAGTTAGCAAATGTACCTTTGGTTGATACACATCCACTAGTTGTTGATTTTACAGATGAATCAATTATGACCCTTGACACTCTTGCTACTACATGGAAAATCTACTGTGATGGATCCTTCACTAGTCATGGATTAGGTTCAAGCATCATTTTTGTCACACCTCAAGGAGATCTTATTCCAAAATCTTTCAAGCTTACCTTCCCTTGCACCAACAACATGGCACAATATGAGCCCTTACTCACTAGTCTCAAAACAACAATATAGTGGAACATCAAAGATCTCCTTATCTACAGGGACTCTTAGCTTGTCATTTGTCAAGTCAATGATGAATATGAAACAAAGGATGATAAGTTAATCCCCTACAAAAAGATGGTTGATAGTTTCTAAAAATACTTTACACACATCCAGTTTAGATAGGTTCCTTGCTTAAACAATAAAGTAGCAGATGCCATGGCTACCATTAGTTCGCTCCTTGACATGCCACAGGACAACAAAATATATGAATTTTTGGTTGAACAACTCTTGGTCCCTGCTTATGACACCCTTGAAGCTGAGATGATATGTGATATTGTTAGTCTTTAAAACCCTTGGTATCATGACATTTATATATATCTCCATGATCACACCCTTCTGCCTAATATCACATCTAATCAACATCAAAACTATCTCCAAAATACATCCCGTTTTACCCTCCTAGGTGACACTTTATACAAAGAGGCTTTGATGGTACTTTATTACAGTCTTTAAACTCGAAAGAGGCCAACTTTATGCTTAAAGAAGTTCATGATGGTATTTGGGGTGCCCATACTAGTGGCATGATCCTAGCAAAGAAACTCTTAAGAACATGTTATTACAGGCCTACGATGGAACATGACACCTATCAATATGTGAAGAAATACCTTACATGTTAGTAGTGTTGAGAAATAGGTGTTGTACACCTTGCATAACATTGGATTATTTTATTCATGTGAAATCAATATTTATTTGTGGTGCATCTTAATTGATGTGTTTAACCACATTAGATATTTATTTGGAGGCCACTTGTAAAATTTGTATGTAACATTGGGATGTTATTTGTATTATTTAATTACTAGGAAAATGTAGTACCAATATTAAATAAGGGGGTCAATGGTTTTGTGTTACCCATAGTTTTGGGGTACATGGTTTTCTCATTGTATTTGTGTGAGCTTGAATTATAAAAGCAAGCACAATGTTATTATTTAAGGTTGGTTGTTTATTTCATTGTTGGCAGAAGGGAGGTTTGTGAGAGGCTATCATTGTATTGAGCTCTCTCCTGCAAGTGCATGTTGTGAAGCATGGCAAGTGATGTGTGGATTCATGCTTGGACACATGGAGGATGCATTGGAGGTGTTTGATGTTTCAAAGGTATTCATGGAGACTCATGAGATGTATTGTAATTTCTTTTGTTGAATAATACATATGAGTGTGGATGCTTTTGGAGGCTGGGTTTTTCCCTCTTGAGGGTTTCCCAAGGTATGTCTTGTGTTCTTTTTTGTTTGTTCAATGATCTTTACATTATGGTTATTTGTTACATCATTTTCTCCTTATGGGTTATGTGGAATTGATTTTATTAGACCTACAAATTCCTAACATGTGGTATCAGAGCCATGTTTATGGTTGAGGGAGGTGTGAGCTCCCTGGATTTGTTGATAACCCTTGTGTGTGTAGATTTGGTGCAAAATGCAAGCCATGGCAATGCATGAAAGGATTTGGGACATTACAAGGTTTTGTGCAGGTTGTATTGTAGATTTGGGGTTTTGAGTATTGTAGATTTGTGGAGAATATTGCAGATCTAGTGATTGAAAAATCATGGCTAAAGAGGGTTTCTTAGATTAGCTTAATGAGGGTTTTGAAAAGGGTTTTTTCACATATGATCTCCTGTGCAAAAACGGACCTCGCCATTGGATTCAGGAGGCCCAAGAGGCAAAGAAAAACATATTTTTTAGCCTATTTTGGCCATAGGGCCTAGAAGCAGAAAAATGCCCCCCAAGGCACGATGGTACGACCATCAGTCTGTAGAGGTACGCTTTAAATTTTTTTATTTATTTCCTGCACAAGAAAAATTCTATAGTTTGCAAAAATAAAAATTAAATTAAAACTATAGTGAAGGAAGAAAAAGATTTAAAATAAATTAAAAAAAATTGAGTGGGGGGCAGTACGTAGACCGCCATACCCCCATATTCTATGGCCTGACAATCGTCAGGGTACTCTTGTTGGCCTGTTAGCCCTAGCTGACCGACCGGCAGTACCAAACCGGTAAGGCCGTAGGCCCCTTGATGAGGGTGGACTCCACCCAAAACACATATAACAACAATTTATAGATTTCAAATAGACAAGAACAAGATCTCAAGAAAGATTTGTTAAACAATCTGCAAACTGATTCAAAATTTCTTCATTAAACTTGCCTATAAAAGGCTACAAATCTGAAATACAATTTCTAGGGTCATATGCCCACTTATTACAACAATATGGACTGTCTTACAATAGAAATATCTGATTATTACAACAATATGGACTGTCTTACAATAGAAATATCTGACTTATAGAGACTTTTGATATCTATCTGACCTCTTGATTCGCATGAACAGGACTTGCCAATCACTTCCTTCGACCACTATCTTTGGAACTATCCTAAGATAGGATTTAAATACACGTCGGAACTAGTTAGTGTAATTTCCCCAATGTCGACTTGCTTTGAAATATGTAACTCCCATTTGGGCATCAAAATAAACCCAACTACCCTTTTCCCGCCCACGAAAGGATTTTCAAACTTTAAAATTTGGTAGCACAACTTCTGGGAACCATGACTTTTGATCCAGGTGCCCGATGATGAACCATTTGAAGAGTTGAAAATCTCATGAAGTGAACTACGACGTTGAAAATCCGTAAACGGATTTTCGTAAACTTTTCAGGGCGTTATGGGACGTTTAAGTGCCTCAAATATGATTTCGAAACTTTTCTGGGGACCTCACAAAATTTAAACTTTAATATCTTGAAATCCAAACATGATCTTGAGTTAAAATTTACCAAGAATGCTTATTTGACTATTTTGAAGCTTTGGGGAAACTTTCAGGCTCAACTACTTCTCTTGTATAGGGTTACTAAAAATAATAAGTTCTGGTATTCTTAGCCTTGTTGGAAACTTTGAAGGTTCTGAATCATTATTCAAGCAAATGGGTATCTGAAAACACAAAAAATGAAAAGAATAGAAAACAAATCATCATTTTTTTGGGTGATGCAAGATTGCCCTTACACCACTGGATGCTCTTGTATCACCCCCGATCTTGGTTGCCGAATCGACAGGGCGGGGCCGAAGCCCCGACCGAGAAGGCTTAGGCCTCCCGGAACCCCAGTTTGGCGATAGATAGGCCATAGCCACAACAGGTGGGAAGAAATTAAAAATGGCAACGAATGAAATATTTTATTCTGGACATAAAACATATTTAAAACCTCCTCGAAATAAACTTGGGGTATGGTGAAGATTAAAGGAAGTTTGAAAACTAAAACAAATTTAATTCCTTTTGGAGTCTGGTGACGCCACACTAGCCCAATATGCCACATCACCTACCACCTAAGCACCTAGTCACTACTAGCATAGTGATGATGTTAGTGCTAATGTTAGCGGTACGGACAGGGTCCCGTCAGGGGTCCCCTTTAGCCCTCAGAGGGCAATTTCTTCCGGGAGGCATAGGTTTCACCCACGGTATCAAAATTTTGACTTCTTATAGGCACCAGAAAGGTCTCTCTGAGAACTAAGTAGTAGTATAGATTTCATGATCAGATTTTTTTGTTTATGTTATAATATGGTCTTTGAAGCCAGGCATTGCTCTGGGATAGTTTTATACTCATAACTTTTGCATACGGAAATAGATTTTTAATTTCAGATAGGTGTTGGAGAGATATTACAGTGTACTATAGTTTGGATCATGTAAACTTTTAGTTTGGTGTGCAGAGAGAGATTGGTACTTGTTTGATCACTTGTAGGAACCTAAGACTCAAGATGCGGTTATGACTGCATTCAGATGGATTTATTGGCACAAACTTGTGGGAGTACATGTTATGAGACCATCAACATGGTATAGCAAGTTTTTAGATTTGGTACTTCCAGATACAGGTTTACAGGTGTTTTTAGAGTTTAGACTTTGATGGAGACAGGTACACAATTTGTCTTCTAGTATGAGGACATGGTTGATATGCGTGTGAGACTTGGAATCTCATTTCAGTGGGAGTTGAGTACATGTACAATGATGATGATGATTATGGTGTCACAGATACACAGGTACACTTTTGCTTTGGCATGACATGATGATGTATGCGATTGACAGGTATGGGCTATGATGCTTGATTCATGATTACAAGTGGTGTTGTGGTGTAGTTTTAGGGGATTGTTCTTATCTTTTGGATGCTTGATTAGTTCCTTGACTATGGTTACTCGTTTGTGGACTTGTTGGAAAATCAAATCTAGCATTAATTTCATGTTTGAGTCTTGGAGTCTATAGATTGTCTTCTTTGATATCTCAGTTTGTATGGTACTAGTGTGATGATGAGTTTGCATGTTACATTTGTTTTGGATCTACGAGTTATGTAGTTTTCTCAATTAGCTACCCCTTGGCTACAATGGGATGAATCAAATGTGGACTATCTATTTCCACGAGATTGATTCAGTGTTTATACAAACTTTGTTAGTTGGCCTTGTCTATGGTCATTTGTACATCGGTATGTTGCATTGGGATGAGAGGATGGATGATTAGAGTGCCCGAATAGTCGATTATTGGGACTTATAGCATGTTTATCATGATGCCATGGAGAGCTTGGATACATGGTTTTATGTGAGATTTTGACAATGATGGTTTCATCTTGTTGGTTTGGAGATTATGGTTTACTCAACCTTTTGGGAGCTGTTGTCATTACAGTGGGATTCCTTGATTGTGTTGGGGCCATGGATAATCTTCATTTAGGAGATGGTTACTTTGTTGTCATGGATAGCTTGGTATCATGATTCAGTGGGAGCCTTGGCAGTGACGTGGATTTATCATTTGTGATGGATGATATTTTGTAGTGGTTGTGGGTGTCCTGGAGAGGCTCTTGGATCATGATTCTTGTTTCAGTTAGAGTGATTTGACATCCTGAGTTCCATTATTAGTAGATGGTTATATTCATATGATTTGGAGATGTTGACATCTTGGTTTACCATGGAGGACTTCTTTGAGTGTTTGGTTGAGGTGTCGGTTTATGATTTGTCAGTTTGACATGTTTATCCTTTGTTTAGAGATGTTGATATTGTGTCTTGATAGACTCTTGATCGCACGTTGGAGTTTTGACATGATACAAGATGTATGCATCGGTGCATGTGATCTCCTAGGAGGAGATGGTTAGATCATGATGTCATGATAGGCTTCTTGATTATGCAGATGTGCAGTAGGAGCATTGACAATGATCTTGTTGGTTCTCTTGGTATTATGTACATTGGTCATTTGCTTGAGAGCTTCATGATAGTGCGATGTTGCATTTGGAGTTTAACATGGCTTGATCATGGACGTGCTCATGGATACTTGGAGACTTAGGTGAGGCTGGAGTTCTCTTGGGATTAGAGACACTTGTTGAGACGGTTACTCTTTGGAGGTTTTAGTAGATAAACCGAGGAGCCTTACACCTGGATATGGACATGAGTTCATTATGGACCTTGAGGAGATTGTTCTTGGAGAGAGTCATTGTGACTTGGTGTATCCTGGAGAAGCATTTTCATTCCCCACTCTTGGTCTACTCGACAGTTTATCATCTATGAGGTATTGCCCATCCTTTTAGATGCATTTTGCTTTATGCTTTATCTTCTCATGGATATGGATCTTGAGCTACAGTTATTGGTTCTGGAGGATTCATTTGAGGGATGTTAGCATGGTTATCTCCTTGTTCATATGGTTTGATTTATGATGTTCATTATGAGGAGTTTAGGAGATGTTATTGGGCTTATTCCTAGTTATGGAATGGTTATGAGTTTGATCTACCTTGGTTAGAGAGGCTTACATCCATGTTGGTTACATGTTGTAACATATGTTCATTTGATCTATGAGATTGAATGGTTGGGTGTTGTTGAGGCTTTTCATTTGGGGTTGTAGAGGAGATCATACTTGACACAACTTAGCACTTTGAGGTGTTTGTAGAAGGACATTATGATTTACAAGTTTTCTCTCTTTCTCTTATGGCTACTTCCTAGAGGATCATGCTGATATGGTTGGACTTGGGAGAGTTATGGTGACATGTTGTGAGAGAGTATATAGTGATTTATCATGCATGTGTGGATCATTGTGATTGTTCTTGATACTACATTCACTTGTTGGTTAGCCACACCTTGGTTTGAGTGTTGATTGATAGACTTGGTATGCCTTGGATCTATTTTCAGATTTGACATTACCCATGCAGTGGGAGTTTCTGGATGTATGTGTTCTTCATTCACAATGTTTATACATGGAGCTTGTGATTGCAGTATATGCATTAGATATGTTGTTGGCATGAGTTTATTGATGTTGTTGATACCTATGAGGTATGGATGGTTGGATGTATTAGCTTATGTTGTGGGTGCTATTTCCAGTCATGTGGGTTTTTTTACCTTTGACAATAGCTTGGAGCCCTTTGTTATCACTTGGATTTGATGCTTGTGTTCTTTGGATTGGTGCATCTTCACCTTGGCATGTTCCTTTTCTTCCATAGGTGGCACGTTGGAGGATGAGAGGAGTTCTTGCTTGAGATGGTGATCACTTTAATTTTGTTGTAGGTATCTTGATGGAGCACAAGAGCATGCTAGAGATTCATGTGATTTCATGTTTGCCTATGATGATGTATTTCATTGATTGGTCCTTATGCAATGTATACAACAAGTGGGAGAATGTTGGGAAATAAGTGTTG
Organism: Cunninghamia lanceolata; assembly: GCA_027924645.1. NCBI lineage: Eukaryota > Viridiplantae > Streptophyta > Pinopsida > Cupressales > Cupressaceae > Cunninghamia > Cunninghamia lanceolata. The sequence continues at coordinate 7,829,462 of BSBN01000165.1, read as the reverse complement.
TACACCTTGCATAATATTGGATTATTTTATTCATATAAAATAAAGATTTATTTGTGGTGCATCTTAATTGATCTATTTAACCACATTAGATATTTATTTGGAGGCCACTTGTAAAAGTTGGATGTAACATTGGGATATTATTTGTATTATTGAATTGTTGGGAAAATGTAGTACCAATATTAAATAAAGGGGTCAATGGTTTTGTCTTACCCATGGTTTTGGGGCACATGGTTTTCTCATTGTATTTGTGTGAGATTGAATTATAAAAGCAAGCACAATGTTATTATTTGAGGTCGGTTGTTTATTTCATTGTTGGTAGAAGGGAGGTTTGTGAGAGGTTGTCATTGTATTGAGATCTCTCTTGCAAGTGCATGTTGTGAAGCATGGCAGGTGATGTGTGGATTCATGCTTGGACACATGGAGGATGCATTGGAGGTGCTTGATGTTTTAGAGGTATTCATGGAGACTGATGAGATGTATTGTAATTTCTTTTGCTGAATAATACATATGAGTGTGGATGCTTTTGGAGGATGGGTTTTGTTAGAAATGAAAGCAACACCATTTCAATGGAAATCTGATTCAAAATTAATTTCAACAATCTTTAAATGTGCATTAACAATGGAGATTGTAACAAAACATAAAACCCACCACACAGAAAATGCCAAACATGAAGAACTCAACACAAGGCACAATGAAACAGTGTTTAACTTGGAGAAAACCCTTGCAGGTAAAAAACTCCACACAGGAAAGAGGCCCAATGTTTTTATTAATCTACAAAAGATTGTACAATACAACAACACCACCAATCTCTCATTCAGTCTTCAATCTGACAACATTCCTACAGTACCTAAGTACCTAAAACCTATATTTCAGCAACAAATACATGGAAAATACTTATAGAAATATTTTCCAACTCATCCTAGGCATTCACCTTCTCTCTCCTAAGATTCTCTAGCCTGTAAACATTAATTACCATCTTACAAGCATCTTACACTTGTCCAAAAACAACCATGCAAAGGTTGGGCGCTCAAGACTAAATCTGGCCTTTTATAGCATCTCATGACGTGTCATAACCATTATAGATTCCACAAAAGAGTATCTTTCCAAGATAGGAACCTTGGCTAAATATAGAAAATATACAACTAACATATCCGTCATATCCGTCATATGCGTCATAGAATCTCAAAATCTTATGACAACTTGTAGCTGTCATAGATTCACTTACCAAACATTATGACGGTTGTCATACATGCCAAATATGGTAGATTCCTCAAGGGAAAACACCTACTCTCATTTACTTTGAGTTTTTACATTTGCCAATAGTAAAAGTCACTCTATAATTACCTCCGGTTACTCTAAAATTATCCCTACCAGTGAAACTAGTACATCTCCTCATGGATAATTACAAATTACATATAATAAATGGAATAAATATGATATTGGGATTTACAAGGTTAATGGCACCTTATCCCAGCATTCTCCCACTTGACATTATACATTGTATATCAACCCATAGGAAATTAAATGAGAAATAATCAGGCACTAGAAACAAGGCCCATGGCCTCTCTACAACACATGAATTTCTCTGTGCTCACAGGTTTGGTCAATGAATCTATAACATTCTCCTGAGTGTCTATCTTCTTCAGCTCAATGTCTCCATTTGCAACCAACTCTCGAACAAAGTGATACTGAACATCAACATGATTAGTCTGAGCATGATACATAGGATTCTTGGCCAAACATATAGCACTCTGGCTATCATAACCAATCTGAATGATCCTGTAATCAAATCCAATACATGTACACAATCTCCTCAACCAAACTGCCTCCTTAGAGACATGAGTTGTAGCCATATACTCTACTTATGTGGTGGACAAAGCAACTGTGGGCTACCTCTTACTCATCCAACTCACTGCACCTCCAATAAGAGTAAACACATAGCCACTAGTGGACCTTCGACTATCCAAGTCACCTGCCCAATCTGCATCAACAAAAACTTGTATGTCGAAAGATTTATTAGCACTATCAGTACTAGAATAAACCAAATAATGATCAGGAGTACCTACAAGATATTTAAACACCATCTTCGCATAGTTCCAATGCTGTCTACCAGGGTTAGACATAAATCTGCTCAAAACTCCCATTGCTTGGGCAATATCTGGCCTAGTGAAAACCATTGCATACATCAAACTCCCTACAACACTAGCATATGGCACGTTAGACATATCCTCAAGATCATCCTCAATCTTTGGACACATATCTAATGAAAGTTTAGTACCAATGGGTAAATGAACTCTAATTGGGTTACAGTGGACTGCAAACTAAACCTCTGCAAAATAGTATTCACATACTTAGTTTATGACAACCAAACCTTTCTATTAACTCTGTCCCTCTTGATCTCCATTCCCAAATATACCTTGCAGCACCAAGATCCTTCATCTCAAATGCACCTAAAAGTTGGGCTTTAAGCTCACTAATCATACCCTTAGTATTGCCGAAAAACATGTCATCAACATACAAAGCAACAACCAATATAGAATCATCAACACAATGAATGTAAACACAATGATCCTCCTCTCTTCTAACAAAACCCAATTTCAACACAAATGAATCAAACTTTTGATACCACATTCTGGGGGACTATTTCAAACCATAGAGAGGTCTCTTTAACCTACAAACCCAATGTTCTTTCCCTTTTACCTCAAAACCTATAGGCTGTTGCATATAAATTTATTCCTCAATATCTCCATGCAAGAATGCAGTCTTAACATCCATTTGCTCAATCTCCCAATCATAAGCTGTAGCAATGGATAAGAGAAATCTAAAAGAAGTCAATTTAGCAACAAGAGAGAATATCTCACCAAAAGCAACTCCCTCTCTCTGGGAGTAGCCCTTGGCTACCAGTCTAGCCTTGTACTTCTTCAATGAACCATCTACTCCAAACTTCTTCTTAAAGACCCACTTACACCCTATGGCCTTTCTTCCTTTGGGTAAAAAAACAAGATCCCAGGTGTTACAAGAGTCTAAAATCATCATCATCTCCTACATGCTAACTGCCAAGACTCACTATCATTTGCAAAAATAGCTTCCCTGTAGGATCTAGGCTCATCGTTAGTACTCAATAAAGCATATGCACAACAGAAATTTGGTGGGCTATACCTGTCAACTGGATTCCATTGTCTTGTGGATCTCCTCAAGGGTGGAGTAAGAGACTCTACTTGTTCTTCTGCATGATCATCTGCACCAACTTCTTCTATAACAACAGACTCATCTTCATCAGAACTACTCAAATCTTATTATTCTTCTTCTTCACCCCTAATCCATCATTCTATTCTTCCTGAGGTGCATCTTGCTGCTCTAAATCAAAGTTCACCTTCTTTACCTTTTCTTCTTTTTCTTTTAGCTGCTCAAGTTCAGAAATAGCTCTAAGTTCCCTAAAAATAACATCTCTAGAGAAGATAATCTTGCGGGTTAGTGGATTCCAAAGCTTATAACCTTTCACATTATCACCATATCCAATGAATGTATAGTTTTCAACTTTTGAATCCAACTTAGATTGCTTTTCCTTAGGCACATGAACAAAAAACTCACAACCAAAAACCCTTAAATGTGAGACAAAAGGTTTCTTACCTATCCACACTTCATAAGGTGTCGAATCAAGAGCCTTACAAGGAGATCTATTTATCAAGTAGCAAGTAGTACACACAACTTCTGCCCAAAAGCATTTATCCAACTGTGCATCACTAAGCATACTTCTGGCTCTTTCCATGATGTTTCGATTCATCCTTTCTGCAACACCTTTCTGTTGTGGTGTATATGGAGTTATCTGTTGTCTGATAATACCTACATGCTTACAAAACTCATCAAATTCCTTAGAGCAATATTCTCCTCCATTGTCAGATCTTAATATTTTTATCTTTAAACCTGATTGGTTCTCTACTAAGACTTTGAATTCTTTAAACTTAGTGAAAACTTCAGATTTATGTTTCATGAAATAAATCCATGTAAATCTGGTTACATCATCAATGAAGGTGACAAAATAATGAGATTTCTGATAGATTCATTATCCACAGGCCCAAACACATCTGTATGAATAATTTCTAACTACTCTTTTGCTCTATTGCTTCTTGAAGGAAATGATTTTTTGTTTTGTTTACCAAACACAAAATGCTCAGAGAAATCAAAGTGCTCATCAGAATAGGATAAATCGTCCAACAAATTTTTATTCTTAATAGTTTTTAATACATTATTACTTGTGTGGCCCAATCTATGGTGCCATAACATACATGCCTTTTTAGTATTAGCCTCAAATACATAGGAGGCATTATAAATTGTAGTGGCTTCAAGCTTGAACAGGCTTTTGAATCTCTTCCCCTTCACTACCACCAAGTTCCCTCTCACTAATCTGCAACCATGCTTGTCAAAAGTCACATGCATTCCCAAATCATTCAACTTCGAAATAGAAATCAAATTTCTAGTTAATCCAGGAACATGATAAACATCAGGGAGGGTTTTAATCCTCCCATCACTGAAACACAACAATACCTTGCCTTTCCCAACAATCAGATATGAAGAGTTGTCTCCAAGGTATATATTACCTCCATCATATTTTTCATATGTGGAGAACCATTCCTTATTTGGGGTCATATGAAATGAGCATCTTGAGTCAACCAACTAGTGATCATTAGCAACAAAATTACATGCAGAAATTAAAACATCTTTACCTGCATTCGAGGACTTATCAGAAGCACTCTCCTACTGTTTCTTTGGGTTTCTGCACTCCTTCACATGCCCCCTTTTACTGTAGTTCCAACACTTAACTCAGTTCTTCTTCCTAGGAGTCTTAGAACAACCTTAGACTTGTCCTTAGCCCCTTTCTAATCTCCTTTCGGTCCCCTTTCCTTAGACCTTCCCCTGACATTGAGAGCAGCCCATGAACTATCTGAACTCTTCTTCCTCAATTCCTGTGCCAGTAAAATTGCAACAATAGCATCCAACTTCAGATTTGTAAGTTTAGCAATGATATCAAGGATAACATTCTCCCAAGACTCAAGTAAAGAATAAAGAAGCAAGATACATTTATCTTCCTCATCTACTTCAACATCTAATGATGCAAGCTGACTCTTAAAAGAAATTAAATGCTCTGCAACCGACTCACCCTCTTTCATTTTTAAGGTAAACAATTTTCTTTTTAAGTAAAGTTTATTTACCATACTCTTGGCTTGATAGATCTCACCCAACCGTTTCCACAACTTGTGTGCAGTCTCTTCCTTTGCGACATTCAACATGACATAATCTAACAAACACAAACGAATGGTTCCCCATGCCTTCTTATCTAGTTTTGCCCACTCATCTGGAGAGACATCATCAGGTTTCTTCTCTTTTGAACAACCAACCATTGGTTTCTTTCTTCCAACAAATCTTCCATTTTTAGCTTCCACAACTCATACCCCATTCCGTTGAACTTCTCAATGTCCATTCAAGAGGTTGATGCAATGATGAATGCATCCATAATAGCAACACAAGATCTACAAAATAAACACAACCAAATCTCCCACTGCAGCTACAACTTCCACACTACCACCTAAGAGTCAAAGTTGGCCAGGCTCTGATACCGAATGTTATAAATGAAAGCAACACTACTTCAATGGAAATTTGATTCAAAATAAATTTCAGCAATCTTTAAGTGTGCATTAACAATAGATATTGTAACAAAACATAAAACCCACTACACAGAAAATGCCAAACATGAAGAACTCAACACAAGGCATAATGACATAGTGTTTAACATGGAGAAAACCCTTGCCGGTAAAAAAACTCCACACAAGAAAGAGGCCCAATGTTTGTATTAATCTGCAAAAGATTGTACAATACAACAACACCACCAAGCTCTCCTTCAGTCTTCAATCTGACAACATTCTTGCAACACCTAAGTACCTAAAATCTATATTTTAGCAATAGATACATGGAAAATACTTATAGAAATGCTTTCCAACTCATCCTAGGTGTTCACCTTCTCTCTCCTAAGATTCTCCAACCTATAAACATTAATTACCATCTTACAAGCATCTTACACTTGTCCAAAAACAACCATGCAAAGGTTGGGCGCCCAAGACTAAATCTGACATCTTACAACATCTTATGACGTGTTATAACCATCATAGATTCCACAAAAGAGTATCTTTCCAAGATAGGAACATTGGGCTAAATATAGCAAATATACAACTAATATATTCGTCACATGCGTCATAGAATCTCAAAATCTTATGACAACTTGCAGCTATCATAGATTCACTTACCAAACATTATGATAGTTGTCATACATGCCAAATATAGTATATTCCTCAAGGGAAAACACTTACCCTCGTTTACTTTGAGTTTTTACATTTGCCAACAGTAAAAGTCACTCCATAATTACCTTCGGTTACTCCGAAATTACCCCTGCCAATGAAACTAGTACATCTCATGGATAATTACAAATTACATATAATAAATGGAATAAATATAATACTGGGATTTACAAGATTAATAGCACCTTATCCCAACACGTTTTTCCCTCTTGAGTGTTTTTCCAGGGTATTTCTTGTGTTCTTTCTTGTTTGTTCATTAATCTTTGCATTATGGTTATCTGCTGCATCATTTTCTCCTTACGGGTTATGTGGAATTGATTTTATTGGTTCTGCAAATTCCTAACAAGTAGCATGGAGACTTAATTCATGCTCCATCACAAGCATTGCATCCCATTACTACTCCTTGGCCCTTTTCCACATGGGGCCTTGATCTCATTAGAAAAATTCATCCCCTATCCTCCAGTGGCCACAAGTTCATTATTACTGCCACTAAGTATTTCACCAAGTGGATAGAAGCTATCCCACTTAACTATATGACAAGTACTCAAACATCCAAATTCATCCTCCACTATATCATTTGCCATTATGGCATCCCTTCCACTATTATCACAAACAATGATAAGTCCTTTAAAAATCAAGAGGTTTGCACCTTGTGTGAATGATTCCATATCAAACACCGTTGGTCTACCCCATATTACCCTTGAGGAACAGTTAGGCTAAGGCATCTAACAAAACCATCATTAAAATCCTCAAAAAGATTGTCAATGATGCCGACCATGATTGGCACCTCCAGCTCCATTCTACCCTTTGGGTGTACCGTACCAACATCCGTACCCCTACAAGTACTACACCATATTCCCTTATCTTTGGTGTTGAAGTAATTTTTCCAATTGACACCAAACTTCCATCATTGCATATCTCTTTATGTGACCTCATTGATGATAAGGAGTATCGGGTTACACGCTAGCATGAGCTTGAGTTATTAGATGAATGACACCGCAACACCTTAAATCATCTTCAATATTATCAGAATAATCTCTATGAAAGCTATAACAAGAAGATCAAAGCTCGAGAGTTTGAAATCGGCAACCTTGTGCTTAAAAAAAATTAGAAAAACACCACTTTGGATAGGGACAAGAAAATAAAGTTTGTTCCTAACTGGTTGGGTCCCTACATCATTACTACCAAATATGGACTAGGTGCTTATCAAATAGGTACTCCAAATGGTCATATGTTGGATGAGCCCCTGAATATACTGCAACTCAAGTGCTTCCACACTTAATCTTCAGTTGTACCCCAATTGTCAAAAAAATACAAAAAATTAAAAATGAGAAAAATACAAAAAAATCAAAATAGTAAAGAGAAAATAATCTATCCTGTGGTGAAAACCACTCTTTGTGGCATATTGGATAAGTACGATGGTGAAAACCTAGTTGCAGGTAGTATGTGTAATCAATATATATATATATATATATATATATATATATATATATATATATATATAAGAAAAAAGAAAAAAAATGTAAAGAGAAATAATTCATCCTATGGTGCAAACCACTTTTTTGTGGTGCCTTGGATAAGTACCATGGTCAAAATCTACTTGTGCAAGCGCCATGTGTATAGCTAAATCCTGTTATCCTCTAGGTCCTCGTCTTTCATTCCATCTCCATTTCATTTCTTAGTATACTATTTCACCCATATCCTTACCTATGACCTTGCTTCATATCGGAGGTCGTCAATTAGGTTATGCTTTCTTCGAGGATTTTGGTATTTACCCTGTTAGCCACTTGGCATCTTGTATGAGTCCCTTATCATATTTTGAAGCTTCATATACTTGCAAATAACTTGGCACATTATACCTACACTTGCAATTCAACATTCAAAATAATAGACCTTTGTACATCTTGAATCAAGATCCCACTTTACCTTCATAGACTTGCAACAGTAAACCAATTACCATAGATCTATTCATATCCTATTCTTTGCCTTTGTGGGATATATCATTCACCACATCAGGCATCATCCTTTTCATCTATTTTCAACACCTTGGCAAGAGGTAAACTTTTCTATTTCAATTGGTTGTTGAATCTTGGATTTTTCTTTATCTTTTATCCCATCTCTTACCTTATCAAGGTTGCCACAATCATTATATCATGGTGTGTCTTGAGTGATATACATTGGGGCAAGTGTCTATTATTTTCTAAGTAATGTTTTATGGTTGTCCCATCATGGTTCCTGCCAAGGTCATAAAACACCTTGCATTGTGTTGGGGCATCCTTGACTATTGTGTTTGCTTGCCAATCCTATGCATAGGATACATCGTCACCTTGGTATTTATACCCTAGTGCATAATATCTCGTGCTATATTAAAATAGGTTCTCACCAAATATCAACATAATACTTGCATTCAAGATCATTCATTCATTATCCATTATTATTTATCCTTTATCACTTAGTTAGTTCTATCCTCTTATCCAATCCAAACAATCCTTTCATTATCCATTCATTCATCTATCATTGTCTAGTTTCACATTTTCAACATTCATTATTCATCTTTAATTTTCATCTCCTTTCCATTCCCCCTTTAATCACTTTTGTCTATTAAATTTTAATCCATTTTCCTTCTATCTTCGTCTTTATTTTCCATTCATCACTAAGATTCTTTACTAACATCTTCTTCATCTATTTTGAGAGCACACCTATGTTCTTTGAACTTGCTTGCCCTCTCGAGGGGGCATCATCATCCCTACCATCATTCCTCCTCGTCACTCCTTCTTCGAGTGGTTGGGGCATCATCATCACTAATTGAACCATTTTCTCCCAAATAAAAATATTCTTCTATTCCAATCATGTGCTATGTTTTATTTTTCTTTGAAATGATGTTGCTTCGCAACACCATCTCAAAGAGAGGCAAAATGTAGACACCTAAATTTAACTATGTCCTAATGTCACCTAATTTCACTCATATTACCATGTCTTACCATCACCTAATCATCTTCCTAGCATTAATTAAATAATTTATGATTAATTAATTAATCAGTTAATCAATTCATTATTCATCTTTATCCAAACACTAATTAAATAAATTAAATTTTTTTTTGATTAGCTAATTATCCATTCATATATCCCCTTTGATTTCTTTCCATTTCTAACTCATGTGCATCTAATTAATTAAAATAATTAGATAATTCCATTAATTATCTTCTAATTATCCTATCTTATCCCTTTCGATTTATTTCTATTTCTAACTAATGTGCAACTAGTTAAAATAAATAAATAAATATCTTATCATATCTTCTTCATGATTTATCCTCATCTTATGCTAACTTTTTTCCAAAAATCTTGTCCTTACCCACCTTCAAATCTTATCCTTATCCATCCATAAAAAAATCTATAAATTAAACATCTTCCAAGCCTTAATCTTTAGGATTTGAAATGCGATGGTATGTTGTTGCAGACTGTGAGTACCTAACATCAACTATCTTGAACCAATCTACCTTTTGGGTGAAAATATGCAAGGAGTTGGGTGAGATTATTGTACTTCTTGCTTTATTTATATTCCTTAGGTTCAATTTGAGAACACATTGAATGTAGAATATGTATTAATTTCTTATTTTAACCTTTTATTTTGTTCACATTTTTATTGCATTAAGTGATTATTGGAATAAGCATATTCACCCTTCATTAAATGTATTTATCAAATACAAGATTGGACAAAAAGAGTATACAAAACATGCAAAACACTATCTAGATATAACTCGAGATGAGATGTATGTAAAATTTTGTTAATAATCCTCTTGTGAAAATTAGGAAATGGATGTTTCAGATGCTAAGGCCTTGGTATGTGAAGTTAAACAAAGTCCTTGAAACTTATTAGTGCCATCGCCACATTGAATTTGATCTTTACTATTAGGTGTTACAAAATCTTGGAGAAGAGATTGACGATGTTGGAAATGCACCTCCTAAATGGGTCAATGAATTATCTTTATGTATGATAAATTTGAGGATGACATGGATGGTCTTATTGAATGCATAAAAGGACTTTATCAAACATGTAGAAATTTAGCAAAATTTCTATTAAGAGATGACATTAACATGACCAATATGTATTTTTATAATGGAGTGGCAGATGTCGGGCAGGAAAGGGTTTTCAAAATGGGTGGACGGGAGTGGGTCGACTCTGTTGGAAAAGGAGATTGACGATGGAGTAGACGAGGATGACCCATATGAGGAGGGCAAGGAGGTTTTGGATGAATGGGAAGCTTATGATGATGAGGAGGATGAAAGACTCATGGACATATTAATGGAGGTTTAGAGATCCCTAACACGGAAGTTTTCCATGACTGCTGGTTCAGGGGAAGGTGACCTAGGGCTCACGAGGGGTTTCCAACTCCCTTCAAATCCAAGAGTAGTAACTTCTCCTTTGGTCACTAACTCTTCTAAGATAGCTAGGTTTGATTTGGATGCCCATGTGGAAGATGTGTTAGGTGGGCATTTGGAGGATGTTGTTTCTTGCTTAGGAGCTGACCTGTTTGAAGGAGCTATAGGTGCTGCAACTATGATTGAAGCTGTGGATACTACTTTGGAGAAGGGCTCTCTTTTCCTTAAGAATAATGGTCTAGTTTGAAACTGTCCCTGATGGGCCTTGTGTTGGGGCTATGTTGGAGGTCAATACCCCTGTGGAGGAGATCGTAGATCATTCTCAGGACTTGCCTGGTGCTATTTTTGCCCCTGGCCAGGTTTTGGTAGATGGATAGAATCACCATATCATCATCCCTAATTCTCTCATTGAAAGGTCTACTAGGTGGCTTAGTAACTCACTTATTGGGAGATTTTGCAGAAATCATCTCAACATTGATGTTGTTGGAAATTGGGTGCTTCAAAAATGGAAGCTAAGGGGACAGGTTGAAGTGGTTGCACTTCTGAATAACTTCTTCTTGTTCTCTTTTTCAAACTTGGAAGATTGCTTAAGGATCCTTGCTAGCCCTTGGTTTCTTGGGCAAAATGGCATATGCCTTCAAAATTGGTCACCGAGCTTCAATCCTTTAAAACTTTGCAGTAATAAATTTCCTATCTGGGTTAGGTTGTCAGGACTTCCACTAGAATACTGGGATGACGAGATATTTATGGCAATTTCCAAGTCTTTTGGGTAGTTTGTTGGGGCAAATACAATAATGAAATTCAAAAGATGTGTGCTATTTGCTAGATTTTGTGTATTTGTGGAGGTTGATAGGGTGATCCCTTCTAGGATTACCCTATTATCCAAGCTTGGAAGTTGGGAACAACAGATTGATTTTGAGCACTCTCCTATTGTTTTCCATTGTTGTCACAAAGTTAGTCACTCTAATGTGCTTGTATAAGTAGTAAGAGGCATTGTTTTATCTAGAAGAGAAAGGATTGCATGACCTCTATAGAGGAAGCACCTATAGAGGGTAATAGGGGGATTTCTGAAGATAGTATTGTTGTGATGATTACTCCTTCGTCAAAGGTGCTAGATAAAGGGATTGGTGACTGTAGAGCTATGATGAGGACTCCTTTGATAGAGGTGTGTTGCGATATTGGGACTTTGGGTGGACCCTTGGATATTCCTAGTTCTTCCAAAAAGAAGAGATCTGAGTGAAAGGATTTCAAGTACAAGATGTGTGAAGGTACCCAAAGTTCCTTGGAGCAATTCAGTTTCAAACCACCTTGATTTTTAGTTGGTTGCTTGTAGGGGTTTTTTGACCCCCTCATTTGTTTTTTCTTGTTGTTGTGTTAGTGTTGTGTTGTCTATTTGGTGGTGGTCATGTGTAGTCTTGTTGGGATTTATTGTTGTTTCCTCTTTTTGTACAAGGGTTTGGGCCCTTTCAAAATCCCTGCTTACCTTAATAAAAAACATGACCAATAAGGTTAATTGCAAGAGATACAAGTACACCAAGTATGAAACTAAATATGGTATTGAAGCCACAAGACTGGATTATATAGAAGAAGAACTACCAGTTAGAACATTTATGAAAAGTTTTTGAAAATTGATAGTCCCATACATACAACATAATCATTTTATAAAGTAACAAGAAAAATGGATTAAGGCATTGAACGATAATTTTCCTCCTATAACAATCATAGCAATAGTGGACTTTGTATAGAATTACTCATTTACCCATCAAAAGGAGATTCAAACACAATCTATCATACAAAGTAGGTAACTATCATGGTGCATGTGTGTTATTGGTAGAAATGCACTTGGATGGGATTGAGAGTAATTATCTTCAACAATTCATTGAGAAAGAGTGTCACTTTTATATTAGTGATGATAAAGAGAATGAAACTCACTTCGTGCAACACTACTTTCAAGTATTTTTTATGCATCTTGTTGGAAGGGGTGTAAAATAGAAAAATATTTTGTTTAGTTAGATTATTGGGCCTCCCAATTCAAATCATTATGACCTTGTTTGTACTTTGTCAATTTGATTAACTTTTGAATAAGCCTTAAGTTTGGAGTTTTTTGAGAGTGATCATGGGAAGGGACAACATGATGGTGCAAGGGCTTGCATCAAACTATTGGGAATTAAGGTGTCTCAACCTTTGCAAGCTCCTAGCATTTATTATTTAATTGTATATTTATTTCTTGCCTATTATTGTAATTTGTATGCAAATCTTATTTTGCCACTTTGTAGGAGTTGGCAAGGTTATGTGTCATCCTACATGGAAGGTGACTAAGTGTTTTTTTGTTCTCATATGAGGAGATAGGCATCCCACTTTTTGGTAGAAGACTTTTTCCATGTGTCGGCATCTTTTGGGTGTTGTAAGAGGTTTATGATGCGTAAGAGTTATGAAAGATTCCTATGACAAAATCTATGACATGTAAGAGCCAAAAATAGAAGATCCTATGATAGGTGTGACAAGTGTCAAGAAGCATCTTTGCATGGACAAGGTAGGCACCCAAGTTTGACTATGACAGGTTGTAAAGAATTTTCTATTAATAGTTAGTTATGATAGATTATCTTACAGTTGTAAGAGTTGTCATATATGACGGATTTTATGACATTGTAAGAGCATCTGTCATACCTTAATTGGGCAAATTTGGGGTGCCCAAGTTGGGGGGTTGTAAGGGATGAAAAAGAATCTCTTACAAGTGTCATACACATGTTTTATGGCCTTGTAAATTGGGCCATATGGATTTGGACGAGATTCTTGTGTTGACTTACTCTAGAAGCTTCCTCCATTTGTAGTACTTCTCTATTTATACAAGTGCTTGGAGTTGGAGTTGTATGTTTCATTTGGAAGTATCGTTATTCTACCAGAATTACTCCAAATTTGACATTGTGACAACTCCTAGAAGAACTTGCATTGCAAGTGTGTTGTAATCTCCTTTAGATTTGATATTACATTGTGCAGGTTTTGGAGTGTGGGGTTTTTCACCTGAAAGGGTTTTCCCCACGTATATCTTGTGTCATTGCATTTAATACTTGTTTGTGAATTTATGTTAATCTCTCTGTTAATGTGGAACATAACTGTAATTGTAAAGATCTAAGAAAAAATTGCACTACTTTCCCTCATTAGATTGGTGTGGGAAGTTGTTTCCACTTCCCTTGCTTCCTTTCAGTTGGTATCAGAGCTTGGCCAGTTTTGGTCCTAGTTGTTGGGTAGAGGGTTTTTTGTACTAATATTTGATTGAGTGGGAGTATTGTAGAGTATTTTGTGATCTTGTTGTAGTGAGAAGATGGTAAGCACATCTTGGAGATTTGAGATTGAAAAATTCAATGGAGGCAACTTTGAGTTGTGGAAACTCAAGATGGAGGACATGTTGGTGGATAGAGATCTATGGCTCGCAGTATTCTGAACCAAACCATCAAGCATGAAACAAGAAGATTGGGATCAGATGGATCAGAAGGCCAAGGGTCTCATAAGGCTTTGTTTGGCTGATTCTGTGCTTCTGAACATCCACAAGGAGAAAATTGCAAAAGAGTTGAGGAAGAAGCTTGGTGATGTTTATCAGGCTAAGTCCTTGGTAAACAATCTATTCATGAGAAAGAAGTTGTACTCTATGAGGATGGAAGATGGAGGATCTGTGGTAGATCATCTTAATTCTTTTAATATGCTTGTTTCTCAGTTGACCTCTATTGGTGTGAAGATGGAGGAGGATCGTTGCATGACATTACTATGTTCTTTATCAGATTAGTGGGACCACCTTGTGATGGCCATTGGGAGTACCACTACCACTTTCAAGATGGATGAAGTGGTTTCTTCACTATTATCTGAAGGGTTGCGAAGAAAATCTTCTGAGTCAGCTAAGGAGGCTCTTGTAGTTTGTGGTAGATCCAAAGAGAATGGAAAGAAGAAGGACGAGAAGAAAGAAGACAAAGGAAGATCCAAATCCTGTGGGAGATCAAAGTCTCCTAGAAAGTCCAAGGCCTTATGTTGGAATTGTGGAAAACCTGGTCATTTCCACAATGATTGCAAGGAGGAGAAAAAGAAGAAGAAAAACCATGATTCTGACTTCGACAAGTCCTCTCAAGATGATGGAGAACCATTTGTCACTACCTTGGCAACACATGCATTTGAGGATGTGTGGTTAATTGATTCTGGTGCATCATTTCATATGACATCCCACAGAAACTAGTTTTTGAAGTATGAAGAGTTTGATGGTGGGAAGGTATACCTAGGTGATGACTCTCACCTAAAAATAGTTGGTTATGGAAGAGTCATGATTAGATTCCCTGATGGTCGAGTGAAGGGGATTAATGGTGTACTTCATATCCCTAGTTTGGTATGAAACCTATTATCTATAAGCAAGCTGAATGATGTGGATGTGTAGGTTGTTTTCTCAAATGGAGGATGCAAGATGATGAGAGGAGCTATGGTGTTGGCTAAGGGTGTTCAGATTGGCACTCTATTTCAGCTTGATGCATGTGTGGTTCAGTGCAAGAATGTCTCTATTTTGAAGAAGAGAGCTTCAAATTCTTCATCCTCACCATTAGAACTAGCAGCTAAAAAGACTATAGCATCTACTTCTGATGGTCGTGCTTTCTGGGTACCCAAGAGTGCTCATTCTATGGAGATGAAACTTCCTGTTGAGAAAACAATGTTGTAGCACCAAAGGCTTGTCCATATTGGTGAAAAGGGTTTGAGGACCCTAAAAAATAAAAACTGCATTAAGGGTATGAATGATTGTAACCTTGAGTTTGATTTTTGTGAACACTGCATAAATGGAAAATAAAATCATGTTCAATTTTACTATAGTTCTCATAAATCTTCTGAGGTGTTGGATCTAGTTCATTCTGATGTTTTTGGTCCTGTTAATGTTCCTTCGATTTCAAAATCTGTATATTTTGTTTCATTTATTGATGACTACAGTAGGACATGGGTGTATTTCCTTAGGAGTAAATCTGAAGTCTTTGCAAGATTCAAAGAGTTCAAAGCTCTTGTAGAGAATTAGAAAAACAAAAAGATTAAATGGTTGGGAACTGATAATGGTGGTGAGTTTTGCTCAACATATTTCAACAAGTTCTATAAATAATAAGGTATTGAGAGGCATAAGATAATTCTATATACTCCTTAGCAAAATGGAGTTACAGAAAGAATGAATAGAATGTTGATGGAGAGGGTTAGGAGCATGTTAAGTGGAGTTGGCCTAGAACATAAGTTTTGGGCTGAAGTTGTGGCTACCACTTATTACCTGGTTAACAGGTCTTCTACATCGATGCTTGTTAACAAGACCCCTATAGAGGCATGGTCTAGTAAGAAGCCTCATTAAGACACATTTGAGTATTTGGTTGTGAGGCATATTCACATGTGCCTAAGGAGAAGAGGTCCAAGTTGGAGAACAAGGAAGTTAAATGTATCTTCATCGGTTATGTCATTGGTGTGAAAGGGTACAAGCTATGGGATCCAGTGGCTGAAAAAGTTCTATATAGCAGAAGTGTGATCTTCAAAGAGCTCAATACTTCTCTTGTTGTTCTACAACCAGAGAAAGAAGAAAAGAAAGATGATGTGGTTCAACTTCCTCCCACCCCTGAGAAAGTTGAACCAAAGACACTAGTTGGATCTGATGATGAGGAGAGCTCTAGTAGCGCTGAAAGTTCAAAAGAAGAAGATGAAGAACCTTAACCTCAACTTGTGAGGAGATCCACGAGAATAAGGTGGCAACCTGAAAGGTTTGGTTATTCGTTGCATGATTCCAATTATATTTTTGCTTTGATTTCTAATGCTGATGAGCCTAGGACTATAAGGGAGGCTATGGGTATGAAAGATGCAGGTTCCTGGAAGGAGGCCATGGAAGAAGAGATGGCTTTTTTGGAAAAGAATAATACTTGGGACTTGGTGCCTTTGCCTGAAGGAAAAAAACCTGTTGGATGCAAATGGGTGTTTAAGAAACTTTTTGGTTCAGATGGCAGCATTGAGAAATATAAGGCAAGGTTGGTCATGAAGGGGTATTCATAGGTGGAGGGAATTGACTATGGTGAGATTTTCTCTCCAGTTGCAAAGCTGACATCTATTCGGTTCCTGTTATCTCTTGCAACAACATATGACTTAGAGGTGGAGCAGATGGATGTGAAGACAACATTCCTTCATGGTGACTTAGAGGAAGAGCTTTATATGTCACAGCCAGAGCACTACATTGTGAAAGGTACATTCTGGGGATGGAGATTAGAAGAGATAGAGTAAACAAAAAACTTTGGTTGAGCTAGAGTAAGTATGTGAAGACCGTGTTGGAGAGATTCAACATGGCAAATTGTAGACCTTTAGGTGTTCTTGTTACTATGGGGACAAAGTTATCTGTTGCAGATTGTTCAAAGTCTCCTTTTGAGATGGAGGATATGAGCAGAGTACCTTATTCTAGTGCAGTTGGTAGTTTGATGTATGCGATGGTTTGTACAAGACCAGACATTGCCCAAGTAGTGGGAGTCTTTATCTGATTCATGGCTAATCCTAGACAGATACATTGGGATGTGGTAAAGAGAGTTCTTAGATATCTACGGGGTACTTCTGAGTATGCCTTGTGCTATCATGGTTATCCTATTGGTTCTTAAAATTCTGTGAGTATTTGTGGATTCAAATTGGATAGATGTGTTGGCAAGAGACACTGTGTGGCTTCATGATTGTTGTCATTGA
Source organism: Cunninghamia lanceolata (assembly GCA_027924645.1). Classification (NCBI taxonomy): domain Eukaryota; kingdom Viridiplantae; phylum Streptophyta; class Pinopsida; order Cupressales; family Cupressaceae; genus Cunninghamia; species Cunninghamia lanceolata. The sequence goes on along the minus strand of BSBN01000165.1, from coordinate 7,812,018 downwards.
TGGCAACAAAGTTTATTCCACACATTCGCAACACATAGTATGTCTTTATCGGAAGTCAGTTTGAAGAGTGTTTTGGTCCGGTGAATAAGAACAGAGCATGCAGCAAGGTCTAACAATCAGGTTCAGATCTCTCAAAGGATGTAACTCAGCAAAGTACAGACTTGGGAAAGTCAAGAGGAGTACCATGACTACTACATTCTAGAGATTGAGCCTCCGGTGATGAAAGAGTGAAAAGATATGAACATCTAAGTGTTGGGTTCCTGACAGGTAGAGTAGATAGAGGAAGAACTGACCAGCAGAGCATCAGACTTTAATCCGGATGAGAAGTTGATGGTAGTCAAACTATTTAAGAGAGCATACATGATTGGTCGACATGAATGATGACTTCTATGACTATGTTCTTGATACGCATCACATATTAAGCATGGATTCAGTTGACAGATCAGTGTCTTGAAAATATCTTTAGTATTCCGGTTGCCGACTGGGAAGATGTTGAAATCCTTGATGTGGATATATATACCAAATGGATTTCAGTATGAAGAGTGGTTGTGTGTGAAGTGTATGTGAAGAAAAGCAGAGAGCAGTGTGGAGACATCAATACAAGTCCGGTATGTGACAGAACAACAGCACTAAAGCAGAAGAAGAATGAAGTGCAGTAAATCAGTATATTGAGCCTAATCAGAACTGAACCTTAGCATATGTGGATGCCTCTCTTCAGTTCAAACACTTGGTTACCTTCCATAAACATTGTAGATAGTGAGTCTCTTGTAGGCAGTGTGCCTCTTGTGAGCAGTGTGCTCGGGCAGTGAGCCCTAATTGGCAAGTGCCATTTTGTACTTCTTATTCTTTTAACAGAGAATACAATCTTGGATTAGTCACCCCGTGGTTTTTCCCTTAACATGGTTTTCCCCGTAAAAATCCTTGTGTTATGTTTGTTGATTACTTTTCTATTCTCATGATTATGTATGCTTCTATGTTTTGATGCTACACTAATTGATAAAGAAGAAAAGAAAATTAAATATTTAAGATAACTGATTCACCCCCCCTCTCAGTTATCTACCTTGTTTCCAACAATTGGTATCAGAGCCAAGTTCCTCTAAATAGAGCCTAACAGCTTGAGGAAGATCTGGGAATCTCAATGGATATGTGTGGTATGAGGGAACAACTTCATTCTACCCTAGATGATCTTGAGCAATCTCACTTTGAAGTCAATAACCTGAGGGAAAGACTCAAACAAATTTCATAAATGAACTCAAAGAAAAACTGAGTATCTCTGTGAAAAAGAGAAAGGGACTACTTCAACAATTAGCAAGTCAAAGTGAAGCCATTGATACTAATGAAGATTTGAATGAGAAAAACAAGTTATGTGAGAAGCTATCAAAAGAGTTCATTATGGTGAGACATGAAATGGAATCAAGGGTTATGAAATTCACCCAAGAAATTGAAGAGAAAAGAAAAATTAAAGATAATCTAAAACAATCTCTTAAGGAGAAGTCAGAAGACTACCACAAATGGATAGAATAATCAGGCATTTGGAATCTGATCTTAAAGAAGCTAGAGATAATGAAGAACAACTCGAGAATTAGATAGACACTCTTAAAAGGGATCTTCAAACAACAAATGAATACAAAGAGAAATTCAAGATAAGCTCTGCTTAACTTGAAGTTCTTCTTGAAAGCCAAAAGAGGGTAGATGACAAGCAAGGCTTGGGGTATGAGAAAGGTGAAAGCTCCGGATCTGGTCAGAAGAACTCTGGATCAGGAAATCCAACGAACAGGCCTAGAAGACCTCCGGTAAGACAACCAAATGCTCAAAGATATCCATCCTTCAATGGATACTACTACAATTGCAATAAATTCGGTCATAAAGCAAATTAGTGCAGAAGAAGAATGAATCAGACTAATTCATCCTTCTCCGGATAGTGTTTTAACTGTAAAAGGTATGGTCACAAATCTCATGAATGTAGAAATATGCAAATAAACAATTCATTCAATGGTAGATGCTTTGCATACAATAGAATGGGACATATGGCTAATCAATGCAGATCAAGAGGATATCAGTCAAATTTGCAAAGAAATGTTGTTTGTTACAATTGCAATAGATCCAATCATATTGCCAAATTCTGCAGAAGTAAGAATCAGGATAAAAAGGATCCGGTGCATCATAATCAAAATCAAGACAAAGGAAAAGGAAAAGTGAATGCAAATGAAGTTCAAAGGGAGATGAACAAGATTTAGGTGAAGAGAAGTACAGAAAATGTTGGGGATGGATCCGCACCAGAATCTGGTGCTGATATTCCTTTCGGAAACTAAATAGATGAGCTCTGGCTTAGGGGGAGTCACAAAGGAAAATAAATTCCCCCAGCCAATCAATCGGTGCCTAAAATTAGCACATGGAAAGTTGCGGATTAAAGGGTTCTCAGAGAAATATCTAAATAACCATCTGTAAAAATATGAAAGATCCGCAAGAGGTTTGAAGAGGTTAATCATCCAAGATTAATCCGGTTTGACAGTCATCCAGTAAAAGCAAGAGTTTTCATAGTTAGATCCGGTATGATTCAAAATTAAAATATCTTGATTTGTAGATAAATGGAATGATTGGAGAAAGGGAGATACATTGTCAATTATCACCAAGAATAATTCTAAGCACATCTCAGTGATTCGAAAGGATCTCTCTTAGAACAAGGTCAGAACAAGGGAACTGAAATGACTTAAGGTGTGCATTTATTATAATATGAAATTAGGGTTTATGCAGAAATATAAGGGTTCTTCTATTCATCATTTGCACATTTGCATTTGAGAAGAAGAAAGAAAGAGCTCTGCAAACAAGATTGCTTCAACCCTCTCAAGGATCAACCGCAGAATCTGATTCAACCAGGGATCTTTTCCGGCTCATATCGTGAACCCTAGAAGCAAAAAAGGTATTTATGTTCTTGAACATCTCTCTCTAAATCTTTTGCAAGATGGCTACTCCAAATGTTGTTAAGATCACTGATAGGCCGCGCCCAAAGTTTAAAAAATATCCTTACAAATCCCTAGAAGTTGATCCCTTAGGCACCTTCTCTAGTATTCCGCATGGGGTTCTACACGTAGAAGATGTTAGGGTATACATCCATGCAAATATTAAGGAATTTGGATTATCAAAGCTGATGGATATCTATCACAAGCAATTAATAGATGAAACATTTGAACTTAAACCTCAATATAAGGCCATCCGAGACAAGCATTTTGGACATTGCATCCACTTTCCCTGTTTCGTAGAAGATGAATGGGTATGGTATATTCTTAGCAGAATACATGACAACTTCATGTGGTTGATGAGGCCATTCAAGATAACAAAAGATGCCATTAGGGAAGTAACCGGATTGCACTCATCTGGTGGGTTTGCTGCTCTCAAATCTGTCAAGAATCAGACAGTGAGTGAGGCTACCGGATCAAAGTTTGACAAGAGAGCAATGACAATAGAAGATATCACAGATCTGGATATCAAATTTGCCTCTATGATAATTAGCTACAAAATATATCATTCTAGCAGGGAGAACTCTGTATCCAGAACTACAATTTATACTGCATATCAGATGCTAAGGGAAAATGTAGACTATGATCTATGTGAACTTCTTTTGAGCCAACTGCTAGAAAACCTGCAAAAGATCAAGAAGGACAAGAAGAACTCATTCAAGTATGGTGGGCTAATACTGTGTTTATTCTTTTACTTTATGAATGAGCTACCCGGAACAAGTGGCTGGGTATGGCAAAATGACAGACCGGTTGCAATACAAATCAGAGATTATATGTATGGACTTGGTTATGCCAAGGCTCAAAGTACAACACTCTGGGGATACTTCAAAAACTTCCAAAGTTTGATGTAGGCCAGAGAAAGAATTCCACAAACAATAGTTGAAAAATACAAAGATACAGTGTGTTTCATAGTAGACACTGATCAATGCCTAATGGAGGTAGTGGAGCCCAGGATAGTCTGGATTATGCCAATGGGCTATGAGGTAGATGAAAAAAATCTTGGACTTGCATATCCAACACCTGCTGAGTCAGCCTAAGGACCCTGAGGCAGAAAGGTTTGGAACCTTACAAGAATTGAGTGTGAAAATTCATGTTGAGCTAAGACAACCGAAGATGAAAAGAAAAGTGAGAAGAGAAGTAGAGGAAGTTGCCAAAAGATATGGCATTTCAAAAGAGGTAGTTGATGCAAACAAAGAGAAAGTAGAAAGAGCAGAGAAAGAGAAGATGTAGAAAAAGAAAGTGATCCGGTGCAAGCGCCCTCCTGGACTAGATCCTCCAAGAGCTCTGCACTTGCCACTTCTAAGAGCTGAAGATCCTCCAAACCGGAAGCCAAGACATCCAGTAAGTGAGAGAAGAGAACAAAGACAAAGGCCACAAGGTCATACATAAGTCAAAAGGATGATGAAGAGACAGAAACTGATGAGGAGGTCAAGAAAATGATGAAGAAAAAGAAAACATCCATGGAATCCTCTGCCGGTAAACATACAGAAGAAGAGGCAGAAGAATTTGTTGAAAGGCCCACTCTTTCTGTTGATGATGTTATTAAGGCAGTCACAGTGGATGGAAATCTGCAACCATTAACATAATTTTATGATGAGTTTAGTGATACTAATAAGAAAATCTTGGAAGATGCTATAGTCAAGTATCTAAACATTTATAATAAAGCATTCATTGAAATCATCTCTCTAATTCCCAAAAGTCTAGAGAAGGAACTTGAAATGAGAAAGGAGAATGCTAAGGCAAAGGACCTAGAGATCCAGGAATAGATTGCTATTCAACTCTATCCTTCCATTATCTCTCAACAAATGAACATGATCTTCAAGGACTGCAAGGATGAGTTCCGGAGCAAAGCAAGAATGAACCAGCTTATGCTTAGAGAGACTGATTAGGTGGCAAAAGAAACAGAAGACATCCTCCAAAATGCCTTCATGAGATTCAATCTCCCTGTTATAGAGGAAATAGATGAAGAACCCTCTACCATGGATGTAGAAGGATTGAGTACATCGAAAGAAGAATCCACTGAGAAAAATGTAGAAGAGTCCAAAGAGATGGATAAGGAAGAGACTAAGGACTTGGATTCCTCTGTTCTGGAAGAGGAAATTCATGAAGAAGTTAACATCTCTCCTCCGGATGCCACTGCAGATTCAGGAACTAAAGGAGAAGCAAGAAAAGAGGAGAAAGTAAGTCAAGAAGAGGAGAAAAAGGGAAGAGAAGAAGAACAAACAGAGATCTCTGATGAAAGCTCTGAGGTTGCAAAAGGAAAGAAGTCTCTGGCAAGAGACACTGCAGAAGCAGTAAAGAATTTCTTGACCAAAGAATTGATGGAGATAGATGAACCGGAACTGTTCCAAGTACCACTAAATTTTGACTCCCTCTCTCCGGTCCAGACAATGAAGGTAGCATCTTTTGCTCAAGCTAAAGTAAAAGAAAAGATTCTGAAGTCTCACATGGAAGACTGTGAGCTGATAGAGATTGCATCCGGTGTGCTAGAGAAAATCATGCCATCCTTCCAAAAGGATCTTTTGGCCTCTTCATCCGGTAATCTAAAATCTCTTGTTAATTCTATTAGCACACATTTTGATTCTTTGGAGAAATCAACAGAAGAGAAAGTCCAGAAAGAGTTTTTGGGAAATAGATTCTCTAAAGTACAAGGACTCATAGCAAATGATAGGAGAAATCTGGATATTGGGATAAAGAGCCTAGAAAATGCTCTTAAAGATGGTGGAGAATTATACAAATTTTGTTTATCTTGGTCCATAGTGACAACAAACATTGCAAAGAAGGTGGAAGAACAAGAGGATAAACTGTCAAGTTTATCTTAGAATTTGGATCTTCTCACCTCATCCATAATGAATCAAGAGTGCCAGGCTATTGCCACTATAAATGAGATTAAGAGGCTTGAGAAGGAGAAGAAGAATAGAATAAGTAAAATGAGTGAACTAAGAGGGATAATCATCCCTAAGTTAGAGGCAATGCATGAGGCCCTAACTGATGCTCAGACCACATCCCAGACTAGTGTTCCAGCAGACTTAAAAAGGGTAGAAGCTTTTGCATTTTTGTTGAGTGGTCACATCTTAATTTTGGACAGGATGAAGCAGAGTTGGGCAACAAAGTTTGTACAGTTGAAGACCACTTTTGCGGATATACTTAAGTATATGTAAGTATAACTTGTATATATACTTATGCAGCTATGTATAGGTTACTTTTTGTAAATTTTGGTGTGTAGATTCCACCCTTTGCCATTGATGTCAAAGGGGGAGTGAGGAGTAGTGAAAAATGTGGAATCTAGCTAAGGGGGGAGCTTCAGTAAAAGTGTACATAAGACAAAGCATCAGCCAAGGGGGAGTGTGCTATGACACAGTCATTTTTCACTAAGTGTTGCCATCAATGCCAAAGGGGGAGATTGTTGGCAAGAGACACTGTGTGGCTTCATGATTGTTGTCATTGATGACAACAAAGTTTATTCCATACATCCGCAACACATAGTATGTCTTTAACAGAAGTCAGATTGAAGAGTGTTTTGGTTTGGCGAACAAGAACAGAGCATGCAACAAGGTCCGACAATCAGGTCCGGATCTCTCAGACGATGTATCTTAGCAAAGCGCAGACTTGGGAAAGTCAAGAGGAGTACCATGACTGCTACATTCTAGAGATTGAGCCTCCGGTGATGAAAGAGTGAAAAGATATGAACATCTAAGTGTTGGGTTCCTGACAGGTAGAGTAGATAGAGGAAGAACTGACCAGCAGAGCATCAGACTTTAATCCGGATGAGAAGTTGATGGTAGTCAAACTATTTAAGAGATCATACATGGTTGGCTGACATGATTAATGACTTCTATGACTATGTTCTTGATACCCATTACATATTAAGCATGGATTCAGCCAACAGATCAGTGTCTTGAAAATATCTTTAGTATTCTAGTTGCTGACTAGGAAGATGTTGAAATCCTTGATGTGGATATATCTACCAAATGGATTTCAGTATGAAGAGTGGTTGTGTGTGAAGTGTATGCGAAGAAAAGCAAGAGCAATGTGGAGACAGCAATACAAGTCTGGTATGTGACAGAACAACAACACTAAAGCAGAGGAAGAATGAAGTGCAGTAAATCAGTATATTGAGCCTAACTAGAACTAAACCTCAACATATGTGGATGCCTCTCATCAGTTCAAACACTTGGTTACCTTCCATAAACATTGTAGATAGTGAGTCTCTTGTAGGCAGTGTGCCTCTTGTGAGTAGTGTGCTCAAGCAGTGAGCCCTAATTGGCAAGTGCCATTTTGTACTTCTTATTCTTTTAACAGAGAATACAATCTTGGGTTAGTCACCCCATGGTTTTTCCCTTAAGAGGGTTTTCCACGTAAAAATCCTTGTGTTATGTGTGTTGATTACTTTTCTGTTCTCATGATTATGTATGCTTATATGTTTTGATGTTGCACTAATTGATAAAGAAGAAAAAAAAATTAAATATTTAAGATAACTGATTCACCCCCCCTCTCAGTTATCTACCTTGTTTCCTACAAGGTGACATTGACAATAGGAGATACACCAATGCTTATGTGTTCACTATGTTCGGTGGTGCTATTAGTTGGATGAGTAAGCGGCAACCTGTGGTCGCTTTGTCCATGACTGAAGTAGAGTACATGGTAGCTACTCATGCTTGTAAAGAAGTCATTTGGCTTAAGAGATTGTGTTCAGACATTGGGTTTGATGCAGGGAAGATTACCATTTCTTGTGATAGCCAAAGTGCCATATGTTTGGCGAAGAATCCTACTTTCCATGTGAGGACCAAGCACATTGATGTGTAGTACCACTTTGTATGTGATATGGTAGAGGACGAGAAGTTGAATTTGGAGAAGGGTTAATACTTTGGCGAATGTTGCAGATTCCTTGACAAAGCCTGTGAGCACAGAGAAGTTCAGAGTCTATGGGCCTCTTGGCTCCTAGCAGTCAAATCCTATCATTCTATTGGCTCTTAAAAGGTGTTCTACAAGTGGGATAATGTTGGGAATTAAGGTGTCTCAACCTTTGCAAGTTCCTAGCATTTATTATTTAATTGTATATTTATTTCTTTCCTATTATTGTAATTTGTATGCAAATCTTATTTTTTCACTTTGTGGGAGTTGGCACGGTGATGTGTCATCCTACATGGAAGGTGACTAAGTGTATTTTTGTCCTCATATGAGGAGATAGAAGCCCCATTTTGTGTTAGAAGACTTTTTCCATGTGTCAGCATCTTTTGGGTGTTGTAAGAGGTTTATGACCCGTAAGAGTTATGACAGATTCCTATGACAACATCTATGACATGTAAGAGCCAAAAATAGAAGATCCTATGATAGGTATGACAAGTGTCAAGAAGCATCTTTTCATGAAGAAGGTAGGCACTCAAGTTTGACTATGACATGTTGTAAAGAATTTGCTATTAATAGTCAGTTATGATAGATTCTCTTACAGTTGTAAGAGTTGTCATATATGATGGATTTTATGACATTGTAAGAGCATCTGTCATACCTTAATTGGGAAAATTGGAGGCACCCAAGTTGGGGGGTTGTAAGGGATGAAAGAGAATCTCTTACAAGTGTCATACATATGTTTTATGGCCTTGTAAATTGGGCCATATGGATTTGGATGAGATTCTTGTGTTGACTTGCTCTAGAAGCTTCCTCTATTTGTAGTACTTCTCTATTTATACAGGTGCTTGGAGTTGGAATTGTATGGTTCATTTGCAGGTATCGTTATAATGCTAGAATTACTCCATATTTTACATTGTGACAACTCTTGGAAGAACTTACATTGCAAGTGTGTTATAATCTCCTTCAGATTTGATAATACATTGTGCAGGTTTTGGAGTGTGGGGGTTTTCACCCGAAAGGGTTTTCCCCACGTATATCTTGTGTCATTACATTTAATACTTGTTTGTGAATGTATGTTAATCTCTATGTTAATGTGGAACATAATTGTAACTGTAAAGATCTATGAAAAATTTGCACTACTTTCCCTCATTAGATTGGTGTAGGAAGCTATTTCTGCTTACCATGCTTCCTTTCACAAACATGCACTAAGAAAACACAAAATCAATTATGAGGGAGATCATTTTAATAATGAACATGTTGTTGTTCAATAGTGTTATAAGCATTTCACATGTGACAATAGGCTCACACTTTAGGGAACACCTACACATATACTCTTTTGGGAGATTACAAGCACATAATAAAGTTGCATTTATACTATTAAAATTGAAATTGTATGCAAAAAATGTTTTCAAAGTTTATATTTAAAGTTAATTTAATTATTTTTATGTAGATGTGGATTGAAGAATGACACATGGTTGTCAAAGGATATATAGGACTAGGTTAATGCATTTTGTGATCAATATAAATAATTAAAGCCTAAACCCACTCTATTTTAGTCAAATGTCACACTGTCTACTAGTTGTACTACACCAAAAGTTGATGCTACATTGTATTGATAGTTCATTGGTAGTCTTTTATAGTTAACATATTGTCATTCTGATATTTCCTTTACAATTGGTCAAGTGTATATCATTTCTCTTAGGATCCTCATGAGAGTCATTAGAAGGTAGTCAAACATATCTTGAGGTATATCTAGGGCACTTCACAATTTATCATTCAATACACATCAAGATCTTCTCGGATTGTGGGCTTCACTAACTCAAATTGGGTTGGTGATGTTGATGATTAGAAATCTACTTTTGGTTTTGTCTAATGCCTTGGTTTTGGTCTAATTTCATGGTATGGTGAGAATCAAATAACTATTGAATTATCATCTATAGAGGTTGAGTGTTGAGGTGTTGTTTTGCTAGCCAGGATGTTCTTTGGCTTTTCTAGTTGATGGTGGAGTTTGGTTTTCCTCTTGATCATCCCACTACTCTTTAGTGTGATAATCTAAGTACCATACACATTTCATGTAGCCCAGTGGAGCATCAATGGTCTAGAATATTGAGATCCACATGCACTTTATTTGGTAGCTCATTTAGGATGGTTCTCTCATCTTGGAGTATTCGAAGATAATAAGGAGTAGGTCACAAACATCCTCACTAATCCTTTGGCATTGCCTCATTATCTTCATTTGTAATCAATGCTTAGGGTGAAGGAATTTGTGATTGGGGGTTCATCTTGAGTCCTCCTTCCTTCACTTGTACATGTTTTATTTTCATGTTTTCTCTCTTTTAGGGAGAAGTTTTTTTCTTGAGTTTTTCTCCTTTTCTTTGTTTGTGAGAGATCTTTTGTACATTGGTACCCCATCACTTCTTGTTGTTGGGACCCATCCTTGAATCTTTTCTCTTTTCTTTTTCCTCCCTAATTTGCACTTAAGGGGGGTGTTAGTGTGAATGAGTTGTTTAGGGTAAAATTTGGATTTGTTTAGTTTTGCGTTGTTAGATGTTTGAATCCTCCTTTCACCCTATACATTCAAGGATCTAGGGTTGAGTGGCAATTCATTATCATACCCTAGGTCACTGTGAGATGTAAGGAAACTTGGATTAAGGTATTTAATTATCAATTTTCCTTCTCTTGAGTTGAATTGACCATTAAAACCCTAATTTTGCAATTACGACTGTAAATGGAAGAATAACAGAAAAAGCTCTTGCAGAGGGAAGCAAAACATCAAATCACAGAGTACTTGTTTTCAGGGTTCGAAAGCAGAAACATCAGGGACAAAAGAGTGGGCGTCCAAGTCCAATGCCCTACTTTTTGTCTGGATCTGGAAACTTAGTTTGCACTCTTCCCTGCTGTTCCAGAGATTTTCCTATCACAGAAGTTGAAGGACTAATGAGCAGGCGCCCAAGTCTAGGGTGCTATTTTTCCTTCTATTCTGCAATTCTGACACTTCAAGATGCCTTCCTGTAACTTCACTTTGTCCAATTCCGCAACCTATAACCTGCAACCATGAAAACTTTGGGAGGGGGTTGTGGTATCTAGAGGCTTACCTCAGTCAATCCTTGGAGGACACTTAAGTCTTCGAACACCGTTGTTAGATAGAGAGTGCGTGCCCTTGTGAGGTAGAGGCAAAAACCAAAGGAAATAATGATGAAAACACAATATAATGTCACCTTGTAGTGAATATATCATGGGAGGAAGATGCTTTTCATTCTATGATGAAATGGATGCTCAAATCTACAAACACAAACACATAAACCACACAAGTCTGCTCTTGCAACACAATGAAAGCCTTGAATCCCTTAGGATGCCAAAATTACATGAACATAATCTAGTTTACAAATGAATGCCTAAACATGCTTTTATATGCAACTACAAACACTCCCGCCAAGATTTTCATAATTCAAACTTACTGCGTCGGCATATGACCCAAATAACGGTCATAAACTGACACCCAAAAATTGGGACTGCCCCAAAATAGGGCAGGACTAGGGCGTAGGCGCCCAAGTCCTCCCCCCTATTTTGGGTAGGGTAAAGCTCAAGGGGTCCTCCTAGATCCCATTTGTCATGTTACCTAGGGCTCATTCCATCAGGATGCCAAATTATGAAGTAAGATGTCCTAAATGCACACTAAAGACCCAGGAGCTAAACCTTAAGAGGGAAAAGCCCCCAAGGGGACATTTTTTGACGTTACATTTAACCCCCACTTTAATGTATGTATAAACGTGAGGCCAATACATGCATTAAAGTAAGGTCACAAACACATCAAACACATCAAGCACGAAGAAGACATGCCAATCACATAGAAAGTAGTAACAGGCACCAGGGATAACTTTAAGAAAAGACCCCTAAAAAAAGTTATAAAATCCTGGCAAATCCTAGCTAAGTGCTTTAATTTTCCTGGCGAATCTTTCATTTTTTTTGAAAAAAAAATTAATTTTTCTGGCGAATCTATGCACATTATGAAAAAAGTTATAAAATCATGGTGAATCCTAGTGAATACTCGCTAAAAAAATAAAAACAATGGCAAATCTTAGTGAATAATTACTAAAGAAATTAATTAGAATGGTGAATCCTTACTTAAAAAATTTACATATTTGGTCAACCCCATATATTCTTTTTTTTTTTAATTTTGAAGTGGGGGCAGGAGACAATTTTATAAACCTAATAATTATCACTAGATTATAGTTTTCTCACCTAAGGATAGTTTAGTTTGCATCCTTATTTTTTTATATCAACTAAAGTTTAATGAGTTTCAACCAAGAAAATTTAACCATAGGTAGTCTTCCTACAAAAAGGATGTCTCATCTAGAGTCTAAACATTTAAGAAATAAATTAAATTAAAATGAAATTTGTAACTAATAGATAAATTTATAATTAAATTCTAAAATTTAACCCTTTTCCTAAGGAAATTTAAAATGATAAAGTAAGTCAAATAAAATAATGATAATTAAAAATTAATTACACTAACCTTAAAAGAATAAAACTAATAAAATATAAGTGCCTTTTATGTTTAAAATACAATAAATATTTAAAATTGAATTATATATGGAATAATAAAATACAAATATGAAAATTAGACTAAGTAAACATTTTTTTTTCTAACTCTAAAACAAATACTACTATGAGTGCAACTATTTAAAAACAATTAAAAAATCAAGCTACTCCACTAAAGGTGAAGTCAACTAAGTCAAATAAAATATTAATAATTAAAAATTCATTACACTAACATTAAAAAAATAAAGCTAAATCCCTTTCATGTTTAAAATACAATAAATATTTAAAATTGAATTATATGGAATAATAAAATATAAATATGAAAATTATACTAAGTAAACATTTATTTCTAACTCTAAAACAAATACTATTATGAGTGCAACTATTTTAAAACAATTACTCCACTAAAGTGAAGTCAACTAGATCAAATAAAAAAATAATAATTAAAAATTCATTACACCAACAGAAAAAGAATAAAGCTAATAAAACTAATAAAAAAAAAAAGCTAATAAAAAAATAAAGCTAATAAAGCTAATAAAAAAGAATAAAGCTAATAAAAAAGAATTTTGTTTCATGTTTAAAATACAATAAATATTTAAAATTCAATTATATATGGAATAATAAAATATAAATATGAAAATTTTCTAACTCTTAAACAAATACTACTATGAGTGCAACTATTTTAAAACTATGTAATTTCTATTATATTAAAAACTTGCTAAAATAATAAAACATTGCATAAATATTTTTGTTGCTACTTAACTCTTTCATTTTCTCATAAACATTTTGGTGTGAAGTTTTATTTTCATGAGAGAAAGAGGTTATGCAAGTGGAAGGTAATTTTTATTGATCTTATTTTTTACAGATCTCATTTGGGTTTCTCCTTTCTTCCTATTTTTTTTTATTCTTCTCATTTTGTTGTCCATGTTTTTCCTTTTGCTTTGCTTACAGAGGCAAAAGAAATCTTCTACAGATCTATTTGACAATTGTATTACAGCTACAAGGTTTTATTATTTTGGGTTGCATGCAGAGGATTGTACAGGGTTTTATTATTTTGGTTTGCATGCAAGGTTTTTCAGAGATTACATTTTTCAGGAAAAAAAGGAATAAATCTTTTACTTATTTTCTTTTGTAACTCATTTTTCCTTCCATGAAATAAAAGAATAGATGCTTCTAGAAAATATTTATCTCAAATTATTCAATCAGATTTGAAAATACAAAAACACAGAAATTAAATATTTTTAAAATATCACAATAAAAATTAAATTAAAAAATAAGTACCTGTACTATTTAATTCTGGGAGGCAAAGAGCACGTGCCTTTTAAAAGGCTTGCTGAGCCCCGGAAATGATTTTGGGCCACAAGATTGGATCACGTGCCTTTTAAAAGGCTTGCTGAGCCCTGGAAATGATTTTGGGCCACAAGATTGGATCTAATCTTGTGGCCCAAAATCATTTCCCGGGCTCAGCAAGCCTTTTAAAAGGCACATTCTCTTTGCCTCCCAGAATTAAACAGTAGCCGTTAGATCAAAACTATAATCAACATTAATAAATAAAGTATTAAAAATACACACAACCCTAAAGTACATGATAATGTCAAAATTAATGGCGAACATGGTCCAAAATTAATGGTTGAAATATATTATTAATGGCGAATATGGTCAACATTTTTAAATATATTATAAATTACTGGCGAATCCGCTTTAATTATGCATCATATATTTGGTGAAATAGTTCAACTTATTAGTTTTAAAAAATAAATCTTAGGCAAATTAACTAAGACTATTTTTTTTGTAAAAATGGGGTGATTTAGTCAGCTTCATAGCTTGAACTATTCGCCATTTTTGGTGGCTTTGATTTCAAATATTTGCCAATTGGCGAAGATTCGCCACTAAAAAAATCCCTGACAGGCACGCAAAATGTGGAGAAGACACGGAGAAGACAATCAATGCATAGAAGACACATTAAAGCATAGAAGACATGCATGATTCTTTTCTTTTCTTTTTCTCATATATATGAAATGCAGATGCAAGTACTGGAAAGTAAACAAACCTCCCATAATACATGATGCACCACGCAGGTATTTGTATAGATGGGGCAACATACACGCAAGACACATAAAACCTCCCAAAATGCAGGAAGCACAACCCTAAGGCGCTGGTCTTTATACTACATATGGGGCAACAAACATGCCAAACAAAACAAACAGGCCAAAACACACACACTTGAAGACACAGAGAAAACACGACAGATAAGCGATGGTGTGCTCCCTATTTCTAGGCTCACCACCATCTCAGGCACATTACAGGGACACACCAATGATTGTGCTTCACCACAACAATCGTCGAAGACATGCTTAAGGGTTGAGTTAGTCACAGAACTGCTCCTCACCTCTGCAGAGGACTTTTGAAAATGATAGGATGATGCAATCTACTCTAAGAAATACACCATTCCCTCCTCCGTAGAGGGCCTAAGAAAAAGGATATGCTTGATATCCTGCCTCTGTAGAGGGCTTACAAACTCAGGATGCATGATGCACTCATCGCATATGTATTTGCACCTAAGGACAAACACATTGCTAACATCTATAACATACATCTTACCTTATATATATGCCCCCACCTTAAGGTGGTTGATATCAGTTATTGATATCAAGCACGTTAAGGTGGGAATAAAATACACAAGGGACACCGACTTTCACAAAGCCCATGCCCCCCGGAGGTGACATGTACTTTACGATTGCCAAATGTTCCCACAAACACATCCCTGCAAGAAACATGTTAGTGTCTACAAGATCATGATAAACAACAACATCAATGCATATGATTAACCACACAAAGAGCCAAGGTTATACAATGAATTCAAAGTTCAAGGATAACCATGGGGCTATATCACAAAGCTCTCTGAATCGAGTACCACCAAGGCTAGATTTAAAGACAAACAAAGGTGCACAAAGCAGCAATATTGTTAAGGTTTGTAAATGCGATAGAAACATCTTCAAATTCACTACGCGGAAAGCACGAGTGCTTCCACTAGCCAAGCGTCAGATAAAATATACAACCCCATCATCATATTAGGAACTAAGTCCATTTTTTGATTGCTCTTGAAAGGGACACTATGTCCACATCAGTATAAATGTTTGTCGTCATCTGCCAGCTAGATAGAAACATTAGAGGAAGGGAAACAATAAATCAGAAAGGAAAAACAAGTGTCTTAGGGACAGTCACGTAGGAGGGTGCCCCCAGTGTCACCAACCACACCGCTATGTCCGTAAGACACAACACACAATGATGAAATCAGAGAGAGAATTTTAGAAGAATGATGATACAAATAGAAGAAGGTCACAACAGAGGAGGTCTCATGGTATCCCAGACCTTACGGGACAATCCGAGGTCATCCCAGGAGGCCTAAACAACACATAACACATCACAGGGGAAGCACATCATGAGAGAGATAAAAAGTTAGAGATACTTACCTGTAGGGTCTTCATATTATATCTTGGAGTTCACGAACCTCTTTGGGAGGTGCTCAATCATGTTTAATGCAAAATTTGAGTGGTTCCTATGAAAGTCTTGCTTGTTATCATATGATGCTTGTTTCTCAAATTCTTGTTGAAATGAGACTTTTTGTTGCTTATGAGGGGGAAACCACTATTATTTCCAACTGTTGATTGTCATCTTGCTCTTTTCTGATTTTTAGCAAGTTTTCGTTGTTGAATCTTTCTAGCACAGTAACGAGAATCATCCTATACCATCTTACTTGTCTATATCGGTTGTTGTTTTTTCTTTTCAAAGGCATTTTGATTATCTCTCGATCCATATAAGGATAACGGAGGAGGAACCTCAGCATAAATTCCATTTCTTCATGGACGATGTGGATTATCCATTTGTTTCTTATCCACTTCAATCATTCCTACGATGCTATCATAGTCCAAGTAATCATCATCGTCTACTTCCACTAAACCCTATTCCACCATATTGTTTTCAATATGCTTAGGGAAAGGATTAGTGAAGATTTGTAAGTTCTGATTCGGTGGAGCAACTGACTTATTTCTATTATCATTCACACCTGATACCTGGATGATATTTGAATCAATAAGGTCCTATATGTCATGTTTAAGACGCATACATCGTTCAGTGTCATGTCCTTGCATTCGATGATAATGACAAAAGGCATTAGCATCGAAGTAAGGTCCTTGTTTGCTAGGATCAACAGGCTTGATCGGGGGAAGCTTCAGAATGTTATTACTCACAGCTTGGTTCATAATGGAATGATAGGACTCAGATATCAGAGTAAACTTTCTCAATTGATATGATGCTTTCTTTGGATTATTTATAGCGCACACATTCATATTTAGTCCATTGATCTTGATGAAACTCCTATTATTGTTCCTCTTAAAGATGTTTTAGAATGATCCACCCATGGATTGACCAACTTGAACTGATGAGTTTTGGTTTTCATACTGACTAGATGAAAGTTGATAATCACGAAGGGCAATGCATAAATGTTGAAAAGAGTTATACTTCATCAAGAGGATTTTGTCATGAATATTAGGTTGTAAATTTGTAATAAAAATCTTCTGAACATCCTCATCTTTCATTTGATACTAAATTTGTGCATAAAGTCCTTGATAGTGACTAATGAATTCAGTCAACTTTTCATTCGGACCTTGTTTGCATTGAACCAAGTCAATAAGAGTGACTTGGGGTCCGATATTTGCTTGAAAATGTTGTAAAAATTGATCAACTAATTGTGAAAAGGAGTGTATTGAATTCAGAGGCAAAGAGAAAAACCATTCTAAAGCGGTATCTTTGAGAGATCATGGGAAACATTTTACCAACAGTTCCTCTTCAAAATAAAAGTCACTACACATAGCTGTAAATGCTGTCACATGAATATTAGGATCACCTTTTCCACCATATTTTTCAAAGCAGGGTGTCTCAAACCTCTCAGGCATAGGAGTTCTCAAGATTGCATAAGAAAGGGGATTACGGGCATGATATGTTGGTAGACTAGGCTGCGAAGAATTTGATAAGTTTGTTACCTTTTGTTGTAAAGCAGTCATGCCCTATAAAAGTTGGTTCAAGATGGCATCATTAGAAGATGTGGTTTGTTGTGAGGAATTGGAACCAAAGTGAGGAGGCGAATGAGCTTGAGATACAATAGGCGGAGGCTGAGAATATGTTAACGATGGTGGGTCATAATGATAGGTGGAAGATAGTTGTGAGTAGGTAATAGGTGGCTGGAAATGAGTGGAATAGATTGGAGGTTGAGAAAAAATATTCATAGAAGAGGTCCCTTTGGGAACCAAATTCTGATAATTAAATCCCACAACTTTGTAATTAGTGCCATTAGATACTCCAATACCAGTGGTAGCATTACTACAAGTGTTCACATTAGTTGTTAGGATTGTTGATGTAAAAGTGGATATTCCCGTAGTCGGTATAGGTGCCAAAACTTGAGTATGTGATGGTGATAGAGTGTTATTTATCACTTGTGCACATTTGGTCACTGGCATAATGTTGGTTTGCACAACATGTGCTAGACCACGAATTGCATTAACACCATCTTATCCTTCTTTTATTAATTCTCTTATGTTATGAATTGTAGGAACAACTTCTTCAGCTATTCTCTCATTTTCCATAAATGATTGGAATTGGGCTAACTCTTTATCTAATTTTTCTATTTGCTCATCTGATACATATCCTGTCGCCTCAATAGTATCATCAACATCATGAAAAGTTTGTTGTTCCATTGTTCTTGTAATAGGTGTGATGTCTTGTAACATTTGTGTTTCTCCTTTTGTAAAGAAGGTGTTCAAAGTACCAACTTCTTCAAGAGAACTCGATCCCATGTTTCTTATGCTTCTTCTTAAAGGAATATTTCTCTTAGGGTAGCGAGTTATTAGACTCGTGCAGTAATATGCTCAAGGTTTTAATGCTTGATTTTTGTAGTCTTTTCAATGCAAATGAATGAAATAAAGGATGTTGTAAGGATTTTGATGAAGGATAGTAAATTATATGTCTGATATCAGTCAAAAATAGAAATAAGATCCTTCTCAACACACTCTTGATGCAAATCCAAGATAATGCCAAGTTAAACTATAATGAAAATATGTCGAAATAGGCACTTTTTCACCAAAATTCAAATGCAAAAGAGCATAACCAAGGGTGTTGTGAGGAAAATGATGATGGAAAACAAATTATATCAGTAATAACATCCACTAGGTGCCAAAATACCCAACACAACATGCTTTTAGTGCCACTTAGGGTAAAACCCTAGTGAAAATATAGCAAAAATAGGCTATTTTTCACGATTTTTCAACTCCAAGACCTAGCAAAAGGTGTGTTGTAAGGAATTTTAGGAGGTAAAACAAATAATATTGATGATATCAGTCACCTAAATCCATAAATTTTTTCACAACATGCTTAGAGTGCAAACTAGGTCAAACCGTAGGGCAAAAATAGTCAAAATATGTAGTTTTTCACCGAATTTTCAATACAAGAGCCCGTTAAAAAGGTGTTGTGAAGATTTTTAGGAGGGGAAGGAAATTATTACCCTAATAAAAACCAATTAATATAAAAATACTTTTCACAAGACTCTTAGGTGCAAGTTTATAGAGTCGATAAAGCCAATTTTAGTGAAAATCGTTGTTTTTGAAGCCCTAGGTTTGAGATCTTGACACAAAATTCTATGTGAATGCTTTGAAGTCTGATTTATGATAAAAATGAAATACTCTCATATCTGAAAATTATTTCCAAGATTTAATATTCAAAATGCCAATGCAAATCTAATGAAAATGCATGAAAATTGCTAGTTTTTTTGTTGAAATTTTCTGTGGAAAAATGCAAATATTCTGATTTTAAATGCAAATTTACACTAAAATGCAAGATGATAGACAAATTAAAATTTGAATGATCTCCTAAAATCAGTAGAAAAATCTGAAAGAAGATTTTGCCTACTAACCCTAGATTTTGGAATTACTAGGTGATTTGAAAATTGTCAAAATTTCTACAAAAGCCTAGCAAATTAATGATGAAAATGTAATGCAAATTGTTAAATTTTTGTGTTTTTCTGTAGTTTATATCAGATCTGATGTAAAAATTATTTATTAGGGAAATTTAGAATGAATTGATGCAATTTAGTAATCTATATGAAAATGCAAGCTAGGGTTTTCAAATTTTTGCAATTTTTTTTTTTTTTTTTTGGTAATTTTCTCAATGCAATGAGATGAAAGACTATGAATGAATGAAATCAATCCAAATCTAAAGACACACGCTCAACAAGTTGCAATTTAAGTCTAAAAACATGGGTTCACCAAAATGTTTAGGGTATAATTAAGATTGTTTAATTTAGTGTTGTTAGATGTTTGAATCCTCCTTTCACCCTTAACATTCAAGGATCTAGGGTCAAGTGGCAATTCACTATCATACCCTAGGTCACTGTGAGATGTAGGGAAACTTAGATTAAGGTATTTAATTACCAATTTTCCTTCTCTTGAGTTGAATTGACCATTAAGACCTTAATTTCACAATTACGAGTGTAAATGAAAGAATAATAGAAAAAGCTCTTGCAAAGGGAAGCAAATTATCAAATCACAACGTACTTGTTTTCTTGGTTTCAAGGCAGAAAAGTCGAGGACAAAAGAGCAGGTGCCCATGTCCAATGCCCTACTTTTTATCAGGATCTAGAAACTCAGTCTGCAACTCTTCCCTGTTGTTCTGGAGATTTTCCTGTCACGAAAGTTGGAGGACTAATGAGCAGGCGTCCAAGTCCAGGGTACTATTTTTCCTTCTATTCTGTAATTCTGACACTTCAAGATGCCTTCCTACAACTTTACTTTGTTCAGCTCCACAACCTATAACCTACAACCATGAAAACTTTGGGAGGGGGTTGTGGTGTTTAGAGGCTTGCCTCAGTCAAGCCCCAAAGGACACTTAAGTCTTTGAACACCGTTGTCAGATAGATAGTGCGTGCCCTTGTGAGGTAGAGGCAAAAACCAAAGGAAATAATGATGAAAACACAATATAATGTCACCTTGTAGTGAATATATCATGGGAGGAAGATGCTCTTCATTCCATGATGAAATGGATGCTCAAATCTGCAAACACAAACACATAAACCACACAAGTCTGCTTTTGCAACACAATGAAAGCCTTAAATCACCTTAGAATGCCAAAATTACATGAACATAATCTAGTTTACAAATGAATGCCTAAACATGCTTTTATATGCAACTACAAACATTCCCACCAAGATTTTCATAATTCAAACTTACCTTGTTGGCATAGGAACCAAATAATGGTCATAAACTGACACCTAAAAATTGGGACTACCCCAAAATAGGGCAAGACTAGGGCGCGTGCGCCCAAGTCCTCCCCCCTATTTTGGGCAGGGGAAAGCTCAAGGGGTCCTCCTAGGGCCCATTTGTCATGTTAGCTAGGGCTCATTCCATCGAGATGCCAAATTATGAAGTAAGATGTCCTAAATGCACACTAAAGACTTGGGAGTTAAACTTTAAGAGGGAAAAGCCCCCAAGGGGACATTTTCTGACGTTACATTTAGCCCCCACTTTAATGTATGTATAAATGCGAGGCCAATACATGCATTAAAGGTCACAAACACATCAAACACATCAAGCATGGAGAAGACACGCAATTCACATAGAAAGCAGTAACATGCATGCAAAACGTGGAGAAGACAATTACAGTCACGCAGAACACGGAGAAGACAATCAATGCATAGAAGACACATTAAAGCATAGAAGACAAGCATGATTCTTTTCTTTTCTTTTTCTCATATATATGAAATGCAGATGCAAGTACTGGAAAGTAAACAAACCTCCCATAATACATGATGCACTCATCGCGCAGGTCTTTGTATATATAGGGCTACACATATGTAAGACACACAAAACCTCTCAAAATGTAGGAAGCACAACCCTAAGGCACTGGTCTTTATACTGCATATGGGGCAACAAACATGCCAAACAAAACAAGCATGCCAAAACACACACTTGAAGACACAGAGAAAACATGGCAGAAAGCGATGGTGTGCTCCCTATTTCTAGGCTCACCACCATCTCAGGCACATTACAAGCACACACCGATGATTGGAATTTTCCACAACAATCACCGAAGACATGCTTAAGGGTTGAGTTAGTCACAGAATCGCTCCCTGCCTCCGCAGAGGACTTTTGAAAATGATAGGATGATGCAATCTGCTCTGAGAAATACACCATCCCCGCCTCCGTAGAGGGCTTAAGAAAAAGGATATGCTCGATATCCTGCCTCCACAGAGGGCTTACATGATTGATTGATTGATTGATTGCAAACAAACTCAGGATGCATGATGCACTCATCGTACAGGTCTTTGCACCTGAGGACAAACACATCGCTAACATCTATAACATACATCTTACCTTATATATTTGCCCCCACCTTAAGGTGGTTGATATCAGTTATCGATATCAAGCATGTTAAGGTAGGAATAAAACACACAAGGGAACATTGACTTTCACTAAGCCCATGCCCCCTGGAGGTGACATGTACTTTACGATCACCAAATGTTCCCACAAACACATCCTTGCAAGAAAGATGTTATTGTCTACAAGATCATGATAGACAACAACATCAATGCATATGATTAACCACACAAAGAGCCAAGGTTATACAATGAATTTGAAGTTCAAGGATAACCGTGGGGCTATATCATGAAGCTTTCCAAATCGAGTACCACCAAGGCTAGATTCAAAGACAAACAAAGGTGCACAGAGCAACAATATTGTTAAGGTTTGTAAATGCGATAGAAACATCTTCAAATTCACTACGTGGAAAGCACGAGTGCTTCCACTAGCCAAGAATCAGATAAAATATACAACCCCATCGTCATATTAGGAACTAAGTCCATTTTTTGATTGCTCTCGAAAGGGACACTAGGTCTGCATCAGTATAAATGTTTGTCGTCATCCACCACCTAGATAGAAACACTAGAGGAAGGGAAACAATAAATCATAGAGGAAAAACAAGTGTCTTAGGGACAGTCACGTAGGAGGGTGACCCCAGTGTCACCAACCACAATGCTATGTTCGTAAGACACAACACACAACGATGAATTAGAGAGAGACAATTTTAGAAGAATGATGATACAAATAGAAGAAGGTCACAACAGAGGTGGTCTCCTGGTATCCTGGACCTTACGAGAGAATCTGAGGTCATCCCAGGAGGCCTAAACAACACATAACACATCACAGGGAAAGCACGTCACGAGAGAGATACTTACCTGTAGGGTCTTCGTATTATATCTTGGAGTTTGTGAACCTCTTTGGGAGGTGCTTGATCATGTTTAATGAAAAATTTGAGTGGTTCTTATGAAAGTCTTGTTTGTTATCATATGATGCTTATTTCTCAAATTCTTGTTGAAATGAGTTTTTTTGTTGCTTATGAGGGGGGAACCACTATTCTTTCCAACTGTTGATTGTCGTCTTGCTCTTTTATGATTTTTAGCGAGTTTTCGTTGTTGAATCTTTCTAGCACAGTAACGGGAATCATCCTGTACCATCTTACTTGTCTATATCGGTTGTTGTTCTTTCTTTTCAAAGGCATTTTGATTATCTCCTGATCCATATAAGGATAACGTAGGAGGAACCTCAACATAAATTCCATTTCTTCATGGATGAGGTGGATTATCCATTTGTTTCTTATCCACTTCAATTATTCCTACGATGCTATCATAGTGCAAGTAATCATTCTCGTCTACTTCCACTAAACCCTGTTCCACCATATTGTTTTCAATATGCTTAGGGAAAGGATTAGTGAAGATTTGTAAGTTTTGATTTGGTGGAGCAACCGACTTGTTTCCATTATCATTCACACCCGATACCTGGATGATAGTTGAATCAATAAGGTCCTGTATCTCATGTTTAAGACGCATACATTGTTCAGTGTCATGTCCTTGCGTTCGATGATAATGACAAAAGGCATTAGCATCATAGTAAGGTCCTTGTTTACTAGGATCAATAGGCTTGATCGGGGGAAGCTTTAGAATGTTGTTACTCATAGCTTGGTTCATAATGGAATGATAGGACTCAGATATCAGAGTAAACTTTGTCGGTTGATATGATGCTTTCTTTGGATTATTTATAGCAGACACATTCGTATTTGGTCCATTGATCTTGATGAAACCCCTATTATTGTTCCTCTTAAAGTTGTTTTGCAATGATCCACCCATGGATTGACCAACTTGAGCTGATGAGTTTTGGTTTTCATACTGAATAGACGAAGGTTGATAATCACGAAGGGCAGTGCATAAATGTTGAAAAGAGTTATACTTCATCAAGAGGATTTTGTCATGAATATTAGGTTGTAAATTTGTAATAAAAATCTTCTGAACATCCTCATCTTTTATCTGATACTAAATTTGTGCATAAAGTCCTTGATAGGGACTAATGAATTCAGTCAACTTTTCTTTCGGACCTTGATTGAACTAAGTCAATAAGAGTGACTTGGGGTCCGATATTTTCTTGAAAATGTTGTAAAAATTGATCAATTAATTGCAAAAAGGAGTGTATTGAATTCAGAGGCAAAGAGAAAAACCATTCTAAAGCGGTATCTTTGAGAGATCATGGGAAACATTTTGCCAACAATTCCTCTTCAAAATAAAAGTCATTACACATAGCTTTAAATGCTACCACATGAATATTAGGATTACCTTTTCCACCATATTTTTCAAAGCGAGGTGTATCAAACCTCTCAGGCATAGGAGTTCTCAAGATTGCATAAGAAAGGGGATTACGGGCATGATATGTTGGTAGACTAGGCTGCGAAGAATTTGATAAGTTTGTTACCTTTTGTTGTAAAGCACTCATGCCCTATAAAAGTTGGTTCAGGATGGCATCATTAGGAGATGCGGTTTGTTGCGAGGAATTGGAACCAAAGTGAGGAGGTGAATGAGCTTGAGATACAATAGGTAGAGGCTGAGAATATGTTAACGGTGGTTGGCCATAATGATAGGTGGAAGATGGTTGTGAGTAGGTAATAGGTGGCTGGAAATGAGTGGAATAGATTGGAGGTTGAGAACAAATATTCATAGAAGAGGTCCCTTTGGGAACCAAATTATGATAATTAAATCCCACATCTTTGTAATTAGTGCCATTAGATACTCCAATACCAGTGGTAGCATTACTACAAGTGTTCGCATTAGTTGTTAGGATTGTTGATGTAAAAGTGGATATTTTCGTAGTCGGTATAGGTGCCAAAACTTGAGTATGAGATGGTGATAGAGTGTTATTTATCACTTGTGCACATTCGGTCACTGGCATAATGTTGGTTTGTACAATATGTGCTAGACCATGAATTGCACTAACACCATCTTGTCCTTCTTTTATCAATTCTCTTATGTTATGAATTGTAGGAACAACTTCTTCAGCCATTCTCTCATTTTCCATAAATGATTAGAATTAGGCTAACTCTTTATCCAATTTTTCTATTTGCTCATCTGAGACATATCCTGTCACCTCAATAGTATCATCAACATCATGAAAAGTTTGTTCTTCTATTGTTCTTGTAATAGGTGTGATGTCTTGTAACATTTGTGTTTCTCCTTTTGTAAAGAAGGTGTTCAAAGTACCAACTTATTTAAGAGCACTAGATCCCATGTGTCTTATGTTTCTTCTTAAAGGAATATTTCTCTTAGGGTAGTGAGTTATTAGACTCATGCAGTAATATGCTCAAGGTTTTAATGCTTGATTTTTGTACTCTTTTCAATGCAAATGACTGAAACAAAGGATGTTGTAAAGATTTTGATGAAGGGAAGAAAATTATATGTCTGATATCAGTCCAAAACAGAAATAAGATCCTTCTCAACACACTCTTGATGCAAATCCAAGATAATGCCAAGTTAAACTATAGTGAAAATATGTCGAAATAGGCACTTTTTCACCAAAATTCAAATGCAAAAGAGCATAACCAAGGGTGTTGTGAGGAAAATGATGATGGAAAAAAAATTATATTAGTAATAACAGCCACTAGGTGCCAAAATACCCAACACAACACACTTTTAGTGCCACTTAAGGTAAAACCCTAGTGAAAATATAGCAAAAATAGGCTATTTTTCACGATTTTTCAACTCCAAGACCTAGCAAAAGGGGTGTTGTAAGAAATTTGAGGAGGTACAGAAAATAATATTGATGATATCAGTCACCTCAATCCATAAATTTTTTCACAACATGCTTGGAGTGTAATCTAGGTCAAACCCTAGGGCAAAAATAGTCAAAATATGTAGTTTTTCACCGAATTTTCAATACAAGAGCCCGTTAAAAGGGTGTTGTGAATATTTTTAGGAGGGGAAGAAAATTATTGCCCTTATAATAGCCAATTAATGAAAAAATACTTTTCACAACACTCCTATGGTGCAAGTTTATAGAGTCGATAAAGCCATTTTTAGTGAAAATCATTGTTTTTGAAGCCCTAGGTTTGAGATCTTGACACAAAATGCTATGCGAATGATTTGAAGTCTGATTTATGATGAAAATGAAATACTCTCAGATCTGAAAATTATTTCCATGATTTAATATGCAAAATGCCAATGCAAATCTAATGAAAATGCATGAAAATTGCTAGTTATTTTTGTTGAAATTTTATGTGCAAAAATACAAATATTTTGAATCTAGATGTAAATTTACACTAAAATGAAAGAGTACAGCCAAATTATAATTTTAATTAGCCTCTAAAATCAGTAGAAAAATCTTAAAGAAGATTTTGCCTACTAACCCTAGATTTTGGAATTACTAGGTTTAATGAAAATTGTCAAAATTTCTACAAAAGCCTAGCAAATTAATGATGAAAATGCAATGCAAATTGTTGAATTTTTGTGTTTTTCTGTAGTTTATATCAGATCTGATGTAAAAATCATGAATTAGGGAAATTTAGAATGAACTGATGCAATTTAGTAATCTATATGAAAATGCAAGCTAGGGTTTTCAAAATTTTGCAAATTTTTCAATTTTTTTGTAATTTTCTCTATGCAATAAGATGAAAGACTATATGAATGAATGAAATCAATCCAAATCTAAAGACACACACTCAAAAAGTTTCAATTTAAGTCCAAAAACATGGGTTCACCAAAATGTTTAGGGTAAAATTAGGATTGTTTAATTTAGTGTTGTTAGATGTTTGAATCCTCCTTTCACCCTTAACATTCAAGGATCTAGGGTCGAGTGGCAATTCAATATCATACCCTAGGTCACTGTGAGATGTAGAGAAATTTGGATTAAGGTATTTAATTATCAATTTTCCTTCTCTTGAGCTGAATTGACCATTAAAACCCTAATTTCTCAATTACGACTGTAAATGGAAGAATAACAGAAAAAGCTCTTGCAGAGGGAAGCAAAATATAAAATCACATAGTACCTATTTTCAGGGTTCCAAGGCAGAAAATTCGGGGACAAAAGAGTGGGCGCCTAAGTCCAATGCCCTGCTTTTTGTTTGGATCTAGAAACTCAGTCTGTAACTCTTCCCTACTGTTCTGAAGATTTTCCTGTCACAGAAGTTGGAGGACTAATGAGTGGGTGCCCAAGTCTAGGGTGCTATTTTTCCTTCTGTTCTGCAATTCTGACACTTCAAGATGCCTTCCTGCAACTTCACTTTGTCCAGCTCTGCAACCTGTAACCTGTAACCATAAAAACTTTGGGAGGGGGTTGTGGTGTTTAGAGGCTTGCCTCAATCAAGCCCCAGAGGACACTTAAATCTCTGAACACCGTTGTCAGATAGAGAGTGCATGCCCTTGTGAGGAAGAGGCAAAAACCAAAGGAAATAATGATGAAAACACAATATAATGTCACCCTGTAGTGAAGATATCATGGGAGGAAGATGCTCTTCATTTCATGATGAAATGGATGCTCAAATCTACAAACACAAACACATAAACCACACAAGTTTGCTCTTGCAACATAATGAAAGCCTTGAATCACCTTAGGATGCCAAAATTACATGAACATAATCTAGTTTACAAATGAATGCCTAAAAATGCTTTTATATGCAACTACAAACACTCTCGCCAAGATTTTCATTATTCAAACTTATTGTGTCAGCATAGGACCCAAATAACAGTCATAAACTAACACCTAAAAATTGGGACTGCCCCAAAATAGGGTAGGACTAGGGCGCGGGTGCCCAAGTTCTCCCCCCCTATTTTGGGTAGGGTCAAGCTCAAGGGGTCCTCCTAGGTCCCATTTGTCATGTTAGCTAGGGCTCATTCCATCGTGATGCCAAATTATGAAGTAAGATGTCCTAAATGCACACTAAAGGCCTGGGAGCTAAAGCTTAAGAGGGAAAAGCCCCCAAGGGGACATTTTCTGACGTTACATGAGTATATTCTCTAATTGGTTTCCCTTTTGGGTCCTTTTCACTAGTTAGTTATGGTTACTTAGATCATTTATTTTTTGTGTGTCAATTCAGGTGACCATGAAACTTGTCATAATCACATGTTTTCATATGTCTCACCCTTTCCTATGTATACATGAGTCCTCTATGTACATTTTATTTGATTACATTGTATCATATTGTACCATTATTGGCATATAGCATTTTTCATTGCTTCTCTCTTGTGTAGAAGATTATTGGTGTTGTAGAAGATTCTTTCTCTTGCGAGTCCTTTTGATGACTTCAACAAGTACCCCTTATAATGGTTTATTAGTCTTGTATACCATAAATCTCTAAATAGTAGATTAAGATTAGGTTATAATGCAACTAAAGATGCAAAGCTAAATTTATATCCCGAAATGTAAAATCATTTACATTATTTACTTCATGTGTGACTTGGGAAGACCTAGAAATTCATAACTCTCTAAGATGGTCAACAAGTACAAGTTCTCAAAATATATAAAAAATGTAGGCATTAATCACTCTATGAAAACTAGTAGGACATAACTTATAATGATTTACAAGGAACATAGGATGATATTCAATATAAGGCATGATGAATTAACCATTTATGACCAGTGCCTACTCCAATGGGAAATAGAGTCAAGAACATGTTAGAAAAAGGGAAAAATATTTATGCAAAGCCTATTAGGTATACTAGAATTTTATTATGAAATCTAATTAGTATAGCAACAAATTCATCCAAAATGAAATTGAAGAAACTCAAAATACATCAACTAAAGTAGGATTTTGTCAAGATCACAGATGATCCATAATATCCCTTATGTGGGTTTGGAAAATTATATTTACAAATAGTAGACAAACACCTAATCAAAACTTGATGCTAAAGGCTAATCACAAACCTACAAGAAGTCAGCAAATGTAACCCCATAAGCATGATAAAACACCTACCCCCAAAAAATATTGTATTAACTATGGCAAAATTTTCCTTAATGAGTGGTATTTACATGTAACTCCTTCACCATGCTTCACATAAATCTCTCCCACAACCTTCCATAGCTTTGACATAACCCATTTGATTGCCCTAGAATATATTGCATGGTATCTCATACTTACATGTAACTCCTTTACCATGCTTCACATAAATCTCTCCCAGAACCTTCCATAGCTTTGACATACCTAATTTGATCACCCAAAAATACATTGCATGCTATCTTATACAAAAATTTAGTCAAGAAATACTTTCTCTTAAGAGAAAATTCATATTAATAGTCCATAATTCAAACCAAATTGTCCACACAGTTGACACCTATATTCAATCTACACCATTGGACCTTCACCATGAGAAGAAGAGGGAACAAAGTCTATTGCCTAAATATCATTCAATTTAACTCATGATAATAGAGAGATATTCACTTGGGCTACAAAAATATATGCTCTTATCTTCCTACACAAAGTTTTCAATGCTCATATCTGTTAGGATTAAGGTGCCATTGATCAACCTTGTAAATCCTATGTTATTTAATTATTCAAAATATTGTTTGTAAATGCTTTCATAAGGGATGGGGGATTCATCAACAATGGTAATTTTATTTTTATTGGTATGGTAATTGATTATTTACTAGTAATAGTAATTAATTATTTACCAACAATGGTTAACTATTTACTATTTACTAGTATTAAAGCATCTTATGTATTGGGATTGTAAATAAGGGCATTTATGTAAACTAGGTGCCCAAGTTGGTGGAAGTTATTCTTGGGATGACTATTAATAGGTGGCTATGATATGCTGTGAGGCATATATTATTATTAGACAACTATGACAAAGTGGGCATCCAAGATAGTCTGTCCATTATTGGTGATTTATGCAAGCTGTAAGAAGAATTAACAAAATTAGCTTGGTAATTGCTGGGAAGCTAGCCCCCATGGTTAAACTCATAGACTACTCAGAAAGTAATTTTGAGTTTTCTTCTCACGGTAAGGAGGCCGATAGTGATGATTTGCAGGAAATTTACATGAAGGATCCTATTTCTGGGGGGCAGTTTGATAACCACAACTCTCCGCAGAATGTTTACAGGGACAGCCCCGAGAATGTGATGGGTACTGGTAGTGATAAGGAAGAGGTTGATCACCAGAGCCCTATGGAGGCACAGTATGATACTGGTGAAGGAGAGGGGAACTTTAATGACCAAAACCCTACCGGTGCTGAAGAGGTGGAAGCGAACAGTCAGTCTGTCCCTGAAGAGGATGATGTCAGGGCTACTGCTGAGAATGACAATGTGAATGAGGGCAGGGACAGCAGCTCTCTCTTTGCTGAAGTGACTCAGTGAAAGGACAAGATGGTGGCTCTGCAACTCAAGATGTCTACTCTTTGCAAGTTCATTACTCGCATGCTGTGCACGTCTTCCATGA
This sequence comes from Cunninghamia lanceolata, assembly GCA_027924645.1. NCBI lineage: Eukaryota > Viridiplantae > Streptophyta > Pinopsida > Cupressales > Cupressaceae > Cunninghamia > Cunninghamia lanceolata. The sequence goes on along the minus strand of BSBN01000165.1, from coordinate 7,781,818 downwards.
TCAACTTAACCCTTTTACAGGATATTCAACTTTTCTCCCAGGGAACCGACAATGACAGAACTCAGGAGCTGGACAAAATCTTTGAACTGCTTGCTAATGACTGGGAGTACTCTCTGCCCTAGTGTGCCTTCAGCTGCCTGGTTGCTGGTTTTTTTGCTGTTGCTTACTTTCTGCCGCTTGTTAGCTGGTGTTTCCTGGGTTTTGTTTCCAGGCTCTTTTTGTTTTCTGAGCCTGTGCTTTCTCTCATGTAATCTCTGTTAAGGGTTCGGCCCCTTGTTTTTTCTGCCTGATGTAATAAAAAACAAAGATAGCCTGGTGGTGGGAATCCCTATGTGGGGCATTGGATTTTTCTATGTTAGGTGCCTCACCTCATGTATTCCCAAATAGCATGTATTTTCTATAAATTGAGAGCTTAAGAAGGTAGAAGATATTGTGTTTTTTGCATAGGTACACATAAGTTATCTGAGTGGATGCAATAGGGTTTAAGGAAGTGATTGTATTGTAATATTTATTAAAGATAATATAGACTTGGCCTCTTTCTTGGTGAATTTTTTACTTATAAGGTTTTTCTCCACGTAAGCACTATGTTGTGAGATTCTTATGTGTTTTCTAATTTCCTCGTTGTTGATTTTACATACTTTAATCTCCATTTGGCATTTTACGGATTGAATTTTAGATTTGCAATATAATTTTAGATTTCTATATTGTAGTTGTTTACCTTCATTTCTAACAATATAATACTTCAAGTATACAGATATTTCCTTAAATTTATTGTAAAAACCTTTCCCCCAAAACTAGTTCCAATCTCATGCACTACAAGATATTTCTTTGGAGTGGATGCTTTGTAGAAAAGAGAAAGTCTTCTCTAGGTCTACACACATTTTACCTCCTAAAACCTAACCACATTGATATCTGATGCAAATTAAATGGCTAGAAGATAGCTAGTATCTTGATGAGTTGATTCCCTTATTAGTTTCCACAAATAGTATGGGTATTTCTTACTTCCCATTAACTCTCTCAACTACCATCTCCTTGATTAGAAACTCAACACCTAGATCATATCAGCCCCTATAAATAGTCATCATATTATCATAATGCCCTTAGCTATCATCATAGAATGTTTCATCTACCAAGTAGTTAATAACCTTTCTCTCTCAATCAAATTTGCATCTAAACTCTTCCTTTGGCTGATTTCATAATCTACTATTTTCTATTTGAAAACCACCCAAACCCATTCTATTGGATTAATAGTTTTAAACTTCATGTTGGATCAACAACCCAGACATGTCATTTTAGATCAATAGTTGTGGGCGATCAATGGACCATAAAAAATTACTTGATCTAATAATCCATTCCAATCAATTAGAACATACCATGTGTCCTCATCTATTCCTTGAAGTATTTCACAAGCATTGTACTTTAGCCACTAAATTACAACTACAATCAATGGTTGAAATCCACCCACTCCAAGATCATGGATGCAATAGATTGCTAGATCACCTAAAATGAATCCTACCTGATCCATTGATTCAATGTAATTAGAAAGATTATGACACAAATTATCAAATCCATGGTATATATCAACTTCATAACATCAAACCAACTCACATAAAAAAATTGTTGAGTAGATAGAGTAGGTCCACCACCACTTGCCACTATATTCTATGTGGAAAAACTTTATTTTCTTCTTTAAGGTAGACCCATACATAAGCTCTATGTATTTGTCCTTCAACTAATAAGAAACAGTCATATCATGCCACATGTTCATGAACATCCCCTTGCTCCACCACTTTAACTTGTTAAAATTTGATCTAGATCAATCACTAAGATGCTTTCATTTCAAGATCACTGCCTTCAGTATATCTATAGATCACCAAAGTTCTCTCCTCTTCATTCCACCAATATACATATATTCACTTGGTTGTTCCATGTGTAAACTTCAAACTCCCTCGACTATGTTACTTTAATCCATGAAACACTAACTGCCACCAATAACTATGATGCATTTTCCTTTAAGATCAATGATTTAGATACGCTTGAACACTTATGAAGAAATATATTGTCCCCTCAAGAAATAATTGAAAGACAACATTTATTTTCCTATATTACCTTAATTTGTTAAGCATTGAACATGATCAATGAGCTAGATTTATTGTAGTTAAAATCAATGTTTGTGGTGGATCTATAAACCACTACAAGTGTATACCTCTTAATTTACCAATCTACCATGGTGAACACAATCATGCCACATAGACATATCATATGCATCTAGCCTTACTCCAAATTGATAGTCTAGATCCATTTGCCTCTAAGATCAACAACTTCAACAAATCACCAAATTGATGAATGCTTTTGAATGATAAGTAATATTGCTTGACTAGATTGACATGGATTAAGGATTTCTTGCACTTGGATTTATTTATTTTCTTTTCTTTTGGATGGTTGCATTGGATTGCATTTGTATAGCCTTTTGTTAGATACCAATGACAAGGGGAAACCAAGGATTGGGGACAAGGATGAAGTAAGAATTGGTTGGAAAGATTAAAGGATTGTTGAGAATGGATGTGATGGAGGGATGGGGGATTCATTAGAGATGGATGGAGGGATTCAAGACGTGATCTCCAAGGACTATGTCACATAGGAATAACATTCCCCACTTGAGATATGCCACTCAAGACTCTATGCTACAATGCTTGTGACGATAGGGTGGTAGGATTGGTTGTAAAAGATTGGGTACATCAAGAGACATCCAAAGCATGTTTCAACATTATACCCCTATCCTTATCAAGGTAAAAAGTGGGGAGGATGGAGTGGGGAGACAATGGGATATATATGTAGATATAATGGGGGAGACAATGTGATAGATGAGATGACTTGCCCCCAAGTGAAAGGCACATAGACAACCAATTTTTAGATGATTCCCATGAATGGGTTTTCATCATGGTACTTATCTAAGGTGCCACGAAATGGTTTTCACCATTGGACGAATAATTTTCTCTTTACTATTTTTACTTTATTTTATTAAATTATTATTTTGAGTTTTTGATGTTTTTTGTTTGATTTTTTGCTTCATTGATTGAATATCATTGATAGCTTGATATTCAAAGGATCTTCACATGCCCTTGTCCATTTGATACAGTTGATGTAGATGCTCTTGTCATAACATGCCAATAGTGACCTTCTTGGAGTAAATTCTTTGTTAGGATAAGAGTGCTCATGTACAATCCATTGATGATGTTGTGATCCTCATTGGTAATAGAGTTGGACTTATCTACATGTTTACATCTTGATAGGGTATCATCATAGCTCAAGTATAATAGAGTGTTTCTACCACAATGCAGTGGATTTGGGAATTGGGGTTTTTGGATTTGAGGTGTGATTTTGGATTTGTATAGGGAATTTTGGATGTGGAATTAGGTGATTGAGATTTGTAAGATTTGTGTGGATGGATTGGTGATTTAAATTAGGTTGGAGGATTCTTGATTCACTATGCTTGGGATGGTGGATTATGAAGTTTGGATTATAGATTAGTATGGTTATTAGGACAAACATTCTTATACAATCTGGAAGGTGGTGGACACCTATTATATGCAAGGTGCATCTTTTGAAGTGGCTCCACATTTTGAGTGATTGCTAGATTTGGATATTTTTCTTTGTTTGATTTAATTGATCCACTTTGCTTTGGGACCCATATTGATTTTATATGTTCTTCTTGATTTTTAGATTCATTCACCTTTGATGTTTGATTTGGATCTTTTCCTTTGTATGATCTACAATTTTGTTGGTCCCAATTGATGGGCTTAGGATGTGGAAGATAAAGTTTGATGGTAGGGATAGTGGATGTGGAATGATTTCCAATAGCAACCGTATTGTAGGGGCTATGAATGATCCTTGTCTCAATGCTTTCATCGAATGAAGTTGTATCAGTGATCACTAACACCACTAGATTGTTTAGATGATTGATATCCAATGCCTTGACCATGAAATATAGATTGGGATAGGCTCTAGGATGCCTTTCTCACCTTTTCCTTGATAGTTCATGATTTTACATATCTTGTTTGCAATAGGATACTTGTTATTTTTGAAGCATGATGCTAGCCCATTGGTGTGTTACCAAGAACTATTAGAACTTGTTATTGTCCCATCTGTGAGAAAACTTGACTTGATGAAAGTGGAGGATCCTAGTTGATACATGATGCTTGTGCTATCTCATTATGTACACTTGTAGTGCCTTTATCATTATTTGTGCTTGTCATACCTTGATAATTTGAATGTTAAATGGTAGCATGCTCATTGAAATGTTTGATATGATCAACATCATTTACTTGATTTTCTATGTGTTCATGGGGAACACGTGTCTCATCATGGGAAGTGGATATTGTGGGATGATGGATAGGACTAGTTGGATATCAGATCTATAGGATTAGTGTGGATTTCTTGATCATGTATGGTTGTAGGATAATGGATGGGATGAGTTTCAATATCTTGATCATGGATGGTGTAAAGTTGGGTAGGGGGATTAACTTGGTTCTCTAGATAATAAATAGAATCGTGATCCTAGATGGGAGAAAATTGGATAGTTTGATCTTGATTTGGTGAGGGGCAAGGTTGATCATGCTTTTGAACAAGCACTTGATATATCCTCAATTGCTTCTTTGACACAATGGATGTAAATTATTTAGCTTTGATATCCCCATTAGTGATTATCTCATTGAGAGATCCCTTGAATTATACACATGGATGGGTGAAGGATTTTTGATGCTTATGGATTAGAGATTTGATGGATGTGATGGACTTCTGAAAAGAGTGGTGTTTGTTTTCCCACAATTGTAGACTTATAGGAATGAGGGATTAAGGATACTCTTGAATGCTCTTGATGGGTGTGGGTTGGATGACTTTCTCGTTGACAACACACTTGCATGTGCTAGAGGGGGATGGTATTAGATGAGTGCTGTTTTATCACTCCACACCTTTGCTTTTGTTGTAGTGCTTAGGATCCTTTGCTAGTAGTATTTGGATAAGATTTGAGAAGACTACCTATTTATATGTGTTAGGATTAGATAATGAATTAGATGTTTGGATTTGGGTGATGGTTGCCTTGATGGGACAAGTTGGATTGCAAAGGTTGTAAGGATATAGGATTTGCATATGATGCAAAGTTCAGAACTTGGAATTTCCCTTGTCAAAGTTACCATGGGGATGACCAATACATGTGTTGTTTGGGCTTGAGGGATAGCTAGTGTTGACACACTCTTGGTTTAAAGGCTCTTGATTATGCATGATTGGGAGATTATAGCTTATAGCCAACTAGCTCATAATGATGTTGTCAAAGGTTTCATTAGCAAGTTTATCACCATCATGATATTCATCCTGATCTTAAAGGATATCATCATCATCATTTGGATACAAGACCTCATCGAAGGGGTCTTTTACTTTTAATTTATGATTTTGGTTCTTGCATGGGAATTATTTTGCATATGATGTTGATACAGATGTTGGATGATATTTGAAGAAGTGGGATTCATGGGATAAGTTTATGTGGGATTGGATTGATATGTGGATGGATTAGGTTGGTATGACTAATGTGTTGTCAGTAAATGGATTGGATGATTTGATGTGGGTTGATATAAGATCTATTGGTATGGAATATATGGTGGTAATATGGGTTGGATTGGAGTTATTTGTTGAGGGATGGAGAGATGTGGGAGCAATTGGATGAGGTTTGACATAGATGGAAATGAAGTTTGGGGTGGATTGGAAAGTGTAGGAACATCGTCAAAATAAAATAGAGTCATGATTTATACCTTTGATAAGGTTTGATGATGTGGCCTGATGATGGATGGATTTGAAGACTTTGGAATGCTAAGGTGTGGACCTTAAGACTTGCTTTGATATCAAAATATTGAGGATTTGGATTTGTAACATTAAGTCTAAGACCTTAAGTAGCTTGATGTTGGAATGATCAAGGTCAAGTATTCATGACACTTGATCTTGGATTGGATTTGGGAAAGGTTTTTATTGGAATTGACTTGATTTGGTTTGATGATTGATTTGCTTGACTTGGATTGGGATTGAGTTGATTGTGATTTGGATAATGATTGAACCAAGGTCAAGGATGCATGATACTTGATGATTGATTAGATTTGGGATCAATTACACAAGGTAGGATAAGTCCTTAAGTAAGATTGATATTGGAATTGGATTAAGGTGATATGCCTTATTGGATGATTGGTTGATAGAATTGGATTAAGATTGATTGGATGATGGTTGGGAATGGGGTTGGTTTGATTTGGATGATAAGGTCTAGGACCTCAAGGAAATTGATGACTGACTTCAAATTTGGGATAAAAGTTGGAGTTTAGTGATGGGGAATGATCTAATGGGAATATGAGTAGATTAGAATTAATTAGGTTTAGATTTGGATGAGATTATAAGGATGGAATATGATTAGGATTGAGTTGATTTTTATTTGATTTTGGGGATGATTTGATGGTGAGGGGATTGGTTAGGAATTATTATAATTTGGGTTTTGAAGGGGATATTGAGCTTTGGATGGGTGGATGGAAGATGGAAGGATTTAATTCAAGATTTGGATATGATTGATTTTAGCTTTGACTTGAGGGGATGTTTTGTGGATTTTGCAAGGTTTTTGATGTTTTTAGATATAAATGGATAATGTATAGGTTTCACACAAATGAAGACAAATCAAGCACATGGACATCCTAGATTATTCAAGTGGGAATGCCAATCTTTGTGGGCTCACCAATATACTATCTACCAAGTTACAAAGAGCTAGGGAATGCAAGGTCATGTACCACCTATACAACCTTATTGTGGAGGCCAAGGCCCTCCCCATAATGAGATCTATCTCTACAAAATTAGAAGTACAGTCTGAGTAACTTCCTGGGCTAACTAATTACCATTGTACCATGAAAAAATGAACGTTTAAAATGTCTTATCTAGGTTATACCAGAAACTAGGGGATGTCCTGAATATACACTAGGTACGTGAGGCCAAAATATGTGGATTGGAGCCCTTCTACAAGTATGTGTTGATGGTCAAGCCCAATTCCACTTCACCTTAAGTCCTTATTAAAAGGGGTGCCAAGGCTATGCCAAACAGTGATGACTCCCTTAAGGTACAATTTTTTCTCTCCCCCTTTCATATACTCTGCTAAAACACATGGTTCAAGTCATTCCCTAAGGTGATGAAATCCTTAGGCAGGCTTGCTAAAAGAAAATAAGTCTAAGTTCTTTTGATCTTCACGATCACCTTTTGATGCGAGGAGAGAGTGTACACACTCAAGCAAACACACAAACATGACATACATGATTCTTTAACCTTAAGATACAAGTGTGCAACTAGACTAGTGATAAAACAAGATCTTGGACAAACAAGTTGCATACAAGGATGTTATTAGTTTGATAAAAAATGGCCTTTGACAAGTAAAATGCTACAAGAAAGATGTTAGCATTGAAAACAAACCCCTACAAAAATAAAAAAATAATGTTATCCAATAGAAAATAGATGTGATCATGAGATTGCTTGCAATTTTTAATAGATTTTAAAAAAATTCCATAAAAATTGGACTTTGTATGCAAAAGTTATGCTTGTTTAAAAACTAAACACAAAGTAAGGTTTTCAAATGATTATACTTAATTTTTGGAGAAAAATCTAAAAAGATCACTTGAGACGTAGCAAAGTGCTCTAAGTTAAATTTCTAATGCCTGTAAAAATGCAAAAATTTGATGTACGTCAGGCCAAAGTTATGCAATTTTGAAAGAAAGTACTCCTTTAGGGTCACAAGGAGGTGGAATCCCTAAGGTAGGTGGCTAGTGGTTAAGGTTGGTGGTTTGTGCGTAGTGGTCACATGCATGGTTTAAGGTTAGTGGTTAAGGGTCGCGATCAACATCACAATTTAAACTAGTGGTTTAGGGGAATGACATCCCCTAGTCATTGATATGACTAGGGGTTCAGGTCAAGCACTGGAAGGTCTAGCGACAAGCCTTGGTCACAAATGTGACCACAAGGAAAAAATTGGGGGACTAAGAGCATAGCGACTGGTCTGGTCATAGATATGACCCCAACTCAAGATCAAGAGTTAGAAGATGGTAATGACTCTTGGTCTTTAATGTGACCATGGGGTTAGCAGAAGTGGTGAGTGAAAACCATAATTTAAAATATTATGATTTAAAAAATATTAAATTTCTAAAGATTTTATTGAAATATTTTTTTTAACCAACGATATCTGAAATATATATTTTTTAAAAGCTAATGTTCTAGACTAAAAATGTATATGATGCCTGTAGACTACAGAGGGTGTATCTGATCCGTATAGTACAAATCAATATGTATCGCAGGGTGCCAATATGCAAAAATAAAAAAAAATTGTAAAAATTTTCTACACTAAAATATATCGAGTTATATGTCTATCCTTAGGTTTTTTGGGCCTTCCGAACTCAACTATGTGGTGCTTTTTGCCCTAGGATGCTTCCAACAAAACCTCACCCCTAAATCTCTCCATAAAAGAGTGAAAACATGTAATATCAAGTTAGCAAAAACCTGTAAACACCAAGATTAAACAAGGGACAAGGTCCCACTAGGTATGCCAAAATGTGTATGTTAAATATAAAACAAAATGAGGAATAATTCATCAAAACAAACACTTATTTCATATCTAACAACACTTCAGATTGAGCAAAGGGTTAACAAAAAATAATGAAAAACTAAAAATCTCTCATCAACACTAACCCTTGTTACACCAAATGGTGATTGTGCTCTAATGGATTCTTGTTGTTGAGATTTATTGTTGATTTCTCACTTGGATAGCATGACATTGCATTCCAAACACTTGTTGCAAATGGCTTGATTGAGGGTTGATTTATAGATTTTTGGATGATAGGATGGGGGGCTGAGATTTGACTAGAATGGATGGCTAAGATTAAATGAGACAAATTAGGGCAAGGTTAGAAGCTTCTAGGACAAGTTAAAAGGATGGATGGTTGAGATTAAAATTGAATGGATGGATATGATTGAATGAGAAGAATTAGGGCGAGGATGAAAGCTTCTAGGGCTTATCCTTATATGAATGGCTAGGATTAAAAGATGTAGTATGTGAATAGATGGTGGAGATATAAAGTTAGTTTGACTTTTGTGACAGTGCCTAAGTTCAATGAATCTAAACAACCATTAGCTAGTCACGTGACTTCTTAAATTTTTAATTCATTTATTTGGGGATAATGGATAAGGATGAGAGATAAATGGAGGATTAGAATAAGATTTACAATTTTTAGACTAATTAATCAAATGATGAAATTACTTAATTAATTAGTATAGAGGGATGTGGGAAATTAGTTTTAATTAAATAAATATAATTTATTTAATTAATTTGATGAGGGATGTTGCAAATGTTGTTAGGATGGTGTCAAAAATGTTGAAAGTGGTATTAGTGTTGTGATGCTAGATGTGTAGTTAGGATGTGGTTAATTTTAGGTGTCTACAAAAACGATAAGCAACTATCTATCAGCCATCAAAATCAACTAAGTACCTTCATTTATGATATTTTATATCAAGGTTCAACTGCGTAGTTTTTGAGTCAAACACATGACCCATATTTCATGAGTAGTGGTTCACATGAACCCATCTCTCATGAGAATGAATGGTCCACTTAGCACTCATTGAAAATACCTCCTCGTTACCTTCATTTATGTTATTTCCAATTTCAAAATTCTATTACATAATCTATTCTAATTCTAAATTAAATTAATTGATTGCCATATTCATTAAACTTAATTTTAGTAAAAGAAATACATTTATTTCTTTACAATAATTAATATTAATAATTTTTATTAAAATTCTACAACAATCTTGCTTATATTATTTTCTTAGCTTCTCTTTTTATTTTTGACTTTAAATTGAATCTTAAAAATATTAAATAAATCAAATTATAAATTTTTTAAATGTAATACAGTTCATTTAAAAAAAATCATTGTATAAATTATAAGGTAAAGGTTGTTTTTTAAATCACAATCATCTTAACATTAATTTAGCATATGAAATCTAAGGAAATATAACTAAAAATTTACCATGAATGTTTAAGAGAATAATAATAATTTTTTTTAATTATTATTGAAGAAAATTTTTTATGGATAAGAAATAAAAAATTACACTTATACAGAATAAAACAATAGTAATAACAATGATAGCAGCAAACCGTAGCAACATAAACAATGTTAACAACTATCATTAATAATCATCTCCGAGCACAAAAACTAGTTGCTTAAACAACAATGCAAACTCTTTTACAATCCTAAAAATGCCCCCAAACATGAACCAAACATAACTTTTAAAGACATGAGAGACAAAGGCTTTTTAAATAATCAATTTATTTAAGAATAATTTGATTTTCTGCTATATCTAATAGAAATTAATCTTAAATAAATTGATTATATGAAATGGGAATAGATCACTATCAAATTATTTTATAAAAAATGCACACAAAAAACGTATAAATTGGATCATAGTCTCGCCAACATCCATCCCCCAAAATACCAAGAAACTAATAAATGACAATAAAAGGATGACAAATAGAACAAAAAGAGGTGCCCGCAAGAGAAATAAAAATGATTAGAGCACGACAACAAATGTGTCACACATCATAAGGCTATTCATTAGAGACACTAATCTTTTAGCATAAAATGATTATTCATATATACGAAGAAAGTAAGTCAATCATGAAACCCTTATTACACAAAGTAAGAAATCTTCATCAAGGTAAGTTGTCTATATTTTATAGAATACAAGTTCTCATCTAATTAGTAGGTTTATTAATACAATTAAGTGTGTGCTTAGTTAATAAATTATTTAATTAATTTATTAATTCAGATTTAGTTTAATAGGATTAATTCATACTAATCATATGTTTTGATAATTGTGTAATTAAGATCGCCACCAAATTAATACTAATAATTTATATATAATGGTTTATTAAAATGATAAATATAAAAAAAGTATTATAGGGATAGTTTACTCTAGTGCATATCATAATCATGATATATTTATATAAGAATATTTTTTAATATGATTTACAAACAAAAGTATATTAGGGAAGCTCCCCTACAAATAATGTGTTGGCAATTTTACAATGGTAATAATTGTAAGACAAGCAAGACAAGGAAGATTTACATAAAAGTTTTAACAACTAAAAAAGAGGTTAGGGGTGAAAATCTCAAAGTGTTCCCTTGTTTGGGGTGAGAGATAAATAGTGTGTAAGAAAACATTGTATGGTTGTGGCTTCTAATAGGATTTTTGAAGAATAATTTTAATGGAGTGTTTAAGGGAAATTCAAGTCTTGTTGGAGTTGGTGTTGTAATTAGAGATGATCAAGGTAGATTTGTTCATAGTGGTTCCTTATTTCTTAGTTGTTGCTCAAATAATGAAGTAGGATAGGAGGTTGTGGTTGTCGAGATTTCCTTGGCTTCCTCTCTAGGTTTAAAAAAGGTAGTAGTTAAAGGAGACTCTCTTAATGTTATTCACGATCTCTATAAAGGCAATTGTCCTATGTAGAAACTTCAACACTATTTGGCTAAGGTGTATGCTCAATGTTCCTCCTTTGATGAAGTCATTTTTTGCATCGTTATAGGGAACTAAATGTGGTAGAATATGTTTTAGCCAACTTATGGATCAAGAGCCTTTGATATAGCATTATACAACATGCATATTGATTCTTGGGAGGGTTTAAGGGATCGGTTGGCCTTCAAAGCACCTTAGATTTTATTTTTTCTTGTCTTGTCCATGTGGTCACTTTCCATTTCATAATTAACATTTATGTGCCTTTTGAAAAGCAGTTCATGTGATGTTTTTTTTTAGACTCCAAGGTGGTGGATTTGAAGGTATCTGAAGAATTTGCTAATTTAATCTATTTTCTTTTCTATCTTTGATTCAACACAATCGATTTGTGTAGTTTACTCAAACCCTTTTAGGTTTACTATATGGTTTTCGGGTTTCATTTATGTGTTGTCTATGTTGAGAAACATGGTAAACTACTACAAATAAAAACTTGTTCATTTAGTATACAAATCTAAAATACTAATTAAAGTATCATATGATTAACCATGAGATTAATGTGAGGAAGTTTAAATCAACAAATTAGAAATTAACAAACATATAAAATAAATTCATAACACTAGATATAAGTGGAGAAACCCTTTTGAGAGAAACTCCACCATCAAAGAGAGGACAAGTAATGTTACATTAATACATCCAACTATCTCCCTTTAATCTAACATCATTTTGGCAACATAATAGTGCTCAACTTGTAAAGACCCATGAAACAATTATCCAAGGCATCTAATTTATAGAGAACCAAAGGGAGAAAACCATAAATGGATTCCCAAAATCAAAACCACCAAAACCCAAGGTATAGCAAAAACCCAATGCCTCCATGTAACAAATTTTCAATACTTTCATGAATAACAACCATAACATTCAACATTTTTGACCCATGTGAAGAGTGGGCATACATTCGCAATATGCTACTCCAAAATGGAATGGCCAACTATTTGTTAGGAAAGGTGTCTAAACCTTCCAACTACAAACGGTTTCTATTCTTCCCAGGTTTGATCTTTTCGAATACCCTTTATCTTGAAGAATGGTTTAGAACTTTCAAAGTTTCCAAAAGGGGCTAAAAATGACAAGGCTTACTATTTTCAGTAACTCTACATTTGAGCTTGGATGAATCCAAAATTTTCCCAAAAGGTGCGGAACTTCCAAGTAAACATCTTGGGTGAGTTTTGACTCAAGATCATACTTGGATTGCAATATATTAAAGTTTTCGTTTTTGAAACTCCTGAAAAAAGGTTTAAACTCATATTTGAGGCACTTAGAGGTCCTTAAATGCACTGAAATTTGTTGTAACCAGTGAAGTAAGTTATAGATTGATAGATCTCTTCATGATCTTTCCGATGCATCAAACGGTTTGTCAATTGGACACCCGGATCAGAAGTTGTGGCCTTCAGAAGTTGGACCTCCTGTTTTAGGAAATGTGAAAACGTGTTGGACACTTAAAAGAGCTGTAAAGAGGAGAGTTACACATGTTGGTGTGTGATTTGGCAGATGACAAGGCATCTTTAATTGGAGATAATTTGGGCACCACTTTTGGGTGGTTTTTGTCTCATTGTTTTTTAATTACCGTTGACGGTTTACTGTATTGTATCTCCTATATATCAAGAGCTTGAGATATAGGTTGTGTGTGAGAGTCTTATAGATGTTGAGTTGCCTCCAGAACTCTGGTTGGTTATACTCCTATGAAATTTTTCTCTGTAAGTATATTGTAATCTTCTTGATTCCTAAATAATATATTGGGTGGCTTTGGAGTGTGGGGTTTTTCTCTCGGAAGGGTTTCCCCACGTAATTACTGTGTTATGGTATGATTGCTGTTTGTATTTATTTCTATAGCTATTGTAAAGATCTGAAAAGTTCTACATATCTCTTCCCTCCATATTAGTGTAGGAAGTTGTTCTGCTACCTTAGCTTCCTTACAAGTGGTATCAGAGCTTGATCACCTTTGTTTTCAGTTGTGGGTTGTTGGGTTTTTTGAACTAATCCAGTTTTGAGTGGGAGCTTGTACATAAGATACTTTGTGATCTTGTTGCAGGGACTTTTAGATGGTGAGCACATCAGGGAGAATAAAGGTAGAAAAAAATTTTGGTAACAATTTTGAGATGTGGAAGCTGAAGATGGAGGATCTATTAATTGATTAAGATCTATGGGATGCTATTGATGAGAAAGTTTCAAGGCCCACAGATGCTACTTTGGCTGCTGAATATGATCTTATGGACCATAAACTAAAGGGTCTAATCAAATTGTTCCTAACAGACTCTGTTTTAATCAATGTCCATGAAGGGCCCTCTGCAAAGAAACTATGGAAGAAACTCAGTGAAATATATCAAGCCAAATCTATAGTGAACAAGATTTTCTTGAGGAAGAAATTGTATTCCTTGAAAATGGAAGAGGGTGGGTGAATTTCAGACCACCTGGAAGCATTCAATATGTTGGTGGATCAATTGGCATCAGTTGGTATAAAAATGGATGAGGAGGAGAGATGTCAGATCCTACTTTGTTCTTTGCCCAATTCATGGGATTCTCTTGTTATGGTGATTGGGAGTAATTCTGTTATCTTGAAAGTTGAAGATGTTGTGGGTTCTTTGCTTTATGAAGAAATGAGGAGAAAGGTATCCATCAATGCCAAATAATCCCTAAGTGTTTGTGGAAGATCTAAAGAAAAAAGGCAAGAAGAGTGATAAGCATGATAAATCCAAGTCCAAGGGGAGATCCAAATCTCCTAGAAAGTCCAATGTTATTTGCTAGAATTGCGGTAAGCCTGGACACTTCCGTAAAGAGTGTAAAGAAGAAAAGAAGAAATTTGATTCTGATTCTAAGTTTGAGAAGGAAGACGGTGATGCATTCATTTTAGCTTTGGCCACTCGTTCAGGTAATGATGCATGGTTAATTGACTCAGGTGCATCTTTCTATATGACCCCTAATAGAGATTGGTTTTCTGAATATGAAGAATTTGATGGAGGTAAGGTGTACTTGGGTGATAATTCTCATTTAAATATTGTTGGCTGTGGTAAAGTTAAAATTATATTTCCTAATGGTAGAATAAAAAGGATTAACGGTGTGTTGCATATCCCTAGATTAATAGGCAATTTATTATCTGTGAGCAAACTAATAGATGCAGGTGTGCAGGTAGTATTTTTTGATACATGATGCAAGATGGTTAGAGGTGCTATGGTGATCGCTAGAGGTGTCAAATTTATCACATTGTATAAGATTGATGCATACACTGTTGAGTGCAATAGTACTTCTGTGAAAAGTAAATATGTGACTACTTCATTGGAAAAGGAGAGGATTTCAATTTCAATGGATGGTCATGGATTTTGGGTACCTAAGGGTGCTCTTTCTTCTGAATCAAAATTGCCTACAAAGAAGACTATGTTATGGCACTAGAGACTAGGCCACATAGGAGAAAAGGGTCTAAGAACCTTCAAAATAAAAACCTTGTTGAAGGGTTCACAGATTGTAATCTTGATTTTGATTTTTGTGAGCATTGCATTTATGGTAAACAAAACCGCATTCGGTTTTACTAGATTTCTCATAAATCTTGTGGTGTATTGGATCTTATTCATTCTGATGTGTTTGGTCCTATAGATGTTCCTTCCATTGGAAATTTCACATATTATGTTTCATTTATTGATGATTACAGTAGAAGGACATGGGTATATTTTCTAAAGAGTAAATATGAAGTTTTTAGTCGATTTAAAGAATTTAAAGCAATGGTTGAGTTGCAGACTAAAAAAAATAAAATGTTTGAGGACTGACAATGGCGGTGAATTTTTCTCTAATGATTTTGATATATTTTGTAAAGACTGTGGCATTCAGAGACAAAAGACAACTCTGTATTCTGCACAATAGAATGGAGTTGCAAAAAGAATGAACATGACATTGATGGAGAAGGCTAGGAGTATGCTTAGTGGTGCTGGTCTAGAACAAAGGTTTTGGGTTGAAGCTGTTGCCACTGCTTGCTACTTGATTAACAGGTCTCCTACATTAGCTCTTATTGATAAAATGCCTATGGAGGCGTGGTCAGGGCACAGGCCTTCACTAAGACATCTCAGAGTTTTTGGTTGTGAGGCATATGCACATGTGCCAAATGAGAAGCGAACACAGTTGGAGAAAAAGGTTGTGAAATGTATCTTCATTAGGTATAGTTATGGTGTGAAAGGATACAAGCTTTGGGACCCTGTTGCACATAAGGTAATATATAATAGAAGTGTTTTTTTTAGAGAAACTAAGCCTTCTTCTATTACATTGCAGCCAAAACAAAGTGAACAAAAAGATGTGATTCAACTCCCTTCTATGCTTGAGGAAGTTGAATCAAGGCCCTTAGAGAAGAAGTTGAGGAGAGCTTATCTAGCTTTGAATCTTTAGAAGAGGAGGAAGAACCTCTAACTCAGCTTGTTCGAAGGTCTACAAGGCATAGACAACCACCTAAAAGGTATTCACCTAATGACTAGAGATGTATTTTTGCTTTGAATACTAACATAGATGAACCTTGATTTGTAGAAGAGGCATTAGGTATGAATGATGCAGAGTCCTGGAAGATTGCTATGGATGAAGAAATGACATCTTTGAAAAAGAATGATACATGGACCTAGTACCATTGCCCGAAGGACGAAAACCTATTGGTTGCAAATGGGTGTTCAAGAAAAAAATTGGTTTAGATGGAGGTATTGAGAAGTACAAAGCACGGTTGGTTGCGAATGGTTACTCTCAGGTTGAGGGTGTTGATTACGGTGAGTTATTTTCTTGTGTTGCAAAAATAACATCCATTAGATTCTTTCTTTCTATTACTACTGCTTATGATCTAGAGGTTGAGAAAATGAATGCAAAAATGACATTCCTTCATGGCAATTTGGAGGAGGATATTTATATGACACAGCCAGAGCACTACATGGTGAAAGGTGTAGACACCCTAAAATGACCAGGTCATCACATCACTGGTATTTCATCATAACACCTGCATTTCAACGTTAATTAAATAATCTAATTATTTAATTAATTTCATCAAAATCATCAAATTCTTCTAAATCTCCCAAAATCAACATTAATTGAATAAATTCTATTTATTTTATTAATTTCATCAAAATCAACTTTATTCTTCCAAAATTAAATAATTTTTATTATTTATTCAAATCTTATCATCTTCCAAAATTCAAGTCTACATCAATTGAATAAATTAATTATTTAATTAATTTATCATTAAATCCTCTTATCTATAATTAAATAATTCTACATTATTTAATTAAATCAATTATTCTTCCAAATTTAAATAAATCATGCAAATTTATTTAAATGATCTCAATCTCTAAAAATAAAATATAATAAAATATTTTATTTATTCCTCTATCATGTACAAACAATTAAATAAATTTATTTATTTAATTTGCTTTGTATATCTTCTAATCCTCTAAGAATAAATCTTGGTCATCATGCACATCAAAATTAAATGATTTATTATTTAATTTATCTCAAATCATGCAAAAAGCAAATTACAAGTTGAGTTATTTAACTTAATCAATCTTGTTTTTAACAACTCTTAAATTAGAAAAAAAAAAATTCTAATTTATGAAATCAAATTCTATCTTTATCAAAAAAACAATTAACTTGAACAAAAATATCTTTTTGTGTGACACATGTCAGGTGCACATTCATCATGAATTCTAGATTTATCTCATTCGTTGATTCCATTGAATTTTCTGGACCGCTGATCGATCTTCCTTGAAACTTATATAAACCCCCCTCATCTCCTTCACAAATCCTCTTCGATCATTTATTCTTAGGCATTCCTTAACAACGGATTGAGTATACATCGCATCGTTGAGCACATTGATCTTTTGAGCACGAACACTACCTACATCCGCTTGTTGCAAATATGATTTCACAACATTATTGAGAAATCTACATTCATACAAAGAGAACTATACAATCTAGGTGAAGTCTTTCTTGTTTTAAATTGATTTATTCATTGATATTGGATTTTACTTAGATCGATCTCTTTACGTTATGGGTAATTTAGTTGTTATTATCATTGCTTTGTGATTTTATCATTCGACGTCTCGATTTTTCCTCATACACATTCTGGCACACCCGGTGGGACCCACTAATCACTCTTTTTCTTTAAATAAATTAATTTTTTTGAAGTATAGTACAGAACAACACACATCAACACATAAAAGCACCTTTGGTAGAGAAGTACAACGCTTTTGGGTGATCCTGCAGCGCCTTTGGTAGCACAATACCGCGCTTTTGGTATAACAGTAAAGCGCACTTGGTATAACAGTAAAGCACACTTGGTATAATAGTAAAGCACACTTAGCATAATAGTAAAGTGCTTTTGGTTGGGATAACAGTATTGCAAACTTCAAAACCCCATAACTTTCTCAAAACTTAACGAAATTCGATGCTTTTTTAAAAAATTACATAGAAAATTATAAGGAATCCATTGATGATTTTTAATCTTTTGTATCTCATCATAATTGTCACCAATTTTCTGGATTTCACTTTGATTTTCTAGGGTTTCTAACTTATTGTTAAGGTTTTGACTTGATTTATGATATATTGTTGATTTGTTTGGAACTAATATCACTTGTTGCAGCGTCTTATCACTTATCAACATCCTGGATCATCACTCAATCATTCAATTATCATTTGATCTAGCTTTCTTGACAAAATATTATTTTTTGCAGGCCTATTATTACACCGTGCCTTTGGTATAACAGTACCGTGTGTTTGGTAGTATAGTACCACGCATTTGGTAGTACAATACTGTATCTTTGGTATAACAGTGCCTTGCCTTTGGTATAATAGTGAGTTGCCTTTGGTATAATAGTACTGCGCCTTTGGTATAATAGTGCCTCACCTCTAGTAAAACAGTAAGTTGCCTTTGGTATTACAGTACAACACTTCTGATCATTTGTTTTGATTTTGGCTAACTATTGAGTGGGTGTGGAACTAATCAACTTTTTGTAGCTTCTTAGTACTCACATAGAGCAAATGGGTTTCTCTAACATGTTCTTGCAGGACAAGCGTTGAAGAATCTCAATCTATCGCACTAAGTCTTAGGAACATATTGCTTTCTTAAGGGACAAAACATCTTTTTTTTTGCAATCTAAGTCTTAGGAACATATTGCTTTCTTAAGGGACAAAACATCTTTTTTGCAATCTAAGTCTTCGAAACATATTGCTTTCTTAAGGGACAATGAACATGAATGCAAAAACACTTCAATTTTCTTAGGGATAATGGACATGAATGCCAAAACACTTCAATTTCATAAGGGACAATTGACAACTACAATCGTGTGTGTGCCTAATCTAGTTGCACCTTATTTTTCTTATAACAAGACAATTGAACCTTTGTTTGATGTGCTTGATCTTACATTTTAGTTATTCCTTTAGAAGGGCCTACTTTTGGATTGCACTTCATCCAAAAGGGATGACCCTAAGTGAAGTTTTCCTTTAAACTGTTATATAAGAGGGATAAGGCGAAAGCCAAGTCCTAACCAACATTAGCCTTACCTTCTGGTGCCAAATCAAAAACAGGTGTACTAGCACTTTGTGGAAATAATTTTCACATTGTGCGAAGTGTTTGAAACTCTTGGTAGGATTGGTTAAAGCTTTTAGTAGCTTGTCACATTGCTCGTAAGGCATTGGTCCCTCGAAGTTACTAAGAACCAATCTAGATAGTGATTACCTGATCCACCTCCAAACGTTGCGGTAATCATCAGTGCAAGGGGAATTGATTTAAGCCCCCAAGATACTCACCATTGCCTCCCTTGAGAAGAGATAGTATTCCCTCGGCCATAAAGCTCTTGTGACCTACTTGAGCTTTCTAAGGGGAGGGTGAGATATCTCTACCTATCATCTCTCGCAAAGATACAAATGTCTGACACCTTTATGGAATGACATTTGGTCGATGGAGAACTAAGTTGTGAGCTGAACTACCACAATGAACCTTTGTCTCTAGGGATAAAAAGTGCTTGATATTGTTTGCAATTATCTAATACCTGTGGAAACATTGGGATTTTTTGTGAGCCTCGAACATACACTATCTATTGTCTCAGTCCTTTTTGCCACCTTGTTTGATGTGTTTTCTCTTTCCAAGGCAAATCTAATTAAAATCAAATCTAAAACTATCAAAATTTACCTTATAAGCATCACTTACACTACTTCAGCACCTTTGGTATAATAGTAGCATTCCTTTGGTATACCAGTAGCTCGCCTTTGGTATAATAGTAGCTCGTCTTTGGTATAACAGTACCTCGCCTCTGGCAGCCTACTTTAGTGCCTTTGGTATAACAATAGCTCACCTTTGGTATAATAGTAGCTCGCCTTTGGTATAACAGTACCTCGCCTCTGGCAGCTTAGTCTAGCACTTTTGGTAACACAGTAGCTCACTTTTGGTAACACAGTCCTGTGCCTTTGGTCAAATAGTTCAGCGCCTTTAGTCCAGTAACTATTCATCAAAATTGTCTTTTCCAAAAAACACAACAAAATCCCAGCAAGAATCTCAAACAAAGTATCCTAGTGCATCCCATGGTAACCACTAGACTCCAGCAAACTATGAAGGCTAAACAAGTTGTCCCAAGGAAGTGCAAATTGCCTCCTCATACACCTCAACCAAGCCAATCCAACATGACTCCAAAGGGTACTCCAAAAACACCAATGGAAAGACCAACAAACTCACAAAACAGGCCGCAACATGACCAACCAAACAATCCCCATGAAGGTAATGTCCCTTTGGTTGATGTAACTCAATTCACCATCGACATGCCTCATGATTTTTCTACACCCAGTTATACCACGGTTCAAGTCCCATCTCAAGAAGAGTGACACTTTGAAGAAGGTCAATCCTCTCAAGTAGATAGACATGACCTTGATGAAATCATACAAGATCCTAGAGCCATGGCTGCCTTTGACAAAATCCTTAGTGAAAACCAAGATCATTTCTTTCACTTACTAGCCAAACAAGGAGCCAAATTACCTCAAGATTTTGATCTATCCAATCTTAAGGAGCCAAACAAAACCCATGATGCCATAACTGTGGGACAAACCATGTCAACTGTGACCAGACCCATACCTAAACAAAGCTTACAAGGGAGAACAATGGCACAATATGAGAATCCCCTTTATCAAAACCCAACGACAGAGAGACCCATATCACCTCTCATGACTCCTATGGAGATCTACAAACACCAACAAGAGACTCTACAACCTCAAGCAGAACTAGCCAAACAAGCTGCTATAGCCCAATCAAACACATAATAAACTCCTGAAATGTCCACACCAATCACAAGTGGAACATTGGCTACCCCATCACGAGAAGGTTTCCCACAAAATTACAATTTGAGAAACACTTATGTAGCCATACAACAAGGGTCTCAACAAACACCACCCACAACGATCATCTACACTAACATTTTTTCAACACATATCTCAATTAACCTCAACCATTGCAAAACACATCTACCTATGTCCCTCCACCACAATGATCTTCCACTCTCAACCTAACCCACACCTATCTCCATCCGTAACATTCCCAAAACCAAACTTCCCAAAGCTATGTTCCACCACCGCAATCAAACCCAACAAACTTTAGCTTTCCTCCACCAAATTCTTTCGTCACACCACCTCCGCAATACCAATAACAAAACTCTTATCTATAACCATCACAAAGCCTACATTCTTACCTATCACCACCCCCACCTCCCCAAAATCAAAGCACCCAAATCCAACCCAATCCAAACCCGACATACAACACATACGACCCTAACCAATCATACGACTGTTATAACACCAATGCCCATGGCTTCCACTACAATCTTCCATATGGGCAACAACAACCACCTCTTAGACAACAGGAGATGTTTCCAACCCCTCCCATAACTATGGAGATAAAAATTGTGGAGGTTCAACAACAACTATCTGATCTTACATTTGGTAACACCAAGAAGACCTTCTCTTTGGAAGAAGTTTGTCATCCATTTGATCGGTCATTACCCATGATCCCTTTTCCTCACAATTTCACTATTCCCAAGTTTGATAAATACAAAGGAAAAGGAGACCCAAAAGACCATCTTAGAGAATTCTATCTCACTTTCTTCGAGGTCTCACATAACGACACATATCTTATGCACCTCTTTCCTTGCAGTCTTGGAGGTCAAGCTATAGAATGGTTCTTGCACCTACCCACGGGTATCAAATCTTTTAATGAGGTTGCAAAGAAATTTTCCACCCATTTCTCTTACAACATAGAACATGAGATTTCCATGACCGACCTATGCAACAATAAACAGAAAAATGGGGAAACTTTCATCTCCTTCCTTCAAAGATGGAGACAAATGGCTAGAAAACTCCCATTCAAGATACCTAAAAAGTAGATTGTTAGCATATTTGTGTAGAACCTTAACCAAGAATTGGGTTTCCTTTGTAAACCCTTAGTGCTACAACCTTTAACAAAATTACCTACAAGGGCATCAATATTGAAAAGTCCCTCATTGCCAAAGGCATGGTCAAAATCTTCAAAGACAACAAAGACAATGCTCCTCAACAACAATCAAACGACAAACCAAAATTTTGGAACAAAAATAAAAATGTGGTCAATGATGGTGTGGTAGATTCTAAACATGTCCAAACACTCAAACACCCCTTCATCTTTCAAAACCCAGTCAACCTCCACCTCAACAAAACCAACAACAACAAAGAAAACCAAACCAAAACCAACAACAATGACAACAAGAGCGACCTTAACAAGATTACCCTCCGCAATGTCAATTCACTCCCTTGGGAGAGGCTATAGAGTTTGTTCTACATAAACTTATAAACAATGGACTCGTCACCTTACCAGATGCTCCCCCATATGGCGAACCTGTTTACAAAACCGTACGGTACAAAGAAAATGACTATTGTGAGTACCATAGGACCAAAGGACACATGACCTCATCATGCATGAAACTCAAGCACGTGATCCAAAACCTTATCGACGAAAAACAAATCACTTTTGATGATGAACCAACAACTCAAAAAACTAATAAAGACCTCAACATGTACAAGGAGTCATTCCCTAACCATGGTCAAGGTCAAAATCCTGACAAAGGTAAAGGTGTTAACAAAGCTTCAACTTCCTATGACTCTATTGTGGGTCGTTTTGAAGAAAGTTGTGTATCTACCCTCACAATCAAAGGCAAATCTACGAATTGTGCAGTTACAACTCACTGTGGTCATGTCACCCTGCGTGGTCCTACACCAAGTCTCCCAACCCAATCTAATTACAATCTTCTCGAATATCTAGGGAAAACCCCTGCACAGATCTCTATCTTGGACCTTCTATAGTCATCACCCGCAGATAAAACTGTGCTCAAAAAATCCCTACAAGAGTCTTCGGTTCCTAATGACATAGAGGTCATAGATTTCCAAGCTATTATAGGTAACATTGCCTCACCCTATAATGTGGTCTTCTCTAAAAAGGACCTCCCATCTCATGATCCATGTCACAACGATGCCCTTCACATTGAAGTCTTCATCCATAAACACAAGATCAAATGCATACTTATAGATGGTGGTGCTGGTCTCAATATCTATTCTCTAAAGTTACTCAAACAATTGGGATACTCTAAGGATCATGTCAACATTGATCAAAGTATTACAATCAAGGGGTATGATGATGCTGAACACCGATCAGAAGGTGTTATCCACTTGCCTATACAAGTCGGCCCTGTCATGCTTGAAACCAGGTGCCAAGTCCTTGACATTGAGCTACCTTATAACATTATCTTAGGATACCCATGGATCCATGCCATGAAAGCTGTTCCCTCAACGTACCATCAGTCTCTCAAATTCCCATTTAATTATATGGAGATAACCATCCTTGGAGATCCTAATCCTTTCGAATTCTATCATGTCTTGCAAGGCAGTTATAAGAATTGCAACCAAGTGCCCAATAATGACAAAGCCCATGAATCCCCATTGCATGTTGATGCTGAAAATCTGACAAAAGCCTCTGCAACTGAACCTAATCCCAATCCTATTCCCAAAATCAAAGCTCACATCTGTGATATAGGCTTTGGCAAATATGATATCTCAAAATCTTGTTGTGTAGGGCGGATGCCCCTATCTCCTAAATCCTATGGCCAACTGCCCATAGCCAAAGCAACTAAGAAAGCAACTATTTCTTTCCTAGCATCTCTAACCCAATTCCAAGAGGGAAAGTTATTAGTAGAGGAAACTATTGAAGACATCTCTTCTTAGCTCTACAAGGAGAAAGAACCAGTCCTAATACCAGTCAAGCAATATGGCAATGGCCTAAGAATTGTGAAAAACATGGGCTACAAAGGCAAAGGTGGCCTTGGAAAATAGAATCAAGGAACAATGGAACCCATTATTGTGAAGAAGAAACTAGACAAGAAGGGGTTAGGATTTGGTAGGAAGGTACCACACCTTAGACATCAAGGGTGTTCTTGACAAGGTAGCACAAACTTCTCTCGCAAATTCGACATCTAATGAGGATATCATTAATGACTCTTCCCTCCATATGACTAACCTATTCAAAGAATCCTCCGTATTTATGCTATCATCCGTATCCTTAACATCCACCACCAACACCCAGATTGTAACACTTGTCTACCCTAAACTTATCGATTGGGACCAACAAGAGGCCCTCGTCCTAGATGTATTTCAAAATGACAAAGCTATTGCAGAGTTCATGGGACTCCGGGATGGTATTCCTCTTAGTGATCACAAATTTGGTTTTTTAATGGAACTAGAGCAAACTGCTTATTTTGGTGAGAATGCTAAATCCTCCAGTCGCAAAAATAACAATAAAGAAAGATCTCTAGGTGAAAACCACACTGTGGCACCTTCCGATCACAAAACATTAAAAATAAAGGACGTATCTAAAGGTGAAAACCCAATTGTGGCACTTGAGGATGGAGGATTTGACCTTCCCTTACCATCTAAGTATCAAGAGAAATCAGCTCTCCTAGTGGAAGATTCTATAGAGATAAACCTTGGCACAGAACAAAATCCTAAGACCACATTCCTTGCAACATCATTATTAGAACAAGAGCACAAGAATCTTACCACCTTCTTCTTACAAAGAACCATCAACTTTGCGTGGACCTATGCTGATATGCTAGGGCTAGACCCTTCATTAGTAGTTCACTATCTCATGGTTGATCCAAAAGCTAAACCAGTCAAACAAAAGCTAAGAAAGATGCATCCACATATTGCTCTCCTAGTGAAAGTTGAAATACAAAAATTGTTAGATGCAAAGTTTATCAAGCCAATTGATTATCCAGAATGGTCTCCAACATTGTACCTGTGGCTAAATTGAATGGGGGCATCCACATGTGTTCTGATTTCAGAGATCTCAACAAAGCATGTCCCAAAGATGACTTCCCATTGCCAAACATTGATCTCATAGTAGACTTGACTGTTGGTCATGAAATGATTTCTCTAATGGATGGATTTTTTGGCTACAATCAAATAATGATAGCAGAAGAAGATCAACATAAAACTACTTTTACTTGTCTGTGGGGTACCTATTGTTGGTGCGTCATGCCATTTGGTCTTAAAAATGTAGGGGCAACCTATCAAAGAGCAATCAAAGTGATATTCCATGATCTCTTTCATCATATCATGGAGGACTATGTGGATGATATACTAGAAAAGTCTTCTAGGGGAAATCACATATAGGTTCTAGGGAAAATCTTTGATGGACTCAAAAAATATCAAGTAAGACTCAATCCAAAGAAGTGTGTCTTTGGGGTAGCTTCAGGAAAACTATTGGGATACATTGTATCTCACAGAGGCATTGAAGTAGATCCAACAAAAGTCAAGGCTATAGTAGAGATGCCTCCACCAAAGAATCTGAAAGCATTAAGGAGCCTTCAAGCAAGGTTACACTCCATTAGGCGTTTTATCTCACAGCTAGTGGATAAATGTCAATCATTTCAATACTTGCTATGGAAGGATGTCTCATTTCGATGGGATGATACGTGTCAAGAAGCATTTGATCAACTCAAGGAATATCTAGCTACACCTCCTATCTTGGTACCACCAGTCACTGATAGACCTTTGATATTGTACATCTCAACTATAACTGCAGCCCTAAGGGCTCTTCTAGCACAACATGATGAATCAGGAAAAGAGCATGCAATCTATTAATCAGTTGAACCTTGGTGGTTTATGAACTAAATTATTCACCTATGGAAAGAGCTTATTTAGCCTTAGTGTTCGCTTCCCAAAAGTTGCGACATTACATGCTAAACCAACATACAAATCTCATAGCAAAAATTGATCCATTGAAGTATCTCCTAGCAAAAGCAACTCTCACAGGTAGATTAGCTAAATGGGTCATGATCCTTAGTGAGTTTGACATTGAGTATGTGGATCGTAAAGCAATCAAGGGACAAGCCCTAGCAGATCAACTAGCAGAAGCACCCATGACAGATGTACATCCTATGGTCTCTGACTTTCCAGATGAGAATCTCTTCACTCTTTCTACCTTAGTAATGTGGAAGTTGCATTTTGATGGTTCCTACACATAGCATGGATCAGGGGCCAGCATCTTATTCATCATGCCTCAAAATGACTATATTCCAAAGTCATATTGGCTTGCATTTCCTTGCACCAACAACATAGCTGAGTATGAAGCACTCCTCATAGGTCTCAACATAACAGTTCAATGGGACATCACATAACTACAGGTGTATGGAGACTCACAACTAGTCATTCGACAAGTCATAGATGAGTACCAAACAAAAGATGAAAAGTTGGTCCCCTACAAGCAATTAGTGGATGCCTACAAACCACACTTTTCTAGCATCACATTTAAGTAGATTCTAAGAGAGCATAACAAAACTATAGATTCTATGGCTTCTGTGGGGTCACTTATAGACATGCCTGCAAACACACAAAAATGTGAGTTCTTGATCGAATAATTATTGATACCAGTCGTCGATGTTCCTACTACTGAAATCATCTGTGAACTTGTTGGTCCCAATTCACCATGGTACGAAGATATCTATGAATACCTTAAAAATGGTACCTTTCCCTTTGAACTATCAGCCATCCAACGCAAAACCTTTATCCATCGATCCTCCCATTACACCATTCTGGGTGATACACTTTATCACCGGAGTCTCGATGATATCCTCTTACGATGTCTTAACGCGGAAGAAGCTGATGCTACCTTACGAGACATACACGAAGGTGTCTATGGCACACATTCTACCGGTCCTAATCTCACCAAGAAGATACTTCGCACAGAGTATTACTGGCCTACAATAGAACAAGATGCTTTATAGTTTGCTAAGAAGTGTCTACAATGCCAGTAGCATGGAGATTTGATTCATGCACCAGCTCATGAACTACAACCTGTGACTACTCCATGGCCTTTTTCACAATGGGTTCTTAACCTTATAGGACAAATCCACCCATCCTCATCCAATGGCCACAAATTTATCATTACCGCCACTGAGTATTTCATGAAGTGGGTTGAAGCCGTTCCTATGACATATATCACCGGCAAGAAAATAGCCAAGTTTATCCTTAACTACCTCATTTGCCGGTACGGTATCCCCCAAGCCATTGTCATTAATAATGGGAGACCATTCAAGAATCAAGATGTCCGTGCCTTGTGTACCCAATACAATATCCAACATTGCTTTTCCACTCCCTACTATCCGCAAAGTAACGGCCAAGCCGAGGCTTCCAACAAAACCATTCTTAAAATCCTCAAGAAAACAGTCAATGAAGCTAGTCGTGATTGGCACCTACAACTCTATCCCGCCTTATGGGCCTACCGCACTAGTATCAGAACACCAACTGGTGCAACACCCTATGCCTTGGTCTATGGTTCTAAATCCATCCTACCTATAGAGGTCGAGATCCCATCCCTTAGAGTATCCATGCATCACCTGATTGATAGAGAGGAGTATCGCACTTCCAGATTAGCTGAGCTAGAATTACTAGATGAGAGGCACCTTGAAGTGCTTAATCATCTCCATGTCTATCAAAACTGCCTCCGGTGTAACTATAACAAGAAGATCAAAGAAAGATAGTTTCAAGTTGGCGATCTTGTCCTCAAAGAAAATCAGAGAAATCAAGCAGATCAGGAAAAGAAGGTCAAGTTTGAGCCTAACTGGTTAGGACCCTTTATTATCATAGCAGCATATGGATCAGGAGCTTATACTTTAGCTACACCTGACGACATTCCTCTAGATGAGCCACTCAACAGTGTTCATCTCAAGAAGTTCTATGCTTGATCCTCATAGTATAAAAAAAACAAAAAAAAACACAAACAAAAACAAAAACAAAAAAAAACAAAAATAATCTGTCCTATGGTGAAAACCTGGTAAATAGGTGCCTTGGATAAGTACCATAGTGAAAACCTGGCAAACAAGTGTTGTGTAGAGTTAGCATCCATCATCTATCAAGTTTTTCTTCATTCAATGTCTCTTTCATAATAAAGTTCATCCATCCATCCATAATAAAACCATTGACCTTGTTTGCCTTTCCATCGCCCTATCTAAAATAGCTTGGAAATTTGTCAATGTTCATCGTCGTCATCCCATGTCAGTTATCACTTATCTTACATTGGTCATCCACACAAACACTTCCAACACTTCAAAAACACAAACACTTCAAACACTTCATCCTTCAAAGCAAAGCACAAACAAGAACAAAAACACTTCAAAACCAAAACAAAAACAAATTGACAACACAAACACACCAAACTAAACCAATCAACCATATCAAATGTATTATACAGATTGTCACACGCTTGAAGCCAGACCAAGCATCTTATACGAGGTGTTTCATTTCTAAAACTCGACACCTTCATCCTTGTGTTGGTCTAAGGATATATCGTTCCCCACAATGACAACACTATCCCACATCATCAAACACTAACCATAACTACATATCATCTTCTCCATCTTAAGGTACCTTGATCCCATGGATATGGGTATGTAGGCAGTCTAGAATACGAAGGAAGTATCCAGTACTTAGGTCCATAATATCTCATCATTTCACCAAACCAGGCTCAAACACCTTGACCCACTCATCCCTCTACCCAGAACTACATATTATCATTTTTATCTTTCCTCATAATGTGCCTTGATCCCATGGATACAGGGTATGTAGGCAGTTTGGAATACGAAGAAAGTATGCAGTACTCAGGCACATACAATTCATCATTCTTCACCCATTTCAATCCATTGACATGTCACCTTTCTAGTCTTCCGTTTATCACCAACCATTCATCTTGACTTGACTAACTCAAGTAGCAAAACAACAACCCAACTCATCCTTTCAAAGAAAAAGTCCTTAACAAACCTGAAGCAAAGAAACTTACTTACAGAGCCATATACTATCCTACATATCGATTGCCAACATCAGCTAAATCAATCTCAACCAAGCAATAGATCAACACACTTGTCTTATATAGAATGTTCCATGATCAAAACTGGACTAAATGTCTTATATGACATGTTTCATTTCCTGGAACCAGACATTATCCTTTCAACAGATAACTCCCTTTAACAGACACATCATTCCTACAATAAGGCTATTATCTATCCCAACCAATCCAATCTATCCTGAGCATCCTCTTTGGCAAGATAATATGTTGGCTGTATGTTTACTTTGTAAGTTAGTCAATTTACTTTTTGGTTTATCTTTTGTTCCTTTGTCCATTACCAATTCAAGACTACCTTGATTTATCTATATCTTGGTATGTTGCGATGCAGTACGGATTGGGGGCATAGTCATCATTGCTTTTGTGTGCTGTGTTTGAGGAATGATCTTTAGCATCTTTCTTAGTAGCATATTTATCTTGTGTAAGTGTTACAACTTAGCATCTTACATATTAATATTCTTCTTGCATTTATGTATTGAAGTTTATTTTATGTTCAAGACTATGGCGCCTTCACATGTCCAACAAGATTATATTATGTCTAAGGGATCTAAGTTCAAACCGTTTGCTTGTAGAGTCAACATCCACACACTTGGATATCACAGCACCTTGGTCATTTATACCTTGGTGGAAAACTATCCATGTGCTATATCAAAAATAAGGATAGCTCTTTATAAATATTTGTGAAACCGTTGCAACAAGCTCATCCATTTATCCAACTCATCATATGGACTTTCAAGATAAGATCTACCAATTGTCTTTCTATCATGTTCTATTCTATCTCCACTTTCTTCTATCTATCATCAACCCAGCCTCGTCTTTCCCAACACAATCTTCAGTCA
Source organism: Cunninghamia lanceolata (assembly GCA_027924645.1). NCBI lineage: Eukaryota > Viridiplantae > Streptophyta > Pinopsida > Cupressales > Cupressaceae > Cunninghamia > Cunninghamia lanceolata. The sequence goes on along the minus strand of BSBN01000165.1, from coordinate 7,751,941 downwards.
AGCATCAACCCAGTCCTTCTGTCACTTCCCTGTCTTTCCTCTCGAGCAGGCATCCTACGCTAGCTACATTGGGGCATCAAAAATTGTATCATGTCTTCAACAATCGTTCTTTGACGCAACGCTGTAAACTGCATTGCATCAAAGATGGGCAAAATGTAGACACCCTAAAATAACCAAGTCATCACATCACTGGTATTTCATCAAAACACCTGCATTTCAATGCTAATTAAATAATCTAATTATTTAATTAATTTCATCAAAATCATCAAATTCTTCTAAATCTCCCAAAATCAACATTAATTGAATAAATTCTATTTATTTAATTAATTTCATCAAAATCAACTTTATTCTTCCAAAATTAAATAATTTTTATTATTTATTTAAATCTTATCATCTTCCAAAATTTAAGTCTACATCAATTGAATAAATTAATTATTTAATTAATTTATCATTAAATCCTCTTATCTACAATTAAATAATTCTACATTATTTAATTAAATCAATTATTCTTCCAAATTTAAATAAATCATGCAAATTTATTTAAATTATCTCAATCTCTAAAAATAAAATATAATCAAATATTTTATTTATTCCTCTATCATGCACAAACAATTAAATAAATTTATTTATTTAATTTGCTTTGTATATCTTCTAATCCTCTAAAAATAAATCTTGGTCATCATGCACATCAAAATTAAATAATTTATTATTTAATTTATCTCAAATCATAAAAAAATCAAATTACAAGTTGAGTTAATTGACTTAATCAATCTTGTTTTTAACAACTCTTAAATTAGAAAAAAAACATTCTAATTTATGAAATCAAATTCTATCTTTATCAAAAAAGCAATTAACTTGAACAAAAATATCTTTTTGTGTGACACATGTCAGGGGCACATTCATCATGAATTTTAGATTTATCTCATTCGTTGATTCCATTAAATTTTCTGGACTGTTGATCGATCTTCCTTGAAACCTATATAAACCCCCCCATCTCCTTCAAAAATCCTCTTCGATCATTTATTCTCAGGCATTCCTTAACAGTGAATTGAGTATACATCACATCGGTGAGCACATCAATCTTTTGAGCACGAACACTACCTACATCCGCTTGTTGCAAATATGGTTTCACAACGTTATTGAGCAATCTATATTCATACAAAGAGAACTATACAATCTAGGTGAAGTCTTTCTTGTTTTAAATTGATTTATTCATTGATATTGGAATTTACTTAGATTGATCTCTTTATGTTATGGGTAATTGAGTTGTTATTATCATTGCTTTGTGATTTATCATTCGACCTCTCGATTTTTCCTCATACACAAAAGGTAAAAGTAATCTGGTTTGTAAATTGAATAAATCTTTATATGGCCTCAAACAAAGTCCTAGGATATGGTACCAGAAATTTGATACATATGTGTTGAGTTTGGGATTTGAGCGTTCTAAATTCGATCATTATTTTTATTATAAATCTGATGGTGGTCATTTCTTTTTTATTACATTATATGTTGATGATATGTTATTTATTGGTAAAGGGAAAGGAATGATTTTAGAATTAAAATCTCAACTTGCAACTAAATTTGAAATGAAAGATCTTCGTGCAGCTAGACACATTCTTGGGATGAAAATAAGAAGAGATAGAGTGAACATAAAACTATGGCTTGGCTAGAGTAAGTATGTCAATTCAATTTTACAGAGGTTTAACATGTAGGATTGTAGACTATTAAGTGTTTCTTTCACAATTAGAACAAAGTTACCTACTTCACAATGTCCACCATTCCCATCAAAGATGGGAGACATGAGCAGAGTAGCTTACCAGAGTGCAGTTGGAAGTTTGATGTATGCTATAGTCTATACTAGACTAGACATTTCCCAAGTAATGGGAGTTCTTTCTAGATATATGTCTAATCCTGGTAGAGTTCATTAGGATGAAGTTAAATGAGTCTTTAGATATTTGCAGGGTACCTCAGAGTATTCCTTGTGTTATCATGGTAATTTAATAGGAGACATGCATTCCCTTGATATTCATGGTTATGTGGATTCAGACTAGACAGGTGATGGTGATGTTGATAGCAAACGATCCACCAGTGCTTATGTATTTACTTTATTTGGTGGTGCAATTAGTTGGATGAGTAAGCGATAGGCTATGGTTGCTTTGTCCACTACTAAAGTTGAGTATATGGCAATTACTCATGCTTGTAAAGAAGCTATTTGGCTTAAGAGACTGTGTTCAGATATCAGGATAAAACAAGGTGTAGTGACAGTTTATTGTGATAGTCAGAGTACGATCTGCCTTGCTAAGAACCCAACATTTCATGCCAAGACCAAGCACATTGATGTATAGTATCATTTGTTAGAGATATGGTCGAGGATGGCAGGGTGAAGCTAGTTAAGGTAGAGACTTTGATGAATGTTGCAGATTCATAAACTAAGCCTATGAGCATAGAGAACTTCAGATGGTGTTTGGAGTATATGGGTCTCTTGGCCCCTAGAAATTAAATCATGGTGTTGATACTCCTTTTTCTTTTGCAAGGTGTTCGACAAGTGGGAGAATGTTAGGAAAGGTGTCTCAACCTTGCAACTACAAAAGGTTTCTATTCTTCCCATTTTTGGTCTTTTCGAATACGCTTATCATGAAGAATGGTTTAGAACTTTCAAAGTTTCCAAAAGGGGCTAAAAATGGTAGGTCTTACTATTTTTAGTAACTCTACATTTAAGCTCAGATGGACCCAAAAATTTAGCAAAAGGTTTGGAACTTCCAAGTAAACATCTTGGGTGATTTTTGACTCAAGATCATACCTGGATTGCAAGATATTAAAGTTTCTATTTTTGAAACTCTAGAAAAAAGTTTCAAACTCACATTCAAGGCACTTAGAGGTCCCTAAACACCCCAAAAGTTGTCCTAACCAATGAAGTGGGTTATAGCTTGATATATCTCTTCACGAGATTTCTGACACATTAAACGGTTCGTCAATTAGACACCCAGATCAAAAGTTATGGCCTCTGAAAGTTTGACCTCCTATTTTGGGAAATGTGAAAACATGTTGGACACTTAAAAGAGCTGTAAAGGGGAGAGTTAAACATGTTGGTGTGTGATTTGGCACATCACAAGGCATCTTTGATTGGCGATAATTTGGGTGCCACTTTTGGGTGGTTTTTGGCTCATGGTTTTGTAATTACCGTTGATGGTTTACTGTATTGTATCTCCTATATCAGTAGCTTGAGATGGAGGTTGTGTGTGAGAGTCTTATAGATGTTGAGTTGCCTCCAGATCTCTGGTTGGTTATAATCATGTGAAAGCTTGCTTTGCAAGTATATTGTTATCTTCTTGATTCCTGAATAATATATTGGGCGGCTTTGGAGTGTGGGGTTTTTCTCTCGAAAGGGTTTCCCCACGTAACTATAGTGTTATGGTATGATCTCTATTTGTGTTTATTTATGTAACTGTTGTAAAGATCTAAAAAGTTTTGCATATCTCTCCCCTCAAGATTAGTGTAGCAAGTTGTTCCACTACCTTAGCTTCATTACACTATTGTGCACCCTACCCGATATGCAAAGATGATCCACTCTCTCTCCTAGTGCCTATGATCAAGAAAGTGATGTAGATGAGGTCAAATCAATTTGTAATTACCATTGTCATATGCAACCTCCCCCTTACTGCTATTACAAGTAATATACAAGTTGACAATGAGAAATTATCAATAAATAATCCACCCCATCACCCCTACCCATCCTTCTACCATTCCCAAGATGTTGGAGCCACATGAGTATATAGGATTTACAAGGTTAATATTACCTTAATCATAACATTCTACTACTTGATATTGTACATTGTAATGACATAATTAGGAAACATAAAATGAATCAAGTATAGGATGCAAGGTACATTGCCTCCTTTCACCAAGATAACTTATCTATGCTCACCAGTTTCGTAAGTTAATATGCAATAGTATCTTGAGTGTCAACCTTCTAAATCATGACCTTACCACTCTCCACCATCTCACAAAAAAAGTGAAATTGAACATCAATATGCTCCATACGAGCATGGTACATGGAGTTCCTGACCAAATAAATAAAACTTTGACTATCACACCTAATTTGAACCACCTTGCAAGCAAAACAAATTCCTGAACATAATATCTATACCCAAATTACCTCTTTATAGGCATATGTAGCAACCATATACTCTACTTTGGTAGCAAGCAAAGTAATTATGGGATACCTCTTACTCTTCTGACTGATATCACTGTCAAACAAAGAAAACACATAGCCACTAGTGGACCTTCGTCTATCCAATTCACTTGCCCAATCTACATCAATAAAGCCCTGTATGTCCAATAACTTTCCCACATTATTAGAACCATGATAACATAAGAAATAACTAAAAGTTCATCACAATTACCTAAACACCTTTTAGCATAAGTTTAATGCTCTCTACTAGGGTTAGACATAAACCTACTAAGAACTCCCGCTGCTTGGGCAATATCCAGTTTTGTACAAACGACTACATGTATCAAACTACCAATAGCACTAGCATAAGGCAAATTATACATATACTCAAAATCATCATCTAACATTGGACACATATCCAATGAAAGCTTAGTGCCTACAAGTAAAGGAATACTCATCAGTTTAGAATCATGCATAACATGCCACCATAATATAGTGTTAAGATACTTTTACTAAGTTAAAGCTTAATGTGAACTCGATCCCTTTTGATTTGCACCAAGAAGCTAAGTTTTAAGGTCCTTAATCATCACTTTGTTGTTACTAATAAATAACATTTCATCAACATACAAGACAATGATTAGAATCTGATCATCAGTACATTTAATGTAAACATTATGATCCTCTTCATTTATGACAAAACCCAACTTTAATGTAAAAACATAAAACTTCTAATACCACATTTAAGGCAATTGTTTCAAACCATATAAAGACTATTTCAATTTGCAAACCATTTTCCCCCATTTACCTCAAACCCATCTAGCTGTCACATGTAAATTTTCTTTTCAAGATCCCCATCTAAAAAAATAGTTTTAATATCCATTTTCTCCACTTCAAAACTATAAGAAACAACAATGGAAGGTAGGAATCTAATGGAAGATAATTTAGCAACATGAAAGAAAATTTCACCAAAATCAACTCTCTCTCTCTAGGAGTAGTGCATGGCCACCAGTCTATTCATGTACCTCTCTAACCATCCATCTACTCTAAATTTATTTTTGTACACCCACTTGCAACCAATTGGATTCCTTCCCCTCTGGAAAACTCATAAGATCCTAGCTATCACATTTATTCAAGATCATCATCTCCTCCTACATGGCCTTCATCTAAGACTCACTATCCTTTGAAGAGAGAGCCTCCCTAAAATATATTAGTTCATTGTTAGTACTACTTGAAGCAAATACATAATGAAAATTTGGTGGGGTATACCTATCAACTGGATTCCTTTGTCTCATGGATCATTTTAAAGGTAGAGTAAGGGACTTTGCTTGTTCCTTTGCATGCTCAACTTGCTTCAAATTCTCACCTAAGTCCTCTTCTTCCTCTCCATCCTCTAGTCCATTATATTCTTCAATGTGTATATTCCTACTTATTGACCTTAGTATTAAAATGCACTAATTTATTTCCTTCTTTTTCCTTTAGTTGCACAGGATCTGAAAATACTTTAAGTTCCCCAAAATTTACATCCTTAGAATAAATCATTTTTAAAGGTTAGATGATTCAAAATCTTATAAACTTTTACATTCTCATTGCAATCAATGAAGATGCATTTTTATATTTTTAGATCCAACTTGGATTATTTTCCCTTAGGCATGTGAACAAAAGTGATGTAGGAGCATCCAAACGAACTGGAGATCATCATCAAACAAAAACATTTGAAGTTGTTTTCTTCATTTTGCTGTGTTTGGATTTGTTGGCATCTCTCAGCCTTGGGGACACATGGTGTGATCAGATTTAGTGGAATTGAATTTTTACCATATTTGGACTTCAGCATATAACATGTCATCTTCACGAAAACAATTGGTCAGATGGATTGATGAGGTTTGATGTTGAATCCTCTTACAGGAAGATTGTTGACTCCATCCCAGAATTGATGACAGGTTTTGTGAGCAGACTCCTTTTGGTTTTTGAGATTTTTAAGTTTCACGACTTGTGCTGACAGTTTGGCGAAAACACAATTTCTAGAGTTTTGCAACACTTGAGACTGAACGGTTTGGTGGAGGTCTTAGGAATGCTAAGATGCTTATCCCTATCCATTTTGGCAAGGTTTTGAGTTCATGGAGAGAAGTTACAATGAAAGTTGTTTTCAGTCTGGGTAGCTCTCGTACATCTTGTCCTAGTCATTTTGGAAGTGGCAAAAACATTAAAATGAGAAAATATCAAAATATTATTAGATCACCTTCAAATTTGTGCATTTGAGATTCTTTTGTGAAAAATTGTAGTTCTGGCGATCAGTTGGCACACCATTACTCTTTTGTGTTGATGACGGTTTCTTGATGGTGTTTGATCATCATTGTCACCATGGATTTGCTGGGACGTTGCGAATGGAGATGATTCATCCCTATCATTGTGAAGAAGGCAAATATTGTTGTTGTACTTGTTTGATGAAAGGCCATAACAAAAGTGTATGCAGAGTATGTGTTTTTGGTGTGTTGAGTCGAATGGCTTTCTTAAGGACAACATGAAGTCTTATAGAGTGAAGAGTGGCTACTATTGCTGCCATGATTAGCAATGATCTCAGTCACATTTTCATGTGTTAAAGATAGACTAAGAAAATAATTCACACATCAAACAGTTTATGGGTCAGATCTTCCATCAACCAGTTCATGATGATAATATGCACTACTAAAATATCGAATGGTATTGCTGAGGTGGGGTGATGATAGTAACGACAACCCTTGTTGAAGTATTTTAGTGAAATGAAACTTTCATTTGTGAAATGGTCCCTTGAAGTTTGTGGGAGATAAAGACTATATGAGGTATGATTCCACGTTGGAGGCCGCGACTTAGAGGAAGTTGAATAAGCCAAATCCAAGAGGGCGTCGACTCAAATCCTTTTGTTTTATCTTTTTGTTGCAAGTGTTAGGGTATATGAAATAAATGAATGCCAGTGAAAAGATCTTAGTATAAAATAGACCAAGGCGCAAGAGGATAAGGCGTCAACCTTGGAGAAGAAGAATAAATCACTGCCAAAGAAAAAGAATAGATAAGAGGTTAGGTGCCAGAGATTGTAGAAGAAAAGGGCGCATGATTGGAAGGAGATTGTGGAGGTCACCCTCAAGAGGATAGGCAACACTAAAGGAAGGAGAATGAAACTCCATTTAGGCTAAAAATAATAGATGATCACAATGTTTTGTGATAGATTTATATATTTTTGACAACAGGGAGTATGGGACACTTCATGACTTGAGGAAAAGCGTGGGAGAATGGAGAGAATGTTGCCTATTGGTGAAATTATGTATTTGAGAACTTGGTAATCCCATGTGTTTGAGAATTGCTATGAGATGTTTGTGCAAGAGGGAGTCCCCTCTATGTTAAGTGGTATTAGAGCTAGATGTTCTGAGTGTATAGGTGTTGGTGTGAACACATAATTCACACATGTTAAGTTGACTTAGTGAGTCTTCTAGGTGTTTTTAGTTGAGTCTAGTTGTGTGTTGAGTTGTTGATAGTTGGAGTGAGTTGTCTTATCCTCCACATGTGCAATTAGTTATCATCCTCTAATTGACACATGTTGTAGGAATATCTCCACTTTCCACTCCACCTTTCACTCCACCTTTCTATCTCTCACCTTGCCTTTATAAGCAAGGCTATCTATCATTGTATTATATGACAGTTGTATAGAATCATTGCTCCATTGTTTTAGCATCTTCTTTGTTATCTTTGTGTGCAAGGTTGTCTTGATTGTAGGTGATCCTAGCTTGCTGAGTCACATTGACTCTTACATGGTATCAGAGCCTAATCTGTAATTTCCTTCCCTCATTAGAGAAGTTTTGCTGGGAACCTATTGTTAGGAGCGTCCTGGAGCAAATTCAACATCACAGTTGCAATCAGGAGGCCCAAATATGTATAAATCAGCTGTCCAAACGTTGAATTTTGTCATCGAAAAAAGAAGGCAATTTTTTTTTGCCCTTGGTCCCTTGGCAAAAAATCCATACGGCTGTACCATACTACATTGTCAGAATCTTTCTGCGCTAGACCCATGTCATCGCATATCCTCTAGGTATATTCATTGTACGCTGGTTTATTTTGTCTGTGGTATAAAAAATGTTGCTTCTACATTTTTTTTAGTTAGCAACCCCCTGCGTCAGTAGGTTACAACGCAGACATCCTAGTTGTCAGTCTTGACCCAGTGATCGGTGTCGAATCCAATCAACCAGCTGGGGTTTCATCAAATCGGTAGGTGTTTTGTCATACCGGCAGTAGTTATCCATTGGTGGCCTTCAACCATTAGCCAAATCTCAGTCGGCGGTGTATGCATCAGCGGTTTCATCATTGTTGACCACAGTCAGCAAGGGTCAGCATTTAGATTCTTCGTCGGTGACATTGGCGGATCTCACATCACATTCTGGCGGTCATTTATCCTTGGTCGTCATTGGTTCAAGCTGGGAATTTTGCTCAACCAGTTGGTTTTCCTATCGGCATATTCCTTGAACCAGTTTATTTCCAAGGTGGTCCTCAGAGATCCGGGTGACTACTATACATTCTATACTCGGCGGCCTATGTCTCATGGCAATTTACCAGTAGTGCTACTTAATTACCGCCCATCGTATTTCTCTCATTGGCGAACTTTATACAAAAGTGTTTTACAATTTCAGTCGACATTTGATCAACTTTAGGTTGATATATTGTAAACTCGTCGCTTGTTTTTTTATTAGCGTTTCAAACAGACTTTAGCCTACAACATTTCCTTTGGTGGTCAGTGTTCAATAGTCTTCAGTGATCGATGGTCAAAGATCAGCTGACATTTTGTTCTTGGCAGTCAACAACCGCAGATCTTAAACATTCCATCAACCTCATTCCAGTTGACGGTCTTTACCAACGGCAATCTTTCCAAAGTTCGCAGTTTAAATCTAGCTACGGAGGTCTTCTAATAGTCGCTCCTCTACAAGAGTTGGTATTATCTGTAGAGATTTGATATCCTCCGGTGGTCAACCAGTGACCTTAGCGAATATTCCATTTGGCATATTCCTTGATTCCAGCAGCGGCTAAATCAGCGGGGTCATTGGCGGTTTCAGTAGGAGCCAAAGGCTCGGGCCCCGCCAGCCAAAGTGAGGGCTTCGGCCCCACTTCAAATATTTTTAAATTGCATTTTTGGAAAACCTACGGTGGTATCGGCCCTTGAAAGGCGATTTTTTGTATAAAACAATGGTTTTGCCCCAGAGGTGTTTTTTAACCAAAAAGGTAGTTTTCTGGCCAAAAATGGCATTTTTTTCTAGTAGGGCATATTCTGTCTGAAAAGGAATATTCTACCAGGCAAAGTCAGCAGGGGCCCTATTTTGCCCCTAAAAGTCCTAAAGTAGGGCTTTTTTTCTTTTTTGCACAACTTTTGCCCACGGTGTCGAAATCGGGCAAACAAGATATCGTTGGAAATATGATAGAGAGCACTTCGTAGTGATATTAGTAATTTTCACAGATTTTGCTGTTTGATAGTATTTATTGCAGGTTGAAGACAGATCACTCTTTTTGGCTCCCGAGCTCATAACTTTTTGCCCCGATCTCAAATTTTTGCGATTCAAGCGGCATTGGAAAGATATTGACAAGCTCTAAAAATCCATCTTGTGTACTTTTCTTAGATTTTGCTCCAGGTTTGTTTTATTTCAATTGTCAGTTTTTTTGGCATTTGAGTGATAACTTGGACATTTTGATACTTGAGAAAGTGAAATTTGTTTTGAGAGGATTTGTTTGCTATAATATATCATTGTGAGTGACTGTAATCTCATTCAGATCTCTTTTTTAAGAGATTTTGTTGTTTTTCCCAATTTTGGTACCTTGAGGAAAATTGTAAATCGCACTAAGTATAAAGTGCCACAAACAAATTGGGGGGGCTCTCTTACATAGTAAAGGGGTGTTGTTGTCTTATTGTCTCTCTTTTTCATCATGGATGTGCCTCAATTTCCAGTTTTAACTCCATATAATTATCTTGAATGGAAGAAAAACATGGAGTTTGTATTGTATAAACAAAAGTTACATAGAATAACTTTAGGCACAGATCCTGAACCCATAGGTGCTACTGAGAGAAGAAAATGGTTAGATAGAAGAGATGAGGCTTTTGGCACACTTTGTCTTGCTATTTCTCCAGATCTAAGATTTCACGTTGAGTCTTGTACTACACCAAATGAGATATGGACAACACTAGACAATCTCTTTGGTAAGCAAGATAAAATAAGAAGGTTCAAATTGGAGAATGAGATAATTGCACTTAATCCTCAAGACTTTGATTAAATCAAATATTTCTTCACCAAGTTTAAGTCTCTCAGGTTGCAACTCAAACAGTGTGGCCTTGAGAAAGAAGATGAACAATTGATTCTATCTATTCTTGCAAAATTGGTTCCTACATATTTAGTTTATGTTTCTACCTTTTATGCTACAATGGATGCCTTTGGTAGTGAGTTTAAAATGCCTTAACTTGAGGAGTTTTCTGTACAACTCACTAGAGAACAAGCCAAGCTACTACACATGGGCACATTGAAGTCTCCTAGAAAACAAGCTCTAGTTGAAACACAAAGCACGAAAGATCCAAAGGATTCAAATAATAAGGGAAAGAAACAAAAGGATTCAAAGTCTAATGAGCAAGAGAAAGAATCAAAGAAAACCCCCAACTCTTCTTCCAAGGAGTCCAATAAGAAGAAAAAGCCAAAGTGTTCTTATTGCAAAAAATTGGGTCATGATGAGACTAAATGTTATGAGAAAAAAATTGAAGAGATGTCTCAACTTCTTCAAAAACATAACATTGAGTATTCTTCATCAACAACAGTTTTACCGAAGTCTTCTTCTTCACCACCATCATTATCTACATCTATAGGAATAACAGGCATTGCTAATGGGTCATACAAAGGAAAAGGACATGCACTCTTTGCTTCAACAAGTCTACAGTCAGAGAGATGGCTTCTTGATTCTAGAGCTTCACATCACATGGCATCTTCACAAGGGATGTTCTCTTCATTTCAGTCATGTACTTCACCACCTATTTTGATGGGTAACAATACCTACATGCATGCAATTGGTAAAGGAACAATTGATGTTGGTTAGAATACATTCAACAATGTGTTGTGTGTATGTTCCTTAACAACCAATCTCCTTTCCATCTACCAGATTGCTCATTGTGGTGCAGGGAAGACAGTTGAGTTCACTCCTGATTATGTGATCATTCGGTACTTGGAGAGTAGAGATATAATTGTTGTTGGGATGGTTGATCATGCATCTCGCTTGTATACTTTCTCCCATTTTGTTTCTGATGATGATGTAGATCCATTGATTGATATTAACACTCATTCATCAAGTGTGAATCATGTTTCTAAGGAGAAGTTTGGTCACTTGAACCTTGGTGTTCTTGCATCTACTTCAGTTCCTGAGACTAATTTTGAGCTTCCTCCTCCTGCCACTTCAGAGACTAGAATTAGCATAGCTTCAACCACTTCAGTTGAGCAGGATATTCCTTGTCTTCCAGATACAGGTTTTTGGGATGAGTACTTGATAGGTATTTTAGGCTTGTTTTGTGAGTCCTATCTTGATGACTTGGAGGACATCATTGATGACATTCATCTCCTCTTTGAAGGAGTTGATTCTTCTACTTCGAATGTGCGGGCACCATCTTCTCCTCTTCACTTGTCACAGTTTGGCACTTGGTTGGAGTATGTTGAGCATCATTCAGAGGATACTTTATGTTTGGAGATTGAGGATCTTGAGTTTTCATCTTGTCTTGGATTGTCACATTCTTTGATTAGGCATGCAGCACCTGATTATGTGACATCTTTTGGTTGTGACATGTGGACACTTGAGCAATTTTCAGAGACAACATACATCATGAGACTTCTTCCCTCATACCTTGAGATGGAGCTTCTTCTTCATTAGCCTTTGGATTGGTTTCTTCCTAAGGGGAGGAATATTGTTTGTAGGTACATGACACTTTCCAGTGTTCATCTTTAGGCATTCACCATCGGCATAGGAGCTACTTCATTATGGGGGGGACTTATAGTCTCACACTTGCTCTCCTATGGGGGGGTAATTGATTGTATATATGTGATAGAAGTTGTCCTTGGGGGGTCATGTTGAGTCCTCCTACTATCACTTCTTTCATTTTTATGTTTCATGCATTCTCACTTTTGGAGAGGAGTTTTGTCCCATGAGGTTTTCTCCTTTTCTCCACTTGAGATTTGCTGTACATGGGTACCTAACATGGCCTAGTAGCCAAGACCCATCAATCATTGCATCTTTATTTTAGTTAGCTACTCCCTAAGTTGCACTTAAGGGGGGGTGTTGGTATGAACACATAATTCACACATGTTAAGTTGACTTAGCGAGTCTTCTAGGTGTTTCTAGTTGAGTCTAGTTGTGTGTTGAGTTGTTGATAGTTGGAGTGAGTTGTCTTATCCTCCACATGTGTAATTAGTTATCATCCTCTAATTGACACATGTTGTAGGAATATATCCACTTTCCACTCCACCTTTCACTCCACCTTTCTAGCTCTCACCTTGCCTTTATAAGCAAGGCTATCTATCATTGTATTATATAATAGTTGTATAGAATCATTGCTCCATTGTTTTAGCATCTTCTCTATTATCTTTGTGTGGAAGGTTGTCTTGATTGTAGGTGATCCTAGCTCTTTGAGTCACATTGACTCTTACAATAGGTAGAGCATCGAATGTGAGGCCACCTATGCAAAGACCTACAAGTGGAGAGTGAAGAGTGGTAGAGAAGAGCTCGTGTGAGAATTGTTGCAGGTTTGTGAATTCCTAAACAGTTGGGAGCTGAAGAGTCGTGAAGAATCATATATTGTGAAGAGTGTGATGTGGATTGTGGAAGATTGCAACAGGTGAGATGGGGATATTTGTGAGAAAGAAGCCCATCATATGGGATGGATGGAGGCAGTACCAAAGGAGGAAGATCCTTGTGATGATGGTTGATATAACCATGAGAGTGGATAGATTGGAAGTAAGGCAACATGAATAATTGGTCATGAATGATGAAGATAAGCATGAGGTTGCTACAATATGCTGGGATGAGAGCATGGAAGAAGAGGGAAATAGTGAATTTGCAGTAGTGGCTGAGTGTCCTTTGGAGGATGTGAAAGCCTTAGCAGATGAGAGTGCAGTTAAGAAAGAGGTTACATCTGAAAATGAAGTTGAAGAAGTTGAGGTTGCAACAATAAATCTTGAGAATATTGCAACGAATGGTGAAGATAAGGATGATTTAATGTTGCAGATTTTGGTGGTAGAAGAAGAGTGGTTTGATAAGATTGCCAGTGAGGATGAGGAAGTAATGAAGGAAGAAGAGGTAATTTTTGAAAATTTTGAATTCATTTATGATTTATCTTCAATGGTGAGAGTAGAAGAGGATGTTGTTGTAGAGGATGAAGTTGCAGTTGCAGATTTGTATGTGGATGCTGCATGTTTGTGTATATAGGTTATAGAGGATGGTACAGGTGGAACTTGGTGGAGGTGGTTGGTTTGTGGTGGGTTGGATACCATGAAGGAGGAGAGGAGAGTGAAGAGTATTTAGAGAAGGAGGTTGGGCTGTGGTGGACATGAATCCACGAGAGGAAGGAGGAAGAAGTGTTAATATGTACAAGACAACTGAGAGGGGGGGTGAATCAGTTGTCACAAAACTTTAACCACTTATCAATACTTCAATTGTTTAATCACTGATATTAAGATTTAACTATGAAAGCATGAAACATGAAGCTTAACACAATAACATATTCAACACATGAGACACTAGATTTTTTATGTGGAAAACCCTATAAGGGAAAAAGCACGGTGGGTGTTAGCCCACATAAATATATGTTATAACAATACCAAAAAACAAAGGTTCATTGCCTACAGGTTCACTACCCAAAAATGCTCACTACAAAGATCGACTCACTGCTAAGGGGTGGCTCACTGCCAGGGATTTGTGAACTGATTTGATAGCATCTACTCCATGCCTAAATTTAGTTCCATTGAAGCACAATACTTCTTCTCTGCTCTGCTCTTCTTACACTTCTCACTTATCTTCACATTTTTGCACAAGGATACCTTTTTCACAGCTACATTACATGTTTTTATACAACTCAGCAACATTGGAATGAACATCAAGGTCGGCATTACATTCATCAACCGTTGGAACAGTCTCCAAGGTCGGCATTACAATCATACATAGAAATAGGTTTGGACCTAATACAAAATTTTCTAAGGGAAAGATGTAAATATGTATGCAGATCACACTACACCTTAGCTGGGACTCAAATATAATCTTCCAAGTTACAACACACTACTACAAACTTCAAAGTATCTTCGCAATCAGTGAGAGTGACCAAGTCAACCAAGACTCATGTTCTCACTAAGTCTTCTAAGAATAGTCTTCATCCACGATCCAAATTTCTCTTTGCGGACCAAATCAAAGGTAGGGATGTGATTAGGAGACATCCACAAGCACATTGTAATTGACAAGAACATACGTACAACCTCTAACCAATTTGTCAAAAGGATTCTTCAATCTGGAGCACATAAACAACACTGTCAGCCACTGTCATAAAGAAAAGATTGCTTGCGGATGACCAAATCACGAACCATAGGAGTTAAATGCAGTTATCATCATTACTAACTTGATTCCAGAACCGCAAATTGAAACACTTAATTGTGGAGGAATGCAGAGCATAATACATTCTCCCTGTCACAACCAAACATATAGAAAAAGTAGTTTTCACTCTGGTGAACATAACTAACTCAGATCTTCATACTGAAGTCTCATACTTGCAGCATAGCTTCTTCAAACATGTATCTAAATAACTTCCAATCCGCAGATAAAGATATTCATTCTACAAGGAATGCGGAGCAATCCGTTGGATTGTTCTTGTGTAGACAAAGATACTCTCTGTTTCCACTAGAGGAGCAAATTTTCTCAATATCCTCAATACCATGATCTCCAACACTTATATAGGCAAATATAAAACATCTAATTCATTACAAACAAGCATCAAAATAAGAGCATAGTTGACACCAATGACAACACTGATATGTTGACATCAATGACAACACTGGTTAGGCACATACTTGAAACAATCTTCCCCTTTGTCATTGATGGCAACATATGATGTGAAAACTATAAATACCATCAAGACAAGATTCCCCCCTTTCTCTTTACACATTTGCACTCTTTCTTCTTTGAGGTTTTCACATGATTTCTCTCCCCCTTTGACATCATGGCAAAGGGCACATACTTGCACTCTACTGCTCTAATCCAACTGAACTTTCTTTGTTATCAACACTTTCTTTCTCAGAAACATCTAGCTACTCCCCCTAAGAGATAGCCCTTAACATATCAATCTAGATCAAAGAATGGGACTTTGAGCACCAATGGATTGATGCATTCCTATGCATCTTAGTTTAGAGCAGGAGGGGTAATGACCCCTAACTTTTCTCTGAGATACTCAAAAGTATCCATAGGCAGAGGCTTAGTGAAAATATCTACAATCTGATCCTTTGTGGACACATATTCCATCTTTACTTCATTCTCTATCACCTTTTCTCTCAGAAAGTGATACCTTATAGATATATGCTTTGTTCTTGAGTGCATCACTAGATTTTTTGAAATGTTTATAGCACTTGTATTGTCATAGAAGATTACAACTGGATCTTCATACACAACTCTTATATCTTCAAAGGTAGCTTCATCCACAACACTTGAGTACAACAACATGCTGCTATAATATACTCTGCTTTTGCAGTTGACAAAGATATTGAATCTTACTTCTTGCTCATCCATGAAACCAATCTGTTACCCAAGAAGAAAGCGCCTCCACTTGTACTTTTTCTGTCATCAACATCTCTGGCCCAATCTACATCTATATAAGCACTGAGAGTGAAATCATTATCCTTTGGATACCATAAGCCATGATCTAGTGTGCCTTTTAAATATCTCAAGATTCTCTTAACTACCATCACATGTGACTCTCTTGGATCTTCTTGCAATCTTGCAACAAGACAAACTACATGCATTATATCAGGTTTGGTTTGAGTTAGATAAAACAATCCTCTAATCATGGATTTGTACCTTTTCTGACCAGTCTTAGGTGATTCATTAGTTTTTCTCAGTGTGCATCCAGTTACCATGGGAGTACATACTGGTTTAGAGTCTTCCATCCCAAACTTCTTCAACAACTCTTTCACATACTTGGACTGAAATATGAAGATTCCTTTATCTGATTGACTAATTTGCAAACCCAAAAAGAAATTCATTTCACCAAACATAGACATCTCAAACTCATTTTGCATTTCACCTGCAAATTTCATGCACATACCTTCATTACCTCCAAAGATAATGTCATCAACAAAGACCACAACAATCAATATCTGATTATCATTGATTTTGAAATACAAGTTGCTGTCATAAGTGCATTTACTAAATCCTAATTGCATCAAATACTTATCTAGCCTTGCATACCAGGCTCTAGAGGCTTGCTTTAGTCCATTCAAGTCTTTCTTTAATTTGCACACCATATCACTCTATTTTGATATTTGACATCCTTCTGGTTGCTGAATGTAGACCTCTTCTTCCAACTCACCATTCAAGAATGCAGACTTAACATCCATCTGATACACTTTGAAGTCTTTGAATTTTGCAAATGCCAAAAACATTCTAATTGCTTTAATTCTTGCCACATGAGCATAGGTGAAAGGAAGCTAGGTGTGCAGAAATCGCTTCCTACACTAATCTAATGAGGAGAGATGTATGCAAATTCAATTTAATTCTTACAACTACAGCAACATAGAACATCTAACAGAGATAGTGCAACAATACACATACACACAGAAAGTAGACAGAAGAGAGAGAGACAAGATATACGTGGGGAAAACCCTTACGGGTGAAAAACCCCACACTCCAAAACATAGCTCAAATGTATTATAGTAAACAATAACAGATTACAATACAGTTTCAGAGCCAATGCTCTTTCAGGAGTCTTCAAATGTCAAATCTAGAGATATTCCGGCAGCATAACAGTACTTGTACCAAAGTTATATATCTCCCATCCAAGCACCTATTTATATAGAGTTTACAAGGCAAATATGGAACCTTCTAGAGATGTGTGTCCATCTTGGACTCATGCCCCAAAACCCATGCCTAAGGACACTTGTCCAACATCCCATCCTGAAGTGGGTGCCTGGTCCCAAGATAGGTTACGACAGATGCTCTTATACACCTTACAGCTGTCATAGAATCCGTCATACATTGACTAAAAATATCATATTCCTCTTACATGTCATAACCACCCTTGACCACCCAAAGATGCCTTTCTCTCGTGCAAAGATACTCACCGACACTTGTCATTAATTAAAAATAGTTTGAGGTTTCGGGGGCGTTGCCCCTGAGCCCCCATGAGGGCGTTGCCCCTCGACCTCGCCCTGTACCGCGACAGGGAGTGCGCCAGGGGTGCTACCCCTGGACCCCGCAAGGGGTTACGCCCCTTGACCCTGTCTTGGGGGCGCTGCCCCCAAACCCCCATTAATTATTCAAAGGGGAAACCGTGGCTGCCAAAGTCACCAAAATTTACCCTGCTGCATATACACAAGGTGCTGACTATGCCAACTCAACATATTAAGAATTTGCAAAGGTTGAGACACCTTAATTCCCAACAATAGGTCTCTTCAAAATCTATTCCTTCAACTTGAGAGTATCCTTTGCATACCAACCTTGCTTTGTGTAGAGTTAAAACTCTACATTTTGTAGCATTAATTAGTAGCAGCCATATTGTTTTACTTTCAGTCTATTTGTATTGCAAATATTGCCCGCGAGTGGAATGTGTAAAAGTCAATGTGACTCAGCAAGCCAGGATCACCTGCAATGAAGACAACCTTCCACACAAAGATAACAGAGAAGATGCTAAAACAATGGAGCAAAGAATCTATACAAAGATCATATGAATTTGTGTGAAATACAATGAGAGAGCCTTGCTTATAAAGGCAAGGTGAGAGCTAGAAAGGTGGAGTGGAAAATGGAGATATTCCTACAACATATGTCAATTAGAGGATGATAACTAATTGCACATGTGGAGGATAAGAAAACTCACTCCAACTATCAACAACTCAGCACACAACTAGACTCAACTAGACATCTAGGAGACTCACTAAGTCAACTTAACATGTGAATTATGTGTTCACACCAACACCCCCCCCTTAAGTGCAACTTAGGGAGTAGTTGACTAAAACAAAGATGCAATAATGAATGGGTCATGGCTACTAGGCCATGTTAGGTACCCATGTACAAAAAATCTCAAGTGGAGAAAAGGAGAAAACCTCATGGGACAAAACTCCTCTCCAAAAGTGAGAATGCAGAAAACAAATGAAAGATGTGATGGAAGGAGGACTCAAGACCCCCCAAGAACTACATCCAACACATATGTACAATCAATAACCCCCCCATAGGAGAGAAAGTGTGAGACCATAGGTCCCCCCACAATGAAGTAGCTCCTATGCCGATGGTGAATGCTTGAAGAAGAATGCTGAAGAGAAGCCAAAGCCTGCAAACAACATTCTTCCCCTTAGGAAGAAATAGGTCCAAAGGTAGAAGAAACTCCATCTCAAGGTATGAGGGAAAAAGCCTCATGATGTATGATGTCTCTGAAAACTACTTAAGTGTCCACATGTCACAACCAAAAGATGCCACATAATCAGGTGTTGCATGCCTAATCAAAGAATGAGACAATTCAAGACAAGATGAAAACTCAAGATCATCAATCTCCAAAGATGAAGAATCCTCTGAATGATGCTTGACATACTCCAACTCAATGCCAAACTGTGACAACTGAAGAGAAGAAGAAGGTTCCCACTCATCCAAAGTAGAAGAATCAACTCCTTCAAAGAGGAGATAAATTTCATCAATGATTTCCTCCAAGTCATCAAGATAGGACTCAAAAAACAAGTTTGCAATACCTGTCAAGTGCTCATCCCATAAACTTGTATCTGGAAGACAAAAAATATCTTGCTCAACTAAAGTGAATGAAGCTATGTCAGTGCCAATCTTAGTAGAAGCAGAAGGAGGTAGCCCAAAACTAGTCTCTGGAACTGAAGTAGATGCAAGAACACCAAGGTTCAAGTGACCAAACTTCTCCTTAGAAACATGATTCACACTTGATGCATGAGTGTGAATAGTAATCAATGGATCTAAATCATCATTAGAAACAAAATGGGAGAAAGTATACAAGCGAGATGCATGATCAGCCATCCCAATAGCAATGATGTCTCTGCTCTCCATGTCCCGAATGATCACAGAATCAGGAGTGAACTCAACTGTCTTCCTTGCACCACAATGAGTAATCTGATAGATGGAAAGGAGATTGGTTGTCAAGGAAGGTACACACAACACATTGTTGAATGTATTCTGACCAACATCAATATTTTGTTTTCTAGTTGCATGCATGTATGTATTGTTACCCATCAAAATAAGTGGTGAAGTACATGACTGAAATGAAGAGAGCATCCCCTGTGAAGATGCCATATGATGAGAAACACTAGAATCAAGAAGCCATCTCTCTGACTGTAGACTTGTTGAAGAAAAGAGTGCCTGTCCTTTTCCTTTGTCTGTCCCATTTGCAATACCTGTTATTTCTGTAGATGTAGATGATGATGATGGTGAAGAAGAAGACTTGGGTAAAACTGTTGTTGATGAAGAATACTCAATGTTATGTTTTTGAAGAAGTTGTGACATCTCATCAAATTTTTTCTCATAATATTTAGTCTCATCATGATCTAATTTCTTACAATAAGAACACTTTGGCTTCTTCTTCTTATTGGACTCCTCTTTGGAAGAAGAGTTGGGGGTTTTCTTTGATTCTTTCTCTTGCTCATTATACTTTGAATCCTTTTGTTTCTTTCCCTTATTATGTGAAGCCTTAGGATCTTTCGTGCTTTGTATGCAACTAGAGTCTATTTTCTAGGAGACTTCAATGTGCCCATGTGTAGTAGCTTCACTTGTTCTCTTGTGAGTTGTGTAGCAAACTCCTCAAGCGAAGGCATTGTAAACTTACTACCAAAAGCATCCATTGTAGCATAAAAGGTAGAAACATAAACTGAATATGCAGGACCCAATTTTGCAAGAATGGATAGAATCAATTGTTCATCTTCTTTCTCAAGACCACACTATTTGAGCTGCAACTTGAGAGACTTAAACTTGGTGAAGAAATCTTCAATTTGATCAAAATCTTGAGGATTAAGTGTAATTATCTCATTTTCCAATTTGAACCTTCTCATTTTATCTTGCTTGCCAAAGCGATTGTCTAGTGTTGTTCATATCTCATTTGGTGTTGTACAAGACTCAACATGAAATCTCAAATCTAGAGAAATAGCAAGATAAAGTGTGCCATAAGCCTCATCTCTTCTATCTAACTATTTTATTCTCTTAGTAGCACCTGTTGGTTCAGGATCTGTGCCTAAAGTTTTTCTATGTAAGTTTTGTTTATACAATACATACTCCATGTTTTTCTTCCATTCAAGATAATTATATGGAGTTAAAAGTGGAAATTGAGGCACATCTATGATGAAAAAGAAAGACAACAAA
The DNA here is from genome assembly GCA_027924645.1 of Cunninghamia lanceolata. NCBI lineage: Eukaryota > Viridiplantae > Streptophyta > Pinopsida > Cupressales > Cupressaceae > Cunninghamia > Cunninghamia lanceolata. The sequence continues at coordinate 7,731,183 of BSBN01000165.1, read as the reverse complement.
ACAACAACACCACTTTACTATGTAAGAGAGCCCCCCCAATTTGTCTGTGGCACTTTATACTTAGTGCATTTCACAATTGTCCTCAAAGGACCAAAATTGGGCAAACAACAAAATCTCTTAAAAAAGAGATCCAAGTGAGATTACAATCACTCACAATGATGTATTACAACAAACAAATCCTCTCAAAACAAATTTTACCTCCTCAAGTTGAAAAATGTCCAAGTTATTACTCAAATGCCAAAAAATTGACAAATTGAATAAAATTCACCTGGAGCAAAATTTGAGAAAAGTGCATGGATGGTTTGAAAGAACTCCTAAATACCTTTCAGATGCCACTTAAATCATGAAAATCAGAGATCGTGGCAAAAAGTTATGAGCTCAGAAGCTAAAAAGAGAGATTTGTCTTCAACCTACAATAAATGCTATCAAACAAAAAAATCTGTGAAAATAACTAATACCACTATGAAGTTCTCTCTGTCAGCTTTCCATCGATATCTTGTTTTCCTGATTTTGACACCGTGGGCAAAACTTATGCAAAAAAGAAAAAAAACCCTATTTTAGGACTTTAAGGGGCAAAATAGGCCCCCCATTGATGGAATATTCCTCCCTGCCGGCAAACTATTGTTGGAAAACAACCTGTGAGGTCTGAAAACCACCTATGAGAGAAAAAAATGCCAGGTTATGAGTGAAAACCTCTTGGGTTTTATGCAACCATAGGTTGTAGGTTGAGGAGGAATATTCTCCTGTTGCAAATAGTTTTTTTGTTGTTTTTAAATATATTAAAAAAAACTATTAAAAAAAAATGATAGGCGAAAAATTGTGGGGCCTCCAAATAGTTCGGCGGGGCCCAAGCCTTTGTCTCTTGCCAAGCTAGCCAAAAAATGCCGAGTTTGTAAAACCACTGCAACCACCAATGATTGTTTAGATCCGTCGCTGATAAAACTGCTTGAGATGAGGTAAGTGGAGGAAGTAAACAAGCCGCCAATGGTTTAAAAGGACCAACTGACGAGCATAGTGAAGACTATTGGTTTTATAGGATCTAGATGTTACCGTAGGATAATAGCAGAGATTGTAGTCGATGTTTACAACCACGAAAAGATGTGATTGGTGTTGTTGGTACAATGAATATACCAATAGGAACATCCACCGGGAAAAAGCTTTAAAACCTGCGAATTTTATACAAAAGGCTGAAGCCTATTCAATGCAAGCCCTATGGCTGCAGATTAGGGTATTAACCCTTATCGCAAGTCAAAACCCCAAAAGTGGTCACTTGACCCCGTGCTTTTTAAGGCACCTACTGTAGTGTACCAATTGGTACGGGAGACCCTGTTGGCAAGAGACACTATATGGATTCATGGTTGTTGTCATTGATGGCAACAAAGGTCATCCCACATATCCGCAAGTCATAATGTGTCTCTACCGGAAGTCAGAATAAAGACTGTTGTGGTCCGGTGAACAAGAACAGAGCATGTGGCAAGGTCCGACAGATTGATCCGGATCTCTCAGAGGAAGTGTCTTGGTGCAGTGCGGATTTGGGGAAGTCAAGAGGACTACCTTGAGTGGTATATTCCAAGGATTTAGCCTCTGGTGATGGACAAGGAAAAAGATATGAATAGTTGAGTACCGGATTCCTGAGACACAGTCAAAACAGAGGAAGAACTGACTGACAGAGTATCAGACTACTTTCCGGATGTGTTACTGTTGATGATAAAAGTTGTGAAGGCATGAATCATGTTTGGCCGACATGATTAATGATATCTACTAGTATATGCTTGATCCACATTGCTTGGTGAGCAAGGATTCAGCCGACAGAACAAAGTTTGTAAGAAACTAGACTGTTCCGGATGCCGACTAGAAAGGTGATGAAATTACTTGTGCGGATATATATAGAGGATGGATTTAGTTGTGAAGAGTGTGAAGGAATTAAGATATATGCGAATAAGTCCAGAACAGAGCAGAAGTAGCAAAAAGGATCCGGTATGTGAAAGATAGCAGAATAAAGAACAGAGGAAAGATGAAGTGCAGCAGATCAGTGTACTGAGCCTAACCGGAACTGAACTCCAGCATATGCAGATGCTTCCAATCAGTTCAAGACTGTGATTCTCATCACTTTGTAGACAGTGTGTCTTCTTGTAGGCAGTGGGCCTCTTGTGAGCAGTGTGCTCGGGCAGTGAGCCCTAATTGGCAAGTGCCATTTTGTAAATTCCTATTCTTCTAACAGAGAATAATTTTTGGGTTAATCACCCTGTGGTTTTCTCCCTTAACAGGGTTTCCACGTCAAAAATTACTGTGTCATATGTTTCTTATTTCATGGTAATGTTTTTGTGTTTGATTCAATGCTGCATTAATTAAAAAGTTCAAAAAGGGAAATAATTAAGATAACTGATTCACCCCCCCTCTCAGTTATCAACAATTGGTATCAGAGCTAAGTTCCTCCTAATAGAGCCTAACAGCTTGAGGAAGATCTGGGAGTTCAAATGGATGCATATGGTTTAAGAGAGCAACTCAAGACTGCCCTTGAGGATCTTGAACAGTCAAATTCTGAAGTCAATGAATTAAAGGAAAGACTCAAACAGGCTGATGAATTCATGAGAGAATTAAAAGACAAATTAAGTCTCTCTATGAAAAAGAGAAAGGAGCTGCTCCAACAATTGGCAAGACAAAGTGATGAAAGCAATACAAATGAAGAATTGACTGAGCAAACCAAGTTATGTGAAAAGTTATCAAAAGAAGTCATTATGTTAAGACATGAAATGGAATCAGGAACTATAAAGTTTACTCAAGAGATTGAAGAAAAAAGAAAGGCTGAAGACAATCTAAGACAATCTCTCAAAGAAAAATCAGAAGAATGCCACCAGATGGACAGGATTATCAGACATCTTGAATCTGATCTTGAAGATGCCAAAGATAATGAAGAAAAACTTGAGGATCAAATTGCCTCTCTCAAAAGAGACCTTCAAACAGCAAATGAATATAAAGAGAAATTCAAGATAAGTTCTGCTCAACTTGAAGTTCTTCTTGGAAGTCAAAAGAGGATAGATGACAAGTATGGTTTGGGATATGAGAAAGGAGAAAGCTCTGGATCCGGTCAAAAGAATTTTGGATCAGAAAATCCAAGGAGCAGGCCTAGAAGACCTTCGGTAAGACAGCCCAATGCCCAAAGATATCCATCTTTCTATGGATACTGCCACAGCTGCAACCATTTTGGTCACAAAGCTAATCAGTACAGAAAGAGAATTAATCAGATTAATTCATCCTTCTCCGGACAGTGCTTCAACTGCAAAAGGTATGGACACAAATCCCATGAATGCAGAAATATGCAAGTAAACAAATCATTCAAAGGTAGATGCTTTACATGCAATAGAGTAGGTCATATGGCTAATCAATGCAGATCAAGAGGATATCAGTCAAATATGCAAAGAAATGTTATTTGCCAAATCTGTAATAGGTCCGGTCATAATGCTAAAGTCTGCAGAAGCAAGAATCAGGACAAAGGAGGTCTGGTGTATAATCAGAATCAAGACAAGGGTAAACAAAAGATGAATGCGGATGAAGTTAGGAATCAGATGAGCAAGATTTGGGTGAAGAAAAGTTCAGAGAATGTAGAGGTTGGATCCGCACCAGACTCTGGTGCTGATATTTCTTCCGAAAATTAAAAAGTGAGCTCAGGCTCAGGGGGAGACTCAAAGAAAATCCTGTTCCCCCAGCCAAACAAGTGGTGCCGGATGTGGCACAAGATGCGGATTAAAGGGTTTGCAGATATGAGTCTTGAGATGCTTCAGTCAAGTTTTCAGAGGTCCGCATGGAGTTATGAAGAAGCTGTGATCGATCAAATAAGACCTGTTCAGGGAGATGCTCCGGTATGACAAAGGATTACAAAAAGGTCCGGAGAGATCCGGAAGTGCACTATCTTGTTCTGCGGATTGGACAGAGTGTTTGGGATGTTCTTGTAATATGTTACCTCGATTTATTCATGATTGAAAGATCCGGATGATATTCACAGATCAGGACTAATCCGGGATACTCCAAGCTATCCAGACAAGGCAAACCGGAATAATGTAGGTGAAGCATTTATTGCAGACAGATATTAGGGTTTGCGGAGCAATATAAGGGATTTCTCAAAAGTCATTTGCTCATTCTGCACTCAAGAAGAAGCGAATAGTGGAGCTCTGCAACAAGATTCATCAAGCACACCAAGGATCTCCTGCCGAAGTCATTGCATAAAGAAATCAATCCAATCACTCTGTGCAAATCGAAGGCGCATAAGGTATTCTCTGTTTTTCATTACCTCACTGCAAATCTTTGAAGAATGGCTACTCCAAATATAGTTAAGATCTCTGATAGACCTCGCCCCTCATTCAAGAAACATCCTTACAAATCATTGGAGGTAGATCCACTAGGAGCCTTCTCTAGTGTTCCTCATGGTGTATTGCATACGGAAGATATTAGGGTTTACATCCATGCGAATCTTGAAGACTTTGGAGAATCAAAACTGATGGACATCTATCACAAACAATTGATAGATGACTCCTTTGAGATCAAACCTCAGTATAAAGCCATCCAGGACAAACACTTTGCACAGTGCATTCATTTCCCCTGTTTTGAAGAAGATGAATGGGTCCGGTATGTACTAAGTAGAGTACATGACAACTTCCTATGGTTGAACAAGCCCTTCAAGATCACCAAGGACGCAATTAGGGCTGTAACCGGTCTGCACTCATCCGGTGGATTACCTGTTCTCAAATCTGTCAAAAATCAGACAGTCAGTGATGCAACCGGATCCAAGTTTGACAAGAGAGCTATGATAGTTGATGACATCATTGAACCGGATGTCAAATTTGCAGCTATGATAATTGGTTACAAAATCTATCACTCCAGTAGGGAAAATTCAGTACCGGGAACTGCAATCTACACAGCCTATCAGATGTTAAAGGAGAATGCAGACTATGACTTGTGCGAGCTTCTAGTAAACCAACTCTTTGAAAATCTGTAGAAGATTAAGAAGGACAAGAAAAACTCCTTCAAATATGGCAATCTGATCCTTTGTCTCTTCTTTTACTACATGAATGAGCTTCCCGGATCCAGTGGATGGATATGGCAGAATGACAGACCGGTTGCCATTCAAATCAGAGACTATTTGCATGGACTTGGGGATGCAAAAGCAAGAAATACAGCTCTATGGGGTTACTTCAAGAACTTCCAAAGCATGATGCATACAAGAGAAAGAATACCCCAATCCCTTGTTGAAAAATACAAAGACACAGTATGCTTCATGGTAGAAACAGATCAGTGTCTGATGGAGGCAGTGGAGCCAAGGACTGTCTGGATCATGCCTATGGGGTATGAAGTGGATGAACAGATAGTAGAGCTGCATGTTCAACACATGCTAAGCCAGCCCAAAGATCCTAAGGCAGAAAGGTTTGGAACCTTTGAGGAACTGAGTGTAAAGTTACATGTAGAACTCAGGGAACCAGAGATAAAGAGGAAGGTAAGAAAAGAAGTTGAGCATATTGCTCAAGGCCTAGGCATCTCAAAAGAGGCACTTGATGCCAGCCGGGAAAAGAGGAGGAAGGCTGAGGAAGAAGAGAAAAGTAAAGAAAGTGTTCCGGTTGAAACTCCCACCCGGACCAGATCATCAAAAAGATCTGCACCTCCCACAACCAAAAGTTCAAAACCGGAAGTCCAGGCATTCGGTAAAAGATCCAAGACAAAAGCCACAAGGGCTTATGAAAGCCAAAAGGATGAAGAGGAAACAGAGTCAGATGAGGGAGTAAAAGAAGTAAAGAAGCAGAAGAAGAAAGGATCCGGTAAACCCTCCACAGGCCAAGACAAGGATGAAATGGCAGAGGTATCTGTTGAAAAGCCCACTCTGTCTCTAGAGAGTGTAATCAAGTCAGTCACGGTAGATGGAAACCTTCAACCAATGACTGAATTTTATGATGACTACAATGAGGCTGACCAAAAGGTTCTGCAGGAAGCCACAGTCAAATATCTGAACATATACAATAAGGCCTTCATTGAGATCATATCTCTTATTCCTAAAAGCCTAGAAAAGGAATTAGAAATAAGAAAGAATAATGCTCATGCAAAAGATCTTGAGATCCGGGAGCAGATAGCTATTCAGCTATATCCTCAAATTGATCCCAAGACAATGAACATTATCTTTAAAGACTGCAAAGATGAGTTCAGAAGTAAAGCTAGGATGAATCAACTCATGCTTGGTGAGACTGACAAAGTGGCCCAAGAGACAGAAGAGATCCTCCGGAAGGCCTTCAAAAGGTTCAATCTTCCTGTTGTAGAGGACTTAGGTGCAGAAACAGCTGCAGATTTGGAATCATCTATTCCGGAAGAAGTGGGCCCTGAACAGACAAACATCTCTCCTTCGGTTTCCCCTACAGTCTCCGGATCCAAAGAAGAAGAGAAATTACAGGAGAAGGAAGCAGGGGTGAAAGATAAAGAGGTTGACAGTTCCCAGACTGCAGAAGAAAAGAAACATCTGTCTCCGGCAAGAGACACTGCACAAACTGTTCAACAATTTTTGAGCAAAGCCACTATAGAAATTGATGAACCGGACCTACTCAAAGGACCATTAGATTTTGACTCTTTGTCACCGGTGCAAACAATGAAAATAGCCTCATTTGCAAATGAGAAAGTCAAAGAGAAGCTGCTGAAATCTCACATGGAAGACTGTGAGCTTATGGAGGTAGCATCTGGAGTGCTAGAAAAGATCATGCCATCCTTTCAAAAGGATCCCACAGCCTCCTCTTCCGGTAATCTCAAAACCTTAGTCAGCAGTGTTAGTACACATTTTGAATCTCTAGAAAAATCTGCTGAAGAAAAGGTCCGGAAGGAATTTTTGGATAAGAGATTTTCAGAAGTATTAGAATTAATCTCTAAAGATAGGAAGATTGTGAGTATTGGAATAAAGAGCTTAGAGAATGCTCTTAAGGATGGCGGTGACATTTACAAATTTTGTATATCTTGGCCAAAGGCAACAGCAGCAATTGATAAGAAAATAAAAGAGGAACAGGACAAGCTACAAAGCTTATCTCAAAGTTTTGATCCTCTCTCTTCCTCCATAATAAATCAAGAATGTCAGACTATTGCAGTCTTGAATGAAATAAAGAATCTTGAGAAGGAAAGGAATAATATCACTAACCAGATGGGAGAACTTAGAAGGATTATAATCCCTAAGTTGGAAACTATGCATGAGGCCATCAGTGATGCTCAGACCACCGCCCAAACAAAAGATCTGACAGATCTCAAGTGGGCAGAAGCTTTTGCATTTTTGTTGAGTGGTCACATTTCAATTTTGGATAGAATGAAGCAAAGTTGGGCTACAGAAATGATCCAATTGTAGACATCCTTTGCAGACATTCTTCAGTATATGTGAGTATGTAAATATGCAGCTATGTATAGAAAATTTTTGAAAATTTTGGTGTGCGGACCCTACCCTTTGCCATTGATGTCAAAGGGGGAGTGAGGAGCAGTGAAAAATGAGGAATCCAACTAAGGGGGAGTTCTGGAAATTGTATATAAAGACAGAGCATCAGCAAAGGGGGAGCATAGTGAAAACACTTAGTCATTTTTCACTAAGTGTTGCCATCAATGCCAAAGGGGGAGATTGTTGGCAAGAGACACTATATGGATTCATGGTTGTTGTCATTGATGGCAACAAAGGTCATCCCACATATCCGCAAGTCATAATGTGTCTCTACCGGAAGTCAGAATAAAGACTGTTGTGGTCCGGTGAACAAGAACAGAGCATGTGGCAAGGTCCGACAGATTGATCCGGATCTCTCAGAGGAAGTGTCTTGGTGCAGTGCGGATTTGGGGAAGTCAAGAGGACTACCTTGAGTGGTATATTCCAAGGATTTAGCCTCCGGTGATGGACAAGGAAAAAGATATGAATAGTTGAGTACCAGATTCCTGAGACACAGTCAAAACAGAGGAAGAACTGACTGACAGAGTATCAGACTACTTTCCGGATGTGTTACTGTTGATGATAAAAATTGTGAAGGCATGAATCATGTTTGGCCGACATGATTAATGATATCTACTAGTATATGCTTGATCCGCATTGCTTGGTGAGCAAGGATTCAGCCGACAGAACAAAGTTTGTAAGAAACTAGACTGTTCCGGATGCCGACTAGAAAGGTGATGAAATTACTTGTGCGGATATATATAGAGGATGGATTTAGTTGTGAAGAGTGTGAAGGAATTAAGATATATGCGAATAAGTCCAGAACAGAGCAGAAGTAGCAAAAAGGATCCGGTATGTGAAAGATAGCAGAATAAAGAACAGAGGAAAGATGAAGTGCAGCAGATCAGTGTACTGAGCCTAACCGGAACTGAACTCCAGCATATGCAGATGCTTCCAATCAGTTCAAGACTGTGATTCTCATCACTTTGTAGACAGTGTGTCTTCTTGTAGGCAGTGGGCCTCTTGTGAGCAGTGTGCTCGGGCAGTGAGCCCTAATTGGTAAGTGCCATTTTGTAAATTCCTATTCTTCTAACAGAGAATAATTTTTGGGTTAATCACCCCGTGGTTTTCTCCCTTAACAGGGTTTCCACGTCAAAAATTACTGTGTCATATGTTTCTTATTTCATGGTAATGTTTTTGTGTTTGATTCAATGCTGCATTAATTAAAAAGTTCAAAAAGGGAAATAATTAAGATAACTGATTCACCCCCCCCTCTCAGTTATCAACAGACCCGACATAGGTCAGGTACCCTTTAAACAAAAAATTTTGCAGACAATAATAAACTAGGAAATAAATTTATTACCCGACACTTGAAAATCCATTGACGCAGAGATGTCGCAGGGAGGCGAAGATTCCTTCTGCATAGGGAATATTCCTTGCCATGGAGGGGTAGAGACATTTTTTTGCCTTTTTTTCAATTTCTCCAATTTGGGTGTTTGGACAACCGATCTATACAGATTCGGGCCTCCTGATCGCAACTGTGATGTCAAATTTGCTCTAGGATGCTCCTATGATGCTGCTCCCAGCAAAACCTCTCCAATGAGAGAAGGAAATTGTAGATTAGGCTTTGATACCATGTAAGAGTCAATCTGACTCAGCAAGCCAGGATCACTTGCAATTAAGACAACCTTCCACAAAGATAATAGAGAAGATGCTAAAACAATGGAGCAAATAATCTATACAAAGACCATATAAATCTGTGTGAAATACAATGAGAGAGCCTTGCTTATAAAGGCAAGGTGAGAGCTAGAAAGGTGGAGTGGAAAGTGGAGATATTCCTACAACATATGTCAATTAGAGGATGATAACTAATTGCACATGTGGAGGATAAGACAACTCACTCCAACTATTAACAACTCAACACACAACTAGACTCAACTAGACATCTAGAAGACTCACTAAGTCAACTTAACATGTGAATTATGTGTTCACACCAATAGAATGTGCCAGGTGTCAGCATGGTGGGATTTTGAGGAAACAAAGAGATGATGCTTTCTAAAAGCTGCACGCAGAAGACACGTGGCAAGGTGTTCCAGAGGCAGTTAAATCAGTGTCTTCTTCTTAGTGTTCGGGATGTGCCACATATTTTGGGCCTATATTTTCCCTTAATGTTTCATATAGTTTCTAATTGTAGCGGAGAGCACCAAGTGTCGCTACTACGGGGCCTAAGGGAGAAACTTTTGAGAGAGGCAATAAAAGACTCACCAGTGTGCCACATGTCCTTTGTTGCAAATATGTGGAGTCTACCATGTGTCCCTTTTCTTTAATAAGTTTTGAGAAGTGTCAGAGTACAATATGGTGGGCCCTGGGATGTTATAAGTATAGTTTCTAAGTGAAGTAGAAAGTGCCAGGTGTCATGACCATGGGTGATTGAGGAATAAGAAACAAAAGAAACTTTTAAAGGAGCGCCAATCTACCGAGTGTCCCAATTTTGAAACTCTCAGGTGTTGCCACATGTTTTGATCGAAGTCAAAAGTAAGAGGAGGCTAGAGAGTGCCAAGTGTCAGTATAGCATGCATTCTCACTATGTTATAAAAGAAACTATGCCTAATGAGCACAAGAGAGCCACGTAACGTTATTTGGAGCTGTTTGAAAGTTTGCGGAGGAAGCCATCTATCCCAATAGAACTGGTAGTTATTGGACTACATTTCCATTGCTAGTCAGCCAATCAGAGCGCGATGATGATATAGACATAGATTCAGAAAGATTTCCTGTGCACGATTAGTTCCAGTTCAGTTGCAAGTGGTTAGGATTCTTAACAGATAGAGGTGTCTTGAGCCCCATTTTTCTTCTATAAATTGGGGAATTTTGTAACTGATAGATATAGAAAAATTTAGAGAAATATTATTGTGACTGGGATATATCATTTTTTCTACCTTCACAACTATTTAAAGAAGAAAGCAATATAGATCTGTGCATGTTCCTATGCCTCATGTATTTTTACTGAATCAATTAATGAAAGAAGCTTCTGTTCTGTGCTATTCGGTGATATTTTCTATCTTTGTATAATTTCTTTAGGTTTATCCTTTGGTTTTAAATCTATTCATAATCTGTCTATATTGATCATGCTCATTGCTCTTTAATATAGTTGAGATCATAAGGATTTAGTCACTGTGCTGATTGTTGAAACACATATAAGTTTGGTGCATTGCCTTAGCAGTTTAGTTTTATATTGTATGTGTAATCTTATTTTTTCTGCCCTTTCCTGAAACCCCATTGAAAAAGGAAGAGCCAAGTTCTATAAAATCTGGAGGCTATTTCAAGAGTCCATCCCACATTCTTGAAGCTTCCCATGTTGGTGCTGAAACTTGCTCAATTTTATACATCAACATTTTTTGGCACGGCCGGTGGACCTTTCTTGATTATTGATCAAGATCATATGAACCAGATAGTAGGAAGGAGTCAAAGATGTGGACCAACCACTAGAGCCCAATCAATTGCTAATCCAAGAATCTTGTTGCCACCTTTATCAGCCACTTTGAGAAGGGTAAATCAATCAACCAGAGTACCAGGAATAGCTATGGCAGCACCTGTCCCTCCTTCTCCTCCATAGAACTTTGCAAATTGGAACAACAACAGTCCCCTTATCCTCCCAACGCTACTGGATACTTGGGATCTGATTCCTGCTAATGCTTTGAAAGTATTACCCAAATTTAGTGCAGAAGAGTCCAAGACTCCAAGAGAACACCTCCAAGATGTGTCAGATGTGTGTGCCGTACATGTCATCATAGAACAAAATGTTGCTATCAGATTGTTGGTTTCTTCTTTCAAGGGAAAAACTCTTGATTAGTACAGGTCTTTGCCCTTAAATTCAATATCTACTTGGGATCAGCTCGGAGATGCTTTCTTTGCAAGATTTAGTGAGAAGGGTGATAGATCATCCTTGTTACAGCAACTAATCACCATAAAGAGAGCGCCTCAAGAAGCCATAACAGATTTCAATACTAGGTTTCAAAAGACCTGGGATAGAATCCCTGCTATAGCTAGGCCATCAATAGGTATGGCAATTGTGTTTTATCTTAAGGCTTTCAATTGAGATATCTCAGTGATGATTCAATCCCTAGGATGACAGACCCTACCAGAAGCATATGAATTAGTTGTAAGAGCAGAGAATAGCCTAATAGATGCTGGGAAATTGCCCCCAAGGCCTCCCATGCCTATGTTCCTAGAAATTTCTATTCCTCTACCACAAGAAGCTCCTGTAACATCAGAAAATGTCCCCTTGGGGGCTTTTCCCTCATAAGGTTTAGATCCTGGGTCTTTTGTATGCATTTAGGACATCATACTTCATAATTTGACATCCCAATGGAATGAGCCCTAGGTAACATGACAAATGGGACCTAGGAGGACCCCTTAAGCTTGACCCAACCCAACCCAACATAGGGGGGGAGGACTTGGGCGCCCATGCCCTAGTCCTGCCCTATTTTGGGGCAGTCCCAAATTTTGGGTGTCAGCTTGTGACCGTTATTTGGGTCCTATGCCGACACGGTAAGTTTGAATTTTTAAAATCTTGGCAGGAGTGCTTGTAGTTGCATATAAAAGCATGTTTAGGCATTCATTTGTAAACTAGAGATGATTACTAGCAAGCTATTGTGATCTTTGTTGGCAAGAGACACTGTGTGGCTTCATGAGGGTTGTCATTGATGGCAACAAAGTCCATCTCACACATCCGCAGGACATGGTGTGTCTATACTGGAAGTCAGAGTGAAGAGTATTTTGGTCCGGTGACCAAGAACAGAGCATGCAGCAAGGTCTGAAAATCAGGTCCAGATCTCTCAGAGGAAGTATCCCAGTAAAGTGCAGACTTGGGGAAGTCAAGAAGAGTATCATGACTGATATATTCCAGAGATTGAGCCTCTGGTGATGAAAGAGTGAAAAGATATAAGCTCCTGAGTGTTGGGTTCTTGTTTGGCAGAGTAGACTAAGGGAGATCTGACCGGTAGAGCATCAGACCTTAATCCGGATGAGATATTGATGGTGATCAAGTTTCTTGAGGTATCATTCATGGTTGGCCAATATTATTGATGACTTCTATAAGTATCTCTTTGATATGCATCACTTGATAAGCAAGGATTCAACCGACAGATCAGAGTTTGGGAAAATATTGACTATTCTGGATGCCGACTAGAAAGGTGTTGAAATCATTGGTGCGGATATATATACCAGATGGATTTGGATGTGAAGGTGTTTGTTGTGTATTGTATTGTGCGAAGAAAAGTAGAGAGTAGTGTGGAAGCTGCAATAAAGGTCTGGTATGTGACAGAACAACAACACTAAGGTAGAGGAAGAATGAAGTGGAGTAGATCAGTGTATTGAGCTTAATCGGAACTGAACCTAAGCACATATGGATGCTTCTCATCAGTTCAAGTATCTAGTTTACTTCTATAATCTATTGTAGGTAGTGAGCCTCTTGTGAGAAGTGTGCTCGGGCAGTGAGCCCTAATTGGCAAGTGCCATTTTGTACTACCTTATTCTTTTAACAGAGAATACAATCTTGGGTTAATCACCCTGTGGTTTTTTCCCTTAACAGGGTTTTTCACGTCAAAAATATTGTGTCATGTGTGTTGAGTTTATTCCTACTTTCATTGTTGTGCATGCTGATATGATTTGATATTACTCTAATTGTTAAAGAAGAAAAGAAAGTCAAATAATTAAGATAACTGATTCACCCCCCCTCTTAGTTATCAACAATTGGTATCAGAGCCAAGTTCCTCCAAATAGAGCCTAACAACTTGAGGAAGATCTAGGAATCTCAATGGCTATGTATGGTATGAGGGAACAACTTCAATCTGCCCTAGATGATCTTGAGCAATCTCACTCCGAAGTCAACAACTTGAAGGAAAGACTCAAACAGGCTGATGAGTTCATAAATGAACTAAAAGAGAAACTAAGTATCTTTATGAAAAAGAGAAAGGAACTTCTTCAACAATTAGCAAGTCAAAGTGAAGCTAATGATACAAATGAAGATCTGAAGGAGAAAACCAAGTTAAGTGAAAAGTTATCAAAAGAGGTCATTATGGTAAGACATGAAATGGAATCAGGAGTTATGAAATTCACCCAAGAAATTGAAGAGAAAAGAAAAAATGAAGATAATCTACGACAATCTCTCAAGGAGAAGTCAGAAGACTGCCACAAAATGGATAGAATAATCAGGCATCTAGAATCTGATCTTGAAGAAGCTAGAGATAATGAAGAACAACTTGAGAATCAAATTGACACTCTTAAAAGGGATCTTCAAACAACAAATGAATACAAAGAGAAATTCAAGATAAGCTCTGCTCAACTTGAAGTTCTTCTTCAAACCCAGAAGAGGGTAGATGACAAACAAGGCTTGGGGTATGAGAAAGGTGAAAGCTCCGGATCCGGTCAGAAGAACTCTGGATCAGTAAATCCAAAGAACAGACCTAGAAGACCTCTGGTAAGGCAACCAAATGCTCAAAGATATCCATCTTTCAATGGATACTGCCACAACTATAATAACTTTGGTCATAAAGCAAATTAGTGCAGAAGAAGAATGAATCAGTCTAATTCATCCTTCTTCGAACAGTGTTTCAATTGTAAAAGGTATGGTCACAAATCTTATGAGTGTAGAAATATGCAAATGAACAATTCATTCAATGGAAGATGCTTTGCATGCAATAGAATGGGACATATGGCTAATCAGTGTAGATCAAGAGGATATCAGTCAAATATGCAAAGAAATGTTGTTTGCCACAATTGTAATAGATCCGGTCATTTTGCCAAATTCTGCAGAAGTAAGAATCAGGACAATAAGGGTCCGGTACATCAAAACCAAGACAAAGGAAAAGGAAAAGTGAATGCAGATGAAATTCAAAGGGAGATGAACAAGATTTGGGTGAAGAGGAGTATAGAAAATGTTGAGGATGGATCCGCACCAGAATCTAGTGCTGATATTCTTTCCAAAAACTAAATAGATGAGCTCTGGCTCAGGGGGAGTCACAAAAGAAAATATCTTCCCCCAACCAGTCAACTGATGCCTGAAATTGGCACATGCAAGGTTGCGGACAAAAAAAGCTCTCAGAGAATCATCTAAATAACCCTTGGGAAAGATATGAAAGATCCGCAAGGAATTTGAAGAGGTTAATCATCTGAGATTAATCTAGTTTAACAGTTATCTGGTAAGAACAAGATTTTCATAGTTAGATCTGGTATGATTCAAATTTGAGGTATCTTGATCTGCGGATAGATCAAATGTATGGGGAAAGGAAGATAGATTGTCATTAATAACTCTATGTATATCTCAGTGATCTGGAAAAGATCTTTCTCAGAATAAGGAGAACAAGGCAACCGAAATGACTTAAGTTGCACATTTATTGCAATATGGAATTAGAGTTTGCTCAGAGATAAAAGGGTTCGTTTGCTTGTCATTCACACATTTGCGTTAGTGAAAAAGATAAGAAGAGCTTTGCAAACAAGTTTGCTTCATCTCTCTCAAGGATCAACCGTAGAATTCAAGTCAACCGACGATCTTTTCAGCTCATTTCGTGAACCCTAAAAGTGTAAAAGGTATTTTCCATTCTTGAAATCTCTCTCTGAATCTTTTGAAAGATGGCTACTCCAAATGTTGTGAAGATCACTGATAGAGCGCATCCCAAATTCAAGAAACATCCATACAAATCCCTAGAAGTTGATCCCCTAGGCACTTTTTCAAACATTCCGCATGGGGTTTTGCATGTAGAAGATGTTAGGGCATATATTCATGCTAACATTGAGGAATTTGGGGAATCCAAGCTAAGGGATATCTATCACAACCAGTTAATAGATGATTCTTTTGAACTCAAACCTCAGTACAAGGCTATCCGGGACAAGCATTTCAGACATTGCATCCATTTCCCCTGTTTTGTAGAAGATGAATGGGTCCGGTATGTTCTGAGTAGAATGCATGACAACTTTATGTGGTTGATGAGACCACTCAAGATAACCAAGGATGCCATTAGGGTAGTTACTGGATTGCACTCATCCGGTGGGATACCTGCTCTCAAGTCCGTCAAGAATCAGACAGTGAGTGAGGCAACAAGATCAAAATTTGATAAGAGAGCAGTGACAATAGAAGATATCACTCATCCGGATATCAAGTTTGCCTCCATGATAATTAGTTACAAGAAATATCATTCCAGTAGGGAAAATTTAGTACCCGGAACTGCAATCTACACAGTTTATCAGATGCTAAAAGAAAATGCTGACTATGATCTTTGTGAGCTTCTCCTGAACCAACTTTTGGAGAATCTATAGAAGATAAAGAAGGACAAGAAGAATTCCTTCAAATACAGTGGCTTGATACTCTGTCTGTTCTTCTATTACATGAATGAGCTACCCAGATCTAGTGGCTGGATGTGGCAAAATGATAGACCTGTTGCCATACAAATCAGGGATTATTTGCATGGACTTGGTGATGCCAAGGCACAAAACAAAGCACTCTGGGGGTACTTCAAGAACTTTCAAAATATGATGCAAGCTAGAGAGAGAATCCCCCAAACTCTAGTTGAAAAGTATAAGGATACAATTTACTTTATGGTAGAAACTGATCAGTGCTTAATGGAGGTAGTGGAGCCAAAGATAGTTTGGATCATGCCAATGGGGTATGAAGTAGATGAGAAAATTGTAGAGCTACATGTTCAACACATGCTAAGTCAACCCAAGGATCCTAAGGCAGAAATATTTGGAACCTTTGAAGAGTTGAGTGTGAAGATTCATGTAGAGCTAAGACAACCGGAAATGAAAATAAAAGTGAGGAGGGAAGTATAAGAATTTTCCAAGAGACATGGAATTTCAAAGGAGGCACTTGATGCAAAGAGAGAAAAGATGGAAAGGGAAGAAAAAGAAAGGAAAGAAGTAGAAAAAGAAAGTGCTCTGGTAGAAGCCCCCTCCCAGACCAGATCCTCCAAGAGCTCTGCACCTGCCACTGCTAAGAGCTCAAAGGCATCAAAACTGGAAGCAAAATCATCTGGTAAAGGAGAAAAGAGAACAAAGACAAATGCTACAAGATCATACAAAAGCCTCAAGGATGATGAAGAGATAGAGACAGATCAGGAAGTAAAGAAAATGAAGAAGAAAAAGAAAACATCCGGTGAACCCTCTACCTGTCAAGAAAAGGAAGAGAAGGCATAAGAATTTGTTGAAAAGCCTACTCTCCACATTGATGATATAATCAAATCAGTCACTGTGGATGGGAACTTGAAACCAATGACTGAGTTTTATGATGATTATAGTGAAACTGATCAAAAGATCCTACAAGAAGCTACAGTCAGGTATTTAAACATCTACAACAAAGCATTCATTGAAATTATATCTCTGATTCCTAAAAGTCTAGAAAAGGAACTTGAAATAAGAAAGAACAATGCCATGGCAAAAGACCTAGAAATCCAGGAACATATTGCTATCCAACTTTATCCCTCCATCACTCCAAAGCAAATAAACATGGTCTTCAAAGATTGCAAGGATAAGTTCTAGAGTAAAGCTAGAATGAATCAACTTATGCTTGGAGAAACTGACAAATTGACAAAAGATACTCAAGAGATCCTCAAGAATGCCTATAAAAGATTCAATATTCCTGTCATAGAGGACTTAGGTGATGAAACCTCTACCATGGATGACAAAGAAGAATCTACTGTGAAAGTGGTAGAAGAGGCAAAGGAGACAAGTGAAAAGAAAGCTAAGGATTTAGATTCCTCTATTCCGCAAGAGGAAGTCCAAGAAGAAGTAAATATCTCTCATCTAGAGTCCCCTGCAGACTCCGGATCCAAAGGAGAAGAAAGAATAGAGGAGAAAACTAGTCAAGGAGGAGAAGTAAAAGAAAAAGAAAAAGGTAAAATAGAGAAGACTCCAGGAGACAGGTCTGAGATTGCAGAAGGGAAGAAGACTCTGTCTCTGGCAAGAGACATTGCAGAAACTATCAAAGATTTCTTGACCAAAGAGATGATGGAATTTGATGAACCAAAACTACTTCAAGGACCATTCAATTTTGATTCCCTCTCCTCGGTTCAAACCATGAAGCTCGCATCCTTTACTCAAGCAAAGGTAAAAGAAAAACTTCTGAAGTCTCACATGGAAGACTGTGAGCTCATAGAAACTGCATTTGGTGTATTGGAGAAAATCATGCCATCCTTCCAAAAGGATCCTTCAGCCTCCACATTTGGTAATCTAAAGTCTCTTGTAAATTTTGTTAATACACATTTTGACTCTTTAGAGAAAGCAATAGAAGAGAAAGTCCGGAAAGAATTTTTGGATAAGAGATTCTCCGAAGTGCAGGGTCTAATATCAAATGATAGGAGAGTTATGGATATTGGGATAAAGTGCTTAGAAAATGCTCTCAAAGATGGCGGAGATATATATAAATTTTGTTTATCCTGGCCTAAAGTGACCAAGGATATTGAGAAGAAAGCAAAAGAGCAAGATGATAAATTGTTAAGTTTATCTCAAAGTTTTGATCCTCTCTCCTCTTCCATAATCAACCAAGAGTGTCAGACTATTGCAGTCACAAATGAAATAAAGAAGCTTGAGAAGGAGAAGAAAAATAGAATAAATAGGTTAAGTGAACTTAGAGGGATCATTATCCCTAAGTCAGAGGCTATGCATGAAGCCCTAACTGATGCTCAGACAACAGCCCGGATCAGTGATCTGACAGATCTAAAAAGGGCAGAAGCTTTTGCATTCCTGTTGAGTGTCACACCTCAATTTTGGACAGAATGAAGCAGAGTTGGGTGATAGAAGTTGTACAGTTGAAGAACACTTTTGCAGATATACTTAAGTATATGTAAGAACAACTTGTCTATATACTTATGCGGATATGTATAGATTGATTTTTGAAATTTTTGGTGTGCAGATTCTACCCTTTTCCATTGATGTCAAAGGGGGAGTGAGGAGCAGTGAAAAATGAGGAATCTAACTAAGGGGGAGCTCTGATAAAATGTACATTAGAACAAAATATCAGCCAAGGGGGAGTGCAGTATGACACTTAGTCATTTTTTACTAAGTGTTGCCATCAATGCCAAAGGGGGAGATTGTTGGCAAGAGACACTGTGTGGCTTCATGAGGGTTGTCATTGATGGCAACAAAGTCCATCTCACATATCTGCAGGACATGGTGTGTCTATACCAGAAGTCAGAGTGAAGAGTATTTTGGTCCGATGACCAAGAACAGAGCATGCAGCAAGGTTCGACAATCAGGTCAGGATCTCTCAGAGGAAGTATCCCAGTAAAGTACGGACTTGGGGAAGTCAAGAAGAGTATCATGACTGATATATTCCAGAGATTGAGCCTCTGGTGATGAAAGAGTGAAAAGATATAAGCTCATGAGTGTTGGGTTCCTGTTTGGCAGAGTAGACTAAGGGAGATTTGACCGGTAGAGCATCAGACCTTAATCCGGATGAGATATTGATGGTGATCAAGTTTCTTGAGGTATCATTCATGGTTGGCCAACATTATTAATGACTTCTATAAGCATCTCTTTGATACACATCACTTGATAAGAACGGATTCAGCTGACAGATCAGAGTTTGGGAAAATATTGACTATTCCGGATGCCGACTAGAAAAGTGTTGAAATCATTGGTTCATATATATATACCAGATGGATTTGGATGTGAAGGTGTGTGTTGTGTGAAGAAAAGCAGAGAGTAGTGTGGAAGCTACAATAAAGGTCTGGTATGTGACAGAATAGCAGCAGTAAGGCAGAGGAAGAATGAAGTGGAGTAGATCAGTGTATTGAGCTTAACCAAAACTAAACCTAAGCACATATGGATGCTTCTCATCAGTTCAAGTATCTAGTTTACTTCTATAATCTATTGTAGGCAGTGAGCCTGTTGTGAGCAGTGTGCTCGGGTAGTGAGCCCTAATTGGCAAGTGTCATTTTGTACTACCTTATTATTTTAACAGAGAATACAATCTTGGGTTAATCACCCCGTGGTTTTTTCCCTTAACAGGGTTTTCCACATCAAAAATATTGTGTCATGTGTGTTGAGTTTATTCCTGCTTTCATTGTTGTGCATGCTGATATGATTTGATATTACTCTAATTGTTAAAGAAGAAAAGAAAGTCAAATAATTAAGATAACTGATTCACCCCCCCTCTCATTTATCAACAATCTCAATGTGATTCAAGTCTTTCATTATGTTGCAAAAGTAGATTTGTGTGGTTTATGTGTTTGTGTTTGTAGATTTGAGCATCCATTTCATCATGGAATGAAGAACATCTTCTTCCCATGATATCTTCACTACAAGGTGATATTATATTGTGTTTTCATCATCATTTCCTTTGGTTTTTTCCCCTGCGTCACAAGGGCACGTACTGTCTATCTGACAACGGTGTTTGAAGACTTAAGTATCCTCCGGGGCTTGACTGAGGCAAGCCTCTAAACACCACAACCCCCTCCCAAAGTTTTCATGGTTGCAGGTTATAGGTTGCAGAGCTGGAAAAAGTGAAGTTGCAGGAAGGCATCTTGAAGTGTTAGAATTGCAGAATAGAAGGAAAAATAGCACCCTGGACTTGGGTGCCCACTCATTAGTCCTCCACCTTCCATGACAGAAAAATCTCCATGATAGTAGGGAAGAGTTGTAGACTGAGTTTCCTGATCCAAACAAAAAGAAGGGCATTAGACTTGGGCACCCACTCTTTTGTCCCCAACTTTTCTGCCTCAAAACCCTAAAAATAGGTACTCTGTGATTTGATATTTTACTTCCGTCTGCAAGAGCTTTTTCTATCATTTTTCCATTTACAGTCGTATTTGTGAAATTAGGGTTTTAATTGTTAATTAAGCATAAGAGAAGGAAAATTGATAATTAAATTCCCTAATCCAAGTTTCCCTACATCTCACAGTGACCTAGGGTATGATAGTGAATTTCCACTTGACCCTAGATCCTTGAATGTATAGGGTGAAAGGAGGATTCCAACATCTAACAACACTAAATTGACAAATCCCAATTTTAACCTAAACATTTTGGTGAACCCATGTTTTTGGACTTAAATTGCAACTTTCTAAGTGCATGTCTTCAAATTTGGATTGATTTCATTCATTCATATAGTCATTCATTCTATTGCATCAAGAAAAATTCAAAAAAATTGCATTGTTAGGCTTACTAATTTGCATCAATTCTTTCTAAATTTTCCTAATTCATGATTTTTGCATCAGATCTGATATAAACTATAGAAAAATACAAAAATTCAATAATTTTCATGGCATTTTCATCATTAATTTGCTAGGCTTTTGTAGAAATTTTGACAATTTTCATTAAACCTAGTAATTCCAAAATCTAGGGTTAGTAGGCAAAATCTTCTTTTAGATTTTTCTACTAATTTTAGAGGCTCATTAAAATTTACATTTGTCTGTAGTCTTTCATTTTAGTGTAAATTTGCATTTAGATTTAAAATATTTGCATTTTTGCATAGCAAATTTCAACAAAAACTAGCAATTTTCATGCATTTTCCATAGATTTGCATTGGCATTTTGCATATTAGAGCTTGAAAATTATTTTCATATCTGAGATTAATTCATTTTCATCATAAATTAGACTTCAAATCATTTTCATAGCATTTTGTGTCAAGATCTCAAACCTAGGGCTTCAAAAACACCGATTTTCACTAAATTTGGCCTTATCGACTCTATAAACTTGCACCATAGGCGTGTTGTGAAAATTATTTTTGCATTAATTGGTTGTTATCAGGCTAATCATTTTCTACCCCTCCTAAAAATCTTCACAACACCCTTTTAACGGGCTCTTGTATTGAAAATTCGATGAAAAACTACACATTTTGACTATTTTTGCCCTAGGGTTTGACCTAGTTTGCACTCTAAGTGTATTGTGATCGATTTTATGGATTGAGGTGACTGATATCATTGATTTTATTTTTTGTACCTCCTGAAATTCATTACAACACCCCTTTTGCTAGGTCTTGGAATTGAAAAATCATGAAAAATAACCTATTTTTGCTATATTTTCACTAGGGTTTTACCTTAAATGGCACTAAAAGCATGTTGTGTTGGGTATTTTGACATTAAGTGGCTGTTATTACTGATATAATTTTCTTTGCATCATTATTTTCCTCACAACACCCTTTGTTATGCTCTTTTGCATTGAGTTTTGGTAAAAAAAGTGCCTATTTTGACATATTTTCACTATAGTTTGACTTGGCATTATCTTGGATTTGCATCAAGAGTGTATTGTGAAAGATATTATTTCTGTTTTGGAATGACATCATACATCTAATTTTCTTCCCTACATAAAAATCCTTACAACACCCTTTGTTTCATTCATTTGCATTGAAAAAGTACCAAAAATTAAGCATTTTAAGATCATTTTTGCATATAGTTTTGTACTTGACTTTTGCATAAAGTTGAAAAGGATTTTCAAAATCTGATCTTACATTGAAATGGCACCTTCATGTCATTTTTCAATGGTATCTTTGCATGCATTTATCAAAGATCTTGATTTTGACCAATTTTTAACCCTCATGAGTGAATATCCTACGCTATTAGAAAACTTAACTGAGTTCTTCTCCATGAGTAGCAAGGAAAAAGATGATGCTGATACCATAAGTTATCCTACTTCCCCTATAACTAAATAGTCAAATGAGAATACTAGGGATAGCTTTAGTAATTCCACTGCTCTCCCTGGCCAAGACGAAGCATTAGTGAATGGAGAGCTCCCTTTAACAAAGAACATTCCATGGGTAGAAAATGAACATTCATTTAACAATAATCAAATTCCTACCTCTGTGGATCATCACACCAACCTTCTTCCTTTAGTGGATTGTTCACACACCTTGGATTTCACTAAGGAAGAGAAGACCTTTAATGTGCCTCCTTTGTTTGAATATTCAAGTCATTTGGACATCAATAAGAGGATAGAGAATAAGTATGCTAATAAGCTTCAACAAGAAAACATTCCACCTAGACAAATGAACTTTGATCCTGGTTCTTCCTCCTCTACAATACAAAAATCCATAACAAAGCAAAGCCTTATGTTACAAAAACTAAGTCGTAAAGCACAACAATATGAACATGCAAAAAGGAGGAAGAGAAGGCAACGAGCTTACCTTGCATCTCAACAATAAAACATTGATCCTAACATTAAACCAAACAAACATGATCCTAACAATGAACAACATGATGAGAAAGACATGAATTGGGCTATGATACCTTATATCCCACCTTCCTCTAACATTAGGGAATGGGAGGATGATAATGATTTACTTGATGATAAGACTTAGCATGAAGACCCTACAGGTAAGTATCTCTAACCCTTTATCTCTCTCGTGATGTGCTTCCCCCGTGATATGTGTGTTGCAAGTATAGGCCTAACCGGTGTTGTCATTGATGTCAACATACTCATGTTGCATTAATGAGAAGGATTAGATGAGCTGTTTGTTGAGGATATTGAGAAAATAAGTCTCAATTAGGAATAGTGAAGAACAGTGATGACAAGAATGTAAAAGTCCTCAATAGGTTAAGGATCAGAGGATGCGGTTTAAAGGGTTTGTAGATATAAGTCTTGAGATGCTCCAGTCAAGATTTCAGAGGTCCGCATGAAGATCTAAAGAAGTTATGGTCGCTCAAGTAGAACTGGTTCCGGCAGGTGTTCAGAGGTGACAGAGGGCCACAGATAGGTCTAGTGAGATTTGGTATTTCATTATCCCGTTCTGTGGATCTGAGGGAGTGTTAAGGACATCCCTGTGAAGTATCAACTAGATTAGTTCGTGGGTTGAAGGTCCGGAAGTGCCTATTCATTTGTGAGAGTGATGACAGACTGTGTTCTTGTAGCTCCGGATGAAGGAGAGAAGAATTCCAGTAGGATGATGAAGTGCGGATGTTTTTGGTGATTCAGGGAAGGTTATAATGATCGTTGGATCATGTCCAGTTAATGTTGGTGGTCCGCATTGAAGTTAGAGTTTGTATTTGAAGAATAACCATGGATATTGGTGTTCTTCTTGAGACTGGCCGACCGGATGTATTACACGTCTTGCGGATGATCTTTTAGGTGTTTGCCGACTTAGATGATTATTCCTAAGTTGATGCCTTGTATAAATAAGGGATTTTGAATTCATTTTGAAGTGTGTCTGGTGTGATGAGTGTGTGATAGCGAAGAGAAGTGTGAAAGATAGAGCAGAAGTATTGGGCTTAAATGGAACTGTTTCAAGCATGCTGAAGATGCTATTCTCCAATTCATATAGGTGATACTTATTCCTTTGTAGACAGTGTGTCTCTTGTAGGTAGTGAGCCTCTTGTGAGCAGTGTGCTTGGGCAGGGAGCCCTAATTGGCATGTGCCATTCTGTTCTTTCTATTCTTCTAACAGAGAATACATTCTTGGGTTAATCACCCTGTGGTTTTTCCCTTAACCGGGTTTTCCACGTCAAGATCTTGGTGTCATATGTGTTGATATGTTTCTGCTTCTGATTTAAATGCATTATGGTTCATGATTAATATTATGCTAATCACTAAAGAAGATTCAAGTGTTTAAAAAGGAAAGTTTCACACAACTGATTCACCCCCCTCTTAGTTGTATGCCCTAAGTCTAACAATTGGTATAAGAGCTAAGTTCCTCTGAAAGGAGCTTAACCGCTTGAGGAGATCCAGGATGTTGTCATACAAGAAAGATAGTCTGAAGTTTGATGGAACCAACTTTTCTCTTTGGAAAGGTCGCATGAAATGTCACTTGCAGTGTATGGGAAAGGTGTACTAGTCTATGGTCACAAAAGCGTATGCACCTCTACAGGGTGGTCTGACAACCCTAAATGAAATCACAGATGCTGAAAACAATCTGTGGACCAAAGAAGCTCTTCTAAGCGCATTAACTAACTCAGAGCTCTCAAATGTTATTGACCTACCAACTGCCTATGAGATTTGGATTAAACTGGAACTTCTGCATGAAGGAGATGAGTATGTTAAATGTGCAAGGTTACAGAGTCTAAAAGGGAAATTTGAAAAACTGAAGATGAGAGATGATGAAAATATTACCACTTTTATGCCAAGAGTGAATGAGCTGGTTTGTGGAATTAGAAATTCTGGTGGAGTCTTGGATGAAAATGAGATTGTTGGTAAGATTCTCAGATCCCTTCCTGCCTCTTACAAAATCAAGGTTGCTGCCATTGATGAATTTAGAGCCCATACAACTATCACAAGAGACCAATTGGCTGGTAAACTGGCCGCTTTTGAAATGACTAAATTTGGAGATGATCCCCCCAAAACTGAATCTGCATTCAAAGCCAGTGCCTCTGTGAAAAGTAAACAAGGATTTGATCCGGGAGAGAACTCATCAAGGAATTTTTCATGGTATGGAAAAGCAAGAAAAGACCTAGAAGAAGAAGAAGTAGAAACTACTCAACTTGAAGCCCTCATTGCAAAGAGACTGCCAAGAGGATCCAGTAAGTATGCAGGAAAATTACCTTTTAAGTGTTTTAACTGCAATAAGATTGGTCATTTCACCTCAAAATGTCTAGAAAGATTTTCAAAGCCAAATCCT
The DNA here is from genome assembly GCA_027924645.1 of Cunninghamia lanceolata. Taxonomy (NCBI): domain Eukaryota; kingdom Viridiplantae; phylum Streptophyta; class Pinopsida; order Cupressales; family Cupressaceae; genus Cunninghamia; species Cunninghamia lanceolata. The sequence goes on along the minus strand of BSBN01000165.1, from coordinate 7,706,227 downwards.
AATAGATCAAGGTTCCAAAAGAATTGTTACTATGTTCATGAAGAAGATGATAATGAAGGAGTAACAGATGATGAATCAGAGATAGGAAACAAATCTGGAAGTGAATGGGTGTTTATTGCCATCAAGGAAGAAGAACCAATATCCTCTGTATCTATCAATCATAAAGTTGTAGAAAGAGCTCTGGCTGCCCAAGTTGAAAAAAAGAATGATTGGGTCATTGACAGTGGTTGCTCTCACCACATGACAGGTGACAAGAATAAGTTCATAGATTTGGAAAGGTATGAAGGAGGAGTGGTGAAGTTTGATGATAATTCTGCCGGTAGAATCAAAGGAAGAGGAACCATTTCTTTTAATGGAAGAAACAAAACTGGTAATGTATTGTATGTTGAAGGTTTGAAGCACAATCTTCTCAGTGTTGGACAGTTGGTGGAAAAAGGCTATGATCTCCGATTCAAGGATGGAAAATGCAAAAATCTTTGAAAGATCCGGAACAGAGATTGCATCCGGTACTCAAACTAAAGGTAATATCTTCCACTTGGTTGGTACTGGTAAAAGCTGCTTATTTGTTCAAGTTGATCAGAGTTGGTTATGGCATAGAAGGATGTGTCATGTGAATTTTGATAATATAATCAAGATAAGCAATACTCAGGCTGTAAGAGATCTTTCAAAGTTGGTGAAACCTACTAATAGCTTATGCAAGGAATGTCAGTTGGGTAAGATGAGTAGAGTCACATTCAAAAGAAAGGAACTGTCCTCTACCGGACTATTCGACTTAGTTCACACTGATCTTTGTGGTCTGGCAAGAACCAGAAGTATTCAAGGTGATAGATACTTCGTGCTGCTAATAGATGACTATTCCCAGATGATGTGGGTAACCTTTCTAAAGGAGAAATCAAAAGCTCTTGAGAAATTCAAAATATTCAAGGCTATGGTAGAGAATGAAACAGGAATAAAGTTGAAATGTCTGAGGTCTGATAGAGGTGGAGAATTCACATCCGGTGAGTTCATAGAATTCTATGAGAAACATGGAATTAAGAGACAGTTGTCTACTCTGAGGAGTCCATAGCAGAATGGAGTAGTGGAGAGAAAGAACCGGACCATCCAAGAAGCATCAAGGACTATGATGATGGAAGCAAATGTTCCTCAGATCTATTGGAGAGAAGCTGTGAGGACTGCAGTCTATACTCTTAATTGAGTGCAAATCAGAAGCAATATCGGTAAGACCCCTTATGAACTCTGGTTTGGCATTACTCCTACTGTAAGATATTTCAGAGTCTTTGGCAGCAAATGTTACATCAAAAGAGATGAAGATTTAGGCAAGTTTGATGCTAGAAGTGATGAAGGAATATTCTTGGGTTACTCTACTCAAAGCAAAGCATACCGGTGTTATAACAAGAGACTAAGAAAGATGATAGAAAGTACAAATGTGAAGGTTGATGAGGGAATAGAGAAACCCTCAAGGTTTTATGAGTATGATGAAGATGACCAGAATGGTGTTCTGGTTCAAGGAGCTCAATCCTCTCCTGAAAGTCAGATTCAGACTGATCTGGTAAATCAGGAAGAAGAGATAGGTCTGAATGAGCCTGATCAAGAAGCAAAAGTGCAAGAAACTCCCAAAGTTCAAAGGTATGTAAGACTGAACCACTCTGAAGATTAGATCATAGGTGACAAAAGCAAAGGTGTGCAAACTAGAAGGAAAATTGCTCAAAATTTAGATGAATATTGTCTGATTTCAAAAATTGAACCTAAGACAATAAATAAAGCCTACAATGATGAAAATTGGACGAAAGCAATGGAGGAAGAGTTGATGCAAATTGAGAAAAATCACACTTGGGATCTTGTTCCTAGACCTAGAAACAAGAATGTGATTGGAACCAAATGGGTCTTCTAGAACAAACTAAATGAAGTTGGTGAAGTAATCAGAAATAAAGCCAGATTAGTTTGCAAAGGCTACTCTCAAATAGAAGGGATTGATTTTGAAGAAACCTTTGCTCTGGTGGCAAGAATTGAAGCAGTCAGACTATTTCTTGCATTTGCTGCCTTCAAGGATTTCAAACTGTATTAGATGGATGTCACATCTGCTTTCCTGAATGGTGACTTAGAAGAAGAAGTGTACATTGAACAATCGGATGGATTTCAGTTATCTGAGCATGGTGATATGGTCTGCAAATTAAAGAAGGCACTGTATGGTCTAAAACAAGCCCCAAGAGCATGGTATGAAAGGCTGGACAAACATCTTTTGATGATTGGTTTCAACAAAGGTATTGTTGATAGTAACCTATATTTCAAAATTGATCATGAAAACATCTTGATTGTTGAAGTATTTGTTGATGATATCATCTTTGGAGGAAGCGACAGTATGTGTAAAACCTTTGCAAATCAAATGAAAAGTGAGTTTGAAATGTCAATGCTTGGTGAAATGAATTTCTTCTTAGGTCTACAAATTACTGAGACAAAGAAAGGAATCTTTATCTCTCAAACCAAATATGTGAAAGAATTGTTGAGGAAATTTGGAATGGAAGATTCAAAGCCAATGAACACTCCCATGGCGACCGGATGTAAGCTGAGCAAAGATGATGACTCTCCTAAGATAGATCAGACAAAGTACAGATCAATGATTGGAGGATTATTGTATCTCACTCAAACTAGACCAGATATAATGCAGGCTATTGGTCTTGTGGCAAGATTCCAGGCTGATCCCAGAGAATCTTTTGTCATGACAATCAAAAGAATTTTTAGGTACTTAAAAGGAATAGTTGCGTATGGTCTGTGGTATCCTAGAGATCATAATTTTTCTCTTCATGCATATACAGATGTAGATTGGGCAGGAGATGTGGATGATAGGAAGAGTACAAGTGGAGGAGCATTCTTTTGGGATAAAGGTTGGTTTCTTGGCTAAGCAAGAAACAAGAGGCAATATCCTTGTCTACAACTGAAGCAAAATACATTGCAGCAGCAGGAAGTTGCACTCAAATTTCGTGGATGAAGCAGATGCTAAGCGGTATTCAAGTAGAATATGAGGAGCCTATCACAATTTTCTGTGATATTTCAAGTGCAATAAATATTTCTAAGAATCCGGTGTTGCATTCTAAGACTAAGCATATATCTATCAAGTTTCACTTTCTAAGAGAGCAAGTGAACAAGGGTGAAGTCAAATTGGAGTATGTGCCCTCCAAGGATCAGCTTGCAAATATTTTTACTAAACCTCTTCCCAAGGAATCTTTTGAGTATCTCAGGGAGAAGTTAGGGGTTATTGCCCCTTCGGTGATGAATTAGGATGCACTGATGTGCATCAATCCGGTGGATATCACAGTCATATCTTGTGATCCAGATTGATGATAAGGGAGCTGCTACTCAAGGGGAGCAGCTGGTATGTTATGAAGTAGTGAAGTTACAAGTATGAGCCCTTTGCCATTGATGTCAAAGGGGGAGAGAAGACATGTGAAAAACAAGTGGTTGCTGATCAAAGGGGGAGCAATAAAGGAAGAGAAGACATGTGAATAGTTGTTGCTATTAGGGGAAGTTGTAACAACAAGGAGAAGTTCTTGTCTTGATGGTTTTTCACATCATATGTTGCCATCAATGACAAAGGGGGAGATTGTTGCAAGTATGGGCCTAACCGGTGTTGTCATTGATGTCAACATACTCATGTTGCATTAATGAGAAGGATTAGATGAGCTGTGTGCTGAGGATATTGAGAAAATAAGTCTCAATCAGGAACAGTGAAGAACAATGATGACAAGAAGGTAAAAGTCCTCAATAGGTTGAGGATCAGAGGATGCGGTTTAAAGGGTTTGTAGATATAAGTCTTGAGATGCTCTAGTCAATGTTTCAGAGGTCCGCATGAAGATCTGAAGAAGTTATGGTTGCTCAAGTAGAACCGGTTCCGATAGGTGTTCAGAGGTGACAGAGGGCCACAGATAGGTCCGGTGAGATCCAGTATTTCATTATCCTGTTCTGCAGATTTGAGGGAGTGTTGAGGACATCCCTGTGAAGTATCAACTAGATTAGTTCATGGGTTGAAGGTCCGGAAGTGCCTATTCATTTGTGAGAGTGATGACAGACTGTGTTCTTGTAGCTCTGGATGAAGGAGAGAAGAATTCCAGTAGGATGATGAAGTGCAGATGTTTTTGGTGATTCAGGGAAGGTTATAATGATCATTGGATCATGTCTAGTTAATGTTGGTGGTCTGCATTGAAGTTAGAGTTTGCATTTGAAGAATAACCACGGATATTGGTGTTCTTCTTGAGACTGGCTGAACGGATGTATTACATGTCTTGTAGATGATCTTTTAGGTGTTTTCTGACTTAGATGATTGTTCCTAAGTCAATGCCTTGTATAAATAAGGGATTGTGAATTCATTTTGAAGTGTGTCTGGTGTGATGAGTGTGTGATAGAGAATTGAAGTGCGAAAGGCAGAGCAAAAGTATTGGGCTTAAATGGAACTATTTCAAGCATGCTAAAGATGCTATTCTCCAGTTCATAAAGGTGATACTTATTCCTTTGTAGACAGTGTGTCTCTTGTAGGCAGTGAGCCTCTTGTGAGCAGTGTGCTTGGGTAGTGAGCCCTAATTGGCATGTGCCATTCTATTCTTTCTATTCTTCTAACAGAGAATACATTCTTGGGTTAATCACCCCGTGGTTTTTCCCTTAATTGGGTTTTCCACGTCAAAATCTTGGTGTCATATGTGTTGATATGTTTCTGCTTCTGATTTAAATGCATTATGGTTCATGATTAATATTATGCTAATCACTAAAGAAGATTCAAGTGTTTAAAAAGGAAAGTTTCACACAACTAATTCAGCCCTCCTCTTAGTTGTATGCCCTAAGTCTAACAGTGTGATGTGTTGTTTAGGCCTCCTGGGATGACCCCTGATTCTCCCGTAAGGTCTGTGATACCAAGAGACCACCTCTATTGTGACCTTCTATTTGTATCATCATTCTTCTAAAATTGCCTCTCTCTCTAATTTCATTGTTGTGTATTGTGTTTTATGGACATAGCGTTGCGGTTGGTGACACTGGGGGAACCCTCCTATGTGACTGTCCCTAAGACACTTGTTTCTCCTCTCTTATTTATTATTTTCCTTCCTCTAGTGTTTCCACCTAGTGGGAGGATGACGACAAACATTTATATTGATGTGGATCTAGTGTCCCTTTCGAGGGCAATAAAAAATGGAATTAGTTCCTAATATGACAATGGGGTTGTATATTTTATTTGATGTTTGGCTAGTGGAAGCACTCATGCTTTCTGCGTAGAAAATTTGAAGATGTTTCTATCACATTTACAAACCTTAACAATATTCTTGCTCTATGCACCTTTGTTTGTCTTTGAATCTGGCCTCTGTGGTGCTCGATTCAGAGAGCTTCGTGATATAGCCCCACGGTTATCCTTGAACTCCAAATTCGTAGTATAACCTTGGCTCTTTGTGTGTTTAATCATATGCATTGATGTTGTTTATCATGATTTTGTAGACACTAACGTGTTTCTTGTAGGGATGTGTTTGTGGGGACATTTGGCAATTGTGAAGTACATGTCACCTTCGGGGGGCATGGGCTATGCGAAAGTCTATGTTCCCTTGTGTGTTTTCTTCTTACCTTAACATGTTTGATATCGATGCATGATATCAACCACCTTAAGGTTGGGGCATATAAGGTAAGCTGTCTGTTGTAGATGTTAGCAATGTGCTTGTCCTCAAGTGCAGACTAGTACGATGAGTACTTCCTACATCCTAAGTTTGTTTGCAATCAATCAATCTATCTTGAAATCTATTGCGTATACCTCCTTTTCACCATAAGGCATCACCATGATGTGGGTGGGGTTGTATACTTTCGAGCTCATACCTCCTTTTCACCGTAAGGTGTCTCCGTGATTTGGGTGGGGCTATATGTCATGCTTCCTTTTCATTGTAAGGCATCTCCATGACGTGGGTGGGGTTACATTTTGAAAAGCCCTCTGCGGAGGTGGGGAGTAGTTATGTGACTAACTCAACCCTTAAGCGTGTCTTTAGTGATTGTTGTGGCGAAGCGCAATCGTCGGTGTGTGCCTATAATGTGCCTGAGATGGTGATGAGCCTAGAAATAGGGAACACATCATCGCTTGTCTGCCATGTTTTCTCCATGTCTTCAAGTGTGTGTGTTTTGGCATGCTTGTTTTGTTTGGCGTGTTTGTTGCCCATATGCAGTATGCATTTTGGGAGGTTTGGCGTGTCTTGCATGTGTGTTGCCCCATATATACAAAGACCTGCGCGATGAGTGCATCAAGTATTATGGGAGGTTTGTTTACTTGCCAGTACTTGAATCTGCATTTCATATATATGAGAAAAAGAAAAGAAAATAAATCATGCCTATATTCTATGCATTAATGTGTCTTCTATGGATCTATTGTATTCTTCATGTTCTACGTGACTGTAACTGTCTTCTTCATGTTTTGCGTGCCTGTTACTGTCTTCTATGTGATTAGCGTGTCTTCTCCGTGCTTGGTGTGTTTTCTGTGTTTGTGACCTTACTTTAATGCATGTATTCGCCTTGCGTTTATACATACATTAAAGTGGGGGCTAAATGTAACGTAAAAAAATGTCCCCTTGGGGGCTTTTCCCTCATAAGGTTTAGCTCCTGGGTCTTTTGCATGCATTTAGGACATCTTACTTTGTAATTTGGCATCTTGATGGAATGAGCCCCAGATAACATGACAAATGGGACCTAGGAGGACCCCTTGAGCTTGATTCTACCTAAAATAGGGGGGAGGACTTGGGCACCTGCGCCCTAGTCCTGCCTTATTTTAGGGTAGTCCCAAATTTTGGGTGTTTGCTTGTGACTATTATTTGGGTCCTATGCTGACACAGTAAGTTTGAATTTCAAAAATCTTGGCGGGAGTGCTTGTAGTTGCATATAAAAGCATGTTTAGGAATTCATTTGTAAACTAGAGATGATTAGTAGCAAGCTATTGTGTTCTTGTTCTCAAGGTGATTCAAGGCTTTCATTGTGTTGCAAGAGAAGATTTGTGTGGTTTATGTGTTTGTGTTTGCAGATTTGAGCATCCATTTCATCATGGAATGAAGAACATCTTCTTCCCATGATATCTTCACTACAAGCTGACATTATATTGTGTTTTCATCATCATTTCCTTTGGTTTTTACCCCTGCCTCACAAGGGCACACACTTTCTATCTGACAACGGTGTTTGGAGACTTAAGTGTCCTCCAGGGATTGACTAAGGCAAGCCTCTAAACACCACAACTCCCTCCCAAAGTTTTCATGGTTGCAGGTTACAGGTCGGAGAGCTAGAAAAAGTGAAGTTGCAGGAAGGCATCTTGAAGTGTCAGAATTGCAGAACAGAAGGAAAAACAACACCCTGGACTTGGGCGCCCGCTCATTAGTCCTCCAACTTCCATAATGGGAAAATCTCTGGGACAACAGGGAAGAGTTGCAGACTGAGTTTCCAGATCCGGACAAAAAGCAGGGCATTAGACTTGGGTGCCCACTCTTTTGTCCCTAACTTTTCCGCCTCGGAACCCTGAAAATAGGTACTCTGTGATTTGATATTTTACTGCCGTCTGCAAGAGATTTTTATTTCATTCTTCCATTTATAGTCATATTTGTGAAGTTAGGGTTTTAATGCTTAATTGAGCATAAGAGAAGGAAAATTGATAATTAAATTCCCTAATCCAAGTTTCCCTACGTCCCACAACGACCTAGGGTATGATAGTGAATTGCCACTCGACCCTAGATCCTTGAATGTATAGGGTGTGTTAGTACTCATTTATGTTTAGGGTTTTAAGTTTGAACATATGCTGATTTTCTTGTTCAAATCCTAAATTTTCTAAGGCGTGGGGTCTTGCATTGTTCTGCCTGTTCTGGTGATGGTTTTCTGTGGTGGGTTCTTGGTTGTTCGGTTTTATCCTCGTGCTTTAGTGTTCATAGGTTGACCAGCCCCCATGTAATGTTTTACTGCCTTTTCCTATTGTACTCATGAAAAATGTTAAGTTTGTATGTGCAATTGATCAAATCTGTTGACAAGCTTGTGAAATCCCAATCGGCTTCCAGAAATGGTGAAAAATTTGAGTTATATGCATTTCTAAATGTATATCAGGTTACATATACATTGGGGGAATCTTCCAAAAGATTTTAGGAATATTCGCCATTTGTATATCGGCCCTGCTTGTATATCGGGCTTGTATGTGGAACATGCAAGCGAAACATACAAAGGAAAGATACATTGCAGGGATATTCTGGAGAAGATTCCTTGTTTGTATGTGTAGGGGAATGTACATTGAAAAATATACAAAGGCCAGCGACATGCAAAGTGAACAGTGCAGTGGATATGCAAGTGGGTTTGTACATGTTCGGCATACAAGGGAAATGTCCATTCATCGCATATTCTAAAAAGATTCCCTGCTTGTATGTTTGTATTTGTATATTCTGCATACAAACAAAATATACATTGAGGAGATACATTCTGGACCCGATGAAGATTTTAGGCTGCTGCATAATTATTTGGGGTCCGTGACTTGTATAAGTGTTTGTATATGTCGATATACAACTTGATGTACAATGATAGGACACAAGCCAGATTCCAAGAAGTGTTCCAATCTAGTAGAAGAAACATTTGGCATCCGCCTTGTATGTGTTTTGTGCTTGTATATGCGAAACATTCAAAGCGATGGGTGCGGGATGAGCATACAAGCCGGACCCGAACTGAATTCTGGATTGTTCTATAACTTTTGACATCCGCCTTGTATGTTGTATATGCATTTAGATTTGCATATACAAAAGTGATAAAGGTGAAATGAAAGGAGAAAAGGTCAGTGATAGAAGGTCAAGGTGCCTACGTGGCACGATATTATTGGTTGGTAGCTCTTCATACATGTTTTGGGACCATTGATTTCAGCAATGAGTTTTTGATCAACGATCAGGTTTTGAACCTTCAGCGATGGTTTTTCCTGAGAGTGTACGCTAATTTTGAGCAGGAAAATCTCCAGATGCATCTGTTGTTGCATCCCATGGGTAGTTGAGGTTTTAATGGCGGTCGTGTAGAGACATGTGATGGATTGAGTGACGGGCCAACTACCAGTTTTATGAGGAATGTCCCCAAGCAGCAGCACGGGGCTCAAGTTTTGTTCCTCCTCACCATTCCTTCTGCCTGTTGCCTGCAGTGTTTTGAGCGCCATTTTTATGGTGCACGGTCTAATAGAATTTTTGATGTGCCATGTAATTAATTTGCCGAGTACACTTTCTTGTTGTATTAAGCAGGCTGTGTTACTCATTTGTGTTGTTGGAAAAGTGGACAAATTTTAGTACTATAGTAGGAATACAATCTTCTGGTGACTCTGTTTCAGGTGTCTTGCGAGTTTATGAATTGTATGTTGTATGTATTATGCACAGAATTATCAATTTCATGTTGATTTAAATGAGTAATTCTTTATTGCGTGTGTTTTGTTATTTGTCTCCAGACTGAATGTGTTTTTCTTTTGACTCTAAACATCTAAGGGGTGTTATAGATTCTAGAATATAGGTTTTCTATATTGAATACTTAGTCTCTTACTTCTGCTCAAGGAGTAGATTGAATGTTTTGGATTAAGTGTTGAGAAGAATACATTGCAATAAGGATGTTTGTAAGCAGAAATAACTAAATACTCTCTCTTGGGTATTGTCTGTAAGGCAGATATTTTAGAAACCCCTTGAAATCTGATTACTGTCTTAGGTCTGTGGTAAACATTCTCATATATATGTCTATTGACTCCGAGCCTTGGATAGGCACCGATCTGGTCTGGTATCTCTGTTGTAACCCAAAGTCCTAATTTTGCATCCATATATAAATCAAACTCAAACTTCAACTTCAAAACTTTTAGGACTTTAGAAGTAGTTTTAGGACCCAAAAGCCTCTGTCTACAACTGAATATAGGCCCGAAGCTAGCCCCTTTGCACTTATCTCACAGTTTTGGTCTACATAAGAGAGGATTTATTTGCTTTGTATCAACATCCCAGCTAATTCATGGATGCATTTCATAGATGTTGAGTAGGGAATACCCCCTTGGTTCTGCAGAGCCTAAAGAAGAAGAGGAGATATTTATAGAGTCTATCTCCTATAATGTTGGCCCCTGGCCTGGGAATCCTATTGATCATTGATGGCTACTTTGTAGGGGTGACTGGAAACAATCATCTAGTCTGGGAAAAATACCAACAGAAATTGGTGACTCCGCTGGGAAGTTAAAAAAAAAGTATCTGTGTGCCCATCCAAGTCACCAACAGAAATTGGTGACTCTACTGGGGAGTTAAAAAAAAAGTATCCGTGTGCCCATCCGAGTCACCAACAGAAATTGGCGACTCTATCAGGGAGTTAAAAAAAAAGTATCTGTGTGCCCATCCGAGTCACCAACAGAAATTGGCGACTCCGCTAGAGAGTTAAAAAAAAGTATCTATGTGCCCATCCAAGTCACCAACAGAAATTGGCAACTCTACTGGGGAGTGCTTTGTAAAAGAACCTAGATTTTAAAAGAAAACAATTCCTAGTAATAGGTGGCGACTCCGAACTAATCTCCCAACCGGTAAAGTAAAAATTTGTATGCAAGGGAGAAGATCCCAACGTAACCCTTTGTTTGAAGAGCTACCCATAAAAATGATGTATAAGAAAAAAGGGACTGTTCGAGCCAGTCAAGATGGTTCTCCTAGCCCCAGGAAAAATAATTTTATTCAGGACAATCCAGGATCCTTAGAGCAAACAATACCTTATTTTACAAACATTGAGGCTGAAATCTAGAATGTATATGAGAGACAACAGAGTGGTGGATTGAAAATGAGGTCAGAAGTGTTTCAAGAACGGCCTTTTGTTGATTCCCCTGACAGATTTGAAGAAGCCAAATCCCTAAGGGATGATGATAATGATGATCAGAATGTGATAAAACCATCCTCTTCTATTCCCAAAGAGGAGGAACTAGCTGATGAAATTAAGAGCTTAAGGGCAGAATTAGAATATCTGTAGGCAGTAAAAATTAGAGATGACATGAGACAGAAAGTGCAAGCTCTGAGAGTTGCTTAGAATGATTCAATTCCTACCCTTGAAAATGCAAAAATGCAAAGAAATCAACACAGGAATGAAGTACAGGATCAACACAATGATCAAAGATAGAACACACATAATGCTAGAGTACCATTAAATAATGTAAGAAATTAGAATGCAAATAGAAATGCAAATGCTAATTAGTTTGGTAGACAACCTATGCAGCTAGACAGATTCAGACAACTAGTTTTTGATGGCATTCCTGGTTACCCCAATCTTATTGACAAACATGTGAGGTTGCAAGTGCCTAAATTTTCAGGAAATAATATTGTGTCAGGTGAGGACCACTTAAAAACTTTTCAGAATATCATGGACAACTTAGAGGTTGAGCATGAGGATGTTTTTATGAAATTATTTATGCAATCCTTAGTTGATGAAGCCAGAGAATGGTATAGGGGTCTGCCTGACAGAAGTATTTCATTGTGGGATGACTTCAAGAGAATATTCAAAGAATAGTATGGTGACAAAACTGATCCTAGTTTTTTCATTAATGAATTTACTACCATTACCAAAGGATCAAATGAACAGGTTGCTGATTTCAATGCTAGATTCACAAAAGTATTGAACAAACTGCCGCATCACCTGAGACCTAATGAACCTATGTGCATAGTGTTGTACATAAATGCTTTTGATGCCAAAACTGCCTATGGATTAAGAGATAAGGGTCCTCACAGCCTCAGAGATGCTTTCAAAATAGCAACAAATATTGAAAATAATAGAAAAGTGTCTGGTAAGACAAACATAAGAGATGATGTAAAAATTCTACAAAATCTAAACACTAAATCTCAAATTGTTCAAGGCAATACATCTACTTCTGAGGATAAATTAGATAAATTGACAACTATTGTCAAGGACTTAGGTTATAGAATGGCTAAAAATGAAAGGGGGATAGGTCCTGATAGACCAGTTTACCAAAGTCAAGAAAGAAGACCATCATTACATGATATGCCATATAACACCAATTGGCATAATAGTAAGCCTATTCTTTCAAATAGCAACACAGGTCAAAGGATTCAAAATGCAAAGGAAACTCCCGATCCTTTGAAGAGAGCTGTAAATATTGTTAATGACACCCCATGGTGTATCATATGTCGAATGCCTTATTCACAGTCACAATGCATGATTGCTCAGTCTTTATACAATAATGCTGTTGCCTGTGATGAGTGTAATGAGCCACATTGCATGGAAGATGAGAATGTCAATATGCTATCTACAAATAGAGAATACTCTTCTCACGATGCTGATGTAAGTGTAAATGATGAGATTCAGGTCTGGCAGCAATTTCCCTATGATGAAGATGAGGAAGATAGCTACGCTTATGCTCAAGATTCACATAATTTTCTGAATAATTTGAGGAGACCTTCTGATGAAGAAATTAGAGCCTTCATAGCTGCGACCGTGGCTCAAGTCAAAAGCAATTACAATGTCAGGGGTAAAGCCCAGGTAAGCAACTCACACCAACCAGAGAGTACTTTTAGAAGCCAGCCAGTGCACAGTTATAAAGGGGCTGAACCACAAAAGAAACAATGGAACACTACTAAGCAAATTTTTAAGCAAGAAACATGTCATGATTCTCAAGGACCAGAAAATAGAATTCCCCAGGTTGAGAATCAAAACAAAAATTTTTAGATCAAGAATGACAGTCAAGCAGCCATAAAAAACTAAGGCTGGATCATCCCAGGATAAAGGTAAAACGGTGGAGCAAGTTACAACTGTTATTCAAAATTATGCTCCATTTGACATGACTCAAGTCTTATCACAGATAAAAGTCTCTATTCCACTGATGGAACTGATGAAAGTGGAAGAATTCAAAAATAAAGCAGTATCCTTAATTTCAGGAGTACCCTGTCAAGCCAAGTTGAGTGATGAACCTCAGGGTAAGAAACAGGCCCTGTACATTGATGAAGATGAAGTTCCTGAAGTATATCTGGGGGTGACCATGACAAAATGTCCTTCACAAGTGGAACCGTTTTATGTCTCCCTTGTCATAAATGGAAAAATAATTAAGAACTGTATGCTTGACTCAGGAGCGTCCACAAACATCATGCCATTGGCTATCATGCAACAAGCTGGGTTAAAGATAGATAAGACATGTGGGAAGTGCTATGCCATGGATGCTAGGGAGGTACCTGTCATTGGAATCATGAAATATGTTGACTTTAGACTGGCGGCTTATCTTGAGAAGACCTACAAAATGAACATAACAGTTGTTGATATCTAGCCACAGTATGGCATGTTGTTGTCAAGAAGATGGGCAACATTGATTGGTGGGAGTATGCAATTAGATTTGTCATATGCTATGATCCCTATGAATGATAGGGATGTCAAACTGATTAGAGAAGAAAGGTCATCAGAGACAGTGGAGGATCAAGAATCTGAGGAGCATATATGTTTTGTGGATACTGCCTGTGATAATTTCAGGGTTGTCTCAGATGATCAAGAAGGTAAAGAGGGAAATATTTGCATTCAATAATTGGACCAACAGGGTCTATGGACCATGTATTTTGATGGAGCTTGTTCGAAGGAAGGCTCTGGTGTCAGAGTGGTGTTTTTGTCTCTAGCTGGTAAACTTCTAAAATTCTCTTTCTTGTTGAAGTTTGCTTGTACAAACAATATTGCAGAGTATGAGGCTCTGTTATTAGGATTGAATGTGGCCTTAAAGCATGGAATTAAGATGCTCAAAGTGTTTGGTGATTCAGAGCTTATTGTTTCCCAAGTTAGAGATAAGTATACATAAAAAAATAAGAGATTAAAACAGTATAAGCATGCTGTTTGGGATACAATTGAATTGTTTGATGCTTTTTCAATAAACTAGATAGAGAGATCAAAAAATGTCAGGGCAGATTTTCTAGCTAATGTAGCCATAAGGACAGATGATATACTCTATCAGATGTTACAAATGTTGAGGTCAAGTTTAGACCTACAGTGCCAGACAATGTATGCAGTTGGCAAGTGTTTGATGATGATAAGGATTTGCTGAGATTTCTACATTGCATTGATGAGTATAAGAACCAAGAAATGGATTTTCAGAACTTTGTGGAGGTTGTAGATGGAAAAGAAACTCTCTTAGGGAAAGAAATAATTCAACTCAAGACAAATAAGATCCCTAGAGGGTTGGTTTCTTTAGAGAGAGCTTTTGACAATAGGGACCAATTTGTCACAAAGACATCTCCAACAAACAAGAATGATTTAGAGGAGATAAACTTGGGGACATCTCAGGCCCCCAAGAAGGTGTACATTGGCAAACAACTCAAGCCACATATTAGAACTATGCTGATCGCATTACTAAGAAGATATAAGCATGTCTTTGCCTGGTCTTATGAGGACCTCAAAGCTTATAGAGAGGATTTATTCTAGCATGAAATCCCTTTGAAGCCTGGAGCTAAACCATTTAGACAAAAATAGAGGCCTATAAATCCAACCTTAGCTCCAAAAATGCAAGAAGAACTTATGAAACTTAGGGAGGCTGGAATAATTATGCCTATTAGACATTCAACTTGGGTGTCCAACCTTGTCTCAGTTAGAAAAAAGAATGGTGACATAAGGTTGTGTGTGGATTTCAGAAATTTGAATATGTCTTCTTTGAAGGACAATTATCCATTGCTAAACATGGAAGCCATGTTGCAGAAGGTGACTGGCTGTGAACTTCTATCCATGATGGATGGATTTTTAGGGTACAATCAAGTGAAAGTAAAGGAATCAGAGCAATTAAAGACTGCTTTCACTACTCCATGGGGAACATATGTAAATGTGAGGATGCCATTTGGACTGACAAATGCAGGTGCCACATTTCAGAGCGCAATGGATGTTGCTTTTGTAGGATTGATTGATTCAATCTTGGCTGTGTATCAAGATGACTTGACAACTTATTCAAAAAAAGAAGAGCAACACTGTATGCATTTGGAGCCAATTTTTATTAGAGCATTAGAGTATGGCATCTCACTTAACCCAAAGAAGTGTACTTTTGGGGTTGTGGAAGGAAAACTACTTGGACACATTATTTCCAAGGATGGAGTCAGGATTGATCCTGAAAGGGTGGTTGCAATTGACAAAATTTAGATCCCTAAAACAGTGAAAGGTGTTCAGTCCTTCTTTGGACAAATTAATTTTGTTAGGAGATTTGTTCCTAACTTTGCAGAGACCACCAAAGATATCTCTAAAATGCTAAAGAAGAATGCAACTGTCAAATGGGAAGATAAAGCAACCAAATCGTTTCAGAACATAAAAGAAGCTATAAAGATGGCTCCTGTTTTAAAATCTCCTGATTTTTCTAAGCCATTTCAATTATTTTCATTTCCTTCTTTCCACACTATTGCTGCATGCCTATTGCAAAAAAATGAAGGGTTTGAACAACCTATAGCTTTCTTTAGTAAGTCATTGCAGGCTGTTGAATTAAAGTATGACATCATGGAGAAACAAGCATATGCATTGGTTAGAGCAGTCAAGAGTTTCAGGCCCTATTTGGTCGGCTCTCAAGTAATTGCGTATGTGCCTCATGCAGCAGTCAAGGATATCTTCACTCAGCAGGAGGTAATTGGAAGGAGATGCAGATGGATAAACAAATTGCAAGAATTCAACATTGAAATATAGATCACTAAGTTGATAAGAGGACAAGGTTTGGCAAAACTGATGACACAGTCAAATCTAGAGGCATGCCAAGTGAATGTAGTGCATAATGAAGTTATAAATATGTCAGAATCTGAGTGGTATAAGGACATAGTATACTACTTGTAGAATTTAAACTGTCCTTCCCACCTCAGTGATGTTCAGAAGAGAACTTTGAAGCTGCAGGCTATTAAATACATCATTGTTCAGGGAAAGCTATATTGGAAAAATCCTGATGGTGTATTACTTAGGTGTATTGATGAAAATCAGGCCAAGGATATTCTCAGTGACATGCACAATGGAGTATGTGGTTGACATTATGCTGGCCAAACAACAGCCCATAAAATTCTCAGAGCAGGCTATTGGTGGCCAACTCTCTTCTCAGATACACACAAAATGGTAAGAAAATGTGAGTCTTTCCAAAGGTTCTCAGGGAAGATAAGATATCAAGGTGCATTACCCCTTAGGACTATAACTATAGAAGCTCCATTTCAGCAATGGGGGATTGATTTTATAGGGGAAATCTTAGAAAAGTCAAGTGGGGGGCACAATTGGATTCTAGTCGCTACTAATTACTTCACTAAATGGATTGAGGCCATTCCAACTAAAAAGGCTACAAGCAAAGTGGTGATAGATTTTATCCTGGAAAATATTATTATAAGATTTGGAGTACCAGCCAAATTAGTCGCAGATAATGCTATGTGCTTTAGGTCTGGTGAATTTATTGATTTTTGCAATAATTATGGAATTGATTTGTCTCATACATCACCATATCATCCACAAGGGAATGGTCAAGCAGAGTCAAGAAACAAAAGTCGCATGAAAATCATCAGAAGGGTGATAGATAAAAATAAGAGATCTTGGGATTCAAAGCTAAAGTTGCCATTATGGGCTGACAGGGTGACAGTGAAAAGAGCAACTGGAAGATCTCCTTTTGAATTGGTATATGGTGCAGCAGCTAGGTTGCCTGTGAACAACCTCCTGCCAGTTTATATATTCATCCAAGGGAACGGTGAGGAGATTGGAGACCCAATGACTGAAAGAATAAATCAGCTGGTCGCACTAGATGAGATAAGAAGGGAAGCACAGAAAACAAACATCAAGACAACAAAAAGTGAAATATATGTTTGATAGAAGGGCTACAGAGAGAAGGTTTCAGATAGGTGATCTGGTCCTTATGTGGAATGCAAAGAGCCAGGATAAGGGCAAACACAGCAAATTTAAGCCCTTATGGACTGGCCCATACCAAATTGGCACTATTCATGGACGTGATTCATATTTTCTCCAGGCCCTCAATGGTGAACTACTGGAATTGCTTGTGCACGGTAAATTACTTAAGGGTTTTTTCTCATAAATGAGTACCTATTGTGCACACTGTAAATTAGTTGTAAATATTTTGTACATGCCTTGTATAGTCGGTTGTGTTTTGAGTTTTGGATTTTGTCTGGTCTGCCCTAGAGTAGTCTGGTCCTCGCTACAGTCTTGCACCTGCACGTCCCCAATCAGAGCATCTGTTAGTACTCATTTATGTTTAGGGTTTTAAGTTTGAACATTTGCTGATTTTCTCATTCAAATCCTAAATTTTCTAAGGCGTGGGGTCTTGCATTGTTCTGCCTATTCTGGTGATGGTTTTCTGTGGTGGGTTCCTGGTTGTTTAGTTTTATCCTCATGCTTTAGTGTTCATAGGTTGACCATCCCCCATGTAATATTTTACCGCTTTTTCCTGTCGCACTCATGAAGAATATTAAGTTTGTATGTGCAATTGATCAAATATGTTGACAAGCTTGTGAAATCCCAATTGGCTTCTAAAAATGGTGAAAAATTTGAGTTATATGCATTTCTAAATGTATATTGGGTTGCATATACATTGGGGGAATCTTCCAAAAGATTATGAGAATATTCACCATTTGTATATCGGCCCTGCTTGTATATCGGGCTTGTATGTGGAACATGCAAGCGAAACATACAAAGGAAAGATACATTGCAGGGATATTCTGGAGAAGATTCCTTGTTTGTATGTGTAGGGGAATGTATATTGAAAAATATACAAAGGCCAGCGACATGCAAAGTGAACAGTGCAGCGGATATGCAAGTGGGTTTGTACATGTTCGGCATACAAGGGAAATGTGCATTCATTGCATATTCTAAAAGATTCCCTGTTTGTATGTTTGTGTTTGTATATTTTGCATACAAACAAAATATACATTGAGGAGATACATTCCGGACCTGATGAAGATTTTAGGTTGCTGCATAATTATTTGGGGTCTGTGACTTGTATAAGTGTTTGTATATGTCGATATACAACTTGATGTACAATGATAGGATACAAGCCAGATTCCAAGAAGTGTTCCAATCCAGTAGAAGAAACATTTGGCGTCTGCCTTGTATGTGTTTTGCGCTTGTATATGCGAAACATACAAACCGATGGGTGCGGGATGAGCATACAAGCCAGACCCGAACTGAATTCCAGTTTGTTCTATAACTTTTGACGTTTGCCTTGTATGTTGTATATGTGTTTGGATTTGCATATACAAAAGCGATAAAGGAGAAATGAAAGGAGAAAAGGTCAGCGATAGAAGGTCAAGGTGCCTATGTGGCACGATATTATTGGCTGGTGGCTCTTCATACATGTTTTGGGACCGTTGATTTTGGCGATGAGTTTTTGATCAACGGTTAGGTTTTGAACCTTTAGTGATGGTTTTTCCTGAGAGTGTACACTGACTTTGAGCGGGAAAATCTCCAGATGCATCTGCTGTTGCATCCCGCAGGTAGTTGAGGTTTTAATGGTGGTTGTACAGAGACATGCGATGGATTGAGTGACAGGCCAACTACCAGTTTTATGAGGAATGTCCCCAAGCGGCGGCACGGGGTTCAAGTTTTGTTCCTCCTCGCCATTCCTTCTGCCTATTGCCTGTAGTGTTTTGAGCACCATTTTTATGGTGCACGATCTGACAGAATTTTTGATGTGCCATGTAATTAATTTGTCGAGTACACTTTCTTGCTGTATTAAGCAAGCTGTGTTACTCATTTGTGTTGTTGGAAAACTGGACAAATTTTGGTGCTGCAGTAGGAATACAATCTTCTGGTGACTCTGTTTCAGGTGTCTTGCAAGTTTATGAATTGTATGTTGTATGTATTATGCACAAAATTATTAATTTCATGTTGATTTAAATGAGTAATGCTTCATTGCATGTGTTTTGTTATTTGTCTCCAGACTGAATGTGTTTTTCTTCTGACTCTGAACATCTAAGGGGTGTTATAGATTCTAGAATATAGGTTTTCTATATTGAATACTTAGTCTCTTATTTCTGCTCAAGGAGTAGATTGAATGTTTTGGATTAAGTGTTGAGAAGAATACATTGCAGTAAGGATGTTTGTAAGTAGAAATAACTAAATACTCTCTCTTGGGTATTGTCTGTAAGGCAGACATTTTAGAAATCCCTTGAAATCTGATTACTATCTTAGGTCTGTGGTAAACATTCGTATATATATGTCTACTGACTTCGAGCCCTGGATAGGCACTGATCTGGCCTGGTATCTATGTTGTAACCCAAAGTCCTTGTTTTGCATCCATATATAAATCAAACTCAAACTTCAACTTCAAAACTTTTAGGACTTTAGAAGTAGTTTTAGGACCCAAAATCCTCTGTCTACAACCGAATATAGGCCCGAAGCTAACCCCTTTGCACTTATCTCACAGTTTTGGTCTACATAAGAGAGGATTTATCTGCTTTGTATCAACATTCCAGCTAATTCATGGATGCATTTCATAGATGTTGAGTAGGGAATACCCCCTTGGTTCTACAGAGCCTAAAGAAGAAGAGGAGATATTTATAGAGTCTATCTCCTATACTATTGGCCCCTGGCTTGGGAATCCTGTCGATCATTGATGGCTACTTTGTAGGGGTGACTGGGAACAAGCATCCAGTTTGGGAAAAATACCAATAGGGTGAAAGGAGGATTCAAACATCTAACAACACTAAATTGACAAATCCTAATTTTACCCTAAACAACTCCTAATCCTCCATCTATCCCTATGTCCATGTACACTTTTCTGACACCTCAACAACCCACTACATCAACACCTTCTGCCCCTCCATCTGAAATGGATGATGTCAAGAATATTCTTAGGACCTTTTCAAATGAAATTATTAATCTCATAAGGCAACAGACCTCTTATCCAAAACCTCCTTACCAAGGATTCCAAGGCAATAGGCCTCCATACCAGCCAAACCAGTACCAAGGGGTACAGAGACCAAACAATCCTCAACCTTTGAACCAGTTAGTTATAGTACTTACACCATTACAACCTGTCCTAGGTAACCCAGGTAGAGAAATGGTCCCTGGATAAAACAACCTAGCAGAAGATGCCAATGCTTGGTGTTTCCCTTGCAACAATGCCCATATGCCCAGAGATTGTCCTAGAGGCAATTTACAATAGAAAATAGTAGAGCAAAGAAGAATGGAAAGTCAAGTTGTTGTGTCTAATACCCCTCCATACCAGTTGCCTGGTGTTCATAATGCAGTAATGGTGGCCCAAATTCAAGGAATGTCCATTGAACAAGAAGAAGAAATGGCCCCAGAGCATGCCTTATTTTCATGGATTGAAGAAAAAGACTCAATGTTTGTAAATGAAGCATCTACCTCCAAGAAGCCCTTGGTACAATCTGACTATTTCACTAGGTCAAAGAGAAGGATGGTTGAACAGCCTGAGGCTATCAATAATGAAACGACTAAGGATTCTCTATTCCAAAGTCAATACATCCCTGTTTCAAGGCAAGAAGTACCTATGGGTTCTCTGAATCAAGGGATCTCTAATCCGGTGATGGAAAGAGAAAGGTATCCTTATTATCCTAAGACACAAACATTGGCCCATGAATGTGGTGGAACATTTAAAGAAAAACCCTACACATGTGTCAATATGGGATATGCTGGCTATCCCTAAGTAGAAGATGCTATTACAAGAAGCATTGTAGACTCGGGCAGATCCCAAAGTTGTTAATACAAAAGAAGGAGGTATGAGCAAAGGGAGAACTCAAACAAATATACCCCACCTCTGCAAACAGCCGCTTTGTTAAATGCTACGCCAGAGGTAAGCAAGTCTAAGCTGAAACCATTTTATTTAACCTTAATAGTGGGCAAGAAACTATTGTACAACTCAATGATAGACTCGGGAGCTAGTACTACAATCATGCCAAAGCAAGTAGTTGATGCTTTAAAAATAGAATATGAGCCACTAGCTAAAGGGTTTATGCAATTAGATGGAAAGTCTGTCCAAACCATAGGAATGATCAAAAAACTTCCATTATAGTTGTATACTTGTCCGAATATAATTGTATTGCAAGATGTTGTGATCATTGACATCCCCCTGTCTTCAGACTATGCCTATCTAGAGATTTCACTGCTAAAATAGAAGGGTACATGCCACTTGATTGGTCGCATTTGATCTTGAGAACTAAATATGGAATAAAGATGAAGGTGCTGTCTGAGCCCCTATCTAAAGAACATATCACTGAAGAACCAACTCCAAGAATTGAAGCATCTCATGCTATGATGAATAGGGAGGATAGAGCTTTTATTGAAGAAGTGGGGGAATGGACTGAATATGATCAAAATGAAGAAGAGAACAATCAACTAATGTCCATGATGCAGAGTGACCCTTATGGTAATTATGATTCTACTAGTTTGGGGACTTATGTAATTTTTGAGGAGGGTCAAGAAATACCAAATATAATGAGTCAAGAGATATCTGAAAAGGAGGATTCTAATAAAGACTCTAAGATCTGGACCTTAAACTTTGATGGAGCTAGGATCAAGAATGGTGTAGGAGCAGGTATCTGTCTCACTTCTCCAAATGGTGAGAAAATTCTCAGGTCCATATGCTTCTAATTTGCTTGTACAAATAATGATGCTGAATATGAGTCTTTGGTACATGGTCTTATGTTGGCCAAGAAGAAATGGATAAAGAATCTAATAGTCAAAGGTGATTTAGAGCTAGTTGTGAAACAAATTAGAGAGAAAGTTGTGGCAAAGAATGTGAGAATGAGATCTTATCGCCACAGGATTTGGGATCTAATTGATGGATTTGATGCTTTTAATATAGAAGTTGTACCTAGAGTTCAGAATACCGAAGCAGATAGAATGGCACAAATTGGCTCTCAGTTTGACCTGGTGAGTGACTTGCTTATCAATAATGAAGCAGTGAAAGTCATTATTAGACCAGCAATCCCTGATATTGTTTGGAACTGGCAAGTTTTTGACAATGACCTTCAGGAACTTCTATTTCTACAACAGTCTGGAGAATTTGTTAACCAGTTGTATCCTAAGATTGAGGAAGCATATGGTGATTAGATTATTTAATTGAAATCTAATAAGCTTTCAAGGGGGTTAATAACGTTGGAGAACCTATTTGACCCAGATGATATGAGCCTAGATAAAAGGAAGTTTAAGGCAAACAAAGAAGATTATTCTAAAATTCATGTCAGTGAAGGAAGGAAGTTGAAAGTAGGTAATGCCATTACTCAGGAGGAAAGACATAAGCTAATCTCTTTATGCAACAAATATGATAGAGTTATTGCATGGACCTATTATGACCTGCATGGTTATAATAGGGACATTATCCTACATACCATAGAGCTTGCTGAAGGATCAAAGCCTGTTCACCAGAAATAGAGACCATTGAATCCTAGAATTAAACCTTTAATGGTCAATGAGTTACAAAAGATTCTTGAGTCTAAGATTATATTCTTGATCAAACACTCAAACTGGGTATCTAATCTGGTGCCAGTAAGAAAGAAAAATGGGAACATTAGGCTCTGCGTCAACTTTAGAGACTTAAATAAAGCATCATTAAAATATCATTATCCTCTGCCATCCATGGAGCAGATCTTACAAATAGTGGTTGGATCAGAAAGATTTTCCTTGCTTGATGGTTTTTCAGGATACAATCAGATCTGGTTGGCAGATCAAGACCAACACAAGACAACATTCACAACAAAGTGGGGAACTTTCGCATACACCAAAATGCCATTTGGTCTTTCAAACGTTGGTACCACTTTCCAGCACACTATGAATATAGCGTTTAAGGCCCGACTCATAAATAAGATCATTTTGATCTATTTAGATGATCTCACTATATTTTCAAAGAATGCCAAAGACCATTTTGAGAATTTAGAAGCTATTTTTCAGAAGTGTCAAGAGTTTGGGATTCCTTTAATTCCTAAGAAGTGTGTTTTTGCTGTACCTCAAGAGAAACTTTTAGGGCATATTGTTTCAAAGGATGGAATCTCTATTGATCCAGAGAGGGTCAAAGCTATACTGGACTTATCCTTACCAGTCAATAAAAAGGCAGTTTAGTCTTTCTTGGGTAATATTAATTTTCTCTATAGATTTATATATGATTTTGTAGGTCTAGTTAGGCCCATTACCCTGATGTTGAAGAAGGATTTAGTCTTTAAATGGACAACTGAGGGAAGGTAGGATTTTGAAGAAATCAAGAGAGTTATCTCAACTGCCCCAGTACTGCGAAATCCTGATTTCTCTAAACACTTCGTAATGTATGCTTATGGAGGGGAACATAGTATTGTAGCTATCGTAACTTAGAAAGATGACAAAGAAGAGGGAGAGCATCCAATTGCATTCTTCTCTAGAAAACTAAGGGAGTATGAATCTAGTTATAATTTTGTTGAAAATCAAGCTTATTCCATAGTTAAAGCTCTTAATAAATTTAGGCATCTAGTAATAGGAAACAAAATCTTGATATTAGTAGCTCACTCAAGTGTTAGAGAATATATTATGGAAGGTGAGATACAGAAAAGAGGGCTAATTAGATAACCAAGATCTTTGAATATTATGTAGAGGTAAGGCCTACCGAATTGGTCAGAGGAAGAGGACTTGCCAATATATTGCCCAAGACACAGAAATGTCAATGTTGGAAGAAACAGAGGACTAAACAATGTTGAAACTCCAAGAGCTTGACCAAGACTCTTGGGTTAATGATAGGATATAGTTCATAAGGATTGGTATTTTCCCTAGTGTGCTCTCCCTTGATAAAAGAAGATACTATAGACAACAGGGAAGTCATTTCGTGCTAATTGATCATGTTTTGTTTAGGAGGAATTTTGATGGGATCCTATTGAGATGTGTTGAAAAAGATGAAGCTCAAAGGATACTACATGAATCCCATCATGGAGCCTCAGGAGGACACTTCTCAACAAGAACTACTACCATCAAGATTACACAGGCTAGCTACTACTGGTCCACATTGTTTGCAGATTGTCATCAGATGGTCAAGGAGTGTCAGGCTTGTCAATTCTATGCCAAAAGGAGAAGGAATGCATCTTTACTTTTGAGTCCCATAGTAGTAGATGAACCCTTTGCACAGTGGGGTTTAGATTTTATAGGGATGATCAATCCAATCTCAAGTATGTTATATAAGTGGATCCTAACTGCAACTGATTATTTTACAAGATGGAGTGAAGCAGTGCTACTTAAGGAAGCCACTAAGAAGGTAATTCTAGAGTTTCTTGAAGGAATAACTACCCATTTTGGTCCTTTGTGCACTATTATATCTAATAATTCTAAGGCATTTTTAGGTACCAAACTATCAGAGTTTTCTTTAAAGAATGAGATATATTTGAAAACTTCATCCAATTATTATTTTCAAGGTAATGGCTTGGCAGAATCTACAAATAAGAACTTGATTAGACTCATCAAAAGAATGGGAGTTGATCATCAGAGAGATTGGCACAAATCTCTCAATTCAGCACTATGGGCAGAAAAAAATATGCCAAAGCAAGTAACTAAGATGTCCCTATATGAACTGGTCTATGGCAAGAATGCAGTTATGCTATTGAACATAGAAATTCCTGCTTTGCAGTTGATCAAACAATTGGAGATAGAGGAAAATGGCCCAATGCATGTGAGGCTGACTGAATTACTGGAAGTTTAAGAGAAAAGAGAAGTGGCACATGAATCTTTGATGAGGCATCAACATACCATAAAGAATTGGTTTGATAGACAGACTTCAGAACCAAAATTTGAAGTTGGGTCCTTGGTTTTGAAATGGGATGAGAGAGCTACCAAACCAGGTTGACATGACAAGTTTGACTCACTATGGACTGGCCTTTTTAAGATTAATGCCTGTGAGCAACATAATGCATTTGAGCTGGAAAATATGGAAGGAGAACCCGAAGAGATTCCTGTTAATGGGATCTTCTTGAAACACTTCACATAATTTCAAAACCTAACCCTATATCATAGTTAATTAGGTGTCTTTAGTTTCCTTTCCTTCTTTTGTCTTGATTTTCCCACTTTCTTTTAAATAAGTGTGCAAGGAACACATGTCTGCAGTGCATTAGCTCTTATAGTTAGCAGTTACACTTCCCAAAGTCATTAGGCCGTTCTTGTACTTTAATAAAGATAGCTAATCATTTCAAAAGATCACTGTCTTTAATGGCGATTTGACACACAGTCCTATGTAGATTTGGAATGATGCACTAGCAGTCATTTTGGCATGTCTATTAATGACATTAATTAGATGTGATGGGTCATTTAATACATTACTTAATACCTCCACCGAGCCAAGCTTTTAAGCCTCTCAAACAGTTACAATTGCTATTTGTTATTCCAAAATCCTTTGAATTCCCATTGCCTTTGTCAAGAAGTTTCAACTTCTATCATCCGTTCTAGCTACAGTTTGAGTTCATTTGTAGTTTCTAAAGATTTTGAAGAGATACAAAGAAGGTAGAAGGGCAATCACCGCAAGAGGGTCTGTTTGATTTGTTAGAGAAATGGAAGGGTAGTAAAGCTTATGCATATGCCAAAGTACAACCAAGAATCAGCTATCCAAGGACTAGAGCCTTAGAGAAGGGGGTTAATACCAACCCTACGCAGGTGAAAGATTATACAAACGGCATCTTTGACACCTAGATGTCTAAAAATCTGAAGAATCTAAGAGAGGGGGCACATATGAGATGTCTCTGATGAGTA
Source organism: Cunninghamia lanceolata (assembly GCA_027924645.1). NCBI lineage: Eukaryota > Viridiplantae > Streptophyta > Pinopsida > Cupressales > Cupressaceae > Cunninghamia > Cunninghamia lanceolata. The sequence goes on along the minus strand of BSBN01000165.1, from coordinate 7,680,577 downwards.
GAAAGGGGAGAGTTTGAAACGTTTGGCATGAAGATTTAGACTTCCCAGTTGGTTTAGTTCTTGGTCCCTACCGTTCACCCCTACCCCAAATTGATTTAGATGTGTTCAAAACTTTTTGACCCACAAACTTCAATGATTCAACACAAAAGATTTATGCTCCAGATAACCCCCAAGGCAATTTGAGAAATGTTGGCCCTGTATCATGACCGGAATGCCACTTTTGCTACCATACCCAAGCTGCAAAATATATGGAATGTGGTTCACGGTAAGGTCAAGTTTCTAAATATTGAGATGCATTTGGATGAAGACAACACCCAGTTGCCCCCACTACCCATTGCCAGAGGTCGTTTCAATGCTGATGTGCAGGATGCCCTGTCTATGTTGTCTTTCATTTTCATTCAGAATGATGATGCAAACGTATATGAGTAGTAGTTGGTGACCATCTTTAGGCTCAAAATAGTGGGTATGTCTACCAAATACAAGTTTGACTTCTTAGAGCATATCTCCTAGGCTATTATTGAGCAGATGTCCAAATTTTCCTAGGAACAAACTTTCATGTATTCAGCCTATCTTTTCCACTTGATTTTGTAACAAAATTATCATCTCTTCCAGAATTATATGCATCTAGACATGTATGACCTTGAGGTAGGCAATAAAAGGACTATTCCAGTGTTCGCATGGACTCATGTCCTCTCAGAGACTGTAGACCCCTATGAATTTGCTGAGTGTTTTGTGGCGCCTATCTTTGAACAATTAGAGTCTAAGGCTGTTGAGAATAGGATGACAAATAGCATGAAGGGTTTATTGACCAACTCTGAAATCCCTTGTGATTATTTCTTTGGTGCCCATACTACAATTATTAGGCTTCATAGCTTTGCTAGTGAGCCTGTCTTGCTCCCAAAGGTCTTAACTCCTAGGGTCATAGCCTTGGAAGTGGGTCACCAACTGTTTATTATTGATAATAATTTTGGTAACAAGAAAAGAAAGAAGAAATTTTATGATATCCCTTGGAGTAAGGGAAAGATTACAATAGAAAAAAGAGAAACTGAGCATCTCTTGTTAAGACAATTGGTAGTTTATGGCTTTGTAATAGTCCAAGATAAATGGAACTATGATCCTAATGATTACTTGGCATCTTGGATAGTAAATAACAAGGTTTCTTCTATTTTCATCCATGAGAAATGGCCTTTTTGGGAACAGAGAAGGTCACCACAGCAAGATAATCTAGTCTTCTATGTGGAACTCAAAGATCTACCACCTGAGTGTCCCAAACCATGGGAAACTTTCTATAAGAAGCAACAAGAGTATGATCCTAAGAAAATTATGACACATGGTTTGAGGCAAACTCTAAAGAATAAAGATGGGAGTAGTGAAAAAATAGCGCCCTATTGGAATTATAGGCAGGAGATTGCTGAATTCAACCACACTTTCAAGGGAGTTCCAATAGATGAGCAATGGGGCCAAATCTGGGATGAGTATCATATGACCCCTGCATCAAGCCCAGACACAAGCAATATTCTGGGTAGCTCCTAGGAGGTAGAGGAAATAGGAGTGTTAGAGAAAGCTCAGGAGGCAGAGGAAATAGAAAAAGCAACTACACAAGCCCCTAGGGCCCCATGACCTAAACCTCTCAGTGCCCTTATGAAGCAAAAAGCTGCACTATCGCTGTCTCATGAGACCCATATAGCTTCGACATTGGGGGGCCTTGGAGCGACAATCTCTCAACAAGCATTCATAGCATTACAAGAAGCATCGGAGGAAGAAGACCCTGAGGATACAGCAGAAAGGCCCTTGAAAAGAAGGCGCAAGTTAGTGTTGTAAAAAGAGGATACTAAAGGTGATGTCTTAGAGCCCCCACAGCAACAAGTTCTCACGATTGCAATGGTGGCCCAGGTAGGTATCCCTCCTCCTATTTCCCCTTCTTCAGCTTTTTCTTCAATAGGGGTGGCAACCCAAATGACCTATTCTTCCATGTCTCCTACCACCTCTGCTGTGCCATTACAATCTTTTGCCCCTACTGCTAGTTCAACGACCTTAGCATTATCACATGCCATTTCATTGCCTTTGTTTTCCCCATCCATGCCCAGGCAGGCTTTGCCTTAGGTTGACCCCAGTCAACAAATTACCACCATCCCATATGGCTTGCCACAAGGTTACCCTTTTGCTGGAGGACTCATTGCCTCCCTGCTCACCTTTCAAACACAAGCAGATACTGCAAGGAAAGCTAGGGAAGCTAAAATGGAAAAGAAAAGGAAGAAAGAAAGTAAAAGCCCTGTTGTCCCCCACATGAAATCATTATTTGATCCCATCTAGCAGTCTTTGGCTATCACCCATTTGAATCCCAATGTAGTCAAGCTTATAGAGCAAATGAATCTAGAAGACTATACCATGAATGGAGTGGCTATGGATTTAGCCCATTTCAGGCCACAAGATAAGGTGGAGCTAATGAATGAAACTGCTACAGCTATCACATCTGATTATCTTAAAGTTACAAGAAAGCTGCAGAAGCTAGAAGTAGACTTAGCAAAGATAAAAGCCACAAATAATAGCCTTACAACAGAAATAAAGGCTAAGGACAAAGAAATTGACACTCTTAATAAAGATATGCAGTCTACTATATCTTTGGAGATATACCAAGCATCACAAGCTCAAGTTGCAAACTAGCAAACTGAAATAACACAGGTGAGGGCCACTACAGTCACATTAAAGCAGGAACATGCCATTACTGAGAAGAAATATCATGATGAGATGCAAGAAGTGTTGCAATTACAGCAGATCCTGTTGAGGGAACAGAATCAAAATAGTGCCTACCAAGCTTAGTTCATGGATGAACAAGAAAAGACTAAGCATTTGACTATTGAGTTGAGTCAGAGGCCTCATAATGCAGGAGTGTTGGAGATGGTCAAAGAGATTTATGTGTTTGCATGGTGAAGGATCTCTGAGGAGATCTCATAGCTTAAGCCTACACTTAGTTTCCTACTAAAGGCTCAACAGCTGTGTGAAAGGGTAGAGCCTTCAGTTGAGGCAACCTTGTTCACCATTTCTTTGAGAGTCTCAGATTCTCAACTTTTGTGGCAAAAACTCTACGATACAATAGATGAAGCCTTGTTAGCTGCATGGGTGAAAGATAGAATGATTACAACAAAAAAGGTGAATGAAGTCCTAAGCTGCAATGAAGCTGCTATGAGTTGCAAGACACTTCTAAATGTTGTGAAGGAAGGTGTCAAAGGCATGAAAGGACACATTAAGGAGTTGGTACAGTTAGAACTCCCATCTCCTTTCCCAGATGATAGCACAGTCTTGATGACTGATGAGATTAAGGCCCTCTTGTTGACAAAACAAAATGATTAGACTATTTTTCAAAGTCTGAGTGACTCTTCGAGTATGGAGGAGGTGGAAACAGTTCTCATTCCCATGGCCCGACTTGAGTTCCAGTTACATGCAACGGTGCATATTCTTCAGTCCTTTTCTCATAAGGACATTATTAATTTGGATTTTACTTTCCAGAATTTATAGAAAAGACAAGGCATGTTAGACTCAGAGTGGTCTGGGTATCAAGCCACTTTGCAAAAGTTGTTATTTTCTGGGTGGTGGTGGTGCATTTTTATTTTTTGATCTTTTTATATTTTCAGGTTCTTTCTATGCAGGCACAAAGTTCCATATGGTCACCAAGAACTGTAGAGTTAAAACTCTACATTTTGTAGCATTAATCAGTAGCAGCCATATTGTTTTACTTTCAGTCTATTTGTGTTGCAAATATTGCCTGTGAGTGGAATGCACCAGGTGCCAGCATGGCAGGATTTTGAGGAAACAAAGAGATGATGCTTTCTAAAAGCCACGCATAGAAGACACGTGGCACGGTGTTCAAGAGGTAGTTGTATACACCTAAAATTGGCATGACACTACTTAAAATTTAGAGAACCAACAAGAACAAAGCCAAACAACCAGAAGCATCCACTAGCAATCTGGTTGAACAAATTTAGAGAATGCAAATGGGGAGTGAAATTGATTCTAATGAGTATGAGTGGGACAGCCTCTCTGAGATGTCTTGTGATGAAAAGGATATTGACGTTGTCCATGAGTACGACCCAACCCATGCCAATGAGAGACAAGGTCCAAGGGCTAGATTGCTAGAGTCCGACCCACATAGAAACAATAGTGAAAATCATGAGGAAGGAATGATACCCCCCTTGACGGATCCACTAATAGAGAGTACCATCGCAGACTTTGTCCGTGCTTTCAATAACTCTGTCTTAACCATCAACGCCATTGAACCAGATCAACCTAATGACCTCTTACCTTTGGTACATCCTGAACTAATCGACTGGGACCTAGAAGGTACCACCCCTGAACTAGACACCTTCGAAAATGATGATGCCATCATCGATTATCTTGAGGTTAGAAATCACATACCTGCAGGAGACCACAGAGCTGGCTATGCCATTGAACTCAACGAGAAGGCCTATTTTGGAGAGAGTGCCAAGCCTTTCAGTCATAAAAATATCAAGATAAAAGAATAATCTAATGATGAAAACCGCTCCGTGGTAGTGTTAGATCATCAAAATAGTAAAAATAAAGACGTATCCAACAGTGAAAACCTCTCTAAGGAGCTGAAGGATGGAAGGCTTGACCCTCTCCCCAATCTTACACATCATGAGAGATCATCGATCTTGATAGAACCGGTAGAAGCAATCAATGTCAACACAGGTGATAATCCCATAATGGTCCACATGGCAAAGGCTCTAACAGAACATGAAAAACCAACATTTACAGATTTCTTCAAAAGAAAACAGATCAACTTTGCATGGACATACACTGACATGCCAGGGCTAGATCCAAGTCTTATCATGCATCATTTATCTCTAGCTCTAGGAGCTAAACCAGTCAAACAAAAACTCAGAAAGATGCATCCGCATGTGGCCCTCATGGTGAAAGAAGAGCTAAAGAAACTCTTAGATGTTAGATTTATTAGGCCTATAGAGTATCCTGAATGGGTTTCGAATATAGTACCGGTGGCTAAACTAGATGGCAGGGTCAGAATATGCAATGATTTCAGAGACTTGAACAAGGCTTGTCCCAAAGATGACTTCCCCCTGCCCAACATAGACATGATTGTCGATCTCACGGCAGGACACACTATGCTGTCACTCATGGACGGTTTCTCGGGATATAACCAAATAAAGATTGCACCTGAGGACCAAGACAAAATTGCCTTCACATGTCCTTAGGGCACTTACTGTTGGTGTGTTATGCCATTTGGTCTGAAAAATGTTGGGGCAACATATCAGAGAGCCATGACAACAATCTTCCACGATATGATGCACACTATAATGGAAGACTATGTCGATGACATTCTAGCAAAGTGTTTCACAAGAGAAGGGCATCTAGCAGTACTAGACAAGATCTTTAACAGACTGGAACAGTTTAATGTGTGACTTAATCCAAAGAAGTGTGTGTTTGGGGTTACATCAGGAAAACTGTTGGGATACATAGTGTCTGCAAATGGTATCGAAGTTGATCCCGCTAAGGTGAAGGCAATCATGGAAATGCCACCTCCTAAAAATCTGACTCAATTAGATCCCTACAAGGCAAACTACAGTCTATTAGAAGGTTCATTTTCCAACTAGCAGACAAGTGCCACCCATTCTCTCATCTGCTACACAAAAATGTCCCCTTCAAATGGAATGAGTCATGTGAACAGGCATTTCAACAACTAAAGGAATATCTCATGAAACCATCGGTATTAATGCCACCAATTCAGGGCAAGCCTCTATTACTATATATCTCAGCTACACCAATAGCTCTGGGAGCTCTCCTTGCACAACAGAACTATGATGGAAAAGAACAGGCTATCTACCACATCAGTCGAACACTCATTGGATACGAGTTACAATACACACCAATCGAAAGAGCATGTCTAGTTGTAGTCTTCGCTTCACAAAAATGGAGACATTACATGCTGTCACACTTTGTTAAACTGGTAGCAAAAATTAATCCACTAAAATACTTACTCAACAAGGCTGCCTTAACAAGTAGATTATCAAAATGGGTCATGTTTCTCAGCGAGTTTGAGATTGAATATGTGGATAGAAAAGCGATAAAAGGACAAGTGCTTGCAGATCAACTAGCAGATGCACCTTTAATGGATGACAACCCCCTGAGCTTTGAATTTCTAGATGAATCTATCTTCCACGTCAACACAGCAAACTGGAAAATGTACTTTGATGGATCCTACACTCAACATGGATCGGGGGCAGGTATCCTATTAATCACACCTAATGGTGACACTATTCCAAATTCATACAGATTAATGTTCCCTTGCACTAACAATGTAGCAGAATATGAGGCTCTGGTCATCGGTATCAAGCTAGAAGTTGAGTGGAACATCAAGGAACTTCAAGTCTATGGTGACTCACAGCTAGTCATCAATCAAGTGAATGACGACTACCAAACGAAGGATGAGAAACTAATTCCTTACAAACGAATGGTAGATGACTTCAAAGAATATTTTGTCAAGATATCTTTTGAATAGATACCAAGGATCAAGAACAAAGCTGCAGACGCAATGGCTACAATCGCATCTCTCCTCGACATTCCAGGTCATCAAACACGATATGAGTTCTTAGTAGAGCTAGTGTCCTATCCTGCTTATGACACCCCAGAATCCCATATCATATGCCACATCGTAGGAGCCGATTCCCCTCTCTATGGTAAAATATTTGCCTATCTAAAAGAGAATACCCTCCCACCTGACCTCTCCCATAACCAGAAAAGAACCTTCATCCGACAGGCATCCCGATATGCCATTGTAGCCAACACCCTATATTGCCGAGGTCTCGATGGTACTCTCCTTCGGTGTCTCGATAGTGAGGAATATCAAACCGCCCTGAGCGAAATACACAATGGTATATGCGAGACTCACTCTAGTGGCTCTACCCTAGCTAAGAAACTCATACGCATGGGGTACTACTGGTGAACTATGGAACAAGATTCCTTCCACTTTGTGAAGAAGTGCAAAAAATGCCAAATCCACGGGAACCTGATACATGCACTAGCGCAGGAGCTACAGCCATTAATGACTCCTTGGCCTTTATGTCAGTGGGGACTCGACTTAGTGGGCAAGATCCACCCTCCTTCCTCAAGCAGCCATAAATTCATTATCACTGCCACAGAGTACTTCACAAAGTGGATTGAAGCCATGCCCTTAGCCAACATCATAGGCAAATAGATTGCCTCATTCATCCTGAACTATACCATTTGTTGTTATGGTGTCCCTTCATCCCTTATCACGGATAACGGATGACCCTTCAAAAACCAAGATGTCAGGGAACTATGCGACAAATTCCATATCTAGCACCGCTTTTCAACCCCCTACTACCCACAAGGTAACGGCCAAGCTAAGGCATCAAATAAAACCATCCTGAAAATCCTAAAAAAGACTGTCAATAATGCTAGCCGTGATTAGCATGTCCAACTAAATCCCGCACTGTGGGCCTACCACACAAGCATCCGCACACCCATAGGTGCAACACCATACTCCCTAGTCTATGGATCTAAAGCTATCTTTCCCATTGAAGTTGAGATCCCATCCTTGCAAGTCTCATTAAAAGGCCTCATATCAGATGAAGAGTACAGAGTGACATGACTCCAAGAATTAGAACTGCTCGAAGAGAGAAGGCAACAGGCCTTTAACCACTTGAAAGCATATCAACAATGCATGTCCCAAAGCTACAATCACAGAGTAAAGCCCCAGATATTCCAAGTCGGTGACCTAGTCCTAAGAGAAAATCCCAGAAATCAGCAAGATAGAGAAAAGAAAGGAAAGTTTGAACCTAACTGGCTGGGTCCCTATGTCGTCATCACAGCTTATGGATTAGGGGCATATCAATTGGCTACATCTGAAGGTGAACTATTTGACGACCCTATCAATAGCATGCACCTTCACAAGTTCTATACCTAAAAACCCCAATGTAAGGGAGTCTGAAAAAATCCAAAAAAAATTCAAAAAGTGATAAAAAATAAAACAAAAAAAATCAAAAAAATGAGAAAATAACAAAAAAATCGTCCTACGGTGAAAACCTGGCAAACAGGCACCTAGGATAGGTACCATAGCGAAAACTTGGCAAATAGGCATCATGTGTACTTTTAGCTTCTCGTGCAAATAAAAGCAAGTGGTGAAAACCTGGTAAACAAGCGCTATCTGCGACAAACCACTTCCTCCATCTATTTCGACTTCATGTCTCTTGTGTCCTTCATATTGTCTGTCTTGACCCAGTCCTTTGAGCCATTGTCGAACTACGTCACCCCTGACTTATCACGTAGGCAAGGCCATTCTCAATGCGCCCTCGAGGCTCCTCTTCTCTCCACTCCATTGTCCCGTTGATCCCATATCTAGTCCTTCTGTCAATCTGAGTCCATGCTATTTCTGCACCACTTTGCCATCGCCTAGGTCTTAGGTCTGCTAGGGTTTACCCCGAACTATGTTGCCTCTACGTCATCACGTAGGCAAGGCCATTTAGCAATGAGCCCCCGAGGCACTAGGTCAGTCCCTTAGGGTCCATCTCTCCATGTCTGTCTGTCATCTCACTCCAAATAAGTTGATCCTTGTCTAAACTGGGGGGCAACTCCTCGACCTAGTTGTGGATTTGGATTCTTGAATGCCACTGTTCTAAGAGGATACCAATAAGGATTGCAATACCTTTCACTAGGCAAGCAAGCATAGCAAAAACAGGCTACCCAAAACCAAAAGTCTTGACGCAAAACATCAACTTGTCCAAAATGAAGCAAGGTATCAAAACACTAAAAATGACTCTGTGTCAATTATGGCAAAAGACACATCTAATGCAAAGAAGTTTTGTCAACAGATTAATTTACAAGATCTTAAATTTTTGTCATTATGTCTTCCTATGCTACTCAAGGATGCCAAAATCTAGAGATGCTATGATGGGGGCATAATTGTTTTCTTTGTCTGCTGCTTGTGGATTAAACTTTAGTAATGTGACAACTTTCATCTAATGACATGATCAACAAAAGATCATCGAGGACTCCGAGGTCTAAACATGAAAAGGGGCAATCCTTGTCTATTAAAACACAAGTACTCAGGTCATCTAGATTCAAGTTTGACTAGATGCTTGTATCAACTTGCTATATCAAAATCCATGTAAGACATACTCAGGTCATCTCGGTCTAATTATACCTAGATGCTTGTATTTTCTTACAACATTTCAAAAAGTGAAAAATACCAAAAAGTGCCCAATGATGAAAGCAAAAACCTTGCAAAAATATCAAGATGACAATCTGCATCCATATCCATCTCATATCCAGCAAATCCATATCATCCATGCCATAAATCAATCCTGCAGTATATCAAATGAAAGTCAGTATTTCTTTATCTCTTCTTCCTTCTATGGTGTCGATTGAGTACATTTGGACATATCAAAAACATAGCATAGATTGCATATCACATCACATGAGATAGTCATTTACATGATTAAATCATTTTACATACATACATTAGGTTATCTACATACATTTGCAGCAGTATATCAATAGCAACAAAATAAAAAACATAGACATTTCCATATTGAGCTGCATAATCATATCCATACACATTTACATATCAAATCATCCTAACATCCATCTAGTATGCATCACATATACAAGTACATCACCAAATCAATTACATCCATAGCATATAAATGTAAGAACACATGCATGTAGACCATGAACAACTGCACCATCATATAATCATAAAAAAAACACATGTCCAAATGTACAAATCTCTGTCCAATCTCTCATAGTCATATCATAAGTGCTACAAAACATAACAAATGGTGATACATATCTCGGGGCACAATAAGTACATTATCAGCTATCTCAGCCATCCATAAAAAATGGGTACAAATCCGATCACAAATGGACCAACTATCCGAGTGTGCCTAACCCTGCTGCCGGGGAACACTGCTCCTTGCACTGGCCTCTCCCCTATTTCCCCCTGTCTGCTATGGGCCCCTCACTGAGCCTATAGACCGAGACCCACCTGCCCTCTGTAGTGCCTCTGACTGGCTCCTAAAGCTAGGGGCACGATGCTCTACTAACACAGCTCCGTGATATAACCCTCTGTAGTACTGAGCCTGTGCCTGGGCTCTAGTAAGCTCACCCTGCACCTGGACCACCTGTGCCTGTGCCTGCTGCACCTGTGAAACCAAAAAACTAGATGTCCCGTCTGTGCCCATGGCCATCACGGCTGCATCTCTCTCTGCCCTCATAGCCCACATACTAGCTAAGGCTGCATCTCTCTCCCTCGTCAACTCTAATAACTGAGTCGCGTCTGACTCTCTCCATGACTCTGCTACTCTTAGATGAGCCCTCAGCTGCCTAATCTGGCTCTGTAGTGAAATCATAACCTATTGATGTACATCAAGCTGTGGAGATGCTCTGCCTGTGTCACCTGCTGCGCTGGTACCTGTCCCTGTATCGACTGTGCCACTTGTTGTGGTGGCGGCATCTGTCTCTATGCTACCTCTGGCTGCACTGGCACCTGGACCTGTGCCTGTCCAACTGCCTGCTAGCCCACAAGCCCCTCTCCGACCCTCTGCCTCTGTCTTAGTCTCCCATCATCTCCCTGCTCTCTCCTCCTCCTCCTCTGTCCTCCCCTCCTCCTGCCAGCTGCACCCTCACCGTTTGAATAGCCCTCATCTATACGAGGAGCTAACTCTCCTGGCCCTAAATATCTCAGGAATGGGTGTGCCGCGAACCACTCCTCGTAGTCTGGCGTCATGCCAGCGTCCACTATCGCCCTCCGCATGGGCCAAGCTGCATGAGGAATCTGTCGAAAGTCTATCAAGGCCTCCTCATATGATGCCACGGGACCCCATCTGTACCTCTCTGCATGGGTCCTGGCAAAGTGTGCCTCCTCTTGTGGTCTGCCCTAGACTTGGCCAAATTGCCTCTGCACTCTGCTGACAATCTGCCTCTCTAGAATGTACCTAGTCCTGCCAATGAGCCACTGCATCTGGAAGCAATATGGAAGCTCATCTGCCTCATCATCCCATACCTCGTAGTCTATGTAGGGATGCTAGACAACTGCATCTAAGCCATCAAAAGCATGCCTCCAGTACTCCAACTTCCCCAGCCTGTGCTAGGAAATCACACCTGCATAGCCGTAACTATAGGGCTCACCCCTTTGCCTGTGAAAAATGCATATCAGCCGTGTGATAGCAATGTGCTCCCACAACCAAAACTACAACAGCGACATACCCGCGGATAAACTGGGTCCTCTATGATAAACCACCTGGTGCATGTCTCTGTATAAGTGTGCAAGCACACACACCCCCCACGCATACCGGGTCTCGTCTGTGATCATACTCTCCAGCACCCTCCCCCAGCCGATCGGGAAGCCGTGTGCTCTCCTATCGGGGCATATCACACCACCGATTAGTCCAGCCACTATGCTTGGGAAGTAGTCATAACAGTCATGCATGTCTTGCCACGAAATCTCCTCCCCCACCAACTTTGGGTCATCAAAAACGTGTCTGCACTCCTCTAAGCTGTTGTCCCGCTGCGACTCATACTTAACCAACTCTCCCTAAATTGGGAGGTGTAGAATCTGGTACACATCCTCAAGAGTAACCGCCATCTCCCCCGTCGGTAGATGGAATGTACCATCCTCGCTGTGGAGTCGCTCCACCATTGCCATCAACATAGCCCAGTTCGTGCGAACCTCGGGCATAAAGAAAACATAGTGCAGACCCATAGCGCCTAAAGCCTCGCGATCTATCTCAGTCAACATATACTGCTACAACAACGATAACGAGAATAGCTCTCATGACGTCAAGACAGTCTGAATATCCTCTTGCAACCAAACAACAAATAACGTCAAAGAAATCCATATCCAAGCAAGCCTACTCATAACAATCAAATTATCATATCAATGACTTGACATATCAAATTAATCAAAATAGCATATCATCTCTTGACCAAATTCCTAGCAATCTCAGAGATCGCTCATCAATTGATGCTCGATCAAGGTGCCAATTGGGTTAATTTCGTTAAGTCATTTGAGTTTTAGTGCAAATGCACCAATCCAGGTGGCAGATGTGCCGATCCATATCACATGCGCCACTTCCCCATGAATGCACCAATCCAGAGCTTACATGCGCCACTTCCTCATGAATGCGCCGATCCATAGCTTCTATGCACCGTTCTGGCACATGCGCAAATCCGTAGGTCACATGCGCCATTTCCCAATAGATGCGCCAGTTCTCATGTCAAGCGCGCAAATATAACAAATGCACCCATTCAGGACTCAAATGCGCAATTTCACAATGTATGCGCTAGTTCATAGCTCAAATGCGCAATAATGACAAATGCGCCAATTTAAGGATCAAAAGCGCAACATTATCAAATGTGCCACTTTATAGCGTAAATGCACCACAACGCGACAGATGCGCCACTTCGGAGGTCATATGTGTGAAAAGGTTGTTTCGGCGCATCTGTCATAGTTGGTCTTCCTAGCCATTAATACGCATAAAAATTAACTTGTGACAAGTTTTGAAGAACTACATACCGGGGGTCCTGCCTCCACTGGCCGATCGAACCGTCGAATCCGCTCAAACCGGTGCTCCTCGCGAGGAATATCTAGCTGTCTGGCTGCCATACTCTCCTAAGCTCTCTAGAGGACTAATCAACTATGGACAAGTGTACAAATGATTAGAATGTGTGAACCCAGCTCTTTTATATAGCAAGTGACCCATATCTGACTGCATGACCCTATGGCTACTTCCCATGTCGTTTTCTCTGAACCATCTCCCGTTTTTCACCTTCTTCTTCGTGAGATTGTCTGTCTCACGCCTTCTTCCTTCTTCCCGTCCAATCTCCCGAGGGGGCATCTTGTCGTTAAATTTGTACCAGGGGCAAACTGGGGCATGTATCACTGTCAAAAATCTCATTCTTTGAAACAACGTGATAAAACACATTGCATCAAAGAGGGGCAAAATGTATACACCTAAAATTGGCATGACACTACTTAAAATAAATATTTCAAATATTTATTTCATCATTCACATGCTTCTATCAATAAATAAATAAATTTATTTATTTATCTGATTCATCTCCTCTCATTTAATTAAATAAATTACATTTTATTTAATTAATTAAATTCATCTACATCAACTACATTCTTCTAACTAATTAAATAATTTTAATTATTTAATTAAAATCTCTTATTCTTCCAAATTTAAATAAAATGCAAATTGTATTTAAATAAAATCTAAATTCTCCACTAAATAAAATATATTTTTATATTTTATTTTATTCTTCAAAAATCTCCACAAAATAAAATATATTTCTTTATTTTATTTATTCTTCTCAATCATCTACAAAATAATTAAATAAATCTTTTTATTTAATTATGCATTCTTATCTTCAAAAATCATTCTTATCTTCTAAAAATACTTTCCTCTTGTCATACAAAAGCAAAAGCAGTTTTAAAGCATCTTTAAAAGCAAATCTTCTCTTAAATTAGAAAAATAAATTCTAATTTAAGAAAATCAAATCTCATCCTCATCAAGAGAGGAGCTAACTCAACAAGGTTGCTTTTCGAATGACATGTGTCTTTCTTCCATTTGCTGCACGTTCCTCAACAATCCTCCTCCGTTGATCTTCTCTTTTCTTCTCAACCATTGATCTTCCCTCGCCTTTTTCTATAAATACAACTTTCTTCTCTTCATTTCATATATTGATCATTGTGCAAACTTATGCTGCAGAGATACCGGCGTGCCTTTGGCACCCCCATTTCCTTGAGCACTTCATATCCATTTGTTAGTGTGTTTGGAGCTCATCTTCAACCACATGAATATCATAGCCATTCTGTCTTTGTCATCTTCAACAAGCAAGGGAGCAAAAATGCTTCAGAGGGCTTCACCATCAAGATCAAGAACAGATAGGTGAGCAATGGAAAATGATACGTAAAGAGGTTGTAAGTACATTTACTTTTGTTTGTTTTAATCTTCTTTGCTTTTAACTTCCATTGATGTTTGGGTTTTGTTTTCATTGATTTGATTAACCTATTTTCCCCCTCACAGTAGTAAAACTAGTGTCTTCTTCTTAGTGTTCAGGATGTGCCACATATTTTGGGCCCATATTTTCCCTTAATGTTTCGTATAGTTTCTAATTGTAGTGAAGAGCGCCAAGTGTCGCTACCGTGGGGCCTAAGGGAGAAACTTTTGAGAGAGGCAATAAAAGACGTGCAAGTGTGCCACATGTCCTTTCTTGTAAATATGCAGAGTTTGTCGCATGTCCCTTTTCTTTAATAAGTTTTGAGAATTGTCAGAGTACAATATGGTAGGCCCTGGGATGTTATAAGTATAGTTTCTAAGTGAAGCAGAAAGTGCTAGGTGTCACGACCACGGGTGATTGAGGAATAAGAAACAAAAGAAACTTTTAAAGGAGCGCCAGTTTGCCGCGTGTCCTAGTTTTGAAACTCTCAGGTGTTGCCACATGTTTTGATCGAAGTCAAAAGTAAGAGGAGGCCAGAGAGTGCCAAGTGTCAGTATAGCATGCATTCTCACTATGTTGTAAAAGAAACTATGCCTAATCAGCACAGGAGAGCCACGTAACAATTTTTGGAGCCATTTGAAAGCTTGCGGAGGAAGCCATCTATCCCAACAGAGCTGGTAGTTATTGGGCCACATTTCCAGTGCCAGCCAGCCAATCAAAGCATGACGATGATACAGGCATAGATTCAAAAAGATTTCCTGTGTGTGATCATTTCTAGTTCAGTTGCAGGTGGTTAGGATTCTTAACGACCAGAGGTGTCTTGAGCCCCATTTTTCTTCTATAAGTTGGGGAATTTTGTAATTGATAGATATAGAGAAATACAGAGAAATACAGAGAAATATTATTGTGATGGGGATATATCATTTTTTTTCTAGATGTTTTAAGGAGAAAACAATATAGATCTGTGCATGTCCTTGTGCCTCATGTATTTTTGCTAAATCCATTAATGAAAGAAGCTTCTGTTCTGTGCTATTTGAAAGGAAGCTAGGTGTGCGAAAATCGCTTCCTACACTAATCTAATGAGGGGAGGAGAGTGCAAATTCAATTTTATCTTTACAATTACAAATATGTTAACTCACTAACAGAGATATTGCAACAAACACATAAACAAGAAAGTGAGACAGAAGAAGAGAGACACAATATATACGTGGGAAAAACCCTTATCAAGTGAAAAAACCCCACACTCCAAAACTTGCACAATGTATTATCAAAACTAAAATGGTTTATAATACACTTGCAATGCAAGCTCTCAGGAGTCTTCGACACTTGTATCTAGAGACAAACTAGTAGCATAACAATACCTGTAAAACATGTAGTACATCTCCTCTCAAAAGCTCTTGTTTATATAACAAATACAAGGCAAATGTGGCTACACATAGGGATGGGCATCCAACATGGCCTTATGGCCCAAAACCCACACCTATGGACACTTGTCCAACTCTGTAGGATGCTCCTGACACTTGTTAAGTCACCCCATCCTAAGGAGGTCGCCTATTTCTAAAATGGGCTATGACAGATGCTCTTACGACTCTTACAACCGTCATAGAATCTGTCATAGCTGTCATAACTTACAGCTGTAAGAGAATCTGTCATACATAGGCTATAAATAGCATATTCTCTTACAACATGTCATAGTCCACCTTGGGGTGCTCAAAGATGCCTTTTTCAAAGATGCTCTTCGACACATGTCTTCACCTGTCATAGGATCTTCTATTTCTGACTCTTACATGTCATAACTTTGTCATAGGAATCTGTCATGACCATTATGGTCAACATTCCCTTACACAACGTCCAAGATGCCGACACATGGAAAAATATTCCTACAACTAAGTGGGACACCTATCTCCTCATGTGAGGACAAAATTACATGTGGTCATATGCCATGTAGGATGACACATCATTGTACTAACTCCCACAATATGACAACATAGGATTTGCATCCAATTAATACAATAGGCAATAAATAAATAAACACAATGTAAATTACAAGGAATTACCAAGGTCGAGACACCTTAATTCCCAACATTCTCCCACTTGTTGAACACCTTATAAGAGCCAATAGAATCAACAGGATTTAACTGCTATAGGTCGAGAGGCCCATAGACTCCGAACACCATCTGAATTTCTCTGTGCCAACTGGTTTCATCAATGCAGCTGCAACATTCTTCAAAGTATATACCTTCTTCAAATTTACCTTCCCATCCTCTACCATGTCTCACACAAAGTGAAACTGTACATCAATATGCTTTGTTTTGGCATGGAAAGTTGGATTCTTCGCAAGGCAAATTACACTCTGACTATCACAACTAATCGTAATCTGACCTGCATCAACACCAATATCTGAACACAATCACTTAAGCCAAATGGCTTCCTTGCAAGCATGAGTTGCTTCCATGTACTCAGCTTATGTAGTGGACAAAGCAACCACAGGTTCTCACTTACTCATCCAACTAATTGCACCACCAAACATAGTGAACACATAAGCACTGGTGGATCTCTTGCTGTCAATGTCACCTACCCAATCAAAATCCACAAATCCACAAATACAAACTGAATGTGGAGGTCCTGTAGCATTGCCATGATAGCAAATGGAATAGTCAGAAGTACCCATCAAATATTTGAACACTCGCTTAACTACATCCCAATGTACCTGTCCAGAATTGGCCATAAATCGACTAAGGACTCCCACTGCTTGGGCAATGTCTAGTCTTGTGCAGACCATAGCATACATCAAACTGCCAACAACACTAGCATAAGGTACTCTGCTCATGTCCTCCACCTCACTAGGAGATTTTGGACAATCACTAATAGACAACTTTGTCCCCAAAGAAATAGGAACACACAATGGTCTACAATCTGTCATGTTGAACCTATCCAATACGGTCTTCACATACTTACTCTGGCTTAACCAAAGTTTTTTGTTAGCTCTATCTCTTCTGATTTCCATTCCCAGAATGTACCTGGTTGCCCCAAGATTTTTCATCTCAAATTGTGCTAACAACTGAGACTTCAAATTAAAAATCATATTCTTACCATTCCCAATCAATAACATATCATCAACATACAGTGCAATAATGAGAATGCAATCATTGTCAAATTTGTAATACACACAATGATCTGATTTCAATCTCAGATATCCAATCGACAACACAAAGACATCAAACTTCAAGTACCACATCCTAGGAGACTACTTCAAACCATACAAAGACTTCTTTAACTTGCAAACCAAATTTTCTTTACCTTTCTCTATGTAATGCTCTAGCTGTGACATATAAATTTCTTCCTCCAAATCACCATGAAGGAAAGATGTCTTCACATCCATCTGTTCTACCTCTAAGTCATAAGCAACTGCAAGAGATAACAAGAATCAAATGGATGTCATCTTTGCAATGGGAGAGAAAATTTCACCATAATCAATTCCCTCCACTTGTGAGTACCCCTTCGCAACCAATCTAGCCTTGTACTTTTCAACACTGCCATCTGCACCGAATTTCTTCTTGAACACCCATTTGCATCCAATGGGTTTCCGTCCATCAGGCAAAGGCACCAAGTCCCATGTTTTATTCTTTTCCAAAGAAGCCATCTCATCTTCCATGGCCTCCTTCCAGGAACCTGCATCTCTCATGCCCATAGCCTCTTTCACAGTTCTAGGCTCATCAGTGTTAGTAAGTAAAGTAAAAGCACAACTAGAATCAAGTAGCAAATAACCAAACCTATCAGGTTGCTTTCTTGTTCATGTAGACCTCCTCAATGACTGAGGTTGAGGTTCTACTTCTTCTTCTGAGCTTTCAGAGTTGCTAGAGCTCTCTTCATCATCAGGTCTCATAGGGTCTGTCTATTTAGTCTTCTCAGGGGTAGAAGGAAATTGAACCGCGTCTTCTTTCTTTTCTGTCTATTCTGGTTGTAGAACAACAGAAGAAGGTGTTAGCTCTATGAAGATAACACTTCTTCTATACAACACTTTTTCAGCCACATGATCCCAAAGCTTGTATCCTTTCACATCAACACCATAGCCAATGAAGATACACTTAATAACCTTGTTCTCCAATTTAGACCATTTCTCCCTAGGCACATGTGCATATGCCTCACAACCAAAATCATGAAGATGTCTAACTGAAGGTTTCTTATTAGACCACACCTCCATAGGTGTCTTACCAACAAGAGCTGATGTGGGAGATCTGTTTACTAGATAGCAAGCAGTGGCAACAGCTTCAGCCCAAAACTTTTGTTCAAGGCTTGCTCCACTAAGCATACTCCTAGCCTTTTCCATTAGTGTCATGTTCCTCCTCTCTGCAACTCCATTTTTCTGCGAGGTATATGGAGTTGTATTATGTCTTTCAATCCCATGCTCTTTACATAAATTATCAAACTCTGCCGAACAAAACTCACCACTGTTGTCAGTTCTCAAACACTTAATCTTTTTACTAGTCTGATTTCAACAAAGGCTTTAAACTCTTTAAATCGACTAAAGACTTCAGTCTTGCTTCTGATAAAATAAACCATGTCCTTCTACTGTAATCATCTATGAAAGATACAAAATATATAGATTTTGAAATCAAAGGAACATTAACAAGACCAAACACATCAGAATGAATAAGATCCAATACACCAGAAGACTTGTGAGAACTAGAGTAAAATTGAACACAATTTTGCTTTCCATAAATGCAATGTTCGCAAAAGTTGAACTCGAGATTACAATCATTTAACCCGTCAATGATGTTTTTATTTTTCAAGGCACGCAGACCCTTCTCACCAATGTGGCCATATCTCAAATGCCATAACATAGTCTTTTCAGCAGGAAGTTTAACTTTCAAAGCATGTGCACTACCATCAGAACTAGTTACAACAGATTTCTTCACTGCTCGTTCAGATGGTGGAGATGAAGTGACTGCAGCTCTTTCCTTCGAGTCAGAAGAACTATTGCACTGTGGAGTGCATGCCTCCAGCTAAAATAGAGTACCTCGCTGAGTACCCTTAGCAAGCACCATAGATCCTCTAGTCATCTTGCATCCATCCTTCGAAAAGACAACTTGCACACTTGCATCATTCAACATACTTGAAGAAAGCAAGTTCCGTGCAAGGTATGGAATGTGCATAACTCTAGTGATCCCCTTCACTCATCCATTAGGGAATCAGATTGACACTCTTTCATGACTAACAATCTTCAGAATAGAATCATCACCCAGGTACACTCTTCCACCATCGAACTCTTCATACTTAGTGAACCAGTCTCAATGCGAGGTCATGTGGAAAGATGCACCAAAATCAATCAATCACACATCATCAAATGCATGGGTGGCCAGGGCTGTGATGAAGGCATCACCATCATCTTGTGACTTGTCAGAATTTGAATCAGGAGCATTCTTCTTCTTCATTTTCTTCTCCTCTTTGTATTCCTTTCGGAAATGCCCAGTTTTATCACAGTTCCAATAGAGAGCCTTGGACTTTCTAGGATATTTGGATCTCCCACGGCATTTGGATATGCCCTTATCACTTTTCTTATCCTTCTTCTTCCCTTTCTCTTTGGGTCTTCCACAAACCGCAAGAGCTTCTTTGGCTGATTTGGATGTCTTTCTCTGCATTTCTTCAGATAACAGTGAAGATACTACTTCATCCATTGTGAAGGTAGTGGTAGTGCTTTTGATAGCCATGACAAGGTGATCCCACGAATCTGGCAAAGAATAAAGTAGGGTCATGCATCGATCCTCCTCCTCCATTTTCACACCCATGGATGTCAACTGTGCAACAATCATGTTAAAAGCATTTAAATGGTTCACAATAGATCCTCCATCTTCCATCTTTAGAGCAAATAACTTCTTTTTCAGAAAGAGCTTGTTCACCAGGGACTTGACCTGATAAACAGATCCCAGCTTCTTCCAAAGTTCTTTAGCAGTCTTCTCCTCATGGACATTCAACATGACAGAGTCAGCTAGATAGAGTCTTATGAAACCCTTAGACTTCTGATCTTTGAGGTCCCAATTAGCTTGTGACATTGCCGCAGGTTTAGTGCCATCAGCGGTTTCCCATAGATCACGATCAACAAGTAGGTCCTCCATCTTGAGTTTCCACAACTTGAAATTAGTGCCATTGAATTTGTCAACCTCTAACCTTCCGGATGTGGTTACCATCTCCTTGCTGCAACAAGATACAAAATACTCTGCACAATACTCCCACTCAACCTAAGATTAGCTCAAAAAACCCTTACCCAATAGCTAAGACCAAAACTGGCCAGGCTCTGATACCAACTGAAAGGAAGCTAGGTGTGCGGAAATCGCTTCCTACACTAATCTAATGAGGGGACGAGAGTGCAAATTCAATTTTATCTTTACAATTAGAGCAATGTTAACTCACTAACAGAGATATTGTAGCAAACTCATAAACAAGAAAGTGAGACAGAAGAAGAGAGACACAAGATATATGTGGGCAAAACCCTTATTGGGTGAAAAAACCCCACTCCAAAACCTACACAATGTATTATCAAAACTGAAATGGTTTACAATACACTTGCAATGCAAGCTCTCAGGAATCTTTGACACTTGTATCTGGAGACAAACCGACAGTATAATAGTACCTGTAAAACTTGTAGTACATCTCCTCTCAAAAGCACTTATTTATATAACAAATATAAGGCAAATATGGCTTCACATAGGGATGAGCGTCCAACATGGCCTCATGGCCCAAAACCCACGCCTATGGACACTTGCCCAACTCTGTAGGATGCTCCTGACACTTGTCAAGTCACCCCATCCGAAGGAGGTCACCTATTTACAAAATGGGCTATGATAGATGTGTTGCAAGTATGAGGTGAACTAGTGTTGTCATTGATGTCAACATACTCATATTGCATTAACAAGAAGGATTGGATGAGCAGTGTGCTGAGGATATTGAGAAAATTAGCCTCAGTCAGGAATAGTGAAGAAGAGTGATGAGAAGAAGGCAAATGTACTGTATAGGATGAGAACCGGAGGATGCGGATTAAAGGGTTTGTAGATATGAGTCTTGAGATGCTTCAGTTAAGATTTCAGAGGTCCGCATGAAGATCTGAAGGAGCTGTGGCTATCAGTGTGGAACCAGTTCCGGCAAGTGTTCAGAGGTGATAGAGGATCACAGAAAGGTCCGGTGAGGTCCGGAATTGTATAATCTTAATCTGTGGATTGGAAGGAGTGTTTGTGATGTCCTTGAGATGTGTCATCTTGAGTTGTGTATGATTTGGATGTCTGGAAGTACCTTTTGCATTGTGACAGTGGCAACAGACTGTGTTCTTGAAGTTTTAGATAAGGAAGAGAAGAGATTCCAGTAAGTAGAAGAAGTGCGGATGTACCTGATCATTCAGGAAGGCTTGTGAAGATTCTTGGATCATGTTGAGGTCGTGTTGTTGGTCCGCATTGATGGTAGAGCCCAGAATTGAAGATATTCTTCCGGATGAAGTTCTTGTTCTGACTAGCCGACCGGATGAGTTGTTCATCCTGCGAATGTTCTTGTGGTGGCCGACCGGATGTGTTATTCATCTTGCGGATATTCTTATGGTTGATTGCCGACTTAGATGATTGTTCCTAAGTCGATGTCTTGTATAAATAAAAGTTTGTGAGTTCATTTTTGGTGTGTTATTTTACAGAGATGAGAGCGGTGTAGCGAGGATAAGTGCGAAAGGCAGAGCAAGGGTTTTGGGCTTAAATGGAACTGATTCAGACATGGTAGAGATGTCATTCTCCAGTTCAAGACTGTGATTCTTATCACTTTGTAGACAGTGTGTCTCCTTGTAGGCAGTGGGCCTCTTTGTGAGCAGTGTGCTCGGGCAGTGAGCCCTAATTGGCAAATGCCATTCTTTTTTCTTATTCTTCTAACAAAGAATAATTCTTGGGTTAATCACCCCGTGGTTTTTCCCTTAATTGGGTTTTCCACGTCAAAATCTTGGTGTTCAATGTGTTGATGTTTACCTGCTCTTGTATTTGTGCATTATGCTTTCATGGATGATTAATTGATATGTTGTTAACTAACAAAGAAGAATCAAGTGTTTGAAGTAGTAAGGAAGTTTTTATACAACTGATTCACCCCCCCTCTCAGTTGTATGCCCTAGATCCAACAATTGGTATTAGAGCCAAGTTCCTCTGAAAGGAGCTTAATCACTTGAGGAGATCTAGGATGTCGTCATACAAGAAGGATAGTCCAAAGTTCGATGGAACCAACTTCACTCTCTGGAAAGGCCGCATGAAATGTCACTTGGAATGTATGGGAAAAGCATACTTGGGCATGGTCTCAAAACCATATGTACCTCCACAGGGTGGTCTGACAACTCTGAATGAAATCACAGATGCTGAAAAAAATTTGCGGACCAAAGAAGCTCTTCTAAGCGCACTGAATGACTCAGATCTCTCAAATGTTATTGACCTACCAACTGCATATGAGATCCTGACTAAACTGGAACTTCTATATGAAGGAGATGAGTTTGTCAAGAGTGCAAGGTTGCAAAGTCTGAAAGGGAAATTTGAAAGATTGAAGATGAGAGATGATGAAAACATCACTACTTTTATGCCACGAGTGAATGAGCTCGTATGTGGAACTAGAAATGCTAGTGGAACTCTGGATGAAAATGAGATTGTCTGCAAAATCCTCAGATCCCTTCCTGCTGCCTACAAAATCAAGGTTGCTGCCATTGATGAATTCAGAGCTCACACAACTGTCACAAGAGAACAATTGGCTGGCAAACTAGCTGCATTTGAAATGACCGAGTTTGGAGATGATCCTCCCAAGACTGAATCTGCTTTCAAAGCCAGTGCCTATGTGAAAAGCAAATAGAGATTTGATCCGGGTGAAAACTCTTCAAGGAAGATGTCATGGTATGATCAAGCAAGAAGAGACATGGAAGAAGAAGAAGCAGAAACAGCTCAACTTGAAGCCCTCATTGCAAAGAGACTGCCAAGAGGATCCGGTAAGTATGAAGGAAAACCACCCTTTAAGTGCTTCAACTGCAATAAGATTGGTCATTTTGCTTCAAGATGTCTGAAAAGATCTGCAAGGTCTAATACTAACAGACAAAGGTTTCAAAAGAACTGCTAGTATGTTCATGAAGAAGATGACAATGAAGGAGTAACAGATGATGAATCAGAACTAGGAAGCAAATCCAGAAATGAATGGGTGTTTATTGCCATCAAGGAAGAAGATTCAATATCCTCTGAATCTGTCAATCACAAGGTTGTGGAAAGAGCTTTGGCTGCTCAAGTGGAAGAAAAGGATGATTGGGTTATTGACAGTGGATGTTCTCACCATATGACTGGTGACAAGAATAAGTTCTTGGATTTGGAAAGGTATGAAGGAGCAATGGTAAAGTTTGGTGACAATTCTGTTGGTAGAATCAGAGGTAGTGGAACTATTTCCTTTGATGGAAAGAGCAAAACAGGTAATGTACTATATGTTGAAGGATTGAAGCACAATCTTCTTAGTGTTGGTCAGTTAGTGGACAAAGGCTATGATCTCTGGTTAAAAAATGAAAAATGCAGAATCTTTACAAGCTTCGGAACTGAAATTGCATCCGGTACTCAGACAAAAGGTAACATCTTTCATCTGGTTGGTTCAAATAAAAGTTGTCTGTTTGTTCAAATTGATCAGAGTTGGTTATGGCATAGAAGAATGTGTCATGTAAATTTTGATAACATCATCAAGATAAGCAATAATCAGGCTGTAAGAGATCTTCCAAAATTGATGAAACCTACAAATAGTTTGTGCAAAGAATGTCAGCTAGGTAAACAGAGCAGAGTCTCTTTCAAAAGCCAAGATCAGTCCTCTACCGGATTGTTGGAATTAGTACATACTAATCTCTGTGGTCCGACAAGAATCAAGAGTCTGCAAGGTGATAGATATTTCATGTTGCTAATTGATGACCACTCCCGGATGATGTGGGTTACCTTCCTAAAAGAGAAATCAGAAGCCCTTGAGAAGTTCAAAATCTTTAAAGCTATGGTAGAGAATCAAACCGG
The DNA here is from genome assembly GCA_027924645.1 of Cunninghamia lanceolata. NCBI lineage: Eukaryota > Viridiplantae > Streptophyta > Pinopsida > Cupressales > Cupressaceae > Cunninghamia > Cunninghamia lanceolata. The sequence goes on along the minus strand of BSBN01000165.1, from coordinate 7,656,545 downwards.
ATTGAAACTGAAGTGTCTAAGGTCTGATAGAGGTGGTGAATTTACATCTGGTGAGTTCATTGACTTTTGTGAGAAGCAGGGTATAAGGAGACAGTTGTCTGCTCCTAGGACTCCACAGCAGAATGGAGTAGTTGAGAGAAAGAACCGGACCATCCAGGAAGCTACCAGGACAATGATGTTGGAAGCTAATGTTCCTCAGATGTTCTGGAAAGAAGCTATCAGCACTGCAGTCTACACTCTCAATCGAGTTCAAATCAGAAACAATACCGGTAAGACCTCCTATGAACTCTGGTTTGGCATCACTCCTACTGTGAAATATTTCAGAGTACTTGGTAGCAAGTGTTATATTAAAAGAGATGAAGATCTAGGAAAGTTTGATGCTAGAAGTGATGAAGGAATTTTCTTGGGTTACTCCACTCAAAGCAAAGCATACCAGTGTTACAATAAGAGATTGAGGAAGATGATAGAAAACACTAATGTGAAAGTTGATGAAGGAATTGAGAAGCCCTCAAGATTTTATGAGTTTGATGAAGATGACCAAGATGGTGTTCAGGTTCAAGGAACTCAATCCTCTCTGGTAAGTTAGAGTCAGCCTGATCTGGTAAATCAGGAAGAAGAGATAGGTCTGAATGAGCCTGATCAAGAAGCAGCAGTGTAGGATACTCCCAAAATTCCAAGGTATGTAAGACTGAACCACTCTGAAGATCAGATCATAGGTGACAGAAGCAAAGGTGTACAAACTAGAAGGAATGTTGCTCAAAATCATGATGAATGTTGTCTGATTTCAAAGATTGAACCTAAAACAATAAATGAAGCCTGCAATGATGAAAACTGGACCAAAGCAATGGAAGATGAATTGATGCAAATTGAGAAAAATCATACTTGGGATCTTGTTCCTAGACCTAGAGACAGGAATGTAATTGGAACCAAATGGGTCTTTCGGAACAAACTGAATGAAGCTGGTGAAGTAATCAGAAACAAAGCTAGATTGGTCTGCAAAGGCTACTCTCAAATAGAAGGAATTGATTTTGAAGAGACCTTTGCTCCGGTGGCAAGAATTGAAGCAGTCAGATTATTTCTTGCATTTGCTGCCTTTAAAGACTTCAAGGTATATCAGATGGATGTCAAGTCTGCCTTCCTAAATGGTGATCTGGAAGAAGAAGTTTACATTGAACAACCGGATGGATTTCAATTGTCGGATAATGATGATATGGTCTGCAAGTTGAAGAAAGCATTGTATGGATTAAAGCAAGCCCCAAGAGCATGGTATGAAAGGTTGGATAAGCATCTTGTACAGATTGGATTCAACAAAGGTACTGCTGACAGTAACTTATATTTCAAAATTGATCATGAATACATTTTGATTGTTGAAGTGTTTGTGGATGATATCATTTTTGGAGGAAGAGATAGTATGTGCAAAACTTTTGCAAATCAGATGAAAAGTGAGTTTGAAATGTCTATGTTTGGTGAAATAAATTTCTTCTTGGGTCTGCAAATTACTCAAACAAAGAAAGGGATCTTCATTTCTCAGACCAAATATGTGAAAGAATTGTTGAGGAAATTTGGTATGGAAGATTCAAAGCCAATGAACACTCCCATGGCAACCGGATGCAAGTTGAGCAAAGATGATGACTCCCCAAAGGCAGATCAGACAAAGTATAGATCAATGATTGGTGGATTGCTGTATCTCACTCAGACTAGACCAGATATAATGCAGGCTGTTGGTCTTGTAGCAAGATTCCAGGCTGATCCTAAAGAATTTCATGTTATGGCAATCAAAAGAATTTTCAGGTACTTGAAAGGAACAACTGAGTATGGTCTATGGTACCCTAGAGATCCAGATTTCTCTCTTCATGCTTACATAGATGCAGATTGGGTAGGAGATGTGGATGACCAGAAAAGCACCAGGGTGGAGCATTCTTTTTGGGGAAGAGATTGGTTTCTTGGCTAAGCAAGAAACAAGATGCAATATCTCTGTCTAGAACTAAAGCAGAATACATTGCAGCAGTAGGTAGTTGCACTCAAATCTTATGGATGAAGCAGATGCTAAGAGACATTAAAGTTGAATATGAGGAGCCTATCATAATTTTCTGTGATAATTCAAGTGCAATTAATATTTCTAAGAATCCGGTATTGCACTCTAGGACTAAGCACATATCTATCAAGTTTCACTTTTTGAGAGAACAAGTGAACAAGGAAGAAGTCAGGTTGGAGTATGTTCCCTCCAAGGATCAGATTGCAGATATCTTTACTAAACCTCTTCCCAAGGACTCTTTTGAATATCTCCGGGAGAAGTTAGGGGTCATGGCCCCTCCGGTGATGAACTAGGATGCATTGATGTGCATCAGTCCGGTGGATATTACAGTCATATCTTGTGATCTGAATTGATGATGGGGAGCTGCTACTAAGGGGGAGCAGCTGGTATGATTCTGATGTGTTAGAATTGCAAGTATGAGCCCTTTGCCATTGATGTCAAAGGGGGAGAGAAGACATGTGAAAAACAAGTGGCTGATGATCAAAGGGGGAGCAATAAATGAGGAGAAGACATGTTGTTGATAGGGGGAGCTGTGACAGAAAGGAGAAGTTCTTGTCTTGATAGTTTTTCACATCATATGTTGCCATCAATGACAAAGGGGGAGATTGTTGCAAGTATGAGGTGAACCAGTGTTGTCATTGATGTCAACATACTCATATTGCATTAACAAGAAGGATTGGATGAGCAGTGTGTTGAGGATATTGAGAAAATTGGCCTCAGTCAGGAACAGTGATGAGAAGAAGGCAAATGTACTGTATAGGATGAGAACTGGAGGATGCGGATTAAAGGGTTTGTAGATATGAGTCTTGAGATGCTTCAGTTAAGATTTTAGAGGTCCGCATGAAGATCTGAAGGAGCTGTGGCTGTCGGTGTGGAACCAGTTCTGGCAAGTGTTTAGAGGTGACAGAGGATCACAGAAAGGTCCGGTGAGGTCCGGAATTGTATAATCTTAATCTGTGGATTGGAAGGAGTGTTTGTGATGTCCTTGAGATGTGTCATCTTGAGTTGTGTATGATTTGGATGTCTGGAAGTACCTTTTGCATTGTGACAATGGCGACAGACTGTGTTCTTGAAGTTTCATATAAGGAAGAGAAGAGATTCCAGTAAGTAGAAGAAGTGCGGATGTACCTGATCATTCAGGAAGGCTTGTGAAGATTCTTGGATCATGCTGAGGTCGTTTTGTTGGTCCACATTGATGGTAGAGCCTGAAATTGAAGATATTCTTCCGGATGAAGTTCTTGTTCCGACTAGCCGACCGGATGAGTTGTTCATCCTGCGAATGTTCTTGTGGTGGCCGACCGAAAGTGTTATTCATCTTGCGGATATTCTTATGGTTGATTTCTGACTTAGATGATTGTTCCTAAGTCGATGTCTTGTATAAATAAAAGTTTGTGAGTTCATTTTTGGTGTGTGATTTGCGGAGATGAGAGCGGTGTAGCGAGGATAAGTGCGAAAGGCAGAGCAGGGGTTTTGGGCTTAAATGGAATTGATCCGAACATGGTAGAGATGCCATTCTCCAGTTCAAGACTGTGATTCTTATCACTTTGTAGATAGTGTGTCTCCTTGTAGGTAGTGGGCCTCTTTGTGAGCAGTGTGCTCGGGCAGTGAGCCCTAATTGGCAAGTGCCATTCTTTTTTCTTATTCTTCTAAAAGAGAATAATTCTTGGGTTAATCACCCCGTGGTTTTTCCCTTAACTGGGTTTTCCACGTCAAAATCTTGGTGTTCAATGTATTGATGTTTATCTGCTCTTGTATTTGTGCCTTATGCTTTCATGGATGATTAATTGATATGCTGTTAACTAACAAAGAAGAATCAAGTGTTTGAAGTAGTAAGGAAGTTTTTATACAACTGATTCACCCCCCTCTCTCAGTTTTATGCCCTAGATCCAACAAGATGCTCTTACGACTCTTACAACCGTCATAGAATTTGTCATAGTTGTCATAACTTATAGCTATAAGAGAATCTGTCATACACAGGCTATAAATAGCATATTCTCTTACAACATATGATAGTCCACCTTGGGGCACCCAAAGATGCCTTTTTCAAAGATGCTCTTCGACACATGGCTTCACTTGTAATAGGATCTTCTATTTCGAACTGTTACATGTCATAACTTCGTCATAGGAATTTGTCATGACTGTTATGGTCAACATTCCCTTACACAACATCCAAGATGCCGATACATGGAAAAATATTCCTACCACTAAGTGGGATTCCTATATCCTCATGTGAGGACAAAATTACATGTGGTCATATGCCATGTAAGATGACACATCACCATGCCAAATCCCACAATATGACAACATAGAAGCATCCAATTAATATAATAGGCAATAAATTAATAAATACAATGTAAAATTACAAGGAATTACCAAGGTTGAGACACCTTAATTCCCAACACTATTCGGTGATATATTCTGTGTCTTTGTATAATTTCTCTAGGTTTAGCCTCTAGTTTTAAATCTATTCATAATTTGTCTATATTGATCATGCTCATTGCTCTTTAATATAGCTGAGATCATAAGGATTTAGTCACTGTGTTGATTGTTGAAACACATATAAGTTCGGTGCATCACCTTAGCAGTTTAGTTTTATATTGTATCTGTAATCTTGCTTTTTCTGCCCTTTCCCAAAAACCCATTGAAAAAGGAAGAGCCAGCTTCTGTAAAATCTGGAGGTTGTTTCAAGAGTCCATCCCACATTCTTGAAGCTTCCCATGTTGGTGCTAAAACCTATGCAATTTTATACATCAACACTTTGTTCCTTACTACTCCATTCTCATTCATCTTGTTTCTAAAAACCCATTTGGTGCCAATCACATTCTTATCAGCAGGTCTAGGAACTAGTTCCCAAGTTTGATTCTTTTCTATCTGCATCAGCTCCTCTTCCATAGGTTTTACCCAATTTTTATCATTGCAAGCTTCATTCATAGTTTTAGGTTCAACTTTTGAAAGCAAACAGTAATTCACCTATTCTTCAGCAACTCTTTTCCTTGTCAATACCCCTTTTCTTTTGTCCCCTATAATCTAATCTTCAGAATGATTAATTCTTACATACCTAGGAGTCTTAGCAGTACTTTCTGAAGCCTTTTCTTCTTCATATTGACTGTCTTCTTGATCAACTTTTTCTTCATTTGTTATAGCAGTAGGCTCATCTGATTCATAGTCATTCAGATATGAAATTCTTCCTTTATCTTTATCAACCTTCACATTAGCACTCTCAATGATTTTCTTCAATCTCTTATTGTAGCACCGGTAGGCCTTACTCTTGGTAGAGTAACCAAGGAAGATTCCTTCATCACACCTAGCATCAAAATTGCCTAGATTTTCTTCTCTTTTGATATAACATTTGCTACCAAAAACTTTGAAATATCTCACTGTAGGAGCTCTTCCATACCACAATTCATAAGGTGTTTTAGCACTGTTACCTTTAACTTGAACCCTATTTAGGATGTACACTACAGTGTGTATGGCTTCTCTCTAGTATTCTTCTATAAGGTCAGCTTCCTTCAATATAGTCCTAGCAGCCTCTTGAACTATCCTATTCTTTCTTTCAACAACTCCATTTTGCTGAGGAGTCCTAGGTGTAGACAATTATCTCTTTATCCCTTGTTCTTCATACAAGATATTGAATTCATTTGATGTGAACTCACCTCCTCTATCAAACCTCAAGCATTTGATCTTCAATTCTAACTCATTCTCAACCATTGCCTTGAAATCTTTGAACTTGTCTAGGGCTTTTGATTTATCTTTTAGAAAAGTGACCCAAATCATTTTGGAATAATCATCAATAAGCAACATAAAATACCTGTCTCCTTGTAGACTTCTTGTTCTTGTGGGACCACATAGATCTGTATGAACTAGCTCCAGCAATCTAGCAGAGAATTGTTCTTTGCTTTTGAAACTTGTTCTTGTTTGTTTCCCAAATTGACATTCTTTGCAAATGGTGTTAGCAGGCTTGACAAGCTTAGGCAGATCTCTTACAGCCTGAATAGAGCTTATCTTTACCAAGTTGTCAAAATTTATATGACACATCCTTCTATGCCACAACCAACTTTCATCAATTTGAGCCAATAAATAGTAATTATTAGTTCCTTTCAAATGATAAACATTACTTCTGGTCTTTTTACTAGTAGCAATCACAGTTCTAGCGATTTCCATGATCTTGCATCTATTGTCCTTGAATCTCATATCATAACCTTTATTACACTTCTGACCAACACTCAAAATATTGTGCTTTAAACCCTTCACATATAGAACATCATCATTATTGTGCTTTCCATCAAAAGAAATAGATCCTCTTCCACAAATCTTACTAGTTGTATCATCTCCAAGCCTAACCAGTCCACCATCATACTTTACCAAACTTATAAACTTACTTTGATCACTAGTCATGTGATGTGAGCATCCACTGTCAATAACCCATTCATCCTTATCTTTCTCAACCTGAACAGCTAAAGTACTTTCTTCCACTACGTTTTCTTCCTTCACACAGCTAGCAGGATTAGTAGACATATGTTCTTCTTTAATAGAAATAAACAAGCATTCATTTGCACTAGTACTAGCATCATCAGACTCATCATCTGTCACACCTCAATCATCAAGATCTCTAACATAATAGCATTTCTTTGGGGTCCTATGTCTGTTTTCAAATCTTTTTCTATTCCTTTCAATTCTCTCCGGACACCTAGAAGCATAATGACCAACCTTACCACATGTAAAACATTTGAAAGGTAATTTGCCTTTGATCTTACCAGAACCTCTTTGTAGTCTGTCAACAAAGTTTGCTTCAATTTCATCAAGCTCATCATCAGGTTCCACCTTTTACTTTTCCATTTTAGAGATCTTCTCTGAAGTATTAGCTTTGAAAGTAGTCTCAATCTTTGGTAGAGCATCACCGAGTTCTCTCATCTCAAAGGTTGTAACCTTTCCTAGCAACTGATCCTTGGTGACCTCTTTCACATTCATTATTTCTTCAATTGCAGCTACCTTGTGACTGTAGGATTTAGGTAATGACTTGAGAATTTTCATCACAACTTCCTTCTCCTCAATAGTTCCTCCCATAGCTTAGATTCCAGTGACAAGTTCATCAACTTTTTGCATGTAGGATGTTATGTTTTCATCTTTACCCATCTTTAAACCTTCATATTTAGCTTTCAGTTCCTACAATTTGGTCATATAGATTTTCCAACTTTTCCTAGACTTCGTGAGCAGTTTCATAGTCCATGACTTTTATCAAATCAGCATCAGTCAATGCACTTAACAGAGCATCTCTAGCTTTTATGTTTAACTCATATTCTTTGATTTCATCTTCAGTTGTTAGACCATTCTGAGGCATGGTATATTTAGTCTATGTCGCTTTCCATACTCTATAACTAATACAAAGGAGATGGATTTTCATGCATATCTTCCAGGTTGCATAATTCGTTCCATCAAACTGCAGAGCCTCCTTCCTGTAAGACATCCTGGATCTACCCCAAGCTGTTAAGCTTACATCTGAGGAACTTGGCTCTAATACCAATTGTTAATATGTAACGGACAACTGAGGGGGGGGGGGTGAATCAGTTGTCACAAAACTTTAACCACTTATCAATACTTCAATTGTTCAATTACTGATATTAAGATTTAACCATGAAAGCATGAAACATGAAGTTTAACACAATAATATATTCAACACATAAGACACTAGATTTTTTACGTGGAAAACCCTATAAGGGAAAAACCACAGTGGGTGTTAGCCCACAGAAATATATATGTTGTAACAATACCAAAAAATAGAGGCTCACTACCTACAGGCTCACTGCCCAAAAATGCTCACTGCAAAGATTGGCTCATTGCCAAGGGGTGGCTAACTGCCAGGGATTTGTGAACTAATTTGATAGCATCTACTCCATGCCTAAATCAGTTCCATTGAAGTGCAATACTTCTTCTCTGCTCTTCTCTTCTTACCCTTCTCACTTATCTTCGCATTTTTGCACAAGGATACCTTTTTTGCAACTACATTACATGTTTTTATACAACTCATCAACCTTGGAATGAACATCAAGGTCGGCATTACATTCATCAACTGTTGGAACAGTCTCCAAGGTTGGCATTACCATCATACATAGAAATAGGTCTGGACCTAATACAAAATTTTTTCTAAGGGAAAGATGTAAAGATCTATGCGGATCACACTATACCTTAGCTAGGACTCAAATATAATCTTCCACGTTACACCATGCTACTACAAACTTCAAAGTATCTCTGCAATTAGTGAGAGCGACCAAGTCAACCAAGACTGGTGTTCTCACTAAGTCTTCTAAGAATAGTCTTCATCCATGATCCAAATTTCTCTTTGCGGACCAAATCAAAGGTAGGGACATGATTAGGAGACATCCACAAGCACATTGTAATCACCAAAAACATCCGCACAACCTCTAACGAATTTGTCAAAAGGATTCTTCAAACCAGAGCACTTAAACAACACTGTCAGCCACTGTCATAAAGAAAAGATTGCTTGCGGACCACCAAATCATGAACCATAGGAGTTGAATGCAGTTATCATCATTACTAACTTGATTCTAGAACCACAGATTGAAATACTTAACTATGGAGGAATGCAGAGCATAATACATTCTCCTTGTCAGCACCAAACATACATAAAAACAATTTTCACTCTGGTGAACATAACTAACTCATATCTTCATACCAGAGGCTCAAAATTGGAGCATAGCTTCTTCATACATGTATCTAAATAAATTCCAATCCATAGATAAAGATATTCATTCTACAAGGAATGTGGAGCAATTTGTTGGACTGTTCTTATGTAGACAAAGATACTCTGCAACACACTATTTCCACTGGAGGATAAAATTTTCTCAATATCCTCAATACCATGATTTCCAACACTTATATAGGAAAATATAAAACATCTAACTCATTACAAACAAGCATCAAAACAAGAGCACAGTTGACACCAATGACAACACTGATATGTTGACATTAATGACAACACCGGTTAGGCACATACTTGCAACAAGAAGGTGCACACATAGTTGAGGAGGATGACAGGTGCCCCAGTGAAATGCTGGAAGAGGTGGAAGAAGAAATTATTTCTATTTAAATCAGTGATGGAGTTCATCGTAGGTTGCATTCAACTTGAAAGAGTAGTCCCACTACTCAACTCCATTTTGTGAGTTCTACTCACATAGTTTTCCTACCCGGGGTGTCTGATGCAGGAGCATCTGAGCCGACTGGCGATCAACATCAACCAAAAACATTTGAATTTGTTTTCTTAATTTTTGATGTGTGTTTGGATTTGTTGGCATCTCTCAGCCTTGGGGACACATGGTGTGATCAGATTTTGTGGAATTAAGTTTTCACCATATTTGGACTTCAACACATAACATGTAGTCTTCACAAAAATAATTGTTCATGTGGATTGGTGAGGTTTGATGTCAAATCCTCTTACAGGTAGATTTTTGACTCCATCCTAGAATTGATGATGAAGGGTTCGTGAGTAGACTCCTTCTGGTTTCTAAGATTTTTAAGTTTCGCGACTTGTGTTGGTAGTTTGGTGAAAACATAATTTTTAGAGTTCTGTAGCACTTGAGACCGAATGGTTTGGTGGAGTTCTTAGGAATGTTGATACGCTTATCCCTGTCCATTTTGGTGAGGCTTTGAGTTCATGGCAAGAAGTTACAATAGAATTTGATTTCATCCTAGGTAGCTCTTGTACGTCTTGTCCTAGTCATTTTGGAAGTGACAAAAACATTCAATGAGAAAATATCAAAATATTGTTAGATCACCTTGAAATTTGTGCATTTGAGATTCTTATGTGAACAATGGTAGTTCTTGCGATAGGTTGGCACAACATTCCTCTTTTGTGTTGATGACAGTTCCTTGATGGTGTTTGATCATCATTGTCACCATGGATTTGTTGGGATGTTGTGAATGGAGATGATTCATCCTTGTCATTATGAAGAAGGCAAATATTGTTTTTGTACTTGTTTGATGAAAGGTCGTAACAAAGGTCTATGCAGAGTATGTGTTTTTGGTGTGTTGATTTGAATGGCTTTCTTAAGGACAACATGAAGTTTTATAGAGCGAAGAGTAGCTACTACTGCTACCATGATTAGCAATGAGCTTAGTTATGTTTTCATGTGTTAAACATTGACTAAGAAAATAATTCACACATCAAACGATTTATGGGTCAGATCTTCCATCAACCGGTTCATGATGATAATGTGCACTACTAAGATATCGAATGGTATTGCTGAGGTGGGGTGATGATGGTAATGACAACCCTTGTTGAAGTATTTTAGTGAAATGAAACTTTGATTTGTGAAATGGTCCCCTAAAGTTCATGGGAGATAAAGACTTTATGAGGTACGATTCCACATTGGAGGTCACCGCTTAGAGGAAATTGAATAAGCCAAATCCAAGAGGGTGTTGACTCAACTCCTTTTGTTTTGTCTTTTTGTTGCAAGAGTCAGGGTATATGAAACAAATGAATGCCAGTGAAAAGATCTTAGCATCTATAAAACAAACCAAGGCATAGGAGGATAAGGTGTCGGCCTTGGAGAAGAAGAATAAATCACTGCCAAAGAAAAGGAATAGATATAAGGTTAGGCACCAGAGATTGTAGAAGAAAAGGGCATAGGATTGGAAGGAGATTTGGGGGGTCATCCTCAGGAGGATAGGCAGTGCTGAAGGAAGGAGAATAATACTCCATTTAGGCTGAAAACAACTGATGATGACAATGTTTTGTGGAAGATTTATATATTTTTGATAGTAGGGAGTGTGGGACGCTTCATGAGCTGAGGAAAAGTGTGGGAGAATGGAGAGAATGTTGCCTATAGGTGAAATTGTGTATTCGAGAACTTGGTAATCCTGTGTGTTTGAGAATTGTTGTGAGCTATTTGTGCAAGAGGGAGTCGCCTCTACATCAAAAAGCCTCAACCAAATGCCCTTAAATGTGAAATAGAAGGTTTCTTACTTATCCATACTTCATAAGGAGTCTTATATACAAGAGCTAAATAAGGAGATTGATTATTAAGAAACAAGTAGTACTTGCAACTTCTACCCAAGAGTATTGATCCAACTATGTACCACTCATCATACTTCTAGCTCTTTCCATTAAGGTTTATTCATCGTCTCTACAACCCCATTCTATTGAGGCATATAAGGGGTAGTCTTCTATTGAATAATACCTGAATATCTATAGAAGTCATCAAATTCCCTAGAGCAATATTGACCACCATTGTCAAATCTCAACATCTTTATTTTCTTATCCAACTGCTTTTCTACAAGTGTCTTGAAAACCTTCAATTTGGAGAAAAATTAGATTTAAAACATGAAAAATAAACCCAAGTGTACCTAGAGTAACCATAAATGAATGTAACATAATAATGAGATTTACCCATTGAACCAACATCTATCTCTTTCCTCTATTGAATCCAAGAAGAAACAAAACTCTAGTCTGCTTTCGAAACACACAATGCTCCTAGAAATCAAAATGCTCATTAGAGTAAATAGAAAAACTATCAACCGTATTTTTATTAATCAGGGTATAAGGACCTTTTTCACCAATGTGGCCTAAACATTAGTGCCACAATATATGTGCATTTTCAAAATTGTTAGTTACATTCACATAATTATAAAATGTGGAGGCATCAAGCCTAACCAAAGTCCCACATCGTTTTTGGTGTGAACGGGGTATTTTACCTAATGTGGAGGCATTTAATATTTGTGTCTTGAATGTCATAGGATTAAGACACTTGTCATGATCACATTTCCTAGGTCTCAAGCCTTCTTATATAAGCAAGGGCTCTCATTGTACATATTATATACATTATAGATCTTGGAATTTTATGTATCTTGTATGCATCATTATCATTATTTGGTAATATATCATACATGTGATGCTTCTCTTGTGTTGTGGAAGTTTGTTTTGGTTGCAGGTGATCCTGAACATCCTTAAGTCTATTGTGTGACTCTTACATGGTATCAGAGCTTCGAATATGTAATTCCATTCCCTTTTTTGGAGAGATTTTTCTAAGAAGTTTTACATGGTGCATCTTGAAAGAAAATGGACATCACTATTGAGCTCAGAAGGCCCAAAAACCTTTGAATCAATATTTTTAAAGCTAGAAACATTTTTGCTCTTTTTGAAGGTTTGTAGATTTTTCACTACCAAAAATCCATATAATCTGTATGGAATCCATACAGTCACACAAGATCCACATCATATGGTTTACACTTGTTAGAAAATAGATGTGTGCTTTACACTCGATAGAAATTTCATATATTCTAAGGTATATTCTTTTAGCATCATCCTACGTCGGGAGAAGATTTTTTAACATTTTAATTGGTCGGTAACTTACATTTCTCAGCATCTACAAGCATCATCGAAGCATCATCAATTGCATCCACATCAGAAGGCATTAGTAAGGGTTTTTAATTGCATAGGGTTTTAGGCTACAACGATATCATAGAACTAAGGGTTTATCGCAGTGGTGACCAAATTAACTGCCTAATGCCTAGTTGTTTCTCCAGGGGGCTAACAACCCAACAGGTGGTGTGAGGATTACCATCATCACCTAGTGCTACCTCCACCCATCCATGTAATTAGAATGACATTGCCACCTAGCCAACACATAGCCATGAGCAATGACACCATGTGGCCGCTTGGGGACCACCACTTGGCCCATTTTTCATGCATAAAGGATTTTTTTTCTTTTGTGGGGCATATCTTCCACATACAGAGTTGGATTTTCACATTTTTATAGGTTTCATAAATTTGGTTTCAAGAACTTCATAATGGTATAGGTTTATTTCTAGATTTTGTTGTAGGTGCCTAACCTTTTAGTTTGAAGCTCATGTTTGCTTGTTTTTTTGACAAGCCATATCTTGCACCCACCGTATCTATTTTTAGACTTCTTATAGGTAATGGAAAGGAATTTCTAAGCACTACAAATCCATCCATGTCATTTTCTAGATTCTAAATTAGATATCCAAATTTTAGTTTGAAGTCATTTTGTATACTTTGGCTCATTTCTTGGAAAATTGTTGAAATTGGTGGTTGTTTTCTCTTGGGGGCTTCAACTTCAATTGAAGATTTCATGTATATGTAATTTAGAGATTTATCTTAGTTCATCGTGGGTTTTTCAGTTCATCCTTTTGTAACAATCTTGAAAAGAGGAAACTATAAGCAATATAGAAGTGGTATTTTGAAACACTTGTGTTGGATTCATCTTTTGCCACATCTATTTGGGTTTTTTCCTCAACTAGGTAGTTTTTAGAAAAAGTTTATTTGGATTTACAAAAATGATCATGTCAAAGGAGTGACTAGTCTACACATTAATGATAACACTTGGGGTTCCATTTCACACACTGAGTGTCCTTGTGCTCTTTAAACCAAAATTTGGGAGATATATGGAGATCCTGATACTCAACCATTCCTAGATGATCCTATTTTAGATTTTCTTGTACCTCTTGATGATTTAGACAATATACCATATGATTATGATACAAAAAAGAGTTTTCTTCTTTGGAAGACCTTGCACATTTGGATGATGAGGATGATGAGGCTTCTTCTCCTTCTCCTAATACAAAGACAATTGTTGATCCTTCACCTTAACTGATTCCTAGTGTGGATTAATTAATTGAGACTCCCCTTGTTCCTACTTCTTTAGAGTTTAACATTATTTCATCTTCTAGTGATTTGATTCAACAAGAACCTCTTGTCTTTCATATTCAATTTTATGGCATGATCTTTTAATATGTATTACAAATTTGTTTTGTAAGTTCCATCTTGGAGATTTAGGGGAAACACTTGAGGACATATATTTCCTCTTTGATGACTATTATGACATGTCTTTTATCACACCATATTTGTCTTTGGAGATTTTTGTTCATGAGTTTTCACATTGTTTTGGATTGTCAGACCCTTTGATTAGGCTTGGAGCTCTTAATTTTGTTGTGGCATCATTTGATTATGACATATGGACACTTGAGTAGTTTTTTAGAGGCATCCATCATGAGACTTCTTCCCTTATCTCTCTTCTTGGAGTTGGATTTTCTTCTACATACACCATTGGATTTGTTTCTTCCCAAGGGGAAAATATTGTTTGTCAGTTTTGGATTCTTTTTTGTGTTCATCTTCAAGCATTCATCTTTGACATAGGAGCTACTTATTTGTTGGGGGTGAGTTATATAGTCTCATTCTTTCTCTCTTATGGGGTCTATTGATTATATATTCATGATGGATGTAGTCCTTGGGTGGTCTTCTTGAGTTCTTCTTCCATCACAGTTTGTACATGTTTGTTTGCATGTTTTCTCTTTTTTGGAGAGGAGTTTTTCCTACAGGTTTTTCTCCTTTACTTTATTTGTGAGAGATTTGTTTGTACATGGATACTTAACATGACCTTGTTACTAGGACCCATCTTTGCATCTTTGCATTTTTTTGTCCTCCCTAAGTTTCACTTAAGGGGGGTGTTGGTGTGAATGAGGTATTTTACCTAATCAGTTCCACATTAGGTCCTACTCACATTTGTCTAGTTAAGTTTACTTAGTATTTTTAATAGTTGTGTCTCATGTCATAGGATTAAGACACTTTTCAAGATCACATATTGTCCTAGGTCTCAGCCTTGCCTATATAAGCAAGGGATATAATTGTACATATGATATATATTGTAGATCTTGTGTATCTTGTATGAATCATTATCATTCTTTGGTAATATAGAATTTGTGTAGCTTCTCTCTTGTTGTGGAAGGCTATTTTGGTTGTAGGTGATCCTAGGCATCCTTGAGTTTATTGTGTGACTCTCAACATCGTGAGCCCCTTCCTATCACTAAATTCCCTCTAACCAACCTTCAACTAGACTTGTCAAATGTCACACACACTCTAGAATCGTTCAACTTGGATACAAAATGAATATTTCTCTTGTAAGTCCTAGAATGTGAAAATAATTAGTGAGAGTTTTGTTGATAACTGAGAGGGGGGGGGTGAATCAGTTATCCTAATTATTTCCCTTTTTGAACTTTCTTATTAATTAATGCAGCATTGAATCAAACACAAAAACATTACCATGAAATAAGAAACACATGACACAGTAATTTTTGACGTGGAAACCCTGTTAAGGGAAAAAACCACGGGGTGATTAACCCAAAAATTATTCTCTGTTAGAAGAATAGGAATTTACAAAATGGCACTTGCCAATTAGGGCTCACTGCCCCAGCACACTGCTCACAAGAGGCCCACTGCCTACAAGAAGACACACTGTCTACAAAGTGATAAGAATCACAGTCTTGAACTGATTGGACGCATCTGCATATGCTGGAGTTCAGTTCCGGTTAGGCTCAGGATACTGATCTGCTGCACTTCATCTTTCCTCTGTTCTTTATTCTGCTATCTTTCACATACCGGATCCTTTTTGCTACTTTTGCTCTGTTCTGGACTTCTTCGTATATATATTAATTTCTTCACACACTTCACAACTAAATCCATCCTCTATATATATCCGCACAAGTAATTTCATCACCTTTCTAGTCGGCATCCGGAACAGTCTAGTTTCTTACAAACTTTGTTCTGTCGGCTGAATCCTTGCTCACCAAGCAATGCGGATCAAGCATATACTAGTAGATATCATTAATTATGTCGGCCAAACATGATTCATGCCTTCACAACTTTTATCATCAACAGTAACACATCCGGAAAGTAGTCTGATACTCTGTCAGTCAGTTCTTCCTCTGTTTTGACTGTGTCTCAGGAATCCGGTACTCAACTATTCATATCTTTTTCCTTGTCCATCACCGGAGACTAAATCCTTGGAATATACCACTCAAGGTAGTCCTCTTGTCTTCCCCAAATCCGCACTGCACCAAGACACTTCCTCTGAGAGATCTGGATCAATCTGTCGGACCTTGCCACATGCTCTGTTCTTGTTCACCGGACCACAACAATCTTTATTCTGACTTCCGGTAGAGACACATTATGACTTGCGGATATGTGGGATGACCTTTGTTGCCATCAATGACAACAACCATGAATCCATATAGTGTCTCTTGCCAACAATCTCCCCCTTTGGCATTGATGGCAACACTTAGTGAAAAATGACTAAGTGTTTTCACTATGCTCCCCCTTTGCTGATGCTCTGTCTTTATATACAATTTCTGGAACTCCCCCTTAGTTGGATTCCTCATTTTTCACTGCTCCTCACTCCCCCTTTGACATCAATGGCAAAGGGTAGGGTCCGCACACCAAAATTTTCAAAAATTTTCTATACATAGCCGCATATTTACATACTCACATATACTGAAGAATGTCTGCAAAGGATGTCTGCAATTGGATCATTTCTGTAGCCCAACTTTGCTTCATTCTATCCAAAATTGAAATGTGACCACTCAACAAAAATGCAAAAGCTTCTGCCCGCTTGAGATTTGTCGGATCTTTTGTTTGGGCGGTGGTCTGAGCATCACTGATGGCCTCATGCATAGTTTCCAACTTAGGGATTATAATCCTTCTAAGTTCTCCCATCCGGTTAGTGATATTCTTCCTTTCCTTCTCAAGATTCTTTATTTCATTCAAGACTGCAATAGTCTGACATTCTTGATTTATTATGGAGGAAGAGAGAGGATCAAAACTTTGAGATAAGCTTTGTAGCTTGTCCTGTTCTTCTTTTATTTTCTTATTAATTGCTGCTGTTGCCTTTGGCCAGGATATACAAAATTTGTAAATGTCACCGCCATCCTTAAGAGCATTCTCTAAGCTCTTTATTCCAATACTCACAATCTTCCTATCTTTAGAGATTAATTCTAATATTTCTGAAAATCTCTTATCCAAAAATTCCTTCCGGACCTTTTCTTCAGCAGATTTTTCTAGAGATTCAAAATGTGTACTAACACTGCTGACTAAGGTTTTGAGATTACCGGAAGAGGAGGCTGTGGGATCCTTTTGAAAGGATGGCATAATCTTTTCTAGCACTCCAGATGCTACCTCCATAAGCTCACAGTCTTCCATGTGAGATTTCAGCAGCTTCTCTTTGACTTTCTCATTTGCAAATGAGGCTATTTTCATTGTTTGCACCGGTGACAAAGAGTCAAAATCTAATGGTCCTTTGAGTAGGTCCGGTTCATCAATTTCTATAGTGGCTTTGCTCAAAAATTGTTGAACAGTTTGTGCAGTGTCTCTTGCCGGAGACAGATGTTTCTTTTCTTCTGCAGTCTGGGAACTGTCAACCTCTTTATCTTTCACCCCTGCTTCCTTCTCCTGTAATTACTCTTCTTCTTTGGATCCGGAGACTGTAGGGGAAACCGGAGGAGAGATGCTTGTATGTTCAGGGCCCACTTCTTCCGGAACAGATGATTCCAAATCCGCAGCTGTTTCTGCACCTAAGTCCTCTACAACAGGAAGATTGAACCTTTTGAAGGCCTTCCAGAGGATCTCTTCTGTCTCTTGGGCCACTTTGTCAGTCTCACCAAGCATGAGTTGATTCATCCTAGCTTTACTTCTGAACTCATCTTTGCAGTCCTTGAAGATTATGTTCATTGTCTTGGGATCAATTTGAGGATATAGCTGAATAGCTATCTGCTCCCGGATCTCAAGATCTTTTGCATGAGCATTGTTCTTTCTTACTTCCAATTCCTTTTCTAGGCTTTTAGGAATAAGAGATATGATCTCAATGAAAGCCTTATTATATATGTTCAGATATTTGACTGTGGCTTCCTGCAGAGTCTTTTGGTCAGCCTCACTGAAGTCATCATAAGATTCAGTCATTGGTTGAAGGTTTCCATCCACCGTGACCGACTTGATTA
Organism: Cunninghamia lanceolata; assembly: GCA_027924645.1. Lineage (NCBI taxonomy): Eukaryota > Viridiplantae > Streptophyta > Pinopsida > Cupressales > Cupressaceae > Cunninghamia > Cunninghamia lanceolata. The sequence continues at coordinate 7,638,712 of BSBN01000165.1, read as the reverse complement.
CATTCTCTAGAGACAGAGTGGGCTTTTCAACAGATACCTCTGCCATTTCATCCTTGTCTTGTCCTGAGGAGGGTTTACCGGATCCTTTCTTCTTCTGCTTCTTTATTTCTTTTACTCCCTCATCTGACTCTGTTTCCTCTTCATCCTTTTGGCTTTTATAAGCCCTTGTGGCTTTTGTCTTGGATCTTTTACCGGATGCCTGGACTTCCGGTTTTGAACTTTTGGTTGAGGGAGGTGCAGATCTTTTTGATGATCTGGTCCGGGTGGGAGTTTCAACCGGAACACTTTCTTTACTTTTCTCTTCTTCCTCAGCCTTCCTCCTCTTTTCCCGGCTGGCATCAAGTGCCTCTTTTGAGATGCCTAGGCCTTGAGCAATATGCTCAACTTCTTTTCTTACCTTCCTCTTTATCTCTGGTTCCCTGAGTTCTACATGTAACTTTACACTCAGTTCCTCAAAGGTTCCAAACCTTTCTGCCTTAGGATCTTTGGGCTGGCTTAGCATGTGTTGAACATGCAGCTCTACTATCTGTTCATCCACTTCATACCCCATAGGCATGATCCAGACAGTCCTTGGCTCCACTGCCTCCATCAGACACTGATCTGTTTCTACCATGAAGCATACTGTGTCTTTGTATTTTTCAACAAGGGATTGGGGTATTCTTTCTCTTGCATGCATCATGCTTTGGAAGTTCTTGAAGTAACCCCATAGAGCTGTATTTCTTGCTTTTGCATCCCCAAGTCCATGCAAATAGTCTCTGATTTGAATGGCAACCGGTCTGTCATTCTGCCATATCCATCCACTGGATCCGGGAAGCTCATTCATGTAGTAAAAGAAGAGACAAAGGATCAGATTGCCATATTTGAAGGAGTTTTTCTTGTCCTTCTTAATCTTCTGCAGATTTTCAAAGAGTTGGTTTACTAGAAGCTCGCACAAGTCATAGTCTGCATTCTCCTTTAACATCTGATAGGCTGTGTAGATTGCAGTTCCCGGTACGGAATTTTCCCTACTGGAGTGATAGATTTTGTAACCAATTATTATAGCTGCAAATTTGACATCTGGTTCAATGATATCATCAACTGTCATAGCTCTCTTATCAAACTTGGATCCGGTTGCATCACTGACTGTCTGATTTTTGACAGATTTGAGAACAGGTAATCCACCGGATGAGTGCAGACCGGTTACAGCCCTAATTGCGTCCTTGGTGATCTTGAAGGGCTTGTTCAACCATAGGAAGTTGTCATGTACTCTACTTAGTACATACCAGACCCATTCATCTTCTTCAAAACAGGGGAAATGAATGCACTGTGCAAAGTGTTTGTCCTGGATGGCTTTATACTGAGGTTTGATCTCAAAGGAGTCATCTATCAATTGTTTGTGATAGATATCCATCAGTTTTGATTCTCCAAAGTCTTCAAGATTCGCATGGATGTAAACCCTAATATCTTCCGTATGCAATACACCATGAGGAACACTAGAGAAGGCTCCTAGTGGATCTACCTCCAATGATTTATAAGGATGTTTCTTGAATGAGGGGCGAGGTCTATCAGAGATCTTAACTATATTTGGAGTAGCCATTCTTCAAAGATTTGCAGTGAGGTAATGAAAAACGGAGAATACCTTATGCGCCTTCGATTTGCACGGAGTGATTGGATTGATTTCTTTCTGCAATGACTTCGGCAGGAGATCCTTGGTGTGCTTGATGAATCTTGTTGCAGAGCTCCACTATTCGCTTCTTCTTGAGTGCAGAATGAGCAAATGACTTTTGAGAAATCCCTTATATTGCTCCGCGAACCCTAATATCCGTCTGCAATAAATGCTTCACCTACATTATTCCGGTTTGCCTTGTCTGGATAGCTTGGAGTATCCCGGATTAGTCCTGATCTGTGAATATCATCCGGATCTTTTTATCATGAATAAATCGAAGTAACATATTACAAGAACATCCCAAACACTCTGTCCAATCCGCAGAACAAGATAGTGCACTTCCGGATCTCTCCGAACCTTTTTGTAATCCTTTGTCATACCGGAGCATCTCCCTGAACAGGTCTTATTTGATCGATCACAGCTTCTTCATGACTTCATGCGGACCTCTGAAAACTTGACTGAAGCATCTCAAGACTCATATCTGCAAACCCTTTAATCCGCATCTTGTGCCACATTCGGCACCACTTGTTTGGCTGGGGGAACAGGATTTTCTTTGAGTCTCCCCCTAAGCCTGAGCTCACTTTTTAATTTCTGGAAGAAATATCAGCACCAGAGTCTGGTGCGGATCCAACCTCTACATTCTCTAAACTTTTCTTCACCCAAGTCTTGCTCATCTGATTCCTAACTTCATCCGCATTCATCTTTTGTTTACCCTTGTCTTGATTCTGATTGTACACCGGACCTCTTTTGTCCTGATTCTTGTTTCTGCAGACTTTAGCATTATGACCGGACCTATTGCAGATTTGGCAAATAACATTTCTTTGCATATTTGACTGATATCCTCTTGATCTGCATTGATTAGCCATATGACCTACTCTATTGCATGTAAAGCATCTACCTTTGAATGATTTGTTTACTTGCATAATTCTGCATTCATGGGATTTGTGTCCATACCTTTTGCAGTTGAAGCACTGTCCGGAGAAGGATGAATTAATCTGATTCATTCTCATTCTGCACTGATTAGCTTTGTGACCAAAGTGGTTGCAGCTGTGGCAGTATCCATTGAAGGATGGATATCTTTGAGCATTTGGCTGTCTTACCGGAGGTCTTCTAGGCCTGCTCCTTGGATTTTCTGATCCAAGATTCTTTTGACCGGCTCCGGAGCTTTCTCCTTTCTCATATCCCAAACCATACTTGTTATCTGTCCTCTTTTGACTTCCAAGAAGAACTTCAAGTTGAGCAGAACTTATCTTGAATTTCTCTTTATATTCATTTGCTATTTGAAGGTCTCTTTTGAGAGAGGCAATTTGATCCTCAAGTTTTTCTTCATTATCTTTGGCATCTTCAAGATCAGATTCAAGATGTCTGATAATCATGTCCATCTGGTGGCATTCTTCTGATTTTTCTTTAAGAGATTGTCTTAGATTGTCTTCAGCCTTTCTTTTTTCTTCAATCTCTTGAGTAAACTTTATAGTTCCTGATTCCATTTCATGTCTTAACATAATGACTTCTTTTGATAACTTTTCACATAACTTGGTTTGCTCAGTCAATTCTTCATTTGTATTGCTTTCTTCACTTTGTCTTGCCAACTGTTGGAGCAGCTCCTTTCTCTTTTTCATAGAGAGACTTAATTTGTCTTTTAATTCTCTCATGAATTCATCAGCCTGTTTGAGTCTTTCTTTTAATTCATTGACTTCAGAATTTGACTGTTCAAGATCCTCAAGGGCAGTCTTGAGTTGCTCCCTTAAACCATATGCATCCATTTGAGTTCCCAGATCTTCCTCAAGCTGTTAGGCTCTATTAGGAGGAACTTAGCTCTGATACCAATTGTTGATAACTGAGAGGGGGGGGTGAATCAGTTATCCTAATTATTTCCCTTTTTGAACTTTCTTATTAATTAATGCAGCATTGAATCAAACACAAAAACATTACCATGAAATAAGAAACACATGACACAGTAATTTTTGACGTGGAAACCCTGTTAAGGGAAAAAACCACGGGGTGATTAACCCAAAAATTATTCTCTGTTAGAAGAATAGGAATTTACAAAATGGCACTTGCCAATTAGGGCTCACTGCCCCAGCACACTGCTCACAAGAGGCCCACTGCCTACAAGAAGACACACTGTCTACAAAGTGATAAGAATCACAGTCTTGAACTGATTGGACGCATCTGCATATGCTGGAGTTCAGTTCCGGTTAGGCTCAGTATACTGATCTGCTGCACTTCATCTTTCCTCTGTTCTTTATTCTGCTATCTTTCACATACCGGATCCTTTTTGCTACTTCTGCTCTGTTCTGGACTTCTTCGTATATATATTAATTTCTTCACACACTTCACAACTAAATCCATCCTCTATATATATCCGCACAAGTAATTTCATCACCTTTCTAGTCGGCATCCAGAACAGTCTAGTTTCTTACAAACTTTGTTCTGTCGGCTGAATCCTTGCTCACCAAGCAATGCGGATCAAGCATATACTAGTAGATATCATTAATTATGTCAGCCAAACATGATTCATACCTTCACAACTTTTATCATCAACAGTAACACATCCGGAAAGTAGTCTGATACTCTGTCAGTCAGTTCTTCCTCTGTTTTGACTGTGTCTCAGGAATCCGGTACTCAACTATTCATATCTTTTTCCTTGTCCATCACCGGAGACTAAATCCTTGGAATATACCACTCAAGGTAGTCCTCTTGTCTTCCCCAAATCCGCACTGCACCAAGACACTTCCTCTGAGAGATCTGGATCAATCTGTCAGACCTTGCCACATGCTCTGTTCTTGTTCACCGGACCACAACAATCTTTATTCTGACTTCCGGTAGAGACACATTATGACTTGCGGATATGTGGGATGACCTTTGTTGCCATCAATGACAACAACCATGAATCCATATAGTGTCTCTTGCCAACAAGTTTTCACTCTCCTATCACTAAAACACAACTATACCTTTCCCCTACCAACAATCCAATGTGAACTATTATCACCAAGGAAAACTTCTCCTCCATCATAAGCTTAGTAAGATGAGAAACACTTCTTGTGGGGAGTCATATGAGTGTTGTATTTTACAATAAGAAAAGAAAATAACCAAGACCAAATTCTATAGTGATATCCACAACACTACTCAAGACTAGATGATAGACTAAACAATTTTATTTCCCAATAGTTAAGAAAGTCAAATACAATGTAATGTAATATGGGAGAATGAAATAGAAAATGCAAATCTAGGTTAGTTCATTTATATTAAAAACAAAGAAGGAATGTGGAATTTAAAGAGACACCACTCACTCCACTCACCATTATTATCCAAAATGAGCCTACCTAGGAAAGCTAAACTAGGTGTAGGAAAATGCTTAATAAAAAAATAAAAAGGAATAAAAGCCTACACCAACACCCACCTTAAGTGTAGCTTAGGTGGGTGGACAAAGATGGGTCCCAACAATGTGTAGTGGTGCAGTCACCGATGGAGGGCCCATAAATAGGACTGTTTAACCATGCAAACTTAGAATAAACACAATGTCAAACACACAGAATAGAATGACAAATGGAAATGTATTGATTCAACAGCTTGAATGATTACAATCTTTTCATGCTGGCAACATGTGGACAACTATGGGCTTGCAGGCCTATCCTCCGACAAACTACATGAAAGATATAACTTTGAAGTGCCTTCTGCAAAATCAACTATTAAAGACTAAAATATTTCTATCATATTCACTACTCTCCTACTGCTTATAAGAAATACTTATATATCATCTCCTAGCTCAAGGAATGCTCCGCATCGGCCTTAAGAGGTTCTAAAACCTGATGCTTGATGAAACATGTAGGTTGGCTTTAATCACGTGGTAATGCTCTGCGTTATGAAGGAACATGTTGCGGTTTTGAATGAAGATGTCTTTGGTCCCAATATGCCTTGTGAGATGTTTCATTTGGCTCCACAAGTCACAAGAAGGTGTGGAAAACTCTATTGGCTCATATTGAATGTTGAATGCTCTGTTCTATGAGTTCTGACGGTGTTCTGATAGCGATAACTTTCTATAGACAATTGCAAACCTCATGAAATTTGGATATGATGTAGATGACATAGTGTAGAGTCTTTATCATGTTCCAAGAGCTGTGAAATGATCATGTGGTAGAATGCGGTACAATCTACTAAGACTAAACTGAATAAAATGCAAGAAAAGAAAAGAAATCAAATATTTTTTGGTTGATGCAAGATTTCCTTTCAACCTAGGATGCTCCTACATTGGGTTGTTTGAAAAGTAAATCCCTCACTTTCTAGGGGCTAGAGGAAAACCAACACAGTCTACCTTTGCTTGAGAAATTGATGGCACAGCCTTGCCAGTCACCTCACAATTCCAATTCAGAAAACCAAACAATCACAAAACACAAAGCAGGAAAATGATAAGAGACTCAAACCAAGAGAGACAGGAAGTAATATAATAGCTTTCTGTATTATTGAATATCAGTGTTCATTACAAAGATCAACAAATGGCCCTACACAGTCGGCCTATATGTAGAAATTAAACAAAAATCAGAAATGCCTAAATGCTATTGCATTCTCCAATGTCGGCCTCCTTCAATAATTCAATCTGCTCATGCTTTATCAAGGATCAACCTGCAAAACCACCGTCAGCCTTCTCTAAATCTCCCCTCTCTGTCCTCTTCATCCAAGTAATCTTCTTCTTATATCTCCTCTGCTCTCAAGCCATTGACCACCATAAAGCTTGTTAATGGAGCCGTCGATAACAAGGAACATGTAGAGAAATATTACTGCAACTGCCGCCACATGGATAACCATCACCCAAACAAATGTAGAATGCAGAGAGAAAGTGGTTTGCAGAAAATAAACATACTGTCATAGCAGCCAGGAAGATTACCATGAAGCCCACTCCCCTCATGCAGAAGAGTAAATGACTGTCACTGCCATGAGAAACTGCCCACGACGCCATCATCTAAAGAAGATTCCAAAAATGGAATCATGGAGGAAAACCAACCAAATAGCTAAACACATACTATTTTGCAGAGGAGCCATAAACCGTCGTCACTGAAGGAAAGAAATGGAAATGCCAAAAGAAAATGCCATGCAGGACCAAATGCACAAACATGGAGAATAAGGTACCTTTAATGCTGTTGTTTCTAAGAATAGTCGACCACTCAGAAGGAATAAAGCCTTTGCCAATTGATTCCCTCCAAAAGATGCACGATGGTTGGCTCTTTAAATCCCTTACTAAATGCAGATAACCATCAGCCATGACTTTATGATAATAATAGAATTTTAAAGGCTCAACAAAGGTCAATAGGAAATAAAATATAACAGCCAAAACAAGCTTTGTCATATTGGCGACAGGAGCTTCAAGACTAAGCGACAGGAGCATAAATAAGCAAGGCGATAGGAGCTTTAGACACACACCAAAATTGCATAGAGAGAGAAACCTGCTTTATTCACCTAGAAAACTAAAACATGTTAAACAAAATAAAAACCAAAATTGTGAGGGACAAGATGCCCCTACATCAAACTCTTAGGCAGGAAGAAATCATGAGCTCCGGCTCATGAGTTTTGCAACTGAATGACCCATATTATTGATGTCATCCTCAGTAAGCCATGATACATCTTCAATGGGATGATTGCACCACTTGACAAGATACTTGTAATATTCTTTCTTACGGGTCTTCTTCAGCACTTGTTGATCTAGAATGCATTCTATTTGTTGTGGAACATTGGTTGTCCCAACTTGTTCTTGTTGCAAGTATGGGCCTAACCGATGTTGTCATTGATGTCAACATACTCCTGTTGCATTAATGATAAGGATTGGATGAGTTGTATGCTGAGGATATTGAGAAAATTAGTCCTATTAGGAATAGAGAAGAATAGTGAAGATAGTAAGGTAAAGATCCCAGCTAAGATGAAGATCAGAGGATGCACATCAAAGAGTTTGTAGATATGTGTCTTAATATGATCCAATAAAGATTTGAGAGGTCCACATGAAGATCTGAAGGAGTTATGGCCACTTGAGTAAAACCAGTTCTGGCAAATATTCAGAGGTAACAGAGTGACACAGATAGGTCCGGTGAGATCCGGAAATGCAATATCTTGTTCTGTGGATTTGGTGGAGTGTTTAGGAAGCCAATGTGAATTGACAACTCAATTGGTTCATGGTCTGGAGGTTCGCAAGCATCTATTCCAATATGATAGTGATGACAGACTGTGTTCTTGAGGTTTCAGATGAAGGAGAGAATGATTTTAGTAAGCAGAAGTAGTGTGGATGTTCTTGGTGATTCAGACAAGCTTGTGGAGGTCTTTGGATTGTGTCCAATTCGTGTTGGTGGTCGGCATTGAAGATTGAGCTCATAATTGAAGAATTACTTCCAGATGATGATGTTCTTCCTAAGTCTGGCTGACTAGATGAGTTACACATCCTACGGATGATCTTGAAGATGTTCTGTGAAGCATGGTGTGTTCCTCAAAGAAGATTGAAGTCTCAAATCTGTGTAGCCGACAGTGTGTTGATCAACATGAAGTCTTATTGTAATTAGTCATGTTGTATTTATGTATTTTCTCTGTAATGTATTTCGACTTGGATGATTATTCCAAAGTCAAATGTCTTGTATAAATAAGAAGTTGTGAAGTCATTTCAAATGTGTCATGGAGATGAGTGTGTGGCAGAGAGGAGCAGAGCGAAAGACAAAGCAGAAGTATTGGGCTTAAATGGAACTAACTCAAGCATGGTGAAGATGCTATTCTTTAGTTCAATTATGTAATATTTATTATTCTGTAGATAGTGTGTCTCCTGTAGGCAGTGGGCCTCTTGTGAGTAGTGTGCTTGGGCAGTGAGCCCTAATTGGCATGTGCCATTTGTTCTTCTTATTCTTTTAATAGAGAATACAATCTTGGGTTAGTCACCCTGTGGTTTTTCCCCTAACCAAGTTTTCCATGTTAAAATCTTGGTGTCATATGTGTTAATGTGTTTCTGCTCTTGAATTATTGCATGATTGATTTATTATTATGTTGTTGAATTACAAAGAGGATTTAAGTGATTAATAGAAATAAAGTTTTGGGACAACTGATTCACCCCCCCTCTCAGTTGTCTATCTTGAATCTAACAATAGGTATCAGAGCTAAGTTCTTCTAAAAGAGCTTAACCGCTTGAGGAGATCCAGGATGTCATCCTACAAGAAGGATAGTCCGAGGTTTGATGGAACCAATTTTACTCTTTGGAAAAGTCGCATGGAATGTCACTTGCAATGTATGGGAATGAAATATTGGATCATGGCTTCAAAGAAGTATGTTCCTCCACATAATGGTCTGAGTACCGTAGATGAAATTAGAGATGCTGAAAACAATCTTCGGACTAAAGAAGCTCTACTAAGTGCCTTATCTAATTCAGAGCTGACAAATGTTATTGATCTAAAAACTGCATATGAGATTTGGCAAAAAATGGAACTTCTGCATGAAGGAGACAAGTATGTTAAATGTGCCAAGCTACAAAGTCTGAAAGCAAAATTTGAAAACTTGAAGATGAGAGAAGATGAAAATATCACTACATTTATGCCAAGAGTAAATGAGCTTGTTTGTGGCATTAGATGTGCTGGTGGAATATTGGATGAAGATGAGATTGTTGCCAAAGTTTAGATCCCTTCCTAATTCTTACAAATACAAGGTTGTTGCTATTGAAGAATTCAGATCTTTTTCAAATATCACAAGAGATCAATTGGTTGGTAAATTAGCTACATTTGAATTGGCTTAGTTTGGAGATGCCCCCCCAAGATTGAATCAACATTCAAAGGTAGTGCCTCTGTAAAAGGAAAACAAAAGTTTGATGTGGGAGAGAACTCTTCAAAGAAACTATCATGGTATGAAAAAGCAAGAAAAGATCTGGAAGAAGATGAAACAGGAACTGCTCAACTTGAAGCCCTTATTACAAAAAGACTGCCAAGAGGATCCGGTAAGTATGAATGGAAATTGCCTTTTAAATGTTTTAACTGCAATAAGATTGGTCATTTTGCCTTAATGTGTCCAGAAAGTTTTTCAAGACCAAATCCTAACAGATCAAGATTCCAAAAGAAATGTTACTATGTTCATGAAGATGATGATGATGAAGGAGTAACAGATGATGAATCAGAGACAGGAAACAAATCCAGAAGTGACTGGGTGTTTATTGCCATCAAGGAAGAAGATCCAGTGCCCTTTGAATTTGTCAATCATAAAATAGCTCTGGCTGCCCAAGTTGAAGAAAATGATCATTGGGTCATTGACAGTGGATGCTCCCACCATATGATAGGTGACAAAAATAAGTTCATAGATTTGGAAAGATATGAAGGAGGAGTGGTAAAATTTGGTGATAATTCTATTGGCAGAATCAGAGGTAGAGGAACCATTTCTTTTGATGGAAAGAACAAAACTAATAATGTACTATATGTTGAAGGTCTGAAGCACAATCTTCTTAGTGTTGGACAATTGGTGGACAAAGGCTATGATCTCTGATTCAAAAATAGAAAATGTAAGATCTTTGAAAGTTTCAGAACAGAGATTGCATCCAGTACTCAAACAAAAGGTAATATCTTCCACTTGGTTGGTACTGGTAAAAGTTGTTTATTTGTTCAAATTGATTAGAGTTGGTTGTGGCATAGGAGAATGTGTCATGTGAATTTTGATAATATCATCAAGATAAGCAACACTCAGGCTGTAAGAGATTTTCCAAGACTGGTGAAACCTACTAATAGTTTGTGCAAAGAATTTCAGTTGGGTAAGCAAAGCAGGGTCACATTCAAAATTAAGGAAAAGTCTTCGACTGGATTATTGGACTTAGTTCATACTGATCTATGTGGTCCGGCAAGAATCAGGAGTGTGCAAGGTGATAGATACTTCATGTTATTAATTGATGACCACTCTCGGATGATGTGGGTGACTTTTCTGAAAGAGAAATCTGAGGCTCTTCAGAAATTCAAAATATTCAAGGCTATGGTAGAGAATGAAACCAGATTAAACATAAAATGTCTTAGGTCTGACAGAGGTGGAGAATTCACATCTGGGGAATTCATAGAATTCTGTGAGAAACATGGGATAAAAAGACAGTTGTCTGCTCCAAGGACTCCACAGCAGAATGGAGTAGTGGAGAGAAAGAACTGGACCATCCAAGAAGCATCTAGAACCATGATGATGGAAGAAAATGTTCCTCAGATCTACTAGAGAGAAGTTGTAAGCACTGTAGTCTATACTCTTAATCGAGTACAAATTAGAAGCAATACTGGTAAGACCCCTTATGAACTCTGGTTTGGCATCACTCCCACTGTGAAGTATTTTAGAGTCTTTGGTAGCAAATGTTAAATCAAAAGAGATGAAGATCTTGGCAAATTTGATGCTAGAAGTGATGAAGGAATATTCTTGGGTTATTCTACTCAAAGCAAAGCATACCGGTGCTATAACAAGAGATTGAGAAAGTTTATAGAAAGTACAAATGTGAAGGTTGATGAAGGTATTGAAAAACCCTCAAGGTTTTATGAATATGATGAAGATGATCAAAATGATGCTTTGGTCCAAAAAGTCCAAGCCCCTTCTGAAATTCAGATCCAGTCTGATCTGAAGAATCAGGAAGAAGAGATAAGTTTGAATGAATTTGTTCAAGAAATAGAAGTGCAAGAAATTCCCAAAATTCCTAGGTATGTAAGATTGAATCACTCTGAAGATTAGATCATAAGTGATAACAGCAAAGGTGTTCAAACAAGAAGAAATATTGCTCAAGACTCAGAAGAGTATTGTCTTATTTCAAAGATTGAGCTAAAGTCAGTGAATGAAGCATGCAATGATGAAAGATGGACTAAAGCAATGGAGGAAGAGATGATGCAAATTGAGAAAAATCACACTTGGGATCTTGTTCCCAGACCTAGAAACAAGAATGTGATTGGAACCAAATGGGTTTTCTGGAATCAACTGAATGAAGATGGTGAAGTAGTTAGAAACAAAGCTAGATTGGTCTACAAGAGTTACTCTCAAGTAGAAGGAGTTGATTTTGAAGAAACTTTTGCTCCGGTGGCAAGAATTGAAGCAGTCAGATTATTTATTTCCTTTACTGCCTTCAAGGACTTCAAAGTATATCAGATGGATGTCAAGTCTGCCTTCCTGAATGGTGACTTGGAAGAAGAAGTATACATTGAGCAACCAGATGGATTTCAATTATCTGATCATGGTGATATGGTCTGCAAGTTGAAGAAAGCATTGTATGGACTCAGACAAGCCCCAAGAGCCTAGTATGAAAGACTAGATAAGCATCTTTTGAAGATTGGTTTCAACAAAGGTACTACTGATAGTAACTTATACTTCAAAATTGATGATAAAAATATCTTAATTGTTGAAGTGTTTGTTGATGATATCATTTTTGGAGGAAGAGATAGTATGTGCAAAACTTTTGCAAATCAAATGAAAAGTGAATTTGAGATGTCCATGTTTGGGGAAATGAATTTCTTCTTGGGTCTGCAAATCATTCAAACAAAGAAAGGAATCTTCATTTCACAGACCAAATATGTGAAATAATTGTTGAAGAAATTTGGGATGGAAGACTCAAAACCAATGAGTACTCCCATGCCAACTGGATGTAAATTGAGCAAAGATGATGACTCTCCTAAGGCTGATCAGAAAAAGTACAGGTCAATTATTGGAGGATTATTGTATCTCACTCAAACTAGACCTAACATTATGAATGTTGTTGGTCTTGTTGCTATATTCCAAGCTGATCTTAGAGAATCTCATGTCATGGCAATCAAGAGGATTTTTAGATCTCTAAAAGGGACAGTTGAGTATGGTTTGTGGTATCCTAGAGATCATGATTTCTCTCTTCATGCATATACAGATGTAGATTGGGCAGGAGATGTGGATGACTAGAAGAGTACCAGTGGTGGAGCATTCTTTTTGGGGAAGAGATTGGTTTCTTGGCTGAGCAAGACACAAGAGGCAATATCTCTGTCCACTATAAAAGCATAATATATTGTAGCAGTAGGTAGTTGCACTCAGGTATTGTGGATGAAGCAAATGCTAAGAGATATTAGAGTGGAGTATGAGGAACCTATCACAATCTTCTGTGATAATTCAAGTGCAGTAAACATATCAAAAAATCTAGTGTTGCATTCAAAGACTAAACATATATCCATCAAGTTTCAATTTTTGAGAGAGCAAGTGAACAAGAATGAAGTCAGATTGGAGTTTGTGCCTTCCAAGGATCAAATTGCAGATATTTTTACTAAACCTCTACCTAAGGACTCTTTTGAGTATCTCAGGGAGAAGTTAGGGGTTATTACCCCTCCGGTTCTGAATTAAGGTGCACTGATGTGCATCAGTCCGGTGGATCTCACAGTCATTTCTTGTGGTTCGAATTGATGTTGGGAAGCTGCTACTCAGGGGAAGCAGCTGGTATGATTCTGAAGTGATGCAAGTATGTGCCCTTTTCTAATAATGTCAAAGGGGGAGCAGTAAAGGAAGAGAAGACATGTGAATGGTTGTTGTTGATAGGGGGAGTTATGTCAGTGAGGAGAAGTTCTTGTCTTGATGGTTAAAACAATTTTTCACATCATATGTTGCCATCAATGACAAAGGGGGAGATTGTTGCAAGTATGGGCCTAACTAGTGTTGTCATTGATGTCAACATACTCCTATTGCATTGATGATAAGGATTGGATGAGTTGTATGCTGAGGATATTGAGAAAATTAGTCATATCAGGAACAAAGAAGAATAGTGAAGACAGTAAGGTAAAGATCCCAGCTAAGATGAAGATTAGAGGATGCGCATCAAAGAGTTTGTAGATATGTGTCTTAAGATGATCCGATAAAGATTTGAGAGGTCCACATGAAGATTTGAAGGAGTTATGGCCACTTGAGTAAAACCGGTTCTGGCAGATGTTCAGAGGTGACAGAGTGACACAGATAGGTCCGGTGAGATCTAGAAATGCAATATCTTGTTCTACAGATTTGGTGGAGTGTTTAGGAAGTCAATGTGAATTGACAACTCAATTGGTTCATGGTCTGGAGGTCCACAAGCATCTATTCCAATATGACAGTGATGACAGACTGTGTTCTTGAGGTTCTGGATGAAGGAGAGAATGATTTCAGTAAGCAGAAGTAGTGTGGATGTTCTTGGTGATTCAGACAATCTTGTGGAGGTCTTTCGATTGTGTCCAGTTTGTGTTGGTGGTCCGCATTGAAGATTGAGCTCTTAATTGAAGAATTACTTATGGATGATGATGTTCTTCCTAAGTCTAGCTGACCGGATGAGTTACACATCCTGCGGATGATCTTGAAGATGTTCTGTGAAGCATGGTGTGTTCCTCAAAGAAGATTAAAGTCTCAGATCTGTAGTCGACAGTGTGTTGATCCGCGTGAAGTCTTATTGTAATTAGTCATGTTGTATTTATGTATTTGCTTTGTAATGTATGCCAACTTGGATGATTATCCCAAAGTCAAATGTCTTGTATAAATAAGATTTTGTGAAGTCATTTCAAATGTGTTGTGGAGATGAGTGTGTGGTAGAGAGGAGCAGAGTGAAAGGTAGAGCAGAAGTATTGGGCTTAAATGGAACTAACTCAAGCATGGTGAAGATGCTATTCTTCAGTTCAAGTATGTAATATTTATTATTCTGTAGACAGCGTGTCTCTTGTAGGTAGTGGGCCTCTTGTGAGCGGTGTGCTCGGGCAGTGAGCCCTAATTGGCATGTGCCATTTGTTCTTCTTATTCTTTTAATAGAGAATACAATCTTGGGTTAGTCACCCCGTGGTTTTTCCCTTAACCGGGTTTTCCACATTAAAATCTTTGTGTCATATGTGTTAATGTGTTTCTGCTCTTGAATTATTGCATGATTGGTTTATTATTATGCTGTTGAATTACAAAGAGGATTTAAGTGATTAATAGAAAGAAAGTTTTAGGACAACTGATTCATCCCCCCCTCTCAGTTGTCTATCTTGAATCTAACAGTTCTTTATGAGATGAATCAGTTGCATCATCTTCTTCTACCTTTGTATCTCCTTTGTAAGGATATAAATCTACAACATTAAAAATGGGTGATATATTTAACTCTTTAGGTAGTGATATCTCATAAGCATTGGCTAAAAACTTCCTTAGTATTTTTCAAGGACGAATCTTTTTCATCTGAAGTTTATTGTAGGTCCCTGTAGGAAATCTTTCCTTTCGGAGATGTGCTAATACAAGGTCTCTAACTTGAAATTGTAGCTCTCTTTTCTTCAAATCAACATGCCTTTTATACTGCAGATTGTTATCTTCAATGTTATTCTTCACCTTCTCTTGAATGTCATGAATGACTTGAGTATACTCTTCCCCATCTATACTTCTCTTCTCCATTCCAGCAAGATCACGAAGCTCAAACACACCTCTTGGATGCATACCATAAACCACATAGAAAGGACTGAAACCTGTGCTTTTGTTTGGGGAATCATTATAAGCAAATTTAGCTTGGGCTAACATAAGATCCCAACTTCTAGTTGAATTACCAACAAGGCATCTCAACAA
Organism: Cunninghamia lanceolata; assembly: GCA_027924645.1. Taxonomy (NCBI): domain Eukaryota; kingdom Viridiplantae; phylum Streptophyta; class Pinopsida; order Cupressales; family Cupressaceae; genus Cunninghamia; species Cunninghamia lanceolata. The sequence goes on along the minus strand of BSBN01000165.1, from coordinate 7,623,552 downwards.
ATTTCCAAGGCTTCTATTGACAACCTCGGTTTGTCCATCCGTTTGAGGATGATATGCAGAACCGAAACTTAGATTTGTGCCCAACTTCTTCCATAGAGTCCTCCAGAAATGACCCACAAACTTTGTATCCTTGTTAGAAATAATACTTCTTGGAATACCATGCAACCTTACAACTTCTTTAACGAACAAATTTGCAATGTTAGTTGCATCACTAGTCTTCTTACATGGTATAAAATGAACCATCTATAAAAATATATCAACAACAACAAAGATTGAATCATTACCCCTTTGAGTGTGAGGTAAACCCAAAACGAAGTCCATACTCACAAAATCCCAAGGTCTGGTTGGAACTGGTAATGGCTGATATAAACCAGCATTTTGACCTTTCCCCTTAGCATGTTGACAAACTCTGCATCTCTCCACATAGCTTCTCACATCTACCTTCATCCTTGGACAATAGTAATGAGTGCTCAACTACTAAAATTTTTTATCCTTTCCAAAGTGACTAGCAAGACTGCCACTATGTTTCTCCTTCAACAAATTATCTCTCATGGAGCCTTGAGGAATACACAACTTATTTTCTTTGAACAACAAACCTTCTTGTATCATATAGTCATTCCATGGCTCTTTATTTCTACAAATAGGATCACTGCAAGCTGCAAATGTTTCTCCAAAATCTGCATCTTCTGCATACAACTCCTTCAAGATTTCAAAACCCACACTATTAGTCTTTATTTCACATAACAACAAATTATTTCTACTTAATGCATCAACAACCTTATTCATTTGACCACTTTTATGCTTCAAAACAAAATTAAAACTCTAAATATACTCAACCCATTTAGCATGCCTCTGATTCACTTTGTGCTGGCTGTTGATGAACTACAAAGCATGATTATCAATGTACACAATGAACTCTTTGGGCAAAAGATAATGTTTCCATTTCTTGAGGGATTGAACCAAAGCATAAAATTCTAAATCATAAGAAGAATACTTCTTCTTTGCATCATTTCTCACTAAAATAAGCAACTGGTTTCCCCTCTTGACTCAAAACTGCCCCTATAGCCAAACCACTAGCATCACACTCTACTTGAAACACTTTATCAAAATCTAGCAACGTATGGGCTATTCACTCACCTTCTTTTTCAAAAATCTAAAATTTTCGTCAGCCTCTTTAGTCCACACAAATGGTCTTTTGCTTCCCTTTATAGTCTCCAAAATTGGTGCTACAACATGACTGAAATTTCTTATAAATTTTCTGTAGAAACTAGAAATACCATGAAAACTTCTTACCTCCATGATACTCCTTGAGGATGGCCAATCAAGTATAGCCTGAACCTTCTCCTTATCCATTTTCAATCCATCCTTTGACACCACAAAGCCCAAGTAAACAAGTTCAGTCTGCAAAAACACACACTTCTTCAAATTAATCTGTAACTTCTCTTCCTGTAGTCTCTTCATAACCTGCCTCAAATGATCAAGATGCTCCTCTTTTGACCTGCTAAACACCAAAATGTCATCCAAATACACAACCACAAATTTACCAATAAATGGTTTCAACACTTCATTCATTAAACACATAAAAGTACTAGGAGCATTAGACAACCCAAAAGGCATAACTAGCCATTCATACAACCCATCAGTTCTCTTCCTGTAGTCTCTTCATAACCTACCTCCAATGATCAAGATGCTCCTCTTTTGACTTGCTAAACAACAAAATGTCATCCATATACACAACCACAAATTTACCAATAAATGGTTTCAACACTTCATTCATTAGATGCATAAAAGTACTAGGAGCATTAGACAACCCAAAAGGCATAACTAACCATTCATACAACCCATCACTAGTCTTAAAAGTAGTTTTCCACTCATCCCCTGGTCCTATTCTAATTTGGTGATAACCACTTTTTAAATCTATCTTAGAAAAATACATTGACCCACTCAAACAATCCATTAAATCTTCAATCCTAGGGATGGGGAATCTATATCTTATTGTGATTTTATTTATGGCCCTTGAATCAGTACACATACGCTATTCTCCTCCTTTCTATGGCACCAATACTACATGAATAGCACAAGGGCTTAGACTTTCCCTTATCAAACCTTTCTCCAAGAGTTCTGCCACTTGCTTCCTTATCTCTTCATTCTCCATAGGTGTTACTCTGTATGCAGCTTTATTAGGAAGGCTAGCACTTGGAATCAAATCCATATGATGACTTATGCTTCTAATAGGAGACAATTCATTAGGTAAATCATTTGCAACAATATCCATATTCTCATTCAACATATCTTGTATCTCAATAGGCAAATCATCCAACTTTGTAGAAGTCATTACACATTGTGGTTTAGGAACCACAACAAAACCAATTTCTTCCTTCTTCAAATCCTTCAAGAATTCTTTACCACATACCATCATTACTTGATTACTACTGCTGTCCTCTTCTTTCTCCTTTATGGGCAGCAAGGTATGCTTCTCTTCATCCTTCATAATGGTATATGTGTTCTCCTTTCCATCATGGACTGAATTTTTGTCAAATTGCCACGGTCTTCCAAGCAAAACATGACACACATTCATGAGCATTATATCACATAAAACATAATCCTTATAACTACCAATATGAAAATCAACATAGGCCTGCTCACTCACCAAAATTTGATGGCCTTTTTGTAACCAAGTTCCCTTATATGGAGTTGGGTGTTAAATCCTTTTAAGATTTAGCTTCTCTACCATTTCATTGGAAACAATATTGTCAGTACTACCACTATCTATAATGAGCTTACAACATTTACCATGAGACTTACATTTTGTTTTGAATAGTGCTCTCCTTTGAATTGGCTCTTGACTTTCCTTCTATGGCTTCAATAATGCTTTCTTAAGAATCAAGGATTCTCCTGATTCTGCTCCATCCTTGTGATGTATTGGAGATCCCACACTTTCTTGGTTAGCTGGAACAACTTGATTGCTCCTTTCAAATTTGGAATGTCCTCCTTGTGATGATTCAGTACAGTCCCAACTCTTGTTTCCAATTTGATTACACTTGTAACATTTTCTGGCAAATCCTCTTCCTCTACCTTGAGATCCACCTTTTCCATAAGATCTTCCTCCTCTATTTTGAAAACCACCTCTATCATTGTGGGCTGTCCCAATAGAACTTTCAGCTTCTTCACTTTGATGATGTTGTTGTCCTCTACCAGATTTCTGTCCCCTTCCTCTAAAACCTCTTCCTCTCTTCTTTTCTTACTAATTTTGCTTCCTTTGTAGCTTCTCTTCTACCTTTAAGGCAAGTTGGTAAGCCTCTTCCAGGCTTCTAGGAGACAAAAGACTCATCTCATCTTGTAGGCCATATCTTAAACCATTCACATAATGAGCTATCTTCCCCACATCTTCTTCAGCATGCCCAGATCTGATGATGAGCTTGTAAAACTCTTCTGTGTAATCTTTTACTGGCATCTCCTTCTGCTTCAAATTTTGTAATCTCTTGAAGAGATTAGCCTGATAGTCACTAGGCAAAAATTTAGTCTTCAACTTTACTACCATCCTATCCCATGAGTTAATCTTTTCCTTATTTCTCTTTCTTCTTTTAGTTTGGACAAAGTCCCACCACATGGCAGCATGACCTTTCAATCTTGTGCAAGCAAATTTTACTCTTTTCTCTTCTGCTACATTCTCATATTCAAAATACTTATCCAAATCATTTATCCAATGAATTAATTCTTCTCCATTAATACTTCCAGCATATGTTGGTACATCAATCTTGGGTTTGGATCCCAAATTCATGACTGATCTTATCAGCCTCTCACCAAATTCATCTCCTGGGTTTACTTGTCTTTCCTTATGTTCTTCTCTCTATGGTTCTTCCTCATCACTAACATCTTCAATGTCTAGGTTTCCTCTCCTTTATGCCCTCTCAAGAGCATCCATCCTCTTGATCAAAGTCTGCATCAAATCAGGGTCTACATGGTCCCTTCGGCCTCAGCCTCAGCCTCTACCCATGCCCATCCTTCTCAGAGGCATCTTGACCACCCTCAATGATCAGTCTTAACCTAACCTAGATCTGATACTAAACTGATGGCACAACTTTGCCAATCACCTCACAATTCCAATTCAGAAAACCAAACAATCACAAAACACAAAGCAGGAAAATGATAGGAGACTCAAACCAAGAGAGACAAGAAGTAATATAACAGCTTTCTGTATTATTGAATATCAATGTTCATTACAAAGATCAACAAATGGACCTACACAGTTGGCCTATATGCAGAAATTAAACAAAAATCAGAAATGCCTAAATGCTATTGCATTCTCCAATGTCGGCCTCCTTCAATATTTCAATCTGCTCATGCTTTATAAAGGATCGGCTTGCAAAACCACCGTCAATCTTCTCTAAATCTCCCCCATCCGTCCTCTTCATCCAAGTAATCTTCTTCTTATATCTCCTCTACTCTCAAGCCGTCGACCACCATAAAGCCTGTTAATGGAGCCGTCGATAACAAAGAATCTGCAAAGAAATATTATTGCAACCACTGCCACATGGATAACAGTCACCCAAACAAAGCTAGAATGCAAAGAGAAAGTGGTCTGCAAAAAATAAACATATTGTCATAGCAGCTAGGAAGATTACCACGAAGCCCACTCCCCTCATGCAGAAGAATAAATGACTGTCACCGCCACGAGAAACCGTCCACGACACCATCATCTGAAGAAGATTCCAGAAATGGAATCATGGAGGAAAACCAACCAAACGGCTAAGCACATACTATTTTGCAGAGGAGCCATAAACCATCATCGCTGAAGGAAGGCAATGGAAATGCCAAAAGAAAATGTCATGCGGGACCAAATGCACAAACATGGAGAACAAGGTAGCTTTAATACTGTTGTTTCTAAGAATAGTCGACCACTTAGAAGGAATAAAGCCTTTTACGAATTGATTCCCTCCAAAAGATGCACGATGGTTGGCTTTTTAAATCCCTTACTAAATGCAGATAACCATCAGCCACGACTTTATGATAATAATAGAATTTTAAAGGCTCAGCAAAGGTCGATAGGAAATAAAATATAACAACCAAAACAAGCTTTGGTCATATTGGCGACAGGAGCTTCAAGACTAAGCGACAGGAGCATAAATAAGCAAGGTGAGCAGAAATTAAACAAAAATCAGAAATGCCTAAATGCTATTGCATTCTCCAATGTCGGCCTCCTTCAATATTTCAATCTGCTCATGCTTTATAAAGGATCAGCTTGCAAAACCACCGTTAATCTTCTCTAAATCTCCCCCATCCGTCCTCTTCATCCAAGTAATCTTCTTCTTATATCTCCTCTACTCTCAAGCCGTCGACCACCATAAAGCCTGTTAATGGAGCCGTCGATAACAAAGAATCTGCAGAGAAATATTATTGCAACCACTGCCACATGGATAACAGTCACCCAAACAAAGGTAGAATGCAAAGAGAAAGTGGTTTGCAAAAAATAAACATATTGTCATAGCAGCCAGGAAGATTACCACGAAGCCCACTCCCCTCATGCAGAAGAATAAATGACTGTCACCGCCACGAGAAACCGTCCACGACACCATCATCTAAAGAAGATTCCAGAAATGGAATCATGGAGGAAAACCAACCAAACGGCTAAGCACATACTATTTTGCAGAGGAGCCATAAACCATCATCGCTGAAGGAAGGCAATGGAAATGCCAAAAGAAAATGTCATGCGGGACCAAATGCACAAACATGGAGAACAAGGTAGCTTTAATACTGTTGTTTCTAAGAATAGTCGACCACTTAGAAGGAATAAAGCCTTTTGCGAATTGATTCCCTCCAAAAGATGCACGATGGTTGGCTTTTTAAATCCCTTACTAAATGCAGATAACCATCAGCCACGACTTTATGATAATAATAGAATTTTAAAGGCTCAGCAAAGGTCGATAGGAAATAAAATATAACAACCAAAACAAGCTTTGGTCATATTGGCGACAGGAGCTTCAAGACTAAGCGACAGGAGCATAAATAAGCAAGGTGAGCAGAAATTAAACAAAAATCAGAAATGCCTAAATGCTATTGCATTCTCCAATGTCGGCCTCCTTCAATATTTCAATCTGCTCATGCTTTATAAAGGATCGGCTTGCAAAACCACCGTCAATCTTCTCTAAATCTCCCCCATCCATCCTCTTCATCCAAGTAATCTTCTTCTTATATCTCCTCTACTCTCAAGCTATCGACCACCATAAAGCCTATTAATGGAGCCGTCGATAACAAAGAATCTGCAGAGAAATATTATTGCAACCACTGCCACATGGATAACAGTCACCCAAACAAAGGTAGAATGCAAAGAGAAAGTGGTTTGCAAAAAATAAACATATTGTCATAGCAGCCAGGAAGATTACCACGAAGCCCACTCCCCTCATGCAGAAGAATAAATGACTGTCACTGCCACGAGAAACCGTCCATGACACCATCATCTGAAGAAGATTCCAGAAATGGAATCATGGAGGAAAACCAACCAAATGGCTAAGCACATACTATTTTGCAGAGGAGCCATAAACCATCATCGCTGAAGGAAGGCAATGGAAATGCCAAAAGAAAATGTCATGCGGGACCAAATGCACAAACATGGAGAACAAGGTAGCTTTAATACTGTTGTTTCTAAGAATAGTCAACCACTTAGAAGGAATAAAGCCTTTTGCGAATTGATTCCCTCCAAAAGATGCACGATGGTTGGCTTTTTAAATCCCTTACTAAATGCAGATAACCATCAGCCACGACTTTATGATAATAATAGAATTTTAAAGGCTCAGCAAAGGTTGATAGGAAATAAAATATAACAACCAAAACAAGCTTTGGTCATATTGGCGACAGGAGCTTCAAGACTAAGCGACAGGAGCATAAATAAGCAAGGTGACAGGAGCTTCAGACACACACCAAAATTGCAGAGAGAGAAACTTGCTTTATTCACCTACAAAACCAAAACATGTTAAACAAAATAAAAACCAAAATTGTGAGGGACAAGATGCCCCTGCATCAAAAATCCATGATGAATATTTCACCAGTCTTACTTTCCACTTAACCAGGTACTCTTTATACTACTTCCCTTTGGTGCTACGTCCAATTCTGTTATCCAAAATCTACTCTATCTGCTTCAGTTGTTGCTGTGGTAACTAATCCTTCAATCCAACTTCTGTGCTATCACTTGATTCTCCCTTATGATACTGATATAAATTTACAACATTGAATATGGGTGATATACAAAATGCTTCCGATAATTCTACTTCGTATGCATTTCCTGAATCAAACTTCCTAAGAATCCTACATGGTCCAAACTTTCTCATCTTGAACTTGTTGTATGTCCCCGCTGGAAATCTTTTCTTTCTGAGATATACCATGACTTCATCCCCAACAAAAAATTCCTTATGTCTCCTCTTTTCATCTGCTTGTCCCTTATACTTTCTGTTCATCTTTTCCAAATGCTTTTGGACCTAAGTGTGTACTATTTCCATGTATCCTACAAATTCTTCTGCCTCTGCACTCCTTTTATTATCCAAACTGATGTCTCTTAGCTCCGCAACTCCTCTAGGTTGTACTCCATGTTGAACACACCTAATACTGAGAGGGGGGGTGAATTAGTATTTAAACAAATCACAAACCCTTTGAAGTAGATTAAAACTTAACCTTTATCGCATTAACAAAAACATAAGAGATCAACACAATGCACCACATAACACCAGATGTACGTGGAAAACCCCAAAGGGGAAAAACCCACAGTAAGGATTAACTCACAATATATGAAGCTCAAAATTACAACTTTTTTTTAGGGCTACAACCCAAGGAAGCTACTACTCCCTACAGAGTTTGTTTTAGGGCTACAACCCAAGGAAGCAACTACTCCTTGAAGAAAGGTTTTAGGGTTACTCCCAAGGAAGCTACAACTTCCTGCAGACTTTGTTTTAGGGCTACAAACTGAGGAAGCAACTACTCCTTGAACTGAGAACACACTCAAAAATGATTACAGCATGACAATCCCTCTACTGTCTCAAACTAACAATGAAGCTCACTTTTTGATGATTACAATTCTCTTTTTATGATTGATTTAGTTAGGTTTTCACCTCCTTTTTGTAAAAAAAATGTCTTCAAGATGAATCTAGACATAATCTATCACTTCTACTCTTTCTCCTTTAGTCGTACATCATAATGCATTACACATCCATATTCTACTCCTCACATTCACATTCACAATCATGCCTCACTGATCAACTAGGTTTACAATATATATGATATTACATTGATTACATTACATGTCGGCTAGAGACAACAAGAATATTACAATTACAAGTCGACCAGAGATCAAACAACATGAAACATGTAGAAGGCAAGTCCTAAAATGAAGTACACATAACACCGAGAAGAGGAACACGTCTTGCAGATCCCAACACATGCTTAACCTGGTCCTAAACATTATTCACAACATCATCCTTCAAAGAATAACATCCACATGCTTCACACAATTGAATTAGGTTGCCCTTAGGAAAGAAAACATGAAGCTTGTAGGACATCGGTCAATACAACTTGGCAGTACTCATGAATGATTAAACATTACTTGTACTTCTCTCAAATGAATCAACATGACCCATACAACAACTCCAAACACTCCTTGAACTCCACATAATAAGGACTTTGTGGTGCACACCTTCAACATTCCTTAATTGGCTAGGAAAAAGCATAACCTAACAACACTATCATTTGAAAACTGAACTTGCAGAACTCCAAATCACCTGATACTGCAAAGTAGCATGTATTGAACATCCCTAAACATGTTCACAAAACCACATGGCCAAATCTTCACTTTCAGAGGAATGTAGAGCATTCCAACCAGCCTTCATCATCACTTTATTCTTCTAGAGCATAGACCGAAACTCTGTCACTTATAACTTTCATTATGGAGGAGCAAATGATGTGAAACTTTGAATGTAGCACCTTCTCAACATACTAAACTTAAGTTCTGAATTGCATAACCATATATTCAAATGCGGAGGAATGCGGATCATTTTACCAAGCAATCTTCCAGGCAACTTCCTGCAACAACAACCTTCACCAACCTCCAGAGACCAGAGTCTCCTTGTAGTAGCACATACTTTCTTAGGAACAATAGGAGAGATTATACAACATGCTAGAGGCCATCAAAACCATCTCTCCAACATCAGTATTACTTCTAATCATCATCTTAATGCTTCTAATTCTCATCTTAATGCTTTTGATGCTTCTAATTCCCATCTTAATATGTCATCATGATACCATCTCTGCTGACCACAAACATACTCAATACAACTTTAATTGACATTAAACAAGGCATGACATCCAACCATGAACATCAGCAACACCACCGTTAGAACACCATCAACATAAGCATCAATGACAACCTAAACTGAGTGTTGAAATCAATGACAACCACAATAGTAACGACCTAAGGTAACATATGTGCAAAAATCTCCCCCTTTGGCATTGATGGCAACACACACATGCTCATTCTCCGCCTTTGATATCAAGGACAAAGGGCAACAACTTCTCCCCCTTAGGGAACAAACTCTCTATTTCAACCTTCTCCCCCTGTCAGCAACAACCACTACTTGCTCCCCCTGAGAGGTAGCCATGATCAGTCCAAGAAAAAGATATGGCATTAATTACTTCCCCTGGATAGATGCACCAGCTATGCATCTAAGAAGTAGGAGGGGCAATTACCCCTAACTTTTTCCAGAGATACTCAAAAGTATCCTTTGCAAGAGCCTTTGTGAAAATATCTGCAATCTGATCCTTTGTTGGAACATATTCCAACTTCACTTCTTTGTCTGCAAACTTCTCTCTCAAAAAGTGATACCTGATTGATATATTCTTGGTTCTAGAATGCATCACTGGATTCTTAGAAAAATTGATAGCACTAGTATTATCACACAAAATAGGAATAGGATCATCATACTGTATCTTGATATCCTTCAATGTTTGTTTCATCCACAACACTTGTGTACAACAAGATGCTACAACAATATACTCTACCTTTGCAGTTGATAAATATTTTGAATCTTGTTTCTTACTCTACCATGAGACCAATCTTCTTCCTACAAAGAAAGTACCACCAGTTGTACTTCTATCATCAACATAACCAGCTCAATTAACATCAGTGTAGCACTCAAATCAAAGTCATTACCTTTTGAATACCATAAGCCATAATATGGAGTCCCCTTCAAATAATTGAATATTCTTTTTACTGCCTTCTCATGAGTTTGCTTAGGATTAGCTTGATATTTGGCAACCAAACATACTGCATACATAATATCAGGTCTAGAAGCACTCAAGTACAAAAATCCTCCAATCATAGATCTATAAAGAGTCTGATCAACCTCAGGTGACTCATCAACCATGCTCAAGTGACAACCAATAACCATAGTAGTACTTACTGGTTTGGAATCCTCCATAGCAAATTTAATCTACATCTCTCTAACATACTTAACCTGAGAAACTAAGATACTATCATCTAGTTGAACAATTTGAAGCCCAAGGAAGAAATACATCTCACTGATCATAGACATCTCAAACTCTTTTTGCATCTCTTCTACAAACCTCTTACACATATCATCTCCACCAAAGATGATTGCATCAACATATACTGCAACTATCAAAATCTTATCTCCCTCTTCCGTAATGTAAACATTACTATCTATGGTACCTTTGTTGAAACCTTTCTAAAGTAAGTATTTATCCAACCAAGCATACCAAGATCTAGGAGCTTGCTTGAGTCCATACAAAGATTTCTTGAGTCTACACACTATGCCTAGATCTGTTGCAAATATGTGCCTAATTGGTGTTGTCATTGATGTCAACATATCTTTGTTGTCATTGGTGTCAATTGTATCCCATTCTAGAAGACTTGTATGTTGAGGATATTGAGAAAATTAGCCTCTCCGAAAGAAACAAATGAGTTACATATCTCCCTATAAGAGATAGTGAAGACAATGTAGTTTAGTGAAGTAGATTGCTTTGCATTCCCAGTGAGATGAAGATCAAAGTCTGTGGACCAAAGGGTGTTGTAAAGGATTGTCCAAAATTGCTCCAGTTAAGATTTGAGGGATCCGCATGAAGAATTTGTGAATTTATGGCCATCTGAGTAGAACTAGGTTTTGCAGTTGTTCAGAGGTGATAGAGTACAGAAAATTGGTCCAGATTGATCCGCATTGGAATATTATGATCTGCGGATCTAGAGGTGTGTTTGGGATGTCAATGTGTATCCTCAACTCAAGAGGTTCATGGTTTGGATGTCCGCAAGCAATCTTTCTAGTGTGACAGTCATGACAGTGAGAGTTCTTAAGTTCTCAGATGAAGATGCAAGTGTTTCTGGTGAAGTGAAGTGGTGCGGTTGTTCTTGTTGATTTCATTGTGCTTGTGGAGATCTCTGGATCGTGTTCCTGTTGTGTTGGTGATCCACATTGAGGTTTGAGCTCATGATTGAATATTTCTCTTTGGATGTTGCTGTTCTTTCCAGTCTTGGCCGACCAGATGCTTTCTGCATGTTGCAGATGATCTAAGAGAGGTTCTATGAAGCGTGGCGTGTTGTTTGAGGAAGATTTGGGTCCCAACTATGTTTGGCCAACAGTATAGTGATTCACATTAAGTTAGATGCTTGTAGTTCTGACCTTGATCTTTATTCCAAGGTTGATGAAGCATATAAATATGTGTGGATGAGTTGTGGAAAGTTATCTTTGTGCGAAAATGATAAGATCCTTAGAAAGGAAGAAAGGTAGAGTAGAGAAGAGGAAGATCAGAAAAGGATGAGGAGATAGCAAAGAAGTGTTTGGGGGTAGAGCAGAAGTATTGTGCGCTTCAATGGAACTAAACTTTGCATGAAGAAGATGTTTCTCAGTTCAATCTTTCTGTGTTAACATTGTAAATGTTCCTATAGGCAACGAGCCTCTTTTGAGCAGTGCACTCGAAGGCAAGTGCCTTCCCATTTTTCTATTATTTTAACAGAGAATAAATCTTGTGGGTTAACCCCTACCATGGTTTTTCCCTTAACTGGGTTTCCACGTAAAAATCCTGGTGTCATATGTGTTAATTATGTTTATGCTCATGTGTTGTTGATTTATGCTTTCATGGTTATATCATTAATCTATTAATAAGTGTTGAAGAAAATTAGATACGACAAAAGATAAAGTTTTTGTGACAACTGATTCACCCCCCTCTCAGTTGTCTACACTTATTTCAACAATTGGTATCAGAGCCGGTTCCTCTAAAAGAAGCTTAACTGCTTGAGGAGATCCAGGATGTCAACTTACCAGAAGGACAGTCTGAGATTTGATGGAACAAATTACTCTCTTTGGAAGAGTTGCATGGAGTGCCATTTGCAAGGCATAGGTGATGCTTATTGGTTGATAACTAAGGATGAGTATAAGCCTCCGAAGAAAGGTCCCTCAACTCCAGATCAACTCAAAGATGTTGAAAACAACATTCGAGCTAAAGAAGCTTTGCTGAGTGCCCTGACTGATACAGAAATGGCAAATGTTTTGGAAATGAAAATTGCTCATGCAATCTGGAAGAAATTGGAAACTCTATATGAAGGTGATGCATATGTCAAATGTGCTAAGTTGCAGAGCTTGAAGGGTAGATACAAAAATTTGAGGATGAGTGAAGATGAAAACATCACTTCTTACATGCAGAAGGTGAATGAACTTGTGTGCAGTATCAGGTGTGCTGGTGGAATTCTGGAAGAATCAGAGATTGTTAGCAAAGTTCTTAGATCCTTACCTGCTTCATACAAGCATAGAGTTGTTGCTATTGAGGAGATCAGGACTATGACAACTGTTACAAGAGATCAGTTGGTTGGCAAGCTCTCAGCATTTGAAATGAGCGAGTTTGGTGATTCTCTTCCTAAATCTGAATCTACATTTAAGGCTAGTATTTTTGGAAAGCAAAGATTTGATTTAAGTGAAAGCTCTTCAAGAAGACTAACCAGATTTGAGAAGGCAAGGAAGGATCTTGAAGAAGATGAATCAGAGCTTGAAGAACTTGAAGCTCTTTTTGCCAAGAGACTACCAAGAGGATCCAGTAAGTATGAAGGAAAGTTGTCTTTCAAATGTTTTGCTTGCAATAAGATTGGTCATTTTGCCTTAAGAAGTTTGGAGAGCGTTTCAAAGCCAAACCCTAACAGACCTAGGGTTCAGAAGAAATGCTACTATGTCTAAGAAGCTGCTGAAGAAGGAGTCACTAATGATGAATTTGATAAGGGAAGTACCTCAGGAAATGAATGGGTGTTCATTGCCATCAAAGAAAAAGATTCGATGCCTATTGAATCTGCTAGTTGTGTGAATGTAGAAAGAGCCTTGGTTGCTCAGGTTGAATAAAATGATGAATGGGTAATTGACAGTGGATGCTCTCATCATATGACAGGTGATAAGAGTAAGTTTGTAAGTATGGAAACGTATGAAGGTGGAATTATGAAGTTTGGAGACAATTCAGCTGGTAGAATCTGTGGCAGAGGATCCATCTCTCTTGATGGTAAGAATAACACTGATGATGTTTTGTATGTAGAAGGGTTGAAGCATAATCTTCCTAGTGTTGGACAGTTGGTTGACAAGGGATATGATCTCCAATTCAAGGATGGAAAATGCAGAATCTTGGAAAGCTCTAGAACTAAGATTGCATTTGGTACATAGACTAGAGGTAACATCTTTCATTTAAGTGGTACTGGTAAAAGTTGTTTGATTGCTTAGATTGATTAGAGTTGGCTATGGCATAGGAGAATGTGTCATGTAAACTTTGACAACATTGTTAAGATAAGTGTTACTCAGGTTGTAAGAGATCTTCCAAAGCTTGTGAAACCTACCAATAGCATGTGTAAAGAATGTCAATTGGGCAAATAGAACAGAGCTACAATCAAGAGTAAAGAATAATCTTCAAGTGGATTTTTGGAACTTGTGCACACTAATCTATGTGGTCCTGCCAGGGTTAGGAGTTTGCAAGGAGACAGATACTTTATGTTGTTGATTGATGATCACTCCTGGATGATGTGGGTAACTTTCTTGAGAGAGAAATTAGAGGCTCTTGACAAATTCAAAGTGTTTAAGGCTAGGGTGGAGAATGAGATTGGTGTGAAGATAAAGTGTCTGAGATCTAACAGAGGTGGAGAGTTTACCTCCGGTGAGTTTAATACATTTTGTGAAAAGCATGGAATAAGAAGACAGTTGTTTGCTCCTAGGACTCCTCAACAGAGTGGAGTTGTGGAAATGAAGAACTGGACTATTCAAGAGGCTGCTAGAACCATGATGATGGAAGTAAATGTTCCACATGTCTATTGGTGAGAGGCTGTAAGTACTGTTGTCTACACTCTTAACCGGGTGCAGATCAAAGGTAATTCTGGTAAAACACCTTATGAACAATGGTTTGGTAATGCTCCTTCTATGAAATATTTCAAAGTTTTTGGTAGTAAATGCTATATCAAAAGAGATGAAGATCTAGGAAAGTTTGATGCAAGATGTGATGAAGGAATATTTCTGGGTTATTCTAATCAAAGCAAGGCATATCGGTGCTTTAAAAAGAGATTGAAAAATATTGTTGAAAGTGCTAATGTCAAGGTTGATGAAAGCAAGGAGAGACCTTCAAGGTTTTGTGGATATGAATCAGATGATCAAAATTAAAGTCCAAATGAAGGAAAACAAGTTCAGTTTACTTCAGAGAATCCAGTGACTGAAGAAGTTAATGTAGATGTTGAGGAACAAGTTCAAGAATCAGAAGTTGAAGAAAATCCCAAAACTCCCAGGTATGTAAGATTGAATCATTCTGAAAATCAAATCATAGGAGATAAAAATAAAGGTATTCAAACTAGAAGAAGAATTGCTAAAGAACAAGATGAGTATTGTCTAATTTCAAAGATTGAACGAAAATCAGTGAATGAAGCTTGTAATGATGAAAGTTGGGTAAAAGCAATGGAAGAAGAATTAATGCAAATTGAAAAGAATCATACTTGGGATCTTGTTCCTAGACCCGAAAACAAAAATGTAATTGGAACTAAATGGGTCTTCTAGAATAAATTGAATGAAGATGGTGAAATTGTGAGAAACAAAGAAAGATTAGTGTGCAAAGGTTACTCTCAGGTAGAGGGAATTGATTTTGAAGAAACTTTTGCTCCGGTGTCAAGAATTGAAGTAGTCAGATTATTTCTTGCCTTTGCTACTTACAAAGATTTCAAAGTCTACCAGATGGATGTCAAGTCAGCATTCCTAAATGGAGAGTTGGAAGAAGAAGTCTACATTGAGAAACTGGAAGGATTCCAGTTGTCTGATCAAGAAGATAAGGTCTACATATTGAAGAAAGCATTGTATGGACTTAAACATGCCCCAAGACCCTGGTATGCAAGATTAGATAAGCATCTATTAAAGTTAGGCTTTAACAAAGGGACTGCTGACAATAATCTTTATTTCAAAATTGATCATGAACACATCTTGATTATTGAGGTATTTGTTGATGACATCATCTTTGGTGGAAATGAGAGTATGTGTAAAAAATTTGCTGATCAAAAGCAAAGTGAATTTGAGATGTCCATGCTTGGTGAAATGAATTTCTTCTTAGGTCTGCAAATCATTCAGTCAGAAAAAGGCATCTTCATATCTTAGTCTAAGTATGTGAAAGAGTTGTTGAAAAAGTTTGGAATGGAGGATTCAAAACCGGTGAGTACTCCTATGGTAACCAGATGCAAGTTGAGTAAAGATGATGATTCCCCTAAGGTAGATCAGAAGAGGTATAGATCAATGATTGGAGGACTGCTTTATCTGACTCATACCAGACCTGGTATTATGAATGCAGTTGGCCTTGTTGCTAGATTTCAAGCTGATCCTAGAAAATCTCATGTTGTAGCAGTCAAAAGAATTTTTAGATATCTAAAGGGAACATCTGATTATGGCTTATGGTATCCTAAGGGTGATGATTTCACTCTTCATGCATATACAGATGCTGATTGGGCAGAAGATGTGGACAACAGGAAGAGTACTAATGGAGGTGCATTTTTCTTGGGAAAGAGATTGGTTTCTTGGTTGAGCAAAAAGTAGGAGGTAATATCTCTATCTACTGCAGAGGCAGAGTACATAGTAGCAACAAGTAATTGTACTCAAGTTTTGTGGATGAAGCAAATGTTGAAGGATATCAGAGTTGTGTTTGAAGAGCCTGTTACAATCTTCTGTGATAATTCAAGTGCAATAAACATCTCAAAGAATCTAATGTTGCATTCAAAGACAAAGCACATATCCATCAAGTTTCACTTTTTGAGAGAGAAGGTGAATGAGAATGAAGTCAGATTGGAGTTTGTTTCATCAAAAGATCAGATTGCAGACATCTTCACTAAGCCTCTACCAAAGGACACTTTTGAGTATCTTAGAGGGAAGCTAGGGGTGATTACCCCTCTTGATCAGAACTAAGGTGCACTAGTGTGCATCAGTCTAGTGGAACTCCTAGTCATATCTAGTGATCTGGATTGGTGTTAAGGGGATTCTACTCAGGGGGAGTAGTCAGCATGTTTTGAGTTCAGTTTGGTCTTGTCTAAACAAACAAAAGGGTTAGAGGTGATTGCAAATATGTGCCCTTTGCCATTGATGTTAGAGGGGGAGAGAGGTCATGTGAAAAACTTGGAAGTAAGTGATTGATGGTGAAAGGGGGAGCATCAAAGAAAATGGTTGCAAGTGTGATAAGAGAAAGGGGGAGAAGTTCTTGTCTTGATGGTTGAAACAGTTTTTCACATCATATGTTGCCATCAATGACAAAGGGGGAGATTGTTGCAAATATGTGCCTAATCGGTGTGGTCATTGATGTCAACATATCTTTGGTGTCATTAGTGTCATCTGTATCCCATTCTAGAAGACTTTTATGTTGATGATATTGAGAAAATTAGCCTCTCCAGAAGAAACAAGTGAGTTACATATCTCTCTATAAGAGACAGTGAAGATAGTGCAGTTCAGTGAAGTAGATTTCTCTACATTCCTAGTGAGATGAAGATCAGAGTCTGCGGACCAAAGGGTGTTGTAAAGGATTGTCTGAAATTGCTCTAGTTAAGATTTGAGGGATCTGCATGAAGAATTTGTGAAGTTATGGCCATCTGAGTAGAACCAGGTTTTGCATTTGTTTAGAGGTGACAAAGTGACAAAAAATTGGTCTAGATTGATCCGCATTGGAATATTATGATCTGCAGATCTAGAGGTGTGTTTGGGATGTCGGTGTGTATCCTCAACTCAAGAGGTTTGTGGTTTGGAGGTCCGCAAGCAATCTTTCTAGTGTGACAGTCATGACAGTGAGAGTTCTTAAGTTCCCAGATGAAGATGCAAGTGTTTCTGGTGAAGTGAAGTGGTGTGGTTGTTCTTATTGATTTCATTGTGCTTATGGAGATCTCTAGATCATGTGCCTATTGTGTTGGTGATCCGCATTGAGGTTTGAGCTCGTGATTGAAGATTTCTCTTTGGATGTTGTTGTTCCTTCCAGTCTTGGCCGACCAGATGCTTTGTGCATGTTGCAGATGATCTAAGAGAGGTTTTATGAAGCATGGCATGTTGTTCGAGGATGATTTGGGTCCTCGCTATGCTTGTTCGACAATATAGTGATTCACATTAAGTCAGATGTTTGTAGTGCCGACCTTGATGTTTATTCCAAGGTTGATGAAGCATATAAATATGCATGGATGAGTTGTGGAAAGTTATCCTTGTGCGAACAAGATAAGATCCTAAGAAAGGAAGAAAGGCATAGTAGAAAAGGATGAGGAGATAGCGAAGAAGTCTTTGGGGGCAGAGTAGAAGTATTTTGCACTTCAATGGAATTGAACTTTGCATGAAGAAGATGTTGTTTCTCAGTTCAATCTTTCTGTGTTAACATTGTAAATGTTTCTGTAGGAAGTGAACCTCTTTTGAGTAGTGAGCTCTGGAAAGTGCACCTGAAGGCAAGTGCCTTCCCATTTTTCTCTTCTTTTAACAGAGAATAAATCTTGTGGGTTAACCCCCACCATGGTTTTTTCCTTAACTGTGTTTCCACGTAAAAATCCTGGTGTCATATGTGTTAATTATGTTTCTGCTCATGTGTTATTGATTTATGCTTTCATGGCTATATCATTAATCTATTAATAAGTGTTGAAGAAGATTAGATATGGTAAAAGATAAAGTTTTTGTGACAACTAATTCACCCCCCTCCTCTCAGTTGTCTGCCCTTATTTCAATAGGATCTTCTAATAGCTGGAAACCATCCAGCTGCTCAATGTAGACCTCTTCCTCTAAATCACCATTGAAGAATGCCGACTTGACATCCATTTGATAGACCTTGAATTTCTTGTGAGTAGCAAAGGCAAGAAACATCCTGATTGCCTCCATCCTGGCTACCAGAGCAAAAGTCTCCTCAAAATCAATACCTTCAACTTGTGAATAACTCTTATAGACTAACCTTTCTTTGTTCCTCACAACTTCACCATCTTCATTCAGCTTATTCTAGAACACCCACTTTGTTCCTATAACATTCTTATTAGTTGGTCTGGGAACTAATTCCCATGTCTGATTCTTTGCTATTTGATTCAATTCTTCTTCCATTGCCTCTAACCATGTGATACAGGAGCATCCCTAGTTCAAGAGAAATCTCGCATCAACCAAAAAAATTTGCATTTCAGTTTGTTTGCATTTCAATTCTTTCATTTTCCAGTTTAGTTTAGGCAGTTCAGTCAGAAGCAGTTTCATCTTCTGGTCTAGTATTGGCATTTCACATCTTGTAGATCTGGACTTAGCACCTACATTCATTCATCTACATCATATCAATAATTCAGAGCATTTGGATTAGTTACCGAAAAGATATCGCTATCAGAAGATCGACTGTTGTCTCATAGCAGAGCATCATGACAGTCTCAGACAATCAGCTAGAGGAGAAGGCTTGCCGATCATCCCTTGACTTGCAGATCTTAATGACACATCATTCAATGATCTTTGGTTCGTGGCCGACCTTCCCCAAGGGTCCACACATTGTTCCATTCATTTGAGGAAGTGTTCTATGCATTTAGGTCCAACCTATCTGTGAACATGTTACAACTCTTTATTTGAGTTTGTGACCTTCCTTGGCTGATGCGGAGGAATCTATTGGTCTGGGGATGATATATATTGATGTAATAGATCCCTAGGAAAGTAGTTCATAAGATAGTGTTAGCTGATAGTTTAGATTTTGTGCGAAGGAGCTTCAAAGCTTTATCTTGCGCATGTATGTAATCAGGCCTGTGAGCCCTAATTGTAAGCCCACATGTTGCCGGCTAGATTGTATTTTGAATTCTCTGATATACTAAATGACTGAATATGTAATTGTTCAGATTCTTTGAGTTGTTTCCGTTGTGTTTACTCTTGTTGCATGGTCCGAACTGTTCATTATGTGAACCCTCCTACCATGACTACACCAAGTGGTATCAGAGTGAAAGTTTGAATCTTTGGGAGGGAATTGAGCCAAGTTGGCAAGGGAATTTCGTAAGATCTTGTTGTGGACAGATTGCTG
Organism: Cunninghamia lanceolata; assembly: GCA_027924645.1. Lineage (NCBI taxonomy): Eukaryota > Viridiplantae > Streptophyta > Pinopsida > Cupressales > Cupressaceae > Cunninghamia > Cunninghamia lanceolata. The sequence continues at coordinate 7,604,025 of BSBN01000165.1, read as the reverse complement.
AATTGAGGCAGGTTACTTGTGTCACAACCGATCACTGATTGAGAGGCAGTTGTCACCCTATAGCCCGATCGCCAAACCTGAGGCAGTTTGCACTTGATTTGAGGAAGAATGCCACCGAGGAGAGTTGTTTCCATTGGAACAATGAATGGTAGAATGGATGAGATGATGAAAATATTGTGAATTCATTTGGATGCTATTGAAGAAGATAGACAAAGAGGATTGACACTGAGACCTAATGTTGAAAGTGATGATGAAGGAGAATTTCAATCTGTTGAACAAACTGGTGAAACCCTAGGAGATGATGAAAAAGAAGAATCAGATCAAGTAAAGATGTGAGCTATTTCAAAGATTGGAAAGAGACCTAGAGTTGATGTGCTGAACTATACTGGTAAGTTGAATCCGGAAGAATTGATTGACTGGATAAATGATATGGAAGAATACTTTGAATATGAGGAAGTTGAAGATCCAGAGAAGGTGAAATTTGCAAAGACAAAGTTGAAATGACATGCTTCTATTTGTTGGAAAGAAGTTCAGTTGGAAAGAAATAGAAGAGGGAAAGAAAAGATTACAAAGTGGGACCAGATGGTGACAAAGTTGAAGAATCAGTTTATACCTGCCGACTATGAGTTGGAACTATTAAAGAGATTGTAGAACTTGAGACAAAAGGAGAAATCTGTGAGGGAGTATACTGAAGAATTTCATAAAATGATCATAAGGACAAGACATAGTGAAACAAATAAGGAGAAAGTGGCTAGATACATCAATGGACTGAGGTTGAACATTCAAGAGGAACTAAGCCTGGTAAGGATGACATCTTTGGAAGAAGCATATCAGTTTGCCTTGAAGGTTGAAGAGAAGATGAATAAGAGGCACGATCAGAGATAGAGAGGCAAAGGAGGTAAATTTCAGAGAGGAAGAACATTTTCTGGAGGAGATAGATCATATCCGTAGTAGAGCAAGTTTGACAGCCCATTTAAGGAGGACAAAGATAACAATGCTTACCAGAGAGATGACATAAATTTTTACCGGAGAGGAAACCCTAGTGCATACTAGAATGAAGGATATAGAAGAGAAGGAAGAGGATTTGATAAGAGAGCATTTAGAGGTACTTGTTTCAAGTATGGAGGTGAAGGACATAGAGCATTTGAATGTAATCAGGGTAGTACAAGCAAGAGGACAGAAAATAGTGGAAGAGCAGCCTATCTGGAAGAAGAACCTGTTGGATCACCCAGTTCAGTTGGTAAACCAGAGAAAGGAGAATCATTAGGGATATGGAGAACACTATTTAAAATAGAGATAAATGAGGAACCACCACAGAGGAAGAGTTTGTTCAGAACCAGATGCAAATCAGGAGGTAAGTGTTGTAAAGTTGTGATTGATAGTTGTAGTTCAGATAATCTAGTTTTAGAGAAGATGGTGACTAAGCTAAAGTTGGAAAGATTGAAACACCCTAAGCCTTATCAAATAGCATGGATTCAGGATGATCATAAGGTACTGGTGAGTGAACAATGTTTGGTGAAATTTCATATTGGATCTTATCATGATGAAGTCTTGTGTGATATTATGCCTATGGATGTTTGTCATATCTTGTTGGGTAGACCTTGGCAGTATGATAGAAAAGCTATACATGATGGGAGAAAAAATACATATACTATAACAACAAATGGAAAGAGAATTACCTTGATTGCTTTGGAGGATGATCCTAAGAGTGAAATATGTGGGAATGCTAGAATCTGTTTGGTAGATGGAAGAAAATTTCTGGATGGTTTGAGACATGAGAATATGTGTTATGCCTTGATTCCCAAGAAGCCTGAAACATTGAAGAAGGAGACACAACCGGAGGAGATAAAGGAGTTGTTGACAGAGTATGAAGACATCATATCAGATAATGTACTTGAAGGATTGCCACTTATAAGGAGTATCAGTCATCACATGGATCTTATACCGGGAGCAAGTTTGCCTAGCAAAGCAGCACATAGAATGACACCAGCAGAAAATGAAGAATTGAATAGATAGATACAAGAGTTCTTGATGAAAGGTTTGATTAGAGAAAGTTTGAGTCCTTGTGTAGTACTTGCAGTTTTGGCACCTAAGAAAGATGGAGAATGGAGAATGTGTACTGATTCTAGAGCAACAAACAAGATCATAGTTAAGTATAGATTTCCTTTACCTAGGATGGATGATATCATCGATTGTTTGAGTGGAGCAAGATATTTCACAAAGATAGATTTGAAGAGTGGATACCATCAGATCAGAATCAGAGAAGGAGATGAATGGAAGACTTCTTTTAAGACAAATGAAGGATTGTATGAGTGGTTAGTGATGCCTTTTGGATTGATAAATGTACTGAGTACTTTCAAGAGATTGATGAATGAAGTTCTAAAGAAATTCTTGGGTAAGTTTGTGATTATATACTTGGATGATATTCTGATTTTCAGCAAGACAAAAGAGGAACATTTGTGGCATATTAGACAAGTTTTGTAGAGATTGAGAGAAGAGAAATTGTTGATAAATATCAAGAAGTCTAGTTTCATGAAGGAAGAACTAGTATACTTCGGATTTGTGATTTCTACAGAAGGATTGAAGATGGACCCTGAGAAAGTAAGAGCAATTATTGAATGGACTACACTAGAGAACATTGGAGAGGTTAGATCATTTCATGAATTAGCTAATTTCTACCGGAAGTTCATTAGAAATTTTAGTTCAGTTTGTAACCCTATGACAGAGACAATGAGAGGTGACAGAAAAGATTTTACGTGGACATCAGGAGCAGATAAAAGTTTTGAGTTGTTAAAGCAGAAGTGACAGAGCAACCTATTTTGGCATTACCGGATTTCAATAAGGTATTGCAAGTTGATTGTGATGCAAGTGGAAATGCAATTGGAATAGTGTTAAGTCAAGAAGGTAGACCTGTAGCATATTTCAGTGAGAAGTTGAATGATGCAAGGAAAAGATATTTAGTTTATGATCAGGAGTTCTATTCCATAATTCAAACCTTGATGAAGTGGAGACATTACTTGTTGCCTAAGGAATTTGTGTTATATACAGATCATCAAGCTTTGTAGTATTTGAATAATCAAGGTAAGTTGAATCAGAGACATATGAGATGGGTAGAGTTCATGCAGAGTTATACTTTTGTGTTGAAGCATAGGAGTGGTAAATCAAACAAAGTTGTTGATGCATTGAGTAGGAGAAGAAACCTGTTGACAAAGATGAGAGTGGAAGTGTTGGGTTTTGATGAATTGAAGAACATGTATGAGGGAGACACTAATTTTGTAGAACCTTGGAAAGCATGTAAGGAACCTGTTATAATAGATAGGAGTAAGTGGTTGGACTATTTCATTCAAGAAGATATGTTGTTCAAAAGAAGTCAGTTGTGCATACCTAGAAGTTCAATGAGGGATAATTTGATCAAGGAGAAACACAGTGGTGGATTAGCAGGACATTTTGGCATTGATAAGATAGTGGCCTTGGTGAGTGAGAACTACTTTTGGCCTCAGATACATAAGGATGTTCAGATATTTGTACAGAGTTGTAGAGTTTGTCAAGTTGCAAAAGGGAGTAGTTAGAACACTGGATTGTATAAACCTTTGACAGTACCAGAGAGACCTTGGGAAGACATCAGCATGGATTTTGTAATGGGATTACCTAAGACACAGAGGGGACATGATTCAATATTTGTAGTGGTTGACAGATTTTCAAAGATGGCTCATTTCATACCTTGTAAGAAGACAACTAATGTAGTACATGTAGTTGACCTATTTTTCAAGGAGATTGTGAGATTGCATGGATTACCTAAGAGTATAGTTTCAGATAGAGACACAAAGTTTGTTGGATATTTTTGGAGGACACTTTGGAAGAAGATGAAGATAGATTTAAAGTTCAGTTCAACTTTTCATCCACAGACAAATGGACAGACAGAGGTAGTGAATAGGAGTTTGGGAAACTTGTTGAGATGTTTGGTTGGAGAGAAAACTGGAAGTTGGGATTTGATTCTTTCACAAGTAGAGTTTGCATACAATAATTCAGTAAACAGGAGTACTGTAAGAACACCTTTTGAGATCATTACCGGAGTAAATCCTAGAGGAGTTGCAGAATTGAGAGACATCAGTACCAAGGAAAAGAGAAGTGCAGAACCCGAAGAATTTGTAGATCATAAGAAGACAATGCATAATCAGGTGAAGAAGCATTTGGAGAATATGAACAGTAAGTATAAGGAAAAGGCAGATGAGAAGAGAAGACATAAGGAATTTGAAGAGGAAGATGAAGTAATGGTATACTTGAGAAAAGGAAGATTTTCTGTTGGGACAGATAACAAGTTGAAAATGAAGAAGTTTGGACCTTGTAGGATACTCAGGAAATTTGATTCAAGAAATGCATATGAAGTAGAGTTACCAAAGACATTGGGTATATCCCCTATTTTCAACATTGCGGATCTATATCAGTACCATGAAGTAGAGTTCAGTGACAACATGGAAAAGGACTTGTAGAAGCAATTACCACAACAAGCACCAGAGTAGATAGAAGATATTTTGGACAGCAGAGTTGGATGCAATGCTAGAGGAAGACAATATAAAGAATATCTCATGAAGTGGAAAGGCAGACCGGAAGAATATTCATCATGGATTTCCCAAGCTGAGGTGGACCGTCTTGGTTCTCCCCTAGCCCCAACAAAGTGAGGGACTCACTTTTTTAATAACCCCGGATGTCTGATGCAGGAGTATCCCTGGTTCAAGAGCAATCTTGCATCAACCAAAAACATTTGCATTTCAATTTGTTTACATTTCAGTTCTTTCATTTTCTAGTTCATTTCAGGCAGTTTAGTCAGAAGTAGTTTCAGCTTGTGGTCAGGTATTGGCATTTCACATCTTACGGATCTGGACATAGCACCTACATTCATTCATCTACATCATATCAAGAATTCAGAGCATTTGGATCAGTTACCAGAAAGATATTTCTACCACAAGATCAACTGTTATCTCAGAGCAGAGCATCTTGACAGTCTCAGACAATCACTTGAAGGAGAAGTCTTGCAGATCATCCCTTGACTTGTGGATCTTAATGACACATCATTCAATGATCTTTGGTTTGTGGCCAACCTTCCCCAAGGGTCCGCACATTGTTCTATTCATTTGAGGAAGTGTTCTATGCATTTAGGTCTGACCTATCTATGAACACGTTACAACTCTTCATTGGAGTTTGTGACCTTCCTTGGCCAAAGCGGAGGAATCTATTGGTCTGGGGATGATATATATTGATGTAATAGATCCCTAGGAAAGTAGTTCATAAGATAGTGTTAGCTGATAGTTTAGATTTTGTGTGAAGGAGCTTCAAAGCTTTATCTTGTGCATGTATGTAATCAGGCCTGTGAGCCATAATTGTAAGCCCGCATGTTGCCGACCAGATTGTATTTTGAATTCTTTGATATACTGAACGATTGAATCTGCAATTGTTTGATTTCTTTGAGTTATTTCCATTGTGTTTACTCTTGTTGTACAGTCTAGACAGTTCATTCTATGAACCCTCCTACCGTGACTGCACCACCATGTATCATCTTTGCTAGAATCAACAAAGGTTTTGGGCTCTACCTTTGATAGTAGGCACAAATTGACTTGCTCACTTGCTTTTGCAAGCCTTCTCTTGGTCTGGACTCCTTCATTCTTATCCCTAATGATCTGATCTACTGAGTGATTCTTCTTAACATACTTTGTTGGAGTCTAAGGGATCTACATTGATTCTTGTTCCTTCTCTTCTTTTTCCCCTTCTTCTTCTTCAATGTAGGGAGGTATATCAAATCCACAATCCTCTAGTCCTTGTGATATATGATATAAATATTCATCCACCTTAACATTTGTGTTTTCAATCATCTTTCCCAATCTCTTGTTGTACCATCTATAAGCCTTGCTTCTGGTTGAGTAACCAAGAAAGATGCCTTCATCACACCTTGAATCAAACATTCCAAGGTCTTCTTCATCTCTCTTGATGTAGCACTTGTTGCCAAAGATTCTAGAATATCTGACAGTGGGAGGTCTTCCATACCATAGCTCATAAGGGGTCTTAGTGCGATTGACCCTCAATTGTACTCTATTAAACAGGTAGATAGCAGTGTGAACTACTTCCTTCCAATACATATCAGGCAGGTCTACATCTTTTAACATTGTACTAGCTATCTCTTTCACAATCCTATTCTTCCTCTCCACTACCCCACTCTTTTGAGGGGTTCTATGAGTAGGCAAGTGTCTCCTAATACCATGGTTTTCACAAAACTTTTCAAATTCATTTGAAGTGAACTGGCCTCCTCTATCAGATCTTAAGCATTTAATCTTAGCATCCATTTCATTCTCAACTATTGCTTTAAAACTTTTAAACTTATCAAAGGCTTCTAAATTTTCTCTTAAGAAAGTAACCCAAGTCATTCTAGAGTAATCATCAATAAGCAACATGAAATACCTTTCACCTTTTTGACTTTGTATTCTTGTAGGGCCACATAGGTTAGTGTAAATTAGCTCCAAAGGCATTGTAGAAGAATACTCCTTGCTCTTGAAAGTTGTCTTTGTCTACTTTCCCATTTGACATTCCTTGTATAAGGTGTTTGTAGGCCTTATTATCTTAGGCATATCTCTCACTGCATGAATAGAGTTGATCTTTACCATATTATCAAAGTTGATGTGTTCCATTTGCTTGTGCCACAGAAAACACTCACCAGATTTGAGCTAATAAACAAGTTCTTCAATTTACTTCTTTTAGATGATAGATATCTCCATATGTCTTAATAGCTTCTACAACTAATCTTCTAGACCCTGCCTTCCTGATCTCACAACCTTTGGCATGAAATATAAGATTTTACCCTTTACTGCACATCTAACTAACATCGAGAAGATTGTGCTTTAGCCCTTTGACATAGAGGACATCCTCAGTCCTGTTCTTTCCATCAATAGTTATATCACCCTTTCCACAAATTTGTGCTAACTCATCACCACCAAACTTGACAACTCCGCCATTCCACTTCTTAAGGCTAATGAACTTCTCTTTGTCACTAGTCATGTGGTTAGAGAAACCACTATCAATTACCCAAGCATTGTCTTCTTCTTTTGCATGAAAGGAAGTCCACACAACCATTGATTTTTCATTATCTTTGTCAGTTTGCAAGATGTCAAACTTTTTACATTTCCCAATATCACCCTTTTTGTCACCAATTCAAGGCCATAAAAAGTGTTTCATCATTTGAATCATCATGATCCTCATCTTCTGAAGAGCAACTATTCTCCATGGAATAAAGACCCTTTTTGAACTTCTCTCTCTTGTTACTACCCCTTGATTCTTTAAAAGGACATTTAGAGGCAAAATGACCAACTTTCCCACAATTGAAGCATTTGAAAGATAATTGACCTTTGTATTTGCTAGTGCCCTTCTTCAATCTTCTCAAAAAGTTTGCCTCTACCTCATCAAGATCGTCATCTTGATCAGTTGTTTCATCTTCTGCCTTCTAACTAAATTTGAATGTTGCTTCCCTCTTTGGAACACCTTTGTCAAATTCTATCATTTAGAAGGCTATGAGAGTACCAAACATTTGATCTACTATATATTGATCCAAATCCTTAGTTTCCTCAATAGTAGATACCTTATGACTGTAAGATTTAGGGAGAGATCTTAGAACTTTCTTCACAATCTCATCTTCTTTCACTATTCCACCAATACCTCTGATGCCGTTAACAACTTCATCCACCCAAAGCATATAACTAGAAATATCTTTATCCTCTGCCATCCTCAGGGTCTTAAATTTACTCTTAATGATTTGTATCTTGGCTTGCTTTACTTTACTATCTCCTTCATATTTGTTGCTAAGCTTATCCCAAACATCCTGAGCAGAAGTGCAATTCATTACCTTCAGAAGTTTTGAATCAACTAACCCACCCATGATAGCACTTTTTGCCTTGGAATTGTTATCATACAACTTAATCTTATATGCATATGTAGGATCATTAGCAGGAGTAGCATAACCATTCTTAATAGATTGCCAAACACCAAACCCTAGAGAAGATAGATAGTTTTGCATCCTTAGCTTCCAAAAGGTGTAGATTATTCTATCAAACATAGGTGCCTTGTGAGATCCATTATGAGCCATCCCAGACCTTCCTCAAGTGGTTAAGCTCCTTCTGAATGTTAGAATTTGAAAAGATTATAACCCAGAAAACTAGTGCAAAGAATAGATATCTAAACTATGAATGTAAATGATATGAAATCAAAATAGCAACACAGAGTTACTCCAAGAGAGTAATACAAATTCTACAAGAAAAATAGCATTAAGAGGATGCAAAAGCAAAAGATACAAAATACAAGCCAGGTAGCATGCTTATATAGACTAGGAAGAGGGAGGAGGTGGCAACACCAACCAATGAGGAGCAACCATCTATCAGACTAAAGATAGAAAAGTATCTTCCCAAGATAGCTAATGGAAGCTCACATGTAGGAAGGTGACACCTCGCAACCACTCACCTAATAAGACATGCTTTATTAACCTAAGCGAGATTAATAGAAGTGTAGGGAAAACCTAGGAATATAGGGAAAAAATAAATAACCCACTAGGAAATAAAAACCTACACTAACACCCTCCATAAGTGAAGCTTAGGTGGATGTAGAAATGGGTCCCAACAAATCAAGCCTGATGAGGTACCCATGTACATAAAATTCCCCCCCAAAGAGAGAGAGAAGGGACCCCTCCAAAAGTAGAGAGAGTCAGGACTCCGAGTGAGAGGAAGAAGCCCCCCAGAAGATGAAGCATCCCGCACCCCCAGCAAAGCTCGCAAATGAAGGAACTTGCTCTTAGTGAAGGGTTTGGTGAAGATATCAGCAACCTTCTCGGAAGTCAGACAATAGTGAAGGTCGATGACGTGGCCATGGATGAGCTCCCGGATGTAGTGCATGTGGACCTCTATGCGTTTGGTCTGCTGATGATGGACCATATTCTGTGAGATCTGAATGGCACTTTGGTTGTCACAAAATATGACTGATGGCTGTTTGATCTGGATACCAAACTCAGTGAGAAGATTCTGAAGCCAAATGGCCTCAGTGGTGGCATTCACAACCCCTCGATACTCAGCCTCAGTAGAAGATAGAGCAATAGCAGACTGCTTCTTGCTCGACCAACAAATAGGCCTGGAACCAAGTGAGAAGTTGTAACCTGAAGTAGACTTGCGATCCTGAGAATCACCTGCCCAATATGAATCTGTGTAGCCTACTAAGTCAAGCTCAATGCCCGTTGTGTAGTGAATCCCAAAACTGTGAGTACCCTGAATGTAGTGAAGGATCCGCTTGGCTGCTTTCCAGTGCAGTTCATGAGGCTCCTGCATGAATCGAGAGACCATGCCTACAGCATATGAAATGTTGGGTCTCGTATGAGTCAAATAAATGAGACTCCCAACAAGTGGAGAACAACACTAAGCCTCAAGTTTGACTCCAGAAAGAAAGGGATTCAGAGCAGGCTTGCAGTCAGCCATATGAAACATCGAGAGCAAATCTAGAGCATACTTGGACTGGTTGATGGTGATCCCAGAAGTAGACTGGTAGATCTCAATCCCAAGAAAGTAATGCAACAAACCCAAGTCAGTCATCAAAAACTTGTCAGGAAGGGCAGTTTTGACAGCCTCAATGGTGGATGAAGAACTCCCCATGATCAGCAAGTCATCAACATACATAACCAAAAATAGGAGTGAATCATCCTACTACGGAATGTAGACATTGGGATTAGAATGGCACTGAGTGAACCCAACTGATAGAAGGAAGGAGTCCATCTTGGTGTACCAGGCCCGAGGAGCTTGTTTGAGGCCATAGAGAGACTTTCCAAGATGGCACACAAGTGAAGAATCCTGAAGGAACCCCTGTGGCTGCTCCATGTAGATCTCCTCCTGAAGGTCACCGTGAAGAAAAGCACTCTTCACATCCATCTGGTGTACTTCCCAATGATTAGCTGCAGCAATGGCAAGAATAAGTCAGATGGAATTCATTCGAGCAACTGGCACAAAAGTCTCAGAGTAGTCAATCCCAGGAACTTGGGAGAATCCTTTGGAGACCAAGTGAGCCTTATGCTTGTCAACCGACCCATCTGCTGCAAATTTTGTCTGATAGATCCACTTACATCGAACAAGTTTTCTTCCCTTAGGAAGAGGGACAAGATCCCAAGTGTGGTTCCTCATCAAGGAACTATACTCCTCCTGCATAGCTATATCCCACTCAGGAATACTAGAAGCCCCATGAAAAGACTGTGGATCTGAGGCAGTAGCAATGAAGACATGTGGAGCATCCTAGAATTGTGAACGAGTCCGCCTAGTGTCTGATGGATCCCCAACCCAATCACCTGTAGACTGCAAGGTCTGTCTAGCCCAAAGTGGACTGGAAGATGGAGAATCTGGAGGAGAATCATCAACCTCTGAATGATGACTAGGAGAGGAAGGAGGTGAGTCCTCTGAATCGCTCTCTGCATCAGAAGTGGAGGTATAAGACTTCTCAGGTAAATCTGACTCATCAGAAGATTTGTCATGTATCCCAAGTGACTCCAATGTCAAAGCAGGAGTTGGAGAAGTGATAGAAAGTGAGCTCGAAGAGCCCTCCTCAAACTGAACACTCCTCTCAATGAACAACTCATGTGTAGTAGGGTGGAGCAACCGATAACCCTTCACACAATTAGGATAACCTACAAATATGCAAGGTCTGCTCTGTGGATCCAAGGCCTTGTGTTTCTCTGCAGGAATGTGGGCCCAAGCAGGAGAACCAAAAACTTGAAAGTGCTTAACTGATGGTTTCTAATCGCTGTAAGCTTCAAAAGGAGTGACTCCCTTAAAGGCTCGGTGAGGAACACGGTTTTAGATATAACAAGCATAGTTAATGGCCTCTGCCCAATACTGTGCTGCAAGAGATCTGGAGTGAATCATGCAGTTCACCATTTCCTTCAAGGACTTATTCTTCCGTTCTACAACACCGTTCTGCTGAGGATTGTATGGAACTGAATGCTGCAAATCAATTCCCTCTGAAGTGCAAAACCTCTCAAACTGATGGTTGACATACTCACCACCATTGTCAGTGCGCAAAACTTTGATGGCTTTCCCAGATTGCTTCTCTACAAAAGTTTTGATGTCCTAAAAATGATCAAATACCTTTGACTTCTGTTTGAGAAAGTACACCCAAGTATATCGAGAAAAGTCATCAATGAATGTGAGGACATATCTAGCCCTGCTAAAAGAAGGATGTTGAAATGGACCAGCCAAATCACTATGAACTAACTCCAGTATTTGTGAAGCTCTCCATGCCTTACCTTTTTCAAACTTTTCCTTAGGATGCTTACCAAGAATGCAACCTTGGCAAACACCACTTGAAAACTGAACTGAAGGCAACCCTGTGACCATGCTCTGCTGGTTGAGCTGCTACAAGTAGCGGAAGTTAAGATGGCCAAATCGCTCATGCCATAATCTATTCACATCATCAGAATGAGTGAGAAAAATAGTCAAAGGAGGATCAGGAACAAAGTGAGAAAATAGATAGAGCCGTGACTGATGATCTGCTCTCCCAACTACAACTGTAGAACCACTATGCAACTCATGAATCTCCACTGAATCAGGAGTGAACTCAACCCACATGCCTGAACCTGTGTGAGTGATCTGGTATATCGATAGGAGATTAGTTGATAATGAGGGCACACAAAGAACATCATGGAATGTGCCATCCCCCACATCAACAGACCCTCTCCCACACACCTCAACAGGAGTGTCATCACCCATCAAAATAGAAGGCATAGTACACAGCTCCAAAGATGCAAGTTCTTCCTTAGATGAAGCCATGTGGTGCAAAGCACCCAAATCAAGAACCCAAGTGGATGGTGAAGAAGCAACCGCAACAAGGGCCTTGCCCTTTCCTTTCCCCTTGTTGTTTTTTTTTGCCTTATTAGACCCCTCATTAGAACTCTATTTGATAGACTCAGGAACACTGATATTATTCTTCTCAAGAATGTGTGTCAAGTGATCAATTTGTTTCTTCAGACATTTATATTCATCATGATCGGGTCTTTTACAATAGGCACATTGGACCCTCTCTTTCTTAGGCTTGTCTCCCTTGGAAGACTGGGTCTCATTAGTTGCTTTTGAAGCAACCGTTATCTAATCCTTCTTCTCCTTGCTATTGTTCTGTTTCTTATCCTTACTATTGTTGTTACTACTTTGTCCTTTTTGTTCTTTTGTGCCTTGGTTGGCAGCCAAGGCATGTGACTTAGAGGACTTAAGAGTGCCCATTTGGATTCGCTTGTCTTGTTCCTGAGTGAGATTGACAGCAAAATCATCTAAAGATGGCATGGTGAATTGAGTACCAAGTGCACCCTTAGTAGCATAGAAGGTAGAAACAAACACAGAATATTCTGAACTTAGCTTAGAGAGAATACTAAGAATCAGTTGTTCATCTTTCTTTTCAATTCCACATTTTTTTAACTACAGCCTTAGTGATTTCAATTGAAGAAATCCTGGATTGTGTTGAAATTGCCTAGACTTAAACTAATTAGTTCATTTTCCAACATATGACCCCTCATTGAATCTTGTGTGCCAAATAGTGTTTCTAGCTTTGTCCAGATTTCATTCGGTGTATTCAAAGACTCAATGTGAAAGAACAAATTGGGAGAAACAGACAAACACAATGTTCCATATGCCTCATCACATTTGCTAAACCACTTAGGCTTATCTTCATCTTTAGCAGGTTTAGTTTTAAGTCCCATAGTTATCCTATTTAATCCACCTTTCCTTAAGTGAATTATCATGCGTGATTTCCACTCAAAATAATTGTATGGAGTTAGGATGGGCACATTTGTTTGATCCATGATGAAGAAATGTAAAGAAGAAATGTTGAAAAGAAGAAAACCCAACCAAGACAACCTCCCCCTTTTCACTCAATCAAAGAACCCCCTGAGAAAAAATGATTTGGCACTTTATATTAGTGCATTTACAACTACCACTAGCAAGAAATACTAAGTGGTCTTGATTTCAATGCATTACAAAACCCTCACGAAGAGCATATACTGAAAATACAACTTTGGCACAATATCCAAAGAAATAAACAACACCACTGCGATCTACTCGAAAAATCATGCACTTTCAAGAAATGAATTGCCTCGATACGAGGTCGTATGTGAAAGTTATGATTCTCTGAAGTTCCCAAAACAAGAACTATGCAGTGTCATGACTGAGAATCTATAATTTTTGAAAAATGTCTGCATCAAAATCAAAAAAATGTCTACACTAGTGCATAGAGCACGAAAAAATAGCCAAAATAAAAAAAAGTTTTGTGGGAAACGGTGTCCGTATGAGCAAGAACGGAGCATTTGAAAACTGCCTTCAAAACTGCAACTGCCAATGGAGAGGGGTACTGTTGTAGCTTTCTAAGTTTGATTCTGCACAATATACAGACTGCATGCAAAAATTGAAAGATACCCAGATGGTTTTTTTGTACTACGAACAAAACAAAGAAGGCATTTTTCTTATTGATGTACAGGAGATGTAGTTCTAATGTAAACAGAATGCTTTTAGCTACAAAAAAAATGACCCCAACAACTAAAAAATGACATGCAAAGGCTGAATCAGCTACCTAAGACAAGCAATGGCATGCTAAAACCTGTAATATTGATTGAAAACATCAAATATGCAAGCTGGTTGTCAGATTTGAGCTTGAAACCCCGGTTCCACAACTGTGTATGACGATCTCCGATTTCGGTGAAACGAAAGCCAAATCTAAATTTCTCAAGCCTCTTGGATGCATTGGAATAGCCAAAAATGCTGCCAGTATAACCAAAAATGCTGCAATCACCCAGATTTTATAAAACACATGTGCAAACCCTAGAGATTAAAATGTTTCCGTCAAACTTTTCTGATTATCCAGATCATCCGAAGATGCAAGAGAAGAGCATATTGGGTTTTTTTGGAAAACTACAATAAGATTAATTAGCCCCCCCCCAAATCTCAAATATGGAAACTAAAATCTACTCTTGCACATAGAATAGCTCTGATACCATGTTAGAATCTGAAAAGATTATTAACCCAGAAAACTAGTGCAAAGAATAGATATCTACACTATGAATGCAAATGATACGAAATCAAAATAGCAACATAGAGTTAGTCTCCAAGAGAGTAATGCAAATGCTAGAAGCAAAATAGCATTAAGAGGATGCAAAAGCAAAAGATACAAAATACAAGCCAGGTAGCATGCTTATATAGACTAGGAAGAGGGAGGAGGTGGCAACACCGACCAATGAGGAGCAACCATCTATCGGACTAAAGATAGAAAAGCATCTTCCCAAGATAGCTAATGGATGCTCACATGTAGGAAGGTGACACCTCGCAACCACTCACCTAATAAGACATGCTTTATTAACCTAAGCGAGATTAATAGAAGAGTAGGAAAAACCTAAGAATATAGGGAAAAAATAAATAACCCACTAGGAAATAAAAACCTACACTAACACTGAAGAACTTGGCTCTGATACCAATTGTTGAACCTAATACTAAAAGGGGGGTGAATTAGTATTCAAACAAATCTCAAAGCCTCTAGAGCAGATTAAAACTTAACCTTTACAACATTAAAAAAACATAAGAGATCAACACAATGCACCACATAACACCAAATGTAGGTGGAAAACCCTAAAGGGGAAAAACCATGGTGAGGATTAACTCACAATATATGAAGCTCAAAATTACAAGTTTGTTTTAGGGCTACAGCCCAAGGAAATTACTACTCCCTATAGAGTTTGTTTTAGGGCTACAACCCAAGGAAGCAACTACTCCTTGAAGAAAGGTTTTAGGGTCACTCCCAAGGAAGCTACAACTCCCTGTAGACTTTGTTTTAGGGCTACAACCCAAGGAAACAACTACTCTCTAAACTGAGAACAAACTTAGAAATGATTACAACATGATAGTCCCTTTACTGTCTAAAACTAACAATGAAACTCACTCCTTTGATGATTGCAATTATCCTCTTTTGATGATTGATTCATTTAGGCACACTCTTCACTTCCTTTCTGTCACAAAAATGTCTTCAACATGAATCTGGACAAAATCTATCACTTCTACTCTTTCTCTTTCAGTCACACATCATAATGCATTACACATCCATATTCTATTCCTCACATTCACATTCGCAATCTTGCCTCACCTAGATCAACTAGGTTTACAATATATATGGTATTACATTGATTACATTACATGTCGACCAGAGACAACAAGAATATTACAATTACAAGTCATCCAGAGATCAAACAACATGAAACATGTAGAGGGCAAGTCCTAAAATGAAGTACATGCAACACCAAGAAGAGGAACACGTCTTGCGAATCCCAACACATGCTTAATCTGATCCTAAATATCATTCACACCATCCTACTTCAAAGAATAACATCCACATGCTTCACACAATTGAATTAGGTCACCCTTAAGCAAGAAAACATGCAGCTTGTAGCACATCGGTCAATACAACTTGGCGGTACTCATGAATGATTAAACATCACTTGTTCTTTTCTTAGACGAGTCGACATGACCCATTAAACAACTTCAAACACTCCTTGAACTCCACACAACAAGGACTTTGTGGTGCACACCTTCAACATTCCTCAGTGTGCCAAGAAAAAAAACATAACCTAGCAACATTGTCATTTGAAAACTGAACTTGCAGACCTCCAAATCACCTGATACTACAAAATAGCATGTATTGAACATCCCTAAACATGTTCACAAAACCACATGGACAAATCTTCACTTTTGAAGGAATGTAGAGCATTCTAACTAGCCTTCATCATCACTTTATTCTACTAGAGCATAGACTGAAACTCTATCACTTATAACTTTCATTGTGGAGGAGCAAATGATGTGAAATTTTAAATGTAGAATGTTCGCACACCATCAACATAAGCATTAGTGATAGCCTAAACTAAGTGTTGATATCAATGACAACCATAGAAGTAATGACCTAAGGTAACATATGTGAAACACTCCAGTCACAACTTCAAATGGTGTCTTCCCTATACTTCTACTCACTAAGTTATTGTATGCAAACTTTGCTTGTAGTAGAATTATATCCCAATTTCTTGCCTTATCTCCTACTAAGCATCTAA
Organism: Cunninghamia lanceolata; assembly: GCA_027924645.1. NCBI lineage: Eukaryota > Viridiplantae > Streptophyta > Pinopsida > Cupressales > Cupressaceae > Cunninghamia > Cunninghamia lanceolata. Next base: position 7,587,893 of record BSBN01000165.1, on the reverse strand, counting down.
GCAAGTTACCCAAACTCCTATTTACCACTTTCATTTGTCCATCTGTTTGTGGGTGAAATGTTGAACTAAACTTTAGGTCTGTCTTCATCTTCTTCCACAGTGTTCTCTAGAAATATCCTATGAATTTTGTATCCCTGTCTAAAACTATACTCTTTGGTAATCCATGCAATCTCACAATCTCCTTGAAAAATAGGTCAGCAACATGTACAACATCATTTGTCTTCTTACAAGGAATGAAATGCATCATCTTTAAAAATCTATCCACTATACAAATATGGAATCATGTCCCCTTTGTGTTCTTGGTAAACCTAATATGAAATCCATGCTTATATCTTCCCAAGGTCTCTCCGGTACTATAAAAGGTTTGTATAATCCAGTATTCTGACTACTTCCTTTTGTAACTTGACAAACTCTACAACTTTGAACAAATTTCCTTACATCCTTATATATTTGAGGCCAAAAGTAATGTTCATTCACCAAAGCTACTATCTTATAAATACCAAAATGTTTGGATAATCCAACACTATGCTTCTCTTTGATCAAATTCTCTCTCATTGAGCTCCTAGGAATACACAACTAATTTCCATTGAACAACATATCCTCCTAAATGAAATAATCCAATCACTTGCTTCTATCTGTTACAATAGGCTTTCTACATGCTTTCCATGCTTCCACAAAATCAAGATCATCCTCATACATGTGCTTAAGTTCTTCAAAACCTAGTACTTCTACCCTCATCTCTGTCAATGAGTTCCTTCTTCTGCTCAATGCATTTGCAACTTTGTTTGACTTTCCACTCCGGTGCTTCAATACAAATGTGTAACTCTACATGAACTATACCCATCTCATGTGTCTCTGATTCAACTTACCTTGACTGTTCAAATATTGCAAAGCTTGATGGTTAGAATACAACAAAAATTCTTTTGGCAACAAGTAATGTCTCCACTTCTTCAAGGCTTGAATTATGGCATAGAACTCCTGATCATAAACCAAATATCTCCTCCTTGCATCACTCAACTTTTCATTGAAATATGCTACTGGTCTCCCTTCTTGACTTAACACTGGTCCTATTGCATTCCCATTGACATCACAATCAACTTGAAATACTTTGTCAAAATATGGTAATGCTAACACTAGTTGTTCTATTAGCTTTTGTTTCAACAACTCAAAACTCTTATGTGCTCTTGATGTCCACTTAAAATACTTCTAGTCTCCCCTCATTGTCTCTGTCATTGGTGTGCATACACTACTAAAATTTATGATGAACTTCTGGTAGAAACTTGCCAGTCCATGAAAAGATCTTACCTCTCCAACGTTCACAGGTGTTGGCCGCTCAACAATCACTTTGACTTTCTCTAGGTCCATCTTCAATCCTTCTGTAGAAATCATAAATCCCAAATATACTAGTTATGTCTTCATGAAACTACATTTCTTGATGTTAATCAATAATTTCTCTTCTCTCAGCCTTTGAAATACTTGTCTAATATGTTGCAAATGTTCTTCCTTTGTTCTACTGAAAATCAGAATATAATCCAAGTAGATAATAACAAGCTTACCCAAGAATTTCTTCAAAACCTCATTCATCAACCTCATGAAAGTTCTTGGTGCATTAGTTAATCCAAAAGGCATGACTAACCACTCATACAATCCCTCATTTGTCTTGAATGTAGTCTTCCACTTATCTCCTCTAATTCTAATCTGATGGTATCTGCTCTTTAGGTCTATCTTTGTGAAATATTTTGCTTTGCTCAAACAATCCATGACATCATCCATCCTTGGCAATGGAAATCTATACTTGATGGTGATCTTATTGATTGCTCTTGAGTCTGTAGACATCCTCCATTCTCCATCCTTCTTTAGTGCTAGTACTGCCGGTACCGCACATGGGCTTTTTTCCTCAACAACTCCTGTGTTTGTCTGTATAGCTCTGCATTTTCTACTGGTGTCATCCTATGTGTCGCTTTGTTTGGCAAACTAGATCTAGGTATGAGTTCCATATGATGATTGATACTCCAGATTGGTGGCAATCCTTTGACACATTCTCCAATATAATATCTTGATATTCTTTCAATAATTCAGTTATTTCCTCCTACGGTGGTTTCTCTTCTTTTGCAGTAGCAGTTTCTGCACTTTGGGTACCACACTTCTTTGGAATCAATACAAAACACATGTTCTCATGTCTTAATCCATCAAAAAATTTCCTCCCATCCACTAAACAGATCCTAGCATTGTTGCATACTTTATTTTTTCTCTCCTCTTCCAAAGGTATCAAGATATGTCTTTCCCATTTGATATTATAGTTTAGGTATTCTTCATTTCATCATGTATTACCTTTCTATCATACTGCCACAATCTTCCCAACAATATATGACATACATCCATCTGCATAATATCACACAATACCTCATCATTATAAGATCCCATATGAAATTTCACCAAACATTGTTCACTCGCCAGTATCTTGTGCTCATCTTAGATCCATGATATCTTGTAGGGCTTTAGATGTTTCAACCTCTCTAGGTTCAGCTTCCTCACCATTTCTTCTAAAACCAAATTGTCTGTACTACCACTATCAGTGATAACCTTGCAACATTTACCTCCTGATTTGCATCTTTTCCGAAACAAAATTTTCCTTTCCAGTGGCTCCTCAGTTGTTTCTGCTTGGAACAAATCTCTCCTCATGACTAATGATTCGCCCTTCTCCAGTTCCCCTATCGAACTAGGTGATCCAACTGGTTCTTCCTCTGCATATGCTGCTCTTGCACTATTATCTATCCTTTTATTGGTATTCCCTTGATGACATTCAAATGCTCGGTGTCCTTCACCTCCACACTTGAAACAGGTTCCTTTGAATGATCTCTTGTGAAACCCTCTTTCATCTCTCTAGTATCCTTGATTGTGGTAAGAATTATGACTTCCTTTGTTATTGCAGTAGAAACTTTTGTCATCTCTCCCTTGGTGGTATGAGTTGTCTCTTTCTTCTTCGTGCTATGGGCTACTCTTCTTGTTTTGCTCCACATATGGTCTTCCTTCTCCACATTGTGTTCTACCTCTCTGGAATTTTCCTCCTCTACTTTTTTATCTTTTCTCATTTCTCTTATTCAACTTTTCTTCAACTTTCAGCACAAATTGATATGCCACTTCCACTGTTGTCATCCTTACCAAACTTAGTTCTTCTTAAATGTTTATCCTTAGTCTATTCATGTACCGCACCACTTTCTCCTTGCTTTCTTAACTATGTCCAGTCCTAATAATCATCTTGTGGAACTCTTTAGTGCACTCTTTCAATGTCTTCTCCTTTTGCCTTCGGTTTTGCAATCTCTTCAACAATTCCAACTCATAGTCAACAGGTATGAACTAATTCTTCAATTTTGTCACCATCCTGTCCCATTTTATGATTTTCTCTTTTCCTCTCCTATTTCTATCGAATTGAACTTCTTTCTACTGAATAACAGCATGTCCTTTCAACTTATTTTTTGCAAATCTCACTCCTTCCGGATCTTCTATTTCCTCATATTCAAAGTATTCCTCCATGTCATTTATCCAATCAATCAACTCCTCGAGGTTCAAATTTCCAGCATAGTTGGAAATTTCCATCCTAGGTCTCTTACCAATCTTAGAAATAGATTTCAATATCTTTACTTGATCTGATTCTTCTTCTTATAGGATTTCTTCATTTTGGTCGGCAGCTTAAACTCTTAATTCATCATCATCACTCTCATCCTAATGTCTAGGGTTTAGACCTCTCCTTCTATCCTCTTCTACAACATCCAATCTAACTTTCATTGTTCTCATCATCTCTATCATCTCTTCTGGCAACATTGGCCATAGTAGGCATCTTCCTTGGTGGCATCTCTTCCTTAGATCTGATTCAACTGCCTCAATTTAGTGATGTGACTACAAGGTTGCAACTACCTTACAATCAACACTCTATTGACAAACACATGTAGACTGCCTGAGGTCGACGATCTAGATTCACTTCAAGATCTATTGGAATGCCTTCTATACCAAAGGATTCACAAACTTCACTCTGATACCAATTAGTGCAATCACTGATGGAGGGTCCAAAAATAGGCCTGTTCTACCGTGTAGCCTTAGAATAAACACAATGGAAAACACATAAAATAGAATAAAAAATGGAAATGTCTTGATTCAACAGCTTGAATGATTACAATCTTCTCATGCCAGCAACATGCAGATAAATATGGGCTCACAGGCATATCCTTCGACAAATTACATGAAAGATAGAGCTTTGAAGTGCCTTCCACAAAATATGCTACTAAAGACTAAAAAATTTCTATCATATTCACTACTCTCCTGTTGCTTCTAACAAATGCTTATATATCATCTCCCAGCTCAAGGAATTCTCCACATCGGCCTTAAGAGGTTCTGAAACTTGATGCTTGATGAAATGTGTAGGTCGGCCTTAATCATGTGGTAATGCTCCATGTTATGAAGGAACATGTTGTGGTTCTTAATGAAGATGTCTTTGGTCCCAATATGCCTTGTGAGATGTTTCATTTGCCCCGCAAGTCATGGGAAGGTGCGGCAAACTCTATAGGCTCATACTAAATGTTGAATGCTCTTTTCTATGAGTTCTGACTGTGTTCTGATAGCGATAACTTTCCACAGACAATTGCAAACCTCATGAAATTTGGATATGATGTAGATGACATAATGTAGAGTCTTTATCTTGTTTCATGAGCTATGAAATGATCATGCAGTAGAATGCAGTGTAATCTACTGAGAGTGAACTGACTAAAATGCAAGAAAAGAAAAGAAATCAATTTTTTTTTGGTTGATGAAAGATTGCCTTTCAACCTGGGATGCTCCTACATCATGTAGGATGATGAGGTACCCATGTATATAAGAATCCCCCACAAAGAAGAATCCCCCTCAAAGGAAGTAGAGAGAAGCCCCCCAAAGAAGAGAGAGAAAATCCCCTCCAAAGAAGAGAGGGAAAGACCCCCAAAAAGGGAGATGAAAGAGAGAAGTACCATGTGGCCTCCAAATAATAGCTCCTTGAAAGATTAATGAATCCACATAGTAGAGAGAATGTAGGCATAGATGGTATCATAACAAGTGCAAAAGTAGGTACCTCTTCATCGAACAATGCATCTTGATTTTGGGAGAAACAAACCTTATGGTGCAAGTCTACTGAATTCCCACTCCAAAGATGGAATGAAGGATGGAAATAAGATGAAGGTAACATAATGTTATTAGGGGTCATTACCCTTATAACATTTATATATTGTTCTAATATAAGGTTATAAAAACTTATGCTTATTATATGCTTTATAAAGCATATACCATTTAATAATTAATAATCCAATAAACTATTAGATTATCAATTATTTACAAATGTTAGTTTTGAATAGGTGTGGTAAGTGTATTTTTCCACCCCTCCTATATTTAAGGAGCCTCTCTCTTATTGAGAAGATATTGAATTTTGAGGAGATTTGGTAAGATAGTGAACTTTATCACTTTGTACAAGATATTTACTATTGGCTGTGTGCAAGTGAGGAGAAGTGATATCCCAAGGTTCTATCTATAATTTTATAGATATATTTTTAAGTGTTTTATAATAGAGTGATGCTTTATGGTTTTTTAGTGGAAAGGATTTTCCCCATGTATATATTATGTAATGGGTTAAATATGTGCACCCTATAATTCTCATTTCATTTATTTGAATTTTATTTGTAAGGATTAGTAACCTAAGATTTTAACTCTTGAAATGGTATCAAAGCAAGTTAAGTTGAGCTAATCATTCTTATAGGAGATACCATTCATGAATACATTTTTCTGAAATATATGGTGTTCATGGCAATGCAGTTGGTGTGCCTTTTCTATTATTTTAAAATTAATTCATTGCTCTATTTTCTCTTTTTAAATGGACAAATGGATAATTAATTATGTATCAAATGTACCAAAAATAGTTGTCTCTAGGAGTTGGTCTGTGCAATCATAACATTGTTGCATATAGTTTGGGTCAAGGTGTTATATTGTATGGCAATGATGCTCTAAGAATTTATTTTTGTGGAGATGTCAAGTAAAAAGGATAGTCACAATGAGCATTATTGACCTAGGAAGATCACTCAAGATGATCAGCATCATTATTAACAGCTATGTGTTTATATTTGTTAAACTTACAGAAGGACACATGGTGTGCTTTCATAACTTTAAAATTCTTTTCTAAAGCAAGAACCTCAGCCATCAAATTTAGTTAATTTAATACCAGATTCCCACTAACATCACCTAGAGTTTTCCACAATTTCATAGATTTAAAATGCCTATAATAGGTCTAATTGATCCCCCATATTAGGATGAGATCCTCCTAGTTAGGTAAAAATCATTCCTATAGAGTGACATCCATGATCCACACAAATAGATCTTTGCTAAGAATTTTAATAGCTAAATAAAACACAAAATTATTAGCTACAAATGGATTTAACCTCTTCTTGCATTAAGAAAGAGCCAATCATTTCTCCTCCAAAAATACCAAGTATGGTTTTTTAACAACAAGAAAATGGAACAAAGTTGTTTGGTTGAGAGAGGTCCATTGAAGAACATTTCAAATTTATCTTTATATTTTCTCACTACCACCACTTTTACACAAATTTATTTTGTTTATATCTAATGGAATGGAATAAGTTTCCTATAAATGCAAATCTATCTATCATTTGAAGTGGCATATCCCAATATTGATGGGTCTAAAAGAGGGATAAAACTTGATCGAAGGCATGGGAAGTCATTAATTAAATACCTTTGTGGAGGATAACAATTTTTTTTCTATGCACTTAATCTTATAGTGTGTATAGGGTTATAAGTAGTCAGCTTGTGGCTACCTTAACTCTTAATTAAGTTACATGATCATTATAATATTCTTATTTAGATATTTTGGTCAGCCTAGGTGTTATATTTTGGTATCTAAGCCAACCTGGGTGATATCTAAGGCATAAGTAGGGTATATATAAGAGGCAGTGAGTGTTATTTGATCATCATATTACAAATTATGTTCTTATTGGAGATATTTGGAGGTTTGCCCCATCAAAGTGGATTATTATTCTCAAGTATTATTAAGTATTTGCAACATGTTCTTCTCTTATGAAAATTATTTCATTCCAAGTGGTATTAGAGCATGATCTTGGCACCATGAAGGTAAGAAACAAGGTGATTTTTTATTTATTTTGGAGGTCATTTTGGGACACTCATATCTCTCTCATTTTGGTGAATATTTTCAATATTTTTAGAGGGTTTTTTAAAGACACGTTGAGGCTACTTTAATCTTGATTTGAGGTCATTGGAGTAGAATTAAAGGAGTTATTGTATAATTAGGATTTCACCCATTTCACTCCTAGGGACACATTTCAATGAATTTTTCTTGATTTCTAGAGCATTGAGAAAGGGCACATTGGTCCACCTACAATTCTATTTTGAACACATTTGAAATAGATTTGAGGAAGTTATCATGAATTAGGGTTTCCACCAAATTCATTTAGGAAAGGTTGTAAATTAATGAATTTAGCAGACATTTTTGTTGGGAAGTGAGACCTGGGCTATAATAAGTTACAATAATATTTTTAGATTAATTAGATTGGTTTTGTGTGATTTATTACAAAATTATTTTTCCCCATCATGGTAGGGCCTACCACAAGAGGCAAAAAGAATCCTATCGCACTTGTAAAATCTCTAGACAAGGAGGATACAAAAAGTAGGGAGATTTATACTAATGATATGTAGCATGAAATCATCAAGGTTAAGGATGATATTTCATTAGTGAAGATGAAGATCAATGAATTATCAAAGAGAATGGAGTCCCTTCTAAGTGGTATGAACTATAAGGGAACACATTCACATAATAAGAACAAGAAGGGAGATGATGTTTCCATGGGACATGATTCTTATGGGTTTGAATCAAATATAATTATGGACCAAAACTCAACATTCTATGGCTAGGCACTTCACACCAAAGATGGATATGTGAAAGTTTTATGGTTAAGATCCTAACAATTAGCTCTACCAAATGGAACAATTTTTTTATATTCACCATGTTCCTTAGCAATGGATTCTTTATAATTAGAACCTAACCAATTAATTTGGTATACTTGGCTATGTGAAGAAAATAAAAATAAAGGATGTGTGGTCACTTGGTTTATTTTCCAAGAGGAACTCACTACACATTACAATGATAATCTTCTGGATAGCTGCTTTAGTTACATTACCAAATTAAAGCAAACTTGTATGGTCAAGGATTATATTCATCAATTCCAAACGTTATCTTTAAGAGTGGAAAATGTGGCAACACAAACTTTGATGGAATTATTTCTCAGAGGCTTAAAGGATCACATTAAATATGAGGTACACATGTTCCGTCCAAATTCTATGTCACAAGTAATGATTATGGCAAGGCATGTATAGGAAAATTTTGTGGCTAATAAAAGGAAAGGTTTTGTAAACATAAGAGATAGAAACACTCTTACAAAGTCACTTCCTTAGCCTATTAGATTTATGCCACAACAAATTAAATAGAAGAGAGCAAAAGGGTTCTATTTTAACTGTGATAGAAAATACAATCGAGGATATAAATGCACTAAAAACAATTTGTTCTATATTGAAGGGTCGAGTGAGGAAGAAGAAGAGGAGGTTCCAATATTAGAGGGTGATAATGAGTTAGATGAGGAATCAAGAGATGCTCAACCAATCATTTCTTGTAGTGCACTTGTTGGAGTTAGCGCCCCACAAACTATCAAGGTAGTGGGTTTTTTGAAGGAAGAGAGTACAATAGTGTTGATAGACTCAAAAAGCACTCACAATTTCATCAACAAGAAGTTAGCTACTTGTATAATTTTTTTTGGGTAAAAATATAATATATTAATCAAAGAGAGTTAACTACATAGATACCAGAGGGACTTCCGGATTGCAATTTCCAACATGACAAGCATTAGAAGAAGAACCCACCAAGGGTACCCACAAAACTAGACAAAAAAACATATGCAAACCAAAACTCTAGCAAAAACAAATTCTTCTAACCCCAAACCAATGAAAACTAGTTTACTTGGTCATCATGAATAAGTTGAAGAAGATGCTGAGACTTTCCTGGGTCAAATCAGCCCAATCAACCACATTCCAACTACATGTTCCTTCAGAGGCCCATTTAGCTAAACAATCAGCCACCTTATTCCATTCTCTAGGGATATGGACAAAGGAGATAGGATCAAAGTTTGTGGCCAGACTAAGAATCTGTTTAGTCACCAAAGCTAATCTCTAAGAGGACTCCTAAAAATTCCTTTTGTTTAGAAGGGAGACCAAAATCATGGAGTCAGTTTTGTAGATGAACTTTCTCCATTCCATAGTACAAGATCGAACTAGAGCCTAAAGAATTTCCCAAGATTCCATTTGATTACTAGAGTGAATTCCCATATGATTAGAGAAGAGAAATTAAAACAAACCCCTACTATCTCGATCGAAACCACAAATCCATGCATTACCTAGATTGCCCTGAGAAGAGCCATCTCTATTACTTTTTAAAAATCCATGAGGGAATCACTTTCCAGACTTGTTCACCTTCCTGGAGACATGAACTTTATTTCCAAGCCTATCCTAAGAGGAAGACGAAAGAGGCAGCTCCAAGATATTAACAAGGCACAAAAAAGAAGAGATAAGAGGATCTTTAGAAGTCAATTTAGCTTCTATAGTCTCTTTGATCATACCTTTGATTTTAAGCCATAGTTTCTTGGCTTTACTCTGGCACCCCTAAAATATTTGACGATTTTGTTCCAGCCAAATCTGCCAACAAAAAAAGGAAGGGGAAATATCCCACGCTGCCAGAAGAAAGAAAGTAGAAGTAGGACCCAAACTATTACAAAACTTAGAAAGGGAAGTAGCATGGATGAACAGTCTATTCCATAGCTTCCACCATAAATTCCAAATTTCCTTAGAAAAAGGGCATTGAATAAAAAGATGACTATTGCACTCTTCATGATTGCCACAGAGAAAGCAAATAGAGGGCCCTTGGAAACCTCTCTTTCTAATATTATCCCAAGTGAGACATTTATTCTAACTCAGGAGGCACATGAAAAAAATACACCTAGGCCAACCAAACTTGTTCCAAATTCTTTTCTACCAAGGAAACTTAGCATTCCCCCCCTCCTCATTTCTAAAAAATGATTACCAAGAGTAACTAAATATGCACCTTTTGGGTCATGGCCAAGAATGTTTGACTCCTCTAGAGAACCATAATGTCTCACCACCAGAATTGAGGCCAAAGTATTACAATCCTCTATCAATCCTCCACGATGCCAAATCAGAGGCTCTTTCCACCAATGAACTAAAGATCTCACAATCTGAATGGAATCCTTAAAATCAACAACTTTGGACCAACCAATTTCCAAGAAAATATCACTGAGATCCTGAAGTTGAGGAAAGGAAGAAAGAATGGGGGGATGATTGTCCCAATAGTCACCCCAAAACAAAGCTATATGTTACCCTTATTAGCTATCTAGAAAATCCCCTCTTTTATAAGCAAAGCCCCCCTTTTAAGGGTATTCCAGATCAAATAATCTTTCCCAGTCAACTCAAATCACAAAATATCTTCAACATCCATCCCACCCAGGTATTTAAAATTGAGAATTCTTTCCCACAATTGATTGGGATTTTTGCACCATCTCTAGTATAGTTTGGTAACTAAAGCTTGACAATTGTCACAACCCAAGGCCTCCAACTTTTATAGGATGACAAACAAAATCCCAATGTGCAAGACTCCATTTCTAAGTTTCTAAATTTCCTACCCATAAGAATTTTCTGGAAAGACCATCAAACTCCTTAAGAAAACTTTTGGGAGCAACAAGAATTAGAAATATATATAGGTAGAGGATGCAAGACAAATTTTAAGAGTCAATCAACCAACAAAGGATGAGCATCAAAAAGTCCAATGGCTCACCCGCATGTGAAAATGATCCAAAATTTTCTTCCATCGGTATTTTCTAAGGCTCCCAACAGAGAGGAGAACTCCAAGATACTCCACAGGTAAAGTTTTGAAGTGAAAATGAAGAATGTCTGCAATTCTACACTAAATATGCTGAGGAGTATTAAAGGAGAAGATGCTGGGATTTTCCTCATTAAGTTTCTGACCAGAAGCAGAAAAGTAAATGTCTAACACTTTTTTGAAATTAATTGCTTCTCCTATTTTGGTTGTTCCCATAAGAGCTGTATCATCCATAAAATAGAGATGAGATTGAGAGTCAATATTTTGATTCTAGTCCTAGCCCTAAATGATCCCTCTCACTCTATACTTTTTCAACAAATGGCCAAGACCTTCAACCATTAGGATAAATAAATAAGGAGATAAAGGATCCCCTTGTCAAAGTCTCTAGTTGCCGAAAAAAGAGTTGAGGGAATTCCATTAATCAACACTAAGAAAGAAGCCAAAGTCACACAACTCATTACCCAATCAACCCAATTTGAACAAAAACCAAAAGCCAATAAGATATTCTGAAGAAAGCTCCAGTTGACCTTGTCATAAGCCTTGGACATATCAAGCTTAATGAACATGGCCTTTTCCTTAGATGTGGACATAGAACGAATGGCCTTTGCTACCACCACAATGCCATCCAAAATTTGGTGCCCTATTGTTTTTATATGGAGCCTAATCAGACTCAGAGGTTAAATTTTCCCCACTTTTATCATCACAGTTTTCCCCCAAATCATTTAACGGGGGGCTCGGAAGGGGACAGAGCCCCTTTTACGAGACCCAGGGGGATGACCCCCCCAGCGATGGAACCCATGATGGGGGTCTAGGGGCAGCGCCCCCAGCCGGGGATTCAAGGGCAGTGCTCCTGAAGCAAAAATTGCTTATTATTTTATAAACGAGTCAGGAGTTATTTTTCTATTGGCCGACATAAAAAAACCCTATTTTTTATAATAGACATAAGTCTTGATAAAATGGCTAAGGGTTAGGGTTTTTGTTGATATTGTATTGTAGTATTTGCAGTGGTATTGAGTTGTAAGGATTGCTTGTTGTAATCGGTTTGATTTGTAGGATAATAATATTGGACTCTCTGTTGGTGGATGTAGCTCGAGTTTGGGTGAACCACATTAAATATTATCTCTCACTGTTATTATTTTTTGTGTATTTTCATTCATCTGTTTAATATTTATTTGCATTTAATTGATATCTTTTGCATGCAATTCCTAACAAGTGGTATCAGAGCAGGTTCTGTTCGATTATTGTTTGCAGGAAGGTCTCACGGTTGAGTGGGAGACTCACGGTTAAGTGGGAGCAATGGTAGACAAGGGTAAATTGAAGGTAGATAAATTCAATGGGCAGAACTATCAGTTATGGAAGATGCAGATGGAGGATTATCTCTATCAGAAGGATTTATGGAGGCCATTGGAAGGAATAGCCAAGAAACCAGCAGCAATGACTGATGAGGATTGGGTACTTCTGGATAGAAAGGCACTGGGAACCATTCAGTTGTGCCTGGCACCATCTATGGCGTTCAATATAACAGAAGTGAAGACAATAGATGAACTGATGAAAGCTTTGGCTAAATTGTATGAAAAACCCTCAGCCTCAAATAAGGTATTTCTCATGAAGTGTTTGTTTAATCTAAAAATAATTGAAGGTGGATCTGTGATAGATCATTTAAATGAGTTTAATAGATTACCAGTTAGTTAACTTCTGTAAAAGTGAAATTTGATGAAGAGGTGAGGGCTCTCTTGGTTTTATGTTCTTTGCTAGAAAGCTAGAATAGCTTGGTAATGGCTATAAGTAACTTTGTCTCCGGTTCAAATACTTTGAAATTTGATGATGTTGTTGGTGTTATCCTTAGCGAGGAAATGCGATGGAAAAGCTTGGGAGGGTCCACATCATGTAATGTTTTGAATACAGAAAGTAGGGGTAGATCAAAGGGGAGAGGAAAAGGTTCTGGAGGTCATGGGAAGTCACGAGGAAAATCAAAGGACAAGAGTTCCCAATCCAAAGGATAAAAGGATTGCTGGTATTGTGGGAAATGAGGTTATCTAAAGAAAGATTGCTGGTCTCAGAAGAATAAAGAAGGAGACAAAAAAGAAGGCAATAAAGAGGCAAATGTGCTAAGTAATAAGTTTGAAGATGATGCTTTGATTTTTTCTCTAGATAATGCTGATGATTCATGGGTTTTAGATTTAGGGGCCTCATTTCATGCTACACCCCATAGACGTTATTTTCTTGATTATGTCCAAGGGGATTTTGGGCTAGTTTATTTGGGAGATAACGAACCTTGTCAGATTGTTGGAAATGGAAGAATTAAGATTAAGTTACAGAATGGGAGTCATTAGCTACTACAAGAGGTAAGGCCCATTCCAAGGCTAAGTAAGAATTTAATTTCATTAGGGTATCTAGGTGATGAAGGTTGCATTGTTACATTTATTGATAAAAACTGGAAGGTTTCAAGAGGTGCCTTAATAGTAGCAAAATGTGTGAAAGTAGGCACCTTATATCTTTGTACAGGTCATACTATTCCTTCTACTTTAGTTGTTGCAGAGAAAAAACAAATAGGTTCAGGAACAGTTGCTGTGGGTTCGCAGGAAGAGACTAAAATAGTTGCTGCAGGTTCGCATCTATAGCACTATGGCATAATAGACTTAGGCATATGAGTGAAAAGGTATGAAGGTACTTCATTCTAAGAAAGTTTTACCAGGTCTAAAATGTATTAATATGGATTTCTGTGAAAGTTGTGTGTATGGAAAACAAAAGAGAGATTTCTCAAGGATGGGAAGCAAAAGAAAGATGAAAAGTTGGAGCTTGTGCATACAGATGTATGTGGACTAGCTCAAGTATCTTCTCTCGATGGATCTTGGTATTATGTTACATTCATAGATAATGCAACTAGGAAGGTTTGGATTTATTTCTTTAGGCAGAAATTTGATGTATTTGAAACATTTAAGAAATGGAGAAGCTTGGTTGAGAATGAGACAGGTAAAAGATTAAAATGTCTCAAATCTGATAATGGTGGTGAGTATTGCATCAAAGAATTTGAGGATTATTCTTCCTTTAATAGAATTCATAGGCAGAAAATGGTTCCAGGGACTCCACGGGAGAATGGAGTGGATGAGCGCATGAATAGGACAATAATGGAGCGTGCAAAGAGCATGAGATTGCATGTTTGGCTACCTTTAAACATGTGGGCAAAGGCTGTCAACACCGCTGTATATTTAATTAACAAAGGTCCTTCATTTCCTTTGGGCTATGGTATTCTAGAGGAAGCATGGACAAGTAAGAAGGTGAGTTATTCTTTTATCAAAACCTTCAGATGTGAAGCATTTGCACGTGTAGATTTTAAAAATAGAACCAAGCTAGATGTAAAATAAAAAAGGTATATCTTCGCTGGATATGGCATTGATGAATTTGGTTATAGGCTTTGGGATGTTGAAAATCTAAAAATTGTGAGAAGCAGGGATGTTGTATTCAATGAGAATCTATTGTACAAAGATCTGTTACAGTAGCATGCGAAGAAAGAAAAGGATTATGTGGTGCTGGATGATACTCCAGATAGTGATGTTCTAGTGGTTCCTCATGCTCTGCAATAACAACAAGAAATACCACAAACTCTAGTGAATGTTAGACGGTCAATAAGGCTAAGTAGACCTCCTGACAGGTTTTCTCCCTCTTTGTATTCTATTTTGTTAACAGATGCTGGTGAACCGGAAGGGTATGATGAAGCTATGCAGGTGGATACAAAGGTTCAGTGGGAGCTTGCAATGAAAGAAGAAATGGACTCCTTGCTAACAAATCAGACATGGGAATTGTGTAAGTTGCCTACAGGTAAAAAGGCTTTACCAAACAAATCAGTTTATAGGTTGAAAGAGGAAGATGGAGGTAAGAAAAGATTTAAAGCTAGGTTAGTTGTAAAAGGATTTGCATAGAAAAAGGGCATTGATTTTGATGAGATTTTTTCTCTGGTTGTTAAGATGACTTCCATTCGTACTGTTTTAAGTCTTGTGGCTGCTAAAGATTTGCATTTGGAATAGCTAGATGTGAAAACTGCCTTTCTCCATGGTGATTTGGAGGAGGAGATATATGGAACAACCCCAAGGATTTGAGGTCAAAGTTAAGGAGAAACTGGTGTGCAGATTGAAGAAGAGCTTATATGGCTTAAAACAAGCACCTCGGCAATGGTACTTGAAATTTGATAGTGTTATGGATGAGCAAGGCTACAACTGGTGTAATTCTGACCATTGTGTGTATTTTAAGAGGTTGGATAATGACAACTACATTATTTTATGTTTATATGTTGATGACATGCTTGTAGCAGGGTCTAACATGGATCACATAAGTGAGATAAAACAACAATTAGCACAATCATCTGCTATGAAGGATTTTGGGGCAGGAAAGAAAATCCTTGGTATGAAAATTTGTAGAGATAGGAAGAATAGAAAATTGACTCTATCTCAGGCTGATTATGTTGAAAAGGTGTTACAGAGATTCCATATGGAGAATGTAAAAGCTGTCAATACACATTTGCCTAGTCATTTAAAATTGACTAAGGAAATGTGTCCAAAGACACAAGAGGAGGAAGAGAAAATGTCCAAGGTACCATATGCTTCAACTGTAGGAAGTTTAATGTATGCCATGGTATGCATGAGATCATATATTGCACATGTTGTAGGAGTCGTAAGCAGGTATATGAGTAATCCCGGATTGGAGCATTAGAATGTGGTAAAATAGATTCTCAGATATTTGAGAGGTACATCCAATAAACACTCATGTTTTGGGGGCTCTAATACTATTTTAGCAGGCTATGTGGACTCATATTTGGCAGGGGATATTGATACCAAGCAAAGTACTATAGGTTATGTCTTTACTGTAGGTGGGACAACAGTGAGTTGGATCTCTAGGTTGCAAAAGGTGGTTGCTTTATCCACCACGGAGGCAGAGTATGTAGCTGCAACAGAGGCAAGCAAGGAGATGATATGGCTGCAATCTTTGATGGAAGAATTGGGCAAACAATAGGATAACAATTATTTATTTACAGACAGTCAGAGTGCTATACATCTTGTAAATAATTCTACCTTGCATTCAAAGACCAAACACATACAGCTAAGGTATCACTTCATCTGATCGGTGTTGGATGATGGACAGTTAAGGCTGGAAAAGATACATACATATGACAATCAATCAGATATGTTTATGAAGGTAGTGACAAGGGAGAAGCTAAGCTCCTCTTCAGCTTCAGTTGGTCTTCAAGACTAAAAATAATAAAATCAAAACAACAGGGTCCAGGGTGCTTATTTCCAGTGGGAGCTGTAGGGTCAGCGGTGTTATGATCAATCCCCAAGTGGGAGATGATATGGTGTGGAGTCTGATCAGTCTCCAAGTGAGAGATTGTTGTTATATGGAGCCTAATCAGACTTGGAGGTTAAATTTTTCCCACTTTTATTAGCATGGTTTTCGCCCAAATCATTTAACGGGGGAATCAGAAGGGGGGCAGAGCCCCTCTTGTGGGGCCTAGGGGGATGATCCCCTGGTGGGGGCCCAGGGGCAGAGCCCATGGTGGGGGTATGGGGGTAACGCCCCCAGCGAGGGCTGTTAGGGGCAGTGCCTACAGTCAGGGGCTCGAGGGCAGCGCCCCTGAAGAAAAAATTGCCTATTATTTTATAAAGGTGTTGAGAGTTATTTTTCTATTAGCTGACATAAAAAACCCTATTTGTTGTAATCGACATAAGTATTGATAAAATGGCTAAGGGTTAGGGTTTTCATTGATATTGTATTATAGCATTTGCAATGGTATTGAGTTGCAAGGATTGCTGGTTGTAATTGGTTTGATTTATAGGATAATAATATTAGACTCTCTGTTGGTGGATGTAGCTAGAGTTTGGGTGAATCATGTTAAAAATTGTCTCTTGTTGTTATTATTTTTTGTGTATTTTCATTCCTCTGTTTAATCTTTATTTGCATTTAATTGATATCTTCTGCATGCAATTCCTAACACCTATCACAAATCTTGCTTGCTCAGGAGAGATCTGAGGAGTCAAGCACTTCTTTAGATGCTTTGTAATAATTTTGGTGATTATCTTGAAAGTGAAATTGCAAAGCACAATAGGATGAAACAAATCTAAAGAAGAGGCTCTATCTTTTTTTGGAATAAGAGCTATAAAAGTAGAGTTGATGGATTTGATCATCTGTTTATTATCCTGAGACTCTTGAACAACCTCTAACAAGCCTCCCTTAAAAATTTCCCAAAACTTCTGGATGAATTCTATGGGAAAGCCATCAGGTCCAGGAGCCTTACCTTACTTCATCTGGAACACAATAGACTCCATCTCCTCCAAAGAGATAGGTTTCATGAGGGAAATGTTCATGTCATCAGAGACTAAGGAGGAGATGCAATCAAGGATGATTCTCTCACTATTCATGTCTCGAGGACCCTATTCTATAAAAAGTAAGGAGAAATGTTGGGAGATATCTGGAAAAAAATTCAACTGTTCCCCCGAGCAGAAGTAAGGGAGACCCTGAACCATTACCACATTTGCAATCCTTCACTGAGTTGTGAAAAAAAAAGTGTTCTTATCACCTTCCTAAAGCCAACTAATCCAGTATTTTTGTTTCCAATAAATCTTGTCCCAAAGCTCCCACTCTGAAAGTTCCTTAGAACAAATATATTCTTATCATAGAAGCTCCTCAGTCATGTCTTCATCCTTAATCTAAAAAGCAATTCCCTCTAGCTTATTCTAAAGATGTTTTTTAATTTGAAAAATGTTCCCAAAAGAAGACCAATTCCACCTTTTTAGATTAAACTTGAAAAACTAAAGCCTCTTGAAAAAAGTGTACATAACTGTACCAGTAGTAGGCTTTATATCCCTCCACTAAGCCTCGATGAACTTATGTAGATCATAGTCCCATAACCACATAAACTAGAATTTGAAAGGAGGATTTTTCAGAACATATAACACTAAGGAATAGAACTTGATTGACTAGTGATCAGACCCCCTCCATCCCAATATCTTAGAAAAAGAAGTCTAATTGTTACCAATCTAAAAATTAGAGACAAGAAATTTGTCAAGTCTTTTTGAGAGAATCTATTCCACATCTTCGATTATTCCAGGTGAAAATTCCATTACTTGGCATCACATCCACCAAGTTGAGGAAAGAAATGTTATCCCACATTAAAGCAGAAAAAGGGCCAAGAATCTCAATACCCCCACTTTTCTCATTTAGGCTAACTATAGTATTAAAATCCCCTACTAAAATCTAGGGGAGAGAAGGAACAAGAGAATGAATAAATTTGATATGGGACTAGATCAAAACCTTACCTAGAAATTTTATAGGTTCATAGACATTGGTGAGAAGCATAGTCTCCCCAGATTCAAAGCATGACACCACCACTGAAATAGATTTTTACTCCCTAACCACTAAGAGGGATTAATTCTACGAGGATCCCAAAGGCAAGCTACTCCTCTAGAAGAACCTTGAGCACTAATGCTTAGGCATTGACCCCCTCTCTAGATCCTATAAGAAATATTAGCCATGTATTCAACTGAAAGCTTTGTTTCCTGAATGAAAACCATATCAGTTCTATGATCCCAAATAAGATTCTGAGTAGCCTTTTGTCAAGGGATGCTGCTCAAACCCCTTGCATTCCATTAGATTACAATCATTTTGGGGGATTAGAAAAGTGAGTATCAAGTGTCTTAATGATCCCTAATTCCACCAACAATTCCCCTATCAGTTTCATTTTCTTCTGATCTTCCTTCCTTCCTTCCTACCTTTGCTACCTTCTCAACTCCTCCTTTCTTGATATTTTTTTTTGTAGTCCTAACAAAGGAGGAGCCCTCTTTTTTCCATCTTCCTTTTCCCCCAAGGAATGCATAGGAGTGGACACAACATTGCCTTCAATCGATTCCATTTGGATTTGTGTCATAGGGATAGAGGTTGTTCCTTCTATAGCTATCTTTGAAATGTCTTGAAGCCTAACCTCTTTCCCTATAGGGCCAATTTCTTCTTGTAAACCCTTCAGCATCTCTAAAGCTAGATTTGGAATAGAGATATTGGAAGTATCAAGATTTGAGATAAGTAAATCCTATACAACCATGTTGACATCATGTTCCATTGAACCCTTAAAATTTTTAAGGACATCAAACTTGTTGCTGGGGATTGCAGTGGAAGAAACTTTATTCTATCGATTCATATTCTTCGCCTTTGATCGAGATTTCTTAGGAATGAAGCCATTTCAGTGGGGCACAACACTCTGAACATGGGCCTTTCCTTTTTCTTTAAGATTGGCTGCATGCATTGCAGGAGGAGGCTCAGGGAACTTAGGGCCCAATTCTAGGTAGTTCCTTTGTAGGTGTCCACATTCATGACATGCCTGACACCGAAAGGGCAATGCTTCATAATCAATTTGTTGGATCTAGTTTAGGTTGCCCAATCTAATCTCCACCAATTTTGGAAGTGGATTATTCAAATTGATCTCAACACAAATGTGGGCAAAAGTGACAATCTTCTTGTCAAGGGTTTGGTGAGAAGGACCCAAGGGTTTCCCAACAACCACTGTTATAGCTTGTAGAATGTCTTGTCGCCAGAACTCCATTGGAAGCTAGGGAAGTCAAACCCAAACATGAAACTTCGACATGAGCTCCTCCACTAGATCAAATTGTATAGTTTGATAAATAAACTTTCTTGGTTGTGGAAATATGGGCTCCTTCAAAAATCATGTTTCAATTTTCCAATCTAGAAAACACCACAAATAAATATCCATTTGTAGCTAAGATGATTTTCATATCACCCTCAGGGTTCTAGTTGATTTTGGCCCATGGCTCCAAAAACGCCATGGAAATTTGGATACTGATGAACATGCAAATTAAAGCATGTTCAAATAAACAAAGCACTTCGTTAGCTATGGATTCAGGGTTAATCACCACAATAGGCTGGTCCTTGCATTTCTCTAGGCATCCATTAGCTCTCAACCTAGGCTCTAAATGAATCACAGATTTAGACTCCTCAGTAGCATGCAATAAAAAATCCATCGCATGTGCAAGATCAGATGTCAAAGGCTCATTCCCATTGACTTCATCTTTAAAAGATAGGAGAGGGGGGTCCCTAGATCCCCAAAAGTCACCATGGAGGCCACCACCACCAGCTCTACGTCAAAAAATAGGGAAAGGAACACAATTTATAATTTAAAACCACAAGTCAAAGACCCACAAATCCCATTGATCTACAGACAAAGACTCCTACTCACTGCTAAATAAGACTTTGAAAGCAAAGAGTGTACAACCCCACAAACATGCCTGGGCCACCCTCAACTTATCAAAAAATTGACACCCTATTCACCTATTCACTCCGCCGCTACTTGTATAAATTATTTTATATATCCCACTCCATAATTTCAAGTCTAAATTATACATGGGGGTACTATTAGTTGATCAAAAAATGTGATAGCATTAAATTAACCACGGGAGAATATCAAATTGATTGTCTAATGTTTTCTATTCCATGGGTGTAGTAGATATTGTGTTGGGAGTAGAGTGGCTTGCTACATTATGAATAATTGCTCGCTAAACTTCTAGTAGTTATTCATGATATTTCTCTCAGAGGGAATGATAGTTGAACTAAGAGGGTCATGTGTAAAGTCCCCACAAATAGTAAGCTCTCATCAAATGTGAAATATTCTTAGCAAAGGGGCTAATGGATTTGTTGCACAATTATTTTCATTAGTATCCTATTAGCCAAATTTTCCTATCTAGCTAGATCTACAAGAAACTATAGATCATCACTTAGTAGTTTTTGGAGGCATGCCTAAAGGATTTCCTTTAAAAAGGGACCAAGATCATACCATTCAACTAGTACTAGGAAGCCAACCACCCAACATCAGGCCTTACAAGTACCCATATATACAAAAAGGTTTAGGAGATGCTAGAGGCATGTATCATTAGCCATAGATAGAGTGAATATTCTATCCTGTAGTAATGGTGCATAAGAAGGATGACACTCGGTGCATGTGTCTACACTATAGGGAGCTCAACAAATACACTATCAAAGATAAGTTTTCTATTCTGGTCATTGATGATTTACTACATAAATTGAATGTAGCTATGTTTTTTTACAAAACTTGATCTTAGACTAGGTTATCACCAAATTTGAATTAAGGAAGAAGATATTCTCAAGACAAGATTTAGGACTCATGAGGGTCATTATGAGTATCTAGTGATGCCATTTGGTCTTACTAATGCTCCCTCTACATTTCAAAGTTTGATGACCATCTTTAAGCTATTTTGAGAAAGTTTATATTAGTGTTTTTTGATGATATATTGATTTATAGAAAGACATGGGAAGAGCATTTGCATCATGTAGATCAAGCATTACAAATTGTCAAACATCACCAGTTATATGCTAAACCTTCCAAGTGTGCTTTTGGTCTCAAAGAGGTGGATTACTTGGGTCACATAGTGTCTTATGAAGGAATAAAGATTGATCCTAAAAAATCAAGGCTATGATAGAGTGGCTTATTCCTAAAACCATTAAGAACTTGAGGGGCTTCTTAGGACTCACTAGATATTATAGAAGATCTATGAAGAACCATGGTTGTATAGTAGCACCCCTTACAACTCTGTTGAAGAATGGTGTTTTTCTATGGAATGAGTTAGCTAATACAACATTTGAGACATTGAAGGGGGATATTTGTACCACTCCAATTCTAGCCACTCTAGACTTCACCAAGGATTTTATTGTGGAGTGTGATGTTTTAGGATATGGTATATGAGTATTTTTGATGTAGGTAGGTAAGCCCATTGCTTTTGAAATTTGTCAATTGAAAGGTAAGAATCAACTCAAACCCATTTATGAGAAGGAAATGCTAGTTATTCTTCATGCAATGAAATAGTCGAGGCCATATCTGATGGGGAGACACTTCAAAGTTAAGATAGATCATGATAGCCTAAAATATTTCTTGGAGCAATGATTATCATTTGAAGAGCAACAAAAATGGGTCACTAAGATGTTGGGGTATGACTTTGAGATCATCTATGAGAAAGGAAAGGAGAATATAGTGGTTGATGCACTATCTAAGAAGTATGATAAGGATGAGGCATTATTGTGTGCTATTATTGGGTTGAAGAAGCCAAAGTAGAGTAGCAGAATGATGTTTCTACAAGGAATCTCATTTAAGAGTTGCAAACTGATCCTAGAAGTTCAGATACGTTTTGTTTTTGGAAGGGACACTTTGTGGTATAAAGATAGATTGTACCTATGCAAAAATTCCACCCTCACACAAGATTCTTAAAGAGCTCCATGATACTCTAATTGGGGGTCATTCAAGATTTATGAAGACATATCATTGAATTGAGTAGGATTTCTTTTGGGAAGGGATTAAAGGTGATATTAAAAAATATGTGGTAGAATGTTTGGTATGTCAAAGAAATAAAGGGGAGACAATTAAGACACCTAGTCTTTTGCAGCCTTTAGCTATCCCCAACCAATGATGGGAAGAAGTCTCCATGAATTTCATCATAATCCTTCCAAGATCTAAAGGTAAGAGTGTCATCATGGTAGTGGTAGATAACCTCACCAAATATTCCCCTTTTATTGCATTACTCCATCCTTTTACAAGTATAGTGACAAAAACATTTATGGAGAATCTACAAAATTTACAAGGTAGCCCAAGGGTTATTGTTAGTGAACATGATCTCATCTTTATTAGTAAAATTTGGATAGATTTATTCTCTTGTTTGGGTACTTAATTGCTCACAACTCTTCATACTATCTTCAATTAGATGGGTAAATTAAGGTTGTCAATAAGTGCTTGGAAGGATATCTATGTTGTTTCACTTCAGATAAGCAGTCTCAGTGAGTAGATGGTTACCACTAGAAGAATGGTGGTAGACCACTTCCTTCCATACTTCTTTACAAATGTCCCTATTTATGGCATTATATGGATACCATCCGCCATCAATCGAACATCATCATTGAAGGTGAGACCAAGAGTTCAAGCTATGAAGGACTACATGCATCATCAACAACAGGTACTTTTAGGACTCAAGGAGAATTTAGCCATGACATAAAATAGAATGAAATATAGGCTAACCAACATCATAATGAAAGGAGTATTGAAGTTGGTGATTGGGGTTTCTTGAGATTGCAACCTTATAAGCAAATGTTCCTGAAGCAACAAACAAAGAACAACAAGTTGTCACTAAAATATTATCATCCATACTAGATTCCTAATGTAACCTACAAGCTTGAGTTATTGCCTACAACAAAGATACATCCAATTTTTCATGTTTCTTGTTTAAAGAAGGTGATTGATCGACATATTCCTACACATATAGTGTTACCAAAGCTAGATGAAGAAGGGATAATCATTTTGGATCTAGAGTTAATTCTCCAGACACACATAAAGAAGTTGAGGACTAGGTCAATCATTGAGTATCTCATTCAATAAAAGAATTTACAAGATGAAAATGACATGTAGGAAGATGAAGATTTTCAGTAGAAGCATCCATAGTTGATCAACATTGAGGACAATGCTTCTTTGAATGGGGGCATGCTATGCCATTAATCTTATAGTGTGTATAGGGTTATGAGTAGTCGGCTTGTGGCTACCTCGACTCTTAATTAAGTTATATGATCATTATTACATTCTTATTTAGATATTTAGGTCAGTCTAGGTGTTATATTTTGGTATCTAAGTCAGCCTGTGTGAGGCATAAATAGGGTATATATAAGCGGTTGTGAGTGTTATTTGATCATTATATTATGAATTCTGTTCTTATTGGAGATATTTGGAGGTTTGCCCCTTCGAAGTGGCTTATTATTATTAAGTATTGTCAAGTATTTGTAGCATATTTCCTGTTATATTCTTCTCTTGTGCACGTTATTTCATTACATTTTTTCAGTAAACACATGATATCATGAAAACATATGCTAAAAGATTTGAATTGAAACAGTGTTTGGACTTCTACCGTTCACCCATTTGTCTCTATTTTCATGAGAGCTTTTAATTCTATATATACTTGATGATTCTCTACCAACCATTGTGTAAAACCTCCATCATGTTTGTATTTAACATTTGGTATCTTAAAGATCAACTTGAAAATAACAGTTGACACAATTATGATCACTTTTCTTGTTGCATTTAAAATCTTACTTGAAGTTGTAATTGTTAGTGAAAAATGTGAACAATAGCATTAAACAACTAATCATCCAATAACTCAATGGAAATTGATGTAAATACAAGTAAACAAAAATTCTACCTTCGAAGACCATTTTACCTCTATGCTTCCATTGTTCGCCTATCTCTTCTTGATCTTGATGGTAATGGAGCTCTCAGGAGTGTGTACTTCCTTGCTGTTGAAGATGACAAGAGTAGAACAGCTGTAGGTGGATAATGCAATGGAGGTTACACTACAATGCAATACTAATGGAGATGGATTGATGGAGACATGATTGGATGATGATTATGATAATGAGGTTGTGTAAATGTAAATGGAGATAACTTTGCCAAAGGTACGCTGGTATGATTCCTGCAGAGTAAGATTACAAATGCTTGAGTGGATACAAATGAGGGGATGAGGGTTCCTTTTATAGGCTCAAGAGAGGCCAAATCCAAGTGTCAATAGATCCATGACTGGAGGAATTACCTGTGAGGTGTATGGTTGAGAAAGTTTGAGGGAATGTGTGTCAATCAGAAGATGACAAGTGTCCAAGCTCCTTTCATGAGTTTATGGGAGTTAACATAATAGATTGAAGAATTAACAGAATAGATTGAGGAGTGAACTCAATTGACTGATTAGTTAACTGATTTGATTGATGAGTTAACTAATTTGATTGGAGGATAAATAGAACATGTGGGTGAGGGAATATTGGCCAATTAAATATTAAAATATTTAATTATGTGTGCAACATGATGAGGTGGAAAGGTGATGTGGATTTATGGAATTAGGATTTAGGATAGAGGAATTTGGGATTAATTAAATAATTTAGAATTATTTAATTATATGAGACCTTAGAAGAATTAGGGAATTTAATTAAATAATTAATTTTATTTAATTATGGGATAATGAACCAATCAAATAAATTAGAATATTTATTTAATTGATAGAAGAATAAGAATTAAAATAAATATTAAAATATTTGCTTAATTCGACACGAGTCATTTTTAGGTACATACAGTAATAGTGCAATTTACCATGTCATGTATGTGATTCTAACATGGAGAAACATTAAGCTGGCCAATAGCCTAATGAAGTTGTTGGACACTTTAATTTTTATACTTAAACCAATTGTAGGATTCTCAAAAGCATAGAAAAATTACATTGAAGTAGTGTTGAGAGGTGGTTCCATATATAATTTTGATATCCTCGTACTTAGTTGGCCTGGGAATATTCTTGGGTGCCATGATCAAATGTAACTTGCCTCAAACAATATCTACAACCTTCAATTCATTGCTCCATCTTTCGGACTCTGTAACAATTCACTTTTTGCAATTACAGAAAGTCATTGCTTGCAATTCACTTTTGCGATTACAAAAGTCATTGTTTGGATATTCTATCAAACAGTACACGTGTCTTGTCTATGCTTCCACATTTGTATGCATGTCGTCCAGAGCAGTTGTTGCAATAGTATGCCAAATTTACACACGTCTGCTTCCATTTTGGAATGTACTGAGAGTATGTTGTCAAATGTGAACTGATCGTTGGAACTTGCTTGCTGCAATTAATGAAATACTGTCTCTGACTCATGAAGATATCCATATCTTCTGTAGGCTGCAATAATTATTCCATCCAACAAACATCCATACTTCACATTCGCTTAATAAGCTTAATGTGAGAAGTTGTACATGTAGCAATTATACGTGTTCAAACCATTATAATTATACCTGCCTTATATCTGCTCATGCGTGGTGCTATTGTGGCTGACTGTATAGCTAGATTAGAGATTCATATAATGATTAAAAAATATGTTAGTCATTAGACGATTTTATGCCATGAGAAGGTGGTATGTATTTTTGTTTGAATCGTTCTACTTAAATATCATCCATTTCAATGGTTAAAAAATCAATAATAATTTTACACTTCATTCATAACAAAAAGTGGTAAATATTTGTGTTAGTTTTATTGTCCAAAATTAACTTTTGAGTGTTGAAGTGGATGATATTTAAGAATAGCTGGCTTGAATGATAGTATGATTCACTATAAATTAAGGAGGAGAGAAGAATGAGGAGCAACAAAAGTAATGTTGTTACGTAGGTTGAACATGCTTAGAAATTTAAGAAAGACATCTGTTGGTATTTGGCATGATTGGTGCCTCATCAGCTTCTTCCTATTCCCCACTTGTCATTTTATTAAAATTAGTAGATACTAGTGAACATTAAATGACGTTTCCTACTACAATTAGCATTAATTCTTTTCATATATCCATGAACATATCCTTCTACGATTATCATTCCTCCTTTTTCAACTAAATATTTTCATTAACAGACAAGTAGAAAATGGAGATAGCAGCACTACAAAGACAAGCACACAAGTTCACAAATCTTTCACTGCATTATTTATTGATAGATATGTTTATTTATGCAAACACATACGCAGCGTTATATTGGACTTGTCCAACCTCTACACTAACAAACTACAAGGCTACAATTGCTCATAAACCTACATCTAACAACACATATACATGATTTGTCTACACATACTAATAGTTCACTATTACATTTATTTATGTTGGAGCATATATTCCAACACCCCCTCTCAACACTACAACACTAAACTAACTAATAACATAAAAAACAATAGAAATACACTATATAGAAGCTATTCTTTGAAAATAGTTCTTGGACAAGTAAGACTTCTTCAAGCTGTTCTAGATATAGTCTCCCAGTTGTGATCCACGTTCTCAACATCATTGAACATAATTTGCACATGAAGTGTCTCATCACCCTCGTAAAGGTATGATGCCAAACTTCCGGATTTCGGATCTCCCCTGAACTATTGGACATCAATCGTCACATGCATGTCTCATAACCTCAATGAGGTATAGTTTCTCTTATCCACAAGCATCTTGGATTATTGAATATCTATCTATCCTCCACTGCATCCCTCCTTGTCTTCAAAGTGTTGGACTCTTCAAAATAGGACAATTGCATCATCTTCAATGAAGTCATCATCATTGTCAATATCTGGTGGTTCTTCAACAATGACTATATTTACTAATTCTTTAAGTTTCACTTTGAGAAGGTCACTTGCACAGATTTTACAATTAATTACATTGTATGACCATTTTTTCCACAATAGTAACACTTGATCTCATTCTTACCTATCATTCTCATTCCCATCCTTTTCTTTGAGTATAGTGCAAATTCTTGTTGAGTACCTCCTTCTGAATCTCTTGTAGTTGCTCTCTTTTCTTTAGCTAGGAGAGCTGAAATCATGTCTTCTAGAGTTTGTGAAGACATTTGATTGAGAGTAAAAATGACATTGTTGTATTTTGAAGGAAAACTATTTAACAAAATAGCTTTAGCATCCTCTTTATCTACCACAACATCGACTTCTGCTAGTTGTCTAATGAGAGATTTTAGGTTGTTTATGTGGCTAGACATAGTGACTTCATTACACATCTTAAATATGAATAATTGCAGCTTGAGAGAAAACTTTGCATTCATTGCTTTTGCTCCAAACAACTTATTTAATTCATCCCAGATTCTTTAGATGATTTTTCTAGATCAACATGATGTAATTCTGAATCTGAAAGAGCAAGGTCAATAATGAACTTGGCTTTGTCATCTCTGCTTTCCCACTCAATCTTTTTTTAGCATCTGTAGGTACTACTTCCGTGCCATTCACTATGCCCCATAAATTTTTGTTCATCAATTGCATTTGAAATTTTTAGCTTCAATGTGTGAAAATTGTGGCCATTAAATTTTTCTAGAGGTGTTTCCATTTTTTTGAAAATTATGTGACTAAACTTTCTTGGAAGCAAGAAGAAAACTCTATATTTTGAGAGAAATATCTTTGTGAATTTTGTTTGATCTTGTAAAAAATTCATTGAGTGTAGTAGTAGCTCCTAAGTGATACAATTCTTCCTTTAAAAACTGCAATGGATCTGCACCATCAACGATCTGCAGAATGCAAACAATATGCCTCTTCCCTTTTTAGTTGGTTGCTTACTCTTAAATATGATGATCTTTGTGCTTTGATACCAAAATAGAAAATGGAGATAGTAACACTATAAAGATAAGCACACAAGTTCACAAATCTTTCACTGCATTCTTTATTGACAAATTTATTTATTTATGCAGATACAGACGTAGAGTTATGTTGGAACTTGTTGTGATGTTCACAACACGCCCCATTTTACTCCTTAGCAAAATGAGGACCCCTGCTGTCGCTGTTGCTTTTGCTTTTTGTGTGTATTTTTTTTGCTTGGTGGTAAAGGGAAAAGGGGATTAAAATATACAAACCTTGTTGAAAATAGAAAAAAAATGTATTTTCAGTACCAGGGCATGATATGGTTGGATTCCTGGTGAAAAATAAGCTAGGGTTGCTTTTTGAATCATCTTAAAATTCACCATATTTTGCAAGTTATGATTATTTTGGTAAAATGTACATTCAAGTTTGTATATCGCTTTCATATACTAGGCCGTTTGTTTTTTCTTTTTCCTTATATGCATTTGATGAAAGTTTTGATATATACATACAAGTGGACCCGAAGTGGTTTTAGGTTAAAGAAAATTATTGTTTTAGATCCACTTTGTATCTCACGTTTGTATGTCTGGCAGGTGAAATATACAGGGCACCTCATGCATGCGTGGACCCGAGTTTATTAAATAAAGAAGGATCCTTGTATGTATCCTTGCTTGTATATGAGGTTGGACACCAAGTGAATAGTGCGTGGGTCCCACCCCCCTCGTCGGCCTAACTTTTGATATCGGCGGGGAGTTGTTTTGTCTTGGCGATATCCTGTGTTTCGCTGATAAGCGTTTCGTATCGGCCTAACTGTGGCTATCAGAGTTTGATGATAATTTCACGCTGAAGGGTTTGCTCCCGTCGATGGTGCGGGGGTTGCATATGTATTGCTATCGATGTGACTTTTGGTATCGGTGAAGTTTTGAATTGCCTCGCCGATAGGCAATGTTACGCTGATGGAAAGAAAGTAGTAAAGGGTATCGGTGGGAGTCACATCGGCCAGACAATGGCGATCGGTGGAGAAAATTGAGCCCGCATCGAAAGGCAATGTTACGCCGATAGAAAGAAACAATAATGATTGGCAGGAGATATCTTATGTTACGCCGATATAAATAATTTAAAGATATCGGCCAGAGTGAAATGATCGGTGGAGAAAATTGAGCCCGCGCCGATAGGCAATGTTACGCTGATAGAAAGAAACAATAATGATCGACGGGAGATATCTTATGTTACGCCGATAGAAAGAATTTAAAGATATCGGCCAAAGTGAAGTGGTCGGCGGAGAAAATTGAGCCCGTGCCGATAGTGTTACGTCATGCCGATGGATGGGGAACGGTATACAGAGAATTTGAACAAGCTACATCGGCGTAAGGTGGGCGATCAGAATGAAACATTAAGCCCGTGCTGATGAGTGAAAGTCATGTTGATAGGAAAGAAACACAAGTCAATAAGGCTATTTCACTGAAAGTTGAGCGATCAGTATGAAATTTTCTTGGACTCTCCGATGAGTGGATCTCACACCGATAGGCAGGGAAATATAGAACAATAGGAATTTAAGGGCATTTTAGGACCTGAATGCATGTTTTTGGTCAACAATGGTTCACTCGACCAGTTTAACGCTGTATTTGCATTTTGGACTCAATTTTCATAGATTTGGGGCCCGATTGATGCGTTCACACAGTCACGACTAGATTTGGCAGATTGTTTTCCTTCCTACAGGTTTGTTAAATGTTAATACTTATTGCTTATCTCTTTTTTTGCAGGTTTGCATGTGAAGAAGGGCTGAAACTTGATGACGATGACATCACGGAGGAGGGAAATCCAATCTCAGGAACAGGGGAAGATAAGGATGAAGGGCGAGTAAGTCAAAGGCCTTCATTGATGAAGACAAAATGCAGCTGAAGACATTACTGCAACAGACCACAGAAGTTATTATTGAGCTGCTAGGGTTTCCGAGTGGCATATTTTGCCCAGATTGGATGTATGCTCAGAGGTATTTTGGGAGACTTATTCTTCAACATTTATTGCTGTAGCTAGAGGTTTGAACCATTGTTTAACTAGGGTTTTGAGTTGTATTGAGGACAATCAAAAAGTCTATATATTGTGCCTCTCTACTTTGTAAAACTTTACACAGGGGCTACACAGGGATTTTTAGAAAATAGCTAGTAGTTGTATTAAAGGGACCTTTTAGTTTAGAAGTAGAAGAAGGAGGTCGCCTGTGTCTGTAATAAGGAATGTGTGGAACATCTAGCTTCCTTACTGTATCTGTAAAGCTTGTAAGTTTTCTGTAATTTGATCATTGAAGCTAAGAGTCATTCAGACATTGTAAATCTTATATGACTGTCTGTTTCTAATACAATTGAATCTAGGATTCTGCATCTATCTTCTGAGTGTTTTCTTGCTCTTTATTGTGTTTGAAACATTTTCTCTTCGAGCTTGCAATCTTAAGCGTATGTTTGTGAAAATGCTCAGAACTTACATTTAAGGTTTTTGTCTGTGGATTTGATCAATTTGCTGCAATACTTATAAAGTGCATAACAGAACAATTAGATCCTTTGGTAGAATGAATGGAGTTTAGATTAGATCTTTCTAACTTTTCCCAACCCATCTGAAAATACTTAGCTTAAAATGTAGAAATTTGAAAGAAATTTGTCTCATATTTGAAGAAGCATGAACAATAGAGTTTGAAAGTAGACAAGTTTTCATAAATATAAAGAGAAGAAAGCTGCAATAATTCAAGAAGACCATTCAAAAGTTTTGCAGCATAGTAATATTTTATGCAAAAGGAATGAACAACTTGCTGATATTTATGATCTTTTTGCATAGTTTGAGTCCAGTTAATCATCAAGAAACCCTAAACAACATAAGGCCCCTTGAACATTACAGCTTCACATCGACCAACTGAATTTGCCCAACAGGTCAAGACCTGACCATATTAAACTTGGGATTAAGTGAATCTTAATCGATTCCTTCATATCTTTCAAGTTAGTTTTGGTTCATTTTATGTGAATTTTAACTAATTGTTATGATTGCATCAAAACAATCACCAACAGTTTTTCTAGCGCTAGAAGGAGGGCCGACTTGAGTTAGGGTTTGTTCCAAACTGGCTAATAACAGTGATAGAGTGACTAGGTCTAGATCCAGTTCAGGGGATATATTTGTGCAATTACCTGATAGAGGGCGAAGTAAGAGCCCTTTGATTTGGAATCCTAAACTATTGCAAGTAGGAAGTTCATCTGGAACGCCCCTTGGATCATCTTATACTATTCATAGCTTTGTAAGTCCTGACAGATCTTCATTCAGATCTCTAAATCTTGGTTCGGGTACTCTTAGGGATTCTAATCCCCCATGAAATCTAGGTATTCCCACAGGTCCAGGTCAAGCTCAAGCACCTGCAATGGCTTATTTCAATGACCAGTCCCCCATACAATTCAATGATTATAATGAGATGACCAAAAATATGGAAAAGATATGTCCCAAATACCAGCTACACCAAGACCCAGAAGACCACATTAGAATATTCAAGGAGGCATGCTTTAGGGCCAGATTAGAACACGAGGACGTGGTGTGTAGATTGTTTCCCTACACCTTTAATGAGTAAGCCTCTAACTGGTATGTAAACTTACCCAATGGCTACATTTCTTCCTGGTCACTTATGGAAGAAGCATTTCTGTCTAGATTTAGAGGACCCATTGATCCTTGCATTTTGTATCATAAATTGGCTACTATAAAATGAGGTGAGGGAGAGTTAATTGATAATTTCAATGACAAATTTCAAAAGGCCTACTCTAGGCTAGTAGCCCCTTACACCATGGATGATGATACCTTGTTAGCTATGTACTATGCAGCCTTAGATCCTTTAACTGCCATGTTTGTCAAAAGAAAACCTGACATAGATTCAATATCTAAAGCCTATAAAGAGGCAACCTTAGTAAATCAAGAGATGAGGCATACAACTTATAGTCCATTTGTTAATGGAGGAAATTTTGGGGTGCAAAATCAGGCACAACCTTGGAATGGAGTCCCTATGCATCACACTCCATTATTAAATCCGGTTCCTTCTTACACACCTATGTATAGTCCTACCCCAATCCAAGCCATAGCTCCTTACACGAGTAACACTTCTAATAACAGTCAAAATAATGGTCAACCTTTCTTCCAACCCCCTAGGGATACAACTGTGGCAAAAGCGCAAGAGGAAAGGGAAGAAATTAAAGAGATCACTGCGCATTTGAAAAGATTGACCACTGAAGAAACACAACTAAGAAATGAGAACCTCAATGGAAGAAGTAACCAAGGATATAATCAAAATCAGAATTATAACCAAGGCCAAAATTAGAACTATAGTTCAAATCAAAATCAGCATTACAATCAGAACTATAATCAGAGTCAACCCCAGAATAACAACCAAGGCCAAAATTCAAATCAGAATCAAAACTATAATCAACATCAAAGTCATAACCAAGGGCAACCAATGCAAAATAGAGGGCCAGTGATAGATAATAGGGCTTGGAGTAACAATAACAAAAATCAGAATCAGCCTAGGCCATCCAAAACATGGAACACTGGACCAAACAATGGTACTCTAGCTTCTCCTTTTGAGAATATAGATAATCATGATGCAAAACAAACGGCTGGCATCCAAATGACCAATACATAAAAAACAAATTGGTGCAGATTTCACAATACCAATGCCCATGCTAAGCTTGACTGTCCATAGTTTCATTTAGCAACCAATATTTTTAATATAGACGTGCAGCCTCCTACTTCTGAATTTCTCATTCCCAAGGGTAATGAGGTAGTACCCTCAGGGTATGATACAGCTTTAGTTTTAGAAACCTTTACCTTTGCAGCTACAGAAGAAAAGGAAGATGAATTGTTAGAAGATGAATCGTACTTTTGTGAAAGTCTTTATCCTGAATCAGCCTTTGTGTTAAATGCTTTTTAGTTTCCTTTTGAAACAGAAAATGAGATATTAACTGAAACAGAAGAAGTGCAGGTCTTTCAACAGACAAATAAAAACCACACCTACAATTTAAGAAACAACATTAGGCCAGGGGGACCTTTCACCACTTCCATTCCTCCTAACAATTTCAATACACCCCCAGATTAGAATGCTAGCAACAATCCTGCCATACTTAAGGCTAATCCTCATGCAAACAGTGCAACAACAACGCAAAAGACCCAAACAAGTAAAACTGAAATAGTAGAAACAACAAGGTTAATGAGTTACTTGTCAGAAGAAATAAAGAAAATTAAGGTCAGTGTACCTTTGAATGAATTATTGAAAACTCCAGAGATCAAAAATGTTTTTATAAAATCTCTGGATGTATCTGTGATAGATGAGGTTGCTGCTGATATAGTTGTTCCTAGTAGAGATTCACCACCTAAAGAGAAGAGTAAAAAAGTTGAGCAGCCTTCCAATACAAATGTAGTGATGTATGTTGATAAGAAGGATGCTCCTCCTTTCTTGTTAATTGTTAGATTGTGTGGGAAGAACATACATAATTGCATGGTGGACTCTGGTGCATCAGCCAACGTAATGCCCTTAGGGATATGTAAAACTCTCGGGCTGACTCCCACCAGATCTGCTAAGGTTGTCACACAGTTAGATAAAATTGAGGTTAGTGTGATAGGAGAATTGATGAATATTCAAATGCAATTAGCTTCAGACCCTAGGGTAAGCCAATTTATTCACATTCAAATCGTGGATATACTCGTAAATTATGGAATGTTGCTGAGCAGGGATTGGTCCAAAACATTAAACGGATATATGGCCACTGATTTTTCACATATGTGGCTACCTTGGAGAGGTGTCCCAAACCAAATAAGAATAGAGGCAGAACCTAGGATGAAACATATGATAATAGAGTATAATCAAACAAATGAAATATTATATGCTGCTATTGAACCTAGTGTTTATAGGATTACCAACAATGGGGTACAAATTGAAGAGATCATGATGTTAAACTTTAGAAAAAAACATGTCAGCAAGGAGACAACATTATTCATTAAGTCTGATGAAAATTCTTCAGATGAAGAAAACAGTGCAATAGGCAAATTTGGTCATGCCATTAGACAAGAGGTAGAAGAGTGCATTAAACAAAGCCTGCCCGCCCAATGTAAATTGTATAAAAACAAATGTAGAGTTCATGATAGGCCACATTCTGAGGAGAGTTGTGGAATGTGCAAGGACATCATTGAAGATGAATACAAAAAATGCATGAAGAGGGTAGGGTTACAAGAGGAAGATGTGAATCCTGATCAAACATAGAAATACGTTCAGGGTGATGTAGATGCTCTGATTTCAAATTTAGAAGAGGGAATAAAGGACAAGGGTAGTTGTCTTTCTGATTTGCAAGCTGAAAATACACATATGCAAGTTAACCAAACAAAAATACCCATGAATAAATATACCAGCACCTCACAAGTAATAGAAGAGATGAAGCATGCCAAGGGGAAAGATCAGAAAAGTAAAGATGACATGTGGACATTAAAATGTGATGGGTCCAAGTCAAAGCAGGGCACGAGTGCAGGTGTTGAACTTATAGATCCTCAGGGTAAGTCATACCTAGCAGCATATAGACTGCAGTTTTCCTGTACTAACAATATTGTTGAATATGAAGCCTTAATTTTGGGACTTGTCATGGCCGTTAAGAAAAAGGTGAAAACAATTAAGGTATTTTTCAGACTCTGAACTAGTAGTCCGACAAGTAAGGAAACTATATTCTTGCAACTACAAGAAAATGATTTGTTACAGACATAGAGTATGGGGTTTAATAGATTTATTTGATGCTTTCAACATAGAGCACATCCCTAGAGAGCTGAACCACAGGACGGATGCACTAGCAGTTGTAGCTAGCACATTAGAACCTTTGACACTGTTAGGTCTGAGACGATTTGCTGTTGAATTAGTTAATGTTCCCAGTATCCCGGACAATGTCACACACTTTCACGTATTTGGAGGGGAGCAGCAAATTATTGATTTTCTGACTTGTAATGAGGTATTTGAGGCACAGATCATCAATGAACAAGAAAGACCTGAGATAACATGGGACGAAGAAGATATCATCAACTTGAAGAGCAATTTCTTACCCAAAGGGGTAATTGAACTAGAACATATTTTTGACTTCGATGGAGTAATAAGACAGAAAGATTTACCCAAAACAGAAGGGGGTAAGTGTGATATACACAACCTAGGGACAGAGAAAAATCCATAAAATATGCCAATTGGAAAGACTTGCTCTGAGAAAATAAGAAAAGAAATTATAGACGTTCTGAAAGAATACAAACACGTAATAGCATGGACGTATGAAGACTTGAAAACCTATGATACGTCCATCATAACTCACGTAATACCTTTGAGACCAGAGGTTAAGCCATTCAGGCAGAAACAAAGGCCTGTGAATGCCATTCTAGAGCCTTTAATCTTTGAGGAAGTAAAAAAATTGTTGTCTGCTAGAATAATTTTCCCAGTCAGACATTCAGTCTGGGTAGCTAACCTAGTACCAGTAAGGAAGAAAACCGGAGACATCAGATTATGCATAGATTTTAGAAATTTGAATAAAGCATATGAAAAGGATAATTATCCTCTGCCTCCTATAGACGAAGTGCTGCAAGTAGTAAACAGAGCAAAGATGATGTCTTTTTTAGATGGTTTCTCAGGCTATAACCAGGTTTTAATAGATAGGGATGACAGATTAAAAACCACCTTCACTTGTAAATGGGGAAATTATGCATATAGGAGAATGCCTTTTGGTCTAATCAATGCAGGTGCCACTTTTTAGAGAGCCATGGACATTGTGTTTCGTGGGTTATCTGGTAAGTGCATTATTGTGTATATGGACGATCTGACTATGTATTCCAAGGATGCATCCACTCACGCTGAAGATCTCAGGAAAATACTTAAGCGATGTGAGAGGTATGGAATTTCCCTTAATCCTAATAAATGTTCATTTGGAGTTATTGAAGGTAAATTACTAGGGCATGTCATCTCTGAAGATGGAATATCGATTGACCCAAATAGAATAGAATCAATAAAAAGTTTGCAAATACCAAACAATAGGAAAGAGTTAAAATCATTTTTTGGTAAGATTAACTTTGTTCGGAAGTTTATCACGGGTTTTGCAGAAATCGTGCAACCGCTAAATGCCATGTTAAAGAAGGATGCGCAAATGGAGTGGACGCCTATGGCTAAAGCTGCATTCAAAGATATCAAGAGGGCCATTTTTGACACCCCGATACTAGCGAGCCCAGACTACATAAAGCTGTTTTATATCTACTCCTTCGCATCCTCCCATTCAGTCGCAGCTGCCCTGACGTAGAAGGGTGAAGACAATGAGGAAAAACCCATTGCATTTATGAGCGCACCTCTGAAAGACGCACAATTAAGATATCTAGATACCGAAAGACAAGCATTTGCGTTAATAAAGGCCGTGAAAAAATTCAGGCATTATATTTTGCGTAGCCAGGTCAAAGCCATAGTTCGGACACAGCAGTAAAGATGTTGCTGATGCAGAGTGAGCCTGGGGAAAAGAGAGCCAAATGGATCACCACGCTGCAAGAGTTCAACATGGAAATCATTCCAGTGAAGCTGGTCAGAGGGCAGGCGTTGGTGCAAACAATAGAAAATACAGACCCAGATCTAATAAAACAGCAGTATGTCCTGAATTCTCATCACATATCAGACTGGTATGGTGATTTAAATACTTTTCTAATAGCTGGAAAGTATCCAAATAGGATGAAAGCTTCTTAGAGGAGAGCTTTGAAGATTAAAGCACAAAAATATATGGTACAAAGAGGTCTTCTATTCAGGAAGAACCATGATGGAATTTATTTGAGATGTCTAAATAGAGCTGAAGCGGATAAAGTGTTAACATAACTACATGACAAGTATGGAACCAATCATGGTTCCCATCTAGCTACAACGCACAAGATATTAAGGGCGGGCTATTATTGGCCCATGATGTTCAGAGATACAGAGAGTCATATTAAGAGTTGCCACACCTGTCAGACTGTAGCAGATAAGGTAAGAAATCAGGCCAACCCATTACAACATGTGATTGAATCAAGACCATTTGCACAGTGGGGCCTGGATTTTATTGGAGTCATCAATCCTCCATCTTATGCAGGACACAAGTTCATACTGACGGTGATGGACTACTGTACAAGGTGGACTGAGGCCGCATGCTGCAAATTCTCCACAACTGAGGTAGTTATCAAGTTTCTTGAAGAAAACATCATCACCAGGTTTGGAACTCCCTATTCATTATTATGTGACAATGGCCCTGCCTGCTCTTCTTTAAAGTTTTCTAAATGGGCATTTGAATACGGGATTGTTTTAAAATTTTCTTCAAATTATTACCCTCAAGGTAATGGATTAGCTGAGTCTACGAACAAAATTTTATTAGATATAATCAAAAAGCTAATTGCAAAGAGTCCTAGAGAGTGGAATACCTTGTTAAAATACGCACTGTGGGTAGATAGGACCAAGTCCAAAACAGCTTTAGGTAGTACACCTTATCATTTAGTTTATGGGACTGATCCCATACTTCCAATAAATCTGAGAATACCAATCTGGAGGTTTGCCAATGAGTTTTTAGGCTTTGATAACCATAGGGAAGCCAGGATAGTAAAAATGCTACAACTAGAAGAGAAAAGAGGTCAAGCCATCGAGAAATTTGCCGAGCACCAAGCAGTAGTAAAGAGGTGGTTTGATAAGAGGGCAAGAGTCAAGACATTTAGGATATCAGACTTAGTACTGTGCTGGGATAAAGCACATGAAAAGAAAGGGAGCCATGGAAAATTTGATAAACTATGGCTAGGTCCATTGCAGGTCTTAGAAATAATAGGGGACAACACACTTGGACTCAAGACCTTGACAGGGGAAGACGTGCCATTACTAGTTAATGGCCAACATTTGAAACACTACTTCCAGCCCTGAGGTAAAGGGGTAGTCCATTTTGTGTAATGTAGTGTAAGTAATGTACGCTTTTCTTTTGCTATTTCTTTTTTTAGGATTAGTTGTTTGTATAGTTTTGTTTTCTGTTTCTTTCTGTTTGTTGTTTTGTTTCTGTTCTTTTGTTTGTACAGTCTGTTGTTTGGTTCGTTGTTTTCTCCTCAACAAGGATCTTTGTTTTTTCCTTTAGAGTATTAAGGAGCAAGCTAACAACCATTCAAAATAGTATAAAATTTAGAATATTCAGGTTAATTATTTGCAATTTATACATAGCTTGTTGTGACTGTCATGAATGTAGAGAGTTGTTTACCTTTTGAACTTTTGTATTCAATAAATGTGATTGAGAATTCAAGGGATGTTTCTCACGATGACACACCTAAAATCCTTGGGTTTGTTGAACCTACCAGTGTAGATATTAGGTGAAAAATCTGAAGTCACCCTTGCTACCATTACAATTCTCAGCTTAATTTTAGCAAGTGTTCACTCCTTGCATCATGAAGTTATAACTGCAAAATCTTGTGAAATCTCTTTCAAAAATCAGAAAGTATAAAATATAAAATGAATAAAATAGATTATACTAAAAATCCAGATTAAGCCATCTAAGTAACTCTACCGGGGCTATAGATGCTCGCTGGCAATGGGGCTCTACTTAGGAGAATTGTAACGATAACCTTGCCGGGGCTATAGACGCTCACTGGCAGCAAGGCTCTATCCGGTTGGCTATGAGGGAATATCCTCAACTACGTAGGCTAATGTCAGTCACTGGTTTGTTCAACCGATCTTCAAGATGAGGATAATTAATCACGTGCACATACTTAAACTGAAAATGAAAATTCATGCACCCTTATTGAATGCCTTATGTCTCAAGTTGAATAACAATTTGCAAGAAAAATAGTTGGAAGTTATGGATTTACTTCATTTAGTTTTCTTAAATGCTTTGAATTTAATTATTTTGTTTGGTTGCTAGTTGTTGTGATGTTCACAACACGCCCCATTTTACTCCTTAGCAAAATGAGGACCCCTGCTGTCGCTGTTGCTTTTGCTTTTTGTGTGTGTTTTTTTTGCTTGGTGGTAAAGGGAAAAGGGGATTAAAATATACAAACCTTGTTGAAAATAGAGAAAAAAATGCATTTTCAGTACCAAGGCATGATATGGTTGGATTCCTGGTGAAAAATAAGCTAGGGTTTCTTTTTGAATCATCTTAAAATTTGCCATATTTTGCAAGTTATGATCATTTTGGTAAAATGTACATTCAGGTTTGTATATCGCTTTCATATACTAGGCCGTTTGTTTTTTCTTTTTCCTTGTATGCATTTGATGAAAGTTTTGATATATACATACAAGTGGACCTGAAGTGGTTTTAGGTTAAAGAAAATTGTTGTTTTAAATCCACTTTGTATCTCACGTTTGTATGTCTGGCAGGTGAAATATACAGGGCACTTCATGCATGCGCGGACCTGAGTTTACAGAAGGATCGTTGTATGTATCCTTGCTTGTATATGAGGTTGGACACAAAGTGAATAGTGCGTGGGTCCCACCCCCCTCGTCGGCCTAACTTTTGATATCGGCGGGGGGTTGTTTTGTCTTGGCGATATCTTGTGTTTCACCGATAAGCATTTAGTATCGACCTAACTATGGCTATTGGAGTTTGATGATAATTTCACGCTGAAGGGTTTGCTCCTGCCGATGGTGCGGGGGTTGCATATGTATTGCTATTGATGTGACTTTTGGTATTGGTGAAGTTCTGAATTTCCTCGCCGATAGGCAATGTTACGCCGATGGAAAGAAAGTAGTAAAGGGTATTGGTGGGAGTCACATCGGCTAGACAATGGCGATCGGTGGAGAAAATTGAGCCCGCGCCGATAGGAAATGTTACGCTGATAGAAAGAAACAATAACGATCGGTGGGAGATATCTTATGTTACGCCGATAGAAAGAATTTAAAGATATTGGCCAGAGTGAAACGATCGGTGGAGAAAATTGAGCCCGCGCCGATAGGCAATGTTACGCCGATAGAAAGAAATAATAACGATCGGCAGGAGGTATCTTATGTTACGCCGATAGAAAGAATTTAAAGATATCGGCCAGAGTGAAGCGGTCGGCGGAGAAAATTGAGCCCGTGCCGATAGTGTTATGTCACGCCGATGGATGGGGAACAGTATATAGAGAATTTGAACAAGCTACATCGGCGTAAGGTGGGCGATCGGAATGAAACATTAAGCCTGCGCCGATGAATGAAAGTCATGTCGATAGGAAAGAAACACAAGTCAATAAGGCTATTTTGCTGAAAGTTGAGCGATCAGTATGAAATTTTCTTGGACTCTCCGATGAGTGGATCTCACACCGATAGGTGGGGAAATACAGAACAATAGGAATTTAAAGGCATTTTAGGACCCGAATGCATGTTTTTGGTCAACAATGGTTGACCCGACCAGTTTAATGCTGTATTTGCATTTTGGACTCAATTTTCACAGATTTGGGGCCCGATTGATGCGTTCACACAGTCACGACTAGATTTGGCAGATTGTTTTCCTTCCTGCAGGTTTGTTAAATGTTAATACTTATTGCTTATCTCTTTTTTTGCAGGTTTGTAGGTGAAGAAGGGATGAAACTTGATGACGATGACATCACGGAGGAGGGAAATCCAATCTCAGGAGTAGGGGAAGATAAGGATGAAGGGCGAGGAAGTCAAAGGCCTTCATTGATGAAGACAAAATGTAGCTGAAGACATTACTGCAGCAGACCACAGAAGTTATTATTGAGTTGCTAGGGTTTCCGAGTGGCATATTTCGCCTAGATTGGATGTATGCTCAGAGGTATTTTGGGAGACTTGTTCTTTAGCATTTATTGTTGTAGCCAGAGTTTGAACCATTGTTTAACTAGGGTTTTGAGTTGTATTGAGGACAATCAAAAATTCTATATATTGTGCCTCTCTACTTTGTAAAACTTTACACAAGGGCTACACAAGGGTTTTTAGAAAATAGCTAGCAGTTGTATTAAAGGGACCTTTTAGTTTAGAAGTAGAAGAAGGAGGTCACCTATGTCTGCAATAAGGAATGCGTGGAACATCTAGCTTCCTTACTGTATCTATAAAGCTTGTAAGTTTTCTGTAATTTGATCATTGAAGAGTCATTCAGACATTGTAAATCTTATATGACTGTCTATTTCTAATACAATTGAATTTGGGATTCTGCATCTATCTTCTGAGTGTTTTCTTGCTCTTCATTATGTTTGAAACATTTTCTCTTAGAGCTTGCAATCTTAAGTGTATGTTTGTGAAAATGCTCAGAACTTACATTTAAGGTTTTCGTATGTGGATTTGATCAATTTGCTACAATACTTATAAAGTGCATAATAGAACAATTAGATCCTTTGGTAGAATGAATGGAGTTTAGATTAGATCTTTCTAACTTTTCCCAACCCATCTGAAAATACTTAGCTTAAAACGTAGAAATTTGAAGGAAATTTTTCTCATATTTGAAGAAGCATGAACAATAGATTTTGAAAGTAGACAAGTTTTCATAAATATAAAGAGAAGAAAGCTGTAATAATTCAAGAAGACCATTCAAAAGTTTTGCAGCATAGTAATATTTTATGCAAAAGGAATGAACAACTTGCTGATATTTATGATCTTTTTGCATAGTTTGAGTCCAGTTAATCATCAAGAAACCCTAAACTACGTAAGGCCCCTTGAACATTATAGCTTCACATCGACCAACTGAATTTGCCCAACAGGTCAAGACCTGACCATATTAAACTTGGGATTAAGTGAATCTTAACCGATTCCTTCATATCTTTCAAGTTGGTTTTGGTTCATTTTATGTGAATTTTAACTAATTGTTATGATTGCATCAAAACAATCACCAACAGAACTATCAAACCTCTACACTAATAAACTACCTTGCAATTGCTCATAAACCTAGACCTAACAACACATATACGTGAGCTATCTACACATACTAGCAATTCACTATTACACTTATTTATGTTGGAGTGTATATTCCAACACAAATAAACTCCAACACCACAATGTAACAAAATTTTTGTGCCTTTGAGATAATATTCGGTGACTATATGAACAACCATGTATCTCATTAAATTATAATGTTTTTTTCTCTCTTACACAATCAACACTTTTCTAGTTGTATATTTCCAATTCAAAAAAATTTGTCCAATAAAAATAGGATAAA
Source organism: Cunninghamia lanceolata (assembly GCA_027924645.1). Taxonomy (NCBI): domain Eukaryota; kingdom Viridiplantae; phylum Streptophyta; class Pinopsida; order Cupressales; family Cupressaceae; genus Cunninghamia; species Cunninghamia lanceolata. The sequence goes on along the minus strand of BSBN01000165.1, from coordinate 7,545,588 downwards.
TATTTTGTTGTGGATGAGGTGTAAAATTGCTATTGATTGTTTGACCATTGAACCAGATGATGTTTAAGTAGAGTGCTCCTAATGTAGATTTGTTGTCCACTTCTTGATTTGGGCAAGTCATTATTGTGGTAATGATGGACAATAGAATCTAGCTAGAAAGCAACAACCTCTTCGATAATGGAATAGAACCTGTGCCTACTAGATGGAAGTGAACATGCCAGAACAATTCATATTAATGTCTTGTTTGGATTTTTGAGGTAGTTGATCAAATGTAGATATGATCTTCAGTTAATTCACACCTTTGACTACAAATAATACAAAGGGAACATTGTAACATAGCACTTGCATCACCTTCCCATTCCAAACAATTCAAAAAATACAACATAACTGTTACAAATACAAATTTTATATAAGAAGAGAATCGTATTAGGAAAACAGATTTGCTTTAAATAATTTCTATCACTTAGTCTATTATTTAGAAATGATCAATGTTTTATTTCAATTACAGTTATGTGAAAAATTGGCAATCATGATTGCAGACTACATCACCTCTATTGGAAAGCTCGGTAGCTTGACTTCACCAATTATCACCTAGCATTTCGTATAATCTACTAAAGCTAAATAATCCAAACTCTATGTTGGAACATATATTAAAATTGGCATTGGAGATATATACGATATTTTTTATAACAATCATTGGCTATGATGTTATTATATCTTCCCTAGTATAGTATCTACTTGCCAACAATTAACACTCAAATGGTTGTATCCTTGGGTTATAGTAACTTGACATTTGTTGGTGGCCATGATAATATAATAAAGATTGTTAGGCATCTTAACACCTAAAATTGATTTGTTTTGATTTCAACCTAATTATATATATATTTCACTAGTAAGGACTAAATTTTAAGGACCAACCATGCAAATTTAAACATTCATAACAACTTGAACAATTTCAAAGATTAAAAAGCATTCTAATTTATGAAATCAAATCCTATCTTTATCAAAAAAGTAATTATCTTAATAAAAATACCTTTTTGGTGACACATGTCGTGTGCACATTCAACATGAGTTATTTGATTTATCTCAACCATTCATTCTATGGATTTATTTCATCCATTGATCGATCATGTTTGAAACCTATATAAACCTCCCTCATATCCTTCACAAATCCCCTTCGATCATTCATTATCAGACATTCCTTTACAACACTTTGAGCATACATCGTATCATTGAGCACCTTACGATCTTTTGATATCAATCGTTTGAGCACGAATACCCCTGCATCCGCTTGTTGCAACAATGGTTTCACAATGTTATTGAGCAATCTACATATCTACATTTTAAGGATCAAAAAGGAAATTGTTAGGCATTCCTTTATAGCGCTTTGAGCATACATCACATCGTTATGAACTAAATGATTTCATTTATTCTCAAGCATTCCTTTATAGCGCTTTGAGCATACATTGCATCGTTGATCACCTTACGATATTTTGACATCGATCTTTTGAGCACGAATACCATACATCTGCTTGTTGCAACCATGGTTCCCCGTGCCTTATTATATTTTATGATAATATAATAAAGATTGTTAGGCATCTTAACACCTAAAATTGATTTGTTTTGATTTCAACCTAATTATATATATTTCACTAGTAAGGACTAAATTTTAAGGATCAACCATGCAAATTCAAACATTCATAACAACTTGAACAATTTCATTTAGTGCTTAACGATGCGATGTATGCTCAAAGCACTGTAAAGGAATGCCTGATAATAAATGAAATCATTTAGTTCATAACATATGCTCATAACGATTATAAATTTAGTGCTCAAATTACATTTTAATGATCATAAATTTAGTTCATAACATATGCTCATAACGATTATAAATTTAGTGCTCAAAGTACATTTTAAGGATCATAAATTTAGTTCATAATGTATGAAATCATTTAGTGCTCAAATTACATTTTAAGGATCATAAATTTAGTTCATAACAACTTGATAATAAATGAAATCATTTAGTTCATAATGTATGCTCATAACGATTATAAATTTAGTGCTCAAATTACATTTTAAGGATCATAAATTTATGCTCATAACGTATGAAATCATTTAGTGCTCAAATTACATTTTAAGGATCATAAATTTAGTTCATAACAACTTGAACAATTTCATTTAGTTCATAAGGTGCTCAACGATGCGATGTATGCTCAAAGCGCTGTAAAGGAATGCCTGAGAATAAATGAAATCATTTAGTTCATAATGTATGCTCATAAAGATTATAAATTTAGTGCTCAAATTACATTTTAAGGATCATAAATTTATGCTCATAACTTATGAAATCATTTAGTGCTCAAATTACATTTTAAGGATCATAAATTTAGTTCATTACAACTTGAACTATTTCAAAGATTAAAAAGGAAATGGATATTACTCAAGCTTAATTTGGGTAGCACTTATCAGGGGTGTTTTTAAGCAAAGGAAGTGCACAAAGGAACTTTATTTTTTTTTATTCTTTGGAGTGTTTGTGCACAAAGTAACTCTGTTTCTATCATTGGGTCCCTCATACTAATTGGTATCATAAACATTATTAAAAACGTTCATTCTTTTATTCCTTTAGAGGAAAAATTAAAGTGTATCTATTGGGTCATTACTTCTTGGGTATAATACACCTATTTTAATGGGTGGTTGTCACCTTAAGAAACTATTCAGGGAGTGAACCTACAAAGGATAGCTCACTTGTTACTATATGTTTAGTAGGATGACTTTTTTTCCTTGAAGAAACATGGCAAATCATACATACTAATGTTTATAAAAATCTCATATGATATCCTTGATAAAGATCATTAGATCATCTTCATTTGAAGTATTGTCATATCATTATAGCTATGGTATATGCAATTGATTTACTTATTATTGAATTATTTATTAGAGATAACAAATCTAAGTCTATTTCATCATTCAAATTGACTATATTTCAAGATCAATTACAAGTATCTACAAACAAAGTATGCACTTAAGAAATGTAATATGATCATTTAGTTGTCATTAAGAATTGTATTTAATTAAATCTTGTCTATCATATAAAAAAGACTAATCCTAGCTTATAAGAAGTCTTATAATACCTAACCATATCTAGACTAAATATTACCTATATGATAGTTATTACATCTTTATTATGCATGATCCTATATGGACCATTGAAAAATGACATAGAAAGTATAAAGGTATAATTAATTACGGTTTGTATCATTCTTGCACCAAGAATAAAAATTTATTGATTACTGAGTTATTGAATATGCATGTGATGCTATTAATATGGCATATACCTTAGGCTGTGTCTTCAAAACAAGGTGTAGGTGCTATCACATGGATGGAGTAATACTTAAAACAAAAACCTTCTATGGTTCTTTAATCTATAGAGGTTGAATACAAAAATAGCTGAAAAAAATCAACGTGGATTAGGATATTATTAGAAGAGTTTCATTTGGCTACTATTAAAATTCCCACTTTATTATATGATAACCAAAGTTATTTATTCTTTCCAAAGACTCCTATTCAAATATCCATAAATAAAGCACATTGAAGTTCAAGGGCACTTCATTCAAGGAAAATCTTTCCATCATAAAATTACTCTCTAGTTTTGTTAGACTACTTATCAAGTGGCGGATATATTGTGATCAAGAAGAATTGGGTTGGATTTCCAACAATCAAATATCAAACCTTTGTGTAGTACCGAATTCTCTAAATTTTGATCAATGCTTGGCCTTAAGGAGTTTCCATTGAGGGGGATTGTGCATGACAATGACACGTCCTAGTGGCTAACTTTGCATATAAGATCTATGGTCATTGGATAAGACCTAAGGCATATATAAGACCTATGTGCATTTTACATGCTTTATTATATAAGTCATTTGAGCATATTGTAATTCTTCTCTTTATAATTCTTCCACTTATAAAGAATTGTATTATATTAGACCTACGCAATAAACCCAAGGGAGGCTAGTTTGAGGAGACCCAGGCTCTAATAAAAACTGTATAAGACCTCATTAAAAGCATCATTATTTAAACACTAGGATTATAAATTATGACAAGATGACTTTCATGTAGTTCAGAATGCATGATCTTCATTTTAGCATATATTTGTGTCCCTATTTATCTATGTTAAAGAAGACCTAAGTTATTGGGGTACTTCATTTTTTCTTTTATATAAATCAACAAGTTGTGCCCCTATTAACATTGCGGGGGAGTGTTAGAACATAATGTTATTAGGGGTCACACCCTTAAAACACTTATGCTTATTATATTATATTATTAATTATTTACAAATAGTTGTTTTGAATAGGTGTGGCAAGTAGCCTTTCAGGTATTTTTCCACCCCTCCTATATTTAAGGAGCTTCTCTCTCATTGGAAAGATTGGTAATATAATGAACTTTATTACTTTACATAGGAGATTTATTGGTGACCATGTGGAAGTGAGATGAAGTGATATCACTAGGTTATATGTCTATAATTTTATAAAAAAAATTGTAAGTGTTTTATAATAGAATGATGCTTTATGGGGGTTTTTACTCAAAAGGGTTTTCCCCATGTATGTATTGTGTAATGGGTTAAATATGTGCATCTTGTAATTCTCAATTTATTTATTTTATATTTTATTCGTAATCATCGGTAACCTAAGATCTTAATTCCTGACATAAGGTCTCTAATAACTAATCAAATATCACCATGCCAGTGCTAAAAAGAGTCACAACTAAGTTAGGAATCACAAGCCTATTTGAAGAATGTGACCATCAGAATGATGTCGAAACTAATGAAGAACAGGAACCAAAGATGAAGATGATCCCTCCAAAAATTGCTCAAGAATCTCCAAACCATTGCTATACTATGAAAAATGTTGATAAGACAAATTAGGTACCATGTAAGGGATTCATATATATGTTCTCTCAATCCAAGTAAGAGATATGTACCAATGAGAACTTGGTATTTCTACATAAGATGTCAATGGTGACAACGTCAAATTTGACGACTCTTGAACTATATAATGTGTCAATGTGGAAGTACGAATAAGTGTAGAAAAAATAGGAGCTAGAGAAAATGAGACAATAACTGGAATTATCATCAAAGAGGAATCTCAAGTCTTTAATGGTGTCCTCCAATTCTACAAGGAGAGAGTCACAAAATAAACCATAAAGATTAGTCAAGTACTCATCCCAATGAGCTATCTTTGGAAGATAATGAATATGATCCTATTGCACTAAATCACTCGAAGCCCCATCAGAAACACCACTAAAATTGAAAGAATTAAGAGAAGAGGGTGAAAATTCAAAGTTGTGTCACACTTCATGGCAACTTATTGACATAAACGAATTTAAGCATTTCCAATTAAAAGTTAATTTTGGTAAAACATATGTTCTAATTGGATTCATTCTAGCTAAATTAGATCTAGGTCACAACTTTTCCAATGGGAAGTGTCCACTAAATACATATGTAGCATCACTTTGGGGCTAATTTACCAAAAAAGTTATTTAAAAATCTTTATGTTCTAACAACTCCTACTCACATAAATAATCTTTAAAAAAAAATCTAAAAATACCTTTTTGTAGATCTATAAGTGTAGTTTGTAATTTTGTTTTAATATTTCAATTAGTGTATATTTTATATTTTATTTTTACTAAAAGTAGGTCATCAACACCAAAATATAATTTTGATTATCCTCTTAAGATAAATACTAAAGTTTATTAAAAAATTAAAAAATATGATGCACTAGAGGAGAGATTCCATGTCGAGATGATATAATTTTTATCCTATTTTGGATGAATAGTTAAGACAAAAAGTGACGTCCTGTCGAAATAATTATGTTACCATTACATGCAACTTACAAGATTTATTTAAAAAAAAAAAATATTTATTAAAATATTAAAAAATTAATCCATGCACTAAAGTTTCAAATTATAAATACCCAAAAAATTGAAGGGAAAAAATTACTATATGAAAAGTTATGTCCCACTTAACCTTATTTTTTAATATTTTATTAGTAACTAAATTATAGTGTCAATTTTACAAAAAATTACATTCAAATAATTTAATTATTTTTAAAAAATATAAAACACAAAATACACTAAAAATTTATTTTTTATTTGTTTACATCATTTCAAAATTCAAAACATATATGTCACTTTGTAGTGATTCAAGTTTAATAGTTAGTTTAGTGTTGATCATTTCCTTTATAAAAGTGTGACACAACTTTGAACTTTCACCCAAGATGAAGATGAGGCCTAATTTCCTATCACCTGACTACACTACTCATCCCTAGATGATGTGCTCACACAAGATGTCTGTATAAAAACTAGATGTATCTACCAATGTTGAAAGAGAAGAATCCTTAGCCCTAGGATGTTAACTTAGAGATAAAGAAAGTGAACCATCTAAATCTTTAATGAGGGTCATAGAAGCTAAAGAATCTAGTGAAGTCTTTGTAGGAGAAGGAACATCAAGAGAAGTCTCTATGTCATCATGATGTTCAAGATCTTCCTATTCATCAAGCACCTTAGTTGTTTTATGATCATCAAGTGGAATAAAAATACTCAAAGTAGGATCCTCTGGGAATGGAGGTTCATCTGGATCTCCATTCATTTGGTCCATAGGTCACAAGGGCACTTAATGTGAGTGGTGGCCATCTGGATGTTGATATTGACATTGCATAGAATCACTCCCAAGACATGTTCATTCTTTTTATCCCACACTTTCTTTTGCCAAAAAGAAGTGGGTTCAGGAGCAAGTCCATAAAGAATAGTTAAGAGTTTAACCCATCTAAAATGCTTCAAGAGGCCATTTCACTAGGGCTTGTAGTTCTACCTATCCAATTTGATAACATTAGGATTTATTTGGATACACATGATTAAACCCTCAAATTAGTCACACAAACAAATCAAGAGATCCCTAAGAATAGAAATTTATCTCAATTCAATGGATACAAGAAACCCATAAAAGACTCCCCAACAAGTATAAGGATGTGGCACTTTATCATTAGCGTGTTTACAATACTTGATAATGTTTCCAAGTTCTCAAATAGTGCATAATGTAGAAAGTACAATTATAATATATATAAAGAGAAGAAAATGAAGGAAATTGACATGAAGCATGTAGAGAATGTACACTTTCAAAAAAATAGGACTACAAAAGGAGCTTGTTTGTGCAAGATATGAACCTTCGAAGGTCTCAAAATAGGAATTGTAGAACAAAAGCTCTTACAAAATATTATTTTTGCAAAATTATAGTGTCAAAACTAAAACTCACTCACATCACTATGAATGAATGAAAAACTACCGCATTAAAAAATAATTACCCTAAAATTAGACACTGGATGACTAATATACTTGAGGTTCTAAATTCTAAGTGCAAAAAAGAAAACTTCATTAGTGAGGTCTATTATGTTGTTATATGGAGCCTAATCAGACTCAGAGGTTAAATTTACTGCACTTTTATCAGTGTGGTTTCCCCCCAAATTCCTACGGGGTCAAGAGACAGCACCCCTGGCGCATTCCCTGTCACGATATAGGGCGGGGTTGAGGGGTAACGCCCTTGCGGGGTTTTGGGGGCAGCGCCCCCGAAACCTCACACGGTTTTTTATTATTTTATAAATGCACTGGGAGTTATTTTTCATTGGTCGACATAAGAAAACCCTATTTTGTAACCGACAAAAAGCTTGATAAAAAGCAGCTAAGGGTTAGGGTTTTGATTGATGTATTGTAGCATTTTGCAGCGGTATTGAGTTGCAGGGATTACTGGTTGTAATCAGTTTGATTTACTGGATAATAATATTGGACTCTTTGTTTGTTGGATGTAGCCCAAGTTTGGGTGAACCATGTTAAAACTTGTCTCTCACTGTTATTATTTCTGTGTATTTCCATTCCTTTGTTTAATCTTTATTTGCATTTAATTGATATCTTATGCCGGCTAACCCTAACAAGTGGTATCAGAGTGGGTTGTGTTCGATTATCGTCTGCAGGAAAGTCTCACGGTTGAGTGGGAGCAATGGCAGACGAGGGTAAATTGAAGGTCGATAAATTCAATGGGTAGAACTATCAATTATGGAAGATGCAGATGGAGGATTACCTCTATCAAAAGGATTTATGGATGCTGTTGGAAGGAGTAGCCAAGAAATCGGCAATAATGACTGATGAGGATTGGAATCTTCTTGACAAAAAGGCACTGGGAACCATTTAGTTGTGCCTAGCACCATCGGTGGCATTCAATATAACTGAAGCGAAGACAACAGATGGTCTGATGAAAGCTTTGGCTAAATTGTATGAAAAACCCTCAGCCTCAAATAAAGTATTTCTCATGAAACATTTGTTTAATCTAAAAATGGTTGAAGGTGGATCTGTGACAGATCATTTAAATGAATTTAATACAATTGTCAGTCAATTGACTTCTGTAAATGTAAAATTTGATGAAGAAGTTAGAGCTCTCTTGATATTATGTTCATTACCTGAAAGCTGGAATAGTTTGGTAATTGCGGTTAGTAACTTTGTTTATAGTTCAAATACCCTGAAATTTGATGATGTTGTTGGTGTTATTCTGAGTGAGGAAATTTGTAGGAAAAGCTTAGGTGGATTTGATGGTGCCCACCTAGGGTTACAGTTTTGAGTCGAGTTTGCAAGCCTATATTTTTATTCCCTCAAACTCTTAATGCCTTAGGTATTATTTTCCCTTGGCCTCCTACATTGTATCTTCTATTTCTGCGTTGACCATCTGCAGCAGGTCATCTGTCACTTATGATGCATTTCATGTCATAGCGCTCGTCGAATGACTAACCCCCTTTGCCTTGTGTTACCTCATTTTCCTGTCATGAAAAATGTTAAGTTAAAAAATCCTTAAGCGACAGTGGGGTCCACAGTTGTATGCATATGCATTGTATGTTGTATCTTGGCCATATACAAAGGCAAATGTACATCGGGTCCTTTGTATATATTGTTGTATGTATTTTTAATATGCAAAGGCGGACATACAAAGGTTTTATCGGTGTGACACAGTGCATTGGCAGCCCAATTCATGTTCCCGCTGATAGGCCGATGGAGATACAAATGAACATCCAAAGGGGATCATCGCCGAGACCTTGCCTATCAGCAGCCAATCTAAGGGTCCCTCCGATGGTCGTTGAGGTATACGAGGATGGTTTTCGGTGTGACAATGACCGTCGGCGGCTCTATCCAAGCTCTCTCTGATGGGCTAATGAAGATACAAAAGATACATGCAAGGCAAAGAACCAAAAGGTGGGGTCCACCAATTGTATATATATACAATTGTATGTTTGCACATGCAATCGAACATACAAAGTAGAATATACAATCCGGACGTGAAAAGAGAATTTGTTGTGGCTAATAAGTGGTTGAGGTCTGGGGTTGTATATTGCACATTGTATGTATGTGCGATATACAATGAAATATACAAAGAGTTCAATACAACGCCGGATTCAAAATGTATTCCAATCTGCCTCATATGTATGATGGAATCCGCGGTTATATATTGGATTTGTATATGCAATATACAAGGAGATATACAAAGGGAATATACAAGGCTTGGACCCGATAGTGATTGTAATTTGTTTTATGAAGATTTGGGGTCCGCGCTTGTATGAAGGGTGATTGTATGTATATACAATTGCATGTATAACCATAGATACAAAAGTTGATGCAATGGTCCGATGGTGAATAGGATGCAGTGGTGGGTCCCGATAACTCAGAGATGCAAATTTTTCAGCAATGGTGATCCAATGGCAAGCTGCCATGTGTCCAAGTCAGTTGTATGTATATACAACTGCATATGCAAGGATTTGAAGGTAGAAAAGGTAGAAATACATGCTCACACTGAGAAAAGTTTGCGATGGGAAGAAGCTGCATGCGTGGCATGTTTTAATTGGCCAACGACTTTTCTGCGCAGTTTGAAGCTGTTGATCTCGGCGGGAAGGAGGAAATCGACGACCCTGTTTCAAAATTTCATAGGAGGGTTTTCTTATGCATTTGAAGTCGCATTTCAGGTGGGAGGAATTGCAAAGCACGCAAACCATTGTTACATCCCAAAATCGGTAGGTTGGGCATTAATGGCAAAAGTACAGAGGTATGGCCGATGAATGACAGGCCAGCTACCATTTTTAATGGAAAATCTCTAGGCGGTTGCATGACTCCCAATCTCACCTGCTCCTTTCCTCTTTGTCTCTCTGCTGCATTGAATGTTTTAGGCGCCAGTTAGATGGTGCATTGTATCTAGTAGAATTTTAAAAAAATGACCCTGTACTTGATTGTTGAGTACACATTTTGGGCATATTAGGACTGTGTCACTCATTCTTTTGGGTTGTTGAAGACCTTGGCAATTTTTTGGTGGAATAACAAGGTATAGTTTGGCTAGTGGCTCTGTGGGATGTCTTGTGAGTTTATGAATCATATGTTGAATGTTTTATGCATAGTTTTGCTGGTTTCATGTTGTTTTTATATGAGAAATGCATCGTTGCATGTGTTCAGTTGTTTGTCTAAATGTCGTGGGCATCTTTTCTTTTAAATCTAAATAGCTAAGGGTTATTTGGGATTCAGGAACATAGATTTTCTGTGTTGAATATCTAATCTCTTACCTTTATTCAAGGAACAAATTAAATGTTTTAGGTTAAGCATTGGGAAAGGTATGCTGCAATAGGGATATCATCAAGTGTGAATGACTAAATACTCAGTCTTGGGAAGTATCTGTAAGGCAGACAGTAAAAAATTTCTCTTTGAAACTTAGTTATTGATTCAAGTTTATGGTAATCATTCACATGTGTATGTCTATTGACTCCGAGCCCTGAGATAGGCACTAGTCTGGTCTTGTATTGAGGTTATAACCCAAGGTCCCAGTCTTGTCTCCAAATACAAAATACAAATTCAAACTTCAAATATAAACCTTTAGAACATTAGAAGTAGTTTTAAGACTAAAATCCTCTGTTTCACAACTGAGCATAGGCCCAAAGCTAGCCCCTTTGCACTTATTTTACAGTTTTGGTCTGCATAAGAAAGGATTTATCTATTTTGTGTCAACATCCCAACAAGTTCACATGCATATTTAATGGATGTTGAATAGGGAATACCCCCCTTAGTTCTATAGAGCCTAAAGAAGAAGAGAAGATATTTATAGGGTCTATCTCTTATACTATTGGCCCCTAGCCCGAAAATCTTATTGATCAATGATGGCTACCTTGTAGGGATAACTGGGAAGCATCCAATTTGGGAAAAAACCCAATAGGATCCACATCAGGCAGTGTTTTGAATGCAGAAAGCAGGGGTAGATCAAAGGAGAGAGGAAAAGGTTTTGGAGGTCATGGGAAGTCACGAGGAAAATTAAAGGATAAGAGATCCCAAACCAGAGGACAAAAGGATTGTTGGTACTGTGGGAAACAAGGTCATCTAAAGAAAGATTGCTAGTCTCAGAAAAATAAAGGAGACAAACAAGAAGGCAATAAGGAGGCAAATGTGGTAAGTAATAAGTCTGAAGATGATGCTTTGATTCTTTCCCTAGATAATGCTGATGATTCATGGGTTTTAGATTTAGGGGCCTCATTTCATGCTACACCCCATAGAAGTTATTTTCTTGATTATGTCCAAGGGGATTTTGGGCTAGTTTATTTAGGAGATAACGAACCCTGTCAGATTGTTGGAAAGGGAAGAATTAAGATTAAGTTGCAAAATGGGAATCATTGGCTACTACAAGAGGTAAGGCATGTTCCAAGGCTTAGTAGGAATTTAATTTCAGCAGGGTAGCTAGTTGAAGAAGGTTGCATTGTTACATTTACTAATAAAAATTGGAAGGTTTCAAAAGGTGCCTTAATAGTAGCAAAAGGTGTGAAAGTAGGCACCTTATATCTTTGTACAGGTCATATTGTTCCTTCTACTTTAACTGTTGTAGAGAAAAAATAAACAGGTTCAGGAACAGTTGTTGTAGGTTCGCAGGAAGAGACTGAAATAGTTGCTGCAAGTTCTGAGATAGCGTTGTGGCATAACAGACTTGGGCATATGAGTGAAAAAGGTATGAAGGTGCTTCATTCTAAGAAAGTTTTACCAGGTCTGAAATGTATTAGTATGAATTTATGTGAAAGTTGTTTGTATGGCAAACAAAAGAGAGTCAGTTTTCTAAAGGATGGGAAGCAAAAGAAAGATGAAAAGTTGGAGCTTGTGCATACAGATGTATGGGGACCGGCTCAAGTATCTTCTCTTGGTGGCTCTCAGTATTACGTTACATTCATAGATGATGCAACTAGGAAGGTATGGATTTATTTCCTTAGGCATAAATCTGATGTATTTGAAACATTTAAGAAATGGAGAAGCTTGGTTGAGAATGAGATAGGTAAAAGATTAAAATGTCTCAAATCTGATAATGGTGGTGAGTATTGCAGCAAAAAATTTGAGGATTATTGTTCCTTTAATGGAATTTGTAGGCAGAAAATGGTTCCAGGGACTCCACAGAAGAATGGAGTGGCTGAACGCATGAATAGGACAATAATGGAGTGTGCAAGGACCATGAGATTGCATGCTGGGATGCCTTTAAATAGGTGGGCAGAGGCTATCAACACTGTTGTATATTTAATTAATAGAGGTCCTTCAGTTCCTTTGGGTTGTGGTATTCCAGAGGAAGCATGGATAGGTAAGAAGGTGAGTTATTCTTTTCTCAAAACCTTCGGATGTGAAGCATTTGCACATGTAGATTCTAAAATAGAACCAAGCTGGATGCAAAATCAAAAAAATATACCTTTGTTGGATATGGCATTGATGAATTTGGTTATAGGCTTTGGGATTTTAAAAATCAAAAAATTGTGAGAAGCAGGGATGTTATATTCAATGAGAAGGTGTTGTACAAAGATCAGTTGTAGTAGCATAAGAAGAAAAAATAGGATTATGTGGTGCTGCATGATACTCCAAATAGTGATGTTCCAATGGTTCCTCATACTCTGCAACAGCAACCAGAAATACCACAAACTCCAGTGAATGTTAGACGGTCAACAAGGCTAAGTAGACCTCTTGAAAGGTTTTCTCCCTCTTTGTATTCTATTTTGTTAACAAATGTTGGTGAACCAAAAGGGTATGATGACGCTATGCAGGTGGATACACAGGTTCAATGGGAGCTTGCAATGAAAGAAGAAATGGACTCCTTGCTGAAAAATCAAACTTGGGAATTATGTAAGTTACCTGCAGGTACCAAGGCTTTACCAAACAAATGGGTTTATCCGTTGAAAGAGGAAGATGGAGGTAAGAAATGATTTAAAGCCAGGTTAGTTGTAAAATGATTTGCACAGAAAAAGGGCATTGATTTTGATGAGATATTTTCTCTGGTTGTCAAGATGACTTCTATTCGTATTGTTTTAAGTGTTGTGGCTACTGAAGATTTGCATTTGGAATAGCTGGATGTAAAAACTACCTTTCTCCATGGTGATTTGGAGGAGGATATATATATGGAACAACCACAGGGATTTGAGGTCAAAGGTAAGGATAAATTGGTGTGCAGATTGAAGAAGAGTTTGTATGGCCTAAAACAAGCACCTTGGCAATGGTATTTGAAATTTGATAGTTTTATGGCTGAGCAAGGCTACAGTTGGTGTAATTCTGACTATTGTGTTTATTTTAAAAGGTTGGATAATGACAGCTACATTATTTTATGTTTATATGTTGATGACATGCTTGTAGCTGGGTCTAACATGGATCACATAAGAGAGTTGAAACAACAATTAGCACAGTCATTTGCTATGAAGGATTTGGGGATAGCAAAACAAATCCTTGGTATGAAAATTTGCAGGGATAGGAAGAACAGAAAATTGACTCTATCTCAGGCTGATTATGTTGAAAAGGCATTGCAAAGATTCTATATGGAGAATGCAAAAGCTATCAGCACACTTTTGCCTAGTCATTTGAAATTGACTAAGGAGATGTGTCCTAAGACACAAGAGGAGGAAGATAAAATGTCCAAGGTACCTGTTGTCACATAGAATTGCACCCTGCTTGGAGAGAGTCCAAGCATTCTAATGACACAATGGGAATGATCTCAAAGTGTGGGACCTTGTGAACTGAGATCAGACTTCTGGAGTAGGCCGACTTCCTACCTCTAAGCCTAATGCTTAGAGGAAAATATATAAACCTAGTGCTAATGCTTGCAGAGGAAAAGGGGTAGAAGGAAATGTAAATATAAATTAGGTGATACACCAGGTTGAATAAAAGAACCCTCACAGAACTAAAAAAATGCACAAAATGACTAGATACCACCAATAAACATACACAGATCAAGCTAATTTTAACAGAGGCAAGGAGCAAGAGATGATTAGAAGGAATTAAACATTCACAAACACATTATTCCTAGATCACACAGAGTCAAAATAGCATGAAGAGGTAAAATAACCAGCATGTATTTAATCAGAAGGCAAGGTTACAGTAGAGGAATGCTCTGTTTGGAAATCAGAAGCATAGATTACTAAATCTTCCAACCTCCCTTACATCAGATGTTCGTGCATATATAGCATTTTCATTTGACTTAAGTCAGTTACAATGAATTAGCCCCATGGGCTCTGTCAGAAAATATCTGCGTCTGAAGGGAGTACTGACCTGCCAGAAGTTATGGTATAAAATATCTGGAACAGGGGCATATGGAAGATATTTTGAATCGTCAATGTGAGTAGCTCCATCATCTATCTGCACCCATAAATGCAACAAATATCTGCATTGAAGGACCTCTACAAAACTTAATTCGGCTGCTGAGATGTCCTATCGCCAAAACTGTATATGCATCTTCTAAGTCGGTGACCATTCCTGACTGAATGCAAACTGGCCGTCAATTTTGTCTTTGTTGCGAGGAGAAGTGTCATTTGTATGCATACAGACATACAAAGAAAACTAGATGCACCTTGAAAATCATGATGATGTCATCATCCTACAGAACCTGGTCGAAGAGGAGATCTGGATGGCGTCACCTGTATATCGGGTCCTTCAAGCTGTTCAACTTTGCACCTATGCGATTTCTTCAATTGCTTTTTGCATATGCAAATTTTTGTATATATCGGGCTGTCGGGGTAACCTCAACTGAGTCATACCTATATACAAAGGTCTTGCCGAAATGTCCATTGTATGTGCTTTTTCTTCGGCATTTCAATCAGCCTTTGAATCACCTTTTGTATATACAATACAATTGCCTACATACAAAAGTGGACCTTTACCTTTGATATCACCTTTTGCATCTATGCCCTTGCCAGGTGTCATCACTCCATTGGTCGCTGAGCTGAACCTAAGACCCATTGCTGAACAATTGCATCTTCCTTATCGGCCGTCGGAAAGACCACAAACTGAGCCACCGATACATATTGTCTCATCGAAAAACCATTGTATGTGACAACAGCTTATGTGATCGTATATGAGATACAATCGCATGTACATACAATGCGGAACTCAAAGGATTATGAACTAGAATGAAACTTTGAAATAGGTCCGGCCTTGTATCTTTTCCTTTTGCATATTGGCATATACATGCACTTCAACATACAACTGCGGACCCCACCACTGAGTTTGCCAAATTTAATTTCCCAGTTGGGTCCGCCTTGTATATCCCTGTTGTATCTAACCTTTGTATATTGCCTTGTATCTGCCCTTTATATCTGCAAATATACAATGCGAACATACATACAAAGATGCATACAACCGCATCTGCCTTTCTAAACCAAAATACATATTCTTTCAGGTCCGGGATTGTATCTCAGAATTGTATATGCCATTGTATATAAGATTGTATGTGCAAAAATACAATCGCATATACATACGAAAAATGGACACACCCTTTGTATCTCCCCCTTGTATATTGCCTTGTATATGCGCTTGTATATTGAATTGCATATACAAAGATAACCTGATTCACTTTTGTATCCCGCCTTGTATATTGCCTTTGCATCTTCCTTTGTATATACAATTGTATATGTGATACAATAGATATACATACAACGATACATACAAAGGTACATACAAAAATGATTAAGTATAAAACTAAGAATTATCTGCAATGGAAGGCACTTGAAGGCAAAAGATTTCTGGGTTTTTCTGGGTTTTCTGCAAGGATTCTCTAGGTGAGATTTTGGGAAGTTTTGCAAGGTACAACATAGGGAAATGTAGGATTTAAGACTTTCCTCTTTCTATTTACGCTTTCTTTGATCGGATTTCTTTGATAGAAAGAGGGGGACAAGAATATTTTGGGGCTAGGCAAAAATATGACAACATTTTGGTGACCTCTCAGGGATGTTTGCCTGCTAAACAAATTGATCAGTGGCCTTATACATCCATTGGGCATGGAGTCAAAAGAGACTGCAACAAGAACAGAGGAGCTGGAACATTGAGCAAGCTACCAAGCCAAAACAAAAAACAACAAGCAAGCATGTATCTCCTAATGAGAATACAACATAGTGCAAGGGCACTTATTGAAAGGAAACCTAAAACTAAAATAAAACGTACTCTAATCCTAAACTAACCAGTCAGAGGCGACCTTAAACAAAGCCATTAATTGGTTCTTGAAAGTAACTGTCCTTCCTTAACAATTTACAATGTTTCTCATGCATGTGGGTAGTTAAAAAGAGGTGAGGGGGGGATGGGCATATGACAAATTGATAAAACACCCCCCACAAAATGGAGATAAACTCACCTATCCACCTGGACTGATTGTTGATGCTGCTAACTTGTGGTGAATAAATGGGCTGATCCCACCCATTTTGATGCTCAACTTCATGCTTAGAGGTAAGCATGACAAGTGGTGACTCCTCCTGATGTGTCTCCAGCTGGGCTAGATGCTTAATTGGGCATCCCCTTGAAGTGACATGCAAATCACCATGGTTGATGTCATGTCTATGTTTTGTTTCTTTCTCTTCTTGCTGGTTTGAATACTCTAGCTCTTGTATCTCAAATAGAGATATGGTTGTCTTCACCTCATGAACAAGATGCTCATGATTTTCTAACTTAGGCTCAGAAAATGAGCCATGCACATGCTCAAAAGAGAAGACTTCCCCACCAAGAAGTTGATATCCCTGCTGGATAATAAAGAACAAATCTATAATTTGCTCTTGCCCATGTTCAGTCTCCTCATTATTTTCAATAAAGCATGGAAGCTCCTCAAGCATACCAGCATCATCAGCCTCTACATCATCTAGCATAGGGCAACATGCTTGCCCTTCTTTATGGTTTGGAACCTCACTGTCATGTTTAGCCTCAACTTGCAACAACCCGCCATCATTTTCACAGTCCTCATGTTGTTGCATATCTACGACCAGCTACTCAACCTCCTCATCTTCATCATAACCAGGTAGCTCATGAAGCAAGGCAGCATCATCCACTTCTAGAGTGACCTTAAAAACTTTTTCCCCTATGCCTCCATCCTTTGACTGCAGCTCTTCTAGATTTTGGTTAAGTTGCCTCTGCAGCTGAAGGTTTTCCCCATGTTGTCTCTCTGTGAGTGTAGGAAAAAACTTCTCCTCATTAACTTTATCTTCTTCCACCTCCTCTTTTGGCTCATCTTTCCAATTATCTTGGTAGACAACAGGTCCACCCTTGAGGATTGAATAGCATCAGGGAAAGAGGACTGAATATCTTCTTGAATTTCTTGGAGGGGAGAGGGTTCTAGACAAATTTGTTCTTGGGGAGTGATAATTTGAGTTTGCACAGGAACAGGGGCTTGTGGAGGGATATAGGATTTGAAACTTGGAAACTTGTGGAGTCTATGTTGCTCTTCTATAGGCTGAACATGAGCAGAAGAAATGGACTACTTGAATTTTGGGATTGTAAGCACATGCTCCTTTAACTTAGCAATTTCATCATAACTGTCCATGCTAGGTCCATCTAATAAGGGGATTTGGAAGGGCTGTAAACAGGAGATAGGGGGTTGAATTTGTGCTGGAACAGGCTCCTGTGAAGGCTGAGGGCCTCTAAAACTTGGGATTTTAAAACTGGGAAGCAGCTTTGGAGATGCAGATGGATTATCTTGCCTGAAGCTTGGAATCTTAAATTTTGGGGCTTCTTCCGCAGCAGGCTGAGCAGATGTGAAAAGGAGAGGATGTTTGAAACTGGGAATGGAGGGGATTGCTTGGATTTCACACCCTTTTTGGCATTGATAATCAGAGTAAGCTTGACTACTTTGCACCTAAGTAGACAAAAGCTTCATTTGCTCCTTTTTAGCAGCTATCTCTCCTTCAAGATTTATTTCAAATTGTATTCCTTTTGTCATCCACTCTTGATTATAAACAACAGATTGCTCAGCCAACTCTTGCTGTTACAAGGTAATCTCTTTTTGATTCTCAGTTTCAACTAACATCCAATACATGCGTGAGAACTCCTTACTAATATCACCAATCTTCATAAGTTCAAGCTTTTGGCTCAAATCCCTCAAAACATAGTCAAACTTATGGATTAGATCCAACACATTCTGGTAATGGTGTTTTTGAAGCTGACTGTGTGAATAATCATGTTGTTTGGCATCAAAAACCTCTTCTTGGGGTTGAACTTGATCATATATCAGTTGATATTGAGGTTGAGCGGGGATGGGAGAGTGGAAAACCTGATAGGATTGCTGGTAATCTGTTGTTACAGGGTTGCTTGGAATAAAACCAGCAAGTTGTTCTGTGTGATATGATTGGTAAGAGGGTATACATGCATGATGTTCATGGAATGGAGGTGAAAAACCATCACAGTATTGATAACTAGACATTGCAAGATTAAAACATGAAACATAGGCAAGTCTAGATAACTGATTTGGAATGTATATAGGCAATAGGGCTTTGAGACACTTAGAAATGAGTTATAACATCAAATAGAGTCACCAGGTGCTGAGAAAATAGTTTCAAATGGTAGAAAACTAACAAGTAGCACCAACCTCATTAGTTTCTTGTACTTGGATTGTTGAAACCAGTTGATTCTTCACTTGTAGAGTCACCAGGTGTGTGAATATTGCCTCTACAGGCTGATGTTGTTGACATACACACCAAATATCAATAATGAATAAAGGACTTGTGGACTATGATAGTCCAATATGTCCCACCGGGCGTGCCAGAAACTGTTGTCACATAGAATTGCACCCTGCTTGGAGAGAGTCCAAGCATTCTAATGACACAATGGGAATGATCTCAAAGTGTGGGACCTTGCGAACTGAGATCAGACCTCTGGAGTAGGCCGGCTTCCTACCTCTGAGCTTAATTCTTAGAGGAAAATATCTAAACCTAGTGCTAATGCTTACAAGGGAAAAGGGGTAGAAGGAAACGTAAATATAAATTAGGTGATACACCAAGTTGAATAAAAGAACCCTCACAGAACTGAGAAAATGCACAAAATGACTAGATACCACCAATAAACATACACAGATCAAGCTGATTTTAACAGAGGCAAGGAGCAAGAGATGATTAGAAAGAATTAAACATTCACAAACACATCATTCTTAGATCACACAGAGTCAAAATAACATGAAGAGGTAAAATAACCAACATGTATTTAATCAGAAGGCAAGGTTACAGTAGAGGAATGCTCTATTTGGAAATCAGAAGCATAGATTACTAAATCTTCCAACCTCCCTTACATCAGATGTTCGTGCATATATAGCATTTTCATTTGACTTAAGTCGGTTACAATGAATTATCCCCATGGGCTCTATCAGAAAATATGTGCGTCTGAAGGGAGTGCTGACCTGCCAGAAGTTATGGCATAAAATATCTAGAACAGGGGAAGATGGAAGATATTTTGAATCTTCAATGTGAGCAGCTCCATCATCTATCCGCACCCATAAATGCAACAAATGTCTGCATTGAAGGACCTCTACAAAACTTAATTCAGCCGCTGAGATGTCCTATCGCCAAAACTGTATATGCATCTTCTAAGTCAGTGACCATTCCTGACTGAATGCAAACCAGCCATCAATTTTGCCTTCGCTGCGAGGAGAAGTGTCGTTTGTATGCATACAGACATACAAAGAAAACTGGATGCATCTTGAAAATCATGATGACATCATCATCCTATAGAACCTGGTCGAAGAGGAGATTTGGATGATGTCACTTGCATATCAAGTCCTTCAAACTGTTCAACTTTGCACCTATGCAATTTCTTTATTTGTTTTTTGCATATGCAAATTTTTGTATATATCGGGTTGTCGGGGCGACCTCAACTGAGTCATACCGATATACAAAGGTCTTGCTGAAATGTCCATTGTATGTGCTTTTGCTTCGGCATTTTAATCGGCCTTTGAATCGCCTTTTGTATATGCTTTTGTATATGCAAATGTATATACAATACAATTGCCTACATACAAAAGCAGGTCTTTACCTTTGATATCACCTTTTACATCTATGCCCTTTCCATGTGTCACCACTCCATTGGTCGCTGAGTTGAACCTGAGACTCATCGCTGAACAATTGCATCTTCCTTATTGGCCGTCGGAAAGACCACAAATTGAGCCACCGATACATATTGTCTCACCAAAAAACCATTGTATGTGACAACAGCTTATGTGATCGTATATGAGCTACAATCGCATGTACATACAATGCGGAACTCAAAGGATTATCAACTAGAATGAAACTTTGAAACAGGTTCGGCCTTGTATCTTTTCCTTTTGCATATTGGCATATACATGCACTTCAACATACAATTGCGGACCCCACTGCTGAGTTTGCCAAATTTAATTTCCCAGTCGGGTCCGCCTTGTATATCCCTGTTGTATCTAACCTTTGTATATTGCCTTGTATTTGCCCTTTGTATCTACAAATATACAATGTGAACATACATACAAAGATGCATACAACTGCATCTGCCTTTCTAAACCAAAATGCATATTCTTTCAGGTCCAGGATTGTATCTCAAAATTGTATATGCCATTGTATATAAGATTGTATGTGCAAAGATACAATCTCATATACATACGAAAAACAGACACGCCCTTTGTATCTCCCCTTTGTATATTGCCTTGTATATTGAATTGCATATACAAAGATAACCCGATTCACTTTTGTATCCCGCCTTGTATATTGCCTTTGCATCTTCCTTTGTATATACAATTGTATATGCGATACAACAGATATACATACAATGATACATACAAAGGTACATATAAAAATGATTAAGTATAAAACTGAGAATTATCTGCAATGGAAGGCACTTGAACACAAAAGATTTTTGGGTTTTTCTGGGTTTTCTTCAAGGATTCTCCAGGTTAGATTTTGGGAAGTTTTGCAAGGCACAACATGGGGAAATGTAGGATTTAAGACTTTCCTCTTTCTATTTAGGCTTTCTCTTATTAGATTTCTTTGATAGAAAGAGGGGGACAGGAATATTTTGGGACTAGGCAAAAATATGACAACAGTACCATATGCTTCAGCTATAGGAAGTTTAATGTATGCCATGGTATGCACGAGACCGGATAATGCACATGTTGTAGGAGTCATAAGCAGGTATATGAGTCATCCCAGATTGGAGCATTGGAATGCAGTAAAATAGATTCTCAGACATTTGAGAGGTACATCCAATAAACACTTATGTTTTGAAGGCTCTAATACTGGTTCAACTAGTTATGTAGACTCAGATTTGCCAGGGGATATTGATACCAGGTGGAGTACTACAGGTTATGTCTTTACTATAGGTGGGACAGCGGTGAGTTGGATCTCACAGTTGCAAAAGGTGGTTGTTTTATCCACCACAGAGGCAGAATATGCAGCTACAACAGAGGCAAGCAAGGAGATAATACGGCTGAACTCTTTCATGGTAGAATTGGGCAACCAACAGGCTAACAATTATTTGTTTACGGATAGTCATAGTGCCATACATCTTGCAAAGAATTCTACCTTGCATTCAAAGACCAAACACATACAGTTGAGGTATCACTTCATTCGGTTAGTGTTGGATGATGGACAGTTAAGGCTGGAAAAGATACATACAGATGAAAATCTAGCGGATATGTTTACAAAGGCAGTGATAAGGGAGAAGCTGAGCTCCTCTTCAACTTCGGTTGGTCTTCAAGACTAAAAATAACAAAAATAGAACAACAGAGTCCAGGGTGCTTATTTCCAGTGGGAGCTACAGGGTCAGTGGTGTTATGATCAGTCTCCAAGTGGGAGATGATATGGTGTGGAGTCTAATCAGTCTCCAAGTGGGAGATTGTTGTTATATGGAGCCTAATCAGACTCAAAGGTTAAATTTACCCCACTTTTATCAGCGCGATTTCCCCCCAAATTCCTATGGGGTCCAGGGGCAGTGCCCCTGGTGCATTCCCTGTCGCAATATAGGGCGAGGTCGAAGGGCAATGCCCTCACGAGGGCTCGGGGGCAGCGCCCCCGAAACCTCACAAGGTTTTTTATTATTTTATAAAGGCACCGGAAGTTATTTTTCATTGGCCGACATAAGAAATCCCTATTTTTGTAAGCGACAAAAAGCTTGATAAAAAGCAGCTAAGGGTTAGGGTTTCAATTGATGTATTGTAGCATTTTGCAGCGGTATTGAGTTGCAGGGATTACTGGTTGTAATCAGTTTGATTTACTGGATAATAATATTGGACTCTCTATTTGGTGGATGTAGCCCGAGTTTGGGTGAACCATGTTAAAAATTGCCTCTCATTGTTATTATTTCTGTGTATTTCCATTCCTTTGTTTAATCTTTATTTGCATTTAATTGATATCTTCTGCCAGCTAACCCTAACATGTTCACCAAGCAAGTCTCCCATGTTTATAAGACTACCAAATCACTAGGTAACTTTGGAAGTGCTACCAAAAATAGTGAAATCTACCAAAAGTGCTACCAAATATATAACTCTACCTAATAAAGTTAGAAGAGTGCCAAAATTGGTAGAGCTGCCAGATATAGAAAAGTTCTACTAAAAGGGTCACCAAATTAGAACATTCTAAAATTAGATTAGGATCTACCAAATTTAGGGGGACTATTTTTAGTGGGCCATAGATGTATAAGGTCATGTGGGCCTATGAAGAGGGCAGTGACCTAAACTAGGTTGCACCTTTTAAAGGCTACAACTTTTTAAAGTATTTTTTTAAAAAATCATGTTTTTTTTAACCTAATTTAAAAAAAACAATAATGTGCTTAGGCCATATGGTCTAGGCAAATATTTTTTTGCCTTATCTATAAACAACTTTGATTTTAGAGATTAGATAGGTAATTTTAGGGTTGTTGGCCACTTTAGACATGATGGCTTCCTCCAAAAACTACAAAATTGCCCCCAAAACTAAGTGACCTGAGGACTTCCTTAAGCTTTAAATATGCTAGAAAAAAGCTCCCACCCCTAGAAAAGAGTTGAAATATGCCTATTTATAGTCAAACTTAGGGTTTTCTATATTATTAAGTCTAATGGTGTAGTTGAATTTAGCCCAAAATGCCTCAAAATTTGCACCACCCTTAAAACTCATTCAAATGAACACATGTAAAAAACTGGATGAAAACTAGCTTCCCAAACTCCAAATTTGGTGAAAAAAAGTTAATCCTAACCATCTTGAGCTTCTAGACACAATGGTGAAGTCTATATCAGTACATCAATAAACTAAAACCAACTCAAATCTAGAATCTAGAAAACCAAGATCTCTCACAAGCTTGTTTCTATAGGCCTAGAATTTAATGCAAGAAAAATTTGATAAATGAAATGAATGGGACAATAATAAAATATTCAATGAAGCTCTTAACCATTCATCCATTAATCAAAATGTGATACAATGTACATATTTATCAATATGAAATGAATGTTTAGTTCATCTTCTAGATGATTGTTCAACTTCTATTGCATCTGTTGATCTCTAAATGAGACAACTAGAGATACAACCTATGGGAAGTTCTGCAAATGGGGGACTAGGGTGCCCTATGCAAAACAACCTCTGGGGTTTTAAAAGCCGGCTCTTTGAATATTCATTTGAATGGGAAAAGGGGAAGAGAGAAACTAATAAAACAAATCTACACTATGGCGATGCACCGAAACTAAGATAGTTCATTCACCAGTTAGCATAGTATAACTTCAGTTTATTAGTTTTCAAAGGGGCTTAGAAGAGTGCATAGACATGATTTAAAGCTCCATAAACATCACATGAAATGAAATTATAAAAGCACAAAAACAAGACATGAATCAATTATAATTACTCCCAAATAGACACAAAGTAATGTACTAAAACAAATTTAATAGAAAATAACATAAAACAGAGGAAAGAATTTCATAGTTGATGCCTTATATTTCTATTCAATAGTTTAACATGCCGAGGTCTCAAAATATTACAATCAAAATAACTGCCAGGATCTTAAGACTTGTTCTCCTAAAGTGATGAACCCCTAAAAAGATAACATTACTCCCTCTTATAGAAAACACCTTCAAAGAGAGAGAGAGAGAGAGAGCAGCCAAAAAGACTCTCCCCATAATGATAGTGAGGCACCCATCATGGTGGCCGTTGTAACTACAATCTGAAAGGATAAGCCTGTTCCCATCTTTTCCAGCTATCAGCGCCACCTGTTAGAAAATGTTGTGACCCCGCTGACATGTGGCACCATTGGTGAAACATGCTGCAACCTTCCATTCATCCGCAAATAGCTCACTGAGAAAATGGACCAATAGCATACTAAGAAAGCCTCCCAAGCTTTAGAGATGATCTAGCATACGCCCAACAGGCATGTGGCTTGTTCTGCTACCTCCACATGCTACAAAAATAGAACTAACAACCTTTTTTGAACAGAGAGTGGGTTGGACACATGGCACGCTGGCACAACTTGGAGAGAGTCTTGCCTCTACTTTTGATGGAAATTACACCATGCCGACACATGGCACGCTGGTGCAACTGCAAATTTTTTTGCTTCCAACTGCTATAGAAAATGTACCCTACCGACATGTGGCGCAATCCACAGACTGTAGAAAGAGAGAAAATGAAACTTAGCATCTCAAAAATCACCACTCAGCCATGCCGCCATGTGGTGCCTCTACACAAGTTTTAAAAGGAAAAGGTTTTGTGAACACTAGAAAATGCGCCACTTTGACACGTGGCCTACCTGCCAACAACATAAGCTAAGAACCTTTCGGGGCCACAACAAAGAAAAAACAAGGCCAAAGGCTATTGAAAATGAAGTATACAGTATTGAGGAAATATAAAATATTATCCTACTATAATTAGGATTATGTACATAAGTGTTACATCCCCCACTTAATCTATAGGGGTAGTGGTAAAACCATTGTTTATGTTGTGCATTGAGCAACTTGTGTATGAACCCTCTTTTACTTGATATGAAACTCCAGTATTTTGCAAAAGGTTTTTCTTGAGTGATATCTTGTTCCCTTTTGTAGTTTTAAAATTTTCATGAACTAAGATATTGACTTGGTAAAGACTTGAGTTTGTTTTATCAAGTTGAGTTGGTTATCCATGATGCTATATCTCATTTTGATAGAATATCACACCCTTTTTCTCTAAATTTTTTCACCACCAATTTCTATGCTAATTGAAAAATTTACATTAGTTTTGAGTGATGAAATTTGTGAGTTTGCTGCCATTATTTGTGTTGATTGAAAAGTTGACATTACTTGAGTGATGAAATTTGTAGAAGAAGGCTATTCAACTTCTATCTCCAAGTTGATTGCACCCATGTGACCTAAAAACTAGATAACCTAGGTTTATTACACCCATAAATAATCTAAACTTTCTCTAGTTACACTGTGTGACTTGAAAACTAGAGAACACATGATTATTACACCCATGAGTAACCCAAAAGTGTGTTGAATCATGCATACTATGACTTGACTGATGTAGGAGTATCATTTACTTTTGTTCTAGGTTTACATTAAATGTTGTGCTACCTGTGTTAAATTACATTTTAGGAGGTATCTAGTTAGGTTTGACTAGATAAGAAATTAAAATTTTCAAATTTTGGTGTTTTTTTACTCAACCCCAAGTACTTAATTAGGGGTTTTGGAATGCTTAATTTGTAAAAAAAAAAAAAAAATTGGTTTGCATGGGCATGGAGTAGGTAGTTAGGGATGCTTAAGCATTTGGGAAAACAAGAAAAAATCAGTTTTGTATCATTTTTGGGAGAAAGAAATCAAGTTTTTGTTTGCAGGTATGCTGGCAGGGTGTGTACAGGGTTTTAGACCTCTGTGTGTGCAAAATAATTGAGATTTGAAGCATTGTTGTCCAATTTTCTTGGTATGGAGCATTATTAGATGGGTTTTAATCATTATCCAGGTGAAATGAATTAATTTCAATCATTAAATTAGAGGGTTTGAGTTGTTCTTTCAAAACTGGGTTGTTCACATGCATTTTTTGGTACTTTTTGAATGATAAACAGTGGATTTTAGGTGTTGTACAAAATTGTGAGAGCTCCAATTGGTACTTGGAGATGTATAAGATTAATTAAGACCTAATTAACTTGGTTTGAAGTCTTGAAATGAAAAATTAAGCCAGAAATAATTTTTTTACCTTCACTGCCTTGTCAAAAAACCCTACCTAGTCAAAAGTGAGAAAATTGGAGTTTTGGGGGTTAAACACCTACCCAATTGATAAAATTTGGTCTGTAGGTCTATGGAAACATAATTCAATGTTTCAAATAGGTTTTGTGTCATTTTAGCATGTTTGAGGATGTTTTTCCCAAAAAACTCAATTTTAGCCATCTAAAGGGCTAATTAGGACTATTTTTGTCCATTTTGAAGGGTTTACATTTTAGATTTGAGGATTTCACTATAGGAGGAGTTGTATCTTCCCAAAGAGTATTTGAAAGTGTGTTTATATTCCCAAGAACCTCCATAAAAGTTGTTGTCTCATCGGTTTGGTCTCAAAACAGGGCTACTCGATAGAGACAATTTGTCAAACAAGTCATTGATCATTGTTCGTTTGCTGCAAATACCTTTCCCTCTGCATCAATTTGGTATCAGAGTGGGTTTGGTACCTAAAAGAGACAAGAAGGACTCCATTGTGTGTTGTTAAGTTGCATTGGGAAGTCAACATGCCACCTAGAAGAGGAATGAGAGGAGGTGGAAGAGGAGGTGTCCAGATGAGGGATGCCATTCTAGAGGAGATAAGGAATATAAGAGTGAGTTTGGATGCTAGACTCACAATAGTAGAGTAAAATCAGAGAAGAGGAGTCATCACAGGGGATGTGAGTGATAGAGAGGAAGAACCACAAGCACCTGAAGAAGAAGAAGAAGAAGAGGTTGAAGAGCCCAGGGATGCAGGAATAGACAGATTGCTCAAGGTAATCATGGGACAAGGGTCCAAACCAAAGGTAGAGATCCCTATCTATTAAGGTAGTTTAGATGGATAAGCACTTATTGATTGGGTTATAGAATTGGATAAATACTTTGACTATGAGAATGTTCCTGATGAAAACAAGGTAAAGTTTGCTTGTACCAGATTGAAAGGCCATGCAACTCTTTGGTGGGATTTCATACAAGATGAAAGGAGAAAGAAAGGTAAGCATAAAATCAAATCTTGGGATAGGATGGTAGCAAAACTCAAGGCAAAATTCCTTCCTAGTGACTTTCAAACTAACCTCTTCACGAAGTTACAAAATTTGAAACAAAAGAAGATGAGTGCCAAAGAGTATACAAAGGAGTTCTATAGATTGACCATCGGGTCTAGACATGTGGAAGAAGAAATGGAGAAGATAGCCAGGTATCTCAATGGGTTAAGATACAATTTTCAAGATGAAGTTAGTCTAATTATCCCAAGGATAATAGAAGAGTGCTACCAATTTGCTCTAAAAGCAGAGGGTAAGTTGAATGGAAAACAAAATTAGAAAAATAGGGGTAGAGGCAGAAATTTTAGAGGTAGAGGACAACAAGGAGGAAGAAATTCAGTCTAAAAAGAAAATTTAGAACCAATTACCTCCCAAGAACAATCACATAATCCAAGAGGTGGATTCAGAGGAAGAAGACCTTATTTTAGGGGTGGAAACACACAAAGAGGAGGTGGGTTCACTGGTAAATGTTTCAAATGCAATAAATTTACAGGTCATAGGTTTTGGGAATGTCTAGAAGGCCCTCATGCAAGAAGCTCAAGGACTTAGGGTAGAAATCAAGTAGTCCAAGCAGAGGAAGAAAGTGTAGGATCTCCATCCCATGTAGAAGAACTTGAAGTTGGAGAGTCTTTTTTGATGAGAAGAGTGCTGATCAAACCACGTAAGGAGAAAGAACCTACCCAAAGAAAGACTTTGTTCAAGACATCATGCAAATCCCAAGGTAAATGTTGCAAAATGGTTATTAATTCAGGTAGTAATGATAATTTAGTTTCAGTAGAAATGGTAGAGAAGCTTGGGCTGAAAAGAATTCCACATCAAACTCCATATAAGGTTTCATGACTCAATAAAGGACAACAAGTGTTAGTGAATGAACAATGTTGGGGGATTTTCAGATTGGAAGCTATAAAGATAAGGTTCTTTGTGATGTAATACCAATGGATGTGTGCCATGTGCTATTGGGAAGGCCTTGGCAATATGATAGAAAAACTATTCATGATGGGAGACAAAACACTTATACCTTTGAAAAAGATGGTAGAAAGCATACCTTGCTAGCTTTGAAAGAAGGAGATGGACATGTGACTGGTCCTAGTGTCTTGATGGTGAGTGAGAAGGAATTCTTTAATGCAATGAAACAGGAAAAGATAGGGTTTGGACTAGTAATCACACCTAGAACTGTTATGACATCAACCAAATTGAATGAGTTGCCTCAAGAGATACAAACCATGTTGGAAGAGTATGTTGATATAGTGGTGAATGAGCTGCCCAATGAGTTTCCACCTATTAGGAGTATTAGTCATCATATTGACTTCATACCTGGTGCAAGTTTGCCAAACAAAGTTGCCTACAAGATGACTCCACAAGAAAATGTAGAGATCAAGAAGCAAGTGCAAGAACTATTGGACAAAGATTTGATAAAAGAACGTCTCAGCCGATGTGCAGTACTAGCTGTATTGGTGCCAAAGAAAGGAGATTGGACAATGTGCATAGATTCAAGAGCAATTAATAAGATTACAATCAGGTATAGGTTCCCTCTTCCAAGAATAGATGATTTGATGGATTGTTTGTGTGGATCTAAGTACTTTTCTAAGATTGATCTCAAGAGTTGGTATCATCAAATAAGGATAAGGGAAGGAGATGAATGGAAAACTACCTTTAAGACTAATGAAAGGTTGCTTACCAATGCTCCCAGTACATTTATGAGACTAATGAATGAAGTTCGAAAGCCCTTCATAGGTAAATTTGTGATTGTTTATTTGGATGACATACTAATCTATAGCTCAAGCAAGGAAGAACATCTCAAACACCTTAGGATGGTAATGCAAAGATTACAAGAAGAACGATTGTTGATCAATCTCAAGATGTGTTTATTCATGAGGATAGAATTGGTGTACCTTGGTTTTGTGATTTCTCAAGGTGGATTGAAGATGGACAAGGACAAAGTGAAAGCCATAACTGATTGGCCAACTCCCAAAATAACTTATGAGGTAAAAAGTTTCCATGGTTTGGCAAGTTTTTATAGGAAATTTATCAAAAATTTTAGTGGAATTTGTGCAACAATCATAGATAATATAAGAGGGGATAAAAGAAAGTTTATTTGGACTAATGTTGCTAAAATAAATTTTTAGTTTTTGAAGAAGAAAATCACATAACAACCTATACTAGCACTTCTTGATTTTAACAAGGTTTTCCAAGTTGAATGTGATGCAAGTGGGGTAGCCATTGGAGCTATCCTAAGTCAAGAAGGTAGACCTGTTGCATACTTTAGTGAGAAGTTAAATGATGCAAAAAAGAGGTATTCGACTTATGATCTTGAGTTTTATGCTATGGTGTAGGCCATAAGGAAGTGGAGGCATTATTTGATGCCTAAGGAGTTTGTTATTTTCATTGATAATCATGCACTGTAGTTCATAACCAACCAACCCAAATTAAGTCAAAGACACATGAAATGGGTGGAGTATTTGCAAAATTTTAATTATTTTATCAAGCACAAAAAAGGCCAAGCCAATAAGGTAGCAGATGCTTTAAGTAGGAGAGCCTTACTCATAAGAGAAATTTAGATAGAAAGTGGAGGAATGGAGTCTCTTAAGGAGTTGTACAAATCTGATTTGGATTTCCAAGAAGCCTATGAGGTGTGTAAACAACCAACTATAAGGAATAGAGAACCTTGGATGGACTACATGTTGCAAGATGGATTACTTTTCAAAGGATCTCAGCTATGTGTACCTAGGAGTTCTATGAAGGAAAATTTAATCAAAGAAAAGCATTGTGGTAGTCTTGCTGGTCATTTTGGCCTAGATAAGACTTTAGCTCAGCTAAGTGTTCATTAATTTTGGCCTAAAATGCAATCAAATGTGAGGAAGTTCTTAGAAAGGTGTAAAGTATGTCAATATGCGAGGGAAAAAGTACAAAAGTAGGTCTTTATTAGCCTTTACCAATCCCAAATAGACCTTGGGACTCCATTAGTATGGATTTTGTTTTGGGTCTAAAGTCAATCTTTGTTGTAGTAGATAGGTTTTCTAAAATGGCTCATTTTATAGCTTGCAAAACCACAAGTGATGCTACTCATGTTGTTGATTTGTTCTTCAAAGAGGTGGTTAGATTACATGGCATTCCACTAAGCATTATATCATATAGAGATACTAAATTTGTGAGACACTTTTGGAGGACTTTATGGAAGAAGTTGGGCACTAATTTGAATTTTAGTTCAGCATACCACCCTCAAAGTGATGGACAAACAGAGGTGGTCAATAGGACTTTGGGTAATCTACTAAGATGCTTGACAAAGGACAATCCCAAGCAATGGGATCTCATCTTGCCACAAGCAGAATTTACCTACAATGATTCACCTAATAGGAGTACAGGTATGAGTCCTTTTCAAATTGTCTATGGTTCACATCAAAGAGATGTTTTTGAGTTGAGAGATTTAGGAAAAATGGAGAAAAGAAGCGCTGAGGGAGAGGAGTTTGTCATTGCTATGCAAGTACATGAACAAGTCAAGAAATAGTTAGAGGCAAGTGTGAGTAAATACAAGAAAGATGCAGACCTCAAGAGGAGAGAGGTTAATCTTCAGATTGGAGACATGGTATTATCTCATTTGAGGAAGGATAGGTTTCCTAAAGGTGAGTATAACAAATTGAAAATGAAGAAAATTGGCCCTTGTAAAATTTTAAGAAAGTTTTCTAACAATAAGTTTATGAGATAAAATTGCCAAGTGGTGTTGGAATCTCTCCTATTTTCAATGTTGTAGACTTGTATCCATATAAATAAGGTTATGATGAAGGTGACACAACTGAGAGAAAGGAAATATCAGTTGGGAAATGGGCAAACTAGTTGCCAAAAGCCAACAAAGAAGAACTAGAAGCTATTTTGGACAAGAAAGTTGTTAAAAGGACAAGGGGTAAAGATCAACACTACCAGTACTTAGTGAAGTGGAAAGGTCATTCTATAGAGGATGTTACTTGGATGACTGAATCAGACATCAGCAAGTATGGGAGTACCCTTGTAGACCACATGAGCAGGAGCTCATGAGCCAACTTTTGCTCCTTAGGAGTATGATGCAGGAACATCATTTAATTTTGTTCTAGGTTTGCATTAAATGTCGTGCTAGGTGTTAAATTACATTTTAGGAGGTATCTAGTTAGGTTTTACTAAATAAGAAATTATAAATTTCAAATTTTGATGTTTTTTACTCAACCCCGAGTACCTAATTAGGGGTTTTAGAATGGGTAATTTGTAAAAAAAAGAAACTTTGGTTTGCACGGGCATAGAGTAGGTAGTTAGGGATGCTTAAGAATTTGGGAAAATAGGAAAAAATCAGTTTTGTATCATTTTTGGAAGAAAGAAATCAAGTTTTTGTTTGCAGGTATGCTTGCAGGGTGTGTACAAGGTTTTAGACCTCTGTTTTTGCAAAATAATTGAGATTTGAAGAATTTTTGTCCAATTTTCTTGGTATGGAGAATTATTATATAGTTTTTCATCATTTTATAGGTGAAATGAATTAATTTCTAATCATTAAATTAGAGGGTTTGAGTTGTTCTTTCAAAACTGGGCTACTCACATGCATTTTTTAGTACTTTTTGACTGATAAACAGTGGATTTTAGGTGTTGTACTGAATTGTGAGAGCTCCAATTGGTACCTGGAGATGTATAAGATTAATACAGACCTAATGGACTTGGTTTGAAGTCTTGAAATGAAAAATTAAGCTAGTTTTACCTTCACTGCCCTGTCAAAAAACCCTACCTAGTCAAAAGTGAGAAATTTGGAGTTTTGGCGGTTAAACACCTACCCAATTGATAAAATTTGGTTTGTAGGTCTATGGAAACATACTTCAATGGTTCAAATAGCTTTTGTGTCATTTTGGCATGTTTGAGGGTATTTTTCCCAAAAAACTCAGTTTTAGCCATCTAGAGGGCTAATTAGGACTGATTTTTATCCATTTTGAAGGGTTTACATTTTAGATTTGAAGGAGTTGTATCTCCCCAAAGGGTATTTGAAAGTGTGTTTAGATTCCCAAGAACCTCCATAAAAGTGAAAGGAAGCTAGGTGTGCGGAAACGCTTCCTACACTAATCTATTGAGGAGAGGGCTATGCAAATTCAAATTTGTCCTAACTATTACAGCAATGTTAAACCATTAACATGAGATATTGCAAAAAAACACAAGAACCAAAATGTAGACAGAAGAAGAGAGACAGAGATTTACGGTGGGGAAAACCCTTATCAGGTGAAAAACCCCACACTCAGAAACCTGCACAATGTATTAACAAATCTGAAAGAATGTTTACAATACACTTGCAATGCAAGCTTCAATGGTCTTCGACACTCATGTTTGGAGTCAATCCGGCAACATAATAGTACCTGTAAACCTGTGATACAAACTCCATCTCCAAGCACCTGTTTAAATAGAACATACAAGGCAATTTTGGACCTTTCTTGGAATGGGCATCCACTATGGCATCTTGGACCAAAACCCATGCCTATGGACACTTGGTCAACATTGTAGAATGTGTATGACACTTGTCCACAACTCCCATCCCAAAGAGGTCGCCTATTTCCAAAATGGGCTATGACAGATGCTCTTACGACACTTACGACCGTCATGGAATCTGTCATAGCAGTTACAACTTATAGTTGTAAGAGAATTTGTCATACACATGCTATAAATAGCATATTCTCTTACAACACATCATATTCCACCTTGGGGCACCCAAATATGCCTCATTCAAAGATGCTTCATGACACATGTCATTACTTGTCTTACAACCTTCTATTCTCGACTCTTACATGTCATAGATTCGTCATAGGAATCCATCATAACCGTTTCGGTCAAACATTCCTTACACAACATAGAAGATGCCGACACATGGCAAAATATTCCTACCACTAAGTGGGACACCTATCTCCTCATGTGAGAACAAAATAACAAGTTGTCATAATCCATGTAGGATTGACACATCACCGTGCCACATCCCACAATATGACAAAGTGGAATTTCCAAATATTTACAACATAGGCAATTGAATAATAAATACACACATTACAAATGTAGAGAATAACCAAGGTTGAGACACCTTAATTCCCAACATTCTCCCACTTGTCGAACACCTTGTAAGAGCCAATAGAAAAATAGGATTTAACTGCTATAGGCTGAGAGGCCCATAGACTCCGAACACCATCTAAACTTCTCTGTGCCCACTGGCTTCATCAATGCATCTGCAACATTCTTCAAAGTATCTACCTTCTCCAAATTTACCTTTCCATCCTCAACCATGTCCCTCATGAAGTGAAACTGAACATCAATGTGCTTGGTTCTAGCATGGAAAGTTAGATTCTTTGCAAGGCAAATTGCACTCTGACTGTCACAACTGATCGTGACCTAACCTGCATCAACACCAATATCAGAACACAATCTCTTAAGCCAAATGGCTTCCTTACAAGCATGAGTTGCTACCATATACTCAGCTTCTATCGTGGACAAAGCAACAAAAGTTTGTCGCTTACTCATCCAACTAATAGCACCACCAAACAGTGTAAAAACATAAGCACTGGTGGATCTCCTGCTGTCAATGTCACCTGCCTAATCTGAATCCACAAATCCATGAATATCAACAGAATGTGGAGGTCCTGAAACATTACCATGATAGCAAATGGAATACTCGAAAGTACCCCTCAAATATCTGAACACTCGCTTAACTGCATCCCAATGAACCCGTCCAAGATTAGCCATAAATCAACTAAGGACTCCCACTACTTGGGCAATGTCTGGTCTTGTGCAGACCATAGCATACATCAAATTACCAACAACACTGGCATAAGGTACTCTGCTCATGTCCTCCACCTCACTAGGAGATTTTGGACAATCCTCAACAGACAACTTTGTTCCCACAGAAATGGGAACACACAATGGTCTACAATCTCCCATGCTGAATCTGTCCAACACAGTCTTAACATACTTACTCTAACTTAACCAAAGTTTTCTGTTGGTTCTGTCTCTTCTGATTTCCATTCCTAGAATGTACCTGGCTGCCCCTAAATCTTTCATTTCAAACTGAGCTGACAACTGAGATTTAAAATCAGAAATCATATTCTTACCCTTCCCAATGAGCAACATATCATCAACATACAGTGCAAAAATGAGAATACAATCACCATCAAACTTATAATAAACACAATGATCCGATTTCGATCTCACAAATCCAATTGACAACACAAAGGCATCAAACTTCAAGTACCATCTCCTAGGGGATTGCTTCAAACCATACAAAGACTTCTTAAGTTTGCAAACCAAATTTTCTTTACCTTTTACCATGTAATGCTTTGGCTGTGACATGTAGATTTCCTCCTCCAAGTCACCGTGAAGGAAAGCTGTCTTCACATCCATCTATTCTACCTCCAAGTCATAAGCTGCTACGAGAGACAATAGGAATCGAATGGATGTCAAATTTGCAACGGGAGAGAAGATCTCACCATAATCTATACCCTCCACTTGTGAATACCCCTTCGCAACCAATCTGGCCTTATACTTCTCAATACTACCATCTGCACCAATCTTCTTCTTGAACACCCATTTGCATCCAATGGATTTCCGTCCAGGAGACAAAGGCACCAAGTCTTGAGTTTGATTCTTTTCCAAAGAAGCCATTTCTTCCTCCATGGGCTCCTTCCAGGAACCTGCATCCTTCATATCCAAAGCCTCTGATATAGTTCTAGGTTCATCACTGTTAGTGAGCAAAGCATAAGCACAACTAGAATCAAGCAATGTAAAACCAAACCTTTCAGGTTGCTTCCTTATCCGTGTAAACCTCCTCAAGAGTTGAGGTTGAGGTTCAGCTTCTTCTTCTGAGCTTTCAGAGCTGCTAGAGCTCTCCTCATCATCAGGTCCAACATTGTCTTTTTGTTCAGTCTTCTCAGGGGTGAGGGGAAACTAAACAACATCCTCTTTCTTTTCTTTTTCTTCTGGCTGCAAAATAGTGGAAGAAGGTGTAAGCTCTCTGAAGATGACACTTCTACTATACAACACTTTTTCAGCCACGGGGTCCCAAAGCTTGTATCCTTTCACACCAACACCATAGCCGATGAAGATACACTTAACAGCTTTGTTCTCCAACTTTGACCGCTTCTCCCTAGGCACATGTGCATATGCCTCACAACCAAAAATATGAAGATGCCTTACTGAAGGCTTTCTACCAGACCACACCTCCATAGGTGTCTTTCCAACAAGAGCTAATGTAGGAGATCTGTTCACTAGATAGCAAGCAGTGGCAACAGCTTTAGCCCAAAACTTTTGTTCTAGACTAGCTCCACTAAGCATACTCCTAGCCTTCTCCATTAGTGTCCTGTTCATCCTCTCTGCAACTCCAATTTGCTGCGGTGTGTATGGAGTTGTCTTATGTCTTTCAACCCCAAGTTCCTTGCAATACTTATTGAATTTTGTAGAACAAAACTCACCACCGTTGTCATTTCTCAAACATTTAATCTTTTTAGTAGTCTAATTTTTAGCAAAGGCCTTAAACTCCTTAAACTTGCTATAGACTTCAGATGTTCTTCTGAGAAAATAAATCCATGTCCTTCTACTGTAATCATCTATAAAAGATACAAAGTATACTGATTTTGATAACGAAGGAACATTAACAGGACCAAACACATCAAAATGAATGAGGTCCAACACACCAGAAGACTTATGAGAACTCAAGTAAAACTGAACACGGTTTTGTTTTCCATAAATGCAATGTTCGCAAAAGTCAAACTCAAGATTACAATCATCTAACCCCTCAACAATGTTCTTATTTTTCAGGGTAAGCAGACCCTTCTCACCAATGTGGCCAAATCTCTTATGCCATAACATTGTCTTTTCTACAGGAAGTTTAACTTCCAATGCACGATTACAACCATCAAGACTAGAAACAACAGATTTCTTCACTGCTCATTCAAATGGTGGGGATGAAGTGACTGCTGCCCTCTTCCTTGAGTCAGAAGAACTATTGCATTGTGAAATGCATGCCTCCAGTTGAAACAGAGTAGCTCTCCGAGTACCCTTAGCAAGCACCATAGATCCTCTAGTCATCTTGCATCCTTCTTTTGAAAAGACAACCTGCACACCTACATCATTCAAACTACTTATAAAAAGTAGGTTTTGTGCTAAGCCAAGGATGTGCATAACCCCAGAGATCCCCTTCACTTGACCATCAGGGAATCAGATAGAGACTCTTCCACGACCAATGATCTTCAGATGAGAGTCATCACCCAGATATACCTTTCCACCATCGAACTCCTCATACTTAGTGAACTAGTCTTGATGCAAGGTCATGTGGAATGATGCACCAGAGTCGATTACCCACACATCATCAGATGCATGGGTTGCCAAGGCTGCGATGAAGGCATCACCATCATCTTGTGAATTGTCAGAATATGAATCAGGAGCTTTCTTCTTTTTCTTCTTCTCCTCTTTGCATTCCTTTCGAAAATGCCCGGTCTTGCCATAGTTCAAACAAAGAGCCTTGGACTTTCCAGGAGATTTAGATCTCCCACAGGATTTGGATCTACCCTTCTCAGCTTTCTTGTCCTTCTTCTTCCCTTTCTCCTTGGTTTTTCCACGAACTGCAAGGGCTTCTTTGGTTTCCTCAGAAGACTTTCTCCACATCTCTTCAGATAACAGTGAAGAAACCACCTCTTCCATTTTGAATGTGGATGTGGTGCTTTTGATTGCCATGACAAGATGATCCCATGAGTCCGGTAGAGAACAAAGCAGGGTCATACACCGATCCTCCTCCTCCATCTTTACACCAATAGATGTCAATTGTGCAACCAGCATGTTAAAGGCATTCATATGCTCAGCCATGGATCCTCTGTCCTCCATTTGAAGAGAATACAACTTCTTTCTCAGGAAAAGTTTATTGACAAGGGATTTGGCTTGATACACATCCCCCAACTTCTTCCAAAGGAGTTTTGCAGTAGCCTCCTCATGGACATTTAACAACACAGAATCAACAAGACTAAGTCTTATGAGACCCTTAGCCTTCTGATCCTTGAGATCCCACTCATCTTGAGTCATTGTAGCTGATTTAGTTCCATTCACACTTTCCCAAAGGTCTCGGTCAACTAACATGTCTTCCATCTTGAGCTTCCACAGCTCGAAATTACTGCCGTTGAACTTCTCTACTTCAAACCTTCCTGATGTGCTTATCATCTCCTTGCTGCAATAAGATATAGAATACTTTGCACAGACTCCCACTCAACCTAAGATTAGCTCAAAAAACCCCTACCCAACAACTAGGACCAAAGGTGATCAAGCTCTAATACCAACTGAAAGGAAGCTAGGTGTGCGGAAACGCTTCCTACACTAATCTATTGAGGAGAGGGCTATGCAAATTCAAATTTATCCTAACTATTACA
Organism: Cunninghamia lanceolata; assembly: GCA_027924645.1. Classification (NCBI taxonomy): domain Eukaryota; kingdom Viridiplantae; phylum Streptophyta; class Pinopsida; order Cupressales; family Cupressaceae; genus Cunninghamia; species Cunninghamia lanceolata. Next base: position 7,507,702 of record BSBN01000165.1, on the reverse strand, counting down.
ACAATGTTAAACCATTAACATGAGATATTGTAGCAAAACACAAGAACTAGAATGTAGACAGAAGAAGAGAGACAGCTCGATTTACGGTGGGGAAAACCCTTATCAGGTGAAAAACCCCACACTCAGAAACCTGCACAATGTATTAACAAATATGAAAGAATGTTTACAATACACTTGCAATGCAAGCTTCAATGGTCTTTGACACTTGTGTCTAGAGTCAATCCGGCAGCATAATAGTACCTGTAAACCTGTGATACAAACTCCATCTCCAAGCACCTGTTTAAATAGAACATACAAGGCAATTTTGGACCTTTCTTGGAATGGGCGTCCAATATGGCATCTTGGACCAAAACCCACGCCTAGGGACACTTGGTCAACATTGTAGAATGTGTATGACACTTGTCCATAGCTCCCATCCCAAAGAGGTCACCTATTTCCAAAATGGTCTATGACAGATGCTCTTACAACACTTACGACCGTCATAGAATCTGTCATAGCAGTTACAACTTACAGCTGTAAGAGAATATGTCATACACATGCTATAAATAGCATATTCTCTTACAACACATCATATTCCACCTTGGGGCACCCAAATATGCCTCATTCAAAGATGCTTCATGACACATGCCATTACCTGTCTTACAACCTTCTATTCTCGACTCTTACATGTCATAGATTCATCATAGGAATCCGTCATAACCGTTTCGGTCAAACATTCCTTACACAACATAGAAGATGCTGACACATGGCAGAATATTCCTACCACTAAGTGGGACGCCTATCTCCTCATGTGAGGACAAAATAACAAGTTGTCATAATCCATGTAGGATTGACACATCACCGTGCCACATCCCACAATATGACAAAGTGGAATTTCCAAATATTTACAACATAGGCAATTGAATAATAAATACAAACATTACAAATGCAGAGAATTACCAAGGTTGAGACACGTTAATTCCCAACAAAAAGTTGGTGTCCCATCAATTTTGTCTCAAAACAAGGCTACTAGAGAGAGAATTTGGCAAACAAGTCATTGATCATTGTTTGTTTGCTACAAATTCATTTCCCTCTACATCATTGAATCTTTGTCAAGATAAAATGTGAACCACTTTCCATCCACAATGCTCTCAAATGAAGACACGTGTCAACACATAAAAACTACTCCTATGGCAGAAAAAATTGTGTAAAAAATGAAGGCATATGATGATCTCACTCTATGCATAGTCATCAAAAACCAAAATTAAGTGTGGAATCTCAAGTGTACAGATGTTGAGATGAACATTACTTATTGAGATTTTGTAGTGTTAAGCATAAATATGTTGTAATTTGCAATATGTTGAAATAAAAAATTATTAGTGGACAATGTGAGATATATCCAAGTACCATGCTCAAAGAACTCGAAATATAAATATTGATGTTCCCTTTGTAAGATGAAAGTGTAGAGATACTACAAAGGCCCCATAGAAAGTGAACAACATACATGAGCTTATGTATAGAGATGCATAACTCAGTGATGCCCTCTCAAGTTTTCATCATGAGGCTCCATTAAGGCGCCCCTTGTGGCCTCCATAGCATGCCCCTACTTTTTTCAAAATTGGGGACCCTTTCTCTTATGTTTATTTCATCTTTCATTTTTACTTTTGCATCCTTGGTATAAGTGGGCCCAATTTGGGGTTACATCATTTTTAGTGTGTTCGGGTTACTATTAGTGTTGTTTGTTTAGAGTCCAATTTTTTTTGGATGGGTGTCATAGCCCTCTCCTGTTACACTTAGCATTACATTAAATGGTTATATTTAATGTTATATTATGGATGCATGCAACTTTCTATGCAAGAAATTGTTATAGCACAAATAAGTATATATATATAATAGATAATTAAGCTAATAATAGAAATATTGTGATATATCTTGTTTTATTAAAAAAATATATAATAAATAAAAATAATAATAATAGAAATTATACGAACATTGAGAGTTATTTAAAATGATATTTTTATCTTGCCAAGTAATTGGCAAAGGTAAAAAATAACAGCGATATAGTAATATATTAAAGAATAAATAATGATAATATAATAATAATAATAATAATAATAATAATAATAATGTGAATTGTTTTGGCAGTAACAATAATATTGCTATTGTAGCCAAGAGCAAATGTTATTTTATGACAGGTTTTACTATTTTATTTAGAACCTCAAAAACAAAGGATGAAGTAATATATTTTTCTTAATTTATATGATATCTTTTACGGGATCCTTATACCCATGAAATTATACTAAAAAAATGTTGATCCCAAAGATGCACTTGTGGTTTGTGACCATGGTTTACTAATCAACAATAAAGATATGAGCTATGGAGAGAGATGAAATGAGATAATTATTAATGTCAAAGAATGTTAAAAGGGATCCAAATCTACTTACAAAGACAAAAGAGGTAATTGAATACTCAATTCCAAATCTAACAAAAATTAGGAATGACCGCTACTAAGGCACCAATGTCCATTATTAATATCCAAGGCCTTAAAGAAATTCAAGTGTAAGTTGCTAATGTGGTATGTTAGTGAGAAGAGAATGAATGTGCTCTAACCATCATGGAGCTCAGTCCTTCAATTTAACTAGTTCTCTATCTCCAAATAAGGTTTGTTGAAACTTAGCAACAAATTTAGAGATAAGAGCTAAAGCACATCTAATAATCATCTACTCAGTCAAGTGAAATATAAAATATAGCATTGTTTGCAAGCTCTATTGATATGTCACTTGTATTTTTTGATTCCATAATTAGATGAGTAATGATGTACATGAAATAAAATATTTAGCCCAAATTTTAAATACTGCATTACAGATCAATTCCTAGTTTGTTTGAGTACGCAAGCATTAACTGTATAATTAAAATATTTCCTTCAAAAAAGTCATCAGCTAATGTAATATAATCATTACTTGTTTTAATGAAACTTTAGAGGTAAGAGGAAATAATCACCCTTTTTTAATATTTCTTGGAAAAACCATTCCCGCATTTGGCATCTGTATAATGGAGAAACCTGGCAAAGCATATTAAAATGCTCTTTGAGATCCTTTGAATGCTCTTCATATCTCTATTATGAAAAATGAAAGATGCTTATTTAAATAACAAATTAATGATTTAGATTTTTCATATGAAATAAAATTTATGGAAATTTCTTATAAATTATATAAGGCTGAAAAAATATAGAAGGAAATGAAGTAAGAATTACTATGTTAAATAATTTGATATTAGAAATTAACCAAAAAAAAATGAAAGGGTTAATCCTTCTTTACTAAATTTAAAGAATAATACTAGATTTCATAATTGACATCTCATATTTCTCAAAACCAAATGAGAATCTTAAAACTCCTGAACAAATTGGTATAGCAATGATTATAGTGGCATGGTAGAGAATCAGTTATCCATTACCTTCATAGTAAATAAATGCAAGTTGAAGTACTTATGTTTTATGACTTCATTTGTATTACAATATTAGTCATAAAGAAGAAGTGATACATGATGATAAAGGGATTTTTATTGTATTTCCTTATTTGAACCTTTTTGGGTAAACCTCAAAGTTGTTAATTAAACCAAATGTTTGGCAATGATTATCGTCACAATGTTATGCCTAGGATGAGGATTTTGGCATGGCATCAGAGATAAGCTTAACTTTTTGTTTGTAACCACTTCTTATGTTGGATATGATTGTCCTCTGTGGGCATATCATATACACCTGAGAGTTAAAACTTTCTTTAAAATCAAATTTAAGGATGGAATGTCAATTATAAAATTATCCTTTGGATATTTATACATCCCAAAGAATGTTGAGATATCATTGTGAGATGATAGAACATTATTAAGCTATAGGTACTGATTTTTTATGTTTATAATGTATACTTTTATATGTCTAATAAATTTTAAGTGTAGAAATCTAGTGTACTTAGTACATTTGATTAGAATTTACCTTGAATCTAAATGGAAAAAGGCCTTAAAATTTGTAACTTGATGCAAGGTTGTTTGTCAAACTATGAAGCCTCTGTGCATTACGTAGGCAAGGCCATCCGAGATGAGCCCCCGAGGCATAGGTCATCCCTTAGGATGGGTCCTTAAGTGTTTGTGAGTTCTTAAGAACTTGGTGAGGTAAAGTATTGAAGATAACTTACCCAGGTAGAGAAGATGTGACTAGTTGTCTAGCCTTATTATATTACTAGATATGAGTTTACTTGCCTTATTGGATTACTATATGAGATAAGGTATTCATGTCAATATTATCTTAGAAATATTTATGTTTAACTACCTTTTCACCATGTACCATTTGCATGGAGCTGAAGGGGAAAGAAACCCCTTCTTGTAACCTTGATTGATTGAATATGAGTTGTAATTAAATCATAATCTAACAAGTGTTATGACATAAATCCCTTCCAATCCAAAGGATTTATGGGCATCGATTAAGATGCATGATTCAGTTCATATGCCCTGTTATTCACTCTCAACGAGGTCAATAATAATTGATGGAAGGAAGGGTTATTTGGTGTTATATAATCTCTAAATTGACAATAATGGAATCTTTGTTATCTATTTTATCCTAAGATGATAAATTGTGATGTTGTGGAAAACATTCATGGAATCTCTTGATGTATGTGATAAATTGAAGATTATTAAGTGATAGGATGCTATTAAGTATTTTATCACTCATTGTAAGTCTTTTCATCATTACATGATAGACTTAGCTTGGTAAAGCTTACATGATACTTATTGATGCTTATTTCTGTACTAAGTTTGATTATATGTTATATGATCATGGTTGGCCATGTTGTTACATGTTTATATAATGCTTAATGTAATACTAAATTCATATTGTTATCAGGTGAATTGGGAGGGATATTACAATGGGTATCTAAGTGGTCTTTATGAAGTGCCTGAATATCCATGAACTCATTAGGGAGTGCAAAGTATAGGTTCAATTATTTTCCTCTAAGTCTAGGTATCTAAGCTTGCTTCACTTGAAACTTTAGACTTGGCCTATGTTTTTGCAAGTTGTAAAACTAAAACCACACTCTAAACCTTGAAAATGTAGGAGTTTCAAACTTTCAAATTAAATTTGTAAATGATTTGAAGTATTAACCTAACCCAAACCCTAAATTATTGGCATTTCAAACTTCAAACACCAATTTGTGTGTGCATGTGAACCTGCTATGAAATCTTGAACCTTGAGATCTCATTCACTTCAAACTTTCAACTCTAATATGCAACATATGAAAACTCGTGTTGAGACCCTGAACTTAGAGGGTTGGAATAAATTAAATACTCACTTAGGTGAGCATTTCTTAAAAACTAAGAGGATTTCATCTTCCCCATCATTTGTCTTTTATCCTTTACATCCTCACATGGATTCAAAGTGTTTCTAAGCTTGTTCAACTTACTTGTCTATTCATATTCAAGATTTAGTCGTTTACTTGGATGTCTGAGGATTTGGTACCTTTTCTTTACATTTTCTCATAGGTTTCCTCTTGTTTCTCTCCTTGTTATTTCCTTGATTTTCATGATTAGGGTTTCAAAAAATGTGTTAGGGTTTGTTTAATTTTTCTGTGGAATTAGGGTTTTTATTTTGTGTTTTAGTGAGTAGTATTCATTCGGGGAACAAAACCCTAGTCTTAGGTTTGTGTGTCCTTATCCATTTGATTTGGTTAAGTCATGATTGCATTTTAAAACTTATAGCATTCTTGACATGTTAGCCACGTGGTGTCTAGGTTTTCCCTATATTGTATAATTATAAATTTGATAACATTTGTGGATTGTTGAATTAAGTTACAAATGTGCAAGCTCATTATCAACTCTGAAAGCTCAAAAAAATCATCATCTTGGGATCATGTCAAGTCTACACATATGAAAATTTTCTAATTAATGATGAAGTTTAAAGTTTCCCACTGTTAGACTTTCAAACCTAGTTTGCATCTATATCAAATTACATAATCAAAGTTCAAAATTCCAAAATCCTAGAATTTTAGATTTTTAAACTTAAAATACGTGGATGCAAAAATGTTAACCAAATCTTGAGATCCTAAAGTCCTTGCTACCTCAAAATTTTTAGGTAGAACTCCACCTATGCTAAGTTGTAATTAGGGTCTAAAACCCTAAATTCATGCCAAATTGGACATCATGCCGTAAAATGCAAACATACAAAATGAGAAGAAAACTCTAAACTTTGAGGCCAAGTTAATTTAGACTTTTAAACCAAAACTACACACTTAAAAAAGTGTTGTCAGAGTCTAAACCTCAATGTCTTCTCGAGTCATGATTTTCAAGCTTATCTTACACCAATATAATTTGACATCAAAAGTCTGAACCTTGAATTTTCTCTACTTCATACTTTTGAGTTCATTTTTCACTCATGCAATTTGTTTTTGGGACTCTGAACCCTAAGGTGCCTATAAAGAAAACTTTAGATTCACTTTTCAAGCATGTAAAATGTGAAACAAATCTCAAACACTGAGTTTCATGCAATTCAAACTTCAAAGTTTGATTTACATACCTGTAGAACAATAGGTAAAGCCTAAATTAGCTATATTTCAACTTATAAACTCTAAATGTAAATCCGATTAGTGTGTTTTCATTGTGTGCTTTATGTTTCATATGATATATACTATATTGAGTGTTTTATCAATGTATTATGTGATTCTTGTGTTATGAGTCATTGTACTAAACTTTTCCATGATCTATTGTGCCACTGAGGGGTTTTGATGGTGTATTCTAGATTCTATTGTGGAGATGCTTTGTATGACCATCAAGGTGTTTCCAATGAGGTTATGCATTGACATTGGATTTTAGACTATGCATTATGGGATGCATATGTTTATTTATATGTTAAACCATTTTAGTGTTTCAACTTCACTATTTTTATTATATTTGTTATAGTTGTGATTAGTATAATTGTTCATAATTGAATTATGGTCAATTATACATCTTATTCCTAAATCATGCTATTCGTAGATGATTTAAAGTTAAATGTGATGATTTGATATCATATTATAATTTATAATAGATTGGGTGGATTATGTTGTTTCAACTATTATTATGTGGAGTAGGTACATGATGCAGGAGCATCCCAGGTTGAAAAACAATCTTGCATCAACCAAAAACATTTTGTTTCTTTTCTTTTCTTGCTTTTCAGTTAGTTCAGTCTCAGGAGATTGCGCTGCATTTTACTGCATGATCACTTTACAGTTTGCGGTACAGGATTAAGACTCTTCAATGATTCATCCACATCATATCTGGAATTCAGGAGATTTGCAATCATCTACAGGAAGATATCATTGCTAGAAGCTTCACTAGGATACATTGTTCAAAGCATTCAATATTCAACATAGCATATGGAGTTTGTGGCTCCTTTTCATGACTTGTGGCACCTAATGGAACATCTCACAAGGATTTATGGTACTAGAGGCACCCTCAACATGAACCATAACATGATCCATCAACATTGGAATTAGGCTAACCTACATGTTTCATCAATCATTGAACTTTGAAACCCTTAAGGTCGACATGGGTCATTCCTTAAAACCGGAATTGCTATATAATCATTCACTAGATGCATTAGAAGGAAACAAAGTTAGGAGTTAGCAAGTAAGTTAGATGATCTAAGAAGTTAGGATAATGGTATTGAGGAGTAGTGCTTCAAAGCTATATCTTTCTTGTAATTTGTAACAAGTCGGAGGACAAACCTGTGAGCCCATTGTAGTCTGCATATTGCCGGCATATGAATATTGTAATTGTTTATGATATTGAATCAATAAATCTCCATTTGTTTCTCCATTCTTCGTATTTTCCATTGTGTTTACTCTAAAGCTGCACGGTAGGATAGTCCTATCGCTGGACCCTCCATCCATGACTACACTAGTACACCTAATGTTTGAACTGAGTGTGTAGGAAATTTACAAGTGCTAGACCAATGGTTGGTATGTGAAGAATGTTGTCATGGATTATGCTTAGCCATCTCTGTTATGATATTTCTTAGTAATAAATGTAAAAAAAAATAGTAGACCACTTCGAGGGGGTGACCTCCAATAATTAGAAAATAATATATGAATTCAATATTAAAAGTTATGATGGTTTGGGGGAGTCTCTCTCTTCCTTATTTATATGAATAACTATATAGGGACACATCTCTTCATCCTAACTAAGTCATCTTAAGGAATGACTAAGACTAATAAATGAAACTATTAAGGTTAAGGATGCCACAAGAGTTTATCCTTATTAGAATTAAGAATATAGAATATTAGGATCATAACATTCCCATCCCCTTTAGAAAAGTATTGCCCTCAACACTTAGCAACTCTAGAATCTTTTCTATGAAGTATTCATGATTCCATGTTTTACTATAGATGAAGATGTCATCAAAGAATACCAACATTAGTTTTCAAACAAGTGGGTGGAACATTGAATTTATGAGACTTTGAAAAGTTGATTGGGTATTAGTGACACCAAATGACAAAAATAATAATTCATAATGACCCTCATGTGTTCTAAATGTAGTCTTATTTATATTCTCTTCCTTTAGTTGAATTTGATGATAATCTAAATTTAAATCTATCTTAGTAAAGAAAACTACATTATTGGATTCATCTACCAATTCATCAATACTAGGTTCATATGAAACTTGTCTTTAAGAGTGATCTTATTGACCTCCATGTAATGTGGGCACATTCTCCATGACTCATCCTTCTTGTTAACTATAATAATTGGGGATGAATAAGCACTTTTGTTGGGATGAACAATACTTCTGGTATTAATTCTATGGTACAATCATGGTCTCTGATTAGGGGTAGACTCTTTGGTAGTTGAAATACCTATTGATGGTGTTAAATGATCTCTTGAATTTTTGGTCAATCTTGAGTTTTCACATCTTGTGCTTCTAAAAAATGTAGTTGTGCCCCTATGCTATAAGACCCTTTAGCAATATGCATCTTTAGGTTTTGGACCAAACCTAGGTTTCTCTTGTCCTATAACCACCTTCTTCTATGTCCTCTCAATTCTACTTTTGTTACCACATGATTCCTCTACACCTTCTACCCAACAATCTTTGTGTTGGAAGATGTCTACAATGCTTTCTACACACCCTTGACTGTTAAAGACATAAATGATGCTTCTTACAAGTCTTTGCAATTACAGGGCTTCCTCTTTCTTCACCTAGAACAAACCTCTTTAGAGCCTCAACAAAGAACCACCACAAGGAAAGAACCTTGCTTGATACCACTTGATAGAATTGAGCCTAGGGATCCCAACTAAAGGAAGCTCAAATTCCTAGTTGAGCTATACTACCCTCTATCTAGTAGAAAACAAAATGCAACACATGTATTCAAAGACTTATTTTCATTAATAACGAATATGGTTTACAAGGACATGAGAGGTTGTAGCATGTGAATATAATGATTGCTTTGTTTTTGTTCTATACTATTAGTTCACTATGGCATGGAGGTTGACTCCCAACACCACCATTTATAGTCTTATTTATAGGTATGTGCCCTCTTGACACCTAATCATTTTTTGCTAGGATTCAAATCCACCTAACCACCATCTTGCAATTACTCGCCCATGACTTGTACATCTTAGTTTAATTGATGTTCCCTAACCAGTTCTATTAACCCCTGTCAACCTTTCCTAACAAGGTCGATCTGATGGTAGTCATGGAAATGGAATCTTTTTATAGCCTATGATGTTAGATGACCAGATTTTGGGTCTATAGCTGGCTTATAACATATGAGACTACCTCATACTCCCAATATCTAGGGGCACCTAATTGTACTTCTAATATGAGGCATACATACCCTACTCCTTGTAGGATTCAAATTTGTGCCTCTCATTCAAGAGGACAAGTTTTCCACCAACAGGGCAACTCATCATTTTTAAAATGATGCATAGTCCCCTATTAAAAGGCATATGTTATGTTTGCATTTGATGCCTACTCGCACTGACCATTTTGTGTGCACGATCTTCCATAGGTGCATGACCCCACACATTAGTTTGCCTTGTCGCATGTGCTCTCCTCCTTTTTCACATCGGTTCCTCTCTTGTACCTTCTTCCTTGCACCACAATCTATCCTCGTGTGTGTTTCTTCCACCTACACGATCTCTTTTAGATCCAAAACTTTGGAAATCTAAAAATGATTGTCCTTGTCTCTAGCTACAGCAGGGTCTTGGTCTAGCTTGAAATGCCCCTACATAAAAAATGAAACACTTATGGACCAAAGAGATTAAATTGACTTTCCAAATATGTCGTGTAGAATTGAAAACAAATCCTTCTTGAAATGATTTATTAAGTGTGGTGCTCCTTCCTTAAATTGCGCACACTAGGAGAAATTTGCACAAGGACAAGACTATCACGTATACATGGGGATACCTCATTGTGCAAATATGATTGTAGATACCATGAAGATGCAACAGAGCAACACTATGCAAAGTAAAAATATATAGATAAACCCTCTTACACGATCCACAACTGAAAAAAAAAATCTATAGAAATTGTGCTTACCCTTACATAGCACGTCTTATCCTGCACACTCTAAACAAATTTAAACCTACCAGAAGATTTAAACCTACAACTTGCAAGCTACTAACATGACAGCTTATCAACCCAGCTATCACCTCATACATGCCCAAAATTGTTAAATAATCAATCTATTTTATAAAGTCCAAAAATTCTTACGAGTGTGCAGGATTGAGCCCCAATACATGGCACTCTATCCTAGCACGAATATCTAAACCCTATTTTATTCCTGTAACTACTGCGTTGTATGCTCTATGAAGTGACTGCCAACCATTCTCTACCTCCTCCATCCAGCTAAATTCCACATATCTATGTCCAACTTCCAAGACTTTTATACCGTTCACATAATATGAACATAAATAGATCGTGAGACATCACGAACTATAAAAAGATTTTATTTCTATTTCCATTTCGAAAAGAACCATGTTGCAACACCCTTACTCCCTTACTGATCAAATATTGAGGTGTAACTGTATCCACAGACTACTCGAGATCGAGATCAGCAAAACACCACACAGAGTAAATGGAAGATATATAATCTCCCAATACTTCTAAAACAAACCCTGATCATGGTCAGCAAAACTCAAAATTCCTAGACCTATTCTACCACAAATCCTATGCGCAGATTCAACAACTGTTCATCCTCCATGGCAGAAAATTGATTGGGCTCCAACAACAGGACCAAAATATTGGCCAAAACTTATACGTGCATTCAGATTTTATTAGCCAACATTAATTGCAGCCAGTGCACCGGCCTACTAATGGTAGCAAACTCAAAGGGTCGTCTCACCTGAGGTGTATATATACTCATGACCAATACTTCTCTTGTTATGGAGATCTCACACACAACATACAGAATAACAAAAATACTATGGATGAACACAATTAAAAAAAGCTTCTTTGATTCATAACACAATAGTTGAATACATAACCATGGCCTCCCTTTCCCAAAGGACATGGAGAAGATAAAACTCACTATCTTTTTTTTCCTAAACTCCCTACAAAATAATGGATTAATTCTCTCAATGACATGTTTACAAAGGAATAGGAGGCTTTCTTATATAAACATGTAAGACCCTTTCTTAACAACCATTATTAAATGAACAATCACTAATTACATGTACATTTACTAACTAATTATGTAATTATTTAATAATCACTAATTACATGTACATTTATTAATTAATTATGTAATTATTAAATAATTGCATTGACAATATTAAATGATTACAACACTAAATGGTTTTCCTACAAACCAAGAATATGGTACACATATTTCTATCACAACATCTTCAAACATATTAATTTATGACTACTATCCATAATAAAAATATCTAAGCAATCCCCTAAATAGACCTTCTAATTATTATCTTGACTAAGTTTATGAAACAAACAAGCACCCTTGGCCATATGATGAGTGAAACCAAAATCCACCATAAACTCACGATAGAAGTATGAATATGAAATATGGAGTATAAATTTTTTTTAACCTTTGGCATTATAATTTCCTTGGATTCTTTTGAGTTATTTCATTTTTTTCATTAGATATTTCATTTTCTTATTATAGTAAGAATCTTAAACATAGCTCATTTTTTTTTTGGCTAAAGGTGCACTCCTTGCACTAATTTATCCCATCCTCATAACACCCTTGTGATAATTTTAACAAGAAATCCTTGTATTCTCCTCATCATTATCTCAATTTTTTTTAGATGCAAATTTCTAAATTTTGGTTTCACCTTCTTTTGGATAAATAAGATTATTGACTAAACCTAATTGTTCCCATTGTGGTATGTAATCCTTGTTTCACCACGAGTAGAGAATGCATGGTGACAAAAGAGATGGTTTTCCCACATTGTCTTGTAAAAACTAGAGTGAAGAAAAGGGTAGAGATAAAAACATCAAATGGTGCACTAAAGTTATCAACGACAATTTCCATTACATCATCTTCCTTATATTCTTTAACACCAATCCAACTTATATAGAAGATTCTTCAAATGAGACAGGTAATCCTCATTCATTTCAAATGTTAAAAGACAAAGAGTGGACAACTTATGGTTCAACTTGAAACCTCAATTCATCAATTGTGTAAAAGAAATCTTTTTTTTTATTTGAACACCTTAGGAGTTTCTAACTCTTTATATGAAAATGTAATCCATATGTAATATGAATCAAACAATACCACTAACCTAATCAACTTTAGGTTGACTATAGCTATGCTTCACAATTAAATTGAGAATTTTCAACATTCTTCAAGTATGAAAAAAATTAAAAAATAATAACTGAAGGCCAACTTTTAATGGTTTATTTAGCATTTCTTCCTATAAAAGAGATGAACAAGTTTTTGACCCATCACTTCCTTTACACTACACTGTATTTCAAAAGTACATTCAACATTTATATAAGAACACATGTTCTATTAAGGCAAGAAGGTGTGTCCTTATTGACATGCCACCCCATCTCATATCTTCCCTCCTTTGAAACGTATTAATACAAGTATCACATTAGAAATATACACTTTCTATTTTTATGCATTGAAGCCAACATGCCTTCCCTAATACAAAAACACCCTTCTCAAGACTTCAACAAGGATCTTAATGACAAGTATTAGGTAGACAATCAATCTCTCTCATTAAGGATCTGTTAGAGAGAGAAAGCGCACTTGAGTTCTCTAGTTTGATCTAGGTTTGGTTGAATCATAGTATCTTGGTTCCGAACTAGGTTATTAGAAGTGATGAAGTTATGCGGTCATTGTTGTCCACCATTCAAGTTAACACCTTTATAATCATACCTATTTGAGATAGGTGCTAATAGAATGAGAAGGATGTACCAGTTGAATGAAGTAGGGCTAGCTAGGTCTAAGGGACCTTGTCCCTATTGTGTTATTGGTCTAGACATATTCAAGGGTACCATAAATACCACAAAAAAATGGGAAGACAAGGTGGGTGAAAGGTGGAAGAAAGAAAATGAGAGGGCTTGTCTAGAAGGATTTTCCTTTCATGTCAGTTTCACCAAAATATTTGATATTCTAAATCTTCTCATCACAAAAAGTGAATGAGGTGGACTCAAAATAGAACATGCAATATGTGCTACACCTTTGTTGATGGTAGGGATTGAATTACTCATACTCTTCCAAAAAAATATAGCTAAGCAAAGGAGAATTTGACTAATCACTCTCTTCTCATGGGAAGAGGATCTCATAGATGGTAATGATATGGTTGCACCATGTGGAATGGGATTCATGTCACCAAGTCCACTCACTTCATGAGGAAGGAATTCCTAGTGGTAGACTATGGTGTTGATTTGAGGTGTGGAATGTGGAGTGGTTGTCACTTGAACTGTTGGGGTGTTTAAACACTCTCTTTTCAATGCTAGTAAATTGTGAATCTAGCATCAATGTGTGTGATGATCTTGTCTAAGAAAGTGGGTTCTCTTAAGTGAGTATCTTCTCTTATCCATTTAGATATTCATTGTGTTATCTTATTTTCCTAAGTGTGGGCACATTTTCTTGAATTTTGTCAAGGACCAACTCAATCCAATCTTTTGTAATCCCTGGACACATTTGGATTGAAAATCCAAGTGAAGGATAAATAACTTGAAAGATAGTGATTACTTGAGTTGTTGCTTGCTTTGATGAAGTTGAAATGTTTTCTATATTTGATTTTGCATTTTTCATTTTCAAGTAGTTTAAAGAGTTGTTTGCTTTGGTTTTCAAGCATTGAAAGAGTAAGAGAGGGAGAGAGATAGATGTATAAATTTAGAGAGAGAGAGAGAGATGTTTAACTATAATATAAACCATACAAGACATGTTCAAAACATATATCCTATGGCGTCTAAAAAAGAAAGTGTTACAAATTCTTGTACTTTAGTTATAGAAGACTCTTGGATCATATTTAACATAGTCTTTTTACTATTATTCATTTATACCTCCAAGAGAGGTTGTTGGAAATAATTAACGAGATCTTCCCTAATATTTTCTTATTAAGTTGGTTGACACATTCTTTCATTTTTAAGTTCTCTTATCCACACCAAAATTTATACATAGGGACTATCTTTCCATAATTCTACACATGTAATAATAAATCCATCAATTAATGTTCTTTAAGGTTTAATATGTTTCAATTAATGAATTTCATAGTGGAATATCCACAATAAATATGGATTATTAGTATCAAAGCAAATTTTATTGAATTTTGTGTTTGTTTGTTTGTACAAGATTACCTTTGTAGAATTGTGCTTCTTACTAAATAATACAAGTGGGAAAGCATATTTTTCTTCTTTACAACAAGAGATAGAGTCTAGAGATTGGATATAAATACTAAGAATCATAGCACATGATGATGCTATACCTCTTGATAGAGGAGAGGTTTATCAATTTATAAGATGTTATAATAATTTATCTCTATGGGGAAGCTAAAAAGAAATGACGTACTCATGGAGAAAGTAGGGATGCCTCTAGAGAATCCTAAGCATAAAGAGTGGCTAATTTCTTAGAAAAAAGTGTAATCCCATGGTGAGAAAATTATTTGATGAGCACATGTTTTCAATGTTGAGGTAAATATAGAAATAATGCCTTATGGAGGAGATGTAATTTATTATCAATAAGATTGATAATTGATTTTCATAACTCAAGGTATATTTAAGTATGCACAACATTAGTGAAGAACATAAAATTTCCTTTGCTAGATTAAGACTAAAAAATAATAATATTATTTTGTTTGAAAGATATTCTTATTCTTTAATTTTAAGAAAAATAGCAATTATATGTTCATGGGATGAATCTTAGAAGACAATAAAAATAATAACTCTATCTTATGTCAACAAAGAAGATAGGTCTATTGAGTGGTAATGTAATAATTAAAAACAAAGTCAAAGTGTGCAAGAGTGTACATTAGTGAATTTTGTAGAAGATTTATTCAAATGGGAAAGGATATATGCAAGAAAATGATATCTTGATGAAGTATGTATGTGGCCTTCATAGCCATCTAAGCAAGCTCATATTGCTCTCAAAAATGAAATAAATAGATAATCCATCTTATCAAGATAATTATTTCAAAATGGACAAGGAAAATATCACATGCCTTTCTTCATGAAGGGAAATACAAAAAAAAATTCAACTTAATCCTATAAGAATAAATGTTACAAGTTATTTGATCTATACAAATTATCACCACTTTGACATAGTAACGACACTAAATAAATAACTAGAATGAAAAAATAATAGAGAAACCATAACAGAGAGAGGGAGATATAGAGAGGGGTTTGTTTAAATCTTTAGTGTCGATGTTTAGGGTTTTGGGTTCACATTTAGGGAACTTAGATTTTAATAATAAGTAAGAGGAATGTAAAGGGAGGGATATATATATATATATATATATATATAGAGAGAGAGAGAGAGAGAGAGAGACTCATTCTTATTCTAGTCTATCCATTCAAGGGTTTTCCAACTTTCCTATGTCTAGACTCATAAGTGGCTCATGTACCTGAGCAATCATAGATCATTAAGAATTGTGAGACCTTTTGGTCTAGGCTTAGCCCTAGAACTTTTGTGCAGTCCATATTTATTTTGAAGATAGATACGCCTTGAAGTAGGTGTGAGGCCCACTCTTGCGCGACTAGATTAGTTGCACTAGTAGACCATGTTGTTTTGCTTCACCCTAGCTAAGGGTTCGGTTTATGGAATTGTGGCCCTACCTTAGAGTCAGTGTAGTGATGTTGTGGATATTTTGTATAAGGTGGTTGTGTTTATTTGAGTGTGCATAGGCGATGCACACCCTAGTTGGGATTGTTTGGAATATCACTTGTTTGTGCTTGAACTGGATCCTTTGAGTGTTGTAGTGTGAGGATAACTTATGATGCATTTCTTGTGTTGTTCATGGGACTTTTTTTTTAGATTATGTGTGATATGTGGTCATTTTGAGGACTATTGGTCCCTTCTATTTGGACATTTGACAGTTTTATCTTATGCTTTGATTAGTTAGATGAATTATGATATGATGATGTTATAGCTTGCATGTTAGATTACATTTGATTCTATGATGTTTAATGATATATTAAATTGGATGCAATTGAAATGTTTAGTGATGATTGAATTGATGAAATCTTATGCAGTGTATGATCCTGGTTGCATGTTGTGAAATGCGAATGATTTGAGAATCCTGTAAATGTTAGCATGTCTTATATTTGAGAATATAAGTGCTTATGTGATCTTTTGTGTGTGTAATTCATTTCGCTTTGGCTATATATATCTTGTGCTATTGACATGTTTGCATAGTGTGCAAGTATTTTCCATGGCCCATGGAAAATCGAAGGTCAAACAAATAACCCTATGTTTTTAGCCATGTAAAACTAACCTAGTCCCTAAGGTGGACTAAGGTCATTTGTGATTAAGTATGATGTAATGTGTTTCTTTTTAATTGATGGTATTTTTGTAAGGTCTCACCTTTTTATTTGATCTCCTTGAAGTGTTGTAATATTGTATTGTTTTGGTTTGCACAATTTTGGTGCTAAGTATTTATGAGCCCTTTTTAAGTGAATTTTTTAGCCCCCTTGTGTTAATAATGGTTAATTAATGACCCTAGGTCATACCCCTAGAGTCTAGGGCCATTTTTAACATGTTAACTCTAGGTGTAACCCTTGTATGGGCACCTTAACTTGGCCTTGGAGTAAAGTGACGAATTTGGGAGATGGGAAAGGTGGATGGCAAGTCACCATCCCACCTTGACTAACTCCACTTCCCTAGGGTAAGACTCCCCTTGTCTTTGAATGATTTGGAAGCTTCCAAAGCCATCACGTGTGTGAGACCTCTCCCCTATGCTCTCACACGTGTGAGAACATTTATGGGAGAGTGTGTGGCATAGTTGAAGGAGAAGGTGACAAGTGTCACCTTCTCATTCTTGTGAGGTCTCACTTGTGGGATCCCCTCCCAATACTCTCACACATGTGTGAGAGAATTTGTGAGAGAGTGTGGAGCAAGTTGAATGGGAAGGTGACACATGTCACCTCCTCATTCTTTTGGGGATTGTGAGAGGGTTGTGTGGATGAAGGAGAAGGTGATAAGTGTCACCTTCTCACTCATCAAGGCTTGTGAGATAAACCTATTTATCTCCCTCTTTGTGAGAAGGGAAGGGTTCTTCTTTTTGGTTCTTTTCTTTTTGGAATTTTATTATTGATTTTGGGGAAAGAGATCTAGACTTGGAGAAGTGGAAACTCTTGGAAGGACTTTGGGAGCAAGCTCTTGGAGCTTTTCATCAACACCTTCCATTGCTTGGATCTTGAGAGGTAAGCTCTCATGGTATTCAAGTCTTCATTAATCTTGTTTTTGCTTATTATATGCATGTGAAAATGTATGTTATGTTCTTGAGTTTTTGTTTCTTTGGTGTTGTATGGGTTTTAGGGTTGTTTTGGTGAGCTCTCCATATGAGAGAGCTCACCTTGTAAAGGGGTGGGAGAGGTGTGAACTCCTCGGGGATAACCTTAATCTTGTTGAGGTTATTTGGTGGCCATGGGCCTTATTGAGAAGTTTATACAATATGTTTATGGCAAGAGTGCCTTTGAGATATTTTGGTTGTGATAAGTTCATAAGGGAAAGAGGCCTTGAGATTTGAGTATGTTTTGGTTGAGTAATTTGTGGTTTCCCCTTGAGTAGAGAGATGTCCACTCTCTCACCCACTAAATCCATGTTGAATGGATTAGTTTTGTGTGTATCCATGGGAGGGAGTTATTGTGCTTTATGTGAGTGTTTTTGTGTGTTGCAAATCCTTGTGTTGTGCATGAAACCAATTATTTGGATGGCCTCAGGTAGCTTGGGGTGGCTTACTTGCAAGCCTAAGGTTGGGAGGTGAGATCTCCATGGGCTTGGAGAACTTTAATTGTGTTTTGGCAGATTTTTTTGTGGCTCTTGGAAGGATACTTGGAGTTTTGGAGTTTTGGGTGAATATTGGAGTATTTTGTGTAATGTAAATGTTAAGGCAATATGGATGCCTTGACCTATTGGCCTTGTAAAAGTTTGGTTGTCTTTCATGAGAGAAAGTCTCTCTTGAAAATCCTTGTTGTAAGGTTTCTCCCATGTAACAATATTGGTTCATTTTAATACAAAGTATGGAATTAAAGTTGTTTTTATGTGACCTTTAAAATAATGAAAATGGGTGTGTTGAAGTCTTGCTTTATTGATTCATTTGGAAATATCATGTATGGTGAAAAAGAAATCTCTTTCTCCCAGTCCCTATTATGTTTGTCAAAATATAAGCATGAAAACATTTGCTTGGAAGGAGAAAATAAAAGTATATATGTATGCTTGTTGTAATAGAAATGAAAAGATTTAGTAGTCCTTATGATTAAATGATGACTATATATATTTTTGCAACTATTATTAGGAAACCTATTATCGTTATGCTTCTTGAAGGAAAGAAATTAATCATCACACAAATATTTTTGAGAGACCTTATATATACAATGTTTTTTTCTTAAGCTTACTATTTTTTTTTGTTCTCTGTCAAAAATAATAAACACAGAGTTAGATTCCTTATCAGTGATATATATATATATATATATATATATAAGACTGTATTTTAATTACAAGTTATTTTGATAAATAGTAGCACTGAAAGAATAAAGGAAAAAGCATATAATAAAGATGGAACTAAATCGCATTATGGTAAATCATAGCAGTTTTTAAGGTTTTAAACTGCAGACAAAAAATTGTGGCAGCTCAGCCTGCACAGGGCTGACCCTGCACAGGGCAGAAGCCCTATGGTAGGTGGGGCCACATGACCCCCATCCCACCCCAGGGCCATGGCCCTGCAGGTGGGGTGGGAGCCCCACCCCCGACCCAGTGACAGTGTCGGGTGTGGGCTTTAAGCCCCGTCTACAACACAAAAAGAAATGTCGCCCTAAGATTTATTTCGACTGCCAGATTTATCTCTTAAATCCCTTCTATTGTATTTAGGTTATACCCTGTATATTTTTGCATTCGGCCTTGTGTCAGTTTATTCATTTAAAATTTTACTTGCCCTTGTAACATATAATATATATTATATATGTATAACCATATATATATATATATATATATATATATATATATATATGGTCATAGGTATATTTATATATATGTTTTTTTAACCTTTGTGGTATTATTGGAATTTTCTATGTGTTTTAATTCAAAAAAACACACATAGAGAGCTTGCTTTAGAAAACTACTTGCATATTGATAAATCTAGACTATAGAATATGGAGAATTAGAAAACCTATGCTAGTATAAGAGATTTTAG
Organism: Cunninghamia lanceolata; assembly: GCA_027924645.1. Classification (NCBI taxonomy): domain Eukaryota; kingdom Viridiplantae; phylum Streptophyta; class Pinopsida; order Cupressales; family Cupressaceae; genus Cunninghamia; species Cunninghamia lanceolata. The sequence continues at coordinate 7,487,890 of BSBN01000165.1, read as the reverse complement.
AAAATAAAATATATCGAAACCTGTGCATCAATGAAATAAGTTAGAAAGCAAAATAAACAAACATGTTGCATCAATGAAATAGGTTAGAAAGCAAAATAAATAAACATGTAGCATCAAGTAGAATGTTAGAAAGGAGAAGAAAAGCAATATATTAGAAAACATTTAAACAAAATTGTTAGTAAACTCTTATTTGGGAAAATACTTTCCAAGTACTTTCCCATTTCTCTCTCCCTTGAATCCTGCACCCAAATAAACAAATTCTTTGTGAGCAATTAGGTTTGTTTGAGTTGTTTTTATAAACTTTAATTAGGGTTTTGGGTTGCCCTAGAAGGATTAGTGGACTAATTTAATCCTTAAACCTAGTTCATTTAATCAAACCCACTTAGTGAGTGGGATGGGTTTTTGGACTCTAGTGTGGTGTGTAATTAATATTTTTATTTAATGTTTATCATTTGATTCTTATGGAGGAAATGTATTTAAACTTTATGATTTAATTTAATAGTGCAGTGTATTTATCTATTTAATTCTTACAAAACCTCTTATCAAGTGAAGGATTTAAATGGTTAGATTTTATTTAATTAAATCCTATAGTTATTATGATTAATTTTATTGCTTTGAATAAATGTTGAAACGTTGGAGCATTTCAATTTATTTAATGTATTTAATTTTGATTTAAATTTTAAAAAAAGCTATAGTGAAAGTTTTATTTTTATTTAATTTTCTCTCCTCCCATAGTTGATGAGATGGTGTTATGCTGTCAAATTTTTCCTAGATTAAAGATAGGGATATTAATTAATTTAATTCAAATATTTCCTTTCCATCTTAGATATTTTCTTAAATATTTTAAGATTCAAAATCTTGTTAGTTGCATTAATTTAATGTTAATTTAAGATAGTAGTTTACTTCTAGGGTTGGATTTTGATTCATATCAAAATCATACCAACTCACCTAGTAAACCCTAGGGTTGGAATCCGAAATGGAAACCACCCCTCTTAGCGTCGTTCCTCATGACACACGCCCCCTTAGTGGCTATCGTCTCATAGAGATTTTGAAAGAAGTTTGGCATTATTCCATTTGTGATTGACTTCCTCGCCTTCGAGTGATGTGCCTAACGTTAGTTGCGGATGCAACTACATTACATGTGTGTGTCACCGAGTGCGCGTGTTGCACGCAAGGGGGTTTTAGAGTCAGGTGGGGAAATTTTTTGATAATTCATGTCATGACCACATGGCAAATGTGGGCATGACAGTAGGCTATATCAATTCAACTAACTCTATAAATATAGGGGCAGTTCCTCTTTTTTATCCATAGCAGAAATCCAAGTGTCATCATCCCAATGATTATACCATAGTTTGGATAGGTCACCTTTTTCATTATCTTCCTAAATAGAATTTCCACTCTTATCTTCTTTATCAAGGAATTGGACCCCTTTAGGAAAATGAGAAGGGTCATGAGATTAGATACAAGGAGTACACCATGAGTATACTTCTATGAAATTTGTGTACTGCAAAGTATTTGGAAGGTTTTTACCTTTGTCCATTATTGTACTCATTTTGGTCTTCTATCTCATTGGTGATGACTATGTGAATGAGAAGATGGTGAGTCTAGGAACTTTGATAGTTTGGATAGCCTACTTGACATTTAAGAGAATGTTTTTATCATTTTATTTAATTTTTTAACCAAGGCATAATCAATGCCCCTACCTATATTTTGCCCCCTAATATAGATAGGTGGATTCTTTAATCTCCCTATGATCTTTGGAATCTCTAGCCCCTTTACCTGTCTCTTTAACTCTAAATTGAGCTTTACTCCATCTACTGTAGTTGAGGAAGCACAACATTCTTGATTCACATTCCTCTCTCTAACATTCTTTCCTATGGGTCAAGCTTTCTATTGCTTTCTTAAAGGTTTTTACCCCTTTGCAAACTTCTCTTCTTATAGAGAGGGGGTATCTACACCCTTATTGATATTAGGGCTTCTCTGGTCGAGGGAGATCCCTTCCCTATTATGATTTCAATTCCACTATTGCTTGTGCCCTTCTAAGAGAAGTTTAGGTCCTTTTGGAAAAGAGGGGGCCATGATCGTAAACTATATATGCTCAACCACTTCCTCATACCAAAGCATAGGTGCTTGACCAGCTCTTATCCTTGCATTGATCACATCCTTTCACCTCCTAGTTAGTGTTTGTACTCTAGTTCCTTCTGGGTCTTTATCTAAATCTTGGTTCAATGCAAGTGGTGGAGAAGTTGGGGTCAACAATTGGCTCTACTAGATCTGCTATGGTTGGGTATGGGTAAAGATCAATTGAGATGAGGTCACCTCGTGCTCAACCTTATATATGATACTTAGTCTTCTTTCAATTCTAAACAAAAAGTATGTTTTACATGAACATAAAACACAATCACATTTTATGTTTTACAAAATGCACTCGTGTTTTGTGGTCCAACATAATTTATGTGAGTGCATTTTATGTTCTACAAAATGCGCTCACGTTTTGTAGAACATAAAACACAAGGACATTTTATGTTCTACAAAATGTGCTTGCATTTTGTGGAACATAAAATGCGAGCGTGTTTTAGTTTTTTTCAATTTTTTATCCTGCCTTTTTAGGATTGGAATTGGCTTGGGCAACTGAGCCTAAGGATTAGACCTCTATGATACCTCATAGAGATGTGTTTTTCATAGTCAATAACATTTTTGAACTTCAATGTCGTCAGATTTATTCATTTTATAACAAAATTTGATGAAACCACCACTAAAATGATGAGCTAGTTCTTAGCTTTCTAACTATTATATTTTTTAAAATTTTGAATAAGAGATTTATTCTTATTTCTTTGAACAGTGCCCTCATATTCTTCAATCATATATGTATTGATTTTTCTTTATAACTTTTGATCCTTTTATCAAATTTTTTAAAAAAATATATAGGATTGTTCTATGCTTCATTCTTTATACATAAAAAAAATTACATTTTCAATTATTTTTGTGCAAGTTGTGTGACACGCACACTCGGTGATGTATTTTTCAAGATGCATCCACTTTGAAAAATCACAAAAAAAAATTCAATAAAAAATTACAAACAAATACACAACTTGTAGTACTCACTCTAAACTATATTTCTGCCAACCAGTTTTTAAAAATACTAAATACAACAAAAAAATAGGGGGGCGCACACCAGACACTATGTTATATTTTAGTGAGAAAAATAGGAACACTTTTGTGTTCATGAAACATTTCACCCTCTTAATCTTAATTATTTTTTAAAAACTTTAGTAGTTTAGAAACTAGATTCAGAGTATTGCAATTCTTGTTCTTTTGGTATCTTCAAATTTTGATTGCATGCATCTCAAATTACTCATCCAAGTTTAAGTTTAGCTAATTTCAAGAAAAAAGTGGTCACTTTGACCCCTTTTTTGTATCCCATTTCCATGCACTTACCCATATTGAGCTGCTTTTGGAGTGTGGGGTTTTTTCTTTTAAAAGAGTTTTCCCCTTGTAAATATCTATGTTTTCCCATGATCTCATGTTCTCATTGGTTTGAAGTTTATAAATTGCTATTGTAAGTGTGTTGGGTGGAGTACACCCTCATCAAATCCACCCAACTACACATTCATAAACTAAAATCTCAATAGAATTATGAAAAAAAAAAGGGAAAATTCCTTAGGTCACTTAAATGGTCTTAACTTGCATTTAATATTCATTTTCTTCAAATTTGATAAACATGAAATAGTTTATAATTTCCATTAAAAGTCCATATAATACATGGTTGAATACATTTCAACAACATTTGAATGTGTTTAAGGAATAATTTCTGTTAAGCCACTTGTAGATTGTTTTAACACAATATACAATTTTCTCAACATAAAATAGGAAAGAGGTCTCCAAGTTCTATGGCTTCCAAAGATCCAAGCTCCAAGCTAATGGGAACTTAAGGTTTCCTCCCAACCAATGTAAATCTCCCAAACATCACCACACTTTTCTTAAGAGAGTGTAAAAATGGATCCATGTACATATAGATAGCAAGCAAGGCTCATGGTAACATTGGAATACACATATCAAACACAGGAGGCTTATCTCAAGTAGAATATGGAACACTCTTGAACCATAAAAGGGAGAGTCATTGGTGGTCAAGGAAAGAGAATGTCTAGCACTAAGGGACCTCATATCCAGATGATATACATTAATGAGTTCCTTCTTGGAACTTGTAATATCCCTTGCTATTTCAGACCTTATTTTGCTGATTTGAACCTCAAGGAATATTGTCAAACACTTCTGATGTAAACCCAATGCTTGCTGGTCTGTGTTTTCAGTCTGATATTTTTGCTTGATAATGATAGCTGAGTATTCTAAATGCTCATAAATCCAAACTATAATGTCTAAGCATTAATCTAAATACATATATGACTTCTCTTTTGGTATTTTTGATGCATATACATGAAAATTAGACATGAAATGCACACCTACAGCCAATTGACATTTTGTCAAACACTTGGCATGCATACTATTATGCTAATCATGATGGATATTAATATGCACATTACATCAAATAGATGGCCTACAACTTATCACTCCTTTATTGAGATATATTGTCTAATACAATGCTGATTGAATGGCCAAGACTCTTGGCTCTACAATTTTATGCAACTCCTAAAATGACAACTATGAAACAATGCTGATATAAAGATGCTAACTCATGAAAGAACCTGGAAATGTAAGTTGCTGTGAATCGATGACGAAGATGAAGGAATGGTAGCTTCAAAACAGCTCATAAACGTCCCTCTCAAGCCCCAATCATGCCTCTCAAGTGTAGCACCCAGCGTTCTCATCAACCAAGGAAAGGAGTCCCTTCCAAACCCAAATTGAAACCCTCTCCTAGCTACCCCGTACTGTAGCGTTACTGTTCACGGCACTGTAGCAACACTGTAGCGACTGTAGCAATCACTGTAGCAAAACACTGTAGCGCGCACTGTAGCAAATCACTATAGCATACACTGTAGCAAATCACTGTAGCGAGCACTGTAGCGTCACTGTAGCGCTACTGTAGCAAAAACACTGTAGCAGCCAATAGAAAACTTCTGAAATGTAAATTGATACCTCCAAACCCCTGGTTAATACTACAGATTTAAGCACAAATGAAAGGACTGAAGTATCCCTTCCAATTTGCAACCCTTCGAAAGATATTTCACCACCTTAGTTATGCTAATCTATGGGAGTTTCCGTTCCCATAGACCAAGTATGCAGAAACCCTTGGCTCCACAACACTCATCAAATGCAAATATCAATAATCGGATGCCTGGAAACTTGCCTTGCCCCTTCCTTTATACTTTTTCAATCCCACTTCAAGAAGCTTCTAGAAAAATAATATTATTTTATTTTAGTGACTTTATGTAATAATATTTATTTAAGTCACTTTATTAAATTAATTAAATATAAGGTCACTTTATAATATTTATTTATTTAATAACCTTACAAATAATTAATTTAATTATTATCTCCGTTATTTTTCCCATCCAACTGAATCCAGGAAACCAACCATCGACCAGGTGACTGCCTTAAGAAGACCCCCTAAACATGTGCATTAGCCTACGAAGGTCAGGAATAGGCTAAACCATCTGCAAACAACATTAGCTAAAAAGGGAACATTACAAAACTATTCTCAAAATCACATCCTTTATGAGCATAAAATACATTTCGTAAATTTCATAATAAAATTTCCATCATCACACTTTATTACTCCAAACATAAATCAACCCTTCTTGGGAAAGTCCATACCCTATGTAGCTAGAACCAATACACTCTTTGCCTCCCATACATATGATAAATCCTACCAATGTTATGGCTGTCTACAACCAAAGGAAAGATCCTTATCAAGGGACATACACCATTGAGGCACACAAAGGAGACTCGTCATTCTAAAACAAGATATACACAAAGGAGAAAAATAGCTCAAAATCTTGAGGCTCCATTAATGGATGCCATACAACTTATTTTAAACAAAGTTTAAAACATGAATGAAGTAGAAATACTTACCATTTCTACACACTCTTAAGCATAAATAAGACCCTTCCATTAATCAATACAAGAGAGAAATGCATTTGCATAATTCTTATTCCATTAATCGATGCTATAAGCTTGATTTTCAACAAATTGAAACATAATTTGAGTAGGATTATTTTTTTATTTCTACAAACTCATAGAAGAAGAATATTATTTTTAATCAAGAAGGAGATTGAAAAAAAGAAAAAATATAAATAAATTAATATCCAACCTCTTTCCAATCTCAAGATCCAAAGAGTTGTAGTAAGATTATCTCCACACTCTAACCAATCTTTCCCCCAAAAGTCAAAGAACATTTCCAAGCTTCCAATCTTTCATAAATCCAAAACCCTAATGAATATCTTTAGATCCCTCTTTTCAAGCTCTCCAAATTCTCTTCCCAATATGCAATAATGAACCCACAAAGAGGCAAGCTCTCTTGTAAACTATTCCTCTTGGTTAAACAACTTTACTCTAGTTTTCATAGCTTCACCAAATAAATTGTTGACATGTATCTATTTCTTCAAAGGGAAGAAAAAGTTCATATATTAATTTCTGAATAATAAGGAAACATTAATTCTCAAATAGATTAAATGCAAGATATTTCCCACTCCAAAACATCTTTTGCAAATTCAAATTCAAACTATAATTCCAAATGTAAATAAAATGACATTAAATAGTTGGTGACTAATATTATTTTAAATGCCACCTATAGATTTCTAGAGGCTTCTAAGATGTTATTTATACAAATGGTAAAGCCATAGCCAAATTATACTAAAATGACATTAAATTAACATTTTAGATGCCCAAAAGATATTATTTACAAATATATCTATCCAAGCACTATTCCTAACCTTTTAAAACACCCAAACAAATGCACACATGAAAGATAATTATTTATAAATAATTAGAACATCATAAGACATCATAATTAATAGATTAAACATCATGCATATAACATTTATGGAGTATTGTGAAAATTATTTCCAAGTTTTATCAAGAATTTTTGAAATGGCTCTTCCCACACAAATGACAAAAAATTTATTGCACATGTGATAGGAGATACAAGAAATATTCCCTTGGGAGCAGAATTTAAGGAGGATGAATAAAAATTATTGAAGACAAGAGCATTTGACATAATCTCGAGCAATATAGGGATCTATAGGGGAAGGGTCAATGTGGTTCTGTGGCCTTGGTTACACCTAGTAAATAGGGCCCTTAAGGAGGTGTTAAAGATATAATTGGTAAAATAAAGAAGTTGTAGTTTGGAACCCTAGATAGTGGTATAGATCTAGAGATAATACCAAAAAGGTTCATGCAATGATTCCCTTGTTGGCTAGAAAAATGTGTAAAAGGAGTATTCTACCCTTCTTGAGGAAGCATCCTATTTTATCTCTAGGGAAGGAGGTTCTCTTTGAAGAATAAAAAATTAAGAACAAAGGTAATAAATGTAGTTTCCATGCCTTCTATCTAGGATTAATAGACCTACATTCAAGAATCATAAAGAGTTAGGCAACAAAGAAAAGGTAATATAGACATCTACCCTAGTGCTTAGGGTTTCTTTGTTTTGTTATGTGAAAAATTAGTAGATCGTTCATATATTTTAGAACATGGCCCATAGTTCTCAAAATAGAGTCTCTTTTTAGCTAAGCCATGGTTTCCATCCTTTAATCCCATGAAAGAGTCCTTTATGTTATGACAATCTGGATTAGGATTCCCTACTCCCCTCTACAATTTTGGGTAGTCTTGTTTTCAAGGGATTAGAAATATATTAGGGTACTTCTTGGCTCTAGATCCAAACATAAACAATATGGTGTACTCTACCAAGAAGCTAACCTATAGCTTGAATTAGATAGTTTGAATGGCTTCTAGACAAGATTTGGTTAAAACTGGAAGATTGGGTTTGGAAATAGGTTATTGACCATGAAAATATCCCATTTCATTACATAAGATGCTTCCAAGTTGGCCATATTGCTATAGAATGTTCTATGGAGAAAGCCAAAATGGTAAGACAAGCTACATGGTGGCAATGTGTTCATTTCTCCCATTTGTCAGTTAACAAGGCAACTAAGAGCTCTTCAGAGGATAATGGGGAAACAATATTGGCAAATAGGTAGTAGGAAAGGTTATTAGATGGTGAAAAATAGGGAACACTAAAGCAAATTTCTATGTGCCCACATATGTAGCCTAATTTCATAGAGATAGATGATCTCCTTTGATACAAAAACACTCATGTCCTTGGTTTCATATCAGGGTCAGTGCAAGAAGTTGGGTCCACTTTTTGGCCAAAAAGTAAAGTGTTTTCCCTGATTTTTAGAATTTGTCACATTTGACCTTAAAATTTGAAGCACTTAGAAATGGAATCTTTAAAAAAGTCACTAAATATAAAATGTAGTACTCGGAGTCTAGTTTCTAAATATGTAATTTTTTTCAATACCCAGATGATATAAATTGATTTTCAATAGGCATTTCTAAAAACCACTATTTAAAAGTCACTTTTTTTAACCATACCATGCATGTGTACGACCAACATAATTTGACCTAAATAAAATTATTTTTCAAAATCTTTTTGGAAAAAGATGTGTAGTACAGTAAAGTTTGATGAGGATATTTTTTTATAATTATTTTCCAAATAACTATTTTTTTATTAATTTTTTATTAAGCCTAATTGCTACTTTTGAAAACCCCTCGTGTATGGCCAACATAATTTGAGCAAAAAAAATCATAAAATTAAAAAAAAATTTGTCATTGTGTAGAGAATGATGTGTAGATTGATGACATATAATTTTTTTTTTAAAAAATTAAAACTTAAAAGTTATTAAAAAAATACAAACACCTTTCATTTCAAGTTTTTGGACTAGTTTGCTCATAAATTAAATAATGAATAGAAGAACATGTCCAATAACAAAAAAAATTACATATTTGAAAACTAGACAATGTCATCTGTAATGGGTTTTCATTTCGTAAAAAAATTCAGACAAAAAGGTCCTCAGCCATATAGGTAGACTCAGTGTTTTTTCTTGTTTTGTACTTAGAAAAAAACTTGTAGGTCCAAGGCTCAAGGTCGGCCAACCATGCCTATCCCGAGCCTAAAACCCAAGCAAAGGGAAGGGAAAAGGCGGGCGGAGATTTCTAATTTCAAATAACGGGTACCCGTTAAAAAATGGGTACGCGTTATATAATGGGTACGCGTTATATAACGGGTACCCGTTATGTTTTTAAGAACGCGTACACGTTATATAACGGGTACCCGTTTCTATTCTACCCGTTATTTTCCATATTAGGGAAAAACGTACTATTACTGTATCCCTGCAACTTGCAACTTTGATCAATATGGCACGACAGTGACAATTTCTATTTTTTTTACTTACAAGTGTTTTGTGGAATCTTTTGACAGGTCATATTCTATTCAGATTTTGAAAGGAGTCAATCATATGAACAGTTCTGAAGTGAAATCAAGTACATGAGCTATTTTCAAGAGGAATAAAGAAAGAAGGTTTTTGTTTTTACATCTACAGGTTTTACTTCAAAATCTATGGAACAAAGGATCTACATCTAATTCTACTTTAAAAATTCAAATAAAAAAACAAAGGAGGGTAATCATGGGATCCAATCAACGTCAAAGAAAAAAACAAAGGAGGGTAATGACACCTCAAGAAATTGAAGCAAATAAAGAGAAGGAAGCAAAAAGGCAAAGAGATAGAAGAGCAAGGATTCAAGAGATGAAGAATATTGAAGCATCTAGTTCCATGAGTATTGAAGAGAAAGACATTCAAGAGACTATAAATGATGGGATGAATGTAGATGATGCAAATGTGGAAATGATGAATGTGGAAGAAAATGTGTCTATAGAAACAAATGCATGTATGTCTTCAAACCCAACTTTCGAAGATATGAAAAATGTGACTATACAAACAAATTCATGTATGTCTTCAGAGCCAACTTTCAATGATATGGAAAACACGACTATAGAAACAAATCCAGGTGTGTCTTTGGAGCCAACTTTCAATGATATAGAAAACATGACTATAGAAACAAATCCAGGTGTGTCTTCGGAGCCAACTTTCAATGATATGGAAAACATGACTATAGAAACAAATCCAGGTATGTCTTCAAACCCACCTATTGATGATATGAATGAGAATGATATCCCTTTTAGGAGTGAAAATGAAAATGTTTTATTTGAGATTGAAAGAAATGTCTTAGATAATCTTCCTGGTAAGATTTCTTGGAGGCAAATGAGAACTCATGCAAATAGATTATATAAAAAAAAAATTTATAGAAAAAGTCTTGGATTTCAATGTCAACTTATAATGTAATTGATGAAGATGTGGAAATTGCGAAAAGTAATGAAAAAGTTAGGCATCTTTGTAAAACCTAAAAAAAAAGATGAATCAATCAAACAAGTTTTATCTAGTGTTGCTAATGCTATTGATTCTATTGGTAAAAAGAGTCGATCTAAAGATAGCAATGCAACATGAAGAGCTATAACAACTGCTTTAGTCAATAAATCATCTTCTAATAAAAGAATGATAAGTAAGACAAGTGAAATTCCAAAGATAAATCCTAAAACTTTGAGAAGGCAGCAAAGAGAAGAGAATCTATTGAAAATGATCCAATTAACCAATGGAGTTTTAGTGGTAGACTCCCAAGGTATGACATGAAATTAAATAGTGAAATCAAATCTTTAATTGAAAAATATTGGCATGATAATACAAGGGTATCATCTAATGTTAGAGATGTTTTAAAATTACGAGTGGGGTCTAAAATTCATGATCCTCATCCAAAACATCTATTAGACATGACTCAAACTGAATTATATAAAAAAATGTTAGATGATTTAGTGTTAGAACCATTTAATATTACCATAAGCCAAAGATCTTTTAAGAAATGTAAACCTTGGTATGTGAAAATTAATAAACAACGAATCTCTTGTTGTTGTAAAACTCATGTGCAATTTCGTTATTATTATGATGTTTTTTGATATATACGTTCTACTTTGCATACTGACGAAATTATGCAGGAATGTGGTATTAATATACCACCTCAAACAATTAAGGAGTTTGTAGCAGGTTTGTTTTGTGAAACATCTACTAGATACTTATTTTATTCAAAAGCATGTATTTCTGGACAATGCAATAGATGTGGCCCAACTTTTCATTGTTAGGAGAATGTATGCATGAAAATATTTCACATGAATTTGGACAACAATTAGTGGATGTGAAAGGATTCAAAAATATTGAATATTCTTTAAAAGATGGAAAATTGGAAAGCGTTGTGAGTTAGTCACTGAAAAAATTTGTGTGCATGCATTCATCAAAGATTTTAAGGATAATATTGTATCCAAATATGTCAAACACTCCCAATATGCTCAGTGTCTTGATGGACAATTCCGTTCATGTAAAAACACCTTTCCAATTGGAACTATCTTATCAGTGGTTGACTTAGCAGAAAACTATACTCTTGCTCCACAAGAGGAAATTCAATCTCAGTATTATAATTCAGTGCAAGTGGCCATATTTGTTCATATTGTATACAGACATGCAGATGATAGTATAGAAGATAATAGAAAAATTTTGAGGGAGTATCATTTCTATTTGAGTGATAACCGGTTACACTCTTCAGAGTTTGTGCAATATTGTTTCACAAATTTTTATGAAAGTTTAAAAGAAAGAGGAATCTAGATGGCACAACATTTCATATGGTCAGATAATTGTACAGGGCAATTAAAAAATGTAAGAATGTTTTATTGGCTATGTAGGGCTCACAAAGAAATCAATATCCAACATATGTGGAGTTTTTTTGAAGCTAGACATGGTAAAGGAGAACATGACGGCGCTGGAGCATGTGTGAAAAGAGCTCTTGATAGAGAGCAACTAAAATTTGAGGATGCAGTCAAATTCAGAGATGCACGTGCAATTGTGGATTGGTGTAATGAAAAATTATCTACGGAATCAAGTTAGAACTCTACAATTCGACGATTCTTTTGGTTAGTTGAAGAAGAGAATATTCCTACTCGACTTGATTGTGAGACAATAACTGGATCAACAAAATGGCATTCATTTAAGAGTTCAAATGCAAGCACATGGAGTATATGGACTAGGGAGCTTGCATGTTTTTGTCAATTTTGTATTACAGGGGATTGGGGAGCATGTGAAAATACAGAATGGGTTGAAGAATGGAAACAAAGATCCTTGACACCTACAGAAACACAAGATCAACTTGAAACAACAATTGAAGATGATAATCAAATGTTTGCATCAGATGACTATGATCATGTTTCAGACCTTGTACAAGAAGGTACTTTTATTTTCATTATTTTTTTATTGTCATTTTTTTGTACATCTATATATAATTAATTATATATGTATGCATGCACAAATTTATGTGATTTAGATACATGTCACACTTTATTGAATTACATAATTTTTTTGTAGGACATGTGTATGATGTTGTTGCACCTGAGGGCAATGAAGAGGAAACCTAGTATTGGTTGGCTCGATGTGTTGAGACAAAACAAAAGTTGTTACATCCTAGAGTAGATGATGATAACATGGAGTATCCAACAGGTTCTGTGGTTGTTGTTGGCACTTGGCTACGAAAATATCTAATAATAAGGAATGGTTTTCCTGCATTTGAAGATTATGAAACACATAAGAAGATCATACACTACTCACATTTGATTGTGGCAACAAATATAAAACTAGTCAGATATCAAGGCAAACCTTCTAATAAACAGTTATGGACACTTTCAATGGAAGAACATGAGTCAATTATGGATGCATTACAAAAAAATGAGGATGAAGATGGTACAATGGAATAAATTTCCAGGTATGTAAACCATACTCTTACATCCCCTAAATCCATCCTCTTAAATGTATCCTATAATGTTATCTAGAGTTACATGTAATGCATCAATGTTTTGTCTTTTTGGTATATAAAGTCTTCCATTCTCATTTCAGCTTCTATATTATTCCCCTTGTGCATGCACAAATTTATGTGATGATCATACTTTTTGCAGGTGTACCCTAGACAAATAGTCAAATTTGCATGATTGTCAATAGAAGTTTTCACCATGCAAGTATGTGAGGTCATTTTTGTAGTCTTCAACTAAAAGTGAACGCAAATTAGGTAATTGTATATACTTACATTATGGATTTCACATTCAAGTATGTTATTCCCCTTGTCTTAAATTTTGTATCGACCCATGTAAATATATAGTTAATTTACTTGTACATTTGAACATTGCTTTTTGCAGGTGTACCCTAGACAAGTGGTCAAATTTGCATGATTGTCAATAGAAGTTTTCACCATACAAGTATGTGAGGTCATTTTTGTAGTCTTTAACTAAAAGTGAACGCAAATTAGGTAATTACATATATATATATACATATATTTATCATCCATCCTCCTAACCCCCCTTAAGCCATCCTCTTACATCCCCTTAAGCCATCAAGTTTTATCTTATACTTTGTAAATTGACTCGTGTACATCTCTCCAAGTAAGCTATCCTCTTTTGTATCCCCTTAAGACATCCTCTTAGCTCCCCTTAAGCCACCGTCTTACATCCTCTTTTGTGTTATTTAGTTACATATTGCATTAATATTTTGTGTTTTAGTCACTGATTAATTCATTCTCATTTACATTCATTATTTCTTGCAGGTGTATCCTACAAGTAGATTTTTCCATGATTGCCACTACAAGATTTCATCATAATGTATATGGTAGATCAATTTTGTAGTCATGTCAGACCTATCTAGTTGATTCTAAAGAGTTAGTTTGTCTACAAGAATTGAATGTTAATTCTTGAATAATTTCAAATTGTGATAAATTTTTTTGTAACTTATATTGTGTGGATAAGATTTGAAAAACCTATCTAGTTGATTCTAAAGAGTTAGTTTGTCTACAAGAATTGAATGTTAATTCTTGAATAATTTCAAATTGTGATAAATTTTTTTGTAGCTTATATTGTGTGGATAAGATTTGAAAAACCTATCTAGTTGATTCTAAAGAGTTAGTTTGTCTACAAGAATTGAATGCTAATTCTTGAATAATTTCAAATTGTGATAAATTTTTTTGTAGCTTATGTTGTGTGGATAAGATTTGAAAAACCTATCTAGTTGATTCTAAAGAGTTAGTTTGTCTACAAGAATTGAATGCTAATTCTTGAATAATTTCAAATTGTGATTAATTTTTTTGTAGCTTATGTTGTGTGGATAAGATTTGAAAAACCTATCTAGTTGATTCTAAAGAGTTAGTTTGTCTACAAGAATTGAATGCTAATTCTTGAATAATTTCAAATTGTGATAAATTTTTTTGTAGCTTATATTGTGTGGACAAGATTTGAAAAACCTATCTAGTTGATTCTAAAGAGTTAGTTTGTCTACAAGAATTGAATGCTAATTCTTGAATAATTTCAAATTGTGATAAATTTTTTTGTAGCTTATATTGTGTGGACAAGATTTGAAAAACCTATCTAGTTGATTGTAAATAGTTAGTTTGTCTACAAGAATTGAATGCTAATTCTTGAATAATTTCAAATTGTGATAAATTTTTTTGTAGCTTATATTGTGTGGATAAGATTTGAAAAACCTATCTAGTTGATTCTAAAGAGTTAGTTTGTCTACAAGAATTGAATGCTAATTCTTGAATAATTTCAAATTGTGATAAATTTTTTTGTAGCTTATATTGTGTGGATAATATTTGAAAAACCTATCTAGTTGATTCTAAAGAGTTAGTTTGTCTACAAGAATGGAATGCTAATTCTTGAATAATTTCAAATTGTGATAATTTTTTTTGTAGTTTATATTGTGTGGATAAGATTTGAAAAACCTATCTAGTTGATTCTAAAGAGTTAGTTTGTCTACAAGAATTGAATGCTAATTCTTGAATAATTTCAAATTGTGATAATTTTTTTTGTAGCTTATATTGTGTGGACAAGATTTGAAAAACCTATCTAGTTGATTCTAAAGAATTAGTTTGTCTACAAGAATTGAATGTTAATTCTTGAATAATTTCAAATTGTGATAAATTTTTTTGTAGCTTATATTGTGTGGATAAGATTTGAATAACCTATCTAGTTGATTCTAAAGAGTTAGTTTGTCTACAAGAATTCAATGCTAATTCTTGAATAATTTTAAATTGTGATAAATTTTTTTGTAGCTTATATTGTGTGGATAAGATTTGAAAAACCTATCTAGTTGATTCTAAAGAGTTAGTTTGTCTACAAGAATTGAATGCTAATTCTTGAATAATTTCAAATTGTGATAAAAAATTTTTAGCTTATATTGTGTGGATAAGATTTGAAAAACCTATCTAGTTGATTCTAAAGAGTTAGTTTGTCTACAAGAAATTAAATGCTAATTCTTGAAGAATTTCAAATTGTGATAAATTTTTTTGTAGCTTATATTGTGTGGATAAGATTTGAAAAACCTATCTAGTTGATTCTAAAGAGTTAGTTTGTCTACAAGAATTGAATGCTAATTCTTGAATAATTTCAAATTGTGATAAATTTTTTTGTAGCTTATATTGTGTGGATAAGATTTGAAAAACCTATCTAGTTGATTCTAAAGAGTTAGTTTGTCTACAAGAATTGAATGCTAATTCTTGAATAATTTCAAATTGTGATAAATTTTTTTGTAGCTTATATTGTGTGGATAAGATTTGAAAAACCTATCTAGTTGATTCTAAAGAGTTAGTTTGTCTACAAGAATTGAATGCTAATTCTTGAATAATTTCAAATTGTGATAAATTTTTTTGTAGCTTATATTGTGTGGATAAGATTTGAATAACCTATCTAGTTGATTCTAAAGAATTAGTTTGTCTACAAGAATTGAATGCTAATTCTTGAATAATTTCAAATTGTGATAAATTTTTTTGTAGCTTATATTGTGTGGATAAGATTTGAATAACCTATCTAGTTGATTCTAAAGAGTTAGTTTCTCTACAAGAATTGAATGCTAATTCTTGAATAATTTCAAATTGTGATAATTTTTTTTGTAGCTTATATTGTGTGGATAAAATTTGAAAAACCTATCTAGTTGATTCTAAAGAGTTAGTTTGTCTACAAGAATTGAATGCTAATTCTTGAATAATTTCAAATTGTGATAAAATTTTTTGTAGCTTATATTGTGTGGATAAGATTTGAATAACTTATCTAGTTGATTCTAAAGAGTTAGTTTCTCTACAAGAATTGAATGCTAATTCTTGAATAATTTCAAATTGTGATAAATTTTTTTGTAGCTTATATTGTGTGGATAAGATTTGAATTTCCTTCTAGAGTTTATTCTAAAGAGTTGAATTGTAACACCATTTACCTATCTATTCCACTATGTAAATTTTAACTTAATTTAGGTTTGTGAGGTGATGTATTAGAATTTTGAATATAAATATAAATGAAAACATTTAATAAATTTTTTGGCAGTTAATAGATTGTTCACTATTTCAAGAAGAACTATTGAACCATAATGCTTCATTTGAATCATGTTTTGAATTTTTTTTAAGCAAGATTTTGTTTGGACACTATCAAAGTGAGTCTAACATCCTTATCATTTTATCATGATTTTGTAGGTTTATCCTAGGTAAATTACCTTGTTATAAAGTGCCCTAAATTTATCTAATAGATAATTGTAACACCAAACTTATCTATTCTAAGATAATTGTAACACCATTTACCTATCTATTCCACTATGTAAATTGACTTAATTTAGGTTTGTGAGGCAGTTAATAGATTGTTCACTATTTCAAGAAGAACTATTGAACCATAATGCATAATACATTCAAGCATATACTCAATAATATATACATGTAGATCTCTATCTAGATAAGTCCATGAAATACTATAAAATATAGGTAGGACCCATGAAATGTGTACTAAAACATCTACTCATCATCATCATATAAATAATATAAATCATAGTTCATGAAATACTAAAATATATCTAGAAGTACATGTAATAGCAAGTTCGACATATATAGTCAAAGTCCTGGCATGGCATATATCAAAAATAATGTGCACATCATACAGAACTCAGTCTATGAAATAAACATCTATATCAGGTATGATCTTCACTCAAGTTCAAGTCTGAAAGAGGCCTCTTTCTTCCTCGTGAAATAGATGGATCTACCTCATGTTGTACACAAGAGAAAAAAACTTGCAATCATATTTAAAAATTTTAAAAATGACATATGAAATTAAATATTTAAATGTAGGCTTTAAAGTGTGCATTTAAATTACCGTGCAATCATGCTCATCTACTCCCACATTTTGTTGTGCAAGTGGTATAGTTGTTTCATCTTCTTCACCAAAAGTTTGACCTGCTAATTGCTAGAATTTCAAATAAAGCAAGTTTGAAATAAGTTAGAATTTATTTAGCATATAAAGACCTAGAAATTGCACATAGAAAATTTAGTAAAGTTTAGGACCTCAAAATGTGTAGATGGCTCATGAAATTCTCCCTAACTAGCAACCTGACCAATAGTCTCACTTCTATCATCCCGCACGTACATATATATGGGTGCATATATAAATAAATATATAAACTCAAAAAAGAAACTTAGTACAAATTTAGTACAATTTTTTAAAACATACACCAAGGAATGAGTAGGCATAACAGCTGACGATGGAGGATCAGTGGAAGAAACACCTGAGTCGCGTGGTCGGTCAGGCATGGGAACTGCCACATGACCTGTGCCTCACTGCAATAGTAGTGTTTCACATACATGTATGTATATAGTTATTTATTTATTTATACACTTGTTAATTTAAAATATAATATTGATAAGTTTCTAGAAGAAAATTTAAACTAGAATTAGATACATATGGTTTTAGGGTTAAGATATATTAGTTTACCCTGTAAGGTGTGCCAATCTCTACAGCTGTCGATGCAAAACTCAATGTATCAAATCGTGATGTGGCCCTAGAGTGACTTGAGATCTGTACAACAAATAGTTCACAAAATTATATATTAATTCATTAAATTATTTATATAAATTTTGATACGTTCAAATTATGCACTTGAAATATTTAATAAAATGTGGTCAACGTACCTGTGTAGGATTATCATCCGAATATAGTAGATCCAAGTATGACTCCACTTCTGTTGTAGCTGCATCTGATGTGGATGTAGGAGCAGGACCATAACATGGTTGATTGCAATTTGTACACAAATGTGCCCCTGACATGCCTGAGGCTCCATGATGAGATGCATCGACTCCTCCATGATGCTCTCCACCACTGAATTCATCTGCCATGTGGGCAGCTTGTTCGGTGAGATTGCCCGAGAGTCTACTCAATGCTCCTAATGTCGACAACACTGCCTGGTGCTGAATAGGTGCAGGAATAGTGGGCAAAATAGGAGCAACCATAGGAGCAGGAGGAACGGGTCGATTGGGGTCAACTCGTGCCCCTGGTCTGTGTTGTGGCATGCCACGACCAACACCCTGAAATTCTCTCATAACAAAATAATTGGGTTTTTGACCCAACTGAAACTCCACCATAATTTTCTCAAAAAATATAGCAGTACCTCACAATTAGCATGAGGTGGGTGATCAAACACCATCCACCACCGATCCCAAAAATGTCTCGAGATCGCCTCATGCGTACACCACTTAATTGATATTCTTTTTTTTGTTGCAGCTATAGGTTGATTAGTTTTTGGGTGACGAAAAAATGGGGCTAATGTTTGTTTTGTTATGTGGAGGTCATGGATGGCTTTATATGAAAGACCATCCGCATAGAATTGCCTCCTCTCCTCCCACCAAAGCTGAAATCTATTTAGGTCTACATTGATAGACCTAACAGAATCAATAATGGTTTGCATCGAAGATGCAAACCGAACCACATGAGGAGGCATCAGGTGAGGTTGATTATTATTCAAATTAATGTTCTCCTCAATTGCATTAATATTTTCATTAATGTTTTGCTGCAATTGGGCCTCATCAAGTGGAGGGGGTGGGGGGTTTTGAGGTGGATCACGGGATGGGGAGTTTTCATAAAGAATGTCATCTATTAAAAATTCATCTAGACTCTGGTCATCCATTAGATGTCTCCTGCAAATTTCCAAATATGTATCAATATAAAAAACTTACAAATGTATAATTTCACAAATATATACATATTTCAAAAACTTACAAACAAATATGATCTATAAATTTAAACTTAATCTAATAGATCTATAAATGAAAGTTTAAAATATCCATGAATTTAGAGAGCAAGTAATACTTTAACTTAGAGATTTCTCACCTCAACCCCTATTTTGAAATTATTCTACAAAACTTTAACTAAGTGCATTAACAAACCAACACTCCATGAACAATTGCATTTACATGAAAATTACTATTCCCATGCCTTGAAATGGAAAATAGGATCCTTTAGGTTTAGTTTAGGCTAATCCAATAAAGTGCATACATATAAGCATAAAATTACCTATACTAATAGTTGGAGCTAGATATGTCATTGATAGACACATGTTTACTATTTTTAGAAAGGAAATAAGAGATACAAGGAATTTAGCTCAATGAGTAAAGAATGAATGCTATGTATAGATGAAGACTTTGGAATCAATGCATGTCTTAAGATTTGAGAAGCTCTCTATAATGGTTGTATGTGCATATCAACATAAATTATTCTTCTTGTCTTTGCTCTTGGTCAAGTTTGTTGATCAAGGTATAGTTTACGATCATGAACTTGATCTATAGTAGCAAACATAGTTCCTTGGATGCTTTAAATATATTATTGTTCTCTATTAGGCTTGATAGCAAGTTGCCTCATGCATGAAAAGTGTTGGTTTTTCCTGTTGGTTTGCTCAAGAGGTTTCCAATATTCCTATGTCAAACCATGTAAGGATGGTGATTCAAAGAATTTGAAAAATGATTTTAAAAAATTCTCAAACATACATATGATCACTAAAATGATTGTGCAAACCTAGATTAATTTTAGAGCTCTAGAATTGAAGTGTGATGTTCATTTGATTAATATGCCAATGAATTCAAATATTTGTTATTCAATGCGTGACGGTGAAAATGAATTCTATAAATGTTTTTAAATACTAACACATGACATCAATTCAAAAAAATGTGTGTTTAGTCTATGTTGGGTGGGATACATAAAGGGGGTAGTTGGTCAAAATCTGAATTTTTAATTTTAAACTAGAATAGGTCAAGCTTGTCAAGTCATGTGGATGACCTTGCAACCACATACTTGACCTAGGATCAAAAATACATATTGGATCATGAAGGATACTAGGGATAAGTGCATTGATTAGTAGGATGATCAAGTGGATAAGTTTAATGTATAGAAATGTGACACATATGAATAGTATTGGGTAATAATCATAGGGTCTAATGTGTCACTCTACCTAACAACCTTATCCTATCATCATTTTTCTCAAAATTATAATGGAAACATTTTGACACCTTATATAGTCCAAATTTAAAAGTGCATTCAATAGCCCATGCCAAGTTTATTCTTCCCATTTCTCTATTATCCTACTTCTAGCTTAGTTAAGCTCAATTGTGACATATTTTACTATTTTGCACCATCTTCTATTTTTTGTCTTGATTGGTTTCTAGATAGAGAAATTATTAGTAAACTATTCTAAACACACCCAAAAATTTATTAGTTAAAATGTTTATTTTGAGTCCATTCAAGTAGTGGTAACCATCTCCTACAAGTGCATCTAAACCCTTGTATTTATAGTTTACAATTTCCTAATCCGGTGTGAATTTCTATTTCCATTGTCTCAAGTTTGTTTAACTATCATTGATTATTTCCTTTGATCATTTATCACATTATTTATCTAACCCTTTGATCATTTATCACATTAAATCAAATTAAACATAATGAGATTGATATATCATGAGATGTAAGAGTTCTAATGCATGGTTTAACCCTCTATCTCTTCCATTCAATCACACCACCATTTTCCTAAGTGATTGCTTTACCTTCACAATTTGAACAACCATGATAATCTTGTGAAGGAAAGATTTAGGAAGGACAAAAGTGGCTTTTTCACATAAGATGGGGTGTGGACAAATCATGGAATTCTACATAGCATAAGGTAATAAATACATAAGGTTTGCATTTTTAGGACCTGATGGAATAGTGGCTTGTTTGGAATTTCAAGTCAATTCAATATAAAATTTTGTTTGACCACAACAATTCAATTCATAAAGCTTCTTTTGAATGCTATTACGTTCCCGTTAGAAGTCATTGAAAAGTCGAATGCATTTCAATCATACTCACATAAAATTAAATCTTTATAATTTGATTTTTAGGGTTTATAGTTTAGGTTTTTAGGGTTTGCAGTACAACATGGTTTTAGGGTTTATAATTTGGTTTTTTAGGGTTCATAGTTTAGGTTTTTAGAGTTTGCAGTACAACATGGTTTTAGGGTTTATAATTTGGTTTTTTAGGGTTTATAGTTTAGGTTTTTAGGGTTTGCAGTACAACATGGTTTTAGGATTTATATTTTTTTTAGGGTTTATAGTTTAGGTTTTTTAGGGTTTGCAGTAACATGGTTTTAGAGTTTGCAGTAACATAGTTTTAAGGTTTGCAATAACATACAATCACAAAAAAATCATAAAACTCTAATAACAAGTAAAACCCTAGTTTTCATTTTAATCCTACAATCACAAAAAAAATCTAAAACAAGGTAAAAACTAGTGAAGAACCGACCTGGAGGCACTCAGTAGTGACGAGGTGGTGGGAGGAGGTGAGAGGGAAAAAAAATCTGTGGTGTTGTGCTCGTGTAGTCTTCAACAACGCATACCCATTTTGAGGCGTCCGCTGTCTCTATCACCATCCGCTGGAGTGGAAGAAAATGAGCCCATAGGGCTCTTTTTTAAAAATATATAGTTTTTTGAAAACGGGTATCCGAACCTAAACGGGTACCCGTTTAGGAACGGGCGCCCGAACCTAAATGGGTACCCGTTTCTTTGAAAACGGGTACCTGTTGCTGTCGGCATTTTTTTTCCTTGCGCGACTTCCCCTACATGTGGACCCAGTTTCTTGCACTTACCCATCATAAAAAAGAGAATAAAAAATAATTAGTTAATTTAGAAACTTCCAAAGGCTTGTAGGAAAATTCACAATCTAGTAATAATAAGTAGCATATATTAATCCAAAAGCAACCAAAGCTACCAACATAGTATCTCTCTCCATCTGGTCTACTTGTGGAGATTTTGAAATGAAGAGGAATGGGGTGTACATATGCAAATATGCAATAATCTCTATTATGAGCCAATAATAAATATTATTTAGATTTTTCCTATTTCACAAGAAGATAGGAGTTGGGAAAGGAATGGACAAAAGTGAAATATAAAAATGAAACTAATTAAATGGTAGTTGATTTGTCATGTGAAGCTTAGATCCAAGAATAAGAAAATAAAAATGTAATTTATTTTATCTTTGTACAGGAGCTTTATTATTATTGAGCTTTTAAATTTGTTGTTTCTATGCTTGTAGTTGGGTCAAGGCTCCTTAATAGACCCCCAATACTTGTTATTAAAAATAATTTACAAAGTATTACAAGGGCACCAAGGGTCTCACATAGTATCAGAGCTTTCTAGGTGGAATCTCTTCTTGTTAGCCAAATTTTTGAGAGATTTAAATGCAAATTCATGGTGGATCTTGATAGTTGAGTATGTTCTTCTCTTGCATCGAATGATGACCTGGAGAATCAGAAAGACTTGATGGAAATACTAGATTTGTGAGGTTTTCCTCTTTGTAGCCTTGTAGTGTAGGTTCATTTTGGAGCATGCTACTGCAAATCTAACCACACCATTGTGTTCAAGAGGTCCAAGATAGTCAAGATTGCCTTTTGTTTCGTCCAGATCAGACACTGGAGGCCAAATCTATGAGGTTTTCAATTCGAGGAATGGATACCTGATCTGGGAGGTAGTTGCAATTTTAGAGCAGTTTGGGCAAAATCAGGCCCTGTCATTGCTCTCAGGACACCCAAAAAACCTATAGATCGACTGTCAAATCACCCAAATTAGACAAAATCATAGCGAAAGGCAATTTTTTTTGCAATTCAGCCGTACAAAATATTCCGCAGGCGTCGTCAGCATCGATTAAATTACAAGATCCATAGGGTATTTTTTGTTTTTTTGGTTTTATTTCAATCTGCAAAGATTTATTTTTCAAAGAAAGAAAAAAAATTAAAAAAAAAAAATTTGGGGGGACCTACGCTAGCCTTCACCTGGCAGACTCATACCTTGAGGGTACTGCGACCAACGTAGACCCTGTAGGGCAGACCCTTACCCATGGGACCCTTTGGGGTCCGCGACCCCTGGGGGAGTTGGCCCTTGGGCAAGGCTTTAGCCTTAAACAAAATTATAACCATTGCCTTTAAAACAATTCAACGCAATTCAATATTTTGTTTCTACCCACATACTTTTCAAAACATTTCCTTATGTCTAAAATTTATTTAGGCGATTTCCATAATTCCTCGTCGGCCGCGTCAAAAACCATGGTGACAAAAGTTTTTAAAACCATTGGTTTTCTCTGTACAATAACCTACAGTTTAAAATCCACGTCGGCAGTTTCACTATAGTCTGTAATCACTGGCGACAGGAATATTCCCTAGGAATATTCTCTCATAACTAGTCACATGCGCCTGAAACCACCTTCAACACCTCTAGACTATTTTTCATAAACTAGTGGTTTTATTTGCAAATGCAGTGGTTTTTTATCTCAACAGAGTGGTTTTATCATTCACATGGTGGTTTCTATACTGCTAACAGGCGATTTTCACCTGTAATAGGTGGTTTTGACCTACAGATAAGTGGTTTTTCACAGAAAAATAGATGATTTTGATTCCCAAAGATAATTGTCTAGCTCAGGTGGTGGTTTTCATTTTTTGCATAGAATATTCCATCCAAACAACATATTCCTACTGCTAACGTCAGCACTGTGTCAACAATGACATTAGCGACAGGGCCCCCTTGGCCCCCCTCTAGCCTTAATAGGGCATTTTTTTGGGAGCCATAACTTTTCGATACAGTATTGAAAATTGGCAAATGAGATATTGTCAGAAAGTTTGTTCCGAACACTTCACAATGGTGTAGGTTATTTTCTGAGATTTTGCTATAGGTGCCTGATACAGTTGTTTAAAGCTAGAATTTGTATTTTGCACTCCCGAGCTCATAACTTTCACCCACTTCATCAAAATTTCAACTTCTTATAGGCGTTGGAAGGGTAATTCTATGATATTCAATTATATCCATGCCATTTTTCTAGATTTTGCCTTTTACATCAGATTTTCAATTTGAGGCACTTTGGGTATGTATATCACTCATTGATTGGAAAAAGGTTGAAATTGGTGGTTGTTTTGGTTTGGGGGGCTTCAATTATAGTGTTGATTGAGTTTGTGCTTTGATATTGCTACTTTTGCTCTTCTTTTCCTCTACATCATGGATAAATCAAGGGTTCCATTGTTAACACCTTATAACTATGCAACTTGGAGTCAACATGCATGGAATGCTCTAATGGATCTTGGACATTCTTTATATGTTGAAAACAAGACACCTAAACCCACAGATGATAAGGAAAAGATAAAATGGATGATAAAGCATACTAAATCTCTTGGATGTCTTTGTAGTTTCATTTCCCTAGATCTCTTGTTTCAGATTGAGGCATGTACAAATTCACATGATGCTTGGGATAAATTAAAAACATTGTATGGTACAACAGATGAAGTAAAAGGCTATCAAATTGATAATGAATTGACGAGCCTTGATCCTAAGAACTTTAGCAACATCTAGGATTACATAACTAAGGTTAATGATCTAAGAGCACAATGTAAAGCATGTGGTATTGAGAAAAGGACATCTAGTTGATCTACAATGTGTTGAACAAACTTGGTCCTAATTATGCGGCTTTTGTTTCTAGCTTTCACACTCATAGGTTAACTGTGGGATCTACTTTCACTATGCCTTCATTTGCACTCTTTGCTGAGATGTTAATGCATGAGCAACAAAAGCTTCTCTCTATGGGTATCATTAAGCCATCACAGACTCATGTAGCCATGCTTTGGTGATTGGACAACCTAAGGAACAAAAAGCATTAGGTTCTTCTAACAAGAAATAAAAGAAAGCTAAGAAAAATTCACAAATAGATCAGGCACAAAATCCACCTAAGAAGGAGAAGCCTACATATGGTTATTGTAAGAAATCACGGCATGATGAACATAATTGTTTTAAGAAACAGATTGACATGTTGATGCAACTTGTTCAAAATAATAAACTTTCATCTCTTGATTTTTCTTTAACTCCTTCAACATCTACACAACCAATACTTTCTGAATCAGGTCATGCAAGGAAAGCTAAGGAACCTAAACATAAAGGTAAAGCAATTTGTGCTAGTACAAGTTCTACATTAGGTAAATGGCTTCTTGATTCAAGTGCTTCTCATCATATGACTTCTTCCAAGGATATGTTTTCTTCATTTGAGTTGTATGATATGCCACCTATCTTGATGGGTAATAATACATATATGTGTGCCTTCTTTGACCAATAATCTTCTTTCCATTTATCAAATTACTCACAATGGTACATGGAAGACAGTGGAGTTCACACCTGATTTGGTTATTATTAGAGACTTGGAGAGTACAAAGATCATTGCTACTGGGGTAGTTGATCATGCATCTTGGCTATACACCTTTCATGGATTCTCTCTTGATGATGATTCAGATCCGTTGGCTGACATTCAAACTCCTTGTGTGAATCACATTTTTGAGGAGAAGTTTGGTCACTTGAACCTTGGTATTCTTGCCTCTTCATTGGTTCTTGAGACATGTGCTACACTTCCATCTTCTCCACCTCCTACTTCTTCAGAGTTTAGTGCTTTAGTTTAGCAGGATATTTCTTGTCTTTCAGATACAACTTTGTGGGATGAGTATTTGACAGGTATTGCAGATTTGTTTTGTGAGTCACATCTTGCAGATTTGGAGGACACATTTGAGGGGTTATCTCTCCTCTTTGATGACAGTCATAGCACAACTATTGTCAACCTATCTTTGTCTTTGGAGCTTGATGATTTTTAGTTTCCACTAGATCATGGATTGTCACTTTCATCAGTGAGGCCTGAGACTCCTGGTTTGATTGTGGTATCATTCGGCATCGATATGGAGACACATGAGAAACTTTTAGAGACATCATATTTCATGAGACTTCTTCCCTCATCTCTTATTTTGGAGTTAAATTTTCTTCGACATACACTAGTGGATTGGTTTCTTCCCAAGGGAAGGAATGTTGTTTACAAGTTTTGGATCCCATTTGGTCTTCTTCTTTGAGCATTCACCATTGGCGCAGGAGCTACTTCATTATAGGGGGGACATCTTGTCTCATTTTTTCCCTCTTATGGGGAGGCTATTGATTGTATATTTGTGATGGGTTTTGTATTTGGGGGGTCTTGATTCTTCCTTCATTCCATTACTTGTACTTGTACATGTTTGCATGCATTCTCACTTTTGGAGAGGAGTTTTTTCTGATGAGGTTTTCTCCTTTACTCCACTTGAGACTTGTTTGTACATGGGTACCTAACATGGCCTAGTAGCTGGGACCCATCCATCTTTGCATCTTTTCTTTAGTCAGCTATTCCCTAAGTTGCACTTAAGGGGAGGTGTTAGTGTGAATATGGATATTTCCTATCTAGTTTCTCTTGTTGTGAGAATAATTCATATTATTTAACTATTTATTAGTTAAATAATATCCTCTCACATAATTCACATGTTAAGTTGACTTAGTGAGTCTTCTAGATGTTTCTAGTTGTGTCTAGTTGTATCTAGTTGTAGCTAGTTGTTGATAGTTGTCTTATAGTTGTCCTATCCTACACATGTGCTATAGTTGTCACATGTCATAGGATTAAGACACTTGTCACATGACTACAACATCTTAGCTCTCATCCTTGTCTTTATAAGAAAGGCTCTATATGTACATTGTAACATAACAACATATGAACAATTTTGCATTCATTGATAGAATAGAATTATTATTCTCTCATATTGTCTCTCTTGTGCTTTCATGAAGTCCTAGATCTTGGGTGGCTCCTATCTAGCCAACTCTTACAATATGCACATGTAACATCTTAATCATCCCATAAGTGGATAAAGATCATGGGAGCACATCCATAGTACTCTCTTTATATTAAATCCCATTAGTTTATTTGTGTTGCCTACACACTCATTACACACATCAAACACATCAAGAATAATAGTCAAAGCAATAATAATTAATCCAATGGAGAATACACACACACACACACACACACCATACACATCACGTCTCCGCTATACTAGTATAAATGAAAATATATCTCAATAGAATTCATCTCATAAATCTCAAAACTTCTCAAATATATATAATAAATAATACATGTGATGCACACAAATCCAAATAAGTTAACATTATTTTGTAATGATAATGTGGCATATCAAAAATCATAATTTAGAAGATAACATCATATATCTATGGCTAACACCATCATAGCATCTTATGGAAATAATGAACTTGAAACATTAATAATCATAAAATCAATTATATTATAATATAAACTATTATGTAATGTAAAACATCTAGTCATAATAGTCTTGGATTTTTAAGCCTTCCACATTCCACTATTCCATTACCCCACTTCTTATTTTTCTTATCTACTTAACTTATTCTACTTATCCTTTCCATGACTAGGTCCATGTATGCTTGTTTCTTCCTTCTACTTCTCAATATTTGACCTCACTAGCAATTTCTAGAGGCTTATAGGTACATCACCCCTTTCCTTGTCAAGTGTGGAGTTCCAAAATGTATACTTGTTGGTAAGCATTTTTTCCACTGTGATTTTTAGCTAAAAATATCCTTGGTGCACCACAATTGGAGAAACCACAAGTGAATTAGTGATTTTTTCTATGTTTGAGAGGGGTAGCTCACTCATATGACAGGTTTTTAATTTTTGGGGTATGATTTTAACTAGAAAGCAAGAAAGGCACAAGAACTAAAACTAAAGGAAGAAAAAGTAAACCCTAGGTATGGTTTATATGAGGCCAATAATCTAGTCTTTTCACGAATGAAATTGAGAAAATGTAGAAGAAAGAGGGAACAAACACAAAGATTTATCCCCTTAAGAGGTTGATTTTAATAAAAATATGCAACTAGGGTTTGAAAGAGAGAATATTATCTAACATAAGAAACATAAATTCATATGGGGTTTTCATACTCATCGATAAAAAAAAATAGTCATTTATCTCATCCGAGATTGTATAGGGTAAACATATAAATTAAATAAGACTATTGCATTCTCCACATAATAGAAAATATTAAAAGAATGGCTGTACATTTAATATAAGAAAAATCTATAGCATAAAGAGATAATACACACACTCATAGACCAACAATATTATTCTTTATTCAGTTCAAAATGAAGAGCTCTACAAACAATTGTTGTTTCTATACAAATGTAAGGGAATCTAAAGTCTCTGAAAAGAACCCTTTATAATTAGTTGCTCTTACAGTATATAAGGAAAATGAAAGCAGTTACCTCCATGTAATTATCCAATCTAGCATATGAAAACTTTATAAGACATTTAAAACAAGGTTGCACTATAGTGAAGTTCCTGCCAAATGCTGGCAGGGCGGTTTTGGAAAACATGCGGTTTTCCTTCCTAAAATGTGGAAATAAGAGGCTCATGGAAAATTTGATTTGTCATCCCAAATTTGCAATCAGGATTGAAATAATAACCCCTAAGAGTTATGACCAGCTGTGCTTACCATTAGCAGTTTATTGACAAGAAGAAACTAACCGGAAGAGTACAATATGCAATGCATCTCTATCATCTATCATCAAAATCAAGCCTACTAAAAGTTCTGTGATGGCAATATGCCCCATGGTTATTATTCTATTCTATTCTCTCATAGGTAAACAAGAGCAATTGAAAAAAAGAGATAGGGTTAGAATAATAGAATAAACTAAAAAGGATTTTGTTATTTCAAAAACTTTAATGTAGGTGGGTCTATTAGTTTTGGGAATCAAGTGTAACACACTGATCTAGTGAGAGTGAGGTACCTAGTTCAAACCCCTTAGGTACCTGCCCACACAAAGATTCTGAGAAAAGTGGAGGGAACATTTGATTAGAGTAAGAACTGACCAGTGATGAAAATAACAATCTTGTATGATTGTAACATATAACAATAGGTTCGGACTCCCTCCCCAGTTATAAAAGGGTAAACACTCTTTAATAGATAAACAGGTTTAGAGCTCTCTGAAAAAAGATGTTTTCCTAATAAAAACATTAACATTGTTTATTTTATTTTGAAAATCCACGGCAGGAAACAAGCCTAACAAGTTTACTGCTTCTATAATCAAAACGAAATAAAGTCTGGCCATTGCAGATATTTTATGACGTTTTAGTATTACGGTATTGACACCAACTATGAAAATACCTACTCAATTTTGACTAGAGCATGATTGGCTTTACAGGGTTGAAATGGAACATAAGTCATTCATTAAGTTTTCGTGAGTAGAGGAATTGTCTTCTTCAGAGTTTTTGCAGGCCATGCGTCAGATAATTTAGTCTTATTATGGCTCAGAACTCCCGCTCTCTCTCTGACCGGCCAATGAAACTATGGCAAAATCACTTTTTCAAATTTTGACCCTAAAAAATTTGCAGTTTCCTCACGCAATCATTACCATAAAAATATGTATTGGGAAATCTGACTTTTGATTGGCTCGAATTAATCACTGTTTAAGGAATGTAGGGGCACTATAGTATCCTACAGGCAGGAACTAATAATATTATAAATCCCTTTTTATAAGCGTACATCATTTAGCTCATCAAATAAAATGAGTTTAAACATTATTAAAACAAAATTTATAATTAAATACCGAGTCCTTGCTGAAAATTGATTGGCATGTGATTATCATGACATTAGATTGAACAATTCCATTGCATTGGTTGGAGATGCACTCCCTTTCAGAGAACTTTGTCATACATTTCAAGCGTAAAATCTACGAACGTCAATTCTTGTAACAATTGGCCTCCTTTTCTTCGATTATGGTCATGGTCAAGTACTTGAAAATTCTTACATAAATAACTACATACTTTTCTCAATATGCTCATTTTAGGCACGCCCGATTTATATGGCTTCTTGAAGGGTTTTGGGCATACACTTGGGAAAACCTAATTTTGGTTCACATTAGAAATACTCTCCTATAAACAACTTTGGGAATATTGATCAAACGATTTGTTGATGCTCCTCTCTAAAGATATTGTTTATGGACTCTTTGGATGTTCCTTCTATTTGGCACAAAGAAGGTTGTTGATTTTTGGCTTTAAGCCCTTGAGATTTGGGTTCTATGATTTGAAGTTGTTGAATTTTGAGGGCTTCTAGAATTTGGGATGAGTCTAGATCTATTTGGATATCCATTCTTCACAGTGAAACATTTGGAACTAGAAACACATGCCACACAACTCACAATAGATCTCTCAAAAGAACATTCACCTACTTTGCTTTTTACATCACTAAAATCAATCTTTGATGATATTATCTTTCCATGTGCATTTCTGAGAGAGCTCAACTTTGTAGGAGACTAAGTAGTAAAACTTGTATCTTTGTTGGATACATGACAACTCCTGCATACCAATTAGGTATAAAATTAGTGTATGTTTATAGGAAATAAACACCTTGCCCTCGAGATGATTCAATTGTACCATGATGTAGTGTCAATTAGGTTCATAAGTTTCCTCATAAAACTTGTGTTTTTGCATTATGGCTTCTGTTGCTTTTAATTTCTTTAATAATTTCAGGAAGCAGGAAGCCACTACGAATCTCCAATCTTACCATGATTTGGACTTACTAGGGGATGATGCAAATGTAGTTAATATTTTGGAGCCAATTTTTTAGTTGGTTTTATGGTAGGAAGTTTAGTTGTTGCTATCACCTATCCACTAGATGTTGCAAAAACTTGGAGACAAATAAAGGTATGTATAAAGAGTCACTACTCTAATACTGATGCTTTTTCTATTTCTATTGTTGCTATCAAAATTAGCCTAGCAGATTCCCATCAAACTGTATTGATGATGTACTTGTTGCTTTTCAAAAAGACCCAATGAAAGTGTGAAAACTACTACAAAATAAACTTTGGTGAATGTCTGAAGATTATTTCCTTTTGTCATTCTCTTCTTAATTCTTGTTGCAGGACTAAAATGAAATTGTACTATGGCTAACAACCTTGTCTAGACATTCTAAATGAATATCTATTGAATTCCATTTTCTAGAGATGGTGGATTGTGCGGACTATTTGTGGGTGTAGGACCATATGTTGGGCATGTAGGCCCCATTGTTGGGATTATAGTTTTATTTTATGAAGTTGTAAAGTACTTACTACGCCAAACACAAGAAACCTCTTGATACAACTTAACTAAGGAATTGAGTAAATGTATTTTTCAAGCATGTCGAGTTGAGATGACTTCTTACAAGGATGGTAGTGAGATCATTTAGTTAGTTTGCAAGGGATGTAAATAAATCTTTCTAGATCATGGCATATCTCTTGTGGGTTCCAGTCCACATTAGAATCTCCTTTAGTCAAGGGTAATGTGAGTTTTTTGACACAAGGTAACAAAACTATTGTAAGTTGTCCTTTGGCTTGAGAGATCATGAATTTTCAAATGGAGGATTCTTTCTTGAATGAATCTATTAATGGTTTAATCCTTTTGACACCAAAATGCAATTCCATTTAATTACATATCACGTTCCAATTTATTGAATTAACTCCTCAACATTTTTCTCAGGTTCTTTCTACTTGTTGAAATGTCTATAATAGTGGTTCTCTAAGCAAGATTCTAAATATTTATACCCACCGCTTGAAATTTTCTAAAGCCTTTTCGAAAAATTCATTTTTGTGAACATCCTATAATCATTACGTTCCCTGAGATGACAACTCTTTGAGGCATTATGTTAAAGAGTTCATGGTGTGTGTAAGGCTGCCTAACCCACTCCTTATGACTCATCTGGGGATCTTGATTCATGTGATGACATTATACTTAATGATGATGGTGATTCTTCATTTTTTCTTGATGATTATCTAACGAGGACTTTTAAGATGTTGTTTGCTTGGTGAGTATGCTTGGAATGTATTGTGAACATGTTTGTGTTAGATTGGTGACTTGGTTCTTCATGGTAATCTGGAGCATCTAGATGCTAAAGAAGAATTGCTTAGTTTAGAGTTCATCATAATTGGTTTTGTTCTTTCAATTTCTCTTCTGGTATTCTAATTGGTGCTTTTGGTGTTTTTGATTGTCTCTTAAGATGATATTTCATTAGTTTCTCATGTTAATGATTTCTTGATCCATATTACTTTACATGATAATCTTGTTTCTCTTAATGATGAGTTATTGCTTAATTACTTTGATAATACTAATGACTCATCTTCGCATGTTAAGTCATTCTTGCTTGAAAATTATGAGTACATATATATTGATATCTTCTTAATGAGTGAATTTTGATTTACTTTAATTGATATAGCATTTCAATGACTGGATGCACTTATGGCTTTGACACATGATTATATTGCCTAGAACATGTTTGTCTTGTGATGTTCATTATTCGCTTTCTAGTAGCCTTTCACTAGAAGATCCCATGGACTTATATATGCGTCATTATGATCCTATGTCATAATGTTATAGTTCATGATGCATTTAATTCTTTAACCCTTACCTCTTAGAATACATCTAGGGTTTATGATATATGAGATACTCATTCTACAACTAATGATGAGGATAATGGTATTTGTCCCTTGATGATTTATTTAATAAAGATCCTCCTTGCAGTGATGATGTTTTATGAGCCGATAGGCTTTATATGTGAACATTATAGTACTCGAAGTTGTCTCACGTCGTAAATTTTTTTTCTAAAGTCGTTGGTTGTATTCCTTGAACCTCCTATGGATACAAGTGCTAGTGTAATTTATTACTTGATGGTGCTAATGATGACCCTACGTCTCAATAACAAATGATAGTGATAAACATGTTGAAAATGTTTCTTCATCTTCCGATGAAGTGCTTATTATTAGACATAACTTGGTTGATGTATTAGTGGTTATATGCCTCTTCAAGAGGTTATGCCTATTTTTGGTGTGTGGAGTTACAAATCAGATTGCATTCCTTGTTGTGTTTTCTTATTTTATGAGCATGTTGACCAGAACATTTAAAAATTTAAGATAGGACAACTGCCTTTTATGATGCCTGAATTGAGCTCTGTTTCTTTTCGAGGGCGTGGGTTGTGAGCACGCTGGAAGATTGGAGACTTGTGCATTTACTGGAAGGTTCTAAAGCCTTTTCAGGGAGTAATTCTTGGATCCATTTTGTGAATATGGGGGAAATCATTTTTGCATTCTGTTAGACATTCTATCAAGAGATCGCTTGCCCTGCCCTGCTGAATTGCTTTTGCTTGATAGTTTCTCAAGTTTTAAAAGAACTTTTAAGTTATTTGTGCTTATTTTGTAATCTTCGCACATCATGGAAATGGAAATGGATCCTTTTATAGTCTACAATATCGGGCACCTGTTTACCGCAATATGGTGTGTTTCACAGAATATGAAGTAAACAGAATTAAGTAGTATAGTGCATAACACAGAGCATGAAATTATAATAGCATTGCACAGAATAAAGCATTGTTCCCATTCATTGAATATATCAGTATTACACTACAATGTCACAATGTCGTGGGGTCACCCCGACTACAAAGTATTAAGCCAATATATAACTTGGCCAAGGTTGGTTGAGATACCAACCGTTGGCAACGACTCTATAACTATCCAACCGTCGGGGTTAATTCCCGATAACACTCCTAACATAACAACACTAATTAATTTATGATTATTTACTTGGCCGACTACGACCGACTACAATTATGACCGACTACATCATCCCCCCCACAAAATTAGTCATCTTTCAGATGACAGAAAACCATCAAGTGATATTAAGTAAGCTTTTGCCGACAACAATGCTGAAGTAGGGGCTGTGTAAAAGTAGAACCAACACATTTGGAACACCTGCCAGTAGACCAACCAACCAAGGGACCCAATCTGATAGCACACTGAATGCTGCGAATGTTGCACCCCATTGCTCACTAGATCAAGATAGTACTAATTTGATGGGGGTTTGGGGGCAACGCCCCCAACAAGGTTGAGGGGCAGTACCCCTCGCGGGGGTTTGGGGGCAGCGCCCCTCGTGGGGTCCGGGGGCAACACCCCTAGTGCGCTCCCTGTCGCGATACAGGGCAGGGTCGAGGGGCAGCACCCCCGCCGTCAAACCCAAAATAACACCTTCAAAACCATTCGGACCTTCATTGCGCACATCATTTTTCTAACAAAATCGAACACTCGTCTGCAATCTTCTTGCCCTTGTCCATTATCCAATTTTGAGTGCCAAAGTGCCGATACCAAGCCGATGCCAAACCGATGTTGAGCGGATGCTTTCTTTTCCCCCGATGGTCGACCTCGAGAATGCCCAGAGAATGCAAGTACGGACGAAAATGCCACTTCAAAACTGACAAGTACGGCTTGGTACAGCCCTCCTCTTTGAATGCCCAGTTCGGCCTAGTCCGGCCAAGTACGGCCTTCTTTTTTTCTTCCGCTGGCTGTACGTTCTACTACTGGCCGTACGTCGTACAGTGTATGACTCAGACGTACGTCATACGACCAGGCTGTACGTCGTACGACTAGGTCATACGTCGTACAACTTGAATTTTTTTTTTAATTTTTTTTAAACGTTTTTCCCAATTTTTTCAAATTTTTCTGACATTTTATTTTTTTCGTCTTTTCCATGTCAAACTGACTCTGATTTGTCTATTTTTCTCCGACGGGTTCCACGTTCGATCTACAACTCCGACTGGAATTGTTGTCTTCAAAAAAATTAAACTATCTGACTTTTGAACATTATTTTTTCTTTGTTGATTGTCACCGATCGCCAAAACATTGCAAGTTGATGGAAATACTCTATAGTCTTTATTCTTTCTGTATGGTCTCTTTCTGGCAGGAGTTTTCAATGCCGTGTTCCCGTTGTTAGTTTCATCACCCCGTTTCACCTTGTTTGCCAATGGCTCCTCATACCTGATCACCTTGTCTGGTTCAAATTTATGTGCAAGTGTATTATTTATCTTCGCTTCACCCTCTGTATATTCTTTCTGTGCCTCTCCTGGTCGACTTGTCTGTTCTGGTCGACTTGTCTCTGCCACTATTTGCTCTGTTACTTTCGGCTGATTATTGCCTTCCTCCCCTTTGTCACTCATTACTGGTTCCTTCTTACCAAGTGGTTGAGTGTTTGTCAATCCATCAAGTGCTTCATTCGTGAACAATGTTTCACTCGTCGGCCTAGAGTTGCCCAAACTTTCACTCGTCGGCCTAGAGTTGCCCAGACTTTCATTCGTCGGCCAAGAGTTGCTGAGTGTTTCACACTTCGACCGAGTTTTGCCAAGAATTGCACTGCCATGACTTGCATTGCTAGGACTTGCACTACTAGGATTTGCATTGTTCATCAGAGAGCTCTCGCCGACTTCTTTTATTGAAATCATATTACATTCCGGTTGAAAGAACTCGTAATCTTCCATCTGCCAGTGGAATAACCCGCTGAATGAATTTGTCTCGTCTTCTAAGCATTCCTGTAATTCCAGCACCCCTTCATCATCGGGCTCCATCGGCCCTCTCCCACTTTCTGTCGAGTCCCCTCCATCTGAGTCAGAATCTGAGGCCAACTCTTCACTGACAGTTTGCGTCCTCAAGGCAATGACAAACTTCTTATGCCTATTTTCAATGGACAAAGTGTTTTTCTTCCAGTTGTGGTTGGCCTTGGTGACTATTAGCCATCCTCGGCCGAGTAATGCATCGTATGATGCATTCTGTGATGTTATGACTACAAAATTTAACAAAAATTGCTGGGTACCGATTCTTACTTTTTGAGCCATTAGCACTCCCAGCACCTTGATCCTGTGCTGGTCGGCTCCCACTAACTGGAAGTTTTATGGCCATAGAGTAGGCTTCCCGAAGCTTTTCCAGGTTTCTTCCGGTAATACGTTTACTCCAGATCCCCCGTCGACTATTGTATTTGTCAAATTTCTCCCAAGTATTTCCATATGCAATACGGCCGGTTTCTTCCCGGTGTCAACTATTAGCAACCTCAGGTCGAGTACTTGTTCTCCCGTTGGCGGTGGTTCCACTATAACATCTTCTATTGTGTGGGCTTCGTCTGCATGCGAGTTACCTTCTATTACCTTGGATAGTGCTACTTTTAACTGAGGTAAGCTCTGGAGGAGGTCTGCCAATTTGATTGGTACAATAGTTTGCAATACTTGACTTGCTATGTTCTTATCTGATTCCGATCGTAGGGTTGCAGTTACCTTCTTGTCTGAGTTCCTCCGTTCGGTTTTCATGGCAGCTTCTACTTCCTTTCGTGCCTCACGGAGTCTTTCTTTTTCCATATGGGGATCTGGATAAGTGGCCTTTTTCCACTGTTCTCGGGTGATAGCAAGGATTTCTTCATTATTTCCCTTAAGATTGATAAGGTTTACCCCTTTCTACTTCGGACAGTCTTTTTCTTCATGGTCACCAGGCCCACACCACTTGCACAATGCATTTATTGTGTTCTGATTGTTGTTGGGGCATTCTCTTGCAAAGTGTCCCCACTCGTTGCACTGCATGCACTGTATCATAGGTCGCCCTTTGCTGTCATACTGCAATCTATTTCTCGGACTTCTATTGCTTTGGTAACCTCCAGGGGATGCATGGCTATTGTACAGAGGCTTTGGTGGTGTGTTCGATGGGGTTGACGGTTCTCCTTGAGTGAAAAGTACTTGCGTACCCCTTGCTTTCAGATTGTATGGGCATTCCTTGATGGAATGTCCCATCACTTGGCAGATATCACAAAATAATTTTTTCGAATAATTTGTCTTTGTATGACCTTCCCCCTTGCAATCTGTACACCACAGTTCTCTAGCTTCCCTCATACTCTCCTTGTCGGCCTTCAGTTCTTTCATCATTCTCATCGTGTCCTTCCTGAGTGATTGCATGGTCTTGGACTCACTGTCGCTATTATCATCCATACTCTCCTCGTCGTCCGTCTTCCTTTTCCCTCAGAAGGATATTTTATTTTCACTCTCTATATCCATCGCTCGATTGTAGGCTTCATCATATGATGATGGAGGCATGACTTTCATTTTCTTTCTCAGCGATGGATGCAACCCTTTGATGAACCATCGCTTCTTCAGCCCGTCGGCCGGCTGAGTCTCCAGTTTTCCCAACAATTCTTTCAATCTCCAGTTGTAGGTTCGCACGTTCTCGTGCTTCCCTTGCTTCGTACTGTAGATCTCCACTACAATTTCACTGTCATCCCTCAGAAGTTTGAATTCATCTTGGAATGCCTTCTTAAGTAATCTCCATGATGCCCTGTGTGCTTGGGCCAACTCTGTGTACCAGTCGATGGCACTATCTCTCAGTGTCACTGGAAATGCTTTCAACCAGTAGTCCACATCATCTTGCCCATTGGCTATCCAAATCGTCTCACACGTCTTACAGTGTCGTACTGGATCTTCTAACCCATCCCCCGTAAATTTTGGCAGCTTCTGCCTCTCGGCTGGCGGAGTCACCATCCTTCCCCGATGCCCTCCTTGTGCATTGGACCTGACTGGACTGGTTCTCTCGCAACGTCTCGGTGCGTCACTTGCACTCTCGGCCACGTTCGAGTCTTCCCCGCGTCCTCTGTCAGTGTCCTCTACACCTTGAGTCTCCTCGGGTTCGTTCTGATACTCCCTCTGCCCTGGGGTCTTAGGCTCAGATCTTCCAACTCTCGGCCCTTCATCGTCCGATATGGATAACTCTCCGATGCGGCATATGTTGTTTTCAATTTCTTCTGTCAATTCATTTTCATTCCCTTTTTCTTTATTTGTCAACGGTGTCTTGAAAATTTCTTCATCTGCATGATGATGTTCATTGACAATTTGTCTGTGTTTTCCTTTGTTCTTCTTGTTCGTTTAATCTCAATGATCTTCGTGTTCTTTCCTCTGGTGTTTCATGCCCACTTGGTACTCAGTTCTTATCCTTATTGAGTTGTATGGGCATTAATTACTACTCGGGTGAGGAGATGGTCGACCTTTTGGTCGACGTGCAATTGATCCTAGATGACCGACTGAGGGATCTCTCGTTTGAGAGCGTCTTCACGATCCTCGTTTGCTTGTACTGGCTCTTCGATCGGCTACCCCATCACGATGCCATCTTCATTTTTTTTTTTTCCGACCCTAGTTACACCCGACAGTTTGCTTGTTTCTGACGATGCCACTTGTCCGATGGTTTCCGACGACTCAACTTGTCATCGATAGCCAACTTGTCATCCAATGGTCTCAACTTGTCACCCAATGGCATCGAACGACTCAACTTGTCATCGACTGGTCACCCGATGGTATCGGACGACTCAACTTGTCATCGACTTGTCACCCTCGACCCGTTTTTGAACTGGCAATGGCGCCAAATGTTTACCACAATATGGTGTGTTTCACAGAATATGAAGTAAACAGAATTAAGTAGTATAGTGCATAACACAAAGCATCAAATTATAACAGCATTGCACAAAATAAAGCATTGTTCCCATTCATTGAATATATCAGTATTACACTACAATGTCACAATGCCGTGGGGTCGCCCCGACTACAAAGTATTAAGCCAATATATAATTTGGCCAAGGTTGGTTGAGATACCAACCGTTGGCAACGACTCTATAACTATCCAACCGTCGGGGTTAATTCCCGATAACACTCCTAACATAATAACACTAATTAATTTATGATTATTTACTTGGCCGACTACGACCGACTACAATTATGACCGACTACAGCACCTAACTGCAAATATGAGGCATACAGGGCAAGTTTTTCACCAACAGGCCAACTCATGAGACAACCTCTCAATTAGGTGCTTTACTATCATGGAAGATGCTGGCAAGGACGGTTTCTGGCTCGACACCTCCAGTTGCATTTGCTTAAAGGTATCTTGATCTCTTCCTTAATCAATTCGATTATAGCCTGCAATCATGGTATTCCATGTTAGGCATTTTGTAAAACAGTTTCTGTGCCTTGTCTATGCTTCCACATTTTGCATGTATGGTGATCAGGACTCTTGCTGATACAATAACTACCAAAATGCTTACCCTGTTCTAAAGTGCCATATTAACACAGGCAGAGGATGTTGGCAAAGTTTACAGAATTTGGCTTTTCATCTGCCATTTGCTCTTATGTAGAGTTTCTAAAGCCTTTTTAACAATCAATTTTGATATGTATGCTGGAAACAGGCTCAAAACTGCATGGAAGTTTCTAGAATCTTCTAATCAAATCCTTTTTCTGCATTTTCTGCAACCATGGCAATCTATGAGATTACATTTCATGAGGTGCTCTGCCAATCTGCTCACTGCCTTGTCTATATTCATGCATTTTGCATACATGGCCTGGGTGTTGCAACAGCATCCAAAAATCTTGCTTCCATTATGCTCTGATGACTGTCCATATCTTGTTCCAAAACGGCCATTTTGGTGCATGCAGAGGGGGCGCTACTTCAAGTTGTGGAATCTAGCATTACACGTCATTTGCATTCACTTGAATGTTTTTAAAGCTGTTTCAAATCCATTTTTCTGCATACCCTTGTAAATCAATTTCTTTTCATGAGATAACATCTCTTTGGGCATGACAGTGTGGTCTATGCTTTCACAGATTGCATACATGTCTGCCAAGGTGCCTGTAACTACAACATTTGACCATATTTTTCTATCCATTACACTTTGATGGATATTTGTAACCTATCCAAAAGCTTCCATTTACACATAGACTAGTAGGAGATGTTGGTAAACTGCATAGTTTCTAAAGCTTTTTCAACAAATCTTTTAACACATGCATCAGATTTTCTGGGGGTTCTATAACTATTGAATCTGTCAATGTTTTCTTTATGGGAACTTTTAAAACCTTCTCAACAAATTCATGCACATGTGTCAACGAGTTACAAAGTTTTTTATCTCTCTGAATCACTGATAGTTTTGAAAATCTCTCAAACCTTTCAACTAAACCATGTTGGTTTTGGAGATTTGGAGGTTACAAGAACTTGTCACTTTTTAACCAAATTAATATTGGTGTCCGGAATTTCTAAGGTTTTTGAAGTTACCGATCGACCGATTGGAGGTTCTTGAAAGCATGGAAATGTTGACACATCTAAAGATACACCTCCATTTGCTCAAACGTTTTAAAAGCCTTTCAATAAATCTATTATGTGCAGATTCCTATGATCATGACATTTCCTTGAGGCATTCTCTTTAAATGTCTCATGGGCCTGACCTTGAAGAAACATTTGTAATAAAAGGAACCTAAAAAAATGCCCTTTCCATTCTTAATCTCCATCTCTGATTCTGCAGCTAGAAGCCACACTCTAGTTTCTATCCCCCATGGCAAGTGCAAAAGATAAACTAGATTTGACTTATTCATGCTTCCACTTAACCACAACCTGCAAGGAAGGAAATCAATGTTCGTTAAAAAGAGATAGTAGTGGTTCCACAGAGCAGTCTGTTCTCCTGGCACATCCCAAAGAAATAATTTCCATTTTTCCACCATTGCTTTGGTCAAGTCTTCCAACAAGAACCTTCTTGGTTCTAGAAGTTGATAACTCGTGCATAGAAAGCTCCACCAAAGCTCATCAATAGTCATGTAATTGATGTTCATGTTTTTTGGTACTTGGAAGAATTTGGCTCATTATCATCTTTAGGGTGGAAGTTACGTTTTTTAAATCCCTTGTACTATTCTCATTATCTCTCTCTATACTATTTGTTAGAGTGTGCATCATTTTCTTTTGCAATCCTAAAACTATGATGGTAACATGAAACTAAAACTGAAGCCGTCACAACAAAAACTCCTAAGCAAACTTATATGGTAGGAGATCCCTACCTCAAATGTTTTATGAGAATCACATGAAACCATTAATAGGATGAGAAAATAGGTGCCTATGTGGAACAATGGAGCGTATTCATGGAATGCCTATAAACTTAGTTTCCTCTTTGTCATCATAATGAGAGGTTTGAAATGCAAGAACTCCTAAATAATGCATTATAATTGAGAAACCACTTCTCATCATAAATTTCTGACACCTCTTGAGTCATGTCAACATGGCCCTATATAGTATTGATAGTATCTTTTTGCATTGCATCAAATATACTAATATCCCAGACCAAAATGTATTTCTAATCATTTGGATATGAGGAGAACAAGTCATGAACTAGATATACCTTATGCAAACCATGAGGCGAGGAGGCTTCTGCTAGTGTAGGTTGTGGATCTAGTATTTGGATAGTAACTTCCATGAACATAAGGTCATCTTTGATAAAAGAGACTTCTTCCCTCTTTATTGTAGTTAACTTAGAAAGTTCTCTATCTAGTGATGATGCATGAGGAAGAGGAAGTAACGAATCTGCATCATTGGTTTTATCAGTCGAGGGGGTATCTTCCATAATTGATGAAGAAGAAAGAATGACTTCGTCTCCACAAAGAAAGTCATTGTCTAAACCTTCTAGGAAGCAACTTGGAATGAAGACATCATGAGACTGCAAGCCTAACTAAACTTCATCTGACACTAGGCTTTCTATTTGTTGTTCTTTCAATAATTTAAACTCCTCAAATCTATTCATTGTAGTCTGATCAGGATGTGCCAAATAATAATCAAAATCTAGGGTCGTTTGTTCAATATATCTTAAATTTGATGAAGGTGTTTCTTTATCTTCACATGTTGAGATTACCTTAAGTGATGAAGGAAAAGAAGATGAAACATGTAGTTTCTCATTGACCCATTGAATGCTTGCAATTTCAGTTGTATTCTCTTTAAAACAATATCCTTCTTTTCTCCATTATCATGAACACGATGCATACCACATTCTTTAATACCATAATCCACTTTTTTGTATTCTAAATATTTTAGTTGCATTGATATTTGGGCATTTGTTATGCATATGATCTTCTTCTTTATCCATTTGTGTTCTATTTAATAAATCAACATCTAAAGAAGAAAAATGTCATGATGAAAGTATAATAGAATTTTCAAGACAAGAATCTTGAAGAATTAGTTCATTTCTAACCTTTTCTAATGCAATCTCACCTTTAGCATCATCATATTTTGATTGCATATGTATGGAAAGAGCACCTAATGACTCATCTACATTCCTTGATTTCAATCTGATCTTGAATTTCTTTTGCAGCCCTGTCACTAATTGAGTGTGCTTCAATGGATGCTAAAGCAAGGGTTTCTTTTTTGAGGGAAGAAGAAGGTATGAGTGAAGATTCATTCCCACATTCTTGTAAGTCAATCACATCATTGAAAGTTTGTTCAAAGGCTATGGCTTCTGAAGTAGAACATGTTTTTACATTTTTGGCTAAATATAATGGTGACTAACATTCTCCAAAGAGATTGAGAAATTATTTTTATCTCTATCATCCAAAAATATTGTTGGTTCATTATCGTTGTCCTCACCATGTAGATGATATGATTTAGCATTGTCTTTTCTTTCCATCTCCATCACTTCCGTAACACCTTCATCCTTTTTAAACATTTGAGCATTGATGGATGTAAATTCATCTTCCTTAGTGAAGTGGGAATTATCATGGCAATGAGCAAGTAGAAAGGTTTTACTCCCATTCTCTTGAGTTTGTTCGATGTTATGTAAAGATTGAAACAAAGAAAGATGTATTTCTTTTGGCTGGAATTGCATGCCACCATACAAACTTTGTAAGAACTCTACTTGCTTGTAATCATCAAGAATCTAATTTTCTTAAGAAGTAGAATCAAAGTATGAGTAATTTTCATCTTCTTCATCATTGTCACCATCGGCCACTAATTCAAGGCACTGTAAATAATTTATTTGTATTCTTTGAACTAGCCCATTGCTCAGCATTTGACCTTTAAACAGAGCCACCAAACTCCATTCCACATGAGGTACCTTTAGATTTTTAGAAATTTAAAGTGCACTAACACTTTGAATCCCAAATAGAATCACCAAAATTTTATTGGTAAACAAATTTATTACTACATTTTTATAAAAATAGCCTTGACTTGTGGGAGGTAGGGTGGACAACTTTCCACACTTTCAGTTGTGGAAAGTTTGGGCCGAGATAATTTTGCCTAAGTGGATTGATAGTTGGAAAGACTCTAATAGTTTCTCGGCCAAATGACTCTAATTTTCAAATAAAATATAGAAGAGATCCTCGACCTCAAAGGGAAGGTAATGAATAGGCTTAAATCATTGATAAGTTGGAAATCTTGAGCGATCATTTTATGAGTGTACAAACCAAAATAGAAGGCCGATCGCCTCACGAAGTAATGATTACATTTAGTTATGAAGGGAAAGTCAAAGGGAGCGAGTCTATTTCGACACACGAGTGAGCATTTATGAGAAAGGCTAGCCGATAGATCTTCTTCAATACTCGAAAAGATCGAGAAAGCTTTAGTGACAGAGTGATGGGACATTCCCATCATTGTTTGTATCCTGCCAAGCATTCCCAGCTGTATGCGGAGTCCTTTTTAGGTGGAAAAAGTAAAGGAAAGCCACATTAATCTCTGGCCATGACGGAGAGAACAAAGTTCGTTATCTATCTCTCTGTAGATTGCATAAGGTGCGGTGGAATGGATACACCAATCCGGCTGGTAAGAACGAAAAGGCAGATGGCATTTTTAGGCAAGGTGATGGATCAACGGTTGAGAAG
Organism: Cunninghamia lanceolata; assembly: GCA_027924645.1. Classification (NCBI taxonomy): domain Eukaryota; kingdom Viridiplantae; phylum Streptophyta; class Pinopsida; order Cupressales; family Cupressaceae; genus Cunninghamia; species Cunninghamia lanceolata. The sequence continues at coordinate 7,444,096 of BSBN01000165.1, read as the reverse complement.
GGTCCTCCTGCAGAATGGCACACTAATGATTGGGGCAACAAAGGTGGTGCTAGGGAAGCAGTTCATAGAAGAAGGTGAGAGATACAGAGTTGACACGAACATTAGTTCTAGGTTTGTCGCTACCTTACTAGACCTAAACATTATTAAAAAAGAGGTAGACACAATAGCACGTAGGATGTTTATACCAGATGTGCTAGGGGGCTGGAAGAAACCCTCGTGGTTGCCACTTACGGGGCAGGGCTTCCTCGCCCAAAGGACATAGCACTTTTGCAAGTTCCTAGGGAAGTGGTGAAATATTACCCTTTCATCCTGGACATTAAGGGAACGGACTTGATCTTCCATCGGCAACAGGCTAGGGTAGGTGTGAATTTCCTGAGAAAGATGTTCCAGACAGAGGTAGTGTAGGGTTTTGATTAGGTGGATGAATTCAATCAGTTCCTTCATAATTTTGGCATCGAATGAATCCTGTTGTGATTTTTGTAAAGTTAGTTTAATAATATTGTTGTTCTCTACTATTGCTTTCGACTCACCTAACGGGCAACAACAAAGTTTACCATAGTTGGAGAAACCACTATTGAGTTAGTGATTTTCCTCCATGTTTGAGAGGGACAAATCCCTTGTATGGTAGGTTTTTAATTTTCTAGAGTATGTTTTAACTAGAAAGTAGGAAAGTCATAAGAACTAAAAGTAAAGGAAAGAGAAAGGAAACCTTAGGTATGACTAATATGCAACCAAAAATCTAGTCTTTTAGGGAATTAAAATGAGAAAATGCAAAAGAAAGAGAGAAAAAACATAGATATTTATCCTCCTACTTGTTGCTTCTAATGAAAATATGCAATTAGGGTTTGAAAGAGAGAATATTATCTAATGTAAGAAAGATAAATTCACATGGGATTTTCAGACTCGTATATCAAAAACAATAATTTATCTCATCCTAGATTGCATAGGGCAAACATATAAATTAAATAAGATTCATTGCATTCTCCAATAACATAAACTATTAAAGGAATGGTTATAAATTTAACATGAGAAAAATCTACAGTATAAAGAGATAGTACATAGGCTCATAGACCAACAATATTATTCTTTATTCAGTTTAAAATGAAGAGCTCTATAGACTCTTATTCTTTCTATACAAATGTGGGGGAATCCAAAGTCTTCGAAAAGAACCCTTTACAATTAGTTGCTTTTACAATATATGGGGAAAAGAAAGCAGTTACCCCCATGTAATTGTCCAATCAACCTTATGAAAACTTTATAAGACACTTAAAATAATATTATAAAGCCCTTTTTGATAAGCATACATCATTTAACTCATTAAATAAAATGAGTTTAAATATTATTTAAATGGGCTTTATAATTAAATACTGAGTCCTTGTTGAAAATTGGTAGGCATATGATTGTCATGACATTAGATCGAACAATTCCATTGCATTGGTTGTAGATGAACTTCCTTTCAAAGTACTTTTTCATACATTTCAAAGGTAAAATATGTGATTATCAATTCCTAAAACAATTGTCCTCTTCTTTGATTATGGTCATGGTCATGCACTTGAAAATTCCTACATGAACAATTACATACTTTTCTCAATATGCCCATTTTAGGAAAGTCCTTCGGTTCATATGGATTCTTGAAGATTTGTGGGTGCACACTAGAAAATCCTATTCCTAATTCACATTATAAATACTCTCCTATAAACAACTTTGTATGAAATGATTTGTTGATGCGCCTCTCTATTGATACTATTTATGGCCTCTTTGGATGTTCCTTCTACTTGGCACAAAGAAGGTTGTTAGTTTTTGGCTCTAAGCCCTTGAGATTTGGGTTCTAATATTTGAAGTTGTTGAATTTTGAGGGCTTCTACAATTTGGGATGAGTCTAGATCTATTTGGATATCCATTCTTCACAATGAAATCTTTGGAACTAGTAACACATGCCACACAACCCACAACAACTCTCTTAGAAGAACATTCACTTGCTCTATTTTTTACATCACTAAAATCAATCTCTAACAATATTCTCTTTCCATGTACATTTTTGAGAGAGCTTAACATTGCAGGAGACTAAGTAGTAAAACTTGCATCTTTGTTGGTGTGACAACTCTCACATACTTAAGCACAATTAGTGTATGTTTACAAGAAAGGAACTGAAACCTAACTATTTTCTAAACTATGAATAAACGTACAACTTAATTATTTCCAATAGTGAAAAATGAAAAAAATGCTGCAATTTATTTAATTAGCAAAAGACTATATTAATTGGGACTTTAAGAAACATCAATAATTAATCATTTGAATAATAATGTGAATATTAAAATGAGGAAATCTATAATATTGATAATAGACAGTAAATTAACACAAAGAATAATTAATTATACTGCAATGAAAATGATACAGATCTTTAATAGTTTCTGGAAACAACTATCTTGCACACAGAGATAGGGTTACTGGCCCCAACTTTTCCTAGCACAAACACCCCCGGAGGAACCGGTTCTTGCACAGAACCAACATGTCTTTACAACATAAACACAACCCTGGACAGGACACTCCTAGGTGTACGTTGTACCCCTAGTTGGACACACGTTGTGTGCCCCTTCTCCAAATTTTTAAATGCTAGCCAGAACCAAAACCTTCACTCTTGTGTGCCTTCCAAATTTTGTATTCCTTTTTCTTTCTCTTTTCCATTTTCTGCCTGTTTCCACTAATTTATGGGTTTATATAATATTCCGAAGGGTGGTTACAAAATCCACACCCTTTCATAACAATAATGTTTGCTAATTAATTTTACATTATTTTATTGCAATGTATTTTTCATGGGGAAAAAGTCCCGTAACAATTCTCCCCCTATAATTTAGTTGTTGCCTTTAGTAGCTTGATGATTTTCTATACATACAAATATAACAACTTCAATTAAACAAATGTGGATATCGATCCTTAATAAAATCAACATTTTCCCAAGTAGCACTATCATTATCACAATGGATCCACTTAATTTTTACTTCATTTATAACCTTATTTCTCAATATTCTAGATCTTTTTTCAATTATTTTTTCCAGTTCAATCTTAAATTCACAAGAATGTTCAATAGAAATACTTTTCCAATCAATAACATGATCTACATTATATACATATTTCTTAAGTAAAGTCACATGAAATACATTATGGATTTGTAATTGTGGAGGTAAGGCAAGTTTGTAAGCAACATCACCTAGTTTTTCTAATATTTCAAAAGGTCCACAAAAATGAGGAGCTATCTTAGAATATATTTACCAAGTTTTAATGAACTCCTTTTGGGTTTGACTCTAAGAAAAACATGTTCACCAACCTCAAAAGCTCGGTTAGATCTTTTAGCATCAGCCCAACTTTTATACCTATCTTGGGCAGCCTTCATATTTTGTTTGACTTTATGAATAAATGCCTCCATTTCTAACAAATTTTTATTCTCATACAAGACCTTATGGACAGGATCAGACCATGAAATGGGTGTATTACAATTTCGACCATAAACAACTTCAAAAGGTGACATCTTAATGGTGGAATGATATCCTTGGTTGTATGCAAACTCTACTAAGTGTAAATAATCCTCCCATGATTCAAGTTTTTCCATGGTATACATTCGCAACATATCCTCTAGTATTCTATTAACTCTTCAGTTTGACCATCAGACTTAGGGTGATAGGTAGTGCTGAAGTTTCTAGATGGGTACCAAGTTCGGTAAATAGAGATTTCCAAAAAGAAGATGTAAACCTAGGATCTCGATCTTAAATAATATTCTTTGGAAGTCCATGTAACCTAACAATCTCTTTGACAAAAATATGGGCAATATCAGAAGCAGAAGACTTTATTTTGATAGGTAGGAAATGTGTCATCTTGGTTAATCTATCCACTACCACAAAAATAGAATCACGTCCTTTATGTGTTGGGGTAGCCCAGTAATAAAGTCCATGCTAATTGATGCCCACTTCCAATTTTGGATAGACAAGGGTTGTAAGAGGCCTAGAAGTTTACATTGTTTTGATTTTACCTTTTGACAAGTTAAACATTGTTGAATGTAGGTACAAATTTCAGTTTTCATTTGAGGCCAAAAGTAGTTTTTCTTGATGGAAAGATAGGTTTTTTGGAACCTAGGATGTCCATCTATAGGTATGTCATGAGAATCTTTCAATATTTGCGATTTAAGGTTGGGTAGATTGGGAATGCATAATCTTCCATTGTAGTAAAGGAGACCGTTGCTACTTAGCAAATAATTTTTTATTCGATCCTTTAGATGGACATTACGAGATTGATTTTGCATACCTTCATAAATTGGTTGGAAATAATCATCAATGGATAATTTGGATTTTATGTCTTGTTCAAATTGACTTCTCTCCAAGGTTATAGCATTAACACATAGTCGATTTCAACTTAAGGCATCTGCCACTACGTTTTCTTTTTTAGGAACATATTGGATGGTGAAATCATATTCAGTTAAGAGTTCCATCCATCTTATTTGTCTCATGTTAAGATGAGGTTGAGTAAAGATGTGTTGAAGGCTACGATGATCAATTTTAAAAATAAACTTGTTCCCTAATAAATAATGGCGCCACACTTTTAAAGCATGAACAATGCCTAATAATTCAAGATCATGGATTGGATAATTTCTTTCAACTAGCAACAATTATCTAGATTCATAACATACTGCTCGGTTATCTTGCATTAGAACACCACCAATACATGTACCACATGCATCGATGATCACAACAAAAGGCTTGCTAAAATTTGGGATACAAAGAATAGGTGTAGATGTTAATAAAGTCTTTAATGTATTGAAAGCTTTATCACATTCTAGGGTCCAATTATAGCTTTGTTCTTTCTTGGTTAGATTGGTCAAAGGTGCAGCTATTTTGGAATAGTTTCTAACAAAACGGTGATAAAATCCAAATAATCCTAGAAAACTTTTGACTTCATAAGCATCCTTTGGAATAGGCCAATCTTGAATTGCCTTAATTTAAGTAGGGTCGAGTGAAATACCCTTCTCAGAAACTACATGCCCTAGGTAAGATACTTCTGATTTGAAGAATTCACACTTGCTAAGTTTGGCATATAACTAATTCTTTCGCAAGGTTTCTAGTATCATCCTAAGATGTTGTTCATGCTCTTCCTCATTCTTTGAGTAAATTAAGATATCATCTAAAAAAATGATCACGAATACATCTAGAAATGGTCGAAAGATATCATGCATCAAGGTCATAAAGGTTGCAAGTGCATTGGTTAGACCAAAAGGCATCACTACAAATTCATAATGACCATATCGCATTTGAAAGGTAATTTTGGAAATGTCTGATTCTTTAATACAAATTTGATGGTATCGTGATCGTAAATCAATTTTGGAAAAACATTTAGCACCATGTAATTGATCAAGGAGGTCATCAATTCGTGGTAAAAGATACTTATTTTTTATGGTTAATTTATTAAGTTGTCAATAATCTATGCATAACCTCATGGTTCCATCTTTCTTTTTGACAAATAATATTGGTGCACCCCAAGGAGAGACACTTGGTCTTATCTTGCCTTCCTTAAGTAATTGGGTTAATTGAATTTTTAGTTCGGTTAATTCCAAGATTGATTGACGATACAAGGCTTTGGAAACAAGTTTTGCTCCGAGAACTAGGTGAATTGCATGTTCTACAGATCATTTAGGGGGTAAATTATTTAATTCCTCAGGAAATACATCTTTGAATTATTGTACCACATGTTTGATATTAATGTCTAATTTAAATTTATCTTCTATTCGAAAAAGCATTGCACAAAACATTTTACATTTTTTCCTTACACTACGCTTGACTTGCATGGTTGAAATAATTTTAATGTGAAGAGGTCTTTTCTCCCCCTGTAAAATGTGACATGTTCCCATGTTAGAATTTAGGATAAATTGTTTGTTTTCACAACCTAGGAAAGCATTATTTTTCTCGAGCCAACTCATACCTAGTATAGCATCGTATGTACCAAGATTTAGTATGTGAAATTGATCATTTGTTACAAAGTTATCTAGTTTAAATTTTAGATTTTCAATAATTGCACCAGTTTGTCTAACTACTCTACCATTTGCCATTGCAATCTTCAGTTCTTTACAACCCTAGGAGAAATAAAGTTATGACTACTTCCTAAATCGACAAGAAAAACAATGGGATGACCATTTATAGAATCCTTAATTTCAATTAGAGAAGGTTGGTAGTGTATGGTACCTATATCTATTGCAGCATAAATCTTCATGTTTATGGGAGCAAAATCCTTGCCATCTTGATTTGGGTGTTGTTGTGGTTTACATGTATGATCGTCTTTATGATGGTTTTGACCACATGTACCACAATGAGGATGCAAATGAGGGCAATACCATTGCAAATGATGCTCACCACAAGTCCAACATTAGATTTCAGAGGATATAATCTTATTTTTTTTATAATGAAACATTTTGGTGGATGGACATTGGGCTGATCTCTAGTTTGAAAAGTGTCTTCCTGGCTTGAAAGTTCTTTTATATGATTCCTCTCTATGTCTTTTATGACTTTCCCTTTTTTGTCTTATGATTCGATGATAGGTTTCAAATTTTTCAGTGATTTGCACGTCTTCATCTACTGAAGTTGGATTGTCACACCATACGGGAGCTTTGTATTCCTCCCTCAGACCATTTATGAATCTAACAACATGATCCTACCCTTCAATGAATGGCACAAACCTAATAAGCCTTTCAAAGTTTTGTTTGTATTCATTCACAGATTGAAGCCTTTGTTTTAGTTCAAAGAATTCATTCTTCTTTTCTTGTAGAAAGTAATCAGAAAGGTATTTCTGTTTGAATAATCGTTTAAACTATGACCATCTTGTTTTGTTGTCTCGTAGTTTTGAAGATCAGACTGTATCTTGCCACCAATTTAATGCACTACTTTTCAATTGACAGGCGGCAATCCTAGTCCTAGCATAACTACTTGTATTTTGTAGGTTGAAATATCTTTCTAGATTGGTTAACCATTGCTCAGCTTCCTCACATGTACCGGTATCACCATTATATTCGGGAAGCTTGATCTTACGAGCAAAATTGTCTAATTCCCATTGTGTTTGTTTACTTGGCGTATTTTCCAAAGATTTTGATTCAGAAGTGTTGGAACTGCTTGATTTGGAAGTCTCACTTTCTTTTGATGATTCTTTTCGTCATTTACTTTTTGATCTATGTTTCTCCTTTCTTTGGTTTCAATGTCGAGTTGACCGAGAACTATTCTTGCTTTTCGAGCTTCCTATTTCATGTTGTTCATTTTGTTCCTTGGATTCTTTCTTAAGTCATTGGACTTGTGCTACTAGTTCAGCGACTTCTTGCATTAACGCTCGGTTGGTTTTCTCTAAGGCCTCATAGCTTTTTGGTTTCTCTCAGACGACATTATGATAGGTCAATTTGTTTAAAGGAAAGTTCAATCAATATTGATCATTTCAAAAGTTACCCCTTTACAAAAAAATAAAGTTAAAAGGTAAGACTTATTAAAATAGATTTTATCAATTAGGTGCACTATCACTTATTTTATCAATAATTAATCATTTGAATAATAATGAAAATGATACATATCTTTAATAGTTTCTGGAAACAGCTATCCCACACACAGAGACAGGGTTACTGGCCCTGACTTTTCCCAGCACAAACACCCCTGGAGGAACCAGTTTTTGCACAGAACCAACCTATCTTTATGACATAAACATAGCCCTAGCTAGGACACTCCTAGGTGTATGTTGTACCCCAAGTTGTACACACGCTGGGTGCCCCTTCTCCAAAGGTTTAAATGTGAGCCAGAACCAAAACCTTCACTCTTGTGTGCCTTCCAAATTTTGTATTCCTTTTTCTTTCTCTTTTTTGTTTTCTACTTGTTTCCACTAATTTATGGGTTTATATAATATTCCAAAGGGTGGTTACAAAAGCCACACCCTTTCATAACAATAACGTTTGCTAATTAATTTTACATTATTTTATTGCATTATATTTTTCACGGGGAAAAAGTCCCCTAACAGAAACACCTTGCCCTCTCGATGATTCAATTGCACCATGTTGTAGTGCCTAATAGGATCACAAGTTTCCTTGTGTAACATCCACATCTGAATGCTAAATAAAATATTAACAAATAAAAGCATTAAATGCCAAAATCTCATAATTCTTTTTTTATCATATAAAGTAAAGCAGGTACATTTGCATTTACAAATTATATGATATAATACATTAGTTGATGGTCTCTTTACATGTGACCTACAAATTTTACATAATTACATGTACAATAAAATGATGTCTTTTGTTCACAAATCTTCAGTAGTCAACTACTAGAGGGAGAGCATCACCCTGGTGCTTTTCCTCCATCCACAGATCAGCAACCCCCTACACACCTTCCTACTAGAAGTGGCTCTTCCCTTTGCGAGGGTATAGATAATAAGAATCAATTGATTCTATGTGCCATCTAAGAACTAGTGCAGTGTCCTAGCAAGAAACAATCGATTTTACAATTTCTAGTTTTTCTTTAGCTATGTACAACCCCTCTGACTATTCAAGCTATCTTTAACAGAGTGATCCGACAATGCAAGCAATGATTTTGCATTACTTTGGCCAAAGTTCTTATAATAAATAATTGAGTCAAATGTTCACACACTTCTTTCTCAACTTGGAGATTGACATTCTTTCTATGTTGAGTTATTTAATAGGGTTGACTAGGCAATCATAGGATAAAAACTAGTCAATTCGTGACCATGCATTGAGGCACTCTTTGTGTTCTCGCAATCTTGGGTCTATGACAACTGTCAATTACTCAATAGCTAACAAACCCATCTTTCTAACTCAAAACATAGTCAAATAGGTTATATAAACATTTTATCAAAATTTGAGAAGTAATTCCATTCTCTCAAGTCTCGACAGAGGTGTTTGAGCATATAACTCTAAGGAGGACTTCAACCAAGGTAAAACAAGTTACTTAGAAAATATTAACCTATACTTGTCTAATTGGCATTACCAGTAAACCTTCTACTAAAGGTCAACTAGACAGTTACAAGATAAAAGTTTGAATGATTGAAATTATACATTGAGTCCCTCTTTACGTCCTCGCAATCCTAGGTCTATGACAATTGTCAATTACTCAATGTCTAGTCTAACATATATTTTCATGCTCATGGAGTAGATAATATAGTCATTATTTATGTCATTGAGTCTATAAAGCAGGTTTCCATCATATATTTTAATCAATATTGACTAAGGTCTCAATGTCTTTACAACTAAGAAGAAAATTACCTTTGCTTGAAGTTTATACCCAAATCATACCTTGTTGGGATTTACATAACATATTATATCTGAATAACATGTTTGTATAACACTTGTACTTTTGACAACCTTGTGTTGATATAATCTGGGTTCCTATCGCTATGGTTTCAGCTAAGTTAAAATATCTATTTATATTTTCCTTTATGATGGGTGAACTCAAATTTAATGGATGTATCACTTCCATTTAAAGGATATTTACTTACATTGAATGGCCATAACATTGCCATTGAAAGTATATTTACTCATATCGAATGGCCATAACACTGCCATTGTAAGGATATTTACTCATTGAATGGCCATAACACTGCCATTGAAAGCTAAGTGTAATTCACAATAATCTATTGGTCAATCTTAGCTAAGATACAAGTAATACATAATGATCTCACAGCTATTTCATTTTCAACATAATACATAGAGATACGTATCATTTATCAGCTTGATATAGACTCTCACAAAGAGTAGATACATGAATATATTAGTTTTAAGAAAAGAAAACACATAAAAATTATGTCAATCTTCACACGGTATAAAAGTGAGTTCATACTCATCGGTCTATCGGCCTTTCTCTATTTAAAATCTGGATCTTTTCATATTCTAGCCATTTCGAGATATACGAATGGCAGTTTGAGTTGGTATCTCGGTCTGTAAGGTCACCGCTTCATGCATGCAACTGCCAACACCAGACATAGTATAAAACAACAAGGTAATGTTAACAGTTGGTAGTTGGCACTTCAAACATGACCATAAAATGCATACAAGGTATCTCTCAAGATAACTACATAGTTTTATGTCTGCATTTCAAGGAAACATGTATCCTTCAAAGTGCAAACAAAATACAAACTTGTATATTGCTAGCACAAACATATCCTTCACATTATAAAGTTGTATAAAACATGCACTCTACTATTCAAGAATATCTTTCTCATTGAACACAAATATAAGTTTGTGAGAAACGTTATCATCTTGGGTTTAAGTTTATATAGGCATAGTCTCACAGAGAAAAGAATGATTTCTTTCATGATAAAACATAGGTTCATGCTCACGGTATTCACGATATCTAGCATAGTCTACTCATGAATTAAATCTTGCGAGAGTACTGCTATCTCTTGCAACATGTTCACAAATTCAAACTTGCAAATATAACATGGTATTTCTCAATATATTCTCATGATAAAGCTTGCAATAACAATAATACCTTCTCAGTTTATGCAAAGTTAAAACTTGTAGGATTATCTACAATGTATACTCGAGGAGAAGCTTACAGGGTTGATGTTACCTTTATCGCCAATTCAAAACAACCTCAGCGACATCCTCCTACTCACTTCTCCCCACACTCTCTCTCTCTCTCTCTCCCCTAAAAGTCTTTTTCTTTTTCCTCTCGCTCAGTTGAGTAGTTGGATCTTATTCTCCTCCAAGAAAAGAAAACCTATATCATTCTATATCTGTGTGTTCCACAATGAATAAGTTTTTACATTGCAAAATAAGTCTTTATTTCCTCCAACCATCTACGGCCTGTCTTTGACATGCCTCAATTTGGGCATGACGGAGCTACCGCTCCTTCCCCCACTCCCCTAAAATCTTGGGTGGCGCGATGGAGGTTAAGCCTCTAGAGACTTGTTTAAAATTTATCCTTTGCTATTGAGAAAAACTCTTTAATTTAGACCTTGACTAAGTTCTAAAACAATTTTGGTATTAGAACAATAATTCTCACAAATGTCGGTAATGCATTTTAAATGCTTAACTATGCATCCATCGGCAAAATATCAATAATAGCACCTTGCATAGTCAACTTACATGACTAAGTGATGCTTAGTCACTACTCTAATATTGATGTTTTTTCTATTGTTTCTATCAAAATTAGCTAAGTAAATTCCCATCAAACTGTATTGATGATGTACTTGTTTCTTTTTAGAAAGATCCAATGAAAGTGACAAAAACTACTACAAAATAGATTTTGGTAAATATTTGGAGACCACTTCCTTTTGTCATTCTCTTCTTAATTATTGTTGGAGGACTAAAATGAAATTGTATTGTGGCTAACATCCTTTTCTAGAAATTTTGAATGAATATCTATTGAATTTCCTTATCTAGGGATGGTGGATTACAAGGACTATTTATGGGCGTATGACCTCATGTTGGGCATGCAAGCCCCTATGTTGGGATTGTAGTTTCATTTTATGAAGTTGTAAAGTACTTACTATACCAAACACAAGCAACCTCTTGGTATAGATTAACTAAGGAATTAAGAAAATGGATCTTTCAAGCATGCATAGTTGAGATGACTTCTTACAGGGCTACTAGTGAGATCGGTAAGTTGGTTTACAAGGGATGTAAATCAATCTTTCTAGATCATGGCATATCTCTTGTGGTTTCTAGTCCACATTAGAATCTCCTTTTAGTCAAGAGTAATGTGAGTCTTTTTGACACAAGATAACCAAGCTATTGTAAGTTGTCATTTGGCTTGAGATCATCAATTTTTCAAATGGAGGTTTCTTTGTTCAATGAATCTATTAATGGTTTAAGCCTTTTGACACTATAAATGTAATTTTATTTAATTAAATATTGTAACTCTAGTTTTAGACGAACTAGTCAATAATAGAACTGGCTAGTCACGTTCCAATTTACTGAATTAACTCCTCGACATTTTTTCAATTCTTTTCTACTTGATGAAATCTCTATAATAGTGGTTCTCTAAGGAAGATTACAAAGATTTATACCCACCAAATTGTTAGTGTGAATAGGGATATTTCCTAACTAGTTTCCCCTTGTGTGAATAATTCATATTATTTAACTATTTATTAGTTAAATAATATTCACACACATATTCACATGTCAAGTTGACTTGGTGAACCTTCTAGATGTTTCTAGTCGTTTCTAGTTGTTGATAGTTGTCTTATAGTTGTCTTATCCTACACATGTGATCTAGTTTTCTCATGTCATAGGATTAAGACACTTGTCACATGACTACAACATCCTACATCTCATCCTTGCCTTTATAAGAAAGACATATCATGTACATCGTAACAATCTTTTTGCATTCATTGATAGAATAGAATTATTCTCTCATTTGATCTCTCTTGTGCTTTCATGAAGTCCTAGATCTTGGGTGGCTACCATCATAGCCATATTTTACACAAATGCAATGATTAACAAGATTACACAAATAGAACTATGGTGTAGAGGCATAAAAAGTAAGTTCAACAATGAGGGAGTGAGATTTGAGTGACAGAGTGTGGTAATTGATAATATGATGTGGGATACAATGTGAAAGTATCCAATGTGGCATGTGGGAATGTCTTTCTAATGGTGATAATTAGCCTTTTCACATAAATTCATGAAACTCAATAATTCAAAATCAAAGCATGTCATTTTGATCCAAATATGAAGAGGAACACACTTTCAACATCACACAAATTTTATAAAAATAGGCAAGGGTTCAAGGAGCATTTTAAATTTTCCCTAATTTAAAATCCCCTTCCTGTATTTTGCACAACTCAAATAAATCTATCCTAAATTGAAAAACCAAGAGTATTCTCTAGATCTAAATACAATAAGGATTACATTTTCATCAACACATAATTTATTTGGAAAATTTGCAAGGGTTTGGATGAAATTCTACATTTCTTTTTCAAAATGGAAACCCCCAATCTAAGATTTACACTTCAAAATGAAATCTAATTCCATCCCATAATCCCAACAAGCCCATTTGCACAATGAGTACAAGAAAGCTCATTTAACAACATAATTTCTATTTTTTTCATTATATTTAGATTGCATTCCTTCAACTTTATAATTAAAAATACAAGGAAAGCAACTTATTGTAATTGAGAAGCACACAAAGAAGGTAGATCCTTTTCTTTACCACAAGAAATCTTTTAGCAAGCACACTTATTTGCACAATCTAAGCCTCCTTCCTTTCAGCTAGGGTTTTATAATTATTCTTCTGTCTCCTTTTTCTATCCAATTCCCAATTTATACCATATATAATACATAATGAAAGAAAACAAATCCCTTGTTGCATAAATATGTATCCCAAATACCCATTTCCCCTTTTCTCCTTTTCACATTTAACTAACACACTTTAGGATAATATCTAATTTTGAACAAATATTTATTTTGTTTAAAAACTATCTAATATGATCACTTTATCATGTTTTAAAAATCAATTTGGACTTTTTTATAAGTTAGAAACCTCACTAAGATATATACATAGGAAACTCACTTCATTTTTGTAATAAAAATATGAAAATAACATTTTATAAGACCTTTAAATTTCCCATTTTAATTCCAAATGCCCATCTTACAATTTCAAGTGCATTCTAACATTTCACAAGGCTATTTAATTATTTTCCCCTGAAGTAACCAATATTCATATGTAAAAATAATAAAAGTATGCAAATAAATGTAAATATTTATTGGGCTAGCACAATGGGGATCCAAAATCATACATGATTTTGACATGGTTTCATAGGTATAAACATCTCATCTTATCACCCTCACATGGAGTAAGATGAGTTAAAAATATTAGGCAAACCACATGAATGCCTACAACTAATCACCATTGATATTTTACATGTACCTGCACACTTCAATCAAATGTTACACACATTTATTCAATACATAACAATTGTCGAAGCAAATGGTAAAATCAACCAATCATCAAATACATCACATTTTGATTATTTCAATTTAATTAAACCATTTATCAAATAAATGATGCAAAATTATAAAATTAAATCATCTAGCTTAACATTTTAACAAAAATAGTGATGTTGAATACATCAATACATGATTTATCATAAAATAACACACACGTGTGTATGTATATGTTGGTTAACAAATTTGTCATTATATTATGTTTACATGACTCACCCAAAAAACAATGACTATCCCTTTAAACAAGCAAGCAACCTTCCTTTGAGTTTAAAAGGGCAACTCCCTTATAAGATAAAATTTCAGAATTTTTGGGTATGCTTTTAACCAAAAAGTAGGAAAGGTGTACAACTAAATTAAAAGAATGGGGGAAATACAAGGTATGAGCATGAAGTATCACAATAGATACAAGTATACATAAGAGGGTAAAAATTATAGAAATTTGAAAGATAATCACCAAATATTACTTAGACATAATAATAAGAGCACCCAAATGAAAAATGATTCCAAGATTTATGAAAGACTGTTCATATTCCACTCAACATTCATAAAAGAAAATTTTAAAATGTGTTGCAAACTCAACATAAGAAAATTCACAACTGTAGAATCAATGACCCAAAGTTCATTGAGATTCCTTATATTCACAATTGTAGAGCCCAAAGTCTCCTCTTTAAATCTTTACAAATGCTTGTGTAAATATTTCACAGTAATGGGAAAACATCAAAGGATAACCCTCACAAAAAAAGAACACAAGTAGAAGGAAATTTTTCCAAAAGATCATTTCCCTTTCTCTCCTCTACCTTACATAACTTTACAAATGAAATAGTTTCTTGGTTGGTTTGTAATTGTTTCTTGAAAAGGGAAATAATAAAATCAACTTTATTCTTTTTATTTTCTTGTATTATAAGAATAAAGTTCACTTTATAATACAATAAGATTTTAAAAGTCACTATTTCAAATAAAGATAAAAGAATACATTAATCTTGAGTTTCTTTTTCTTTATCTTTACCTTTTGCCTGATCCTGATCACTAGTTGTATCATTAGCTAAAGACTTCATCTGAGAGGGAGCCATCTTAGCCTTATAATTTCTAAAATTAGTTACTATTGGTGCTATGGCTTTTCCATTTGGAATGGTTGTGGTACTTAGACAATTTTTCCATGTGGACATTGTTTCGCTAACTTATTCCATCTTTTTGAGAAAACTGGTAATTTATTTCCAAAAAGAAGTTAGGCATGTGGACAAATTACATAATTTCTCCATTGTATTCCTATCCACAATATCCTTCTTAAATAGCTCATCTGAAATTATGTCTTTGAAACTCTTTTTCAGTACTTCAACTTCAACTAAGTTGACTTCATTTTGATCAAGGATATCAATATCTATTGAAAAAATAGTTTTCTCTAATATCCATCAAGATTGAATCACATGTTTTGATTAGTTTCTTGTATCCACCTAGAGATTGCTTGATTACTATAATTTACAATTCAATCCCTTTCAACTACTTCACTATCTCATTTTCTTCAGGCTTGTTGATAACCCCTTTTGAGAGTAAGATTCTTACATCCAACTTAATCATCTCTCGTAGATATTTAACGATTTCCATCAATACAAATTCTTCTTTTTTGATGAGTTGAATGTCATCAATGATCTCCTTTTTCTTCATTAGAACATTTTCATATAACTTCATTGCCTCGTCTATATACAAAAACCCATTAAAAGTTATTTTCTCTACCTAGGTCTTTATTGCTTTGCCATAAGCCTGATACTTACCAATTTTATCTATAACTTTAGAATGTATTCCTTTTGGAGGTAACTTGGTGGGGGTCATGGTGGATGTATCGAGAGGTTGCATAGTAGTATCGATAATTGACTTTATATAAGTGTTCAGAACTTCTACCAGCTCCTCTAGTTTCTCTTTAGTCTTTTCTCCTCTTCTAGTCTCTTGATTAGAGCATCCACTGACATTTTTTGTGTTATGGATATCCCCTTTATGTGTGGAGATCAACCATGTTGACATTAAAAGATGCTTTAGTGGCTTCTTCCTCACTTTTGTCTACAATTGGGTCCACAATCTCTATATATCGATGTTGGAAATATGCAGCCATATAGACTAATTCCTCATAACCCAATAAGATATTTAAGTGCAACAATAACCAAAAATCTACATGCAAAATAAATAGACAATCATACCGTCAATGGTGACACAAGATATACCCTGGGAAAACCCTCACAGAAGGAAAAACCCAGCCTCCAAAATCATGCATCTCTCATGTATTATTCAACAATAAAACAACAAATACATATGTAGAGATCACCTCTGAAACATCAAGCTCTCTCTACCTGCACTCCATGTGAACAAGCATGTAACCATACATCCCATGCCATGCTTCAAACCCTCACACAACCAACTTGCAAGAGAAGCTACAAACCTAGCCAACAAGTCAAATAACCAACTCTCTACAACTACCCATGTGTTTTCTTTTATAGACATAAGCTCACACAAATACAACATGTGCTATTGTAATACCATTTTCCCCAAAACCATGTGTCTATAAAACCATTGATCCCCACATTTGATTATTGGTACTAAGTTTTCCCAAATAATCAAATAATTAATTAGTCCAATGTTACATACAACGATTACAAGTGGCACCAAATAAATATTTAATGTGGGTAAACACATCACATGGTGCACCACAATTAAATATTTATTTTACATAATAAAATAATATCAATATTATGCAAGGTGTACAAGACACCTACTCCAACATTCTCCCACTTGTTGTATACATTGCATAAGGGATCAACATGTAAACTCAAAACATCAAGGGAAACCATCCATATGTGCCCAACATGTACCATATAACCATCCATGCGCTCCAAGACACCTATAACAATAATCAAGGTGTCCACCATCTCAAACAAGAATCCCATCATCCTCCATCTAGCCAAACCATGAAGAATAAGATCCTCCAAAGAGATGCCACACTAAACTGTCACATAGAAGCAAGAAACCTGCATCAAAGATATCGAAACATAAGCACTAGATCCTATGGTAACAAATAGGCTTGAGTAGCTAACAAGAATCAATCATCATAGCTGAAACAGAAACCACAGCTAGTTGCTAATGCATCGACAAATCATACCTCCAAACCAAGGTATACAAAGAATAACAAGTAGACCTTATGCCATCAACATATCCAACTCAAATCACAATGATAACAAGTCCTTTTATATACTCAATCCTGCATAAAGATGTCCTCCAAGGTAACAACACAAAGCATGTGATAAAAAAACTCAAGACCCCCCATACCACAACATAATGAGAACATCCAACAAAGGAATCATATACATCCTGGAACTCCCACTGCATGAGTAAATGTCAAATCTGAAAATAGATCAAGGCATCCAAAGATCCACTAATAGCACGCACATAGAAGATGTGGTTGAATCCTCTATCACATAGTGTCAAAGAACACACACATAGATATGCAAAATCTGCGAACTAAATAGTTGCAATATAACTCTCCTCAAGTCCATATCTCTCCCAAATCCTCCACATCATAAGAGAAAGAAGTCAAAGAGACTAAAAAGCTTTATACACATCTCAACTCCAATGTCATGTGAACATAAATATCCAGGAAGAAGAATAAGACCAATCAATAGAGAACCTGCAAATCATAACCATGTCCTTCTATCCACACTAATGTGTTATAGCTGTGAAAAGTATGATCTCCTTTACAACCAAAAAATAAGAAGCGTCCACAACATCCAATAACAAGATGCAAGCCTCTAAAACCAAAAGGTACATCAAACTCATAACCATCCCAAATTAAGAATAAGCCCAAAGCCACTAACCATCTCCATTACACACAATGATCTTATAACAACTCAGGATCAAACATAATGAGATAACTAATCATAACCATGCATCTACTCCTCAAACAAGTCCTCAACCATAATCCATAGCTCAAGACTCAAGCATGAGAAGATATGATACAAATAAAAAGAATGCATTTGAAAATCAAGTGGGCATACCTATCAAATCATTCACCACCGAGTGGACCAAGAGTGGGGATGAGATTGCTCCTCCAAGATGCACAAAGCCTCAAAGACTCTCTCCAAGATCAATCTCCTCAACATATCCATGTTGAACTGACATCCAACCAAGGTGTAGGCTCCTCGGTCTTGCTTGCTAAAATCCTCATCAAAGAGTAACCATCTCAACACGTCTCTAATCCCAAGAGAACTCAAGCCTCACCTAAGTCTCCAAGTATCCATGAGTACCTCCATGATCAATCCATGCTAAACTCCAAATGCAAAATCGTACCATCATGAAGCTCCCAAGCACATGACCAATGTACCCAATACCAAGTGAACCATCAAGATCATAGTCAAAGCTCCCACTGCACATAGGCATAACCAAGGAACATATCATGACATCATGATCTAATCATCTCCTCAAAGGAAGATCACATGCACTAATGCACACATCCTGCCTCAAGAGAATCTATATCATGCCAATACTCAAACTAGTATCCAGAGTAAACCAAGACATAATACCAACCATCCTATAAGCAAGGATCGCCTATCAAAACTGACAAACCATAAACAACACCTCAACTAAAGACTCCAAGAGTCCTCCATGGTACCAAGATGTCAACATCTCCAAATCACATGAAGATAACCATATCCTGCCAAAGCTCCCACTGAAGTGTGATACCAAGCTATACATGGCAAGAACATAAACATAAAACCATCACTATCAAAAGCTCCCACTGAAACATGTAACCAAGCTATCCATGACATCGTGATAACCATCTCCTACATGAAGATCATCCATGGTCCTAACACAATCAAGGAATCCCATTGTAATGACACAGCTCCCAAAAGGCCGAGTAAACCATAATCTCCAAACTAAGAAGATGAACAAAACCTATAAACCAAACATCAATCCAATCACCACCAAAACTGTACCTGTAAAATAATCATGTCATGCCAAAGTTCCAACCAAATAAGGAACATCCATGACACCATGATCGGCACCCAATGTACCTGCAAAACAATCATGTCATGCCAAAGTCCCAACCAAACAAGGAACATCCATGACACCATGATCAGCACCCAATGCACCTGCACCAAACTCCCACCAAGTCTCACACAACTGTACCATATAGTCAACAAACATAGGTCCCATATCATTATTGTATTAGGTAATACCATCTCTCTATATCTCATAATGACAAGCAAACCAATGCAACATGTGATTAACCGAAGCCATAAATCAGAGTCTGCATCAACATTAAAACATCTATGGGTATAGACAACCCACATCCAAGTCATATATGCAACATGTAAGCATAGACAACCTACAACATTGCACAACCTGTAGATCTCACAATGCAACATGTAACCTCAACAATACATGTATAATGTTGTCAACAAAGGATAATTAGAGATAAACATGTAAGTCTGCAATGATTCAAACACCAAATCATCCCAGATTCGATTGGCCATCAACTCACAAACACACCAAAAGTCAAAGGAACCAAAATGAGCTCAAACTGATACAAATTGAACAAACCTTAGAATATCATCTCCAAACCTGATCCACTACGTAGTTCTCAGAAATACCTTTCCAACACCTATAAAAGATCCAAAATCAGACTTCGTATGCACCTGTTATGCCTGGTCAAAGCTCAAAACACACATCTGGCTTCCAACAGGCAAAAACTAGTCAAAATGGCAAAATCTAGAAAAATCTCTATCACCACCATGTACTACGTGGAAAGAGCATTTTGTTGACTAGAAGAAGTTGAAAAACCGATATCGTGGGTGAAAGGTATGCCCCCTAGAAAAATTTTCCCAACTAGGCTATAAAACTGGCCCTGGTGGTCCTTTGGTGGCTATTAGGTGACCAGGCAGCGGCCTACTGGCGGTCCGCCGGCAGCGGTGGCATGTCGATGGTGCCCGGGCAACACCCTAGTGGCATTGTAGCAACAAAGGTGGCAGATCTCAAATGTTGTTTAAATAGGTTTCAATTTTTTAAATTTAAAAAATTTTAAATTAAAAATCAGGGGGGGACATTGTTGGGCCCCACCCTGCCTAAGCTCTGGTGTTTGGTTGGCTGAACCAGACAGGACTCCCTGAACTGGCGAGCTGGGCCAAACTCTAATCCTGTCAGCCTCACCGACTAGGGCAGCCAAGAGCCGACAGGGGACAAGCCCTTGTTGGTCGACCCGTCACTGTCAGCCAGGGGATCCCCTAGTACGAGGGTCTATGGATCCCATACCAGGGTTCCACCTCCATTAATATATATATATATATATATTATAAAATAAAAATCCTTTGCAAACTTAACAAAATTTTTTAATCAAATAGGGTTTTAAAACGAATGCAGAGGGAAAAATTATTTTAATTAATTTTTTTCCACGGTCGTACGACTGTACCGCCAACCTGGAGGGCCAAATTTTTTTTGCCTCGGGTCACAGTGGCTAAAATATGGAAAATTAAATGTTTTACTTCACCTATGGAACCTCCTGAATCCAACGATGAGGTCCTTTTTTGCACAAGAGGTAATCTGTGAAAAATCCCTCTTCAAAACCCTCATTGAACTAATCTAAGAGACCCTTTCCTACAACCAATTTTTAACACACAAATCTGCAATTTTCTCCACAAATCTACAATAGCCAAAACCCCATATTTGCAAACTAAAAAACCTGCACAAATCCTTCATATGTTGCAATGTCTTCATTCTTTTCCTACAAGTCCATGGATTCCAATGTACATAAAAAATCCACTCATAGCTAGGGTTATCAAACAGGAATTTCCTTTGGAAATATGTAGCCATATAGACTAATTCCTCATAACCCAATAAGAGATTTAATATGCAACAATAACCAAAAATCCACATGCAAAATAAATAGACAATCATACCATCAATGTTGACACAAGATATACCCTAAGAAAACCCTCATAGAGGGAAAAACCCAGCCTCCAAAATCATGCATCTCTCATGTATTATTTAGCAATAAAATAACAAATACATATGTAGAGATCACCTCTAAAACATCAAGTTCTCTCTATCTGCACTCCATGTGAACAAACATGTAACCATACATCCCATGCCATGCTTCAAACCCTCACAAAACCAACCTGCAAGAGAAGCTGCAAACCCAACCAACAAGCCAAATAACCAACTCTCTACAACTTTTTTTTAGTAAGTTAGGGTTTTGACCGTTTGGGGAAATTCAAGATTGGAGGTGGAGCATTTCAGAGAGACCTTTCCAATGGTCTATAGCTCATTTGATTTTGAGTTCATTTGACCATTTATTTTAAAGTCCGTAATTTAATATTGCATATTTAATATTGGGACTTTATAATGCTAATGTCGGTGACTAAGTAAAAAATGTAAAATGCAAATAAAAGTCACTTTTTGGGACTTGGACGTCTCTAGGAGAAATAAAGTGAATTTGTAATGTTATATTTCTTCTTTATGTGGGTTGACCCTCTTGAAGGGATTTATAAAAGCCAAAAGGAAAAGAAAACATTCATTCTTGACAATTACATTTTATAATATTTTCTCTGCAAAGAGAACAAGGGTTTGAAGAAAACCATCCATGGCTTTTAGAGATGAAATCCTCCATTAGTGGAAACATTCCATAGGTGTGAGAGACCACCAAAGGGTGCTTCTGAGCAACCATATTCAATGGTTGTATTTGTGCTTCATTTTCATTCAGTTTGGGAGTTTAGAGATCAGTTGCAGAGCCATTTTTGAGGAGATATCTTCAATCTTTTGCACTATAATTATCTATACAAGTTGAAGATCATATATCTAAGTTTTTGTGTGCTTTGGAGGTGATTTGAGGTGTGTGTCTTCCTTTCTCTAGGCTATACACCTGTTGTAGCAGGCCGTACATTTCTAGGGAAGATAGCTTCATTATTTGGGAGTTTTGGAGTCATTCCTAGAGGCATTTAGAGGAGTTTTGGACTGTAGTCTAGTTGTAGATTTCTGGGAATCATTCAGATGCAGTTTGGTAGTCTTGTTTGCTACTGTTGTTCATCTTAGATAGGTCATACATCAACCCAACAAGGATGTGGCCCTCTTCATGGTCCAAGCGCCTAAGTATTGACGATTCCTATGCATTTTGGGAGGCATTTAACATCTGGTATGTCATGCTATATCATTGTAATAAGGAAGGAATAAGTGTATTGTGTTATCAGTGACATTTGTACTATTGTACCTTCATTCTTTATTTTTGTACCTGTATATCAACAAGTACACATTTTGTGGGTTGACAATATAATAATTATATCTTTCTAGTTATTGGCTATAGTTCTTTTTGGCATTTCCATTACAACAAACTTGTGGGTATTACTAGAATGTAGTCTTTTGCAAATATTATATCTTGCATGTGTTGTTATGTCATGGGAACAATCAAACACAAGCATGTTAGAACTTAACTACAAAAAACCCTTCAAACAATGAGAGAAAACTAGGCCCCGATTAGAAAAAATTAAACATAGAACAGGGTGGGTTATTTCAGATTATCCACTGCTTATTGTTGAGGTGGTGAAGGTGGAGGAGAAGGAGTAATGTTTGACACTTGTGGTGGGGAAGGAAGGGATGAAATTTGATTTACCTGATGTTGATCCCTTGTAGGTTCTTGTGTATTTGCATTATCTCCTTAAGTTTGAGGAGCTCTTTTTACCTCCAATTTCTTTATTGGGTCCTTACCCTCTACCTCACATTGATTTTTTAACTTAGCATCTTTATTTGTATCCTCATCATCATCATCTCTCCGGGGAGTAAGTCTAGATCTAGTAGCATAAGTAATGATAGGATGTTGTTGTATTGAGGATGTTTATTTTTTCTTTATTGTTGCTTTCTCTTTCTATGGTGACCTAGTTGCAGTGTGCCCAATATCCTTAGCATTCGACCACTTTTGACTTTTCCTTAACACAAAAAGGGACCTCTCCCTTATGTTTATTACATCCTTTTCAGACCAATTGATTTAAGGAAGTGGTTGTAATTGGATGGAAGGAGAGGCTTCATATACTAAATTTGTGCCATCATCCACCATATTAGGAACATCCCAACCCAACTTGAATGTTTTCATTTGATCAACAGTCGATCTCATCCAATACCTCCTCCTTACTTTAGGCTCATTGACACAGTCCTCCCAATAATCCTCTAAATGAGAATCATGATCATAGGATGCCCCAATGTATAGGTTATTCTTGACATAGTTCTTGTTGCCATATGATAACCTTGTTGTGAAAGGATGGAAGTTAAATTTTGAAAACATTATATCAACATTTTGTGCATCTGAGGAGGATTTCTAGGTGTAGTAAGTCAAATGGATAGGGAAAGGATACCCTTCCTTATTCTTCTCATTGAATCTCTTACTCACCTCTCTCATATATCTAAAAACTTCAAGAAATATAGTGTAATCACTTACGTACCGACATAACTTGTATGGAGTACCTTCAAAACCTCCTATTCTCAAGTATGTGAACCTATTATATTGGATGAAATGGCTACCATATTGCTTGATAATTTGAGTTTCCTCCAGAGAGATCCTCAATCAAAAATCTCCCTCCAACATCCTCACATTCAACATACATAATGCATCATTTAATCTCCTATAGTATTTATTTCCCACATCCATTTATAGTTGTGGATAAAAATCATATATTTGTGTGGTGTTATCAAAAGCCCCCACAGTTCTCGAACCTGGCCACATTTTCATACTAGCAATGGCATAGAAAATGTATTAAGACATGTAAAATAACTAGTTCTTCTAGAAATCTACCAATTGGTTATGTATATGATCACGTATCATTTTAGCCTAGTCTACATACTCAGAAGCATACCCTATGGTAATGATGAATTGGCACATCCACTGCTCAAAAGTGCTTGTGTCTTTGTCTCCAACTACTCTATGGAGTAGAGTGATGATATTTGAAACATCTTCTTTGAAGTGAGTCCTATGTAGTCATTTTAGGATCTGAGACTTCCCCTTTTCAGCCACTTTAAGCCAATGTTTAGCAATATTTTTTAGACACAAATCCTTCTTATCTAAGTAGTAATCCCATTCTTTTTTTACACTCATTTCAACATATTCATCTCTAACTGGCAACCTGAGAGTAATCCCAAGGGATGGGTCATCCAACCTTGCAACGACCCTATCTTCCATTGTTCTCACCTCTGGGGACTCTAGGTGATAGTTTCTAACACATTCTAATACCAAATCAAGGCATTTCATTGTGACTGGAAATCCACTAGCATGGGCTAATCTACTTACGAAGGTTGTTTCCGCTATGGGAGCTCTTGGATTAGCGTTCATTCGGTTTGAAAAATATTCCAAATCTATGTGTCCTAGGTTATTGCCTTTAACTTAGGCAAGGAGATTTTAGAAAATAGTAGAGTGATTATAGTCTTGGTACTTGTATTTCATTTTGTGTGGCTTAGACAATAACTAAGTTAGGTAGATGAGATCTGTTATCACATAGAATTGCACCCTGCTTGGAGGTTGTCCAAGCATTCTTGTGACATAATGGGAATGATCTCAAGGTGTGGGACCTTGCAATTTAAAGATCAAACCTCTAGAGAAGGCCGGTTCCTCTTTCTAAGCTTAAGGCTTAGAGAAATTAACTAACTCTAATGTTGAACTTGCTAGGGGAAAAGGGGTAGAAGGAATACAGAAAAGAAAAGGTGATGCACCAGAGTTATGAGGTGTATTAGATGAACTGAATCAACACAACAATAATCTCAACCCTAAAAGGAAATCACACAGGCTTGTAACCTTGACAAAGGCTTCGAATAGAAGACCATAACCTATGAAGGAGCCATTTTACTCACAAAATAGATCACAACTTCAAGAGAAACACTAAGACAAAGTGTAGGAGAGGTGAAATGTCAGAGATATATTGATCATGAAGGTCAAATGGCCATTACAAAGAGTAAATAACCTGTTACAAAGTAATAGACACCAAATAATCACATACATTAATGGTTGAACGATGAACCAGAGACATCAAAGGCTCAAGAATGAGCACAATACATCAAATCTGGTAGTTCTGTAAGTGCATTATAAGGTATGGAAGTAGCAGAGGAATTTGCCCAGCATAACAGCTCATAAAACAACTAACAACAACCTCTTCACATCTTCAAACATGCATATATAGTGTAACATCACATTCCATAATGCTCAAGATTTAACTTAAACATTCATCTTAATCAAGAGATTAGTTAACAAAATGATTATGCAAATCAATTCTTAACCAAAGGATTCATTATCTTTTCATCAATTAAGCATGTCATTCTAATCAAAATATAACAAGGCTTACAATACAATAATCATTTACAAATCTTTAGTGAGTAACCATCACTAATCAAGTACAAGTTATGCCCAAGGCATCATAAATCAATTCATATCTTACTATAGACCATCTGGTCATAAATGCAAACATTGTATCTAGAACCAATGACATCTGTCTCCATAAGCCTTAGCTTGTCTCATGCTTGGGAAGGAGAGCATCATCCTAGTGCTTTTCCACCAACCACGGACCTACGGTCCCCCGCTCAACTTCCAAAGTGGAAGTGGCCCTACCCTTCATGGAAAGGTTAGATATTAGGAACCCTTAGGTTAGCCATCTGAGTATCTGGTGTTGTGTCCTTCCTAATGTCTCATGGTCACACAACTATAGATCCACTCTAACTATTTATGACACTACTGGAGACACTAGGTCATCTAGAGCACTGTGGACAGACAATGCATGTAGAGATGGATGCATTACTTTGGCCAAAGATTTTACATACATGAACGTTACGCATTGAACTTTGTCGTATGTCCACCACCCTGACTCAACTTATAAGCTGTCATGTCCTACAATAAATTCAAATCGACCTTTCTTTCTAGGTCTAGAATAAATAGGATCAATTCGATTCATTGCCCATATCAGGACACTTGACTCCCATCATGGTTTGGTTACGATTAAAAAAAAGTTATTTCATAATGTGGAACTTGTGACTCCTCGCCACCTTGTTCCACTATGCAAGTCATATCAACATCAACCATTATTGGTCTAGTATAAGTAGGTTTTAATGCATTTAAGTCCAATCCTTGGACACTAGAATGTTATTTCGTAAACCATACTTAGGTTCTTGGTTTCATAATGACATGGTTACTAATGACTCCACGTCATATTATCTTGTTTTCTTGAACAATAAATACATTCTTAGTTCCAACTACTCAGTCAATGTTTACTTTGTTTACCTATTGGCAAGGTTAAAAACCATTTCATAATAAAAAGAAAAGACTCTTATCATAATACCTTTTAAAGGTTCATATAGAGTCGAACACCTCTAAATTCTCCTTTGGAATTCTTTAATAAAGCCAAATATAAAACATAACTGCCACTTATATAGTCGACATTCATCTCATATAAAACTACTATCTTATAACAGATTCTTATGTCGAAGGATATGTCAAGACTTACTTCGTAATGAAGACAAGATTGAAGTCTCCGTTGTCATAACAGCATACTATGACAGTGTATGATTAGTATTCTGATACTCTCCTCAAAGAGTTATCATGTTCACCTAACATGTATATTTATTGATTGCCATTCAATTCTTATTATATATTCTATCGAGTT
This sequence comes from Cunninghamia lanceolata, assembly GCA_027924645.1. Taxonomy (NCBI): domain Eukaryota; kingdom Viridiplantae; phylum Streptophyta; class Pinopsida; order Cupressales; family Cupressaceae; genus Cunninghamia; species Cunninghamia lanceolata. The sequence continues at coordinate 7,417,462 of BSBN01000165.1, read as the reverse complement.
GGCAGAATAAGGTGTCGAGTGCAGTGGCATGACCCAATTTATCTTGGGTTTACTGTGTTTAACATAATTTATCCTACGACCATAAGAAATATTGGTGTGGACTGTTCAACAGGTAGATACCACTGATTATTCATTCATATAAAATGTTGCCCTATCGGGCTCATAAGCATTTACAGATTTTCCAAGAGTTAACAACTAGAAATCATAAAGACATGACATCATTAAAGATGTATGGCGCATAATGCATGGCACATAGGAATAGCTTAAACCTGTGGTGCTCATGCATGCAAACCCATGTAGGGTTTTGGCTTCAAGCTGGTCGAGCGCCTCAAAGAGCAATAGTTTCAAAGTATCATGAATTGTATTTCATTTTGGGCTCTAAGAGTATTCAACTACTCTTAACATTCAACGTTATGCATAAAAAGTTATATAGTCTCAGCACTGTGCATTAAAAGCAATGCATTTCTTAATCTTTATAATCGGCAGTACCGACATTACTATCATACGAAAGGAGATTATACTATATTGCAGGTAACACATTATATGAGCTGAGGGCTCTAAATAAAAGATACCTAAACATATATATATCACAGAGAGTTAAAGTTGCAACTCGCAGAGCTCGATCACTTCCATCTATCCTAGTCGTTCTCACCAACTGTGATTCTCTGCAACTAGAGAAAGAAGCTCCTGGTGTTCGCCACCCACCCACCTAATTCCTTCTCCCAGACTATCCCCGAAAAAGATAACAAAACCTGTACCCCCTTGACTCAATTGAGCCTACCAAAACACCCAAGATGGCGTTCATAACCAACTAAAGCATTTTCTTTGCATGCCATTTGGGCTTGCCACCTAGCAGGATCTTTGATCCACGATGCCCACTTAGTCGATTCTCTCTCCTTTCCCACTGCTCGTGGGTTTAAGGATATCGATGAGGTAGTAAAAGATAAGATACAATAGTTATTCACCATTGACAAGAATTAATAACATTGACCTCTAAAGAGGTCTGCATATACCAAAAATATATAAACAACCTTGACTAAAGACATGGGTCGATGAACTATTAACATATTCAAAATCATCATAGAGATGAAAGCAAAAGATATCACACTAAAATCTTAAGCAATCAGGGTCAAGTAATTCTCCCCCATCAACGATGGTAACTTTAGTCGATTGACTATAAAATAAAGAAATAATATATCTATTTAAGAATAGGGTAAAGAGAGATCTCATCGACTCTTAACTTGACTATCATACGACTTGAGACATTCCAAGAACGTCGTCTAGTCATTAAAACACCTTCGACAAAATGAATCACAAGGATGGAATTACAAGGAAGGAAGACATGACTCCTGGTAACTTACAAGGGATTCAGAAAGACATAGAAACCGATACTTAGATGACTAATCAACCTTGTTTTCTTGACATCTAACAATTCCTCCAAGATGATACCCTCCTTCCTTCTTCGAAGGTCATTAACTTTTCCTGCTCACACTCAGGGCAACAAAATCATGATCAATGCATCATAATCATATCTCATAATATAAAGTAATTAATGTTCAAAACTAATTAACATCAATCATTAACATCATTAACAATGATCAATTCAGATATTTTTGTAATATCAAATCAGTTAACTATGACTAATCCTCCTGATTATCATGTAAAGTTAATGATCAAGTCTAATTGCAAGTTGGGGATGTAACATATCACTCCCCATAAGAATCATTGTCCCTGATGATTAATTGTCTTAAAAGTTAATCAACATAATAATAAAAAAATGTTTCAAGAGCATAATCAATAAATATTTCAGAAAAGATGAGGAAATCTAGCATAAAAGTCATCATAATTTTCCCAGGTGGCATTTTCCTCCGCATATTGGTCCCACTAGACCTTGCACTTGGTTATTTCCTTGTTACGTAAGCGTAGCTTACGCGTTTCGAGCACCTTGATGGGCTCGATCACCACCACTCCTGGGTCTTTCACCTATAGAGTATTCCAATCAAGCATAGGAATTTGATTATCAGCATAATTAAACTTTTTCAAATATGAAACATGAAACACATTATGCATCATGGCAAGTGCTGGCGATAGAGCAATTCTGTATGCCACTGGGTTGACTTCCTCAAGAACTTTGAAAGGACGCATGTATCTAGGTGCCAATTTGGACATCTTTCCAAATTTAATGGAACTTTTCTGAGGTTTTACCCTTAGGAGAACTTTATCTCCCACAGTGAAGTGCCTTTCAATACACTTTGCATTTGCATAACTCTTTTGCCTATCATTGGCTTCCGCTAGCCTTCTTTTAATCAGATGGACTTGTTCTTCCATCTCTGATACAATTTCTGGACCAAGGCTAACCCTATCTTCTAGCTTATCCCAACTTATAGGGGTTCGGCACTTTCGTCCATATAAAGCTTCAAATGGAGACATCATAATAGTTGAATGATAGGAGTTCTTGTAGGCAAATTCCACTAGAGGAAGATAATCCTCCCATTTGTATTGATGATTCATGCAATACATCCTCAATAAGTCTTCCAGCACTTGGTTCACCCTCTCAGTTTGTCTATCCGTCTCAGGATAATAAGCAGAGCTTATGTTCCACTGAGTACCAAGTGAAGAGAACAAGGTTTGCCAAAACCTCGATGTCATCTGTGCATCCCTATCTAAGATAATCTTCCCAGGAATGCCATGCAGTCTGAAAATCTCTTGAACAAATTTTTGAGCAATGACGGGTGCTCCATCCGTCAAGTTTCTAGGTATAAAATGAGCAGCTTTGGTGATTCTATCCACCACAACCAAGATAGCATTGTGCTTGTTCCTTGACATAGGAAGCCCTTGCACAAAGTCCATGCTTATAATTTGTCATTTTCATTCAGGAATTTCATGAGGGTACAAGAGCCCTGTCGGGTGATGGTGTTCTGCCTTCACCCTCTGACATTCAATACATGTAGCTACAAAATTTGTAGCATCCCTCTTCATTCCTTTCCAAAAATATAAGGGTTTCACATCAGCAAGTAACTTGGTTACTCTAGGATGCCCAAAATATGGTGCATAATGTACCTCCTTCCATACCATATTCCTTAACTCTGCTGAGTTAGGTACATACATCTTCCTTTGAATCTTAGTAACCCATTCAGTTCAAGGTTGAATCCCTCATATTTCAAATTTTGGGGGTTGTCCTCAAGGGCATGTTTTACCTGCTCGTAATACTCATCTTCCTTAGATTTTTGTAACACCTAATTTCTAAAATCTGTATGTATGGAGATCATGGAGGATATGTGCCTTCTACTCAAAACATCTGCCACTCAATTTTCTTTTCCCTGAATATATTTAATCTTGAAATCATAATCCGAGATGAATTCCAATGATCTTCTCTGATGAGCATTAAGATGGGGTTGAGAGAACGGATATTTGAGTCCCTGGTGATCTGTTTTCAACTCAAACGGTTTCCCAAGCAGGTAGTGTCTCCACATTTGAAGTGCGTGAATGATTGCTGCAAGTTCCAAATCATGTGGGGCATAATTTTGTTCATAGTTTTTCAGCTTACATGATTCATATGTGATGACCTGCCCATCCTAGACAAGTACACCACCTAAGCCTTCCCTTTAGGCATCGGTAATGACTACAAATTGACCCTCTGGATTAGGTACTTTCAGTATTGGTGCTGAAGTCAATTTTTCCTTCAGTAGGTCAAAGCCCTCCTGGCACTTTGCTGACCACTCAAACTTCTTGCCCTTTCTGTAATGTCCCCTTCTCACAAGTCCAAATTTCACAACCTTGTACACAAATTTCAACTTGCAAAAAGAGAACATTAGTACACTAAACCCTCTTTGATTTTCACTTATAGCAATAGATATATGATATATTCAAATCACATAAGAACATTGCCCTTATAATTTATCATTTCATATCTCCTATGCATAATCTTATGATTATTTTCAATACACATTTTCTATCACTAATCTTATAATCATTATTATTTCACATGTTCCCTCTTAAGTTCACTATCAATATGTCTTTCATATTCTCTATCATTAATATCATAATCTCTATCAATATGCATTTCACATTCTCTATCACTTTCCCTTGTATTAATCATTAGCTTCATATGAGAGAGGTGAGATGATGCTTGTCACTATCCATCATGGGTCCTCTACCTCTATCCTTAGACTCGAGGAGTACCTTTTGTACCCTTGGAGTCAAGGCCTTTATGAGATTCCTTAGTACTAGGGATGCCTTTTGCACCCTTTGCAGCCAAGGCCACTACATCAATATCCTTTGCACTATGGGTACCTTTTGTACCAACATGTGGAAAAGGCCTCTATGATAAATATCCTTTGCACTATGGGCACCTTTTGTACCAGCATGTGACAAAGGCCTCTATATACCCATGATTGGCCTCTTAGGCATCTCATTCTCACTTTCCCATATGAGACTAATGTATTACTTTCATGGCACATGATATTATATCACTGTTATGGATTTCACATTTTCTTTATCATATTTGGATTCGTGCATTAATCACTAATTCCATGTGAGAGGATGTGATAGAAGGTCTCATGCCAATGACCATTATGGGTCCTCTATTCTATCCTTGACTTGAGGGGTGCTTACTCACCAGCTGAGTCAAGGCCTCTATGGCTATCCTTGGTACGAGGGGTGACTTTTTCACCAACTTGAACCGAAGGCCTCTTACACTAGTCCAAGGGGTGCCACTTGCACCTACTGAGACAAGGGCCACTCTATACCCATGTTGGCTAATTGTTCATTCCCATGCATCACAACTCTTAGATAGAATTAATGGATTAATTCTATTATTCTAATTGCTCTCATGAATCAATAAATAATATATATTTCACATAATCACTAATCTTTATATCATTGGCCTTTTGCCTTTCAATCCTTAGTTAACACACACACTTTCTCATATGAAATTAATGCATTAAATAAGTTTACAATTATTAAATCTTATCTTATGTAATCACTAACATTTTCATCATTTTGCTACTTCCATACTCAACATATTATTGAACCATTACATATTACAACAAAGATACATTGAATGTAAATTACATTATATAATTATTAAATGAACATGTAACAATGTACTTACCTATGGTCTTCGTTGATTTCCTGAATTCTTCTTTTTTTTCCTTCTTGTTGCAGTTTATATTAGAAGTATACCTTTGACAAATCTATATCAAAGAGTGCTCGTTATAATATTCAATATATATATTCCAGAATACTCAGAAATTATCTTTTTGTCTTCCTCAACATAAGTGCAGAGAGAGAATGTTTTTTTGAATGCTTCGATGCCTTGAGAGGATGAGACGGGCCCCTTTTAAAATAAGGGAACCGTTGCCAATTACTAATAGGTGCGTCCTTCCCTTTTTGCAAGTCCGCTGCTTGGACGTGAGTCTTGTTAACTATTTGTTTATTGCTTATTTTCTCTTATGGGATCGACATCTCTTTAGGAGGCCCAATCCCTCTTTATCATTATTTTATATTTATATTTATATTATATCCTATATATATATTATGATCATACATATTTGATAATTATAATTTATTGTCATATAATAATAAAATTTGGTATTAATGATAATCATAACTCATTACGAAAATAATATAGTATTTATTATTTAAAATATTATTTAATAATATATGACGTATGTAATTATTTCTATCATCTGGAATGATGTTTAACGAGACCGTCTTTGTCACAATGTTTAAATCTTTAATTCAAACAATGCCTTAATATTGGAACATGACACTTTCTCTACAAGGAAGTTATATGATATGCAATTTTAGAGAAGTTCTTCACGAACTTCCTGTAATATCCAGCAAGGCCCATGAAACTTCAAACCTTATGAACATTCTTTGGTTCCGACCATTCCAAAATAGCCTTAATCTTAGCTAGGTCCACAGCTATTCTCTTAGCTGAAATATTGTACTTCCTTCTGAAAGAAAGTACATTTAGAGATCTTGTTGTACAATTTATGCTCTCTCAACCTCTAAAGAACAATTCTCAAATGTTGTAAATGCTCTTCCTCATTTTTAGAATAAATTAAAATGTCATCAAGAAACACTAAGACAAATTTGTCTAGACAGTCTTTGAACACACTGTTCATAAGGTTCATAAATGCCGCCGACGCATTCATTAATCCAAAAGGTAGGATAGTGAATTCATAGTGTCCATATCTAGTTCTGAAAGTTGTCTTATGGATGTCCTCATCCTTCAACCTCAATTGGTGATATCCAGACGGAAGATCGATCTTGGAAAATACTATTGCACCCTCATCTGATCGAACAGATCATCAATGTGAGGTAAAGGATATTTGTTTTTAATGGTGGCTTTGTTCAACATGCGGCAATCTATGCACAACTACAAAGTGTCATCTTTCTTTTTCACAAAAATGACTAGTGCACCCCATGGTGACACACTGGGTCTAATCAACCCTTTAACTTATAGTTCTTGTAGTTGAGCTTTTAACTCCATTAGTTTTGTAGTGGTCATCCTATAGGGAGCTTTAGAAATAGGTTCTGACCCAGGAATAATATCAATGGCGAAATCAAAGGCTCTTTTTGGAGGTAGACCTGGCAATTCATCCAGAAATACGTCCTCAAAGTCTCTAAGGAAAGGATACCTATCCATATCTGATCCTTTCTGATCTACAAACTCCTTCATTCCAACTTCATTAAGTTTCAAGGATTCATAAAACATTAAATCATCTTGGAAGTAAGTTTTCTCAGTCTCATTTAGTTTTTCCATTTTGACAGCAAAATGCTGACATCCTTTCCTTTGAGCTCTTTTCATTTGCAAGGCAGATATTTGCCTTGGTTCAACTTCCCTAAGTTTCCCTTGGAGAAGGACTTTGTTTCCTAAATCATCCAGACACTCTACTATTATAGCATAACAATCCACTTTGGCTCGATGTCTCCATAGCCAATTTATCCCTAGGATGACATCATATGAGCCTAGTGGGGCTACATAAAGATTTACTTCCGTGAAGAAGGTCATAAGTTCAACCCTAGCCTCAAACAAGCATTGCTCTACCTGAGCCTTGGTGTGGTTTGCATATTCTATAGACCAAGTGTTTGCAATAAATCCCGCCTTTATAGGAATTTTATTTACAATTTTAGGGGAAATAAAGCATTCTGTAGCACCAGTATCAATTAAAACTAAAATTGGAACTACAAATAAAGTACATGTTGTCTCAACAGGAGTTATTTGGTACTTAGCTTGTCAATTGTCCAAGGCTGCATGGATGCGTTGTTGAAACACCACTTGTTGAGAAGGTAGAGGGTTTTCTCTTGGTTGTGCTCCTTGTGTTTTGTTGAACACTGCCACAAGTGTAGCATCCACCTACCAGTCCTCGTCTCTCCTGAGGTTTGCCAGGATTGTCTCCATTCTTCCTAAAGTGGTTATTCCTCTTTTTCTCTCCCTTAGACTCGGTTTGTTTATTTTTGGCCCCTTTGTCATTTTTCTCAGTATGTTCTTGTTTCTTCCCCCTTTTCTTAGAGGATTGAGAAGATTGAGACCAATTATATCTCTTTCCATTTCTTTCTCTATAAGTTGGCATAGCCTTCAGTTTATGTTCTTTCTTGATGGACTTCTTGTAGACCTGGTCCATAGTAGTAGGACCATGAACATAAACCTTGCCCCCAATCTGGGCGTTCAACCCCATTATAAACTTCTGAATGCGGAATTTCTCATCCCGTTGATACTGCGGCACATACTTCAATAATCAGATGAATTTTTCCCAATAGTCATTTACAAACATATCAACTTGTTTCAGGTTCTGAAAATCTATAAGTTTCAGATCATAGAACAGTTGAGGAAACCATCTTTGCCTAAAAGTTCTACGAACTTGTCCCATGTAAGGCTTGTAGACCTCAACCCTAGCTCCATCTTTTTGTTCATCCACCATGTGGATGTTTCACCTACCAGCTGGAAAGCTCCCCACACAGCTTTAGTGACCTCATTATAGTTTCTAATTTCAAAATACTTCTCCATTTCCATAAGTCATGCCTCTGTGGTATCTTCGCTTACAGATCCATCAAATCTAGGAGGAATGACCTTTTTCATGTCATGAGACAGTTCCATAGCCATAAGGCTCCTCTTATCCCCTTCCTGTCTAGCCGCAGAGTTATTTTCTCTGTCCTCACTTTGGGTGGTGTCATTATGGCATTCCTCGCCATCACCCCCATCATAATTATCTCGTCTAGCTTCTCTCCTACCTCTTACTTCCTATTCAAGAGTTTCTACCCTCGTCCTTGTTTCTTTCAACAAATTCAAGATCTGGTCTAACTTAGACTTGGATTGCCCTGAAAGTACTCCATCTTGGCTATCTGCCATTCTGGTTCTAATCTGAACCTTTGCTGCAATCTACTTCTTTCTAAAGTTTGCAGATTAATCACAGATTAGTTTTTCCATGCCATTTAATTCATTCATTTTACAAATCTATTCGCATTCATGTAATATTTAAGAAGATAGAAAAGACTATCAAATTACCATTGCATTGCAGTTTCCATTGGATTACAAATAATCCACCAAAATTACAAAATTGTATTTACACCTTGCTACTGCAAGTCATTTACAGTTTGGAATAACTTCCCATAATCACATTTTCTTTTCAGTCTTAGGAGGTGAGGATACACACTGGTACTCCTTCACAATCTCCTTAGGTACAGTACAATCTTTAGGGGCATTTCCCTCAGTTGGTGCTTTAGGGGCAGAGGGTCCATTTGATGCATCACTAGAGTTAGGGGCAGCCATCCTTTTAGCTTTCCTTAACTCCTACTTGATGCATTTCACAGAATCAGCAAAGGTTTCATCATTAGTTAACCATGCTCCCACCAAGCAGCCAGTCTGTTCAAGTTTCTTCATCCTCGAGCCTCGTGCATTCAAGATCCTTTGTTGACGTAGGTAACGTCCATGTTCCATTACCTTCTTTCGAGGTGTTCTAATTATAACCATTCTAGCATAGAACATCCAAACATTAGCATACTTAATGTTGGACACCAATAGTCATCAGTAGTGAGATCATAGGTCCATGTATTGAACCTAGTAGCTCTGATACCATATGTAGCATCACATTCCATAATGCTCAAGATTTAACTTAAACATCCATCTTAATCAAGAGATTAGTTAACAACATGATTATGCAAATCAATTCTTAACCAAAGGAGTCGTTATCTTTTCATCAATTAAGCATGTCATTCTAATCAAAATATAACAAGGCTTACAATACAATAATCATTTACAAATCTTTAGTGAGTAACCATCACTAATCAAGTACAAGTTATGCCCAAGGCATCATAAATCAATTCATATCTTACAATAGACCATCTGGCCATAAATGCAAACACTGTATCTGGAACCAATGACATCTGTCTCCATAAGCCTTGGCTTGTCTCATTCTTGGGAAGGAGAGCACCATCCTGGTGCTTTTCCACCAACCATGGACCTGCGGTCCCCCCCTCAACTTCCAAACTGGAAGTGGCACTACCCTTCATGGAAAGGTTAGATATTAGGAACCCTTAGGTTAGCCATCTGAGTATCTGGTGTTGTGTCCTTCCTAATGTCTCACAGTCACACAACTATAGATCCACTCTAACTATGTATGACACTACTGGAGACACTAGGCCATCTAGAACATTGTGGACCGATAATGCATGTAGAGACAGATGCATTACTTTGGCCAAAGATTTTACATACATGAACGTTACGCATTGAACATTGTCGTATGTCCACCATCCTGACACGACTTATAAGTTATGTCCTACAATAAGTTCAAATCGACCTTTCTCTCTAGGTCTAGAATAAACACGATCAATTTGATTCATTGCCCATATCAGGACACTTGACTCCCATCATGGTTTGGTTATGATTGAAAAAAGTTATTTCATAATGTGGAACTTGTGACTCCTCGCCACCTTGTTCCACTATGCAAGTCATATTAACATCAACTATTCTTGGTCTAGTATAAGTAGGTTTTAATGCATTTAAGTCCAATCCTTGGACACTAGAATGTTATTTCGAAAACCATACTTAGGTTCTTGGTTTCATAATGACACGGTTAGTAATGACTCCATGTCATATTATCCTATTTTCTTGAATAATGAATACATTCTTGTTTCCAACATTCACCCTACTCGGTCAATGTTTACTTTGTTTACCTATTGGCAAGGTTAAAAACCATTTCATAATAAAAAGAAAAGACTCTTATCATAATACCTTTTAAAGGTTCATATAGAGTCGAACACCTATAAATTCTCCTTTGGAATTCTTTAATAAAGCCAAATATAAAACATAACTACCACTTATATAGTCGGTATTCATCTCGTATAAAACCACTAGCTTATAATAGAGCTAGGGTAGATTCTTATGTCAAAGGATATGTCAAGACTTACTTCATAATGAAGACAAGATTGAAGTCTCAGCTATCATAACAACATACTATGATAGTGTATGATTAGTATTCTGATACTCTCCTCAAAGAGTTATCATGTTCACATAACATGTATATTTATTAATTGCCATTCGATTCTTATTATCTTTTCCATCGAGTTGGCAGAATAAGGTGTCAAGTGAAGTAGCAAGACCCAGTTTATCTTGGGTTTACTATGTTTAACATAATTTATCCTGTGGCCATTAGAAATAATGGTGTGGACTGTTCAACAGATAGATACCACAGATTATTCATTCATACAAAATGCTGCCCTATTGGGCTCATAAGCATTTACAGATTCGCAAGAGTTAACAACTGGAAATCATAAAGATGTAAGACATCATTAAAGATGTCTGGCACATAGTGCATGGCACATAGGAACAGCTTAAACCTATGGTTCTCATGCATGCAAACCCATGTAGGGTTTTTGGCCTCAAGCTGACTGAGCGCCTCAAAGAGCAATAGTTTCAAAGTATCATGAATTGTATTTCATTTTGGGCTCCAAGTGTCTTTAGCTACTCTTAACATTCAACGTTATGCATAAAAAAATATACAGTCTCAACACTGTGCATTAAAAGCAATGCATTTCTTAATCTTTATAGTCGGCAGTGCCCACATTACTATCGTATGAAAGGAGATTATATTGTATTGCAAGTAACACATTATATGAGCCGAGGGCTCTAAATAAACAATACCTGAATATATATATATATATATATATATATATATATATATATATATATATATATATATATATATATATATATATCACAGAGAGTTAAAGTTGTAGCTCGCAGAGCTCGATTGCTTCCAGCTATCCTAGTCGTTCTCACCGATTGTGATTCTCTGCAACTAGAGAAAGAAGCTCCTGGTGTTCACCACCTGCACACCTAATTCCAATATATATATATATATATATATATATATATATATATATATATATATATATATATATATATCATAGAGAGTTAAAGTTGCAGCTCGTAGAGCTTGATTGCTTCCAGCTATCCTAGTCGTTCTCACCGACTGTGATTCTCTGCAACTAGAGAAAGAAGCTCCTGGTGTTCGCCACCCGCACACCTAATTCCTTCTCCTAGACTAGCCCCGAAAAAGATAAAAAAAACATGTACCCACTCGACTCAACTGAGCCTACCAAAACACCCAAGATGGCGTTCATAACCAACTAAAGCATTTTCTTTGCATGTCATTTGGGCTTGCCACCTACCAAGATCTTTGATCCAAGCTGCCCACAAAGCCAATTCTCTCTCCTTTCCCACTCCTCGTGGGTGTAAGGATATTGATGAGGTAGGAAAAGATAAGATAAGATAGTTATTCACCATTGACAAGAGTTAATAACATTGACCTCTAAAGAGGTCTGCATATACCAAAAATATATAAATAGCCTCGACTAAAGACATGGGTCGATGAACTATTAACATATTCAAAATCATCATAGAGATGAAAGCAAAAGATATCACACTAAAATCTTGAGCAATCGGGGTCAAGTAATTCTCCCCCATCAACGATGGTAACTTTAGTCGATCGACTATAAAATAAAGAAATAATACCCCTATTTAAGAATAGGGTAAAGAGAGATCTCATCAACTCTTAACTCGACTATCATACGACTAGACACGTTGTTCCAAGAGCATCATCTAGTCGTTAAAACACCGTCAAAAAAATGACTCACAAGGATGGAATTACAAAGAAGGAAGACATGACTCCTGGTAACTTACAAGGGATTCAGAAAGACATAGAGATCGATACTCAAATGACTGATTAACCTTGTTTTCTCGACATCTAACCATTCCTCCAAGATGATACCCTCCTTCCTTCTTCGAAGGTTGTTAACTTTTCCTGCTCATACTCAGGGCCACAAAATCATGATCAGTGCATCATAATCATATCTCATAATATAAAGTAATTAATGTTCAAAACTAATTAACATCATTAACAATGATCAATTCAGATATTTCCGCAATATCAAATTAGTTAACTATGACTAATCCTCTCGATTATCATGCAAAGTTAATGATTAAGTCTAATTGCAAGTTGGGGATGTAACATATAGCATTTCATCTTCATTGTAGCAACAATGGAAGAAGGAAGAGTGGTCAACAAGTAAGAACCATCGCCCATGCTGCAATAACTCAAACTGGTGTCCTTGGAAGCACACCCACATGGCCTTGCCTAGGAAATATGCAAAATCAAGAGGTTCGCCCATGCCTTAGTACATTAAATTTAATGCAAATGAGGAACAGTGACAGGGGGAGGCAGGGAAACCATTCGCCACACAAAAATAGGCTCTAAAAAAGCATTAATGCTAACTAGGAGGGTCGCTGAGTAGTCTCGTCACGTTCTGGATAATGGAAAATGCCTCATAAGGCAAAAAGGTCAAGCTCTGACATATTGGACTTCAAAGCTCGGGCCTTTCGTAGAAATTGAGATAGACCTAGAGAGGCAAGAGGCAACAACAACACAAATCTAGAATTGGAAAAGAAGTTGGGAAAAGTCAATATTAAACCATTTGATGGCTCGAGGAAGGTCACGGCATGAGCTTGGATCCAAAAGTTAGACAACTACTTCACATTGAGTCCAATGTTCAAGAAGGATGCTATACAATTTGCTACACTTCACATGGAAGGAGATGCTCTTGATTAGTGGTACAATGGCATGGTGACTAAAGGTCACAACCTTGTCACTACATATGCAGACTTCTCATAGAGGTTGATTGATCAGTTTGATGAGTCAAATCTCGAGCAATACTTCAAGGAGTTGGCACAACGCAAACATAAGGAGTCATTGGATGCATACATTTTAGAGTTCCAAAAGCTTGTCGTGCTAGTGCTCAATGTCTCGAGGACACGATTGACATTCCTTTTCATTGAGGAACTTGAAGAACCGATTTGTGGATGGGTTAAGGCTCTAGATCCACCATCTTTGAGGGAAGTAATCAAGAGGGCAACGAGAATGAAATTTTCAACACCATCCAAACCCACATTTCAAAGCAAGTCATTCAAGAAAGATCCAAAGAAGAACTTCTCGAAGGATGAGCCAAAGAAGCCTACACTTGATCAAGAGGTGAGGAATGAGCTAAAGAGAAAGAAGCTTTGCTTCTCATGCAAGGAGCCATGGGAGCCCAATAATAGATGCCTTGGGAAAGGCATAATGTATTAAATTGAGGTTACTTCTAATGATGAGGAAGCTCCTGACACTAGTTCGGAGGGAGACAAAGAGGAGCCACGAGTGGAGCTTGATGATACATAAGGTACAATTGCTTTCCTGTTAGGTGTTCCTAAGCATTATCCTTTCAAGGTAAGAGGTATTGTGAAGGGGCAAAGAGTACCTTGCCTGGTGGATAGTGGAGCTACACACAATTTCATTAATGAGGGATTTGTAGTCAAGAAAGGGCTACAAGTAGGGGAGTTTCCTGGATTCGGTGTTTTATTGGCAGATGGATTCAAAATGAATTGCTCAAATAAGATTCCCCACCTAAGCATTCAGTTAGACAACTACACTTTTGAGGATGAGTTCTATGTTGTTGGCATTGGAGAGACCGAGGTTGTCTCAGGAATTCAATGGCTAAAGTCTCTTGGGAGGTACATTCAAGACTTCAACAAAATGGAGCTTGAATTCACATCTAATGGAAAGAAAATCACCTTGAAGGCTATCAACAATGGCACACCCATGAGCATGACAACCAAACGGATGGAGATTCTCTACAAGTTAGAGGCATGTGAGTTTCAATTGGAGTCCCCCCTCGGATCGGCATTTGAAGAAAAACATGTGGCAAAGGAAGAGGTAGTGATTGAGGAGCTACAAGAAAACAAGAAAAAGTATGGCAACAGGTTTGATTTTCTGTTTGGTGACAACAATCCTATTTGACCTCATATTTATGTGATAGCAGCCACTACGCATGAAGGAAATAAGGTAGAAGAGTCTCCCAAAGTTGGCACTCATAATTTGGGTGTCAAGTATGAAGAGTTTGTTGAGGATGCAAACCACAAAAAGTCTGATTTTGTACACCATACCTTGGAAGATGTCAAGAAGACTCAAGACATGTGTGATGGATGGTTACAAAGAGCTAAGAAGGCCAAGTTGTTGGTTGCCCAAGCAAGACGACACCTATAAGAGGTCAAGGAGCATTGCAATCAACTAGATCAAGCAAGGACATGCAAATTCAAGTGAACAAGAGAAAAGGTATGATTCAGAAAATTTTATTTGTACACCTAATTTACATCATGAGGTTCATGAGTCACCTCTCTTTGAGAGCCCATTGAAGGCTCAAGTCATAGAGGTGGATGGAGTAGTTGAGCACACGCTTAATGGACCAGCCACTAGTTACAAGGTCTGTATTGAATTAGGTCCTTCCTCTGCATCAAAACTCCTTTCAGCCTCGCTAGTTCAAACAAACTTCTTTCTTTTTTCCCCCTTTATGGTATCAATGATTGGAGCACAAACATGACTGAAACCTTTAACAAACTTCCTATAAAAACTTGCCAAACCATGGAAAATTCTTACCTCAACAACTGATTTGGGTGTAGGCCAACTTAAGATAGCTTCAACCTTGCTTGGATCCATTTTCAAGGTGCCTTTTGTAATCACAAAACCAAGATATACCAACTATGTCTTCATAAACTCACATTTCTTCAAATTAACCATTAGTTTCTCTTCATTCAATCTTCTCAAAACCAAATCCAAATGATGTAAATGCTCTTTCTTAGTTTTACTGAAAACAAGAATGTCATCAAAATAAACCCCTAAAAACTTACCAATATAAGGCTTCAGAACTTCATTCATCAACCTCATGAAGGTACTGGGTGCATTGGAGAGACCAAATCGCATTACAAGACACTCATAGAGCCCTTCATTTATATTTAAAAGTTGTCTTCCATTCATCTCCAGGTCTGATCCTAATTTGGTGATACCCACTCTTGAGGTCTATTTAGGAAAAGTAGCATGCTCTACCTAGACAATCCATCAAGTCTTCCATTCGTGGAATGGGAAACCTATATCTGATTGTAATCTTATTGATGGCCCTAGAATCAGTGCACATCCTCCATTCACCTCCCTTCTTTGGTGCTAGGACAGCGGGAACCGAACAAGGGCTAAGGCTTTCTTTGGTTGGCCCCTTATCAAGCAATTCTTAGACTTGTCTCTTAATCTCCTCATTCTACTGTGGTGTCATCTTATATGCTACCTTATTAGGCAAGCTAGCCCCTGGTATAAAGCCAATATGATGGCTAATATCTCTCATTAGTAGTAGGGAGTTTGAGAATTCATCAACCACAATGTCAACATACTTGTTCAACAAATCTTGGACCTTCATAGGCAAATCATCAAATTTGGTTGCTTTCACAACAGACCTAGGCTTGGCTATGATGGCAAAACCCATATTCTCCTCTTCCATGGCCTTTATGAATTCCTTCTCTCCTACCAACATCACATTGGATTCCACTTGTGGTGTTTTATCTTCGTCTTTCAATGGTGTTAGAGTATATGAGACTCCATCCTTCTCTATGACATGTGTTCTTTCTACCATCATGTTTGGCATTTCTATCATATTGTCATGGTCTACCAAGAAGCACATGACAAACATCCATAGGGATGATGTCACACAAGACCTTGTCCTTATAACCCCTATATGGAATTCTACCCAACATTGTTCATTCACCAACACTTGTTGCCCTTTGTTTAACCAAGACACCTTGTATGGAGCGGCATGAGGCAATCTTTTCAAATTTAACTTCTCTACCATTTCAACTGAAACCAAATTGTCAGTAATACCAGAATCAATAACAACTTTGCAACATTTGGCATTTGCATGTAGTCCTGAAGAGTGACTTTCTTTGAGGTGGTTCCTTCTCCATGGGCACTTTGATCAAGGTTCTTCTCATCAATAAGGACTCTCCAACTTCTGGTTCTGCATTTTGTGATGGTGAATTGACACTTTCAACATCATCTCCACCTTGTGCAATCTGATTTCTGCTTTCACCCTTAAAAGAAGTAGATGGCTACTCCTCAGGGCACTACCATGCTTGATGGTCTACAAATTTATTGCATTTGTAACACTTTCTAGTGAATCCACTTGAGCCTCCTCTATTGCCAAATCTACCTCTAAAATTTGGTCTTCTTCCTCTAAAGCTGCCCCTTGAATCTTATGTTTGTTCTTGTGAATTACTTGTCTCTCCTTGAGACCTTTGGGACTGTCCTCTACCGGTAAAAGTCCCTCTTCCTCTAAAGTTTTCCCTTCCCCTACCTCTACTTTGCTTCTCTTGTCTCCTTTTCAACTTGTCTTCAGCTTTTATGGCCAACTGATAGCATTCTTCCATTGTTCTTGGACTTATAAGACTTATTTCATCTTGTAAGCTATACTTTAGCCCATTCAAATACCTTGCAACTTTGTCAACATCTTCTTCCATGTGGCCTGATCTTATGCTTAGTTTGTAGAACTCTTCTGTGTATGTCTTCACATCCATGTCTTTTTGCTTCAAATTTTGCAACCTTCTATACAACTGAATGGCATAATCACTAAGTAAGAATTTGCCCTTCAATTTGGTAGCCATTCTATCCCAAGATGTGATCTTTGCCTTGCCTTTCTTCTTCCTCTCTTCTTGCACATAATCCCACCATAAGGATCCATGTCCTTTTAGTTTTGTTCTTGCTAATTTTACTTTTTGCCCCTTAGATATTTCCTCAAACTCAAAATACTTGTCTAATTCTCCTATCCAATCTAGGAGTTCTTCACCATTCAGACTTCCTGAATACACTAGAATTCTATTTTTACGTTGGAACCATCATTCTTAATTGCCTTTGGCAATTTCTCCAACCTCTTCTCTTCAACATCTCTTTCTTCTTCAACATTCTTCTTCACCCACTTCTTCTCCTTCTTCTTGCTCACTCAAATCTCCTGTGACCACTCCTCTTCTCTGGTTGGTCTCAACTAATGTGAGTCTTACATCAAGGCTTTCCTTTATGGCTCTCAATTCTGGGGCAAGAGAGTCTCTCACCTCTCTGATTATTATTTCCACATTCACCCTTGGAGGCATCTTGGCTTAATCAATTTATTTATCGCCTCTTACTAATCTTCCTTCCTTTGATACCAATTTGATGCAGAGGAAGGACCTAACTCAGGACAGACTGTGTAACTTTGTGCATTCTTGACATTTTACCCCTAAAACCTAGTAGCCTCTTTAAATGACCTTTTCAACCATAACTTTCATTGCATACCTAATATTCAAAATCTGAGACCTGTTTGGGATACCCATTTGGCTCTTATTAAACATTTGTCAAAATGGGCTAGGGTTACTTTGTACGAAATATGTCAAAAATTGAATGTCCCTCTCCCAATTAGGCCTAATTTCAGCAATGCAACTAGCCATACATATGATTTAGGATGAATTAACATCTAATGATGGTACCCTTGGCATGCACTTGAATCAAGAGCCTTCACACCTTACAACCAAAGTGTTTCCATGCAGATTTTAAAGGTTTTCTCACAACAAAGAACTCAACAATGCAGCCATGCATGGGTTTACAACTTGGAACAATAATACACAGTTAGTCCTCTTGCGACAGTCATAACAAACCTTGTATAAACCTTCAAGAAAGTTCCAAAACCTATGGTTCATGGTCTGGAGGACCCTTCCATAGACTCCCCTCTCACAACCTATGACAAACAAACAAAAAGCATACATTGATTCATCTATTCTTCCTTGCCTTTGTTGTTACACAGTCTGATACATGCAAATATAAGACCTATTGGTGAACCAAGGAACGTGCAAACCTCCACTTGAACCCCTGCAAGCTTGGAATCTAATAAATTACATTTATACAAACCTTTCCACCCATTTTGGTGATTACCCAGTGGTGGAAGGTCGAGTTACATGATTATTTTGTTCACTAGTTACCCTAGGTAGGGTTTCGACCAGTTTTTAGTAAAAATGCAATAACTAATTCAAATCTTAATGAAAATCGATGCAACCAAAAGTAAAAGAAAGTAGATTCAGATGCCAACAAAATCCAATAGATTTTAGACAATCATGGAGTCCGTACAGTCTATACCAAGAGAAAGGACAGGTCTGCAACAGTAGAAATGCACAGAAAAGATAGTTTTCATTCACTAAAACTTCAAAAACGGTGTCTCCAATACAAGATTTGACTATGGAGGGTGCCTTTTTGCATTTACAACCAACTCCAATTAATTTGTAATGGTTTCCTCATTGCATGCAACCATTTCTTGTTTTTTTTACAACTTACCAAAATTGCATGACAACTCTTTTTTTCACATTTGGCAACTTTTTGCACTTTTAAACCAATGACCCTACAAGCACTCCAAAATGGATTACATGATCACACATGGTCATAAATGACCTTAGGAAACTTCAAGACACACAAAACAACTTAAAACCCAAAATGACAAAAGAAGTGCTTCTGAGGCCCTGATGCCCCTACACCAAGGTTCAAACCTATCATATGGATGATACTTTTGGAGAGATAGAAGTCTTATTTCAGAGATTTGTAACACAGGTCAGGGAGATATTTTCCCTTGTTGGGCATACTTTTTGAGTTCCAGCTGATCTATGACACTAGGTATGGAGATATTGCTATAATGTTTGATTTTGAGTCACTAATGCTTGTGTTTCAGCTTGGCTTTGGCATAGGGTTTGGAGGTGAGCATGAAGACCTTGTTGTTCCAACTCATGTTCATAGGGTCCTACTCCATACATTGATAGAAGATGGTTGCTATGTTTCATGGCATATGGATTTCTTACAGAATCATGGCAGGACAGCAGTTGTTTGGGCACTTGGGAGTGATTCGGATCACTTCTTCATTATTGGAAGATGGCATATAGATGATACTCAATCATCATATGTCATGGACAATATTATTTGCATCCACTTAGGTCTGATTTTTAGTTGGGAGGCCGTTGTCCTATTCTACATTAGCGACCTAGGAGGAGCTGCTATACATTTTTTTGGACCTATAATGGGTGTCTTACACATCCATGGGATATCTACAAGAGTTGGAGAGTGGGTTGGTGTTGATGGCACTTGGAGATTCTTCCATCTCCTCATGATTAATGTGATGATTTGGGATCTGGGTGGTAGCGTGCTTGGCACTTCACTTCATTGGATTTTTGATGGATTGTTTCACAACTCTCAGGGCATCAGTGATGATTGTAACAGAGTGGAGCAATGGAAGCTTGGAGACTTGTTGTGGTGTTTCAGAGTTCATATCTTTCATCACTTGTTGACAGGCTTGGCATTCTTTAGAGCTTTCGGTTGGCAAAGTGTTGGGTTCTTGTGGGACTTGTCACTCATTGATGGTAGAGCCTTTAGAGAGTTGGAGGTAAGGGCACTTGAGGGTGAAGGATGCAGCCACAAGTTGAATGATCACAGGGCATTGGATGGATGGAGATACTTTCAATTTGACGGTATTTCACCAGATACAAGTTTGTCATTGCTTGAGGATAAGCAATTCTAAGAAGGGAGGACTGCAATGTCCCATTTTTAGAGTGATCATTGTAGAACACCTATGAGAGTGTTTTCCACACTTCAAGATTTTTTCTGGGCTTTTTGAGTATGGGAAATGACTTGCCATAATTATGATGTATTTATCTTGAATAAATAAAATAGCCCTCTAGTGGAGCGAACCATCTAGGGATGGTAATGGTGTGGAAAATTGGTCTTTCTTGGCATTGAAATCTTTCCTCATGTCGGCCTTGACGAAGGCTAAATGAAGTTTATAAAAAATTAATTATCGGTCCCAGTTGAGCGCTCAGGAGAGAGGGACATTTCCATGAAAGCTTGATAATAATAATATTTAAATTGTTTTTTGTTGGCACCTAGGGAGGGACGACTTGGAGAAGAATAAAATAAAGTTTAAAATTCAAATCTTTAATTTGAATTTGGGCATCTAAGGGAGTTATGGAGCTGGTCAGCCTATTGGAGGGCAAATGATTTGAAAATAAAACGAATATGTCTACCTAGGTTGGCTAGGAGAGAAGAGGAAAAAGGTATATAAATAGAAGATAATTTGGTGGCTTGGATATCATGATTCATACTTCATTTTGATTTGAGTTTATGTACTCTTTGTCTGCAATGGAAGTTGGGCAACGAAACCAAGGACGAAAATCATTGCATTTCAAGGTGAGTTGGACAAAAACCTAGCTCATCCATTGGAGATTCCGTGATGGGGATCCATTTCTGATTTATTGTTGTTTGTTGGTGAAGAAGAGCATAATTGCATATTCAGATTGGCAGATAGGAATTGGAGACATCATCTTTGGCGAGTTTTGGATGGTATTTGGTGAGTTTTGGATGATTTGAAACAACAGAGTTTTCTGGGCATGATTGGCATGTTTGTGGCCCATGCTTGTTGTAATTTCAGACCTTTGTATTTAGATTCATAACAGCAGATTGATTTCCAAAATTTCAGACTTGTTATGTGCATTTGATGATCATATATTATGTATTTCATGTGGTATTTCATCTCTGATATTGGGTGAATCATTTGGCGTGATATTTTGACCTGTTTTGACATTTCATATTGGCTGTCCTAAGTGTTAATTCAAACTAATTAAAAATCAGAAAATCAAATTTTTCTAGGGTTTTGGGCAGAATTCCAAAAGTGCAAGAAACTATGGCAGAATTCAGTTTAATCAGAAATTCTAGGGTAGATTTCCATTTGGGATATTGCACAATCAACAATCCTCAACCAATCATTCGTCTAACCCCATTTTCACTCTTTTGTTTACCTCATCCTAATCATCCATCCCAACCACAACCATAAACCTACATCTAGCATCCGTGTGGGTTTGACTCACTAAGACCCAAAGAAGTTGTGTGTGCTTTATTTTAAGGTGCACAAATGTAGAGAATACTAAAGATTTTTTTTGAAGGCCTTGAATTATTAATCTATGCAATAAGTGTGATAATGATTATTCTATTTATACACATTTTTTAGCCACATAACTTATATTACATTGTTTACTCATTCCATGCTCAAAAATTGTGTGTGGCTCTACAAATTATTCCATAACATGCAAAAATCCCCCCCATTGAATCATTTTATTTGATATTATGACACAGAAAATCTACTAGTGCCAAACTTATTAAAAGTTTTTTTTTCATATCTATGAAAATCTTGAATGAGGAAAAGTTTGATATTTAGTTGATAGCATGACTACAATTGCCTACCATCATGTGGAATTAAAGTTTTTTGGTACATACATTTAAGGGAGATCATTGAGAGTGAGTGTACACATGCCAAAACTTATTAGAAGTTTTTCTTGTTGGGAAACTTGTTGAATGACATACCACATGTAAGCTTGTTTCTTAGTTTTTCTTATGCATTAAATGTAAGCATGCACTTAAAATGATTAAATGAAATAAAATAGTTTCAAATCATAAGAGCAATGTTGGCTAAGTTGGCACTAACACTACTGACAAAACACACCAGGTTAGTTTAGATCAATAGTTTGGTGACTATTTCTACCTAAGAAACCTCTCAAACAATAAGAAGCCTTTGGTGACTATTTCTAACTTGTGCTTCTCAATACTTTTACATTGGTGCATCACAAAAAGTTGTGAACAATACTTTTACAACTCTGCTATGTTGATCAAATAATGGAGAAGCATGTATTGCATCAATTCATAACTTGTGTTGGAATCAACAATAGAGATAATGATTGAAATGAATGCTAAAAATGTATATTATGCTTGGATGATTTTCCTTTAAAGCCTTCTACTTTTCAACTACCTAAGAAACCCCTCAAACAATAAGAAGCCTTCTTAGGATGGCAATTTTTTTTGGCAACTTGTTGATTCATTCATGTGATCTATGTAGCATCTTGTCACTGTCAAAGGTAAGAGTATTTATTTCTTGTAAGGCTATGTCCTTCAATCTTTGGCTCAACCATTGAAAGCAATAAATAGGTGGGTTGGAAGCACAATTAAATCCCTCATGGATGTGTTAGTGTAAGAATAAGAGCACTAAGTGCAATTTGTTTTGAGTGTGTTCATTGTGTGCACACATGGTGTCTAAGAGCAACATTGGGATGCAGTGTTGTAGTTTGTTGTAGTCAGTTACAACAATTGAGTCATGCCATAGTCTTCAAGTGTGCTAGGCAATTGTAGTAAGGTGATAATAAAAGAGTTGTGAGGAACTTGCATCGAGTGTTGTTGGTTGATGCTATTGCATGGGTTTAGTGTTGCATATTAGCTTTGCTCGTGTAGAGGAGCAAATGCTTGTGTCGCAATTGGGGCCATTTTTGGTTAGGTGTAGTGCACAAGCTACAACATCCATCCCTTGGGTCTAGTTCATTGTAGAGGCTTGGATGCATCATGGGGAGTGTGGAAGACTTTTATGGGTATTGCAACAAATTGGGTTGTAAAGCGTGGAAGCTTGTAGAAGCTACACCTATACTACATTTTCCCAATCACCTACATTACTACATTTTCACAAATAAAAAAAATCAAATAGAAATCCTTTACACCAATCGAATAGTTTTTAATTAAATTCAATTTTATTAACTTTTGGAGTTCATCGCCTCTATGTTTGGTGCCTACTATGTTGAGCAGTTGAGGACTTAAATGCATGTTACAAAGATCAATCTTCAAGAGGTGATGACTTGGGCATACAAGGCCTTTTCTGATGACTTTTTTTAAATTGAACAATTTTTTATGCACTACTCATTGTAGTCATTTTTTAGTGTCAACACCTTTAGTGTGTGTGTAAGTGTTTTTGTTGAGGTACTTCTCTTGTGTTTGAGGTCGTCTTTTTGAATTTATTTTCATTTTTTGATCTATTCAAATTTGTTTTTTTAAGTATGTTCATGATTAATGTTAAGTTAAACAAGCAAAAACCCTCAAAAACATTATCTTTACATTCTTCTCTCCTCTCTTTTGTAGATTAATTGTTGCAACTGTAAATCTAGCACGAGAGGAATTACAGTGTTAAAAGGGGCAACCAAGCCTTTCACCTTTGAACTACATTTTGTGAGCAAGTATGCTATTAGATAGACTTGACCTTTCACGTACTTATTAGCTTCCACATATTGGCAGGACGGAAGAGGTTTCCAGGGGCTCCCTGAAGCATCCAATGAATAGTCGGGAGGGTCTCGAAGAGGCAAATGGAGGTTGTACGATGAAGTGGATTGAAAGGCTAGGGTTGGCAACCTCAATAGACCAAGCAATAATGTCTTCTTTTCCCTCCCCACAAGTCAAGTGACTAAGCATGAATGACCAACATCTGATCGGTCTCCCACATACCATACTATTTTAATGTATCAATAGGCATATTTTAAGGTTCGACATATTAGGTGATTATGGTATATTATGAGGTTTGGTCTATAGAAGTTGTGGCATATAGAAAAGCTAGCGTGATAAGGTTGGAGTGGTAAGGGTTCTTCTAGAATCCATAAGGGAAAACCTTGAAAAACTTGAAACCTATTACACTTTGAAACTAACACCATGGATCCTTTAGTTCATTGGCAATAAGAATTGGTTCAAGTGAAAATGAAACATGTCCATTTTGTTGGAGCATTCATTTTGAGCTATCATCAATAAGGATCCAACTACAATTACATTGCAAGCTTAACAATTTGGTGCAACATCAATATAGGTTAAATTGTCAAAAAGCCAAGACAAGGTTATTGAAGTATGCCAATGCTCCAAGTAGAATGCAACAAATTAAGTGTGATACTCCATATTAGACTTGGGAAGAGTTAAAAAGAATGTATGAGATTAGTGTCATGCCAATTAGTGAATCTAATAGTGGCACTTGGCAATCTAAGGTTCAATGAGCACAATATCACAATCTATCTAAACAAGTTAGCCAAGTATAGGCCCAAGCTTGTGGATCTAGGTAAATACTCTTCGAAGGATGATAAGCAAATGTACACACTAGTTTTGGAGAATCATCTGACACCATATAGTAATTTCTTAATCATCATGAGTGATGATTATAAACTACAAAACATATCCTATAAGGCTCTTAAGAAACATATATTCATAGAACACCAACTAAAATTTCTTAATCATCATGAGTGATGAATATAAACTACATAACATATCCTATAAGGCTCTTAAGAAACATATATTCATAGAACACCAACTAAAAAGCTCAAGTTTGCTAGGTTTAACATCCTATCAAGCAATTGTTTCTCCATAAAAAGGCCTGGCTATTAACAAGAAGAAATACTTTTGGACGAAAAATGAGAAGAATAAGACTCATCGCAAAAGTCAATACTCATAACCATTAATTTTTAGAAAATTCCATCTTTTGTTAAGGTGTGCACCAATTGCTAGGCACACACCAATACTCATGGCAAAAGTCTTTTAAAACAAAGACTCCTTTGTTTGAGTGCGTGCTTTTTCTTCCTGACATGCCTTTAAATAGGACAAGAAATCTCAATATTAAACCTTATTTACATTAACGTGTGCCATTGGTCCAACATGCGCCAATACTCATGGTGAAACACACTAACCCTTTGTATCAGCAGACCTAAACTTTTTGGCACGTGCCAATACACTAAAAGAATTTTGACACATGCCAATACATAGAGAATTTTGAAAGTCTTTTGCTTCTTTGTTGAGGTGTGCATCAAAATCACTACACGTGTCAATACACTGACTTCAGAGACAACCCTAAAACTCTCCCCACACGCCCTTGTGCTTTGTCCAGGTGCATTTCTCTACTTGGCACATATTTCATTCCTTTTGCAATGATGCATTGATTTTTGCAAGTGCTTGAATTTATGATCCTACAAGATTACCAAAAAGAACCAACAAGACGATGTGTAGAAGATATGATTTTCAAACATATCAAGAGTAGATAACCGAGGACTTCCAATTGATAAACTTGACTCAATACAAAATTCTCGTATGAGTACAATAGAGGGTACGTGTAGGAAGCATCATAGGGAGCCCTTTGATAAGAACATTGCATGGACATCATCAAAGAAACTAGTGTTGGTGCACTTTGATTTGATGGGACCACAACCCATAAATTTACATGTTGGTTTGAAGTATGTTTTAGTCTTGGTCGATGGCTTTATGAAGAGACTTGGATTTACTTTTTTAAGAAAGATAAGGTGATTTCTACATTCCAAGTCTTTAAGGTGAAAGTAGGGAACTAGTCTAGTAAAAAGATCAAGAAGTTGTGCATAAATAATAGAACATAAATAATAGCACATGATATGTAAACAAGGTGTTCACAAACTTGAGCAACATGACATTTCTAGGGAATTGGCAATTCTCTTGAGGAGAAATAGAATGGAAGGATTCTTTATGATGATCAAAGCTCTCTTTGTGACAATGCTAAATCACTTGGATATGCATGCCAATGATTCTTTGCAACAATCAAAGCTCTTTAGATGGCTAAGAATCTTGTCTTTCATGCATGGACCAAACACATCGAGATCAAGGACCAAACTTATTTTGAAGTTTGCTATTTAATTATTGGGGCAAAGGACCAAGTGGCAGATATATTCACAAAGCATTTGATGGAAAGTAAGTTCACAAAGTTTCAAAAACAATCATCTCTAAGAGCTTGTCAAGAAGTAGGATTTCATCAGGACATTCTCTTGTCAATATATTGAATGTGTTGTAAATCGTCCAATTTCATATTAAGGGGTATATTGAAATGTGATAATATTCCTTTATGTAGATTTTTCCCGCATGTATTCTACCTCATAGTTCACATATCAAATGGAACTATATAAGGAGGTTGTCTATATAATGCAAATAAACTAATCAAGATAATGGATAACTAAGTGATGATACCCAAAGTACCATATTTAAATATCATCTATTTTCCTTCACCCTTTTCCTTCTACTATGCAGTCCTCTTGTGGAGTGCATCATCATTATTATTTTTTTACTCCAGCAAAAAAGGCTAAATAATATTGTAAGGGAGATATAAAGATGAAACACTCCATGGACAGACTGCAATTCCACCGTCAGATAAACAATAACATGTGATTAAGGGGAGTGCCTATAGAAGAAACGAGATGATTAGAAGAAAGAATATTAGAGAGGCAGATCTTAGTCTTTTAGGAGTCATTACAACATCATTCACATATTAGCTAAATAAGGGCGGTCTAGGAAAAACAACCTTGAAAGAACATGTAGGAAAGTTGATAGATTGTACATCTGGTAAAACCTTTGCCATTGTTCAATAAAATTGCACCTTATTGGAGAACAATAGACCCACACATCAAACAGTTGTCAATAAAAGGCTTGAGTCAAGAATCACATCTGAAAATTTCAGAAATTCAAGTTATAGAAAGAAATGGTTGACAATTCTGAGAAGGATTTGCTTGTATCACTTTCTTCCCATACTTGAAGGAAATGCCAATAATTGAAACTAAGACTTTGTGAGCATTGACATCTTCAAAAGTCAAAAAACTGATTATTATTTTGAGAGGAATCACTGAACACACAAATCAGATGTATGAAGCAACTTACAACATCTTGTTATGTATAATCAAGTAATTTATTTATTTTTTTGAAGAAAACAAAGGTGTTTATTTCAAAAAAAGGTTGCCTTTCTCCAAGACTCGTGCATAACAACACATCCCCCAACAATAAGTGTTGTGGACCATTTCATGTTTCGGCCAATACAGAATGGTAAAGTATGCAATTTTGCAGGCATTTAGAAATTAATAAAGAAAGATATCAATGGAGCACTGTTGGGCAATGGGAATCATGGCTAAAATCCAAAAGGAAGTTAACTTCAACTGCTCTCCTTCCTCCTAATGGCCTCTCTGTTATTCCACATTACAACGAAAAACTTAAGAGCTTATTTTTTATTTATTTCTAAAAGTGCACTTCAGGAGATTTTAGTCACATATCTAAGCCACACTCTTAGTATAATGTACAAAAAGGAGATCACAGAAGAAAATGATGATGCTTGCCAATGAAAATATGTGTTTATAAAGGTAGTATACAAAAGCACTAAATATAGTCGAGGAACGTTTCACTTTGTCTAGTAAGTATAGGATGGATCAAATCTTTTGCGACCATCTTTCCTAATGAGAGGTGTATCATCCACTGTTCTTGTTATGTACTCTGTATAAGGTTGTGGTGGTGTCCTAGGGTAAGACTGAGATGAGGGTGGTGAGTGCAAATTCATAGAATTCGACATTTGGGTTCTTGCAGGAGTTCTTTCCACATTTGCAAGAATTTCAGGAGCTGGTTCTGTGCCAAAATTTTGCCTGGCCGGCTCTGGCTGATCGAGTAACCGTAGATAAATAATTACAGTAAGCACAAGTGAAATCACACTAACAACAACTACAATGGAAATGACTTCTAGGGAGAAATTTGACCCAATAAACTTGCCAGGTTCATAGCTCACACCAATCTCCATTTTCTGACCTGTTGTGATTGAAGGCATTATCAGTATTACATTTATTATAGAAATCAATAAAAATCCCAAAAGATAGAATATCTACCAGTTGGTGGAAGTATGATCTCCAACTTGTCAGTAAATCTTTCTCTCTTCAGCACTTTCACCTAACACACAGAAAATCATGTACACAGAAAGTTTGCAATGTCATTATCATGGACACTAAAAACCTCTCTGAAACTGAATCACATTCCTGTAAAATTCGACATCCTCTAAAATCAGCTCAAGGCACGTGTAATCTACATGCTTAAATTACATTGTTTATCTATCTACAGTAAAAAAAGAACTATGTATTCCTCATTCAATTCAATTCCAAAGGTAAAATTTTCATGCAAAATAGCAATGTTACTATAAGTATAAAGTGAACAAATAACCTTGCAAACATGGAATTTCACAAGACAAAAAGCTCACCTCATATTCAGCTCGCCCACCTATTCCCATGTCATGATAGCTGACACGACTAACTGACATAAAATCATTGGCTTGCCACCACAGTTTAACTCTTCCTGTCACCGTATATAACAAGGTCCATGTGAATATAATGCCCACAAAGACAGTCTTCTCAAAACAGATGTAACTTTCAAAATAATCGAGACTTACCAACATTTCCAACAATTGTTATCTGACTTTTATTTGTACTTGGAGTTAAATGCAACTGCACACATCATGAAACTAATTGGTCATAAATGAGAGTAACAAACAGTGAATGGATATTGAGTTTTAAAAAAGTGAAAAAGACCACATTTAGTGTAATTTACTAGCCAGTTCATAGTCACAAAAACAAGATTATGTAAGGAATTAACTGTGACGTGCAAGCACATAATGATAATATAACTCCAAAATATGCTCTTGATTCATCCATTCACTTCATATAAAACTTCATATTACTCCCATAAAAAATCTGGCACTTGATATTCTATATCTTCATGCGAGATCAGTGCAAAAAGACAGTTTGTATTCACATTTCATACTGACTCAAAGCACATAATTTCTGGTAATTCTCAAGAAACAAATTCCAATGTAAAAGAGTTATTTTGGGAGATATATTTTTGAACTTTTTATAACAAAGAATATCAAACAGCAGTTAAACCTAGAACTCATCCATAGTCTGGCAACATTACTTTTGGAAATGATAAAGGTACTCGTTACCTCCTCCATGTCAAGTACAGAAAATCCACCCATGAAAACTACATCAGCAGAACCCAACATCTCTTTTGCTCCTCCAATAACTGCTGTAACTGAAATGTGAAGCATCCCATCTTGATCTCCAACTTTAAAGTTCGGAGATCTATCCTTTAAGCCTGACAATATGAGAGTTAAATATTCTGGACTATGTGGAATAAATGAGCAATAGAAGATCCCAGTAACTGAGTCCTTCCATGGTTTACAGTGCCTGATGATGAGGAAAAGACCATAAACACTGTTAAATCCCAATCATTTTGAAACATAGCTTGTCTAAATCATTTCAATGAAGCTCAATCAAACTAAAATGAACACCTACCCAACATAGGGTGGATCCACAAGGCAATCATAAGAAACTTCCATTCCCTGACTGAATGCTTTGAAACTGTGCCCCTGGTAGTCACTAAAATAACAAAGGCAAATGTGTTAGAAAAACCAATCAATTATTCAGCACAGAGAAATTATATTCTGGTGTATTTACAAAGTCTGAAAATTCAAGGATGAAAATAAACAAATCATCCATCAAAAGATTTACTAAAGTCATAAAGATTTTCAAAACAGACTAACAAGCAGATTTTCTCAACATACTTTACAATAGAAGCTAACTTTTAATTTAATGAATTCCATGCATATACAATAAGCTTTCATATCAAACTATAATCTATGCAGATTGGCAATAAATACTAGCACCATCCAGAATTTATCATTAGCATAAGCACAAAAATACCAACTAAAGATCAAAAACGCATAGCAGGTGTAGAAGCAAATAAATCTGTGGAAGTGCAGACTTGTTAACACTAGCTTTTAAGTTAGACATTTTACAAGTAGAAATGTCTGCACTGCATCACTATTGGTTAAAAATGCACAAAATGTATTTGTATTATACAAACCAGGCTACCTTCCCTCTTTTGCAATTTGAATTATGGGCTACTTCCTCTTGCAAATCATAATTTTTGTAATCTTTGATCATGGTAGAGAAATTGAAAGTTGGTTAGCAACAAATAGATAAATTTTTATTCTAGTCATTAGCAAAGCACCAAAATATTGTGGGACGAATATCTAATAAATCATGGAAGAACCACATCACATCGTGGGAGGATTTGTTGTATTCTTAGATGCACTTAAGGCGTGAGATCAATGATCACAAGCCAAAAAATTATGGCTAGGGCACACATTCTTTTTTCTAGTCATGTGAGTGCATTTTTTGCACATATATAATTAATTAATAATATATAATTATTTATTATTAATTTATTGTATATAAATTATAATATACTATATATTATTATTATAATATTTATATACATACAGCCATACTTGTACCCAGGGGGAAAAAAATTGCCATACTGGCATACCCAAACCCCGAATCCGTACCCATTCCTGTACCCAAACCGGCAACTTAGTTATTAACAAATAAATCAGCACCCTCTTTAATCCAACCCAAAGCATGAGGCATGAGGTGCTGATAAATTTTCAACCAACTCTTGTGAAAACTAACCTTTTTTGTAGAAAAAGATAATTTAGAATCAACCTCTAAACTGCAATCAATTACTTTTGTTTCATTACGAATAGACATAGTGGTCTTCTTACCATTTTAACCTTTTCGATATGAGTACTATTCTAGATGTAGCGTCCAGCAGGTTTCATCCATATTGATATGACCATTCACATCACAATGGTCATAATGCTTTGCAAGCTTTGTTTTTGTGTTTGTAGCATTTGCCATCTTTATCTTGGCCATGGCTCCTTTTGTCTTTAGAGAGGATGGAGGACTATCTACTTACAGATAGTGAGCATGTATATATGCTTCATCAATGTCCACCGGCTTGAAGAACAATATGGGCCTCAAAAGATGCCTATGAAGGCCTCTAATGTATTTCATCAACACATCCTCTTCTTGCCACTCCATATATTTATCCTCTTAATCATTTAAATATATTTACAATAGACAAAGTCAGTACAGCAGGCAGTTATTACATTGGAACCAATATAAACAACGATTAAGACAATCGGACTTCATATAGAGGCGGCAGTCTGTTTATAAAGGGCTGCAATTAACCTTTACTATGTAATGTCCCCTTTTAGGATATTCTTGATCTCTTAACCTGCACACAAGAATACTACTAGAAGACATAAGCACTATTAAAAATCAATACATCATGATTATAATCAATAACATTGGACACGAATGTAATGTTACCTCTGCGTACATATATTCAATTCCTGCAATCGCAGACATTAACAACATATGCAAATACATAGATTCTTTCATAGTCATTAGGGTTAGTACTATCATGATCATAATCAATAATAATGAATAAGAGTATAACATTATTGGAGAGAGCATATATTCAATTGCATTTCTTCATACTTTAATATACTTATACTTGATACGTCTTTTGCCTCATGATATACTTTGGGAATAGCTATCATCATGCCCGGTTGTTAATCTAACCTAGCCCTAGCGGAGGATAGGTATATACTCGTTAAGGCACTGGATAACAATACTCCATTACCATAGGCCCAAGGGCTTCATTGCACACCCGACAATTCCTCACCACTTGAGGGTCACCTATCGTGTAAGCTAACAGGTACTGTTCTCCACTGCCATAGGCCCAAGGGTTTCATTGCAATTCCTCACCTACTTGGCTCAAGGGCTTCATTGCACACCCGGCAATTCCTCACCACTTGAGGGTCACCTACCGTGTGAGAATCAATTAACAATTAAACCGCCCTTCCTTAACTACTCAACCGTCCTCATAGGGGTAATAGATGAGATTAATGACGTGGCAAAGTTTGCTTATCCCTAGTATATCATGGGCAAGACTTGATTAGCAAATGTAAGTTAGAAATATCATACCGATTTGTAGATTTGCTCTCCTTAGGGATGTACAAGTGATCTTGTGGATTACTAAGATGATGATTGCCTTGATTTCTCACAAGGCTGCCACAATAATTAGAATTCTTTTTATGTAAGGCTGTTCTATATATACTCGTAGTATATTTATGCAAATCTGAATTTTGATTCATATATATATATATACCGATTTGTAGATTTGCTCTCCTTAGGGATGTACAAGTGATCTTGTGGATCACTAAGATGATGATTGCCTTGATTTCTCACAAGGCTGCCACAATAATTAGAATTCCTTTTATGTAAGGCTGTTCTATATATACTTGTATTATATTTATGCAGTTCTGAATTTTAATTCATATATATATATTTCAGACTTATATTATTTCTTGTATATCTGCTGTGTATCTAATTCTATATGAAATATGAATTCAGAAATTATCTTCCTTGATTGCTTATATCAGAAATATATTATCTTCCCCCTTATTCCTTCATCATCTCCCATTTCTTATACCTCCTCCAAAGGAACCTCTTTAAGGAAGGGTTATGTCTCTTATATGGTGATCGCTGCTCTTGGCATCTATTCCTTTCATTTGTTAATTAATACAAAGTGATTACCGTATCATTTCATATAAGTCATATTAATTTATTATATGCTATGTAATAACCTTGCTGCTGTCTAACTATTAATCTTGATCGGTACTGTTAGTATTTGATCTTTAACAATCGCTGCATATTTGCCTTTATGTAGAGCTTCATATATGGAGGTCGGCCACTTAATCACATTTTTCAAGCGATCTCATTGCTAACATTCGCTAGTTATGCATATTCGCTGTAAATACTATATAAATATATTTATTTCTATATAAATGTATAGTATTATATATATTATATTATATTATATAGTATTAATATATCATATTACAATTATAATAATATTTAATTATTAATATTTATATTATTATTATTTATATTTTATGTTTATATTTATACAATATATATATTATATATTATATATTATATTTAATAATTATTATAATTATAATAATATAATATTTATATTTGTATTAATAATTATATTTGTTTTTGATAAGATAAGCGGCAAAAAAGGGTGCCGAACCCATTACATATTAGCCAAAAAGGCACACCAGAGTTCCATCAAAGAACCAAAAGACAAAAACCGACTGAACCAGAAAGAAACAGTTAAAAAGAGACCAAAGACCTAGACACGGGACAGACAACAGACCAACAGCAGATAAAACCAAAAAGCACAGAAAAAGCCCCCAACAGCTAATTAAACATCTGGTCCTAGTCATCAACCAAGAACTTGTAGAGATCCCTGTACTCCTTGAGCTCCTTCTCCTTCATATCCTGGCTGGAAAGCTCGACGTCCTCGATGACAGCAAGAGTCGTGGTCGACCGGTGCATCACTTTCGCAGAGAACTTTGCCAGCGTCTTGAACTTTCGCTCCAGCTTGTTGACCCTAGCCGAGAGGATTTCGATCTCCTTTATCTTTGACAACAACCTTGCCACTCTTCTTCTTCTTGCCAATTTCCTTGAGCACTTTCTCCGAGCTCACAGAATCAGCCCCCTTAACATTGAGTTCAGGGAAATTACTAGGCCCGTCCTCCGCTTCACCCTCCACATTTTCATTTTTAGTTTCCTTGTTGACAGAAAATTCACCCCCCAATTGTTCAGTCTCAGGAACAATAGTGTCCACTTTGTTATTTTCATTATCAAAAATACCATCACCCTCCGGGTCCGCAGTATCCTCCGCCATCTCAATAACCTCCTCCTTTTGGAGAGCAGTACTAGGCTTAGCTGCAAGCTTCGTCGACGGCACCCGGGGTTTACTATCAGTTATAGTGAAAACCGCATAAGCAGTGTTGTCAATTCCACCAATCCCTTCCTCAGAGGTAACCTCCTCCACCACCACAGACACATTTTTGGCCTTCTTCCCACTCTCCGTACCACATTTCACTTTTTCTTCTTCTGAGGGGTCACCTGGGTTGAAACACCGAGAAGGATTTTTCTTTTAACAGGGGTCTTCACAGAGGTCATGGTAGTCTAGTCACAGGTCTTAGGCTCCGAGCTTCTACCAGCAATAGCTTTTTTCTTACCCGACTTAATGGACTTGGCATACTTCTCTGGAGTGATTTCCGTGATAATCACGGGGCTAGTGTTCACAGGAATGGAACAAGACGGTAGGGGAGAAACAACCCTAGAAGCCATGAGGGCTTTAGAGGGGCAGAGGGCTGAATGGAATTTCTACAGTCTGAGGATAAGCCTCTGGTGGAGCGGGATGAGAGGTTTACTTGGGTCTATAGCATTTTGCTCAATGGCAGACGCAATCGACGCTTCCAGGGACATGAGCAAATAAAAGGGGAAGCTTATCACCTTATTACAACAAAAATGATTGAGTAGAGAAAAATGATAATGGAAGAAACATTTGAATCTACCTTCGAGAGTGAAGTACTTAATGAACATATAACACACCTTGTCCCAGGGTTTTGGCAGAATTTCGTGATCAAACCCCCCTGAAGGCTATGTAACACCTCGCCTTTCTTCAGAAAACAAGCCATGCCCTCCGGGTCAGAGACTTTGCTCTTTTTTGGTGCTTGATGCCATCCGTAGGCATACCAGTCGCCATGCCTATCACTTCCTCTGAGACGTCGAAACCCACACCGCCCACCTTCACTTGTCTATCCTCCCAAGAGCGCAAGAACTGCATTGAGAGGCTTTCATTGTGGCCCTGCAAGCATTCAAGATAGGATGCAACCCCACCCTCCTGGCAGATGTGCTAGAGGGTATTGTTACGTTTTATCTCTTCACAAGACTCTGGCTCAGTGTGAGACCTATCCCCTCCATAGCGAGATGGCACCAAACAGACAAGCTAGAAATGCAAGAAACAACAAAGGACATAGAAACTTTCGGATTGCAGAAAATATCTCAAACGCCAATATTCATACTCAGGGTAATGAGTATAATGTCTTTTCGGCCGCCGGGGGTGGCATACTTACTTAAATTCGCAATATGCGAACTATCACTCCCTTTCTTGCCATAATTACAAGGCATTAATTGGTCATAATTAGAGGTGCTACTTAGAGGCGTCAAGTAAATCATGTGACAAGTCATGTGAAACCCCACCTCATGCCTCCCCGTCCGCCTGAAGGCCAAGCAATCTTTCGTACAATGACGGATCCCAAGTTTGACATGTCTGAGCTGGCAAGCAAACATCATTTTCCTCAAAACATAAGTCCTCATATCCAGATGGCAGTCGAAACTGGATCCCATATGGTGCCCAAAGTACTCCCTAGGCCAGGAGGTCGAAAGATTAATTAAATCAATCATGATAGGTCAAGAGCGGGGCTACGTTCCTTCTCAAGAAGGTTTTGTATCTGGCTAGGTAAATTATTCTTACTTCACCAACATCTCCAAGTGTCTAAGCTCTGCCCAAGGTTAGCCATCCTATCCGCCACTTTATTACCTTCGCAGTAAACATGCCCAATTTCTATCTGTTTGAACCCAGTCAATAAGCAAACAATGTCCTCCGTAATATCCTTCAGCTTCCAATTGCTATTAGACCTACCAAGAGCCGCCTCAATGATGATTTTCGAATCTCCTTCCACTTGTAATTTCTCCAACCCCATAGAGAGCAATTTTGATACCCCACAACAAGGCCAACCTCTCCGCCACATTATTGGATTGGATGCCGATGTACCCGACATAAGCAACAATGAAGCCTCCCTAACTATCTCTGAAAATCCCTCCCCCACTAGCCATCCCAGTATTTTTCTTTTCAGCTCCGTCGAAATTTAGTTTGATCCACTTCCTTGGAGGGGGTCTCCAGAGGGTGTTTTGTCTAGCTAGTTTTTTGGAATTGTCAATCTTGGTTATGTCCGTTGTCATGCTCCAATTCATGGTCGTCCGCACTTCCACCAGAGTAGGGGGGTTTTCAGCGACATGAAGAATGTTGGCTGACATGTTCTCAGAGACCAATTTGCAGAAGTAGTAAAAGACCTCATTCGCAGAACGAGCTTTATCTCTGAAAATTCTATTGTTTCTTTCCTTCCACATCTTCCCCAGATTTCTTTGGAAAAATCGCAGTGGAAAAGAAGATGCTGGATGGACTCTTCTTCTTTAAGACAAAGCACACATCTGTTGACCAACTGGAACCCCCTTTTTTTGAGATTATCAGTAGTAAGGATTTTGTTATGAGCAACAGCCCACCAGAAGAAGTTAATTTTAGGTGTCCGCTTGTTATTCCAGACATTCTTCCAAAACCAATTCCCCTAACCACTGTTTGTCAGCAGTAAGCAGATTTAACCAAAAAGTTCCCCTTTTGGTCCTATCCCCAGAGCATTTCATCCTCCCTAGGAAGAATCGGAATTCTATATTTGTTCAGTTCTATCTGCAGATCCTGACACTCTTGATTCTCATGCTGACTATTTTTCCAGCAGTCTGAAAGCTTCTTCCACTGTCTTTGGCTGTGGGAATGAGTAGTGATGAAATTGCTGACCCAACTCCCAAAATGGTTGACAACTCTTTCCTTGATGATGTTGTTCTTCCTGCAAGCCAGGGGCCCCTCCATGATCCAATTGTCCTCCCAAAATCTGATTTTATTTCCCTTCCCCAGCTTCCATTTGATGCCTTGGGCCAGAGTGCTTCTGGTTTTGACAATTTTGTTCTAGATAATAGAGCCTTTGGGGTGGGGTCTCTCTATCCAGAAGTCCAAGTTTATCCCCATTATGCAAGTATTTGGCTTTCATAATCCGAACCCAGTCTTTCTCCTCCTTTAGGAAGGTCCACCCAATTTTGGCCAATAGCACTTTATTCATCACTTGGATTTTTCTAATTCCCAGTCCCCCTTGAGTTTTGGGAAGACAGTCTTTGTCCCGTCCAACCAGCGAGATCCTCTTCTTTTCCTCAACTCTAGTCCAGAGAAAGGTCCTCTAGATCCTCTCCAGTTTTTCTGCCACATACCTGGGCATTTTAAAGAGGGATAGGAAATAGGTGGGGATACCCTGCAAAGAGGCCTTCAACAGTTGATGTTTTCCAGCTTGACTTAGGAGCTTTTCTTTCCATCCCTCCATTTTCTTTTGAATTCTTTCTAGAACGGTGTTTCAAAAAGCCGGGGTCACCTTGACATGAGGGGCAAACCCAGGTAAGTAGTCGGGAGATTAGCCATGTTGCATTCAAGGATGTTTCTCACCCTGACTTGGAGTTCCAAATCAATGTTGAAGAAGACATTACTCTTTTCATAATTAATGCACTAGCCAGAAACCTCTGCATAGGCGTTCAGTAGGTTTTTCCATCTTCTGGCCTCAACCACCGAAGCCGCCCGAAAGAGCATAGTATCGTCCACAAATTGTTGGACAACAAACGGACCCAAGGTAGACATCGCTTTGACACCCCTGAGGGACTAACTATTTAGGTGGGATAGAATATTTCTAACCAAGACCTCAGCCAAAATTATAAACAGGTAGGGGGAAAGGGGATCTCCCTGTGTGATGCCTCTCCCAGCATCAAAAAACCCTTGAGTGCCATTGACCAGGACGGAGTACTTCACAGTGGTGACACATTCTTTTATCAGGTTAAGCATTCTATCTTTGAACCCGAACTTTCCCAGGACTTTGAATAAGAAATCCCAGGAGACTGTCATAAGCTTTAGATATATCCAGTTCGAGAGCCATGCTCGGATTGTTACTTCTGTCCATCGAGTGAACGATCTCATGGGTGGATATAGCAGCATCCATAATCTGTCTGCCAGGGACAAAACCTTTTTGGCAGTCCGAGATAATGCTGTCCCAACAGCGATTGAAGTCTGAGGACCAGAGTCTTCGTAATGATTTTATAAATGGTGTTACACATGCTAATGGGACGGAAGTCAGCCATGGAAACTGTGATGCTCTTCTTGGGGATAAGCACAATGAACATGGCATTGATCTGCTTGAGGATTTTGCCAATCCTGAAGAAGTCCCTGATAGCAGTCGTGACATCATAACCCACTGTCCCAAAAGTCTTGGAAGAAGGCCGAAGGAAACCCGTCCGGACCCAAAGCTTTGAAGGCCCCCATAGAGAACACAACCACCCTAACTTCCTCCTCAGTAACAGGCTTCAATAGTCTATAGTTATCTTCCTCCGAAAGGATAGAGGAAATGTTGTCCAATAGTTTATCTTCTTTGCCTTTGTCAGGCTTGTTTCTGTGCTCCATAAGAAGTTTCTAAAGTAATTGGAGGCAAGGTCTCCCAGTTCCTTGTCCTCGACAATTTCCCTATTGTTCTCATCTAGCAACTTGGTGATCCTATTCCTCTTCCTATGCTTCATGGCTAACTGGTGGAAGAAAGCTGAGTTCCTATCACCCTCCTTCAGCCATTGCACTCTAGATTTCTATTTCCAGAAGATTTCCTCCTTTCTGGTGATATCCTTGAGATTTTTGAGCAAGGCCTCTTCCATATTATGAGTGTTCTCACTCACATCCCCCCTAGCCATGTTGACTTGAACTTCCATTAATCTGTCAGTAATGTGCATTTTTTGGTTCATCACATTACCAAAACAAAATTTATTCCATCCTTTGACTTTGTGCTTAACATGGAGAAGTTTCTAGGTGAGTCTGAACATGGGAGAACCATGCACCGGGATCCTCCACCAATCAACAATGCAGTTTCTGAAATTAGGGTGGGAGGCCCACATGATTTCATATTTGAACAAAAAGGCCCTTTAGGAGCACCATCAGTCCAGGAGAGGAGGGCATTGTGGTCAGAGATGGTGCGAGGAAGGGCTGACAGGATAGAATCTTGCACCCTATCCCAGTTAGAAGAGGCCAAAAATATATCCAACTTCCCCTGAAACAGTTGATCTCCCCTTCTTCTGTTGGACCAAGAATAGAGTTGGTTGTTCATCTCTATATCCATTAGCTCAGTCTAACTTAGAAAGTCTGCCAGGTCAACCAGTTGTCCAAGTAGTCCATGTTTCCCCCGGACTTTTCCGAGGGGAAAAGTGGGGTGTTGAAGTCTCCCCCCAGTAACCATAAAGTCGATCTTTCAGCATTACTTTTAGGGATCAGGTCGTCCCACAGTTCCTTTCTAGCGTTCATGGTGTTGGGGGCATATATATTGATCAACTTCCAACTTTTCTTATTCATAGTGCATTTTATTTCCAGACTGTTTTTGCTAAGTGAGCAGTAGCTACCCAAAAAGTTATACTTGTTCCACATAGTAACTAGGCCCCTGAAGCTCCCATGGAAGGGCTGATAATGTAATCAGCCATGGGCCATATAGTATTAGCAATCTTTTTGAAATTTTCTTCAGACATCTTAACTTCTTGGAGAAGGATGATATCCACCTTATTGTCAAAAATGCAGCTCCTGATCGTGAGCTGTTTCTGAGGACTATTTAGCCCTCACATTCCAAGTGATGATCTTCATTTACGAGGTCTTCTGGAGATAGCCTCCAGTGTGCTCTGTCTCCCAATGGCTATTTCCTTGGTTACTTCCCTATTTCTTGTTTCCCTCTATGACAGTTTGCCTTCCTTTCCTTCTATCCCCACATCTGCTGACTTCTTGCCTTTCCCCTTCTTCTTGGGAGTGATCCACCCCTCCTGGTTACTAGGACCTGTCCCAGGAGATAGAATCTTAGTGGGAGAAAAAGTGGTTTTCTTAGAGCTTGACGAGCCTACCAACAACGGACCACAACACTAAAAGATTGTTCTCCACCCAAAACCCCAGTCCCAAGAGCATTATTCCTTGGCAAGGGAGTCTTTTCATTAGGGGATAAAATTTCTCCATCTTCCGTCTCAATCGAGCCCACAAAAGTACCCTTCTTCTAAGTCGACTGTTCAACTTCGGTGTCCCTCTGAATCTAAAGCGGAGGTATGGGTGTGGTCTCCTTGGTTGAAGTTGGGAGTTCAACCTCAGGATCTCCCTGATCCTGGACCTTCTCCAGTTGCTTTGCCAAGAGAGGGACTTGATGCTATCAAGCAGGTCCTCTTTAAACGGGTAGTCCTCCACAATATTCTCCTCCTCTGAGACCTCCTTGCCTTGTTGTGGCTTTAATTTTTTGCATTTGTTGATGAGATGCCCTTTTTTGGAACAGTTTTGGCAAAAGGTGGTAGCATTTTCATACTCTAGGTGTTGCTCCCAGCAACCATATTTAGATTTTAAGTTAATAGTATTAGGTAGAGTTTTATAAATGTCTACACTAACACAAAATCTAGCAAACACTAACCCGATTTTATGCTTAGTGGTGCTGTCCAGGGCGATAAAACGCTCAAAGGAGTTCCCAATCCATGTGAAAATCTCATCCTAGAATTCTAGCAAAAGTCCAGGGAGTCTGACCCAGACCGGAGCCGACCTACTGAGTTCCATAGCAGCATCAAACCCTGGTTTCCAATGCCCTAGACAGAGGTTGTGTTTGCCATACATCCAGTGGCCTTCAACCAAAACCTCAACTAAGTCCTCTCTGGCTATGAACTTAAAGAGGAAGAGACCACCTGTCATGGCGCTAGTAACCACGCTACCTTTAAGGTGCCATCTTGAGGCCACCCAACGTCAGACCATGTCAATGTTGGGTCTAAAGGCTTGGAATCTACCAACCAAGGATAATTCCAAGGCAGAGGTTATTTTGTCCATCATCTGATCTGGGATTTGGAACTCCGTTCCATTCACATGCTCTAACTGCACTGGGGCTGCAGAGTCTTTGACAGGCCTACTAGTTTCCCCTAGAAGTGCTTGTTTCCAAACCTTGGGATCCAACCCCGAAGCTGGAGATATGAGCTCGGGCGTACTGACCAGAACAGTATCATCAACGGGAACCTCCTGAGGGCCCATAGGGGGGGCAGGGGGCCCCCCAGGGCTAACAACCACCATGAGTGAAGCAGGTCAAACAGTGTGAAGGCGGGAAAGTTGCAGAGCGGGATGGTTATAACATGAGAGTACAAGGACACCGTATAATAATTATATTTGTTATTTATAATATATTTAATTATTTAAATAAATATATTATATTATATTTTAATTATATTAGAACAATATTTAGTTTATAATATTTAATTTATAATTTATCAATATGGGGACATGACATACTAAAGGCAGAGACCTATGAGAAAGGTTGTGTCTCGTTAGAGACAAGATATATTAGTGAAATCCATCGAAGCCATGGAGACACAACAGACATAATCTGCAAGATATAAGGAGTAGAAATAAAAAGGAACATCATCTAAGTTTAATATATATTTTATCTATAGGAGCAGACATAAATCTGATATAT
Source organism: Cunninghamia lanceolata (assembly GCA_027924645.1). Taxonomy (NCBI): domain Eukaryota; kingdom Viridiplantae; phylum Streptophyta; class Pinopsida; order Cupressales; family Cupressaceae; genus Cunninghamia; species Cunninghamia lanceolata. Next base: position 7,376,293 of record BSBN01000165.1, on the reverse strand, counting down.
ACAGATCTGCAAGAAAAGAAGAGATAACTTAGAGTTGGAAGAAGTATATAAAACTGCAGTCAACACTAAAGAAAGGAATACAATCCTTAGATCTCCAAGGATACAAAGGCAAAAATTATATACTTGGTATGATGTATCTAAGCCTATGTTTATTATGATGAATGCCATGTAGTAAATAATGAGAAATGTATATAATTGAAAGATTATCATTAGTATCATTACACATGTATATATAAGCATTGTGAAACTTGCTATGAAATATATATATAAGGGAAAACACAATAGAATTCACAACACATTGAAGTGGTGATATGTTCAAACTCAACGCCTATTTATTTCTATTGCCTCCAACCTATGAGTGGCGCGGTTTTGTTAGGGAGAGGCAGAGTAATCCCATCCATCGAGGTGGTTTCATCATGCCCTAGACAAGTAATTCCCCATCCATGGTTGAGGATTAGAAGAGAAATAAGGATTGAGACTTGAACATAGCCAATACAGAATGTGCTATGAATAAATGTGATCATTTGGTATGTTGAAGTATATCGAAGGATGTTCAAGTTAATACTTAGTTATTTCTATTGCCTGCAACCAAGGACAGGGTTGATTTTGTTAGGGAGAGGCAGAGTAATCCCATTCGTCGAGGTGGTTTCATCGCGCCCTAGACAAGTAATTCCCCATCAAAGGTTGAGGAATAGAAAGGAAGTAAGGATTAAGACTTGAACATAGTCGATACTGAATTGCGTTATGAATTGAACTAAATGTGGATTATGCTATGATGATTTGATCTCGTTGCTTATGTCATGTAGTATTGTTCTCATTATTAATTATGCTATTATAGATGAATTTAATATGAATGATGCTAGGAAATGAATCTTATCTTAAATTATTGATATTTCATATTTCTAATGTCCCTTTCTAGTGATCTTATTGTATGCAAGTAAAGAAATCAGGAATATCCTAAAAGGGGACATTACATCATGAAAGCCATATAGAAGATGTATAGCACAAAGGAGGCCTCATTGATTTGACATGAGTGGACCAAATTTGTTGAACTTAGGAACTACTTGACTTGGTGAAGGAAAGCTTAGTGAGTTAATGATGGTTGTATGGACCTTCATCACCAATCAGCTCATTAGCCATTCAACTCTTATCATAGGTATTTAGTGTAATAACCCACCCCTTTATAGTTTTCTATGGTTTAGTTGAACCTAGTGCGTTTTGTGTTTTTTGAACGCATTGTCTTTCAATAATGAACAATACCCATGTGAAAGATAAGCGAATACATCAAAATATCAACATACCCATTTGCTGGTTCAAGCTTATAAATCTGATAATGGATATTACAGCCAACTAGTACAAACAAATCCCTTTGGAATCACCAAAACATGAGTTCTTTGCTCACACAATGAAGGGACAACAATCACAAGGAGAGAAACGCCTCGAATGGAGATGATAGAAAGCCCTCAAAACCTGAACGTTGGTATCTATGTTGACCCATTATATGCTTTTGCCATTGAAGCCCCTTGTTTATCCGATCAGAGATAGTTTTCAGGGGTCGTTTTCCTCAAAAAATGACTAAGTATAAGTCCCCGTGTTGTTCCCCTTTTCTCCCTTAGAATATTTTCCATATTTTGCCTTTGGTCGGCAAATCAGCTTTTTTTTTAACTTGCTAACTTTTTAGGAGTTCAAGTATTTGCCGACTCACTGATGTGGTGCCAGCAACAGTTAAGGAGTCGCGCCAAAGGAAAAAAATTTAAGTAAGCGGCCAAGGAAGGAACTCATGTCTTTTGTCGGCAAATCGGCAAAAGTCCAAACTAGCGAACTAGTTCGGAATTTCGCAAGTTTGCCAATTCACCAACAAGGCAATAAAAGGGCAAAAGGAGACAAGGTTGCGGCAAAGATATTAAGGTAAAGGAAAGAGGAGTCCTCTATCGACGAAAGGTATGGTTCGAAAACCCGAAGGTTCGCCGATAGAGTAAAGATGGAAGAGTGATGCCAAAGTAAAGGTTCGGCACGGGGCAGATTTGCCGATAAGGCAAATAGAGGTAATATTTTGCTAAGGCATAAAGAGTTCGACAAACAGCCTTTTTGCCGATAATGAAGAAGTAGTGCCACGACCCTTGGTTCTAAAAAGGGCGAGTTTGCCGATAAAAAAAAAGACCTTGCGTGGCATCATCGGCAAACCGGGTGGAGACCAAACCTTCCAAAGATTCGCATTTTTCATATTTCGCCGATAAGGCGTAAGAGAGTTAAAAGAGAAGTGCAAAGGAAAAGGTTTGTTCGAAAATATTCATGTTTGCCAACAAGGCAAATATATAAGCAACAAACGACTAAGGCAAACAGGAAGCAAAAGAAAAGAGAGTTTGACAAAATGGATTTTCGTCAACAAAGGCAAAACTGGCTAAAGATGAAAGGATAAAAGGGAGCTTCATCGGCGAATTGGAGAAAATTGAAAATTGGCAAGAGGTTCGAGTTTTTTGATATTCGCCGATAGCGATAATGCAAAGATCCAGCGTGCATTCATTGGTTCGGTATAATAACGATTTACCGATAAATGGCAAATAGGTGAGAAAAGGTGCCAAGTAGTTAAAGTTCAAAAAATATAAGATTTGCTGATAAAAGGCAAATAGCTTCCAAGTTTTGAAAAGGTGGAATTCGCCGATAAGGCGGATAAGGATGAAAGCGGCAAAGGGAAAGTTCAGAAAAGCTAAAAGTTGCCGACAGAAAGAAAGGAGTCAAAGAAAGGTTCGTAAAGGGAGAAAATTGCCGATAAGGCAAGAGAGTGAAAATGAAGAAAGAATGGCGAGGGCTCAGTTTAGAAAATGTGAGATTCACCGACAAGGTAAATAAAGGGAGAAAAATGCAAAAGCTCGTGATGAAGGCCAAAAGCCCAAAGTCCGACAAAGGGACTAAGGCAAAAAGAGACTAAGTCCAATTTTTTTGGAGTATGGCTTCCTGGCCTTCCCAATTTCTCCAACCACTTCCAGGAGCATCATCAATGCGAAGTGACTGGCAAGGCATCAAGGCATTTAATGCAAAGTGACAGGCTGACATCAAGGCGTTTAATGCAGTTAATGTGGTTGTTGAAGATTTTGGCGCCCAGATCTTTCTCAAACCAACTTAGGATGGCTATAAAGGCAAGATCAAATCTCTTGTAAAAGGTTGGTCTTTTTACCATTTTCAGGTGACTAAGTGCAGAGCTCTCGAGGGTTTCAAAGAGCAAAAAGGTTCCAGTTTTCCAACGGATAAGACACAGGTTTTGAAAGGTTCATATTGATTTCAATTATCATTGTATGAACTTCTCCTATAATTTTTCAAGGAAATCCTAAGTTCAACTAGGGTTTCCTCTTACCACACTTTGTGGTATGACTGTAACCGTTTATCAAATGAATCAGACAAATTCTTAAAACATTACATGTTGTGTAATGATCTCTTTTATGGTTATAGATGAATGATTATGTGTTGACACAGGATTACTAAGTATATTCTTCATTGATTGATGTCTTTCTTGCATCCAAATATCCGAAAAGTGCATGTTTCATCCCTTTTGTTGTCTTCTTCCCTCTGCTGAGCCGTGATCTCTATAACCCGTTATATTAGGCACCGGTCTGAAGTGCTTGATCACCCACACTCTTTAAAAATCAAAACAAACTTATCATGTGTGAAGTAAGTAGTTCTTGCAAACAAGCATACCTGCACTTTCCATTGTCAATGGGAGTGCCTTCTCATCAGCTATATAGGGGTTATTAGTGACAACCAGTTGTTCTAGGTCCAGTGACAATCTTTGGGGCCTAGAAGATGATTAGGGTTTGGTTGTCCTTTCATTTTTAGTTGTTCGTCTGGTGTTGAAACCAATATCTGTTCAAGTATACCTCCTTGGAATATCTCTCCTAAGTCTAAGTTGAGCTCAAACTGCAGAGGAGCCTACCCACTCTTGTTAGTTGGCCAAAATCATGCTAAACTTGTTGATGAACCTCTTCCTATCATCCAGAACGACCATCCCCGACCTTGGTATTTAGGAATGTTTTAGGGTTTAGGGTTGCAGCTATTTTGGGGCACAACACTCACCACATAGTACTCAGCCTAGAACTCATAATCACTTAACTTAATAGTTAAGGATTCGCCTTTTGCATGTAATAACAAATCCATCAACTACCCTAACCTTGAGTCCCTCAAACTCCTCCGTCTTGAGTCCTCTCCTTGCCACTAGACCCTCATTGATGAAATTGTGTGTAGCCCCTGTGTCAAGAAGCATAGTCACTCTCTGTCCTTCCAAGATTCCCCGAATCCTGAAAGATCTCTCTTTTTGAATAGCAGAAAGATAGGTTGTGGGTCTATCATCATCCTACTCACCCTGGGACTCTCCTACTGCACTATCCGCTTCACTATCCTCCGGATCAGTGTGCTGGTCTGATTTTTCTAAAGCGGTTTCCTCTACTGAAAAGTATTCAATCTGCTTTACTTGGCCCTTCATAGGGCATTTATGGTTGGGGTCCCATGGACCCTTACATTTGAAGCACAATTTCTTTCTCCTATACTCATTTAGTGCATCATCATCAAGTCTAATGGATGGTTTCTTCTGCTGGTCTATGTCTCAATGATGGTATCTTTTCTCTTTCTTAAGAGGGAATGATTTAGAAATGAATTTACTCTTCGGAACAGCAAACTCCATACTCTATGCTTTCTTGATGTAAGACTCAAGTGAAGAGGGAATGATTTAGAAATGAATTTACTCTTCGGAACAGCAAACTCCATACTCTATGCTTTCTTGATGTAAGACTCAAGTGATCACTTGAGTCTTACTCTGGATCCTTATTGTCAAATCTCTCTATAAGCTTATTTGTGAATTCATCATATGTGGTGATCAAGTTATGGCCCAAGGAGATCAAACCGTGGTACCACCACTCATGAGCTACTCCATCTAAATGTATGGTGGCAAAGTTGAGTGCTTCATCTTCCGGCATAGGCTTAAGAGTCAACTAGTTGTCTAACTTTTGCACCCACGCTCTAGCTGTCATTTTGCCACTCCCATCAAAATGCTCCAAAGAAACCTTGATAAAGGCATGCTGATAATCCTTGTTAGTACGTTGTGCCCTGTAATCTGTCCTACCACCCATACTTGCTCTCTACCTCTTATGGTTCATAAACTGTTCCAAAGACATCTCCCTAATCTCAGGTGGAAGAGTCATGTACTCTGCATGATGCAACCTAACCTCCTCTGCCATAGGTATCTGTGCCTTATGCTCATGGATAATAGGTGCCTCCTCTCTCCATTGAAAGGTAGGTTGTAGAGGCCTAGGAAGGGTTTGTCCTAGTGTTGCGACCACTACCCTAACCAACATGCTGGTGATTATTATCATTTGACCCACTTGTGTCGCCATCATTTGCTACATGTGGCTGTGGTGTCGGGTTACTCTGATTCATTCTGGCTAACAGCTAAGACATCATATCCAACACAATATCAAACTTCCTCTCTATTTTGGAGTTTGGGCTCTCTGGTTGTTCTGCTCTTTTGTTTCTATCCGCCATATGTCCTGTAATACTATCACTGTCACTGGATGAATTTCTATGCATACCCAAAATACTTAATATAGTTTCACCTTCAAGAACCTGTGGGGGCTACCACTGACAGGTTATCTTTGGTATAAACTTGTTTCCAAACAATCATGAACAATGTTCAACACAGGCTGACAAGATACACTAGCTTTGATACCACTGTAATAACCCACCCCTTTATAGTTTTATGTGGTTTAGTTGAACCTAGTGCGTTTTGTGTTTTTTGAACATAAGATAAAGATTGCATGCATGTGAAACTCAGAAAATAACACAAACTAACAATACCCAGATGCTTAAAACAGATGGAAATGCATTGTATTTCAATAATGAACAATACCCATGTGAAAGATAAGCGAATACATCAACATATCAACATACCCATTTGCTGGTTCAAGATTATAAATCTGATAATAGATATTACAGCCAGCTGGTACAAACAAATCCCTTTGGAATCACCAAAACATGAGTTCTTTGCTCACACAATGAAGGGACAGCAATCACAAGGAGGGATACGCCTCAAATGGAGATGATAGAAAGCCCCCAAAACCTAAACGCTGGTATCTATGCTGACCCATGTCCACTACTGAGCCAGTTCGGCCTGTGAAAGAGTGAACAGCAGCCAAAAGATGCCCTCAACGCCTCCCAAATGCTTCTAATCTGCATTGGAAATGGTCTGAACTGTTTGAAGGTCCCTTTACCAGCAAAATGAAGAAAAGAAACCCACGAATAGCCTCTAAACCCACTCAAAATGCATCCTTAGAATGTACGGCCTGCTGCTGGGACAGCACGGCCTGTTTGGGGTGGTAAAACCTCAACAAATGATATCAAAAATCAAGACTAAACCCTGCAATGCATTCTCAAATATCCCTCCATAATTATCATGCCAAAAATCTCAAGTTTTATCAATGAAAATCCCTCCGCGACAAGCTTACAATCCGCCAATGAAGCACAATGTGATCTCTGAAGTAAGACCACCAATAATACCCTAGAGATGTCTTTCAATCCCACAGGTATTCAATGCTTTGAAAGTTTTCATCTCCACAAGTTGCAGCTCAAACCCTTGGCTCAGCCAAAAACTCTATTTCATGAAAATATGCGATGGTAAAAAGCAAATGAGCGTTCACTTTCTCTTTTATTTCCTCCTTCACTTCCAACGCCTCTTTTTGGGAGGTAATTAATTTATATTACTTTTTATTCCCTCATAACATGGGCGCCCACACTAAAGGAATATTTAACTTTATTAAACTTCATATATTTCAGGTCCCCATATACTAATAAAGTCACTTTATAACAATAACACTAAGTTAAATATTTAATTTAACTTAGGTATATCGATTAATTAAAATTAATCCAAACGGTCTCTGAAGGATAATTCCATAGCACCGCCGAGTTGGCCAAATGAAATGAAGTGAAGACCAAGACCATTACACTGACTCGCATCGAGCCCTGTAAGCCCCTGCTAAAAATAGAAAGTTTGGCCAAATGGCCCAAATTCACTCTAGAAAGAGCCAGGAGTGACATCCCACCAAAAGAAATCCAAACCACCCCTCCAAAAATGATGACTGAGCCTCGCAGAACCAAATCATCATGGGCCCCCTACCAACTTCGTTAGTCTACGAGAACCCGAGTAGTAGACTAACCCCATGAGTTGTGCTGCTTAGGAAGGGGACATTGCATTTAGTTCCTCGAGTGCTAAGAGTAATTGGACTACATATAGTGCAATCCTTTTCTATCAAGAGGAACAAGCTTACTTATAAGAGTGTAGAGAAGCTTGCGGTTTTACATAGTGCCTTGCATCTCATGGATTGCAATATGATTCGATACAAGGAGAATCCAAAAACACTGTGGGGTGCAAACCTAGAGGAGCCGAGGCAGATAAATGAGGATCAAGTTGCACATACAAGGTTGGTCGTGTCTAGTTGTAGAAGGTAGATGGGTCTAACAATTCTAGTGATGAGTATGCCACAACATTTGCATCAGACAATGAATTCAATTACCCACTGGCCCATTGTAGTATCTGCCCCGATGTTCTCTTTACCTCTCTCTCTCTCTATCTCCTCAAATTGTTTAACAATATAATAAATTGCAATTTCTTTTACTGCTTTTTGCAATAAATTTGTAAAATATTAATTTTTTTATTCTATTTTAACCATCATCTCCGTCCCTTGCACTCCCCAAATTTCCCTCCTCAAAACTCATCCCCTGTTCTGGAGACTTTGGCTGAACACTGATTACTACCTAGTAGAGTTTTACATAATGATAAACTGCAATTTCTTTTACTGTTTTTTCGAATTAATTTTTCAAATATTTAATTTTTTTAATACTGGTTTAACCATCATCCCTGTCCCCTGCCATCCCCAAATTTTCAGAAAAAATTTAACATCCTCGAAATTTGTCCCCCCATGCTGGAGACTCCAGTGGAACACTGATTACTGCCTGATATAGTTTTCCCAAACTATCAAGAGTGTTCATTTTATAGATGAAGCCTGCCAAAACTTTTTGGAAAAATTTAGTGTGGATGACTCGAAGCAGATTATCTATTACAATGGAGGCTGGTCTCAAATTATCAGTCAATAAAGGCTCACAGAAGGCCATAGATTCACTTTTTGGAAGTTGGTGGGCAGTTTAATCTGTCTTTATCAGTCAATAAAGACTCACAGAAGGCCATAGCTTCACTTTTTGGAAGTTGGTGGGCAGTTTGATCTGTCCTACAACCACTAGGCCTGGTCTCAATTTTGTTGTGGGCTATATTTCTATGTTTATCAGAAAACTGAAGATATACCATCAGAGAGCTACGTAAAATATTCTGAAATATATACAAGATAGAGCAGAGTTTGATCATTAACAAGGTCTATGTGATCATTTTTCACTTGTTTGTTTCACTGATACTGATTGAGCAGCCAGCAAAAGATAGAAAATCTTAAGCAAGATATGGTTTTGGTCTAGGAAAAGGAATTTCATGGGCTAGTACAAACTACAAAGCATCAAATTATAGCACTTTCCTCCACTTAATCGATGTATAAAGCTGCTGTCCTCACAATTTGTGAAGCAGTTTGGTTGAGTAATGTTGATTTGCAATTAGCTAAAATGGAAGCAGCAGTCCATTGTGAATCAGATTACGATTAAAATGACATAAAATCCACTCTTTCATTGACACAAAAAGCATATTCAAGTGCACTTCTGTTATATCTGATAGCTTGCCTTTGATGGAAAGGTAGGTACAATACTTTACAAGTCGAGCAAACAACTGACATCTTCACCTTCGGTATGATGAAATCAACTTTAGATATAAGCTTGGTATAGTCTTTTACAGGCTCATTAAGAGGGGGCATTAGAATATATGTAATGGAAATAATTGGTTATGATAGTCACAAGTTGATAGCTATTCATTAGCTGACAGACAGGTTGTAGTTGACAGTTACAAAAGTCAGCTGATAAAGAACATTATAACTGTACTGCAGAACTGACCAATATGTGGAGAATCCCACCACCTTCTCTCTATATACTGTCTACAGTTATGTTTTGTACTTCCTTTATGCTCATGAATGAAAAAATAATTAAAAAACTACATATGATGTAGAGGCAATGGCTCAAACACATTAATCAATCTGCCGTCTTTGTTGGAATATAAGCTTTATATTTTGTAATAAAAGTCACCTTAGTGAATTTGAAGTGTTACTAATTAAATAATTTGTTGTTAGTGTAGTTAGTTGCCAAGAGTTATTTCCCATAGGTTGTGAGATAGTTTGTGAAGTTAATTTTTGGAAAGGCTTTATAAAAGCCATATTGTAATAAATCAAAAAAATATCCCAAAGCATTAATAATAGTTTACATTTTACAGTTATCCTTGTGAACAATATGATTTTCATTTAGTGTCTACAATATTTATGCTTACATTTTTCAACCTGGTATCAGAGCTCATGGTAGATATGTAAGGTGGATAGCAGTAATGAAGATTTAGAGAAGCCATTTTACAGTGAGATGTTTTATTTGATTTGTGTGAAGACAAAATTGCAGTTGAAAGATATATATCTGTTTTTTAATTGCATTGAAGGTGATGCTAAAGTGTTAAACGCCAACATACTTCTGCAAATATCACATTGGGGAGGAAATGTGATTTTTATCTTCATTTTTTATTAACTCGCTATTGGTGCTGAAATCCGCAACATGTATTATTTGACATTACAAATTTTGCTGAAAAAAGCATTGAAATTCCTTGTGTTGGAATGCTGAAACAATTTCTGCTACTGAAAGTTTTGATCAAAAATCTGTTGGAGGGTTAATACTCCTGAAAGATGGATGCATAAGGATGCAGTCTGCGCAGTGTAAGGATATAATCTGTCATTCCTTTATCTGCTGTGTGGAATACATTCCAATGAGCATGTGTAGAAGGGGCAATTTTCAATTCAAGAGGGTTGCATTCATATAAGAAAAATTATTCTGCCTTAGATTGAAATTTTTTCCAAATCCAACAATGGATAGAAGATTTATTTTTCATGCTTGTTCACTCAGGCACTAATTTGACTGTTGAATGAGAGACTTACATCCATTGGTGTGTAGGGAGGCACATTTCTAAAGGTCTGTGCTGATTTCTTTGACACAAAAATAATTGTGAAGGAATTTTGGGTTTATGATTTCTTTGTAAGCATTTTGTTCCAACATGCTGGATAGTGGGATTGGTCGCAAGTCCAATTGCTAATACTCCTCGATAAATAGGAGTTAGGTTCTAATCTTGCAAAGAGGGTATTTTGGTCATTTTATATCTATATTCTTATTCTCGAAGTAGCTTTATAGTTTACAAAACAGTGAATGAATTAGAGTAAGTCAACAACGGTGGAAAATATACACAATTATTTTTTGTATGTGAAGTTCTAAGATTTCAAAGGAACGTTCCAAAGTAAGGAAAATAAGGTGTTATAGGGATAATTTGGTCAAATTGTAAAAGGTGCATTTTCAGTTGAGCCTGACACCTTAAAATGAAACTTTTTATTAATGAAATTTTTTATCATGTCACCTTATGCTTGTATTTTTGGGGCCATCTTTGCTACACTTGACGATATGCAACATTAAATGGATAAAATGTAATAGGGTTACATTGGAGGCTGGAGCCACCAGAGGCTAAAGGAATCTCATCATCTCGAGCCAGCTTCTCGCTCATAGATGGTGCCTTGTATGAGAAGCATCAGTTTTTGCTTTTATTTTTTTGTGTTCTTTTCTCTGGATGCTGACAGTGTCAATGAATTTAGATATGAAGAAGTCCATTTTTTGAACACAAGAAGGGATCTAGTGAAGATAAAACTCAACATGGATTGTTGCCTAAATAGTTCGAGAGTTTGTGAATCTTAGGAATTATACCCTTACGAGAGTCATGAGATAACTTGATGGAGCACTGCGGATGCGGCTCAACATGATTTGTTGTCCAATAATTCAAGAGATCTATGATTTGAGAGTTTGGGGAGGTGGTAATCCGGGAACTTGGGAATTCAGCTCAAGAGCTACACCTTTACGAAGGTTATGAGGCAGCTTGATGGAGTTCTACCTGGTTCAAAAACTTCTCCAAAAAGAAGCTTCTAAAGAATATGATGTTATGCTTTGTCAGCATGTTTTTTTTTTTGTGTTCTAGATGGAGATTTGATAACCAGCTAAGACATCTGCATATACACGAGTAGTTTGGGGTGTTCTAGATGAGTGAGGAAATTTGGTGGAAATGCTTCCACAAATTTCCAAATAGGTTGTTGTAGTCAATCATGTAGTTTCTCCATTTTTATTTGTTGTGTTCTTTGTAATGTAAACCTTAAGATAGGGTGTTGGAATATATGGTTTACATTTTGTACTAAAGTCAGCTTGGTGACTTTGTGGGGTTACTAATTAAATAATTTGTTGTTAGTGTAGTTAGTTGCCAGGAGTTATTTCCCCTAGGTTGTGAAGTAGTTTGGGAAGATAATTTTGCTTTATAAAAGCCATATTGTAATGAATCAAAAATATATCCCAAAGCATTAATAATATTTTACATTTTATAGTTATCCTTGTGAACAATATATTTAGTTTCTACAATATTTATGCTTACAATTTTTAATGATCTTCAATACTTATTACAATAACATGAATTGCATATATATAGGATTTCTCCTCTAAACCACTTCTATAACCACTCTCCTAACTAATAACAACTTACTAATCTAATGTGATTATTAATCACTTACATTATTCTCTCCACATATCATTTACCTACACATACAAATAATAATGTGGAGTGCACGCTAACATTCACCCATGTCAAGACTAAATCCCAACAAAAAATACTACCAGTTCATTAAATGTACAAATTAACATTTCAAGCAATAATAATCCTCAAGGTCAATTATTTTTGCAGAATGCACACCTAAGTTTAACAGAGAAATTATATCCCTTATCTGGAACTGGAACATTGGTCAAGGTATTGGAGGGAGCAGAAACCATCACAGAAGCCAGTTTGACCACAGTAACAGTTGTGTATGCTGTTAATCTTGAGCTTTTAAAAGAAACTGCCACAAACAAGACATAATACACAGATATAACCACGTTAGAGTTCTCAAATGACCAAATGATTTCCAGATAAATTATGACAATATTAACATTTTAAGGAAAAATAGTTCTGCAAAAAAACCTTGTGTGGTACCCTCTCCAATGGCTCGTGCTTCTCCAGATGGGTTATCTATGATAACAACACCTTCATTTGTACTAGACCAGTGCCCCTGCTCTCCTCCACGTAAACCTAGAAAATTCATAAAAACAGATAGTACCTCCAAATATCCACTATAATATTTACTGTGCAGAAAGGCATCATTGTAATTATATAACATTCTTAGTGAATATAGGCTTTCATATGCACTGAATAAAGTTTTAAAATCTTCATTTACATTTATGCCTCTAATATTCTTCAACATGTCAACATCAACAGCATGTATGTGTCATCGAGTGTATACAATACATCAACAGGTAAATAAAAGTGCAAAACATCATCCAAAAAAGGATGATAAGTATAAAATTTCTCGGACATAGCAAACTACAAATTGCCTTTGATGCAAAAGATGGGTGGAGGTGTAAGCCCTAATTAAAAGAGTCCATTTTGAAATGGATGACCCACACTGACGATGCCAAAATAACAATGGCCAAAATATTTGTTCTATCATATTAGGCAGTGCTCTCTTCGTATCATGTACAATTGAGACCAGTTTTGTTCTTCATCAAAGCAAGGCAGAAGAAGAAAAGAAGCTTACCATTTCCTGTGATACTGAAATTAAGACGACCCCCTACATGAAGAACTGGATTTCTTGGGTTTATATATGCACCTACTCGAATCTGAAGGCCACAAATTTCAGGTGAAACACTTACCAGGATGAAAAGATAGCAGTCATTCTCTTATTACTATGTCTACTAGATAGTAACACACTAAGTGAATTTATCTTATTAAAATTTGTCACAAGAAGATCAATCACTGATAAACCTACCAATATAAATTCAGCATTTTGTGGGCTTTTCTGGAATGTTATGCGAACAAGAGCTCGTCCTTCCTGCAATGCCTATGTATCCCACACAACAATGAACCAATAAGAGTTTGTCAATTATAAACGTAATTTTTAATTTTTCTACTCTAAAAATATATCAATACAAACTAATATGCTCTCATGGAAACCTAAAGAACTACTATAAGCAAGGTCTTTAAACAAGTCAATAGTGCATTCCATTTCATATACCTATATATTGAAGTGAGGCCCTTCAAGGTACTTATCCAATCAAAAAAAGGAAAAAAAAAATGTTGGCCACTCAAAGAATTAGAATAATAATAACAAAAGAAGGCCCGTAAAAATAACAAACAAAGAATTGCCAAAACATTAAAATATTTACACAAGTTCCTATAAGGTTGGAAATTGCCTACTTTGCACTCATCGCCTTATGTTTCTGCACTCATTTTGGTGTCCATACCTCTAGTTGTGCTTTAGGACCATTCACCTATTTCTAGCCTTTTCCTCAATCGTAGAAGGATAATGCAAGCAGTCCCAACCTTAGGAACACACCACATCTATCAGCCTTCAAAATATAAGCTCTTAACTCCTCAAGCACACCATTGTGTACTCATCGCTAGTGTCTAAACATCTTTGTGTAGTGTGTAGTGTCCTCTTTTTCGGAGTGATCACATAGTGATGACCTAATTGGCAAGTTTTCACACTTGGCCAATTTTGTAGGGCAAATTGATGAGGGATTATGACTTGGCATAATTTTGTGGTAATTTTGGTGAAGTCAACTTTGGTCAAGTAATTTGCCCGAAGGTAGAGCAACCCATTTGGAGAATAAAAGATGGAGAAAAATATGGAATATTGCCTTGGGAGAAATAAAGAACAATTTGTAATATTTTCTATGAGAAAGTCGACTTCGTTTAAGGTCAATTTGATGTTGTCTCTTATGCACAAGTGTTCGCCCTTAGAGAAGGGAAAGTTAGAAAAATAAAAATAACATTAATTTCTTATGCTTTGGGTGCCAAAGGAAGAGAAGAAACAATAATAAAAATTAAAAGATGTTTATGCCTAGGTCGGCCTTGAGGAAGGAGACAAGGTTGTGTATATATAGAGGATCTTTTGTGGCATTTTGTAATGTCCCCTTTTAAGAAATTCCTGATTTCTTTACCTACATACAATAATAACTACTAGAAAAGGACATTAGAAATATTAAAGATCAATAAATTAAGATAATATTCAGTTCATAGCATCATTCATATTAAATTCATCTATCATAGCATAATTAATAATGAGATCAATACTTCATTGTAAATCCTTGACTGAATATTTGCTTAAACTCTGATTCATAAATGTGCTTTGATGATTTTATTTTGAATCTTGCAAATTTTCAATCAAACCCTAGGACTGTATACCGATTTTTATCTCTGCTCGTTTATATTTAGCTTCTACAAGCATGAAACATATACTAACAAATACAAAGTGACAGCAAACAAATTATAAATCTGCAGTCTTCTCCCTTGTAAGTTGCACCACAAACTTTCATACAAATATGATAGCAATGGATGAGAGATTAAATCAGAACTTGCTGTTACCAACCAGACTTCAAATCTCTCAATTCATATCAGCAATTCATAGCTCTATGACAGCCATTAACAATACTTAACCTGATATTACAAATCAGAGGTATATTTGCAATTTGAACATACCAATTTCAATGTCAAATACCAAGTATAAATTAATGAATCTCTGCAATACAAATCTGCCCTCAAAGATGGATGATGATGTCCTTATAGTCTTCAATACAAATGCCTGAGCAGATATGATGATGACTGTACACAAGATGCAGCAAATAGCTATTGATCATCACTGAATATTGTTGTAGACAACTTGAAATGAGGAAGGCTTACTTGTTGCCATCTGGAAATATCTTTAACACTACCCAGAAATCAGATGCAAACTCAAAATGGCTAAAAATACATCCAAAAACTCTATTTCAGCTATGTGACTATGAACACTGCTGTAACATTTAGCTGCAATAATAGGAAGCATTAAGAGTTGCGGCCACTAGTAAGCTGCGCTAAACAAATGTGAGATATCCTTATTATATTTCTCACTTTGTATTACTCACATAAGCATATATGATATGTGCAAGATATTCAAACTAATTTAAGAACCTCCAAAAGCATTGGTCCCACCTTCCACTAAAAAGAATTTCAAACTAATGAAATAATCCTTCAATATGCTACGGTGGCTCTTTTGCTTCCTTGTCTTTTAATAGAATTACCAACTTAGATTGGGCCCACAATGCACTAACCTGTGATTATAATAATTTATATCAGAAAATAGACCTGCTGGAAATACTGTCAGAGATTGTCTCCCAAATAGATAGCAAACTATACTCTAATCTCTTATCACATATGCATTATTCCTCAATATCAATTGCTACGGTCCTTAATAAACAAAGATCTCTCCTTTTCAATGATGCAGCGAATGAAATTATTCTTCATAAATCCACGATTCACCTCATATAGGATGCAACAACTTTAAAGTCTACGATCCTTATTTTAATGATAAATATACATTAACAAAGCTGTGATCATCTGCCTCCAACTTCCCATGATTTCTCTTCAATCAGCGGCAGATGTAAACTGGGCTCCACGAAGAGACTTCAAAGATTGCAATTCATACTTATAGAAAACTCCACGAATTCCTTGATAGATAAAACCACGATTGGAATATCTTCACACAAGCCCTAGATCTTCAAGTCAAAACACACATAAAACTCCATTGAAATACAAGACAATTATATGTACTTATATGGATCAAACTTGCAAATTAATATTTGTTTACAAATCACATAAATTTGTAATTAAAACATCATGCATCAGCAATATACTCAAATCTGCATAATATATCTTTTCAAAACTCTTCAACAATGTCTACAAACATAGATCTGCAATGAAGCTCACAAATGGTCTCCGACCAAATATCGAAAACCCAAATACAATGAAGCACAACTGTGAAATCTGAGATAATTTCACCTCAAGGTTGGTAAGGGAGCATCACCAAACCAACAACTACCAAGGGGTCATCTCCTTGATACCGCAAATGCAAGGGAACATCTCCTTGACATTAGCTAAAGTCAGAACTTGACGAAAAACATAAACATCAACACAAGCATCTGAAAACATGCTCAACAATGACTCTCAACAACCCTTTTAAACTTTCATCAATTAGGACAGGCCCTAATTTTATTAAATGAAAGTTTTTATGTACACAATCACACCTTACAATTTTAAATGCTTTTACATGACCCTTTTTAAATGTGTGTGTACAATAATACTTTATTTAATAAAGTATTTTTCAAGTAACTCAATAAAATATTAATTTTATAAAGCAATTAAAATACTTTATAAAATTAATTTACAATTAGACACATTTAAGTTACTTGCAAAAATTGGAGACATTACATTCATAACATAAATAATGATCAATTTATCATAGCATAATCAATATTTAGTTCAATCCATAACACAATTAATATTCAAACCAATCATAGCCTGTAATGTCCCCATTTTTAGAGTGGTCACTTTTGGAGAGCATATTTTTCTAATGATCTTGCTATGTCCCTTTCATTTAATTTATAATATCTTGGAGGTGGCCGACTTGAAGAAGTTTAAATTCAAAATCTTTAATTTGGAATTTAATACTGTGGGCACCTTGTTTGAGCCGACTTGGTGGAGGGAGATTGAAGTCCAATTTAAATCTTCCTTTGATTTTGAGCGCCTAGATTTAATTATTGAGGGTCGACCCTCTTGGAGGGAATATCTCAATTCAAAAACAAATTTTATATTTAGGTCAGCCAAAGTGTAAGTGGTGAGTCGGCCTTCTTGAAGCTAAGGAAATTTAAGACTTGGTCGACCAGAGTGAATTGGGCACCAATAAGCCTTATGAGGTCAGCCTTGAGATGGGTAAAAAGCAAAGAAATTAATAGCATTTTGCCTAGGTCGGCCAGCATGGAAAAGAAAAAAAGAAACATGTATAAATACAAGTTGTGGCAAGGCATTTCAATCATCTCGCGAATTTATCTTTTAATTCCTTTTGGACTGCACTTTTGAGCATATTATTCCAACGATGAAAACCCTTGAGAATAAAGGGTGAGTTGGACGAACACCCAATCTCATCCTGGGAAGACTTCATAACGGAGGTCAACTAGCACTTCATTGGAGAATTTCGAGTTTTGGAGCAGATTTCATATCATTTTTGGAGCAGAATTAGATCATCATTTGAAGCAAATTGCATCACTTTGGAGCGCCATTTTGTGGAGGATTTCATGCATATTTTATATTGGAATTGAGCGCCATTGTGGAGGCATTAAGCACCGATTTTTGGATTAGATATTCTACAATTTTGTGTGCCGAATTTGAGAGTTGCAGGCTGGTTTTTCATAGCAGATCAGAACCCTAGCCGTCACCCTGGGTATTGTTTTCTCAACATCTATTATCATTTGGAAGGGCCGATCTTCCTTGAAGGCAAATTGTAATCTTTTGGAGTGGCGATCAGCTTGAAGGCTTAGTCATCACTAGAGGAGCGCCGATCTCATCATTGAAGACATTTGTTATCCTTGGACTCCATTCTTTCTTCACCATTGTAGATCTGATTTGTGGAGGAGTTCGCCCACCTCTTGAATTGCATTTGACATCAAAATTGGTATGCATTATATCTGACTTTGTAGCAGCAGCCTTGAGGTTGATTGTTGGCCATGTTAGAGCCATGAATTTGATGTAATTGGACATTTGATCAATCTGATTTCATAACAGCAGTATTCTGATTTGGTTTGTTCATCCAAATTGCTATCTATTTGGTGTGGATCTATGTGTATTTCATTGTGTAATTCAACTAGGGTTTGATTTCATATTTTGGCATGTTAATTGCAATGCATTTGGCATGATAAATGGATGCGATAAGTGTATGATCAGATCTGAGATAATAAAAATCAGAATTTGGATCTAGGGTTTCAAGATTGAAAATTCAAAAAATTTTGGCATAAACCCTAAGCAGGATATTAGCCTAAATAGTATTTAGTTCAATACATTATTAAACAAGCATAAAGTATTCACGACGTATACACGTAACTCACGGAGCAGACATATAATCATTTCAGGGTCACTCCCAATGGTCAACCACATAATGAAATTCTATGAGAAAGCATATAGGGTGCTGAGAGTCTGTCCTCCTCAACCAAGCCCAAGGGCGCGGTACATCCATCTCGGATAATTCCACCCCTTGGCCCACAAGTGGCAGGAACTCCCATCCATCCAACTTGGGGTTGCCTACTTGATGAAGGGACCAGTACTGCTGCTTGTCCCCTAATATGCATTTCACATTCATTCCAAATGTGATGGGTCATTGGGTTAAATGGGTAATATAAAGTACCTCTTGATAAGTTCAATTACAATGTCAATATATTCTTGTTGTTACTGTATATGGTAGTGTTGATGTTGTAATATAAAATATATATATATCTGTTTAACTATTAATGCTGTTTGGATTTTTTATTTATTTATTTATTTCTAAGTATGCCTTCCTTTTGCTTGATTCTTATATGACTTCCTTCCAATGAAGATAGCTTCCTCTGATTGCTAATTAATATCTCAGATATTCGCTGATTTGATTGATTCAATAATAGAATTATAGAACGATAGAACGATAGAATAATAGAAGGATAGAATAATCAAATGATAGAATGAAAAATTATAGAATGATAGAAGAGTAGAAGGATAGAATAAAAGAATTATATAATAATAGAATGATGGAATAATAGACTGATAGAATGATAGAATAGAATGATATAGTGATAGAAGAATAGAATGAGAGAATGGTATAATAATCGAATAATAGAATGATGGACTAATAAATTAATAGAATGAGAGGCTGATAGAGTTATAGCATGATAGAATGGCTGCAATAAATAATTCTCTACTGTTATCAATTATTGCATATATATATATATCACTGCTGATATGTTCCTGTAGATTTATCTCTGCTAAATATATATTTCTTTCTTGCTGATTGATCATATATTCTATTTTTCTGCCTCTTCCTCCAATTGATTTATCATGTTTTCTTTTTTATATACCCTTGGTTGAAGGAGTCACACTTCTTCATATGCATCTCTTGCCTCTTAAAAGAGTCGCACCTTGTAATAACCCAAATGGGGATATTATGAACAATTTTGGGTTCACGGGATTTTCAAATAAATTTTCTGAATTCTGCCCTAATTTCTGCACTTTAGTTTTCTGCTCTAACCCTAACTTCTGCACTTTAAATCTGCCCTAGTTTTCTGCTCTTTAATTTTCTGCTCTAACCTTAACTTCTGCACTTTAAATCAAACTTAAACAATTGCATACAACTTACCATGAAACATGACAAATCAACATAATATCATTGCCAATAATATTGCAAACATCACATTTGAATTCCACCACAAAATATGCAATTAAATCACCTCAATTTGCAACCACAAATGACTGAAATAAATCCAGAAGTCTGCTGCTATAAAAATCATAACTTAACAAGTCTTCAATTACATCCAAAATCTTGGTTAATAAGACAAACAAGCCCAGCTCAAATCTGCCCTAAACCCTAAGGTTGTACATATTAAAAAAAAATGCAAAATAATGATAGCAAAGTCCTCCAAAATAATCTTCAAATCTGATCTGCAATTTTGCTCCAAAAACAATAAAATGCAAGTGAACTCCCGTCACGGAATCCTCCACAAGAAGAGCTAGATTTTCGTCCAACTCCTCTAAGATGCTTGAGGTTTTCGTCCCAAGATCTTTGCCAAGAGATAAACTCGCAATTGCTGAATGAATGAATGATTGAATGATGCTCCAAATGCCACAAATTGACCTCCTATAAATACATGTTATGTCTTCTTCAAATCAGACCGACCTAGGTAGGAATATCTTTTTATTTTAATAACTTTTTCCGTCTAGGGCCGACCAGCCTCAAGTCACTTAGTCGCCAAGGTAAATTCAAATTGAAGATATGAATTTATTATTCTTTCATTCTTTTCCAAGCGCCACCAAAGATAAGGAGATATTATTATTTGTCTTCTTCACTAGGTGCCCAAACATCAAACGACCCTTCACAAGGATGCACATAAACAAGGTCCAAGCATGATCATTTATTCTTCTTCAAGGTGGCATTAGATGTTAGCAAATTCATTCACATACGAAAACCCTTCAATATGATAAGACTCCATACTCAACTTTCCTCAAGAATGGTTCGCTCCATGCAAAGAGAAATATATTAAATGAAATGAACATATCAAGACCATTAGAAAAATATGTTAAGTCATCTCCAAACCTCGATTCTCCTCCCAAAAATCCCAAAGTGTGAAAATCAATCCCTCTGCTCTCCAATGGCGACCATTCCAAAAATGGGGACATTACACACCTATTCATATGGTTGTTGCCTTTAGTAAGAATGAACCTTAACAATTCGTCTTTAATAGTTACCTTGTTAATCATGATCGCTGCTTATTATAATCATATATATACCTCTTGACTTGGGCGATTAAAACATATACAAGGTGGTTGGCCTAAACCATTAAAATATGCCTTCGAACATATGTAATTCAGAGGAAGCAATCATGAATTAAATGCCCTACATTGTGTAATTCATGATGTAATTCATGATGTAATTCATGCTTATGATGAATATCAATGTGTAGTATCATTTGTCGTCATTTTTTCCATGTTTGGATGTGTTTTATGTTCGCTGGAATTAATTGTTTAAGAGAAGAAAATCAGATCAGCATTTAGGGTTTCAGCAGAAAACTAAAAGTGCAGAAATTTAGGGCAGAAAATCAGAAGTAAAAATCAGAATTTTAGTTAATATCCTATTGGGGATATTATAGTGGTATCAGAATTTTAGTTGAAATATTCTTGGTACCTGATTCTGAGATTAAAAAGAAGATTTTGAGAGCATTACATGATGTTCAAATGGCTGGTCACCCGGGTTACTTCAGAACTTACAGGCAAATCCGGGAAAGATTTACATGGAAAGGGCTCAAAACTTAAGTTCTTAAGTATGTTCGTGAGTGTCCTACGTGCCAACAAAACAAGAATGAGCATTCTTATCTAGTTGGTCTTCTACAACCCCTTCCTATTCCGAATCAGAAGTGGAAATGCATCTCCATGGATTTTATCACAGGGCTGCCCAAGGTTCACAAGGACTGTATTTATGTTGTGGTTGATAGATTGACGAAGTTTGCTCACTTCTTTGCTATTTCAGCCACATACACAGCAGCACATGTTGCTGATTTGTTTTTCAAAGAGGTATTCAGGCTTCATGGGTTGCCTAGATGCATAGTAAGTGATAGGGACAGCAAGTTCCTAAGTCACTTTTGGCAGAAGCTCTTCAGGTTGAGTGGAATTGAACTAACTCTTAGCACCAGTTATCACCCACAGACTAATGGGAAAATAGAAATTGTTAACAAGTGGGTGGAAAGATACCTCAAGAACTACATTGCAGGGCAGCAGAAGGCATGGGTTATGTGGCTCCACCTTGGTGAGTATTGTTAGAATACCACTTACCATATGTCCATACAGATGTCACCATTCATGGCGTTATATGGCTATGAGGCACCAAATTTCTTAGACTTGTTGTTTGGGGATAATAGTGCCCAAGGCAAAGGACTTATTATAGGAAAGCCAAGATATTATGAAGTCCTTGAAAGAGAATTTACAGAAAGCACAAAATCAACTAAAACAATACACTGATCAGCATCGTCTTGAGCGTTCCTTTGAGGTTGGTGGCATGGTCTACTTGATGTTGCAACCTTACAGACAATTCACTCTCAAGAAGAGTGGTGCAAAGAAGTTGAAGCCACGGTATTATGGTCCATTCAGACTCTCTTGTCGGATTTGGGGAGGTGGCTTATGAGTTAGAGTTGCCAGCGGAGACCAAAGTTCATAATGTCTACCACGTATCTCGGCCGAAAAAGGCACTTGGGCACAATGTTATCCCTTCTACTGAGCTACCGACTCTAGATGAAGGCAAGTTGATTCTCATTCTGGAGGCCATTACAGATACCAGAGAGCATACTTTATGGAGGAGGGTCATCAGAGAATACCTTGTGATGTGGAAGAATTTACCAATGGAGGATGCTACATGGGAGAATGAGCAGATTTTACAGCACCCAGAGTCGAGATTGCTTGTGGACAAACAATTTTGGGGAGGGCGGACTGAAATGTCCCCTTCCTAAGCATCCGACAGTTAGTAATGGTTAGCCTATTACTTGGGTTCCCGTAGGCTAACATGGTGGTTAGGAGACTCCTTCTGAGGGGGTTGATGGCATGATAGTTCAGTCGTTTGGGTTTTTTCAGAGGTTGCATTGAGCTCAGAGATGTCAAGAGATTCATGGTGATGCTCTCCAAGGCATTTTTGGACACTAGGTCCACACTTACTATTTTTAGCAGGGGCACTTTCTAACACTGACTTCGCCACATGGCATTGATTATGTTCCAGCCTAGTTGGGTCCTTCATCCTATGTCGTTGGTGTCCGTTTGAGCAGAGATGGTTTAATTTAATTAACGTTAATGCTATTAAGTTAAATTAAAGATAACGTTAATTAATTAATAAAGGTAACTTTATTATATTATTTGGAGCGCTCAGCCTTGCTAAGACTTTATGTTATAAAGTTAAGTTTATTTCCTCCTCAAGTGTGGCGTCCATATTGAGGGTAAACAAAATAATTTTAAAAAGCCCAAGTTGAGCGTGGGTTTTTGGGAGGATGAATAAAAGGGTCTTTGAGCTCATTTGTACGGGTATGCTTGAATATTACTCTACAGGTTATTGCTGGCTGAACTTTAATTCTCCTTTGGCTTTGTGAGGACAGAATTCCTCATGAGGATCATCAACTGCAGGACTGAAAGGCATCCCAAGGTTGATTGTCGATAGTCTTACTTAGAGGCTATGCTGGTGATTCAATGTTGTTAATTTCTAGTTTGTTTGCACAAGGGTTTGATTGCAGATTTCAGTGGAGTTGATGAGGAAATATTTGGAGAGAACACTTCTAATTTGGGTATGAGTTTGAAGGAGATTTGAGAGCTATACTCTCCCCTTGCTAGCCATACTTCTCTAGAGGGTCGTACACCTTGTGCTAGGAGATTTTTGAGGCTGAAAATCAATTCATATCTGCCAGGTTTACCTTCCTCTATTGGCGTTTGGAGTTGAGTTGTTTTGAGGATCCTTTTCTACTGTTGTTTGAAGATTTATATGTTGTTCATTGTTTACATTCCCCTTTCTAGCCATACCATCAAGGAGGGAAGTGGCACTTGGGAAAGCTAAACGCCTACCTTGGAGGGCTCAAAATCACCTCATATGTGGCATCTTGGACTTCTATTCTGCTGTTTAGAGATTTGGAGTTGGAGCAGCTAGGATTTGGGCCATTTCACCACTGAACTAGGGTTTCAATTTGTTGTAATACATTGTTATCAAACCTATACTGTCAAAACAGCAAATGGGTATGTCCATATTGTTTTATTTATGCTGAATCGTCATCTAGGTAATCACTAGTTTTGACGTTATTGATGTTTCCTACATAAATAAGCATTTGGGTATCTTTAGAATGTTTTATATTTGAATGTATGTCATATGCAATGCAAAACCCGAACAAACAAATACATCACTAAACAAAAAACACAAGGAAAAAACTAGGGTGGGACATTACACATTATAAACCCTTAGGGCCGTATGTTTAGATCCATGTCCTTATACCTTTTAAATGTCAAAATGTTGAACTGAGATCGATATAGAAGCCGACTTCTTGGCATCAAATGACGGTTGGAGTAATGGCTCTACAAGGACATTGGTAGGAGAATGCAATACCTCCTATAACATAGCTTGTTCTGCTCCTTCCATGCTGATCACCGACATTATAAATCCTATGACCCATTTATAGATAAGCTTATCGTTGCTCCAGCTTGACAAGAGTCAAGGAGCATGCTCAACCTAAAGAAGTATCCAGCTATATCATAGGGTTAGCAGGCTTTCACCAATAGCATGTAGGTGATAGATGCCAGGAGCTACTCGATTTCATAGGGTAAAGATAGGCTTTCGCCAATGGCATCCAGGCAACAGATGATAGTACTAGTCCAACTTTCACCAGTGGTATTCAGGCGATAGATGCCAATATCTATCTGTCTTAGAGTTCAATGTTGGCATTGGGGTATCAAAATGATTGTGTTTCCTATGTTATTTCTATCTGAGGTATGTTTCTCATGTTTCTGCTTGTTAAATTAGTCCAAGTGATTGTAAGATACCCAACTAGTGCTACGAAAATTTTTCCTTAAGCAATTTTACTTGCTAACGATTCATCAACTACTTCAACAACATAAAGGTATCCATCAAAGATAACTTCTTGAATGAATCAACCTTAGAGTTGGGTACTTGTCTAATTACTTGATTCAATCAACTTGCAATGTCTTATTACATGGATAATGCTTTCAATAGCATGAAGTTACAACTTATTCAATGGAAGTACAAAAGAAAGGCCTTGAAGCCTTGATGTCTACAATGATTTCTACACTTGATCAACTCAATCAAACTCAATGATGTTAACTGAATGTCAACACCTCACAATACGACAAGGGAGCATCACCTTGCTTGTTGAGGGAGCATCACCCCAACACTTGAAACTCGCAGGCCTCAAGATTACAAGCTCAATAGCTTTGCAGAGAGAATTTTGTCAAAATGAATAGATGCCAAATGAATGCGAGAGCTCCTCCTTTTATAGGCCTTCCAAAGGCAATGAAGGCATGTTTTTCAATGCACAAAGAGGAACCAAGGCACGTTTCCCAAGGGGCATATCCAAGGGAATATTCCATCTGATGACTCATTCTGAGTTGGCAAGCTTATCCAGAGACCTTGACACGGATCCCGAAGACAGTCTGTCGACCAATAAAAGCTCAGGTAGTTATAACTACCTTATCTTCTGGCTAGGCGCCAAGTTGAGATGTCTAGAACATGAAAGTGCGCCCTGCTTGTTCTATGCCCCAGTTGAAGAGATTGCACCTGGAGATTGCGCCTAACTTGGAAAAAGCTCTTCAATGTTATCAATTTGATCTAGAAGAGTGCCTTGACACTCAACTCAGTCAATCCTCATGAGGCGCTCATTGGAGTTGAGGTTAGGCGCTACTTTGAGGTTAGGCGCTAGATGAGGTAGGAAATGCCCAAGAAGTGCGCCACACTTAGATTTCAATCTTAGGCACCAGGATTGAGGAGTTTTGACCAAACATGCGCCTATGCTAGGAGTTTCCCTCTTCAACTTTGATTGTTCATTCAAGTGACTTCTCCTAACTTCAAAGTCTTCAATCTATCAATCATCCATGCTAGGCACTCAAATGGAGGATTCTTGGCTCAGTAAGCGCCTAGGTATAAAAACATCATTACTTGATAATTCCAACTTTCTACTTGATCTCCTTGAGAATGAAGTTCACTTGAAGAAGTTCCTTACTCATTCAATAGACCCAACAACCAATCTTAGATCAAGGCGCCCATTTGAAGTGTTTGACCTTGGATTGGCGCCTCATGAAGGTTAGGCGCATTCTGAGGTTTGTGAGAACAAGAAAGTGCGCCTAGTTCAATGATGCTCCACTGGTTAATTGATGACTTCATCTTCCACCTTTGCATTCTTAGAGTAATGTTCTTCCATCCCAGTGACCACTAAGTGGTTCATTTCATCAATCTACAAGGTAGGCGCTCATGTGGTCAATTTGACATGGAATTTGCACCTAGTGTAACTTAGCCAATTCTACCAATGATTTGTAGAGCTTAAGACTTCCGGAAGTGCTAATATCTTCTTCAATGCAAGCGCCTTGATGATGTAAGAAGTCTTGGAACCCATTCTCCCTTTAGGCGCCATGGTGAGGTGATTCTAACAAAAGGGGGCGCCTTGTGTTTATAGGCGCACCTTTTGGGAAGGTTGGAAGGCAAAGTGCGCCTTACTCTAGTTGAACCTTTTTGAAGCCTTACAACTCACTTAGAGGCCTATACATGTTCTCCGGAGGATTCATTATACCTCTATCATCTTCATCAATCTAACACTTCCTCAAAAATGCACTTAGAGGCCATTTGGATGTCCTTTAGTCTAGGCGCATTTGGTAGTTGCTCCAGTAAGTTTGGGCGCCTAACTACTCCGAGGACCAATTCTACAATCTTGCACTTCTCAACATAATCGACAACATCTACTTAGCCCAAAACATCACTTTCTCATCTAGGCACAATTTTGATGCTGGACAGACAAAAGATGCGCCTTGGCTTAAGATTGCAAGTTCATGCTTAACTTAGCTTCCAAACTTAGCCAAATTTCCAGTTTCTGACTTGTTCCTGCAAAACAACAAGGTTAAGTTAGTCAAAAACCAGTTCATTCCCTCATTATTTAGAATTAGCCTCCAGGAATGAGGAATAGGCTAATTCATTCTTCATTTGATGATCAAGCCAGAAACGGGGACATGACAGTGATTGATAGTACAAGCACTAGTCATAGTTGAGGTAAAACCATAAGATACCATGGTTATGTTTATCCAATTGTAAGATGACTAGAATGCTAAGTGGGCTATGGGAATCTTATTAGTGCCCTCATGTGTTGTATGTTGTTTAACTTACACCTTAACCTATGATGGCAACAAGTAGTATGGGATGCTTTCTTATCATCACAGTTGACAGTGAACTGGGAGAAGGATGGCATCCATGGTGTAACATAAGATGCACCAACATTCCTTTTTGGCTAGTTGTACTTAAATCTTATTAGATGTGAACATGTGATGTTCTTAGGGGTAGGTCCCTAAGTGTTCTTGCATGTACTTGTACACTAATGTTGCATTGGACTAACATTTGGTTGGAATGCATTGATATCCTACCATTGTGTATGGATGGATTTAGAAGCATAAGATCGACTAATGGTTGTAATTTAAAAGTGAGATCAAAGATCTCATATCAGACAAGAGAATGAATTCTCTCTACTGTGGTGTACAAACTACAGAGCCTCTGCTTACCAGGAGGGGATATGTAGACAGGGCCATTATGAATGAACCCTCGAGGTTTAGGTTTAGGTCTAGGGATGAGCTTGGCATTAGGTTCTTACCATATGTAGTGCAAGTAATTGTGATGTGGCACCGAGTTGATGCCGCAATTATGGTTGGTAAGATTATGAAGCTAAAACTCTACATTGGATAGAGATTGCTTGGTAGATTAAGTATTGCTTGAAGTGTTAAAAAAAAATTAGCAATAACCAAGGTGGTTATTACAATCTCCATAGCCAAATCTAACACAATATGCTATTTTTAGCAATAGTTGCATTAAAGAGTTATCAACTCTAGCAATGGCTATTTCCAAGTATGAAAGCCTATTTAGGCCTTTGTATCTAATTAACTGTTTTAGTTTAGTTTGTTCTAAAGTAGTTTTCTATCCACTTTTTCTATAGATAGGAATAAAATTGCTCTAAAGCGGTATTTTTTGGCATATTTTATTGTTATTTCATAAATTCATATAAGCTACTCTTTAAAAGCTTATAATAAAGTTCTTTAGGCACAAGTTGTAATTAATGATAGTTGAAGCTAGGCTTATGCTGCAGAAACTGTTGTTCAACAAAAGTGATTGTATGTTTATAATTTCTTGAAGTAAATAGAAAGAAGATTGCATTTAGTTGTACAAAATTTGAAACACAATGTTGGTACTACTGGATACTCATTTGTTATCAAATTATCAATTGTTTGTATGTCAAGTCAAAGTAATAATTGTTTTCGGTCCAATTGGAGGTTGTCATGTCAAAGTCTATTATTTCCACTAACGAGTTCTTGCAAATTGATCATGATCGCCTATATTCCGAGATTGAGAAGTTCCAAACAAAAGATAGCCTAGGCTTGGATGTGGAGAAAAAACAGACTAGCAAATAAGGAGAATGCCTTCGGGCACACTTTCATCTTGATAATGATAGCAAGAAACTTCACCTAAGGATAGAAGTTTCAAGAGATAAAATAGTTAGTAAGCTACGATTTGATCAACAAAAATCAATATTTTGGCTTCGTTTTGTATTGCACGCTCAATTACAGAAAGAAAGGATGGCAGTTAGATGTAAGAAAGGTGCCAAAAGAACAAAGGACTTGTCAAATATGAGTCGATCAAACAATTTCAGCATGAGTGATTCATGCCAAGAGTAAAGCACATTTTTTACTTTTGTCTAAAGGTGGCAGTAAACATAGAAAAATCACCCCTGTAGGATATTAGAAATAAAGCGCACCTTTTTAGAAAAATTGTGCATATTTGGATCAAAAAAATGTGCCAAAAAGTGGTGAAATGGATGAGTGAATCACGCAGGGAAGGAGGAAGATAGCACACTGTATATCAGACATTGTAGGCTTAAAAAAGCTGCCCTAGACGTTAAAATCGCACCCTTAAACGACTATTTAACCAATAATCACACCCAAAAATAGGAGCTCATTTTTAAAAACAAAATCACACCTACATAGTTGTGTGCGCTTGTAAAAGGCATAAAAACAAATTTTATGTATCAAAATCATGGCTAGGGCATCAAAAATAAATCATTTTAAGTTCTAGCACGTGGATTAATGTCATGTCCCCATTTCTGGCATGATCACCCAACAAGAATCAAAGTTAGCCTATCCTCATTTCCGTAGGCTAATTCATCGAACAAGGGAATAGTTTTGGTTGAACTCTGGCTTGGAGGAGATAATGTTGTTCAGAGGCTTGAAAAATGTAAAGTTGTTTTATAAGGCTCAGCCAATTTCTGGCAAAGTGGAAGATGAATAAAAATAATAAAATAATGGCTTGTGGATTCGGGCGAATCATTTGGACGTGTTGATAATAAATTAATCAGGCGCCACCTTGGAGAAAAAGAAATTAAATAATAATATTTTATTAGTATTTAATTGGAGTGGACCAAGTTGGAAAAATAAATTTAAAAAAATAATAATTTATTGTGGAGTGCTCACCTTGGAGGAAGAAAAAGAAAAATAATAATATTATATTCTTTGGATTTTGGTGCTTACCTTGGGAGATTAAATAAATTTATAAAATAATGGTATTTTGAATTTGGGCGGCCTTCTTTGGAGAAATAAATAATAAAATATTGGTTGCTAGCCGACGAGGGAAAAGTGAAATTCAAATCTTTAATTTGAATTGTCAGCCTCATCGAAGACTCAAGTATAAAAGAAGGCTTTGGAGCCTCATTTCGGCATCACGAATACTTTGGCAATTTTCACATCTTTGCTTGGCAATTGATTTTGCTAGTCTTCCAAGGATGAAAACCCTCGTGGAGGTTGTGTGTTAGACAAAAACCCAATCACACTTTGGAGGTGGATTCATACGGAGTTCACATTTGCACTTCATTGGAGATTCGAAGATTTGTTGAGAGTCATTGATACATCATTCAAAGGTTTGGTCGGAGACCATTGTTGAAGATTTTATTGAAGATTTGTTGAAGATCATTGTTTAAGGTTTGATAGATTTGAGGATCCTTTGCATCTTGTTGGAGATCATTCATTTGCCAAATTGTGGAGAAGACATCATTCCTAGTTGAGCGTCAAGTTGGGAGAGAAGGCATCAATTCACTTGTGCGCCAATTTGGAGAACAGAAAATCAGAGATTATCGCCTCAGATCTGTATATCAGCAGGAAAAAGGCACTTCCGCCACCACTGGGAGACTCTAATCTTGATTCACTGGGCTGGGAGGTGATCGCTCAAGATTTGGAAGTGAGTCGTGGTCTTTTAGCATCTTTTGTCATCATAGAGGAAGGCAAACAGCTGGCAGGAATAGGAGCAACAACCTGACATCATACATCCTCACAGGGGAGAGTCATCTGCCAACATCCATCATCACAAGATGTCCAATCTGCTAACAACAGTCTTAGCCGCCCTCACTGTAATTACGTTTCGGTGCCCTTGACATCATAATTGGTATATATTTACCTCTGATTTGTATAACAGCAGTAGATGCTTGTATTTGGGCTGTCATAAAGCCATGAGCTGATGGAATAATGCAAAGACAAGACTGATTTCATAACAGTGAGGTCTGATTGGTTTTATAAATCCTCTTGCTATCAATTTGTATGACAATTGGATGCATTTCATTTGAAGTAGATTGTAAGTGTATGATTGTTTGCCAACCTTCTTTTGGCACATGCTACTCTATGTTTCATGTTGTGGAAGATAAATTGAAAGGTGCACATAAAAAAAAATAGAATTCAGTCCTAGAGTTTCATGCTTGAAAGTGCAAATTCAGAAAATTTGTGGGCAAACCTAGAATGGGACATGACAATTGATGAGGGCACAAAAATAGTTTTTAGGTTTCAAAATCATGTCATACAAGCACACACGTGAGTTCAACGAAATTTCAGTCTAAAACATTATTTTTAGGTGCATGAGTGAAGGGAATCGCAATCAGTATCGAAAGGGAGTCTCCAACATTAAAAAATAGTGCATGAAGAGAAATATAAACCGAGCACACCTTTTGAAAAAAAATTCCATTTTATGAAATAGGTGGTGAAGTTATAAAATTCGTGCCTATATAGAAACTAAGTTGATCATGCTTTTTGACATTAAAAATTCAAAATAGTGCTCATCAAAGTTCAAAATAGTGTCTATGTGGCAATATAGGTGGCAGTTATAAAAATTTAAAATAGCGCAAAAAGAAAGCTTTTGTCAAATTCATCAAGACATCAAAAGATTGATGTGCTGGAAGAGAAGTGATTACTACTAATTTTTTGACAATTACAGTTCCAGTTGTGATTATGAAATGCATCCAGTGACTCTGAAATGAGGAAGTTATTGTTGTCATCAATGCAAATCAACAAAGGAGGATTTTTGGATTCAAAGTATCAAATGATTGTTAGAAGGTTCACCATAATCAAATTCATCAGCTTCATCATCCAAGGCCGCCTTCCAAGAAGTCTATTTTTAACTCGCACTAAAATATTGTCTCACTATTTTTAATTTTAGTCATCATTTTTGAAGAGGAGCATATTCTCAGCTAAGCTATTTTTAGCCAAAACCTGTTGTTTATAGCTTTCTGCTATACTTAGCATCCTCTATTTATAGCCTGGGGTCAGCTACTGTTAGATCAACTATCTCATCATGTGAAAGATGTAAGCAATAATAGATAGATTGTAATAATTTTAATTGTCAATTCGACTAGCGGTCACATGTTGTAATATTAAAATTAGTGGATAGGTCAATTAGTCAAGCTTTGTATTGGTGAGATTGTCATTCTAAATTGTAGTTTTGAATGTAGTTTAGTTGTTTATTTCATGAAAATGTGTGATGTTCAAATCGTTTAATTCTTTCCTATTGATGCAGATCTACTGGTCTATGTTTAGCTAGTAAGTGAACATTTGTTCGTGTTATTCCTTCAAAATCTTGTTGCAATGAAATACTAGTCTCTGTTTTAGTCAATAAAAAGTTGTGTTTGTTTGTGCTTGAATTATTTGTTTTCCTTAATATCTAAAAATCTCACTACAATGCCTGACTATTGATAGTCTGCCACATGCATTCAAGGTAAAAACATAAATAGTAGTTATTTCCATTTATGCAAAACCCCCCATTGAAATTCTATACAGTGTACATGTTTGTAAAATCTATCTATAGTTTTAGTCTAGGGTTAGTTTTAGGTTAATTAGAACTTAGGGAGCTTCCCCTTGCAATTTAAAGAATGGTTCTATTATATGTGTTGTTCTATTTTGTGTTGTCTCAAAAGAGACAAATTAAAACTCTTAACAAAATTGAGCTTGGGATAGGTTGCCTAGTTACATATTTAGAGAATAAAAATTATCTTGCTCAAAAGCATAATTCATTGCAAACAAACCTTGTCTTTAGAGCATCTTCACACTTACTTTCCATCACATAGACGAAGGTCAATTATAAATCTTACCTTGGGTCATTATAGATACTCATATTTCGCAATTTACTCTTCCACACTAGTTGCCTCCTAATCTCTCCCAAGACAACAATAGTGTTGTTATGCAAAGATTGGCAGACTTCTCCAATTTGTTGTCATTTCCATCGACTGTCTTCTCCTATTTAGGTATTCTTTAGACATTTCCCTCCCTCTCTTACTAGAAAAGGAATTTATTAATAGAACCCTTTGAGAGGACATATATTGGCAAATATTTAGGCAACTTGGAACTCTTTGCAGAATTTTTTCCCTAAAATGGCATTCAATGATAAGCAGATGGCAATATCATCCAAATATATTTAGGACACAGTATTTATTGCCTTATGATTCCTCTTGTTTAGTTGAGAGTTTGTTTTCACCTATGTATGTACCCTAGAGACACATCCCATGTCCTTAAGATATATTGTTCCATCTATTGGTATTTCTACTTCACGAGGATGGCTAGGAAGCATCCCATAGCTGTCCCCAATGAGACATGCAAATTGCGATGAACACACGCTTATACTAAGAGGGGGGCTGAATCAGTATAAGATAATCTTTTACTTATTTAAAACTTAACAACCACAACACTAACAATCACACAAGATCTAACAATTATGCAACACAAGAATTACGTGGAAACCCTTTCGGGAGAAAACTACAATGAAAAGACTGCTTGGATCTACTGTCCAAATCCAGTCATAAAAATAAAATGTTCTTACAAAAGATTTGTAGGCACCAACCCACAGGAGACACCAATCCCTGTCACTAAACAATTTGTAGGCACCAACCTACTAGAGACACCTTACCCCACTTCTAAGCACCAACTTAGCAAGAGACACCAATCTCTTTTGGGAAGCACCAGCTTCCAAATGAACCTCTTCAATGGATGATGAACATTTGAATTGCCTTCACAAACTCTTCTTGTAGATGATACACTTTCTTTCACAAATTTGATGCAATCATTCTCAATACATAAACTCTCCTCCACAAATCTGCTTGCAACATTTCTTCACAATATTTTCCTCTTCAAAAATCTGCTTGAAACATATTTTTATTTCTGCTGTTATACTTCTGAATTCTGCTCTTAAATGGACTGATTTTTCATGTTTTTTGCTTGCTAACTTACTCAGAAATCTGCTTGTAGATGATGCAACATATATACTATCTTTCACAAATCTGCTTATTGATGATGTAACATTTCCACTCAAATGTTTTTCCTTCAAATATTTATGCTCAAAATCGAATGATTATCATTGCATTGCTTGTTGTTTTAACTCCCACCTTATCTCCTTTTATACCACTTCAAATGCGTCTTCATGAAAGGAGGTGATCTCTTCAAGAGGGACGACTTGTCCCAAAGGAGGCGCTCTCTCTCAAGAGAGGTGATTCCCCAAGGAGGTTGGCCTCATTTAAAACAACAATAATTTTAATTTAATTTGAAATATGGGCGCCAAACTACATGGGGTTGGCCAGCCTATTGAAAAATGATAAATCCAGCGCTG
The DNA here is from genome assembly GCA_027924645.1 of Cunninghamia lanceolata. Taxonomy (NCBI): domain Eukaryota; kingdom Viridiplantae; phylum Streptophyta; class Pinopsida; order Cupressales; family Cupressaceae; genus Cunninghamia; species Cunninghamia lanceolata. Next base: position 7,342,778 of record BSBN01000165.1, on the reverse strand, counting down.
TCTTCAATGAGGGTCGGCCCATTTTGGATCTTAATGATTACCTTGAAAGATGTGATTAATGGCCTTTGGCCTTCACACATTTAAACACCAAACATTACATGTTAAGGCATACAATTTCTTCTTTGACATCAATGACAACATTTTTCCAACAAATTGCCCTCCATCCCCAGTATGTCCAGGCCCAAAGAGCACATTTATTAAAAGTGTTTTTGAGGATGTCAACAACCAAGGCACATCTCAAATGTAGTAACTATTCTTTCAAACATAAAATAGATAAGTTGATTTAATGTCTCAAATTTGAATCTTGAAGAGCACTAACACAATCAAGAGCTAGGCATATGCCTGAAAGAACCAATGGGTGGAGACATGCAATCATTTATATTTTATTATTTAATCAAGCCCTAGAATAGATATTATGCATGCAATTCAGCACGACAGTCATGAGAGTTTAACATTTAAGTAAATCCTTTGGCTTTCTTCAAAGATTGGCCTTTTTTCAAATAACAAGTAACAAGAATTCACAAATTTATTAGTAACTAATGAACATTTTACTTCAGTTTTTTTATCAGCACAATTAAAGAGTGTTTGTATTGATATAGAAAAAACATTACAAAAACAGTCAACCCAAAGTACTAAAACTGTGCTATAAGTCCTGTCATGGACATCTGTATATTTGAATTGTACACATAACACAACCAACATAATGGAAATAGTCCAGATACACAAACAACCATTACATTATGTTTCAACAGAGCTCAAATGAAAGCACTATGACTACCAAATCTAGATTCAAATAATGAAAGCTGTGATTTGTGTTCCAAAACAAACACAAGAAGAGTAACTTTAGTTACACAAATGCTTTGCATGTTAGAGCAAGAAACAAAACCACGGAAACTGTGACCTTCACTTGTTGACATGGAAGACTCGTACCAGTTCTACAAATTTGATATTTTACTACCATCAATCATGAAATAAAATCATGCATTCACAACCATAAAATCAATAAAACAAGTGAAAAAGCAGAAGACTACTAACCTGGATATAAAGCCTACAATTGGTTAAACCGCCCAAGTTGTTAATATCTGTAACTTTAACTGAGACAATGTCACGATTGTTAGTTTCCACAAATAGTGGGACAACGCCACGAGCTTCAAAAAATGGAATGCCTGCCAAAAACACAAAACAGTAGAACACATTAGCGTGATAATCATTATAAATGTTAATCCATTTCTATACATGAAAGACTTATATACTCTTGGCTCAGTTGGCATATGCACATACCCAAATTATCGCGATATGTAATATTAAGGAACTGATGAGAGCCCAAGGAAAGGTCAAAAACATGATAAGGGAAATCTTCAATCTCAGCTGTCATTTGAGATACCTGATCATGAAAAAAATCTTGAATAATATTACATCAATAGATATCTTAGTTTTCTAAAAAAATAAAGTCAATCAAACACAAACAGGAATCAGAAAATAATTTGACATCAATTCTCTCATACACAGTTTCACCCACAAGATTTTTTCTAGAACATTAGCAACTGTGGAAGCTTAAATTTGTTAAGGATTTCACTGTCTTTCCAGGTATTCATAAAAGTAAAAATCTAGTTTGAATTGAGCTCTGAAATAAATAAAATAGAATGCAAACTCAATTTCTTAAATTATCACAAAAATAACAGATTTGAAAACTTCAAGAAAATGGTTCTTTCTTTCATCAAAGTGTAAGATATTGTGTTTTCAAGAACATAGAACATTTCTATCTTTGTATTTATTTGATCCGTAAACCCCATGGATGGTCCATTAGAAGAACCACCAGTACAAATCCTATATTCTCTAATTTGATGCTCACCAGATCCATGCGAAAATATTGCAACATGGAGGGCTGAAATTAATCGAGATAAGAACATCTATATTATTCAAACCACTTGTCTCTTGGGTGCTGAAACTTATAGCAACATTGCATAAAAAAGTAATTGAAAAACAACACAAGCAAAAGATATATAAAGAGATCTAATGTGGGAAACAATCCAGCAGAAAACTACACTAAAAAAATTTGTTTGTAGAAGCCTGCTCCATTAAGGGGCTCTAAGAATACCTCTCCTCTAGCATTCCTCACTTGCACCTAATTTAATGAACAATGACAGCATTCAATCACACAAACCTCAAGAAGCATGGCAATGAACTTCTACCATTAATTGACAATAACTCTAAGACCAGCATTATCTCTCAAGAAAATTATATATCTAAACCAGTGATACGAGGCTCACTGAGACTCGGCAAGTCCCAAGGTGAGCTGACTGAACCGAGGCCCAGAGACTCATGACTCGAGTACCTAGCGGGTCTGGTCAAACTCGACAAGTCCCAACGGATAGACTCAGTTGCAACAAGGAAACGAGTAGACTCAGTTTCCATTTATTTGTTATTGCAGCATACGTTACATTTATAGACTCGACAAGTCCCAACGTGTAGACTCAGTTGCAACAAGGAAACAGGTAGACTTAGTTTCCATTTCTTTGTTATTGCAGCATACTTTACATTTATAAATTCTTCCAATGTCGGTCCCAATTACAAAGGACCATTGTTGGAAACATACCATCCCTAGGTCAAAGAAAGGAGAGCTAATTTGTATGCGATTGTTTAAGTCTGATTTAAAGTGCAGAAGTTAGGGTTAGAGCAGAAAACTAGGACAGATTTAAAGTGCAGAAGTTAGGATTAGAGCAGAATTTGGAAAAATTCATTTGAAAATCCCGAGTACCCAAATTTGTTCATAATATCCCCATTTGGGATATAACACATTCAAACTGCCCATGTTCACCTCTATTGCCACTACAGTTCGCTAGGGTAACCATACTATCAACAAGGGCAAACCTACCAATGTGAGCCAAAACTCCATTTTTCAAAGGTGTACAAAAATCATCTCCATCCCCAGGACAATCCAAATCACCCTAAGTCTTCAACAACCCTGTCCTTGCCTCCTCAATGTGCCCAACTAACAAAAATGACTCTCCAACACTAGAATATGCTTGAATTGAACTCCTCAATTGAACTGAATTAAAAGTGACCTTATGATTTTTAAATAGGATCTAATTTTCAAGTCAATAAAGGGCATGAGTTTCACTTTTATCTTTCCATTTCCATAAAGGGTGTGGGAACCGTTGCCAACCCTAATTGATTTAGCCCACCAAAGAAAAGACAAGCACTAAAGCATAACACCCTAGTTTGGAAGGATGCCTAATGTTGATCAATAATTACACATACTCTTTGTCATAATGTAATTACTATTACCACTATAAACCAACATGGTCATCTTTTGAAATTCATTTCATAGCACTTCTAGTCACTATGTCCGTTTTCATCACCACAAACTTGCCCAATAATGAAGGTTTTCAAGATATAATGAAAAGTCATAATAAGGACTCGCAAAAACAACACCTAAAGCATCCATCCTACTATTTGCATGGGCTCACAACTACAAAATAAGATATTAAAATTAGCATAAACCTACAATAATTCTTATTAATATGTGCATAGACACACACAAATAGAATAAAAGAGATTAATTAGATAACAGATATTCAAATATTTTATGCGCCTCATGACTTCAAAGATAAACCATGTTGAACCTCTCCAACCTTGCTATGATAGTAATGTCTTTGGGGTTTTGTATATCATGTTGTGCAATTGCTTATATATGAGCAAGTTTGATAACTTATCAGCTGATTTCCCTTTAATGTAGCCAAATTACATTAAAAACATATACTGACTGTCACATATATTGAATATGTTTTAATATATTGAAAGTGATTTTAATATCTGTACATATTGTCATCTTAAAGACTTGAAACATTATCCTACAGTAAAAGTAACAGAAAATATAAAGATATAAAACATTGACACAGAATAGTCACCAAAAGGAGGTTTGGAAAACAGACCTCAGCAACCCGAACACATGCCGCAATTTCAAATCTACCTGTAGTACGATCTTTCGCTTCAATGCAAGCAATAGTGTTCCTTTCTGAGGTTTTGATATGGCCACCCTGAATACTTATGGCTTGACCTTCAGTGGCATTAGCCTGCATCAATATATGCAAATTTGCTAAATCCATCAATGATAACTTGCAAATATTGCATATATAGTTAGAAAATTACAGAATTGTACTTCAAATGCACTTGAGTAAATGTACCTTTAATATGGAATAGATGACATGTCCTTTGTGACTTCTTGAGTCCCTTCGGAAAGATGGTTCAGTCCATTCTGGTAAGAGATCTGATGTTGTATAGAAAGGTGGTAGCAACCATGTAGTGGGCATGCCAAGTGCTAAAGGTAGGTTAGGTACAACCCAAATTGTATCTGAAGCGGTATAGGATACAGACTGAAAACCATTTCCAGCTGCACTAAAGTCACATGTAAATGATATACTAATGGTAGATCTACCTCCAGACCTGCAGTGGAACAAAACATGATTTCTGAAATTAGGAAATAAAAGCTTCAATTCCACAAAACACTAAAATTATAATGTCTATTGACTTCCAACTTTTCTTTGACTATAAAATCTAAAAAGAAATTCAACTAGACCATAAGGCCTAGATAGCACCATCCAACTAAAACTGAAATTAATAGCTCATGGTATGTAGAAGAGGCTGTATGCAGACAAAATACTGAAACTAATAGCTCATGGTATGCAACTAAACGGACTGCAAACAAAACAGAGTAACATATCAATTCAGTATAGAAAAGAAGACCTTAACAAACTCAAACTCAAAATTAGGTACGTAAGATGTAAAGGATTCCCAAATTTCCAATATCAAGAAGATAGAAAATATATTCTAGAATGTCTACTGCTATATTGCATCTAATACCCCACCTTAACGACAAAACTAGATAAAAATTCCAAATTTGTCTCAAAAAATGACAAAACAAATAGTACCAAAAGGTTTAGTCAATAGATCAATATATTGTTCCTAAGATGTGCAATAGTGGAGAGAAATATCATCAATGTCAACAAATTGCTGAACTTAGTGATAATGAGCCACAATGTGCTTGGTGAGAGCATGATAAAGTGCAGTGTAGTTGGCATATCCTTAGGAAGTTGCAGAACACTCCAAACTCAATGTATCCATATCGCTTCACAACTAGCACTAACAATTTCTTTGAATTTTACTTAAATGAAACATAAAGCTATAGTGTATTCAAACTTATTCTACCATGAAACAACTATGGCAATCAAAGAGAAAATATAGCCAATAGTTGAAATTTGGCTATCAACTGAACCGACCCAAGCAAAGTCCGTATATCCTATTAACATGAAGCTATGTTCCCCGGGGACGCGTCCCCTGCCCAAATTGACCCGTACCCGTCCCGGGGACGTTCTGGGGGCGCGGGGGCGGCCAGGAAACGTCCCCTGGCCGTCCCCGTTTCCCGGGGACGTCCCCTTTTTTTAGGGGACGTAGGGGACGGCTAGCCGTACCCGGTACAGCCGGGACGTCCCCCGACCGTACCGGGTACGGCTAGCCGTCCCCTACGGCCCAGCAACGTTGGCACTTAAAAAATTAAAAAAAAACTCACTTAAATAAAAAAAAAAGGGGATGGGGGGGCCCACAAGGACCCCCACATCCCTCATAAACTTACCTAAACCTAAAAAATGCCTTATATCATGCAAAAAAAAAAAACATACATTCATTACCTCATTTTGGCACTTTTGAACAGCAGCTTGAAGAGGAGAAATAACAGTTGGAGGAGGGTAAAAGCGGTGAAGGGAAGGCAATAGGGCATCAAATCATCGTCATTTAAGGTAAGATCGACATTCTTTGTTTTGTTTTCATACTCCTTTGCATTTTTTTTAGTTTTTTTTTCAATTTCAAACACGTGGAGGGTTTTTAGTTTTTTTTTTTTTATGTTTGCTTGCAGCTGTCTATTAGCATTTTTTCAAACAAAAAACAATGAGCAGCAGTGACAATAGTGAAAGTTCTGAAAATGACATTGAAATTCAAGTGCAACGGCAATCAAGTAGAACTAGAGGCCGTAAAAAGAGTGGGGGTTCTGCTAGTGGCAGTGGTACAGCAGAGAATGTCAGTTCATCCAAATCCAATCCATTTGAATGCCCCTCCAAAACACTTGCCACTTATGCAAAAGTCCCATATAATCCTAAAAAACCTCTCTTACAATTTGCAACCCGCATAGACACTGACAAACAAAAGAATACTGGGGGGTCTAGAATATGGCTTTGTCACATTTGCAATGAAACCTATAGGGGCAGCTATACAAGAGTTTATTCTCACCTTTTGCACTTGGGTGGAGTGGGGGTAAAAGGTTGTAAAAAAAATTACCCTAGCTGAGAAGGTCAAGGCAACTAGGTTGCACATGGAGGGGGAGGCAAGATCTAAGGGATTGTCAATGGAGAGTATGCCTAGTATGCCTAAGTCATTGCCTTCGCAAAGCCAAGTGGAAGAGGTTTCTAGTAGGGGAAAGAAAAGAGCTACTACTGTTGCAGGGTTGTTTAATGCACAAACACGAGAGGTGGCTGACTCTTCCATTGCCAAATTTTTCTTTGCTCATGCCGTACCATTTCATGTGGCACGCTCTTCCTATTTCAAACAAATGTTAAGAGATGTTACAGCTGTTGGTCCTTCATATGTCCCCCCTGGAGAACAAAAGCTATGCACCACCTTACTTGACAAGGAATATTCTCAAGTGAGTATCTTGATGGAGGACATGAGGCAAACTTGGATTAGGGATGGTTGCTCTATTGTCATGGATGGGTGGACCGACATCAAACGTCGGCCACTCATCAATATCATTGTCACATGTCCAGCTGGCTCTTATTTTCTTAGAGCTATTGATTGTACAGGGAGGAGGAAGGATGCTCACTTCCAATTTCAGATTTTGAAGGATGCCATTGAAGAGATTGGGGCATCTAATGTTGTCCAAGTGGTAACAGATTCAACCCGTGTATGTAAGTCAGCTGGTTTGATGGTGGAGGGTGCTTATAAGCACATTTTCTGGACTCCATGTTGTGTTCATGCATTGAACAACACATTGAAAGATATTGGGAAGATTGCTTGGGTGAAGGAAGTGGTGGCAGAAGCTAGAGATATACAGATGTTCATTTGCAACCATCAAACCTCACTTGCACTTTTCAGGACTTTTTCGAAGAAGGAATTCCTCAAGCCTGTGGAAACTAGATATGCCAACTATTTCATTTTGATAGAGAGGATGGTTGAGGTGAAAGAGCCTCTACAATTATTGGTGGTTAATGCAGAATGGAATAGATGGCCAGAGTCAAACTCAGCTTAAGGAAAAAGTGTGAGGCAAAAAATCCTTGACAATGATTGGTGGTCCACAATAAGGTATGAAATTGTTTCAAATTGAAATTTCAAATTGCTGATTTTGTTTTGTTTATATTATGATATTCATATTTATTATTATCATTTTATTAAAAATTTAATTTTTGTTCTTAAATTGCTGATTTTTGTAACTTGTGTTCACTTGCAGCTATGTTTGCTCTTTCATTGCACCTGTTGTGGATGTCATAAGATATGCTGACACAGACTCTCCTAGTCTTGGAGAGATTTATGAGACATTTGATAGCATGCTTGGGAAAATGAAGCAAGCTATTCAGAGCAAGGATCCTACTTTGGGATTTTATGAGGAGCATCTTAAGCCCATTGTGACGCGGAGGTGGGACACTATGAACACCCCACTTCATATGGCAGCATATGCTCTAAATCCCAAATGGTATGTTTCTAGACCTAGAAGAGTGCCTCCATCTCATGATAATGAGGTGAAACAAGGGTTCATGAGGGCCCTTGAAAAAATGTATACCGAGGAGGAGGCTTCTTTACATCGCTCACAATGGATGGCCTTTGTCAATCTACGTGGTCCAAACTTCAGCAAAAAAGAGGCGAGGATGGATAGAGCTACATTAGCTCAAACTGACCCTATTGGATGGTGGATGTGGCATGGCATGGATGCACCAGAATTGAGGACACTTGCCACTCGCTTGCTTGGACAGATTGCCAGTTCCTCTGCTACAGAGAGGAATTGGTCCACATATAGCTTCATTCAGCCAGTGAAGAGGAACAAACTTACCTCTAGACGATCAGAGAAGTTGGTGGCAGTGCATAGTGCCTTGCGGCTACAGGATCGACAAAGACCTGAGTATCGTCAGACTCCAGCTGCACGTTGGGATGTTGATCCAGAGGATGTTATGCAGATTGATGAGGAGGCACAGGAGGGATTGGTTGGGGTTCCATTGGATGAGGGTCTACTAGACCCTCATGGTGGCAGTGATTCGGATTCAGATTCTGATTTTGATGCAGTATTAGGAGAGGCTGATTAGGGACAGCCATATACTCTATGTTTTTGTCATTTTGTTGTTGAAACATTTTGTTGTTGAAACTTGAAACTTGCAACTTGCAGCCTTTGAGCATTTTGATATAATATATATGCAGATTGTCATTGAAAACAATTAAATTTGGTTTATTTGTTTGCCAATTCTCATGTGACAAGTTGAAAACTAGGTTCAAGTGTAATGTTATGGTTATGTATGCATGTTTTAATGTTCTATGATGTCTAGAATGAATGCCTTATCAATGTTATCATCTAAATATTTGAAATATCCTTATATTTTAAAAAAAAACCTTTTTTTTTTAGTAGCCGTCCCCTGCCGTCCCCTAAAAAATGGCCAAAAAAAATCACCGTCCCCGAAACTCGTCCCCCCATCCCCGGCCGTCCCCGTCCCCGGTACTTGGGGGAACATAGACATGAAGCCATCTATCGTTTGATTAAAAATGCAATAGTGTCATGAATGCCTTTCACATATCGCAACACGCCTTTTGTTGCCTAGCAATGAACAAGCTTCAATTGGAATTTTCAGGGATTCAGTGTGAGTTGCGGATGGTTTCACCATGAGTTGCACTACGAAGGTATCTCACCTTAGCATTCGGATGGGAGACTACACATTGACTGATGATTTCTATGTGGAAGGATTTGGAGAGATTGATGTTGTTTTGGGCATCCAGTGGTTGCAGTCACTTGGCAAATACATGCAGGATTTTCAGAAAATGGAACTTGAGTTCATCCATGATAGGAAGAAGGTTGTGTTGAGAGCACTTTCAGATGGAGGACCCAAAGTTGTGTCAGCAAGGAGAATGAAAACATTGTTTAGACATAACAATGTTGTTTGGGCAGCTCAGTGTTTTGTATCATCCAAATCTTCTTCTGATAATCCAAAGTATCATGTGGATATACAGTTAGTGATTGATAAGCATAGTATGGCGTTTGAAGAGATTCCTCCTGGTAGAGCACCAGATCATGAGTTTGAGCATGTCATTGAGTTGGAGGAGGGCTCCAAGCCCGTCATCACTACACCTTATCATTATCCGCGACATTTCAAGGAGATTGAAAAGACAATTAAGGAATTACTTGAGATGGGACACATTTGTCCTAGCTCTAGTCCATTTGCATCTTCAGTTGTGTTGGTGAAAAAGAAGGATGGCACAATGAGGATGTGCATTGATTACAGAGCTGTGAATAGGAAGACAATCAAGAATAGGTATCCCATTCCCAAGATCAATGAGTTGCTTGATGAGTTACACGGGGCCGTGTACTTCTCTAAGATTGATCTTCATTCAGAGTATCTTCAAATTCATGTCCATGAGGAGGATATACACAAGACAGCATTCAAATGCCACTATGGACACTTTGAGTTTTTGGTTATGCCATTTGGTTTAACCAACGCACCTACTACATTCCAGTCATGCATGAATCACATCTTTTGTAGGCAGTTGGTGGAGTTTTTGGTTCCATGTCCAATCAATAATGCATCATATGGGTTCAAATTTTGTTTTATTCGACCCATACAATGTTGAATTGCCTCTTTGGCCTTATCCATGGCCTCATATAGACACCCAATGGGCTTTTGATCTCCATCCACCAATCGTAGAACCCTAACGAACGATTCTAACACCTAAATCAATAGTGGATGAAAATAATGTTAGAAATGAAGGTGCAAACAACACAACGGAAATCTGATTCAAACCTTATTAATGCCCTCTAAATAATGTAGAATCAATGGAGATTGCAACAGAAATAACATGCATTAAGAATTGAACACATAACACAGTATGTAGTGTGGAGAAAACCTTTTCAGATAAAAAACTCCACTAAGAAAAGAGGCTCCAAGTTGTATTATCTTCAAATATGAGATTACAATACATGCACTTCCTCTTCTTCTTCAGTCTTCAATCCAGCGGTGCCTGTAATACTCTCAACTTTGCTAAAAACATAATACAAATATCCTTATAAAAGGGGGTTGCCTTCTAGGGCAAGAAAACCGACATAATATCGACCGTCAAATCTGACCTAATGACGAACGATCCAAATTTACAATGATAAAATATAAATAAAATGTGGTTTCGAGGGCAGCGGGGGGGTGATCCCCCCGGACCCCTCACAAGGGGGAAACCCCCTTGTGACCCCCCATCGCGGACGAATTAGCGTCGGGTACCGAATATAAACATGCGGCTGAAACAAGATTGTTGCTGGTGAAACCTTTCATCCCTTATGGGTGATTTACAAACAATAATAGGAATAATAAATTACACATGATTTACAAGGTTGATGGCACCTTAATCCTAACAAATAAAATTAGAGAATTATATTAACTAAAATTCAACAAATAAAAATATCAATTTTTTTCAAAATCAGCAAATTTTAACATTAGCAAATAAAAAAATAAAGAGTTTGAAAACTTACCTTGATGACCTCCTCCATGACTTTGGGAATGGCATCATCAAAAATTGTCTTCACGACCCTCTCTGCTTCGAGATTCCTACAATAAAGACTCTCCAACCACCTTTCGCTCACAAACATGCGGTTAAGGTTGGGCAATGTTGCTACTATACTCTGCAAGGTGAGGAAATTAGTGGCAAAGCGTAACTCCTGATCGCACGAGCTCCTTGCCATCAATGTGATCTCTAATAAGATTTAAGACCCATGTATGGTTGTAGACGTATTTTGTGATATTTCTTGCCTCTTCAACCACATTCTTCGCCTAGCTTAGTTTGTCAATGTCCTCAAGAAGGTCAATACAGTGGGTAGCACAAGGACTCCAAAACTGTAATGTCCCTTTTTTCGTGAGCATCAGAGTTCGAAGGGTTAGCCTATCATTTGACCCTCATAGGCTAGTGTGATAGATTAGAGGGTCCAATTTGGGCGTTACGGAGCTCTTCAAGTGGCATTTGTCAATGTTTATCTCTCCAGATCCTTCATATGTTCTGAGGCATTGATATTCAGAGGTTTCTGGTTCCATTTTGAGGGACTTACTATTTATAGTAAGTCAGTGGATGTTAGAGAGGGACCCTTACTATTTTTAGTAAGGCAGTTGAGTGCACAATGGTTAACTCCCAGGTTCAGACGGAATTGAGAAATAATGATTATTTGTAAAGTTATGTTATTTTAATTATTAATAAAGTGATTATTTTATTAATAATTATTTATAAAGTGCAATTATAAAGTTTTAAGTTCACTTTATGTCCAATGGGGCCATGACCCTCAAAAAAGTCACTTAAAGTACATTAAATATTATTATTATTTGAGCACCCATTTACTAAAGCATTTATTAAAGTGAAAGGCAAACATGAAATACATTTTTAAATGATTGAAGAGTCTCATGAGGAAATCGACTAAGTTGGAGAAGGTATAAAGGGCCATCAAAGCAAATACAAATCATCATTTTGATCATTATACATTTTGGCTTTGTTCTTTGGATAGCTTTTTCTCTTGGAGAAGGAAACCTAGGGTTTCAAATTTATTGGCTTTGGAGAACGAAGTTCTTCATGGTTATTGCTACTTGAGGGTGTGAGATATCACTTGAAGGCTACATTATTTGGTAGCTTCACATTAGGAGCTGCATTTGAGCTTATTTGAAGATAGATTGTTGGGATTTTTCAAAGCTAGGGTTTACTATAGAGTTGATTAGCATCATTTGGTATTCATGTTGGAAGGAAAATTGATTATATCTTTAGGTGTAACAATTGTGTGAGTTCCTTGGAATATTTGGTTACAAATTGTTGTAGTTTGTTTAATTTATAGTCTCCAATATTGACACCAAGGCTGGAAGAATTCATGAGAAGGGTTAGAAGTCAGTTAGAAGGTATTTTGCAATGTTTAATTCACAAGTTGCCACGACTGGTTGAGCGCAAGGGTTGATATTGATATATTGGCAAAATCGTGGCATTGACGGAGTTTACGTGCATGTTTAATTTATAAACTCCATTCGTCAAGTGCAGATCGTGGAGGCTTAGGGAGTAATGATTGACTTGTTTTGGCATCAAAGCAATCCAAGGATTGATATATATACATTGCATTTGGTGGCTCAAATATCATCAACCGAAGGAAAGGATCAAGTCCAAATCATTCCGAGTATGCATGTTTATGTTTAGATTCCAAATCTTTAATTTGGAATACATCTTATATGTCTGTATCAGTCTGATAAGACCTCTATATTTTGTAATCAGAGTTGATATTTTGCAACAAAAGTGATCCATTTCAGTTACAGTTCATTGTATGTTATTTATTTATCATTTTCTATATGTTATGCAATGAAAGTAATGCAATAAAAGCCCAAACAAACAATTCAGAAAATACCAATCAGAACTTGACTTGACAACCATTTGACAAAATTACATACAAACACAAATTCAGTTTGGGATCAATTTGGGTATATTTCTGGTTGGGATATTACAAAAACAACGTTGGATGCTTCACCTCTAGAACTCTACCGGCTGCCACATATGCAACTGCATTGTCAATCACTATTTGGATGACATTTTTCACTCCTGCCTCCATTACCACCTCATCCAACATGTTGCACAAGGTCTTTGCATTTTTTATTTCATTGGAGGCATCAACTAACTTTAATAAGACTAGCAGCCTCATTGAAGCCACTAAAAAATTAATGTGTCATGTTCCTAGCATCTATTCACCCATCAGATAAAATAGTGCAACCTTTCTTTTCCCAAATTTTCCTTTGCTCCACTACTAGTAGACGTGTGTTGGACCTCATCCTGCAATAATGGGCCACTCAACTCAGACACTCTTCTGAACGAAGTAAAGATGAGGGTTCACGATGTCCGTCCCTTTCTTTCTTATTGGTATCCTGCTCCAACTAGCTCTAGCTCCAAAAGCTAGAAAAGGTCATTAGTTCGAGGCACATCCACAATTAATATATTTGGGGGCTCCTGCCATTTCTCATTCAACTCTGTTAGCGTTTAATTTCGCACCTTTCGGTGGGAAAGAAAAACGGACGGATGTGCAGTAGAACTGCTCTTCGAATTTGAAGGGGAAGCTCCCTATAAAATAAAACTCAGACACTCTTCAGAAGGAAGTAAAGATGAGGGTTCATGACGTCCGTCCCTTTCTTTCTTATTGGTATTCTGGTCCAACTAGCTCTAGCTCCAAAAGCTAGAAAAGGTCATTGGTTCGAGGCACATCCACAATTAATATATTTGGGGGCTCCTGCCATTTCTCATTCAAACCTGTTAGCATTTAATTTTGCACCTTTTGGTGGGAAAGAAAAACAGACGGATGTGCAGTAGAACTGCTCTTCGAATTTGAAGGGGAAGCTCCCTATAAAATAAAACTTAACAAAAACTTTACAATCTTTTGGATTAGCAATGTGCGAAAGACAAAAACACTCATTCGACAACGAAGCAAAGATTTTTATGCTCTTTGACTGAAAATAAAACCTAGGCTAAACGCTTACACTATTCAGCTAAATACAGAGGCTGAATAAAGCAAGTACACAATTTGGATTGATTGAACAAATTAATGCCACACAATTATGAATGCCAAGACCAGATCAACTATAATGCAATACAAAGATACAACTTATTCTTTCAATTTCACCTGCAACGCAAAGTTTGCAGATTTGTTGAATCAACCTAACCTTCAGCACAAATAACTCATTTTAATGGATACTTGGAAGAAAAACAAGCATACTGGAATCCATTAATGAACAAAACAAGAACATGATCAGGTAAATATTGGACAAATAACAATTTAAGCAAGTAAAGGCATGAGAATTGCCATTGCTTTTATTCTTTGATTGAACACAAGACTAGATACTAAACATTGAATGCTTTTGATTCCTTCAATTAAATCCAGAGATCAAAGGAAACAAATGAACATAGGCGAGCTGATTTTACATGGAAAACACTTAAAAACAAAGAAGATGTGAAACAAATGTCTAAGCACAAAGTCCTAAACACTTATCTCAATCTCAACAGCACAAAAAAAAGCTTCCAGAAAGCCAACGCATATATTCATTCTCAAAGTAATAAAGATACGCAAGATCATTGAACAATAAGATGTGAGCAATAAAAGCTTCAGCATTTACCATTTTCAAATAAAGTGTGTAGAATACACTTATTTATATCCTAGAACAAAAGATGCAAGGAAATAAAAGGAAGAGTTAACTAATACTCTCCAACCTAACCCTAATGTTGCACGCAAGCATGCGAGCTTATTAGCATTTAAAATAATAAAATCTCTCATGCAATTCAGTTAACTGAACTTGAATGTTATTACAAATTGAGTTTCACTTAAAGATATTTTGCATGATTTCCAAAACAAATCCAAAAATAGATTTATCTTTGAAAAGCAAAATCAGTTCTCAAAATAGAAACTGCTTTGGAAACCTCTCCAACTGCCCAAAATAGAATTCTCCTACAAATATTGAAAAATGGCTAAGTCTGAGAATTGAGATTTTTCTCCAATTTATCAACTTTAGCCTCATTTGGTATCATGATGGAATCGAGGTGAACAGTCTTCATCTGCAGGATGACACCGGCATCTTCAATTGTCTTCAATAGATCCGTATACTCTGTGTCCTTTGAATATTCATGGATGAGTGTCGATTTGGCCTCAATAGTGATGGAAGAATATTGCATGGTGACTTTGTGGCTTGGAAGAGCTTTCTCCTTCGCTGTCCTGCATTGAAAAAGGTAAAATCAGACCTTTTTAAGCTCTCTGTCCAAGAAAATCAGACTTTCCTCTTTGCTGTCCAACTCTGATTTTTCATGAAAAAGTGTATTTTTGCCTTTGGAAAGTGAAAATATTGAGTTGTACCTTCAAAAATATACCGGATCTGATCTCTAGATGATTGAGAAAGATGGAAAATGCCTTTTCCCGAGGTAGGTATATGATAGAAATGAGAGAAAATGGACAGAACAGCCTTGAAAATTCCTTCTCCTATGGCTGGAAGTGGTGATTTTGGCTTGGAACAGTCATAACCAGCAAACAAAAAGCTTGAAAACCCTCAAAAATGGCTGCCGATGTGAAGTGCTGCCCTTCTAGCATGCAAATCTGCCTTGGAATGTGAGAATGAGAAAGAAAATCATGCCATGGCGTGTCAAATCAGTCCTCTAGGTGAAGCGCTGCTCTAAAAGCACCTCCAATCTGCCTTGAAAGCATGAAATAATGAAGAAAAAGCTCCTTCAAGTCGAGCGCTGCCTCCAAGCCTTCTTCTTGCCCTTAGAAATGATCAAAACAATGGATAAACACCTTCTTTATAGTCAAGCGCCACCTCCTTATGGTTTCAATATGTTTTTTTCTAAAATTAGAGTGCTTTTATTTGTCTTCCATGCAAAGATAACAAGTGAAGTGCTTTCCCTCTATTTATAGCTTTAGAAAACTTGCTTTTTTCCTTCCTCTTTGGTTGCCAAAAATAGAAGGGCGTTGGGTTCATGTGAGGTGGCATTTTTGGTGAAAGGCGTTGGAGTGGAAAAAAGCACCAAGGTGGTGCACTTTTCCCTTGGTGCGTGCACCTTGGGAAAAGTGCACTTTTCCCAAGGCACATTTTTTGCCTTAGAAACTTTTTTAAATTTTTCCTTTGTTTTTGTCAAAAACTTGGATTTCATTCACTCTTCTTCCATGCTCTTTTCACGCCTTTTTCACTTTGAAAAACTTGTATTTTGCCTTAGGAATTTTTGACGAGGATCTATTGGACCAATGTCGACTTTATCCGCCTGTGAAGCCTTTTGAAAGCACATTTCCAGACGAGTTTACTACGAATGACGAAGAGGAGTCTTGAAACTTGAAATTTAGACTTTTGAATTTTGAAGCCTTTTCTCCTTGGTGTGCACACCAAGGTGGTGCGCGCACCTTGGGCAAAGCGCACCAAAATGCCTTAGAAAAATTTTCCAAAATTTTCGAACTTTCAAATTTTTCAAAATTGAATTTTGAGTCGCCAAATGTTTTCTCGTTGCTCTTCACCGTTCCTTTGCATAGTTTCGGTCTTCAATCCATCACTTCGGCCTCCGCTTCTAGATGGTCTTTCACAACTCCTAGCCAATTTGACTTCTTTGAATCCTTCTCCATTCGGGCCTTGTATCAATTTCCTTTGATGTATCTTGTACCTACAAGGTTAGCAAATAATGACAAGGCGACATGGTGCTTGGGAGGTATGTTTAGGCATCCTTTTAGGGTGTTTGTATGCATAGACAAAAAATTTCGTATGGGTACAACAAAACCTGGATGCGCAACTGCCTATGATCCGCCAACCCCTTACCTACCATAATCAATGCAGTGACCAAGTGCTCCCAATAAGGACTTGAAGTGACATTAAATGGAATATTGTTGTAATACCAAAATTGTGCACATGCCAACTTCGCCTCATGATGCACCTCTCTATTTCATCCAATACCTTCCAATGAAGGTTGTGCACCAGGAGTTACGAGGAACAAAAAAAACTAGAAATACCACTACCTGATACTCATATTCGTGGCCCAATGGAAGCCGAAGAAGAGCCCCCTATATCTCCCTCTGACCCTGTAGAACTAATAATTCAGTTTGGGGCTGCCATTATCTCTGTTGTTCTCTTTTTAGTTGTTTTCTTCTGGTCATATGCCATAAGAAGGTCTCTCACCTCCCTCTCAACTTCTGGAGCATCTCGTAACATCTTGGCAAAGGATCCGTGCAAGGTGGTATGTGAGTCGATTTATGCCTCCGAACATAGTCTTAATGCAATGGATACAAATAACCTCTCCTTGATTTGGACCTAGTGTCCCATGTTTCCAGGGTTTTTCGGTTTGCCACCAGCTCTTTGACTTGCGGAAGCCCTATTCTTTTTAGAAAAATGAAAGTGACCTAGCAAAAGGGAGACAACAGAAAAAAATCAATAATATAAATTTGAAAAAATCAGTAATATAAATTTGAATGAGATTATGTTAGAAAATTTGAATGAGACTACTGTGAGAATTGGATGTTTGAAGCAAGGCCAGGAACAATATCATCCCAAAATTGCCATTCGAAAATAAATAAATGATTTTTAATTTTTTTTTAATATCGTAATATAAAAATCTCACCCCCTACTTATCTCCACACTACATGTGTTAAGTCTTAGTATTATGAAATATGTATGTATTATGAAGCATTTTTTTCCTAAAATAAAAATAATTCAAATGTTTATAAAACTAATTTGTGTCTCAATGCCTCACTTTACAAAAAAAAAAATTAAAAGAGAAGTTAGAAGCTCTAACTTAGAACTATAAAAAAATTTAAAGTTTTAAAAAATTTAATCTTCTTCACATCCAAATAATAAGGGAAAAAACAAATAAGATTCAATAAATAATAAATATGAAAAACATGTTTTAATCTCCTGATTTTCGACTTCAAAATCGTGCCCTAGAAATGGTGATGGGTCCTATCTAAAATCGAGTTTTGACACCCTCATGCCTCTGCAAATCGTGCCCTAAAAACTCCCTTTGTCTTCTTCACACCAATGACTGCGACTTTTTTCCTTTTGTTTCGATAAAATGAGTGTTTAAAAAAATTACTTTTTGTTTTATATGGGCCGATTAGGCAAGTTTTTCTTAGTTGGGCGAGATTGGGCGAGTAAATCCAATTTTTAGCGAGTTTTTTGAGGTTAAAACCGTGGCATGTTTTTTTTCTGAAAACTTGGCCACAAGTTTTCCTGCGAGTGACTCGCGGCCTCTTTTGACTCACAAGTACTCACGAGTTATGCATGCGAGTACTCGCAGGGTATTTCAATTATGGTTTCAAAAGCCTTCATTTGAGCATGCACTGCCCTCGAACCCCGCGAGATGCACTGTCCCCTATTTGGCCCCCTTGCACATTAGGGTTAGGGCTTGCACTTTATTTTCTTTTAGAAGTATCTTTTTAAACAAAAGTTTGTGTTTCTTAAACACAATGACTCCCTAGCATCCCCAAAATAGTCAACAATTGCCAAGGCACCCCCTAGCTCTCCCAAAAACAGCAAGGACTCCATGGTTGTCCCCTACAAGAGGGGATCGTCCCTTGGCATGCCCTCTACATTGTAAGTCCATCTTGAGTATGACGACCCGAGTAGTTGGCAGTTGTGAGACAAAAGGGAGACATCTCATCCCCATCACCAAAACTCAAGGCTTTAAGGGGATGGTATGTCCCATGGAAAAAAAAAATTTATACATTAAACATTGTACTTTGACTAATACAAAAGCTAATGCTTAATTTTAGCATAGTTTAAGAATTGCAGTAAACTCACAAAGCTCACAAGTTCTCACAAGTTGAAATGCCAATTGAGAAACTCAACATCAGACTCACCAACGAGTCGACACAACTTCAACACAGACCAGCAAATACTTGTGAGCACTCACCGAGTTTGTGGACCTTACTCACCTAACATAACAAGAATGCAGGATGTGGCTTGAACACATAAAGAACACAATTTAAACGTTAGTTTTTGGTCTCTAAATCCCCCATCCGACCTCCATTCTTCTCACATAGCATTTCCATTCTCCTTTGAGCAATTGAAGATAATCAAAGGTAATTCAGGAGGCAATTTTTCTGCAGTTTTTGAAGTTCTAGGTTTTTTTTTCTTTTTTTTTTTTTTTGCTTTCAAGCATTTCCAAAATTCTTTTCCATTTCTAAATTCTTCATTTACATGTTTAGTCATGTTTCACATGCATTCTATTGTACCCAATCTGAAACTCAATGGTTATACTACTTAATGACAGTTTATCATCAATTTATCATCATTCGTGTGCTGAGTGAAGATCCATAATAGTCATTTCCAATCCAAAAACAAGGTTGTTGTGTCAAAGTCCAATATTTCGAACTAACAAATTCTTGCAGATTGTTCAGGGTTACATTATTTCAGTTAAAAATGATGAAGTCTCTGTGAGTGATGTCTGCAACAGTAAAAAGAGAAAGAAGCGAGGATGCTGCTTTATTATTACAGGTGCAATATTAAAAAGAAATAAGAAAAAAGTTTTAGAAAAGTCAATATACTTTTTTAAAATGTTTTATTATTTTCCTTTCTGCTGCCAAAGGCAAATAAAAAATGGCTTTAGTGAATGTCACAAACCACTAGAATAGGACAAAACTGCCCAGTCAGCGCCAAAAGAAGAAAGGACTTTTCAAATATGAGTCGATCAGTTGGGAAGAGACTAATTAGAAATCAAACACCTAGTGGAAGATCTTTCCCTGAATCAGAACTGATGCTGCTGTATGATGTTGTTCCAGCCACCCCACAAATTAGTTTGCTAATTAAGAAAAGAATGTTTTCAATTCAATGCAATCCTTGGATGAGATTACCCATAAGAAACCAGAAGGGTTCCATCCTCTAATCTCTAGATCCAAGGGTTTTCATCCCTGAATCAGTGGATGGGTGCTGCCTGATGTAGCTGCCCTCTCTAGGTCTGAAATATGTGAAATGAGCATAGAATGAACCCCTCAATGTTAGCTGGCCTCTATTTATTCATTGGCATCCTCCAAACCATAGGTGCCTAGCCTTAGTGTAAAATAATAAAGATTATTTTTATTTGATATAACACTAATATCACTTAATAATCAAGTACCACATAACATGGCACTAGTGTAATAACGTTAAATTGCCCAACTAGCCAATAAACCTTGACCTCTCATAAATAAATCAACCATAGCTTGAAAGCCACTTGCCAAAAAGAACTGAGATAAAGCATTATGAACAGCTGATTCGTACTCGAACCCAACGACAAGCTACATGACATGGTCCTATTCCGATACCTCTCCAAAAGCCCCTAAGAAATAGAAACAAATTTTCCCCAGGGCACTTATAACCTATGTCACAGGATTCGCCGGATTTCGGCCAAGAGGTTCGAAATTCGGCGGATTTTTAAAAACCCAATGAAATTCGTTTATATTCCCTTTAAATTCGTACAGTATATTTTTTTAAGGTCTCCGCCCCTTTTTTCATAAAACCTTCGTCAAACAGTGGCGATTGGCGACCCGTCTATTGCCCGCGCGATTTATTTCAAGGAATACACAATAATTTATTTATTTTTCAACTCAAGTGATTTATTTATTTCTTTCAAGGAATACCCGATAGGAACAACCGACAAGTTTAGAAAATTTACCAGCGTGAACTTTTTTTACGGCGTGAGACAATTCTGAGCACTATAATGCTCGCATATAATGTAAGAACCTTTCTTATTAACTGAAAATTTCAATCAACTTTTCCAAACAAAATGTAATACCAAGCAGCAAATTATTAACACCAATAAACCATGCAATAGTAGAACTTCAAACCCACATCATACTTTATTATTTGGAGCCTTCAAAATGTCAAATACAAGAATGAAAAGTTGCTGATATGAAGTTTCAGTCAATGTCTGATTTATATCAGACTTATTTACAACATGAAATATGCCTCCAAATGACAAATATAGGCCACATATGAATGCCCAAACGCTCTAGAATGAAACTAGAGATGAGATGTAACCAGAACAGCCCTGGATATGCTCTGAAAATGGTCTGATATAAATGTTTATCAGACTGATATAACAGCTGAAAATGATGAATTTTTCCAGTCATACATATAGCAATGAAATCACATGCAAAACTCCTCCAAACTCAAGCGATAGAAGCCTAGTTTGGTCTCCAATCTAGTGCAGCTTTTCAACTATCAATGTCCACTTCAAATCCACTTCAAAGAATCCTGAAATTGCATCAATAATTCACTGTCAAAACTCAGACCTCTGCTGATATGAAATCTCAAATCAGACCTGGAAAAGTATGCAAAAGTCACCCAAAGTTCATCAAAAACCCAATCGACTACCTTGGTAGTCACTCCAATGCACCAAGGGTTCCAAATTGATGCCAAATATCTCTCCAATATCAACTAACAACCTGCAATTGAAGCACAAATAGTGCATTTCTGTATGAAATCACCTCTCAACTAGTATGGGCCATCTCCATACAAATCACCTTGCCAAAACAAACTGAAAATCGGAATTCTCAGCTCAAAGGTAAAGATAGAATAACATACCAAGCATCCATCATGCCAAATTGATGTTCAGGTCCACAATTAACTCTTCCATGGATAGGCGTCCATCTTCTTAGCAATTTTGAAGTGAAATTTGAATTCCACCAATGAGAATCAATGAACTTGAACAATTGTAAATGAATTATAATCAAATTCTTTCATTTAAAACAATCTTCAATTATTTTAAATGAATTATAACTCCTCCAAATGGATCGATCCAATAGCAATGCACTCTCCTTGCATGGGCGGTGGTGGCTTGAGTGCAATCATTAAATATTTTGATTTCGCATTGAAAATCATTCCTTGGCTTGGGCGATCACTAACCTCTTTATGAAATACATTAAATAAACCAATCTATCCAAATACAAACATTTGAAATCTTGATCCTTGACATAACCGATTTGGCATTCAATTTATGAATTTGCATTTAAAATGCTCCTCTATGCTTGCATGTCATGTTCCTAACTCAAATTTAAACCACAAATGCAACACATTGATCAAGCACCATGAAATTTCACCAAAGAATAGATGAATAAGAACTGAAAATGAATATATTGTCTTCAAATCAATAGATATAATGTATCATCCAAGATTACATTCAAGAGGCAAATTCACTTATTGTTTACTAACCTAAGGCTGTTACAATATGAAATCTGCAATTAAAGATATGTTGCGACTCCTTGATACCTTCGCTGCTCCTACAGACTGGTTCGCTGCCTCTTACAAAGGTCTGCAGACATTAATTCTCCAGTTCGCTGCCCTAAGACCTTGACTGCAACCTCAACTAGGGTTCGCCACTCCTCCTAGCAAGTTCGCTGACCACTAGGAATGATTCGATGCCATCTAGGAATGGTTCGCTGTCCTCCTGGGTTAATTCGCTGCCTCTTAGGAATGTGATTGTGACTTCCTTATGCTGTTCTAACTCAGAAATTGGTGTCTTCAATGTTGCTCCAGATCTGATGTAGTGAGTGCTGATGCTTCTCCAAGCCGATTGCACAATCTGCTCAAATACAATGCTTCTTCAAAGCTGATCTGCTTTAAAACTCAATGGATGGGGTCATCTCCATCATTCTTGAGGGGCCATCTCCTCAAGTAGACTAAAGGTTTTAATCCTTAAACTGAACTGTAGAAATCAGATTCGAATTGAGTGGATGAGATGCCAAATTGATGCCTTCAAACTCCTATTTATACAAGTATTTGAAATCTTCTAGACCTTACTAAGTTTGGCGCCCAAGGTCTCATTAGGAAGTTGGCCTTCATTTCCTTTTTTTTTCTTCTTTTTGAAATGAACATTATTCCTTGATGAGGTCGGCCCTTGAAGTAGGTCGGCCCTAGAGATAAGTCGGTCCCAGAAGCATGTCTCCAAGTTGGTCATCATAGGCAATTGCATAGGAATAGGGTCCAAGTCGGCCTCTCAAGCATATGAAACCCAAAAGACCATTTGTGAAGTCGGCCAAAGAAGAGAAAATGAAGACTTGACAAAGCCCAATCAATGGTATATGCATAGAGAAGAGTTTCATACACAAGTCAGCCTTAAGGGTCATGATGAGCTCAAGGATCCTCTCCCTAGATGCCCAAGTAATCTCAATGATCAATCTCCAAGGTGTCAGAGGAAAAGGAATGCAAGGCATCCGAGTGATGAAGTCCAAGTGCCAATGTGAATCCATATGAAAGCTCCAGGTGAAACGGATTATCATAAGCCAAGTATCCATGAGCGAGTATCCAGAAGTGAAATGAGAGCCCCAATGTGAAATCCAACCTCTCTCCAAAACCCCAAGTGCAACCATGTATAAGATGATGATTGCTTCAGAAAAAGGGACATGACATTGCATCGATCCACAACTACCTCATATGCATGCATTAAATGATGATATTTGCATTTAATAAAAGCTCTTGCCTTAGCCGCCGATCCTTGTCTTGCACTTAAAATATTTTCCTTTGACTTGGCGAATGCTCTTCATCCTTGGCATCAATCCTCATTACATATACATCGATCCAATGCAATTATTTATTAAACAAATATTGCATTTAAAATATTCTTTGCTCATAATCGGCAGCCAACTATTAATCAAATGCAATCATTAAATTTCAATAACCATCCTCTATCAATACCAATCGCTCAACATAAGGCATGGGCAATCCTCTTCTAGCTAGCCGTTGGCTCCTTTAGCAAAGCAATTCAAATATAAATCAATGAGCATGCCAATCGATCCAAATTCCATGTTATTTGAATTTGGCTTGGACCTATATTCCCTTGGCGAACACACCACCTTTATTCATATTTACAACTCCATAGAAATCGATTAAAGAAAATGCAATTAAAGATTCCATTCTCTAAAATCCATCAAATGAAATGAAAATACAATTTCAATATTGCATTTTCCATATAGCCCAAAAACACACTAGTTGATCCAACTTTCCAATTCTCCATGCATAGAACAAAGTCAACTAGCAAATCATACTAAGCTCAAAAATGGGGACATTACATATAAAAGCCTATCGGGCCTCGGCTAATTATATTTTGTTTTTGTTTTTTTTTTAATTTCAAATTTTATTAATTAAATTTAGATTTGTATTTTGTTTTTTAAAGGTTAAAGTTAAAATGAGATTTAATATATTTTTATTTTTATATTTGTAAAATACAATAGGTATTTCTTTTTTAAAAATAAAATATAAATTTTAATATGTTTTTTAAAATAAAATTGCTAATTATTTTATTTTATTTTTTAAAGTTAAAATATAAGTTAAATATCTTTTTATTTTCATGTTTTTAAAAAAAAATTTAAAAATAAAATTAGTATTTCAATAATGTGGAAGTTATTGGCAATCATGATTTCATATGTTTCTTATGGTTTAAAGTTTACTATGGTTTACTATGGTTTATAAACAGTGTTCCACAGGGACCCATCCCCTCCCAAAATCCAGCCGTCCCCATGACTCCGAAACCCGTCCCCAACCCCGAAACCCTTTTTCCCCCCGTCCCCAAAACCCGTCCCCGAGTCCCCGTCAGGAAACTCCATGGAACACTGTTTATAAATGTGGCATTTATTTAGCAATGTTTGTGTATTTATTAGTTATATTTTTAAAAAAATCAAATTTATAGTAAGGCGAATTTAATCACGAATTTTTTTCCAAATTTTTCCTTGCCGAATTTGAATTTGAATTCGAACCTTGTGACTTAGCTTATAACAGACATGTACAATTAAAAATCTCCAAGGGCATGAACAATGTCAATAGTACAAAGGTCCCCTTAGGGTAAATCATCTATGAGGAGACTAATGGTGAGGGTCCCACCTCCAACCAACCTAAAATTTAGGAAATGGTCTAAAACTCATAAAAATACCACAGACAAATGAACAGAACCAAACATTTAGCAAATTAACTACGTTGCATACAAACATTTCCAATAACTATTGAATGCAATGCTTTAGTAAAAGAACATTATTTCAATTAACAGGCAACTGCCATAAATAAGGAAACATTACTTAAGAGTCTAAGACAACCACCAACTGCCAGATATAGGCTTTCATCTGAATAATTTGTAAGTGCTCATGGTATTGTACAACATAACATTAGTATATTACTATACTAAAAGCACGGTACCTATGAACAAATACAGAATGTCTTTTACAACATATATTTATAAGAAAATACCTTCCTATAACTCTAGTGGCAAAACCAGCATCCCCTAGGCCAGCATAATCAAGCAAACACTGTCCCTTCTCCTCTAGAGTAGATATTCCTCGCAATTGCATATGTGCAGGTTCCATGTTATGAAAGCCCAATACCTTTATAAAGACAACAAATACTTCTTAGCATATAACACTAACATGAAGACAATAAAACATAGAGACCAATAAATATTGGAGCTTCCAACTTAGCACACAACAGTAACATGAGGACTGTTCATGAAAAGTTAATCAAGATTGTAATTTCCAACAGTATATAATTTCTCAGTTTCAAAACATTCAAACTATAGGATAAGTTATAGAACATGCCTCTTCATCTCCAATTGTCCATTTATAGTTTCTGCAAACCTCATAGAAAGAAAGCAAATCCCCCTACAAGATGACAGAAATTTCATCAGGTCTTTGCAAATAACTCAATAACATTGCAAACTGAGAAACCTTCCGAGCTTTAATACTAAAATTACAAACTAAAATTAATGCACCAAGAATAGAAGATGGAGCAATTATAGAAACAGTAATTAAATTGGAAACATATCTGGACAACCTCTAGTGATTTGGGGAATACAGACATTTCATGGCCAGCACCAAGCTGGGCCTTTACAAAATTCAATCTCATGGATGAGGGGATCCCCACAATAACTTCAGCAAACGCCTCACATATTGACTCTCCAGCACTGTTGTATACACAAGCTCTAATGGTCTGCTCCAAAATATGTAGCAAATAAATAGACATGCGTCAAGTAATTGCAATAGATCAAAACTGGCAAATTATGAAAATTGAAAATAAGACTGCATATAGAAAATAAATCATATTTGGCATTTAATGATCAAAAATGTATATTACAAAGAACACTTACAGTGTTGCCAAGAGAACCTGCAACCAATTTCCCTGAAGCACTCTCAACTGATGCAACAGAAATATCCACAGTAGAATACTCTACAAGTACTCCTGCTCGGGGCCCTCCATTCACTGTCAACTATTGTTCAAAATTTTGGAAACAGTGAAAGTATAAGTGGAACCACACAAAAAGAAATAAATAGTACACAAGAAAATAAAAATCAAATGAATCTTCCCAATTATTCTAAGTCTCCATGGGAAAGTCTCCACTCCCATGGATGGCATGCACATTTAACTAAGAAACCAAAATACACACCCAGTTTCCTCTCTTGCAAATTAAAATAACTTTTTTCTAAATGCAACAATATATAGCTGTAGAATAATCAAATGTCATAAACTCTAGAATAATATAAACGCAAAACATATTAATGCATCAAGTAACTTAATCATCTGGCACACATATTTGATAACACAAAAAAAAACATTCACGGCTATTATCTTTAATGGTTTTCTACCAGTCTCTATGCATGTGTGTAATGCAGCCTGATACAAACTAGGCAACCAAGTAGTACTTAAAAATAAGCATGGACATACAAGAAGAGTTTAGATTGGAAATCCCTCATCCCTCAGATTTCACAATTTGACCTAAAAATATATAACTCTAGAATAATTTAATGTCATAAATCTTCGAAAAACATAATGACAAACAATACTAATGCTTCAAGTATTTAATACTCTGGCACACATAGCACAAAAGCATTTGCGACTATTATACTTCATAGTTTTCTACCAGTGTTTGTGTATGTGTAATGCAGCTTGATACAAACTAAGAAACCACATATACTTGAAAATAAGCATGGACATACAAGAAGAGTTAAGATTGCAGTCCCATTGATTACACACTTTGACCTAATAAAGGAACAGGCAGTATTATATGCAGCAACATCATGATGTGACAAAAGGGACATAGAAGTAACTTCTGACATTCAAGATTTAACGTGAGCATTGCAATGGCCATGTATTCTTTTGATTGGTAATACAAAAAAAGGGACACGTTTCCTCATTGTAAATACACAAAATGTATAGACCCTCTAATAATATTAAGACAAACCATACTAATTCTTCAAGTAAAATAATACTCTAGCACACATTTGGTAACACAAAAAAGCATTCGTGTGTAATATCCCTAATAGGATCTGCCATAGAATTCTGAATTTCTGCCCTAATTTTCTGATTTAGATTTCTGCTCTTTTCTGATTTAGTTTTCTGCTCAAAACCTAGGATTGAATTCTGATTTTATTTCTGAAGTATAAACACTTATGGGCAGTGACTAAACATGTGCCAAACATTCACATAAGTATGCCAAACATGTAGATAACATCAACCATGATTCCAGCAATGTATAACCACCATCCAAATGCCAAACATATGACAAACAAATCTGATTTCTGAATAAACAAGTCTGCTGCTTCAAATCTGAATATGCTGATTTGGAATTACATCAAATTCATGGGCTCAAACATACCAAACATTGCCCAGATTTCTGCTCATACAAGTCTGACCTAAATTAGGTTTATACATACCACAAATATGCAAAAACATATTCAAACATCAAACCCTAGATGGGTGAATCCTCCATGGCAAGCGCTTAGGATTTGCTGCTCTAAAATTGTGAAATTACCCTCCAAAATGGGCGCTCAAATCTGCTCCAAAGAATATGTCATGAATGCTCAAGAACTCCTCAAAATCTCCAATGAAGTGCAAGTGTGAACTCCATATGAATCCACCTCAAGATGAGTTAGGTTTTCATCCAACCCACCAAATATTCCTAAAGGTTTTCGTCCTTGGAATATGTTGAACTAAAAGTGCAGCCAAAGAAATAAATCTCCAAATGAAAATGAATTGCTTGAATGATGATGGAAATGCCTCAAAACAACTTATATTTATACATGTTTTCCCCTCCTTCCTCAAGGCCAACCTAGCCTTGGTATTTTCTAATTTTATTTCACTTTATTTACCTCTCCTAGGGCCAAGCTCCTCTTGGGTGCCCAAATCACAAAATAAATATTATATTTTATTTTTCTATTTTTCGTCTTTCCATCCTCCAAGGGCGAACCACTTAGGCACATGATACAAATATTTTTTATCTCAAATGAAGTCGTCGTCCTTAAGGAAAAACACCATAAATTATTCTTTATTTTTCCAAAGGCAATTTCCATATTTTCTTCTATTTTCCATTCTCCAACTAGGTCGCTCCATCTTAGGGCAAATTATTTTATTAGTGATGACTTTATCAAAAATACCACAAAATTATGCCAAGTCATCTTCCACAATCATTTTGCCCTACAAAATTGGCTAAATGTGAAAACTCACCAATTAGGACAATCCTCGAGCCCTCCGGCTTAGCCTATAGAAATAGGCTAGCTAACTCCACTAGGTGATCATTCTGAAAATGGGGCCATGACATCGTGACTAGTATCCTTAATGGTCTTCTCTATCATTGTGTGACAAAAGCGACATAGAAGTAACCTCAGACATCAAAAATTTAACATGGGCATTGCAATGGCCGTGTATTCTTTTGACTATTAATACAACAAAGGGGACACACTTCCTCCTTGTAAGTACACAAAATGTGATGCACCCTCTAATAATCTAAAGACAAACCATACTAATTCTTCAAGTAAAATAATACTTTGCCACACATTTGGTAGCACAAAAAAGCATACGTGACTATTATCTTTAATACTTTCGCTCCAAAGTGGAGGAAATTGAAGTCAAATATAATATGCCTCCAACAATCACCTTATCATACAACATCTACAATGTAGTGAATGGGGCCACTTTGCAAGGGACTGCTCAAGAAGTCATAACAGTACAAGATTACTTTGTAGATGGTATGGGCCCAAGGATAATGATGATAATGGGTGTCTGATGCAAAAATCTAATGCGAACATCAACATGACTGAGGTAAAACACAACAAAGTACTAGTTGTAACACATGCCCAAGCAAAGAAGGCGACATATCCAAACCTACATATTGTAAGGTAGATAGTGCAAACAACCATACCGGTCAAAGTGGTGGATTCAATGCAAAGCATCCCTAAACTGAGGAATGTCATCCAGTGGCATAAAAAGGCATATGATGCATTGTTCATTTCAAGATGGCCAATAGTAGCCAACGGCCAATAGTAGCCAACGCCGACCATAATTGGAAAAAGAATACTCTCCATTGAAACAAAGAGGAGGAAATACATAATTGATTTGTAATAAAAATGTACTGATTGGAACTCAAACATTTTTATTAAACTTTGTAGTCATGCAGTGGCATAAAAAGGCATATGATGCATCATTCATTTTAAGATGGCCGATAGTAGCCAAAGTCAACCATAATTGGAAAAAGAATATTCTCCATTGAAACTAAAAGGAGGAAATACATATTTGACTACATAATTGATTTGTAATAAACCACCCCTAAATTTCTTTTTGATTTTGCAAAGAGAAATGATATGATGCAATGTCCTTAACACTTTCCGATCACCCAATTCCCAAAGCAGGCAAGGTGAGAGCATATAGTGTCTCGTAATTCACACAACTAATAACTATTGCAAACAAACACAATCATCCACTTATTCAGCGAGAACTTCCACTTATTCAGCGGGAACATCCACTTGTTCAATGG
Source organism: Cunninghamia lanceolata (assembly GCA_027924645.1). Taxonomy (NCBI): domain Eukaryota; kingdom Viridiplantae; phylum Streptophyta; class Pinopsida; order Cupressales; family Cupressaceae; genus Cunninghamia; species Cunninghamia lanceolata. The sequence goes on along the minus strand of BSBN01000165.1, from coordinate 7,313,264 downwards.
GAATATTGTAAACAAAATGCAAAGCACATCCACTTATTCAACGGGAAGCCTGTTACAATTAAATCCAATTGTTCAATGGGGTGAGTAGCATGTAACACGAAAGCAAACAGTCCCACTGGTGGTACTACCATCCAATGAGTTACAACACAAAATATTGCAACAATAGAATAAAAACACTATGAGAAATAGAAGCTGCAATATCATCAATAATTCTGATTTCCAATTCAGATCACTGCTGCAACCAAAAGTCAGTATAAATAAGGCACAAAATAACCTTCAAATCATCCCTAAATCATACCCACTGAAATCTAGGTGTTGCAAAAGGAAAGAATGCCTCAAACTTCCCGAAAACACACTGAAAACACTACAAATACTGAACTCACTGATCTGATATAAAAAAAACAACCCTACAAAAACTTTAAACCAGCATATGAAATCAATAGAACTCCCCAAAAATGGCAATCTCCACCTCCAATCTGCAACAATTGGTCTTCTAACCCTTAGCGCCACCAAAACCACAGAAAGAACTCCCGAAAGAGGGGTGATTTCCTCTCAAAACATCATGCCCTTATGCTAGGGTCGCGGCCTGCTCATAAGACTGTACAACGAGCTCCAAGAATCTCCCAACACAAACAATACAACCCCAAAAACTGCATATCCAATCTCCAAAATAAACTTCTGCAATTCATAACTTCACTCCACAAATAAATTCATCACAAAACATCAAAATCCATTTCAGCACAAGTGTGATTTCTGTGTGAAATCACTACGACCAGTTAGGGTGGATCTTTCACCACTGAAACCAGCAATCTACAAGGGGGCTTTCGTCCTCAAGAGATAAAGGAAGTACACACAAGTTCAATCTAGCAGCATAATATTAAGAGAAATCTTCAGCATCCCCCAACAATGAGCCCTCAACCTCCTTTTATAACTTTTTTAGAGGGAATACACAATTTTAAAATATAATAATTTGTAATGTCCCCATTTTTCGAGTGGTCACCTTTGGAGGGCAGTTGGGCTAGTTTTCACACTCCGAGGTTTTTGGATGATGAATTGAGGTGTGGAGATGACTTAGCATATTTTTTTGATGGACTTGATGTGTTCCTTCCATTCAATGTATTTTCTTTTCCTAGGAAACGAACCATTTGATGGAATTATGAGGGTGGAAACTTGACATGTCGAGGAGATTTTCCAAGAGATAAGTTATAGCATCGTTGAGGTCACGTCTGAAGTTTTGCTTGATGAAGAAAACAAATAATAACACTTCCTTATCCTTGGTGGCGCTTGGAATAAAATAATACTAAATTCATATCTTCAATTTGAATTTTCTTTGGCACCTAAGTGACTTTAGGCTGGTCGGCCCTCTTAGAGGGAAAAACTATTAAAATAAGAGGATGCTCCTATAGGACGTGTTGTGATGTAATCACACATCGCCCCATTGCAAATGGGGACCCCCTCTTCTTTTTTTTTTTGCTTTCTCGCTTCGTTTTGCTCTAGGTTTAGTTTTCCTCTGAGCTTGTATGATTTTGATAGTGTTGTGTATGCAAGTCTCAACAATTTCTTGCCAAGAGGTCTATATGCCTTCATCCTGATGCATGTCACTGAGACCCTGAAAATGACTAAGTCTGATATCCTGAAAATCCTGAAAAAATGACTAAGTCTGAAATCTAGTGGATCCTCAGAAATCTAAAATCTGAATGCTAAATCCTATGGATCCAGGACCTATCTCAAACATCCTGGAAGTATATTGATAAATATTTAAAGTATAAGAAACTCAATATCTGACTTATACTTAAACATATTTTCAATATACTTCCATTCAGGAAATCCAAAATTTGACTAAGGCAAGAAATCCAAGGGTACTGTCCAAACCTGCCCAGACTAGGCGGCCTCACAAGGTCCTCTTGGACAGTGTCTTCACCATCAAGAGAGCTTGTCCAGACAACACCTTCAAACCCGCCCAGGGAAAGTTAGGATGTTTACACGAGTTTTTGCTGACTGAAGGAAGTTAGGGAGTGATGATGGAGTCTAAAACTAAGATTTTGATGAAACTTTCATGCCTCACCTCCAAACTTGCCCAGACTAGGCGGCCTTGGCATGAGGTCATGGACTCAGCCTCCTACACATGCATTTGTCCAAACAGAACCATCAAATCCGCCCTAGGAGAAAATGGTTAAGTTTAGAAGGTTTTCAAGCACAAGGCACTGAGAAATGATGAATTTCAAGCAAAGTTTGCAAGTTGGAGGGAAGTTAAGTAGTTTACAAGCAACATTCCATGCATCATCTCCAAACCAAGCATTACTTAAACTCCTCACAACAAGGATGAAATAATTGGAAAGAATGATAAAAAATCACTAAGCCTGATGTCCTGATGTCCTGAAATCCTGAAAATTGGCTAAGTCTGAAATCTGGTGGATCCTCCAAAATCTAGAATTTGCATGTTAAATCCTATGGATCCTAGACCCATTTCAAACATCCTGGAAGTATATTGATAAATATTTAAAGTATAAGAAATTCAATATCTGACTTATACTTAAACATATTTTCAATATACTTCCATTCAGGACATTTCCGATATGGCGACAAGACTTGCATTCCAAGCACACCTTCTAAATCCGCCCTACCTGGGCGGCCTTGGCATGGGGTCTTGGATTCAAGGTTGTGATCATGCACTTTCTCCAGACTCAGTCTCCAAATCCACCATAGGAGAGAGGTTGTAAGTTTTCAAGAGCTTTTGAAGGTAAATTCCATGCATCACCTCTCAACCCGCCCATGCTGGGCGGCCTCATGAGGGAGTGATGGACAATGTCTCCTGTCACATCAATTTATCCACACACTGCTCTCAAAACCGCCCTAGGAGGAAAATGGTTGAGTGTTGAAGTTTTTGCCTGCATAAAACACTAAGATGTGATGGCTTGTAGGCAAAGTTTGAGTTTAAGTGAGTTTGAAGTCAAAGTCCAAAGGTCACCCTTAAACCCGCCCTTCCTGGGCGGCCTCAGGAGGTCCTTGTGGACTGAACCACCTAACACATGAAGATCTCCAAGCACCCTCTCCAAAGGCGCTCAGGATGAGGGATAACATAAACGACGCACAAGAAGTTCTCCAGACACTTGCTTCAAAACCGCCCAGGGAGAAGAATCATGCAAATAAGCAAGGTTTGTGTGCTAAGTATAGCCAAGATGATATCACAAGGAAAGGAGATAGTCAACTTTAAGGAAGGAGAAGTGTCTAAGTGACAAAATCCAGACATCTCTTCCAAACCCGCCCTTGCTAGGCGGCCTTGAGCTCCATGCTTGGACTATGCTACCTCCTGCACATCACACTCTCCAGACAACATAGTCAAACCCGCCCTTCCTAGGCGGTTTTCATCATGATAGGTGGATAACATCATCACTTAGTATCCATGATGCATCATTTGAGTCTTAAGGGTGTTGGAGAGAAGGTCTTCATGAGGAGATGAATGAGCTAAGGGAAGCAATCCATACACACTCTCAAGACTATCTTGTTAAGAAACTCACTTTCTTTCACCTCTTTCACATCATGCACTCCATACAACATCTTCAAGGCTGCTTAGCTTAGGCGGACTCCACCATGACATAAGGATAAGTCCATCAAACATTTCAGATCTGCCTTCTACCCTCGCCTAAGAATGTATAGAAATGAAACCTTACAAGGAGATAAGAACAAGGAGAAATCATGAGGAAACAAGCATCAAATGATGGTTAGAAGTGAAGAATCCAAGCCTACCCTTGAAATCCGCCCTTCCTAGGCGGCTTTAGGACCTTTACTTGGACAAAGTCATCTCCTTCACATGAAATACTCCGCCTAGACCCTTGAAATCCGCCCATCCTCTCATGGCTTTCCATTGCATTCAAAGAGGTCAAGTTATCAATCAAACAAGTGTAAAAGGTTTTAGACTATCAAAACTAAGCAAAAATCACTAAGTCATGAAAAATCCAAGCCTACCCTTGAAACCCGCCCTTCCTAGGCGGCTTTAGACCCTCCATTCGGACAATTTCATGTCTTCACATGACATCCTCCATGCACCAACCTCAAATCCGCCCAAGAGAAATGACATAAAAATTTGCAAGGAAGGCAATGGCTAACACTGAGTTTTGAATAAACACATGCAAGTTTGGAACATACATGAAGGATAATAAGTAAAAATCCAAGCCTCACTTCCAAATCCGCCCTACTTGGGCAGCCTAAGCATGAGAGCTTGGATTCTCTTGATCTTCACATGAACTACTCCAAACATCACTTTCAAATTCCACTCATCTAAAATGCAAATCTCATGCAAGGATTTTAAACCATCAAGGAAGCAGGTGAAGATGTCTTGAAATTGTCAAAACCAAGTTAGAAAGTGCCTAAGTGATAAAATCCACTCACCACCTCCTAGCCCGCCCTTCTTGGGCGGCCTTGACCTCTATGCTTGGAAAACTTCACCTCTTGCACAACACACTCTCCAGACATCAACCTTAAACCCACTCAAGTAGAAGACCTATCAAGTTTGCAATGTTTTGAGTTGAAGTACAATGAGATCATGAAGATTTGATGGAAGTTCATAGGTTTGAATGTTTTTTGAGGCATTTTGAGAAAAAATCCAAGGGTCACCTCTAAAGCCGCCCTACCTGGGCGGCTTCAAGAGGTCCTTGTGGATTATGTCCCCTGACACAATGCATTCTCCAGACAACACCTCCAGAACCGCCCAGGGATGTAGACAATACAATTTGCAAGTAAAATCAATGGAAATAATGAAGATGAACATGTCAAAGGTGAAATGAACAAGTGCAAAGTTGTTTAAGTTGAAAAATCCAAAGGTCATCCTCTAGGCGGCTTTAGACCCCTCACATGGACAACGTTACCTTCCACATGAATTTGTCCACACACACCCTCCAAACCCGCCCATGCTAGGCGGTCTTGAGCACTTTGCCTGGACAATGTCATGTCATTCACAAGACACTCTCCGCCTATCACCTCCAAACCCGCCCAAGAAGGTCGGCCTAGACACTCGAGCATGGAATTTCACGTTCCACAGTCCAGACATGCCTTTCAAACCCACTTAGGCTGGTCGGCAAAGAAGAGAGGTGAATTGTCAAGTGAATTCAAAGTGTAGCTTTCCAAATTTGATTTTGACAAGTGATGGTTGCTTTGGAATGTCATTATTTAATCCCACATACATAAGGTGAATGTAATTTGTTGTTGAAAATCCTTTATATCGAGTCTTAATCTGATATGTTTCTTCTTGTAGGTGATGAAGGATCCAAGGAGGTGAATGGCGCGAGCTCATACATAAGAAGCTTTGAAGGTGGAGGAATGTTGCTCAAACTTGTCATCATCACCACATGGAGGAGAGCTCCAACATCAAGTTTATCTTACTTCGAAGACTTCGTATGTCTAGATGAGGAAGACATCGACGCCATGTGGAGGGGAGCTAGTTCAAGATGATCAAGGTTACAAGTGTAGTTCATCATCAAGAGCATCATCCATTCGAGGTGAGGATCAGTGGAAGGTTGTCACTTCACCACGCACATCTTGAAGGAGGTCATTATCCAGAAGCTCACATATCATGTGCCAGACAAGAAGAACTCTCATCAGGCACTAGTCTACTCCGTGAGTCCATGCAACTGTCCAGAGGCATGATCCTGCACAAGCACAACAACATCACAAGATGAGAGATGAGCATGATCATCAAAGCGATCCATGAGTTACATCAAGACAACAAGAAGAAAATATTCTAAGTAAAGTGAACATGAAGTGAATCACAATGGTTCATTCAAAGATGCTGAGGTGGCACGTACACATCATCAAGCCAATCGCATTCTGCCATGTAAGAAGGCCCACCATAAAGATACTCCAAAGATGCTTATCACATTGGAAATTGTGCCTTCATTGCCTCTTTCATGTTCTAAAAATAGCAAATTTTGTAACAAACTGCCTTGTTGTCTCAATCTCGGCCGTTGATTGTTAAATCAATCTGAGCCATTCGTTGTAATTCTTGAGCTCTATATAAGGCACACTACTCTCATTTGAAAAAAAGGACAATACATAGGAGATTAGAGATTAGAAGTAGAGATCAAGTAGGAGTAGAGTAGAGAGGGAGCTCTTCAAAGTCATGAAGAGAGACATGAGATTGTTGTAATGACACACTTCAAAAGTAATACAAGCTCATTGTTGTTGTTTTGCATGGTGATCTTGTGGCTTTGAAATGTTAGCAAGGTTTCAAATTCTTGAATATGACGGAGATATGACGGAGATGTGTTTCCAAGTAGCGTAGATGATAAAGTAGATAGAGGTCATTGATGTAATGGATATATGCAATGATATTTGATAAATTCCCATTGGTTCATACTTTTGATGGCTTGTCGATGGTAAGTCATCATGTAAAGTTAGCCTGAACCACATCTTGCAAATAGTTCGATTGTTGATACTCTTTCGAGTTGTGCCAGCTGTGGGTACTTTGGAGTGTGTCAACGATATGAAAATCCTTGGTTTATCCCTTGGAGATTGCACCTATTTCATGTAGTTGTTGCTCGTCATGGCGAAGTGAAATTTGGTTTTCTAAGGGAATTTGTCTATCATAGCATCGTTCATCATGTCACTGTCTTTAGATTAGCCTTCTTAACTCTTGCCTTTTGCCTTTTCTTTTCATAGTTGATCAGAAGAAGTTCCATTTCACAAGTAAAGAGTAACTTATTTGAATGGAGAGATGACAATTTTACGTAAGTCCCTTTGTGACACAGTAAATCACATCACACCACCGAGGCTATCCGTTGCAAATTACGTATAAGGAACCTTGGAGCGTTCTTGTTTGATCACATAGTTTAGCATTCGAGATGCTTTGTTCAAGAGAGGATAGAGCACTTGGTGTTTTATTCTAATGTTGTTGTCAAGAAAACATCATCAACAGGACGGCCAAGAGGGAAAACTGAGATAAATCATGTATATATACAAGGTCGATTTTGGCATTTCAAATCATCATTCAAGCATTCATTCATTCATCACTTGGAGTTTAATCTCTAGCAAAGATCTTGGGATGAAAACCTCAACCATCTTGGAGGAGTTGGACGAAAATCTAGCTCTTCTTGGGAGGATTCTGTGACGGGAATTCATTTGTACTTCATCCTTTTTGGAGCAGACTTGCAGAGCAGACTTGTGGAGCAGATTTGAAGGCTTCTTTGTGGCTATTGGTGTGGATTATTGTCTAGGGTTAAACCCTCTATTGGAGCGCCACCCTTGGGAGTCGATTTGGTATGGTTTGTGAGCATCCTTGGAGCCATTTTTCATCATTTGCGGAGCAGCAGACCAGCAGACCTGTGCACACCTCTTGGGAGTGATTGGAGACTTCTTTTCTTGCTAGGAGGTTAGAAGAAAATTGTTGTTTTGTTTCAGTTTGTATGGCAGACCTTCACTGGGCTCTTTCTTTCATGTTAGCCCATATTTATTGATGTACTTAGAAGACATTTTGTAATCAGTTTATAGCAGCAGACTTCTGATTTCATTTTCAGTCATTTGTGTTGGATAAATAAAGTGGATTTGTTGTTCATGTGATGGTGAAATGGAAGCATATTATGGTTGATTATGGTAATGGTGAAATTATGGTGTTTTGAGATGTTTTATGGGCTACCCTAGATGTTTGTTCAAGTCTGATTTTTTACTTCAGAAATTAGGGTTGAGCAGAAAATTAAGTTAGATAATTTGTAAAGTCCATAAATCCAGATTTGTCCGTAATATCCCATTTGGGGACATTACATAATTCACTTTATTTCCTTGACAAAGACTTTTTTGAAATAACAATATTATTTCATGTGCAAAGGTCCCCTTTTCAAACATCCATCATTTAAAACATTTAATTACCTTTCCAACAAGCTATTACACTAAGTTGCTTTTAAAAATATTTCATAAAATTAAGCAACCTTAGTGAACTAATTAAATAATTACTCATTAACTCACCCAAGTTGCAGAAACCACTCAAACTGTAATGTTCCTTAGTAGTTATCACTGAAATTTATCCATCTTTTATCAACAGAAAACTTGCAACAATTGCTCAATTCAAATGTACGACACATTAACAATGAAACCCAAACTTCAAGTGCTTGATTCACTTATTCAAAGGATGCAAATACAAATGTTTATTCACTGCCCTTAATGACAGTCATGTACTTTTATATCAGTCCTTCAATTGAATACAAAAATGCTTCCAAATTCATATCAAATGATAGCCAATCAATGAAATGTGATTGCCAAATGGTTGCCAAGTGAACCCAGCCTTCAATGAACTTTGGAATACAATGAAACACCTCTGTATGTGGACTGTTATGACTGATGCAACTGCTGATATTACTCCAGCCAAGTAGAGATTAGCTAAAGCAAGCCAAATGCACCCTCAAATGCAAATCGGTAGACTCAAGAGTGATGGAAATGAGTCTAGTGTCTTCAATATGCCTTTGATCTTCAAGTAAGACTTCATTTACTGCTGTAGATGACTGTGGCAGTCCTGCAAGTGGCTGGAAAGTACCCAAATACGTGATGCAAAGCCTCTTCAATCCAACAATGATCTTCAATGATGAAACTATATCTTGTGAATGATATACAATGCTTGAAATATCTCCAAATACCTGCAAAATGAAGCTCAATGGTGAAATCAGAATCAATATCACCTCATGAATCATAGGGGATCATCTCCCTACAAGCAAGGGCACATCTCCTTGCAAGAAAAGCATGAAAATCGGAATTCTCAAGCTTGTAATGAAATTGAAATCATACCAAATCCAGACATGTCCTCTCCATGTGATGAAGTCTCATATTTATTCCCCCTCTTTGCTAGCTGTTTCTCCTTCATGGCCGTTTGGTTTTTGCATTGGGTTTATCCATTTTTTAATTGTAATTGATCTTCCTTGGGCGAATGACTATCATTTCATACTCTTCTTTTTATGGCGAATTCTGCTTTAGCTGAATGGTATGTCTTGGCGAATGCATAAGGGGTCTTCTTTGGCCGAATCCTCCCATGCATCGATTCATGTCTCTTGAAGGCATTGCATCATGTCTTGGGCGAATGGGATTATGCATCGATCCTCCTTGGTTTTTGGCAAATACCTCTTTCTTTATTGCTTTGGCTGAAATGCATTTGATACTTCTTGCATAGGCGAATGGTTCTTGCCATGGCCGAATGGGATGCATCTTCAATCTTTGGCAAATGCACTATTGTTTGGCGAACCTTGTGTTTGGAGCCTTGTTTGACATAAGCGAATGCATCCTCTCTTGGCAAATGGATGAATGACATCTTTCTAAGTGGCCGTTTGATATATTTTGCAAAGGATCCTCATCCCTAGAACAATTCAAATGAACATTGGGTGAATGCTTTTATTTGGCACATGATCCAATAGATACTTTCTTCTCCAACCGTTGGCACATATTTCCATGCTATTATTGTCCTTTGTTTGAACCGAATTCTTCATGTAGGTGACCGCTAGGAATGGCACATGATCCTAGGTGCTTTGTGAAGTTGCATCTAACTGTTTGAGTCTCCTTTGTTTTTGGCGCATGATCCTAAGCATAGTTGTTGGGGATATTAGTATGATCCCAAGCCTTTGTATTAGATGCTCATTTGAACTCCCTCCTTTTATGATAACCACTTACTCTTTTTGAAGGCTCATTTGAATTTGAATTGTGTTTCCCTCCAAATCGATTGGTGAAGGCTGCCTGTATTAAACTCCATAAGAATAGATTATGGAAAATGTAATTAAATATTTCATTTTCCCCTCAATTTAATTTGCTTTATGAAGTGCTAAAATAATACTTATCTCAAATTTGGGGATATTACACAAACAGTATCGAAATCAAAATTTAACTATACTAGAATAAAGAATGATAATCGGAGCCAATCGGGTGACTTACTAAAAATAGACACTCTCTCCAAAAAGTTTGGAGAGCATCCCAAATGTCAAAAAACACTTTTGAAAGTGTCACGATGATCCTTACTGCCAACTGGGCCCATTGACATGAACCAAAGTCACTGCTTACCAACCCTTGAGCACTCCAAGAAGTTTGGAGTTCTCCCCAACTCACCAAGAAGCTTACAAGAAAAACTTGGAAACTAGGCAAAAGCTCACAAATCAATATTGCTAAAAATGGGGACATTACATGATTTGAGTAATCAAGTGGTAAGTGAGGAAGCAACTTCCTCAGATTCATCAAATTCGAACTCCAAAGGTGGATGGCCAAAGAAAGGTGATGAAGGTCCCATGGACCCGAATGCAGAAGGAAGTTTGAAGCTGCATTCATACTCTCAAGAGAAAACAAATTCCCTCAACAGTCTATTACATTGGCAGTCCAATTGTAATTTTATTGAGATAGTGGAGATTAATGAAGAAGGGCAAGAAAAAGCAAGAAGACCGTATAGAATGAACAATAACTATGTAGCCAAGGTTTAGAAAGAAGTCAATAAAATGTTGGAAATCGGGATTATTACAAGAGTGGAGATAAGTGATTGGTTGTCTCCCATAGTCATTTCACTAAAGGAATTTGGAGCAAATAAAGATGTGTGGATTTTCCAAATTTGAATGCAATCACAATCAAAATCTTGTTCCCCGTTTCATTCACAACTCCATTCTTGAAGTAGCGGGGCATCAAATTAATTCGTCTATGGGTGGCTTCTCTAGCTACAACTAGATAAGCATAGCCAAGGAGGACAAGTTGGAGTATATGCATAAAATCGAGTGTCATTCAGAGTCTATAAAGCTCTAGCTACATTCCAAAGGATTATCTTGCACATCTTTGGTAAGATGTCCTCAAGAAATTCTAAAGCATTCCTAAATGACTAGTCGAACTACAATGACCAAGAAACACATCTGAAGGCATTAACAGAGTGCATGTAGCTATGCAGATCAGCACAATTAGCACTCAATCCAAAGAACTGTTGATTTATGGTGCCAAAGGAAGCTTCTTGGCCACATTGTATACAATGTTGGATTAAAAACAAACCCTGATAAGATATAGGTGGTTGTAGAGATGGAAGCACAAAAGGATGTTATCATTATGGGATTGAGGTCATTTCATGTTGGATATTACCAACCCTTCATTTAAAAACTTGCCCAAGTCTCACACCTTTCGACATACTAACAAGCATAGTTTAAAATCTCGGACTCGGCAATTACTTGGCGAACCCAAGAAATTTAAAACTCGGGACTCAGCAAAAACTAAGGGAAAAACTCGACTAAGTTATCAAACATTAAAAAATACATTAATTTTAAAAATATGCTTTAAAAACATTCATATTACTGAATTTATTAATCATACTATCAAATTATTGATTTCCTTCATATATAGATCAAAATTAAAACAGTGTACGAGTAGGTACAACAGTATGTGCAAGTAGGCACATACTGTGTTTTTACACAGATTCTCCAAATGCGCCATAGAGGGCCAAGACCATTGAAATCTTCCTAGGGTGATTTGAGAGTGGTCGATCCAAGTACTAAACTTATTATTAATAAAAGATATTGGAATTATTATTATATATATATGGGTTTTGATGTTAATCTGATTATGAGATCATGTTATTCAACTTGTTAATTATTTACTTTAGAGTTCCTATTAAGTTACCATATGTTGCAAATTACATTGGAATTAATAACCTTGCATACTTTAAATTGTATAATTCTATTATTAACCTTATTTAAATCCGCTGCCAATAATTAAATAACTCTAGGGCAATGTAGGGTTACAAAAAGGGAGTTGATAGTTTCGTACAACCCACCATAGAATGGGGTTGCAAAGCAAAAGAATCGATCAATCATAGGGCTGCTAAGGCCATGATTCATGACCTGGACTTGTCGATGTTTCTTTGAGCAAAAGCATGTCTTACAGCAGTTTATATCCAGAATAGGTGCCCTCATAGGATTTTGGAAGACAAGACATTAGAGGAGGCATTTAGTGGTGTGAAGCTAGAGGTGAGTCATTTATGCATCTTTGGTTGTCCAGTGTATATCTATATACATGTAGAGAAGAGGAGAACCTTCCAACAGGAAAGATTTATTTGTAGGGTATAGTGAGACTTCAAAGGCCTACAAGATCTACATTCTAGAGCTAGGTAGAGCTAAGGAAAGTTGTAGTCAGTAGGGATGTCAAATTTGAGGACTTTGCATCCAAAATGTCTCAAGAATTCATTCCAATAACAAAGGATGAGGAGCGAGAAGCTCCAAAGGTTGACTCTTCACAGATTCCAATTGTTTCCAATTCAAGACAGCAGCCTTCAAATGAGGGAGAAACTTCAGCCCCTTCTTCTTCTGTTAGGAGAGCTCGATTATTTGAACAAACATGATGCTCACGAGCATGTTGAGGCTCCTAGAAGCACATTCAGGGAGAGTAGCCCTCCAAAGAAATTTCCTAGCTACATAGCATTGATGAGTACCATCATTGAACCTTCCAGCCTCCAAGAAGCAACGGATCAGTAGGTAGCTGATGCAAAATTACTTTTTCGCTAAGAGGGTGTGTTGAGTATTTTAGCTCAATTCGGAACTTTTACACAGGTTCAATGTGAACGTGTAGGTAGTTCGAGTTATTTCTATTTTGTAATTCACTTAAGTGATAAAGTGAATTTCTTTTATTTAGTTAATTAAGTCTAATAAAGTGCAGATATGCACTGATGACTTAGACTTATCTTTCAAGTCATCTCTTGCGTGAGATAAATTTGCTTTCTTTTCGAGGGATAAGAATGCTTTTCTAGAAGATTAGATTATTACCTAAATAGTATAAACATAGGTGAAAGATAGAAAGATTGTAACTCGGAGCAGTGTAATATTTCCGTGCAACTGAAGGATTAGTTGTGAAGGTTTCCTTGTGAACTTTCAAAGGAATGCAAAGTAGATTATAAGCTGTGAAATATTTGTGTCTGGTTTTCTTCATTTCCACAGTTCAAATTTCATTGTTTTGTGTGATTAATTAATGTTATTTCAGCACTAGGAAATTATTCATCGTGATTGAAATTTTGACACGGCCCACCTCATTTACCATGTCATTCCCCAACTCTTTTTTGATTTTTTCAAAAAGTGGTTCTAAAAAACTTTTATGTATACCTTTCTTCATTTGGCTCATTTTTACACTTACGGATCAAAAATAAAAGCACAGGAAGACCCAAAAAAATTAGTTTAGGGTTAAGGCTAGCACATCAATGAGGATTTTAGGTAAAAAAAACATTAATGAGGATTAATGCATAAAGTTTTCTTTTTAAGTTTTGAATAGATTTATTTTAGAATTCAAATTCTAAACATTAATGAGATTTTCCTTTTAATTTACACCCTAATGAGGATTCAGGTAAAAAATATTGGATTGTTGCTAAAATAGTAGGTTGTGCTCCATGACAGTATCACCTCCTATTTTAGGATCAGTTCTTTTTTTACATAAACCCTCTTAAAAAGTCCAGTAATTTTTATTAAAAACCCCTAGTCTTCTTTTATAATTGGAATTTTTTAATGTACTGTGTTTATTTCTAATCTCCATGAACTACATTTGACATGAAATGACAAAATCAAAATTTTCTCAACTTATTGTTATTTTAGTTTTCTGATTTTTAGCCATGTTTCTCTTGTTTTAAACCCGGGTAATTGAATTCCATTCCATTTACACTTTCCACACCATGCCAATGCTGTGTAAATGGAATGCTACCAAGGTTCATACAATCAGGCACAATATGATTTTATAAGCATTATCCTCGTCCCTCGTCAACATCAATAGCATATTCCATTGTATATGTAGTTAATGATAGTTCTATTTTATGTCAAGTCTCCATATTCTTATGGAATTTAACTTTCTCCTTTAACTTAAAAAAATAAACCCCAATGATCACTCTTAAATTCTAGCAGTGTCAATAGACTCAATACCATCTGAATTTGTTCACATGTACCATCTTCTCTTTCCGTTGAATTTCCTAGAATGAATGATCGTAATAACCCACCCCTTATAGTTTTCTGTGGTTTAGTTGAACCTAATGTGTTTTGTGTTTGTGATCATAACATAGAGTTTGCATCCATGTACAAATTCATAAAATAACACAAACTAACAATACCCAGATGCTTAAAAGAAATGGAAATGCATTATATATCAACAATGAACAATACCCATGTGAGAAATAAGTAAATATTTCAAATAGCTGACATACCCATATGCTGATATAGTAAATACAGGTCTGTAGCAGCAGCTTAGAGTCCACAAAACCTTCCCATACTCATCAAATTCAGAACTATTACATCAAATAGCAAAGAACAGCAGTACATAGGAGTTGGACGCCTCATATGGTGCTTATAGAAACCCCAAGTGCTGGACTCTATGTTGATCCACGTCCCCTTGTGAGCTGGTACGGCCAGTGTAGGAGTGAACAGCAGCCAAAATAATGACTTCAATGCCTCAAGATACCCTCCAATCTGCTCTCCAAATATGTGAAACCTGTTGTAGATGCTCCACGCCCAAGATGAAGGGAAAGACTAAATGAAAATGCCTCCAAAAACACCCAAATGCTGCCTCTGAAATGTACTGCCTGCTGCTGGGACAGTACGGCCTGTTTGGGGTGACATAACCTCAACAAAATGTCTTCAAAATCAGAACAAATCTCTGCAATGGACTCTCAGATATATCACCATAATTATCATGCCAAAAATCTCAAGTTTTATCAATAGAAAATCCTCCGCGACAAGCTCACATTGATCTGTAAATGAAGCACAATGTGACCTCTGAAATAAGACCACCAATAATACCCTAGAGATGTCTTTCAATACCACAGGTATTCAATATTGTGAAGGTTTTCATCTCCACAAGTTGCAGATCAAACCCTTGGGTCAGCCAAAAACTCTCTTTCATGAAAAATTGCAAAGGTAATGCAAATGAGCGTTCACTTCTCTTTTATTTCCTTCTTCACCTCCAACGCCTCTTTTTTGGGAGCTAATTAATTTAATATTACTTTTATTCCCTCATAACATGGGCACCCACACTTTAGGAATATTTCACTTTATTAAACTTAATATATTTCAAGTCCCCATATATTAATAAAGTCACTTTATAACAATAACACTAAGTTAAATATTTAATTTAACTTAGGTATATCGATTAATTAAAATTAATCCAAACGGTCTCCGAAGATAAATTCCATAGCACCGCCGAGAAGGCTAAATGAAATGGAGTGAAGACCAAGACCGTTACACCGACTCGCACCAAGTCCCGTGAACCCCTGCTAAAAATAGAAAGTTTGGCCAAATGGCCCAAATTCACTCCAGAAAGAGACAGGAGTGACATCCCGCCAAAAGGAATCCAAACCACCCCTCTAGAAATACTGATTGAGCCTCGAAAGAACCAAATCATCATGGGTCCCCTAACCATCCTCGTTAGTCTACGAGAACCCGAGTAGTAGACTAACCCCATAGTCGTGTTGCTTAAGAAGGGGAAATTACAATGACTAGAACATCCCTATCTATTATAACAAAAAATATTGTCAGCTAAGCAGATGATGCCTGGGGTTTCCCATTTCATACCTAGTAAAACGAGATGACCAAGCATGAACAATAATCAAAGACTTTCTATTTATTCCATGTTTACAACCCACAAATGTTCCTACAAAAAAAATATTCAAAGATTAAGAAGACCATGTGTCAGAATAAGAAAGCAAGTTTGAATTTTCTGCCAAAGTTCAAAAGTCCTTCAAATTCAGGCCAAAATTTGTCAAGTTGTGCATGCCATGAACACATCAAACAAAGGTTTTTATCCCCGATGTGTTTGATGTATCATGCTTATGCAAGAACTTGAACATGGATCCAACTATGGTAAATTACCATTTGATCTCTGAAATGATTCCTCTTAAAGAGAATATATATATTTCATAAGTCACAAAGAAACATTGAAATAACTAAAGACAAGACACATCATCTGCTCAGATGGCTCAGTACCAATCAAAGATTCAAAACCTAACTTACCCAAAAGCTTCTACTTTATTCTATGGAACTTTTCCCTTTACAGGCATGTCATTTTACTAATTAGATTTGCTTCATCTATGTACAAACACTAGAACCAACCAACATACCTAGATTAGCCAAAGCTGGCCATCCCATGGGAAAAATTGCTTGTATTCATGGAATAAATAAACAATACCAAATACAACATCAGTGGTACCAACCATGTACGTTGCCCCAGGGGCAAGAAAAAGCCTTGAAGGATGAATCAGCAAAGGTGCATAGACTTCCACCTTAGCAAATTGACTGAAAATTTCTCTTCCAGATCCTTGCCAGGCACTAACCTGAAACATCCACTTTAAATGAGAGAATGAAAAAATAAAAAAATAAAAAACTAACCACAAATTAGCCTTGTCATATACTTATCTGTTCTGAGAAACATAAGAAGCAACCAAAAAAAAAGATAAATTTGCCCAAATTCACCAGGCATACATACATGAAGAGTACTTGTCAGCCCAATGTTTGCACCACGTATGAAAAACCTCGATCCTGTAACTTTACTTCCAAATGGTTTTACAACACCATTTCTATCTACAAGCTCAAGTATTTCATCCTCCATGTGGACATGCACATTCATGAAATCAATCTTTGCAAAGAGATAAATTTCTGGGATCAGTTAACTGAGAATAAGGAGAAATGAAAAAGGTACACAACTTCTATCCAAAGATCCTAATTAACCGGTGTGCACTTATCATATGCAACACTAGTGACATCCTAACCTGCTAAAACTATTTTGAATGCCACACCAAATTTACAATGTTAAACCATCCAACAGTGTCATACAACTCTTCCCAACATTCACAAATACTAGTTCTTTAGATAAGAATTGAATTATGTGTTTCCTTGCCTGTGATAAATCAAAAACATGTCCATCATGTGTCCCTGCTGAAATTTCAAATTCTTTTACAGATCCCAACTGCACAAAGGTGGATGGATAAGTCTACTGAATTTTCAAAAACTGTTAAAAAGGAATATAAACTTGTTTCTGAACACTACTGTCAAATATAAACATACCAGTAAACTTGTCTCCTCTGGTAAGATAATTTTTATCCAGTCAACATCCACCACATGTGCCTGCACTAGAAATAAAAGGATATTTCAGCAACAATTATTATAGGCTAATAGACAAGCTAGTCAGTATGATTTAAATTTTTAATGTTCACAATCTGCAGACCCTGTCCCTTGTCCTATGCGAGGAGGGAAAACTGCAGTTTTCATGAACCATGCTACCATCTTCCATCTATCATTATCACAAATGAAAATAATTTGGGCAAAGCTACAAAGAATTGAACTCAGACCACCCAATATTTCCCCTATTTCTGATACTATGGCTAAGGAGACAACCCCTCTGCATTATGGCTCAGAATAGGTAATCTTTGCCTTACAACACTATTAACTGCATTGTCAAAGTGATGGAAGATAGTCTCATAACGAGAACAGAAAAGACATCCCAGTCCAATCACCAACAAAGGAGATTGCATCACCTGATTCATATCTCACATCTCAATTACCATGCTATGGATACATAAAATGACTCGTCCTTATTCAATAATTAAGAAACTCTCATATGAAAAAACTTATAATAAACACAGAAAGGCACTATCATTGTATTAGACCTGTCAATTACAAAAAACAAAGAAAAATCTTTACCTACAATGCATTTTCTCCAGCTCAATATCCTTTGGGTTTAAGATTATGAATCAACTATAGAACTAGCTAAAAGAACTATACCAAAGCAGAAGCTGATGCACGAGATGCAAGCCCTATATCTTGAACTGTAACCAATGCTGTTCCCAATCCTCTTGCGCCCAAAACCAAATGCATGTCATGTGCACTTGGAGGATGTTGAACTACTACTGCAACTCTAGTATCATTCACATGTGCTTCAACATTATAGGTACCTCCAAATATTGATAGGCTTGCCTAGATATTGACAACAACAACAAAAAAAAATCAATGAAATATATTTAACATGCAAAATAATAATAATAATAGAATAATTATTGCCAGCTAGATACATGAAATTGCTCTATAAGTACCTCATTTTGCATGAAAGCTTATAAAAATTTGAATTGAAACAAAAAAATTACAATTAAATATAGAATCATAAAATTTGTTCATGTTTATCCCATTTTAATTTTAGTATAAATCACCATAGCATTACATTTACACAACATTGACACAGCAAACTGAAAGTGTAAATGGAATTCAATTCCACATATGGGTTTAAAATGGGAAACAATGGTAAATTTTACCCTAAAAAAGGCAGTTTTTTGGAAAAATATGAAAAAAAGATGCGCACTTAAAACACATGGATTATTGAATAAACAGCATTTTTTCAAAAAAAACCCATGTTTGACCAGGTCAAAGCCATACCAGTTTGACCCAGCATGGCCGAGGTACCAATTAAATGTAGTTTATTCATTTTATTACTGTTTTTTGCTTCTATGGTATAAATTTCCAGAAAGATGATTGTGGTTCTTTATACACATTCAAATAGAACAAGTTCAGGAACTTGGTATGATTTTCTAGAATATTAGAACTTACATAGAGGTAATAATAGTTAAAAAAATCCCATATCCCAATTACAAGGTTGATTGAAAAGTGTCTAAACTGGCACTTACCTTCTGGTTGCCTGCTATAACTTTCTCTGTAAAGCTGAACTTTGATGATGTCTCCAAAGGCAACGAAAAGATAGATGAGTCTTAACGGATTGCTTTGGGTTTCTTATAGATTGGGGCACTGGTCATTTGCTCTTAAAAGTCCCTATGGAACCAATGATTAATCCAAGCCTATTTGGCCTACTGACAAAATGGAAACTTGTCCTCAGCAAGAACTTCAGTTTACCAGAAATAGAATGGAACTTGCTTTACATAATTAGAAGCCCGAAGTCTTCTTCTGTCCAATAGAGGAAACTAAAGAGTATCTTCATGTTTAAAGGATGCCTTTTTCTCCTCTCTTTTTTTCAAGAGATCAATTTTTTATTGCTTCAAACAAGACAAAATACCTGCAGGGGCTCACAAATATACTTGTTGACTTAGCTTGTAAGAGCTTCATGCCATTTTATCAAACTGGGAAGGGCTGGCATGGTTTGAAGTTGAATTGAACCCAACCCAAATTGCATTAAGGCCATTGAGTTACCCAAAATGGAATATGTGGAACAGGTGATAGTGATACACGAATAATACTTGAAAGAATATTCGTTCAGCAGGTATCATTATGACTGCTATGATAGACAAATATGCAAAAAGCAGAAGCATACAGAAAGCACATGATTTTTTCATAGAATGACTCCAAGAATTCTGCTAAGCCTTTTGTGCAATGTAATATTGACAGGTTTCTCCTAAGTGAGCCTGGTCAAAAAACCTTGAAGAATATGCAATTGACAGGTGAAAAGCAAAGATTAGAACATTTGACAGTATACCATCAGCATGTGCCAAAAGGTAATTTATGAAACAGATTTGTGAACCTTGCAAAAATCTTTGAAGGAGAATTTTTGTTGTAATTATAGTGAACTGCCCTAACTGTATGCATGTGAATGGTAAAGTTTTAGTTCTGATGTGAATAGAAGGTTTGGCTGATGTATATTGGTCTAAACTCAAGTAATTGTACCAATCTGTTCAGGATGCTACTGGTATACATATAATGTTGAGTGAGATGACTATTGTATATAAGGGTCATATTCAATCGACCAAAAAGAAAAAATAGTAAAAATCCCATTAAAGATATTAATGTAATTTTTCCCACTTCAAGTTCTTTATCTATTTAGTTCATCTATTTATTGAACATCTAATGTGATCATACAAAGGCAAGAAAGTGTTTGGAAATACCTTGGCATCTGGATGAAAGAACAACACAACAATGTTTGGTTCGATACGTATTGCAGATACAAGCTGCAAGAAGACAAATAACACAACAGATAAGAATATTATAATGGCAAAAACATTGGCAAGAAAAAGCAAAAATCAATGGATTCTACCTGCAAACGAACAGCATCAGTGAGAATGTTATCAGCATAATCGTCTAAAGTTTCTGTTACACCTCTGTCAGATGACCAAAGAGCTCGGCTATTGGACAATCCAGTAACTGTTGCTCGCACAATGCACTGCACAGATTCAAATATTAATATCAGGTAGTTATTATGTGGTACAAGCTTTCTTCTCTATTACTTATATGATAGAAAATACTCGCTTATAAAATATTAGAAAATATGGAGGAGTTACTCCACTCCAAGAAACAAACGACATAACAAAGATGCATCCTTCACCAACAGCTATAACAAACATTATTATTAAAAAAATTGATCATCTATAATTAAGGACATCCTTCTAAGAAACCATTGTTTTCCTTATATCATGGTTTGCTTGAAGAATCCAGCATGCTTATGTAAAATTAAAAATAAAAGGCTTGGTAGAAGTAGTTCCTACTTTGCTAATCAAGAAAGTGCTAACTCTCAACCTCACTTTCTGATAATTGTATTTAACCATTTGGTGTCTTCTGTACTTAATGAAACTTGAATGTTAAGAGAAATTCATTATAAAGTAAGTGACTGTTATACCCAAGATGAAATTCTATAATAATGAAATCCTAAAGTCTACATGAAGACCCCATTATAAAGTAAGTGACTGTAGTTATTAATGGAGAAAATAACTACATCAAGCATGAACTAAAATTCTGGCATTGGTTATCCGACAAAAGAATATATATTTAAATCAACTGAAATTGTTCGATGCAACTAAAACCCATTGGTTAAAATGTATCAAGGAAGTGCATAATGCAAATCCCCAACTAGATATTGGCCTCCTGTTCCATGTTTAGAATGACATTAAATATTATTGATACTAATGTAAATAAATATTAATATGCTCTCTGGGTTGATATCACATTCAAAACATTGACAAAGGACCCAAAAAAATTAAAATCTATTCAAAATCAAAAAATAATCTGTATTATTTTTTACTCCACATACTTGTCCTGATTCATTCCTAAGAGCAAGGAATCTCTCCCAGGAACCTGATTCCAACTTTTTAACACCATTCTTGATTGAAACCCAGTAAGCCAGTTCCTCACAACCAGTCAGAACCCAATTCAGGAATAATGATGACGAGTTTGCAAATGGCCTTCCAGATTGATGAATGCCAACTGCAGCAACACGAATTGTGCGACCATTTGTCACAATGATTGGAGTTGCATGTATACTTCCTGCAACACGATCAGCCTGGGATGTAGCTTGTATGATTGCCAACGTGTTTGCTAGACAGTCAAGAACAAAATCATTAAGTTAATTCACCATTTTTCAACACTTTACTTACAGAATCCTCCATCTGCTAACTCAAAATGGTGCCAAATCTCAAAAAAAAATCATGTAAAACGACCTTGATGATATACAGAAAGTGTTTCAATACAGACCAGGTTCATCAGCAATCATGCTTATTGAAGACGGATAGCTACACACAAGCAACAACTCAACCTCTGCCAAAGCTGGTAATGGGTGATTATCTCCAACTAAGTTACCACGTTTAAAAATCAGAGTCTGTCCAAGGACAAAAAAAGTAAAAAACAAAATAAGATCAGTCAGCCAGGGTACTAATGTTTGTCCCATGATTCCAGAAAAAAATTATTTTCCAATGATAGCAAAGCTGATAAACCAAAAGTCTACATTTACAAAAGCTGACAATGAATATGAAACATGAAATTCAATGAAGGCTATGTTCTACGACATACAAAGTTCCCCAAAGCAGTGCATGAAACCCAGTACATTTGCCTTCCACCATCACTTCTCTTAGTAATAATACTACTCTCTTTTGCAGGGGTTTTATCATCTGAAGCTACTGCATTGCATGACTCAAAAAAATCTACTCCCTGTTGCCAACGGTCTGGTCCTCCATGCAGGAAAATATTCATCCCACTTCCAGGAACAAGAAGTAGGTCATGCAAACATACATGATCAGCACCCTGAATATCAGCAAGTGGATTTTCTAACATGTTTGCATCAAATTTATAACCCCCAAATGCATTCCCATCCCCTGCTTGCTGCACAACTAGTTTAGCATAGGCAGCAATGCTCCATGATGCCTTCAAGGATGCTAAAGCATCAGAATCATCAAGTAATTCTTTGTCAATACCCGTAATAGATGCATGCACAATAACTTTGCCTGCCTGAGAAGCGTGTAATAATGTCCAGGCACATAAAGGACCATCAGAAGCTTGATAGTTTGCCATTTTAATTCCACAAATGGCATCCATGGCTTTTAAGAAGCTCTGCTGACTTGTTCTGTTCAAAATATCAAAAGTATGCACCGCTCCAAAAACTTGCCACATGACAAAGTAGTTAAAAGCATCACACCTTGAATAGAAATGGCCTGGAAGAATAACATGACAGCAATTAAAATGAAGAATAAATACATATCAGGTTATTTGCCAGCTCTTAAAAATTGTTCTGCAAAATCCAATGTTAAATATGCTAAAAACAGATCAAAAAATTTTAGAAGTTACCGCTGCTGTTTTTCAAAGTCACAGCAGCAGGGAGATGAGAACCAATAGCAGCCTCGACTGGTAGACCTCCAAACATTGCCATTGAAGATGGAACTGAAACTTCAACCAACACCTACAACCAAAAACAGAAAATTTCTTAGATAAATTCATTTTTATACACAGAATTGCCTTCAACCTCTTATAACTAGCAGTTGAGACAGCCAATTGATGGGCTATAAATAAAAAAGTTTGGAATAAATACTAACCATTAGAGCATTCCATGAAAATTTCTTATCAGGGTTTGGTGATTACAAAGATCAAATCAAAAGATTCCATATTTTTCCAAATGGAAAAGATTGATTGAACCTTTTAAATCAAGAAGGATATTTATTTTGGTCTTTCAACATACAAAAGTGAAATTGCCCAGTTGAAACTAGCTTATAATACTGTACCAGAGGGAATACAACCAAACTATTCTACCTCAGAACCAACTAAAATTGCACCATAGAAAACAACAACGTATTCAAAAGATAAAATTATAATAGACACACCAACAGAAAAAGGATAGAACAACTCAGAACATTGCAGTGAAAAAGAACACAACTCTAATCATGTGCATTCTTCAAGTATGAACAACAATATGACTTAGGGAAAATACAAGAAAGCTCTCCTTGATTTTTAGAACATGGTCATATAGTCGAGTGCACTCTATCATATTATTCATATGCCAATTAACACCCCTTCCTATTCCCTCATAATGCCATTACAGCAATAAACAAGAAGGGCTAACTCCTCAACCACATGAGGGAACCCCTCAACTAATAAAGAGCCTGACACCCAAGTAAAGGGGAGAAGGGACCATATGCCAAGGAGCGCATTCAGTCCTGGCAAATCCAACACTACTGTCATCATCTGTCGATGTTAGTGTTCATGATGAAGCTTATAGCTAGGGAGACCACGAGTCAAAAGCAGGTTGTGTCCAATGTTGATGCTGACCTTGGCATTCAAGTTGCCACCTGAACCAGTTTTATTCCAATGACCACTAGCTAATGTTGGTCATTCAATGCTGCAAAAGAAAACTATAACCAAGAGTACATGCTACAATTAAAACAGCATTATTCCACTATACACAGCAGAATTGCACTTCAGCATGCCACAGTCATATATCTGAATTTTTTTTCTTTGTGCAGCGTCTCTCATGTGGGTCTTTGCACCACCATTGAAGTGATGTGGATATGAGTATTGTAGTTTTATTCATATTTTTAGCACATGTGGTGACAATTCTGCATGGTGTATAAGCATTAATGATTAAAATGTCCAGAACATGTATACAGTTGAAATTCCTAATACCCCATTGCACTATGCATGTTGTCTTTTTTATGTCCTGATCAATATCATTATTATGATTTATAACTTTTTAAGTAAAGAACAGAGAGAAGAACAGATCTAAGAATTTAAGTGGGAGACTAGACTAAGAACCTATGCGTAAGACTAAACTAAGAACATGAACCATAAAAGAGGCATATTTGCAAGAGTATTCTGAAAAATCTGCACAAGAAAGAATTGATGTGCAAAATTGCCAGAATACAGAAAAAACCATAGATAGAATGGCTCTGCAGAGGGTTGAAATAGCTCCTATGTCATGCTCGACTGTTCATTCCTGATTATTATTCAAACCCAGCTACTGAGAAAGAACATGAGTACACCAGATCTAAGAACCTAAGAGGAAGACTAAACTAAGAACATGAACTACACAAAAGACACATATTTGCATGAGCATTTTGAGACTGTTCTAGGATTAATCACAACAAGATCATGGCCCTATCATAGCCAACGTATATCCACAATGAAGCTACTACAGAACAGAGATGAAAGAGGCTTTCCAACATACCACGATGGTGTCAAATGACAATGCAAATGAGGCGAAGCTCTACCCAAGTCAGGTCTGACTACGATGTGATGATGAAGGATGTCAATGAGGTCTTCAAGTGAGGGTCTATGGTGCCAATAACTGCTGTTTCCTTGATTGATATGCTGATGACACATGCAATCTCTATAATTAAATGCAGATCGCTACCTCCAATTGATGTCAGGTCTTCCTTATGCTGATCAGCCACACTAAACAATGCAAGACGGCTCCAAAATGGATGACGTGGGCTGCGCTCCAAAAAGTAAGGGTCTTCTACATCAATCAGCACACAAGGAATCCTCAGTATTTGCTGCTGTTAGGAACTCAGATCTGCAAATAAAACCCTTACAAAAGCGCTCCCTTCCAATGGTAAATCTGCATGATGTATCCTCAAAATTGGCGCTGCTAGTCTGTTTAGTAAATCTGGATTTATCCCTTCAATGGTGACGCCAAAATGCAAGAGATCTTCAACAAAATTCTTCAACCAAAATGTCTTTAACAAATCTAATGCGGAAGATGTATCTTGGATGCTCATGAAACCTTCAACAACTCTCCAATGAAGTGCAAATAGACTTCCGTCATGAAGCCTCCTCAAGATGAGCTAGGTTTTCGTCCAACCCACCTAATATTCACAAGGGTTTTGTCCTTGGAATAGTTGCAACTGCAACAAAGTTGCCAAAACAAAATATGAAAAAATGCCAAAATTCCCCGATGATGAAATGATGCTCCAAAGCCTTCTTTTATACTTGAATCTTCTTTCCCTCCAAGGCTAGCCGACAAATTCAAATTAAAGATTTGAATTACTTTTCCTTCATGTCGGCCAAAGAACATTATTTTATTTTATTTTTCTTTCTCGTGACCGCCCAAATTCAAAAAATATATTATTATTTTATTTTCTTTTTCCCAAGTTGAGTGCACCACATTAAATATTATTTTCCTTAATTTTGAGCACTACAATTAAATTATAAAATACTATTATTTAATTTATCTTTCTCCAAGGTGAGCGCTAGGACCAATTATTTTATTATTTTATTTCTTTTCCACCACTTGAGCACTCTAGTTAAATAATAATAAAATATTATTATTTAATTTCTTTATGCCGACCTTATACCTCCAAAGTGACCTCTAGAATAATATTACTTTATTCTCCAATTGGGTCGCCCAAATTGAAAAATAATTATTTTATTATTTTTGTCCTTTTGATAATTTATGTAATAATACATTAGTTCATTTTCCAACTTCGCCCCAACTATGAAAAATTAGTTGAGCCTTGTAGACACAACTTTCCAATCTTCAATCCTTTAGCAATGTTCTCTTCTCCAAGCCATAGCTCAACCAAAAGTCCCGAGATGTCAAAATTAGTCCAACTGCCCTGCAAGAATGACCACTCTGAAAATGGGGACATTTCAATCCTCCCTTCCCGAAATTGCTTGTCCTCAAGCAATGACAAATCTGCATCCTACAAAATACCGTTAAATGACAAGTATCTCCATCCAATCAAATGTCATGTGATCACACACAATCTCAACTTGTGGCTGCAACTCCCAAGAAGAATATGAAGAATGCCCAGCAAAATGAGTTTCGATGGCGATAGCCATACGCACTCGAACTCAACTGTAATGTCCCCACTTCCGGAGTGATCGCCTGGCAGAGGATGATTAGCCTATTCACCATTCCCGTAGGCTAATTCGTATGATAAGGAAATGAATAGTTGAGCCACTGTAGCAAAAGTGACTTGGAGAAAGGAAAGTCAATTAAGTGAAACTAATTTTAAAGTCACTTGGAAAAAGAAAAGAAGTAACATAATAAAATGTCAAATTATTATTTTATTATGGATGTCAAAAAAGGATTAAAAATGGCAAATAAGAGACGACCTCTTGGAGGCTTTATAAGGAGGTCATTTGGAGTTTATTTCATCATATTATCATTTGACATTTGCATATTGGAGAGTTACCTTTATAGTTGCAACAACTGTTCAGCTATTTCTGAGGACGAAAATCCTTGGAAATCAGTGGTTTGGACGAAAACCCAATTCCACTTGAGAGGTAAATCCATCCAGAGTTTACATTTGGACTTCATTGCTCGATTTTAGCACTTCATTGGAGCTTCAATGCACACATCTATTGCAGGTCGCCATTGGAGGGTTTCATTCACCAAAATTGTGAGATTTGTGGCCAAATACAATTTTGGTGCTTGTGATGTTATATGCAGATTTGGCTGCAGATTTGATTCAGACTTTATATCAGATTTGAGGCTTGTTCTAACGCCTCATTTTGAGGGTTTTGAATAAGGATCGGAATAAGGGTTTATACCTAGCGTGAGCGCCATTGTCAAGGGAGTCAATTGCAGATCTGAGGAGTGTTGAAGACTATACCATAGCCGTTGTCATTTCCTTAGCATGCCGATCTCATATGTATGGTAGCGCCACTCAGTTTGGAGGAAATCGTGGGTCTTTTTGAGTTTCAAAGTGTATAAACATGTGCCAATTCAGATCGCCCTGCTAGGGTTTGAAAAAGACATCATCCATTTTTTTTGGTATGTAAAGACCCTTGTTTATGAATATAATAATCTAATTGTGAACAGAAGATATCTGAGTTACATTTTGGCATGTTTAAGCATTGTATTGTGATGTCATTTCAACTCTGAATAATCTGATTTATATCAGCAATTGATCATATTCTGAAATCAGTCTTCTAAGTCACTTTATTTGCTTAATAAGGGTTTATTTATGAGATAGAATATATGTTTGATGAATCATTCATAAATGCACGAGTTTCATCTATTTTTGAGCCATCGGGATACATACATCTGCTGTCCAAAACAAATTACTCTCAGATACAGAAAAAAATCAGACTTCATGCCATGTGTTTGACAAAATGTCAAACCAATAAAATCAGAAGTTTCAGGGAAGAATTAGACAGGATTCTTACAGTGGTATCAGAGCAGTGTATCCTGCCAGCCTATTTGGGTTGTGAATCATGGCTTTCAAATGTTTAGAGAAACTTTATGGTGCAGGAAAAAGACTTGAACACCTGCCTATGTCAAGGGATGATTTACTCTGCATATTGAGAGAAGTAGAGGATGGTTTATACAAGATGGATCAGTCACCTTCTCGTGAAATGCAACTAGCTATGGCTCCTTCATTTCATAATTTGATTACACCTAGGTTATTGAGTAACCCAAATGAAGAGGTAAGACTTGCAATTACCCTATGCTATTATTATTGATATGTGTTGGTATATCGTTTTATGGTTATTTATTATAATTTATTATAAGCTTGAACTTAGCTTTCCGTTTCCATCTCTATGAACAGATTCGAAAAAAGGAGATAGGAAAGTTAGTAAATACATATTTTGCATGAGAGATGAGTTACAAATCAAAATGAAAAACAGAGAAAAACAACTCAAAACTATTAACAGATATAATCTGCTCCAACAGAAAAGACACCATACATGGTAAAACACTCTGCAAATCATGAAAGTCAAAATTCTAAAAAAATTTAACATAATAAAACAAAATTAGAAGTAGAACGACACAATAAGTCTGATTTCAATCACGTTCACCAGCATTAAACATGCATAACCATTTTGTAAACTGTACCTCATCATAATTCAGTAAGTCAACGATTGCTACAACTTTTATGACTGCTTTACCAGGTCTTCCAGCATGCACCACGCCCATTGCATTTACAGATGCAACACTGCTATCAGATGAATGCCACAAATAGTCTTTTTGTGTTCCCCCACAACCTGCAAAAATTAAAAATTGATCCATTTCAACCTACCTCAGCTAAAAAGATGCGTCAAGTTCCATGATATCACGGTAACAGATAACCAGAACTTTCAAAATCAACATGCCAACCTCCTTTTGCCACTAACTCAATTTCCTGATGTATTTCAGGAAACCAGGGAAGCAGTAAAGTTTTCGAGGCCTTATCCCTCTGAGAAAACTCAATCTCTACAGGCCCACAAACCTTCACTTCCTGTACAACTGAAAGAACCTGAAAATAATAAAATATCATTAACATTGGCTTAGTCCTTCTGAAACAGGCACTTACACTTAAAGACATTCACTTGGTTCTGAAACAAACATAGATATTTTTAGTTTATTTAATAAAATCTGAACTGATAAGAGTACAAAATTGAAAAGCTTCAAAAAGAAGACATAAATCAATGAGTCATTTACCATCTCAGGTATTCTGGACAGTTTCAAGTAAGCCGGGTATTCATTCCCAGAATAATACCTAAGAGATGCAGTTAGTTTACCCTGACCTTCAGAAATTGCATGGAGACGGCTACAGTTATGCCATCCATGTTCAATTGCAACTTCTTCAGGTATTGGAAAGGCGTTCCAATGAGGAGAGTCATCAAAATTTAGTTCCAAATGATTACTCTGTAAATTTGTAAACAAACACAGGAAACTGAAATTAACACAAATATCAACTAGACATCTATCAAGTAATAAAAAATGGGATGAGCTATAGCCAATAAGAACTGAATATTATTTAATAATTGATTGAATTGTATGACCATGAAATACAGAAAAATAAATCAAAGGCAATCTGAATTATCTACAATGTTCCACCTGTAACAACAATAACTATGGATAATTCTCAGGGCAGATTATTATATCATTCCTTAAATAAATCACAACTCTGCATCAACAATTGAACAAATAAGTCACAGAAATTTTATAGACTATTAAATATAGTGGTGTCAGTTCCAAACAACAAATGGTGTAAAACAAAGAGTCAGCAATTCCCTGCATATAGATGCTACGCCTTGAAACAATATCTGTGTTTGTTCATGCATTAGAGACTACTTTAAGCAGAAAAACTACGAGGCCTTACAAAAGTATCTCATTGGCCTCACATCATAAATGACACCTTAAATATTGACTCACTAAACAATGGGGAAAAGCTGATTTTCTCAACACTGGTGTCCAAGCAATAACAAAATTTCCATTCCTGCCAAAGCATCTATTAAGTCATGGGTTGCAGCTGGGAAAGAAATTGGGTTTCTTGCAATAGATCAGAA
This sequence comes from Cunninghamia lanceolata, assembly GCA_027924645.1. Lineage (NCBI taxonomy): Eukaryota > Viridiplantae > Streptophyta > Pinopsida > Cupressales > Cupressaceae > Cunninghamia > Cunninghamia lanceolata. The sequence goes on along the minus strand of BSBN01000165.1, from coordinate 7,283,850 downwards.
TAACGAGTTATTTACCATGGTAGCACAAAACCCTGTGTTGCAATGTACCTTCAGATTTCCCTTAACAAATTTATTGTGATTACAATGGATCTGGCAGAAAAGGTTGATGGGATTTCCTCTAATGGTATCCATTTAAGTAAACAATAAGGCAGTAAATACTAGTCCGTCATACAGTTATTGAAGTTCATGGGCAAGTTGCAAATACAGGTGAATGTTTGGCATTTTTAGAAGTCGGGATGATGTAATGGTCCTTAGTGGTAATGACTGAAATTTTTATTGGAACTTAGCTAAGAATACTTGCAACCGATAACCCATTCAAATGCAATACAACTTATACAAAATAGAATCAATGGAACCCCAAACTTCAATACTTATTCTTTATTCAAATGATGTATTGATAAAACAATAGTTTGCTGCCTCCTATGACAGTCATGCACAAATTTCAAATCAGACCTTCAACCTATTACAAAAGAACTTCAAAACTCTTGACAAAAGATAACTAAACAATGAAGAATGATTGCCAATCGATCCCCAACTGATTCCAGCTCTAGTTGACCATTGAAACACAATGAAATGTGAATGTAGGTGGTCTGATATAACTGTTATATAGGACTGATATGACTGTCCTCTTCCAGCAAGATGAAAGATGGCAAAATCTCCCTCAAGAAGCCCCACAATAGCTCCTAGGCTTGAGCGAATGGTTGGGAATGATCACCACAAGTGCCAAATCTATGATGGATGTCAAACACAATGTTTGTATGACTGCGCTAACCCTGTAGGTGGCTGCAACTGACCGTGGTTGAATAATGAATGGCTGGAAGTTGTTCAAATTGCCCCAAAATACTCGATACAAAGCCCTCTTCAATGATTCTCAATGATAGAATGATCATCCAAGACCTGCAATATCTCCTAATACCTGCAAATTCAATCCAATGGTGAAATTAGAAGCAATATCACCTCACAATTCGTAGGGGGTCATCAACCTACAAGGCAAGGGGTCATCTCCTTGCAATAAAGCATGAAAATCGGAATCTTCAAGCTTGCAAATGAAGTAAAAACATACCAAATCAGTCATGTCTTCAATTGAAGATCAAGTCCTCTATTTATTCTTCTCTCTCATGGCCAATTGGACTTGATAGGTGTTCCCTTGCATTTAATTTCTTTCCAATTGCATAGGATTTGTCAATTGCTTTTCTCCTTTCATGGCGAATCCTCCTTGATGAATGGAATGTCATTAAATGCTTTTCTTCTATGTGGCAAATCTTCCTCTAGGCCGAATTCATTTCTTAGGCGAATGGCTTGTATTGGCATTAAATGCCTTTCTTCTATCATACATCAATCCTTTAGTGCTTTCCACATCTTGGGCGAATCTATATCTTAGGTGAATGTGTCTTTGGCATTATGTCTATACTTCTTCCTTGGGTGAATATCTCTTGGCATGGGCGAATAGGTCTTGGCTTGGCCGAATACCTCTTCTTGGCGAATGTGTCTTAGTTATTGTCTTTGGTGAATGCATCCTTCCTTGGCCGTTGAAAACATCTTCTTATGCAAACGAATCTTCCTTAGTGCAATTCGCACCCATTAGCTGATCCTATGCAAACTCCCTTGGCGAATGGCATTGGATATTGTCTCCCTCTTAATGAATGATACTCCTAGTCTAGGCCGATCCTTGAAAACTCCCATGATCCTTTAGCTTGGCGAATCTTGGGTGAAATTCCTTATTATTGGCACATGATCCAATAATCCTTGATTGCTTTTGTTATTTTGAAATGGTCGTTAGATCCTTGGGAGAAGTGTCTCCTTCACTCGAACGATATGCTCCCTTTATTTGATTATTTGAATTTGAATTTCCCTCCTTGTGCAATCGTTGGGCTCTTCTATGACAACCGATTACCCTTTTGAAGGATCATTTGAATTTGCATTTAAACACCTTTTCGTTTAGCTTGGACCTATTTCTTCAAACACACTCAACACATATTGTCAATAGGTCCTATCTCAAACTCCATAAGAAATAGATTAGAGAAAATGTAATTAAAGATTTCATTTTCCCTTTTACAATTTGGCCTTAGAAAACACTTATGAATTTGGCCCCTCAATTATAGGTCCTACCCCCCTGAATATGAGAAATTACAATAGGAATTGTAATTTCCACATGATTAAGCCCTTATGATTTTGGCTTATATGAAAATACAATGAAGATTATTTAACCAAAATCACTTTCATTCCCTTACCATGTGTTTTAGCCTACGGGAATGATGAATAGGCTAAACACTCATACCACTTGTTGATCATTCTGGAAATGAGGACATGACAGATGACCAACTCATTGGTGTAGTAGCACATTTTATTAAAGAAAAATATATCAATAAACTACCTAAGAAAATCAGACAGACACCAAATAATAAATGAATATTGCAAAAAGGATATTAGAGCTCAAATTATAAGTTTTTTTGGTTATCAATCAATTCTTGATACAGTACTATCAGATGATGACATCATAATGTCAATAAAGCATTAGAAGAAAACGTGATCACTCGAAACTAAAAGCAGCCTGCATACTTGAAGCAAAACTGGAAAACAAACTGTCAAAGACTTTGGCCATTATACTTACCATCTTCCAGTCCAACATATAATACAATGCTCAAGTCAGCGTACCAATGGTTCTTAGCACTCACTTTCACAATTGATGTGTGTTTCAATAGATTTTCAGCTAGAGGAAGTTTAATGGAACATTTTAACAATAAAGCACAGACAAGTATAATTGGACACAATTATGATATGAATATATTGGCATATTATTGATATAAGCAATTGAAATATAGTGAGCCCAGGGTGATCACTAAGAGAAGATAAACTGCCAGAACTTGATTATAACCTCAGTTTTGAATGGGCAACCTTTTCATAGTTGAAAACAATCGCTAACAAACTAATTATACTTGCACCTCATATACTTAATTTATTATTAAACGGCACATTTCATTAACATCATCCATATGTACATAATGCGAAAGCTTGAATTTATTATTAATGGCATCAAAAACCCAGCTAGACATCTGCATGTACAATTAAAAACCATTTCCAGAAAAGTAACCACCATTGACGCATGCAAACATAGGCACCTTTGATCAAAATTTTCAAGACATTTGGAGCCTATTTATCTGGACACCATTGAAAGCTTTTGGTATATCCCCCAAATTAATTTGGAGGATAACAATCCTTGTCCAAGTTCATTGCCTCTTGTGATGTCATCTGTTATGATGTCTTTTGTCATCTTTCTTTCATAATAACGGTCATTTTGATATCCACCTTCAACCAGTAGAAAATTCTAAGTCGTTCCTATCTCCGACATCCCACACAATGCATGACCATCCTTACAAAAGACCATCCTTACAAAAGAGATGTAAAGATTAAATCAGGATGATATATTCTCTGAATGATATATTATTTACAAAAGAGCAACGCTCTTAAATAGAGTTAAACATGATATTTCTAAATATACAAAGTATAGATGTTTCTAAAATAGATTATAGCTAATCTATACAACAGAATAGAAACAATCTAAATATGTTACAATAGATGACCATTAATATAAACTATCTAAATTTATTTTAATAAGATCCTCTACCATGTACGCCCATGCTAACAAGACATCCTTCACCAGGATATCCTGAAAAGAAGCCCTCTACTAGGTATACATTTTTTAACAAAAAATCCTCCTCATTATCGGGGATGTCTTCCACACCATTCACAGCCATCCTAACAGGATGTCTTTCTCATCGTACATTGACAACCAAACAAGACATTTTCATTGAGTTCTTTCTTTGATAACAAAAGCAATTTTTCGTTCTTTTCACGAAGTGCTTGCATTGTATATATGCATTAGCAATCATACCGTTTCACTTATAGCAAAAAAAAATGTCCTCCACAGTACCACTTGCACTGCTTTCATGGTCATCAAGAAAATATATGAGAAAGAACAAAAAGGATATATGATTGTTCTACACATATCTCCTCATCTTTATTTATAGAAAATGATAATTCCTATACTTCTTGCTGCAGTGATAAGGATATAAAATTGAGTCAAGATCTTTAATCTTGAGTTTTTAGCTCAGTTCGGAACTTCTGCACAAGTTCAGTGTGAACGTGCAAGTAGTTCGAGTTATTTCTATTTTGTAATTCACAGTGTTAAAGTGAAATTTTTTAATTTACTTAATTAAGTCTAATAAAGTGCAGATAAGCACTAATGATTTAGACTTATCTCCCAAGTCATCTCCTGCGTGAGATAAGTTTGCTATTCTTGGAAGATTAGATTTTTAGCTGAATAGTATAAAGATAGATGCAAAATAGAAGAACAATAACTCAGTACAATGTAATAATTTCATGCAATTGTTAGTTTGACAGTTGTGGAGGTTTCTTTGTAAGCTTTCAAAGGAATGCAAAGCTGATTTGAAGGCATAAATTATCTGTCTGTTGTTTTTCATTTCCACTGTTGATTTTCAATGAATTGTGTGATTAATTCAATGTTTTTCAAACATTAGGTAGTTAGTCATCAAGATTGAATTAGCAAACACATGTGGAAATCGCACAATCTGAGGAAGGGTGTAGGTATTTTGTGCGAAATCACACTTAGCAGCAAAAAAGGAAAATCACGAATTTTTTAAAGGAAAGTTCAGGAATTTTTTTTTGAAAAAAAATCGCAACTTTTTGGGTTGAAAATCGCGATAAAAGCAATGGAAGAAATTGTGCCATGTAAGATGAGAAATTGCTGTACAAAGGAATTAAATTCATGCACAGGATCTATGAAATCACGCCCTATTTTTTCCTACAATTCATGCACCATTTTTTCACAGATTCACACGCCATTTTCACACCTATCAAACAAAAAATTGTGATTTTCTTTAGAAACAGCAAGAGTTTTGGGCAACAAATTATTTGCAGGTTTGTTTTGGACACAAAAACGCCCAATAAGGTCGAGTATTTCAACCCGCGAATTGCGTTTTCTAATTTCTACGACTAGGGCACGCTTATCAACCGCAACCAATAAGGGTTTTGTCAGATTTGTAAGCATTCTTTTACCAGCAGCTAGAGTTTGAAGGAAAAAACTAAGGTTTTCAGTTCTTGCAGTGGTGGCTAGGGTAGCCACGTGGCTAGAGTTTGTAACCTAGAGTTTGAAAAAAATTTGAGTAGTTTTTTATTTCCAAATTTGCGAGTTTGTTGTACAAACAAATACTTTTTAATCATGTCGCCTTGTTTCCATTTCAAGAATAGGTTGGACAGCACATTAAATTTTTTGCCTTGGAAAGTTAGGGTGACTTTGTTACTGGAGGAAAATAATCTCTAGGAAATCATTAAGGATCGGGTGGCTCCGCCTACAGATCCGCAGGATTTGGCAATTCTTAAAAAGAAAGAAATAGAGGCCAATCCTAGATGTGGTGAAAGATCACTTAATTCCTCACTTGTTAGAGAAGGAAATAGCCAAGGAGATGTTTGACACTCTAGTTAGTCTTTTCCAAAGTGAAAACATTAATAGGAAAATGATATTAAGAGACAAACTCAGAGCCATAGAGATGTCTAATATGGATACTGTTACTAGTTACCTAATGAAAGTCACTCAACTTCGTGACAAGCTTGCAGCAGTTGGGGAAAAGGTTGAAGATGTAGAGCTAGTTAACTTAGCTTTGAATGGGTTCTCATCTTCATGGCAAGCTTTTGTTTAGGGCACTTGCGCCAAGGAAAAGCTTCTTTCCTTTGAGAGAAAGTGGGATGATTCTATCCAGGAGGAAAATCGGATGGAGTCAAAAGCCAGCAAGAAGGGTGGTGACAATAATTCGGCCCTTTTTGGACAGATGAAGGGAAATAAAGAAAAAGGGAACAGCAAGGGGATTCCTATATATTGCACCCTTTGTTATCACCAAAACCTTCTCTAGTTCTTCACCATTTTTTGCCACTTTTTTTGTTGGCTCATGAAGAGAATTACTTGCCTCTTCTTTTTCTCTACATCTTGTTCCTCTTGTTCGTCCTCTAATTCATTGGTGCAAGCTTCAACAGATTATTGAACTTGCTCTTCCCTAACTTTTCTTTGGACTTCATTATGTGTAATATCCTAAAATGTAACTTCTTTCCTCCTTTACCAAAGTTTCATGAACTTTCTTTGCACATTAATGTTTATTGTTCCCAAAGATCCTAACCAAGAATAATATCCAACCCATCCATATCCAAAGCATGAAAGTTTGAATGCAAAACATATTTATCCATAGAGACTTTCAAATCTTCAAAAAAACGAATATCCTTACCCGCTATTTGACTATCCTTGATTTGCTTTGCTTCTACCTATAACTCTTTGGTTAATTCCATGTTGATGAAGTTATACTTGCTGCTAGGGTTTATAGAAACAATAACCTTTGACTTTTGAATACAACCATGAAATTGATAGATTAAATCTTCTTCTATTTTTTCTTTTGGTGTCCATCTATCTAGGAAAGCTTGATCTAGTTCATTCAAAGACAAGCTATTACACAATGGCATATACCACTAACTAGCTTCACCTTTTAAGAATAGAGCAAAACCTGATTTCCAACCATTAGCTCTCTTATATTGGTTTCACCATTCTAATGCATCTCCACTTCCATCAAATTTAGAAATCTTCATTGAAACTAGGGTTTTAAGAAAAATGCTTTCAATAGATTACCATTCTACCAAATCCAATTGACCAAACTTTAACCTAACCATTCATAATGTAGTCGGCCTCAAATCAAAAAATGAAATTAGTAGACCCCTGATGAATTTTGACGAACTTTATAGAAATGTAAAAATGTGAAAAAAATTCCTTGATGTGTGGCCTAGAAAGTGAATTTATAAAAAAATCATAAAATTGCAATAACTCACTCAAAATTGATGCTAAAAACCTGATTTTTGGACTATAGCTACTTTATATGATTGTCCAACTTTACTAAAAAAAATTGCAGAAAAATTTGCAATCATTTGGAATATATAGATGAATCTTCAAAAACTAGGGTTTTGTCCTCACCTTTGCCCAAGTCATAGCTCTAATACCACTTGATAAGATCCACACATATAGTAATTGCAATAAGACAATGTAGAAGATAGATCACACACCACACAAGATATATATATGTGGGCCAAAATGCCCTAATTTCAATATATGCAGAAAATAGATCACACACCACACGAGATATATTTGTGGGCGATGCCCTAATATTCAATATATACAAAAATGAATAAACCCTTAAGGTAGGTGGGGTGATACTATACAATACTCCTTATGAAAGAATCCATTCCATGCTATATCTCCAAGAGATCCCAAACACAATATCATACTCAACAACTATTCTTACAATGAAATTCACCTCCTACACACACACACACACCACCTCCTAATAACATAATGGAGGTGTAATCTCAATGAAGGCCTACTCATCACCTAATATAATTAATTACAGAAGTTGTCCAGACTCCACATGACCCAATATAAATAACTTAAGGGATGTGTACCACATTTTGACATCTCCATCCACCTAAATACATAATAATATCATATCCCTGGGTACATAACAACAAGTTGAGCACATGGACTCACCAAGGCCATCTTGGGTTCAACCTTGCAAGTCTAGTTGGATCCATTGTGAGTTCCATAACGTTGATTTGTGTTTTCTACTATTTTCCCTAAATCCATTTGGCACATCTTCATTGTTATTTTGTCCCACGGTATAAAATCTGTAATCAAATAACATTGGGCTTAATTAGAAATGAGAATTGAGGCAATCAATGAGCAATTGTTTATTGATATGGAAATTGCATATACACACAAGGAATGGTTGGTTACATTCTAACCAACCTCAACCACCCACTAACCAACTCATGGTTAGTCAGATATAAACAGTCATATTAAACAATAATAATATATATCTTTGTTCTTATTGTTTACTATAAACAAGAGTTATTATGATGTAATATTATTATTTCATTCTAACAATCCCCCCTTTTTAAATCATTTTCTCAAAAGCATAAGTTAGGAAGTGTCGAACTTCACTGCTAAAAGAGGTTTGGTAAAAAAGTCTACACATCGCTCCTAAGTTGAAAAATACTACAGTTGAACATTATGTTGTCAAACATGTTCTCAAACGTAGTGGCATTGAACCTCAATGTGTTTCGTGTGCTCATAAAAAACAGGATTATGAACAAGCTTCAGCATGCCCTAATTGTCACAAAACAATTTGTAGGTTGTGATCCCAGTATGCCCATTCTTGTCAAGATGCAATGCAACCAAATCACCTCGCAAACAACTCCACTACGGTGCAATATCTTGCTTTTGTGGAATAGTGAGCAACAATGGTTTGCTATTTAATCCCCCAAGATATCGGATTAGATCCAAAAAAAAAAAATCTTGAGGTGGATTTCCTATCATCCAAGGATCCTACATAGTCTACCTCTGTGTATCCGGTCAACTCAAAATTATCATACTACTTATATTTTAGGCCATGTTCCACTATACCACGAGCATATCTCAACACCTACTTTGTTGCTTCCAATGATACACCTTAGGTTCCTACATGAAACTCGAAAGATAGTTGACAGCATAGATAATATTCAGCCTTCTGTAGGTCAAGTAAATGAGACTCCCATTCGGCTGAACATACAGAGTTGCATTTACCTACAATGATGGCTCGTTCCATGAAAGCAATAAGCCGATCTCCATTTGTTGACATTAGTGAATCCATGACTGAGGAGATGCTCATCGACCTTGATTTACTAACCTATTTCAAACCATAGAGGGCTTTTTCTCAATCCATGCTGTGATGTCCCCAGGTGGGCCCCTACCGGAAGGTGACGTAGGTCTGTCCGGACGGTTTGTCCCTCCCACGTGTTCGGGGTCCTCGTCAACGAGGCCTATCCAGGGGTTGCCTCCTTAACACCGAGGGTGCCGTTTCCTAACAGTCCGGGCTTTTGGTGCAACGGTTACTAACTTGGTATCAGAGCTGGAGGTCTCGAGGTCGAGACTCGCAAAGCGTGGTGGGCTGTGATGTCCCCAGGTGGGCCCCTACCGAAAGGTGACGTAGGTCTGTCCGGACGGTTTGTCCCTCCCATGTGTCCGGGGTCCTCGTCGGCGAGGCCAGTCCTGGGGTTGCCTCCTTAACGCCAGGGGTGCCGTTTACTAATAGTCCGGGCTTTTGGTGCAACGGTTACTAACTTGGTATCAGAGCTGGAGGTCTTGAGGTCGAGACTCGCGGAGCGTGGTGGGTTGTGATGTCCCCAGGTGGGCCCCTACCGAAAGGTGATGTAGGTCTGTCCGGACGGTTTGTCACTCCCACGTGTCCGGGGTCCTCGTTAGCGAGGCCTGTCCTGGGGTTGCCCGGATTGTTAGTAAACGGCACCCCCGGCGTTAAGGGGGCAACCCCAGGACAGGCCTCGCTGACGAGGACCCCGGACACGTCGGAGGGACAAACCGTCCGGACAGACCTACGTCACCTTCCGGTAGGGGCCCACCTGGGGACATCACACATGCTTCGTTAGGAGTGATGTCACCAAGCACCTTCAAGGGTGTCCTATGCAACTAATACAACTAATGTATGAACCGCTTTTGCCCAGAATGCAAGAACCAAATATGCATCCTTTAACATACATTGCACCATTTCCATGATGGTACACTTACCTCTGCAACATTGTTTTGTTGAGACGTATACGTAGTGATTGATTGCTATTTGATACCATGTTCTTTCGGATTTGTAGAGAACTCATTGTTGGTGAATTCCGCCACTGCTCCCCCCCCCAACCCAACTCAATGGATCGCCTTAAGAGGATGACCAAATGACCTTTCAACAAGGGCTCGAAATTCTTTGAACAACTCAAATGCTTGAGCTTTGCTAGTTAAGCAACATACCCACATCTTCCTAGTGTCATCATCCAAAAATAGTTGAAAATACCAAGCACAATTATGACTTGGTGTCATTGTTTTGCACAAAATGGTACTATGCAACAAATACATTGATGTATGAACCGCTTTTGCCCAGAATGCAAGAACCAAATATGCATCCTTTAACATACATTGCACCATTTCCATAATGGTACAATTACCTATGCAACACCATTTTGTTGAGACGTATACATACTGATTGATTGCTATTTGATACCAAGTTCTTTCCAATTTGTAGAGAACTCATTGCTGGTGAATTCTGCCACCGCCACCCCCCCTCCCCCAACTCAATGGATCGCCTCAAGAGGATGACCAAATGACGTTTCAACAAGGGTTCGAAATTCTTGAACAATTCAAATGCTTGAGCTTGAGCTTTGTTGCTCAAGCAATATAACCACATCTTCCTAGTGTCATCATCCAAACATAATTGAAAATACCAAGCACAATTATGACTTGGTGTGTCATTGTTTTGCACAAAACGGTATGCACCAAATCTAAAGGACAATGGGCTTAATTTTCAGCAACAGGAAAGAGAGCCCAAAGTTTTCTAACAACATAGCTAGAGATTAGATCTTTTGTTTTCTTCATCGAGGAAACTCCTCACACCATGTCTTCTTTACGCAAGGCAAGAAGATAGCCAAACGTTACAGGACCAAATCATTTGTGCCAAAGTGTGGTTGATGAATGTGCCTTCAATGTTAAGGCCTTGTCTTCATGTGAAACATCAACAAGATGAAACATTTTACCAAACCCTAAGCCACAAGCAAAAATTGCTTGATTGCCAGACTTGTCTCAAATGAAACATAGCTTCTAACCATCTTCTCGATCAAACTCAATGTTCAAGTTGTGCTCAAGTAACTGACCTACAGACAAGAGATTCTTAGTGAGCCATGGAACATAAAGAATCTTTGTAAGTTGACATCAATAGGTTTTGAGTGGCAATGAAATGTCACCAATGCCCTATACTTCATAAGCAATATCATCTCCCAATGAGTCCCTATGAAGTAGAACCAATCAAGGTGACGAACCAATCTTTTTTACCTAACACGTTTTTGGAGGCACCTAAATCAATAATACCATACTAACAATATTTTTGCAAAATATAGGAAGTCCTCTTCATCAAAATGTTTTGTGGAAGCAACATTGAGTCTTGTTGCCTGTAAGTATTCTTCCACCATCAAGGATTCTTTGGTTTGTCCTCCTGGGATTTTTGATGTGGCTTTCACTTACTTGATTCTCCATTTGCAAAGGAGTTGTACCGACACTCTTAAGAGTGCATACCCATTTTTGCCACAAATGAGGCACTTCTGTGCAAATTGATTGTCCTATTTCAATTTGGGTGGACCACTCCGACGTTCAGGTTTCTTCCCTTAATATTGTGTCATATCCTCAAAGGAATATTATATGATATTTACTACAATATTAAATTTGTTTCACTAACTTTCTGAATTGCTCAAGAACTAATTAAATCGATTTTTCAAATATATCACTAAAACTCCAGTAAACCTCTTATGTATATATACACAAAAGGGATGCGATTTGTTTAATGAAGACCTCCGATTTATTTATGAGAAGCGATGTGCTGCTTTATGAAGTGCTGCAATTAAGTGAAGAGATGCTCCCTTGGCAATAGACATATCTATTCATAAAGGACGCCTTGAGACGCTTTAAAGTGTGAAAGAAGGTGTGGTTAGAGAGTAAGCAATCAATGATTTATTTGAGTTTTGAGCAGATCTAGAGAAAGAGAAGGGGCAGAATTATGAAGTGTAAATCAGATTTATTTAGAAAGGAAGTGTATGTGATTGCAAGAAGATGATATGAGCAGATTTTGAAAGAAGATCTTAAGATATTTGTGAGAAAAGATAGTGCGTGATTTGGATCAGAATTGTGAAAGGACTATGTATAAATTGGATCAGATTTGTGTGGGAAGGAAAACATTAATACTCATTGAAGAACTTGAAGGTTGGTGCCTATCAAAATAAGAGATTGGTGTCTCTTGTTGAGTTGGTGCTCAGTTGTGGGGATTGGTGTCTCCAGTGAGTTGGTGCCTACAAATTCTGTAATGGGGATTGGTGTCTCCCGTGGGTTGGTGCCTACAAAGAAGATCAATATACAAGCAACATTTTGCCATGGTTTTCTCCCGCAAGGGTTTCCACATAAATCTTGTGTTCTTTCTGTGTTCGTAATTGCTAGCTCTTGCATGTGTGATATTAGTGTGGTTGATTAAAGTTTGAAAAGTAAAACATTGTGTTATACTAATTCACCTCCCCCTCTCAGTATAATCGTGTGCTCATCATATATAATATATATTTTCTCTATTCTTTTTAAGAGAATATTAAAACATAATGATCTGATGCAGGGGCATCTTGCCCTTCCGTTTTAGTTTTTCTTCTTTTTGTTCTTTTGTTTGTTTTTGTAGGTGGCCTTTTGCCTTCTGTCGTCATCTTGTAAACTCCTTCATATGTTAAGCTAAATTTGTTAAAGGAGTTCCTATCGCCATGTATTTCTGCTCCTGTCGCACATATAGTCCTGTAGCTTGCTATGCTGAAGCAAAGTGTTGTTGGAAGTCTCCTGTCGCCCGAGTGCCAAGAACTAATTAACAAAGGAATTTAAATCTGCATAACTGTCGATGGTTTCACTAAGAGTTAGAGGAAGTCGAATGTCACAAAGAATGAACGGCTACAGTAAAGTTTGTACCGCCGAAGGAATCATGATAGTTGGAGCATGAAAGTAAAGAATCCATACATGCATGCGACGGTTTCAAAAGAGCTAAATGCAGTTCGAAAGTTAGAAAGAATCAATTGAGCCTGATCAACGGTTACACAAGGAAGATTCTGGATCGCAGGTATTGACCCCCAACTGAGCATAAAAGAAGAGTAAATAGCAGATCGAAGGAGAGATGAAAAAGGGAAGAGGTCGAAGGAATTATAGAAGATAGAAGGATGTAAGTATATGAATATAGGAATAGTGAGGAAGCTTTCAGCACATTAGAAGGCCGATGTTAGATGTAATGACATGTTTTTGGCAATAAGAGATAACTAAGGGAAGTCAATTTCATAACATTGTATTTTGCTTCCTGTCATTTTCGTATTTGACTGTTTAGACTGTGTAGAAGATCTCTTAACCTCCTGTCACTTTTATATTGAATTTTGTTGAAGGAAATACTTTAAATTCCTATCATTATTTTTCTGATTTTCTCTTTGCTTGAATTCCTGTAAGTGGGTTGTAGTCTATGACTGGCAAGGCTCCATCATGATCATTGATAATCAATTGTTCAATGTTTAAAGTTTAGTTTAAGTTTCCCTGTATCTCTTTAGTTTTAACTTTTTTAACTTATATATATTTTTACTAAAATATGTTATATAGCCGTCGCCAAAATTTTGGAAAAATTTTGTCATTCCCGTCCCAAAAACTCAGAGAAACATTGTAAAACTCACATACAACAATTATGGACAATAAATCATTTATAAGCCAAAAAGTTGATTCACAAATATCAACTATATTTTTATTCCCTAACATAGCAACTAATAAGATAGAAGTGATTCAATAATTTACTAACCCAATACACTAACTGCTGCATAAAATGTCACATACAATAGTACAATTGTACAAAGAAAACTCTATTACCACTGCTAAAACTGACATGCAATCACAGAACACTGGCATACAATGGCTGAAACTAACATGCAATCACTAAATACTGACATGCAACCATTAAAACTGACGTGCAAGTGTTGATCACTAACATGCAACTTCTGGAACTGACATGCAAACACTAACTGACATGCAAGCATTGATCACTAACATGCAACCTCTGAAATTGAACTATGAAGTTCTGTGTAATTCTTGGATGGAATCACCAACTAGAATCATGAGAGTTTGTTTTTGAATCCCAACGACCTCAAGGGTTTTCGTCCTTTGATCCTTTGGAAACCATGAGGGTTTTCATCCTTTGGTAAACGATGAACATAAATGTCCAAGCTCTGGAAAAAAGAGATTTTTGATAATAAAAATAGCATGCAAAACTATAAGGAATTTCCTTCCTTTATAGATCTTTTTTTTTCTGCTTTTCCTTTTCCCTCCCAAAGGTTTCCCGTCTACAATATCTTTTAATATCTTTTAAAAGATCTTTTAATATCTAATTAATATGATCTTTTAATTAAAACAATAATAATACTTAAGTTATCCCTTTTTAATATTTTAGAATAAAATATAAGAATAAACTTAAAACATTATTATTAAAATTATTTTAATAAAGTAATGTTAAGTTGTCACTTTTTAATAAAATAAAAAGTAAATCATTAGACAACTTAAAATATTAACGATATTATTTCTTTTACTTTAATTGAAAAAGGGGACATGACATTGTGTCGCAAGAGCCTAATTGTCTATGAAGTTTGTGGTCTCATCTTCAATTGCTTCTCCTTGTTGAAACAAATTCCCAACTCTTCAAATGTAACCTTCTTGCTAGCCACATTGAGAAAGGTGACAAACACTTAAAAAGAAGTGGGCAATGCTCTCAAGACTATTGGTACAAGAGATGCATATGGGATGGTTTCTCCTAATGTCTAGAGATATGTCCACAATTATGCTACTCTTTTGAAGAATCCCTTCAATTTTTACCATTTTGCATTCTCAAGCAATGTAATCGACTCTGTAGATGAAGAATCTAAGTTTGATTCTTTGCTTGATATATTGTTTTTAGTCTATCCCAAGAGTCTTTCGCAATTTGCACAGTTCTAACATGAGGTTGTACTTCATTTGTGACCACAAACAAGATGATCAATTCAGCCTTCACTTGGCCTCACCAAATCTTCTCTACTCATTGGCATCTATTGTATTAGTAAAAAAGTTAATACCCCTAAAAAGCTTCAACCCCAATCAACATTGTGGTCAGTAATCATGCCATTCTCATCGTATTATTAATGCCAAATAAGTTGTCCTTCTTGTCATAGCATCAATTTGTCAAGTGTTGGTCTACTTTTGTCAAGCTAACAATGTTTGCAAGTTGCTTAACGGAAGGGAGATAATGAATAAAGATGATCAAGCTCTTGATTTTTTAGCACTGAAGAAGGATGATTAGAATGTCAAAGATTTGAACCTAAATGCAAGATTAATGAGTATCAAAGACAAGAAGCATAAAATCGCCACAAAGTTAACATAAGTCGGATCACCAATTTTAAAATGGTGAAGCCTTTAGAAAGTTGTGCTCTAAGTGGCAAGGATCCTATAAAACCATGCAAGTCCAATTGTAATATCGCATATTTTCAACGGCTTAACCAAGGAATAAGTGCGACTAAGGTGGTTAAGTGGCTGAGAAAGTGCAATCAGCAATAAGGAAGCTAAAACATAAATAAAAGTTGCACTTTCTTATTGGCATAGCTAGTCTAAATGTGCGACCAATGTGGCTAAGCAATTGGAGATCCACAATTAGCAAGTATAAGTTAAAGTTTAGTGAAGAAATCAAACTTTTAGCATGGTTATGCCACTCAAAAAAGGTGACCCAATTGGCAACCAATTCACTGAAGTGCACCAAATGGAAAGGGCTTAAAACTTAAGCTATTTTTACACTTTTCCTATGGCGGTGCCAATGAAAAGTGACGACCATGCTGGCGATGAACCTGTAAAACCACACTCAAGACAATGATAAGTCAAAAACATAAAGTTAGTCATGTTTTTCATGTGAAGTCACCATTCTAAAGATGCGATTATGTTGGCAATGATCACTAAAAGCATGGTTGGGGGGTTAAGTCACCTAACAATCATATCAATGCCAAGTTGGAGGATTTAACAACAAAGAGTGACCAATCATGAACAACCTCTGAAATAAGCGATTTGATCAAGGGAAAGGCAGATTTTAAAGCAATAAAACAGCACATCTTAGCCATTGATTGATTAGACGCACATGGTGAAGAAAGATAACCAATCTTAAAGCTAAGGAAAGCATATTCCAAGCTATTTCAAGTATTTATTGCAACTTTTCAAAAGGATGGAGATAGGGTTGGTTTAAAAGCAGCTTTAAAGCATTATTTTATTATTATTTTTCCCTAGAAGCTTCTCTTAAAGAGCTTATAAATAAGTGCCTTGTGCACATAGAAGGTAATGAGAGTTTGTGTTAGGTTTATGCTGCAAGAATTCCCATTTAGCTTTGAAGTTAGTGTATTGCATTGAGATTTGAGAAGATAGTAATAAGAAGATTGTGTTCATCTTTGTTCAACACTTGTCCTCTATTCTTAATCAATAGCTTTGCATGCTTCTACGGATTGCTGTCCTTGATCTCACATCATGTTTCATATCGTTTGTGGAATGTTTCTTTTGTCAAATCAATCCGATTGTGAATGCTAATTCATTGGTACATGGAAGAACTTGGTACTTTCTATATACTCGGCAGTACATGAAAGAGACCATAAGGCACATTAGAGCATAATGGTATGTCATAGTATATGAAAGGGATTTGTGTTGTCAATGGCAACCTAGCACATGGTCACTCTATACATGGTTGAACAAGTTTTTGATCTACTTTGTGATAGTTGTTAGAACATAATGTTATCAGGGGTCATACCCGTATAACATTTATATATTGTTCTAATATAAGGTTATAAAGCCTTATGTTTATTATATGCTTTATAAAGCGAATACCATTTAGTAATTAATAATCTAATCACTATTAGATTATTAATTAGTTACAAATAGTTGTTTTGAATAGGTGTGAGTAATACCCCTTCAAGTATTTTGCCACCCATTCTCCTATATTTAAGGAGGTTCTCTCTCATTGAGAGGTAAGTGAATTTGGAGGTTTATAGTGAATTCTATCACTATGCACAGGAGCTATTATTGGCCATGTGGAAGTAAGGAGAAGTGTATCCCCACATTCTATCTATAATTTTATAGACAAGTTTGTAAGTGTTTTATAATAAATGGTGTCCCCTTTTTGTCCTCCTTAGCTGAGCCGACTTCACCTAAGCCAATTTGAAGTTTAGTTGAGCCATCGTAGCAAAAAGTGACTTGGAGAAATGAAAGTCGGTTAAGTTAGAGACTTGGAGAAAGGAAAGTCAGTTAAGTGAAGCTAATTTTGAAGTCACTTCGAGAAAGGAAAGAAGTAACATAATAAAATATAATAAAATGCCAATAAATTATTATTTTATTGTGATGTCCCCATTTTTGGAATGGTCACCATTAGGATTAACTCGGGCCTTTCATCTCACCCCGAGACATTTGAGGAGCATCAGGAGCAGTGGAGATAACGTGTCACACCGATATGTTGTCTTCGGTGCATCTATCATGGATATGGAGACTTGTCTTCTTCAAAGTCAGTCATTTGGAGGGCCTTTCATATGGATTTGGGTCAGAGGTTCGGGCTTCACATGTTGTATGGATGCTATCACTTCATTTTGGGATGCCTTCTTATGGATACTTGGCTTAGGGCGACTTATCATTATTATGGAGATCATCATCCACTTTGAATATAATCATGGAGGTCACTATTCTCTTGGGCGAAGAGCTAACATCATTTATATGGTTCTCCAAGGTGCTCATTGGAGATTTATCATATTCCTATACACCTTGGGCAAAGGACAACACTAGATTCATGCGCTCCATAATGGATTACTATATTTTCTAATGATGAGTGGAATAAATTAATTAACTAGCATTTCCTTGGATGACTTACATGGTCTCTATGTTAGTGCTTGAAAAGAAGAAACATTAATCAAATCTTTAATTTGATTATGTCTAGGCACCCTCTTGTTTCGAGGCTGGTCGGCCCTAGGGAATGATGCCTAGGTCGGCCTCTTTTGAGGAAACATTAATAAAAAATAAGGAGAAACAGCCCAGGTCGGCCAGCAGGGAGAAGGAGGTGGATTGTGTATAAATAGAGGATCATTTGGCACTTCAAAAGCATCAACTCAAGCATTCATTCATTCATACTTGGAGAGCAATCTCAAGGAAAGGCTTGGGACAAAAACCTCAAGTCTTGGACGGAGTTGGACGAAAACCTAACTCCTTCATAGTGAAGATTCCACGACGGAAGTCTACTTGTGCTTCAACAGCATTAAGGGCAGAATTCACATCAGCTATAGAGAGTGACCCACATTGGAGGCGAATTCGAGCTTGCATAGTGGCGAATTAGGTTACAGATTGCCCATGATCTAAGGCGCACCATCTTGGAGGAGATCGACCTGCTATAAGGAGGGATTCTTGGTGGATTAAAGGCTGCTCAAACTAGGGTTTAAGCAGATTTGTTACAGCAGACTTGTTCATGCTCATTCGGCCCTCATTAAGGCTTGTAATTATATAATTTTGGTATGTATTTGTTGGCTTTGCAGAATATTTTGTAGCTGGGCTATTTGGCTGCCTTATCAATATCATTTGTATGCTCAGAATTCATATTTACAGCAGATCATAACAACAGACTTCATATTCTATGTTCATGGTGCAATTTCATATGCTTGATGTATGATTGATGGTGGAAATTGAATACATGCTTGGGCGAATTCATTGATGTGTTC
The DNA here is from genome assembly GCA_027924645.1 of Cunninghamia lanceolata. Classification (NCBI taxonomy): domain Eukaryota; kingdom Viridiplantae; phylum Streptophyta; class Pinopsida; order Cupressales; family Cupressaceae; genus Cunninghamia; species Cunninghamia lanceolata. Next base: position 7,265,412 of record BSBN01000165.1, on the reverse strand, counting down.
CCATTGATTTAAGTCATGATTTATGGTGAAATATGCAATTGTTTTCAAATATGATTTTTACAGCAGAGCTAGGGTTAGCGCAGAATTGCAAAGTGCAGAAATTGTAAGTCAGAAAATCAGAAAATTCATTTGGAATCTCGGAGAATCCAAATCAGCCCAAAATTGTCCCATTTGGGACATTACCTTTATTATGCAAGTGGAGCACCCCACTTATTGATGTCAAAAGAGAATTAAAATTTGCAAAATGGAGCAAACCTCTTGGAGGCTTTATAAGGAGGTCATTTGGAGTTCATTTCATCATATTATCATTTTGTCAATTGAATCTTGGAGAGTTTCATTTCTGCTGCAACTTCTGGTTCAGCATGTTCTAAGGACGAAAACCCTTAGACATTTGTGGTTTGAACGAAAACCCAATACCAGATGAGAGGTGAATCCATTCAGGGTTTGCTATAAAGCATTATTGCAAGTTTTTGTCATCATTTGGAGCTTCATTGAAGATATTATTTGCAGGTTTATGATAGCTATCGGCGGCTAGGGTTTGGACACCAAAATGATGAAGATTTGTCCAAATATCATTTTGGATTGAGGGTGACTTGGACTTAGGGTATATTTTATTGGCATCATCAATATTTTGTGTACGATTCAAAGCATGCAAGAAGGTCAATCAATTTAGGAGCTGGAACAATTTGCATTTTATTGTGGGTTTTGATTGATTAGAAGAGTCGCTTCATATCCAAGAAAGAATCATGGATTTTGGGAAGACTTTCGCATTAAGGGGTATGCACATTCGTCTAGGGTCGGAGCGCCATAATTCCTAGAAGGGGAATCGCTGATATGAAGACCTATTCACTGCCATTCATGAACTGATATTATCCTTGGAATATTTGCTGATATACATCAGACTTCTGTTGCTTATTTTTAGTCACTATCTATTGCCGTTGAAGTCCTATTTAATGTATGTTTTGTAATGTGCTGAACTAGGGTTTGAACGAAATTTTCTGAATTTGCAATGTTTCAACTTGAAACCCTAGGACTGTATTCTGATTTTATTTCTGCACCTTCCAAACATGTCTTCACCAAGCATGAAACATAGACTAACATATACAAATTGATGAGAAAACAAACATATATATATCTGCAGTCTTCTTACTATGAATTACACCATAATTTACATATCCAAGTGATAGCAAAAAGATGATAAACTCAATCAGATCTTGCTGTTACAAAAATCAGTTGTTCAAGTCTTCAATTACATTGATTTCATGGCTATATGTCAGCCAACATACAAGCATAGACTGCTGCTACAGAACAGAGATGAAAGTTGCACTACAACATACCAAAATGATGGCAAATGAACAACAAAGTGGGTGAACCTCTTCACTCTCCAGTCGGCCTCTCGTATGAAGTCTTCAATGGTAATGTTTGATGCAAATGGATGATGACATGTGGTGCCTATGCTGCTGTCCCAATCTCTGTTGGCAGATCGGCCACTCTAGATGATGCCAAATGACTCAAATGATGAGTTCCAAAGGCTGCGCCTCCTCTACAAGATGATCAGTGCCTATATTGTTGCAAAATCACCCTCATACAAAATTGGCCACACCAAGATGATGTAAATTAGTCAATGGCAGCTCCAATACAAGGCGGCGGCTAGGGTTTGGGTCTGTTATGCTTGCTGGTCTGCAGATAAACAAGATCCAATTATAAATTCTTCCTCCCAAAGTCAGCGCACAAGATGATGGTCTCTACCTTACAAATCGGCACTCAAGCAAGAATGGATTCCCTTCACAAGATCGGCCCTCAACTGATGAAAAGGATCCCATACAAGTCTTCAAACCAATCAGCGATGAATGGTTTATCAATAATGCTCAATGAAACTCAAATCTCCAATGAATGATGTAGCATGAAAGCACCATGAATCTCCAAATCTCCAATGAAACACAAACGTGAACTCCGTATAAATCCACCTCCAAGATGTGATTGGGTTTTCGTCGAACACACCTCCTTCCACAAGGATTTTCGTCCTTGGAAAGTCCTGCAATAAATTGCCAAGCAAAATGCCAAAGTTGCCAAAAGTTCTTGATGATGAAATGAGCTCCGTCAACCTACTTTTATACTTGAATCTTCTTTTCCCTCCGACATAGCCGACAAATTCAAATTAAAGATTTGAATTGCATTTTCCTCCAAAGTCAACCAAACCAATATTTTATTATTCTTTATTCTCCAAGGTGGTCGCCCAAATTCAAAATATAATATTGTTTTATTTTATTTTCCATTCTCCCAAGTTGAGTGCTCCACACAAGAAAATAATATTTTATTTATTTTTCACAAATTGGGTGCTCCAATTAAATAATAATAAAATATTATTATTTAATTTATTTTCCTTCAATTTGGGTGCTAGGATTGACAGATTATTTTATTATTTTATTTTCCCTTATTCCTCCAAGTGATTCGCCCAAAATCCAAGAATCATTATTTTATTGTTTTTGACCCATTGATAATTAATGTAAAAATACATTAATTCATTTTCCAATTTTGCCAGTGGTATAAAAATTAGCTGAGCCTTGTAAATCAACTTTCTATTCTCCAAGCCTCTGAAAAACGTTATCTTCTCCAAGCCATTTTCTACCAAAGCTCAACCAAATTATTCCGTTGCTTGATGAATTAGCCTACGGGAATGAGGATAGGCTAACCCCGACACCTGTTGAGTGATCATGTCAAAAATGGGGACATTACAATCCTCCCTTCCCAGAATTGCTTGTCCTCAAGCAATAACAAGTTAGAATGCTGCAGAATCTGTTCTCCTTCCCATGTTGCATCCTCCAATGGCAAATCTTTTCGTTTCACCAAATACTCACGAATCACCCTGTTCCTCAAATGTCACTCCCTCGTCTCCAAAATGCTATCAGTAACCAAAACCAAACTACCCTCTTCGTCAAGAGGCAGAAGATCAGGCGAAGAAACAACTTTCTATCCTAATGCCTTCTTGAGGCATGATACATGAAAAATTTAAAACATTGTGAATCATGCTTTCTGCCGACAACTCAAGCTCATATGCTACCTCTCCAACTCTCCTTAGAATTAGGGACCATAGAACCTCGACTTCAGTTTCTCTGCACCACTCTTCTTCAATGTCGACTGTCTGTATGGTTGAAGGTGCAAGAAGACCAAATCACCAACTTCGAAAGTCCTCTCAATCCTATGTCTGTCTACATACATCTTCTGCTGATTATGAGCCTACTACATATTATCCTTAAGCGCCTTAAGGATATCCTGACTATCCTGCATCAACTCCTTAGCTCTGGGAGCTCTACAATTTTCCAAGGCCAAGTCCAAAAATGGAGCATCATAACTATACAAAGCCTTGAAAGGTGACATGCCAATTGACATGTGATATGTGGTATTGTAACAATACTCACCCAAGTGCAACCACTTGATCCAAGCACGTTGTTGCCCTGCAACATATCTGCGAAGATATCTCTCGACCCATTTGTTCACAATCTCTGTCTACCCATCTGTTTGAGGGTGATAGCTCGTGCTTGATTCCAACTTCATTCCTATCAATCGAAACAACTCTTACCAAAATATGCTGAGAAACCTGCTGTCCCGATCACTGACAATGGTCTTAAGAAGTCCATGCAACCTAAACACTTCTTTGAGGAATAGCTCTGCGACATGAAGTGTCGAATAATCCTTTGGAATTGCAAAGAAACATGCATACTTAGTCAACCTGTCAACCACAACATATATGTAATCCGTACCTTGGACCCTCGGTAGACCTGTGATGAAATCAATCAAAATAATTCCCACCTTTGCTCTGGAATAGGCAATGGCTGAAGCAATCCTATGGGGAAAGTAAGCTCCAACTTGTTCTGTGACAAATCATACATTCTCTGACATGCTGCAAGACATCATCCTTGAGACCTGTTGATGATTGTTTTTAGACAGGTCAACAATATAGTAAAACACTAGAGTATCCCACTCTCTCTTGAATAAAGTCTCTCGAATGCTAAACAAAGTGATCAATCGAGACAACTGCAAGGTTCCTTATTTATGATTCATGATAGGTTAACTCAGTGATTACATGTGATCTTGTTGATAATCACAAAGGGACTTACATTGGATTCTTCTTCTTTCATTTAGCTTATCTCCTTTTCAGTGTGGATGATATATATACAAGGCTCCAATGATAAAAAAAGGGAAAAAAGGTAGGGTTTAGGAACTAATCTAAGGTCAAAGAAGGCATGATGATGCATGAATAGACAAACTCCTTGATAAACCTAACTCCACTTCGCCAAGGATGCCTACAACTACATGGAGTTGGTGCAATCTCCTAAGGTAAAAGAATGGTTTTCAAATCATGAAGGCTCGTATAAGCACCCATTAAACGGCGCAGCTCAAACAAGCATTCACAATCGAACTTATGCAAATTATGAGGCTCAGACTCGCTTTACACAACACTTCACCGGCGATAAATGTTAAAAGCATCAGCTAGGAGTTGATCAAATATCCAGTACAAACATACATTACATCAAAGAGCTTCTAATCTACTTTGAAACATCTCTCCACTTCATTAAAATACAAGAAACCATGTCACTTCACAAGACAACACTTAACACCAAATGAGTTCAATGTTTTTGCATTAATCTTGAGAAATATGTACAACAATATCAAGTCCTCTCAGAGAATTTCGAGAGTCTCTTCTATTCTACTCCTACTTTCCTATCAACTGAACTACTACTTTACAAATGAGGCAACAAGGCCTTTATATAGAGCTCCACTATTACAATGAATGGCTCAGATTATTTCATGTAGCCAAAGGGCTCAGATCATGCCACCTCAGTAGGTAGTTACAACAAATTACTATTTTTAGTACATATGAGAGGCAATGAAGGCACGCTTTCCAAAAAGATAAGATAAGATGGAATCTTTGGAGTATCTTCCACATGGACGTCTTCTTTAGTTTCTTACTTGTTGAATGACGTGGTGAATTGTGATTGGCTTGATGATGATGTACATGCCACGTAGGTGCCATCTCAACATATTCCCAAATTGTATCATCTTGTATGATGTCTTCGATGTGATTGCTTTTGATCTTGTATGCTTGGGAATGCTTTGTTGATCTTGCCTTGTTCATCTTCTTGTAAACTGGATATATATGATAGATGTTGCTCATTTGGTTTAACTTTTGTAATGCTTCTTCTTCTCTGCAGGATGCATGATGATCTTCTTTGATGCTTCTTCGTGAAGGATAATGTATATGATGATGATGCTTCACTCATGAATCGGAGTAGGATATCTCTCTTCGACTTGAAACTTGCGAAAGAACTTGAAGTTGAATGGACGAATGCCTTGGAATGTTTGATGATGATGTATAATCCGATGGATGGATGCCTTGTAGATGATCTTAACATGATGCCATTGATGAAGAACTCCAACACAAGGATGATGAAAAGTTCCAATTTGATGATCCTGAAGGGGGTCCTCTGGAGCAGCTACTTGCTGATCTTGAAGTTATGATTGATGAGGAAGCTAGTTGATACTTGAAGTGATTTCTTGGAGCAGCTACATGATGCCTTTTCCTATTCTCATTCCTTATTGCTGCAACACAAACAAAGAAACAGCATCAAACCCTTTTGACAAATAATTGATTTCATAATGCATAAGAATCATTCAACAGTCTTATCATCAGATTGACTTCACTTTTGATATCTTAATGACTTCAAAAAATAGAAGATAACATAAAATGATAATACTTTTCAAATATCCCACTCAAAAAAGACTATCTTATGAAAGCTCTTTCTAGGTGCAACAGATGGCAATTTGTCTTCTTAGAATTTCACCTTTTGCAAACTAGTTCAGACTTCTTAGTTTTGGAGCAGTGGTTTAAAATTTTGATACTTGTTTAGAAATCTTTGAATTCATCCCTCCTTTATAAGGGCGCCTTAGATAGCCATTTGGATCATCTTTTGACTTGGGCGGACTAGTTGAAAATTCTTGATCCTAATTTAGAAGTTACCTAAGTGGCGCTTTGGTTCTACATTTTGGTCCCCGGTTAATAAATGACTCAAAACTTGAAACTTGCCTCTTCTTTCAAAGGCGCTTTGCTTGAGGATTTTAGACATTTGTTGATAAAGACTTAGGCTTGATATCATCTTAGGGCAGCACAATAGGTGGGGCGCATTAGTTTGGGATTTTGATCTCATCTTGAAACTTCATTGCATTTGGATCATGATCTTGAGGCGTGAATATTGTTCCATCCTTGACATCATCCTTACTTCCTTGACAAGGCGCAGCAAATCAGATTTAACTTCTCTTTGCAATTCACTTCTTACAAACTAGACAGCCTTCTCCACCTTTGTATACATTGGTTGAATTGCTCCAAAGTGGCACAAGGGATTGGGCGCATTAGATAAGGGTCCTGAATCCTTCTTGAATGCTTTGCAACCTTGAATTTACCTTCTCTCATAAGGGTGCAGCAGATAGGGATGTTGAATCCTCATCGAAAGATACTTCAAAATTTAAGTTCCCTTGAGGTGGTCACATTGGTGAAGGCACAAGAGATCATCATTTTGATCTTTCTTCCAACATTTCTTCAAAAACTTACTTTGCCTTGCCTTCCAAAATGGTGCATTGGATGAGCATTCTAAATACCTTTTGCTTCTCAACTTCAAGACAAACCTCTCTCCTTGCTTGGGCGCATTGGATGAAGATTTTAAGCTCCGGTTGAAATCTCCTCTTTCATGATCAAAAATCCTTTCATTTTGGCGCATGGCTTAAGGTGCATTGGTTCTGGCGCAAGGGATCATCATCTTAAGCTTTGATTGAAGTAGCGCATTTCATCAAGTTTTTTGCGCCATCCTCATGACTTGTCGCATTGGTTGAAGATTTTGTGCTCTCTTCAGTACTTAGCCGTTTTTCAGGGTCTCTCAGGGCAAGGTATATTGAAAAATTTATTTAAGTATAAGAGATTGAATTTCTTATACTTTAAATATTTTTCAATATACCTTTCAGGATGTTTGAGATAGGTCTCGAATCCACCGGATTTAACATGCAAAATCTAGAATTTGGAGGATCCACCAGATTTCAAACTTAGTCATTTTTTCAGGATTTCAGGATTTCAGGCTACCAGACTTAGTCATTTTCAGGATCTCAAACATACATCAGGATTGATCTCAGTGTTCATTATTTGGATGGAATTTGATCAAGACTCTTCATTACTGCAAGTTCATGTTCCAGATGAGACCTCTAGTTATAAAGCAAAACCTTCTAGGAGAGAAACTTATTGTTGGATTGGCAGAGGAAACGAACCTAAGACATCATCCAAGACCTAATGCAAAGCATCAAAGCTCAAAAAAAGGGGGCTCCCCATTTGCAATGGGGCGATGTGTGATTAGGTCACAACAAGACCCTTCCATGAAAATCTTTCTCTCACCTACCTATAGGTTTTGAAGAAACCGGGATGCCCTACAAGCAGAGCATCATGAGTGGCCCTCAGAATCTTCTCCTTCAACTTCGACTCGAGAAGCAAGTAGATCCTATCCTTGCAGTTGATCACATCATCAATCACCTTATACCCGTCATCCTAACTCTTGCCATCCATGATCTTACAAGTAGAAGTATTCTTGGAGTACTCAACCAAAAGATGAGCCTTCCAATCTGCTGAAATTTTTGACATAGAACAAAGAGTAGGCCTCCTAGATAGAGCATCTGCAACAACATTGTTCTTTCCCTTAACATACTCGATGTCAAAGTCATATGCCTGAATCTTGCAGCTGACCCATTTCTGTTGCCTCTCATTCAAATCCTTCTGTATCAGAAAATGCCTCAAACTATTGTGATCAGTCCTAACCACAAATCAATTACCCACAAAGTATTGCCTGAACTTCGTCAACGCATGCATGATGGCGAGCATCTCCTTATCATAGGCGGAATAGAGCTTCTCTGCATCCCTCAACTTCATGCTCTCAAAAGCAATAGAATGTTTGTTCTGCATCAACACCGCACCAATGCCCACCCCTGATGCGTCACACTCCAACACAAATGGCTACGTGAAATATGGCAATGCCAACACTGGGCATGAACTCATTACCTTCTTGAGTTTATCAAAAGCAACCTGAGCCACGTCTAACCATCTGAATGCTTGCTTCTTCGTGAGATTTGTGAGAGGTGCTGCCAACTGTGAAAACCCCTTGACAAATCTTTTGTAGTAGTAACATAGTCCATGAAATTCTCTCAAATCTAAAATGTTTCGTGGTGCTGGCCAATCCAAAATTGCCTGTATCTTCTCCTGATGAACTCTGACTCCATCAGCTCCAATCACATGCCCCAAGTAGAGAATCTCGGTCATACCAAATTCACATTTGGATGCCTTAGCAAATAATGATTGTGCCTCCATGATTCCCAATACGTCATCAATATGTTGAAGATGTTCTTCCCAAGTCTTACTGTATATCAAAATGTCATCAAAGAACACCAACACAAACTTACGCAACTGCCTACGGAAGATGTGATTCATGCATAACTGAAATGGACCAAGAGCGTTGGTAAGACCAAAAGGCATACCCAAAAACTCAAAGTGTCCATAGTGGCATCTGAATGTTGTCTTATGAATATTCTCCTCACGGACACAAATCTGATGATACCCTGAACGAAGATCAATCTCAGAGAAGTACACGGCCCCATGTAACTCATCAAGCAACTCATTGATCCTAGGAATGGGATATCTATTCTTGATTGTCTTCTTGACTATCTATTCTTGTAACATCAAAAGAATATTTAATGGGGTCATTCAAAATGGTTTTCCGGTGGATTGGACAACCAGTGTCATTATTCCTTTGCTTAAAAGTGGGGATGCCAACAACCCTTCAAATTACCGCACTATAATGATCAATCCCTTTTTTGGAAAACTCTTTGGGACCATGATAGAGCGCCTAGTTAGTATTTGGGCAAACAAGGAGGGAAAGAGAGCAAAAGGACAAGCTGGTTTTAGACCAAAACACTCTACAATTGACCACCGCATTACCCTCAGACACTTGATTGAGAAGGTTTGGGACAAACAGGGTGAAGAGGTTTTATGTTGCTTCATCGACTTCAAGAAAGCATTTGATACCGTTCCTAGAAGCAAATTATGGAGTAGAATGGAAGAATTGGGGATTCCGGAAATGTATAGGGCTGCTGTCCATAGGTTGTACGATCAAGTTTCTTGTTGCCCCTCAGTTGTTGTCCCTGATGACAAATCCACAAATTGGTATATTGTGTTATAGTTGATATTCAGTATACTGTGGTATAGTTGATATTCAATATACTGTGGTATAGTTGATATTCATTGTTGGTTCAGTTGATATATGATCTGTCAGTTGGTATGTTCACTCATGCTCATGTTCATACAATGTTTGATGATATGTTCTCTATGACAGTTGATACAGTGATACAATTTGATACATTCAGATTTGTTCATGATCAGTTGATGTTGATACATGCTCATTATGATAGTTGTTGTTAATGGTCATCTCTATACAGTTGATTTATCTTCTGTGATTGTTGATGGTATGCTCATAGTCATATATGCTTTATGTCAACTCTATGATATTTGATATGCATTTGATGCTCAGTATACATTTGACTATCCGTTTGGTCTTTGATGCGCCCATGATCTTTTGTGGCAAATGGCTTATGGTCTATGGTTTATCTCTATGGCATGTGGCATCATACATCATAGGATTTACATAGCCGTGGTATATTAATGACACAGTGGCATTAGTTTCTTGATACAGTTGCATAACAGTTTCAATGATGTTTCATATGGTATCATGTCATATTGGTTCAAATTTGTACTTGGCTTGACAGTGGAACTTGATGATTGGTTTATGTGACAAGGTGACAATTCATGCATATGAATATAAATTCATAAACTTCATTATCCAAGGGAAATCACTTATGAAATAAATCTATTGATGATCAAAGTTTATATGTTGTACAAATTAAAAGACATTATGAAATTAAAAAGTTTTTAATATCTTTCGGGCTTTAAAGAGAAATTACCTGCTAGGCAGGTTGCAGTATTTGGAACAAGTAAAAGGTGGTTGTTGTTTAAAGTTTTTCACCGGGCCTTTTTAGGGCATACCGGCATCACAGGTTGCTATCCATATACTTGGGCAAACAGCATCAAAACTAAATCATTTCTCAAAGTGGTTTTAGGGTATGAACTTTCCTTCGAATAGGGTTTGACATTTTAAGGTTATCATTGAAAATCATAGAAGATTATCATCGAATCCTTGTGGTCTTTGAAGGTGATTTGACAATGCTGAAGCTTAAGGAGGTTTGGCAGTTAAGATACTCATTCGATTGCTGTTTCAGGTGATTTTCTTCTTTGTTTTCTATTATTTCTCAAAGGTTGCTGAATAATGTGAAGTGTTTAAATTAATGGCAGTCGTTTGTGGATGATAAACTGGATAAGGGTTTATTTGTGGCAGTTTATTGTTTGTGTTCATTTTGTAAACGACACATCAATATTGTGATTAAGGTTTGAAACAGCTTGTATATCCTTTGCTTAAGCTGTGATTATATGATGTTGAGGACAGTTTTGGAAAAGGGTTTCGTTCAGTTGGTTATTTGCTTGCTCGAATCAATAACCCATTAGGTTTTGGTGATAATAATGTTGTTTGACAAAGCATTCTTTAACTTTGTATTCAGTTTGAACATAAATGTATTAAAAGTTCGTATCATGATTAAATCTGCACTTAAAAGGCATTGTATATTATCCATCATTGGGTCATTCGACCAGGCTCCTATGATAGTTACTAATGCAGTTGCAAACTGCCTAAGACTGTTGCATAATTACAGTTATATTTTCAAACTGTTCAGTGAAAGAAAGAAAGACATTTTGAGAAAGTATAAAAGAGAGATTATACTCTATTGTGTTTGGTGGGTTTTTGCAGTTATTGTAATATCAAACAAAAGCAATAGACTATGATTGAATATCATTTTGTAATCAGTTGTATATGTGCACAAGTTGATGTAATTCTTTAAGTCTCAAACATTCAATGAGATATTCAAGAACAGAGCTTTAAGAGAAACAGAGCAACCCTCTGTATTAAACTATATTATTCATTGTATGGATTAAAATATGCCAGTGAGGCACAAACAGCCAATGAGGCAACACAAATAGCCAATAAAGCACAAACAGCCAATGAGGCAAGACAAAAAGCCAGTGAGGCAAAGTTGTATAAACCCAGTGAGACAAGAAAAATTGTCAATGAGACAAAAGAAGTCAATGAAACTGTATGATTGGGATTTTGATATTAAGCCAGTGAGGCATCTTTCCTGAGTGGTTTTTATTCCCCAAGAGGGTTTTCCACTCATGCAATTTTCTATGTTATGGTCTCTTTGTGTATGATCCATTGATGTCTTATGTCTAAACTTTTCATTACATTCATTGTTCAGTGTTTCATTTTCTGTCTTGCAAAATATTCAAATCAGCATTGCAATTTAGTATTTCAAATCTAAAAGGAGGTGAAAAGAAGTTAAAATTTATCTGTGTTTGTTTCCAACACTGATTCACCCCCCCCCCCTTTCAGTGTTGGTTGTACTCTAACAGTCGGACCAAGATTAGAATCAAGCAAGGTTTCTCAGAATGCTTGGCGAGTGACATTGGGGTCAAACAGGGGTGCCTGCTATCGCCTACCCTGTTTGGGCTTTACATTGACAAATTAGAGGATTGGATAGACAAGTTTGGTGGTGGAGGAGTCCACTTGACCAGCTATGTAATAAAGTTGCTCCTTTATGCAGATGATCTTATTCTAATGGCAAAAACAGCCCATGATTTAAGAGAACACCTGAAGGCTCTAGAAATGTTTTGCCAAGAGGTTGGGATGCAGGTGAACACTAGCAAAACTAAGGTCATGATCTTTACCTTGAAGAGAAAGAAGGCTCAAATTGATTTTGTTTTTGAAGGCAGCCCCTTGCAGGTGGTTAATGAATACAAATACCTTGGCCTTGATTTCAACAATAAGCTCAGTTGGGAGACATGTAGAGAAAAAAGAATACGAGGATGGAAAGCTTTATACTCATTGCACAAAAGATGCAGAAGCACTAAACTGTGGGATTGGAAAACTAAGAAAACTCTTTTCGGGTTGTTGGTGGTGCCGGTGGTGCTATATAGGTGTGAGGTGTGGGGTGGCAAGACGTCAACGTTGAAGTGGAGACAGATAGAGAGGTTACAAAAGCACCTAATCACAAGTAGCCTTATGACAAAAATGTCAGTTCTATATGAGATTGCTCTAGCCGAGGCCGATGCCTTTCTGTTGGAAGCATCAGCTTTGATTCGACTACTAAGTTATTTAAAGAGGATTGAGAACATGGAGCTACTACGTTGGCTCAAAATGGTAGCAAAAGAAAAATTAGATAGAGGGAAGAACACATGGATGAAACAAAATGACAAATATGAATGAATAAGTGGGATATCAACATGAAAGAGTGTCCAAACATGATTGGTGCAATTAAGCAGTACGTCCAGGAAAAAGTCAAAGCAAGCATGTGGATGAGGCAACTTGGGAGGAAAAGAGAGTACTATATCAAACATTTTAATCCTTCATATGACCACACACAAAAGACATATATAGGGGCAGAAATAGAATGGAAAGAGAAAATGTTAATAGCTTAGCTAAGGACCAGTTCACACCAGCTCAGGTGTGAAACCGGTAGGTGGGCAAGGCCGAAAGAGGAGTGGGCAGAAAGGATATGTTGTTTTTGTACTTTGGGGCTTGTGGAAATGGAATGGCACTATATCATGGATTGCCCGGCCTACGAGGATATTCGGGCCATTTACATTGATACTTTGAATGTGGTCTCCTTGAATAACTTGTTCGAAGAAGAAAGGATAACAAATACTGCAATTTATTTGACTAAGATTCACAGCAGAAGATCAAGGATTCTGAAAGAAAAAAGGGCAACAAGAAGACGTTGTTTGGGCAGCAATCTCCTATAGAGCTTTCATGATTGGCAGCGTTGTTGATATCCATGGGTCCCATAGGTTGTTTGGCCTCATGCACGTTATTAAAAATCTTCATTCATTCATTTATTCTTATTCAAAGCTCTGTAATCAATGCACATCCTCATGGTGCCATCCTTCTTCTTTACCAACGCCATCGAAGAAGCAAAAGGACTAGAACTAGGACGAATGCGTCCCATCTCAAGTAACTCCTTAATCGTCTTCTCAATCTCTTCCTTGAAATGCCGCGGATGACGATAAGGTCTAGTGATGACGGACTTGGAGCCCTCCTCCAATTCAATGACATGCTCAAATCCAGGATCCGGTGGACTACCATGGAGCTACTACGTTGGCTCAAAATGGCAGCAGAAGAAAAATTAGATAGAAGGAAGAACACATGGATGGAACAAAATGACATGTGAATGAATAAGTGGGATATCAACATGAAAGAGTGTCCAAACATGATTGGTGCAATTAAGTAGTACATCCGGGAAAAAGTCAAAGCAAGCATGTGGATGAGGCAACTTGGGAGGAAACGAGAGTACTATATCAAACATTTTAATCCTTCATATGACCACACACAAAAGACATATATAGGGGCAGAAATAACATGGAAAGAGAAAATGTTAATAGCTCAGCTAAGGACCAGTTCACACCAACTCAGGTGTGAAACCGGTAGGTGGACAAGGCCGAAAGAGGAGTGGGCAGAAAGGATATGTTGTTTTTGTACTTTGGGGCTTGTGGAAATGGAATGGCACTATATCATGGATTGCCCGGCCTACGAGGATATTCGGGCCATTTACATTGATACTTTGAATGTGGTCTCCTTGAATAACTTGTTCGAAGAAGAAAGGATAACAAATACTGCAATTTATTTGACTAAGATTCACAGCAGAAGATCAAGGATTCTGAAAGAAAAAGAGGGCAACAAGAAGACGTTGTTTGGGCAGCAGTCCCCTATAGAGCTTTCATGATTGGCAGCGTTGTTGATATCCATGGGTCCCATAGGTTGTTTGGCCTCATGCACGTTATTAAAAATCTTCATTCATTCATTTATTCTTATTCAAAGCTCCGTAATCAATGCACATCCTCATGGTGCCATCCTTCTTTACCAACACCACCGAAGAAGCAAAAGGACTAGAACTAGGACGAATGTGTCCCATCTCAAGTAACTCCTTAATCGTCTTCTCAATCTCTTCCTTGAAATGCCGCGGATGACGATAAGGTGTAGTGATGATGGACTTGGAGCCCTCCTCCAATTCAATGACATGCTCAAATCCAGGATCCGGTGGCCTACCAGGAGGAATTTCTCCAAACACCATACGATGCTTATCAATCACTGAATGTATATCCAAATGATACTTCTAATCATTGGAAGAAGATTTGAATGATACAAAACACTGCGTTGCCAAGGCAACATCGTTATGTCCAAACAATGTTTCCATTCTCCTCGCTGACACAACCCTGGGTCCTCCATCTAAAAGTGTTCTCCACACAACCTTCTTCCCTTCATGCATGAATTCAAGTTCCATCTTCTGAAAAATCCTGTATGTATCTACCAAGTGACTGCAACCACTGAATTCCCAAAACAACATCAATCCTTCCAATCCTACCACATAGAAATCATAAATCAATGTGTAGTCACCCATTCGAATGTTGAGCTGAGGTACCTTCTTAGTGCAACTCATGGTGAAACCATCTACAACAATCACACTGAATCCCTAAAAATCCTCAGCTTGTAATCCTCTCTTCATTACTAAGTACTCATCTATGAAGTTATGAGTAGCTCCATTGTCAACCAAGCGACTCTGTGTCCCTCAACAACTCCTCTCAAACGAAATACATGATATTTCAGCACTCCTCAAATAGATGCATTAGTGACATGTCCTTTGTCATTTTCAATGTTCGGCTCAAGCCCCAACTGAGGCTGCTGCTCCACATGATCAGCATCACTATCCGAACTAGTGTCTTCAATAGACTCACTTTCATCCTTAGAAATGACCTCTATGAGATGTACCTTGCCTTTTCCTAGGCATCTGTGTCCTGGTTCCCATGGCTCCTTACAAGAGAAGCAAAGCTTCTTTCTCCTCATTTCATT
This sequence comes from Cunninghamia lanceolata, assembly GCA_027924645.1. Classification (NCBI taxonomy): domain Eukaryota; kingdom Viridiplantae; phylum Streptophyta; class Pinopsida; order Cupressales; family Cupressaceae; genus Cunninghamia; species Cunninghamia lanceolata. The sequence goes on along the minus strand of BSBN01000165.1, from coordinate 7,250,323 downwards.
CTTTGTTTCTTGATCCATCCTACGAGGTTGATACTCAGGTTGATTGAACCTTTTCTGACTTGAACTAGAGACCTTAAAAGTTTTCTTTTGTGGATGGAATGACGAAGGTGTAGTATCAAGATCAAGTGCCAACTGAATAGCTTCATCCAAAGTGTCGGGCTTATGAGCCTTCACTAAGCCCCTTAGCTTATCATTCAAGCCTTCTACAAACAACATGATTACCCTTCTTTCTGTCATATCAAGAACCGTCACTACAATCTTCTAAAACTCATCAATGTAGGCATTCACACGTCCAATCTGTTTCATCTGTACCAACTCCCTGTAGTATACCTCTTCATCCTTCTTGCCAAACCTAGCAATGAGTTTGGCTATGAACTCCTCATATGATTGAATCATTTCGTGGTTTTGAGTAACAAGTCCATAGTGCCACCAATCATATGCTGCTCCCTCCAAGTGCATAGTTGCAAGTTGAATTGCTTTCTCTTCTCGCATAGTTGAAAGTTGAAATGTATCCAACTTATTAACCCAAATTGATGGAGAGTGATTGTCATTGATGTCAAAAAGGTCTTGCAGGTTTGCAATGTGTTGGTTTTGACAGGAGTTGTTCGTGTTCATATTCATGGTTTGATTTGAGTGGATATCTTAATGTTACCTGGATATTGTTATCAGGATGTTATGTCATGAAGAATTGCTTTATGTTAAGATGACTTTTGTAGATGGCTTCATGTTGTGTGGATAGTGTTGGTACATTGGGATCCTATGTATAGTTCATCATGTTTTAGGATCTTGGGTCTGATACTTCATGATATGATGTGTGTTGCTTCAGTGTGTACAAGATCTCTTCATGATGATAATGAGTTATCAAGGACATAAGGGCACAATGTGTCTTCTTTTGAATCAGGAGTTGCATAGAGTGTCAAAGTTCAACTTTGAAGGTTTGGTTGTTGACATGATTCTTACCATTGTTGTTCATGTTATGATTCTTGATCTGAAGAAAGTTGACATATGGTATGTTGCTTACCTCAGTAAGACTTCATCTTCATGCAGTACTCTTGCATTCTTCATAGTGTGTTCTTGATGTGTTCATGAAAGATTGTTTGCCATTAAGAATAATGGTTGGGTGCTCAGGATGATCATTGTTGATATAACAAGTTATTTTTATAAGATGCAAGGTTTATTATCAAAGGTTTTTGCAGATAGTATTGACAAAGGTTGAAAAAGTGTTATGCATGTTGCATGATGTAAGGGAGGATGTTTTCATAATTCTCATTATGAAAATGCATCATTGTAATCAAGTTCACAGGGCAGAAATGAGGCAGGTATGAGCAGTGCTTAACAGAGAAAAGGCAGAGTGTTATAGTTTTAACATTTGTTAATAAGGTTTGTAAAATTAAAAATTCTAAATAGTTTTAATTTCCTTAAGTCATCTTTAGCTGCCCGTCATACTTGAAAGCACTTTTTGTTCTTTTCAAGAGATGACTTACTATAGGAGGTTGTATGCCACTTTAGTGACATCTTGGAGGGGCTGTCAACGTGGGGCAACCAGCCCTCCTTCTCTAGTGCTACCAACTCTGTCGGTCTCCTCACCTTTGCTCGAGCGCCAAAATCAAAATCAATGGCTTATAGTTGAATGCATGTGGGCGCGATGAATATGATCGATGGTTTCTTTTTAAATTTGTCTCCCACACTCTTGTATTTGATTTTTGACGTGCAACTAACCGTCAGTTCATCAAATCTGCAGTGAATGTAATTTTTTAATGCCTATTTTTAGTCTCTTACAAAGGCAGATTTTGTGGAGGTGTTAAAAGAAAATTTTTCTAGTTTTATTTCTAAATTATTACTCGGGGCAGTTGAGATAATAAAGGAGGATGTTATTTCTGCAAACTATTCTTAGAAGATTTTTTTTATCTCGGATATAGAAGCTTTATAAAAGCATTTTTTTAAAGAGAAGAAATCTTTGTTTGAAGAAGTTTTTATGCAGGGGAAGATGATTTTTAAAAAAGGCAGATTGGTTCATTTTGCAGATAAGATTGAAAAGTGTTTTTAAGAACAAAAATATAAATTGGATCAGGAGTTAAAGACATTTTTTATGGGAAAGATTGAAGATATTTTTGTTGTAGAGAAAAGAAAAATTGGATCAAGGAATTTTTTGCACAAGGTTTATGAAGATAAAATGAAAGATTTGTCTTGTGAGAAAATAAAGGATTTTATTTTATGAGAAAGAAAATATGAATCGGGGAGAAGAAGTTGAAGATGATTCGTTACAGATTGAAGAGTAATTATTTTTTAAAAGGATTCGAATAAGAGAGATTTTATTTTCTCTTAAAGGCAGTTTGACAAAACTAGATGAAGACAATGGATTTGATTATAAAAGCATGGAAGATTTTTTAAGGTGAATTGTTTTTGCAGGAATATGAAGCATCATTGAAGAAATTGAAGGGAAGATGGAAGATTAAAGAATTGAAGAAAAGATTTATACAAAAAAATTCTTCATAGATGAAAATTATTATGCAAAGTAGATGAATATGAAAGGTCATGAAAAGATGAAATTGATTTTGCAGAATGCGGAGAGGGATCTTATTTTGATTGGCTTCACAAGTACATTGACAGAGTGTGTGTGTGGAATTGTATACAGAAATAAAGACATTTTCTACAAGATCCTCTTGAAAAGAAAAGAAAGATGAGAATATGATATTGGGTATGTGATGAAGAAAGAGTGTTGAGTTATACAGAGATAATCAGATGAATTGTTATGCAGGTGTGAATGAATTGAGAATTGAATGGAAACAGAGTATCCCTCTGATCTTGTTTATTACTTCTATTGGTGATTTGGTTTGCCAGTGAGGCCTTGTATTAGCCAGTGAGGCTTGTAGGTCAGTGAGACCTATTTGTTTGCCAGTGAGGTATATCTGTGTAGGAAGTGGGTGCTTTTGTTTGGTATTGGAGTTGGTGCTCCATAAGGAGTTGGTGCTCCTAGATACATTTTGTAGCCAGTGAGGCATGCTTTTCAGTTAAGCCAGTGAGGCAGTTTTGAGTGGTTTTTCTACCCCGAGAGGGTTTTCCACTCCAGTAATTCTTGTGTTAATTATATGCTTCTATGTGTGTATTTGCTTCTATGTTAAGATTTATCTCTATGTGGTCCTGCTCATAATTTTCATTATCAAACTTGTACATATATGTGTAATAGTTTATTGATGACTTGCTCTTTCTGAGTCTTGTAAATTAAAAGTTATAATAAGTTGCAAAAATTTACACAACACTGATTCACCCCCCCTCTCAGTGTTGTCCTGGACTCCTACAGCTCTCGCACTTATTTTTCCACTCCCATCAAATTTCAGTAGAGGTACCTTGTTCAATGCTTCCTTGAACTCTTGATGTTGCTTCTCATGTCTCCTAGGCCTCGGATCTCCTCTCATTCTTCCTCCTTTCTTCTGATTCCAATATTGTTGGAAAGTGAGATCCTGTCTAAGAAGTGTTGGAAGTGCTCTATATGCTTGATGCATAGCAACCATATCCTCATCCGTTGGTGGTACCCACTCATCCTCAACAACCTCTTCTTCTTCTTCCCTTGGAAGGAATGTAGGCCTCATGGGTCTAATATTTGTAGGAGTACGAGCCCTATCCACTCGAGGTGTGCCAACCATACTCCCATCACCTGTGGGTGTTCCATTAACTCTTATGTGTCCCATGGCTTGTGTCATACACTGCATCATTTGCGTCAAAGCATTATTTGTTTGTTGCTGCCCTGCTGCTAGAGATCTCAAAATGTTGTCAACATCTCTATCATTTCTCGGCGGACTTGTATCTCTTTCACTATCCATGTTCTCTACCAATGGATCAATCTCTTCTTGTTCTCTTTGCTGGCTAATTCTTCTTCTGTAGTGTTGACCGCATGGAGTTTGCTCTCGTGGAGAATGCATAACAACTAACTCCCAACTAGGTCAACCTTAAGGCCATATAACATACAAGATAAGATTGATTCAAATTGCAACCCAGTGTAGGTGGATCTAACTTCAAATCTTATACTCAATATGCTATAGGATAAGACTTAACTTTCGTCTATCGCAAATACCCTCCAGGATGGCAAGATCAAAGCTCTGATACCACTGTAATGTGCCAAACTAGGGTTTGAACCAAATTTTCTGAATTTGCAATGTTTCAAATTGAAACCCTAGGACCATATTCTAATTTTTATTTCTGCACCTTCCAAATATGTCTTCACCAAGCATGAAACATAGACTAACATATACAAATTGATGACAAAACAAACATATATATCTGCAATCTTCTTAGTATGAATTACACCATAATTTACATATCCAAGTGATAGCAAAAAGATGATAAACTCAATCAGATCTTTCTGTTACAAAAATCAGTTGTTCAAGTCTTCAAATACATCGGTTTCATGGCTACATACAAGCATAGACTGTTGCTACGGAACAGAGATGAAAGTTGCACTATAACATACCAAAATGATGGCAAATGAACAACAAAGTGGGTGAACCTCTTCACTCTCCAATCGGCCTCTAGTATGAAGTCTTTAATGGTAATGTTTGATGCAAATGGATGATGACATGTGGCGCCTATGCTGCTGTCCCAATCTCTGCTGGCAGATCAGCCACTCTAGATGATGCCAAATGACTCAAATGATAAGTTCCAAAGGTTGTGCCTCCTCTACAAGCTAATCGCTGCCTATATTGTTGCAAAACTGCCCTCATACAAAATTGGCCACACCAAGATGATGTAAATTAGTCAATGGCAGCTCCAATACAAGGCAGTGGCTAGGGTTTGGGTCTGTTATGCTTGCTGGTCTGCAGATAAACAAGATGATGGTCTCTCCCTTGCAAATCGGCGCTCAAGCAAGAATGGATTCCCTTCACAAGATCGGCCCTCAACTGATGAAAAGGATCCCAAACAAGTCTTCAAACTAAACAGTGATGAATGGTGTATCAATAATGCTCAATGAAACTCAAATCTCCAATGAATGATGTAGCATGAAAGCAACATGCTGATGAGCACACAAATATACTGAGGGAGGGGGTGGTTGAGTCAGTATATTACAATTTTTACCAATTTGACACTTATTATATACTGATGATATGCTGCTGAAGTTTTGTGGAGTTTAGTGACTGTTTGGTGGTGTAAATCTGCATTGAACTGATCTTCATTTGGCTGCTAAGGTGACTGATACAGAACAGAAACACTAGGAAACAGATTTATAATGTTTTGGTAAGGATTTGTTGTCCCAAGAGTGGCTGTACTGCAGTAGCTATTGTGGGTGTCTGAGAAAATCCAGAAACTACATTTTGGGGTCTTCCAAATACCTTGAAATGGGCGCATAGAGACTGCAAATCAGTCTTCATTAATTGTATTGCAAAATCTTTCCATTCCATCAAGTTGTGAGCATTTCATTATGGTTTTATTGCTGGTCCGGCTACATCATCCGGACGAAGTTGTGAACTGTGAAATGGGTATGTACTCATAATTCATATTTTGGCTAAATACAATCTGGGTTGGTGTTAGTTTGTTGATATCTATTCTTCTTTTCCTGGGTTTTCCATATATATTGCATTTTCCATGTTATTGTTGTAAAAACCATACATGCAAACACATGCAATAGAAACTTAAACTTCAAACCAGCAAAACAAAAAAAATCAGTCACTGCAAACATATACAATGGGGTGTATGTTACATTTTCTTTTTAATATATTCGTATAACTTCAACTCCCTTTGTCATAAATTTTGGAATGAATAGATCTCTCCATATATTTGCATCCTTTCACAAACTTGATCGCATCATTTCTTACCATCTTTTGGATAAGACAAATCATACTCGTTGCCTTATATTGTATATTGATCGCTGCTTTAATCACTGCCTTATTTTAATGTCTACATCTCATTTAATGTGGCTTCAAACATGGTCGACTAAGTTTGGCAATTCAAATGAGTATAAAATAAATACTCCCACATATAGTCAGCCAGCCTTGTCTTGCATGTATGCCAATACAAAAGGAGTCGGCCCATTAAACTTTAATTAAATCTGTTTTAATCTTCACTAAAAGGCAATTTCATAGGGGAGTCGGACTCTTTAACAAACAGGTCGGCCATATTGTGATGTCAGCCACTTAAATCATATTTCAATTTATTTCTTTTAAAGCCAAGGCAAATGGGAGGTTGGCATGTAGTTTTATGAAGTCGGCCTATATTATGGAAGCGGCTCAATATATAGATTCATCGCTGCCTTCTATGTAGTCTTCTACAAATCATATTTCCTATGTCTTTTTCTCCATATCATAAATTAATCACATCTATTGCTTTTTATAATGGATCACATATCTTTTTCCATTTACTAACTCCCTTTTGTCTTTATACATGCTTCGTCCCTTTTTGAGGGAGGTCGGCCACATTGGTAATAAATCTTTTAGATTAGAAATTAGTCTTCTCACTTTGGGAGTCGGCTATCCTTGTAATTTAAATCTTTAATTTAAATTACACTCAATCTATATAATGAAATTGGCCACATACCTTCATTATCAAACTTGAGACATACATTACGTTACTTCTTTGACCGTCAATCTCACCATATGTCTTCAACCTTTGACATTAATAATATCGTTAATAGCTTTGTGTCTTGCATTCAATCGTATTGATATGTTGACATCAAGAACAACCATTTCTTATACTCTCGTCTATTTATTCATGATAACAACCATGACTACCTTCTTGACATCAATGACAACATGTCCAACACATGAATCTCCAAATCTCCAATGAAGCACAAATGTGAACTTCGTATGAATCCACCTCCAAGATGCAATTGGGTTTTCATCCAACACACCTCCTTCCACAAGGGTTTTCGTCCTTGGAAAGACCTGCAATACAATTGCCAAGCAAAATGCCAAAGTTGCCAAAAGTTCGTGATGATGAAATGACCTCCGTCAACCTTCTTTTATACTTGAATCTTCTTTTCCCTCCGGCATAGCCGAAAAATTCAAATTAAAGATTTCAATTACATTTTCCTTCAAAGTCGGCCAAACCAATATTTTATTATTTTTTGTTCTCCAAGGTGGCCGCCCAAATTCAAAATATAATATTATTTTATTATATTTTCCATTCTCCCAAGTTGAGCGCTCCACACAAGAAAATAATATTTTATTTATTTTTCACAAGTTGGGTGCTCCAATTAAATAATAATAATATATTATTATTTAATTTATTTTCCTTCAATACAGGCGAGAGGATTGACATATTATTTTATTATTTTTATTTTCCCTTATTCCTCCAAGTGATTCGCCCAAAATCCAAGAATAATTATTTTATCATTTTTGACCCATTGATAATTGATGTAAAAATACAATAATTCATTTTCCAATTTTGCCAGTGCTATAAAAATTAGCTGAGCCTTGTAAATCGACTTTCTATTCTCTAAGCCTTTGAACAACATTATCTTCTCCAAGCCATTTTCTACCAAAGCCCAACCAAATTATTCCCTTGCTTAATGAATTAGCCTACAGGAATGAAGATAGGCTAACCTCGACTCCTATTGGGTGATCGTGCCGGAAATGGGAACATTACATGTTTCAAGGAGAACTCATCCGGGTATATGCTATAGAAGTTTTGGTATTCAAATATTTAATTTGAATAAGAATTTCATTCGTTGTTACAGTCTGTATCAGACCTGCTAAACATTGTAATCAAACCTGATTTGATGAAAATAAAGGCATATTTAGTGTTGGTATATTGATTTTTATGCATGCAAAGTATTTGGTTATGTTTCCTATATATTGGCATATGTATTTTCAATGAAAACCATCTAAAACAAGCATCAAAACCAAACACAAAACTCAGAAATCAGAATACAGTGACATCACATGACAAATGTTTGACAAAATGTCAACACACTAGAACTCAGAAATTTAGGGCAGAACTAAACAGGGTTCTTAAAATTTTATAGACAAGTTTGTAAGTGTTTTATAATAAAATGATGCTTTATGGAGTTTTTTACCTAGAAAGGCTTTCCCCATGTATATGTTGTGAAATGTGTTAATCTATGATTCTCATTTTATTTATTTTACATTTTATTTATAATGATTAGTATCCTAAGATCCTAATTTCTAACAATAGCCCATTTCAACTTTATAGCTTAATAACAGTGGATAGATGGATGAGAAATTGAGTAAAATTTACGAACATTCAGACCCTTATTTCTCCTCAGCGCTCTATAAGGTTGATGCAACAAACGTCATTGTTGCAGCTTTATTAGGCATTAGATGCATTAATTCAGCACATCGACTTTACCCGTATATGCAAATCAAAGGCACCGTTTAAACTGAATACTCCTTGTTTGCTACATTATGTAACAAAAATATTGGCATAAACTTTTATAATTTTTACAATGCTCCAAAAACAATCCTAATGCAATAAAAGAAATTAATATAGTTTTTTCTTTAACTATATTATGTGCACCTTTTTTTTAAATATTTGTTTTTGCAACTTTTGGACATGAGGAACTTGCAATTATTTCAAATGCACTTCTAAAAAAACTTATTTTTCAATAAATTTTTTCACCCTATCATTATTTCTTTTGAGAAACTTTACACACCTTCAGAATCTGCCTTCACCTTTAAATCTTCTAATTCCAGATTCATGATTTGAATTGTTTTTGAATCAGATCTGAGTTTTTTGAATCAAACCATTGGTGGCAGATTAGCAGAGAAAAGGGAAGGTGGCATCAGCAAATTCTCCAATGTTTATTGACATCATATTGGCAATACTGGAATTTATAAAGAATAAGTGTATTAGACCCAAGGTTTGCTGATCCTAAGATATATCTCCCATATGCTGCACCGGTCCAACATGGCTTTTTCAATATTCCTACGTGGCTTCTTCAATGCCAGCATGTCTCTCTTCAATTTGGACGCTGATGTTCATCTTTGACAGAGTGTGTCTCTCCACATTGGAATGCTCTTGTTGATCTCTGACAGAAGAATTTAAAAGGGAAGGACAGATACAAATGACACTCACACAGGGCACAGTACGGGCAATGCTCTCATACCAAATTAGAAATGAGAATTGAGCCAAGCCCAATCAATGAGCAATTGTTTATTGAAATGAAAGTTGAATGTATAAACAAGGAACGATTGGTTACATTCTAAACAACCTCAACCACCCACTAACCAATTTCATGGTTAGCCAAATAGAAACACTCATATTAAACAATAATAATATATTGTTAATTACAAAGGAGTGTTATTGTGATGTAATATTATTATTTTATTCTAAGAGGCTTAGGATAAACTAAAACCTTTGACCAAATATAACTTAAACCACAACTTCACCAATTTTATCCTATGTAATTAGCCAATTTTATCCTATGTAATTAGCCAAGGGTTGTGCATGTCACATTTTGGCCACTCCATAATACTCATATACATAATAATAGCGTGGGCTTAGGTATATAACATGCAATTCCTTTACTTTGATTCATCCTTGAAGCATCTGAAATAACTAGATAATATCATCATCCAACCACTACAAACAACAAATACCAAGCTCAATAATACACTCTTCCATATGAGATCTTGAAAGCCAATAAATTCTTATGATGCCAAGTACCCAGAGTGCTACTTTAATTCAATGTACATTCATAGCTATTGCACCCACTAATGTTGCATTTATTTGTTTTGTTGCCTGAATCATTCCAAACATTGTTTCCTTGACGTTGTGTATATCCATTGTTTTTGCCCCTTGGATGGTCAACATCATGCCTCTCATCATGACATGGATGTTTATAAACAAAAATATTTATAGGCATTACCTTGTGTCAATCATCTTTTGACTCATCAACCTCACATTCTACTTGTTCCTTTAGCTCTTAAGTGGGCAAAGGGTTCGAGCTTCCGTCATAATTACTCGAGTCCTCATGCTCCCATTCAAATTATCTCTTACTGCCCTTCTTTCAGTTTTTTGTTATGCTCTTGTTCCAACTCTTCCTCATGCACAAGATCACAATGCAAAATATATTTCTCCAACATGAGCCTCAAATATTCAAATACATGAACTTTTTCATCATATAAATATTCCTCATCATTGTTCCTTATTTGGACATGCAACTACCTAGTTAAGACAATGTTGTAGGATTAAGAGAGAGAGTAAACCTTCTTTTTCAAGGAATCCATCAATCTGCAAACTGGAGCTTCTTTAGTCAGAAAAAGAACATTTGGATTGTGTTCTTACCTTTCTTGATCCAAAGTAGGGTTGCAAGGAGACGCGTCTCCGACCCCTTGGGACGCGCCTCGAGTACCAGGACGCGTTTCCCATACCGGAAACGCCTACTGAGACGTCCCCAGTTAGAGGAAACGTCTCCTTCAGAAACCCTATTTCGCAGCGTCTCCACCCTAAAAACGAAAAAAAAATCCACTGAAACGAGATCATTTTCATAAAAAATCCACTGAAAAATGTCACGGAATCATTTTCGTAGGAAAAATCGCCGAAGATTTTGTCATTTCCGTCAGGCAATTTGTGTTCACTGGCAACGAGCTGGAGACCCAGTGTAACATTCATTCTAAGATATAATTAATCCTACCCAAGTTTATGCGAATTTGGCAGCTATATGGTCTCCTTCAGAAACGAGCTATTTGTATTACACAAATTAGCCGATCAACTTTTATATGTGAGCATTATAGTGCTTGAAATTTCTCACGCCGTAAAAAAAAATTCACGTCGGGAAATTTTCTAAGCTCGTCAGTTGTTTCTATCGGCTTATTCCTTGAACCTCCTATAGGTGCAAGTGCTAGTGTATATGGTTGTACTATATCGTTGAAAGTTTAAACTTTAATCATTTAACTTATAAACGTATAAGTATTACTTTAAAAATTTTAATTATTTAAATTATAAAATTTATGATTTGTTTTTTAATATTTTAAATTTTACGAAATTTTATTTTATAAAAAATAAAATATTATATTATATATAATAATAAAATATAATATATATAATAGTAATTATATATATATATATATAATTAAATTATATTAAAATATAAATTATTAAATTATATTAAAATATAAATTATTAAATTATATTAAAAAATAAATGAGGTCTCCAAGTACCCTTGTCTCCTATTTTAAAAAAAAAGACGTACCCCCGGTACCAGTACTGGTCTCCTGGCAACTATGATCCAAAGGTTATTGTTTCTTCTTCTTCAATTTTTTCTTCTTTGTGCTTCTTTCACAAACCTTAACCTTGCCTTTCTTGATACTTAGGAAGATTCTCTTGTTCTAATTTCTTTGTCCATCTAGCTAACAAAACCTATTCAAACTGCTTCAAAGTCCTTTCAGAATTTCCATAAGCATTGTCTTCTTAACTTTTAATTATTTTACATAGCCTAGGGTCTTTATACCCTAGCATATAACTGCATATTTGCTGAGTCCTGTTGTCATATTTTGGTTATTCTTGATATTACTATAAATTCTTTTTATTTATTTTTCCTTCAGCCTAAATCACCACTTGTTAGTTTCTTTAATAAGGTACAAACATGAAGCAAATTTGCAAAATCCGATGTGAGAATCCTTATTCTAAATCTAAACCACTATTCTCTAAGATCATTGCAGAAAACATGAATACAATGGATCTTCTTTCCCACTTCAAAACAAAATATAGATAGCTTGTAGCCAAGTTGATATTGAAATTTGCTTCCAGTTGCAAAACAACAGCATTCAGTTGGCTTACTAGATTGAAAGATTAAATAAATTTCCCCTTTTTACCAATGTCAAAACTATAAAAAGAGATAGTACAACAATTTCTAAAGATTGTATCTTCTTTAATATTGTTCAAATTTTACATTGTCATGACTTTACAGAAAGCTCTTGAAATGATCTTTCAACTGATGCAATAATACACTGATCTACCCATGTACCCAAATATTAACTAAAAATCAAGGCGAATATCTTTGAAGTAGGATTACACCATACATTACTTCATAAAGAATCACTTCACAATCTAATAATATTAGAGATAAACCAGCTATCATAACCTATCTCATTACTCCAAATCACAATAATGAAATTATATGAGATTCATATTATAAATCTAATATCATTGATGATAATGTAAACCCCTACCCACACACTCCGCATTTTGAAACCTAATAACTAAATATAACTTAACCCAAAGGTTACCCATTTGACCCAATATGACTAACCAAGTGTTTGGGACACAACATATCTGCTACTCAATAATAACCATATACATCACAATACCATGGGCTTTGATACATAATAATGCCCCAGTGTTTAACACTTTTAGACCATTTCTGACTATGTAACAAACGAAATGGGGCAGTTGATGAGGTGAGGCATTGCTATTAATAAAATGATGTTGGTATGCATTAAATATAACACCAACGACCATAAGTACAGTAAATATGTATGAGAAAAATACGTGATTCAATTAATGGGCATATCAATATACTAGAAGTATTTGCATTAAGTCCTCAAATAAACAGATTAAAACGTGAGATATCAGTCTGATCTGCACAGAGAACATATAATATCTATTAAAACATAACTAGACAAATACCTTTACAACAAGAAAGAGCCAAAAGAATAAGAGTTCTTATAACCAACCTCAGTCAAATATAGTGGTTGATCACCAGATTCCCACGAAAATGCTCTAAGATGAACAACATATTCTCGGCCAACCACAAAATGCCATAGTATTGTAGAGGATACAAACTCATCTCCCTGGTGAAGACCTCTTTGTCCGGTAAATGCCAATAAATACAAATGCAGTTCATTGGGTACAACCACATGCATTGATGAGGTTTGTTGGTGACCAGAAACTCTCAAGTCTTCTACAATAACACTTGTGGTCCCAGTCATTCGTGCATCTACTAAGCCCATTGTAGGATCAACTGAAGTAACCGAGGTATTAGCGACAAACCAACGATGGTGTGGAGAAGGCAAAGTCACAACTGCAAAAACAAAACAAAAATATTATAAGCTAACAATATATAAACATAACATCGTCCTCAAAATTACAAAAACATACTCTATCATACTCTCCTTTCTTGTCAGAGAGAATAAAGAAACAACTTTAAACATATGAAAAACACATATTTATATAAAACAATAGAACAGAGAACTAGGGAATAATTAATATGCATTACTTGTAACACTACTCACAACCTAACACAAATTCCTGAAAAAAGTCAATTGTCGCAAAATGCTACATTATGGTGAGACAATGTTATGATTTTAGTAGATGAACTTGTGCTGAAAACAAGAAATAAGAGAATTACATTGAAGCAGAGTTGCTTAAAACTGCATATAATCCAAACTGAAGCTAAAAAAAAGGTGAGCATTCTATTAGATAAGGTTTTACCACCGAGAGGAAGAATATAATTGGGACATAATATGTATCTTTCACCAATCCAAGATTAAGAACGATTAATTCAAATACAAGTAATAAGCAGGTAACCACAGAGATGAAATGTTCAAAACTACAATTTTACCATTTATCAGATGCACATATCTACACACACTACTTATCTAAACTAGTGACTAAATAATCACAATAACAATCCATGCTTCAGAAGCAAAACATAAAGGTTTAATCATCCAGCCTTGTTGCAAAAGCAAATACAAAAATAATTTGAAAAGGCAATAAACCAAAAGTTAATTGCTAATGTTGCAGACAGATATTGAAATCTAATTATAAATATAGATAATCACATTCAGTACTTCCCACTACATGATAAATTTTATAAATATAACATTTTTAGGTTTTGCAGAGCAAAAGTCACATTTCTTAGTCTAATGTGGAGATGCAAACTACAAGTTGAAATGAAGGCTGATTTCCTCCTTATCAAGGAAGACAAGCTTTTACAAAAATATACAGAGAACATAAAAAGACAAGGATGCCTACACAACAACCACAACAGAAGCAAGTTTTCCCCACACCCAATACCACTATCAAAAAATATTATGGCTAGCTCCATCAAGCTTACACCACAAAAACATACATCCAAAAGAGAGAGATTCCTATCTTATGTCTCAAGATCATTAGTCATTTTGTGGGCTTTCATAGGATAAAACTGCAACTGTTACTTGCAAAGAGTTTAGTTTCAACTTAGGTACTAAGAATGACACGACAAGTTGATAGTGACCCATATTACATTCACATATAGACCAAAAGTTTATCATGCATCCCAATCTGAAGAATGTATGGCATGTTCTAATTGATGAATTTATATCTTTGTAATATTGAACATAGCTCACTAAATAATGTTGGTCAACTACTAGTTCTAATGTTTGTAGATCTAATTTTTGTCTACATGCTAATAATGTATGACCATGTCTTAATTTTTGGTTAGATGAAGCGGTCTGTTGGCCAACTTCACCCATTTATATCATATGGTCATGTCTATGACATTTTCAAAGAACTCTCTTTTGCTACTCTTTTTTATGTCATTACTATTGTTGTCTCAGGAATACTAGTATATTGTGCAATATTATGGAGAGAAAGGCCAAGGGTTATATCTGTTATCGGATATTTCTGCATTCATCCTCTGTTTCCCAATATTAAAATTTGGCAGTTTTGCTGCTCTAGATTTGGGTCAGACAAACCAAAGACTAGTGACAATAGCTATTTGAAGGCCAATAAAAGCAAAGATACATGGGCCGGAGTGCAAACATAAGAGAGAAATGAGTTGAGTTTTTTTTTGGCATATAGCAATCCAGAAGTGCATCAAACAAGAAGCATGTTTCACTCAAGTTACCCACAATATCTTTGACAATAACCTAGACTGAAGAACAAAAATATGCACTAGATGATGGGGAAGAGTGTAAACTGCCAATGGTTTAGGGTCGGAGTTGATGGTTAGTCTACCCAGGCTCTTTTCCAAATACTATTTTACTTCACAAGATTTGTGAGCAGAAAGCCAAAAGACATTCAATGAGAACAAATATGAGATATGTAACACAGTAGATTGAAGCAAAAATTCTCAGATATAACAAAGGAAGCACAATAGACTCAAGTGAGGAGAATAAGAAAGGTCTTAAGAATAGCAAAGAAGAGGCAATTTATGACCAGAAGCCTCATATAGAGAAGACAATGGCTTGAAAACTTAGTAAGTAGAACATAATTTTCTTGTCTAAAACACAGAGCAAGGAAAGAGAGGTTGTGTATGAGCCAGCAAAGACCGCACCTCCTTCCAAGGAAACTGGCTAGAAAGTGACAACTCTAAATGATAGGAAGTCAGATTTTGAGTTTGTCAATAATTCTCTTTTGGGATGTAGTAGGCTGATTTCATCTAACTCTTAGTGCATGCCAAATTTAAAAAATCCAAGGGGGGCCCTCTTTTGGATTTCAACCATCTAAGGTAGCTAGTTTATGAGGTGCATGACTAGACAACACCTACAACAAAAATAACGGCCTGTAAGTATCACAAACTTCTAACACAGCATGACAAAATTAGTTTAATACTCCAAGCCTAAGTTACCGGTTCTCGTACGGGTTCGGGTTCGGGTTCGCGGGTTCGGTCAAAAATTTTTTGGGTTTGGGTTCGTTTTGGGTTCGTCCATACAAAAACATATAAAAATCAGAAATATATTCATATTTGTAGCAGTAATTAAGTTCAGAATACCATAGCATCATGAATATGATCATATAATAAACAAAACCACACTAGTGTTAGAAATTAAAAACACTACAGTGTCAATTAGTCAAACACGAATGTCAAATGTCATGATATATATAGTTATTACAATTCAAAAATCAAAATTATAATGCCAAATGTCAACAATCAGCCAATGCCATCACTAACTAGGCATCACTGTCATATGGGTCATCAAAAATATCATCACCACAAGCCATATGAGCATCATCAGATAATGGTATATTAGTAGAACCACAAAAAGTGGCACTGGCACTGGCACTAGCACTAGCACTGGCACTGGCACTGGCACTCTCATGCCCACTAAGGCCACTACCAATCTCAACATCAACATCAACTTCAAGTGCGGCAAGGTGGGAAATGGTAGCATCCAAGTTAGTATGCTCTGGCTCGATATCCCACTTCCTTGAGTCCCCTTCCTTGTAGTCCTTGTTTTTGTGTGTAAGGAGGCGCAAGCTAGAATGTACATACACTAAGTCCTCCGCCCTTTTTGAGTGCAGCCTGTTACGCTTTACTGAGTGGATGAAGGAGTATGTGCTCCAATTCCTCTCAGAAGCTGATGAACTAGCAACCTATTAATACAAGACAACATTAGACAGTTAGAGTTATAAATTAGAAATTTCGAATTTAGAAATTAAACTTAAAAATCTAAAAGATAATAAAACTTACTTGCGCTAAAATTTTTATTGCAAGAGGTTGTAGGTGTATGAATGATTGGCCATGGAAGTACCACCACATATGAGCATCAACCTTATATTTGTCAACAAGAGCATCAACACCCATGTCCGTGGAGCTCACAAAATGCATGAACTCGGCTCTAACTGCTTCTCGTATGTCAAGATCAACAAAGAGTCTGCGAAATGCTGCCTTGTACCCCCGGCTGACTTCAACATCTCTATATGGGGCAACCCTTGTCCCCACAGAAAGGAGTTGAGCACTATAATATTTGGGACTCAGTGCAAAGGCAAGAAAATGCAATGGGGTGGTCATTTTGTCCCATCTCTCTTCAATAATTTGGTGTATTTGATTGAAGAAAGTTTCTTCAGGATCTTGCTCATGTTCATTTATGATGGCTTTCATCTTCTCAATCATTGAGTCGATGCCATCATATACCTCTCCCAAACAAGGCCTATCCATGTCCGTATAACGGATAATACTCAATATGGGCTCGGTAAAACTGAGGAGATACTCAACACGATCCCACCAATGGTCATCTAGGATCAATTGCTTAATTTTTGTTGCCCTTTCAGTGCTAGATTGCCTCCATATGGACCAATTTTGGCTGGACCATGCTAGAGAATGCCTCTTTAACCTTCACAAGCCGTCTTAAGACAATTGTGTTGGAGGCAAAACAGGTCTCAGCAACCTATAAAAATCAAAATAAAAAAAATAAAAAAATAATGCTTCTTAAAAAATAATTTAAATAAATTTACAAAACTCAAAACATAAACTTAAGAAAAAATAAAAATTGCTTGAAGCTTCACTTACCTTTAGCAGCTCCAATCTTGAGAATGATCTGAAAATGCCTTGTGACATATGGTGGTTGGTGATGAACATCTGGATGTCTTCTGCCTCACTATACACCTGTTTGATCCAATCAATTTTTTTGCCAATTTTTTGTAGCATAAGGTATAGGGAGTGGACCGCACAAGGTGTCCAAAAAATGTGTGAGTAACGCTCCTCAACCAATAAACCAGCTGCTCTACAATTTTTTGCATTGTTTGTTACCACTTGAACCACGTTTCGAGGCCCCACTTCCTCAATGGCTTGACAAAGAATATTAGCAATAAATGGACCATCCTTCACCTCCCCTTCACAATCAACTGCCTTCAAAAACTAGCCCCTTTAGGGCACACTGCAATAACATTGATCAATGGCCGATTTTTTGAATCTTTCCATCCGTCAGAAATGATGGATAAACCTGTCTCAGCCCAAGATTCCCTTATGGACTTCAATTTATCCTCTACAAACTTCACTTCCTTTTCCAATAAGGTGGTGCGCACCTTCTCAAAACCTGGGCCCTTAAAACCTTTTGGAGCATCATTAATTGCTTTCACCATTTCTTTCCAATACGGTGAGCGAACAACATTGAAAGCTAAACCATTCGCATAGAGACATCTTGCAATTTGTTGTTCAGTAAACTCACGAGACTCATTGTGAAATGCCGTTTCCAATGGTCCCTTTGATCTCTTGCATGCTACAGGTTCAACTGTAGGCAAAAATGGGTGGCTCTCTACATGTTCCTGTTCAAATTCTGATGCTGATGCTGATTGAGGGGGCTTCATTCCCCGAGAACCTCTCTGAGTCTTTTGCAAAGGGTGACTTAGTTTACGCCCTGATGCTTCCTCTACTTTTTCTTGCTCTTGGATATATGCAAGGACTTGAGCTTGTGGGATGGGTACACCATTTTTTCCAGGGCAAGCTTTGATGCCCAACCCAGGTATGTTACACAAATGGGCTTTCACCCGACTGTAAGAGCTTTTATACTGGACCCCACAACCATTGCACATCCATATGTAACCTCCACCGCCTGGAAGTGGTTCTAGAATTTTAACATATTTCCAAAGGGGAGAATTTGGATCTGTTTTGAACTTGGATTTCTCCGACGAGGTTGAACCGCTTGCCATTGTAAATTTGTAATCCCTATGCCAAAAAAAAAATAAACAATACATTCCAAGAATCCAAATTTCCAAACAAATGAAAACAAAAAAAAAATTATAGAACCTAGTTGAGTTTAAAACCATTGATTCATACTAGATAGAAGAATTTAAAAAAAAGACAAAAAAAAATGCAAAACAAAACAAAAATGTAGAAAAAAAAAACCCAAAAAACCAACCTTTTTTGCAAAATCTACCTCTACAATCTCCTTTGTAGCAAACCAACGATTGCACAACGGTAGGAATAGCTAAACAATCGTTTTAGATCCTTCACCAATCGATCTCCAACTCTATTTCTTTGATGGCAAGAAAAAAAATGAGTTCAGCTGAAAATGGAAGAGTTCTCTAATTTGCATTTGGAATGAAGAAAATAGAATATTTTTAGTCTTTAAAATGAACCTAAATGATGCTTTTAGGGTTGAAGGAGGGTCGAATTTTTAAAAAAACAATTAAAAAGTGCCAGATTTAATTTAAAAAAGTCAAAAAAAATGCCGAATTTCAACGCTGACCGCGGTTTTGGGGTGGGTTCGGCCCGGACGAACCCACAGTGAATTGCCGTACCCTGGGCGTACCCCCGGCCGGACCATACCCGTACCAGGACCCAGGCCGGACCGTACCAGGACCCAGGGTTTTCTGGCAAAGAACCGGTAACACAGACTCCAAGCCAATTATGTTTCAAACTTTCCAGCGACTCAATAATTTTTAGCATGTTTCCCTGAATTTTAATTAAGCAGCCCAACCTGTTCCATCACATAAACTTGCAATTTAGATAAAATTTTACCCAAAGTATAACTAGTATAGGTAGCAGCAAACTACTGTAAACAAAATTGAGTCAATTCAAGACAAATAATTCCCTAAAGACCCAATATTTTCAATATATTATATGAGAGATACAAAGGAATTCACTCAAAGATCTTCATCTACTTAAGTAAGAATTCCAGCCAGTAAACATTTAACCTCATGTTAGCATTTTAATTTGTCTTTTTCAGGACAACACAAAACAGAACAATGTGTGAGATAAAACCTCTCTTCAACATATAAGAGGAAACTCCCCGAGACCTGAACTAACACTAGACACTAGCCATAGTAGACAAATACAGAATTATTAACATTATACAATATAACCCCCAGAACTAAACTAACCGTAGACACTAAGCTATAGTAGACAAGATATAGAATTATTAACATTATACAATATTTTCTGGGGGGTTTGCAATAGTGAAAATACATGAAATTGACTTCTACCTTTTTTTTTGCCTGAAGTATGAACACAACATAAGACTAGTAATAACTCTTGTCCCACAAGCAAGACCTTATAGATTTTATAACTTAACTCCAACAACCGAATTCAACAACACGACACCTACTTACCAGCTAAAAGCAGAAACCAATACACAGATGTTCACAAGATTTCGAAAAGAATAATAACCTTGACAAGCAACAACACACGACTTCAACAATTGAAAAGCTACGTTACATACAAAGCTACAGCCTAGGTAAGAAAATAACATCAATACAAAGCTTGATGCTCCAATCCACTTTCAATTCAATTAATGAAATTACACAAAAATTGCAAACAAAAGAATAATAGACTGAAAAATATTTCGGCACCGTAAGCGTAGTGCCAACTATCATTAAGAAATCATACGCTCCAAGCACTTATTTATAAGATCACAATAACCAATTTTTGGGATTTAGGATAATAATTAATTTATCCTTAAAACCAGTGTCTTTAGCACAAAACGCCTAAAACTACTAAAAAAGCAAGAATGAAATAACTTTAAAGCATAAAACTACCCTAAACAAAGCTGAAATAAAAACTGAGTAGAGTAAAACACCTTAAAAATAGGCCCTCAGAGAGTTTGTCCGAAAACAGAACTTTCAAAAAAGCAACTGCTAAAAATAGTTGTCTGATGCATGAACAACCTTTCTGCAATTCTTTAAAACAAAACTTTAAAAAATATTAATAACAGTTTTGTTCTGAAACACGGAGCATCCTCCATGAAACTAGCAAAAAGCTCCCTGCCCTAATGGCATCTTGAAAAGTTGATGAAAAACTGCTCTAAATAGATGCACACAAATGCAGGTTCCTGCTCTTAATGTTTTATTACTGTTTTATGTCTAAAATTGAATAGGAGCGCTTCTGAGGAGTCTCTACCTCTTTATCTAGCAAAATACACCTTAGGAGCACATTTATGTCACCTTTACCACTTAACCTAGCAAAATACACCTGGGGAGCACATTTTTGTCACCTCTATGACTAACATGGCAAAATACCCCTAAAGAGCACATTTCCATCAACTTTGCCACTTTAACATTCCAAAATACACCTAAGGAGCACGTTTTGTCACCTCTGCTACTTAACTTGGCAAAAGAGCCTTGAGGAGTGCATTGTTGTCCCCTCTACCACTCAAACTAGCAAAAGAGCACTTTTGGTCTGGCTCCTACCCCTCAGCCTGCAAGAGAGGGCTTTTGGTCTGCCCCTACCATTTAACCTAGCAAAATAGCACTTTTTGTCTACCCCTACCACTTGACCTGACAAAAGAGTGTTTTTGGTGGTCTTTCACCACTTTTCCATGCCTTCGTCAAATTTTGAAGCACTGATTTACACCTCGTCTAATGTGTTGGAAGCACCTTTCATTAGCTATGCAATAACACTGATTAAAACCTACAAGTACGACATCCACGAATATGGGAGACAAAGATTCCATAATGATGCTTTAGAGGTCAAACAACTTACATTGGACTCGAAAGCAACACCTCCCAACTAATTTTACTAAGATGGATTAAAACATTGTATCTCTTGTTTGCAATGCTTTCCCAGTCACAAATAATTTTACTAAAGTAGATTAACACATTCAATCTCTTGTTTGGGATGCCTTCCCAGTCCCCAAGTGTTACAACTCTGGTATAAACTTTGCCCTATTGTTTAATCTGAAAGGTGCAATTAGAGGTAGAGCAATCTTAATAGAGTTAGGTCAACCTAGCATAAACTATATAGATAAGACAATCCAATGCACATGGCTAACTTAATATATTTCCATGCTCTCTAAACTTTGCCATATCCAAAATTCAACTTAATAGAAGCAATGCTTTTCTCTGACCTTCTGGTTTATTCCGACGAAGAACTTTCAATGTGTAATGCAGATGAGTTCCAATAATAACATATACAGGAGATGGTGGTTCAAGATACATGGCTTCTGCTACTGTTAAAACAATTGTATCTGATAAGTGTTCAAGTTCCGGCTCTGCTAATCGTACAGTTACCTTTTCACGACCAATATCAATACCTCTTACAACATAGAGATCTGAACCCCCACCCTGCAGAGAAAAGAAACCCAACAAAAACCAAGGAGGTTACATGAGCAGAAGTATGCACAAAAAACCTTTAATAGCATCTCCATTGGCATCACTAAGAATGCATTAATTGCAATGTGATAGCCTATTTCTAGCCACAGAATATCTTTATCATTTATTATAAACTCTAGCATGCTCATAAATTTCTACTTACAGTTTCCTCAAGCTCAATCTGGGTGTCAATGTCTCCACAAAAACCTCCACAGTCACTCAACGGAGCATTCCTTAATGGCACATGAACCAACCGATGTGGTAGTGTATCTTTTGATGAATCTGTTACTGGCATAAGCTGCCAAGAGAACTTCAATCCCACCAAGGAAGAAAAAACATTATCTGCATATCACAAACAGCATGTTATCATAATAGAACAAATATTTTGTCAGAGCACAAATTAAGATTCATTATTAAGGCAATATGAATGCAAATGATGCCTTCCATAATGAGTTAAATAAATTAACTAAATATATTACAAGTTCAATTGATATATTGTGGGAAAAACAAAAAGAAACTCCATATTGGAAAAAGAACAAGAAAAACAATGAATATCCTGAAGATTAAATGTCAACTCCATAGACTGACACATTTTCATGTTGAATGGTTTAGCTGCTAATGTATATCAAAAATAATTTTATAAAAGAGTTCCCCTACAGGAGTTTACATCAAAACAATATTATTAGGAGACAGAAATATCCAAATGACTTGAAAATATTTTATAAAAGAGTTCCCCTACAGGAGTTTACATCAAAACAATATTATTAGGAGACAGAAATATCCAAATGACTTGAAAATAAAAGATTGTCTGAAAAACACTGCTTCAACTTAGTCTACCATCCAGAATAAATTTTGTTAGCATTGGCTCCTGGATATAATCAAATCTGGCTTGAAATCGATAAAATGGTGTCTTAAATATTCAGACATTTGTTCATCTGATTGCACTTGTTATCTCAGGTGCATACCCAGACCTAGTCAAGGGCATTAACTTAAGATTTACAGTAGGATTCTCACCTTGACAGGAACTTCATCCACATATAAATAACCTATCACCTTATTGTTTCACAGTCAACTATCTATAGTTATATTCTTATTCTATATTCAATGTGTAGATTTTACATATTTTATATTTATCATGTATGTACCAGACAGGTACCTGACAGGTGATACCAAAGCCTTTGTTCTTGTGACTAGTTGTTGTGAGATTAAATACTAGCATTTTGCCCCAATTTCTGTTTGGTTAAGAAAGAATTAAATATAAAAACTTCAGGATTTTCAACTATTTTTCAGTGTTTCACCAAACTTTTTAAAGCTTATAGCCTATAGCCAAGGCTTGTGGCCAAATAAATTCAAATAAAAAATTGAAAACAGAAATAATCTCAACACTAAATAAACTTATTTTAATCTTATTCAAAAGTGGAGTTATTAGAAAAACTATCTTACCTCTTTTTTGTTTTGAATAAGAGTAAAGGTGGGTTTTTTGAAAGGGGCCCAAACCCTTATACAACCAAAAGAACCAGAATAAGCAATATGCAAAACATAGAGACACCCTAGCTATCACCTAGGAAGAGACACAACAAGGCTGCAATACTGCTAAAAGAAAACACGGAACCAACAGCACAACAGACCAAAAGCAAACAATAGACAATCTAATGAGAGGAGGGCAGGGAATTAAGAGCCACATCTGCCTCCTGTACCTCTTTGAGAAACTTCCGATGATCTGCCACAAATTCATCTTCCAACTCATCAATACAATACATTGTTCCTCTTCTTGTTACGGGTTATCTTACTAGGACCAGAATGCATAGGGCTGTCCCGTTTCTTCAATCCCTCCTAAAGCATATGGATACTAGCGGCACAGTTTTTTATGGTAGTTCTACTAACATTGATCATCTTCTTAAGGCCCTCCTTAATAGCATGCAAATCTTTTTCGAGATATTTTATTCTTTCTTCCTGTTTCTGTCATTCAACATTGAGCTCATTCAAATCCTCCAAAAAGTCCCACTGCGCATGATCAAAACTAACTCAACATTAGGCTGAGCAAGGTCCCCATTCATCTGCTGATACAACAGAACCATCTTCATTATAAGTCTTTTGTTTTCAGCAAAGAACCACTTTAGGAAGCTATGATCCAAACTAACATCATGTCCAAAATACCCATCCTCTCCTGCAAAACACCAACGGGAAAAGCATACTCCTCCTCACCACTAGAAGCCATCCAAACACCTTAGAACAATTAGGATTACGACCCTATATCTTGTTTAAACCATGCAAGCCCCCATTCTCCTCCCCACCACACTCCTTACCTTTCCCCTTGTTCTGCTCACCACGTTCATCAATATTAGGTTTTTGTAACTCCTCACCCCTCTTCTTCTTAGCCACCAATGACCCCTCATTAACATACCACTCCACACATAATCCTTCCTTCTCAAGTTGCCACCCTCCCCAGAGACCCTAATGGGCTAAGAGAACAAGTCTTTGAGACAAATCTGCCCCCATACCCACAACACTGGAAAGGGCTCTAGAAGCTTCGCCAACAAAATCCTCACTCTGCCTCTTAGCCACACCTTTAAGAAGGTCCTCCACCCCCACAGTTAATTTTGGAGTAGTAGGCTTGTTAGCCTAAGCATGTTGAACCAATAGAAGAGTAAGAGCTTGGTGAATGGAGGTATCCACCCTCCCCAATTGAACATTTGTAATTGAGAATTTCTAACGACATTAGCAAGACAAATGGAATACTAACCAATTCTTTATGTAGGAAATCGTTCAAGAGGGTGAAATGGTTGGAGTAAACACATTTAAACATTCCTTCCAAAGTGACATACTAATGGGAACATATAACAAGCTGAAGATGAGAAAGTTTGGACCATGTAGGATTCTTAGGAAGTTTGATTCAGAAAATGCATATGAAGTAGAGTTATCGGAGACATTTGGTATATCACCTATATTCAATATTGCAGAATTATATCAGTATCATGAGGGAGAATCAAGTGATAGCATTGAAGATGGATTGAAGGAGCGGTTACCACAACAACAACTAGAGCAGATAGAGAAGATTTTAGATAGCAAAATTGGGCGCAGCACCAGAGGCAAAAAAATAAAAGAATACATGGTTAAGTGGAAAGGAAGACCAGAAGAAGATTTATCATGGATTTCTCAGGCTGAGGTAGACCGTCTTGGTTTTCCTCTAACCCCAGCAAAGTGAGGGACTCACTTTTTAAACAACCCCGGGTGTCTGATGCAGGAGCATCCAGAGTTGAAGAGCAATCTTGCATCAACGAAAAATATTCTCTTTTCTTTTCTTGGATTTTAGTGTAGTTCAGTCATTTGCAGTTCAGCACTTTCTACCGCATTTTCATTTCAGAGCTCGCAAAGCAGGATTTAGATTCTACACTAAGTCAGCTACTTCATATTCAGATTTCATGAGATTTGGAGCTGTCTGCAGAGAGTTATCGCTATCAGAAGATCATCAGAATTCAACTTGAGCATACAAGGTTTCCAAAGCATTCCCATGACTTGCAGAGCCAAATGGAACGTCACACAAGGCAATTTGGGACCAGACAGACCTTCGTTGAGAACCGCATCATGTTTCATTCATTTGCGGAGCAATACAAGAGTTGTAGGCCGACCTAGACGTTCCTACACGTTTCATCTTGCATTGGGGTTTGAGACCTCTTAAGGCCAACGCGGAGGATTCATTGAGCTAGAAGATGATATATGAGCATTTCTTAGATGCACTAGGAAGGGGCAGCAAGTTAGAAATATCTAGTGATAGAATAGAAGGATAGTTCTTTTCTAGAGGCATTTCAATGCCATATCATTCATGTATGTTGTAATCCGAAAAGTAAGCTTGTGAGCCAGATTGTAGCCCACATGTTGCCAGTATATAAGCATTGTAATTGTCAAATATATTGAACATATAAATCTTCTATTGCATTCTATTCTTGAGTAATCTTGTATTGTTTCCGTTGTGTTTACTCTAGCTGCATGGTTGGACAGTCCATTCTCTGGACCCTCCATCCATATATGTTCTCATATAACATATAAGGATTTCCAGTGGGAACATATAACAAGCTCCTTTTTAGAGTTTGGAGTGATGTAGAAATAGGGTGATATTCAGGTCGGTAAATTATGTCAAATTCTTTTGAAATGGCAAGTTATACGGAGGCAGCATGAAGGCGTTTCCAATGAATATTGTTAGAGCTTTTGTCTTGCTTACAAGAGATTTTGTTGCTTACTAGAAGAACACCAAATTTTTCCAACTGTTGGAAAAAATTTAAGAGATACAAGTTTACTAGATTAGTTTTATGCTACAAGACATGATTTGCATTTGCTAGAAAAGGGTTACCAGGGCTTTATCGAAGCTGCGGGACCTTCTTTGTGCATTGCAGTTATTGGAGCAACTGGCAAACTATCTGGAAACAAGATATTTCCTGCATTGTTTGCACATAATTGTAGTGGTTTCCTTCCTAACAATGTGTAATGTCCCCCATTTAGCCCAGTCACACAGATGGTGGAGATTAGCCTATCACATGACTTCCGTAGGCTAATAACAATGGTTAGGAGGTCAATTCAGGGACTTACTATTTATAGTAAGTTGGGAGCAGGGCACTTACTATTAATGGCAGGGTAGTGGCTGATGGTCATGGCACGGGAGTTTATGATTTCGAGATATTTAGAGCTTCATTGGATATAATATAAGTTAAATTAAAGATTTAACTTATGTTATTTTAATAGACAATATAACATTAAGTTATAAGGTAATGTCACTTTATAAAATAAGTTATAACTTAAAAAGTGACTACCTAGGAGATGGGCGCCCATGGGAGTCATAAGGGACTTAAATTATGAAATAAAAATAATAAAAAGAAAACATTCTTGGGCATTGAGGTTGGAGAGGAAACAAAAAGGGGAAATGAGCTTCATTATGTTATGTGAAGATTATTGATTTTGCTCTCTTGTTTTGAGTTTCCCGTGCATTGGCTTTGGAGCTTGGCTCTAGGGTTTGTTCTTGGCTGTGTTGGGACGAAAACCCCTGCATTAGTCCCTTTCTTCGTGCATGAAAGACTGCATCAGGAGAGGATTCTTGGAGGCTTCACACAAAGGCTTCATTTGAGCTTCATATTGATACATTCCAGCAAAGTTTTGAGCAAGTATTGAAGATCTATTTATCAAATTTGTATGAGCAGCTGATAAAGGAGACATAAGGCAGATTTTGGAGTTTATTGACTGATTTCTTGGCAGCCATTGCTGGGTCGTACTAGCTACAGGTCTGGCCATACTTCCTACAACAAGGTCGTACCCCTTCATATCAGCAATTGAGAGTTTACAGAGTGGTTTTAATGAAGTTGTCTCACCTCTTCATGGTCGCCTAATATCAGCAGTTGTAGCTGTCACAAAACAGAGATATTTGGAGGCGATTTAGAGTTGTTTGTTGCTGCTATAGAGCCCAGGCAGGCCGTACATCAAAGCATTGGACGTGAGTGTTTGGGAGCTGGCTTTCCTCTTCATTTGACTGCAATTATCTCTTCAATCTTGGCGTTTAGAGGCATAGATACAGCTGCAGCATTGTTATTGATGTATTTCTGCATTGTATAAGGATTCCAGTGATCTGTCATAGCCTTGTAATGCTGGTCCAGTTTCGGCAATAAAACAAAGTTACAGTTCTCCATATGGGTATGTCATTATAATTAGTTTTAGCACTTTCCGTGAACTGGGTCATTGTTAGTTTGTGCAAATTCATTGTATATTTTCTGGGTTTTCAGTCTATACTTTATATTTTATGTATTTCATGCAAAAACAAACATGCAAGCAAAACCCATGAAACCCTAAACATTAGACAGCAAAAAACACAAAAAAAAACATACAGCGCAAAACATATATCAGGGGGTGTATGTTACAGTGGTATCAAAGCAGAAGATTCTACCATCCTATGAGAGTAGCACCAACATGCAGATGAAAAACTGAGATATGTTACCTGTGCAATCATTGACACACCACTACAATACTAGAAGAAACAAGTTGCAACAAGAAACACAAGTACCACAGTTAGAAGAACCAGAGAATCCAGTACTGGTGACAGACCCATTTTCAGGTGAGATCCCAGTACAGGGAGAAGAAATGGGTGATAGAGAAGTTGAGGGGCCTAGCACGCGGGAAATCCTGAATTCATTGGCTAGGGGATAGCTCGCCATAGAGCAAACCATGCAGGAATCACAAAGGGAGTTGACACAGATCCTCACCAAGTTATTACCCCGAGATGATAGGAACAAGAATAACAATGACCATGACAGGAACAATAGGAATTACAATAATGACCATGACAAGAATAGAAATAACATGGGTGATAAGAACAGGGCCAACAATGGCGAAGATCAAAATAACGATGACAGAATTAAAGCAGATAGGCATAATGGTGATAGGTATAATGGAGATAGATACAAGGACAAAGATGATGAGGGTGAGGCCTCGATTACTCACAGGAGAGCCTCTCAGTTGACCGCAGGAGATAGACCAGGCATTCCCACCTTTGTTCCTAGGAACAATGTTCCTGAAGAGGATGCCACTCAGTTGGAGTTTCAGGATGAGATCTTGAGGGATTGGCGAGCATCTAGCGATGAGTTTAGAGCTAAGATGACGTTTGGGGAGTATTCGGATCTCAGAATGAAGCATAGACCCCGCAAAGGAAATAGGCAATCAAATCAAGAACTGCAGAATAAGGTAAGCAAAATGACATTGCCTTCTTTTGATGGGTCTGGTAAGACTTCAGCCAAAGCTTGGGTCCAAAAGTTGGACAGCTATCTTCAAATGCCCGAGATAGATGCCATAACTTATGCAGCATTACACCTGGAGGGTAGTGCACACAGATGGTGGAGTAATGGCAAAGTCACTCTGGGTCATGATCAGATTACCTCATATGTTGAGTTCACTGCCAGGTTGATAGACCGGTTCGACAAAATGGATCCGAAAATGCAGTTTAAGGAACTGGCACAGTTGAGACAGGTGGGTTCAATGGATTCATACATATCCGAGTTCCAGCACCTATCAGTGATGGTTTCAGATATCTCAGAGCGTCGATTGATCATGCTCTTTATTAACGGGTTGACAGATCCATTACATGGTTGGGTCAAGGGATTGGACACTTCTTCACTACAGGAGGCCATGAAAAAGGCCAGGGATATGGAGTCTTCAGTGTGGAGAAGCAAATTCCAGTCTAAGGGTTTTCAGCATAGGAGGGATAAGGAGAAGGACAGGAGACCCTTCAAAAAAGACTTTGGGCACACAAAAGAAAAATCAAATAAACTAACAGATGATCAACTCAATGAAATACAGAAGGAAAAAACTATGCTTTCACTACAAAGAACCATGGGATCCTTCACACAAATGCCCTCACAAGGCTAAGGCCAAGTTGATAGAATATTATTCAGCTAAGGAGACACAGTCAGAGGCTTCAGATTCGCCTTCAGATCAGCCTTCAAACCTTGAGGACAGTGGGGATGAGATTGCTTCACAGCACAGTACTGGTAGTGATGGGAACCTTGCCCAGCTTTCTAGCTTTCAGAAAGTTGGCTCTTTCAGGGTGCGTGGAGTATTTGGAGGTCAACGTATCATCACTCTCATTGACACAGGAGCTACACATAATTTTATCGATGAGGGGTTGGTAGCTAGATGTGGATTGCAGGTAGAAGAATTTGAAGGCTTCAAAGTTATGGTAGCCGACAGGTTCAAGATGACATGCAACACGAAAATTTCTAGGTTGAAGATTGTTATGGGTGAGTATGAGTTGGTTGACGATTTCTATGTTGTTGGTATTAGGGATACAGATGTTGTGTTAGGCATGCATTGGATGAGGCAGCTAGGACAGTTCACCATGAATGTAAACAAAATGGAAATGAAATTTGAATTTAAGGGGAAGAAAATATGTCTCAGAGGCTTATCAGATGGTGGACCACGGGTAGTGTCACTTAAGAGAATGGAAAGAATGCTACAACATGACTAGGTAGAGTGGGCAGCAGAATGCCTTATCATGCCAGAGTCCCCACCACAACCAAAGAGCAGTTACTACCCAGACATTCAAAAGCTCTTGACCAAGCACAGCAAAGTGTTTGGAGATATACCTCCCGGAGTGCCACCAGACAGAGGTATAGAGCATGTCATAGAGTTGGAGGATGGGACCAAGCCCATCATGATTACTCCCTATCGACATCCTAAGAGACTTAAGGATGAGATAGAGAAGACTACCAAGGAGTTGCTCGAGATGGGGCACATTTAGCCTAGTAAGAGTCCCTTTGCTTCTACAGTTGTTTTAGTCAAAAAGGACGAGACAATTAGAATGTGCATTGACTATCGAGCATTGAATAAGAAGACTATTAAGAACAGGTATCCTATCCCCCACATAGATGAGTTGATTCATGAACTTCATGGAGCTTGCTATTTCTCTAAGATAGATCTTAGATCAAGGTACCATCAAATTCGTATGAGGGTAGAGGATGTAGAGAAGACTGCTTTCAGGGGTCATTACAGCCACTTTGAGTTTTTGGTGATGTTCGAGTTAACCAATGCCCCTGCTACCTTCCAAAGTTGCATGAACCAAATTTTCAAACAGCAACTTCGAAAGTTTGTATTGATCTTTTTTGATGATATATTGATTTTCAGCAGGAGTTGGGATGAGCATATGAGATATCTAGAGGAGGTGTTGAGTATTTTAGAGAGTGAGTCCCTCTATGCCAAAGAGTCCAAATGTGACTTTGGCATGACCGAGCTGCTTTACTTGGGCCACATTATCAGTGTTGATGGCGTTAGAGTAGACCCAGAAAAGATTAAGGCAATTGTTGATTGGCCCCCACCTACAAACCTCACACAGCTTAAGGGCTTCTTCGGGCTTCGTGGTTTCTATAGAAGGTTTGTAAAAGGCTTCTCGCAAACAGCTGCACCATTGACAGACTTGACTAAAAAAGGAGCCTTTGAGTGGAATGACACAGCTCAGCAATGCTTTGATCACTTCAAGCACTTAATGTCTACTTGCCCCGTGCTAGCGATTCCTAACTCCTCCAAACCTTTCGAGTTGCAATGTGATGCTTCAGGAGAGGGAATAGGGGCAGTGTTGATGCAGGAAAAGCACCCAATAGCATTTGAGAGTAGGAAGCTTCGAGGTGTTGAGAAGAGCTACTCAGTATATGATCGAGAAATGTTGGCCATCATGCATGCATTGGCCAAGTTTAGGCCTTATCTAGTTGGAGGCAATTTCATAATCAAAAAAGATCATAACAGCATTAAGTATTTTATGAACCAAAAGGACTTGAACGATAGACAGTAGAAGTGGGTAAACAGAGTTCAAGCTTATGACTTCGACATTGAATATGTTAGGGGGAAAAGAAATATAGTTGCATATGCTTTGTCAAGGAGGCCTCACTTGTGCTTATTCAGTGAGATATCTGCTGATTGGAAAGAGACGATTTCAGCAGAATATGCTAAGGACTCTTGGGCAGCAGGAGTCACTGAGGGCACCATTAAGGATGACAGGTATTCTGTAGTGCAGGATTTGATTATATACAAAGATAGAATATTTCTGGTGCCTAATTCATAGTTTAAACATAAGTTCATAAGGACTTTCCATGACACTCCCACTGCTGGTCACCCCAGATTCCTTAAGACATACATGCAAATTCGGGAACAATTCACATGGAAAGGACTTAAGGATGAAGTCCTCAAGTATGTTCGTGAATGCCCTACTTGTCAGCAAAATAAACATGAGCATGCTTATCCTGCAGGACTGTTACAGCCACTACCGATTCCCAATCAAAAATGGGAATATATCTCTATGGATTTCATTACAGGGCTACCTAAGGCACAGGGGAAGGACAGCATATTTGTTGTGGTCGATAGACTAACCAAATTTGCACACTTCTTCGCAATTTCAGCTTCTTGCACAGTTGTACAGGTGGCTGATTTGTTCTTTAGGGAGATTTTCATATTGCACGAGATACCCAGGGGTATAGTGAGTGACAGGGGCAGCGAGTTCCTGAGTTTGTTTTGGCAGGAGTTATTCAAATTATGTGGCATTAAGTTGACTCCCAGTACCAGTTACCACCCACAGACAGATGGCCAGACAGAAATAGTGAACAAATGGGTGAAAGGGTATCTTCGAAATTATGTGGCGAGGTAGCAGAAGGCTTGGGTTAGATGGTTACACCTGGGGGAGTACTGCTATAACACGGCATACCACATGTCGATCAGGATGTCTCCATTCAAGGCTTTGTATGGATATGATGCTCCATGCCTTACAGATTTGCTACTTGGTGATAATCAAGTGCCGAAGACAAAAGATCCATTACAGGAGAGTCAAGATATAGTGAAGGAACTCAGAGATAACATCCAACAGGCACAGAATCAACAAAAGCTTTATGCTGACCAGCACCAGGTAGAGAGGAGTTTTGAGGTTGGAGATATGGTGTATTTGAGGCTCCAACCCTACAGGCAGTCCACTCTCAAGAAGAGTGGAGAAGAAAAATTGAAACCCAGGTTCTATGGTCCGTTCAAGATTATTAGGAGAGTGGGAGAAGTGGCATACGAGCTTGAGTTGCCAGCTGATAGTAAGGTGCACAATGTTTTTCATGTTTCCAGATTGAAAAAAGCTCTTGGCCACAATGTGATTCCTTCAGCTGAGCTTCTACCATTGGATGAGAAGGGGAAGCTAATCTTGGTGCCAGAAGCTATTATTGACACTAGAGAAAGGAATCTGAGGAAATGGATCATCAAGAAGTACCTGATGAAGTGGAAAAATCTACCAGCTGAGGATGCCACTTGGAAGAGTGAACAGATATTACAACACTCTGAGCTGAAGTTGCTTGAGGACAAGCAATCTTGGGGAGGGCGAACTGTAATGTCCCCCATTTAGCCCAATCACATAGATGGTGGAGATTGCCCTATCACATGACTTCCATAGGCTTAGGAGGTCAATTCAAGGGCTTACTATTTATAGTAAGTTGGGAGCAGGGCACACTTACTATTAATGGCAGGGCAGTGGCTGATGGTCATGCCACGGGAGTTTATGGTTTCGAGATATTTAGAGCTTCATTGGATATATTAATAAGTTAAATTAAAGATTTAACTTATGTTATTTTAATAGACATAATATAACATTAAGTTATAAGGTAATGTCACTTTATAAAATAAGTTATAACTTAAAAAGTGACTACCTAGGAGATGGGCGCCCATGGGAGTCATAAGGGACTTAAATTATGAAATAAAAATAATAAAAAGAAAACATTCTTGGGCGTTGAGGTTGGAGAGGAAACAAAAAGGGGAAAATGAGCTTCATTATGTTATGTGAAGATTATTGATTTGCTCTCTTGTTTTGAGTTTCCCGTGCATTGGCTTTGGAGCTTGGCTCTAGGGTTTGTTCTTGGTTGTGTTGGGACGAAAACCCCTGCATTAGTCCTTTTCTTCGCGTATGAAAGATTGCATCACGAGAGGATTCTTGGAGTTCACACAGAGGCTTCATTTGAGCTTCATATTGATACATTCCAGTAGAGTTTTGAGCAAGTATTGAAGATCTATTTATCAAATTTGTATGAGCAGCTGATAAAGGAGACATAAGGCAGATTTTGGAGTTTATTGACTGATTTCTTGGCAGCCATTGCTGGGCCGTACTAGCTACAGGTCTGGCCTTACTTCCTACAGCAAGGTCATACCCCTTCATATCAGCAATTGAGAGTTTACAGAGTGGTTTTAATGGAGTTGTCTCACCTCTTCACGGTTGCCTGATATCAGCAGTTGTAGCTGTAACAAAACAGAGATATTTGGGGGCGATTTAGAGTTGTTTGTTGCTGCTATAGAGCCCAGGCAGATCGTACATCAAAGCATTGGATGTGGGTGTTTGGGAGATGGCTTTCCTCTTCATTTGATTGCAGTTATCCCTTCAATCTTGGCGTCTAGAGGCATTGATACAGCAGCAGCATTGTTATTGATGTATTTCTGCATCGTATGAGCATTCCAGTGATCTGTCATAGCCTTGCAATGCTTGTCTAGTTTCGGCAATAAAGCAAAGTTACAGTTCTCCATATGGGTATGTCATTATAGTTAGTTTTAGCACTTTCCATGAACTGGGTCATTGTTAGTTTGTGCAAATTCATTGTATATTTTCTGGGTTTTCAGCCTATACTTTACATTATATGTATTTCATGCAAAAACAAACATCCAAGCAAAACCCATGAAACCCTAAACATCAGACAGCAAAAAACACAAAAAAAAAAAACATACAGAACATATATCAGGGGGTGTATGTTACACATAGTTGGAAAACTCTAACTCGGCAAAAATTCGCCAAGCCCAAAAAACTCAAGTCGGCAAAAACTCATCAACTAACAAAATTGCTTGAATTTCATTAGAAACACATGTTTTTTACAAAATTCAGTGCCAAGATGTATCCAATGAGTACAAAAGTGTTTTCTATTAAATTTGATTTATTTGAATGCAAATTGAGTACAAAATCGCATCCTCATGCGGAATCCTGATGGCTGAAAGCCTGATACAATAGATAGCTAACAAAATGAAAAAAGTAAAACTAAAAGTAAATACAACATTTTACATCTTCCTCTTCCCTAATTTACAGAAAACTAGGGGAGAGATAGAGGTTCTAGTCCTTGGAGTCTGTTGTGGCTCCTCACTTGGCATGAAAGGCAGTGGCTCAACCTCCATCCTGGTAGTAGATGGCAATGACTCCCTAACCTCATCAATGTCATCCAATCCTAGATCTTCTCCTCCAATACCTGCCTCTCAAAATCAAGAATCTTATCTTCAATAAACAATGGAGGCTACTCATCCCACCCTATGCAATCACTGTAAGGATCTACCTCATCCAAATCAATGGGATCATCTGATTTGTCCTCTACCCTTTTTGTGCGCACCCGAAAGTTGTATTGCACAAACTCAAGGTCGTTGAAGTGTTTTTGAGCTAGTTTGTTCCTCTTCTTCCTGCAGATGGCCTCAAACAAGCTCCAACAAAAAAGACGAGAAGAATATTTTTTGAGGTAACTGTTGTGACCTAATCACACATCGCCCCATTACAAATGGGGACATACCTTTTTAGCTTTGAGCTTGTGACCTAAGAAATTTCTCTGCACTAGTCAAATGTGCTCCTCTTGTAGGAAAATTTCCTTAGC
This sequence comes from Cunninghamia lanceolata, assembly GCA_027924645.1. Lineage (NCBI taxonomy): Eukaryota > Viridiplantae > Streptophyta > Pinopsida > Cupressales > Cupressaceae > Cunninghamia > Cunninghamia lanceolata. The sequence goes on along the minus strand of BSBN01000165.1, from coordinate 7,215,479 downwards.
ACCTGGCATGTCCACCCTAAGCGAAAATTTCTTCATCACTTGCAAAATGCACCCCTTTTAAGGAAAATTTCTTCACTTCATGGCATATCCGCCCTCTTTCAAGAAACTTTCTCCACCCTCCATCAGGTGCGCTCCTTCAAGAAGTTTCCTTACCTACTCACAGAGACATTCTTCAACACCTATGAAACGCGGTCATCATGAGAATTTCTCCAACTCCTGTCTTATGCGCTCCAACATGAGAATTCTTTCAAACATCTAAGTGCGCTCAACGTTGGCAAATTTCTTCTTGTCTTGTCCTATGCGCCCTTCGAGAAATTTCTCCAACACCTTGCAAAGGCGCTCCTCAAAGGAAAATTCCTCCCACACCTTGCAAAGGCGCCCTCAAGAGGAAATTTCTTCACCCCCCATCAATTGCGCCCAACTTGGAAAACATTTCTCCATCATCATGCATATGCGCCCTCCATTGAGAAATTTCTCTTACACCTCAAAGTGCTCCACCCTCAAGAAAGATTTCTTTAACATATGCCAAGTGCGCTCACCATGAAGGAATTTCTTCAACATGTCTCATGTGCACCCTCATTGAGGAAATTTCTTCAATATTAGTCAAATATGCTCAAACCAAGGCAAGTGGCTAGGTCGGCCAGAAGGGGGAAAAGGAAAGTTTTAAAACATGAGAACAAAACATTCTTCATTGCATAAAACAAGTAAGATCTAGTCTAGGACCTCCACAAGGTATCTAAAAAAGAGGCATGTTAGGAATTTGTAATACAATGTTGTTGATGATCAAATGCCTTTGCATTGATAGATGTTTGTCTTGTGTAAGTAATGGAAGGAAAATGGCGAGAACTTGCATTTGAAGGTTAAAAGCATGGAAGAGCGTTGCTTGAGGAAGGAGACCTGTTCCAGACAGTCAAGATCCAAAGCCAGAAGTCATACATCAAGGTCATCGCCCAAAAGGGGAAGGACCAGTTTCACATTTAAGTTCCAGAATCCTTCACTTCAATCCTGAAGTCTACTCCAATAATTCGCACCCAAGGCCTACTTCCTGCACAATCTAGAGCCGGAATCCTGCATGAGAACAAGCACAAGAGCGTCATGAGATGAGAAAATAAGCATGTACATCAAAAGTCATGAATTACATGGAGACAACATCAAGAAATTCCCAAAATTCCCAGGTCTTCAAGTTCGAAAGATGCCAAGTCCCAAAGGTGAAAATCCTAGTTCGAACACTATTCCACAAAAGATGACATAATTTGGGAAATATTCCAAGCAATATGAACGCAAAGAAGATCAAACCAGTTGGCTCAATGCTGAGGTGGCGTATACACGTCACTAGTCCAATTATACTCTACCACATCTTCCGTCCAAGTTCAATACATGTACATCAAGAAAAGGCCAAGGAAGGCGCCCATGTGAAAGATGCTCCAAAGATTCCATTTCAAGTTCACCACATCGGAAAACGTGCCTTCATTGCCTCTTTTTGGGCGGTTATGCATTCTTGTCTTCATCTGGGCCGTTGATTTGCAAATCAATCTTGGTCGTTCATGTAATTTCAGAGACTATATAAGGCCCATTTCTCTCATTTGTAAAGGTTAAGACCTTTTAGAGTAGAGGTAGAATAGGAGTAGAGTATAGGAGACTTTTGAAGTCATTGAAGAGACATATGAAATTGTTGTAATCAAACACTTCAAGATTAATACAAGCTCATTGTTGGAAGTTTCATGGTGATCTTGTGGTTTTAGAATGTTAACATGGTTTCTAATTTCTTGGATGTAATTGAGAAATGTTTCCAAGTAGCTTAAATAATAGATTAGAAGTTCATTCATGTAATGAGTATATGCAAAGATATTTGATGAATTCCTCTTGGTTCATACTTTTTGTGGATTGTCGAAGGCAATTCACTTTGCAAAGTTAGCCTGAACCTCCATTTGCTTTAGTTCGATTGTAAATACTTGTTCAAGCTGAGCCATCTATGGGTGTTTGGATGTTTGTTTGCAATATGAAAATCATTGGGTTACCTTAGAAGATTGCACCTGCTTCGTGTAGTTGTTAGTTCTCATGGCGAAGCGGAGTCAGGTCTCATGAGGAATTTGTCTATCTACACGTCATTCATTACTTCATTGTCCTTAGATTAGCTCTCTTAACCCGTACCTTTTTCATTTTCTTTCATAGCCGGTTAGAAGAAGCTTTATTCCATAAAGAAGGAGAATAATATATTCAAGTGAAGTAAGGAGCCAATTCAACGTAAGTCCCTTTGTGATTACCAGCATTATCACATCAACTACTGAGTCTATCCATTGCAAGTCAAGACCTGACATATCATGAACCTTGGAGTTGTCTCACTGGATCACATTGTTTAGCCTTTGAGAGACTTTATTCAAGAGAGGATAGAATACTTAGTATTTTATTTTGAGTTTGCATGTGCATAAAAAACACATCAACAGAATTGGCGCTAGAAGGAGGGCCAAACAACGAATTGCTCTATCATCCATCACTTTTATGTACGCCGCCTCTCTTCATACCGCTCAACAAAATTCAGCAAGGAGGAAGCCAGAACGAAGAATTTCCTACGTCTCAACTCGGGATAAAAGGGCATGAATAAGGAATACATTGCTTCTTTCACTCCAAGCACGCGAACGAACTCCAAATTGTGGAATTGGAACCAAGTGAGTTTTCAAAGCTAAATTCGAGATTTGCAAGATCTCTGTTATGCAAAAAAATACAAAAAAAAGTATAAAATTTCAAAAAATCCAAAAATGTAAAAAAATAGAAAAATAAAAAATAGACATGGATTTCTCAGGGCAATTCAAGATGGATCATCCTCAAGATGATATTCTTCAGCTATGGTGGACTTTGAATGTACAACTCTTTCCTAAGAGTTTGGACAACTTTGCATCAAGGAAGGGATGTAGAATTCACAACACCAATGGACATGAGGAGGTATATTGCCTAGCATTCTTATCAAGGATGGAATTAGCATTGCAAGAATTAATTTCTTTTTCACAGGTGCATGAGCTGATTGTTTCTACAAGGGTGGTTCCCGACGCCTTATTTGATGAAAGAGAGTTCTTCATAAGCTTTAAGGAAATGATCAAGAAGAGACTAAGTATTGAGAAGAACATGCCTGCAGAAGAAATGTTGATTCCAGGTGGTTGGTGCAGGATTCATAACACCACTCATTCAAAACTAGCATGTTCGACTTGTCAGGACGCTGTTCATCAAGTGATGGAAGAATTAAGGTTGGAAGAAGAATCCAAGGTACAATTGAGATTGGAAGAATTGTGGAGCAAATGTCTTCAAGAAATCAATTCACCACCCAAAGGAGAAGATGTTCCCATGTTATTCAACAATGAAGATAGAACAAGTGAACTTGATAATCAAATGGAAAGCCAATTTGCATACCTTCTTCCAAGAAAGAACGAACCTCCTGCTGAAAAAGAAGTTGAAAAAGTAATAGAATATGTTCAAACAAAGATAATTGATGAACAAGATGATGATTCCTTCATCAAACAAGAAAGTGACTCAAGTTCATTGCAAGAAGAAGAATTCCTTGCTACATACTCATTCATGTTGCTAGAAGAGATTATTAAGAATGAATTACAACAGATTTCAAGAAGCCTAGAAAAGGAAGATGATCATGAGGGTGTGTTGCAAACCGTCATCCATAAGCCCGACAATGAAGAACTATTTGAAGGGGCGCTCGCCGCCTTCATGGATGAAATACAACAAGGATTCTTGCCGAAGTTGTCTCAAGACGAACAAGTTGATGAAATGGAGATCAAGTTCGACAAGCAATTCGAGTTGATGTTAGATCCGTTGCTAAAGATCCACGGTGAACTCACAGGTGAAATGTTCCATGTTTCCGATTTTCAATTATTTTTACCTTTTCATCTTGATATGCCCACTATTGATTATAATGTTAATTTGCATGTTGTGGATGCAAGTGGGATGATCCATCACCAACTTCGACCTCCGGACATATTGGTAGGTGACGAGCATTAATTTTCACTTCCGAACGAAGACCGCCAAGTTGTATCTTTCCTCGCTCTCAATTATGAAGATTACGAATTTGAAGATTATGAATTTCCAAATTGTGAATTTGAAGAATATGAATTTGACTATGGAAATTTTGGAAAGACAACTTGTATATGGATTAATCATGGACCCAATGAGTTGCCCCAGCTGTTGATTTTAGGCAAAAAAATTTCTGAATTCGATGATTGCATTGTGAGAGAATATATTTCCGAGTTCAAAGATAAGCTTGCCAAATTGAGGACCATTACTTGCAAAATGTTGTTGCTTTTCATTCTGAGAAACCATGCCAAGTCTTGTATATATTCAGGTCTTTTGAGTTGTGTCCGTCCGTTCTACATAGCTTGCTTAGAGTAGGTTTTCCTTTCTATTGCTTTAGAGTAGTTTGTCGTGTTTTAGTCAGTTTTTAGATGAGCTTTGCTTTTCTTAGTTTAGATTGTTGCCTTAGTTTAGGTTTGCTTTCGTGGGTTTTCCCGATTTGTAAGCGATGTTATCATTAAAGCACATTTAGCCTAGTTCATATCGAATGTTAGTTCGTTTCTTTGATAAATGTTCATGAAATTCTTTGGAATCCAAAGATGATTTTCTTTAACTTTATCAACTAGCTAAGATTTGTACTTGACTCGGAAGGGAATCGTATATTGTGTCTTGACACTGACATCTTGTGATTATCATGTTTAAAATGCCAAATTGTAATCTAATTATTAACCTCTTAGTTTTCCTTTGAGAAACTAGCATCAAATGGATGAGATCATTGTGAATTCCATTATTAGTGTTTAGATAGCATGTTGCTTGTTCTTAGAAGATAAATCGACTTTTTAGAATGACTTGAAGTATTTTGGAAGGGATCTTATACTTTACACACTTTAAAATCAGGAGGTACCTAAGTGAGTCTCTGTGAACTTACATTAAGTGAAAAATCTAAGGTCCACCTTTGCCACCATCGAAAGTCCACACCCAGCTAGCTGAGTTATCAACGTAATTTGTGTCATTAAAAGCATGAGTTGCAAGGGTAGTGGCACTGCATTGTACTTTGCCAAATTGTAAGCTTAGTCGAAAATCAAAAGAGAAAAGAAAAGAAAAGAAAAATCACATTCACCCACTAACTCAGTTGGATGGACGATCAAGTAATCTCTACCGGGGCTATCGACGCTCGCTGGCAGCGAGGAATGTCCAGGTAGTTCATGAGGTGTGTACTAATCACGTAGCTTAATGTAAAGGAACTTGGACGACCTTAGTTGCCGATGGATGGGAATGAACACAAGCGCACACACTTGGATCTTTGGGATATGAATGGTTGTGCTAAGCTTTTGATTTTGACTCCTTGATCACGTATTCATGTTTATTTGGCCTAATGTGTGGGTGTACGCAAGAATTTTGAAGTTGTGATTCTTGTTTATCATTGGAATGCTAGAGATTTTATTTTAATCACTATTTTGGAAATGTTTAACTATGAAGTGTCTGGATCCAATCTAAGATTCTTCTTCCCTTTCAAGTGCGTTTCCTAGCAAGTTGATGACTTTAAAGGGAATTGTTTGACGTTTCTAGATCTGGAGTGGGTCTTTATCTTTGAAATGTTCAGGAACATTTATTCGAAGTGGCGCTAGATGTTGTGACCTAATCACACATATCCCCATTACAAATGGGGACCCACCTTTTTAGCTTTGAGTTTGTAGGATCCTTAGAAAGTGTTGTGACCTAATCACACATCTCCCCATTACAAATGGGGACCCACCTTTTTAGCTTTGAGCTTGTAGGATCCTTAGAAAGTGTTGTCAGACCTAGTCTCTTCCATGAAATGAAGAATGAACCTCTCCAAATGTAAAGTGAAACAAGTCAAGTGAGTCAAACAAGGTGCCATTGAGAATACTTAAGCGTGTCCCTGAGATACTGAAAATTAAATAAGTCTAATGTCCTGAAGTCTGATATCCTGAAATCCTGAAAACTGACTAAGTCTAAAATCTAGTGGATCCTCAAAAATCTAGAATCTGCATGTTAAATCCCATGGATTCGAGACCTATCTCAAACATCCTAAAAGTATATTTCAAAATATTTTAAGTATATACTTAAATATATTTTGAAATATACTTGATTTCGGGCACTAAAAAATGGCTAAGTATGGAAAATTTCCTCTCCAGGAGCAGAATTTGCCCAACTTGAAGAAAATTTCCTTTGCACTAAGGAATGCGCTCCCCTCTAAGAAATTCCTCTGCACTAGTCAAATGCGCTCCTCTTGTAGGAAAATTTCCTTAGCACCTGGCATGTGCGCCCTAAGTGAAAATTTCTTCATCACTTGCAAAATGCGCCCCTTTTAAGGAAAATTTCTTCACTTCATGGCATATCCGCCCTCTTTCAAGAAACTTTCTCCACCCTACATCAGGTGTGCTCCTTCAAGAAGTTTCCTTACCCACTCACAGAGACATTCTTCAACACCTATGAAACGCACTCATCATGAGAATTTCTCCAACTCCTATCTTATGCGCTCCAACATGAGAATTCTTTCAAACATCTAAGTGCGCTCAACTTGGCAAATTTCTTCTTGTCTTGTCCTATGCGCCCTTCAAGAAATTTCTCCAACACCTTGCAAAGGCGCTCCTCAAAGGAAAATTCCTCCCACACCTTGCAAAGGCGCCCTCAAGAGGAAATTTCTTCACCCCCCATCAATTGCACCCAACTTGGAGAAAATTTCTCCATCATCATGCATATGCGCCCTCCATTGAGAAATTTCTCTTACACCTTCTCAAAGTGCTCCACCCTCAAGAAAGATTTCTTTAACATATGCCAAGTGCGCTCACCATGAAGGAATTTCTTCAACATGTCTCATGTGCGCCCTCATTGAGGAAATTTCTTCAATATAGTCAAATATGCTCAAACAAAGGCAAGTGGCTAGGTCGGCCAGAAGGGGGAAAAGGAAAGTTCTAAAACATGAGAACAAAACATTCTTCATTGCATAAAACAAGTAAGATCTAGTCTAGGACCTTCGCAAGGTATCTAAAAAAGAGGCATGTTAGGAATTTGTAATACAATGTTGTTGATGATCAAATGCCTTTGCATTGATAGATGTTTTTCTTGTGTAGGTAATGGAAGGAAAATGGCGAGAACTTGCATTTGAAGGTTCAAAGCATGGAAGAGAGTTGCTTGAGGAAGAAGGAGACTTGCTCCAGACAGTCAAGATCCAAAGCCAGAAGTCATACATCAAGGTCCTCGCCTGAAAGGGGAAGGACCAGTTTCACATTTAAGTTCCAGAATCCTTCACTTCAATCCTGAAGTCTACTCCAATTTTTCGCACCCAAGGCCTACTTCCTACACAATCTAGAGCCAAAATCCTGCATGAGAACAAACACAAGAGCGTCATGAGATGAGAAAATGAGCATGTACATCAAAAGTCATGAATTACATGAAGACAACATAAAGAAATTCCCAAAATTCCCAGGTTTTCTAGTTCGAAATATGCCAAGTTCCAAAGGTGAAAATCCTAGTTCGAACACTATTCCACAAAAGATGAAATAATTTGGGAAATATTCCGAGCAATATGAATGCAAAGAAGATCAAACCGGTTGGCTCAATGCTGAGGTGGCGTATACACGTCACTAGTCCAATTATACTCTACCACATCTTCCGTCCAAGTTCAATACATGTACATCAAGAAAAGGCCAAGGAAGACGCCCATGTGGAAGATGCTCCAAAGATTCCATTTCAAGTTTACCACATCGGAAAACATGCCTTCATTGCCTCTTTTTGAGCGGTTATGCATTGTTGTCTTCATCTGGGCCGTTGATTTGCAAATCAATCTTGGTCGTTCATGTAATTTCAGAGACTATATAAGGCCCATTTCTCTCATTTGTAAAGGTTAAGACCTTTTAGAGTAGAGGTAGAAGAGCAGTAGAGTATAAGAGACTTTTGAAGTCATTGAAGAGACATATGAAATTGTTGTAATCAAACACTTCAAGATTAATACAAGCTCATTGTTGGAAGATTCATGGTGATCTTGTGGTTTTGGAATGTTAACATGGTTTCTAATTTCTTGGATGTGATTGAGAAATGTTTCCAAGTAGCTTAAATAATAGATTAGAAGTTCATTCATGTAATGAGTATATGCAAAGATATTTGATGAATTCCTCTTGGTTCATACTTTTTGTGGATTGTCGAAGGCAATTCACTTTGCAAAGTTAGCCTGAACCTTCATTTGCGTTAGTTCGATTGTGAATACTTGTTCAAGCTGCGCCAGCTGTGGGTGTTTGGATGTTCGTTTGCAATATGAAAATCATTGGGTTACCTTAGAAGATTGCACCTGCTTCGTGTAGTTGTTAGTTCTCATGGCGAAGCGGAGTCAGGTCTCATGAGGAATTTGTCTATCTACACATCATTCATTACTTCATTGTCCTTAGATTAGCCTCTTAACCCTTACCTTTTTCATTTTCTTTCATAGCCAGTTAGAAGAAGTTCTATTCCATAAAGAAGGAGAATAATATATTCAAGTGAAGTAATGAGCCAATTCAGCGTAAGTCCCTTGTGATTACCAGCATTATCACATCAACTACTGAGTCTATCCATTGCAAGTCAAGACCTGACATATCATGAACCTTGGAGTTGTCTCACTGGATCACATTGTTTGGCCTTTGAGAGACTTTATTCAAGAGAGGATAGAATACTTAGTATTTTATTCTGAGTTTGCATGTGCATAAAAAAACACATCAACAATAACATAGGATTTAAACAAAGCAGTTTGAGATATCAACATTATGTAGGAAGTATGAAGCAAATGAAATACAAATTCAATAAAAAAACATAGAAAGCATTCTCTTTTTTGTAATGAAGAACATGAGATCAATCTTCTTGTATTCACATTCAAAAAGCATGAAGCTATAGCCTACTCATCAATCAAAGTAAAATGTAAATTACTGGTGAGGAACTGTCAAATCATTCAATACGACAGTTAATCTACAATAGATCATGATATCAATGTCTATTATTCCATGTTGACAAAAGTATATGCATAATGACCTAAACATTATGATCCAGTCATGGCTAACTTAGAGTTGCAACCATATGAAGTCTTAAAGACACCCATCAAAGACAAATCTTTACACAGACATACAAAACACTTCATCTTCTATGCATCTCTGCAAACATCTTATATAACAGGGTATGGCAGAGCACAAAGAGAACTCCATAGTTATTCCCTTTCCCATTTAGAGATATAACCATACAACTTAAAATCATAACCTTCACACAGGCATCTGCTCACATGTTCCATTTATTCACTTATCTCAATGAGTTGCAACCCAACAGTAACATACAGGTACTCCCACAAATCCCTTGCCATTACATTTCATCTCAATGCTCATTTGAGACAGCAATTCACCAAGCTGTAATATCTAATTTACCCTTGCAATATCTATTCCATCTCAATGATCATTTGAGTCTGCGCTAGAAACTCGGCGAGTTTCTGGCGAGTAAACGCTGTAAACACTTGCCAGAAAGAAAAACTCGCGAGTTTTTCAAGACTCGGCGAGTCTTCCATCCATGGTTTTACAAATGAAGATTTATGATCTATGATCATGGAGAATTTGATGTGTAGAATAGCTCACCAAGAAAATTGTGATGAAAAGGTGGATGCTTTTCTCAAGAGGACATACTATCAATTTGGAGGTTATGATAATTGTGAAGGAATGACAAAGCTTAATTCTCAAATGTAGAAGCCGGACGGTGATGGAAGAGCAAATCGAATATCTTATTTGTTTGTACCACAAGGAGCCCTTCTTGATGCGGCAACATGCATGGCAAATAAGGCCCAAAGCAAAAGGGGATGCAATCACATAATTGTTGAGAAGCCTTTTGGCTTCGACACAGAATCATCAACCAAGCTAACATGGGAATTGTTTTCTAAATTTTCAGAGCAGCAAATTTACAAGATAGACCACCATCTTGGAAAGGATCTCATTGAGAATCTTATACTCTTACAATTTTCTAATCTTGTCTTTGAGTCTCTATGGAACCGGCAATACATATGAATGTATAGGTAATAGTAACAAAGGAATGGGGAATTGAAAGAAGTGGAAGGTCTCTTAACAAATGGGATATAGTTCACACGCATATATTGTAGACAATTGACTTATTAGCCACAGAACCACCAATCAGTCTCGATGGCGAAGATATTCCAAATGAAATATTAAGGTTTTGAGGTCCATGAAGAAGCTAAATCTTGAAGATGTTGTTTTTGGCCAGTATAAAGAAAGTGTGCAGAGAGGTGGAAAGGCAAGTTTCATGGTAAAATATGATATTATTTGGAAAAGCCTTATTTCAACCTTTGTAGCTGCAGCATTATATATCAATAATGCACGATGGAATGGACTCCCATTCCTCATCATATCTAGAATAGGGCTTATTAAACACAGGATTGAGATACACATTCAATTCCACCATGTTCCAAGCAATCTATATCGAGACTACATTGGTCACAATATTGATCTTGCTACTAAGCTCATTCTTCGAGACCAACCAAAGAAGCAGCAACTCCTATCTTGTTAGAGATGTTCGTAGCAATGAGATGCCCGACTCTTTATTGGAGCAACTTGTTGGAGTTTCAAGTTCATATTTAGGCAATGAACCTCCAATAGTTAAGCGACCTTGTGTAAGTGGTTTGGTGAAGATTCCCAATTCTATGATGATTCAGTATATTTCACAAGATCTTAGTATCATAGCTGCTTCATTAGAGGACCCTAGTGAAGAAGTTGCTTATGCTACAATGCGAGGATTGGCCCCTAAAAATGCCACATGGGAAGGAGCAAAGATACTTGAACATCCAAGTTTGCAATTGCTTGAGAGCTAGTAATTTTAGGAAGGGCAAACTGTCATGTCCCTTTGTACAATTAATTTAATTGGGAGACCCAAAGCCTATTCTTTATTTCCCATAAGTTAAGGGATAAAGTTAGGGAAATAATTTAGTAATAATATTTCAAGTTGTCCTAGTAACTTTATTTTTATAACTTTGTAAAAGGACGACTTATGTATTATTATTTTAAAAAAGTGAACCTAACCTAATATTTTATTAAAAAATGTTTCTAGACTCTTCTAGAGGGAATTTTAGTCAAGAAAAGGAAATTCAAAATTAAAAGGTGATTATAAAAGGAGGAGAGCTACACAAAAGAAGAGCATCCATTGTTATTGTTATCAATTCCTTTCCTTTAATTTTGAGCATTCATGTTCATCTCCACGCTTGAGGACGAAAACCCTTTGGTGTAGGGAATCCAAAGGATGAAAACCTGATTTCCATTGTCGAATTGGACGACGAACACCCTTCTATCCGTTTGAGATGATTCTATACAAGGATTGCATTTGTGTTGAAAGGTTGAATACATTTCCAATTTCAGTGTGGGTTTTGAAGAAGTTTCAGTTTTCAGTGTATTTTGGAGGATTTACCTAGTGTACCGAAGAGTTGCAGATCCAGTTTGAAGAAGATTCTAAATGTTATTTTATTGATCAAATATTTGCTAGCAAATCGAGATGCAGCAGTCCTTATTTATTCCCAGCCATAACTTCTATTCCTTTTGGCTGCCGTACTACTTTGAAAAGGGATCGTACCATTCTAAAAGTTTGTCGTACACATTAATATTGTGTACCAAGTATTATTGACCACCTATAATATCCCCAAATGGGATATTTTGGACAATTTTGGATTTACGGGCTTTCCAAACTTTTACACTTGGAAAACTCTGATTTTTCTTAATTTTTGGAATTCTGCCCTAATTTCTGCACTTTAGTTTTCTACTCAAACCCTAACTTCTAAACTTCAAATCAGACTTAAATAAATGTATACAACAGCCCATAAATCATGTCAAAACATCATAATATCATTGCCAATATATTTACCAATAAAATACTTGAATTTCACAACCAAATATGCAATGAATTCACTTCAATTTGTAACCACAAATGACTGAAAATTAAATCAGAAGTCTGCTGCTATAAAAATCAGAATATGACAAGTCTTCAATTACATCAAGTGTCATGACAAACATGCCCAGCAATAATCTGCCCTAAACCTTAAGGTTGTAAATACCAAAAACAATGCAAAAATGACCTCCGAAGTGATAGCAAAGACCTTCAATGAGTGCTGCTCCAATTAGGGCATGAAACCCTAACCCTAGAACCTTCAATCACCAAAGAATTCTGCTCCAAATTAGGGCGCTCAGGTCTACTAGGTCTGCTGCTCAAAACAGTGTGATCAATGATGCCACGGATGCCAACAAACCACCACAAAATGATTCTCCAATGATGGCGCTCCAAAGAGGGATAAAACCCTAAGACAATGTTGATGCCCACGCCAAGGAATTAGGGTGAAATCAGGCCTGCACTGCTGCTGCTATAGAATTCTGCTCTGCCCTAACCCTAATCAGCAATGACAAACTCTAACTTCACCTCCAAGAATGCAATCAACCTTCCTCCAAGGTGGCGCTCCAAATCTAGGCCAAACCCTAGTCAAAGATGCAACAATCCATGCCAAGGGAAGCCTCAAAGATGATCTCCAAATCTGATTTAGCAATCTGCTCCTCTTCTCCACAAATTATCAATGAAGCACAAGTGAACTCCCGTCACGGAATCCTCCAAAGGAAAAGCTAGGTTTTCGTCCAACTTCTCCCAAGAACTCAAGGTTTTCGTCTCAAATCCTTCTCCAAGAGATAAACTCCAAATGATGTGTGAATGAGTGACTGAATGATGCTCCAAATGCCACCAAATGACCTCCTATTAATACATGATTTATCTCCCTTAATTTCTGGCCGACCTAAGAATAAAAATGCTTTTTATTTATTAACTTCTTCACAAAGTAGGCCGACTCAACTTGTGCAAGACTTGGCGCCCAAATAGAGAGTTTGCTGCCTCTTACCTAGGCAGATTAAGCCTTGTTTATTTGTTATCTTTCCCTCTAGAGAGGGCTGACCCAACATGAGGATCCTAGAGCGCCAAAAATGCCAAATTAAAGATTTGCATTTTCCTTCTTTTCTTCCCTTCAAGCCTTCTTCCTCATAAGTGCCAAGGATAGGAACTATTTTATTATTCTTTTCTCCTTTATAGACTGTCCCAAACCAATCATGCATCAAGTAGGTTCTCCTCAAAGATGGCGTACACAAATAATCAAAGCAATAGCACTTACCTTTCCTCAAAGTGGCATCGGCATAGAACATGTTGGCAAATTCATCTCCCGGCACAATCTCCTCGACAAGGCAAGTTTTCACATTCAAATTCCACAAGGTGGTTTGGTTACATGGAAGGAGCACATCAAAGCCATTAGAAAAATACACCAATGCATCTTCGAACCTCAATTCATCTTCCACAAAGCCCGGAGTGTGAAAACTAGCCCAACTGCCTTCCAAAGGTGACCACTCGGAAAATGGGGACATTACACCACCATACTAATTCATTTGGAGCTGTATCTTATTGCATTTTGTTGAGTAATCATTTGCTGTCGTATGATTTGGGGTTGCTGCCGTACCACATGATTAATACTAATCACAGCATATATAATATGCCATACCTTTATTCCTAGCAACCGAATGTTGGGTGAACGCAGCGGACATTGGGATTGTCTTTTGACTTTCTCCAGCCCAGTTCCATACCGCTGTGCAGTAATCTTGTGAGTCGGTTTGTTGTTGTTAAAATATTCTGCAATTAGAATGTTTGCTACTACTGCTATGATCTGAAAATGATATATGAGTATTAGCTGAATATATTATTTGAAGGGTTTCTACAAAATATGTGTATCAGTTTTTATGTGTTTTTTGATCAATAATATTTGCATAGAAGTTGTTCCGCAATTTATATTTATTCCAGTTTGTAAAGTCAAGAAATACAAAAAAAAGTAGCATATTTCATAATAATCCAAAAGGGGACATTACACTTGTTGAGTGCATGTCATGAACAATGCATTAAAGAACATTGGCAATATTGAGTGGACCAAACAAGTTGTATCTGATGCAAGAGATGTGAAGATGTTTATCTGCAATCACCGCACATCACATTCATTATCTTGCCCTTCTAAAACCAGATACACATCCTACTCAATTCTGTTAGAGAGGATGATTGAGTTGCAAGAGCCCTTGCAACTAATGGTCACAACACAAAAGTCAAATCGGCAGGTCCAGTCCAAGACAAAGCAAGGGATGAGGTTGAAGGAAGTGGTGAAGAGTGAGACTTTTGGGGCAAATGCCAAATACGTCACCTCTATCATACCTCTAGTTTTAACAGTCATTAGATATGGCAACTTTGACACTCCAAGCCATGGGGAGATATACAAGTGCGTCAATAGCATGCTTGGCCAAATGAAGGTAATTGTACAATAGATAAATCCCACCTAACAATTCTACAATGAGTACATTTAGTGTAGATGGAAGAAGCTTGACACTCCTTTCACGTGGCCACCTACGCATTCAACCCAAAGTGGTATGTACAAAAGCCTGTTAGAATTTTCCCCATCAATGACATGGAGGTGAAGAAAGGCTTCATGAAGGCCATCAAGAAGATGTACAATGCAAAAGAGGCCTCATTGATTCAACATGAGTGGACCAGATTTGTCAAATTCATGGGCTACTTCATTTCAAAGAAATTAGATAAGGTGACTTATCCACATGACAACCTAGTAGCATGGTGGTGATTGAATCAACCTCCATCACCAATAAGTGTTTCCTTATAAATATGATAACAGCTATCTATTGCAAAGTAAACAAAATAATCATAGATGAATGATTTATGCCAGAAGTTGCAAAGTGATACCAATAATTGCTTTATTCATTCAATATATTTCCTCATACAAAACTATAGTCCAAGGAGCCTTTACAAGATCAGACTACCCTCCCTGACTAAAAGATATCTATATAAAACCCTCGACTATTGCCAAGTAACCACAACTATCAACAACTACTAAAACCGATTTCTAATAACTCCCACAAGTCGACAAATAATTAACACATTGCCCCCCAAAAAAGAAAAGTAGTCTTTAGACGATAACTATAAGGAAAACAAAAAATGAATGACATCACTGAGGGGCAAGGGAAGGAGACATACCTGAAGGTACAGAAACATCATCGGAAATAGAAGAAGGGGGATTCGAATGGTGGGAAATAGCAGTCCATAACTTACAAACCTCTTTTGTTCTTTGTTTTAAGTGATGAGTAGCAATGAGTTCCACCTCCCTAGAACCCTTGACCATCTGAATTGCATCCATCAACTGAGATTTGGCCTTGTCAATGGCAGCTCGAAGTTCCATAATTTCTCAATCCTTTTTGCTAATTTATTTTTCTCCAACTCTATGAGTTGGGCTTGCTCGCCGACAATAGTGCCAAATGTTTACTTATTAAAGAGGATAATTATCTATTGCAGATTTAACAAAATAGTCATAAATAAATGATTTATACCAAAATTTGGAGTAATACCAATAATTACTTTATTCATTCAATATATTTTCTCATACAAAACTGTAGTCCAGGGAGCATTTACAAGATCAAACTACCCTCCCTGACTATGAGAGATCTATATAAAACCCCTGACAATTGCCAAGTAACCAGAACTGTCGACAACTACTAAAAAACTAATTTCCAGTAACTCCCAAAAGCGAATAAATAATTAACACAGTCAGAAATAACCAATTGAACAATCATAACCAAGACAAAAACGCTAACTACAATACGCACACTAGCCATTCGCCTCTTATCACAAGTTTATAGTTCCTCTGCTATTAAGAGGAACTAGTCTACATACAGCATCATCCACTATGTCAAGAGGAATAGGCCGAGTTCTAAGAGAGTGAAGAAGCTTGTGGCTGTACATAGTGCCTTGTGTCTCATGGATCGCAAGACAATTGAATACAACGAGAGTCTAGCAACACAGTCAAATTGTAGACCAAAAGGAGCCAATACTTATAAGGATAGAGCTGCACATACAAGGTTGGTTGTATTCAATTGCAAGAGCTAGATGAGTCTAGCAATTCTACCAAGGAGGAGAATGCCACAGCATTTGCATCGAACAATGAGTTCAACTGGCCATTGGTCAATTGTACTTTGTATTACAAACTTGATGAAATTGAATATTCTATTATATATACTCAATTGGTTGTCAAATTGTTTAGATAAATAAAAAATTGCAATTTATTTTAATATTTTTTGAAATTAATTTTTCAAATATTAACTTTTATATATCATTTTAACCGTTGTCCCAGATTTTTGAGAAAAGTTTGTCATTCATGAAACTCATCTGCCCATCCTAAAGGCCCCGTTGAATACTACTTAACAATGATAGCAAATCCTTGATAAAAAGATATCTGCAAACCAATGGGAAATCAGGATTGATGTCTTAAGTGTGTGATTAATCATTAACCATATATCCTCATCATTTTCATCATATATTCAAGAAACACTTAAACTTGAATGGGTAGCTTAAATGTTAATCAAGAGTGCTAAGTTGAAACCAAAAAATGAGAAGAAGAAAAAAACTGGTGCAATAAAATTTAAGACTAAAAAATTTCAAGCTTTACATTCATAAGAACCTAAATTTAGTATCCACTTTGACTGAATTCTTGACTAGGACTCTTTCTTCATTCTTACTCATGCAGAACAACTCTTATCAATGTTTTCCTCAATACACTGCATCAAGTCCTGAAAAAGAAACATGATAAATTTTTAAAGAGCATGAATGACAAGGCAGTTTCAGCACTCTATGACCTTCATTATCGAAAGCTTGAATGCGAAGAGTAGCAAGCCCATCAAGATCGAGTTTGACAGAATGATGGAAGATCTGAATACGAGAAATTTTATCAATAAATACTTCACAACGAATAACCTGCCCACTCAACATGTCTGAGGCGAGAACTGCTGTCACTCTTCGGCCACCATATGGAGCGATTGATATTAACTGTGCACTTGTCGAGCACTGACTTGTCTCATTATACTCTGATACAACAGACAATATTTCACGGTGATCCCATTGCCTGTTCATGAAAAGAAAAGTTGACCGTTAGATGCAACAAGGCCAGATAAACAAATACTCTATATTAATACTATTTACAAAAACCTTGAAAAACACACCAAAAACAGAAGTAGATGTTTAAATTACAAGCACTAGAAGCCAGAAGTTTCAGAAAGAAGGCCTAAAAACTAAAGTGCTGCTCTATTTTACAGAAATAAGCATGGATAACTAAATCTTACTCTATGACTGTAAGCCCCGTTTTCTCTGTTAACAGGTCTTCCTTTCTCATGCTCATTTAAAATTATTGTAATGCATGGAATTATTGTCGACATTTTTAGAGTTTTCCCACCATGGGTTCTCAATTTAATTAAATCTTCCATACTTAAACACTGTGAATGTTATAAAATATTTTAAACAAATTTGGACTGCTAAAATTCAATTCCAATTCCTCCGCATTAAACTTCATTTTTTATTTACTCAGACAGTTCATGATAAGATTCATTTGAAAACACATCAAGGCAGGCATAAATTCACACGAAACGATTTTGTACCCTAAGTAGTGCATCTGTTTGCTTTTAATGTGATTAGTCTAGATCAAATTAATTGGTCAATCATAAACAATAGCATTGAATTCCCAGTCCCATGCTCTACCATAATCTTGCATGCTTTTTAGAGTGAGCTTCCATGATTCTTGTCTGAGTCTTGGACTTGACTCTGCCCAATCATTGGCATTTCATACCATATACCACCTTATTGGTATTTATTCATGCCTTGGCGACCTTCCCCAACCCACCGTTCTCCAATAAGGATTTATTTCATGCCTTGGCAACCTTCCCCAACCCACCGTTCTCCAATAGGGAATATTGCTCAGGTTTAATCAAATAGATTTACATTTAAAGACAAATGAGCATACTTGCAACTCCATTGAGTATTTACCTCCACATTAAAGGTCTGCCATCCCAGATCTCAGGGCAAATTCAGGCTCTCCAGGACCCAGAATAAAGGAAGACTTCAGTATAAAATTTACCAGATTGACTTAAGACCCTTTTCTAGCCATTCAGATGGTCTGTGCAGCTCCCTGATCTCCTTTAAACAGCATCTCTCTCAATTGCAATACAGCCCATATGATCGCTTTGAAGGGTGTCTTCCTCAACACAACAGTGTTATCTCAGGACAAATTTAGACACTCCAGGCCCCAGAATAAAGGAAGACTTCAGTATAAAATTCACCGGATTGACTTACGACCCTTTTCTGGCCATTCAGATGGTCTGTGCAGCTCCCTGATCTCCTTTAAACAGCATCTCTCTCAATTGCAGTACAGCCCATCTGATCCCTTTGAAGGGTGTCTTCCTCAACACAACAGTGTTAACTTAATTTACACAAATAGAAGCACATAAAAATGCTTCCATGTAAGAGGTTTATCAGCATTCTTATTCTGATGGACCCTCTCACAGAAATGTCATTCTATCCTTACCAAATTTTAAATCGATAATTTTCTTCTTCACATGGTATCAAGCCATTTGTCTTAATTTTTCACCAGAAAGAAATAGGAAACAAACTTTTTTAAGTCTGAGGTGTGCTGTCCCAGTTTTTACCAGTTGGAAATTGAGTCCCTATGTTAAGTAAATCATTCATCCACTTGACCATTTTAAAAACCTCACGAGTCAGTGGTCATGTTTTAACTCAGTTCTTCCTCAGTTAGAATCTATTCAAATTCAGCCTTAAAATATATTGCTTCACAGTATTTTGAAAGCTACCTCATTTTCAATAAATTAATAGCTTGGAACTGACCCAGCAATATGTATTTATTACTCGGTATTATTGTGGTAGGCAAATGGATTGAAAGATGGCCAGATTCTTTGGATGGAAGTGTCGAAAGCGATGAAGTATAGATGGGCAGGGTTAGTGAAGTTTGCATTGAACACAGTGATGTCTAAACTTGCATTTCTTCCCCAGTTCACCATCCATAAAAAAATGGTTTAAGTGATAGTTGGTAAGGTCGCTAAGATTGGCTTTACCAGTCCATCTCTCTATCTGTCCCTAGGACCACTGAACTTGAACGAGCAGCAGTAATGAATGGATTGCTGTTAAAGAAAATATTTTATAAAATTGAAAATGTAACCCTTGAGTACATTAACTTAGAAAATAAAACAAAAATGGTTTAAGCGATAGTTGGTAAGGTCGCTAAGATTGGCTCTACCAGTCCATCTCTCTATCTGTCCCTAGGACCACTGAACTTGAACTAGCAGCAGTAATGAATGGATTGCTGTTAAAGAAAATATTTTATAAAATTGAAAATGTAACCCTTGAGTACATTAACTTAGAAAATAAAACAAAAAACAACAACAATACAACCCTACAATAAGTTTAAACGCAATAAGAAAATATTTTATAAAATTGAAAATGTAACCCTTGAGTACATTAACTTAGAAAATAAAACAAAAAACAACAACAATACAACCCTACAATAAGTTTAAATGCAATAAAATAAAAAACAATTAAAATAACATTCAAAATGATATTTTAAAAAAACTAAATAACTTGAACTTTTTTAAACAAATTAAAAATCTCACAAAATACTTGCCTTTGATCGATAAAGTAACCTAAAGCCTGTTTGGAAACAATTTTTCAGGGTTTCCAAACAGGTTTTAGGTTCCTTTATGACACATAAATGTTTGTTTTATTTTAAAAATTCATTTTTGTTTAGTTTGGACATGTTCTTTTATTTGGGTGGCTGTGGGTTCTCCCAGAAATGGCTGGGCATGGCTCAGGTTCAGCCAAGGAACAACCTGGGTTCAGCTATGGCACGGCCCTACGGTCCCAGGTACCTTGTACCTCTGCTCCGAGCCAACTTTCCTCATATCAAAAAAATGATTGTTCCTACATTTTTGCTCTCCCTCACTCTATTAAATGATGGACTTTGTTAATATTTGGTCCGCTTGATTTTGAGGGCACATTTCTCTTGAGTAGATGCCTCCCACATGATTTCATAATGTTTTGTGCAGGTTGATTGGCCTTTAAGCATGCAATTAGCTGCTTAAGGCAGCATCTTTATTTTTACTCTCATTGTGTGTTGTTTAAACTTTGTCGCAGGTTGTTTTTGTGCTTTATAACCAGTCTGCTAACATGAATCGCAATGTTTCTTAAAAGGATTCTCCCTAAAATGGTGTTGTCTCCATCTGCGATCTTCGTGGAACTTTCTGCAACCATGATATGGAACTAGCACTAATAGCTCTACTATTTTGAACTGTGCCAGTTAGTCGCTGATAGCTATTTGTCGTCAGTTAATCATCTTCAGTCTGTTTGTCTTCTATTGTCATTTGTTTATTTCTTTCTAATGGATGCATCCAATCTAAATCAAAAACCTCAAAAAACATCACAACCATCCTAGTTCTTTGATTTGTGAATATCAATAAATGTATGTATTTTAGGTAGATATGAAAGCCCCCCCTAAAGATGGATAATAGAGTAAAGACCTCAGTACTGCCCTAGACAAGTTTTCCATTTGAAAATTTACGTGCATGCATATGGACTATCTTAATTTATCTCTCTTCCTCCAAAACTACTAAATAAAAAAGAATATTCTCTATTGATTCAACTCTGCTTCCATTTTTTGTTCCTGTTCATCATTTTTCATTAAAAGAAAGAGAAGTGATACAGCTCTGCTTATCCTCTTTGTCCATCTTCTTGGAGGAAAATAACTAGGCTACACACCACAGACATTGGAATAAAAAATTTCAAGCAAATGAAAGTGTTTTAGTCCAAAACATTTATTAAAAATATAAAGAATATCAAAACATAAATCAAAAGGGATTACACAGACACCCAATGCATAAATCACATAAATGAACCAAACGAATAAAACTGGGCAAGAGTCAAGACACAACCACACCAAGGGCACCACATACATCAACCAACAAGCCAGAAATTCATGGGATATAGAGGTACCCAATTAGACCAAGTGCCAAGACAAGACACGTTAGTTCATCAAATAAGTTGTCATCCAAACCCATTCCTGATGCAGAGCACGCAGCGAAGCGGTGAAAACAGATCAAAATACGGAACTATTGCTGTGGTTGAACCTTTGAACCACATGAACCATTGAATCTTCAACTATCGGTTCAACATACTTCCGCTGACCAGAATTAATGCTGTCGGCAACTATCGGTTGAACCGTTTGTATCTTGCTGAACCCGCTGTATTTGTTGAACCGTTGAACCGCTGAACCATTGAACCGCCAATTCAACTATCGGCACCACTTACTCCGATGAACCAATGAACCTATTGAACCCTTTGAACATTTGAACTGGTTCAACCGTCGGTTCAACCAAATGCTTTCTGTCGTCTCAAAAAATCTTCCGAAGGTTCTTCTCACCCCGATGCATTACTTACTTTCTATTGCCGGTTCCCTCTACCGATCCTACCGGTCATTCCTTGTATCCGCAGAAAGTGAGCATCCAACATACACTCTATGTTACCCTTCCGGCCAGTCATCCCGAATGTCACTCGCATACAACTACGATATACACACAGATTGTCTTCAACATACAATTTCAGGATATACACAAAATGTATATTCGCATACAGTTGCGATATACACAGGAAATGTATCTCCAGCGGAACAATGCCAAAATCTTACGCCGAGGACGTCCTCTACAACCAAACTCGCAGTTTCTATTCCGTTGAACCCTAGCACATAGAGATGCTAAGCTCTCTACTGTGACAGCTCTTTCAAAGATTGGATCCTCTGTCCCATTCTGCCATAAACACGAACAAAAAGAAAACAAAATAGAAAACTATGTACAGGGTCCATTCCACTGATTTCAAAGAAATCCACCAGTGGAATGGTTTCAATCTCGCATCTGGACAACAGAAAACTAGAGTATGTACAGAACAATTCGATACAGATAATATACACAGAACAGCTTGATACACAGAGATTTTACACAGAACTTGTAAAACACAAATGACAGAATTTTCTATTTCTTCAATCAAACTTCATCCTCTGCTCTCTTCTTCCAAGAATATGTTTATATCTCTCCCCATTCAGTTCCAACCGGAACACCAAAAGTTGGAGTCATTACAACTTCCAACCGGAATACCAAAAATCACCCGACACATGTTTGGCATGCGACAAGATTTAAACACATTAACAAGACACCTAAACATAACACACTTGATTTAATTATCCACGTACCCCAATTGCCCAAGATGTTCAAATTGGCTTATCAGGATGCCAAATTTGTAACATTGGTTCACATGATGGGGTTTTTATTACAAACATGAAATCACAACACAAGTCCTACAGGACAACACGAAAAAACATAGAAATGCATAAAATATGATAACATATTAATACCTTAGTCTTCTCCATCAGATGTATATTTGGCTTGTTGAAGGGGTGCTCCTGCACCAATTCCATCATCATTGAAACATCTAGCCTGTCTATCCTACTAGGTTAGCATCCATTTGATATTACTATGGAGTCAAAATGGGCAGTGCACTGCATTTACGTGTAAGTCTATCTATTCCTCCTAAAGTCAGTTCTCTACTCTACAGTTATACCTTTTGCAAATCCTATGTTGTACCAAAATCAGAAACATGTATTTAGTAACTTCGAAAACACTGGAAGAGGAACAGGTCAGAAAACAATAGAATGGGGTCGACTTCTTAAGGAATATGCAGGGAGCAGAAAATTGGCAGGAGAAAAAATCTGAAACAGTCAAGAATTTAAGTGATTCTTAGAAACAGCATTGCATACTCCTAGAAGTCAGAACTTCAGAAACATTCTGGAAAAATCAGTTTCAACACAGGAAACTTTAAGAAAATTCCTGGGGAACACTTGCAAACTACTGAAAGTATTTCTGAACTGTCCATAGATGAATAAAATTACTGAAAGTTTCTGGCTCCTCTCTATGCTTCTGAAAATGTTTCCACCACCTAATGGTATTCAGAGTGCAAATTCCATAAATTCGGCTTGGTTTTCGTCGTCAAAGTGCACCTAATTGAAATAAAATGAGAATATCTACTACTCTAGAACTGAATCAAGACTGCTTAAATATAACAGAGCAGGTAAGGGCCAAGGCCACTCTGCACTTTGCAGGTTGTTTTCGCTAACTAAACTAAGATGGTTTTCACATCATTAGTTAAGATATATGGCACTGTATTATTTGCAAAAGCTCTTAAGCCACATTGAAGAAACTATACATATGTATAATTTGTTACAGAGATGCATACCAGAATTCTCTCTTGTGAAATGAGACTAAATCAATCCAAACATTTCTAAATTTTTAGGCCATTGCCCTGAAATAGGGAGCATATTTGTTTGTTTCAAATAAAAGTTTTTCACATAGACTGGGAGGAGCTCAGGTGATCAGGGATTTCACAGCATAGCATCAGTTTCAAATTCTGAGGGACATGATAAAGAGTATGAAGTTAATTAAGATTTCGCATCTAATTTGCTGGGTGTGGCATGCCCCAACTGTGTAGAGCTGCGCAGGGTGCAAATCCCACAGATGATACTGTCCCTCAGCCACGGCAACTAAGCCAAAGGTTACGTTGAAAAGAACTATGGTGCTAAGCGTAAGAATTTAAAAATATTAATTACTTCATGTGGAAAGGGATGAACTAAGTGATTGGGGTTTTCATAACAGGGCCCCGGGTTTAAAATCTGAGAGACCATATAATTGGGTAAAATTCTGCATCTAGCTCACTGGCCATGGCATACCCTACCACCTAGCGCTGGGTGCAGTGTAACTCCCACAGAAGATACCATCCCTCAGCCGTGGAAACTAAGCCAAAGGTTACTTCGAGAGAAAAACGGAGTAACAATACAAAAAAATAAGCTAATTCAAATTCTTTTATAGTTTTGGGCCAATACCTTGAAAATATGAGAAATATTACATGTTTCGGGCCTAAGCGGTGTGTATGTTTGTGATGGTTTTGTTCATGATTAATTGTATGAGAGATTAAGATTCCAAAAGTTTAGAGTTCTTCAACGTAATAATGTTTACAAAGTATGCTCTAAGTCAGGTGCATTTTACAGTTATATTTAATGAAAAATATTAAATCCAAATGTTTTGCACGAAATGAAGAAAACGAACTGACCAGGTAAAGCAGCCTTCCTTTCCGCGAAGTCTGAAGCCAACTGGATTCGAAATACGAGGAGGCAGCAAAACATTGAGATCATTTAAACTTGGAAAGCCAGCCAAAGAAGCCGCATATTTGGCACTCAGCGCAACAAAAACTGCACATAATGCAGCCACTGGCAGAGCCCCCACAAGAAAATAAAACGCCGTCATTACTGTAATCTGAAAGCACTACTATATTTGCACCTACATTTCACTCTTACAGATTTGCTAAAGTTTTCAGCGTTTTACAGCAAAACCCTGAGGTTAGGGTTTCAATACATTACGGCATATTTGGCTTCAAAATTTGCAGTCATTAAAGCTTCTGGTTCAGAAATTTTAATTTGCATTAAATCGTTCCAATTTAACCAGAAATATGGGGACCTTCTTGCCAAAAAAGATCATATTTATTTTACACGAGGAACCATGGCGCGGAAGTAGTTGAGAAAATTTAAGCGACGCGCTTGCAGAATGTCTCCTTTAATTTAAAGGAGATTTGTGTAATTCGTTATCGAGGTTTCTTAAACCCTTGAAGGGTTTTTCAGGACGTGGCGAGAAGACGTCGCAGGAAAGTTCTTTGTCTCATATGGAATGAAATGGCGGGAATAAGATTGTGCAATTCTTTGAGAAACTATTTTAACGGTAAAATTTGCATACCCATGCCATTTTTTATTTAGTAGTGTTGATTTTGAGGAAATAAGATGGTGCAATTTTTTTCAGAAATTATTGTAACGGTCAAATTTGCATGCCTATTTTTTTTTTCATTTAGTTTTGTGTTTAGGACATATATGTGTGGAGTGCAATTTTGTATGGAGTTGGCTTCATTTTCTTAGTTTTTAGTTATATCTATACACATATTTATTAAGGGTTTTTCTTTATATAATTTATTTAAAAAGGAGAAGGTTGAGAAAACAAGAGAATTCGTCATCAAGATAAATAGTAGATGATCAATGTTGCAAAAAGATAAAATGTTTTGATTAGTTGTCTCGTGAGTTGCCTTTGATCTTATGGATGTTAAGATCATTTTCTTATATTATATCCCCACACACTTAACCCCTACTTTATCCTTACATATACTTCAATACATTCATCTCCTCTGAACATTTATTACACTTACCTACCTAGATTTGCCCATCCAAGGTTATTTCCACAGTCATAGAGTCAACCTTGTGGTCACAGACTTAACCCTTGCCTTCCTAAATTTCAAATTCAATTTTTGGCCAACTAGATCCTTTATTTTCCTACCTTAAGCCAACTAATTACACATCTTTTTGATATTTGATGTTATGTGCTACTATTTAAAGGCATTCATTTATCATCCTCAAGTATCCTTTTGTCCTCTCTCATCTTAATGAGTTGAACATTTAGAATTGGTGCACTAAAATAGATCTAGATTTGCATATTTGTTTTAGGAACATTTTCATGGCTAGAGAGTGTTGTCCTCGACCATTTACCTAATTTCTATGGGGGTTGACCTAAGAGAACGTGTTCCCTTGTAAAACTACAAACAATCCTCCAAAGGTATTATTAAATATCACCAGTCCCCAAATATGAAAATAGGTAGACAAAGAGGCATATCAAGTGAAATAGAGAGAACAATTGTGTAGATCACTAAATCTAGTCCATAGGACACATAGTACATATGCAACTAATTTTTTTTAATCGCTATGATACTAGGAGCTGCATTACTTGCATTCCTAAGTGAAAAAGGTAACTCATTGACACCTTGGAGTGATTAGGCAACAATTCTAACCCACTTAAATATAAGTTTTAACTAAGCCTCTAGCTTTAATTTAATTAATTGTAACTTAAATACCTCTATACCTGGTATCACAATTAAATTTATATTTTAAAAAATATATCTATAGTATGTCGAGAAATGTCTTTTTGTTTTATTTGTGCCTTTTGTGTTTTCTATAGCTTGTGTGATTTTCTCCAATTTCTTTTTTTTTATTTTTATTTTTTATTTTTTCAACTTTCTAATTTCTTTTTTGCTTTTTAATTTTTATTTTTTTCAATTTCTTTTTGGTTCCATAGTTTTTATGATTTTTTTCACTTTTTTTCCTTCAAGGTTTCCAATTTCTTTTTTTGTTTTTATTTTTTTTATTTTTTTGCTATATATTTACATAGAAAAAATGAGTGCTCTCATCTCCACCCCGATATGAGTGTAGAATATCTCTCAGCGTAATTAAACTAGTATATCTATATTTAAAAAATATATCTAAAGTAAGCTGAGAGATTGTTGGCGTTTCAATTCGCACCTCTGGAATGCGGTTTGGAAACGGACAGCTATGCATAGATAAACTGCTCTCCTATTGGAAGGGGGAGTTCCTTTTCTTGCTGATGTTCACTGAAAAGATAAATTAAATGAAACTTCGCCTATCTTCTTTTTGATTCTCAACTGCGAGCACAAGGTTATAAAATTCTAAACGCTGCAGAAGAGGTTTTTTCCTTTTATAAAACTTCTATTACGCCAAAGCAAAGACTAATGACGCTTTTAATCTCCTGAGTAAATTCAGAGCAAAGGAAATTAAAAGTGAACAAGGAATGATTGTTAACACAAAAACTTAAGCAATTTTCTTCCAGATTAACACCACAAGACTTATAGTACTTTAATGATGGAAGCTGAAACGAAAGCTACAAAAGCTACACATCTGACGATGAAAACTTGATGAATCGAGATAGAATATCAGAGCAAAATAGGCATGAGACTTCTATTCAATATCACAAAGTTGGAACAACTCCAGGACAGCGATACTGCAGCAAAAGGTAGGCATACAACAAGCGATCGAACACCGGAGAACAGATTACACAAAGTGAACAGACACTTGGAATATCAAGATTTGCAAGCTAGAAATAGGCACAGCAAATTTACTATCACAATTACCATTACATACAATGGGCAAGGATGCCCTTATTTATACTAAAATCAAAGGAGTAGGGAACCCTAAAATCTCCTTGATTAACCCTAACTTGCCAACTCGCAAGCTTTATTACTATTATAAGACAAAGATACAATAAACAAATGCTTTAAAGCAAAGAAGATTCCAACTATCACAAAGTGATTTCTTTCTAAATATAGAATGGATGAGCTTAGGATGAAAGCAAATGCTTTAAAACAAAAAGCATCTGTTTTAAAGCTGCTTTCCTTTGAAATACATCCTCATCAACATTCTTGCTTTTTGGTGATGTCATCCGTTGATATTCTGGGAAATAATATCTTCTAAAAAGTGAGTGACTGCATCTTTGCCAGGAACACTAATACTCTCTAGAATGATATTATGATTTTCTAACATTTCTTCACCGTTGGCAACCATCTGAAGAAATTCATGAACTTCACCCACAGCCTTGTCGAACTTCACTGTCATTGCGGCAAAATGACTCATCTTGTCGGCATTGATATCATCATTAAAATTACTGCGAACAAGAGTTTGGAACTCTGCTTGCACTTCCCTGAGATCATACAGGGTACCATCTTCTCTTTCATACAAACACGAGATCTGAGAAACAAAGGATCTGACGAACTTGAGGATGTTGACTACCTTTTCTTTCCATTCTGTCAAATCTAAAATCATACTGTCATAAGTTTTTACTGTGAAAAGGTATTGCGCCTTCCAAGTAGAAATTGTCTTCTTATCTTCAGCTGAATCCACAGAATCAAGTGCAATCTTCAAGTCAGAGATAATGATCTCGAACACTGGTCTAGTTTCTGCCATGGTCTGTTGCAATCCCTGTATGCCTTGGCGTAAATCATGAGTGTTGTACTTTAATTGATAAAGCTCTAAAAGTACAACTCTCCCTTTAGTCACAAATTCTTCCACCCAATTGTTCATGTGCCTCCCATAGAGGACTGGCTGACTGAAATGCCGCTAATCGGCTGGTGATTCTAGATTTGGTAGAAGCAGTAAATCAGCCTGTGATGCACCATGGAAAAGGTTAGAAATGTATTGCCGCAGCTGTCTAACTTCAGCTTTGAGAGCTGCTTTGTCTTCTCCATCTTTCAACACCCTTTCCTTCAAATTATTCGTTGCAACCTCGAAGAGATTTACATCTGTATGGCGGGTACTTCTGCCAAGGTTAGCTTTGACAACTGTGAAGTCATCAACCTCAACATCATCAGCACTTCTATTTTCTGGCGGTGTAGTAGTTTCGAGGATTATTTCTCCATCCGCATTCTTCTCAATGCGAACCTGCTTCTTCAGCTTCTTGTCTGGTGTGTCTTGGTAGACACTTTAAGCTCTGTTAAATCCAGCTGATATGAGGGCTTTCTCTTATTCCTTCCCAGAATGTTTTCAAGCCAGGTTAAGCTTTCATCTCTTTGAAACTCAATTCTAACCTCATCAGCTCCTGATGAATCAATATGTGCATCAAAGTTGTGAACCGACGAATCTGGCTCTGAATCTATGTGGATAGGAGAAGTGATCAGTGAAGGAGGAGAAACATGATCTGGAGGTAACGCTTCAACATGCAGCGTTGGTTCAACATGAACTTTTGATTCAACTGGTGGTTGTTCCTGCTGGACATGAGTTGGAGACTCATCCTTTTTCCTCTTTAACTTAGCCATTTTTGTTCCTTTTGGGAGAACACTCATAGCTTTTACCCTTCGTTTTGGCTTGGAAGTGGAAGGCTCTAATGGTTGCACAACTGGCGGCTCTGCTAATGGAATATCATCCTTCTGCTTAGTCTTTAAGAATATCAAATTGTTTTTAACCACTCGACTTGTTCTTTCTTCAATAGAAGTGCTCTCTTTTACTGACTAATTAACTGGTGGCAATGGTTGTTGCTCAATTTGGTCTCTAAAATACATGGGAAGTAGAACTTCACCACTCTCTGTCAAACCCTCTATGTCTTCTGATAGGATATCAGACATCTGCTGAAGAGTAAACCTGCTGTAACTGCGTTCTCGCACTTCAAACTCATCAGCACAATTAGCCCAGAAGTCTTTTTTGCAAACTTGTACGTATAATTCTGACCCAGATGTGATGCAAAAACACCATGAGGATCATATGAAGACCTTCTGTTGAAAAACTTAAGACCATATTTGGATGATTCATTACCGATTGCCTTGGCATCTGCTCCAGATCTGCATCTGTAAATACTCATCCCAAGTGGAAAATTGAAAGTTGTCTTGCGTCTGCTACGCAAAAATGTATGAACTTCATAAGCTTGCCTCAAAAATTCCATAAATGCAATTTCATCTATAGGATATCTTGGCAACATGGCTGGCTCTCCTGAGAAGCCATATACTCTGATGTAGGAAAAAGTAGGAAATTGGATAACCCAATCAGCCCATTCTGCCATTGCTATTCTAGCATCTGCTGAAAACCGTATATGCAACTCATTGTCCATATCTCGCACTGCATGCATGAAGAATGCATCATTCACCCGCCTATAATGTCGTTCAGCTTGAGAGATTTCTAACTGCGGGAAATGATGATAAACATGCTGAGTACCCAGAGTTCCAACAACATTCAAACCTCTGAATTGTCCCTGAAAAGCCATCAAATACACAAAGTATGATATCATGTGGAATTCATGAGCCCTTTGAAAATCAATTATTTGTTGGTGGAGACTATCACTGATGAGTGTCGACCAGTCATAGAATTTGATTCCATCAACAATCTGGGACATGATATAAAACATCCAAGGCTGGAACTTATTTGCATCTGCTTGACCCGTAATCCGACTTAGCAGAGTTATCATTATTGCGTGTTCCTCCTTGAATTCTCCACGTCCAACATTCTTTGGCATGACATTCTGCTTCTATTTTAACCACCTCTGACCAATCTTTTTCTGGTATTTTTCTTTATCATTATTCCAAACCCTCTTGCATACTTCAAGTGAAACAGTTAAGTTTTCTCTCCAAACAGGTAGTGTAAAACACTTTTTAATGTCATTTGGCCTTAGGCTGCAAAGCACGCGTCCATCTCTTGACTAGATTTCTCTTGTGACCGAATTGTAATGCGTCATGCAAGCAATCACAAACTTGATACTTTGCACTGTGATAGAAAATGATGTTGCTGCAAGCAAACCGGAGTGTCCTAGATTCCTGATAGCATTATTTCCTGCATCCTCCAAAGAATGTAAATTGATCATTGGAAGTACTTTGTGCAAGTCTGTTTCACAAGTTCTCAGGTAATCGTGAACCAACGTCGTTTTGGGTCTAATTTGTGTCGGAGAGTACTGCATATTGGAAGATTTGAAAATCGACTATGAACACGCCTATGTCAGAAAAATCTTGGACAAATGGCTAAAAATTACTTGCTAATTTTTTTAAAAAAGCAGAGTGTGAGCAAAAAAAGTTGGCACATGGGTTTTGTAGAGAATTCTGTTTCGAAGCAACCCAGATTCCTAGATTTTGAAAAAATGGAGATTTTCTCAAAAAAGTAGGAAAAAAGTAGATTCCTGAAAAAAGCAAAACTCCAATCTTCAAGAGGATGATATTCTGGATGGACCCATCTCGACGGAAACTGAAAAAACTCTGGTCAGATTTCTGAAAAATGATCCCCTTGAAACAAGGACCCTGAAAAAGTGAGCCTCCCTACTTCCTCAATTCGAAACTATGAAGAACGTTGAAAAAATATTTCGTTTGGGTCTTCGAATCTTCATTGAAAGAAAAATAAAAATCTTTCCTTTAGATGCAACCTGCAAAAGATAATGAAATAAAGAAGCCAAATGCTTGTCTTTATAGATCTTTAAGGCGAAAAAGCAGTTTTATTTGTGTGAGAATAAAACTTGGACCTCATCCATGAAGAAAGAAACTTTTAAAACACAAATCCAAGTGGATGTCTTCGAATAGGAAGAATCCCTATTTTGTAGCTGCCTATGGCTTCATGTGCAAGATGACGAAAAATATCTTCTTTTGATGATGTCATCGAACACGCGAGTTGAAAGAAGTGCTAGCCAATTTTTCTTCGTTTTCAACACTTCAACACTCGTTTTGACTTAAATATGGTCTGTATCTGACTTCAACAGGGTGGAAAAATGTCACCGTTGACTGAAAAAGCTAACTGATGCTGACATTTTGGAGGTTTATCAACTAAGATTCCATTTCTGGCCTCCGACTGACGATTCGGCATCGTTTGACCAAGTTTGACCTCCTAAAAACTGCCAACGGGTGAAGATTGGGAATAAAAATGTCAAAAAACACTGTGGATATGGAAAATATTCTATCTCTGGTCAAGTTGGGCACCCCAAGTCACCTGGGGCACCTGGTTTCACCAGACTTAGCCATTTTTATGAAAATTGTAACTTCTTCAATTTCTCGACTTGCGCACGCGTTCTGGTGGCAGAGGACCCCTGTTTGACTGTTGTTTTCTATCAACTGGGATAAAACTGAGTCTGATGATCTAGAAAATAGGTAGGCCTAATGAAAATTGAGTTGATTGTACTCTCTGTCTACCTCAAAAAATGTGCCAAACTGATCAACTCTAAACCGAACCAGGCTGACGAAAGGATATTCACATTTTTCAAGAAAAACTTCAAAAATATTATAACTCTGGTGAGTTTGGGTGCCCCAAGTCACATGGCGTGCCTATCCTTCAATGCCTTAGAAAATTTTCTGAAAAAACTCACTTTTTGTACCTTTTCTCGATTTCTGTGCCCACAGCCCCTGTTCGATCTTCGATTCTAGTCATTCTGACGATTGTCGAGGCAGGATGGAGGGTGATCTAAGTAGTCTAAACATATCTGTGATGAAATCCTGGCTTTGACTAACTTTTGACCAAGTTTGACCAACCGAGAAAGAGCTGACGGAAACATTTTTTACGTTTCTCGAAAAACATGAAAAAATCTAACACTTGAAAGTTTGGGCACCCCAAGTCACCTGGGGCACCTGGATTGCCAACAGTTAGTCAAATTTATGATTTTTCAACCTCTCATTCCACCTTGGATCCATCTTGCATCATTTTATGTGCATCATCGAGTTGACGACTGTTTGTCAGTTCTGCGTCATTGGAACAACGTTGAAAACTTGTCGACGAGCTCTGGCAGATGAACTTCCTCTGTTGATGACTTCAGAGCTCATGCTTCGTCTTCTGAAAAAGCAGAAATGACCCAGTAGAGAAAACTTGATCATTTAAAGATTCCGTCTGAACCACGCCGATCGTGAAGCAAAATCGACCAATAGAATCAAGTGCAGCACCTGAGTCAGAGATTCTATTTTTAGAAAGTTTTGCCAGCATCCATATCTCGAGAAACCCAGCAAACCTAACCTGACATCTATTTTTAGAAAATTTGCTTTTTTGACTTTTTGACGAAAAATTTTCTAGACTTGTTCAAAATGCCTTAATGAAGCAAAAAAATTGGTTGGGTACAACAGAGATATCCTTCTGGAGGCATCTATTTCCACCTATGTATAGTAACTTGATTAAAAAAATAGGCACCTCGAGAAGATATCTCTCGACATACTTTATATATATATATTAAATATAGGTATACTAGTTCTATTCCTAACCCTAAGTCTATCACTAACCCAAATTCTATCCCTAACCCTATTTGTAAGTCTAATTATTACCCTAACACTAATAGTAACCCTAATTCTAACTCTAACCCAAACCCAAACCCTAATTCTAATTGTAACCCTAACCCTAACCCTAATTCTAACATTAACCCTAACCTTATTTCTAACTCTAATTTTAGCCCTAACCCTAATGCTAAGCCTAACTCTAACCCTTAATATAACTCTAGCCCTTCTTTTGACCCTAATTCTCATTGTAATTCTCACCCTTTTTTTAACTGTAACCCTAAACATAGCTCTAATTTAACCCTAACTCTAACCCTAACAATGACCATAATTCAAACCCTAAACCTAACCTTAATACTAACCTTAACCTTAACTCTAATTCTAAAATTAACCCTAATTATAGTCGTAACCCTAATCCTAACCATAACCATAATTCAAACCCTAACCCTAATTCTAACTCTAACCCTAACACTAACACTAACTATAATTCTAACCTTCACCCTAATTCTAATTCAAACCCTAACCCTAACCTTAGTTCTAACCCTAACCTTGATTCCCACCCTAACCCTAAACCTTATTATAACCCTAACCCTACTTTTGACCCTAATTCTCACCCTATTTTTTACTGTAACCCTAATTCTAATTGTAATTCTAACCCCTATCCTAACCCTAATTCTAACTACTATTCCAACCCTAACTCTAATAATTTTGACCCTAACCCTAACCATAATTCTAACATTACCCCTAATTATAGTTGTAACCTAATTCTAACCCTAACCCAAACCCTAACCCTAATTGTAATCCTAACCCTAACTCTAATTCTATCCCTAACCCTATTTGTAAATCTAATTCTTACTCTAACACTAACAGTAACCCTAATTCTAACTCTAACCCAAACCCTAACCCTAATTCTAAATGTAACCCTAACCCTAACCTTATTTCTAACTTTAATTTTAGCCCTAACCCTAATTTTGAGCCTAAACCTAACCCTTATTATAACCCCAACCCTACTTTTGACCCCAATTCTCATTGTAATTCTCACCCTTTTTTAACTGTAACCCTAAACATAGCTCTAATTTAACCCTAACCCTAACCCTAACTCTAACCCTAACAACAATCATAAATTAAACCCTAAACCTAACCTTAATACCAACCTTAACCCTAATTGTAACCTTAACCTTAACTCTAATTCTAAAATTAACCCTAATTATAGTCGTAACCCTAACCCTAATTCTAATTCTAACCCTAACCCTAATTCAAACCCTAACCCTAATTCTAACTCTAACCCTAACACTAACCCTAATGCTAACCTTCACCCTAATTCTAATTCAAACCCTATCCCTAACCCTAACCTTAGTTCTAACCCTAACCCCGATTCTCACCCTAACCCTAACCCTACTTTTGACCTTAATTCTCATTCTAATTATTACCCTATTTTTTATTGTAACCCTAATTCTAACCCCCATCCCAACCCTAATTCTAACTACAATTCCAACCCTAACTCTAATTTTGAACCTAACCCTAACCCTAACCCTAACCCTAATTATAACATTACCCCTAATTATAGTTGTAACCTAATTCTAACCCTAACCCTAATTATAACCCAACCCCAACCCTAATTCTAACCCTAACCATAAAGCTTATTGTAACCCTAAACATAGCTCTAATTTTAACCCTCATTTTTTTTTCGTGTAAATATATAGTCAAAAAATAAAAAATAAAAACCAAAAAAGAAATCGGAAAAAATAAAAATTAAAGATTAAAAAAGAAATTGGAAAAAACCAAAAAAGAAATTGAAAATAAGAAAATCACAAAAAGTATAGAACCAAAAAAGAAATTGGAAAAAAATAAAAATAAAAACTAAAAAAGAAATAGGAAAAAAATAAAATAAAAACCAAAAAAGAAATATTGCTAATTGCTTTTTTTGTTTTTATTGTATATTGCTGATAACAAAAAAAAATGAAAAACTAAATTAGAAAAATATTTTTAAAGATTTTTTTTAATGTTGTTTTATTTTTTTTAATAAAGATTCTACATAAGAATCTTATAAGTTAACATAGAAATTCCAAAATCTTTCAGCTCCCATTCGTGCTGTGAATGTAGGAACGCCTCTCGGCGTAATAATAAATTAAAAAAAACATTTATAACAAATATCCTTAATATATTTTCTAATTAATAATTATCTTTATACACTTGGCCAATTAATTAAATAATACTTACTAACTAAATACTCCATTTAATTGTGGAGATGAGAGCACTCATTTTCTGTGTAACTATATAGAAAAAAATAAAGAATAAAAATCAAAAAATAAATTTTTAAAAAATAAAAATAAAAACCAAAAAAAAAATTGGAAACATTGAAGAAAAAAAAGTGGAGAAAATCACAAATCAAAAAAGAAATTGAAAAAAATAAATAAATAAATAAAATCACAAAAACTATGGTACCAAATTGAAAAAATTAAAAATGAAAAAAAAAATGGAAACTATTGAAAGAAAAAAAAATGGAGAAATCACAAAAACTATGAAAACTCTAAAAAAGACGCAAAATAAAAATAAAAAGAAGTTGGAAACAGTTGAAGGAAAAAAAGTGGAGAAAATCACAAAAACTATGGAACCAAAAAAGAAATTGGAAAAAATAAAAACCAAAAAAAATTGGAAAAAAAATAAAAACCAAAAATGAAATTGGAAAGTGAGAAAAACCAAAAAAGAAATTGGAAAATAAGAAAAAATGGAGAAAATAAAAAAACTATGGAACAAAAAAAATTGAAAAAATTAAAAAAATAAAAACCAAAAAAGAAATTGCAAACGATTAAAGGAAAAAAAAGTGAGAGACTATAGGAAAAAAAAAGATATCCCATGTCTCCATGCGACTGCTTAAGTTATTTTTCTGCTTAGTTGGAGTGGCACCATGGAAATTTACAATTATGGGAAAAGGATAATATAGAATCTTTATTTTTGTGAAGCATCTACTGTTTAGGAATTGCAAATACGCTGTGAAGAAAAGCGGGGGGGGGCTGAAATAAGCAACCACTGCATAATGAAAAATATGTCATGTGGTTGCATATATTTCCTTCCCTCCCTTTTTTCATTTTTCTTCTAAATGAAGATAATTTATTTTTATTTTTATATATAGTAAAAACTATAAATTAAGATAACTGCTTGAGATAAGTAGAAAATAAAATATTCACGGGATCAGTAGCTCCACAAATATCTCCTAAAAAAATTGAGTGGCTGGCCAAAATAAGCTAAGCAGCAGCATGGGGCATGTCCTAAGATACTATTTTAAATATTGCCTAAAAAATCATATAAAACTCTTTCT
Organism: Cunninghamia lanceolata; assembly: GCA_027924645.1. Taxonomy (NCBI): domain Eukaryota; kingdom Viridiplantae; phylum Streptophyta; class Pinopsida; order Cupressales; family Cupressaceae; genus Cunninghamia; species Cunninghamia lanceolata. The sequence goes on along the minus strand of BSBN01000165.1, from coordinate 7,179,580 downwards.
TTCTTTTCTTTTACAAATCTTTTCATTTCATTTCTTTTTTGTTCTTTAATTTTATTTTGTTTTTTATTATTGTTGCAGGTAGAATGGAGTGTTGAGAATGAAACTCCATGGACAAACCATGGAATTTACACAAACTCTCTTTTCAAGCAGGCAATCATATTTTGATAGGATTTCATTACATATTTTATTTGTTTACAAACCCTCTTTTGATTAAACAAGTTGCAATCTAATTTTGTTTTGTAGGTATTATGGGTTTCATGAATCTAATATTCCAATCTAGAGCCATGGAGGCAGATGTTGATGGACCTAATATTCCTGTCGCATGCTAACAATTCATGCTCATACTTAATTATTGTCATTTGTGGTGACAATCAAAATATATGTGTTGTCATAATATGGTTTGGGTTTGAGAACCAGAGAAAAACCTTGCAAGTAACAGTAAGACTATGGAAGAATGCTAATGGAAATAGGTTTATGTCTATTAGGTGTTCAAATGTGGAATCTTTGTCAAAGTAGGATGACAGGAAGTAACAAGACATGCCAAATACATGAAGACATATTATCCTTTATTCATTGATGAAGTTAATATATAATGTTGCAAAGGCAACTGTGGGAAAGTAGGTTCCCATGACTAGGTATGGAATGCATCGACTTTATTTGCCAAAATTATTTAGAGAGGTATAACCCATGATAATGGGTGTTCTGCAAAGTTGCAAGTGCAAGCCCATATAAACGATATCTATGGATTATGATTGTCTAGGGGTCCTCTACCTATACTATGTATAATAGATGTATTTATACAACATTCATCAATGAGGCCTTTCATAATGTGCTAAGAAGTGTAGTGTCTATATGGTGTGCTTTACACGTGGATGTGCAAGTGATAAATGTTAGACCTGTATGGTGCTATTTGTAACACAGTGTCGAGTTGTTCCAAACGTCAATCTCATATGGTGCCAACTAGATGATGGGATTATGTGGTTTTGGGTGAGGCTGTGTATGTGACATGTATGGTATTGAATTGGTTGTCGCATGTGCACCCATGTGCGAGGTTGCATACAATGTGAAGATGTGTTGCAAGAGTCACTAAAACTACTATCAAAGTTGATGTGCAAACTCTTGAGATGAAGTTGTGCAACTTGATCAAAGAGTGTGTACATGGCTATCTTACACTAAGTTACATGAAGTTATTTATGATTCATGCTTGTGTAGATGTGAGTGAAGCCATTGTATCATGTCTCAATTCACGTGCAATGCACATTGACATGAAGTGTGAAGGTAAGGGAATATTGTAATGTCCCCTTTCTAGTGGAAACACTTAAACCTGAATCTGCATTCAAAGTGATTCTCAAGGAGACATTAGAAACATTAGAGATGAATAAATTTCATAAGTACGTTAGGGAGAACATTATACATATTTCAAGACTCATATCTTCCCCTCCTATTCTTCACCATGGAATTGGGATTTACATGACTAGGGCGTGCCGAAGCCATCTCTGGACCCGGTTTTAGAAACTTAGTCCTAGCCTTTGGGGTCTATATATACGAAGTCTCGAATTTGGCCTCGTGAACTATGTCCCAGCCTTTGGGATCAATACGAGATCTCTGGACCCGGCCATGGGAACTATATCCTAGCCATTGGGGTCTATACAGGGGATGGAATTTCTTTGCCTTTCCCTACAATACCCATGATTCCTCATTGGATGAAGTAATATGGACTACAGAAATATGATCTTTATTTCAATATTCCCTTGTACTCTAGATGGAATTCTATTATACCATTATCATCATAATGTATGAATTAAAGACATTCATATTGCAAATCGAAGGACTGTTATATGACATCCTTGTTTTAATACAATTGTTCACCATTGTTAGATCTTAAGTCTAAATATGGATATCAATTTAGTTATGTATAAAGAAGACATTTCATTATAAACTATAATCATTCACATGGATTCATATCAACTGTGAGATGACACTATTATCATAATATGCATATAGGGAATCTTCATTACTTACATATTACTTTATCTAATTAAATACCACTTACCTTTTATTTACCTTTATACTCTTGTGCAGATCTGAAATTAAATTTCTAAGTTCCTAATTTAATATCTATTCTTTCTGCTGATGAATACTGAGACTTATCTTCTTTTTCGATGGAGAATGTTGAGTTGATCCCACTTTTTATCTCCTTGTATTTTATCCCAAAGCATGTCTTTTACCAAGGGAAGCATCTTTTAAAAGAGATTGCACCCCTTAAATAGTAATCGCAGCCCTTAACATATTTATTAAATAATGATCATACTACATCATTAATAATACATATTCTTAATACATAGCGATGCACTAATTTGCACCTTATAATAAGGTAAATATGAATCAAAACTTTATCATTGTCTTCATTTAATATAATCATCATTAAGATAAAGACAATGATTATATGAACCACTGCATTCTAATTTGCCTTTTTAGTATATATATTAGATTCACATTTTATATTTGCTGACTTTATAAATATCTTTTTAAATAAGACAAAGTCACTTTATAATTATATTTATTTTTATATATTTATAATATATGATAATAATAATATTTAAATTGACAATATTTATATTTATATTATTAATATTTGTTATTTATAATATAAATATTATTATATTATATTAAAATACTCATATAATAACATTATTTAATATTATTTATTAAATAATGTATATATATATATATATATATATATATATTATTAATATATGTATATACATAATTATCATTCGAATTGATATTTTATGAACATAACTTCACCGTCTTACCATGACGTTTAAATCTTTAATTTAAACAATGCCTTAACATCGGGACATCACAAATATTATACATGAGATGTGTTAAAGTTGACCCGATGCACAAGAGTGTGGGTTACATGATATGCATGGATCAATCGTCACCCCCGTAACAACACCAACATAAGCACCGAGACATGCACAAATCAAGGATGTATAAGTGACACAAACAAAGAGACACACAACATCGTCTCAGCATGGAAGGAGTGTCAAGCATTCTAAATGTGACACTCTCCAAAGTGGAATTCTAATCCCAAAGAGGAAAACACTAGAAGAGAGGCACAATCACCTTAATTCACTAAAGTATAATGCATACCAATGTGGTACACTTTAAACTCAGATAATGCCGCAGCTGAAGACTTATCTCGCATGAGATAACTTATCACAGGGTTTCATAAAAGGATTAGCGATAGGCATCAAAATAAACTAATGATGTCAAATAAGGGAGATAGGGCCTCACCCAATACGTGACTAGGCACTTATACCCATCACCTAGTCATTCAAAATCATAAACTACGACAATAAGAAAGATATAATCCATTCTCTAATTTCTTAGTTCAAACATAAAAGAGGAAGCATATGAATTAAATCACATCAATTATTCCATCTCAATTCTACAATCATTTTAAATAATGAAACGATCCAACACTCGATATTTCTTAACAAATCCCAATAACATGAATAAGAGATAGTACTCGACAATTCCTTCTAGCATATTATGACACATGCACACGTTCTTTCATAGAAAGGAACAAAAATATGATAAAACTACACCAACATCGTAGGTGCGAAACTGGTAGATGGACAGTTCCCAAGGAAAGATGGGAAGATAGGACTTGCATTTTCTGCAGTAATAGAGTGGTTGAAATTGAGTGACACTTCATCAAGGACTACGATGCGTACAAGGATATTCGTATGCAACATGATAACAACGTGAATGTTGGCAGTTTTAGTGAGTTATTTGAGGAAGAGAGGCTTCACAACATGGCCCAGGTTTTGGTCAAGATTTGAATAGGAGATGAGAAGACATCGAAAGGAGCCTGAAGAAGTCTTAGTGCATTGGCACTTGGTCCCATAGACTGTTTGGTCTCATGGACATTAGTAAAACTCAATCATTCATTCAAGACATAGAATCAAGTGCAATAAATCCTAAGGAACATTTTTCATTTTCTAAGTTTTCTCGATGATTCAACATAAACACTCTACATTAGTACTTGCCCAGCTATAGAAAGTGTAAACCCCTTTTAAAAAGTAATTGCGAACACCCGAAGCTAACAAGTATTCACCCAGGCAGATAGGTCGCTCCCCCTAACAAACAAGTCATTCTCTTCGATAGATAGTTCATTTCCCTAGCAAATAGGTCGTTGACCATAGTGAATGCCTACTATGAAAACTAATGATTGGACTATTGCAAGAATGATGTGAGAGAATCTCAAGGGTCAAGCAATCTTGCATCACCCAAAGTATTTTATTTAACATTTTGTTTTGTATTGTATGTTTTTAGTAATTTTTTATATATTTCTAGTTTGTTGACTCCCACCATAACAAACATCTCTCACTACAAAAAAAATTGGCCTATTCAGTGTTCCTTGTTCATGATGAGTATAAGATTAAGATAACACAATGCAGTAACAACTCTAGATTTATGGTACAACCATTAAAGATATTGTTTAATCTTATTTTTCCCAAGGATATTCATGAAAGGAACACATTGAGTCCCACAACATAAATCTCACCACACACAACACCCACCCTATGGGCCCTCCTAATCGACAAGTTCTAATGTGTTGAGAGGCCTTTAGGGGTTTCATGCCAAATTTTAAATGTTGTATTGACCAAAATAATTTGAATTGATCCCATTAAGAGCTTTGGACTAAGGATAATGACCTTTTCATTGGCAATAGCTTATCCTTCCAAGAGATCCATACAAATGTGGTAATAAACCCTTTAGTAAAAGAAAGCACGAAGGAGGTAGATTTGAATAGCAAGATCAAGGCTTTCTATCTTTGTATTTACAAAATACTGCTTGAGGGTATATGAGATTGTAATAAACACTTTTATTTTAAAAGTTTGTTAAGATTTTGTTAATGAATAAAAATGGATTAAGATATTTACTCTTGTTGAGTACTTTGTGGGTAGAATCCCCTCTGAAAATATGTTAAAGAGCTAGGTCAATTCCACTTGGGTCCATCATAGGGTTTGTGTAGAAGTTGTTCCAAATCTTTCTAAGGGTTTCTTCCTTTTCCATTTCTCTCTCACATGTTTAATTTTTTTAAGACCATTTTAAGTACGCCCCTTGGTATATTCACAACCCTTTGTTGGTTTTTCCCCATGGACTTGAGACTTTGTTGGACCTTCAGGGATAAAGCCCTTTGAGTCCCTACTTGAGTAAAGTTTACTAGCCTTCCATTTCCTTTATGACCCTTCCTCAACTAAACTACAACCTCTCTAGGCCATGTTGTTCATGTTTAACAAGATAATTTTCCACCCACCCTTATAAAAGGGTTTGTGTTGAGGTCAACCCGTCTAAGGACTTTAAAGATCTATTGTTATCCAAATAGAGGGTTGACACTTCTCCCAAAGGATCATGTGTCTTAACTTGCTCAACACTTGCTATAGATGTTAATCCTCTAAGCATAAAATTAGGGTTGTCCTTTTATTACCCAATGATCCAAGCCAACTCCCAAGCATGTTAGGAAAGGTGTACCAACCTTGATCCTAGTCTTAAGCACAAAAAATGCAATTTTTTGGCTATAGAACACAAATTTATTTTTTAAGCTCTAGATGTTGATTTTGGCCCCAAAAAAATGTTGAAATGGACCGTAATGTTCCCTTTTTGGGCACATTGATTTTTGTGCACATTATGCTTGTTCTTGGTCCCTCGAAGGCTATCTAACATGTTTGGGAGAACTCTAATTTTCTTGGAGTGGTCATTGTTGGTTTTTCTTCTAAATCAGCATTAGGGTTTGCCAGTTCTAATGCACAGGCAGATTCAGCCAACTGAATACAGGAGGTTGCGTGAGCTCCTCCCCTTCACTTCTGGTTCTGCCGCACCAAGGGGGGTGTCCCTATTTGATAAAAGTATGACCTTGACTAGCTCAACGACAGAAAGATATAACTTGACAGCAACAGGCAAAATACTCTCACGTAAGGACCAAGATTTGTATAACAAATCACAAGGTTGGCAACATTCTTGGACATATATGTCTAGTTGGGTATGAGAGTACGCAGGGATCCTACTCCTACAACTAACAGGTGGAAGGATGAAATGGTTTGATTTGATTTTTGGATGCAAAGCTGGACATGGTATATAACCTCAACACAGAGCTAGATTGGTGCCTATCCAGGGCTTGGAGTCGGTAGACATACACCTGTGAATGATCAGCATGAACAACTAAAACTGGATTTCAGGGGGATATACATGATATCTGCCTTACAGATATCTCCCAATACAGAGTGTTAAGCTGTCTATACTTATGGCATCCCTATTGCAGTATACCCTTCCCAATATTCAATCTGAAAACAGTTTAATCTACCCCTTGAGCAGAAGTTAAAAGATTAAACATTCAACACAGGAATTCTATGTTCTAGAATCTCAGACATTCCTTGAATGCCTGGACTCAGAAGAAAGATACATGCAAAACTGGAGACAGAATCAGCATAACACATGCAAACATATCATTATTCATATAAAATTGACCATGAAATCAGTGGATTCATGCACAAACGTACAACAGGAGATACATAAACTCGCAAGTTTTGCTGCACAGAGCAACCAAAACCAGTTGTATCTTATTACAGAGCCAAAATGTCCAGTTTTCAACAACCTCAAAAATGGTAACACAGTCTGCCTATATTGGCCAGAAAGTGTACCTCACAGCAATTAATTACATGGCTTTCAAAAATCTGCCAGATACAGATCACACAAGAAGAATGGTGCTCAGAAGTTATTGCAGCAACAGACAAGAGAAGCCTCGAGCCCTGCACCGCTATCTGGGAGTCTTCACTCAAAAATTGAGTGACATGTTCATGTGTACCATTGCCCATACCTCTGCACCGTCGCCATTAAAGGCCTCAACCACCCGCGGCCTACCTGGAAAGCGTCGCTGCGTTCAAACAGAAGTTCCCGCCAAAATGCACTTTACTGAAGTTTCAAATGTGCAGGAAGAATAGTCCCACATTGGTGCCGCGGAGACTCCTTCAATACCTTAAAAACATGGTCGCGAGCATAATAAGTGTCGAGCGCCTTTTGCCACGCTCGACGCATAAGCCTTCTCCAAAAGCCCATCGCCAAAACCCAAGCCATCGGCACACCCCAGAATTCTCCTTCTGATCTCAACGGTCTCGCCAACTGCTACCTTCGCTTCCCCATCGGCCAGAGATGCATCATCGGGCCAACCATCCAAACCTTCGCCGATCTCATCAGTTACACCGATGAAGCCACCGCAATCCCCTGTCGGCCAGACCAATACCGTCGGCCAAGCAAAAGATCCCTCTGCCGATAGACCACACTCTCACCGATGCACCAACGAATTATACTCTGCTCCTTCATCGGCGAGACCTCCCACTATCGGCCCACCACAATCCATCCTCGCCAACAACACAAGTCACGCCGAAGACCATACGCAACACTTCCCTTCATCGGCCAGAGATTAGTCTATCGGCCAACCATTTCATCGTTTACCCGACAATACAACCCATGCCGATAGACCCTGGCTCTTCCCCTTCCGTCGGTGTAACACACACCATCAGAGCATCCAAAAAGCTTCCTGCCGATCTCAAAGGTCACGCCGACGACATCTTCGCCAGCCACACACTACTCCTCCATCGGCCAAACTCCTTACATCAGCGGGCCACAAATTTGCTTCGCTGACAGCCAAACACACGCCGATGGACATCCATCGGCCAGATCAAAACAATCGGAGCACTCAAGAAATCTTTCGCTGATGAAGCTAATCACTCCGATAAGACCAAAAACATAAAGCCTTGAACCATTGAACCCCGAACTAAAAGGGTTCAACACGAGGGTTCAACGCGATGGTTCAAACATCAAAAATAATACTCCATAGGCAACAAAGCTTCAAACCATTGAACCTTGAACCAAAACAAAAAGGTTCAAGCGGGAGGTTCAATGATGCAATATTTGCGCAAGGCAAATGCATAATGCGACCTGTTAGAAGAAAATTCAACCCTGAACCGCTGAACCACTGAACTTAGAGAAAAAAGGGTTCAAGTTCAAACCAAAATGTCGAAGACACAAAAACGAACCCATGCTGATGGAGAAAAGACGAAGACCCCTCCTTAAGAAATGAGATGCAGATGCTGAAAAACACTGAAGGGGTGCCAAAACTTAGAACCTTTTGGATATTTTGGGATGGTGCCTGCATGAAAATTGCTAAATTAACTGACAGTGAATTCAGGCACCAACAGTCGTGATTCAATCTATAGATGGGGATGGACTAATTTTGCCTTGGCATTGAGCTTAGTGGATGTTCAGGTTCACAGTGATGCTTTCTGATGTTTGATTGGGTTTCTGGTTTGCTCTCCAAGATTCTTGGAGAAGCCGTCTATTTTTAGAAAGTCACCCGGAAGGCATCATTCATCTTCCCAAACATCATGGAGTATGTTGGTGTGCTTAATTTTGTAGTTTGATGATATTTGGGATTTTCCGTAAAATCAGTTGATTTAATGAGCTAAACAATTAATTATTGCACTTAAGTTAAAAAGGTTGGGAAATGTTCATTTACCACTTAAGTGTTACAGCTCATTGGAAAGGGGATGAAAAGCTTTAAATCATGGATGCATCATTTTGGGGACCTTGCGAATCAAATATTTCCTTTATTTTGATAAAAGGGGTCTTTGGAGTTAAAAGGAGCTTTTAATTAAAAAGGTGACTTTAAGTTGTGCACACATAATGAGTTATTTTTATATTTTTTTAAGGAGAAATATGAAGGGATAAAGGAAATAATATTTTATTTCCCTCAAAAATGTTATAAAAGGGAGGTGTTGGGCTCATTGTTTGAACATAATTGGATTTTGTAATGAAATGCTGTTGGGATTGAACTAGAGAGTTCTTCCATATTCTCTTGCGGACAAAACCCTCTTGTAGAATGCTCTTGAGGACAAAAACCCTCTTGAGGTTTGGTGTGATTTCATACAGGAATCACCATTGTGCTGAAGGTGGATTGGGAGCAAGTTCATATAGAGTTTGTCATGGAGCTAATTAGAGAATTGATAGATTTTGTTGTGATTTGCATTGTAATCCATTTTTGTATAGTTGGAATACAGTTTTGATATTAAAGTGTGTAGTTTGGATTTATATCTTTATATTGTTGTGAGTGTTTCCTAGTGGTTGTACCTTGCTGGGTCGTACATGGTGTTTTGGTATGATTTGCATTTGAAATATAATATTAGTGTTTTGTGGCAGAGTTGGTATTTGGATGTTATTGTTTTGCCTTGGCATCACTCCCCATGCAGTTTTCAATGGTTTTTGAGTAGTAGTTTAATTATTGTGAGGATTTCGTACATGCCTGGACCATACATGGTAGTTTTGGGGTGTTTTGAAAATAAAAATTATTAAGGCTGTGTTTCATTTACAACTTGTGTCGGGTTAATTCTCCTTGTATTGGTGCCTCATTTCAATATGATTTTTAGTGGTATTAATGCAGATTTAATTTACTATGGTGAATCCGTACAAATCAGGGTTGTACAGACCTGTAGCTGTGATTGCTGAAATTTAAATAAATTCTTTAATGCTTTGGGTCCTTTTTGGTTCACTTTCAGAATGTTATAAAGAGTAAATGGTGGTTGTTTAAGAGTGTTTACAGAGTTTGATTTTCAGATTTCATGATTCTATAGTTGGCTTTGATGGTGCTGTACAGTACGGTTACTAGCAAATGTTGAATGCAGTTTTGTTCAGTCTGCTACTATTAGGGTAGTTTTGGGCATTAGTTCAGTGTATTCCTGAGTTGATATGATGAATGGCTAGTTCAATTATTTTGTGGTTGCCATTGATCTTTGACAAGGATATCCATACTAAGGTTTGAGGGCAGAGTAATATGAGTTTATCTTCAATCAGCTATCTAAGAATCAGTTATAATTAGAGAAATTGGGGTTTGGGACTGATATGAAAGATATTCATGTACTGATATAATGACTGCAGACCTTATAACATGCTACAGCAGTAATTACATGCTTGCTTCAGTCAAGGGCAGATTGCTACCCTATGTTAGAGACACTAATACTTGTGCAGGGTATTCATATGTTGCCAAGACTCATATAGTGTTGATATGATGATCTAATTTGTGTCTTTTTATGAGTAGTATGCAACTTGATATTCATTTGTAATCTTTCATTTTATGTTGCATAAACACATATTAACCCCTGGATGGTTTAACCACCAGTGTGGAGGAAACAACCTTTCTTAATCATTTTCACCCACTGAATAAGTGGAGTATTCCCACTGAACAAGTGGATGGCTTTGTAATTTCTTCCTTCTTTTCCTACCCACTGTTAAAGTGGAGAATTCCCATAATTTGTGGATGCCCGCCGCAGCAGATGAATTGTAATTTCATTGTTGCATAATTGCTTTATATAGGCTAAGCACTGTATGCTCTCACCTTGCCCATACTGGGATCTAGGTGATCAAAAAGTGTGAAGCAATTTAGTTGTTATATGCAATTTATGCTAACACTACCATATCATTGTTCATTATTTTTGAAAAAATTTGGGGTAGCATCTTACATGGACCTTCATCAAAGAAAGATAGTTATGATGACATAGATCTATTCGAGGTCTTCAATTTTAAAAAATGGGCTTAATCAACTTCTTGGATCAAAAGTTATGGCCTCTAGAAGTTGGCCTTCCCACATTGAAAATGTAAGCATTTATGTTGCATAAGAGAGTTGTAAGAGGGAGCTACACTTGCTAACCAACTTATTGTGCATGTTATGACATGTCATAAGGAATATTTTAATAGAGATAATGGAGCCAAAATGGATCACCCAAGTTGGTAAGTGGGTTATGACAAGCTTATGATAGGTGTAGGGAATATGCTAATTTTAGCCTATGAACTCATCTTGGAATTTGGACATTGGATTTTGAATAGGTATTTTTTTGGGTGGTTTTGACTCATGGTTTTCTAATCACTATTTGATGGTTTCATGTATATCTTCACCTATTTATTAGGTGCTTAAGATGGAGGTTTGATAACGAGTTCTATAGGTATATTATGCTGTCAAAATTGCTCTAGATCTCTTGTTGGTGATACTCTTGTAAAGGATTAGACCATGTAAGTGTATTGTAACCATTTGACTATTGAATAATACATTGAGTTACTTTAGAGTGTGGGGTTTTTTCTCCCAAAAGGGTTTTTTCTATGTAGATCACTATGTTATTCTATATTGCTTTCATGTTTAGTTTCATGTAACTATATGATCAATTTTGATTCTTGCACATACCTCCCCTCATAGATTAGTCAAGGAAGCATATTCCACACCTCTTCTTCATTTCAAAGTAAAATCCAAAGCCTTCTAGGGATTCTCCTCCCCCACAAAATGAGGACAAATAGAATATAGCAAGTAACAGGAGAATTAATCATAATAACAGAGTAAAAGGTTTGGCCTATTTTGGGTCTTAGCATCAAGACTATGAACCATAGATTTAAAATCCTAAAAATTAGGAAAATGAGGTTACAACCACACAACCTATTGGCAAGTCTCATAAGAAGTCAAGGAGCCTCTATTTGATAGAATAACCTTGCCTACAACTATTATTTCTTCTTAAGCAACCACTCGACCAAATTATCCATTGTTTCTCCTTGACCACATGTTAGATGATCACATAGTATATGTTGTGAGGTGGAGAATGAAAATTTTGTGATAGATAAGCATTGGTCCCATGGGCTAACTATACCTATCTAGCTACCATTCTTTTATTTGTTCAATTAACTCTAGTGGAAGAATTTTTTAAGAACAACTATGAAGCTCTTGATGAGCTTGATAGTGATGATATGTCACTTGACTCTAACCTCCCATGAATTTTCTTTCATGAAATGTTCTAGGTCTAATAGACCTTAGAAGAAAATTTATCATGCAAAATACTTAACAAATATTTCCCAACCTCAATATTCTTTGTTTGTAAGAATTAAAGATTCGAGCTTTTTTCTTTCTACTATTTACAGTGTCATAGAGCCAACTAGTTATTTTTTCATAGTGATCATGAGCTAGGCCATGGTGGAGTTTCCATTTTCACGTCTCCTAGGTGGAAACATAATTTAGTTGATCAAGGCTATGACCCCACTTACCATGATTTATGATCCCTATTTATTATTAATAACCACTCTTTTGGGCTTATCAATATCCATTCTTTCAATGATGTTTTTGATAATATAAGGCGGCTAAACAAGGGGCCGAACCCTTACAAAAAAATAGAGAGGCCTGAAGGCAGCAAGCATCAACAGTGCCTTAAACCAGAAATAGCAGATACATCAATTACAGATTTCCAGCATAACCAACAAAACCAGCCGCTAAAAACTAATGTCATAAAAATAGAGTAACAGAGTATCAGCAGTAAAACAACAAAAACTAAGGAGGCAACATCTCTCCTTTCTAGACCATAGAATTAATAATATCATCCACTTTTTCAGCCAAATCGTCATTGTCAACATTGACATGTACCCCCATATTCTTTAGCACAGAGAGGTTGAGGAGAATAGAGGTCCTAAGCACAATGGAGAGATTCTGTTCCAGCTTCGCAATGCGAATGCGCAGATCTACAAGTTCAGCTCCCAGACCATCATCAGTCTCCATAGCATCCTCAGGCTCTTCCACGAACATTTCCCCCGCTTTGTCAGCATTTCCAGTAGAGTCAGCAACATCCTCAGTGGTAGCCCCCGTATCATGAGTCTCCTGCTTGTCTTCATCATCACCAGATATGTCCTGAATCTCCATATCCCTGTCATCCTCCCTCCGGGTGGATTCATCCGAACCGCGCTCAGAATAGTCAATGAGCTTTGCTGGAGGAGCCAGTTTGCTAGCAATACGCCCTGACCACCGAACTCCAGAGGAAAGCCCCTCCCTACAAACCTTCGCAGAAGAATCACTTCTCCAACCCACCAGGGTCCTACCAAGAGTTTTAGGGGTCCCAATCACTGCCTTCCCAGTGCTTGTTTCGCCAGCAACCTTCCGCTTTTTACCCTTCATAATGGTAGGGCCCGGAGCATCAACAGGAATTTCTGCAGGAGTGCAAAAGGAATCTTCTTTAGCCTTGATAGGAGCAGGGGAGGGCCTGGGTTCATCAGCATCAGGAATATCCTTAGGGTTAGAGGAGGGCTCCCCTTCCCCACTATTAGTTGGAATGGACTTAGAGGGTTCAAGGGCAAGATGGTGATTATACAGACAGAGAATAAGGCCCTAGTGAAGAGGGATAGGCTTCTGAGCAGTGTTTTTAGCCAGTTTCGCCCTAACCCTAAGGATGGAATGTTCAAGGGAAGAAAGCAGATAAAACGGAAAACTAATTTTAGCATTGCGACGGAAATGATTTAAAAGGGGGAGATGGTAGTTATAAAACCTGGTGAAGCACCCCTCCAGGGTGAAATACTTCATGAGGGTGAAATATTTCAATGATGTTGTTGAAATATCTTATCTCTAGTATTGGATCATAGAGGCTTTCCAAAATACTTATTGGATCATGTGTGGGGATTTTAATATGGTTGAGATCTATCATCTAACAAATGAGGTAACCTTCTTATACACTAGATAATTCACAAGAGAGAGGTGTGGTTCTAGATGTGAAATAAATTGAAACATTTTGATCCTAATGTTAGTTGCTATCATTCCAATTGTGCTTGGCATACATGGAATCTTTACTCAAGTGTTGAAAGGGTTCTCAAAGAACTTGGCAAGGCTGTTAGGTCAACAATTATTTTCTTTTGTTGGTTGATCCCTTACTAGAAGTTATCCTTTTGAATAACTTTCTAATTAGATTTTTTATTGAGTGACAAGTTGTCAAACCTAAGGTTAAAAATAAATTTTCTCTCAACACGTCATTGCTAAGTCATAGGACTCTAGTGTATATACAACACTTGGATCTTAGATGTTATAGGACATTTTCTACAAAATGGAAAAGAAAGCTATTTTATGAATAACCCTTTAAAATTATAAGAGGATAAAGTTAATTTAACCCTTTAAATTTAAAAGGGAGATGGAAAGATAAAGGATATAATGATCCTTTGGTTAAAATAGAGATAAATAAAGAATATCTATAAAAACCCATTTTAAAAAGGAGAAATAATTATGTTTATTAAATAATTATTAATGATAACCTTTGTGAAAGGGTGTGATGGTTTAGAAACCACCCCTTAAAAGGTTATAGAAGGCATTTATATGAGACTTGTAAAGGGCATGGAGATCACTCAAGGAAGAAGAAAGTGGTTTGGTGAGCTATGGGCATCGGAGAAGGCGATGTATAGAGTACGTCCAACTCAGGATTGTGTACACCCGAGATTATCCTGGTCAAGGCTTTGAACACAGTACAAGTAGGCACATGATGTTGGTGCGAGTAGGCACATACCATGTTTTTACAAGTTCTTTAGAATGTGCCATGGCTATGAGGGCCAAGACCACTTAAAACTTCCTAGAGTGAGAGCAGCCTTTCCAAGTACTTTGATTCAGATAAGTATTGAAATTTTTTATGTTTAAAGGATATTCAGAACAATAAATATATAATTTTGATGTTAATCTAGTTGAATTATATGATTATGTTATCCAATTTACTATGTTAATTATTTACTTTAGAGATACTAAATTATCCCATGTTGTAATTCACATTAGAATTAATAACCTTGCATATTTTAAATTTTTTAAATCTAGTATTAATTATATTTAAATTAAGATGGAAGAGTAGGAGCAGGATCATGAAAGTGTAAAATTGGCGAATCAGACTGTCGAATCGAAGGAGGTGCCAAAGAGGAAATTAGAGGATCTGACCATCTGCTCTAAAGATGATCACCAGGGAAGAATTACCATCGATCTCTCAAAGGGACTAGGAGAGGATCTAGATATGTTGGAGGAATTGGCAATTATATGTTGATTCATTAGCCCATGAATCACTAGAGAGAAAATTAGGGCTTGGATCGATAAGAGGTGGGAGTCTCCGAAGATTGTTAAATTCTTGCCTAAGGGTTTCTTCGTAGTGATCTTCATCTCCTCCGAAGATAGGGAGAAAATTCTTCAAGGTGGTCTCTGGATGATGGAGGATACGCCTTTATAATTGTAGAAGTGGCACCCCAAATTTGACCCCTTAAAGCTTGATCCATATGATCGGCCAATCTAGATTAAGATGTACAACCCGCTGATTGACTATTGGTCAAAAGACTGTCTAGAAAAAATTAGGAGAACTCTAGGGACACTGGTGGATAGAGATGAAAAAGTTATTGATGAGGACTCCTACCTGTACGCGTGCATCAAAATTGCAATGGTTACAAAATCCCAGAAGAAATCCAACTCTGTGTAGATGGTCTTCATTGGATACATAAAAATAAGATCGAGGAGGAAAAGATGTATTGTCTAAGATGCAGAAAATGGATCATAAAGAAGAAAATTGCAAAATTAAACCAAAGTTAAGGAATGTATGGGTACTAAGGAATCAAAATCAAAATCCCAAGAGGTCCGCTCCTATTTTGGAGAAGCTCCATAAGGAGACTCTAGCAACAAACCTAGAGGAAAGTAGAAAGAATCCATTGACCCTATTTATGTGGAAGCTAATGGATGTGCTAATCAAAATGGTGATTTAGAGCACCCATTAAAAAAGAATTTGAATATAAGAAAAGGTGGCGACCCAAGCAAAGTGATTGAGGTGATCAATTTGGCCTATGCCTTGGCAGGATCTCCCAAGGAAATGACTGAAGTTGAAAATCTAGAAA
Organism: Cunninghamia lanceolata; assembly: GCA_027924645.1. Lineage (NCBI taxonomy): Eukaryota > Viridiplantae > Streptophyta > Pinopsida > Cupressales > Cupressaceae > Cunninghamia > Cunninghamia lanceolata. Next base: position 7,163,815 of record BSBN01000165.1, on the reverse strand, counting down.
AGAAAAAAAAAAGGATCCTGACTGAAAGCAAGAACGAAGATGTTGAGATACTAGAAATGGAAGGAGATAACTTAGAAGGAGATGAGGAACTGAAGGATTTTGTCTCGGAGGATGGACATTCTAAAGATGATGGGCTCAGGGAGGTTGACCCAAGGAGCATCAGCCAATCAGCTGCAAAAGTCTTGGGAAGAAACTGAAAGGGAAGGGGAAGAAAGACTAGCAAAAAAAGGAGGGAGAACGATGCTATGGAGATGGGTCTAAAAAACATTAGAGAATTTCTTATTAAATCCAAGGGAGAGGTGTCCTCCCTTGGAGGGCAATGAGCATCCTGACAAATGGCACTTGGTTAAGCGTCACTTAGATAGAATGTAGGTGGATATAATTCTTTTATAGGAGACTAAAATATGTAGAGAGGAAGGTGATAAATTCTTGAATTATTGCAAGACATGGTCGGGTTTCTTTCAGGATGCATCTGAGACAACGGGGGGCCTGGGAATACTTTGGTCACCAAATAGTATGAATATTAAACTAGTAGAAACAAATCAATATTGAATGTTATGCATCATCAAGTGTCTCTTGGTAAATTTAGAATTTACTATTTTTAATGTGTATGGGCCCATCAAAACTAAGGATAAAGCACAAGCATGGAACAACATTATTTCTAGAATTAAGTATCTTAACAGCGATAGGCTGATACTTGGTGGGGATTTTAACACCATTTTGGATTTGAAAGAGAAGAGTGAAGGGCTAAACAAAATCAACAGGGTGATGATAGACTTCAGAAACTTCATTAGTGAAGCAGAGGTGGTAGATTGTATCCCAAAGAATGACAGGTTCACTTGGACCAATCACAGGGAAGGATTTATGAATATATCTAAGAGACTGGATAGGTTTTTATTAGGGCTCGAATGGTTAGGTGACATCTATATCTGCAAGACAAACATCATACCTATTTAGTTTTGGACCATTTTCTTGTTCAATTGGATGTCAAATTGAGTGAGAAACCCCTAAAAGGCTACTTTAAATTTGAAAACATGTGGTAGCAGGATGCAGATCTACTAAACAAACTTGATGTCTAGTGGAAGGAAAGTGCTATTTTTGAAGGTACTGTTAGCTACTATTTAATGAAGAGTTTAGGCTATATCAAAAGCAAACTAAAGGTTTGGAACAAGGATGCTTCAAAAACATCTTTATAGAAAAAGAAAAAGAGGAGAAAGAGATAGAAAATCTCAATGAGAAAATCATCAAATTGGGTATGTATGCAGAGGATTTTCCTAAAGAAAAGGAGTTAAAAGAATGGCACGTAGAGCTCCTGGAAAGAGAAGTGTTTTGGAGAGATAAGGTGAGGGAAGTCTGGCTCACAGCCGAGGATGCAAATATAAAAAATTTCCACGCTTTGGCAAAAGGAAGAAGAGATAGGAATAGAATAGATTTGGCCATGCTCTTGGATAGTTCACAGGTCAGTGATCGAGAATCAATTGAAGCAGAAGCGGTCATAGCTATTTCCAAATGTTGTTGGGTGCAAGGCATGATTCGAACAAAAATTGGGATGACTTGATTTTGGATTGTATCCCTACATGTATCAGAGAGGAGGATAATAGAATGCTCATCGAACCTTTTTCTTTGAAAGATATAAGGGTGGCAACTTTCCAACTTGGATCGAAGAAGAGCTTGGGGCCCTACGGTTTTCCAACTAGATTTTATCAATCCTATTAGAATTTCATGGGACGAGATGTGTGGCATCCGGTAGAGGAGGTTAGGAAGAAGAGATGATTTGTGAAAGATCTTAACAACACTGCCATTGCATTAATTCTGAAGAAAAATGATTGCTCTACCTTCGCTGATTTTTGGTCGATTGCTCTATGTAACACTATATAAGGCGATGGCTAAGGCACTTGCTAACATACTAAAATTAACTCGAGGGAAGATCATTTTAGAGGAGCAAAATAGTGTCACGCCAGGGAGAGAAATTACAGACAACATCATTGTTACAATAGAGACCTTACATACAATTGCTTCAGAGAATCTAAGAGGTATGCTAATTAAATTGGATGTTAGTAAAGCATATGATAGGGTGCATTGGGATTTTCTATTAGTTGTTATGAGGAAGTTTGGTTTTGGTGAAAAATGGCTGAAAATTATTTTGGCTTGTATCTCGTCTCCTCGTTACTCGGTGCTTGTCAATGGTTCTATGTGTGGTTTCTCAAGGCTACCAATGGTTTGAGACAAGGACACCCGCAATCTCATTTTTTGTTCATCATAATGGCGGAAGCAATGGGGAGGTATTTCAAGCAATTAAGGGAAGCAATACTTTGGAGAGGAATAATCATAACAAAGGGGAGTGATCCTATCTCTCATATTCAGTTTGTAGATGATACGATCCTATTAGAGGAAACTACTTTGAGGAAGGTGGAGATTATAAGAGAAGCTATTGACAGATATTCTTCTATCTTGGGGTAGATGTTGAACAAATAAAAATTAGAAGTTTATATTTTCAATACTAAGAAAGTAATACAAAGGAAGGTTGCCTAGATGCTTGGATTTACAATTGGAAAACCGCCTTCCAAATATCTAGGAACCCCTCTTTTCATTGGGGCTTGCAGATCCACACGTTGGGAGGAGGTATTGAGCAATTGGATAAATAAATCAATAGCTTGGAAGAACAAATGGCTTTACCTGGCCGAGGAATACTAATGATTATGTCAGTCCTCTCAGTCGTTCTAATATATGTTATGTCATGCTTTAAGATGACAGGAAAAGCTTTTGCAGGTTTAGAAAGTTATCTTAAGAAACTTCTGTGGGAGGGCTCAAAACACCAAAAGAGAATTCCGTTTATCAACTGGGAGACAACTTGTACTCTGAAGGATCGTGGTGGTGTGGGTCTAAGGAAGATGAACTCACATAACCTGGCGTTGGGAGCTAAACTAGTATGGAAAATGTATAAGGAGTTGGATAAATTGTGGTGTAGAGTTTTACAAAAGAAATATCTTGATGAAGAAGATCCTTGCAGAATTTTGACTATGGCCAACTAGAGTGGGGGGTCTTGCATATGGAAATTCATATGGGAGTGTAGACCAATAATAACGGATCACCTTACTTGGAAGATAGGAAGTGGAAGAAGAGAAAACTTTTGGTTTGACTCTTGGAATGGGGAAATCCCCATTTCAATCCACTTTGATTCACAAGAGTGGATAGCTTTGATGGTTGGGGAAATGGGCGAGTCAGTTGCTGATTATGTTGAGAGAACACATTATGGGGTTGGAGAGACATATAAATGGAGATCATTTGAAAATTCTTCACTCTCTGTGGAGGCTAAAAGGGTCGTTGAAGGAATCCTGCAACACAGAAGGATTATGTTGACTAATAAAAATGATGAAATCATATGGAGTGGATCAAAGTCTAGCAATTACTCGGTGAGGTTGGGATACAAAATTTAGAACGCATAGAAAAATGATGCTAGGTGGCCAAAGAAGCTATGATGGGATCATTGTATACTGTAACTCGATGCTTCTGGATTAAACTGTGTGATGGTATTTTTTCTCTCAATGTTTTAGATCACACTACATGATCCATCATCAAGAGAGGAGAAATAGAATGATGGATCATGTAGTGTGATTCATTATTCTATTTCTCCTCTCTTGTTTTCTTTCTCCTGATGATGGATCATGTAGTGTGATCTGAAACATTGAGGGAAAAATACCATCACACAGTTTAATCTAGAAGCATCGAGTTACAATACTATGGACTGCAAAAATCTGATGTCTATCATTGTATACTACCGAAAGCAGGAGCTTTCTTATGGACAGTGATGCATAAGAGAATCCTGACTAGAGACAGGTTGGGGGCGATCAGATTTGAAGGGCCAAGCATCTGTCCCATGTGCAAAAATGCTAAGGAATCAGCCAACCATCTGCTACTTAATTGCCCCGTGGATTCCAAATGCTAGGACTAGTTGATTTTGTCACTCGAATGGTCTTTAGCTAGACAAGAGGATTTACTAAAGTTATTAATAAGTTGGCTGAAGTTGGGGGTAACGACCACCTGAGGAGATATTTGGATAATATCCCCCTCCATTGTTGTTTGGCATCTTTGGAAGGAGCGCAACAGGTGCATTTTCTGTGAACAAAGTTTAGAGGATAAAGACATAATAATAAGAATAGAGGAAGGAATCTGTGAGGTGGCCAATGTTAACCAAAAGACAAAGAGAAACAAACTTTTCACCAAATGGGATGAAGTGATACACCAAAAGTGGGGAAGATTGAAAGCTCCAACAGGGAATATAACAAGTAAACCTAATAAAAAAAGAGGCCAAATGGATAAAACCCTCAAAAGGGAGATATAAATTGAATTTCAATGGTGCTGCAAAAGGCAATCCTAGTGTTAGGTCTAAAAAATGTAGATTGTTAACCCTAAGAGGATGCCAAGCTCTCTTAACACTTTTGGGTAATGAAACAGGTTTTATATGATTAAAAACCCCCTTCTCTTTAGGTTCTACTAGACCTAGGTGGGTGTACCTTGATAGCTAATGTAGATTTGTGCAACCTTAGTGATCTACTCACAGTGGCATATGGATGTGAAATAGATGTAAGGCTGTGAATTACTCCTACTCCTAGTGTTTGGATCTTGAATATATGAATAAAGTTGTATAAAATATTATTTTATGATGAATATGACCAGTGCCTAATTCTATTGGGTTAATGGGGTCAGGATTTGTATGATTTGCGGATTTATCTACTTGGCTTAACTCTGACTACCTGGCACCTTTTGAATGTTTACACTTTGTGTGAACGTGCAGGATTGTTGGTTGTTAGACTCTTCTTCAAGATCCAATTGATATTTCACCAAGTTACTATGGTTGTCTGAAAGGAATTTAATTATACTTTGAAGGAAACTGAATAAGATGATTTATTTAGAGGATTTTAACTCAGGGCAAAGACCAATAAATGTGAATCACTTAGATGGACTTAAATCAACTTCATGTAGAAACCAGTCAAGCATACCACACAGAGACAACAAATATGCCTTGATAAATCTAATTGATTTAAATAACTGGAAAAGATCAACGTGGAGACAGTCAAACAACTCATAAGATTGAATACCAACAGAATAGTAGAACACCACAAATATGTCCACAAATTTAAACCATCTTGCCCATTATATTATTAAAATATCATAAAAGTGATGTTTCTTGCTTTTGAAAATATGACTGAAAGAGATATTATAGTATATAATAACTGTTCTTCCATCCATCGATGCTCTTAAACTTGGCCTTGGTTTTCCTTATATACATGGGAAGAAAACAAGCTTCAAGCTAAAACATGTGTATTCCTGTATTGCACCTTTTCAACAACATACACATACAGACTCCATCAGGTTTATGAAATAGACTGGAATTATCTTCAGGTTTGATTCTGTATATATTTGCCTGTACCATCTTTTCTGTATATTGCATACATGCACCTTATACATACACAAATGCGTTGTTGAAAATTCCTTTTTCATTATGTATAGATGCACTTTATTTTGCAATTTAATCCTCTGTTCACATCCGCGATTGTATCTTGCTCCTTTTGTATATTTAATACATGCATCTCAACATATAAGTGTAGACCCCACCTGAAGTTTATAAAGTCTTAACTTTTTATTCGCATCCAGATTTGTATCTGTATTTGAGATACATGCACTTATACATACAAATATAAGCATTCACTCTCGCCTTATAAACTCAATTGAATTTTCCTTTCCGGGTCCGTATTTGCATTTGTATAAGAAAGTATAATCTTATCAATTTATTAACCATACAAATGAGATGACTGCGACTTATATGCTAATTTTGAATTTTGTTTGACGTTCACCAATGCATATTTTAGATTTGTATAAAATATACATATACAACTGTGAATTTCAACCATTATGAAGTACACCTATGAAAAGTTATCGGGTCCGGATTGGCATAAGTATGTTTTAACTACTTAAGATGCAAACATTACACGGGATTTAAACATGATGCAAACTATAACCCGACATACCAACATACCCAGGATACATGCAAATGTTTTGTATATGAGATACAATTTGACCAATATACAATTTGACTTTAGTTGACTTGGTCATAACTAATGAAAAACAAGGAATTTTCAGGAAATTCAAAAAGCAACCCTAACTCATTTTCAACGTTGATGCTGAAATTTTAAGGTTCCAACAGTGGCTCTGACTGGGGATGAATAGCCATGAGGTCATTGCAAGAATTCAGAAAAATACTCTCTAGGATGCAGGCCAATGGTGGTGGGGAGGGTGGGAAATGGAAATCCTAACCTACTGTGAATGGAAAAAAGAAAAGTTTTAAGAGAAGAAGTATTTCAGGAATTGTCCATGCACTAGCAACTCCTATACTTCACCACTCATATTCTGTAAGTAATAAGAATCTTCACCACATTTACCAGTGATGATAAATGGGCCCATCCATAAAGCCTCAAACTTACCATGTTTTACTTTGTCTTGTCCTTTGTCATTCCATATTAGAACCATGTCATCCACTTTGAATTTCCTTTCCTTAACCCTTTTATCAAATAAGTATTTCATTTGTAACTGCATTTTTTCATTTTGTTCCTGAGCTTGGGCCCTTATTTCATCCAGTTCAGCCAATTGTTCCATTCTTTCTTCCATAGGTTCAGGAACGTCTATATCTTCTTGAAGAATAAATTTATAAACTGGCAAGAGATTACGTATAGGAAACCTGGCTTGTGCACCATACACCAATTCAAATGAGGATTTTCCTGTAGCCTTTTTTATTGTAACTCTATCTGCCCATAAAGCCATTTTTAACTTTGAATCCCATGCTTTTTTGTTGTTTTCCAACATCCTCTTGATTATTTTTAGGATGCTTTTGTTGCTTGACTCTGCCTGCCCATTTGCCTAAGGATGGTATGGGGAGGCATATGAAATTATTATGCCATAGGATTTAGAGAACATGTTTTGAATTCTTTTGATTTGAAACACATGCCATTATCTGTAATGAGTCTCACAAGAACTCCAAATCTGGTAATGATATTGTCTAATAGAAAATTAACCACCACTTTACTAGTGGCATGTCTAGTTGGAATTGCTTCTATCCACTTTGTAAAATAATCTGTAGCTACCAGGATCCATTTATATCCACCACTAGATTTTTCTACAATCTCCCCTATAAATTCAATTCCCCATTGATAAAATGGAGCTTCAACTTGCATTGGTCTTAATGGTAAGGCTCCTTGGTAGTTTAATTTGCCAGAGAACTTTTGACAGGCTTTGCATTTTCTCACATATCTATAGGCATCCTTAAAGACTTCAGGCTAGTAATATCCTGCTTTCATTATCTTATGGGCAGTAGTCTTTGCTGAGAAGTTCCCTCCACACACACCTTTACGCATTTATTGTAACATCTTCTCGACTTGTGTTTTATCCAAGCATAAGAGTAAAATACCATCTTTGTTTTTCTAGTATAAATCTCTATCCATGAAGACATATTTTGATGCAACAAGTTTCAAAGTTCTTCTTTGATTATCATTCAGGCCTTGAGGACATTTCATGTTCTTGAGATATTACATTACATTGGTGTACCAAGGTGTATGCTCAATACTTGCAATAATATTATCTTCCTCTTGTATAATGCAAATTTGGGCAGCTTCCAAGTTTGATTCATCCATCAACTTGGCCAAACCTTGACCTCTAACAAGCTTGGTGATATGGATGTTGATGTTAAATTCTTGGATCCTATTGATCCATCTACATCTTCGTCCTATGACTTCATTTTGGATAAAAACATCCTTCATAGCAGCATAGGGTACATAGGCTATCACATGAGCTCCAACCAAATATGGCATGAATGTCTTCACTTCTTTTACTAAGGCATACGCTTGTTTTTCAGTAATGTCATATTTCAACTTTGCCCCCTAAAGTGATTTACTAAAGAATGAGATGGGTTGTTTATATCCTTCTTTATTCTTTTAAAACATTACAGCTGCCACTGTATGAAAAGATGTGAAAGAGAATATTTGGAATGGCTTATCAAAATCTGGGGATTTCAATATAGGTGACTCTTTAATAGCTTTCTTAATGGATGTAAATGCATCAATGGCCTCTTTAGTCCAATCCACCTTTGCACCTTTCTTCAACATTTTCGAGACTGGCTTGACAATTTCTGCGAAGTTTGATATGAATCTTTTGACAAAATTTATTTGTCCAAAGAAAGATTGAATAGCTTTCACATTTTTTGGAATAGGAATTTTATCAATAGCCTCTACCCTTTTAGGATCAATCCTTACACCATGCTTTGAGACTATGTGTCCTAGTAATTTTCCTTCTGTCACAGCAAAAAGGCACTTCTTTGGATTCAGAGAAATACCATATTCCAATGCCTTGATGAATTTTTTTTTAAGTGTAGACAATGTTCTTCTGCCTTTTTAGAATATGCTGTAAGATCATCCTGGTAAACTACCATTATTGTGTTAATCAAGTCAGCAAAAGCTACATCCATGGCCCTTTGAAATGTTACCTCGACATTTGTAAGGCCAAATGGCATTCTCACATAGACATGGGTATGCCAAGGTGTTGTAAAAGCAGTTTTATACTGTTCAGATTCTTTAACCTTTACCTGGTTGTACCTAGAGAATCATCCATCATGGATAATAATTCACATCCTGTCACTTGTTGTAACATGGTCTCCATGTTTGGAAGGGGGTATCTGCCTTAAAAGACTAGATATTCTTGAAAGAATCAACTGGGTTGGAACCGTTGGGATTAGTTCTAGTACCACGAGCCATTTGAAACTTTCTTTTGGCTTGTTCCTCTTTTGTGGCATCTCTCATTGACCTAGTAATAGGATCATAAACCTTTTCGACTACAGGTTGTTTAGGATTGGTTACTAACTTGGGACCTTCATATTGAGCCTGCAAGTAACCTTTGGCACTGGAAGGGAAGTTTAGCTGTTTCACAGTTTGTGGCTGTTTAACTATTAAGACTACAGATTGAATATTAGTTGACTCTCTAGTGATAGAGTTGCTTAACAGCATCTGTGATTCTGATACAGACTGTATTTCTCTCTGCACAGTTTCTACTTTTGTTTCTATATTTTTAATGTGCAGATTACAATTTAAAAGTTGAGCACCTAACACATCACAATCTAATTTGTGCTCACTTCTAACTTTTTGCAATATTTCTGTGTTGTTCACTAGCACGTTGTTGACTGACCCACCATGTTTCGGCATGCTGCTTAAACTGATCATAAGCTACTCTAAGCTCATGAATTTCACGGCAGACAATGGTCATCCATTCATCAGTAATTCTCTTCTCCAATCGCTCAAGAGTTGCAATCATGGAATGGAGATTCTCTTGCAGACCAATTTGATATTTTTCATTTTTTATACTTTCAAGGTCACGCTGGACCTTTCTATCTTTTGCTAGTAACAAAGACTTGCAAAGACAAAGATTTGTCCAGTTGAGTAATTTACTCTAGATGGATCCTTGAAATTCTCCGGCAGGGGACACATGTAATGGCTAAAAATCAACTTGATACTTACCAGACAGGTCATACATCATGAAATCCCTAAAGGGAGGAATGGTTCTAGGAACTATACATGGACCTACAGGTGTAGAAATAGCCTTTTCATTTGCTTCCTTGATTTCTTGTTCAAGAATGGAAGTAGGTTTACTTGATATCATCCTCAGATGACTAGTGGGAGGATGAAACACAAAAGAACACTTTTCACACTTTAACAAACCATTGTCCAACTCTGACTACTATTCATGTGGATAGGATGGAGGAACACTGCTAGATGAACTGGAACTGGCAAACGACTATGGCTTATTAACAACAGAAGTTTAAACAAACTTTCAAAACCTTGTGATGGCTGCATTCAGACACTTTGGGACTGAGGTAACACAGACTGAACAGGGTTATTATAATTGAATGTATGCTTTATTGTCATAGAGGGTGTATGACTTGAGGAGAACCTAATAATGGCCTGGTCGTCTATTTCTTGAATTGAAACTCCATGTAGCTGTGGAGGTTTTTGTGAAGGAGGTTGGTAATCTTTATCCTAGAGATCTAAAGCCCATTCTTCAGGTAACTGGATATCTTTCTGATGTACAATCTTAGGGGCTGTCAACTGGGTATGGTCACTGGTGGATTTCCAAATGGTAGACAAACCTTCTACTCCTTGGGCTCTTCTAGGATTTAACATTAATGGAATGATTTTGTTATATAGCCTATAGTGTACAAGGAATACTAAGGAGTGATCTATAGACATGTCCTTCATGAACAAGTTCATTGTTTTAAACTGATAAGTTAAGACATCATCTAGATGACCATCTTTTAGACTAACTGTAAAATCCAGAAAACAGTCAATATAGAGTGACCCTTCTGACATAGAATCACATGCGCAACCTAGCAAGGCATGGGACAATTTATAAAATCTTGCATCTTGAAGCATCATGAACATTATGATGGGAAGACCTTTTCGGTAGTGGCCTGTGATGCCTATTTTTACATAAGATAGATGCATATACTGAGGATTATCAGGATTTGCCCTAGCCTATTTTTGAAGGTTTCCTATCTCAGTTTTAGAGAACAATTTTAATTTTCCTTCAGAGCCTCCTGTAACAGTATGTTGTAGAGTAGCTCCATGACACTTTTGCAATGACTTATAACCAAACCAATTTTTCAGACCTCTAGATTTATTAAACATATCTACTAGACTACTAGGAATATTGCTATAAATCTCTGATGGTTTGATTTTGGGAACCTTAAACTCTTCATTCAAAAATCTATTTTGTGATAAGCTATCATCTATAGCATTACTACTTTGCTCTGGCATGCTGAAAGTAGTTTCATCCTAAGCAAGAAGTTAGTGAAGCTAACCTCTGAGTTGCGATCCTTGGTATGGTCTTCAAGCATAGTCGATCCAGAAGTCGATGCCATGTCCATTACTACGCTCGAATTCGCGCTCACACCTGCACTCAAATTACAAGATTACAGCCTCAAACTGCCCTAACAATGCCTATCCACGGCTTAATAATGGGACTTACACATGAGGAATTACAACATAAGTCTGACTGTAAGAGCAATATAGGGAGCAATACGAAGAGCTTTACAGATAAATATTTTATAACTCATGAATGGTTATAGTTACGCAAAAACTTTAACCAAGAATGCTATCAAAGATTAAACTTATTAGAACAACCATATGCTCTAATACCAAAATTTTGACACAGCTGCAAGACATAATATAAAACATGCAGAATCATATATTGGAATTCAAGAAAATCTTCATTACAGGATTACAATATATTCTACACATACAATGCGCGTTGTAGATAGAAAACTCACTTCTATCTTGGAGGACTTCTGAGGTTCTGATTCTTGTATCACAGGAAGAGCATACTTCTCTGATCCTTCAAGTTACCTAAGGACTCAAACTCGATCTAAGGACTCAGACTTGATATAAGGACTCAGACTTAAGACTCTTACTTGATAGAGTACTCGCTCACTCAAGACTCGATGATCAAATGAGGTAGCCTTACGTCTTTATTTAGAAGGCAAGGCAGATATTTAACCTCATGCCATAAGTCTGGGTTTGAAATCCGTCCATACCAAGTTGACATGTAGCAACCTTCTTTCAGAAGGGTTATCCAATTTGAGGATAAGATTCCTCATGGTGGATCCCAATAACTTGTGAACAAGAAAGAAGAGGACTGACATGACCCCTAAAGAATCTAATTTTTACAAAGCTATTTTTTTATCACGGGAAGGCTAACCTGTGCTTACTGTTAGGCACGTAAGCTTTCCCCTTTTCCCAAGGTGTGGGCCTCGTCTGTCTTTTGCCACGAAGGGATAGATTCCTTTGATGGATGACAAGCCCATCCACTAACTTGTGCTGGGGTCAGAGTCACTATAGCTTGTGACTCTTTGGTCATTCAAAGGATCATAAGTGTAATTGGCACATTCCATGTACGATGCATGTGGGGTACATCCAACATGATTTGGTGTGACAGCTTCAGGTGGATCTGGCTCTTTCCAGATAATACTCATCATTTTCAATTTGTAAGGTCCATAGATTCCCTGCCCCATTGCTCCATGATCTGTTATGTCCATACGGTAGGTTTTCATGTGAATCTAGATAGGAGTTTGTTGAGAATGAAGATGACACAATTTGTTGCCAACTCCCCAGAATTCATAAAGAGATCCTGCTCCATGCGGCCCATATGTTTGACAGATATGTCTACTTAGAAGTGATCTTCAAAATTTGTGAGGATTCTTTAAAAAAGAATCAAAAGATAAAGTTATCCGAGGTAGACGTCTCAGGTGGGCTCAGTTTTTTATTACTCTTGAATTTGACATTGTTCATCTACCTAGAAGTGAAAACATCTTTGCAAATTTTCTATCAAGAGAAGGCCATTTACAGGATAATCCAAAAATAGATAGGTCCATCTAAATACCATATGATCAGATTCAGAACATTGGTAAAGTTTGAGTTATCAGAATTAGAGAACAACAGTGGTATGAGAAAAGTTATCTCGAATGGAGCACTAATCCATTCGCCAGAGGAGATCGCCATAGTTTCCACATGGCTAATAATTTTTTGTTTGACAGGTACAAAATGATCACTGCAAAGATGCAGCTTACCCAAGAAGGTTTATGGATCAAACAACCATTCTTTCAGTTTTGCGCAGAAGTAGAACCTGTTGACCCTGATGTCAGTCATGTTCTTCAGAACTGGTGTGGTGATTTTGCATTACCAGTAATAAGGCCTGAAGATTAGATCCATCTTCTGCTGGAAGATAGATGGAACAGTTTTTATACCAAATGGAAGAACTTTCCATTCAAACAGACCTTGAGGAACTGAAAAGGCTGTTTTATAATAATCTTCAGGTTTCAAACCTATTTACCAAAATCCTTTTGTAAGATCAAATTTGGAATAGACATGGCTACCTTGTATTGTTTGCCAAATATGATCTTTGTTAGGCAAAGGATGATGATTATCCAACAAGCATTCATTCAAGGGTTTGTAATTTACAACCAATCTTTTCTCTGGAAGTTCTGTTCCATTCTCATCAAATTTTGGAACATACATAACATGACAGGAAAATGGAGGACTGGAAGCCCTTATTAGATCTAGCTTACTTAATTCATCAATTTCCTTTCTGTAAATCTTAGTTTCTAATGAACTCATAAGGAAATAGTTTGCTTTACCTTTGGGCACAATTTCCTTTCCATTGGAATCCCTTTTTAGAGGAAGGCTACAAAACAAATTCCTCTTCTATTTTTTTAGATATTTTGTTAATACTCTGGCTACAAATTCTGCCTTGATCTGAGCTAGGGGTTCCTGCAAAGATTCAATTTGTCTTGCAATCCAAACTATATTTTTCTTTTCTTTTTTACACATATCAATCTTGGAGGTGAATGCAAGATCTTGATGGAGTCGTGGGACTTGAAACCTATTCTGCAGAGTGATAAAAGAGGAATCAATAGTGATTGGTTCCCACTGTCGCATGACTCTGCTACCAATGACTCTGTCATAACCATCCACTTCATACTGCACAAAGGTTAGTTCATCAATGAATCCATTGCTAAGCTAAATAGGAACTTTGCATACTAACTTGGATTCACATTTACCTTTGCCAAAGATTAACTCTGTGGAACCTTCAATCCAGAGATCTGCTGGAAAACAATTATATCTGGTAATATTAACATCAGCACCAGTATCCCACAGAAAGGCAAGTGGATACATCTTTATTCCTGGAAAGTGAATAGTGAAAATCACTCCAGGACATGTAGTAGTCACTCTAGAACACTGATATGCTCTAACCTAGTGGTGACTGCTGCTTTCTCCTTCATGAATCATATCTCCAAGATATGGTGTTGTCATTCCTACTAAATTGAGCATAGGGGTGACTTTTGATGCAAATTCTTCTGACTGCATAGCCCGTTCAACTGAGGGACTATAAGGTTTCTCTTCACAGTAGAGCTGTTCTTCTCTTACTGTGGTATGTTGTGGCAATTGCAGAGAAATTGAAGAATTAAACTGATTAATGTACTTATCCAGTTCTTTAAATCTTTTGGAAATATCCTTTCTTCTTAGGATATTTGTTGTATTTCTTCTTCTTCTTCTTATAATAAGACTTATCAGATTTGTCACTTGAATAACACTTTGAAGAAGATTTTCCTTTTTCTGGAAATTGGTTACTTGGCATGATTTGATAGCATGCTGATGATGACAGCAAAGGCTTAACCTTTTTTAATTCCTTTCTCTTTATTGATTCTTGACATATTTCTTCATTTATCTCAGTCAAGAATTGATCCAACTAAGGAAAGGTTAATTCCTTCATTTCAATGTTCTCAGCTACCAGATTTTCCAAAACTCTTTTGTGGTAGTACTCTCCTACCACGTCACCAAAACTTTTTAGAAAAGTTATGAACATAAACTCGTGGTTTTGCTCATGACCAGATTGGTAGAAATTCTTATATTGCTCTGCGCAATATTCTGGAAAATACTTGAGATCTTTACACTTCCCTCTGATAAACTTATTGTAGGCCAATTTCTCTCTTGTGTCTATTCTACCAACAAATAGATGAGTCCGTTGTGCACAGACTTGGTCTATACCTCTGTTTATCAGGTTTTCTCTAAAGGTTTCTTCTAAACAATCCCATACATTTCTTGCCACTCCAGTCATGGAATTGAGAGCTTGCTTAATGACTTGAGCCTCATTAGCTCTTGCATTTGTTGACATGTAATTTGTAATGCCTGTCAAACAAGAAATCATTAGCCATTTGAAAATTATGGCAATCCCTTCTTGCAAAGGGATTAGTGCTCCGTTCTGGGCAACTTTTCTCGTACCACCTTTGTTCTTTGACACGGATGACCCTAACTTTTCCAATTTGTGGAGTCTGTTCATGTGGTATTCAGATGAACTATTTTGTTTCTAGTTTTTCTTGAATATGTCCTTCCCTTGAGAGGAAATCTGCAAACAGATTATCTTTCCCTGGTAGATGTACTATATCAAACTCAAAGGTGTTAAGAAACTGAGCCCACCTAAGTAATCTACCATGAATAACTTTATCTTTTGATTCTTTTTTAAAGAATCCTCGCAGATTCTGAAGATCACTTCTAATTAGAAACTTTTTATCAGCAATGAACATTTGGAAGGCCTTCAGAGTATTAATCACATCAATTATTTCTTTATGAGTACTGTGATAATTTAACTCACTATTTTTAAAGCTACCAGAAACATACCTTACAATTTCTTCTTGTCGTTGAGGTGTTTTTTCTTTCAACACACCTACCCAAGCTGCTTCACTTGCATCAGTTTCAACTATTTTGAATCCATCACCTAGCAATCTTAGTGTAGGAAGGTTAGCACATTTCCTTTTAATCCGGGTGATTCTAGCATCATGATCAGATGACCATGGAGGCAGATGCTTTCCCAATAGTTTATTTAACTCTAGCCTATCCTCAATAAGCTTATAATAAAAACCAACAATATAATTAACCAAACCTAAAAACTTCTGTAACTCCTTGAGATTGGTTACCTGTAAGTTCTGAATTTGACTGAGAATATGAGATGTTCAATTTTTTGAAATCTACGCACAATCTTATGTCACCATTCTTTTTTCTTATAGGTACTAGGTTTGATACCCATGAAGAGTGTCTAATTGTTTTGATAATACCTCCCTCTTTGAGCTTCATGAGTTCTTCTTCCATCTTAGGTGCCAGTGTGGGGTTTATAGGCCTTTGTCTTTGTCTGAATGGTTTGGCATCAGGTTTCAATGGTATTGCATGTTAGAATAAGTCTTCTATGTATGCCTTCTGATCATCATAAGACCATGCAAACACATGTTTATATTTTTCAGAGTAAGGTTATAAGCATTTCTCTGATTTTAGGGCTGATCCTTTTCCCAATGTAAACCTTTTTAGGAGCTATCTTTGTGCCCAGATTAATCTCCTCAACATCCTTGAGATTGACTGTCATAGGCTTGAGATTATATCTGTCTTGTCCATAAAACACTCTTTCCAGGGCTACAAGGCCTTTGGGTATTTTGTTTGTTTTGAGCTGGACAACTTCTTTCCCAAAAAGGGTTTCCTTGCCATCTACTTCTTCCACAAATGCATTGAAATCAATCTCTTGGGATTCATATTGGTCTACACAATGAAGGAACTTAATCAGATCTTCATCATCATTGAATACTTGCCAATTATAAATATATCAGGGATTGTAGGCCTAGTCTTGAATTCTACTGCTATTATTCCTAATAATGTAATATCATCTCTCCTCAGTGCCACATTTGCTAAAAATCTGCCATTTTGTTTTTGGATCTTTCTATCTAGTCTATGGAAAATGCATCAAAGAGTTCAATGGTGTCCCATACAACATTTCTATATTGTTTTAATCTTTTGTTCTTTGATGAATATTTTGCCCCGATCTGTGAGATAATTAACTCAGAGTATTCTTATACTGTTAACATTTTGATTCCATGCCTTAAAGCAATGTTCAATCCCAACAACAATGCATCATAATCTGCGATATTGTTAATGCATTCAAAGGTCAACAAAAATGAATATTTGAATGTCTTGCCTGTTGGTGAAATAAATACAACTCCTGCCCCATTTCCTCCTTTACTGCATGCACCATCAAAATACATTCTCCATACATAATGTTTATCCAACTGAGCTTCTCTGGTGATTGGTTCTGTATTTTGTAATTCAGGCTGAGATTTTTCAATTCTAAAATTTCCAAGATCTACATCACAAAAACAATTCATCTGGTTTGGATCCAGCTGTTCAATTATATTTTCATATCTTGGCTCTCTACATAACTCGACTTCCTTCCCATTTACTGGTATTGTTGTGTATGATAGGTCTAATTGCACATTTCCCCCTACTACAACAGTCCACTGTCTAGATAATAACATTCCAGAGTATGGAGTGTCTACTACAGTAATGTCAGTTGTGTAGGTGGCTTCAGGACATGAGGCCAATTTTAATTCCATAACTTTCATAACTACAACAACAGGGATGGACCTGTTATCCATTTCATAACACTTACCATATGTTGTGCCCACCCATAAACCTAATTCTTCCATGATAGCAATTGACATAATATTTATTGTTGCTCCAGAATCAATCATGCAATTTCTCACTAACTTGTTATTTATTAATAGTGTTATGTAGAATGGGTCTACTTGGGCAGGATTTTTCATTATGGCATCACCAAGATAGATTTTAGGAATTCTCATAATCTCTCGTCCAAGATTGTTTACCTTGTTTTCTAGCCCACCTTTGTTTTTTTTATGACTTCGCTGCTGATTTGGTACATTAGAAATCAACTTGAGAGAATTGTCCCTGTATTCATCTATTTTCATCATCTCCATTAATGGTACTGATATCTTGATTTGGGATAATGCTTGTGTTATATCAAATGAAGGAGTGACGGTTATTTGTTCTGACTTTTCTTTATTATAACTTTTTTCCTCAATTTTTTGCTTATTGCTATCCTTCATCTTATTTTGCTCAACCTTGGATGCTTCGTTTTGTGCAATTTTCTGACTTTCTCCTTTCTTTTGGTTATCCAAGGTACCCTTCTTAAGATTTGGTTCTTTGATAAACAAACCTCTAGGTGTTCCTTGGTCTGCATTTGTAGTTCTATTCCTCAGATTATAATTATTTCTAGCCTGGGCCACAACAACAATTGTAAGAGCTCTTTTTTCTTCCTCAATGGGCTTTCTTAATTGGAACTATGGGACCATATTGGTTCCTTCATCATTATCTTCCTTATTAGAGAAAACCTCTTGTTTACCCATGTTAACATTATACCTTTGGTTGCTCACATCATATTCAAACCCATCTTCTTCAAAGGATGAGCATTCTTCATCACTTGAGTGAGGTCTCATTCCTAACATGTTTATGGTATGATCATCCCTGTCTTGATCATTAGATATTTCATTTTCTTGCAATGATTAGGCTACCACACAATATTCATGTGAATGAGGTAGGTTGCATGCCATACACCATGGGTTACTTTCCACTACATGTGTCCCATGTTTCTTTAAGGGATCAAGGGTGTCTTTACCATAGTTCTGCTTCTGTCTATTATCCACAGGCTTCCCATCCTTCCAATTAGTTTTGTAAGGCATATCATATAGCCTAGGCCTTTCATTTCTATAATAGTTTTCTTGCCTAGTTTGATGGTTATTAGGACTTTGTGGAACTCTGATATTTTCCCTTTTACCAAGTTTTCCAACAACTTTTCTGTTGTTTTCAATATTAACAGCAGCCTTTTGAGCTTCTGCAAGAGTCATAGGAGCTCTATTTCAAAGCTCATATCCAATTTTAGGGTCAAAAGCCTTTAAGTATAGAGCTAGGGCCATACCATCAAGAGGTTTCATTTCAGGAGAAATCTTGTGATATGTCTTCGAAAACCTTTGGTTGAAATCCACTACTGTCTCATTATAATTCTTTTGAATGCTTGTCAATTCATGCATAGCAAAATTTGGATCAGCATGACTCCCATACTGCTCTTTAAACCGATCTTTGAAATCTTCAAAAGAACTAATTGAGGCATCGGGCAAATTCTTGTACCAATCCCTAGCATCTTCAACCAGAGATAGCATAAATAATTTCATCTGGACATCTTCATATTGCACATCATAATTGTCCATGATTGTCTCAAAGTTTTTGATATGTTCTTCTGTAAAGATGACATTATTTCCAGAAAACTCTGGAAGTGCATTTCTCAAATCATTATCAATAGGGCCAGGGCAGATTTGGTACCTAGATAAATCCAGCTACCTGTATCTGTTTATATTCAGGGGTCCTTGCAGATTTTGGTTTGGCTGGTATTGTTGGTGGTGAGGTGCATGTTGCTGTATATTATGATTTGCATTCAAACTTACATTTTGCTGGCGAGGTGGAATATGCTACTGACCAAGAGGTGGATAGGTATTAGCCATGGGTTGGGAAGTTGTATGAACATTATGTGTTGTTGGATTTCGTGGTGGAATGTTTTTCTGCACATAAATAGTGTTACTTGGATTCAATGATGTTTGTGAAGCATTTAGACCACTTACACTCTGATGTGACCCTTGTGGATTGCTTGTAAGAGCATGCCCACTTTGCTTATGGGGAGGCACATACTTTGAGCTACTTGTTGTACTTCTAGACTTTATTTGTTGTAATTCTTGTTTTATCTGTGCCTCCTCTTCCTTCAGTTTAGCTAATCTAAGTTCTTCCTGCAAACTTTGTATGTCTTGTTGCACCTCACCAACATTTGTTGTGTCCTTTTGTGGACTGCTTTGAGTTTTTGTGGACTTCGTTTGACTAACAAATTCATCTTGAAATCCCCCACCCTGCTGCAGTGACACTTTATAATCATATTATGCTTGCATTTGTATCCTACCCCTTTCAAGCTATGCCTCATATTCAAGTTGTTTTTGAGGATCAGGTCTATATTGGTCTAGAATATCAAATCTTTTTTGTTTAGACTGGGTAGGATAACTTTTTGATTGGAACCCCTCATGGAATTCTGATTCATGCAAAGGAGTAAACTATTGTGTTAGTATATGTTGTTCTGATGTATTTTCCTGGGTATTCTGGTTATTAGTGCATTCAGACTGACTTGATATCCTAGCCTTTTTAGCAAGAATCTTTCAAGATGGGGAGGGTAGCTTATCATTCAACTTCTTACCATCTCTTTTAGACCTTCTACCGTCCATGTTATGCGAGACTGAAATACTTTGGTGTCTAAAATCCAATCTTTCTGATTTGATATCCAACTTATCATTCATACATAATATATTTGGAATTTAATGTAGGGTCGCCACCTCTCTTAGAGAGGAATGATCTTATCTTATGGGTCTTTCTCCACTAGCAGAGTTATGCCCTTTTCAATTCTTGACTCTATTATGATGGTCTTCTACCAGGTTTTCTTATGGTGGTCCCCAGTAGAGTCACCAATTCTGTTAGGTCTCAAAAATGCAGGTTGTTAACCCTAAGAGGATGCCAAGCTCCCTTAATGCTTTTGGCTAATGAAATAGGGTTTATATGATTGAAAACCCCCTTCTCTTTAGGTTCTGCCAGACCTAGGCAGGTGTACCTTGATAGCTAATGCAAATTTGTGTAAACTTAGTGATCTACTCATAGTGGCATATGGATGTGAAATAGATGTAAGGCTGTGAATTACTCCTACTCCTAGTGTTTGGATCTTGAATATGTGAATAAAGTTGTATAAAATATTGTTTTATGATGAATATGACCAGTGCCTAATTCTATTGGGTTAATGGGGTCAAGATTTGTATGATTTACAGATTTATCTACTTGGCTTTACTCTAACTACTTGGCACCTTTTGAATGTTTACACTTTATGTGAACGTGTAGGATTGTTGATTGTTAGAGATCCAATTGATATTTCACCAAGTTACTATGGTTGTCTGAAAGGAATTTAATTCTACTTTGAAGGAAACTGAATAAGATGATTTATTTAGAGGATTTTAACTCAGGGCAGAGACCAATAAATGTGAATCACTTAGATGGACTTAAATCAACTCCATGTAAAAACCAATCAAGCATACCACACAGAGACAACAAATGTGCCTTGATAAATCTAACTGATTTAAATAATTGGAAAAGATCAATGTGGAGACAGTCAAACAACTCATAAGATTGAATACCAACAGAATAGTAGAACACCACAGATATGTCCACATGTTTAAACCATCTTGCACATTATATTATTAAAATATCATAAGAGCGATGTTTCTTGCTTTTGTAAATATGACTGAAAGAGACATTATAGTATATAATATTTGTTCTTCCATCCATTGATGGTCTTAAACTTGGCCTTGGTTTTCCTTATATACACGGGAAGCAAACAAGCTTCAGGTCGAAACAACATGTCTATTCCTGTATTGCACCTTTTCATATAACTAAAACATGATTAAGAAATGCATAAGCTTCAATCAAGATTTGAGTCGGTTAATCATCGCAGAGTACCCATGACTGCTGGCCTGGCAAGGTCCTCCTCTCCAACGTTGCAATATCTATCGAATATGCTTTGCCCATTATTATTGCTAAAGCAATCCCTAACTAAGATTTTCATGGAGGTAGGTGCATATAAAATATATGAGGCATCCTTTTGCTCTTTGAATTTGAGATACAATTCAAATTTCACTTGATAACAGTCTTTTGTATATCTTATGCAATCGCAACAACATACACATGCTGACTCCATTGGGTTTATGAAAAGACTGGAATTATCTTCAGGTCTAATTCTGTATATATTTGCCTATACCATCTTTTTTGTATATCACATACATGCACCTTATACATACACAAATGCGCTGTTGACTTTTCCTTTTTCGTTAGGTATAGATGCACTTGATTTTGCAATTTAATCCTTTGTTCACATCCACGATTGTATCTTGCTCCTTTTGTATATTTAATACATGCATCTCAACATATAAGCGTGGACCCCACCTGAATTTATAAAGTCTTAACTTTCTAATCGCGTCTAGATTTGTACCTGTATTTGAGATACATGCACTTATACATACAAATATAACCATTCATTCCCACCTTATAAACTCAATTGAATTTTCCTTTTCGGGTTCGTATCTGCATTTGTATAAGAAGGTATAATCTTATCAATGTATTAACCATACAAATGAGATGACTGCAACTTATATGCTGATTTTGAATTTCCTTTGATGTCTACCGATGCATATTTGGGATTTGTATAAAATATACATATACAACTGTGAATTTCAACCATTATGAAGTACACCTATTGTAACTATTAGTGGAAATATTGTCAACAGTATTAAACTACTAATAATCCAATAATATCAATGAAATATGATGCAAATCAAATAAACAAAGACATCTTACCTTGAAGATTGATTTACCTCGAAGCTTCCATTGTTCGCCTATCTTGTATTGATCTTGTTGATGAATAGAGCTCACAGAAGTGTGCACTTCCTTGCTGTTTGAAGATGACAATACTTGAATGGCTGTAGTTTGGATAATGCAATGGAGATTACCTACAATGCAACTATTATGAGGATGAGGGATGGATGATTGAAGCCATGGTTGTATGGATATGAAGATAATGGATATAAAATGCAATGAGCAATATGGATGCTTTGCCAAAGGTACGCTAGAATTTCTGGAGAGTAACTTTGCTATAGCTTGTGTGTTATTGAAATGAGGGAATGAGCTTGCTTTTATAGGCCAAGGAGGGGCCAAATCCATGTGTCAAGATCTCAATAGTGGAGACTTGGTATTGTGAGGTGTATGGAGAGGATTGAATTGGTTGAGATGAGGGAGAGAAAGAGGGAAGATGTTCCTCTCACCTTGACATGGTGGAGAGAAAGGTGTGTCACGAGTCCACATGTCACAAGGCTCACAATGACTAAAGAGAGAAGGTCAAACAAGGAGACCATGTTTGTAGGGAGGTTGGAAAGATTCTAGGGACTATGGAACAAGTGTCACAAAGTGTCCCTTTGACCATGATGACATGGAGAGACCACATCCGTGTGAATAGGGATGGTTGGAGGAATAATAGGCCATGTGGGTGAAGGAAAATAGATTAATTAAATATTAAAATATTTATTTACATGTGCAAGATGATGAGGTGGACATGTGATGTGGAAATATGAAATGAAGACTTTGGAATAGGATGATTTGTGATTAAATAATTTGATTATTTAATTAAGGGATGACATTAAAAGAATAGGTTTAATTGATTTAATTAAATAAATTGATATTTATTTAATATTTGGACTATTAATGATGAATGTGAATCAAATAGATAAATTGATGAATTTATTAAATGATAGAAGAATGGGGATTAAATAAATAATAAATATTTATTTAATTTGTCTTTGCCATATTTAGGTGTATACATTTTGCCCCTCTTTGAGACAATGTGTTTTAACACGTTTCAAAGAATAGAATTTTCTACGATTCATACATGCCCCAGTTTGCCTCTAGTACAGGTTATTGACAATAGGATGCACCCTCAGGAGATTAGATAGGAAGAAATTGATGACAGGATGACATACAATCTTACAATGAGATAGGTTGAAATGACATGGGATGGAATGGATGGAAAAGGAGCCTCGGGGGCGCATCAATGATGGCCTTGCCTATGTGATAACTCAGAGGCAACGTAGTTCAGAAATAACTGACACTGACAAATAGACTTGTGATAGGATAAACAATAGGATGATGTGATGAGATGACCCTACTGGATAAGGTGACAAGGATGACAAGACGCCAAGCTATGGTAAGTCATTGCGAGGTAGATGTAAAATGGATGTGGTTACTGGATAAATACGATAGGAAAGATGGATGCGGGTTGGGTTCTACTAATAGATGGAGGTAGCGGTTAGTCGCAAATAGCGCATGTTTCCAGGTTTTCACCACTTGCTTCTATTTGTACCATTTTTTTTGGGTATGTCCCTTGCATTGGGATTATTAGGTATAGAACCTTCGAAGGTGCATACTATTGATGGGATCATCAAACACTTCACCTTCTGATGTTGAGAGCTGATACGCACCTAATCCGTAGGCATCAACTATGACATAGGGACCCAACCAATTGGGTTCGAACTTCCCCTTCTTCTCTCTATTCTGTTGATTGCGTGGGTTCTCTCTTAGGACCAGATCACCTACTTGAAAGACTCGTGGCTTAACCTTGTGATTGTAGCTCCTTGACATTCTCTTTTGGCATGCCTTAAGATGGTTAAAGGCATGTTGTCTCCATTCTTCTAGCAGTTCTGGTTCTTGAATCCTTAATACTTTGTATTCCTCATCATTTATGAGTCCCTTTAACAACACCCTGAGGGAAGGAATTTCAACTTTGATAGACAATATGGCTTTAGAGCCATAGACAAGGGAGTATGGTGTCGCACCTGTGGGTGTGCATATACTTGTTTTGTAGGCCCACAAAGAGGGGTTCAATTGCATATGTCAGTCCTGGCCAGCGTCATTGACAGTCTTTTTGAGTATCTTCATAATGGTTTTATTCGATGCGTCAGCTTGGTCCGTACCTTGCGGGTAGTACGGAGTGGAGAAACGATGCTATATATGGAATTTACTACAGAGTTCTTGTACATCCTGATTCTTGAAGGGTCTTCCATTATCTGTGATAATGGATAATGGAATACCATATCTGCATATTATATAGTTAAGGATGAAGGATGAAATCTATTTCCCTGTGACGGTGGTTAATGGAACGACCTCAATCCACTTCATAAAATACTCTGTGGCTGTGATAATGAATTTGTGGTTGTTGGAGGAAGGATGAATCTTGCCTACTAGATCAAGTCCCCATTGATAGAAGGGCCAAGGTGTCATTAAAGGTTGTAACTCCTGAGTGGGTGCATGTATCAGATTACCGTGAATTTGTCATTTCTTACACCGCTTGACAAAATGATAGGAATATTTTTCCATGCTTAGACAGTAATATCCTAAACACATGAGTTTCTTCACCAGAGTAGGACCACTAGAGTGCATCCCGCAAATGCCTTCATGAACCTCCCTTAGAGCGGTCTGATATTCATCACTGTCTAAACACCTAAGGAGAGTACCATCTAAACCTCGTTTATACACGGTGTCGGCAATAATGGTATATCCGGATGATTGGCATATGAACGTATGTTTTTGGTTGTTTGACAAGTCAGGAGGTAGGATATTCTCTTTAAGATAGGTATAAATCTTGCCATATAAAGGAGAATCGGCTCATATGATGTGGTAAATGTTGTTATTTTATGGGATTTCATAGGCTGGATGGGAGACTGGCTCCACCAAAAAACTCATAGTGCGAGTGATTTTCAGGGATATCTAGAAGGGATACAACAGTGGCCATTGCATCAGCTGCTTTGTTTTCCAACCTTGGTATTTGCTTGAAGGAGATCACAACAAAATATTCCTTGAAGTCATCCACCATACGCTTGTATGGTATCAACTTCTCATCCTTTGTTTGGTATTCATCATTTATTTGATTAATGACAAGTTGTGAATCCCCATACACATGAAGCTCTTTGATCTTCCGCTCAATTGCCATCTTTATGCCGATAACCAGAGCTTCATACTCACCCACATTGTTGGTGCATGGGAACATGAGTCTGTATGATTTAGGGATTGTATCCCCCTGTGGTGTTACTATCAAGATACCTGCTCTAGATCCATGTTGTGCGTATGACCCATCAAAGTAGAGCTTCCAAGAGATTGGTGTGATGTTGAATATAGATTCATCAGGAAACTCGAAACTTAAGGGGTTGTTATCAATCAAAGGTGCATCCACTAGCTTATCTACGATGACCTGTCCTTTTATGGCTCTTCTGTCCATGTACTCAATGTCAAACTCACTGAGAATCATAACCCATTTAGATATTTTACCTGTTAGGGTAGCTTTGCTGAGGAGATACTTTAGTGGGTCAATCTTTGCTACCAACTTTATGGAGTGAGAGAGCATATAGTGTCTCCATTTTTGTGAAGCGAAGACGACTACAAGGCATCCCCTTTCAATTGGTGTGTACTAAAGCTCATAACCTACTAATGTCCTACTAATATAGTAGATTGCCTGCTCCTTTCCTTTGTGGTCTTCTTGTGCTAGCAGTGCTCCCAAAGCTGTGGGTGTCGCTGAGATATATAACAGTAGAGGCTTACCTTGAATTGGTGGCATTAGGACAAGTGGATTCATTAGATATTCTTTTAGGCATTGAAATGCTTGCTCATAGTTATCATCCCATTTGAATGGAACATTTTTTATGTAGCAGATGTGAGAATGCATGGCACTTGTCTACCAGTTGGGAGATGAACCTTCTAATTGACTGTAACTTTCGTTGTAAAGACCGTAGCTGACTCAGATTCTTTAGTGGCGGCATTTCCATAATTGCTTTGACCTTTGTCGGGTCCACCTCTATTTCGTTTCCTAATACAATGTATCCAAGTAGTTTTCCAGATGTTACTCTAAAAACACACTTTTTAGGATTCAACCATACATTAAACTGCTCTAGTCTTGTGAATATTTTATCTAAGACTTCAAGATGTCCCTCTCTGGTGAGTGATTTCCCTAAGATATCATCAACATAATCCTCCATGATGGTATGCATCATATCATGGAAGATCATTGTCATTGCTCGCTGATATGTTGCTCCTGCATTCTTGAGAATGAATGGCATAACACACCAACAATAGGTGCCCCATGGACATGTGAATGTTGTTTTATGTTGATCCTCCAGTGCTATCTTGATTTGGTTGTATCTGGAGAAACCATCCATTAAGGACAACATGGTGTGACCTGCTGTGAGGTCAACAATGATATCAATGTTTGGTAAAGGAAAATCATCCTTCAGACAAGCCTTAGTTAAATCTCTGAAGTTGTTGCATATTCTGATTCTCTTGTCAGGCTTTAAAATAGGTACAATATTACAGACCCACTCTGGGTATTCAATCGCTCTAATGAACCCCACATCTAGTAACTTCTTGAGCTCTTCTTTTACCATTAAAGCTATGTGGGAGTGCATTTTCTTCAGCTTTTGTTTAACTGGCTTAGCTTCCGGAGCTAGTGACAGATGGTGCATGATTAGATCAGGGTCAATTCCTAGCATATCAACATAAGACCAAGCAAAGTTTATCTACTTTATCCTGTAGAACTCAGCAAACTCTATCTTTTCTTGTGTTGTTAATGACTCTGCTTGATAAAGGAGTCTTGGTTGTGCCTCTGTGTCAATGTTGATTGATGCCACAGGTTCAATCAATACTGAAGATCTTTCTAGATGTGCATAAAGGGGGAGAGGGTCAAGCCTTTCTTCTGTCGGTACCTCATAGAGGTTTTCACCTTCCAATACGTCTTTTCTTTTTCTCTTTTCATGATGTAACATTGTTGTAGAGTGGTTTTCACCATTAGATCTCATATTTATTTTGATATTTTTATGACTGAAAGGATTGGCACTCTCTCCAAAGTATGCCTTGTTGTTAAGGTTGATGGGGAAGCTAGCCTTGTGGTCTCATATGGGTAAGTGTTCTCTAAGATCGAGGTAGTTGATGATGGCATCATTGTTTTCAAAGGTGTCAAGCTTAGGTGATTTTTCAGATAGATCCCAATCTATTAATTCAGGGTGAACTAGAGGTAAGGGATCATCAATTTGATCAGACTCAAGGGTAGTTATGGTTAGGATAGAGGATTCATTTGAATGGGATGAGGTATTGACGAGGTCTATTATGGTACTCTCCTCAAGTTGGTTCATCAAGCTCGATATCATACTCTCTTCGGACTCTAACGGTCTAGCCCTGGAGCTTTGTCCCTCTTGCATTGTTGGAGTATTGCTATATCATTGTACCACATCAATCCCTTTGTCTTCACAAGACATCTCAGAGAGGCTGTCCCACTCATACTCATTTGAATTAGTTTCACTAGCCTCTTGCAAGTGGTGAATTTGTTCCACTAAGTTAGTGGTAGCTGCTTGTCTGTCTTCAATCTTTTGTTTACCTTTGCCTTTATTCTTTTGGTGACCTTGGTATCCTAACCTAGTAGTGTCTCGGGTCATTTGAGTAGGGGGTTTTATAGGTTCTATGATACCATGCTTTCTTAGTCCTATGGGACCATGACCATTGTATCCCATCCTTTGCAACATAGAAAACTTTGACCATACTGTTCTATAGGAAGCTTAGGTTGTTGGTCCTCTGGTATGGTTTGACTATCTTCATCTTTGAAAAGCCATTGTAATATGTCTTTTTCATCACTCTCATCGGATAGGCTTCCCCATTTAATGAAAGGACTCATAGAAGTCTCTGGTAGCTTATCCTTGTTCATGGAGGCTCTCCCATAAGACTTTGGTGAAAGTGGCAACTGTGCTAGAGAGAAAGATTGTTCAATAACATACTCCCCGATGCCCTTGTCTTTGACCTTCATTTTAAGCTCCGATGTTTTTGAGGTTGAAGCTAAGGAACTAGGATCCACTTGGTTGGAGGAAGAAGCTGCTCTATTGGTAGGTATCACAACTTCTAGTTTAGACTGTATGGTGTTGCAATACTGAAATGGATCAGGGTCCCCTTGTATAGTTATTTTTTGACCGTTATGCGAGAACTCGATGCATTGGTGATATGTTGATGGGACATCCTTCATCGCGTGGATCCAAGGTCTGCCTAGAAGAATGTTATATGTAAGCTCCATGGCGAGAACTTGGCACACTACATCTCTTTCTATTGGACCAACTCATATTAGCAAAACCATCGTTCCTTTGGAGGTCCTTTCTTCCTCATCATATGCCTTGATGGTTATCCTTTTCTTGGGATCAACGACATTTTCAAAAAACCCCAATGTAAGGATTAACTTTAGTGTACAAATGTTCAAACCAACCCCTCCATCTATTAGGACCCTTTTTATTCTGTGCTTATGTATTAGTGCCTCAATGTGTAGGGATGCATTATGTGGTTGATTTATTGACATGTCATCCTTCTCAGTGAAGGATAGGAAATGCGGTGTGGTGGGATGACCTGCCATAGCCTAGAATTGATCTTGGGCAAGGTTCGTAGGAACAATTGTCTCCAAGAGGGCTTTTTTCTAAATTGGCCTTATGGGATGGTGATAAATGCAATAACTCCAAGATGGATATATGCGTGGGTGTTTTGTGAAGTTGGTCAATGATGCTGTACTGATTTGATGTGGAGGGTGACTTGGATGGCTTTGGTTGAGCCCCTTGCAAAGTTATGTTTCCACGACGCGTGGTCACATTACAGTCAGGCTGATTATTAATGGTGATCACATTTATGTGTGAGTCACGTTGGGAGATATGATTGATGGTGTATTCGAAAGAAGTGTTGTTATAACTTACTTTGTCAACACTGTTTTTGTTGTTTTGGTTTGAAGAACCTCCCTTCTTGTAATGAGGAAGAGGATTCTTGAATGCTATATGTTCATCGTTGGTAGTATGTCCTTCATTAATGGATATGCATTTTTGGTCAAGGAGGTCTTGAACGAGATGTTTGAGTTTCATACAATCATTTGTTTTATGACCTTTGCTCCTATGGTATTTGCAAAAGTCATTTTCATTCCACCAAGGAGATTTGAACTTGGGTTCGTATTTGCGCACCGGTGGGAGTGCGATAAGATTGCTCCAATTAACTTTCTAAGTGCGGATTCAAGTGATTCACCAAGTTGTGTGAACTTTCTTCTTGGAGGGAATTTGTTTTGTTTTTGTTCAGTGCCTTGAGGCCTGGTAGATGGTGCATTGCTCTGTGGATTGGATAGGTTGAAAATAGGTTCTTTTGGTGCCGCATGTTTTGCATCTACTACACCATCATTCACTATAGGTTTGTTTTTAGTCCAAAACCATGACTTATCCACATTATTTTTAGAGCTTGGGGTGCCTTTGTATATCTTTACTTGCCCCTTTGCTATCAAGGCTTTCTCAATGAGAAGCCCCATCTCAACAACCTTACTAAAAGTTGATGGACATTGAATCTATATTTGATAGCTTTGCTCAATGGACAGATTGTCCACAAACATTTCTATCATCAAATTTTCAGGTATGTGATAGGGACACTTGCTCGCAAGTTGCCTCCATCTTTGTAGGAAAGATGCAAATGATTCTCCTCCTTTTTGTTTGTTATTGCAAAGGTCTAGCATGGAGATTTCATGTTCTATGTTATAAGAGAAATGTGTGATGAATTTGTCCACTAATTCGTTAAAGGTGCGGATGCCGGGAGGTAGACATGAAAACCACTCCATAGTTTGTCCTCCTAGGCTTCTAGGGAATAGTCGCATTAGATAAGTTTCATTGTGAGCGACTTCAAGACAAGCGGCACTGAATTCCCTGATATGATCTCTAGGATCTCCTTTTCCTCTATACTTGTCAAATTTTGGCACTTCAAATCTTATAGGAAAAGGTATCATGTTTAAGGATTTGTTAAATGGGTAAGGTGAGATATCTTCAAGCGAATAATGTTTCGTTGTGGTTCCGCTTTGGATATCTACCAATTGCTATTGTAAGGCTTGGATTTGGGTTGTCAATGCATCCAAGGGATTAAGTGTATCCTTAGCCTTTTCTATTTTTGGAGCCTCTTTGTCAGTTTTGGAGCCATCTTTCGATGACTCAGCTTCATTTGAGGCATTATTCTCCCGTAGATTAGAGATATCAAAGTCTGTGGGCAGATTTGCTCCTTGTTGAGCAAGCATGAGGAAATATTTTTGAGGGTCTGTAGAAACAACTCTATAGATTATCTTTTGGAACTCAGGATCTTGGAGTTGTTGGAGGATTTCCTCTTGAGTGACTTCCTCATCATCCGGATCGGGTATATTATTGTTAAGGTTGTCCATGTTTTGCTTTTGTTTTGATTGAGATCTAGTTTTCACCATGCAAGATTTTTGGGATGGGATGAAATAGGATTATGAGATTTGTTGGATTTTTATTTTAATTAAAGGTGTGATATGGTAGAAGGTGAGTTTGATTGGAATAAATTTTTCTAAGGTTTTTGTTGATTCCATGTTTGACTCAAACAAGATAATTCTTGAGCTATAATGTCTAATAGCTATTGAAGTGTCGATACAAGGGGTAGCCTAAATAGGGATAGATTGACACCACTATTTGATGAGGACTATTCTCTTGTCAGGGTTACACTAGTATAGTTTTGTTGGGAAGGATGATTTGATATCCTGTTATAAAAACTAACTAACTCTTGTTTGGATTGGTAGAGTATCAACTAGGTCCTAGAAGCAAGTTGTGGTTTGATTTTGAGGTGTTTAGATAGCAAGGTAATGATGTGAATAGAAGATGCTTGTGAAAATGATATGAAAAGGTGATTGCAAGGTATAACTAATTTTTTAGGGTGAAACTATAGCACAAAGGGTACCTAAATCTGATAATGTTTTTGTCCCACACTGTATGAAATATCTCTCTATTTTGGATGCGCAACTTCAAAGGCGTAGGATAACAGGTCAAATGCGCAACTCTGTGGGTCAAATTTGCCGATCTGGTTGATTTTGGATGTGCAACATTATGTTTTATATGTGTCATTCTATGTGTTAAAAGCATAGAAAGATTATAAGTGCAGCAAAAAGGTTCAGATGCGTAGTAGAATTGGGTAAATGCGCAACAAGATTAAATGCGCAATAAAACTTGTTATATGCGCAGAATTGCATGTACTTGGTTTTTCTATTTCATTTTGACAGTTTGATTTGTTTGGAACATTTTCCTAAGTTAATCTAAGGTTTGCAATGCTGATTTTGGTTCAAGTTATTGCTCAAAAACACAGAGAACAAAAGCTTTCCATGATTACTTGACAAAATTAAAAACAAACAATTACAACCCTAGGGATGGCAAAGATAGTATTTGATGAGTTCCAACTTGGGTTTCCCCAGCCACTTGCATAAAGGCAGACAAATAGTAACTTGGTAGCACCGGCTCCCCTCCACGACACTCACTTCTCATGCATACAAAGTTACAATTCCTCTGAAGAGATGAACTTTTTTGTCTCCACACTAAATGAGTGTATGACGTTGGATGGCTCTAGAGGTTCCTCCCCCTGTGTCACCAAATAGGGGATTTTGGCTTACTAGAACAAAAGGATTTTAGTCAAGGCATCTGTTTGAGTGGTTACACATGTGGCCATTCGCTCCGATAAGGAGGCTTCCCAGCCTGCAGAGGTTACGCTCCACAGGGTTTTGGGGGAAACATTGGTCGGTGTAACACAAAAACACCCGTTGTTTACAACTTTCGTCACAAACACAATTTATTTTAAGTGACTTGGAGGTGGGTTGGCTTTAGCCCGTTATCACTCAAGGTCATCCCGCTTGGAAGGACGAAATTCCAAGGGTAGGTCTCTTCTAAAGATGACAAAGATAAAATATAACTTTGGCATTTTGGTCACCTAGATAAGGGGAGAGCATAGGCCTATTATCATTTTTCAAGCACAGAAAACAATGGTTATTTATGCTCCTAGTTAAAAGAAAAATAACTAAATGTGTTAACTCTACCAAGCATATAAATTTGTAACAAGATAGTAATAACTTGGAAAAGATTTTGTTAATTTTATCCCTCTAACAAATCTAGGTGTAGATTGTTGTTTAAAGAAATAAGACAAGTATTACTTTCCCCTATTATGCCATGTGATATATTGTAGTGCAAGATAGTAAAAACATAAAGATATTGTTCAGTTTTAACCCCTAGGTTGGGACTAGATGAAAGTTGTGATGCAACAAAATGATTTACTTTCCTCCTAGTTAATTCTATGTGATGATTTGCATGAACATATTAAGTTACTCCTTCCTAATTAGTTCTAGGTGGCTTAATAATGCAGCTAAAATAACTAAATCTAGCTCCTAACACCTACAAATGAAAGTTAGTACGGACAACCTTATAACACTTTTACAACTCTCTGTTACAAATTGAATTGGCAGGACTATAGGTTATATGCGCAGCACTGTGTAGTATATGCGCAGATTTGCAAATGCATAGTAACAAGAATCAGATGCATAGGACTACATGGTGTATGCACAGGAAAATATTTCAGATGCGCATCAAGATATATCGTATGCGCAGAAAGGTAAAAGCGTAGCAGAAGGTGTTGAATGCGCAAAATTAGAAGTTGCATGATTACATCTTCTCTCTTAAGAGAGTATAATTACATAAATGAATATACAAATACAATGATATAGCCCATAATATGATACAAGTACAATAACATAGTTTTGAATATGATACAAGGACTGAATGAGTACAATAACTGAATGAAGTAATAGAGAGAGAGAACATCTCCACTGGTGCTCCAAAACCTGTTTGTCAGTCCCCACTGGTGGTGGCAACGCCTCCCAACCATGTGGAATCATAAGAGACCACCCCACCATGCTTAGAGATAGTCACAAGGCCCAAACAGAAGAACAACGACAATGGTATACATGATGGCCAACACACACATCAATCACGGAGCAGATACGGAAAACATTGCATAAAGTCCATGTCATAACATAGAGGTACTCATCCAATTCATAGGTCAAGTACTACTCATGACTTCTAAGGTACTAGATACTAGAGTGTAATCATATGGAGTGTCATCATGTGTGCTTGAAGGGATGGCACCACACGGAACCAAGTACACCTCTCATATAGACGAGGAGACTCAATTGTGCCCAAATCCATGCCCCGCAGATGGATGACTCGACGCCCCGCAGATGGATAGGCCTTCTTGTTACATCCTTACCCTTTACAAGTGCTCAAGGCCATGCACAAGGACTAATTATTTTATTAGTGTTTTCACTCCAATGTTTTTAATTTAGTTATCACTTGTTACTATAACTCTACTACTAGTTCCCCTGGTAGCCACTTGCATGCCCCGGACCCATAGAGAGCCACTCCAAAAGACCACTCTAATGCCTAGACCTAGTTCATCTTGTTAAACCAAGTGAGGAATCCAAAATAGACTGAAACACTGAAATATGAACTTGAAATTGTAAATATGATAAATGTGATCTACAGTACAAAAGTTTTTGATGACAGTGTAACTTGTTGAAAATGACCTTTTACTAGTTAGATCAGTTGTGTAATAACTCCAATGACCATAATTTGGTCATGATTCACAAAGGTATGCACGGATATCATAAGAAATGCACGAAAAATGACATTGCGAGCCTACTCACTGCCTAGAAATACATATTGTTTACCATATATAACATAGCTAAACAACGAGTTAAAAAGACTTACAAAATGGAATTCTGAATTGTTTTTCCTCCTACACAGATCGTTGTTCATAAAACATAGATTATTGCTCCTAAGGAATTTTAGTGCCATAACATTCTTTTAACTCAATGATGGTTCCCTCAAGGCTAGTGATTGAACCGAAAATGACCGTAATGATCAAAACAAGGCCCCTCCATACTCTTTTTATAAAAAAAAAAGGTGCAAAGCACCAGACAGAATGTATTAAATATCATGAGAAAGATACATAAGGGGCAATATTCAGGCATAATAAACCAAAAGGTTTATACAAAGAGCCATAAATGACCCTCAAAGCCCAAACGGGTCATATCCAAGACATCCGAGACGGGTGTGAACCACAACCATCTTAAAAGTAGAAACACCCTATAAGAGGAACATTTTCACAGACATAAATGAAGCTGGAAATAAGTAGGAAGCCTTATAAATGTACAACTCCTACACGAGGTAGTCTAGGAACAATAATAACTTTCCGCTATCATCAAATCAAAGGTGAATTCCATTTGTTCCAATGGAAACAACAACAACAAGGTACGAAAAGGCCGTTGATGAAGAGATTATCAAATCTTCTTGAACTTCGCATAAATTTGAAATTCAACGAAAAAAGAGTCATTTTCGTTTTAAGGAAGGTCGTTGGTCCCTCAACGGTACAGAATGCCTTAATGAGAGCCTTATGAATTTTGAAAAGGCCATTGGAGGGAAAAAAGACCGTTGTAATCTCCCCTAAAACCTTGTGCTATCCATGCCTCACTTCAAAGATGCACCACATGCACAAAGAATAAAACAAAGACAATGAGCAGCATCCAAAACATACACCCTGAAGAACGAAGACCAAAAAACCAAGCCACAATTCCTCAAAAGGAGTCTCCAGCAAGACCACCAAGCTTAACTAGTAAAGATCCAAAGAACCACCTAGGCATTCCCACATGAAGCCACCAAAAAAAGGAAGTAGGGAGGAGGCCGAGGAAGAAGGTTCAGATACTAGCATAACCACACCAACTGGTAGCTTGATGCCTAAGAAGAGATGAATAAATAAAATCAAAACCGGAAGTCCAAATCCTCCAACATTTGACTTCGTAACAGAAACCAAATACCACGTAGATAGGGCACAAACACCCTGTCAAACACACAATAAGAGTCCTCCAAATCCTCTGCAGGGGGTAAAGGAGAAACACAAAGTTCCTCCCATGACCAGCTTCATAACAAAGACCATATACTCTTGAGAAGAGTTATAATGAAAATCCCTTTCAGAGGAGGCATCGTATTACAAAAGGTTTCATGGGACTTAGATCTCTTCAATCTCTAGCATTACGTCCCCTATTTTTCTG
Organism: Cunninghamia lanceolata; assembly: GCA_027924645.1. Classification (NCBI taxonomy): domain Eukaryota; kingdom Viridiplantae; phylum Streptophyta; class Pinopsida; order Cupressales; family Cupressaceae; genus Cunninghamia; species Cunninghamia lanceolata. Next base: position 7,128,742 of record BSBN01000165.1, on the reverse strand, counting down.
TATGGTTGCACTCAGCATACTCTATAAATTCAACCCTACGTTTTGCTTAAACAAAGAAATCAGAAACCAAATGATCTCTTGAAAACCCATTTTCCCAAGGCATACGAAATGGTTCTATAGATCTAAAATGAATTCAAGGACAGAGGAAATGTAAATATTTGCATCGAAATAAATTTGGCATAAGATTTTTCTGCACGACAGTGATGAGGTTTCAGTTTTCTATGTATAAAGAAAGCAACAACTAACATATTTTAAATTCTGCTTAAAAGGCAGTAATGAGGTTTTAGTTTTCCTGAGCTCAATGAAACCATAGCTAACATATTTTAACTTCCTTTGAGCAAGCAGTAATGGGGTTTCAGTTTTTCTGTGTTTAAGGAGATTGTAGCAAGTAGTTTTTACTTTTTTTGTGCTAGAAAAACAAAGGCAGAGGTAAATACCTCTTTTCCCCTTTGCACTCCCTTTAGCTTGCCTTAGCTCTTGCAATGATATGCTTCTCGAGTAAGACCGTTTCCCTCTGACTGTGGTTTTCTACCTTAGTTTTAAACGCCTCTCTAAAACATCTGCGTTGACTTTCCTCCAGGCAGATCGCACTCTCGTTAGTTCTCCTCCAATCTTGCAATGAAATGCTTCCTCAAATAATTCACTGTCCCCTATGTTTTCATTGTTCTTCCTTTCCAAACAGAGAGACTCCCCTTTTTCATGTGATATTTTCTTTCTTAACTCCTACCCTCTCTTCTCTCCCAAAACGCATTGACTCTCTCTTGCGTGTCCTCTCTGCAACTCCAGCTCTATCCTTTGCATCGACTGTCCTCTCCAATAGATATTTTCTAGCCTTATCTTTTTGCAGTCGCTCACACCTACCAAGCAGATATTTGCCGCCGCATTCAACTCCTCCAACTACTTTCCTATCCCCCCCTCATATTGGCATGAGAAGGAAGATTAAAAGAATAATAAAATCCCACTTTTTTGCTCCATCCTACGCTGTCCAAGAGATGTCATCTCTACTGATATTTTCTACATTTAACACCCTCACAAACTCTTGTTGCCAACGTAGTAAGGAGGTTGTTACATCCTACACCCTAGGACTAGGCTTACTCCTAGAAGCCTGAAAACGCTAATATGTATCCAAAGCACACACTAGTCCATGAAACTTGATACAATCAAAGGAAGCCAAAGAGAAAAGCCTCAACCATCACACTGAAAAACTACACATGACCATAAGGTAATCCAAACGGTAAGACCACAACACGGGAACACTACACTAACCGGGTGCAGTGGGCTAGGGTAGGGTATATGCTTGTGACTATCTCCAGTAACCACCATTGGGGATAATAAGAGTACGCTCAGGCTTGTGAATCCAGGTGGAGTCGATACTCAGTACTTGCAACACTCTAAGAACACGTCAAGGTACCTGTGCATATACATACATCATATAGCCGAAGCAACATCAATCATGTAAGCATGAAATCCATCATAAGTAATAATAATGTCCACATCATAATAGTATCAAGATTGCACATCACTGGTGCCAATACAAAATAATAACAAGATGTATAATCCAAAACAAAGTATACAATCATCTAAGTCCATCAAGATAAGAAAAAACATAATACAAACATGGGGGTCGTTACATCCCCTAGAAGCAAGCCTGCAAAAAGATATGGATAAATATCTCTCATCCTCGCCGCATCTAATGTAGAGGCAAATTGGATGGGGAAAGATAGATAAACTTGACAAGGTTCAACTACACCTACTAGCCCAAAAACAAAGATCTTTATGTAAAAGTGGAAACAACAGAAGGAAACTCTAGTATCATCATGGAAATGTTGGTTTTGGATGTCAGGGGACCCATTCCATCCATTGGCCAAGGTAGATTGGATTTCGGGTTGGTACTTCCTTCACAAACCACCCAAAATGGTTTGTAGCCCTTCAAAAAGATAACAGACCTAATAACGTTTGACTCAGACCCCCAAACCTAGATCTTAGACAATCATTAGATACCCATTATGGCCTTCTATCACATATCCCAAACTTGGCATATGTTGTTTTGGACGGAATATCTCAACCAATAACCCATGTCAGTGACCTAATGCCTCAATTAGGCCAAATTTACAAAGAGACTACCAAAGGATGCAAGCCCAGAACTCAAACAAAGGTTTGGACACTTAGAATACATGCTAAAATAAAGGAATTTGTGGGTTTTAGACTTCTACTAACTATTGTTCCCAAAAACACACCTTTGGTTCCTTCAATGTGCTCTTAAACTACACCTAACACATGGTTTTGTTATGTTTCTCAATGCAAACTCTTTCTCTACAAGTTCTCTGCCAAAAAACCATCACAATATACTAGCATAGTCCTACCACCATCCATTCCACTGACCACAAGTGGATCAAATCAGTGGAATGGCAAGGAGATGCATATTCCTCTACCAAAACCCTAGAGAAGGGTTTCACAACCAAGTTTGAAATGAAACCTTATAACTCCCTTCAATATTATTGTTAAGATGCCAAACTACATTCAAATGAAAGAGAACTCAATGTAGTATCAAATAAAAATAAGAGAAAATGATGACAAACTGGTACCTTTCTATAGTACGGCCTGTAGCATATACAAATTCAGAAAAAAAAAGTCCTTAAGGAGTAGTCCGGGGAGAAAGGCTATCTCTTTTCTTGTGATTGATGTCAAGAATCCCAACCAAGCTTGTTTGAAAGCTATCCCATCATGCTACATTCCCAAACAACCTTTCTTCCATGACACTTCCGTACAGGGGCAAGGTACGGCCAGAAACAACGAGTTCTTCAGGGAAATAACAAGTTTAGTGAGCAGTTTGATATCAAATGATTGTAGAATGTCTTATCTCCAGTGACATGAACCCAAACTAGTCTTGTTTGATAGTTATTTCATCATACTCCACTTCCATGCAATCTAGACCCCATGACAGAGCCGTACAACAGAGAAGTACGGATTGTTATGTAGCAAATTCAGAAAATAATACAAAAAAATGTAGAGAACTATCTTGTATTTCTTTAAACTCCTTCACACACTTTACAATAATCATGTTCAAGGCATTAAGAAGCCTTCTATAATCTCCTTGAGGCAGTTAGAAGGCAGTTGGGTCGATGGACTGTCTATAACCATCGAATACCTTCCTACAACTACCTTGTGTTAGGACAGTAATTACCTTGTTTTGGCATTTTAAACTACTTACAACTGTGGCATATTGTCGTCAATGGTTTTAGGACTTGTTTATGACTTAACAATGTCCTCAAGACTTTAACATGCTTTAGATGCCTTAATAAGGCTTACAAATATGCAAAACATATGACTGTCTTCCATGATTCTATGACAACAATAGATGTTTTTGGACAAAGTCCTTTACAACATGGCATCCCAACCTTATTACATCCTGAGAATGGTCTCTAGGACCTTATGAAACCAACACACAAAATTGAAGATCAGAACAAGACATAGATTTCTTGGTGCTCCTGCACCAGCATCTTCCCAAGATGCTGAGGACTCACCATCAGGATCCCATTGGACCCTTACTTGCTCTATGTCCCAACCCCTGAGGGTCAACCTCTGATGTTGAAGGATGCGTATGGGCTCCAAAGAAAGCTGACCGTCCGCCTCGACCTACAAAGCAGTCCAATCAAGAACATGGGTCACATCAAGAATATACTATCTAAGAACTGAAACATGGAACGCATTGTGGATGTGCAATAGACTCGGTGGTAATGCAAGGTAATAGGCAATAGGACCAATCCTCTCAAGGATCTTAAAAGGTCCCACAAAATGAGTTGCCATCTTTGAGCCTTTCCCATAACGGATGCGGCTCTTCCACGAACGAACTCTCAGAAACACACTGTCACCCACCGAGAAGTGGCGATCTGACCTACAGGCATCGACATACTTCCTCTGCCGATCCTGAGCTATAGCCAACTACTCTCTAATCTGCACTACCTAGTGCTCCATATCCTGAAGCACCTCTGGACCCAAAAGAACTCGGTCCTCTAAGCGATCCCAACTCAAAGGAGTACGACAGGGCCTACCATAAAAAGCCTGGAAGGGAGACATACTGAGAGAACTATGATACACATTATTATAAGAAAACTCAACCAGGTACAAGTAGTCCTCCCAAAGTGACTGCTGATCCCTAACATACATCCGAAGCACATCCTCTAAAACTTGATTAACCTACTCTATCTATCTGTTAGTCTCAAGATGGTATGCAGAGCTGAAATTAGGCTGAGCTCCCAAAGCATGCCGAAGAGAAGTCCACAAAGATGAAGTGAACACTGGATCATGATCGAAAATGATCCTACAAGGAATGCCATGCAGATGCACGATATCCTCCATAAACACTCAAGCTATAGATGCTGCAGTGTAGGAAGATCTCATTGGCGAGAAGTGTGCCACCTTGGACAACTTGTCCACTGTAACCATAATATCATCATGACGATGTGAAGACATAGGTAGCCCCATTATGAAATCAAGAGATATCGTATCCCACTTCCATCCAGGGATGGAATGAGGCTGCAATAGTCCTACTGGGTGTTGATGCTCTGCCTTCACCCACTGGCACTCAAGACATTGAGCCACAAAATTGGCAATATCACGCCGCAGACCTGCCCAATGATACAATTGTTGAAGATCAACATGCATCTTTGTGACACCCAGATGAGTTGAATAGGGTGCACAATGAGCCTCTGACAAAACCAAGGAACGAAGATCACCAGAATCTGGAACATAAATATGACCAAGATGTTGTAAAAGTCCATCAGGCTTGAGAGAGAAACTTGCAAACCTGCCCTCAAGGACTCTCCTAGACTCAATCTCCGCTCTAACCTCCTGATACTAGGTATCACTAGGAAGTGACTCCAAAATACGGCTCCACAAATCCACTCCAAGAGACAAAACTAAAATCTCATGTCTCCTCCTACTCAAGGCATCCGCAACAACATTCTCCTTACTCTAAATGTAGCGAACCTCAAAGTCATACTCACAAAGGAACTCCATCCATCGGCACTGTCGAGCAGTCAAATTCGGCTGAGTGAAGATATACTGTAAACTGCGATGATCACTATGCAACTCAAACTGATGTCCCAAGAGGAAATGTCTCCAACACATAAGTGCATGGATGACAACCGCTAACTCTAAATCGTGGGTGGGATAGTTCAGCTCATGATCCTTGAGCTTACGGGACTCATATGCAATCACTCATCCCTCCTACATGATAACTACCCCCACACCCTCCAATGAAGCATCGGTGCACACTACAAAATCACCTATAGGATCTGGCACTACTAGGATAGGTGCACTAGTCAGCCACTTCTTAAGAGCCTAAAAAGCTGATTCACACTGATCTGACCACACAAACTTGTTCCCTTTCCATTGAAGAGAAGTGATGGGATGGGCTACCTAAGAGAAATCTCTCACAAATCGGTGATAGTAACCCACCAATCCCATGAAACTGCGAACCTCAGCTACATTCGTTAGCACTGGCCAATCCACAATAGCCTGAATCTTAGAAGGATCCATTGAGATACCCTCTCCTGAGATGATGTGGCCCAAATATCTCACCTTAGTCTGGAAGAACTCACACTTAGCCAAATTGCCAAACAACTGATTATCTCGCAAGCACTGCAACACTTGCCACAAATGGCCTTCATGCTCCTCCATAGTGCTTGAATAAATCAAAATATCATCAAGGAAGACAAGAACAAATCAGTCAATATAGGTGCGAACACCCCATTCATCAAACTCATGAAAACTGATGGAGCATTGGTCAACTCGAAAGGGACAACCGTGAACTCATAATGCCCATGGTGTGCACGAAATATCATCTGATGAAGGTCTGCCTCATGAATACGAAGCTAATGGTATCCTGACTTCAGATCTATCTTGGAGAACACCTTATCTCCCCTCATCTGATCAAACAAATCATCTATCTGAGGTAACGAGTAACGATTCTTCACCGTCACTTTGTTCAACTCGTGATAATCAATGCACAAGCGAAGAGATCTGTCCTTCTTCTTCACAAAGATGACATGTGCTCCCCAAGGGAATACACTAGGATGAATGAAACCCTTCTCCAGTAACTCCTCTAACTGCAACTGCAACTCACTCAACTCCTGAGTAGTCATGTGATACGGTGCCCGAGAAATAGGCTCCACACCAGGAATGAGATCAATATGGAAGTCTATGTCACACCTAGGTGGTATACCTAGAATATCACTCAGAAAGACATCTGCAAACTTCTGAAGAATAGGATGAACATCAAGAGATACCTCCTGAATCCCACCCTCAGCAAGATCACTAACTGAAATAGCGAACATCTAACAACCTTGCCGCATGGCACGCTTTAGCTGCATAGCTGAAATCACATGGAGAGAAATGGGTCTCTGAACCCCAACTAACTCAACACGCTCTCCAACATCATCAATACATTGAACTGACTTACACCGACAATCTATACTGGCTAGGTGGGTCTCCAACCAATCCATGCCTAAAATGATCTCATAGGACCTTAAAGGCAACACATGGAGATCCACTATGGTTGTGAAGGTGCCCAAATCCAACACATAACCACGAACAAGGGAGTCTACAACCACCTTATCCCTCACAACATCTGCTCTTGAATGACCCAGACTACAAGAACGTTCACGCTTAGTTCTAGCATCCTGACCATCCTGACGAGAAGGGTGTGACTCCTCCTTAACAGATACCTCTTGACGAGGTCTTAATCGATCCATGATTTGCTGTAAATGAGCTAAAACCTGAGCACCCTCGAGCCATTTGGCTTGGTTCTCATCATGCTATTCCTCCTCACGTTCACCCTGATTACCTTTATCAGCATTACACCGGGTGCTATGTTGAAGAATAGTGTCTAAACCTCTAACTCTACCTCTGGCTCTACCCCTAGGAGACATCCTAAAGGAACAAAGAACACATCAAAATAGATCATCACAAGGACAACCTATACACCTTACTAAGGCATGAAAGCATAACAACAAGACTATAAAACATTATAACAAGCTCACGCCACACAGGCCAAGCACAACAAAACATGGAAGGCTCAAGTATGCCAGAGCTCCCAGTGTGTGAACATGGGCTTTAATACCAGATGTAACATCCAGCTATGTAACCCCTAAAGGGTAAGAGCCAAAAGAGGGCAAGGTATATTTTTTTGACATAAGTGGACAACATACACAGATTTGGTTGTCAATTCGATAGATCAACAACATTCATGGCCAAGTATGGCTGAATGCACAACCCACGGGATGTTACATCCCCAATTTTTGTCTTGCTAATACTTTTTACTTTTACTCGGATATAAGTAAATCTATTTCAATGTTTAGATTAATGTCAAGGAAAGATATAGATTATATTGAATATCATTTATGGAATTATGGAAATGATTATGTTATTGTCGATTTAATAATTACATTATGAGAAATTGGTTTATTATTTGAATAATGATGCATTGATCGTAATCTATTGATTTCAAGTTTGATACAGGATTACAGGTTTTTAGATGACTCTCATAGAAAAGAGAGAGAGAGAGAGTATCTTTTGAAGAGAGAGATATAGACCTCAGGTTATGAGTGATTATTTGCCAAATGAGTATGAGTGTTTAACGAAAACGTGAACTAGTATCGTAAGAGGTAAGTCATGTCTTGTCAGTGTACTTTTGAATCTAATCGACAGGTAGTCGATATCTTTGATTCTTTTCTAGTCAAGTTGTTTGTGAGTCGACATGGTTGTTTGTGAAGTAAACGACATCGTCTGAGTAGAACTATGACCATTTATGTTTAACGTAAATATTACGACGTCATGGTCGCAAAATGGTTGTGTTATTATTCTTGAGTCACTTAAGGTTTTATTGTCGACGTTTAACGTCAAATAACAATCTCGTCACGATAAGTTGACGTGATTTATTGATAGACTGTGTAGGGGAGACAAGCTCGACCCTTCCATAGTATTCGTATGTCTTTCAATTTATTGTTATTATCGTATTTTGATCTAGGCTTAAACTATCACTTAGGATAGGTGCCATGTTGAACCATATTTATTTGTATAAACACACACACACACACAGACATATATATATATACATATACACACACACACACATACATACATACATACATACATACATACATACATACATACATACATACATACATACATACATACATACATACATACATATATATATATATATATATATGTAATTATCAATTGAGGATAATACCTCATGAATGTTAATAATGCTTACTCTTATGAGCAGCCGTAGGCAAATATTTTGGAGTGCCTTCATTGTAAATGAATAGTGGATCGAATCACTCTTTGTGATTATTAAATGCTCAACGTTGGCTTAAATGTCTTGTTGACCTCTTTGAAAGAGGAGTGGTGGTTATTCTAACCACATTCGTTGAGCTCCCACAAAAGACGTTCACATCGTCGACATATGTTGAGTTTTGCATTTTAATAGCTATTGGTTGAAACCAAATCATCAAGTGGACTGTTTTGAATTCAATGTGTTTTCAAACTGTAAGAGTGGGGAATGAAAGTTGGGGTGACTCATTATGAGTCTCGCCGAGTCTTTATAGCCATGACTCAGCTGATTCGATGGCATGAACATGGAGTGTTATGTTTTTTTTTTGCAAAGAGATTATCATTGGAAGGATAAGCTTGGGGTAGAAGGATCACAATGAGCAGGGAGATATCGAGTTAGAGGAAGAAGATAATGTGGTTGGTTTTGGGCGACCACAGAAGCATTATTATCTGCAACTCTTTCTCAGCCAAGGTCGTCGCTACCAAGTATTAGTCCTGCATTCTATGCGTTGACAGGGAATGAAAAAACACATGTTTATTTTGTCCATTGCATTAACTGGTTAAGGGTAAACATTTATGCCTGTAGAGTTTATTCCTTAAGCTCTTTGTATTTATTCAAAACAAGGAGAGTCCACTGTGTTGAATAGAATATTAAGTCATGGTAAGACTATTTAGTATCATAGTAAAAACCACAGGGCGTCGATTCAGCCTGCAAAGGCCGATGCAAGTAATACCATTGAATTCTATCACACAAGGCCAACCCTATACATATTGTTTTAAAACTGTTATACTTGTCAAAATATTGTATGGAGAACCAAATGACTTTTGTAATCGCATACTTGAAGAAGGATATCGAAGTTATCAAAAGACTTGTAAACCAGTCACCTCAGTGAGTGAGTTTCAATATGAGGCCAGTCGACAATATAGATATAAGTTAATCATGATATAGAGTTTCGTTGAAATTAGTGCAAATGATACTTGATAGAAAAACTTACCAGCTGTGAATACTATGGTTTAAAGTATTAAATAGTTATATTATCATTTTAAAACCATTCTTGGTTTAGTATATATATATATATGTCAAAAATGATTCCTTATCAAAAGAACTTAGATTCTTGGTAATCTATTGTAACTATGGTATAACCAATCGAGTGGTCGAAGAACTAGGGATAGTTTGGAAAATGGAATAAATATCATAGAACCATCTTTATTGTCTATTCTATTAATCTTGATGAGTATAGGATTATAGTAACCCATTAGGATAGAATAGACTAAGTCTATCTAGAAATGACCTTGTGTAGAATCATATATGAGTATATAAGTAGTGATGGTTAATGACATCACATTGTAGATAGGGAAAAAAATTAGATTTAAAGTTGAAAAATAGCAAACTAACTAAACCCTATCAAGCACCATGAAGCACAAAACCAGTATGAAAATGCAAACAAACAATTGAAATGCAAACCAATATCACACTAGCATTGATTGACCTACATGGCTCTTCTCAATCATGCATAGGCATGCAGATTCCAAAGGGTTGATTGTGGAGGGATGTTGGTTGCTCCAAATTTTGGCAGCATAATAGTACTTACAACTTGATGTGTCTTGAAAATGGCTTGTGAAATCCTTCCTTTATAGAAAAGGCTTGATTTGAATCAGCGGATGAGATTGGTTAGGGTTTGAATGCTATGAACGATTGTGATCGATTAGGGTTCCCACTTCATGAGGGGGTGTAGTCACATGGCAAGTGTGCAATGGAGGATAAAGGGAATCTAATTCAAATATTATATTTGAATTAGTTTGACATGTGAAGGGGGTAATATGTGGGAGAATGAGACATGTGACATGTGTCGCAATGTGATGAGAGGTGAGGGAATAATTCAAATTTTTAATTTGAATTATGTGAGACATGTGAAGGGGTATTATTAACTAAATAAAGTGGACTTATTTAGTTAATTAGAAAGGTGATTAAGTTGGACAAGTGGGATGACCTAGGGCAAAGTGGTACATGATGTCCCTAGGAATGTGTCGACTAGGTCATGGTAAGGACATGGACAAATTTTAGTGTCTACACACGTAAAGGTAAGTTGAAAGTATTCATACTCCTTTGTATAGGAGTTATTATATATTACAAAACCATAATATCCTTAACCTTGGTTGAGTTAAACCAAAGGTTGTTTATAAACCTTAGTCTCATAGATATGAGATATGGATATTTTGAAATATCAAATTATCCAAGGGTTGTTATGAAAACCCTAGAGTCGAATATGAAACCAAATGATTAGTTATGTCATATAGACTTATCTAAGTCAAGAAAACTATTATCATGTGTAAATCATTAAACTATTTACGTAAACATCGTTGGTGAGGATAAACTGCGAGAATGCGACAAGTATCCAAGTCGAGTAGGGGTGGGTGAACACTACGACCACGTTCATTACGAACGTTATTGATATTAAAACTTTGGCCAAAGTAATGCATTCATTATCTACATGCATTGTCGGTTCACTGTATCTAGATTGCACAACCTATCGGAAATCATACTTAGCTAGAGGGTATCTAGGGTTGTATTGTTGATAGAGTTGTGTAGGATACAACACTATGTACTCGAGAAGGCAAATTATCACCGGTCACCTTTGGTCTGTATCCCTCGTGAAGGGTAGGGCCACTTCCTATGTGGAAGATGTGTGGGAGACCACCGGTCTGTGGATGGAGGTAAATCTTTGGAAAGATACTCTCTCTCTCCAAGCAGAAAACATGCCAAGGCTTGTGATAAAGATGTTAGATATTTAGAAGCAGTAATTATTCTAAATTTGTTTATGTAATTGATTTACTTTTGTAGATGTTGTAATTGAGAAAGACAATATGATATATTGTATTATGTAAGAGAATCTTGTAAATTGTTGTTACTTGATTATATGTTAATTAAAAGAAAAAAAATTTCTCTCATTTTTACCTTGTTGAATTACTCTGGTAAATTTTTAGTTTTACTATGTTTTTAGAACATGGATGTTACACGGGAGAGGACTAAATCACTCTCCAGAAGAAACATTAAAACAACTATGTTCATTTTAAACACCAAATCAAATATTCCTAATCCCATATCTATTATAAATATGAATCCAAAAACATCATAGTACAAGTGAATCCGATACCCACACCAGAATCCGTAAACCAAATAGAAAACATCTCATTTTTTTGCATTAACTTGCATGATTATATCTTCTCTCTTAAGAGAGTACAATTACATAAATGAATATACAAATACAATGATATAGCCTAGAATATGATACAAGTACAATAACATAGTCCTGAATATGATACAAGGACTGAATGAGTACAATAACTGAATGAAGTAACAAAGAGAGAACATCTTCACTGGGTCTCCAAAACCTGTATGTCGGTCCCCAATGGTGGTGGCAATGCCTCCCAACCATGTGGACTCATAAGAGACCACCTCACCATGCTCAGAGATAGTCAAAAGGCCCAAATGGAAGAACAACAACAAGGGTATACATGATGGCCAACACACACATCAATCACGGAGCAGACACAAAAAACATTGTATAAAGCTGATGTCATAACATTGAGGTACTCATCCAAGTCATAGGTCGGGTACTACTCATGAATTCTAAGGTACTAGATACTAGAGTGTAATTAGATGGAGTGCCATCACGTGTGCTCGAAGGGATGGCACCACATGGAACTAAGTACACCTCTCATACAGATGAGGAGACTCAATCGTGCCCGAATCCACGCCCCACAGATGGATGACTCGACGCCCCATAGACAGATAGGCCTTCTCATTTCATCCTTAGCCTTTACAAGCACTCAAGGCCATGCACGAGGACTAATTATCTTATTAGTATTTTTACCCCAATGTTTTTAATTTAGTTATCACTTGTTACTATAACTCTACTGCTAGTTCCCTTGATAGCCACTTGCGGGCCCCAGGCCCATAGAGAGCCAGTCTAAAAGACCACTCTAATGCCTAGACCTAGTTCATCTTGTTAAACCAAGTGAGGAATCCAAAATAGATTGAAACATTGAAATATGAACTTGAAATTGTAAATATGATAAATGTGATCTACAGTACAAAAGTTTTCGATGACAGTGTAACTTGTTGAAAATGACCTTTTTCCAATTAGATCAGTTATGTAATAACTCTAGTGACCCCAATTTGGTCACAATTGACAAAGGTATGCACGGATATCATAAGAAATGCATGACAAATGACATTGTGAGTCTACTCACAGCCTAGAAATATATATTGTCTACCATATATAACATAGCTAAATGAGTTAAAAAGACTTACAAAATGAAATTCTGAATTATTTTTCCTCCTACACAGATTGCTATTCATAAAACATAGATTACTGCTCCTAAGGAATTTTAGTGCCATAACATTCTTTTAACTCAACGATGGTTGCCTCGAGGCTGGTGATTTAACCGAAAATGACCGTAATGATCAAAACAAGGCCACTCCATACTCTTTAAAAAAAAAGGTGCAAAGCACCAGACAAAATGTATTAAATATCATGAGAAAGATACATAAGGGGCCCATATTCAGGCATAATAAACCAAAAGGTTCATACAAAGAGCCAGAGATGACCCTCAAAGCCCAAATGGGTCATATCCAGGACACCCGAGACGGGTGTGAACCACAACTAGCTTAAAAGCAGAAACACCCTATAAGAGGAACATTTTCACAGACATAAATGAAGCTGGAAATAAGTAGGAAGCCTTATAAATGTATGGCTCCTACACGAGGCAGTCTAGGAACAATAATAACTTTCTGCTAGCATCAAATCAAAGGTGAATTCCATTTGTTCCAATGGAAACAACAGCAACAAGGTACGAAAAGGCCATTGATGAAGAGATTATCAAATCTTCTTGAACTTCGCATAAAATTGAAATTCAAAGAAAAAAGAGTCATTTCCATTTTAAGGAAGGCCATTGGTCCCCCAATGGTACAAGATGCCTTTATGAGAGCCTTATGAATTTCAAAAAGGCCATTGGAGGGAAAAAAGGCCATTGTAAGCTCCCCTGAAACCTTGTGCTATCCACGCCTCACTTCAAAGATGTGCCGCATGCACAAAGAACAAAACAAAGACAATGAGCAACATCCAAAACATACACCCTAAAGAATGGAGACCAGAAAACCAAGCCACAATTCCTCAAAAGGAGTCTCCAGCAAGATCACCAAGCTTAACTGGTAAAGATCCAAAGAACCGCCTAGGCATTCCCACATGAAGCCACCAAAAAATAGGAAGGAGGGAGGAGGCTGAGGAAGAAGGTTCAGATGCTAGCATAACCACACCAAATGCTAGCTCGATGCCTAGGAAGAGATGAACAAAAAAAATCAAAACTCGAAGTCAGAATACTCCAACGTCTGACTTTGTAACAGAAACCAAATACCACGTAGACAGGGCACAAACACCCTGTCAAACACACAATAAGAGTCCTCCAAATCCTCTACAAGGGGTAAAAAAGAAACACAAAGGTCCTCCTGCAACTAGCTTCATAACAAAGAGCATATACTCTTAAGAAGCGTTATAATGAAAATCCCTTTTAGAGGAGGCATCGTATTACAAAAGGTTTCATGGGACTTAGATCTCTTCAATCTCTAGCATTATGTTCCCCATTTTTCTATATGGTTGCACTCAGCATACTCTATAAATTCAACCCTACATTTTGCTTAAACAAAGAAATAAGAAACCAAATGATCTCTTGAAAACCCATTTTCCCAAGGCATACGAAATGGTTCTATAGATCTAAAATGAATTCAAGGACAGAGGCAATGTAAATATTTGCATCGAAATAAATTTGGCATAAGATTTTTCTGAACAATAGTGATGAGGTTTCAGTTTTCTGTGCATAAAGAAAACATCAGCTAACATATTTTAAATTCTGTTTAAAAGGTAGTAATGAGGTTTCAATTTTCCTGAGCTTAATGAAACCACAACTAACATATTTTAGCTTCCTTTGAGCAGGTAGTAATGGGGTTTGGGTTTTTCTGTGCCTAAGGAGATCACAACAAGTAGTTTTTAGTTTTTTGTGCTAGAAAAACAAAGGCAGAGGTAAATACCTCTTTTCCCCTTTGCACTCCCTTTAGCTTGCCTCAACTCTTGCAATGATATGCTTCTTAAGTAAGATCATTTCCCTCTAACTGTGGTTTTCTCCCTTAGTTTTAAACACCTCTCTAAAACATCTACGTTGAATTTACTCCTAGCAGATCGCACTCTCCTCAGCTCGCCTCCAATCTTGCAATGAAATGCTTCCTCAGATAATTCACTGTCCCCTGTGTTTTCATTGTTCTTCCTTTCCAAACAGAGAGACTCTCCTTTTTTCACGCAATCTTTTCTTTCTTAACTCCTACCCTCTCTTCTCTCCCAAAACATGTTGACTCACTCTCTTGCGCATCCTCTCTGTAGCTCCAGCTCTATCCCTTGCATCGACTATCGTCTCCAACAGATATTTTCTAGCCTTATCTTTTTCAGTCGCTCACACCTACCAGGCAAATATTTGCTGCCACATTCAACTCCTTCAACCACCTTCCTATCCCCCCCTCGTATAGGCATTGGAAGGAAGATTAAAAGAATAATAAAATCTCACTTTTTTCCTCCATCCTACACTGTCCAAGAGATGTCATCTCTACTGATATTTTCTACATTTAACACCCTCACCAACTCTCATCACCAATGCAGCAAGGAGGTTGTTACACCTATGAAAGGCTATCAGGTCTGGATTAGCATAAGTATGTTTAAACTACTTAAGAAGCAAACATTACACGGGATTTAAACACGATGCAAACTATAACCCGACATACCAACATACCCAAGATACATGCAAATGTTTTGTATATGAGATACAATTTGACCAATATATAGTTTGACTTTAGTTGACTTGGTCATAACTTATGAAAAATAAGCAATTTTTAGGAAATTCAAAAAGCAACCCTAACTCATTTTCAATGTTGATGCCAAAATTTTAAGGTTCCAACACCTGGTTTGACAGGGGGAGGATGCATAATAAAAAATGAGTTAGGATAAGGTGTTTGGTTTCTTTCCAGAAATCTTGGAGTAGCTTCAAATAATGAAGCAGAATTTGAGGCTTGCATGTGGTTTATGGCTCTGTGAGGAAAAAGGAATTAAAGACATAGATATAGAGGGTGATTCCCAATTGTGTATTAATGCGGTGAGCAAACAACAAGTTTTGAATTGGACGTTGAAGGTTTGCGTGGACAAAATTGGTGAGAGCCTTGAGAAACTTAGTAACTACTCCATCTCCCACATATTTAGGGAGGCTAATAGTGCGACAAATAAATTGGCTATCATTGGCGTTGCTCTAGACACTGCAGAAGTTATTAGCAACTCCTCCAATCTGCATGCGGAGGTGGCGAGGATTGTGGAGATAGAAAAGGATGATGCTTGAGGTGATGAGACTGAAGGTTTTTGTAATTTTTCTAGTAGAAGTCCAAGATGGACAAGTTGACATCCACAGTGCAATTAGTTGGCCTAATTTCTAGGGTTTCTATTGTATAATGAACGGACTGGATTCGCTACCAGAGTGTATCTTGCAGGACTAAAATGCAAAGAGGTTGATATCTACGATGTACTCAGCTTTGGTATTCCCTGTGTCCTTCCCTGATCACATGTTCTAATTGATAGTGGAGGTGGCCTAGTGATGAGATGAGGTGTAGCATGACGATTTGGGGGAGGAACAGGGTGGATTCTACCAGGGGATTTGTTGCAGAGAAGAAATCTATTGGGATGCTATTGAAAGATTTATTTCCATATGAACAAAGACTTTTACTTTATGAGGCAGCAGATGTGACTCCCATCATCAGGCATGGATGTTATAAAAAGAGAGGCCGACAAGCAAAAAAGCCTGGAAACAGAGCCATAGTGGGGAGAAAGTATTTTGGCCTGAGTTGTAGATGCAAAGACGAGAGCGTTGATCAACAGATTGGTAGACTGTTTAAGATAGAGGAGGTTGGTCTAAGGAACATGATCAAAAACATCATTGGCCAGTAAGCAGGCTAGGGCAGTCACATACATGATGGCGTTCTCATGGAAACCTTCTTCACTACGGTGGCTCAAGCAACTGACGCTATGCATCGTTCTTCTAGGTTTGCTAGTTTTTTAGTCATGGAGGATTTTCTTCATGATGTTTTGTAAGCAATAACAAAGATGAATATCAACCCAAAAAGTGGGTACATTTGTGGAGCATTTGATGCTACAACAGTAAAGAAAAGGAAGAATGTGGCAGAAGCTTTGAAGCTATTTAGAGAAGGTTTGGAGAGTTGTGACATGACTACCTTTGCGAATTATGTGAGTGTGTATGGAGACCTCTTCTCAGCTCATCAGATTGAGCGCATCAATGTAATGGTGGATGGAATTAACACCATCTCGAGAGCAATGTAACCTTTTTCTTTACCACTATAGGGAACTACTCCTATGGTAATACTGATGAAAATAAAACCCGTCTCACAAAAACTGTAACAATTCACAAATTCTAGACAAACATACACAATCACATATCCATAGGTAGATACTCTCTACCAACCATCTGAAACTCAAATTCAATAAGAGTGCAACACCCAAGTTTTACAAATTTATTGTTATTCGGCTCACCATTACATTATTTTCAAAAAACTACAATTAATATAGCTGCAATGGCAAAATTATAACTACCATGGTCTTCATTGTCTCGTTCTCAATTCCTTCTATCTCAAGTCTACAACTCACTGGCAGCTTCTCCCTTCATCCATGCCACCTTTTGTTACCTCATACTTCCTCTTTCTACAACTTGAACTTTAACTCTTGTCTATGCATTTATCCCTTCAGTCAGACTCCTCTGTAATGCATATACTATTTTCCCCTCAATAGTAAATCTCTCTTAGATTTTTATTTCTCTCTAGCAGCAATGGAGTGATCCCTCCTTTTCCAAACTGGTGCTCTCTTATCTTCTACCAGCTGCACCCTCTCTATATCTTGCTTTTTAATCTCTAGCAAACTATACAATCATTTATTCATACCAACCAAACTCATCACAAAGCCCATCGATTTCTGAACTCCTCTCTTAGCCCATGGAAGCCTCACTTCTATAGTAATGTGCTCCTTTTCTCTCCTCACAGGTCATGCACTTCCTCCCTCCTCTTAATCGCTGAAAACCCAAGTTGGCCTCTCCCTTTTTATCTTTTTTCTCTCTTTTGTCGCCAGACTTCCTACCTATTCAAAATCCAATGCCTCGATTTCCCCTATGTGAGGGTATTTGAAAGATCTTTTCTTTTTTTAAGAAAAATCTCTGATGTAGCGCTTCAATTCCTTTAGCTAAGTGTTGAAATGCTTCAAATTTCCTGTATCAAAATTACCTTTGAATTGTGTCATGATTATATTTGATATTATTCTTCGTAGGGGCAACCAAATGTTCATAGTCGATAGGTATTCTATGATTTCTCTTCCAAATTTCATAGCTTTACATAGGTTTGATTGACACCATGGCAGCAATGTGATGGCAATATGCCATGAGGATTGTGATGACTAACTCACTGATAAGCATCTACAACACCAAGCAATATCATAGCATGAAACAAATCCTTGAGAGAATAGAAATTTGTAGTCATGTCCACGTTCACTTTCATTTCAGTCCATAGAATTATTGGGACATCATATTCTACCTTGTAGGCTTCCAAGTGCTTCAAGATCTTATATATCTAGTGGAGACGAACTAGACAAATATCTAAATTATGAGGAAACATCATGTGGACAACAAGACTTTATTGTTCCATGCTTCGAGAAAATTGAATCACAGACTCAACATGTAATAGCTGGGCTACACAATCTCCATAATCATTCAATGACAATTGCCAATAGTTTACTACTCTGAAATGATCCTTTTTGACTGTAGAGAACATCAACTAAATCAATGAAAACTAAACAAAGCAGAAGATATTTTTGTGTGATGCTGATTGTGCGTGCACTTGGGTGCTCCTGCATTAGACACATTGAGTAGAAAGTTTGTGAGCATAGGCTCACAAAAGTGGAGTGGAGTGATAGAATCACCCTTTTAGGCTATAAACAACTCGCAACAAACTCCATCGCTGGGAAAATGTGCACATGATTTATTTCTTCTTCCTCTTTTTCAAACACTTTGCTGGCACAAGCACCATCCTTCTCCCACAACTCCATTCATCAGTCTTCTCTCCACTTGTGGATCTGCATCCACCATATATTGTCCTCCTCCTCCAAAAGCTCTCTACGCTCCTCTCCTTTTTCGTGGGATTTGACCCACCACAAACCATCCACCTCCACCAAAATCCTGCAGCATCCTTTACACTTTCTACAAGCAAACATACAACATCTACATATAAATCTCTCTTTCCATCTACTTGCACTAACTCCGTATGCAATTTCAAATTATCTCTTCCATCACTAAATTCAAAAGAATTAAAAATTACCTCTTGAACCCCTCTTCTTCCACCGCCAAAATCTGAACATCAAATCATCTTCCATATAATCCTTTGCTGCAACCTCTTCATGTTCCATTGTTGCACCTTCAATCTCTTCATCCTCGTTGCCCACCTCTTCATCTTCAACCACTGTAACTTCTTCTGCTGCAATCTCTTTCTTTTCTCCATCTTTTTCTTTATATCTTTCCTCATTTCCTACACACACAAATCCACCTACATACAAATCATCATTAGAAGAAATATGGGACACGACCTCACCCATTTTCTTTTCCATCTTAATCCTTGCTATGGTTTCTCTCAGAACATGCTGTGTCTCTTGTTGCAAATCTTTTAGTTTATTATCCAACACCGCCATCAATATTCTGTCTCTCCTCACAAGGAATGAAATTCCTAAAGGTCTTCTCAAGACCAACCTCATACTTTTCCTCTTTGACATTCTATCAAACACTTTACTCACAACCTCAACTTGCAACATGCATAAAGTTCATAACCCACTCTCTGCGGCTTCCCAGCCCTCACTTGCTTAGGAATCCTCTTTTCTTGCAACAATCTTTTGAGCTCTTCACAACCGCCTTCTCTTCCATAGGTCCTGGTGCAGACTGCCTCATGTTCGGTGCTCTGTCCACATGCTCAGGTTCACTAGCTCTAATACCATCTGATGAAAATAAAAACCCATCTCACAAAAACCATAACAATTCACAAATTCCAGACAAACATACACAATCCCATATCCACAGGTAGATACTCTCTACCAACCATCTGAAACTCAAATTTAATATGATTTCTCAAATTCAATAAGATTGCAACACCCAAGTTTTACAAATTTGTTGTTATTTGACTTACCATTACATTATTTTCAACAAACTACAATTAATATATCTGCAATGACAAAATTATAACTACCATGGTCTTCATTGTCCCATTCTCAATTCCTTCTATCTCAAGTTTGCAACTCACTAACAGCTTCTCCCTTAATCCATGCCACCTTCTGTTATATCAGACTTCCTCTTTCTGCAACCTAAACTTCAACTCTTGTCTATGCATTTATCCCTTCAATCGGACTCCTATGTAATGTATATATTGTTTTCCCTTCAACAATGAACCTCTCTCAGATTTTTATTTCTCTCTCTGGCAGCAATGGAGCGATCCCTCCTTTGCCAAACTAGTTCTCTTATCTTCTACCAGCCACGCCCTCTCTGTATCTTATTTTTTAATCTCTGGCAAACTATATAATCATTTATTCATACCAACCAAACTCCTTGCAAAGCCCATTGATTTCTGAACTCCTCTCTTAGCCCACGATGGCCTCATTTCTATAGTAACGTGCTCCTTTTCTCTCCTCATAGGCCAGACACTTCCTCCCTCCTCTTAACCGCTGAAAACCCAAATAGGCCTCTCCCTTTTTATCGTTTTTCTCTCTTTTGTTGCCAGACTTCCTACTTGTTCAAAATTCAACACCTCAATTTCCCCTATGTGAGGGTATTTGAAAGATCTTTTCTTAAAAAAAAAAAAACTCTGATGTAGTGCTTTAATTCCTTTAACTTTGCGTTGAAATGCTTCAAATTTCCTGTATCAAAATTACCTTTGAATTGTGTCATGATTATATTTGATATTATTCTTTATAGGGCGACCAAATGTTCATAGACAATAGTGTTAGCTGTCGTTGCACCAAAAGATCAACCTATTAATGCCCAATACAACCACTTGACTTAACAAGCACAGGAGGCGGTTAAGCCCTTGTCGCAAACCACGCGGTGTGCTGAACAAGGAGACCAAGGGCCACGCCTTGCAACAATCCCCCTCCTAGTCCAAGCGCGGGGTTTTAACCCATGACCTCAGCTTTGATACCAATTGTTAGCTTCCGTTGCACCAAAAGATTGACCTATTAATGCTTGATACAACCACTTGACTTAACAAGCACGGGAGGCGGTTAAGCCCTTGTCGCAAACCACACACTGCGCTGAACAAGGAGACCAAGGGCTACACCTTGCAACAAATAGGTATTCTATGATTTCTCTTCCAAAGTTTGTAGCTTTACGTAGGTTTGATTGACAACATGGCGGCAATGTGATGGCACAATATGCCATGAGGATTGCGATGACTAACTCACTGATGAGCATCTACAACACTGAGCAATATCATAGCATGAAACAAATCCTTGAGAGCATAGAAATTTGTAGTCATGTCCATGTTCACTTTCATTCCAATCCATAGAATTATTAGGACATCGTATTCTACCTTGTAGGCTTCCAAGTGCTTCAAGATCTTATATATTTGGTGGAGACGAACTAGACAAATATATGAATTATGAGGAAACATCATGTGGACAACAAGAGTTTCTTGTTGAATGCTTCGAGAAAATTGAATCACATACTCAACATGTAATAGCTAGGCTACACAATCTCCATAATCATTCAATGGTAATTGCCAATAGTTTACTACTCTGAAATGATCCTTTCTAACTACAGAGAACAACTAAATCAATGAAAACCAAACAAAGTGGAAAATAGTTTTGTGTGATGTTGATCACGCGTGTGCCAAGGTGCTCCTGCATCAAGTACTTACCTAAAAAAAAAAACTATACAAAAAAGTAGTGTTACATTTTGGTATCAAAGCCAGGTTCTAGAGAATTCACTATTATAAGTGTCCCATCAACTTTATAATATCACAATCAACATATTTATCTTAGATAAACACAACAATAACTGATAAATAAAAAAACTATAGTAGCAAGATACATATCCTAGACACATTGTGCCTATATTATTAGCAAATACATTAGTATTTCTCCAAGTCTCCTAGACACGTGGTTAAAATTGTAAGATGCCAAACATTTTTGCTGCTATATTACCTTGAACAATCTTGTGCATATGGGAAGATTTCCTTGACATGTAATGAGAGATTATTATGGAGTTTAACAATAATCTTGATTATCTCTTTGAAAGAAATTCTTTCTACTATGAGGAGGGGATTGAATGCTCAGTATTTGGTGTATGTTGCTAGGTATCTACTGTCACACCCTATTTTTAGACAGTTAGTGTAGACACTTAAAAATGCTAACACATCATATCCAATATCATTTAATAATAAATCACTTCTTTCTTCTATATTGATTAAAAATAATTCTTAATTATTTAATTAATTAACATTTCCTCCACATATTAATTAAATAAACAAATTAATTTCCATTTTCTCCACCCTAAATAAATAAAATTAATATTTTAGTTATTTTTGAACATTTCATGTGCACATAAAATTAAATAATTAATTTATGTGATTTTCCATAATATCACCCACCATTCAATCGTGTCTCACCATGATTCTATCTCATCACTCCATCAATCACTCTTAATCAGATATGTTAACAATTCAATCAAATCAGTTGACTAATCAATCTATTCAATCAACTCACCAATCAAGTTTGTTGACTCCCTTGATTCATGAGATGATGGGGACACTTGTCACTCTTTCATTCATTCAAATCCTCTCATTCGATTTCAACCATTAATCTCTTCAATCATTCCTGACCATTGATCTTCATTTTTTGAAATCTATAAATAAATCCTCTTCCAAGCCAAATTCAAGTACCTTCGTATTGTAAACTTATGTTGTTGAATCTCATTCATATCGTCCATTATCATCCATTATCACACATGTCAAGGTTATGCTAAAATAATTGAGAAATCCGCATAAGATCATATCATTCAAATCAAGGAAGCATAGCTATTGGAGCTTGGTTTTACTCCTTTCCACTCCCTTGAGGAGAGGAAAATTGCATTGAAAGGGAAGGTAATTGTATTATTTTTGCTATTTTATTTGTCTTCATTGTTTGTTCTTCATGTGTACTTTTCTCATCCACAATTAGAATATGCTAACTTTAACTAATTACTAGTTAGATTTTTTGTCATGCATTTTAAAATTATATTCATGAAACTAGTGTTTTTTGGTTTGGCTCACTATCTATTTTGTAGAGGATTAATCATTTGTTTGTAGGTTTGTAGATCTCTCTTTTAGGTGATCGTGTCTAATTGTGTTCCTATCTTTTGGTGCTTTTGTTAGGTAAGATTTCACTTTTGTTTAGTATTTGTGCACTTTTGTTCTGTCAGAATTTTCTTTTGTTAAATATCTGTGCACTTTTGTTTTGTAAAATTATACTTTTGTCGAGTATCTGCGTGCTTTTGTGTCATAAAAGTTTGCTTCTATTTAATAAAAGTGCACATTTTTTACATAAAGTTGCACAATTGTTCTATATAATTATGCTTATGACTATCAAACTATGCTTTTGTTCCAGAACCTTTTATATCATCTTTTTTTGTCTAACCTTTGTGATTTGGGGGACTAATCCATTTGTGCAGCCTATTTCTTGATTGTCAAAGAGCATAAAACCCAAAAACTATTTGTGCAACCTATTTCTTGATTGTCAAAGAGCATAAAACCCAAAAACTACTAACATATTTGTCTTGCAGATTCGACCGTCCAAGACTTTGTTTTCTCACTAATCTAGGCACACTAAATTAGCTTAGAGGGTTAATTAATTTGTTTGATGTGTCTGTGGAAGTTTGTGGGTGTATTCTCTCTCCTTAAACCTTGTGTGACCTTGGAGAAGCCTCAAATTTCCTCTTTGTTTTAGATTAGATCCTAAGGTTATGCTAGCTTGTGTATGCTCTCTCCTTGCGCCTAGTGCAAGCCTGGGGATCAAAAGCAACTAACATAATCTTTCCCATTAGGAGGCTTGCTAAGGGATTTCATCACCCCTAGGGATGATCTCAACCATGCATTCCCAGGTATACAAAGGGGGGAGAGCGAGATCTATACCTCAATCTAGTTGCATTGTTATTGGGACAGCCTTGGGCCCCAGGTGATTTCAAACACAAGGTGAAGAAATCATCCGAGAATTTTCTCTGGTTTCATCCCTTCAATGAACTAGTGTTCACAGACTTGTGCCCCACAGTACCTCATGTATATTAGGGACTCCACTAGAGAGCTTGCGATAGCCCATATAAGACCTTTCGATCATCTTCTAGTGTAGTGCAAGGTTCAATAACAAGCCTGAACATACTCACCATGTGTCTCCTTGAGATGAGATAGAAATTCTTTGGGCAAGCCATTAAAGCCTCCAAAGAAAGGGAAAAGGTGAGCCGCTAGCCATTCGATCCCTAGCTATCCCCTTTTGTGAGGTATTTTGTGTGGGCTTGCACTATGAAGACATACCCACTTGAATAATTTCTAGGAATGTGCTAAAGTGTTTGGCATGTTTTTCATTTTCAATACCAATGAAAGCCATTACATCCTTGAAGGTCAGTGACCATTCACATCATTTGTACCTTGAGATTATATCAACCTTTGTGTTTTATTGTTTGATCAATCTCTTTCCAATAAATCTCTCTGATCATTCAAAAATTATAGAGTAGTGCTTTTATCCAATGAACCTGTGTGTTTGTCACATAGATCAATGCTTTTGTTAGATAGATATGCACTTTCAACTATTGTTTGGTGCATTTATCTGCTATCTACATACATTTACATCATAAACATGTGCCTTTGCACCATAAGCCTATGCCTTTGACTTGTAGAACAAAATTTTTGTCCTGGAGTCTTGCAAACATTTCAGTCATCTTAGAGTCCATAGTCCAGATTTTGAGACAATCTTTGAAACATAATTCTTTAGATGTATCTCATGTATTTATGTTTCATAGTAGGAGATAATTCATATTCTATATTTATAAGACATAAATTCAAATGATGTATCAAATGCATTCATATATATCAAATGTATATACTTCAAATATCAAATTTATTTATATTTCAAAAGAGCATAAGACAAAAAATCAAATGAAACATATGAACACAAATATATCAAATGTATTTGCTATATTTGAAATGCAAATTCAAATTCATATTATATATTTATAGTTCATTCATAGTAGGGTGCATAGTAGGAGATAATTCTTTTGAAACATAAATCTGCTTACGTATCTGCTCAAAATCTTGCATTGTTCTCTGTTCTCTTGCTTGTACTTCCCTTATGACATTCAAATACTCTATGTCCTTCACCTCCACACTTAAAATAGGTTCCTCTGAATGATAATTTATCAAACCCTCTTTCATCTCTCCTGTATCCTTCCTTGCTGTAAGAATTATGATTCCCTATGCGGTAGAAATTTCTATCATCTCTCCCTCTGTAGTATGAATTATTGTCCTTTTCTTCCTTCCGGTATGGGCTACTTTATTTGTTTTGCTCCACATAAAGTATTTCTCCTCCAGAATATGTTCTACCTCTTTGAAATTTACCTCCTCTACCTCTTTGTCTTTGGTCATGCTTCTTATTCAACTTGTCTTCAACTTTCAATGCAAACTGGTATGCCTCTTCTATTGTTGTCATCCTAACCAAACTCAATTCTTCTTGAATATTCATCCTCAATCCATTTATGTTTCTTACCACTTTCTCCTTGCTTGCTTCACTATATCCAGTCCTTATGATCATCTTATGAAATTCCTTAGTGTACTCCTTCACAGATTTCTCCCTTTGCCTTAGGTTTTATAATCTCTTCAACAGTTCCAACTCATAGTCAGTAGGTATGAATTGATTCTTCAACTTTGTCACCATTCTATCCCATTTTATGATCTTTTCTTTTCCTCTCCTATTCCTATCCAACTAAACTTCTTTCCACCAAATAACATGTCCTTTCAACTTAGTTTTTGCAAATCTTACTCTCTTCGGATCTTCAATTTCCTCATATTCAAAGTATTCCTCCAATTCATTTATCCAATCAATCAATTCCTCTAGATTCAAATTTCCAGTGTAGTTTGATACTTCCACTCTAGGTCTTTTACCAATTTTAGAAATAGCTTTCAATATCTTCATCTGATCTGATTCTTCTTCTTCTAGGGCTTCTTCATTTTGTTCATCAGGTTGAAATTCTTCATCATCACTTTTAGCATCATGTCTAGGGTTTAGTCCTCTCCTTCTATCTTCTTCTACAACATCCAATCAAACTTTAATTGTCCTCATCATCTCAATAATTTCTTCCATTCTTCTAGCAACATTGGCCATAGTAGGCATCCTCCTTGGCAACATCTCTTCCTAGGATCCAGTGCAATTGCCTCAATTCGGTGATCTGACTACAAGGTAGCAACTTCCTCACAATCGACTCTCTATTGACAAACACAAGTAGACTGCCTCATGTCAGCGATCTATTCACCACATGATCTTATGGAATGCCTTCACTTCCCAAAGGATTCAAAACTTTGCTCTAATACCGCTTGGTGCAGTCATGGCCAGAGGTTTCATAGAATGAACTATTCAAACCATGCAGCTAGAGTAAACACAACGGAAACAACACAATCATAGAATGCAATGGAAGATTCATATATTTAGAGTATCAAAGAATTACAATGCTCATATGCCGGCAACATGTGGGCTACAATCAAAGGGCTCACAAGCCTGAATTCCAGTTACAATAGATATGAAAGATATGGCAGTGAAATGCCTTCCCGAAAAGAATCAAACTTCTCAAACTATCTAAATCATATCATATAACTACTTACTTCCTAATGCATCTAAGATATCTATATATCATCTTCAAGCTCCAAGAATCCTCTACATCAACTATAAGAGGTTACAAACTCCAATGAAGGATGTAGTGTGTAGAAACAAGTAGGTCAGCCTACAACACATAGTATTGCTCCGCAAATGGATGAAACTTGGTACAGACCTCAAGGAAGGTCTATCTGATCAATATGTGCCGTGTTTGATGTTCCATTTGGCTCCACAAGTCACGGAAGTGCTCCACAAACCTTCTGTTTCAGCTACTTGTCTGGAATCTCTATTCTGAGAAAACTAATGATCTTCTGATAGCGATAACTTTTAGCAGACAAATCCAAATGACCTAAAATTTAAATATGATGTAGATGACACTATGTAGATGCTAAGCCCTGCTCCGCATGCTTTGATATGAAGATGTGGTGAAATGCAGTACAAAATGCTGAAACTGCAAATGACTGAATTGAACTAAAAATGCAAGAAAAGAAAGAATGCAACTATTTTTGGTTGATGCAAGATTGCTCTACAACCTGGGATGCTCCTGCATCAAAATTATTAGAAGTTAATAAAATATCTTTGAAGACCATTTAGAATTTCTACCTTCAGCCTTGTTGGTTTGGAGTGCCTTTGGTTCATTTCTTTCTTCTTCCTGCAAGAAACTTTGCTTCTCAAGATTTTTTGAGGTTCTTTTGATTCTTTTTCTAGCTTCACTTCTTCTTTTCTCCCACATCTATGACTTTGTTGTTGCAAATATGTGCCTAATAGGTGTTGTCATTAATGTCAACATATCATTGTTGTCATTAGTGTCAACTGTATCTCATTCTACTGTTTGTTTAGAAGACTTGTATGTTGAGGATATTGAGAAAATTATCCTTTCCGGAAGAAACAAGTGAGTTACCTGTTGGAAACAAGGCAGATAATTGAGAGGGGGGTTGAATCAGTTATCTCAAATATCTTAACTTTCTTTTCTCCTTTAATAATTAGTGCACCATCAAAACATATAAGCATATATGATCATAAGAACATAAATAAAATCATCACACATAACACAAGAATTTTTACGTGGAAAACCCTGTTAAGGGAAAAACCATGGGGTGACTAACCCAAGATTGTATTCTCTATTAAAAGAATAAGAAGTACAAAATGGCACTTGCTAATTAGGGCTCACTTCCCGAGCACACTGCTCACAAGAGGCACACTACCTACAAGAGATTCACTATCTACAAAACTTACGGATGGTAATCAGGTGTTTGAACTGATGAGAGGCATCTACAAATGCTAGAGTTTAGTTCCAGTTATGCACAATATACTGATTTGATGCACTTCATTCTTCCTCTACTCTAGTGTTGTTGTTCTATCACATACCGGACTTGTATTGCTGTTTCTACACTTATCTCTGCCTTTCTTCGCACTTTATTTTATCATATCTTTTCACACACACACCTACATACACCTACATATTGGAATTCATCTGGTATATATATCCACATCAAGGATTTCAACAACTTTCTAGTCGGCAACCAGAATACTCAAGATATTTACAAGTTACTGCTCTGTTGGCTGAATTCATGCATGATTTGTGATGCGTATCAAAACATAGACATAGAAGTCATCAATCATGTCAGCCAACCATGTATGATCCCTCAAATAGCTTGATCAACATCAATTACTCATCCAGATTGAAGTCTAATACTTTGCCGGTTAGTTCTTCCTCAGTCTACTCTGCCTGTCTGGAACCCAACACTCAGATGCTCATATCTTTTCCATGTTTTATCATCGGAGGCTCAATCTTTAGAATATAGTAGTTATGATACTCCTTTTGACTTGTCCAAGTCTGCAACTTGCTGAGTTACACCATCTGAGAGATCCAGACCTAATTGTCAGACCTTTCTGCATGCTCTGTTCTTGTTCCCCAGACCAAAACAATCTTCAATCTAACTTCTGATATAGGCATACTATGTGCTGCGGATGTGTGGGATAGACTTTGTTGCCATCAATGACAACACTCATGAAGCCACACAGTGTCTCTTGCCAACAATCTCCCCCTTTGGCATTGATGGCAACACTTAGTGAAAAATGACTAAGTGTTGCAGCAAACTCCCCCTTGGTTGATGCTCTATCTTATGCATATTTTACCGAAGCTCCCCCTTAGCTGGATTCCACATTTTTCACTACTCCTCACTCCCCCTTTGACATCAATGGCAAAGGGCGGAATCCGCAGACCAAAATTTGCAAAAATTAACCTATACATAGCTGCATAAGTATGTATATACATGTTATACTTACATATACTTGAGTATATCTGCAAAAGTGGCCTTCAACTGTACAAACTCTGTGGCCCAACTCTGCTTCATCCTATCCAAAATGGAGACGTGAACACTCAACAAGAATGCATATGCTTCTGCCCTTCTTAAGTCTGCCAGATCACTGGTTCAGACTGTGGTTTGAGCATCTGTTAAGGCCTCATGCAATGCCTCTAACTTAGGGATAATTATCCCTCTGAGTTCACTCATCCTATTTATTACATTCTTCTTTTCTTTGTCCAGCCTATTTATTTCATTTATAATGACAATAGCCTGACATTCTTGATTCATTATGGATGTAGTGAGGAGATCAAAATTCTGAGATAAACTTGACAGTTACCTTCTTGTTCTTTCACCTTCTTTTCAATATCCTCTGTCACTTTAGACCAAGATAGATAAAATTTGTACATGTCCCCATCATCTTTAAGAGCATTTTCAAGGCTCTTTATCCCAATATCTAGGGTCCTCCTATCATTAGCAATGAGTCCCTGTACTTCAGTGAATCTTTTTCCCAAAAACTCTTTTCGGACCTTTTCTTCTGCTGATTTCTCTAAAGAATCAAAATGAGTGCTAACAGAGTTTACTAGAGATTTCAAGTTACCAGATGGAGAGGCTGAAGGATCCTTTTGAAAGGATGGCATGATCTTCTCCAACATCCCAGATGCAATCTCTAATAGCTCACAGTCTTCCATGTGAGATTTCAAAAGTTTTTCTTTTGCTTTAGTTTGGGCAAAAGATGCTATTTTCATTGTCTGGACCAGAGAGAGGGAATCGAAATTTAGTGGTCCTTGGAATAGTTCTGGTTCATCTATCTCCATCATCTCTTTGTTCAAGAAGTTCTTTATTGCCTCTGCAGTGTCTCTTGCCGGTGACTGAGTCTTCTTTTCTTTTGGGATCTCAGAACTGTCATCAGAGATTTTCTCTATTTGTTCTTCTTCTTTTCCCTTTACCTCCTCTTCTTGACTCACTTTCTCCTCTTTTCTTCCTTCTCCTTCAGTTCCTGGATCAGGAATGTCTACAGTGGGATCTGGAGGAGAGATGCTAATTGCTTCATGAACTTCCTCTTCTAGAACAGAGGAATCCAAGTCCTTAGACTTCTCTTCATCTACCTCTTTTGACCCTTCTACATTTTTGTCAGAAGATTCTTCATTGGATGCATTTAATCCTTCAACATCCATGGTAGAAGGTTCTTCTTCTGTTTCCTCTATAATAGGAAGATTGAATCTTTTGAAGGCATTCCAGAGGATGTCTTCTGTTTCTCTTGCTACTTGATCAGTTTCTCCAAGCATAAGTTTGTTCATTCTTGCTTTGCTCTAGATTTCATCCTTGCAGTCCTTAAAGATCATGTCCATTTGCTTTGGAGTAATAGAAGGATAGAGCTAAATTGCAATCTGTTCTTGGATCTCTAAGTCTTTTGCCTTTGCATTCTCTTTTCTAAGTTCAAGTACCTTCTCTAGACTTTTGGGAATTAATGAAATAATTTCAATGAATGCTTTATTATAAATATTCAGATACCTGACTGTAGCTTCTTCCAAGATCCTCTTGTCAGTATCACTATATTCATCATAGAATTCTGTGACTGGTTGCAGATTCCCATCCACAGTAACTACCTTAATGATATCATCAATGGAAAGAGTGGGCTTTTCAACAAATTCTTCTACCTTTTCTTCTTTGTTTTTACCAGCAGAGGATTCCTCAGATGTTTTCTTCTTCTTCTTCATTTTCTTAATTTCCTCATCAGACTTTATTTCTTCATCATCCTTGTGACTTGTGTAAGACCTTGTGGCTTTTGTTTTCATTCTCTTTTCTCCCTTTCTAGATGTCTTGACTTCTGGTTTGGTGACTCTTGAGCTCTTAGGAGTGGCAGGTGCAGAGCTCTTGGAGGATCTA
Organism: Cunninghamia lanceolata; assembly: GCA_027924645.1. NCBI lineage: Eukaryota > Viridiplantae > Streptophyta > Pinopsida > Cupressales > Cupressaceae > Cunninghamia > Cunninghamia lanceolata. The sequence continues at coordinate 7,098,192 of BSBN01000165.1, read as the reverse complement.
GTCCGGGAGGAGGCTTGAACCAGAACACTTCCTTTTTTGTCTTCTTGTTTCTCTTTCTCAGCTCTTTCAACTCTCTCTGTTTGCATCTACTGCCTCTTTTGATATGCCATATCTTTTGGCAATTTCCTCAACTTCCCTTCTAACTTTCCTCTTTATCTCCGGTTGTCTTAGCTCAACATGTATTTTTACTCTTAGTTCTTGAAAGGTTCCAAACCTTTTTGCCTCAGGGTCCTTAGGCTGGCTCAACAGGTGTTGAATATGTAGCTCCAAGATTTTATCATCGACCCCATAGCCCATTGGCATTATCCAAATTGTTCTGGGCTCAACTGCCTCTATTAGGCATTGATCAGTATCTACCATAAAACACACTGTATCCTTGTATTTCTCTACTATGGATTGAGGTATCCTTTCTCTAGCTTGCATCATGCTTTGGAAGTTCTTAAAGTAACCCCAGAGTGCTGTGCTTTGAGCTTTAGCATCACCAAGTCCATACATATAGTCTCTAATCTGTATTGCAACCGGTTTGTCATCCACTTGATCTGGGCAGCTCATTCATTTAATAGAAGAATAGACACAGTATTAAACAACCATACTTGAAGGAGTTCTTATCCTTCTTGATCTTTTGCAAGTTTTCTAACACTTAGTTTAAAAGAAGATCACATAGGTCATAGTTTGCATTTTCCCTCAACATATGATATGCTGTATATATTGCAGTTCCAGACACAGAATTCTCCCTGCTAGAATGATAGATCTTATACCCAATTATCATTGAGGCAAATTTGACATCCAGATCTGTGATATCAGCTATGGTCATTGCTCTCTTGTCAAACTTAGATCCGGTAGCTTTAGTAACTGTCTGGTTCTTGACAGATTTGAGTGCAGGTAACCCACTGGATGAGTGCAGTCCAGTTACTGTCCTAATGGCATCTTTTGTTAGCTTGAAGGGCTTCATTAACCACATGAAATTATCATGTATTCTGCTAAGGACATATCAGACCCAATTATCTTCTGTAAAACAGGGAAAGTGGATGCAATGTCTGAAGTGCTTATCCCGGAGGGCCTTGTATTGAGGTTTGAGTTCAAAACTTTCATCTATTAAATGTTTATGATAGATGTCCATCAACTTAGATTTGCCAAATTCCTCAATGTTGGCATGGATGTAGACCCTAACATCTTCTACGTGCAATACCCCATGCGGAATGCTAGAAAAAGTGCCTAAAGGATCAACTTCTAGGGATTTGTAGGGGTGTTTCTTGAATTTTGGGCGCAGCCTATCAGTGATCTTAACAACCATTGGAGTAGCCATTTTTTGTAAAGGATTCAGAGAGAGATATTCAGAATGAAAGTACCTTTTTACGCTTTAGGGTTCAAAATAAGAGCCAGAACAAATCGTTGGTTGAATTGGATTTTGTAGTTGATCTTTGAGAGAGATGTAGAAACTTGATGCAGAGCTCTTCTTTTCTTTTTCTTGAATGCAAATGTGCAAATGAGTGAAAGAACCCTTTTATTCTTTCGTAAACCCTAATTTCCTTTTGTAATAAATGCACAACTTAAGTTATCTGGTTGCCTTGTTCTGAGAGAGATCTTTTCGAATCACTGTGTTGCACTTAGAATCATTTTTAGTGATAATTGACAATGTATCTTCTTTCCTCCAATCATACCATGGATTTGCAGATCAAGATATTTCAATTTTGAATCATACCAAATTTGTCTATGAAAATCCTGCTTTACCGGATGGCTGTCAAACTGGATCAATCTTGGATGATTAAACTCTGACAAAACTCCATGCGGATCTTTCATATTTTTACCAAGGGTTATTTTGATATTTTTCTGAGAACCCTTTAATTTGCAACATTCCATGTGCCAAATTTAGGCACCAATTGACTGGTTGGGGAAATTTATTTTTCTTTGTGACTCCCCCTGAGCCAGAGCTCATCTGTTTAGTTTTCAGAAGGAATATCAGCACTAGATTCCGGTGCGGATCCATCCCCGACATTTTCTATGCTCTTCTTTACCCAAATCTTGTTCATCTCCCTTTGAACTTCATCCGCATTCACTTTGCCTTTTCCCTTATCTTGTTTTTGATTATGATGCATCGAATCCCTTTTATCCTTATTTTTACTTCTGCAGAATTTGACAATATGACCGGATCTATTGCAATTTTAACAAATAACATTTCTTTGCATATTTGACTGATATCCTCTTAATCTGCATTGATTAGCCATATGTCCCATTCTATTGCATGCAAAGCATTTACCATTGAATGAATTGTTTATTTGCATATTTATGCATTCATGAGATTTGTGACCATACCTTTTGCAATTGAAACATTGTCCAAAGAAGGATGGATTTGTCTGATTCATTCTCCTTCTGCACTGAGTTGCTTTATGACCGAAGTTGTTGCAATTGAAGTAGTATCCATTGAAGGATGGATATCTTTGAGCATTTGGTTGCCTTACCAGAGGTCTTCTAGGCCTGTTTCTTTGATTTTCTGATCCAAAGTTCTTCTGACCAGATCCAGAGCTTTCACCTTTCTCATATCCCATGCCACGCTTGTCATCTACCCTCTTTTGGCTTTCAAGAAGAACTTCAAGTTGAGTTGAGCTTATCTTGAATTTCTCTTTGTATTCATTTGTTGTTTGTAGATCTTGTTTAAGAGTGTCTATCTGATTCTCAAGTTGTTCTTCATTATCTCTAGCTTCTTGAAGATAAAACTCAAGATGCCTGATTATTCTGTCCATTTTGTGGCAATCCTTTGTCTTCTCCTTGAGGGATTGTTTTAGATTATCTTCAATTTTCCTTTTCTCTTCAATTTCTTGGGTGAATCTCATAACCCCTGATTCCATCTCATCATAATGACCTCTTTTGATAGCTTCTCACATAGCTTGTTTTTCTCATCCACATCTTCATTAGTATCACTGGCTTCACTCTGACTTGCTAATTTTTGAAGTAGTTCCTTTCTCTTTTTCACATAGATACTCATTTTTTCTTTTAGTTCATTTATGAAATCATCAACTTGTTTGAGTCTTTCTCTCAGTTTATTGACTTCAAAGTGGGACTGTTCAAGATCATCTAGGGCAGACTGAAGTTGTTCCTTCATACCATACATATCCATTGAGATTCTTAGATCTTCCTCAACTTGTTAGGCTCTATTTAGAGGAACTTGGCTCTGATACCAATTGTTGGAAACAAGGAAGATAACTGAGAGGGGGGGGTGAATCAGTTATCTCAAATATCTTAACTTTCTTTTGTCCTTTAATAATTAGTGCACCATCAAAACATATAAGCATATATGATCACAAGAACATAAATAAAATCATCACACATAACACAAGGATTTTTACATGGAAAACCCTGTTAAGGGAAAAACCACGGGGTGACTAACCTAAGATTGTATTCTCTATTAAAAGAATAAGAAGTACAAAATGACACTTGCCAATTAGGGCTTACCGCCTGAGCACACTGCTCACAAGAGGCACACTACCTACAAGAGACTCACTGTCTACAAAACTTACAGATGGTAATTAGGTGTTTGAATTGATGAGAGGCATCTACAAATGCTAGAGTTGAGTTCCAGTTAGGCACAATATACTGATATGATGCACTTCATTCTTCCTCTGCTCTAGTGTTGTTGTTCTGTCACATACCAGACTTGTATTGCTGCTTCTACACTTATCTCTGCCTTTCTTCGCACTTTATTTTATCATATCTTTTCACACACACACCTACATACTGGAATTCATTTGGTATATATATCCACATCAAGGATTTCAATAACTTTCTAGTCGGCAACCAGAATACTCAAGATATTTACAAGTTACTACTTTGTTGGCTAAATTCATACATGATTTGTGATGCATATCAAAACATAGACATAGAAGTCATCAATCATGTTGGCCAACCATGTATGATCCCTCAAATAGCTTGATCAACATCAATTACTCATCCAGATTGAAGTCTGATACTCTGCTGGTCAATTCTTCCTCAGTCTGCTCTGCCTGTTTGGAACCCAACACTCAGATGCTCATATCTTTTCCATGTTTTATCACCGAAGGCTCAATCTTTGGAATATAGTAGTCATGATACTCCTCTTGACTTTTCCAAGTCCACAACTTGCTGAGTTGCACCATCTGAGAGATCCAGACCTGATTGTTGGACCTTGCTGCATGCTCTGTTCTTGTTCCTCGGACAAAAACAATCTTCAATCTGACTTCCGGTATAGGCATACTATGTGCTGTGGATGTGTGGGATAGACTTTGTTGCCATGAATGACAACACTCATGAAGCCACACAGTGTCTCTTGCCAACATTACCTATCTCTTTGTCAAAGACAGTGAAGACAGTATAGTTCAGTGAAAAAGATAGCTCCGCATTCCTAGTAGTATGAAGATCAGAGTCTGCGGATTAAAGGGTTTGTAGAGGACTGTCTGAAGTTGCTCCAGTCAAAATTTGAGAGGTCTGCATGAAGATTTGGTGAAGTTATGTCTATCTAAGTAGAACTAGGTTTTGCAGTTGTTCAGAGGTGACAGAATGATAGTAATCTGGTCTGAATCAATCCGCATTAGAATATTATGATCTACGGATCTAGAGGTGTGTTTGGAATGTTGGTGTGTGTCCCCAACTCAAGTGGTTCATTATTTGGAGGTCCGCAAGTAATCTTTCTAGTGTGACAGTCATGACAACTAGTGTTCTTGAGTTCCCACATGAAGGTGCAAGTGTTTTTGGTGATCTGAGGTGGTGCAGTTGTTCCTGTTAATTTCATTATGCTTGTGGTGGTCTCTGAATCAAGTTCCTGTTGTGTTGGTGGTCCACATTGAGGTTTGAGCTTGTGGTTGAAGATTTGTCCTTGGATGTTGCTATTCTTTCCAGTCTTGGCTGATCGGATGCTCTACAGATGTCGCAGATGATCTGAGCGAGATTCTCTGAAGTGTGGCGTGTTGTTCAAGGAATATTTGGGTCCTAGGTTTGTTTGTCTAATAATAGAGTGATTCGCATTAATTCAGATGTTAGTAGTGCCGACCTTGATGTTTATTCCAGGGTTGATGAAGAATATAAATACGTTTGGTTGAGTTGTGGAAATGCATCCTTGTGCGGAAATGACAAGATCCTAAGAAAGGAGGAAAGGTAGAGCAGAGAAGAGGAAGAGCAGAAGAAGAAAAGAAGTAAAGGATGAGGAGATAGCGAAGAAGTGTTTGGAGGCAGAGCATAAATGTTGTGCGCATAAATGGAATTGAGTTTGGCATGAAGAAGGTGCTATTTTCTAGTTCAATCTTTCTGTAATAAACTTATAAATATTCTTGTAGGCAGTGAACCTCTTTGAGCAGTGAGCTCTGGGTAGTACGCCCTGAAGGCATGTGACTTCCCCATTTTATACTCTTTTAACAGAGAATAAAATCTTGTGGGTTAACCCCCACTGTGGTTTTTCCCTTAACCGGGTTTCCACATAAAAATCCTGGTGTTATGTGTGTTGATTTCATTTCTGCTCATGTGTTGTTGATTCTTGCTTTCATGGTTATATCACAAATCTATTTGTAAGTGGTTAAGAAGATTAATTACAGAAAAGGTTAAAAGTTTTGAGACAACTGATTCACCCCCCCTCTCAGTTGTCTGCCCTTATTTCAACAATTGGTATCAGAGCCGGTTCCTCTAAAAGAAGCTTAACCGCTTGAGGAGATCCAAGATGTCGTCTTACAAGAAGGATAGTTTGAGATTTGATGGAACAAATTACTCTCTTTGGAAGAAGCAGATGGAGTGTCATTTGCAATGCATGTGTGAAGCTTTCTGGTTGATAACTAAGGACAAGTACAAGCCTCTGGAGAAAGGTCCTTCAACTCCAGATGAACTCAAAGATGCTGAAAATGACATTTGAGCTAAAGAAGCTTTGCTGAGTGCCCTGACTGATACAGAAATGACAAATGCCCTAGAATTGAAAAGTGCTCATGAAATCTGGAAGAAATTGGAAACCCTATATGAAGGTGATGAATATGTCAAGTGTGCTAAGTTGCAGAGCCTGAAGGGCAGATATGAAAATATGAAGATGAAAACTTCACTTCCTACATGCAGAAGGTGAATGAACTTGTGTGCAGTATCAGGTGTGCTGGTGGAACATTGGAAGAATCATAAATTGTTGGAAAGGTGTTCAGATCCTTACCTACTTCTTACAAGCATAGAGTTGTTTCTATTGAGGAAATCAGGACTGTGACAACTGTTACAAGGGATCAGTTGGTTGGCAAGCTTTCAGCATTTGAAATGAGTGACTTTGGTGCTTCCCTTCCTAAATCAGAATCTACTTTTAAGGCCACTATTTCTAGAAAGCAAAGGTTTGATCTAGGTGGAAGCTCTTCAAGAAGACTAACCAGTTTTGAGAAGGCAAGAAAGGACCTCGAAGAAGATGAAACAGAGTTTGAAGAACTTGAAGCTCTTTTTGCCAAAAGATTACCAAGAGGATCCGGTAAGTATGAAGGAAAATTGTCTTTCAAATGTTTTGCTTGCAATAAGATTGGTCATTTTGCTTCAAGGTGTCCGGAGAGGGTTTCAAAGCAAAACCCTAACAGACCTAGGTTTCAAAAGAAATGCTACTATGTCTAAGAAGCTGCTAAGGAAGGAGTTACAGATGATGAATCTAATAAGGGAAGTACCTCTAGAAATGAATGGGTGTTCATTGCTATTAAATAAGAAGATCTGGTGCCTACTGAATTTGCTAGCTGTGTGAATGTGAAAAGTGCCTTGGCTGCTCAGGTTGTACAAAAAGATGAATGGGTGATTGACAGTGGATGTTCTCGTCATATGACAGGTGACAAGAGTAAGTTTGTAAGTATGGAAAAGTTTGAAGGTGGATTTGTGAAGTTTGGAGACAATTGAGCTGGTAGAATCTGTGGCAGAGGATCCATCTCTTTTGACGGTAAGAATAACACTAATGATGTCTGGTATGTAGAAGGATTGAAGCATAATCTTCTCAGCGTTAGACATATGGTTGACAAAGGGTATGATCTCCAATTCAAGGATGGAAAATTTAGAATCTTGGAAATCTCTGGAACTAAGATTGCATTTGGTACACAGACTAGATGTAATATCTTTCATTTAAGTGGTACTAGTTGTTTGATTGCTTAGATTGATCAGAGTTGGTTATGGCATAGGAGAATGTGTCATGTAAACTTTAATAATATTATCAAGATAAGTGCTACTCAGGCTGTGAGAGATCTTCCAAAGCTTGTAAAACTTGCTAATAGCATGTGTAAGGAATGTTAGTTGGGCAAATAGAGCAGAACTACATTCAAAAGTAAAGAACAATCTTCAAGTGGTTTGTTGGAACTTGTGCAGACTGATTTGTGTGGTCCTGCCAGAGTTAGGAGTTTGCAAGGAGATAGATACTTCATGTTGCTAATTGATGATTACTCCCGGATGATGTGGGTTACTTTCTTGAGAGAGAAATCAAAGGCTCTTGACAAATTCATGGTGTTCAAGGCTAGAGTGGAGAATGAGATTAGTGTGAAGATAAAGTGTCCAAGATCTGAAAGAGGTGGAGAGTTTACCTCCGGTGAGTTCAATTCATTTTGTGAAAAGCATGGAATAAGAAGATAGTTATCTGCTCCTAGGATTCCTCAGCAAAATGGAGTTGTGGAAAGGAAGAACTAGACCATTCAAGAGGCTGCTAGAACCATGATGATGGAAGAAAATGTTCCTCATGTTTATTGGAGAGAGGTTGTGAGTACTGCTGTCTACACTCTTAACTGGGTGCAGATCAAAGGTAATACTAGTAAAACTCCTTATGAACCGTGGTTTGGTAATGCTCCTACTATGAAATACTTTAGAGTTTTTGGTAGTAAATGCTATATCAAAAGAGATGAAGATCTAGGCAAGTTTGATGCAAGATGTGATGAAGGAATATTCTTGGGTTAGTCTAACCAAAGCAAGGCATACCAATGCTTCAACAAGAGATTGAAAAAGATTATTGAAAGTGCTAGTGTCAAGGTTGATGAAAGCAAGGAGAGACCTTCCAAGTTTGGTGGATATGAATCAGATGATCAGAATGAAAGTTCTCAAACTCAGATTGCTCTGGAGAATCCAGTGACTCAAGAAATTGGTGCAAATGTTGAAGATCAAGTTCAAGAATCAGAAGTTCAAGAAATTCCTAAAACTCCCAGGTATGTAAGGTTGAATCGTTCTAAAGATCAGATCATAGGAAACAAAAATAAAGGTGTTCAAACTAGAAGAAAAATTGCTGAAGAACAAGAGGAGTATTGCTTGAATTCAAAGTTTGAACCAAAATCAGTGAGTGAAGCTTGTAATGATGAAAGTTGGATAAAAGCAATGGAAGAGGAATTAATGTAAATTGAAAAGAATCATACTTGGGATCTTGTTCCTAGACTTGAAAACAAAAATGTAACTGGAACTAAATGGGTCTACCGGAATAAGTTGAACAAAAATGGTGATGTTGTGAGAAATAAAGAAAGATTGGTGTGCAAAGGATATTCTTAGGTAGAAGGAATTGATTTTGAAGAAACTTTTGTTGCAGTGGCAAGAATTGAAGCAGTCAGATTATTTCTTGCCTTTGCTGCTTTCAAAGATTTCAAAGTTTACCAGATGGATGTCAAATTAGCTTTTCTGAATAGAGATTTGGAAGAAGTCTACATTGAGCAACCGAAAGGATTCTAGTTGTCTCATTAGGGAGATATGATCTGCAGGTTGAAGAAAGCATTATATGGACTCAAACAAGCTCTAAGAGCCTGGTATGCAAGACTAGATAAGTATCTGCTAAAGCTAGGCTTTAGCAAAGGGACTGCTGATAGTAATCTTTATTACAAGATTGATCATGAACATATCTTGATTATTGAGGTATTTGTCCATGATATCATCTTTGGTGGAAATGAGAGCATGTGTAAAACATTTTCTGATCAGATGCAAAGTGAATTTGAGATGTCTATGCTTGGTGAAATGAACTTTTTCTTGGGTCTACAAATCATTAAGTCAGATAAGGGCATTTTCATATCTCAATCTAAGTATGTGAAAGAGTTGTTAAAAAAGTTTGGAATGGAGGATTCAAAACCAGTAAGTACTCTTATGATAACTGGATGCAAGTTGAGTAAAGATGATGATTCCCTTAAGGCTGATCAGAAGAGGTATAGATCAATGATTAGAGGACTGCTTTATCTGACGCATACCAGACCTGATATTATGAATGCAGTTGGCCTTGTTGCTAGATTTCAAGCTAATCCTAGAGAATCTCATGTTGTAGTAGTCAAAAGAATTTTTAGATATCTGAAGGGAACATCTAATTATGGCTTGTGGTATCCTAAGGGTGACGATTTCACTCTTCATGCATATACAGATGCTGATTGGGCAGGAGATGTGGATCACTGGAAGAGCACTAGTGGTGGTGCATTTTTCTTGGGAAAGACTTTGGTTTCTTGGTTGAGAAAAAATAGGAGGCAATATCTCTGTCTATTGTAGAGGCAGAGTATATAGTCGCAACAAGTAATTGTACTCAAGTTTTGTGGATGAAGCAAATGTTGAAGGATATCAGGATTGTGTTTGAAGAACCTGTTAAACTTCTGTGATAATTCAAGTGTAATTAACATCTCAAAGAATCTAGTGTTGCATTCAAAACCAAAGCACATATCCATCAAGTTTCACTTTTTGAGAGAGAAGGTAAATGAGAATGAAGTCAGATTGGAGTTTGTTCCCTCAAAGGATCAGATTGCGGATATTTTCACCAAGCCTCTACCAAAGGACACTTATGAGTATCTCAGAGGGAAGCTAGGGGTAATTACCCCTCCTGATCAGAACTAAGATGCACTAATGTGCATCAGTCCGGTGGAATTCATAGTCATATCTTGTGATCCAGATTGGTGTTAAGGAGATGCTACTCAGGGGGAGTAGTTAGTATGTTTTGAGTTCAGTTTGGTCTTGTCTAAGAATAAAAAAGGTGAGAGATGATTGCAAATATGCGCCCTTTGCCATTGATGTCAAAGGGGGAGAGAAGTCATGTGAAAAACTTGAAAGTAAATAGTTGCTAATGAAAGGGGGAGTAGTGAAGAAAGTGGTTGCATTTGTGATAAGAGAAAGGGGGAGAAGTTCTTGTCTTGATGGTTGAAACAAATTTTCACATCATATGTTGCCATCAATGAAAAAGGGGGAGATTGTTGCAAATATGTGCCTAATCAATGTTGTCATTGATGTCAACATATCATTGTTGTCATTAGTGTCAACTGTATCTCATTCTACTGTTTGTTTAGAAGACTTGTATGTTGAGGATATTGAGAAAATTATCCTCTCCTGAAGAAACAAGTGAGTTACCTATCTCTCTGTCAGAGATAGTGAAGACAGTGCAGTTTAGTGAAGAAGATTGCTCTGCATTCCCAGTAGTATGAAGATCAGAGTTTGTGGATTAAAGGGTTTGTAGAGGACTGTCTGAAGTTGCTCCAATCAAGATTTGAGAGGTCTGCATGAAGATTTGGTGAAGTTATGGCAATCCGCGTAGAACTTGGTTTTGCAGTTGTTCAGAGGTGACAGAGTGACAGTAATCCAGTCCGGATCGATCCACACTGGAATATTATGATCTGCGGATCTAGGGGTGTGTTTGGGATGTTGGTGTGTGTCCCCAACTCAAGTGGTTCATGGTTTGGAGGTCCGCAAGCAATCTTTCTAGTGTGACAGTCATGACAGCTGGTGTTCTTGAGTTCCTTGATGAAGGTGCAAGTGTTTCTGGTGATCTGAGGTGGTGCAATCATTCTTGTTGATTTCATTGTGCTTGTGGTGGTCTCTGAATCAAGTTCCTGTTGTGTTGGTGGTCTGAATTGAGGTTTGAGCTCATGGTTGAAGATTTGTCCTTGGGTGTTGCCGTTCTTTCCAGTCTTGGCCGATCGGATGCTTTGCGGATGTCGCAGATGATCTAAGAGAGATTCTCTAAAGTGTGGCATGTTGTTCAAGGAAGATTTGGGTCCTAGGTATGTTTGGCTGACAGCAGAGTGATTCACATTAATTCAGATGTTAGTAGTGTTGACCTTGATGTTTAATCCAAGGTTGATGAAGCATATAAATACGTTTGGTTGAGTTGTGGAAATGCATCCTTGTGTGGAAATGACAAGATCCTAAGAAAGGAGGAAAGACAGAGCAGAGAAGAGGAAGAGTAGAAGAAGAAAAGAAGTAAAGGATGAGGAGATAGCAAAGAAGTGTTTGGAGGCAGAGCAAAAATGTTGTGCGTATAAATGGAACTAATTTTGGCATGAAGAAGGTGTTGTTTTCCAGTTCAATCTTTCTGTAATAAATTTATAAATATTCTTGTAGGCAGTGAGCCTCTTTGAGCAGTAAGCTCTGGGTAGTATGCCCTGAAGGCATGTGCCTTCCCTATTTTATATTCTTTTAATAGAGAATAAAATCTTGTGGGTTAACCCCCACCGTGGTTTTTCCCTTAACCGGGTTTTCACGTAAAAATCCTAGTGTTATGTGTGTTGATTTCATTTCTGCTCATGTGTTGTTGATTCTTGCTTTCATGGTTATATCACAAATCTGTTTGTAAGTGGTTAAGAAGATTAATTGTAGAAAAGCTTAAAAGTTTTGAGATAATTGATTCACCCCCCCTCTCAGTTGTCTGCCCTTATTTCAACATTTGATCCCAAGGTTCTTTGCATGAGAAATACTTTTTATGTCTTCTGAGCTCATTTTTACTATCTTCATTATTTCTTGAGACAAGGTGAATTTTTTCATTTAGGGGAAGTTTCTTTGATTCTCGCTCCTTAGCAACTTCTTTCACTCCTGACTTTTCTTCTTCATTTTTAAGATCTCTTAGATCTTCTTTTTTGGAAAACTTCCCATCAAAATTGGGTGTTGATAATTTCTCTAATTTTTGTTTTAGCTCATTTCCACTCCGATTCTGGTTAATTCCATGACTTCTTTTTTTTGGTTCACTCTTCCTTGAAAAATCTATATACTCTTTTTGAGACAAATCCAATTTAACTTCTTCAGTTGAAGTATTATACTCTATAGTCCATCTGAGAACTCTTTCATCTTCAGCTTTAGGTAAAAATATGGATTTTGAAGCTCAAGGGAAAATATTATTTGTTGCACCATTGTTTGAAGAACCTTCTCCCTCTTTCTGAGATGTTTTAACTAAAACTAAATTTTGCATGCTATTTAGAAACCATTCAAGTGAATTGATCATTTTATTTTGGTTCCTCTGTATTTCCATAATTTTATCTCAGATAAGATCTGTATTTTTCTTATCTTTTAAAAATCTAAAGAATCCTCCCGTGATAAACAATTCAATGTACCATGCAAGATCACAAGATCATGCTCTGATACCACTATAACATTCCCAAATAAATAATTTCAACAATTAACAAATTAACAAATTTACTTTTCCAAAAAAAACAAAAAAACAACTCCATAGGGCATATTGTCTTGATCGAGTATAATGTTCAAATTTTATTAGAATCTTATTAAAACTTCAATTAATGATATTATATGATTTGTGAACCTATTGGAACTAGTTTCATAAAAAAATATTCACTACAACTCTCAAAGTCTAAATTAGAAAATTGCACATTAAGTAGAAAACTGTGAATGCCCAAAATTGAAAATAATCACCACCAAATGAATATAATTTGATTTTTTTTAAATTTCTATAGAAAAAAGCAGGTCTGATATAGATGCTAGCAACAATGGCAAGATACAATAATAAATTCCAACCCTACAACAAACATGCAACAATAGAATGAAGCACACAATGGCCAAGACACCTGAGACTGCCAGAAACACACACTAAATCTCTCCCAAACCTCTTCCAACTGAACAATGGCACTTGGAATGGATAGAGAACATGAAATATATAAAAAAACATGTTGAACACATCTAGGGTGGAGATGAGAGCACTCATTTTTTCAAGAGGAGCTACCAAACACACAATGCTCACAAAAATCAAATGCTCTTTTGAAACATAAATCCAAGAGATAATTAGGGTGGAGATGATAGCACTCATTTTTTCTGTGTAAATACATAGCAAAAAAATAAAAAATAAAAACCAAAAAAGAAATTAGAAAAAAATAAAAACCAAAAAAGATATTAGAAAAAAAAAATAAGAAAATAAAAAATAAAAACAAAAAAAGAAATCAGAAATGGTTGAAGCAAAAAATGTGGAGAAAATTGAAAAAATTATGAAATCAATGAAAGAAATTTAAAAAAGGTGGAGAAAATATAAAAAAATAGAAAAACTATGGAAAACAAAAAAACATGGACAAAACTTGAGAAGATATCTCTAGGCATATTTAGATATATATTTTTAAATATAAATATTTAAGCCTAGAGGCATTTCATTTTCTGTGTAAATATATAAAAAAAATTAAAAAAAAAAAAAGAAAAAAAAAGAGGTGGAGAAAATGACAAAAACTATGGAACCAAAAGAGAAATTGAAAATAAAAATAAAAATTAATCACCAAAAACTAAACTGGAAACAATTGAAGGAAAAAAGTGGAGAAAAAATTATAAAAGCTATAGAAAACACAAAAATCATGAAAACGAAGATATTTCTCGGCATACTATAGATATATTTTTTAAAATATAAATATAATAGTACAGTCACAACGAGGTGGGGATGAGAAGAGCACTCATTTTTTCTGTGTAAATTTATAAAAAAATTTAAAGTACCAAAAAGGAAATTAAAAAAAATTACGAAAATCAAAGCAAAAAAAACCAAAAATGAAATTAAAAACCGTTGAAGGAGAAAAAGCTAAATAGGAACTAAAAAAGAAATTGGAAAAAATAAAAACCTAAAATTAAAAAAGAAATTGAAAAAATAAAAAAAAAAAATTCAAAAAAGAAATTAGAAACTGTTGGAAGGAGAAAAAGTTAGAGAAAATCACGAAAACTACGAAACCAAAAAAGAAATTGGAAAAATTATAAAATAAAAACATAAAAAGAAATTGCAAACGAAAAAAAAGTAAGAAAATCAAAGAACTATGGAAAAAGATATCCCTTAGTGTACTTTTAGATATATATTTTTAAATATAAATATACTAGTTATGCCAAGAGGCATTCTACAGTTATAACGGGGTGAAGATGTAAATATATAAAAAATAAAATTAAAAATAAAAATGAAAAAAGAAATTGAAGAAAATAAAAAATAAAAACTATGAAGATAGAAAGGTGGAGAAAATCACAAAAAATATGGAAAAAAAAATTGGAAAAAATAAAAAAAGAAATTGGAAACAACAAAAAACAAATACATAAGCAAGATATCTCTCCGAATACTATAGATATATATTTTTAAACTAGTATATTTATATTTAAAAAATATAGCTATATTATGCTGAGATATCTTCTAGAGGTTATGTAGCATTTTCCATACCTTTTGTAATTTTCTCCACTTTTTTCCAATCATTTTCAATTATTTTTTCATTTTTTCTAATTTTTTTTTGGTTCCATATTTTTTGTGATTTTCTCCACCTTTTTATCCTTCGTGTTTTCATTTTTTATTTTCTCCAATTTTTTTTATTTTTATTTTTTATTTTTTCCATTTTTTTTTTGGTTTTTATTTTTATTTTTATGACTGTAGGATGCCTCTCAACATAAATATAAATATGCTAGTTTATTTTAGAAACTGTAAAAAAATAATTAATATGAAAATCTAATTGTATATGTGAATACTTTAATAAAAACTTCTTCTATTTTTTAATAGAAATTTCTATTATTATTATTTTTAAAATGTATATGTATATGTAAATTCTTTAATAGAAACTTCTTCTATTTTTTAATAGAAATTTTAATTATTTTAAAAAGAATTCAAATTTTCAGATTTTTCTTCTTCTATTTTTTAATAGAAATTTCTATTATTTAAAAAAAAAACTTGATTTTTTTAATAAAATATTTTATATTTATCCCATCCAATACATCAAACAATTAAATTTTCCTTATAAAAAATAGAAAGAACTCAAATACCTTGGTCCTTGATGTCAATATATTAAAAAGATTTCTAATTTTTTTTTATATTTCTTATATAAAATTTGACTTGCATTAAAAAAATTACTTGTCATGGTAAAAGCAAAAATGAACTAAATTGTAGGGAAAAAAATTCTTTGAGAGGCAAGGTGGACTGTCAAATTTAAACCTTGATCCTATGCATGAACTTCATATTTGAATTTCAAATCATTTCTATATTCTTTTGTCTATGCCTTTTTGTGTCTTACTTTACTCTTCAATGCATGGCAAATTGTTGCTTTTTTCCCTCTGTGGGAACACTTCCTAGGAGAATGGAAAATATTACTAGTATATTTATATTTAAAAAAATATATCTAAAGTACGTTGAGGGATATCTTTTTTCCATAGTTTATTTGATTTCTCACTTTTTTTCTTCCATTGTTTTTATTTTTTAATTTTTCAAATTTTTTTGGTTTGATATTTTTGGTGATAAATAAATTGATAATAAGAAAATCACAAAAACTATGGAACCAAAAAAAAATTGGAAAAAAAAAAAAATTGGAAAAAAAAAAAATAAAAACAAAAAAAGAAATTAGAAAAATAAAAAATAAAACTAAAAAAGAAACTCGAAAAATAAAAAATAAAAACCAAAAAAGAAATTGAAGATAAGAAAATTATAAAAACTATGGAACAAAAAAAAAGAAATTGGAAAAAATAAAAACCCATATTTTATATTATATTAGTATATTTTATTTTATATTATTATATTATATTATTATTTTTATTTTTTCCAATTTCTTTTTTGGTTCCATAGTTTTTGTTTCTACATGAATCTTATTTACACGAATTTATTTATTTAAATATTTTATAATTTTTGTTTACACAGTCTAAATGTTTATGGGAATCTAAATCTTTGAGGTCTTTGCTGCCATTGTAAAACGCCTCTTGGCGTAATAACTGTATGAATTGGGCTCGCTGATGGGCATTCCAATTCATTTTTTCACCCCTTCTCCTAAGGATTTTCCCTCCACTTAGGGTGACATGAATTGAGCCCCATTTTCACTCTTATAGTTGGGGTTTTGCGGGGTTTCATTCTAGTACTGCCTATATAATCAATCTACTGTGTTTTGAATTGGGTATGAATTTTTTTGATAGATCATTGTCCATTCGACTTCTTTCGTGGTGGGCAAGTGGAATTTTATATTGGGTAGGCGAAATTTGAATACCCATTCTAGTGAAGTAGATTCAGTTGTTGTTTTGGGCCCATTTTGCGCTACAAGTTAAGTAATTATGTCATATTAGGCAATGTGTGATACTGCCTTAGATGGTTCTGCTTATGATGCAATGATGGAGGGTGTTACTTTGTCCCAATAGGACAATTATCAGTAACAACGGAATGGAAGGAGCAAGGTCAGATTGACAGTTATTCTCAGCAACAACAAGAGCAGCAGGATTTGACTAAGGACATCAATGATATCAAATTAGGACTGCTCTTTGATCTAAATGCTCTTGTAATTTTTTTTAGCTCATTCTATGTTATAGATTCAACAATTTTTCTATTAACATGGTCTGATTAAGTGTAACAACTAAATGTGCTATAATTTGGCCCTGTTAATAGTAACCCTTGATAACTAATGATTCATAATTGGGCATATAACTATGATGCATGATCTATTTATACATATTTAGTTTAGAAAGGAGTAGTTGTCCTCTTTAGTGATGCAACACTTTTTTTGGAGCTATTGGTTGTAACTTGTTGCATATACCCACTTCTAGGCTAATGATATTAGGGTCTGTATTTGTAGCTGGTTAATAGTGATATTTTGTTATTGGGGATGATGCTGTAGTCTCTCATCTAATGTAACAATGAATATTTTTTTGCTAGTACCCTCTAGTTGGTTCAGGTCTAGTTTTCAAGGCTATGGGTTGATGCATACAATCACTTCTAGGCCTCTTGTATTAGATTATGTGTTCAAACAATTAGGCGTATGACTGTGATGAGTAATCTCTTGGTTCCGTATGCAATATAAAAAGTAGTATTTTTGCTTTTTCTCCTTAGCTTTTTGAAGGCTATTGGTTTACATTACATGTACCTAGTTCTAAGGTCACCAGTATTAGGGTCTGAATTCATACAAATTAAAAAAATATTTTCATTGGACGATGGTATGTTGTATGATAGACTGATCAAATCTCAAATTTTCAAGTTTTTATTTTACTCACTTGCATATAATCTACTTTGTAAGTAACCATTGACCCTTGACCTCTTACAACCATCACAAACAAACAATTTGTATGTGCACCATACCGCCATTCAAAATAATAAAGATATTTGCTCTATATATGTATATACTTTTTCAAGGCTACTGGTAGCATTAGGGTAGGCAATTATACATATACCCAGGTAAACACCACTAGGAATAGTGTCTATATTGAGACATACGCCTAGTTCAAGGGCACTGGAATTAGGGTCATTGTTGTCTGAGCAAGTGGTTTTTATTGTCATGGGCCTATTTTTCCAGTGGGACTAAAACTAATTGTGTGCGTACCTTTGATACTGGTAAGAGTTTTATCCAATTTGAAGTGCATTTCTGATAAGAGTTATTTTGTTGTGTTATAGTTTGAAGTCTATGTAATGAGTTTTGGAGTGTGGCCTTGGTCGTGTGTGTTTAAGAGTCTAAGTAATCTACAACATTACTGCGAAGGCCATTGGTTGTGACATAGGCGAAGCAAACTCTTGCATAAGTGTTGACATAGACAACCCTTGCGGAACCAAGGAGTGAAGCATACAGTCAACTGGATAGAGAGTGAAGCATATCATCAACTGGATAGAGAGTGAAGCATATGGTTTGCTGGAGAGAGAGTAAAGTGTACAATCTGCTAGAGAGAGTCAAGTGTAAGGCCAGTTGGAAATTGAAGCTTTGGTTGCAAACAGGTGGTTTGGCAAGATCAACTCTTCCTACACATCATTGGAAGATAGTCACCAATGGCTAGTTCTAATAGCCAAAGAAGAGAGGGACCGTACAAATGGTGAGAGTAGGAGCTAACAATGAGAACAAAGTGGTTCTTAGGCATAACTAGGCTTGTAAAGGGGGTTAAATTGTATTGTAGAGAGTCTCTACAAATAGGTTGATTATTACCAATGGGCCGAGTGGCAAAGGTTGATTAGGTTCCATCAATTTTGGAGTGGTCCATAGGACGTACTATAATGTGTCATACCTGTTGGTTCTTTTTATGATCTTTTTAGTGTTATTTTTAAAATTTTTTATTGTGTTCTTTCAAACTAGAGAGAAGATGCAGAAGGCGTTTTAGTTTTCCTACAGATGTGTGTTGCCGGAGCAGATATGAGGCTGCAATCAAGTGATTATTGAGTCTCCATAGACCCACGTCCTCTAGGCAACATGGTATGGTTGGCTGGAAGTGTAATATGCAACAAACACCACTGGAAACTCTTCAAAAACTCTCGGATATGACCTGCACTATGTCTTCAAGGTTGGGTGACCAAGGTAGGAAGTGAAATATGCCACAAAACTGCACCAAATAGCCACAAGGTATGACCTGCTAGCAATATGTATGGCCAACAAAGAGGATATCCAACAGCCACAAACCCTCAATGAAATCACTCCAATCTGCACTCAACAAAGATATCTGCTGCTCTAATCAAAATATCAGAATAATATAACCCTTGAAATCTCATCCAACGAACTCCATTTTAGCACAACTGTGAACACTAAGTGTATCCACCTTCAATGGCACCTTTGGGTGGTCTTGCACACCTGTAGAATGCCATTACTCAGGGAGGTTTCCATCTCTAAGAGCCTTTGGTTCGAATCCTCAAACCCTCACAATCCAAAACCCTAGCAGAGCCAATTATAAGAAAATATCATCAACATAGCATATCAAATGAGCTATATTTTTCAACTTTTATTTCCTCAAGTTGGGCGTTGGCTTTCTTGGATGGATTTTATTGTTTTTAAATTACTTTTAATTCCCCCTAGGGATGGGCGCCCACACCACAAGTGACTTTGCTTTATATTTTATTTTTTATAAAGTCACTTAACACTTTATTAAAGTCTCGTCAAATAAACGTTATATAACTTTGGACTTTAAAATAAATATCAAGATGATATCATAATGCCATGATCTTTAGCTCACCAGAAAGGTCTCGACGAGACAAATCCAACCCCACTCTGAAAATCCTGAACTGGCACCAAACCCAAACTTACAAAAAATAGTAAGTACTCCACAAGGCACCCCAAACTGCCATTGACACTGCCAACTGGATTCAAACCACATCTATACCTCTGAGTTGTCCATCCAAGGCCAAACCACCAAGGTTCCCTAACCAAACTGCTAGTATATGGGAACCCAATGATAGACTAACATTGTAGCTAGAAAGGGGACATTACAATCCGCCCTCCCTAAGATTGCTTGCCTCAAGCAATCTCAGGTTTAGATGCTCTAATATCTGCTCATTCTCCCAAGTAGCATCCTCCACTGACAGGTTTTTCCATTTTACCAGGTTTTTCTCTGATAGTCCTCCTTAAAGTGCATTCCTTGGTATCAATTATAGCCTCGGGTACCAAAATCAATTTCCCCTCTTCATCAAGAGGAGGTAACTTTGTTGATGGTGACACATTATGCCCCAACGCCTTCTTGAGGTGAGATACATGAAACACATTGTGTACCCTGCTACCTGCTGCCAACTCTAGCTCATAAGCCACTTCTCCAATTTTCTTGGATATTGTGAAAGGTTTGTAGTACCGTGGCTTAAGCTTCTTTGCTCCACTCTTCTTGAGAGTGGACTGCCTATAGGGTTGCAGCATCAAATATACCATGTCACCTATCTCAAATG
This sequence comes from Cunninghamia lanceolata, assembly GCA_027924645.1. Taxonomy (NCBI): domain Eukaryota; kingdom Viridiplantae; phylum Streptophyta; class Pinopsida; order Cupressales; family Cupressaceae; genus Cunninghamia; species Cunninghamia lanceolata. The sequence goes on along the minus strand of BSBN01000165.1, from coordinate 7,078,430 downwards.
ATCGCTTAGTCCTCTGCTGATCAGCATACTGCTTCTGTTGATTCTGAGCCTTCTATATATTCTCCTTCAAAGACCTCATGATATCTTGATTCTTCTGAAGAAGATCTTTGGCCTTAGGTACTCTGCTATCACCAAATAGTAAATCAACAAAGCTCAGTGCCGCATACCCATATAACGCCATGAAGGGTGACATCTGAATGGACATGTGATAAGTGGAATTATAGCAATACTCGCCCATGTGTAGCCACTTAATCCATGCCTTTTGCTACCTGCTACATCATTTTAGAGGTATCCTTCCATCCATTTATTGACAATCTCTATTTGGCCATCTGTTTGTGGGTGGTAGTTCATGCTAGGGGTGAGCTCTGTCCTTGTCAACTTGAAGAGCTCCTACCAAAAATTACTAAGGAACATGTTGTCCCTATCACTCACAATACTCCGTGGCAACCCATGTAGACAGAATACCTCTCTGAAAAATAATTCTGCAACCTGAGCTGCAATGAAAGTGGTAGGAATGGAAAAGAAGCAAGCATACTTCGTCAATCTATCCACTACCACATAAATGCAGTCCTGACCCTGGACTTTAGGTAACCCTATGATGAATTCCATAGAAATACTATCCCATGTTTCCTCTCAGGAATGGGCAGGGGCTGCAGTAGTCCACCTGGGAAAGAGTGCTCTTGCTTATTCTGCTGGCATGTGGGGCACTCTCTCACATATCTCAACACTTCAGTTTTGAGGCCCTTCCAAGTGAAATACTCTCTAACTTGCCTGTATGTTTTGAAGTAGCCAGGATGTCTAGCCATTGGCAAGTCATGGAATGCTCTCAAAACTCTTCGCTTCATCTCTGACCCTGGCACTAAGAAGATCTTATCCTTGTAAATGATCAAATAATTTACCACTGTGTATCTGTCATCCTCGATAGTGACATCAATGATCCTAGTAGCCCATTTGTCCTTAGCATATTCTACGGATATCAACTCTCTCCAGTCATCAGAAATAGTACCTAGTGCACACAAATGGGGTCTCTTGGACAAAGCATCAGCAACTATGTTTTTCTTGCCCTTGACATAGATAATGTCAAAGTCATAGGCCTGAAGCTTGCTGACCCACTTCTGTTGCCTCTTGTTCAGGTCTTTCTGCCTAAGGAAATGCTTCAGACTGTTGTGATCTATTTTCACCATGAACTTGCTCCCCACTAGATACTGTCTAAATTTAGCCAATGAATGCATGATGGCTAACATCTCCTTGTCATATATACTGTAACTTCGCTCTACATCCCTCAAATTCCTTCTCTTGAATGCTATGTGGTGTTTGTCCTGCATGATTACTGCACCAATGCCTTCCCTTGAGGCATCACATTATAGCACAAAAGGTTTGCTGAAATATGAAATACCTAATATAGGACATGTACTCATAATCTCCTTGAACCTGTCAAAGCACTCCTGTGCACTACCTGACCAAATGAAAGCATCCTTTTGAGTCAAATCTATGGGGGGGGGGCAGTTGACTGTGAAAACCCCTTCACAAAACGGCGGTAATACCCACAAAGACTAAGGAATCCCTTAAGATGAGAGAGATTCTTTGGTGGCGGCCAGTCAATGATTGCCCAAATCTTCTCCGGGTCCACCTTCACACTACCAACACTGATAATATGACCCAAGTATGGCAATTTGGTCATCCCAAACTCACACTTTGACATTTTTGCATGCAATGACTCCTGCTCTAAAATGCTCCGAACAATGTCAATGTGCTTCAGATGCTCCTCCCAAGTCCTATTGTAAATCAATATGTCATCAAAAAATATTAGCACGAATCTCCTCAGCTACTCTCTGAACACCTTGTTCATACATGATTGGAAGGTGGATGGTGCATTGGTCAAACCAAATGGCATGACCAGGAACTCAAAGTGTCCATAATGGCACCTGAAAGCTGTCTTCTCCACATCATCATCCTTGACCCGAATCTGGTGATATCCGGATCTCAAATCTATCTTGGAGAAGTAACAAGCCCGTGCAACTCATCTATTAGCTCATCAATGCGGGGTATAGGGTACCTATTCTTAATGGTCTTCTTATTTAACTCTTTGTAATCAATGCACATTCTGAGAGTTCTATCTTTCTTTTTCACCAAGACCACTGATGAGGCGAATGAACTTTTGCTTGGCCTTATGTGCCCCATCTCAAGAAGCTCTTTGATAGCCTTCTCGATCTCATCCTTGTACCTCTTCGGGTGCCTGTATGGTGTAGTAATTACTGGCTTAGCTCCCTCCTCCAACTCAATAACATGCTCAATACCCCCATTAGGGGGTTTACCTGGTGGTATATCACTAAAGACTTTGGTGTGTTTAGTCAAGGGAGCCTGTATGTCAGGTGGATACTCACACTTCTACAGTTCTGATACTGCAAGCATCACCATCACTTTTGCTGTCCACTGCACCTGATCATGTCGAATCAACCTCTCCATTCTCTTGAGTGAAACCACTCTCAATCCATCATCTCAAATACCCCTGAGCACATGTTGTACCCCGTTCACCTCAAACTTCATCTCCATAGTCCTCAAGTTGAGTGTGAACTCTCCGACGTCATGCAACCAATTCATACCTACTACCACATCCATCTCACCCATGCTAACAACATAGAAATCTGATTGGCAAGTGTAATTGTTCAACAATATGGTGAGATTAAGTATCCTCCTAGTGCAGGTGAGTACAAATCAATCAGCTACCCTCACCTTAAACCTTTCAAACTCTTTAGTCTTCAACCCTCTCTTTGCAACCAAGCCCTCATCTATGAAATTGTGAGTGGCACATGTATCAAGTAATGTGATCACTCTCTATCCACCTAGTACTCCTCTCATCTGGAATGATCCCTTTGTCTGAATGCTAGAGAGATGTGTTGTGGGTAGGGTTGTCTCCTCCTTATCTGATGCTTCAGATGCAACATCATTCACTGAGTCATTATCTTTTGATTGCTGCTCCGAATGTGACTCAGATTCAACAGACTCATCTGCTGAAAAATATTCTAATTGTTTTGCTTTTCCTTGGGCAGCACACTTGTGCTTAGGATCCCAAGGCTCTTGGCAGTGGAAACAGAGTTTCTTCCTCCTGAGGTCATTCAACTGGTCATTATCCAACCTGGAAGAACTCTTGTGCTGCTGTCCAGAATCTCTCTGAAAATGTCTTCTGTCCTCCTTATCTCTCCTATGCTGAAATCCCTTGGACTGAAACTTATTTCTCTAAATAGAAGATTCCATGTCACTGGCCTTCTTCATGGCCCTCTGTAATGATGCAGGGTCTAAACCCTTAATCCAAGCTCGAAGAGGATCTGCCAATCCATAAATGAAGAGCATGATCAATCTACTCTCAGAAATGTCTGAAACCATCACTGAAAGGTCCTGGAACTCTGATATGTAAGAATCTACATAGTCCACCTATTTCAATTGAGCCAACTCCTTGAATTGCATTTCAGGATCTTTCTTATCAAATCAGTCTATGAGTCTAGCTGTGAACTCCACATATGAAGTAATCTGATCATGTCCAGAATGACCTTGTTGTTGCTCCACCACTTATGTGCACTACCCTCCAAGTGTAAAGCGACATAAGTAATAGCATCTTCTTCTGGCATAGGGCTAATCTATAGGTAATTGTCCAATTTCTGGACCCATGCTCTCGTAGTGGTTTTATCAGAACCATTAAAATATGGGAGGGTCATCTTGCTAACCTTTTTCTGTAGCTCCTGGTTTTGTGGTCTGTTTCCCCTATGGGGTCTATTTCTCATCCTGATCTTAGAGTAATCGCCAAAGGTCATCTCGGCCCTAAACTCTGCACTGGATGCTCTCCAATCTCTCAGGATCTCATCCTAGAACTCAAGCTGTGTGGCGTCCTATTCAGAAACATTGTTCTTGGGTGCAAATGTAGGAATACTAGGTCTATCTCCAGCTGTCAGCTGGGTAGCTCTCCTATTCATGACTGAGGCTTCACCTTCCTCATCTCTATCTCTGTGTTGAACTGCATTGTGCCTGTCACCATTCTGCCTGTCTCCATTGTTCTTGTCACCCATACGGCTATCACCACCATTATTTTCTCTGTTTCTTTCCCCAAAATTGTTCCTGTTTCCTCCATTATTATTGTTGTTCCTGTTGTTTCTATTTTCTGGAGGCACCAACTGGCCAAAGGTATGGTTCAGTTTTGCCTGTGACTCTCTAAAAGTCTCATCTATCCGCAAGAGTCCTCTCTCTATATTTTGTTGTCCCCTCGCCAATGAATTTAGAATATCCCACAAGCTAGGCTCCTCATTATCTCGATCACCCATCTCTTCAACCTGTGCTGAAACCACACTTGAAAAGGGATCTATTCTCAGTACTTCAATATCTTCCTCGCTGTAAATGACCACTGGTTGTTCCTCTGCGGCTACTACCTCTGTATCTGTATCAAAGGGATATGTTTGTGGAACCTATAAATTGGGCCTTGACTTGTTCCTTCTGAGATAATACCTACTAGTGCCCAGCTACATGTGTCATGTTTTCTTCTGCATGTCTGAATCTAACCTCACGGGATGGCAGGAAGAGCTGTGCTCTGATACCACTATAATGTGCCACACCTGTTGGTTCTTTTTATGATCTTTTTAGTGTTTTTTTTAAATTTTTATTGTGTTCTTTAAGACTAGAGAGAAGATGTAAAAGAGGTTTCAGTTTTCCTGCATATGTGTGTCGCCAGAGCATACAATAGATAGCATATAATGCAAACCCATAAAATATACAACAGATATTAAGAAAATAACAGATACCCAGATCACAAATAGGCCAAATATGAATTACTATGACATACCCATGTTCAGATTTGCAACTTGGTACATATGCTTGGATTGGACCAGTAAGTGGGTGTCATGGAAATCACAACAAATCTCCTAAGAACATGAAATAACTAGCATACAAGAGATATCAACAACTTTAGAGGCCCTAGACGCCCTAAAAGGTAGAGACATGAGGCTGCAATCAAGTGATTATTGAGTCTCCATAGACCCACGTCCTCCAGGCAACATGGTATGGTTGGCTGGAAGTGTAATCTGCAACAAACACCACTGGAAACTCTTCAAAAACTCTCAGATATGACCTGCACTATGTCTTCAAGGTTGGTTGACCAAGGTAGGAAGTGAAATATGCCACAAAACTGCACCAAACAACCCTCAAACAAGGTACGACCTGCTGCCAATATGTACGACCAACAAAGAGGATATGCAGCAGCCGCAAACCCTCAATGAAATCACTCCAATCTACACTCAACAAAGATATCTACTACTCTAATCAAAATCTCAGAATAATATAACCCTCAAAATCTCATCCAATGAACTCCATTTTAGCACAACTGTGAACACTGAGTGTATCCACCTTCAATGGCACCTTTGGGTGGTCTTGCACACCTGTAGAATGTCATTACTCAGGGAGGTTTCCATCTCCAAGAGCCTTTGGTTTGAATCGTCAAACCCTCACAATCCAAAACCCTTGCAGAGCCAAATATAAGAAAATATCATCAACATAGCATATCAAATGAGCTCTACTTTTCACCTTTTATTTCCTCAAGTTGGGTGTTGGCTTTCTTGGAGGGATTTTAATGTTTTTAAATTACTTTTAATTCCCCCTAGGGATGGGCGCCCACACCACAAGTGACTTTGCTTTATATTTTATTTTTCATAAAGTCACTTAATTTAACACTTTATTAAAGTCCCGTCAAATAAACGTTATATAACTTCGGACTTTAAAATAAATATCAAGATGATATCAGAATGCCATGATCTTTAGCTTGCTGAAAAGGTCTCGACGAGACGAATCCAACCCCACTCTGAAAATCTCGATCCAGCATCGAACCCAAACTTACTAAAAATAGTAAGTACTCGATAAGGCACCCCAAACTACCACTGACACCGCCAACTAGATCCAAACCACATCTATACCTCTAAGTTGTCCAGCCAAGGCCAAACCACCAAGGTTCCCTAACCAAACTGCTAGTCTACGAGAACCTAATGATAGACTAACACTGTAGCTAGAAAGGGGACATTACATGTACACTCCTACAAATATTATCTAGATCTTGTTTTCCTTGGTTCTTCACTGCTCTTTCTTGTTCTTGTGCTTTGGTTGTGTAACTTTGGGCAACTGCTGGTCGCTTGTTCATTTGACCCGCTTTTGATTTGCATTATATGGTATCAAAGCAAGAGTCGAGTCTTGTGAGTGGGAAATGGAAGAGGAGTAGGAAACAACCGAGGCACAAGAGGAAAGTGTAGAGGCAAAAAGGGCAAACAAGGCCCAAAAAGACAAACCTATGCATAGAAGGAAATGGCAAAACTATGTTCTGTGTAGAACTCAAAAGGAGAGCAAACTTCAAGCCATAGAGGAAGAAGAGGTGGCTTCTAAGGGACTTGCTACAAATGTGGACAGGCAAGTTGTAATGTCCCCTTTTTAATTAATTTACTTTTGTGGACCCAAAAGCCCATTCTCATATTTCCCATGGGCTAAAGGGAAATTGCTAGGTGAATAATTATTAATTTTTGGCCTCAATTAATTATTAATTTGCAAAATCAGTAAAATAGGTCAAATGAATATTAATATATTATTATGTGCATTTGCCCAAAGGGGTGTGCAAATTCATAATGAGGGCATAATGTAACTCCGAGGCATTGACATTTCCATTATGTCAGATTCTATAATAGCTTTTATGACAGAGCATTATGAGGGAGCTATAGAGCACTATGATAGATTCTATGACTAGAAATTAATGGGGAGTTTCAAATTGGCTTTATGGAGGAGCATATTCATAATTATTTATGCCATATTTTATGACGGTTGTAAGTGGGTGTAAGAGGAGCATCCTTATTGGCTAAAAGTAATTGGATGGAAGAAGAGGTTATGACAACCATTTTAGTGGGCCTATTTTGAGAGGTAATATTGCAAATATATTAATTATTGTCAACTTGGCATATTGGGGTGTTGGAATTTGGGAGCCCAAGTTGGGACCTCATGTGCTATTTATTTCAGGTTGCCTCTTCATGTTTTCATCTTTTGTCATTTTATGAAAACTTTTTTGTCATAGTTTGACCACTTGTGTTCATTTATTGAATTTGAAGATGAAAACCCTTGGATTTGGAGATCAGAGGACAAAACCCCTTTGGTTTTCTGAAAGTAGTTTCATCCAAAAGTTGCATCTGTGCTGAAGGATTGCAATCATTTTAGTTTTTGCAAGATTGTGTGGGAGGCAACTCTAGCATATAAAAGTTTGTTTTAGATTTATGCATCATTTGTATTGCTGTAATCTATGATATATTTCAGTATTTTGCTGCATATTTGATCAATATAAATCAGCTTCAACATGTTTATGAAATCCCTATTTATCTATGCAAACATTGTCTATTTGTGTTGTTCATTTTGAGTATAAGTTTATATATGTAATTTCAATACATATTCATTGTATGCTCTCACCTCACCCTCACAGGATCTTGGTGATCAAAAAGTGATAAATATTTTCTAAAAAAATTGTTCAGATCATTACACAAGTCATTGGGTGTGTGAGTGTCTAGAAGCCAAGGACAAGCAAGGTCGTTCAAAGAGGTAAGTGCATGTTGCATAGGACAAAGATGAGAGTAATGCAAAAAGCACGGCTCCAAAGCATGGAGAAAAATTGATGATGCACAAAGTGTTGGTCTTCTAGAGAAGAGAATGAACTATGGTTGAAGAAGAGCATCTTCTGCACCAAATGCAAATCAAGCAATATGTGTTACAGATTGATAATTGATGGAGGTAGCACAAATAACTTGGTGTCTATGAAGATGGTTCAAAAATTTGGATTAAAAGTTGTCACACACTCCACACTATACAAAGTCTCTTGATTGCAAAAGAGACAAGAGAACAATGTAAGGATCCATTCCACATTGAAAGTTATGTGGATGAAGTATGGTGCGATGCAATCCAATGGATGTGTGCCATGTGTTGTTGGGAAGGTCATGGTAGTATGACAAACCACAATCCATAATGGGCAAAAGAACAACTTCACCATCATGAAGGATGGTAAGAATTTTGTGTTGTTGACAAAGGAAGAAGAAGACTAAGAAGACCACATTGTAAGTCAAGTGATGCTACTAAATAGCAAGGAGTTTCTCAAAGAGAAAATGAACACAGAGCAGTACTATGCATTTGTGCTGTAGCCCCCACAAGAGGAGAAGTGTTGATAATTGAGAGGGGGGGGGGGTGAATCAGTTATCTTAATTATTTGACTTTCTTTTCTTCTTTAATGATTGGTGTAGTATCAAAACATATAAGCATACACGAACATGAGAGCAGAAATAAACTCAACACACATAACACAATGATTTTGACGTGGAAAACCCTGTTAAGGGAAAAAACCATGAGGTGACTAACCCAAGGTTGTATTCTCTATTAAAAGAATAGAAGTACAAAATGGCACTTGCCAATTAGGGCTCACTGCCCGAGCACTATACTCACAAGAGGCTCACTGCCTACAAGAGACTCACTATCTACAAGGTATAAATAAAGTAAACATGTGATTGAACTGATCAGGGGCATCCACATATGCTGAGGTTCAGTTCCGGTTAGGCTCAATATACTGATCTGCTACACTTCATTCTTCCTCTTCTTAGTGCTACTGTTCTGTCACATATCGGATTTGTATAGTTGCTTCCACACTACTCTTTGTTTTTCTTTGCACAACACAACACACCACACACACCTTCATACCGAAATCAATCTGGTATATATATCCACATCAAGGATTTCAACACCTTTCTAGTCGGCATCCAAAAAACTCAAGATATTTCCAAACTCTGGTCTGTAGGGTAAATCCATGCTTACTAAGTGATGTGTATCAAAAAGATAGTTGTAGAAGTCATCAATCATGTCGGCTAACCATGAATGATCCCTTAAGAAACTTGATCACCATCAATTTCTCATCCAAATTAAGGTCTGATGCTTTGCCGGTCAGTTCTTCCTCAATCTACTCTGCCAAACAGGAACCCAACACTTAGGTGCTCATATCTTTTCACTCTTTCATCACCGGAGGCTCAATATCTGGAATGTATCAGTCATGGTACTCCTCTTGACTTCCCCAAGTCTGCACTTTACTGAGATACTTCCTCTAAGAGATCCGGACCTGATTGTTGGACCTTGCTGCATGCTTTGTTCTTGCTCACCGAACTAAAATACTCTTCAATCTGACTTCTGGTATAAACATACTATGTGCTGCGGATGAGTGGGATGGACTTTGTTGCCATCAATGACAACACTCATGAAGCCACATAGTGTCTCTTGCCAACAATCTCCCCCCTTGGCATTGATGGCAACACTTAGTGAAAAATGACTGTCATAACAAACTCCCCCTTAGCTGATGCTTTATCTTATGTATACTTTTATCGGAGCTCCCCCTTAGCTGGATTCCACATTTTTCACTACTCTTCACTCCCCCTTTGACATCAATGGCAAAGGGTAGAATCCGCACACCAAAATTTCTAAAAATCAGCCTATACATATCCGCATAAGTATATATACAAGTTATACTTACATATACTTAAGTATATCCGCAAAAGTGGTTTTCAACTAGACAAATTCTGTTGCCCAACTCTGCTTCATCCTGTCCAAAATTGAGATGTGACCACTTAATAAAAATGCAAAAGCTTCTGCCCTCTTTAGGTTTGCCAGATCACTGGTCCGGGCTATGGTCTGAGCATCAGTTAGGGCCTCATGCATTGCCTCTAACTTAGGGATAATTATCCCTCTTAGTTCACTCAATCTGCTTATTCTATTCTTCTTCTCCTTCTCAAGCCTCTTTATCTCATTTATAGTGGTAATAGCCTGGCACTCTTGATTCATTATGGATGAGGTGAGAGGATCAAAACTCTGAGATAGACCTGATAGTTTACCCTCTTGTTCTTCCACCTTCTTGGCAATGTCTGCTGTCACTGTGGGCCAAGATAGACAAAATTTATATATTTCTTCGCCATCTTTAAGAGCATTTTCTAGGCTCTTTATTCCAATATCCAGATTTCTCCTATCATTTGTTATAAGTCCCTGTACTTCAGAGAATCTCTTACCCAAAAACTCTTTCCAGACTTTCTCTTCTGCTGACTTCTCCAAAGAATCAAAATGTGTGCTAATAGAGTTAACAAGAGATTTCAAGTTATCAAATGAAGAGGCCGAAAGATCCTTCTGGAAGGATGGCATGATCTTCTCCAACACACCAGATGCAATCTTTATCAGCTCATAGTCTTCCATGTGAGACTTCATGAGTTTTTCTTTTGCCTTTGCTTGGGCAAAGGATGCTATCTTCATTGTCTGAACTGGGGAGAGGGAATCAAAATTGAATGGTCCTTGAAACAGTTCCGATTCATCAATCTCCATCATTTCTTTGGTCAAGAAATCTTTAACTGTTTTTGTAGTGTCTCTTGTCGGAGACAGAGTCTTCTTTCCTTCTGCAGCCTCAGAACTGTCTCCTGGGGTCTTCTCTATTTGATCTTCTTCTCTTCCTTTTACCTTTTCTTCTTGACTGATTTTCTCCTCTATTCTTTCTTCTCCTTTAGATCCGGAGTCTGCTGGGGAATCCAGAAGAGAGATGTTTACTTCTTCATGGACTTCCTCTTCTGGAGTATAGGAATCCAGGTCCTTATTCTTCTCCTCACCTATCTCCTTTGGGTCTTCTGCAATTTTCTCAGTAGAGTCTTCCTTTGATGCATTTAATCCTTTGACATCAGAAGGTTCATCACTTAGGTCCTCTATAATAGGAATATTGAATCTTTTATATGCATTCCGGAGGATGTCTTCAGTCTCTTTTGCCACTTGATCAGTCTCTCCAAGCATAAGCTTGTTCATTCTGGCTTTGCTCTGGAACTCATCCTTGCAATCCTTGAAGATCATGTTCAGTTGTTTAGGAGTGATGGAAGGATAGAGCTGAATAACTATTTGTTCCCGGATCTCTAGGTCCTTTGCCTTACCATTGTTCTTTCTTATTTCAAGTTCCTTCTCTAGGCTTTTAGGAATTAGAGATATGATCTCAATGAATGCTTTATTATAGATGTTAAGATACCTGATTGTAGAATCTTGCAAAATCTTCTGGTTAGCTTCATTATATTCATCATAAAATTCAGTCATTGGATTTAGGTTCCCATCCACAGTGACTAATTTGATGATATCATCAATGCAGAGAGTAGGCTTTTCAACAAATTCTTCTGCTTTTTCTTCCTTGCCTTGACCGGTAGAGGATTCACTGGATATTTTCTTCTTCTTCTTCATTTTCTTGACCTCCTCATCTGATTCTATCTCTTCATCATCTTTTTGACTTGTATAGGACCTTGTGGCCTTGGTTTTTATTCTCTTTTCTCCCTTACCAGATGTCTTGGCTTCCAGTTTTGAGGCTTTTTGGCTCTTAGAGGAGGCAGGTGCAGAGCTCTTTGAGGATCTAGTCCAGGAGGGGGCTTACACCGGAACACTTTATTTTGCAGCTTCTTGTCTCTCTTTTTTTGCTCTTTCTACCTTCTCTCTGTTGGCATCAACTGCTTCCTTAGATATGCCATATTTCTTGGCAATTTCCTCTACTTCCTTCTTGACTTTTCTTTTTATTTTAGGTTGCCTTAGTTCAACATGAATTTTCACACTCAACTCTTGAAAGATTCCAAACCTTTCTGTCTCAGGGTCCTTGGGTTGACTCAGCAGGTGTTGGATATGCAGCTCTAGGATTTTCTCATCAACCTCATACCCCATTGGCATAATCCAGACTATCCCTGCTACACTGCCTCCATTAGGCATTGATCAATGTCTACCATAAAGCACACTGTATCCTTGTATTTCTCAACCAATGATTGGGGGATTCTTTCTCTGGCCTGCATCATACTTTGAAAGTTCTTAAAGTATCCCCAAAGTGCTATACTTTGAGCCTTGGCATCACCAAGCCCATACATGTAATCTCTGATTTGTATGGCAACCAGTCTGTCATTTTGCCATATCCAACCACTGGATCCAGGGAGCTCATTCATGTAGTAAAAGAAGAGACACAATATCAGGCCACCATATTTGAATGAGTTCTTCTTGTCCTTTTTGATCTTTTGCAAGTTTTCCAACAGTTGGCTCAGAAGAAGCTCGTAAAGATCATAATCTGCATTCTCCCTTAGCATCTGATAAGTAGTATAATTGCAGTTCTGGATACAGAATTCTCCCTACTGGAGTGATATATCTTGTAGCCAATTATCATGGAGGCAAACTTGATATCCGGATTAGTGATATCCTCTATTGTCATTGCTCTCTTGTCAAATTTTGATCCGGTAGCCTCACTTACAGTTTGGTTTTTGATGGATTTGAGAGTAGGTAACTCACCAGATGAGTGCAATCTGATTACCGCCCTAATAGCATCTTTTGTGATCTTAAATGGCCTCATCAACCACATGAAGTTGTCATGCACTAGGCTCAGAACATACTGGACCCATTCATCTTCTACAAAACAGGGGAAATGGATGCAATGTCCAAAATGCTTGTCCCAGATAGCCTTGTACTGAGGTTTGAGTTCAAATGATTCATCTATTAACTGCTTGTGATAGATGTCCATCAGCTTGGATTCCCCAAATTCCTCAATATTCACATGAATGTATGCCCTAACATCTTCTACATGCAAAACCCCATGCGGAATGCTAGAGAACGCGTCTAAAGGATCAACTTCTAGAGATTTGTAAGGGTGTTTCTTGAACTTAGGGTGTGGCCTATCAGTGATTTTGACAACATTCGGAGTAGCCATCTTTCAAAGGATTTAGAGAGAGATATTCAAGAGCTGAAAATACCTTTTACGCTTCTAGGGTTCATGATAAGAGCTGAAAAAGATCGCTGGTTGAATCACATTCTGTGGTTGATCCTTGAGAGAGTTGAAGCAATCTTGTTGCAGAGCTCTTTCTTCCTTCTTTTCAAATGCAAATGTGCAAATGATGAACAAAAGAACCCTTTTATTTTTGCGCAAACCCTAATTCCATTTTGCAATAAATGCACAACTTAAGTTATTCCGGTTGCCTTGTTCTTGTTCTGAGAGATCTTTCCGGATCACTGAAATGCACTTAGGCTTATTCTCAGTGATTATTGACAATCTATCTACCTCTCTCCAATCATTCCATTTATCCGCAAATCAAGATACCTCAATTTTTGAATCATGCCAGATGTAACTGTGAAAATCCTTGTCTTACCGGATGACTGTTAAACCGGATCAATCTTGGATGATTAACCTCTTCAAAACTTCTTGCGGATCTTTTATATTTTTACCAAGGGTTATTAAGATATCTCTTTGAGAACTCTTCAATCCGCAACACTCCATGTGCCAATTTTAGGCACCAATTGACTGGCTGGGGGAAATTGTTTTCTTTTGTGACTCCCCTTGAGCCAAAGCTCATCTATTTAGTTTCCAGAAGGAATATCCACACCAGATTCTGATGTGGATCCATCGCCAACATTTTCTGTACTTCTCTTCACCCAAATCCTATTCATCTCCCTTTGAATTTCATCCGCATTCATTTTTCCTTTTCCTTTGTCTTGATTTTGATTATGATGCGTTAGACCCTTTTTGTCTTGATTCTTACTTCTACAGAATTTGACAATAGGATCTATTGCAATTGTAGGAAACAATATGTCTTTGCATATTTGATTGATATCCTCTAGATCTACATTGATTAGCCATATGTCCCATTCTATTGCATGTAAAGCATCTACCATTGAATGAATTGTTTATTTGCATATTTCTACATTCATGAGATTTGTGACCATACCTTTTGCAGTTAAAACACTGTCTAGAGAAGGATGAATTAGTTCGATTCATTCTTCTTCTACATTGATATGCTTTATGACCAAAGTTATTACAATTGTGGCAGTATCCATTGAAGGATGGATATCTTTGAGCATTTGGTTGCCTTACCGGAGGTCTTCTAGGCATGTTCCTTGGATTTCCTAATCCAGAGTTCTTCTGACCGGATCTGGAGCTTTCCCCTTTCCCATACCCCAAGCCTTGCTTGTCATCTACCCTCTTTTGGCTTTCAAGAAGAACTTCAAGTTGAGCAGAGCTTATCTTGAATTTCTCTTTGTATTCATTTGCTGTTTGAAGATCCCTTTTAAGAGTGTCTATCTGATTCTCAAGTTGTTCTTCATTGTCTCTATCTTCTTCAAGATCAGATTCCAGATGCCTGATTATTCTATCCATTTTGTGGTAGTCTTCTGACTTCTCCTTGAGAGATTGTTTTAGATTATCTTCACTTTTTCTTTTCTCTTCAATTTCTTGGGTGAATTTCATAACTCCTGATTCCATTTCATGTCTTACCATAATGACCTCTTTTGATGACTTCTCACATAACTTGGTTTTCTCATTTAGATCTTCATTAGTATCATTGGCTTCACTTTGACTTGCTAATTGTTGAAGTAGTTCCTTTCTTTTCTTCATTGAGATACTTAGTTTTTCTTTGAGTTCATTTATGAAATCATCAACTTGTTTGAGTCTTTCCCTCAGGTTATTGACTTCAGATTGAGATTGCTCAAGATCATCTAGGGCAAACTGAAGTTGTTCCCTCATACCATACATATCCATTGAGATTCCCAGATCTTCCTCAAGCTGTTAGGCTCTGTTAGGAGGAACTTAGCTCTGATACCAATTGTTGATAACTAGGGGGGTGAATTAGTTATTTTAATTATTTGACTCTTTTCTTCTTTAATGATTGGTGCAGTATCAAAACATATAAGCATACATGAACATGAGAGCAAAAATAAACTCAACACATAACACAATGATTTTGACGTGGAAAACCCTATTAAGGGAAAAAACCACGGGGTGACTAACCCAAGATTGTATTCTTTGTTAAAAGAATAGAAGTACAAAATGACACTTGCCAATTAGGGCTCACTGCCTATAAGAGACTCACTATCTACAAGGTATAAAGAAAGTAACCATGTGATTGAACTGATCAGGGGCATCCACATATGCTGAGGTTCAGTTCCGGTTAAGCTCAATATATTGATCTGCTACACTTCATTCTTCCTCTTCTTAGTGCTACTGTTTTGTCACATACCGGATTTGTATAGTTGCTTCCACACTACTCTCTACTTTTCTTTGCACAACACAACACACCACACACACCTTCATACTGAAATCAATCTGGTATATATATCCGCATCAAGGATTTCAACACCTTTCTAGTCGGCATATGTAAAACTCAAGATATTTCCAAACTCTAGTCTGTCGGCTGAATCCATGCTTACTAAGTGATGCGTATCAAAAAGATAGTTGTAGAAGTCATCAATCATGTTGGCCAACCATGAATGATCCCTTAAGAAACTTGATCACCATCAATTTCTCATCCAAATTAAGGTCTGATACTCTGCCGGTCAGTTCTTCCTCAGTCTACTCTACCAAACAGGAACCCAACACTTAGGTGCTCATATCTTTTCACTCTTTCATCACTGGAGGCTCAATATTTGGAATGTATCAGTCATGGTACCCCTCTTGACTTCTTGTAGTCCGTACTTTACTGAGATACTTCCTCTGAGAGATCCGGACCTGATTGTCAGACCTTGCTGCATGCTCTGTTCTTGCTCACCGGACCAAAATACTCTTCAATCTAACTTCCGGTATAGACATACTATGTGCTGCGGATGAGTGGGATGGACTTTGTTGCCATCAATGACAACACTCATGAAGCCACATAGTGTCTCTTGCGAACAAGAAGTTGACGCACATCTAAGAGGAGTTGAAGATTGCATCATTACTTTCAACAGTGAGATGTAAGAGGGATTGCCACCAATGCAGAGCATCTCACATTGCATTGATTTAATCCAAGGGTCTAGTTTGCCAAATAAGGCACCACAAAATATCTAGTTTGCCAAATAATGCACCACACAAAATGAGTCCAGCTATAAGTGTGGACAACAAGCAAGTAGAAGAGTTGTTGGAAAGAGGTTTGATAAAATAATATATGCACCCTTGTGTAGTGCCTATAATACTTTAGCCAATGATCTATAAAGGATCTAGGTTTGTACTTCATGGCACGTTTTCGGATAGTGGACAACTTGCATGTTGAGAATGTTAAAGGTTGTATGCACATCCATGTGTAGGCTTCGATGTATGAGAAAACCCTAAAAATTGAGTATTTTGACTACAATAGTAAAATTGTTGGTTTCAATAGACGACGAAAGCATCATCTACTACAACAAAAATACAAATGCCTCTCCATCATAAGTGACAAATTCATCACAATAGTTTGTATATATCCAATTCTCAATTTTCCTCTTCATGGCACGATTATCTAGTCTCTTCGACTTCCAAATTGTTGTCCTAACACTTTGGCCCTACCCATGTCCAAAACTTTAGTCCTTCCATTTATAAAATTTTGTCTATGTTATGGTTTAGCAAGTCAATTTGTCCTTTCTTGGGTTTTGACTCCTTATGCCAACCCTCAACATTTATATAACAAGGCGAGTCAAGGTCACAAGTCATCCTAGAAGGAACATGGTTTTCAAGTTGAAGCAAAAGAACTTAAGAATTTGCAATTTCTAAATGTTTGCAAAGCTGCGGAGTTCAAGTGCAACCTTGCAAATGCATGCGTTTCTACTTGTCATCTTTGTGAGTTCGCAGGTTTACAAAGCATCGAAGTCATGGAATTTCTTTAGTAGCTACACACATATGATGTTGACTAGTGTTGTCCCTGCCATCCTTAAGTCTATGAAATATAAAACATTATGTTCAATATACTTCAGTGTGTGTGGGCTTACATTGCACATGCACAAGCCTCATAAGCTTGCCAAATGTTATTTTTCTCCTGCATCCCACATTTTTGCATAAGGCAGCATGCATAGACTTACATCTCACACAAGCACATCATTTTCAAGTTGCAATACGCATGTATGCTTTTAGTTCCTACCACCACACATAACTTAAATACATGTCATTGCCTCAAATATACCATGCACCAGTGCAAGATTTGCACACTACATACCTACTTCCAATCTTCAACTATGTTGCATGCACACATGCCTTCAAAGCTTGCAATTTGCTTCCTTTCTTCCCCAATCCACAACCTTGATTCTTTCCTTGCTTGTGGAATTCAGACTCCCCTTTGCAAGTCATGCACATGGAGCTCAAATTCTCACACAAGGCACCAAAAGCTCAAAAACCAAAAGCATTTAATTCAATAACATGTGAACAAGAGTTTTATAAATACAACTTTTAACTCCATTTTTACACCTGCTCATGTTTGCTCAACACTTTACTCCAAACGAAGCCAATTTTTATCACAAATCTGTCACAATCCTTGCGTGAGATCTTTTGGTTGCAAATTCGTGATTGTGCAAACTTTCAACATATTGTCATGATTGCAAATTGTTAATCTACTTCCACAACCCGCAACTACACAACACTCATACTCAATAGGCTTGCAGACTTACCCTACATATAAGCAAAGCCTACAAACTATTAACCTACTTCCACATCCGCAAGCCCACTAAGCTGCCAACTACTGACTTCTTTTCTTGCACTCTCATTTCCTTACCCCACTCCTTAATAAAGCTTCTCATATGACATCACCCAGATCAAAGAAAATGAAGTATGAATTTAAGGGGGTCAACTCTCCTTCTAAGATCACATATACACTAAATGAAGTATCAGACACAAACTTAGGTCATGTGGACATGGCAAATTGCTTAAAAAGAATGCATGCAAAAGATTGGTTAGCTAGAGCCACATGCATCGCAAACAATGGAATCACCCAAGCCAATGCATTCCCAATATCAATTTAATCTTCTGAACAGATCATGACATGCACCAAATAATAACTCTCAGACTAGAAAAATCATTGGCTTAGCAAATGAAATATTCTTGGATATTACTCCCACATCAACTCAAGTATACCACAATAATTGTTGCCTCTACTACTAAATTCTTTAACAAAGATCTCAATCCTTGCTCCAAAGTTATTAGTAAGAAATGGTTGACCAAGCCAAGAATCCCCACTTCAGGATTACCCAAAGTACTTCACAAGAGTGACTTTCAACTAGAGATAAATAATTTGATCACATTGTTGAATGGGATCGTGGGCAATTAGAATTCTAAAATATTTATGTGATGGATGTTCAAATTTAGCTCTATCATTTTAGAAAACAAGGTTAGAATTAATTGGGCTACACTTATTAGTATTAATTTGCACAAATAGTTATCCGAAGTGCAAGAGAGCAAAAAGTTCTACATGACATCTCTTGGTTTATTTCATGGCAAGAAGCGTGATTTTCCTTCTATTAAATAGAGGAGTAACCACTCTAGGACAAAAGAAAGTTTATGAGCATTATCCTCAACTAGAGCTCTCTGAAAGCCAAAACGTTCAAAAGAGACAATGACACTTTTGTGTTTTATTTGATAGGTTAAAGAAAAATGACTTGAACAAATGCCTATCTCTAGAAGCCATAGCTATTGCTGAATGGGGAAGTTGGTTTATTCAATTCTCATCCTTTACATACATTTGGGTAGGTGGCTTTATGATGCAGGAGCATCCTGGGCGAATGAGCAATCGGCATCACCCAAAAATATTTCAAGTTGTTTCTTTCAGTTTTGGTTTGCTTGGGTCTATTTTGGCATCTCTTAGCCTTGGGGTGCAAGTAAAATAATCAGATTTGATCAAATTGAGTTTTTGCCGTACTTTGACTTCGACACCCCGCAGGCAGTTTTGTGAAATTTATTCCCAAAGATCCGTAAGAGCTAGAGGAAAATCCTTTTGCAGAGGCATTATTGGAGGTACCATCTTGAAAGTAATTAATGCCAGAAATTTGTGTTTTTAATGCCGAAGGTGTGTTGGCAGTTTATGAAAATTTAATATCTCCTAATTGTGGAAGTTTGAATTAAAATTCTTTTGCAGGGGACCTTGGGACATCATTCCTAGCTTACTCGCCAATTTTCTTTCAATTCTGAGAAGTTTGAATTTTCCACCGTACTCGCCAATTTTCTTTCAATTCCGAGAAGTTTGAATTTTCCATTGCTACACCCAATTCCGCACATTGTGGAAGTCACAATTTCTCAAAATTGATACAGTTCCATGAGATTGGAAGAGTAAATCATGGATTTAAAAATAAAATCATACAGATTTATTATGAGGGGCCTTTCATAAGGTATTTAATGTTTATTTAAAATTATATTAGAAAACAAGAAATAAAGAAAGAAAAAAAATACATAGACCTGGAAAAGGTGGTGGAGAGGGGAAGACAAAACATTTTTTCTTATGAAGCTGCACAAAAATGTGGGGAAAAGTTTAGGCACAACAGATCTTTGAAGGGCAGATTTAATAAACAGTAAAAGAGAAGAAAAGAGGATGCTTACCAGCAGAGATAGAGAGGGAGTATGGCTGGAAAGGAGATACACCGCCCATAACATACAGAAATTGTTGTAGAAGATAAAATTGACTGCCAAGAGATTGAATAAAAGAAATAATTGAATAAAAGAAATAATGGAGGTTCAGTCTGCCACAAAGAAAAGAGGAAGGAGATCAATGCTTGGGATGAATAGCAAGACGATGAGGAGAAAAGAAAATCATTGCCAGCCATAAGGAATTAGAGATAAAGAAATATAAATGAATTCATTGTTCCATATCAAAATAAAATATAAAAGATTAAAGTTGGCTATCAAGGGAGAACATAGGAACAGCTGAAACAGTAAGAAGAAATTTGTAGAATGTTGGCTGTAATTGAAATGGAACTACCTAGAGATTGCTCTGTATTTGCATAGTCAAGAGTGGAAGGTAGATGGGAAAAAGGAGAATGATTGATACAGAGAAAAAGAAGATGGAGTAAGAAGTCACAAAATAAAGGAGATGCAGATTGGAGAGAGAGGGTGTGAAGAGTCAGATTGAAGGTTGTAGTATGAAAATATGTGTGAGCTGAGAAAGGTCAATTGAGGTCCTAGTTTTGTAATTTTGGTCACTGAATCATAGTGTGTTGATTGAATTAATAAAAATCCAATCTTTTTGCTGCAATCCGGTATTTAATTGGGGCAGAATATTGCCCATGTCAATGTGTAATTGATATTGTGATTTTGTATGTATTTGGTTGTGTGAGTTTTTGTGAATTCTTGATATTTTTGTCAAGAGGGGAAACCTTCTTGCATTACTTTAAAGGATCACCTTGTAGATTACCTAAATATGTAAGTGACAAGTTGGTGTTGTTGGAATTCACTAGGCAGCTTTGCAAAGTACACAATCTTATAACGCAAACACAGTCGAGGAGTGTAGTTCCCTATAACCATTGATGCATAGTCTTGTACTTCTCTACTCCATGCAAAGAATTATGAGATTGAATTGTCAAAAGTGAATTTGTATCTTTGTGATAAGAGAATAGTGTTTGACCCAAAGGGGCTAATGGAAAAATATGCGGTACCATTGTTCAAACATCAACCATGCCCAGAAGATTTTTGCGCTGATTGTGACAATGAATATGAGGTTTGAAAGAGGAACTACTCTAAACTCAATTCTTTCCAGATCAAAGCATTTGGAATTAGTAAAGTTCCTAGTGATAGGATATTTTGGATCCCATCTATAATAAGAGAGGAATATTTAAATTGCCCATTCCTAAAATGAATTGGTCTGTAGAATAGGATAGCTCCATAGAAGCCAAAAGTAAAGAAGTCATTGATAGAAGTTTGACATGGCTGAAGAGGAATATTATGGACCCTAATTTTGGTAAAAAGGAGGTGCTTACGAAAGATAAATTTGTTTAACCTACTCCCAAGCAGGAGAAGGATGCATCAATTCAACCACCAACACAGGAAACTCCTTTTCCAATTGTAAAACCGCAAGAACAAGAAGAAGAACTCCTCCAAAGAAAAAAGAAGCCAAAGTTCATTTTCAATGTTGGGGAACAATCAAAGAAGAATGCACAGAATATATCTTCTAAAGATCTCATTCCCTCACAATCCATCCATCCTCCCTTTGGGGACCCAACTCAAGGAAACTCCCCCACTACACCTTCACAAGAATCTCCCCCTTTGCAAACAGTTGTTTTCCAACAAAGGTCACCCCAAAAGGAGCAAACTCTTGAAGGACTTGTCTTTGAAGGTTAAACTTCATCTGAGAGAACCCCTGCTCCTCTCTTGTCCTCACCTTCTCCTTCCCCTCCTTTGCAATCTGATACATGATGTTCAAGATACGAAAGAGCACGAACAGACATCAAAACAAGTACATTCATCTCTTTCTAAAAATTCCACATGGCTTGATATCACTATAAAGAAAAGGAAGAGAGAGTCTATGCCCTTTGTTGATGATTTCTCTGCTATCTCCTCAATGTTTGAGAAGCCTGTTGGAGCACAACACCAGTGAGAGGGGGGGTGAATCAGTGGTATGCAAGAATTAGTGACCTTCAAATTTGTATTTCAAAACTTTGATGCAGAAAAAAAACAATTCCCATTGACTGTAGATGACATCATGAAAGATTTGGAGAATTAAATAGATTGATCAAAATCAAGAATGCATCAACTCAATATTGAGACTGAAAAATAATGACTCATTCATGCACAGTATTATTGTTTCAGATAGTGATAGGAGTATAGTATGAGTTCAAATAGATCATAGTAAATAAACTGAATTTAAGACAAATGACACATGATCAGTAAATAGACAGGAGAATCAAACTCATCAATGATAAATCATAACACAGATGTTTTCCCGAGTGGAAAGCCCCTGGCATAAAACCACTCGAAAATGCCTCACTGGCTTATAAAAGAATCTCATTGATTATAGGCCTCACTGGCTTACAACATTACCTCACTGCCATATAAAAGAATCTCACTGATTATAGGCCTCACTGGCTTACAACATTGCCTCACTGGCATATAACATTCATTCCATTGAATCAAATAAAATTCATACAGAGGGACACTCTGTTTCACTTGAGAACATATACTGTCAACAATGTATGTGCAGGACACACAAACAACACTTGCACATACGTCATTTACATTATATCTTTTTATATACAATTGATCATATTGCTTTCAAAGACATTTAACTGTAGGTAGTTCCAAAACAACTGAAATAGAAACCAATCAACAGTTTTATAACTGTGTCTGAAAAATAAACACCATTAATCTCCTTGTCCAGAAAAGCAAAGGCAGTTCGAATAAGGTAAGATAAAAAACTGTTAACCCTCAATAGGGTTACAAGATGTAACTGTCAATAACCCAAGCGAAACCCTAGGGTTTCAAAATAAATAATGGCCTCCAACATTTATAAAAGATCTCATACCACCGATGGACAAAACAAATTTAGTGGTGCCATTTGATAAAACACACAGATCTGTAAAGTGTTATTTTAAAGAATACAAATGTTTGCAGATATTGCATTCTTTTAAAAAAACTTTGACAGATGTATTTGCCGAAAAACCCTTGACAGAAGAAATTACTGATTTTTAAAAACAACTCTGCAGAGAAAGTGAAATGAGCTTTTAAGATCATACTTACAGAATTACCGTAGATGCCTCAGACAAACAGCTTATACCTTGTGGTTTAATGATAACGGCACACAGTAGACCACGAAGTCAACCTTTAATCTTTTCTAGAGATACATCAGATGCTCTTCATGAATTTCCATAATTATTTTGCAAACAACAAAGTCAGCGTTCAGATTCATCAGGCTGCGTTCATGATTTTTCATCAAACCCTTCGCTGTGTGGAACAATTATGAAAAGAGATGCCAAAACACCAAAGATACAATTACTTGAGACCAGTGATTGGCTATTCCAGTTTGCCCTAAGGAGGGCTTCAACAAAACAAATGAGAAGTGACCTCTTAGACAGGTGAAATAACATGTTAACCACTCAAGACAGTAAAAAGTATATTCCCAGCACTAAACAATATGACGATCAACATGTGTTCATTTCAAACCAAAGTCAACTTGCTAGGAGAAGTCATTCGAACACCAAGTATCCTTTGTATTACATTTTACCTTATGCCAAGTCATCAATCATGTTACCGCTGTTGACATCACTGCCAACCAAAAACTACCAACTGGGGTTAACAAAACTCCCCCTTTGGCATTGATGTCAAACCTCACCAAGATTCACATTGTGAGATACAAAGTGCAGATACACCTCAATATGAAATCAGAATAACATATCAATAGTAACAGTTCCAACACAAAGACCAAAAACAATATCAGATTCCAAACTCAGATACAAGTATCAACTCCTCAGATGCAAGAGTCTACTAATGCCAGATACCATCAAGAGTCTACCAATGCCAGATATCAATAATAGTGCTAGATTAGAGCAACATATTTCCAGTTCCCAAAGTCATTAGAGAAATACCAGGTTCAAAAAGGAGATACCTTAGATATACCAATACTCACCAATGTCACCAATAGAGATACCAAAAAGAGATACCTCAGATATACCAACAAAAAGAGATACATCAGATATACCAATACCACTGAGTACTCCAAATAGAGATACCACTGAAAGATAGTGCCAAATAGAGATACCACTACCACTGAGTATATCACTGAGTACTCACCAATACCACTGAAAGACAATGTTCTCTCCCCCTTTTGACAACAAGGCCAAAGGTAGAAAGAAGAAAACCTATACAAGTGATCAGAATCCCAATCCAAAAATCACAAGAAACCGTTAGAAATAAGATGGCCAAAAGACAACGAAGATAATATGAATCTGAAAAGCAATAGAGAGAACATGTCAACTGTCAAGATCTTCAGATAGCAACAATTGAAGAGATAAATATCATGGTAGGCTTCACCACTGTCAAATAGTCCAAGAGGAACAACTGAAACAAGATATATAGAAGCAGAAACACAAAAAAAATGACTGTCTCATGAAGAAGAGTGATCAACAGGACATAGAAATATCCAAGCATCTCCCCCTGAGTCCAAAAATGTCACTGTTTATTCACTGTGATACAATATTGTCACCATGAAAATGCATGACATCACTGTCAAGACTAACATGTTACTATCATAACTGAACAAGCAGAGAACAACCCACTATTGTCATACTGTTTAATGCCCTGTCAAGATGATCAAGATATAACACTTTTACTACTGCAATACAGTAAGTATTACACAACATCATCTCCAAACATTCATCATAAAATTGTTTACCCAAAAACATCACTGTCATCATAGCAGCACCATATGTAGCAAAGATAAACAACTGAGGATGCTAATAGAAATAACATTGTCACGAAAAGCCAAGCTCCCCCTGAGGATGATCTCAGTAATACTAAACACTGTGTGCAAGCAAGTATGTGTGGGGTCAACAAACACCATCAAATAACATGATCTAGAGATTAAAGAGCATTTGTATCATAGACTTAAAGGAAGAAATGTCATTTACATATCAAACCATATCTTGTCTTGATATTAGCACTGTTACCACAAATCATTATAACATTGACATAGGCCCATCACAATGCACCCACTAGACTTTGCATTTGCTATCCTTAAGTATGTAGATGACAAATTTGTCATCTAAAGGTGTCCACCATCTCGTCATGAAAAGAACCTGTACCTGCTTTGTTCACTGTACTGTCAGCAAAAAGACCATTGTTATTGCAAATCATGTCATACCATTGTCACTGCACAAAATCACTGTCACTGTATGCTTATTTAGCAACACTCTAACCAGAGAGAATCTATACTCCCTTGAATAGTACTGTCACCCAACACAGAGGAATTGAACAGTGATACAAATCATTGTCATTCAGATATATTGCAAAAGATAAACAAGCACTGCCACTTACCCTTGAGAAAAATACTAAAAACAAGCAACATATCACTGTCTTCAGAATCAGACACAGGAAATGTTCTTTTATTAGATCTCAGCAAATAAGTACTGTCAAACCATCTTCATCCATCATTGAAACTCAGTCACAACAAGTGTAAATGCTTCTACTTTGTACCACACATGAGACTACACTCAGATACAGTCAAAGAATATTGTCTAAAAGACTATTCTACAACTTCATCCACCTCCAATATCCTTGAAGAAGAAAGAAAATCAAGGCAATGAAAAATCTGTTTGTCATCAACCACTTCCAAGAACTTTAGATACTAATCATATTGACCATGATGAAACAAAAGAACAAAGTTTGAATCAATAATGACCAATCACTGTTATATCCAAAAAATCACTGTCAGAGCTCAAACTACTGCCACAGTTAGAGCATGTAGAACATGGAACAAAGATAACTGATCAAAGCATGACCTATCAATCTGTCCTACATACTTGCCATATTTTGCAAATATGATTACCAGGGCATTAACCATCAATGCTATCCCCTTTTGTGACTAAGGAAATATCACTATTCTCAATGACTAATCCTGTCCCAAACAACACACCATACTTAACTATATACCTTATAAAGTGCATATGCCTTGTCTGTCCTTCACTGTCAGACATCATCATTGTTATACTGATCATGATCCAGAAACTGAATTGCACTATGTTTTTGACATTAAATTACTCCCCATATCTATGAGCATCAAAACAAACTAGGACTATTTCCATCATTAGGCTGTGAGTCAAAAACATCACTAATATGACTTATAATTAACTTGACAGAAGCAAGAACAATAACCTCAAGAACATCCTGTCATCAGTCAAACTAAAACTGTACCATTTACAAGATACACTGAACATTGTCAGGGATCATTGAGCATTGACAATCAGCATCATAGGTCTGAGTGAAACCACCAATATATACCAATCACTTGTTTCAACTAATTTGCAACCAATCCAAAAACACATTATCCTGTACCACAACTGTTCAAGCATCAGTTAAGCAAGAATACTATGCAAGAGTCCATTGTCACACAATAGTTCTCATTGATTACATCTGAGGCTGAAAAAATCTTGACTAAAGGCAAATATCTAAGATAAATACTTAGAAAGCAAGAGTTACCTTAAAAGTACTCATAAAAAGAGCACTGTCACTGTCAACCACAAAATTCACTGTCAGAACTATCATGAAAGTGTAGTTCACTGCACGTACTCACTATCACTTTATACTTGAAATACCTTTGCACTACAATTGTCTCTAACTGCACCTTTCAGTTACAAATTACTCTCCTGATGTTATTTAGATTGCAAGTCAAAGATTGTCCTGATCTGCCATCAACAATTGTCATACTCATCAACTGTCACTATCTCATGATTGAGGCAAGTATACATAGCACTGATTATCACAAAACAATAATATTGCCATATTTCTTAAAATTGAGCATGAGTCATAACATACTGTTAACTCCATCAAAGATACCAAGGTGAGGCTATGAATAAAACTCAAGAAGTTCTTAAACTATGATATCCTGATGTTCAGACACAAATCATGATGAACACATGAACATCCTGAAGATGATAAAAACTTTGATTGTTTTCTCTTCTCCTTTGACTTTAAGAACCTTTGTAGCACGTGGAGATATCAATACTGCAGACCATAATCAGAAGTAACAATATCTCATGAAGATTTAATCACAGAATCAGATAGGAACCACCCATATGCAGTTAACTTTGGTATTTATGTAACAACAACCACCCTTTACTATGAATAAGCATCATGGATAGCACAACATGGAATCAATAAATCACTTCTTGATCTTCTCTAGGGGATGTAGGGTAAAACACTAATCTGCTTCCCCTATCTCCAAGCTCCTACTTATTTAGGATTTTGTGAGCTATGCACTGGGTCACTAGCATTTTCTACACTTTGTTTTCTCCTCCAAACTAATATAGGTTCTTTCTTTTGCTTGTCCAAAGTGCTTACCTTTTCATTATCTCTAATTGATCTCACACGATTACTCCAACAATATTGTGATGTATGTCCAACCTTGTTGCACTTGTAACATATAATATTGCCAGAAGAATAATAATGTCTATTTCTTGAGTTTCTATAATCATATCTTGCATGCATCCAACAGTCTCTTCTCATATGTCCATCCTTATTGCAGTTATAGCAAACAACATTGTAGTTTTGATTTGACAAATCATAATAACTACAATCCCTAGCTCTATGACCATACTTATGACAGACATAGCAATAACCATGAAACTGAGAATAGTTATACCTGACCGAATGATATCGCCTGATAGATAAAGGTCTAGAAAAACTATTAGTTCTTCTTCTTCCAATATCAACAGTCTTATCCTTTTCTCTCTTCTTGTCGTCATCAGAAACAATAGAATGATAATTTAGATCTATCTTCTACCTAGGAGTCTGCCTAACCTTGAAACTCTTCCTATCTACTGTTGCAAAAACTATTTCCTTTTTAACTTCATCTTTAACACCAGAGCTTTCCCCTTTTTCATATCCTAAGCCAAAATGATCCTTGTAGTTTTTCTGACTATTCAATATTTCATCTAAAGCATTTGTGCCTTTTACAAACTTCTTTATTTTGACAACATCCAGACTATTCTTTAGATTGACAACTTCACTTTCAAGTCTCA
The DNA here is from genome assembly GCA_027924645.1 of Cunninghamia lanceolata. Lineage (NCBI taxonomy): Eukaryota > Viridiplantae > Streptophyta > Pinopsida > Cupressales > Cupressaceae > Cunninghamia > Cunninghamia lanceolata. The sequence goes on along the minus strand of BSBN01000165.1, from coordinate 7,050,938 downwards.
GACATTCAATTCTTTTCACCTCAAGATCAGAATTTGTTACATCTTTTATTCTTTTTGCTTCCTTAATTTCAGTTTTTAGATTAAAAATCAATTTATCAGATTCATTAACATGACTTTTTAATTCTGCAATCTAATTTCTGGCATTTTTAAACTCTAAAGAAGTTTTTTCAAAATCTGAACATACCTTGTTCTTGAATTCTATCTCTTGTTGAAGTTGCTCTTCTAATCTCTTATTCTCCTTTCTAAGTTCCTTGATTGTATCCAAGGCACACATGAGTTCTTCTTTTAAATTAGTCTCACAATCCTGTTCATAATCATATTCATCCACAAATAGATCTTCTTCTTCATCATCAAATTCAACTACAAAATCATTAAATTCATGTCTACTCACATTCACATTGTCATGATTCTTAACTGCAGGACTGATTTCTTTATGACACTTTGTATCTATACTCATGGTTGACTCATGCAACAATCCATTGTTGGACTTGATTGAGACTTGTTTTTCAATTTTATGATTAGCATTTATCTTTTCTCTACTCAAGGCCTTATTCCTATTCTTTTTACCCATTATACTCCACTTCCAGGAACCCTTAAGTTGGTTAGACTTCTTCCAAGGGTCTGGCTCTGATACCAATTGTTGGAGCACAACACCACTGAGAGGGGGGGGGTGAATCAGTGGTATGCAAGACTTAGTGACCTTCAAATTTGTATTTCAAAACTTTGATGCAGAAAAAAAATAATTCCCATTGACTGTAGATGACATCATGAAAGATTTGGAGAATTAAACAGATTGATCAAAATCAAGAATGCATCAACTCAATATTGAGACTGAAAAATAATGACTCATTCATGCACAGTATTATTGTTTCAGATAGTGATAGGAGTATAGTATGAGTTCAAATAGATCATAGTAAATAAACTGACTTTAAGACAAATGACACATGATCAGTAAATAGACAGGAGAATCAAACTCATCAATGATAAATCATAACACAGATATTTTCCTGAGTGGAAAGCCCCTGGCATAAACCACTCGAAAATGCCTCACTGGCTTATAAAAGAATCTCACTGATTATAGGCCTCACTGGCTTACAACATTGCCTCACTGGCATATAACATTGCCTCACTGGCATATAAAAGAATCTCACTGATTACAGGCCTCACTGGCTTACAACATTGCCTCACTGGCATATAACATTCATTCCATTGAATCAAGTAAAATTCATACAGAGGGACACTCTGTTTCACTTGAGAACATATACTGTCAACAATGTATGTGCAGGACACACAAACAACACTTGCACATACGTCATTTACATTATATCTTTTTATATACAACTGATCATATTGCTTTCAAAGACATTTAACTGTAGGCAGTTCCAAAACAACTGAAATAGAAACCAATCGACAGTTTTGTAACTGTGTCTGAAAAATAAACACCATTAATCTCCTTGTCCAGAAAAGCAGAGGCAGTTCGAATAAGGCAAGATAAAAAACCATTAACCCTCAATAGGGTTACAAGATGTAACTATCAATAACCCAAGCGAAACCCTAGGGTTTCAAAATAAATAACGGCCTCCAACATTTATAAAAGATCTCATACCACCGACGGACAAAACAAGTTTGGTGGTGCCATTTGATAAAACACACAGATCTGCAAAGTGTTATTTTAAAGAATACAAACGTTTGCAGATATTGCATTCTTTTAAAAAAACTTTGATAGATGTATTTGCCAAAAAACCCTTGACAGAAGAAATTACTAATTTTTAAAAACAACTCTGTAGAGAAAGTGAAATGAGCTTTTAAGATCATACTTACAGAATTACCATAGATCCCTTAGACAAACAGCTTATACCTTGTGGTTTAATGATAACGGCACACAGTAGACCACGAAGTCAATTTTCAATATTTTCTGGAGATACATTAGATGCTCTTCATGAATTTCCATAATTATTTTGCAAACAACAAAGTCAGCGTTCAGATTCATTAGGCCGCGTTCATGATTTTTCATCAAACCCTTCGCTGTGTGGAACAATTATGAAAAGAGATGCTAAAACACCAAAGATACAATTACTTGAGACCGGTGACTGGCTGTTCTAGTTTGCCCTAAGGAGGGCTTCAACAAAACAAATGAGAAGTGACCTCTTAGATAGGTGAAATAACATGTTAACCGCTCAAGACAGTAAAAAGTATATTCCTAGCACTAAACAATATGACGATCAACATGTGTTCATTTCAAACCAAAGTCAACTTGCTAGGAGAAGTCATTCGAACACCAAGTATCCTTTGTATTACATTTTACCTTATGCCAAGTCATCAATCATGTTACCGCTGTTGACATCACTGCCAACCAAAAACTGCTAACTAGGGTTAACAAAGCCCTCCCAAAATAAGAAAGCCAAGGTCATCTATTCAATTTCCACATATGCTATTTATTAATTCTTCCCACATTTTGATTTTTGCTATTTTATGGACAACAAGGCCCATTGCAGAGGAATAAGATAAGAATAGAAGATAATATAAATTAAATAAATTAAAATTTAATTTAATTTATGGACATGGTGAATAAATAAATAAAATAAATGATTTTATTTATTTATTAGAAGAAAAGACACAATAATTAAATAATATAAAATTATTTAATCATTTGATTATTTATTAATTTATAAGTTATTTAATCCACTAAATTATTTTATGAATTCTTATTAAAATTATAGTATAATAGATTTATGTTCTACAAGTTATATAAGGTACAATAGATTTATGTTCTACAACTTATATAAGCCATAACTATATTTTTCTATTAAATGAAATTTTTTATAAGTATGTATTTGATATATGAACTTTTATAATATCATCATATCAAAAAAAATTAGAGAAATACTTCCAACATATTATGGATTAATTGAATAAAACTTTACTTCATGATATATAATCAACAATACTACCCTAACTAACTATATCATATATTATGGTTTTTTAATATTATATTACTATTATATATATCATTTATTATTAATATTATATTAGTATGTAATACATTATGAAGGTACATTTCAATAACTTAATACCTTCTATATCATTATGAAATTTGATTTATTATGAAATTGACTGGTAATATGAAATTTGATTTTCTAATTCTCTTCTCTTACTTTTTCTCTTGATGATGGATCATAGAGTGAGATCAAAAATGTTGAGAGAAAAAATTTGATCACAGTCAAATCCAAAGCACTCAATTCCAACACTATGGACTGTGGAAAATTAATGAATTCTAACTTAATACCCTCTGTATAGAAATTTATCCTCTATATATGTATTTAAAAATTCTAAACATATAACCGTAGTTTTATCATAGTAAAGAAATTTGATTATAGTTTATGCCATTGATTTAAAATAGTCTATAGGGATATAGTCTAACCTAAATATTTGTTTTTATAGAAATTGTGACTTTATGCACTTTAGTGGAATATTCCTTTATTGAACTACTATTATGATTTTGTTCAAACCTAGGTATACACTAACTTAAATATTTGTTTTTCATAGAAATTTTGTCTTTATGCACTTTAGTGAAATATTCCTTTATTGAACTACTATTATGATATTGTTCACACTTAGGTATACATTAATTTAAGAGTTTTTGAAATCTAAATTAAAACTTAGTGGAATATTCTTTTATTGAACTGCTATTATGATATTATTCAAACCTAGGTATACACTAATCTAAGAGTTTTTGAAATCTAAATTTAAACTCATAAGTATTCTTATTAGAAGAAGAAAATACCAAGTATAGGTAAATAGTTAAAAAGGTAGGTGTTACAAGTTATATAAAAAGTTTAAGGGTTTTTTAAAAAAATATAAATTAATTACCTTTTTAACTATTTACCTTTACTTTATTTTTCTTCTCACAATCCCCAAACTATTGTTTAAACCACCAAATATAATTTTATTTTTCATAATTAATTTTTAATTATTTAATTTTACTTTAGAACTATTTTAATTTTTTTAAAGATTTTTTTATTTTTATATATCTATATATTGTTTACTTTATTTTAAACTTTTTTAGTAATAGAGGTGTTTTACTATTGTATTACATTTAGAAAAGTCACTCATATTTTTTTTGTTTTGTTTTTATTTTTAAAAATATAAATGTTCTTAACCAATGTAATAGTTGCTTGAAATAAAGGTTAAAATATTTATTGAGCACATCATTCAAAACTAAAATATGTTTAAGAAATTTAAACCTTACTTTCCATCATAAAAACCAAATAATAAAAATAAATCTAACTTGGAAAATTTTAATATTTTTTACTATTTTGATATTTTTAGAGTAAGTAAGAAAAATAATAAAAGTATAATATTTTTTTACTATTTTGATTTAATAAGTAAGGAAAATTTTTAAAAAACCCTAAAACTTTTTTATATCACTTGTAACACCTACCTTTTTAACTATTTACCTATATTTGGTATTTTCTTCTTCTTCTCACAATCCCCAAACTATTATTTTAACTACCAAATATAATTTTATTTTTCATAATTAATTTTTAGTTATTTAATTTCACTTTAGAACTATTTTATTACTATAAACACATAAATTTTAATTTTTTTAAAGATTTTTTTTGTTTTTATATCTATATATTTACTTTATTTTTATTCAAAACTTTTTTTCAGAGGTGTTTTACTATTGTATTACATTTAGAAAAGCCATTCATATTTTTTTTGTTCTGTTTTTATTTTTATTTCTGTTTTTTATTTTTATAAATATAAAGTGTGTGGGTTGTTTGAAATAAAGGCTAAAATATTCATTGAGCACATCATTCAAAACTAAAATGTGCTTGAGAAATTTAAACCTTACTTTCTATCATAAAAACCAAATAACCTAATTAAATTAGAAAGTTATTCACTACTTTTTGGGCTTAAAGGAACAAAAATTCTGTAAAGAAGTTTAAATGACTGGACCATTTATGAGTATATTTTATTTTTGAACTCTCACATAAAATGTTAATTCTAATATAATTTTTTAAATTTTTTTATGAGTATATTTTATTTTTGAACTCTCACATAAAATCTTAATTCTAATATAATTTTTTAAATTTTTATATTGAACAATGCTGTTTACAATAGGATAAGAAACCACATGCCAAATTTATTTGTTTTATGGTGGAGAAAGATTTGACGGTTCACTGTTCCAAACTAACCGTCACAAATTTTTACGCTAACAAATGTAAGCAGAATTATCTTCGCATTTTCTTTTATAATGGCAGTCAAAGAGAAAATAGAAAAATTGGTTTGGTTGCAGCATTGATTAGCATTCACATTTCACTTTTTGGGGTGTTACCTATAAATTATAATATCAAAAGCATGTTGGTTTGACTATGCTCACCTGTCTATTCATAAATATTTTTTCATTTATTAATTCTTTCAATTTTGTTGTCTTTTGTCATTTATTAGTTTTTTCAACTGAATGAATGGTTGAGATGTATTCTATAGTAGTCCTTTTAATCTGGACCATTTGTGTATGTATTTGAGGTGGTGCTGCTCACAAAGGGAAGGCTTTCACCTAATTAATTAACTAAATAAAATTTATTTAATTAATTAAGGATATGAAGAGGAAAATGAAATATAAGTGATGACAAAACATGGGTACTTGGGGCCAAACATGCTATAAGATGCCTATACGAGTTTAATGCATAAATAATAAAATGGGACAATTTTGAGTGTCTAAACCAATTTTATTTTTTTCAATTTCTTTTTTATTTTTTTCCATATTTTTTGTGATTTTCTCCACCTTTCTATCTTCATAGTTTTTATTTTTTATTTTCTTTAATTTCTTTTTTTTTTAAATTTTTTTTCCAATTTCTTTTTTGGTCTTTATTTTTTATATGTTTACACAGAAAAAATGAGTGCTCTCATCTTCACCCCGTTGTAACTATAGAATGTCTCTCGACATAACTAGTATATTTATATTTAAAAATATATATCTAAAAGTACGGCAAGGGAATTTTTTTTTTCATAGTTCTCTCATTTTCTTACTTTTTTTCGTTTGCAATTTTTTTTCTTTGATTTTCGTAAGTTTTTTTTAATTTCTTTTTGGTATTTAATTTCTTTTTTTAATAAATTTACGTAGAAAAAATGAGTGTTCTTCTCATCCCCACCTTGTTGTGACTGTACTAGTATATTTATATTTAAAAAAATATATCTATAGTATGCCGAGAAATATCTTCATTTTGTCCGTGATTTTTGTGTTTTCTATAGCTTTTATGATTTTTTCTCCACTTTTTTTCTTCAACTATTTCCAATTTTTATTTTTTATTTTTCACCACCTTTTTTTTTTCCTTCAATTGTTTCCAATTTAGTTTTTGGTTTTTAATTTTTTTTTTTCAATTTCTCTTTTGGTTCCATAGTTTTTGTGATTTTCTCCACCTCATTTTTTTTTCATTTTTAAAATTTTTTTTCTATATATTTACACAGAAAATGAAATGCCTCTAGGCATAAATATTTATATTTAAAAAAATATATCTAAATATGCCTAGAGGTATGTTCTCAAGTTTTGTCCATGTTTTTTTGTTTTCCATAGTTTTTCTAAATTTTTTTATTTCCTCCACCTTTTAAAAAAAATTTCCATTGATTTCATAATTTTTTAATTTTCTCCACTTTTTTTGCTTCAACCATTTCTAATTTCTTTTTTGGTTTATATTTTTTTCTAATTTATTTTTTGGTTTTTATTTTTTACTTTTTGCTATATATTTACACAAAAAAATGAGTGCTCTCATCTCCACCCTAATTATCTCCTTGATTTATGTTTCAAAAGAGAATTTGATTTTTGTGAGCATTGTGTGTTTGGTAATCAAAATAGAAAATCATTTCCTTTAGAAAGCAATAGAGCAAAACAAAAATTAGAAATTATTCATACGAATGTGTTTGGACATATGGATAAAAATCTCATTATTTTGTCACCTTCATTGATGATGTATCCAGATTTACATGGATTTATTTTATGAAACACAAATCTAAAGTTTTCACTAAGTTTAAGGATTTTAAAGTCTTAGTTGAAAACTAATCAGGATTGAAGATAAAAATATTAAGATCTGACAATGGAGGAGAATATTGCTCTAAGGAATTTGATGTGTTTTGCAAGCATGCAGGTATTAACAGACAAAAGACAACTCCGTATACACCACATCAGAATGGTGTTACAGAAAGGATGAATCGAATAATCATGGAAAGAGCCAGAAGTATGCCAAGTCATGCACAGTTGGATACATGCTTTTTGGGAAGAGGCTGTGTGTACTGCTTGCTACTTGATTAACAGATCTCCTCGTAAGGCTCTTGATTCGAAACCTTATGAAGTGTGGACAAATAAGAAACCTTCTGTTTCACATTTAAGGGTTTTTTAGTTGTGAGGCTTTTGTTCATGTGCCTAAGGAAAAGTGATTGGATCCAAAAGCTAAAAAATGTATATTCATTGGATATGGTGATAATGTCAAAGGTTATAAGCTTTGGAATCCACTAACCCATAAAATTATCTATTCTAGAGATGTTATTTTCTAGGAACTTAGAGCTATTTCTAAACCTGAGCAACCAAAAGAAAAAGAAGAAAAGGTAAAGAGAATGCACTTTGATTTAGAGAAACAAGATGCACCTCAGGAAGAACATAATGATGGATTGGGGGGGTGAAGAAGAAGATGATTTGAGTAGTTATGATGAAGATGAATTTGTTGTTATAGAAGAAGTTGGTACAGATGATCATGCAGAAGAACAAGTTGAGACTCTTACTCCACCCTTGAGGAGATCCACAAGACAATGAAATCAGTTTGATAGGTATAGCCCACCAGATTTTTGTTGTATATTTACTTTATTAAGTACTAACGATGAGCCTAGATCCTATAGGGAAGCCATTCTTTTAGATGATAGTGAGTCTTGGTAGTTAGTCATGCATGAGGAGATGATGGCTTTAGACTCTTATAACATTGGGACCTTGTTCGTTTGCCCAAAGGAAGAAAGGCTATAAGTTGTAAGTGGGTCTTCAAGAAGAAGTTTGGAGCAGATGGTTCATTGGAGAAGCACAAGGCTAGACTAGTACATAAGGGCTACTCTGTCACATCCCTAATTTTGACTTGAAATTACTCTTTACTTTTACATAAATAGAAGTGAATTCTATGGATAAATGATTTGGCATTAAGGTATAATGTCGGGATAAATCATTAGTTTCCTAGATTCTAGTCATGTGAATAAATGCATGTGATGTAATGATTTTAGAATGTACTTTTGAATTTGTTATTTTTGAGATTATGAATGGACTAACAATACGCTAATCCCATTTACATGATTGCAAGTCACATTCAGGAAAATAGGTTTCCAACTCTCCAAGAAAGGGAGGGAGAGCATCATCAGAGAGAAGGGAATAGATACAAGGAAAAGAACAGTTGCTGCCATCTTAAGTCTTGTGTTGGTGCAAAATGGTGAACCTAGTTGAGTCAGGTAAGTGATACTCAACCCTTTTGGTCTATGTTTGTTTCTTGACTCGACAAGTTGTCGATGTTGTTTAGAATCTTTTTAATGTCATTTGACGTCAACCTAGTTATTTTGGGGAAAGCAACGTCATCAAGTTGGTGAGTTATGTTTGACCAAACCAGCTTAAGTTTGGTGTTGATTCAATAGTTATTGATTTGTCAAAGACCCAATAAGATTATGTTTTGTTGTAAACCAAGTCAGGTAGTTTGATTGTTGACACAGAAATAGTTGATAGTCATTAGACCTAGTTTGACATGAATATAGTTATATTCAAGGGATGATATTATTAAATAGTTAAATATCTCATAATTAGTAATTTGCAGTTGAAATTCCATAAGGTTATACTATCTATTTGATTTTGATGTTTTCGCAAGATTGTGAGGGGGAGAGTACCTCAACCCCATTCACACATCTTGTCGAATGAATTATAACGACGTTAGTAAATGTCGTATATGCAAACATTATGATGATATATGTTTATATATTTAATTTATATTAAGGTGATGTATGAGTTTAACTTATTCTAATTATTGTGAGCTCTCAAGAGAGCATGTCATGCTTGAAAGTTAATGCAAACTACTTTCCTTGAAATGTGGAGCTCGACTCCTTAGTTTACGATGGTTTGGAGAGAGTGTGGGGAAGCTTTGAAGCCAGTTGAGGAGTGGTACTTTATTACCCACCTTCTCCTCTAGTTGTATGCTCGAGCTAGAGCATTTAGTGGCCTCTTAAGAGGAGGTATTCACAGTGGTGGAGAACCTTCTAACAACTTGTTAGCAGAGTCATAACATTTGTTATCATAGTGGAAGAATCCATGACCTTGGGGAAAGATGTTTTAACAACATTGAGTGGATGAACTTTGTGTAAGGAATCTTCTTAGGACTCTGCAGGAAAGTGGACTAGTTCATTTTGACCACGTACCCCATGTTTCCCTCAAACTTGTGCATACTTAACTAAGAGCCTTCACAAGCTAATCTAGTGGAGAAGTCCACAACTAGTGGGCAGTTAGTTTTAATTACTTGTGAGTGGTCGAATAACAATGCCAGAACTTGGTTCTTGCGGGGGGGATATAGTTAGAAGTAGAGAACAAAAGGGGAGGGGAGCTGGGCAATGTCATAGGAGCTCAATTTTTAAACAGGAAGCTTGGTAATGTCGTGGAGGAGATTTGAATATTGTTGTCAATCAAGAAGAAAAAGAATAGCACGAAGAAAATCTGAGTTGAGGTTCTCCTCTTATTTTGAAAATCATATGATTAGTCTATGAATCAAATATTGTTTAAAAGCTTTGTTTGTGTTGTTGTCGTAGCTTGATATGTTCATATGACCGAACTGTGTTTCAAAAGGCCGCATATATATATATATATATATATATATATATATATATATAACCTCTAAGTTTTATGTGACCATCATAAAAATAATAGCTTCTTTATTTTATCTAAGACCACTAGGGTTGTTTATTGTTTGTCTCTGTGTAAGATTGTTTCATAGTGTATAAGTTTTATTACCACTTTATTAAAGAAGCTCTGTAATCTTTATGTAGAGTAAGAGGTGGATAGGCCAAGTATTGTTTAAAACATGGAGAGCTTGCAGGTCAAGCGCTGAGTTGCATAACTTGTTATAAAGGCCATGTTGATCAAAAGTGGCACTTATAACTATAACAGTAGATAAAAATCCACTTACCTTTATGCTTTAATGGAAATCCTCACCCTCTTCTAAAGGTCCAATTTGGACTTCATGAGGAGGATACTGGCAAGGGATGTGGAATTCGGTTTGCACCTGCTAACTCTTTTTGCTTGAAAGTTTTAAAAACCTTTTCAACATATCCATTTTGTGTGTATACTACAACTAATGCATTTTAGGACAATACAATTCTTCAAGGCATTTATTGAAATAGATCACCTATTTCATGTGTGGTTGTACACCTTGCATACATGTCTCATAGGCCAGTCAAACTCTAATATCTATTATACTTCCTCTATCCTTTATGATTTTATATATGCTTTATACTTCACCCCAAAACTTCCATCTAGGCAAGGACTGGGAGCCTGCTAACAAATGTGAATGGAACGGGTTGGAGACTCGTTCATTGCATTGATGAAGTATGGTATGAGGTATTGTCAAAGGTGAAACATTATTATATGATTCTTGACTCAAAACCTATTCAGGTTTGAAAGATTGAGTGGATCAAGAGGACTTATATGACCTTATGTGAAAAAGAATAAACCTTGTATTGGATATATGTAAAATGAGATTAAGGTCAAAGCTTTATACCTTGAAAACAATGATTTTGAAATTGATATATTCATATATGTTAGAATGGTATTATTATCATTCAGAACAACTTTGAAAAGTGATATAGTATCACTTGTTTCTTTCATGACAAAGACAATCATTATCACGTAAAACGTAGGGAGTTAAACACTAGTTCTTATCTCTTCTTTAGTGAAAGTCAATTGACTTGAGAAGACTAAGATGGTGTATAATTATATTATAAACTTGAACTTTTAAGGATTGATTAAGTCTTGAATGAATTTCTATGTTAAGGATTATTGTTAGATCCAAAGATATATCCATACTTTTGGAAGCATATAGTTACTACCTCCCGAATGGAGATTTGATGAGATTATGTCATTATGATATTAGAGAAGCCATGTGGTGACATGGATGCATATTTCCTTAGGAGAAATATAGTTCTTGCCTTATCATAATATAAATCTAGGGCAGTAGGTGAACTAAGAGAGTGGAAACTCAACCCCTCATGATTGTTGTACTCAAGATGGTTGATAAAGGTTTATATGACTTTTATGACTCAGACCTATCTAGATTAAGAGATTGAACTTTGTCAAAGACTATTTATGATATAATAGCATTCATTAAGGTATACCTCGTATATTATGCTTATAGACATTATGTGAAATGTAAATACGAAAATGTCAAGTGGAGGTATTTTGTTCTCATGTGTTATTATATTTATGTTATTATCTCTAGAAAACAAGGATGTCAATATTTCCATATATTGGGTTAAAGAAGCTAAACCCTAGTATTTTAACAAGGAGGACTTAGGAAACCTATAACTTGTATGTCGGTTATGACATTGTTTATATATATATCGGTCGACAGTGAAAGGTCAAGAAAACCATAGAGCAAGACAAGAAGAGTCTTAGTGGTACTTTAACAATTTAAGCGATTCAAGGATAGAGTCGAAACTTGTTATATAGCACCAAATATGTTTTGATTTTGAGTCAGAGAGTAGAGTGATAGGAGGTCATAGACCCTAGTGCATTGCAAGTATGCTAGGAGGGACTCTTTGAAAGGTTAAAAATACCTAAAACTTTATATCGCATGTATATCCTAGATTGAGGATTACTTCTTATTCAAATTGACTAGAATGAACTTTACAGTATAGACAAGTTTGTGTCTAGAGTTACTAAATGAAGAAAGTCAAACTGAAAGATGAGATAGTTCCAAGTCGAGTAAGAGGTGTGTGTCTAGATGGCATGACCAATCAATATGATCATACTTAGCTAGAAGGGATCTAGAGTTGTATGGTCAATTGAAGTTATGTAGGACACATCTCTAGGACTCAAATGGCAAGCACTTGTTGATTCCTTATATCTATACCCTTCGTGAAGGGTAGGGCCACTTATAGAAAGGAAGGTGTGCGGGGGGACCACCGGTCTGTGGTTGGAGGAAAAGCACTTGGATGATGCTCTCCCTATGAAGTAGAAGACTCACCGAGGTTCTTGAAGACATACATCAACATTCTAGATGTAATGTACTCCATGTTATGGCTTATGATAGTCAAACTTATGAGGTAAAACTATTCTTTGCCAAGTACATTTTATGTATTGTAAATGTAAAGTGAAAGGATTTCACTATGATTCTAGCTTTGATAATGTTATGATTTCAGGATTGAAATTGTATAAAAAAGTTGTACTTTATTTCTTGTGTTTATTCATATGTTTTATAATTAAAAAAATTTCTCTCATGTTTACTATCTTTATTTACTTCCTTGTAAATTCTAAGTTTATTTGTGTATTAAGATGAGGGATGTTACATATGGTATCCGAGATAGCCGGGTTCAACACATGGACCTATGAGCTCATTATGAGGAAACTCGTGAACATTTAGCAGATTAGGTAATGTTTGAAAACTGGATCGATGCCAGAATGTCATAGAGAAAAATCTAAAAGATTGTTAGGAGGACTATTTCTCAAAACTTACCCAAGTTAGTGGTTAAGAGAGAACCAATTGAGGAGTTAAAATCCCAAGAGTAAATAAATTCTGTTGAGGATGTATAATGGAGAGATTCTGAGACTTTGACTGGAAAGGTAAAACCTTGGTCAATTGCTAATTAGACTAAGAGCTTAGGTAGAGCAGTGTTGGTATAAATTCAAGATCACTCTTATTTTCTCAAGAACTTAAGGATGGGAAGATCCAGAAGTAATCAACAAGGTGTAGGAGCAACTGAGTGTTGAAGATCCTAGAATTATATCAAAGATACATGGATAAGATGGGTTCTAGTTTAACTCCTAGAAGGCTTGGAATGAGCCAAGTGGAATAAAAGGATTATTAAAGGACAAGTAGAGATACATTGGCATATAATACTGAGAAAAATGGTACAAGATTTGGAAATGTATTTGTTTTGTAAGATTCATGAAAAAAAAACCAATTGCCATATTCAAAGAATCGTGCATAAGTAGAGATGAATAAGAGTTTCCTAGTATTTCATGGGGCCTTTTGGAAAAGATGTTAATGTGTGGTAAAGGACGTAAATAAAGAGGACCCCCTCAAACAATATTTTGATAAATAAAGATTGAGATTAGAATCATTTTTTGAAACTTTTGTTAAGAATCTGCTTGAAGATTGCAAGATAAATCATAACAGTTGTAAGGAGAAGATATTAGTTATTCTCATGGCATTTGGCCAAATGGTTGAGAACTATGTATTTTGCCTCTTGGAAGAGCTAGATAGTACAATTGCAATGGTGAATGTAATCATCACTGAGGTATTTAGCTAAAGTTGTTTAAGTTTTGAACAAGTAACCTATTTAGTGAAGTAAGAAATAGAGTTTAGTAAAGCAAAATGAAGAAAAGAAGTTTGTGTTCCAATTGTAATCTTCATGCAATGCTAAAACACCATCTTATAATATCATCTGAGTGATGAATGATAGATACTCTAGGAAGTAGGAGTGGATATGTTATAACCTTTTGATTTGCAAATATTTGAGCATGATGAAAGACTTAAGGGACTTACTTATTTGATGTGCTTGTACCATGATTTCTAATCCATTGTAAGTTTCTAGAAAACCCGAGTATAGTGCAACAATCTACTCCCTTGTTAGTGACTTAGTTTGTCACATAGTGCATATTATGTGTTCCTCTAAATTTTGACACTTCTTTGGATTTTTGCAAAAAATCCCTTTTAATATTTGCAAGGATTGCCATTATTTTATTCCTTTATTTTGGAATAGTCTAGCCACCAAATTTTAAAGATTATTTATTTTATGACCAGTTGGTCAAAAATTTGATTTATTGTTGCAAATGAGTTCATTCTTTTGATTCATTGTTGAAAATGAAATTGCTTATACTATGTTATGGATTTAAATTTTTGTGGTGGCTATACTAGAACATTTTGGTTGTTCACTATATTTTCAGTAATGTTTATCTCTATCATTTCCTGGATGAGCCTCTGATGGATCGTGTAAGGGAGTGAATTGTAGAAAATGCACTTGGTATGCCCCTAACTTTACAGAAGAAGAAACTTGGTGTGCTAGGAAATTTATTCCAAATCCTTTTAGGGTTATATAATTAATATGTAAGCCACTAGAAGGAGGTCTTACATCACCTTTTGAACCTTATGTTATTGGGACAGGTGGTCCGGTAAACCCTAGGTCTCTAGTTCTCCAAGTCGAGCAGGGTGGTGAACCATGACTACTTTCATTGTGAAACGTTTATTTATATTAAAACTATGGCCATAGTGAGTGTTGTTGCCACTACGTGCACTCGTTAGTTCACTGTACTCCAGACACTTAGCTAACCAGAGTTGTCATACTTAGTAGGAGGATATCCTTAGTAGTATGAAAGAGTTGGTTAAGTGGGGGTGCACACCAGAGCTCAGATGGAAACTTAGAGGGTAGGACCATTTCCAATTAGGAAGTGTGCGGAGAACCGCTTAAGTCTGTGGTTGATGAAGCTTTTACGCTCATCAGTGGCATACCGAGTCTTGGAGAATAGTTGAATTAGATAAGGAAAACTGATCCTTTCTCTTGTATTTACTTATCAACTTATTCAAATGATGCATGAAATGAATGAAAATTTGTATTTGATGAATAACCTTTTTAGCTAGAAAAGTGAAAGTTGATATTACTCTTTGTATCTTAAATAAATGAATGGCGGTACCATACTTGCATAATGTTATTAAACTTTGGGTCTTGGTAAACCTGTGAATGAAGTGAATGGTTGCTACACGTGAAAAGAGTATCCACCTCTTATGGAGTTTGTTATGGTAACTATAATTCTGCTATCAAGATGACTCCATTTGAAACATTGGACAGAAGAAGATGCTGAATTCCTATAAGCTGGGTAAGCTAGAAGATAGGATTAGCATTAGTCCAGAAATGTTGTCACAAATGGATGAACAAATTAAACCGATCATAAAAGATTGGTGGAAGATAATAATAGATAGAAAAACTAAAGTAAATTCCAATCGTACACTAACTCAATTCTCGGTTGGAGAAGAAAAGTTTCATAAAGTATGGAATGTATTCCAAATTAGTTCCTAGATATTAGGGGTCCTCAAAGCTCTCGAAGTGATTAATTTAGTTGAATACAAAATTATTTTAAATTGCAAGGAGGCATATGCTCTTTATGGTTATATTTGAAAAGTATATAACAAATGGCCATTATATTCTTAGAATGTTTTACAGGAACAGGACCCAAGAGTGGTCATGATCGAGCTTTTTAAAAGATCGAGGATTCCAAGTGCTGCTTGCAAAACAAAGAGGTTACTCATGGCAAGGTTAAATAAATTTTTTATCTTATTTATGTTTATGATACATTGAATCATTGAGGACAATGAATCTTAAGGGGGAAGGTATGTCACATCCCTAATTTTGACTTGAAACTACTCTTTACTTTTACATAATAGAAGTGAATTCTATGGATAAATGATTTGGCATTAAGGTATAATGTTGGGATAAATCATTAGTTTCCTAGATTCTAGTCATGTGAATAAATGCATGTGATGTAATGATTTCAGAATGTACTTTTGAATTTGTTATTCGTGAGGTTATGAATGGACTAACAATATGCTAATCCCATTTACATAATTGCAAGTCGCATTCAAGAAAACAAGTTTCCACCTCTCCAAGAAAGAGAGAGAGAGCATCATCAGAGAGAAGGGAATAGATACAAGGAAAAGAACAGTTGCTGCCATCTTAAGTCTTGTGTTGGTGCAAAATGGTGAACCTAGTTGAGTCAGGTAAGTGATACTCGACCCTTTTGGTCTATGTTTGTTTGTTGACTCGACAAGTTGTCGATGTCGTTTAGAATCTTTTTAATGTCATTTGACGTCAACCTAGTCATTTTGGGGAAAGCAACATAAATAAGTAGGAGGTATTTTCCGCATTGTGTCAAATTATGATATTTTATTTTAGGGTTTAACTGCGTAGTTTTTGAGTCAAACGCATGAACTATATTTCATGAGTAGTGGTTCACATGAACCAATCTCTCATGTTAATGAATGGTCCACTTAGCACTCATTGCATCTAGGTGATGCTCATAGGGGTGAAGTATCGGGACTTCCTGGGAGGTCACCCATCCTACTACTACTCTGACTCAAGCCTGCTTAAGAATGGGGTAGCAAGCTAAGTGGGCTTGATCTTGGGGTAAACTCCATGGTTAAGCACGCTTGAGTCGGAGTAGTACTGGGATGGGTGACCTCCCTGTAAGTCTCGATGCTTCACCCCATGTGAGCATCACCTAGATTCAATGAGTGCTAAGTGGACCATTCATTAACATGAGAGATTGGTTCATGTGAACCACTACTCATGAAATATGGGTCATGTGTTTGACTCAAAAACTGCGCAGTTAAACCCTGAAATAAAATATCATAAGAAAGCAACGTCATCAAGTTGGTGAGTTGTGTTTGACCAAACCAGCTTAAGTTTGGTGTTGATTCAACAGTCATCAATTTGTCAAAGACCCAATAAGATTATGTTTTGTTGTAAACCAAGTCAGGTAGTTTGACTATCGACACGGAAATAGTTGATAGTCATTAGACCTAGTTTGACATGAATATAGTTATATTCAAGGGACGATATTATTAAATAGTTAAATATCTCATAATTGATAATTTGCTATTGAAGTTCCATAAGGTTATACTATCTATTTGATTTTGATGTTTTCGCAAGATTGCGAGGGGGAGAGTACCTCGACCCCATTCACACATTTTTTTGAATGAATTATAACAACATTAGTAAACGCCGTATATGCAAACATTACGATGATATATGTTTATATATTTAATTTATATTAAGGTGATGTATGAGTTTAACTTATTCTAATTATTGTGAGCTCTCAAGAGAGCATGTCATGCTTGAAAGTTAATGCAAATTACTTTCCCTGAAATGTGGAGCTCGACTCCTTAGTTTACGATGGTTTGGAGAGAGCAGGGAAGCTTTGAAGCCAGTTGAGGAGTGGTACTTTATTATCCACCTTCTCCTCTAGTTGCATGCTCGAGCTAGAGCATTTAGTGGCCTCTTAAGAGGAGGTATTCACGGTGGTGGAGAACCTTTTAACAACTTGTTAGCAAAGTCATAACATTTGTTATCATAGTGGAAGAATCCATGACCTTGGGGAAAGATGTTTTAACAACATTGAGTGGAGGAACTTTGTGTAAGGAATCTTCTTAGGACTTTGCAAGAAAGTGGACTGGTTCATTTTGACCATGTACCCCATGTTTCCCTCAAACTCGTGCATACTTAACTATGAGCCTTCACAAGCTAATCTAGTGGAGAAGTCCATAGCTGGTGGGCAGTTAGTTTTAATTACTTGTGAGTTAGCTTTGTTTGTGTTGTCGTCGTAGCTTGATATGTTCATATGACCGAACTGTGTTTCAAAAGGCCGCATATATATATATATATATATATATATATATATATATATATATATATATATATATATATAACCTCTAAGTTTTATGTGACCATCATAAAAATAATAGCTTCTTTATTTTATCTAAGACCACTAGGGTTGTTTATTGTTTGTCTCTGTGTAAGATTGTTTCATAGTGTATAAGTTTTATTACCACTTTATTAAAGAAGCTCTATAATCTTTATGTAGAGTAAGAGGTGGATAGGCCAAGTATTGTTTAAAACATAGAGAGCTTGCAGGTCAAGAGCTGAGTTGCATAACTTGTTATAAAGGCCATGTTGATCAAAAGTGGCACTTATAACTATAACAGTAGATAAAAATCCACTTACCTTTATGCTTTAATGGAAATCCTCACCCTCTTCTAAAGGTCCAATTTGGACTTCATGAGGAGGATACTGGCAAGGGATGTGGAATTCGGTTTGCACCTGCTAACTCTTTTTGCTTGAAAGTTTTAAAAACCTTTTCAACAGATCCATTTTGTGTGTATACTACAACTAATGCATTTTAGGACAATACAATTCTTCAAGGCATTTATTGAAATAGATCACCTATTTCATGTGTGGTTGTACACCTTGCATACATGTCTCATAGGCCAGTCAAACTCTAATATCTATTATACTTCCTCTATCCTTTATGATTTTATATATGCTTTATACTTCACCCCAAAACTTCCATCTAGGCAAGGACTGGGAGCCTGCTAACAAATGTGAATGGAACGGGTTGGAGACTCGTTCATTGCATTGATGAAGTATGGTATGAGGTATTGTCAAAGGTGAAACATTATTATATGATTCTTGACTCAAAACCTATTCAGGTTTGAAAGATTGAGTGGATCAAGAGGACTTATATGACCTTATGTGAAAAAGAATAAACCTTGTATTGGATATATGTAAAATGAGATTAAGGTCAAAGCTTTATACCTTGAAAACAATGATTTTGAAATTGATATATTCATATATGTTAGAATGGTATTATTATCATTCAGAACAACTTTGAAAAGTGATATAGTATCACTTGTTTCTTTCATGACAAAGACAATCATTATCACGTAAAACGTAGGGAGTTAAACACTAGTTCTTATCTCTTCTTTAGTGAAAGTCAATTGACTTGAGAAGACTAAGATGGTGTATAATTATATTATAAACTTGAACTTTTAAGGATTGATTAAGTCTTGAATGAATTTCTATGTTAAGGATTATTGTTAGATCCAAAGATATATCCATACTTTTGGAAGCATATAGTTACTACCTCCCGAATGGAGATTTGATGAGATTATGTCATTATGATATTAGAGAAGCCATGTGGTGACATGGATGCATATTTCCTTAGGAGAAATATAGTTCTTGCCTTATCATAATATAAATCTAGGGCAGTAGGTGAACTAA
Source organism: Cunninghamia lanceolata (assembly GCA_027924645.1). Taxonomy (NCBI): domain Eukaryota; kingdom Viridiplantae; phylum Streptophyta; class Pinopsida; order Cupressales; family Cupressaceae; genus Cunninghamia; species Cunninghamia lanceolata. The sequence goes on along the minus strand of BSBN01000165.1, from coordinate 7,031,885 downwards.
GAGAGTGGAAACTCAACCCCTCATGATTGTTGTACTCAAGATGGTTGATAAAGGTTTATATGACTTTTATGACTCAGACCTATCTAGATTAAGAGATTGAACTTTGTCAAAGACTAGTTATGATATGATAGCATTCATTAAGGTATACCTCATATATTATGCTTATACACATTATGTGAAATGTAAATACGAAAAATGTCAAGTGGAGGTATTTTGTTCTCACGTGTTATTATATTTATGTTATTATCTCTAGAAAACAAGGATGTCAATATTTCCATATATTGGGTTAAAGAAGCTAAACCCTAGTATTTTAACAAGGAGGATTCAGGAAACCTATAACTTGTATGTTGGTTATGACATTGTTTATATATATCGGTTGACAGTGAAAGGTCAAGAAAACCATACAGAAAGACAAGAAGAGTCTTAGTGGTACTTTAACAATTTATGCGATTCAAGGATAGAGTCAAAACTTGTTATATAACACCAAAGATGTTTTGATTTTGAGTCAGAGAGTAGAGTGATAGGAGGTCATAGACCCTAGTGCATTGCAAGTATGCTAGGAGGGACCCTTTGAAAGGTTAAGAATACCTAAAACTTTATGTCGCATGTATATCCTAGATTGAGGATTACTTCTTATTCAAATTGAATAGAATGAACTTTACAGTACAGACAAGTTTGTGTCTAGAGTTACTAAATGAAGAAAGTCAAACTGAAAGATGAGATGGTTCCAAGTTGAGTAAGAGGTGTGTGTCTAGATGGCATGACCAATCAGTATGATCGTACTTAGCTAGAAGGGATCTAGAGTTGTATGGTCGATTGAAGTTATGTAGGACACATCACTAGGATTCAGATGGCAAGCACTTGTTGATTCCTTATATCTATACCCTCCGTGAAGGGTAGGGCCACTTCCAGAAAGGAAGGTGTGTAGGGGGACCACTGGTATGTGGTTGGAGGAAAAGCACTCGGATGATGCTCTCCATATGAAGCAGAAGATTCGCCGAGGTTCTTGAAGACATACATCAACATTCCAGATGCAGTGTACTCCATGTTATGGCTTATGATAGTCAAACTTATGAGGTAAAACTATTCTTTTCAAAGTACATTTTATCTATTGTAAATGTAAAGTGGAAGCATTTCACTATGATTCTAGTTTTGATAATGTTATGATTTTAGGATTGAAATTGTATAAAAAGATGTACTTTATTTCTTGTGTTTATTCATATGTTTTATAATTAAAAAAAATTCTCTCTCATGTTTATTATCTTTATTTACTTCCTTGTAAATTCTAAGTTTATTCATGTATTAAGATGAGGGGTGTTACATACTCCCAAAGAGAGGGAGTTGATTTTGGTGAGATTTTCACTCTTGTTGCTAAATTGACTTCTATTATATTTCTTTTATCCATTGCTGCAGCTTATGATTGGGAGTTTGAGCAAATGGATGTTAAGACCATGTTCTTGCATGGAGATCTCGAGGAAGAATTTTATTTGCAATAGCTTATAGGTTTTGAGGTAAAAGAAAAAAAAATATTGGGTTTGTAGGTTGAAGAGATCACTTTATGGTTTGAAATAGTCCCCCAGAATGTGGTATCAAAAGTTTGATTCATTTGTGTTGAAATTGGGTTTTGTTAGAAGCGAGGAGGATCACCCTGTTTACATTTATTGTGTCGATGATTCTATACTAATCTTTGCATTATATGTTGATGACATGTTATTTTTCAGCAATACTAAGGGTATGATCACTGAGCTAAAAACTCAACTTTCATGTGCATTTGATATGAAGGATCTTAGAGCTGCCAGGTATATTCTGGGTATGGAGATCAGGAGGGACATAGGTAACATAAAACTATGGTTGTCACAAAGTAAGTATGTGAATACCATTTTGCAGGGACTTAGTATGCAGGACTATAACCCAGATAGAGTTCTTTTACCCATTGGTACTAAACTTTCATTAGATATGTGTCCAAAGACTGAGGATGATCTTGAGGATATGTCTAATGTGCCATATGCTAGTGTTGTAGGGAGTTTGATGTATGCAATGGTTTGCACTAGGACAGATATTACCCAAGTAGTGGGAGTTTTGAGCAGATTTATGTCTAACCCTGGTAGACAACATTGAAATTATATGAAGAGGGTGCTTAAATATCTCGCAGATACTCCTGATTATTGTTTAGTTTACTCTGGTACTGATAGTGTTGATAAACCTTTAGACATACATAATTTTGTTGATGCAGATTGGGCAGGTGACTTAGATAGTCGAAGGTCCACTAGTGGCTATGTGTTTACTCTGTTTGGAGGAGCAGTGAGTTGGATGAGTAAGAGGCAACCCATAGTTGCTTTGTCCACCACAGAAGTAGAGTATATGGCTACTACCCATGTTTCTAAGGAGGTAGTTTGGTTGAGACTGTGTACATGTATTGGTTTTGATTGCAAGATCATTTAGATTGGTTGTGATAGCCAAAGTGCTATCTTTTTAGCCAAGAATCCTATGTATCATGCTCGGACTAAGCATATTGATGTTCAATATCACTTTGTTCGAGAGTTGGTTGCAAATGGATAGAATGAGCTGAAGAAGATAGACAATCAGGGTGGTGTAGAGAGGCCATGGGCCTTGATTCTAATGCGTGATTATTTTTCATACTAATTTCCTATGGGTTGATTTACAATGTATAGTGTCAAGTGGGAGAATGTTGAGATAAGGTGCCATTAACCTTGTAAATCCCATTATTGTATTATTCCATTTATTATTTGTAATTACCCATAAGGGATGTACTAGTTTCACCGGCAGTGGTAAAAATTATTTACTATCCTTGGTAATTACAGAGTTATTGCACCAGTAAGTTTCAGAGTTACCGACAGTAGTTACGGGATGTCATTTACTATGGTAAATGGTAATTAGTCAAAGTGGGGCGTCCATGTGGAGAATCTACTATTTCTAGCATATATGATGCACGTCATAATGTTTGGTGGGTGCATGTAAAAAAATCTATGACAACTGCAAGTTGTCATAAGATTCTATGACACTATGATGCATGTGACGGATATTAATGAGTTGTAAGTTGTTATGTTTAGCCCCAGGCGCCTATCTTGGGAAGATACATTTTAGTGGTATCTATGACGGTTATGATGTGTCATAAGATGCTATTCTTAGCTCTAGGCATCCAATTTTTCATGTGCATCTTTTGCCAAGTGTAGGATGCATGTATGACGACATTTATTGCTGCATGGGTGGAGATTCCAAGGTGGACCTATCTTGAGGATTGTAAATTCTATATAACCATGGCATAGTAGATGAGTTGCATAACAACTTTACAAGTACCCAGGTTCTGCTAGAGTGAAGGTTGAAGGACAGAGGAAGTGAATGTATTTGTAATGTCCTTTTGTGAAGATAATACAACTTGGCCTCTTTTCTTGGTGGTGTTTTTTACCTGCAAGGGTTTTCTCCACATTATATACTATCTCATGTGCTTCATTATGCTTCTGGTATATTTCTCTAACACTCTGTTAAAGATCGTTAAATATTCATTTGAATTAGATTTCTGTTGAGTAGTTGTGCTTTCATTTCTAACACATCTATCCATCCCCCATCCATCCACAATCCACATCATAATCCACTATCCACTTTATTCCATCTTCACCCATCTACCAACATCCATGTGCATAATGACACTCGACATGGTCCATGTGTGATAACATCCAAAATGAGACACTACTACCTTGCTATGGAAACATACGCTTGAATCCCCATCCTCCTCTAAACTTTTTTATCCCTTCATCTGAAACTCCTATATTCCCTCAAAAAAAGAAAAAGAAAATAGTAAAGAGAAATCATTTGTCCAATGGTGAAAACCACTTGTTGTGGCGCCTTGGATAAGCACCATGATGAAAATCTAGCAAACATGTGTCATGTGTAAATTGATTGTCTATGCACCTTACACTTGGGGGCATGTTGTCTCATCTATATCATCCTATCATTTATTTCCTATCCTATCACCCTCATCTATTATCTCCACATACCTATCCCATTGCACCAACCCATCTTTCCCTCCTACTTTTGATCTTGATATGGACATGGGCATAATGTTGAAAATGCTTTGGACATTTCTTGATAGACCCAATTTTTCCCACCCAATCACATCACCTTTATCCATCATAAGCTCATTTTCACACAAATTCCTAAGCATAATACCTAGAGTATGATTCCTATGCGACATAATCCTTGGAGATCACATCCTGCACCTCTTCCATGCATTTTTCCTCCATCCTTTATTCATCTACCTCCTCCATCTATTTATCCTAAAGTCCTCTATCATCAAATCACTTAATCCCTTAGCTTGGTCTTTTCTTGTCATTTGGTCTCTAGCTATAGTCTACCTTAACATACACCAATGTCATCCTCTCCCATCCATTATTTCCAAACCTCCTATCCGGTCATCCAATCCTTTTATCTATTCAAGCAATCCCCCTTTCATCCTTTGCCTTTAGAAGTTGGTGTTCCCTAGTCATTGGTATCCAGTGCCTAGGCTATCCAAATTGCAATCCAATGCATCCCATACTAAACCCAAAAATCCAAAAAAATCAAAACATCCAAAAATTTAAAAACTCAACATATCCCAAAACTCCAAAAAAATCACAACATCCAAAAATTCAAGCAATAAATCTCATCCTTAATCCATGCTAATCTAGTTGCACAATCTAGCCAAATCATCCAATCACATATCTTGGTCTTGTTTCCAATCTTGTTGTCAACCATATCAATCAATCCTTATCCAATCATCATTAACATGATATATTGTTCTCGTATCCTTGTGTTGCTCTAGGGATATATCATTCCCCACAATGACAACTATCATCTTTAATTCAATCAATCAATCATCAGTTTTCAGCTTGACAAGGGCAATAACCTTGTACATTTTGAGTCACTTGTGCATGCTTGCTTGCTTGCTTATGTGTGTTATCTTTTTATCTTGCATATTTTGTTTTGCACTTTCATTGAGTCCTTGCAACATATTGCTACAATGACATCATGGTTTTCCATATCATGGTGCCCTAAACATATGTTTACTTGTGACCTTTATCTTTTTGTGTGTTAGTCCTACACATTGGATACATTGTAACCTTAGTCTTATATACCCTGGTGCATAACATCCATTTCTATATCAAATAAATGATTTCTCAACTCAAGTCAACATAACTACTCATCATAATAAATTCATCGTTCTTGTTTCATCCATAATCATCTCTCTTGCATCCATCTTTTCATTTTCTCCATTTTTCTTCCATCATTTATTTTTCATCTTTCATCTAACTTTTTCTTCATATCTCTTCTTTCAAGACCTTACTCATATTCTTTGAGTCCACCTAGACTCTCAAGGGGCCATCATTCATTCCATTAATTTCTTCTACCATCATCTCTCCTTGTTGCTATCACTTTTAGTGATTGGGGCATCACCATCTCTAATCCAATCATAATCTAATCATATTCTTCTAAACCAAAGTCTTCTATTCAACATAACACTATGTTTTAAACTTCTTTGATTTAACGGTGTTATTTCGCAACACCATCTCAAAGAGGGGCAAAATGTAGACACTTAAAAATGGTTAACACATCATATCCCATATCATTTAATAATAAATCACTTCATTCTTCAATATTGATTAAATAATTCTTAATTATTTAATTAATTAATATTTCCTCCACGTATTAATTAAATAAACAAATTAATTTCTATTTTCTCCACCATAAATAAATAAAATCAATATTTTATTTATTTTCTAACATTATCCATGTGCACATAAAATTAAATAATTAATTTATTTAATTTTCCATAATATCACCCACCATTCACTCTTGTCTCACCATGATTCTCTCTCATCACTCCATCAATCACTCTCAATCAGATCTGTTAACAATTCAATCAAATCAGTTGACTAATCAATCAATTTAGATAATTGATCAATCTATTCAGTCAACTCACTAATCAAGTTTGTTAACTCCACTGATTCATGAGAGGACAAGGACACCTGCAACTCTCTCATTCATTTAAATCCTCTCATTCGATTTCAACCATTGATCTCTTGAATCATTCCTCACCATTGATCTTCATTTATGGAAATCTATAAATAATTCCTCTTCCAAGCCAAATTCAAGTACCTTTATATTGCAAACTTATGTTGTTGAATCTCATTCATATCATCCATTATGACACATGTCAAGGTTATGATAAAGTAAATGAGAAATCCACATAAGATCATATCATTCAAATCAAGGAAGCGTAGCTCTTGGAGATTGGTTGTACTCCTTTCCTCTCCCTTGAGGAGAGGAAAATTACATTTGAAGGGAAGGTAATTGTATTATTTGTGCTATTTTATTTATCTTCATTGTTTGTTCTTCATGTGCACTTTTCTCATCCACAATTAGAATATGCTATCTTTAACTAATTACTAGTTAGATTTTTTTTTATGCATTTTAAAATTATATTCACGAAACTATGATTTGATGACATTTATGATATGATTATTTTGTTGTTATACATGTTATGCGGAATGTGAATATTAGATTTGATGATGTTAAAAGAAATTGATGTGATCTTTAAAATGTGGACAAAAGATTATTAATATGGTTTTTATTTATTTGAATATTCATATGATATTAAGGTTGACAAACTAACTTACAAATGAGTGGATGCAAGACAATTAGTTCCCCTTCTGGACAAGGAGGGAGAGTATCAATGGAGAGAGGGAAGTAGATCAGGGAAATTGGCAAAATATAATATTCCGAGAATGGACACACACATTACTTGATAATATATGCATGTGTCGTTGGAAATATTCTTGTGTCGTAAGTCTATGGTTTTTTACATCTTAGCATCATCATTTAAATGTCGTCGTGGTCATCCTTTGATTTACTAAGTTGTCATAATATTGTTTAAGTGTATTGATGTCAATCTCTTGTCTTCCATTTTTCTTTGTTGATCTTGTTGAGAAGGTGATAATTTTTTCTACGCAAGTTGTATGCATAGGTTAGAATTTGTATAAAAGAAATTATATATACATATATATGTGTAATTATTTATTAGATATTTTGATTTGATTGTTTTTCAAAATTTAAATGTTGTGAATGAACTCCACGTAGTGGAGATATGTGCATTTAATACTAGAGTAATGTGAAGTTAAGAAGTTGTAGATAAGCTCCATCTCACTACACCTTGTGTACAGTCACTCCAGTTTAACATTAATGTTGGACGGAGTGGAATTAACTCCAGTTGAATCTTTTGCATTTGTGAAGAAAATTCGGGGATTATCACACCCAAAAACTCAGGGAAAATTGGGTGAAGAGGGGAAGGAAAGTAGGAGAAAAGAGAGGGTGGAAAGTGGGAGAAAAGAAAAGAAGACGGAGCTCTGCAATTCTATAGAAGGATTAATTTTATTACAGGTATGTTTTAAGTGTTTTCAAGCACAAAATATGTGTTTTTATATTCCAATCCTCTACATTTTCAAAATGTCAGTTCATCTCATTGAATCATGTTTTTTAATGAATGTTTTTAGAAAACTTGAGAAGGGTCATTATCTTTGTTTCAATAGTTTGTTTAGTAGATAAACCGGTTTTATTTCAAGCCATACTCGGTTTGGGTATTGGTGTTATATCTTGTTAAATGTTGGAGACCATAATAGGTTTGCATTTTGATAATACAATGAATATTAAGAGACCATCATCGATCTGTATGTAGATAGTGCAATGATATATGTAAGACCATTTTGGATCTGTGCATTGGAAAAATCGTGGCATATTTTAAATAGATGGGTATGCGTATCAATAATATCTTGTATATATAGATATATTAAGACCATATTTGTTATCTTGACCATACACAGGTTTGAATTTTTGTATGAGTCTAGTTATTAGTTACTACGACTATATATAGGTCGGTATTTTGTATAAATTTGGTTATTTAAAATCTAACAATATACAGGTCTGAACTTACATGTAAAGATATGAGTATATTTAACAATTAAATGACCATATACATGTCTATGTTAATGAAATATGAGTTTGGATTAGGTTATGTTTTTATTAATCATAATTAGGCTGACTATTAAAGGGTTACTGATATGTTAGTTGTTATGGAGATTATTGACTTGGGTTTTCATGTATGAGTCATTCTCTTTGAAGAAAACAAAACTAGCTTTTGTTTCAAATTCATATGAAATTTGAGAAAGTATATTAGTTGTGATTGGTCATTAGATGAGAAATATTCATCTTCATTTGCATTTTAATATAAATTTTAACCGGGACAATCTATAGAACTATCAAAAAAATGAAATTGGGTTTGAGACCTTGTAATACCCCTGAGTGTAGAGATTTACCAATATCTTCATTCATTTGATTTAATGTAATATATATTTATAAAGGTATATATGTATAATATGTATGTATGTATACATATATAAATATGTATCTAGATATCTATTGAAATTTAAAAAGCTCAGTGAAGAAATTATTTAAGAGATGATTGATACAATAGTCACTTCTCAATAACTCAATCAAGTTGAGGAGTAATCTTGGATGGGCAAGGACATCTTTAGAAATACTTTGTTTTCTTATATGGTGTGACCATTGTGTTATAACAAAAAAATTGAGTGCTTCCTTGTGCTAAAGGATTTTCAGATTTGATATTTATCTCATTCTATTTGACTATGAGTAAATACTTGTTTTAAAACCAATATATTGGGAGATTAGTTGACTCTGTTAAACCATAGCTAAATTTTAGTTTGAGATAAAGTGTTGATTGTTAGTAAATTATATTCAAACTTGCATGTGAAGTTATTTCAGTTGAGATAGATTTTATATCCTATGGATTCATGAGGGATACTCTCCTTTATAAGAGAGAATATTATTATGAATTCTCTAGTAAGGAATTAGAAAGTATTCCAAGTTTGATTTGTTTATCTTAGAGTCATGGGTCTAGAATCATGATTGAATTTTAGTATAGACAAGTAATGATAAAATATACTATGAAAGCATGGTATTGCAAAATGGTTTCATTGATTTCTAATGTTTGAGACAGTCTCTTTATCATTTACTTGACTAGGTTTTTGGCATAGTTTTCTAAAATACCAACCAACCAAGTAAGTGATAGAAGGGTTGTTGATGCAAGAGCATCCCTAGTTCAAGAGCAATCTTGCATCAACCAAAAATATTTACATTTTAGTTTGTTTGCATTCCAATTTGTTTCTTTTCATTTTCCAGTTCAGTTTAGGTAATTTAGTCAATAGTAGTTTCTATATTTTGGTCCGCATTCTGCCACAGTTGCTTTTTAGACCTTGCGGAGCTGGACTTAGCATCTAGTTTCATTCATGCACATCATATCCAAAATTTAGATCATTTGATCAAGTATCAGAAAGATATTGCTATAAGAAAATTGACTATTTTCTGAGAACAGAGCATCCTGACAATCTCAAACAATCAGCTCAAGGAGAAGACTTGCGAAGCATTTCTCGACTTGCAGAGCCTAATGACACATCATTCAATGTTCAGTGGTTTGTGGCTAACCTTCCCCAAGATTTGCACATCATTCCATTCATTTGCGGAGGAGTTCTTCATGATTAGGTCTGACCTATCCGTGTACACACATTACACTTCTTTCTTGGAGTTTGTAACCTTCTTGGCCGACGCGGAGGAATCTATGGTTCTAGAGATGATATATATTGATGTAATAGATCCTTAGAAAAGGAGTTCATATCAATTAGAAGATGGATAGTTAAATTTGCACGAAGGAGCTTCAAAGCTATATCTTGTGCATATTCTGATATTCTGTAATCAGGCCTATGAGCCCTAATTGTAAGCCCACATGTTGTCGGCTAATTTCTCTATTTGAAATCTATGATATACTAAATGACTAAATCTGCATTTGCCTTACATCTTTGAGTTATTTCTGTTGTGTTTACTCTAGTTGCATGGTCTGGATAGTTCTCTTTGAGGACCCTCCTAGTAGTGACTGCACCAATTGGTATTAGAGTGAAAGTTTGAATCTTTGGGAGTGAATTGAGTTGGCGAAGGAATTTCGTAAGATCTTGCTGTGGATAGATTGCCGAATCTGAGGTAGATTACCTATGTTGCAACCGATTGCCGATTGTGAGGTAGTTGTCACCTTGTAACCCGATCCCTAAATTTGAGGCAGTTTGCACTTGATCCTAGGAAGAATGCTGCCAAGGAGAGTCCCTGCTATTGGAACAATGGCTGGTAGAATGGATGAGATGATGGAAATGATGAAAACAATGAGAATTCGATTGGATGCTGTCGAGGAAGATAGGCGAAGAGGATTGACACCTAGACCTAATGTTAAAAGTGATGATGATGATGAATTTCAATCTGCAAATCAAACTGAAGAAACCCTAGGAGGCGAAGAAGAAGAATCAGATCAAGTCAAGATGTTGTGAGCTATTTCAAAGATTGGAAAAAGGCCTAGAGTTGATGTACCTAATTACACTGGCAATTTGAACCCTAAAGAATTGATTGACTAGATAAATGACATGGAAGAATACTTCGAATATAAAGAAGTTGAAGATCTGGAGAAGGTGAAATTTGCAAAAACAAAATTGAAAGGACATGCTGCTATATGATGGAAATAACTTCAGTTGGATAGAAATAGAAGAGGAAAAGAAAAGGTTACAAAGTGGGATAGAATGGTGACAAAATTGAAGAATCGGTTTATACATGCTGATTATGAGTTGGAACTATTGAAGAGATTGCAAAACCTGAGACAATAGGAGAAATCTGTGAAGGAGTATATTGAAGAATTTCATAAGATGATTATCAGGATAGGACATAGTGAAGCAAGAAAGGAGAAAGTGGCTAGATACATCAATCGACTAAGGTTGAACATTCAGGAAGAATTGAGTTTGGTAAGAATGACATTTCTGGAAGAAGCATATCAATTTGCCCTGAAAGTTGAAGAGAAACTGAATAAGAGGCATGAACAGAGACAAAGAGGCAAAATATTTTTTAGAGGAGAAAGATCATATGTGGAGCAGAACAGATAAGAGAACACATTCAAGAAGAATGACAGAGATAACAATGCATACCAGAGAGATGACATAACCTACTACCGGAGAGGAAACCCTAATGCATATCGGAGTGAAGGATATAGAAGAGAAGGAAGAGGAACTGATAGGAGAACATTTAGAGGCACCTATTTCAAGTGTGGAGGTGAAGGACATAGAACATTTGAATGTAATAAGGGGAGTACAAGTAAGAGAACAAAGAACAGTGGAAGAGCAATATTTGTGGAAGAGGAACCTGTTGGATCACTGAGTTTAGTTGGAAAACTTCAGAAAGGAGAATCACTTGTGATGAGGAGAGCACTATTTCAAGCAGAGACAGATGAAGAACCACCACAGAGGAAGAGTTTGTTTAGAACCAGATGCAAATCATGAGGTAAATGTTGTAAAGTTATAATTGATAATGGTAGTTCTGATAACCTAGTTTCAGAGGAGATGGTGACTAAGCTAAAGTTGGAAAGATTGAAACACCCTAAGCCTTATCAGATAGCATGGATTCAGGATGATCATAAGGTATTGGTGAGTGAACAACGTTTGGTGAAATTTCATATTGGATCTTATCATGATGAAGTCTTGTGTGATATTATGCCTATGGATGTTTGTTATATTTTGTTGGGTAGACCTTGGCAGTATGATAGAAAAGATATACATGATGGGAGAAAGAATACATAAACTATAATATTAAATGGAAAGAGAATTACCTTGATTCTTTTAGAAGATGATCCTAACAGTGAAGTATGTGGAAATGCTAGAATCTGTTTGGTAGATGGAAGAAAATTTCTGGATGGTTTGAGACATGAGAATATGTGTTATGCTTTGATTCCTAAGAAGCTTGAAACATTGAAGGAGACTGAAGGAGTACAACCGGAGGAGATAACTGAGTTGCTAATAGAGTATGAAGACATAATATCAGATAATGTACTTGAAGGATTGCCACCTATCAGGAGTATCAGTCATCACATGGATCTTATACCTGGAGCTAGTTTTCCTAATAAAGTAGCACACAAAATGACATCGACAGAGAATGAAGAACTGAATAGATAGATACATGAATTGTTGAGGAAAGGTTTGATCAGAGAAAGTTTGAGTCCTTGTACAATACTTGCAGTTTTAGCACCAAAGAAAGATGGAGAATGAAGAATGTGTACATACTCTAGAGCAATAAACAAGATCACAGTTAAGTATAGATTTCCTTTACCTAGGATGGATGATATCATGGATTGTTTGAGTGGAGCAAAATATTTCATAGAGATAGACTTGAAGAGTGGACACCATCATATCAGAATCAAAGAAGGAGATGAATGGAAGACTGCTTTTAAGACAAATGAAGGATTGTATAAATGGTTAGTGATGCCTTTTGGATTGACAAATGCACCGAGTACTTTCATGAGGTTGATGAATGAAGTTTTAAAGAATTTCTTAGGTAAGTTTGTTATTGTATATTTGGATGATATTTTGATTTTCAGTAAGACAAAAGAAGAACATTTGTAGCACCTTAAACAAGTTTTGCAGAGACTGAGAGAAGAGAAATTGCTGATAAACATCAAGAAGTGTAGTTTCATGAAGGAAGAATTGGTATACTTGGGATTTGTGATTTCTGTAGAAGGATTGAAGATGGACCCCGAGAAAATAAGAGCAATTATTGAATGACCTACACCAGAGAGCAATTTAGAAGTTAGATTATTTTATGGATTAGCTAGTTTCTACTAGAAGTTCATCAGAAATTTCAGTTCAGTTTGTAACCCCATGACAGACAATGAGAGGTGACATAAAAGATTTCAAGTGGACATCGGGAGCAGATAAAAGTTTTGAGTTATTGAAGTAGAAAGTGGCAAAGCAACCAGTGTTGGCATTACCAGAATTCAATAAAGTATTTCAAGTGGACTGTGATGCAAGTGGGAATGCAATAGGAGCAGTGTTGAGTCAAGAAGGAAGACCTGTAGCATATTTTAGTGAGAAGTTGAATGATGCAAGGAAAAGATATTCAATTTATGATCAAGAGTTCTATGCCATAATTCAAGCCTTGAAGAAGTAGAGACATTACTTGTTGCCTAAGGAGTTTGTGTTGTATACAGATAATCAAGATTTGCAGTATTTGAACAGTCAAGGTAAGTTTAATCAGAGACATATGAGATGGGTAGAGTTCATGCAGAGTTATACTTTTGTGTTGAAGAATAGGAGTGGAAAATCAAACAAAGTTGCAAATGCATTGAGTAGGAGAAGGAACTTGTTGATAGAGATGAGAGTTGAAGTGTTAGGTTTTGATGACTTGAAGCATATGTATGAGGGAGACACTGATTTTGCAGAACCTTGGAAAGCATGTAAGGAACCTGTTGTGACAGATAGGAGCAAGTGGTTGGATTATTTCATTCAAGAAGATATGTTGTTTAGAGGAAGTCAGTTATGCATACCTAGAAGTTCAATGAGAGACAATTTGATCAAAGAGAAGCATATTGGTGGATTGGCAGGACATTTTGGCATTAATAAGACAATGGTTTTGGTAAGTGAAAATTACTTTTGGCCTTAGATACATAAGGATGTTAGGAAATTTGTGCAGAGTTGCAGAGTTTGTCAAGTTGCAAAAAGTAGTCAGAATACTGGATTGTATAACCTTTTGACAATACTGGAGAGACCTTGGGAATATATAAGTATGGATTTTGTAATGGGATTGCCGAAGATACATAGAGGACATGATTCTATATTTGTGTTAGTAGACAAATTTTCAAAGATGACACATTTCGTACCTTATAAGAAGATAAGTGATGCAATGCATGTAGCTGACCTATTCTTTAAGGAGATTGTGAGAATGCATGGACTACCTAAGAGCATAATTTTAGACAGAGATACAAGATTTCTTGGATCCTTTTGGAAGACACTTTGGAAGAAGATGAAGATAGATTTGAAATTCAGTTCAGCGTTTCATCCATAGACTGATGGACAGATAGAGGTAGTGAATAGGAGTTTGGGAAACTTGTTGAGATGTTTGGTTGGAGAAAAGACAAAGAGTTGGGATTTGATTCTTTCACAAGTAGAGTTTGCATACAATAATTCAGTAAACATGAGTACTGGAAGAACACCTTTTGAGATTGTTACCGGAGTAAATCCTAGAGGAGTTACAGAATTGAGAGATATCGGTGCAAAGGAAAAGAGGAGTGCAGAAGTAGAAGAATTTACAGGATATATGGAGACAGTACATAATCAGGTTAAGAAACATTTGGAGGACATGAATAGTAAGTACAAAGAACAAGCAGATGAGAAGAGAAGACATAAGGAATTTGTAGTTGGAGATGAAGTGATGGTATACTTGAGAAAAGAAAGATTTCCAGTTGGGACATATAACAAGTTGAAGATGAAGAAGTTTGGACCTTGTAGGATACTCAGAAGATTTGATTCAAGAAATGCATATGAAGTGGAGCTACTGGAGACATTGGGTATATCACCTATTTTCAACATTGCAGACCTATATCAGTATCATGAAGCAGAATTTAGTGACAACATTGAGGAAGACTTCAAGAAGCAGTTACCACAACAAGCACCAGAGCAGATTGAGGACATTTTGGATAGCAGAGTTGGATGCAACACCAAAGGAAGACAATACAAAGAATACCTTGTGAAGTGGAAAGGAAGACCAGAAGAAGATTCATCATGGATTTCTCAGGCTGAGGTAGACCGTCTTGGTTTTCCTCTAACGCTAGCAAAGTGAGGGACTCACTTTTCCAATAACCCCAGATGTCTAATGCAGGAGCATCCCTGGTTCAAGATCAATCTTGCATCAACCAAAAATATTTACATTTCAGTTTGTTTGCATTCTAGTTTGTTTCTTTTTATTTTCTAGTTTAGTTTAGGCAGTTCAGTCAGTAGCAATTTCTGTATTTTGGTCCACATTCTATCACAGTTGCTTTTCAGACCTTACGGAGCTAGACTTAGCATCTAGATTCATTCATGCACATCATATCCAAAATTTAGATCATTTGGATTAGGCATCGGAAAGATATTGCTATCAGAAGATTGACTATTTTCTCAAAATAGAGCATCTTGACAATCTCAGACAATCAGTTAAAGGAGAAGACTTGCAGAGCCTAATGACACATCATTCAATGTTTAGTGGTTCATGGATGACCTTCCTTGAGATCCACACATCATTCCATTCATTTGGGTCTGACCTATCCGTGTACACATGTTACACCTCTTTCTTGGAGTTTGTAACCTTCTTGGCTGACGTAGAGGAATCTATGGTTCCAGAGATGATATATATTGATGGAATAGATCCTTAGGAAAGGAGTTCTCATCAATTAGAAGATAGATAGTTGAATTTGTGTGAAGGAGCTTCAAAGCTATATCTTGTGCATATTCTAATATTCTGTAATCAGGGCTATGAGCCCTAATTGTAAGCCCACATGTTGCCGGCCAATCTCTATTTGAATTCTATGATATCCTGAATGATTGAATCTGCATTTGCCTTACATCTTTGAGTTATTTCTATTGTGTTTACTCTAGCTGTACGGTCTGGATAGTTCTCTTTGAGGACCCTCCTAACCATGACTGCACCAATTGTCATCATAGTGTATAAAATACTTATGTCATGTATACTATGCTTTATGAGTGCATGCATGTAAATAAAGTGATTTCTATTTACAAGTTTGAGATAGAGGTGTGTAAACAAATGACACAAATCTCCAATTTGGAATGTGTTATTGATATTTGAAAACTTTGGCCAAAGTAATGCAATTTGTTGTTTGCATTGTTGGTTCACAGTGTTTGTTTCATTGCATGACAGTTAGATTTGTCATACCCAGCTAGAGGGTATCTAGAGTCACATGGCATATTGTATGTGGCAAGAGACCACACTAGTTCTTGAATGGCATGATGTTCTTTTAGTTTTCCCTTATCTACTACCCTCGTGATGGGTAGGGCCACTTCCCATTGAAAGGTGTGTGGGGGATCACTGGTCTGTTGTAAAGAACTTGGGTGATGCTCTCCCTCTTATAGTTGAAGAACGTTGAAGGCTTGATCATACAAAAACACTAATTAAATTTCACATGTTATATGTTTATATTTGAAAGCCTGTAAATTTTGTAAATGATTATGGCATTATGAAGTAAACACTACATTGTATTGTAATATGGAATTTTGTAATTTCCTTTTTTAAGTTATGAAATTGATAATTTTTCTTTATGAATCTTTTGAAGTAATTATGGATTATTATCTATGTTTTTTAATTCATCCAAGTGTGGATGTATAAGAATAGCTTTGATTTAAAAAAAAATTGGTGTATTCTTAGTAAAATTCTAGCATGTTTTTTTAAGGAACGAACTGACGTTCATTACATCTACCATAGATATGGCCACTTTAACACCACTTCAACAATGTTATGTTCCAAGTGTGATAAATTGAGTCACCTTCCAAACATTTTAATAGTCCTTATACTAAATGTTGTTTGATAGTAAGATGCTAGTGTTTTAAGCAATAAAGGTCTCCCTAATTTTCCTCCATTAAGATTTTGTCCAATATCCATATGGATAATGCAATGTCCCCAATCTAAAATTTATTATTAAATCCAAATCTGAAAATGCATTTAACAAACTTAACACTAATAGGCATCAAAACATCCAAACTAGCTAACTAGTTTGCACAGGTAGCACACCAAAATAAACATAAACAACTCAAATCTTTTTTATTATGATTTTTTGATATAGATGACATCAAAACAGGCCTGCAGCACTAATTTACAATAGCCACAACATCTACAACACTCCACAACAAATCTTCTGATCACCACACTAAAACAAGCTGAAATACACGTGTAAACCACCCAAAACACCCTGAAACCCCGAGAACAACCTCCCAGCATGGAATAGGTGTACCAAGGTAATGTAAATGATGTAGAACAAAAAACATAAATAGAAACAAGCCTCCACATAGTAGCAATCACTAACAACACCTACAGAAACACACAAACACTCCAAAACTACACCAAACAACAAACTGCTCCAACTATTTTAGCTCTGATGCAATCTCTAAAGTAAGATTGCCATTTGCAACCCAAGAACATCACCCTTAGATTGCTGGAAACTCATGTACGCTGGCCACAAGCTTCACTCCAATGGTTTCCCTGTCCACCGAAGAAAGTAAAAAGCATCAACTTTGCAAGAAAATTGTGAAATTGACAATAATCCCTTTACATGCAAAATAAACAATACTTATAGGCTCCTTGAGCATCTAAAAACTTCTACCATATTTAGATTCATGTCCAAATATTCTTCCCCAAATTTAGGCACTTACAAAAGTCATAAAATGCATTATAACATCTCTAAAATTAGCCTTTCATATTGTACCACTTAAAAGGCATCTTTTGACAACTTGAAATGCATTTTTCAAGGCACCAACATGCAATTAAAGTGCTAACTCAAAAACTCATGATCCAAAGGGAAATATTCTCTTGCATGAAGCGCATTAACCTTTGATGCTAAGTCTTGAGAGTTACACCAAAGAATATGCCAAAATAAAACTCTAATAATTGCCATAACTCCAACATACTCATAATGCCAATGCAAATCTTTATTTCCAACAACTTGAGATTCCCTCCATAATTGCCATGCCCAAGGAACCAATTTAATTATTTAATAACTTTTATTTAATATTTATTTGTTAGGAATTTATGGAAATTGCACCCAAACAAATAAAATATTAAATAAATATTATTTTCCCCAAAGTTGTCATGTAGTCTCATCTTACTATTTCTGGATAGGTGGACTTACTAAAAATAGAAAGTACTATTTTTGGGAAGGGGACATGACAGATAACTCTTCAATCATTAAAATTTATGCCTCTTATCTATTTTTTTTGGGCACAATCTTTGTACTTATGAATTCTTGCAAATTTAGAATATTCTAGAAGAGTTTTATCACTTTTATAAATACTAGAGCATCCAATACTTGCTCCGCTATTTCTTTGATTTGTGCAAAGGGAACCACTTCTTGGTTGTATGACTCTTTAAACACCAATGTTTCTTTTATCTTCTTAAGTATTCCTTCATCATGCATAGCTTTTTGAACTTTTGCTCCAACCTCTACAAGCCTTTGCATTCATATGCTTGACATATTAAATATTCTTTGCTTCATCTTCGGGTTACCAATGCCATTGCCTAAATGACATCGACAATGTTCATGTTTTCCCTTTGCTACTAATGGTTGACTTGTCTACACCATTAACACAAAATTCTTCATCCACCTACATTCAAATTATTTAGTTAGTCTATGTTTCATGCGTGGTATAACTGGTTACCTTTTCATCATATTGGATATGATTGGAAACTTTAGAACCAACAATAAGTATATTTTTCAAGAGTGTCAATATAAACCAAATAAAATGCTCCTTCATCCCATTTAGCTCTTTTTACGGTTGTGGTTCATGGGTGTTATGTTTCTAAGATGAGATTTATGAACCTCTTGTTTGCATCAAGGAGCATTCTCATTGTCCTCCATGAAAATGAAGATTTTTAAGCAAGGAAAGGGTGACATGCCTAATGAGCAATGACTTTTGTTCAACAAAAAGCATGTTAAGATGCCCAATTAGATTCTTAACTTGGAGAGGTGATTGGAGATTTGACCTCATCTTATGTGAGTGCATCATCACATCACAAGTTTTCATCTCTACCAACCTTCACAATTCTTGGATTTCAATGGTGAGCAACCTTTCGTGGATCAAACTTCCAATCTCTCCATTACAAACTGCCATTGTAATTCAATAGATTTTACCTACTACTAGGACAAGGAATATATATTTGCATAATATTCTACATCATTCTTCGAGTGAAGCTTTGGCTGAAATGTATTTCTCCAATGTTCTTGTCATTGGAAAATCTGAAGCACATTATTTGGTTGGACTTTTTGTAGGCTTATTCTAGTTTTCAAATCTTGAATGTCCATTTGTAAAATAAATTTTCTTTAATTCATATTTGTACACCAAGATGCACAAAGGGTTCATGCCTCTTGAATGATATCCAAGGGACAAAATAGATTCCAAACATTGTATTATTTATATTATGACCCAACAAATAGTGGGATGACTTTTGAGGCCTTAAAAAGATACAAGGCAGTGAAGCAATGTGCCATGTTACATGGGCTCTTGGTAATAATTGATTTCCTATGTAATTGCATGGATTGATCTACATAATCTTCTTTGCAACTTTTACAAAATTACCACCTTTCTTTATTGTTGTGTAACCAAGATCAAATCTTTCTTTCTTTAAAGATGGATCAAACATTTATATTCTTCAAGAATTATATTTCTTTACTCTTGGCAATTCCTCAAGATATTGAAGCACTGATGATTTTGAAATACAATGATTGAAAGGGTAAGAAATCTCCAATGAGGAGAAAGGTGGTGATGGTGTTGTAGTGGTGGCCATGTGGTAGTATTTGTGAAGTATTATAAATATATTATAAATCATATGGCACTTTGAAAAATGTCACAACCCCTATTTTTAGAAAAATAATTTTTAATTTAATATTACTATTTTAACGATTGTTGACTAATTTTGACTCATGTGCGTGACAGGAATACACTCTCAACGGAGAGGTATTAGAACATACTTGAAACTTATTTATTAATTATGATATTTTATTGAGAATAATTAATATTTATTTATAGTTTCAAGTTAGTGGAGCTAATTTTAGATTTTTTTTAATGAAATTATGATATAAGTTATAAAGAGAATATAATTTAGCAGTAAGGTCTTGATATGGTTTAGTTAATTGATTTAAATTAATTATTCTTGTGTGTTGTGGGGAATAAAGAGCTCTTTTATCATTATTTTTGGTAAAATTAAGACCATAGGTCAATCACCTATGGGTAGGGTACTTGTTTATTTATAAAAATTATGTTTTAGAGTTGTTTTAATGCATTTTTAGTGCACAAGAAAATGGGTGACGAAATTGAAAGTTGTAGAGTCTTCTTCTCTCGAAGAGTCTTAGAGCATTCAAGTCATGAAGAAAAGCAATAAAAGAAAATCCAAGAATCACATTTCTTAAAAAGAAACGAAAGCCACAAGAAAGAAGAGGAATACAAGGAATCATTGGAGCCCAAAAGAAGAATATGAAACTTGGAAAAATGAGATATTATAAGGAGATGGAAGTTTGGCTTCAAGAGGAGGAAATCAAGAGAAGAGCCCAGGTTTATTTCTGATTTTTGCAGGTCATCAAGAGGACGTTCATAGCTGATGTTGAAGATAATTCTTGAAGGAAATTACAACCATTTCGATGAGGCAAAGAAAACATACATCCACGATGACTTGTTAGATGAAAAATTTCTAAATTTCATGAGGAGGGCAATAGAATCCTAGGTAGAAGAAATGAAGTGCTCAACTGAATAATATGGAAGCTCTCACATTAAGGAATCTTGGAGTCTTTGTTCAAATGTGTTTGGAGGTATTCTTCATTAATTAAATCCTTGAGGTATTTCCTTGAAAACTCACCATTATTTATGTTAAAGTTATTCTGAAAATTCTTTTAAGAAAACTTCTTATCTCATGAAATTAATCTTATCATACAAATTAGTTTATAAAAAAGTTTCTGGGTTTTGAGAATCATGTTTTCATCTTTCTGAAACATTTTATGTTTTTCAATTTTGTTAAGTATTTTGAAAGTTATCACATTTTTACCACCGCTATAGAAAAGATTGAAAATTTAGGGTTTTGTTGGTAGTTTACTTTGTTGGAAATGAATTATTCTCATTACATAAGTGTGTTAGATGAATTCTCATATTTTTTTTCTTGGAATGGGTATGATTATATAATCTTTCATATATTTAGTTATATCCAAAAATTAGATTGAATCAAGAATATTCTTGTAGTGCAAGAAGGTCAAATTAAATCCTTATGTTGATTAGTTTATTAAAACAATTGTTAGATCACACACACACACACACACACACACACACACACACATTGCATAGTTATTTGAAATGTCAAAATTAAAGCAAATAAAAGATCTTTAATCTTTTAGTATTTCTATCATTATTATAATATAAGGAATACTTTTGAGTAATCAATTCATTCTCGATTTATAATCAAGTTTGGGGTAAATCAAGATTTGAGGGAAATGGATGATTGCAGTAAACACTACCTCCTCATATTACATAAATTTTCTAATTGTTTTCTGGGTTTTATTCCCCTTATTCTTACCTTTCCAAAATATCTTGAATTTTAGAATTAAATTAAGAAATAAGAAAGTTATGACATTTTCTACTGGGTGGTTTTTCATGTTAAGGCTATTTCTATTCAATTAATTCATTTTTCCAATCATGTAGAATGTTTTGTCAACAATTGAAATTGATTTATAGAGGTCAATAATTGAAAATAAGAATCTCATTTAAGTAAGTAGAGTGAATTATTTTCTTAGAATCTTTAATGTGTAACTAGCCATGTATGGGAGAATAGAACTCTTAAGATACTTGTGCATTGCTGTAATGACATAGGAATTGAAGGTTTTTTTATTGAATGGAAAATTTAGTGGGCTCTTCATGAAATACCTTAAGCTATATTTTACTTTTGTTTGGATAATATAAATGTAGATTAGAATTTAGGAATGAGGCTAAAACTTTAAATTATAGTATAGATGAGGATGAGAGAAATATAAAAGAAAGTGTGTTTCATATCAATATCCAAGAATGGTTGGAATATTTTTGTTGTTATAACTTCCCTATTTTACCTGTAGGGAATATTTATAAATTAAATTGTTGCATACACTTTTTAGAACTTGAATGATTTAATGAGCATATGGTGTATTTAATCTTAAGAACAATATGGATGTGTATATTAATTGATTTATTGATTCTAGAAAATATTATGTGATGAACTAGATCCCTTGTGAGTTTAAGTATCTAAGTCAACCTTATGGTTGCAAGACTAGTTACCCCGAACTACGAAGTCTCTGCACTGCACGTACGTAAGCAAGGTCATCTTGAGCCCCCGAGATATTAGGTTAGCCACTTAGGGCCTGTAGGTTCGTCATCTTGTGCATTGATATCTAATATGTTGTTCATTGATTTTGCAGGACTAATGTTTATATCTAGTTGTGCAGATTCATGTCGAAAGATTTGTGCAGTTACTATTACGAAGACAAGCATTCTATGAATGGTGTAGGTAACTGGACAATCTGAAGGTGATTATTAATTATTCTGTAAATTGTACTTCTCATTATGTATCACCAATGTATTGGAAACAATTATAAAAGATGATCTTTGCTTATTATGGAAACTCGCTAAATGTTAAACATTTATGGATATTCCATTAGTGAATTGATTTCCTTTCCATTTTTGGATTGAGTTGCTTTTCAAATGTTGACTAGAACATAGTATTGAAGCTGGCAACAAAGTTGTGTGAGATATATATTGGTTGTTAGGTCTGACTTTAAGTATTCAAATCATATATTTTTTTTCCATTTTAAAATTGCTTCTTAACCTTCAATTATTTGATACTCAACCTTGTATGAATTTTACTATTACACCTTAGCATTGACAAAATGAGATAATAAATTATATGTTTCTTGAATATTAGAAAGTGTTAGATGTCATAAATTTTCTTAGGAAGAATTTTCATAGTTGCAAGTCAAATAGCACAAAAAAGAAAATCACATTGAAGGACATAGAGTTTCATGTGTTCCAAGGAATGAAAGTCATGGAATACCCATAAACCTTTCATTTTCATGTTACAACCAATGTTGAACTAGTATGTTAGTTGTTGTGGATTTTGGACTCATATTTACTTTTCCTTCAATACCCAAGGAAGTTGTCTTAGACATAGAGTTAGTTCTTAGTATTTGTAATGGTAAACATTATGTCTTTGTGCTAATCTCCATTTGGTTTTATGTCTATTTTGAGAAAGTTATTTTACTATTCTTTTTATGTCTTTAAAACCGACACCTTGATTTTTTACATAACTTTATTTTAAAGTTACATTATGGGACCATAACCCATAGGTCCTAGGATCATTTTCATCTCTTAAACTTGGGACAATATGATGTTATTAGTTGGATATAATAAAACAATACTTTTATAGGATGTGAAATTAAATAATTTTTCTTAGGCTAAGATATGGGGACATGTCAAATTTTACAAGGGTAGAGACAACCTCTAATTTTTCTATTGATATGGAAGTTCAAAAAGAATTATATTATTATAAACCTATTGTATACAAATTTAAGGAATTTATTTTTATGAAGTACCTTGTAGTTGGTAATAGTTTTTTGTTGTTCTATTTTTGCTTAAGATGTTGTACTTTGTTATTGGACTTGATTAACCTAATAACCTTGTACATGTTTTGTATAGGACCGAGATCCAAGTTAGGTATTATAAACACCTTGTTGACAGTAATAAATCAATCCTTGTTAGATTTAGACTTGTCCCAAAACTTCATTTGAGCGACTAGGAAATTATTTAAATATTGATGTATTTGTTGCCATTCAATTGTATTTGGTATATGAAAAGAGGATATTCATGTAGTCTAGAATGCATGAATATCATCTTGGAATGTAGGAATGTATTTTGAGTATATGGTACTGAATGATGAGTGACTACATAGTATAGGATATGCATGTCCTTCACTAGTTAAGTGCTATGTGATCACATGATAATACTTTTATAAGTTTTATGTTGAAGTGTCACCTTTGTAAGGTTACACATGAATGGCCAAATTTAAAAAGCTATCTGATAGGAGACTTAGTGTATACACTTGTATTAGCTCCTCAAGTATAAATTCATGATTTATTTCATGTGAAAATGTTCTTATAGTTCTATTCATGTTATTAACAAATAATTTCTTTGGGATCTAATCGAGGTTTCAGTTAAACTAGAAGGGTTATTGAAAAGATCTAAACTTTGAGAAGTATAGTTATAGATGAAGTTAAAATGAAATAGATTCATTGTGATAATGATAGTGTTACATCCACACTTACTTGACTAATTATTTTTGGTGAATTATGTTGTAGATTCAACTTGAGCTACTGAGGGCATCAATTGATTTACAAGAGAAGAAATGTTATGGGACTTTTTCCCAAAATGGAAAAGAAAGCTATTTTATGAATAACCCTTTAAAATTATAAGAGGATACAATTTATTTAACCTTTTATAATTAAAATGGAGATTAAAAAATAAAGGATATTATGATCCTTTGGTTAAAATAGAGATAAATAAATAATATCTTTAAAAACCCCTTCTAAAAGGGAGAAATAATTATGTTTTTATTATAAATTATTAATGACAACCTTTGTGAAAGGGTGTGATGGTTTAGAAATAATGATCATTAATGTTAGAGGGAGAAGTATGTGAATCCATGCATCACTAGCGTGTGAGCATTCATGGTATGAAGTGGCATCAAATGATAATAGTTAGTAGCGATGGAAGAAACTTGTAATGTTGGTGTTATCCCTGTCTTCGTAGTGGATAGAATTTGGGGCTTTTGTTGAGTGTTCGCCATGGCTACATTTGTAGGGAAGAGACATGTAGGTGGAATTATGCTTAAGGAGGAATAGAGCAAGGGGGAAGGGAGTGCGGTGGCTGGAAGGAGGAGGAAAAAGAGGATGTCAAGCGAGGAAGCGATTGGGAACTTTATTGGATATATTAACAAAGAGATTGAAAGCCCAAACCTAAGAAGGTGGATGAAGAAAATTTGGATGTTGTCTAATGATTTAGATGGAAAGCTAAAAGTGGAACTGCACTCAGCCATGGAAAATTACATGCTGGACCCTAAGGATACTCGAGGATGCTAGAACACATTCCACATGGCCCAGTCAATCTCGTGTGCTTCTATCATGGCTATGGTTGTGTGTTCATATTTACTCCATGATGATGTCAGGGATGTAGTTCAACAGGCAGATGCATTCCATGATTGTCTCATGGCCCATCTGCATGCAGTGAAGAAATGACATATTTGCCTACATCTGGTGGTGGAGAAGATAGAAAAAAAGCTTAATATTGACATGCTTGAGGAGGCCATTCTTGTGTTCTTAGATTGTTGCAGCTGAGAGGGCATTGGGACTGTGAAAGAGGGACTTGTGGATGGAACTTATTTGGTATGCCATGATAGTAACGAGAAAAGTCAAGGTGGGTCAGGACCTATGTAATTAGCCCTACCCCCCTTATAGATAGATAATATATGTTTAGGTGGTATGTATGGGTGAAAGTCACAGTCGGAGGGTAGTTTTCATTTTGATGGCTTCAACCTGCTCTGGACAATTACTGGGTAGGTAGGGTAGACTGATACATATATACAATTTTTATAGTTCTTGTTTGGCTTTGAGCTTGGCTCAAATTTTGAAGGTTCATGGTCTTTAAAACTAGGTAATATAAACAAAAAAAGTAGTAAATATATAAAAATAATATAAAAATTTCCAATGTCGCTCCCAAATTTCAGCAATATTACATAACACCTTAGCCGCTTCGTCTCCTCTCCCACACAAGAACACCCTTAGGTGATAGTGGGTCACTAAAAATTCCTTCTAAAAATGATGTCTGTGACATTAAGGTCACAGTAGAAGCACAACACCTGGGCATTATTCGAATCCCTATTCTTAAAAAAATATTCTTATAGGCTCACAATTTGGCATGGGTGGGAAGGACATGAATGCTAGATTGGAGGCGACGGGGTTGTATGTGCCTAATTTAGGCCACACCACCATGCAAGGTGGAACACTTGAACATGGATTCTTAGCGAACACTCTCACATGGTTGATCTTGGTGAGGTCGCAATAGAGGAGGAGGAACTCCATAAAATACATTCTCATTTCATTATCATACACAAATTTGACACAATGTTGGATATTTGAGGGGATATCTTGGGTTTGTGTGCGCTAAGGGATCCTAGGTGAACTCCAAATTGTTTAGAGGTGAGAATAATATGACATAAAGTGAGTAGTTCCTACAACCTAATTCAAGAGTGGGGAGAAAATGCAACCTATTTTGTCAATAAAAGTGACATTAAAATATTTAAGTGCAACACCTAAAGTCACATAATGATTCTATTAGAGATGGTGGTTGAAGATTAATTCTTCAATGCAAATATTGAATAAGAAGTTAGGTGAGAATTGCTTGCACCAACTTAACAAATATTCACCCTTCCACATAGAGAAGTCCATGGTAGGCATTATTAGGGATCTCATTAGAAGAAAATGTGATAGGAGAAAGAGGAGAAGAGGAAGGTTGTGCATAAAGAACACCAACAAAGTCATTGAAAGAAAAGGAGGGGGATCCTCCAGGGGAATAGTATCATAATTGGTAGAAGCCTCAAGAATGGAAGATAGATCAAGAACAACTTATCCTCTTGAATAGGATTAACATGATTGGGTTAATGATGTTAAGGGAATGGGTTAGTGTACATATGCAGATTTTGATTGGGAGAGATGCAACATGTTTATTTCCATTATAATCATATTTCTCAACATGAATGTTACCCATGCAATTGTCATTTTCATGGCCTTTCACATGATGGTATCTATAGAAACAATCGAGAGAAGTTGGTTGATGATAATAGAAAAGGCTGGAAAAGGCAAGAGGATTTATTATAAATTTTGGGGTTTGAGGGTGACTAAATTAGAGGAGGAAGAAGAGGGATCAACATATTTAACATTAGGCTTTAGTACACAATGTAATATATTAATATTTAGATATAACTAGTAATAAATATATTAAAATAAAATAAAAAATACCAACACTTATAATATAATTAATTTAATATAATTATTATCTAAGTTAATCAAAATATAATAAGATCTTTACAAATATAACAATACTTATAATTCTTATCAATATTTCATTTCACTATAATATAGCATAAATATAATGATATTCTATTAATATATTTCATTTCACTATAATATAGCATATATATAATGATATTCTATTAATATGTATAATCAATAGCTCGAGGTCACAAGGGCGACCTCCTCCCCATCAACGTATCCACTAACTCAAACTTATTCAACTTAGAAGCCACATACAAATCACATGTTATTTGGGGGATTCGAACTTGGATCTCCATCGTGAGAACCTTATGGCCTTACCATTTAAGCACAACCCTTTTCACAATATAAATTTTATTATTAATATATTAATTACATTATTTTATTGATATTTAAAATATCAATATTATTATTAATATACATATACAATGAATAAAAATTAAATAATCATATTAATATGAATACTAGATAGTATAATATAATATATTAATATTTACATATAACTACCAACATTTTTTAATAGTTCCGCTGTAAAGTTACTTCTCTGTGTAATGCTTCTTCCAAGTATTTTGTTGCTGTCGGAGTTAATCTGAAGCTTTCAAGCACGTTGGATTGATAGCGGATTTGGTGGGTAAGACTTAGAAACTTTCTTGGATGCCGCCAACGGTAGAAAAACCTTCCAAAGAAGCTCCCTATCAAATGGCCTACAGAATGGCTCTTTTGACGCGATCTGCAAATAATAGACCCCCTCAAAATTTGCCTGGTTCTCGAGTCACTAGAGATTTTGATCCTTGCAAAGATAGAGGAAGGGTCTGATTTGAAGACAACCCCCAAAAAAGGGGTTTTATTTCTTATGGAACCGTCCCGCGCCCTAAATGGTGGGAGAGGGTCACAACAGATAAAGTTTTATCAATCTCCAGGGGGCCGTTGAAACCACAGCATGTAGCCTTTCTAGATTACCAGAAGGGAATTCAAACAAACTCCTGTCGGAGGGAGTCTCATTTTCACAATGGGCGTTCTAGGCTCAATAATTATGTCTCCCCTATTCAGATGACCAGTGGGGGAAAAAGGCTCGACCATTGCCAGAGAAGTACAGAAAGGCGGGGCGCGAGCCTGAACAGAAAAAAGTCTGGACCCCAGTTTTCAAAGAAGTTATAAGACGACCGGAATACCAGGAAGTTTTTCTAGACCAGACTGAAGGGAAGGTTCTTGAAAAGGCTAACACGCTTTGCAATACAACACTCATAGGTAAGGTATTATCTCCTCATTTCTTTGTAGATGAACTAAAGGAGTGGTACTAGAAAACTTGGCCAGAAGTCAATGATTCATGTGAGCTAGGAAATGGTTTTTTCTGTTTCTTTTTCTTGACAAAGAATGAAAGGGATAAAGTTCTTAACAAGAAGCTATGGAAGTTTGGACAAATGGTTATTCTTTGCCAAGAATGGAAGCCAAACTTTCATGTGGGTAGGGAAGTTCCTCCCAAAGTTCCTTTCTCGATTCAACTCCCATATCTTCCCCTTGAGTACAGAGATGTGGAGATTCTGAGAAGTATAGGTAATTCTTTGGGTATTTGCCAAGATGTGGATATCCCAAGGACCAGTCTCATGGATACAACTCCTAGAATGCACATTTTGTTAGAAGGGAAGGAGCTCCTTCCTAAAAGAGTTAAACTGAGAACTTGCAAAGGCTGTTGGCTTCAGGAAATCCTCCTAGATGACGGGTTACAACCTGAAGCCTTTGAAAGATTGAACGACTTTATCAGAAATAGAGAAAGGACAAAAGACTGGGAAGCCAGGCGCCCTCTGGGTAATAGTGAAGGGTTACCTCATAAGTCGGCTCTAACTCAAGAACAACTCCTCCAGAAAGCTCTCTAGAACTCATGTGAAATGCAAGATGAAGATTTCTCCTTGCAAGTCCCACAGAGAGCTATGGAAGACTTGGATCAATACAAGGAAGATCTCTTAAGGTTAGAACAACAAGTAGAGGAAGATGGCTTAAAGTCGCTCCCCACAGATCACCTCTAGGATGGAGATATGGCTGATATGCATCTCCCCCTTTTCGAGAGGGAGAAGATTCCCCAGGGGATTGGTATTCCAGATGTCATAGCCTCTAAGCCAGAAGAAGTTTAGGAGAGCCCAGATAAATCAAATGTTAAACTTCAGGATCTTTATGAGGAAGTCCTAGCAAAGGTGGCTTCCACCATTTTTGAAGATCTAGCGGAGGAAGTCTTGCATGAGGAAGAAGTACAGAAAGAATCCACTGATCTAGGTATCTCACAGACCCCCTTGGCTCTGAGAACCCAGAAAAAGAGCCCATCCAGGAGAAGCTTACGGCAAAAGAAAGCTAGAGGGAATCCTGATCCATTGGAAGGAGGAGAGACTGACGGACCAAAATCTTCTAAGAAGAGGGGAGTTGAGAGCTCCCCTCGGGCACAATGGAGTTCCTTACGTGGAATGTTAGGGGCCTCAACGCCCCTAACAAATCACACCTCATCAAGTATCAACTTGAGGGGGCGAGAGTAGACATTCTTTTGCTTCAAGAAACAAAGTTATCTTCAGACCATGGGGCCTATTTTTCAGAAAATGGAAGAATTGGGATTTTGAATTTCATCCAGCTTGCGGGGCCTCAGGGGCGATTGTAGTCTTATGGAAGAAACAACTTCCTAGATTCAAGGTGGTAGGGAATAGGGAGAACTGGATCCTAGGGAAGTTCCTAGGAATTCTCCTTGGGAAAGATCTTTGGATAATGAATGTTTATGGCCCCTCTGGTTCATCCCAAAAGCTCCTTTTGTGGAGACATCTTACAAATTTGCTGAATATGTTGAGTCATGAGATGGTTATCCTGGGAGGTGATTTTAATGTTATCTTGGATGGCTCTGAGAAGATGGGCGATAACCCTTTTCAATCTCAAGCAATGGTAGACTTTAAGGAGTTCATTGACTACATCGGCTTTACAGACTGTAGGCCTGCGAACGGTTGCTTTACCTAGACCAATAGAAGGTATGATCCCTCCAAGATTGCAGAAAGACTTGATAGATTCTTATGTTCTTCTCAGTGCCTACTTGGAAATCTGAGTTTCTCATCTCGCATTCTTCCGTTTCTGGGTTCCAATCATTTTCCGGTCAGTCTGGTTGTTGGTGGGGACCGTAAGGTCGTCAAAAGTTCTTTCAAATTTCAAGAGATGTGGTTTAGAGACTTTGACTTCCTCTCAAAAGTCAGGACTTGGTGGACGTCAGCACCCTTTGTTCATGGTTCCAGAATGTTTCAGCTGGCCAGAAAACTGGAATTCGTTAAGATGCAGATTTCTGATTGGAATAGGAATCACTTCAAAAATATATTCTTTGAGAAGAACAGAATTTTAAAGGAGGTGGAAGTGATGGAAGATGAATTTATTCAGTTTGGTATGAACAGCTCTGCATTCTTCAAAGAAAAATTTCTAAAAGATCAGTTAGAAGAGATCCTTCTTTGGGAAGAAATCTTTTGGTGCCAGAAGTCGCGAGAGACCTGGTTAAAAGAGGGGGATCACAACACGTCTTTCTTCCATCTTTCGACAAAATTTTGTAGACAAAGCTCCTTCATCCAATGCATTAAAAAAGAGAATGGCTCATTCATCCATGACTCCGACTCCATCAAAACAGAAGCGAGATCCTTTTTTGAAAAATTGCTGACTAACAACGATGGGGCAGTTCACGACTTCTCAATAACTTTAACCTATCTAAAAGAGTGTCTGAAGATCATAACAGGGAACTCCTTAGGGAATTCACACTGGAGGAGGTGAAAGCAGTAGTGTTCGCCATGGATGGAAGCAAAGCACTGGGCCCTGATGGCTGGACTGGCTCTTTCTTTCAAAAATGTTGGGACTTTGTGGGGAGAGATGTTCTCCTAGCAGTCGAGGAATCAAGAAAGTTCAGTAGTGTGCTGAAAGAATTTAATAGGACTAACTTGGTTCTGATTCCAAAGGTAGGTACTCCCACCTCCTTTGAAGAGTTTAGGCCCATCTCCCTTTGCAACTTTATCTACAAAGTAATTTCCAAGGCAGTTGCATTGAGATTGGCTCCTATCCTTCCACAAATTATCTCGGAGGAACAGGTGGGTTTTGTGCTTGGGAAAGAGACTGCTGAAGGAGCCATATTAACCCATGAAATTCTTCATTCACTAAAAAGGGAGAAAATTCCCAATATGGTATTAAAACTGGATATGAGTAAAGCATACGACAGAGTAAATTGAGATTTCTTGCATCATGTTCTACTCTCCCTAGGTTTCTCCCCAAGATGGGTCAAATGGATCTTTTCCGGCATATCAGGTGTGACATGTTCAGTGCTTATTAATGGTGTGGAGTCCCCATCATTTCAGACCTCGAGAGGGTTAAGACAAGGTGATCCCATGTCTCCCTATCTTTTCATCCTGATGATTGAGGCTCTCATGTGGTCAACTAAAGACGCTACCCACAATAGGAGATGGAAGGGGATCAGTTTGAAAGCTATTAAAAATCCTTTGACCCATGCGCTATTTGTGGATGATACGATCCTTTTCAGCCGGGCTAACAAAAAAGAAGCGGCTGCTGTTAAACAAATTCTCACATCCTACTGTGAGGCGTCAGGACAATTGGTGAATACAAACAAGTCCAAAATGTACCTCTTTAACATCCCTCAGCATAGGCAGCCGGAGCTTGTTTCTATTTTCAACTTCAAGATGGAATCACTATCAGGTAAGTATTCAGGAGTCCCTCTTTTTAATGGGAGACGCAAGAAACTTCTATGGAATGGGATTCTAGAAAATCTGTCATAAGATTTGTGTTTGGAAGGGGAACTGGGTGTCCCTAGTAGGTAGGCTCACCTTAATCAAGTCAGTGCTTACAACTGTTCCAGTCTACATGCTCTCTTCTTTACAAATACCGAGGGGTGTATCTTCAGAAGTAGGTAAGATTTGTAGGAAATTCCTTTGGCAAGGCACTTCGGACACAAAGAAGATTCACTTAATAGCATGGGATAAGATTTGCACACCTAAATCCCAAGGAGGAGCTGGAGTCCTTAACATAGAGCTTCATAATGCAGCATTAGGTGCAAAGTTAGCATGGAAAATGTACAAAAATCCACAGGCCAAATGGGTTAAAATCATGCAAAAGAAGTATTTGGTTTCCCAAAAGCTGGAGAGAATTTTTACTGTTGCCGACCCTCCAAGGGGTTCTTCAATCTGGAACTCCATCGTCAAATGCCAGGAAGTCATTCTCCCAAGGCTGTCCTGGACCATTTTCAATGGAAAGAAAGCTTCCTTTTGGCATGATTCATGGAACGGTTGGCCAAAAATCTATTCTCTAGGAAACTTTAGGGAGGCGGCTGCCTTTCTCAAAACCTTTTGGGGAGTGAAGGTCTATAACTATTTCACAGTTGACTCTAGAGCTCTCTCGGTAAGAATAATTTGGAAAAGCTTTGATAATTGCAATTTCCCTCAGGTTCAGAAAACTGCTCTCAGAAGGATCTTACAGGCAAGAATTTTGTTCTTTTCTCCAAAGGATGATGAGTTGATTTGGACAAGTGATGGGTCGGGCAACTATAAAGCAAAATTTGGCTACAACTTCCTATCCTCAAAGCCTAAGGTGGAGTGGCCAACTTGTCTATGTTGGGGGGATCCTATCCTCCCAAAGGCGGGCACTTTCACCTGGCTGGCGATCAGTAAGAAGATCCTCACAGGTGACAGATTAGAAAGATTGTCTTTAGGTTCAAATTTTGATTGTGCCTTCTATCAGGAAGAGAAGGAATCGATCATCTCCTTCTGTGTTGTAAGTTCAGTCAGGCCTGTTGGGGATGCCTAATGTTGTAGCTCAACTGGTGTGCTCCAATCCCTGCCTCTTTGTTACAATGGTTGGAAAGCTGGCCTTTGCTATTCAAAGAGGCATACTTTCATACGATTTGGATCGTTAGCCCTTCTATTGTGCTGTGGTTGTTGTGGAAAGAAAGAAATTCCAGAGTTTTCTGTAATTCTTCAAAGGATTTAGAGGAGTTGTGGAAGGATATGGAAGCCCTTATTTCAGAAACAGTTATTGCTAAGCTCCGCAGATCGCCAAAGAGAGATTCCAAGTGGACTAGTTGGGATTTCTTCATCTCTACTCAGTGGAAAGAGCTTCAGAAATTTCATAACAGTGTGGGAGCTTCATCACATCCACCGAAAGTGGATAGAACCACCATCAAATGGCACCCTCCCATCCACCCCTTTGTGAAAATTAACTTTGATGGACCTTGTAGAGGGAATCCGGGCCCGTTGGGCATAGGTTGTGTTATCAGGAATGCTCAAGGGGTACTCCTAGCGGCAAAAGCCAAGAAACTTCCTGAAGGAACTAATAACATGGCTGAGGCTTTTGCCTTACTTTATGCTCTCCAGCTCGCAACAGAGAAAGGCTTCAAAGCGGTAGCTATAGAAGGGGATTCCCTTATTATTATTTCAGCTTTGCAAAACCAAAAAGTAGATAATTGGTCCATTCGGTACATTCTTGAACAAGCCTGGACGTGTTTACAGTTCTTTGATTCCTTTGAAATTTCTCATTGTTATAGGGAAGGCAATAAAGTGGCAGATTGGTTAGCAAATTCAGCTATAGACCAAGAAGTTCAGGGAGTGTCTTACGATCACACCTCTCTTTTACGTCCGGCCATGTTAGATTCCTTGATCTCTTTTGACAGTCCTTCTCCTCTTCCTGTTTGTTGAATCGGAGGGATGACAGATGATGTCTCATGGCTATAATTTTGGCTCTGGATGTTCGTCATTTTAAGGGGACCTGTTTACCCTATTTTGTATTCTGAATTTTATCATATCTTAATTTATTTAGTCCGAAGTTTATCCTCTTTTTTCAAAAAAAAAAAATATTTACATATAACTAGTAATAAATATATTAAAATAATATTAAAATTTCTAATGTCAGTCCTGAATTTTGGCAATATTACATAGTCCTTTAGCTGCTCCCTCTGCTCTCCCATACAAGAAACCCCCTCTGGTGATAGTGGGTCGCTGAAAATTCCTTCTGAAAATGGTGGTTGTGACATTAAGGTCACAACCAAAGCACAACACCCAGGGCATTATTCAAAGCCCTATTCTTTAAAAAATGCTCTTACAGGCTCATGATTTGGCATGGCCGGGAAGGGTAGGAATGCTAGATTGGAGGCGACGGGGTTGGATGCGCTTGATCCAAGCCACATGACCATGCAGGGTAGAATAAAAACATAGATTCCTAGCGAACACTCTCCAAAATGAATTTGTTGAGAAGGCATTAGAAACTTTCAAGCAATTGCAGTTGGCGTGTGTAAAGCCAAATTCCACAACCTTTGCTAGCACATAGGGAAATTTCATGTCAAATATTATAGAGTATGGTAATACTCTGAAAACATAGACAAAGCACGTGAACTATGTGACAAAATACCTCAAAGAAATGATATCTTTTGGAATGCCATGCACAAAATATATTTTATTGGAAGATCTAAAAACTTTCAAGCAAATGTTGTTTGTAGTTATAAACACCTAGGTAGAAATTTATGCAAAATGTGAAAGCCCGTGATCTTTTTGACAAAATGTTTCAAATGTTAATCTACGGAAATGACTTATGAGCTATTTGATAGAATGCCTAAAGAATTGTGGCACTATGGTATGCAGTAATTGTAGGAAATGCACAAAATGGCTTTGTGGAAAGGGGTTTAAAGACTTTCGAACACGTGCAATTTAGCAGAGCAAAATTTAAGTCCATAAAATTTCATGTCAAAAGGAAGCTTTGAAGCTAGATTCTACACATATCAGTCAAAACAAAGGGAGTAGAGTAATTACGTCAAAATTGTAGTTATGACTTCTCTGTTTAACAAGTGGTCCAAGCCCTCTTTACAAGCAATTGGTGGAGACTGTTGGATCTATTAGATTTGTGACAACAAAGAAAGTAAAAATTTTATCATATAAATAAAGTAAAAAAATCTTAATTTTGTACGTCCATTTTTTTACTAAGTTTGATGATGGTGATTATGTTGAAGATATTATATATCTTTGTAGCTGAAAGATAATGTAAATGTAATTGCAATTGCATGAAGATTGTTATTTTCCTTTGAACAATAAGAATATCGATACTTTGTCCCATGGATGTTTCCCTGACATATTGCTTAGGTTTTACCATGTAAATCTTCTTGTTGATTTTTGATGTGATTGTTTATTCTATTAGTTTGTTATTTTGTTGTTATCTCAATTTTCTTTGTAACTAATTTGTGCTGCAATATTATACAATTTTGGAGCTTAAAGTTTATCATTAAAACGAAGGTTTTTTGCAAGTGGTGTTAGATCTTTTATTTTAGCAGCAATTGTGTTAAGATTTAGTGTTTTGTTCTACAACATCAAATGGTGAAGGTTTTGAATGCAACATTTGAGGTGGAGAAGTTCAATGGGAAGAATAACTTTGAGCTATGAAATCGCAAGATGCACGATTTATTGGTGCAATAAGGACTGTAAAAGGCATTGATAAGCAAGTCAAAGAAACCTGTGAATATGACTGATGAGGACTGGGAAGATCTAGATACAAGAGCTCTTAGCACAATTCAATTGTGTTTGGTATAAGATGTTCTTTTCAATATTATTGGAGAGAAAACAACAACAAACTTATGGAGTAGAATGGAGAGTCTTTACATGACAAAATCCTTAACAATTTGTATCTACTTGAAGAGGCAGTTGTATAGTTTACAAATGAAAGTACCAAAACTGCTGATTATTTAAATGTTTTCAATACTCTTATATGCCAATTAACTAGTATGGATGTAAAAATCGAAGATGAAGACAAGGCAGTCACGTTATTGTGTTCATTGCCTAAATCTTGGAATCACTTAGTGACTTCCATTAGCTTTAGCACAACTGACACCCTTGAATTTGATTTTGTTGTGGGAGCTTTGTTGTTTGAGGAGGTGTGGAGGAAATCTAATACATAAACCTCCACACCAAAAGCAATGGTGGCTAGGGGTCGATCCATAGAAAAGGGGAAGAATTTGAGAGGTACATCAAGATCTAAGCCAAAAGATAAAAAAGGGTAAGGGAAAATGTTGGTACTAAAACAAATCAAGGCATCTCAAGAAAGATTGTTGGAAGATGAAAGAAGACAAAGATGACTCCAAAAAGGAATCAGATCTAGTTGAGACAAGTTCATGTATGGTTGATGATGTACTATTTGTTTGTAACATCTCACAATATCATGGGGAATGGTTATTAGATTCTAGGGCTTCACATCACATGAGTACACATAGGAGTTGGTTTTGTTCTTACCAAACTATTGATGGCAGTGTTGTTCTTATGGGAAATGCCGTTTCTTGTAAGACTATTGGGATTGGGAACATTAAGATTAAAATGTGGTATTGTGAGGACTTTGACTGAGGTAATACATGTACCAAAACACAAAAATAATTTAATTTCCTTGGGAGTTTTGGATTTTGTAGGTTATAAATTGACATGTCAAGGTGGAGAACTAAAAGTATCCAAGGACATTATGGTGGTAATGAAGGCTACAAAGATTGGGAACCTTTGCAAGTTACATGGGAGTACTCAAATAAGTGAAGCAATGGTGGTATCTGAGAATGTAAATAAATCTACTTGTTTATGGCATCAGTGAGTGGGCCATATGAACGAGAAAGGGCTAAAGGTACTAGTAAACCATAAGTTACTTCCAAATTTAAAATCTTTGAATTTAAATTTCTACAAGTATTGTGTTTTTGGGAAGAAGTGTAGCATAAGTTTAAAACAAGTAGTCATACAAGTAAGAGTATCCTAGATTATATTCATTCGGATGTTTGGGGACCATCCCCTACAACTTTGTTTGGAGGATCATCATAATTTGTGACATTTATAGATGATTACTCTAGAAAGGTGTGGGTATATTCTTTAAAGGAAAGCTGATGCATTTAGTGTATTTAATAAATTTAAAGTTTTGGTAGAAAATAGTACTAACATGCTAATCAAGTGTTTAAGAATAGATAATGGGGGCAAGTTCACATCTTTGGAATTTAAAAATTATTTTAAGGAAGCTGGGATCAAAAGGCATAAAACCACAGTTTACACTCCTCAGCAAAATGGTGTTGTTGAATGCATGAACATGACTCTTCTAGAGAAAGGAGCATGCTCAATAATGTCAAGTTGGAGCAAGAGTTGTGGGCAGAAGCAACCAATACAACATGCTACTAGTAAATTGGTCACCATCATCTACAATAACCGTAAGATTCCTAAAGAGGTATGGACAGGTTATTCTCATGATTACTCAAATCTAAATTTTTTGGTTGTGATGCTTATGCTCTTATTTCTAAAGATTAGCATTCTAAGTTGGATCCCAAATAAAAAAAGTATATCTTTGTTGGTTATGGTGATGGAGTTAAGGGATATAGACTATGGGATCCTACTGCCCACAAAATCATCATTAGTAGAGATGTAGTATTTGATGAATCTCCTCTCATAAAATTAGACATATTAGAAGTTGAAGTGAAAAATGAACAAGTACCACAATATCAACAAATTCAGTTGGAAACTCAGCCATATACAGAAAAAAAAGAAAGAAAATGCTTCTGAAGATGAAGATGCATAAAATATACAAGAAAATGTGGAAATTCCACAACCCACTCTAAGGATATCTACACAGGTCAAAAATCCTCCTAAGATGTATGATGATTATAATTTATTTATTGCTTTGATTTCTAATGCTGGGGAACCTAGTTGTTATCAGGAAGCGATGGATGATATTGAAAGTACTAAATGGAAATTAACAATGAAAGAAGAAATGGATGCCTTGGAGAAGAGTAAAACATGGGATTTGGTAGAACTCCCAAAGGGTAGGAAAATTGTTGGTTGCAAATGGGTCTACAAACTGAAGAAAGGTGTTGATGATAAAGTTGAAAGGTACAAAGCAAGACTAAGTTAGCAAAAGAGTATGCTCAAAAGGAAGGTATTGATTTCCATGAAACTTTTAACCAGTTGTTAAGCTTGTTTCTATTCGGATAGTATTAGCGCTAGTTTTTTAAATTGATCTAGAGTTAGGCAACTAAATGTTAAAATGACATTTTTACATGGAGATTTGGAAGAAGATATATATCCAAAAGGGTTTGTTCTAGATCGCAAAAGAAGATTTATTTGCAAACTCAGAAGCAATCACCCAAGCAATGGTACAAGAAGTTTGATTCCTTCATGGTGAGATAGAATTTTACAAGGAGTGAGTATGACCATTGTGGTTATGTTGAAGATATTATATATCTTTGTAGCCTTGAAAGTTAATGTAATTGTAATTGCAGTTGCATGAAGATTGTAATTTTTCTATGAGTAATAAGAATGCTGACACTTTGCCCTGTGGATGTTTCCTTGGCATATTGCTTGGGTTTTACCATGTAAATCCTCTTATTGTTTTCTTATGTGATCTCTTATTCTATTAGTTTGTTATTCTATTGTTATCTCTATTTTCTTTGTAACTAATTTGTGCTACAATATTATATGATTATGGAGCTTAAAGTTTATCATTAAAATGAAGGTTTTTCAACATAGACTAGTTTGATGAATAAGATGAAGAATAAAGGATAGTGAAGACATCTTTCTCTAATTGATGGTTTTAGGGATCTTTAGTGGTATTTTGTTGGAAATCACTCTTGTTATCTATACAAGACAATGTAAACTGAGGACTGAGATTTGGGATCTTGAATTTGATCATGGTTATAGAAATTGCTTTATTTATGCATGGAACTTTGTTTTATAGACATTGTGTTCCTTAGGGAAGCCTTATGGTTGGCATAGATTTTTTTTTTGTTTTTGCTATATGAAATAGAAATAAGAGCCTTCTTTCAGATGACAAATTTCTTAGTGAGGTGTGGAGCATGAAATCTATGAAACATGAACATATAAGACATTATAGTGTGCTTTTCATGTGTTGAAAAAAAGATATAATATTGCAAAGAATGCCCTTGAAGGTAGGGTTGAGTTTTGATGATCATTAATGACCATCCTCTTATGGAGTTCAGACTTATGAAAGTCCTAAAAAGGGAATGTCAGTTGGCCTTCCTATTATGCTCCTTGAAGTAAAGCTTCATGTGATTGGCAAAATAGAATATGATAATTTATGAATGCCTAGAGGGAATGATATTGGAGTTGTCATAAATGATATAAATGATATTGGAGGGAATTTTTGGATTGAGAATCTAGCACTAATTATATTCAAAATATGGTGAAAAATTACAATCTTGTGGTTAAGAACACTACATCAAAATTTTGTTGCCACTTCCATCAATCCAAAAAGACAATAATTTTCTAATATATACAATACAGTTTTACCAGCTATCAAAACTACAACATATACTAGAGAGTACAATTTATAGCTTCGCAATATTAAAAGAAACATTATTATAAACAAGTATATATCTAGACTCCTTTGTAGGTTTCACTGACTCATTTTGTCCTCTGCTACTACATTCTGATCTTCAATTTTGCTGCCTCTTTCTGGTTCTTTCTCATAATTTGCTAGACCTATTGCTCTATTCTGATCCACTTCCATGTCTTCATCTATTACTCTGCTCCTTTCATCTGCCAATGCCTCTTTTTCCTCCTCAACATATTGATAGTAAAGACCCTGGCTGTCATCTAGCTCAGTGCCACTCCTTTCTTTCTCTGTGCTTACATGTTTGAATTCCCATCTTGCATCTTCAAAATACTCTAACTCATGATCCTAGATGTGTAATCTGTTGTCACTTTCAGATGCTCCACTAGGAAAAGCTCCAAATTCTAGCTTATCTTGCAATTGTTCTGTGCAGAGGCTAAAATTGTGCCCTGTAATTTCCCAATGCTTCTGTAGCTCACTCTTGTCTAGTTCCTTATGTATTTGCTAAGCATAAAGAACCTGAAATTTTGTATATCCATTATAGAATCTTGGGTCAAACCTCCTCATATCCTTTGCACAAAAATATGTCTCCTTAATATCCTCTTTGTGTATAAATGTGCCAGTTTCCCTCAACTCTTTGAATTTATCAAAGGAAAGTTCAATAGCAATTGTAACCTGTTCAAAAAAATTGTAATTTGTGAGACTAAGGAAAGTCTTAGTGAGTGATCTCTCCCTGCCCTGGAACCACTTTTCATTCCTTATTTTCCAAATGAACCACAAGATTTTAGTAGATAGGATTAGCCAAAAAATGTTAGCATTAGACTTGAAACGATCAATGAATCCACATAAGATTTCATTTCTATTTGAGACCTTAGTTGGACTCCACATTTGAATATTGCCCATAAAGAAAGACTAGATCTCTTTAGCATACAAACAATCAAAGAAAATGTGATACACAGACTTTACAACATTACAAATGGGACATAATACATTATTATAAACATAACACAGTTTATTTAAGACCAGTAATCATTTGAAACATGCTTTTTTTGGCTCTAAGATTTTGGACCAGAATAGTTTAAAGACTTTAGAATATACTTTAAAACCCATGGTGTCACCTCAAGTCGCCAGAATGTGTTGGAAGATGCACTGGGAGTTGGAGAGCATATTATAAATCAATTTTGGTTTCACTTCAAGAAAACTGGACCCATCCTTCCATTTTACCTTTTCAAAACACTCTTCTCCTTCTACAACAACCTTTGTCTGGACTTTGCTTAAAAGAGATTTCTCAAGTGTAGAGAATGTTTTGAATTGGCTTGAAGTAAGATGGAAATCATTTTTTACTTTAGACCAGGGTTTGGGAAAACCATCAACAAAAAGATCTTGCAGGCAAAAAAGGCCTTTGTCATTACACAACCTGGCAGAACAACCTTGAAATAAGGAAATAAATTTACCCTTGTGTTTCATGTTCCACCAAATAGACCTATGGCCCCAGATTTTACCCTCCCTCAGATTAATAGCCTCTCTGGCTTCAATAAGCAATTTAGCACATTCCCAAGCTTTCCAAATGCTCCCAAAAACAACTGATCCCCCAGGCTTAGACCTGAAATCCCCAAATAAGACATCATGAAAATGGATTTTCCCCCAATTCTTCTTGTACCTTGGAGCAACCAATTCAACATTTTTCTTGACTAAAATTTTCTAAGGCTCATCACCCTCCAAGGATTTGACAATCCATTTTGTTGCCAGAGCAACACCCTGCATCTTCAAATCTTTGAGTCCAAGCCCTCCTAGATCTTTACTTAGACAACACCAGTCCCATTTCACTAAGTGCTTCTTTCTTTTTCCTTTTCCATCTGACCATAAAAACCTCCTAATCAGTTTATAGATGACCTCAAATTGATAGTTTGCAAAAAGCCATATTGAATAGTAAAAGATGGAGTATGCAGAAATTATCTTTTGGTAGACTTGCAACCTGCCAGCCAAAGAGAGGTGCATTCTATCCCAATTTAATAATTTCCTTTCAATTTTAGCAAACAATCAATCCCACATTTGTTTCACAGAGGGGTAGATGGCAAAGGGGATCCCAAGAAACCTAACTTGCTTTATTGGGCCCCCCCACTGCCATTTGCCAAAATCTAACCAATCTAGGGGAGAATGATCCCAAGTTAGGAGAATGGATTTAGTAGAGGAGATTTTAGCACCAGAGCCCAAGCAGAAAACCTCAAGTCTCCTTTCCAACCTTTCCATTTCTTGCTTATTGACTCTAGGAAAAAGTGCAGTGTCGTCTGTAAATTGCACATTTAACAACCTTTCTCCATTGGGCAAAGAAATTCCTTCTAATCTGCCTTCCATGAGATCTGTTCTTAAAATATGGCAAAGAGCTTTTGAGGTAATCACAAATAAGGAGGGGGCAAGGGGGCATCCTTGTCTAATGGATCTACCCATGCTGAAGGGAGTAGATAGCTCACCATTGACTTCAACTTGAGCAGATGCATCTTGGAATAATAATTTAACCATCTTGCAAAAACCTTCAGGAAACCCAATAGCTCTTAGAATTTTCAAAATAAACAACCATTCCACCCTGTCATAGGCCTTTTCAAAATCAAGGAGCAATATACCAACATTTTTCTTGGTTTCATTTTCCCAATGAAGAGCTTCCCAACTTGTTATAATGTTTTCCAAAATGTATCTACCTTTTATAAATCTTGTTTGGGTTGAATTAATAATCTCTGGCAAAATCCCCCTCACTCTTAGAGCCAAAAC
This sequence comes from Cunninghamia lanceolata, assembly GCA_027924645.1. Taxonomy (NCBI): domain Eukaryota; kingdom Viridiplantae; phylum Streptophyta; class Pinopsida; order Cupressales; family Cupressaceae; genus Cunninghamia; species Cunninghamia lanceolata. The sequence continues at coordinate 6,989,977 of BSBN01000165.1, read as the reverse complement.
CTTGGCTAGAATTTTATAGGATACATTCAATAATGTAATAGGTCTCCAGTTCTTGATTTTAGACTTGTCTTCTCCCTTACGTAGGAGCATGATAATCCCTTTGTTAATCTCCTTGCCTAAAGTGCCATTGTTTATAGCGTCATTATACAGTTCAAACAGATCATCCACTATCCAATCCTGATTGGCCTTGTAGAACTCAACAGGCAAGCCATTAGCACTAGGAGACTTCCCATTGCTCATAGACTTGATAGCCAACACAATTTCCTCTTTTGAGAGACCTTTTTCCAAGTTGTTCTTCATTTTAGGGCTTATTTTCTTCTTGTAAACTTTACAACAAAAGTCTTGAGCATCCCATCATTCAGGGTGATTATCTTCAGCTTCAAACAACTTTTCATAAAATCTTTGAAAAGGATCCAGTATTTCCCCTTGCTTCTACAGACTCTCTCCATTGACCACTACCATCTCAATATTTTCTTTTATGTTTTTATGTTTAAGCAGGTTGAAAAAATACTTTGATCCTTTATCTCCATCTTCTAGCCAATTTAACTTTGCTCTAATTTTTTCCCCCTGAGATTTTCTCACCTGACATTTTTTTAGCCTATGCTTAACCTTCACCAGTTCCCCAATAAGAAGCTCATCCTTAGGATTATCTTGAAGCTTTTTTCAATATTGAGAAACTCTTCTTGCAACAGGGATTCTTCTCTTTTCTTGTCCAAAGCATACTTCTTCCCCACAATTTGGAATACAGATTTGTAAGACTCAGATAGTTTATTCTAGTACACTTCCATTCCATCCTTCCTATAGAGAGATAAGCAAATGCTCCTCAAAGTTTTAATTCCAAACAACATGTCATGATCCTTTAGAAGTTCACAGTTAAGTTTGAAAAAACTATTTTTAACTGATTTGACCACTAGCTTCCTATTTTTGATTAGAACCACAGTCTTAATAGGATGATGGTCAGATAAGGTATTGGGGATAACTTGAAGCATTCTTCTTTTGACATACATGCAACCTAAATATAAAACATTCAAGGTTTTCTAAAGGGATGACGAGGGTGAAGCTTTGCAAGGAAAGGTAAAATACAACCTTATTTTTGAATCATTTTATTTTGAAGATCTTTTCATGACAACTCTTATAGTTTTAGTGCAATACCTCACATATCCTAATGTTGATTTTCTAAATGAGACACACATTAAGGAAAGAGGAGAATGCATTCACACTCTTGATAGTTGTCACAACTTTGTACAACTTATGAGAGAAAATGAAACATCTAGGACATGAATATTTAAAAAAAAGGTGAATGATGACATTGAAATATGTCATATGCATATTGACAATTGTAATAAAGAAAGAGGAAATCTTATTTGTGAAAATGGTATAGCAAGGGTAGCAGATATTTCATGGGAACTAGTCATAAGATAGGAGTTTTGCCTTTGCCTTCTCTACCAAATAGAACATTTTTAACATATGAGGATGAAGAATTGGCTGCCCTACATTCAGAATATATGCTAAAATTACAAGTAGTAGTCAATGGAAAGACAACTTGAGATTTTAATTGTCATTTAGTGCATCTTGTTGAGGCTATACAAAAGAAGTTCGAGGAGTTAAAACTATTAAAGAGAAGAAAATAAAAAGTAATTAGCCAAATAAAATTCATGGGGATTCTCAATTCCATCAAGTCTTTTTCCAAATTAGTTTCTTGAGGAATTGAATGATGACTTTTTTATTTACAGAGGTGTTATTCCTTCCTTTTTTCTGATCATAGAAGAAGACTTCTCTATTGATGAAACCAATGGTATGGATTTATCATTCTCCCTTTCTCCTTCACAATCATTAGAAAGAGATGTTTTTAGATTATCATAGTGAATGGTTATGAAACTCCTTATCATAAGGGAAATGATCACATGCTCCTTGAATTTGCTCTTCATAAAGTGGACTCACAACCCAAATTGGTAGAAGCTTACTCGCCTCAGGGTTTACATGAACCATATATCAAACTTGAGACTTACTCTTCTCTAATTTAAGTGGTCAAGAATGTATCCAAGAATTGGAGATTGCCATATCTGATGTAATGTAAGGAGATATGATTGATTATATGTACACTAACATTGAAGTGATTCAACAGGTTTTTGATTTCTATAGTGAAGAGTGGTTAATTTGGTATGATGCATTATTCATGAAACCTAGGTGTTATTAATACTTAGAACCGCTCATCAAAAATGTGAAATGGCAACTCGGTTCATATGCACTCCATAGGTGAAACTTAGTGTTCCACATAAATACCTATTTTATAACCCTGTTAATGGGTTCACATGAACATTGTGAAGCAGTTGAGGTAGGTTGTATGCTACCATGTACATAGATGTCCTAGGAAATTTTGTCATGTCTGTTTTAGTTTTTGGTGTGTGCCTTTTCTCATATATTTCATATTTATTATGTGTCAAAAGTCTCTTTCTATTCCCCGTCATGTTGTATTAAGATCTTGACTCTATAGCCCATTAGATAAAATTGGTCTTTGTTAGAGATTCTAGGTTCCTATTGCATCTACAAGGTCCTTATCTCAATTAGTGCCAATGGTTATCCTTATTTTTCACCTTGGAAAATTTTAATTTTTTTATGTTCCCTAAGTTTTCATGCGTCATCGAGCCATTATCCTAAAAATCATGTCAGTTTTTTGAGCTGCATGTGAAATTTCTTTGTCGACTTAGGCTTGATTGAGTTGAAAACCTTAATGTCTATGTCAATTCGTCTTGGTGACAAATGTTCTTGATTTTCTTGAGTTTTCAGATTACTTATCAAGTCAAAATCGTTAGTCATTGGTCATAGTCGCAAGTGACTTATAGTCAAGTTTAGTTGACTGAAAGTGTCACAAAAGTTAATATAGTGGATTTTCTACTACAAGTGGCTGATATTTTATTTCAACCTTACTTTGTATGAATATGTTGTAGGCGACTAATAATTTATTTATGTTTTTCCTTTGTTGTGCTTGCTATTTTTTAATTTTAATTTTTCTTTCTCCAATTAAATATTGTGTTTTGTTTTGGGGGTGACATCTAAGATATGTATTTTTGGTACCATGCTACCTCCTACATCATTTGATCAGCCAACTTGTGGATCTCGTTTGATGGTTTGCAAGGCTCACAACCAATAGGGTCAAAAGTAGAGTATCATATTCATGCCATTAGTCCAACTCATTGATAGAAGAATCAACTAAATAAATAAAACTATTTGGATCCTCAAATGGGGCTTGCATGATTTTAAGTGCAAAACGACGAGTACTGCAATAGGCTACATGGCACCACCATGGGAATTCATAAAGGAGTAGGAGAAATTGATACAAAGCTTCTTTGCAAACTCTCTCATTCACCAAATCACTAGCTTCATCCAACAACTTGCGGGACCCTACAAACAAAGATAGGCTAATGGGTCCCATTAGTCTCAAAAGAAGACAAGTGATTACGAGGAATCACTAATGAGATGCAAAATTACATTCCATGTCATTGCCATTAGGATTATTAATAGCAACAATAAATATTTGTTGTTGTTTAATTCCTAACCTACCAAATCAATAATCACACCTATTGAAGATTGTCGCCATTATTCATAGGTGAATGAAGCATTACTAGGGTGCCCCAAATTAGTGCAGTCTAAACCTAAATATCTTATCAGACAATCGTAATTTAGTAGCCAAATTGATAAAATTTATGGGACAACAATATCCACAGTCACAACACAATTCAAAAATCTTTTATTTATATACATCTTTCATCAGGAGTACAAAATTTTACAATTTCTGTTGGAAGAATTTAATCTTCCGTCAGACCATTTATTGCAACTAGTCCCTCACGTCAGACTTGGGGATCTCCAAAATCAACCCCAACAACCGTTGGCCTGCCAGCATTGAATTCGGTAGGTGAGTTTGAATTTTGAAAGGAATGTTTGAGTGCCAGTTTTTGGTATGAAACAAATAGGAGGGAAAACAATTGACAGTAAGTTGTGAGAGAGAAGCCTGTAATAGCAGAGGTGAATGAGAGTTAACCTGCACATAGCAGAAGGGAATGTTCCATTAGAGAACAAGTGAATAGCAAAAAGACAACAACAGAAGAAGAATATTGCAGCAGTGAGAAGGGAATGTGCAGCAACACAGAATTTGTTTTGTGGAAGCTCCAATGATTGGGGCATATCAGCAAAATCGAGCAGTAGCTCTGAATGAAGTTTGTATCAAGTTTGAATGTATTTTAGAAAAGAAAAATATATAAGATATATTGCAGTTATTTGTGTTTTATCTCTCTTCTCTATTTGTGTTTCTGTGTATTTGTTTTATACTACCCATACATTGTTGTAGCCTTATTTTTCTTGGGCCAGCAGTCTGCCTCCCCTGCTCCCCTACCAACAAGTGGTATCAGAGCCCTATTTTTCTGGGAAGTTAAAAACTTTTTGTGGGTGTTCTATATAAGCCCTAGTTTGTCTAGGCATTATCATCCTTCTCAGATTTGAGAAGTATGGTAGGTGGGGACAACAAAGGATGGCAGCAGCCACCTACTTTTGATGGGCATAACTATGATATTTGGGTTAAGAAGATGAAGACTATTCTGGTTGCTAATGACCTATGGGATTTGGTCACCAATGGGTTCACAGACACCATAGACCCAGCAACTTATGCAGCCCTAACTAATGCTCAAAGAAACCAGTTGAAGGAAACAAGAATGAAAGATGCAAAAGCCCTTAGTCTAATTGAGGCAGCCTTGACAGAGGCTATTTTCCCCCGCATTGCAGCATCAAACTACTCAAAACAGGCATGGGAAATATTACAGAACATCCTCAAGGGAACTAACAAGGTGAGATCAGTCAAACTCTAGATGTTTAGAAGAGATTTTGAGACCCTTCAGATGAAGGAGAGTGATTCTATTTCAGACTTTCACACTAGAGTTTCTACCATGCTAAATCAGCCGAGGATAAATGGAGAAACCATGGATGAACAAAGGATTGTTGAAAAAATCCTAAGGAGTCTACCTTCTAGATTTGACCCTATTGTCATAACCATTGAAGAGACTAAGGATCTGTCCAAGATGATAGTGGATGAGTTGATGGGCTCTCTACAAAGCCATGAGCAGCGGTTGAATAGATCCGCTCCTTCCCTTGAGCAAGCCTTCAAGGCTCAAACCAATGGAAGAGGTAGGGGAAGAGGAAGAAATAGCAGTAGTAAAGGTCAAAGAGGTAGAGGAAAAAGCAACTCTGGAAGAGGAGTTTCAAACAGCTAAGAAGAGGCAAGCATCTCACAGCCAAGCTATCAAGAAAAGAAGAAGAACAACAATTCTAATCAAAGGTATGACAAAAGTAATGTTCAATGTTATTACTGTCATAAGTTTGGTCATTATGCTAGTGAGTGTAGAAAGAAACTACATGATCATAGAGGCCAAAATGCTAATGTAGCAAATGAGAACAAGGCTGAAAATAAAAAACAGTCTAATGTTTTTATTATTTGCAACCTTGCTGAAAGGAGTAGTGATGAAGTATGGTATCTAGACAGCGGTTGTAGCAACCACATGAGTGGAAATAAAAACTTCTTTCCCTCCATAGATAGCAGCATCAAGACTGAAATACAAATGGGAAACAATGAGCAAGTTCCTGTCATGGGAAAAGGTATAGTCAACATTTAGTCCAAGAATGGTGAAAGGAGGAAGATCCAGGATGTTTATTATGCCCCAGGCATAAAACATAACCTATTGAGCATTGGACAGATGGTCCAAAATGGTTATAAAATCCTGATGGAAAATGGAGAGTGCACAATATTTGACAAAGGAGGCAGTAAGAAAGTGATTGCAGCAGTGCAAATGAGAAGAAACATAATGTTTCCTCTTAGGATACACAGAGTCTCCAGCGCCATCTTCGGTGCTATATCTGGCACAGTTTCCAGCACTATCTCCGACGCTCACAGCAGCGAGACAACAATCTGCCTTTAGGACAGTCATCAAAGACCCATCCAAATTGTGGCATTTGAGGTATGGGCACTTAAGTTTTTCTAGTTTGAGTTTATTGTCCAAGAAAGGCATGGTTAGAGGGCTACCAAACATTGTAGAGCCCAATGGAAAATGTGAAGCCTGCATTTTAGGAAAGTAGCATAGGTAACCCTTTCAATTAGGGTATTCTAGAAGGGCAAGAGCACCATTGGAGTTGGTGCATTCAAATCTATGTGGCCCTATGAAGACCCCCACATTAGGTGGGAATGTATATTTCATGACCTTCATTAATAATTAAGGCAAAAAAAATTAGGTTTATTTTTTGAAGAACAAATCAGAAGCCTTCGAGAAATTCAAGTGGTTTAGGGCATCAGCTGAAAAACAAAGTGGCCACTATATCAAAGCCCTAAGAACAAATAAAGGAGGAGAGTATATCTCTAAGGAATTTCTAAATTTCTGTAAGTATGAAGACATTCATAAACAATTCACAACAAGGTATACTCCACAACAAAATGGAGTGGCTGAAAGGAAAAATAGAACCATTCAAGAGATGGCAGCAAGCATGTTGAAAGCAAAATGACTATCACATGATTATCGGGGTGAGGTTGTAGCAACAACGGTTTACCTATTGAACAAGTGTCCTACAAAGGTCGTTCGTGATAGGATTCCACAAGAAGCATGGACAAACAACAAGTGGAGTGTTGAACACCTAAGAATCTTCGAGTGTATTGCATATGCATTTGCACCTAAAGAGAAGAGGCAGAAATTTGATGATAGAGGTGAAAAATGTATCTTCATAGGCTATAGTAAAGAGTCAAAAGCCTACAGACTATATAATCCCATCACCAAAAAGGTTGTAATCAGCAGGGATGTTGAGTTCATTGAGAATGAAGCATGGGATGGAATGTTAGATAGCACCATGGGTATTTCAGTCACAATACCCCTTGAAGATGAAGAAGCTCCGGAGGACAACAACTCTAGAGGAACTACAGAGAGCAACAGCTCGGGGAGAAACTACCGTAGAGCATTGGAGAACAGTAGTTTCAGAGGTGATCAACAGAGCAGCTTTGGAGGTGGATAGTAGCACAACAGCTCCAGAGATCAGCAACTCCAGAGGTCTGCAACTCCAGAGATCTGCATCTCCAGAGTTCAGCAGAGCACCAGCTCCGGAGGTCAGCAGTACAGTAGCTCTGGAGGTCAGAACAACAGCAGCTTCAGAGGTAATTCAGACCCCACACTCGCATCATTGATGCCACAGAGGACAAGGAGTGTGAAGGAGATTTATGATAGCACAAGGTATGCTGATGATGATGAGAATTTGAATTTTGCATTATTCTCTTACAGTGATCCAATCCACTTTTCGAAGTTGTGAAAGAAGAGAAATGGTGTAAGGCCATGGATAAAGAGTTGGATGCCATAGCAAGGAATGACACATGGCAGCTAACTGATTTACCCAAGGGTAAACAAGTGATTGGAGTTAAGTGGGTCTATAAGACCAAGTCTACTGCTAAAGGAAAGATTGAAAGACATAAAGCAAGGCTAGTTGTCAAAGGATACAAACAACAACCTGGAAGAGATTATGATGAGTCATATGCACCAATTGCAAGGCTGGAAACAGTTTGGGAAGTCATAGCAATAGTGTAACATGCCACTTGTTCTACCAACTAAGATTTACCAATTTTAACTTGAAAGTAAATAAAGTCGTGAATTCATAACAGGAATAATAAAATTTTTCCTCCGAACATTTTATATAATGCACATTTGAAGCAAATTTTAAACTTCTATTTCATAACCAAATTACATTTTCTAATAAAAGAATTGAATATTCAACTTATACAACTTTTTTTATAAATTACATAGAAGCTTCAAGAGCTTAACTGATAAATAGAATCACATGTTTGTATACTTGTCTGTCTTCAATACTCCCGGCCACCAACTGCATGAGAGGAAGCATCACTCAGGTGATTTACCTCCAACCACGGACTAATTGCGGTCCCCCACACATTTACCAAACTGGTAAATGGCCCTACCCTTCGACGAAGGGATTGGTATGGTAACCCCAAATAAAATAGGCCTGATTTGAGCAAGGTGTCATGTCCTACATTAACTAGTACTATCATACTATGGCTACAACCATCAAAATATGAAATCCCTACTAGAAATGCAAACTTGGATCACAATGAACCTAGACAGTGTAAACGTTGGCATTTTACACCACTTTGGCCAAAGTTTTCCTGTCTCATATTTACCCACCCTTCTATCTCGACTGGGAAAGACAACAATCTCTATACAAAAGTTATTCCCTTCCCCATGGATCAACAAATCCTAGGAATAACCCCACTTAACAAATGTATCATTCTCTACACATAGGATATCCCCTTTCCCATGGATCAACAAATCCCAGGAATATACCCACTGAACAATTAGATCAAACTCTATTCTAGGTCATCTACCTCTTCCATGGATCACATATCCCAAGGTTAACCTATTGCATGCTTTACTAGGATACATATATCAAAGTAATACCACTTGAGTCCTATTCTCACTATCTTTCCCCTTGTACAATTTTCCTATATAAATACCAATCAATGATTGATTAGGTAAAAACCAAACCATAGACACTATCACACATTCACAATAAAATTTTACTAACTAGATATATGTATATTTATATATCCATATTTATATAAACTATTATACAATTAAAAGACATTAACAATGATAATTCAATATTGCAATCACTTAACAATAATACATCACATAATATTTTGAAAACACGAAAAAACATATAGAAGGAGAAATAAATCCCATGCCTAAGAATATAGCTCCAAATGGATCAGGTACTCTTCTGCTAACGACCTTTCAATACTCTAGATCGCTGTTCCAAATAAAACCACTTATAAAAACAAAACGACAAGTTTTTGACACAAATGCAAAACTCAAATTTAAAAAGGAAAAGCTCTTGTTTAAAAAAATGGTGCCCTTAAAAATGAGGGAGAGTACCCCCTTTTATACTACAACCAATTCAAAAATGTCGATATAATGTTGACATAATGTCAACATGCTTAACCAACTCAATAATGTTGACAGTATGAGGACATGCTTATCAAAAACTAAAATTAGTTCTTAAAAACCAAACAATCTTCTAAAAATAGAGTTAGATATAAATTAAAAATAAAATAAATAAAAAATAAATTATTAACTAATCACAAGGTTTAAGGAGCCCGTGAGCCAAAACGGTAAGTTTAACAAATAAAAAGAAGTTTAAGAGGTTTTAAAGAAGGGCTCGTGTGCCTTTAAGAATTAATACATATCCATCAAGACTTAAATAAGATATGTATCCCCCTTATTTAAAAGCACTTTAAAACCTTGCCTTAATTATTATACTTTAATAATAATAATTTTCTTTTATTAAAAACTTTTAATTCTTATTACTTATTTTATTATATTTATTATTATTATTACCTTTTATAAAACTATTCTTTTATTATTATTATTTTTATTAAATCTATTATATATAAAATCTTATTGTTTTAATTAACATAAAACAATATTTACGAAATCAATTTCTACAAAATGATAAAATTATATTTCCTCTATTAAGAGAAAATAATAATAATATTTATATTAAATACATATATAGAGAGAGACTATAAATATATAATTATCATCGTAAAATCAAATATATCTTGTAACCAAAAATGCATATAAAGTCGTAAAATCTTTATAGACTTATCGTCAAAGAACACAAGAGAGATGATAATTCTTGCATAGCCCAAATCGACATCTCCATATCTGAGTAATATGCTTAAGAATATACGTAGATATGTCTACCTACATATGTTCATGCTCATATCAACCTATGTATAAGAACGTATCGTGGACTTGCACGAGCATTAATTAACTCAAAGAAACCAAACCCTAAACAACATGCAGGTTCAAAAATACCAAAGTCAAGAATCATGACTCACAACTTAGGTCACTTGCTGCTACCCACACTGACTCGAATCTACCTAGGTCAAAAGAGGATGTGAGTGTGTGCTGCTCAGTTTAGGCTTCTGTTTTACGTTTACCAAAGCAAGTCCTTCTCCTAAGTGATACCTCCCCTCTTTTCTGGAGGGACACCCTGTTCCTGCATCCACTTAGATCATCGCAAGAGTAGTTAATTGATCAAAACATAATCATTAATTAACAATAACACATTTAATACAAGACATTGCATTGTTTTTTTTCTCATCATGTTGTATTCAAGATAGATAACACACATAGATGCAAAGATTCATAAATACTTCAATTTTCACAAAATATCCAATCTATAGTAAATGGATAAAAGCACATATATAGATGCAGAAATCCATAATCACTCACTTTCCAAACAAATTAACCAAACTAGGTAAATAGTAAGTAGATAGAAACACATGGGGTGTAACAAATAGCAGCCCAACACAAGTGGAAGGTGTTTCAAATGGATGTAAAGTCAGCCTTCTTGAACGGAGTGCTGAAAGAGGAAGTGCATGTGGAGCAGCCACCTGGCTATGAAGTCCCAGGGCAAGAGGACAAAGTATATAGGCTCCGGAAAGCCCTCTATGGGCTGAAACAAGCACCTAGGGCATGGTACAGTAGAATAGACTCATATTTAGTGAGTAATGGCTTTAGCAAAAGTAGCAGTGAGCCCACTCTTTACATCAAAGTAGCTGAAGGTAATATTTTGATTGCTGTTTTGTATGTAGATGATCTAATTTTTACTGGCAATAGTGATCTTTTCATTGCTGATTTCAAAGAGGCAATGAAGAATGAGTTTGAGATGACAGACTTAGGTCTGCTAAAGTATTTTCTTGGCATTGAGGTCAAACAAATAGAGCATGGCATATTTATTTCGCAAACTAACTATGCCAAACAGATTGTGAAGAGATTTAAAATGGAGAATAGTAAACCTGCCCCTACACCAATAGCTCTAGGTCTGAAATTGAGTAAAGAGGATAGTAGCAAGGAAGTAAACCCAACCCTCTACAAGAGCATGGTTGGAAGCCTCATGTACTTGACAGCCACTAGGCTTGATTTGATGTATGTTGTAAGCCTGATTTCTAGGTTCATGGAGAAACCCAAAGACACACATTGGCAAGAAGGAAAGAGGATCCTGAGGTATGTGAATGGCACAACAGGTTATGACATCTTGTATGATGTTTCTAATGAGTTTATGTTGGCTGGCTTCACGGATAGTGATTGGGCAGGAAATGTAGATGACTGGAAGAGCACATCCAGCTATGTATTTCACATGGGTTGAGGCATGATATCATGGGCATCCAAGAAGCAGCCCATTGTTTCTCTCTCTACAACAGAAGTCGAGTATATTGTAGCAAATGCAATAGCATGTCAGGTAATTTGGTTGAGAAGGATCCTTGCAGACTTGAATGAGTAGCAAGAAGATGGTACGACCATTCATTGTGACAATGTTTCATCAATAGCCCTGATAAAGAATCTAGTCTTCCATGGATGAAGCAAGCACATTGAGATCCGTTATCACTTCATAAGGGAGTTGGTAGAACAAGGAGAGATTGAGTTACAGTATTGTAGATTTGAGCAACAACTCACTAACATTTTTACAAAGGCATTGCCAAAAGATTCTTTTGAATGCCTAAGAGATAGGCTAGGCATTGTTGACAGCTCCAGAGGTGTGCATCCCTGGAAAGAGGACAACTCCGGAGGTTCAGATTTGGAAAGACAGCAGGAGAGCTCCAGAGATTCAACTCTGGAAGGTATGTGCAGCTCCAGAGGTGCTCCGGAGATGCTCTAGAGATGCAGAAATTAAACTCTGGAGGTGCTCCAGAGATGCAGAAATAGTGCTCCGGAGATGCAGGAAGTCAGCCCCGGAGATCTAGACAGTGTGCTCTGGAGATGTAGAGAAGAGCTCCAGAGGTGATCCAGAATGGCAGAAATAGCTTCGGAGATCTGCTCCGGAAAGGCAAATGGATAGGTATAACTCTGGAGATCAGTTCCGGAAAGAAAATTGTTGAATGAAATCTGACTTCAGATTAAGGGGGAGTGTTGGAAGAATTTAATCTTCCGTCAGACCATTTATTGTAGCTAGTCTCCCGTGTTAGACTTGGAGATCTCCAAAATTAGCCCCAGCAACCGTTGGCCTGCCAGCATTGAATTTGGTAGGTGAGTTTGAATTTTGAAAGGAATGTTTGAGCGCTAGTTTTTGGTATGAAACAAATAGGAGGGAAAATAGTTGACAATAAGGTGTGTGAGAGAGAAGTCTGTAGCAGCAGAGGTGAATGAAAGTTAACCTGCACACAGCAGAAGGGAATGTTCCATTAGAGAACAAGTGAACAGCAGAAAGAAAACAACAGAAGAAGAATATTGCAGCAGTGAGAAGAGAATGTACAGCAGCACATAATTTGTTTTGTGGAAGCTCCAGTGATTGGGGCATAGCAGCAAAACCGAGCAGCAACTCTGAATGAAGTTTGTATCAAGTTTGAATGTATTTTAGAAAAGGAAAATATATAAGATATATTGCTGTCATTTGTGTTTTATCTCTCTTCTCTATTTGTGTTTCTATGTATTTGTTTTATGCTGCCCATACATTGCTGTAGCCTTGTTTTTCTTGGGCCAGCAGTTTGCCTCCCCTACTCCCTTGCCAACAATTTCAACATCACAATCTTCCTCCTCGCAATACTTCTTCTCTAAAAATTTTCTCCCAAAACCAACGAAAAAAACCCTCCACAAGGAACATCAACTCCATTTTATACTTTCGGTTGGGCAAGTTGAACGGTTCCCATCTCGTAAATTAGAACTGAATTGACATAGTTAAATAACTATATATTTAAACATCCTTCGAACCAAAGAAAAGAATGGTCGAAAACATAATACATTCAATGATTTGGAGCTTTACAGAACTTTCAAATTCTCTTAAATATCCTTTCGGTGAATCATGAAATGTTGGCACTGTGCTTTCAAATGCATATAGGCATTGTTTGTAGTCTTCAAATATCTATTTCAGGGGGATTGATATTATGGTCTCCTGCTGAACTTCTTTATCAGAAATCCATCGCCTTCATGAACCTTCAAGTTGTATGTTGGAAAATCTACTCCTCATAGTACCTTTCATTGCCCAAACTCTGCTTGGAAATATGTTTCAATGTTTGCACTCACCTTCGAACCTTCTGTCAATGTCTTGTCGGTGAAATAACATTTTGATGAATCTTCAAATAGGTGTTTTAGCAGATTGGGATTTGTAAGAACTTCCAAACTCCACTATCGACAAGTCTCTCAGTATAGCAACTTAGATTTTTCCTGAATTACCATGGGTAATGTTCAAAAATTTCAAAACACTTTTCAGTGAGTCAGGAATTGCACGAACCTTCAAACTTTCCCGATATCACATTTCAAAATTTTTTACATGTATTAAACTTACGGCATCTTCAATTTTCATTGGCACTAATACCTTGGTGAATGCATAACTCTTCATTGGCACATTGCTTTGTTTATGTACCGACATATTCTCTGAAGCAGTTATAAAACTCCTTAAGCATTTCAAAATGTCTTTTAGTAAAATGAAGTATTCATGTTCTAAGCATTTCACCAAAAAACTTCATAAAAGTATTAAGTGTCATAGAATACTTTTCACAAAACAAGATTACCATCAAACCCTTTTGATTAGATGAATAATTCATGAACTCACACATTTACCGAAACTCTTCATACAAGATGCTTCAAAATGACTTTTAGTGAAGTAAAAATAACTTAAGTCTACTTCGAACACATTATGAACCCTTAAAAAAAATTCTCGAAATACATTTGATGTGCAATGAATTTTAGGAACTTCAAATGGTGCAGTCACAGTAGGAGGGTTCATAGAATGAACTGTTTAGGCCATGCAGCAAGAGTAAACACAATGGAAACAACTCAAAGATACAAAGCAAATACAAATTCAGTCATTCAGTATGCTATAGAATTCAAACACAATCTGGCCGGCACCATGCGAGCATACAATTAGGGCTCAAAGCCCTGATTACAGAATATCAGAATATGCACAAGATATAGCTTTGAAGCTCCTTCACGCAAAATCTAAACTATCAACTATCACTATGTGAATCACTCACCAACTATTGAAAACTACTTTCCTAAGGATCTATTACATCAATATATATCATCTCTAGTACAAAAGATTCCTTCACGTCGGCCAAGGAAGATCACAAACTCCAATGAAGAGTTGTAACTTGTGTACACGGATAGGTCGAACCTAAATGCATAGAAATCCTCCACAAATGAATGGAATGGTGTGTGGATCTTGGGGAAGGTTGGCCATGAACCAAGGATCCTTGAATGATGTGTCATTAGGTTCCAGAAGTCAAGGAATGCTCCATAAAGCTTCTCCTTTAGCTGATCATCTGAGACTGTCAGGATGCTTTGTTTTGAGAAAACAATCGATCTTCTGATAGTGATAACTTTCTAATACTTGATCCAAACGCTTTAAATTATGGATATGATGTAGATGAATGAATCTAGTTGCTAAGTCCAGCTCCACAAGATGTGAAATGCAACTGCGGTAGAATATGAACCGAAATACAGAAACTGCTTCTAACTGAACTGACTGAACTAAACTAGAAAATGAAAGAAACAAACTGAACTGCAAACAAATTGAAATTTAAATGTTTTTGGTTGATGCAAGATTGCTCTTGAACCAGGGATGTTCTTGTATCATCAAAGATGGTCGATTTGTTCCAAATTGCACCAAATTTTGCCAAACCTTGTCAAACTGAAACTTACAAAATGTGGGCTGAATTCAATCAATTTTGAATCTGAAAATACTCCTAAAGTGAACCACCAAAACGAACAAAAATGAAACAAAACTAAACAAAATAGAAAATAAAAACTTGAAATGTTTTTGGTTGACGTAGGATTGTACGTGCACTTTAATGCTCCTACATTAGACATGTTGGGTAAGAGAAATGTTCCATGAGTGTGCAAATCATGAATATTTATGAAAGTTTGGAATGAGATTTCCATACTTAACCAAATCTAAAGCATTCACCCAAGAGGCCTGATCATCTGCTATGTTCTTCCAATAGACCAGATACTCCCTATACTCCTTTCCCCTTGTTCTTTTGACAACTCAAGAATATATCACTTTGTCCACTTCTTCAAATTTATGCTTACGTAATTAATGTAACCATCTTTGCTCATTCTGCAAATCTGAATGTGTATCCCTTTGTGCACTTGTTTCCCCTTCGTAATACTTATACAAATCAGCAACATTAAATAGGGGAGATATATCTATACCTACTATAAGTTCACTTTCATATGCATTGGATGAAAACTTTCTCAACACTTTGCATGGGCCTATCTTTTTCCACTTCAATGTGTTATACGTTCCCTAAGGGAACCTTTCTTTCCTCAAATGTGCCAATACCAAATCACCTACCTAAAATTCTTTCTCTTCTGTGCACATCAACACGTTCTTTACATTTTATGGCACTATTCTCCAAGTTTTCCTTCACTTCTGTATGCAATTCTTGAAGGCACTCAGCAAAATCCTCTGCAACAATACTCTTTCTACCCAAATATGTACTATCTCTCAATTCATCAACACCCCTGGGCCTATAACCATAAACAATAAGGAATGGGCTTTTCCCTATACTTTGATTAATTGAATTATTGTATGTAAATTCTTCTTTGGCCAATATCAAACCTATTTGATTAGGTTTGTCACCTACCAAACATCTCAACAAATTACACACACTTCTATTCACAACTTTAGTTTACCCATTAGTCTGGGGATGACAAGCGAAACTGAACCCTAACTACGTTCCCAATTTCTTCCACAAAGTGTGCCAAATATGGCCAACAAATTTGGTGTCCTGATCTAAAACAATACTTTTTGGCAATCCATGCAATATAACTACCTCTTTGAAAAATAATGTAGCTATATGCAAAGCATCATTTGACTTCTTGCATTGAATAAAATGGACCATTTTCAAAAATATATCAACCACAACAAAAATTGAATCATTACCTCTTTCTGTTTGCGGCAATTCCAAAATGAAATCCATGCTTATGTGCTCCCATGGCCTCTCTGGTATAGGCAATGGTTGATACAAGCCTATATTTTGTCTTATGCCTTTGGCATGCTGACAAATTCTACAACCTTGCACCATCTTTTTTACATCTGCATTCATCCTAGGCCAATAATTTCCTTCATTTAGTTGTACAAATATTTTGTCGACTCCAAAATGTCTACTCAGATCTCCATTCTTCTTTTCTCTTATCAAAATTTCCCTCACCGATCCCTGTGGTATGCACAATCTCTTTCCTTTGAACAACAATCCTTCTTGTATGAAATACTCTAGCCATGGAGTTCTATCATTCTCTACTCAAATTTTGCATGCAGGCCATGCCTCTTTGAAATCTACATCTTCTTCATATAACTCCCACATAGAATCAAAGCCAACAACATTCACTATTAATTCATTCAGCAACAAACATCTTTGACTTAACACATCAACTACCTAGTTAGATTTCCACTTCTATGTTTCCAAACAAATGAATAACTCTGTAAAAATTTAACCCACTTCATATGTTTCTGTTTCAACTTACTTTGGCTATTTATAAACTACAGTACACAGTGATCTTTGTACAACACAAACTCCTTAGGTAGAAAATAATATTGCTATTTATTGAGTGCCTGTTTAATAGCATAGAACTCTTGATCGTACACAAAATATTTTATTTTTCTCATTCAACTTCTCACTAAAGTAGGCTATCAATATTTCATCTTGACTAAGGACCCATCTAATCGCTATCCCACTTGCATCACAATCTACTTGAAACACTTTGCCAAAATCAGGCAGTGCCATCACATGATGTTCGATCACTTCTCTTTCAACAACTAAAAACTCTTCTCTACTTTAGCTATCCAACTGAATTCTCTTCTATTACATTTTATAGTCTCCGTAATAGGTGCACAAATTCCACTAAAATTTTTGATAAACTTCCGATGGAAGCTCACCAGTCCATGAAAACTTCTAGCTTCAAACATACTTCTTGGTGAAGGCTAATCTACAATTGCTTTGACCTTTTTTGGATCTATTTTCAATCTATCTCCAAAAATAACAAATCCCAAATATACCAACTCTTCCTTTATAACTACATTTTTTAAAATTTACTAACAACTTCTCCTATTTCAACCTTTACAAAATTGCTCTAACGTGCAACAAATGTTCTTTTGTTTTACTAAAAATCAGAATATCATCCAAATACACAATGGAAAACTAACCAAGAAAAGGATTCAACACTTCATTCATCAACTTCATAAAGGTGTTGGGAGCATTTGTCAATCTGAACAATATTACCAACCATTTGTACAAACCATCTTTTGTCTTGAAAGTTGTCTTCCATTCTTCTCTTTCTCTTATTTTTATTTGATGGTATCCACTATTTAAATCAATTTTCATGCAGTACTTGGTTCCACTCAAACAATCCATCATATCATCCATGCATGGTAGTGGAAACCTATACTTTATTGTTATCTTGTTTATGACCCTTGAATTTGTACACATTCACCATTCTCCATCCTTTTTGGATGTCAACACTGTTGGAACAACACATGGATTGAGACTTTCTCTTCTCAGCCCTTTATCCAACAATTCTTGCACTTGCCCATTAATCTTCTCATTCTCCATTGGTATCATTCTATATGGTACTTTATTTGTTAAACTCACACTAGGCATCAAATCCACATGCATGGACTTATACTCCTCATAAGTGGTAATCCATCTGGAAACTCCTTCATCACTATATTTGCATATTCATCCAAAATTTACTAAATTTCTATTGGCAAATTTTCATTCTTCTCTACTATCATAGATTTTGTAGGCTGAGGAATAAAAGCATAACATGCTCTCTCTTTCTTCAATTCCTTCAAAAATTTCTTTTCCAAAATCAAACAAATCTTGGGACTATTTTCTATTTCTTCTTCCTTATCTTTCAATGAGTTCAAAGTATATTCTTTTCCATCTTTCTTTAGCTTATATGTATTTGTTCTCCCATCATGTATAGCTTGTCTATCAAATTTCCAAGGTCTTCCCAAAAGAATATGACATGCATCCATAGGCATCACATCACAAAGAATATAATCCTTATAACTACCAATCTAAAAATTTATAAGACATTATTCACTTACCAAGAATTGATACCGCTTTTTGCAACCACAAAACTTTGTATGGAGTGGAATGTTTCAACTTCTTCAAATTCAACTTTTCCACCATTTCTTCAAACACAATATTGCCATTACTACTATTGTCCACTATGACCTTACAAAAATTTCCACCTGACTTGCACTTATTCAAAACAAATCTCTTCTTTGGACTAGTTCTTGTTTTTCCCTCGTTGGATTTAATAGTATTCTTTGCAGCATCAAAGACTATCCATCTTCAAGATCTTCTCCATGCTTTAGTGAAGCCACACTTTCATTATCTTCTTGTGTTGTATTAATTCTTGTTTCTTTTCCTTTTCCACTACCCTGTTGTATTTGAGGACATTCAAATGCCCTGTGACTAGTTTCTCCACATTGGTAACATGCTCCAATGAATCCTCTTCCTCTGCATCTTCCAAATATCCTCTTTCTCAAGAATAATCTCCTCTTCCCTTGTTATCCCGGGGGCTTGTTTGAGAGGTGTTGGCTTCTCCTTGTTTTGTTGATATCCTCTACCACTGCTAGACTGTCCTCTGGAATTATTTTGTTTCCTTACAAGTTTTTCTTCTGCCTTCAATGCATATTGATAAGTTTCTTCAACACTTTGTATTTGAACCATACTTATTTCATCTTGAATGGAATAATGCAAACGATTAACATACCTTGATACTTTCTCAGCATCATCATCTACATGTCCAGCCTTGATGTTTAGTCTATAAAATTCTTCGGTATACTCCTGTACATTCTTCTCTTTCTGTTTCAAAATTTGCAACTTCTTGAACAAAATGATTTGATAATTTGCAGGCAAAAAATTTGCCTTCAACTTAGTCACCATTATATCCCATGTTTTGATTTCTCCTTGCCTTTTCATTATATTCTAGTTTGCACGTGATCCCACTATAGGGATGCATGTCCCTTCAATTTTGTGCATGCAAATTTTACCTTCTTTAGATCTTTGATTGATTCGAAATTAAAATATTTCTCCATCTCTGAAATCCAGTCAATTAATTCTTTTGGATTCAAATTTCCATGAGAACTCGGTGGATCCAATCTGGGTTTGCTACTGATCTTTGACAAAGCCTGCAAAAACCTTCCTTTTGGTTCGTTCATCTCATCTTCGGTGTCTATTTCTTGCTCTTCAATTTCATTCTCATCCTCATTAACATCCTCTACATGTACACCTCTTCGTTGCACCACATCCATAACATTTAATCTTGCCATAAGTCCCCTCAATATCTCTATAATTTCACTAGCTCGTGGTGCTTCTCTTCACCCTCATCCTCTATGTATCATATCTCATGAATCCTCTCTAGTTGCAGGTTTTCTCTTTTTCTCACTCACCCACAACAAATATCTTTAGGATTTTTTCTACTCAACACAACCCAAACCGGGCTTTGATACCACTTAATGCAGTCTAAACCTGAATATCTTATTAGACAATCGTAATTTAGCATTGACAAAATTTATGAGACAACAATATCCACAATCACATCACAATTTAAAAATCTTTTATTTATATACAAATTTCATCAGGAGCACAAAATTTTACAATTTCAACAATACAATCTTTCTCCTCACAATACTTCTTCTCCAGAAATTTTCTCCCAAAACCAATGAAAAAACCCTCCACAAGGAACATCGACTCCATTTTATTCTTCTGGTTGGGGAAGTTGAACGGTTCCCAGCTCATAAATTAGAATTGAATCGACACAATTAAATAACTATATCTTTAAGCATCCTTCGAACCAAAGAAAAGAATGGCCGAAAACATAATACATTTGACGATTTGGAGCTTTACAAAACTTTCAAATTCTCTTAAATATCCTTTTAGTGAATCATGAAATGTTGGCACTGTGCTTTCAAATGCATATCGACATTGTTTTAAGTATTCAAATATCTATTTCGAGGGAATCGACATTATGGTGTCCCACTGAACTTCTTTATCGGAAACCCACCGCCTTCGTGAACCTTCAAATTGCATGTTGACAAATTTACTCCTTAAGAGTACCTTGCATTGCCCAAACTCTGCTTGGAAATGTGTTTTGGCGTTTGCACTCACCTTCAAACCTCCTGTGAGTGCCTTGTCAGTGAAATAATATTTTGATGAATCTTCAAATGGGTGTTTTGGCATATCGGGATTTGTAAGAACTTCCAAACTCCAATGTCGGCAACTCTCTTAGTACAAGAACTTAGAGTTTTCCTGAATTACCATAAGTAACGTTTGAAGTTTTCTCAAAACACTTTTTGGTGAGTCAAGAATTTCATGAACCTTCGAACTTCCCTGATATCACATTTCAGTGAATTCAACATGTATTAAACTTACAGCCCCTTCAATTTTCATTGGCACTAATACCTTGGTGAATGCATAACTCTTCATCAACACATTGCTTGGTTCAGGTATTGACAATTTCACCGAAGCAATTATAAAACTCCTTAAGCATTTCAAATTTTCTTTCAGCAAAATGAAGTATTCATGTTCTAAGCATTTCACCAAAACACTTCATAAAAGTCTTAAGTGTTGCGAGACACTTTTCACAAAACAAGATTATCATAAAACCCTTTCGGCCAAATGAAGAGTTCTTGAAGTCACATTTTCCGAAACTCTTCATACAAGATGCTTCAAAATACCTTTCGACGAAGTGAAAAGAACTTAAGTCTTCTCTGAACACATTGTGAAACCTTGAAAAAAATTCTCGAAATACATTTTGATGTGCAATGAAGTTCGAGAACTTCAAAGATGGCTGATTTATTTCAAACTGCACCAAATTTGACCAAACCTCATCAAACTGAAACTTACCAAATGTGGTCTGAATTCAATCAATTTTGAATCTGAAAACACTCCTAAAGAGAACCACCAAAACCAACAGAAATGAAACAAAATTGAACAAAACAAAACAAAAAAAAAATTAAAATGTTTTTGATTGATGTAGGTTATGCACTTGGATGCTCTTGTATCACAAATCTACAGAGTAATCATTCACAACAAATGAGGCACAATCTCTTTTAGGGATTGTGTGTATTGTCATTATTGCCCCTAGGATCTTCTAGGCATATATTTTTGGGTGGATGATGAGTCATCCCTATTTGTCTCTATATATTGTAAAATATGACCTTTTGTAAGCATTTGAACCGTCTTTCTATAGCTAAGCCATTTTTTGGCTTGATGCATTAGCTTCTCCCTTTGCATGCTTAGAACTAGAATACCTCCATGATTGTGTCTCTAAACTAATTATTTTCTATCTTTTAACTTAAGAAGCAATATTGTAATCACAGGTTTATGAGGCTGTTATTCTAGCAATTTTGACTCATTGCTATTGTGCATGAAATATTGTGTTTATCATAGTACTATCAGCTAGTCCTAGTCTTTCATTGGTTCTTATCTAGCTATGCAAAGATCTCTCCTTTGGCTTACAACCTTTTAATTTCAATAATATTCTTTCAAGTAATCTCTCTCTCTCATAAAATTTCCATAAGCTTTGCAGGAACAGAGCTAACCCTAGGCCGAAGATTGATTTGTTGACTTGGTTTGCACCCAGGCCAACATTTCTTTCCATTGTTGATAGTTTTGAGTAGCATATTTGTGGGTATACTCCCTAAACCAAAAAGAACCGTCAATAGTTAAGTCACAAAATCTTGTCAACCTGGTACTCTATAAAGACATGATTAAATGTTGATCAAATCCCAGTGGCAAAAATACAAGGTTACTATGTAGTTAGATAGGAATATAGTCTTAGGATATGTTTTGGCATTTTTGTTTCCACACAGTTTGTAATTTTATGAAGTTTTAAAATGGCTTGAAAAGTTGATAATAGGTTTTAAAAGGGTTGTTTGAGGTTCAAACATGTTTGTTTTAGAATAATTTCAAGTCTGAATATAAATACTATCAATCCACAAGTATGAATTTTTAGTTTTGACAAGTGGTTGCAATTTCCTACACAGTGCATGTTCTCCCTAAAAAGATTGACAATGGGTTCACAATCACATTTCAACTTGTTCCATTTGATTAAAACTCCAATAATACATAAATGAAGTTGCGCTAGGGAATAAACAAGTGGAATCATGAAATTTTAATGTAGTTTGTAGTTTGCCTTTTGGAAGTCGCTTTCACTTCAAAATTACACATGGTCGCATGTTGATTTCTAGGTGCAAATTCATTAATCTTAGTGAAATTTTAATTGCATGATCAATTAAATCACCCAATCGACAAGAATGTGGAGTCACAATGTTTGAATTTGCAATCACAAGTCTAAGTGAAGCGGTTAAAATTAGGTTTTTTTTGCTTGTGTGAATTCACAAGTGTTCCCATAGTTTTGGTTGATGAGGTTTGTAATTTAATAAAACATCAATTTCAATTTGACTTGGTGGAGCTTTAGAGTCTTGTAGCAAAAATATAAAAAATGTGTTTAGAATAAAAAACTTTGCTACAATGTAAAGCATTGAAGTTTTGAAATTTGAAAGCACAATTTGCAAAACGGGTATTTTGGACTCGAATGTTTGCCATAGCAAAAAGGGGTGGAAAAGTGGAACTTTGATACACATTTTCTAGTGTCCTAAGTGCCTATGTCCTCTTGCTCCCTAAAACCTCGCACTATACAAAGAAAACACCAAAAAGAAAAAAAACAAAAGCCCTTTTAAGGGCGGAGATGTGAAGCATTGAGGCATACAAGGAAAAGTGCAAATGGCTCCTTCCTCCTTGCATCCTCGTGAATCCAAAAATCTTGCAAAATCATACATACATATTAAAAAAAAGAAGGAAAAGGTTAAAAATCCCTTTAAAAGGGCGGAGGTGTGGAAACCCAATCCCTCATCCTTGCATCCTTGTGACTCCCAAATTCTTGCAAAATCATACATACATATAAAAAAAGAAAGAGCAAAAGGTTTAAAAGCCCTTCAAAAGGATGGAGGTGTGGAAACCCAACGCACATAAGGAAAAGGAGAATTAACATTGGGTCCCTGCCCCTCATTTCTCCTTACAAAGCTTATATTAAAAAGAAAATGCAACACAAAAGGATATGCACAGACTTCACCTCCATGCATGATGAAATGAAATGAAAGATTTTAATAACATCCACGAGACCAAGCAATCTAAGGGACCCAGAAAATGACTCCTCAAGACATTTTCAATCTCCTTTCGAGGTCAGATCTTCTACTATGAATCTTGATCAGTAAACCAGTCGTATTGTGAATCTGTGCTTCCTCAAATAACTCACTAAGGCTATCCACCAACTATTTTCATACTGGCTTCGAAGATCCGCATATGCAGCACACTCAATGATGAAATGCCATTTAGTTTCAACCACCCCTTTTTCACATAAAATGCATGTTCTTTCAGGATACCCTTCCTTAGGGATTGTCCATCTACTCATCTCACATCTAAGATGATGGGACCCAATCCTCAGTTGAGCAACTAAAATCCTAGCCTTTTCCTTGAGAGAAACCCACATATAGTCTTTTTCACCATGCTCCCATGTGGGATTGAACTCTTTTACATAATGTTCTTTTTTCGGCCAATATGTTTTGACCACATGGCAATCCTAAATTTATCTAATACAAACTTTTTTATTTACTTCTTATTGTTAGGACAATCTTGCAAGCTAATATGCCACTTGCCCATCCACTTCTTGTTCTGCTTCATCCACATCTTCGTCCTACAGTCTAACCTCTCCCCCACATCATTTTGGGCCAGCAATACTTATCCATATTTCCCACATTTTTTAAGTAGCTTAATATTATTATGATCGTTGACACCTCCATCAAGAAAGTTCTTGCTTTAGCTAAAAAGATCTCATAGGGGACCATTGGTTTGACTTTAAAATTGTTGGTGATAAGATGTTTTTGAATTCTGTTAATTGTTTCCACTTGTGATTCGACATGCTGCTTCCCCAAACCTCACACCCATAAAGGACAACCGACGTGACCAACAAACCAAAAAGGGTTTTCTTAGTTTTCCAATCCCAAAGTTCTTCTTTCCTAGACCTGTTCAGGAGCAAGTAAGAGGCTCTCCACCCACCTAAAATACTTTTCACTTTACAAGTCTCCCAACTGAGCCTATTGTGAAAATTGTTGGAGTAACAATAAGCAAGATCACTTGCAAAATCAAATAACTCTTCCACACATGAATATGAGCACAAAGAAAGCCAAATAACTATCAACAAGCATCCAAAATGTCAAGCATAAACATATATTAACTTCACTTAGTAATTTACATAGAAATGCCTTATTATATAGGCATGGATGAGGCAATCCACCTTTCATGCATGAAGATAAGTGTCCTATAGGTGTCAACCTTTGGAGCACTTGGAATGTACAAACCAACTACCTTTTGACCAAGTCATCAACGTTGGTGACAAGTGTTGGGTGACTACAAAAGTCCCTGTTGAGGTGAGATGGAAAGTCTTCCAACCTCAAGAGGTATGTACATGAGGTTTACCAAACAACTAAGTAACATCTAATGGCCTAAAAGGTTGCACATTAAGTTAGACAAGATGTTCTCTAACCTCATCAACCTAAGTACACTTAAGCTATAGTGAATATATAAATTATTCACTCTAACACCCCCCTTAAGTGATACTTGGGGAGATCACAAAAGTACAAGAGATACCTAAATATGAGTCTTGACAACTAGGCTTGATGAGGTACCCATGTACAATAAAGTCTACCACAAATAGAGAAAAAGGAGAAAACCCAGTGGGAAATAAAACTCCTCTCCAAAAGAGAGAATGAGAAGAAAATAAGTCTCCTCAAAGATATCTTTGAAAGATAGGAACATGAAGAATTCTTGAAGCATGTCGAAGCTGTAAACTCTACTGAAGAAGAACTAGTATCTATTGGAATCAACAAACCCTCCAAGAATATAGATCAGGACGAGACACAAAACTCTACACGAGTGCCCTCAATAACACTACTCAACTATATAGCACAGATGACAACAAGGAAAAACAATTTGTAAAGTTGAAAGTATAAATGGTACAATGATCAAAGAGGCACAAATAAAACTGCATGAGTGACCTCAAATGACACTATTCAGTGTGCAAGTGGTGCTCTACAAAGATACAAAAGTCTCACAATTACTGATCAATTGAAAAGTAGAAGGATGATTTGTCCAATACTTCACTGAAAAGAAGCATTAACAAAACCATGTGATACCCCCCATAATGCTGATAGGAAAAGGCATTGGCAAACCAATTGAAAAGTGTGTAGGTGGATAGAGATACATAATTAGGTCCAATATGATGTACAAACATGAGGCTCGAATGTTGTTGTGGAGGTACACTCACTAAACAAGATTGTGATGGAAAATAACAAGGCACTAACACAACCCCCCATGGCACTTTATAAATTAGTGCATGTACAAAAGAGACACACTATGATGTGCAAAAATCCCCCCAAAAAGAACATAAGATTAGTTTTGGCACTTTATTTTAGTGCATTTACAAAGCAAATAGTGCTTACAAACAAATATAGTATTTGGAGTTCTTACAAATGTCTAAAAAAGGGATCACAGGCTGAAAATATAATTCTCTGATATAAAATGAAGAAACTGATGGCACCATAGAGAAGTACATGGAAAAAATACAATTAAAAAAAAAAAATGACCCAAAAAAGAGTCCATACGCCTAAGATATGGCTCATCAAAGTTCCCGAAATGAGAACTGCACAACAAAAACACAAAGAAAAGAGAATTATGGAAAAAACTAGAAGCACAAACTAAAAAATATCTTCACGACTATGAAGAGCATGAAATTTTGCCCCGTTTCAAAACAATGCTCGAAAAAAGAGCACCGTATGAGCAAGAATGAAGCCTCTAAAGATGGGCTTCCAAAAACAAAGCTCCAACACTGAGGGGTAGAAGTTGCAAAAATATCCACCTCCACCAAATTTAGAGGAACTACGCCAAATTTGGAGAAACCACAAAATGTAGAAGCCTACTAAATAAAACAAGTCTGCTACCAAAAATGGAAGAACAACTAAACCTAGCAGACAAGTTAGAGACTGCCAAATTTGGCACTATGGCCAAATAGTGCATGAAAATTGAGGTAGGTACAAGCACAGATGTAGAGATTGGGCATGTTTTTTTAATAAAAACATTAAAAAATTTATTGAACAATATTTTTTTAATAAAAAAAATATTTAAAAAAAATGATATAAAAAATTGTTTTAAAAAATATATTAATCAATTCCTAGGTACTTGCATTCTTCCACTATCTCTAGCATGTTACCTTCAAAAATGAAATTAACCTGCTACTTCTTCCTTTTTAATGAGAAAATCATGACCTTGGTCTTGTTGGTATTCACTTGCATCCTGACCTCTTGACAAAAGAGCTCTAAAGCCTTTAACTGTGCATTCAAACCATTGGCTATTTTTTCCATTAAAATAAGATCATCAACATACAAAAGTAACTTCACCACATAGCTTGACAGCTGATGTAGGAGCATCTGGGTTCACTGGCAATCCTGTGTCACCAAAAATATGTTTTATTTCCTAAGTTGTTTTTGGATTTATTTCTTTGCATGTTGGTTTTTGTGTTTCAGGAGAATTTTGGACTTACTTGGTCAATTTTAGGACATCATCTTGTAGAAAACCCAAATGGGTATCTCTAGTTAAATTTTGGTGCAGATTGGACAAAATCTGGCTAAGTTACAGCCAGTCGGAGAAATCTTGAGTTTACAAACTCATAGGTTCACTAACGGCTCAGTTCACCGATGGGCGACTTCGCTGATAGGCTTTTTTTTATCAAGTTCACTTTTCAAATATAAAGGGAAAGTTATCTCCCAGCATTGAAGAAAACTATTATTGGCAAAGTCTCATGTTTTAAAACTTTATCGGCAAAGTCACGAGTTTTCTAACTCACAAGTGTGTCGATGCTTCTTTCAGTCAACAAGCTTTGCTACGATGGGGCCAAATTTCATTGGTTCGTGGTGATGCACAATTGCCTATAGTAGATAAGCCAATGGTTCATGGGTTCTGCAAAAAGCCGATAAGTCGATAGAGGCTTAAGCAAGGAGTTTAGGTTTTCCCAAAGTTGTCGATGATGTTGAAGTCAACTGTTGACCAACTCCACGTTTTAAAATTCATTTTGTTGATATGAATGGATCTCTTTAGTTGGAAAAGCTTCATGATCTCTAACTAGTTCGCAATTTGTTGATTTGCCAACTAGGTTTGGGAAAACTAGATTTTCTTGACAAAGGGCACTATGAGTAAAGAGATTGTACGGATGGTTTGAGAAATCATCATTTTGCCGATAACAAAGGAATATGCTCAAGTTCATGGAAATGTATTTTTTCCAACATGTCATTCAAACGAATAGTTCTCGAATGGGTCAATTCACCGATAAGTCCGGAGAATTAAACTTTTGCCGATAGGCATTTATAATTACGGTTTGACAAACTGAACATTTGCCGATAATGGACTCCAAGGTTTGAGGATGTTATGATTTGCCAATAGCTAAAAGGCAAGCGGGTAGTTAGTGAAATCATTACTTTGCCGATAACATGTGGTGGAGGACTTAAGTTTGCAACAGGCTGCATTTGCCGATAGTCACCCACTTAATATGTCACAGAATATTAAGATTGACAAACTTAAACAAAGATCGATATGGTTCATGGGAAAGGTATTTTGCCGATAACTATCACAAAACCAAATATGTATAAATTGATGGAAATACACAATGGCGACGGGAATATGCTATTGGGATATTTAATGGTAGAGGTTTAGTTTTGGTAATTGTTAAACCGTTGGGTGGTTCATTCAATTGTATAATGACTCATGGCAGTTGAACTATTTTTGGGAAGAATGTCATAAATAGTTTCTTGTACTCCTGTAAAGGGGTTCGATGGTGAATCAGTTCGATGGTTGATTATGAATAGTTGGTTCATTGGTTGAGGAGATTTTGGTTATGGTTTGATCTCTTGGAGGAAGAGACATTGGAGAAGTTGTTGTAAAACAAAGATTGATGTATCTGATGATTGCGTAATGTATTTTGTACTCTTGTAATCATTTTGTTGTTGATAATAATAGATTAATTTTTGTGGTGGCATGATGTTTGTGTTATTATTGTTTGATTTGCTACTTAATTCAATAGTCTAATAAGACCCCTGAGTTTAGTCCTCTATCAGCAGTTGTATGCCTTCTTCGTTGGTTTTGTTTAACCACTCTTCAAGTTTATCAATATATAAACCAAACAAGGTGGGGGAGAGAGGACATCCCTGCTTGACTCCAATATCATGACTAAAGCATTCAGCCATACCCTCTCTAGTTCTAATTTTTGCCTTGAATTGCTCATAAAGCTTATGCATTGCCGCCTGATAAAGATTATGCATTGAACTTTAAAAACTTCCAACTTCCACATTGAGTTCCACTTCCTTCTCAAATAGAGCAAATGCCTCAAAGAAATGTCATCACCTACGATGCCATGATTCAGAGGATTTTTCGCAATGAATTCACTGAGAAGGCGTTAGAAACTTTAAATAAAATGTAACTGGCGTATGTAAAGCCAAATTCCACAACCTTTGCTAGCACCTACTCGGCCTATGGGTGACCTTTTGATAGTATACTCTCTACCTGTGCTAGAATGGGTGCCATTAGAATAGGGTGGAGACATCCATCAAAGCATAATAGAAGGGGGATTTCATGTCAAATATTATAGTATGTTAATACTCTAAAATCATAGAGAAGGCATGTGAACTATGTGACATAATACATCAAAGAAATGAGATCTCTAGAACACCGTGCACAAAATGGATTTTATTGAAAAAGATTTAAAATTTTCAAGCAAATGTTGTTTGTAGTTATAAACACCCAGGTAGAAATTTATGCAAAATGTGAAAGCCCATGAATTATTTGACAAAATGTATCATGAAATGTTAACCTAGAAAAGTGATTTGTGAGCTGTTTGAGAGAATGCCTAAAGAATTGTGGTGTTAAGGAATGAGATAATTGTAGGATATGCACAAAATGGATTTGTTGAAAGGGGTTTAAAAACTTTTAAACAAGTGTAATTTAGCATAGAAAAATTTTAAGTTCCATAAATTTCATTTCAAAAGAAAGCTTTGAAGCTAGATTCTACAAATATCTGTCAAAATAAATTCAACAAAGGGAATTCATCAAAATTGTAGTTATTAATTATATGGTTAACAAGTGATCCAAGCTCTCTTTACAAGCATTTGGTGTAGACTAGTTTGATGAACAAGATGAAAATAAGATGATAATTAAGGCATCTTTCTCCAATTGGTGGTTTTTAGGGCTCTTCAATCGTCTCCCATGAAGTGTCGTCACGTTGTGGTCAACATGCTAACATTTTACATTGGGGACCAACCCCAACATAAAGTGCCGACATGTTGACCACAATGTATCGACACTTTAAGCTCTTCCCTCTTCAATGATATTTATTGGCACTCACTCTTGTTATATATACAATGCTATGTGAGTTGGGGGATTGGGATTTGAGATCCTTACTTTGGTCATGGCTATAGCAATTGCTTTATTTATGCATGGAAATCCATTTCATAGCAATTTTTTTATTGTTGTTATACAAAATAGAAATAAGAGCCACCTTTCAGAGGAGAGCTTGCTCAATTAGGTTTGGGGTGTGAAATCAATGAAACATGGACATCTAAGACATTAGAATGTGCTTTTTAAGTATTAAAAGAAGATATATAATATTGCAAAGAATGCCTCTAAAGGTAAGGTTGACTTTAGATGGTCATTAACGACCACCCTCTTATGGAGTTTAAACTTACGAAAGTCCTAAAAAGGGAGCACTAATTGACCTTCCTATCATGCCCCTTGTAGTAAAGCTTTAGGTGACTGGCGATCTAGAATATGATGATGATGTATGAATACCTCGAGGGAATGATATTAGAGTTGATAGAAACATGCTACGAGATATTTATTTATGCTTTGTGCAAGTAAGAAAATTTGATTAAGACACCAAAATGCTTTTGAAATATGAAGCGGATTTGGCACCATTGCAACACTTTCGTTCTCAATGTGCTTGTCAGTAATTGTTTTAAGTCACATGAAGTTAACTATGCTTGGTTTATCTTTGATAGCATGCAAAGTCTACAACAAAATTTAATATGTGACTTGGACAAATATGATGCAGGTGTGTGGAAGTTCATGAAGAAGACTGAAGAATCAACATCTATAGATTTTGCTCATGATATGTTTGACAAATACTTTGAAGGGAGGTGCATTTATAGCCAGTGCATGTGAATTGTTCAACATAATGTTGCGACAATCAAATGCCCATCAAATTTATGCAAAGACTTAATATTTTGTTGTAAAGTTAGTCTTATTAAAGTTTGTAGCATACTTATTTTAACAAGTTATGAAAGATACGCTCATTTTTGGAGGCTTTGTAATTTTCTCAAGTAGAAAGTGAAGCATTTATATGGGATAGTGAACAACTTTCACCTATTTATTGTAAAATCATGACATTTTAAAGGGTTACAAATTTTTGCCTCTCAACACAACTACTATATAAAAAATAAAAAATAGGTTTTGTGCTTTGATTTTTGAAGGAATTTGAAGAATATTTTTTAACTTGTTTATCATTTTATTCTTTGTTGATTGTAGACTATTCTTATGTTTAATGTGTAATCTATTCCTCATATTTTCCTTACATGTTTAGGGTGTGAATTGCCAAATATTCATTCTTTTGCTAATGGTGCATGCATAAATCGACATAATTTTGTGTCTTCATTTTGTTGTTACACATTCATTTCATTTTCCCTTTACTTTCGAGGTCCATCTTCAAGGAATCCATAGACGGTCTTCTTTGCATTTCTCATCTATGGTTGCTCCATGTTTTTACCTTTTCTATTTTTGTGCACTATTGTACTTTTGGTTAAAAGTACATGAAAATCATAAAAACTCCCATCATACGATAGAGCCGCCTCTCTCAAATGTGGAGGAAAATCACCCATCCAATAACAATTTCTCTAATTGTTGCAAAAAACTTGTCACTGCACATTGGGCGAGTCAAGATGATTTCAATGAAATGTCATAACGACAAGTTTGTTTGCTAACACTGCCACACATGTTTATTATTCTTCTTGTTCAACTTCTTGTAATGCTTCTTATAAAAAACTTAAAAATATCTCAAGGGATTTCCTTGGGCCTCTTTTAAGAAGGGAAAGGGCTTTCACATGTTGACTAGGAATTTTGTTGTCTTCCTTATGAATCTGGAGGGCTCAGGCTTATAGATACCCATCATTAAGGGTGAGCATTGTGTGCTAAGTGGATAATCATATATATTAAACTGAATGATGCCTAGAAAATTTTGCTAAGGATTTATATTTCCTTTGGGGTCCCTCATGGCAGATAGGCTTCAAAAGGACTTATCATTCATAAAATTCCCATTATGAAGGAGCAAGTTCAAATTTAGGGCACTGTTGTTGCCAATAGTACATGGAAACCCTAAGAGGCCATCAAACCTTAGTTACTCTAGAATAGAAACAAATTTAGAACTAGGATTTCTATCAACCAACAATCTCTTTAGTGGTCACTTGTGATCACTTACTAGGATAGACCTTTAGCTAAAGTTTGCTACATTCATGCCCTAAATTTTTTCCTATAGGGATTTATTTCATTTCATACCTCTTTTGTAGAACCACTAGGAATTGGATGTCTTGGCTTGATTTAAAGGTCAAATTTAGGCTCTCCAACTAGGATCATGAGTCTTTTAGACTATTGTGAAGTTAATTGCTCTCGAGATGCTTCACAATATTAACATTAGATACATTAAACCTTGGTGGAAGGATTGGAAATGGTATCTTGATACCCCTTCCAAAATTACAAGCCTCATAAAGGCTATTCATGGCTCTCTTTGAATTTTCTAATGATTCAAAAGCTCAACAACAAATGGGGTTTTTAGTCCACATCCACTCACTAGCAATGCAAATTTCATACAATTTGGTTAGCCATTCTAGAACCTAAGCTTTCTCATTTTGCTTAGTGTCTTTTCTACTAGGGTCTCCCTGTTGGATCTCATTGGATCCATCTAGGTGTTTCTAACTCATGTTGTCCTTTTTGTGATCATCTGGAAACTATCAAGCATCTTTTTAGGTTTTTCCTAGTAAATCAAGATGCTTGTATTTAGAATCATGATTTCTTCAAGCCCTTTTAATCAAAGCTTTTTTCCTAGCACATGATTCTTTTGGGTGATTGGCTAGAATGATGACTGTATTCACCCAAATTTGTCACGCTTTAAGAGTGGAGATTCTATTTAGTATTTATAAAGATACAAACTTAGCTATATTTTCTATGGATTCTCATTTTTTATTGTATTCTAGAGCCAAGAATTGTTCTAATGTGCTATTATAGATTCGAGTGCAAGTTAACAAAGTTGCCCTATAAGTTGCTCACCTACAGACTCTTATTGAGCATTGGGAAAATGCTCCTTGTATTGTTGTTCATGCGCCACCTTCCCTATCTAGTAGGGGTCCTTTCCCTCCTTGAGGGCATAAACATGACCACAACTACAATGATAGATATAGACATCACTCTCATGGCTCACATGTCTCTCCTCAACATAGAGGATGTGGTTGGTCCTAGTAGAAACATGGCTAGTCTATTGCTTCTTAGCCTTGTGATAGGGGTGTTTCTGAGTGGCCTAATAGTGGCAATTCTCATGGTTGAATCTTGCCATTTCTCCTATTCAAAATGATCCTATAGAAAAAGAAAAAGAAGATGAAGGTGTCATCATTAGGTTAGAGCCAATTCCGAATAGCCAGGACCTCTTGGATGGATGGTGGAATCCTCCTGATAGAGACCCATCTTCTCCTCCTACTAGAGTAACACTTGTTGGTTAGCAATTTGATCACTCTTTTATAATTTATTGTATAAGATGTTTCCTTTCATAGACTATTTGAATTATGATGCCATCCCATTCATTTTTTATGAATTAGTGTATACTATTTTATGAATTAATATAAATGGACATTTATTCATTAAAAAGTATTAATAATATCTAACAATTATCAATTAATTCCTACTAAGCTAGACTATTTAATTCTAATTAAATACTTATTCTAATTTACTAATAAATTGAATCAATTTTGAGAATTTAAATAAGCATAAACAATTTAATTGTCACATCTAATTGATTTAATTATCTTGATTAATTTATTTAAACAAACATTACTTCACACTTTGGATTATAGGTTTGTTGCACTTCACATACCAAACCTAGTTTACCTTCCCTAGTACTTGTTCTTGTCAACAACACATCTCAACACATACCTTTGTGGCATTGTTATAAAATAATAACAAGACAATTTAATGACATAAACCCATTTATTGACAATTTAAATAAACCATCATTATCCAATGTAGCCACTTTCATTCCATGAACAAGTACACAAGGGATAGAGAAGCAATTCAAATCAACATTATTGCAACATTTTCATTCAATAGTGTTAGGAATTAGGGATGTTACATCCTCCTTTTTTAAAGCACACCAATGTAATTTAACTATTTGTTTCTTCCTAGTATCTTGTATGTCATACATCAATTCTTTCTTCTAATTATATTTTTAAAAAGTTTGATATAGTTAGGATTTTTTCTTAATTTATTTATTACCTTGATAGAAAAGGAAAGCTTGTTATCAATATAATTATAGTTCCAGATTAGCAACTCAAACTCTCAAAGAATGCAACCATGGTTGAACGATTACTTATGTGGTGGTTCTAGTATGTTTATGTTTAAACAAAAATTCTCTATTCATAGTTAATTTGTTAATCTAAGTAAAAAATCTTAGAAATGTTCCATTCCACAATGCTAGCATCTAAACATAATAGAGTTTTAGAACAAATCCCGGAGCCAAGGTCATGACTCCACATACCATCTTGCATCCATCTTTGTTGAAAACCACCTGCACACTAACATCATTCAATTTATTTACAAAAAGTAGGTTTATCGTCAAGCCTAAAATGTGCAGAACATTGGATGAGGTTTTGATCCTTCTATCTCCAAGTGAAAGTATAGCTCTACCTTGACAAATGATTTTGAGAGAAGAGTTATCTCCAAAGTATACCTATCCACCATTGAAGTTGTCATAATCCAAGAACCACTCCCTATTAGGAGTTGTTGGTTCCCAATATAACTATAACTTGAAACCCTAAAACATTTCACAATCACCAAGGCCAGGGGTGTCGTCAAGGTGATTGAAAGAGGTTTATCAATAGTTCAAGGGTGATTTTGGCCAACTGACAGGAGTGGGTTTACTCCTCTTCACTTTAGGCTCATTTAGGCCTAGGAGGGATATTCCTAGAGGCATGAAATAGAACACAGACAAACAAACAACCATACCCAATGTACACTTGACCCCCAAAGTTGTCACTAAGTCAAGACAAACTGGCTGCACATGCCTTTGATTAAGCTGATTACTGTACTATACATTTGCACCCAAACATGGCAATTTACATTCCTTGAGATGATTCTATTTAACTTCACATACACAAGATACACAGTGCAGGCATACATGTACATGATTCCAAAATACTAAAACAATTTTGCATCACTTCAGATGTATCCCTAGTTATTATGCTGAATCATGAACAACACGAGAAACCCTAAACTAAACCTACTCGTACTCCTACAACTAATAGGATGAGGGTTTGATTAAAATAGTGATTGATCCATCCCCAATATGGACTAGTGCATACTCCATTGGGCAGCTGAGTCATAGAGTGCAAGGAGGAAAGAAAATATGTAGTAGAGGATCAATGGAACCAAACATATATTCACATACATGTCATAAATAGACCTTCATGCGATGGACATACGTAATAATCCAAGAAAGAACTGCAATGATTCATATGCAACAAAAGAAATGGAAAATACAAAGCCTTGTATTAACTTGAATATTGTCACACACCTCCAAACCTCGATTACAATCGTGCTAGCAAATGTGGCAAGGGAAAACATATAGTTGCGATTATACATTTTCTAAAATCATTACAAACTCCCATGGAGACATACCATTACATGCAGATTTGCTGTACACATCCTTCCTACACCATGTTGAATACATCCCTTCACTTGCAGACCAGATCAACGTGATTTGATGCCCTAAAATCAACTTGAGGCACTTGTAGACTAGACAATTGGTTCAACGACCAACCCCTTAAAATGAGTTTCAATCCTTCTTTTA
This sequence comes from Cunninghamia lanceolata, assembly GCA_027924645.1. NCBI lineage: Eukaryota > Viridiplantae > Streptophyta > Pinopsida > Cupressales > Cupressaceae > Cunninghamia > Cunninghamia lanceolata. The sequence continues at coordinate 6,954,665 of BSBN01000165.1, read as the reverse complement.
TAACCTTCGCAACTTGGATATGAGGATCAAATGGATGGGAAAACCCCCAACAACCCCACCAATAGCAATAAAAACATAAATTTCAACTACCCATTTCGTATTAATGGTGATCTAGGAAGTTGTTGGCACATTTCCCTATGTTTCTAAATAGTGGAAGGAACAAGGAGGGTAAAACAGTCGGGCCTCGACCAATCGAGCTTCCACCAAGCAATCAAACTCTAAAAGGGTGAAGAAGGAAACCCCAATCTCTAAAGTCTGAAAGGAACAAAGGGAAACCATCAAATTTTGGAGATCAGGTCTTCACCATACATCATGCATTTGGAAGAGAAGAAAGGGAATTACTTGACTCCCCAATCCTAAAATACTTAGAATAATTTGAAGATCATCGGGATTGGGCATCAGACCCCGCCGCTAATGCTTGTAACCTATAAGTGAACAAGAAACTCTCTGGACTCCACCACCTAAACACTTGGCACCTTAGAGAAATAATCGGGGATCGGGCCTCGGAACCTCACCCTTCCGCCTTCAAAAAGGGAAGAGAAACCTCCCGATCTTCGACACCTGAAAGGCTTAGAAACATTAGAGCTTCGTCAAACTTAAGAAATTGGGCCCTCACCCTTCTGCCTTCAAAAAGGAAAGAGGAAGAGAATTCTCCTGAACTCCATCACCCAAAAGACTTAGAAACATTGGAGCTTTGTCGGACTTCGACGATTGGGTCTTCTGCCAATAGCCTATTTGGAAGAAGAAGGAAGATTGCCACCTTGACCTTCGAGATCTAAAAGACTTAGAAACATTTGGAGATCGTTGGACTTCGGTGATTAGGCCCTCCACCCACTGCCTGCTGGAAGAAGAAGGAAGATCGCCACCCTGAGCACCAAGATCTGAAACACTTAGGCAAATTACAAATTATCAAGGTAGAGTTTTCAGAGTTGATAGGAATGGCATGACATAAGAGAGAACCTCAAAACTCTAAATCCCTGAAAAAGGAAGAAAAAACAAGGGAAAGGCTAGGTAACTTTGGACTTAGCCATTTTGTGGGCTTCTTCCTTGCACTTCAAAAAAGGAAAACACTTCGAATTTTTTCAGAGGGAACCCATTCAAAATAGTCTTAGATTGGATATGAATAATGGGTTCAAAAACAAAGGCACAAAGTGGGAATTTTGATGGATTTGGAAAGATTTTGTAAATTTGGGACATGGTTTTTTTAGGTGCCAACATGAGTCATGTGAAAGGAGGATCTAGAATCAATCAACCATACACCCTTATGTATATGTGTAGAAAGGGATGCCATGAAAACATCACTAACTGTTGTGTCATGTACACACGTCCCACTATTTATATAAGCAAAACGGGGACCCCGTCTTTTGACATGAGCTTTTGAGAGAGTTTTCTAGCCTTTTCAAAAATTTCAGCTTGTTATGTGAGATTTAGGTCTTTGATTAATCAACTTGATTTGAGCATAGAGTTTTTGATGGCTTTTTTTCAAGAATAGTTATACCTCTTTGTATTCATGTCCTAATTGATGAGGTTACTTTTTTGGTGTCAAGATGGGTATATGCATGTAATATATGGTCATGATAAAATGGACTTCAAATTTAAAATCACTTGTCTTCATGACCTCATGTATTAAAGGCTCAAGTTGCATTAATTAAGGTTCAATTCCATGCTCTTGGTTATATTGTGTTATTGAATATATTTTAGAGCATTTTATTGGTTTTATATATCTTAATGAGGTGATGGTTCAAAGTCAAAAGTGTTATCATTTCTAGAGGTTTAAGTTGGCTAAATCCATCTTTTAGGACCTTAAAATGATTTAAAATGGTCATAAAATCTTTCAAATAATATTTGAATGCCAAAATTAAATAATTAAGGAAAAGTACTTTGGTTTTAATTTTATTTTATTTTTAGCTTAAACTTTATGGCATAAGTGAAAAAAGCAAGAAAAAAGCAAAAAAAAACAAAGATAAACCTATTTTAGCTATCATAACTCTAGTTAACTTTTTTCTTTGATTTTTGAGCCACTAAAATAGCTATAAAATAATAATTTAAAGTGCTTAACACCTCATTACAAGCCCTTACACGTGCATGTATGGAATAATGTTATTTGCAATTATTAATTACTTTTTTAAAAATGATTTTATTAAAAACATTTGCATAGGAAGGAGAAAATAACTTGCTTTTTCAGGGTTTAATCTCATGGGTTGCCATTATTATTATTATTTTTTCTCCATTTCCTTGTTTGGGATTCATGCAAACCTTGATTCCATCCTAAGTATGTAAATTATGAAGTGTTTTGACAGGTTATGGACTGATTTTTATGTGAAGAATTTTTATTCATCCATTAAAGGGCAAGGGTTTCAATTTTTAATGATCAATATTGCCATTTATTATTTTATATTTTTGTATACCCTTCAAATGCATGTTGGATATGATATATGATTATTTTTATTTATGTTTGCAGGTCAAGATCATCAGGTGTTTCATATTAAAATTCTTTGTTCTCAAGATTTCAAGATTTTTTTTAAAAGAAGAAAGTAGATTCAATTAGCTTGAACAAACCTACATGACCTACATAGCTGTTCTAAATGCATTATGACAATCCAAAAGACCATAATACCATGATGACGACTCATAATTTTATCAAATCTTGAAGAGGGAGAAGTGTCTTTAGAATCTAAGGGCAAAATTATAACTATTCTTCATTTGTGAATGATCAAAACAAGGCTAAAACTGCATTTTCCCAACTCATAAACCTAGGACAATCCTGTTGCATTTCATTTATGATTTTGTTTTGACCCATACAATGGATTCAAAAGGCATTTATAAGGTGGAAGGAGGCTTGAGTAGGTAGAGAAGATGGAAAGATCAAGAGTATGCATGAAGAGACCAATAAAATAATGAGAAAACACCAAATTTGTGTAGTTGCCTATGGCAACAAATTTGACAAGAAGCTATACTTGACTAATCCATGGCTACAAATGAATATATTTTGAGTTCTAATGACTGAAATTATTTTTTTATGATGAAATTAATGCTTTTGTTTGTTGGTTGCAGGTCTAAGAGGCTAGAAATGTGAAGGGATCAGCTGGAGCTATCATGGAGGAATGGAAACTTGAAGGCACCCTACTGCCCCAACCATGAAGAAATGTGATTTTCATGCCCAAACAACTATTGCACCTACAAAATTAAGCCAATATGATGTCAAAAATGATGAAGACAAACCATATGAGCTATTGCAACACAAAAATCATGCCTAAACATTGTTGTACATGCACATTTGGAGCCTAAAATGATGGAAAATGAAGGGAATGAAGCCATGCAACCGATGGAGGATGAATTGCACCACCTTGTACCTTATTTGTAGCCTTGTTATTGACTCATACAACCTTATACAAGATTCCAACATGTTGTTCCAGGTCTGAGATAAAGATTTGGGGTGGAAAAATGGTGGAAACATGATGGATAGAGGCTAGAAATGCATTTTCTATGGTAGAATTAGTCACCTATAGCTGCATACTCATACTCGCACATGAAAATGAAGAGCTACAACCAAATATGATGGAGAAAATGACAAGCTATAGATACACATGTTCTTTTTATGAATACTTGTCATACTGCAACAACTTGTTGGGGTTGTAGTTGCAAAAATTAAATGCTTGGAGATGTAGTATCAATTATTTAATATTTTTAGCTTCCAAAAAGTTACTTTTTGAGAAAATTATAAAAATTAGTAACAAAAAGTAAATAAAATATTACTTTTGATACTAAGGGAAGCTTGTTGAAAAAGTTACATGGTATAAAGTGGAATATTCCTTGCCACCAAAGTTGACTTTTTTGTTTGAGCAACAAATGTGAACCATTGGATCAAATTGATCGTAGCCATCGGATTTTAGGGTGAAAGCTTCATATGGTAAAGTTGATTTGAATATTTATATAGTTGAAACTCATTGTAAGGGGGGGAAGAATTTAGAATTGGTGAAGAACTAGTGGGTTCTTGTTGGTGTTTTGAGAAAAACTCATTGAAGACATACTTGGAAAACATTTATACTATTGGGATTTGAGGGCAAATACATAGTATATTCTGATTTTTCATGTTATTCTCATGGTTTTCTCCACACCAAGTTTGGAAATTGTTGATGTTTGTCAATCTTTTGAGTTTCATGCAAGTTTGATTCATGGTTTCTAATCAAGATAGTGAATAAAAATTGTTGAGATTCATTGAACTTGTCATCTTACAAAGTTTGTTTCATGATTTCTAAAGACCAAGTTGAGTTTGTTCTTTCATTTTTAGATGAAGATTTATGGAAATTTGATGAGTTTGCAAAGTATTCATACCATTAGTATTTTTTTGATTGTAAATTACCTTGTGTGGTTAGCCTGAACACCCATAATTTCACCATTGAAGATTGCACCTCCTTGAATCTTGATTGTTGAATTGTCATGATCAAATTAAATGTTTGCAAACATTTCTATCCATTTTTTAGGCTGAAATGATTGAAAGGGTTAAGTTTTAGTTAGTTTTCTTAGTAACCTTTCTCTATCTTGCCTTGCTTTTGCACTTTTTTTAATCAAAACTAGTTAGTTTAGAGTTGGAATAGGATTCTCAAACCTGCATGGTGATGTTACAGAGTTGATATTTTATGAATGCAAGTTGATGTATTGCTAGTTATGAGCTGAAATGATACATTTTATGGCAATATATCTTTATATCAATTTGTTTATGCATTGCTAAATCTAAAAACTGATTGGTTTATATGATTTTTAACCTTATTTGTTGGAGTTTGTCTAAATTCATGTAGACCCCTTGATTGGAATAGCAAAACAACATCATACAATTGAGTTATCTTGTGGAAGCCAAGACCTGGTGGTATAGACCTTGGGGTAGTCATTTTCTATTTATTTGGTGTTTGATTCCTTTTAGGAGAGGTAAGATACTTGGTATTTTATCTAAGTTGTGTGCAAAAACACCTGTCAACAGATTGGCTCTAGAAGGAGGGCATGAGTGGTAATTTTGGGTACAATCTTTCTAATTTCATTGGTTTATTACACATTTTTAGATGAGTTAGATCTTGGGGAGGTTTGACTAAAATGGGTAGCCCTTTGTGTATACCTGGGGTCCAATATGAGGTTCCTAGTAATGCATATAGAAAGTTTTCTACATCTTTTCCCCATAGTGGACAAAGAGCTTCACAACATGTTGAGGATTTAAAGGGATTGATATTCAAACTTCAGATTTGGCAAGAAAATGTTAAGTGCCTTATATTTGTTTCACACTTCAAGGTGCAACTTTACAATGGTATGCAAATATTTCATCTAATTCCATATGGTCATGGGTTGAGTTTGAAAGCATGTTTTTGCTACAATTTGATCTACATATTAGCTTGCAACATCCATTACTTCAATTTGCAACAGTTAGAAGACAACATTGTGAGAGTGTTTTATAATTTAACCATAGATTTATGATGATGTATAGAAGGGTTAAAGGTGCAGATCTGATTTTAAATCTTGAGATGTTGAATGAGCATTATTTGTGGGGTCTTGATTTGATATTTAGAAAGTTGATTATTGGTTCTCAAGTGGGGTAATGACTTTGAATGACCTATTTGAGAAGGCTCTTGATTTGGCTAACAAATGATATGACATTACAAATCATTTGAATGATGAGCATATTGGTTATAACATGTAATTGTTTAAACTGTGTGAAAGAATGCAGTGTTATATCAGCTCATATGTTGGCCCTAATCAACTACAAACACCTCATGCAATCAGCTATGATAGTCACACTCCTCAAAAGCTTCAATCAACACATTATACAAATCAGGTCAGCCACTTGCAAGGTCACTTTTATGGTTCAAATAGTTATGATTTGGATGTAAATACATGCAATACTTCCTCTACTAATGTTCCTATAGTTGTACCATCGAGTTCTAGTTCATATGAAACTGTATGTTCATCAAATTTGGGTGATTTGCCAAGTGGGAAGAGAGCTAATCAGTTATGGCAGCCTGCAAATGAAGCAAGTGATGGTAAGAAGCAAGGTGAAAATCATATTGCAAGCTTTCTTAATTACTTGGTTGATAGGACTAATAGCTTGACATGTAGAAATGATCCAGATAATGGAAGAGATGATGATTTTCCAACTCATCCAACATTCTTTGTGAGCTATTCTAATGAGAGACCACCAAGTTTAGAGGTTTATACATGCTCATCAAGTGTTTCTAATGGTGTTCCAATGTCTACATTTGATCAACCATCATCTTATGAAGAGAATTTTCAAGTGGACATCCCACTCTCTCAAGAGGTATTGGATAAGCAAATAAGAGAACAATTGAATCCACTAACATTGTCTCATTTTGGTTCATCTCAAGTTTGTAGTGCACATCTAGGCAAGCCAGATGGTGAAATAAATTGTTTGACATTTCCCACAAGGTTGGATTTGCATATAAAAGGACTACTTCCCATCTTAGAGGTTTACAAACCTGAAGTACAGTATGTGTACATGAGTAAATCTTGATTGCAAAATCAAGTAGAGGCAACACAAGCGGATACACATTTACATGAGGATGCATCAATTGGATCAACCCAAGGTAGTGAGCTTGCAAGTGGTACAAATCCATGATTCTTCATCAATCAAGGTCAACAAGGTGATGTATACATTGGTAAGAATGAAGTTCCTCAATTGATTGGTCAAAATGAATATGAAAGTGAAATTGGATGCACTGGGAATGATTCATTAGATGGATGTCCTAATGAGTTGCTTGAAGGTATTGATGTTCCAAAGTGGATTAATTCTGATTTTCAGTCTTGGGACAGTGAAGGAGACTTTGCTAATGATGATATTTTGATTCCCAATGATGAGAATGAGTTGGATAACAAGTTTGGTGAGTTAGGTTGTCAAATAGATTGTGTAGATCATCAAGAAAAGGCTTGCCAAATGATGGATTTAGTGATTGATTTTGATAGTAAAGAGGTTGAAAATGATTAGTTTCAATTTGATAACTATTTTGAGTGTGAAGTTGAGTGTTAACAACAGCTGAATTAGTTCAATATCATGCCAAACAAGAAGATTATAACCCAGCTAGTGAGGAGAATTCATGGACAACTGTGATATCTCGATGTTAAGGCATTGTTTAAATTAAAGATTTAAACATCATGATAAGATGATGAAGTTGCTTCGGAGGTATTTGTCATGTCCCTTCCATATCCAATTTGAATAATTACGTATGTATTAATATTTAATAAATATATATAATTAATATATGATATTTAATAAATAATATTATTATATAAATATAATATATAATATATAATATTTATTTAAAGATATATTATAAGTTATATTGGTATAAGATAAACTGTAATAAGACAAAAAGTGCCTTATCCAAGTGATTCATATTTAATACTAAGGCAACGGTGATCATAAGGATCGATCCATATGTAAAATCAGAAGACAAATATTTATAAGTGATTATGTTATAGGCAACATCATACAACGATTACTATTAGGGAAGACTTATGTATGAAATAACATGCTGAGAGCAGCAGTAAGCAATTATATATGTCTTAAGAACAACGATTGCTTATAAGGGAAGTTAAGATGCAATGACATGCAATAAGGCAACGATTATTAATGTTAAGACGTGAGATTCATTTAGGAGAAAGGCATCGATTAATATGTATTATGGCATCGATTAAATAAGGGATCAATTTGATATTAATCAAAGGCAATAACAACAGCGATTATGCATTGATTAAGTCTAAGGTAACAATCAACATTATTAACAAAGAATCATGTCCCTTTAAAAGGTTATCTCTCTTCAAAGAGATATGTCTCTTCATAGGATGTTTGAGGTATAAATTTAGATTGGCGTGAGAGAGGGACAACATATAGCAGGATTCAAGAATAAATATAATATACAGATATACAGATCTGCAAGGAAGATATATAGAAAAAGGCATTAAATTGAGGAAGGGTCCATTAATCTACTTGTGGTAGGGTCTATATGGGAATATAATATATTGTTTGATCAATGGTTTAGGCATATTATTATTTATAACTTATGATATCATCTTCATAATTCATTATGTATTGCTGATATGATTATTTTCAAATATGAAACTGATTAGTTTATTATGCACATATCTTTACGATGATGGGAGGAGAGAAGATTGCAAAAGGGGTACGGAGATGGGGACCTCTTCTAGGTATACCACCCAAGAGGGGATAGGATGAGCCACAAGGGCCAAAGGGGTACTTCCTTTTAGTTCAAAGGGTACTGCCTTTGGGCCTAGGAGAGTTGGGATACTAGGACAACATTTTGCAACCTCACTCCCCTATCATGGTATAGCAATATAAGGGGATCAATCGTGAGGAAATAGGGAAGATGGAAAGGTGAGGCGATAACAGATAAATTAGATTCCTTTCTAGGTAGGCCACCTTATATGAATGGCATGGGCCACATGAGGCCAAAGGGGTACTACCTTTTAGTACAAAGGGTACTTCCATTGGGCCTAGACACAAAATGATGGCAAGATGAGGGGATAATGGATAAATTAGGTAGGCCGTCTCATATGGATGGCATGGGCCACATCAGGCCAATGGGGTACTACCTTTTAGTACAAAGGGTACTACCTTTGGGCCTAGGGAGACTAAGACACCCCATCAAGTCACTCTCTTCCATGTTCTCCCATGGTTGAGCATCCCTAAGATAAGATATTAGCTGGATTAGAAGATTTACTATGGGCTTACCGATGTTTAATCATGGTACTCTATTTGATAAGTTATTATTGTAATTAATTTCTAACTTATTTGCAGGAATTAAATCAAGCCAAGGTACTTTCTAAATCCATTGTTTGCTTGGAAAGTTGATAGTTTAGGATAAAATTATTATAACTCTTATTAGGGACATTACATAAACCATGATTTATCTTGCTTACAACATTTGATTGGTAAGTTGTAACTCTAACTTGTGATTCTAGAGAAAGATTTAGGGTAATCCCAAAAAGGGGACATTACAAGTGGTATTAGAGCCTCTTTCCTGCCATCCTATGTATACTTTATGTATTGTGTATTGATGTATACCTTGTGCCTTATGCGTATTCAAGTGTATACCTTGTGACTTATGTGTATTCAAGTGTATTCAAGTATACCTTGTGAATTATGTGTATTTAAGTGTATACCTTGTGATTTATGTGTATTCGAGTGTATTCAAGTGTTTACCTTGTGATTTATGTGTATTCAAGTGTATACCTTGTGACTTATGTGTATTCAAGTGTATACCTTGTGATTTATGTGTATACCTTGCGAATTATGTGTATTCAAGTGTATTCAAATGTATACCTTGTGCCTTATGTGTATTCAAGTATATACCTTGTGACTTATATGTATTCAGGTGTATACTTTGTGACTTATGTGTATTCAAGTGTATGCTTTGCAACATACATTCATGTGACTTACATGTATTCAAGCATATACTTCATGACTTGTGTGTATTCAGGAGTATACTTCATGCCTTACGTTCATTCATATGTGTTGTGACTTACATGTATTCAAGTGTATCCTTCATGTCTTACGTATACTTCATGACTTATGAGTATTCATGTATATACTTCGTACATGCTTCATGCTTCATGTATTACATGTATTACATATATGTTACATGCTTCGTGTATTACAAGTATTTATGTGTGTATGCTACATGTTTCGTGTATTACGTGTATTTATGTGTGTACTTCGTGTATTATGTGTATGCTTCATGTGCTTCATACTTCGTGTATCACGCCTCACACGTATTTATGTGTATACTTAGTATGTGTATGCTTCATGCTTTATGTATGCAACACGTGTATTTATATTTATGCTTCATGTATAATGTTTTTGCAAGAAGTTTACTCCATGTGTGTTTAAGATTACTTTATGCTTAAAAATTATGAAAATGCCAAATCTATCAAAGCTTTATTGGTCAAGACCCTTCTTGGGTTGAGAAGCACTAAATTTACTTAGGTAATAATGAAAAAAGGGGAATCATTTCTTTGTGAAGAAACCATCAATAAGAAATAAATCAAACAATCAACATAGTTGAACCTAACAATATAAATCGACTTCCAATTCTCAAATGAAAATCTACACATCGCAACCACTAGTTGTCACTAAAAGATGGATTAAGATTATCTAACTTCCAAACTTTGAGGTACACTAAGGTATAATCTTAACCTAGGATGGTCAATCTCTTAAAAAGACAAAACAACAATTTTGAGAGAATGTAATAAAGACAACTAAATTTATTTAGGAACCTACAAACTGGGAGAAAGATCTTAAGAGAAATATTGGAAACTTATTGAAAGATACCAAAAGATAAAACCACAAGATAACAAGTACAAGACCGAATCTCGTGATAAAAAATCAAGATGTCTTTTGTGTTCTTCACTCTGAGAACGAGAGAAAACTTGTCTTAAGTTACAAACATCACTAGTTACCAACTCTTGTTGTTGAGAGATATTGGCAAATACAAGTGCATAAACCAAAAGAACAGGATAACAAATTGCACTCATATCTCAGAGAATGCTAACATTAGAAGTTGAATTGAGACATTGATTTATATTCCTAATGACTTTAGAGGGATCCTAGAGGTAATTGCTTGAGGACAAGCAATCTTGGGCAGGGTGGACTATGATATCCCGATGTTAAGGCATTATTTAAATTAAATATTTAAACATCATGATAAGACAGTGAAGTTGCTTTGGGGGTATTTGTTGTGTCCCTCCATAGCCAATTTGAATAATTGTGTATGTATTAATATTTAATAAATAATGTTAAATAATATTATTATATAAATATAATATATAATATATTTATTTAAAGATATATTATTATATTATATAGAAATAAATATAAATTATAATTTATATTGGTATAAGATAAACCTTAATAAGACAAAAAGTGCCTTATCCAAGCGATTCATATTTAATACTAAGGCAGTGGTGATCATGAAGGATCGATCCATATGTAAAATCATAAGACAAATATTCATAAGTGATTATGTTTAGGAAGCATCATACAATGATTACTATTAGGGAAGACTTATGTATGAAATAACATGTTGAGAGTAGTAGTAAGCAGCGATATATGTCTTAAGAACAATGATTGGTTATAAGGGAAGTTAAGATGCATTGACATGTAATAAGGCAACGATTATTAATGTTAAGAGGTGCGATTCATTTAGGAGAAAGGCATCGATTAATATGTATTATGGCAGCTATTAAATAAGGGATCAATTTGATATTAATCAAAGGCAATAACAACAACAATTATGCATTGATTAAGTCTAAGGAAACAATCAACATTATTAACAAAGAATTCCCTTTAAAAGGTTATCTCTTTTCAAAGAGTTATGTCTCTTCATAGGAAGTTTGAGGTATAAATTTAGATTGGTGTGAGAGAGGGACAACATATAACAGGATTCAAGAATAAATATAATAAACAGATATACAGATATACAAGGAAGATATGTAGAAAAAGGCATTAAATTGAGGAAGGGTCCATTAATCTACTTGTGGTAGGGTCTATATGGGAATATAATATATTGTTTGATCAATAGTTCAGGCATATTGTTATTTATAACTTATGATATCATCTTCATGATTCATTATGCATTGCTGATATGATTATTTGCAAATATGAAAGTGATTAGTTTATTATGCACATATCTTTATCATGATGGGAGGAGGGAAGATTACAAAAGGGGTACAATAACGGGCCCTCTTCTAGGTATGCCACCCAGGAGGGGACAGGATGAGCCACATGGGCCAATGGGGTACTACCTTTTAGTTCAAAGGGTACTGCTTTTGGGCCTAGGAGAGTTGGGATACTAGGACACCCTTTTGAAACCTCACTCCCCTATCATGGTATAACAATATAAGGGGATCAATCATGAGGAAATGGGCAATATCAAGGTGGGGGGATAACGGATAAATTAGAATCTTCGCTAGGTAGGCCACCTCATATGAATGGCATGGGCCACATGAGGCCAAAGGGGTACTTCCTTTTAGTACAAAGGGTACTGCCATTGGGCCTAGAGAGGCTAAGACACCCCACTAAGTGATGGCAAGATGAGGGGATAACAGATAAATTAGAATCCTCACTAGGTAGGCCACCTCATATGGATGGCATGGGCCACATGAGGCCAAAGGGGTACTACCTTTTAGTATAAAGGGTTACTGCCTTTGGGCCTAGGGAGGCTAAGACACCCCATCAAGTCACTCTCTTCTGTGTTCTCCCATGGTTGAGCATCCCTAAGATAAGATATTAGCTGGATTAGTAGATTTACTATGGGCTTACTGATGTTTAATCATGGTACTTTATTTGATAAGCTATTATTAAAATTGATTTCTAACTTATTTGCAGGAATTAAATCAAGCCAAGGTACTTTATAAATCCATTGTTTGCTTGGAAAGTTGATAGTTTAGGATAAAATTATTATAACTCTTATTAGGGACATTACATAAACTAGGATTTATATTGCTTATAGCATTTGATTGGTAATTTGTAACCCTAACTTGTGATTCTAGAGCAAGATTTAGGGTAGTCCCAAAAAGGGGACATTACAATAGCAAAGAGGGAAGTTGTTCCAATTGATATAATTGAGGTACAATCTAATTTTTTGGAGGTAAATGGTCAAAGTTATGATTGTACCAACACGTTACACAAAGATTATCAGTCATATTAGACCTTTACAAGTGTTTTGGATGAGTCACAAGTTGGTCCAATTGAAGAAAATCAAGGTAAAACATCGCTACAAAGTGAAATAAGCAACCTAGATCAAGTTTCACAAGTAAAATAAAATCCAAATAATCTTGTTGTTGTTGTACATGATGAACCATCATTCCAACATCAACCACAAGCTAAAACAAGGAAGTTATTGTGTGATTTAGATGATGTTTCTTCATTGCATGTGACTGATTTTAGTAGGGTAGATTCGAGTATATCAAAATTTTCATCATTCTAGTCTTGCTCATGTATCTAATGATGATGATTCTCACTTGATTAATGCTGATATGCAAATTAAGAATGAGAACAACAGTTTATCCTTTGAGGATGGAGGTTAAACAACCATGCAAAATGATGATCTAGAGAGTTCACCACACTCATTTGATAACATGATTGATCTAGTGTCTAAATTGAGTAAAGACATGACACCTCATGAGTATTCAATGCATATCTCAGATCTTGCTTTTATTGATTCATGTAGGATTCATCCTGTTGATCCACCTCCTAAGGTGAGTTGGCCTGATTTCTTGCTTGCATGGGAGGTTGCTTTGGAACATAAGGCTAATCATAGGTATGTTTCTTTTCCATTTGAGCATGAAAATGTACTAGATGATGATGCTATTGATTCATGTAATCTAGAGGATGGATTTAGAGTTTATTTTGATAATCCTTTAGATGATTTACATGTTGATTTGTCATATTAGCCACATGATGAATTGAGAAAAGGTGAGATATTTCATATTTTTGAGCCTAAACAAGTTGAATCTTGCATTGATATGATTGATTTACATTCTTCTACACATTACAGTGGTTCACTAATTGACGGATTTGATTGTGATTTGGAGGGATGATCCATCATGAGTTGAGACCTCTTGAAGGTGAGAAAGTACTTGGTCAGATGCAACAAGATGGACTTACACATTCAATTGATGGCACTACAAACTAGGTTGTATCTTCCATTTTCTCATTTAGTTATGATGCCTATCATTTTGATTATGGGGATGGGGGTAAGAAAACTTGTGTTTGGGTTGATCATGGACATTATGAGTTGCCAAAATTGATGATCCTATATGGCTTGTATCTTGAATATGAGCCTAGTTTGCCTATATCCTACCTTTTAGAATACAAGGATGAGTTTGCTAGAGTTAGGACCTTGACATGTGCCTTATTACTCTTGCACACAATGAGAAATCAGTCAAGAGAGAGTGTAGATACCTATTGTCCTATGCCTTTGTACATAGTTTTAGTTAGTTTTGGTTTGTTAGGTGTCTAGTTTGCTTGGTTTTGCTTTGAGTTTGGCTAGTTATTTGTTTGTTTTTTCTTTCTCTTGTTTGTTTGTTGGTTAGTTTTAGTTGTTGGCTTGTTCTTTTAGTTTTGTTTTTAGTTTTTTGGGTCTTGTTCTCGGTTAGTTTTCAGCTTGTTACTATTTTTCTCTCTTAGAGGTTTTTGGGGTCCTCCATTGCTTGTTCCTTGATGATTAGAGGGTTTTTTGTAAGTATATGATGTGATTTCTAAGATTATGTCTTCTAGTCTTCCTTTGAGAAACATTAGCCATAAGCTAAGGGTTTTCGTGTGGACTCCATTGTTAGTGTTGAATGGCATGATGCTTGTTCTTGGTGAATGAGTCAATTGTTTGGTATGACTTGAAGTGATTTGATATCTTATACCTTTACATATATTAAGAGCCCTGAAGTTCCTAGGTGAGTCTTTGTGATCTTGCATTAAGTGAAAAATATTAAGGTCTCACCTTTGCTGCCACTATGCTTCCCAGCCTAGCAAGTTGAACTAATGCACGTAGCCCATGTGGAAGAAGCATGTGCTATAGGGTAAGCAATACTTCTTAGTACTTCTATCAAAGCTAAATTAATTGAATCATCAAACAAGCAATGAAATGAAAAGACAATACTTCCTAGTACTCCTATCATATGACTCAACTAGTTGGAGGATTCAAGTATCTCTATCGGGGCTATAAACGCCTGGCTGGCAATAGAGATATGATTTGAGTGGAACCATAGAGATAAACTCATTGAGGCTATAGATGCTTGGTTGGAAATGAGGTAATGTCCAAGTAGTTCATGAGGTGAGAACCATTCATGTAGCTTAATGTAAGGAATCCTAGATGACATTAGTTGCCAAAGGATGTGAATGAATGCATATACACACACTTGGATCTTTGGAATATGGATGGTTATGCTAGCCTTCGATTTTGATTCCTTGATCATGTTTTCATGTTTATTTGGCCTAATATGTCAGTGTATGCAGAGATTCTGGGTTCTTAACTTTTATTTATCCTTGGAATGCTCATGAGCATTCTTCCAGTAGATTTACCATTTGTTGTGCCTTGCACACACACCCCATCATTTGCATAAGAAAAATGGGGACCCCCTCTTTTTACGTGAGATTTTGAGAGAGTGTCCTAGCCTTTTCAAAAAAATTAGCTTGTTATGTCAGCTTCAGGTCTTGATTAATCAACTTGACTTGAGCATAGAGTTTTTGATGGCTTTATTTTCAAGAATAGTTATACCTCTTTATATTCATGTCTTAATTGATGAGGTTACTTTTTTGGTGTCAAGATGGGTATATGCATGTAATACATGGTCATGATTAAATGGACTTCAAATATAAAATCACTCGTCTTCATGACCTCATGTATTAAAGGCTCAAGTTGCCTTAATTAAGGTTCAATTCCATGCTCTTGGTTATATTGTGTCATTGAATATATTTTAGATAATTTTATTGGTTTTATATATCTTAATGAGATGATGGTTCAAAGTTAAAAGTGTTATCATTTCTAGAGGTTTAAGTTGGCTAAATCCATCTTTTAGGACTTTAAAATGATTTAAAATAGTCCTAAAATCCTTCAAATAATATTTGAATGCCAAAATTAAATAATTAAGGAAGAAAAAGCACTTTGGTTTTAATTTTATATTATTTTTAGCTTAAATTTTATGGCATAAGTGAAAAAAGCAAGAGAAAAGCAAAAGAGCATAGATAAACCTATATTGGCTATGATAACTCTAGCTAACTTTTTTATTTGATTTTTGAGCCACTAAAATAGCTATAAAATAATAATTTAAAGTGCTTAATATCTCATTACAAGACCTTACACGTGCATGTATGGAATAATTGTATTTGCAACTGTTAATTACTTATTTAAAAATGATTTTATTAAAAAAATTTGCATAGGAAGGAGAAAATAGCTGCTCTTTTGGGGTTTAATCTCACAGGTTGCCATTATTTTTGTTTTTATTTCTCCATTTCCTTGTTTGATCTTATGTTCCGTTATTTCTTTGTGTTGATTTCATCCATCTCCATTTTGGTTCTGCATAGTTAAATATCTATATTACAGTTGTAATCAATTTTCCATTGATAGTTGTTTACCTTCATTTCTACCAGACATAAATGGCAAAGGGTCTTTCATCTATCTCTGAACTTTATCTTCCATGGAGCTACAAGATAATGTTGTGGGTAGCTCCCCCTGAATATGTACTTCCCTTTAATGATTGGATGAGTGTGGGACTACTCTAAACTTTTCCCTTAAATACTCAAATGTGTCCTTTGGAAGTGGCTTTGTAAATATGTCTACAATTTTTTCCTTTATAGTAATATACTCCAATTTAACTTGTTCCTCTACCACCTGCTCTATAAAAAAGTGATACTTTATGGGAATATGCTTAGTCCTTGAATGCATCACTGGATTCTTAGAAATATTAATTGCACTTGTATTGTCACAACATATGGTGATAGGATGATCATATTCTACTTTAATGTCTTTTAATGTTTGCCTCATCTACAACACTTGAGTGCAACATGATGTTGCTGCAATATATTTTGCCTTTGCGTAGATAGGGAAATTGATGCTTGCTTTTTTCTCATCCATGATACAAGGTTTTTACCAAGAAAGAAGGCTCCTCCACTTGTACTCTTCCTATCATCAACATTGCTTGCTCAATCTACATCTGTGTATGTTGCTAGAGTGAAATATTGCCACTTGGATAACACAGACCAAACTCCAATGTTCCCTTCATGTATTTGAGTATTTATTTTACTACTTGAACATGTGTTTACTTTGGTGTAGCTTGAAACCTTGCCACCATTCCAACTGCTTGCATAATATCTAGCCTTGAAGTTGTCAAGTATAATAGACTTCCAATCATTGATTTATAAAGTATTTGGTTTTGCTTCAGGTGACTCATCATCTTTACTCAACTTACATCCTGTTATCATGGGGGTGCTTACAAGATTACAATCTTCCATTTTGAACTTTTTCAACATCTCCTTTACATACTTGGTTTGTGAAATGAAAATTCCCTTCTCTTATTGTGATATTTACAAACCAAGAAAGAAGGACAATTCTCCAAGCATAGACATCTCAAATTCCTTCTGCATCTCCATAGCAAAAACTTGACACATCTCATCACTATTTCCCCCAAAAATGATGTCATCCACATAGACCACTATCATGACATATAGTCTTGATGTACAAATTGCTATGTGCATCTCCCTTATTAGACCCTTATTGTTGAAGATATTTATCAATCCTTGCATAGCATGCTCTGGGGGCTTGTTTCAACCCATAAAGTGCCTTCTTCAACCTGCATACATAGTCCTTATTCTCTGATAGTAGAAACCCCTCTGTCTGTTCAATGTAAACTTCTTCTAGATCTCCATTCAAAAAGCTAGACTTAACATCCATTTGATATACTTTGAAATTATTAAATCTAGCATAAGCTAAGAACATCCTTATGGCTTCCATCCTAGCAAATGGAGAAAAATTCTCTTCAAAATCAACACCTTCCACTTGTGCATACCCTTTACATACCAATCTTGCTTTGTTTCTCACATCCTGGCCATCTTCATTCAACTTATTTTTGAGTACCCACTTAGTGCCAATTACATTTTTGTCCTTGGGTCTTGGAACTAGTTCCCAAGTATCATCCTTCTCAATCTGGTTCAACTCTTCATCCATAACTTCTATCCAACTCTTATCTTCACTTGCTTCTTTGAAGTTCTTAGGTTCAATCTTGGATAGTAAAGCAATATTTCTATCTTCTTGAACACTTACCATTCTTATTGTTGTTCTAACCCTATCATCTCCTAGTATCAGATCTTTTGGGTGGTTCCTCTGAACAAACTTAGATGGTGTTTTTGTTGGTACCTTGGTGTTCCTTTGTTCAACTATTTTATCTTCACTCTTCTCTACATATTCCTTGTATCTTTCTTTATTAGGATAGCTATTTTCTTTTGGTTCATCTTGATAGTTTTTCTCCTCATTTATCTTCACATTTGTTCTTTCAACCACTTTATGCAATCTCTTATTGAAGCATCTGTAGGCCTTACTCTTCGAAGAGTAGCCCAAAAATATTCCTTCATTTGCTCTTGTATCAAACTTTCCCAAATCTTCTTCATCTCTTTTAATATAATAAGGACTTCCAAACACTTTGAAGTATTTCATGGATGCAGGCCTTCCCTTCCATAACTCATATGGTGTTTTGTCATGATTTGCTTTGATTTGGCCTCGGTTAAGGATATAAAATGTTGTGTGCACTGCATCTCTCCAAAACATGTCAAGAACTTTGGATTCATTCAACATGCATCTAGCCATCCCTTGAACAGTTCTATTCTTTCTTTCCACTAGTCCATTTTGTTATGGAGTTCTTGCTATTGAGTATTGTCTTTGTATCCCATGTTTCTCACAAAATCTTTGAATTCATTTGAAGTGAATTCACCTCCTCTATCTAATCTAAGACATTTAATCCTCATGACTATCTCATTCTCCACTAAGGCTTTGAATTCCTGAAATTTATCCAATGCTTTAGAAATTAGATTTATCCTTAAAAAAGGTAACCCATGTCATTCTAGAAGAATCAACAATTAATAGCATGAAGTATCTTTCACCTTGCAAACCCCTTGTCCTGGTGGGTCCACACAAGTCTATGGGAATGAGTTCTAGTGGTTGTGATGCAAAGTACTCTTTTGATTTAAAACTCACTCTGGTTTGCTTACCTAGCTGACATTGCTTGCAAATGATATTTTCTTGTTTTGATATCATAGGCATATCTCTTATTGCTTCCAGGTTCAACTAATTTTGACAAGGTTGTCAAAGTTCAGATGCCCCATTATTTTGTGCCATAGACAACTCTCATATTCCTTTCCCATACAACATTTCTCACCTTGGATGCCACTTAGAACATAAAGATTATTTCCTATTCGACTGGCTTCTACAACTTTTCTTCCATCCTTACTTATCTCGCAACCTTCAACATGAAAGGTGAGGGTGTTCCCTTGGTCACACAATTGGCTTACACTTAGTAGGTTGTGCTTCAATCATTCCACACATAGCACATTCTCTATTCTTGTTCTCCCATTATCCAAGCTAAGAGATCCTCTTCCTAAAATTCTTGCTGACACATTATCACCAAATCTTACGATTCCACCATTGGCTCTCTATAAAGTGATAAAGTTGCTCTTATCACTTGTCATATGTCTCGAACACCCATTGTCTATATAAACTGATCACTTTCATTTCTAACATGTAGAGTCATTTGAACTATCATGGATTTTTCTCTCTTCCTCCATACTTTTGAACTTTCTACTTTCTTCTATTCTACCTCCTTGTTTTGCTTAAGAGGTTCCATGAAACTGCTTTTGCAAAACTTCACCGGATGTCCAACATTGTTGCACTTGTGGCATATTGTATTAGGATTCATGAGCAGAGAGAATGAGTTAATATTTTTGTTCAACATCCCAAATATTCCAATCTTGTTTCCTGCAAGGTTAGTCCTAGCATGCGCTCCATAATTCATAGTTCTATGTCTATACTTATTTCTAGCATTCAATCTAAAATCTATTTCCTTATGCCCAAATTGATTGCAAAAGAATCAATAGCGAATAAAAGAATGATAGAACCTGTTTATACTTACCCGCCTCCATGGAAGAGGTCTTCTGAATGAACCCTTCATGGTTTTCCATTTATTCGCCTCTCTTTTGTCTATTTCACCTTTGACAGAGTCTTAAACCACTTGTGAGTAGGTTTTTTGATTTCCCTTATTTGCTTCTTTAGGCGGCTGATCTGTTTTTGAACTTTTCCCCTTTTCAAATCCAATCCCACTAGATTTTCATTTTTTGCAATTTTCTTCCCTTTCCTTTAACTAGATTTTCATTCCTTCCTCAATCCTTTTTGCCTCTTCACACTGAACTTTCAAATCTAGGATTATTTTCTTGGCTTCTTGCTTAATCCTTTTTGCTTCTTCATATTCTACTTTTATGTCCACGATCGGCTTCTCGGCTTCTTCAAGGGCATGTGATACCTTTGCCTTGGATTCACTTTCTTTTAGAATTTTTGACTTTAGCCATGCATTTCTTCTTTTAAGTGAATGAATCTCATCATATGAAGATGAAGTTCTTCCTCAAGATCCACTTCTTCATCATCCTCATTCTTCTTATCTTCCACATCTCTTTTATCCTCCTTCTGATTCTTAATGTCATCCTTAATCTCTATCGCCATGAATAGTATCTCTTCTTGCTCACTGTAAATTCATCATCACCTTCTTCCAATCCATCATCATATTCATTGGAGTAGAGGTTCTTCTTTTGCCTTCTGTAATGCCCCACCAAGGAACCCAGAGGATAACACAACTAAGCTTACAAAAAGGACAAATATATGTATTGTTTTAAACGAAAGAAATAACAACAATCATATATTTATTCATAACATTTAAATTAAGCTTTATACTCTAGGGTTCCACGGCTGCATTACTAATGAACTAAAACAAGATCTAACCAACATTATGAATTAACTAACAAACACAGTTCATTCAAGTCAAATTGCATCAGATAAATAAACACATACAATTCCATATTATATCATCAGATAAGTAAGCATCAAGATCCTGCACATAGGATCATAAGTACATAAACAAGCTCCTTTACAAGAGAGTACAACATTACATTGTTTACAATATCGCTATCTAGATTACATTGGAGTACATATATCAAGATAACAGTACATGATTCAACTGATATACAAGACTGAAACATGATCATAAGTATCTGCCTCCTCAAGCAAGAGCAAGATTTAAAATCTGCCAAACAAGGTACATCCTTCTCGTGCATGAACAACAACAAGGGAAACCAATGGAGATAAAAACACAACCACTCAACCATGTGGAACCCTAAGGTCCACCCACCATGCTAGGAGATAACAATAAGATCCCATTAAGAAAACAATCAAGAAAGACATTAGACTAACAGGTGCAAGGACTACACAAGACTTCATTACAACACGGGTCAAAAAGAACATCACAAGTAACTCAAACATCAATTCCAGAGGCAACCACACTAAGGAATGCTAGGCTACAGTAGGGGTGAGTGTCATCGCATGGTCCTAACATGGGTTACCCTGACAGTCTCTAGCTAGACACTAGCCCCCATCCATGGGTTACCCTGACAATCTCTCGCTAGGCGCTGACCCCCATCTATGGTTACCCTTATAGTCTCTCACTAGATGCTGGCCCCATAGGGTGACACATGCGGAACCAACATTAATTAGTGTGAGAACTACCCAACCTTAGCCTGAACAAGCACTACAAGCATGGGTGAGGAATCCAATTATCTTAATTAGTGTGAGAACTACCCAACCCTCTAAATTTATTATTAAGTTATTAGTGGATTAACAACTTCCAATGGGTTACCCTGACAAGCCACTTTGGGTGCTGGCCCCACATTAAAAGCCACTCCCCCTTCACTGTACCTAGATTCTCAAAGCCTAAAACAAAACCCAAGTATGAACTACCACATTCTCGTCATGATGCATTTACAACATAAAATATACATCATTTCACATTACACAAAGCAAGGCATTACCCATCTTGCATAGTCATCATATCCATCTTGCACAGTCATCATAACCACATGAATCCATAAATAGAGTGTGTTGGTTTTTCCCTGACTGGATGTTCATTCCTAGATTTCCCTATAAGGTAGCCATCAGTGATCAACAAGATCTCTGGGCCAAGGGCCAACAGTGTAGGAGATAGACTCTATTTTTATCTCCTCTTCTTCTTCAGGCTCTGCAAAACCTAGGGGGGTATTCCCTACTCAATACCCATGAGATATAACTATGCAAAGATGGGATGCTAACACAAAGCATATAAATCCTCCTGTATGAAGACCAAAACTGTGGGATAAGTGCAAACGGGCTAGCATTGGGCTTATGTTCAGTTGTAGACAAAGGATTTGGGTCCTAAAACTACTTCTACATTCCTAATGGTTATTTTGGGAACTTGAATTTGATTTATGTTTGGATGCAAACCTGGACCTGGTGTATAACCTCAACACAGAGCTAGATTGGTGCCTATCCAGGGCTTGGAGTCGGTAGACATACACCTATGAATGATCAACATGAACACAATAAAACTAGATTTCAAGGGGACTTGTGTGATATCTACCTTATAGATACCTCCCAATACAGAGTGTTAAGTTATCTCTACTTATGGCATCCCTATTGCAGTATATTCTTCCCAACACTTAATCTGAAAACACTTTAATCTACCCCTTGAGCAGAAGTTGAAAGATCAAGCATTCAATACAGGAATTCTATATTCTAGAATACCAGACACCCCTTAGATATCTAGATTTAGAAGGACACATGTAACATTGGAGACAGAATTAACAAAACACATGCAAATACAACATTACTCATAAAATCAATCATGAAATCAGTAGATTCATGCATGAGACATACAACAAGAGATACATAAACTCACAAGACCTCCTGCATAGAGCAACCAAAACTAGTTGTATATCATTACAGAGCCAGATATGTCCAGTTTTCAACAACCTTGAACTAACTAGCATCCTCTGCTTATAAGGCAGGAGGATGTACTCCTTCATTAATTACATCATGATCCCCAAGTCATCACCAGATGCAGTGCATCTCCAGAGGGTGCTAGAAGCATTCAATGTAGCCGCACAGACAGGAGGGAAGGGGCGGGTGAGATCTTGACTTGCAACACCCTGTCATGATTTTCTATCTAAATCGAGTAGCTAGCGTGTCCTTCTGACACATACCTCTGTGCAATATCGCCATTAATGGCATACCAACTCACAGCCTTGGGATACAACAGTTGCATGCCTTGCAAACCTTCTCCCTCCAAAATGCACGTTCATGCATCAAGAAAGACCCTTCTTTCAAATGTCGCCATTGACCACCTTGCTTCCCGTCGAGATTTGCGGCGTAGATCATGCTGCAAAGTTAGCGAGCAAAGATATCTGTGCTTCATAGGTACATCATGTTGACTTTCCTTTTAAATATCATGAGGATGCATTATCCCACATTCACCCTACAACACTCTTTTTAACACTTTATATGCTAGGCCAGTTACATATATAATGTCGGTGATTTTGCTCCTGACGGCACCTAGCATAAGCCTTCATCATCATCATCCTCCAGCATGATATCCTGTTGCTTGAAATATCACCCTAACATTTGAATATCAGCCTAATGACCAACCTTACCTTCGCGTGAGATATCAACCTGATATTCACCTTCATCGGCACAACCTAATGCATCGGAGGAAGATCCTCCTGCTTAGCCAATACCAAATGTCTGGCCAATGAACATCCTGATGATGTCACCGTCATATCCTACTGACATCATCAGCATATCTGCCTATCGCGCACCTCCTCATATCTGGATGATGTCATCGTCATATTCGCAACATCGGGGGATCTCCATAAAATGACTAATGTTAAAATATGACCCCCCAGACCTTGATGACACCACCATCGTGTCGGCATTAGGATGATATTCGAAAGATAACCAGATATTTGAAATATCACCCCTCGCAAGAATATCAGGTAGCACTGTAGCTCCATGAAACATTGGGGTGATGTTAGAACATACTTGATATTTGGAAATATCACCCCATCCTTAGAAAATGATGAAGCTGAAAGACATATCACCCTGACAATGAAAATCCTGATGATGTCATCGTCATATTCAGGACTAGGGTGATATTCATAAGATAACCCAATATTCGGAATATCACCCCAACAATTGAAAATCATGCTGCTGATAAGAAAATATCACCTCTACAAGATCACGACGTCAGCAACATCGGGGAAGTTAAAACATAAGGTGATAAATTAACATCGGGGTGATCTTAACGAAGATCACCCGATGTTCAAATATGATGACCTTGGGACATTGGGTCATACTTAGCAAATTCTCAACACCAACATTAGGATGATCTTGAACTAAGATCACACAATGTTAAAATATCACCTCCAGGCAGGATGTCGGGCTGGCAAAAAACATGAAGCCGCCACAGGATATCCGGTCATGACGAGAAATGACCCATGCAAGAAACATCAGGGGGATGTCCGGGAACATGATGATGATGACGATGACCCCCTCCTTCAAAATATCATGATGATGCTGAAAACACTGAGAGGGTCCAAGACTTAGAAATTTCATGAAATCCTGGGAAGGTGCCTGCAAGCTAATAACCTGGAACCTGATACATGATGTAGGCACCAACAGAGTGGAGTCAACATATAACCAATACATATTCAACCATTAGCAAGATTACATAATCAGAGAAGTTATTCACACGACTACCCCTCTTGGCCTCTAGAATCAACTTTCCCAAATGACACAAACACTTGACACACTAAACATTATGGTCTCACATCATATTTACTCTCAAATGCACATCATCACCTAATAGACCAAACTAAGATCCTTCATCAATAATTCAAATACAACACCACAATTGCGACATATGACATAATGCACTAATTATGGGTTTTGAAGAATGTAACATTAATTGAATCATGATCAATCATCTAACAATCATAAAGTCAATCTTCCTCAACAATATAAAACTATCATATTCCAACCACTAGTAATAGTTACTTATATGATCATAAGATATAAGAGTCCACAAATAACAATATTTTAACTACTAGTTCCCAAGACTTTTGGTGACCACTCCTATCATAAGAGAGTTCAAAGAAAACAAATTCACCATTAGCCCACCCACAATACATGAAACAACTATCAAAAATTCTAAAACAACCAATATTACAAACCAATCCACATCACGACGTGACTAATTTTAGCCACAAAAAGGAGTATCCGCTACACAACACCCCAAGACTCAAAGTCCACAATGCGTTAGAGAATGTACACCAAACACATAGACAACTAAGTTTTCTACGTTATATTATCTAAACAAATTTTATACAAGGATTTAAGGCAACATAATCGCTACTTCTTTACAAAAAAAAATTTCTATCTTTAATGCAATACAATTCCTGTTTACCAAACTATGAACATATACAATTACTTCCTTATGCAAAAAGATACTTACAAAGGAAATATATGATATCATACACAAGAATAATTCAAAACTCTAATTGACTTACAATATCACAGTCATGATCTCCTGGGTCCAACACGAGCTCCAATTTGATCTCCTGCACACGTTTCTTACATAGGCATACATAACGATAACTTTCATAAATCACAACAGAACTTCCACATGAGGTCATGGCCAACTAAGAAATAGATATCAAATTATCAACACAAAGATACCCCACACACGACAACAACATATAATCCACATGATGCCACCAAGTGATTAAATCATTCCAATACTTACACATATAATACAATTAACATAAAGATGGTATGGTGCTTCTACACCCATAGCTAAACATAACCCCCAAGTATGATTACTTCACCAAACAAGGGAACACAAAACACCACTGGCCTTTCACAACACCCCACATAGAATGGGTAGAGGATATTCACATCACTAGAGGGGGCATACCACACTCCTAATCACATGCACTAATAGTAATCATGCTTCTTTCTTCTAAAGCACTAGAGACCACAAGAGGGACTCAAGGCCTCAACAAATCAACAAGCACTAACATTCAGGAAACACATATTATCAAATATAACATCACATTTTCAGAAAAGAAGGAGAGAGAACACATAGCAAACACATAAGTAAAACAAGGCATAAAGAATTTATTTCTTCCAAAATCAAAGAACAAGTCTATAAGTTTAGCAATCTTCTAACGTCATACCAAGGAACATAGGTGAGAGGTACTATTACCAACTCACCACAAGGGAAAAATGCTTAACCTACAACAACAACAACAATCCAGAGATCCTGATGTTGTAACCTAGGCTCTAATACCAAATGTAACGTCTCACCAAGGAACCCAGAGGATAACACAACTAAGCTTACAAAAAGGACAAATATTTTTTTTTAAAAATGAAGGAAATAACAACAATCATATATTTATTCATAACATTTAAATTAAGCTTTATACTCTAGGGTTCCACAGCTACATTACTAATGAACTAAAACAAGATCTAACCAACATTATGAATTAACTAACAAACATAGTTCATTCAAGTCAAATTGCATCAGATAAATAAACACATACAATTCCATATTATATCATCAGATAAGTAAGCATAAGATCCTGCACATAGGATCATAAGTACATAAACAAGCTCCTTTACAAGAGAGCACAACATTACATTGTTTACAATATTGCTATCTAGATTACATTAGAGTACATATATCAAGATAACAGTACATGATTCAATTGATATACAAGACTAAAACATGATCATAAGTATCTGCCTCCTCAAGCAAGAGCAAGATCTGAAATCTGCCAAACAAGGTACATCCTTCTCACGCATGAACAATAGCAAAGGAAACCAATGGAGATAAAAGCATAACCACCCGACCATGTGGAATCCTAAGGTCCACTCCCCATACTAGGAGATAACAATAAGGTCCCACTAAGAAAATAATCAAGAAAGACAGTAGACTAATAGGTGCAAAGACTACACAAGACTTCAATATAACACAGGTCAAAAAGAACATCACAAGTAACTTAAACATCACTTCCATAGGCAACCACACTAAGGAATGCTAGGTTGCAGTAGGGATGAGTGTCATCGCATGGTCCTAACATGGGTTACCCTGATAGTCTCTAGCTAGATGCTGGCCCACATCCATGGGTTACCCTGACAATCTCTCGCTAGGCGTCGGCCCCATCTATGGTTACCCTAACGGTCTCTCACTAGACGCCGGCCCCATAGGGTGACACATGCAGAACCAACATTCCTTTCGTTAGGACAAGGAAGTTGATCTTGCCAACCAAGCCTTCTCATTGCATCCTTAGCCTGAACGAGCACTACAAGCATGGATGAGGAATCCAATTATCTTAATTAGTGTGAGAACTACCCAACCCTCTAAATTTATTATTAAGTTATTACTAGATTAACAACTTCCAATGGGTTACCCTAACAAGCCACTTTGGGCGCCGGCCCCACATTGAAAGCCACTCCCCCTTCACTGCACCTAGGTTCTCAAAGGCCAAAACAAAACCCAAACATGAACTACCACATTCTCATCATGATGCATTTACAACACAAAATATACATCATTTCACATTACACAGAGCAAGGCATTACCCATCTTGCATAGTTATCATAACCACATGAATAGGTACACTAAGCAAGGCATTATCCATCTTGCACAATCATCATAACCACATTGAATAGGTACACTGAGCAAGGCATTATCCATCTTGCATAGTCATCATAACCACATGAATCCATAAACAGAGTGGAGTCAACATATAACCAATACATATTCAACCATTAGCAAGATTACATAATCACAAGAGTCATACACACGACTACCCCTCTTGGCCTCTGGAATCAACTTTCCCAAATGACACAAACACTTGACACACTAAACGCTATGGTTTCACATCACATTCACTCTCAAATGCACATCATCACCTAATAGACCAAACTAAGATCCTTCATCAATAATTCAAATACAACACCACAATTGCGACATATGACATAATGCACTAATTATGGGTTTTGAAAAATGTAACATTAATTGAATCATGATCGATCATCTAACAATCATAAAGTCAATCTTCCTCAACAATATAAAACTATCATATTCCAACCACTAGTAATAGTTACTTATATGATCATAAGATATAAGAGTCCACGAGTAACAATATTTTAACTAATAGTTTCCAAGACTTGTGTTAATTTCATTTAATTAAAATGACTGCGAATAAATTGCAAATAACTCTAAGGCATACAAATTAAACACAACAATTATTTACACTGATGTAGATTTCATTAATAATCTAGACAATTGTAAATACTATTAAATATAACTGTATAAGCAAGGCTAAAAGCCTATGATATTATAATGGTATAAATATCTTACACTAGTTAGAATCACAAGATACAAAACCCGAAGCTACAATGAAAGAACCTTGTTCTAAGGTTAGCTTAAGAGAAAATGAATATAGAACAACAAAACATTCCTATAGATCTAACATATTCATCAAATCTACCACACGTTTGACCACATGCATATGATAGGATCAACGCAAAATAAATTTGTTGAGAAGACTTAAGAAACTACCAACAATGCAAAATGTGAAAGCATAGACAGGGCACGTAGACTGAATGGTAGAATGCCTCAAAGAGAGTCATATGATGGAAAGCAATGATCATAGGATATGCACAAAATGAATTTGTTAAAAAATCTCAGAGAAACCCAGTTCAAAAATATAAAATTATTGGTGACGCAACTAATTGTTTTAACAGAGACGAAAAGGGTGAGAGGTAGACAGTCACAAAATATTCATATCTCAAAAATGACAAATTACGTATGGCTGATTTTCAGATATGATTTAAATATCTAGACCGTGCACCATATATAAAAAAAATTAGAGAAACCCAGTTCGTAAAAATAACATTATGGCTAACACAACAGACTGCTAAAACAAAGACGAAATGGGTGAGAGGTAGACAGTCACAAAATATTCATATCTCAAAACTGACAAACTAGCTATGGCTGATTTTCAGATATGATTTAGATATCCAGGCTGTACACCATATATAAAAAAATTAGGGAAACCCAGTTCGTAAAAAATAAAGTTATGGCTAACGTAACAAACTGAAAAAACAAAGATGAAATGGGTGAGAGGTAGACAGTCACAATATATTCATATCTCAAAAATGACAAATTGGGTATAGCTAATTTTTGGATATGATTTATATATTTAGGACGTGCACCATATATTAAAAAATTAGAGAAACCCATTTCATAAAAATAAAGTTATGGCTAAGGAAATAGACTAGGTTCAGAAAATGTAGAAGAGAGAATTCACAGAGTATTTTACTAAATCTAATGGAACAATAAATCAGATTCATATCTCAGTCCATACCTCGAGTATTACTTCTATCACATCTTCACAAAATTTCTGACTCACATCCATTTTCCCCCAAGTCTTTTCTTCTAGAAACTATGGTTTATGGTGCCAAAAGAAAAATGAAAACTTCCAAAGAGAGAGAGAGAGAGAGAGAGAGAGAGAGATCCCCAAAACATAAAACATATTCTCCCTTTTGAAAATCCACGCTCCTTCCCCAAGTTATGTCTTGAGATTTCAAAATAAAGTTGAGCATGCATAACCACCCCCCATAATTTCTTCCAGAAAATTCTCCTTTGTTACTTTCTTACAATTTGCTATTTTTAACCAAACAATAATTTCTCTCTAATTTTATTTATTTTATAATTTTCTATTTATTTCATTTACAACCAAACAAAAATAGTTTCTTTCTACTTTTCTAAAATTAGTCTCTTACACAAAAGAAACAATTATTTCTAAGATTCCCTCTTGAGGTGCGTACTTGCCACTTCTTCCAAGTGGGCAAAATAGAAAATAATTACTCAAGGCAATAATAATAAAGAAAGAGAATCTTTTTCAAACATAATAATACATATTTCCTCACAACTATAATTTACATAAAAGCATCTATATTTATTTATCAAAGTGCTCTCTTGACTTAATAATTTTATTGTAATGAAGCAATTAACCAAAACATTAATCAAACAATTCAAAACAAAATAACTCAAATGCCAAACAATACCTGACACAATGCACGATCGAAAGCATGACCACAATG
This sequence comes from Cunninghamia lanceolata, assembly GCA_027924645.1. Taxonomy (NCBI): domain Eukaryota; kingdom Viridiplantae; phylum Streptophyta; class Pinopsida; order Cupressales; family Cupressaceae; genus Cunninghamia; species Cunninghamia lanceolata. The sequence continues at coordinate 6,924,858 of BSBN01000165.1, read as the reverse complement.
ACAATGACTGACCATTACGCCCATACAGACAACACTGATTGGGTGCAAAACTGGATACTCATCCTTTTCAAGGATGATGGCTAACTAGGGGACCACATGTTATCTCCATTCAACAGTTTCCATTGGGTTTAATGCACACTTAGACCTGTCAATTCAGGTGGCGTTGATGCCTGGTACCTGCATCCTGCAGCAACCAATAGTCAAACAAATAGACACATATATACAATCATATATTTAAATACACTGTGAAACAGAATCGCAGTGTAGTAGGGTACTCACACATGAGTAATGCGACACTGTCCCTTTCACCATCACATCAAACACATAATCACAACGCACATAGCAATTAGATATTGAATAACTAAATAAGAACCATCATTAGATAATCGCATGATACACATAATAAGATTAATCCACACAAAACATCACAACATAACATCCTATGATACAAAATCAGTCGTATAAAAATCAATTCTACCATATGACAATCATAGTAAGATCAACATCATAATCACCTGAATGTAAAACAATGTCAGAGCATATAAATTATTAGTGTCGCAACAAAGATTATCGATAAAACATACTAACTGTCATATGAAACCACACATAAGTTTAATCAGGAATGTCATCAACATGAATGTAGCATCTACCAACATCATATAATGTACAACATCAACTGCCTAACATACCCTAAATATCCCTATTATTTTACCTTTATCTTCATGCTCCTTAGCCAAACCATCTGCACATCCAAGATGAGAATGGAGGGTCATTACATCCTCCCCCCTAAGACTTGACTTACTCATGGAAGTCACAGACTAGGGTGGAAACATAACATATTAGTATATTGCAATTTTCTATTGCCAACATAAACATCTATTTTAAGCAATTATTCATAAGACAGGCACAGTCATTCAATAAAGACAAGAAGAGCATCAATTCCTCACCATTAAGACGTATCATGTAATCTACTTCTAATCCAATCACAGATATTTTGAGAATTTCAAATGATTTAAGGAATTGCATTCACATATTAACAAAGAAAAATACATCTCATCTCTTCTTCCCACGATGGTTCCCACTAATTATCGAACATGCAAAGTACAGTCTTCCACAGAGTCCTCGCTTGAACACACTATCAGAGGTTTGAAATAAACATGATAGAAACAACACTTAACACAAAATAGAGCCAACAGTTACAAACATTCAGAATAGCCACCATAGAAATTTTAAAAATGCAAACCCAAGTGGGGAAATAATCAAATTCAATCTTAAGACACAAAATGCCGGCAATTTTCAACAATAAATCAAGTATAAAGAAAAGAGTTTTGGTGACCACTCCTATCATAAGAGAGTTCAAAGAAAACAAATTCACCGTTAGCCCACCCACAATACATGAAACAACTATCAAAAATTCTAAAACAACCAATATTACAAACAAATCCACATCACGATGTGACTAATTTTAGCCACAAAAGGGAGTATCCGCTACACAACACCCCAGGACTCAAAGTCCAGAATGCGTTAGAGAATGTACACCAAACACACAGACAACTAAGTTTTCTACATCTTCTTATCTAAGAAACTTTTATACAAGGATTTAAGGCAACACAATTGCTACTTATTTACAAAAAAAAAAAAAATCTATCTTTAATGCAGTACAATTCCTATTTACCAAACTATGAACATATACAATTACTTCCTTATGCAAAAAGATACTTATAGAGGAAATGTATGATATCATACACGAATAATTCAAAACTCTAATTAACTTACAATATCACATTCATGATCTCCTGGGTCCAATAGAGGCTCCAATTTGATCTCCTGCACACGTTTCTTACACAGGCATACACAATGATAACTTTCATAAATCACAATAGAACTTCCACATGAGGTCATGGCCAACTAAGAAATAGATATCAGATTATCAAGCAACCACTCAAAGATACCCCACACACGACAACACCACATAATCCACATGATGCCGCCGAGTGATTAAATCATTCCAATACTTACACATATAATACAATTAACATAAAGATGGTATGGTGCTTCTACACCCATAGCTAAACATAACCCCCAAGTATGATTACTTCACCAAACAAGGGAACACAAAACACCACTGGCCTTTCACAACACCCCACACAGAATGGGTAGAGGATATTCACATCACTAGAGGGGGCATACCACACTCCTAATCACATGCACTAACAGTAATCATGCTTCTTTCTTCTAAAGCACTAGAGACCACAAGAGAGACTCAAGGCCTTAACAAATCAACAAGCACTAACATTCAAGAAACACATATTGTCAGATATAACATCACATTTTCATAAAAGAAGAAGAGAGAACACATAGCAGACACATAAGTAAAACAAGGCATAAAGAATTTATTTCTTTCAGAATCAAAGAACAAGTCTGTAAGTTTATCAATCTTCTAACGTCATACCAAGGCACATAGGTGAGAGGTACTATTACCAACTCACCACAAGAGAAAAACACTTAACCTATAGCAACAACAATAATCCAGAGATCCCAGTGTTGCAACCTAGGCTCTGATACCAAATGTAACGCCCCGCCATGGAACCCAGAGGATAACACAACTAAGCTTACAAAAAGGACAAATATATATATTTTTTTAAATGAAAGAAATAACAACAATCATATATTTATTCATAACATTTAAATTAAGCTTTATACTCTAGGGTTCCACAGATGCATTGCTAATGAACTAAAACAAGATCTAACCAATATTATGAATTAACTAACAAACATAGTTCATTCAAGTCAAATTGCATCAGATAAATAAACACATACAATTCCATATTATATCATTAGATAAGTAAGCATCAAGATCCTGCACATATGATCATTAGTGCATAAACAAGCTCCTTTACAAGAGAGTACAACATTACATTATTTACAATATCACTATCCAGATTACATTGGAGTACATATATCAAGATAACAGTACATGATTCAACTAATATACAAGACTGAAACATGATCATAAACATCTACCTCCTTAAGTAAGAGCAAGATCTAAAATCTGCCAAACAAGGTACATCCTTCTCACGCATGAACAAGAGCAAGGGAAACCAATGGAGATAAAAGCACAACCACCCGACCATGTGGAACCCTAAGGTCCACCCCCCGTACTAAGAGATAACAATAAGGTCCCACTAAGAAAACTATCAAGAAAGAAAGTAGACTAACAGGTGCAAGGACTACATGAGACTTCAATACAACATGGGTCAAAAAGAACATCACAAGTAACTCAAACATCACTTCCAGAGGCAACCACACTAAGGAATGCTAGGTTGCATTAGGGGTGAGTGTTATCGCATCATCCTAACATGGGTTACCCTGACAGTCTCTAGTTAGATGCTAGCCCCCATCCATGGGTTACGCTGATAATCTCTCACTATGTGTCGGCCCCCATCTATGGTTACCCTGATGGTCTCTCACTAGACGCTGGTCCTATAGGGTGACACATACGGAACCAACATTCCTTTCGTGAGGACAAGGAAGTTGATCTTGCCAATCAGGCCTTCTCATCCTATCCTTAGCCTGAACGAGTACTACAAGCATGGGTGAGGAATCCAATTATCAAGTAATTAGTGTGAGAACTACCCAACCCTCTAAATTTATTATTAAGTTATTACTGGATTAACAACTTCTAATGGGTTACCCTGACAAGCCACTTTGGGCGCCGACCCCACATTGAAAGCCACTCCCCCTTCACTACACCTAGATTCTCAAATCCCAAAACAAAACCCAAGCATGAACTACCACATTCTCATCATGATGCATTTACAACACAAAATATACATCATTTCACATTACACAGAGCAAGGCATTACCCATCTTGCATAGTTATCATAACCACATGAAGACTAAGCAAGGTATTATCCATCTTGCACAGTCATTATAACCACATGAATAGGTACATTGAGCAAGGCATTATCCATCTTGCACAGTCATCATAACCACATGAATCCATAAATAGAGTGGAGTCAACATATAACCAATACATATTCAACCATTAGCAAGATTACATAATCACAGGAGTCATACACATGACTACCCCTCTTGGCCTCTGGAATCAAATTTTCCAAATGACACAAACACTTGACACACTAAACACTATGGTCTCACATCACATTCACTCTCAAATGCACATCATCACCTAATAGACCAAACTAATATCCTTCATCAATAATTCAAATACAACACCACAATTACGACATATGACATAATGCACTATTTATGGGTCTTGAAGAATATAACATTAATTGAATCATGATCAATCATCTAACAATCATAAAGTCAATCTTCCTCAACAATATAAAACTATCATATTCCAACCACTAGTAATAGTTACTAATAGAATCATAAGATATAAGAGTCCATGAGTAACAATATTTTAACTAATAGATCCCAAGACTTATGTTAATTTCATTAAATTAAAATGACTGCGAACAAACTGCAAATAACTCTAAGGCATACAAATTAAACACAACAATTATTTACACTATTTACACTGATGTAGATTTCATTAATAATCTAGATAATTGTAAATACTATTAAATATAATTGTATAACCAAGGCTAAAAGCCTATAATATTAGAATGTTATAAATATCTTACACTAGTTAGAATCACAAGATACAAAACCTAAAGCTACAATGAAAGAACCTTGTTCTAAGGTTAGCTTGAGAGAAAATGAATACATAACAACAAAACATTCCTATAGATCTAACATCTTCATCAAATCTACCATACTTTTGACCACATGCATATGATAGGATCAACACAAAATGAATTTGTTGAGAAGGCTTAAGAAGCTACCAACAATGCAAAATGTGAAAGCATAGACAGGACACGCAGACTGATTGGTAGAATGCCTCAAAGAAATTCATATTATGGAAAACAATGATCGTAGGATATGCACAAATGAATTTGTTAAAAAATTTCAGAGAAACCCAGTTCAAAAATATAAAGTTATTGGTGACGCAACTAACTATTTTAACAGAGACGGAAAGGGTGAGAGGTAGACAGTCACAAAATATTTATATCTCAAAAATGACAAACTGGGTATGGCTAAAGTTTAGATATGATTTAGATATCTAGGCCGTACACCATATATAAAAAAATTAGAGAAACCCAGTTCATAAAAATAAAGTTATGGCCAACACAACAGACTACTAAAACAGAGAGGAAATGGGTGAGAGGTAGACAGTCACTAAATATTCATATCTCAAAACTGACAAACTGGGTATGGCTAATTTTTGAATATGATTTAAATATCAAGGCCGTGCACCATATATAAAAAAAATTAGGGAAATCTAGTTCATAAAAAATAAAGTTATGGCTAACGCAACATACTACTAAAACAAAGACGAAATGGGTGAGAGGTAGACAGTCACAATATATTCATATCTCAAAAATGACAAACTGGGTATGGCTGATTTTTTGGATATGATTTAGATATCCAGGACGTGCACCATATTAAAAAAAATTAAAGAAACTTAGTTCGTAAAAATAAATTTATGGCTAACGCAATAGACTGGGTTCAGAAAATGTAGAAGAGAATTCACAAAATATTTTACTAAATCTAATGCAACAATAAATCAGATTCATATCTCAGTCCATACTTCGAATATAACTTCTATCACATCTTCACAAAATTCTCGACTCACATCCATTTTCCCCCAAGTCTTTTCTTCTAGAAACTATGGTTTATGGTGCCAAAAGAAAAATGAAAACTTCCAGAGAGAGAGAGATCCCTGAAACATAAAGCATATTCTCCCTTTTGAAAATCCACACTCCTTCCCCAAGTTATGTCTTGAGATTTCAAAACTAAAGTTAAGCATGCATAACCACCCCCCATAATTTCTTCCAGAAAATTCTCCTTTGTTACTTTCTTACAATTTGCTATTTTTAACCAAACAATAATTTCTCTCTGATTTTATTTATTTTATAATTTGCTATTTATTTCATTTACAACCAAACAAAAATAGTTTTTTTCTACTTTTCTAAAATTCGTCTCTTACACAAAAGAAACAATTATTTCTAAGATTCCCTCTTGAGGTGCGTAACTGCCACTTCTTCCAAGTGGCCAAAATGGAAAATAATTACTCAAGGCAATAATAATAAAGAAAGAGAATCTTTTTCAGACATAATAATACATATTTCCTCACAACTATAATTTACATAAAAGCATGTATATTTATTTATCAAAGTGCCCTCTTGACTTAATAATTTTATTGTAATGAAGCAATTAACCAAAACATTAATCAAACAATTCCAAACAAAATAACCCAAATGCCAAACAATACCTGACATAATGTGAGATCGAAAGCATGACCACAATGACAATGACTGACCATTATGCCCATATAGACGACACTGACTAGGTGCAAAACTAGATACTCATCCTTTTCAAGGATGATGGCTAACTAGGGGACAACATGTTATCTCCATTCAACAGTTTCCATTGGGTTTAAGGCACACTCAGACCTCTCAATTCAGGTGGAGTCAATGCCTGGTACTTGCATCCTGTAGCAACCAACAGTCAAACCAATAGACATATATATAATCATATAGTCAAATACAACGTGAAAGGGAATCGCAGCGTAGCAGGGTACTCATGCATGAGTAATGCGACACTGTCCCTTTCACCATCACATCAAACACGTAATCACAACACACATAGCAATTAGTTACTGAATGACTAAATAAGAACCATCATCATATAATTGCATGATACACATAATAAGATTAATCCACACAAAACATCACAACATAACATCCTATGATACAGAATTAGTCGTATAAAAATTAATTCTAACATATGACAATCATAGTAAGATCAACATCATAATCACCTGAATGTAAAACAATGCCATAGTATATAAATTATTAGTGTCGTAACAAAGATTATCGATAAAACATACTAACTGTCATATGAAATCACACATGAGCATAATCAGGAATGTCATCAACATGAATGTAGCATCTACCAACATCATATAATGTACAACATCAACTATCTAACATACCCTAAATATTCCTATTATTTTACCTTCATCTTCATGCTCCTTAGCCAGAACATCTGCACATCCAAGATGAGAATGGAGGGGCATTACACCTTTAGAAGTTATTCCTTCTCTCAAACTAGTTTTGATTATAGTTCTTCCTTGGTTGTTGATATCCTCTTTCTCTATTCATATAGTAATTTTCTTCACTGTTGTTATTCTCCATCTTCCCCTGTGGACACTTAGAAGCAAAATGTTCTGGTTTACCACAATTATAATGTGTAAAAGAAGACTTACTTGGGTACTTAACTGCACCCCTCTATATCCTTCTCGTGAAGTGGGCTTCTTCGTCTATCTCGCTAAATTCATCATTAGGTTCATATACCTTGTCCTTTCCTCTTTGAGCTACCTTGAAAGCCGCCTCTCTCTTCGATGGTTTATCTTCAATCCTCATTTCGTAGGCAGTTAGGATGTTTTGTGTAATGTCCCCTTGTAAGAAGATCAAAATTTCTTAACCTTGCACACAATTTTAACTTCTTAAAGAGAACATTAGTAACCAATAATTCCTTATAACATCATAATATTGCAATTAGGGTTAGTAACCACATATTCATAATCAATATCAAAGTTCATTTCATATATGTATCTCACACTTTCCTTATTCATATCATATAGAGGGTTCCATCATATACCTCGGGAGAGTCATCCATGACCCTGATCGCTAATCTACTCTATGCCACTCAACCCATATGAGTTGGATATGTTAGGGCACTGGTGTAACAATACTCACTGCCATAGGCCAAAGGGGCTTCATTACTACACCCGATAATTCTTTTCCTTGTCTTGGCTCAAGGGGTTTTATCACTACACCTGGTGATTCTTCACCCACTTGAGTGTCACCTACCATTAAGCCATTAATAGTATTTAGGTCTATGCTACCTTAGGCCCAAGGGGCTTCATTACTACACTCTGTAATTCTTCGCCTTGTCTTGGCTCAAGGGGTCTCATCACTACACTGGATGATTCTTCACCCTCTTGAGATTCACCTAGGTGCTAGATCCTAACCGTCCTTCCCTAACTCCATTTCCATGATCGAAGGGTGTGTAGATAGATTAATGGTGAGGCTCTTGTTCTCATCCTGGGTATTCATGTTTAGCGTTATATACCATGTCTTATAATAAATTATCCTTTACTATCTTGTGATCCCCATGGATCATGAGATGGTACAATTAGCCATATTATTCCTCTATGGGAACTCATTTGTGCTATCTCATACAATAACACGATTATGAATGTTCTTATGCCATAAGCATGTTGAAAATAAGGCAGATAACTAAGAGGGTGGGGGTGAATCAGTTATCTTAAATATCTTTAACTTTCTTTTCTTCCTTAATAATTAGTGCAACATCAAAACATATAAGCATATGTGATCATAAGAACAGAAATAAAATCAACACACATAACACAAGGATTTTTACATGGAAAATCCTATTAAGGGAAAAACCACAGGGTGACTAACCCAAGATTGTATTCTCTATTAAAAGAATGAAAGAGTACAAAATGGCATTTGCCAATTAGGGCTCACTGCCCGAGCACACTGCGTACAAGAGACTCACTGTCTACAAAAATTTACAGAAGGTAATCAGGTGTTTGAACTGATGAGAGGCATCTACAAATGCAAGAGTTTAGTTTTGGTTAGGCACAATACACTGATCTAATGCACTTCATTCTTCCTCTATTTTGGTGTTGTTGCTCTGTCACATACCAACTTGAATTGCTGCTTTCACTTTTATCCCTGCTTTTCTTTGCACTTTATTTCATCCCACATACACCATGTGATAGGTGAAAGTCAGGTTTAACAGATCAGACATAGTCATGAAACCCTAACCCTACCATCATCAAGGAATCTAATCTAAATGAAATCAAAGAACAATGCAATTCAAGCATAATATCACCTAGACCGTGCGATTCCTTGTTTGAGAGATGTGGACTGCTTCTTCAACAATGAACAATTGCAATGCTGAAAGTTGCCATGATGGATGATAAAAAGCTCAAATGAATGCTCAGATGCTCAAGATGATAATGTAGGTGCTATATGATTGCTGGATGTCTCATATGGAGTGAGAGGGTGTTTATATAGGACTCAACCAAGATCAATCAACAGTAGAGATTCAGAGGCTATGTGAATGGCTAGGATTGAAAGTTACTAAATTTAGATCCAATTAGTTGTGCATGTGAAGAATTTTAAATGAAAGTTGCATGACAACACATGATTAAGGGGAGATGGACAAGTGTTGGAATGTGATGAAAGGTGAGTAGTTAATTCAAATAAAATATTTGAATTAGTTGGGATATGAGTTGGATATTAATTAATTAAATAAAATTTATTTAATTAATTGGATAAATGAATAAAATGGGATAAGATATGATGTGGAAATTAATTAAATAAATAAAATTTATTTAATTAATTGGCTAAGTAGGATGAGAATGGGATTGAAAGGGATTTAATTAAATAAATAAAATTTATTTAATTAATTGGCTAATGGATAAATGGGATTGAAAGGGATTTTAATTAAATAAATAAAATTTATTTAATTAATTGGCTTAATGGATAATGATTTAACAAGGTGTTGCTAGACATGGACAGAGTTGGGACAAATTTGGGTGTCTACATTTTGCCCCTCTTTGATACAATGTTCAATAGAGCGTTGTGTCAAAGAAGATACGATATGCGTTCAATAAACAAGTTATGCCCGAGTGTAACTGGCAGGTGATGCCCCCTCGAGAGGTAAGCCAGGCTAACCAGGAAGGGCTGGGTTGACTCTCGATAGAAGAAAAGGCTAAAAAGAAGGCAGACACGAAGGAAATGGGGGTTGCATGGAAGAAAATAGGCTATGGCATAGAAGAATGAGGGTTTGAGAAGGGCTATAAGTAGGTTCTACAATGGCAAATAGGCTCATTTGTGCTCATTTGTGCTCAGAAACTAGAGAAATCTAGAGCTCTTGAGAGTGAGAGTTGCAGAGCTAGCAGGATGGTTATTCCACGCAGGGATCATCGTGTGGAGCGAGTGAAGACACATGGGCGACCAAAGGGAGCAGGCGCACCGGTATGTTTCAAAACTTTTTCCAAAAGCGTGTAATTAATAGCCTAAAAGCGTAATTAATGCACACACATCACCAAAAGCGACTAGGTTAGGAAATAGCAATTGTAGGTCGCTTATGTAGGAATAGAGAGCACTTGCAATAGTTTTGGTCGCTTATGGGCGCGGGTAGGTCGCATATGCAAAAGGTAGTCGCATCCTGTCAGCGGGAAAAATGCAGCCGAAATGCGCGTATAGAGCAAAATGCGTCGCTTAGGGGCAAAGAGTTAGCGCATATAGTAGTTGGGATCGCATGTGAAGAGGAGTGTCACGCATAGGGTAAATAGCTCGCTTATAGGGATAATATGATCGCAAATGTTATTTGGCTCGCTTATAGGGAAAATCTAGGCGCATAGAGAATAGGGCTCGCGTATAGGGTAAATAGACTCGCATATAGTATGTAATGCGCATATGAAGTAATAATAAGCACATGCCATAGTTTAGCTCACTTTTAGGGAAACAGTAAGCGCATATACAAAAGAGCTCGCATCTAGTCAAAACAGAAGCACATATAGTGAAGCTAGTCACGAATGTGCAGAAAAAGAGCGCATGTGGTAAAGTGGACCGCTTATGGTAGATGTAGGGTAAAATAGCAAATAGATAAGTACATTTTGATATGGATGGCTAACGGAATGGACTGACAAGGATAAATGGATGATGCAGGATGTACTACTGCCATTGCTATCACGAGAGCCACATCCGAGAGATTTGCGATTGGTGAGGTAGTTGGATGCAGAGGAGCTACTGGTGTTAGAGATCCTGGGCTTGGAGCATGTATCCTGATTAGAGCCAGTTCAGGCACATCGGGGGCTGATGACAGCGATGGTGGAGCGATGGATGAGTGAGCACAGTTCTTTCTTGTTACCGACAGGAGAGGTGACCATCACCTTAGAGGATGTGTTCCAGATTTTGAGGATTCTGATAGATGGGGATCGTGTGGATTATGATCCAAAGATGGGTCCAGCTGCATTTAGGAGATTATTTGGGACACCAGACATCAGAGCAGAGGGTTCAGAGATTCTGATGGGGAGGATGGAGGAGCTCTGTGACAGGTTACAGCGGGTAGTAGTGGCTATCATTAGATGGCTAGTGGGTGATAGGAGAGCCAGAGGTTTTCCAGTAGGATGGGGGACAGTGATGGAGGGCATGTTTTCATATGGCACAAGATATGCATGGGAAAAGTGTGTGTTGGGATAGCTCTATCATTATCTGCATGATTGCGCTTAAATGTTTGGAGCGAGTATGTCAGCAGGAGTGACAGTGTTACATGTATGGGCGTATGAGCACATTCCAGTTACGAGACTAGAGGGATGGGTGGCTAGAGCAGCAAGAGAGCCATCTGCACGGATGTATAGAGGGGCTTTGACATATCGACAGCGCCGAGGAGTGGTATACTGGCGGAGGAGATTGGATGAGGTGGATAGATTCGTATGGAGGCCATGGCTAGGATGTGAGCAGTGGGATGAGGAGAATGCAAAGCTTGTCTATGTGAGACAGGCGAGATACATTTTTGGACGCGGCATGTATATTATAGAGCGCTATTTGCCAGAGAGAGTTTTGAGACAGTTCGGGGAGGCACAGGCAGTACCAATAGGTGATGCCATTTTTGGGAGGACGAGACAGGAGGTATTTGATTGGGGTCCAGAGGTTGTGGTTGACACAGCTTTGGCAGAGAGAGATGGATTACAGCCAGTAGCATGGCAGTGGGGACAGGGTCCTGCAGATCCAGGCACATTGCCAGAGTATGATGTATACTGGGCGACAGCTAGGCCGACTCGGTTGACACGGGAAGGGGAGATTGGAGAGATTGGGATGGAGAGACCAGTTCAGAGGAGACGATGACGGGCTCCACCAGCACAGGTTGTTGTGCTAGCAGCACCAGGGATACAGATGCCAGAGCAGGTGCCAGGTCAGCCTGCTATATTAGCACAGCCTCAGGCACAGATTGGAGCAGGTGATGACGTTGGTATTCAACAGCTACGAAGACGGATCAAAGAGGAGAGGAGATGGAGGCAGCGAGCGCAGATGAGGCTTAGGAGAGTGGAGATGGATAGGCATCAGGCAGTGATTAGTATGTGGCATGCGAGAGTACAGGCACAGACATATCAGGCTTAGCTACAGTTGAGAGCACAGGGGGGAGATGGACAGGATGACGGTGCTCTAGCTAGAGTGACAGGAGAGAGGGATGCAGCTAGACAGCATGAGCAGATGATGAGACTAGAGCGAGACACTGCGATACAGCAGGAGCAGGCTATGAGAACAGAGAGGGATGGTCTGCGAGCTGAGAGAGATAGTATGCGGGCTGAGAGAGATAGGGTAGTGCAGCAGCTGCAGGGGATGACTAGTGAGCGAGACAGAGCAGTGGCTGCATTGGGGACTGATGGAGCTACGATGTACTTGGCTACACAATTGACAGAGGTATAGGCAGATCTTCAGAGAGTGCAGGGTGAGGCTGAGTATTACAGAGGCTTGTACTATGGAGCTGTGTCGGCAGAGCAGAGGCAGCCTAGTTTCAGGAGCAAGTTAGGGGCTTCGAGTTCACGGAGGACAGGTGGATCTCGATCAGTAGGCTCAATGGTGGGGCCATCGAGAGACAGAGGACTAGGTACAAGACCTAGTGGTGGTGGTGGTCAAGGCGAGGGAGCTGCCAGTAGTCACTAGGGCTACCTTGTTTACATTGTATTATGATGAGGCCTAGAGCCGATTTTGTACATTTAGTCCTTCAGGGCTCAGCTTGTATTGTAGACACTTGTATTTTGACACACATGTATATATATATATGGTGGTTTTGGCGATCGATATGATGTTGAAATGGTTTTGATATTGATATTGTGATGGCTATGCATATTTTATGGATTATATATGGATGTTTATGCAAATGTTAATGGATGGAGAATGTGTGAATATGTAAATGGTAATGATATGGATAGACTTATGCATATAGATAGATGGTAATGAAAGGTATATATGATGGACTGATGTATGTCTAACACACTTGTTTTGCAGGAGCGGGAATATGGACAAAAGATGATAGAAATGATTGATCTTGGCTGAATATGACGGAATGAATAGATAGAATGAATGGATAGGATGATGATGGGCAGCTTTCAAGTAATTGCTCAGAATGAAAAGAAATGCAGTCCTTATGTTTGATATCGCATATGGATATTATGCACCAGGGTATAAGAGACCAAGGTGTCGAGATATCCAATGCGCAACTAGCGTGTTACAATCTTGTCTGAACGCATGAGGTCAAGATGTTGAGCCAACATGCACAAGATATGAATAATAGCTAGTGTTGGACTTTGACGCTACAAGCAATGGTTTGAGCTTATCTCCACTACACATAATGATAGCTTGTTGGTTATATGTATGGAGTTAGTTTTAACATAGAATAGTCTCAAAGGCATAAGAGACTGTTTAGCTTCTTAGATGCTAGAGATATTGATATGTAAGATGCTAATCCCAACATGTACAAGATACCAATACGCATAGGAAGAGAATAAGATCATCCCACAAACATGGCATACGAAAGCTATATGACCATGCCCCAGTCCGTGCGTCATCACAACATACCAAGATATAAATGGATCGAGGCAGTCTTGATTACGCATAGGAAAGGGACAAAAGATAAAACAAAAGATACTGTCATCACGTTCTCTTGCCAAATTTTGGGTGCTCTTGGATAGATCAAGCTGGCGCCTTGTTAAGAGGAAAGCTACATCCTGTTGAAGGCTAAAGTTGTTGATAAACTGCTATAGCAAATGTTGGCTTACGGCATGCGGACAAATAGCTTCTGGCATACCTTTGGATGGTTAAAGTGCTTGAGATTTCAATATACACACGGTTTGCTTCCTGTTTGAGCTAATCAAAGAGAAGAAAATCGAATGATGAATGAAGATGAAGAAGATGGGGTGGATCATCTGTGCTTGAGTACTGGAAACTTCCTTCGTATTTCAGACTGCCTACATACCCTATATCCACGGGATCAAAGCACATTTACGATGAAGATGAGACATGATGAATATGTAGTTCTGGGTTTTAGTGATGATGTAAGTGATGAAAGATAGAAGAATGTGAGCTGAAAGATTGAAGGATGTTTAGAAGAAAGATGAGTGATGAATGATGAAAGGGGCTATCATCTTAGCCTGAATCAGAGTGCTTCCTTCGCATCTCAGATTGCCTACATACCCTGTATCCACGGGATCAAGGCGTCAACGATAGAGCTGGATGTAGTTCTTATTGATGTCGCTAATTGGTTGGATGTGTGATCAAGTGATGTTTGTTGCAATTGTTGGATGAATGTGGATAGATTGCAAAGATATGGGTCCTGGTTGCAAATTGTTAGGTCACATTTGTTGTTGGATAGATGCCATGGCTGAAGTTGATAAGGTTTGCTATGTTGTAAGCTGAGTTGTTTGATGTGTTATGAGCTAGAGATAACAGTATCCACTTCTAAATAAGACTCAACAAATGCCCCCAGTGCGGGATGAGGTTTATTATGTAGAAGCAACAATGCAGAAAGGATGGGGCCAAGATGCTAAGGTGCCAAAAGACATAGGTATCGTGACAATGTCTCAAATATGATAGCTAGCATTGGCAAAGACGAAGATGAAAGGCTATGTGTGGCATTGCAAGGTGGATTGTGATTATGGCTTATACAAGATGAAATGGGGAAATATGATCAAACGAACCAAGCAGATGAGGGAAGCTAGTCACTACACATAGCACCTGTTTGCTAGGTTTTCATTATGGTACTTATCCAAGGCGCCTGTTTACCAGGTTTTCACCAGAGGACGGATTATTTATCTTTTTTTTTTTTGTTTTTTTAGGGATAGCTAAGATTCATGGATAAAACTTCTTGAGATGAACGTTGTTGACTGGTTCATCTAAGGGAATGCCTTCAGGTGTTGACAGAGTATATGCACCTGATCCATAGACTACTGTGATAATGAAAGGACCAAGCCAATTTGGTTCAAACTTGCCCTGTTTCTCTCGATGTTGTTGATTCCTTTGATTTTCTTTAAGGACAAGGTCGCCAACTTGAAATCTACGTTCTCTGATCTTTTTGTTGTAGCTGCGGCGTAGCCAGTTTTGGTAGACTTGAAGATGGTTCAATGTTGTAAGGCGATGTTCATCTAATAGCTCAAGATCATGGAGTCTGGATACTCGATATTCTTCATCTGAGATAGTATGTTGCAAGGATATGCGCAAAGAGGGGATCTCAACCTCGATAGGCAAAATAGCTTCAGTGCCATAGATGAGAGCATAGGGTGTGGCTCCAGTGGGAGTTCTGATGCTTGTTCTATATGCCCATAATGCCGGATGCAGTTGTAGATGCCAATCTCAACCAGCGTCATTAACAGTCTTTTTAAGGATCTTGATGATTGTTTTATTAGAGGCTTCAACTTGACCATTGCTCTGAGGATAGTAAGGCATAGAGAATCTATGTTGAATATAGAACTTGTTACAAAGATCTCTAACCTCTTGGTTCTTGAAAGGGCAACCGTTGTCTGTGACAATAGCTTGAGGAACTCCATAACGGAAGATAATATAATGTAAGATGAATTTGGCTATTTGTTTACCTATGATATAGGTCATTAGTATGGCTTCTACCCACTTCGTGAAATACTCAGTGGCAGTAATAATGAACTTATGACCATTGGATGAAGTAGGATGGATTTTACCTATGAGATCAAGTCCCCATTGCAAAAAAGGCCATGAAGTGACAATAGGCTGAAGCTCATGTGCTGGTGCATGTATTAGATCTCCATGTTTCTGACATTGTAGACATCTCCTTGCAAATTGTTGTGCATCTTTTTCCATAGTTGGCCACTAGTATCCTGCTCGTAGAAGTTTCTTAACAAGGCTAGGGCCAGCGGAATGCAAACCGCAGACACCTTCATGTACTTCACGTAAAGCCATTTTTGCTTCCTCAGAATCAAGACATCTAAGAAGGATACCATCAAGACTCTGGCGATAAAGGGTGTCTCCTAAGATAGAGAGGCTCGACGGATAAAGGTTTTGCGCTGGGTGTTAGATAGTTGAAATGGAAAGGTTTGATTATGGAGATACTCGTATATATCCTTGTACCACGACGAGTTGGGACCAACAATTTCACATATGAGCTCAGACTGTGGAACTTCAAATGCTGGGATCAAAAGCTGTTCGACCAAGAATTCACATTTATGGGTGTTAGATGGCATGTCTAAAAGAGATCCAATCATAGCCATGGCATTTGCTACTCTGTTTTGTAGTCTTGGAATCTGCTCAAAGGTAATATCCACAAAATATTTCTTGAAATCGTCCACCATTAGCTTGTATGGAAGAAGCTTCTCATCTTTTGTTTGATATTCATCTAAGACCTATTTGATAACCAGCTGAGAATCACCAAAGACTCATAACTGTTTGATAGCCCATTGTACTGCCATGCACAAGCCTGTGATTAAAGCTTCATACTCTGCTATGTTGTTGGTACCTGGGAATGCTATTCTATATGATTTAGGTATGCAATCTCCTTGAGGGGTAACAAATAGGATGCCTGCTCCAGAACCATGTTGTGTGTATGATCCATCAAAGTATAGTTGCCATTGTGCTGGAGAATTCAAATTAAACAATCCTTCATCATGGAATTCTGGATATATTGGTTGAATGTCTGTGATGGGTGCTTTAGCTAATTGATCAGCAATAACTTGTCCTTTGAAAGCTTTGCGGTTCACATATTGTATGTCAAACTCACTTAAGATCATAACCCATTTTGCTAATCTCCCTGTGAGAAGTGCTTTTGAGAGGAGATACTTGAGGGGATCCACATTAGAGATGAGCTTTGTTGTTTGGTTCAACATATAGTGTCGCAACTTTTGGGAAGCAAACACTAATGCTAAACAAGTTTTTTCCATGAATGAGTAATTGAGTTCATATCCCACAAGGGTTCTGCTAATGTAGTAAATGGCTTGTTCTTTTCCTGAATCATCATGTTGAGCTAGGAGTGCCCCCAATGCTGCGGTTGTTGATGATATATAGAGCAATAATGGACGATCAAGTATCGGAGGTACTAACACAAGAGGTGTTGCCAAGTATTCCTTTATCTTGTCAAAAGCCTGTTGACACTTTTCATCCCAATTAAAAGGTTCACCCTTACGAAGAAGATGTTGAAAAGGATGACATTTATCTACTAGTTGTGAGATAAATCTGTGGATAGATTGTAGCCTACCTTGTAAACTGCGGAGCTGTTTGAGATTCATTGGTGGAGGCATTTCTATGATGGCTTTTACCTTAGCTGGGTCCACTTCTATCCTTCGTCGAGACACAATATATCCCAACAGTTTTCCCGATGTTACACCAAATACACACTTCTTTGGATTTAATCTGACTTGGTATTTTTCTAATCGATCAAAGATTTGTGCCAATACTTGTAGATGTCCTTCTCTTGTCTTAGATTTTCCCAGGATGTCATCAACATAGTCTTCCATGATAGTATGAAAAAGGTCATGAAAAATAACTGTCATGGCTCGTTGATAGGTGGCTCCAGCGTTTTTGAGACCAAAAGGCATTACAACCTAGCAATATGTACCCCATGGACAGATAAAGGATGTTTTATCTTGATCTTCCTCTGCTATTCTGATTTGATTATAACCTAAAAATCCATCCATCAAAGATAGCATTTCATGTCCTGTTGTAAGATCTACAATGTTGTCAATGCTTGGTAGTGGAAAATCGTCCTTAGGACATGCTTTGTTAAGATCTCTAAAGTCTGTGCAACAGCGAACTCGTCCATCTGGTTTTGCTACAGGTACTAAATTTGAAACCCATTCTGGATAATCAATAGGCTTTATAAATTTTGCTTCTAACAGTTTCTAAATTTCTGCTTTGACTAATAAGGCAACTTGTGGATGCATTTTGCGCAATTTTTGTTTGACAGGCTTTGCATCAGGAGATACTGCTAAATGATGTACCACAAGTGAAGGATCTAGACCTGGCATGTCTGCATAAGTCCATGCAAAATTTTGTAGCTCTTTTCATAAAAAATGCTGTGAAGTTTCTTCGTTCTTGCTCTAATAGTGATGCTGCCAAAAAAATGATCTTTGGATTCTGCTCTGTTCCCAAGTTCATGTCTTGTGATTTTTCAACTAGCACAGTTGATTTCTCATGGTAATCAGTGGCAACAGGAAGATCAAATCCCTCATCCTCAGGCGCCTCAGAGAGGTTTTCACCTTTGGATACGTCCTTTATTTTTACTTTTTCACAGTCAAGAGGCGCCTTTCGATTTTCACCTAGTGACCTATTTTGTTGAATTTTGTTTATTTCACTTTTGCGACTGAAGGATTTGATACTTCCGCCAAAATATGCTAGTTTAGGTAAATCCATCATGAAACCTGCTTTATGATCACCCAGTGGAATACCTTGTCTCAAACCCATGAATTCTGCAATGGCTTCGTCATTTTCAAATGTATCTAATATCGATGCCCCCTGTTGGTCCCAATCGATGAGGTCAGGATATACGAGTGAAAGGCTAATGGAGGAATCGTGATGGCTAGATGAGGCTATAGAAAACATGAAGATGGAATGTTCTTGAAAAAGGTCGGTGATATGAAGGGAGGAGTCATCGATAGTATCCGAATTAGAAGTGTCTCCTACCGAAGAAGGTCCAACGTTAGTATCAGAAATACACTTAATGTCTTTGAGTCACGGTACCTCCGGTTGGTAACCAAGGCCTTGCTTATTAAACTTCTTAGACACAATAATGGGCTCAATAGGTCCTTGTTCCTGTGATCCCAAGCCGCCATGTCCTTTATAGCCCATGTTCTTTATGATACGAAACCCATTGTTGTATCGCTCTACTTCAAGTTGGACTTGGTCATTTTCATCAAAGAATATCCAAGAGTTTATGTCCTCAATGTCTTCATCATCCAAGAATCCACTTTTAATGAATACTGTAGGGGGAGCTTTGATAACAGCGGAGGATGAAGTTGGCTTGGATGTAGAGGGCTTACCGTGGGATTTAGGAGATAATGGAAGGGTACCAACGCAATAGGACTCTTGCAATTTGTATTCACCAGGGCCATGTTCGGTATATTTGATATGGAGGTTGGAAGCGGCTTTGCTAGATGAGGGCTTGAGAAGGTCGGATGGGTTTATATAGGATGAAGACGGATATGCCTCGGTGTTGATAGGAATGCGATTCAGACTTTGATATTTAGCTTGAAAGGCACGGCAAAACTCAAATGGATTGGGATCAGCTTGAATGGTAACCTCAACGCCCTTATGTGGAAATTTGAGGCATTGGTGGTATGTAGAGGGAACTGCTTTAAGGGTATGGATCCAAGGGCGACCAAGGATGATGTTGTAAGGAAGATCAATATCAAGGACTTGACAATGGGTTTCTGTAATGACCGGCCCAACTTGAATAGGCAATAAGATAATCCCTTCGGTATCTCTTTCAGTGTCATCATATGCTCTGATGGTAATAACCTTGGAGGTGTCAACATCTCTCTCAGAATATCCCAATTGCTTGATAAGTTTCAAGGAACATATATTAAGACCAGCTCCCCCATCTATCAAGACTCGTTTGATACGGCGTTGTTTAACAAATACTTCAATATGGAGGGCTTCATTGTGTGAAGGATGAATGGAGGGCTGAAGATCTTTGTCGAAAAAGGTTAAGTGACAAGGAGCTACAATGCTAGCGACCATAGATTGGAATTGTGTGATATTAATATTATTAGGCACCGAAGACTCTTGTAAGGCTTTATCAAGGATAGCTTTATGTGTGGGGGATATGCGGAGCAGCTCAAGAATACATATGTGCGCGGGTGTTTTGCCAAGGTGATCCAAGAGGTTATAATCAGAGAGAGATCAAGGAGGATGTGGAGGTACTCCTTGAATAGTAACTCGACCTCTTCGTGTGGTTACAGCACAATCAGGTGCTCTCCCTTGGACGGTAATGGTAGAAATGCGAGCATGGTCAATGCGGCCAATGGTAGATGATTCATAGTTATACGGAATAGCATTTCTAGCCTGAAGGTTATTTGTCTGATCATGAGATGGAAGTGGATTCTTGAAATTCTCTAGATCATAGTTTGATGTTGATTGTTGAGCAGGTTGAGCCGTTGAAGGTGTGATGTTGATTAAACCTTGATCAATGCAGTCTTGGATAACATGTTTTAAGCGCATACAACCATTTGTTTTGTGTCCTTTAACTCGATGGTAATCACAATACTCATTTTCTTTGTACCAAGGAGCTCGAAAGAGTGGTTCACCATTTGGTGGTGCATCAGGTAGAATAATATCTCCTGCCTGAAGCAGCTTTCGAAAAACAACTTCCATGGGTTCTGCTAATGGTGTGAATTGTCGGCGTGGATTGGAAGTTCGGCGTTGGTTTCTTCATTGTGGAAAAGGTTGTGTTGGTGTAGAAGTTGCTTGAATGTTGATGGGAGCTCTCATTGTTTGAATATTCTTTGCGTCTACAATACCGTCATTTACAACATTCTTGTTCTTGTTCCAAAAGCGAGACTTATCATTGGAATTTTGGGGAGAATCTTTGTTGTCGCGAAAGATCTTGATAGTGCCCTTGGCAATTAAGGCTCGTTCAATAATAACTCCTTTGGAAACTAGTTCGTCAAAGGTGCTAGCACTTTGCAATTGTAATTGGAATGACAGCTCAAGATGAAGATTTTGAACAAAAATGTCAAGTTGTTGTTTCTTAGGTATTTCCCATGATAATTTGCTAGCCATATTACACCATCGTTGGGTAAAGGCAGAAAAGGGTTCACCGTTGCGCTGTTTGTTGTTGACAAGGTCATTCATGTTTACCTCATGTTCAATGTTGAAGGCAAAGTGTGATCAAAATTTATTTGCTAATTCCGCAAAAGATTTGATGCCCGGGGGTAAATGAGAAAACCATTCAAGAGCTTGTCCTGCTAAGCTTCGAGGAAATAGTCTCAAAAGATACGTATCATCATAAGAGACATCAAGACATGCCACAAAAAAGGCTCGAAGATGGTCTTCCAGATTTCCTTTCCCTTTGTACTTAACAAATTGTGGGATTTCAAAATGTGGTGGAAAAGGTATCATATTAAGAGACTTGTCAAATGGACAGGTGCATATGTTTTCAAGAGAAAAAGGTTTCTTGCCTTGTCCTACCCTTTCATCGATCATCTGTTGAACATCTGCTAAGGATAATTGCTGTTGTTGCGAAGGGGCTGGAGTATGGTATGAGATATATTGTGGTTGCGGTTGTGGGATATATGGAGTTGTGACTGTTTGTTGCGGTTGTGTGCCCACAATGTATGTCGAAGGATTGGCATGTGACACGTATGTGTTGGAGGATTGTTGTCCTTGAGACACAAGCGGCAATTGGGTGTGCATCACATGGGAAGTGGATAGCGGATTGATAGTAGTGAATGGTTGGGAAGTTGGGATTGAATTCATGACATGGTAAGTGACAGAGGGATTGGTAGATATGACAGAAACATTTGGATTTGTATTGTGGACAACATGAGGATTGGTATGTGTCATGTGTTGGGTGACATTAGGGAAGCTTTGGGTAGCATAAGATGGATTGATGGTGTGTGAAGGATTGGAAGAATATGACGTCATGGATGTAAGTTGAACAACACAAGCGACCTTATTGTTCAAATTGGCTTGAGAAACAGGGGGATCACTCATGTCAATGAGACTAACGTTGGGATTATATGATAGCATGGAGGTATTAGCAGTTGGTGTATGGGATATGGTGTTCGTATGAGATGTAGTAGATTGTAATGGGTGTGAAGCATGGACAATAGGTGTTGTTGGAGTAGTTTGAGAGGCTTGCATACTATGAGACATGGGAATAGCTTGTGATGCTTGAAGTATTTGCGCTTGAGTTACATGGACAGCTTGTGTTACTGAGGCATGGAAACAGTCATGGTAGAAGGAGAGATATGTTGAGGAACATGGAAAGGTGGAATGTTGAGATTTTGTGACATGAGAGGGAGCACATTGGTTGGCACTATCAATGGTTCTAAAGTATGCTTCGATCGTGGTGGCTCAAATGAAGCAACAATAGGCAATGAGGACGATGTTTGCGATATAATAGAAGATGATGTGATTATAGTAGATGGTCCCTTCGCAACAACAGCAGTAGTGTTGGGATCTTGCTCTCTAATAGCGGATATGTCAAAGTCCTTTGGTAGTTTAGCACCCATGCGAGAAAGTTGGAGAAAGCAATGATTAGGCTCAGATATCATGAGTTTCTCAACTTGGTCCCATAGATAGGTATCTTGGAATTTCGATGAGCCATCTTGAGATTATTCTTCGAAAGTTTCCAAGGATGGTGTAGGTTGCTTTCGTTGTGAAGATGACTTGCCAATAGTGTATCCTTGAGACATGAACATATGAGGAGGCATACCAGTTGTGAATTGAGTTGTGTCCTTAAGAGGTGTTGTGAATTGTTTCATCTCAGCTTGCAATTTGGCTTCCATTTCAGCTCTCAATTTGGCTTCTATTTCAGCTTGATATTGACTCCTAGTTTGAGGCATGATGTTGATGATGAAATTGAGCTTGTCAAAGTTTTGAGACCCAAAAGATGATAGTTGGCTAGTTGGTTGATTGGCTGCTGTTTTGGTTTGCTGGTTTTGCTAATTCGCTTGGTTGATTTGTTTTGGCTAAGTTGTTGTTGTTGGTTGTCCCTAGAGGATAGCTCAAACACTCAAGGGAAAGATTGTTTGCTGCTGATGTTTGTTGGAGCTAAAGCTAAAGGATGATGTTTGTTCAAGCTAAAGCTGAAGGATGATGTTGGCTGAAGCTAAAGCTGAAGGATGTTTGCTGATTGAACTGATTGGGTTGATGTTTGATTTGCTGGTTGGGGTCTCAAAAAGATGGAAAGCTCATGAGTTGTGATTGATTGATAAGCTCAAAAATAGGAGACAAAGTCCAGGTATTTGCTGTTGATCAAAGAGAAGTCTGAAAACTGATGTTTAAGACTTAAGCAAGCTGGACCTGTGGCTAATTCAGCTGAGACACTAGGATTTGCAAGTATTTTGGCTATAGGTGACTAATGATAACTCAAATGCGACTCAAAGGATGCCAAAGGTGATCAATGATAGCTCAGATGTGATCTGGTTTAGTTTAGACAGTAAATCACAGTGCTAACCAGAAGTGAATGGTTTTCCAAAGGCGATGACTGTTAATTTGAAAGTGATTCTCTGTTGATCAAAGGCGACTCACATTTCCCTAAAGGTGACAGTCTGTTGTTCAAAGGCGAGCTTGTTCAGACAGAAGGTGACTAACTGCGGCTTAAAGGTGATCTGGTTCAGACAAGATGCGATCAGCTGTGGATCAGATGTGATTTTGTTCAGAAAATAGGCGATCAGCTATGGTTTAAAAGCGATGCAGTTCAGGCAATATGCAACCAGTTGTGGTTTGAAAGTGATGCAGTTCAGCCTATATGCGGGCAGCTATTGTTTAAAGGTGATACAGTTCAGACAAAAAGTGGATTACTATAGTTCAAAAGCGCTGTCTGTTATCTGTGCGGGCAGTTTAGGTCCAAAAGCGACTGTGTTTGTCAAAAAGATGTCTGATTTTGTAGTTTTTCAGCAAGAAAACAGTGATAACAGTCACTCACACTCACAACAAGCACAAACTGATACAACCTGGGCTAGGATAGGACAGTATCCATTGAATCCCCTGGCCGTGCTTATTCAAAGCAGATAGCTTCAGGATCTTGGTAGCACTGGCTCCCCTCCACGGCACTCACTTCTCACGCATACCAAGTTTCGAGCTTCCTGTAAGGCTTGTCCCCACACCAAACCTTAGGATTGTCCCTGCTATCTCTACTAAGAACCACATGAATCGGGGCCGCTTCAAAAGTCCCACCTTTTGCATCAACAGATAGAAGGTTTTTGGCTACTACACAAAGTTGCTAATAAGGGCATCCGTTCGGGTGGCTATACATGCGGCAGTGCTACTCTCCGTTATGAAGTCTCCTAGCCTGCAAGGGTTGCGCCTTGGAGGGTTTTGGGGGAGGTTGGCTGTCGGTATAATGCAACAACACCCGTTGTTTGTGGCTTTCGACACAAACACTTTTCTTATATAGCGGTTCAGAAGGACTTGGCTTTAGCCCGTTACCGCTTGGGTCGTATCCCTTCTCACACTGGGAAGGCAGGCCCTCTAAAGATAATGACAAGTTCTCATACACCCAAGATCCATTTGATAGGCAAGGGGAGAGGATACTTTTGCCATTAAATTTGGGTTACAATCAAGCACATGCAAGCAGTCAAAAAAGATAAATCAAGCATGGAGCAAACAATGATTCATTTTAAGCACCAAGCCCAAATGTGCCTAATTTAGTGAAAAAACAACAAATCTTGGACCAATCGAACCTACAACAGATATGTCAGTAGTTTGATAACCTCCTTTTCTTGGACAAATCGATAAGATGCTGCGCAAATACCCAATTAATAGCTAAGAAATCAAACTGGAACTGAAATAGATTTCAAAGCAACAAAATTTACCAGATGCGATTCACTGTTGTTCAGAAGCTATTTGTATTGTGCAACAGGTGAGATCCTGTAGATCATATGCGACACGAAACATACCAGATGCAGCTCCTGTCAGCTTAGAAGCGATGCAGATAAACCCAGAAGCAATTGGTTGTGAGCTAAAAGCGACCTGTATCTGCAAAAACATAGTCAAAACCCTATCCTGCAGAGGCGAACACTGTCAGTTCATAAGTGATTCATATCCATTTAAAAGCGACATCTGCAAATTCATAAGTGACGTGGTTATATCCAAAAGCGACCAGTTTCAGGTTAAAAGTGACCTATATCTGCAAAAAGTCAGTCAAAACACAAAAAACCCTAGTCTGCACAGGCGAGCAATGTTAATTCAGAAGTGATGCATATCAAGTCAAAAGCGGGTACTGTCAGTCCATAAGCGATACACATAACATCAAAAGCGACGACTGTTATTTTAAAAGCGATCCGAATTAATGCAAAAGCGGTCACTGTTATATCATAAGTGATCAATATAGTTTAAACCCCACAGCGAACAGCGAAAACACACAGGCAAGTTCTGTTAATACGAAAGCGATCCAAATCATACCTAAGGCGATCACTGTCGGTTTAAAGGTGATCCAGAGAGGTAAATGCAGCCAGTTCCAGCGTATAAGCAACACAGAGATACAGAAAATGGTGGATTTGTGCTCAGAAGCGACCAAAATTTATTGTAAGCACCTGCAAAATCTGATCTTCAAAGAAACAACTCTAAAAAATGAAGTCAATCAAAGACGTGAGTCCCACTGGGCATGCCAAAATGTGATAGGTGAAAGTCAGGTTTAGCAGATCAGACATAGTCATGAAACCCTAACCCTACCATCATCAAGGAATCTAATCTAAATGAAATCAAAGAACAATGCAATTCAAGCATAACATCACCTAGACCGTGCGATTCCTTGTTTGAGAGATGTGGACTGCTTCTTCAACAATGAACAATTGCAATGCTGAAAGCTGCCATGATGGATGATAAAAAGCTCAAATGAATGCTCAGATGCTCAAGATGATAATGTAGGTGCTATATGATTGATGGATGTCTCATATGGAGTGAGAGGGTGTTTATATAGGACTCAACCAAGATCAATCAACGGTAGAGATTCAGAGGCTATGTGAATGGCTAGGATTGAAAGTTACTAAATTTAGATCCAATTAGTTGTGCATGTGAAGAATTTTAAATGAAAGTTGCATGACAACACATGATTAAGGGGAGATGGACAAGTGTTGGAATGTGATGAAAGGTGAGTAGTTAATTCAAATAAAATATTTGAATTAGTTGGGATATGAGTTGGATATTAATTAATTAAATAAAATTTATTTAATTAATTGGATAAATGAATAAAATGGGATAAGATATGATGTGGAAATTAATTAAATAAATAAAATTTATTTAATTAATTGGGATGAGGATAAGATAAATGGGATTATGATGTGGAATTAATTAAATAAATAAAATTTATTTAATTAATTGGCTAAGTAGGATGAGAATGGGATTGAAAGGGATTTAATTAAATAAATAAAATTTATTTAATTAATTGGCTAATGGATAAATGGGATTGAAAGGGATTTTAATTAAATAAATAAAATTTATTTAATTAATTGGCTTAATGGATAATGATTTAACAAGGTGTTGCTAGACATGGACAGAGTTGGGACAAATTTGGGTGTCTACACACCACACACACCTACATACTGGAATCCATCTGGTATATATATCCACATAACAGATTCTCATCAACTTCCTAGTCAGCAACAAGAACACTTCAAGATATTTACAAGTGACTAATTTGTCAGTAGAATCCATGCTTGATTTGTGATGCGTATCAAAAACATGGACATAGAAGTCTTTAATCATGTCGGCCAACAATGTATCATCCCCCAAATAGCTTGATCACCACCTTTTACTCATCCAAATTGAAGTCTGATGCTCTGTCGGTCAGTTCTTTCTCTGTCTGCTTTGCCTGTTTGGAACCCAACACTCAGATGCTCATATCTTTTTCATACTTTATCACCAGAGGCTAAGTCTCTGGAATATAGTAGTCATGATATCCCTCTTGACTTATCCAAGTCCACAACTTGCTAAGTTACACTATCTGAGAGATCCAGAGCTGATTGTCAGACCTTGTTGTATACTCTGTTCTTGTTCACCAGACCAAAACAATCTTCAATCTGACTTCCGGTATAGGCATACTATGTACTGCGGATGTGTGGGATAGACTTTGTTGCCATCAATGACAACACTCATGAAGCCACACAATGTCTCTTGCCAACAATCTCCCCCCTTGGTATTGATGGCAACACTTAGTAAAAAATGGTTAAGTGTCGCAGTAAACTCCCCCTTGGCTGATGCTCTATCTTTTGCACTATTATACCGGAGCTCCCCCTTAGCTGGATTCCACATTTTTCACTACTCCTCACTCCCCCTTTGACATCAATGGAAAAAGGTGGAATCCACATACCAAAATTTTGTAAAAATTAATCTATACATGGTCACATAAGTATATATATGCATGTTTTACTTACATATACTTAA
The DNA here is from genome assembly GCA_027924645.1 of Cunninghamia lanceolata. Lineage (NCBI taxonomy): Eukaryota > Viridiplantae > Streptophyta > Pinopsida > Cupressales > Cupressaceae > Cunninghamia > Cunninghamia lanceolata. The sequence continues at coordinate 6,897,613 of BSBN01000165.1, read as the reverse complement.
TTATATCCGCAAAAGTGGCCTTCAACTGTACAAACTCTGTGGCCTAGCTCTACTTCATCCTGTCCAAAATGGAGATGTGACCACTCAACAAAAATGTATATGCTTCTACCCTTCTTAGATCTGTCAGATCACTAGTCCGGGCTATGGTCTGAGCATCTGTCAAGGCCTCATGCATTGCCTCTAACTTAGGGATAATTATCCCTCTGAGTTCACTCATCCTGTTTATTATATTCTTCTTTTCTTTGTCCAGCCTCTTTATTTTATTTATAATGACAATGGCCTGGCATTCTTGATTCATTAAAGAGGTAGAAAGGGGATCAAAATTCTGAGATAAACTTGACAGTTTACCTTCATGATCTTTCACCTTCTTTTCAATATCCTCTGTCACTTTGGGCCAAGATAGACAAAATTTGTAAAAGTCCCCACCATCTTTAAGAGTATTTTCAAGGCTCTTTATTCCAATGTTCAGGGTCCTCCTATCATTAGCAATGAGTCCTTGTACTTCAGTGAATCTTTTTCCCAGAAACTCCTTCCGGACCTTTGCTTATGATGATTTTTCCAGAGATTCAAAGTGAGTGGTAACAAAATTTACCAGAGATTTTAGGTTGCTGGATAGTGAGGCCGAAGGATCCATTTGGAATGATGGCATGATCTTCTCCAGCATCCTGGATGCCATCTCCAATAGTTCACAATCTTCCATGTGAGATTTCAAGAGTTTTTCTTTTTCTTTAGCTTGAGAAAAAGATGCTATTTTCATTGTCTGGACCACAGAGAGAGTCAAAATTTAGTGGCCCTTGAAATAGCTCAGGTTCATCTATCTCCATCATTTCTTTGTTCAAGAAGTCCTTCACTACCTTTGCAGTGTCTCTTGCCGGTGATTGAGAATTCTTTTCTTTTGGGATATCAGAAGAGTCAACATTAGTCTCTTCTACTTGTTCTTCCTCTTTTCCTCTAACCTCTTCTTCTTGATTTACTTTCTCCTCTTTTCTTCCTTCTCCTTCAACTTTAGAATCTGGAATGTCAGCAATGGGATCTGGAGGAGAGATGTCACCGGAGTTTATTGCTTCATGAACTTCCTCTTCAAAAATAGAGGAATCCAAGTCCTTAGACTTCTCTTCATCTAGCTCTTTTGATCCTTCTACATCTTTTTTAGAAGATTTTTCATTGGTTATATTTGATCCTTAAACATCCATTGTAGAAGGTTCTTCATCTATTTCCTCTACAACAGGAAGATTGAATCTTTTGAAAGCATTCTGGAGGATGTCTTTTGTTTCTTTAGCTACTTGGTCAGTTTCTCCAAGCATAAGTTTATTCATTCTTGCTTTGCTTTGGAATTCATCCTTACAGTCCTTAAAGATCATGGTCATTTATTTTGGGGTGATAGAAGGATAAAGCTAATTTGCTATCTGTTCCCAGATCTCTAGGTCTTTTGCCTTGGCATTCTCTTTTCTCATTTCAAGTACTTCTAGGCTCTTAGGAATTAAGGATATAATTTCAATGAAAGCTTTATTGTAAATATTTAGGTACCTGACAGTAGCTTCTTCCAAAATCCTCTTGTCGGTATCACTGTATTCATCATAGAACTCTATTACTAGCTGCAAGTTCCCATCCACAGTGACTGCCTTGATGATGTCATCAATGGAAAGAGTAGGCTTTTCAACAAATTCTTCTACCTTTTCTTCCTTATTTTTACTGGTAGAGAATTCTCCAGATGTTTTCTTCTTCTTCATTTTCTTGATTTCCTCATCAGATATTGTTTCTTCATCATCTTTGAGGCTTGTATATGACCTTGTGGCTTTGGTATTTGTCCTCTTTTCTCCTTTTTCAGATGTCTTGACTTCCGGTTTGGTGGCCCTTGAGCTTTTAGGAGTGGCAGGTGTAGAGCTCTTGGAGGATCTAGTCTAGGAGGAGGCTTGTACTGGAACATCTCCTTTCTTTGCTTCTTGTTTCTCTTTCTTAGCCTTCTCCATTTTCTCTTTGTTTGCATCTACTGCCTCTTTTGATATGCCAAATCTTTTAGCAATCTCCTCAACTTCCCTCCTTACTTTCCTCTTTATCTCTGGTTGTCTTAACTCAACATGTATTTTTACACTTAGTTCTTGAAAGGTTACAAACCTTTCTACCTCAGGGTCCTTAGGCTGGCTCAATAGGTGTTGAATATGTAGCTCCAAGATTTTTTCATCTACCTTGTATCCCATAGGTATTATCCACACAGTCCTTGGCTCAACTGCTTCCATTAGGCATTGGTCAATGTCAACCATGAAGCATATTGTGTCCTTGTATTTCTCAACTATGGATTGAGGAATTCTTTCTATGGCTTGCATCATGCTTTGAAAGTTCTTGAAGTAACCCCAGAGAGCTGTGTTTTGGGCTTGAGCATCACCAAGTCCATACAGATAATCGCTTGTCATTTTGCCATACCAAACCACTTGATCTGGGTAGCTCATTCGTGTAATAAAAGAATAGACACAGTATTAGACAACCATATTTGAAGGAATTCTTCTTATCCTTTTTGATCTTCTGCAAGTTTTCTAATAGTTGATTTAGGAGAAGGTCGCATAGGTCATAATCTACATTTTCCCTCAACATCTGATATGCTACATATATTGCAGTCCCAGACATAGAATTCTCCTTGCTAGAATGATAGATTTTGTACCCAATTATCATTGAGGCAAACTTGACATCCGGATCTGTGATGTCATCTATGGTCATTGCTCTTTTGTCAAACTTAGATCTGGTGGCTTCAGTTACTATTTGGTTCTTGACAGATTTAAGTGTAGGTAACCCACCGGATGAGTGCAGCCTAGTTATTGCCCTGATGGCATCTTTTGTTATCTTGAGGGGCCTCATTAACCACATGAAATTATCATGCATCCTGCTTAGGACATATCGGACCCAATCATCTTCTGCAAAACAGGGAAAGTGTATACAATGTCTGAAGTGTTTATCTCGGAGGGCCTTGTATTGAGGTTTGAGTTCAAAACTCTCATCTATTAGTTGTTTGTGATAGATGTCCATCAATTTAGAGTCTCCAAATTCATCAATGTTGGCATGGATATAGACCCTAACATCTTCTACATGCAATACCCCATGTGGAATGCTAGAAAATTGTGCCTAAAGGATCAACTTCTAGAGATTTATAGGGATGTTTCTTGAATTTAGGGCGCAGCCTATCAATGATCTTAACAACCATTAGAGTAGCCATCTTGCAAAAGATTTGAAGAGAGATTTTCAGAATGGAAGTACCTTTTTACGCTTTAGGGTTTGAAATAGGAGATGGAACAAATCACTGGTTGAGTTTGATTTTGCAGTTGATCGTTGTGTGAGTTGTAGAAAATTTGATGCAGAGCTCTTCTTTTCTTCTTCTCGAATGAAAATGTGCAAATAATGAGTGAATGAACCCTTTTAACCTTGTGCAAACCCTGATTTTCTTTTGTAATAAATGCACAACATAAGTTATTTGATTGCCCTGTTTTGAGAGAGATCTTCTCGAATCACTGTGCTGAACTTAGAATTATTGTCAGTGAGGATTGACAATGTATCTTCTTTTCTTCAATCATGCCATGGATCCGCAGATCAAAGTATTTCAATTTTGAATCATACCGGATCTGTCTGTGAAAATCTTGCTTTACCAGAGCGTTGTCGGAACCGGATTAACTTGAGCAGTTAAACTTTTGCAAAACTCCATGCGGATCTTTCATATTTTTACTGAAGGTTATGTAGATGTTTTTCTGAGAACCCTTTAATCTGCAGCATTCCATGTGCTGAATTTAGGCACTAATTGACTAGCTGGGGGGATTTGTTTTTCTCTGTGACTGCCCCTGAGCCAGAGCTCACCCTTTTAGTTACCGAGGAATATCAGCACCAGATTCTGGTGCGGATCCATCCCCAATATTTTCTGTACTCTTCTTCACCCAAATCTTGCTCATCTCCTTTTGAACTTCATCTACATTCACTTTACCTTTGCCCTTATTTTGTTTTTGATTATGTTGCATCAGTCCATTTCTATCCAGATTTCTACTTCTACATAATTTGGCAATATGACCGGATCTATTGCAATTGTAGCAGACAACATTTCTTGGCTTATTTGATTGATATCCTCTTGATCTGCATTGATTAGCCATATGTACAATTCTATTGCATGAAAAGCATCTTCCATTGAATGAATTGTTTATTTGCATATTTCTGCATTCATGAGATTTGTGACCATACCTTTTGCAGTTAAAACATTGTCCGGAGAAGGATGTATTAGTCTGATTCATTCTCCTCCTGCACTGAGTTGCTTTATGACTAAAATTGTTGCAATTGAAGCAATATCCATTGAAGGATGGATATCTTTGAGCATTTGGTTGCCTTACCGGAGGTCTTTTAGGCCTATTTCTTTGATTTCCTGATCCAAAGTTCTTCTGACTGGATCCAGAGCTTTCACCTTTCTCATATCCCAAGCCACGTTTATCATCTACCCTCTTTTGGCTTTCAAGGAGAACTTCAAGTTGAGCTAAGCTTATCTTGAATTTCTCTTTGTATTCATTTGTTGTTTGAAGATCTTGTTTAAGAGTGTCTATCTGATTCTCAAGTTGTTCTTCATTATCTCTAGCTTCTTCAAGATCTGATTCAAGATGCCTGATTATTTTGTCCATTTCGTGGTAGTCCTCTATTTTCTCCTTGAGAGATTATTTTAGATTATCTTCAATTTTCCTTTTTTCTTCAATTTCTTGGGTGAATCTCATAACCCCTGATTCCATTTCATGCCTTACCATAATGATTTCTTTTGACAGCTTCTCACATAGCTTATTTTTCTCTTCCAGATCTTCATTGGTATCATTGACTTCACTTTAATTGGCTAATTTTTAAAGTAGTTCCTTTCTCTTTTTCACAGAGATACTTAATTTTTCTTTTAGCTCATTTATGAAATCATCAGCTTGTTTGAGTCTTTCTCTCAAGTTATTGACTTCAGAGTGAGATTGTTCAAGATCATCAAGGGCAGACTGAAGTTGTTCCTTCATACCATAAATATCCATTGAGATTCCTATATCTTCTCAAGCTATTAGGCTTTGTTTAGAGGAACTTGGCTTTGATACCAATTGTGGGAAATAAGGAAGATAATTGAGAGGGGGGGTGAATCAGTTATCTTAAATATCTTTAACTTTCTTTTCTTCCTTAATAATTAGTGCAGCATCAAAACATATAAGCATATGTGATCATAAGAACAGAAATAATATCAACACACATAACACAAGGATTTTTACGTGGAAAACCTTGTTAAGGGAAAAACCACAGGGTGACTAACCCAAGATTGTATTCTTTGTTAAAAGAATGAAAGAGTACAAAATGGCACTTGCCAATTAGGGCTCACTGCCTCAGCACACTGCTCACAAGAGGCACACTGCCTATAAGAGACTCACTATCTACAAAAACTTACAGAAGGTAATCATGTGTTTGACTTGATGAGAGGCATCTACAAATGCAAGAGTTCAGTTTCAGTTAGGCACAATACACTGATCTGATGCACTTCATTCTTCCTCTATTTTGGTGTTGTTGCTCTGTCACACACCGACTTGAATTGCTGCTTTCACTTGTATCCCTACTTTTCTTTGCACTTTATTTCATCCCACATACACCACACACACCTACATATTGGAATCCATCTGGTATATATATCCGCATAACAAATTCTCATCAACTTCCTAGTCAGGAACAAGAACACTTCAAGATATTTGCAAGTGACTGATCTGTCGGCAAAATCCATGCTTGATTTGTGATGCATATCAAAAACATGGGCATAGAAGTCTTTGATCATGTCAGAGAACAAAGTATCATCGCCCAAATAGCTTGATCGCCACCTTTTACTCATCCAAATTGAAGTCTGATGCTCTGTCGGTCAGTTCTTTCTCTGCCTGCTCTGCCTGTCTAGAACCCAACACTCAAATGCTCATATCTTTTTCATACTTTATCATTGGAGGCTAAGTCTCTGGAATAAAGTAGTCATGATACCCCTCTTGACTTATCCAAGTCCGCAACTTGCTGAGTTACACCATCTGAGAGATCCAGACCTTATTGTCAGACCTTATTACATACTCTGTTCTTGTTCACCGGACCAAAACAATCTTCAATCTGACTTCCGGTATAGGCATACTATGTACTGCGAATGTGTGGGATAGACTTTGTTGCCATCAATGACAACACTCATGAAGCCACACAGTGTCTCTTGCCAACAAAGCATCCTTAGGCTATTATTCATATTCTATCATAATTATGAGTATTTCATATCATTAGGAACATTCTTATCCTATCATATATAACATTCCCATTATATGTTAGCATTTCATTCATATATTCTTTCTATGACAACATTCTTATTCTATGTTAGCATTTCATTCATATTCGTTCTATGATAGCATTCTTTCTATGTTAGCATTTCATTCTCTACATATTCATTTTATGATAACATTCTTATTCTATGTACATATGTATTCTATTCTATCATTGCTCTAGATGATTAACATGTTATCTTTATTTCTGTATTGTATATCATGATCAGTTCGATGTAAGAATCATACCTTACTCAATCGATGGAAATTAGAGTGCTTGTGCTGATCAAATGTTGGCAACAACGAATGCTTAGAGAAGCTACAATCTGATGCGCTTATTAATATGCTGGTGATGTCGATTGCTTACTAGATGATTGTGATTCGCTGCTGATTGATGATGGCAGATGAGATGTTATTCATTAATGGAATGGATGATTGTTAGTTGATTCCCCCCTTGATTGATGATCCGATCCATATTTATATCTTTAAAGTCCATGTCTTTCCAATCGGGTGTGTCCTTTCCTTACATTACCATTCTTTAATTCAAACTAACTTAAATCAAATCGGTGCTCCTTTTTGTTTCATTCAAATCTTGTCTTTATTTGCTGAGTTGGATGCCATATAAGATGATCTTTGATTAGTGAATTCCCTTGATCGGCGCCTTGGTACTTATGATTTGTCTTATTACATTTTTTTGTCTTATGCTATGATTATGAAGATCTTCGACCATCGGTACTTGACATATCCTGTAGTTATTATCACTTTTGATATGGTTCTCCTTGCATATGTGAGGAATGATGTTGCTCTCAAAATCAAAGCATAATGGAAATCTATCATTTTTAAGACTTGATCATGATAATTTAGACAACATGGCTGTATTGCTGACATCATTCCAATCTTCAATTGGAATGCAATCATCGAGAGACACGACAGGCCTCCCCTCTTAAGATTGCTTGTCCTCAAGTAATTTCTATGAGTTCTTTCATTACCTTGCATTTTCAATGTCTACCTTAGATGTATTGAAGTTAGAGTGAACATGCGTTAATGATTGTGGTTCCATCATAGTATACTTGAAAGGTCTTAATGAAAGACAATTGTATAGGTAAGCATTTGTTTGATGTTTTGAAATGCAAGTATCATAGATGAGATGTGGTTTTAGACAATGAAAATATTTTCAATGCTAAAGTATTGAGATTCCAAGATTCCAATGAATGATGAAGACAACTTGATCTTTGATTACGAGGTTCAGTCTTGTACTTGTTAACTTGTAGTTTTACCTTTTGATATTTTATTGAGAAGAGTCATGTTCTTGAGGAGTAATTGATTATATAATGTCATGGAGAGAAAATTTGTGATCAACGAAGATTTGGCAAGTGTTTAGATGAAAATCTCTCCATGTTAACGAAGAAAATGAAAGGAAAGCACAGGTACAGAATATAGCTTCCCTAATGTCAATTCAAAGGGGATAATGTAGATAGGTAACGTTTAATTCAAATACAAAAATGAACACACCAGAAAATATAGAATAAACATACAAGATAACAGAGAACAACACCAGATGTACGTGGGAAAACCCTTTCGGGTAAAAAACCCACCACCACAAGAGAGACAATCTTTATTTACAGTAAGCTTAGAAAGGTTACAATAAAGATCCCAGCCTTCTTGCTCAGGTATCGATTCTCAAATCATGCACGCAGTTCACTTCCTCTGTACATCTACAGAATGAACAATTTGATTGAATCTCATCATCAACCCCAGACAACCTCACCAAATCTGTATATATCATAGTCTTCAAGAGCAAAACCGTTTTGAACTTCTGCCCTAACTGTTCGTTCCAACTGACCCAGCATCGCTATCTTCCAACCATCACATAACTGTTCGTATTCATGTGAGACCTTTAGTCCCACATTCACCAATTCAAGTTTGATATCCCAGTTTACATACACGAACACTCAGTAAGACTATCGTCAGCAATTTTGTTTCCGACGATGCCAGTCTAAGCCTCATCGGAATAGCCCAAGCCATCGGAGACCACTCCACCATCCACACCGATGGTTCCTTGTCCCACCAATGCCCAAGCCTTCATCCTTCATTGGAGTAATAGAAGACCGTCGGAGTACCTACCACAGGCTTAGTCGATGGCCAACCATATGCCGATAGACATATCACATCGGTATGACACATATCGATCGGAGAAGCAACACCAATCCAAACCGATAGAGCATGTCAACCCGATATCTAGCCCTTCGTCGATGAAACCTTGCAGATCGCCCAAAGACTCCTCACTCCCGCTGATATAGAAAATCTACCCAATAGCTCACTACCATCAGTGTAGCAGAACATATCACATATCGGTTGAACCTGTTGAACCATTGAACCTGACGAGAAAAGTTCAAGCCTTCATCGGAGTAACCAATGTACATCAGAGAAGAAACCCAAGACCATGCCGATAGTGAAAGTCAGCCGATGGGCAAACCACCATCGGTGAGAGCAAAGCAATCGGTGTAGCATTAACAAAGTCTACCAAAGCTCCAGTGTGGCCGATGACCAAGCAACTATCAGAGAGGCACTATCCATCGATAGAACAAGTCAAGAGTTCACTGACAGTTCAAACCTTGCCAATGAACAATGAACATGTACTTGCTATGAACAAAACCAACGAATGAATGAGGTTCCAAGAAGTAACTTAAGACATTAGGTCTCTTCAGAAAATGGGATCATTAAGAATCCAAGATTGGGGATTGATGAAAATCTGAGAAATAGATCTAATATTGTGTAATTAAACACTAATTGATGTGGAGAGTGATCCTGGGATTTGTGGGTTATGGCCCACAATATAACTTAGCATAGGTTTATGTAGCATATTTGTTGTAGCTTTTAACTAAGTTACTCTAATCAAGATAGAAGCTTAAAGGAGATTCTTATAATCAACCTTTTGGAGACATAAATTTTTTAGAGTAATTGATATTGCTTAATATTTATAAATCAAGGATATGCCCAATAAGACTAAGGGTAGTAGTAGAGTACCTTGCTATCAAATGTTAAGTGTATTTTACCTTAGATATTTAAGGGTAGATATATTACCATGAATTGATTGAACATAGTCTATTATAAGTATAGCATAGTGCTAGCTCTCTACATAATAGTTATGTTTCGCATGATGGGTAGATTTGGTGTGATGACTAAACTTCATTAGTTAAAGGTAATTGAATACAAAATCTATCTGATTGTGTATTTATCATAAAGAGAAATAATATCCAAGCATGGACACTATTGCATTCTAGTATGTTCTCAAATTTTAATAACTATTGAGATGTTATTGACACTTTAATAACTATTGAGATGTTATTGACATTTATAAGGGTATATTTATTTATAATTGTGATCAATCATCACCTTGTATCAATCCAAAAAGATGGAAGTAATATTAGAGGGCATAGGAGTGAACCTAGTACTTACTCTTCCAAGTCAAGACATAATGTTTTGATCATTATATCTAGACTAGGATTTGTAAAAACTAAATTTGTGAGTGACAAATAGACTATCTCAGCTATTATAGTGTAGCTATATATAGTATTGTAAACTCTTAGCATTGATAACAAAGGACATAATAGTCTTGCAAAGGTGAACCATGGTTGTGTTAATGATGAGAAATCAAAATTACATTTATCTATATCATGATGAAAGAGGCTCTTTGGTTTGACACTCTAAATAGAGAACACCATCAAAGAGAAGGTCCATGTTGAAGTATATGCACACAATTATACATGAAGCATAAATACATGTAATAGATGAAGCATACAAAAAGCTTATACACCTAATACATGATACACAAAGTATAGGAAGCATGAACAAAGTATGTAATACACAAGTGTACGCATGTAATACATGAAACACATAGCACAAAGCATGAAGCATACAAAGTATACGCACACAATACATAAGGTATGAAGCATACATGTAAGATATGCATGAATATGAAGTATACATAGGAATACAAGTAAGTCATGAAGTGTGCATTTGAACATACATAAGTCATGGAGTACACACATAAATCATGTTGAACACACAAATTCATAGAGTATACACTTGAATACACGAAGTCATGGAGTATACACTCAAATACAAAGTCATAGAGTATACAAATACAATCATAGAGTATACACTTCAATACAAAGTCAAAGCATACACTCAAGTACAAATACAATCATATAGTATACACTCAAGTATAAAGTCATAGAGTATACAAATATAATCATTGAGTATACACTTCAATACAAAGTCACAAAGCATACACTCAAGTACAAATACAATCATAGAGTATACACTCAAGTATAAAGTCATAGAGTATACAAATACAATCATTGAGTATACACTTCAATATAAAGTCATAGAGCATACACTCAAGTACAAAGTCATAGAGTATACAAATACAATCATAGAGTATACACTCGAATACAAATACAAGTCATAGAGTATACACTCGAATAAAAATACAAGTCATAGAGTAAACACTCGAATACAAATACAAACCATAGAGTATACTCGAATACAAATCACAGAGTATACACTTGAATACAAATCATAGAGTATACACTCAAATACAAGTCATAGAGTATACACTCGAATACAAATACAAATCATAGAGTATACACTCGAATACAAATCACAGAGTATACACTCGAATCCAAATACAAATCATAGAGTATACACTCGAATACAAATCACAGAGTATACACTCGAATACAACTACAAGTCATAGAGTATACACTCGAATACAAATACAAATCATAGAGTATACACTCGAATACATAGTCAAGTTAGAGTACACACTTGAATACAAGTACCCTCGAATGAAGTATACCATAGGACAATTGGGAAGGGGATTCGGTGCATCCCATACTACATCGTGGCCCATACTACATCGTGGACCTGTCCACCATCCCAAGGTCATCAAGTATACACATGAGTATGAAGCATACACACGAATACACGTAATACACAAAGTATTCACATGAACATATATTACAAAGCATGTACACATAAGTCACAAAGTAAACCTTTGAATACACTTGAATACATGTAAGGCACACATAGTATACACATGATGGCAGGATGAATTCTTTGATACCACTTGTAATGTCCCCTTGTAAGAAGATCAAAATTCCTTAACCTTGCACACAATTTTAACTTCTTAAAGAGAACATTAGTAACCAATAATTCCTTATAACATCATAATATTGCAATTAGGGTTAGTAACCACATATTCATAATCAACATCAAAGTTCATTTCATATATGTGTTTCACACTTTCCTTATTCATATCATATAGAGGGTTCCATCATATACCTCGGGAGAGTCATCCATGAGCCTGATCGCTAATCTACTCTATGCCACTCACCCCATATGAGTTGGATATGTTAGGGCACTGGTGTAACAAGACTCGCTGCCATAGGCCCAAGGGGCTTCATTACTACACCCAGTAATTCTTTGCCTTATCTTGGCTCAAGAGGTTTCATCACTACACCTGGTGATTCTTCACTCACTTGAGAGTCACCTACCATTAAGCCATTAATAGTATTTAGGTCTACGCTACCTTAGGCCCAAGGGGCTTCATTACTACACCCAGTAATTCTTTTCCTTGTCTTGGCTCAAGGGGTTTCATCACTACACCCGGTGATTCTTCACCCTCTTGAGAGTCACCTAGGTGCTAGATCCTAACCACCCTTCCCTAACTCCACTTCCATGATCGAAGGGTGTGTAGATAGATTAATGGTGAGGCTCTTGTTCTCATCCCAGGAATTCATATTTAGCATTATATATCATGTCTTATAAGAAATTATCCTTTACTATCTCGTGATCCCCATGGATCATGAGATCGTACAATTAGCCATATTATTCCTCTATGGGAACTCATTTGTACTATCTCATACAATAACATGATCATGAACGTTCTTATGCCATAAGCATCCTTAGGATATTATTCATATTCTATCATAATTATGAATATTTCATATCATTCGGAACATTCTTATCCTATCATATATAACATTCCCATTCTATGTTAGCATTTCATTCATATATTCTTTCTATGACAACATTCTTATTCTATGTTAGCATTTCATTCATATTTGTTCTATGATAGCATTCTTTCTATGTTAGCATTTCATTCTCTACATATTCATTTTATGATAACATTCTTATTCTATGTACATATGTATTCTATTATATCATTGCTCTAGATGATTAGCATGCTATCTTTATTTTTGTATTGTATATCATGATCAGTTCGAGGTAAGAATCATACCTTACTCAATTGATGGAAATTAGAGTGCTTGTGTTGATCAAATGTTGGCAACAACGAATGCTTAGAGAAGCTGTGATCTATTGCGCTTATTAATATGCTGGTGATGTCAGTTGCTTACTAGGTGATTGTGATTCCCTACTGATTGATGATGGCAGATGAGATGTTATTCATTGATGGAATGGATGATTGTTAGTTAATTCCCCCCTTGATCAATGATCCGATCCATATTTATATCTTTAAATGTCCATGTCTTACTGATCGGGTGTGTTCTTTCCTTACATTACCATTCTTTAATTCAAACTAAATTAAATCAAATCGGCGCTCTTTTTTGTTTCATTCAAATCTTGTCTTTATTTGCTAAGTTGGACACCACATAAGATGATCTTTGATTAGTGAATTCCCTTGATCGGCGCCTTGGTACTTATGATTTGTCTTATTACATTTTTTTGTCTTATGCTATGATTATGAGGATCTTCGACCATCGGTGCTTGACATATCCTGTAGTTATTATCACTATTGATCTAGTTCTCCTTGCATACATGAGGAATGATGTTGCTCTCAAAATTGAAGCATAATGGAAATCTTAAGACTTGAGCATGATAATTTAGACAACATGGTTGTATTGCTGACATCATTCCAATCTTCAATTGGAATGCAATCATCGAGAGACATGACACTATGCAAGGTATCCTTGGTTAATTTATCCAAGTCTTTCATTTTTTTGATTGCAGAGATTTTAGAATCAAATCTCATAGGTAGAGATCTCAATATTTTTTGTACAATGGTTGCTTCATTGATCTCTGTAATGAAACAACTTGCACAATTTCTGAATATAATAGTAAATATGCTGAAAATACTTGATAATAATATGCCACTTCGAGGGGGCAACCTCCTAATCCACTTCGAGGGGGATACCTCCAACAGTCTTCAATGAGAACACAATACTGAATATGATATGAAAATGAGACTCACTACCCCTATATATACCTATTTATGCCTAGGATATCACCCAGGCCGACTTAGATAGACCTATAGAAGCCTTAGGCCGACCTAAACAACTAAATAACAATATAATAATGATAATATGACTTAATTAGGAGTTAAGATAGCCACAAGCCGACTATTCATAACCCTATGTACACCAATATTAAGGGCGTAGCATGCCCCCCTTCTTCAAAGAAGCATTGTCCTCAATGCTAACCAAGTGTGGATTCTTTTGAATGAACTCCTCATCCTCCCATGTGGCCTCTTCAACTAGTAAATTCTTCCATTGGATAAGATACTGAGTGAGGGTTCTATTCCTCAGCTTCTTTGTGCGAGTTTGAAGAATGACCTCTGGTTCCAAAATTATTCTTCCTTCTTCATCGAGTTCTGGTAGTACTGTTTGAGTAGGAATATTCTGCCCAATTACCTTCTTCAAACAAGAAACATGAAAAACTGGATGTATCTTTGTTGTTGGTGGCAACTCTAGCTTGTAGGCAACACTACCAATCTTTTGCATGATTTGGTATGGCCCATAATATCTTGGAGACAACTTATTAGTCTTTTTGTGTTGCTTCATTGAGATTTGTTTATAAGGCTGCAATCTCAAGAAGACCCAATCCCCAACTTCAAAATTTCTTTCACTACGATGTTGGTCCGCTTGTTGTTTCATTCAATTTTGTGCCATAGCTAAATTCTCCTTGAGTCCTGAAAGTACCTGTTGTTGATGATGCAAGTGGTCCTCTACTGCCTGAACTCTTGGTGACACCTTTAATGATGATGTGATGGAAGGAGGATGATATCCATAAAGTGCCAAAAATGGAGACATTTTTGATGAGCTATGAAAAGAAGTGTTATACCACCATTCTGCCAATGGTAGCCAATCTACCCATTGAGATTGCTTTTCTAAAGTGAAACAACGTAGATATCCTTCCAAACATTTATTAACAACCTCAGTTTGCCCATCTGATTGAGGATGGTATGAAGAACTATGAGCCAATTGAGTACCCAAACATGAGAATAAATCTTTCCAAAAGTGACTAGTAAAGATAGGATCACGATCACTGACAATAACCTTAGGTGTACCATGTAGCTTTTGGATATTCTCCAAGAAAACTTTTGCCACTGCACTTGCTGTAAAAGGATGTGATAATGCAATGAAATGTGCATATTTAGTGAGGCGATCAACTACTACCATGATGACATTATGACCTTTAGATTTGGGAAGCCCTGTGATGAAGTCCATGGATACCTCTTCCCAACGCTGGCTAGGAATAGATAAGGGCTGCAAGAGACCTGGTGTCTTAATTGTCTCCCCCTTATTTCTTTGACAAACCAAACATTCAGCCACAAATTTTTGAACATCACCTTTTAACCCTTCCCAAAAAAAATCTTGCTTGACCCGATGATATGTCTTCAAAAATCCTGAATGACCACCAACTGGGGACTCATGTAGCTCTGTGAGAATCTTGTGTTTAAGAGTGGAATTCTTGCAGAGATACAAACGCTCTTTATACCAAAGAATATCTCCCTTCAAACAAAACTTATCTGAACTGCTAGGATCACTTTTTAATTGTTGGATGAGATCACTTGTTGCAACATCATTTTGCCATTCTGCTTTGGCTTCTTCCACCCAATTTGCTTGTAATATTGAAAGGGCACACAATAAGGCTTCATCTTTCTCATCCTTCCTAGAAAGTGCATCAGCCACAATATTTTCCTTCCCTTTCTTATAGACAATCTCAAAGTCATATCCCAACATCTTAGTGACCCATTTTTGTTGGTCTTCAGAGGATAGTCTTTGTTCCAAAAAATATTTTAGGCTATCATGATCTGTCTTAACCTTGAAGTGTCGACCCATTAAATAAGGCCTCCATTGTTTAACTGCGTGAAGGATTGCTAGCATTTCCTTCTCATAAATAGGTTTGAGCTGATTTTTACCCTTTAATTGACGACTCTCAAAAGCAATTGGTCGACCTTCTTGCATGAGAACTGCTCCTATCCCATTTCCAGAAGCATCACATTCCACAATGAATTCCTTGGTGAAGTCCGGAGTGGCAAGCACTGGAGTTGTACACATAGCCTCCTTCAATTGCTCAAATGCTACATTAGCAGACTCATTCCAATGAAAAGAATCCTTCTTCAAGAGAGTGGTGAGGGGTGCTGCTATACGACCATAATTCTTCACAAATCTTCTATAGTACCCTGTCAATCCCAAGAAACCCCTCAGTTTCTTAATGGTTTTTGGAATAGGCCATTCCATGATAGCCTTAATTTTGTTAGGGTCCACCTTTACTCCTTCATGTGAAACTATGTGTCCCAAATACTCCACCTCCTTAAGACCAAAAGCACACTTGGATGGCTTAGCATAGAGTTGATGATCTTTGAGTAATTGTAATGCTTGATCTACATGCTGCAAATGTTCTTCCCAAGTCTTGCTATAAATCAATATATCATCAAAGAACACTAACACAAACTTTCTCAAGAACTTCTTAAAAATGGAATTCATCAAACTTTGGAATGTAGATGGTGCATTGGTAAGGCCAAATGGCATCACCAAAAATTCATAATGACCCTCATGAGTTCGGAATGCTGTTTTACAAATATCTCCCTCCTTAATCCGAATTTGATGATAACCAGATCTAAGATCTAACTTGGTAAAATACATAGCTCCATTCAATTCATCTAGCAAATCATCAATGATTGGAATAGGAAACTTATCTTTAATGGTGTACATGTTGAGCACTCTATAATCTGGACACATGCGCCAAGTTTCATCCTTCTTACGCACCATCACCACAGGCGAGGAGTAAGCACTTTGGCTATGCCTGATAATTCCTGCCTCTAGCATCTCCTCAACAATTTTTTCTATCTCACTTTTTTGTATGTGTGGGTACCTATAAGGCCTGATGTTTGGTGGTTGGCTCCCTGGAACTAGTTGTATGGCATGGTCATGATCCCTCTTAGGAGGAAGTCCTTTAGGCATATCTCCAAGAACCATTGAGTGACGATCAATTATTGCTTGTAAATCTGGATGAGTAGGAGCATTAGATTGAGAGACTTCTAATGAACATAGCTGGGCCACAAATCCATCTGCTCCTTTCTTAAGCAACTTTTGCATTTGATGAGAGCTTACCATCTGTGGGGATTTTGCCTTCAACCCCCTTAGCTCCACTACCTTTCCTTCTGATTGAAATCTCATGAATAGTTCTTGGAAGTTCATCTCAATTGTTCCCAATGTAGTAAGCCATTGTACTCCCAAAACAATATCTGCTGCACCCATGGATATTGCATACATTGGGGTATCAAGTTGATAATCTCCCATGGATAATTTAATGCTATGACACTTCCCCGAACAACTAACTGTACCCCCATCTGCAATCAAAACCTGAAACTCTGGGGCTGGATATATAAAACAATTTAGACGAGTTGCCAACTTTTTGTTGATGAAATTATGAGTACTACCTGAGTCGATCAACACTGTTACTTTCTGCTTCTTTAAGAAACCCACTACCTTGAGAGTTTGTGGTGCACTGAAACCTGAGAGTGCATGACAAGAAATGATTGGCTGAGCATCATGTGATTCCTCACTTGACTCCCTATCCTCCTCTAATATGGGTTCCTCCTCTTCTTCCTCACTTGGACCTTCAATATAGAACAATTTCTTTTCACTACATTTATGTCCTCGACTGTATTTGCTATCACAATTGAAACACAACCCTTTTGCTCTTTTCTCCTCAATTTGCTGGGGAGTCAACCTAGTAGGTTGAGGAAGAGAAGGTGTTGAATATCCTTTCTCTCTTGTCATATTAGCCCCTTGCTTTCTAGGAATCAAATATTTCTCCTCTACCCTGCGTGCCAAGATAAAAGACTCATTTAATGAGCTAGGACTAAACATACGTACCTCATGTTGAATGTAATCCTTGAGACCACCCAAGAATAAATCATTCAAGTTCTCTTCAGTAATTGTATCCACTCTTAATGATAGATTTTGGAATTTTTGAATATAATCCTTAACTGATCCTGTTTGTTGAAGTTTAGCAAGCTGGCTGAAGAAGTTGTCTGTCACACTATTGCTATATTGTGCTTGGAGTTCTTCTGTAAAAATTGACCATGAGACGGTGAGACCCTTTTTTCTCCGATGAGTACAAAGCCAACGATACCAAATGAATTGATCTGGGTCTAGATATAGGGAAGCCATCGTGACCTTTTGTCCATATGGGATTTGATGTACTTCAAAAAAATTCTCCATTTGGTTAATCCATGTTAGAGGATCCTTACCATCGAACTTGCGCATATCCACCTTAGGAAAGAAATTCCTAGATCCCATAGGAGTATTAAAATTTGTATCATTATTAGCTGACTTGAAGGTTTCACCTTGGTTGCTTGAGAACTCCTTTCTTGGTTCATTCATATAGGCGCTGAACATGCTTCGTAGATCTGATATATCTCGTCTTAGGTCACACATATCCCTCTTAATTGAGGACACATCTTCTTTGACCTTACTCATTTCCTCATTGGGATTACTATCCTCTATTATTTCCTCATCCTTATCAGAGGATTTCCCCGGTGTGGCAGCATTCTTTTTGCCTCTTGTTGCAGGGCCCGTCATGATGGAAACCAATATTTTTGAAATAAATCACACAAATGAAATGTAAATTTTCTAAAATTTTTACTGTAACTTACTAAGGCCAAGATACCACTTACCCAGAAAAAAATCCAAAAAATTAGCAAATTTGCTGCCTTGAGAGCGAATTTGTTGGAAACCCTAATTTTGCAATAACTCGCTTATTTTTGATTCAATTCCTCTGAAATCTG
This sequence comes from Cunninghamia lanceolata, assembly GCA_027924645.1. Taxonomy (NCBI): domain Eukaryota; kingdom Viridiplantae; phylum Streptophyta; class Pinopsida; order Cupressales; family Cupressaceae; genus Cunninghamia; species Cunninghamia lanceolata. The sequence continues at coordinate 6,879,196 of BSBN01000165.1, read as the reverse complement.
GACTGTATCTTCTTTAATATGGTCTTCAAAAACCCTTTAAAAATCTTTAAAAAATTCGCTAAAATCTGAAAGTTATGCTCTTCCCAAAATCGCCTCCAATGTTGAGAAAAAATCTTGCCTCTACGGTGCCAAGATCATGCTCTGATACCACTTGTAATGAAACAACTTGCACAATTTCTGAATATAATAGTAAATATGCTGAAAATACTTGATAATAATATGCCACTTCGAGGGGGCAACCTCCTAATCCACTTCGAGGGGGATACCTCCAGCAGTCTTCAATGAGAACACAATACTGAATATGATATGAAAATGAGACTCACTACCCCTATATATACCTATTTATGCCTAGGATATCACCCAGGCCGACTTAGATAGACCTATAGAAGCCTTAGGCCGACCTAAACAACTAAATAACAATATAATAATGATAATATGACTTAATTAGGAGTTAAGATAGCCACAAGCCGACTATTCATAACCCTATGTACACCAATATTAAGGGCGTAGCAATCTCCTCACCAAGTCGTACCATGGTGTTAACAATTTCGTCGATTCAAATAAAATAGTCAGTTATGTTCTCTTCTTCTTTCATTTTGAGGCTTTCAAATTTTCCTTGTGGGTTTGAAGCTTAGCTTTTTTTACTTTATCATCCCCTTCATAAATGTTATTTATCTTATTCCATATTTCCTTTGCAGTTTTGCAATGCATCACCTTTATGAATTTAGTCTCTACCAATCGACATAATATGGCATTCATAGCTTGTTCTTTCTTTCTATTTTAGCATCTTTGTATGTAAGACGAGTCATAGGAATAATATATCCATCTTCCACAAATTGCTAGATGTCGTACCCCAAAGCACTAAGATATATCTTCATTCCTATGCTGCAGAATGCATAATTAGTTCCATCAAATAATTGTGGCCAGTTTGATGAGAATCCATGATTTTCTTGTTTGGCCATTAGTGCTCTCCTCAGATCTACCTTCTAGCTGTTAGGCTAACCTCAAAGGAACCAACTCTGATACCAATTAATGAGCACTTAGTTATACTGAGAGGGGGGTGAATCAGTATATAATAAACTTTTTCTTTCTCTACTTTAATCAATAGCAATAAAACATTCAAGTAAGATCTAGCAATTTAGAGCACAGAGATAACACATGATTTTACATGGAAACCCTTGCGGGAGAAAACCATGGTAAAATATTGCTTATATATATCTTATTGATCTTCTTTTTCTTGTAGGCTGCAACCTACTTTACACACAAATAGTGGGCTTCAACTCACATGATACACTGATCTCCACTTGACAGAATTATAGGCACCAACCTATTGGAGGCTCCAACCCCCCAAAAAAAACTGAGCTCCAACCCAACAAGAGGCTCCAACCTCTATTTGAAAGGATCCAACCTATTAATCCTTCAATGGCTAATATGATATACTCCTTCACACAAATCTGTTCCAAACTATAAATCTTATCCAATCCACACAAATTTGATTCAATCACTAATCTCTTCCTTCTCAAATCTGAATATTATCAATTCACTTTACTAACACATATCCTTTCCTTTTATCACACAAATATTTTCAATATAAATCAGATTTACTCTTCATATTTCTGCTCTTCCTCTTCCTTATACTCAGAAATTATTCATTGATTGCTTGCTTTCAACATCCTCTAACTCTCTCCTTTTATATCTTTTCAATGAAGGTAAAGGACATACCTTTTCACAATGTTTACCATCTTCCACAATGGATTCAACTCTTGAACTAATTGTTGCCCTTTCACAAGGAAATCACTTCTCTTGAAAAATAAAGTATAATCTTTGCTTTATAAATATAATTGCTTCTCCTTATAAGTAGATCGCACCTTAATATATTCATCATAATCGCATCTTGTTTATTTTTTCTTATCAACACACCTCTTGTATCTATATAAATATAGAGCATTTTTTCCATTAAATCGGCCAGCGTTTGATGGCTATTAAACATGAGGTCGGCCATATAATCTGCATGAAGTTGGCCTATATTGGGAAGTTGACCATCTCAAGAGGGATTCAAATTAATTTTAAATCTTTTGCTTTAGGCGCCAAAGGATATATGGGTCGGCCCATTAGTGTCTTATTTTCTCTTTCACATACTTCAACATTATGTTTAAATCTTTAATTTAAACATACCCATATCTTGAAATTGGCCACCAATTCCACAATCTCTTCAACGATAAAGTGTAATGGATAAAATTAGTTATAACAGGCCATCCTTGACATTAATGACATTACTTATGACTTCGTGCCTTTGACATCAATGAGAATATATCTAACAGGGACAACTATGGTATACCTTTATGTAGGATGTGGGCCATTGGTAGTAGGTTGAATGAGTTGGATGTTGTGATATGGAGACCATATCAAGAGTGTGAGGCATGGCCTAAGGATGGTAGGATATTACTATGGTTCTTGACTCTGCATTACATCATCAGGTGGAGGATGTATATTATTGAGAGATCTTGACCAAATAGAGTGTAGATGTAGTTTTGGAGGAGGAAGGGTACTACTGAAAACGGGCCACATGTATTTGCCTAGGTGGCATGGTAGGAGTTAGCAGGGTGGGGAGCACAGATAGATCAACTCATTACACGATTGGATTTGGCGCATGTGTTTCCATGGGTGTGGGTGGTACTAGGAGTGGATGTTCAAGATGTAAGGGTCACATGAGATTATCACATATGATGTGCTCAGAGATAACCAATGAGGTTGACATGGCCATAGCTACCTCAGGTGCAAGGTGTTATACACAGAGCCTATAGATTGACACGATGGCAGTGAGTAGTGACGAGAGGATAGAGGGGCCAATATATGGGAGGGAGAGGATAACAAAGAGGGGTGGTGAGGGTGGTGATCAGGGTTGGCAGATTGTGGTAGAGGCAGACATAATTGTAGGTGTAGGGACCACATGTACAAGGTCTACAACCACAAGTATAGGCATAGGCACAAGTACAACCATAGCCATAGGTGTAGGCATAAGTACTAGGAGGAGATGTGATGATTATTCATGGAGGTGGAGGAGATGGCAGAGGGAATGAGGGATGGGGTTCATTAAGAGGAGGTGGTTGAGGTTAGGATTCACTGAGTGATAGGGTTTGGAGGAGAAGATGGTTGTGAGAGAGTTAAATTTGGTGACCATACGGGCTTAGAGATAGTCTCCAAGTGAGACTAGATAGCCTCTAGTCAATATAGATGGTATACATGCTCAATTTTAGAGTGCATAGGAGGATATCCAAAGGGAACAGGTAGATATTCAGAGGCTCTGGTAGCATGTGATCATGCTAGGATGGCGGTGAGAGTGGCAAGGATGGGGTAAATGTATGAGGATACATAGAGGGCTATGGATTAGGCCCTAGTAGCGACGAGGGAGGCAATGTATTATTGCAGTCTATATGAAGTGGTGGTTGTAATGGACCAAAGGGCACTATCGTACATGAAGCAGATATAGAGAAGGGCTACTCAGTTGAGGGGATCAGTTCAATCTAAACCAATGGGGATGCAACCACCATCACCACCGTATGATGGGGAGCTATTAGGGTCCCATGGTTTTAGCATGAGTCAAGTGTGGTTGGCTTATGTGTAAAGATGTATTGTTGATGTATAGTGACATTATTCTATGCAGAGATCCTTGTATGATGATTCATTTTGTATACTCTACCTATTTTTTGATGAGATGTATAAATATGAACATCTATACCATGATGTATCGTGAGTTATTTTTATGGTGTGATGATTATGGAATGGATGCATGTGGTATTTGATTATTGTGTATTATTATGTAGATGGATACATGTGATGTATAGATGTTTTTTATATATGATGTGTAAATTTTATTTGATGTGATGGTTATGGTTGTAGGATGTGATGACTTGGTTTATTGTGTATTGCTTATATGGATGGATTTGTTTTATAGATGCATGTATGTATATGAGGTGTTTAGATATGATTTAATGTGATAGTTTGTTTATGTCAAAAAATGTTACACCAGTTCTATAATAAGAACATGATATGCTTCACCCTTCTCCAAGGAAACTCACATTGGGTTTTCTCAAAGAGGGGCTTTTTCCTACTTTACCAAAGAAGCATTCTAATCAGTCTTTAGCTCCTTTGGGAGTAGCTAAGGCTTCTATGAGTGATCATGAAGAGTGGACATCTCAAAAGAAAAAGAGCCGTAAACCAAAAAAGTCGGCTGATGTTGGTTTAGATCCTTTGAAGGGTAGACCTTCTTTGCGAGAAACCAGGCAAAGAGAAGCAGCTAGGGAGATTACCAATGGAAAGCAGAAGACACTAGAGAGCCACTATAGAAAGTTATTTAAATGAAGATTCTCTCATGGAATATGAGGGATCTTAATAACCCCTCAAAGCAATTTGAGGTCGAAAACTCTATTTTTGACCACAAAGTGGATATTCTTTTACTTCAAGAAGTTAAAATGTCTGAAGAAGGCTTCAAAAAAATTGTTGATAGGATTTGGACTAATGCTTCTTTATGCATAAGTCCTGTTGTTGGTACCTTTGGGGGAATTGTGATCACCTATGTGGAATGCTTCCAAATTTCTTGGTAAACTTTCTTTCTTCAGTAAAAATTACTTGGTGGTTGATTTCTCTTTGCCTTCATTCCGATGGAGTCTAGTTAATGTTTATACCCCAACACTAGGGTTTTAAGGAAAAATATTTGGGAAGATTTGGCTAACCAACTCTCTTCTTATCCTGATTCGTATTGGATGCTAGCGGGTGATTTTAATACTCCTCTTTACCCCTCTGAAAAGTCTGGGGGAATTGTGGACTACTCCAATAGTATGTTGGATTTGGCTAAGATGATTAACACTTTTGGGCTTATTGATATTGATTTGATGAACCAAAATTTTACCTGGACTAATAGGAGGAAAGGAGACCAAATGATTCAAGTGAAACTTGATCATTTTCTTATCTCCAATAATTGGCCAAACATAGCCGCCCTTAAATTGTTTTCTCTTCCTAGAACTGTTTCTAATCATAATCCTCTCATTTTGGAATGGGCTAATTAGAAGAAAAAGGGTCCTTTTCCCTTTAGATTTGAGGCTATGTGGACTAAACACCATGATTTCAGGAATCTTCTTTCTGGATGGTGGCAACTTTAGGTTGTGGGTACTCCTATGTTCAGACTATATAAAAAATTGATGCATGTCAAGAAAGAAGTTTATGGTTGGAATAAATACAATTTTGGTAACATTTTTTCTTAGAAAAAGATCTTATCCAATAAACTGGCAGATATTTAATATAGGATTGCCCAAGGGGATACTTCAGATATATCTCTCCAATTGGAAAATGACTTAATCAGAGATTGGAAGAATCTAATGAGTAGAGAAGAGATATTTTGGAAACAAAAATCTAGAGTTCAATGGCTTAAAGAAGGTGACCATAACACTGCTTTCTTTCATGTCTCTACTTTAAGGCACAGAAAATCTAACTCTATTTCTCAAATAAGATTGGAGAATGGGAATATGATTACTAATGAGGAGGAGATTGGAGATCATGTTGTCAGCTTCTTCCACAATTTGCTATCTGAACCCCCGGAACATTAGCCCCCCACCCGAGTGGGAGGAAGATAGGATAAACCCTCAGGAATCATAGGGCCGGGTGGGCGGGAATTTTTTGTTCAGTCGTCAGATTTGCCCCTCTGCATCTATTATTGTCAGTACTTCTTTCATCTCCCACTTCAGCCCCCCACCCACCCCGAAAAAGCTATCCGCCTCGGTTCTGGAATGCTCTCATCAATCGAGGGAAGGCTTTCATCCCTTGCCTGATTCCCTACCCCTCTCTGTTTTAGTATGCCATCTGTCCCCAACCATCCCCTTGTCTCTATTCCTGATGGGTCATCCCACCCGAAGTCTCGATCCAAAGGAACACCCTACCTCGCTATCCCACTCTCCCAATCTCTGCCTGGACTACCCGAGATACAAACGAGATACGAGCGATATACGAAGCCATAAGGGCTTGCTACGAACTCTATGTTCTCGTGAGGGAAGACCTATCTGCCTCATCCACGGTAGGAAGGAAGGGCCCTGACTGGGATTGACTGTCATTGGTGGGCCAACCTCCCCTCGAGTGGTAAAGTTGGCAGGTGGACGAGTCCATGAGAAATCATCGATCGGGAAGCGAGGTTGCTGTATCAGAATTCGATCCATCAGTGGTTGGGAGATCGTCTCGCCTACCGTGAAGATGCGGAATAAAGCTTGGCATCACCCGCTCTTGGGGGTATCTGATTCCGTACCAGCATCGCGACTTATCGAGTGGCTGAATGAACCAAAGGATTGAGTTGGTAAGTAGGATTAATGAGAGAAGTGTTGGATTAATTAGATGGCTGGAGATCGAATCCTCCTCCCTCGCCTGATGACCCACTCGTCTTTGTGGAGTCGCGACCCAAAAATGAGTACTGGACGAGTGGATGTCATCTCCTACCGCTGATCGAACGCTTCCCCGTGATTCCCCACCCGAACCGGCGAAAGAATCGGATAGCCCTCCGCCGTGGTTGAGCCTGTCTCTCCTTCCCTGGACCTGGTAGTTTCGAAAGCCGCGTACTCTTATGTCCAGCTGGTAGTAGTGATGAAAGCATGTCTTATTCCCTCCCGAATGAACAACTATAGCCGCAATGGATGGGTGTACCACTGATGGAAGTCGAGAAGAGGGAGTGCTCGGCCATGAACCACACCACGCTGTAATAAGCATGAACCGCCCCTACCCCTACCTGAGAAATCAATTTCTATTAGGTTTTTACTTAATCCTATTGCCCCCCATAACAAATAATCGTTGAATTCCCCCCCACCCTACCTTCCACCCACCGTGTGTGGGGCTGGGTGGGGGGTTAAGGCTATTCCACCCACCCAGGCAGATTCCCTCCCACCCGGATAGCCGAAGATTGTCGGGGGTTCTAGGTGTGTGGGGATGGGTGGGGGGTTATGTTCCCCGGATAGCCGAAGCCTAGAATTCCCCCCCACTCAGAGAATGGCTAATCCCCACCCAACCCGAAAGAAAGTTGGCACCTTCAACTAATCGGTACTCCTATTGCCCCCCACCCACCCAACTATGATTCCCTCCCACCCGGATAGCCAAAGCCTAGAATTCCCCCCCACCTGAACTATTGCTTCCCACCCGAGGGTTTACCTAGAACCCTCAGATTCTAGTTGTGGGGGGAGATAGTTAGGCCCACCGCTTCCTAACTCCTAATTCCTTCTTACTTCTTACTCCCACCCACCCCAACGGGATAGGAGGAAGGGCCTCCCACCCACCCCTAGCCTGGGAGGAGATTAGCACATCGATAGCATGTTCTGAGATTTTGCACAATATTCTCCTCCCACCCATAATAATATAAAAGAGGGCAGAATTGTGGGGGGTTTGACGTTCTCCCACCCACCCCGGGCTATTATTGTGACCCATTCATTATATGGCCTAGCCTATATACGTGATATGGCTTGGAGTGTTATGTATAGAATCGAGCCCCTCTCTCCCTACCAGCCGATTAATGAAGTCGAGCCCTCTAATAACATCATTGTCTGGCTCACATGACTGCCTATAGTTTCTTATGGCCGACTCGGGTGGGGGGGCAATATAGTCTCCCACCCACCCCGATTAGTGACGGGAGGTAGATGCCGTTGGTTGTTGGTGGGTGGGAGGATATAGATTGGGTTGGGTGGGTTGGGTGGGAATTTGCCATTCCGAACTACAATTCCCTCCCTCCCATGGGTGGGGGGTTCTATTCCCAACTATTCGGCTGGGCAACAGAGGGTAGATTAGTTGGGGGGCTAGCAGTAGATTAATCGGCTTATTCTAGCAAGCTTCCTATAGTTCCGCGTGTGGGGATGGGGTGAACCCGGGGGGCATAGGCCCTGCATGCCCGTTGGAACTTACTATGGAACTCTGGGATGGAACTTACTATGGAACGGGGTTGGGCCCATAGTTATCCATTGCTATCTTTTACTTCATCGTATGTTAGCATATTCTAGCAAGCTTATTAATGAATGTGTGTGGGGATGGAACTTACTAGTCCCGAGGTTGGGCCCATAGTTATCCACTGCTAGAGTAGCTAATTAATTAAGCCGCCTAATGTCGAGTTGTGGGAGGCAATTCTAGTTGGTCAACCTGAAGCTAGCCGCTGTTTCGGCCCTTCAGACGAACCACCCAACCATAACAGGTTCTCATCCCCGAATGGAGGAGATGGAATAGACAATCGATCGAAAGGTAGGGGCGGAATGCTTGCATCGTCAGGGGATGAGGAGTCGGATGAGAAAGGCTAGGAATCTCTCTTAGACACTACTACTACTCCAGGATATTAGATTGAGTGGATGTGAATCTTCTACTGCCCCACCTGATCCTTTACTCTTAGCTAATCACCTACAATCGACTCCATCCCTTGTCTGATGACCCACCGACGGGAGAGGAGATAAATACCAAATAGCGAACTAAGATTCCCTCCCTCCCACCAGCTGATCCTGGCAGATTGAGTGACAGGAATAGTAGCCCTATCTTCCATTCCACCCGACCTCAAAGCTATCCATCCTTCCTCCCCATCCATACCTGGGTCAATCAATGGTCTACCACCCTCTCTATCCGATCCATCCGTCCCAATGGCCGTAGACCTTCCTTACCCACGTGGAGTGATTCGTCCCCTCCACTCGTGCCAAAAGGAATATCGATCAGCCGGGTCCTACAACTAATCTACCTCCAAGCAGGGGGGCCTAGTCATGTTGTCTATAGTAGCCTTGTTTGCATGAAGGCCTACTATTTTGGGGTCTTCCCACCCTACTGTGCTGCATCATGCTTCCCATAGTAGCGATTTTGTGATGGATGTCGAGTCAATTCTCATGTCGGTGCTAAGTTCCAGGGGGGAGGGAATAGTTGTTGTGGTCAATCAATTCCCAGTCGCATAAGCTATCCGTTCAAAGATTTCAGCAGTACTCCTTTCATCCGCTCATTAAGAAGCAGGGGATGGAGAAGCGGGCCCCTCTTTTCTCTCGATTGATCGTGTCATGGTAGTTTTGACAATGGCAGAGAAAGATTATATACGTGATATGGTCCATCTCCCTCAATCTCTAGAAACGAGGTTTCTATCAGGCTTATCGATTCATTCAACTTTAGTGAGCCCTACCTATATAGCTGGGGTAGGGGAAGGAACGATTTAGGGGTAGGGGTAGGGGTAGGGGGAGGTCACCCGTTCACATTGCTATGGGGCCTTTTAAAGCTTCGGGGCCGGATGGCTTTCCCCCATTTTTCTTCCAAGAGTTCTGGGACATTATTGGATATTATGTCACAGCTGCTATCAGAGACTTTTTTAGAACTGGTAAACTTTTGAAACAGCTCAACAATACCTTCATTGCCCTTGTTCCTAAGAAGATCAACCCGGAGATGCTCATTGACTTCAGGCCTATCAGCCTTTGTAATACTATTTACAAAATTTGTACCAAGCTTCTGGTGGTCAGAATTCAACCCCTTCTTGACAAAATTATTTCTCCCTCACAAAAGGGTTTTGTTCTTGGGAGATAGATATTAGATGTTGTGATTACTACTCATGAAACTATTCATTCAATGGAAAAGAGTCGTATCCCAGGTATGGTTTTCAAACTTGATATCTCTAAAGCTTATGATAGGGTGTCATGGCAATTTTTATTTAAAATCATTCAGAAGCTTGGATTCAATGACAAAGTTTCTCTTCTCTTCAAGGAAGTTGTTACTACTGCTAAATACTTAGTCCTTGTTAATGGAGTTCCAAGAGGTTTCGTTTCTCCTTCTAGGGGGTTAAGACAAGGAGATCCCTTGTCCCCATATCTTTTTATTATGATAGCTGAAGCACTTGGTAAATCTGTTCATAGTAAGATCAACTCTAAAGTTTTAACTGGGATTAAACCTGCTTCCTCTATGTCTCCTATGTCAATCCAACAGTTTGTGGATGATACCATTCTTTTTGGAATCTCCTCTGTCTTGGAAGCCTCTAGATGGAAATCTTTACTGAATGATTATGCTATGGCTTCTGGTCAGCATATCAATTTTCAAAAAAGCAATGTTTTCTTCTTCAATACCCCAGGGAATCTTCAAAGAAAAATTGTTAATATCCTTGGTTGTGCGGTTGCTGACCTTCCTTCAGTCTATCTTCGTCTCCCTTTGACTACTAAGGAAGTTTCTCCATGATTTTGGCATAATATCCTTGAGAGAACTCAAAAGAAATTATTGTGATGGAAAGGGAAACTTCTAAGCAGTGCGGGTAAACTGCAGCTTCTAAGGGCCTCTCTTCAGGGCATTCCTACCAAATCTAGAGAACTTTCTTATGGATGGGAACTGAAGAAAAAAAGAGAATTTCTTTGGTCAAATGGGATAAAGTCTGCCTACCTAAGTCTCATGGTGGACTTAACATTAGAACAATTCAAAAAATGAATAAGGCTCTGCTCTCAAAGATTGTTTGGAACTTCTTAAACAGAGATACGGATTGGGGTATTATCATAAAGGCCAAGTACTTAAGGGATACTGATAGATTCTCTTTCCTCAATCAGGAGGGCCTCCCTCAAGGATCTGTTATTTGGAACAAAATTATAAAAGCCAGAAGTCTTGTTAACAAGGGTATCAAATGGAAACTTGGTGATAGTTTGCTTATAATTTTTTGGGAAGATCCTTGGTTGGCTTATGGGCCTCTTTCTAAACAAATGGGTAATGAAACTATTAATATTCTTGCTAAACAGTTTTTTGGCAACAAAGTTAGTCACTACATTCATCAAGATCATGGTGTTAGAAGTTGGAAAAATCTTCTGGAATGCTGTAATAATAATCCGAATCTCCTACACAGGGCTAATAAAATACAATTTCTTTTAAACACTAGGATTCCTCTTTTCTCTAGAAGTGATCAATTTTTTTGGTCAGCTGAAAGGAAGGGGTTTTTTTCAGTTAAATCTACTTACCATTTACTGATCGAGGAACCTAAAGATGATATCTAGAGGAAGGTCTGGAATTGTAAACTCCTTCCTAAGGTTAACTTTTTCTGGTGGATTGTTGTTCATAACAAAATTTTGACACAGGACAATCTCCAATGAAGGGGTATGCAACTGGTTAATAGATGTATTCTATGTTTGAAAGAAGTAGAATCTGTCTCCCATCTTATCATGCATTGTGAATTTGCAACCAAGATATGGAGTAAAGTCTTTCTGAATTTTGGGTTACAATGGGTCTGCAACAAGGAAATAAAAGATCTTATTCTTAATTGTATCCCTCCTCTAATCCATCCTTGGTTAGTTGAATTATGGACCCAAACCCTTCCTTTCGTGGCTTGGTTCCTCTGGAAAGAAAGAAATAATATAATTTTTAGAGAAACTTTCAGAAATTCTTCACAGGTTTTCAATTCTTTTTCTAAGGCACTCCTGGAAAATGTGTCAAATGCAAACATCAAAATTACTGATAAACCTCTTACTCAGCATGAAGTCCTTGTGGCTTCTAACTGGGGGATTGGGAATCAAATTTTTGCTTTTGATGATTCTAAACACATTAAAAGACTTAACACAATTTGGACTCCCCCTGATAAAGGTTGGTCCAAATTAAACTTTGATGGAGCTACTAAGTCTAACGGTAAGGCTAGTGCTGGAGGAGTTATAAGGAATGACAAAGGAGCTCTTATTTCTGCTTATGTTGGAGGAATTAGTAACCAAACTAATAATTTTGCTAAAGCTTCTAATCTTTTATGGGACCTTAAGTTGGTCATTTCTCTTGGCATCCATCAGCTTCATGTTCAGGGTGATTCAAAAATTATTATTGAGGTTGTTTCTAAAGTTCTGGAGTGTGGATGGCAACTTAAGGATATTGTGCTTGATATTCAAACTCTCTCTCAGGCTATTCCTATCATTTCTTTCTCTCACATTTACAGAGAGGGAAACACTGTTGCTAATAGCCTAGCAATGTTGGTGCCAACTTCATAATATCCCACATCAGATTCGGGATATCATTCGAAAAGAACAAATGCTCACATGATGATTACTCATCATTTCACCTGGCTTATCTATGTGGCCAGTTCTTTAATTTAGGGCATGCTAATTAGACACTCTAATAATGATGGGAGTATGCCTAGACAGTCTTGCATGCGTGGGAAAGATAGCCGATTAATTTGGAAAGATTATATTAGGACCTCAGGTTATCGTTTTAATCATTGCCCTAATTCTGATCGTGTCTTCTTTATTTCTGTTTATACTCATTGCACTGTGTGTAAATTCTCTCGATTTTCTCATAGTCTTGATAGAAGTTGCCTAGAATACAATTCTCTCTACTCTTTTCCCAGGCTCTTTCAGCTTCACTAGTTTATTATCATGGGTGGCGACAGGATTCGAACTAAACCCAACAATTGTGGAGAATTTAAAGCGAATGCCTTGGTCTGGCATTACTATAAGGAAGGAGGAATCAGCCCTTTCCTTGAATGTTTGAATGGACACGATGAAAATCTGTCTATTCAATTTGCTTAGTCTTGTGACGACCACAAGGTGCAAATTGGGAATGTCATCTTTGTGGTCTCTGAACATGACATTGCTATGGCTACGAGTCTCTCTCCAAAGGGAATGAAGATGCAAAAAAAGTCTAGCGTTTCGGATGTTCAGAATCAAAAATTATTTCTTGGTGAAGGAGAGGAGTTGGTGCCTTACCAAGGTGGTTTTGAAAGAGCTCCTCTTCCTGAACCGTGGGCTGACATGTGTTATATGGTGATGAAGTATTTCACCCTTGAGGGCCGCTTCACTAGGTTCTATCACTACCATCTCCCTTTACTAAATCATTTTAGAAGGAATGCCACAATTAGTTTCCCTTTCTATTTTCTTTCCTCTCTTGAACATTTTGTGCAACATGTTAAAAAAACTCTGCTGAAGAAACCCGATTAAAAGCCCATTCCTTTGCACTAAGGGCTCATTCATCGTTTATATCAGTTTCACTTAGCGCTGTCTCCTTCTCTTCAGCCCCCTGGTCAGGATACCCTTGCCTTTGTGAAATTGAGTCTTTCTACTCCTAGTCAACTCCTTGCTGGTGATCCCTGCTCTTGTATTTCTAAGTCTTTGACCAAGAGTGTTCAAAACCCTCTCTCCAGATTTAAATTGAAAGCTAAAAGATGCCTCTCAAAAGTGGACACAGAGACTGACCTTTTGAAGGATGATATTGGGGTTTCTGGGACCCAGATTGAGTAGAGTCAGGGAGGGAAGGGACCCTTACAGAACCTCAAAAAAGAAAAAATAGAGGGTAAATTTGCTGTCATTAGGCGGTCTGGTAGAATTGCCGGCAAACGGGCTCCCAAACTGAAGTTGATTGACTATTCAGAAAGCAATTCCGAGGCCTCCACCCATGAGGAGGAAGGTGTCAAGACTGATGTTTAGGAAATTGCTATTGAGGACTCTGGTGGTGAAGAAGAAATTGATGGTCAAGACATTGTTGGGGTTCATAATCCTATCCCCATTGGCGAATGCGAGGATGTTGGTAATATTACTACCCAGGTGAAAATGATTGATATTGAGGACACTGGGAAAGGGATTTACCCTGTTCACACTTCTGTTCCTATTGATCCAGATAATACTACTCAAGATGGTGGGGAAGAAGACAATACTAAGGATGTCAATGATGCTGATGATCTGTCTCAGCTTAAGAAACGGGTGGAGTCTCTAGAAAACAAGGTCTCTTCTCTTGGTAATTTTATTTATAACATGTTATGTAAGGCTACTATGGACAATCTCTCTCTTCTTCGGGAGCAGGAGGCTCTCATTCATGGAGCTATTAATGACAGGGTTAAAGAACTAGACAAAATACTAGAGTTTCTTTCAAAGGGAGAGGACAACATCTCTTCCTAGTCTTTCTTTGCTTTATGTTTGCTGGCTTTTTACTGCTAATAACTTTTTGTTGTCTATTAGCCATATGTAAGCTATCGGTGGTTGTTTTGGCTCTTTTTGTTTTCTGAGCCTTTTCTGCCCTTCTTGGGTTCTGTTTTGAAACATGGGATCGGCCCCTAGTTTGCTGCCTTATAATATCAAAAACAACATGATATGCATGGATGTGTTTGAGATGGACGAGTGTAAGTGGATTGTGCGTTTAGTATGAATGTATGTATGCATGTAGATGATTTTGTGTGTGTGTTCCTAGGTCATGCTTCTTAAATTGGAAATAAGCATCATGTAAAAAAATTCATATGTTTGGTGAAGACATACTATGTATAGATGATGTGTGATAATGAAAGAATGTAAAAACTAACATGTGTGTGTGTTTTGGTGATGGTATAGATGTGTAGAAGAATAGATAGAAAGAAGAGAATAAATGACAATGTATCAAATTGATATAAGAAACTAACCATAAATTGATTAGTTGACTATGCATAATCATGATTAATCAAGATGATACTTGCATGATAGGATGGGGGTGTTCTTGAAAGCAGACATTAAACTAAAATGTAAAGAGCACTCTTTTTGATATTGCACTAGATATTATGCACTAGGGTATAAAGACCAAGGTGACGATGTATCTTGTGCTTAGAACTAACTCACAAACAACAAACAAAGGATGCCTCAGTACAACACAAGGCATTAGAAAATCTTGTTGGGAAGTGTACAGAGACACCCATCAGACAAAAGGATAATCTAGGACAACACAAGGCATTTGACGACCTTTGTGGGAATTTTTCTAGGTTGTCCAAGCAAACACAACATAGAAAAAGTAAGACCATGCCCCAGTATTCATCGTTTAAAGCATGTCAAGATATGAATGATCAGAGTGACCTTTGAAAAATATGAGACTTTTGAAAAATATCAACAAAGATTGGAGAGCAATAATCAGTTACATACAATCATTCTATCCTTTTTTCCAAAGGGTTGGTGGGGTGAGTTGGATGGTGCCTGATGTGGGGAAGGATATATCTCGCTAAGGTGAAGAGGATGATGTGTAGGATTGTGCTAGGATAGGACAGATGTATGTTGTCAAGGTTGCAAGTGGATCTTAGTTATCAGTGTAGTGATGAGGTCTAGCATGTAAGTGCATGAAGCTCAATATTAGGATAGGGACATATCTTAATCATGGAATGAATAGGGAGGGGCATACCAGGATTTGAGAACTAGGTAGAGGCAAAGGAATTGCACACAATGTAGGATGAGATGGAGAGGGTGACCAGTGGGGGGATGTGTTGGCAGTGTGAACTGTCAACGTATAAAGACCACATGGTTGGTGGTAGGTGGTGAGGGGGAATAGGTAAGTAGAAGGGAAGGGTATGGAGTAGTTTTCCCCAAAGATGCCTAGCTTGTAATCATTTCTTTATAACAAATCATGATGATAACTGTGCAAGTTGAAGAGGTAACATACATGTGATGAAAGGTGAGAGAAAGGTTTATTTCCTCTATCGAGCATTCCTTGGGGAGGGTAGGTCAAGGGATGTGTCTTTGGGGGGTGAAGTGCTTAGACTGTACCCATGGATGGAAAAACCACGTGGTGGGGGGTTTGGGTAAACATAATTTGATAGAGATCATGATAGAAGTCCAAATGGTTGATGTATTTAAAGCAAAATTTCTCTAGTCAAAACCACTATGTTAAGAATATGGGTGGTGAAGAGGGAAGGTGAAAAACTTGTGGGTGATTGGAGATCAATGGTAATGAAAAATTATGGGGGTGATAGGCAACACAATTCAGCATCATTTCCTCTATAGATTTAGCTAATCTAGTGACTAGGTATGGAATATGTAGGGGGAAGGGGAAATGTGAGTGGTAGGGATGGTTAACATTCCCAACAAAGGAAAATATAAGAATACATGGGGATTCAAGAGAGGAAGGGTGAGATGAGATTTAGGGGTAGGAGATGAAGGTTTAAGGGGGGTTTCTAAGTGTAGGGGAGTTAGGGTGGGTACAACATCAAATGATATTTATGCAATAACCACATACCTAGGAAGGTGGGAGGCTGAGGGTCTAGGAATAGGAAAGGTTGGATGGGTATAACATCAAATGATATCTATGCCATAACCACATACCTAGGAAGGTGGAGAGGGAGATGTAGGGTTTGGGCTGGGGGATATTTGGGTGGACATGTTTGGTGGAGGAAGAAGAGGATGGAGGAAGGGGATGGAGAGGGTATGGGGATTAATATGAGTGGGCCATATTAGGTAGGATGGGAGAGGGGAAGAATAATTAAATGGAATGACATATGTCTTCATGGCCCATTCTCATTTGTTTTTATATAAACGGTTGGGAGACATGGCTTTGCTGCCAGCTATGATTATTTTAGCTACAATTCTAAAAACATAGACTTGTTGGTGAAAGGCATAGTGGTGATGGTTCTTAAGGATAACAATGTCTGGCTTACCACATGGCACCTACAAGTAGGTTTTCACCATGGTACTTGTCCAGCACGCCAATAGAAGTTGTTTTCACCCTAGGATGATTTATTTCTCTTTAGTCTTTTTGAGTTTTTTATTTTTTGTATTTTTTTGGATATTCTGCAGCTTAGGTATGGAACCACTTTAGATGGCTGATGTTGAAAGGCTCATTAAGTTCTCGTCCTTTTGGTGTAGCCATTTGATATTCACCAAAACCATATTTGGCAATGACAATGTAGAGACCATGCCAATTACGTTCAAACTTTCCTTTCTTTTTTCACAATCTTGAATTCTTTTCTGATTTTCTTTTAGGACCAAGTCGTGAATGTAAAACTCATGAGTCTTGATCTTCTTGTTGTAGTCTCTGTGGAGATGGTTTTGATAATCCTATAGATGATTCAATGAATTAAGATGTTGTTCATCAAGTAACTCTAGTTGTTATAGACGTGCAACCTGATACTCCTCATCACCAATGATTTCATGTAATGAGATGCGCAAGGATGGGAGTTTGATCTTAATCGACAAGATAGCTTCAATGTTGAAGACTGATAAATAGGGAGTGGCATCGATAGGGGTACAAATGCTGGTGCAGTAGGCCCAAAGGACGAGGTTGAGGTGAATGTGCTAATCACAATTAGTTTCATTGATGACTTTCTTGAGGATTTTGAGAAGGGTTTTATTTGTCGCCTCTACTTGGATGTTACTTTGGGGGTAGTATGGGGTGGACCAATGGTGTTGGATGTGGAATCATTCTCAAAGAGTGTGAAATTCATGACTTTTTAAACACTTTCCATTATCAGTGATAATGATGGAGGGGATACCATAGTGAAAAATGATATGGTATAGGATGAATTTGGATATTTGGGTGCCAATAGTGAAGGTGAGGGGGGTGGATTCAACCTACTTCATGAAGTACTTGGTGGTAATAATGATGAACTTGTGACCACTAGATAAGGAAGGGTGGATCTTGTCGATGAGATCTAGAACCCATTGAGAGAAGGGCTAAGGAGTAGTGGATTGCAGTGCATGTGATGGTGCATGAATGAGGTCCCCATGTTGCTAACAAAGTAGACACTTCTTGACGTATTCACAAGCTTCATGTTCCATGGTAGGCCAATAATACCATGTTTTGAGAAGCTTTTTAGCAAGGACCATGTCACTAGTATGAGCACTACAAATACTAGTGTGTAATTCAAGAAGTGCAAGATTAGCTTCTTCTATGTTTAGGCACCATATTAAGGAACCATCATAGCCTCTTTGATATAGGGTATTTCCTAGGATGGTGAAGTGGGAGGTGTTCTAGATAAATGTTTTGAATTGGTTGTGTGAGAGATTAGATGGGAGGGTGTGATGATGGATATAGGTGTATATATCATGATACCAGGGGATTCATGACCAATAATGTGGCATATAAGCTCAAATTTTAGACCATCATATGCGGATATGAGGAGTTGTTCAACCAAAAACTCACATCATTGGTTGTCATGTGGCATGTTGAGTAGGGACCCAATGGTATCCATAGAATTTGTTGACCTATTTTCCCTTTCCCATAAACAAATAGCCCAGTTTTAAAAATGTTGAAAATCTTGTCAAAATTGGTTTAAATGCCTATGTGTTCTTCAAGTCTAATGTTTTCCTTGTAAAATCCCCAAAATCCTAAGGAAAATCCCTTTCAAAAATCTAAAATTTTTAAGTTTTGACTTAGTCTTTTCAGCCTTAGACAAAAAATTTTAGAGTTGGCAAACCAAGCAGTTCACCGATGGACAAGTTCAAGGATCGACAAAATCACCGACTGAGGGAAGGTTGAAGGAAAACAAAAGGAAACAAATGTAAGGAAGCCTTTATTGATAAATTATTCCTGACTAAAGGCAAGGTGGGCAAAATTCTCTAGGACTAAGGAAAGTTTTCCTTAGTCGGCAAATTTTGAGTTCGGCAAACTCAAAGTTCATCGACAAAGGAACCAAAAGGAGGATTTCTCTAAGGCAAAAGAGAAGCACTTCAATAAAGACAAAGAAAGAAAAGGAGAAATTAGGAAATTGGTAAAAACACAAACTCACCGATTAGTTTGTGATTTCTAAAGTTCACCAATTAGGCAATTTGCCAACCAAAAAGGAAGAGAGCGAAGATGAAGACGAGGCAATAGTTCATGAAAGGAAAATTTTGCTGATTGAAGGTGAAAAGTGACTTAAGTATGAGTAAAAAGGGAGGAAAGAGAAAGCGATAGGAAGAAAGAGAGAAAGAAGGGTGAATCGACTAACGCAGTGGTTCACGAAATGAAGATTTCACCGACTAAAGAAAAAACAAAGACAAAAGTGGTTCGCGATGGACAGATTTTATCAATAAGGCAAAATAGAGGTCATAATTAAATTAAAGCGAAAATCAATGAAATAAAGCATGTAATATAATGTAATGTAATACTTTAGAATATTTAAAGTGATTTTAAAATATTTTAAAGTATTATAAAGGCTTTATACAGAAAATTTTGGCAGGCATCATATTTTGAAATGTTCGTCTTCTCTCCAGTCACCATGATTGCAGGATCAGATCCACACTGACTGGACTTAGTTGTTGGGCATTTAATTGTGTAGGTGAATGAGTGAGCTACTAGTCTTCAATGTAGCAGATTTTTCTCATCTACTTTGTAATGTCCTCCATTTAGCCCAGTCAGATGATTATTGGAGATTAGCCTATTATTGGACTCTCGTAGGCTAATAGCAATGTTTAGGGGGTCAATTTGGTGACTTACTATTTATAGTAAGTCAGGACAGGGCACCTTGCTATTTATAGCAGGGAAGAAGCAGAGGTTCATGGCATGAGAATAATGATTTCGAACTACCGAGAGCATTATTCGATGCAATATAAGTTAAATTAAATATTTAGCTTATATTATTTTAATGGGATAAAGTGACTTATGTTTTTAAAGTAACTTTATATTATAATGCTAAGTCACAACTTAAAGTTGTGTTGCCTAGGGATGGGCACCCATCGGGTCATAAGGGACATGGAGGATATTAAATAAAAGAACAAAATATTACATTCTTGGGCGTTGAGGAGAAAGAAGCAACAAAAAGAGAAAAGTGAGTTTCAATTTGCATATGCTGGATTATGGAATTTACTCTCTTGTTATGAGATTCTCGTGCATTGCTTGGAGTTTGGCTATAGGGTTTGATATTGGATGTGTTGAGAAAAAAACCTCTTCATAGTCCTCTTCTTTGTGTGTGAGAGACCACATCAGGAAGAGATTTCTTGGAGGCTTCATCTAGAGGCTTCAGTTGTGCATTAATCGAAGACATTTTGATGAAATATTGAGCTTGAATGTTTGTATTTCCATGGAGTTTGAAGTTGCACAGTAAGTAGGGTTTTTTAAAGACTGAAATCACTCATGGTGACTAATTTTATTGGCTGCTATAGTTTTCCTTAGCTGGGTCATACAATACTTGTTGGGTCGTACCTCTACAGGCCAACCGTACCTTCAGTTGGGGAGAGTTCTTATTGTTTGGCCTCTTTCTTTCACTCATCGATGTTGACATTAGACTGCAGATTCATGGAGGGCATAACAGAGATATTTGCAGCAGTATTGAGGGTTTTATCTGCTAATATATTACTCCTACAGGTCGTACCTCTCCTAGGACAGGTCATACTTTCTGGGGAGCCAATTGGGTGTCGTTGGGAGCTGCTAATATCATTGTATGGTGTTGATTAAATCATGAAGATCATGGGAAACATTTCATGAACAGTTTGTTTATGCATTTCATGTGAGATATCTATATGTATGTTGTTGGTTCGACTACAGCCACGGCACGAAGTTGTGAATCTTGACATGGGTATGTACTCATAATTCATAATTTGCAATAATATTATCTGGGTCTTCATTAGTTTTCTCATATTTATCTTAGTTTTTCTAGGTTTCCAATATATGCTTTATATTTCATGTTTTCAATACAATATCAAAACAAGCAAAAACATGCAATGAAAACCTAGACCCAAAACAATCAGAAAACTTGGCACAAAACAAACATATATCTGAGGGTGTATGTTACAATGGTATCAGAGCAGAAGATCTTGCCATCCTGTGTGGTTAGATCAAACATGTAGATAGGGTTTTGAGGCATGCATCTAGGTACAAGAAGGTATTATCTCAGATGGAACAGGTCACAAACAGATTTACAGGTTCCTTAGATAGATCCTACTGATACAGATATAGAGGTGGTAGCCACAGAGGAACAACCAGTAGTGATTTATAGTGAAGAAGATCTTGAGGTACTGCAAATAGATCCCTTTTCACGAGAGATTGGTGTACAGGTTGGAAACATGGCTGGCAGAGATCATGATGAACCAAGCTTGAGGGATATTCTGAACTCATTGGCTAGGGGTCAGATGGACATAGAGAGGAGCTTTACTCAGATGAATGAGACGCTGTGGGAATCACAGTAAGAGTTGGCTCAAATCCTTACCCAGTTGATACCCTAGGATGATAGGAACAACAGGGATAAGAATAATAACAACAATAATGGGAGAAATAGGAACAATTTTGGGGATAGGAATAAGATGGACAATGGAGGTGATAGGCGGATGGGTGATAGGCACATGGGTGACAAACACAATGGGAAAAGGAATATTGGAAATAGAAACAATGGTGATAGACACAGGGATAGAGATGATGAGGGAGAAGCATCAATTACTCGTAGAAGATCTTCTTAGTTGACAGCAGGTGATAGGCCTGGCATACCCACATTTGTACCTAGGAACAATGTTCTTGAACAGGAGGCTACTCAACTTGAGTTCTAGGATGAGATTCTGAGAGATTGGTGTGCATCTAGTGAGGAGTTTAGAGCTGAGATGACATTTGGAGAATACTCAAACCTTAGGATGAAACACATAACCCGTGGGGGAAATAGATAGAATTAGGAACTCCAAAAGAAGGTTAGTAAGATGACTCTACCATATTTTGATGGATCTAGTAAAACTACTACTAAAGCATGGGTCCAGAAATTGGACAGTTATTTGCAGATTAGCCCTATGCCAAAAGTAGATTCTATAAATTATGCAACTTTACATTTAGAGGGCAGCGCGCATAAGTGGTGGAGTAATGGAAAGGTGATTTTGGGTCACAATCAGATCACTTCCTACGTCTAGTTCACTGCCAGATTGATAGATAGGTTCAATAAGAAGGACCCTGAACTGTAGTTTAAGGAATTGGCACAACTCAGACAAGCTGGATCAGTGGATTCATACATATCAAAGTTCCAGGACCTATTAGTTATGGTCTCAGACATTTTAGAGTGCAAATTGATCATGCTCTTCATTGATGGGTTGACAGATCCTTTGCGTGGTTGGGTTAAGGGTTTGGACCCTTCATCATTACAAGAGGCCATGAAAAAGGCTCGTGATATGGAGTCTTCTATTTGGAGAAGTAAATTCCAAACCAAGAGTTTCTACAAGAGGGACAAGGAGAAAGATAGGAAGCGCTTCCAAAAGGATACTACCCAATAGAAAGAGAAAACAAACAGGCTAAATGATGATCAGCTGAATGAATATAGGAGGAAAAAACTTTGCTTTCATTGTAAAGAACCATGGGACCCTTCACATAGATGTGCTAACAAAGATAAAGAAAAGTTAATTGAGTATTATTTATTAGAGGAGTCACAGTCAGAGGCATCGGACCAGTCTTCAGATAGAGAGGACAGTGGAGATGAGAAGGCCTCTCAGCATAGTAGTGACAGTGATGGGACTTTGGCACAACTTTCGACCTTCCAGAAAGTTAGGTCATTTAGAGTGAGAGGAGTCCTTGGATGTCAGCACATCATCACCCTAATAGACACTGGAGCTACACACAATTTTATTGATGAGGGGTTGGTGGCCAGGCGAGGACTGAAGGTAGAGGAGTTTGAAGGCTTCAAGTTAATGGTAGTTGATGGCTTCAAACTCACTTACACCAGAAAGATTTTTGGGCTGACTATATAGATGGGAGACTATGAGCTTAAGGACAACTCCTATGTAGTTGGCATTGGAGATACAGTTGTAGTTTTGGGTATGCATTGGATGATATAGCTTGGGGAGTTCACTATGAACCTGAATAAGATGGAAATGAAGTTTGATTCTAATGGGAAGAAAATAGTTCTCAGGGGATTATTAGATGGTGGACCACGAGTTGTCTCTCTTAAGAGGATGGAGAGAATGCTACGACATAACCAGGTTGAGTGGGCAGCAGAATGTCTTATCATGCCAGAGTCTCCACAGCAGCTGAAGAGTGCTTACCATCTAGATATACAGAAGCTATTGACCAAGTACGGTAAGGTGTTTGGTACTATACCTCCAGGAGTGCCACTAGATAGAGGTATAGAGCATGTCATCAAGCTTGAGGATGGGACTAAGCCCATTATGATCACACCCTATTGATATCCTAAAAGGCTCAAGGATGAGATAGAGAAAACAATTAAGGAGATGTTAGAGATGGGACACATCCGACCTAGGAAGAGTCCCTTTTCTTTTGTAGTTGTATTGGTCAAAAAGAAAGATGGGACAATTAGGATGTGTATTGATTACAGAGTCTTAAACAAAAAGAAAATAAAGAATAGGTATCCTATTCCTAGGATTGATGAGTTGATTGATGAGCTGCATGGTGCTTGTTATTTTTTGAAGATTGATTTGAGGTCAAGATACCACCAGATTTGAATGAGGGAGGAGGACATAGAGAAAACAACTCTCAGATGTCACTATGGCCACTTCAAGTTCTTGTTGATGTCATTTGGATTAACTAATGCCCCTGCTACCTTCCAAAGTTGCATGAATCAAATTTTCAGACAACAGCTTAGGAAGTTTGTGTTAATTTTTTTTGATGATATATTGATTTGTAGTAGGAGTTGGGATGAGCACATGAGACATTTGGAGGAGGTACTGAGCATTTTGGAGAGTGAGTCCCTCTATGCCAAAGAGTCTAAATGTGACTTTGGCATGACAAATCTTCTTTATCTGGGTCGCATCTTTAGTGCTGATGGTGTTAGAGTGGATCCATAAAAGATTAAGGCAATAGTTGATTGGCCACCACCAACAAACCTCACATAGCTTAAGGGATTCTTCAGGTTATGTGGTTTCTATAGGAGGTTTGTAAAGGGCTTCTCACAAACAGTCGTACTGTTGACGAACTTGACTAAGAAAGGAGCCTTTGTGTAGACCGATTCAGCTCAACAGTGCTTTGATCACTTCAAGCACTTGATGTCTACCTGCCTTGTTTTAGCAATCCCTGATTTCTCTAAACCATTCAAGCTAGAGTGTGATGCTTCAAGAGATGGGATAGGGGCAATGTTAATGCAGGAGAAACACTCTATTGCATTTGAGAGTAGGAAGTTGAGGGGTGTAGAGAAGAGTTACTTGGTATATGACCAAGAAATGTTAGCCATCATGCATGCATTGGCCAAGTTCAGGCCATATCTGGTTGGAGGGAAGTTCATAATTAAAATAGATCACAAGAGCATCAAATACTTCATGAACTAGAAGGACTTGAATGACAAATAGTAGAAGTGGGTAAGTAGACTCCAAGCTTATGACTTCGACATTGAGCATGTCAAGGGCAAGAGAAATATAGTTCCAGATGCTTTGTTGAGGAGACCCCACTTATGTTTACTTGGAGAGATATCTGTTGATTGGAAAGAGATGATCACAACAGAGTATGCTAAGGACTCTTGGGTAGTAGGAGTCATTGAGGGCACTATCAAGGATGACATGTATTCTGTGGTGAGTGATTTGATTACGTACAAAGACATAATATTTTTGGTGCCTAATTCTTAGTTCAAGCATAAGATCATAAGGACTTTCCATGACATACCAATGGCTAGCCACCCTGGATTCTTCAAAACTTACAGGCAGATTTGGGACAGATTCACATGGAAAGGACTTAAAGAGGAAGTCCTTAAGTATGTTCGTGAATGTCCTATTTGCCAACAAAACAAGCATGAGCATACTTATCCTGCAGGTTTGTTACAGCCATTGCCTATTCCCAATAAAAAGTGGGAATATATCTCCATGGACTTCATCACAGGGTTGCCGAAGGTTTAGGGGAAGGACTGTATCTATGTGGTAGTCGATAGACTTACCAAATTTGCACACTTCTTTGCCATTTCAGCAACTTACACAGCTACTCAGGTGGCTGATTTATTTTTCAGGGAGATATTCAGACTACACGGGATACCCAGGGGAATAGTAAGTGACAGGGACAACAAGTTCCTGAGTTTATTTTGGCAGGAGTTATTCAGATTGTGTGGCACTGAACCAACTCCCAGTACTAGTTACCACCCATAGACCAATGGTCAGATAGAAATAGTTAATAAATGGGTGGAAGGGTATCTTCGTAATTATGTATCAGGGAAGCAGAAAGCTTGGATCAAATGGTTGCACCTAGGGAGTACTGCTATAACACAACATATCATATGTCAATCAGGATGACTCCATTCAAGGCACTGTATGGTTATGATGCCCCATGCTTCATAGATCTTTTACTTGGTGACATTCGAGTGCCGAAGGCAAAACATTTATTGTAGGAGAGCTAGGGCATAGTAAAAGAGCTCAAGGAGAACATGTGACAGGCACAGAATCAGTAAAAGCTTTATGTTGATCAGCACAGAGTAGAGAGGAATTTCGAGGTTGGAGACATGGTGTACTTGAGGCTCCAACCCTACAAGCAGTCCACTCTGAAAAAGAGTAGAGCAAAGAAGTTAAAACCTAGGTTCTATGGTTCATTTAGAGTAGCCAAAAGAGTGGGAGAAGTGGCCTATGAACTTGAGTTGCCAGCAGACTGTCGAGTGCATAATGTATTACATGTTTCCAGACTTAAGAAACCACTTGGCCACAATGTGATTCCCTCAGCCGAGCTTCCACCATTGGATGAGGAGGGGAAGCTGGTTTTGGTTCCAGAGGCTATCTTGGATACACGGGAGAGGAATCTGAGGAAACAGATCATCAGGGAGTACCTGGTAAAGTGGAAGACCCTGCCAGTTGAGGCTGCAACGTGGGAGAACGATCAGATACTACAACATCATGAGCTGAGATTGCTTGAGGACAAGCAATCTTGGGGAGGGCGGACTGTAATGCCCCCCATTTAGCCTAGTCATATGATTGTTGGAGATTAGCCTATTATTGGACTCCCATAGGTAATAGCAGTGTTTAGGGGGTCAATTTGGTGACTTACTATTTATAGTAAGTCAGGACAAGGCACCTTGCTATTTATAGCAGGGCAGAAGCAAAGGTTCATGGCATGAGAATAATGGTTTCAAATTACCTAAAGCATTATTTGATGAAATATAAGTTAAATTAAAGATTTAACTTATATTATTTTAATGGGATAAAGTGACTTATGCTTTTAAAGTAACTTTATATTATAATGCTAAGTCACAACTTAAAGTTGTGTTGCCTATGGATGGGCACCCATGGGGTCATAAGAGACATGGAGGATATTAAATAAAAGAACAAAATATTGCATTCTTGGGCGTTGAGGAGAAAGGAGCAACAAAAAGAGAAAAGTGAGTTTCATTTTGCATATGCTAGATTATGGAATTTACTCTCTTGTTATGAGATTCTTGCGCATTGCTTGGAGTTTGGCTCTAGGGTTTGATATTGGTTTTTGTTGAGACGAAAACCTCTTCATAGTCCTCTTCTTTGTGTGTGAGAGACCACATCAGGAAGACATTTCTTGGAGGCTTCATCTAGAGGCTTCAATTGTGCATTAACCAGAGACATTTTGACGAAATATTGAGCTTGAATGTTTGTATTTCCATGGAATTTGAAGTTGCAGCAGTGAGCAGGGTTTTTTTAAGACTAAAATCTCTCATGGTGATTGAGTTTATTGGCTGCTACAGTTTTCCTTAGCTAGGCCGTATAGTACTTGTTGGGTTGTGCCTCTGCAGGCCAGACGCACCTTCAGTTGGGGAGAGTTCTTATTGTTTGGCCTCTTTCTTTCACTCATCGCTGTTGACATTAGACTGCAAATTCATCGAGGGAAGAACAAAGATATTTGTAGCAATATTGAGGGTTTTATCTACTGATATATTGCTCCTGCAGGCCATACCTCTCATAGGATAGGCCGTACTTTCTGGGGAGTCATTTGGGTGTCATTGGGAGCTACTAATATCATTGTATGGTGTTGATTAAATCATGAAGATCATGGGAAACATTTCATGAACAGTTTGCTTCATTGTTTATGCATTTCATGTGATATATCTGTATGTTGCTAGTTTGGCTATAGCCACAACATGAAGTTGTGAATCTTGACATGGGTATGTACTCATAATTCATACTTTGCAATAATATTATCTGGGTCATCATTAGTTTGCTCATATCTATCTTTGTTTTTCTGGGTTTCCAATATATGCTTTATATTTCATGTTATCAATGCAATATCAAAACAAGCAAAAACATGCAATGAAAACCTATACCCAAAACAATCGAAAGTAAAAAACTTGGCACAGAACAAACATATATCCGAGGGTGTATGTTACATACTTCAACTTCAAATATTTATATATTAATTTATGTGGATCAAATTAGGATATTTATGTATTTATCATTGGCATAACAGATGTATGCATACATTCCTTTTTGCAGAAATATCTTCTGACATGCCCATGGGCAAATTTATTGCAGTGAGTGACCTAGGTCAATGTAATGGAATACTATAAATAGATAAAAAATCAATGTAACAAGGGTTGGACGCAAAGGCATATTTTTTGTGCTCCAAATAGAACTCCACCCTACTATAATCATGCCTTTTTAATCAATACAATACTAGTTATTTTTGCCTTTTCATGTTGTTTTTAACTCTGTGTAATCTGGAATTGGTTGTTACTTGTGAATGTTTATTCCTTGCAATTCTATTCTATTATTTCCCTTTGTTAGAAGCTGTAAGATTTGTGTGATCCCATTAGTTGTGTGAAATTATTCTATGTATTTTGGCTTTGTGGGTGTTCTTCATTAAACCTGGTGTATCACCTTTTCATTTCAACTTTCTCCTTCTTCCCCTTTTCTGAGCAGTGTTAGATTATGTTTAGTCTTACAGTTTTCTCTCAATCTTATATTCAAAAAGAGGAACCAACCTTCTTTGGAGGTTTGATCTCATTTGCAGGGTCCCACACCTTGAGATCACTCTCATGTTTTACTGGATTGTTGCAGCAAATGAGCTTCAACAAAAGGTACAAATCCAAGTGACAATAATTTTTGGCACACCCAGTGGGACCATTTTTCTCTAAGTTAAGAGTTGAGCTAAGAAATTGGTGTTGTTCTCAGTATTCTACAGTTTGGTAGTCAAGTTTCATGCACCTGACAACTCTATAAGCTCTTGGTTTCAGACATTATATGCCTAGAGTGCAGACTAGGGATTCTTCAAGAGGTGAGAATTATCAATTTATTGAAATACCTATGGTTGCTTCAAGGAGAAGAACTAGGTTATCTAGGTCTCTTGCGAGAGGAAATAATAGTGTTTTTCATCTCATCCAAGATCTCAATCTACACCTCCTCCTGTTAGGTTTCAATATTCAAGAAAGGGTTTGCACATACCTAGAATAAATTTGAATATCCTAAATATGGATCTACCAAAAAATTTGCCATTCATAACCTTCAATGGAGGTAGCCCTTTAGCCCTAGCTTCACATAATGATATACCCGCCTTGGCCCTAAAGAGCATTCCACTCTTTACGGTTGAGGGTTCCCCTACACCTGTTGAACATATTAAAGATATATCAAATGTATGCTTAGTTCACTATATTAAATATGAGAATGTGGTTGTTAGGCTCCTCATTTCATCCTTAAAGGAAAGAGCTCTTCAATGGTTTAGGAGTTTACTCCCTTCTTCAATACATGATTGGGATGAGTAAGGAGAAGCAGTCTGCATGTAGTTCAGAGAGAGAGTAGATAATGTATATCTGTTGGAACAGTTGACAACCATAAAGAAGGCTCCCAACGAGATGATGGCTGATTTCAATTTCAGATTTCAAAGAATGTGGAAAAGAATTTCAACTCTCCTCAAACCATCTCCACAAGGTGCTTTCTTATTTTTTTGAGAGCTTTAAATTCTGATATAGTTGTTATGATGCTATCCATGGGTGCTCAAACTTTACCAGATACATATGAGACAGCTTTGAGAGTTGAAAATTGTTTAATATAGGCTGGCAAAATTACCCCAAGACCTCCTGTACCTATCTTCCCATAATTTCCTTCATACGTTGAACAACCCACTATTGTTCTCATCCTAGAGCCTAAAGCCTCTACATCTACTCTTCCACAAGAAGGGGACAACTTTAAAACCCTAGTGACCAACATGGCTAACAAAGTCAATACCATAACCATCCAAACCGACCCTAAACCTCATCAAAATTATAACCAAGGACAGTCTTCAAATTAGACATGGGGCAAGGTTACAATTCCAATAAAAACCAAAATTGGAATCAAGGTTTCCAGTCAAATAGATACCAAAATAATAACCCTGATCATACTTTGCAAACGGTTACACCCATTCAACAAATACCAGCTGTTAACCTAGTTAGGACCTTGGTTCCTATCCAAAATAATCTGGCTCATGAGGCAGATTGGTGTTATCCTTGCAATCAGCCTCATAATCAATCTGCTTGCGCATTTGGAGTGCAAGAACAAGCATAATTGTGCAAAATTTTCACACTCAACAAGCATCATTGGTGGAAGCAGTCAACAATAACCTTGAGGTACCAAATGAGGTTGCTTTTGATTCCAATTTAATGCTTTGGACTCCTGAAGATTTTTGTCTTGTTAATCAGCCTATGGATAGCATGGTTATGCCTATAAATAGCGTTTTAGAAAACACAAGATCCAAGAAGAGGCAATTTGGTGCAGGGGCACCAAGTTTATTTTTGCAAATTGGATCAAAGAAGGTCTTTGATAGGCTGGTTTAGGGTGTTTTGAGTCTTGTGAGTCTAATATCATGCAATAAGGTCATAATAGACCATTTGAAATGTATTGAGTCATGTGGGGTCAGTTTGTGAAGCAATTGTAAATATTTTGTAAGAAATATTGCAAAGTTGTCAAGTTTTTGGGTTTTTTGTGGGAGGTGAATAGTCATTTGGTTCAAAAGTGGCTTTGTATCTTGGTATGAGTTGGAAGTTGAAGAGTCTATTGTTTCAAAAAGAAATTCATGAACATTGTAAGGATAAATATGCCTCAAAAACTTCAAGGCAGAAGCACTGGAGACAATTTTTGAATTCAAATAATTTTAAAATTCTTTGTTTTCTGAGTTTTGACTGCTTTTCTGCTACTACAGGCTTCTGTACAGAGCCATACTAAGTGTTTTTGATCAAATGTGCTTGGAATTTAGTGAAGACATGAACTAACTTCCTTTTGGCTTTGGTTTGAGTGGATTTCATAAAGGTTCGAGGTTTTTATTGCCATTTTTTCTGATAACAGTCTGGGAACCCCGTTTTAAGGGTTTGAAGTGAACAAAATGTAAAAAAATCACCCATTCCACTGTTGGATTTGCTTGTAACTTAGTGGAATGGGTGCCATAGGGTTGAATAGGATGTTGGAATAGTTTTTATGAGTAGAAAATAGAGGTAGACAAAGTTTTGATGTTGCCCTAGTTACAAATTTGTGAATTTTGACTTGAAAATGGTGGGTAAGAGTTGAGATCTAGTGAAAAGACAATTTTAAAGGATGGAAGATAGTTCGTTAAGCATGTGCAGGTTATATGAGATGTGTTTGATGTATTGTTAAGGTGAAAAGAGACTGGGAATGTATAGTTTCAATAAACCCCTCCTAAAACTAGTCTACATGAGGGTTTTATGATTTGGTGTATATATGAGTGTTTCTTTGGCCAAAATTTGTTGTTTCAATCCATTTGAGACCTGTTGAGAGTGATGGAATTGAGTTTGGGATTTTGAGGAAGAACTTCACCAAGTTGTTTTGTTAAAGTGGCCTAATTAGGCCTAGGAAAAGAGGGACAGTCATTTTTAGAGGATTCTATTTCAAAATAACCTATACCCATTTTAAGATATGTTAAAGAACTCCCAAAAGGGTATCTAGAAAGATGATTGTTTTCTGGGTTTGAAGTGGTTTTTGCAAGATATGTTGAAAAGTCCCTATTTGGAGGGTTACTAGCTTTTGGTGCAGCCAATAAGGGAATGGTAAAGAACTGAAGGGGCAGACTTTGGTAAGGGATTTATTTAGTTGTGTTTGGGTCCTTGAGGTGTAAAGAGGTCTGTGGTAACCTTGTGAGGTCAGAGAAGTTGGAAAACCAAGTTGTACCCTTGAAGAAGGAAGCTGCCTTGAGAAGGTTGCTTGTGAAACTTGTAGAAGTTGCTTATTTGAGCCCATTGTTGTGAAATATGCCTACAGTAGATTGAGTTTGAACCCTTGCATTGCATTAGTTGGTATCAGAGCTTAGAAGGTCTGGGCAAAGAGAGTTTGGTGTTTGTGTTTGTGCAGGTTGAAGAGAGAACCTGATTGCCAAAAGACTAGGTAGAGAAGAAGAGAAGAGACCTAGGTGAGGCAAAGACAAGGAGAAGCAAGGAGAGACTTTCTTGAGGAAAGATGGATTTGTTTAGAAGGTACTTGTAGGCTAGGGGTTCACAAAAGAAAAAGCAAGAAGAAAAGGAGAGGAAGAGAAAAGAGGAAAAGATGAGGCAAATGGAGTTTGACCAAGAAATAGAAGAACTATGGCAAATTGTGGAGCAATTAAAAGAGATGAGAGAAAGGATGAAAGATGAGATGGAGCAGTTGCTCAAACAAGCACAAAGGTGGCACTTATCAGTGAAGAGGAAGGTTACATGGCCCATCAAAATTGTCCAAAGAAGAATGAGACAAGCAAGAACAACAGCAATAGAGGAAGAACAAAAGCAATCTCAGGCAAAGGAAGAGGTAAGCAATGAAATGGTGAGTACATCTATGACTGTTTTGACATCAAGCATTGAAGAAATACAGAAGGACAAGGTAGACATAGTTGTGGATGAGTCTTCATACCATTTTTAGTTGTTTGAGTCTAATGAACAAGATTAACAAGTAGAGAAGGGTGTTGGTGTTGTTGATAAAGTTGGTGTTGCTGATAAAATTGGTGTTGATACTCAAGTTGTTGATGAAGAGTTGCAGACCAAGATGTTTCAATTAGATGTTGTTGTGTTGCAGGGGTCACCAAGAAAGAGCAAAGAACCCATTGTTGGTAATGATAGTAATCAAGTTTTTTCTTTATGTGGTCATTATCCAAGTGCAGGTATCCAGAGATGTAGATAGGAAGCAGGTTATTCCATTTGACAGACCTAAGTACCTTAACAAGAAGTTAGCAAAACCTAAGGTGAAGATGAAGCAAATATTGAATTGTTTCAAGGAGGATGGAATGTAGGGATTTCAAGATATCAGTCAAAATTTTTCAAACATATTTCTCACGTTGATATTCCTTATTCAAGTGGACTAGAATTTATTTCTTCTCCGGGAGTATGGTGCAGGGGCACCAAGTTCATTTTTCCAAATTGGATCAAACAAGGTCTTTGATAGGTTGGTTTAGGGTGTTTTGAGTCTTGTGAGTATAATATCATGCAATAAGGTCATAATAGACCATTTGAAATGTATTGAGTCATGTGGGGTCAGTTTGTGAAGCAATTGTAAATATTTTGTAAGAAATGTTGCAAAGTTGTCAAGTTTTTGGTTTTTTGTGGGAGGTGAACAGTCATTTGGTTCAAAAGTGGCTTTGTATCTTGGTATGAGTTGGAAGTTGAAGAGTATTTTGTTTCAAAAAGAAAGTCATGAACGTTGTAAGGATAAATATGCCTCAAAAAATTTGAGGCAAAAGCACTAGAGATAATTTTTGAATTCAAATAATTTTAAAATTCTCTATTTTCTGAGTTTTGACTACTTTTCTACTACTACAGTTTTCTATACGGAGCCGTACAGAGTGTTTTTGATCAAATGTGCTTGGAATTTAGTGAAGACATGAACTAACTTCCTTTTGGCTCTAGTTTGAGTGGATTTCATAAAGGTTCGAGGTTTTTATTGCCATTTGTTCTGATAACAGTCTGGGAACCCTGTTTTGAGGGTTTGAAGTGAACAAAATGTAAACAAATCACCCATTCCACTGTTGGATTTGCTTGTAACTTGGTGGAATGGGTGCCATAGGGTTGAATAAGATGTTGGAATAGTTTTCATGAGCAGGGAATAGAGGTAGACAAAGTTTTGATGTTGCCCTAGTTACAAATTTGTGAATTTTAACTTGAAAATGGTGGGTAAGAGTTGAGATCTGGTGAAAAGACAATGTTAAAGGATGGAAGATAGTTTGTTAAGCATGCACAGGCTATATGGGATGTGTTTGATGCATTGTTAAGGCGAAAAGAGACTAGGAATGTATAGTTTCAATAAACCCCTCCTAAAACTAGTCTATATGAGGGTTTTATGATTTGGTGTATAAATGAGTGTTTCTTTGGCCAAAATTTGTTGTTTCAGTCCATTTGAGACCTGTTGAGAGTGATGGAATTGAGTTTGGGAGTTTTGAGGAAGAACTTCACCAAGTTGCTTTGTTAAAGTGGCCTAATTAAGCCTAGGAAAAGAGGGACGGTCATTTTTAGAGGATTCTATTTCAAAATAACCTATGCCCATTTTAAGATATGTTAAAGAACTCCCAAAAGGGTATCTGGAAAGGTGATTTGTTTATGGGTTTGAAGTGGTTTTTGCAAGATATGTTGAAAAGTCCCTGTTTGGAGGGCTACTAGCTTTTGGTGCAGCCAATAAGGGAATGGTCAAGAATTGAAAGGCAGACTTTGGTAAGGGAATGATTTAGTTGTGTTTGGGTCCCTAAGGTGTAAAGAGGTATGTGGTAACCTTGTGAGGTTAGAGAAGTTGGAAAATCAAGTTGTGCCCTTGAAGAAGGAAGTTGCCTTGAGAAGGTTGCTAGTGAAACTTGTAGAAGTTGCTTATTTGAGCCCATTGTTGTGAAATATGCCTATAGTAGATTGAGTTTGAACCCCTGCACTGCATCACAATTAGAGGATAACCCTATGCTTGTTGTATTACAAAAGGAACCCATATCGAGAGCAAAAAGTGTTGTTGCTACAAATTTAACTTAGAACAACATGCCTGCCACTACAAATGAGGTTCCATCATGTCCAAAATTGCCTAAACAAACCATGGAGCAGTTAAAGAAAGGAATGTGGATCCCTTCCATGTACAAAATAGCAGGCTTTCCTTTGAATATTGTGGAGCAAATTAAATGGACGAACCTGAATGTGTCCATGTCGGATGCATTATCAATTCCCTCTCAAAGAGATTTATTGCAAGATGCTTTAAGGCAATTCCTAGCAACTGAATTAGTAGTTCAGAAAGAAAGGGGCCTCATCAATCTTGTACAACCATGTGAAGAGTAGGTAAGTATAGCAAAGAATCCATCTCCATTCTACTTGTCTCTAATCATTGGGAAGTTCCTGGTGCATAATTAGATGTTAGACTCAAGAGCCAGTATTTCAATCATGCCAAAGAAGATAGCAGATGCATTAGGAATTAAGTATACCCTAGTTCATCAAGTGTATTGCAGTTGGATGGTACTTCTATTAATACTATTGGAGTGATCAAAGGATTGGATTTGACCTTGCATGCTTGCCCAAAATTGACTATTAGTTAAGATATTTCAGTCATTGATCTTCCTCCATTCTTTGCTATCTACTTGTCAAGAGATTTCACGGCTAAAGTGGGTGGTTACCTGTCTTCTGATTAGTCTCACATGCTTCTAAGGACGAGAAATGGCACAAGGTACACCATTAAAGCCGAACCAATTTTGAGTTATCATGTGGAGAATTATGACCTTAGCTTGGTGAACCCTAATTGCATGATTCAAGGTGAGGAAGTGAACAATTAGGTATCTCTTGAGGCAATGTCTTCACCCCTTCCAACCCCAAACCTTTTTCTGGATGAGTGGGTGAAAGACCATTTTGATTTTGATCCCTATGACACCATTGAGATGACTGGGCTAGGCACCTACATAATTCATGAGAGAAGTTCCTCTGTCCCTTCTATACTAAAACCAGATGGTTCTAATGACCCATGGACAATGTTCTTTGATAGTACAAAGAGAAGAAAAAAAGCTGGTGTAGGGGTACTACTGATCTCTCTGACTAGTAAAAAGATGCATTTTGCTCACAAGTTGCATTTTTCTTGCACAAATAATGTTGCAGAGTATGAGGCATTGGTTCATGGCTTGTTACTAGATGAAAAGAAGAAAATCAAACATCTAGATATCTTTGGGGACACTAAGCTGGTGGTCAACCAGGTCAGGGAGAGATGTGCAACAAAAAACTAGCTTCTAAGAGTTTTGATGCTCTCAACCTACAAGTGATCCCAAGGAAATTAAATGTTGAGGAAAACAATTGGAAACTGTTGGTGCTCAATTTTCTCCCCCACAGACCTCTTTCAAGGCCCTGATCAACATGTCAAAAAAGTGGTTAGACCCTTAGTTTGTGATAATGGTGTGAACTGACAGATATTTGACAGCAATGAGTAGATTGTAAACTTCATAAAAAATAAAGTTGAGTTTTCATCAAGTGCGCAGTCCAAACTACAAGAGGGGTATGTCGATCAGATTATGCTACTGAAAACAAATAAGTTGCCAAAGGGATTAGTCGCTCTTGAGACTATTTTCAGTCATGATGATGAATTCAAGGGCGAGAATAAGAACATCACATTCAAAAGGAGGACTATCAAAATGTTGCTATTGCCCAAGACAAAGATTTATTGCTAGGAAAGGTATGTCGTGATGATGAACAACAAACTTTTATTCACCTTTCTCAGAAATACAGCGATGTTTTTGCATGGAATTATGAGGATCTGAAGGGTTTTGACCCAATGTTGCCCAACACACCATAGACCTTGATCCAGATGCCAAATCTGTTCACCAAAGACAATGACCTGTAAACCCCAAAATAGAGCCTTTGATGAGGAAGGAGCTTACAAAGCTTATTCAAGCCAGAATTATTTTTTCCATCAAGTATTCCACCTGGGTGGCTAATTTAGTGCCAGTGAGGAAGAAAAATGAAGAGATAAGGTTGTGTGTAGACTTTCATGATCTGAATCAAGATTCCTTGAAAGATCATTACCCTTTGTCATCCATGGACCAAATCTTGCAGACTGTAGCGGGGGTGGAAAGATTCTCATTGCTCAATGGTTTTTCTAGTTATAACCAATTTTTTGTGAAGTAAGAGGATAGAGTCAAGACAACTTTCACCATTAAGTGGGGAACCATGGCATATGCAAAAATGCCATACGGGCTCTCTAATGTTGGTTCCACTTTTCAGAGAGCAATGGACATTGCATGTAATGGACTCATCAACAAATTCATCCTAATCTATTTGGATGATATTATAGTCTTCTCTAAGGGAGGATAAAATCACATGGAACATCTAGAGAAAGTTTTTGAAAGGTGCAAGGAGTTTGGGGTGTCATTAAACCCCAAAAAATGTATTTTTGTTGTTTCTCAGGGCAAACTTCTTGGCCATTTGGTGTCCAAGGATGGGATCTCCATAGATCCAGAAAGAACTTTAGCTCTTCTTTCTTCTCCTCTACCTGATCATAAAAAAGCTTTGCAATCATTTTTGGGGCAGATTAATTTTGTTAGAAAATTCATTCCTAACTGTGTTGGTGTGGTCAAAACATTGACCCTAATGATAAAAAGGGATGTTTTTAGGTGGACTAAGGAAGGGAAGGATGGTTTTGAGAAGATAAAAGAAGAAATTGCTCAGGTTCCTACCCTCATGAACCCTAAATATGAGAAGGACTTTGTCCTTTATGCTCATGGAGGAGAGAGCAACATTATAGATGTTTTGATGCAGCAAAATGATCAAGGTATGCGGCAACCACTAGCCTTTTTTAGTCAAACATTGAAATATTATGAGGTCAGGTATAGTTTCATGGACAAACAAGTTTTTGTCATTATAAAAGCATTAAAAAATTCATATATATGCTGGCAAATAACCACATCAAAGTATTAGTTTCTCATCCTAGTGTGAGAGACTATATAATGGGAATAGAAATTAGTGAAAAGAGGGTGAGTTGGGTTACAAAGATCCTAGAATATAGTGTTACTATCAAAGTCACTAAGTTGATCAGAGACAGAGGATTATGTGAATAGTTAGCTCAAACTACAGTGGATGAGACGAACTCATCCTATCTCTTGAATGAGGTAGAAACCGTAGCAGAGCCAAGAGCTGTAAGTTCTTGGACAATAGGCATGGCCAGGTTCCTATCCACTGGTGAGTATCCTCCTAAATTGGATAGAACCAAGAGAAGACACTTCAAGCTATAGTCCATCCCTTATGCTCTGGTGGATGGGATTCTTTTTAAAAGAAATCTGGATGGAGTCTTGTTGAGATGCATTGAAGAAAATCAGATTGACAGATTACTCAGTGAGTTTCATGTTGGTCCAATTGGAGGCCACTTCTCTACAAGAGCTACAACAATAAAGATAATGAGGGCAGGTTATTTTTGGCTCACATTGTTCAATGATGCCCATGTATGGGTAAGCAAATGCAAAGAGTGTGATCTCTTTGCTGGGAATAAGACATTGGCAACCCTTCCACTTCACCCTATTCAGGCAGATCAACCTTTATCACAATGAGGTCTGGATTTCATCGGCATGATCAACCCTACATCTAGTGTTGGCCACAAGTGGGTTCTAACTGCAATGGACTACTTCATCAAGTGGGTTGAGGTTGTTCCACTCAAAGAGGCTACAAAATAAAAAGTCATTGATTTCTTGGAAGAAGTCATGACAAGGTTTGGAGCTCCCCACACTATCATCTCTGATAATGCAAGATCTTTCACTGGATTTAGGATAGCTAATTGGTCTTTGAAATATAATGTGTTTTTGAAGACGTCTTCTAACCATTACCCCCAAGGTAATGGTTTAGATGAATCTACTAACAAAAACCTAATTAGAATCTTGAAGAGGACCTTTATATCAATAGAATCTCCTTTAATGTGAAGTCGAACATAAGTAACAACCATCCAAATTTCCACTATCAATATCTTTTGCTTTTGCCAACACATGTCCTAGAAAATTGTCAAAATGCAAATATACGAGCATACTCTTTAGGCAAGGACTTCTTTGGATTGTTCTCATCTTCCTATCAGGTTCTTGTAAATGACTCATCAATTTTAGTCTTACAAACATCTTTATCATGATTTCTTTCTTCTTTTATTGTCTCAAACCTTCTAGGCTCTCTATCATCTTTTTTACTATAACCTCTACCACTTTTCGGATTGTCATCAAATGCTATGTAATATTATGCCATTCATACATGATCTTTATTATTTGATTTTCACTCTTGCACATTGAAACATTGTCATGTTGTAACCTTCCTCTTCAATGTTCTATGAGAAGTACATTATCTCTCTATCACTGAAGGTTGCTATTTCTAACTTGAAATACTATCACCATTCTCAATGTTTCATACTTCTTATGCCTTTGGTGACTACATTATCACCATTCCCACTATACTTTGTCCTTCAAATTGCTGACATGCATCTTTTGTCAACCGTCATGTCATACATGTTTTGAACTATACTTTGTTGAAATGTTTATGGTTTTTACTTCTCATGTTTTTAACCTCCATCATCTCAAGGACATATCTCAATAATCTTGTTGTATGCCTAGCCATTCTTTAGTCTCTCTTCTTTTCTTCAATCATGTCTTCTCTCTCTCTAATAATTTTCTCCCTTGATTAATGACAACAGAATGCTCATATAGAATATGCCTTAGTTGACTATCTAGTATTGTCTTCTCCATGGAGCTAAAAGATAGTGCAATAGTTAGCTCCTCCTGAACTTGTGCTTCTTCTCATGAACTTGGTGATATCACTTGTGCATGAGGTGCATTTTGCACAAGAAGAGATTCTTCCTTCTGGCTATCTTAGTTTTTCTTCCTTCTCCACACTTTTGTAGATTCTTCCTTTTGATTACCAAGTATATCCACCTTCTTATATTGTCTGGAAGGTTCCATAAGATCACTTCTACAGAATCATGTTGTATGTCTAGAGTTGTTACACTTGTAGCACACACCATTCTAATCTAACAAAGGTGCATAGGAGTTATAGTTCCTTCTTGAGAACCCATAAGAACTCCTATTCTTGTTCCAACCAATATTTCATGCTTGAGCTCTACAATCTCTTGCTTTGTGACCAAGGTTGTTGCATTTATAACATATGATATTGTGATTTCTATTTGGTAGCTCATAAGAACTTCTATTCTTGGTCCAACCAAATTTTCTTGCATGTGTCCATCAATCTATAGCTTTGTGTCCAAAGTTATTACAAGAATAACAATAACAATAGAAAGAATATTGAAACTTGGTCATTTGTGCTAGCCTTGGAGGTAAGGATCTTTTAAATTTATTATTGTTGTCCTTGAGAGAAGTGAAGGTTTTCTACAGAGCATTATTTTCCTTCTTCTTGTTGCTATTAGTAATGGAGCTTTTGAGGGCATATGCATAACTCTTCGTCTTTACATCATTTGTCTTCTTCGATGATTGAATTGCCTTAGAACTTTGACCTTCTTCATAGCCAATACCACTCTTATCGAACATTGGCCTTTGAGAATTGATAATGTTATCCAATATCCTTGTACTTTTCTCATTTTTCAAATTCTTGTTATTTGCTTTTTCCAATTCCTTTCTCAAAGGGATAATTTTAGATTATAACCTTTCACAAATCTTTTCCTTTTCCTTTAGCTGAATTCTTATTTCCTTCTTTATTTTGAATTTTCAGATCTATAATCATCTTCTTTGATTCTTCAAGATCATGTGACAATTTTACTTTAAATTCACTATCCTCTCGGCTTTGCTCCTTTTGTAGATTGTCTTTTTTCCTAAGTCTCTTGATTTCACTTAGGGAAGAAATATGTTCTGCTTCCAAATCAACTATTCCTTCATCTTCATCATATTCTTCTTCTTCCAACTCCATCTCTTCTTTTTCTTTATTTTCCAAGACATCATCTTTCATTTCTATTGCCATGAATAAAAATTCTTCTTTCTCATCACTATTTTTATTTTCTACATATGGGCATTTGATAGCAAGATGTCCCACTTTTCCACATTCAAGGTACACTACTGATTGCCAAATGTCAAGGCCAAGTGTCATTAAGTGAGAGCACATTTTTATGCTCCAAAGAGAATAGTTTGTTCCATTGAACAATGGTGCCCTGTTTGAGGAGAATCCAAATCCTTCTTGATCGGCCATTGTGTGCTCTTAGGATCTACCTTCAAATGGTTAAGCTCTTTTCAAAGGAACCCACTCTAATACCAATTGAAGAACACACAATTATACTAAGAGGGGGGTGAATCAGTATAATACAAACTTTTACTTTTCACAACTTAACAACCACAACAATATGCTCCAAAGAGAATAGTTTGTTCCATCAAATAGTGGTGCCTTGTTTGAGGAGAATCCAAATCCTTCTTGATTGGCCATTGTGTGCTCTTAGGATCTACCTTCAAATGATTAGGCTCTTTTCAAAGGAACCCGCTCTAATACCAATTGAAGAACACATGATTATACTGAGAGGGGGGGTGAATCAGTATAATACAAACTTTTACTTTTCACAACTTAACAACCACAACAATATCAATCACACAAGATCTATCAATGATGCACCACAAGAAGAACACAAGATTTATGTGGAAACCCTTATGGGAGAAAACCACAACAAAATATTGCTTATATATAAAATTCTCTTTACAAGATTTTGTAGGATTCAACCTACAGGAGACACCAATCCCCTCTTATATGATTTGTGAGCACCAACCCACTAGAGACACCAATCCCTGCTTGTAGATTTTGTGAGCACAAACCTAGTAAGAGACACCAATCTCTTGTTAAGGTACCAACCTTCTACGGATTTGGATCACTATCTTCTACAAATCTGATCATGAATCACACAATATTCTTTCTTCACAAATCTGATCCAACTCACATAATGTTCTTCCTTTCAAATCTGATCCAAAAGATGTACAAATTCTTTTCTCAAATCTGATCACAATTTTAGCACTATATTCTCATTAATCTCTGCCTTGAGATCTGCCCAAACTTGTCTTTATATCTCCATAATCTTTTTCTTCAAATATGCCTTTATAGTTCTCTATAAATCTGTCTTTAATGATATTCAATTAGTTCGTTATATGAAGATCTGTTCATATCATACTTAACATTCAGCTTTTAATATTTACATATATTTGTCATAAATATTTGCATTTGTCTTTCATACATGGTAGCATTTACTTTTCAGAAACATCTGAATTGCACTTCATTTCTGCCACTATTCTTCTCTCAAATCTGCTCTGACACTCAGAAATAATTCTTCTAATTGCTTGCTTTCAAAACATATTTTCATTCCACTAATATAGCTTGCCATGGGAGACGATTTTATTCAAAAGACACATCACTTCACAAAGAAGTAAACACATCCCTTGTTGATCACACAATGCTGCCTTTTATAACTTGACCACTACCTTTTATTTGCTAATCGCTCCACATATATCTTTTAATACTTTCATTCATTCCTTATGCAAATCACATGTTTTCACACATACAAATCACATCATTTCATATAAACTTTGTCTTTTAGTAGAAGCGCTCATTTAGAAGGTTCAGCCCCATAAGATATATTTTGTTTAACTTTAAATGATGCCTTAGAATATAATATATGTCTCTTAATTTTTGGAGCGCTCCACATAATACTCGATTGTTGCTCCATCATCATTCATCATATCCCATACTTGGTCGATATACATGTCTTGGCAAAGGTGGTTGGCCAGTATTCTTATAATGAGTCAGCTTGCATTTTACTTGTTGTCTTTTATATTATACTTTGGTTGTTTAGTATATTATATCTACCTTTTACCAATATGGGGAAAGTCAGCCACATGTTAAATGTATTTCATTTTGTCTTTAATTTATTCTTTACTCCTTTCAAAATGAACACTAGGCATATGAGGAAGTCAGCCCAAAACATAAGTTTAAATTTTAATTTAAACTTAATCTCTTTTTAGTCTTCCACTCTTAGTTTCATTTTCATCCAAACAAGGCTACTTTATAGAGGCTGGAATTGTAGAGGCTACCCTTGGAGGAGGGGCCCTGGCTTAGGGCCCTTAGCTGAGGGAAAGGACATCATAGTCCTTGTTGAAACACACGAGCATGAGGGTTGTAAAGTCCCAGAATTTGAAGGTTACGAAAAGTGGTCGGTATGGAATGAATTAACTAATAGTGGCAAAGGACATGGGAGTGTGGCGGTCTTGGTCAAGAAAGAATACGAAAGAACCATAAAATTGGAAAAGAAAGACCCAAATAACCAATATATATGGATAAGGATAACAAACATGGGTTCCATCGATTGGATGACAGCTTGCTACTTTGCCCTATATGGTTCTAAAACATACAAGAAAAAGAACATAGACAACAAGGATCCATATGAGGCACTCAAAAAAGACATAACAATGTATGGTTCCATGGGCGAGATCATGCTAATCAGAGATTTCAATGTAAGAACAACGAATAACCAAGCCCTTTACCTCAGTATGGAAGAGGGGAAGAAGAGCAATTCACTTTGGCTTCAAGAAAAAGAGAATCAGAAATGGAAAAGGATGTCTCAAGGTACAAAAGGAGGTATCTCAACTTTTGGAGCAAAACTATTAGGGATGTGCAACCTTCATGATTTAGTCATTTGTAATGGTATAAGAACATGGCCAAGCTTAGAAAACATCACATGTCATACCTACAATGGGAAAAGTGTGGTATACTACATCATTTGCTCACAAAGTGTTATTCTAAAGATAAAGGATATTAAGATTGAGTGTTGTCCTGTTGAAATGAAATATGATCATAGCCCAATATACATAAAGTTTAGTATGCAAAAAAGTGACCAGCTGGGGGCTAATCCTCAAATATGTAAGAAAGTAGACTTTCAAGGCAAGATTCATTTGAATCACGAGAACCAAGACATCTTCAAAACAATAATTGATAAGCAGCTGCAACAAGTAAATAATATTGGCTGCCCCAACAAAAAATAGGACATAATAAACAGCGACCACTTGACGACTATAATTCACAAGGCTCTCTCAACGTGCAAAAGAATGAAAGCTAAAAGAGTCGTCAAAAACAATTTCCCAACGAATCCATGGTATGATGAAGAATGTAAAACAACAAAGAGAACGTTGAAGCTAGCCGAAAAGGAAAAAGCAAATAAAAAGATATATGAGAAAATCGTGAGGTTAATCCAAGAGGCTTTTGGAGGGAATTGCAGCAAACTAGAATCATAGTTGAGAACAATATCACTAACATACAATGGCTGCAATATGTATGAAAAAGACTAGGACATAACCCCCCCTCCGATAATCAACATGAGGGCCAACCTCTTCTCCACAAACCTCTTCTCCACAAAGGATGTTATAGAAGGAATCAAAAAATTAGCAATGAGCAAAGCTAAAGATATAGATGGTTTACAGGAAAAATACTTGAAGATGGGTATGGAAGCCTTAGCACCGCACATCAAAAAAAATTTCAACAGGGTGACCCAACATGGTTTCCCAACAATCTGGACTACAAGTGTTGTCATCCCTCTTCACAAGAATGGGGATGTCAACAACCCATCAAACTATTGCACTATAATGATCAAGCCCCTCTTTAGAAGCATGGTAGAGTGAAGAATTAGCACTTGGGTAGAAAAGGAAGGCAAGAGGACGAAAGGACAAGAAGGCTTCAGAGCAAAGTAGTCCACGATTGATCATGGCGTCACTCTAAGACATTTAATTGAAAAAAATTGGGACAAGCAAGGGGATGAAGCTTTTTGCTATTTTGTTGACTATAAAAAGGCCTTCGACACGATGCCTAGAAGTAAACTTTGGGGCAAAATGGAGGAGATGGAAATACCAGAA
The DNA here is from genome assembly GCA_027924645.1 of Cunninghamia lanceolata. Lineage (NCBI taxonomy): Eukaryota > Viridiplantae > Streptophyta > Pinopsida > Cupressales > Cupressaceae > Cunninghamia > Cunninghamia lanceolata. The sequence continues at coordinate 6,835,927 of BSBN01000165.1, read as the reverse complement.
AAGTATAGGGTAGCAGTCCATAGACTCTACGAATAGGTTCAGGCCAAGATCAAAACTAAAGATGGTATATCAGAGTGTTTTGGGAGCGACATCGGAGTCAAGCAGGGATGTCCATTGTCTCCAACTTTGTTCGGGCTGTACATAGACAAGTTAGAGGAATGGTTAGACAAGCAAGAGGGAGAGGGTGTGCACTTGGCCATTTATGTGGTCAAATTGCTATTATATGCAAATGATCTTACGCTAATGGTAAAAACGGTGAATAGTCTGCAAGGGCACCTGAGGGCTCTTGAGTCTTTTTTCCATGAGGTGGGAATGCAAGTGAACATTAGCAAACAAAGGTCACGATCTTCACCTTGAGAAGAACTAAGAAACAAATAAACTTTGAATTCGAGGGCAGCCCCCTACATGTGGTAAATGAATACAAGTATCTGGGTCTTGATTTCTGTAGCAATCTCAGTTGGGAGACATGTAGGACAAAAAGAATACGAGGATGGAAAGCATTGTATATGCTTCAAAATAGATGTAAATCTGTAGAGCTCTAGGACTGGAAAACAAAGCATAAAGTTTTTGGGTTGTTTGTTGTACCGGTGATATGGGTACGAAGTTTGCGGCAGCAACACATCAACTTCTAAATGGAGGCAAATAGAAAGATTACAGAAGCACATAATCACAAGCATTTTTAAGATAAAAAGCACAGTCCCTTATGAGATTATCTTAGCAGAAGCTGGTGCTTTTCCAATTGAGGACATTGCGATAACCCAGCTTCTGGGGTATCTGAAGAGAATTGAGAACATAGAGGGACACCGCTGGCCCAAAATTGCAACGGAGGAAAAGTTAACTAGAAGGAAGAATACGTGGATGCAAAAAAATGCCAAGTGGTTGTACAAGTGGGGCATTAACATTTAGGAATGCCCAAGCACAAACGTGGAAATCAAAAAGTATGTCAGAGTGAAAGTCAAAGCTGCCATGTGGACTCAACAACTCAGGCAAAAAAGAGAATATTATATCATACATTTTAACCCCACATGTGATCATGAGCAAAAGTGCTATATAGGAGCAGATATCAAGTGGAAAGCTAAAATGTTAATGGCCCAGCTCAGAACTAGTTCGCACCATCTTAGGGGTGAAACAAGAAGATGGAAGACACCCAAAGAAGAGTGGGCGGATAGGATTTGTCATCTTTGTCCGTCGGGGTTAGTGGAAACAGAATGACACTACATCATGGAGTGCAAGGCATACGAGGACATTCATATCAAATACAAGGATATTCTAAATGTTGTGTCTTTAATGGCCTTGTTTGAACAAATGAAGATTGTCAGAGTGGTTGATTATTTGGGCAGAATCCATAGAAGAAGAATGACAATCAGTAAGGAGATTGAGAGCAGAAACCAAAATTAGTTGGAGGCCACTTGTTGGTTCTTTCATTTTTGTGTGGTCTGCTATGACTGTGGGTCCCATAAACTATTTTGGTCTCATGGACGTAATTAAAAACTTTCATTTCATTTCATTTCAAATATCATCACTGATTGATCATTAATATTCTTGAAGATCATTAATTTCAATTCAATACTACCTCTAGATCTTGTCGTTCTCAAATCATCTTGACATTAATGACAACAACATACGTCTTTGACATTAATTCTTTCCTTTGACATCTTTGACAACAATCTTGTTGCTAATCTCATCTATACACCTTGACATCAATGACAACATGTACCAACAATCTCTTCATTCGTTTCAATGACATTGCCTTGCATTAATGATATTGCTACGATGACATCAATGACAACCATTTCCTATACTCTTGTCTATTCATTAATGATAACAATCATGACTACCTTGTTGACATCAATGACAATATGTCCAACATAATCTTGCAAACACAGTTCATTTCATGCAATGTTATCGAAATGCCATGGCTACAAGGAAATATTGCCTCTTTAGCTAAGAGAATGGGCTATTTTGACATTACATAATTTGAATATATGTAAAGGTTAAATAGTTGAACTAATAGAAACCATCTATTATCCATGATACTTTGGTAATATTAATGGAATTCTAAAGGTTTCTAACTTATTTAGAACTCTCTAATAACATTGTTAGAGACCTTTTACATTATATAAAATCAAAACAACAAATTTTTATAGAGATTTAAAAAATCACTATGCTTGTTCTTTTAACTAAGTGATAATCATCAAATTGATCTTCCATAGTTGCTAGATATCCATCAAACTAGCTCTTTCTACACAAAAATAAAGGCAATGCACTACTAATAGATAATCCACAATTTTAACTACAAAGAATTCACCAAGACATTACTCTAGTAGCGAATAACCATCACAAAAGGAAAATAATGGTTGCATAGACAACAAAAATTAACAATTCTAGCCACTTCAAATTGACAATGCTGCTATCAAAGTTAAATGCAACATGCATTGTAACTAAAATTTACCCAAATGGCCCATACCATCAAATCTTGACAAGTTTATCAAATCCTAAAAGCAATATTTCGTTATAGAATGGTCATTCTATTTACATATGTTTCATTATAATTTATGAAAGGAGGGTAATGATACATGTGAAGTTATAGCGTAGTGACCCTTATTCCACAGCAGCAACCTTGGTCAATATCAATTGGTCTTGATTTTTAGGGCCTTTTCTTCTCGAGGAAGTATGGTCATGTTCCTCATCCATATACTTGGCATGGGAGGAATCTAACAATGAACCCTAACAAGTTCAAATTGCTCGTACAACTGCATCCCAATTTACTATCTTAAACAATAATTTGTTTAAATGTAGGTATAGTGGATATCTAGTTCAAACCTGTTATGTTCCTTCTATACATCAACACTAAGAATCAATGTACTCCTCATTTATATGGTCACTAGATGGATTCTCTATGTGCTCACATGGGTAATGCAAAACACAATTTCATAGGGTATGCTCCCACTTGTCTCCCCTATTCCTTCACCATAACCATAGAGGGAATTGTACCTTATGTTTGATGTAGGCGCATTCGTTACTCTGGAGTTTTGGTTTTCCTTTGTCTCATTTTTGGTTTGGCTTTCGATTCTTCATACCCAAGTTTTGGTTTGTGTGGTTTTGTTGGAGTTCTTCTTTTTGCCTTTTTGGCCTTTGTAGCTTACCTTTCAGTTCAGCTCTCCACTAAAAGGCATTATGGGACATTTGAAAGGAAATATCATATAGGGGTTGTGTGCGATTTTTCATGTTCTTATTATATGATGGACACATCAACCATGTTACATGTTCCTATGATGTAATTTACTCATTGACTCCAAGAGTTAGGTTTTTGCATTGTCTCGTTGGGGAAGAGAGGGTTACATTGGGATGCCGATGAGTTTCTTGGGTGCTCTGTCCAGTGACAGAGGTTATGAATTGGTAAAAAAAGAGACTGCCCATGGTAAGAGTAGAAAGAACGTGTAATGGTCATAAAACAGGTCGTGTAACTGATTGCAATGATCTTTTGTTTTGTTCGTAGTGTATACGCCTAAAAATGACACGATTCAATCTAAATAAATATTATTAATATTTATTCCCTTTTAATTCCTCTATCAATAAATAAATAAACAAATTTATTTATTTGATTCATATTCTTCCAACAATTAAATAAAATCCTTTATTTAATTCAATTCTTCCCAAACAATTAAATAATTCTTAATTATTTAATTAAGCCAAATTCATTCTTCCAAATTTGAATAAATCAAATCAAATTTATTTAAATTCTCTCAATCTCCACAAATAAAATCAAATCAAATGTTTCATTTATTTCATTTATTCTTCCAAATCATGCACAACAAATATCTTCTAAAAATATGTCTTCTTCTCCATGCACACAAAATTAAATAATTTATTATTTAATTTCTTTCAAATCATGCAAAAGCAAATCTTAAGTTGAGTTATCTATTCAATCAACCTTGTTTTTATCAATATCTCTTAAATTAGAAAAAAGCGTTCTAATTTATGAAAAGCATGTCTTATCTTTAGAAAAGAAAGTGATTAACTCAAATAAAATAGCTTTTGTGTGACACTTGTCTTCTTATTCGTTGCACATTCCTCATCTGTTCTATACCATTGATCTTCTCAAGTCTTCTATACCATTGATCTTCATTCTTCCAAGTTTATAAAAGCAACCTTATTCTTCTATTTCAATCATCCAAGCTTTAAGTATTGTTACTCTGCAGGAATTACAGTGCGCCTTTGGCACCAATTCCTTCATTGCTTGTGATCACACTTTTTGTTACTACGCACTACGCACTACCATCATTGTGAAGCTCCTCTTCATTGAGACATTACCATAGCTATTCTCAATTGACATTCTTGACAAAGCAAAGAAGTGCACTCTCTGAGGGCCCTTTTCATACACACAAGGATGATTTTTGATAGGCAACAATGGAAGTTTCGATCTAAGGAAGGTTTGCTTTGTTGATTCATTGCTTGTTTGATTTAAATCTTCTTAGTTCACTATTCTATTGATTTTTGGGTATTTGATATTGTTTATCATTGCATATTCATTGTTTGATCCAATTTTACCCTAACATTTTTGGCGCCCACCGTGGGGCCTAGCCCCAAATTTAACCCAAAACTGAGTTTTTGTGTTTTAGAAGGCTATACATAGGATGAAACAATGCATACACTCTCTGTTCTGACGCATCTATTAGTTGTCACAGTGCATTCATTCCTGCAACGCATACGATCTCTGTTCCGGCGCATCTGTCAGCTGTCACAGTGCATTCATTCCCGCAGTGCATACGATCTCTATTCTAGCGCTTCTGTCACCTGTTCCGACGCTTTCATTACTGCAGCGCATATACACTCTTTTGTCTGTCATCTGAAATGGTGCATCTGATATTCTGGCGCATATACTCTATATTCTGACGCTTATAAGCTATGTTCCAGCGCATATGTATAATGGCGCTTCTGTTGACTATTTCTGCGCATTCAGTCTCTGAAGCGGCGCATCTGTTGTAGGCAGAGATTTTAGGGTTTTCTAGGAGATTTTTGCTAATGCTGACATCTTTGCAGGAATTCTCTTATCAGTTTTGCAGGCTAGGCACTGGTTTAGATTCATATAGTTACATTTGCTAGATCACACTTTAATTTCTAAAACAGGAAAGTAAAACGGATGTTCATGCAAAGTCTCACATAGTCTACTAAGAAAGTGGTAACTAAACCTTTGCTATCTTGCATTGCAACATTGCTATCTTTTCAAAGTTATTGCTATCTGGATTAAAATTAAACTCACTATTGCTATCTGGGTTAAAACTGAACCACTGCTATCTCGATTGACCAAAATTTCAAAGTTAACAATTCGTGCTATCGTGGATTAAAATTGAACTCATCATTGCTATCTTGGTTAAAATTGGACCATTGCTATCTTGCTACTCACTTCAAAGTTTTGTGCTTGCCCAAGTAGATAGCTCATATAGTTTTTCTTATTTTTAACTAGGGGAAAAGAACCACTACATACTGTGTTTTGGGAATGATACCAGGCCTATGCTCTCCCCTATCTTGGGTGATCAAAATGCTAGAAGTATTATTTTCGCATGTCTTTTTCCTTTAGAGGGACCTACTCTTGGATACCGCTTATCCAAGTAGGAACGACCCTAAGTGGTAACAAGCTAGACGCCAAGCCCTTCCAAGCCACTATAAATAAATTGTGTTTGAAGCAAAAACTTCAAACAACAAGTGAAGTTGTGTTACACCGATAGCCAACCTCCCCAAAAACCCTCCAAGGTGCAACCCTTGTAGGCTGGGAGACTCCATAACGGAGAGTAGTGTTACCGCATGTGTAACCACTCGAACAGTTGCCCTCATTAAACACCTCTTGTTCTAGTGGCCAAAAACCCTTGTAATCCATTTCGAGCCTAGGATTTTGTACTTGCTTTTTTCTTTTAGTCCAAATAGAGTCAAAAAAATCTCAAAAAAATATCTTTGTGTTTGCTGTGTCTTCTTGCCATAAATTCAGAAAATTAGATCAAAAAGACCTTTTTTTGCAACCAAAGTACCAAAAACATCCAAAAAAAAATTGCAAAAAAAAAATTGAGAAAAAGCCAGAGCGGCACATCCACCCTTTGTTCCCGTGCATCTGTGCTGACCTGCAGCGCATTTGTTTTGACTAGCAGCGCTTCTGTTATTTGTTACAATGCTTTTATCTTTTTCCAGAGCGGCGCATTTGTTACGACTTACAGTGCATTTACCAATTTTTGCAGCGCATCTGTTTCGGCGCATGCGTGATAGTGAGCACTTGTATAGTTTTCAAGAGAGAAATTTTACCAGTTCTGGATACCCATTTCAATCTAGTTTCAAGTTCAAAGATCAGGTCTCACCTTGCAGTCAGTTTCCCATCCATTTCACGCCAAAATCTCTCTTTCGTTAGTCATCCCATTCACCTTCTGTCAGGTCTTCCTAGTCCAAAATCAAAAGCATCCCATATCAGGTCAGCATAGGTCCCCTTTTTCCTATCACTTTGGATTCAAGTAAACCTAGTAAGTCACAGAACTTCGCTAGTGGTCTTGGTGCACGACTAGTCCCTACACAGTAAGACAGGTATCGAGTACCCTTACTAGTGACTATCATCTTTGTATCGGCTGTCTTACTTGGAATTATTAATCGAGAGAGTCCCTTGCCCAAGTCTTGTCATAAGTATCCCATTCTTAGTAGTCTCCATCGACATCTTACCAAAATCTCTTGTCCCATTTCACCTCATCCCACGTCACCTTGCATGGTTCTTACTAGATCCCAATACAAAAAACAACTTGAAATGGCAGGTTCATCCAACCACATCTACACACCTCATGATAGTGATGAGGAAATCTCTAACGAAGAATATCAAGGAAGCATCCAAGATCAGAAATTCCAATGCTTAGTAGAGAAAGTGCTCCATGATGACCCTCATAGGTATTTCCATCACCTTGCTAGTCTTGGAATTAAACTCCCTGTGGATTTTGATATAAGCACAATCTTGGAAAACATAGAGGATGATCATGAAAGGGGAAAGAAAACCCTAGACCCAAATGCGAAAGATAAAGGAAAGAAAACCATAGACCAAAGTACTCCTATGGAAGAAATGAGGAAAGAACTCAAGGGTCTAAAGCAACAAATGTCAGATCTCAAGACAGGTACAAACACTAAAAACTACTCCTTGGAAGATATTGCACTGTACCCCTTTGACAAAAGTTTGATCATGAAACCATTTCCCTATCGATTCGAAATTCCTAAGTTTGACAAATACAAAGGAAAAGGGGACCCTAGAGATCACATTAGGGAATTCAACGCAGCATGTCTAGAAGTAGCTCACAATGAGACTTACTTAATGAGACTATTCCCTAGATCTCTAGGCAGTCAAGCTATGGAGTGGTTCTCACGGCTTCCACCAAGCATCAAAACTTTTGATGAGCTAGTCAACAAGTTTATTACTCACTTCTCTTACAACATTGAACACGAAGTCTCTATGCTTGATCTATGCAACACCAAACAAAAGGGTGGTGAATCATTCACCACCTTCCTACAAAGATGGAGACAACTAGCAAGCAAATGCTCATACGATGTACCTAAGAAGAAACTAATGGAGATGTTTGTCCATAACCTGAACACCGATCTTGGCTATCAAATACAAATACAATGCCCTACATCATTCTTAAAAGTCATCGAAATGGGATTGTTTATCGAAAAAGCTATGATTGCCAAGGGGCAAATCAAGTTATACAAGGACACACCTACCTCCAACTACATGACTAACAAATCAAAGTTTTGGACCAAGAATAAGAATGTTGTCAACGATGGAGTGGTTGACGCCAAGGCGGCGGCTCCCAAGCAACAACCCATACTCACTCTCAAAGGAGAAGCAAGCAATGTTACGCCCAACAAACCATTCTCTTGGGAGCCAAGACCATGGTTTAGTACCAATCCAAGACAAAAATTCACGCCGTTGGGTGAGTCCCAAGAATCCGCATTACGAAAGTTATTGGCTAACAATGAAATCTCTCTACCACCAACAAGTGATTATGAGCCTATAGTCAAACCTCCCGATTGGAAAGACACTGACTATTGTGAATATCATAGAGGAAGAGGACATACAACCAACAATTGTATCCGTCTCAAACATGTTATCCAAGACGTGCTTGACCAAAATCAAGGAGGAACCCAACAGCATACCTCCAATGAGACACATGTGGCTTACAAGGATCCACTTCTCAATCACGACAGGTCGTACAACAACAATAACAACCATGGCAATAACAACAACGGCAACAACAACCATGGCAATAACAACAACGGCCACAACAACCATGGCAATAACAACAACGGTAACAACAACAACAATCACAACAAGCCAAATCAGAATAGTGGAAATAGTAATGCCAACTATGCAAGTGTGCCATTCGACTATACCATCAATTTCCCATCCAAGCATGTCCCACAAATCAATGTGGTCATGCCCAATCAACAATCAGAACCTAACAGAACTAGTTGTAGTATCATTACTCGCAGTGGTAAAGTCACCTTTAATACCGTCCCTCCAAGGTCGTCACCTTCTCAGTCCAACTTCCGTTAGTATAATGTCATAGACCAACTACAGAATCCTTTGGCCCACATTTCTATCTTGGAGTTGTTGCATCTATCTCCTTCTCATAAGGAGATTCTCAATAAAGCCTTAGTGGAAACCACCGTCCCCACTAACTTGGCCCAAGAGAAGTTTCAGGCCATGGTAGGTAATCTGACCTCCTCAAGCACCATATCATTCACTGAACAAGATGGCCTCTCTGTGTCTCAGCCTCATAACACCCCTCTACATATTGTCACCTTCATCCATAAGTACCACATCAAGAGGGTTCTCATTGATGGGGGAGCCAGTATAAATATTTGCACGTTAAAGCTAATCCTTACATTGGGGTTCTCTGAGAACGTAGTCGATCCAAGAAAGAAGATAACTATCAAAGCCTATGATGAAGAGGAGAGAACTACCAAGGGAACTGTGGTATTACCCATACAAGTGGGACCTATCATAAAAGATGTAGTGTGTCAAGTCCTAGATAGGGAACTCGCCTATAATATTCTCCTAGGAAGACCATGGATCCATGCAATGAAAGTTGTTCCCTCTACCTATCATCAATGCATAAAATTCCCACATAATGGCAAGCAAGTTACCATCCAAGGCGACCCTGACCCCTTCCAGCATTGCAACTCTATCCTTTCAAAACTTGATTGTATCATACCAAACAATAGAGCATCTACATCCCCTACCCCATAGCAAGACCATACCTCTGAAGCTTCCTCATCAAGGCCCAAAGAGCAGAAGATTACCATCAAAGAAACCAGAGTTGGGGAATACTCCATTGAGCACAGCCTCAATCTAGTCAAGCTGCCCTTATCTCCTAGATCCTTTGGTCTACCCAAGCATTTTCCAAAGCCATCTGCTCCTCCTATAGCTCCCACAGCTCCCTTTGTAAAATGGGGGACCTTATATGATGAAACAGAGGAAAGAGACATCCTACAATGGCTTTATACCGAAGAAGAAGAAAGCATACAACAAGAACCACCTAAGCTCCCAACAGAATTCTATGGGCGAGGAGAAGCTATCCTACACAGAATGGGTTACGAAGGACAAGGCCCTATCGGCCTAAGAAAAGAAGGAATCATAGAACCCATTCAACCTTCTTCATCCTCATTGGCTAGAAATACAAATGGCCTAGGATATAAAGGTAAGGGTAAAGCTAAGGAAAATGCTTGTCTTGTAGAAATGATACATACACTCCAAGTGGACAGTGACACAGATTCCAATGAGTATGAGTGGGATGAGCTGACAGAGCATTCCTACGATGACAAAGAATGTGATACCATCCAAACTTATAGCCCCTACCATGAGGGACAAACGCTACCGAACAGACCACTAGAGTCTAATTTGCCTCTCTAAGAATATGACTTTCGAGGAAGGTTTGAGTTATATCACAATAAACAACTTGGAGGAAAGTACCATCCCAAACACTCCCCATCCCAATACTCCTAGTATATCCATTCAAACTATCAATGAATCAGATCTATCCTCTGACTCCCTCCCCCTTGTACATCCTGAGCTTATTGACTGGGATCTACGAGGAACTCCTCAACTAGATATGTTCCAAAACGATGATGCTTATATTCACTACATGGAACTTAGGGACCACCTACCCAAGGGAGATCATAAAGCTAGTTTCACTATTAAACTTAATACCATGGCTTACTTCGAAGAGGGTGCCAATCCTTCCAGTCGCAAAAATATCAAAATAAAAACTGGATCTGACGGTGAAAACCGTTCTGCGACAGTATCAAATCCAAAATAGTAAAAAGAAAGGACACATCCGAAGGTGAAAACCCAACTGTGGCACCTGACGATGGAAGGCTTGACACTCTCCCCAATGACATGCACCAGGAGAAGTCTCAGATTGTTGTGGAACCAACAAAGCCGGTTAACCTGGGAATAGAGGAACAGCCTAAGATCATTCACTTTGCTAAATCTCTAACCCCACCAGAGAAAACCAAGTTTGTACCATTCTTCAAGAGAAAGCAAGTCAATTTTGCTTGGTCATACACAGATATGTTGGGGTTAGATCTAGATTTGATTCTACATCATCTTCCATTAGATCCGGCAGTGAAACCAGTGAAACAGAAGCTTAGAAAGATGCATCCACACATAGCACTGCTTATAAAAGAAGAACTCAAGAAATTACTGGATGTAGGGTTCATTAGAGCTATAGACTATCCGAAATGGGTCTCCAACATAGTACCAATGTCCAAACCAGATGGCTGAGTCAGACTATGCAATGATTTTAGAGATCTAAACAAAGCTTGCCGCAAGGATGATTTTTCGTTGCCAAACATAGATATCATAGTCGACTTGACAGCAGGACATACCTTGCTATCTCTCATGGATGGATTCTCAGGATATAATCAAATCAAGATAGCACCAGAGGACCAACACAAGATAGCTTTTACTTGTCCATGGGGTACTTTTTGCTAGAATGTCATGCCATTTGGGCTAAAGAACGCAGGAGCCACATATCAACGTGCTATGACCACTATATTTCATAATATGATGCATGTCACCATGGAAGATTATGTAGATGATATCCTAGCAAAGTCACTCACAAGAGAATCACATTTGGATGTGTTAGAAAAAGTCTTTCAGAGATTAGAGCAATTCAAAGTCAGGTTGAACCCAAAGAAGTGTGTGTTCGGAGTCACCTCAGGCAAACTCCTAGGTTTTATTGTATCAGCAAATGGAATAGAGGTGGACCCCGCAAAAGTCAAGGCTATCATGGACATGCCACCACCTAAGACTCTTACACAACTCAGATCACTACAAGGCAAGCTACAAGCAATCCATAGATTCATATCACAACTGGCAGACAAGTGTCAACCATTCAGTCATCTCCTACACAAGAACATTCCATTCAGATGGGATGAGAAATGTGAAGAGGCATTCAACAAAATGAAAGAGTATCTTATGAATCCACCTATTCTCATGCCTCCCATCCAAGGTAAACCATTAATACTCTACATATCTACTACACCTACAACTCTTGGGGCTCTCCTAGCATAGCAAGATTATGAAAATAAAGAAAGAGCCGTCTACTATATCAATCACACATTGGTGGGCTATGAGTTGCAATACTCTCAGATAGAAAGGTCATGTCTTGCAGTAGTTTTTGCTTCCCAAAAACTCTGACATTATATGCTTTCACATCCAGTCAAACTCATTGCAAAGATAGATCCACTGAAATACCTACTAAGCAAAGCAGCCCTTACAAGTCGCCTCACCAAATGGGTGAATACGACATTGAATATGTAGACAGAAAAGCTATCAAGGGACAAGTCATTGCTAACCAACTAGCAAATGCACCAATACAGGATACCACACCAATGCAATTTGAGTTTCTGGATGAATCCTTATTCAATGTCTCAACACATTTTGCAAGCTCTACTTTGATGGGTCCTACACAAACCATAGATCGGGGGCAGGAATCTTGTTTGTAACTCCTCATGGTGACACTATATCAAAGTCTTACCGATTGTTATTTCCATGCACCAATAACATAGCAGAATATGAAGCCTTAGTCATTGGCCTCAAGATGGCAGCAGATTGGAAAATCAAAGAGCTACATGTCTACGATGATTCTCAACTAGTGATAAATCAGGTTAATGATGATTACCAAACCAAAGATGAGAAGCTTGTCCCATACAAAAGGATGGTGAATGACTTTAAGGAATACTTTGTGATTATATCTTTTGAGCAGATACCTCGTATTGAGAACAAAGCAGCAGATGCCATGGCAACCATTGCCTCTTTTCTAGAGATACCAGAAAATGAGTCACGGTATGAGTTCTTAGTGGAAACTATTCGACAACCAGCTTATGATCTTCCAGAGACCCATTCCATATGCCTTTTAGTTGGATCTGATTCACCTTGGTACGGTAAGTTTTACACTTACCTCAAGGACAACACCTTCCCACCTGACTTATATTCAAACCAACAATGAACCTTTATATGCCAAGCCTCTCGCTATACCATTATTGCCGACACCTTATACCGACGTGGTCTAGATGGTACTTTACTCCATTGTTTAGAACGAGAAGAATCCATAACCGCCTTACAGGACGTACATGAAGGGATTTGATTAACACACTCTAGCAGTCCTTCCTTAGCCAAGAAACTCATGTGTTTGGGTTATTACTGGCTGAACATGGAGACAGATTCATACCAATTTGTGAAGAAGTGCAAATAGTGCCAAATACATGGGAACCTGATACATGCACCAGCTCAAGAGTTGAGACCTTTAACGACACCTTGGCCCTTTTGCCAATGGGGACTTGACCTTGTGGGAAAGATCCATCCACCCTCCTCCAACGGCCATAAATTCATCATAACCGCCACCGAGTACTTTACCAAATGGATTGAAGCCATTCCCCTCACCATCGTCATAGGTAAGCAAATCTCCTCATTCATCCTAAATTACCTCATCTGCAGATACGGAATTCCACAGTCCATCATCACGGATAACTAAAGACCCTTCAAAAACTAGGATGTCCAAGAACTCTATGACCAGTTCAAAATCCAACACCATTTCTCCTCGCCCTATTACCCCCAAGGCAACGGTCAAGCTGAAGCATCCAACAAAACCATCTTGAAACTTCTCAAGAAGACAGTCAACGATGCTGGCCGCGATTGGCACATCCAACTCAATCCTGCTCTGTGGGCCTACAGAACCAGTATACGCACTCCCACAGGTGCTACACCTTACGCCCTTGTCTATGGCTCAGAATCTATCCTTCCCATAGAGGTCGAATTACCATCTCTCAGGGTGTTGTTAAAAAGTCTCATATCAGATGAAGAATACAGAGTCTCCAGATTGCAAGAACTAGAGTTGCTAGAGGAAAGGAGACAGAAAGCCTTTGACCATCTCAAAGCATATCAACAAATGATGTCACGAAGCTATAACCATAGAGTTCGCCCAAGAGTCTTTAAGGTTGGAGATCTAGTACTTAAAGAAAATCCCCGCAATCAATTGGATAGGGAAAAGAAGGGCAAGTTCGAGCCCAACTGGCTTGGGCCTTATGTAATTGTAGCTACTTATGGATTGGGGGCATATCAGTTAGCGACATCAAAGGGTGAGTTGTTTGATGACCCAATCAACAGCATGCATCTTCGCCGGTTCTATACCTAGGAGAACCCCAATGTAAGGGGGGCATAAAACACAAAAAAAAATCAAAAAAATAGAAAAGTACAAAAAAATCATCCTTTGGTGAAAACCTAGCAAACAGGCGCCTTGGATAGGTATCATGATGAAAACCTGGCAATCAAGCATCATGTATACTTTCTAGCTTTTCGTGCAAATAAAAGCAAGTGGTGAAAACCTGGTAAATAGGCGTTACTTGTGATAAACCGCCTTCTCCATCTTTGGGAAACCAATCACCTTGAGTCCATTCTTCCTTATATCCCATTCGACCCATATCTATCCCATAATAAAATCCTGACAGTAACCTATCATGGCTTGATACTCTATCTCTTTGTTGGCCTTGTCAACCAAGGTTTTATCCCATATCATACCTATCGTGTCAGCCTAGCATAGTGTCTCTCATTGGTATCCATGGTCCAAGTCCATGAACTACGTTGCCTCTGCGTCATCACGTAGGCAAGGCCATTTCTCAAATGCGCCCCCGAGCCTCCCATGGTCCCATCCATCCCATTTCTTGTCATCTTTCTTCTAGTCCATCCGTGGTCCATTAGGGTTTACCTCGAACTACATTGCCTCTGTGTTGTCACGTAGGCAAGGCCATTTAGCAATGAGCCCCCGAGGCACTAGGTCAGTCCCTTAGGGTCCATCTCCCCAATGAGGATTGTGAAGTTCTTCTCGCCAAGCAAGCAAGCGCAAGCAAAACCCACTCTTTTAAAGCAAAATTCCTGATGCAAGACATTAACCTATCCAAAGAAAAGCAAACTCCTAAGGCCTCCTAACTAATTTTACTCAAATTATGGCAAGAAACAAACACATCTAAATGCAAGAATGTTTTGTGTTGGTTAGTCTTGATTTATGCTATCATGCCTTTCTATGCTACTCGAGGATGCCAAAAGCTAGAGATGCTATGATGGGGGCATGATTATTCTCTTTGTTTTTTGTTTGTGGATTAAGCTTTAGTAATGTGAAGCCTTGTCTAAGGACATGATCGGTAAAAGATCATCGAGGACATCCAAGGTCTAACATGAATGGGGGCAATCCTTGTTTGTTGATACGCAAGAAATACTCAGGTCATCTCGGTTCAATTATACCTCAATGCTTGTACTAACTTGATAAATCAAAATCCATGTAAGCAATGCTCAAGTCATCTCGGTTCAATTATACCTAGATGCTTGTATTAACTTACAACATTTCAAAAAAAGTACCAAAAAAAAAAAATCGCCCAATGATGAAATAAAGCACTTCAAACTACTTGCACCATCAAGATGTCAAAATCAAATCCATCCATTATACATCCATTTACACATCCATACATCCATATCCCATGTAATAAAAAGATCCAAACAATGCAAAGTAACAGTAAAAGGTGAAGCTTGTGAATCTATCTATCGAGTCATTCTTTCAGTCAATCTTCTATCTATCATTCTGTCATTTCTGTGTCGATAGAGTACATTTGGACATCACAAAAACATAACATATAGTTGCATATCATATCACATGAGATAGTCATTTACATAATTTAATCAGTTGCATACATAATAGAGTGCATTAAGTCATCCACATACAGTTTGTTGCAATCATCATATAGTGTTGAAACAGAAAAAAAATCAAAAACATAGATAAAGTGCATCACATAAGTTGCATAATCATATAGATATCAGTCACACTCACACACATTAGAAGCAACATCATAGAAAAGCATCTAAGTCTGCATTAGGTCATATAGCATCACATAGCATCGTATCACAAGTCTCCATCAAATAACATCTCATAAAATCAAGTAAAACATCTAAGTCTGCATTAAGCCACATACATCGCATCATGCAATAAAAAGTGCATCATAAACTCATACATATAGAGAGAATCACATAGCTGCATCATCATATAAATATCATGAAAATGTGTCCAAATGTACAATATCAAAATCTCTGACTCTGAATCAGTGTCATATACAAAAGTGCATCTCGACAGATGGTGATACATGTCTCAAAATAAACAAAAGTGGTACAAGTCTATCTGGCTATCTAATCCATCAAAAAAGTACATAGATCAAGTCTCTGCTACCCCTACTGCTATGGACCACCACTGCCAACAGTGTCTCCTCCTCTGCTAGCCTCAGACTGTTGTGGGCCCACCACAGAGGCCCCTGACCTCGATGGACCTGCTCTCTGGGAAGCCGCAGACTAGCTCTGTAGCTAGAAGCCCTCTGACTCACTGGCACGGCACCATGATACAACCCCTGATAGTACTATGCCTGAGCCTGCGCTCTAGCAAGATCACCCTGCACCTATGCTAGTTGTGTCTGTGTCTGTGCTAACTGTGCCTGTGCCTGCTGCACCTACCCAACCAAGAAACTGGTTGCTGCATCTGTCCCCAGGGCTGCCAATGCAGTATCCTACTCTACACAGATAATGTGTATCCGTGCGTCTGCCATGTCTCTCTCTAGTCAACCCCGCAATCACCTCTGCATCTGTCTCTCACCCGGTGTTAGCTCTCCTGAGCTATGCCTGCAGTTGCCTAATCTCTCCCCTCAAGGTAGCTATAGTCCTCTCCTGCACATTTGGCTGTGCAGGACCTTGAGCTGCCTCTGCCTGTCTCTGCCCCTATGGCTGAGGTCCCTGCTGCTGTGCCCCCTGCTGGGGTGGTGACATCTGTGCCTGCTGTGGTACCTGTTGTGCAACCTGTGATGGCACTGCCTGCTCAACATGGGTCGGTCCCTCCCCACCTCTCCTCCTCTGTCTAGGTCGACCTCCATCATCTCCATCATCTCCTCCATCTTGGCCACCTCCTCGTCCTCCTCTACCCCTCCCCCTCCTCCTCCTCCAACCAACCTGGCCCTCCTCATCTGAGTCTGCCTCGTCTATCCGCGGTATCAGCACCCCAAGCCTTGAGTATCTCAAAAATGGGTGTGTAGTAAACCAGTCCTCATAATCCTATGTCACCCCTGCATCTGCGATCGTCCTCCTCATATCCTAGGCAACGTATGGCGTCTGTCGAAACTCAGCCAGTGCCTCCTCATAGGATGCCATCGGCCCCCATCTGTACCTCTCCGCATATGTCCTGGCAAACCGTGCTTGCCCCTGTAGCATGCCCTGTCTCCTCCTAAACTACCTCTGTACCCGGCTGACTATCTGCCTCTCTAGGATAAAGCATGTCCATCCTATCAGCCACTGCGTCTGGTAGCAGTAAGGCAGCTCATCTGCCTCATCATCCCACGGCTCATAGTCTAGATATGGTCGCCACTCAACCACATCTACTCCATCCAATACATGTCGCCAATACTCCAACTTCCCTAGCCTGTGCTGGGAAATCACTCCTGCATAGCCATAGATGTATGGCTCTCCTCTTTGTCTCTCGAACACACGGATCGGTCTAGTGATCGCTATGTGCTCCCATAGCCAAAACTGTAGAAGTGACACGCCTACAGATAGGCTCGTACTCCTGTGATATACCACCTGATGCATATCGTGGTATAAATGAGCAAGTACGTAAACCCCCCATGCATACCGAGTACCCTCTGTAATCATCCTCTCCATGATCCTACCCCATCCAATGGGGAACCCATGCGACCTCCTGTCGGGGCATACCACACCTTCGATCAATTCTACTACAATACCTGGGAAGTAGTTGTAACACTCGTAGATATCCTGTCATGGGATGACCTGCCCTACCAACTCAGGGTCATCAAACACTCGCCTGCACTCAGCGAGTCCCGCACCTCTCTGTGGATCATACTCCACCAAGTCACCCTAAATAGGCAAGTGTAGAATCTGGTAGACATCCTCCAATGTGATGGTCATCTCACTAGTAGGGAGGTGGAAGGTCCCATCCTCACTATGGAATCTCTCCACTGCAACAGTCAGCAATCCGCGATTCGCATGAACCTCAGGCATGAAGCAAACATAGTCGAGTCCCATAGTGTCGAGTGCCTCTCTATCTATCTCTATCAGCATGTATCTCTGCAGCATAGGCATAGGGAACTGCTCCTTAGACTGAAGTGTATCTCGTATATTCTCCTGCAAGCATGCAAGGCAAGGCGTCAATCCAAAACTGCAAGTCCCATACTCAACATATCTATAGAAACATATTAACTAACTTAGCGTTTCAAATTGATCAAAACAACACACTACATCTCTTGACTAGATTCCTGCAATCTCAGAGATAGCTTATCAATTGACATGTCAAGCAGGACACCAATCGAGTCAATTTGCTAAGTCTTTCGCTTATCTATATCATATGCGCCACAACAGGTGGTAAGTGCGTCATTTCACAGTAAATGCACCGTTTCTTGACCTATGCGCCACTTCTAGTAAATGCGCTACAGAAACACATGTATGTGCCGCCCTATGCTATACATGCACCATTACATCTCATGCATGCGCTGCAAGATTATGTATGCGCCGACTTATTCTACATATGTGCCAATTCTACATATGCGCCACTTTATTGCATGTATGCGCTGCAAAACTACAAATGCGCTATTTCACGCAATGTATGCGCCGCACTAGCTTTTAGCGCATCTGTTTTCCCTAATTTTCTCCTAGCATTTATGACCCTCAAACATGACCCTAGGGAAAGTTTTTCAATCTACATACCGGGGGTCCTACCTCTGCTGGCCGGTTGAATCGACGAATGCGCTCGAATCGATGCTCCTCGTGTGGAATGTCCATCCTCGTGCTGACTGCTCTATGCTCTGACTGCTCTAAGCTCTCCAATACGAATCAAACCAAGACAAGTGTGCAAATGAATTGTCTTGTGGACCCAGCTCCTATTTATAGCATGCAAACCCTAATCTAGCTTGGTGGTGACTACAACTACTTCCCATGCCCGTTTCTACCAATTTTCTTCCCATTTCTCAGAAATGCATCTTATTCTTTCCAAACCTAACCTAGTTTCCCTTCGTCTTCATGAGATTGTCCATCTCTCGCCCTTCTGCCTTCTTCTCGTCCAATCTCCTGAGGGGGCATCCTATCATCATAACCTGTACTAGGGCCAAACTGGGGCATGTATCATTGTCAGACTATCTATTCTTTGAAGCAACACTGTAAACTGCATTGCATCAAAGAGGGGTAAAATGTATACGCCTAAAAATGACACGATTCGGTCTAAATAAATATTCTTAATATTTATTCCCTTCTAAATCCTCTATCAATAAATAAATAAACAAATTTATTTATTTGATTCATATTCTTCCAACAATTAAATAAAATCCTTTATTTAATTCAATTCTTCCTAAATAATTAAATAATTCTTAATTATTTAATTAAGCCAAATTCATTCTTCCAAATTTGAATAAATCAAATCAAATTTATTTAAATTCTCTCAATCTCCACAAATAAAATAAAATCAAATATTTCATTTATTCTTCCAAATCATGCACAACAATTAAATAAATTTATTTATTTAATTTGCCTTTCTTATCTTCAAATTCTTCAAATATCTTCTAAATCTTCTAAAAATAAGTCTTCTTCTCCATGCACACAAAATTAAATAATTTATTATTTAATCTCTCAAATCATGCAAAAGCAAATCTTAAGTTGAGTTATCTATTCAATCAACCTTGTTTTTATCAATATCTCTTAAATTAGAAAAAAGCTTTCTAATTTATGAAAAGCATGTCTTATCTTTAGAAAAGAAAGTGATTAACTCGAATAAAATAGCTTTTGTGTGACACTTGTCTTCTTCTTATTCGTTGCACGTTCCTCATCTGTTCTATACCGTTGATCTTCTCAAGTCTTCTATACTGTTGATCTTCATTCTTCCAAGTTTATAAAAGCAACCCCATTCTTCCATTTCAATCATCCAAGCTTTAAGTATTGTTACTCTATAGGAATTATAGCGCGCCTTTGGCACCAATTCCTTCATTGCTTGTGATCACGCTTTTTGTTACTACGCACTACCATCGTTGTGAAGCTCCTCTTCATTGCGACATTACCATAGCCATTCTCAATCGACATTCTTGACAAAGCAAAGAAGTGCACTCTCTAAGGGCCCTTTTCATACACACAAGGACGATTTTTGATAGGCAACAATGGAAGTTTCGATCTAAGGAAGGTTTGCTTTGTTGATTCATTGCTTGTTTGATTTAAATCTTCTTAGTTCACTATTCTATTGAGTTTTGGGTATTTGATATTGTTTATCATTGCATATTCATTGTTTGATCTAATTTTACCCTAACACCTAGAACCTTCAATGTGAATATGCCCTGGTGCTTGCACAAGACTAGGCAGAATAGATGTTTTTAGAAGGAATCGAAACCCTCTCTATAGAGGACAGCGTTGGAAAAAGAAACAAAGAGAGAACAATTATAAACCGTTCTTGTGTCTTTGTGGAAAATAATGAAGATTTGTATGCATTGAGCCTGGAAATCAAAACAGGAACTGTAATATTAAAAAGGAGAGTTTTAGTGATGAATGTATGGTCTCTGTGATAGGCAGAGAAAGAATCCTCAGTGTCCTTTTGTGATCAAATGCAGACATCTCCATCATTCCTATAAACGTGAGTGCTTATGCTCTGGTATAGTTTCTATATAGAAACGACTTGAAGTATCCCATTGTGTCGACTGTTTGAATTAGTATCCCCTTTTTGTTTGAAAGGCGTACGTTGAGACACAAACACCATGCAAATTGTCCTTCTATTTTGTTAATGGTTTATTTTATGTGTCTTATTACTTGGTGATCATTGCAAGATGGTGCATAAAGTGTTGTAATTCTTGAAGAGACATTGTGAATGTCAAAACTCCAATTCTTTAGCATAGGACAGAATCCTTGTTTTGGTTATAATAACTTTACTGTGCTTCATTTATTCAAACCTATGTTGTTCACACACTATATCACTATCTTGTTCACTCCATATCTATACATTAGCACATTTTATAGACAACAGTAAAATAAAGAAGGACAGCAATTGGCCTTGATTAAGTCAGTGCCATCATTTTTGGTATCAGAGCCAGTTGTGATTGGGCAGTGCAGAAGATTAGACCAAAGGAGATTGGTCAGAATGCCGCCAAGAAGGATGTGAGGGGGTGTTAGAGGAGGTGGCTGAAGAGATGTTGATGAAAGGGTGCTGAAAATGCTGCAAAATCTCATAGCGAGGATGGATGCCATGGAGCAGGCACAGAGGCAAGGAGTGTTGGGTGATGTAAGTGACAATGAAGAAGAGGAGAAACAAGCCGGGGAAGAGGTTGTTCAGGAAGAACCTAAAGGAGTTGAAATGAGACTGCTAAGAGCAGTCATGGGAGTTGGAGCTAAACGCCGAATCGAGGTTCCTATCTATTCAGGAAGCCCTAATGGAGAGGAGCTTATTGACTGGATCAACGAGCTTGACAATCTCTTTGACTATGAAGAGGTAGCAGAGGAGAAGAGAGTTAAATTTGTCTGTACAAGACTCAAGGGCCACGCTACTATGTGGTGGGACTATGTGCAATCAGAGAAAAGAAAGAAAAAGAAAGAAAAGATAACTTCTTGGGATCGAATGGTAGCCAAACCCAAAGCCAAATTCCTTCCAGGAGATTACCAAAAAAATTTGTTCTTAAAGATTACAGAACCTCAAGCAGAAAGATGAATGTGAAGGAATATATCGAGGAGTTCTACAAGTTGGTAATTCATTTAGGCCATAGTGAGGAGGATTTGGAGAAGCTAGCCAGGTACCTTAATAGACTGAGATATAGTTTGCAAGATGAGTTAAGTCTTTTGTCACCTACAACTCTTGAAGAGGCATATCAGTTTACCATTAAGGCAAAAGAGAAGCTTATGTGAAAGTAAAACCAACAAGGAAGAGGTAGAGGCAGAGGCAGAGGAGCTAGAGGAAGAGGACAACACTCTAATAGAGGATAGCAGTACCATCCAGGTGGAGAGGCAAGTACTTCTAGTAGACAAGCTAATCCAGAAAGAGAGGTTTCCAAAACAGAGGAGGGAGACCATTTGGAAGGAGGATACCAAGGAAGAGGAAGAGGCTTTGCGGGTAAATGTTTTAAGTGCAACAAGTATGGGCACAAAGGTTAGGGTGTCTTGAATATGTACAAGAAGGTCACACCAGGCCTGAAATGAGTAATTAGATTGTGCATGCAGACCAAGAGAGTGTAGGATCACCTTCTCATCACGTGGAAGAACCCGAGACTGGAGAGTCTTTGTTGTTCAAAAGAGTCCTCTTAAAGCCACCAAAGGAGAGTCAAGAACCGGTGCAAAGGAGAGCCTTATTCAAAACCAATTGCAAGGCTAAAGGTAAGTGTTGCAAACTTATTATAGACATCGATAGTACTGATAATCTTGTGTCAATTGAAATGGTGGACAAACTAGGACTCCCTAGAATCAAATATCCGAATCCATACCAAGTTTCTTGGCTTCAAAAAGGGCATCAATTATTGGTAGATGAGCAAGCTTTGGTAGAGTTTTAGATAGGTAGTTATAAGGACATAGTTATGTGTGACATTATGCCCATGGATGTTTGCCATGTGCATCTTGGTAGGCCTTGGCAATTTGACAGGAAAGCAATAAATGATGGCACAAATAATACTTACACTTTCCAGAAAGATGGTAAAAAACACACCTTACTACTTTTGAAAGGGGGAGAAATAGATAATAAGAGTAGCAGTAGCATGTAATGTCCCCTTGTCACAAATCAAAATCTCTTTACCTTGTTCACAAATTTCAACTTGCAAAAAGAGAACATTAGTACATTTTTCATTTAAAGCCACATATATAATTTACATAATCACATTGCTTTTATCATTTCTATGATCAAATGCCAACTCACAACTTTAGTTCATCATTGGTTATTTTCAATATACATTACTATCATCAATCTATGATTACTTTTAATGCATATCACTATTACTAATCTTATGATTGCTCTCAATGTACATTATCTATCATTCATATTTCACATGTTATTCTTATGATCACTATCCATATGCCTTGCATATCATTAATATTTCACATGTTACTCTTATGATCATTATTAATATGCCTTGCATATTCTTTATCATGACATTTCATATGATCTATGATCTTTATCAACATATATTGTATACTTGTCTCTTTCTCATATGTCACTCATTAACAGCCTATGAGAGAGATGAGATGAGAGTTGCCATTATCCACCATGGGGCTCTAATGTCTCCTATCCTTAGACTCAAGTGGTATCCTTAATACCTTTAGAGTCAAGGCCTCTTGAGACTCCTTGGTACTGTTATGATGTCTTACATCAAAGTAGCCAAGGTCATTACATCACTATCCTTGCACTATGGGTACCTTATACCACATGTGACAAGGCCTCTATGTGATAAATATCCTTTCACTACAACAAATCCCTGTGATTAGCTCCTTTTTTTGCTCCATTTTTTTGCTTCCACCCACTATTTTAATGTATTTTTCTCTATTTTTTTGAAAAATTTAGCGCTATTTGTTGGGATGGCGTGTTTTTTGGCATTTTTTGCACCGATCAGAACAAGTAGGCACTAAATTAGGTGAGACATTGCGCCTGAATTGGAGTTGACTTTAGCGCCCACATTAGCGCCGACTTTAGCGCCACCTGTAGCACCGATTATAATGACTAAACTAGTGTCGACTTTAGCGCCATACACCAAAAAAATTCAGCAATCTCATCGATATCCCGAAAGTCGAACAGATAAGGTACTTCGGTGTGACACCAAAACGTGTCACGATGATCAAACGAAAATATCGATAACCTTTAAGGCATTCAGGATATCGAAGTGATATGGTTTAGAGTCTCACCGATATAAGGGGTGTCGCTGATGAAAAGATAATTTAAATGGTATTTCGAAGAAACTCTACTGTGTCAAAGAGAGGGTTTTTGGGTCTCTCCGAAAAGGCGACAAAAAGAAAATAAACTATCAAAAGGGTGATTTCTTGTTCGAGGAGACTAATATTATCGAAGTAACACCAGTTAAGGTCATACCAAAATCCAGAACATTAGCGCTAACATTAGCACTGACTTTAACATCTAAATGAGCGTCGACTTTAGCGTCGTACCTCTAAGCCTCGATGGATTGTTTTGGATCAAAATTTTAGACTTTAAAATTTTGCCATTCCCGCCATAATCCCTAATAAGATGTTCTACTTGAACCCAAAAAATATCACCATTCCCTTATTAGTCCTAAATTGTATACCTCAACCATAAAATATTTGATGAAAAAATCACTATAGCTAACATTGGCAAGATGATACTACGTTAGGGAGACTCAATATATAGTCTCTTCGATGACCCGAAGGCACAAGCAGACAAAAGGAAAATCACACGAAAACCCAAAGTAATCAGCAAATCAAAGAGACAAGGGATATCGGCAAGTCATTCAAAAGTCTCATCGATACCCCGAAAGTCGAACAGATAAGGGATTCGGGATATCGAAGTGATATGGTTTAGAGTCTCACCGATAGAAGGGGTCTCGCCAATGAAAAGATAATGTAAAGGGTATTTCAAAGAAAATCTACTGTGTCGAAGAGAGGGTTTTTGGGGTCTCTCTAAAAAGGTGACGAAAAGAAATTAAAATATCAAAAGGGTGATTTCATGTTTGAGGAGACTGATATTATCGAAGTAACGCCAGTTAGGGTCATACCAAAATCTGGAACAATAAATGAGATTGCAAAACACATCACCTCGAAATAAAGTGACAAGACATAATGGTGGCGATCTAACGCTCTATTTTCAAAAAAAAAAAAATCATTCGATGATAATTGATTGCACAAATGCCATTGATTGCACAGAGTTAAGATTGTTGAATGGTAATTCGAAGGGCGTTACAAAGAACAAGTGCAGGGCATGGATGAATAAGCAATTCAGGACGAGAGCGATTAGTCAAGTCAATAGTTTTCATTCACCAAAATCCTTGAGATTGCTAGCCTCCAAACATTCGCCAAAATCCATTTCATAGTAGTTTTCATTGCTTTCTCTATTGGTTTCCAAGCTTTTTTTTTTTGCAACATCCTGTGGACAAGGGGCGGCAGTAGCTATACTTCCCGTTATAAAACCACCTGAAGCTAGAAAGGCATAAATTTTCTAAACTCATCGGTTGTTTTTATTGTCATGTCCTTGAGCCTTCTATGGATGCAAGTGTAAAAGGTTAAGATTGTGCCTGCGTATAACCATAATCCGCCCTTCAGGGTTTTGTGTTGAATGACAGAATTGAAACGTTTAGCAACCTTTTTCAAAATAAGGAAAAAACAAAAACAACCTCATGTTTATGGCTAACCCTGACCTTTAAAACCATTGGTTAAGATCAACCCATTATAGGAAGATAATTGTTCCTTCAATGCTCTCAAGGTTGTTGTCAACTGTGCATTCTCGGCTTCTAAAATCTAATCGTTGGCTTTTGCTTTAGTTACCAATTCTTCATTCTAGAGATTTTGTAGGGAAATAAACAAATTGTTCTTACATTCACTTTTATTCTCATGATTAATATGATTTAGAGATAATCTTTCGGTGAATATTTCGAGTTGTCTTGAAATTGAGTTTTTCCTGTAATTTGCATGGCTCCGAAGTAATGTGTTCAAAGTTGGTGGTTATAAATGGTACATTTTACTGTATTCCCAGTGTTGTGATATCTGTAATCAAATCATATTACTTTGATAACATGTGTGTGTGTTTAATTTACGCATTGATATTTATCCTTACATTTGGTTTAATTGAATAGCCTTCATCGTGTTTATTGCAGGTTAGAACTTTTGGAATTTAAATAAAACCATCATCTGCTTCCCAATGTTAATCCTTTCATCTTTTCATTGATTTTTGACTTGTTGCAGATGTCGATTGGACTCCCACGGTGGAACTGTTCTTGTACTTCCTGAATGCACTTTATAAATTAGTCTATGTTTATAAATCATAGAGTTGAAATCCAGACATAGTGATAGAATATGGAAGAAACAATTCAAAACCCAAAGAGTAAAAGACAAAAAACTGAGGATATGCATCTAAACCGAGATTTATTAGACCAATGTCCCAGGTGAGGACAGAAATCCAGAAGAAATTCCCAACTAAACCCACATGCTAAGAAATTTGAAGATTTATATAGGGATATTGGGGATATATGAACACCAGTCAGAGGGTATGATCTCTTTATCTCCCATTACAGAAAAATGCACAGGCATAAACCCATTTCAAACCCATGGTGGATAAACTTGGGTAAATTGGTAGTCCCGAATGTGTTTGTAAATGTCCAGTTGTTGAAGTTTTTTGCAGAGAAATTCAACCCTAAGACTTGTTATATTGAATTAAACGATGGGACTGGTTTCTTCCCCATTACCAGAGACTATATATCCACAGTGTTTCAGTTAGACACAAGTTTAGACAAGAAATTCAGAATCAAGGATTTGTTGGTTGAGTACCGCAATATGAGTAGCAATTATAAGATATGGAAGTTACCCTTGCGCAGGCCTCGCAGTGACAATAACCAACTTAGGGTATTTTCAGAGGGTGAAGATCCACCCTACTCAACTGAATTGTTTGAAGATTATTTCAAAAACACATATTACTCTGCCTATCAGATATTGGGAATAGAGGTCTCCATGTTCATGGAAATTTCACCCATGGTCCTAGCTGCAGACATACAGAGTCATGATGCACGGTATTTTGATTATGCTAAATACCTGGCATATAATATAAAAATGATTTAATGTCTATTAAGAATGGAGGAAGTAAATTCAGACATTATTCTTTATTTATGCATATGGTATTATATGAAGGACAATGTATGGGCTTATGGGATAGAAATCTCAGGGTAAGAGACCTAGACAAAAATGGAGATATAAAACCTGTGCAAATGTGGACTTCTATTTGGGATAGCAGATGTGACAGATCCCATTATTTATACTTTGAAGAGTTTTTTGTGAAATCAATATTCAAACGGTTTGGACATCCTTGCAGCCACAATTTTTCATTAGAAATACAGAAGTTTTTGAGACCAAAAGATAGACATGAAGAGGGAAAGTTCAACCATAATTGGGGCGATTGGTATGTTTTCAGAGATTGCACTATGATAAGAGTATTTGGATATGAAGGGCCACCCTTCCTGCTACCAAAGACATGCCCAGATCGAGTTGCATACTTAGAAATTATTAGGCAATTGGCTTCCTCAGACTTCATGCATCTCAAGAATCAGCATAAATAGTCATTTATGCCTGGGACTTTATGCTTTGGAGATTTCACAGTACTTTCTGACAAAGGTTATCAATTAATTTATAGTAAATTAGAACAATTTAGATTACCTTTTGGAAATGTCAGAGGAAATTTTGATCCGGAACACTTCATAAACAATGTAAAAATAAAAGCAGAAGTTAAAGGGATATGATCATATCCTATTTGTTGATGAAGATTTAATCAGAAATTGTGATGAAACTACAGCAGCAAAAAGAAGAAGTTTGTACCGTAAAACCATGTTAGCAAAGGCTTGGAGGGTAGCCCAAAACCCCACCTACATCAGAGTTTTCCAGGATATTGATGATCTTATCGAAAGACTAGACACTATGATTAAACATGCACCAGAACTGATCAAGAATGTTCCCCTTCATGTATTTAACAAAAAAGGAAAATAGCTTAAAGATGCACAAGCTGAGTATGAAGTACCCCTGGGTCACTTGTCACCTCAACCCACACTGGATATAAGTTTCTCTGCAGACACAAACATTGCACAAGGAGAAGGAGAGTTTGAAGAAGGGATGCAAAGTTATGACCCAACCATTGAGGGGTATGAACTGCCTAAAGACGGAGAAGCTGTCACTATGGAAGCACCAAATGATTTATCAAAAGACATAAGGCAACTGGCCAACAGTAAATTCATACCAGATGATGATTTCATCAAAACACCTAAGTTTAAAGCCTTCTTATATGAATACAAGGGAAAACAAGCTAGGAAGAGAATGAAAGATATCACTCCTGACATACAGGATGAGGTGTTGTCTGAGCTTCAAAAGGAGATCGACAATGAATTGGAGATAATGACTCTAGAAAGGGGAAGGACCTTGTTACAAGAAGCAGGTGTGATTTTGATTCCTGGATGGGACATGGCTTCGGCCATTGTATTTGATTCTTTCAATAGAAATCAAGATAAGAAGTTGAAACTCAGCATTGAGGCAATGGATGATATCAGAAGAGGATCAGGGTATGACCCTAATAAAAGAGCATTGCTTATATGGGCATTGTATCCTCCAAATAAGAGACCACATATCATTGATGATCCTAATAAAGCTTTTGGTAGCCTGTTGATACAAAGGATTGAGGATACAGATCCTATGGACACTGCATATTTAAATGTTAATGTTGCAAGGTTTACTAAAGCACAAATTGAGAAATTAATGAAAGATAATAATATATATAAGAAAGAAAATGCTATGCTGAGACAAGAGATTGATTTGAACAGAGACAAGTTGCCTTCATCCAGCAGCTACTCACCATACCTAGAAGGTGATCAAAGGGTAATAGAGGCCTTGGAAGATGTGAATTATTGGAAGTATAAGGTAGAAAAGAATCAAAAGAAAAGTGAGCAGCTAGAAACTGAATTGAAAACTGTCAAATATAGTATGGCCTTTGAATTGATTCAAAGAAGGGTTGGCCACATGATGAAAAATAGTGACAAGGTTTGGGATTTGCACAATAGAACACATCAGTTATACCAACTTATTGATCAACGTATTGATTTGGCATTTCCCAACTTCTTCAATGATGAGGGCAACCTAAAAGACAAGGACACTTGGAGGAATGAACTGGGTCAGTTACTGCCACCACTACTTGAAAATGTAAATAATGAGGAAAGGATGACAGAGAATATTTACACGTCTGGGAAAGATATTTATTTTGGAATCAACGATGAGCAGTTTACTTGAGACTGATCCATGTGATGATCAAGTGTACATCGACCATATCGCTCAAATAAATCTATTTGTATCTAGAGCGCTGTGATGAAGCAAAAGAAGTACAATTTTGTCAAGCAATGCAGGTGTATCAATCTGTATTATGGAGATGAGGATGACCTTGCCAGGCCTTTGAATCACGGGTCACTCTATGGAGATTAATGCAGCCAAAATCAAATCGATGCATATGCTTTTATCTTCATTTATGTTTGTTAATTATGCATTAGTTATCAAAAGATGTTATTATGAAAAGGTACAATATTTTGAGCCTCAAGCTTGTTTGCATCCTATAAAATAGGATACCAAGGCTACTATGAAGGAGATCATCCAATCTATTTCAGAGACATATATTTAATATAAAAGCAGTATTTGAAGAATCCATTTCCATCTATCTATTTTTTCAAACCAGTATGAATTGCTAAATTAATAAAAAAAATTAGAGTTAGTTGGTGGATCCAAAATTGATGTTCAATTGTTGTGTTGATGTTAATATTTATGAGTTGCATGATTTTCTCCAAAGTGGTATGTCAAGTTGTTTAAGTTAATGTATCAAGGATATCATTAATTTTTCAATATACATTTGTTGTTATTCAATTGTTGTGTTGATGTTACTATTTATGAGTTGCATGATTTTCTCCAAAGTGGTTTGTCAAGTTGTTTAAGTTAATATATCAAGGATATCATTAATTTTTCAGTATACATTTGTTGTTATTCAATTGTTGTGTTGATGTTAATATATATGAGTTGCATGATTTTCTCCAAAGTGGTTTGTCAAGTTGTTTGAGTTAATATATCAAGGATATCATTAATTTTTCAGTATACATTTGTTGTTACTAAATGCTTTAAGTGCAACAAGTATGGGCACAAAGGTTGGGGTGTCCTAAATACGTACAAGAAGGTCACACCAGGCCTGAAATGAGTAATTAGATGGTGCAATCAGACCAAGAAAGTGTAGGATCACCTTCTCATCACATGGAAGAACCTGAGACTGGAGAGTCTTTGTTGTTGAAAAGAGTCCTCTTAAAGCCACCAAAGGAGAGTCAAGAACCGGTGCAAAGGAAAGCCTTATTCAAAACCAATTGCAAGGCTAAAGGTAAGTGTTGCAAACTTATTATAGACATTGGTAGTACTGATAATCTTGTGTCAATTGAAATGGTGGACAAACTAGGACTCCCTAGAATCAAATATCTGAACCCATACCAAGTCTCTTGGCTTCAAAAAGGGCATCAATTATTGGTATATGAGCAATCTTTGGTAGAGTTTTACATAGGTAGTTATAAGGACACAGTTATGTGTGACATTATGCCCATGGATGTTTGCCATGTGCTTCTTGGTAGGCCTTGGCAATTTGACAGGAAAGCAATAAATGATGGCACAAATAATACTTACACTTTCCAAAAAGATGGTAAAAAATAGACCTTACTACTTTTGAAAGGGGGAGAAATAGATAATAAGAGCGGCAGTAGCATGTAATGTCCCCTTGTCACAAATCAAAATCTCTTTACCTTGTTCACAAATTTTAACTTGCAAAAAGAGAACATTAGTACATTTTTCATTTAAAGCCACATATATAATTTACATAATCACATTGCTTTTATCATTTCTATGATCAAATGCCAACTCACAACTTTAGTTCATCATTGGTTATTTTCAATATACATTACCATCATCAATCTATGATTACTTTTAATGCATATCACTATTACTAATCTTATGATTGCTCTCAATATACATTATCTATCATTCATATTTCACATGTTATTCTTATGATCACTATCCATATGCCTTGCATATCATTAATATTTCACATGTTACTCTTATGATCATTATCAATATGCCTTGCATATTCTTTATCATAACATTTCATATGATCTATGATCTTTATCAACATATATTGTATACTTGTCTCTTTCTCATATGTCACTCATTAACAGCCTATGAGAGAGATGAGATGAGAGTTGTCGTTATCCACCATGGGGCTCGAATGTCTCATATCCTTAGAGTCAAGTGGTATCCTTAATACCTTTAGAGTCAAGGCCTCTATGAGACTCCTTGGTACTCTTATGATGTCTTACATCAAAGTAGCCAAGGCCATTACATCACTATTCTTGCACGATGGGTACCTTATACCACATGTGACAAGGCCTCTATGTGATAAATATCCTTTGCACTATGGGTACCTTATACCTTATGTGACAAAGGCCTCTATACACCCATGAATGGCCTCTTGGCACTTTTCTCTCATTCTCCCATATGACGTTAATAAGTCACATATTGTTATGGATAATTGTATACAAGATACATCATTATGAATAATTGCATTACATTGTTAGTGATGACTGTATATAAGTCTTATTTCTATCATAATGATACATGTATGAATAACAACAAAGATAAATAAATATTCATACATGTATGGGTATGATAGTCTGATCAGAATATAGAAAGAATGATAATGTAAAGATGCTTACTACTGATATAGCTTCTGAACTGTACTTGCTTCAATAATCTTGATGGCAGATCTGATTATAATGTTAGATATATTTCTTTAATGTTGTTAGTACTGATAGATACTAATGCCGTCATTGTATTATTTATTGTTGTTCCTTAATTGGTGTTGTATCTATTGAATCGCTTACTATATGATATTTATTTGATGATCTACAAATGAATGAAGTATGTTCTATGCCTTGAGGAGAATGATATCCGTTGCCTTTATACCATGAGATCTACCTTTTGGGAAGTGGACATGCCTTTTGAGAGGAACGAATGCCTCTTCAAGAATTGGATCCTTTTTAGAAGATATAATAATTATTATTTGTTAGTTTCTTTGTCTTGCTCTTATTTTGTCTTGATTCTTATTTTGTCCTTTTCCCTATTTTGTCCTTTCCTCTTGACTCCAAATTTGGCTAAGTATGGGAAGGTAGAGTGAGTCTTCTATATAAGTTGGACTAGTCTCTATCACTTCTTTTCCAATCTTTAATTGGAAAAGGACGGGATATGACGTAGCAGCAAGATTATTGTTGATGTGTTTTTTATGCACATGCAAACTCAGAATAAAATACTAAGTATTCTATCCTCTCTTGAATAAAGTCTCTTGAATGCTAAACAATGTGACCAATCAAGACAACTCCAAGGTTCCTGATTCGTGTTCTGCAATGGATAGACTCAGTAGTTGATGTGATAATGCTAGTAATCACAAAGGGACTTACGCTGAATTGGCTCCTTTCTCCACTCAAATATGTTATTCTCCCTTTTGTGAAGTGGAACTTACTAAAACTGACTATGAAAGAAAATGCAAAGGGCAAGGGTTTAGAAATCTATTCTAAGGACAATGATATGATGGACAACGCTTCGATAGACAAATTCCTTCCAACCGAGCTCCGCTTCGCCATGAGAACAACAACTACACGAAGCTAGTGCAATCTTCAAAGGGAAATGAAAGATTTTCAAAATGTAAACATACATCCAAATACCCACAACTGGCGCAACTTGAATGAACATCCACAATCGAACTATTGCAACATGAGGTTTAGGCTAACTTTGCATTGCAAATCACCATCGGCAATCCACAAAAAGTATGAACCGAGGAATTCATCAATATCTTCACATTTATTCACCAAATCAATGAACTGTATCTAAAATCTATCTAACTTACTTTGAATCATCTTCAAGAAATTGGAAACCATGCTAATATCCCAAAACAACACAAGTTTCACCAAGCTTCAATGAGAATGTATTGATTTTGGTAGTATCTTTACAACAATTTGCCAAAGTCTTGTCAATGCTTCAAGAGCTTCTATTCTAACATTTTACCTCCTGAGAACTAATGATATATCCCTTTACAAATGATAGTGAGCTTTATATAGAGCTCAAGAAATTACAATGAATGGCCCAGATTGATTCATGAATCAACGGCCCTGAAGAAGACAACAAGATAGTTTGTTACAAAAGTTGCTATTTTTAGAATACAAGAGAGGCAATGAAGGCACGTTTTCCAAGATGATAAGCTTGCATTGGAATCTTGAGAATCTCCAACTTGGACACCCTCTTTGTAGTAGATTCAGACAGTATGTGGTGGCGAACTGTGATTAGCCTAATGATGTGTACATGCCACCTCAAGATGGAGCAAACTAGTTTGATCTTCTCTACGTTCACACTACTTGAAATATTTTCCCAAATTTGGGATTTTTTGGAGTAGTCTTTGAACTTGGATTTTCACCTCTAGAACTTGGCATCTTTGAACTTGCAATTTGGGAATTTATCAAATTTCCTCTTGTTGTCTTGATGTAATTCATGAAACGATGATGCTCACGCTCATTTCTCTTTTCATGTGATGTTGTTCTTGCAGGACTCTGGACTCTTGGACTATTGGGGTAGAAGATGTCTTATGCGTGACTTCTTGTAGTAGACTTGCATACAATGGATGTTCTCTCCCTCCGCTTGCCGCATGAAATAAACAACTCTGGATGATGACTCCTCATGCATGGTGAAGTGATACT
This sequence comes from Cunninghamia lanceolata, assembly GCA_027924645.1. Taxonomy (NCBI): domain Eukaryota; kingdom Viridiplantae; phylum Streptophyta; class Pinopsida; order Cupressales; family Cupressaceae; genus Cunninghamia; species Cunninghamia lanceolata. Next base: position 6,802,831 of record BSBN01000165.1, on the reverse strand, counting down.
CCTCGGACATATGAAGTTATCTTCTACGTGCAAATGATAATCTTGATGTAGGCATCCCTCCATGTGGCGATGATGTCTTCCTCCTTGAATGGTCTTGAGCGATACTCCTCTTGTCACAAACTTCTCCTATGCAAATTCTCACCATCTTTTGTCCATTACCTACACAGGAGAAGCAACTATTAATGCGAAAACACTTGATCATCAATAACATTTCATTATTAATCCCTAACATACTTGCTTTATGCAATGAAGAAAGCCTTATTTTCATGCTTTAACTTTGATTTTTATCCTTTCATGGCCAACTTCACCAATATGCAATGTGAATTTGATATTTTGGTGAAACATTTTCAAGGTCGGAAATTCCTTGTTAATGGGAATTTTGCGTTCATGCAAGGGCGGATTTCGCATTGTTATGAACATTTTCCTCCATTTTTCTTACTTAGCTTTTCTTTCAAAACATCTTCTTTGATGAACCTTATGCATTATACCTTCAATCACGCCTTTGATGTTTCTCTCATGAGCATGTTGGGCAGATTTTATATGGTGGAGAACATTTTGTGCCTTCTTGAAAATTGTTTCAACCTTGTGCATTTGATCATCACTTAGTCATTCGCCCCAATTTCAAGATACTTCAAAATTTGATGAATCCTCCTCACAAAGGACTTGGGCGGATATTACATGGAGGAGAACATTATGCGCCCTGTTGTTAGAAGAACAATTTACCTTATCTTTGATCAAGTCTTTGACACTCACTGAAACTTCTCAAGCCAAGGTTGGATTTGGACATACCTCACACTCAGTTCAATTGCCTTATGACAACCTAAGGCGGAAATTGCATGGCCAAGAGCATTGTGCACTCTTCCCTTGATGAACATTTAAACCTTGATCAATATCAAGCTTTCACTCCAAACCCTTCAAGGCAGACTTGGATTTGCAATATATTTCACACTAGACAAGTTTTCTCCATGCAAACCTTAGGCACATATTGTTGGCTTAAGAACATTTTGCATCTTGGGAGAGTGGATTTTGAAAGGTACAGAACATTTTCCCCACTTTGACACTTTTCTTACTTAGACATTTTATCCTTGCAACCTCTCAAAGTTCAAACTCTATCATTCAATACTTAGGAAAAATTTCCTTTGAAAGTTGTTTGTTAAGGAATTATCACTAGAAGGCAACCTATCCTAGGCAGCTTTTGTAGGGCCAAGAACATTTTCCATCTTTCTTACTTGAATTAAATCTATTTTTCTTGATGAAATTCTACTCCTAACTCTGCTTTTATTTGTTGCCCTGCTCTGCTTATTCTCTGCCTTTTCAGTTTTGAAATTGGATGTGATAAATGAAGTTTTAAACCTTATATTTATAGCAGTCCTACCTGCCTTTCAAAGCAGGTCGGCCTAGTGCAGGTCGGCCTGCATATGGTAATGATTTTTTTGTTTAAAACTAATTTTTCTCTACTAAGGCCAACCTCTTCTCTTGACCTGAACAGGATTTCACTATGTAAGGAGAGATAAAGGGCGCATTTTCCCTTACCAGCTGGTATCTGCGCCCATTTTGGGTGGATTTTCCCTCTGTATAAGGAATTTCCTTGTGGAAAGGCGCATATATAAGGTCTATGAGGAGGAATTCAATGAGAGTTATAAGGATTTTTATACAAATGTGATGTCTTGCTTCCTTAAATTCTGCTCAAACACACCTAGGTCTGCTCTTAAATCTGAGTTATTTTGAATTTTGAAATTTATTGATTGAAGAGTGAATTCTGATTTCTTCTTTATACAAACTCAATCCACTCTCTTCCTCCTTGCTACAGGTCTGCACTTTACCTCTGATTATTTGTTTTTTATTTGAATGTGAAAAATGGGAGTTCAATCTCTTTTATATAGCATTTCAATCCCCTCTTCCTAGGTAGGTCGGCCTGCTATTGGGCAATGATAAAAAAAACTTTAACTCTCTTCCTTTTGGCCGACTTGTCTCAGATTTGAGCAAATTTTGATTAAGTGTGAGAGGCTTGGAGGGCCGATTTTCCTTGTTTATGAGGATTTTCCTCCATTTCTGACATGAACTTCTTGTTTTCACTTGTTGAACTTTGAATTGTTCCTTCATCAAATATCTCGAGTAACCTCTCTTAGCCATTTGTTGGAATCATTTTCAAGATCATTTGATTGAGCAAGGATTAGGAGAGCGCTTTTTCCTTGTTGATGAGGATTTTGTGCTTGGGCATCTTCACTTTTCATTTTGATTTCATCCCCTCACTCCCTTGGGCGAATGAAATTGAACTTCTGGCGAATTTTCTTATGATGATTGAGCAAGCTCTAATTTTGGGAGATGCTTCATACTAAGCAGATTTTCCTCATGACAACTTGGGCAGGTTTTGCATGCTAAGGAACATTTTGCGCCCTTGTAGGGCGGATTTTGAAAGCTCTAGAACATTTCATCAAACTCCAACTTTCATCAAACTCCAGAACATTTCATCAAACTCTAACTTTCTTCAAATTCCCTCAAGCAATTGGTCATATTTCTTACAAGTATTCTTAAGAATTCGTCGAAGGCAATCATATGTTTAATCATCTACATTCCAAAGAAGACTTCTAACATGGGCGCATATTGCACCTATGAGAACATTTTCCACCCTTTGCACTCATCTCCCAGGGCGTAAATTGCAACTGGGAGAACATTTTCCACGTTATGCATCCATCACACTTAGTCAAATTTTTGAAAGATCTTATTCATACCAACTCTTTTAAGCAACTTAACCTAATTTCCTCAAGCATTTCATGAATTTGACTAAGGAGAGTAGCATTTGATCATCTTGGCTCCAAAAAATGAGATCCTCATTAGGGTGCATATTGTTGATGGGAGAACAATTTCCACCATGTTGATTTCAATCCAAACGCAATTGCAACCAGAGTGAATCTCATCCAAAATTTCTAAGTATCAAAATGTCTTCTACACGCATCTCCCGGAGACTCAACATTCAATTTTGTTCGAACCTTGCGACAACCTCATCTACAGATGCCTCATTACCCTGGGCGCATAATGCAACTAGGAGAACATTTTGCACACTTTGGGTCGCATTGTGCTCATGTACAAGGATTTTGTGCTCAACCTTGGTGATGAAATTTTCCAAGTGTTGATCTTCTTTGCAACAAATTTCCAACGGTTTTTAGGAATCAAATCTTCATCACTTATGCAAATTTCATGTCTAGATGACTCCACTCCCAAGGTGCCATGTGTTTGTAAGCAAGGAATTTCCACTCATGTTGGGTGCATATTGCATGCTCATGAACATTTTCCGCCCAAGGTCCAAGACTTCAACTTTTTTGCCTGATTTTGACATGTCCTGGATGGAAGTATATTTGAAAATATATTTAAGTATATGCTCAGATATTATGGACTTCTTAGCTAGAATATATCGAGACTTGGGCAAAACAACACTACCAAACGCTACAAGCTCAGAGAAAAAACTAAACCTAAAGCAAAACAAAGACAAAAAACAAGAAAAAAGAGGGGATCCCCATTTGCAATGGGGCGATGTGTGATTACATCACAACAGTTATGTTGGTGAGTGGCAAGGAATTTTTACATGATTTGAAACAGGAAGAAGTGGGGTATGCATTGGTTCTCAAGCCTAAGGTTGTACTTACTTCCACAAAATTGGATGACTCACCAAATGAGGTATAGGATATATTGAAAGAACACATGGACATTGTGATAGCTGACTTGCCTAATGAGTTGCCTCCAATGAGGAGCATTAGTCACCACATGGATTTGGTTCCAGGAGCTAGCCTTCCAAACAAGGTTGCATATAGGTTGACTCTAAAGGAGAACGAGGAGATTAGAAAGCAGGTTGAAGAACTACTAGAAAAGGGCTTGATAAAGGAGAGTCTTAGCCATTGTGTTATACCTACAGTTCTTGTACCCAAGAAAGAAGGTGAATAGAGAATGTGCATCGATTCTAGGGCAATCTACAAGATTATTATCCATTACAGGTTTCCTATTCCAAGAATGGATGATCTCATGGATTGCTTGAGTGGTTCTATGTATTTTTCAAAGATAGATTTGAAAAATGGCTACCATCGGATTAGGATCAGACCTAGGGATGAGTGGAAGACAACATTGAAGACCAATGATGGTCTTTATGAGTGGCTGGTTACGCCCTTTGGACTCACAAATGCTCCTAGTACGTTTATGAGGCTTATGAATGACGTCTTAAAACCATTCTTGGGGAAGTTTGTTATAGTGTATTTAGATGACATACTGGTTTTTAGCAGGTCTACGGAGGAACATCTACAGCACTTGAGGTTGGTTATGGCATGGTTGCATGAAGAGAAGCTATTGATCAATCTCAAAAAGTATACCCTTATGAAGACTGAATTGGTCTATTTGGGGTTTGTAGTATCCAAGGAAGGATTGAAAATGGATAAAGAAAAGGTTCAGACCATTCTTGATTGGCCTACACCAAGGAGTGCATACAAGGTAAGGCGTTTTCATGGACTTGCTAGTTTCTATAGGAAGTTTATTAAGAATTTCAATCATATAATTGCACCTATACTTGACACAATTAAGGGTCACAAGAAGCAGTTTGTATGGACTCAAGAGGCTGAAAGGAGTTTCAAATTTCTCAAGGAAAAGGTAACCGAACAACCAATACTTGCTTTACCTGATTTTAGCAAAGTATTCCAAGTTGAGTGTGATGCTAGTGGCTTAGCAATAGGTGTTATCCTAAGTCAAAAAGGTAAACCAATTGCTTATTTCAGTGAGAAACTCAATGATGCTAAGAAGAAATATTGAGCATATGACCTTGAATTTTATGCATTGGTGCAATCATTGAAGAAGTGGAGGCATTACTTGCTTCCCAAGAAGTTCGTTGTTTACATGGATAACCATGCCTTACAGTTTATTAATAGCCAACACAAGCTGAATCAGAGGCATGCAAAGTGGGTGGAATACCTTCAAAGTTTCAATTTTGTCTTGAAGCACAAGAGTGGGCAAGCAAAAAAAGTTGTTGATGCGTTGAGTAGAAGCTTGTTGATACAGGAAATTCAGGCAAATAGTGTTGGTTTTGAGAGCTTGAAAGAGCTATATGCGGATGACATTGATTTCAAAGAAGCCTATAAAGCTTGCAGCAGTCCAATCAGCAGAGATAGAGGGCCATGGACTGATTTTATGTTGCAAGAAGGTTTGTTGTTCAAGGGCAATAGATTGTGCATACCCAGGGGGTCAATGAGGGAAAACCTTTTGAAGGAAAAGCATTGTGGCAACGTAGCAGGACATTTTGGACAAGATAAAACTTATCTCCAGCTGAGTACACATTATTTGGCCAAGGATGTGGGCTAATGTAAAGAAGTTTGTGGAGAGATGAAGAGTATGCCAACATGCAAAGGGCAGCAATCAAAACACTGGTTTGTATCAGCCATTACCTGTTCCACATAGACCATGGGATTCGGTACGTATGGATTTTGTTGTGGGTTTGCCTAGGACTCAAAGGGGCAATGATTCTATCTTTGTGGTTGTGGATAGGTTCTCTAAAATGGTTCATTTCATTCCTTGCAAGAAAACTAGTGATGCTACTAATATAGTTAATTTATTCTTCAAAGAAGTGGTGTGATTGCATGGTATACCACAAAGTATTGTATCTGACAGAGACACTAAGTTTGTGAGGCATTTTTGGAGAACACTTTGGAAGAAGTTGGGTGCACACCTTAGTTTTAGTTCAGCCTACCATCCCCAAACAGATGGTCAAACTGAGGTGGTCGACAAAGTCTGGGTAACATGTTGAGGTGTCTTGTTGGGAATACACCTGGTAGTTGGGATATGGCTTTGGCACGGGCTGAGTTTGCTTACAATGATTCTCCATATAGGAGTACAGCTTGCAGCCCTTTCTACATTGTTTATGGCATGCACCCTCGAGGTGTATTTGAGCTCCGAGATCTTGAAGGTTTAGAAAAGAGAAGTGCAGATAGAGAAGACTTTGCCAAAGTCATTCATGACCTTCATGAGGAGGTCAAATTACAAATTGAAGGTAGTAATAAAAAATACAAACAGTATGTTGATAAGAAGAAAAGAGAAGTTCATTTTCAGGTGGGTGATCTCGTTTTAGCTCATCTCAGGAAAGAACGATTTCTACAGGTGAATATAACAAACTGAAGATGAAAAAGATAGGCCCCTGCAAAGTTCTCAGGAAATTTTCAGTTAATGCCTATGAAATAGACCTTCCTCCAGGCATGGGTATCTCACCTATCTTCAATGTAGCTGATTTGTATCACTACAAGGGTGCTAAAGATGAAGGTGCAGCAAAGGCACAACTAAATCCAACTTGGGAACAACAAGTGACACAGCCAGCTCCACTGGATATTGAGTGCATTAGGGAGAAGCAGTTGTTGAAGAAGACTCGCAGCAAGGAGTACTTCAAGTATTTGGTCAAGTGGAGAGATCATCCTCTGGAAGATGCCACTTGGATGACAACAGTTGATATCTCCAAGTATGGTCTCAGCATTGATGAACTCATGAGCAAGAGCTCATGATTTTGTTCGTCCGGGGGAACCTGATGCAGGCGCATCCATTACTCTGGAGTTTTGGTTTTCCTTTGTTGCGTTTTTGGTTTGGCTTTTGAGTCTTAATACCCAAGTTTTGGTTTGTGTGGTTTTGTTGTTCTTCTTACAGCCTTTTTGGCCATTGTAGCTTACCTTTGAGTTCAGCTCTCCACCGAAAGGCATTGTGGGACATTTGAAAGGAAATATCATATAGGGGTTGTTTATGATTTTTCATGTTCTTATTATATGATGGACACATCAACCATGTTACATGTTCCTACGATGTAATTTGCTCATCGACTCCAAGAGTTAGTTAGGTTTTTGCATTGTCTCATTGGGGAAGAGAGTTACATTGGGGCACCGATGAGTTTCTTGGGTGCTCTGTTCAGTGACAGAGGTTATGAATTGGTAAAAAAAAGAGATTGCCCATGGTAAGAGTAGAGAGAACATGTAATGGTCATAGAACAGGCCGTGTAACTAACTACAATGATCTTTTGTTTTGTTCTTAGAACCTTCAATGTGAATATGCGTTGGTGTTTGCACAAGACTAGGCAGAACAGACGGTTTTAGAAGGAATCGAGACCCTCTCTATAGAGCACAGCGTTGGAAAAAGAAACAAAGAGAGAACAATTATAAACCGTTCATGTGTCTATGGAAAACAATGAAGATTTGTATGCATTGAGCCTGGAAATCAAAACAGGAACAACAATATTGAAAAGGAGAGTTTTAGTGATGAATGTATGGTCTCTGTGACAGGCAAAGAAAGAATCCTCAGCATCGCCTTGTGATCAAATGCAGACATCTCCATCAATTCCTATAAACGTGATTGCTTATGCTCTGGTATAGTTTCTATATAGCAGTGTAATGTCCCAACTTTTAGCTAAGTGTGATTTGCTAGTTGATTTTGTTTCTATACATGGAGAACCAAAAAGTTGATTCAACTAGCATTTGATTTGAATTCTTTTTTTTAGAATAATGACAAATGGAATCTTTAATTGCAATTGTCCAATATCTATGATTGATTCACATGTGTTCATTGTGCCAAATCGAAGAAATAAGTGAGACCTATTCTAATGCATGGGTCGATGTGTCATTCACCCAATTTGGTCTAGCTATGAAGAGAACACATTGTATATTGTGCCAAGGGTATCAATGAGTTGTTCAAATTACAAATGACATTGGGTTTTGATGCCAACGGCCTAATTAGAGAGGTGCGATCCATTTCAAGAGTCCCAACGGCTATCATAAGAGGATTGCTATATTGAAGACATTTAATATTGTTTGTTCCAGCTAGCAAGTTGATGCCATGGATTCATTCGCCTAAGTAAATGCATTTAAAAATTGTATTTGTTATTGTGTTATGAGCCAACAGTTATGAGGATCAATCGATCCAATGAAAGGCATTTAAAATACATATTTGAAGATATTAAATGAAATCGGCGGCCAAGCTGAAAATGTATTTTAAATGCTAACAAATGTTTTAAATGCAAATCGCCCAAGGTTTGAGTTGGAGCGATCAAAACAAGTGAAGGAAATTCAATGCAATCACCTATGCAAGGAGCGGCGGCCAAGGTATAGAAGAATTATTTTAAATGCAAATTAATCATATTAATTGCCCAATGCCATCTTTCAATGCTTTCGCCTTGAGTTTGTTGTGGAGCGATGGGTTTAGGAGAAGAAAGGTAAATGAGTTACTTCAACCGCCCAAAAGATATCAAATGCCAATGTCTAAGGAAGGGATTGATTTGCATGAAGGAATAAAATGCAATACATATTGCATTTAAAATAATATAAATTATTTTTAAATGCTTGATTTGACATAGTCATGTATTTAAAATAGTTTGTTGAAAGCAATTCTATTGGTGGACTTCAAATTATGATCAATTTGCTCAAGGAATGAAACGTCCAGTCAAGGAGAAAATAAATAGAAGCTTTCAACTTCAATTCAGAATGAATGATGCTATGGTATGTTTTCTTTATTATTGTTTATGACTGAAAATTCTGATTTTCTAGTTATTTTTCAAAGAGATGATCCCTTGAGTGTTGTGGTGATGTTCCCATAACAAATTGTGAGATGTTGTCATACAGATTTCATCATTAGATTGAATTTGTAGGTTATTTGAAAAGTTTGGAAGTGATAGTGATATCTATTTGAAGCCCTTGGTGTAGAGAATTGACTACCAAGGTAGATTAGTGAATTTGGAGTACATTTTGGATGGTATTTTCATGTTTTGCAGGGTCTGATTTTACAACAACAGGGTCTGATTTTTATAACAGCAAATTGGCATTGAAATTTCAGGGTTTTTTAGGTGGATTTGATCAAGGGTTTGAAGGTCGAGGAGTTGTACTTGATAGAAGACCTTCCTATGCACCTATGGATTGCATTTGGAGAAGATATTTCATGAGTTTTCATTATAAACCTTTCGCTGGATAAAAAATACGCTTTCAGCAATCATATCAGCATACAGAAAGTTTATATCAGAATTTTATTGAAGCACTTTCAAGGCTGTGTTGTGTTCACTTGATAGCTATTATCATTCTAGATGATTTGGGCAACATTTGTATGCAAAGATTGATGTATTTGGGCTTCATATTGGCTTGTAATTAAGTCTGATATAAAATCAGACATGAACTGAAATAAATTCCAGCGACTTGACATTTCATGTTTCATTTGTTGGATAGTTTCATATATGCAAGTTTGATGTGGGTTAGATATGCTACAATTCCTTAGTTCATTGGTGATGTTTATTTGTTGCATTGTGCAAGAAATCTTATCTAAAAGTTGCAAAAATTTCAGTCATCCTAAAAAGGGATATTTCAAGCAACGACTTGAAGTATCCCATTGTGTGGACTGTTCGAATTAATATCCCCCTTTTGTTTGAAAGGCTTACATTGAGACACAAACACCGTGCAAATTGTCCTTTTGTTTTGTTAATGGTTTTTTTTTTTGTGTCTTATTACTTGGTGATCATTGCAAGATGGTGCATAAAGTGTTGTAATTCTTGAAGAGACATTGTGAATGTTGAAACTCCAATTCTCTGGCACAGGACGGAATCCTTGTTCTGGTTATAAGAACTCTACTGTGTTTCGTTTATTCAAACCTATGATGTTCACACACCATAACATTGTCTTGTTCACTCCATATCTATACATTAACACAGTTTATAGACAACAGTAAAACAAAGAAAGACAGCAATTGGCCTTGATATAGTCAGTGCCATCAATGTTTCATTTGTTGGCCTACACTATAAAAACTAGCTATCCAAGATTACCAAAGTGGCCTTTGGGTTAAGTGTGGTATTCCTTCATATCCATAGAGGATATCTAGTTCAAACCTGCTATGTTCCTTATATACATCAACACTAAGAATCAATGTACTCCTCATTTATATGGTCACTAAATGGATTCTCTATGTGTTCACATGGGTGATGCAAATCATAATTTCATAGGGTATGCTCACACTTGTCTCCCCTATTCCTTGACCATAACCACAGAGGGAATTGTACTTTATGTTTCATTTGTTGGCCTACACTATAAAAATTAGCTATCCAAGATTACCAAAGTGGCCTTTGGGTTAAGTGTGGTACTCCTTCGTAAGTAGTAATACTGCTTTTGCTAGAATACTTCTGCTTACTCAACGGTTTTGTTGGTTGAAGTAAATTGGACTCTATAGTTATATAGAATCTTAAAGACTATGTTCCACAAACGAAGTACATGATTTTCTTACCAATATAGGTTCACTTTGGACGATTCAAATCTTCTTTAATGTCAGAAATTCTAGCATTTTTTATAAAGGGGTGTTGAATTCACCATGCCATGAAGTGCACATTCTTGGTCATGTCACAACTCATAAATTGTGCTGTAATAACTTCAATAAGCAATCACATCAGTGGAAAAATATGTGAGTGTTTTGAAAAAGACTGCATATAACTTACAAGTGTGTTAACATACATACATAAAAATAAACATTTTTTAATAGGTTGTACTTGGATTAAATTTCCATTTCATCCAGCAAACAAGGATAAAATGCATTTTCAAAAAATCTCTCCACTCTCCAGCTTGTAGTATACCGTAAAGAATTTCCATCTTTGAGAACCCTCTAAGTTGCTATATGAAGTAGAGAAGCGGAAGCTTTCCATAATTTGTGTGCAAGCTCTGAATCATTTGAAAGGGTTGATGGCTCAATTGTTCTTCCCCCTCCTCCAAAAAAGTACTGGCCTGATGCTTCCTGTGGATGTCAACAACCCAAAAAAATGTCAGCTAAATACTTCCACTATCAAGTACAGAACTGGCAACAAGAGTACATAAAATAATACCACGTTATGTTTCTAAAGATCGATGATACTTTGATAACTATTGTTATTGTTTTATGATATCTTGTTTAAGTTTTCCTTGGACAACTGAGATTTGTAATACATGGCAGTGTATCACTTGCTACATTTACTTTTCCTGGTCTGCATGTAATCTTTGGTTTGGATTCATCACAAAATAATGACCATATACACTGCTTGCCATTAATCTGCTGTTTTATTGGGGAAAATTGTAAGAGTGCTTTGTAGGTCATCGTTTTTAAGATAATACTTCCAACTTTAAATTGTGTGGATCGGTACCGTAAGTCTTTGGTTAAATGCTGGGTAACTTTGTTTCGCATCATCTAGTTTTCTAATTTCATAGGTCACTACTTCCCTCTTAAAAGCAGGACTCCAATTGCATTTCCATAGTGCTTGTATTATGATAGATCAGAGGGTTCCAGTAGAGTAAGGATGACAACTTCAGTTAGGGCTTTCTGTGGGATTTCAAATGACTCTTGTTTCTATGCACTTGGGGATTTCAAGTCCATGTTGCCAAGAACTAATAAGATTTAAAGTGGAAAGGATGCTTATGGACGTAGCAACAACAAAAGCAAGTATAAAAGAGAGTATTGCATACAAAGCAAAGATATATCCATGATGAAGAGATACAAAAAAATGCAAATTAAAGAGAGTACTTCATATCAATCAAGATGATGTTATAAATTGATATAAATTACATTCATGACACTCTCATATAAATGGTTTTACTTAATATGATTAGGGTAGAATAAGTCCATTTGGTCTACTAGCTTCAATTTACACAAACCCTGTCTAATTTACCTTTGATGAGTAAAATCCTGAACATGACGTTAACTCAAAATATGCACACCATTTAGTGGTCCCTCCATATTTGCAAATAAAAATCAACTCTCCCATCCCCACTTAAAGTTTTAGTTGGATAAGAATAAGGGCATCAAATGAATAATAAGTACATGATCATATAACTGAAAAGTCTGAAACATTATCAAAAAGTGAAAGAAGATGGTGAAGAGGATAGAGAACTGAAATGACAAGTTATTTCCCTCGTGTAAACTACTCATCAACAGTCATATGAAGAATCTGCAACACACCTATAGCTAGGGCTGCATGCTAGATCACTCCAAGAATAGTCTGGCTGGAAAAGGAAGCTTGAACCAGCCGAAGTACACATGTAGATTTTTTTCTCTTGGGGTAAAGGCCCAGATGTTGCTTATGTAGCCTTTATAGGGTGGGATTTTGCATGTAAACTTGCTATCAGCTGATCTAACTCTCAGGTTTTGATGAAATGTAACATTCCTTTCTTAGAGACAATGTCTTCTGAACTCTGAAATATGACATAATACATGTATGAACAATTATCTTTTTTTAGAGATCACTGACTGCTTTTGGTAGACAAACAATTTCTACCGGTTCCTATCATATTTGATTTGTTTTGTTTTGATTAGTTAAAACATTTCCTTTTCCTTTACAAATATTCCAAGCAGTGTGTCAAGCAACCATCTAAAGCAACTTTCCTTACGAGTCAATGACCTGAATTTTAGAACGACCCCAAACTGGGAGAACATGTTTTAGATGAGTATGAATTCCTTCTAAATTTGACTGGTATTTGCAATCTATTCCTTTGCTCTTGTATAAATCCTTCAAGATCTCCCATATTTTCTCTTACTAATAGTCACTTCTCTGGCAAAAAGCTGGAAATATAACATGGCATGATCTTTCTTTTTATCTTCTCTCTGCTTTTAGCACAACAATAAATTTCTTGACCTCAGTCAACTTAAGGTAGATAGTGATAGACAAAAAAGAACAGTTTTAAAAAATTAAAATAGTATGCACACCAATCCCAGGATACCAACATTTCTATCAGCTCATCAGAATGACTTACCGTATACCTTCTATATAAGAAAGTGGAAAAATCCTGAATTGTATAGCTAAACCTTCCAAATATTTGACTCAAGAATCAGAAAATCTTCCGTGTTCAAACAGAAAGTGAAAGTAACGTAACCTTGTTTTCCTAGTTTCATGTTACTAAACCAACCAAGAAATACGTGTTAAGATGTCTTAGATACATACTGGAGGAGCTAAAGCTGCATCAATGATTGCCCTGGAACCCATTCTTGGGGACTGCAGAAGACATAAGAATTTCATAACTTTGTAGGTCACAAATGAAAGCCAGGTAGGTACTTCACGCAAGATGCATGTTTCAACAGCTCCTGGATCAGCAGCCCTGTGTATGAGATATTGAAAGAGCTTAAGAAAGTCTAAATGTGATAACGAGGAGCAAAGATTTGTGTGTACAAATTCAATTTCATCCTGAATGAGAACTAAAAATACCAATAGTGGGTCTCTGTTTGATTTATCTCAACAGTTTATTATAACATAAAAAGTGATCCTTCTCTAGGGAATCAGATCATAATAGACATGTAAGTCACTCTCTTTCGTAAAACATTATTACACTGCTCTTATATTAGACCTATCAGAAGCAATATGGAATAGTTGTAATTTTTTCCTTTAGAGGAATGTATCAAGGAATTGAGAGTTGCAAACTTTTCTAAAAATAGACAAATACGTAGGAGTCATGATGAGCATGGATGCCTGTTCACAGAAAATACATACGTGACAGAAATTGGATGTAAATGATTTCCAATATAAAGCTGCCGATGAAGCTCGAATGTGAAAAGGATTAAACACACTGCCAATATTTTTATATTAGACCAGAAACTTAAACATTCTATAGTCTATAAACAGATTAAAAACGTAATAGACTAGTACAATCTTACATTTAGATGATTCATAAATACGGGCTAATTGATACCAATTTAAATTTGGGGAATTCTGCACATCTCCTTTTGCTAGCTTTGCCTCATTTACTTGTATATCCTGGACTATATCCAAGTACATCCAATACATTCAGAATCAGTCATTTCAAATACTCTCATTTAGTGTTAGCTGCAGTATTTGTACCATGATTATGCACACACAACCTCACTAAGGTACCAATCAATTTGGCAGTTGAATTTGTACTATGTAGGCAATTATACTCACCACACCGGTGTGTAAATGAAGTCACATTAACAATCCGAGGAGGGCAGGAACTGGACTGCAGTAGAGGTAAAAGCAGGTGTGTAAGCATAAATGCTCCCAAGTAATTACTTGCCATCATCCTGCACAGAAGATAAGAAAGAGCTCCTGGAATTGAGGCATCATTAAGAATGTACAAAAGAAGAATTAGACAAATTTTTGTTATTTTATTTGAAAACAATTAAATTCCATTTGCATGTCATAATCCTTATTTCACTACCTGCAAAATGTACTTTTACTCCTTGGCATGGAAGTATACTTCTCGTCATTGTGCATAATTCACATGAAGAAAGCCAGATTCTCTTAGAAACTAGAGATTACCCTTTGCCTATCAAGTGATTCTTAATCATAACTTTTGCTTGACTTAAATTTTAACTTCCCCGCAGTCTACTTGGACTGTGTTACTAGACATTTAGGGCTGCCCAATAAATTCATCATGAACAATTGAAATTTATCAAATACCTTTTCTTTCTACTGTGAATTTCAATGTAAATACTTATGAGTGTACTTACATCTTTTCATAAAACTTGTTTTACTGTCTAACAAACATAAAACAAGATGATTAAAATTCACTTTAAAGTTTTGATATAACCATTCTTTCATCTCAATCATTCTTATATCAAAGTTGATATCAATTTGTATAATGCAATAAAATATTTACTTAAGAGCTATTAATATTCAATATCTCATTACATTTTAGATTAATCTATTGTTTTTATTCCTCCCCAAAACACAGCAATATTATGATTTATTAATTTTTTGAACTCGTGATTGTTTTCGTTTTCATATATTAGTCAACTGAATGAGATTTATCATGAGAACCGAGAGCACCTTTCTTTGTCAAGTTACTGAAATGATGAAATCAAATTAATTTTTTTGTTAACTTGTTGCTTGTTATTCCCAGATGTCTAGCCTACAAACAACGAATATATATAATGTTAATTAGAGAATCTACATGGTAACTTGGGTCATTTCTTACAAAAAAAGCCACCTGTCATATCCACCAGAAGTAAACCTCTGCGACGTTGCGAGAATTCCAGCATTGTTTATCAATAGTTGCAGGGAGGAAGGAAGATTGGCTGCTTTCAACCAGTCTAAAACAGAATCTTTAAACTTCAATATTGATTCCAATGAACACAAATCAAGTTCTATTGCCTTCAAGCTTACTCCTTCACGTCTATGACGAATCTCTGCGACCGTCTGTCAACGCATACATGAATAAAGGCATAACCCAAAGTGAACCACTTTAGCAGGAAAAATTATTGTGGAAATAGGATACAATTGCATGGCTTTTTCAGAGAATTTACCTTGGATAAACATTGCAATGAACGACCCGCTGTCAAATGACAACCCACAGACAACGAAGTTAGAAATTTCGCACAGATTATTTACCATCAAACAGAAATTTCAACACAGATTCTTTACCATCAAACCATAATCTTATCTAAAAATTAGCTATGTTACAAAATAAGATTAGCTAAAACCATAAAGGAAAAAAATCAAATTACTAAAGCAGGCCCAGCCACTTTTCACAATCAGATTATAAAAGGAAGCCTTACCAAATTTAAGAATCAAATTAAAACCAAACCTAACCAGATGCAAATTTAGTGCTGATAAATATTAAGTGTGCACTAATTTTCAAGAAGAGAAATCCTTGCTCTCTTAAAATAGTTTAATCTGTAATTTTATATTTTCAAAATACCTAGCTAATATAATTATATAAAGCTACATGGAACCAAAAACTTACATGACCTTCAATGGATTGAATGATCCATTTTCATTTGTAGCCGATAAGGGCGTGGTTCGGTGGTTAAGTCGCTCGGTTGTATATTAGAATATTATTTCATGCTATTTTTAGTTAATGGTCAATATTGTAACTGTTTGTAATTATTTAGTACGATCGTGTTTACGATCCTCTGCAAGTTTCTATTCTAGAAACTTGTCTTTCTTGTATATTTGTAAATCTATTTATTTGAGCTTGTGCTTATTGTTAATACATTATATATTTTACCAATTACTCAGCGTAATATTGTAGTGGCGGCCACCAGAGTTCAAACCCCCGCTGGGCCAACGAGCTCACGGGTTTGAAGCATAGATACGAGACTCGGACTCGCCTCAGACTCGGCAAGCTGATTTTGGACTCGGACTCGGACTCGATGCCTAGACTCGGCAAAACTCGGCAAATTGAAAAACCCAAGAAATTCAAAGATTTTTAAGGATTTAAAACTTGTTTCATGCACCCTTTAATAAATAAACCTTAAAGACACAATAACATCATCAAATAGAAGCTAATTTGATCACATACACAAGTATACATCGATCACATAAGTATAAACGCAAATTGTAGCTGAAGGAAATAACACACTTAGATATATAAATATTGTCAAATGTATACAAAACTCATGGAATATGAAATCCATGGCATCAAAAGTTCCAAACAAATATCAAAACAAAAACTAGAAGTCTATGCCACTATGGCTCAGAGGAGCCTGCAAGTGCACCCTTCTTACGAAGGCGTCTAAGATAGGTCCTAGATGATGATGCAGCTATAATATCTACCTCTGTCTCTGTGCCACCCACACCAACATGTAATGTGTCTGCTGACTCTGCTCGTGCTCTAACCTCCTCCTCTGCCATGGCTACAGCCTCAGCCTCTCTATCCACCTGGTCAACCCAATCAAGGTCCTCATCACTAAAGATAGGATCCTCAGCCTCAGTGATCCAATCAGATTGTGGATCGACCTCCTCTAGCATGATGGGGGTGGTGTCAGTGCCCAAAATTTGTCTGTGGTGAAGATGAAGGTTGTAATGAACAAAGACTAGATCATTTAACCTCTGCACAGACAGTCTATTGCGCTTCTTGGAGTGTATGTGCTCAAACATACTCCAATTGCGCTCACAACCCGAACCACTGCATGGTTGGCTCAATATTCGAATTGCAATCTTCTGAAGATTTGGTACCTTAGCACCAAACATATCCCACCATACATCTAAGATGAGAAAAAGAAAAAAATCAATCTCATTATCCAACTTTAAGTTTCAACATTTAATAATAATATAAAAAGAGGAAAAATTTATTAGATTTTAAAACTTAAATTATGCTCTTAATATGATTTTACCTGGCTGCAATGTTGACCGATTCTTTTTGCAAATCTCACGAGAAAAGAGATCTCCTTGTGCAAGTCTAAAGGTCTCAAGCTCATGGACTATCTGTATTGAATTAGCCGACATCCGCTCTAACACTGTGTTGAGCCCACTCAAAACCTCCTCATCCGCCTTGAATTCAGGGCGGAATTGAAATGCCGGATTGAGGTAATAAGCGGCTGTGTGTAGGGGCTTGTGAAGCTGGTGGTGCCATCTGCTATCAATGATCTCCCAAATGGGACGATACTTACCCTCAACTCCCCCATAGATGGATCTAATGGCCTCCTTGGCCCTATCCATGCCCTCATATATGTAGCCCATTGCGGGCTTCTCCCCATCAGCAACTTGTAGGAGAACTACTAGAGGCTCAATGACCTACAATTATTGTGAAAGTGAATTGTGAAACATTAACTTAAGTGTGAACAAAAATAGGCAAATAAAAGAAAAATATGAATAAAAATTAAAACATAATATATAATTAGATTTTCATTTACCTTTACAATCTCCTCAACAGGTGTCCAAAATCTTGCCTCATCAAAGATCCAATTTGTTACTTCAGCCCCTGCATTGGTATGAGCATAGGATGAGGAAGTCCACTCCTCATCAACAAACATGCGCCTCAAAGCTTTTTTTGACTGAAGCAAGGATTGTAATGTGATGAAATTTGTTGCAAATTGGGTTATGCCAGGACGAGCCAACTCCTTTTGCTGCATGAATTGCCTCATTAGGTTGAGGACCCATGCATGATTGTATATGAATTTACAAATATTTCTTGCCATCTCCACACATGTTTTGATCTATGGAATCTTGCCAATATCCTCCAATGTGAAGTCAAGGCAATGGGCAGCACATGGAGTCCAAAATAATGATGGGTGCCTCTCCATCAATAGTCTACCCGCAGCAACATAATTTGCTGCATTATCTGTCACCACTTGCACCACATTCTCCTCACCCACCTCAGCTATGATTTCCTCTATAGCTTCACAAAGGAATGTGGCATTTTTAACATGTCCTGAAGCATCAATAGATTTGATGAATACAGTGCCACCTGAAAAAGAAACAAAATCAATGATTCAATAAAGCATAAATTAAAAATATTAATCACTAAATCAATGCATTGTAAGAAGTAGAATCACCTGAGGAAGAAACAAGAAAATTTAGCAATGTCCTATTTCTCCTATCAATCCAACCATCGGTCATGATGGTGCAACCCTTCATCCTCCATATCAACCGTTGCTCCTCCATTGTGGCTTTTACATCGGCCACCTTTTCTGTCAAAATTGGGCCCTTTATGTCATCTTCACTAGGGGCTTTGAACCCCGCCCCACAAACAATAATGGCATCAACCATGTTTTGCCAATAAGGAGACCTAACATATGTCACAAATAAATTAAATTAGATAAGTATTGTAAAATGGAGAGTTTAAATTTGAATTCGACATATCTCTAAATATAAAAACTCGAGAAAGAATCAAGCTATAAATTTTAAAACAATCAAACAAAAAAGAATTACCTGGCTGCATGGAATGGAATGGTGCAATAGTACCAAAAGTCTCCGATTGCACGTTTAGCTGCATCATGTACGTCCTTGTTCCAACCCATGCTCTCAAGCGACGGTTGGGAACCTAGAGTGGTGCGTGGCAAAATATATGAATCAAGAGTCCTAGATTTACGAACTCTAGGCCCAAGAACACTGCCGCTGGCAGTGGCACTAGCAGTAGCAATAGCAGGTGTTCCACTTCCAACACCTAGAGGACGAAATGGAGGCATGGAAGAAGACTCTCCACTACCACCAACACTTGCCATCTCCTCTATTTGCTTCCTTTTCAATTCTTTTTTTTGCTCAAATGTTTCTAGTTGCACTTTCACCTCTCGTATAACCTCAAGAGGCACTTTTCCGCATGGGTTAGCATCATGGATTGGTATTTGTGCAAGATGGTATTTCAATCTATTAATGCCTCCTCCACGAAAAATTGTTTTGCAATAAAAACATTTTGCTTCTCCTTTCTTTTGGCCAGGCATAATTTCAGCATGTTTCCAAGAAGGGTCCTTTCTAACTGGCTCTTTGGACATTGTGATAAAGATGATTTAAAATTTTGAATATCTCAAGTTTCAACACTGCTGCAATAACATATAAAATTTATAAATACAAAAAAAATTAACATTTGTGATTTATAATTATTAAAGTAATAAAAAAAATGTAGGGTTTGCTTACAAAAACACCTAGGGTTTACTAAAAAAAAAATCTAAACACCTAGGGTTCTTTCTTTGATCTACTAAAATAAAATAGAAAGAAGAAATGAAATGTAAAGAAAAATGTAAATTTTGGTTTAAAAAAACACAAAAAACCCTTCAAAATACAAACTTACCTCTAAATATAGCTTGAAATCAATAAAGAGCTCCTTCCAATCCTTTGTAGACACCTCTAGATGCACCAAAAGTAACTACGAAACTGCCCCAATGCGATTCAACAATCGATTTTTACTCTACTCCTTGCCGGTTTCCCTACAATGCACTCCAATTTTTTCTCACAACTCTCTTTTCTCCTTCCCCTTTGGCTTCAAAATGAAATAATGTTGCTTTTAGGGTGGAGGAGCTATAAGTGAAAATAAGAACAAGTTGAAGTGAGTTTTTTTATGTTTTTTTAAACTTTTTATGACGGGAATCGGCGAGTTTGGCAAGTCCGGCGAGTTTCTGGCAAAAATTCGGCGAATCCGAGTCCGAGCCCCCCAAACTCGACCAGGGTGCCTCACCTCGGACTCGCCGAGTTTTCGCAAGTCTTGGCGAGTTTCGTTACACTAGTTTGAAGTGTTCTTGCTAGGGGATGAGGTCCCCCGTGTTGTGGCCTCACTGGTTCATTGCTCCAGGCAAAAGCATTCACGTGGAGCCGGAGGGCGTGTCGCACCAGCGTCACCGGTCACGTTAAAAAGATTACCAGGCGCATTATCTTTAAAAAAAAAAAATGATCCATTTTCATGGGAGCTTGTATGAATAAAGTTCAATTAAACTCTTGAGGCTTGCTTTTATATTTACAAAATGTAAGCTTGGTGCCATTGAATATTCCATCTGAAGCAAGGAGTGAAGAAATTACTAAAGCAGGATTGGCCACTTTTTGCAATCAAATTATAAAAGCAAGCATTGCCAAATTTCATAATCAAATTAAACCAAACCTATCCAGATGTTAATTTAGTGCTGATAAATATTAAGTGTGCACTAATTTTCAAGAAGAGGCATCCTTGCTCTCTTTGAGTTTAATTTGTAATTTTATATTTTCACAATACCTAGCTAATATACAGCTACGTGGAATCAAAAAATTGCATGAGCTTCAATGGATTGAATGATCTATTTTCGTTGGAGCTTGTATGAATGAAGTTCAATTTTTATATAAGCTCAGAACTTCACTCCTTGTTTCAGATGGAATATTCAATAGCACCAAACTTACATCTTATAAATATAAGCAAGCCACAATAGTTTAATTTATGAATTTAGATATTCAAAATACCTAGTTAATATGCAGCTGCACGAAATGAAAAAAATCACATAAGCTTCAATGGATTGTTCATCCACATTCTCAAGAGCTTGTATGAGTAAAGTTCATATTTTAAATTTTTGTAAGCTCGGAACTTCACTCCTTGGTTCAGATGGAAGATTCAATAGCACTAAGCTTACATCTTGTAAATATAAAAGCAAATAAAGAGCTTAATTTATGCTTTGCAATATTCGAAATACCTAAGATACAGCTGTAAGGAACCAAAAAACCTGCCTGACCTTCAATAGATTGTTCATCCATGTTCATTGGAGCTTGTATGAATAAGGTCCATACGTTTATAAGCTCAGAATTTCATTCCTTGGTTCAGATGACAGTGTTGAGAATCGCCAAGGACCTGACCAGACTCGTGTTGCTGGATCCAAGGAACTGTTGACGAGGATAGAGCCTGGACTTGCTGAGTCTATGTAAAAAGGCCCCAAAAAAATGCATTAAAATAACACTATAAATCTCAATTAAAAAACAATTGAACCTAAAATGCCACTAAGACATTAAAATCCTCCTATGACCATGTGGACCCCATTTTGACTTGTGCCATTACATCATTCTTTTCACTTGTGTTGCACCCAATCCGATACTGGATTGTATTACTTCTTTGTCATAAACCCGTTATCAAATTGTCAGATTTCATCGAGTCGTAAAGGTCCAAGGGTCATTCTCCAATCAAGCATTGGGTTGTCATTTTCCATCAAGCTTCAAATCCCATGTTCAAATTGTTAAGTCATCTTGTTGAAATCTGAAAACGTCAAGTATTCGTGTTGTCCGTCGTTTGTCCGCATGACGTGTTTATTTGTCATTTTGACTATTGTTTTGTCAAAAATGTCAATTGTTGTGTTTTTGTGTGTCAGTTTTAATTTTAAAATAATGATTCTTAATTAATAATATTATTTTGATCTCTGATTAAAATAATTATTATTATTACTGATTATTTTTAAAAATTAAAATTATGGTTGGAAGTCCAAAAATTAAAAAAATTATAAAACATATTATTATTTTTCTTAATTATCATTATTAATAATGATTGTAATAAAAAATAATAAGTAAAAAATCAAAAAAATAATAATAAATAAATTTTAAAAAAAAATTTAAAAATCAAAACCAAAACAAAGAGAAAAATAAAGAAAGAAGAAAGATAAAGGCTTGAAGCGCCTTACAAGCGCTTCATATGTGCTTTTACAAAAATAAAAAAAATATAAAACAAAGTCTAAAAGCGCCTATACTAAGAATGAGACACTTTTGTAAAGGCGCTTTCAAGAAGAAAACAAAGCACTTCATCAAAAGCAAATTGGGCTCCTCACTCATCATCCAGCGCATCTATAGAAGGGTAAACACACTTCAAGTCTAAGAAAATCACTCCACCAAGATTTCAAACGTGCTAGCACCAGAAGGTTAGCGCCTACTAACGAGGAACTCAATGCATCAAATACATATTCAAACGCCTCATAACAAGTTCAAACGCGCCTATGTGAAAGCAAAAACGCCACAAAAGATCACACACGCTAGGAAAATGAGGGTGTCTTGATTGGCCAGGAAGAGGAATTGCGCTTGTTATACTCCATGCACCTGAAACACCATTTCAAGCACACTAGAACAAGGAGATTCATGCCCATACATGAAATCTAACGCGCTAGCAAGGAAAGGTCGTGCTTGACAAACACTTCCAAAACCTTCAGCTCCAAGATTCTCACACAACTAAGGAACAGTCAACACGCCAAAGATAAAATAAGGAATATAAAAGCACCTTGTATTCATTTCTATGTGCCTTTATACAAATGTCTCACACCAAGGACGCACCTCACAAATTGAAATAACTCCAAATCAACAAGCAAACATGCGCTCATTCAAAGACTTCAAGCACACACTCCTTCACTAGAATGCGCCTATACACTAGCCAATGCCTTTTGATCAAATGTGTATGGATGGAGGAAGATGCGCTTCTGTTGAAAATGAAATTTTAGATTTTTGTTTGAAATGGATCGCTTGAAGCACTAACTCCCACACCTATACAACCCAGCAACAATGCTCAAGGAATAAAGGAAGGCAGCCAGATAGAAGATGTAATGTTAAATTGGCATTTCAAACACCAATCAGGATTCAAAGGAGTCGTCTGTAGAAATACAAAAACTTGAAAAGCAAATGCCATCAGGCCATTTCAAGTGCTCACACACCATTCAAAACAAATCAAAATAAAGAAATCAGCAATAAGTGTGCCACCATACAGGATTCAATGCAATCAAGACAAAGACCAGAGAAAAGGAAAGCTACCATAGATAAAGAAGATAAAAATTGCTTGGTAAGTTGACTGACAACCAAATCGAGCTTTGGAGAGACAAATGATATATAATTCAAATCAAATTAGCCAAATAGAAGGCTGAAAATGATCTAATACCACAAGCAAATTCATCTTGAAGGGTACAAATATTCACAATTTCTTCAAAATTCTAAGTCGACATCTATAGATCAAAGACATTAATTGACATGAAGATTTTCAAAGCATCATCCAAGGGTTTTGCCATACTTATCACAGAACCAGCCAAAGCCGCCTTTCCCCGGAAGTCTATTTTTAGCCCACGCTAAAAATAGTTTGTCACCAGTTCCAAAAAAGGAGAACAAATTCAAAATTTGCTATTTTTAGCCAACCTCCTATGTTATTTTTAGCCTACGCTATTTTTAGCATCAACCCGGAATTAACTCCTGTCCGATCACCATGCGTCAGATGTGAGCACAAAGTCTAGTTTGCAACTAGTTCAATCTACAACTTTGAATGCATGGTTGCATGATTTTGATCATCAGTTGAACTACGGTTGCATGATTTTTGGTTTTAGTCTTAGTGGAGCAAATAATTGTAATAAAGTTTGCATGTCATGCAAAAAATAGTTAGCTAGGTTAGAGTTCAATTAATTATTTTCATGCAAGTCTTTGTAAGCAATATAAATAAGTGTTTTTGCACATAGGGGTGAGCATTAGAGCAGCAACTCATTATTCAATATTCAGATATCAGTGTTGTATTATGACCAGTCAATGAATAAAGAGCAATGACAATTCTCATGCTTGCAATTTGTTGAAATTGTTATTCATCGTATATTCATGTGATTGTGATTTTGTTATTCGTTCAATAGATTTCATTATGCTTGTCTTGCTTCTAAGTACCTATTGGAATGTTGTCATCAGTGCTAAGGTTAAGTCGATTCAATGAATCTATGAACTTTGTGTCACAACGAAATTGAAGATATAAGTCGTCGCTTTGTACCGTCTTATGCGTGATTTAATCATGTCATTTATGATTGTGTTTAAACTTCATGTGTTAATCAATCCAATCTGTGTACTTGCCCTACTCATCTCTGAATTTAATTGAATAGTACAAGCAGTAGGTTTTAATTCCAGTCAAAAAACACAAAATCCTTGCCTCGTGATTGAAAGTGTCTCTACCTTTTGCACGTCACAAAACCAAAAAGAAAGCATATTTATGTTTTACTCAGCATAAGCGAGAAACACCTCTGAAAACACTATAAAGTCTATGAATAACAAATATATGTTGTACAGTTTCAGGTTAGTTTTAGTTTACAAGGAGCTTCTGTAATGTCCCTCTAATTTTTTCCCTTTTTATTTTTTATCATAACAGCACAGGAACATTGATTCGCAATACATAAATAAAAGACAAGCATAAACGAGAACAAGAGCTTTATTGATTCATTTTCCAATAAGTATTTTACAAAAATCAGAAGTACAAATATTGAAATATTCAAAAGAACAGCAATCTGATATATTTTCAGCCTGTCAGGGCAAGTGCTGGGAACCACTAAAATGCTCACCAAAACCACACCGAGCCTCAGAATGACTCCGAATCAAATACAGATGTTCCCTATGGCCTAGGCGACCTATTTCCAACACTGAGAACCTGCTGAAAACTGCACGATATTTTATGCACGCAAACTGAGGCAATTGTCAGCATGGGCGCACTTCCCAAGAAGGACGATCTGCTTTAGAAAATCTAAGACTCCACCAAAACCCACGAAAATGCAGGAATAGGGGCGTCGTGGGATGAGGAATGGATGGGTCAAATACCCAGAATGAAATCTCTCACCAAATTTCCGCTACGAATGAATCTTCGATTCAACAATACAAAAACCAGCAACACAGAATTGATAAAAACCTCCTTCAATAAGCTCATATGCAACCTCTGTATGAAGCTGCTCCATAGAAATCAGCTAGGGATTATCTTTTAGATCCGAAACCAATGTCAACCATGAGGGTTTTCGTCCTCAAAGCCTTGAGATCAATAAGAACTCCAATAACATTTCAATATCAGCAATATCCAAAGCATAATGAAAAGAGAAGCCCTCACATCCTTTTATATTTTCTTCCTTAAAAGCTTTGGGAAACTTCCCCAATATGGGTGCCACACATGAGAGGAAACATTTTTTTAAAAAATTAGAAAAAAACATTTCTTTCCATCCTTTTCTAATCTTTTTTTTTTCACTTTTCCCTAGGATTAGAAAAAAAGCACTTTATTTCCTTTCTTTTTCCCACTTTCCCTAGGCGTTCCCCTTTTGGCATAAATAATTAATTTATTTTTAAATGCTCACATGGTCCCCCTTTTAAAACCATTTTAAGTTGTGTCTCCTAGGCATAGGGGTACAACTTAACTTTATAATATTTAATTATGCCAAAGTTGCCTTTTTATAAATAAAATAATAAAGTGCCCATATATTATTTTTGTCCATCCCAAGCAAAGACTGCCGAGGAAGAACTCAACGCCATACTCTACCATAGATCATGCTTCCAAAAATAGTACTTACTAAAAATAGTAAGTCCTCGGATGCCAATGCATGTCATATCACCCTGAAGCTCTCTGAAAACCCAAAAGGAATCCAATAATCAAACTGCCATACACTGACAAACAGATCCCCAAAAGCTCAGAAGAAATCACCACACAGCTGGAAACCCTAATTATTGCCTCTGACTAGCCTACGGGCCTCCGAAATAGGCTAACGGTCAATCCTGGATATTACTGATGAGAAGGGGACATTACAATCCACCCTTCCCAAGATTGCTTGCCCTCAAGCAATCGCAAATCAGTCCGCTGCTCCACTCTAATCTATATGCCATAAAACCACAAAGTATGAAGCAACTCAATAGAATCCATGTGTAACAATGCACTCAACAAATCAATACCTGGATCCCAAACCAAAATATAGAACCAGTTGTATGAGATGAGGAAGAAATATCTCAACCAAACACCATGAGACAACCACCCATGAAGAAAGTCCAGCAAAAAGATGTATAAATGAACTGTCACATGTCAATACATCAACACATGAAATCTCTCAACATCGCTGATATAACCCAGGCCAGCGATGAGGATGATATCATAGGTGTCATCAAACCAATGAAAACCAAAGAAATCTATCTCATACTCCATGTCCATCCAAAAGACATACCTCCACACACTCCTAGACCGCTGAATCGCTGATGTAAACCATGAAAAATCAAGAAGTGCTATATGATTCCAACTAGGACAACCACTAATCCATGAGGAATCTATGAATATGAAGTCACCAATCAACAAATAGATTGCTGCCATGTCATGAGAAATAGGTGACAAACCCAAAGGTGTAGCATAGATGCCATCAACATTCATCAAAGACAACTCTTGAGTGGCTGGCCCACTAGGAGTGTCCTCCACAAAATCATTATCACCATCAAGAAAATAATCAACAACAACTGAATTTTCTGAATTAGTCAACCTTTGATCATCATCATCTAAAGAATGGTGCATATCATGAATATGTTGAAGATGGAGCTTGGCTTGTTGAGCCAACAACTTGGCTTGCTTTGCCCTCTCTAGCCAACCATCATTTAGCATTTGGGACTGCTCTAAATCAACTGTTCCAAAGTGTTTAAAATCAGTCCTAAAGTGAGATGGATCATATAAATTACCATGACCAATGCACGCATCTTGTTAACCAACCAAAGTAGAAACAATATCACTCCTTTTCCAATGGTTAGAAGCTGCAATATAATTAGGAAGTGAGGATATATCCCTGCTGTTCAAAATCAGAAAATTAGGACTGAATTCTTCATTCTTATCCATGCCTTTGAAGTCATCAATGTTAGAGCAAACAAACATGCTCTTAACTGTCCCATCATTTGTCTCATTCTTGAGTGGCTTAAGCACAATGTGTTTACCCATGTGAGTAAACTCTAATATCATCTTGCTGAAGTCTGGACAAATCTTCCAAGAGATTTCAACCATTGAATACCTAACACCACTTCATTCTCCTTAATGTTGATAATATCAACTACAAACTCAGGATTAGAGAAATCTTGTTTCTCATCATGTATGGAGTGGTGTATGTTACGAATTTCTTTGGACTGATTTATTGTTGTTGTTCTAATGTAAACAAATTCAGTCCTCTTGGAAGAAACAACATCAAAATAGTCATGCTTAACCAATGCAACATGTAAGCTATCATTTGGAAACTCATTGTCACCAATTACACGATGAATAGGGGTTGCAAGTTCATGTAAATGAAAAAGTATAACGATGCTATCCCCAACTAGAGATTTAGGACTGATTGTACCTTTTCTTTCATTACCCTAGAAATCTTTAACGCAAGAGCACACTTGCATACACTTGGAAGCCCAATTTTGTAGCATATCAAATCTTGAAGTTATGACATCCTTATACTCAAAGAATCAACATCATAAGGGTGAGTAATCAACATACAAATCGATTCATGTTCTTTTCCCACTGCTGTTATAAATTCAGATTGTTGGCAAGTAGAAGTTCCCACCATCACCTCATGCTTATCTATCTTTGCATGAATATCTACCATGCTACATTTCTTGTCACCACCATCTAGCTTGGATTCATGCTCATGTGATGTCAAAAGATTGCTGTCCCATTTTCTAATCCATACCATCACCTCCATAACTAATATGTTTTCCCTTACTAGCAAACTCCAAAGTACAGCATGTAGGACAAACCAAACATTATCAAAATGCAAGATCTTCCTAGTAAGCAACCTCTTAGTCTCCCTAATTAGCTCTCTAAGACAAAATGCTTCATATGATCTTAACAATTGTCCTCCCATTGTAAATGATGCATGACTAACCAAATTGAAATCAATAATGTTCCATTCCACACAAATGGATATAACACTTGTGGCTGATCCATCAAGTGTGTGACCAATATCATCATTGTTTTGAGCCTTCAAATAGCTCTTTAAAAAAGGAAAGTCATAGACCTCATGATGCAAAGTAGATGCCCAAACTGAATTTCCTAAATCATTCCTCCTTTCTTCTTCACACAACTCAACATGCTCTTCTTGTGGGCTTTCCTAAAGAAGTTCTTCCCTTGTATACTCAACATCCACACAAATTCCATTTTTAACACCCAATTTTTGAGCGCCATCTATAGAAAACTCTATGGTACTATTATCCTTATGTGAACTTGTTACCTCATGATGGAGTGAAGGAATATAACTGCTGTTATAAAAATCAAAATACCTATCATATTCTTGTACCATGTCTTCAAGCTTCACAAGTGCATCTCCACTAAAAATTTCAAGCCCAACACTTACACTTTGTGTACCAACACTCGTAGACTCATCTCCACAAGTTCTTCCATGTGTAAGAGTAGCAATCTCATAAAAATGACAAAGAATATCGCTGTCCCAAATCAGACCTTTGGAATCCTCTTTTATGCTCACATTGTAGTGTAATGTCCCCTTTTTAGCCCAGTTAGGCAGTTGAGGAGTTAGTCTATTATTTGTTCACGTAGACTAACTAACGCGGTTAGGGAACCATGGATGGCAGTGCTTTGGATGCGTTACTCAGTTGTGGGATGTCGGTTTGGGTTCAATTGTGACAGTTGGCTCTGTTAGTGATGGTTGAGGTGTTCAGTGCCATTTCGGGATTTTCAGACTGGGAGTGGAAGCATCTCGTCGAGCCCTTTCTGACGAGCTATAGAACTCCAGATTTTGACATCATCTTGGCCTTCGTTTTAAAGTCTGAAAGTTAAATTAATTATTTTAATTTGGACTTGAGAAATATTGAAGTAAAGTAACTTTATGGAAATAAATATTAAAAGGGTCACTTAGGAGTTGGGCGCCCATCCCAAGGGGGAAATAAAGTAATTCAAAAATATAATATTCCCCTCAAAAAAGCAACACCTTCTTGAAGAAAAGCATAAAAGGAGGTAAAAAGCTCTCATTTGGTTTATGCTTAGAATTATTATTTTCTTCTCTTGTTTCTTAGAGCTTGAAGAGCTTTGAGGGTTTGACCTGAACTTGCTGAGACGAAAACCTCTGCAAGATACGGTTTGATCTTGGCTTCTAGGGACGAAAACCTCCATTAGCAAATACTATTGAGGTGGATGCATTCAGTATTCACATTCGTGCTTCATTGAGATTCATTTGATGAGGGTTTTGAAGAGCTATATGTTATTTTCTGCAGTTTCCATGGAGATCTTTTATGCAGGTTGCAAGACTATTTTAATGCAGATTTGAGGAGTTTGTGGTGCTTCTTTTTGGACTGTATTGTCCTTTCTTGCAGGCCATACTTTCCTCAACCTGGCCATACCATGTGGTGTGAGGATTTGGAAGTCTTTATTGTTGTTTTGTCTTCCACTCTATTCACCTTGTATTAGCAGCCATGTACAGATCAGAAAGAGCAGTTTAGGGAGGGTGCTGGCATTCATACTTGCTGATTTATCATTGCAGCCTAGCCGTACGTGTTCATGGGTGACGTTGGGACTGCCTGGAGGTTGTCCTGAGCATTACAATGGCTGTTATCCTTCTCTATTTGAGGCGTCTAGAGCCTCTATGACTGATATTTTGCATTGTAAGAACAATCCTTTTATTTGTCATGGACTTGGAATGATTTCTATGCATACCCAGTAGCTGGTCCATCTTCAGCACTTGTACAAAGTATCATATTTTCATGTGGGTATGTGATGATAATTCATATTTAATGATTCTTTGATCTTGGTAGATGTTAGTTTGCTTATATTCATTGTTCTTTTTCTGGGTTTGAAATATATGTTATATATTGTAAGGAAGCAAAAATCGTTCGGAGAAAAAATCGGCAAACCAAAAAGTATAAAAAAATTTCAAAAAATCATGAAAAAATCGGGAAAAAAATCGAATCTCCCAAAAACGTAGAAAAATATAAAAAAGGAAAGGAAACCCTGATGTTTTTTAAATGATATAAATTTTATAATAGAATGATAAATATTATATTTAATATTATAATATATAACTATTAATAATGTAATATATAAATATAATAATATTTATAATATATTATTATATTTATAATAAATATTAATAATATAATATATATAATATTATATTATTATACTATATTAATGTAGAAAAATATAGATTAATGATATAAATATTATATTTTAATATTATAATATATAACTATTAATAATATAATTATATTTGCCGATGATGGCATGGTTCGGTGGTTAAGTCACTCGGTTGTAGTGGCGGCCACCAGAGTTCAAACCCCCGCTGGGCCAACGAGCTCGCAAGGCTTTACGCCTTCGCTGGGTCAATGTGCTCGCGGGTTTGAAGTGTTCTTCCTAGGGGATGAGGTCCCCCAGTTGTGGCCTCACCGGTTCATTGCTCCGGGCAAAAGCATTCGCGTGGAGCCGGAGGGCGTGTCGCACCAGCGTCGCCGGTCACGTTAAAAAGTTTACCAGGCGCATTATCTTTTTTTTTTAAAAAAAAAATAATAATAATAATAATAATATAATTATATTTATAATATATTATTATATTTATAATAAATATTAATAATATAATATATAATATTATATTATTATAATATATTAATGTAGAAAAATATAGATTAATTATATAAATATTATATTTTAATATTATAATATAGAAATATTATAATAAATATTAATAATATAATATCTAATATTATATTATTATAATATATTGATGTATATATAGATTAATAACACATTATATTATAATATTATAAATATTATTGTATAATATTATAAATAGAATAATAAATACTAAATTATTAGTCGTAATATATTACAAAGGCATCTAAATAATTAAATGGCATATGGGGGAAGCAATAGATAAAAGGTATCATTAATTAGTCGATGGGCTTTTATATGTGAGCATTATAGTGCTCGAAAATTGTCTCACGCCGTAAAAAAAATTCAGATTACATACTAGGAATGGTTGGATCCCATTTCTTCCGGCCATTTTTGGATCCCATTTCTTCCATGCTAAACTCGTAAAAACAATTCACGCCAGAAGATTTTCTAAACTCATCAAAAAAAATTCATGCCGGAAGATTTTCTAAACTTGTCAAAAAGTTCACGCCGGAAGATTTTCCAAAAAAAATTCATGCCGGAAGATTTTCTAAACTTGTCAAAAAGTTCATGCCGGAAGATTTTCCAAAAAAATTCATGTCGGAAGATTTTCTAAAGTCGTCGGTTGTTCGCACGCAGGGAAAATTAATGCAGAAAGCCCTAGACGCCCGCTAGAAACGAAAAACAAAAACCCTAGAAATGAAATGATGACTGTTGAGCACGATTTATATAAAAATCTGATTTTTTGGGTTAAAAATCACCTAACTGGACGATTCGCGATTTTTTGGCGATTTCTACTTCTATGATATATTGCACTGTTCCATCAACACACATTGCAAGAAAACTGAAACCCCTTCTACATCTTCTCTCTAGTATGAAAGAACACTAAAAAAAATTAAAAATAACAAAAGATTTTTAAAAGAACCAACAGGTATGTAATGTCCCCTTCGTGACAAATGGTTAGTCCATCACTCAGTTCCCGTGGACTAGCAGTTTGGATAGGGAACTGGAGTTAGTTTGGTTCGGAGGCATTTGTCGATGATGGAGAGTTGGTTCACTTTCAGAGGATCCAGTTGGCACCTTCAGAGTTGGCCCAGTTTGATCTTGAGCGTTACTATTTTTAGTAAGTTCAGGTTCAGTGTCGGTTCAGGATTTTCAGAGTGGGGTCAAAAGTGTCTCGTCGAGACCTTTCCGACGAGCTAAAGAACATGGCATTCCGACACCGTCTTCATATTTATTTTAAAGTCTGAAGTTTAATATAATTATTTGTTGGGACTTTACAAATAAATATTATATGGTCACTTTATAAAAATAAGTTAAACTTAAAAGTGACCCTCTAGGAGGTGGGCGCCCATGGGAGTCATAAGGGGATGAAAATTAAATAATAAAACAAATGCAAATTCCCTCCAAAAGGGGCGTTGGCCTTGGAGTAAGTTATAAAGGTGCTGAAAGGCTCATTTTGGATCATGCTTGCTTTGTGATATTTTCTTATGAGAGCTCTACTAGGGTTTCAAGGGTTTGTGCATTCAAACCAAGCTTTTGGAGACGAAAACCTCCATTAGTATCGGCATTCTACAGGTGTGCAATACCACCCAAAGGTGCCTCCGTTGGTGGATGTATCCAGCATTCACATTTGTGCTTCAATGGAGTTCGGAGATAAAGTTTTGGAGCTGATTTGCTACATCCTTTGATGGTGATTGATCGTATTGAGTTTCTTAGAGACCAGAGAGGCAAATCAAAGTGATTAAAGGTGCAGATTGAAAGAGGTTTGGGACTGTTGTTATTGGTAGCTGCTAGCCGTACCATTGCAGCAAGGTCGTACCATTCCTTGTGGCTTCTACATTGCATTTTCTTGCATTCAGGACACTCTACCTTGGTCGACTAGCACTGTAGAGGGTGTGCAGACTTATAACAGCAGATAACAGAGGATTTCATTGTGGATTTATTGCTGTTCATGCTCAGACCAGGCCGTACTACCTTACCTGAAGGGACATGGGCTTCATAGAAGCTCAATCTTTGGAGTTGCAGTCACTATATCTTCTCTATTTGGGGCATTTAGGGCCTCTTACTTTGCTGATATCATTTGTATGTTCATTTCTTGTATCCCTTGGGAGTTTGGAGTCATTTTCAGCCATACCCATTGCTGGTCCGGCTACAGCTATTGTATGAAGTTGCAAATCTCAACATGGGTATGTGTTAGTAATTCATCATTGGTCTTTTTGCTATCTGGGTTGTTGTTAGTTTCCTCAAAATTCATTATAGATTTTCTGGGTTATCTCTATTTGCTATCTATTGTATGCTCCGGCAACACACATTTGCAGGAAAACTAAAACCCCTTCTGCATCTTCTCTCTAGTCTGAAAGATCACACTAAAAATAAAAATAAAACACATAAAAAGATCTTTAAAAATATACAAACAGGTACGACACATTACAGTGGTATCAGAGCTATGATCTTGCCATCCTGTGAGGTTGAAATAGACATGCAAAAGTGAGAATGAGACATGTAGCCGAGTGCCGATAGATATTACTTTAGACAGAGACAGGGTACAAGAAATCCACAGAGAACACAGAATCCGCAGTCAGGGCAACCAGAGAATCCTATGCCACAAATTGATCCCTTTGATACTGATATAGAGGTTGTAGTTGCTGAAGAGCAACCAGTGGTATTTTATAGTGAGGAAGATCTCGAAGTTCCTAAAACAAATCTTTTTTCCGGGGTACTTCCAGAACATCCTGAAGACATGGGAGACAGGGAGATTGGAGAACCTGGCACTAGAGATATCTTTAATGATTTGGCTCGAGGGCAGCAGCAGATTGTTGAGAGCTTGGACAAGTCCCAGTTGGCACTTGCATGGCTTCTTGGCTGATTATTCCCTGAGCTGGAGGAGGAAGAGGAAAATGGAGACCGGAATAGATACCGGAATGACAGGAACGGAGATAGGAATGATAGGGATAGGGACAGGAATGACAGGAATGAGGATGATAGACGTAGAGACCGAGGTCATGGAGACCGAGGTAATGGAGAGCGGATTGGTGACAAAAACAATGGGGATAGAAACAGACATAGAGATCATGATGGAGAGGCTTCGGTGAATAACCGGGGTGCTACACAGCTCACAGCTGTAGGTAGACCAAGCATTCCTATCTTTATACCGAGGGACGAGGTGCCCAAAATGGATGCTACACAGTTGGAGTTCCAGGAGGAGATCTTTAGGGATTGGCAGGCTTCCAGTGCGGAGTTTAGAGCGGAGATGACTTTCAGAGACTATTCAGATCTCCGGATGAGACACAGACCCAGAGGGGGTAACAGGAAGCAAAATAATGAGCTACAGAAGAAAGTCAATAAGATGACTTTACCCTACTTTGATGGTTCAGGGAAAACTACAACAAGAGTTTGGGTCCAAAAGTTGGACAGTTATTTACAGATCAGCCCCATGCCTGAGACTGATGCCATCACGTATGCAGCCTTGCACTTGGAGGGCAGTGCACACAAGTGGAGTAATGGGAAGGTGACACTAGGACATGACCAGATTACCTCGTATGTTGAGTTCACAGTCAAACTCATAGACAGGTTTGATAAGAAAGATCCAAAGTTGCAGTTCAAGGAGCTGGCATAGTTGAGACAGAGTGGGTCGGTAGACTCATACATAGCAGAGTTCCAGGATCTCTCGGTCATGGTTTCAGATATATCAGAGAGGAGGTTGATCATGCTCTTCGTTAATGGGCTGTCTGATCCTCTATGAGGATGGGCTAAGGGTTTGGACCCTATGACATTACAAGAGGCCATGAAGAAGGCCCGTGATATGGAGTCTTCCGCGTGGAGCAAATTTCAGAGCAAGAATTTTCAGCATCGGAGGGATAAGGAGAGAGATAGCAAACCTTTCCATAGGGACTCAGGACACCAGCCACAGAAGAGCTCTTCCAGACTGGACAACGAGCAGTTGAATGATCTCAGGAGGAAGAAACTTTGTTTTCACTGCAGAGAGCCTTGAGATCCTAAGCACAAGTGCGCTGCCCAAGGGAAGGCAAAACAGATTGAGTACTTCTCAGCAAATGAGTCTGTGGAGTCGGACACGCATTCATAGCAGCATAAAGAGGATGATGATTCAGGGACAGAAGTTGCATTTGAAGTACTAGATAAGGATGAGGATACCTCCCTACCCACAGCCCATATTTCTAGCATTCAAAGAGGGGTCATTCAGGATCCGAGGAGTATTGGGTGGACAGAGGTGCATTACCTTGCTAGATACAGGTGCCACTCATAACTTCATTGATGAGGGCTTGGTTACCAAGAGGGGGTTGAAGACAGGAGTTTTCAAGGTTCAGAGTGAAGGTAGCAGATGGCTTCGTACTCACTTGCACTAGGAGGATTCCTAACTTGACCATCCAGCTAAATAACTACACTTTCCAGTCAGAGTTTTATGTTGTTAGCATGGGTGACATGGATGTTGTGTTGGGTATGAAGTGGTTACATGAGATAGGAGAGTTCACTCTCAACTTGAGGACAATGGAGATGAAATTCGAGGTGAATGGGGTTAGACATGTGCTCAGAGGCATTTCAAATGGTGGATTGAGGTGTATTTCTCTCAGGCGGATGGAGAGATTGATTCGCCATGATCAGGTGCAATGGGCGGCAGAAGTGATGGTGATGCCCGCAATTTCAGAGCAGCAGAAGCGTGAGTATCCACCTGACATACAGGCACTTCTAACTAAACACACCAAAGTGTTTAGTGATATTCCACCAGGTAGACCCCCTGACAAGGGAATAGAACATGTGATCGAGTTGAAGGGTGCAAAGCCCGTGATTACTACTCCATACAGGCACCCCAAAAGGTATAAGGATGAAATCAAGAAAGCTATCAAAGAGCTTCTCGCTATGGGACACATAAGGCCGAGTAAGAGTCCATTTGCATCATCAGTTGTGTTACTAAAAAAAAAAGGATGGGACTCTTAGGATGTGCATTGATTACAGGGAACTCAATAAGAAAACAATTAAGAACAGGTATCCCATACCCAAGATAGATGAGTTGATTGATGACTTGCACAGGGCCTGTTACTTCTCCAAGATAGATTTGAGATCCGGGTATCATCAAATTCAGGTCAGGACGAGGATGTGGAGAAGACAGCATTCAGGTGTCACTATGGGCACATTGAGTTCTTGGTCATGCCATTCGGCTTGACAAATGCACCAGCGACTTTTCAGTCTTGCATGAACAGAGTTTTCCAAGAACAGTTGAGGAGGTTTGTTTTGATATTTTTTGATGATATTTTGATTTATAGCAAGACATGGGAAGAGCATCTAAAACACATTGACATTGTTCTGAGCATTCTGGAGAGAGAGTCTTTGTATGCTCAGATGTCAAAGTGTGAGTTTGGGATGACCGAGTTGTTATACTTGGGTCACATTATTAGTGCAGGCAGTGTGAAGGTGGACCCAGAGAAGATTCAGGCAATAGTGCACTAGCCACCACCAAAGAATCTCACTCAGCTAAAGGGATTCCTTGGTTTATGTGGGCATTACCACAAATTCGTGAAGGGGTTTTCTTAGTCTGCTGCACCCCTCACAGATTTGACTCGTAAGGATGCTTTTAGTTGGTCAGGGAGTACACAGGAGTGTTTTGATAGATTCAAACAGATTATGAGTACATGCCCTGTGTTGGCAATACCAGATTTCGGCAAGCCTTTCGAGTTGCAGTGTGATGCCTCAAGAGAAGGCATTGGTGCAGTGATTATGCAGGATAAGCACCCCATAGCATTTGAGAGCAAGAAGTTGAGGGGTGTGGAATGTAGCTACAGCATTTATGACAAGGAGATGTTAGCCATAATGCATGCATTGGCTAAATTCAGACAATATTTAGTAGGCAGCAAATTTGTAGTCAAGATAGATCATAACGGTCTGAAGCATTTCCTTGGACAGAAGGATTTGAACGAGAGGCAACAGAAGTGGGTCAGCAAGCTACAGGGCTACGACTTTGATATTGTATATGTCAAAGGTAAGAAGAATGTTGTTGCCGATGCTTTATCCAGGAGGCCCCATTTGTGTGCACTAGGTGCCATTGCAGATGATTGGAGAGAAATGATATCAGCTGAGTATGCTAAGGATGCATGAGCTAGTGGAATAATTGATGGCACCATTAAGGATGACAGGTACACCGTGGTAAATGATTTAATCATTTACAAGGGCAGGATCTTTTTGGTGTCAAGATCACAGATGAAGCAGAAAGTTTTGAGGGCATTCCATGACTTGCTGATGGCAGGACACTTGGGGTACTTCAAAACTTATAGGCAAGTTAGAGAGAGGTTCACCTGGAAGGGCCTCAAGACAGAGGTGATGTAGTATGTGAGAGAGTGCCCAATATGCCAGCAAAACAAACAGGAGCACTCATTTCCAAGAGGATTATTGCAGCCCCTGCCCATTCCTGATAGGAAATGGGATAGCATTTCGATGGACTTTATCACCGGGTTACCAAAAGTCCAAGGCAGGGATTGCATTTTCGTGGTAGTGGACAGATTGACAAAGTATGCACATTTCTTTGCCATCCCTACCACTTTCACTGCAGCACAGGTAGCAAACTTGTTCTTTCGTGAGGTATTTCAACTCCATGGGTTGCCTCGTAACATTGTCAGTGATACGGACAGCAGGTTCCTCAGTAACTTTTGGCAGGAGCTCTTCAAGTTGACAGGGACAGAGCTCACACCCAGTATGAGTTACCACCCCCAAACAGATGGACAGACAGAGATTGTTAATAAATGGGTGGAAGGATACCTCCGCAATTATGTTTCAGGACAGCAGAAGGCATGGGTGAAGTGGCTTCATATGGGGGAGTACTGTTATAATTCTACTTACCACATGTCCATTCAGATGTCACCCTTCATGGCATTGTACAGGTATGAGGCACCGAGCTTTGTTGATTTGTTGTTTGGTGATAGCTGAGTGCCCAAGGCCAAAGACCTTCAAGAGAGTCAGGACATCATGAGGTCTTTGAAGGAGAATATACAGAAGGCTCAGAATTAGCAGAAGCAGTATGCAGATCAGCAGAGGACTAAGCGATCTTTTGAGGTTGGTGACATGGTATACCTCGTGCTGCAGCCCTATAGGTAGTCCACTCTCAAGAAGAGTGGGGCAGAGAAGTTGAAGCCACGGTATTATGGACCTTTCAGAATCTCCAAGAGGATTGGAGAAGTGGCTTATGAGTTGGAAATTCCAACAGGTAGTAGGGTACACAATGTATTCCATGTATCTCGCCTCAAGAAGGCGTTGGGACATAATGTGATACCTTCAGTTGAGTTGCCTCCTCTTGATGAAGAGGGGAAATTGATATCGGTACCCGAAGCTATAATACCAAGTAACGTAATTTGAGGAGGATCATCAGAGAGTACCTAGTCAAATGGAAGAACCTGTCAGTGGAGGATACTACTTGGGAGAATGAGCAGATATTGGAGCATCCTGACTTGAGATTGCTTGAGGCAAGCAATCTTAGGGAGGGCAGACTGTAATGTCCCCTTCGTGACACATGGTTAGTCCATCACTCAATTCCCGTGGACTAGCAGTTTGGATAGGGAACTGGAGTTAGTTTGGTTCAGAGGCATTTGTCGATGATGGAGAATTGGTTCGCTTTCAGAGAATCCAGTTGGCACCTTCAGAGTTGGCCCAGTTTGATCTTGAGCGTTACTATTTTTAGTAAGTTCGGATTCAGTGTCGGTTCGGGATTTTCAGAGTGGGGTCAAAAGCGTCTCGTTGAGACCTTTCCAACGAGCTAAAGAACATGGCATTCCGACACTGTCTTCATATTTATTTTAAAGTCCGAAGTTTAATATAATTATTTGTTGGGACTTTACAAATAAATATTATATGGTCACTTTATAAAAATAAGTTATAACTTAAAAGTGACCCTCTAGGAGGTGGGCGCCCATGGTAATCATAAGGGGATGAAAATTAAATAATAAAACAAATGCAAATTTCCTCCAAAAGGGGCGTTGGGCTTGGAGTAAGTTATAAAGGTGCTGAAGGGCTCATTTTGGATCATGCTTGCTTTATGATATTTTCTTATGAGAGCTCTGCTAGGGTTTCAAGGGTTTGTGCATTCAAACCAGGGTTTTGGAGACAAAAACCTCCATTAGTATTGGCATTCTACAGGTGTGCAATACCACCCAAAGGTGCCTCTGTTGGTGGATGTATCCAGCCTTCACATTTGTGCTTCAATAGAGTTCGGAGATAGAGTTTTGGAGTTGATTTGCTACATCTTTTGATAGTGATTGATCGTATTGAGTTTCTCAGAGACCAGAGAGGCAAATCGAAGTGATTAAAGGTGCAGATTGAAAGAGATTTGGGACTGTTGTTATTGGTAGCTGCTAGCTGTACCATTGCAGCAAGGCCGTACCATTCCTTGTGGCTTCTACATTGCATTTTCTTGCATTCAAGACACTCTACCTTGGTCGACTAGCACTGTAGAGGGTGTGCAGACTTATAACAGCAGATAATGGATGATTTTATTGTGGATTTATTGTTGTTCATGCTCAGACCAGGTCGTACTACCTTGCCTGAAGGGACATGGGCTTCATAGAAGCTCAATCTTTGGAGTTGCAGCCACTATATCTTCTCTATTTGGGGCATTTAGGGCCTCTTACTTTGCTGATATCATTTGTATGTTCATTTCTTGTACCCCTTGGGAGTTTGGAGTCATTTTCAACCATACCCATTGCTGGTCCGGCTACAGCTATTGTATGAAGTTGCAAATCTCAACATGGGTATGTGTTAGTAATTCATCATTGGTCTTTTTGCTATTTGGGTTGTTGTTAGTTTCCTCAAAATTCATTGTAGATTTTCTGGGTTATCTCTATATGCTATCTATTGTATGCTCCGGCAACACACATTTGTAGGAAAACTAAAACCCCTTCTGCATCTTCTCTCTAGTCTGAAAGATCACACTAAAAATAAAAATAAAACACATAAAAAGATCTTTAAAAATATACAAACAGGTATGGCACATTATAGTGGTATCATAACAGAAGATCTTGCCATCCTGTGAGGTGTGATTCAGACATGCATATGAAAAAATGAGACATGCAGCCTGTTTGGGTTGCTACCCTTTTCTTGCAGGTCTTCAAGTGTTGGACAAATTCTTAGCTTTGCATGTGGGTGATCAGCGCTTGCATGAGTGTTCAGAGTTGGGCAGTTGAAAGGTTTGATCAGTGAATGTGAGGTCATGGCATCTCTCATGAAGGACGATCTTTGTGAAAGACTTTTTGATGCAGGATTGAAACTGAAATTTTTGCCATGGTCAGATGAGAGACTTCTCAGCACTTTGGAAGAAGATGAGAAATATTTATCTAAAATCCCTTAGACACTTTCTGAGTCAATGCGGGTGGCTTTGGTTCCTTCAAAGACTTCGCTGTGTAAGCCCGAGTTGTTGAGGCATCCAGACAAGAAGGTAAGATTGGCAGTTATCACATGCATCAGTGAAGTCATGAGAATTTCAGCTCCTAAAGCACCCTACAAGGATGACTTAATGAGGGAGATGTTACAATTGATTATTGAGAGCTTTCATGGGCTGGGTGATACCAGAAGCTTATCTTTTAAAAAGATTGCTAAGATGTTGGAAATTATGGCTGAGGTCAGATCATGTCTTTTTATTTTATCTTAAGCGTATTGATTTAATTCTCAACATGTTTCATTATTTCTTTGACAAAATCAAAAAGCATCATGCGGATAGTGTTAAAACAGCAATGCAAACTATCTTGTCTCTGACTATAGATGAAGATGATGACATCTCCAAGTTGTTATTATCTAACTTGCTAAGTATTTGGAGAAAAGAACAGCATGTTTCACCCGCAGCACATGAGTTGTCAAAGACATTGGTTGAGCAGAAAATTGAGAAAGTTAAAAATCATTTGACGGAAGAGGCATCTATTGCTTGTGGTTTACAGGTTTTAAGGATTCCTATAATAAGCAAGAACCAAATGAGAAGACAAGGTCTATGCTTCTCTTGCAAAGAATTTTGGGAGCCTAACCACCAATGCACGGATAAAAAGGACTCACAACTTGATGATGGTTTGGCAGAAGCTCTTAAAGTTACTTTCAGCGCTCAAGAGGTTGTTATCAGCCCTGACAACAATTCTGATTTTTATGACAGCAGTCATTCTTTTGAGCGTAGTCTTGATTTAAATGTTATGGCACATGAGGAAAATGTTGTAGAAGAGATTTCTAATGTTAGCACACAAGATATGAATGTCAAACACAAGGAAAGCAAGGAGAATACAAGCCATACCAGTTCTAATTTGTGTGACAGCAGTCTGATCTATTTGCATCAACGTGAGGTTACCGCCATTACACATGAGAATGATGGTTGTGTGGAGACACCTAATGTAGACACTCAAGTTTCGGGTGATATTGATGCAATAGGCATTGTGGATTCAAGCCACAACAAGTTTGATTTTGTAAATCAGACCTTAAAAGATGAGAACAAAACTGAAAAGTGGCCTAATGGAGATGGTTTCGAAGATTGTTTGACATATGTATGTGCATCTATTTTGATAGGGGAGGTGTGCATTGATATTGGCAAATCAACAGCCTCTAGCATGTCATTTGAGCCATCCATAGAGGTTTATAGCAGCAGTACACTTGATGAGGATGTGTGCGAAGTTGATAGCACACATGAGGATGCTTACCAATCGGTGAGTGATGATGATTCAGCCTCTTACCATAGTGCAGGTTACAAATTAGAAAATTTGTGTGGAGATGATTTGTCACAGGGGTCTCATCATTTGGCAGGGCAACTAAAAGTGAACGAAGCCATGATTGCTTCAGCCTTAGAACACTTTGATGTTGTTCAGCAATTGGTGGCACGTTGTTGTTGGACTCCAGGTATATATGAGCACCCTGATAGTGGACTTTCCCTTGCCTAGTTTTAGGCACTTAGAGATGTAGTTGGAATAATGAAGAATAATTACCTACAGTTGTTATCAAATAGAGATCATCTTCTCACACTCGATGGTATCTATTATGATGCTCTAAAGGGGAAGGAAGAGGAGGTTGATGAGCTCACCTATGAGCTTGAGGTCACCACGGACTCGTTGAAGAGCGCTCAATCAACCCTTCAAGAGTCAAAGTTACAGATAGATGAGCTTACCATGGAGTTGAGCTTAGCATAGTCTTCATCTCCAGCAGTCATAGTTCTGATATCTATGACAATTACTGGTGATGAGCATACACCCACGAATAGTGGTAAGGAGTACTTTGTGGATGTGGCTACACCCATTACAGTTGCAGGTGCAGGTGATAGAGATGGGATGGGTGCTTTGGTTGAGAGTAGTAGAGAACCAGATGTTGCATCAGGGGTCTCTGAGGATAGTCCCATGATAGGTGATGCAGAGTAGGTTATTGATAGCTCGTACGAGGAGTTAGTGGATTTCCCTGAGAGTTGTGTGACAAGTCACCACACTACTCCATCATTTTCACAAGAGAGATGCAGGGCATCATTCAGTGGGGAGATCGCTTCTCATGTTGATTTGTTTCCCTTTCCTGAGAGTAAATCAGAGATTGCATCTTATGCAACTGATTGTGATCGACAGCTTACGGAGTGACAGAGGTGGAGAGATCCGCTGATGGTTACCGAGGGTAAGGTTGTTCAAACCTTAACTCATATCAACAGCACCCACAAGTTTGTGGACGACCTCTTTTGGAAGGCACAATTGGAGGAAAGGCAAATAGGGGTAGTAGTGGACACTTCTATATCTAATTTGCGAACTATCCAACATGCCATAGAGTGGATTAAATCAGAATACCTCCAATTGCTTTCGGATCGGGATTTGGCTATTGGGTATGCAAAGAGGACTTGCAGAGTATCTACCCAATTAGCCATTCAGGATCGGAGACATGAGCCATCATCTGATTCAAGTGATGAGAGTGATGAGTGTGTTCCCCATGGCTATGACGGTCAACCGTTGACACAGGCAGGTGCTTATTATCTTGACTGCATAGTGAGGAGTGCTCATCATTTCTCCTTTAGTCCACACATAGATGACCTGATGATGCGTAAGTGTGGATTGGCTCGGGATTTATACCATCCATTGTGGGATGAAGGGTTGCCATCTACAGAAGATGGAACTAGAGATTGCAAGTGTCTGACTCAGATATATCCAGAGGATTACTTGCAAGGTCAGAGATCAGTTTACCATCGTGCTGATGTGTACCGGACAGAGTTTGCAACTCCTTTGTCTCAAAAATTTCCATTGGAGACATGGCTTCAGAGAGGTTGCAGTATCAATAGGCATGATGACCTGTTTGGCCTTTCCAGTGGTGGTGGAGGAGAGTCTTATTATTTCCTTGACTTGGGAGGAGCAGTTTCATATCTTCCAGCACCTATGTTGAATAGTCAACACATCCTTGGGAGTTTTGCAGTGGATGAAAGGGGATGTGGTGGTTCAGACACTTCGAGATTCAATTACCTCTTCATGATTAATGGATGTGAGGTTCTGATGTGTTGGGATCCAGGTGGTGACAGGTTTGGCATGACAGTTCAGTTAGATTCCGATGTGTTGCTTCACCACTCTCTACATGGTGAAGATTATATCAGAGTAGCGCAGTGGAAGTCAACGGGTGATGTGTATGGCAGACTTCCATTTTGGCTTTGGGACCCAGGGGTTCCTATGTCTAGTGGATTGTTCTATATTGGGGTAGCTACCTACATTGATGTTGAGCATGGTTTTACCTCTACCCAGCCAATGCAGTGGAGATGATGTTGGACATTCTTCAAATTGATTTGGGATCCTGGTGTTCAGCTTTGGCATGCAGGTGCAGATTGCTTGAGGGCAAGCAATCTCCGGGAAGGGCGGACTGTAATGTCCCCTTTTTAGCCCGGTTAGGCAGTTGAGGAGTTAGTCTATTATTTGTTCCCGTAGACTAACTAATGCGGTTAGGGAACTATGGATGGCAGTGCTTTGGATGTGTTACTTAGTTGTGGGATGTCGGTTTGGGTTCAATCGTGACAGTTGGCTCTGTTAGTAATGGTTGAGGTGTTCGATGCCATTTCGGGATTTTCAGACTGAGTAGAAGCGTCTCATCGAGCCCTTTCCGACTAGCTATAGAACTCCAGATTCCGACATCATCTTGGCCTCCGTTTTAAAGTCTGAAAGTTAAATTAATTATTTTAATTTGGACTTAAGAAATATTCAAGTAAAGTGACTTTATGGAAATAAATATTAAAAAGGGTCACTTAGGAGTTGGGCGCCCATCCCAAGGGGGAAATAAAGTAATTCAAAAATATAATATTCCCCTCAAAAAAGCAATGCCTTCTTGGAGAAAAGCATAAAAGGAGGTAAAAAGCTCTCATTTGGTTTATGCTTGGAATTATTATTTTCTTCTCTTGTTTCTTGGAGCTTGAAGAGCTTTGAGGATTTGGACTGAACTTGCTGAGACGAAAACCTTTGCAAGATAGGGTTTGATCTTGGCTTCTGGGGACAAAAACCTCCATTAGCAAATACTATTGAGGTGGATGCATTCAGTATTCGCATTGGTGCTTCATTGAGATTCATTTGATGGGGGTTTTGAAGAGCTATATGTTATTTTCTGCAGTTTCCATGGAGATCTTTTATGCAAATTGCAGGACTGTTTTAATGCAGATTTGAGGAGTTTGTGGTGCTTCTTTTTGGACTGTATTGTCCTTTCTTGCAGGTCGTACTTTCTTCAGCCTGGCCATACCATGTGGTGTGCGGATTTGGAAGTCTTTATTGCTGTTTTGTCTTCCATTCTATTCACCTTGTATTAGCAGCCATATACAGATCAGAAAGAGCAGTTTAGGGCAGGCGCTGGCATTCATACTTGCTGATTTATCATTGCAGCCTCGCCGCACATGTTCATGGGTGACGTTGGGACTACCTGGAGGTTGTCCTGAGGGTTACAATGGTCGTTATCCTTCTCTATTTGAGGTGTCTAGAGCCTGTATGACTGATATTCTGCATTGTAAGAACAAATCTTTCATTTGTCATGGAGTTGGAATGATTTCTATGCATACCCAGTAGCTGG
The DNA here is from genome assembly GCA_027924645.1 of Cunninghamia lanceolata. Lineage (NCBI taxonomy): Eukaryota > Viridiplantae > Streptophyta > Pinopsida > Cupressales > Cupressaceae > Cunninghamia > Cunninghamia lanceolata. The sequence continues at coordinate 6,758,324 of BSBN01000165.1, read as the reverse complement.
TCCATCTTCAGCACTTGTACGCAGTATCATATTTTCATGTGAGTATGTGATGATAATTCATATTTAATGATTCTATGATCTAGGTAGTTGTTAGTTTGCTTATATTCATTGTACTTTTTGGGGGTTTGAAATATGTGTTATATATTGTACTGTTCCGGCAACACACATTGCAAGAAAATTGAAACCCCTTCTGCATCTTCTCTCTAGTCTGAAAGAATACGCAAAAAAAATTTAAAAATAACACTAAACAGATTTTAAAAAGAACCAACAGGTACGACACATTACATGTAGTCATCAAACACCATCAAGTCTTGATTTGTCTCATCTTCTTCCCAAGTGATTAGAGGTGGAAGTGGCTCAAAGAAGTCTTTATCACTAAATGTCACAAGGTTGCAAGGTACCTCATTGTATGATTCTTCAATCCTTTCCTCAACTTGTTCAACTCCTACACCATTTGCCTTGTCATCTTGTACCCTAGGAGTAGCTGCTATAAAGGACTGATTTTCTGAATTATGCAAAGAATGATTAGACATACTAAAAAGAAGACAAAGATTAACAATCTCTCTATCTTTTTCTTTCACCAACTTGACAGCCATGTCTCTATCTCTAAGCAATTGCAAGTAGTCATCTTTTATCAATTGCAATGCTTCCTTGTAAGATTGCAAATGTGAATGAGAGATACTATGTCCATTCCCTTTTGTCTTTCCTCTCTTTGGGCTGTCCAAATGAGGTCTTTTAGGTGTTTGTGAGTGCTATCCATTCTTGACAATGCTTGAGCTATTTTATCTTCCTTCACTATCAAATAGTCTTGCAAGTCTTCCCAAACCAAAGGCTTTTGTTCCAAATATCCTTGGTTGCCATAGTCTGATTTTTCATCATGTGTAGGTGATGTGACATTATTGGAATCAACTATCACACTAGAAGATGCCTTATGATCACCCAAAGAATCCATACTATTGCTATCCAAATCACTAAAATGATCTATGCTAGCCTCTAATGTAGAAGCCTCTTGTGAAACCTCTTGCAAGGATGATGTAGACAAATCATTACCAAAGGCTGTCCCCATGTCCTCTTGAGTCAAATCAGCATGTCTATCGAATTCATCATATAAATTTTTGCATACCTCATTGGAACTTGAAGACACCAAATCATTCTCATGCAAAGTTGTATCAACCATATGTGAAGATTTCTATCCATTCCATGTGTAAACAAATCATAAGCTATAGCATGATATTTCTTCCTTGCTTGCTCAGTTTTGTGACAAAGTTTGGGATGCATGTCCATATAGTCCTTGAAAGAAAAATTCTCCTTAACCTGTTGAGGAAGAGTGCTATACTCCTCAAATATGCTAAACACTTCCACTTCCTTGTCTTGTGGCATTGGACCTTTGCTAGTAGAAGGAGATGATCCTTTAGAGAGTCCAAACTTTGAAAGTGAATCATCTAAACGCTGCAATTTACGTATGGTCTTGTGTTGTGTTTGTTCAATTTCTTTCCATGCCTGTTTATTGCTAAACAACTTTGCCATGATGACCTTTTTCATTGTCCAAACTAAAACCCAAATCCAAACTAACTTGTGCACAACTGATTTCACACCAATTGAATACAATCATTACCCAACACGCTGGCAGGAACAATGGCTCTGATACCACTGTAATGTCCCTCTAATTTTTTCCCTTTTTATTTTTTATCATAACAGCAACAAATAACAACACAGGAACATTGATTCTCAAAACATAAATAAAAGACAAGCATAAACGGGAAGAAGAGCTTTATTGATTCATTTTCCAATAAGTCTTTTACAAAAATCAGAAGTACAAATATTGAAATATTCAAAAGAACAGCAATCTGATATATTTTCAGCCTGTCAGGACAAGTGCTGGGAACCACTAAAATGCTCACCAAAACCACACCGAGCCTCAAAATGACTCCGAATCAAATGCACATGTTCCGTATGGCCTAGGCGACCAATTTCCAACACTAAGAACCCGCTGAAAACTGCAAGATTTTTTATGCACACAAACCGAGGCAATTGTCAGCATGGGCGCACTTCCCAAGAAGGGCGATTTGCTTTAGAAAATCGAAGACTCCACCAAAACCCACGAAAATGCAGGAATAGAGGCGCCCTGGGATGAGGAATGGATGAGTCAAATACCCAGGATGAAATCTCGCACCCCCGCTACGAATGAATCTTCGATTCAGCAATACAAAAACCAGCAACACAAAATTGATAAAAACCTCCTTCAATAAGCTCATATGCAACCTCTGTATGAAGTTGCTCCGTAGAAATCAGCTAGGGATTATCTTTCAAATCCAAAACCAATGTCAGCCATGAGGGTTTTCGTCCTCAAAGCCCTGAGATCAATAAGAACTCCAATAACATTTCAATATCAACAATATCCAAAGCATAATGAAAAGAGAAGCCCTCACATCCTTTTATATTTTCTTCCTTGAAAATTTTGGGAAACTTCCCCAATACGGACGCCACACATGAGAGGAAACATTTTTTAAAAAATTAGAAAAAAAACATTTCTTTCCATCCTTTTCTAATCTTTTTTTTTTTCACTTTTCCCTAGGATTAAAAAAAAACACTTTATTTCCTTTCTTTTTCCCATTTTCCCTAGGCGTTCCCCTTTGGCATAAATAATTAATTTATTTTTAAATGCTCACATGGTCCCCCTTTTAAAACAACTTTAAGTTGTGTCTCCTAGGCATAGGGGTACAACTTAACTTTATAATATTTAATTATGCCAAAGTTGCCTTTTTATAAATAAAATAATAAAGTGCCCATATTATATTATTTCTGTCCATCCCAAGCAAGGACTGCCAAGGAAGAACTCAACGCCATACTCTGCCATAGATCATGCTGCCAGAAATAGTACTTACTAAAAATAGTAAGCTCAAGAAAGTCCTCGGATGCCAATGCATGGCATATCACGCTGAAGCTCTCTGAAAACCCAGAAGGAATCCAGTAATCAAACTGCCATACACTGACAAATAGATCCCCAAAAGCTCAGAAGAGATCACCACATAGCTGGAAACCCTAATTATTACTTCTGACTAGCCTACAGGCCTCCGGAATAGGCTAATGGTCAATCCTAGATATTACTGATGAGAAAGGGACATTACAACTTCCTCTTCTAATTCAAAAAATGGTTTTACCACACATCTATTCCATTTTGCATCACATTGAAAAGTGCAAAATAAAACACTAACAATACTCAAATAATAATTGATAATTATATCATTGACTCCTCCAATGCATTCCACAAGATAGACACTTGATGGTTTTTGCTTCATGCCTAGGTTGCCCGATTTTGTCTTCATCTATTCTAACAACTTTGTGGGGTCCTCCCCTCACTTCTTTTTATACTTATACTTGTTTAGGGGTTACTATTTTAGGTTTACCACTGTTTGTCAATTTCTTTGTTTCTCTTGCTTTTCTTTGTCTTAAAGTGTTTTCTTTGGGTCCAAGGTCCTTTCTACCCTAGTACTTTGCTACTGTAACAGATGTACATTTCAGTCCCTTTGACCTATTCTTTGTCCTTCATGGACATTAGTATAATTTCTTTCTTTCTTTCTATAATAATCCTATTGCTACCTCTTCTACTAATAGAATGTCTCTAGTTGCTTCTTTGATGTAGACGAAGTGTTGCAAGGTCCAGCATCTTGTATCTAATATTGGGAGGAGTGGCTCCTACATGGATTGCTAAATCTATTTTTGTGTACAAGAAAGCAATTTTAAGCATATCAAACTAACTTTTCTTTCATATCAGCTTTCAAGTTTTAAGTTCAACTTTTAAAATTGAATTTTTTAGTTATTTCTTTATGTACACTTGTCTAATTTGTGTATATTTGAAGATAATTAATGTACACTTGTGTATGGCAGATCTAACTAATTAGTTTTAACTTTGTGTATATTTAAAGATAATTTATGTACACTTGTGTACAGTAGATCTAAGTAATTAGTTTTTTGTGTATATTTAAAGATAATTTGATATGGAATACAATTTAATAAAAAAAAAAAATCTCTAAATTGCTATTTTTCAATGATTTTTTAAGTTGGCCAAGTTCAGAAAATGGTTCAATATAATGGAACATTTAAAATAATAACCATTTCCAATCAAAAAATCAAATTATAAGCAACAAGATAAATGCTTAAAATAATGAAAAGAGGTATTCTTCAGTGTTCCCAACATTTACAGATTTAATACAATGGTTAAAGAGGCACTATCTACCATAGTCTAGACCCTAGGCTCAAATTTATCATCAAAACCTACTGTGTGATCTAATTTATAGCATAGGGCTTGGGCTCAAAACATGCTCAATTATCTAATTTGTGGTCAATAGCAAACTAGTCCAAGAATCTTGACCCGCTGTATTAACACTTTCACTTTCAATGATATAAATTTATATTTTTCTTACATTCTTTGAATCATGCTTCTCCAATATGAGAATTACCATTTCTATTTGCAAAAAAACACATAAGATACCACTAATTTTGTGAAAATATGTAAGATGCTACCCCAATTTTTTTCAAAAAATATTGAACAAGGATATGACAGTGTTAGCATCAAATGCATAATCAACTAAAATGTCTCACACTTTCCGATCACCCAGATCCCGAAATGGGCAAGGTGAGAGCATACGGTGATGTTGGCTTACAATGAACAACAATGCAACAAGAACCTTCAATTCATCCGCTGCGGCGGGCATCCACGTATCGTGGGAATTTACCACTTTCCAGTGGGTATGAGAGTAAGAATGAAAATACAAGTCATCCACTTATTCAGTGGGTATTCACCACTTGTCCAGTGGGTAAAGAACAAGAAAGAAAGATTGCATAGCCATCCACTTATTCAGTGGGAAAACTCCACTTATCAGTGGGTGATAGATAATAAAGAATGATGTTTTCTCCTCATTGGCGGTAATACCATCCAGGGGTTAAAATGTCTGATTTAAATATGAGAGATTACAATGTAAGAAGAAGATTGAGAAATTCATAGAAGATCATTGAGAATGCAATCACTTTTTTAAGAGTTAATTCTCTTCAAAAAACCCTGCACCCCAAGATTGTTATGATTGATGATCACTCCAAGACAATTCTGATCACACCTTGCTGCAATATCACTTATTTGAAGAATGCCTTTCAGCAGTATGATAGCCAAGGATAAAACTTCACAGGGACAAGAACTACAATGCATATTCCACTTAGCTTGGATAGACTTCAAGGATTGATAATGGAAACACTTACAAACTTCATTAATACAGCAGCTAATAAACTCAGACCACAAATATGCACAGTACGGTCACCTACAGCAATATAGACAGCAATAAGAACAAGGACACAGAGTTGTCTTTCAAAACTTCCAACACCACCAAGGACTTGCCAAATACAACTCCTCACTCAACATAGAACAAAACAAAGCAATGAACAATAATCAGAAAGAACTTTATTTCCTGACTGGTACGGCACTTGCTGCATGTACGAACTGCTAACAACACATACAAATCTCACAACACAGATAACAAACATTATAATTTGAAAAGACCTTTCTTAAAAAAAGTTTAACAGCACATATAATGATCAAAGTTCAGTCAATGTTTAAACTCCATGGAAGAAGACCTCCCAGCCTGCCGTACGGCCCTACAGAGGTACGGCTCACATTAAAAATCAGACTTTGCCTTTTAGCTCCACAAAATACCCTTAAAGGGGTTGCCTGGCACATAAGATAATGTTGCAAAAGGAATGAGGTTAAAAGACTTCTTCAATTTTTTTATTTTTGAATTTCTATATATCACAATGTGCGGACATGGCAAGTACGGACAGCAAAATCTACACATAAAACACTGCTAAAAGGAGCTACAAATCACACCCAATATACTCTATAGCTGTTTACAAAAGAAGACAATGCATTTCATATCAACAACTTGACAAAATCTTCATCTCCGGATCAGCTCCATGAAAGCTCACTGGCAAACTCTGTATGAGCTTGCTCCAAAATCCAGCTTCAGCACAATGGTGATTCCTGTAGTGAAACCACACCCAACCTCAAGAGGGTTTTCGTCCTCAAAAGCATCCACAAGAGGGTTTTCGTCCTCAAGAGAATATGGAAGAACACGCAGGTTCAATCCAGCAGAGTAACAATACAAATCCAAGCATGTCCAAACAATGAGCCCAACTCCTCTTTTTAAAACTTTTTGAGGGAAATAAAATATTATTTCCTTTATCCCTTCATATTTCTCCTCAAACAATATAAAATAATTCATTATGTGTGCACAACTTAAGTCCACACTTTTAATTAAAAGCTCTTTTTAGCTCCAAAGACCCCTTTATCAAAATAAAGGAAATACTTGCTTCGCAAGGCCCCAAAATGATGCATCCATAATCTAAAACTTTTCTTCCTCTTTCCAACGAGCTATAACACTTAGATTTTTATTAATTTTTTTCACCCTTGAGAGCTTAAGTGAAAATAATAATTAAAATAGCTCATTAAATAACACCATTTTGCGGAAAATCCAAAACATCACCAAACTGCAAAATTAAGCATACCAACATACTCCATGATGTTTGAGAAGATGAATGATGCCTTCCGGGCGACTTTCCAAAAATAGACGGCTTCTCCAAAAATCTTGGAGAGCAAACCGAGAACCCGATCAAACATTAGAAAGCATCACAATGATCATAAACACCATCTGAGCTCAAAGCCATAACCGAATGCTCTGTAAAACTGATCTGTGGCCACTCCAAGAACATTGGAGTTCTCCCAAACATGTCGGATAGCCACTAAGGGACTAAGAACAAGCCAAAATGTGCACAACAGCCTATGCGCCAAAAAAGGAACATTACAAAATATACAAGAACTAGGAGGTTTTGGGAGCCTAGCCAATTCCTCCTATTAGTATTTATCAAATCATATGGAATCAAAAATTGACTCGCATGTTAAAGCATTGGGACATTAAATGGCAGATTAAAAAGGCAAGCATCTACAACTTAGGAGTAGGAGCACCTTGTGTAATGTACCCTTTTTTGCGAGCATCAGTTTTCTGAGGATTAGCCTATCATTTGACCCTCGTAGGCTAATGGAGTTGTTCAGAGGGTCCTGTTTTGCAATTCTGGTTGCCTTCTTCTTCTTCAGAGAAGAGTGGGTTCAGGTTGGGCCTTCGTTTGATGTTCCTGGACTCAGTTTTACACACTTATTATTTATAGTAAGTCACCTGGTCGTGAGAGTCCACTGCTACTATTTATAGTAAGGCACCTGAGAGGGCTAAGGATGCAATGTCGATTTCCATGTTCTGTTGGATGGGCAAATTATTGAGCATTTACTGAGTTATTATCATTAAAGTTCCTTTAATGATAATTAAATAATATAAAGTCATAATATAATGTTTTTAAGTGTAACTTTATATCCAATGGGGGCCATGACCCTCACTTTTTGTCACTTAAAGTACATTAATGAAATATTAAAACGAGGAGCCTATTTATTGATGTATTTGCTAAAGTCAAAAGGCAAACATTAATTATGTTATTAAGTGATTATAAAGGCATTACTTTGGGCGCCCACTCCAAGGAGTTATATTAAAGCACTTGATAAAATTATTGGAGAAACATTAAAATATCATTTTAAATGATTTAAAAGTGCCTCATGGGGAAATCGACCAGCTTATGAAAAGTATATAAAGTCACATCAAAAGCTATTTCTGATCCATCCACTCATTTGTTAATTGGATGATTTTGGCTTTGTCTCTTGAGCTCTTCTCTCGGAGAAGATGAACCAAGGTTTGCTGGTATAGCCTTGGAGAATGTAAACTCTTCATGGTTTTGCAATTCTGAGGTGGTGAAATATCCATTGAAGAACTGCTTATTTGTGGGCTTCATTCGGAGGTCCAATTTGTGCACATTGGTGAAGATAGTTGCAAGTATTTCAAGGGTTTCAAGGTTGTGTGTTTGCAGATCAGAATGTTTGAAGTATTCCCATTGAAGACATTATTGGAGAGCCTCCATTGTTAGTTGTGCCATTCCTACAAGGGCACGTGGTTCACATTTACTGCTGTTTGCATTAGTTGAGGCCCAAACGCCTAAGTTCCAGGCAGATTACTGGCTTCTTGGAGGACGTCTATGCAGGGCAGTAGTGTAGCAGCAATTATATGCTGAGGAAAAGCATTTTATGAGGGAGACGTGTGAGGGTTTAGGCTCCAGTATGCTGGGCGCTTAAACTAATGATTATTTCAAGGGTTTCTAATGGAAGTTTGTGGTGTTAGATCAGATCGCAATCAATATCAAGGTGGAGAGACTACAGTTGGCTGCAATCAATCATTTTATCAAACCTATACCTGGCTGCTAGCATTTCCAGAATTCAGTAAAGTGATTGTCTTCTAATTTTCGGGTATGCATTTACATTATAAGAAACTATTGGAGATAATCCATTAGTGTAATTCTATATGGCTGCTTTTGAATATATTTTGCAAATAATAAATATCATAAATTGAAGAATCATTCTAGTTTCAGATTATCTCTACTTGCTACTTGCATTTGTTACCTGGTATTTTATGTGTGAAAAATACAATAAAAACAAACTCTGTTTCAAAACCCAAGTCAACAAAGATACAAAGGCAGAGAAATTTTGTGTTGGCAAGAGTCCACCTGGGGTGGGATATTACAGTGGTATCAGAGCGGTTTCCCGCCATCCTGTTAGAGGTTTAAATTAAATATTCATTGAGCTCACATAGTCAACATTTGAGTGACCAGCACTCTTTCATCTTCAGCTTCATTGTTTTCCAATCTAGTTTTAAAAATGAGTTCAAGCAGTGGCGAAATAATAGTATCAGGGGATTGTGAGTGGTTAGCCAGAATGCTCTATGAACAAGGTAATAATCTTGGCAGTTTATGTGATGTCTCGATATTAAGGCCTTGTTTAAATTAAAGATTTAAACATCATGATGAAACAATAAAGTCAAATTGAATAATCGTATATTTAAGATATAATATTAAACAATATTATTATTTTAATATAATTAGAATATAATACATATTTTAAAATATATTATATTTATAACAAATATAAGTGTAATTATAAATACATATATATAAACATTGACAATAATAAACATAAGTAATTAAATAAATATTATTAGTATTATAAATATAAGTAATTAAATAAATATTATTATAATTATAAATATAAGTAATTAAATACAAGACAACCAATTTACAAAGAGCGCTGAAAAGAGGTCAGCGATTCTAAATAAGGCAGTGGACATCATGGAAAAGGTGCGATCAAAGAAACAATACTACCGCTTCCCAAAAGACACTACCAATAGAGTTATATAAGGCAGTTCGGAGGGAAAGGAAAAGGGAAAAAGAAAAAGAAAAAATATTAGAGAGAGTTCTGATCTGCAGCAGGAAATATAAAGAGTCAGCGATCAGCACCAGCTTAATATACAGATCACAAGGAAAAAGGAAATCAACAAATATATATAAGTCAGTGAACATATATATAAGTCAGCAAAAACAGAAGACAGCAAATATAGAAGTCAAGAAATATAGGAAAATAAGAACTTCTGATTTATACACAAAAGTATACTTGAGGCAGATCTAACAAATAAGGACAGCAGTATATTGGGCTGCAAGAAAGAAAGTCTTCAAGAGTTCCAAGGTTACAAAGGTAGGAATTATCTTGGTATGATATATCTAACCTTATATTATTATGATAAATGTCATATGCATATAATTGTAAGATTATCATTCGACATGTATATATATAAGCATTGTGAAACTTGCTATGAATTATAGATTATATTCACAACACATTTGATATGATTGTTTGCGACTATGAGTTTGATTAGTTGATTATGCATTAATGTGGATTCTTGTATGAATGTTATGATGAGGGAATTAAGGGCATACGAGTAGGGGAAACGACGTTGGGATCATCCTCTAAGTACGCCACCCCATGGTGGATGGCTGAGGCCTGCCACATGTGGGCCAAGGGGGCATAAGAGACCGCTCTTGGGCTTAGAGGGAGTGATTTCCAAAACACCCTGCTATAGTTGCACCCCAACTTCCCATCATGGTGATTAATTGAATCATAAGAGGAAAAAGAATGGTTCTGATGAGGGGAACGGTGATAGGATGCCTCACTAGGCACGCCACCCCATATGGATGGCAAGAGGCCACATGGGGCCAAGAGGGGTAAGGTACCCGCTCTTGGGCCTAGGGTAGAGGGTTTCTTGGGCACCCACTCAAACCATTTTGCTCCAGGGAGAATGACATAGAAACCTAAAAGATTTCAATATATTTATGACATGATATTTGTCTCTCATTATAGATGTTTACAATTTCTAACCTGTTGCAGGGATTAAGCCAGGACAAGATATTCTCTAAACCCATTGTTTGCTTAGAAAGTTGATACTATGGGATAAAATTAGTGTAATTCTTATTAAGGACATTACATAAACTAGAATTTATCTTGCTTGCAACATTTGATTGGTAAGTTGTAACCTTAACTAGTGATTTTAGGGCAAGGTTTAGGGAAGTCCCAAATGGGGACATTACAAGTGGTATCAGAGCATCTTTCCTGCCATCCTGTGTATGCTTTATGTGTATTCAAATGTATTCAGGTGTATACCTTGTGATTTATGTGTATTCAAATGTATACTTTGTGTCTTATGTCTATTCGAGTGTATTCAAAGGTATACTTTGTGACTTATGTTCATATGAATACTTTGTGTATTGCGTGTATTCACGTGTATGCTTCATACTCATGTGTATACTTGATGACCTTGGGATGGTGGACGGGTCCACGGTGTAGCATGGGATGCACTGAATCCCCTTCCCAATTGTTCGATGGTATACTTCATGACTATGTATTCGAGTGTACTTGTATTCAAGTGTATACTCTATGACTTTGTATTTGAGTGCATACTCTATGACTTGTATTTGCATGACTTTGTAATTGTATTTGGGTGTATACTCTATGACTTTGTATGCGAGTGGATACTCTATTGTTGGTGTTAAGCCACACCCGGACCGACGATGGACTGGTCCAAGAGGGGCCAGTAGCTCAGTGGTAGAGCACTCCAGCAGCGTATGGAAGGTCCTAGGTTCGAGTCCTAGCTGGTCCTTGTCTCAACATGGTATCAGAGCCAGGCCCAGGTTAGGAGCCCCAAGCACATGAGAGGTGTGGCTTAAGGGGGGGTGTTGGTGTTAAGCCACACCTGGACCGACGATGGACTGGTCCAAGAGGGGCCAGTAGCTCAGTGGTAGAGCACTCCAGCAGCGTATGGAAGGTCCTAGGTTCGAGTCCTAGCTGGTCCTTGTCTCAACATCTATGACTCTGCATTCAAGTGTATACCTTGTGTATTCAAGTATATTCAAGTGTATGCCTTGTGTATTCAAGTGTATTCAAGGGTATACTTCATGAATTATATGTATTCGAGTGTATTCATATACCTTGTGGCTTGTATTCATGTGTATACCTTGCAAAATGTATATTCATTATGACTCGTGTACACTTGGTGACTTCATGTATTCATTTCTTGTGGCTTACATGTAAACATATTTTGTGACTCCGTGTATTCACCAGTGTGCTTCATGACTTATGTGCATGTTTCCTATATGGTTCATGTTTCCTATGTATACTTTATGTATTACTTGTATTCAAGTGAATATTTGGTGACTTACGTGTATATTTATAACTTGTCTGTATACATTGCGACTTGTGTATACTTTGTGACGTATGTGGGTATACTGTGTGACCGGCATATACTTCATGACTTTCGTATATTCAAGTGCATACTCCATGACCTTGTGTGTTCAATTGTATACTCTATAACTTTGTGTGTTTACTCTATGACTTCGTGTATTCAATGACTTTGAGTATACAATTGTATGACTTCGGCTATACGTGTATTCAAGTGTATACTTTATGACTTTGTATTTGTATTCACGTGTATACTCTGACTTTGTATTCAAAGTGTATACTTCATGACTTGTATTCAAGTGTATACTCTATGACTTTGGATTTGTATTTGATGACTTGTATTTGTAATCAAGTGTATACTCTATAACTTTGTATTCAAGTGCATACTTCATGACTATGTATTCAAGTGTATACTCCATGACTTCGTGTTTCAATTGTATACTTTATGACGTGTATTTGAGTGTATACTCCATGACTTTGTATGTTCAAAGTGTATTCTACTTGACTTATGTGTGTTCAAATGCATACTCCATGACTTTTGTATGTTCAAGTGCACACTTCATGACTTACTTGTATTCATGTGTATACCATATTCGTGTATTATGTGCATATATTTTGCACGTTAAATGTATGCTTCGTGCCTTATGTATTATGTATGTATACCTTGTGAATTATGCTTTATGTGTTACGTGCGTGTATTGCATATTACGTGCGTATACTTTGTATGCTTCATGCTTTGTGTATCAAGTGTATGCTATATGTTTCATGTGCATATACTTGTGCTTCGTATACTTTGTATTATGTGTATGTTCCATACTCCATGTATTAAGCGTATAAGCTTGTGTATGCTCCATGTATTACGTGTATTTATGCTTTGTGTTTTACGTGTATACTTCATATATCACATGTACGATTCATGCTTCACATATATTTGTGTGTATACTTTGCATATTCCGTGTATCTATGTATATATACTTTGTGTATCACGTGTACTTGTGTATGATTCATGCCTCGCATGTATTTAGGGGTATACTTCATGTTTTACGTATCATGTATGCATCATGTATTACGTATATCTTTGTGTGTGCTTCAAGTCTAATAACAAGTTTAAACGAGATAAACTTGTCTCGAACATATACACGAACAAAATGGAACAACAAATTACCTCATACTTTGGAGAATGTTAATGCTGACAGTTGGATTGAGACAAGAATACTAACAACAATTCTTCGAGGAGATAGATGATTTTAGAGGTATCATAATTATTATTGTTCGAGGGCAGGCAATTTTGGGTGGGGTGGACTGTGATGTCCCGATATTAAGGCCTTGTTTAAATTAAAGATTTAAACATCATGATGAAACAATAAAGTCAAATTGAATAACCGTATATTTAAGAAATAATATTAAACAATATTATTTTTTAATATAATTAGAATATAATATATATTTTAAGATATATTATATTTATAACAAATATAAGTGTAATTATAAATACATATATATAAACATTGACAATAATAAATATTATTATTATTATAAATATAAGTAATTAAATACAAGACATAACCAATTTACAAAGAGCGCTGAAAAGAGGTCAGCGATTCTAAATAAGGCAGTGGACATCATGGAAAAGGTGCGATCAAAGAAACAATACTACCGCTTCCCAAAAGACACTACCAATAGAGTTATATAAGGTAGTTCAGTGGGAAAGGAAAAGGGAAAAAGAAAAAGAAAAAATATTAGAGAGAGTTCTGATCTGCAGCAGGAAATATAAAGAGTCAGCGATCAACACCAGCTTAATATACAGATCACAAGGAATAAGGAAATCAACAAATATATATAAGTCAGTGAACATATATATAAGTCAGCAAAAACAGAAGACAGCAAATATAGAAGTCAAGGAATATAGGAAAATAAGAACTTCTGTCAGAAGTATACTTGAGGCAGATCTAGCAAATAAGGACAGCAGTATATTGCGCTGCAAGAAAGAAAGTCTTCAAGAGTTCCAAGGTTACAAATGTAGGAATTATCTTGGTATGATATATCTAACCTTATATTTATTATGATAAATGTCATATGCATATAATTGTAAGATTATCATTAGACATGTATATATATAAGCATTGTGAAACTTGCTATGAATTATAGATTATATTCACAACACATTTGATATGATTGTTTGCGACTATGAGTTTGATTAGTTTATTAGCATTAATGTGGATTCTTGTATGAATGTTATGATGAGGGAATTAAAGGCCTACGAGGAGGGGAAACGGTGTTGGAATCATCCTCTAAGTACGCCACCCCATGGTGGATGGCTGAGGCCTACCACATGTGGGCCAAGGGGGCATAAGAGGCCGCTCTTGGGCTTAGAGGGAGTGATTTCCGGGACACCCTGCTGAAGCTGCACCCCAACCTCTCATCATGGTGATTAATTGAATCATAAGAGGAAACAGAATGGTTCTGATGAGGAGAATGGTGATAGGATGCCTCACTAGGCACGCCACCCCATATGGATGGCAAGAGGCCACATGGGGCCAAGAGGAGTAAGGTACCCGCTCTTGGGCATACGGTAGAGGGTTTCTTGGGCACCCTCTCAAACCATTTTGCGCCAGGGAGAATGAATTAGAAACCTCAAAGATTTCAATATATTTATGACATGATATTTGTCTCTCGTTATAGATGTTTATAATTTCTAACCTATTGCAAGGATTAAACTAGGACAAGGTATTCTCTAAACCCATTGTTTGCTTAGAAAGTTGATACTATGGGATAAAATTAGTGTAATTCTTATTAAGGACATTACATAAACTAGGATTTATCTTGCTTGCAACATTTGATTGGTAAATTGTAACCTTAACTAGTGATTTTAGGGCAAGGTTTAGGGAAGTCCCAAATGGGGAGATTACAGTTTACATCAACCTAGACATGATATTTTGTGTATCTTAAAAAGACTGGAAGAATGCTTAAGTCTTGTTGGTTAGTCACCTTCAGTGTTGCTACAAATAGCTATGACTCGAGCAATGACTTCGTTGGGCGAGCATAGGTATTTGAGACACACTGACAGTGAGATTAGACTCACTATTGCCCTATGCATCAGTTAGATTATGAGGATTACAGTGCCTCAGGCTCCTTATGATGTGATCACAATGAGAGAGGTTTTGCAGTTGATTGTTGACAGTATGGTTGGGATAGGAGATGTTAGTAGTCCTACCTTTGGGAAGAAGGTAAAGATTTTAGAGCTGATGGCACAGGTGAGATCATGCATTGTCATGATTGACTTGGTTATCATGATCTTGTTTTGCAGTTGTTCCAACTCTTCGTGGAGTCCATCAGTGAGAAGCATGATAAATTTGTTCAGGACTACATGGGAGTTATTTTGGCTTCCATTATTAATAACAGTGATGATTTATCTCAACCTATCATGTCATTACTTCTAGCTGTTCGTAAGCGAGAATACGTGTCATCTTCAGCTGCTTATGACTTAGTGAGCAGTGTCTTCAAACAGTGTGAAGACAAGTTGAGGCCCTATTTGGTTGAGGAGCATGTACAGGAAAGGAGGGTGAAATTTGAAGAGAATGTTGGTACTTTCAGCGCTCAAGAAGTTGTTATCAGTCATGATAACAATTCTGTTTTTTATGCCAGCAATCCTTCTCTTGAGCATAATGTTGGTTTAGATGTCATGGCAAGTGCAGAAAATGTTGTGGGAGAAACTCTGAATGTTGGCATGCAAGATATGAGTGTCAAACATCGAGAATGCATGGAAAATACGAACCATAACAGTTCTGATTTTCATGACAGCAATGAGGTTCCTTTGCATCAGCATGAGACAACTACTTCACATGAAGGTGATGGTTCCATGGAGTTGTCAAAGGCAAATACTCAAGGTTTGGGTATTACTGATGCATTGTGTGAGGAGGATTCACGCCACCACAAGTCTGATCTTTCAAACCAGACCTTAAAAAACAAATCAGAAAATTCATTAATTGGCAATGAGTCTCAGGATCGTTCCTCGGATGGATATGCAAATGCTTTGGAAGAAGTGTGCGAAGATATTGTCAAAACAGCAGCTTCTACAATGTCTTTTGAGCCATCCTATGAGGTACATAGCAGCAGTACCTTTGATGATATTGTGTGCAAAGTCAATAGTACACATAATGTTGCTTATCATTTAGTGAGCGATGATGATTCAGCCTCATACCATAGTGCAGATTACAAATTGGAAGATTTGTGTGGTGATGATTCGTCAAAGGGGTATCATCATTTGGCTGGGCAATTGAAGGTTAATGATAATATGATTGCTACAGCTTTGGAACATTTTGATATTGCTCGACAAATGTTGGCAACCTATGGTTGGAGTACTTATGAGACAGATGAGCACGATGGTAGTGGACTTTCCCTTACAGAGTTTAATACACTTAGAGAAGCGATTGAGATAATGAAGAATAATTATTTACTGTTACTATCCGATCGAGATTACCTTCTCAAGTGGAATGGGAGCTGTTTTGGTGCATTGAAGGGAAAGGAGGAGGAGGTTGATGAGCTCACTTATGAGCTTAAGGTGACCATGGACTCGTTGAAGAACACTCAGTTGGCCCTTCAAGAGTCACAGTCACTGGTAGAGGAGCTTACCGTGGAGTTGAGTTTAGTACAGTATTCACCATCTTTTGATAGAGTTCAGGTTTCCATGGCAGCAATTGGTGATGATCTTGTATCCACGGGTTGTGGTAAAGGATGTGGCAACATCCATTACAATCGCAGGTGCAGATGACCTAGATGGGATGAGTACTTTGATTGAGAGCAGCAGAGAACCACATGTTGCAACAGGTTCTCCTGAGGTTAGTTCCATGGCAGGTGATGCAGGGCAGATTATTGGTAGCTTTTATGATGCAGCGATGGATTCTCCAGAGAGTTGTGTGACAGTTCACGTTACTACTCCATCTTCTTCACAAGAGATATGTAGAGCATCATCTAGTTGGGAGGTTGGTTCTCAAGTTGATTTGTTTCCCTCTCCTGGAAGCAAATCAGTCATTCCATCCCATGCAGCTGATTTTGATCGACAGCTTATTGAGCCACAGAGATGGAGAGATCAACTGAAGGTTACAGGGGAGAAGGTTGATTCAACCTTATCTCGTTTTGATTGCACTCATAAGTATGTTGAGTACCTTCTTTGGATAGCAAAGTTTGAGGAGAGACGGTATGGGGTCTCGACTGGTACTTGCATTCGTGATTTGCAATTCATCAGGAGTGCTTTGGAGGAGATAAAATCAAACTATCTCCAATTGTTTCATGATAGAGAGTATGCTATTGGGTTTACGAAGAGACTTGGCAGAGTGTCTACCCAATTAGCCATTCGGGATTAGAGACATGAGCCACCTTCTGACTCTAGCACCGTGAGTGATGAGACGGATGAAGAGGGTGTTCCCCATGACTATGACAGTCAGCCATTGACAGAGGTAGGAGCATTTTATCTTGACTACATAGTGAGGAGTGCTCATCGCTTCTCCTTTAGTCCACATGATGACTTGATGAGGCGTAGGTGTGGATTGGCTCAGAGTTTATACCATCCATTGTGGGATGGGAATTTACAATCTTCAGAAGATGGAACTAGAGTCTGCAAGTACTCGACACAGTTGTTAGCAGAAGATTTCTTGCAGGGTCAGCGTTCAGTTTCCCATCATGCTGACATGTATCCGGCAGAGTTTGCTACTTCTATGTCACAGAGATTACCTGTGGATGCATGGCTTCGGAGAGATTATGGTGTCAGTGTGCATGATGGCTTGGTTAGTTATCACATCCATGGGAGTTTCGCAGAGGTTGTAGAGAGATATTGTGTTGCGAAGGCTTCTAGATATTTTTGTCTTTTCATGGCAGATGGATGTGAGGTTCGATTGCATTGGGATCCAGGTGGTGACAGGGTTAGCACTGCAGTTTGGGTGGGTCCCATTGTATCGCTTCACCACTTCTGGCATGGTGAAGTTGGGATCAGTGTTGAGCAGCAGAGGTCTGAAGATGTTCTACTTAGCAGGCTTCTATTCTGGATTTGGGATCCAGGCATTGGTTGTTGGACACTCTTCAGTGTGCTGTGGGATCCTTCGTGTGCATCAGGGTTCCAGTCTGGGTTCACTGGGGAGTATTGCAGTGTGTACATGGTGTGGGTTACTTGCAATTTCACTTTCGATCCTCATGTACATGATTTGTTTCAGATGCACAGTTTCAGTGTGCAAGGATTGGACAATTGGTTTGTTGTTCATTTTTGCGCAGTTGTGGTTATGTTGGAGCTGCAACAGTTGTGTTTTCGTAAGGGACATTTCACAATCTTATTTTGGACCTCCAGTGAAGTAGAGTTTCTTTGCAGTGGAGATTGCTTGGGGTCAAGCAATTTCAGGGAGGGCGGACTGTAATGTCCCCTTTTTTGCGAGCATCAGTTTTCTGAGGATTAGCCTATCATTTGACCCTCGTAGGCTAATGGAGTTGTTCAGAGGGTCCTATTTGGCACTTCTGGTTGCCTTCTTCAGAGCAGAGTGGGTTCAGGTTGGGCCTTCGTTTGATGTTCCTGGACTCAGTTTTACACACTTACTATTTATAGTAAGTCACTTGGTTGTGAGAGTCCAGTGCTGCTATTTATAGTAAGGCCCCTGAGAGGGCTAAGGATGCAGTGTCGATTTCCATGTTCTGTTGGATGGGCAAATTATTGAGCATTTACTGAGTTATTATCATTAAAGTTCCTTTTAATAATAATTAAATAATATAAAGTCATAATATAATGTTTTTAAGTGTACTTTATATCCAATGGGGGCCATGACCCTCAATTTAAGTCACTTAAAGTACATTAATGAAATATTAAAAGGAGGAGCCTATTTATTGATGTATTTGCTAAAGTCAAAAGGCAAACATTAATTATGTCATTAAGTGATTATAAAGGCATTACTTTGGGCGCCCACTCCAAGGAGTTATATTAAAGCATTTGATAAAGTTATTGGAGAAACATTAAAATATCATTTTAAATGATTTAAAAGTGTCTCGTGGGGAAATCGACCAGCTTATGAGAAGTATATAAAGTCACATCAAAAGCTATTTCTGATTCATTCACTCATTTGTTAATTGGAAGATTTTGGCTTTGTCTCTTGAGCTCTTCTCTTGGAGAAGATGAACCAGGGTTTGCTGGTATAGCCTTGGAGAATGTTAACTCTTCATGGTTTTGCAATTCTGAGGTGGTGAAAAATCCATTGAAGAACTGCTTATTTGTGGGCTTCATTCAGAGGTACAATTTGTGCACATTGGTGAAGATATTTGCAAGTATTTCAAGGGTTTCAAGGTTGTGTGTTTGCAGATCAGAATGTTTGAAGTATTCCCATTGAAGACATTATTGGAGAGCCTCCATTGTTAGCTGTGCCATTCCTACAAGGGCACGTGGTTCGCATTTACTGCTGTTTGCATTAGTTGAGGCCCAAACGCCTAAGTTCCAGGCAGATTACTGGCTTCTTGGAGGACGTCTATGCAGGGCAGTAGTGTAGCAGCAATTATATGCTGAGGAAAAGCATTTTATGAGGGAGACGTGTGAGGGTTTAGGCTCCAGTATGCTGGGCGCTTAAACTAATGACTATTTCAAGGGTTTCTAATGGAAGTTTGTGGTGTTAGATCAGATTGCAATCAATATCAAGGTGGAGAGACTACAGTTGGCTGCAATAATCATTTTATCAAACCTATACCTGGCTGCTAGCATTTCCAGAATTCAGTAAAGTGATTGTCTTCTAATTTCCGAGTATGCATTTACATTATAAGAAACTATTGGAGATAATCCATTAATGTAATTCTATATGGCTACTTTTGAATATATTTTGCAAATAATAAATATCATAAATTGAAGAATCATTCTAGTTTCAGATCATCTCTATTTGCTACTTGCATTTGTTACCTAGCATTTTATGTGTGAAAAATACAATAAAAACAAACTCTGTTTCAAAACCCAAGTCAACAAAGATACAAAGGCAGAGAAATTTGTGTTGGCAAGAGTCCACCTGGGGTGGGATATTACAACCTAGTTTTGCCATCATTTAGTTAGATGTGTCTAAGTTGTATCTGTTTTGGTTATGCCAAATATTCTCTTTTAGATCTTGAGAAGTCATAAGCTTCCCTCTCAAATTATGCTTATCTTTATCATCACAAGCCACCTTGTTTATTGTATAAAACAAGCCCGTCTTTATCTCCTCCCTTTATCACACAATCTGCCTTTACTAATTTAGGATCTCAATGTTGGCATATATTTTATTACATCACATTATAATGTAATATGTTAATAGTATATCTCAAATATTATTAACATCATTAACTTATAACTATCATAGATAGTTATAGTTGGTTGGTCAGGTATGTCGAGCCTGGTTGGTTATTTACTAACCATATTATTGTATATATTGCTGCATATGATCAATTCCAATCTGCTCATTGGTCGCCTGAATTTATTATGGTATCAGAGCATTTCAATTCTGCCATGTAAAGTCATGAAGAGGAGTCGTATGGAAGAGGTTGGATAATCCAAGAAGACTTCCAGTGGTAATCTGTGGTATCTGCAATGTAGTTGCAAAGTCGACACTGAATGTGCAAGGTACCATTACAAGTGTATCTGAACATTCCAATAGATTGCAAACGTGGATGGTATTGTGAAAGAACACAATTTTGAAGAAATGCCAATTTCTCATATTGTGTATACACATGCTCACGAGAAACACCGCTCATAGAAAAAAAAAAGATAAAGACAAAAAGTCTGCTGCGAATTGTGAATAGTAAGGAACAAAACGCCTAGCAACAAAGTCAACAATCTGCAAAAAGAAACATTGGCAAGACGAAAGTTCTCTGCCAATCGCGTGGGTTAAAAAAAATGCCCATTTATCTGCAAATCGTGAAGATAGAGGTGAATGTTCTACATAGATTGTGTGGAAGGGAGTCTAAGGAAAAGTGCCATGAAAGAAGTATTGCGGGAGAGAAAGCCTGCAAACGATGAGAACAAACCCTTGTTCACCATAAATCTACCGTCCAATGTCAAAATTTCAGATTAAAGGTGAGTTTTTTTAAATCTAATTCCTTCCAAGTCTTACAAGCGGCAGATATAAGGATTTCAAAATCCTTTTCTATAAATGTTTTTTGAGATATAAGGATTTAAAAAAGAAAAAAGGAAGCATTAGATTGAAAAGAATTTTTTTTTTTTTTTTTAAATTTTAGATCTTTTTAATCTTAAAAAATGTATAAATAATATAGTTAAAACCTTTAAAAAAAACTATATTATTTTATTGCATTTAAAATATCTTTTTGGAGTAAAATACAATAGAAATACATTTTGTATTCAAAAATTAAAGTCA
This sequence comes from Cunninghamia lanceolata, assembly GCA_027924645.1. NCBI lineage: Eukaryota > Viridiplantae > Streptophyta > Pinopsida > Cupressales > Cupressaceae > Cunninghamia > Cunninghamia lanceolata. The sequence goes on along the minus strand of BSBN01000165.1, from coordinate 6,737,264 downwards.
TTTTTAAGTTTTGTAAACACAAAAACAAAACCAAACTAGCAGCATCCAGTATTTACAATGCCCCTAATTCACTTTTGCGGGTAATGTCGTGGTGTTGAATTACTATATCTAACGCCTAGTAAAGCTGCAACAACGACATCTATGGCATCCCGACCTATAGAACATTGGGGAAATATAAGGTTTACATTTCTTGTTGGAGAGGTAAGGACCCCTAAAAGTCTAAACAATGGTTGCCAACGCTCCCAAAATTATGCTTCCTAACTATTAGTTTTTAAAAGGAGACAATTATGTTGCCTGGAAAAAAAAATCCAAACTCAACTTGAGTTTGAAGACCTATGGGACATCGTTTCTAGAAATCTCACCAGAACTGCACAAGCTAGTGTTGATCAAAACAAATTTGATAAGGACAATCGAAAAGCCAAACTCCTAATCTTGTTCGGTGTTTTTGATGAGGTTCAACCTCACATCCAAACAACCACCACTGCCAAAGAAGCTTGGGATCACCTCAAGACAATTTATGAGGCCAAAGGATCATAATCAAATTCTTCATTTGCAATGTCAATTACATTGTTTACAAATACAAAGTGGTGAAAAAATGGAGAATTTTTTCAAAAGATTTCCTAATCACTACAAGCGTTAGGGAAGAAATGTCAAATAGCTCTCTTGTACCCATTGTCTTGAGAGCACTACCCCCTTCGTTTCACATGTTAGTCACATGTCTCAATGTGGCTAGCAAAAAAGCCATCTTTTGAGGAATTGGTGAATTTGTTTCAACAAGAAGTAGCAATTCATGGTGAGACCTTTGACTCCCAAGACAATCAAGCCTTGCATCAAAGCAGAAAGGAAAGCATCTTGAACATCAGGGTGGTCCATAAGGTTCATCAAAATCAAAACAAGAAAACTCTTCTACATAGAAAAAGAGATCTCTTTTGTGGAAGGAAGAAACACGATCTCCAGGATTGTTGATACAACTCCTATGCAAATAGTGAATCTAGTCCACGAAAGCCACAAAAGCCTTCTTAGGGGGGCAAGAAAAAGAATCCCCGTTGGTAGGAAAAGAAAACAGAATAATATGCAAATATTATTATAGAATGAGATAATTTACAATGATAGAGCACAGCTCTATTTAAAGAGGTTTACAAGAAGTTTCTATAATGAGCACAAGAGTTTCACAAGGAAACTACAGCTAATAAAGCTCGACAGATAGAAACAAACTAAACTGAAGACGAAATTAGAAACTATCTAAAAGAAAACTAGATTGACCATTAAATAACTAAATATTACTTTAATACCCCCCCGTAATGGTCAATGTACTAACTACACCAAGATGCCCCCTAAAATAGACTGCCTTCCGAGACAGATGGACGGCACAAACAGAAAACAAAACCCGAGCATGGGTGTCGAAACACAAATCCCAAAGAATCCAAAGAAGCAGAATGGCCGCCTGCCAAAAACAAATGCTAACCGCTGATCCAGCTGGTGACAAGAAGGGGCTAAGCGTTGTAAGCACAGATCAAAGAAGCCCTCAAAGCTGCGAACCACGACGAAAAGGCATAAATTCTCCAAAAATAGTGACTAGACAAAAACATTGCCAAACAAGGAAGCCACCGAAAACAGAACCCCATTCAAAGGGCTACGGAACAGGAACCCAACTCTGACGAGATCCTGCAGAAAACACCGACAATAAAAAGTTTATTACGTTGAACTTCTGACTGCTTTTGGACCATGATGCCGTTTTTCACATTTTTCGAGGCACGAAAAACGGATTACAAACTGATGGCACAAATACTAAAGCAGATAGACGACACAGAATATGACTAGAAAACAGATACTCAAAAACCCGAATCATGGATTTCGAGGTACAAATATCGAGATAAATCTGAACATGGATTGCAAAACACGGATCTCGAGATTACGAAAATTTGGTCTTAGAAAATCTGAACACGGATTTTGAGACAATGGAAAAAAAATTTGCATGACTCGAGTACGAACGACACACATCTCGAGGATGACAAAAAAGTAAATAGCGCCAATATGACTGCCGTTGATAGCGTAGCTATTGAAATTACCAAGCAAATCATGACCAATAGATCACTGATTCACCCTAAAACTGCAAACACAAAAAAGGAAACTCCAATAGCAACCAAGATAACTCCAAACGAGATGGTAGGCGCTCAAAAATAGAGAGGGACCCACAAAAAAAGGATTCCCGCCGAGGAAAAAGAAACCAAGTGCTAAATATACTGCTACGACCACCAACTAGGAACAAAGCGGCCAATGCAGAAAACATAACCACTAACCAAAACGCGTCCACAAATGCTGCAGTCTGAAAACGCTGAAAAAGTTTTCAGACCCCGAGCTCACAAAAACCCGATGATGAAAAAGTACCGACTAGTAGATACATTCTAATCTCATCCATAGAACCAGATCCACGAGTTACAGGAAGTTCTTCCAAATCACACAAAATGGCGTGCAGAAAAAAAACGTGATTGCAGATGAAAATATGTTGTCGCCCACAAAAAAATCGCGAGTTTAGGAGCCCGCGACCATAGAGGAAGGAGATATTGAATCACGAACCAAGAATCGCCCAAAAAAGAAGTTGCGAATTTAGGAAGGAGAATCACGATTTTAGCAAAGGAAAAATGCGCAAGCCATGACGGGCTTTTCATAACACGCGACCTTCTGCGCCGAATGAACAAAACCGCGACCTCCTTGAGGCACGGAAACACGACCCTCCACAAAACTTGAAGGCTCTTATAAAACGCCACTCCAAGAAGAAAACGTGACCTTGGAGTATACAAATAAACACAACTAGAAAAAAGTGAAGACGCCGATCCAAAAGACAAACGCCTAGAAACCCTAGCAGCGAGGTACGGATGTACGGAAGCCCTCGCCCTGGGCCCCGATACCATGTTAAATGATTAAAACAGAGTAATATGCAAATATTATTATAGAATGAGATAATTTACAATGATAGAGCACAGCTCTATTTAAAGAGGTTTACAGGGAGTTTCTGTAATGAGCACAAGAGTTTCACAGGGAAACTACAGCTAATAAAGCTAAACAAATAGAAACAAACTAAACTAAAGACGGAATTAGAAACTATCTAAAAGAAAACTAGATTGACCTTAAATAACTAAATATTACTTTAATACTAACAAGCAACATGGCAATGTTGCCTCTACAGGTGATTCAAATTAAACAAAATTCTTGTATGCTACAGAAACCCAAGCCTCCACTTCTAGCAATTCTGTATAGTATGTTGATTCTAGTGCATCCAGACATATGACAGGAGAACGAGTGGTCTTATAGTCTCGCCCCATCAACCTCATATGGGCAAGTTTCCTTGGTGATGATACATCTTATGAAGTTCACGGAATTGGAGATTTTTTCCTTGCCACTCAAAACTCACAAATGCAAACTTACTAAGGTTCTATATGTTCCAAGGCTCACAAAGAACCTTCTATCAGTAAGTCAATTGCTAGAGCACAACATAGAGGTTGAATTTGACTGTCATAATGGTGAGAACTTTGTCTCATTCGAGACAAGACTCGCAATGGTGCAATTGTTACTTGTGCTTTAAAGGTTGGAGAAATGTTTCAACTTGTTAATGTCACACATGAAGACAAGGCCCTTGCAGTCAAAACTAATGCATCCGCTACTCTTTGGCATCAAAGATTTGGCCATCTCAATTTTGGCATCTTTTTGCATTGAGTAAGAGAGATATGGTGCGAGGACTTCCTCCCATGTTGAAAACAAAAGTTCTTTGCTCCAATTGTCTTGCCAGGAAGCACCATTGAACTCCTTTTCCTGCTAGTCACCACAAAAGTTTCATCAATATAGCATGCTCGAGTCACCACCTTGGAAAGATGCCATGGATGTAGAATATCAAGCATTACTAAGGAACAACACATGGGAATTTGTTTATCTTACACCAAAGAAGAAAGCTATTGGATGCAAATGGATTTTCATAATCAAATATATGGCAAATGATAGCATTGACAAGTACAAGGCCCAACTTGCAACTAAGGGCTATGCACAAAAGGAAGGTATTGACTATGATGAAACTTTTGCCCCCACAGCAAAGATCAAGACTATTCGTATGGTTTTGGCGATGGCAACACAGTTTGGTCGGAAAGTTCATCAGATGGATGTCAAGGGTGCCTTTCTTAATGGAGATCTCAAAGAAGTCTACATGACTCAACCTAAGGGGTATACAACACCTAGCCAACAACAAAAAGTGTGTAGACTTGTCAAATCCCTCTACGGTCTTCAGCAAGCTCCTCGAGCCTAAAACATCGAGATCAATGAGCATCTCCTTCAACATGGATTCACCCATAGATGAAAAACTCGCCATTAACTCGCCTGACCCGCGAGTACTCGCGCGGCAGAAACTGGGGCGAGTTTTTATCAGTAAAACTCGGCCCGAGTTTTTGATAAAACTCATGGCGAGGTTTCTGATAAAAATTCGCCAAAAAACACGAGTATTTCATGCAAAATCCGGCACATAAAAACATGTTCGGTTTTTAACAATTAAAACACTAAAAATCGAAAACCCTAAAGCATTATTTGTTATTTTAAGAAGTCGCGAAACCCTCCCGACGGCTCCCGGCGGCGCGAAAACCTCCTGCGGCGCGAAAACCTCCTTTGGCGGCGATCTAACTGGTAAGATTTTAAATGAAGTTATGAACTGTTAAAAAAATTTAAAAACGAAAGTTTTAAAAAGATCGTATCATATGAAAGGAGAGATTTCGGACGAACTGTAGTCCGCGACTCCACATTTGTATCAAATATCGATTATTTGATTCATCATTGATCATTCATTATAAATTTTTAAATGACTGTCGTCTGGTCACTCTGGACTCTGTAGTTGTAATATCAATATTATCAAATATGTATCATAAATTAAACATAATCATATGATATTATGAAAGCATTGAAAGGAGATATTTTGGACGATATGTCAAAATTTACAAATATGTATCATAAATTAAACATAATCATATGATATTATGAAAGCATTGAAATTTGAAAGGAGAGATTTTGGACGAACTGTCAAAATTTATATAAATTTTGACAGTTCGTCCAAAATCTCTCGTCCAAAATCTCTCCTTTCATATGATACATTTTTACCTAAATTTCAAATTTTGACAATTCGTCCAAAATCTCTCCTTTCATATGATACATTTTTACCTAAATTTCAAATTTTATTAGTCTTTGACTCTTTAGTGATTAGTCATTGACTATAAACTTAAACTTGAAGTATAAATTTTGACAGTTCGTCCAAAATCTCTCCTTTCATATGATACAGTCTTTTTAAAATTTCGAGTGAAATTTAAAATCATCCTAATCCTATATAAATTTTAATTTATAACAATCCATTCAGGCTCCATATAAATTTTGACAGTTTGTCCAAAATCTCTCCTTTCATAATTCATATTCATAAATTATAATTTCATATGATACAGTCTTTTTAAAAGTTCAGTTTTTTTATTAGTCACACTGTCACTGAGTAAAAAAATTGAAAATTAAAACCATCATAATCCTATATAAATTTTAACAATTCGTCCAAAAACTCTTCTTTCATATGCTCAGTCATTTTTTAATTTTTGTTTTTTATAATACAGTGACCAGTCATTTAAATTTTTAATGATAAATAGGAAATTACTGTCAAAATTTTATAAATAAAAGTTAAAACACATATCTTATAAATAAATTATAATATAGTCCAAAATCTCTCATTTCATATGATAGTCTTTTTATAATTTTGATTTATATATGAAGGAAATCAGCAATGCATTCTACAATTTCAGAAATGTGTGTTTTTTAAGAATATTTTTACATAAATTATGTTTGCCGAGTTATTGCCGAGTTTTTCCCCGAGTTTTTGGCGAGTCCCGAGTTTTTAAAAATTTTGGGTCTGCCGAGTTTTTGCCGAGTCCGAGTTTTTCAACTATGGATTCACCAAGAATCCATATGATCCAAATCTCTACCTCAAATAGCAAGAGGGGGAGATTGTAATCTTGATTGTATATGTTGACAATCTGGTCATCACAGGGGGTTCTCCACATATGATCGATGCAACAAAGAATGATCTCAAACAATCATTCAACACAATAGATTTCGGGCTCCTTCATTATTGTCTTAGGCTTGAAGTGTGGCAACAAAAGAATTAGATCTGTCTCTCAAATGAAATATGTCGACATTGCTAGAGAAATTAAGAATGAAAGATTGTAAGCCTATGTCGACCCCCATGAAGACAAGGTTGCAACTTTCCAACCATGATCCATCTCCTCAGGTGAATGCTACTCTTTATCGTTAGTTGATTGGGAGTCTCATCTACCTAACCTATATCAAGCCCAACATCAACGATGCTACCAACTATCTTTCTAGGTTTATGCAGGAACCTATGGTTATTCATTGGAAAGTAGCAAAGTCTGTTTTGAGATACATCTGTGGTAGAATGGCATATGGCCATAATACAAACGGACTACAATTTTTTCTTTGTGTGGATACACAAATGCGGACTATGCAGGTTTTGTGGATGACAAGAAGTCTACTTCAGGCTTCGTTTTCTTTTTGGGATCCGGTCTGATATCATGGGAGAGCAAAAAGCAAAACCATTGTTGCTCACTCTTCCACAGAGGCAAAATATCACGCCACAAGTGGAGTTGTCTATGAGGCAATATGGTTACATCGCATTTTGACAGGCATGGATGTTCCTAAAACACATCCTACAATGTTGTTTTGCGCCAATCAAAATGTGTTGAAGCTTGTTCGAAATCTTGTTTTTCATGAGCGCCCCAAACACATTGAGGTTTAATGCCACTATATTTGTGAACATGTTCAGCAACAGAATATCCAGCTCCAGTATTGTTCGACTTGAGCAACGTGCTAACATATTTACAAAATCTCTTGCAACTATGAAGTTCAAAGCTTTTTGAATTTTCATTCTTTGTTCTCTTGAGCATATGATTTAATACGGGAGAGATTGTTGGCATATATTTTATTACATCACATTATAATGTAATATGTTAATAATATATCCCAAATATTCTTAACATCTTTAACTTATAACTATCATAGATAGTTATAGCTGGTTGGTCGGGTATGCCTACCCTGATTAATTATTTACCAACCATACTATTGTATATATTGTTGCATGCGATCAATTCCAATCTGCTCATTGCTTACTTAAATTTATTACTCAATAACAAGCAACTATGCATGAAGGATTTTGTAGCATGCCCTTGTCCACAATCTTCCAAAGACACTCAGAGTTTGTCATTGCCTCCAAGAACATTTTGGATTTCTTCCTTTGTGATACCTACGCTCTCTTAAACAAAACCCATGCAAGTTTTTCCTTGTCAAGAATTCTAAAGATTCAGAGATAAAACTCAAAAATATTTGTAAATTTACGATAAAAAAGATAAAAGTGAAGATCATATCGAACATGCAAGAACATCCATCCATGAAAGTAATGAAGATTCATTGATGTAGAAGTACATTGCAAAGAACCAAGTTGATGAAAAAGAAGTCTGCAGCAAGCAGGATTATAAGGAGGAGCTATGGTATTCTATTTACAGGCTGGAAGGGCATACTTAGTAAGAATCCCCAAGTAGGGATAAAAATAACATTCACATATACAAAATTCAAATATAATATTGACACAAGTGCCCGCATTTCCAATGTGAGGGGCAAAAGCCATGCAAAGAAGGAAGTCATGTATTCAGAAGAAGAAGAGTTTTGGCCATGCAACCAAAGGAGATCTGGCCTAAAGTCTGAACCATGTGCTACTAGAATATAATTCAAGGGAAAGGCTAATAGCAATGTGCTTTAATGATGGGAAGTGTTGTCACTTTCATATTAAATTGTCCCAAGACAGGTCACTAGAGTGGTCTGAGAGAGCATGATGATATTAAGTGGCAAAACCACAAGCCAGTCAATTAGGTGAGAAAGGACTAGAATTTCATTTCTGATGCAACGGCTTCTTATCGTGAACTGGCTACCAAGAAAGCCCTCGTTAGTTGGAGAATACAGAAGGCTAAGAAAATCAAGGCAAAATGCAATAACTATAATTGGTTTTTGTTTTGTCAAAAGTAGAATATGGTTTGGGCAAATTTGTTCTTATGCAACTGCAGAAAGCTTCATGACATAAATCTTTAATCACTAAAGACAAAGAAGCTATTGTCAAATTTTACAGCTTCAAATTCAGCACCAAATATTTCATTTGCTTCCCAGATTAGAAGTTCAAGAATATCTCTTCAGGTGTGTTAGGACTAATAGAAACAACAAGACATGGGTCAAGAGGATGAAAGGCAACAATTAATGGAAAGCACCATAGAGGGTTGGCATTGGGAAAGCAATATCAGGGCCTAAGATATATATCCTAGAATTCTATTGAATCTGTGTGGAATCTATTAATACCAAGCCATAATCAGAAATAAATCCATTAAAATCCACATTCTGGTCAACAGTTTAAAATTTAACTTGAAAACATTCTAGATTATACTATGAATCACATGTTATATATGACTGGAAACAAAAATCATTATAAATTGTATTAAGGATAAAAATAATTCACCTTACCTAAAATGACGTGATAACCTTGAACAGAAAGAGACTCTGCAGTGCTTTTTCCCAGACCCGATGTTGCCTACACCAACAAACATATAGTGTGTTCCAGATTAATAAATTCAAGGAGCTCAATTAAAAATTGTATATCAATATTCAGAAACAATTCAAAGGAATGAAATGAAAAAAAGGCAACATATTAAAATCAGATAGTTCAAAGTGTAGACCAAATGTAAATTGTAAATTGCATCCATTGCATGGCCCAGCATATTGATCAAATAAGTTGCTACTGTAAGGTCGAAAATTGAATAGTTTGCATTCTTCACCTTATGTTTCTGCACTCATTTTGCTGTCCACTCCCATAGTCCTATTCTAGGTATTATTTTGCCAATTTCCAGGCCAGAACCCATCTCTAGCAAGCTTTGCCTGGATTGGAAAAATCACAACTTTTTAATACCAACCCACCCCTGAAATCTAGAATCCTCATTCCTCAGGACACCAACACTCCCTGGCACTTGTGTCCAAACACTAGCACTGGATACTACCTGTTGATGATTGTTTTTAGACAAGTCAACAATTAGAGTGAAATACAAAGTATCTAACTCCCTCTTGAGCAAAGCCTCTCGAATGCTGAACTATGTGATCAAACAAGATGACTCCAAGGTTCCTTTCTGATGATTTTGTAAGAGACAGCTCAGTGACTAAGTATGATTTTGCTGTTAAACACAAAGGGACTTACATTAGATCTTTCTTCTTTCATTTAGCTTATCTCTCCTTCAGTGTGGATGATATGTATACAAGGTCTCAATAACAAAGAAATAGAAAAGGGTGAGGGTTTAGAAAACTAATCTAAGGTCAATGAGGTAATGATGATGTATTAAACAGACAAACTCCTAATCAACCTAACTCCACTTCGCCAAGGATGCCTACAACTACATGGAGTTGGTGCAATCTCCTAAGGTTACGCGAAAGGTTTTCAAATCATGAAGGTTCATATGAGCACCCATTAAACGGCGTAGCTCAAACAAGCATTCACAATCGAACTTATGTAAATATGGCTCAAACTAGCTTTACACAACAATTCACCAGCGATGAATGTTAAAAGCATGAGCTAGGAGTTGATCAAATATCCAATACAACATACATTACAACAAAGAACTTCTAGTCTATTTTACTTTCTACTTGAAACATCTCTCCATCCCATTAAGATACAAGAAATCATGTTACTCCACAAGATAATACTTAACACCAAACAAGTAGCTCCAATGTCTTTGCATTAACTTTGAGAAATATTTACAACAATTTCCAGTCCTCTCAGACAATTTTGAGAGTTTCTCCTATCCTACTCCTAAAATCTAAAATCTATCTTCTATAAATGAGGCAACAAGGCCTTTATATAGTGCCCAGAATACAATGAATGGCCAAGATCAATTCGATAGCCAAGGGCTCAGATCATGCCACCTCACAGGTAGTTACAACAACTTTCTATTTTTAGTACAAAAGAGGGAGGCAATGAAGGCACATTTTCCAATGTGATAAGGTAAGGCGAAAGCATTTAAAATATTCCTCCACATAGGAATCCCTTTGGCTTCTTTCATTAAATGATACATTTAATGCATTAAATAATGCGGCTAATCAAAATTAAATGATGTGTACTCGCCACATAGATGCCAACTCAGCATACTTTGAAAATTGTATCATCTTTATGTGATGTATTCAATGTGATTGTTTGAACTTGTATGTTTGGGACTACATCTTGTGGATCTTGCCTTGTTCATTCTTCTTGTTGACTGGATGTATGATACTTGTAGCTCATTTGATTGACTTTGTAATGTTTCTTCTTCTTGTAGGATGTAGATATGAATGATCTTCTTTGGATGCATCCTCTTGAAGAGAGTGGAGTAGAGATATGATGATGATGATGCTTCCTTCATGTAAGAGTAGGAGACTCTCTTGGACTTGAAATTGTAAAGTCTTGAAGTTTAGATGGATGAATGCCTTTGGAAGTTTCAATGAAGTGTTTCAACTCGATGATGTAGAAGATTTGAGGTATAATCCTTTAGAGTAGTGTTCCCTCCGCAAGGTGAAAGTGATTCAAACACTTGCTCTTGATGATCATGATGTAGTTGATGAAATGATTCCTTGAAGATGATCTTGAGGCTCGAAGGAACTTGAAGTAGATTGGATGTCTTAGAAAGTCTTGATGAAGATGATGTCCTTCGGATGGATGTCTTCTAGACAATCTTAACTTGATGCCACTTGATGAAGAATTCCAACACAAGGATGATGAAGGATACCCTTGAAACAGCTACATGATGCCTTGCTCTTTTCTCATTCCTTGCTTGTCAAAGGTTCTTATCACTTGATCTTTAGATGATTCCTCCTTTTTGCTGCAACACAAGTAAAGAAACAGCATCAATCCCCTTTCGATAACACATAATACATAAGAATCATTACAAGCATTTCTAATCTAAGCACATGAGTTAAGGACTTTGATGTCTAACTTGAATGATATGAAAACTTTACTAAGATGGCGTGCTGGTTGAGATAAGTGAATTCCTCCTAGATTCCTCCTTGATAAGCCTCTAAAGTTTGCCTTCAACACTTGACTTTACTTCCCTTCATAAGGTAGCGCTTTAGACAAAGGTTTTAGTTTCTCCTAGAATTGATGCACTAGATAAGTCGCATTGGATAAGGATTTCGAAATCCTCTTGATTGTCTTCTTGTCTGGCGCACCGGTTGAGGGGTTTGGAATCCTCTAGAAATCACTTCAAACTTGAGTTAAATCATCCTCCAAGCGCATTAGATAAGATTTTTGAAATCTCCTTCAAAGTGTATCAAAGCCTTCCCACATGTGGCGCAATGGATGAGAGGTTTGATTTCTTCTTGATCTTTTCATACAAACCTGAATTCTTCTCCTCCTTCTAGGCGCATTGGATGGAGTATTCAAAATCCTCTTCTAACTTGCTTTCAAAACTCAACTTTACTCTCACCTACAAGGTGGCGCAATGGATCAACGTTTTGATTTCCTCTAGAAATTTGCTCTGAGACTTGACTTTGTATTCCTCTTGAAGAGGTCGCATTAGTTTGAGATGTTAGGATTTTCTAAGATTTGTGCATTGGTTAAGGATTTGAAATCCTCTGGAAACATCAAAACTTACACCTTGACACCCAGCATTTTTCTTTCTCCTTAGCGCATTGGATAGGGAATAGAGAATCCTCTAAGAATTCGCCTTGGATGAGGATTTAAGAATCCTCTTGATCTTGCCTTGAAACCTCTTTCCCTTATCTACCTCCTATCAATCGCAAAGGATCTTCCTTGCTAAATTTTGGCGCACTAGTTCATCACATTAGAATCTTCTGAAAATTGATTTAAACCTTATGATGAACCTCCTTCCAAGCGCTTGGAATCTTCCTCCATGAAGTCGCATTAGATGAGGGATTGGAGATCCTCTAAAATTCACCCTTAATGTGTAATAAATCTCAACTAAATCCTTCCTCCTTAGGTCGCTTTGGATGAGGGTTTCCAATTCCTCTGAGTTTCGCATTGGTTTAAGTGTTTTGAAGTCTTTTTCCCTCACCACGATGTTTCAGTTTGGGCGCATTACTTAATTGATTGAAATCCTCATGCTTTAGCGCTTTAGTTCAAGGCATTGAGATCCTCATACTTTAGCGCATTAGATAACATATACAAATTCCTCTAGAATTCGCATCAAAAGGCGTGGAAATCTTCCAAAATCGCATCACTTGAAGGCTTGAAATCCTTTAACATTTTCGTCTCCCTTTATGCTTTAGATGGGCGCATTGGTTCATCAATTGGAAGTCCTCATCTTATTTTGTAATTGAAAGTGCCCTTTTCATCGCGATTTTGCGCCACTTAGATGCCCCGTCGCACTAGATGAGCTTTTTGAATCCTCTGGAAGAGTCAGGCATTTTTCAGGGTCGCGAGGGTAAAGGTAGAATTTCTTATACTTTAAATATTTTTCAATATACCTTTCAGGATGTTTGAGATAGGTCTCGAATCCACCGGACTTAACATGCAAAATCTAGAATTTGGAGGATTCACCAGATTTCAGACTTAGCCATTTTTTCAGGATTTTCAGGATTTCAGGCTCCAGACTTAATCTTTTCAGGATCTCAAACATACATCAGGAAGAGTCTCATTATTCATTACTTGGATAGAATTCAATCAAGAGTCTTCATTACTGCAAGTTCATCCTCCAGATAAGACCTCCAGTTATAAAGCAAAATCTTCTAGGAGAGAGACTTATTGGATTGGCAGAGGAAATGAACCTAAGGCATCATCAGAACTTCATGTAAAATATCGAAGCTCAAAAAAAGGGGGTCCCCATTTGCAATGGGGCAATGTGTGATTTGGTCACAACACTACCATTAGGATTTTGGAGTCAAATTTGACTTCCCAAACCTTCAAAATCCTAATGCATTCCCTAGAAAATTCTTCGACAGGTACTTGATCTAAATCAGTCAATTGTCTCTGAGGAGGTGGCACCTTGGGAACATCGGAGGTCATGACACTTGCGGTTACGAGCATATCTCATGGAGGATGGTGCTTGGTAGGACTCGCAGATGCACAATTTCAGCTATGGGAGTTCACTTTGCATTGCATTCTTCCATCCTTTCTTGGAGGATGCAACCACCAATGGGTGTTTTGTACGGTCGTCGTGCATGCGAGCATATGGAGATACATGTCATTTGACACTATCTCACACCATGCACACTTGCCATTGCTTGAGGACAAGCAATTCCAAGAAGGGAGGACTGTAATGTCCCCATTCTGGGAATGGCCACCATTAGGGTTAGTTCGGGCCTTTCATCTCACTCCGGGACATCTTGAGGACATCGTGAGCAATGAAGATGACTTATCGTCTTGGTATGTTGTCTTTAGTATATCTATGGAGATTCATCTTCTTCGGAGTCAGTCACTTGGAAGGTCTGTTATTTGGATTTGGGGCAGAGGTTTGAGCTTCTCATGTGTATGGATGCTATCACTTCACTCTCGAATGCCTTCTCATGGATACTTGGCTTATGATGATTTGCCTACTTCAGAGCTTTCATACGGATTCATGTTGGAGTTTGGACTTCATCATATGGATGACATCATTACACCTTGGGATACTTTCATATGGATGCCTTGCCTTGGACGACTTGATATCATCACTCACCTTGGAGATTACTATCCACCTTGAGCAAAGAACACCATGATATTCCCATGTCTCTCCTAGGCACTCATTGATAAAATATTATATTCCTTGACTATCGTTGATATGGGGCAAAATAATTAATTATTATTATAAGTGGCGCCTGTTGTGACCAAATCACACATCGCCCCATTGCAAATGGGGACCCCCTTTTTTTTGAATTCCAGCTTTGCTAAGACCAAGATGATGTCCTTTGCATGATGAAGTCAGTGGTGTTTGAGTGTTAGAGCCCCTTGATGACCTGATCCTGATGTTTGAGACCCTGAAAATGACTAAGTCTGGTATCCTGATCCTGAAGATCCTGAAAATTGGCTAAGTCTGAAATCTGGTGGATCCTCAAAAATCTAGAATCTACATGTTAAATCCAGTGGATCTGAGACCTATCTCAAACATCCTGAAAGGTATATTGAAAAATATTTAAAGTATAAGAAATTCAATCTCTCAACTTATACTTAAATATATTTTTTAATATACCTTACCTTGGCGGGAAAAGTTTATAGCAAGTGAATTTGGCGCCCTTTGAGTGAAAGTATATCTAATTAGCGCCTTGAATGATTGAACGCCTTAGGAGTTAGAAATCGTCATCAATGAACGCCTAAGGGTAATGTAAGGTGCAAGGGATGTAAGTAAGTGTTAAAGGGCCTTTAGATCATCAAAGAAGATTCATTAAGATGAGGCGCCATTCCTTGTCACTCCTTCCCCATATGAGCGCCTAGATTGAGATTGAGTCTAAAGCCATTCAAGTTGAGCGCCTAAGGAAGTATAGGGTCTTTGAAGCCATCAATAAGTGGTTGAAATCATAAAATTAAGTTTAGCGCCTTGTGAATAAACTCCCAAAAATGACCAAAATTGCGCCTTGAAGGGAGAGAAGGATCATTTCAAGTTACCTCTGATTGATTAAAGTCATAACAAGTGATAAAATAAGCCAAAGAGGTCTAGGCGCCCTTTTACTCCTCTGCCAACTCAATTGGCGCCCTAGAAACAATCACTCAAATCCATGTCTAGAAGTGAGCGCCCTAGAAGAAATTGTGTTGAAAGGCATGTTTGAATGAATCTCTTAAGTGGGAGAAGTCTTTTTAAACTCTTACAATTGCTAGAAATCATTTAAATTCATGAATGTGGGACTAATTAAGTTAGGCGCACTTTGTTCTTATTTTTGCCTATATTTGCGCCTAAGTTTGAAGTGGCATTATTACATGTTTAAAGTTGTTTTATCTTATGAGGCCATTGATATATCGTTTACCTTGACTTGTAGGATCATCAATGATGCTAAGGAGTTATCCAAGGAATCACCTTCAAGCAAGGAGTAAGGAGCATCATGCTAGCCGCCTTTGAAGATCATCAAGTTGCATCATTGAGAGGAGTGTTGATGAAGTCAAGGAATCATCAAAAGCAAGTACTTGAGTCACCTTCAAGTTGCAAAGGGAACACCACTCTAAAAGATCACACCTCAAGTCTCCTACATCAATAACATCATGTTGGATCATATCAAGTTCAAGTGTACTTCATCAAGAGCAACATGATTTGAAGCATTCATTTATCCAAGCTTCAAGTTAAGATCTCTCAATCTTCAAAGATTCATCCAAGCTTCAAGTCAAGATTCATCAAGTTTCAAGTTCTTCTAATGCCTTCAAGTCTCCTTGAGAGGTCATCTACTACACTCCGAAGGGTCACTTCAAAGATCATCTCGAAGAACTACTTCATCAACTTCTACATCAAGCAAGGGCATTCATCCATCAAACTTCAAAACTCTTCAAATTTTCAAGTCCAAGAGATTCTCCAAATTAAGTATTATCTTGTGGAGTAACATGGTTTCATGAATCTTGATGGAATTAAGAGATGTTTCATTTAGATTAGAAGTAGATTAGAAGCTCATTGATGTAATGTATGTCTGTACTGAATATTTGATCAACTCCTAGCTCATGCTTTTAACATTCATCGCCGGTGAAGTGTTGTGTAAAGCTAGTCTGTGCCTCATTTGCTTAAGTTCGATTGTGGATGCTTGTTTGAGCTGCGCCATTCGATGGGTGCTCATATGAACCTTCATGATTTGAAAACCATTCGCATAACCTTAGGAGATTGCACCAACTTCATGTAGTTGTAGGCATCTTTGGCGAAGTGAAGTTAGGTTGATTAGGAGTTTGTCTGTTTAATACATCATCATTACCTCATTGACCTTAGATTAGTTTTCTAAACCCTCACCCTTTTCTATTTCTTTGTTATTAAGACCTTGTATACATATCATCCACACTGAAGGAGAGATAAGCTGAATGAAAGAAGAAAGATCTAATGTAAGTCCCTTTGTGTTTAACAGCAAAAATCATACTTAGTCACTAAGCTATGTCTTACAAAATCATAAAAAACGAACCTTGGAGTCATCTTGTTTGATCACTTCGTTCAGCATTCGAGAGGCTTTGCTCAAGAGGGAGTCAGATACTTTGTATTTCACTCTAATTGTTGACTTGTCCAAAAACAATCTTCAACAGCACCCTTGCTAATTCATAACTCTACTTTGAATTAGGCGCTTTATGAAAGGAGGGCTCATTCACATGGGTCAGCCCTCTTGGGAGGGAAATATTATTCAAAAAACCAAACATAACTGCCCTAGGTCGGCCATGATAAGAAAGGCTGAGTTATGTATGTATATACTAGTTCGATTGGCACTTGGAAGGCATCAATCATTCGACATTCATTCATATATTGGAGATTTATCTCTAACAGAAGGGTATTGAGACGAAAACCTCTAATACCCTTGGAGAGGCTGGACGAAACCCTAGCTGATCCAATTAGAGGATTCCATGACGGGGATCTACTTGTGCATCATTGGGAAGAAGAGCAGTTTCAGATCAGATTGAAGAGATCATTCCTGGAGGCCTTCTTGGTGTGGATAATTCATCAAATTGCAAGGAGAAGTGCCCTCTCTTGGAGCGCCACCTTTAGGAGGAAGATATCATGCACATTGTGAGGACAAGTCGCTGCTAGGGTTTTGTTTCTGGGCAGATTTCATACAGCGGAGCAGCAAACCTCCTTCGCCCCACCTTGGAGGGTTTATTATAGGCGAAGTACATCAATGATCTAGGGTTCTAACCCTATTTTGGAAGCGCCATCTCTTTAAGGATAGATTTTGATATCATTTGGTATGTACTCATCATAATAGCAGCAGATCTATATATATTTTATTCTGTAAAATCAGACTTCTATACTCAGTCATAACAGCAGATTTATTCCTTCAAGTTGTGCCTTGTCTTTCGGATGGAAATGTGTATTTCATGGTGAAATGTGTTCCATATGCTTGAGCGAATCTTTTGCTATGTCTTTATTGATGTTCTATCATAATTCATGGTGAAATTATATATTTGCTTCAAGTCTGATTTTTACAGCAGAGTTAGGATTAGGGCAGATTTGAAAAGTGCAGAGATTGTAGACTCAAAAATCAGAAATTCATTTGGAGTCCCGGGGAATCCAAACTTGCCCTAAAAAGTCCCATTTGGGACATTACATTAGCTATGTCGAAGTCTTTGGAGGAGGCTAATCCAAGATTGCTTGTATCTTCTCTTGATCTACCTGAACTCCCTGAGCATTCATGACATTCCCCAACTACAAGATTTCTGTCATTTTGAACTCACACTTGGACTCCTTTGCAAATAATGTGTGTGCTTCTAAGATGCCCAAAAGTTCATCTATATGCCTCAAATGATCCTCCCAAGTCTTATTGTAAATGAAGATATCATCAAAGAATACCAAAACAAACTTCCTCAATTGTTTGTTGAATACTTGATTCATACAAGACTAAAAGGAGGCCAATGCATTATTCAAGCCAAATGGCATGATGAGAAGCTCGTAGTGTCTAAAGTGACACCTAAAGGTTGTTTTGTGGATGTCTTCTTCCTTGATTCTGACCTAGTGGTACCCTAATCTGAGGTCTATCTTGGAGAAATAGACTACACCATGTAACACATTAATCAGCTCATCAATCCTAGGAATCAGATACCAATTTTTAATGGTTTTCTTGTTCAAGGCGCTATAGTCTATACACATTTTCATGGTTCCATCCTTCTTTTTGACCAAGACTACAGATGAAGCAAAGGGGCTCAAACTAGGTCTGATGTGACCCATGTCTAAGAGCTCCTTGATGATCTTCTTGATTTCTTCCTTATGCCTTCTGGGATGGTGATAAGGAGTGGTAATGACGGGCTTGGCTCCTTCGTCCAATTCTATGACATGCTCAAAACCTCTATCAAGTTACCTTCTTGGAGGTATATCACTAAAGACCTGCTATGCTTATCCAGAATAGACTGGATATCAAAATGATACGACTTCTCACCATCTGAAGAAGTTGTGGTTGTTACCAAACATTGGGCTGCCCATGCAACCTAACCTTGGCGGAAAGTTCTCTCAGTTCTTTTCGCAGAAGGAGCTCCATTTGCCATTCCGCGAAGCACTACCTCCTTTCCCTCTAAATGTAACTTCAACTCCATGGTTTGATAGTGCTGTGTGAAATCTTTGAGGGAATGTAACCACTGATCTCCCAACACCATATCAGTATCTCCTATGCCGACAACATAGAAATCATCAATTACCATATGGTTGCCCAAGGTAATGCTCAACTAAGGAATCTTCTTCGTGCAAGGAATGGTGAAACCATCTACAACCATCACATTAAACCCTTCAAAGTCTTTTGTCCTAAACCCTCTTGGTTACCAATTCTTCATCAATGAAGTTGTGGGTTGCCCCATTGTCAGCTAGCACCGTGACCCTCTGTCCATGTAGAACTCATCTAACTATGAAGGGGTTGCACTTAGGAGTACCGAAAAGTGTGGCAAAAGTACCTCTTGAAGTTACTTCTTCCTACTTCTCAGGTTCTGGCTCCTCTTCAAACTCAAGCTCCTACGTTTCAGGTTCTTCATCTGAAACTATCTCAATGTAATACACCTGAAAGTTGCAGCCCAGCACTTAAATATTGATTTTCGCAGCCTTCTTGTTGTCGTACGGCCAAAGGACAGGTCCAAATGAGCTGCTATAACTCACAAATGTTAGAGATCCACCCTCAATAGTGGCGGCCAAATTAGAAATAATTCTGCAGATCAAAATATGCACTAAACAGCCCTCAAGGAGCAGCTATTCAGTCCACACAAGCAGTATGGCCCCCAATTTGCAACAATACAACTCCTTATGTAATGTCCCCATTTTCGGATTCTCTTGCAGATCAGTCAGAGCGGGCTTTCTGGGTTGGTGACAACATAATCAAAGGAATATTTCGATGTCACCAGGGTGTTCGGGTGATCTAGTGGAGATGGTTGACACTTTCCGAAGAGATTTCAGACAACTTGTCCGTACTTACTATTTATAGTAAGTGCTTGCATGTCATTAATCTTTCTGGGTTTCCTGGGTTTGTTCTCTTTGGTCCCCAGTGGTCACTGCTATTTTTAGTAAGTGGCAGTTTGGCGTTGTTTGGGCGACTTGGCAGTCGGTTGTTGGCTCTCATAGACATTGCACTAAGCTCAGAGTTATCAGATGGTTTGTGGATCCAGTTGGCACCCTCTGAGTTGGCTCAGTTTGCTTATGGCTGTTACTATTTTTAGTAAGTTCGGGATTGGCACCGGGACGGGATTTTGAGAGTGGGGTTGGTTTCGTCTTGTCAAGACCTTTCCAACGAGCTATAGATCATTGGTTTCCGACATCATCTTAGCCTCCGTTTTAAAGTCCGTAAATTAAACATTATTATTTAATATTGGACCTTTGTGCCTAGGCTCAACAACTTAATGTTGTTTTAAAAAAGGGGACTTTAAGGGTGATGTTGAGAAAAGAATTAAAGAGAATTATAATATTTTAAAATGTATTTTCCCTCTCATGTTTTATCCCATATGCAAGAGGATTTTAGAGACTCCCAGTTGGAAAAATATAAAAGGAGGAAAAGTGCTCTCATTTACATATGCTTGGATTATTATTTTCTTCTCTCATTGAGATTTCATTTGCTAGGGTTTTGGAGCTTGGCTCTAGGGTTTGAGGATTCAAACCAGAGGCTCTTGGAGACGAAAACCTCCCTGAGTAGCGATATCCCACAGGTGTGAAAGATCACCCAACGGTGCCATTGTTGGTGAATGCATCCAGTGTTCACATATGGGCTGAAATGAAGTTCGACGGATGACTTCGTAGAGATTTGTTGAGTATTTCTATTGCAGATTTATTAGAGATTTGAGGTGAGCAGTTTGCATTGCACAGGAGGAGCAGATTTAATGCTATTTGGGACAGCATTTTCCATCAGCTGCTGGCCATACTATTCAGCCTGGCCGTACATCCTTGTTAGGGTTGATTTGTGGAGTTTCCTTGCATTTCAGACTTTCCTTGTTGGTCGCCTAGCATTCAAATTTGTGTGCAGCGAGATTGTCATCTATTTTCAATGATTTCATGGAGTCTATTTGCTACTGTGTACTTACAGCCTGGGCCGTACATGCCTAGGAATGACGTTGGGGTCTCAAGCATCATTTCTCATTGTGGGTAGTGTTGGGATTGCATTGTATGTGGCGTCCAAGTTCATTTATACTGTTGATAACAATATCTATTGGATACTCCTTGCTTCTTGGTGTTTTGGTGCAATATTGTAATGTCCAATGGCTGGTGCGGCAATAGACAAAATCTGAAGTTTCAAATCTGCATATGGGTATGTTTTCATAATTGTTTATTGGCCATTCTGCGATCTGGGTAGTTGATAGTTTTCTTATATCTGTTGTAGATTTTATGGGTTTCTATATTATGCAATAGATTGTGTGCTCCGGCACCACATCTGCAGGAAAACATAAAACCCCTTCTACATCTTCTATCTATCTAAAAGACCACACAAAATAATAATAAAATATCACACATTTTTAAAATATACCAACAGGTACGGCACATTACAGTGGTATCAGAGCTTAAGATCTTGCCATCCTGTGAGGTCAGATTGAAACATGCAGTTGGGTACACATACAGGTTCTCCATATTGATCCCTTTGCAGGTACAGATACAGTAGTGATAGAGGAAATGGATGATACAGATTGGGATGATTTCCTGGAAAGGTGGGATAATTGGTGCAGGAAACGGGAAGAGATGTTGAATAATTGGGAGAGGAGAGATAATAAAATAATACAAGTGATGACCAATTATCTTCGCAGGATTGATAAGAACAACAACAATGTCAGACAAAGGAACAATAACGGTGACAGAAACCATGGAGATGGGAACAATAAGGAATGTGAAATAGAAACTCCTACCACCTGTTTATTGCAGCCTAGTCTTGATAAGAGCAAAGAAGACCTGATAGCTGGAAAGAATGAGTCTAAGCCTTTGTATGGTGAAAACAAGATCACTAATCAAGAGACATGCAAAGAGGAACTTGCTGATTTAGGGGAGACTACAGCAGAAATTTGTGAAGATGGGCCTCGCTTTGATTAAGATCTTGAAATTACTACTTCTGAGAAGGAATTAAAAATGATTGATAGATTGCTAGAAGGTGACTTTGCAAGCAAGCCTAAGGGCATTGATGCTAAAAGTTTTAAGTCCTCAAAGGACATAGGTGAAAGGTATGTGGATAGAGATTTTAAATCAACCATGGGTGACAAATCTGATGTTGCACAAATCTGATGTTGCCATAACCTTTGACTAGAGTAATGAAGAAAATGATTCATTTCCCTTGCAACTTGAAAAACCAAGTGACCTTTTAGAAGGGTTAGTTGATAGCACCCATGAAGATGCTTATCAAACAGGAATGATGATATAGGTGGTGTTCTTGATTTTGAGAACAAATCTGATTTCACATTGCATGTAGCTGATCCTAAGCAGAGACCTTGTAGCCTTGTTGATTCAAATTCACAGTTCACTATTGAGGATGATAAGGAAAAGATACAGGGGATTTGGGACAGCATTAGAGTCATTGACGATAGGTATGAAAGTTCTGATTTTAGTATTAGTCATGACAACAATTCATTTCCATTGCATGATTATGATTGCAAGAATAAATTTGTGGTGATTACTATTAACCCATTACTTGAGATGGGTGTTGACATGACATATGACAATCCACCTTTGGAGTTGGATGATAGAGTTGTTTCCGATTGTAGCATTGCACTTGGGAAAAATAACCAGGTATGGGATCCAGGAGAAGATTCAGAATTTGAGACAGAGCGTGACACTCAGCTTGGTTGTGATGCATATTCAAGCTACAGCAAGTCTGATTTTGCAAATCAGACCTTAGAAGAGGAGAACAAATCAGAAGATTTACTTGTTGATGATGGGTCCCAGGATAGCTCTTTGGTTGTGCATGCATCTACATTGAAGGCAGCAGTGTGCAATGGTTATGTCCAATCTACAGCTTCTATCATGTCATTGGAGCCATCCCATGAGGTACATAACAGCAGTACCTTTGTTGAGGAAGTGTGCAGGGTTGATAGCACACATGAGGATGCTTACCAATCGGTGAGTGATGATGATTCAGCCTCTTTCCATAGTGCAGATTGCAAATCAAAAGATGGGTGTGGAGATGGTTCGTCACAGGGGCATCATCATTTGACTGGGCAATTGAAGGTTGATGACAATATGATTGCTGCAGCTTTGGAACATTTTGATGTTGCCAAACAGATGTTGGCAACCTATGGTTGGAGTACTCCTGAGATGGAGGAACATGATGATAGAGGACTTTCCCTTGCTGAATTTTAGGCACTTAGAGATGCAGTTGGGATCATGAAGAATAATTACCTACAGCTGTTATCAAATAGAGATTCATCTTCTCAGGCTTGACGGAATTTATCATGATGCTCTAAGGGGAAAGGAAGAGGAGGTTGATGAGCTCACCTACAAGCTTGAGGTCACCACGGACTCTTTGAAGAATGCTCAAATAGCCCTCCACGAGTCTAAGACGCGGATAGATGAGCTTACTGTGGAGTTGAGCTTGGCACAATCTTCACCATCGACAGATACAGTTCAGGTTTCTCTGGCAATAGGGGGTGAGGAGCATTTATCCATGGATTATGTTTGTGAGCAAGTTGAGAATGTGGTTACATCCATCATAGTTACAGGTGCAGTTGTTACTGATGGGATGAGTTAACCACATGATGCACCAGGCTCTCCTAAGGTTAGTCCCATGACAGGTGATGCAGAGCAGGTTGTTGATGGCTCTTGTGGTATAGTAGTGAAATTTCCAAAGAGTGGTGTGACAGATCACCACACTACTTTATCATTTTCACAGGAGATATGCAGGGCATCATCCAGTGGTGTGATCGGTTCTCACGTTGATTTGTTTCCCTTTCCTGGAAGCAAATCAGAGTTTGCATCCTATGCAGCTAATTGTGATAGACAACTTACTAGACCTTAGGGTTGGAGAGATCAACTGAAGGTTTCCAAGTATAAGGTTGTTCGAACCTTAACTCGTATTGACAGTACCCACAAGTTTGTGGAGGATCTCTTTTGGACAGCACAATTGGAAGAGAGGCAGATAGGGGTAGTAGCGGGCACATATACATCTAATTTGCGAACTTGTAAAATACCTTTCTAGGATGACTGAAATTTTTTGCCAACTTTTAGATAAGATTTCTAGCACAAATCAAATTGTAACATCAAGACAATTCAACTTATATGAGAACCATCAAACTCCTTTGCATTCATTATTGACTGGAAATGAAAAGTCTTCAAATACACACTGCTGTTATCAAATTACAGTCACTGTCTGAATTATATCAGATTTATTATAATCATGAAAAGAGGTACAAAATGTCCTCTTCAACATCCAATATCAAATACAAACACTAGGCAATGTTTCTCTATCTTTGAATGATCAATTATAGCCTTGGAAGTTCAAATATATAGGACTGATATGAAATGAAATTGACTGATATAAAATGACAGTCAGCTGATATGACTGTTGTATGTTGTTTTTTTGCCCAGCCAATGCCAAATCACTTCAAATGCATCCAAAACTCCTCTCCAAGCCAAGCAATGGGTCTCTAAATTGCACCTTTGAACCCTTGAAACTATTCCAGCCTTGTAGACTTGTCCAATGTACTTCAAAAAGCCCTGTAATCATGAAATTAATTCGCTGTCATAAGAAATCAGACCCTGCAATATGTCAAAACTCACTCCAAGTGTGCCATATGCCCAATAACTACCTTGGAAGTACAAATCATAAACCAAGGGCTTCAATATGGCATCAAATTCCACTTCAACAGCTCTCCTAAACCTACAAATTTAAGCTCAAATAGTGAATTCTGAATGAAATCACTTCACAACTAGTATGGGATCATCACCATACAAAAACAAGGGATCGTCACCTTGCCAATAAAATGAAAATCGGAATTCTCATTTATAAACAATAAGAAAGAAAACATACCATAGCATCATATATTGCAAATTGATGTTCAAGTCCTCTATTTAAACTCCTCAAGCATGGACACCCCTCTTTTTGGCATTTTAGAATGTATCTTGAATTCCACCAATGATGAGCAATGAACTTGAACAATATTGAATGAGTTACATCTAAAACACACTCATTTAAAACAATCTTTAATTGTTTAAATGAGATACATCTATTACATTTACAATTCTCACACCTTGCCTGGCGTCTCCCAACAACTTGCATGCAATCATTTAATATCCTTCAAAGCATTTAAAATCTTGATCCTTGACATAACTGACTAGATATTTGGCATTCAATTTATGAACTTGCATTTAAAATGTTCCTCTATACTTGCATCGATCCACAACTACCTCATGTGCATGCATTAAATGATGATATTTGCATTTAATAAAACCCTTGCCTTAGCCGCCGATCCTTGCATAGGCGTATGCATTGAATTCCATACAATTGTTATTTTAAATGCATTAGACTTGGGCAAATGCTCCAACCATTAGCTTCGTGTTGGGCGATCAAATGCAATCATTAAATAAATGAATTTTGCATTTAAAAATATAACTTACACCTTGGCAAATGCACCTTGACTTAGCCGTTGGGATCTCTTGGAATGGATTGCTCCTCTCTAAGGAAACGCCCATCTCCTAGGTAGCCGTTGGCTCCTTAAACAATGCATAATTTAATTTGAACTTCATCAATTGTGCCAATCGATCCACATTCTTTGCTATTTGAATTGGGTTTGGACCTATATCTCCCTTGGGCGAACACCCTTATTCCACATAAGCTCCATAACATAGATTAGAGAAAATGTAATTAAAGATTCCATTTTCCCTCTTATTCCATCATTTGAAAATTCAAATCAAATAATTGAAAATACAATTTTAATATTGCATTTCCCATATAACTCAATAGCACACTAGTTGATCCAACTTTCCGGTTCTCTATGCATAGACATATACCAACTTTCCGGTTCTCTATGCATAGACATATACCAACTTTCCGGTTCTCCACATATAGAAGCAACTCAACTAACAAATATAACTTAGCTCAAAATGGGGACATTACAGAACTATCTAGCATGCCATGGAGTGGATTAAATCAGAGTACCTCCAATTGCTTTCAGATCGGGACTTTGCTATTGGGTATGCGGAGAGGACTTGCAAAGTATCTACCCAATTAGCTATTCAAGATCAGAGACATGAGCCATCTTCTGATTCGAATGATGAGGAGTGTGTTCCTCATAACTGTGATGGTCAACCATTGACACAGACAGGTGCTTCTTATCGTGACTACATAGTGAGGAGTGCTCATCATTTCTCCTTTAGTCCACACACAGATGACTTGATTATGCGTAAGTGTGGATTGGCTCAGGATTTATACCACCCATTGTGGGATGAAGGGTTGCCATCTACAGGAGATGGAACTAAAGATTTCAGGTGGCTGACTCAGATACAGTCAGAGGATTATTTGTAGAGCCAAAGATCAGATTACCATCATGGTGACATGTATCAGACAGAGTATGCAACTTCTTGGTCTCAAAAACTTCCATTTGAGACATGGCTTCTGAGAGGTTGCAGTATCAGTAGGCGTGATGGTATGTTTAGTTTTTACAGCGGTGATGGAGGAGAGTTTTATCATTCCCTCGATTTGAGAGAGGCAGTTTCATATCTTCCAGCACCTATGTTGGATAGTCAATACATCCATAGGAGTTTTGTAGAGGATGGAAGGGGATGTGGGTCAGACACTCCGAGATTCACTTACCTCTTCATGATTGATGGATGGGAGGTTATGATGTGCTGGGATCCAGGTGGTGACATGTTTGGCATATCAGTTCAGTTGGATTTTGTCGTGTTGCTTCACCACTCTCTGCATGGTGAAGATTATATCAGAGTTGCGTAGTGGGAATCAATGGGTGATGTGTATGGCAGACTTCCATATTGGCTTTGGGACCCAGGGTTTCCTATGTCTAGCAAATCGTTCTATATTGGGGTAGCTATTTACATTGATGCTGAGCATGGTTTTACCTCTACCCAGCGGATGTAGTGGAGATGTTGTTGGACATTTTTCAAATTCATTTGGGATCCTGGTGTTCAGCTTGGGCATGCAGGTGCAGATTGCTTGAGGACAAGCAATCTTTGGGAAGGGCGGACTGTAACGTCCCCATTTTCGGATTCTCTTGCAAATCAGTCAGAGCGGGCTTTCTGGGTTGGTGACACCATAATCAGAGGAATAGTTCGATGTCACCAGGGTGTTCGGGTGATCCAATGGAGATGGTTGACACTTTCCGGAGGGATTTCGGACAACTTGTCCATACTTACTATTTATAGTAAGTGCTTGCATGTCGTTAATCTTTCTGGGTTTTCTGGGTTTGTTCTCTTTGGTCCCCAGTGGTCACTGCTATTTTTAGTAAGTGGCAATTTGGCGTTGTTTGGGCAACTTGGCAGTGGGCTGTTGGCTCTCATAGACATTGCACTGAGCTCGGAGTTATCAGATGGTTTGTGGGTCCAATTGGCACCCTCTGAGTTGGCTCAGTTTGCTTATGGCCATTACTTACTATTTTTAGTAAGTTCAAGATTGGCACCAGAACGGGATTTTGAGAGTGGGGTTCATTCCGTCTTGTCAAGACCTTTCCAACGAGCTATAAATCATTGGTTTCCGACATCATCTTGGCCTCCGTTTTAAAGTCCATAAATTAAACATTATTATTTAATATTGGACCTTCATGTCTAGGCTCAACAACTTAATGTTGTTTTAAAAGAGGGGACTTTAAGGGTGATGTTGAGAAAAGAATTAATGAGAATTATAATATTTTAAAATGTATTTTCCCTCTCATGTTTTATCCCATATGCCAGAGGATTTTAGAGACTCCCAGTTGGAAAAGTATAAAAGGAGGAAAAGTGCTCTCATTTACATATGTTTGGATTATTATTTTCTTCTCTCATTGAGATTTCCTTTGCTAGGGTTTTGGAGTTTGGCTCTAAGGTTTGAGGATTCAAACCAGAGGCTCTTGGAGACTAAAACGTCCCTGAGTAGCGATATCCCACAGGTGTGAAAGATCACCCAATGGTGCCATTGTTGGTGAATGCATCCAGTGTTCACATATGTGCTGAAATGAAGTTCGACAGATGAGTTCGTAGAGATTTGTTGAGTATTTCTATTGCAGATTTATTAGAGATTTGAGGTGAGCAGTTTGCATTGCACAGGAGGAGCAGATTTAATGCTGTTTGGGACTGAATTTCCATAAGCTACTGGTCGTACATCCTTGTTAGGGTCGATTTGTGGAGTTTCCTTGCATTTCAGACTTTCCTTGTTGGTCGCCTAGCATTTAGATTTGTGTGCAGCGAGATTGTCACCTATTTTCAGTGATTTCATGGAGTCTATTTGCTGCTGTGTACTTACAGCCTAGGTCATACATGCCTAGGAATGACGTTGGGGGTCTCAGGCATCATTTCTCATTGTGGGTAGTGTTGGGATTGCATTATATGTGGCATCCAAGTTCATTTATACTGCTGATAACAATATCTATTGAATACTCCTTGCTTCTTGGTGTTTGGGTGCAATATTGTAATGTCCAATAGCTGGTGCGGCAATAGACAAAATCTGAAGTTTCAAATCTGCATATGGGTATGTTTTGATAATTGTTTATTGGCCATTCTGCGATCTGGGTAGTTGATAGTTTTCTTATATCTGTTGTCGATTTTCTGGGTTTCTATATTATGCAATATATTGTGTGCTCCGGCACCACATCTGCAGGAAAACATAAAACCCCTTCTACATCTTCTATCTATCTAAAAGACCACACAAAATAATAATAAAATATCACACATAAAGATTTTTAAAATATACCAACAGGTACGGCACATTACACCTTATTGCTTGGTACAGCATTTCCTTTCTTTTCCAAGATGAGGCAAACTCCTCCAAACACCTCTAATTCACTTTGTTACCTTGGACAGTTGTTGGGGTATGAAGTGGCTAAGATTTAGAAAACGCACAACCCCTTAATATGCAATATTATTTCTTTTTAGTAGCATCTTGAATAAAGAATAGGTACAGCCTGCATAGAAGTTGCATAATACAAGAAATAGATAGGATTTGCAAGCAAATGGACAAGTATCAATATCAATCTAAAACTCACACCAAAAAACATAAAGGAAACACACAATTTTGAAATCTGGAACAGAAAACTAATAATTTTTTGTATTTTGTCGATATAAAAATCATACCAAACAACTGAATGAAACTCCACACCAACAAAGGAAATCTTCACACCAAAACACCAACTGAAATTTCAATGCATTCAGCTCACTGGAAATCCCTGCAATGGGATTTCTCAATAGGAACAATAGGCTTTCGTCCTCAATCCCATATGCCTTCAGGGTTTTCGTCCTTAGGGCAGCCTTTAGGGTTTTCATCTTTTAGGCAAAAAGTTGGGCACAAAGCTCAAATTCAAATAATAAGTTTGTAAAAGGGTGGAATCCTTCAAATGAACTCTCATCCTCCTTTTATAGGCACAAGAGAAAAATAAAATAATAATATTTACTTTTTGCCCAAACTAAACCTAATTTTTAATTACCTTTTGTAATTTTCTGCCCAACTAGAAAGAATTAACTTAACATTACAAAAGACTTTATTTGCCCCATTTAGGCAGCCTGAATACTAATAAAGTGGCATTTTTACAATGCTAAGACAAATAATAATAAGACCAACTTAATTATTATTTTAATTTATTTCCCATTCCCACACTAAACTACAGAAAATACCAAAATGAGCTAATCAAATTATTTCAACAAAGACTAAGAACTAAAGCAATGCAAGAAATACTAAACCATTGAAAATTCTCCAAGGTTTGAGGGCTCCTCCAAGAATTTTGGAATGCTCCAAACATGTTGGAATTGTCTCGAAAAAATGGGACATGACAGAAGGATCACATCCAACATCATTCTAGCGTAACATGCAGAAGAGGCGATTGTGATAAAAGAGAAATTTGAATCTGCCATTGGCGCCTAGTTCAGTAAGGAGATCACAATGATTGCTGAGTTTCTATCTACCACCACCTTGAAGGAGGTTCTGTTACATGAGCGTAGCTAAAACATATATATTTGATACACCAGCCGCAGTCTAGTCACAGTCAATAGGAGGCATGATTTCATATTAAACCAATCGTTGGGGGCCTGATTCAAGCATTGGCGAATTCTAGTTGTCATTCTTTTTGCCCAGGCATACAGGAATTCATCAATCTGATCGTTGTGGGTCATTCATCAACAAATTACCATTTGCGTAGCAAATCTAAGCGATTCATACATCTAGGCGGAGTTGAAGATCACCACAAGTTACATTGATTCCATTGTCTATTGATGGTGCACACTAGCAGGCAACACTAATTCATTCTCTAGCTGCAAACATTACTCCTTGACAACCAATTTACTCCCAGGGCAGTCGGATATTTGGGCATTCCAATCGCAGCAGTTTTCTGACGGAATTTCCCAGTCACATCACTGTTGATCCTCACAGTACACTGTGGTTGTAAGTTGAGCATAAATTACATGTAACTATGACTGTCATGAATTGTAATTGCTTGCTGATCAATAACATAAGTTGAGAAGCCTTATTGCAACTGTATCATGGTTTTATTTTTTATATCTACCATATAAATCAATCTGAAACTCCACTAAGGGGTAGTGAACAAAGGGTTATATATCTACATATATTTCATTTTAGCAGTAATAGCAGTGCATATTTATTTCTTTCAATTAGAAGTCTATATATGTACAGAATTTTCAAAGGGAATTTTAACCAGGGACATTACAATCAAGCCTTCAAGTCCGTTTGGCAGCACCCTTCTGCCTACTTCTAGTAAGAAGAGCATCCATCGTCCATTGGATGCCATCATCAACCAAATCCCATCCTTTTATTCAAAAAATTTCAGCTTCTGATTTTTGTCCTTCTCTTCCCACGAACTCCTATGTTTGGCTTGGAAAAGCAACTTACGGTTTGAGTAATAGTGCAGTTGTAGAGAGGAACAGCCACATCATCGTGATCCATAAAGTCTAAAAGAACCTCATCATGTTCCTCCATGAGAGGGTAGAGGCCCTCATCATTCATGAACCACAGAAATCTTCTCTGAGAGGGCAAAGAGACGAGATGGGATCCATAGAAACAGTGGCATCCATAGGAATCTCTAAACAGTCCTTATCTCCTTCCGAGGTTCCATAAATTTTCCATGATTATGCCAGATAAAATCCTCATCAGGAGAGCCCTTCTTCCTGATCCACTTCTTAAAGCTGATTGTCCTTAAACCAGGCGACTTTTTTGTAGTGCACCCAGCAATTTTATGCCCGATCAAGTTGTAAGAAAACATTTGAATGGCATACCTTCATAATTAAGGAATTGTATCCAGATGCCAAATGAGGAGTGAATTCTAGCCAAGTGATATAAGGGTTTTGAAATGTCCACCATAGCATAAACTCTTACAAATCTATGTTTTGAATCCTCCAGCTCTGAGTCAATTTTCACAAAAGTGCCCACTTGATCAATCAGTTTTCTTATCATACCCACATCCTGCATGATCAAAGGAAGATTGTATAATCGAATCCAAGTTGAGATTGAAATTTACTTTTGTTGTTGCTGGATCAAAGAAAGGAGTGCATGGGGAAATGAAAATGCCCGACTAACAGTAGAACCAAGGTCCATTATGTTTCACATAGTTGCAATCATTCACAGTATTAAATCAAAGGACATAGAAGCCATACTCCAGTATCTCAATCAAGGGGGAATCCAAATTGCTCCAGAAAGTCTTTGTCTAGTGAACAAAAACCTCCAAGGGTGGGCGTTTCCTCAAAAATCTGACAAGGGATCGACAACCAACATCAACAGATGTTGCATTACAACAAATATCTAATTTATGACACACCGATCTTTGTTGGTTTCTAAATTCCATAAGTTAGGAGTTTACAGCTCAATTAGGAAGACTAGTACTGTGACATTGGCAGCAAGAATAGTACTGTGACTTTAGTTACGAAGAACTAACTACTCTGAAAATATAATGATCTATCGAATTACTTGAAAAAGAAAAAGCCTGCACTATACTGCAGGACATTAAAAACAATCAAAACAATACATGAACAGTCCATCATCTCTATGCTTAATGGTTTAACAAGGACAGCAAGTCTAACTTCTGGTGGGTTTCTCCTGAGTTATTTGGACAATAAATTGAACAGGTTCTTTTTTTAAAATAATTTTAAGGGCATACATGCATAATTTATAAACAATGAGGCGATGAAATTAAAGAATGTGTACCCCTGTTATGATACAGACTGGTGTGTAATCTGACTGAGGTAGAACATGCGGGTAAGAGCGAAAGGTCCCGAGCATTCGCCTGTAAAAGAGTTTGAAATAGGAGTATATGAGGGCCATCATCCACAGCAGTCCCATTCGAACAACATTTCCTGGCCATAATAAATTCTTTGTTTTTTGGTCCATCGCCACTGTGAAAAATCCTCTTAAAGTAGATTATTCTCAAATCCGACGGCTGTACTTACTAGACTGTATGCAAAAGAATTTATGCATATTTAAACCCACAGCGGCTCAAAGGACAGAGATAGCAACCTCTTTTGCTCTCTTTATTATCACTGAATATGCCAGTCGCCACAGCCAAATTTAATATGGATCTTATATATCATTATCTTGCTTTTTTTTTTTTTTGGTGGGTATTGAAAAATTATCTTGCATTTTTGTTGTGGTTGGATTAGGCATTTTGTATTACCCTGTTTTTTATATCGGTACTACCAGAGAACTATTAAAGAAAATTTCAATTAATCTTTGCAAAATAAATTAATTATTGGTTTTGTTTTTTTAATGAAGGCTTATATTTTTTGGGGGGGCTAAACATATGAATTTTTTAATGGAAATTTTTTTTTTAAATGTATTATTTATAGTTTAACTGGCTAAATAGTTTACAGTCTTATTTTTTGGTTTCACATGAATTAAAAAAGGCATTTGATTATTAACTTTCAATCAGGCCTTAAATTTGACAATTGCATAGTTGTTGTGATTAGTGAAATCAAAATGAGATGAAAACGCAAAAATAAAAAGCATAAACAAGCATTATACCTCACTAAGATTCACCAATCCAAAATAGGGTGGTAGAAGCATGCACCCAAGAGCTCTTAGGTGTACCCAATATGATATAGTGAAATGTGGATTGCTCTATTGCTTTCAACACAATGTAGATGAGGGATTGTATGATAGATTGGATAGAGATGGGAGATAAGGCTAGAGTGATTTTGGCATTATGATGGTATGGTGAGAAGATT
The DNA here is from genome assembly GCA_027924645.1 of Cunninghamia lanceolata. Taxonomy (NCBI): domain Eukaryota; kingdom Viridiplantae; phylum Streptophyta; class Pinopsida; order Cupressales; family Cupressaceae; genus Cunninghamia; species Cunninghamia lanceolata. The sequence goes on along the minus strand of BSBN01000165.1, from coordinate 6,704,778 downwards.
TAAGAGAAATTTGGGCATGATAAAGATGCATGAAGAAATGATTGTCAATGGCTTGGGTGATGGTCTTATTTATAGATTTTTGGAAAAGAGATGGAGGGTGAGGATCAAAAGTTGAAATCAAGGGCTAGAAATGATTGAGAGTTAGGGTTAGGATTGAAGTCATAGCCTTGTGACAAGTGTCACAAGAGGAGTGGATGAGAGAGATCAATGGTTGAGATTTGGTCAATGGGATTGGAAGGCTCTCATTATTTGTGAATTTTAAATTCACATGGAAAAAGGTGTGGAGGATAAAAATGAATTAAAATTTTATTTTTGGGAAAAGTGGATATGACAAGTGAATTAAAAATTCAACTCATGGGGGATGTGAATTAAAAAATTATTTTTATGTAGAGATGTGAAAGTTGAAAGACACATATACACTTACATGTGTAAGAGGGTGATAAATGAGTTATAAGGAAAATTTGAATAAAAAAATAATTTTTATTCAAAGGTGTGTGGGAGGATAGGCTAAGCAAGGTTAATTAAATGTTTAGCTTAATTAATCTAGGTCTAGAGGATAGGTAGGCTAGGCTAGCTAATTAAATAATGGTTATTTAATTAACTAGGCTAGGTTTAGGTTGATTAGTAGGGTAGATTAATTATATAAGCAAGATTTATCTAATTAATAGGGATTAGGGAGATGGACAAATTAGCTAAATAAATATTAGGAATATTTATTTAATTAATGAGGATATAGTTATAAGATATAGTGATAAATTAAGTGAATTAATTGATCATAAATGATAGATTAGGGATAGATGGTTAGGGATAAATTAATTAAATAAAATAAATTTATTTAATTAATAGGAGGGATAATTGGTGGTGTAGGGAAACGGGAAATTGGTTTGTGGAGCAAGTCAATTTTAGGTGTCTACATTTGCCCCTCTTTGAAATGGTGTTGCGGCTAAGTAACATTATTTCAAAGAAGTTAAAACATAGAGGTGGATTGGATAGAAAAAAGACTTTGGCTTAGAAGAATAGGGTAAGGTTTAGGATTTATTGGTAAGGGTGATGCCCCCTCGAGAGGACAGGCGAGTTGTAAGAACGCGAGTGTGCTCTTGAAATGGATGGAATAGATTGATTGAAGGGATAGAGGATAAAGGGGCGAGATGAAAGATTGATGATGTTGGGTAGATGATGGGATGATAGATGGATGGGAAATGGATGATTATTGTGTTGAAAATGATTTAGAGCAATCTTAGGTTTGATATAGCAAAGTGGATATTTTCACCAAGGTATAGAAGACCTGGGTGACGATGTTTATCCAACATTTGCATGGACTAGACACACAGACAAAGGGATGATCCCATGCATGCCCAAGATAGTACAACCTTGTCTAGATGAGGGAGGGGGACTCATAGCATAAGCCCTTAATACACAAAAGGTATGATGAACCTTAGATGCACAAGGAGATCAATCTACTACAGCCGACCCTACGATCCACAAGATATGAATACTAGCTTGGAGTAAGGAAACCAACCCACAAGCACAACATACAAAAGCAAGAGTATGCCCCATTCTAGATGTTTTCGCCACATACCATGATATAGTGAGATCAAGGTAGCTTTGATGTGATCTACGAATAGGACAAAAGATAAAAATCAAAAAACTAAAAGACCAACGAACCAAACAAATAGCCATTGTATCTCTGGCCAAGATGGATGATAATTTGATGAATTATGCCTATTGTAGGAACGATATATCCTAAGGCAAGAACCGTTAGATGATGTTGTAGGATTGGCGCAAGATATGATGATTACAAGTTGTGGTTGATGTTGATTTAATAGTTGATAATTTTTTATTAAGGTATGATGCTTTGATAGGTAATGCGATGCTTAGGATATTGTGTAAGCTCAAGGGATAGGGACCATCCAAGTGGGTTGGATGGGTGCATCTTATGTACTTGAGTACTGAAAACTTCCTTCGTATTCCAGACTGCCTACATACCCTGTATCCACGAGATCAAGGCACATTAAGATGCGGGCGGTGATGATATGTAGTTCTGATTTTGTGATGATGATGTGGGATGATTTGGGTGATTGTGAGGATGTTGGAAGATGATGAGATGTTGATGGAATGATGTTGATTTTGTTATGGATATTTTTGGGATTTTATAGATTTTTTGATTTTTTTAGATTTTTGAGATTTTGGAAAAGGGCATGGTTTATTATGATGGTTGCATTGGATTGTGTTTGGATAGCCTTTGCACTAGATACCAATGACAAGAGAACACCAACTTTAGAGGTGAAGGTGAGGGGGTTGGATTTGGGGGATTAGCAATGAAAGTATAATGGATAGGAGATTTTTGATAGATAGATAGGTACATGCGGATAAGGGATAGGATGGGGGATAAAGGATCAGGTAGGGATACATGATAATGGAAGGTGATAGAGAAGAGGTTCATGATAGACGGATTGGAAGATAGAGATAGGGATGCAAGATAGATGGATGGGAGATGAGGATAAGGATGTTCTCCAAAGGCTAGGTTGCAAGGAATCATATGCCCCAATGCTTAGAATTTTGCATGATGGGTTCGCGTTTCAATGGATGGACTTGTTGCAAGTATGGGCCTAACCGGTGTTGTCATTGATGTCAACATACTCCTGTTGCATTGATGATAAGGATTGGATGAGTTGTATGCTGAGGATATTGAGAAAATTAGTCCTATCAGGAATAGAGAAGAACAGTGAAGACAGTAAAGTGAAGATTCCAGCTAAGATGAAGATCAGAGGATGCGCTTCAAATGGTTTGTAGATATGTGTCTTAAGATGGTCTAGTAAAGATTTAAGAGGTCCACATGAATATTTGAAGAAGGTATGGCCACTTGAGTAAGACCGGTTATGGCAAATGTTCAGAGGTGACAGAGTGACACGGATAGGTCCGGTGAGATCCAAAAATGCAATCAGATTTGGTGGAGTGTTTAGGAAGTCAATGTGAATTGACAACTCAATTGGTTCGTGGTCTGGAGGTCCGCAAGCATCTATTCCAATATGACAGTGATGACAGACTGTGTTCTTGAAGTTCCAAATGAAGGAGAGAATGATTTCAGAAATCAAAAGTAGTGTGGATGTTCTTAGTGATTCAGACAAGCTTGTGGAGGTCTTTGGATTGTGTCCAATTCATGTTGGTGGTCCGCATTGAAGATTGAGCTCGTAATTGAAGGATTACTTCTGAATGATGATGTTCTTCCTAAGTTTAGCTGACCAGATGAGTTACACATCCTGCAGATGATCTTGAAGATGTTCTGTGAAGAATGGCATGTTCCTAAAGGAAGATTAAAGTCTCAGATCTGTGTGGCTAACAGTGTGGTGATCCGCATGAAGCCTTTTGTAATTAGTCATGTTGTATTTATGTATTTGCTCTGTAAAGTATGCCGACTTGGATGATTATCCCAAAGTCAAATGTCTTGTATAAATAAGAAGTTGTGAAGTCATTTCAAATGCATCTTGGCAGAGATGAGAGTGTGGTAGAGAGGAGCAGAGTAAAAGGCAGAACAAAAGTATTGGGCTTAAATGGAATTGACTCAAGCATGGTGAAGATGCTATTCTTCAGTTCAAGTATATAATATTTATCATTCTGTAGACAGTGTGTCTCTTGTAGGCAGTGGGCCTCTTGTGAGTAGTGTGCTTAGGCAGTGAGCCCTAATTAGCATGTGCCATTTGTTCTTCTTATTCTTTTAACAGAGAATACAATCTTGAGTTAGTCACCCTGTGGTTTTCCCTTAACCGGGTTTTCCACGTTAAAATCTTGGTGTCATATGTGTTAATATGTTTCTGCTCTTGAATTATTGCATTATGTTCTCATGATTAATCTATTATTATGCTTTTGAATTACAAGAAGGATTTAAGTGATTAATAGGAAGGAAGTTTTGGGACAACTAATTCACCCCCCTCTCAATTGTCTGTCTTGAATCTAACAATTGGTATCAGAGCTAAGTTCCTCTAAAAGAGCTTAACTGCTTGAGGAGATCCAAGATGTCATCCTATAAGAAGGATAGTCCGAGGTTTGATGGAACCAATTACACTCTTTGGAAAAGCCGCATGGAATGTCACTTGCAATGTATGGGAATGCAATATTGGATCATGGCTTCAAAGAAGTATGTTCCTCCACAAAATGGTCCGAGAACTGTAGATGAAATCAGAGATGCTGAAAATAATCTTCGGGCTAAAGAAACTCCACTAAGTGCCTTATCTGATTCAGAGCTGACAAATGTTATTGATCTAAAAACTACATATGAGATTTGGGAAAAACTGAAACTTCTGCATGAAGGAGACAAGTATGTTAAATGTGCCAAGCTACAAAGTCTGAAAGGAAAATTTGAAAACCTGAAGATGAGAGAAGATGAAAATATCACTACATTTATGCCAAGAGTAAATGAGCTTGTTTGTGGCATTAGATGTGCTCGAGGAATCTTGGATGAAGATGAGATTGTTGCCAAAGTTCTCAGATCCCTTCCTGATTCTTACAAATACAAGGTTGCTACTATTGAAGAATTTAGATCTTTTTCAAATATCACAAGAGATCAATTAGTTGGTAAATTAGCTGCATTTGAATTGACCAAGTTTGGAGATGCACCCCCAAGACTGAATCTACATTCAAAGCTAGTGCCTCTGTAAAAGGAAAATAAAAGTTTGGTCTGGGAGAGAACTCTTCAAAGAAACTATCATGGTATGAAAAAGCAAGAAAAGATCTGGAAGAAGATGAAGCAGAAGCTGCTTAACTTGAAGCCCTTATTGCAAAAATACTGCCAAGGGGATCTGGTAAGTATGAAGGAAAATTGTCTTTTAAATGTTTTAACTGCAATAAGATTGGTCATTTTGCCTCAAGGTGTCTGGAAAGATTTTCAAGGCCAAATCCTAATAGATCAAGAATCCAAAAGAAATGTTACTATGTTCATGAAGATGATGATGATGAAGGAGTAACAGATGATGAATCAGATACAGAAAACAAATCTGGAAGTGACTGGGTGTTTATTGCCATCAAGGAAGAAGATCCAATGTCCTCTGAATCTGTCAATCATAAAATGGTAGAAAGAGCTTTGGCTGCCCAAGTTGAAGAAAAGGATGATTGGGTCATTGACAGTGGATGCTCCCACCATATGAAAGGTGACAAATAAGTTCATAGATTTGGAAAGATATGAAGGAGGAGTGGTAAAATTTGGTGATAATTTTGCTGGCAGAATCAAAGGTAGAGGAACCATTTCTTTTGACGGATAGAAAAAAACCAGTAATGTACTATATGTTGAAGGTATGAAGCACAATCTTCTCAGTGTTGGACAATTGGTGGACAAAGGCTATGATCTCCGATTCAAAAATGGAAAATGTAAGATCTTTGAAAGTTTCGGAACAGAGATTGCATTCGGTACTCAAACAAAAGGTAATATCTTCCAGTTGGTTGGTACTGGTAAAAATTGTTTATTTGTTCAAATTGATCAGAGTTGGTTGTCGCATAGGAGAATGTGTCATGTGAATTTTGATAATATCATCAAGATAAGCAACACTCAGGTTGTAAGAGATCTTCCAAGATTGGTGAAACCTACTAATAGTTTGTGCAAAGAATGTCAGTTGGGTAAGCAGAGCAGAGTCTCATTCAAAAGTAAGGAACAATCTTCTACCATATTGTTGGACTTAGTACATACCGATCTATGTGGTCCAGTAAGAATCAGGAGCTTACAAGGTGATAGATACTTCATGTTATTAATTGATGACCACTCTCGGATGATGTGGGTGACTTTTCTGAAAGAGAAATCTGAGGCTCTTTAGAAATTCAAAATCTTCAAGGCTATGGTAGAGAATGAAACCAGATTAAACATAAAATGTCTTAGGTCTGACAAAGGTGGAGAATTCACATCGGGGAGTTCATAGACTTCTTTGAGAAACATGGGATAAAAAGATAGTTATCTGCTCCAAGGACTCCACAGCAGAATGGAGTAGTGGAGAGAAAGAACTGGACCATCCAGGAAGCATATACTGGAGAGAAGCTGTAAGCACTGCTGTCTATACTCTTAACCGAGTACAAATTAAAAGCAATAGTGGTAAGACCCCTTCTGAACTCTGGTTTGGCATCACTCCCACTGTGAAGTATTTCAGAGTCTTTGGTAGCAAATGTTATATTAAAAGAGATGAAGACCTTGGCAAATTTGATGCTAAAAGTGACGAAGGAATATTATTGGGTTATTCTACTCAAAGCAAAGCATACTGGTGTTATAACAAGAGATTGAAAAAAATTATAGAAAGTAAAAATGTGAAGGTTGATGAAGGTATTGAAAAACCCTCAAGGTTTTATGAATATGATGAAGATGATCAAAATGATGTTTGGGTCCAAGAAGTCCAAGCCCCTTCTAAAAATCAGATCCAAACTGATCTGGTGAATCAGGAAGAAGAGATAAGTTTGAATGAACCTGTTCAAGAAACATAAGTGCAAGAAATTCCCAAAATTTCCAGGTATGTAAGACTGAATCACTCTGAAGATCAGATCATAGGTGATAAAAGCAAAGGTGTTCAAACAAGAAGAAAGATTGCTCAAGACTCAGAAGAGTATTGTCTGATTTCAAAGATTGAACCAAAGACAGTGAATGTAGCATGCAATGATGAAAGCTAGACTAAAGCAATGAAGGAAGAGTTGATGCAAATTAAAAAAAATCACACTTGGGATCTTGTTCCCAGACCTAGAAATAAGAATGTGATTGGAACCAAATGGGTCTTCCAGAATAAACTGAATGAAGATGGTGAAGTAGTCAGAAACAAAGCCAGATTGGTCTACAAGGGTTATTCTCAAGTAAAAGGAGTTGATTTTGAAGAAACTTTTGCTCCGGTGGCAAAAATTGAAGCAGTTAGATTATTTCTTGCCTTTGTTGCCTTCAAGGACTTCAAAGTATATCAGATGGATGTCAAGTCTGCCTTCCTGAATGGTGACTTGGAAGAAGAAGTTTACATTGAGCAACCGGATGGATTCTAATTGTCTAATCATGGTGATATGGTCTGCAAGTTGAAGAAAGCATTGTATGGACTCAAACAAGCCCCAAGAGCCTGGTATGAAAGACTAGATAAGCATCTTTTAAAGATTGGTTTCAACAAAGGTACTGCTGACAGTAACTTGTACTTCAAAATTGATCATGAAAATATATTAATTGTTGAAGTGTTTGTTGATGATATCATTTTTGGAGGAAGAGATAGTATGTGCAAAACTTTTGCAAATCAAATGAAAAGTGAATTTGAGATGTCCATGTTTGGGGAAATGAATTTCTTCTTGGGTCTGCAAATCATTCAAACAAAGAAAGGAATCTTCATTTCACAGACCAAATATGTGAAAGAATTGTCAAAGAAATTTGGGATGGAAGACTCAAAACCAATGAATACTCCTATGGCAACCGGATGCAAATTGAGCAAAGATGATAACTCTCCCAAGGCTGATCAGAAAAAGTACAGGTCAATGATTAGAGGACTATTGTATCTTACTCAAACTAGACCTAACATTATGAATGTTGTTGGTCTTGTTGCTAGATTCCAAGCTGATCCTAGAGAATCTCATGTCATGGCAATCAAGAGGATTCTCATATATCTAAAAGAGACAGTTGAGTATGGTTTGTGGTATCCTAGAGATCATAATTTCTCACTTCATGCATATACAGATGCGGATTGGGCAGGAGATGTGGATGACCAGAAGAGTACCAGTGGTGGAACATTCTTTTTAGGGAAAAAATTAGTTTCTTGGCTGAGCAAGAAACAAGAGGCAATATCTCTGTCCACTACAGAAGTAGAATATATTGCAGCAACAGGTAGTTGCACTCAAGTATTGTGGATGAAGCAAATGCTAAGAGACATCAGAGTGGAGTATGAGGAACCTATCACAATCTTCTGTGATAATTCAAGTGCAATAAATATATCAAAAAATCTGGTTTTGCATTCAAAGACAAAACATATATCCATCAAGTTTCATTTTTTGAGAGAGCAAGTGAACAAGAATGAAGTCAGATTGGAGTTTGTGCCTTCCAAAGATCAGATTGCAAACATTTTTACTAAACCTCTACCTAAGGACTCTTTTGAGTATCTCAGGGAGAAGTTATGGGTTATTACCCCTCTGGTTCTAAATTAAGGTGCACTGATGTGCATCAGTCCGGTGGATCTCACAGTTATATCTTGTGGTCCGGACTGATGATGGGAAGCTGCTACTCAGGGGGAGCAGCTGGTATGATTCTGAAGTGATGCAAGTATGTGCCCTTTGCCATTGATGTCAAAGGGGGAGAGAAGACATGTGAAAAACAAAAGTGGTTGCTAATAAAAGGGGGAGCAGTAAAGGAAGAGAAGACGTGTGAATGGTTCTTGCTGATAGGGGGAGTTATGTCAGTTAGTAAGGAGAAGCTCTTGTCTTGATGGTCAAAACCATTTTTCACATCATATGTTGCCATCAATGACAAAGGGGGAGATTGTTGCAAGTATGGGCCTAACCGGTGTTGTCATTGATGTCAACATACTCCTGTTGCATTGATGATAAGGATTGGATGAGTTGTATGCTGAGGATATTGAGAAAATTAGCCCTATCAGGAACAGAGAAGAATAGTGAAAACAGTAAGGTGAAGATCCCAACTAAGATGAAGATCAGTGGATGCGCTTCAAAGGGTTTGTGGATATGTGTCTTAAGATGATCCAGTAAAGATTAAGAGGTCTGCATGAAGATTTGAAGAAGGTATGGCCACTCGAATAAGACCAGTTCTGGCAAATGTTTAGAGGTGACAGAGTGACTCAGATAGGTCCAGTGAGATCTGGAAATGCAATATCTTGTTCTACGGATTTGGTGGAGTGTTTAGGAAGTCAATGTGAATTGACAACTCAATTGGTTTGTGGTCTAGAGGTCTGCAAGCATCTATTCCAATATGATAGTGATGACAGACTGTGTTCTTGAAGTTTCGGATGAAGGAGAGAATGATTTCAAGAATCAGAAGTAGTGTGGATGTTCTTCGTGATTCAGGAAAGCTTGTGGAGGTCTTTGGATTGTGTCCAGTTCATGTTGGTGGTCACATGCTTTTGCAAATGATATGATGATGGGGGAGGGATGGCGACATGATTTGTGGGTGCGACGAGGTGCACCATGTTTGGATGAATGGATTTTGAAGGGTGCGTGAGTGGTACCAACATGTTTAGATTGTTTGCCTTGGGATCTATATCCAAGGCCATGTGAGGATGGATGGAATGTGGTGTGGATGGGCTCCAAGATGCCTTGTTTGTGAAGGCCTAAGCCTTTGCCTTGATAGTTCATATTTTGGAGTATGCGACATGCGATGGGATGTTTAGTGCTTTGGAAACAAGAAGTGAGTGCATTATTTGTTGGAGAATGATAGGTGGTGGATGGATGTTGTTCACTTCCTACAAGGGAGACACCATGGAAGAAGGTGTCTATTCCAAGTGGATAAGGGGATGGATTTGGGATGGGATTGGTAGATGGAGGTGAAGGATTAATGGGGGATGGTAAAGAGGTGGTAGAAGATGGTGTGGGATCAATAAGTTGATCAATAGATGGGAGGGGATCGGGGATGGGATTAGATGGGATGGTTAGATCTTGATTAGGAGAAGGGGTTGGTGTTTCAACATGCTTTGGATTTGATTCTTGACATGGCTCGCGTGTTTGCATGGAAGTGGAAGTGATTTGGATAGAAGTGGTGGATGTTGGATGGATGTGATAGGTGCTTCTATGGGTGTTGGATTACACAAGGGTGTTTGATTCCTTGCTAATAACCAATGGATGACATCCTTCATGAGTGTATGGGTTGAAGAAAAATATAATGGATGGATAATGATGGTGGATGGTGTAGGATTAGGGTTGGGATTGGATAGGTGGGTGATGGGATTAGGTAATGATGGTTCTTGGATGGGTCCTAGGGTAGGTGTGGGATTAGATGGTGGTGTTGGAAGGGTGAGAGAGTTGGGGGATTCGATAGCTTTGCTTTCATTTTTAGGTTATGTTCTTTGGAGGAAATCCCACAAGGATTCTTTGGATGTCATGGGCTTAGGATTTGGAAGATTTGATGGTGGATTAGATGGTGTATGGGTGACAGGGTTTGATGGATTTGGAAATACATAGGATGATAGATTAAGGTTGATAAGGTTGGAGCGATATTGTGTTGGGGAGGTTAGGATTGATGGATTGTAAGGTAGATAGGGTGATGGATTAAGGTTGATAGGATTGGAGGGATATTGTGTTAGAGGGATTGGAGGATGGGGATTTGGGGATGGGGGATTCGCATGGGGAAATGGTTGTTGATATAAGCTTTGGATTTCGGTTATGAGGTGTGCTATATTGGTGTTCCCTTGATCAAAGTTAGCATGACAAAGGTTGGGAGATGGATAAGTTGGACGTATTAATTGATTGGATAGGTATGATGGCATGGATGTATAAAGGGATGAAGATTGGTATGAGGGTAATCCAGATGAAATATAGGGTGTTTGTTGATATGAGGTTGATGGTTGATATGGGGTTGATGGGTTGGATATATAAGATGTTGAAGGTTGATATAAGGTTGATGGGGTGGATATGTAAGATGTAGGTTGGTATGATGAAGGTTGATATGATGTGGATGGGGATGAAATGTAGGGTGTTTGTTGATATGATGGAGGTTGGGTAGGGGCTTGGGATTCTCCAATGATGAGGTGTGCTAAGGGGACATCTTTAATGTCATTTTTGCATTTTTCCTTAGCATTAGGATCCATGTTCTCATAGATTTTTCTAAGTCTTTGTAATTGTTGCATTGCTACATAGGATCCATTTTGTTGGAGAGATGTGGGATGATGTAATGGATGATGGATGATTGTGATGTTGGGGATCAAATTTCAAGACCTTAGGATGATTTTATTTGATTTAATTTGTTTTTGATGGGTGTATGATTGATGATTCTCTATGCTTGAGGTAGACTAGTGATCTCAAACAAGAGGGTTGATTGGGTATATGGATGATTTACTTAAGATAGACTAATAATCTCAAGCAAGGTTGATGTGGTCAACTAAGGTCTTGATTTTTTATTGTGTTGATTTGGATTTGGATTTTGACAATGATGTTGGGGGATTTGGATAATGATTGGGATCGATGTTGATTTTGGATTGGATTTGGACTATGGTTTGGAAGATTATAGATTGATGTTGGTTGGATTTTGGATTTGATTTAGATGAGATTGGTCAAGTGGATGAGGGAAATGGGATTAAAATGATGGTAATGAATTGGATTAGGGATGATGAGGGTGATTAGGATAAGATTGAATTGAATGATTTGGATGATGATGTGGATAAGATAGACGGTTAGGATGATTAGGATAGATGGGTGATTGGATTAAGATAAAGTGGGTGAGAATGATTAAGATGATGAAGATAGATTATGACTAGAGAGGAAGTGGATTAAGATGATGAAGATAGATTATGACTAGAGAGGAAGTGGATTAGGATGGGTTTGATTAAGCTCAAATAAAGGGATTGGATAAGCTCAATTGATGGGGTTCTTGTCAAGCATTAAAACACTTCACATAAGAGAACACAATGGCCAAAGGTTTGATTATGAAAATGTGATAATCAAGCATGTACAACCTAAGGTGAAGCAAAGACAATACTTGTGGAACAAGAAGAGGGATTTTGGCTTCTAAAACAATGGTTCGTAGTGGGGGTACATCCGGGGGATCGGCACCTTACGAGCATCCGATAAACCACTTAAGGTTTTGACTAGCTCAACTAGGAGTTTCATATACACAAAGGTACTACTTCCTTTCAAGCTAGCACCGAATGGTAAGCACTATACCGATTCAGACTTGGCTTTCACCTTATCCTATTTTGTTTAGCGGACCGGATGAAAGTACCACTTGGGGTCGCCAATGAGTTCTCCGAACGGATGTGTCTCAAGGGTAGGCCCACCTCCTAAAAAGAAAAATAGAATAGAACCATTTCTCTTCACCCAAGATCCTTAAAAAGGTGAGGGGAGAGGATACTTTGATTCTACCCTATGGGATAACACAAACGTGCAAGTGCACAAGACACGGTAAACAAAAGCTAATGTTCTTTTTATACCCAAATAAAAGATTCCTAAGATTGTTTGCAAACAAGATTCATTTTAAGTGCACTAAAGATAAATGTTTGAAGCAAGAGTTCTTTTTAAATGCACCAAAGTGAAATGTTTGAAAGATTGCTTGTTCAACAAGCCAATGATTAATTTTAGTTGCACCAAATTTAAGTGTTTTCTAAGCTAAGCACACAATGTCCATTTTAGTGCACCAAAAGAAGATGTGTCTAATCTACTAAATCCCTGCAAAAGATGTTAGTAGTTTCGAGATGGTGGTTTTGGATGATCTAAAATATCTTGGAGAAAAGAGACCCAGCCCTGCATAGATTCCTAAGCTAGTATAAAAAAATAACGCTAAAACATATACAAATGGCTCTACAATACAAGAAGGCACCAATACAGTAAATAACGCTACAACAGAGGATGATGCCACAATGCCAGATGGTGCTACAGAAAAAGATGGCGCCACAGAAGCTGATACATAAGATGGTGTCGATAAAGAAGATAGCACTAATAAGGAAGATAGCGCCACAAGACAGAAAGATTGTGCCACTTTGCACAGAATTTTGGTTTGGTCGATTTGTCTCAGACAAAGGTGCTGCTCTGGTTGTCGATAGTGCCAATACGGCATAGTGTTGGACAATGGATGGATTTTAAGAAAATTTTGCCATAGTTTCCCCTTGTTTCTGTGTAAAACCTGCAAAAATCGAGAGCTAAAATGCTAGAAAGACTAGAAAACAAGAAGAAGAAGATTAGATTTAAGTCAAAGATGAGTGGGATTGTTGTGCTAAAATAGTGCCACAACAGACAGAGATGGTGCCACTATTCGCAGAATCAATGCCACTTTGCAGAAAAATAGTACCACTGTGCGAAGAGAAGGTGCTACACCTGCAAATACACGTCTAAAAGTATAAAAAAACTGACAACAATATTAGATACGGACCTTGTGGGTCCCACTAGGCGTGCCAAATGTGATTAGTAAAATCAAAATGAGATGAAAAACACAAAAATAAAAATTTAAACAAGCATTATACCTCACTAAGATTCACTAGTCCAAGATAGGGTGGTAGAAGCATGCACCCAAGAGCTCCTAGATGTACCCAAGATGATATAGTGAAATGTGGATTGCTCTATTGCTTTCAACACAATGTAGATGAGGGATTGGATGATAGATTGGATAGAGATGGGAGATAAGGCTAGCGTGATTTTGGCATTATGATGGTATGATGAGAAGATTTGAGAGAAATTTAGGCATGTAAAATATGCATGGAGAAATGATTGTCAATGGCTTGGGTGATGGTCTTATTTATAGATTTTTGGAAAAGGGATGGAGGGTGAGGATCAAAAGTTGAGATCAAGGGCTAGAAATGATTGAGAGTTAGGGTTAGGATTGAAGTCATAGCCTTGTGACAAGTGTCACCAGAGGAGTGGATGAGAGAGATCAATGGTTGAGATTTGGTCAATGGGATTGGAGGGCTCTCATTATTTGTGAATTTTAAATTCACATGGGAAAAGATGTGGAGGATAAAAATGAATTAAAATTTTATTTTTGGGAAAAGTGGATATAACAAGTGAATTAAAAATTTAACTCATGGGGGAGTGTGAATTAAAAAATTACTTTTATGTGGAGATGTGAAAGTTGAAGGACACATGTACACTTACATGTGTAAGAGGGTGATAAATGAGTTGTAAGGAAGATTTGAATAAAAAAATATTTTTTATTCAAAGGTGTGTGGGAGAATAGGCTAAGCAAGGTTAATTAAGTGTTTAACTTAATTAATCTTAAAGGTGTGGAGGATAAAAATAAATTAAAATTTTATTTTTGGGAAGGTGGATATGACAAGTGAATTAAAAATTCAACTCATGGGGGAGTGTGAATTAAAAAATTACTTTTATGTGGAGATGTGAAAGTTGAAGGACACATGTACACTTACATGTGTAAGAGGGTGATAAATGAGTTGTAAGGAAGATTTGAATAAAAATTTGATTTTTATTCAAAGGTGTGTGGGAGGATAGGCTAAGCAAGGTTAATTAAGTGTTTAGCTTAATTAATTTAGGTCTAGGGGATAGGTAGGCTAGGGTAGCTAATTAAATAATGGCTATTTAATCAACTAGGCTAGATTTAGGTTGATTAGTAGGGTAGATTAATTAGATGAGCATGATTATCTAATTAATAGGGATAAGGGAGATGGACAAATTAGTTAAATAAATATTAGGAATATTTATTTAATTAATGAGGATATAGTTATAAGGTATAGTGATAAATTAAGTGAATTAATCGATCACAAAGGATATATTAGGGATAAATGGTTAGAGATAAATTAATTAAATAAAATGAATTTATTTAATTAATAGGAGGGATAATTGGTGGTGTAGGGATACGTGAAATTGGTTTGCGGAGCAAGTCAATTTTAGGTGTCTACAATTGTATTTAGGTATTTTTGCTATAAAATACAATCCAAATTTTGAAAAGAATGAATCATATGAAAGATGACAATTGTATAGTTGTATTTAAGTATTTTTGTTGTAAAATACAATCTAAATTTTGAAAAGAATGAATCATATGAAAGGAGAGATTTTGGACAAACTGTCAAAATTTATATAGGATTATGACGATATATCTATATATATATATATATATATATATATATATATATATATATATATATATATATATACTTTTTATGTGATTTATTTATACTAAGGCATGTCATAGTATTTGAAGGGTACTATTGAATAGATAACTGTCATAAAAAAATTCTTGACAAGCAAGGTTGACCGTCAAACTTAAGCCCTGCTTTCAATCAATCAAAAACACTTCCATATATTTTTGGGAATGTTGAATTCTATTATGATCGTTGCAAAGCTATAGTAAGACATTATTTCAAACACAAGGCTTGATGAATTCAATTGCTTATTTAATATTGGATCCTATGTAATGCCAAACTAATATGGTAACATTTAAAACTTTTTGCATTTGACCATGATTTATATCATATGGATTTTTATGGTCATCTAATGAACTTGTATTTTTAAAGCTTGGATGCTTTTATTTTATATCAGCAAACCATAAATGCAACATGAATTGTGATGGAAGTGTATCAACTGCCATCAAATTAAATATTGGTTGTATAACACATTAGCAAGATAAATGGCTAAATAATGGCAGTGGGTGTTTGATACATCAATTCTACTAAATTTTGAAAACATTATTGTTAATACTGACATATATGAAACATATTGTTTGCTATTAAATCATGTGGAGAAGATAGAAGAGTGTTGCATCCCAATCTCCTTCCATATGCCATTTTTAGTCCATTCAAGATCCTTAGAATTTGTTCACTAAAGTGGAAAAAAATTCTAAAATGTGTAAGGTGTGGATTCATTTTAGAAGGTTTGGATTGCATTCCATAGATCTTGGAGTGCATGTACAATGTCTCATACAATATTTTTATGCAATCAATTATGTGCAATCACTTACACACATTATCTTGTTAGAATATGAAAAGATGAATAACCCAAAAAAATAGTGCAAACGAATAGATATTAAACTATGAAAGCAAATAATACAAGATCAAAATAAAAACATAGAGTTAGTCTTTACGAGAGTAATGCAAATGTTGGAAGCAAAATAACATTATGAGAATGCAAAAGCAAATATGCAAGATACAAGCTAGGTAGCATGTTTATATAGAAAAGGGAGAGGGTGGAGGTGGCAACACCAACCAATAGGAAGCAACCATCTATCAGTCTAAAGATAGAAAAATATCTTCCCAAGATAGCTAATGAGTGCTCCTTTATAGGATGGTGACACCTCATAACCCACTCACTTAATTAAACATGTTTTATGAACCTAAACAAGATTAATAAAAGGTGTCAGAAAAAACTAGAAATATAGGAAAATAAATAACCTAACTAGGAAATAAAAACCTACACTAACACCCCCTTTAAGCGCAGCTTAGGTGGGTAAAAAGATGGGTCCCAACAAATCAAGTTTAATGAGGTACCCATGTACATAAAAAATCCCCCTCAAAGAGAAGAAGCCCCCCAGAAAAGAGAGAATAGCCCCCCCAAATAGAGAGAGAAGAGACCCCTGAGAGTAGAAAGAGTCAGGACTCCAAGTGAGAGGATGATGTTGCAAGTATGTGCAGTAGGTGTTGTCATTGATGTCAACAAGCTTGTGTTATCATTGGTGTCAACTGTATCAACTGGTTGAACAGAGATGAGGTTGGTTGAGCATAAATAAGGTATGAGGTTGGTTGAACAGAGATGAGGTTGTTGCAATGGTATGAACTATTTGGATGAATTGCTTTGGTGATGGTGATTTGGTTGCTTTACAGAGGTGCTGAAGATGTTAAGAAGATGTCTTTGTTAGCTGGTTGAGAAAATTTGATTAAAAAAGGAAACAGTGTGTTGGAGAGATTGTTTGGCTTAATAGAGTAGTGTTCTGGTTTTGCTCCGCATTTCTTCTATGTTGAAGATCTATCTTTGCGGTTTAGATATGTTGTTCAAGGATGTTAAGAGATGTTATATTCTAAATTTGGTGCTCTGATTCATTATGCAGAGGAAGTTGTGTTCACCAGTATGAAGACTATGTTTCTGAGTGTTGCATAAGTGTTTAGGAGAAATGTCTTTGCTCTGCATTTCTCCACAAAAAGGTTTTAGGCCTTGCGGTTCTGGATTTGTGCTTATAATGCTTATATATTACTTTAGTTCAACTTGTTCATGATTTGGCGCTCTGCAAATTGATTTCTTGAGTTATAGTGTATGACAGAGTTGTTTGAATGCTCCGGTGTGAACTTCGGTCGGGTGAAAGGTGTTGCAGAGGAATTTGTTGGATTTTAGGATGTTATACTCTTGATTGTGTTGAAGCCTTACATGTGGTTTGCAAGATGTTGTTGGGTTTGAGGAAGCGTGCACTTAAAAGTTTATTGTGTTAACACAGGTTTGCCCGACCTTGGGTGTTTACACTATTTGCAGAGTTGCTTTGGTGATTGTAGTAGCGTGGAGTGGCATGCTTGGATGAATTTAGGTCCAAGCTAAGATGTGTTGTGGTCCACCTTCATTCCTTTCCACCGCGGGAATGTTTAGGTCCAAACCTAATTTGAATGTTATGTGATTAAGATGTGAAGCCAACCTTGGAGAATGTTCTCAAGGTTGAAAATAGTATAAATAAATTTCAAGGGATCATGATTGTGTGTGAGTACGATAGATATGATGTGAATAACAGAGTGAGTGAATGTGTGATGTGACAAGTGCCTATGGAAGCGAATTAAATGAATGTAGAGCAATAGAGTTTGGTATATCAGAACAATGTGATGGATATTGTTTCAATACTTTTAGCTTCATTAGAACTGTACTCCATTCATATATTAGATGTAATTATAATAGTTCAACTATGGTAGTGAGCCACCTCTTCTATCTCTTTCTTTCAGGATAGTCAATCCTTAGGTAGTGAGCCTTTCTACTGGGCAGTAAGCCCTCTGGCAGTGAGCCTTTTATAATTTAGTGTTGGTACTACTTTATATTGTGAGCTAATGCTCACCGTGATTTTTCTCTTCTTGAGTTTTCCATGTAAATCTGGTGTTCATGTGTTATGAGTTGTGGTTGTTTGTTTTATGCTTAATTTCCTTTACTGCAATCAAGTATGTTGAATGGATTAAATGTTTGGTATGTAAATGGTTTAACAGAATACTGATTAACCCCCCCAGTATTCTAGGTGTTCAACAATTGGTATCAGAGCCAAGTCCTTTGGAAGAAGCTTAACTGCTCAGGGGAGATCTTAGAGACTGAACACATGGGTGCTAGAAGATTACCTCTGGAAGAGATTCCTACTGCTCAATACATTGGAGGAGGTTGCATACTTGACAAAGCTGGAGAACTTAATGCTACTCTTGAAGATCTTGAAAGGACTGAAGGTGAAATCAAAGATTTGAAGGAAAATGTTAGAGAAGCAAATGAATGCATCAGAAAATTGAGAGCAAGTTAAAAGGTTTAGAGAAAGGCATAAGGAAGTGAATGAACAAATGAAGCAAGCAAATGATTCTATCAGTAGTATGAAAGTGCAAATTGAGGAAAAGACAAGAATTGAGGAATGTCTTAATGTAGTAGTGGAAAGCAAATTAGAAGACTGTGCAAGGCTTGAATAGGAAGTTGTAAATCTAAGATCTGATCTGGAGAAGACAAGAATGCTTGAAGACAAGTTTAAGATGAGTTATGCAAAGTTGGATGAAATGATTGCAAGTCAAAAAGGTCCAAATGATAAAGAGGGTTTAGGATTTGAAAAAGGTGAAAGTTCAAAATCAGATCAGACTTCAAATCAGATGAATAATGGCAAGCAAATCCAAAATCAAAAGAATAAAGTTAGAAGACCTCCGGTTAGATAACCAAATGGTCAAAGGTACCCATCTTTCAATGGTTTTGTCATTTTTGCAATAAGTATGGACACAAAGTAATAGTATGTAGAAGTAGAAGGAATCAAAAGGTTCCATCTTTCTCTAGTCAATGCTTTACATGCAATAAAGTTGGTCATAGAGCTGTTGAATGCAGAAGTAAAGTGCGTTAGAACTCTATTAGGTGTTTTGCATGCAATAAGATGGGGTATAGAGCTAGTGAGTGTAGAAGCCAAATGAGGAATGTCTATAACAATGATAGAATGGTTCAATATTTCAATGGCTATTATTATACATACAATAGATTTGGGCATAAAGGTAATCAATGCAGATCTAGAATGAATGGAAGAAATACCAGTTAGAGGAATGTTATGTGCTACAATTGCAATAGACCTGGACACATTTCTAAGTTCTACAAAAGTAGAAACATGAAGAAGGATAATCCGATAGAAGAAAATGAACCTATACTGAAGGTTGATCCAACAAAGATTAAAATGGAAATGAATAAGATTTGGATAAAGAAGGAAGTAACATAGGTTAATGGTAAGCCTGTACTAGCATCTGATGCAAATGTTTTCTTCGGGAACTAAGATTAGAGCTCTGGCTCAGGGGGAGCTTCATTGAAAATATTTTCTCCCCTGCCAAAGGAATGGTGTTGATGCCTCGGCACGAAGATATGAGTTGAAGATTGACATGCTTAATCATTTTTTGAAGATTGTGGTAGAAAATCTCCTAATGAGGAAGTTTGTGGAGAAGTTGAAGATGACTGCGTATGTAGAGAAAGGTTTGACAGCCTTATCAGATAAGACATTTATACAAAAATTAGGAGTTATAACAGAGAAAACTTTTTGCAGAATATTCAGCATATGGACCAATGCTAGCATGAGAATGATAGAATCAAGGAATTAAAGAAGTCTAGTGGAAATTTTGAAAGAAAAAATCCAAATGCAGTAAATTATGGAGGACATTAAGGTTCACAGAAACAAGAGGGATTGAGAAGCAGTGGAAGTGAACATTTTTGGTCCATCACAGATTACGAATAATGAAGGTAGGGTGTCAATATGCATGGCAAGAGCAGTGTGGAATATCAATGCATGAATTTCAATGAGTTAGTGAACAAGGGGTTTC
The DNA here is from genome assembly GCA_027924645.1 of Cunninghamia lanceolata. Taxonomy (NCBI): domain Eukaryota; kingdom Viridiplantae; phylum Streptophyta; class Pinopsida; order Cupressales; family Cupressaceae; genus Cunninghamia; species Cunninghamia lanceolata. Next base: position 6,685,186 of record BSBN01000165.1, on the reverse strand, counting down.
AAAGCGAGTGGTCTTCAAGTGTTCAATTCAGGCTCTTCTTGCATAACCATTCAAACTGAAACTCAACGTATGAGAGCCAGTAAAAGACATGGAAGAAGATAATCATCTGGGAAATAGTTTCAGGAAAGGGAAATTGACAAATGAGTATAGTTTTGATTTAAGGCCTTTTTGCAAATCGCAAGTTTGAGGGTTATATGGTTGTGCGTATCAAATTAGATCTTGTAGAGCAAGAAGATCAGTTAACACATGAACTTGATCAAGAAGTTGATCTCAAATTCTTAGAACCTGAGATGACCTATGAAAACTGAAAAAAGATATGTTTGAAGTAGAAGGGGATGATAATTTAGATTCTGAGAGTGAAACTGACAATGAGAGGAGGAAGAAGTGATCAAGTAAGAGAAACAATTCAAAGCATGATTGTGACAAGAAGAAAGAAAAGGGCTAGGATATTTGATTCTAAGAATGAAAGTGATAATGGTAGTGACAGTGATAAAAGCTCTTAGACACATTATAGGATTTTTGACAGAGGTTAGGAGTAATTGCTAAAGATGCATAGTAATGCATCTGTCTAGGGGGAGTTCATGCCACATCTTTAATCTAGATTGATGATTGCTACATCTTAGGTGGAGCAAGTAGTGGTGACTAATAATAGGGGGAGCTTGCAAGAGAAAGGTTGCAAAAAAAATGAGTGTTAATCTAAGAGGGAGATAATTGTTGACCATATGTGTTGTCCTTGATGTCAACATACTATGTATTGATGTCATACGCTGTCACAAGGTGAGAAAGGTTGTTGAGGCTATCATGAAGGTTATCAAGATATGAGATGCTTGTTCCTAAAGAAGAAGGAAAGTTCATGGTTGGATGTCATGCCCTGGTCAGTGTATAGTTAAGTTTGAATTCTTAAGAAGATAAGATATGTTGCTCCAGAAGTTGGTGTTTGTCTCTGTTTCAAGATGAGCACCTTTTTGAAGATTGTCTGGAAGATTGCTCCACATTTCCATCTTACTAATGTTTAGCTATTGTGGTTTGGAACATAGCTTTATAAAGTGTCACATTATGTATGTTCCAAGTTTCATGAGGATCTGATCAACGGAAGGTTGTTTTTCGATAGTGGCTTTGCTGATTGTTGCAGACGAGGGGAGTAAGAATTGATACGATTTGATGTTTGCTCCTAAGGGGGAGTATTCAGAGCAATAAAAGAAACGATGGTGTGACCTACTAAGAGTGAAAGAAATGGTGTGTTGCCCTTTTCCATTAATGTTAAAGGGGGAGAGAAAGCAATGTGAAAAAGGAAAAAGTCAGTTGTCAAGGAGAGAGTAAGATGTGTAAAAGAAAGGGGGAGAGTAAGAAAGAAAAGAAGTTTAGTGCAGTATTGTGTCTTGATGGTTTTTCACATTATGTGTTACCATCAATGACAAAGGGGAAGATTGTTGCAAGTATGTGCAGTAGGTGTTGTCATTGATGTTAACAATCTTGTGTTGTCATTGGTGTCAACTGTATCAACTGGTTGAACAGAGACGAGGTTGGTTGAGTAGAGATAAGGTATGAGGTTGGTTGAGCAAAGATGAGGTTGTTACAATGGTATGAACTATTTGGATGAGTTGCTTTACTAAAGGTGATTTGGTTTCTCTGCAGAGGTGCTAAAGATGTTTATGTTAGTTGGTTGAGAAAATTTGATTAACAAAGGAAACAGTGTGTTGGAGAGACTATTTGGCTTAACAGAGTAGTGTTTTGGTTTTGCTCCGCATCTCTTCTATGTTGAAGATATGTCTTTGTAGTTTCCATATGTTATTCAGGGATGTTCAGAGATGTTATAATCTAAATTTGGTGCTCTGGTTTGTTGTACAGAGGAAGTTGTGTTCACCAGTATGAAGATTATGTTTTTGAGTTCTGCAGAAGTGTCTGGGAGAAATGTCTTTGCTCTGCATTTCTCTGCAAAGAGGTTTTAGGTCTTGTGGTTTTGGATTTCTGCTTATAATGCTTATATATTACTTAAGTTCAAGTTGTTCATGGTTTGGCACTCCGCAAGTTGATTTCTTGAGTTACAATGTATGACAGAGTTGTTTGAATGCTCTGGTGTGAACTTCAATCAGGTGAAATGTGTTACGGAGGAATTTGTTGGATTTCAGGATGTTCATGGAATACTCTTGATTGTGTTGAAGTCTTACATGTGGTCTGCAAGACATTGTTGGGTTTGAGGAAGCGTGCACTTAAAAGTTCATTGTGTTAACACAGGTTTGCCCGACCTTGGGTGTTTACACTATTTGTGGAGTTGCTTTGGTGATTGTAGTAGCATGGAGTGGTATGCTTTGACGAATTTAGGTCTAAGATAAGATGTGTTGTGGTCCTCCTTCATTCCTTTCTACCATAGGAATGTTAGGTTCAGACTTAATTTGAATGTTATGTGATTAAGATGTGAAGCTGACCTTGGAGAATGTTCTCAAGGTTGAAGATAGTGTAAATAAATGTCAAGGGATCGTGATTGTGTGTGAGTGCGATGGATATGATGTGAATAATAGAGTGAGTTAATGTGTGATGTGACAAGTGCATATGGAAGTGAATTGAATGAAAAAACATCTTTCCCAATAACATCCCAAAAAGTTTGAAAAAAAACCTGGAGGGAACCCATCAGAACCCAAAGCTTTGAATGCCCTAATGGAGAAGACCACCGCCTTGAATTCCTCCTTCGTGACCGGTTTAGTCAAATGGTTGTTGTCCTCCTCAAACAAGATGGTAGGAATGGAGTTCAAAAGGGTCTCACTTTCCTCAAGGGGGACGTTATAATGATGAGCTACCAAGAGGGACTGGAATTAGTTGGAAGCCAACCTCCCAATCCCTTCATCTTCCTCCACCACTACCCCATTCTCATCCCCGAGTCTATTGATAGTATTTCTCTTCCTATGCTGCAGGGTAGATTGGTGGAAGAAAGACATTTTTATCCCCTTCCTTTATCCATTGAACCCTGGATTTCTTTTTCCAAAAAATATCCTCCTCCTTCAGAGTCAACAACCAATCTTTAGAAAGTGAATTATCCAGAGCCTGCAGCTCCTCTGAAGAGTCTCCTTGTTCAATCCTAGTTTGAACATCCAACAGTTGTCCCATAATGTTCTTTTTTCTAGCCAAAACATTCCCAAAGGTATACTTGTTCCATCCCTTAACTCTATTCTTGGCATTGGCAAGTTTTTGAACCAATCTATACATAGTTGGCCCCTGAACAGGAATTTTCCACAAATCTATCAGACAATTTCTAAGGTCAAGGTGAACCATCCACATCATCTCAAACCTAAAAGGAAAAGGGCCTTTGATGCTTCTCTCCTACCAGTTTAGCAGCAAAGGGTTGTGGTCTGAGCCCACCTAAGGAAGAGCCACCAAACTAACAAGGTTGGCTATGGTCCAGTTCGAGGATATTAAAAATTTGTCAAGATTGACCTGGATAAGATGTTTCCCTTGCCTTTTGTTGGACCAGGTGAATGATTGGCACACCAGTTCTATGTCCATAAGGCCAACATTACTTAAGAACTTCGTCAAGTTGGCCATACTATCAAAGTAGTCAGCTAGACCCCCTTTTTTTTTGAGGGGTAGAGGGAGGAGTTCAAATCTCCCACAATCATCTGTTGCAAGTATGAGCAGTAAGTGTTGTCATTGATGTCAACACCTAAGGTCAGCATCTAAGGAAGTTAATTGGACGAGTTTGAGCAAGTGCTTGAGAGGTTAGTGCAATTGCAGAATTGTTCTATCTCCCAGAATAGTGCAGTGTTTTGCTCTGCATATCCTGTATATTGAATATCTTTGTCTTCGGTTTTAAAGTTATGTTAAGGGATGTATGTAGTTGCTATGTCTCAAGTTTGAGCCTCTGGTGTGAAGATTTGAGTGAGTTCTGTTCACCAGAGTAAAAACTATTTTTCTGAGTATTCATTGGTGACAAGGAGAATGTATTTTGCTTTACATCTCTCCGCATTTAAATTTTATAGTCTGCAATTCTAGGATTAAGTTTGGGATGATGTTATGTGTCTTTAGTTGAAATGGTTCATGATTTGGTGCTCTACAAGCGATCTTTTCTTTGTGACAGTGGTTGACAGTAATGTTTAAGCGATTCAGTTTGAAGAATCTTCTGGATAGAGTGTTTGGAGGTTGTGCAAAAGTTCTTGGTGACTGTAATGTGCTTGTGGATATTTCTAGATCATGTTCCTACGTTTTGATTGGTCCGCAAAGTGTAACTCAGATCGTGGTTAAAGCATGTTCCTAAAGGTCTTAGTATTAACACCAGTTTTGGCCAACCTAGTTGTTTTTACTACTTGAGGTTATACTTTCGAGTTTGTGAAAACATGTTGTTGTGTGGAAGATTGCATTTGAGTCCTTGCTAAGGTGTGGTGTAGTCCACATTCATTCCTTTCCACTGTGGGAATGTTTAGGTCCAGACCTAATTTTAATATTGGTTAAGTTTGTTGTTTGTGCCAACATTGAAGATTGTTTCCAAGATTGCGAATGTATAAATATGAGTTAGATGATTGGGAAATTGTGAGAATTTATTGAGATAGATGAAATGGCTGCACGAGACACATTATTTATTACGAGTGTGATCCAAATGGTATGATAATGAGCAGTAAAGAATATATTTTGATGCAAAGAGGTTGCAAAAGATTCAGTTGAGTTTGTGGTGGATCCCTGGTTGCTGTGAGATCCATTCTCATTGTAACTATCTTCTTGTACTTCTGGCAGTGAGCCCCTTTGGTAGTGAGCCTCCTCTTTTGGCTGTGAGCCCTTTCTTTTGCAGTGAGCCTCTGACATTGAGCCTTGTTGTAAATTTTGATATATCATTTATATTGTGAGTTAATCCTCACCGTGGTTTTTCCCTCATTGGGTTTTCCACATAAAAATCTGGTGTCTTATGTGTGAATGTGCTTAAGTTTCTGATTTCATGCTTTCATGGTTAAATTATAATAATAGTGATTAAGTGGTTGATGTGTTGATGCTTATAAGAAGTTAAGTTTTTGTTACAGCTGATTCACCCCCTCTTAGTTGTCTTGTACATTTCAACATCATCCAGTTAGTTTTCTTGGAACGCTTAATCTTGTCAAATAGATAATCCCAAACATCCTTCCTCCCAGTGCAAGAGTTTAGAGCATAGACATTGACCAAGGTCCACTGATTATTGTTACAATAGAAATAAATTTCAAGACAATACCTGGAACAGGACACCGCCACCCCCTGAAGATTTTGGTTCCATAAGGTGACAATGCCCCCCGAAGCCCCCTGAGCTTCACTAATGGCATAGTTAGCATTGGGTCAGATATTTTTAATCACTAGTTTGAAATTTTACTCAGATATTTTAACTTCCTACAGTAAAAGAATATCCACCTTGTTGTCATAAATGCAGTTCTTGACAAGCAACTGCTTATGAGGACTATTTAGCCCTCGGATATTCCATGAAATAGTTTTCAATTTTTGGTCTGCCCAGGAGGGACCACCAAGGTGGTCTGCCTACCACTAGCTATTTCCCTTGCGATCTCTCACTATCTTGTTTGCATGTGTGAGGGACTACCTTTGCCATGTTCCCCTCCCACATTCGTTGTCTTTCTACTGGAGCCCTTCCCTTTTCTCTTCATAGTGGACCATCCCTCTGAGTCCTCTGAATTACTGCTAGTGCCCGCTCCTGGGGATGGGGAAAAGTTTTCTCTAGAATGCTTCATCCCAAATTGAAACCCTCGTCTTTTGCTTAGGACTGTGGAGAAGATTGTCTTGAACATTCTCCTTAAGGGAAGCCTCAACCACTGAGGTTTCAGAGGTCTAGAAAATCTCTCCTTCCTCCCTCTCCTTAGACCTACCACAACCTTTGTTAATGATCTTAACCTTAGAGGTTTTTGGATTTTGGGATGATGACATGGTGGATGCAAGGGATTCCGGGTCTATATAGGATGGTGAGGCCTTTGCTTTATCACAATTAGCAACATCAATACTTAGGCAATGGTGAGCTTTATGAAAAGAGGCCTTCATGGATTTACAATACTTTGAGGGTTGTGGATCAACAAGAATAGTGACTTCAATGCCATTGTGGGGAAATTTTAGGCATTGATGGTATGTGGAAGGTGTTATGATTAAGGTGCTATCAACCTTGCACATCCTATGTCTTTAATTACTCCTAATATTGTTTGTAAATCATTCATAAAGGATGAAGTATTCACCTAGTAGCGATCTTGTTTCAGCCATACTTTGGATCCTTGTACTTGATAGAAGGTGTGAGGGGGGCTTTCCCTCCTACTATTGTTGCCGGGGGGTCCAGGGGAGGTGGTTTTTTAAAAAAATTGCCTTGTAAAATATTGTAATTTTATCGTCAATCTGGACTGTTCATTATTAGGTCGTAGATCTGACGGTGGAGGTTATGTTAGGGTTTTTTGCCCTAGAAGGCAACACTCTTTTAAGAGGATACTGTATTACAGCTATGGGAGAGAATTATAGGTGCTGTTGGATTGAAGAATGGAGAGGAGATTGATAGTATTGTATTGTAAACTATATTTGAAGTTAATACAAACTGGTGCATCTCTTCTTGTGTGGAATTTTTTCTCGAAAGGGTTTCTCCACGTAAACACTGTGTTATGTGTTTGATCTTTTGTTCTGCTATTTCTTTGTGTTGATTTCACACTATCTCCTTTTTGGTTTTGTGCTAGATTAATATTTACATTTGTAATTAGATTTCCATTCTATAGTTGTTAACCTTCATTTCTAATAGAAGGGATGAATGCATGTCTTGAAGCCATGGGCAGACGAGGAGGTTATAGGGGAGGTCAAGATCCACCACATGATATATCATTTGTTGAAGTATTGGGCCCACTTGGATGGGGAGGTAGATAGTACCTTCAGATTCGTGCTCAACGTTATCGTATGTTGTGTTGGTGATAACCTAAGGTTCCAAATCGACTACAAAATATCCCAATTGTTTTATGAATTTTAATGTGCACAAGTTTAATCCAAACTCATTATTGAAGAGGACTTCTTTTTGACATTGTGTTTAGAGATTAGGAATTCTATGTGTAAGGCCTTATTATGGGATGGTCGATATTCATCATGTCATTTTGGCTGAATGCAAGTTGGTATGTGGAGGAAAGATGGCCTCTGAGAGCTTGGAATTATTCAGGTTCAATGTCATTAGGGACTCAAGATTCTTTCAAGGCTCAATCCAGGATGTCTCTATGGATGGGCGATGTTTTAAGAAACTTCAGGATGGATATTTGTGTTGTACTCTTCCCTAGGTTCTCTAAGAGATCATACAAAGAAGTTGGCAAGGAGGAGGATGAGAAAGGTCCTTTGATAGTGACCTAGCCACGAGGAGTAGTGACAACACAATCATATGGTTTTGCTTTAATCTTGATGGTGGGAATTTTCTTAGAGGCAAAGTGGGCATGACTAACAACAAAATCATAATTGTGAGGAGTTTTATTGTAATGGATGTTATTGTTAGATTTAGGACAAACAACTGAGAGGGGGGGTGAATCGGTTGTCCAAAACTTTCTTCCAATTAATCACTTAAATCCTTTTCTTAATTCAGCAACAATTTAAGAGCAGAAACACATTAACACATATGACACCAAGATTTTTGATGTGGAAAACCCGGTTAAGGGAAAAATCACGGGGTGACTAACCCAAGATTGTATTCTTTGTTAAAAGAATAGAAAGAATAAAATGGCACATGCCAATTAGGGCTCACTACCTGAGCACACTGCTCACAAGAGGCTCACTGCCTATGGGAGACACACTGTCTACTGAAGAATAAGTATTACATACTTGAATTGAAGAATAGCATCTTCACCATGCTTGAGTCAGTTCCATTTAAGCTTAATACTATTGCTCTACCTTTCGCTTTGCTCCTCTCTACCACTCTCTCATCTCCGTAAGATTCCTTTGAAATGACTTTACAATTCCTTATTTATACAAGAGATCGACTTAGGGATAATCATCCAAGTCAGCAAACATTACAGAGAAAATACATCAATACAATATGACTAATTACAAAAAGACTTCACGTGGATCAACACACTTTCGGCCACACAAATCTGAGACTTCAATCTTTCTTTAGGAACATGCCATTCTTCACAGAACATCTTCAAGATCATCCGCAGGATGTGTAACTCATCTGGTTGGCCAGACTTAGAAAGAACACCATCATCCAGAAGTGATTCTTCAATTACGAGCTCAATCTTCAATACGGACCACCAACACGAACTAGACACATTCCAAAGACCTCCACAAGCTTTCCTAAATCACCAAGAATATCCACACTACTTCTATTCATTGAAATCATTCTCTCCTTCATCTGAAACCTCAAGAACATAGTCTGTCATCACTGTCATATTGGAATAGATGCTTGCAGACCTCCAGACCATGAACCAATTAGGTTTTCAATTCACATTGACTTCCTAAACACTCCACCAAATCTACAGAACATGATATTGCATTTCTGGATCTCACCGGATCTATCTGTGTCACTTTGTCACCTCTGAATACCTGCCAGAACTGGTTTTACTTAAGTGGCCATAACTTCTTCAGATCTTCATGCGGAGGTCTGAAATATTTACTGGATCATATTAAGACACATATCTGCAAACCCTTTGAAGCGCATCCTCTGATCTTCATCTTATCTGGATCTTTACCTCACTGTCTTCACTGTTCTTCTCTGTTCTTGATTAGGACTAATTTTCTCAATATCCTCAGCATACAGCTCATCCAATCCTTATCATCAATGCAAAAGGAGTACGTTGACATCAATGACAACACCAGTTAGGCCCATACTTGCAACAATCTCCCCCTTTGTCATTAATGGCAACATATGATGTGAAAAACTATTTTAACCATCAAGACAAGAACTACTCCTTACTGACATAACTCCCCCTATCAACAACAACCACTTACATGTCTTTTCTTCCTTTACTGCTCCCCCTTTGATCAACAACTACTTGTTTTTCACATGTCTTCTCTCCCCCTTTGACATCAATGGCAAAGGGCACATACTTGCATTACTTCAGAATCATATCAGTTGCTTCCCCTGAGTAGCAGCTTCCCATCATCAGTCTGGACCACAAAATATGACCGTGAAATCCACCAGACTGATGCACATCAGTGCATCTTAATTCAGGACTGGAGGGGTAATAACCCCTAACTTCTCCCCGAGATACTCAAAGGAGTCCTTAGGTAGAGGTTTAGTAAAAATATCTGCAATCTGATCCTTGGAAGGCACAAACTCCAATCTGACTTCATTCTTGTTCACTTGCTCTCTCAAAAAGTAAAACTTGATGGATATATATTTAGTCTTTGGATGCAACACCAGATTCTTTGATATATTTATTGCACTTGAATTATCATAGAAGATTGTGATAGGTTGCTCATACTCCACTCTAATGTCTCTTAGCATTTGCTTCATCCACAATAGTTGAGTGCAACTACCTGCTGCTGCAATATATTCTGCTTATGCAATGGACAGAGATATTGCCTCTTGTTTCTTGCTTAGCCAAGAAACCAATCTTTTTCCCAAAAAGAATGCTCCACCACTGGTACTCTTCCGGTCATCCACATCTCCTGCCCAATCCGCATCTGTGTATGCATGAAGAGAGAAATCGTGATCTCTAGGATACCATAAACCATACTCAACTATCCCTTTTAGATATCTAAAAATCCTCTTGATTACCATGACATGATATTCTCTAGGATCATCTTGGAATCTAGCAACAAGACCAACAACATTCATAATGTCGGGTCTAGTTTGAGTGAGATATAATAACCCTCTAATCATTGACCTGTACTTTTTCTGATCAGCCTTAGGAGAGTCATCTTTTCTCAATTTACATCTAGTTGCCATGGGAGTACTCATTGGTTTTGAGTCTTCCATCCCAAATTTCTTCAACAATTCTTTCACATATTTAGTCTGAGAAATGAAGATTCCTTTCTTTGTTTGAGTGATTTGCAGACCCAAAAAGAAATTCATTTCCCCAAACATGGACATCTCAAATTCACTTTTCATTTGATTTGCAAAAGTTTTGCACATACTATCTCTTCCTCCAAAGATGATATCATCAACGAACACTTCAACAATCAAGATATTTTCATGATCAATTTTGAAGTATAAATTACTGTCAGCAGTACCTTTGTTGAAACCAATCTTCAAAAGATGCTTATCTAATCTTTCATACTAGGCTCTTGGGGCTTGTTTGAGTCCATAAAGTGCTTTTTTCAACTTGTAGACCATATCACCATGATCAGACAATTGAAATCCATCTAGTTGCTCAATCTAAACTTCTTCTTCCAAGTCACCATTCAGGAAGGCAGACTTGACATCCATCTGATATACTTTGAAGTCCTTGAAGGCAGCAAAAGCAAGAAATAATCTGACTGCTTTAGTTCTTGCCACCGGAGCAAAAGTTTCTTCAAAATCAACTCCTTCTACTTGGGAGTAACCCTTGCAGACTAATCTGGCTTTATATCTGACTACTTCACTATCTTCATTTAGTTTATTCTGAAATACCCATTTGGTTGAACCAATCACATTCTTGTTTTTAGGTCTTGGAACAAGATCCCAAGTGTGATTTTTCTCAATTTGCATTAGCTCTTCCTCCATTGCTTTAGTCCAGTTTTCATCATTGCATGCTTCATTCACTGTCTTAGGTTCAATCTTTGAAATCAGACAATACTCTTCTGAATCTTGAGCAATCCTTCTTGTTTGAACACCTTTGCTTTTATCACCTATGATCTAGTCTTCAGAGTGATTTAATTTTACATACCTGGGAATTTTGGGACTTACTTGTACTTCTATTTCTTGCACAGGTTCATTCAAACTTATCTCTTCTTCCTGATTCACTGGATCATTTTGAATCTGAATTTCAGAAGGGGCTTGGACTCCTTGGATCAAAACATCATTCTGATCATCTTCATCATATTCATAAAACCTTGAGGGTTTTTCAACACCTTCATCAACCTTCACATTTGTACTTTCGATAATCTTTCTCAATCTCTTGTTATAACACCGGTATGCTTTGCTTTGAGTAGAATAACCCAAGAATATTCCTTCTTCACTTCTAGCATCAAATTTGCCTAAATCTTCATCTCTTTTAATGTAACATTTGCTACCAAAGACTCTGAAATGCCTCACAGTGGGAGTGATGCCAAACCAAAGTTCCTAAGGAGTCTTACTAGTATTGCTTCTGATTTGTACTCGATTGAGAGTATAGACTGCAGTGCTTACATCTTCTCTCCAATAGATCTAAGGAACATTTGCTTCCATCATCATGGTTCTAGATGCTTCCTGGATGGTCCGGTTCTTTCTATCCACTACTCCATTCTGCTATGGAGTCCTTGGTGCAGACAACTGTCTTTTTATTGCATGTTTCTCATAGAATTTTATGAACTCACCGGATGTGAATTCTCCACTTCTATCAGACCTCAGAAATTTTATATTCAATTCGGTTTCATTTTCTACCATTGCCTTGAATATTTTGAATTTCTCAAGGGCCTCAGATTTTGCTTTCAGAAAGGTTACCCACATCATCTGGGAGTGATCATCAATCAATAGCATGAAATATCTATCACCTTGCACCCTCCTGATTCTTGCCGGACCACATAAATCAGTATGAATTAAGTCCAATAATCCATTAGAAGACTATTCTTTACTTTTGAATGTGACTCTGCTCTGCTTACCCAACTGACATTTTTTGCACAAACTATTAGTAGGTTTCACCAGTCTTGGAAGATCTCTTACAGCCTGAGTGTTGCTTATCTTGATGATATTTCAAAATTCACATGATGCATTCTCCTATGCCACAACCAACTATGATAAATTTGAACAAATAAGCAACTTTTACCAGTACCAACCAAGTGGAAGATATTTCCTTTAGTTTGAGTACCGGATGCAATCTCTATTCCAGAACTTTCAAAGATTTTGCATTTTCCATTTTTGAATCGGAGATCATAGCCTTTGTCCACCAACTGTCCAACACTGAGAAGATTGTGCTTCAGGCCTTCAACATATAGTACATTACTGGTTTTGTTCTTTCCATCAAAAGAAATAGTTCCTCTACCTCTGATTTTGCTAGCAGAATTATCACCAAATTTTACCACTCCTCCTTCATACCTTTCCAAATCTATGAACTTATTTTTGTCACCTTTCATATGGTGAGAGCATCCATTGTCAATGACCCAATCATCCTTTTCTTCAACTTAAGCAGCCAGAGCTCTTTCTACAATTTTATGATTGACAGATTCAGAGGGCATTGGATCTTCTTCCTTGATGGCAATAAACACCTAGTCACTTCTAGATTTGTTTCCTATCTCTAATTCATCATCTGTTACTCCTTCATCATCATCATCTCCATGAACATAGTAACATTTATTTTGGAACCTTGATCTATTAGGATTTGGCCTTGAAAATCTTTCCAGACACCTTGAGGCAAAATGACCAATCTTATTACAGTTAAAACATTTAAAAGGCAATTTCCCCTCATACTTAGCAGATCCTCTTGGTAGTCTTTTTGCAATAAGGGCTTCAAGTTGAGCAGCTTCTGCTTCATCTTCTTCTAGGTCTTTTCTTGCTTTTTCATACCATGATAGCTTCTTTGAAGAATTCTCTCTCAGATCAAACTTTTGTTTTCCTTTTACAGAGGCACTAGCTTTGAATGTAGATTCAGTCTTGTGGGGGGCATCTCCAAACTCGGTCAATTCAAATGCAGCTAGTTTACCAACCAATTGATCTCTTGTGATACCTGATAAAGGATCTGAATTCTTCAATAGAAGCAACCTTATATTTGTAAGAATCAGGAAGGGATCTGAGAAATTTGCCAACAATCTCATCTTCATCCAAGATTCCACCAGCACATCTAATGCCATAAACAAGCTCATTTACTCTTGGCATAAATGAAGTGATATTTTCATCTTCTGTCATCTTCAGGTTTTCGAATTTTCCTTTCAGACTCTGTAGCTTGGCACATTTAACATACTTGTCTCCTTCATGCAGAAGTTCCAATTTTTGCCAAATCTCATATGCAGTTTTTAGATCAACAACATTTGTCAGCTCTGAATCAGATAATGCACTTAGAAGAGCTTCTTTAGTCTATAGATTGTTTTCAGCATCTCTGATTTCATCTACGGTACACGGACCATTCTGTGGAGGATCATATTTCTTTGAAGCCATGATCCAATACTGCATTCCCATACATTGCAAGTGACATTCAATGCGACTTTTCCAAAGAGTGAAATTGGTTCCATCAAACCTCGGACTATCCTTCTTGTAGGATGACATCCTGGATCTCCTCAAGCAATTAAGCTCTTTTTAGAGTAACTTAGCTCTGATACCAATTGTTAGATTTAGGACAAACAACTGAGAGGGGGGGGTGAATCAGTTGTCCAAAACTTTCTTCCAATTAATCACTTAAATCCTTTTCTTAATTCAGCAGCAAAATAATAAATCAATCATGGAAACATAATGCAGCAATTTAAGAGTAGAAACACATTAACACATATGATACCAAGATTTTTGACGTGGAAAACTCAGTTAAGGGAAAAATCATGGGGTGACTAACCCAAGATTGTATTCTCTGTTAAAAGAATAGAAAGAACAAAATGGCACATGCCAATTAGAGCTCACTACCTGAGCACACTGCTCACAAGAGGCTCACTGCCTACGGGAGACACACTGTCTACTGAAGAATAAGTATTACATACTTGAACTGAAGAATAGCATCTTCACCATGCTTGAGTTAGTTCCATTTAAGCTCAATACTACTCCTCTACCTTTCGCTCTGCTCTTCTCTACCACTCTCTCATCTCCATAAGATTCCTTTGAAATGACTTTACAATTCCTTATTTATACAAGAGATCGACTTAGGGATAATCATCCAAGTCGGCAAACATTATAGAGAAAATACATAAATACAATATGACTAATTACAAAAAGACTTCACGCGGATCAACATACTGTCAACCACACAAATCTAAGACTTTAATCTTTCTTTAGGAACACGCCATTCTTCACAGAACATCTTCAAGATCATCCACAAGATGTGTAACTCATCCAGTCGGCCAGACTTAGAAAGAACACCATCATCCGGAAGTGATTCTTCAATTACGAGCTCAATCTTCAATACAAACCACCAACATGAACTAGACACAATCCAAAGACCTCCACAAGCTTTCCTGAATCACCAAGAACATCCACACTACTTCTATTCACTGAAATCATTCTCTCCTTCATCCGGAACCTCAAGAACACAGTCTGTCATCACTGTCATATTGGAATAGATGCTTGCGGACCTCCAGACGATGACCCAATTGGGTTTTCAATTCACATTGACTTCCTAAACACTCCACCAAATCCGCAGAACAAGATATTGCATTTCCGGATCTCACTGGACCTATCTGTGTCACTTTGTCACCTCTGAATACCTGCCAAAACCGGTTTTACTTAAGTGGCCATAACTTTTTCAGATCTTCATGCGAAGGTCTGAAATCATTACTAGATCATATTAAGACACATATCTACAAACCCTTTGAAGCGCATCCTCTGATCTTCATCTTATCTGGGATCTTTACCTCACTGTCTTTGTTGTTCTTCTCTGTTCCTAATTAGGACTAATTTTCTCAATATGCTCAGCATACAGCTCATCCAATCCTTATCATCAATGCAAAAGGAGTACGTTGACATCAATGACAACACCAGTTAGGCCCATACTTGCAACAATTATTGGTATGGTTATTTTGAGATTGGTTCTTATTGGATGTGGATAGTTGGGATATAGAAGGCTACCTATGGTCAGGAAGAGGATTTCAGTACATCCCGAAGAATATTTTTCTCCCTCTACCTAGATTTCATCGCAATTGATGATGTGTTGGATATAGTTCTTAAGCTTCATGCATGTACTTGTCGAATGTCCCTTAATGCGATGGTAATCATAAAATTTGTTTTCCTTATACCATCTAGGTTTGTGTTGCATATCATTGAAGGGTTTAGTTGTATGGAATGTTATCATGTTAGCTTGGGCCAATTTTTGGAAAACAACTTCCATGGGTTCCCTCAAGGGAGTATATTTTTGTTTTGGATTATTTTGGGTTATTTAGATTATCTTGCTAGAATTGTTACATCGTTAGGTTGAGAGACACTCTAAATGCCCTAGTTTTCATTTGATGTTGGTATCATTGTTTGAACATGTTTGGCATCAGTGATCCCATCACTAACAACTTTTTTATTTTTGGCCCAAAATTTAGGCTTGTCATTAGATGATTTGTCATTATTGACCTTGTTGTAGATTTTGACTAAACCTTTGGAAATAAGGGCTTTTATATAGTGACCCCCTTTTCAATTATCTCATCAAAGGTGGAGACACAATGCACTTGAAGGTGAAAAGCCGTCACTTGGTTTAGATTTTGCACAAATATGGTGACAAGTTATTTTTAGGTATGGGCCAAGGAAAGTGACTTGCGAGGCTTCTCCACCTTTGTAGATAAGTGGAAAATCTTTCCCCACTTCTTTGTTTTGCATTACAAAGGTCCAACATTGTGATCGCATGCTTGACATTGTAGGAGATATGTGCAACAAATTTCTTAGACAAGTTGATGAAAGTAGAGATGGATCCATGTGGTAGGTGCATGAACCATTCGAGGGCTTGCCCCCTAGGCTCTAAGGGAAGAGGTGGAGAAGATATTGGTTGCTAAAAGAAACATCTTGGCGTACCACGGAAATTATTTGACATGGTCATGGGGGTCTCCCTTCCCTTTGTATTTGTCAACTTTTGGTATTTTGAAGTGTTGTGGGAAGGGTATCATTGTTAATGCTCGATCAAAGATGTAGGGACATAAGTTTTCAAGATTGTGTTGTTTCTTTTGGGTCCCATTTTGAAGATTTTTGAGAGCACTTTTCATGTTCTTCCACTCTTGGTCAAATGTGGTACCAAGAGGTGGGTTTTAAAGTGAGTAATTGGTAGAACCAAGGGGTGGTGTTTGTGAGATGTTTTGATGGAGTGGATTAAGTGTTTGAAGTTATGTTTGTGGTGCCATTTGTTGTGAATGAAATGGTGGCACCAACGTTTAATACAAGGTGGAAAGTTGGATATTCGTAGGAGGGAGTTGATAGTTTATGGGAAGAGGATAGAATCATGATTCATATTGGTATGATTAAAATTGGGGATGGGACATGATTGGATGACATGTAGGTGGTTGTGTTGTCATATTTTGTCTAGCCTAAAATATCCCCAAAAAATCCCTTCTTCCATAAAAAATATCCAATCTGAGACACTTGAAATGGAAGAAGTTCCCTTAGCAAAAAAAACCCAGAAAAAATCCATAAAAATTTCCAATTTTTGCCCCTTTCTTTGCCTTAGTCGGCAAAAGTTCAGTTTGGCAAACCTTTGGTTCACAGGTTTGAAAGTTTGTTGATTCGTTGATTTGCCGACAAAAGGGCAAATCGACTAAGGTAAAGCAATACAGGGCAAGGAGAAAGGTTCACAAATGGGCATATGGGCCAATAAAAGGATAAATTTGCTAATAAGGTGAAAGAGGTTATAAAGGTCGACCAGTTGGGGAATCGGGAAAGGGACGAACTTGCCAACAAGTTTGTGAAAGTGAAGTTTCACCGATAAGGCAAGAAAGGATAATAGAAGAGAAAATTCAGACAAGGTGCAGCTCGCGAAAATAGGTTTTCGCTGACTAAAGAGAAAAAGCAAGTGGTTTGTGAAGGTCAAGTTTCTCCAACTGAAGAGAAGAAGCCTTGGTTCGTGAAAGTGGAGATTTTCTGGTAAGGCAAAATAGCAGATAAGTGCCAAGGAGAGAGTTTTGAAAATTGAGATTTCGCTGATGGGGCAAAATAAAGGCTAGAAAAGTGAAAATCAATGTAATATTAAAGCATGTAATATAATGTATTACTTTGAAATATTTTAAAGTTAGTTTAAAATATTTTAAAGATACAAATTTTTTGGGTACCTAAAAATGCAGTTCCAGGTGATGCCATAGCTACATGTTGAGGTTCTAGGTAGCTGAAATAGTGGAAAACTTCAATGCAAAAGGACTAGATATTCACGAGGAGGATGAAGTACCCTCTACGACCATGCTTCTACAGGTCCTTCCAAGGACAAATCGGTGCACAGGATATGGGTGACCTTTTAGGCTATGAATTCTTTAAACACGCCAAGTATGGGTGCTCCTAAGATTCCACATATCTTCTGACAAGGCCTATGGGCCAGAATTGAATGCAACATGGGTGCATAAATCAAATGGATTGACCATAATTCAATGCCCAGGGTTGCTACAACAATTTGTAAAAGCTATATATACATGAAAGAAAGATGTATTTGGAGTTGGTTGGCTGCATTGGGTCATTTCCAGAGGCAAAAAGTTTGTTGTAGGTTCAGGCCTTGTGGTTTTCTCCAAAATTGGGTGGATTTGATGGACTGTGCTCTTTTGCTAAGCCTCTCATGTCTCTGTACCAATTCACCAAATGAAGGAGAGTCTATCATTTGGTGTCCATTTCATGTCTGTAATGATTTTTCTTCCTTTGAAATGGCTATTTAGCCTCTATGATCAATATAAACTGGATTTTGCCTCTCTCATTGTTCTTGCACTGTGTTTATTTGATAGATGTAAGCAGTGTATTGTAGATAAAAGGATCCCTTTCATACTTTTATCTCTCTACCTTAACCTTTGTTTGAACTTGCATGAGTCTGTGTGAACCCCCTTCAGCTTTGAGATCATTACTGTGTTATGTCAGTTCCATCCAAACACCCTAAATCTTGGTGTATCATCATTTTCCTTTCTGCATTCCTTCTATCCCTTTTCCCTGGTGATCATTAGCATTAGATCTAGTTTAATTCTCTGGACCTTAAGTTCAGAAAGAGGAACCAACCTTCTCTAGAGGTTTGATCTCATTTGCAAGGTCCCACATCTTGAGATCCATCCCATTGTGTCATTGGACTACTTGGACAACCTCCAAGTAGGGTACGATTTCATGTGACAACAGTTTCTGGCATGCTTGGTAGGACCAGTTCAATGAGCTTTATCATCCATTGAAGAATTTGGTGTGTTCTTCAGTGTATCTTGCCATTTGGGGCAGTCTTCTTCAACATCATGGTAACTCTGCTGAACAAATCCGCTGGCGAGAGTAGCCCAAGTGCTTAAAGATTCATTAAAGATTGAAGTTCAGTGATACTTTTGGTCTTTTCTAGCTTTCAGAAGCATCCCAAATCACCTGGCAACTGTCTTCTGGTATGTTTCCAGTCTCCAAAAGCAGACCTATTACCCTTATTTTCAAAGAATATTTTAATGCATCTTTGCTTTTCAATGCTCTAGTATGTCAAGCTATTATGGAAGTCATGGCCTTTTCCCCGCATCAAGAATAGGCTTCCATATACCCATCATAACATTCACACCACTATCATGGCCCTGCCAAGAAACATACCCTTTGTGGCCTTTAATGGTGGAAGCCCTCTTGACCTTGCACAATATGATGACTTCCCGATTCCAGCTCTACGGGCTATTCCCTTTTTCACCGGTGAAAACTCCACCACAACCGCTGAGCACATCCAAGACATTGCCAATGTATGCTCTATTCACAATGTTACCCAAAACAATGTTGCGGTAAGGTTCCTTGCTTCTTCCTTGAAAGGAAAAGCTCTCTAGTGGTACATGGGGTTACCTACAAATTCAATTCATGAATGGGACGATTTGGGAACAAGGCTCTGTCAGTGTTTGAAGATAACAGTGATCATTTATCCCTGATAGAGCAACTAGCCACTATTAAAAGGGCTCCTTAAGAATTCATGGTGGATTTTAATTTTAAATTTCAAAAGACTTGGTATAGAATTACACCATTGGTGAGACCTCCCCCTAATGTTGCCTTCTTGTATTATTTGAGATCCCTAAATAGTGATATTACTGTCATGATCCAATCTCTAGGAGGGGATGTGTTACTCGATGCCTATGAGGTAGCTATTAGGGTGGAGAATTGTCTGATTCTGGCTGGAAAGATTGCCCCCATGCCTCCAATACCTTTTTTTAAAGAATCATCAGTCATTCAGCCAATTATGGTACCAATTCCCACAATACCAAGCTCCCAATTAGCCCTATCAGCCTAAAGGGCAGCCTTGTCAGGGGAACAGTCAAAGAAAATCAACCGAGCCATGTCAAGTCCCTGAACTCCATAAACTCAGGTGCTACAAGTACATCAAGTGTCCTTGTTACAATTCAAAGCATACTAGCTCAGGTCTGTGAGTGGTGCCATCCATGCAATCCATCAGCAGTCCCAAAATAACAGATCAGGTATAGTCAGCAGGCTATGGAATGACAAAGACAAATGCAGATTGAATGTGTGTTTTTGAATTGGCAAGAGGATGAGGACTTGGAGGAGGTAGCTGCAGATTTTGCTCCAAAAGTGGATGATGTCGCCCTATTTTGTGAACTACCTGCTTACATTGAAAATGAAGAAGATAGGTAGATGACGGTGGATATGCAACAACATAGGGGTAGTGAAGATGATGGCATATTGTTGTAGGTTGAGGCCCAGTATGACAGTGAAATTACAACTCATGAAGAGAAGCACATGAGTAGTCTTGTACTGAAGAGCATAGAGAACTTGAAGGAGGCTCATTTATGGGATGAGCTTGATGTTTTCTACTCAAACTTGAATAGTAAATCAGTGCCTCTTAGTGAGGTAGGTCATGGGTAGTTTGAGTAGATTGAGGAGGCACTCATTCCTCCAATTGATATACAAGAGTCAAAACATTCAAACCAATAGCAGAGTAATGAAGAAATAGAGTAGAGGCATGAGATCAACTATGTTGATTTGCATGTCATTCCAAGGGGATGTCCTATCAAACATCTATCCTAGCTGGAGACATACCATGAAGAGTCACCAATTGTCACGCTTACCTCTGAGCATGAAGTTGAGCATCAAAATGAGCAAGATTAGCCCATTTATCTACCTCTTAGCAGCTACATTTTCAATCAATTTGGGTGGGTAAGTGAGTTTGTTCCTATTCTTAGGGAAGTGCTTCATCAATTTGTTACATGTCAACCCCTTTCCCACCTCCTATTAACTTCCCATAAGCATGTAAAACATTGTAAATTGTTGAGAGAAGACGATTATTTTGAAAAACCAGTTAATGGCTTTGTTTAAAGTCATTTTTGGTTGGTTAGTTTAGGTGTAGGTTAGATTAGTTTCTGTTTTAGGTTCCCATTCCTCTAAGTGCCTTTCACAAGCATCATTCTCATTAGGAGATTGTTCGCTTTGTTGTGTGTTTTTATGTTTTCTAGAGGCAATTTTCAGTTCTGTATGGTCATGTTGCTGCCATTTCTTTTGACTTTGTGCCTAATGGATTGTATAAGGGAGCTGGATCCCTGTGTTTAGCAGGCAAACACCCTTGCATAGTCGCCAAAATGTTGTCATATTTTGCCCAGCTCAAAATATCCCAAAAATCCCTTCTTCCATCAAAAATATCCGATCTAAGACACCTGAAATGGAAGAAGTTCCCTTAGCAAAAAACCCAGAAAAAATATGAAAAAAATTCCAAGTTTTTTCCCTTTCTTTGCCTTGGTCGACAAAAGTTCAGTTTGGTGAACCTTTGGTTCACAGAGTCAAAAGTTCGCCAATTTGTCAGTTCACCAATAAAAGGGCAAATCAGCTAAGGTAAAACAATACAGGGCAAGGAGAAAGGTTCACAAATGAGCATATGGGCTGATAAAAGGAGAAATTTGCCAATAAGGTGAAAGAGGTTATAAAGGTCAGCCAGTTAGGGAATCGGGAAAGGGATTTACTTACCAACAAGTTTGTGAAAGTGAAGTTTCGCTAAAAGGCAAGGAAGGATAATAGAAGAGAAAAGTTGCTAATGTGCAGTTCATGAAAAGAGGTTTTCGCTGACTGAAGAGAAAAAGCAAGTGGTTCGCGAAGGTCAAGTTTCTCCAAGTGAAGAGAAGAAGCCTTGGTTCGCGAAAGTGGAGATTTGTCGATAAGGCAAAATAGCAGATAAGTGCCAAGGAGAGATAGTTCTAAAAATTGAGATTTTGTCGATGGGGCAAAATAAAGGCCAAAAGAGTGAAAATCAATGTAATATTAAAGCATGTACTATAATGTATTGCTTTGAAATATTTTAAAGTCAGTTTAAAATATTTTGAAGGCGCAACTTTTCTGGGTGCCTGAAAATGCACTTCTAGGTGATGCCATAGCTGTAGGTCGAGGTTCTAGGTAGCTGAAACAGTGGAAAACTTTAATACAAAAGGACTAGATATTCATGAGGAGGATGAAGTACCCTTTGCAGCCATGCTTGTATAGATCCTTCCAAGGACCTGTGAATTCTTTAAACATGCCAAGTATGGGTGCTCCTAAGATTCTACATATCTTCTGATAGGGTCTTTGGGCCATAATTGAATGCAGCATGGGCGCATAAATCAAATGGATTGCCTAGAATTCAATGCCTAGGGTTGCTACAATGATTTGTAAAAGTTATAAATACATGAAAGAAGGATGTATTTGGAGTTGGTTGGCTACGATGGGTCATTTCCAAAGGCAGAAAGTTTGTTGCAGGTTCAAGCATTGTGGTTTTCTCCAGAAATGAGCAGATTTGATGCACTATGCTCTTTTGTTGAGACTCTCATGCCTCTGTACCAGTTCACCAATGAAGGAGAGTCTATCATTTTGTGTCCATTTCATGTCTGTAATGATTTTTTCTTCCTTTGTAATGGCTATTTCGCCTCTCTGATCAATATAAAATGAATTTTGCCTCTCTCATTGTTCTTGCATTGTGTTTATTTGATAGATGTAAGTTGTGTATTATGGATAAAACGATCCCTTTCATACTTTCATGTCTTTACCTTAACCTCTATTTGAACCTGCATGAGTTTGTGTGAATCCCCTTCAGCTTTGAGGTCATTATTGTGTTATGCCAGTTGCATCTAATCACCCTAAATCTTGGTGTATCACCATTTTCCTTTATGTATTCCTTTTATCCCTTTTCCCTAGTGATCATTAACATTAGATTTAGTTTAATTCTCTGGACCTTAAGTCCAGAAAGAGGAACCAGCCTTCTCTGGAGGTCTAATCTCATCTGCATGGTCCCACACCTTGAGATCAGTCCCATTGTGTCATTGGAATGCTTGGACAACCTCCAAGCAGGGTGCAATTTCATGTAACAACAAGTTGATATTGTGATGCGCGGAGATGTTGTAGATTGGATTGATGGGAGACAATTGGAGGTAGTGTAGATCGAATGGAAGTCATGTGTTGAGGTATAGAAAGAGATGGAAGGTTTTACACAAAGTCACCTATGTTTGTAAACAAGTGTTCGATTTTGATGTTGTTTTTGGTGTGATGAAGAGGCATGGTTATAGAAGGGGGGGTACATTACATCCAACTTGTTGATAGTGGTGTTGGGAAATGTGGAGCGGATTGGATGTTTTGAGGGTTTGAGCCCAAGGATTGTCAAAGGTGGTGGGAGGGTGAGACTTTTCATGTAGGAGATTCCTTAGTTTATCCATACCATAGTGGTGAGGGAGTTTATCTCTTCAATCCACAAGGCATTTGAGGATCGTGTATTTATGTTGTTCTAAGAAATCATCAAGTCTTTGGTCTCTTAAGAAGTCTAAGAATCACAGTGAATATTGTTGTTCAAGCATGGGATTGGTTGTTTCGTCATATTCTGGCTAGTTAACAAGACTTCATATCTTGCTATGGGTTGGTGATGTTGGTATTTGTTGGTCATGACTGAGACTTTGTCTAACTTGGTTCTTGTTGTGACATTCCATGTTCTTACGTGCTTGAGATTGAGTGACGGGGGGCATGAAAGGTTAACATATGATGACATGGGTATTGTAAGTTTGATTTGAATTTGACCTGGATTTGATTTTGAATGAAGTGATGATTTAGTGATGGATGATTGAGGATGGTTAAGATAATGGGTGGAAATAGACTAAACACAAGACCTTGCTAATGATGAGGATTATGGATAAGTTTAAATTTCCACACTTGAGATAAACTAAGTTCTCAAATGAAGGGTTGAATTGGATTAAACCAAATGTGTCCTAGTTAAGATAAACAAAGTTCTTAAGCGGGGGTTAATTTGATTTAAGGTGATTGATTGTTGATTATTTACTTAGGATAGGCAAGTTCCTAAGCAAATATGGATTAAGGAGTGGTATCTAAGGCCTTGATTAAAGTCTATACCTAAGGTTGATTGGTTTATTTGGGGTGGATTAGGATCGACTAATGATGGGTTTGATTAAATGATTCACAATCAAATAAAAGGATTTATTTTGGATGGAGTAATGATAATATGGGATTAGAACCAGGTCAAATTAGATTGTGGATGACAGATTGAAGTGTGTTGTGGCGAAATGGAGGTGAAATCTCAAAGTTTTGACTAAGGGATGACACAAATGCTCAAACAGAGCTACAAGTGCCTATTTAAAATAGATATGCAGGTTTGTGAATGGATGCACTTGAGTATTTTACAAGAGCACTGGTTTATGATGTATTTGATAATGTGTGATAATTGATAGGGTAAATGATCTTGGGGTGATTTTGAAGGATTTCTAGGTGGAATTTAGGTAAATTTGTAATGTTTAGGATTGTTGATGAAATGATGGGTAATTTTTATCTCAATTTAATGGGATTTTGGATTTGTTGGAGTCAAAGTCAACCTTTGGCAAAAGGTAGTTCAAGTGTTTGCAAAATCAATTCTAAGCAACCATACACATGTTTACAAAGGTTTTTGGTTTTTTTGGATTTTGGATTGTAAGACAAGTATTGGTTTCAACAAAAAGACATGCCAAACATGCTCACAAGCCTAAATTATTCAAGGTGTGTATACACTTATAAGCCCACCTTGATGCCTTTGTTTAGGTGTAATGTGCAAATCCCATGATGAGGAACTACCTACTTTTGATCACCCAAGATTGCTCAAAAGGAACAAGGGGAGAGCATAGACGACATGCATGTCCATTTCTAGAGGGCATAAGAACTTGTGTGTAGTGAGTAACTCTTTGAGGCTAGCTTCTTACTGATGCATTATAAGCATATATGGTTGAAGATCTTATTTAAGCTTAAAAAGTTGTCTAGGGGCATTTCTGATATACACAAGGTACATGTGGTTGATATTTGTGAACAAGGATATTGCCTACAATCATGTGTTCATGGGTGAACCCAAGTCCATGACACCTTGCCTCCTTATGAAAAGGGGTGGCAAGGCTAAGCCAAATTGACAATGGACCCTATTGAGGTACAAATTTCATTCTTCCCCCTTTACATATGCCACTAAACACGTGGTTTGGGTCATCCCCTAAGGTGATGAAATACTTAGGTAGGCACCTAAAAGAAAAGAGATTTGGGTGCTTTTGATCCCTAAGATCACCTTGCAGTGTGAAGGGAGAACATACACTAAATCCCTTGGGATTAAAACAAAAATATAGACCAAATATAGGTTTTTGATCTCCAAGAACACCCTAAGGTGCGAGGAGAGAGCAAACACCTACATTTGATCTCAAACACTACACACAAAGTTCATTCCCTTTAGAAAATGAAGTGTTCCTAAACTAGTGAAAACAAATAATGCCTTTAACAAGCAGTGCTACAAAAAATGTGTTAGTAGTCTTAAATGATGGCCTTGGACATGTTAAAGGCTGCAAAGCATATTGTTAAGGACAAAAACATAGCTAAGAAATAATTAGCACTAAGTTAGCTTAGCATAATTTCCAAGAAAATGACTACCCTTAATACAGAATCAGATGCACTCAAACAATCCTACAGGCGCTAGAATTCTAATGCAGATGCTAGACTAGGAAGATGCTCAAATATAACTATAGATGCTTACATAAAAACAAATGCACTAAAGTATGATAAGTTCTACAATTTACCTCTCTTACCATGTAGGCGCTTGGACAGGCCTACAAATGCTTCTTTCCTACGAATGTGCTCTAGTTACACCGAGAGGCGTTCCTACATTCACAGCATGAATGGGCGCTGAAAGATTTTGGAATTTCTATGTAAACTTATAAGATTCTTATGTAGAATCTTTATTAAATTTTTTTTTTTTAAAAAAAAAAAATCTTTAAAAATATTTTTCTAATTTAGTTTTTCATATTTTTTTGTTATTAGCAATATACAATAAAAACAAAAAAAGAAATTAGCAATATTTCCTTTTTGGTTTTTATTTTTTATTTTTTCCAATTTCTTTTTTAGTTTTTTTTTTTTTTCCAATTTCTTTTTTGTTTTTGTTTTTTTATTTTTTCCAAATTTTTTTTGGGTTCTATACTTTTTGTGATTTTCTTATTTTCAATTTCTTTTTTAGTTTTTATTTTTTATTTTTTCTAATTTCTTTTTTAGTTTTTCCAATTTCTTTTTTGGTTTTTATTTTTTATTTTTTCCAATTTCTTTTTTAGTTTTTCCAATTTCTTTTTTGGTTTTTATTTTTTATTTTTTCCAATTTCTTTTTTAGTTTTTCCAATTTTTTTTTAATTTTTTCCAATTTCTTTTTTGGTTTTTATTTTTTATTTTTTGACTATATATTTACACGAAAAAAAATGAGGGTTAAAATTAGAGCTATGTTTAGGGTTAGAATAAGCTTTATGGTTAGGGTTAGAATTAGGGTTGGGGTTAGCGTTAGAATTAGGTTACAACTATAATTAGGGGTAATGTTATAATTAGGGTTAAGGTTAGGGTTAGGGTCAAAATTAGAGTTAGGGTTGGAATTGTAGTTAGAATTAGGGTTACAATAAAAAATAGGGTAATAATTAGAATGAGAATTAAGGTCAAAAGTAGGGTTAGGGTTATAATAAGGGTTAGGGTTAGGGTGAGAATCAAGGTTAGGGTTAGAACTAAGGTTAGGGTTAGGGATAGGGTTTGAAGTAGAATTAGGGTGAAGGTTAGCATTAGGGTTAGTGTTAGGGTTAGAGTTAGAATTAGGGTTAGGGTTTGAATTAGGGTTAGGGTTAGGGTTAGGGTTACGACTATAATTAGGGTTAATTTTAGAATTAGAGTTAAGGTTAAGGTTACAATTAGGGTTAAGGTTGGTAGTAAGGTTAGGTTTAGGGTTTGATTTACGATCGTTGTTAGGGTTAGAGTTAGGGTTAGGGTTAGGGTTAAATTAGAGCTATGTTTAGGGTTACAGTTAAAAAAGGTGAGAATTACAATGAGAATTAGGGTTAAAAGTAGGGTTGGGGTTATAATAAGGGTTAGGTTTAGGCTCAAAATTAGGGTTAGGGCTAAAATTAAAGTTAGAAATAAGGTTAGGGTTACATTTAGAATTAGGGTTAGGGTTTGGGTTAGAGTTAGAATCAGGGTTACTATTAGTGTTAGAGTAAGAATTAGATTTAGAAATAGGGTTAGGGATAGAATCAGAGTTAGGGTTAGGATTATAATTAGGGTTAGGGATAGAATCAAAGTTAGGGTTAGGATTATAATTAGGGTTAGGGTTAGGGTTAGAATAAGGTTACAACTATAATTAGGGGTAATGTTAGAATTATGGTTAGGGTTAGGGTCAAAATTATTAGAGTTAGGGTTGGAATAGTAGTTAGAATTAGGGTTAGGATAGGGGTTAGAATTACAATTAGAATTAGGGTTATAGTAAAAAATAGGGTGAGAATGAGGGTCAAAGTAGGGTTAGGGTTATAATAAGGTTTAGGGTTAGGGTGGGAATCAAGGTTAGGGTTAGAACTAAGGTTAGGGTTAGGGTTAGGGTTTGAATTATAATTAGGCTAAAGGTTAGAATTACAGTTAGTGTTAGGGTTAGAGTTAGAATTAGGGTTAAGGTTTGAATTATGGTTATGGTTAGGATTAGGGTTATGACTATAATTAGGGTTAATTTTAGAATTAGAGTTAAGGTTAAGGTTAGTATTAAGGTTAGGTTTAGGGTTTGAATTATGGTTACTATTAGGGTTAGAGTTAGGGTTAAATTAGAGCTATGTTTAGGGTTACAGTTAAAAAAAGGGTGAGAATTACAATGAGAATTAGGGTCAAAAGAAGGGCTAGGGTTATATTAAGGGTTAGAGTTAGGCTCAGAATTAGGGTTAGGGCTAAAATTAGAGTTAGAAATAAGGTTAGGGTTAATGTTAGAATTAGGGTTAGGGTTAGGGTTACAATTAGAATTAGGGTTTGGGTTTGGGTTAGAGTTAGAATTAGGGTTACTATTAGTGTTAGGGTAATAATTAGACTTACAAATAAGTTTAGGGATAGAATTCAGGTTAGTGATAGACTTAGGGTTAGGAATAGAACTAGTATACCTATATTTAAAATATATATATAAAGTACGTCGAGAGATATCCTTCTTGAGGTGCCTATTTTTTTAATCAATTTACTACACATAGGTGGAAATAGATGCCTCTAGAAGGATATCTCTCAGCGTACTTTAGATATATTTTTTAAATATAGATATACTAGTATAAATCCCACACAGAAAAATGGCACATGTTAGGTCAAAAGTTGGTTTAACATGGGCTTTTACACAAATAATGAAGGACAAATGAGAAGTTGCACATCATCACCTTCTATGCAACAAATTTCTAATGAAAAATGAGAGTTAGAATGCTAGAAAATGAGAAAAAAATGGTTAAAAGTTCCAGTCACGAAGACACCTATATGTGCCATGTCTGTGCTTTTCTATAGCGTAGATGCTAGACTATGTTAAGGAAATAAAAAATGACAAGAACCTGCATTAAATGATGTTAAATGGTAAAAAGTGATAGGTTAGGGAGTCATGTGGATATTATAATGACCAATGAATGCAACTTCTGCAAAAAACTAAAACCTAATATATCCAAAAATCACTAAAAACACATAAAATTTGTTGGGGATGGACGTACCCCTTGAGTGTCATGTAGGTGCTCGTCTAGAATGAATGTGCCAGTCCACGGTTATGGCCAAAAAATATTCTCAAAGACCTACAAAAACTTGGTTAAGTCTATAAAAAGAGGGGTTAAAAGGATGTAAAATGCAAATATACGCTAAACCCCTGCAAAAAAACAAATGACTAGTCCAAAATGTGCAAGAAGAGTAAAAACATGGTAGAAGCCAAAAAAATGACAATTAATCCCAGAAAAGGAGGCACTCGAGTATGTCATGGATATGCTTATCCAACACAAAAGTGTTCAAACAAACCTACTGGCACTCAAACATAACATGCACACTAAAACAAGCTAAAAACACAAAAGGATGTAAGAAACTAGGGACATGGGTCCCACTGCGCATGCCATAATGTAATCCTATGAAAATGAACCATGGAAAGAGTAAACTAAACAAACTAATATACCCAATTCATCATCAAAAACTACCTCAAGACTAGACAAAGGAGGCCATGTAAACAAAGATGAAAAACAATACAAGTTTATCACCAAAGCCTCCTTGATGCACCAAATGAATGGTGGATTTGTCTAAGAGAGAGAATAGGCAAAGTTAGGATGTTTGAGTGCTCAATGTGATAACATAACAATGCATTCAAGAGTTGTGTAAAATGGCTTGCATGAAACTCAATTTATAGATTTTTAGAGGAAGTAATGGAGGGATAGAACCAATTTGGAAGATCAAGGGCTCTCATTGATTGAGAGGATTGGAACCACAAGAAGTCTCCAAGTGTCAAGCAATGAGAGGTGGTCAAAGGGGTGCCCTTGATTCAAGGAGAATCAAGGGTTGAGATTGTGCATTGAAAGGATTGGATGGTGGGGATCAAAAAGTGATTTTTTGGAAGGTAGCGCAGTTCTTGCCCCATGCCTCCTAGTACCCCTCATGTACATGTTGAACATACAAGTGTACCTACATGGGGACTTGAGCACATAATTCCTTGATTAATCATGGTTATGAATGTGCAATGATCAATGATAGTAATTGATTTGATTTAGTCAACCTAATCAAAAGTGCACAAAATGGGTGAATTAAATAATATTGAAATTTATTTTATTTTTTGGTGATGTGAGATGGGCTTAGGTAAATAAATATTTGTATTTATTTACCTAAGATTGAATTATAGGAGGAATATTAATTAATTGAATAAATAGTTTAGACTATTCAATGAATTATGGGTGAATAGTGTCAAAAGGTATGTGAATAGTGATTTTATTAATTAAATAATAAATT
The DNA here is from genome assembly GCA_027924645.1 of Cunninghamia lanceolata. NCBI lineage: Eukaryota > Viridiplantae > Streptophyta > Pinopsida > Cupressales > Cupressaceae > Cunninghamia > Cunninghamia lanceolata. The sequence continues at coordinate 6,656,115 of BSBN01000165.1, read as the reverse complement.
ATTATTTAATTAAAGTGGGGATGAAAATTGGATAATTAATTGAATAAACATTTATTCAATTAATTATAGAGGAAATAGTTAAGTGACGTCTTGATTATGGCAGGACTAGTGGTGAGATGATTTTAGGTGTCTACAACATGATTCAAAATGATATGTTGTTCAAGGGAAATCAATTATGAATTCCTAAGATTTCTATGAGCAAGAATTTGATCAAAGAAAAATGTAGTGGTGGATTAGCAGGATGTTTTGGGATTAACAAGACATACACTTTGGTAAGTGAAAATTGTAGTTAGCTAGAGATAACATGGATGTCAAGAAATTCATGCAGAACTATAGAATTTTTTGAGTATCAAAAGGTAGTCGTCAAAATGTGGAATTTATGGATTTGTTGCTAGGTTTACTAAGAACTCGTAGAGGAGTTGATTCGATGTATAATTGTCAATAGATTTTCCAAGATGGTGCATTTCACTGCTTGTAAGAAAACAAATGATGTGATACACATAGATGATCTATTTTTTAGAGAAATTGTAAGATTACATGGGTGACCTAAGAGCATTATGTTAGACACGGATGTGAAATTTGTTGATAATTTTCACACACATTATGGAAGAAAATGAATATAGAGTTGAATTTTAGTTTAGCATATCATTCATGAACTAATGGATAAATAGAGAATGTGAATAAGAGTTTCATAAACATGTTGAGATGTTTATCAAGTGAAAAGATAGGTAGTTGGGACTTAGCATTGCCACAAGCTAAGTTTGCTTATAACAATTTAGTAAAGAGCTACAAGTAAGACACCTTTTGAGATTGTGTACTGATAAAGTCCAAGAAATGTTTTAGACTTGAGAGACCTTATTATAAATCATAAGAGAAGTGCTATAGCTGAAGATTATAAAAAACATGAGTAAGCTACATAAAGAAGTGAGAATTAGTTGGAGAAGATTAACAACAAATACAAGGAGCATGCAAATCAGAATAGGAGACATGAGGAATATGTAATTGGAGACTTAGTCATGGTATATTTGAGATAGGAGAGATTTCTTGTTGGAACATATTACAAGTTAAAGAGGAGGAAGATTTGACTGTGTATAATAATCAAGAAATTTCCAATAATGCATGATATTGAATTGCTTGAGTATGGAATTTTGCCTATGTTTAATGTTTCAAACACTTATGGTTATCATGGAGAGCATAGGAAAGAGATTATAGGTGGAGATTGGATGTTAGACATGAAAGAGAATAGATGAGAGAGAATATATTCTAAGGGATAGTGCAAAGAATAAGAAACAAATGGTACAAGTAATACTTGTTGAAGTGAAGAGATAAATTAGTTGAAGACTCTACATGGATGTCCACACTTAATGTTAATAGTTATGGTTTTACATCAACATAAATCCTTGAATGGAAGTTAGAGTCTCTCTTTTCAATTACCTGGGGTGTCTAATGCAGGAGCACCCCTTCAAAAAGAAGACTAGGCCTTAATATAGTATGTTTTATGCATTTGAATGTAATAAGGCCAGTTTGACCAATTCCTGTTTGTAAGTCAATCTAGGTTTATGTGCAAGTCAGTTAGTAAGTTGTTATGTTAGTTGTCTTCTCCTAGCCGCTAGGAATCAAATCTGTACTATTAATGAGTATATATATATATATATATATATATATGACCTAGATCATATTGCTTTAGAGATCATCATAGATAGATTGGAAATTTGACAATGCAGGAGGCATACAATCAGTTGTGAAACTGAACCAGAGTGATTGTATACATTTTCTAAAATCATAATCAAGGAGATTCTGTTGGTGTTGTTTTGTTGTGTCTCAAATTCACTGTGTAGTCGATTTTCTGGTTTGCATTCAAGATGGGTACTTAACCCATTCCACCGGTTGGATTATTTCATAATCGGTGGAATGGTTGTATATATTAGTTTAGGGTTTTGTTCTTTTTGTTTGTCCATGTTCAGATTCGCAGGATCGGTTACAGTATTGAAGAATTCTAGCATGTGTATATGCTAGGTCGCCAAGGTGCAGAGGGCTACATATTGGCAGGAGAAACAGTTCAGAACAATCGCAAGGATAAAACAGATCAAAAACTAGGAAAATTCGCGGGTTTCAAAAGATATACAATTTGTGTGTATATCACTTTTGTATGCAGGATATACAAGTTGTGAGTATATCGCTATCGCATATTCCTGCGTATATTGCTTTTGTCTATCGCTGTTGTATGTGAGGAACATACATCGGAAATATTCAAGGCCGTCGGCATACAAATGGAATCAAAATTTGGTCAAACGCATATTTGAATCGAATATACATTTCTTGCATATATCACTTTTGTTTGTCGGGGACAATTCATGTGTATATCGCTAATGCATATCGAGTTCAATTCCTGTGTATACCGTAGTTGCATGATTGTGAGTATCCCGCAGATGTATGTGGCGGATTGTACATTGTGAATGTACATCGGGTTTATACAAAGAAGTCAGCAGTCAACCTTTCCTAAAAAGCATATTCTGGAGGAATATTCGGTGAATGTATATTTGGAGTTGTATGTTTGAATGTCTATCGAAATATACATTCACAGATACATTGGGTTAAGATACATAAGGTTACTGGCCACAGAGGTAGAGGGAATCGACAATCAGGAGTTGTCTTTTGTATGTTCTGATTTCACTTAGCAATTGTATGTTGAGACATACATTTTCTGTAGATACAAATAGTGACCGACAGAAACAGGTAAGGGCATCAAACTCACCGGTGATAAGCGGTTAAGTCTTGCATGTTGAAGAATGTACATTTTAATGTACATTGGTGGGAATACAAGCGCCTGATACATTTTATGACTGGCCGTGGTGGTAAACCGATATGCAAAACACTATAGCAAACCGGTGGTAATGAGTCAAGTGTTGTATGTAGATTGTGAATGCGATTTATGAGCATTTCACTGTTCGATTGAAGGCTTTCTCGTGGCAGCTCTGCATCATAGTGGTATCAGAGCGAAGGTTGTATCTTTTGGGAAAGAGAAGACCACAAAATGTCAGAAGGAGAAGGGTCAGAAGAGTACCCAGCAAGGATGACCAATGCTGAGTTGGCGGTCTTAGTAAAGAAGCAATTAGCAGAGAGCAAAGCGGTTAGAGCTTAGAATCAAGAATTGAAAGATGAGTTGGAGAAGTTGAGGGATAAAGTAGGAAAGGGAAAAGAATATTTTGGTGAACGAGAAGACAAGGATGAAGAGGAGATCCCTAGGCAAGAAGAGATAGACGTTCCTGCAGACCAGAGACCCTTACTCAACGCCCTCAAATCCATGGAGCGAAGGACCATGGATATGAAAATAGACCTGCCAATGTTTGTAGGAAAAATGGAACCTGATTCAGTGGTGGAGTGGATAGACTCCTTGAATAATTTCTTTGAAACAGAGGAAATACTAGATCACCAAAGAGTGAAGACGGCTCAGTCCAAAATGAAAGGGGCTACACTAACCTGGTGGAATTTCATCCAAGATGACAGGGTGAAAGAAGGAAAGAATAGAGTTGCTACGTGGAAGAAGATGATGGCTTTAGTGAAGGAAGCCTATGTTCCATTGGATTACAACATCCAATTACATAAGCGGAGACCAAATCTGAAGCATAAGGAGTTAGATGTCAGTGCATACACTAAAGAATTCATGAAACTATGTCTCAAGACAAAGGTAAAGGAGAATGAGGAAGAGAAGGTAGCAAGGTATCTCAATGGGTTGAGATTTGCCATCCAAGAAGACCTAAATCTACATAATCCAGATACAGTTCAGAAGTGCTACCAATTAGCACTCAAGGTGGAAGAGAAACTAAAGAGAAGACAAGAGCAGAACAATAGAGGAAGAGGAAGACAACAAAGAGGGGGAAGAAGTCCATTCAGAGGCAGAGGAAATGGATTTGGACACCAAGGTGAAGCCAATCAAGAGAGCAGCAAAGGAGACAGCAGTCAAACTCAAAGGGGAAGTTATGATCAAAAAGGAAATTTCAGGGGCAGAAGACCACCATTCAGAGGGAGATCTTAGGGAAGAGGAGATATTAGATGTTACAATTGCAATCAAGAAGGCCACATAGCTAGTAGATGTCCAGAAAAAGCAACAAGTTCAGTGGGAGAAAGGAGGACAAATCTGATCCAAGAATCTGATTGTCAAAGTGCGACAAGCTCCAACACTTAACAGAGTGTGAGTGATACTATCAGATATGGGTATCCTGAGATAGGAGAAGCTTTGATGATCAGGAGAGCAATGGGCGCTATGAAGGTGCCTGACATAGAACCCCCACAAAGAAAGTCTCAAAACTACTTGCAAGGCAGGAGGAAAGGTATGTAGAGTTCTGATTGACTCTGGATCTACTAAAAATTTTGTGTTTGTTGAAATGGTAGAAAAGCTTAAGCTTAGAAGGCTACCACATCCCTGCCCGTATAAGGTCTCATGGCTCACTCAAGGTCAGCAAACAGTTGTGGAAGAATAGGCTTGGGTAGAGTTTCAAATTGGACCATACTAGGACAAATTATTGTTTGACATAGCTCAGATGGATGCTTGCCATCTCCTACTTGGAAGACCATGGCAATACGATTTGAAAGCCCAACATGATGGAGTTAGAAACACCTATTCAATCACCAAGGATGGTGAGAAGACAGAGTTACTACCATTAATGGAGAAGGAGGTAGAATCAAAAGGGAAAGAAGTCAAGGTGATGATGATAGAAGGAAAACAATTCATGAAGGAGATAGTAGATGAAGGAGCAGTTGCATATGCCCTCATTCCATGCCTAAAGGTGAATAAGGAATAGCAGCAAGGAGTCAAGGGAGAGAAGAAGCAAAGGTTCATAGACCTTGCTATCAAAGAATTATTGGACAAGTACAAAGGCATCATCTCTGATGGGATGCCAAGGTACCTACCACCTATAAGGGACATCAGTCATTGCATAGATCTAATCCCAAGATCTACACTTCCAAACAAGGCAGCATACAAGCTTACCCCAGAGCAGAATGCAGAGGTAGCAAGGCAGATTGAGGAATTGCTGGAGATAGGCCTAATTAGCAAAAGTTTAAGCCCATGTGCAGTACCAGCTGAACTAGCACCAAAGAAGGAAGGCACTTGGAGACTTTGCACTGATTCAAGGGCTATTAACAAGATCACAATCAGGTATAGGTTCCCCATACCTAGGATAGAGGATTTTCTTGATTGCTTGGGAGGTGCCAAATATTTCACAAAAATAGATTTGAAAAGTGGCTATCATCAGATCAAGATTAGGCCAGGGGATGAATGGAAAATGGCATTTAAAACCAATGAAGGGTTGTATGAGTGGAAGGTCATGCCTTTTGGTTTATCCAATGCTCCTAGTACATTTATGAGGTTGATGAATGAGGTCCTGAGAGAATTTATAGGTAAATTTGTCATAGTATATCTAGACGACATTCTGATTTTTAGTAATACAAGGGAAGAACACCTCAAACATGTAGACCCGGTTCTTAAAAGGTTACATGAAGAATAGCTAATGATAAATTTGGAGAAGTGTTTGTTTATGCAGGAGGAGATCATCTACTTGGGTTTTGTCATCTCACATGGCAAACTGCAAATGGATCAAGAGAAGGTAAGTACCATATTGTCTTGGTCAACTCCTTGCACCATGAATGATGTCAGAAGTTTCCATGGGTTAGGAACCTTCTATAGGAAGTTTATAAGAGGGTTTAGTCATGTCTGTGCACCCATGCTTGACACCATAAAAGGAGGACAGAAGTGCAGATTTATTTGGACAAAGGAGGCAGATGATTCATTTGAGACATTGAAGAAGAAGGTGGCACAGCAGCCAGTCCTTGTACTTCCTGATTTTAGCAAGATTTTTCAGGTTGAATGTGATGCAAGTCACATGGCAATTGGTGCAGTACTCAGTCAAGAAGGTAGGCCTATTGCATTTTTTAGTGAGAAATTAAATGATGCTAAGAAAAGATATTCATCCTATGATTTGGAGATGTATGCTCTAGTCTAGTCACTCAAGAAGTGGAGGCATTACTTGATGCCAAAGGAATTCATAGTGTTTACAGATAATCAGGCCCTTAGTTTCATAAATAGCCAAGAGAAACTAAACCATAGACATATGAAGTGGGTGGAAACTTTGCAAGCTTTCACTTTCACACTCAAGCACAAGAAAGGGGTCAAGAATAAGGTAGCAGATGCTTTGAGTAGGAGGGCTCTCACCCTAAATCAAATTCAATTAGAAAGTGTTGGAATTAATTCCTTAAAGACTATGTATGATGCTGATGAAGGCTTTAGAGAGATCTACAAAGTATGTACTTCTTTTGGAGATAAATACCATGTTGAGTATTCTGAATTTCTGATACAGGATGGATTACTGTTCAAAGGAGGACAGTTGTGTATCCCACGGTGTTCTATGAGGTTGAACATCATTAAGGAGAAGCATTGTGGAGCCATGGCGGGACATTTTGGTATGGATAAGACTCTTGATCTTGTGAAGAGACATTACTATTGGCCTAAGTTACAGTCAGATGTAAGGAAATTTGTGGAAGCATGTGTGATATGTCAGAAAGCAAAAGGGAGATCCACTAATGCAGGTTTGTATCAGCCACTACCCATTCCTTCTAGGCCATGGGAGAGCATAAGCATGGATTTTGTGTTAGGTTTACCTAGAACAAGGAAGGGATATGACAGTGTTTTTGTGGTAGTAGACAAATTCAGTAAAATGACACATTTCTTGCCATGCAAAACCACTTGTGCTGCTTCATATGTTGCAGACCTGTTTTTCAAGGAGATAGTGAGGATTCATGGATTGCCATTGAGCATAGTCTCAGATAGAGATGTGAAATTTATTGGCCATTTTTAGAGGACTCTTTGGAAGAAGCTTGGTACCAATTTGTCCTTCTCATCAGCATATCATCCTCAAACAGATGGATAGACTGAAGTGGTCAATCGGTCATTGGGAAATCTGCTCAGATGTTTAACAAGGCAGCATGGAGAGAAGTGGGATAACATCCTATCACAGGCTAAATTTTCCTATAATAACACTGTCAATAGAAGTACAGGGAAATCACCTTTCCAGGTGGTGTATGGTATTCATTCAAGAGGTATTTTGGAGTTAAGAGATTTACCTACAGGAGAGTCTATTAGTGCACATGGAGAAGCTTTTGCAGCAACAATCAAAGAGGTGCATGATCAAGTCAAGACGCAACTCCAGCAAACTAGATTGAAGTATAAAGAATATGCTGACAAGAAAAAGAGAGATGTACAATTTGATGTTGGAGATTTGGTGTGGGTTAATTTGAAGGAAAGACTTCTAAAAGGTAAATATACCAAAATCATGCAGAGGAAGATTGGACCATGTCAGATTTTGAAGAAATGTCGATAGAATGCCTATGAGATCCAACTTCCTTTTGATCTTGGATTGTCACCTATCTTTAATGTATGTGATTTAACTCCATACAAGCATACTCTAGATATAGACCAAGAACCATTACAGAGTATAGCAAATGATGATATCCCTAACCATGATCCACCACAATTGCAGAAGATTTTAGACTCAAGAGTGGCAAAGAAAACAAGAGACAAAGAGTATATGGAATACTTGGTGGCTTGGCAAGGAAAACCCGATACAGAGGCAGTTTGGATGACTGAAGGACAGATCAACAAACATGGTGCAGACCTTCAAACTCTCATCTCAAGTGGACTTGAGATTTCTTCTCTCGGGGAGTATGGTGCAAGAGCACCCCTTCAAAAAGAAGACTAGGCCTTAATATAGTATGTTTTATGCATTTGAATGTAATAAGGTCAGTTTGACCAATTCCTGTTTGTAAGTCAATCTAGGTTTATGTACAAGTCGGTTAGTAAGTTGTTATTTTAGTTGTCTTCTCCCAGCCACTTGGAAGTCTCCCAGCCGCTGGGAATCAAATCTGTACTACTCTTAATGAGTAGATATATATATGACCTAGATCAGATTGCTTTAGAGATCATCATAGATAGATTGGAGATTCGACAATGTAGTAGGTGTACAATCAGTTGTGAAACTGAACCAGAGTGATTGTATACATTTTCTAAAATCATAATCAAGGAGATTCTATTGGTGTTGTTTTGTTGTGTCTCGAATTCACTGTGTAGTCAATTTTCTGGTTTGCATTCGAGATGGGTACTTAACCCATTCCACCGGTTGGATTATTTCATAATCGGTGGAATGGTTGTATATATTAGTTTAGGGTTTTGTTCTTTTTGTTTGTCCATGTTCAGATTCGCAGAATCGGTTACGATATTGAAGAATCCTAGCATGTGTATATGCTAGGTTGCCAAGGTGCAGAGGGCTGCATATTAGCGGGAGAAATAGTTCAGAACAATCACAGGGATAAAACAGATCAAAAACCAAGAAAATCTGTGGGTTTCAAAAGATATACAATTTGTGTGTATATCACTTTTGTATGTGGGATATACAAGTTGTGAGTATATCGCTATCACATATCCCTGCGTATATTGCTTTTGTCTATCATTGTTATATGTGAGGAACATACATTGGAAATGTGCAAGGCCATCGGCATACAAATGGAGTCAAAATTTGGTCCAACGCATATTTGAATCGAATATACATTTCCTGTATATATCGCTTTTATTTGTTGGGGACAGTTCATGTGTATATCGCTAATGCATATCGGGTTCAATTCCTGTGTATTCCTGTGACATTCTTTGAATCAGCATTAGGATTTGCCACTTCTAATGCACAGGCAGATTCAGCCAACTGAATACAGGAGGTTGCGTGAGCTCCTCCCCTTCACTTCTGGTTCTGCCGCACCAAGGGGGGTATCCCTATAACTCAAGATATAACCTTGACTAGCTCAAAGATAGAAGGATCTAACTTGACAACAACAGGCAAAATACTCTCATGTATAGACCAAGATCCGCATGATAGATCACAAGGCTGGCAACATTCTTGGACATGATGTCTGGTTGGGTATGAGAGCATGCAGGGGGTTCCTAATCCTACTCCTACAACTAACAGGTGGAAGTGTGAAATGTTTTAGTTTGAATTTTGGATGCAAAGCTGGACATGGTGTATAACACAAGAACACAGCATGATTGGTGCCTATCCAGGGCTTGGAGTCGGTAGACATACACCTGTGAATGATCAGCATGAATAGCTAAAACTGGATTTCAGGGGGATACACATGATATCTGCCTTACAGATATCTCCCAATGAAGAGTGTTAAGTTATCTCTACTTATGGCATCCCTACTGCAGTATACCCTTCCCAATGTTCAACCTAAAAACAGTTTAATCTGCCCCTTGGGCAGAAGTTAAAAGATCAGACATTCAACATAGGAATTCTATGCTCTAGAATCTAAACATTACCCAAATATCCAGATCCAGAAGAAGAATGCATGCAATACTGGAGACAGAGTTAACACAACACATGCTAAGATAGCATTACTCATATAAGATCAACCATGAAATCAGTGGATTCATGCCAAGTCGTACAACAGGAGATACATAAACTCACAAGTTAGACTGTACAGAGCAACCAGATCATCTGGTTTTGGATTACAGAGCCAAAAATCATCAACTTTCAACAACCTTGAATGAATAACACCCTCTGCATTATATAGCAGGAGGGTGTATTCAGCATTAACTACCAGGTTGACCAAAAATCCCGCCAGATATACAGTATCATAAAAATGGCGCTCAAACACATTAATGCAGCAGGTAGGGGAGGAGACAGGAAGATTTTTCGAGCCCTGCGCCACCGCCTAGGGATCCAGATCTTCAACCGGGTACTAGATCAGCCCACGCCATCGCCCATACCTCTGCAACAATCGCCATTAATGGCGCACCAACCCGCGGCCTTGGGAAGAACATCAGACAGTTAATCGCAACCATTTCCCGCCGAGATTCATCATCATGATATTTCGAATATGCAGGATAACATTATCCCACATGCACCCCGCAGCAACCCCCTTAACACTTTATATACTAGGTCATGAGCATATATCATGTCGGTGCTTTTGCTCCTGATGACACTAGTATAAGACTTCATCATCATCATCCTCCAGCAGCATGATATCCTGTTGCCCGAAATATCACCCTGACGTCATCATCATATCGCAATACAACCGCATGATAATCGCCTTCATCAGCACAACCTGATCCATCGGAGAAACATCCTCCTGCTGAGCCTATACCAAAAGTCTGGCCGATGAACATCCTGATGACGTCATCATCATATCCTGCTGACGTCATCATCATGTCTGCCTACTGCGCACCTCCTCATATCCGGATGACGTCATCATCATGTTTGCAAATATCGGGGGATCTCCACAAGATGATCTATGTTAGAAATATGACCCCCCCGGACCTTGATGACGTCATCAGCATATCGACATCAGGATGATATTCGGAAGACAACCGGATATTTGGAAATATCATCCTGATGCACAAACATCATGTTGCACTGTAGCTCCACTATAAGATCGGGGCGATAACTGAATATGATGATGCTTGAAAAGATCACCCCCACTAGATAATGCACGAAGCCAGCAGGCGGATATCTCCTTGATATCAGCATCATCATGATGCTGGAACAAACACACACTCGAGTGATATGAAAATATCACCCCCTCCTTCGGAAATATCATGATGCAGATAGGCAGAAAGAAAGATATCACCCTGAGATAAGAATGACGTCAGCATCATCAGGATGACAAAACAACGAACAAGAAGTGATACAACATCATCAGGATGATATTGACTAAGATCATCCTGACGTTCAAAACATGATGACCCCAGTGAATATCGGGTCGCACTTAGAACTCTTCAACAACATCATCAGGATGATCATAACCAAGATCACCCGATGATAAAGATATCACCCCGGCGAAATATCATGAAGGCAGAAAATATGATGACCCTCGCAAGCAACACGGTGATAACCGGAAACATGATGATGATGACGACGACCCTTAAGAAAAAGCAAGTCAGGTCGAACAACTTGGAGAATAACCCCTTCAGAATATCGGGGCAACATCATCATCATGTCTGGGCAAGGTGATAAATGGGAGATCACCGGATGCTTGAAAAATCACCCTCGCAAGCAGATCAGGGCGCACTGCAGCTCGTCAGCATCATCAGGATAAAAACCAAACATCACCCGATATTTCAATATGATGATGACGATGAGAAACCGGTCGACGGAGAACATGATGATGCCGACCACCATCAAAGGAAATATGATGATGATGACCTCCTCCTCAAGAAAATATGATGATGCAGCTGAAAAATGCATGAGGAGGTCCAACACTTAGGACATTTTTTGGATACTTAGGGAGAGTGCCTGAATGAAAATTGCTCAAAAATTGTCAGTCAATTCAGGCACTAACACCGCAGTTGCATGATTGTGAGTATCCCGCAGATGTATGTGGCGGATTGTACATTTTGAATGTACATCGGGTTGATACAAAGAAGTCAACAGTCAACCTTTCCTGAAAAGCATATTCTAGAGGAATATTCAGTGAATGTATATTTGGAGTTGTATGTTTGAATGTCTATCGAAATATACATTCGCAGATACATTGGGTTAAGATACATAAGGTTACCAGCCATAGAGGTAGAGGGAACCGGCAATCGAGAGTTGTCTTTTGTATGTTTCGATTTCACTTGGCAACTGTATGTTGAGACATACATTTTCTGCAGATACAAATATTGACCGGCAGAAATAGTTAAGGGCATCAAACTCACCGGTGATAAGCGGTTAAGTCTTGCATGTTGAAGAATGTACATTGGCTAGAATACAAGCGCCCGATACATTTTATGACTGGCCGTGGTGGTAAACCGATACACAAACACTATAGAAAACCGGTGGTAATGAGTCAAGTGTTGTATGTAGATTGTGAATGCGATTTATGAGCATTTCACTGTTCGATTGAAGGCTTTCCCGTGGCAGCTCTGCATCAAGCATCTAGGGTGTAAGAGCAATATTACATCAACCAATATATTTGTTTTAATGTTTGTTTGTTTTGTAGGTATTTTCCATGTTTTCTAGTTGATTTAAATAACCTACAGTAAGTTTACAACACCACATTCAATTGCATTTACTTTTCTTTCAATCAAGATTGATACCAATAACTATAGGCATAGTTATCAGTATTTCACCACATTGCACATTTCCTATTGTGTTTTGGAATTTCATGTATTTCTAATCATTACATTTATGTGTCTTACCTTGAGGACCGTAATCGGACTATGTATTGTATAATTGAATTTGTAATTGAACTTTGTGGCAAGTATTTGGTCTCGCACCAATTCCTAAGGATACCTATTTTATTTTAGGTCCTAAGAGGGGTCAAATATGGAACCACATTGGATTTGGAGACTCCCAGCTCAAGATACATTGAAGAAGGTGAATTTGCACGTTCCAGTGAAACTACAAGCTATAAAGGTGATGCACCCAATTCTAAGTCTGATTGAAGATCAAATCATTCAATTTTAGGACTATTAATCCTTTCACATGATCTTATGTCAATGTACTACATTTTCCTACTAGATTGTATCATTCTACATCCAACTATATAAATAGAAGCTTGATATCAATTGAGGGTGGTAGGGGATAATTATCTCCAAGGATAATAAAGCAAGATCACAAGAATAGAGATTGCTTAGATTGAGAACATTGTATATCAGTATTCTAAAATATCTTATTTTGATCTATTTTTAATCAAATGGTTAGGCCTAGCATGTATCAATCTTAATGAAGCTTTCTTGTAATTGCAATTATAGAATAATATAAATTTATACTTTATGTTAAATTTTATTGTATTTACTATGGAGTGTTATGTGATTTACTTTAGATGTGTGGTTAGATAGTTTTTAATTGGACTATCCAACCACGACTATGTCAACTAGGGGCATGCCCTGTACTAGCAGCATAAATATAAATGCCTATCATATAAAAGGGTGGTCTAATAGTCCACTACCACTTGCCTCCCTTTCACTAGTAGACAAATGATTCTCTAGACATAGGTGAATATAAAGTCAATTTCATATCTCCTATAGGCAAATGGAAATTTTTTGTGTCTAAATCTCACTTCTCTACCAAGTTTGTCAACATATAAACATGAAAACCCATGCCAAGCATATGCCTTATACGACAAAACCCTTAATATATCCATAAGTTAAATGCCTATGAGGGTTAAATCCATTACATGGATACTTTGGATCTAGTTGTTATGAGACCACTCCTGGATCTCTAACTCCCTCTTCATTCAAGTGAAAAGAAGGGATGAATTAGTACATCATAAATACATGAAAATGATGATAAATGATAGATAAGCCAAAATATAGACAATTTTCCTAAATATAATATCTGCCAGTATTAATCATATTTGTGGCTTGAATTTGTAAGTACTATATCACTTCTGTGCACAAGGGGTTAGTTCTATGGATGCCAAATATATATTAGAAAAATATTTTCTACATTTTAAAGCTATTATAAACATTTTTAAAAATTTGCCAAAATGAGAAACAAAATAACTTACTACAGGTGGGGGCTCCTTGGAATCAACTTAGGTCTATCTATTTGATGTGCAACATGGCTCAGTTACATTGTACAATGATAAATATCCTAAAAATCTCTCTCAAGGGGTGTGATAAAAATAAATTACCTTATTGCTCTTCTACCCCTCCTTTATATGTACTATGGGGTTATATCAGGATTTTTCCCTTTAGCTACTTCTTACCTACCAATTAGTCTAAAATTCATGATGTTAATCATGATAATGGTTCACACTGTAAATATGGCATGTGCATTTTCCCATCATGCTAGAGGTAGTCTATCTACTTACATTTATCACATGGACTTGTTTTTCAAAAAGAGGGAACAAATACATAAAAAATTATACAAGGCTTACACTCCTTGGCACAATGTCATTATCCATTTACAGGGGACATTCTATGATAGATTCTAATACTATGATTTCATTTCCTTGTCAATTTATATTTTTATATAATAATAACACCTTTTTTGACACAATGTTTACATGAACACATGGATGTCAAGGCATTTCTATTATAATCAACAATATCACATAACACAACTTTCAAAGGTTTTTTGTATGATTCATATGAATATCTTTAGCATTTGAATCAAATCCATAAGTAATTCCTATTGTTCTTCATGGTGACATGATCATCTATAGCTACTATGCTTATCTTCCAAGTTTACACTAATCCAATTTATTCATGTTATGCTTATCATGGTTATATTTTACACTCACATGATTATGAGACTTATGATTACTATTCTAATTATATTATTTATTGACATGATCTTTCTGTATGGTGATCACAAGGCCTTACAGGGTTATTATGCTTCTATTTACTCAAATCACTACTTGAAAGGAAATATGACTAATTCCTATGTAATCCAAGGAGGAGGAGAATGCAAATAAGCCATATCTACAACAATTTTAATCGAGTAACAAAACAAGATGAAAATCTAGAAGAGAAATAATATATACTATGGGAAAACCCTTGTAAGGGAAAAATACAACCTCCAAAGCACATACACAATATATTACTCTTCAAAACAAGTTAGAATTCACTCTAAATTGTAGTGCTTTTGTAATGCCCCAGGCTTATGCTCAAGACATTAACAATTAAAAATTGACCGAACAATTTTTTTGTGATACAGAAGTGGCATTAAGCAAGACACACAACACTCCTATGTGCTCAAGGTGTCATAATAGCAAGTAATGACACAATTGGCACACACACCAATGCATAATGCAAGGTGGCACAAGTAGAAGACTTAAAAGTTCACCATTGGACAAAATACCATGGTTGACACAAAAAATAAGACAAGGAGTAGAGTTTAGATTTCCAAGGTCACTAAGAAACCACAACAACATCCCTACTAGACCACTCATTGGATATCTCAAAGTTATGGGAAGCACATAGTCAAAATTGCCAAAAGTTTAGATTTCAGGGAATGACTTGCACAAAAGTCCAAATTTCTCCTTCAGCCTTGCAAAATTTTTGACTTCCCCTTTAGTCACGCAACTCAACTTTGTAGACAAGACTTGTCATTTAGGTTTCTTTCCCAAATTGCAACTCACATCAAACTCTACCACCTTAGACTTTAGTATTCGGCTACAATTCACAACCTACAACACTCGCTTAGGTTTCAAATTTTAGGTTTCAATGATAATCTACACCTTCTCAGGCTTTAGAATCTATTTTTAGTTTCCATTGGTGCAAATTGTGACGAACCTCTAGGTCCCTAAACCTCTTATAAATTTAGACCTTGGGTCCAAAAAGCAACTTGCATAGAGCAAAGGCCCAACAAAAGGTTGGAACAAAACACTCTCAATGGTTTGGGCTTCGGGGTTTGACTTGCATTTTTCAACATGCAAAGTGTCAAATCAACTTTGAAATCTAACCACTTGACAACTTGAATGTCATATCTAAAATGCATTTTACACCATGCAAAATGCTGACAGGGTCCTAAACTCTAGTACACCTGTAGTTTAGACTTTGGAGTCTGATTGCAACTAGTAGTTTGAATTATGTAGGATGACTTGCAAAATAAAGAGTTAAAAAACAACTAAGGCATAAAAATAGAAAGGTTCATTTTCTCTCTAGAAGGCATATCTTTCTCAATTTTTGTGTTGTTTCAAAATGGTTTGGACCAAATATTTAAGAGATCATGGGCTCCAACTTGGCCTCATGAGGACTTCCCGAAGGACACCATTACCAAGGAACAAGGTGAAAGGTAACTCTTTCTCCCAAAACACAAGGGAAAGAAACTATATTGCAAAATATGATAAAAGTGCTACAAAATGCTATGCTTGTTGGACACCAATGTTGACACATGCCTAAAACAAAGATAGGATCATCGCCATCTATATGGTCAAAATTTTATCCAACACCAAAGCATTAATAAACATAAATACAACATTATATAGTTTGAAGCTAACATGTTAAAATACCATGATTTCAATATTACAAGCATACCAACACCCTCACAAGATGAGCTATGGAAATATCCATAACTATATCAATAAATTATTGCGATTAAAGGGTATCATCCCAAATATGGATGAATCATAACCCACACATGAAATTGCATCAAAGAACAACTATGCACTTATTACAAAGGTCACAAAAACCCAATTTCTAATGATTGCTATATACAATAAATAAAAGATATGAGAGCATAATATCAAGAGAATCTAGCACGCTCTTTAATGAGCATCCTCCAAGTTTTCCTATCCCCACAGTGGTTTAGTGCCACCCAACCATGTGGTACCCTTAGGCCCACCCCACTATCCTAGGAGACAGTTGAATTAGGTACAAACATACTCACACAAATAGGAGTACATGGCAACACTCATGCCAATCAAAAGCATTCAACATCATAAGTTGCAACTCAGGCCAATCAAGCATGTATAAAAATACACCACATCCACACATGAACTTACAAGCATACCACAAGTCACATAAGCATATATAGATTATCACAAACACGTTGATACCTAATTCTACAATAGGAAAGAATGGGGATCCTAAAGATAAGACAAGGAGTGTCAACACAGTAGCATGACGACCATGCATAGTTTATGAGTAGTACTTCTTCAAATGAAGATACTCAATGGCATTCATCAATTTCTAGGAGTTACGACATGTTCTACACGACCAAGGTCGAACCCATATAAGGCATTCAATCATGGTGCAACATCTTAATCAATCATTGTATTATCCCAATGTGTATTGCATTATCACTTAATTAAAACTCTACTCCCAATCTATCTAGTGATCCCTTTGTATCATGGCAAATGGTGAGAGCCACTCCTTTACTACTCTATACCTCAATCCTAAAAGTTCATCACTCCAAATTCATGATTTGGGTGTGGCAATAAAATCAATGCAACAATTTTCATGACATCATGTCCAAGGATGCAAAACTCCAAATCATGAAGGAGACTAATCTTTCCACAAAATAAAACCTTTATTTAAGGCCTAAAATGTAATTTTCCCAAATTTTGCATACACCAAAACCATAAAGTATATGTCCCAAATTCTCCATTAATGGAGTGGGATATAACCTTAAATTTCTAACATTTAGATGACAATAAATTTCCAAATTTCAAAAACGCCATTTTTCTTCAAAAATAGACAACAAAATCAGTTTTTTCTAAAGATTGTGAAACAAGGATTTTAGAAAAATTTGCCATAACTTGGCCACAAAGTGCATATTAAAAAATGCAAAATTAAATTACGAATTAGAATTTAGATCATCCCTATAACATGATGCCATATGCCTCCACCTAATGTGGGCATGACAAAATGAAGAGATTTTATTTTAAAAGTAAATTTTAATTAAGAAATGTACCTTTCTTCTCAAGTTCAAAATAATGGAGGAGGGGCTCTTTCCATGAACACACACCTCAAGAAATCTTTTCCTCTCACAAGCAATCACCAAGCTCAAGACAAATCCACTTCAAGCAATCCAAGATTCAACATACCCATTTTAAAAATTTATTTTTCAAAAGGAGGGAGAGATTGAGTTTACAAATGCAAAAAGAACAAGTAAATGAAAAACAAGGCTCCCCTTCTCTTTTCATAATTTCCTAAACCTTTTTTTGCCTTTTTCCTCCTTTTCACACTAGCAAGATATTTTAAAATGCATTTTTGAAAGAAATATATTTTTAAATAAAATATTTGTATTAATTATTTTGTTTCAAACACTTAGCAATTTAACTTTACACAATAATTAAATAAAGCTAATGTATTCAAATAGCTTAATAATATTTTGCATAACCTTCTGATTAGATTAATTTTTCTAACTATGTAATTTCTATTCTATTTGCCCAAAACACTTTATTCTCGAAAAGGAAAATTGAATTTGTTTTAAAAGAAATTAATGGCATAGACCTTTTTCACTAGGGCATAATTGTTATCTTTTCAATTTGAACTTTAAATATTATGCAAACATAGAAAACATGCATTTTAAAACAAATTTAAGTGCAATGCAAAAATATAAAATAAACACACACAAATGACTCTTCCACACTTTATGAGTTTCTATAACATGTAGACTCCAAAATCACCACTGATTCGAATCCAAGTTTACAAAGGGATTCACAAGGCTCTTCTTGCACTTAAATGAGTGAGATAGAGTTTGAAACACGTGTATTACCCAAAGACAATCATCTCCAGTATAGCCACCATTAGGGAATAACCATGTACCTACACACTTAGATCAAACATCAGGCGTACTTGCTCCAAACAATAATAGTCGAAGAAACATAATCCACCCAATGTGTTATAAATCATAACATGATATTAAATAATCACATCTAACTATAAATCATCTATGACTAGCATGATCCAAGAAATAAGATGCAAAATCAATAATAATTTTATAATATTGAAACATATATAATAATCACAACTAAATCAAATTTAGTGAAGATAATGAAGCTAAAACATTGTAATCATTTAATATATAAAGGCACAACATATGCATCCCATAATGCTTAGTGAGAAATCCAATGCCAATATAAAACATCATCAGGAACACACCGATGGTCCTACAAAACATCTCCACAAAAGCATTCAGAGTGCATAATTAGAACACCCTGATAGTATAGCAAGCCTTGTTACAAGGTTCAATGCAATGGATCATAGCACGCGAATCACACAATACACTAATAAAACACTCAATACAACATATATCATATAAATCAAAAAGTGCACAAGGCAACACACTAGCATGCATTATAGCTTTATTATTTACAGTATCTACTTAAATATTAAATAATTCAACTAGAGCTAGAACTTGCAAGGTATATGGCAACTAGTTCTAACACTCTCCCACTTATTGTATACATTACAAGATATGCCCCAGATCCATTGATTCAATTGGGATATGTGTGGCTGACTTGTGGCTAGCATAATCCTTAATTGAGTCACTACAAATCCATAAACATAATTATAGTAAGCTAAGTTAGCCTCATTAGTATTATGGTAGAAATATTACCTAATGATGCCCATATACAGGAGGAAGTGTGTAATAGTTGATCATCATATTGTGAATTGTGTTCTTATTGAAGACTTTTGGAAGTTGCCCCCAAAGTGACTTACTATTATTAAGTATTTGTATCATACTTCCTATATATTCTTCTCTTGTGAAACATATTTCATTACAAGCGGTATGAGAGCATGTGTTGCAAGTATGTGCAGTTGGTGTTGTCATTGATTCATTGGTGTCAACTGTATCAATTGGTTGAGCAGAGATAAGGTATGATGTTGGTTGAGCAAAGATGAAGTTATTGCAATCATATGAGTTGTTGCTTTGTTGAAGATGATTTGGTTGCCTTGAAGAGGTGCTGAAGATGTTAAGAATATGTTTCTATTGGTTGGTTTCCAACCGCTTTTGAGAAAATTTGATTAATAAAGGAAATAGTGTGTCGAAGTGGCATTTTGCCTTACAAAGTAGCATTTTGGTTTTGCTCCACATTTCCTCTATGTTGAAGATCTGTCTTTACGGTTTGGATATGTTGTTAAGAGATGTTAATAGTTGTTATATTGTGAATTTGGTGCTCTGGTTTGTTGTCCAGAGGAAGTTGTGTTCAACAGTGTGTGGACTGTGTTTCTGAGTTATGCAGAGGTGTTTGGGAGAAATGTCTTTCTCTGCATTTCTCCACAAAGTGGTTTCAGGCCTTGCGATTCTGGAATTGTTCTTATATGGTTCATATCTTTCTTCTGATGAAGTTTTTCATGGTTTAGTGCTCTAGAAGTTGATTTCTAGAGATATAGTGTATGGCATAGATAATTAAGCATACTGGATAAACAGGATAAGGTTGTGAGGTAGGTGAAAGTTGTTGCGGAGGAATTTGTTGGATTTTAGGATGTTTTAGGAGGTTCATGGAATACTCTAGATTACGTTGAAGCCTTGCATGTGCTCCGCAAGTTGTTTGGATTTGAGGAAGCGTCTACTTAAAAGTTCATTGTGTTAAAACGGGTTTGGCCAACCTTGAGTGTTTACACTATTTGTGGAGGTGCTTCGGTGATTGTGAAAGCATGAAGTGGCATGCATGGATGAATTTAGGTTCAAGCGTGGATAAATGTAGTGTGTTCCGAATAATAGTGTGCTCTTAGAGTTAATGATTGAAGGTGTACGACACAATTCTTTGATGTGTGGTGGCAAATAAGTGTTTGGGAATGTTCTTTAAGTCACGTAGACTCATCTGGAAATGTTTCACAAAGATCTTTCTTGTTTCTAGTATTGCACAAGGTTTTCTAATTGATATGGTCGTTACTCTTCAAGTTTTCATGAGCTTACCTTAAAGTTGTCCTATTTTCAAATGACCAGAGTGTGCGGAGGTAATTCCTTGATGTTTGAAGCTATGAAGGGTGTTTTGGACCTGGTTAAGCAAGTGTTGGGGTCCGCAAGGCTTGAGTTTTCTGCTGGTGTAACATGTTGTCCTAATTAGACCTATGTTCTACATGTTTCAAATTGTGTATTGTATGGCTAACCTGTAAATGTATCTTTCATGTTTAAATCTGACCGACAAGTTATGTAATCAATGTAATATCATGTATAAATAGTAGATCAAATTGAACATGGAGGATATGATTGCAAGTAAATGAATAAGGTTCGCAAGCAAATAAAAGCAAAATAATACATTATTATGTGCGACTATGAGAGAAAGAGCAGATGTTGTTGATGCTATCTTGATTCATCTTGAAGACTTATTTGAGACAATGATCAAGTATAGAGTGTGCCTGATTGATCAGATCTTCAGCAGAGAGTGTGTGAAGAGACAGAAGTGCAATCATCAAGTATGAGCTTCAAAGGCAGTTTTCAAATAGTTGAAAGATTGTCATACTGTAATCATTTCTGAGTTTGTTCTCAGATTAGGGAGTAGTTGCTTCCTTGGGTTAATTCCCCTAAAGCAAAGTCATCAGGGAGTAGAAGCTTCATTGGGAGTGACCCTAAATCAAAGCTACTTAGGGAGTAGCAGCTTCCTTGGGTTAAAGCCCCTAAAACAAAGTTATTATTTGAGCTTCATTTATTGTGAGTTAATCCTCACCATGGTTTTTCCCTTCTAAGGTTTTTCACGTATATATAGTGTTATGTGTTGATGTGGATTATGTTAATCTTTCATGTTCATCTTAATATTGTGATGCTTAAGTTCTGATTTGGTCCGAATAAGTTGAAATTGTTGAAATTAAAGAATTGTTTAGATACTGATTCACCCCCCCTCTCCGTAGCTTGGTGTGTCTAACAATTGGTATCGGAGCCAAGTTCCTTTGAAGGAAGCTTAACCACTTGAGGAAGGTTTGGGATGGCATTAGGAGGATTCAACATGATACCTAGGTTCGATGGTACTAATTATGCTTTCTGGAAGGTGAGGATGGAAGGCTACATCAATTCACTAGGATATGGAGTTTGGTACTCTGTCAATAAAGGCTACATTATTCTTAAAGATATTCCAATAGATGCAGAAGAAATCAAGACATATGATAATAATGCCAAGGCCAAGTTTGCTATCATGAGTGGATTAACTGATTCAGAACTTTCAAAGGTAATAAATTGTAGCTCAGCTTAAGAAGTTTGGAATAAACTTGAAAATATTTATGAAGGAGATAAGAAAGTGAAGCAAGCCAAGATGCAAATACTCAAGAATAGATTTGAATCCCTAAAGATGTCAGAAGATGAAAATATTATAGGTTTCATGCTCCGGGTGAATGAAGTAGTCAATGGTATCAAAGGTCTTGGTGGAGGATTAAAAGAAGATGAGATTGTGAAAAAGGCTCTTAGATCTCTTCCTAAATCTTATAGTTCCAAAGTATCTACTATTGAGGATACTGCTGACTTGGATACATACTCCTTAGACCAAATGTTTGGGACTCTTACTGCTTTTGAAATGAGGGAGTGTGATAGTGATGTTCCAAAGAAGGAAGCTGCTTTCAAAGTCAGTAAAAAGGCAAAAGAAGAAATATTGATCAAGACGAAAGCCTTGATGATGCTGAATCAAATTTTGTAAGAACCCTGAAGACAGGATCTAGCAAATACAAAGGTAAGTTACCCTTCAAATGTTTCAATTATGGAAAGGTTGGTCATTTTGCTTCCAAATGTCCTCTCAAAGAAACTAGGAGAAGTAATAAAAATAGTAAATTCAAAAGAAGTCTATTTTTTATGCAGGAGCATCCCAAGTTACAAAGCAATCTTGCATCAACCAAAAATATTTGCATTCTTTCTTTTCTTGCATTTTCAATTCAGTTTAGTCATTTGCAGTTTCAACATTTTGTACCGCATTTCACCGCATCTTCATTCAGAGCTCACGGAGCAAGATTTAGCATCTACACAGTGTCATCTACATCATATTCAAATTTCAAGTGATTTGGATTTGTTTCCAGAAAGTTATTGCTACCAGAATGGCATCAGTTTTCACATAATAGAGCATCCAAACAGTCAGTTGATGGAGAAGGTTTGTGAAGCAATTCTGTGATTTGTAGAGCCTAATGGAGCATCATACACGACACATAAGGATCAGATAGACCTTCATTGAGGTCTGCACCAAGTTTCATTCATTTGAGGAGCAATATCATATGTTGTAGGCTAACCTACCTTGTTTCTACACGTTACACCTTTCATTGGAGTTTGTAACCCCTTATGGCTAACATGGAGGATTCTATGAGCTTGAAGATGATATATAGATCTTCTAGATGCATTAGGAAGTCAGTAGTTTTTTAGAATGTGATTTAGAGTTCAAATTTCTCTTCGGGAAGGCACTTCAATACCATATCTTGTATATCGCCCTTTGATTGTAGGCCGCATGTTGTTGGCATATAAGCATTGTAATTCTTTGATATTCTGAATATATGAATCTTCCATTGCATTCTATGATTGTGTTGTTTTTGTTGTGTTTACTCTAGCTGCATGGTTTGGATAGTTCATTCTTTGAACCTTCCGACCATGACTGCTCTAGTTTTCTATAGAGGATATTTGTTCTTCAGAAGATGAGGATCATGATGATTCAAATGATGAAACACTTTTCTTGCCCATGAGTGTGTTGTCATGAAGGATTGCACCTTGAATGCTAAGCCTTTACAAGCTTGGCAATCCTGTGCAACATGGGAACATTCTCAGACTATGGGTTTGTCTATTTTGAGAATGGACCTCTGGAAGAGCCGACTCCCTTTAAATGCCCCTTTAGATCTGTAAACTTGTGAGGAAAAGAGATAGAAGAATGCTCAAATAAATTGAGTCTGAACTGAAATATATCCTAAAGGGGGTGATGCACCAATGTTTTAACTCTAATCTACAATCTGATTCACAATTACTTTTCAATACATCTGCTCTCACAACTCAAATTGATCAAATTTATCACATAAATGTTTCACAAAAAGGCATGATGATGAAATAACTTGCACAATCTATAACTTGTAATAAACTTGTAATTTGTGTACTTGTAGTCAATAAATGAGATAGAAAATTTAAAGGTTTTGAGCCAAAACATAGTAAATTCCTATCAAATCACTCAAAAATGAGGCAAGACACCTGAATCTGAATAGAGGAACACCTGATTGTATTGATAATAGAAGGAATGCTCTGCAAAATAATAATGAACTGCTGAAATAAACTGCTGCTACTGTATAAAACTGTAAAAATGGCTGAGTTACAAGTCAAAATCTCTCTCTCTCTACAATGTGCAAAGGCAAGGGAAAAAGCAAGAACTGAGAAAAAGCATGAGCTTTTTTCCCTATAATACAAAGATCTGTCCCAAAATGGTAAAGGGAAGTCAACTCCAGCTCAACTAGACTCCAAATGATGCATGAATGAGTCTGAAAAAGCAACTCCAAGTTGTTGGGCAAGCACAAGAGAAAAGCCTAAAAATTAGGTCCCAAAACTGCTCCAAGATGAGCAAAAATAGCTCAAAACTCCCTCTCCCAAGATAGTTGACACAAAAAAAGGCCAAAATTAGCCTAGTTTGACTCCAGGTCAAAAATAAAAAAAGATGCCCTTCCTACATGAGTTTGCACTTCAGCTCAACTCCTCCTTCTGCATGATATGCCACAGCCTGTTGACTTTGTCTTAACTCCTCTTGCGTGATTTGAAGGTGACTATTGAGTTTACTTTAACAAATATCAAAGGTAATCTATAATTATTCACTTACCTTAATAAGTGTTAGGGTGAAATATAATGTTATTTTATTTACTTAACAAGTATTAAGGTTAGTAATTTATCCTTTGCCTTAATAGGTGTTAAAATAAATTTGCCTATTACCCTTTGATCATGCAAAAGGAGATAAGAACTAATGGTAATGTTTACTTTGGCCTTAAAACTTTTTCTCACCTTCTGGATACGGGCCCATGATATAGTTTGACTTCTAATCATCTGAAAAAGACCTAAAAAGGTCATAGCAAATATTAATTCTTTGTCTTCCACCACGGGCATGTTCTAACTTCCATAATTTTCTTCAAAAGTGATACAAGTCTTAAGCAACTCCTTTGCATTGCATCGGGCTTCTTATGTGCATTGCTAGGCCTTGTAAACTTCATATCTTGACCATGGCTTCCTCATTTGATTTTTCATGATCATCTTTTAAAACAAAAGTTAAAATTGACTTGATTCACTTGGGCTAGGGTATGCTCAATAGCAAAGGTTTTGTAACCCTAAGGGCATCATTCAGTTTCCATCCTTTTCTCCATTTGTTGCTCTGTTGGCGCTGCCACCATGAGGATTTTGAAGAGCTGTTATAAACCCTGTTGAAGGTCATCTGGAGGGCTTCACTACTATTTCTTTCCACTCTACAGGTAAGTTTTACCCATATTTTTGTTGTGACTCCTTACTTTTTAGAAAATGGTGAAAAATACCTCTTTTTGCTTGCTCCTATGATGAACAATCCATGGATATCTCTATTTTTACATGCTCTATTTGCCGTTGTTGTTGGCCTCTGAATAAACAATGAAGAACTCTCCTTCTTGACTGCTATGCTTCCTTGTTTATATGAGAACATAAAACTCTTTTAAAAGTTTTTTAAGGGCTCTAAAAACCCTGACAGGCTTTGGACTGTTTGATAGAGTACACAAAGAACTTTTTATGGTTGTCTGGTAGAGTTCCTTTCATCATTTTATGCTGTCCTTTATGTTTGTTTTTCCTAGTTTCTGATATGTATTCCTTTGTCATGATTTCTGTGTATAAAAAATGGGAATCTTGCCTCATTTCCTAAACTTTTTATCAGGGTTTCGTTTTCCTCCAATAGTAATGGAAACTAGTTGCTTGGGTTTTTAAAGAAACTGATGAAGAAAAAAATAAAAACCCTACCTTATACATATGAGGACTATGAACTAGATAATGACAAGAAGGGGTTTCATTTTCTGTATGCATTGATGACTTTGCTCTTGTATTGCTGTTCTGAGAAGGCTTTCATTAGCTATATAATGACAGTGAAGAAATTGCTTCTTCTGTTTATATTTTGTATGCTGCAAATTCAAGCTTCTGCCACAGTCCTTGTTGACTACCTTTTAGAGGGTATGATTGCTCCTGACATGTTGCTACCATGTAGGTCATATAGTATTTTATGATTGTAAAAAAATTCTTTGATAAGACTATCCAACATCTGTGTGATAAGAATGCCAAAACCTAGTCATATTTGAACAATCATACTATGACTGTCAACTCAGTCTATATGGATGTTATCAACTAGAAATCTTTATTGATTGGAGATCTCTACTTTCCTGATGTTTAAAACTCCTTGATAGGGTGGTAAGGTTAGCCGGAAGCTGCACTTTATGCTTAGTGACTCTTACATTCTTTATACTGTCTCTAATTCCTCATCATGTCATATGTTAGCTTGAGTTGGTTCCCAAACCCTATGCACTGTTATAAAAAAATAGTGGTATCCTTGACTAGTTGACAGTATACTGCTCCTTTAGATGCCTCATGGCTTTGTATGTTAACCCCTTAGTCTTCTGTATTTGACTTGTCTTCATTTGTCTCTACTTATTTTCTTTTTGGGTTCTTCTTTTATGACTATCCTCTTGTGTGCTTTTCTATTCTTGACTATTCATTATAAAACCAAGTGTCTTGGATGTCTGTGGCCATTTGCATGATGCCTCTGCACTGTCTAACCTTTTTGTCTTTTTGCACTTGTTCTTCTTATTGTTCCTCTATATATGTTCTTTTTAGTGATGGGACTTCCATGCTCTCTTTCAAAACCACCACTTCCTATATGTTCATGATGCTTTTCTTTTGTCTCCAGTTGAATATTATTGATATCTTGTACAATGGTTCTCTTTTCTAAAAAATTATCTCCTCTTCTTGCACAACATTTCTTATTGCCTCTGCTACACAGCTCTCAATGATACTATTCTTGTCCATTATTCTCTATAACAGTCATTATCACAACCTTTTCCTGATTGTAACATTCATTTTGTGACCTTTTTGACTACTGGAATAGTCATTCTTATGACTGTTCTTACTGTTCTTAGACAGTCATAATGACTATTTTTTTTCTCATTATTTTTGTGATAGTCAAAAGATGACTGCCCTCCTGTTTATCTATTATAACATGCATGTTATTGACTGTGTTCATGAGGTTTCCATCATTGTCATGTGGACTGCCTATTGTCTAATCTAACCTTATAATCTTGTCTCATACTCTAATACAATGGCCTTTTTCTCACATATTCTTGAATGTTGAAAACACGGAAATCTTTGTTGTTTAACATAATCTCTGATCTGGGTAATACCTTCACCTAATGTATCCATGTCAAGAAGATTAATGACATATATATAGAGGCAATGAACTTGGTTTGAAAAACTGACCTGTAGACTAAACTGTGACAGACTTTTATTCATCTTGACTGCTCCATATTTCCTCTTGATTGTTCTTTGGTCTCTTCTACACCTCACACTCTTGACGTTTGAGGCTATCAGGCAAGATCTGGGCTCTGCCATCTAGATAAATGTAGCCAGAGACTATAAGAGAAACCAAGTGTAGCAAAAATATCACACCAAGCCTACATATATATGTTGCTCCTTGACCTGACTGAGCTCATTCTTGTCATTGTATCCCCGTGTCAGTATGTTGTCTTCATACATTGTTGGTTGTCCCTTAGTATTTTGTTACTGTCCCTGCATCTCACTCTTTATACAACCATTGCCATGATCTTATGATGACTGTTCCACTTGGATGACTACCCCATTGAGATCCTTTGATCTGTCATTCCTGACTGCTTCTTCATGGTTGAGCTGATTGCTATGCAATGTTTAAAGACTGTTCTATGATGTTGGTAATTGATAGGTGTTGCTATATAGCTGTCATCCTCATTACATGACTATCTCCTCTTTTTGTGGTGGCTGTTCATTGATATTATGCTGTAATAACCATGCTTAGACTGTCTTTTCACTACTTTTGAAAGTTCCTTGACTATCATTAGTGATTTCTCTATAAGCACCTGTACCTACACAGTAAACAAACAAGTTAGATAAAACATAGAGGTTGAATAGCTTTATCTTTGATTTATCTGATTTGATTTCCTTTTTCTACTTCATCTCATGTTTTCTTATCTACTTCTGATATTTGCTTCTCTTTTCCTTCTTGTTGATCAAATGTAACATAGCAAGTACATTTTGAATTTATTTATATATAGAAGTAAAAGATAAGACCCCGAGCTCTAACATTCATGTTCACTCCCTCCTGTAGGTTCACCTGGAGCTATCACTAGGACAACTGAAGATGCTGATGTAGATGCCAACAAGATTCATCATTCACTCAGGCAATGACAGGTCCCATCTTTCTTTTATATGCTTTCCTTACTTCATATGTACTAGTTATTGTGCATTGCATCACATACAGTTACTCCCTCAGCTTGTGTGGGATCATATAAACACTTTTCATTTTAATATAAACAGTTATTTCATGCAATGACTTGTGTATAATTTCTCCATTTTGTAAATCAATTGCATAACAAAACTAAACATTTATTGCATGGCATATGTGTTTATAATCATTAGTAGACTAGCCAAATTTTTATGTACCTTTCTGAAATGTATCAAACTATAATGAATGAATCTGCAATGAACACCACTGAAACATGAACTGCAATGACTAGATTAGCTTTAACTTCACTTGTTAAACCTAGGATACCTCCTGCCCTACTGGGGTATCCTGTCACCTTATGTGGCTCATGTAGTAGCTCTAATTGAGTTGGTACATGATCTTGGTAGTGTGATCTTTGCAGGGGTCCTCCATCAGGACAATAGGCCTTCTAGGCTTGCCTGTGAACTTGAATTTTCTTCTCCCTTCCTTTTGACCTTTCTGTTCATTATAAAACCAAGTGTCTTGCATGTCTGTGGCCATTTGCTGATGCCTTTACACTGTCTAACCTCTTTGTCTTCCTGCACTTGTTCTTCTTGTTGTTCCTCTGTATATGTTCTTTTCAATGATGGGACTTCCATGCTCTCTTTCAAAACCACCACTTCCTATATGTTCATGATGCTTTTCTTTTATCTCTAGTTGAATATTATTGATAGAAGTCTTGTACAATGGTTCTTTTTTCTAAAAAAATCTCTCCTCTTCTTGCACAACATTTCTTATTGCCTCTGCTACACAGATGTCAATGATGCTATTCTTGTCCACTGTTCTCTATAACAGTCATTATCACGACCTTTTCCTAATTGTAACAGTCATTTTGTGACCTTTTTGACTACTGGAACAATCATTCTTATGACTATTCTTATTGTTCTTAGACAGTCATAATGACTATTTTTTTTCTCATTGTTTTTGTGACAGTCAAAAGATGACTGCCCTCTAGCTTATCTGTTATAACATGCATGTTATTGACTGTGTTCATGAGGTCTACATCATTGTCATGTGGACTGCCTATTGTCCAATCTAACCTTATAATCTTGTCTCAGACCCTAATACAATGGCCTTTTTATCACATATTCTTGAATGTTGAAAACATGGAAATCTTTGTTGTTTAACACAATCTCTGATCTAGGTAATACCTTCACCTAATGTATCCATGTCAAGAGGATTAATGACAGATATATAGGCAATGAACTTATCTTGAAAAACTAACCTGTAGACTAAACTGTGATAGTTTATTCATCTTGACTGCTCCATATTTCCTCTTGACTATTCTATGGTCTCCTCTACACCTCACACTCTTGACGTTTGAGGCTATTAGGCAAGATCTGGGCTCTGCCCTCTAGATAAATGTAGCCATAAACTATAAGAGAAACCAAGTGCAGCGAAAATATCACACCAAGCCTACATATATAGGTTGCTCTATGACCTGACTGAGCTCATTCTTGTCATTATATCCCTATCTTAGTATGTTGTCTTTATACATTGTTGGTTGTCCCTAAGTATTTTGTTACTGTCCCTGCATCTCACTCTTTATACAACCATTGCCATGATCTTATGATGACTATTCCACTTGGATGACTACCCCATTGAGATCCTTTGACTTGTCTTTCCTGACTGCTTCTTCATGGCAGAGCTAACTGCTATGCAGTGTTTAAAGAGTGTTCCCTGATGTTGATAATTGATAGGTGTTGCTATATAGCTACCATCCTCATTAGATGATTGTCTCCTCTTTTTGGGCTGGTTGTTCATTGATATTATGCTATAATAACCATGCTTAGATTGTCTTTTCACTACTTTCACTTCCTTGACTATCATTAGTGATTGCTCTATAAGCACCTGTACCTACACAGTGAACAAACAAGTTAGATAAAACATAGAGGTTGAATAGCCTTATCTTTGATTTGTTTGATCTGATTTCCTTTTTCTGCTTCATCTCATGATTGCTTATCTGCTTCTGATATTTGCTTCTCTTTTCCTTCTTGTTGATTAGATGTAACATAGCAAGTACATTTTGAATTTATCTATATATAGAAGTAAAAGATAAGACCCCGAGCTCTAACATTCATGTTCACTTCCTCCTGCAGGTTCACCTAGAGCTATCACTAGGACAACTGAAGACGTTGATGCAGATGCCAATGGGATTCGTCATTTACTCAAGCAATGACGGGTCCCATCTTTCTTTTATATGCTTTCCTTACTTCAGATGTACTTGTTATTGTGCATTGCATCACATACAGTTACTCCCACAGCTTGTGTGGGATCATATAAACACTCTTCATTTGAATATAAATAGTTATTGTTGAAATGAACTAGACAACTGAGAGGGGGGGTTGAATTAGTTGTCTCAAAACTTAAACAATTCTGCACCTCAAAACATTAAACACTTGTCTACTATTTGTTATGATTAAGTCATGAAAGCATAAACTCAGAAACATAAACACAATTGCAAGATCATACACAAGAGACACTAGATTTTTACGTGGAAAACCCTGTTAAGGGAAAAAACATGGTGGATGTTAGTCCACAAGATATATAAGTTATAACAATACTGAAAATCAGAGGCTCACTACCCAGAAAAAGGCTCACTACCAAGGGTTGTGAACTAGATAGTAGCATCCACTTCATGCCTGAATTTAGTTCCTTTGAAGCACAATACTTTTCCTCTGCTCTGCTTTGCCTTACACCTCTTGACTTAACTTCTCATTGTTTACCCAAGGACATGTTTTCCACAACCAAATTACAAGTATTTATACACTACATCAACCTTGGAACAATCTCCATGGTCGGCATTACAAACATTTACAAAATAGGTCTTGACCTAATACATAATTAAGCTAAGAAAAAGTAGTAAAGATGTATGCAGATCACTCCATGCCTTAGCCAGGACTCAAACTTGATCTTCCATGCCACGAAATGCTTCTACAATATTCAATATATCTCTTCAATCACTGGAATTAACCAAGTCAGCTAAGACTGGTTACGCGCTACGTTATCTGGGAATAAACTTCAAACACGATCTCAATTCCTTAACATGGACCAATGTAAATGCAGAAACATGATTAGGAGGCATCCACAAGTGCATTGTAATCACCAGGAGAAACCACACAAACTCTAACCGCTTTACCCATGAGATTCTTCACACCGGAGCATATGAAGTTCACTGTCTTCAACTATCATAAAAGAAAGATAGCTCGTGGACCACCAAATCATGAACCATTGTAGTTGTAGGCACTTATCATCATCCTAGACTTCCCTCTAGAACCACAGAACAAAATACCTCAATGCAGAGGAATGCGGAGCAAAATACTTTCTTCTTGTCACCTGTGAGTAATAAGAAAAAGTAGGTTTTACTCTAGTGAATGTGACTCACTTAATTCTTCATACTGGAGGCTCAAATACAGGATTTAGCATCTTTAGACATGCCCCTAAATAACTTCCAATCCATAGACCAAGATCTTCAATCTACAAGAAATGCGGAGCAGTCTTCTGGACTATTCTTCAGTATGCAACTCACTGTCTTCACTGTGATTCATAGTTTCCTTTCTGATTCTTCGGGAGGGGCTAATTTTCTCAATATCCTCAATATATAAAGCTTCTAAACAAATAAAAAATAGGATACAAAGATATGTTGACATCAATGACAACACCGATTAAGCACATACTTGCAACAATCTCCCCCTTTGTCATTGATGGCAACATGTGATGTGAAAAACCACAACAACCATCATGACAAGATTCTCCTCTTTCCCTTTACACATCTGCACTCTTTCTCTCTAAGTTTTTCACATGATTTCTCTCCCCCTTTGACATCAATGGCAAAGGGCACATACTTGCACTCTGCTGTTCTAAACCAACCTTCCTCTGAACTCTCTAACTACTCCCCCCGAGAAGTAGCCCTTAAAGCATCAATCTGGATCTGGAGGTGGGACTCTAAGCACAACCGGACTGATGCACTCTTATGCATCTTAGTTTAGAGCAAGAGGGGTGCTAACCACTAAATTTTCTCTGAGATAATCAAAAGTATCCTTAGGCAGAGGCTTGGTGAAGATGTCTACAATCTGATCTTTTGTAGACACATACTCCAACTTGACTTCAGTCTCTGTCACCTTTTCTCTCATAAAGTGATATCTTATGGATATATGCTTTGTCCTTGAATACATTACTGGATTCTTTGAAATGTTTATGGCACTTGTATTGTCACAAAAGATTGCATTTAGATCTTTATACAAAATTCTAATGTCCTTCAATGTCTTCTTCATCCATAACACCTAAGTGCAGCTGCATGCTGCTGCAATGTACTCTGCTTCTGTAGTAGACAGAGATATTGAGTCTTGTTTCTTACTTAACCAGGATACCAATCTTTTTCCTAAGAAAAATGCACCTCCACTTATACTTTTCTGTCTGATGAGTGCCAGGTAGCACCCATGAAATACACCTTTTTAACCCTCTTTTGCCTTCCTTCTTATGCCATTGTCCTAATGACTACACCAAAGTAGATTAACAAGATTGTTCTAATTATTTTTAATGTGAGATGAATTACTTAAAATCATGATTTCTGATTGAAGGACTAAGGTGCATTGAATTCATGGAAATATGCAGAAATTCTCTCTTTTTGAATCTATAGGTATAGATGTTCGGGCAAAGACAATTTTGGTCATCTTCGAAGATGGTCCTAATAATCTCTGGAGCTGACATATGGATACCACACCAGTCTCCAATATTTTATAATATGATTAGAGAGATTTTGAGAGAACGGGGGTGAAGCATCTCCAGAGCTGAACTAAAGTCATGAGCATATCTCTGGAGCTGCAGACAGAAGCACACACCTCTAGAGTCTCCTCAACACAAATGCAGATTTCCAACGCCGCTGCCAGTCAACACTTCCAGTGGTAATTGGGGTGCTCTAGATATTACTCAATCAGCACCTGAGTAATTGAATGAAGACTGTAGTTAACTGCTGGAAGTTTTATCTTTCTTTTTGGTTTTGTATGAGTTCTCAACAGACTGATTAAATACCTATATTTCAGGGCCTTGCTGCCCAGTTGTATTTGAAACTAAGACTCAGATTTAGTAAGATTATTGTTCCACTGAATCTATTTTAATTGCATGAATGTTTACTCTGTAGTTAGACAATTAGTAGAATAAGAGATTGGTACTATCTCATAGATGAACTAGTAGTTAGGGTAAGTGATATCTCATTATTGGATTAAATATAAACTTACAAAGGTAGCAACAGAATACACATCAAATTTTATTGTTATTGTAATCTCATTTTGATATAGACATTTTTCTGAATACAAAAGCTGATGGAATTGGACTGAAAGTGAATTGTGATATTATCTTCTTGTACTGATTCATTGCTTTGGTCTTTTGCCCTAAGGGTGTGGAGCAAGGGCCCACTCCTACCACCAAGGCAGAAGGATAGTATTGTTGTTTATTATTTTGTTTCAGATTCTGTTGTTTGTTGTTCTGTTTTAGATTATGTTTAGAAAGATAGTTCTTGTTTCTCATAGATAAATGTATGTTTCAATTGTATGGAATAGTATAGATCTACATTAGCAATTCATTGTTTCAGCTCTTTTTCCAGCATTTCTAGAATTCTTCTTCATAGCAGATAGATCAGTAGTATTAGTTTCTTTAATCAGTAGAGATAGTTAAGTAGACTGGCAACTATACGATTCCTAATTGTAGATAGCCAAGGACACAACCCTAGATTTGACACATGAAATATGATTAAATGCCGAGGTACAACAACCCTTGTCATTTTTGGCACCATTGCCAGGAATCTCTGTGTTAATTAGGGAAACTTAGTTAAATAGTTTTAGGATAGATTGAATCTGTATGGTTAGAGCTAGAGATTCAAAAGGAAGATACATAAAATAGACACCCCATCAACAAACTATAGGAGAAAGCAATGGGGTGGCACAAGATCTTGTTGAAGAGAGACACCTAGAACCTACCTTGGAAACTGCACCTCAATTTAATAATCCCTTAGACCCTTCAATTCCTCCACTCGCTGATTATATCCAAGAATTGCAACAGAAATTCTAGGCAAAAATTCAAAGAGAAGAACCAATATCAGACATGGATGATAATCATGAAGAGGAAAATAATCAGGCTCCAAGAACCTTCTCATATCCCATTGTTTTGGCTACTAGAGACAATGCCCCTAAATAAAATATTTCACTTATACATTTGCCAAATTTTAGGGGTCTTGCTTCTGAGGATCTAGATCAGTTTTTGTTTGAATTCAAAGTGGTATGCCAGACTTATGATTATGGATCAGATAATTAAAAACTCAAACTGTTCCCCTCAACTCTGAAAGATTCTGCAATGAGATGGTTCATGGGTTTGACCCAAAACTCCATCCATTCCTAGGATTAGATGGAGACAGAATTCTTGGGAAAGTACCAGGACTACTATAGATTCAGTGATAATAATGAGGAATTATTCAAAATTAAACAGAGAGAGGAAGAGACCTTAGAGGATTATGTGGATAGGTTCAATTTTGCTTTGAGAAGGTATAGTAACCCTGTAAATCACTCTTTGGCCAGAACCCTATTTGTAAAAGGATTAGACAAAGACTCAAAACAGGCATTGGATTTAATGGGAAAAGGGAATATCAATAAAATGGATATAGAACTCTGCAGGAACTATTCTAGAACCCAAGATGGAGTGACAACACCCAAATCTTTCAAAGGGAAGAATGAAATAGGACAATTAATGGAGGAAATTACAAATCTCAAAACAAATATTCTAGTCCAACTGAATACCACATTATATGGGATTCAGGCAAAAACTAGAACAAATGATCAAGACAGAACAACTAAACCACTCTCCATCTATTGTCCTAGGTGTAGAAAAAAATATTTGTTGAGAGAATACCCTTTAAATAAATCAGAGATATATCAGATCTGTGACAGGGAACATCCTACTAGTCAATGCAGTCAACTCCTAGCCTTAAAAAGGCTAAGTAAAAAGAATGCCATTATAGAAGAGGAGTTGAACTATGTAGGACAAAAATAAGCTGGGAATTTTCCTTATAATCAGTATCCAAACTAGGCTTCTTATAGGGGTCCTTCTAATTGGGGAAATAATCAATGGAATCCAACTTGGCATGGGCCTCAAAATAATCCTCCTTGGGGACAACATGATTGGCCAAACCAACAATGGCAAAACTAACAATGGCAAAATCAACCTTGGGGGAATCAACAGTGGCCACAACAATTTGGATCACAAAAAATGCGACCTCATTGGGGTCCTCAACAGGGATATAATCAACAATACGAGGGACAACCTTGACATTTCCAACCTCAACAACAAGCATTACTAATTGGACCCCCAAACACATAAGGACAGTCACAAAACAAACTAGTTAGCCAACCACCCTTACTAGCTCAACCTATACCAAACCCACGGAATAAGCAGGAAATGACTGTTTACATGATAGAACAAGAAAACATGGCTAGTATTAATGCCATATATTCCAATAATCTCCAGTTGTGTTCTAGGAAAGCACTTCCAAGACCATCTCCTCCAACTATAGTTGAAGTAACCAATGATGAGGAACCTGAAAATCCATCCACTCAGCCTCCAGAGGAGATTACTATCGAAACAGTGCTAAAAGAATCATCCTTGGATAACTCCAAAGTTCCTCCTAAAAGAATGACTCCGGAGAACACCCCTGGAAACATTTCTGATAAGAACTCCACAGATGCTCCGGAGATAGAAAAACTAGCACCATACCCAGAACGACTCAAACAACATGTTCCCTAGAAAAAGGTTTTACAAAAACAAGTCCAATCTACCCTGGAATCAGAACTTTTACAAGAAATTAGATAATTGAACATTGAAATTCTACTCCTACAAGCAATTAGGGATGTGCCTGAACTGAACTAATTCATCAAACAACATTGTGTTAAGACCCAGGGTAGGAAGAAAAACTTTCCCTCCACCATCCAGGTGAAAGGAAAAGTAGTAGACCTCCTAATGGGAGAAATGCTCCTCCCAAAATATGGAGATCCTGGAAAACCTATCATAACAGTTTACATCTCAGGGGTAGAAATTTCAAATGTTTTGGTTGATTTGGGAGCAACAATAAATGGAATGACAGTTCATACAGTGGATAAATTAGCCCTAACAGGTATCCAATCCACATCTACAATCCTTCAACTTGCTGACCAGTTAGTAGCTATTCCAAAAGGGGTGAATACTGATGTGTCAGTTGTGATAGAATCATGGGAATTCCCAGTAGACTTCCTGATATTAGAACCAAGAAACCAATGAAATACCTATCCATTGATATTAGGAAGACCATGGCTAGCTACAACAGTAGCATCTATTGATTGTTGAACTAGGGATATGGTCATTTCTAATGGAATAGATTTGAAGAAAATATCTTTGTATCCTCCAGCTAAACCATCAATACATTATTTAGGAAGAGTATGGGTAGATGAGCCTGATAACATGGAAAATAGTGCCTCAGTAGCTATGGTGACCATCAAAGAACATTTGGGTGAGTTAGAAGAAGAAATCCATTATGATACAACAGAAGATATTACCCACATTCTTATTAATGAGGATATAATGGAGCTAGCCCAAGATTCAAGGAGAGAATTTCTCACTTCTGCTCATTGTACCTTAGCAAATATCATTCCTTGTGGAGAAACCTTTTACAGAGACAGCCACATTTCACATGTTGCTTTCACATTCTTGCCCCCGCAATACCATGGCTCTAGGATATGGATTGAATACATCTATGGATCAAATCACAAAACAGGTCATGATTTGACCTGGGAAAACACTGAACATCAATACCCAGTTAGCAGAAAAATAGGAAGAAGAACTTATCAAATTCCTAATTTCCCATTCAGAGGCTTTTGCTTGGGAATACCAAGATATGAAAGACATTCCTCCTAAGATCCGTACTCATCATATATACACTAAAGAAGTCAAACCTGTCAGACAACCCCAGAGAAGATTGAATCCTACTTTAAAAGACATTGTTAAGACTGAAATAGAAAAATTGCTGCAAGCAGGGTTTATATATCCAATCTCAGTCAGTCAATGGGTCTCACCATTGGTCATAATGCCTAAGAAGAATGGGAAGTGGAGAGTGTGTATTGACTATATAGAGCTAAACAAATCAACAAAGAAGGACTACTTTCCCTTACCGTTCATTAACCAAGTGTTGGACAACCTTGCAGGGAGGAAGTATTTTTCTTTCCTAGATGGGTTCAGTGGATATAACCAAATCCAAGTAGCACCTGAAGATTAGGATAAAACCACTTTCACTTATTCTTGGGGAACTTTTTCCTACAAAGTTCTTCCATTTGGACTATGTAATGCTCCAGCTACATTTCAGAGGCTTGTTTTAGTCATTTTTGTTGAACTAGCTAATGAGTGCATGAAAGTCTATATGGACGACTTTGCTGTGTATGGGGACAACTTTGAAGAAGCTCTCATAAACTTAGAGAAGGTATTAAAATGCTGTGAAAAAAATTGACTATCCTTGAGCCATGAAAAGTGCTTCATAATGGTAGAGGAAGGAATTGTATTGGGACACCACATTTCAGCAAATGGGATCAAAGTGGACCAAAACAAAATAGAATTGATCAAAAAATTACCTTCACCTAAAAATTAGATAGATGTTAGAAGTTTTCTGGCTCATGTAGGCTACTATAGGAGATTTATAGAAAATTTCAACAGAATAGCTACTCCTCTATTTACCTTGCTTAACAAAGACACAAAATTCTTATGGACAGAGGATTGTCAATCATCATTTGAAACCCTTAAGGAGAAGCTTACTGTCACACCTATTTTAAGAGGACCCAATTGGACTCTACCAATTCACATACAAACTGATGCTTTAAATGAGTCTATTGGAGCAGTCTTAGGACAGAAAGAGGAGGGAGAAGGTATACATGCCATCTACTACATCATTAAAAACCTTACCTCTGTAGAAAGAAACTACACCACAACTAAAAAAGAATTCTTGGCAGTCATATATGTTATAAACAAATTTAGGCATTATATCAATGGATACAAAATATTTGTACATACTAATCATGCAGCCATCAAATACTTAATGAATAAGCCAGTAGTGGGTGTAAGGATGATCAAGTGGTTATTGCTATTGCAGGAATTTGACATTACCATAGTTGATAATCCAGGCAAATTTAATTTGGTTGCTGACTTTCTATCAAGATTGCATACAGGTGGAGAGAACCAGCCAGTGGAGGATAGGTTTCCAGATGAACATCTTTTTGCTATCTCCTCTACTGCACCTTGGTTTGTAGACATAGCTAATCTCTTAGCTATAGGCTTGTTTCCTTCCCATTTTACCTCAAAACAAAAGAAACACTTAATTAAGGAAAGCTTATCTTACAAATGGTTAAATGGTTTACTATTTAAATGTGGTCCTGATTTCATTTTACACGTGTCTAAAAGCTGATGAAATTTTTGATGTCTTAAGGGCATGCCATGATGAACCATTTGGTAGGCACTAGTCTTCACATAGAACCATCCACAAAATTCTGGGAGCTGGTTACTACTAGCCCTCTATTCATAAGGATACCAAAAAGTATGTGCAGCAGTGTGATCAGTGCCAAAGGATGGGACAACCAACTTTCACCAAAGAAATGTCACTTCATCTTCGAGTAATGTTGGAGCCATTTGAGCAACGAGGTCTAGACTTTGTGGGACCAATTTCTCCACCATCATCAGGCAAAGAGTACATTCTGGTATACACAGACTATGTGACTAAATGGGCTGAAGTTTACGCATTGCAATTTGCAAGAGAAGAGAAAGTTGTCGATTTCCTTTGTAACAGAATTTTCTTGAGGTTTGGAGCCCCAAGATCAATAGTTTCAGATAGAGGACCTTAATTTACTTCACAGGTAATCAGAGCATTCACAGACTTATATTAAGTTAAGCACATGAAATCTTCACCTTACCATCCCCAAGCCAATGGGCAAGTAGAGGTGACTAATAGAGAACTAAAGAATATTCTGACAAGGACAGTGGCCATGAACGGAAAGGATTGGGCTAACAGGTTACTTGAAGTAGTTTGGGCTTACAATACCACTTGGAAGTCCACAACCAAATTCTCACCATATGAATTGGTTTATGGAAAGAAACCCATCCTGTCTATAGAATTTGAACTGTATACACTCAAAATTTCATTAGATATCGGTCTAACATTGTCTATAGCACAACAAAACAGGATTCTTCAACTCAATGAGTTGGATGAAATCTGTATAGAGGCCATATAGCAAACAAAACTTGTTCAATATCAAAGGAAGCAATGGCATGACCAGCACATCAAAAGGAGGACATTTCAGTAAGGTGATTGGGTTCTCCTATATGATTCTAAGTTCAAGGAGTTCAAAGGGAAGCTACAAACTTATTGGATGGGTCCTTATCAGATAAAGGAAGTTTTTGAGAATAGAACAGTTTTGTTGGCACCCATCGATGGAAACACAGATACATTCTTAGTGAATGGCCACATAATTTGACTCTATAAAAGGCCATCAACTAAGGAAGAATTCATCAAAGATTTGTGCTTGGTTACAGGGGACACATCCTCTGTCACAGATTTGGATTGAAAAAAAAAGAGTTGAAAACCAGCAAATGGCGGCCTTCTTGAAAAAAAGAAAAAAAAGATAAGGTTGAAAACCAGCAAACGGCAGCCTTCTTAAAAAAGAGAGAGAGAAAGATGGAAAACCAGTAAATGGTTGTCTTTCTCGACAAATGGGATTGAAAACTAGTAAATGACGGTTCCCTTCTTCTTGCCAGATAGGAATAATCAAGCTACAGAGGTAATCAGGTGCCAAGAGTTACTAAAACACATCTCTGTAACAAACTAGGGGCACCTCTGGCGCTTCACAAACTTGGAGCACCTCCAGCGCTTCACAAACTGGGAGCATCTCCGACGCTCCACCAATAAAGATCCATTTTAAAATATAGAATAATAAGGCCCACCTCTCTAGGTAATAAAGTGAGATGTCATTTGATGAGGTTAGCATGACTCATCCTCCACTTTATGACAAAAATAAAGATGAAGTCAACATGCATATCCTCAGCAATCAAAAATCCATCATTCTTGCATGCACAAGTCATCACGAATTATTGTACCAACATTACCTGCCACCATGTCATTCCCAGACCACTCAGCGGGAATAATTGTAGAATATATGATAACACGGATGCTGATGCTAGTTCAAAGTTGCGCAGGAGCTACTCACGTGTTGGGTTGACATCGGGCCATCATCATTAAGATTGATTTAGGTAATTCTCTTTATTTAACTTAGTTAATAACTATCTTGTCAATTCAATTTTTGGGTGCCATTATCGTGCCACATCTCCCTGCCATTATTTCCCTTTTCACCTCATGCATGCCGCCATATTTGCCACACTGTCGACCTGCCTATAGAGTGTCCCATCAATCTCCTGCAATTATGACTGCATAAACATGCTAAACCACTCTCAACCTCCTTTCCCATAATCTGAGCAGTAAAACAAGATGACATATCAACCTTCACTCAAGATTGTAGAATTCTCTGAAAATCTTTGAGTGTAAAATTCAGTCTGCTGACACAGTCCTCCAGAGGAATAAGAGAAAAAAATACACTATAGAGAGAAGCATCAAGAATTTTAGCTACAGGAGGTGGAATAGGACAGAGAGATGGGTGTCAAGAATAAATCAGAGCCAGAGAATATATCAGGCCTGCTGAAGGATGAAGCTGTGGCTGACATTCTAAGGAATGCAGGGTGGTTAGAGTTCTTAGAGAAATTTGAAGGTTTTTAGGAGGATATTGTTGATGAATTCCTATGTAACCTGAGAGATAATCAAACCATTGTGAGAGGGGTTCAGGTCAATATCTCTACCACCATCATCAGTCATATCTCTAGGTTACCAGAACAAGGTGAGAGGTTTTACCATTTGAAAACCCTATATGCTGATTTAATTAAAAATTTCTCTGGAGAAGGTGAACCTGCAATACAATTACATTTAAGTAAAAATGAGGTTAAAGGAATTGTTAGGTCTCCACTTCCACACCCATGGCAGTCTATAGCATTATGGTTGATGAAATACTTTACATGTGATGGCCAATTTTCTATAGTTCTAGGACCAGTAATGAAAATGTTAATTTTTCTGAGGCATGGAAATGCTCACCCAGAATTTAGCATAAACATTCCAATCTTTCTGTACTCTGCAATAAAAGCATCTGCAGACAAGTTTCAACAAGGGAAAGGTACTATGAAACATCATGGCCTCATTTTTCTAATTGTGAAACATCACTTTATGTCTCAAGCTAATGGGGAAACATTATGGCATACATTTTTAAATAATAAACCACTAGGAACACTAGAGAGGGCACAGAGAATAAAAGAGGCTTCCTCTACCCATCAGGAAGAGGAGGCAGAGTCTTCAACTTCCTCTCTAGCTATTGAGAGAGGTAAAGGTCAAAAGCCCTCACTGGAGGCAACCTCATCTGCTACCCCTGTTTCTGAAAGAAAGAGGAAAGGGAAAGAAGTTGTGGAACCTGTTATAGAACAAACCCCATATTTGACTCACTCGACAAGGTGGAAGATGACCTTGGCTGAGGAGTCTACTCTAGTTAAACAAATAGGGGAAATAATTGTCATAGAGTAGACCTCCACCCAGACTTCTGACCCCAAGAAATAGAAGAAGAAGACAAGGCAGGGTCAGAAAATAAAAATGACTTCAAAGAAAACTAATTCCACAATACACTACTGGGCTGAGGAAGCATCTCATGATTTAGATGAAATTCCTCTAGTGAGAAAGAAGAAACAAAGAGAAGTTTCCCCAGAGCCATCTGTTCATCCAGATTCCCATAGTCCAACTTCACAACATTCCCCTGCTCCAGAGACACAATAGAGAGACACTTTTATTATTTCCTCATATTCTAAGGATAATATGCCTACTATAGAGGCACCTACTCCACCTGTGCTACGGAGAAGCAAGAGAAAAAGGTAGCTCACCCAAGCTGAAAAAGATACTGCTCTCCTGGCTGAAGTTCTCTTGGGTTTCAGAACTTCTGTAGATGAGGTTGAACCTTCATCAGCACTAATAATTGTAGAAAGGAATCAAGAGGAAGCTTAGGACAAGGGGACTGCAGGGGAATTTGAAACATGGCAAGTGGATGT
This sequence comes from Cunninghamia lanceolata, assembly GCA_027924645.1. Taxonomy (NCBI): domain Eukaryota; kingdom Viridiplantae; phylum Streptophyta; class Pinopsida; order Cupressales; family Cupressaceae; genus Cunninghamia; species Cunninghamia lanceolata. Next base: position 6,614,055 of record BSBN01000165.1, on the reverse strand, counting down.
AGTAGGCAGTGAAGAGCAAAAAGTTGTGGAAAACCCTGAGGAGGAACATACAGAAAGGGTCCTTCAGGTAGCTTCCATTTCATCTGAGATCCTATCTTGCAAACCCCCAAGTGGAAGTTATGCTCTATTTCTACAAGAAAGAGTCCTACAGAGAAAAATGTCTTTGGTTATGTCTGATTTGATTGAGGATACAGAGACAAGGATAGGATTCATGGAAGCATACATGAGAAGTTCTGATGAGGATAAAGATTTTCTATGTGAGTTATATTTGCATGGTTTTTGCATTGATGATATTACCTTCATTATCAACTATTATGTAGGAGAATTTCAACTCAGGTCATTCATGTCGTTGATGAGAAATCATCAGATTTGGAATGAAAGGATGGAGGCTTATCTAAAGAAGGATGCAGAAACAAGCCTTTTTATCAGAAAAGAATGTCCAAATCCCAATGCTTTGAAGATCCAATTCAGGGCATACATTTACCACCCAGACAGTAAGACTAGGATTTTGCCTTTATATCTAAAACATCTGTAGGAATGCTCAATTGATTTTGGTCTCCTCATAAACAATTTATCCAATCAAATGCTTCTAGTGGCAAAGAAAAAGTGGAACATCTTGACTACAAAACAGAAGATGAGGGAAGTGCTGTCCCCTGCCAACCTTAGGTTGTTTATTGGGAAGGCCAGGTTAGTGTCCAAAATGATGGATAAATACCAACTGGAGTGGATAGGTGGCCATTTCAGACCTCCTCTCATCATTGAGCCACTACCTATCTGGGCTGAACACATGGAAGATGATAAATTACAGGAATGGATGAAGAAAGTTGATCAGTTCAGAGGAAATGGTAATATAGACCGCACCACTTGGACTACTTATGCAAAGGACTACAACTTGACTCATAGAATATTCCACCTGAATAAGTCCAGATTGTAAGAAGTGGGAGGACCTGCTAACCTTTAAGTATGGGGGGATGATGAGTGCCAAGTAGCACCCATGAAATACACTCTGTTACCCCTCTTTTTCCTTCCTTCTTATTCCATTGTCCTGATGACTGCACCAAAGTAGATTAACAAGATTGTTCTAATTATGTTTAATGAGAGATGAATTACTTAAAATCATGATTTCTGATTAAGGACTAGTGTGCATTGAATTCATGGAAATATGCATAAATTATCTCTTTTTGAATCTATAGGTGCAGATGTTCGGGCAAAGACAATTTTGGTCATCTCTAGAGATGGTCCTAATAATCTCCAAAGCTGACATATGCATACCGCACCAGTCTGCAATATTTTCCAATATGATTGGTGAGATTTTGAGAGAAGGGGGGTGAATCATCTCCGGAGCTGAACTGAAGTCATGAGCATATCTCTAGAGCTGCAGACAGAAGCACACACCTCCAGAGTCTCCTCAACACAAATGCAGATTTCCAGCACTGCTGCCAGTCAACACTTCCAGTGGTAATTGGGGTGCTCCAGATATTACTCAATCAGCACCTGAGTAATCGAATGAATATCGTAGTTAACTGCTGGAAGTTTTATCTTTCTTTTTTATTTTGTACGAGTTCTCAATAGACTGATTAAATACCTATATTTCAGGGCCTCACTGCCCACTTGTATTTGAAACTAAGACTCAGATTTAGTAAGACTGTTGTTCCACTAAATCTATTTTAATTGCATGAATGTTTACTCTGTAGTTAAAAAGTTAGTAGAATAAGAGATTAGTACTATCTCATAGATGAACTAGTAGTTAGGGCAAGTGATATCTCATCACTGGATTAGATATAAACTTACAAAGGTAGCAGCAGAATACACAACAAATTTTATTGTTATTGTAATCTCATTTTGATATAGACATTTTTCTGAATACAAAAGCTGATGGAATTAGACTAAAAGTGAATTGTGATATTATCTTCTTGTGCTGATTCATTGCTTTGGTCTTCAGCCCTAAGGGTGTGGAGCAAGGGCCTACTCCCACCACCAAGGCAGAAGGCTAGTATTATTGTTTATTATTTTGTTTTAGATTTTGTTGTTTGTTGTTCTGTTTTAGATTCTATTTAGAAAGATAGTTCATGTTTCTCATGGATAAATGTATGTTTCAATTGTATGGAATAATATAGATCTACATTAGCAATTCATTGTTTCAGCTCTATTTCCAGCATTTCTAGAATTCTTCTTCATAGCAGATAGATCAGTAGTATTAGTTTCTTTAATCAATAGAGATCATTAGAGTTAGTTAGGTAGACTGGCAACTATAAGATTCCTAATTGCAGACATCCAAGGACACAACCCTAGATTTGACACATGAAATATGATTAAATGCAGAGGTACAATGACCCTTGTCATTGTCATCCACATCTCCGGCCCAATCTGCATCAGTGTATGCACTGAGAGTGAAATCATTATCTTTTGGATACCACAAACCATAATCCATTGTGCCTTTCAAGTATCTTAGTATTCTCTTGAATGCTATCACATGTGACTCTTTAGGTTCTGCTTGAAATCTTGCCACAAGACAAACTGCATGCATTATGTCAGGTCTGGTTTGGGTTAGATAAACTAATCCTCCAATCATAGATCTATACCTTTTCTGATCTTCCATAGGCGAGTCATCATTTTTTCTAAATTTACAACCAATTACCATTGGAGTGCTTACCGGTTTAGAGTCTTCCATCCCTAACTTCTTTAACAACTCTTTCACATACTTAGACTGAGAAATGAAGATACCTTTATCTAATTGATTAATTTGCGTACCTAAAAAGAAATTTATCTCACCAAACATGGACATTTCAAATACAAAAAACCATGCACATACCTCCATTGCCTCCAAAGATAATGTCATCAACAAAGACTGCAACAATTAGGATTTGTTCATCATTTATCTTGAAATAGAGATTACTGCCAGTAGTACCCTTACTGAAACCTAACTGTATCAGATATTTATCCAATCTCACATACCAGGCCCCTGGGGGCTTGTTTTAGTCCATACAATGCTTTCTTCAATCTTCACACCATGTCACCCTAATCTGATGACTGGAATCCTTCAGGCTGTTCAATATAGACTTCTTCTTCTAATTCTCCATTCAAGAATGTAGACTTCACATCCATTTGATATACCTTGAAATCTTTGTAGGATGTGAATTCTAAAAACATTTTTATTGCTTCAATCCTTGCCACTGGTGCAAATATTTCCTCAAAATCTATTCCTTCAACTTGAGAGTATCCTTTACATACCAACCTTGCTTTGTTTCTTACCACTTCACCATTCTCATTCATCTTGTTCCTAAAGACCCATTTGGTGCCAATTACATTTTTATCTGTTGGTCTGGGAACAAGATCCCAAGTCTGATTCTTTTCTATCTGCATCAATTCTTCTTCCATGGCCTTTACCCAATTTTCATCATTGCAGGCTTCATTTACATTTTTAGGTTCCACTTGAGAAATCAAACAATAACTAACCTGTTCATCAGTAGCTCTTCTTCTGGTCTGAACTCCTTTACTCTTATCTCCTATGATTTGATCTTCAGAGTGATTTAACTTCACATACCTAGGTGTCTTAGTAATGATTTCTGGAGCTTGTTCTTCTTCTTCCTCTAAGTTTTCTTCTTGCTGCACTACTACTTTGCTCGCAGGGACATTTGGTTCATCAGATTCATATCCACTTGATACCTTTTCCTTGCTTTCATCAACTTTGACATTTGCACTCTCAATGATCTTCTTCAACCTATTATTGTAACACCAGTAGTCCTTGCTCTTGGTAGAGTATCCAAGGAAGATACCTTCATCACATCTTGCATCAAACTTACCTAGATCTTCATCTCTTCTGATATAACACTTACTTCCAAAAACTTTGAAATATTTCACAGTGGGAACTTTACCATACCACAATTCATAAGGAGTCTTAGAATTGTTACCTTTGACTTGGAATCTATTTAGGATGTATACATCAGTGTGAATTGCCTCTCTCCAATATACTTCTGGAAGGTCAGCCTCCATCATTGTTCTAGCAGCCTCTTTAACTGTCCTATTTTTCCTTTCAACTACTCCATTTTGTTGTGGAGTCCTAGGTGCAAATAATTGTCTCTTTATCCCTTGCTCCTCATAGAAGAAGTTAAACTCATTTGATGTAAACTCTCCACCTCTATCAGACCTCAAGCACTTTATCTTCAAATCTAGCTCATTCTCAACCATTGCCTTGAATGCTTTGAACTTTTCTAGGGCTTCTGCTTTTTCTTTTAAGAAGGTAACCCAAATCATTCTAGAATAATCATCAATTAGTAACATGAAATACTTCTCTCCTTGTAGACTTCTTACTCTGGTAGGTCCACATAGATCTGTATGTACTAATTTCAGTAGTCCATCAACAGATTGGTCCTTTCTCTTGAAACTTATTTTGTCTGTTTTCCAAATTGGTACTCCTTGCACAAAGTATCAATAGGCTTCACAAGCTTGGGCAAATCTCTTACAGCCTAAGTGGAACTTATCTTCACAATGTTATCAAAATTGATATGACACAACCTTCTATGCCACAACCAACTTTCATCATTCTGAGCCAACAAACAATATTCATTAGTCCCTTTCAAATGATAAATGTTACCTCTTGTCTTCTTACCAGTTGCAATCACTGTTTCAGAGCTTTCCAAAATCTTGCATCCATTGTCCTTGAATCTGAGATCATAACCTTTCTCACACATCTGACCAACACTCAAAAGATTGTGCTTTAATCCCTTCACATATAAGACATCATCAATGTTATTCTTGTCATCAAAAGAAATGGATCCTTTTCCACAAATCTTACCAACCGTATCATCACTGAACCTAACCAGTCCTCCATCATATTTTTAAAAATTTATGAACTTACTTTTGTCACCGGTCATGTGATGAGAGCATCCACTATCAATAACCCATTCATCTTTGTCTTCAACAACCTAAGGAGCCAAGGTACTTTCCACTGGTTTTTCTTCCTTCACACAGCTAGCAAGATTAGTAGTCACAAGTTCTTTAATAGCAATAAACAAGCATTTATTACCAGATGTATTAGAATTATCTGGTTCACCATCTGATACTCCATCATCATCAAGATCTTCAACATAATAACATTTCTTTAGAATTCTAGGTCTATCAGGTCTTGGCTTAAGAACTCTTGTGGGGCATCTAGAAACATTCTTATCAATCAGATATGCACCCAGACTAAGCTATTAACTTAGCTATCTGTTGACACATGGAAATACTCCTAGGCCTGTGGGTTGCCTAAACTTGGAGTGGACCTTCAGAGTGAGTTGGTTCTCCTAATGAATTTTCTAATCTAAAAGATTTGCTGAGGAAAAGGGATAGAGGATAACTGAAATGCAAAACTAACTTCTAAGGATGATTAAACAAGATTCTAACTTATTTTAATGCTTCCACTCATAATCAAACTCTTAAGACATCTACCTTCACAATCCCACTTGACACATGCAACACATAAGTAATTTGTTTGAAGGTTTACAATTAAACACAATAGACAACCTACATTACACAAGACTTCTGCATACAAACTTGCAATAAGGAAACATAACAAAGGGTCTGATTTCTGTGATCACAATGAAACATCAAATCAACACTGCAAGATGGGACAAAAATAAATGGGAAAGGAACTCTGCTGTCTTATTTATCTGAAAGGAGTATGCAAAATGAGATTGAGTACAAAAAGTTTACAATGCTCTCTGCTAGTGAGCCAACGAGAAAGAAACAACTGATCAAAACTGAGAAAAACAAAGTTTTCTCACAATATATCCTCCCAATTTTTCCAAGATGGAAAAAAGAAAACTACCAAAAAACACTCTAAAAGCTCTGCCCAAATCATTTTTGGAATCCTTTGAAAAGCTATCAAAAAGCTCTCTAAAATGTCTCCATACTGAAAATAGAAGATGCCAAAAAGATGCCTTAGGCGGTCCCACCAAAATCCACTCAAAATCAAGTTTTATCTGCTCAATTAAAGCTCCAATTTGTCCTTATTTGTCTAACTTTGCCTAGAAGAAAAATCAAATCTACAAGAAGATCCTCCCTAGATTTTTTCTACTTTAACTGCATAAATAACGAATATTTAAAAGCAATTTATAGGATATTGTTTTAAATATCGTTTTACATGAATTTGTAGTTTTATTTCTTTCTTGATTTGATTTTGATTTGATTTTTTATAAAAAATAAAATACAAGGCCTGATTTTACTATGCCAAGACTATACAAGACTTGTGATTTGACATTTTGCCAAGTATACACATATACAGACATATGATTTTCTATAAAAATCATTAAAATATGTCAAGGCGTATTAAATAGATTTGCAAAAATAAAAAGCCCCTAAGGCTTATCTCCATTTGGCTCTGCAAAAATATCTAAGGCATATGAGTCATGACTTAACTTCAAAAAAAATGCAAAATGCACTAAGGCATATGGACCTATGCGTTCATTTTCGAAGGTAACCAAATAAGTTTTAAAGACATAATGCCTAGGCATTGATCATGCAAAAGGAACCTAAGGCTTATAATATTCTAAGTCATGAGGACCTAGCAAATGCAAGGTGGACTACAATACCATGATGGGTATTAATTAGGCATGAAAAAATAAAATTGATGTGACAAAATGCCCCATCGAACTTAGGGCATTTTGTAAACCCTCAAACAAAACAAACTATGCCCTAAGTTTTCAGCCCATTTCACATTTTCACTTTTGAGATTTGGCCCTTTGCTGCTGCCGCCACCATGGCTAGGGTTTGGTCGATCTCTGAGGCATTCTTTGATGGATTTCCCTGATACTATTCACAGATTTTGATGGGGAATGGTAAGGTATGACTTATCTGCATCTATTCAATTCATTTGTCTTCTTTCTCTGAGGTAAAAATCTAACCTTTAAGCCGACTGTAGCGTCTCTAATGCAATCTCTGCGTCCCTGTTTGGTTCTCTATGTTGCCACATTCTTTGTCTTTGTATGAGGACGCCATGAATGATCTATTCTGAGTTCATTTGAAGGACAAAATGAAAGCAAACATAAGGAAATCTTACAGTTCTGTGCATATTCTCCACTCAAAATCAAAGGTAAGCTTGTCGACTTGAAATCTGCATACATTTCTTTGATTTTCCCTCATTCTCTGAACTTAATATGGCATTAAAGGTCACAGTTGTAGTTGCATTTCATTATTTTTGGGGATTCCTATAACTGAGTGTTCGAACCTCCATTATACTGCAACTATAGTTTTGTCTTCAAAACCCCAAATGGGTATAAGTTATTATAAGAACTGAGCCTCTTTCCTTATCATAGGCTGCGGCCTATATGACATTTTTGAGCATTTTTCCTTTTTTATATGAGCTCGAAAGTTTTATTTCTTCAATACCTGTATTTGAACTTGAAACCCCAAATGGGTTTGCCTTGTTGTGAGACATATTTCCACTCTGGCCGCAACTGTATGTTTACCAATTATTATTCCTGAGTATCCTTTATGACTCGGGCTTCCTCATCATTATATGTCTGCAACTTTCTATTTGAAACTCGGATGGGTTTGATCTTTGATTGGGTTTTATCATTTTCTGTATATAGAAGACAGTAACATTCAAATCTGGAAATGTAAAATATAACTTTCATGAGCTCAAACTGTTTATTTCATTGGTAAAGATTACTACAGGAGAATGTATGATAAAGCATTATCTCCATTTGACTTTCACTATATTCACATGATATCTCTATTATTCCATTTCTTTTATATTTCTGATTTGCAAGAAATAATACTTGATGAAATCAATGTGAGAAAGGATTATGATTTATTTCCCTGCTGCTCCATTTGAACTTTGTGATGACAACATACATGTTCCTTTTTCCGTGCTTCCTGTAGATGACAAAATTCATATCATTTGTTCCTCTTTCTGCAACAACTACAGATGAACATAGATGTTTGCTACTTCAACTCACAAAGTCCTGCATCTATGTATGTTTAATTGCCTTTATATCAAATGTAACTACCTTTAGATGAATATGAAACATTGAAACCATTCCTTTTCAATGATAAAGTGCCTTCTGATGTCTTAATTCATACAATTATACCTCTGTGTGCTCCATTTGATGATCTATACACTGGTTTGATCTCTGAATACACTTGATGATCATACTCAACCTATGACATGGCATTGATGAGTTGTAATCAAGTTCACTGTATTATATCAAATATACCTTCATACATATCATATTGAGTGGTTAAGGCTCCTCCACTTCTTTGCACAACATGGATATATCTAAGTACAAACTTGTAATTGTACCTTCACTTTTATTGATTGTTCCTTGCCTAGAAGCTTGTTGCTATATATGATCTATCTGAAAACAAAGCCATGGCTGCCAATTGACCTATGAGCATTTATCTGATAATGAGAAATAAAGTTTATTGATATTGTAAATCAACACTGCTCCTTTATCTGTAGTTTGTAATGACCACATATATGCCATTTTTTCTGCATCACCACTAATGATAACTTTTGTATATCATGGATACTTCTGAGTGTAGCATTTCCTCATATGCTACCTCCTGTAGCTTCTTGATGCATACTTTAAAGATCTTTTTGTGACTATCCTGTAGTTGATCATGGTTGTCCATCTGCATTGCTCATTAGCTTCATGCCTCTTTAGGCAACATTGAATAAGCTCACTGTTCATTAATGGTTCTCACTTCAAGTCACCCTGAACTGACAATCATGGATGGACATTGAACTTGAGACTCTTATAAACACTTTGTGAATTACTCTTTTAGTTGAAATGTTCCTCTTTGCACAGTATGAATAAGTACTCCTATCTCATTCCCCTTGAGACTCAAGGGCAGCATGCTGAGCTCTACCCTTGTGGGAGCCCACTTTGCACCACATGCTGAAATGTCTTCAAAACAGCAACATAACTTCTTCTATACCTGCACAGGAAACAAACATGTTAGTTTAAAACATTGAAGTTCAACGATTATTTCATTTCCAGTTCCTCTTGTCTATGGATGATTTGTATTTGATTCAATACATCACAGACAGTATATTATGTCTTTGCCTGATGAAGTTCATGGGATACACCATATATTGAGCTCTAACAAAAACCCCTCCATCTCCTACAAGTTCATCAAATGTCGGGAGCAAAGAGCCAGCTGCAACAAGAATCAATTCAAGACCTTTATAGACAATGATAGATATGCTCTATCTTATTTACTTCGTTTCTTTAGTTTTTGTACCTCCATCTCCTACAAGTTCATCAAATGTCGGGAGCAAAGAGCCAGCTGCAACAAGAATCAATTCAAGACCTTTATAGACAATGATAGATATGCTCTATCTTATTTACTTCGTTTCTTTAGTTTTTGTAGATGCATAGTATACTCTCTATTATGTATTGACTCAGCTATTCCCATGGCTTGTGTTGGACATTTGATCTGTCTTGCTTTCATTCAATGCAATATTTATTGCATTTGTATCTCATTTGTAAAATTGAATGATCATTGTAATGAAATGAAACAACTCCTTTAACTGATGAATACTCTGCAATGCAATGAATGATGAACTGAATTTCTTTTCTATGTTAATGATAAAAACTAAACTCTTCAAGCACCTTAAACAATGCAAAAAAATTTCAGTAGAAAGTTAAAAATCTTTCATCTTAAGATAAAAAATATATATCAACTCTGCCAATTTGAGTTGTACATGAAAAATTGGTAACAAGCATAATGACCAACTTTACCACAACTGAAACATTTGAAAGGTAGTTTGCCTTTGAACTTACCAGTACCTCTAGGTAGACTATTAACAAAGTTGACTTCAAGTTCTTCAAGCTCATAATCTGGGTCCACCTTGTACTTGTCAGATCTAGTAGTTTTTTCTGAAGTGCTAGCGTTGAAATCAATCTCTGTCTTCGGAAGGGAATCACCAAGTTCTCTCATTTCAAAGGCTGTCAATTTCTCGAGCAGCTAATCTTTTGTAATCTTTGTCACTGTCATTACTTCTTCAATTGTGGCAATTTTATGACTATATGATTTAGGCAGTGATCTAAGAATTTTGTTCACAACTTCAATATACTCAATTTTTCCTCCTACACTTCTAATGCTACTCACTAGTTCATCGACCTTCTACATGAAGGATTTTATATTGTCATCTTTGTTCATCTTCAAACATTCATATTTTGCCTTCAAACTTTGCAACTTGGTGCTCTTCATAGATTCATCTCCTTCATATAGATTCTTCAGCTTTTCCCATATTCATGAGCAGTTTCTAGCTCCATGATCTTTGTTACTTTGATGTCGAATAAGGTGCTTACCAAGGCATCTTTGGCTTTTATGTTCAACTCAAATTCCTTGATCTCATCTTTAGTTTGCAGACCATTCTTCGATATTTCATACTTATTTTTAGTTATTTTCCAAACACTATAACCCAAGCAGAGGAGATGGGTTTTCATGCGATTTTCTAGACTGAGTAGTTTGTTCCATCAAACCACATACTTTCCTTCTTATACGACATCCTGGATCAGCCTCAAGCGATCAAGCTTCCTTCTGAGGAATTTGGCTCTAATACCAATTGTTGAAATGCACCAAACAACTGAGAGGGGGGTGAATCAGTTGTCTCAAAACTTAAACAATTTTGCACCTTAAAACATCAAACACTTGTCCACTATTTGTTATGATTAAGTCATGAAAGCATAAACTCAGAAACATAAACACAATTGCAAGATCATACACAAGAGACACCAAATTTTTACGTAGAAAACCCTGTTAAGGGAAAAACCATGGTGGATGTTAGTCCACAAGATATATAAGTTATAACAATACCAAAAATTAGAGGCTTACTGCCTAGAAAAAGGCTCACTACCAAGGGTTATGAACTGAGACAATAGCATCTACTCCATGCCTAAATTTAGTTCCATTAAAGCATAATACTTTTCCTCTGCTCTACTCTGCCTTACACCTCTTCACTTAACTTCGCATTGTTTACCCAAGGACATGTTTTCCATGACCAAATTACAAGTATTTATACACTACATCAACCTTGGAACAATCTCCAAGGTCGGCATTGAAAACATTTACAAAATAGGTCTTGACCTAATACGAAATTAAGCTAAGGAAATGTAGTAAAGATGTATGCGGATCACTGCATGCCTTAGCTGGGACTCAAACACGATCTTCCACACCACGAAATGCTTCTACAATCTTCAATATATCGCCACAACCACTGGAATTAACCGAGTCAGTTAAGACTAGTTATGTTAGGGTTAGCCGGCAGAAGATATCAATTAAATGCAAATAAAGATTAAACAGAGAAATGGAGCGAGAGACAAGATTTAATGTGGTTCACCCAAACTCGGGCTACATCCACCAAACAGAGAGTCCAATATTATTATCCAGTAAATCAAAATGATTACAATTAGCAATCCCTACAACTCAATACCGCTGCAAATGCTACAATACAATGCCCAAACCCTAACCCTTAGCCGCCTTTTATCAAGCCCTTTTTTATCGGTTACAAAAATTAGGGTTTTCTTATGTCAGTCATAAAAAATAGGATTTTTTAAAGTCGGCCCTAGGATTTTTTAAGTTGGCGAGGATACATGGCTAGTGTATAGTACTTTCCTGATCAAGCTCCACACCAACACAATCTCCCACTTGGAGACTGATCCTGGATGACACCGCTGCGCATGCAGCTCCTATTAGAAATAAGCACCTTGGACTCTACTGTTCTATTTTTGTTGTTTTCAGTCTAGAAGACCAACCGAAGCTGAAGAGGAGCTCAGCTTCTCCCTTGTCACTGCCTTTGTAAACATATCCGTTGGATTTTCATCTGTATGTATCTTTTCTAGCCTTAACTGTCTATTATCCAACACCGACCGAATGAAGTGATACCTCAACTGTATGTGTTTGGTCTTTGAATGCAAGGCAGAATTCTTTGCAAGATGTATGGCACTCTGACTGTCTGTATACAAAGAACTGTTAGCCTGTTGTTTACCCAATTCTTCCATGAAAGATTGCAGCCATATCATCTCCTTGCTTGCCTCTGTTGCAGCTACATATTCTGCCTCTGTGGTGGATAAAGCAACCACCTTTTGCAACCTAGAAATCCAACTCACCAATGTTCCACCTACAGTAAAGACATAACCTGTAGTATTCCATCTGGTATCAATATCCCCTGCCAAATCTGAGTCTATATAACCTGCTAAATCAGTATTAGAGCCCCCAAAACATAAGTGTTTATTAGATGTACCTCTCAAATATCTAGGAATCCATTTGACCGCATTCCAATGCTCAAATCCGGGATGACTCATATACCTGCTAACGACTCCGACAGCATGTGCAATATCCGGTCTCGTGCATACCATGGCATACATTAAACTTCCTACAGCTGAAGCATATGGAACCTTGGACATTTTTTCTTCCTCCTCTTGTGTCTTTGGACACATCTCCTTAGTCAATTTCAAATGACTAGGCAAAGGTGTGCTGACAGCTTTTGCATTCTCCATATGGAATCTCTGCAACACCTTTTCAACATAAGCAGCCTGAGATAGAGTCAATTTTTTGTTCTTCCTATCTCTGCAAATTTTCATACCAAGGATTTGTTTTGCTGCCCCCAAATCCTTCATATCAAATGACTGTGCTAACTGATGTTTTAACTCTCTGATGTGATCCATGTTAGACCCAGCTACAAGCATATCATCAACATATAAACATAAAATAATGTAGTTGGCATTATCTAACCTCTTAAAATAAACACAATGGTCAAAATTACACCTGTTGTAGCCTTGCTCAGCCATAAAACTATTAAATTTCAAATACCATTGTCGAGGTGCTTGTTTCAGGCCATACAAACTCTTCTTCAATCTGCACACTTGTTTATCCTTACCTTTGACCTCAAATCCCTGTGGTTGTGCCATGTATATCTCCTCCTCCAAATCACCATGGAGAAAGGCAATTTTCACATCTAGCTGTTCCAAATGCAAATCTTCAGCAGCCACAATACTTAAAACAGTACGAATAGAAGTCATCTTGACAACCGGAGAAAAGATCTCATCAAAATCAATGCCCTATTTCTGTGCAAATCCTTTTACAACTAACCTGGCCTTAAATCTTTTCTTACCTCCATCTTCCTCTTTCAAGCTATAAACCCATTTGTTTGGTAAAGCCTTTTTACCTGCAGGTAACTTACATAATTCCCAAGTCTGATTTTTCAGCAAGGAGTCCATTTCTTCTTTCATGGCAAGCTCCCACTGAACTTGTGTATTCACCTGCATAGCTTCATCATACCCTTCTGATTCACCAGCATCTGTTAAAAAAATAGAATACAAAGAGGGAGAAAACCTTTCAGGAGGTCTACTTATCATTGTTGACCATCTAACATTCACTGGAGTTTGTGGTATTTCTGGTTGTTGTTGCGGAGCATGAAGAGCCACTGGAACATCACTATTTGGAGTATCATGCAGCACCACATAATCCTTTTCTTTCTTCTCATGCTGCTGCAACTGATCATTGTACAACACCTTCTCATTAAATATAACATCCCTGCTTCTCACAATTTTTTGATTTTCAAAATCCCAAAGCCTATAACCAAATTCATCAATGCCATATCCAACGAAGGTACATTTTTTTGATTTCGCATCCAGCTTGGTTTTATTTTCAGAATCTATATGTGCAAATGCTTCACAGCTGAAGGTTTTCAGAAAAGAATAACTCACCTTCTTACCTGTCCATGCTTCCTCTGGAATACCACAGCCCAAAGGAACTGAAGGACCTCTATTAATTAAATATACAGCAGTGTTGACAGCCTCTGCCCACATGTTTAAAGGCAGCCCAGCATGCAATCTCATGGTCCTTGCACGCTCCATTATTGTCCTATTCATGCGTTCAGCCACTCCATTTTCCTGTGGAGTCCCTGGAACCGTTTTCTGCCTACGAATTCCATTAAAGGAACAATAATCTTCAAATTATTTGCTGCAATACTCACCGCCATTATCAGATCTAAGACATTTTAATCTTTTACTTGTCTCATTCTCAACCAAACTTCTCCATTTTTTAAATGTTTTAAATACGTCAAATTTCTGTCGAAGGAAATAAATCCAGACCTTCCTAGTTGCATCATCTATGAATGTAACATAATACCGAGAGCCACCAAAAGAGGATACCTGAGCTGGTCCCCATACATTTGTATGCACAAGCTCTAATTTTTCATTTTTCTTTTGCTTCCCATCTTTGAGAAAACTGACTCTCTTTTGTTTTCCATACACACAACTTTCACAGAAATCCATATTAATACATTTCAGACCTGGTAAAACTTTCTTAGAATGAAGTACCTTCATACCTTTTTCACTCATATGCCCAAGTCTGTTATGCTACAGTGTTGTTTCAGAACCTGCAGCAACTTTTCCGGTCTCTTCCTGCAAACCTGCAGCAACTGTTCCTAAACCTATTTGTTTTTCCTCTATAACATCTAAAGTAGAAGGAACAGTATGCCCTGTACAAAGATATAAGGTGCCTACTTTCACACCTTTTGCTACTACTAAGGCACCTTTTGAAACCTTCCAATTTATATCAGTAAATATAACAGTGCAACCTTGTTCAGTTAGCTGCCCTGCTGAAATTAAATTCCTACTGAGCCTTGGAACATGCCTTACCTCTTGTAGTAGCCAATGATTCCCATTCTGCAACTTAATTTTGATTCTTCCTTTTCCAACAATCTGACAGGGTTCGTTATCTCCCAAATAAACCAGCCCAAAATCCCCTTGGACATAATCAAGAAAATAACTTCTATGGGGCGTAGCATGAAATGAGGCCCCTGAATCTAAAACCCATGAATCATCAGCATTATCTAGGGAAAGAATCAAAGCGTCATCTTCAAATTTATTACTTACCACATTTGCTTCCTTATTGCCTTCTTGTTTGTCTCCTTTATTTTTCTGAGACCAACAATCTTTCTTCAGATGACCTGGTTTTCCACAGTACCAACAATCCTTCTGTCCTCTGGTTTGGGATCTTTTGTCCTTTGATTTTCTTCGTGACTTCCCATGACCTCTAGAACCTTTTCCTCTCTCCTTTGATCTGCCCCTGCTTTCTGCATTCAAAACACTGCCTGATTTGGATCCACCTGAGCTTTTCTTACGAATTTCCTCACTCAGAATAACACCAACAACATCATCAAATTTCAGGGTATTTGAACCAGAAACAGAGTTACTAACCGCCATTACCAAACTATCCCAGCTTTCAGGTAATGAACATAATATCAAGAGAGCTCTAACTTCTTCATCAAATTTTACATTTACAGAAGTCAATTGACTGACAATCGTATTTAATTCATTTAAATGATCTGTCACAGATCCACCTTCAACCATTTTTAGATTAAACAAATGCTTCATAAGAAATACCTTATTTGAGGCTGATGGTTTTTCATACAATTTTGCCAAAGCTTTCATCAGACCATCTGTTGTCTTCGCTTCCGTTATATTGAATGCCATCGATAGTGCCAGGCACAACCGAATGGTTCCCAATGCCTTTCTGTCAAGAAGATTCCAATCCTCATCAGACATTGTTGCCGGTTTCTTGGCTACTCCTTCCAACGGCATCCATAAATTCTTTTGATAGAGGTAATCCTCCATCTGCATCTTCCATAACTGATAGTTCTGCCCATTGAATTTATTGACCTTCAATTTTCCCTCGTCCGCCATTGCTCCCACTCAACCGTGAGACTTTCCTGCAGATGATAATCGAACACAACCTGGCTCTAATACCATTTGTTAGGGTTAGCCGGCAGAAGATATCAATTAAATGCAAATAAAGATTAAACAGAGAAATGGAAATACATAGAATTAATAACAACGAGAGACAAGATTTAACGTGGTTCACCCAAACTCGGGCTACATCCACCAAACAGAGAGTCCAATATTATTATCCAGTAAATCAAAATGATTACAATTAGCAATCCCTGCAACTCAATACCGTTGCAAATGCTACAATACAATGCCCAAACCCTAACCCTTGGCCGCCTTTTATCAAGCCCCTTTTTGTCGGTTACAAAAATTAGGGTTTTCTTATGTCGGTCATAAAAAATAGGATTTTTTAAAGTCGGCCCTAGGATTTTTTAAGTCAGCGAGGATACATGGCTAGTGTACAGTACTTTCCTGATCAGTCGCCACCTACCAACAAGTTACACGTTACGTTATCTAGGAATAAACTTCAAATACAATCTCAATTCCTTAACAAGGGCCAATGTAAATGCAGGAACACGATCAGGAGGCATCCACAAGCATGTTGTAATCACCAGGAGCAACCACACAAACTCTAACCACTTTACACATGAGATTCTTCACACAGGAGCATATGGACTTCACTATCTTCAACTGTCATAAAAGAAAGATAGCTTGTGGACCACCAAATCATGAACCATTGTAGTTGTAGGCACTTATCATCATCCCAAACTTCCCTCTAGAACCACAGAGAAAAATACCTCAATGCGGAGGAATGCAGAGAAAAATACTTTCTTCCTGTCACTAGTGAGTAATTAGAAAAAGTAGGTTTTACTCTGGTGAATGTGATTCACTCAATTCTTCATACCGGAGACTCAAACTTAGGATTTAGCATCTTCAGACATGCCTCTAAATAACTTCCAATCCACAAAACAAGATCTTCAATCTACAAGAAATGTGAAGCAGTCTTCTGGATTGTTCTTCAATATGCAACTCACTGTCTTCACTATGATTCACTATTTCCTTTCTGATTCTTCAGGAGGGGTTAATTTTCTCAATATCCTCAACATATAAAGCTTCTATACAAATAACAAAATAGGATACAAAGATATGTTGACATCAATGACAATACTGATTAGGCACGTACTTGCAACAGTTATTTCATGCAATGACTTGTGTATAATTTCTCCCTTTTGTAAATCAATTGCATAACAAAACTAAACATTTATTGCATGGCATATGTGTTTATAATCATAAGTAGACTAGCCAGATTTTTATGTACCTTTCTAAAATGTATCAAACTGCAATGAATGAATCTATAATGAACACCACTAAAACATGAACTGCAATGACTAGATTAGCTTTAACTTCACCTGTTAAACCTAGGACACCTCCTGCCCTACTGGGGTATCTTGTCACCTTATTTGGCTCATGTAGCAACTCTAATTGAGCTGGTACATGATCTTGGTAGTGTGATCTCTACAAGGGTCCTCCATCAGGACAATAGGCCTTCTAGGCTGGCCTGTGAACCTAAATTTTCTTCTCCCTTCCTTTTGAGCTTTCTACTACTCCAAAGTAGCAAAGAAGTTATTGTTACAACCCAAACTAATTGGGCTACAAAGCACAATTTGGTAATAGAGTGTTGGTGACAAAAAGAATGAGGTTAGAAAATTGGATACCTTGCAAATAGTTCAAAACAATGAAAAATCAATGGTTGTATGGACTGCCTTTCATGCAAAAGAAGAAACCAAAGCTTGGGTCATTGATAGTGGTTGTTCAAATCATATGGCGGGTGACAAATAGAAGTTCATTAGCCTTAAGTGGGATGGTGGAGCTGTCAATTTTGGAGGAGATGAGTCCTTACAAAGTTGTGGAAAAGGTGTTATATCTATTGATGTAAAGAATAGGATTGAGGATGTTCCCTATGTCAAAGGATTACAACACAATCTTCTCAGTGTTAGTTAGATGTGTAGGAAAGGTTACAATCTTACTTTTCATGCTAATGGTTGTGAAATTAGGAAGGCAAAATCTGGAAAGCTTGTTGCAGAAGGTATCAAGATTTGTGGTGATATCTATCACTTGAAAGAAGCAAATGGAAGAACATGTATGCTGACTCAATCGAGTGAGTGTTGGTTGTGGCACAAAAGAATGGGACACAACTACTTTGATAACATGGTAAGAATTAGCTCTACTCATGCAGTGAGAGATATGCCTAAGATAATCAAGCCTGCAAACTCTATGTGCAAGGAATGTCAGATAGGAAAGCAGACAAAGACAAGTTTTAAAAGCAAGGAGTACTCTTCTTTGAAGCCATTGGAGCTGATGCACACAAACATATATGGACCTACAAGAGTAAAAATTCAACAAGGTGAAAGGTACTTTATGTTGCTCATTGATGATTATTCTAGAATGACTTGGGTTACTTTCTTAAGAGAAAAAGCTAATGCTCTTGATAAGTTTAAAATTTTTAAAGCCTTGGTTGAAAATGAAATGGATGCTAAGATCAAGTGCTTGAGGTCAGATAGAGGAGGTGAGTTTACTTCAAATGAATTTGAATTTTTTTGTGAAGAACATTGCATTAGGAGGCACTTGTCTTCTCCTAGAACCCCTCAGCAAAATGGGGTAGTGGAAAGGAAGAATAAGATTGTGCAATAAATGTCTAGGGTAATGTTAAAAGATGCAGATCTATCTGATGTATGTTGGAAGGAAGCAATTCACACTGCTGTCTATCTAACTAACAAAGTACAATTGAGGGTTAATAGTTCTAAGAACCCTTATGAGTTGTGGTATGGAAGATCGTCCTCTATCAAATAATTTAGGATCTTTGGCAACAAATGCTATATCAAAAGAGATGGAGAAGACCTAGGAAAGTTTGATTCAAGATGTGATGAAGGAATCTTTCTTGGTTACTCAACCAAAAGCAAGGCCTATAGATGCTACAACAAAAGGTTGGGAAAGATGATTGAAAGCACAAATGTCAAAGTAAATGAAGACTTGTATCAGTTCACACATGATTAGAAGATATCAGATCTGGCATATTTCCTTGTATTGAAGATGAAGAAGTAGAAGTGAAAGAAGAAAAGGATCATGAACCTGAACAGATACCTAAGACTCTAGCAAAGTATGTTCAGAAGAACCACTCAGTAAAATAGATCATTGGAGACAAAAATGAAGGTGTGTAGACAAGGAGAAGGTTTGCCAAGACACATGAGCAAGCAAACTTGTGTTTATTATCAAAAGTGGAACCTAAGACCTTTGTTGAAGCCAACAAAGATGATGGATGGATAAAAGTAATGGAAGAAGAACTAGACCAGATTGAAAAGAATCAGACATGGGAATTAGTCCCCATACCAGCAAATAAGAATGTTATAGGAACAAAGTGGGTGTTCTGGAACAAGTTAAATGAAGAAGGTGATGTTGTGAGGAACAAAAAAAGATTAGTATGCAAAGGATATACTCAAGTAGAAGGCATTGTTTTTAGGAGACTTTTGCTCCAGTAGCTAGGATGGAGGCAATCAGAATGTTCCTTGCTCTTGTTGCTTAGAAGAACTTCAAGGTGTATCAAATGGATGCCAAGTCAACATTTTTGAATGGTGATCTAGAGGAGGAAGTGTACATTGAGCAACCAGATGGTTTCCAGATATCAGAATATCCGAACATGGTATGCAGACTCAAGAAGGCATTGTATGGGCTCAAACAGGCACCTAGGGCTTAGTATGCAAGATTAGACAAGTACTTACTTCAGTAGGGCTTCAAGAAAGGTACTACAGATAGCAATCTTTACATAAAGGAAGAAGGAGACATGATCTTGATAGTTGCAATTTATGTTGATGACATTATTTTTAGAGGAAATGATGATATGTGTAAGAGGTTTGCAAAGGAAATGCAAAAATAATTTGAAATGTCCATGATTGGTGAAATGTCATTCTTCCTTGATCTTCAAATTTCTTAACTAAATGGTGGTATCTTTATTTCTCAAGCTAAGTATGTCAAAGAATTATTGAAGAAGTTTGGTATGGAGGATTCAAAACCAATGAGTACTCCCATGGTCACTAGATGCCACTTAAGCAAAGATGATGAGTCTTTGGAGGTGGATCAGATTGTTTATAGGTCTATGATTGGAGCACTATTGCACTTGACTGCATCTAGACCTAACATCATGCATGCGGTATGTGTGGTTGCTAGATATCAAGCCAATCCTAAGTAAACACATGAGAAGGTAGTGAAAAGGATATTTAGATACTTGAAAGGAACTCTGGACTATGGTCTATGGTATCGAAAAGGTAATGACTTCGATCTGAGTGCATACATTGATGCTGACTGGGCTGGTTTTGTTGATGATAGAAGAAGTACAAGTGGTGGTGCTTGCTTTTTAGGAAGCAGACTAGTTTCATGGAAAAGTAAGAAGCAAGATTCAGTGTCCCTATCTACTATAGAGGCAGAGTATATTGCAGCAGCCTCCTGTTGTACACAAGTGTTATGGATGAAGCAAACTCTAAAGGATATCAAGGTATTGTATGATGAGCCTATTCCTATTTTGTGTGATAATTCAAGTGCTATCAATATCTCCAAGAATCTAATAATGCATTCAAGAACCAAGCATATAGCAATTAGGTATCACTTTTTGAGAGAGAAGGTTACAATTAAGGAAGTGAGGTTGGAATATGTTCCAACTAAGGATTAGATTGTAGATATTTTCACAAAGGCTCTTACAAAGGATACTTTTGAGAATCTCTGGTAGAGATTAGGGGTAATTGTCCTTCTTGTTAGTTTCAAGATAGACAACTGAGAGGGGGGTGAATCAGTTGTCTCAAAACTTTCCTTTTATTAACCACTTAAATCCTTCTTGTAATTTAGCAACATAATAATAAATCAATCATGGAAACACAATGCAATAATTCAAGAGCAGAAACATATTAACACATATGACACCAAGATTTTAACATGGAAAACCTGGTTAAGAGAAAAACCATGGGGTGACTAACCCAAGATTGTATTCTCTGTTAAAAGAATAAAAGGAACAAAATGGCACATTCCAATTAGGGCTCGCTGCCCGAGCACATTGCTCACAAGAGGCCCACTACCTACAGGAGACACACTGTCTACAGAATAATAAATATTACATACTTGAACTGAAGAATAGCATTTTCATCATGCTTGAGTCAGTTCCATTTAAGCTCAACACTTCTACTCTGCCTTTCGCTCTTCTCCTTTCTACCACACTCTCATCTTCCCATATCCTCCTTGAAATGACTTTACAACTCTTATTTATAGAAGACTTCGACTTTGGAATAATCAACAAAGTCGACACAATACATACTTTATTTTATTACAGAGCAAAATACACAAATACAACTTGTCTTATTACAAAAGACTTCATGCAAATCACCACACAGTTGGCCACATATATCTAGGATTTCAATCTTCTTTTAGGAACACACCATGCTTCACAAAACACCTTCAAGATCATCTGCAAGATGTGCAAACCATCCAATCGCCCATGATTATGAAGAACTTCATCATCCGGAAGTAAATCTTCAATGCGGATCACCAACACAAACTAGACACAATCTAGAGACCCCCACAAGCTTGCCTGAATCACCAAGAACATCCATACAACTTCTGTCTATTGAAATCATCCTCATCTTCATCCAGAACCTCAAGAACACATTATGTCATCACTGTCACATTAGAATGAATGCTTGCGGACCTCCAGACCATGAACTAATTGAGTTTTCAATTCACATTGGCTTCCTAAACACTCCGTGAAATCTGCAGAACATGATATTGCATTTCTGGATCTTACCGGACCTATTTGTGTTACTCTGTCACCTCTGAACACCTGCCAGAACCGGTTTCACTCAAGTGCCCATAACTTCTTCAAATCTTCATGCGGACCTCTTAAATCTTGACAGGATCATCTTTAGATACATATCTACAAACCCTTTGAAGCGCATTCCTTGATCTCCCTCTTAGCTAGGATCTTCACTTCATAGAGCTTCATTGTTCTTCTCTCTTTCTGATAGGACTAATTTTCTCAATATCCTCAACACACAGTTCATCCAATCCTTGACATCAATGCAACAAGAGTATGTTGACATCAATGACAACACCGGTTAGGCCCATACTTGCAACAATCTCCCCCTTTGTCATTGATGGCAACATATGATGTGAAAAACTGTTTTAACCATCAAGACAAGAACTTCTCCTCACTGACTGACATAGCTTCTATCAACAATAGTTATTCATATGTCTTCTCTTCCTTTACTACTCCCCCTTTGATCAGCAACCACTTTTGTTTTTCACGTGTCTTCTCTCCCCCTTTAACATCAATGGCAAAGGGCACATACTTGCATCAATCAAAATCATATAGGTTGCTCCCCCTGAGTAGCAGCTTCCTATCATCAATCCGGATCATAAGATATGACTATGAGATCCACTAGACTGATGCACATCAGTGCACCTTAATTAAGAATCGGAGGGGTGATAACCCCTAACTTCTCCCTGAGATACTCAAAAGAGTCCTTAGGTAGAGGTTTAGTAAAGATGTCTGTAATCTGATCCTTATAGAGTACAAACTCCAATCTAACTTCATTCTTATTCACCTGCTCTCTCAAGAAGTGAAACTTGATGGATATATGTTTTGTCTTTGAATCCAACACCAGATTTTTTGAAATGTTATTGCACTTGAGTTATCATAGAAGATTGTGATAGGTTCCTCATACTCCACTCTGATATCTTTTAGCATTTGCTTCATCCACAATACTTAAGTGCAACTAGCTGCTGCTGCAATATATTCTGCTTCTATAGTGGATAGAGATATTGCCTCTTGTTTCTTGCTCAACCAAGAAACCAATCTTCTCCCTAAAAAGAATGCACTACCACTAGTACTCTTCCGATCATCCACATCTCCTGCCCAATCCGCATCTGTATATGCATGAAGAGAGAAATCATGATCCCTAGGATACCATAAACCATACTTAATTGTTCCTTTTAGATATTTGAGAATCCTCTTAATTGCCATGACATGGGATTCTCTAGGATCAGCTTGGAATCTGGCAACAAGACCAACAACATTCATAATGTCAGGTCTAGTTTGAGTAAGATACAATAGTCCTCTAATCATTGACCTGTACTTTTTCTGATCAGCCTTAGGAGAGTCATCATCTTTGCTCAGTTTGCATCCGGTTGCCATGGGAGTATTCATTGGTTTTGAGTCTTCCATCGCAAATTTCTTCAACAATTCTTTCACATACTTGGTCTGAGAAATGAAGATTCCTTTCTTTGTTTGAGTGATTTGCTAACCCAAGAAGAAATTTATTTCCCCAAACATAGACATCTCAAATTCACTTTTCATTTGATTTGCAAAAGTCTTGCACATACTATCTCTTCCTCCAAAAATGATATCATCAACTAACACTTCAACAATTAAGATATTTTCATGATCAATTTTGAAGTACAAGTTACTGCCAGCAATACCTTTGTTGAAACCAATCTTCAAAAGATGTTTATCCAATCTTTCATACCAGGCTCTTGGGGCTTGTTTGAGTCCATACAGAGCTTTCTTCAACTTGTAAACCATATCATCCTGATCAGATAATTGAAATCCATCCGGTTGCTCAATGTATACCTCTTCTTCCAAGTCACCATTCAGGAAGGCGGACTTGACATCCATCTGATATACTTTGAAATCCTTGAAGGCAGCAAAGGCAAGAAATAATCTGACTACTTCAATCCTTGCCATCAGAGCAAAAGTTTCTTCAAAATCAACTCCTTCAACTTGAGAATAACCCTTGCAGACTAATCTGGATTTATTTCTAACTACTTCACCATCTTCATTTAGTTTATTCCGGAAGACCCATTTGGTTTCGATCACATTTTTGTTTCTAGGTCTGGGAACAAGATCCCAAGTGTGATTTTTCTCGATCTGCATCATCTCTTCCTCCATTTCTTTAGTCCAACTTTCATCATTGCATGCCTCATTTACTATTTTTGGTTTAATCTTTGAGATCAAACAGTACTTTTCTGAGTCTTGAGAAATCTTTCTTCTTGTTTGAACACCTTTGCTTTTATCACCTATGATCTGATCTTCAGAATGATTCAATCTTACATACCTGGGAGTTTTGGGAACTTTTGCACTTCTATTTCTTGGATAGGTTCATTCAAACTTGTCTCTTCTTCCTGAATTTCAAGATTCTTTGGATCAGTTTGGATCTAAATTTTAGAAGGGGCTTGAACCACAACATCATTTTGATCATCTTCTTCATATTCATAAAACCTTGAGGGTTTTTCAATGTCTTCATCAACCTTCACTTTTGTACTTTCTACAATCTTTCTCAATCTCTTGTTATAACACCGGTATGCTTTGCTTTGAGTAGAATAACCCAAGAATATTCCTTCATCACTTCTAGCATCAAATTTGCCAAGGTCTTCATCTCTTTTAATGTAACATTTGCTACCAAAGATTCTAAAATACTTCACAGTAGGAGTGATGCCAAACCAGAGTTCATAGGGAGTTTTACTATTATTGCTTCTGATTTGAACTCTATTAAGAGTATAGGCAGCAGTACTTATAGCTTCTCTCCAGTAGATCTGAGGAACATTTGCTTCCATCATCATAGTTCTAGATGCTTCCTGGATGGTTCGGTTCTTTCTCTCTACTACTCCATCTTGTTGTGGAGTCCTTGGAGCAGATAACTGTCTTTTTATCCCATGTTTCTCACATAATTCTATGAACTCTCCGGTTGTGAATTCTCCACCTCTATCAGACTTGAGACATTTTATGTTTAATCTGGTTTCATTCTCCACCATAGCCTTAAATATTTTGAATTTCTCAAGAGCCTCAAATTTTCTTTTAGAAAAGTCACCCACATCATCCGGGAGTGGTCATCAATTAATAACATGAAGTATCTATCACCTTGCAAACTCATGATTCTTACCAGTCCACATAGATCAGTATGTACTAAGTCCAACAATCTGGTAGAAGATTGTTCCTTACTTTTGAATGTGACTCTGCTCTGCTTACCCAACTAACATTCTTTACACAAACTATTAGTAGGTTTCACTAGTCTTGGAAGATCTCTTACAGCCTGAGTGTTACTTGTCTTGATGATATTATCAAAATTCACATGACACATTCTCCTATGCCACAACCAACTCTGATCAAGTTGAACAAATAAACAACTTTTGCCAGTACCAACCAAGTGGAAGATGTTACCTTTTGTTTGAGTACTAGATGCAATCTTTGTTCCAGAACTTTCAAAGATCCTACATTTTCTATTTTTGAATCAGAGATCATAACCTTTGTCCACCAACTGTCCAACACTGAGAAGATTGTGCTTCAGACCCTCAACATACAATATATCACTGGTTTTATTCTTTCCATCAAAAGAAATAGTTCCTCTATCTCTGATTCTACCAGCAAAATTATCACCAAATTTTACAACTCCTCCTTCATATCTCTCCAAATCTATGAACTTATTTTTGTCACCAGTCATATGGTGGGAGCATCCACTGTCAATGACCCAATCATCCTTTTCTTCAACTTGGGCAGCCAGAGCTCTTTCTATCATTTTATGATTGACAGATTCAGAGGATATTGGATCTTCTTCCTTGATGGCAATAAACACCCAGTCACTTCTAGATTTGTTCCCTGTCTCTGATTCATCATCTGTTACTCCTTCATCATCATCATCTTCATGAACATTTTAACATTTCTTTTGGAATCTTGATCTGTTTGGATTTTCCCTTGAAAATCTTTCCAGACACTTTAAGGCAAAATGACCAATCTTGTTGCAGTTGAAACATTTGAAGGGCAATTTTCCTTCATACTTACCAGATCCTCTTGGCAGTCTTTTTGCAATAAGGGCTTCAAGTTGAGCAGCTTCTGCATCATCTTCTTCCAGATCTTTTCTTACTTTTTCATACCATGATAGTTTCTTTGAGGAGTTCTCTCCTGGATCAAACTTTTGTTTGCCTTTTACAGAGGCACTAGCTTTGAATGCAGACTTAGTCTTGGGGGTACATCTCCAAACTTGGCCAATTCAAATGCAGCTAATTTTCCAACCAATTGATCTCTTGTGATGTTTGAAAAAGATCTGAATTCTTCAATAGCAGTAACCTTGTATTTGTAAGTAGGAGGTAGAGATCTGAGAAATTTGGCAACAATCTCATCTTCATCCAAGATTCCACCAGCACACCTAATGCCACATACAAGCTCATTTACTTTTGGCATAAATGTAGTGATATTCTCATCTTCATTCATCTTTAGGTTTTTGAATTTTCCTTTCAGACTTTGTAGCTTGGCACTTTTAACACATGTGTCTCCTTCATGCATAAGTTGCAATTTTTCCCAAATCTCATATGCAATTTTTAGATCTATAACATTTGTCAGCTCTGAATTAGATAAGGCACTTAATAAAGCTTCTTTAGCCTGAAGATTGTCTTCAACATCTTTGATTTCATCTACAGTTGTCGAACCATTCTTTGGAGGAACATACTTCTTTGAAGTTATGGTCCAATATTGCATTCCCATACATTACAAGTGACATTCCATGTGGCTTTTCCAAAGAGTGTAATTGGTTCCATCAAATCTTAGACTATCCTTCTTGTAGGAAGACATCCTAGATCTCCTCAAGCGGTTAAGCTCTTTTAGAGGAACTTAGCTCTGATACCAATTGTTAGTTTCAAGATAGACAACTAAGAGGGGGGTGAATCAGTTGTCTCAAAACTTTCCTTTTATTAACCACTTAAATCCTTCTTGTAATTTAGCAACATAATAATAAATCAATCATGGAAACACAATGCAATAATTCAAGAGCAGAAACATATTAACACATATGACACCAAGATTTTAACATGGAAAACCTGGTTAAGAGAAAAACCACGAGGTGACTAACCCAAGATTGTATTCTCTGTTAAAAGAATAAAAGGAACAAAATGGCACATGCCAATTAGGGCTCACTCCCTGAGTACATTGCTCACAAGAGGCCCACTGCCTACAGGAGACACACTGTCTACAAAATAATAAATATTACATACTTGAACTGAAGAATAGCATCTTCACCATGCTTTAGTCAGTTCCATTTAAGCTCAACACTTTTGCTCTGCCTTTCGCTCTTCTCCTTTCTACCACACTCTCATCTTCCCATATCCTCCTTGAAATGACTTTACAACTCTTATTTATACAAGACTTTGACTTTGGAATAATCAACAAAGTCAGCATAATACATACTTTATTTTATTACAGAGAAAAATACACAAATACAACTTGTCTTATTACAAAAGACTTCATATGAATCACCACACAGTCGGCCACATATATCTAGGACTTCAATATTCTTTGAGGAACACGCCATGCTTCACAGAACACCTTCAAGATCATCCGCAAGATGTGCAAACCATCTGGTCGCCCATGATTATGAATAACTTCATCATCCGGAAGTAAATCTCCAATTACGAGCTCAATCTTCAATGCAGATCACCAACACGAACTAGGTACAATCTAGAGAGCCCCACAAGCTTGCCTGAATCACCAAGAACATCCATACAACTTTTGTCTACTGAAATCATCCTCATCTTCATCCAGAACCTCAAGAACACATTCTGTCATCACTGTCACATTAGAATGAATGCTTGCGGACCTCCAGACCATGAACCAATTGAGATGTCAATTCACATTGGCTTCCTAAACACTCCATCAAATCCGCAGAACATGATATTGCATTTCTGGATCTTACCGGACCTATTTGTGTTACTCTGTCACCTCTGAACACCTGCCAGAACCGGTTTCACTCAAGTGCCCATAACTTCTTCAAATCTTCATGAGAACCTATCAAATCTTGACTGGATCATCTTTAGATACATATCTACAAACCCTTTGAAGTGCATTCCTTGATCTCCCTCTTAGCTAGGATCTTCACTTCATAGAGCTTCACTGTCTTCACTGTTCTTCTCTACTTCTGATAGGATTAATTTTCTCAATATCCTCAACACACAGTTCATCCAATCCTTGACATCAATGCAACAGGAGTATGTTGACATCAATGACAACACTAGTTAGGCCCATACTTGCAACACTTCCTTCTTCTTGCTGAGATGCAAAATGGTGCATCTATCCAGGGGCAGTTCATGTCATATCTTTATCCTGGACTAATGATGACCACCTCTCAAGGGGAGTAGGTAGTGGTGTCTCATGATAGGGGGAGTTTACAAGAAAAAGTTCATAGATATATGATTCTTGGTGAAAAAGAGAGAATGAGCAGGTATTGGATTCCTTTGTCCTTGATGTTAAAGGGGGAGAAAGTCTAAGGGGGAGCATATGTTGCCACCAATGACAAAGGGGTAGATTGTTGGCCATATGTGTTGTCCTTAATGTCAACATAGTAGCTGTGAGGGGGAAATTTGGTTATTCAAATCAATGAAAAATAATCCCAAACATCTACAGAATAATAAAGATAAAAGAGATTTAAAATAAAGAACAGACAATACCTTCACCTTTTACCTTTTTGCCTTCTGTAGTTTGCCTATCTTCGTTCGATCTTGATTGTGAAGCCCTCAGAAGCTGTTACTTGCTTGCTTGTTTGAAGATGACAAATGAAGAATGGCTAGGATACTTTGGTATTTGAAGATGAGCTTCAAATATAGAAATGGAGGATGCTATGAAGTGCTCAAATATAATGGGGGTGCCAAAGGCGCGCTTAGATTCCTGCAACATAAGTTTACACAAACTCCAAATATTGAAATGAAGAGAAGAAGGTTATATTTATAGAAGAGAGTGAGGGAAGATCAATGGTTGAGAAGAAAAGAATGAATCAATGGAGGAGGATTGTTGAGGAACGTGCAACAAATGGAAGAAAGACGTGTCATTCAAAAAGAAGCTTTGTTGAGTTAAAAGCTTTCTTGATGAGTTTTCATTTTCTTTAAATTAGAATTTATTTTTCTAATTTAAGAGCAAAGTTGCTTTAACTCAGCTTTTACTTTTGTATGACAAGAGGAATTTATTTTTAGAAGATATTGAAGATAAGAAAAAGAATTAAATAAATAAATTTATTTAATTTAGAAGATAAGAAAACAAATTAAATAAATAAATTTATTTAATTCATTTTTAGAAGATTTGGAAGGTAAGAAAGCAAATTAAATAAATAATTTTATTTAATTTAGAAGATAAGAAAACAAATTAAATAAATAAATTTATTTAATTCATTTTTAGAAGATTTGGAAGATAAGAAAGCAAATTAAATAAATAAATTTATTTAATTTATTTTTAGAAGATTTGGAAGATAAGAAAGCAAAATAAATAAATTTATTTAATTTACTTGCACATGATTTTGGAAGAATAAATAAAATATTTAATTATATTTTATTTTTGGGGATTTTAATTTAAATAAATTTGCATTTTATTTAAATTAGGAAGAATGAAAGATTTAATTAAATAATTAAAATTATTTAATTACTTAGAAGAATGGATGTTTTAATTAAATAATTGAAATTATTTAATTATTTAGAAGAATAAAGTTAATGTAGATGAAATTAATTAAATAAACGAAATTTATTTAATTAAATGGGAGGAAGTGAATCAAATAAATAAATAAATTTACTTATTTATTGATAGAGGACTATGAAGATGAAATAAATATTTAAAATATTTATTTAAGTAGAGTCATGTCATTTTTAGGTGTATACATTTTGCCCCTCTTTGATGCAATGTGTTTTATCACGTTGTTTCAAAGAATAAGATTTTCGACAATGATACATGCCCCAGTTTGCCCCTGGTACAGGTTGAACGACAGGATGCCCCCTCGGGAGATTGGATGAGGAGACGGCAGAAAGCATGAGACGAACAATCTCACAATGAGAAGAAATGGTTGGATGCAGAAGAAAGAGGTGAATGATACAAGATGCAAGATAAAAAAGATAACTCACACAAGCAAGAAGCAAGTAAGCACAAATGATACAAAAATAGGCAAGGTATTGACCCAGTCAAGTGGTAAACCAAGGATAAAGATTGATGATGTCTGGTCTCAAGAATGAAACATGTCATATAAGACTCCGTGTCTAGTTTCGACAATGCAACATCCTGTCTAAGACACTATGATATGATAACGATATACGACAGTGTTGTCATGGTGGGGAACGATATATCCCTAGAGCAACACGAAGGATAGTTACGACTGATTGACATGGTTTACGACAAGATTAGGATCAAGACCACTGAGTGTGATTGGATCATTCGACAAGATTGGCTTGACTCGATTGGTATGGATTAAGGATAGACTTGCGTTTTGATCACTGCTCAGATTGACAGGTAGAACTGTTGATGAGCGATATGAGGACAACTAGAAATTTGATCGATAGAAGAATGACTCGATAGAAGAAATTTGATTGAAGGACTGACAAGCTGCTGCAGGATTTTCTTATTGCATGGGATATGGATATGGATATGGAATGGAATTGGATACGGTATGGATATGGATATGGAATGGAATGGAATTGGATACGGTATGGATATGGATATGGAATGGATGTGGATTTGTCATCGTGATATTTGTAAGGCTTTTTGCTTTCATCACTGGGCTTTATTATGTTGTAAGAAAATACAAGCATCTAAGTATAATTAGACCAAGATGACCTAAGTATCGCTTCCCTGGATTTTGATATAGCAAGTTGATACAAGCATCTAGTCAAACTTGAAGCTAGATGACCTGAGTACTTTTTGCATTTCAACAGACAAGGATTTCCCCTTTTCATGTTTAGACCTCAGAGTCCTCGATGATCTTTTGCTGATCATGTCGTTAGACAGAAGTCGTCACATTACTAAAGTTTAATCCACAAGCAACAGACAAGAAAAATTATGCCCCCATCATAGCATCTCTAGCTTTTGGCATCCTTGAGTAGCATAGGAAGACATAATGACAGAAATCCAAGACCTTGTAAATTAACCCATTGACAAAACTTCTTTGCATTAGATGTGTCTTTTGCCATAATTGAGACAGAATTAGTCTCAGTGTTTCAGTATGGTGCTCTGCTTTGGACAGGTGGATGTTTTTGCCAAGGTTTTGTTTGGAAACGCATTGTGCTGCACTTGCTTGCCTTATGAAAAGGGTGCGGACGTGGATAGAGGGATAGACGACAAGACACGAGATGGGAAGCTGAGCCTCGGGGGCGCATTGATAATGGCCTTGCCTACGTGATAGATTAGAGGCGACGTAGTTCGGGGAGAAACCTGATGGACCTAAGATATGGAGTGGATGAGACACAATATGGACCATATATGGAACAACTATGGATCAAATATGGAACAGAGATGGATCAAATATGGAACAGATAACACTGATGACAGAGGCTATGTTAGGCTGACACTGCAGACAAGATACTGGATAAGAATTTTGGATAGCCTTAATGCTAGATACTAATGACAAGGGAAACACCACAGATAGGCAGATGGATGGGTGATAGGGGATCAATGGCAGGTAGGTAGAAGGAAACAAGGATGTGATCTCCAAGGACTATGTCGCATAAGAATAACGTGCCCCATTGTAGGTAGAATACGTAGGATTTTTCATGACAATGTTTATGACGACAAGAGGATGAGAGGATAGTGAAGGAGTTGCTTGGTTTGGGAGGGACAAGGTATGTCAAGAGACATCTAAAGCATTTGTCACCATTGTGCCCCCAATCTTTATCAAGATAAAAAATAGAGGAAAGGAAGATTTAGGATGGATGGACTGGATAGTATAGGTATGTAATGGATAGAGGAATAGGATAGGAAATGGTATGGACGGAAACTGATAGGAGAAGGGTGGTATGCTGATGAGACAAGGTGCCCCCAAGTGTAGGTGACATAGAAGATCAACTTACACATGACGCCTGTTTGCCAGGTTTTCATCATGGTACTTATCCAAGGTGCCTGTTTGCCAAGTTTTCACCATTGGACGAAGGGATTTTTCTTTACTTTTTTTTTTCTTTTTTTTTTTTTGAATATTTGGATGGGAGAAGGTGGACACAGAAAGGAGAGACTCAAGTATGTAGTTCTATAAAAGCTGATAGTCCCGCGAGATGGATGTCGTCGCATGGACCATGTCAAGTGTGCTCATAGATGTTGGTAGGGGATTGCATGAAAGTGAGATGAAGTAGGTAGAGAGTGGATTATGGAAGGTACGATAGTGGATGATGATGCAAAATACAAAAGGACTTAGGTAAGGATGGAAGGAACGTTTATGCAAAAGCATGGACCATAGGATGAGGAAGATATGTAGGATAGTAGTGGAAGGGAGGGGAGATGGAGTTGTACGAAAGTGTTGTGGAATGGAAGGGAACCATGACCAACGGTTGCACATACCATGATAAACATTGAAGCTTATGATGGGAAGGTGGTGTTGGAAGCAATGAAGATTTTTTCTTGGTGGATGAGTGATTGAGGTATTTAGGGACCCACATAGACTTAGTATTTTTCTAATTTTTTCTTGTCATGTGGGATGGAAGGATTTGATATTTGTGGATGGCATGGGAGAAAGTGGATGGTTGGGATGCTTTAGAGGTGGATGCCTCATTTGACTTGATAGCTTTTTGCTTGGGTACCCAAACCTTTTTGCTTGTAGATTGTACTTGTGAAGGTATGGGCTTGGGTATATGCAGCTTTGGTGCATCTTCAGAGGTAATCATTTGTTGCTTGGGGACCCACACCTTTTTTAGTTTGGCATTGAGGTGTGTGGGTGTATGTAGATTTTGATATGGATAATTCTTAGATTCTGTGCTTTTGTATCCTAGGTCATGAGGACGCTTAGGATTTTGGACTTGAGAGGTAGAGGCATCAAAATTTTTGTTGTTGAATTCTCTTGGGATGGTGGAAGTGGGGTAGGTGGAAGCTCTTTGTTTAGACAACATGTGCATTTGTTGGCCATGATTGGGAATGTTAGAGGATTTACAGATGGATGGATAAGGTGTTGGAAGAAGTGGTGGTAAAATGTAGGGAGGGATGTTAGGATTTGGGAGTAGCGGAGGTAGATTGGATGGTGGAAGGTGTATGGTCACATGCTTTTGACAAATGTAGGATGATGGAGGTGGAATGGCGACATATGTTTTGGGGATACAAGAGGGTTTGTGATGGAAAGTGGTAGACTTAGGAGGAGTGGAGGAAGTACCAACATCTTGAGATTGTTCACCTTGGGGTATATATCCAAGGCCATATGAAGGTGGAGGAACATTGACATGGACGGGCTCCAAAATACCTTGTTCATGAAGGCCTAAGCCTTTACCTTGATAGTTCATATGTTGGAGTATGCGGTGGACAGCGGGATTATGTGTAGGTGGAACACTAGACACAAGTTCTTTATTGGATGGAGAAGATGAGATAGAGGATAATGGTTGGTGTTCTAAGGAAGAACATTCATGCATGAAGGTAGTGAGACCAAAGATATAGGATAATGGATTTGCAACTTGGTCAATAATGGATGGTGAAGGATCACTAGAATCTTGATCGTCATTATGCTCTTTAGGATCTAAATTATTGGGTTGATCATTCATGTGCACTTGGGAGGCAAGTGTCTCATCATAGGAAGCGGAAGTTGTTGGATCATGGATGGGATTAGATGTAAGAGGGATAGAAGTAATGGAGGTTTCTTGCTCATGGATGGGTATGGGATCAAGTTGTTCAAGGACATCTTCTGCATAGGGAATATCTTGATCATAGAACAAATAAAGGTTATGGATGGGTTGGAGTTGGATTTCTATCTCATGTATAGGATCAAGTTGCTCATGGAGAGGTTCATTATTATGGATATCATCTTGATCATGGAAAAGAGGCATGTTATGGATAGGTTGCAAGAAAGTGGTTTGATCTTGACTTGGACTAGGGATTAATGTTTCCTCATGCTTAGGATTAGACTCTTGACATACCTCTTGGGTTGCTTGAATGGAAGTGGATAGCTCTTGGGTAGACTTGACATGTTCTTGAGGGTTATTGACATGGAGGTACAGTAGCTCTTGACTTGGGTTCATGGTAGAAGGTTCTTTGATAAGCTCAAGGGGTTGCAAATGACATGAAGGTGTTGTAGGATTTGATATGGGATTGGAAGAATCTTTGGTAAGGTCAAGGACTGAAATTTGGGGGCATGGTTGACTTTCTGCTAGTAGCCCTTGGATCACATCATTGGTAGGTGTATGGATAGGTGAATGAGGGGATTTAGCTTTCTCCCTAGCTTTTCTCTGGTAGTATAAATTTGGCAAAACTCTTTCCCACAACTCATCTGATTCTTTTTTGGTCACCCATTTAGAGTTTGAGGAACTCCATAATGGTGTTGGCGTGGGATTGGCATGTTTTGGAATATGTGTCTTAGGAGTTAGCGAAGGAGGACTAGTAGAAGTGGTATATGATTTCCCCTTTGAGGTGGCAGTTGCCCTGTCAATAGTATCATTAAGACGGGAAAAAAAGGTATGATTTTGGGATGAGGCACAGCTAGTACTGGCACATTCAGCTTGCAAGATTGCCATTTCTTGTTGTAAGACTTGGATTTGTTGGTTAATTGCTATACACGCTTGGGGTGACAGACCTGAGTTTATTTGCAATTTCAGGTATTGGAGTTTTTGACCAAAATATTCCAATTGGTGTTCCATTGACACAAGACCGAAAAAACTTCCTGGTTTGGATGAGCAACAGTAGAAGGCAGATGTGCAAAAAAGTTGATATATATGCGCAACACTGGTGAAGTTTGCATGCGTCAAAACAGAGTGCAGATGCTCAATACTGTCAAATGTGCAAAAGTCGGTGTACATGCATAAATCTAGCTCTTTGCTTGTGTTTTCTCAGAACTTGGAAATTTTGGATCATTTTCAAGATTTTTTAGTGTTTTTGGTTTGAAAAACTTGGTGTTTCTGATGATGTTGATGTTCAATTATGGCAAAAGCACAGCAAACACATAGAAGTTTTCCATGATTTTTATCTTTTTTTATGTTTTTTTGTGTTTTTGGACTATTATGACTCAAAGACAAGTACAACCTAGGCAAGATGGGACAATATCCATTGAATCCTCTAGCTGTGCCACTCAAAGCGTGTAGCTCCAGAATCTGGTAGCACCGGCTCCCCTCCACGGCACTCACTTCTCACGCATACCAGATTCAGGTTTTCTTAGGCTCGTCCCCACACCGAACCTTAGGATTGTCCCTGCTACCTCTACTAAGAGTCACCTGAATTGAGGCCGTTTCAAGAGCTCCGCCCTTTGCATCAACGAATAGGGGTTTTTGGCTTACTACACAATTAGTTCTTAGATAGGGCAACCATTCGAGTGGTTACACGTGCGGCGGTGCTACTCTCCGTTATGGAGTCTCCCAGCCTCAAAGGGTTACGCCTATGAGGGTTTTGGGGGAGGTTGGCCGTTAGTGTAACATAACAGCACTCGTTGCTTGAGGTTTTCACCCCAAGCACAATTTATTTTAAGTGGCTTGGTAGGGCTTGGCTTTAGCCTGTTACCACTCAGGGTCGTTCCCACTTGGACAGGCGTGCATCCAAGGGCAGGCCCCCCTAAAGGTTTGACAAAAAAAATGACAAGTCTGGCACTTTGATCACCCAGTTAAGGGGAGAGCATAAGCCTATTGTCATTCGCAAGCACAGAGTACAGTGGTTAATCCAACCTAGTTAAAATAGAAAAACTAAATGGGCTAAGCTAATTTGTGCACTCACACGATTGTTAACTTGACAAGTGATTAATCATAGCATTGTTCATTTCCCATTTGTTAACTTTGAAAGTGATTAATCATAGCATTGTTCATTTCCTGTTTGTAAAGGAAAGCAATGATTAAACTAAAAAATAAATCCACAATGCAAGATAGCAAATTGGTCCAATTTCTTCCTTCCTAGTTAGGGACTATGTGTAGTTTGTCATGAAATGCATTTGAATACTTCACCCCTAGTTAGGCTAGATGAACCAAGCAAAATATCTAGATGTTAGTTCCAGCATGCAAAAGTCAAAGAAACCCAAAATAGAAATCAGAAGACAGATGCGCAACACTGCTGCCTAAATGCGCAGAAACAGGGAGTGTGCGGCTTTTTGAACAGAAGCGCAAATACAGAGATCAAATGCACAAAAGAATGAGGTACAGGTGCAAAAATAGCAGATGCACAAAAGGATGAGGTGAATGCGCAAATTGAGAGTTTAGATGTGCCAGTTCATCAGATGCATCATTTTGGAAGGCAAATGCGTTGTTTCAGAAGCTGAATGTGCAAAATTGGCTTTGTCAGAAACCTGTTCGTCACCTGTATGGACCTGTCTTCAAGAAAACTCAATTTTTTTTTTATTAGTAGAGGGGCAAGGGCCCCACGGTGGGCGCCAAAATGTGAGGGGGAAATTTGGTTATTCAAATCAATGAAAAATAATCCCAAACATCTACAAAATAATAAAGATAAAAGAGATTTAAAATAAAGAACAGACAATACCTTCACCTTTTACCTTTTTGCCTTCTGTAGTTCGCCTATCTTCGTTCGATCTTGATTGTGAAGCCCCCAGAAGCTGCTGCTTGCTTGCTTGTTTGAAGATGACAAATGAAGAATGGCTAGGATACTTTGGTATTTGAAGATGAGCTTCAAATATAGAAATGGAGGATGCTATGAAGTGCTCAAATATAATGGGGGTGCCAAAGGCGCGCTTAGATTCTTGCAGTATAAGTTTACACAAACTCCAAATATTGAAATGAAGAGAAGAAGGTTATATTTATAGAAGAGAGTGAGGGAAGATCAATGGTTGAGAAGAAAAGAATGAATCAACGGAGGAGGATTGTTGAGGAACGTGCAACAAATGGAAGAAAGACATGTGTCATTCAAAAAGAAGCTTTGTTGAGTTAAAAGCTTTCTTGATGAGTTTTCATTTTCTTTAAATTAGAATTTATTTTTCTAATTTAAGAGCAAAGTTGTTTTAACTCAGCTTTTACTTTTGTATGACAAGAGGAATTTATTTTTAGAAGATATTGAAGATAAGAAAAAGAATTAAATAAATAAATTTATTTAATTTAGAAGATAAGAAAACAAATTAAATAAATAAATTTATTTAATTCATTTTTAGAAGATTTGGAAGGTAAGAAAGCAAATTAAATAAATAATTTTATTTAATTTAGAAGATAAGAAAACAAATTAAATAAATAAATTTATTTAATTCATTTTTAGAAGATTTGGAAGATAAGAAAGCAAATTAAATAAATAAATTTATTTAATTTATTTTTAGAAGATTTGGAAGATAAGAAAGCAAAATAAATAAATTTATTTAATTTACTTGCACATGATTTTAGAAGAATAAATAAAATATTTAATTATATTTTATTTTTGGGGATTTTAATTTAAATAAATTTGTATTTTATTTAAATTAGGAAGAATGAAAGATTTAATTAAATAATTAAAATTATTTAATTACTTAGAAGAATGGATGTTTTAATTAAATAATTGAAATTATTTAATTATTTAGAAGAATAAAGTTAATGTAGATGAAATTAATTAAATAAACGAAATTTATTTAATTAAATGGGAGGAAGTGAATCAAATAAATAAATAAATTTACTTATTTATTAATAGAGGACTATGAAGATGAAATAAATATTTAAAATATTTATTTAAGTAGAGTCATGTCATTTTTAGGTGTATACAGTAGCATACATTGATCTCAACACTATCATAAGAGTAAGAGACTAGTCAGGGCTAGATGTCATGCTCCTAAGAAAGAGAAAGCTCATCATTAGAGATCCTAAAAGTTACATTCCTAATCAAAGCAAAGAATCAAAGCAGAGTAGTGTTTGAAGCCTAATCAATATGAATTAGAAGAATCAAGTTGTATTGCTGATGCTGAGGATGTGTTCCTGTTTTGAAGCATGTTGTATATTGAATTGTATATGGTGATGCAAAGAAGACTTGGCCTCCAGAAGAAGGTGACAATCCTTGTTTCAGAGTGTTTACTCTTTGAAGACTATCTAGAAGATTGCTCTGCATTTTCATTATCTTGCTATTAAGCTTCTACGGTTTGGAACATAGCTTTGTACAGTATTATCTTATGTATGTTCCAAGTTTCATGATGTATTGATCACCAGAAGGTTGCTTTTCTGCTGATCGTTTGAAGACAGTGTTAGTTCTGTTAAAGCATGGTAATGGAATGCTATGCATTTCTATGAATTTGAAGATATGGTCTTGCAGTTCAAGAGTTAAGTTGAGTATGATGTAAATATGCTAAATCCTAAGCTTCAGAGCATTTGATCTTCTGTAGTGAAAGATATAAGTGACTAAGATCCGGTTCAGGCTTTGATAATGTAATGTGATGTTGAAAGGTGAATGAAATGTTCTGTATTCCTTTGCATTTGTAGATATGGCTATGCAGTTCAAGATTTGTGTTCAGAAGGTGGTAAATGTGTTATTTCCAAAGTTCCAGACCATCTTTCCCTCCGTAGTGAAAATTATGATTGATAAAGTACCAATATGTGCTCTAGCAGAATGTAGCATTGAAGACTCACTGGAATGCTCCGCATTCCTCTAGAAGTAAATGATTGACCTTGCAGTTTTGCAAATATGTTCTTGAATGTGCATTTCATGTCTCTTTCCTATTTCAAGCTTCTTGGTGGTCCGCAACTTAGTTTTTCAATTGACAGCATGTTACAGTGTGTTCCAGATAACAGTGTGCTCTTAGAGTTAATGATTGAAGGTGTGCGACACAATTCTTTGATGTGTGGTGGCAAAGAAGTGTTTGGGGATGTTTTATGAGTCATGTAGACTCATCTAGAAGTGTTTCACAAAGATCTTTCTTGTTTCCAGTATCACACAAGATTTTCTAGTTGATATGGCCATTACTCTTCAAGTGTTCATGAGCTTACCTTAAAGATGTCCTATTTTCAAATGAGCAGAGTGTGCATAGGTAATTCCTTGATGTTTGAAGCTGTGAAGGATGTTTTGGACCTGGTTAAGCAAGTGTTGGGGTCTGTAAGGATTGAGTCTTTTGCTGGTGTAATGTGTTGTCCTAATTAGACCTATCTTCTACACGTTTCATATTGTGTATTGTATGGCAGACTTGTAAATGTATCTTTCATGTTTAAATTTGGCCGACAAGCTATGTAATCAATGTAATATCATGTATAAATAGTAGATTAGATTGACTGCGGAGGATATGATTGGAAGTAGATGAATAAGGTTAGCAAGCAAAAAAAGCAAAATAATACATTCTTGTGTGCGACTGTGAGAGAAAAAGCAGATGTCGTTGATGCTGTCGTGATTCATCTTGAAGACTTATTTGAGATAGTGATCAAGTATATAGTGTGCCTGATTGATCATATTTTCAGTAAAGAGTGTGTGAAGAGACAAAAGTGTAATCATCAAGTATGAGCTTCAAAAGTAGTTTTTAGACAGTTAAAAGATTGTCATATTGTAATCATTTCTGAGTTTGTTCTCAGATTAGGGAGTAGATGCTTTCTTTGGGTTAAATCTCCTAAAACAAAGTCATCAGGGAGTAGAAGCTTCCTTGGGAGTGACCCTAAATCAAAGTTACTTAGGGAGTAGCAACTTCCTTGGGTTAAAGTCCCCAAAATAAAGTTATTATTTGAGCTTCATATATTGTGAGTTAATCCTCACCATGGTTTTTCCCTTCTAAGGTTTTCCACGTATATCTAGTGTTATGTGTTGTTGTAGATTGTGTTAATCTTTCATGTTCATGTTAATATTGTGATGCTTAAGTTCTAATTTACTCCGGATAAGCTGAAGTTGTTGAAATTAAAGAATTGCTTAGATACTGATTCACCCCCTCTTAGTATCCTAGTGTGTCTAACACTTAAGTTACTCACCATCATGCCTCCTTGATCTCAAGATAGACATTTTCTTTGGGTATGACATAAAAGCCTCCAAGGAATTGGGTATTGGGTGTAAAGTCCTTATCCCTAGCTATCCGGATAGGGTGAAGTGTTCTTAGTTAGGTAAGAACATGGATAGGTATTCTATTGTGTGGGCCTACACTATGAAATCACTCTTACTTGAATAATTCTAGGTTTGTTCATGTGTTTGGCGTGTTTTCCTTGTTCAATACTAGTAAAAGACACTTTAGCCGTGAAGCAATTCGCACCAACTTCCTTGTTAAGTCAAGTCAGCCATTATATCTTTGTGTTTGTTTTTCTTGCCAAAAATCTCAAAATCCAAAAAAACCAAAAAATCTCAAAATCTAAAAAATCCAAAATATCTCTAAAAAACCAAAAAAAATCAATCTTCCAACCAAAACTAACATCTAGATCCTAACCATTCATGCCCATCTAATTATCTTATCCCAATCATCTCTTTCATCTGATCCAATTCATTTTACCGTAATCATCCATATGGCAATCGAATATCCTTATGGCTTCCACAGAATGTTTAATGAACTCAAAAGATTATATGGAAAGTATCCGATCACCCCTACATCATCATCCCTACCTCCCATCAACAACTAATCCAAATTATCCATACCCCAAACTTATCAAACATCCACCTTACCCCAAAACTCACAAGTCTAAATTCTTAACCATGCTTCATCTTCACACATACTAAATCTCACTATCTCACAACTCCAACAACAACAAGCCCTTCTCCAACAATCCCAACAACAAACACAAGCCCTTCTTCAACAACTCATAGCCCAATAAACACAAACACAACCACAATCCCATATGTCATCCTCATCAACTTCATACCAACCTAGTCCAACCACAAATGATGCAGGAGCACCTGGGCATATATGTAATCTTTCATTGCCAAAAAAGGAATGGATACCTCAGTTTTGTTTGATTTTAATCTAGTATGTTGTTTGTGATTTCCAAGATGTTGGTCGTGTTGTCACGGTTGATGGCGATCACACGTTGCATTCTCACTATGTCATTTTTGGGTTAGTTTAGTTGATTTCCATTCACTTTTGATTGTTGCGATCATTTCAGATCATACAGGAAATCAAAGGTATTGACATTTGATGTGAAGTCTTCCTGGCCTCTGCTAGTCATTGCTTAGTTGGGTGACTTAGTGTTACCAATCCATTTCAACAACTGATTCCTCTATTTTCCTTTGTGGAGGGTGATGGTTTATTGATTACATTAATGCAATGCATGGCCAGTCCATGGATAGTAATATGGGATGCCTTTGGTGCAGATATAACTAAAGTTTAGTTTTCTTTGCATAATCAACCTCACCTCCATAGAAGCATGGTCCAGTAAGGCATGTAGGAGTGAAGTCTTTTATTTTATTGTTAGACAAACCTCATGTATTGGTGGTTAAGAGGTAGATTTTACAAAATGATCAAACCATGGATCAATATCTTAGCATATTTGCTTGGAGCACTCTCTTTTCTCTCTTTTATATTAGGGCATGGAGCAACCGAACAACTTCAAGCAAGCACTCCTCCCATAGGATGGAATTCCTATGACTCATTCTCCTAGACCATCACTGAAGAACAACTTCTAGACAATGTAAAAGTTGTTGCCGATAAGATTTTACCACATGCATATGAGGAGATATATGCCTGAAGCATATACAAATTCTCTAGGATTCGATGTAATAGGTGAATGGAGGAAGCATGTTCCTAACCTCGCGAGATGGTCATCTTCAAAGGGAGGAAAAGGATTCATAAGCATTGCAGATCATGTTTACAAAATGGGTCTGAAGTTTGGTATTCACATAATGCATGACATTAGTACCGAGGCAGTTAATGCCAATACACCAATCATGGGACCAAATGGCCTTGCATATCAAGAAAGAGGTAGGAATTAGAGATATTGTATTGAATTTAAAGACTTTCCTTTTTTATCAAACAAATTTGCAATGAAAATTAATATGCATTGAAAATAAGAGGCGATGCCTCATATGTTATGGTATAGCATTGAAATGAAAAGACATGTATAGATAATGACGAGAAGTTGATTGGTAGTGTGGGGGTGACCAAATAGAAAGAGAAAATAGAACAAGGGGAAAA
The DNA here is from genome assembly GCA_027924645.1 of Cunninghamia lanceolata. Taxonomy (NCBI): domain Eukaryota; kingdom Viridiplantae; phylum Streptophyta; class Pinopsida; order Cupressales; family Cupressaceae; genus Cunninghamia; species Cunninghamia lanceolata. Next base: position 6,572,414 of record BSBN01000165.1, on the reverse strand, counting down.
AAATGATTGAGTGCCAGAGGAATGGGGGGCCCAAATAAAAGTGAGATCAACTTGATTTGAGGGTCAACCTGTTGAGAAAGGTAGAGCACATCTAGAACACAACAACAGTAGAAGTTATAATACTTAGAAATTGGAGAACATGGTGGGTGAATAAGTTGTGTGTGTGGAGCTGGGTCGATGGAAATTGAAGAAGAGGAGTAGCAGTCCCATAATTTGTATTGATTTGTGAATTAAAAAACACTGTAAAGGATCAATAAATTTGAAATTGTGATCAAGTGTTGCAATGGTTAATGTAATTGGTTGAATCTAATTTGATTGCGATAAATGTTATTGGTTGAGTTCCTGTAGTTGGTTGTGAATTTGCAATTTACCAGGTTAAATAATTGAATTTGATTTGTTTGTGAATGAATTCATGTTGAAGGTTCAAAGAATTAGCAGTCCCATAGGACCCCTAATTCCTGTCTACACCAACATATCAAGCTAATCCTGCCTCAACCTACCCAAAATTTTCCAATATCAACCAATATACATATCAATCCATACCTCAAGGTCATCCAACTATTTGTTCAAACATTTCACCTCACCCCCAAATCTACCTACAAGGCTATCAACATCCTTTACAACAAGAACATGCTCGTCCTAGTTGTCCTTTGAGCCAAAATCCAACATCCATAAGTCCTCCTCGTGCTATCTTTGACAAGGGAAACACCACTCCTTATGCATCCCATGTGTATCCATCATCATCGAACCATATTCTTATCCAAGAGCCTCAAAGTTAATGTCCTTCTACCCCACTAATTCATCCAATTCTTCCATCACAATGCCCTCCCATCTCACAAAACCCTTCAATCTCTTCATCACCATGTTCCTCTAGCGTTCCGCTAAAGGATTCATTGGAGAAACTTGTACAATGATTGGTCAAAGAAAATTTGATTGAGCTACCACCAATAAAACCATTTGGACAAAACCAAGTTAAACCCCATTGGTATAATGAAAATGATTATTGTGCATACCATAGGGTTAAGGGACATTTGATATTCAAATGTTACACACTTAATAGAGTGCTCCAAAACCTCAAAATTTGTGGTAAGATTGTACTCAACAATCCTAATCCATCCAATTCCATTATCCCTCTACCTAATCCCAATCCCAATCCTAATCCATCCAATCCCATTATCCCTCCACCTAATCCCAATCCTAATCCTAATCCATCTAATCCTATTATCCATCCACCTAACCATAATCCCAATTCTAATCCATCCCCTCCTATTATCCATTCACCTGATCCCAATCCTAATCCTACAACATCCACCATTATTTTCCACCCATTATATTGTACATCCACCCATACAATTATGAAGGATGTGATCCAATGGCTATTAACAAGGAATCAACCATCTCCATGTCATCACGCACCTATCCTTGAACCTATCCAAGAACCTTCAATCAATATGTTTATTCCTCCAAACACAACATGTAGTCCACAACCCATCAAGCCTCTTGAAGAATCTCTTACCATAATTGCAAGTCAAGATCCATCATGTAGCCATGTTGTTGATCATCTAGAGCCTATCAAGCCTATCCAAGAGTCTCCCACTCCCATACAAGAAAACCAAGAGTTATGTCAAGAGTCTAGTCTAAATCATGTGGAAACATCAACCCCTCATCCTTATCAAGATATAAACACCCTATCTAATTCCATTCTCGATTCCATTCCATCATATGATCAACCTATCCATAACCTATATCTTTTCTATGATCAATATATTATCTATGACCAAGACCCTATCCATGAGCAAGAAATTCAAATTCCTCCTATACATAATTCACTTAATCTCATCCATAATACCACCACTTCCAACACTAGTCCTATCCATCCTCTAACTAATCCTATCTATTATCCAACAACATCCACTTCCCTTGATGAGACACTTGGTCCCCAAGAAAATATAGACAATCGAATCTTTATTGTGCATAATGATGATTAAGATCCTCATGATCCTCCACCATCCTCTATTGATCCCATTCTAAATCCATCATCCTATCCTCTTGGATCCAACACCTTCATTCGTGGTGTTTCTCTTCATTCGTGGTGTCTCTCTTGTAGGAGATAAACAACTTCTATCCACCACTCCACCCTCCCCATCTAATAATGGACTCACATCTTGTGTCTTGTATAATAGACATCCCATTGCACATCGCATGCTCCAAAACATGAATTATCATGGCAAAGGCTTAGGCCTTCATGAATAAGGTATTTTGGAGGCCATCCATGTAAAAGTTCCTCCACGATCGCATGGCCTTAGCTATATACCCCAAGGAAAACAATCCCAAGATGTTGGTACTACCTCTATTCCTTCCAAATCCACTTCTTTCCATCCCAAACCCCATGCAGCCCATCACACTGCCAAAACATATGTTGCTATCCCTCCTTCGTCATCACACAAATACCAAAACCATGTGACCATACACCTTCCTCCACTCTTCCCAATGTCTAATATCCTCATCCTCACATCCCCTCATCCCTTTGTCCACAATTCCACTAATCCATCCATCCACACATCTTGTTCCCTTAAATCCCCTAAAATTCCTACTCATGATCAACGAAGGCACACATCGACCAAACATGAAGCTATCACAACCCCCATGGGATTCAAAAAATAAAATTTGCATGCCTTCCCATATAAATCAAAAACTCCATTAAAGCCTAACAATGATCATGCCACAAGGCATCAATCTCTAACATCCAAGCAAAATCTCACACCTCAAAAAGTAAAAGCAAAAACAAAAATAGTGTGGGTCCCCAAGCTAAAAGCACTTAATCCAAATAAAGCATACACAATACAAAAATCCCGTTCCTTATCACAAAATCCTACAATTCCTAAGACCATTTGGGTCCCAAAATTACTAAATCGACCATACCCTAATCAAATATCTCCATTACCCTCAACTCCTCCCATTCAAAAGCTTCAAAATCCAATTTTGTGTGTGCAACCTATGGTCTTGATTCCTTTCCATTCAACAACATTCCCACATACCTCCATTTCCCCATCTTCTATCTACTACCCCTCATATTTCCCCCATCATATCCCTATGGTCCATGCTTTTGCATAATCCTTCCAATCCATACCTATCTAGCTAAACAATCTAGTCAAATTATCTAATCACCTTCTTGGTTTTGTTCCAATCTTGTTGTCAACCCAATCAATTAATCATCATCATCAATGGGATATATCATTCCCTCATCCTTGTGTTGATCTAGGGATATATCGTTCCCCACAATGACAACACTATCTCAATCATCAATCAATCAATTATCGATTTACCGCTTGACAGGGGCAATACCTTGTTTGTTTTTTAATCAAATAGTATCATATAATGTGTTGTACCTTAACCAAATCACCTATCCAGTCACTTTATCAATTGTCACATCATTTGATCTCAAACAATCATCATCTAGCCTCATCTAGGGATATATCATTCCCATCATCAGGCGCTTATCCAAACATCACTCAAACTCTTTGGCAATAGATACAATGGTCATGTGACTTGTGTCGTCATTTGGTCTTTTGTTTTTAAATTTATCTTTTCTATCTCCTTCTTTTGCTTTATCAAAGCCACCTAGATCCATTTATATCTTGGTGTGTTACGATTAGCAGAGAATGGGGCATAGCATTTTACATGTTTGTTGGATATTCTTATCACCACGGATAATATTCATATATTGTGTCTAAATAAGGTTGTATTACAATGTGTATAAGGATACTCCTTTTGTTTTCAGTGTCAAGTCCGTGCAAAGGACACAAAGTCACCTTGGTCCCTTATACCTTGGTGCATAATATCCTCTTGCTATATCAAACTAGGGATTCTCTACATACTCTACCAACATAACCATATCTTCTCTATCCACTTTAATTCTTCACCTCTCAACCTATCTTTATCCATTATTTATTTTACCTATCTCTTTCAACTTAACAATCCATCCTATCTATCCATTCCTAACATTTAACCTTATCCATCCTTTTCCTTGTTTTCATCCAACCCCTTTTCATCCATTTTGAGAGCATACCCATGTTCTTCTAACATGCTTATCCTCTCGAGGGGTCATTCCATCCTTACATAATTCCTCCTCATCAATCCTTCAAGTGGATGGGGCATCCTTTTCCCTCCATCCATACCTTTTCTTCTTTGAAATGACGTTACTTATCTTAGTTGCAACATCATCTCAAAAGAGGGGCAAAATGTAGACAACTAAAACTGACCATGTCTTACAACATTGCCTTTCGACATCCCCTTGCATCCTCTTGCGACACTTAGTGACACCTTGTCCTAGGTCCCCTTTTACGACCCCTTCCAATTAGTTAAACAAAGTATATTTATTTAATTAATTTATCCTCTCTAGTCGAATTAAATAAATTCTATTTATTTATTTCCCATATTACTCCAACTAATTTAAATAAATAAAATATTTATTTAAATTAGCTCTCACATGCAACATGTCTCTCATAATGTAAATAATTTTATTATTTAAATTATTTATCCCCACTCACATCCCTATTTTTAACCTCATTCATTGTGCTACATAAGCACTTCCTCTCCAAAATCAGTTAAAAACCCCATTTATTCACACTCCCCTCCTTATTTTAGTCACCCATCATCCTCATTTATGGCGTGTCATAAGCACTAAAATTAACTTTCAATCTTATCCATCCACCTCATCCCTCACCCTTCTAATCCTAGCCATCCATTTGATTCCCTCTCCTATAAATAAAACTTTTATTTCATTTTCAAACCCTCACACTCTCATGAAATTTCGTACACACACATATCTATCAATTTTCATTTATCTCATATCATTTTCTATCAAGATTATGCTGGTTGTGTAAGCAGCCCACAAATCATCCATAGGACAAATCAATGGAGTTTGGGTGCACTCCATTTCGTCTTATCATAAGTCTGGATTTGTGCAAGGTCTGAAGGTATTGTTGTATTACTTATCTTTATGTTATTGCTTTGCACGATTTTATAGGTTTCAACACCCATCAACTTATCTAATTTATTTTTAGTTGTAAGAGGCTTATTTGGGAATGCCCTATCTAGCTATGAGATCTTCACATCTTCTCTTTTGACATGCTTACCTGATGCTCTAATGTTTCTTTCAATGTTTATGGATAAAGCATAAACCTCCTTGAAAGTTTGAGGATTCTTGTCTCTCAAGCAATACTCAATTTTAGAATCAAAAGCACCGCAGTAGATGACTAGGCACTTCATTTGGCCTAAGGTTTGGAGGCACCTTCCTCATAGTCATGATGAACCTATTGGTTAAGTCCACCACTATTTCATTTATTCCCTTCTTTATGGTTGTAAGTTCATGAATAGCAAATTTAGGGTATATTCTATCCCCATACTACAATATAAAAACTCTCATGAACTCCCCCAAAGAATCAATACTATTATCTAGGATACTTTTGTACCATTCCTTAGCAATTTCCTCTAATAAATGAACAAATAACTTCATCGCTACATCTTCATGATCTATTTCATACTCATCCATGACATTAATGAAGTGCCTCAATTGTTCTTCATTGGTGACTACATTGTTGCCTTGCAATCTCAATATATTTCCCATTGTTTCATTTGGAATTGGATTAGGGAAGTCAAGGATGCCAAAAAAATCTAATTGCTTATACCTCTCTACTCCCAAAGGCTGCCTAACTAGAGGGAACCTTTGAGCCCATCTCTGGAATGCAAGTTTGGCATTTGGCATGTTTCCCAACATTTTATTTGGTTGTTGATTAGGAACAAAATGAATTGGACCTAAGTTCCCATTTTGCTAATTGGGAGGATGTTGATCATGATATTGATTCATACCCTGCTATTGGGTTTGTTAAGCAAGTAGAGATTGTTGTTATTCAATTCCTTCTTGTAGTTCTTGTCTCCTATGTCTAATATGATCAAGCAAGTCTAGCTCCTCATTAAAGATTCTCTCCCTTTCCTAAGCATCTATTATGTCAAAAAATGTCCCCTTGGGGGCTTTTCCCTCTTAAGGTTTAGTTCTTAGGTCCTTAGAATGCATTAAGAGCATCTTGCATGTTAATTTTGACTCCCAATGAGAAAACCCCAAAGTCTTATGGCAAATAGGACCTAGGGGGTACTATTTAGATGATCCTTGAACAAAAATAGCAGGGTGGACTTGGGCGCTAGTGCCCTAGTCCTACCCTATTTTGGATCTATCCTAAATTTAAATGTTGATTTTATGACCATTATTTAGTTCCTATGCCGACATCTCATGTTTGAATTATGAAATTCTTAGCAGGAATCTTTATAGTTGCATATATAAGCATGATTAGGTTTAATTTACAAACTAGATGGACTTTATGTATACTGGTGATTATAGAGCATTCAAAATATTCATTGTGTTGCAGAGTAGAGCATTGTTATTGTGTTTGTATTTGTAGATTTGGCTCCATCTCCTCATGACATGAAGAGCATCTTCCTTCCATGAGATCTACACTTCAAGGTGATATCTATTGTGTTTTCAATCATTTATCATTTGGATTTTTGCCTCTATCCCACTGAGATACGTACTCTTATCTGACAATGGTGTTCGGAAGACTTGAATGTCTCTCCAGGGCTTGACTGAGGCAAGCCTCTAAACACCACAACCCCCTCCCACACTCCTTTGTGATTGTAGGTTACAAGTACCAAGTTTCACGGAGTGGAGTTGCAGAAAGGAGGTTGCAGACAACAAGGATTCAGGATTTGAAAGAAAGAGGACAGTGTGCAACATTTTGGGACAAGGGTGCTAGTCCCTGTGTCCACTTTTTATGAGGCAGAAACGGAAGATACAATGCAAATCAATGTTAGAAGGAGATTTATATTCTATGACGAAAACTATACCTTGGACTAGGGCACTAGTCCAAGTGTCCCCAATAGTTCTGCATCCCAAACTTCAAAAAACAATGAGTTAATAATCTCTATCCTTCACCTTAGTCTGAAAGGATTTGTCGTAATTCATTAATTTCCCTATTGTTTTGCTTATTTAGGGTTTTAAGAGTAATTGAGCATTAAATTGAGATATTGTTTGATACATCTGAACTTTTGCATCGTTACAAGTGGCAGCCCAACCTGATAGGTGATTGCTCTCGCTTAGTGGAGATTCAACTCGGTTGATATGCCCTTGAATGTTTGGTGAGAAGGGAGGATTTGCCTTTGAAACCTAAACCTAAACTCATCCCCTTATTTTCACCCCTAAACAACATCCATGTGTGAATGTTCACTAGCATCATGAAAATTAGTATCATGATTATTCCCTTGTGACCTAATGGGTGAAACAGGGTGCTGACCAACTAGATATGTTTCCAAATTTTGGTTTTGCATGCCAAATGTCCTTCTCTATGCATCTCTAAATCTATCCCTACTTCCCTTTCTACTGATATTATCATTCCTTTGGACTCCATACGTATTTCTATTCATTCTCCTAATTGTTCTGAGCATGTTATAATCAGAGTCCTCTGAAGCATACTGCTAGTATTGGTTTCTTATGTCTACAAATGCATCATTTCTACCAAAAGTACCTACTTGGTTCTAAATGTTTTGTCTAGAGGACTTACCAACATTTCTATCTCTTCGTCTATTTCTTTGACTTATGGTGCAGTCTAATGAACTCTCAGGCATTGATTGATCTCGGTACCTCCTCCTTTAGTCCATTGCAAATTCTTTCAACTATGAATTGATTTATGGGATGACAAGAACATAGTCACCACTCTTCACTCAGAAGAGATAAACTTTCAAGTTCTAAAATAAATATTGTTGCAACCATAAACTTAAATATTGAATTGCAAATGTATAAAATGTAACTAGACTTAGATTTTTTCCTAGCAACGACGCTATTTTGTTGGTGTAAGTTGACGAGAGGCCACAAACGACACCCAACAAAATGCACCCAACACTGGTTGCAAAATTTATTCAATAAATTATCAGGGTTTGCAAGGTAAAATCAAGAATCTATATCCCTGGCAACAATGCCATTTTGTTGGGTCCCAAAACCACAGGTTCACAATCCTAAAGCATTCTTTCACCTTCTAGGCTAGGGGTGTCATCAAGAAGGTGAAAAAGAGTCTCATTAAAAGATAGAAGAAGGTTAAGGGACAATTACCAAAAGGAATGTCAAACCAAAGAGTTTAGGGGTGGGATTCGTGGTTCTAGAAGAACTTGGAACCTCAAGACGAAAGTAAAATTCTAGGGTCTAAGAGAACCTAGGAACTAGGGAAAAAAGCAACAAGGACTTGGGTTCTGGGGGAACTTGGAACCTCAGGATGGGAAAAATGAATGGGGAGAACTGGCATTCATGGTCTAGGAAGGATTAGGAACAAGGGAATAGAGATGGTAGGAAATTGGGGTCTTGGGGAACCAAGGAATGCAAGGACTTTGGAACTAGGTGGAAAGGCTCCAAGGACCCCCAGTAACCTAAAAACCTACAAAGGTATGAAAAATAGCAGGAAAAGCCCTTCAATTTCAAAATTTTGGTGAACCTCATGTTGACATCATCATCATGAATATGTAAGGAAGCTAAGGTAGAAGAAAAACTTCCCACACTAATCTTGAGAGGAGGGTTATGCAATTTTAGATCTTTACAACAATTACAAAAATTATACAGAAATAAACAAAAATAGCAATCATGCCACAACACAGTGATTTATGTGGGGAAGACTCTTTTGGGAGAAAAACCCCACACTCCAAAAACAACCCAATATATTATTCAGAAATTTCAACAAGATTACAATATACTTGCAGAGAAAGGTTTCACAAGAGTATCACCAACCAGATATCTAGAGGCAACTCAACATCTATAAGACTCTCACACACAACCTCCATCTCAAGCACCTAATATATAGGAGATACAATATATAAAATTGTCAAATGGTAATACAAAACCATGAAAACCACCCAAAAGTGGCACCCAAGTTCTTAGGGTTTCATTATCTCTAATCAAATATGCCTTGTGATGTGTCAAAACACACATCAAAATGTGTAACCCCCTCTTAGATCTCTTTTTTTGTGTCCAACACATTTTTACATTTTTCAATACGGGATGCCCAACTTCGAAGGCCATAACTTTTGATTCGAGAGGATGATTCAGCCCTTTTTTAAATTGAAGAGCTTGAAGAGATCTATGCACTGAGCACCCTTGATGGTAGTGCAGATGACTTAAAATTTTTGTTTTGCCCAAAAACCAATTCTATAGCCTATAAATTGAGTTCTTTTTTTTTTTCTTTTTTCTTTTTAAATATTTTTTTTTTATAATTGAAAAATCACACTTTTTGTAATTGCAAGGTTGAGACACCTTTTCTAACATTCTATCGCTTGTTCAAAACCTTGCAAGAACAAAGAGAATATCAACTCCATGATTTAATTACTAGGGGCTGAGAGGCCCATAGACTCCAAACACCATCTGAACTTCTCTATGATCATAGGCTTAGTCACTTATTTGTGCTCATAGGCTTAGTCAATGAATTTGCAACATTTATCAAAGTCTCTACCTTAACTATCTTCACCCTACCATCCTCGACCATATCTTTAACAAAATGATATTGTACATCAATGTGCTTTGTCCTAGCATGAAATGTTGGTAATCTAACTGTCACAATAAACTATGACTGCACTTTGTTTTATCCCAATATCTAAACATAGTATCTCAAGCCAAATGGATTCTTTACAAGCGTGAGTAGATTCCATATACTCAGCTTCAGTAGTGGACAAAGCAACCATAGCCCATCACTTACTCATCCAACTAATAACACCACCAATAAATGACATATCATCAACATATAATGCCATAAACAGGAAATAGTCACCATCTAATTTATAATAAACATAGTGATCTAATTTAGAATGCTCAAATCACAAACTCAGCACATATGTATCAAATTTTTGGTACCACATTCTAGGACTTTGTTTGAGACCATACAAATATTTATTCAATTTACAAACCAAATTACTTTTACCTTTCACTATGTAATGCTCTGGCTGTGTCATATAAATATCCTCCTCCAAATCACCATGAAAGAATAATGTTTTCACATCCATTTGCTCAACCTCTAGATCATAAGTTGTGGTAATAGAAAGCAAGATCTAATGGATGTCATTTTCACAACAGGAGAAGATATCTCACCATAATCAACACCCTCAACTTGAGAGTAACCTTTCACAACCAACTATGCTTTGTACTTCTCAATACCTCATTTTGAACCAATCTTTTTCTTGAACACCCATTTACAACCAACAAGTTTTCATCCTTCAGGCAATGGTACTAGATCCCATGTATCATTCTTTCTTAAAGCTATCATTTCTTTATCCATGTAAATCTTCTAGAATTCTGCATCATTCATATGTAATGCCTCTTTTACAAATCTGGGTTCATCCATGTTAGTATTCAAAGAAAAAATATATCTATAGTCATCATGTGAATACCTTTCAGGTGGTTGTCTAAGCTTTGTATACCTTTGAACAAACTGAGTTGGATTTTGAAGATTTAGAGCTATATGAGCTCTCCTTAACTTCATGTATATCTAGGGGTCTCAATTCAACTTTCTCAGGCGTAAAAGGAAGATGAATCACATCTTTCTATTCACTTTATTCTGGCTTCAATGTAATAGAAGAAGGCTTAGTTTTTCTAAAAATCACACTTCTACTATATATTACCTTTTGTACAACAGGATCCCAAAGCTTGTATCCTTTCACACCATAATTGTACCTGATGAAGATGCATTTCATAACTATGTTTTCCAACTTTGTTTGCTTGTTCTTTGGCACATGTGCATATGCCTTGCAACTAAAAACTCTAAGATGTCTCAATGAAGGCTTGTGACCCTACCATGTGTCCATGTACATTTTATCAACAAGAGCTGATGTAGGAGACCTGTTAATTTGGTGGAAAGTAGTGACAACAACTTCAACCCAAAACCTTTGTTCTAAACCAACACCACTAAGCATACTCCTAGCCTTCTACATTAGGGTCTTTTTCATTCTTTTTGCAACTCCATTCTTTTGTGGAGAATACGGAGTTGTGTTTTGTCTTTGAATGCCACAATCTTTACAACATCTGTCAAAATCATTAGAGTAAAATTTACCACCATTGTCAATCCTTAAACAAATTATTTTATTTCTAATATACAACTCAACCATTGCTTTAAATTCTTTAAATCAATTGAAAACTTCAAATTTATTATTTAGAAAGTATACCCATGTCCTTCTGCTATAATCATCAATAAATGAAACATAATATGTGGATTTTCCAATAGAAAGAACATGTGCAGGACCAAATACATCATAATGAATAATATCCAATACACCATAATATTTATTAGAACTTGAGTAAAACTAAACGTAGTTTTGTTTACCATAAATACAATGCTCACATAAATCAAAATCAAGATTACAATTAGTTAACCCTTCAACAAAGTTTTTTTATTTTTCAAGGTCCTTATACCCTTTTCTCCAATGTGGCCTAACCTCTGGTGCCATAACATAGTCTTCTCTGTAGGTAATCTTGATTCAGAAGAAAGAGCACCCTTAGGTACCCAAAAGCCATGACCATCCGCTAAAGAGAAAACCCTCACTTTTTCCAACGATGTAGTCACAAACTTACTTTTCACATAAGTACTATTGCATTCAATAGTGTATGCATCAAACTTATACAATGTGCCAAATTTGACACCTCTAGCAATCACCATAGAACCTCTAACCATCTTGCATCCTACATCAGAAAAGACTACTTGCACATCTGTATTTATTAGTTTGCTCACAGATAATAAATTTTATGCTAATCCAGGGATATGCAACACACCATTAATCTTGTTTACTCTACCATCAAGAAATTTGATTTTAACTTTACCATGAGCAACAATATTTAAATGAGAATCATCACCTAAGTACACATTACCTCCATTAAATTCTTCATATTCAGAAAAATAATCTCTATTAGGGGTCATATGGAAAGATGCACCTGAGTCAATTAACCATGCATCATTACCAACATGAGTGGCCAAAGTTGCAATAAACACATCATAATAAAAATCAAATTTCTTCTTTTTCTTATTGTTTTCTTCTTTGCACTCCTTACGGAAGTGTCCAAGCTTTCTACAATTCCAACAAATAACTTTGGATTTTCCAAGAAATTTGGATCTCCCCTTAGACTTGGATTCGTCACGCGTCTCGCTCTTCTTTCCTTTTTCATGAGGTATTCTAAGAACATTCAGGGCCTCTTTAGCACTAATCGATACCTCATTCTCATCTCTGCAAAAAGCAAAGAACCCACAACATCTTCAACTTTCAAAACAACATAAGTTCTCCCAATAGCCATAACAAGAGAATCCCAGTATCAGGCAAAGAACAAAGTAGAATCTAGCATCTCTCCTCCTCATCCATTTTTACACCAAATGATGCCAATTGAGCAACCAACATATTGAATGCTTCTAGGTGGTTTGCAATTCGTTCACACTCTTCCATTCTCAAAAAATACAACTTCTTCCTCAAGAAAATCTTGTTCACTAAATATTTGGCTTGATATATCTCACCATGTTTCTTCCATAGTTTCTTTGCAGAGGACTCTTCATGGACATTGATTAAAATAGAGTCTGCTAGCACAACTTGATTAGAACCTTGGATTTGTAGTCCATAACATCATATTGAGAAACCAAAGTAGCATATGTAGGCCTTGAAGCATGCTCATCAATAGCATCCCATATATCTTTATCAATTAATAGATCTTCCATCTTCAGCTTCCACATCTCAAAATTGTTACCAAAAAATTTGTCCACCTCTATTCTCCCTAATGTGCTCACCATCTAAAAATTCTTGCAACAAGATCACAAAGTATCTTCTGCACAAGATCCCACTTAAAACTGGATTAGTTCATGTTAGATGTGAAAAGTGGGAAGATGGTGAATAGTGTCAAAGTCTATCAAACCAAACCCTCCTTTCTCAATAATATTCAAGGACAAAAACTGAGCCAAGTCACTACAGATGAATGGGGACTTAGCTACAGGTTTGTGTACTCAGGAATGATATGGAAAGATAGATTATATTGAGAGATTTGTCAAACCCTAGATCGAATGAGCCTCAAACCCTAATTATAATGAAATTGGGTACAGACAGACATAATGCTATGGAAAACTAAACAGGAAGGCACTCAAGAAGGATCAGAAACATACCAAAAGTTGGATTTCCATAATTGAAAACTTTACGGACTACGGGGTAGGCACCCAAGTTTGATAGGACAATATTTCTGGAGATCTAGAGCAGTGAGATGTGTTGGATGATATCCTGATCTTGAGTTCAGGGGAAATCCTGTCAGGAGGACTATAGGATGGGTGCCCTAGTCTAGCAGGTGTGAATATCAGTAACTTTCTGCCAGATCCTAAATCTTTATCCTTTGAACTGCTTCTATGTACTTGCACTTCTCCAAATCCCGTACCTATAACCTGTAATCACAAAGAAAGGGGTTTGGGGGTTGTGGTGTTTAGGAGCTTACCTTGGTCAAGCCTCAGAATGACATTCAAGTCTTCCAACATCGTTGTTAGATAGAGTGCATGCCCAAGGAGGGCCAAATCCAATGATGAAATGAAATGACTGAAATACAAATGGATGTCACCTTAGGGGTGAAGACCTCATGGAGATGAAGATCCTTCAAATCATGAGGAGATGGATTGATGAAGCCAAATCTGTAATAAATAAACACAATAACAACACAATTTTGCTCTGCAACACAATGAAAGCCTTGAAATCCCTTAGCTCAATATCACAAGTTTGCATTATCCATCTAGGTGTAGAATGAAATCATAAACTCGTTTATATATGCTTTCCCACTAATTTAAATTGAAGAGGCCGACAGATGGAAACCTTTTGAGAGGGCCCAAGCCAACACATTTTAAATTTCATCCTGACAAATTAGGCTGGACTTGGGCATGAGCGCCTAAGTCCCAAGGCCCTAATTTGGTCTTGATCAAGGATTATAATAGGTCCCTAAGTCCCATTTGACATGGGTTTTAGGGGAAATTGCTCGAGGATAAATATTTCATTTGCAAAGTGTAAACACGGGGACGTAGGAGCTAAACTAGGAGGTAAAAAAGGCATAGAGAAACTTTTTACTCCATAACAGCTCAAAAAACCCAACAACCCACAATTGAAACCAAAGGCGATCAAGCTCTAATACCACTTGTAAGAAAGCCAAGGTAGCAGAACAACTTCCTACACTAATCTTGAGAGGAGGGTTATGCAAAAAAAATTAGATCTTTACAATAATTACATAAATTATTAAAAAATAAACATAAATAGCAATCATACCACAACACAATGATTTATGTGGGGAAAACCCTTTCAAGAGAAAAAAACCCACTCTAAAAGCAACCCAATATATTATTCAAAAATCTTGCAGAGGAAAACTAATGCATTGTAGACTTAAACAAAATTCAGGGGTAAACCTATCTGAACAGTCCACTCTATCATTGCATTCCTACATTGAATTATCGACCAAGGAGTGTAAACTTATGATGATGCCTAAATTATATATGCCTTCAAGACTCATTTCTATCCTAAACTAACTCATACAGATTTATTCTAATTAACCTAATTTACTGAATTTCATAGAAATGTAAGAACAACAAAAATAGTTTAAAATCCAGTTGCTACGGGTACCTTCAGCATAAGCTGAAGATAACGATATTCAACAGAGAATTACATAATTAACTCAAAATACATAGAATGATAAAAGAATTGACACTAACCTCCAGAGGACTTAAAATATGCACTTGTTCATGAATTACAACTATTGGAAATGGCAATCAAGATATTTCACTTGTCTTACGATGCAATTGATGAAATAACAGAAAAATAGTTTTAACTAGGAATGCATAAATAAATAAGGAAATAAATGAAGTGAGGGTTAGTACCTTGAGAGGCCAACTCAGGGAACTATCTCACTTAATTTGGAAACTAAATCTACTTCAGATTCTTAGGACACATGGTTGTATTCACTTCATATCGGAGCAAAATCTTCTCAGATTGTATTCAATAAAACATGTCTGGATCTTCCAACATAAAAATAGAGTAACTGTTGAGCAGTAGATAATAAACTTAACTAAAAAACTATATCTCCATCAAACTCATCCCTCCTAACTTATATAGAAATGGGAGAGTCGATGCAACTACCAACTAACTTTGATCATCAATTCATCCCTAGCTATCAGGGTATAGGTTTGAGATCAATTTATTAATCCAACTTAAACAAAGGAAGCAGAGTCATATACAAACAAAAATTCCTACACAATAGCTCATGAATGAAAACACATAAGCTACGATTAGAATCCTAGAACAAGTCTTCTTCTTCTCTTGTAATTATTCTTCCATGATGATCACGTTCAGCTTCAGTTGGCGCTTAACTGTGACTTCCTTCAATGCTCTATCTTGCAATGTGCTGTGAATTCTCCTTTCCTCAATGCTACCAACTTGCTACTGCACAGGGTTAATCCATAAAACATATGCATACAAAATAGCCTTCATAATTAATCTACAAAATCCCATTTATATACATACATACTTATGTCTAACTCATTCAATTGACAAATGTTATCACCATGTTTCATATTGACAGATTAGGTTCAAGGTTTATAGAATATATATAAAAGTCAACATATTATGGTGGTAATGTCTTAGAAAAAGTATTTGAAATATCATAGGTATAAAGTCTAGAAGCATAAGAAATAACATAAAATAAGTCAACATTTGAACCCATCATTCCCCCCCAACTTAGACTTTTGCTTGTCCTCAAGCAAAATATTCAATAAAAAACCTAGGGGAAAAGGTTAGAATGCAAAGTTATCTGCCTCAGATCCATATCTTCTTTGATCCCCTATCCTTGTTTGAGATAAAAACCATTGTAGCATGCAAGTTTCTCCATCCTGATTAATTCAGCAAGCCTACACTCATCATCTCTTTCTCCTGCCCAGTGTGGTATTGGATAAAGAAGAATAGGAGGGTGATAAGTAAGGGGTAGCCATTCCACTCCTTTTTTCTCTAAGATCTGGATATACATGCGTAACCTCTCAAACATATTCATAAAGTTGTGGAGAGAGTGAGGCTCTTTCTTCTGCAATTCTAGGGTCAAACTATCCCATCTATTCTACACATACCTCTTGCAATTCTGAATGATAGATACTGTCAACCGCTGTATCCTTCTATAATCCTTGAGTCTTAAATCCATAATTACCTTACCTGGACCCTTATGAGAGAGGAGTATTAACCATTGGGTCAGGATCACATCAGGATTTAAGGCTTCTTTCTTAATCTGCAGTGGCACTTTCTTTTCTTGTTCTTCATATTTATCCATTAGCTCCCCTCTAAGCTGTTCATTTCTGAGGTAAGACATCAGTGCTTTGACTTGAAGACAACCAGCATAGATCAAGGGGTTCCACTCTATATCTTCTTCCATCAAATAATTGTGCAAACAATATTCACACAACTAATCTTGTTCTTCCAAACTGACTCCTTGAAATAACTGGATAAAATCATGCCTTGAATAGATAGAAATAGATTGATCGTTGATGAATATATTGAATTGAAAACTAAGAAACTTTTCTTTGAGAAATAAGGCATAAACCCTTGGTGGAGGTCTGCATTCTACGATTTGAATTGCCCTATCAACTACCTCTGTTAGCTTCCCTTCCAACCTTTTTAACTCACCATTTTTACTTTCTACTAATGCATTAAGAATTTGTTTCTCCTTCTCCCAGTTTTCTTTTTCTTGCTTGAATTCATCATTGAACTTCATCAATTCAAAACCCATAGATAGAACAGTGAGGCATGTTGGAGGTCTTATTACAGGAGGCTGCAGGATTAGAGCTTCTTTTTCCTCATTTTCCATTTTACTCTCAATCACTTGTGCCAAGAGATCCATGTTAGAACCCTGACCATATGTCTGAATTTTCTCCTCCAATTCTTTTATTCTTATCTCTTTTTCCCTATCCTTTTCCTCATACTGTTTCACTTGTTCTTCTAATTGTTTAATTCTATTAAGGGTTTCCTAAAGTTCTTACCTCATATTTCTATCTTCTAACAACTCTTTTTCTTGTTCAAAATCAAAGCCTTCATCCTTATTTCCAGTAACATTAAAAATTTCTCTAAGGACTGCCAGGAACTATTTTTCCCATCTTCCGTGCAATGAAAATGTCCTTTGAATCAGAACTAGATGATGAAGAAACATACCTTCTTCATTTGGCAGGTATACTGGCATCAATAGGAGTATTCCCAGGGACATTTCCTTCCTTCTCTGAAGCTGTATCCAACAATGTTGGATCTTGCTACAGTGCTTCCTCCTTTTCTGCTTCCCCTTGTTCCTCATCAACTCTTTCTCCTACATTCTGCCTCCTCAGCCTTCCTGAACATCTAGGTGTGATAGTTTCTGGCTTCTCTTCACTTTTTCTCTTTTTCTAACTTCCCCTCTTCTTCCTCTCCCATGCACCCTTCTCTTTCTCAGTGCTCCTATGCTTCTCTACATTCTTCTTACTCTTCTTATTCTTAGAAGAAGTAGAAGCATCACTTCTCATAGTTCCCCTCATGGATTTAGGGTTAGGAATTGAGGTTTCTTCTACTGTCACCAGCCTAGTTTCTAGAGGAATTTCCTCCCGTGGCTCTTCCTGTCCAGGCTCAACTTCAGGTTCAACCTCTGGTTCAACATTAGGTTTAGCTTCTGGTTTTAGCTCCTGTTGAGGCTCATCTACTTCCAATAATTCTGAAATATCCTTGCATTGTTTAAAAACATCCCAGCTAACCTGTGGGTGCTGAATTCTCAATCTTCTTTTAACTAGTAGAGCTACCAAACAATGATGAGACAATGTAGTCTCTGTTTGTCTTTTCTGATACTCAAATGCCATTCTTTTCAACATATTGTACAGATAATTGGGAACATTAACCAGTTTGTCATGGCGCAGGTGATTCAACAACTTCAAGTGTGTAGTATACAACAGGTTATGTCTACCATTACAAGTGATATGTTTGATATTATACGAAGCACATTTCCCCCAGAAGAACAGAAGGGATAATCTTTTTGTACCTTGTGTGGTTGAATCCAGGTTCTCACCATGCTTGCAAAATTCCTCCCTCATCATTGCTGCATCAACATGGGCTGGATACTCAGACCTTATTCGTGGTAATTTGGTGACTTGGGCAATAGCTGTTTCAGAGGCATCCACAACTAATCCCCTCATTGTGGCTTCATCATACTGCAAAGTTGCTGCAAAATCCCTTGCCATATCATTATCATACTCCGTTAGTTTCAGAAAATAGTCTAACCACCCCGCTCTAGTAAAGAGGGGGAGAACCAATACATCTTCCACTATCTCCTTATGCACCAATGGTTCTCTTCTGATTACATCACCCCCCATTGCACCTATATTTTGCACTCTTATCAATTCGTAATTCTGCCTAATTTCAATTTTACCACCGTAGAAACTGCCTGTCAATTCTTTCACCCCCCAACTGTAGCTTTTAGAGTTCTTTGTTAGTAAAAATTTGAAATTCAGCTCACTCACGGGGAAATAACAAGCTCACAATTTAGGGCAGGTCAACTATCATGGAAAATGGCATAGGGAAACCTTGACAACAGCTTAAAAATTTGATTGATGGTTAAAAAAAATAAAAAATAACCATATACCCCTCCCCCCAACTGAAAGGTGAAGTGACCACACTTCACGAATGAATGTGTAGGGATGAAAGAGTAATGATTACATAAAAAGGGTGATATATTACTGCATGCATGAGATAAACATTTAGTAATAATGAATATAAATAGAAACTTTGAAGATAATCATTAAAAGGTTACCTTATGTGCATTGATTATGAAGAGCATGGAGTGGATCACCTTGGAAAAGGAGATCAGTACGTAGGCATTGATTTGGCACTAGCGGAGAGATATACATAGAGTAGATGGGAGGGTGGCGGGTACATCAGAATTTATTCAATTTGACAGATTGCAAAAGTTGATGTAACAACTGGTTAATACAATTCGAACAAACATGCCGCAATCATTGGATCATTGAAGGTGATTGAAGCACGTGGAGCAGTAAGGAAATGCGTAGGAAGAAAATGAAATGTGTGCCAAATGGTTGAAAATCTCCATAGACACTTGTTGCTTTAGGCACCTGCAGCACAGGTCCCAACCGAATATGTGCAGAAATAGGAAAGGGCCAAATTGCAATAGGTCCCTATGGTATGTGAAAAATGTGTCCCTCTAAAATTGACAGTGGTCATCATGCACAATGTGCTATGTGTGCATGTGATTTATAAAGCATAAAAAATTAGGTTTTAGCAACAGGGTTCAGTATTGCAACTCAACCTCCACATCATTGGACAGTGTTGCTGGATTAGCATCAAAAGGTGTATCATTTGGTGTCACATCATCTTTATCAGGAGTGTCAGGAGTACCATACTAAGTAGCTAAAGAAACAAGAAAGTCATCCTTTTGAAGTGGCTTTTTATACAGTTTCAGCCTATGCCCATTGATGAGCAATGAAAATCGAACTGCATCAATGGTCTGTAATTGAAATGCACCATTAGGAAAGACTTGTTTAATCTCATAGGGTCCCAACCAACGAGACTGAAGCTTGCCCTTGAAATCCTTGTATCTTGAATCATAAAGGAGTGCCTAGTCACCAGCAGTGAATTCTTTAGTCTTGATGTACTTGTCATGCCATTTTTTTCTTTGTTTCTGTATGACATCTGTGTGATGAATGGCCTCCAATCAGATTTCATCCAAAGCATTCAAATGTTGTAGCATTTCTTGTTGTGCTATGGTCAAATCCATTCCTAGTTCCACTGCTGTCCTCAAGGTTTTGTCTTCAAATTCTATAGGCAGGACTATTGTCTTGCCACAAACCAACTCATAAGGTGTAAACCTTGTAATTGTCTTCTAGGTTGTTCTGTATGCCCAAATAGCTTATGGGAGCCTAGAAACCCAATCTCTTCTGTGAAGCTGCACTATCTTTGTCAAGATGTTCTCAATTTCCCTATTTGTGACTTCCACCTGACCATTGGCTTGAGGATGGTAGGGAGTGGATTTCTTATGTCTGATCTGATATTCCTCAATCAATTTGGTGATTAAATCAGATGTAAATTGTGGTCCTTGTTTAGTTACTATCTCCCTTGGCACACCATACCTAGTGAAGTTCTCATACAAGAATTTTGCCACATTGCCATCTCTGGCAAACTGTAATGCCTTCACTTCAACCCATTTAGTTAAGTAATAAATACATACCAGGATATATTCTTTGTTGTTGGATGTAGGAGATATAGGACCTACAAAATCCAATCCCTATTTGTCAAAAGGGGCCAATGAGATCTATGGCTGCAAGGTCATCTCATCACTTCTTGTAGGCCTCACCATTCTCTGACATCTATCACAGCTCCTAGTGTACTTGACATCATCTTTATGAATTGTTGGCCAGTAATACCCTATTGTCAGTATTTTGAAGGCTGTCCTCTTGGCTGCAAAATGTCCCCCACAAGGCTCATCATGACATGCCTTCAATATATCAAACACCTCATCTTCTCTGATACATCTTCGCATAATATTATCTGGGCCAGTATAGAATAGAAATCTAGAAATCCATGAATAAGGAAAACATTTCTGAACTAGCTGCCTCTTCTCCCTTGGAGAAAAGTATCCTGGAATCTGCCTTGAAACTAAATAATTAGCTATATCTGCATACTAGGGAGTGTGTAGGGTGAGAGCAAAGAGATGTTCATTAGGAAAAGAGTCATCAACCACCCCTTCTATTGATTGTGTTGGTAGTCTAGACAGGAAATCAACAACTACATTATCCTTACCTGGCTTGTCAACAATTTTCATGTCAAATTCTTGTAGTAACAATAACCATTTGACAAGCCTGCCACCCACTATGGGCTTATTCATCAAATATCTAATTGCAGCATGATTTGTGTGGATGAATATTTGATAACCAGTAATGTAGTGTCTGAATTTGTTTATGGCATAAACAACTGCCAACATCTCTTTCTCTGTCATAATGTAATTTAACTCAGCTCCTTGCAAATTTTTACTTACATAGTATATGGCATATTCCTTAGTGCCTTCTTGCTGGCCTAAAACTACTCCAATGGCAAAGTCTGCTGCATCAATGTGGATATGAAAAGGTAGGGTCCAATTTAGACCCCTGAGAACTGGAGCTTGTGTCAAAGATGATTTTATCTTTTCAAAAGAAGTTTGACAATCTGGTGTGTAGTCAAATTCATTGTCCTTGGTCAACAGGGTAAATAGAGGTGCAACAATCTTGCTAAAATCCTGAATGAACCTCCTGTAGTATCCTGCATGTCCCAGGAATCTCCTTACATCCTTCTATTTCTATGGAATAGGCAGAGTGGAAATAACTTCAATCTTCTTTGGGTCCACTTGTATTCCTGCACTGGAGATGAAATGTCCCAAGACCACTCCTTGTGTCATCATCAGAAAACACTTTTCAATACTCAAAGAGAGGTTGTTCTCTGTGCATCTTTTCAACACTTTCTCCAAATTGTGTAAAGCTTCATCATATGTATCACTATATGTGGTGAAGTCATCCATATAAATCCCCATGCTATCATGGGCAAAATCAGAGAAAATACTGAGGACTGCTCTTTGAAATGTAGCTGGAGCATTGTACAAACCAAAGGGTAAGACAGAGTATGCATATTTCCCCCAAGGGCAAGTAAACGTTGTCTTATCCTGATCCTCTGGAGTAGTCTTAATCTGGTTATAGCCACTAAAACCATCAAGAAAGGAAAAATATTTCTTGCCTACTAAAGAGTCAAGAACTTGGTCAATAAATCACAATGGAAAGTGATGCTTCCTGGTAGCAGTATTCAGTTCCTTGTAATCAACACAAACTCTCCATTTGCCACCTTTCTTGGGCACTATGACCAATGGTGAAACCCATTCACTATCTGAAACAGGGTATATAAAGCTTGCATCTAGAAGCTTTTGAAGCTCAGCTTTCACAATCTCTCTGAGGGCGGGGTTCATGCGCCTCTGTTGCTGCCTAATGGGTCTATAGCCATCATCAATATATATTTTGTGCATGCATAAGGTAGGATCAATGCCTTTCATGTCACTGTAATCCCAGGTGAATGCTGTTGAGTGTGTACGCAATATTTTATGTAGGGATTGTTGTTGTTCATCAATTAGTGTATTGTTAATATTCAACTTCTTACCCGGCTTGATTTCTAATTGTTTGGACAATACTTGCATAGAAGACAAATCAAGGCTGGGTAATATAGGTAAGCATTGTTGGGGTAATAACGCATGAAATATTTGGGATACTTCTTCTAAGGAACTGCAGGGCTTTATGCTGCTCAAAGGGTCTTGTAAGCAAGATAGGCAGTCTTTTTGCTATGGATACCTCCCGTAGTCATTTTGTATAACGTAAGCAATTAACTCATCTTCATCTGGGATATCCAACAAGGGGCTACGTTCAATAGTCATCAGGGTTTGCAAGGAATAGGTGGCCTCATCTTCCAAGATAGGCCAAATGGTTTGTTCAAGCTCATGGTATGGCTGGGCTGGTGGATATAAAACCAATTTCTTGGTCACAGTCCCATTGGATATGATCATGTTACCAGACTCGCAACCTATAAATGCATTAGTAGTGGCAAGCTATGGTCTACCTAGTATAAGAGGATAACCAGCAAGATTAACCTTTGGCTGCAAAACTATGAAATCAGCAGGGTATTCCCAAGAATCTAACGCAATAATCAAATCTTCTATGACTCCTTCAGGTTTGAATGTAGACCTATCAGCTAATTGCAATATTGTCTGAGTGGGCCTAAGGTTGTTCAATTGGAGTGTTTGCATTATTTCCTTGGTCATGACATTAATTGCAACACCTAAATCTATCAAAGTATTCTTAATCAGAGTCCCATTGATCTTGACATCCACCACTGGACTACCTGGATCTGTATATTTGGGAACAGTTATATTACCCAACATGATATCAATAGGACTACCTAAAACATGCACTGTTTGAGGGTCTATTCTCTTCCTTCCTGGCTTCTTTATGCAAAGATCCCTAATAGTCTTAGTGTAGATAGGAATATCCTTGATGGCTTGGATTAAGGGAATCTTGATGCTTATATCTTTTAGCTAGCTAAGAAGGACAATATCTGTTTGGGCTGTTATTTTTTGCATAGCCAAGCGCTCAGGGAAAGGAAGAGGCTTCTGATGTAAGGTTGTTTGGGCATCTTGGGCTAATGCAAGTTCCAAATGTGGTTTATCTAAGGCTTCTTTGGTGGGTTCTTCATCTTCAAGCTCTGTGATTTGGGGAGATGAAGACCCTGCAAGTTGCTTCCCTAATCTAAGATGAACATTACTCACTTCCACCCCATAGGTGGGATATTACATTACCTCGTTAGTATAAGCTTGCTGGGCAGGCTTGTTGTTAGGGTTAGGTGCAGGTTGGGCAGGGATTTGGGTAGGTCAAGGAGGTGGATTTTGAGGTGTTGATGGCGACATTATAGCTGACTGTTGTGGCTAAGATGGAATCATTGGTTGCTGAAATTGTACATTTTGCTGCCATTGTTGGCCCTTGTTCCACTGAGGCTACCATTGTTACTGCTGAGTAGGCCACTAGGGGTTATAGTTGGGACCTTGGAAATTTTATTGAGGCCATGGGTTTGGCTGTTGTTGATTCCAACCAGTTTGTGGGGCAGGCCATTGTGGAGTAGGCCATTATGGGTTTTGCCATGCATTTGGATTACCAGACCACTGTTGAGTATTCCAAGCAGAGAAATTTTGGTTTGCAGTAGGAAAGGGGGAATTATAATTAAGTGGATCAGAGGGCATACCTTGTCATTGCTTCCACGGTCTCCTTTGAGCTATGAAGAACAGTTGCTCATCTTCTCCTTCAAATGGCTGTAATTCTAGCCTTTCAATCTTTTCTTGCTGGATACTGGTCACCGTTTTACATTTACAATTGGCCTTCCTCTGTCTACAGTTGGGGCAGTATTTAGTAAGCATTGCATCTGCCTCTTCCTATTTCTTCTTGATATGAATAGTGTCCAGCTGTGTAGCCATATGGATAATAATGTCCTCCTTCAATTTGGTTAGCAAGTTACTAATTTCCACTCTTGAAACTCCATTAGTTGCCTTGCCTGTGATGGCTGCTCTTTCTCCCCTTGGTTTTCTAGAAAAGGTTCTAGAATAATTTTTGCAATCTATGTAGACATCCTCAAAGGGAAGTTGAGATATATCCCTTGTTCCAATGAGATTGAGGGCATCCATGCAGTTATCATTAACTCCCCTCAAAAAGACCAATTTTAGTGATTCTTCAGACAATCTATTTTGAGGGTTTTTCTTTAAGGCAAACTGGAATCTTTCAACATAGTCTTCCACGGGCTCATCCTCTTTTTGTGATATCTTAAAGATGTCATCTCTCCTCCTGTCATGTCCTCTGCAGTAGTCTTTATATTTTGCTAGGAACTTTGTCTTCATGGTATCCCAGTCCAGAATTACATCTTTCCCTAACCCCATAAACCATCTTAAAGAAGCATCTTTTAGTGTAGCAAGGAACAACTTGATTCTGTAAGGATCAGTGGTGTAGTCATAACTCCTACACAAGACATCAAATTCAAACAAGAAAGTGTTAGGATCTTCAGTCACCAAGCCATAGAAGACAAACAATGCAGAAGGTGGTTTATTTTTCAAAGTAGCAGCTTGGTCTAGGATAGGGAATTCAAACATTGCTTGTCCTAGAGGATCCTTGACTACAACATCTACCATGGTTCTAAAAGTCCCTTCTGTAGCTGTGGAGGATGCTGATGGAGATGTAGAAGTTGTTGATGAAGATGTAAGAGGAAACTCTTCTTCAGCACTTTCTACTGTAAAATTGACAAAATCAGCTATGTCCTCGTTATCCTGAGAAGTTGAAGGGAGGAATCTACCTCAGTGATCTCTCTGCCTCTACATACAGTAGTTTTAGCTTGATATTTCCACGGTCCTACACAATGTTAGTAAAATGTCTAGTGTTTTCTGAAGAAAAATGAATTCATTAATTCTAATGCTGGAATCAAAATTTAAACTGTGAAAGCATATAAAGCTAATGAGACTATGAAGGTAGCACCATCGCTGGCAACGGTGCCAAAAATGTAGAGGCAAACTAATGCATTGTAGACTTAAACAAAATTCAGGGGTAAACCTATCCAAACAGTCCACTCTATCATTGCATTCCTACATTAAATTATTGACCAAGGAGTGTAAGCTTATGATGATGCCTACATTATATATGCCTTCAAGACTTATTTCTATCCTAAACTAACTCATACAGACTTATTCTAATTAACCTAATTTACTGAATTTCACATAAATGTAAGAACAACAAAAATAGTTTAAATTTCAGTTGCTACAGGTACCTTCAACATAAGCTGAAGATAACGATATTCAACAGAGAATTACATAATTAACTCAAAATACACAGAATGATAAAAGAATTGACACTAACCTCTGGAGGACTTAAAATATGCACTTGTTCATGAATTACAACTACTGGAAATGGCAATCAAGATATTTCACTTGTCTTACGATGCAATTGATGAAATAACAGAAAAAATGGTTTTAACTAGGAATGCATAAATAAATAAGGAAATAAATGAAGTGAGGGTTAGTACCTTGAGTGGCCAGCTCAGGGAACTATCTCACTTAATCTGGAAACTAAATCTACTTTAGATTCTCATGACACATGGTTGTATTCACTTCATATCGGAGCAAAATCTTCTCAGATTGTATTCAATAAAACATGTCTGGACCTTCCAACATAAAAATAGAGTAACCATTGAGCAGTAGATAATAAACTTGACTAAAAAACTATATCTCCATTGAACACATCCCTCCTAACTTATACAGAAACAGGAGAGTCGATGCAACTACCAACTAACTTTGATCATCAATTCATCCCTAGATATCAGGGTATAGTTTGAGATCAATTTATTAATCTAACTGAAACAAAGGAAGCAGAGTCCTATTCAAATAGAAATTCCTACATAATAGCTCATGAATGAAAACACATAAGTTGTGATTAGAATCCTAGAACAAGTCTTCTTCTCTTGTATTTATTCTTCCATGATGATCACGTTCAGCTTCAGTTGGCGCTTAACTGTGACTTCCTTCAATGCTCTGTCTTGCAATGTGCTGCAAATTCTCCTTTCCTTAGTGCTACCAACTTGCTACTGCACAGGGTTAATCCATAAACATATGCATACAAAATAGCCTTCATAATTAATCTACAAATCCCATTTATATACGTACATACTTATGTCTAATTCATTCAATTGACAAATGTTATCACCATGTTTCATATTGGCAGACTAGGTTCAAGGTTTGCATAATATATATAAAAGCAACATATTATGGTGCTAATGTCTTAGAAAAAGTATTTGAAATATCATAGGTATAAAGTCTGGAAGCATAAGAAATAACATAAAATAAGTCAACATTTGAACCCATCAAATCTCAAAAAGATTACAATATAATTGCAGAGCAAGCTTTCACAAAAGTATCACCAACCAGAGATCTAGAGGCAACTCAACATCTATAAGACTCACACACAACCGCCATCTGAAGCACCTAATATATAGGAGATACAATATATGAAAATGTCAAATGGTAATTACAAAACCATGAGCTAAACCACCAAAAAGTGGTGCCCAAATTCTTAGGGTTTCATTATCTCCAATCAAAGATGCCTAATGATGTGTCAAAAAATGTATCAACATGTGTAACTCCCCCTTACAACTCATTTTTGTGTCCAACACATTTTTACATTTTCTAATACGGGAGGCCCAACTTTTGGAGGCCATAACTTGTGATCTAGGAGGCTAATTGAGACTTTTTTTTAAATTGAAGAGATCTATGCACCGGGCACCCTCGATGGCGATGTGGATGACCCAAAATTTTTATTTTAGCCCAAAACCAACTCTATAACCTATAAATTGAGTTTTTCTATTTTTATAACTAAAAAATTGCACTTTTGTAATTGCAAGATTGAGACACCTTTCCTAGCATAATAGGGACCTTGAAAACAATGTGATCAGGGTTCAGGGTTTTAAATGAACATGGAATCAAAGGGTCAACAGGTTGGGGGTGGGGAAACTTCCTGGAACATTCCAAGGCACTAACAAAACCTAAAAACTTGAGAATGCAAGAAAATGACAAGAGAAGTGCTAACCTTAGGATTTTTGGGGGTTTTATTGGCATCTTGAATTTGTGATAAGCTCAATGGGGCTGACAAAAGGCAAAAATCAACAAAATGGACAAGGACTTAAAAATAAATTTAGAATTTTTAAGATTAGGTCCCAATAGAGTCAATATCGACCATGATGAAAGGAGGAAAATTTTGTTGTTGAATCTCATAGGAAGGAAGATTAGATGGAATAAATGTGATGTCCATCATATTAGAATAAATATAGTTGATTAGAGTAGCTACTTTAGGTGGCTTAGTAGAAGAGGAAACACAAATCTTTTGTAAGGCCTTTTGAAGCATGTCACAATAAGAAGTCAAAGTTTGAATCAACTCCCAAATAAAGATCTTAGCTTGAGTAGCGTAAAGTTCTTCAATAAGATCTTAATCCTTCATATTTTAGAGGAGAGAAAAGGAGCCGATGAAAGAGTAGGATGTGACAGAGAAAGGGAAATAGGAACATGATTAATTTTCTTATTTCAACAAGTATCATAAATTTGGATCACTGCATGAAAGTTAGTAAGGGAAGGAACCATAGGTGTAACCTCAAGAGAAGAGAAGGATGAATTAAGAGGATTAAGCATGGAAGAGTTACTAGACTCATCAGGAAAACCTTGAATGGTGAGAATCGTGTGACAAGGTGGGAGTGGATCAAGCACCTCATGCATAATAATTTTAGGAATAATTAGAGAAATTGCACCTTTAATGTTGATGGATTTATTAAGTTTCACATCAATAGGTGCAATAAGTCTATTCATGAAACACTATTAACTGGGAGAGTTTTTGAGTTATGAAACAAAATTTGTAGGAGTGAGAAGAGTATGTTGTAGATTTTCTAGCACATCATGTGATGTGAGACTAGAGTTGACATCTAACATTGCCTCATCAAAGAGAGTGAAAACATCTACATAAAGAGTAGGCAAGGTTGATGAGATGAAAAATGTCTCATCTAAATTCATAAAGTAACCCATGTTATCTCCTAAAAATTAGTACTAAAAGTAGATTTAGATGTAGTTTTAAGAAATGATAGCTTATTTAAAATAGAGTATGAAATATATATTGGTTTATTTCCTAGAAGTCTATTGCAATCTAATTGTTAACATTTTCTAATATTTATTAAAAATAAAATGCGATATGTTTTGAATATGATGCACAATTATCTCTAAAGTATTTCAAAAATATTCCACCAAACTCTGGAGTCTTCTAGATTATTTCAAAATCAATTCCAGCGTATTTTAGAACTATTCCAATCAACTCTGGAGTATTTCAACCAACTCTAGAGTGTTCCAACCTCATGATTTGCTCTAATCCATGGATTTAACATTCTCTCAACCTTTTCTTCTAAAAGGTTGAAGATGGATTGTGAATTTATTTAAAATAGAAAAAAATAAAATAAAAGTAGCAAATAAATAAAAAGATATCCAACCTTTTCTCTTAAAAGGTTGTGGATGATGTCATTTTTTAATGAGAGAATAAAAGATATTATTTCTTCAACATAGGAGTAGTGGAGAGATTAAAGAAAGTTGTTCCTTTAGCATAGGAGTGAGAGAGATAAGTGTAGAGAATAAAGGAAGTTGTTCCTTTATCATAGGAATATGAAAGACAAGTGTAAACCTATTTATTTGGGATGCTTTCCATTAATTGGTGAGTTGGTTGAAGATCTTCAATGTATAAATAAACCTCCCAACTCTAAAGAAAAGAGAGTTTTTTAGCAAGTTTTAGAATAGAATAGCTATAGTAGTTTTAGAAAAAAAATTGTAATATTTTATGGAAGCAATAAAATATGGAGCATTGAGCACAAAGTTGGGTGATTGATCTTGGTCCAATTCGAAGGAGGAGTAGGTCACTCATCATAAGGAAGATGACAACATTTGGTATTTTTTTTTTGTTTATATTATTTTATTTAATGTATAACCATATTTTCAACATTTTTATTTATTTTGATGTATGTTAAATTAGATCCATAGTGCAATAAATGCTTAGTTTTATTTCTACATTTTTAATTCATGGAAGTGCATTTTAATTTTACAATTTTAATTTATGCAAGTGTGTTTCAATTCTACATGTGTGATTTCTTTTCTAGCAAGTGTGTAAATTTAATTTAGGCAATTAGATTAATTTTGTTTTCTATTTTCATTAAAAGGAATTATTTGTCAAAAAGTATTTAGGTTCCTAATGCAGACAACCTTTGGACCCCACCTTGGATTGATATAAAGTAAATGAAGAGGATTACAATAACCCTCATCAAAGGCGATGTTAAGAAATTAGTCCATGATGGTGTCATGCTCTAACATATCCTTATAAAGAAAAAGATCATCCTTTGAAGAAAGAGAATGAGTGGACAACGAAGAGGAGACCTCGTGAGATGAGAAAGAAGAGAGATGAAGTGTTAGTGTAAATAAGGCCATATTGTATCTAGTTAGGATATCACCTTTCTAGGATTGACCTATTCACACTTAGCTTAAGTTTACTTAGGCTTTTTTAGAATTTGTCTCACCTCATGTGGTGGAGACATGTGTCCTCATGCTTCTGAGACACCTCTTGTATTTTTACTTGCCACTTGCATGAGCACTTGTCATTTGAGCTCACACGTGTCGCATCTTAGGAAGTTTAGTTAGTCATTGTGTTCGACCATCCTACCTTCTCTCTCTGCCTATTTATACAAGGTATATATGTACATTTTACTCATCTCTTGAATATATGTTTTGGCTTATTATGTGCAATTATCTTTTGTGGAAGTGATTCTAGTTATTGTTGGTTGATCTTGGCTGCTCCAACATGGTATCAAAGCAATGCTAGAAAAACCCTCCCTATTTTGAGTGATTTTTACACCAACCCTCGTAAAGAGTTCATCATGGAGCCAAACAGACCTTGTCGTTGAGTCTAGAAGGCCTGAGACAGTTAGAATAACCCTTCGTTTGGTATTTTTTGGTAAAGTGATTTTTCTCAAAAACTTTTTTACCCCTCGCCTATGGATTGTATGGTCGTATGACTTCCAATTCTGTATTGTATGGAATTTTGTCAAAAATAATAATTTTTTTTGCTGAGAGAAAATTTCCCCTACAATTTTGTCAAATTTGGGTCAAAATTTTGTTTGTACAGGATTTATAGGTATTTGTAGGCTTGCTCGGCCTTATCAAACCCTATTTTGCAGCCACACCGACCTCTATTTTGCATTGATTTCTATTGGGCAACATTCTCTCATCTACAATGATCTTCAACCCTCAATTTAGCCCATCTACAAAGGCCTTTTCTATTCGACTCTACTCTAGGGCACGTAGGGTCATGCACTTTGCTAGATGGCCCTGTCCCCCATGGCGACCACATACTAGCCTCACGACATCTATTTTTGGCCTTTGAAGGCCCTTTGACTTGGTCTCAAGTAGACTTCCTCAACCATTTTGGGTTTGGATTTGTCTTTCAAGCAGACACTCTGCCCTAATAGGTCCTGTTCCACTCATTCGGCCCCTTTCTGACCTCCATGATGAGACCGTAAACTATCTCATATTTAATCCAAATAGAAGCATCTCTTTCTTCTTAATAAATAAGTTTTAAAGTGGATTTGAGTATAATTTGAGAAATTTCTAGCTTGTTTAAGGTAGAATGTAAAGTAGATATGTGGTTTGTTTTTAGTGCTAATGTGATCCAAATTGCTTCTTAATTTCTAATATTTATTCATGAGTATGTGTAAGATGCTATAATGTAGGTGAACGATGTTAGAATGCACAGGACAACTGAGAGGGGGGTGAATCAATTGTGTATTAAAACCTTAAACCTTTAAAGCAGTTCCAATCATAAACCTCTTAACATGCATTAGCAGAATGTAAACATATGAATCATCAATGCAAACACATCCAAACACATAAAAACACCATATTTATGTGGAAACCCCAATAAGGGAAAAACCACGGTGAGGATTAGCTCACATAAATATGAATAACAATACTGAAATAAAATAGGCTCACTACTAAGGGCTCATTGCCCAGAGCAAAGGCTCACTGCCCAAAAGAGAGAAGAAAGAAGAAGACTGTTACAGAGAGATTCGCTATCTCAAAGCAACATGAGAGATCCACTACTACCACTTCTTACCATCCGCAACCTTTGGCTCACCGCCTCCAACAACTTTTGGCACATTGAAACATAGACACCTTTTGCTCACTGCATTCCGGAGTCATAAACAGTTAAGCTCGTACACAACTCACTGCCCTTGATTCACATTTGCATTATCTTCTCTACCTTGCTCCACTCAACTTCATCTTGCATTTATACCATCTACAACCAAGACCTATCTCAATTAGGTCGGTCCTAATGAAGCGTGTGCACCTCAAACGTGCAACACCAATTAGGTCAGCACTAAACACTTCTGTGGTGGAAAGAAGTGAAAGTGGACCACATCAAGGGTTAACTAGGACTCAAATCTATATCACCAAGTTGCTCGGCACATCCACAATCCACGAGGTATATCCGCAAATGGAGCTAGTAAGCTAGGTCGACCAAACCTAAGCTACTAACCACATCCACACTTCTCCATGTCTAAAAACATCATGCAGACTAGAGAGAGACACTCCATAGCATTCACACACCTTCCCAGAATACTCACCATCATCAAAAACTTCTACAACACTTCCGCAACCTCCTAAAACAAAGAATGTTTTCAATTTGCACATCAGGATCTACCACCTCTAAACACTAACACAATAACTAAACTTGCGAAGCAACCCATCACTAGAAACTTCAAGGGAAGGTAGATATAGACTGTATAAGCACATCCCCAGATCCACAAGACAAGAAACCTCAGTACGAAGAAATGCAGAGCAATCTCAATTCTCCCAAACAATCTTCTACTCAGACAAACACTCTGTCAAACACATCTTCCATATTCGCGCGATCTAGAACCTAAAACTCTAGATATAACACCTTTGAACATCTTTGATCATCACTTCCAAACCACACAATCATATCCTATGTTATGGGAAAAAGTGGTACATATATCATTAAAGAATATAAAAACCCAATAACACAATAGAATTTGCAAATAACAAAAGCTTTAAACAAAGAAATGATACTTACAACCTTTGTTACCTCGCAGTTTTCATTGCTCACCTAGTCTCGATCGATCTTTGTTGTGAAGAATATGGCCCTCAGGAAATGCAATTCCTTGCACTTCTTCGAGATGGCGATAGAGAGGTGGCTACGATAATTTTTGTATAGAAGATGAGCTTCAATACAATGAATAATGGATATGAGCTATGTGATGGTGTAGGTGCCAAAGGCACGCTATGGATTCTGCAGCGTAAGTTCACTTGAAAGCATGTGTTGTAGAAATGGAAGAAGAGGGTTGTATTTATAGACTCATGAGAGAGAGGATCAACGGTGTAGAAGAAATAACAAGATCAATGGAGGAGAAGACTTGAGAGGATGTGCAGGAATAGAAAGAAGACAAGTGTCATAAAAAAAGCTATTCTCTTTGAGTTAATTGCTTCCATGACAAAGATAAGATTTGCTTTCACAAAATTAGAATGTTTTATTCTAATTTAAGAGTTTGTTGATAAAAACAAGGCTATTTTAAATCAATAACTCAACTTTTGCCTTTGCATGACAAGGAAGATTTATTTTTAGAAGATTTAGAAGATAAGAAAGCAAATTAAATAAAAAAATTTATTTAATTACTTGCACATGATTTGGAAGAATAAATAAAATATTTAATTATATTTTATTTTTGGAGAGTGAGAGGATTTAAATAAATTTAAATGATTTATTTAAATTTGGAGGAATATACTTGACTTAATTAAATAATTTAGAATCATTTAATTGTTTGAAAGAATTTAATTAAATAAATGATTTTATTTAACTTTGACTTTAGAAGATATAATTAAATATTTTGATATTTAATTAACTTAGAGGAATATGAATCGAATAAATAAATTTAATTATTTATTTATTGATAGAGGAAGGTAGACTTAAATAAATATTATTAATTTAGACAGAGTCATGTCATTTTTAGGTGTATACATCCTTAACTATGAGGAAATGCAAAGCACACCATTGAACACACCTCTATCACACTGCACATCTTTTTCTTCAAATTTTCTCAAAAGCACTTGGAAACTAGGTGAACCATTTGCTAGAGGTTGACATCAATGAAAACACCAGCAAGTTTCCAACAAATGAGTTATTGAAGACTAACACTCATGCCAATTTGGAGCTCCCGAGATGCAAAGTTTTAGATATGCAGAGCTCCGGAGATGCAAAAGTCAAAATGCAGTCTCAGTAAAACTACGATATCTCACTCATTTCTTAATAAAAATCAGAATTTAAAAATGATCTAGAAAGATTAAAGAGAGAGGAATAAAAAAATGAAGGCATTTTGAGGAGATTCATGAAAATGAATGAATGTTTAATGGTAGAAATTGACTGTTAAAAAGTGTCGGAGATGCAAAAGAGAAAAAGGCAAAAAAAATTAGTTTTAGTAAAACCATGATATCTCTCTCATTTATAAAATAAATTTAGAAATTCAAAATGATCTCGAAAGCTTAAAGTGAGGGGAACAAAACCCAAAAAGTATTAGAGGAGATCTGTTAAAATAAATGAGTATTGAATGACAGAAAATGACTATTCTAACAGCTTTGGAGATGTTCAAGAAATACTTTGTGAAGTTGTGGATTCTTCCAGCCTACCAACACACACTCTGAGATTTTTGAAGGATAGATGGAATATAAGTACTCCTAAATTAATGGATCTAATTATGAGTAATTATTCCATGCAAAGAATACACATTTAGTGTCACTGCCTGTTTTGCCTTGTAATCAACAGTTGTATAATCAGTTAACTAAATGAATAAGTTTAGTTAACTAGATGAATAAGATTAGTTAGTTGCATGAATAATTTCTCTACTCTAGGGAGACTCTTAATTAGAATTTAATAACCATAGTTATATATAGAGAACTATGGCATAGAATAGAGAGGGAAGTTGTAAAAGAACAAAATTGAAAAAGAACTCTATTATTTTTCAATAGCATGTACTCTTGATCTTGAAGGTTTTGAATAAACAAAGTTGTTCTACCCATTTTCTGATTGCTAAAATTGATTAGTCTCTCTCTGGAGGTGAAGCAAGGGCCCACTCCAACCGAAGGGCATGGACTACATTTCTTAGTTTGATTAGTTGCTTTACTGTTATTCAGTTCCTTTATTTAGAATTCCTTTAGTTGTTCCAGTTATTGCTTTCCTTATATTAAGTTCTTTTATGTTATGCAATTCTTTTATTCTAGAATTATATTAGCTATTCAAGTTATTGCTTTCCTTAGATTAATTTCCTTTTTCAGCAAAGTTTAAACCCTAGTTTGTTTCATGCAATTGTTGCCAATTCCCTTTTTTAGAAAGGATTGCCATGCAAGTTATTCCTCTTCCCTTTTAAATACAACCATGGACACCACCTTGGATTGACATTTATTAAAATTAAATGATGAGGACTACAGCGACCCTTATCACTCCACTTGATCTTTAGCACTCTTGTACCCTTTCAGTCATACATTCAACCTCTACATCATCCACAAATAGGCCCTAAATCCAAATTTCAACTCCTTCATTTGGAATCGACCATCATTCTGGGTTTTTCCCAGGCGGACTCTGGTCATTCGGCCCCTTTTCACAATTTGAGACCTTCATCAGGGCCATTTCTAACATTCGCAAGAGTCCTCTTTGGACTTCTACACTGATCACGTTAACTTGTGCATCTCTTCTGGGCCCTATTATTAGGTCTAAGGTCGCCTCCCAAGCCGACCACTTGTTTAGCCAAGTTGGCCCACAATTTGATCAGATTCAATTTTTTTAAGACTCAATCACACTTGGTGTTGTTTGCTTAGCGCTCACATTTTTTTGTTAGGCCTTCCTCTTTACTATTGCATTTTATGTTAAAGTATTTGCTAACATTTAATTTTCAAGTTAGTGGTTTTGTTTTTAGGACCACAATATTAAATGTAACCTCTATAGGTTCTATCCTAGAATTTACCTTAACAGTAACATTCTTTGTAACTGCTAACGGTTTACTATTAAGCCATTAGAAACAAATGTAACCTAAACATTTCTTGTTGATTGCTTGCAGTTAGAAAATCACTAGTGCTAACCTTTTATGCCAAACAGAGACCGCCAGATCTTGAAAAAATGCCTGAACTTGGGCTTTTTCATTCTGCCATAAATTTCACCCACGAAGGCATTTTTTTGGAAAATTTATAGTCAACGAAAAGGTATTTTTGTCCTCTTCGACATAGCATCAAGAAAATTTGAATATTATGCTATTTCGATACATTTTTTAGCCTCTAAAGTCATTGCTTGTAAGAAAATTTTGACGGGGCATAACTTTCTCTTCGTTTGTCAAAATTTTGCAAATTGTTTTTGAAAATTACTTGAAAAACACAAGGAATTTGTTTTATATGCTAATTTTGCAGCTTAAGCTAAGCCATTTTTATAAAATTATAAAAATCACTATGTTTTATAAATGGTTGATTTTGGCTTTCCTGGTGCACAACTTGTAATCAACTTTTATCTATTTTTTCTGGGAGAGCTTCTAAAACAACAAAATCATATCAGGGGATAATCTAACTAAGTCACTAAAAATGAGGATAATAGATCATCCATCTGTCATTGCTTTAAAAAAGGAAACTACAAGTCCTGGCGCAATGACATTCTAAAGCATTGTTGATGGATCCATGTATTGCCACATTTGTATAGGCTTATTCCTGGACCAAGTACCTTTTGGCAAAAAAACTATATGAGGAAATAAAAATGATCATGTATTAGGATTAATTGGTTTAAGTGTTGGGAACCACACATTATGGGCTCTATCACACATTGAGTGCCCTCACACTCTATGGACCACACTATAGGAAATATATGGAGATCCCAATGAACCTCCATTCCTAGATGATCCCATTATAGACGTACTTCTTCCCCTTGATGATGTTGATGATCCTTTGTATGATGATGATATTGAAGAGAAATTGCTTATTGGGAAAGTCTTGAATGTGTTAATAACATAGAGACATATCCTTATGCCTCTCCTCTATCTCCACCATCACTTGATGCTCCATTCAAATCTAGAGTTGACTCATGTATGGCTTCAAATGATTCTATGCACTAGGATATTGTTATTGTTTTACCAGATCTGCCACATTGGGATGCATATCTACCAAACATTTCATCTCTATTTGTAGAGTCCCACATTTGGGAGACACCATTGAGGACATTTGTCTTCTATTTGATGACAACTTCGATGAAGTTGCATCACCATTGTCTTCTTCGGATATAATTGCTCTTGATTTGCCTACATTAGCTTCTATAATGACAAATTTTGTAGATATTCATGAGTCCACATATTCGACATAGTCATCATGTATTTGACATCCTCTGCAGAAGTATCAAATTCTCATCGGCCTAGTTATCACCATACATTTATGGTCCCTGTGGTCCCTATTCTTAAATCTTTTTATGGTACTCGATTTGTGTTATCAGCATTTGTCACACATCAACATTAGCTTGGAGATACTTGACCATCCTTTGAAGATATCAAGGGCATCATTTGCGTCTTTGGATCATGTGCATATTTCAGAGAATTTCATTCTTCTTCATGCATATTCCTATTTGGAATGGGAAGATCATTTGCACACTTCTGCGATTCTTTTTCTTCCCAAGGGGAGAAATGTGGTTCAACATTCATGGATCATCTTCAGCATCCAGTGTCGAGCTTCTACCAGCACTACAAGAGGTATTTTGAGGGGAGGCTGCATGGTTTCTCTTCTAATATCAATATTGGGAGGATCCATGTCTTCAGATGGTTTTCATTCCTTCACATTTTCTGGGGAGTCACATTGACCTTCTCATCTTTTCTCTCTTATCAGGGGAATATATATTATATATTAGTGTTAGAAGTAGTCCTTGGGGGGTCATGTTGAGTCCTCCTTCTATTTTCTTCTTCTTCTTCACTTGTACAGTTTTATCATGTATCATTTATCTTTTGGAGAGGGGTTTTCCCCACAGGGTTTTCTCCTTTACTCCACTTATAAGAAAATTGTTTATACATGGGTATCTAACATGGCCTAGTAGCTGGGACCCATCATCTTTGCATCACTTCTCCCTAAGTTGCACTTAAGGGGGAGTGTTAGTGTAAAAAAGGTCATATTGTATCTAGTTAGGATATCACCTTTCTAGGATTGACCTATTCACACTTAGCTTAAGTTTACTTAGGATTTTTTAGACTTTGTCTCACCTCATGTGGTGGAGACATGTGTCATCATGCTTTTGAGACACCTCTTGCATGTTTACTCGCCACTCGCATGAACACTTGTAATTTAAGGTCACAAGTGTCACATCTTAGGAAGGTTAGTCAGTCGTTGTGTTCAACCATCCTAACTTCTCTCTCATGTCTATTTATACAAGGCATCTATGTACATTTTACTCATCTCTTGAATATATGTTTTGGCTTATTATGTGCAATTGTCTTTTGTAGAAGTGATTCTAGTTATTGTTGGTTGATCTTGGCTGCTCCAACATGAAGCTCATCATCAATTGGAAAGAAAAGATGCTAATTGGAACAAGAGAGATTTGAGAAGAAACAAACTGGGAAGAAGTAGTAGGGTTTTGGTAGAGAGTTCAAGAGAATAGAGTGGCATAGGAAGAGCTAAGTCATTATCACATGCATTGAAGGAAGTGTCATTATTAGAAACTTTCTGAGTAAAGCTAGAAAGTAAGGTAAGAAAAGAGTGAAACATGTCCATGATAAAAGATAGAATGAGAAGATTAATTAAGAAAGGTGTAGACAATGTTAGAGTAATAGGTTCTTTACTTAATTAATTTAATCATATTGATTAATTAATTAAGTCACTTTTACTTTATTTCACTTAAGCTAAACTTAGGAATCTCACATTAGGGTTTTCTAACTTGCAAATATAAAAGCAAGTTCTCTCATGTAATTCATTAATCCATTTCATTAATTGCATCCTTTTTTGTGCAAATTGTTCTCGTTGCTTTTTTCTCGTGGAAGGTTTCTTAGGTTTTGTAGGTGTTCACTGGGTCCTGTGAGGTTGGTTTCACAACTTCTACATGGTATCGGAGCTCCAAATCTGCAAGCCCCTTCTTAGATTTGGAGAAAATTTTGAGCAAGAGTCATTTGTTGGGTGTGTATTTGTGTAAAACAGAGTATTCCATTGGATTCAGAGCAGTCGAAATAGTCAGATTAGCCTTTTATTTGGCTTGATTTGAGCTTCATAGGCCATATCTGCAAGGGTTTCAGTGGGTGCTTTTTTTGGGGGATCTGGAGGAAAGCTATTTTTCGGAGCGTTTTGGGCCCAAATGGACCTTACCATCGTGCTCAAAAGGCCCAAAAACCTTAAGATTGACTGTCAAATTGTCGAAATCAGCCTAGGGCTTATTTGAGGAAAAACAAATTTTCCAGGCACGCTGTACGACCTACCTAGCACGCAGATCAAGGTAAAATTTTTCAACATTTTTTTCCCTACATAAAAAACTTTCCCAAAGAAATTATTTGGCCTACAATTTTTTTTATTGTCAAGGTTGTCAAAAAAATATAAAAAAACGTAATAGAATTTTTTTAAAGCGCATATGCGCTGGTGTGTTGGGTGGCCTCGTACCCTACCACAACAGGGTACGACCTTGTCATGAGCAGGGCGGGGTCATCCCCCGCCTCCCTTTAAAAGGGGCAGCGGGAGCCCTTGGGCCCCCCACCACTCACATAGGTGGTGGCGGGTGGCTTAAGGGGCCCGCCCTTAATTTTTTTTAACATTTTTTTTCAAATAAAAAAATCATTTTTTTAATATTTTTTTTTTTAAATTAAAAAAAAAAGCACTTTTCCCAATAATTTTTTAAACTATTTTTTTAATTAAAAAAAACACTTGTAATTATCCTACACTTGTGTATCCGCCTCGATATTTGTGCCCAATTTGGCATTTTCTCTAAAGTTGGCTATTTCATCAAATTTGGAGGTGCTTCTAATTTATCTGGAGTTCTTTTTTGGCAATAGCTAACCAGTTTGGCAGGGTTTCTACATTTAGTGGTTTCTCCAAATCTAGCGAAGTTCCTCTAAATTTGGCAGAGGTGGACTTTTTGCCAAATTTACCCTTCACCATTGGGCTTTTCACTTTTGCACTCGATCTTCCAGAGGCCATATCTTGATCATACGGTGGTATTTTTCAGTGCAACATTTTTAAAAAATAGGTAGAATTTCATGCTCTTCGCAGTGGTGCAGGTGGTTTTCAATTTTAAGTTCTAGTTTTTTCCATAAATCATTTTTTCAGTGTTGTTGTACAATTCTTGTTTTGGAGACTTTGACGGGCCATATCTTCTACATCCAGACTCCGTTTTGGGTCCCCTTTTTTTTCAAAGTGCATGTTTTTCTGTGTATTTTATCATGGTACTATCAGTTTCCTCTATTTATGTCAGAGAATTGTATTTTCAACATGTGGTCTTTTTTAGACATTGTGAGCTTCCATTGTGTTGGTTCTTCTTTCGAATCAGTAGAGGGTTTGCCAGTTCCAATGCACAGGCAGATTCGGCCAACTAATACAGGAGGTTGCGTGAGCTACCTCCCCTTCACTTCTAGTTCTGCCGCACCAAGGGGGGTATCTCTATAGCTAAAGATTTCACCTTGACTCGCCCAATGACATAAAGATTTAGCTTTACAATGACAGGCATAATACTCTCATGTTTGGACCAAAATATGCATGATACATCACAAGTTTGGCAACATTCTTGGACATAACTAACTGGTTGAGGTATGAGAGTATGCAGGGGTCCTATTCCTACTCCTACAACTAACAGATTGGAATTATGAAAGGATTTAAATTGATGTTTTGATGGTTTGGATGCAAGACAGGGGGTTTTGGATCATAACTACTACACAAGAAGCATACCGGTGCATATCCTAGGGCAAGGAGTCAACTAGACGTATACAAGAGAATGGCTTGCAACTGGCATTCGAGTTTCAAGGGGTTAGGACTAGTGTTTGCCTTACAAATACCACCCAAGAATAAGTATTTAACTGTCTCTACTTATGAACATCCCAGCTGACATACTCAACCTAAAACAATTTAACCCACTCCTTGAATGGAAGTTACAGATTAAGCATGTGATACAGCAAAACTATACCCTAGAATCTGAGAAACCCTTAGCAACCAGATTCAAAAGAAGAAAATGCATGCAACAAATGGAGACAAACAAATAAATACATGCAACAATGCATTTTTCATATACAGTGACAAGAAACTGAACATATGTACTAGATACATTCAAATGCAACTCACAAACTCCAACAGAGATAAAACAGATAGGAAAATGCTCTGTTTTTCGTTATTTTTCCCCCAAAATTTGCCCAAGTCTTCAACAACCTAAAATGAGTAACACAGTTTGCCTTTTATAGAAAAACTGTGTACTCAGCAAATTAGTTACATGGCACTTCAAAAAATTGTCAGATACATTGCACCAGAAATGGCGCCTAAAATAATCAATGCAGCAGGGAGGAAGAGGGAGGAGCAGATAGGCTCGGGGAACGTGCCACCGCTCAAGGATTTTCATCTTAAAATGGGTAGCTGGTCTGTCACTCCATCCATCGTGTCCCTCTGTGTACCACCATCAATGCCCAGCTACCCGCAACCCTCTGAAATGCAGCAACAGTATGCCATTGAAGCTTTTCCCACCTAAAACGCGGCCTAAGAATGTAGAAAATCCCTCGTTGCATGAAAATTAAAACCTGTCGTCGATCATCCTTCCATCGCTGAAAATCCACAGCCCCGAAAAGCTCTGAAAAGTCATTAGCCAGTGATAACATGCCACGTAGGCACCTTGAGCCTCCATCGCTGACTTTTCATGTACCCATTTTACCCTTTTCCGCCCTTATATATGCATGATCAAATGCATATACAATCGCTTTTTTAAATCTTTGTATATGCAGGATGCATATACACTCAACCACTTATCATACAAGGCGGACCCCAAATTGTCATAGAACAAATTGAAAATCTACTCGGGTCTGACTTGTATCTCCATTTTGCATCTATCGCTTTGTATATGTGCATATACATACAATATACACACAAGGCAAATTTCACTGCATTCATCTATCGGATTTGAAAACCTTTGAAATCTGGCTTGTATCCTTTACTTTGCATATTAACCCCTTGTACATCGCACATATACAAGCACACATACATGCAAGTCACGGATGCCAAGAACTTATAGAACAGAATGAAAACACCATCGGGTCCGCCTTGCATATCTCGATGTATATCTGCATATACATTTACCATATACATACAAGGCACGGATTTCAAAATTTATGAAGCATGTTGAAGTTGCTTTGAAATCCGGCTTGTATTTCATCTCTTGTATATCGACACATATACAAGCATCCAATATACATGCTGCGAACCCCTAAACCTTATTCACTGCATTTGATTTTCAATCGGGTCTGGATTGTATGTTTTCTCCTTGTATATCAGCTTGTATGTGTAAACACACAACGTAGATATACATACAAGGCGCGGACTCCAGGCTCCTATGAATTGGATTGGAAAAACCCTTTGAAATCCGGCTTGTATATCCTTTGCATTTGTGTGTTTGCATGTTGACTTGTATATTTGCCATCCGATGTACATTCTGTTTTGCATATCCGCGGGCCCCACCAAATGCATCTCTTTTTTGCATGTATCATTGAATGTATCGGTCAATCAGCAAGACTCCAGACTTGGCTGCCGATAGCCATTGTCTTGGCGATGATTTCCCCTGCACTATTCACCTTGTATGCATATCGGCCGTCGGGATGACTGTTGCATGAGTCACTAATATACAAAGCTTTGCCGATGACCCTTTTGCATAATTTCCATTGCATGTGGCGAATGTATGTTTAGACAAGCAGAGCCGATATACAAGCAACAAATATTCCCAGGAATTTGCAAAAGATTCCCCCCTTGTATATGCACTTTCTTAAGCCCGATATGCATTCCAAAATGCATATAACTCATTTTTTCATCATTTTTGAAAGACGATTGAGATTTTTAACTCGCCAATTGCACATTTGACCTGCATGTATATACAAACACCCTTGTATATACAAAGATACATGCATACAATAGATTTTTGTAATTTTTTCTACTGCAGAGGCCGAAAGACAGAATTTTTATGAATTTTATGGAAGGTGCCTGCATATCTAAATGCTTGAAACCTGAATACTCATGCAGGCACCACCACATTATAAGCACTTGTCATATGTAAATGCACTGCAATAAAGTGCCTCGACATTATACATGTATTCTTGAGATCTTGGACATCATTTTGTGCCTTATTGTACTCGCACTATGATATGAAGTTCCATGGGGGGTTGATGTTTGCCTTTTGTTTTGCCATCACAACTTTGTCAAGTGAGTGTCCCTTCCACGACAACAGTGAATCACATTGATTCTTGCCTCATGCGTGTGTGCCTTGGTTTGCACACCCTTTTATTTGCTGGTACTTTCATTTTTGCACGTTCAGATGTTCTTGTTTCTTCTACATGCACTTCTTGGTTTCACACAGTTTTCAGTGTACCTGTCATGTCTCTCGCTTGTCTGCATTATTGGGGGGGTTTCTACTGTTGGTGCCAATGCTTCCTTGGTTTTGTGTTGGAGTGAGTTATATATCTAGTATTTGTTCCTGTGTACTAGGCGGATGCAGCGGTACATCAGTGGCTGGTTACTCGTGCATTTCGGTGAGATGGAGCATTTACCATATGGACACTCTTGCATTCCTTTTGTGGAGCCAACCTTCTAGTTTCACTTGATCAGTTCTTCAGACTTTTGGTACCTATGCCATTTGTATCTTCGAGTTCCAGATGTTTTGCCATTGTTTGCCATCTGATTCGAGTAGTGCCATTGGGGGCACTCATGCAGATTCTTGTCTTCTTGATTCTGATCTTCATCTTGTTTTAGAGGATGTTCTTCTTTCAACACTATAGCAGTCAGTCTTCTACAGTGTTTACAGCTTCTTCATGCTTCAGTGGAGTTCTTCATGTTCATCTTCATGTTCCTATTCTTTTGGGACATCTTTTGTGGAGGCTTTTTAGTCCTTCACTCTTTCTCTCTCTTATAGGGAGGTTTGTTCTCTCTTTTGGGGAGGAGTTTTTCCCATGTGTTTTCTCCTTTTCTCTATTTGTGAGAGACTCTTTTGTACATGGGTACCTCATCACGCCTAGTTGCCGGGACCCGTCTTTGCTTTCATGCATATGTCCTTAGTTTTTTAGCTTCTCCGTAAGTTCATCTTAAGGGGGGGTGTTAGAGTAATAGGTTCTTTACTTAATTAATTTAATCATATTGATTAATTAATTAAGTCACCTTTACTTTATTTCACTTAAGCTAAACTTAGGAATCTCACATTAGGGTTTTCTAACTTGCAAATATAAAAGCAAGTTCTCTCATGTAATTCATTAATCCATTTCATTAATTGCATCCTTTTTTGTGCAAATTGCTCTCTTTGCTTTTTTCTCTTATGGAAGGTTTCTTAGGTTTTGCAGGTGTTCACTGGGTCCTGTGAGGTTGGTTTCACAACTTCTATAGACAACTCAACCAAAGGTTGCCATTTTTCTCCTTTAGAACATGGAACAGGGTTCGAGACAACACCTCTATTTTTTTTGAGCAAATAATCTTTTTATTTATTGTGTTTTTGGAAGAAAATGGAATGTAATGATTTTTTTGTCTTGAATAATCAAGTTCCCAAAAATGTAAATTAAAATTTAAACTATGTTAAACTTATATTTCATTAATAGAGCTAAGAAACAAAAATGGAGAAAACTAGAAATAGAGAATGAAACAATAGAAATGAATTATAGAACATTGAAATAGAAGAGATAAGGAGACTAGATGATGTTTTAGAAATCTCTATGGCATGGATGATAGCATGTCACATTGTCATCCTTTTCTCACATTATCATCCAAGTCATGCACTATTGTCCCAAAATGACAAAACTTAAGTTCTTGACCTAGACCTACTCTATTTGTAAACAAGGAAGTAAAGGAACAAAACAGAAAGCCCCAAAAAATGTTTAGAAATGTACAAAAAATAATAAACTAATCTAGAGTGCTCTAAATCAAATGAAATGAAAAAATAGAAAAACTAAATCCAAACCCTCGTGCGAGATAGCCTCCAAGAAACTTATAGCTAGGACAAGAAAAATGTTGGTGACTGCTTAGGAGCTTACCTTTAGGTCAAACCCCTATTTTAACCTTTCAACATCCATAGGCAATTAATTAAATAGGGGAAATGGGAAGTTGTGTGTTTTATTAAACCCTATGTGCATCTAGAATTTAAGAACAACAAAATAATAATAATCTATTAGTGTTAGTCTTTGGTCTATGGAGAACAACACCCTAGTATGTATGGAAGGAAAAAGGAGGTAATAACTCCACAATGCCAGAGTAAACAATGCAATGCAAAA
This sequence comes from Cunninghamia lanceolata, assembly GCA_027924645.1. Lineage (NCBI taxonomy): Eukaryota > Viridiplantae > Streptophyta > Pinopsida > Cupressales > Cupressaceae > Cunninghamia > Cunninghamia lanceolata. The sequence continues at coordinate 6,527,672 of BSBN01000165.1, read as the reverse complement.
TGATAAAGAAGAGAGGAAGATAAAATATAGAAATACCAATCTTCACAATGACAATGGAGAATGCTTACAAGACCAAGGAGGTGTAACATAGTGTTAGAATGCCACAATGTGCTATGAAGAGCCAAAGAGAGACTTGTAAAACTATCTTGGAGAGCTCGGGCTTGCATGAGGTATTACGAGGTTGCATGAAGAAATGAGAATCATTATTGGAAGAATGAGAGGAAGCTCAATAGTCATTCAAAATGTAAAGGTGACTATTGGACGTTCAAATACTGGCATATGATGGTTACAAAGGAATGTTTGGAAGTTGAAAGGTCACTGACAGGTTAGAAAATAGATGTATAGTTGGAAGACGGTAGCGTGCTATAGTAACTTCCAATTACAACTCATTCAAAGACTTCACTAGATGGGAAGAAAACATAGCACAAACACATGGGACACATTGTAACACACAAAATATGGTTGATTGCACAAAAACACAACACTTGGACACTAGCACTAGGAGTAGGTAAAAGGCCAAGGTTGGACTAAAATGGTCTTAGAATATGCTATAGGAGTGAACACTAAATCAATGACAATTTGTAGTGTCAAAATTGCAAGGTATGCAATTTTTGACCTTACAACAACATGTAAAGGAGCTCCCATGTTAGGTTCAAGAGGTCTTTGAATGTTTTTCCATGTGTAATAATGAATTAGGGTTTGACTTTAATATAGCACCCCAACACACAAGTTAACAACTTTGGTGCTCAAGTCATCTCATAACAGTTAATTGGAGGGAGTTCACAAGCTCCCAAATTTAAATTTAAACTTTGAAAGCTCAAGGGTCATTTCAACACTTGCATAAATTGACTGATTCAATTTCATGCCCATAGATCTAACTAAAGATAATGAATGGATGAACTAAAAGTTGGAACTAATTCTTAAAATCTAATAAAAATTAAGTTATTTGCCAAATTTTATACTCAAACAAGCCACTTGTACACTAATCATTAAATTGAAAAATAAACCAGTCAAAGTGAGCCCAAAATGAAAGGCAAAAGTGCAGGGTATGCAATTTTCACCATTACAAAAATAAAGACAAGAAACAATTTTTAACCAAGTAAAGCATTACATAAACCATAATTCCTAATTTTTTTGAAAGGGAACTTAATTCTCAAAGTGATTGCCAAATTCAAATCTCACAAAGATTGTTTTAAAATTATTCCTTTTCTACCAAAGTCATGATCTTTTCATTAAGACAGGAAAAAAAAAAAAAAAGGAAGCCCACTAGAAAGAGTGTAAGAATACAAGTATCTCGGGCTTGATTTTCACAATAGGGTTAGTTGGGAGACATGCAAAGCAAAAAAATACAAGGGGTGGAAATCTTTATACTAACTACAAAATAAATGTATGAATGTAAAATTATGGGATTGGAAAACCAAGATAATCCTTTTTGGCTTGCCTGTCTCACTAGTGGTCTTCTACAGGTGTGAAGTTTGGGGCAACAATATGTCAAACTATAAATAGAAGAAGATAGAAAGAATCCAAAAGCATTTAATCATAACAATCTCAAAATTAAGACTTTAGTTTTGTATGAGATTCTATTAGTAGAAGCAAGTACTTTCTCACTAGAGGCATTGATGATGGCTCATACATTAAGTTATCTAAAAATGACTCAAAATATGAAGAACCATTATTGGCCCAAAATGGTGATGGAGGGAGAGCTAAATCGGAGGGAGAGCTAAATTGAAGGAAGAACACGTGGATGAAACAACACAACAAATGGAAGAGAAAATGAGGAATTAACTTGCACGAGTACCCAAACACTAATAAGAAATTAAAAAAGTATGTGAGAAAAATTTAGGACTACCATGTGGACAAAATAAATTGGTTCGAAGAAAGCATACTATGTCAAAGATTTTACCCCACATGAGATCATGATGAAAAAGCCTTCATAGGAGAAATAATTAAGAGAAGGCAAAGATGTTGATTGCACAGTTAAGGACTAGATTGCATTATCTTAGAAACAAGACCAGTAGGGGACAATACCTAAGGAAGAGTGAGAAATAAGAACATGCATATTTTGCAACAAGGGAGTGGTGGACCTAGAATGACACTATGTCATGGAGTGTGAGGCCTAAGAGTGCACAATCTAATTACCTTATTTAAAGAGATAGGGCTAGTCAAAATAACAAGCTTTTAAATCAAAATCCATAGTAGAAGATTCAACATCAAAAGGGTTTGAAAATTTTATAAGGTCATTTGACATAGTCCATTTATCCTTAATTGTTTGATGTGATGCTCTTTTCCTACAACTCTTAATTCCAGACAATGTGAAAAGAGTGGACAACCTAGCTGCCTTATTTAAAGAGAGAGGGCTAGTCAAAATAGGAATCTTTTATATTGAAATCCATAGTAGAAGATTCAACATCAAAAAGGGTTTGAAAATTTTATAAGGTTATTTGAGATAGTCTATTTATGCTTAATTGTGTGACGTGATACTCTTTTCCTGCAACTCTTGATTCCATGCAGTGAAATCCTTGTCAAGGACAAAGACAACCTAAGAGTGGACAACCTAACCACCTTATTTAAAGAGAGAGGGCTAGTCAAAATAACAAACTTTTTAATCAAAATCCATAATAGAAGCATCAAAAAGGGTTTGAAATTTTTTATGAGGTTATATAAGATAAGTCCATTTATCTTAAATTGTATGATATAGTGCTCTTTCTCTCTAACTCTTACTTCCATAGACTCCTTGCTCTTATAGACCTGCAGTACTATTGCAATAAGTTTTTCTTATTTAGTGATTAATCTATGTAAAATAAACCAATCACGTGAGAGTATTGTTTTTTTTTTGTTTAGAGGCACTTGGGTTTTTAGCTTGGTCCAAGCCCAGAGAGACCCTTACGGGGGATCTCTTCCCATGGCTTTATTGCTGAGACCACTATTGGGCGGTCTCAGTCCCCAAGGCATTATCGCCAAGTTCAAACCCACAAGCTTGTTGGCCCAGTGAAGGCCCACAACCTGCAAGCACGACAACCCAATGAAGGCACATATCCTACGAGCACATCAGCCCAGTGAAGGCACAAGGCCTGCGAGCTTTTTGGCTCAGTGGGGGTTTGAACCTTGGTGGCTGCCACAACAACCTTGCGACTTGACCACCGAACCACACCCTTATTGGCACATGAGAGTATTATTTTGAATGTTGAACAAATATTAATTTTTCTTAAGTCTATATGCAAAGAATTATATGAAAATTATTCTAAAAATCATTTATCAGTGTCGTAATTGGCTCATAATTTGAGCTCTTAAGAGTGGATTATGTGAATTTACTTTTTTTTTATATATTATGTTTAGATATTTAGGGGTAGGAAAAACTAAAGAAAAATAAAAATATCAACTCCCCCTATATTCTCTCTATCATTCCCTATTTTATGGGAAAATGATTCATTTTTGTTAGTTTAATATTCCTTTACCATTTTTAATAAAATAAAATAGTATTAAAATTAAAATAGTAATTTAATTAAATAATATTTAAACAACTTAACTATTAATTCTAGCATATATTTATTTATTTCTTATTTTATTATTGGTAATATCATTATTTTACTCCTTGTTAATGGGGTTGGAGATGTTGACATACAAAGAAGGAGAAGGGAGACAAGGTGGACATAGCTTGCAAAAGGATGGGTAAAGCTGAATTTTGACGGTGCATTGAAAGGAAATCCAGGTGTCTCAGGTGCATGCTGTCTAGTCAGAGATTGGAGGGGTAACATTCTTGGACAGACGTTGAAGAAGTTAGTGCAAGGATCCAACAATGAAGCAGAGTTTCAAGCGCTCATCCTTGGTCTAAATTTATGTCGTCACCTTGGAGTTTTGAAGGTGGAGGTGGAAGGGGATTCAATGATAGTGATAAATGCCCTCCAATCAAGGTCCATGGCAAATTGGAAACTAAGTATATTATTAAACGAAGCCCTATGTTTAGTCGAAGGTTTTGAAAGAGTGGTTTTCAGTCACATTTTGTGGGAAGGAAATAATGAGGCAGATGAGCTAGCGAACCATGCCATCATAGCATCAAATGATCTGCTATGGGAAGTAAAGAACAATGATGACACCAATTCACTCAATTGACAGGCCGTCCAATCCGTTCAGTGAGAGGAGGATGGCAAAGTGTGTAGGGAGAGTTAAAGCTTATGGAGAAACATGATTGAAGGCATTCCAATTGTAGCGGTGGCTCTTTGCATGGTTGGCATTGGTAGCGATGGATACTCCCATCCAGCTAGTCTGTAGGAAAAGACAAATGTCTTTCTTAGGTAACATTACTGATAAGAGGATGGGAATGGTGTTTAAGCCGAAGAGTGGAATAGTCCTCTTTGCCATCGATTGGGTCCTTGGTGAAGATTTCATGGTGAAATGCAATAGATATAGGGTAAATATAGATTAGTGGTGATGTTAGATTTAAACGAGGAAAAACCTACTATCTAGAAGCTGATGGAGGAATTTGTTGAGCTGGATTATAGAGGTGGATGGAAGAAGGTGGTGGGAGTAGCATGCTATGGTTTAGGGTGCTGCTGCCTGGTGATTTCCATAGGGTGAATTTTGCGAGTGATGCAATGAATTGGTGGTTGTTTGTCTCAGAAGCAAGGGAAGCCAAAATCGCTGGTTGTAGATGTAGAGCCACGCAGGGGCTAGCTTTTTTGAAGAAGCTCGCTGGGTTGGAGGTGGAGTTTGACTAATGAACAAAATTCTATATCAGTATTATGCTGCCGATGAGATTGCCTAAGGTGGAGTCGCCAGTGTTTAATCATCTTTTTGTAAATGCTATAATGATATGTATTGGATAGAAGGTATAGAAGATAGTTGTATGTAATAGTTGATAGTAGGTGGTTGGACTATAGGGATTTTGGAAGAACCCTATGTTAGTCTGTTTACTGATCTCATGTTGAACTTTCATATTTATGTTAAATTTGGTTAAAATTTAATATAAAGGGAGCTAACCCCAAGTCAACAATTTACCAAGCAAAAAAAAAAAATATTTTATTATTATTGCTATCATTATTATTTAATTAATTATTTATTAAAAATAGAATTTACTTATTTTCAAACTATATAATTAGTTTATTTTAATTTAACTTTACCATAGAATTTAATTTAAAATTTCCTTTACTATCATTATTAAATTATTTATTATTATTTTAATCACTTGCTCATTTATCACTCTATAATTTTTTTTTTAATTTTAATTTTTTAAATTTGAATTTTCTTTACTATTTATTCCCAATAATTAGCCATATTATTTAACTTTATATTCAATTAAATTAACACTTATATATATGTTGGTCTATACATGTGACAACTTGGACATACAATCAACTATCATGTTTCATGTTTTGCAATAGATGCTATAATTAGGAACCATACATTGTATAATGCATTGTCATTGTCATTAGTCTTTGCAAGATTTTGTATTCAACTAATTAATTTAGCTAGTTGGAATGCAATTTGTCAAACCTTGGGACGTAAACTAATGACGGGTGTATGGCAATTATATGTTGAGAGTAATAATAGAAAGTAGTAAAATGCTATAATAAATGAAAAACAAACTCAAGAATTGACAATATTACCTTGTCCAATGCAAGCAAGGGTAGGTTGAATGGGTCAATGATTTTGTTTAACATTCAACATCTCAAACTAAAGCCTTATTAACCCAACTTCGTATGCAATAATTGCATTGAAGAATTAATCTTCAACCACTATGTCTAATAGAATTATTATGTTACTTTAGGTGTTGCACTTAAATATTTTAATGTCACTTTTATTTACAAAATAGGTTACATTTTTCTCCCCATTAAAATTAGGTAGGAACTACTCACTTTATTTCATATTACTCCCACCTCTAACTACTTTGAAGTTCATCGAGGATACTCTTGACTCACACAAACCCAAGAAATCCCCTCAAATATCCACCAATGTGTCAAATTTGTATATGATAATGAGATGGTAATCATTATTCATCACGACTACCGACTCCTCCCCAAGCTTGGTATATTTACCATTAATTTATTTGTTCATATGCCCACAAGACAACCATACAAGTGTCATGAAACTCTCTTTTATCTCTATAAATGCTTTAAAGAATAACAATCCTATATCCATAAGAGCAAACCCTCCCTTACTCTCCCTCCTCATTAACCACTCACTATTCACTCCATTGTAGTGTATGCTAACCAACCAAATATTAAATCAAACTCAAAATCAAACAATCGATTGGTATCAATATTAAACAAAAATTTAATCTTAAAAACTAATGTCAACTACAAAACACATACTATTATTACAACACTACAAAGACACATACTCCCCACTATTTCACACTTGCTAAAATCTTCTTTCATACATTCCATTGTAGTGTATGCTAACCAACCAACTATTAAATCAAACTCAAAATCAAACAATCGATTGGTATCAATATTAAACAAAAATTTAATCTTAAAAACTAATGTCAACTACAAAACACATACTATTATTACAACATTACAAAGACACATACTCCCCACTATTTCACACTTGCTAAAATCTTCTTTCATACATACAAATACAAATACTTGAAAAGTAGAAGCATCCTTCGCTTTTGTAAATTATTTTTTCGAAAAGCCAAGAACACGTGCCATACACAAGCAATTCGTTCACAAGAAAACTACTTGGCGCTGAGTTGGCGTTGAATTTCTTGGGTTGCCCTTACACTTCACTTTTTTCTTTTTTTGATATAATTAAATCTTTAACCCGTTTGAAGGCTTTTTTATGTCTGTTGCATTTGATAGCTGATTTGATTTTCTTAAACTGGAATTCCCTGCAGCGAGGTCTTTGGAGATCTTCAACAGGTGCATTTCCTCTATTTGCGAAAAATTACATTTGAATTCAAGGCTTTTGGATCATGCTTTAGGGTTTATAACGTTAAAATCCCACATTGAAGAAATTATTATGTGTTTTCTGCGATTTTTGCTTGGCTAAGCGTTGCCATTCTGTTATCTGTTATTATTTGTTCAAATCCTCCGCATACTGAAGTTTGTTTTAAGTAAATTGACAGTTAGACGAATCCTGAAATTTATGAATGGAATGACAGTACGGTAATGTGTTCATAATCGAACGATCAGGGTCCGTTATGATTTTTTTTTTTGGGAAAACTTTTTAAAATGTCCATATATGACGTGCTTGTGCGTGGAATGTTAAATGAAAATTTATTTTCTAAAAATCTAAGCTTAAATATTCGTGGCATCATGCTATATTTGTTTGCAAAAAGTGAGATTCAGATTTACCCTCGATTCAAAGGCATTTATCACCTTGCAAATTGAATATATTTAGTGAAACTTCTGCTAGAAGTTCATGTAGTGAACTGATGATGGCATAATGGGAAAATTTTATGGGCTATTTTTTTATTTGCTCAATTCTGGACACTTTGAAGTTTATCTTAGGTAAATTCAAGGATAGAAGAACCTTGAAATTCAAGAATGACATGGCAAATGATACGGTAATGTATCCCCAAAAGAACTATATTACGCTGTACCCTATGAAAAATACACGGCAAGCTTTAAAAGTTTTTAAAAATATCTGTTGGTAAAACTGGCAAAAAAGAGAGATGAGAGCAATTTGCAAGAAGGCTTAACTTCACAATGAGGTGAAGCAGCAATTTATAAAGTATAGAAAGTTACTATTACAACTACCATTATTAATGGTACTACGTAATGCAACTAACAACTTTAATAACAATACCTAACTACCAACCTAATTAAATACACTTTATTACATTAATATACTAATACCCCCCATAATGACTAAACCAGAAACAACACCAAGCTTGTCCCGAATTTGACAAAGTAACTAGGACCAAGTGGTTTAGTCATTAAATCAACAGTTTGCTCTTGAGAAGAACAAAAGTGGAGGGATATGTCTTCATAGTCCATCGGTTGCCGAATGTAGTGATGATGAATCTCGATATGTTTGGTCTGAGCATGATACACTAGATTCTTCACCGATTTCAATACTCCTTGATTAGCGCAGAAAAGAGGTGTTGGATTATGTTGAGGAAGTTGAAGATCTGTCAAGATTTTGCGTAACTAAACTGCTTCACAACTGGCACTCATAGCTGCTTTGTATTCATCTTTAGTGGATGATAAAGCTACTTTTGCTGAAGCTTACTTTGCCAAGAAATTACTCCTGAACCCAGGGAGAAGATGTAGTCGGTTGTAGACCGTCGAGTATCCACAGATCTTGCCCAATTAGAATCTGTATACCCAATTAAGCCAAAATCTTCTGTCCTCTAGTAGAGTATGCCAAAGTCAAGAGCACCTTTGACATATCGTAAAACCCGCTTTGCAGCTATCCAATGAGAGAGCTTCGGTTTCGACAGGAACAAAGAGAGATAGCTAACAACAAAGCAAAGATCCGGTCTAGTGGTTGTCAATTATATCATGCTGCCCACCAACTGTCTAAAGTGTGATTCATCGACTGGGGATGAATCATCAGAGGCTAACAACTTCATCCCGACCTCCATAGGTGTAGAAGAAGAGTTACAATCTGCCATCGCAAAACGCTCCAAGAGACTCATAGCATATTTGATTTGAACCATGAAGATGCGGTGATTAGATTGCCAAAACTCAACCCCTAGGCAGTAATGTAGGAGGCCTAGATCTGACATGTCAAAAGCTACACATAGTTCTGATTTTACTTGCTGAATTGCAGTGTCTGTGCTACCCGTGATGGCAAGATCATCAACATATACAATAATAATTACAATCTCATTACCATCGCTTTTGACATAAAGATTTGGATTAGAAAGACTCCTTCTGAATCCAATATCTTTTAGGTGTTTATCAATTTTCAAATACCAGGCTCGAGGAGCTTGCTTAAGTCTGTATAGGGACTTAATTAACCTACAAACTAAATGTTCATGTCCAGGAACTTGAAAACCCTCAGGCTGCAGCATGTAGACTTCTTCATCCAAGTCCCCGTTCAAGAAGGCACTTTTAACATCCATTTGATACACCTTCCAACCATATTGAGCGGCAATGGAGAGAAGTAACCGGAATGTAACTATCTTTGTAGTAGGGGCAAACGTTTCTTCAAAGTCTATGCCTTCTTGTTGCGAATATCCTTTTGCAACGAGACGTGCCTTGTATTTGTCCAATGAACTATCAGCTTTGCATTTGACCTTATAGACCCATTTGCACCCAATGGGCTTTTTACTTGGAGGCAATTCAACCAACTCCCAAGTTTGATTTTTCATCAATGCATCATATTCCACCTTCATAGTAGCTTCCCATTGTGGTTTCCCTTGTGCCTCAGAAAACTTTTGTGGTTCAGAAACCTGAAAAAGATCAGAAGATAGGGCAAAATGACTATGCTCAATAGTTGAACCAATTATGGTTAGGCCTTTTCTCTGAGGACGTTCACTTGATGTAGGAAGTTCATCCACATGTACACCTTCCATAGTAGAGTAATACCATTTAGGTTTTTGGTGTGTCTCAGGTGAATGCTGCGAAGGCAAGTTCTCTGGAGTCTTACTTGAAGTGGAAGCATTTTTAGTTCTTCGTCTTTGATAGACAAGTGGTGTAGAACCAGCCACAGATTGACTTGTAGGCTGACTTGATGAACTAGAGGGTTCCTCCTTCAATGGTATCATAATACTGGTGGAAACAAGGCAAATAACTGAGAGGGGGGGGGGGTGAATCAGTTATCTCAAAATTTCCTTAATTTTCTTTTCTTTTGTTATTTTAATAATCAGTGCAGCATCAAATCATATAAGCATATGTGATCATAAGAACAGAAATAAAATCAACACACATAACACAAAGATTTTTACGTGGAAAACCCTGTTAAGGGAAAAACCACGGGGCGACTAACCCAAGATTGTATTCTCTGTTAAAAGAATGAAGGAGTACAAAATGACACTTGCCAATTAGGGCTCACTGCTCGAGCACACTGCTCACAAGAGGCACACTGCCTACAAGAACTTACAGAAGGTAATCAGATGTTTGAACTGATGAGAAGCATCTACAAATGCAAGAGTTAAGTTCTGGTTAGGCACAATACACTGATTTGATGCACTTCATTCTTCCTCTGTTTTAATACTGTTGCTCTATCACATACCGGACTTGATTTGCTGCTTTCACACTTGTCCCTGCTTTTCTTCGCATTTTATTTCATCACTTGTATTTTCACACTACTACATACTGGAATCCATCTGGTATATATATCCGCATCAAGGATTTCATCAACTTTCTAGTCGGCAACAAGAACACTCAAGATATTTACAAGTTACTGATTTGTCGGCTGAATCCATGCTTGATTTGTGATGCGTATCAAAAGCATGGGTAGAGAAGTCTTTAATCATGTCAGCCAACAATGTATAATCCCCCAAATAGCTTGATCAACACCTTTTACTGATCCAAATTGAAATCTGATACTCTGCCGATCAGTTCTTCCTCTGTCTGCTCTACTTGACTGGACCCCGATGCTCAGATGCTCATATCTTTTCCATGCTTTACTACCAGAGGCTAAATCTCTGGAATATAGTAGTCATGATACCCCTCTTGACTTATCCAAGTCCACAACTTGCTGAGTTACACTATCTGAGAGATCCGGACCTGATTGTTGGACCTTGTTGCATACTCTGTTCTTGTTCACTGGACCAAAACAATCTTCAAACTGACTTCCGGTAAGGGCATACTATGTACTGCGGATGTGTGGGATAGATTTTGTTGCCATCAATGACAACACTCATGAAGCCACACAGTGTCTCTTGCCAACAAATACTAGATTCAATATCTTCACTGACTTCCTGTTGAACATTTGAAAAATACGGCTCTATTTCTTTTACATCAACATCCTGACTAACAATAACCTTGTTAGTGGAAATATCAATAACCCTATATGCCTTAGACTGTTCACTATAGCTAGCAAAGAAATACCTGATGCTTTCAGAATCTAGTTTATGCCTCTTCTGTTTAGGAACCAAAGTGTATGTTGCTGAACCAAAAATACGAAAAGAAGTTACCTCAAGTTTGTGACCGGTCCAAGCTTCTTCCGGTGTGATTTTTTGTAAAGCTTTGCATGGGCATCTATTTAGAATGTAGACTGCTGCGTTAACAACTTCTCCCCAATACTGGTAGGGAACGTTCCTGCTGTGCATCATACACCATGCCATTTCCATGATGGTCTTATTGCGTCTTTCAACCACTCCATTCTGTTGCAGAGTGTATGGTGCTGTCAATTGGAGTTGAATACCTTCTTTTTCACAGAATTCCTTGAATTGAGTGGAGGTGAATTCCCTCCCATTATCGGACCATAGAGTCTTGATTCGATGCCTTGTGAATGTTTCCACCAACGGCTTGAACTTGAGGAAGGCACCATAGCATGCAAACTTCTTTAAAAAGTAAACCCACATCTTTCTGGAGAAATCATCCACTAATAACATGAAGTACCTTGATCCATTCATAGTGGGAGACTTCTAGGAAGGCTCACAAAGATCAGCATGAATGAGATCCAAAAGACCCTTAGCACGCCATGCATCTACTGTAGTAAAGGGTTTCCTCTTTTGCTTTCCAGCCAAACATCCAGCACACAAATCTTGTTTTTTCCTGTATAGGGGTTAGCCGGTGAGCCATATGGGCTTTGTTGAGTTTAGCCAAATACTGAAGATTCAGGTGTCCATACCTATCATGCCAAAGGACATTGGTATTATCTTCGACAGCTAAGGCATGCAGATTAGCTATAGTAGAATCAACTAGCTTATATAGACCTCCTTGTCCAATGCCAATGGCAACGACCTTGTCCTGTTTCACATTTGATACAATGCACTTCTTTCCACAAAACCTGACTTGGATGTTAGGGTTCTTAGTAAGCTGACTAATAGATAGCAAATTCTTGTTCATGGTAGGAACGTACCGAACATTACGTGCCAAATTTTTTTGAGAATCATTCAATACAACCCTAACATCTCCTATCCCTTCAACAACATGTGATCTACCATCACCAAGTTAAACTGTATCTTTATGACTAGAATCAACAGTAAACTTTACATACCAATTTTTGTGACATGTGAAATGTCAGGATGCTCCTGAATCAAAGAACTAGTATCTGCTGTCAGCACTCTCTAAAAGAGATGCCATGAGTGCAAACTTGTCATCGGAACCACACTCTTCGTTGACAACAACAAAATTAGCTTCACCATGCTCCTTTTGGGATAGATTGTATAACCTTTTTCTACATTCCTTTTTAACATGTCCAAATTTATTGCAATAAAAGCATTTCACCTTTTTCTTGGACGAAGTGGAAGAAGTGTTACCAGAAGAATTCTGATGTTTGTTGCCAAATGAGTTCTGAGGATTGCTCTTATACTGAGCAGCAAAAGCACTTTCTGTGGACCCAGATGTAGATTCCCCTATCTGCTCATGTCTTTGCTCCTACAAGAGATACTGATTCACCTTATCAAAAGTCAAAGTTTGACTTTTGGCCAATAGATTCAATGATTCTACAAAGGTCTCATAGGAGGGCGGCAAGCTGTTAATGGTCAAAGCAACCATGTCTTCGTCATCCACTGGTTTATTGACAATGGTAAGCTGATAACTTAGGTCCTTGATTTTTAGGAGGTGTTCTGACAATGACCCACCCTCGTGCAATTTTGTAGAAAATAATAGATTCTTCAAGTACAAAACCCAACTTTTCTCAGAGATCTGATACTTGTTTTTGAGGTGTGTCCATAGTGTAGATGCAGATGTGGCATTCCAGACGTCAGGGATTAAGTCATCAGCAGTGACAACTTGAGTAGCAGTAGGGCTTCCCTATGACGCTTGTCAAAGTCATTTGGGTTGGTTGCAGGCCTGCTTTCGGTCTCAAGGATAATACGGTCACACATCCTATACTCAGTGATCGTGAGTATTTTGTGACTGATGTTGTAATTTTTCCTGGTGAGTTTTTGTGCCTCCGGTAACACCAAATTTTGGATATTTACCATTATCCCAGAAAAATATTTAATTCCCACAACCGCTTAAAATCTGACCCAGGAAAAATATTTTCCCTGAAAATTTTAAATTGACCTCACAAATTAAAAAAATTGTAAATTTAGGCACCCTAAATGTTAAACCCCCCCCCTCAAATTGATATTTTGAAAACCCAGAAAAATAATTGAGGAAAAAATTAAAAAGATGAATACCCAGGAATTTTTATGGAGATTTGTGCCCTAGCAGCCATTGAAATTCACCTTGCTTGCTGAAAAAGAGGGTAGAAACCTTAGCAGCTCCTTCAGTCCAAAAACGTGCCCTGAAAACACGATTTTGAGAAAAATCAGACAAAAACAACCTTCGAAACCCTAGGTCGCTTGATATATGCCCTAAAAATCACGATCTTTGACCTGGCAGCACTATTTGAAACTGTGAAATCACGTTTTTTGATCTACAACACTATTTGAAACCCTAAAATCACGTTTTTTGACCTAGCCGTGCGATTTTAACCCCTAAAAACACGATTTTTGCCAGAAAAAGCACTTGAAAATGCGTTTTTACTAGAAATAGGCACGTTTTTTAATTAAAAAAGGTACAGATCCACTATTTTGGTGGCCAAAAATTTGCGATTTTTGCTGGAAACGCGACTCAACCTATTAGCATAAATTTTTGGCACAATTTTCTGAATATTTGGACACAATTTTAGCACAAAAATGGACGCAATTTGCTGCTTCAAACCCTAGCACGAATTTTACCTTATGCAGGCCGCGAATTTTCAGGAATAGAGCCACAATTTTTAACTAAAAAATTGGGCACTTTTTGATTGAAACCCTAGGCGGGATTTTGACTGAAACCATAGATGATTTTTGACCTGAAACTCTAGCTGTGAATTTGGAAACCCTGGCTGACTTTGCTCGACCTCTTCTTGGCCTTTTTTGCACGAAACCCTAACCCTAACAACCTATTGGCTCTAATACCAATGTTAGTAAAACTGATAAAGAAGAGAGATGAGAGTATTTACAAGAAGGCTTAACTTCACAATGAGGTGAAGCAACAATTTATTAGGTATAGAAAATTACTATTACAACTACCATTATTAATGGTACTACCTGTTGATGATGTTTTCTTGACAACAACAACATTAGAATAAAACACCAAGTGCTGTATCCTCTCTTGAACAAAGCGTCTCTAATGCTAAACTAAGCGATCAAACAAGAACGCTCCAAGGTTCCTTGTACGTGATTTGCAACGAATAGCCTTGGTGGTGTGATGTGATTTGCTGTGTCACAAAGGGACTTACGTAGAATTGTCATCTCTCCATTCAAATAAGTTACTCTTTCCTTGTGAAATGGAACTTCTTCTGATCAACTATGAAAAGAAAAGGCAAAAGGCAAGAGTTAAGAAGGCTAATCTAAAGACAATGACATGATGAACGATGCTATGATAGACAAATTTCCCTTAAAAAAAACAAATTTCACTTCGCCATGACGAGCAACAACTACATGAAATAGGTGCAATCTCCAAGGGATAAACCAAGGATTTTCATATCGTTGACACACTCCAAAGTACCCACAGCTGGCGCAACTCGAAGGAGCATCAACAATCGAACTATTTGCAAGATGTGGTTCAGGCTAACTTTACATGATGACTTACCATCGACAAGCCATCAAAAGTATGAACCAACGGGAATTCATCAAATATCATTGCATATATCCATTACATCAATGAACTCTATCTACTTTATCATCTAAACTACTTGGAAACACATCTCTGTCATATTCAAGAACTTGAAACCTTGCTAACATTTCAAAGCCACAAGATCACCATGCAAAACAACAACAATGAGCTTGTATTACTTTTGAAGTGTGTCATTACAACAATCTCATGTCTCTCTTCATGACTTTGAAGAGCTCCCTCTCTACTCTACTCCTCCTTGAGATTAGAAGTAGAGATCAAGGAGGAGTAGAGTAGAGAGGGAGCTCTTCAAAGTCATGAAGAGAGACATGAGATTGTTGTAATGACACACTTCAAAAGTAATACAAGCTCATTGTTGTTGTTTTGCATGGTGATCTTGTGGCTTTGAAATGTTAGCAAGGTTTCAAGTTCTTGAATATGACAGAGATGTGTTTCCAAGTAGTTTAGATGATAAAGTAGATAGAGTTCATTGATGTAATGGATATATGCAATGATATTTGATGAATTCCCGTTGGTTCATACTTTTGATGGCTTGTCGATGGTAAGTCATCATGTAAAGTTAGCCTGAACCACATCTTGCAAATAGTTCGATTGTTGATGCTCCTTCGAGTTGCGCCAGCTGTGGGTACTTTGGAGTGTGTCAACGATATGAAAATCCTTGGTTTATCCCTTGGAGATTGCACCTATTTCATGTAGTTGTTGCTCGTCATGGCGAAGTGAAATTTGTTTTTTTTAAGGGAAATTTGTCTATCATAGCATCGTTCATTATGTCATTGTCTTTAGATTAGCCTTCTTAACTCTTGCCTTTTGCCTTTTCTTTTCATAGTTGATCAGAAGAAGTTCCATTTCACAAGGAAAGAGTAACTTATTTGAATGGAGAGATGACAATTCTACGTAAGTCCCTTTGTGACACAGCAAATCACATCACACCACCAAGGCTATTCGTTGCAAATCACGTACAAGGAACCTTGGAGCGTTCTTGTTTGATTGCTTAGTTTAGCATTCGAGACGCTTTGTTCAAGAGAGGATACAGCACTTGGTGTTTTATTCTAATGTTGTTGTTGTCAAGAAAACATCATCAACACTACCTACTGCAACTAACAATTTTAATAACAATACCTAACTACCAACCTAATTAAATACACTTTATTACATTAATATACTAATAATATCCATAACTATAAGCGAAGTGTTTGTTGGTGGAATGTAAAATGAGACTTGATCTTTATAAGTCCAAGCTTAAATATTCATGGCACCATGTTATATTTGTTAACTAAAAGTGATACTTGGATTTATGTTATATTCAAATGCATTTATGACCTTGCAAATTGAATACATTCAGTAAAATTTCTGCTAGCAGGCCATACAGTCAGCCAGTTATGGCCTAATGGAAAAATTTATGGGCTATTCTTTTTCAGTTGGTGAAATTTTTATAGAAGACTCATAAATTATATTCATTGTTTCATAAATTTTGAAAAAGAAAATAACATTGACAATCATTAGCCAAGTTTTAGTTCGCTATGGATGGTGTGAACTCTGGCCTAAAGAACTGTAATGTCCCCATTTTCAGGTTCTCTTGCAGTTCAGTTAGAGCTGACTTTCTGGGTTGGTGACAGCGTAATCAGAGGAATATTTCGATGTCACCAGAGTGTTTGGGTGTTCCAATGGAGATGGTTGACACTTTCCGGAGGGATTTCAGACAACTTGTTCGTACTTACTATTAATAGTGAGTGCTTGCATGTCATTAATCTTTTTGGGTTTTTCTGGGTTTGTTTTCTTTGGTCCCCGGTGGTCATTGCTATTTTTATTAAGTGGCAGTTGAGTGTTGTTTGGGCGACTTGGCAGTCGGTTGTTGGCTCTCATAGACATTGCATTGAGCTCGAAGTTATCAGATGGTTTGTTGATCCAATTGGCACCCTCTGAGTTGGCTCAGTTTGTTTATGGTCGTTACTATTTTTAGTAAGTTCGGGATTGGCACCGGAACGGGATTTTGAGAGTGGGGTTGGATTCGTCTTGTCAAGACCTTTCCAACGAGCTATAGTTCATTGGTTTCCGACATCATCTTGGCCTCCATTTTAAAGTCCGTAAATTAAACATTATTATTTAATATTGGACCTTGGTGCCTAGGCTCAACAACTTAATGTTGTTTTAAAAGAGGGGACTTTAAGGATGATGTTGAGAAAGGAATTAAAGAGAATTATAATGTATTTTCCCTCTCATGTTTTATCCCATATGCACGAGGATTTTAGAGACTCCCAGTTGGAAAAGTATAAAAGGAGGAAAAGTGCTCTCATTTGGATATGCTTGGATTATTATTTTCTTCTCTCATTGAGATTTCCTTTGCTAGGGTTTTGGAGCTTGGCTCTAGGGGTTGAGGATTCAAACCAGAGGCTCTTGGAGACGAAAACCTCTCTGAGTAGCGGTATTCCACAGGTGTGAAAGATCACCCAACGGTGCCTTCTATGGTGGATACATTTAGTGTTCACAAATGTGCTTCAATGGAGTTCGATTGGTGAGACTTGTTGGTGCTTATTGTAATATCTTGCATAGTTATTTGATATTTGTTGATATTGAGTGACAAATTTCAGTAGTTTGTGAAGAGGATTTAGCTTGCCCTCTCCTTCTATTGCTGGCCGTACTACACCAGCCAACCGTACCTCTTTGGAGAGTGTTTTTGTTAGTGTTTGGTGCATATTTCTTCTCCCTTCTTGGTCACCTATTTTCAGATGTGAGTGCAGTTCAGAAACAAAAGCATTTTGAGAAGTTTTGAAGTTGTTTGTTGTTGTAACACATTCCAGCCATGGCCATATCAGCTCTAGCATGGAGGCGAGTCCTCTAGAGGCTTTCCATTCTCATTACAGCTCCTTGCAGGGTTTGGTGAGGCGTTTTGAGCCATATTATTTGCTGATAATATTTGTATGCACATTCTATATCATTCTATGGAGTTTTAATTGCATTTCCAGCCATACCCACTTGCTGGTCCATTTCCGGTGGTTGTACCAAGTTGCATATTTCCATATGGGTATGTGATAGTAATTGTTTATTGGCTATTCTAGTATCTGGGTTGTCATTGGTTTCTTCAAATTCATTGTACTTTTTCTGGGTTTTCTATATATGCTCTATATTGTATGCTTCGGCAACACATCTGCAGGAAACTGAAAACCCATTCTGCATTCTTCTGTCTAGTTTGAAAGATCACATAAAAATAATAAAAATCACACATAAAAGATCTTAAAAAATTACAAACAGGTACGGCACATTACAGTGGTATCAGAGCTAAAGATCTTGCCACCCTGTGAGGTTAAATCAGACATGCAGAAGTGAAATTGAGACATACAGCTTAGCTTTGCATGTGAGTGATCAGCCATTGCATGAGTACACATACAGGTTCTCCATATTGATCCCCTTGCAGGTACAGATACAGTAGTGATAGAGGATTGGGTGATACAGACTGGGATAGTTTCCATGAAAGGTTGGATAATTGGCGCAGGAAACAGGAAGAGATGTTGAATATTTGGGAGAGGAGAGATAATAAAATAATACAGATGGTGACCAATTGTCTTCTCAGGATTGATAACAACAATGTCGGACAAAGGAACAATAATGGTGACAGAAACCATGGAGATAGGAACAACAAGGAATGTGAAATAGAAACTCCTACCACTTGTTTATTGCAGCCAAGTCTTAATAAGAGCAAAGAAGATGAAGATTTGATAGCTGGCAAAAATGAGTCTAAGCTTTTGTATGATGAAAACAAGATCACTAATCAAGAGACATGTAAAGAGGAGCTTGCTGATTTGGAGGAGACTACAACAGAAAGTTGTGAAGTTGGGCCTCGCTTTGATGAAGATCTTGAAGTCACTACTTCTGAGAATGAATTAAAAATTATTGATAGATTGCTAGAAAGTGACTTTACAAGCGAGCCTGAGAGTATTGATGCTGGAAGTTTTAAGTCCTCAAAGGACATAGGTGAAAGGTATGCGGATAAAGATTTTAAATCAGCCTTTGACCAAAGTAATGAAGAAAATGATTCATTCCCCTTGCAACTGGAAGAACCAAGTGACCTTTTAGAAGAGTTAGTTGATAGCACCCATGAGGATGCTTATCAAACAGGGAATGATGTTATAGGTGGTGTTCTTGATTTTGAAAACAAATCTGATTTCACATTGCATGTAGCTGATCCTGAGCAGAGACCTTGTGGCTTTGTTGAATTAGATTCACAGTTCATGGTTGGGGATGATAAGGAAGAGGTACAGGTGATTTGGGACAGCATTGGAGTCATTGACGATAGGTATGAAGGTTCTGATTTTAGTATTCGTCATAATAGCAGTTCATTTCCTTTACATGAATCCAATTGCAAGAATAAATTTGTGGTGATTGCTGATAACCCATTATTTGAGATGGGTGTTGACCTGACATATGACAATCCACCTTCGGAGTTGGATGATAGAGTTTTCGGTTGTAGCATTGCACTTGGGAAAAATAACCAGGTATGGGATCCGGGAGAAGATTCAGAATTTCAGACAGAGCGTGACACTCAGCTTGGTTGTGATGCATATTCAAGTTGCAGCAAGTCTGATATTGCAAATCAGACCTTAGAAGAGGAGAACAAATCAAAAAATTTACTTGTTGATGATGGGTCCTAGGATAGCTCTTTGGTTGTGCATGCATCTACATTGGAGGCAGCAGTGTGTGATGGTTATGTCCAATCTACATCTTCTATCATGTCATTGGAGCCATCCCATGAGGTACATAATAGCAGTACCTTTGTTGAGGAAGTGTGTAGGGCTGATAGCACACATGAGGATGCTTACCAATCGGTGAGTGATGATGATTCAACCACTTTCCATAGTGTAGATTGCCAATCAAAAGATTGGTGTGGAGATGGTTCGTCACAAGGGCATCATCATTTGATTGGGCAATTGAAGGTTAATGACAATATGATTGCTATAGCTTTGGAACATTTTGATGTTACTAGACAGATGTTGGCAACCTATGGTTGGAGTACTCCTGAGATGGAGGAACATGATGATAGAGGACTTTCCCTTGTTGAATTTCAAGCAATTAGAGATGCAGTTGGGATCATGAAGAATAATTACCTGCAACTGTTATTAGATAGAGATCATCTTCTTAGGCTTGATGGTATTTACCATGATGCTCTAAGGGGAAAGGAAGAGGAGGTTGATGAGCTCGCCAATGAGCTTGAGGTCACCGCGGACTCTTTGAAGAATGCTCAAATAGCCCTTCAAGAGTCTAAGACGCGAATAGATGAGCTTGCCGTGGAGTTGAGCTTGGCACAGTCTTCACCATCTACAGATACAGCTCAAGTTTATCTGGCAACAGTGGGTGTGGAGCATTTATCCA
The DNA here is from genome assembly GCA_027924645.1 of Cunninghamia lanceolata. Lineage (NCBI taxonomy): Eukaryota > Viridiplantae > Streptophyta > Pinopsida > Cupressales > Cupressaceae > Cunninghamia > Cunninghamia lanceolata. The sequence goes on along the minus strand of BSBN01000165.1, from coordinate 6,507,636 downwards.
CGGATTATGGTTGTGGGCAGATTGAGGATGTGGTTACATCCATCACAGTTACAGGTGCAGCTATTACAGATGGGATGAGTGCATTGGTTGAGAGCTGCAGAGAACCACATGATGCACCTGGTTCTCCTGAGGGTAGCCCCATTTCAGGTGATGCAGAGCAGATGATTGATGGCTCTTGTGGTGTAGTAGTGAATTTTCCAGAGAGTTGTGTGACAGATCATCACACTACATCATTTTCACAGGAGATATGCAGGGCATCATCCAGTAGGGAGATCGATTCTCATGTTGATTTGTTTCCCTCTCCTGGAAGCAAATCAGAGTTTGCATCCTATGCAGCTGATTGTGATAGACAACTTATTGAGCTGCAAAGTTGGAGAGATTAGCTGAAGGTTTCCGAGGTTAAGGTTGTTCAAACCTTAACTTGTATTGACAGTACCCACAAGTTTGTGGAGGATCTCTTTTGGGCGACACAATTGGAGGAGAGGCAGATAGGGGTAGTAGTGGGCACATCTACATTTGATTTGCGAACTATCTAGCATGCCATGGAGTGGATTAAATCAGAGTACCTCCAGTTGCTGTCAGATCGGGACTTTGCTATTGGGTATGCTGAGAGGACTTGCAGGTTATCTACCCAATTAGCCATTCAGGATCAGAGACATGAGCTATCTTTTGATTCGAGTGATGAGGAGGGTGTTCCCCATGACTTTGATGATCAGCCATTGACAGAGGTGGGAGCATTTTATCTTGACTGCATAGTGAGGAGTGCTCATCATTTCTCCTTTAGTCCACACACAAATGACTTGATGCATAAGTGTGGATTGGCTCAAGATTTATACCATTCATTGTGGGATGAGGGTTGCCATCTACAGGAGATGGAACTAGAGATTTCAGGTGGCTGACTCAGAAACAGTCAGAGGATTATTTGCAGAGTCAGAGATCAGATTACCATCATGGTGATATGTATCAGACAGAGTTTGCAGCTTCGTGGTCTCCTAAATTTCTATTGGAGACATGGCTTTTGAGAGGTTGCAGTGTCAGTACGCATGATGGCATGTTTAGTCTTTACAGCGGTGATGGAGGAGAGTTTATTCTTTCCCTCGTTCTGAGAAGAGCAGTTTCATATCTTCCAGCACCTATGTTGTGTAGTCAGTACATCCATAGGAGTTTTGCAGAGGATAGAGGGGAATGTTGTGTTTCGGACACTTCGAGGGTTAATTTCCTCTTCATGATTGATGGATGTGAGGTTCTAATGTGTTGGGATCCAGGTGGTGATAGGTTTGGCATGACAGTTCAGTTGGATTCTGAGTTGTTGCTTCACCACTCTCTGCATGGTGAAGGTTTTATCAGAGTAGCGCAGTGTCGACGTGGCTCTTTCGGGTTCTCTTGCAGTTCGGTTAGAGCTGACTTTTTGGGTTGGTGACAGCATAATCAGAGGAATATTTCGATGTCACCAGGGTGTTTGGGTGATCCAATGGAGATGGTTGACACTTTTCGGAGGGATTTCAAACAACTTGTCCGTACTTACTATTTATAGTAAGTGCTTGCATGTCATTAATCTTTCTGGTTTTGTTCTCTTTGGTCCCTGGTGGTCACTGCTATTTTTAGTAAGTGGCAGTTGGGCGCTGTTTGGGCGACTTGGCAGTCGGCTGTTGGCTCTCATAGACATTGCATTGAGCTCGGAGTTATCAGATGGTTTGTGGATCCAGTTGGCACCCTCTGAGTTGGCTCAGTTTGTTTATGGTCATTACTTACTATTTTTAGTAAGTTCGGGATTGGCACCGGAACGGGATTTTGGGAGTGGGGTTGGATTCGTCTTGTCAAGACCTTTCCAACGAGCTATAGTTCATTAGTTTCCGACATCATCTTGGCCTCCATTTAAAGTCCGTAAATTAAATATTATTATTTAATATTGGACCTTGGTGCCTAGGCTCAACAACTTAATGTTGTTTTAAAAGAGGGGACTTTAAGGATGATGTTGAGAAAGGAATTAAAGAGAATTATAATGTATTTTCCCTCTCATGTTTTATCCCATATGCACGAGGATTTTAGAGACTCCCAGTTGGAAAAGTATAAAAGGAGGAAAAGTGCTCTCATTTGGATATGCTTGGATTATTATTTTCTTCTCTCATTGAGATTTCCCTTGCTAGGGTTTTGGAGCTTGGCTCTAGGATTTGAGGATTCAAACCAGAGGCTCTTGGAGACGAAAACCTCCCTGAGTAGCGGTATCCCACAGGTGTGAAAGATCACCCAACGGTGCCTTCTATGGTGGATACATTCAGTGTTCACAACTGTGCTTCAATGGAGTCCGATTGGTGAGACTTGTTGGTGCTTATTATAATATCTTGCATAGTTATTTGATATTTGCTGATATTGAGTGACAAATTTCAGTAGTTTGTGAAGAGGATTTAGCTTGTCCTCTCCTTCTATTGCTGGCCGTACTACACCAGCCAGCCGTACCTCTTTGGAGAGTGTTTTTGTTAGTGTTTGGTGCATATTTCTTCTCCCTTCTTGGTCACCTATTTTTAGATGTGAGTGCAGTTCAGAAACAGAAGCATTTTGAGAAGTTTTGAAGTTGTTTGCTGCTGTAACACATTCCAGCCATGGCCATATCAGCTCCAGCATGGAGGCGGGTCCTCTAGAGGCTTTCCATTCTCATTGCAGCTTCTTGCAGAGTTTGGTGAGGCGTTTTGAGCCATATTATTTGCTGATAATATTTGTATGCACATTCTATATCATTCTATGGAGTTTTAATTGCATTTCCAGCCATACCCACTTGCTGGTCCATTTCCAGTGGTTGTACCAAGTTGCATATTTCCATATGGGTATGTGATAGTAATTGTTTATTGGCTATTCTACTATTTGGGTTGTCATTGGTTTCTTCAGATTCATTGTACTTTTTCTGGGTTTTCTATATATGCTCTATATTGTATGCTTCGGCAACACATCTGCAGGAAAACTGAAAACCCCTTCTGCATTCTTCTGTCTAGTCTGAAAGATCACATAAAAATAATAAAAATCACACATAAAAGATCTTAAAAAATTACAACAGGTACGGCACATTATAAGAACATTGTAATTTAGCCTTGGAAATGTGCCTAAGCCCTTGAGCTTAAGATCTGATAGAATCTCATGCTTATATAGAATGGAGAGGCTTGACTTATCACAAGCTTTGTCGAAAGCTCAAAGCTCGAGGGAGGTAAAATTTGAACATTATAAATAATGCAAGGCATATTTCCGTACTCGGACTCAACTTGGACTCGGTAGACTAAAATTTTTTGACTTGGCAAAAACTTGGCAACTTAAAAAAATATTTAAATTTCTTAAAAACACATTTTATTTAAAATACAATTACAAAATATATCAAATCAGTTTATAAAATGTTGGAGAAGTGTTTTCTATTAGATTTGAATAAAAATAGAGTACAAAATCGCATCATCATGCAAATACAACATCTAGCTGATACTATTATTAATTTATGATGATTGTCTTCGAAAATCATCATCACAAATTGCATATCCAGGCAAGTCATAAATTACAAGATTTTTCAATTTCCTCTTCTCTGTTCTAGTGAAAAATTGGGGAGAGAGTCTAGTCCTGACACTTGGCTATGGCTTCTTGCTTGGCCTAGAAGGCTACCCTTGTGGTTGCACCCCGCTACTAGATGGCAGTGACTCTTCCTTTGCCACATGTTTGACATCATCTACATTGATGTCATCCAATCCAATCTCTCCCGCTTCTATTGCATTTGCATCCTCCATCGCCTGCCTCTCGAAATCAACAATCTCGTCCTTTGTAAACAAGGAGGGCCCCTCATCCTACAATCAAATCACTATAGGGATGAACCTCATCCAAATCAATAAGCTCCCATGATTTGTCCTCCACCTTTCATGTGTGAAGTCAAAGGTTGTATCGCACAAAAACTAGGTCATTGAGGTGTTATTGAGTCAACTTATTACGCTTCTTCATGTGAATGGCATCAAACAAACTCTAGTTGGGTTCACAGGTAGAAGCGCTACAAGGTTGAGATAAAATTCAGAGGGCTAGCTTTTGAAGTTTTGGGGTATCTCCACTCCAATCTTCCCACCAAGAACTTGCAAATAAGATATTCAAAAGTTTGTAAGTAGGCAATATTTTATTAATAATTGTAATTTGTAACTTGTAAGATATAAGTAAAGACTCCAATTCTTTTACCTGGTGTCTGGATGGATCTCCCTCAAATAGCTAGTGTTGAAGAAAAGAGTTTTCCCTTAGCTTACTTGTAATTCTGCAACTCTAAGATAATGAATCCCCTCACCTCACCCTTGGGTGTCATCCTCTCAATGCATGTTGAAAGGCCCTCCATAACCTCTCTATTAGGATCTATGAAGCTATTGGAGAAGAAAAACTTGAGGTTGAAGTAGTATTGCGCTACATGAATGGATTGGTGGAGTTGATTGTTCCACCTCCAATCAATGATCTCCCAAATGGGATCAAATCTGTTTCTATCCCTCTATAATAGTTCTGGATGGCCTCTTTGGCCCTATCCATGACCTCATAAATGTATACCATTGGGTTTTGGTCTCTATCCACCGAACGCAAAACTCTCACCAAAGGCTCGAACATCTACAAGTACAAACAAATTAAAGTTACAAATTTACAATGAAAGTAAATACTTTTAAAATTTAAAAATAAAGGATTCAATTTGAAATTTAAATTGAAGTTTGAAGTTACCTTGATGATCTTTGCAATTCTCTTTGCAAAGACACTATCAAAACTGTCTTTGCGGTCCTCTCTCCATCAGTGTTCTATGAATATGTTGAGTCTAGCCATGCTAGACTCACAAACATCTGCTTCAATGATTTCAACTGTAAGATACCCAACTAATTCTACCAAAATTTTTCCTTACTTAGACAATTTTACTTGCTATCAACTCATCAACTATTTCAACAACACAAAGATATACATCAAAGATAACTATTTGAATGAATCAACCTTAAGCTGGGTACTTGTTTTATTACTTGATTCAATCAACTCACAATGTCTTATTACATGGATAATGCTTTCAATGGCATGAAGTTACACTTTATTCAAATGGAATTACAAAAGCAGGCCTTGGAGCCTTGATGGTTACAATGCCTTGCACACTAGATCAACTTAATCAAACTCAACGATGTCAACTGAATGTCAACACCTCACAGTACAACAAGGGAGCATCACCTTGTCAGTTGAGGGAGCATCACCCCAACACTTGAAACTCGCAGGCCTCAAGATTACAAGCTCAACAGCTTTGCAGAGAGAATTTTGTCAAATGCATAGATGCCAAATGAATGAGAGAGCTCCTCTTTTTATAGGCCTTCCAAAGGCGATGAAGGCACGTTTTTCAATGCACAAAGAGGAACCAAGGCACGTTTCCCAAGAAGCATATCCAAGGGAATATTCCAACTGATGACTCATTCTGAGTTGGCAAGCTCATCTAGAGACCTTGACACGGATCCAAATGCTATCCTTCCGACCAATGGGCATTCAGGTAGTTGTAACAACCTTAACCACCTCTTGAAACACTTAGGCGCAGTTTAAGGGTTCTTCTGACTGGGGCGCTAGCTGTGGAGGATCTCACCAGGGAGTGCGCCTAAGTCATGAGTTCTCATCCTTGGATGATACTGCCTTAGGAAGTGAACTCCTCTGGATTCATACTTAAACATTTGAAGATTTGGAATGTTCAACTCATCACCTCACAGGGTAGGCGCATATTTGAAGGATTTACAGAGGTTTTGGCGCCCAAGTTCTAACTTGTCATCTTTCAAGGAAATTTGAAGACTTCAAATGAACATAACATTGTCCCCTTGATGGAGCGCCTTGCATCTGAACTGGTCTTGGGAGCTTCCATCCATCTTAGGCGCACCTTTGAGGTCATTTTGTTTGGTATCTGCGCCTAGCATCTTCATGAAGATGTTCAACACTATTCAAACTTTCAAACACTAGCAATTAAACCTTTTGAAGTTCCTTTTAATCTAAGCGCCCATATCCAGAGTATTTAAAACCTTGTTTTAGCGCATTTGTGGGTAGAAAAAGTGTAGATTGGCGCCTTAGGTGTTGTAATGGAGAATTTGCGCCTTGGGTGTTTGATGATTTATCTTACCAATTCTTCATGTGTTTGTATCCTTGAGAGTAGCAATGCAACATACCTTGTTGAGCGCCCTGATTAGAATGTCCAAACTCACTTCCCTAACTTCATTCTTCATCTAGGCGCACATTTGGAGAATTCGACACTGGATTTGCGCCTAGTGTGTGACTTAACCAATTCTACTCATTATTTGCAAAGTCTGAGGTTTCTGAAGGTGATAGCATCTTCCTCAATGCTAGCGCCTTGATCTTGAAGGATGTTTTGATACTCATTTTCTCTTTAGGCGCATATTTGAGGAGTTTTTGACCAAAGGTGCGCCTCATCCATGATCTTGTCTTCTTTAATGATTCCACTTGAGTGGATGTCTTCTAAACTTCATCTTTAACCATTGGTGATGCACTCTTACCCTTCCAATGACTTTTCTTGCTAAGGCGCACTTCTAGGAATTGATCTTAGGCGCACTTCTGAGTCTGTGTAGGAGGAAACTAGCGCCTTGAATGGGATTCGCCTTCATACATGTGGCGCTCACACTTGGAGTCTTTGTGATCAAACAAAACACTTATCTTACCAAGCGCCCTGGCTTTTTGAGGAGTTTGGAGATCATTTACCCCCTTAGGCGCATCTTCAAGGTCATGGAGTCATGTTTTGGCGCCTTGATGTTCTTGGGCGCACTTGGAGTGTTGCAGAGTGTCACATTGGTGCCTAGGGTCATATCTTCTTGACAAGGCAATATACTTTGATGAGAAACCTTCAACTCAATATCTATCATCATCCATGATAGACTCTCAAAAGGATGTTTCTTGACTCAATGTGCGCCTAACAACCAAGACATGATCATTTCATCTTTCTACTTGATCTTCATTGAGGATGACACTCTTGAAGCTAAGCGCCAGAAGGGAGGAGTTCTGCCAAAATGGGCGCCTTGCTCATGACTTAGTGGATTCTGACTCAAAACTCCTTGATTCTACCTGCAAAATAACACCCAGAGTTAGTCAAAACCCAGTTCATTCCCTTATCATTCAGAATTAGCCTCCGGGAATGAGGATTAGGCTAATCCATTATACACTTGATGATCAAGCCGGAAACGGGGACATGACATCAACAAACTAGTAATTGCTTTACAATGTTAGGAAGTTAGTTGCAAACTTTATGACACCTAGTTGCACAAGCTCTTTCCCCTTGGTCTGATCTTTCATTAAGTCGAGAACCTAAGGCGATTATAAATATTTTTTGTGATGTTCCTTGCATCTTCTGTTGTACCCATACAAATTTTTTGTATTGTGTCGAATTTCAAGTCGTTTTAAGTGCAAAGCCTTCAGGATTTGTCTTGTTTGATTTTCTTTTGTCCATCGTCCTTTTCTAATCCTTACAGGATCACGAAATTGAGCATTTAGGAACGAGTTTTCAAAGAAAACTTCAATGGTTAGGCATGCACTTGGAGAATTGAACTCAATGAAGAATGTAAAGTTTCCAAAATTGAATTTTAGTACAAAGGTGCACATGGAAGAGCGGGGGTGCACCTAGCCAAAAGAGGCCTTTTTCGATCTAAAATTTCAAGTCAAGGAATGAAGGGTGCCTCTTTGTGAAGGTAGAATTCTGGTTTCAAATCACTTTCAGACGCACCAAAGTTAGAGGAAGTTTGTGTATTTAAGCGTGCCTGGAGTTTGAAGAGCGTGCCACAGCAAAGTCTCTGTAGAAATGTGCATCAAAGATCAGGTGCATGTCAACATAAAGGAGGAAAGTTTTTGAAGATTTTGAGCCTATGTTCAGGTGCGTCTGGGCATAGGCACATGCCTATACAAGCAGGCCTCATTCAATTTAACATTTCTAGCCCCACATAAGGGAGAAAGCACACATTTAGAATGTGTTTTTTTTTAATGAAATTCAACTCCAATTTTCTGATGCACATTATAGTAGACAAATTTCTTTTGAAAAAATGACTAAGGTAGGTTTATAGGTGTGTGTAGGAGAGTAGGCGCATGCCTAGACAAAGGAACTTTTCGAGAATGTTAACACTTTGTTCAAACTATGCACACCTAGTAGTTGAAAAGCACTCGTATAAAGCATGACAGTGTGGACAAGTGCATATGAAACAAGAAGTGCGTACCACTATGAATATAAATTTTGTTTCAAAATTTTGTAAATCAGTTACAAGTGTGTGCTTCAGAGAAGCCACGCGCCTTAGAAGGAAAAACGTTTGAATGCATTTTTTACAAGCACGTTGGATCAGACACGCAAATGGTAGCATGGACGTGTTAGTGCTAGTTAAGACCACAAGCCCAGATATATGGCGTGCACCAATGTAAAGAATGTCTTCAACTTAAATTTTTCCATCCAATGGACAGGCGCACATGTGGCAGAAAGGGCATGCCTATGCAAAGGGCCCTTGATTTTTCTTTTAAAAATTTTGAGTCTATTTCTGGTTAGGTCGACTCAACTATTTTTAGAATAGGCGCTTCTTTCAAAGGTCATCTCATTTAAAAAATAAATGTTTCAAAATATAAACAGCAGTCGCAAATTTGGATTTTATTTTTCTAAGAAAAGTAGAGGCTATTTCAAGAAGAGGCAGCGCCCAGTTTAGAAGGAGAATCTTGCTCAAATAGACCCTTTGTACATCCATTCCTTCACACAGCAGGTCGCAGCAGTATAGCAGCTTCAAGAAAAGAGTTTTGCAGAGGCTTAACAGCAGAAAAAGCATCCATCAGCAGAGTTTTCAGAGCAGAAACAGCATTCAACAGCAGGATTTTTTGCAGAATTTTGATAACAAAACAGCAGGTACAGCAGGTTGAACAGCAGGGTGTTAACAACAGCAGTCTTCTTTCTTTTTGCAAGTTTTCTCAGATTTATACAATAGCAAGACACTGTTTTTCAGAGGAAAATCAAGAGTGCAGCAAAATTCTGTCATATCAGCTTTACATTTTCCTTAAATTCTTCTATTTTTTTCTCAAATTGTTTGCAAAATCAGATTTGAGATCATGTTAAAGGAGGTAGTTTAAAGAGGATTTCCAAGAATTCGGAGTAATTTTCCATCCAATGTTCACTGCAGAGGGATCATCAAGGCAAAGTATTCTAAGATGTGAGTTTCAATGAAGGATTGGTGTAAAGAATCAAACAAAATCAATGAAGGATGTTCTGATTTAAAACATCAAAATGGAGTATTCATAATTTCAGAGTGTTTTCATCATGGGCTTTCCAGATTTGGGCATTGTGGTGAATGGTTAATTTTCAAAGGTCTTCAGGGGGTTTACGGAACTCCATTAGAATAGAGGAAAGCTCCATCGCAATTATCCAGAATCGCCTTTCAAAGACTTTTATTTTTAGCCCGCACTAAAAATAGCTTGTCATCATTTTTGAAGAAGAAAGCATATTCAGAGTTTGCAAATTTTTGACTAGAGTCCCCACTATTTTTAGCTTTCCGCTTTTTGCGGGTTCGCTATTTATAGCCTGGAATTAGCTATTCTTAGATCTTCTATCTCATCATGTGAGAGACATGAGCATTAAAGCATAAATTGTGAGTTCAATCGACAATCACATGTTGTAATGTTAGAGATAGTGGATGAGATAATTTGTAATAAAGCTTACATGTCATGCAAACAGTCGTAGTTAGAGTTAAACTTCGGTTAGTTTATTTCATTTATTTTCATGCATTCTTTTTAAACTGTATACATAAGTGTCATTTATTTTCATGCATTCTTTTTAAACTGTATACATAAGTGTCTTTTTGCACTTAACTTATTGTTGAAATCGCTATTCACAAAGTTATTATCCTTGTAGTTGTTTGTGTTGTGAGTTGAGTGTTTTCAATAACTTTAACAAGCTTTGTATTGTTAAAGCTTTGAAAGAAGTATTGTGTCTTTGTACACAATCCTTCGTACTTGATTCATTATCTTTGTTTGTGTCTACATGTTTGTTCACCAAATCCTACCTTGTTCAATTTATGGTTTTTAATCTCTGCATTTAATTGAAAATCATAAATGTTTCTTAGTCGTGTTAAGATTAGTTTTTGCAATAGATAGATTTTATAAAAGCTTCTTATCTAGTGCAAATGTGTTGAAAATGCTTTGTGCTCTAGATCAAGAAAACAAAAAGACAAGTTTTTAATTTTGTTTGTATTGCATGCCTCAAAAATCCTTAAAAATTCTAGTACAAAGGGAGCTTCCCCTCACAATTTGAAGAACACTTTACTGTACATGGTGTTTCGTTTTGTCACATCAAAAAGTGTGAATGAAAACGCTAACATCTTCTACAACCGATCTCACCCAATCAATTTTGCTTATGTCCTCCAAAAGAAGATCAAAGCAATGTGTCGCACAAGGGGTTCAAATGAGTGACAAATGCCTCTCTTGAAGCAATCTTTCAACCGCCACATACGCCATTGCATTGTCAGTGATAATTTGCACCACATTCTCTATGCCCACCTCTAAGACAACTTGCTCCAACATTAGGCTCAAAGTTTTTGCATTTTTTACTTTGTTAGAGGCATCAATTGATTTCAAGAAAACCATCTCACCATTTGAAGCCACCAAAAAATTGATAAGAGTATGGTTCTTTCCATCCATCCACCCCTCTAAAAGAATAGTGCATCCCAACTTTCGCCATTGCCTCTTTTGTTCATTTAGAGTTAACTTTACATCTTCAACAACAATCTTGGAGCAAATTCTCACTCAAGTTTCTTGGAGAGGGCACTTTGTACCCTTTCCCATCAATTGTTAATGTTGTCACCAAATTTTCCTAGTACGGGCTGTTCGCCACATTGAAGGGAAGGTTGTTGTAAAACTAGAAACTTGCACATGCCTTATTTGCTTCCTGGTGCACCTCCTTGTTCCAAAAATATTCAAAAGGTACATGTGAAATTGCCATACAGGGATGCAGTTTGATTGTAGGGGCCAGAGATCAAAATGCCCGAGCTTACCACCCTACCCAGACCTTCCCAAAATTGACCTCGCAAGGTCCAAAGAGGAGAGAACCAGCCACGCAGGGCCTAATCAGATGAACATATAGAAAACGGCCACGCAAGGCCTACCCTAACCCTCCCTTGAGACTATATACCATGGGAATCAGCCCCTACTTCAGCTGTCAAAAAGAGATAACATTCCGAACATTACATTGATTAACATGAGAAAACAAGCATGAAGCCTACCAAAATACCGGAGAATACCCGCAACCCAGAATTACATGAAGCCCAAATTATAGGCGAAGGTTTGAAATTCGGGAACCCATTCAAACTGTCCCCCCACTGGCTCCAAATGCACAATTTCTTAAGGAAATTCACACCGACCTCAACCTGTTCTCTGTGCTCGAGAAGAGCTAAGCCTTTGAGGTCAAGTAGGAAAGGAAACACCTTTATGACGTCATCAGGATCCTGCAGACGAGGGAGATGTAATGTCCCCTACTTAGCCCAGTCAGTTGTGGTTAGAGATTAGCCTATCACGAGACCCCGTAGGCCAATGGTCGTGTTCAGGGAGTCAGAGTGGGGACTTCCTATTTATAGTAAGTTGTGACAGAGCCAGTTTCTATTTTTAGCAGGGCAGTGTAGGAACCAGGGCTCGAGATTCGCGGGGTCGAATCTTCTAGAGCATTGTTCGATTAATATAAGTTAAATTAAAGATTTAACTTATTGTACTTTAAAAGGTGACTTTAAGTTATCTTATAACTTAACTTTATAATATTAAGTTATAACTTAAAGTGCAAGATGTGTGCCTAGGGAAGGGCGCCCACCCTCATGGAGGAATAAGGGGATGTTTTTAAATTAAAAATTAATTAGAATCCCTCTCATCTTGGGCGTTGGAGTTGAGGGAAATAAAAGACCAAAATGAAGCTTCATTTGCTTATGCTTGAATACTTGTTATTGGCTCTGATATTGAGTTTGCTCTGGCATTGGGGTTTGAGCTTGGCTCTTTGGTTTTGATCATCGATTTGCAGAGACGAAAACCTTTGCAGATTCGCCTTTCCTCGTGTATGAGAGAGTGCATCAGGAGAGGGTTTGAGGAGGCTTCACACAGGAGCTTCACTTGTGCATTCAGGAAAGCTATTTAGGAGTTTATTCGAAGGAGAAATGAAGATCTTTGGAGGAGTTTAGTATTGCAGATTAAAATACAGTTTGGAAGGATAAAAACAAAGAATCTGGAGGTGTTTAATTGCTGCAGCAGAGTTATTGTGCAGGCCGTACTGTCATATAGCAGGCCGTACCACTCAAGGAGGCCGTACCATTTAGAAGGCTGATTCAAAGGTTGTTTTGGACTGTTTTTGGCATTCATCTTGGTCGATTGGAGGAGTAGCAAAACTGCAGAACATTTCCTGTGATTTCAAGTGAGGTTTATGATCATTTGCTGCTGTTGCAAACACTCAGCTGGCCGTACCTTGCTGGTACAAGTCGTGGGTCCTGAAGTTAGTGATTTTCTGGTTGTTTGTGACATTTACCTTTCTCTTTTTGGGCGTTTGGAGGACATCATTCTTGCTGCAGTCTGTATTTGATAGTGGACAACATTGTATGTACTTTCATGGTGATTTTCCATTACCATATATGCTGGTCCAGTTTCGGCAATAAACCAAGTTAAAGATTTCCAAGTGGGTATTTCATTTTAATTAGTTTCCTTGCATTTTATGATTTGGGTTGTCTTTAGTTTATGCAAAATCATTGTATATTTTTTGGGTTTGTTTATATACTCCATATTTCATACATGCAATGCAAAAACCCGACATGCAAAAACAACCCATAAAACCCTAAACAGCAAAATATCAGAAAACACAAAAAAAATCAGTCAAACAAAACATATACAGAGGGGTGTATGTTACAGGAGATCACTTGGCTGAGGTATCCCCAGCCTCGACGAAGCTGCACCGATGACATCCTTCAAACCAATGATTAACTCAGCTTTAAAAAGCTTTGTTACCAATTGCTCTGAAACGTCCTTGGGAGTGCTGGAATCTAGAATAGTTGCTAAGAACCAAGAGACAATGCTAGAATCAACCCTGTAAAATTCTCCTTCCTCCAGGAAACCTCTGCCAAGAATTACCTTCACCGTGGCCACGGTTAAGCCATCATTAATTCGCATGACTCGTTTCAACCTCTGGTCTGTTATCTTCCTTTTAAACGCCATCTGTCTAACCAAGCTTTCAAGTTGAATCGGAGTATCCACCCCCAAATTCACTAGTCCTAAAACAGCCACTCGAAATACAAACCTAGACCTTCCTGCCATTGATGCCAATTTGTAGAGAAAACCAAACTTTGTTTCTGAAAAAACAAATGAGGAATGAGAAATGATAAAAGCACTTTAATCTCATTCGAGCCCCTTCAAAACCATGAAGATTCTAGAAAGCAAGCCCATATCCTTTCACCAAGTTATCTAACCATAATTGCCTGCATGCCGTGAAAAGACTATTCAGCTTCGACTATCTGCTCAAGCGTGTCTAGCAATCATCGAGAATAGCAATATCCATTTGATATGACACTTTGCCAGCACTTGAACCCTCGTGAACTCCAATCCCCGGACTTTCCACCGTGGCATTCTATAGTCTGACTTGGCCAAGAATAGCAATGCCATTAATTAATTTAACCAAAAAAATATTTTTTTCAACTCTTAAGTGTAAAACCCTTTGTTTAGAAAAAACAAAACAAAAAAAACTGCAATTTCATTCAAAAAAACTAGATAAATTACTGATCAGCAATAAATTTTTTCATAAATTGAATTCATTGCAAGTAAAATTGTAAATAATGTTTACAAATCTATCATTAATAGGCTAGATTTAATTTACATTCTTGGAAAAAAAGAAAAAAACAAAAAGAAACAAAATTTAACTTGGAAACCCAAAATTCCTCAAATCTGCTATAAAATCCTTTCAAATCACTCTCAAGGGTTCTCAATTGCTGTGTGAGCTTCAGTTGCGGGTATCTAGGGTTAAATAGGCAAAAAAATATGTTTTTTGAGTGTTTTTTCTACATCCCAAGTGCATTTTCGCGTTCGCTGCATGTGGCCAAGTATTTGGCATGGACTTGCCGAGTTTCTGCAAGTAGTTGCATGATTTTTGCCTTACAAGTCGCCAAAAACTTGGCCTTACAGGCCTGCAAGTTTAAGTACTCGTCTAGGAAAAATTTCTGCGAGTACTTGGTGAGTTTGTATACTATGATGTAAGGTATAAAGTTCCCTTGTTCCCACAAGATGGTCTCATACACTCACAACAATACTGGCTAGGCTGTAACCTAAATGATTAGCTTACCTTTCTGTCTTGATTTATTGGTCTATGACTCTATTCTCCTTTTTGGCGTTGTGAAGTAATTTGTAATGTAAGTAAGCAAGACATTGGAACTCATGGACGTCTGCAATAAGATACAGATTGTGGAGCAAAATGGAAGTATATATTTTAGGAAATTCAAAGACAAACATGCTCTGAATTTTATAAGCATATTATGTAGGAGACAGAATGTGGCCTGTAAAGTCTTTGTGAAGTAAAGATACCTTCATCACCTTGACAATTTGAATATGTTTACTGAAATTTCTACTAAGAAGGTAGAGAGTCAACCAATTATGGCTTAAAGAAAATTTTATGGCCTTTTTTAATTTTTCAATTTGGTGATTTTTCATTATTTCAAAACTTAAATTTGCTAATTAACATATTTTTTAATACCCAATCTAAATGCTATCTCACTTTATACTCTAAACCTAAAAATCTTGTAACATTATTTTGAATCAACTAAATTGCATTCACAGTTATTTACCAATTGAACCTTGTAAGAGTATGTTTATATCTAACGGCAATCTATGATTCCTTACAAAATATCATTTCCTGATTATAAGTCAGGTAGCTCGCTTAAAATGTTAATCAAAAACTTCAATGCAGCTTATTCAGAAGAGCTTTTGCAAATTAGTGGATTAAAAAAAAGAAAGACAAAGCAGTAGCCATATTTTCAGGTCTCTAGGCATAGTGTGGATGTATATTATAATGTAACCTTTGGAAGTATGCCTAGAAGGCTAGATGTTGAGCTTAAGATCTGAGAGATGATACTGTTTTAATTGCTTGGTCTATTCCCCTTTGTAGCCTGGTGAAGTCATTTATAATCTGTATGCAATCCAATAACCATGATCGTGGTTGTCTGCCATAAGATATTAGATTGTACTAAGTATACATTGAATTCATTAATAGGGTTTATAAGAGTAATTGTGTCAGAACAAATCTTGGAAGTATTTTTTCTTTGTATTGTTCAAAATATAGATAACTATTGTGCATTCAATGTATTTTATCTCCTAATTCAAGGCTTCTAAACAGACAAATGAGAGTGAAGAAACATTATTTGCGCTGAGAGCCATATCCTACAGCCTGGTTAAATGAGAGTCAAGACACTTTGATTGATGCTTAGAAATGTACCCAGGTTAAATGTATGGAAGAGCCAATGCTGATAGTACACCCACGTTAAACACATTAGTGAAACCTGCATGCTAAGTTCCCAGACTAACCAGAGCACACGGATGCAAAATCTTAGGGACCGGCACCTGAAGTCCTTTAGATACCTTTTGGCACATGTCAAATCTGATTAAGATGGAATTTTGCATGCCATTGTATATAAAATGTTTAGCTGAAGCCTATGTTGACGGAATTGGGTATGCTTCAATCTTAGCAATGTGTGTTGCTCTCATTTAGCTTCTGTGATGCATTTTTCTAAAGCCCTTCCACATTGTAACATGTTGTGCAGTTAACAGGGAAGTAGTTCTCATATGTAAATGGTTACTGCCTTCACTTCATCACATACTTACTGTCAAACTTGGATTTTTTATTGTTTCTTTGATGTATTTTTGCTAGCTTAAGCTATTAGCTTTCTCTACTGTAGCTGACAACTCAGACTCAAATAGCACATTGTATGTAGTTTGTGAGAGGTTCCAGTAATGTTATGCACTCTAGTTGACTGATTTCAAATCTGCCAACGATCTATGAGGCTGTCATACTTTACATTTTGTTCCTTTTTTTTCCAAATGCTAGTAAAGAGCAAGTGTTTGAAAATAGTTAGTTTTTACATGGATATCTGTTTTTTGGGGGAAAATTAACATGGGCATTTGATTTTTCTTTTCATTCTGTTTTTACCATTTATGTATTACATGGATGAAAAACGTTATATGGTTTTAGCCTGTGGGCTGTTGCTAATCTGGTGGTACATTAAAGATGACCTGGTATTTAATTTTAAAACAGCAGCAGTCTTTTCTATGAAATGCGAAACATTTGCATTCTTGCATCATTATTGTAGTGTGGGTTGTGGCACGAGATTTGGAATTTTTTCTTTATCTGTTTGTATTACTTCATTGGAAATGATCACCATGTTGAACTGGGGATCTAGGACCCTTTCCAAGACAGTTAATCTTCTTGTCATAACTTTCACAGGTCACATGGCAGATACAAGCAGGAATGATAACACTGTGCCCTTGCTAGAATCACCAGGCGAAGGAAATTCTGTAATAACTGTTCAGAAAAATGGTCCAGATAGAAATGTGACTTCTGGTTTTGTTGCTGTCCTTCTTCCTGTTCTTCTTTCCCTGGTCGTTATGAACAGAAAAAAGGAGAAAGTACGTGGAGTGCATGTGGAAGTTGGGGGGGATCCTGGTTTCACAATTCGGAATCACAAATTTCCAGTGCTAGTAAAATCACCTTGGGAAGGAGCTACAACTCTTGCAATCCTCTTTGAGCAGGCATGCAAGAAACACAGTCAAATGCGATTGCTTGGGTCACGAAAGCTTATTAGCAGAGAAACTCAAGTCAGTGAAAATGGAAGAACCCTAGAGAAATTACATCTTGGAAGCTATGAATGGTTAAGTTATGCAGAAACATTTGAACGTGCTTGCAACTTTGCATCAGGATTAGTAAATCTAGGCCATCAAAGAGGTGAACGAGTTGCAATTTTTGCTGAAACTCAAGGAGAATGGCTTATTGCGTTGCAGGTGGATCTTCCATTCCAAGGTTTTTTGAATATTCAAATTATGCATTCTATGTGCTCTCATTTTCAATGAAAACTCTTGGAAAGAAATATGTAGATGTTTTTAATAGATTTGGAAATGAGAATATGCTCATATTTTATTTCTTGGCCATATGGTAATCAGGTCATGATGGCAGCTGTAAGTAAATGTGGCCATTAGACGATCATAAAAATGATACTCACATTGTTTTATATGATGTCCTAAGGCAGTTGATAAGAAATGCAATGGGAATATTTTCATTTATGCTCTGTGATTTCAATATTTTGTTTGCGTGGCTTTTTAATATTACAAATAGAGAGAAGTCTATGAATGGGAAGATGTTCATGTCTCATTCTCATTCTACATCTTTTTTTGTGAAAGAGGAAATAAACTGCAAAATATGTAATCTATATTTGCCATTCCAAACTTAACGTAGATTGTTTTACTTGGTCCAGGGATGCTTTCGGCACAACATCACAGTGGTCACCATATATGCATCTTTGGGAGAGGAGGCACTCGTTCATTCATTGAATGAGGTTTGTATCCAATCATCTAGGTTCTTGGTGCAGCTATGTTTAGCAAATCTGAAAGTACAGGGTAAGAAAATTTTCAATTTGTCCTTGCAGTTGCATTTCGGTTTCAATATGAATGATTTTAACATGGATGTTTCCTTCATAAATTTTCAGTTGATACACATATTTTATTGAAATGTTGATATTGTCGTTCTAATGGATGGAGTTACAGCTAGGAAGACTTATCTAAAGAATAAAAGTAGTAGCAAATGAAGTCCCACTTTGCATAATAGAAGCAATTTTATCTCAGCCAGCCTAATTTTCCACGTCAAATCTTATGCTTCTAAAGCATTAGATGTTTTCTGCTATTTATTCAACATTTCAAGTAAATACAGTTGCTGGAAAAGTATGGTTCTTTGACTTTTTAGGAAGCACTTTAAGTGTTTTTCCTATCTTTTGGCAAAAGAAAAGTTTAAATTGATTTGAGCGGCTTATTATCTTGTAATGAAGTTGACCCATCTTCATCTTCTAAACTACATAGGGACACATAGCAATGACAATATTGTCTTCATCTTACATAATGAGACTTGATAGTACCTCAAGAAGGCCTTTAGTTAATTTTGCCCAACAGTGCACAATTTTCAATATGCTGAACATCATATTTTTAACAAAACCTTTTGAAATCAAGTAAAGAGTTCTAGGTTTATTTTAAATCAAAACTATTATATGACAACATTTCATGATTTCATCCACTTTGTTTATGAAGTTTTCTTAGTTTGCTCATCAATTTATGATTTAGTTTAAATCAGAAGTTTACATCACAGGACTGATATTTTTTGAAAATAGCCACTTCTCCAGAATAATTACATTCATAAATGAGGAAAACGTAAATGACCACTTTTGGTGTAATATTTTTCTTTTCTTGGCTGCATTGAGCTAATTTCTTTTATATAATCTGATCTTGTAATCTTATGATGTTACAGACAGAAGTATCAACAGTAATTTGTGACTCCAAGCAGCTGAAAAAGCTCATTGACATAAGTGTGCATGTGAGTTCTGTAAGGCGTATTGTTTACATGGAAGACAAGGCCATTACATCTGATTCTTCTTTTCCTGAATATAGCACCAGCTGGACAGTGGTATCATTTTCAGAAGTTGAAAGACTAAGTTTGCAGAATCGGGTGGATCCAAGTTTGCCTGTAGCTTCAGATGTTGCGGTTATAATGTATACGAGTGGTAGTACAGGGTTGCCCAAGGTTTGCTATTACATTTAACTTTGTGATTTTATTAAGAATTTTTTGTTTTGCTGTATATCTTTTATTGCAAGTTTATTCCAATGTACATAATAGAGAGTCAAGACTTTCACCTTTTTTAAGTATTTGTGTGGATGGTTCTATGATTGGTCACATAATACATTTGTTGACTGTCTTGGTGTAGAAGTAAACATTTAGTGTCATGGTACTATTCAGACTCTATTTCCCTTCTCAAAGAAAATAAATGAACGAGAAGATGCTATAAAGAGCAAAGAAAAGATAGGAAGAATTTTAGCATTTGATGTACATAAATAGCATTATGGACGTATGGTATTTGATGTTTCTAAAAACAGGTCCTATGGTATTGACTAAAACTGTACATATGAACTATTGTGATGTCCCCATTTCTGTGATGGTCATATTTGATATGGCTATCATATTCCAAGGGAATATTTGGCTGGAACAAGAAGTTAAGTGACTTAACTGGTTCTATTTTTAAGTTAACTTTATAAAGCGTTCAAATTTTGAATTACTTTATAAAAGTCACTTAAGTGGGTCCAAAAGCACATTATGTCATAAAGTGACATTGTGTACACAAAAACAATTATTTAATAAAGTTCAAGTGTGATCGTGTACATAAAAACCTTCATTTAATAAAATTAGGTCAGACCTAATTGAAGAAGGTTTTAAAAGGAGCAGCTGGGAATCATTTGCATATCATTGAGTGGTATTGTTTTGGTTTGAAGATAAGTTCTTGGTTTCAGCTTGAGTTCAAGGAGATGTTCCCTTGCATTCATGGAGACTCGAGAGTATGATGAATTGGAAGAAATCCAATTTCATCTATGAGGTGAAATTACTTCAGATTTGACGGTTGAGTTTCAAAGTATTGTTTCACATTTCGTTGGGTTTGAGCATTGATTGATTATAGATATTGGGTTGGAGACCTTTATTGAAGTTTGTTGAGGAATTCATTGAACAATGAATATCCTTGCATTGGTGATATATTGAAAACGAAGACATCTTGCAGTTTGGATCGCCATTCTTGTGTAGGTTTTATGCCCATTTTATTGCAGGTTGGTGACGCCATCTTGTTGAAGTCATTGAAGATTTATCATCATCAAGGGAGTGCCGAATTTGAGAAGATTTCATGACAAGTTGGAGCGCCATTTCAAATCAGGGTTTGAGCGCCATTGTTGAGTGACTTTCAGGTCTAGAGATCAGACTGTATTGCAGACCTGAATCTTGTTTGAGCACCGGTTTGGTGAAGGACAATATCATGCAAAGAGTGCTGAATTGTTGGAGTCATTGCAGATTTCAGGGAGGTTTCTTGCTGATCAAATTGTAGTTTATAACAGTCATCACAGCAGAGATTTGTTGGCGGCCATAACCCTAGCCGTCATCCATTTTGGTGATAATTACCCTTACCTTTGGAGTGACTACACTTTGGAGGAAGTCGCCATTGTTTTGGTGAATGAAATTGATTGTTTGGCATCATATTCTTCATCATCCACCAAGGCCGATCTGTAGTGCAAGACTTACAGTGAAGTATCCTTGACTATATACTGTGTGACAGCGACTCCTATAACCAAGAGGCAGCATAAAGGGCGTCGATTTGCTAATGAAGAATATTGTAGCAGTGATCTGGGTCAGCGTACATTGAAGATTGATATCAGTTTGACATCCATATCATCAGCGATCTGGTCCATCAGCATTCACAGCCAACTAAGAAATTGTTGAGTACTCCATACTTGGTATGTTGATACTTTGTCTTGGTAAACAGCAGTATATGTATTGTAATCGGCTGTCATAAAGCCCTGAAATTGAGGTGATTACATTCCAAATAAATATAAACTGTAGCAGCAGGCTGTTGATTCAGACATCATAGGTGTTTCTTCTATATTTTGTATTTTGGTGCCATTCATTGTTGAAGTAATTCATGATTGAAGTCATCCTCATAAAGATTCATCATTACTATGTTATTTGGTATGCATATGTGCCCGCTGTCCATAAATGTTTGAAACAGAAAGAGAAATCAGATCTAGAGTTTGATTGTTCATTTGGCAAGTTGAATTGATGTATTTTGCATGAAAGTGGTGAAACAAGTGTAAGTTCAGATCTGAGACAGAGAAATCTGAAATCAGTCTTAGGGTTTTCATTGAAGGATTTGCAGAGAGCTGAATTTGATAATTTGAACAAGCATCTGATCATACTAACTTAATTGACAAATGAAATATGTCATATTAAGTGTTTGGGAAATAGAAAAAATATCGTCTACCAGGTAGGGGATATTACAACTATGATGTCCCATGGTATGATTGTGGATCCTCTAGATTGAAGTACTTAAAAGTTTCAACTTTCAAGTTCGAAGGAAAGAAGACATATAATCCACATTTGATTGTTGAAATATTTTATACTGTGAAATCACTTGCTCACATTTCTTTTACGTTCAAATTTGTGCAACAAACAAGAGTTCAATATCCCATTTCAACTTGTTCATGCAGAGGTGATTTGTATATGTTTGCTTTACAAATTTCTCTTGGGAAAGTTGAATGCCATATAGAACTTTCAGTATTTATAAAAACAAGTAGGGTATATGGACCATGGTCAATAAATAAAATACTGCCTTGTTTAACAGTTTTCAAAATTCACTATGAGAATTCTTATGCATAAATAAAAAAAGGTAATTGAGAAACATTTTCTTTTCTAAATTTCTTTTTCTCATGTTTGAATAATACTGATAGCTGCCAGCTAAAGAATGAAAAAAAGAACTAAATTCATCAGAGGTAGAGTGATTTTTTGAAGTGTGATTCTGATCATGTTGAATGACCTCTTTCTTTCGGATACTTCTGTGACAGCTTGTAAATGTTCCTTGTTTTTCCCTGTAGTGAAACAATGTTTTATATCTTGGACTTCTTTTCCATTTATCTTTTAGAATTTTTTGTGTGTGATGTTTCTAGGGTTTCAGCTTGGCATGCATATGCCCATTTTTTAGCTATAGAAAAGCATCATAGAATTATTTAATTTTATGGCGTGTGCATGTGTGTTTATGCATGCAGCATACTCACACATATAAACCCATTGTATAAGTCTTGCATACACAAATGTATGCATTTTTACATATATACTATGAATATTTTGTATGTATATATGCATGTCTCTATTTGTGTGCATGCAAATGCACCCTTATTGTGTAATGTCCCACCCCTGATAGGATATTTAATTCTCTAGATTTCTACTTGTCTGTTTTAGTTTGTTTTGGTTTTCTCTGATATTTTTGCAATGTTTGATACACCAATATAATGCAGCAAAATAGAAGATATTGCAATAATAATTTTCAACTCAAAACTGAACATTACATAGGGAATACATAGCTGAAAATTCTAGATTTTTATATCAGTTTAGATATTCAGTATTTTCACAGAATATTGACAACCCAGTTCATAAAATATCCCCTATTATCTAAAACATCAATACCCAAAAAAATAGATAGCCAAAATAGTGAAGTATCTTACATACCCACTTCGCTGTTCACAAAATGCAAGTCTGAAAATGAAAGGTACAGCAAATATGAAGTTACAACTTGATCTCTTTCACCAATAGAAATGCATACAGCTGCTCTAGATACAAGTAATAACCTGCACAAGTGTTCTCTATGCATAAACTCCGTCAAAGATGTAGCTATCAAATACCCATGTTACTACTGGGTGCTGGTACGGCCTGGGTAAAGGAACAACAACAAATAAAACATCCAAACCCTCTCAAATCTGCAATACAATCTGTCACTAATACTTTCTCTCAGCTGCAACAAACTGCAATAAGATATGTCTTGTTATCTTTAACTCCGTCAATAATGGTACCAAACTGAAGCTCAAATACAGCCACTGAGTATGGCTGCCCAAGAGTCCCCTTGAGTGATCTTTCACACCTGTGGAAGACTTAAACTAATGGTGGTTTCCGTCACCAAGAGCCAAGGCTGAATATTTCTTCCAAACCCTCATTTGCAAAGCAAATAGAATCATAAAATGTAATATCAAGAATGAATAAAATGAACTTCAAATGCCCTTTTATAATTCTCAGTTTGCATTTGACTTTCATTTCCCATTTTTCATTCTTTTTAATTTTGGGGCACAACTTTATAAAATAAAGTATACTTTAAAAGTGACTTATATCTCCCCTTTTAAAATGACACTTTAACTTATATTATAAAGTATACTTTAAAATCATTTATATCCCCTTTATAATAAAGTCCCATATTAAATAAACATTAATAATTTATGGACTTTAAAACGGAGGCTCAAAACACATCGGAATCCCGAGACCTATAGACCATTGGAAAGGTCTCGCCAAAACGCTTACATTCAACTCTGAGATTCCCAAAACAGACAGAAACCCTAACTTACTAAAAATAGTATGGCCCAAAAGTTTGAAATCCCCTGAAAAAACATCATTGCAAACCATCTGATATCACTGAGCTCAATGCAACATCTGAGATAGCCAATGGTTGTCTACCCATCACCAAAACAACGCCAGACTGACACTTACTATAAATAGCAGTGTTCTCCGAGGACCAAAGAGAACAAACCCAGAAAGATTGTCGCCATGCAAGCACTTACTATAAATAGTAAGTACAGACAAGTTGTTCAAAATCTCTCCGGAAAGTGTCATACAGCTCCAATGGATCATCTGAACACATTGGTGACATCGAAATACTCCTTTGATCAGGCTGTCACCAACCTAGAAAGTTAGCTCCAACTACGTTGCAAGAGGACCCGAAAATGGGGACATTACAGTTCGCCCTTCCCAAAGATTGCTTGTCCTCAAGCAATGCCAAGACAACCTCTGATCAACCCACTGATCCAAACTGGAATCAAGAACGATCCCAGGGTCCCAAATCAATCTATGGACATATCCATCATGCTGTCGCTGCGCTACTCTGATAAAAACTGTTAATCCATAGCACCAATTCTACGCTCTCTCCTCCAATAACCTCATAATGTAATCATCATCATCATCCAAACTGAAATATCTGCGAGGGCTAAAATCTATATCATGAAAAGTCTCCTGCCAAGACGCCATAGTGAGGTCCATATTTGAAATCCCACTGCCTAACTCACCTTGGTCAATAGAAAAAATAATCTACTCATCCCCAAAGAATAACCTTCCGCATAATCCCTCACAGCATCCCGGAAGTGATGCCAATTAGTCCAAGATCAGAAGCCGATAACAATAGTGCCATCCTTGGAATCATACATCCTGACAATGCCATCCCGATCATAGACTGTTAACCCCTCATCGACACCTAATCTCCAAGTGTCAACATGCTCATATAGAGCATACCAGCTCATCCAATCGACTACAACCATCACAGTAACATCTGTAGATATATACATCAACATCTCGAACTGATTGTAGTAACCGTCACTCATACTGGTGGAAGCTAAAAATAATGGCTCTAACTCTGTAAATCCTCCCACAACCTGCTGCCAAGAAGCCTGTAAGTACTCAAAGTCCATATGCCTATAAATTGAGGTTGCCATAATCAACACTGAAATACTAGGGCAGCAACTGTCATAAAAAATTACCCTAGAAAGCATAGGAAATGTGAATGTGGGACTGACCAAAGGAACTCTTCCAATAACCACATTAGCTCTACTAATCAACACCATCTGAGAATTATTCCACTGTTGGGCTGGAGGTATAGGCCAATCCATTTGCATACTATTTTTCAATGTCCCATGTAGGCTAATCGGAAAGTGGACAGCGGTACCAAATCTGAAGTATTGGCCACCACTCCAATTTTGAATCAACATCACATCCCAGGTAATTGTACCTGGATCCCAAATCACCTTGTCATCACATCCGACAAACATGAAGAGTTGGAAGCATCCCAAAATGCTAATGACACAAAACCAATCTCTAACTCCTGTAGATCTCCCATGGAGGTGAAGAATACCCGACATAGGTGCAAGAAAGTGTATAACAACTTCTTCCAAGTTGCTAATATAGAGCAGAACAACAACCTCATGACTGAAAATCAGACCTATGTGGATGCACCTAACACAGCCAAGGCCATAGGATGATAGAGTATCAACCCTATGCGACTCTCCAAAGGTGAGGAGATGATGCAAATCTCCTCCAAACTCCCAAACAACCGCTGTCCTCCCAAAGTTATGTAAGAAACCCATGTTCCAAAAAGTAGAACAGCCATCTCCTATCAATGTAGGGAGTAGATTCTCACTAACTAAGGCTGGAACACCTATGCAAGCATGTTCACCTCTACGCCCAACACCATATTCCAGCCACAAAGCAAACATTAGTGCCTCAAAACCACAAATCATAGTAATATCTCCATACCTCGGCTCAAAAGTTGCCATCTAAAGGTATGCCCATCAAATGCAAGTGTTTCCATGCTATGCATCACAAAACTCTGAACTAGAGGAACTACATACCCTACTAAAGAGTCATCAACAAAATGAGACTCATCACAAGCAAACTCCTCAAGTGCTCCACGAATGATCAAAGGCCAAACCAAATCTGCACCATCCATATCTCCATCTACATATGTAGTCATAACACTAGTGGCCGATCCACAAAGTGTATGCTCCAAAATGCCATCCAAGTGTATGAGACGACTATTCAAATGGCTCTCCAAAAGAAGTGACACCAACTGCCGATGTGAACAAACAAAGAATTCTGAATCTTACTTCAAACCTGATTGCTCCACATCCAAATCACAAGTGCCAATCTTGGAAGATTCTTCTTCTTCATTCTCTTCATGTGAAGTGGCTGTTATAAATGAAGGAATAGAACTGCTTTCATAAATCAGAAAATCTAACCTGCTGTCACATTTTATCATGCCATCCTCTAGCTCCTCAATCGCATCCTCTTCCGTGGCTCCATGTTCTCCTACAAGTGAAGATCCAAAAGGTGGTTCTAACTGAAAATCACTTGCCTCCAATTTGAATCGGACCTCTATCCCTTTGGCTGCCATGTCCTGGTATTGTGAAGGTAGGGGACTGTTGTTACATAGAAAATCAGTCCTTACCTCCATGTCTCCACTCTTTGTCAACCTCCAACCAAACTTATCCTCATGCTCTTCCAATTCTTGAAGAGCCCTTTGACTGCTCCTTAAAGAATCCGTTGTATCCTTAAGCTCAAGGGTGAGCTTGTCTACCTCTTCTTCTTCTCTTTTCAAAGCATCTGAGTATATCTCACCAAGTGTGAGGAGATGATCTCTATCAGCAAGTAAGTGTACGTAGTTTGACTTTACTCCCACCAAAGCCTTCTTGAGTTCGTGCAAGTCATCAAGAGATATACCACCTTCAGAACCTTCGCGTTCCCTTAGTGCCTTCCAACATAAATCTGCCATCAACTTATGAATATCATCAAAGTGTCTAATGGTTGCAATAACCTGGTCTTCATTTACCTTCAGTTGTCCTGTTGAATGATAGGACTCCTGAGACCTATCAACCTCATCCAAATTTTCTGATTTGAAATCAGCATCATGCAATACAAAATCAGATTTGTTATCAGCGTTCATAACCATACCACCAATGCCACCAATGCCGTCAATGCCATCCTTCATGCATAACTGTGGAGATGAGGTTAGATTAGCACTATAGTCAAAAGGAAATTCATCCCAAACCGGATCCTTGTCATACTTAGGTGCCATCACACCCGGATCCCAAGTGCTAAAAGGCTGATTGCTCTGTTTGGAAAAAATGTGCTCACTGTACTCCTCATGATTGGTTGCCTCTGTGAATAAATCACTCTCCAACTCCCTAGTACTGGCATCATGACTGTCACTCCCCTGCATAGGCTTAGTTTGGTTTTCAAACCAAACACCAACTGTGTCAACATCTTTGAAATTGAATGTTGAGCCGTCATCATCAACTGATTTGAAGGTGTCAACATAACTGCTCACAAGATGCCCATCATTAGGTCCTGACCCATGAGGTGCATCACACTGAAATCCAATCTCATCACCCGCTGCAACATCCGTCCCATGATTGAAAATTGCACTCTCAAATGACAATTCCTCCTCAAATGTAGCTGCAATAGATGACTGTTTTTTATCTTCCCCACGATCACCTGTAGGCTGCGAGTCACAAACCAGAACTTCTTCCTGCTCTAACCCTTCTTCAAGGGTAACTTCTGAATTTCTATTTTGACCATTCAAGTTCTCATGCTCTACTGGTGTATAAACTGGAAAGGCTACCAAACAATCTTCTGATTTTTGAACATTCTTCTCTTCAACAAAAGAATCAATGCTCTCATTAACCTTTACAGCGTCTTCTCTTGAACTTGATTCCCTTTGTTTACGTCTTGCAACCATCCGTAAATATGTCTCTTTCATGTCTTGTTCTCTCATCAGATTATATAGTTCTTGCATCAACTCATATATAGACTTGTCTGAAGACAACTTTTAACTCTGCTCCTAACAACTGAAATTTCTGATTGCAACTAAAGAAACTGTGGCAAATGTTAGAACTTCAACAGGCTGGCAAGATGCACCAGCTCTGGTACCACTGTAATATCCCACCCCTGATAGGATATTTAATTCTCTGGATTTCTACCTGTCTGTTTTAGTTTGTTTTGGTTTTCTCTGATATTTTTGCAATGTTTGATTCAACAATATAATGCAGCAAAATAGAAGATATTGCAATAATAATTTTCAACTCAAAACTGAACATTACATAGGGAATACATAGCTGAAAATTCCAGATTTTTATATCAGCTTAGATACTCAGTATTTTCATAGAATATTGACAACCCAGTTCATAAAATATCCCTTATTATCTAAAACATCAATACCCAGAAAAATAGATAGCCATAATAGTGAAGTATCTTACATACCCACTTCGCTGTTCACAAAATACAAGTCTGAAAATGAAAGGTACAGCAAATATGAAGTTACAACTTGATCTCTTTCACCAATAGAAATGCATACAGCTGCTCTAGATACAAGTAATAACCCTCACAAGTGTTCTCTATGCATAATCTCCGTCAAAGATGTAGCTATCAAAGACCCACGTCACTACTGGGTGCTGGTACAGCCTGGGTAAAGGAACAACAACAAATAAAACATCCAAACCCTCTCAAATCTGCAATACAATCCGTCACTAATACTTTCTCTTAGCTGCAACAAACTACAATAAGATGTCTTGTTATCTCTAACTCCGTCAATAATGGTACCAAACTGAAGCTCAAATACAGCCACTGAGTATGGCTGCCCAAGAGTACCCTTGGGTGATCTTTCACACCTGCAGAAGACTGAAACTAATGGTGGTTTCCGTCACCAAGAGCCAAGGCTGGATATTTCTTCCAAACCCTTATTTGCAGAGCAAATAGAATCATAAAATGTAATATCAAGAATGAATAAAATGAACTTCAAATGCCCTTTTATAATTCTCAATTTGCATTTGACTTTCATTTCCCACCTTTCATTCTTTTTAATTTTGGTGCACAACTTTATTAAATAAAGTATACTTTAAAAGTCACTTATATCTCCCCTTTTAAAATGACACTTTTAACTTATATTATAAAGTATACTTTAAAATCACTTATATCCCCTTTATAATAAAGTCCCATATTAAAAGAAAAGTTGGAGGATCTGTTAGGCTATCCACAGCAGCGATTGACTTTAAGGACTGGGTTCA
Organism: Cunninghamia lanceolata; assembly: GCA_027924645.1. Lineage (NCBI taxonomy): Eukaryota > Viridiplantae > Streptophyta > Pinopsida > Cupressales > Cupressaceae > Cunninghamia > Cunninghamia lanceolata. The sequence continues at coordinate 6,479,172 of BSBN01000165.1, read as the reverse complement.
GAAGAACAATTTACTGGAAATTAAAACTGCACAGGAGGTTTTACATGGAATAACAGAAGGAAGGGCTTTAGCAATATTGCAAAAAAACTGGATAGATTCCTGGTCAGGGGCAATTGGGCTCAACTCTCTTATATTCTGACGGCTGAGATCTTACCATACTCGGGCTCCGATCACTATCCAGTCCAGCTAAGTATCTCAGAAGATTGCCAACCCAAATGGTGCCCCTTCAAATTCGAACAAATGTGGGTCAAAGATAATAACCTTTTAATCCTAATTGAGCAATGGTGGAAAGAAACTAGAGTATCTGGTTCTAAGCTTTTTTGTTTAGTATCCAAATTGAAAACTATCAAATGTAAGCTTCTTAGTTGGAACAAGACTAACTTTGGTAATATCTTCGAGATCAAATCTAAGTTTGAAGAGGAACTTGAAAACCTCAACAGAAGTGTGATAACTAAAGGCATGGACTCAGAATTGTATTTAAAAGAAAAACAGCTGAAAACTGAATATGAAGATATCCTAGCCAAAGAGGAAATCTTTTGGCGTCAAAAGTCCAGAGAAACATGGCTGGAAGCTGGTGATAAGAACACTAAGTTCTTCCACAACAGCACTAGAGCACGCAAAAATGTAAATAGAATCTTTAAAATTAAAGATGCGAATAATGTTTGGATCGAAGATCCTCAACAAATTGCATATGAAATGGTTAGGTATTTTGAGGATATTCTTAACAATCAGGAAGGATCTAATTGGCTGCACCAACAAGCCATACTGAAAGATATTCCAAGGATTATCTCAGAGGATCAAAACAAAGTTCTCAATGGTAAATTTACCAAAACCGAGGTTGAGCTGGCAATCTCTCTAACGCAGCCGGACAAAGCTCCGCCCAGCCTTCTTCTTTCAGAAATGTTGGCACTTCATAGGAGATGAAGTAGTCGACGCTTTAGAAGGGGTAAGAAATTCGGGCAGCCTTCTAAAAGAGGTAAATAATACTTTTCTCTCACTCATTCCAAAAAAAGAGAAGCAAGAAAATCTGGGGGATCTTAGGCCTATTTCTCTTTGTAATACTATTTATAAAATCCTCACTAAAACCTTAGCTAATAGGATTCAGACAGTTCTACCGGACATCATAAGTGATGAGCAAACAGGGTTTGTCCCAGGAAGATCCATATTTGATGGAGTTATTATAGCCCAAGAAGCCATTCACACCATACAACAAAATAAAAAACCTAGTATGTTAATTAAATTAGATATCAGTAAAGCCTACGACAAGGTTGACTGGCGTTTCCTTTGCAAAACTTTAGAAGCTTTTGGCTTTTCTAAACAGTGGATAAACCTTATTTATGCATGCATTTCTAACCCCAAGTTCTCAGTCTTAGTCAATGGGACCCCTGAAGGTTTTTTTAGTATATCAAGAGGATTGAGACAAGGGGACCCTATCTCCCCTTTTCTCTTTATTATAATGGCAAAAGTTTTAGGGAGAATGATCACCAAGGCTAGGGTAGAAGGAAAGATTCAAGGAATCAAAATCACTTTTGGTGTAGATCCTACAACTCATCAACAATTTGTTGATGATACTAGGCTCTTTGGTATGGGGTGCATTGAAGAAGCTAAGGCGTTCAAATAAATCCTGGATTCATATTGTAGGGCCTCTGGACAAGAGGTTAATGCTGATAAATCAGCAATTTATTTTTTCAACACAGATTCTGAAACTGAAAGGGAAGTTTGCAGAATTTTGTCTTCTAAAAGAGGGGAAATGCCTTGTAAATATCTAGGAATACCTTTGGGAAAAAGCAACAAGACTAATGACCTCTGGGACCATATCACCTCTAAGATCAGGAAAAAAGCGGAATCATGGAAAGGCAAGTGGTTATCCTCAACAGGCAAAGTAACAATGCTAAATTCGGTTCTCTCAGCTATCCCAATATACCAATTATCCTGTATGAATCTGCCAGTAGAAAAACGTGAAGAAATCAACAAAACCCTAAGAACTTTCCTATGGCAAGGTTTGGAGGATAAAAAGAAAATGGCACTTGTTGCCTGGGACAAGATCTGTAGACCGAAAGAGGAAGGTGGCTTGGGTTTGAAAAACTTCAGGGAGCAGAGTAAGGCATTAGGCGCTAAACTTGTATGGAAAATGTACCAGCAGCCTAATTTAAAGTGGGTTAAAATCCTTAGAAACAAATATCTTAGAGGTGAGGAATCGGCCTTCCTTTTCAGAATGGCCAATCCCCCTAAAGGCTCTCACCTTTGGAATTTTATGATGGATTGCAAAAAGCTCATAATGGACAAATTGACTTGGAGTCTTGGTGACGATAATCAAGCACTTTTTTGGGATGACTTATGGGGGGGGGTTCGAGACGTTAAGTAGCTCGGGTAACTTAGAAAATGCCAAAAGAATCCTAGAATCCCAATGGGGGAAGCATGTAAAAGATTACATAGAATTCCCCAATAATGGGGAGAGTCAGGGTTGGAGATGGAAATCCCTGGAAATTATGAACATCCCGAATAATGAAAAAAAGAAATTAATTGACATCCTTAATAAAAGGGGTATCCCTCAAAGGAGACACAGACAGATTAGTATGGGACGGGGCCAAATCAGGAAACTATAAAACTAAGGACGGTTATAAAATTTTAATCAAACAGTAGCTTAGACCAAAATCAGAGATTCCACTGAGACTTTGTTGGGATAAGAATTGTCTTCCAAGAGCTGGGATGTTTGCATGGATGGCCCTACAGAAGAAAATACTAACTGCGGATAGGTTCACGAAGATGGGTTATGAGGGGCCTAGCAGATGCCCCCTCTGTGAAAAGGAGCAAGAAACAACAGATCATATTCTTCTCAATTGTCAATTTTCTAATAAATGCTGGAACTGGCTAAGCAATAAGTTGGGATGGATTACTGCCCTTCCTAATAACATACTAAACCTATTCCAGTGCTGGCCTGATACTCACAAACAAAGCATTTACCATATGTTATGGACTATTACCCCTTCAATCATGTTATGGGAACATTGGAAAGAAAGGAATAGAAGAATCTTTAAAGACAAAAAATTTAATTTTGAACAGCTAATTATTAAGTTTGAAGCCGTCATCATAGAAATTGTCAATAGCAGGGTTCTAAACAACCCTAAAAAAGAAACCATAATGTCTCACTGGGATGATAAGATGTGCGGGAAATGGGTAGGACTAAAACTGCCCTCCTTTGTGGGACCAGGTAGCCATAATACCACCAATAAGAGATAGGAATGTAAGTGGCAACCTCCTAAAGAAGGTTGGTTCAAGCTTAATTTCGACGGGGCGTCTAGGGGCAACCCGGGAGTAGCCGGTATAGGCTGTGTAATTCATGATTTTGAAAAGAGAGTAATCGCAACCTTAGCCAAACCCCTAGGAGAAGCAACAAACAACACAGCAAAATTGACTGCTCTGATTGAAGGTTCAATTTGCAAAGATTTGAAAATTGAAAAAATAGAGGTTGAAGGAGACTCTGCGATCATCATTAATGCCTTACGTAAACAGAGCATGCCTAATTGGAGACTAAATTCCCTTCTGGCTAATGCCCTCGACATCACTGCCTCTTTTAGAAGGTGCACATTTAATCACATCTACAGAGAAGGTAATAGTAAAGTTGATTCCTTGGCTAACAAAGGGGCTGATGGCATCTGCCTTTCTACTAAATTTAGCCCTAATGAAGGAATTGTAAATTCCATCTGAAAATCTGCAGGAGGGTTGTTCATTTCTCTCTCTATTTTAGAATGCATCTACTTACAGTCTCTTAGATATATATACCTTCTTTAAGCCTATAAGATCTTCACTTGTTCTAATAACATATTTTGAACTAACACTGAGTTTCCATAGATTCCTAATCTAGGACAGCATTGGAGAAGGTTAGAACAATTGAGAACAATTCTCAACTTACCAACTTGTAGGGATGAACTCAGACTCTTATTTAGCAGTTGTAGTTCACTTCAAATTAAAGATTTGAAGTTTGATAGTGATTTGTAGTCTTACATACAAAATTACTAAGAATTGTAATCAGTCTTCACTGTTTCGGTTGATAGACCTAATTAAGACTTCTTGCAGTTACAATCCCAGATTGCTCAAACATGAATCTTATATCGGTTCCCGAAACCTTGAACTTTTTGAACTAGATTAAGATTTCTTTGTAGACTATTCTCAAACTTAACACCAATAATTGCTTCACATTTTTCAGAAGCAGGGATCTAAGTCTCTGGCTACATCTATAATAAAAGTTTGCTAGAAATGTTACAAAAGAGAGAGTTTAGGGGACCTTGCAGGGTCTTTTATAATTTCTTCAACGACTTCATTTTCTTCTGGTGTATACAATCAAAAGGTAGATATGATGAAGCTTATTTTAAGCCTACAGTTCGTCCAGATTTAAGCTAACAAAGAGGCGGATGCCTTTCTTCTGAATTTAGCTCTAATAAAGCATTATTATACTCTATTTGAAAACATTAAAGAAATGATGTCTACTTTTCTCCATGTAGGATTGCTTTTGCATACATTCTCTTAACTATCTATTCATCGCATTAAGCCCACAAAATCGTTACTTGGATCTATTTTCATACATTTATTCCAAACTATAAATTTCGATCAGATTCAAGGAATTAAGTTCTGGCTATATTTAAATAAAAGTCTGCCAGAAATTGCTATAGCAGAGGAAGAGTTAGGGACCACATAGGGTCTATTCATAATATCTATAACGATTATATTGTCTTGTCCTCACAGGGACCTAGTTCTGTTTCAATACTCAAATGGTAGCCATTACAAGCTTATAATAAGCCATCAGCTCGGTAAATTTCATAAAGATAACAAAATTCAGGATTTCTTTAACTTACTCCTTATCATACTCGAGCAACTGAAGGTTGAAGTTTGCTACCCACTCAAACCCCTCCACCTGACCGAGGATCCTTTGGATGAATCCTACTGCTATTTGCGCCTTCTCTCTAACCATCATGAGGTCTGGTCCTTTGAGATCTAAAATGAAAGGATAGAGCTTTAGAATAGCATCAGGATCATCTAAAGAAGCCATATCCCTTGGTCGTGGTATTCCAATGCCTATACTCGTAGCTTCTAGGGTCTCTTCCAAACCTCCTAAGTGTTCAGGATAGAATAAGCCCCTCATCATCTGCGCTGCTGTTCTTTTGTCAATCTCCATCTCTAGCAACATTGCTAGTACCCTAGAAGAGATGTCGGTATCAACTCTATACCTTTCGGCTTCCCCCATAAACTTTCTGCCAACAATCATTCTAATGGCTCCAACCATTAGTTCATCAGACCGGCGTAGCATTCGTTGCAATCGAAGCACAGTAACAGGTCCTAGAAAGGCCATTTGGCGTTTGGTACTGACCAACCTCACAGGGGTCTCCATCCCTCCGCAATTAATGGCTTCTGCTGTAAAAATAATTGTAAATTAAGAAGGCATTAGGAATGATGGAAGAGGAAATGGGAGTGTTATAAAATTTGAACCATCTTGTGAATAGCCTCATACAACGAATAGCATTAAATGGAGCACGCAGTTGCAATCATGTCTTTTTAAGCTCGAGTTCCTCCCCTGTTTACACGCTTCAAAGGTACCACCTTTCTCTTCTTATATATATATCTATATATATATAAAATATATATATAGATAGATGTATAGATATAGATGCAGGGCTTAAGAGTTTTCGAAGTATCTCAATAGACATTATATTATTCAAATCTTGCATGCACTGGGCTCAGTACCCAAGTAGGAAGAGATAGAGGTATGATTGATCTCCTATATGAATTTAATGATAGTATGCTGGAAGCAGATGTCTCGGTAAAGAGGTTAAAAATAATGATGTTGTGCTTGAAGCGTGAATTATAATTGACATGTGAGAAGGTAGGAAACTTGAAAGGTAATAATGAGGTCTCGATTATATCTTTTGGCTCTCTGATCAGCTCATTTGAGATAGATAACTGGTATGATTTGACAGGTAATAATGGTCTCTATGACGGGATAGTGTCATTAAGAGCTAATTGAAACTCTCTTGGTATAATATTATCATTAAGTTAATTGTTTGATCACTCATTCATACATACATATAGGTATATATACTTGCATTTATACAAGTATGTATATATATATATATGTAGGTATATATATTTGATCAGTCAAGAAGCCGGGGATTTACCTCTTCAACCCAATTAAATTTTAACATTGAAACTAGTATGTGTGGACACGTCTGATAAGCATGGAAAGAGTTAGTACTCTATTCTTCCTTTTCAGGCAAATGATAAAGAGCTCTAATTGGTTTTTGAATTTATTTCCTTTATGTTTGGCTAACATGCGAAAAGAGTTGGAAGTTTGTCTTTATGCTTTCAGGTAAGATAGGTACTTTGTTACGAGCAAGTCAGAAGAAGCTCTGCCACATGGATAAAAGATAGCTGGTATAAAGATAGATACCCCGGAAGACTTCCCATGGGCCGAAGAACAAAAAAGGCAAACAACAAGGCTATATCAGAAGAAATGCTCATGATAAGGGCAATGAATGTACATGTTTCTCAGAAATTTTGTAAGAAAGGATTTATCCTTGTCGGGCATTGCCCTGTATATGATTTCAACATAAACATTGAACTGGACTACATAAGTCCTGGGCTAGATCGGAGGTTTTCTTCGTTCTGTTCTTTCCTACTGGTGCCCGCACTGAACAGAGTTGTACTTTTGTAAACTTTTCTGATTTTATATATTAATGGCTTCGGCCTTTTACCCATTAAAAAAAAAAGTCCCATATTAAATAAACATTAATAATTTACGGACTTTAAAACGGAGGCTCAAAACACATCGGAATCTCGAGACCTATAGACCGTTGGAAAGGTCTCGTCGAAATGCTTCACATCCAACTCTGAGATTCTCGAAATGGACAGAAACCCTAACTAAAAATAGTAAGTATGGCCCAAAAGTCCGAAATTGCCTGGAAAAACATCACCGCAAACCATTTGATATCACTGAGCTCAATGCAACATCTGAGATAGCCAATGGCTGTCTACCCATCACCAAAACAACGCCAGATTGACACTTACTATAAATAGCAGTGTTCTCCGAGGACCAAAGAGAACAAACTCAGAAAAACCCAGAAAGATTGTCGCCATGCAAGCACTTACTATAAATAATAAGTATAGACAAGTTGTCCGAAATCTCTCTGGAAAGTGTCATACAGCTCCACTGGATCACCTGAACACATTGGTGACATCGAAATACTCCTTTGATCAGGCTGTCACCAACTCAGAAAGTCAGCTCCAACTGCGCTGCAAGAGGACTTGAAAATGGGGACATTACATATTGCTACCTCAATTTATGGCTTTGACAAATAATTACCTCAATATTAGTTCATTCACTATTTCATGTTTCTTTTGTATGGTGCTTTTAAAGATAACACTACAATGGGATTTTTGCTTCTTTAATCAACATCAATAGAAGAATAACATGGACATCTCAACTATATCATAAAATTAGCCCCAAAATCTCTATAGTCAGACTCAAGAAAGTTGTTCTGCTTAATACATGTCCTCTTGTTTATTAGATGCTTCTTTGGTAGTGTTGGGACTCCTATTTTCCCTACCTCAAAATTGCAAAATCTTGTCAAAATTCCTCAAAATTTTCCTAAGGGGAAGATGTTAAAAAATCTGATAGATCCAGTTGGAATCATGCCCAAGTAAGGAGTGCATCTTATTAAGCAGCCACATGGGTACTTGTAGTTCAAATTTGGTGAAGATCTGATGAATTTTGGCTAAGTTATGCTCATCGCTCCATATGGAAGTTCGGACATCCGGTTGTGCTTCTTTGTATTCCTATCGGGTTGTCTTTGTATCCGTTTTTGGTTGTGTTCCTTTGTTTTTCTAACCGGATGTGGAACGAGGGATGACCCGAATGTCCATTGTTTAGGATCGGGTTAGTGTTAAGTGTATTTCATAACTGGTTCCAGTTGCACTTATCATATGTTGAAGTGGAATATGTTAGGTTGGAGGGTGACGTCATGACTCATCTGAGCACTATTGGATGTTGAACTCTAACCGGATGTGGAACACGGGATGAACCGAATTTCCATTGTGCCACATCGGGTTCAAGTTACTTTGTTTTTCTTTCCGGCTGTCTTTCATTTCCAGACCCGGTTGAGTTCCTTTGTATTTCCAACCGGATGTGGAACACGGGATGAACTGAATGTCCATTGTTCAACATCTCGTTGACTTTCTAGATCCAGTCGACTTTTCCACATCCCGTTGACTTTTCCAGATCCTGTTGACTTTCCACATCCAGTTGATTTTTCCATATCCCGTTGACTTTTCAATCGGATATTTCTCAAGCACATCTTCCAATCGGATATCTTCCAAGTGGACATTTCGAACCCAATATCATATTGCATATTCACATCCGGTTGTGATATTTCATATTTCCAACTAGACATTTTCTAACTAGATATTCCGTTGCATATCCACATCCAATTAGCTTGTAGGATGGCTTCGAAATGCCCAGAAATGCGGGGAAACGTGTCGCCGACTCTCCAATCGCCATTAATGCGAAATGGGTAGTTGAAAATGATGTTTTTATTGCAGTAGGTTGAGTGGTTGGGATTTTCCCACCCATTCTTCCATTAGACCCGAATTGTAAAGGCTATAAATAACAGATTGGAACTCTTTTCAAAGGGTTGGTCGTTGAACCAATTGTCTAGTCTGAAAATGCCTAAGGAAGATTTTCAGGCATCGAATGAAGCAAAAAATCTTGTATGCAAGTACAGGAATACATATGGTACAACGTAGGAAGGATTCTCAAAGTGCATTTGTATACAGTTAGATGTCTCCATGATTGATTGTAATGATTCAGGGAAGTCTTCATAGTCGTAGCTAGGATTTCTGGTGCAGAGGTAAACGCAACGGGAGCTTACAAATGGGAAGGAGGAGTCATTAACACAAACAGCATGTTAAAAATCCCTATCGGCTTAGCATCATCATCATATTTCCTGCTAACACAAACAGCATCATCATATTTCGGACGAGCATGAAATATCCTCCTGCTGACTACTGTTCACTTCCTCCGCCTTTCGCCTTTCGCCTGTCAGCAGCATCATGATATTCGACGAACACAATTATCCTCCTGATGATCACTATTCACTCAGCACCAAACTCTATCGACAGCATCATGATGTTTAACATCACCTTCATCAGCAGGATAAAATATCCGGTTGCTCCGATATCCTGATGACGACAACTTCAGCACCTTTCCTTTGATGCTTACGTCACCCCGATATCCGACTACACAAACAACAGCATCATGATATGACTTATCGGGTCATATTGAAACATCCTGATGATGTTAACCAAACTTTATGCCGAAAACTTACGCCGATGCCAAAACACTTAGCGACAGTAGGATAAACTTGCATAGGGTGATATTCGCAATATCCTGATGACGATGACGTCACATCCTGATGACGATGACGTCACATGCACCTCCTTCAATATCCTGATGATGACCTCTCCGGTACTTAGCCAAAAAAATGATTTTTCCTCCCGCATCCGATAGCGATATGCGGATGATGGGTACACAAAAAAGATGATCCTGACGACGATATACACACTGAGTATATATTCGACTTATATCATCCTGATGCACTTGAAACATGCAAACTTCATCAGCTTCATAACCCGATCCTGATAGCGATATACTCACAGATGATGATGCGATTCACTCCGACTGGAAAAGCACATGCAGACTCCTGTATATCCGTCTACTGCATGCAAACTCACAGAACCGCACAATTTCATAAAGACAATATGATGATCGGGCCGGATCACCTTCAGATCAAAACTTAAAGATTTATCTTTCTAAACCTAGCACATGAGGATGCTAGGCTGATTCACAGCATGCTACCAACTGATCCCTTGAACAATGACATGCATAAACAGAAAACTAAAATGCAAACTAAGCTATCATACATGACCATTCCACCGATTCACAGGATCAACCGGTGGAAGGGTTGAAAGTATCCATTAACTTGTAAACAGAACGGAAATCAAAACAGATACAGCTGATAAACCAGATAATGCAATTTGATGAGATCTTATTCAGATGAAACACAAATGTCCTGTTTCTACAATACTGTCAAACAACAATGCTTCTCAATATCTGGACTGTTCTCCTGAATCTCAACTCAATCACTAACACAACACCATAACATAACACAACTAACATGCTAAACCCTAACAGATCGAAGGTATATATAGCAATAACCTACGAGTACTACCAACTCGATTCCCAGTGGCTGGGAGCTTCCAAGCGGCTGGGAGAGGACAACGCATACTACCTGATCACGATCTCTAACTGCCTGCACACTCTCCTAGGCTGATCTAATACATATGCATTGGTTTAATGGACCTTATTACATGATGAAGTCAAACATACTAAAAATAGACTAATGTCCTGTCATGCGGACAATTAACCTATATCCTGTCTTGTAGGGGTGCTCCTGCACCATACTCCCCAGAAGAAGAAATCTCAAGTCCACTTGAGATGAGAGTATGAAGATCTGCACCATGTTTCTGGATCTGCTCTTCAGTCATCCATACTGCTTCAGAATTCGGTTTGCCCTTCCAAGAGACTAGATACTCCAAGTACCGTTTGTTCCGAGTCTGTTTGACCACTCTGGTGTCCAAAACCTTCTGCAACTGTGGAGGATCATGTTTGGGGATGTCATCATCAACTGTAGCCTGTAGGAGATCCTGATCTGCATCTGGATAAGACTTGTATGGAGTTAAATCACATACATTGAATATAGGGGACAAACCAAGATCAGGAGGGAGTTGTATCTCATAAGCATTCTGTCCATGCTTGTGCAAAATCTGACATGGTCCAACTTTTCTCTGCATGAGCTTAGTATATTTTCCCTTAGGAAGTCTGTCCTTCTTCAAATGAACCCATACCAAATCTCCAACATCAAACTGAACATCCTTCTTCTTTTTATCAGCATATTCCTTATACTTCAAGGTTGTGTGCTGCAGGTGGGTCTTGACTTGATCATGAACCTCTTTAATGGCTTCTGCAAAAGCTTCACCTTCTGCACTAACAGGGTCTACTGTAGGTAGATCTCTCAATTCCAAAATTCCTCTTGGATGCATACCATAAACTATCTGAAAAGGTGATTTCCCGGTGCTCCTATTGACAGTATCATTATATGAAAATTCAGCTTGAGATAGAATATTATCCCACTTTTCTCCATGTTGTTTTGTCAAACATCGAAGCAGATTCCCTAAGGAACGGTTCACTACTTCAGTCTGTCCATCCGTTTGAGGATGATATGCAGAGGAAAAAGACAAATTTGTTCCAAGTTTCCTCCAAAGAGTTCTCCAGAAGTGACCAATAAACTTCACATCCCTGTCTGACACTATACTCAATGGCAACCCATGGATTCTGACAATCTCCCTGAAAAATAAATCTGCAATGTATGAAGCATCAGCAGTGGTTTTGCATGGCAAGAAATGTGCCATTTTGCTGAATCTATCCACTACAACAAAAACACTGTCAAATCCTTTCCTTGTCCTTGGTAAACCCAAGACAAAATCCATACTTATGCTTTCCCATGGTCTGGAAGGAATGGGTAAGGGCTGATATAAACCTGCATTAGTTGACCTGCCTTTAGCTTTCTGACATATCACACATGTCTCCACAAATTTTCTGACATCTGATTGTAACTTAGGCCAAAAGTAATGCCTTCTGACCAGATCAAGAGTCTTATCTAGACCAAAATGACCTGCCATAGCTCCACAATGTTTCTCCTTGATGATATTTAGCCTCATAGAACACCTTGGAATACATAACTGTCCACCTTTGAACAACAATCCATCCTGAATCAAAAATTCAGAGAATTCAGCATGATATTTCTCTCCAAAAGAAGTACATACATGATATATCTCCCCAAAATCTTCATCAGACTCATACATGGTCTTTAGTGAATCAATGCCAACACTTTCTAACTGAATCTGGTTGACTGTTAGAACTCTCCTGCTCAAAGCATCTGCAACTTTATTCTTGACTCCTTTCTTATGCTTCAATGTAAAAGTAAAAGCTTGTAAGGTTTCTACCCATTTCATGTGTCTGTGGTTCAGCTTTTCCTGGCTGTTTATGAAACTCAGAGCCTGGTTATCTGTGAATACTATGAATTCCTTTGGCATCAAGTAATGCCTCCATTTCTTGAGTGACTGGACTAAAGCATACATTTCCAAATCATATGAGGAATACCTCTTTTTAGCATCATTGAGCTTCTCACTGAAAAATGCAATAGGTCTACCTTCTTGGCTGAGTACTGCTCCAATGGCCATGTGACTGGCATCACATTCTACCTGAAAGATTTTGTTAAAGTCTGGAAGTGCAAGGACTGGCTGCTGTGCCACCTTCTTCTTCAATGTTTCAAAAGAATCATCTGCTCCTTGAGTCCAAACAAATCTGCACTTCTGTCCTCCTTTGATGGTATCCAGCATGGGTGCACAAATATGACTAAACCCTCTTATAAACTTCCTGTAGAAGGTTGCTAACCCATGGCAACTTCTGACATCATTCATAGTCTGTGGGGTTGGCCAAGACAATATGGCACTTACCTTCTCCTTATCCATTTGTAACTTTCCTTGTGAAATAACAAAACCCAAATATGTGATCTCCTCTTGCATGAACAAACACTTGTCTAAATTTATCATCAGCTGCTCTTCATGTAACCTCTTAAGAACCAAATCTATGTGTCTGAGATGTTCTTCTTTTGTGTTGCTGAAAATCAGAATGTCATCTAGATATACTATGACAAACTTACCAATGAACTCTTTCAAAACCTCATTCATCAACCTCATAAAAGTACTAGGTGCATTAGATAAACCAAAAGGCATAACCTTCCACTCATATAACCCTTCATTTGTTTTGAATGCTGTTTTCCATTCATCTCCTGGTCTAATCCTGATCTGATGATATCCACTCTTCAAATCTATTTTTGTAAAATACTTAGCACTTCCCAAACAATCAAGTAAATCCTCTATCCTAGGGATTGGAAACCTATACCTGATTGTGATCTTGTTAATAGCTCTGGAATCTGTGCAAAGCCTCCAAGTACCTTCCTTCTTTGGTGCTAGTACAGCTGGTATTGCACATGGACTTAAACTTTTCCCAATCAGACCTGAATCCAATAATTCTTCAATTTGTCTGGCTACTTCTGCATTCTGTTCTGGAGTAAGCTTATAGGCTGCTTTGTTTGGAAGTGTTGACCCTGGAATTAAGTCTATGCAGTGACTAATATCTCTGACAGGTGGTAGGGATCTTGGCATTCCTTCTGAGATGATACCTTTGTACTTATCCAATAGCTCTTGGATAGCTGGGTCTATGAACCTTTGCTTTTTCTCTTCCTTGACTTCTTGCTGCTGTTCTTTATTCACCCTCATACATGGGATTAGGGCATATGCAACTGCACCTTCTGCTGCTACTTCTTTCATGAACTGTTTACCTTCCATCAGCATTACCTTCACCTCTTTTCCTTTAGATTTCTCCTCTTTCTCTGTTAATGGTAGTAACTTTATATCCTTACCATCTTTAGTGATTGTATAGGTATTTCTAACACCATCATGTTGTGCCTTCAAATCATACTGCCATGGTCTACCAAATAAAAGATTGCAAGCATCCATCTTGGTAATATCAAACAACAACTTATCCTTATATGCTCCAATCTGAAATTCTACCCAAGCCTGCTCTTCTACAGTTGTCTGCTGACCTTGGGTAAGCCATGAGACTTTATATGGGGATGGGTGAGGCAATCTCCTAAGCTTAAGCTTTGTCACCATGTGTTCAGACACAAAATTTTCAGTAGAACCAGAATCAATCAAAACTTTACATGCCTTACCTCCTGCTTTGCAAATAGTCCTGAAAAGAGACTTTCTTTGAGGGGATTCTTTGTCAGGTACCTTCATGGTAGTCACTGTTCTTCTCATCATTAGAGACTCTCGACTTTCTGGGTATCCATAATTATCAGGAGCATTCACACTCTGAAAAGAAGTAGAGCCTGTCATACTTTGATTATCAGGTTCTTGGACCAGATTTGTTCTCCTTTCTCCTGTTGAGCTTGTGGCCTTTTCTGGACATCTACTGGCTATATGGCCTTCTTTGTTACAGTTATAACATCTGATGGATCCTCTGCCCTGGGATCTTCCTCTGAAAGGTTTTCTACCCCTGAAGTTTCCTTGCTGACTATAATTTTCCCTCTGGTTCTGACTATTGTTGCCCTTACTATTGTCATGACTGGATTCTCCTTGATATCCCTGTCCATGTCCTCTACCTCTAAAAGGACCTCTTCCACCTCTTTGTTGTCTTCCTCTTCCTCTATTGTGTTGTTCCTGTTTTCTCTTTAACTTCTCTTCCACTTTCAATGCCAACTGAAAGCATTTCTAAACTGTATCTGGATTATGCAGACTTAAATCTTCCTGAATATTGAACCTCAATCCATTAAGGTATCTGGCTACCTTCTCTTCTTCACTTTCCTTTACCTTTGTTTTCATACAAAGCTTCATGAATTCTTCTGTATATGAGCTGACATCTAGCTCCTTCTGCTTCAGATTTTGCTTCCTTTTGTGTAATTGGATACTGTAATCCAATGGGACATAAGCTTCCTTTACTAATGCCATCATCTTCTTCCATGTAGCAACTCTACACTTTCCTTCCTGTACTCTATCATCTTGGACGAAATTCCACCATGTCAGGGCAGCTTCTTTCATTTTTGACTGGGCTATCTTCACTCTCTGTTGTTCTGGTATCTCCTCTGTTTCAAAGAAATTGTTCAAACAGTCTATCCACTCCATCACTGAATCAGGTTCCATCTTTCCTGTAAACACTGGCAAATCCAGTTTCACATCCATGGTTCTCCTCTCCATGGCCTTGAGGGCGTTCAACAGTGGTCTCTGGTCTGCAGGAACGACCTCCTCGCTCCAATTAGGGATCTCTTCTTCTTCCCTATCTTCTTCTCTACCAGAACCTACTCTGCTCCTCAACTTTGCTAACTCATCCTTCAATTCCTGATTCTGAGCCTTCACGGCCTTGCTTTCTGCAATCTGTTTCTTCACCAGAACTGCCAACTCAGCGTTGGTCATCCTTGCCGGAACCTCCGATGTTCCTTCTTCGTCTGACATCTTGCTATATCCTTATCTTCTCCAGAAGATCCTTCCTTTGCTCTGATACCACTATGGTGCAGAGGTAAACGCAACGGGAGCTTACAAATGGGAAGGAGGAGTCATTAACACAAACAGCATGTTAAAAATCCCTATCGGCTTAGCATCATCATCATATTTCCTGCTAACACAAACAGCATCATCATATTTCGGACGAGTATGAAATATCCTCCTGCTGACTACTGTTCACTTCCTCCGCCTTTCGCCTTTCGCCTGTCAGCAGCATCATGATATTCGACGAACACAATTATCCTCCTGATGATCACTATTCACTCAGCACCAAACTCTATCGACAGCATCATGATGTTTAACATCACCTTCATCAGCAGGATAAAATATCCGGTTGCTCCGATATCCTGATGACGACAACTTCAGCACCTTTCCTTTGATGCTTACGTCACCCCAATATCCGACTACACAAACAACAGCATCATGATATGACTTATCCGGTCATATTGAAACATCCTGATGATGTTAACCAAACTTTATGCCGAAAACTTACGCCGATGCCAAAACACTTAGCGACAGTAGGATAAACTTGCATAGGGTGATATTCGCAATATCCTGATGACGATGACGTCACATCCTGATGACGATGACGTCACATGCACCTCCTTCAATATTCTGATGATGACCTCTCCGGTACTTAGCCAAAAAAATGATTTTTCCTCCCGCATCCGATAGCGATATGCGGATGATGGGTACACAAAAAAGATGATCCTGACGACGATATACACACTGAGTATATATCCGACTTATATCATCCTGATGCACTTGAAACATGCAAACTTCATCAGCTTCATAACCCGATCCTGATAGCGATATACTCACAGATGACGATGCGATTCACTCCGACTGGAAAAGCACATGCAGACTCCTGTATATCCGTCTACTGCATGCAAACTCACAGAACCGCACAATTTCATAAAGACAATATGATGATCGGGCCGGATCACCTTCAGATCAAAACTTAAAGATTTATCTTTCTAAACCTAGCACATGAGGATGCTAGGCTGATTCACAGCATGCTACCAACTGATCCCTTGAACAATGACATGCATAAACAGAAAACTAAAATGCAAACTAAGCTATCATACATGACCATTCCACCGATTCACAGGATCAACCGGTGGAAGGGTTGAAAGTATCCATTAACTTGTAAACAGAACGGAAATCAAAACAGATACAGCTGATAAACCAGATAATGCAATTTGATGAGATTTTATTCAGATGAAACACAAATGTCCTGTTTCTACAATACTGTCAAACAACAGTGCTTCTCAATATCTGGACTGTTCTCCTGAATCTCAACTCAATCACTAACACAACACCATAACATAACACAACTAACATGCTAAACCCTACCAGATCGAAGGTATATATAGCAATAACCTACGAGTACTACCAACTCGATTCCCAGCGGCTGGGAGCTTCCAAGCGGCTGGGAGAGGACAGCGCATACTACCTGATCACGATCTCTAACTGCCTGCACACTCTCCTAGGCTGATCTAATACATATGCATTGGTCTAATGGACCTTATTACATGATGAAGTCAAACATACTAAAAATAGACTAATGTCCTGTCATGCGGACAATTAACCTATATCCTGTCTTGTAGGGGTGCTCCTGCACCAATTTCCTCTTGCCACATTTGCTGGCATGAATGTAGCTACAGATTTGATGTATGTGACAGCATATTAATTCATTGCAAGCGTTGTAATGGTCATCTCTGTGTTATGTGTGGATTATTGCAGTTCTTTTATGGATTATTAAGTATGTCTTTATATAAGGTGTAATTTATGGTTTGTATGTAAATGCAAATTTGGTTCTGTGGATGTTATATTAGATGTCTCTCCTTCCTCCTTCATTCTATGGCTTTGTTTCCCAATGGAATAGCGACCGGTCCATCTTGGGGAAGGATCAAACACTTTTTAAATCAAACTCTCTGCCCCGTTCGTTGTAGTAGGATTAGGTTAGGTTCTACATGCTATTTATGGTTCTGTTCAATAACCAGGGATAAATCTAAACTTAAAGTGATGCGAAACTGTTTTACTCATCGGTGAATCATGTACATGCATGCCTGCATTATGTATTTTGTGTATGAAAAGATAAGTGGAATCATTTGAAGGAATGTAATATTGTTATATTTGGGTGCAAATGCATAGCGTAGTAATCAACTATATAGGGGTTTTGTGGCGGCCAATTGTTCTTGGTTCAGTGATAGTTTTGGGATCAAGATAACGAGTTGGGTTTGGTTTTTCATTGGTTTTAGTTGTTCATCTGGTTTGAACTCAATACTTGTTAAGGTATACCCCTTGGAATATCCCTCCGGAGCCTAGTTGAGCTCGAAGTGCAGGGGATGAAACCCACTCTTGTAGAGTTGACCTTCAACCCTCCATGTTTTATTGATGGACCAATTATGCTCGCATGACGATAGCCCTGGCCTTGTGAGTGTGATTTTGTTCTAGCAAGTGGAAATGTGGTTTTGGGACCCAACAGATTGGTGCCGTTGCCGGGGATAAAGTCACTTTAGCCGTTGCCGGGTCTAGGCAACTGGAAATATTTTCAACACCCCTGTATCAATCATCTATCATCAAGTTTGGCATTGTACCTTGGCTAGGCAACATTCCATACCAAGCGGCTGGGGTTTGGTGCAATAATTGGGCATATTTGCATATTGTTTGAGGTCTGATTTTATAATCAGATTGGTCTGATGTAACTTACAACCATTATCATTTGTAATCAGCCCTCTATTTCAATAAAGAAGTGAAGCTTTCATTCCGGGTATGTTTAAATATGCTTTGTGTGAGTTGTTTGGTTCAATAATATCATCATTTCATGTTGTTTGAATGTATGTTTGCAACCTTTTCATCTTCATTGCATTACAAACACATTATTGAAGACCACATGTCAAAACTCTAAACCAAATTCAAGGAAAACAAATCAGAAATTTTCAGTCCAGCAAGGGAAAAAATTCAGTTAAGATTAGATAGGGTTCTTACAAAAGTCAACTCTATTAGTTTATACAATTTACATCAGCCACTGTGAAAAGGAAATTCACCTGCACTACCAGTACCAAAACTCCTAGACAAAGCTCTTTTACCAAGTGAAAGAAAATATAGAAAATTTTCTACATTATACCTAGTGCAAAACATTTTCCACCATTAATTCTATGAGGAAAGATGTCACAGTGGCATCCCTAATCTATATAAATTCTTGCAATATTTTGTTATAAAAAACACATATCATGAATGAAAGAAAAAATAACCACACAAGAGAGACATCAATATACCTTGGGAAAACTTTTAGGAAAAATCTAGACTCCAATGCACTGGAACCAATGTATTTCTAGCAATAAAACAATTACAATACAATATCAAGCTCCAAGTCTTAACATGGAAATCAACACTCTCAACCAAGGAAGAAACCATGCAAGATATACCTTCTATAGTAGTGAACAACTATTGTTGCTATCTCCATGAGATTGATCCAAGAACAAATGAGAGCCACGTGTTCTACTCCATGCTTCCCAAGATCTCTTCAACAAACAACTCAAGCCTCCAAGTGCTTACACCAAGCTCCACTCATAGTGAGCAAGTACAACATGATGAATAACTCCATCCCAAGCTTCCTATCTATAGGCAAGAGAGCAACAAACAAGAGAAAACTTACCAGTTTCTTGCCACCATCAGTTAATGCCCCAAGCACCAATAATCAATGCACCAAGCACAAATAATCAATGCACAAGCATTTCCAAGGTGGGTGCTCGAGTTTGTCACCAAGACATGTGACAACATGTTCTCCAAGGCACCAAATTGCTCTTCTCCAAGCCTAGCGCCCAAGTTTGAGTTGCACACATGACCCAAGCATTAAATGTTAATGTTTTAACCAGCAGCAGGCACAAAGGAATAGATATGAGATTCTTAGATATGTTAATGTTTTACCGTGCAGGCATTTAGGGTTGAGTAAGGGGCGTGGGAGGGTTTGTGGGACCCCCATGCCCCTTTTAAAACTGTTTTTGTTTTTCTAAATTAATTTTATTTTTTTAAAACAACTAAATTCGCCCCTTTTCCATTTGGGACGCCTGGACATCCCTAGGATGGTTGAGGGACGTCTTAGATGTCACTCAACCATCCCAAGGATCGCCAGAGGTCTCGAACACATTTCCTTACTGTGGCAGCCGTTTCAAGGACAACTTGGAGATTTGCAGAAATTTGGGGATGGCTAGGGGATGTCCTTGGCTGTCTTGCCGTCTCAGAAATGCTGTGGGGAATAGGGATGCTGGTTTTAGGGACGGGGACACGTCCCTATGGAACACAAGTTATATCTTCTTCTTAGGTTTATAATGATTTATTTCCATATAATTTGCTTTGATCTGATTGATAGGCATAGCTGTCACGATTAGCTGGCGAGAATATTGATGTGAAGAAAATCAAGTTTCCAATAAAATTCTCAAACTTCTTACTAAAATTTAAATCTATGATATTCCTTTAAAAATTCTGTAGACTCCTCTAAAACTAATACAGCTTTTATATACATTTCGATTCTGGTTAGAAACTTCAATCATGTCATTTTGCTTCTGAAGTTTCTAACTGCAATACTGCATATAATTTGGTGTTCTCCCTTCCTGGAAAAGAATATATTTGGACTGTTTACAGCTTAATCTGATCAAACTTGTCAAAGTTGTGGAATTTTAGTAAGTATCTACAAGATCTTGTTAAGTGGTTTTCAATGTTCATTAAGTAGCCCAAGTTTTTGGGTTAACATATAATCATAAAAATGTGATGCTGATTGAGGCAACTATTGTAGGTCTAATTCTATAACCATTTTGATTAAGTAGCTACTGTCTCATGCCCAAACTATACAGCTCCCACATGACTGTCTTCTGTCTATTTCAATGAAAATATATGTTGATAAATATGTGGTTATAAGTATCTATATCATATATGTATTTTTACAAATAGGTGTAGCTTTATACATTTGATGTTCGATAATGGAAGCTAATGTTCTGCTAATCCCAACTTTCAACACAAAAAGGGAATGCATGATATAGAACTGACTATACATGAAAAAAGAACAGAAGATGCTGAATTTGATGTTCAATTTCTATCCTGTTCCATGACCTTGAATAGAATTACTGGGTTAGTAAATCATAAATTCTAAGAGCTACCAAGAATTCTCTTATGTTGTGTCTGGAACAAAGGTTGATGACATTCTTGGCTGTTAACTCTTTCCTAAGCCTTTCTTGCCTGATGCAGCTTGCCCTATGATATTTTAAAAAGCATCTGGCATTTGCTTTACTTGTTTATCTATAATATGGTTAGCATATGAAAACATTAACATTGAGGAAACAACGAAAGTTATTCTAATATTAGATTTGGACTTTGTATTCTTTGATCAAGGCGGAGTATGCAGGATCTTTCTGCATGTCTGATCTGCCCTTTTGCAAAACATAATATGTTGCTTTCCCCTGTAGGGAGTAATGATGACTCATGGGAATATTGTAGCAACAGTGGCAGCGGTCATGACAATTGTTCCAGGACTTGGTAATAAGGATATTTATTTGGCGTACTTGCCATTAGCACATATTCTTGAACTGGTAGCAGAGGTATGAACTAGCTCTATAAAGGCAAAGATTCAAGAAAAAATATTTGAGATTTAACCTGTATGATTTAATCCTTGGTGAACATAGGCATAGAGCAACTTTAATTGTGTGAAACTGTTCCCTATTGTGCTTTTGTAAAGAAGGGCATAGTTGCCTGTTGTATTGCAGGTAACAATGGTTTCTGCAGGGTGTGCCATAGGTTATGGTTCCCCTTTGACCCTAACTGATACATCAAACAAGATCAAAAAGGGAACAAAAGGGGATGCTCCAATGTTGGGCCCTACATTGATGACAGCTGTACCTGCTATTTTAGATCGTATCCGAGATGGTGTACAGAAACAGGTATACAATGCACACTGAATATATTTGTCAATAGTTTTTGCTTAGATACACCAATTTTTTATTAATTTGAAATTCTCATTTCATGAAGAAATCATTATAAGGTTTTTTTCAGGAGTGCAGGTTGATGCAAAAGGTGGAATATCAAAGATACTATTTAATACTGCATACAGCCGAAGGTTAGCAGCTATTGAAGGAAGTTGGTATGGTGCATGGGGTCCAGAAAAGTCTTTTTGGGATGCTGTAGTATTTAAGAAGATACGTTCACTTCTTGGAGGTCAGGTTCGGTTTTTGCTTAGTGGTGGAGCTCCTCTTTCTAGAGAGACACAGAGATTCATCAATATTTGCTTTGGGTATAGATTTATGCCTACTGTTTCCATTAACTAGAAGAATTAATCTTCTTTTAAAATCTTAATAAAGCATGGTGGCAAATAACTATAACCTCCCATGTTTCTAGCAAAGTAAAATAAGAAATTGTTACAAGTCAAGGAAGTGAATCAGTGTTACAAGACCTAGACTTGCCCAAGACTCGGCAAGCTGATTTTTGGCGAGTACTCGGACTCGCCACCCAGACTCGCCCAAGGCTCGGCAAATTGAAAAACACATGAAATTTAGAGATGCTTAAGGATTTAAGACTTGTTTCATGCACCCTTTAATAGATAAACCTTAAATACATAATAAAATCATCAAATAGAAGCTACTTTGATCACATACACAAGTATACATCAATCACATAAGTATAAACGCAAATTTTAGTTGAAGGAAATAACACATTTAGATATATAAATATTGTCAAATGTTTACAAAACTCATGGAAGATGAAATCTGTGGCATCAAAAGTTCAAAACAAATATCAAAACAAAAACTAGAAGTCTATGGCCTAGAGGGGCCTGCATCACTCGACCCAATATTACAGCCAATCTTGCGTGGGCATCTAAGATAGGTCCTGGATGATGATGCAGCCATGATATTTGCCTGTGTCTTAGTGGCATTCATGCCAACATCCAAGGTGTCTCCACGTGCTCTAGCCTCCTCTGCCATGGCTACTGCCTTTGCTTCTCTATCCACCTGGTCAATCCAATCAAGGTCCTCATCACCAAAGATGGGATACTCAGCTTCAGTGATCCACTCTGATTGTGGATCAACCTCCTCTAGTGAGATTGGTGATAAGTCACTGCCCAAAATTTGTTTGCGCTGAAGGCGAAGGTTGTAATGAACATTGTAGTCAATGTAAAATGCCGATTATTATATTTGATAATTTGGGTTATCCGACTATGTATTAATTGTTTGTCGACTCTCGGGTGGTTGTAAGAGTCAGTTTGTCTGAGTCAAATAGTTGACGGTTGTGTTCCTCTTGGCAATCGTTGGGTCTTTTAAATAGTCTTTGTCTCAAGGAAAGTAGTATGATGTAGTCGGATTGACTTTGATCCTTGGTCGACCATCTCTGGTCTACTTCTGTAATATTTTCATGAGCAAATAAAGATATACTTTTACTCCTCTATCTGATATGCATTGTTCATTCTGTTAATTATTTTAAGTATTCATTTATCAGATAGGGGAGTAAACATTAGCGTTGTTGCCTTAAAAGAAATCGGGTTCAATATAAGAGATTCATGCCCTTAGACCCCAATAGAGGCGGGAAGAGACCACGTGATCAGGATCAAAAGATAAGACGATCTCTTATGCTGGTAGAACAAAGAGAACTCAAAGGAAGACTAAGAGAGATTGCCGAAGTCTGAAGCCGAAGTCCATCTCGGAGTAGAAGTTGTAGTCGGGAGAGGGAACACATTCCTGCAGAGTGGGAGGAAATCGCTAGGCACCTTCCACTGCCAGATGACATGTGGATTGATCCTTCCGATCAAGTTGAAAAGTAAAGCAACTTTCTCTCGATGAAGGAAGTTGGGAGTCAGAGTCAAATTTCTTCAAAGAAGTGTACGAGAGCAACCTTCTAGGCATCGAAGGGTTGTCACTTGAAGGAGAAAAAGTTGAGCCAAGGGTCTATAAAAGAAAATCTGAAGGCGAAACAAGTGCGCGGAATGTTGATGTTGCGGAAAGAGTAGAGTATTCTCGCATGGCCGAGAGTGCGAGAGAAGCACCAGAACGTTCGAATTGAAACTCCCCCACAAGTAGGTTCCAGGAGCGAAGTTTGCATTAGAAAAAAACCATGATAAGCCCTAGTGGAGAAAAGCAAAAGTTGCCCAAGTTTACATGTGATGGATCGGAGGATCTGTAATGTCCCAAATTATGAGCTAAGTGTGTTTTTGAGCTACATGGGAAATGCAATATTGGAATTGTATTTTCAATTATGAGGTTGGTTTTGATTTTTAATGATTGCATATGATTCATAGCTGGCCGCCAAACATGAAGGAAGGATATATTAAATGCAACATTTATTTATTAAATGATTGCATTGGATCGATGGAATATGAGGTCGATTGGGTTTGTGGAAATTAAATGATTGCATTTAATTTGATATTGAGCTTTGAAAAGATTTTAAATGCAAATTTTATTTATTAAATATTTGCATTGGAGCGGTTGAAGGTTTTTATTAAATGCAAATATCATCATTTAATGCATGCACATGAGGTAGTTGTGGATTGAAGCAAGAATAGAGGAGCATTTTAAATGCAAGTTCATAAATTGAATGCCAAGTCGGTTATGTTAAGGATCAAGATTTTAAATGCTTTGAAGGATATTAAATGCTTGCATTTGAATAGATTGGTTTATTTAATGCATTTCATGAAGTGGTTAGTGGTCGTCCAAGGCAAGGAATGATTTTCAATGCAAAATCAAAATATTTAATGATTGCACACAAGCCGCCACCGCCCATGCAAGGAGAGTACATTGCTATTGAATCAATCCATTTGAAGGAGTTGTAATTCATTTAAAATAATTGAAGATTGTTTTAAATGAAAGAGTTTGATTGTAATTCATTTACAATTGTTCAAGTTCGTTGATTCTCATTGGTAGAATTCAAATTTCAATTCAAAATTGCCAAAGAGATGGATGCCTATCCATGGAGGAGTTAAATAGAGGACTTGAACATCAATTTGCAATGAATGATGCTATGGTATGTTTTCTTTATTATTGTTTATGACTGAAAATTTCGATTTTCTAGTTATTTTTCAAGATGTTCCCTTGAGTGTTGTGGTGATGATCCCATAACAATTTGTGAGATGTTGTCATATAGATTTCATCATTGGATTACATTTGCAGGTTATTTGAAGAGTTTGGAAGTGACATTGATATCTATTTGAAGCTCTTGGTGTAGAGGATTGACTACCAAGGTAGTTTAGTGAATTTGGAGTACATTTTGGATGGTATTTTCATATTTTGCAGGGTCTGATTTTGCAACAGCAGGGTCTGATTTTTATAACAACGACTTTACATTGGAATTTCAAGGCTTTTTAGGTGAATTTGATCAAGGGTTTGAAGATTGAAGAGTTGTGCTTGATAGAACACATTCCTATGCATCCATAGAATGCATTTGGAGGAGATATTTTATGATATTTCATTGTAAACCCTTGGCTGGGCAAAAAGTACACTTCCAACAGTCATATCAGCATACAGAAAGTTTACATCAGAATTTAATTGAAGCTCTTTCAAGGTTGTTTTGTGTTCATTTGATAGCTATCATCATTCTAGAGGCTTTGGGCTATATTTGTATGCAAAGTTTGATGTATTTGGGCTTCATATTGATTTGTAATTAAGTCTGATATAAAATCAGACATGGACTGAAATAAATTCCAGCCACTTGACATTTCATGTTCCATTTATTTGTTGGTTTCATATATGCAAAGTTGATGTGGGTTTGATATGATACAATTCCTTGTTCATTTGGTGATATTTAATTGAAGTGTGCAAGAAATCTTATCTAAATTGGCAAAAAATTTCAGTCATTTCTAGAAGGGTATTTTACAGTGGTATCAGAGCATTCAAAATTTCAGTCCAATATCCATTAGGGATATTACAGTGGTATCAGAGCTATATACAGAATCATAGCCAATATCCATCAGGGATATTACAGGATCCCATTAGGCACTGTAAGACTTGTGAGACAATTTGGACAACAAATGGGCAAGATGATAAAGCAATTTGGCTACGGTCTTTTCCAACCACCTTGTGAGGTGTAGCAATTGACTGGTATACCGAACTTGACCAAGCCTCCCGAAACACATGGGAGAAATTAAATAAGGCCTTTGAACAAGAGTTTAAGTTGCTGCGAGACGATAATGAAATAGTATCCGAAATTTACAATTCCAAGCAAGGTAAGCATGAGAACGTACAAGCTTATAACCGTAGATTGAAAGAACTATATGTAAAATTAGGAAAAGAACCTATTGACGGTCTCAAGGAAAGGTGGTTCATCGAAGGTCTAATTTCGTCATTAAGAAAAAAGATGAAGGTAGTACCACCCTCTTCGTACGTAGAAGCCTACAATTGAGCAATGGACATAGAAAGTGAAGACAAAATGTCCTCCCGTAGCAAAAGAAAAATAGAGGAAGATGGTAGTTCGGATGACAACAACGACAGTGAATTAGGAACGATACAAGTTCTCTAGAGAGACATGCTCCAGATGATGAAGAATTGAAGGAGAAAGAAACCAACAAAGATCCACTGAACTTTGGTGTACTAAGTGCAAAAGTGAAGGTCACACCAAAGGTAATTGTCCCAAAAAATTGTTTTGTGAGATTTGCCAGGTTATGGGTCATTTGATAAAGGAGTGCTTGTATAACTTGAAGACCAGGAGTACACAAGTACTCTTCACATAGGAAGAGCAGGCCACTTCCCTGAAGGCATAGAATGCATCTCTAGGCAATTATCAAAATCAAAGAGGCGGAGGTCGAAGTCAAATACAGTACGACTCCAAAGGACATTCGATCATACAGTGCCAACAATGTAATGAATGGGGACACTTTGCGAGAGATTGCCAGTACAAGGAGAAAATACAATTATTGTGCAAATGGTGTGGATTGGGCGATCACGAAGACAATGACTGTCCGAAACAAGGCAGTATCAATTTGATCAATATAGAAGAAGATGCAGTTTTTGCCATCACCCGAGCGCAAACTAAGAAGGTAGTTTACCTTGATCCTTGTACGGAGAAAGAGACTCCGAGAAGCTAGGATCAAAGTTGAACAAGCTATGGAAAAGGAACGGAGAGGTTCAAATTGAAAAGAAAATACGTCCACCGGGTTGAAGTCAAATAAAATTATTGCAAAGCAAGTATTGCAAACCACCATACCTATACGGATGGCCAACCTTTTGCAGAGTATGCCTTAATTGAGGGTGGCGATATCGAATGTGGTGGAAGAGCAACCAACTGAGAAAAATATTGACGAGGATGTTATAGTAGAACCACCACCGCCGGCGAGCAAGTCGTCGACCCAATGCTGCTGGCAGTCAACGTAGAAAAGAGACCAACCATTGTGCATATGGAAATTCTCGGGAAGAACCTAACAAACACTATATTTGACGGGGGCTCTAGAGTGAATGTGCTAACTGAGGAAACATGAAAAGTCTTTGGAAACCCACCTTGTGGCCACAAAACTTCCAGCTAGTGGGAGCCGACTAGCATGGGATCAAAGCGTTCGGGGTGTTAATGGCTCAAAAGGTAAAGATTGGTACTCAACAGTTTTTATTGAATTTTGTAGTCATTACAGCATATAAGGCAACATATGATGCACTCCTTGGCCGAGGATGGCTAATAGCTACCAAGGTGGACCACAACTGGAAGAAGAATACATTGTCAATAGAAAACAAGGAAAAAAGTTTGTGATTGACCTGAGAACCCAGACTGTCAGTGAGGAAATGGCATCTTCAGACTTTGACTCAGATGGAGGGGAGACATTTGCCGGAGAGGGAAGAGGGCCTATGGAGCCCAATGATGAAGGGATACTGGAATTATGAGAGTGTTTTGAAGACGAGACAAGCTCGTTTAGCAGGCTTTTCCGTTGGCAAATGGAAGAATATGAGGTATTCCACTCAGAGTGTAACATGATTGAGGTAGGGGAAATTGAAGAAAACACTCAGCCGATGAGAAGCCAACTGACGATAAGCCAACCAAGATCAAGTTAGACACAAGAAGAAAAAGGAAAATTAAAAGATGAGTGGTTCATTGCTGATGCGTGGTTGTTTGACGAGTGGTTTCTTGACGAGTGGTTCCCTACCGACACCTTTCTTGGCGAGTGGTTGTAGGGCGAGTGGTTACGTGGTGAGTGCTCTCCTGATGCCTCTCTACCTCTCCTGATGCCTCTCTACCTAACAACTTTATAACATTGACAAAAGACTTAAATTGCTGCCCTCTTGTCGACTTAATCTCATTTGGCGAGTCATTCCTCCCTAAAGAGTCCTCACTTGTTGAGTCACATTGCTTGGCATATACTTATCCTGTCGAGTCACATTGCTTGGCATATACATATCCTGTTGAGTATCATCACTTGGCGAATACACATCTTGTTGAGTCCTCTGTTGAGTTTCCTTGTCTGGCGAGCATATATCCTGTTGAGTCCCCTTGCATGTCGAGTATACATCCTACCATGCCTCCCTACCTGTCGAGGATACTTCCTCTCGAGTTGGCCGCTTGTCGAGTTCTGTCGTCTAACGAGTCTTCCCCTGTCGAGTATCCTCCTGTCGGGTATTCATTTGGCAACTCCTTTGTCAAGTCCTTTGTCGAGTTTTTGGTTGAGTCCCTTGGCAAGTCTTCCTGTAAAGCGCATGTGCCAAGTCGTTCCCTAGCGAGTACTTCCCTGTTGACTTCCTTCTTGTCGAGTCACCTTGTCAATTCGTCCCTTGGTGAGTGCATTCTAGACAACCTCATTACAGGTGGGTGTGTTTCCAATGAGGTCAAGTGGCTTGGCAAGTTCCTTTGGCATTTTGAGGGTGTGACTGGCGAATCCTATTGTTGCCTGTCAGACAAGTCTATGACCATTTCGGGTGCAATCACTTGGCGTGAAGGAAGACTCAGACGAGAGCATCAAATATTGGTGACCGCCGTACAGGTTCAAAAAGGTCTTGGAGAACAAAATTGGTGTGCGCCATGAAGGTCCATATGGTGTTGAAAGTCTTCATTTGGGCTTGGCGACGGGGGCGCTTCCCCTCGACCCCACCCTGTATTGCGATAGGGAGCGCGCCAGGGGTGCTGCTCCCAGACCCCCGCGAGAGGCGTTGCCCTGTAAGAACCCTGTCTAGATCTAAACTGAAAATAAGCCTGCTGTCCTGAAATTTCTGATTTGTTTTTCTCATGTTTTGTTTTAACCAATGTGTTTGATATGATTTGTAGATGGAAAGGTTGCAATATGACATTCAAACAACATACAATGATGTCGGAAATTAATCAAAACAACTCACATAGATACACAAAAACACAATAGAACATACCCGGATGAATGATTGTCCACTTTATTTGAATTGAAGTTGGCTGATTACAAAAGATGAAGGTCTGATTTGTATATCAAACTTACATATGCTTGCATGAGTGATCAAATCATGAACCAAACCAACCTACAATGATATAACAATGAAGCGATGATACAATGATATAACAATGAAGCAATGAAGTCCTCCAATGTTGGCTGCCTTAGAAAAGAACTATTCGGATGATGAAATGAAGCCAAAATCAAAATGCATGTACTGATTTGCAAACTGTATCTGCTGATACGAGATCTGAAGCATGAACCCTCACAAAAACATGTTGAAAACTCCACCAAACCCTAGCCCAATGATGCCAAATTGAAGCGCTATCCTCCTATGATGGAAATATGTCAAACCCACTTCAAAACAAGGCTAGATATGCACCGATCTGAGGTCTGATATGAAGTTACAACGGTCTGATATGAAATTCAGATTGCAAGATATGTGATTCCACTAGACAATGAAGCCACTAAAACATGAAATATCATCAATACAACATAGCCATGGTATCAAATAGTGAAATCAGCCTCTAATTGCCTTCAAATCTGAATAATAAAGCCTCCAATATGCTTGATATCTTCAAACCCTAGCTGAACCAATAAACTCCATTGAAACCCTAGCTGATTTGAAGCCTTTGTCTCCTCAAAAACCTACAATATGTTCAATAATGGATCCTAGGTGAATCCATCTCTCATAGTGGGATGGGTTTTCGTCCAAACCACTCAATCCAAGGGTTTTCGTCCTTAGATAATGCTGAAACTCTGTTATAGCCAAGAGAAACTATCCAAATAGTGAAAAAGCCAAATGATATAATGATATGAAAAACACTCCAAATGATCTCCTTTTAACCTTTTCGCCTTGGGCGCCCAATTGCAATAAAATATTATATTTTTTCAAGTCCACCGCCAAAAGAAAATAATATTATATTATTATTATTATTTTATTTTGTTTTATTTTCCTCCAAGAGGGTGGCGGCTAGGAGAGAGAAAATAATAATAAAATATTATTATTTTATATTTTTGCCTTTTTCCTCATGAGCGCCGATTTTGTGGGAATTATTATAATATTTTAATAATAAAATATTATAATTTAATCTTCACCTCCAATATTTCATTTTTCCACCTTTTTCTATTTTTCCTCTTGGCATAATATTTAATTAATTTTCAATTTTCTCCTTGGCTAAATATTTAATTAATTTCGATTTTTTCACAAATATTATTAAATTATAAAAAATCATCTCCAAACTTCATTTTGTCAAGGAAAAATCATTGCCACTAAAAACCCACTTTCTATTCTCCAAGCTTTAAGTTATTTGCCGACTTTCCTTTTTCCAAGCTTGAAGTCACTTTAGCTCAAAAAGGGGACATTACATGCCCCTCGACTCCGCTGGACCCCTATCAAACTAGGGAGAAACAGAGAATCATTCTTGTTGGTTGGTGAATTGAATGGATGTACATTCATGGCATATGGGGACACTAAACAATCTTTTCATGATTAGAATGCTTCTAAGATGCTTGCAGTACTATCTCGGTTCAATGATCAATGGGGTACATTCTCAACATTCAGTGTGCTATCAGATTGGGTCCTTTGGTTGGTTGGTCTTTGTAATGTCCCCCACTTAGCCCATATGATTAGTTGATGGAGATTAGCCTATCATCGGACTCCCGTAGACTAATGATAGTGGTTAGGGGCAATGAAGCAGATCTCGTTAAAATATCGCGAGAAATCGCGATTTCTCATTTCTCGCCGTGTAACCCGAGATTTTCCATAAAATCGCGGCGATATTAATAGTAAAAATCAATGACACGAGTTTTACCTTGCGTTTCGCAAAAATCGTCAAAAATCATGGTTTTTTTGGTGATAAATCGTGGCAATTTATCTTCTTTTATTGCGGCAATTTTTTTATGATAATTTTGTCTTAAGAATTAAATTGGCAACCCTGCATTCCTCCACATAACTGCGAAACAAGAAAGTTAGGGTTTGAAGGGGAAATTTGTCCGTTGTAGCATGAATGATTATCTTCTTTTGGCGCTCACGAACAGTTTCAGACTCAACTCTCTCAGGGACGCAACATATTTATTTTAATTTTAATTTTTTTTATTTGTCATTTACAAATTTTAAATTTTCTGTTCTTTTTATTTGAAGTTACAATTTAAATTTTATAATATGTCATATATCAAAGTTGTTTTTTTTAAATTAGGTTTTGAAATATTTAAAAATTTAATATTGCATTTTCCAATTTAATGAAATAAAATATATTTAAGTTTTTTTCTAAAAAATTAATTTTTGAAATATTTTATTTAATATTTGCATTTTTAATTTAATAAAATAATATATTATATCATTAATTTAATTAATGATATATTTTATTTTTTTAACTTAACTCTTTTTAAAATTATAATTTTAAATTTAAACTTGAAAAATAATTAATGATATGTTTTATTTTATTGAATTAATTCTTTTTAAAATTATAATTTTAAATTTAAACTTGAAAAATAAATTATAAATTATAAATTGATAATATAGCACTTTAATTTAAAAGATAATATAAAATTATAATTTTAAATTTAAACTTGAAAAATAATTAATAATATGTTTTATTTTATTAAATTAGTTCTTTTTAAAATTTTAATTTTAAATGTAAACTTGAAAAATAAATTTTAAATTATAAATTGATAATATAACACTTTAATTTAAAAGATAATAAAATATATAATCGAATTAAAAAATTTTAAAAAATAAAAAATATATAACATTTTAATTTTCTTTTAAATTGATGAATTGTGAAATATTCCATTTTTTTTATTAATATTAAAAAGGTTAAATGTGAGTTTGTTTTTTTCCTTCAGATTTTCTCATCATGCCACGTGATAAAGACTTTGCATGGGCATATTGCACGCCAATTGAGGGTACGAATAAAGTTAAGTCCAATTTTTGCCTCAAAGTGTATAACGGAGGGATTTCTCGTTTCAAATGTCAAGGGTTGTAAGCAACCAGGGAATGGTGTGAAGGGTTGTAAGCAATGTCCTTTAGATGTCACCCATCAAGCAAAGCAGTCTATAGAAGTCCATTTAGAAAATAAGGCAAAGAAGGCTAGAGTCGATCACTTGGATGAGGTAGCACGACCAAAACAAACTTTATCAGATGAACAAATTTCTATGCCTTCTTCTGGATCACAAAGATGTAACACGGGTGGGGGGAAATTAACAACTTCTTTGCACCATGTACTACACCTGGAGCACAACCAACATTGGAGAGTATGGGGTGGAAGAAAATTGTGCATGAGCAAGCCAAAAATGCCATTTCTAATTCTGGTACTATTCTAGTATGCCATTCCATATTGCAAGGTCTACATACTGGTAGTCCATGGTGGATGCCATTGTAGTTGCAGGTCCGGGGTTCAAAGCACCCTCATATGAGACCTTGAGGATGACCATGTTGACAGATGCAGTCGAGGATTTGAAAAGTGTTCTCACAGATCATCGCAAGGAGTGGGCTAGGACAGGTTGCACGATAATGTTAGTTGGGTGGATAGATGGGAGGAACCATACACTCATCATTTTCCTTGTTGCATCAGAGCTTGGCACTGTGTTTTTGAGATCAGTGGATGCATCGGATAGAGTGAAATCAACACAAACACTATTCACTCTATTTGATGAGGTGGTAGTTGATGTGGGGTCACAACATGTGGTCCAATTTATTACAAACAATGCTGCTGCTTGTGTTGCTGCTGGAAAATTGTTGATGGATAAGCATCCTACTTTGATTTGGAGTCCATGCGCAACACATTGTCTCGATTTAATCTTAGAAGACATTGGAAAAATTGAATGGATAAAATCAGTATTGCAGAGGGCTAGGAACATCACAAAATTTATCTACAATCATACGAGGGTGTTACATATGATGCGCACCTTCACGGATGGGAAGGAACTTCTTCGGCCAGGGGTCACACGATTTGTAGATTGTGAGATTTTCAGAGCCTTTATTAGCGTGTTGCAACTTGTTGATGGGGAAAAATCCCCAATGGGCTACTTGTATGAGGCCATGGATAGGGCCAAAGAGGCTATCAAGGCAAGGATGGACCATGAAATGAGTAGATACATGGCGATATGGGAGGTCATTGATGCAAGATGGGATTGACAAATGCATTGTGCCCTCCATGCCGCTGGATACTTCCTCAATCCAACAATGTTTTATAGTGACTCCTTCAGTCAAGCTAAAGAGGTGAATGAGGGCCTATTGCAATGCATTGAGAGATTTTTCCCAAAATTGCAGGATCGACGGGCAGCCATGGCAGAGTTACCTACATACCAACAAGGAAAGGGATTTTTGCCGCTCTTTGTGCTGTAGAAGGTGTTGATGAGGTTTTTGTGACTACAACAACATTAGAATAAAACACAGAGTATCCTATCCTCTCTTGAATAAAGCTTCTCAGATGCTGAACTATGTGATCGAATGAGACTGCTCCAAGGTTCCTTGAATGTCAGGTCTTGACGTGCACAGGGATAGACTCAGTGGAATGATGTGATTTGCTGGTAATCACGTGGGGGACTTACGTAGGCTTACTCCTTCGTAGACATGGAATTCACTCCTGGGACTCGGACTTGTGGGCGAATGGAATTCCTTCACAAATGGAAATATTGGAATTCCTAGGTTCCGCTCTTGAAGAGGAAGATGATTTGGCAATGAGGCTCTGGAAAACTAATCCTAGTGAAAATCTAAAAGAAAATACAAAATATGAGGTAAGGGTTTAGGAATCTAATTAATGGAAATGACTGCTGTTGAAGATGGAAACTGGAACCGGTCCTCTGCTTCGTCATGAGACAACAGCTAGGCAGGGATGGTGCAATCTTCTGGGGTAGGGGCAAGGATTTTCACACTGTCCTGTCATGGATCATGGAGCTGATCATACAGAAACAGCCGAAGTTAAGCATGGATTACGTTCAGACTAACCATACAAAGTGATTTGCAAGCCACAGATCACAAATGGTATGAACGAATCAACTTCAATCATTCAACAAGAACATTTCCATCACATCTATCTAATGAAAGTAAGAAAATACAAGAGAGAACTTTAATATCTTTCAGATTTGCTCCAAGAAATCAATAAGACCATGCCAAAAATCTAAAGAAATATATGAACACCATTCTTCAATGCATATATTATTGCTTCAGAAGTCTGTATTACAACAATCTGACTGATCTTTGGAGTTTCAACTCAGGAAGACCAATGCAGAAATAAAAGCTAGCTACTAAGGTGCTCTAGGAGCATCAGACTGATGGAAAAGAGAGAGAGAGAGAGAGATACAATTAGGCATCCCTCAGCCTTTATATAGACTCTCAAAAATATCTTAGGGCAAAAGGAAATCAGATTTCCTTGAAACATGTGCCCTGGGTTACAAATCCTAGAAAAGCAGGTGGGGTCGTCAGAATGTTCATGCAGGAGATTGCCACCTGTCTAGGTCGTCAGAATGTGTAAGGTATGACTTCCAGCTGTTCTGGTCGCCACCTGTCTAGGACTGTCCTGTCTGTCTGGAACTTCCTCCTGTTCTTTAGTCTCAAATTCCATGATGTCTTGGAGTCCTTTATCCTGAGTGCAGATTTCAGGGTGAACAGGATTTTCATGTGGAGGAATCCTTCCTTGAGCAGGGGTGCACTTTCCTTAGGGTCCTGGAATGGAATTCCTTCCTGAGTTGGAATTCGCTGTCGTGGAATAGGATTCCCTGTCCTGGATTCCTGGGTTGGAATTCCTCATCCTTGGTGTGGATTCCCGTTCCTCCTGATGGATGGTGAACTTGAAGTGTATCCTCTTGGTTTTCCAAGGATTGATCCTCTTGTCCGGAACTGGAATCCCTGATACTGGACTTGGAGTGATTTCTCCCATTTTGCCATCCTTGATGCAGGCATTCACTGTATCATTTGAAATCCTTGGAAGGACATCTTGATCTTTCTTATCCCCTTGTGCGAAGTCTCCCTGTCGCCGAACTAGAATCTTTGATGTTGCCTTCCCTTCCCTCGATATGCATGTGTAGTCTTCTTATTGTCGGAACTCCTGGATCCTTGAAATGGTCATCATTTCCGGCGCTTGAACTCTTTGTATCCATCTTGCTTGCCCTGGATCATCTTTGTTCATCCTCCTCATGGAACTTATCCTCGTCTTGGATTCCTGCAAAACATGGGAAACCTCGAATAGTCATGATGCACAAAATCCATAAATGCAATGCAATATGAAATGAAACATGAATGATTTTGCAAGTTTTGATCAATTTCACTTATAAATTCCTGAACAAACAAATGATTTCCCTCATTCTCCTGCATTCTTCATACTCGACTGACTTTTCCTTCATTCCAGGGTTACCAGGCATGGATAGGGGGAATTTCCAGGTTAGGGAGCAATTTCTAGGTGGTCGGGGATTCTATGGAGTCGGGGATTCCTGCTCATCCTGGAATTCCACTTGTCCTAGAGGATAAATTTCTGCCCTTGAAGAATGAATTTCTGCTCTTGGAAAGTTCAGAAATCTGCTTTAAACCTACAGAAATTTCTGCCCTAATGAAGAATCTGCCCTTGGAAATACTAAAATCTGGAATCCTCCTTAGACAAAGTTGTCCTTCTCTTGATGAAATCTGTCCTTGGAATGAATTTCTGCTCCTAGAATGTAGTTTTCTGCTTTGGAATTGAATTGGAATGATTAGAAATGACTTGGGCGCTGCCCCTTTTATAGGTAAGTTGTCCTTCTTTGCCACTTGGCCGACCTGGGTTAGAGGAAAAGAAATTTAGCCGCCCAACTTTATCACTGGCCGACTTAGTTTTTTGTCCTTTTCTCCCATGTCGTTGGTCGGGGATTTATGAATGTCGAGGAATTTGGCATGTCGAGGAATTTGCAATGTCAGGGAATTTGCGACGTCGGGGATTTCTTGAGGTTTAGGATTTTCTTCCTTAGCATGATCCTTGAACTTTTGTTAAAATCCAGCTAAGTCTTGGAATATTTTCTCCTATGGAATCTTACTCAGATGGAAGGTTGCAATTTTGCTTTCTGTGGACAGGAATTCATTCAAGCTGAAGCTCCCAGAAGGAGTTGGAATCTGCTTGGCACGTCCTCCTACAGGTCCTGGATCAAGTTGTTCAGTTGC
The DNA here is from genome assembly GCA_027924645.1 of Cunninghamia lanceolata. Taxonomy (NCBI): domain Eukaryota; kingdom Viridiplantae; phylum Streptophyta; class Pinopsida; order Cupressales; family Cupressaceae; genus Cunninghamia; species Cunninghamia lanceolata. The sequence goes on along the minus strand of BSBN01000165.1, from coordinate 6,443,461 downwards.
ATTCATGATTGGGTGAGGAGGATCGTTTCGCAGGAATTTCTGAGTTCAAACATCCCATGACGGACTGAAGTCTTCTGTTTGATAACTGGAGGGATTTGTCCTGGAGCGCAAATTCCTGAAGGTCAGGGATTTTGCGATCAGGACAAAAATTTGTCCTGGAGCGCAAATTCCTGAAGGTCAGGGATTTTGCGCTCGGGACAAAATTTGTCCTGGAGCGCAAATTCCTGAAAGTCAGGGATTTTGCGCTCAGGACAAAAATTTGTCTTGGAGCGCAAATTCCTGAAGGTCAGGGATTTTGGCCAAGGACTTATAGTTTTTTCAGTTTTGGATTGGGAGCATGGTTCATTTTCTTAGCTTTTCTACGGAAGTTTAGTTGTCACTATGAGATCAGAAATACGGAGTTCGTTTCTTCCATCCTTGTTTCTTCCATCCTCCGGGAATTTGCCTTCGATGGCGAGACACGAAGTTCGTTTGTTACATCCTCCGGGGATCTCACGTTTCCATGGCGAGATACGAAGTTCGTTTGTTCCATCCTCGCGGAATTTCTTATTTCTATGGCGAGATACGAAGTTCGCTTGTTCCATCCTCGCAGAATTTCTTATTTCCAAGGCGAGATACGAAGTTCGTTTGAATGATTTTGTAACTTCCCTGTTTGGAATCGGCTAAGTCTGGTAGCCTGAAATCCTGAAAAATTGACTAAGTCTGAAATCTGGTGGATCCTCCAAATTCTAGATTTTGCATGTTAAATCCAGTGGATTCGAGACCTATCTCAAACATCCTGAAAGGTATATTGAAAAATATTTAAAGTATAAGAAATGGCTAAGTATATTGAAAAACATCTCTCAACTTATACTTAAATATATTTTTGAATATACCTTTACCCTGAGAGACACTGAAAAATGGCTAAGTTCCCTAGGAGTGCAAATTTCCACTGGTGCAGGATTTTGCGCCCAAGGACAAAAATTGTCCTGGAGCGCAAATTCCCAGTAGTCAAGGATTTTGCGCCCAAGGACAAAAATTGTCCTTGAACGCAAATTCCAGTAGGTCAAGGATTTTGCGCCTAAGGACAAAAATTGTCCTTGAGCGTAAATTTCAGTAGGTCAAGGATTTTGTGCCCAAGACAAAATTTGTCCTGGAGCGCATAATCCTAATGGTCAAGGATTTTGTGCCCAAGGACAAAATTTGTCCAAGAGCGCACATTTTAAGAGGTAAGGGATTTTGTGCCCAAGGACAAAATTTGTCCAGGAGCACACATTTCATCATGTGCAGGATTCTGTGCTTTTGACCTTGCCTGTTACAGTTTTATGGATTTTGGCCAAGGACTTACCTTAAGTCAGTTTTGAGTGGGATTTCAGTTTTGTAGTAGGTATACCTTAGCTGTTCTTACGGAGGTTCAGTCATCGACACGGGATCAGAAACATGGGGCCTTCGTTTCTTCCATCCTTCGTTTCTTCCATCCCGGAGTAATCTCTTATTTCCGAGGCGAGATAAGGAGTTTGTTTCTTCCATCCTTCGTTTCTTCCATCCCCCAAGAATCTCTCGTTTCCATGGCGAGATACGAAGTTCGTTTGTTCCATCCTTCGTTTCTTCCATCTTTCGTTTCTTCCATCCTTCGTTCCTTCCATCCCCTCAAGGAATCTCTCATTTCCATGGCGAGATACGGAGTTTGTTTGTTCCATCCTTCGTTTCTTCCATCTTTCGTTTCTTCCATCCCCTCGAGGAATCTCTCATTTCCATGGCGAGATTCAGAGTTCGTTTCTTCCATCCTTCATTTCTTCCATCCCCTTGAGGAATCTCTCATTTCCATGGCGGGACACGGAGTTGGTGATTTCTTCCATCTTTCGTTTGTTCCATCTTTCATTTCTTCCATCCCCCAAGGAATCTCTCATTTCCATGGCGAGATACGGAGTTCATTTCTTCCATCTTTCGACTGTGAATTCCAGGATTCAAACATCCACAGAGGAGTCAGAGAATGATTTTCAAGGCAACTGCATTGACTGGACAGGACTGAAGGCAGAACTGGACACTTCCAGTCCTAGGGCGCAAAATCCAGTAGGTACTGGATTTTGCGACCAGGACAAAAAACTGTCCTGGGCACATAATCTAGTACCTGCTGGATTATGTGACCAGGGATAAATTTTTCTCCTTGGGCGCATATTCCAGTAGGTACTGGAATATGCAACCAAGAATGTCCCTGTTGCACTTCTAGCCTTCTGGAGGGATGCCTTAAACACTGTTTGTTGCCTTGAAATTTGCCCTAGGAATTTGAAAACCCTGTTGATTTGAGAATCTTCCGAGTTAAGAAATGAGGTTGATTGCCGGACTGGGATTAGAAGGATATCCCCTGGATTGAACTTCCAGACTGGAGCTGTCGGACTAGAACTGAATTCTATGCCGAGGATGAACATGCCAAGGAGTGGCAATCTTTGTTGAGTTCGGGGCCTGGTCGGGATGAGAACATGGATAAACCCTGGAACAGGATTCTGAGCAGGAATTCCTTGAACAAGACTTCGGGTAGGCACTTCTGGACAAGACTCCGAATTGGACCTCCGGGCTGGATTCTTGGACTGGAGTCCGGGAATGATTTTTTTAAGTGGGACATGGAGTCTTGGAACAAGATTAGAATTGAGTTCCATGCCGGGAATGGAGAGGGTTCTAAGGTGGAAAGATGGATTTTGACATGGAAATGACAAGCCTTGTTGAATTCAGGACCCTGGATTGGAACTTCAGGACAAGAATCCAAACAGGAACTTTTGGACAGAGACCCTGGAATTGGGACTTGGATAGGGACTTCTGGACTAGAGTCTTGGAACATGAACTTCCGGACTGGAGTCTTGGAACAGGGACTTCTGGACTGGAGTCTTGGAACAGGAACTTCTGGACTAGAGTCTTGGAACAGGATTCCTTATTCATCACGGAGTCTTATGCTGAGAGCGAAGGATTTGGACTTCTATGGGGATGATGGATTCTGTCCATGGACTATCCAGATTTAATCGAAGAATGATAGGTAGGACATTATTCATCCTCAGGAGAAATTCACTATTTCAAGCATTCCTAATGTTCCCTGTGAGCTAACTGCTTGGACATTCTTTCCTAGCTTCATGGATTCGAGCAAGAAACTGCAAGATCAAAGCAAAAACGATGGCGAAAGCGAGCAAAAGAGGGGGTCCCCATTTGCAATGGGGCGATGTGTGAAAACGTCACAACAAAAGGCAGGACTGTTGGCAAGAGACACTGTGTGGCTTCATGAGTGTTGTCATTGATGGCAACAAAGTCTATCCCACACATCCGTAGTACATAGTATGCCTATACCGGAAGTCAGATTTAAGATTGTTTTGGTCCGGTGAACAAGAATAGAGTATGCAACAAGGTCCGACAATCAGGTCCAGATCTCTCAGATGGTGTAACTCAGCAAGTTGCGGACTTGGACAAGTCAAGAGGAGTATCATGACTACTATATTCCAGAGATTTAGCCTCCGGTGATAAAACATGAAAAAGATATGAGCATCTGAGTGTTGGATTCCAGACAGGCAGAGCAGACAGAGAAAGAACTGACTGGCAGAGTATCAGACTTCAATCCGGATGAGTAATTGATGTTGATAAAGCAATTTGAGGGATCATACATTGTTGGCCGACATGATTGATGACTTCAATGCCTTTGTTTTTGATATGCATCACAAATCAAGCATGGATTCAACCGACAGATCAGTAATTTGTAAATATCTTGAGTATTCTGATTGGCGACTAGAAAGTTGTTGAAATCCTTGATGTGGATATATATACCAGATGGATTCCAGTATGTAGGCGTGTGTGAAGACAGATATGATGAAATAAAGTGCAAAGAGAAGCAGAGATAAGTGTGGAATCAACAATACAAGTCTGGTATGTGATAGAGCAACAACACTAGAGCAGGGGAAGAATGAAGTGCATCAGATCAGTATATTGTGCCTAACCGGAACTGAACTCTAGCATTTGTAGATGCCTCTCATCAGTTCAAACACCTGATTACCTTCTGTAAGTTCTGTAGACAGTGAGTCTCTTGTAGGCAGTGTGCCTCTTGTGAGCAGTGTGCTCGGGCAGTGAGCCCTAATTGGCAAGTGCCATTTTGTACTTCTTATTCTTTTAACAGAGAATACAATCTTGGGTTAGTCACCCCGTGGTTTTTCCCTTAACAAGGTTTTCCACGTAAAAATCCTTGTGTTATGTGTGTTGATTTTATTTCTGTTCTTATGATCATATATGCTTATATGTTTTGATGCTGCACTAATTATTAAAGGAGAAAAGAAAGTTAAGATATTTGAGATAACTGATTCACACCCCCTCTCAGTTATCTGCCTTGTTTCCAACAAGGACCACTTTGAAACCAAGTAATTGAGAATTTGTAAGATTGTTTTGTTTTTAAGATTGAAATTTTTTAACATAATATAGTGTTGATTAAAATTTATGTTTTTTGTAGCCGAATGGTGGAATTATTTTGGCAAAGATGCTAAGAAATTAAGATGGATGGCAATGCACATTTTGAGCCAGCCATGTAGTTCATCTGCCTATGAGCGTTCTTGGAGTGTGTTTCAACACATACACTCCAAGAAACACAATCGTTTGACTCAAAAGCGAATGAATGATTTGGTTTTTGTCCACCATAACCTTCGTCTTAAGATGAAAAAACTTCAAGGTAAGGAAAATTTGGATTTCTATGTATAAATTGTAATTATTGTTTAGCAAATTTTATTCTTATTTTGTACAAAGTTTCAAACTAATGCTTTTGAACTAATTATATAGGGAGTGTTGAGGATGATCAACCAATTGACCTTGATGAGATTGATCCTAACTTAGAATGGCTTGTTGATGAAGAAGAATTAATTGATGAGGATGACATAGAGATCATGAGCGAGGCTAATGCATTTTTTGAAGAGGAGTTGAATCAACTTAGGAGGGAGCATAATATTGGAGCTTCATCATCAAGAGCTATAGCTCCCTAGTGGATTGTATTTCACAATAGCCATCTTTCTTAGCTTTGTCTACCTTGTGTTTCTTTCTAGTTTGTCAGTTTGTAGCTTCACATTTGTATTTTGTAGTTTGTGATTGATTTCGAGGGTTCAAACTCTGAAGTCGAACCATGTAATGACACACTATTGTGTGCACTTTAAATAATGATTTCAAACTTAATGGGAAAGTCCATATTTCAAAAATTAATGGTGTACGTTTCTTTTACTTTATCTATCTCACACTCCGTGCAACTAGGATGCCTTTAAATATTAAAAAAATCAGTTATTTCTCTTTTTTTTTGGTAAATTTTCTGCGTTTTTCAGATTCCCCATATTTTCCCGATATTATCCCGAGAAATTAAAAATATCTCTTGTGGTTTGCCAAGATATTCCCGAGAAAGATATTTGCTTCTAGGGGGTCTAATTGGAGACTTACTATTTATAGGAAGTCGGGTCGGAGCGACTTGCTATTTATAGCAAGGCAGCTGCAGAGGATCCTAGCACGAGATTCATGGTTTCGAAATATCCGAGACATTAGTTGTCGAAATATAAGTTAAATTAAAGATTTAACTTATAATATTTTATAAGGGTAAAGTGACTTATGTATTAAAGTGGCTCTATGTTATAAAGTGTAAGTCACAACTTTAAGTTGTTATGCTAGGTGATGGGCGCCCATGGTGATAGGGGACATAAAGAGATGTAATAAAAATAATAAATTATTCCTCTCTTGGGTGTTGGGGAAGAGAAATAAAAGGCAAAAAGTGAAGCTCATTTGAATATGCTTGGATTATTATTCACCAACTTGGTTTCTATGTTGTCGTGCATTCTTGGAGCTTGGAGAGCTTTAAGGGTTTTAAACTAGACTTGTTGAGACGAAAACCTCTGCATAGTCTCCTTTCTTTGTGTGAGAAAGATCACAGCAGGAAAGGGTATTGGAGGCTTTACACAGGAGCTTCATTTGGGCTTTCGATTTTCGAATGATACTTTTCGGTGGAGATTTGAGCATGATATGATCATATTTGATGGAGTTTGATATGCAGATGTAAAGACAGATTATGAGGAGCAGATTTGTTGATCTTTGAAGTGTTTTGTGGTTGAGAACACACTCCATTGCTGGGCCGTACCAATCTATAATAGGCCATACCACTTGTGAGGGCTTTGGTGGAAGATTTCTTGGGGTTTTGCTGCTATAATCTATTTCTACAGGGTCGCCTCATATCTGCAGTCATTTTCAGTTATTTATTGAGGAGTTTGTAGAGTTTTTTGATGCCATTTGTTGCTGCTCACAACCTACAGCAGGGTCGTACAGCTGATGGACGTGGGCATTTGGGAGTTGGTTTCTACTCTGTTTTGTAGCATTTATCTCCTCCAATCTTGGCGTCTAGAGCTATATTTGCAGCTGCAGCGTTGATATTTGAAATTCATTGCATTGTATGTGGATTTTGGATGGGTTTCCATAGCTTGTATTGCTGGTCCCAGTTCGGCTGAAAAACGAAGTTGAAGATTCTCATCTGAATATGTCACTGTAATTCATATTTTGGCATAATATAATCTGGGTATTTGGTCTTTTGTTGATATATGTTTTAAATTTTCTGGGTTTGGTTTATATGCTTTATATTCCATATGTTCAATGCAAAAACAAAACATGCAAAAACCATCATAAAACCCTAAACCTTCAACAATCAGAAAACACAAAAAAATTGATACAGAAACCCTAGTCGGAACAGTGTATGTTACAGTGGTATCAGAGCAGTGTATCTTGCCATCCTGTGAGGTTAAATATGATATGCAGAAGATGAACTGAGACATGCAGCCTATGCAGTCTTTTACTCACCATTATAATCTAAGACGAACTGAGACATGCACCTATGCAGCCTGGCTGGGAGGTTGTGACAACAACAAACTCCTTCAAATCTCCATGAAATACCTCTATTTCTGATCTGTTATCATCTCTGTGGCCGAGCGACCAAGATGTGATGAGAAATATGCAAGGAAAATACTCAAATCTGCCCCAAATGCAAGTACGGCTGGGTATGAATGTGTACGGCCGGCAAGGAAATAAGCAACAGCAATAAACTCCTCTCAATCCCCCTCAAAATCTGCAGGCCTCCATCTCTATCAGCTGATTATGCACAAACTTCGAAAGATATATCAAATAGACTCAGTGAAAGCAACTCTTTCAATCTCCATGAAGCACATACGTGAACACTGGATGTATTCACCTCAAATGGCACCTTTGGGTGATCTTCCACACCTGTAGAATATTGTTACTCAGGGAGGTTTTCGTCTTCACAGTAGCAAACCCTAACAGAGCTCACAAAGAGAAAATATCAAAACATAGCATAATGCAAATGAGCTTCTTTTTCACCTTTTATTTCCTCTCTAAGCCCAATGCCCCAAAAGGAGGGATTTTCAATTGTTTTATTATTTTATAAAGTGACAATATAACATTTATTCATAAAGTCCCAATAAATAAATATATTAAACTTCGGACTTTAAAATAAATATCAAGATGATACCGGAATGCCATGATCTATAGCTCATCGGAAAGCCCTCGACGAGACGAATCCAACCCCACTCTGAAATTCCCGATCCGGTACCGACCCCGAACTTACTAAAAATAGTAACAACCAAGAGCAATTAGAGCCAACTCTGAGGGTGCCAACTAGATCCACTGACCTCGAACCACAACTCTATCACCGACAAGCACCTCCAAGGCCAAACTAACCACAGTTCCCTAACCAAACTGCTAGTCCATGGAAACCTAATGATGGACTAACCATGTATCAAGAAGGGGACATTACAATCCGCCCTTCCTAAGATTGCTTGCCTCAAGCAATCTCAGATCAGGATGCTCCAATAGTTGCTCATTTACCCAAGTCGCATCCTCCACTAGCAGGTTCTTCCATTTAACCAGGTACTCTCTGATAGTCCTCCTCAAAGTACGTTCCCTGGTGTCAATTATTACCTCGGGTACCAAAATCAACTTCCCCTCTTCATCAAGAGGAGGTAACTCTACTGATGGTCACATTATGCCCTAGTGCCTTCTTGAGGCGAGATACATGAAACACATTGTGTACCCTGCTACTTGCTGGAAGCTCTAACTCATAAGCCACTTCTCCAATTTTCTTGGAGATCCTGAAAGGTCCATAATACTGTGGCTTAAGCTTCTCTACCCCACTCTTCTTGAGAGTGGACTGTCCGTAGGACTGCAGCATTAAATATACCATGTCACCGACCTCAAATGATCGCTCAGTCCTCTGCTGATCTGCATACTGCTTTTGCTGATTTTGAGCCTTCTGTATGTTCTTCAAATCCCTCATGATATCCTGACTCTCCTGAAGGTCTTTGGCCTTAGGCACTCTGCTATCACCAAACAGTAAGTCAACAAAGCTCAGTGCCTCATACCCATACAAAGCCATGAAGGGTGACATCTGAATGGACATGTGATAAGTGGAATTATAATAGTACTCTCCCATGTGAAGCCACTTAATGCATAACTTTTGCTGCCCTAAAACATAATTTCGGAGGTATCCTTCCACCCATTTATTGACAATCTCTGTCTGGCCATCTGTTTGTGGGTGGTAGCTCGTGCTAGGAGTGAGCTTTGTCCTTGTCACCCTGAAGAGCTCCTGCCGAAAATTACTAAGGAACCTGCTGTCCCTATCACTTACAATGCCCCGTGGCAACCCATGAAGATTGAATACCTCATGAAAAAACAACTCTGCAACCTGAGCTGCGGTGAAGGTGGTAGGAATGGCAAAGAAGTGTGCATACTTCGTCAATCTATCCACTACCACATAAATACAATCCCTGCCTTGGTCTTTAGGTAGGCCTGTGATAAAGTCCATAGAAATGCTATCCCACTTCCTCTCAGTAATGGCAGGGGCTGCAATAGTCCTCTAGGGAAAGAGTGCTCCTGTTTGTTCTGCTGGCATATCAGACTCTCTCACATATTGCATGACTTCTGTTTTGAGGCCCTTCCAAGTGAACCTCTCTTTGACCTGTTTGTAAGTTTTGAAGTTGTCATGTCCCCATTCTGGGAATGGTCACCTATGGTCTCCGACCAACGTTCCATCTCACTTCGGGACAGTTTGAGGATCTCACGAGCTATGGAGATAGATTATCATCTGGATATATTGCCTTCGGCATATTATCTTCTTTGGAGTTAGTCACTTGGAGAGCTTGTCATGAGGGTTCAAGGCCAAGGCTTGAGCTTCACACACATATGGATGTCATCACTTCATCTTCGGATGACCTCTCATGGTACTTGGCTTGGGATGGTTCATCTTCCCCAGAGCTTTCATACGGATTCCTATTGGAGTTTGGACTTCATCACATGGGTGACTTTCATATGGATGCCTTGTCGTGGAGCCATTACTTCACCTTGATACTTGGAAGGTTGATCCTTGTTATGGGGATAACCATAAAGGTCACGCGGGCACTTACAGAGAGATCCTTCATGCATGCATTCACCTTGGAAAGATCTACATTGCTCTTAATGGATCACCACTATCATGAGGATGATACTTACCTTGTGGAAGCCTCCTCACATGGTTTGGGACGACTCATAACCTTACCTTATCATTGGCGTTCAAGAAAAGGGAGAGACAACATTAAACTCAAGTGTCTTGGCGCATTGGAGAAAGATGCATGGTCGGCCCTAGGACATAATGCCTAGGTTGGCTCCTTTTAGAGACAGCAATAAAACAATAGATAAAACAGCCAGGTCAGCCAGCATAGAAGAAAGGGTGGAAAAGCATATAAATATGGGTGGCATTGAGGCATTTCCATCATCATTCGACTTGTCTTGATATGGTTTCTACTACTTTGGCTAAGGAATCCGTTTCTTGTCATGCATTGAGGAGATGGCCCCTCAACTTTGAATGGAGATGATCCCATTCAACTGATCAAGCTAATTATTGCACACCTGCTTGAGGAGAAGCAAATAAGACCATCTTTTGTGAGGGTTTCGTGACGGAAATCAATTTGTGCATTCAACCATTCTTTGGCATATTTCATAGCAGCTACAAGGAGTATCATAAGGGCAGTTATAGATCAGATTTGGTGCTGCGCCTAGGGTTTTCAGGGCAGAACTTATGCTACAGCAGATCGCCATAATATGGAGGCTAGTATTTATGTGATTCCTTGAACATCATGATATGCATTTGTAGCCATTAATGATTAATAAATTTCTGGGTTGTTAGGCCTCAATTTGCTGTTGGTTATCTTCATATTTCAGTTATAAAATTTTATAGCAGACCTGATTTATTGCAGCAGATCCTTCATTATGTTGATATTATGTTTCTTGCTTGTCATTCCATGGTGTAATTAATCTTCATGTTTGGGCGAATCTCTTGTTATGTTTTGCATTGATAGTTGATTATAATTCGTGGTAAAGCTATATTTGTTCGAAGTGTGATTTTTACAGCAGAGCTAGGGTTTTGAGCAGAAAACTAAAGTGCAGAAGTCTAGGGCAGAATTCAGAAAACTAATTCCAGAATTTTAGGGCAGATTCCGTTGGGGACATGACAATGGTATCAGAGCCAAAGACCCTGCCAGCCTATGGGTTATGAGGGAATATATTAGTCCATTTCTGCATCACTATCAGAGAAGACATGGAGCAAATACTACAGGAGATGATTGACAATCAGAGGAGGATGGCTGAACAACAACAGAAGACGAATCGTAATGTCGAGAGGATGTACAGGACTTTGATGAAAAATACAAACAACAATCAGGACTTATGTGTTTCACATGGAACATCTACAAGCAAGAAATCAACCTATGAAGATGAAGTGGCAGAAGTACTCAGCATGAGTAAGGCATATGAAAATCTTCCTCAACGTGTTAAGGACAGAATACCCTTCAAGGACTACATGGATATGCACCCTAAGACTCGCCACAAGACTGAATATGCAAAGAAGATATATCTTACGATTGCTGATGAATTGTTTTCTACACATGAGACTGTCAGAAATCTTCATGAGGATTTCGAGAGACACGCTGATGGCATTAAGGAGGACAAGCTGCAACCAGTCTTTAGCCCTAAGGAAGATACAGTCACAATTTCACCACAAGAAGATGAAAATACAAGTACACTTAAGCTACACGAGAACAAGATTGAAGAAGACCTACATATTGAAGAAGAAGACTTATCTATTAAAGCCCAAGATAAAGAGCAGGATACAGCTGAAGACAAATCAGGAGTGGACATGATGATGGTCACAAGGAGTAGCCATGAATCGTGTCATGCAGAAATACACAATGGGTCAGCAATTGAAGAAGTCAAAGCCTTGGATACACATCAGCCCCATGAAGAGGAAATGGAAGAGTTGCAGCCCGTGCATGTTGAAGACCAAGCCCTAGAAGATGCCACCATAGAAGATAAGGGTTTGTATGAAGGAGCTTCATTGGAAGATCACATTCACCATGATCATATGAAAGAAGAACAGGTCATCACGGAGGTTGTCATTCATCAAGGTATGGACTCATTGAACAATATTGTTTCATTACCTTTACATCATATTGGCATGGAATCAAACGATGGTGTAGGTACCCTTGAGGTGGACCTTGTTCATAAGAAGGGAAGTGATCAAGATATGTTGGACAAGTTTGATGCGGCATGGCAAGACAAAGAGGTCATAAGGATGCATTCATCTTCATCAACCATCGAGGAGGATCATGAGATTAAAGACTCAACTTTCTACTTTGGAGATCCCTTGATAGAGTATCATGAAGACTTCACACTTGGGCATCGAGAGGAAGTTGACTCACGGATGTGTGATCGTGCTATGATTGAGCCACATCACTTGAAGATCGAAGGGAAGGATGAGCACATGGAAGAAGACCTCTACCTCCCAAAGTTTCAAAGATTCCAAAGGACCGTGGCTACAATGGAGGATGACTACTTGCAGCCCCTTATGGATAATGATCATCTATTCAAATTGTGCGAGGTATATGTCCATGCTTTGAGAAGGGAGGAAGACATGATGAATGCACTCACATACACATCTCCTATAGCGGCCACCTGCATGGGACTTCATGGGATGGATGGTAAACATGGAGACTTAGATTGCAGCCATAGGACTGAGTTTGTGACACCTAACATACATGATTCTTCATTGGAGACATGTCTTGATCCTGCCCTAGTTGGTGATGACCTAATCAAGGAGAAAGAGGAGATGCGGATCTGCAAAGACGTTTTGCAAAGGTACATGGATGGGTCTGATTTTCTGAGTTATAACAGCAGTCCCTTTCTTCATGATATATCAGATATAAGGATCAGCCTTAAGGCCAATGCTTTCCATGGAAAGTGTTGTATTGGATCAGCCTTGAGTGGTGAAGTTGCTACAGCAATGATGATGAAGCTCAAGGAGGATGAAGACACTATAGGAAGGTGTGATAGAGGCTCTGATTTTCTGAGTTGTAACAGCAGTCCTTGGCACTTACATGAACACCTATTGGCAGCCCTTACACATGAGCATGAGTCGAGAGAGGTATCTTCATTTGATGGCTTCTATGTCAAGCTAAGTGGTCTACCTTATGTTGATGCCTCTTGGATAGAACACATAGCTGCCTTATTCCGGAGACTTGTGATGCATACCTTGGAGACTTTTGCTGTTGTGAAGCATGCTATGATGGTACAGCTGAACCATGCTATTGCTATGATATTTGTCTTTGAGTTGCTAATGCATATGTTTCAGCTGAATGATGGCATAAGGGTTGAAAGGAAGCATGAAGACCCTGGTATTCCGGCCCTAGCTCATAGGGATCTACTCCTCACATTGATAGGAGATGGCTTCTACACTTCATGGTGCATTGACACTTGGCAGTTTGGTGAGGCTACACGTAGTGGGACAGCCACTTACATCATGACTTCACTTGAAGAGGGAGTCATAAGGGGTTCAGTTTATGATGACTCTTTGATCATTCATGGAGGAGGCACAGAGTTGGATAATGCTATGATACAACTCCATCATTCTTTGGTGGTACTTGATGCTGCCCTATGCTTGACACTTGCACTGGAGGAGTACACTTCAGAGGGATGGATGGCTCTTGCACTAAGGTATGATATTGTTTCCATCTCTACTTTGGAGGTGTTAGGGTTTGCCGTACAGTTGGTATGTGACTTTGGAGTTGGAGACATGGATGATGCCCTAGCACATGATGTTGTCTTGTACACTTGGAGGGTAGATGCTATTGCATGGTGCATGGGTTTCATGTTGTTGGTGTTTGCTTGGGTATTGTACTACCTCTTCATCCTTGAAGAGTGGCATTCGGATGATACTTCTTCCTTCTATGCTTTGGAGGGATGGTTGGCTACCATTTGGAGATTGTTTTCAGCCGGGAGTTAGCTGTCTTGATACACACCAGCCACCTTGGAGGAGCCATTTCACCCTTTGAGGCACCTACGTTGAGGATTTTGCACTTTGATGTGAGGCTGATGAAGGATTGGATTGATGATCATACTGTGGGATGTATTTTCCTCTTCATATATGACAGGATGATTTGGGATCCAGGTGGTGACATGGTTGCCACACTACTTCATTGGAATGTTGATGAGCATATCAGAGTAGCGTAGCGGAAGTCTGGGAACTTGTGGTCATGCCTTGAGGATCACACTCTTCATCACATGTTCTTCAAGACACCTGAATGGACCTGCTTTTGTCTCTCAGGAGGTGGCACCTTGGGAGCATTGGAGGTCATTACATTTGTGGTTGCAGGCATGCTTCATGGAGGATGCAACCACCAGTGGTTTTGGAGATCAGTGTTCGGACATGCGAGCAGATGGAGGTACATGTTAGTTGACATTATCTCATAGTATTCACACTTGTCATCGCTTGAGGACAAGCAATTCCCGAGAAGGGAGGACTGTCATGTCCCCATTCTAGGAATGGTCACCTATGGTCTCCGACCAGCGTTCCATCTCACTTTGGGACAGTTTGAGGATCTCACGAGCTATGGAGATAGATTATCATCTGGATATATTGCCTTCGATATATTATCTTCTCTGGAGTCAGTCACTTGGAGAGCTTGTCATGAGGGTTCAAGGCCAAGGCTTGAGCTTCACACACATATGGATGTCATCACTTCATCTTCGGATGACCTCTCATGGTACTTGGCTTGGGATGGTTCATCTTCCCCAAAGCTTTCATACGGATTCCTATTGGAGTTTGGACTTCATCACATGGGTGACTTTCATATCGATGCCTTGTCGTGGAGCCATTACTTCACCTTGATGCTTGGAAGGTTGATCCTTGTTATGGGGATAACCATAAAGGTCACGCGGGCACTTACGGAGAGATCCTTCATGCATGCACTCACCTTGGAAAGATCTACATTGCTCTTAATGGATCACCACTATAATGAGGATGATACTTACCTTGTGGAAGCCTCCTCACATGGTTTGGGACGACTCATAACCTTACCTTATCATTGGCGTTCAAGAAAAGGGAGAGACAACATTAAACTCAAGTGTCTTGGCGCCTTGGAGAAAGATGCATGGTCGGCCCTAGGACATAATGCCTAGGTTGGCTCCTTTTAGAGACAACAATAAAACAATAGATAAAACAGCCAGGTCGGCCAGCATAGAAGAAGGGGTGGAAAAGCATATAAACATGGGTGGCATTGAGGCATTTCCATCATCATTCGACTTGTCTTGATATGGTTTCTACTACTTTGGCTAAGGAATCCGTTCCTTGTCATGCATTCATTGAGGAGATGGCCCCTCAACTTTGAATGGAGATGATCCCATTCCACTGATCAAGCTAATTATTGCAGACTTGCTTGAGGAGAAGCAAATAAGACCATCTTTTGTGAGGGTTTTGTGACGGAAATCCATTTGTGTATTCAACCATTCTTTGGCATATTTCATAGCAGCTACAAGGAGTATCATAAGGGCAGTTATAGATCGGATTTGGTGCTGCGCCTAGGGTTTTCAGGGCAGAACTTATGCTACAGCAGATCACCATAATATGGAGGCTAGTATTTATGTGATTCCTTGAACATCATGATATGCATTTGCAGCCATTAATGATTAATAAATTTCTGGGTTGTTAGGCCTCAATTTGCTGTTGGTTATCTGCATATTTCAGTTATAAAATTTTATAGCCGACCTGATTTATTGCAGCAGATCCTTCATTATGTTGATATTATGTTTCTTGCTCGTCATTCCATGGTGTAATTAATCTTCATTTTTGGGCGAATCTCTTGTTATGTTTTGCATTGATAGTTGATTATAATTCGTGGTAAAGCTATATTTGTTCGAAGTGTGATTTTTACAGCAGAGCTAGGGTTTTGAGCAGAAAACTAAAGTGCAGAAGTCTAGTGCAGAATTCGGAAAACTAATTTCAGAATTTTAGGGCAGATTCCGTTGGGGACATGACAGAAGTACCCTGGGTGCCCTGCCATAGGCAAGTCATGGAATGCCCTCATAACCTTCTGCTTCATCTCTGACCTTGGCACTAAGAAGAACCTATCCTTGTAAATGATTAGATCATTTACCACCATGTACCTGTCATCCTGAATAGTGCCATCAATTATTCCCGTTGCCCACTTGTCCTTGGCATATTTTGCGGATATCATCTCCCTCCAATCATCTGAAATAGCACCTAAGGCATTCAAATGGGGCCTCCTGGACAAAGCATCAGCAACTATGTTCTTCTTACCTTTGACATAAACAATGTCAAAGTCATAGGCCTGTAGTTTGCTGACCCACTTTTGCTGCCTCTCATTCAGGTCCCTCTGCCCAAGGAAATGTTTCAGACTGTTATGAGCTGTCTTTACCACAAATTTGCTGCCCACAAGATACTGCCTAAATTTAGCCAACGCATGCATGATGGCTAACATCTCCTTGTCATATATGCTGTAACTCCATTCCATACCCCTCAACGTCCTGCTCTTAAATGCTATGGGGTGCTTATCCTGCATGATTATCGCACCAATGCCTTCTCTTGAGGCATCACACTGTAACTCGAAGGGTTTGCTGGAATCTGGTATTGCCAACACAGGACATGTACTCGTAATCTGCTTGAATCTGTCAAAACACTTCTGTGCACTACCCGACCAAGTGAAAGCATCCTTCCGAGTTAAATCTGTGAGGGGAGCAACTGATTGTGAAAATCCCTTCACGAAACGACGGTAATACCCACAAAGGCCAAGGAATCCCTTGAGATGCGAGAGATTCTTTGCTGGTGGCCAATCCACAATTGCCTGAATCTTTTCCGGGTCTACCTTCACACTACCAGAACTGATAATATGACCCAAGTACAACAACCCGGTCATCCCAAACTCACACTTTGACATTTTTGCATATAGTGACTCCCGCTCTAAAATGCTCAACACAATGTCAATGTGTTTCAAATGTTCCTCCCATGTCCTATTATAAATCAATATATCATCAAAGAATATCAATATGAACCTCCTCAACTGCTCTCGAAATACTTTGTTCATGCAGGATTGGAAGGTGGATGGTGCATTGGTCAATCCAAATGGCATGACCAGGAACTCGAAGTGCCCATAGTGACACCTGAAAGCTGTCTTCTCCACATCCTCATCCCGTACCCATATTTGGTGGTAACCGAATCTCAAATCTATTTTGGAGAAGTAATAGGCCCCGTGCAACTCATCAATCAGCTCATCAATGCGGGGTATAGGGTACCTATTTTTAATGGTCTTCTCGTTGAGCTCCCTGTAGTCAATACACATTCTAAGAGTCCCATCGTTTTTCTTCACTAGAACCATAGATGATGCAAATGGACTCTTGCTAGGCCTGATGTGACCCATTTCGAGAAGCTCTTTGATAGCTTTCTTGATCTCATCCTTATACCTCTTCGGGTCCCTGTATGGTGTAGTAATCACTAGTTTTGCACCCTCCTCCAACTCAATCACGTGCTCAATACCCCTATCAGGAGGTTTACCTAGTGGTATATCACTAAACACTTTGTTGTGTTTAGTCAAGAGAGCCTGTATGTCGGGTCGATACTCTCGTTTTTGCTGCTCTGGAATTGCAGGCATCACCATCACCTTTACTGCCCACTGCACCTGATCATGACGAATCAAACTCTCTATTCGCTTGAGAGAAACTACTCTCAACCCACCATCTGAAATGCCCCTAAGCACATGCCGAACTCCGTTCACCTCAAACTTCATCTCCATGGTCCTCAAGTTGAGTGTGAACTCTCCTATATCATGCAACCACTTCATACCCAACACAACATCCATGTCACCCATGTTAACAACATAAAACTCTGACTGGCAAGTGTAATTATTCAGCTGGATGGTCAAATTGGGTATCCTCCTAGTGCAGGTGAGTACAAACCCATCAGCTACCTTCACCTTAAACCCTTCAAATTCTTCAGTCTTCAACCCCCTCTTCGCAACCAAGCCCTCGTCTATGAAGTTATGAGTGGCACCTGTGTCAAGTAGTGTGATACATCGTTGTCCACCCAATACTTCTTTGATCATGAATGACCCTTCTCTCTGAATGCTCGAGATATGGGCTGTAGGTAGGGGGTCTCCTCATCCTTATCCGATGCCTCAGATGCAACATCTGTAATTGAATCAGTATCATCTGAATGCTGCTCTGAATGTGACTCAGATTCAATGGACTCATCTGCTCAAAAGTACTATATCTGTTTTGCCTTTCCTTGGGCAGCACACTTGTGCTTAGGATCCCAAGGCTCTTTGCAGTGAAAACAGAGCTTCTTCCTCCTGAGGTCATTCAATTGGTCATTGTCCAATCTGGAAGAACTCTTGTGTTGCTGATGTCCTGAATCCTTATGGAAATGTCTCCTGTCTCTCTCCTTATCCCTCCTATGTTGGAAACTCTTAGTCTGAAATTTACTCCATGCAGAAGACTCCATATCACGGGCCTTCTTGATGGCCTCCTGCAATGTCAAAGGGTCCAAACCCTTAATCCATCCTCGTAGAGGATCAGACAACCCATCAACGAAAATGATGATCAACCTACACTCTGAGATATTTGAAACCATAACTGAAAGGTCTTGGAAGTCTGAAATGTATGAGTCCACTGATCCACTCTGTCCCAACTGTGCCAGCTCCTTGAACTGCATCTCAGGGTCCTTGTCGAACCTGTCTATGAGTCTGGCTATGAACTCCACATAAGATGTAATCTGCTCATGTCCCAATGTGACCTTGCCGTTGCTCCACCACTTATGCGCACTGCCCTCCAAGTGTAAGGCTGCATAAGTAATGGCATTGGCCTCTGGCATGGGGCTGATCTGGAGATAACTATCCAACTTTTAGACCCAAGCTCCTGCAGAAGTTTTACCTGAACCATCGAAGTAGGGTAAAGTCATTTTACTGACTTTCTTTTGAAGCTCATGATTCTGCTGCCTATTACCCCCTCTAGGTCTAGGTCTCATCCTAAGATAAGAGTAATCCATGAAAGTCATCTTAGCCCGAAACTCTGCATTCGAAGCCTGCCAATCTCTCCAAATTTCATCCTGAAACTCCACTTGTGTAGCATCTCGTTCAGGAATCTCATCCCCCGGTACAAAGATAGGAATGCCTGGTCTATCTACGGCTGTGAGCTGTGTAGCACCTCGGTTATTCACTGAGGCCTCTCCATCAGGATCCCTGTGTTTGTTCCTGTCCCCATTGTTCCTATCTCCAATCCGTTCTCCATTACCTCGGTCTCGATGTCTATCTCTATCATTCTGATCTCTATTCCTGTCTCCGTTATTCCTATCTTCATCCAAATCAGGAAACAAATGGCTAAAAAGCTGTGTAAGTGTTGTCTGAGACCTGTCCATCCTATCAATCAACTGCTGCTGTCCTCTCGCCAAATCATTTAAAATATCCCGCATGCTAGGTTCTCTGATTTCTCTGTCTCCCATTTCTTCAGACCATACTGGAATCTCACCGGAGAAGGGATCTGTTCGTGGAACTTCGAGATCTTCCTCACTATACAATACTACTGGTTGCTCCTCAGCAGCTACAATCTATGTATCTGTATCAAATGGATCTGTTTGTGGCACTGGAATCTCTGGTTCTAAAAATTGCGGAACTTGCGTTCCTTGTCTTGACGTGTTCTGTCTAAAATAATATCTATCTGTACCAGGCCGCATGTCTCATTCTCGCTTCTGCATGTTTGATTATAACCTCACAGGATGGTAGAAAGAGCTATGCTCTGATACCACTGTAATGTGCCGTACCTGTTTGTATTTTTTATTGATCTTTTTGTGTTATTGTAACATACACCCCTGGTATATGTCTGCTCTAAATGTGTTTTGTGTTGTTTCCAATGGTTTTGGGTTTAGGGTTTTATTGCATGTGTGATTTTTGCAACATTGACATAGAAAATGAAGCATATATGGAAAACCCAGAAAAAATAGAATAGATATGAATGAAATAACAATGACCTAGATTGTATTTAGCCAAAAGATGAATTATGAGTACATACCCATATCACAGTTTACAACTTCGTTCGGATGTTGTAGTCGGACCAGCAACAAAGCCACAATGAAATGCTCACAACTCCGTGAAATGGAAAGATATGGCAATGCAAATACAAAGGACTGATCTGCAGTTACTAGATGCCCAAGATAGGATGAATAGATGTTACTAAATTGCTGTTTTTTCCTTAGAAACCCCACGACTAGCCTCCAAATGTACGGCCTCACAAGTGATGAACAACAGCACCAAATGCCATCGAATCTCCTCTAGAAACCTTTAAATATGGACTGAAAGGGTTGCTGATGCTAGGTGACCTGATTCAAGTGAGAAACCCTCAAAGAAATCTCCTCAAGACTCTACAATGTCATCAACATGGGGTACGACCTGCAAGTATAGCAGTATGACCTGCCTGAAAAGGATTATTGCAGCCACAAACTCCTCCAAAAATGCATAAATCTGTCACTTATATCTTCATTCTCCTTTGCAGATTACAAATACCTAAAAATGTAGTCATTTCACGCTTGAATAACCTCCGAAATGTCTTTCCTGAATGCACAAATGAGACCTCTGGATGAAGCCTCCAATAACCTCTCCTGATAAGATCTTCCACGCACGAGGAAAGGGATCAATGAAGGGGTTTTCGTCCCAACACTGTCACAGTCAAACCCTAGAGCCAAGCTCAAAATGCCAAAGCACAATAACTCACAAATGAGCAAAATCCAATATTCTCGCATAGTGAAAATGAGAGCACTTTTGCCTTTTTACTTCCTTCCTCAACGCCCAAGATGAGGGAATTTCTATTATTTTTAATTTATTAATTAACCCTTGTCTCTCCATGAGGGGCGTCCATTCCTAGGTATGTCGCTTTTAAGTTATAACTTATATTTATAAAGTGACATTATAATATAACTTAAAGTTATATTATATATTATAAAAAATCATAAGTTAAATCTTTAATTTAACTTATATTGTACCCCTTAGTGCTTTAGACATCTCAAAACCATGAGTTATGTGCGAAGGACCATCCGCAACTGCCCTGCCAAAAATAGCAAGTGCCCGACTCCCGACTTACTATAAATAGTAAGTCCATTGAAATGACCCCCTAAACATCTCCATTAGCCTACATGAGTCAATTTATAGGCTAACCCGGTCCACTGGTGCAATGAGCTAGATGGGGGACATTACAGTTATTTTAATTTTAATTTTTGTGTTCTTATAGACTAGACAGAAGAATGCAGAAGGGGTTTTCAGTTTTCCTACAGATGTGTTGTCGGAGCATACAATATATTGCATATAACGTAAACCCAGAAAATATACAAGGATTATGAGAGAAATATGAAAGACCCAATTCATATATCAGCAAATAAAGAGGTTCTATCACATATCACATACCCATATGCAGATTTGAAACTTCAGTTTTAGGCTATTGTCGGACCAGCTACTGGGTATTACAGTATTCTTTCACAATTCCATGAAAATACAAGGAATGGCCTCACAATTGATATCAGCAAATACAAAGAGCATAGACGCCATCCAATGAGCAGATAAATAGAAAGAACCAATGAAAATGGAGTCCTCAAAACCCCCATGTCCCTCCTGAGGGTGTACGGCCTGGCTGGGAGGTGGTGATAGCAGCAAACTCCTTCAAATCTCCATGAAATACCTCTGTTTTTGATCTGTTATCATCTTTGTGGCTAAGCGACCAAGATGTGATGAGAAATATGCAAGGAAAATACTCAAATTTGCCCCAAATGCAAGTACGGCTGGGTATGAATGTGTACGGCCAGCAAGGAAATAAGCAACAACAATAAACTCCTCTCAATCCCCCTCAAAATCTGCAGGCCTCCATCTCTATCAGCTGATTATGCACAAACTTCGAAAGATATATCAAATAGACTCAGTGAAAGCAACTCTTTCAAATTCCATGAAGCACATACGTGAAGGTTGGATGTATTCACCTCAAATGGCACCTTTGGGTGATATTCCACATCTGTAGAATGCCGTTACTCAGGGAGGTTTTCGTTTCCAAGAGCCTCTGGTTCGAATCCTCAAACCCTTCATAGTAGCAAACCCTAGCAGAGCTCACAAAGAGAAAATATCAAAACATAGCATAATGCAAATGAGCTTCTTTTTCACCTTTTATTTCCTCTCCAAGCCCAACGCCCCAAAAGGAGGGATTTTCAATTGTTTTATTATTTTATAAAGTGACAATATAACATTTATGTATAAAGTCTCAATAAATAAATATATTAAACTTAGGACTTTAAAATAAATATCAAGATGATATCGGAATGCCATGATCTATAGCTCGTCGGAAAATCCTCGATGAGAGGAATCCAACCCCACTCTGAAATTCCCGATCCGGTACCGACCCCGAACTTACTAAAAATAGTAACGGCCAAGAGCAATTAGAGCCAACTTTGAGGGTGCCAACTGGATCCACTGACCTCGAACCACAACTCTATCACTGACAAGCCACTCCAAGGCCAAACTAACCACAGTTCCCTACTAGTCCATGGGAACCCAATGATGGACTAACCATGTATCAAGAAGGGGACATTACAAAGAAAAACAAAAAAACAGAAAAACAGAAAACAAAAACTAAACTAAAACAACAAACTACTGACTAAAACCTAACTAAAAACAAGCAAAGCTATGCACACAAGCTTTGGACAACAAGTATTTACACTTCCCCATGATTTATTTCTTAGGACATGCAGGAGTAACAAAGTGCAAGTCAGTGTCCTAAGTCTGGCAAATTCATCTTTCTACTCTGAAAAGTAAGGTCTAGGCAGCTTGGGTTCATGTTCAGGGTACCGATCATGCAGGATCAACAATTGGGGCAATTCATTAGGGCCATGATTAATCCAAATGCAAGTTGTTTTACCCATGCTATCATAATCAAATTGATAATTGGAACTGAGTGAAAAGGGGAAAGATACAACTTGATTTGCAGTACCATCAGTCAGGAATGTAAGTTCATCACCTTGTTGCGTCATACCACCAACTTTTGCACCTTTGAGAAATTTCAGCTTGTGTTGGGTCATGTCTTGTGTATTAGATACCTTTGGATCACTGAATGCTGTAGCAACCTCCCAAGCAAACAGAAAGTCTGGACAACTCTGTTCAGGATGTGGATCATTTGGATGGATTTTGCATGCATCAACCAAAGCAAAGTCTGACATGTGCGGTGAATTTCCATGCAGTAGCATATCCTTGCTCATTCTTGATACCAACTCGATGATGTGATCAAGTGATTGACATGAAAAAGCTTCCAAGCCATCACTTTGCATAACTATTTGATTTTTATTCTCAGATTGCAGACTTTTGCTCTCATTTGTCATTATAGGGTCCAGTGTTGAAAAACCCGCCAAAAAATTGCGAAACTCACGAGTACCCGCGATGCAAACTTGACGGCGAGTAATTCTTCCAAAAACTCAGCCCGTGTTTTTGCAATAAATCGCGGCGGTTTTTATTTGCAAAAATCGCGAAACTCGCCCATTCCGTGCGATTTATACCTGCAAAAATCGAGCCTAAAAAAGATATAAAATGAAACCTAAAGGCGTTTTTTATTTGCTTCATTTTTGTTTGCTCCTCCATGGCGACGAACCCTAGTGCGCGCGATGGACGGCGAGGAAACCCTAGCGCGGCGGATAGCAAGATTCGAAAGTTAAAATCCATTGCAGGAGCCAGGAGATTCGAAGGTTAAAAATCCATTGTAGGAGATTCGAAGGTAAGAATCCATTGCAAGAGATTCGAAGGTGAAAAATTTCATATGAAAGGAGATTCGAACTGTATCATTTTAAATTTGTATACAATCGAAATTTTAAAAAGATTATATCATATGAAAGGAGAGATTTTGGACGAACTGCCAAATTTTATATTCGATTATAAATAAAAAGGTTGTATCATATGAAAGGAGAGATTTTGGACGAACTATGAAAATTTATATATGATTATGATGATATTCTTAGAATCTTATCATCATAATTGTATATAAATTGACAGTTCGTCCAAAATCTCTCCTTTCATATGATAGTCTTTTTTTTGAAATTTTAAGTTTGTAAAATTTAACTATTAAATATTTAAAAGTTTTTATAATCGAAATTTTATAAATTATATACAGTCACAATTTATATACAGTCGTATATAAATTGTGACAGTTCATCCAAAATCTCTCCTTTCATATGATACAGTCTTTTTAAAATTTCTATTGTTTTATAACTTTTATTATTTTATAAATTTATAATATAATATTATAAATAATAAATATATCATAATCCTATATAAAATTACAAATTATGACAGTTCGTCCAAAATCTCTCCTTTCATATGATAGTCTTTTTAAAATTTTAAATGTTTTTTAAAATTAAATATCATCATGATTCATAATCCTATTTAAAATTTGAGTTTGACAGTTCGTCCAAAATCTTTCCTTTCATACGATACATCATGATCATACAGTCTTTTTATAATTTCGATTGTTTTTTATAGCAAAAATGTCAAAATACAGCTATACAACAGTCAACTGTTTTATTGTCAAATTTAAATTTTTAATTGAACTTTTTTTGTTCTCTCTTTTTTGATAGGTAACAGATTATAACTTATGGCTTCTGCAAGTCGAATTGGAGGTAGAAGAACCGGTGGCAAACCTAAGGACCCTTGCTGGAAACATGGGACACTAGGTCCAAAGCGAGGAGATGTCATTTGTATCCATTGCACTAAACATATGTCCGGAGGCGTTAATCGACTTAAATACCACCTTGCACAGGTCCCTTGCAATGATGTTGAGATATGTGACAAAGCTCTTGTGGAGGTTCAGAGGGAGGCACACGTCCTCCTTATGGATTATCAACGAAAGAAAGAAGCTAAAAAGAGAGCAGCAGAGGCAATGGCAGCCCCAAACCGAGATTTGAGTTCTACAGGGTCAGATTATAGAGGTGTAACTGTAGAGGCCTCTTCTACGCCTTCCATTGGGCCACGGATACGACGATCAGGCAAAGGGTTTGATAGCTTTTTTGTTCCTCGGAACACCCCTGGTGCGCAACCTTCATTGGATGGTCTTGCAAATACATGGAATAGAGATGTGCATCGTGAGGCGAAGTTGGCATGTGCACGATTTTGGTACTACAACAATATTCCCTTCAATGCCGCTTCGAGTCCTTATTGGGAGCACTTGGTCACTGCATTGACTGTGGTAGGTAAGGGGTTCAAGGCCCCAAGTCGTCATGAGTTGAGTGGCCCATTGTTGTAGGAGGAGGTTGAACACACACATCTACTAGTACAGGATCAGAGGAAAATTTGGGAAAGAAAAGGCTGCACTATTTTATCTAATGGATGGACAGATGGCAGGAACAGGACTCTCATCAATTTTTTAGTGGCTTCAGTGGGGCAGCTAGTCTTTTTAAAGCTAGTTGATGCCCCCAATCAAATAAAAAATGCAGAAACCTTGTGCAACATGTTGGATGAGGTGGTGATGGAGGTGGGAGTGGAACATGTCCAAATAGTGACTGACAATGCAGCTGCATATGTGGCAGCCGGTAGACTTCTAGAGGCGAGGCATCCAACCATTTTATGGAGCCCTTGTGCTGCCCACTATATTGACCTTCTTCTTGAGGACATTGGAAAAATAAGCTGGGTGAAGAATGTGGTTGAAAAGGCAAGAAATATCACAAAGAGGCATCCAACCATGTTATGGAGCCCTTGTGCTGCCCACTGTATTGACCTTCTTCTTGAGGACATTGGAAAAAATAAGCTGGGTGAAGAATGTGGTTGAAGAGGCAAGAAATATCACAAAATACATTTACAACCACACATGGGTCCTAAATCTTATGAGAGAGTACACTGGTGGCAAGGAGCTCACACGATTAGGAGTCACACGCTTTGCCACTAATTTCCTTACCTTGCAGAGTATAGCAGCATTATTGCCCCACCTTAGGCGTATGTTTGTGGCCGAAAGGTGGATAGAGTCCTTATCATAGGAAGCTAGAAGCAGAGAGGGTCGAGAAGGCAGTTTATGATGCTGGCATGGAAAAAGCCATGGAGGAGATCATCAGGGTAAGTTTTCAAACACTAATTTTTATTTATTTTTTAATTTGCTAATGTTAAAATTTGTTGATTTTGTAAAAAAATTATATTTATATTTGTTTAATTTCAATTACTATAATTCTCTAATTTTATTTTCATCCACTATTGATTTAGGTGTCAGAACTGTTGGTTAGGATTCTACGATTGGTGGATAGGGATCAAAAGCCCATGGGGTATCTATATGAGGCCATGGATAAGGCCAAAGAGGCCATTCAGCATTTGTATGGGTCGAATAAAACAAAATATGAACCCATATGGCGCATTATTGATCGGAGGTGGAATCGACAACTCCACCAACATATTCATGCTGCTGGTTACTATTTGAACCCCGCGTTTTTCTTCTCTTCATTCAAAGCAGATGTAGAGGTTAAGCTTGGCCTGAACACATGCTTGGAGAGGTTGGTCTTTGATGATAACCTTCGAGACATCATACTCGATGAGTTACAGGCCTATAAGAATGCGGATGGGCCTTTTTTTTCTTCAAGAGATGCCATTCGTAGGAGATCCACTCTGCAACCAGGTAAAAAACATATGTTTCTTTTTCATTTACTATTTATTTTAATATTTAAGTTTATTAAAATCCTTACAAAGTTATAAATGTTATCCTTGCAGATTTATGGTGGGATGATTATGGTTCCTCAACGCCTAATCTTCGAAAGATAGCCATCCGGATTTTATCCCAGCCTTGTAGTGCATCCGGTTGTGAGTGCAACTGGAGTGTTTTTGAGGCCATTCATACAAAGAAGCGCAACAGGTTGACTCAAAAGCGCTTGAATGACCTTGTCTATGTGCGGTACAACCTTCGGTTACATGAGAAGAAGGTAGAAGGCCAGGAATCATATCAGGTATTGCGCCTTGACGACATTGATCCATATTCAGATTGGATTGCTGAGGATGTTGATGTTGATCCATCACGTGATGATGATGATATAGCTGCTATGGAGAGGGATACAACTGAATGGCAAGCGAATGTCACAGCATATGAGGATTCGGAGACAGATTTAGATGATGATATTGATGTGCCATCAGGGGCGGGTTCCTCACATGTACCGCTTGATCCTATAGATGAGGATCCTGTTGAGGATACTCCAGCTATACCAGGCTCATGTCATGTCCCCATTTCCGGCTTAAGCACCAAGTGATGAATGGATTAGCCTACTTCTCATTCCCGGAGGCTAATTCTGAATGATAAGGGAATGAACTGGGTTTTGACTAACTCTGGGTGTTATTTTGCAGGTAAAATCAAGAAGTTTTGAGTCAAAATCCACTAAGTCATGAGCAAGGCGCCCATTTTGGCAGAACTCCTCCCTTCTGGCGCCTAGCTTCAAAAGTCTATTCTGGCACTCAGTCAAGCATCCAGTTAAGGCGCTCCTTTTGATTTAACCTTCTCCATCCTGGCGCCCCGTTTTGAGTTCAGCTAAGTAGGTTTGGAATACAGTTTCATGCTTGGGCGCCCATGTCATGTTGGACCTACCAAATATGCGCCTTGGGTTTTGAAGGATGTAATCAAGAAGATGGAGTCATCTAGAGGTATGATGTGAGCCTATTGAACTTGCAGGATCCTCCAGTTGAGTTTGGAATCACTAAAGTGGTCTAAGTGAGTTAGGCGCACTTCCTAACCTTCACAACACTCAAAGTGCGCCTAGTCCTCATTTTGCGCCTAGACTCCTTTGCCAATGGTGAATTCATTGTTCAAGTGAAAATCCAGTGGAAATGGTTGATTGATCAACATGATGAAGTTTTCTAAGTGAGGCGTTAGCATCAGGTTTCCATCATGAGCGCCTAGAGCATCAGGGCGCCAATGTATGATTCCATGACACTGAATTTGCGCCCAAATTGAAGGAGGAGTTTTAAGATGCCAAGATGGTGGTATAACTTCAAATAGGCGCCTAAGGATAAAGGCGCCATCTCTGGTTCAAAGAAACCCTTGTGGGTGCTTAGGCGTTGGTCTCTGGCACTCTAGATATGCGCCCTAGTCAAGAAGTCTCCGGTGAAGGCAAGATTTCAAGGCATCAAAGGTAGTAGACTTTCAGTTGAGCAAACCCTAAAATAGCGCCCTATGCTAGATGATAGTTTGATGTTCAATGGAGATCAGGTTGTTTGATGCAATGATCTTAGGCGCCAAGACAAGATTCAATGACCTTGAAAATGCGCCTAAGTAGGAATATGCTCTCCAGACTCCTCAAGAGGTCAGGGCGCTTGGTCAGAGAAGTATTTTGTTTTGAATTTAAGACTCCAGAAGTGAGCATTTGCATAGAAGATAAGCCTTTCAAGGTGAGGCGCCAATCTAGGTTCTTTCCTGCCAATAAATGCGCCTAGGTGAAGTTGCAGACTTTGACAAGATGTTAATGTTCTGTATGAGGGCGCTAGATTAAAAAGGAACTTCAAAAGGTTTAATTGCTAGTGTTTGAAAGCTTGAATAGTGTTGAACATCTTCATGAAGATGCTAGGCGCAGATACCAGTCAAAATGACCTCAAAGGTGCGCCTAAGATGGATGGAAGCTCCCAAGACCAGTTCAGATGCAAGGCGCTCCATCAGGGAGGTCAGATCAATCTAATTGAAGACAAGTAGTTTTCAATTTACCTTGAAAAGATGATCAATTGAGCCTAGGCGCAATTCTACTCCTCCATGATCCTGTCCTATGAGGAACCTTGTAAGGCGCCTGGCACCTAGCTACAGAGTGAGCCATATGAAGAAGTTCGAACATTAGAAGATGGGCGCTCACTCCCAGTTGAAGCATTCCACCTTCCGGAGCATCAAGACTTGAAGAATCGTCAAGGAAAGTCATTTTACATGCAAGGCGCACTCCTACCAACTTTCTCACCTCCAGAATGCGCCTAGCCTGGAAAGGCGCCTATTCATGACTCTGCCACCACAGTTGGGCCCCTGGGTCAACATTTGGCGCCTAGTCAGAAGATAAGGTAGCTGTAACTACCTGAGCTCTCATTGGTCGACAGAAGGTCTTCGGGATCTGTGTCAAGGTCTCTATATAAGCTTGCCAACTCAGAATGAGTCATCAGATGGAATATTCCCTTGAATATGCTTCTTGGGAAACGTGCCTTGGTTCCTCTTCATGCATTGAAAAAAACGTGCCTTCATTGCCTTTGGAAGGCCTATAAAAGGAGGAGCTTCCTCATTCATTTGGTATCTATGCATTTGACAAAATTCTCTCCGCAAAGCTGTTGAGCTTGTAATCTTGAGGCCTGCGAGTTTCAAGTGTTGGGGTGATGCTCCCTCAACTGACAAGGTGATGCTCCCTTGTTGTACTGTGAGGTGTTGACATTCAGTTGACATCATTGAGTTCAATCGAGTCGATCAAGTATAGGCGCCCATTGTAATCATCAAGGCTCCAAGGCCTGCTTTTGTAATTCCATTTGAATAAAGTGTAACTACATGCCATTGAAAGCATTACTCATGTAATAAGACATTGTGAGTTGATTGAATCAAGTAATAAAACAAGTACCCAGCTTGAGGTTGATTCATTCAAATAGTTATCTTTGATGTATATCTTTGTGTTGTTGAAATAGTTGATATGTTGATAGCAAGTAAAATTGTCTAAGTAAGGAAAAATTTTGGTAGAATTAGTTGGGTATCTTACAGTGGTATCAGAGCTTGGATCCTGCCAGCCTTTGGGAGTTTTCATGCAAGAAGGTGATCAACAAAGTGATAGAACCAGGAGATGCATTGCGCATGAACAACGAAGGCAGTTCCAGTGGACTCATCCTTACCCACAACAGGATACTCTTTCAGAAGCAATTGTAGCTAGACAGGCTAACATGGCTGAGGAAAGAAGAAGTAGAAGTCCACCTGCAGATGGTGAACGTGCAGCTAGGGAGATGTTTAGGAACATCACCGCTGAACAACAACAAACCGCTCAAATATTGCAACATGTCCTACAATCCCTTCAAAATATGAATCAAGGTGAAGTAGCTGGACAAGGTCGTCGAGATGCAGCTAGACATGAGAGACACGAAAGACATGTTGATGATGATGCTGGTAGTGCAGTCGGTAGAAGAGTTCGCACACGAACTCCTACAGTTGATAGGCCTTTAAGACCAACCTTCCTTCCACCACCACCTGAACAGGACAATGAAGCTGATGAAGAGTTTGACGAAGAAGGACCAAACAATTTTGAAGATGAAATAGCTCTCTTTGCAGATCTTTATGCCAGACTTCCGGAACGTGTTCGGGATATGATGACCTTCAATGAATATTGCCGACAGAAAAGGGAAGAAAGAGACAGGCGAGGTAGAACTAGAGGATTTCGTCCTAGAAGGGATGATGATACAAAGGAGTATAAAGAAGCCTTGAATCGAGTTCCCATTCCTAGCTTTGATGGAAGTGGTAAGCTCAGTGCTAGGGCTTGGGTAAACAATCTGGATACATACCTTTCACTTAAGCCTTTGATAGAGAAGAAGGCAATTCAATTTGCGACAATGCATCTTGAAGGTTTGGCTTATGAATGGTGGCATCATGGCCTAGTTTCTCAACATCATGATAGGATAAATTCCTATGATGAGTTTGTAACCAAGTTGATTCAGAGGTTTGATAGAAAAGATACTGAAGTGTACTATCGCGAACTAGCTCAACTCAAGCAAGAAGGAAGGGTTGTGCAGTATGTTAATGATTTTCAGAAGATTGCAGTGATGGTACCTGATATGACTGACCGAAGAATCACTATGCTGTTCATTGAGGGGTTGAACAATCAGATCAAGCCATTGGTAAAGGTACAAAGGCTGGCAAACTTGGAAGAAGCAATTGACTTTGCTCTAGATCTTGACACTACTCCCGTATATCAGCCTAAGAAGAAGTTCTATAAAGGTGTTAGCTCTACTCAAAGGAGACCCTCTTTTCCTCAAAAGATGACTCAAGGTCCCTCTGCAGCTGAAAGAGACGAGCTAAGAAGGAAGAAACTCTGCTTCTCTTGCAAACAACCTTGGGAACCAGGACACAGATGCCTTGGTAAGGGTAAAGCACACTTGATTGAAGTTGTATCTGATGATGGAAGTGAAGAAGAGTCATTGAGTGAAGAAGAATCCACTCAGGATGAAGAGGAGGTACAACCAACTCTTAATGTTGTTTCAGAAGAAACCTCTGACAAAATAACATTGGCAACTATCTTAGGAGTACCTAAGTATCATGCCTTCCGCATTAGAGGAGTTGTAAAGGGTCAAAGAGTCACCTGTCTAATTGACAGTGGTGCTACTCACAACTTTATAGATGAAGGTTTGGTAGCAAGGCGAGGTCTCACAGTTGAAGACTTCGAAGGATTTCAAATAGCGGTTGCTGATGGATTCCTAATGAGTTGTACCAGAAAAGTATCCCAACTGCAAATTCAAATGGGAGATTATTCTTTACAGGATGATTTCTATGTGGTTGGACTTGGGCATATCGATGTAGTACTTGGAGTACAATGGTTGCATTCGCTGGGAAGAATTGTCCAGGACTTTCAAAAGATGGAGTTAGAATTCATGCATGAAGGAAAGAAGATCAAACTGAAGTCAGTGTCTGATGGAAACCCCAAAGTTGTCTCAGCAAAACGAATGGAAGCATTATTCAGGCATAATGACATCGAATGGGCAGCTCAGGTTTGCATCAAGGACAACCAAATCCTCTCTGCTGAAGAAATTTATCCTGCAGATATTCAGGCAATGTTGGATAAGCATGGTAAGGTGTTTAGGGACATACCTCCAGGAATACCTCCTGATAGAGGTTTTGAACATGTAATTGAATTGGAGGATGGGGCTAAACCTGTTAACATTGCACCCTATCGGCATCCTCGGCACTTCAAGATTGAAATTGAGAAGACGATCAAGGAATTGATCGATATGGGGCACATAAGGCCCTCATCAAGTCCATTTGCATCATCTGTGGTGCTAGTGAAGAAGAAGGATGGAACAATGCGGATGTGTGTTGACTATCGCGCATTGAACAAGAAGACCATCAAGAATAGGTATCCAATACCTAGGATTGATGAACTCCTTGATGAACTGCATGGAGCAATCTATTTCTCAAAGATAGATCTTCGATCAGGTTACCATCAAATTCGTGTCAGAGAAGAGGACATTCCAAAGACAGCATTCAGATGCCATTATGGACATTATGAATTTATGGTGATGCCTTTTGGGCTGACAAATGCTCCCGCCACTTTCCAGTCCTGTATGAATCATGTGTTCAACAAGCAGTTGAGGAAGTACCTGTTGGTTTTCTTCGACGACATCTTGATCTACAGCAAGACATGGGAAGAACATCTTCAACACTTAGACGAAGTATTGAATGTTATGGAGAATCAATCTTTGTATGCAAAGATGTCTAAGTGTGATTTTGGCCTAAAGGAGATTCTGTACCTGGGTCATGTGATAGGAGCAAATGGAGTGAAAGTCCAAGAAGAAAAGATTGAAGCCATACGCAATTGGCCAGTTCCCAGGAATGTGTCAGAACTAAGAGGTTTCCTAGGCCTCTGCAGCTACTATAGAAGATTTGTTAGAGGATTCTCACAGCTTGCTGCACCCTTGACAAATCTAACAAAGAAAGGAGCTTTCATTTGGTCAATACAAGCTCAAGCTGCATTTGATAGACTGAAGGAAGTGATGAGTACAACCCCAGTACTGGCTTTGCCAGATTTTACTAAGTCCTTTGTTCTAGAATGTGATGCTTCGGGAGAAGGCATTAGAGCTGTTTTGATGCAAGATCGACATCCCATCGCATTCGAGAGTAGGAAATTGAAGGATACAGAAAGATTGTACTCAACTTATGACAAAGAGATGCTGGCAATCATGCATGCCTTGGCTAAGTTCCGCCAGTATCTAGTTGGATCTAAGTTTGTGGTCAGGACTGATCACAACAGTTTGAAATACTTTCTAGGGCAGAAAGATTTGAATGAAAGACAGCAGAAGTGGGTTGTGAAGATACAGGCATATGATTTCGACATTGAATATGTGAAAGGCAAGAAGAATGTGGTTGCCGATGCCCTGTCTAGAAGACCTGCTGTTTGCACCCTGAGCAAAGTTTCATTGGATTGGAAGGCTCAGCTTCTAGTTGAGTATTCCAAATCTAAATTTGCTTGTGAGATCATGGATGGAATCATTCAGGATGATAGGTACAAGGTGATTGATGAAATCATCTATTACAAAGACAGAATCTATCTGACTCCTGAATCGGAGCTGAAGCGACAGATTTTGCAGACATACCATGATGCTCCACTTGCAGGACACCCTGGTTACTTCAAGACCTACAGACAGATCAGGGAAAGATTCACTTGGAAAGGTCTGAAGGAAGAAGTTCTTCAGTATGTCAGGGAGTGTCTGACTTGTCAACAGAATAAGTCAGAGCATACATTTCCAGCAGGATTACTCCAACCACTACCAATTCCAGAACAAAAGTGGGAGAGTATCTCTATGGACTTCATCACAGGTCTTCCGAAGGTGAATGGAAGAGACTGTATTTATGTAGTTGTGGACAGATTAACCAAGTTTGCTCACTTCTTTGCAATCCCAGTTGAGTCATCAGCATTGCAAGTAGCTGAGTTATTCTTTCGTGAAGTCTTCCGACTACATGGCCTACCTAAAACCATAGTCAGTGATCGAGATAGCCGGTTCATCAGTGTGTTTTGGAGAGAGCTATTCCGACTAGCTGGAACTGACTTAACACCGAGCACTAGTTATCATCCTCAAACCGATGGACAAACTGAAATTGTAAACAAATGGCTTGAGGGATACCTGAGAAACTATGTGTCTGATCATCAGCGTGCTTGGATTAAGTGGCTTCATCTAGGTGAATACTGCTACAACACCACTTTTCACATGTCAATTGGCATGACTCCCTTCCGAGCTTTGTATGGATATGAAGCTGTTTCATTTGTTGATCTCGCATTGGATGACAGTTGAGCTCCCAGGGCTAGTGAATTGATGAAGGATACTCAGGATATTTTGAGGGTCCTTAAGGAAAATTTGCAAAGAGCTCAAAATCAACAGAAGTTGTATGCCGACAAACACCGAATTGAAAGAAGCTTTGAAGTAGGTGACATGGTGTTTCTGCGCCTTCAGCCATATAGACAAAGTACTTTGAAGAAGTCAGGTGCAGAGAAATTGAAACCAAGGTTCTACGGACCCTACAAGGTGTTGAGAAGAGTAGGGGAAGTGGCATATGAACTTGATTTGCCAGCAGGAAGCCGCATCCACAATGTGTTTCATGTGTCGTGTCTCAAAAAGGCACTAGGTCAACATGTGGTTTCAACCGATGAACTGCCACCACTTGATGACGAAGGCATGCTTGCACTTGAACCTGAAAATGTGGTGGATATAAGGGAGAAGAAACTTCGCAATCGAAGCATAAGAGAATATCTGGTGAAGTGGAAAGGGTTGCCGATGGAGGATGCTACTTGGGAAGGAGAGAAGATACTCGAGCATCCTAACCTTCAATTGCTTGAGGACAAGCAATCCCGGGAAGGGGAGACTGTCATGTCCCCATTTCCGGCTTAAGCACCAAGTGATGAATGGATTAGCCTACTTCTCATTCCCGGAGGCTAATTCTGAATGATAAGGGAATGAACTGGGTTTTGACTAACTCTGGGTGTTATTTTGCAGGTAAAATCAAGAAGTTTTGAGTCAAAATCCACTAAGTCATGAGCAAGGCGCCCATTTTGGCAGAACTCCTCCCTTCTGGCGCCTAGCTTCAAAAGTCTATTCTGGCACTCAGTCAAGCATCCAGTTAAGGCGCTCCTTTTGATTTAACCTTCTCCATCCTGGCGCCCCGTTTTGAGTTCAGCTAAGTAGGTTTGGAATACAGTTTCATGCTTGGGCGCCCATGTCATGTTGGACCTACCAAATATGCGCCTTGGGTTTTGAAGGATGTAATCAAGAAGATGGAGTCATCTAGAGGTATGATGTGAGCCTATTGAACTTGCAGGATCCTCCAGTTGAGTTTGGAATCACTAAAGTGGTCTAAGTGAGTTAGGCGCACTTCCTAACCTTCACAACACTCAAAGTGCGCCTAGTCCTCATTTTGCGCCTAGACTCCTTTGCCAATGGTGAATTCATTGTTCAAGTGAAAATCCAGTGGAAATGGTTGATTGATCAACATGATGAAGTTTTCTAAGTGAGGCGTTAGCATCAGGTTTCCATCATGAGCGCCTAGAGCATCAGGGCGCCAATGTATGATTCCATGACACTGAATTTGCGCCCAAATTGAAGGAGGAGTTTTAAGATGCCAAGATGGTGGTATAACTTCAAATAGGCGCCTAAGGATAAAGGCGCCATCTCTGGTTCAAAGAAACCCTTGTGGGTGCTTAGGCGTTGGTCTCTGGCACTCTAGATATGCGCCCTAGTCAAGAAGTCTCCGGTGAAGGCAAGATTTCAAGGCATCAAAGGTAGTAGACTTTCAGTTGAGCAAACCCTAAAATAGCGCCCTATGCTAGATGATAGTTTGATGTTCAATGGAGATCAGGTTGTTTGATGCAATGATCTTAGGCGCCAAGACAAGATTCAATGACCTTGAAAATGCGCCTAAGTAGGAATATGCTCTCCAGACTCCTCAAGAGGTCAGGGCGCTTGGTCAGAGAAGTATTTTGTTTTGAATTTAAGACTCCAGAAGTGAGCATTTGCATAGAAGATAAGCCTTTCAAGGTGAGGCGCCAATCTAGGTTCTTTCCTGCCAATAAATGCGCCTAGGTGAAGTTGCAGACTTTGACAAGATGTTAATGTTCTGTATGAGGGCGCTAGATTAAAAAGGAACTTCAAAAGGTTTAATTGCTAGTGTTTGAAAGCTTGAATAGTGTTGAACATCTTCATGAAGATGCTAGGCGCAGATACCAGTCAAAATGACCTCAAAGGTGCGCCTAAGATGGATGGAAGCTCCCAAGACCAGTTCAGATG
This sequence comes from Cunninghamia lanceolata, assembly GCA_027924645.1. Classification (NCBI taxonomy): domain Eukaryota; kingdom Viridiplantae; phylum Streptophyta; class Pinopsida; order Cupressales; family Cupressaceae; genus Cunninghamia; species Cunninghamia lanceolata. The sequence goes on along the minus strand of BSBN01000165.1, from coordinate 6,408,095 downwards.
CAAGGCGCTCCATCAGGGAGGTCAGATCAATCTAATTGAAGACAAGTAGTTTTCAATTTACCTTGAAAAGATGATCAATTGAGCCTAGGCGCAATTCTACTCCTCCATGATCCTGTCCTATGAGGAACCTTGTAAGGCGCCTGGCACCTAGCTACAGAGTGAGCCATATGAAGAAGTTCGAACATTAGAAGATGGGCGCTCACTCCCAGTTGAAGCATTCCACCTTCCGGAGCATCAAGACTTGAAGAATCGTCAAGGAAAGTCATTTTACATGCAAGGCGCACTCCTACCAACTTTCTCACCTCCAGAATGCGCCTAGCCTGGAAAGGCGCCTATTCATGACTCTGCCACCACAGTTGGGCCCCTGGGTCAACATTTGGCGCCTAGTCAGAAGATAAGGTAGCTGTAACTACCTGAGCTCTCATTGGTCGACAGAAGGTCTTCGGGATCTGTGTCAAGGTCTCTATATAAGCTTGCCAACTCAGAATGAGTCATCAGATGGAATATTCCCTTGAATATGCTTCTTGGGAAACGTGCCTTGGTTCCTCTTCATGCATTGAAAAAAACGTGCCTTCATTGCCTTTGGAAGGCCTATAAAAGGAGGAGCTTCCTCATTCATTTGGTATCTATGCATTTGACAAAATTCTCTCCGCAAAGCTGTTGAGCTTGTAATCTTGAGGCCTGCGAGTTTCAAGTGTTGGGGTGATGCTCCCTCAACTGACAAGGTGATGCTCCCTTGTTGTACTGTGAGGTGTTGACATTCAGTTGACATCATTGAGTTCAATCGAGTCGATCAAGTATAGGCGCCCATTGTAATCATCAAGGCTCCAAGGCCTGCTTTTGTAATTCCATTTGAATAAAGTGTAACTACATGCCATTGAAAGCATTACTCATGTAATAAGACATTGTGAGTTGATTGAATCAAGTAATAAAACAAGTACCCAGCTTGAGGTTGATTCATTCAAATAGTTATCTTTGATGTATATCTTTGTGTTGTTGAAATAGTTGATATGTTGATAGCAAGTAAAATTGTCTAAGTAAGGAAAAATTTTGGTAGAATTAGTTGGGTATCTTACAGTGGTATCAGAGCTTGGATCCTGCCAGCCTTTGGGAGTTTTCATGCAAGAAGGTGATCAACAAAGTGATAGAACCAGGAGATGCATTGCGCATGAACAACGAAGGCAGTTCCAGTGGACTCATCCTTACCCACAACAGGATACTCTTTCAGAAGCAATTGTAGCTAGACAGGCTAACATGGCTGAGGAAAGAAGAAGTAGAAGTCCACCTGCAGATGGTGAACGTGCAGCTAGGGAGATGTTTAGGAACATCACCGCTGAACAACAACAAACCGCTCAAATATTGCAACATGTCCTACAATCCCTTCAAAATATGAATCAAGGTGAAGTAGCTGGACAAGGTCGTCGAGATGCAGCTAGACATGAGAGACACGAAAGACATGTTGATGATGATGCTGGTAGTGCAGTCGGTAGAAGAGTTCGCACACGAACTCCTACAGTTGATAGGCCTTTAAGACCAACCTTCCTTCCACCACCACCTGAACAGGACAATGAAGCTGATGAAGAGTTTGACGAAGAAGGACCAAACAATTTTGAAGATGAAATAGCTCTCTTTGCAGATCTTTATGCCAGACTTCCGGAACGTGTTCGGGATATGATGACCTTCAATGAATATTGCCGACAGAAAAGGGAAGAAAGAGACAGGCGAGGTAGAACTAGAGGATTTCGTCCTAGAAGGGATGATGATACAAAGGAGTATAAAGAAGCCTTGAATCGAGTTCCCATTCCTAGCTTTGATGGAAGTGGTAAGCTCAGTGCTAGGGCTTGGGTAAACAATCTGGATACATACCTTTCACTTAAGCCTTTGATAGAGAAGAAGGCAATTCAATTTGCGACAATGCATCTTGAAGGTTTGGCTTATGAATGGTGGCATCATGGCCTAGTTTCTCAACATCATGATAGGATAAATTCCTATGATGAGTTTGTAACCAAGTTGATTCAGAGGTTTGATAGAAAAGATACTGAAGTGTACTATCGCGAACTAGCTCAACTCAAGCAAGAAGGAAGGGTTGTGCAGTATGTTAATGATTTTCAGAAGATTGCAGTGATGGTACCTGATATGACTGACCGAAGAATCACTATGCTGTTCATTGAGGGGTTGAACAATCAGATCAAGCCATTGGTAAAGGTACAAAGGCTGGCAAACTTGGAAGAAGCAATTGACTTTGCTCTAGATCTTGACACTACTCCCGTATATCAGCCTAAGAAGAAGTTCTATAAAGGTGTTAGCTCTACTCAAAGGAGACCCTCTTTTCCTCAAAAGATGACTCAAGGTCCCTCTGCAGCTGAAAGAGACGAGCTAAGAAGGAAGAAACTCTGCTTCTCTTGCAAACAACCTTGGGAACCAGGACACAGATGCCTTGGTAAGGGTAAAGCACACTTGATTGAAGTTGTATCTGATGATGGAAGTGAAGAAGAGTCATTGAGTGAAGAAGAATCCACTCAGGATGAAGAGGAGGTACAACCAACTCTTAATGTTGTTTCAGAAGAAACCTCTGACAAAATAACATTGGCAACTATCTTAGGAGTACCTAAGTATCATGCCTTCCGCATTAGAGGAGTTGTAAAGGGTCAAAGAGTCACCTGTCTAATTGACAGTGGTGCTACTCACAACTTTATAGATGAAGGTTTGGTAGCAAGGCGAGGTCTCACAGTTGAAGACTTCGAAGGATTTCAAATAGCGGTTGCTGATGGATTCCTAATGAGTTGTACCAGAAAAGTATCCCAACTGCAAATTCAAATGGGAGATTATTCTTTACAGGATGATTTCTATGTGGTTGGACTTGGGCATATCGATGTAGTACTTGGAGTACAATGGTTGCATTCGCTGGGAAGAATTGTCCAGGACTTTCAAAAGATGGAGTTAGAATTCATGCATGAAGGAAAGAAGATCAAACTGAAGTCAGTGTCTGATGGAAACCCCAAAGTTGTCTCAGCAAAACGAATGGAAGCATTATTCAGGCATAATGACATCGAATGGGCAGCTCAGGTTTGCATCAAGGACAACCAAATCCTCTCTGCTGAAGAAATTTATCCTGCAGATATTCAGGCAATGTTGGATAAGCATGGTAAGGTGTTTAGGGACATACCTCCAGGAATACCTCCTGATAGAGGTTTTGAACATGTAATTGAATTGGAGGATGGGGCTAAACCTGTTAACATTGCACCCTATCGGCATCCTCGGCACTTCAAGATTGAAATTGAGAAGACGATCAAGGAATTGATCGATATGGGGCACATAAGGCCCTCATCAAGTCCATTTGCATCATCTGTGGTGCTAGTGAAGAAGAAGGATGGAACAATGCGGATGTGTGTTGACTATCGCGCATTGAACAAGAAGACCATCAAGAATAGGTATCCAATACCTAGGATTGATGAACTCCTTGATGAACTGCATGGAGCAATCTATTTCTCAAAGATAGATCTTCGATCAGGTTACCATCAAATTCGTGTCAGAGAAGAGGACATTCCAAAGACAGCATTCAGATGCCATTATGGACATTATGAATTTATGGTGATGCCTTTTGGGCTGACAAATGCTCCCGCCACTTTCCAGTCCTGTATGAATCATGTGTTCAACAAGCAGTTGAGGAAGTACCTGTTGGTTTTCTTCGACGACATCTTGATCTACAGCAAGACATGGGAAGAACATCTTCAACACTTAGACGAAGTATTGAATGTTATGGAGAATCAATCTTTGTATGCAAAGATGTCTAAGTGTGATTTTGGCCTAAAGGAGATTCTGTACCTGGGTCATGTGATAGGAGCAAATGGAGTGAAAGTCCAAGAAGAAAAGATTGAAGCCATACGCAATTGGCCAGTTCCCAGGAATGTGTCAGAACTAAGAGGTTTCCTAGGCCTCTGCAGCTACTATAGAAGATTTGTTAGAGGATTCTCACAGCTTGCTGCACCCTTGACAAATCTAACAAAGAAAGGAGCTTTCATTTGGTCAATACAAGCTCAAGCTGCATTTGATAGACTGAAGGAAGTGATGAGTACAACCCCAGTACTGGCTTTGCCAGATTTTACTAAGTCCTTTGTTCTAGAATGTGATGCTTCGGGAGAAGGCATTAGAGCTGTTTTGATGCAAGATCGACATCCCATCGCATTCGAGAGTAGGAAATTGAAGGATACAGAAAGATTGTACTCAACTTATGACAAAGAGATGCTGGCAATCATGCATGCCTTGGCTAAGTTCCGCCAGTATCTAGTTGGATCTAAGTTTGTGGTCAGGACTGATCACAACAGTTTGAAATACTTTCTAGGGCAGAAAGATTTGAATGAAAGACAGCAGAAGTGGGTTGTGAAGATACAGGCATATGATTTCGACATTGAATATGTGAAAGGCAAGAAGAATGTGGTTGCCGATGCCCTGTCTAGAAGACCTGCTGTTTGCACCCTGAGCAAAGTTTCATTGGATTGGAAGGCTCAGCTTCTAGTTGAGTATTCCAAATCTAAATTTGCTTGTGAGATCATGGATGGAATCATTCAGGATGATAGGTACAAGGTGATTGATGAAATCATCTATTACAAAGACAGAATCTATCTGACTCCTGAATCGGAGCTGAAGCGACAGATTTTGCAGACATACCATGATGCTCCACTTGCAGGACACCCTGGTTACTTCAAGACCTACAGACAGATCAGGGAAAGATTCACTTGGAAAGGTCTGAAGGAAGAAGTTCTTCAGTATGTCAGGGAGTGTCTGACTTGTCAATAGAATAAGTCAGAGCATACATTTCCAGCAGGATTACTCCAACCACTACCAATTCCAGAACAAAAGTGGGAGAGTATCTCTATGGACTTCATCACAGGTCTTCCGAAGGTGAATGGAAGAGACTGTATTTATGTAGTTGTGGACAGATTAACCAAGTTTGCTCACTTCTTTGCAATCCCAGTTGAGTCATCAGCATTGCAAGTAGCTGAGTTATTCTTTCGTGAAGTCTTCCGACTACATGGCCTACCTAAAACCATAGTCAGTGATCGAGATAGCCGGTTCATCAGTGTGTTTTGGAGAGAGCTATTCCGACTAGCTGGAACTGACTTAACACCGAGCACTAGTTATCATCCTCAAACCGATGGACAAACTGAAATTGTAAACAAATGGCTTGAGGGATACCTGAGAAACTATGTGTCTGATCATCAGCGTGCTTGGATTAAGTGGCTTCATCTAGGTGAATACTGCTACAACACCACTTTTCACATGTCAATTGGCATGACTCCCTTCCGAGCTTTGTATGGATATGAAGCTGTTTCATTTGTTGATCTCGCATTGGATGACAGTTGAGCTCCCAGGGCTAGTGAATTGATGAAGGATACTCAGGATATTTTGAGGGTCCTTAAGGAAAATTTGCAAAGAGCTCAAAATCAACAGAAGTTGTATGCCGACAAACACCGAATTGAAAGAAGCTTTGAAGTAGGTGACATGGTGTTTCTGCGCCTTCAGCCATATAGACAAAGTACTTTGAAGAAGTCAGGTGCAGAGAAATTGAAACCAAGGTTCTACGGACCCTACAAGGTGTTGAGAAGAGTAGGGGAAGTGGCATATGAACTTGATTTGCCAGCAGGAAGCCGCATCCACAATGTGTTTCATGTGTCGTGTCTCAAAAAGGCACTAGGTCAACATGTGGTTTCAACCGATGAACTGCCACCACTTGATGACGAAGGCATGCTTGCACTTGAACCTGAAAATGTGGTGGATATAAGGGAGAAGAAACTTCGCAATCGAAGCATAAGAGAATATCTGGTGAAGTGGAAAGGGTTGCCGATGGAGGATGCTACTTGGGAAGGAGAGAAGATACTCGAGCATCCTAACCTTCAATTGCTTGAGGACAAGCAATCCCGGGAAGGGGAGACTGTCATGTCCCCATTTCCGGCTTAAGCACCAAGTGATGAATGGATTAGCCTACTTCTCATTCCCGGAGGCTAATTCTGAATGATAAGGGAATGAACTGGGTTTTGACTAACTCTGGGTGTTATTTTGCAGGTAAAATCAAGAAGTTTTGAGTCAAAATCCACTAAGTCATGAGCAAGGCGCCCATTTTGGCAGAACTCCTCCCTTCTGGCGCCTAGCTTCAAAAGTCTATTCTGGCACTCAGTCAAGCATCCAGTTAAGGCGCTCCTTTTGATTTAACCTTCTTCATCCTGGCGCCCCGTTTTGAGTTCAGCTAAGTAGGTTTGGAATACAGTTTCATGCTTGGGCGCCCATGTCATGTTGGACCTACCAAATATGCGCCTTGGGTTTTGAAGGATGTAATCAAGAAGATGGAGTCATCTAGAGGTATGATGTGAGCCTATTGAACTTGCAGGATCCTCCAGTTGAGTTTGGAATCACTAAAGTGGTCTAAGTGAGTTAGGCGCACTTCCTAACCTTCACAACACTCAAAGTGCGCCTAGTCCTCATTTTGCGCCTAGACTCCTTTGCCAATGGTGAATTCATTGTTCAAGTGAAAATCCAGTGGAAATGGTTGATTGATCAACATGATGAAGTTTTCTAAGTGAGGCGTTAGCATCAGGTTTCCATCATGAGCGCCTAGAGCATCAGGGCGCCAATGTATGATTCCATGACACTGAATTTGCGCCCAAATTGAAGGAGGAGTTTTAAGATGCCAAGATGGTGGTATAACTTCAAATAGGCGCCTAAGGATAAAGGCGCCATCTCTGGTTCAAAGAAACCCTTGTGGGTGCTTAGGCGTTGGTCTCTGGCACTCTAGATATGCGCCCTAGTCAAGAAGTCTCCGGTGAAGGCAAGATTTCAAGGCATCAAAGGTAGTAGACTTTCAGTTGAGCAAACCCTAAAATAGCGCCCTATGCTAGATGATAGTTTGATGTTCAATGGAGATCAGGTTGTTTGATGCAATGATCTTAGGCGCCAAGACAAGATTCAATGACCTTGAAAATGCGCCTAAGTAGGAATATGCTCTCCAGACTCCTCAAGAGGTCAGGGCGCTTGGTCAGAGAAGTATTTTGTTTTGAATTTAAGACTCCAGAAGTGAGCATTTGCATAGAAGATAAGCCTTTCAAGGTGAGGCGCCAATCTAGGTTCTTTCCTGCCAATAAATGCGCCTAGGTGAAGTTGCAGACTTTGACAAGATGTTAATGTTCTGTATGAGGGCGCTAGATTAAAAAGGAACTTCAAAAGGTTTAATTGCTAGTGTTTGAAAGCTTGAATAGTGTTGAACATCTTCATGAAGATGCTAGGCGCAGATACCAGTCAAAATGACCTCAAAGGTGCGCCTAAGATGGATGGAAGCTCCCAAGACCAGTTCAGATGCAAGGCGCTCCATCAGGGAGGTCAGATCAATCTAATTGAAGACAAGTAGTTTTCAATTTACCTTGAAAAGATGATCAATTGAGCCTAGGCGCAATTCTACTCCTCCATGATCCTGTCCTATGAGGAACCTTGTAAGGCGCCTGGCACCTAGCTACAGAGTGAGCCATATGAAGAAGTTCGAACATTAGAAGATGGGCGCTCACTCCCAGTTGAAGCATTCCACCTTCCGGAGCATCAAGACTTGAAGAATCGTCAAGGAAAGTCATTTTACATGCAAGGCGCACTCCTACCAACTTTCTCACCTCCAGAATGCGCCTAGCCTGGAAAGGCGCCTATTCATGACTCTGCCACCACAGTTGGGCCCCTGGGTCAACATTTGGCGCCTAGTCAGAAGATAAGGTAGCTGTAACTACCTGAGCTCTCATTGGTCGACAGAAGGTCTTCGGGATCTGTGTCAAGGTCTCTATATAAGCTTGCCAAATCAGAATGAGTCATCAGATGGAATATTCCCTTGAATATGCTTCTTGGGAAATGTGCCTTGGTTCCTCTTCATGCATTGAAAAAAACGTGCCTTCATTGCCTTTGGAAGGCCTATAAAAGGAGGAGCTCCCTCATTCATTTGGTATCTATGCATTTGACAAAATTCTCTCTGCAAAGCTGTTGAGCTTGTAATCTTGAGGCCTGCGAGTTTCAAGTGTTGGGGTGATGCTCCCTCAACTGACAAGGTGATGCTCCCTTGTTGTACTGTGAGGTGTTGACATTCAGTTGACATCATTGAGTTCAATCGAGTCGATCAAGTATAGGCGCCCATTGTAATCATCAAGGCTCCAAGGCCTGCTTTTGTAATTCCATTTGAATAAAGTGTAACTACATGCCATTGAAAGCATTACTCATGTAATAAGACATTGTGAGTTGATTGAATCAAGTAATAAAACAAGTACCCAGCTTAAGGTTGATTCATTCAAATAGTTATCTTTGATGTATATCTTTGTGTTGTTGAAATAGTTGATAAGTTGATAGCAAGTAAAATTGTCTAAGTAAGGAAAAATTTTGGTAGAATTAGTTGGGTATCTTACAGCTCAGCCACTTCCGCACCACCCACAAAGAGAAACCAAACTCTTTTGATCTTTAGTTGTAGAAGAAATTTATGATTTATATTTTCTAGTGATAATGGAACTTTTTTTTTGGTCTATGATATGTATTATCAAACTAGAATTTCATATGTATTCGAAGGTTGAACTCTTTTTTTTGTCTATGATATGTATTAAACTCTTAATATTGATTTATATATGAAGGAAATCAACAATGCATTCTAGAATTTTAGAAATGTGTGTTTTTTAAGAATATCAATATTTTTAAAAAATTATGCATTTTTAAATGTTCGATAAATTTGCCGAGTTTTTCCCTGAGTTTTTGCCGAGTCTTGAGTTTTTAAAATTTTTGGGTCTGCCGAGTTTTTGCCGAGTCCGAGTTTTTCAAGTATGACTGGGTCAGCATCAATCATGTGGAGATCTTTTTTTATGCAAATATGAACAGGATCATTCTGATGAATATATGATATACTTGAATCTACTTCATCAAAATTAGTCACATGTGAAAAAACTTCCTTTGCATCAATTATCAACCCTCCTATTTGGATTGTACATCCATTTTCTACAGCAACAACAGGGTCTCTTTCTTCTTGCATAACTGGATTCATGATGTCAATGTTGCCTTGAAGTGATGCATTATCCTGATTTTGTCCACCTAATTCTGTGCGAGACTCAATTGGAGTAACTGCATTGGTCTGGTATGACTGATCTTTGTAATGCACTATGCTGATATACTTAGGAGTTTGATCACTTTTCTTTGGACAGTCTGATTGTGGCTCGGATATGTCAACTGGATCAACCTCCTGCATATCTCTCCATGATTTCTCTTCATTTGAGGGACTGATTTCTTCTTGTTTGTACATGTGTTCAACTTGATCTAAATGCTGTTCATACACAAAATTATCAATCAGCTGAAATGAACTGCTGCTCTCCACCTCTGTAGTAGCAAATTTAGGTTTAGAACTTGACATCTGTGAAGCATCTGGTTGCTGATTTGCATCGTCAACATGACCGTTCATCAAGTCTGATACATTATCTATCTTATCCACATCCTTAGTAGCAGAAATGTGACCCTGTTTATTGCTCTGTTTATTGTCCTGTGTGATAGAAAATTAGTTTTAAACCATGCTGGGACAGCATATCCTATGATTGGCTTGTCTAGATCCAGTGGTTGAAAAGCAAGCTTTAACCAGGTAGGGATCTCATATTCATTAGTTGGGTGACCTACAGACCACATGCGTTGTTTGGCATCATCATTTGGATATGTATTTTAATGAACAACTTGAGGGACTTCAATTTTTCCAATGTGCAGACTATCCTTTTGACTATGATCAATTATGAATGGTGGATTCATAGCTCCTGCAGCCTCAATTATTTGGGTATGCTCAACTGAGACACGACCACATGCATATACATCCATTCGTGCTGCAACTCCTTTGTGTGTTGTCTTGCTCTGAATATGTCCGTCATGCATATATCCCTCTTCAGGCTTGTAAATTTCGAAAATAGGAAGCAATCCCTTTAAATGCAGATCCAATCTTTGGAAAAAAGTTAAACAGTCAATTTTGTCATGCAGCTCTCCAAGATGTACATTGCAGACTTGAGGTGAACTAAAATCAAGCAATGTAAATGGAGGATACTTCGCCTTGATCTGCCTATCTAATACCTCTTTGAAAAGTGGGATGTCTATTTGGAAGTTCTCTTCATGATATGATTGCTGAGATAGTCCCCTAAAGAATGAAGGGATCTCATGACTAAAACCCCCATGTGTATCCATTGGAGCTGAACCTCCTGAATATTTAATTCATTTCAACATATGCAATAAACCAACAAACTGAAAGCTTGCATCAAAATCTAGGTCTAACCCTCCTTCTAGCGCCAATTCTGTTGATGGTGTTTTTAGCACACAACGCAGGTGAAATGTAGGTTATCTCACCTCTCTTGAAAGTATCCTATCCTAGATAGGACTGCCCCAAGGTTTATACAGCTAGGTCTTAGCTTGCAGGAATAACTTCAGTGGAATGTTTCAGCTGTACCAATCAAGGGGATTACATGCAATGCAAACAAACATTAGTGCATTAGGGTTTGATTGCACATGACCTTGATTAGTTTCTTGATTTGACAATGCATAAACAACTGATATATATACCCAGATTGCTATAAGATATGTAATTTCAGTATGCAACCAACAATCTGCCAACTTGCATTCACTAAATCTGAATTCTGTGACAGCACTTTGCAAATTTATGAAACCTAATCTAATAGGATCTAATAAAGAAAATGCAAAAGAGAAAAGGGGGAGAGAAGGGATAGAGAGATCCTATAGACAATTGTAGAAATGATCAACAAACAGATAGACAGATTCCCAACAGTAAACAAATCTCTGCTTAACCAGGCAGCCCACAATGCTACAGAGATTGTGCAATCTTCTAAGGAAATGTAAGGATTTTCAAATTGTGAAGGATTCATCAAACACCCAACTCCTGGCACAGCTCAATGAACTTACACAATCGAACTTAGCTCATATAAATATGCCCAGACTAACCATGCACAATGACATACAATCAGCAAGCCATCAATGGTATGGACAAGAAATTCATCAAATATTTGAATGATTAACCACAAATGCAACTGAATAACTAATTGGAAAGATGAAGAACCATGATAACCATATCCAATCAACAAAATGAACTCAAATGGCAGAGGCAAATGAAACCCTGTTTGTATTGATTCAGAAAAATGATAGAGTTTCAACAATCCTTTCTTCAGTGCTTTCTCATAACCTTTGCAATGGGAGAAGTTGCCTTTATATAGAGAAGCAACCATACCAAGTTTTTCAATGGATGGTGGAGATTAAACCAACACCAAGGGCTCAGATTACATGGCATTTAATTTTGGTCGGTGGGTAGTTACAATCTCAGATTTGCTTTTGTCCTTTAGGAAAAAGATGAAATTACAACTTTTCAGCTCATGAGAACAAGACGAAATAGCAACTTTTTGAGTTCTCTAATAGGACAAATTACTTTTCCAATGCGTTGACTGGTCAAGAAGAGTATGTGGCACGTTTTTTTATGAAGGCATGTCCATCTCGATGCTTGCTGGATCAACATTGCATAACTGGACTATTGGAACAAGTGTAGACAGTTGTGAACATGTCCTGAACATTGGATTGGATCTGCAGGAACAACAGTGATGTAGATCATGATCTTCTCTGTCTTCAAGGTCCTAGGGCTTATTTCCATCATCTTGGACATCATACTGACTTTCTCTTGCAGGTGTAGTAGCAATTTGATTGATAAAATGATGATTTTGCATATTTAGATCAGCATTGTATCTTTACTTGTTCATCCTTCCAAGACAACTCCAACAAGCTCCTTTGTGCTTCCAGCTTCCCAAACCTGAAATTGACAATGCCAAGCATCAATTTCATCTTAAACAAGTCATTTTCCATCAATTTAGATCAAGATACATCCATTTGCAGCCATGGATCAGTTAGGGATAGCTCAAAATCAATGTTGCTTCCTTTGGAACAACTTCATAAATCCAGTGGTTTTCACATGATTTTCTGTGTTTTTCATTATTTTTGACTACCCATTTGGCATGTATGATGATTTGGGATGTTTTTGTGGCTATTTGGATCCATTTGGAGACATTTATTTTGCATTGTAATAGCCTTTTTTTGCAAAAAATAGGATTTTTGGGGGTCACTGGATATTCATGTGTAGTGACATTAATTAATGCAAAACATGCCCAAAATCCACACAAACTTGATAAAAATGCTCATCAATATGTGATAGATTGATATGCAATTCACATTCATCATTTAAACCATGTTTGTACCCTCAAAAAATCAGTTTTCCAGGCCAAATTGTCAAAAAGCGGGGGTTTTTGGTTCTCACTAGACATATCTAGTGGAGGTCATTTTTAGTGCTAGGTTTTGTTAATGTTTCAACGGGGATTTTGGTGTTGACATGATCAGTGGGGATTTTGGTGCTGATGTGATCGGCGGGGATTTTAGTGGTCACCGGACATGTGCAGTGGAAGGCAAATTTAGCACTGATCTGGTGCACTCAACTTTTAGCGCTAACACCTTAACCTTCGCCGGCGGGGATTTTAAGCACTACAGGATCTGCGGAGATTTTGGGCATTGTCAGATATATTCGGTGGATGCATATTTTAGCGCCGATCTTGTGAAGTGGGAAATGCTAGCTTTTCTTCCAAATTACCTCAGCGGAGTTTTTGAAGGTGACAGGGTATGTCCATGGATGCGATATTTAGCGCCGATCCTATGAAGTGGGTTTTTAGCGCTGAGTTGTGCAGAAGGGTTTTAGCACTGATATCCAGTGACACAGGATATTAGCGCAATATGCAGTAGGAGGTGTTTTTAGCACCAAATTTTGAAGGTCCTTCCCTGATAGTATATTTAAAAATATATTTAAGTATATGTTTAGGTATATACTTTAAATATTTTGAAATATACTATCAAGATGTTTGAGATAGGTCCCGGATCCATGGGATTTAACATGCAGATTCTAGATTTTTGAGGATCCACTAGATTTAGACTTAGTCAGTTTTTCAGGGTTTCAGTTCATCAGACTTAGCCAATTTTAGGGTTTCAGAGACATGCATCAGGGTGAAGGCATATGGACCCCTTAGTGAAATGTTGTGAAATTTGACATGATTTTGCAACTCTAAGGCAAGAAAACTAGGAATTCTGACATGACACACCCTACAAGAGCAGTTTCAAGGACTATATCCAGTGACATGTAGTTTTAGCACAAAATGTAATAACACCCAGTTTCAGCACAAAAGGCAACAAATAGCTATTTCTTAAGCACAACATCAATCAAGACTCCAAATCAATCATAAAAGACATCAAATCACTCCAAACATACCAGATACTCAAATTTGGAACAAATTCTGCATTCTAAGCATATTTCACTTTCTCATTGTCATAAGGAGGAAAGGTTGAGACTCCAAGCCAAAGCAAAAGAGGGGGTCTCCATTTGGTAAAATGGGGCGTTTGTGCAAGGCACAACAGGGCGCCAATTTTTTTTGCAATAAAATAATATTTTATTATTATTTTATTTTTTTCTTTCTTGGCATCACTTTTTTTTCCTTGGAAAAATTAAATAAAGAAAAATTGCCTTCTTATTTATTTTCCCACTTTCAATTCTCCAAGCCTTGATTTTTGCCTTGGCTAAAATATCATTATTTTTGGCTTTTATAAAAATATTATATAACATTGCTAGACAAAAATACAAATAAAATGAAGTGTTAAGCCAACTTTCTAGTTTCCAAACCTTCAAGGTTCTAGCTCAACCTATAAACAAGTCATGCTAAAAAAGGGGACATTATAGGTGCTCCTCTTCTTCTTTCTTTTCTTTATTTTATTTTCTTTTTTCCTTCCTTCCTAGGTCGCTCACCTCCTTAGCAATTTTCTTTATTTTATTTTGCTTCACCAAATGGCTCACAAAAATATTAGAAGTTATCCCACATCACAAATTTGCCCAATAAGATTAGTTAAACATAAATAACCCAAAAATAATTAGGATTACTTAGTATTTAACCAATTAGGTTATTCCCTAGCCCTTCTGGCTTAGCCTACGGGAATAGAATAGGCTAACCGCCTCAATTAGGTGATCACTCGGAAAAAAGGGGTCATTACAAATGGGGTCCTTTATCTCCTCATCATTAGGGGCTTTGAACCCCGCCCCACAAACAGTAATGGCATCCACCATGTTTTGCCAATAAGGAGACCTAACACAAATGAATTAAATAAAATAAGTATTGTAAAATTGAGAGTTTAACTTTGAATTCTACATACCTCTAAAATAAAAAATTCAAGAGACAAAGAATCAAAGTTTCAAACTATATATTTTAAAACAAAAAAAAAAGAATTACCTGACTGCGTGGAATGGAATGGTGCAATAAAACCAAAGTCTCCAATTGCACTTCTAGCTGCATCATGTTTATCTTTGTTCCAACCCATGCTCTCAAGTGACGGTTGGGAACCTAGAGTAGTGCATGGCAAAATATATGAATCTAACCTAGTTGCACAAACTCTAGGCCCAATGCTAACACTGCCACTACCACTACCACTACCTGTAGATGGACGAACTGGAGGAATGGGACAAATGATTACCATCTCCTCTCTTTGCCTCTTTTTTAGTTATTTTTGCTCATCAAAAGTTTCTAATTGAACTTGCACTTCACGCATAACTTTAGTAGGCACTGTATCTCATGGTTTAGTATCTCGGCATGGTATACGTGCAAGATGGTATTTCAATCTATTAATGTCTCCCCCTCCCAAAGGTTTTTTGCAATGAAAAAAAGTTCTCTCCTCTCTTTTCCCCAGGGATGGCATGTTTCCAACAAGGGTCCCTTCTAACTGGGTTTGACATTGTGATTAAGACAATTTATAAATCTAAAGAATACTGCAATAACATATAAATAGAAAAAAAATTAACATTTATGGTTTATAATTAAACTAATATAAAAAATCTAGGGTTTGCAACTATAAAACTAAAAAAAAATTCAAAAACATCTAGGGTTTGTTCAACAAAAAAATTAAACACACCTAAGGTTTGTTCTTTGGTCCATTAAAACAAAATAGAAAATAGAAAAAAGAAATGTAAAAGAGAAATGGAATTTTTATTTAAAAAACAAAAGAAAAACTTCAAAATACAAACTTACCTCTTAAATCATGCTTGAAATCAATGGTGAGCTCTTCCCAATCCTTTGCAGACTCCTCTAGATGCATCAGAAGTAGCTACAAACCTGCCCAAATGTGATTCAACTACCGATTTTTGTTCAATCTCCTTGCTGGTTTCCCTTCAATGCAAAATCCAATTTTTGCTCAAAACTCTCATTTTTTCTTCTCCTTTGGCTTGAAAATGAAATAAAGTTGCTTTTAGGGTGTAGGAGACAAATATGTGTCTGTTTTTTTGAGAAGTGTTTTTTTTTTCTTTTTTTTTTTTTGGGTGTTTTTACCAGTGTTACGAGACTCGCCAGGACTCGCTTAGACTTGGCGAGTCCGAGGCGAGCCAGGCTGGCCGAGTCTAGGAGACTCGGACTCGGACTTGGCCGAGTTTTTCCCAGACTCGCCGATTTCTCCAGACTCGCCGGACTCGCCTGGAACCGGCGAGTCCCGTCAAGGAAACTCGGGAAAAAGTGAAAAAATCAGGAACACGGTGACAGTATATTTCAAAATATATTTAAGTATAAGTTTTACTTTAAATATTTTGAAATATACTGTCAGGATGTTTGAGATAGGTTCCGGATCCATGGGATTTAACACGCAGATTCTAGATTTTGGAGGATCCATCAGATTTCAGACTTAACCAATTTTTTAGGGTTTTGGGGTTTCAGACTTAGTCAAATTCAGGGTTTCGATTTTGCACAAAAAGAGTAGAGGACAAATCATTGGATCCTATTGATTTGGATGAGATAGATCCTATTGATTTGTCGAATTTTTCCGTGTTTTCTCCAAGTTTTTGTTGACTAGTCAATTTTGGCATCATTTAAGACCTACCATTTATGCCTTCGTAGGAAGGCGAAGGATGCAGGCTCCTCTGAGCCATAGACTTCTAGACTCTAGTTATTGTTTTGATATTTCATATTTGTTTGGAACATTTGATGTCATGGATTTCATATTCAATGAGTTTTGTATACATTTGACTATATTTATAATTTATATATCTAAGTTTGCTATTTCCTTCAGTAGCTCAGCTACAATTTGTGTTTATACTTATGTGATCGATGTATACTTGTGTATGTGATCAAATTAGCTTCTATTTGATGATGTTATTGTGTCTTTAAGGTTTATTTAATAAAGGGTGCATGAAACAAGTTTTAAATCCTTAAAAATCTCTAAATTTCTTGGGTTTTTCACTTTGCCGAGTCTGTGCCGAGTCTAGGCACTGAGTCCTGAGTCCCGAGCCGAGTGACCCTCGCCGAGTGACCCTCGCCGAGTGACCCTCGCCGAGTTTGAGTCTTGTAACTATGGTTTTTACCCTACTCGGCCACGGCCGAGTCTTGCCATCGAGACTCACCCAGAATCGGTGAGTCTGGTGAGTACCCGACCGCCGAGTCTCCTAGACTCGCCTAGGGTCACCCGGCTCGCTACTTGCCGAGTCTGGGCGAGTCTTGTAAGTATGAAGTGAACAGATATACATTCAGACCAATACAAGAAAATAAAGAAAACAGAAAGACTTGGGCAAATTGCCTAAAAAGTACATCTAGTTATTATTCATAGACATGCACTCCGGCAGGGTGCCTACTTCTCATGCATATAAATTTGAATGGTAATATAAACATCATATGACACAGAATTGATTGCGATTCTTTCAGATTTAAAATGAAATATGATATCATCAAGATTTATTTTGCATCAAAACAGAAACAAAAAATGTACTAGTAGACTGATTTATAGTACCAGGAGACCTGTAAACAGGTGGAGATAAAAAGCTAGGTTTGTAAGTCTGTACACACTAAAGCAGTCCAAGACTTGTTAGAGAACTCAGTTCTCATGTTACAGCATACCCATGTTTTGGGGGTTCACACTGTGTATCCCGCACCCTCGTAGAGTGCATAATCCCTCACCATTGCACCCACATATCCATGTTTCATGGGTTTCCTGTGTACCTTCGCACCCACAAACTTGTGCAACCTTGAAATTTTAATGTTTTTTGACATCCTTGAATATCTAATATACTATTATACATTTCCAAGATGCTTTCAGAATGTTTCTATGCTGGAAATATTTACACATTGGATATGGGAAAATTAGGAATGTTTCCTGTAATGTATCCTTTGTGGGATCCGGTCAGAAAGAAAGAAAGAAAGAAATAAAATTATATTAGTGTCCATGGATGACCAAAGTAGTTTGTGGAATGGACATAATGACAATCCTCCAAAGGTCAAAATTATGAAGGAATCAGGTCCTTACTTGGTGCCAGACTTAGAACTATCTTGATTCTTTATGCTGTCAAAGATGGCTGTAAACTTTATGCTGTTTCTTTGAGTTGTAAAGTAGAAATTATACTTGAATATGCAAGGCAAATTTCTACATACTCTCTTGAGCTCACATTATATGAAATCACTAACCTTTCACATGTTTCCTATAGGGCACCAATTGGGCAAGGATATGGTCTCACAGAAACTTGTGCAGGAGCAACATTTTCAGAATGGGATGATACAACTGTTGGACGTGTCGGTCCACCTCTTCCTTGTTGCTATGTTAAGGTACATCAGCTGTTATTGGTTTTAAACAGTCTGAAAAAGGGGGATGCAGCTTTAAAGAGAAGCACAAAAACATTTTGTTATCAATAGTTAGTGCAAAAGAAACTTACACAGTTAATTCCAGAATCTCACTAACAAATAGTTTAACTGTTTGCATATGATATTCTTTCTATGAAGAAGTGCTGTTATCTTTTTTCTTTTGGAAAGAATTGCATCTTATATTACACATGTCAAAATGAGAGTTACATGAGCTTAACAAAATGATTACAAGGAAAATTCTATCCAGTGATAACTAGGAAAGATATCACCAAGAAGCACACAAAGGTTTTGTATTTGTTTTAATCAATGGCTAGTCCTTTTGCATATGATATTTATTTATTTATTGAGGAGTCTCTTGTTTTGATGGGATATTGAGAGAAAAGTTCTATATGAATGTTAAGGTGTTTTGCATTGATTTCTGTTTGAAGCTTTGAAGTCATCATCTTAACTAAGTTGTGCATTTAGCTCCCCAAATTGCTAAACCAATGTGCACAAACAAAAGATGCTTTTTGGTTTACATGGCAAACTTCAGTGTGATACAAAGAACAACTCATCGAATGTACCTTATGATTATGGCAGGACGCCTTATTGTCTATAGTATATGTGCTTACAAAATGGTGGCCCAAGCATGCGAGTGTGGAAAGGCAATTTACACATTATCAATCCCTCATTTCCTATAGCCTGGAGTCTGAAATTCATGCTTCTTGAGGGAAACCCAGGAGTCTTTTATAGCTGACACTTAATGAGAACTGTCTTAGGACATTAGTTCATATGGAAATGAAGGGAGAAACAAAGATTGAAGTTGCAGAGAATTAGTACCATCCTAGAATAGGCTTTGGAAGAGAAGTTTGTTGTTCATGACCAATCTTGTTATTTAGGGGATATGAACTTTTTGAAAAGTAGGAATAAATCTTCATTTAGGAAACTTCCATAAGTTTGTAAGTTATTTATTAGGTGGTATCTCTGAGATGTGCCTTATCCTTGAAGCATTTCTAATCAGTACATATTCCTAACAGCATCAGATTTTCGAATAGCTGTGCTAATATAGCTTACTTCCTGAAGCTACTATTTTGGCATCATGATAATGCTATACATCTTGCTTTTCAATTTCACTGTTATTTCTGCCTCAACTATACAGATCTATTACAATTGTCTAGCATAGGTGGGTGTATTATAATTATAAATTCATTCATTTGAACATGGCGAGGGTGTAAATATCTTGACTTCTGATTATGCCAAATTCTTTGGTTCTTATTGTGGTTAAATTCTTGAAAGATATTGGTCCCTACCAGATGGGTTATTTTCCACCATACTTCCTGAAGTTATTGTATACTTATAGTCTCTTTACATATTATGTTTTTTCTTTGCAGCTGGTGAATTGGGAGGAAGGTGGATATTTGGCAACTGATTCTCCAATGCCTCGGGGAGAGATTGTTGTTGGTGGACCAAGTGTAACTCTAGGATATTTTAAAAATGTGGCTAAAACTGATGAAGTGTACAAGGTGAGTTAAAGGTAGGGGTCAATATGTAATTGGAAATTGTTTGGATAATAATATTGAATAATCTGTAATGGTTTTGATGGAAAAGTTGGACGAGAATGGGACACGATGGTTCTATACAGGTGACATAGGGAGATTTCATCCTGATGGTTGTCTTGAGATCATTGATCGTAAGAAAGACATAGTAAAGCTACAACATGGGGAGTATGTTTCCCTGGGAAAGGTAAATGATGCACAGTCTTCATTATCATTTCTATATTTGGTCATTAGTTACCAATTGCTTGACTATGCTACATTTCATGCTTTTGCTTTTTGTAGGTTGAAGCAGCTTTAGGGGCAAGCAATTATGTAGAAAATATCATGCTGCATGCAGACCCATTCCACAGTTATACTGTGGCTCTTGTAGTACCAAGACGACAAGCTCTTGAGAATTGGGCACAGAATGTGCATTTAGACTACACAGATTTTAGAGACTTATGTCAAAACAAGGATTCAAATAAAGAGGTT
Organism: Cunninghamia lanceolata; assembly: GCA_027924645.1. Lineage (NCBI taxonomy): Eukaryota > Viridiplantae > Streptophyta > Pinopsida > Cupressales > Cupressaceae > Cunninghamia > Cunninghamia lanceolata. The sequence continues at coordinate 6,388,366 of BSBN01000165.1, read as the reverse complement.
TATGGGTCACTTTTGAAGGTTTGTTTATTGGTAGATCTTATTGCTATATATAGGCTTTATGTAATTTAGATGTATCAAATTCCATTCATATTGAATAGTTTTTACATCGAGACTGTTCTATCTAAAAGGTTTTGCTTTTAATATTATCTACTCTTCTGGCCATAGGCAGCTTATTTCAGGTTTATATATCATGTGGTAGTATTTACTCAATGACCTTTTCCGAAAAGATGATTTCATGCCTATCCTTGGTTTCCATTCATAGACTAAATGGTCCTGAACTACAAATATATTTGTACTAGCTCCTAAATAAACCAATCGTTCTTTTGTGTGGCGTGCAAGGAGGTTTGGAAACTATATGTACTAGAGTAGTATAAGGACATGGCCTATAATTACAGTAATTCTAAATGTATGAACAACAGTAGTATAAGGGCATCAACTCTAAATGCTGAAATTTGAGAGATAATATCAACTGGGTAAAATTATGCACAGGGTAGTAATTGAACTATGAGAATAAATAGCAAGTACATAAGTTCATTGTTGATTTAGAAGGTGCAACATGATCCTCAGTAGGAGGTTAATGTTTAATCTTGTAGTCAGTTTCACTTTTTAAAAAAATATTGGCCTATCATTGACTGCTGTACTAACAGTTAAGATTTGCAATCCAATTCTTGTTTTTACTGGATGTGGAAAAATGAAATGAGAAATATGACAGAATTCAAACTATTTATACCATAAAATCTGGTATAAGGTTCTGGTCCCCAACTTGCAACTAAAAATCAGTACTTTTTCATCTTCTGAAGCTGAAACTATAGGAAAAGGGTTTTTGATGGAATATAAAATTCATTCACAATAGATAAGCTGATACAATATTGGAAATGTAAGATTGGAACCTTTGAATTTTATGTAACGTATTTTCTTAAAATGGGCAATTAAAATAAGTTGTGAAGGGGTATTTCTATTGTTTGATAAATCACTTACTTTCTTATATTGTACAAGTGCAAGACTTTCAAGTAACCTTTGACTAATAGACCAAACCTTGGAAAACATGGTTGTTTTATATTATGATCCTAATATGATATATTCCTAATTATAATAAGTTAAGCACTTGTGGCATGCTTAACCTTAATAGATTCATTTATTAGTTTTAGTTATTCCTTAAGATAACTTAGTTAGAATGAAGGGGTGTGTTCCCACATAGTTATGCATATAAATAAGGAGAGAAAGACTCTCCCAAACCATCATATCTTCTAATATTGAATTTACATATTATTTTCTGATTATTGGAGGTCACCGCCTCGAAGTGGTCTGCTATTTTACAGATTTTTACATTGATTTTCAAGAAATATCATAACAAGTGGTATCAGAGCTACGATTTGGGCCAAGATTTTTGTTTCCGCCGTAACTCTCAAACCATTGCGAATTTGGACTTGATTTTTCCTAGGTTTTGAGGTAATTGGTAGGTAAGGTTTCAGGTAAAAAATCAGAGTTCTATCATAAGTTTTGCACTAGTTATTTTAATTTTTTTTCATTAATTGGCTCTATAGGCTGCAAATATTGGAATTTTTAATTTTTTTTTACATTTTTGGAAAGATAAGAAAAAATTAGGTTGGGTTAGTTCTTTGTATTTTATTATTAAAGATAAAATATAATCCGTAATTTAGTGGTCAAAGTTAGGTCAAAATTTTATTATTTTGTGTAAGAACCCTTGCCAAATTTGATCTAAATTTCTGATTCTGATCTGAGTTTTCTGATTTGGTTTTCTTGTTTGTTTGAGAGTTTTTTATGAGTTTTCAGTTTGGGAATGCATTTGCCATATGATAATGCCAATAAAGAACAATTTGCAAATAAAATAACAACAAACCAATGGACTGAAATAGCAAAACTGAGGTCTGATTTAACTCAGAACAGCAAGGTAGTCTTTATTCAAATTAATGATTTGAATTGATTGCAATACAATGACATACCCGTTTGATAGTATCAATGATATGATGCATATGAATGCCAAATCATGCCAAACCAACAATGTGTAGGTGCTGCTCACAACTCTGATTTTTGGGACAGATCTGATACAACTTTTCTAAATAAAACTAATAGAGATAAACAGATTTGTACCAAAAAGTTGCAGATTAATACCAAATATTTTTTTATTCCATTCAATATATTGCTTATACAAACACTGTATAACAGGGGAGCATTTCCAAGATTAGACCCCTTTCCCTAACTACGAGAAGTCTATTTAAAACCCACAATGGTTGCCAAGTAAAACACAACCGTCAACAACTACTTAGAAATTGACTTTTAACAACTACCTCAAGCCAACAAGTAATTAACAGAGTCGGAAATAACCATATGGACAAAACATAACTAAGGTATAATACGCTAACTACAACAGTATCCTCAATTAGAGTGCAAGGAAGGATTGAAACACTATAAGAGTCAATGATGTGTTCACAATGAAGATTGTAAAAGACTTGAGCAGCCAAAGTCATGTTCGTATTTTAAATTATGCACAATAGGTCATCACCGAATTTCTTATATAAGAGAGTATGGCTTCAACTCTCAGCCCTACAGACTTCCACAGTATCCCAGTGATCACATTCTTCTAATGGAGTATTGCAGGCAAATCTCAGTAATACATGAATGTTGCCAGAAGAGACTCAAGTCAGGGGTTAGTTTTCCAATCTAGATTGGACCATACAAGTGTATTAATTCAAATGATGCCAAGTGCATAGGTGCTGAAATCTCCTATTACAACTTGAAGCCTCATCATACTATCAGATGTTCTGATTCTAAGGCATTATTGGTTGGAAAGCTAGGAACTAAATTTGCATGAGCTAGATATGGAAGATTTGTGGGCAAATCACCTAGGTGAATTTGAGGCTCGAAGAAGAAGACATAGTAGGTTGACCTTAGATCAGCTAAGGATGCTTGCAGTTCAAGCGTTGCCAATTGATTTAGAGGAGACAAGAGAGTATATTTTATCCCCTCGGTTTGTTCAAACAAAAACATGTTCAGCCATTATCACCAGTCGATTGGTCACTTAAGGATGGAACTACCGAAGACATCATGAATAGAACAGTTGTGGATAGATCCAATGCATTTGTGGAAAGGAAATTGGCTGAAAGAACTCAAGGAATTTTTCATGGGAAAAGGACAAGACAACCTGATGGAAGCATAGAAATAGTTATAGATGTAGAAAATGTAGCTGTTAGCATCGAAGATAAAAAGGCAAGGTTGAAGGCTGAAAACAAAGCACTCAAAGCATATATTGTGCATCTAAAGAATCTAGTGTCAGAACAAGGAGCTCGTTCACCATTAAGTATTGAAGACATTCCTAAAAAAAATAGCTAGATGAATGGGTTGCTCATAGTAAGACAATTCAACTGTGGACCAGCAATTTGAATAAAGATGGTTTGAGGATCATTGAAGAATTATTTACCTTGTTGAATGAGATTCAGGATGCTACTTTGCAAGCAGTTGAATTAGAGTTTTCTTTCACTACCAGTGTTGTAGTTTGTGATGGTTGTTTGGATCACCTAGAGCTAATTAAATATTTGGGAATGGAAGAACTTGTAATAAATAGTTCAAATGATTATCAAGTTCTAGATTGGGTGGCTGGCTATCAATTGATTTCCGAAATACAAACACTTGCTTTGAAGACCATCAAAGAAAACATATCAAAATTACAGACAGCTGAACGAGATGTTTTGTCTTTCTGTGATCATTTGCCTATCACATTTTCAGATAATAATCTAGATATAACAAACAATGGTTTTGAGTAGTTAGTTGATGGCACAATTTGGAGGGTCGTCCTATAACATTGGCAACATGAATGAACTGATGAAAGTGGCCATGAGAATTGGAGCTTTTAGGCTCAAGTTGCCAAATTATCAAGTGTTGGTCATGGGAAGTAGAGATTTTGTTCAGTGTCAATGGAGAAAGGAAAAATTCACTTAGAAGCCCCCTATGATTGAGATAAGGGACTTTGAAATTAAAGTTCAACTGGCTACAGAAAAAGAAATAACACCTACATCACCGATCATTCAGGATCAAATGAAGAAAAGAATGACTTAAGTTAGTCATTTATGGATAATTAATATTTTGTCCATGTTTTATTTTTGAACACAAGTGCCTATTTTGGCTTATTGTATTTATTTAATTCTTTTAGAATTATTTTAGTTTAGAATATTTTATTTCCTTATTTTAAGAGATAGAGGTAAGGTTTGCTTTGAAGCAGAATTAAAAACTAATATTTTAATATTATTTTGTTCTTTAAAGCAGCCTCTTGAAGGCTTATAAATAAGTGCTAAGAGCACATTGTAAAGAGGAAGGAGGATTTTAGAAGAGGAGAAAGAGAGTTAGAGTTTTGCTTATGCTGCTGAATTTTCATTCAAGTTAGAAGTTAGTGTTGTAATCGTGCAAGTTGAAAGACAAGTAATGAAGAAAGTTCATGTTAACTTTGTGTAGCATTGATTTTCGAACTCCCAGAGTAGTTTTGAATGCTTTGTAGTAATTACTTGTTTTCATCTCTTTTTCGTCCCTGCTGTCATAAGTGCCATATTTTCTTATTTGATCAAAATCAATTGTTACTAATGATCTTTGTTTTAATCATCAATTAACATTGTTGTTCAATGCATACAATAGTTTAGTTGTTAAAATTGATAAATTTGTTGGTGAGATAGAAGATTTTTAGGTCTTGTGCTCTAACCTCTGAGGTCATAAATAGATGATCTTTGTTTTAATCATCAATTAACATTGTTGTTCAATGCATGTAATAGTTTAGTTGTTAAAATTGATAAATTCGTTGGTGAGGGAAGATTTTTAGGTCTTGTGCTCTAACCTCTAAGGTCATAAACAGATAGGTCAAGTTTGCTTTTTCAGTAATTTTATATTTATGCAAAACCTCAAGGGACAAGTTGTACAATGTATACAACAAACTTGTTTTTTGTTTTAGATATAGGAGTAGATTAAATCAGGGAGCTTCCCTTACAAATTTGAAGAGAGGTTTTCCTCATTCGCTGTTCCATTTTGTGTTGTCATAAAAGTGATAAATTAAAACGCCAATAGTTTTTGGCGCCCACCATGGGGCATGTGTTGCTGAAATTCATCTCATGAATGATTCAAGCTCCTATCTTGTGTGTCTAACTTCATTTGAAGATTTTCAGAGACAAGAAGGTTCGATTAAAGATATCAAAGCTCAAAAGCAATGGATGATCACAACAATAAGAGGAAGAAGCTCCATTTCTTCCACTGCTGTGGGGAGATGTTATTGGACCTCTTGCGTCCCAAGATTGTCATCCTTTTCCTCAAGGATCTAGAAAAACATTTTCCTAAGTTCTATGGCAATGGTTCTCAACATCTGGAAGAACACATTTCAGTTTTCATCACTGCTTGTGGAATGCTGGGAGTATCTCATCAAGATGTAGTTGTTCGCCTCTTTGTTGAGACTTTGGTCGGCAAGGCAACATATTGGTTTCATCACCTTACTCCTAGATGCATCACCCATTGGAATCTCATGTACGAGAATTTCCTCCCTCGCTTTAAACTAGCAGAAGACGAACATCTCCTGTTTACTCAGCTGACAAGTTTCAAGAAGATACCCAATGAAAATATGCAGGAGTTCATAGCTCATTTTAATCAACTTGCTAGGAAAATGGATGCCATGTTAAAGTCCTTTCCGCATATTCTTCTAAGTTATTTCATCAATGCTTTGCCTTCTAAGATCGCTTTCTTTCTCAAAATGAGTGGAATAGACACACTTGATGAAGCTCAATCAGGAGCAGTAAAATTGGAAAATGATATGCTCACTACAGGAGAATGAACAAGGAGATGTGAGGTAGTCTTGTTTCAAACACATGGACACACAAGCTTCAAAGATGGAGGAAGAAATCCTTCTATATTTCAAGAGTAAGATTTTGTGGGACCAAAAGCCTTCAACTTGGGGTGTGTGATGTTTAAATGCATCTACTTTATCACCAAGATTCACTGACTTTTTGGAGTGGATGGAGATGCTTTTGGCCTCATAAATGCAGTTGTCTTGCGAGACCAAAAACAGTACTTTGGTGGCACCTAAAGTTAGATTTTTTTACATTTTCAGGTTCCTCTAGAAAAGTCCTGCACTTTCAAAAAAACGCCACCTCGTTTTGAGGCTGCATGCAAAAGTTATGGTTTCTGGAAGATGGAGGACAAAATGAGCACTAAAGGGGTGGTTTCATCACTGTCAACTTCTCAACATCGTCTCCCTTTGAAGGTTAATATTGTAAAGAGGATTTCAATTAGATTTTTAATTAGACTATCGTATCACCCCAGCTAAGCCTGTGAGTTGATATTTTTCTTGAAGCACTTTCTGCAGATTCTAGATGGTTAGATTATTCATCTTGACTATTTGCAACATTATTGGTGACATGGCATTAGATTGCCTCTTTTCCAACTAAGACCATGCTCAATCCAGCTGCATGATTAGAATGTCATCATGTTTCTAGGAAGGATAGGATCTACAAAAACATTTCCCCATAGGAGGTGAAAATCAAAGAACATTTCATTTTTCTGATCCCCTTATATTCAGATACCAATCTTTGTTATGTATATACCCTTGTAATGTCCTCATTTTCGGAGTGATCACCAAGTGGAGTTGGCTAGCCTATTTCCATTCCCGTAGGCTAAGCCGGAGGGCTCAGGGAATGACCTAATTGGTGAGTTTTCACACAGCCAATTTTTGTAGGGCAAAATGAATATGGAGTATGACTTGGCATAATTTTGTGGTAATTTTGAGGAAGTCAACACTAGTCAAATAATTTGCCCTAAGGTGGAGCAACCCAATTGGAGGATGGAAAATAGAGAAAATATGGAAAAATGCCTATGGGAAAAATAAACTTATTTTATGATCTCTTACCTTGAGGAGGACGACTTGAATTGAGGTCAAATTATGGTATATCACATGCCTAAATGGTTCGCCCTTGGAGAATGGAAGGACGGTAGAAATAGCATAAAATAAATTAATATTATCTCTTGTGTTTGGGCGCCAAAGGGAGATCGGCCTAAGGAGAAAATAATAAAAAAAGACAAATCTTCAATTTGTATTTTGAGCGCCTATCTTGTCTTGAGGTGGTCGGCCAAACTTGGGAAGAAAAAAGTAATAAAAATAAAAGGATTATCATGCCTAGGTTGGTCGTGAGGAAGGAGAGAAGATGGTGTATAAATAGGAGATCATTTGAGGCATTTCCATCATATCATTCATTCCTAATTTGACATTGAGTTTACCTCATTTGTCTGCAACGTTTGTTGGGCATGAATCCAAGGACAAAAACCCTTGTGATTCTTGGTGAGTTGGACGAAAACCTAGCTCATCTTTGTGGAGGTTTCTGTTGGCAAGAGACACTATATGGATTCATGGTTGTTGTCATTGATGGCAACAAAGGTCATCCCACATATCCGCAAGTCATAATGTGTCTCTACCGGAAGTCAGAATAAAGACTGTTGTGGTCCGGTGAACAAGAACAGAGCATGTGGCAAGGTCCGACAGATTGATCCGGATCTCTCAGAGGAAGTGTCTTGGTGCAGTGCGGATTTGGGGAAGTCAAGAGGACTACCTTGAGTGGTATATTCCAAGGATTTAGCCTCCGGTGATGGACAAGGAAAAAGATATGAATAGTTGAGTACCGGATTCCTGAGACACAGTCAAAACAGAGGAAGAACTGACTGACAGAGTATCAGACTACTTTCCGGATGTGTTACTGTTGATGATAAAAGTTGTGAAGGCATGAATCATGTTTGGCCGACATGATTAATGATATCTACTAGTATATGCTTGATCCGCATTGCTTGGTGAGCAAGGATTCAGCCGACAGAACAAAGTTTGTAAGAAACTAGACTGTTCCGGATGCCGACTAGAAAGGTGATGAAATTACTTGTGCGGATATATATAGAGGATGGATTTAGTTGTGAAGAGAGTGAAGGAATTAATATATATGCGAATAAGTCCAGAACAGAGCAGAAATAGCAAAAAGGATCCGGTATGTGAAAGATAGCAGAATAAAGAACAGAGGAAAGATGAAGTGCAGCAGATCAGTGTACTGAGCCTAACCGGAACTGAACTCCAGCATATGCAGATGCTTCCAATCAGTTCAAGACTGTGATTCTTATCACTTTGTAGACAGTGTGTCTTCTTGTAGGCAGTGGGCCTCTTGTGAGCAGTGTGCTCGGGCAGTGAGCCCTAATTGGCAAGTGCCATTTTGTAAATTCCTATTCTTCTAACAGAGAATAATTTTTGGGTTAATCACCCCGTGGTTTTCTCCCTTAACAGGGTTTCCACGTCAAAAATTACTGTGTCATATGTTTCTTATTTCATGGTAATGTTTTTGTGTTTGATTCAATGCTGCATTAATTAATAAGAAAGTTCAAAAAGGGAAATAATTAGGATAACTGATTCACCCCCCCCCCTCTCAGTTATCAACAGTTTCATCACGGAAACCTACTTGCACTTCATTGGAGATCTACGCAGATTTGGAGCTGATTTGCATATTCAGATTTTTGGATCAGATTGGAGCAGCATTCCTTTTGGTGGCATTTTGGTGTTCATTTGGCGTTAGGCATTGCCCTAAATTGGAGCACCATCTTTGAGAAGAGCGAATTGGCTTTTGGGTGGCGAATTCGTCATTGTGTAGGGTTTCTTAACCCTAATTCCTAGCAGCAGCCCAGTGCCAACCTTGTAGAGGATTTTGGAGATGCATTCTTCATCATTTGCATGTGATTTGACATCCTCAAGGGAGCGCCGCCTAGCTGATGTAATTTACCCAGCTAGGGTTTGTGTTTGGGCATTCATTCTACATCATTTTGGTATGTAAACACCTATTGTTAGATCTGATTTGTAAGAATTGAGTTGTATTTGGGCATGTTTGAGCCTATTCATTTGATGTAACTCCATAATCAGAAGTCCTGATTTGTAGCAGCAGACTGTATAATCCAGAAATCAGATTTGTTCCATGTATATGTTTGCAATTTGATGTTATGTATGGTTGGATAAGTTCAAGCTTGAAGATATAATCATAAGGGTTCATGATTGCTTGATTATTTGAGCATTTGGTTGCATATATGTTCGCTGTCCCTGTTTAATTGAAATCAGAAAATCAAAGCAGAACTCTAGGGTTTCAGCAGAAAACTAAAAGTGCAGAAAACTACGGCAGAAATCAGAAAACTAAAATCAAAATTTTAGGGCGGATCCCATTGGGGATATTACAACCCTGATAAGAAATTATGTACATTGTTTCTTGAAATTGTAACTATCCTTAGGTGTAGATCATTTGTGTGCTTTTTTGAGCCCACTAGATTGTTAAATCCCTCTTTTGTTCTAATTTTAATTATTGAAGCATGAATGTTACATGACCAAGAGATTCATGAACAAAAATGAGGGATATTCATCCATGTGCTCTCTTCGTAAGTAGTTATTGTATTTTAAGTATGGTTCTTAGCTATTTTGAAATCTTGATTTGTTTTAATATGATCTTCGAAAATTGAATATTTGATGTTGAGCTACATGCAAATTCCATTTTTTCCTGTAAGCAAATGCATGTATTATAACTTTTTCATGTGACCTTTAACATTTAAGTGAACAAACTTAAGATGCAACCTGCAACGAACCAATTGGTGCTAACCTATATGGACACAAGTATCAAATGTGTAGCCCTAGTAGAATTTTGGGACCTTTTTTAAGGAAGCCAAGAACTCGAAGGAATATATTCTAGTTCCAAACCAGGCATCTGACATTAAAGCAGAGATGGAGACATTGGTGCCCTAGTTCAGTTATGCCCTTGATGTGAACTTTCAGATAATTTCCATAGTCAACCTTTATATCCCTAAAGATGGATCCAGAATTAGGATATGAAACTTTAGATAATTATAATTTTCATATGCAAATGATTCCAGAAGTTTCTAAAAAATTTGTACCCTGCAAACAAGATAACCCGAACTACAATTTTGACAGTGTTCTGAGAGTATCTTCCAGTAACTGTTCTTGATGGTTTTCTGAGGGAGCTCCAAAAAGAATATCATATCAGAAACATGTGCTTGAGTCCCTTCAATAGGAAAGTTTCTACATTAACTCGAGTAGACTTATGTTTAATCTAAGGTGTGGTGGTGTATTTCATAAAATAGGATGAGGATTGTGTTCCTTCATTTTGTATTAAGAATTGTGCTCTCTCTTTACTTTTTTTAGTCCTGTTGACTTACTTGTTCACAATCTTTGTGCCTCTCTCTCTCTCTCTAGCAGACAGACGCTTGACTTTTATAAGCAAGTTAAAAATAGAACTGCACAAGCTGCATTACAATGCATTGTTCAGTAATTTTTAATTTCTTTTGGGGTTGTCTTTATCAGGCTGGCGAAAACTCAAAGCTTGAGAAATTTGAAATTCCAGCAAAGATCAAGCTACTTCCTGATGCATGGACCCCTGAGACTGGTCTTGTCACAGCAGCTCTCAAGTTAAAGCGAGAAGCTTTAAAGAAGACCTTTTCAGAGGAATTATCTAAATTGTACGAGTAGATGGAGTTCTTTTGTAACTTTTTAGCGACTGAAGGGGTCTTATTCATGTTTTACTGTATAAACTCAAATTATGTCTTTGAGGTTTTATTGTATCTTAGTATGAGATTCTGATGGCCTGATGTTTCCCAGAGAAATTTTATAAGTGAACAACTGATTATTAAATGAACTTTATAGTCCCATCTAAGTTTTGGCATAATGATTTGCAGGAGTATTTATGTCACATGGATTTGATGGTTACTCTTTTGGCAAGAATTGTATGGGTACATGATGTTACCAAGACTCTACTCATAGAAAACATCTACAACTGTAGGTGCTTTCTAAATAAGGAATATTTGCAGGTATCTTTCTTAGATATCTACATATGTAGTTTGAGAATGTCAATAATAATATATTTTTCAAATGTTTTATTGTGTCCGTATCTAGGTGTGGAGAAATTGCATTACATCAGCAGCTCAGGGTTACTTAAAAAATGTAGAAATGGATGTGTATCTCTAATGACTGAATAATATTCATGTAGATTGTTTCTGCTTCAGTTTGCTGAGGCATTTGCATGGTCATTAATGCAACTCTTTTGCATGTCATCAATGGCATGCAATATGCGGTTGACTTAAAGAAATACAATGAGACATTTTGAACCATTGTTGTGCAAATGCTTAATACGACTGAGCTGTAAAGTTTATAACAAATATCAAATCAAAAAATAAAGGACAAAGCTAAAATGAAAAACAAGCGACAATGAAAGACCTACTAGAAGGGCTGAGTAATCACATTAAAAAAAGAGACTACCTGCAAAAGCTCATCAAAATTGTTGGAAGAAAGAATGCACGGAGTTAAAAAGGATTGGATGGCACAAACTTTAACGAGTGTGGTTTCTACGTATTAGTGAATTGAAATATACTTTCCCGGAAGAATGAAGAGTTATGCGAAAATTTTTGTTTGATAGATGTTTTATTTCAACAAATTGCACACAGAGTATTGCTTGGAAAGTAAACAGCTTCATAAAATAAAATATTCGTAACCAAAAGATTTTTTCTGGAATTTTATTATAATTCAACTGTCTGGTGAATTGCCCAAACAACTCTATTCAGACTCTGCAGAATTTAACAATGGATTCAAAAGCAAACAAGAACCTGATAAAAAATACGCTGTTCTGAATATAGAACTACTGTTGTCACGTCCAAAACTAATAATAGGAGCCGCGTTTTTTGCTGTTGGAAATCCTCCAGAATCTGCATGCACAGAAATTCGCCTCCAAGCTCTACGTCATACTCAGTGTAATGTACCTTAGTGGTTTATAACTGAAATATATCAACAACTTAGCAAGAAAATAGTTAGCTTCCAAATAATAACAAGTAGATGATGTGTCCAACAGCCAAATACTTTATTTCTTTGATTCAAATATTACCAATTCAAGACAAGGGTTCGCTGTTACAGAGTTCAAATCAGTTTGCAAACAATTACAACATGAACACCAAGATAGACAATGAATTTAGAATGATGATAGATTGTATTCAGTCTGATTGGAGCCTTAAAATACACTATAATGTCACTGTATGTGACCATTAGTGGACTGATAAAGCTGCTACAGTAATGATATCAATTCAGTCAATTGTATCTTCGCCTATGTGGACCCAAAACATTCATCATATGCAAATCGATATGCCCAACAGTGATGGGCAAACATCCAAGTCTTTAATCTATCCTTGCTACCTTCTGATATAGCTGTAGGTGAAGGCCGAAGGGTTGCAAGAGGTCTGTAACAGACTGTGGTAAAGAACACTGGTCAATTCTCCACAACGAATGATGCCAAGTCTTCCTTAAGGCTCCTCAATGATGAAGTAATGCTTGATAAATCTCTAAAACCCTGCAATATATGTCAACACCTGCAAATTGAAATCAATGGTGAAATTAGAAGCAAAATCACCTCTCAAGATGTAGGGGATCATCTCCCTACAAGCAAGGGCACATCTCCTTGCAAGAAAAGCATGAAAATCGGAATTCTCAAGCTTGTAATGAAATTGAAATCATACCAAATCCAGACATGTCCTCAAATGAGCTAAAGTCTTCTATTTATTCTCCTCGGCTAGGGTCGATTGGCTTCTTACATTGGAAGATGTTCTGAGCATTTAATCGATCCTTCTTGCATCAATGGCAAATTCTCCTTGGTGAGTGTAATACCTTTCTCTCTAACTTTCCTTGATGAATGTGTCATGCTATGGCTGAATCCACTTTGGGCGAAGTCTCTTTTCTTTCTTGAACGAATCCTCTATATCATGGCTGTTGGCGCTTCCTCCTTGAGCGAATGGCATTAAGACATGTTTTCTATCTTGGCCGATCCTTATCCTTGGCTAAAACATCAGCTTTTACCTTCTCCTAGGGCGAATGATATTGATATTTGCAACTTCTAAGCTTTGGTGAATGCCTCATGATTGGCGAGTGTATACCCTTAAGTCTCCCCATGCTAGTCGATCTCCTTGGCACATGATCCTAGGCGCCATTTCTTCTTCTTCAACCGTTGGCATTTGAATGAGGTAAATTCGAATTCTTTATATATAGGATCCCCTTTTATTTTTGGGCCGATCCTCACATATGGCTTGGGCGAATGCAAATGGACCCTTCTTAATGTCGCATGATCCAAGACCCTTGTCCAACTATTGCTTTTGTTTCTTTTGAATGGCTGTTGGAACTAGCACATGATCCAATGTATATTCCCCTCCTCCAATCATTGGCACATTCTCCTATGTAACCGTTTGGATTCCTTGTTCCATACGAATATTCTTTTGAAATGAACATTTTGAAATTTGAATTTACCTCCCTCTAAGTTGATGATGCCTTTGATCCCTCCTTAGCTTGGACCTATTTTAAATTCCATAAGAACTGATTATGGAAAATGTAATTGAAGATTTCATTTTCCCCTCAATTGAATTTGCCTTAAGAAATGTTAAAATAATACTTGGCTCGAAATTGGGGACATTACAAGTCTTCCCTCCCCAAGATTGCTTGTCCCAAGCAATCATCAATGGATACCAGGATCCCAAACCCATCTCTCCTTTCCACATGAACTCTCATTTATTATCTCAAAGATAGGCGATCCTAGGACCTCTTCCATTGTCAAATGAAGTGAACACATCTATGCACAAATTCCTCACCCAAGTGATGAAGCAATTCCTCCACTCAAAAATGTAGAAGCCAATATCAATCACTGACCCATCCAAACTGAAAATGAAGATTGATATCAAGAACCCCTGGGGAATGATGAATATAATCATGAATGAGAGTGAATCCATCCATATTATCTCGCTGCAGTAACTCAGATCAGCAACATACCAACTGAAAATGTCACCGAAAATGATATAGAAGGTGTGATCCAAAGTGTATGCAAACACAACATTGCCATCGGCCTTTTCTTTTGCCACGATATCCCATTTTCCTACATTGAAAAATGTCCTCAACTCTGCTGTACTGAAACTGAACCCACAAATGTCCAGTGATAAATTATCATTAGCACTCCATGAAACCCTCAAATATGCATCACCAAGAATGTGAAGTGGCTGGTCAAGAGGAATCCAAGCATCCCTCAAGGCTGATTGGTCTTCAAAAATGTCTTCATATGTGCCTCCAAAGGTCTGTCCATGATGATCAATGACTCTTTTAGCTTCATTGTGCCAAAATTTATACTTCACTTGCATCTTTTTCCCATCTTCAAAATTCTGATATGAAAAATCAGAATGTATAGTGCCCTGCTTTTTCACAAGATAACCATCTCCAAATCTCATATTTGTCATGCCAACAGTGGTAGAACACAAACGACTTTCCTCCAAAAGTGTTAGCAAGTTCATATCCTCAAAATACAAAACCATATAGCTGCTGCCCTCAAACAAATCATAAGTTATGACATACCAATCAATAGAGAAGTTCAAATGCTCACTATCGAATATGCCTCTAATCATGGACTTGGCTGTCCTATGATGAGGTACTGTGTACCCGAGAGCTACTTGTTTCCCATCATGCAAATCTGAAACAATCTTACCAAATCCTATCAATGTGCTAGCCATGCCAAACAATTTGTCAATATCATTATAGCTCCATGGAATATGTAGAATCTCTAGAGTGTCCTTCATCAATGCTAGAAAATATGAAATCATTCCTGTTAAGTTGCTGATGTAGAAGTGGACAGCGAACTTACAACTGAAAATTAAGTCTAGATGAATGCCAATGTCATCACTAATGCTCAATGGTGAATGGACGTTATCTATAGGCCCTCTTCTCATGATGTAGAGATGATCCAAACTTCTACAAAACTCCCAATCAGCTGCTGTCCTCCGAGTGTTATGAAGGATCTCTATGTGTAATGTGATAGAACCATCAACTCCTATCAATGTGTATATTTGTTCACTTGCATACCCAAGTTCATTATCCAGCTGCAATGCAAACATTAGTGCCTCAAAAACACAATTCATATCAATGTCTCCATGTCTAAGCTCAAAGGTCAACTGCAATCCAAAAGTATGCCTCATAAATGCAAATGTTTCTCTAGTGTGCATTATCAAATTTTGGAATATCAAAGAGTCACTAGATAGATAGGACTCATCCAATGCTCTATGAATGATCAATGACCAACACAAATCTTCATCTCTCATATCTCTATCCATAGGCATATCACTAGTGGTTACTCCACACGATATCTTCTCCATATTACCACCCAAGTCTACCATGTGAATCTTCAAATGGATTTCCAAAAGAGATGACAACAAATCCTCATGAAACAATCTATGTGAACAAACCAATAACAAATCTGATTGCTTTACTTGACTGATCTCCATACAAGGCTCATTCCTCATATGCCACATGTCTTGAATCTTTTTTGTCTCAATCATGCCATGGTGTATCAAATCAGAAATTTTAAGCCTTAAATAATCCATATATACGACATATGTGATGACCAATAAAGTGCCAAAAGTAGGAAGAGTCTTCCCACTCTCATTCTCATGAACAATAACTACCACCAACTGATTATGCAAAAATGAAAGATTGCTGTCCCAAATCAGAAAATCAGAATGATAGTCATACCTTTTTATGATGCCCTTATCTGTCTCAAACACCTCATTCATTGTTGCATGCTTGCCATCAAATACCGGTCTAATATGATTCTCTCCATGAATTTCACATGCCTCAAGGCTGAATCTTTTGGCTATCATATCATGATGCAATAAAGACAAGAGACTATTATTGTACATCAGAAAATCAGACCTCATATCATGCTCAGTTGTGTTACCTTTCGCAAACTCAATCATCTCCCCTACCAAGGATGAATGGCTACCAACAAATGTTGGTCCATGAGATGTTACCAAATGAAAATCATGTGTATCATGTGCTATAATTGTTGTCTCATGGCTGCAAACAAAACCTGCATGTGTGTAATTCTCCTTTGCCAAAGCCTCCTTGAATTCGTGCAAAACAATAAGAGATGAACTTCCTCTAAAATCTAGAGCCTTCCAACACAACACTGAAATCACCTCATGAATATCATTAAAATGAGCTAGAGCTGCAACAATTTGATTATCATTTACCTTTGGATGCTTTTCCAAATGATGTGATGCATGAGACTCAACACCTCCATGAAAATTTGTTATTTGGCCATTATGAATGTGCTCCTCCAAATCAGTTTGGTCTTCATTGTACTCCATCAAGGAATTGTCTACAAAAATGTCCACGTCAATCAAGGAATCAATACCATCATTTGCCTTCATGTCTTCATTAGGATTACTTATGCCATCCTCTTGTTCTTTGGTTGAAGCCTCAAGTAATCTTGCCTCTTTGTCCTCAAGGCTTGTCTCAATACAAGTCTCTTCTTGTGCACCCTCTTTCTGAAATGGATCACATACCTTGTGGCTATCCTTGGTGGCAATCATCATGTCTTCTCTTTCCAAGTAAACTGAAATTTCTGATTTGCTCTCAAATGTGCCACTTGCATCACTTGCTTTCTTATCATCATGAAGAAAAGATGAAACAATGTTAGCATTCTCATAAGAACCTATACCTTTATCTGATTTATCTTCAACTTGTGCATTCTTTTCATCATAAAACTCGCCATCTTCCAATTGGACAATTTCTATGCCATTGGTATAAGCATGCTTTTCAAATTCCTCATGAAGATTTTTGACCATTCTTTCATCTTCAATCTCATGAATTTGAACGGAACTCTTGATCTTTTCCTTCTTAGAGCTGATTGTGCTTGTTCTTCTAGCTTGTACATTCTTCTGATTAGACTTGTTACCAGTCAAAGCTTGATACATCCTTTCTATATTGATACTTATTTGTCGTATGCTTGCATTTGTCCGTTGTTGGTGTACTTGCATTCTACGCTGGCTATCCATTATTCTTCTTTGACTATCAATCATTTCTCTCATCACATCCTTATCAAAAGGAAATGAACTCATGGACGCAAACCCCATTGAAAACCCTCCAGGCTGGCAGGATTGTAGCTCTGATACCACTGTAATGTACCTTAGTGGTTTATAACTGAAATATATCAACAACTTAGCAAGAAAATAGTTAACTTCCAAATAATAACAAGTAGATGATGTGTCCAACAGCCAAATACTTTATTTCTTTGATTCAAATATTACCAATTCAAGACAAGGGTTCGCTGTTACAAAGTTCAAATCAGTTTGCAAACAATTACAACATGAACATCAAGATAGACAATGAATTTAGAATGACGATAGATTGTATTTAGTCTGATTGGAGCCTTGCAATACACTATAATGTCACTGTATGTGACCATTAATGGACTGATAACGCTGCTACAGTCATGATATCAATTTAGTCAATTGTATCTTCGCCTATGTGGACCCAAAACATTCATCATATGCAAATCGATATGCCCAACAGTGATGGGCAAACATCCAAGTCTTTAATCTACCCTTGCTACCTTCTGATATAGCTGTAGGTGAAGTCCGAAGGGTTGCAAGAGGTCTGTAACAGACTGTGGTAAAGAACACTGGTCAATTCTCCACAACGAATGATGCCAAGTCTTCCTTAAGGCTCCTCAATGATGAAGTAATGCTTGATAAATCTCTAAAACCCTGCAATATATGTCAACACCTGCAAATTGAAATCAATGGTGAAATTAGAAGCAAAATCACCTCTCAAGATGTAGGGGATCATCTCCCTACAAGCAAGGGCACATCTCCTTGCAAGAAAAGCATGAAAATCGGAATTCTCAAGCTTGTAATGAAATTGAAATCATACCAAATCTAAACATGTCCTCAAATGAGCTAAAGTCTTCTATTTATTCTCCTCCTTGGCTAGGGTCGATGGGCTTCTTGCATTGGAAGATGTTCCTAGCATTTAATCGATCCTTCTTGCATCAATGGTGAATTCTCCTTGGTGAGTGTAATACCTTTCTCTCTAACTTTCCTTGATGAATGTGTCATGCTATGGCTGAATCCACTTTGGGCGAAGTGTCTCTTTTCTTTCTTGAGTGAATCCTCTATATCATGGCCATTGACGCTTCCTCCTTGAGCAAATGGCATTAAGACATGTCTTTTATCTTGGCCGATCCTTATCATTGGCTAAAGCATCAGCTTTTACCTTCTCCTAGGGCGAATGATATTGATATTTGCAACTTCTAAGATTTGGTGAATGCCTCATGATTGGCAAGTGTATACCCTTAAGTCTCCCCATGCTAGTCGATCCTCTTGGCACATGATCCTAGGCACCATTTCTTCTTCTTCAACTGTTGGTATTTGAATGAGGTAAATTTGAATTCTTTATATTTAGGATCCCCTTTTATTTTTGGGCCGATCCTCACATATGGCTTGGGCAAATGCAAATGGACCCTTCTTAATGGTGCATGATCCGAGACCCTTGTCCAACTATTGCTTTTGTTTCTTTTGAATGGCCGTTGGAACTAGCACATGATCCAATGTATATTCCCCTCCTCCAATCGTTGGCACATGCTCCTATGTAACCATTTGGATTCCTTGTTCCATACGAATATTGTTTTGAAATGAACATTTTGAAATTTGAATTTAACTCCCTCTAAGTCGATGATGCCTTTGATCCCTCCTTAGCTTGGACCTATTTTAAATTCCATAAGAACCAATTATGGAAAATGTAATTGAAGATTTCATTTTCCTCTCAATTGAATTTTCCTTAAGAAATGTTAAAATAATACTTGGCTCGAAATTGGGGACATTACACTCAACTAGTAGCTAATCCATGATAAACAAGCCATGTTTCATTCATAGTATGCAGCGGTTCAGCCTCTAAACAACACGTCCTTCCAGAAATAGCCTAGATTGCCTTCACTTATCTGAAATACCTTCACCAAACTTCACTTGTTGATCTTGCATAGCCGTCCCAGTCATTTAACAGTAAATCATTCCAAGATCTGGGGTTTTCGTCCCAACCTTCTCAGGGGTTTCATCCTGAAGACAGTTTCATTCATAGCTTGATAAGAGAATAAAAATCAAAATAGTTTTTTGAATGCCAATCTCCTCCCAGCTCGAGCCTTTTAATAACATTGAGTTGCCAAATCTAACTTCCAAAAAGCAGTCCATCTTCCAATGAAGGCCTTATTTCCATTTTCAACAAAATCAACGATCTTATCCCAAAGATTTTAGCATATATTTGATTTAGCAATTACAAAGATGAATTGATTAGTGAAGGAAGTTATTACTTAAAGTGGCCCCCACCTTTATTCAATTATTCCCTTATATTTAGATTTATTTCTAATCTCTGGGAAGCAAAAGATTAGAAAGTTTCTTCATAAATAACATTAAGTGAAGAGGGACATTACAGTCCTCCCTTCGCAGGATTGCCGGTCCTCTAGCAATCTCAAATTTGGATGCTGCAGAATTTCTTCCCCCTCCCATGTTGCATCCTCAATAGGTAAATCCTTCCATTTGATCAGATATTCTCAGAACACCTTATTTCTTAGCTTCCTTTCTCTCCAATCTGCAATACCCTCAGGAACTAGCACCAATTTTCCTTCTTCATTAAGTGGAGGTAGCTTTGGAGATGCTTCAACCTACTGAACCAATGCCTTTTTGAGGCAAGAAACATGGAAGACATTGTAAATCTTACTACCCTCAGGAAGCTCTAATTCATATGCCACTTCACCAATTCTCCTCACTATCTTGTAAGGTCCATAAAAGCGTGGCTTAAGTTTTTCTGCAGCACTTTTCTTCAATGAGGATTGTTTGTATGGTTGTAGCCGCAAAAAAACTAAGTCTCCAATCTCAAATGATCTCACTTTTGTGCCTATCTGCATACATTTTCTGCTGGTTCTATGCATGTTGCAGATGGTCCTTTAATGTCTTGAGAATATCTTGATAGTTTTGCATTGTCTCCTTGGCCCGTGGAACCCTACTATCATCAAAGGCCAAATCTACAAATGATAAGGCATCATACCCGTATAAGGCTCTAAAGGGAGACATGCCAATCGACATGTGGTAGGTAGTATTGTAGCAATACTCACCTAGATGCAACCATCTAATCCAAGCACGCTGCTGCCCTGAGACATAATTTTGCAGATATCCCTCAATCCATTTATTTACTATCTCTGTCTGACCATTGGTTTGGGGATGGTAGCTTGTGCTGGGTGTCAACTTTGTACTTGCCAAACGAAACAACTCCTGCCAAAACATGCTTAAGAATCTGCTATCACGATCACTGACGATCATTTTGGGGAGCCCATGTGACCTGAACACCTCTCTGAAGAATAACTCTGGCACCTAAACTGCAGAGTAATATGTGGATATAGCAAAGAAATGGGCATATTTTGTCAATCTATCCACAATCACAAATATGCAATCTCTACCTTGGACACGTGGCAACCCTGTGATAAAGTCCATGGATATTCCTTCCCACTTCTGTTTAGGCATCGACAATGGTTGTAGAAGTCCTGCATGGAACGTGTGTTCTACCTTGTTCTGCTGACAAGCCAGGCATTCTCTGATATGTTGCAAAACATCATCTTTCAAACCCTTCCAGGTGAACCTCTCACGAATCTGACGATAAGCTTTGAAGAAACCTGGATGTCCTGTTAGAGGGGTATCAGCATAGCCCTCAAAATCCTAGCCTTCAGCTTCGATCTTGGTACAAGATAAATTCTATTCTTATAATAGATGATGTCACTAACTACTAAATATTTGTCATCCTGTACCTGGCCATCAATCAAATCACAAGCAAAAGTGTTTTTGGTATATTCGGCCACTAATTGAGATTTCCAATCAGCTGAAATCTCAATGAGAGAGCAAAGTGTTGGTCTTTTGGAAAGAGCATCAGCAATAATATTCTTCTTTCCCTTAATATATTCCACATCAAAGTCATAAGCCTAAATCTTCCTCACCCACTTTTGCTGCCGCTCGTTCAAGTCCTTCTGCTCCAAAAAATATTTGAGACTGTTGTGATCAGTCCTAACCAAAAATTTAGCCCCCACTAAGTACTGCCTGAACTTAGCTAGCACATGCATAATCGCTAGCATCTCCTTATCATATGTGGAGTATAGCCTCTCTGTGTCCCTCAGCTTTCTGCTCTCGTATGCAATCAGATGTCGATTTTGCATTAGGACTGAACCAATTCCTTGACCTGATGCATCACACTCCAAGACAAACGACTGTGTAAAATTTGGCATTACTAATACTGGACATGAGCTCATGACTTCTTTGAGCTTGTCAAATGTTACTTGTGCCTCCTCAGACCAAAGAAATGCACCCTTCTTAGTAAGGTCTGTCAAAGATGACGCCAACTGTGAGAAACCTCTCACAAATCTCCTGTAATAAGTGCACAAACCCAGAAAGCCTCTCAATTCTAATATGTTCTTCAGTGGCGGCCAGTCTAGAATGGCCTGTATCTTCTCTTGGTGTACTTTCACACCATCAGCCCCAATCACATGTCTGAGATAGAGTATCTCAGTCATCCCGAACTCACACTTGGAAGCCTTCGTGTAAAGCGATTGAGCCTCCATGATACCCAACACTACATCCAAATGATGCAGATGATCCTCCCAAGTCCTGCTATAGATCAATATGTCTTTGAAGAAAACCAAAACAAATTTCTGTAACTGCTCACGGAATATGTGATTCATGCATGACTGAAATGTGGCAGGTGCATTTGTGAGTCCGAATGGCATGACGAGGAACTCAAAATGTCCGTAGTGACAACGAAATGCAGTTTTATGAATATCTTCGTCCCGAACTCGTATCTGATGGTAACCCGACCAAAGATCAATCATGGAAAAATACACGGCCCCGTGTAACTCATCAATCAACTCGTCGATCCTGGGAATAGGATAGCTGTTCTTTATTGTCTTCTTATTCAAAGCCTTGTAGTCTATGCACATACGCATAGTCCCATCCTTCTTTACTAGAACAACCAACGAGGCAAATGAACTAGAATTGGGCCAGATGTGTCCCATGCTCAGAAGCTCCTTGATTGTCTTCTCAATCTCCTCCTTAAAATGGCGCGGGTGTCGGTAGGGCATAGTTATTACTGGTTTAGTCCCTTCCTCAAGCTCAATGACGTGCTTGAACCCACGATCAGGTGGTCGACCTGGAGGAATGTCTCCAATTACTACACTATGCTTATCCAACACTTTCTGGATGTCAACATGGTATTGTGGCTTGCTGTCGGAGGTAGGCTTGGTAGAAACAAAGCACTATATTGCCCAATCCACCTCTCCATGTCTGAATAAAGCCTCCATCCTCCTGGCTAACACTACTCGAGGATCACCATTAGGCATAGCCTTTAGCACAATCTTTTTATCACCAACCATAAACTCTAACTCCATCTTGTGGAAGTCCTGACTGTACCTCCCAAGTGACTGCAACCATTGCAATCCCAAGACTGCATCAATATTACCAAGACCTAGTACGTAGAAGTCATCGGTCAAGGTGTAATCCCCAGTCTGGATGCTAAGCTGGGAAACCACCTTGGTGCAACTCAACTGAAAACCATCTGCCACAGTTACATTGAATCCTGAGAACTCCTCAACCTGTAACCCACGCTTCACCACTAAACCCTCATCAATGAAATTGTGTGTGGCTCCACTATCCACTAAGAAAATCATGCGTTGTCCCTTAAGGACACCTTTAAGACGAAATGGATGAAGTCTAGGGACTCCAGATAATGAGGCTATGGTACTCTGGGGGGTCACCTTAACTCTTGTATCCTCCAACTCTAACTCTGGAGGCTTCTCCTCCTATCTAATGTCATCTCTTGCATGGATCTCATGATCATCTTGCTCCTCATCATCTGAGATGACCTCGATCAAATGAACCTTGCCTTTCCCAAGGCAGCGGTGTCCAGGCTCCCACGACTCCTTGCAGTTGAAGCATAATTTTTTCCTGCGCAGTTCATTTCTGGATTCCTGTTCAGATTTCGGTGGGGTGTTCTTTTGCTGATTGAAACTTTTTTGTTTTGGCTGAAATCCACCGAAAGCCTTCTTCTGACACTGGAAGGGAGGTGTAGTCTCCAAATCAAGGGTGAGGTGAATGGTGTCATGTAGTGTAATAGGCTTATGATCCTTCACTAAACCCTTCAATCTGTCACTTAGACCCTCGACAAACAACATAACAACTCACCTCTCAGTCATATCTGGAACCACGACTGCTATTTTCTGAGACTCATTGATGTAGGTCTCAACATGTCCAACCTACTTCAGCTGAGCCAAATCCCTGTAATAGGTCTCCACATCCTTCCGGTCAAAGTGCTCAATCAGTTTATTAACAAACTCCTCATATGAGTGCATCAAGGCATGATCCTGTGACACCAACCCATGGTGCCACCATTCATATGCTATGCCCTCCAGATGCATCATAACAAATTGTATAGCCTTATCCTCTTCCATAGGTTTCAAGGACAGGAAAGTGTCAATTTTATGTACCCATGATCTGGCACTTATCTTCCCGCTTCCATCGAAGGTTGGTACAAGCACCCTATTCAATGCTTCCTTGAATTCCTGGGGTTGAGTGCCCTGTCTTGTTGGTCTTCTGAGTACCCTGTCTTGCTTTTCCAACCTGAATCTAGTTTTATCTCTTCGTTGACTCATAAACTGATTCAGATTCATTAATTGTCTTACGTCAGGTGGAAGAGCCATGTATTCATCATGGGCCACCATAACATCATTAGTGATGTGTGTCTCTTCCTCTACCTCAGAAATTGCTTCTTCTTCAGTTTGCTTTGGCAAAAAGGTAGGACGAAGAGGTCGATCAGACCTTGTGCTTGCTATCCTAATAGCATTAGAGGCTACTCTACCCTGATTTCCTTGTCCAACATCGCTTCTATTGTGATGACTACTTGATCTCCTGGATATTGTATGATCCATTCTCATTTGACCCATGGCTATGATCATGCGATCTTGGAATTGCTGTAGCATTTCCTATTGTTGTTGAGCAAACATGGTCAAGAAATTATCAAGCTGATTATTCAAATCCCTAGGCGGGCTTCCACCTCTTCTTTCACCCATTTCCGCTTCAACTGGGATAATATCAGCTCCTTCTCCTTGCTGTCTTGACTTGCTTCTGGTGTTATATCTATGTGATCCTACCTCTCTAGAGTGCATAGAGTCAAATCAACTGACATGCAATACTGAAACCCCAATAGGCTGGCAAGATTACTAGCTTTGATACCACTGAAATATACTTTCCCGGAAGTATGAAGAGTTATGTGAAAATTTTTGTTTGATAGATGTTTTATTTCAACAAATTGCACATAGAGTATTGCTTGGAAAGTAAACAACTTCATAAAATAAAATATTCGTAACCAAAAGATTTTTTCTGGAATTTTATTATAATTCAACTGTCTGGTGAATCGCCCAAACAACTCTATTCAGACTTTGCAGAATTTAACAATGGATTCAAAAGAAAACAAGAACTTGATAAAAAATACACTGTTCTGAATATAGAACTACTGTTGTCACGTCCAAAACTAATGATAGGAGCCACATTTTTTGCTGTTGGAAATCTTCCAGAATCTGCATGCACAGAAATTCACCTCCAAGCTCTACGTCATACTCAGCTAGTAGCTAATCCGTGATAAACAGGCCATGTTTCATTCACACTATGCAGCAGTTCAACCTCTAAACAACACGTCCTTCCAGAAACAGCCTAGATTGCCTTCACTTATCTAAAATACCTTCACCAAACTTCACGTGTTGATCTTGCATAGTCGTCCCAATCGTTCCACAGTAAATCATTCCAAGATCTGGGGTTTTCGTCCCAACCTTCTCAGGGGTTTCATCCTAAAGACAGTTTCATTCATAGCTTGATAAGAGAATAAAAATCAAAATAGTTTTCTGAATGACAATCTCCTCCCAGCTCGAGCCTTTTAATAACACTGAGTTGCCAAATCTAACTTCCAAAAAGCAGTCCATCTTCCAATGAAGGCCTTATTTCCATTTTCAACAAAATCAACGATCTTATCCCAAAGATTTTAGCATATATTTGATTTAGCAATTACCAAGATGAATCGCTTAGTGAAGGAAGTTATTACTTAAAGTGGCCCCCACCTTTATTCAATTATTCCCTTATATTTAGATTTATTTGTAATCTCCGGGAACCAAAATATTAGAAAGTTTCTTCGTAAATAACATTAAGTGAAGAGGGACCTTACATGAATGGAGAAGTTGCATTGGTAGTTATAGCTTACACTGTACATTACCCTTTAGACATAACTAAATGATGTTACTACATCATTGAAAGGAAATAGAAACAACCTTTCAATCATCTAGGGTAAAGCAATACACAAAAGTAAGCAATTAACACTAGATTAAAGAGTTGAGACAATAACTAATATCAAACACGCTTTTTGAAATAGCAAAAAGGGATTACGACTCACCTTCGTGTGTGGTTTAGAGACTCTTTGCCAAGGGTTGTTCTCAAATGATCCTTAATGCTTTCTACTTAGATATGTGATTGATAAGTTCTAACAAATGGTTAATTGTCCTATAATTCCCATTCTTTCCTCTAGTTCAAATCTATGCCTACATAAATGAACTTGTCATGCAAATTTGATTTATGTTTGCAGAAATGAACTATGCATTCCTAGATGCCTAGAATATATTTGCCTTGTTGTCAAAGCCTGAGTTTGAAGAGTAGATGGTGTTGATAAACACCTTTGGGATTTTGCTAAGCAAGGATTTTCTCCTTTTGTCAAACTCAAGGATTCTGATTTAATAGTTTTGAAACAAAGATTGGAGACACAGGCAATCATGCAATATGTCTTAATATGTCACTAAATGCAGATGTTGGTGTAAGTTGATGCAATGATACTTCAACATTTGAATGATAATTCTATTTGATGCTTAGATGGATAATGGATGCCTGAAAAATGACATAGGGTTTCTTCTTTTATACAACACCATAGAACACAAATTAACACATTTTGTGCTTAAGTCAGCAAGAAATGACTAGTAGAAAGGGAATAGGGTTGGGCCCAACTTTAAAATTTGAATTTCAAAGTCTTGAGGTCATCTTTACACTTGCAGATTTGAATTGGGTAAAGGAATGGATGAATTGAAGATCAAGACGAGATGTGTGAAGGTGTTATCAAGTTAGGGTCAAGTTAATTGCCAACTTTTATGCAAAAAAATGCCACTTGTACGCTAGTCATTACATTAGGAACAACTTGGTCAAAATGAGTCTAAAATGAAGAGGAAAAGTGCAAGGTATGCAATTTTCATCCTTACAATCATGAACATATTTTAAGAATATAAAATAGTCACATGCATATCTAGGGGTAGAATAATTAATAAAAAATGACAATCAAATACGCCTAGATATTAGAGTTGATATTGTTATGCTAATTAAACATGTTCAAAATTACACATGGAAATTAATAAATTAAACAAGTGTGCTTAGCTCTAGGTTCAATGTTGAATATGTTGTGATAGATGGTGTTATTTGATTCGTCCTTATGTCAATGTTATAGAATCTATTAGACAAATGCCTCTATACTAAAAAATTCACTGTCTCTTGATCTGAATCATTTTTCCATAGTAGAAACAATCTTACGGACTATAGATTTGACCTCTATTTGTAGAATTGACCATGTACTACAAATTTGACCTAACTATCTCTAGACTTTAGATTTGTGCTCACCTTGGTGACTGTGAAATGTCCCTTAACTTATTTTTATAATATATTGCAGATCTGAAACATAAATTTGCAAAATATCTCATAAAAATACCAATTTCACCGAAACTAGTCAACTAGTCTCACACAGAACAACACATCAAATCAACTGAAACACTACATAAAGTTATTATTTGAGTTTTTTGATGAAAATAACATGGAATCAGGTCTGAGACATTGATTAACATCAACAACAAACACTATGAACTTATATAACCAAAAACTATGCAAAACCCACAAAACTATGTATCCTGTTTACACTGAATACCACTGCAAATATCATAAATTGACATAGTTTGATTTTCCCATAGGAAATATACAAAATTTGATATGATACAATAGGAATAACACCAATGATCACCTACAACACTCGCAGCAAACTTCTACAATATTACCCACAACGCGAACTACAAACTGCACACAAACTGGATTACACAATGTGTATTTCAACACCTAGATACAACACATGCAACAGTTCCCGAGATCAAACCATCAATACCCAACTTCTCCAATATGATAAAGACCTCTGAAATGGATGAAATACAACTCCTACAATAACATGCAATTACATGTAACCACAAATACATAAAAAGGCAACTACAACTATGAAAATAAACACTGTTGGCACCAACAAATCACCATAAACCCAACTCAAATTGATAGAGTTGATCTCTGATGGTAGGGATGGATGTACAGCAGCAAAAACATAGATATCCATGTCCTACACAACAAAAACACCATTCACTACTCTAGAAAATATTGAAACAACATGTTAGGTCTCAAAAACGCAGGTTGTTAAACCTAAGAGGGTGCCATGCTCTCTTGACGTTTTTGGCTAACTGACACGGGGTAGATATGGCTAAACCCCCTTCACTTCAGGCTCTGTAGGACCTAGCCAGGTAAACCTCTAATTAATAAAGCAGATAAAAAGATGATCACTACTTTAATCAGAATTAATCTAACTATTGATAATGGCATAAATTATAAAACAAATAAAAAGACAGCAAGTTAATTCTAAATAATCTAAATTGTAATGCTAAAAAAATAATGCAATCTAACTAAGTAAATCTAAAATGAAGTTGAATACGTGATAATGAAAATACTAGACTAGTGCCTTATTTAATATACAGTCAGTATGGTTATGAAATAAATGACTGTTTGTTTGGTAAAAACTCGAATTATCTAGCATGAAAGAATAGGTATGTAACTTGTACAACCCTGCAAGGAAATAGTTAGTATTCCATACTTACGTATATCCAATTGACAAAATATTACCTGCATTCGTCTAAAAGGATTTAATCCTTGCTTGAAGGAACCTATAAGAATGATACTGCAATTGTAACAGATTTATCAAAAAACTGGAGACAGAATACAAACCCTAACTATATGACTCTTCGTACAGATCCATGACAAGGTCTTCTGAGTTACTGTGATAAATTTAAAGGATTTAATTCTGAAAGCAAAAACTAATTAATCTTATCACACTATAACATCAAATGTGGATAGACAATTTGAAGATATGCTTGATAACTCAAATTGAATAACAGAGAAAACTTTGAAAGGAGACAGTCATATAATTGAATAAATTTAACAGATAATTGATACCGAAATTTTGCAGTCACTGCTTCATGCTTACAAACTTGACTTCATCAGAGAATGCTTGCACATGATCTACCAGAAATGAAATATATTAAAAATGAACTAGCATTGCTGTTCAAATCTAATC
Organism: Cunninghamia lanceolata; assembly: GCA_027924645.1. Taxonomy (NCBI): domain Eukaryota; kingdom Viridiplantae; phylum Streptophyta; class Pinopsida; order Cupressales; family Cupressaceae; genus Cunninghamia; species Cunninghamia lanceolata. Next base: position 6,359,964 of record BSBN01000165.1, on the reverse strand, counting down.
TATAGTATCCCCTGTTCTACTCTGTAATCTCTCCCCTATTCTATCTATCTAATTTTTCTCTCTTCTCTAGTCTTGGTCATCTCTTATAAAGAGAGGCATACAAGCTTCAGACCAGTTACAATGGTTGTGACGGTTGATAACCGAACAACAATATTAGTTCTAATAAAATAGATTTATGAAATTTAATACTGGCCACTAATCATCAAATGGATAACAATTTCAGGGTCGAAAAATCTTTAACTGTAGTTTTGCCCAATATCCATCAAGGATTTCTTCATTATTCTTAAAAAGACTAGATAAAACATCCATTAGTCTCAAATCAATTGATTAAAACAAATTTATTCATATATATTTACTCAATTGATTACTTCCCTCATTGACAATTTATCAGTTGCTTAAGATCCTCTTGCAGTTGTTTACACAACTTAATCGCCGTTGTGTATATCCTGTAAAAACAAATATTTTATCTGTCAGAAAAATATCTTGATATTTTGGATTTTAATGTTATTTTTTAGGGTTTCCTTCGTCGGCATGACCTTGCAGTCAAGTTGAAAAAACTTCCCGCTTTTTCGCTTTCCGTTTCTTTGTATATTCGATATGTTCATTGCAACATACAATCGCTATAACATACAAAGAGTTTTTAACATTTAACTTTTCCTTCACGTCCGGTTCTTGTACATCCTTTTGTATCTATAGCTTGTATCCTGAAGAATGTATGTTCGATACATACAAAACATTGAATATACAAGCACTTAACTCTTTTGAATAACCCTTTCGGTTCTGCCACTTGTATGTTATACATTTGTATATCAGCAATGTATGTCGGATAGGTACAAATCATAGACATACAACAGATGTTTCATCTTTAATAAACTTTTGGGGTCCGTGTTATGCATATCGCCTTTTATATGCATACACTTTTTATACAATCATGGACTATTGAATTTATGAAATGAATTGGAATTTTCTTCGGATCCACCAAATGTATGCATATACATATATCTCCGACATACATACGTGGTCCCCACCAGATGTATACAATGTTCGAGTCTTTAGTCAAGTTTTGTATGTATGTATTCTTTGTATATCAGGTATGTATATATAAGCACCCAGACATGCAGAGATTTTTCCATATTTAATTTCTCCTTGACATCTGGCTTGCTTTTTTAGAATGTATCTTCGCTTGTATATGGGCTTGTATATCAAAGATATACATTGATATTATACAAGCCCAAATGTGCATGCGGCGGGACCCACTACTTGTATCCTTCATATGCAATCCCCAATAAATACAAATTCGATTGTATGTCTTTTCTGAACTCCCTGCTTTTATAAACCATGGTTCATTTATTTTCGACTCCGACTTGTATATGTATCTTCCAATATACATAAAGTCTCGATGCATCCCTTTAACCCGATTTAATTCTTTCCTGAGTTCCGCCTTGCATATGTGTCGTGATGTATAATCCGAAACATACATACAAGGCGTAATACATACAACAATTATTCTTTATTTTATAAACATTTCAGTTCTAGCTTGCATAAAGTGCAATGTATATTTCTGATATACATTGAGTAGTGATGCATTGTTTATATCGTTCTTTAATGTTTCCCGAAATCCACGTTGTATGTCCCGCAATGTATGTACCGATACATACAAATGCGAAATATACAAAGACTTATCATTATTTTACAATTATTTCGGTTCCGGCTAGTATGTGGGCACTGTATCTCGGCAATGTATGTATATTTAAAATGTATGTCTCCAAAAGCATACATATACAAGGGGTGATACATACAACAAGTTAACTTTGTTTCATACTTTTTCAAATCCAAGATATGTATATTAGCTTTGTATAACTCGAAACATACAATACGCGAAACATACAATAGTTTCAACATATTTGATAATATTTCAGTTCCGGGCAATGTATATTGTGTTGTATGTATCGCGTTGTTTGTTGCGCTCTACCAAACATACAAACATAACATATAAGCAATGGACCCGACAGAATATATACTTCAACTTTTAACTTCGTCAGGTCCACTCTGTATGTAGTAATAAAATGTTAGCCAAACGCATATAATTAAATGATGCATCAACTCGATGACTCCTTTATGCGACCATACCGTGACCTGATATACGAGGGACTTTGCACATGCATCATACAATGATAGAACATACAAACCACTTTGTATATGAGAGGCTTTGTATATACAAATGACTTTGTATATACAAACATACCAGCCCATACCACAATGCATTTTATTAGAAACATAAATAACTTGCAAAATACAGGGAGTTTTAATATGGTTCAAAAAACAACCCTTATTCATTTTCGACAAGGAATTCACCCGTGTTCAGTTCTAGTACTTAATGCTATTTTTCCTTTACTTTCAACACGGTTTGTAACTTTTCACTTCCTTGTTTACGGTTTATTTTTAATGAGCACTTCAACCATGTTATACTAAGTCTTTGGGAATCAGGATAGATCAAATCCAAATATTTCTATCAGCTCAATTGTTAATTTCTGTTTGAAAACAATTGTGGATCTTTCTATATATGCTCTCACACTGAAATCTTTGGATGATTAAAACTTAAAATTTGCCAAAAAGTATCTTGGGAATTTCAGTCCCAACACAACATCTACAAACACCTACAAACCAAAACACTGAAAATTGTCGAACTTCCCTGAATCTTTAATGCAAATGTAACCTTTGGGTGAGATTACCCTCTGAGATCCAAAGCTAAACAACCTTAGACAATTTGAAATTCTCAAACAAATGCCCAAGAGTCTCTAGCTTCAATGGATACATCGCCCTCTGAAAAGACACAAGCTAAACAACTCTGTGAAGAAAAATGATCAAACAACAATAATCCTTCAAAATGAAAGCCTTTGTTTTTTATATGTTATTTCCAAGTTGGGTGCCCAAATTCCAATGCCATGCTTTCTAGAAAAGTATTATTAATTTCCAAAATAATCTTTTCTAAAAAACTCCACCACTCCAAGTTGTCGGTTCAACCAAAAAACCCATAAATGGAGAGATTTCCCATAACACAAAAAATCTGCTTTTTTGCTCCATAAATCTCAATGTCTTGCTTTATGCATGTATTTATTTATTATTATTTATTTAATATTTATTTGCTAGGATTTGGAAGTTGCACCTAACAATATAATATTAAATAAATATTATTTCCCAATGTAACCTTGTGATCTTGACCTGCTATTTTCGACAAACACACCTCACTTGTGTTGGCACCACTAACATATTTATTAATTTAATATTTATTTGTCCAAGGTATGAATATTGCATTGGAACAATATAAATATTAAATAATAATATTTTCCAAAGTTGTCCTTTAACCTTTGACTTATTATTTTGGGACAGTGAGGACTTACTATTTTAGTAAGTGCTATTTTTGGAAAAAGGGACATGACAAGTCCTCCCTCCCATTATTGCTTGTCCTCGAGCAATGCAGACACAAATTGCTTAAGATCCATTGTGCACATGTGATGAGTCATGCTATACTACTCAAAAAGCCTTGCTCCTATATCTGTTAAATGAGACAATTGTTGCCAAAGAATACAATGCAAACATGGAGATTTTGATTCTTTAGTGGCCATACCCTATGCAAAATAGAAGTGTCCATATAAGCTAGGCTCTTGGTTGTGCAAATATTTGGTGCATTTTCCCCAATACTCAAACTGATCTGTAGACTCACCAAATGTAGTTTTGACCAACATCCTTTTTGGCATCCAAGGAACTTTTAGAGTAGTGGGCCTAAGCTAAGTGATATTGATGTAACAATCACCAAGATATAACCAACTAATCCATGCTATAAATTGGTATAAAATATGTCTCCCCTTACTTCGCATCAGTATCTTTTCTTCCACAACTTGCCTCTTTAGTGGTGCATGTGCACTAGTATGTGACAAGTCAATCCTAGAACCTTTACAACTTCTCTCCATGACATAAATATGTTTAGTACTTCTATTAGGACTACTATAACATCCATTGCATCCTATGTAACAGCAAGTACATCTTTGCAAAAAAAAATCATTTCTATCTTCAAAGCATTGAAATATACATGGCTGAATTGCACACTAGCTGGCCCAAACTTTACCTCAACTTGAGGGATGGTACCTTCAACTTTATTGGCTGATCTATAGTGGAAAAATACATGTAGAAGGATGGAAAATAAGATATGTAACAACAACATGTACACCACCATTTCCCAAAAACTGGATCTACAAGCAATAGTTCATTCTTCGAATGGTGGAGATATACCCTGTTGAAAACGACACTAATTGTTCCATACTCTGTCTCAATTTGAAGATTGTTAAATGCAACTTCAAGGTCTGATTTGGAACAACAATGGTATAGTTGAGGAGTAGAAATAGTCATCATATAATAGCAGCAAATACTCCCCCAAACTCTGGATCTCGAATCTACAAACAAAGGTTCATTCTAATGGAAAACTATGCATTCTCTGAGTCCCTCCATTAGCTCATTCATTTTTTGTTGCTCATCATTTAGATCATGTCGATCCAAGTAGGTGATGTCAATCTCCCCTGTAGATACTTTGGCAATACACAAATGCTCCGAAATAATTATCCAAGTCTTGTTGGAGATCAAAATATCATCATCATAATCAAAGTCTCTTACCTCCTCTTCCTTGGGATGAGACCAAGGTATGCTCAAAATTTGGCCCCTCTTTCCCACATTGTAGTCATGATAATTATCTTGTATTCCAAGGACTCTTATCATGTTATCCAAAGCTCTACCACTTGAAAGATGGTTCAGACCAAATTGTAAGTGGGCTGGAAGGTGGCTATAATAGTCATAGTTAGCTTGAAATTTTCTTTCAACCAACAATATATCAACTAGAATATTGGGACTTAGTTTCCCCAAAGGATGAAACTTATTACACACAATATGAGGCAAAAAGATCTTCCCAAATCCATGGCTGTAACATTGCATTCTTTTACTAAAAATTAGAAATGTAATATTCATGAGCCACCTTGTATTAGTTGCAAATACCTCAACCATGGCAATGGGCTGGAAACTCCTCCACTTTGTGATTAAAAACTCTTCTTGATCTTGTGAAGAGGTCATGAATGTCACCAATTGATATTCCATCCACATAATTATGACAACTTTTGGAGCTCCATCTTCAATTCCTTGAAGCTCTGCCCCCCTTTTCTTGGATTCCAACCCCATAGTGAACTTCCCTCTACAATGCACCATAATAAACTTAGTCACAATATCTTGAATATCAAAAAGACACTTATTTTGCTTACCCACATCTAACATCAAGCTTCCCAAAAGGGCTATCTCCATTTGGCTATCACTCATGAGCTTGTCTTCAATTTTGGTACTTGGCTCCCACAAGTGATCTATAAACTGTGAACATTGGTCCTTTACAATGTGGTTAGTAAGCACAACAAGGCCCATATGATCCCTTATAGGTTCTCTTTCAATCCAAATGCAAAGAATGGTGAACTCAATATTAATACCTCTATTCACTTTGACTTTGAAGAGTTCATTTTTGTTATGGTGACCAAAATTTTGTATTGATCTAAGAGGAAACAACAAATCTGAAACATGATCATTATTTCCATACCTTGGGCTACCCATAATGAGCTCATCCTCCTTTGCTGAGATGTGGATTGTTGATATACCCTCAACAGTGCTATCCTTGCAACTTAGAAGATCTCCTTCAAAAGCATGTCCACTCACCACACTACTCTAAAATCTAATCATTGTCTTGCCTTTCAAAAACTGGGATATTAATTCATATTCATTCTTCCTGGACTCTTCAATCTGTATGCTAGATTTGGATAGAGCACCTGGATCCCATACTCTCGTGCATAGGCAATTATGGATTCTTTCATCCTCCATCTGTTGCTTTTCATGATTATGAGAAAATTGTAATGATAAATTATCAAGCATTAGATCTTTTCCAATATTATTACTTCCATTCCATAAGCTATAATCATGAAGACAATCAATTTGCATACCACTAATCACTGATCCAAAATTTGTAGCAAGCTGAATTCCAATATTGGTGTTTGGTGAAGAACTTACCTTATGTGCATGTCTCTCAATGGGGTCATCCTGAAACTCCTGATAAACTATGAAATTATATTTTCTTCCATAGGAGTGGTCCACATGTAAGTCTTCCCTTGTTAAGAGCTCTGATACAATATCATCAACCTCACTTTTACATTCAGCAAGTGACACTTCCTTCTGGACTTCACCTCTATTCTCCTACAATTCTGATTTTTCTTTTTGCTGCACCATTACCATCTCTTCCATATCTTGAATTTGTGACTCAGGTGTTTCTACCACTATCTCTAGTTGTTTACTCTCATTCAACCTTTCTTCTTTTCTTCTAAAACTGATGTAGTACTTGTCAAATGATTCTATGGCTCTGACATCTTTAGGTTCTCCTAGATATTTGTCAAAAATTTCAATGATTTCCTCTTCCATAGGTATATGTATTCCCAACAATATCAAATATTCTTGAAATGATACAAGATACTTACAACCTTGATATTCTTCATACCATTTAGAAAGTTTTCTTACATCATCATTTTGTCAAATGCTCTTAAACAATGACTCCAAGAAACCTCCCATAATTCATATAACACTTCAATACCCTATAGGCTGGAAATATTTTTGCTTTAATACCACTTGAAATGTCCCTTAACTGATTTTTATAATATATTTCAGCTATAAAACATAAATTTGCAAAATATCTCATAAAAATACCAATTTCACCGAAACTAGTCAACTAGTCTCACACAGAACAACACACCAAATCAACTGAAACACTACATAAAGTTATTATTTGAGTTTTTTGATGAAAATAACATGGAATCAGGTCTGAGACATTGATTAACATCAACAACAAACACTATGAACTTATATAACCAAAAACTATGCAAAACCCACAAAACTATGTATCATGTTTACACCGAATACCACTGCAAATGTCATAAACTGGCATAGTTTTATTTTCCCATAGGAAATATACAAAATCTGATCTGATACAGTAGGAATAACACCAATTATCACCTACAACACTCACAACAAACTTCTACAATATTACCCACAACACCAACTGCAAACTGCACACAAACTGGATTACACAATGTGTATTTCAACACCTAGATACAACACATGCAACAATTCCTGAAATCAAACCATCAATACCCAACTTCTCCAATATGATATAGACCTCTGAAATGGATGAAATACAACTCCTACAATAACATGCAACCACAAATACATAAAAAAGGCAACTACAACTATGAAAATAAACACTGTTGGCACCACCGAAACACCATAAACCCAACTCAAACTGATAGAGTTGATCTCTGATGGTAGGGATGGATGTGCAGAAGAAAAAACACAGATATCCATGTGCTACACAACAAAAACACCATCCACTGCTCTAGAAAACATTGAAACAACATCTACAAACACCTACAAACCAAAACACTAAAAACTGCCGAACTTACCTGAATCTTTAATGCAAATGTAACCTCTGGGTGAGATTACCCTCTAAGATCCAAAGCTAAACATCCTTAGACAATTTGAAACCCTCAAACAAACACCCAAGAGTCTCTAGCTTCAATGGATACATCACCCACTAAAAATACACAAGCTAAACAGCTCTGTGAAGAAAAATGATCAAACAACAATAATCCTTCAAAATGAAAGCCTTTGTTTTTTATATGTTATTTCCAAGATGGGTGCCCAAATTCCAATGCCATGCTTGCTGGAAAAGCATTATTAATTCCCAAAATAATCTTTTCTAGAAAACTCCACCACTGCAAGTTGTTGGTTCAACCAAAAAAGCCATAAATGGAGAGATTTCCCATAACACAAAAAATCTACTTTTTTGCTCCATAAATCTCAATGCCTTGCTTTATGCATGTATTTATTTATTATTATTTATTTAATATTTATTTGCTAGGATTTGGAAGTTGCACCTAACAATATAATATTAAATAAATATTATTTCCCAATGTAACTTTGTGATCTTGACTTGCTATTTTCGACAAACACACCTCACTTGTGTTGGCATCACTAACATATTTATTAATTTAATATTTATTTGTCCAAAATATGAATATTGCATTGGAACAATATAAATATTAAATAATAATATTGTAGACGTCTAAAATGTCTTCACCATCAAACCGACTCCTGACATCCCTAAACATACCAATTTCCCTTCTAATCAATTAATTAAATTTTTATTTAATTAATTATCCCTTCATCACCTAATTTTTCATCATTTTATCCCCCACAATTGGATTAATTTAATTAATTCAATAGTTCAACCTTAGCTAATTAATTAAATAAATATGTAATATTTATTTGGTTAATTCTCCCTTTTCACAAAATACCAATTAATTAGGTTAATCATGTTTATCTAATTAATTCAGCCTATTAATCAACTTATCCCTACCCTAGTTAATTAAATATCTATTATTTAATTACCTAGTTTAACCTACATGATGCTAGACCTAAGATTAATTAAATAAAACCTTATTTAATTAATCTAAACACCTCACTAACCCATTCCCTAATTTTTTCCAGCTATATTAATTAGGTTAATCACCCTAATTAAAATAGTCAAACCTCAATTAACACCCTTCCCCACATCCTCCAAATAAAAAATTGAAATATATCTCATATAAATCAATTTTTTATACGCATGTCATAACCCTCATTAAGACCTCTTACATATGTCATAAGCATTAATATCCACTCTTCCCCAAATGAATTTTAAATTCATTTTGCCCTTCCCCATGTGAATTTTTAATTCACATAAAATCCATCTCACTCAACCTCATTTAATTCACCCCTTTCCCAAGATGAATTAAAAATTCATCTTTATTCCTAGCCCTCCATCCTCCAAGATGAAATCTAGGCCCTCCACATCACTTTCATCCTCCACCCTTGATCTCCCAAATCAATCTCAACCATTGGATCAAAATCTCTCCAAAATACCTATAAATACAACATCCTCCAAGCCATTTTATCATCCAATTTCTAAGTAGAGTTATTATGCCAAAAATTCTCTTGAGCTAGCTTGTGAGTTGCATTAGATTTAGCATTTCACATTGAATCCATTATTTAGGGTATATCTAGGAGCTCTTGGGTGCATGCTTCTACCACCCTATCCTGGATTGGTGAATCATAGTGAGGTATATTGCTTGTTTATGCTTTTGTTTTTATGTTATTCATCTCATTTTGATTTCACTAATCACATTGGCATGCCTGGTGGGACCCACAAGGTCTCAATCTAACAATTTTGTGAGTTGTGTTGCTTTTTAAATGTGTTTGTAGGTATTAGCGCTATCTCCTTGCGCAGTGGCGCCATTTACCCGCATATTGGCACTATTTCTGGCCGTATTGGTGCCTTTCTGACACGACATTCCTTGTTCATTTTGACTCACACATGCTTTATTTTTTAGTCTTTTCTTCACTTTTTGGGGTTGTTTGCTCTCGCTTTTTGCAGGGTTTACGCAAAAAAGAAGGGGAGACTATGTCAAAATTTCTTTAAAATCAAACTTACATGCCCTTGCTTCCGTCTGGTTTTGGTTTTGTTTAATAGGCTGTTTCATTGCAATATTTCATCTTTTGGACACCTAACAAGACTAACAAGACCCCTTTGATGCAATCTAACCCCCTATTTGGTTGAGGAAACTTGTGTTTTGCAGCTTCGACCACTTCAGCCTTGTATCGCCATCGACGCCTAGGACAGCGCCATCATCCGTAGTCGGTCAGACAGTTCAAACTTTTGTACAATAGCACTTTTTAGGGCTATTTTAGTGCTATCCTTAGTATTTCCTCTATATTAGTCTGTAATAGTGCTATCCTTAGTATTCGCACTATATTAGTCTGTAATAGCACTATATTTGTCTGTAATAGTGCAATCTTTGTATTAAGCGCAATCTTTAACTTTTGTAGAGCAATATCTATATTCGACACAATTTGTATTTATTGTAGCGCTATTTGCTAAGTAGTTAGATTCTATCTGGGGGTTCTATCAACAACGCCATTTCAGGTCACAACAATGCCATCTATCTCTGTTTTATCGCTATTTTCTCTGCTAACATTGGGTTGGGTGCAAGGTCTTCTCTCTGTTTTGCAGGTCATCATCGTCTGTCCAAGACCATCATTCTGAAATCTCTAACAATTTTTGTAGGGTTTTTTATTAGATTAGACAAAAACTTCATTTGGTGCTCATAAAAAGAACCCTTGTATGTTAGTATAGTAAACATTTCAATTGGTGCACTAAAATCAATCATTGGCTTGTCAAACAAGCAACAAACAAACATTTCACCTAAAAAGAATCTTTTGTGTACCCTAGCATAGAGAACATTTGATTTTGGTGCTCTAAAATTAACAAGTGCTTGCGAACAAACTTAGGCACATTTTGATTTGGGATTAAAAAGAACATTAGAGAGTGTGTGCCATGCTTGGTGTGCTTGCACATTTTGTTACCCATGAGTTAGAATCAAAGTATCCTCTCCCCTCACCTTCAAAAGGATCTTGGGTGAAGACAAATGGTTCTATCCTTGTTTTTTAGAAAGTGGGCCTGCCCTTGAGACACATCCATACAGAGAACTCATTGGCGACCCCAAGCAGTACTTTCATCTGGTCCACTATATGTAAATTGAGGATAAGGTGAAAGCCAAGTCTAATCGGTATTAGCGTTTACCATACGATGCTAGCTCAAAAGAAAGTAGTATCTTTACGTATCTGAGACTCCTAGTAGAGCTAGTCAAAACCTTAAGTGGTTTATGGGATGCTCATAATGTGCCAATCCCCTAGATGTACCCCCACTACGAACCAATGTTTTAGAAGCCCAAAACCCTCTACTTGTTGATGCAAGAGAAATATGATAGCCATCCCACATTTTCGTGGCTTGTGGCAGAGATAGCAAAGTATCTCAAGGTTTGTGAGCCTTGGGGACTTGGAACTTGGTGTGCCTGAGAAGTGTGTGCACTGTAAGGGGGAGCCCATGCCCCAAGTTCCTAGAGTTATACACCACAAGTAGGCGCAGCTGGGAAACCAAGTGGGAACTCAACAAGTATTGTCCTATCCTCACTTTAGGTTGTGCAAAGTGCTTGTTAAAATCTTTACATCTTTTCACAAACAAATCTTTGGCTATTGTGTTCTATTGTGCTTGAAGTGTTTGCAACAAACTTGCCAAGAAACAACATTTGAGACCTCACTTCAACATTTGATCAACCTTCACATCCAAAAAATCCAAATTTGCTATCAAAATCAACCTTTTTCCAAAGCATCGACCAACACTGGCTTGTTTTAGTGTTATTTCTATCTATTTTGGCACTATTTCCTTGAGTTTTAGTGCTATTTACAGACTCATTTGCCTAAAACTTTAGAAAGCTATTTCGAGATCTTTAGGACCTGCTTATCCACAATCCATAACCACATTTTCAAAACTTGCCAAAACCACATCCATTTCAATCCAAAATTTCCAATCATACCTCCATTTTGACCTTAGAGAATTAATCATTATTACCATTGGACCCTTTATCATACCTTTGAGCCCAATCATAATCCAATCATTTCCATAGCTTCTCATCCTCCTTGATTCTTGCATACTTTTTGGACCAAATACGTATCCTTCTACACATCCATTTCCAAATCCATTTGCTTCTTCCATCATCCAAAATCTTTTAATCCAAACATCACTCAAAAATATCAACCAACATCCAAAAATCAAATCCAAAAATCAATCTTGAGCTAAAGTTGAATCTAGGTTTCATTTTTCACATCCTTATTTTGCTTGATTGGTCATTAGTCTACCTTCAAGTAGAATAATCATCCCTCCTTGTGTAAGGTCATAAGTCTACCACAAACAAAGAGAAAACATGCATTGTGCAACATCCAAAATCTAGATCTTACTTGAGCTCATCTATTGATTTCAAAATCCTTCTTCACAAATATCACCCAAAAAACCTCTCATAACAAACATCTAGGTCACCTAAGGTTTCCCTTAGTTGAAGCATCCTCCAAAATCAACATCAAATCTCTCCCATCAAATCATCCTCAAACAATCCAATCTATTCTCCATCGTTTTGGTCCAAATTCTTTGTGAATATCAACCTTCTTGACACCCATCACCTTTAGGTTTATGCCTTTTGAGATTTATCTCCCACATGTCAAGACCTATTGTCACACCATAATCTCCTTTCATATTTAGATTTAGATTGTAGGGAGTGTCCTCTCTTATACCTAAATCTCTCTTGCATCCCATTACTGTATCCTCTTTGGGTCCAATTAATAAAACCAAATTCTCTAAGGTCTCCATCTTCATCCATCCCATAATCAACACCCATACCTTTTTCATGCCCATAACAAGATCTCAACACAAGAAAAACCAAGAAATGGCCAACTTTGGACACCACATGGGCATAGGGATGCCTCAAACCAACGAAGACAATGTGCCAATTGGACAACAAACATTCAACATACCCTCAGTCTTCCAAATACCATCATGTGGTCCCAATGACAACCCCTTCGCCTTCTTGCAACCATAACCGCCACAACCACCCATCCAAAGCACCCCCACCATTAGCCAAATAGATCAAGATATCTTGAATTTTACACAAGATCCCGACAACATGGACATGCTTGACAAAGTCTTGAGATCGGACCCAAATAGATATCTTGATTTCCTCCTCAAAATTGGTGCCCAACCACCCATCAAAAATACATCATCCCAACCATCCACATCTAACAACAATCCGACAATGTCATCCCAACCACCTACATCAAACAACCAACCCATTGTCTCTCAAACCTCAATTCCCACCACATATACCACTCCCACAAGTTCTAATGTTGTCACGTCTACAACTCCCACTAACGTATCAACCGCATATAATGTCTCCAATCCTACCATCTCCAACCCCTTGTCACATCCGCCACCATAACAAACATAACCACTTCCACTCTCCAAATCACCTTGGGCATCCAAGGCAACCCAACACACATGAGTTCCTCCACAAGTGTGCCTCCACTCAATCCCCACACCATAGCTTACATGAGCCAATTCTTGCAACCACCTCACAACACAGCCAACCCATCTCATGTCAACCCATCCAATCTCACGTATGTACAAAATCCCGTAGTATCGTCAAGACACCATAATTCCAATCCCTAATTTCCACCTCACGTTCTCCAACAAATCCATGCTTACCAACAATATCTTGCACAACTTAACCAAAACACCATCCCGTAAAATCAAAACATCATACCCCAAAATCAAAACCTCACCCACCAAAACTAAACAAACCAATACCAAATTCCGCCCAACCTCCAACATCTCACCAACCAACAAACCTACATCCCACAACCACCACCAACCCCAGACCTTACAAGTGTGGTGCAAACATTGATCCAAAAGGTAGACAATTTGCAAACTGGGGGCAAGCACATACATTATTCTTTCAAGGATATTTGTCCCTACCCGTTTGATCGGACACTATATATGCCCCCTTTTCCCAAAAACTTTGAAACACCAAAATTTGAAAAATATAAGGGAAAGGGAGACCCTAGGGATCATCTTAGGGAGTTCTACATCACTTACCTAGAAGTCTCAAACAATGACACATATCTAATGAGACTCTTCCCTAGAAGCCTCAGTGGTCAAGCCGCTGAATGGTTTGTACACCTTCCTACAGGCATTAGGTCTTTCCCTGAGCTCACGAAAAATTTTGTCAACCACTTCTCCTACAATTTTGAACACGAGATATCCATGACGGACCTTTGCAATACCAAACAAAAAAGCAGAGAATCCTTTGCCTCATTCTTGCAAAGGTGGAGAGGCTTAGCAAGCAAGCTCCCTTGGCCGATTCCGGAAAAACAATTAGTCACCATGTTCATGGCTAACCTTAACCAAGAAATGGGCTTTCACTTACAAATCCTATATGCATCTACCTTTGAGGAAGTCATTGACAAAGGCACTACCATCGAGAGAGCCCTTATTGCCAAGGGTTCAATCAAACTATACGACAACAAGCCTTATAACAACAACAACAATAACAAGCTCAACGTAAACGTCCCCAACACAAGCAACAAAAACACGCAATCAAATGAGAAACCACGCTTTTGGGCTAAAAACAAGAACACCCTTAATGACGGCATCACAGACATGCAGGTCATCCAAAATGTGCAAAACCCAGCACCCCCAATTACATACACTGCCAATGTGAATATTCCCAAAGGTCAACCCAAACAAAATAAACCTCAGAGACAATTTACACCCTTAGGGGAGCCCATCGAAGATATCCTCAATAGATTTCTAAAAAATGGTTTAATAACTCTCCCACCCATTAAGCCCCACCAAGAAAGTGAACTCAGCTGCATGGTACAATGAAAATGACTATTGTGACTACCACAACATTGTGGGCCATAAGACATCTGATTGCATGAAATTGAAACATTGTATACAAGACCTCATAGATCAAAACAAAGTCAATCTTGACTAAACCCCCCAACCATTGCCCAACACTAATTTGGGAGCTTACAAGGATCTGCTACCTAATCACAACAAAGGAAAAGCCTCGTCCTCTCATCAAGCCTACAACATCACTCCACCTTCCGCTACCTATGACTCCGTCGTAGGTCGGATAGAACCATCATCCAACTATATCAACATAATCACCATTCGGGCCCAAGCACCTGATTGTGCCGTCACAACCCATCGAGGCCATGTGTCCATCCACACAGCCCCTACCACTGACCAAATACCTCCATCCACATCAAATCCTCAACCAAATCATCCATCTATTCGCCCATCTCCAACCAATAAATACAATCTCCTAGAACATCTAGGAAAGACCCCTACACAAATCTCCATCCTTGAGCTACTTCATATGTCACCCCTCTATAAAGAAGTCTTTGACAAGGCTCTAATTGAAACTGAAGTTCCCATCAACCTGAATGTAGATCAATTCCAAGCCATGGTGGGTCATATCGCCTCACCCCATTATCTCAGTTTCTCAGAAAAGGACCTGCCTGCCTCTGACAATCTACATAATGATGCCTTACATATCGAAGTTTGAATCCACAAGCATATCATCAAAAGAGTCTTAATAGATGGTGGCTCTAGCCTAAACCTATGCACTCTAAAATTGTTAAAACACTTGGGATACTCAGATGTGGTTGTGGACACTAGTGAGTGCATAACCATCAAGGGATATGATGACAATGAAAGACTATCCGAGGGTACTATCAAACTCCCCATCCAAGTAGGGCAAAACATATTGGAAACAAAATGTCAGGTTCTTGATCTTGACCTCCCCTACAACATTCTTCTCAGCCGACTGTGGATCCATGCCATGCAAGCCGTCCCCTCCACATTTCATCAATGCCTAAAGTTTTCCCATAATGGCATAGAAGTAATTGTCAATGCCGATCCCCACCCCTTCCAATACTACAGTTTTTTGGAAGGACACGACCATACTTTCTGCCCATACAACAAAGCTATCATGAAAACCACCTCTCAAATTGACCCTACAACATCCATCTCATTTATCGACCCCTCCAACATTGCTACCCCTTCATCCCAAACACCTCCACCACCCGAGGTCTAGATCAAGATTAGTGACATGGGATGTGGGGAATATGACCTACACAGTACCTTTTGTGTAGGGACATTACCCAATCCTAAGATGTTCGGTGTCCTGAAAGAGGAAGAAGTCTCTACACTGGTTATCAAATGCAAGCCATCCCTAACCTTTGAAAAGAAGCACCTTCTTGACCAAGACGTGCTTGAAGACATATCATCATGGATGTATAAAGATGAAGAAACAGAACAAGAAGCCTCTACCATACCATCCAAAATATATGGCAAAGGGTCAGAAATCGTCAAGAGCATGGGTTATAAAGGACAAGGCGGTATTGGTCTTCATGAACAAGGGATCATAGAACCAGTTTAAGCAACAAGGAATCCCTACACTCAAGGATTAGGGTACGGTCAATGACAATGTATCTTCACTAGTGGCGAGTGTATCTTAGCTAAGGTCATCATGGTTTCCCCTGAAGTTGCCAACATCAATGAAGTAGACCATCGAGACTCCTTTAGTGATTTCACCAATTTTTTTGAATCCTCCATCTGCACCATCTACACCGTAACCACCCTAGCATCCTCATCCAATGACTTAGCCCTTGTATACCCAGACCTCATAGATTGGGACCAATGAGGACCTCCTGTCTTTGATGTAGCACAAAATGACAAAGCTATAGTAGAAATGATGGGCATCAGAGATCACTTCCCCCTCGGAGATCACAGAGCTGGATACATCATGGTACTTGACACGTCTGCCTATTTTGGTGAGACCGCCCATGCTTCTAGTCAAAAAACATAAGAATAAAAATATCCCCTAGTGAAAACCACCCCGTGGCACTTTCGGACGAAGAAAAAGTAAAAATAAAGGACGTATCTTCTGGTGAAAACCTATATGAGACACTAGAAGATGGAAGCATGGGCCTTCCTAAAATAGAGAAAGTATATCTTGATAGATCAGCGATCCTGGTAGAGCCATCACAAGAGATGAATCTTGGGAGAGAAGAAATGCCAAAAATCACCTTCAGAGTAGAATCCCTCACTACAACAAAACAGGAGAATTTCTTAGCTTTCTTCAAATAGAGAAGCTGCAACTTTGCATGGACCTACATGGATATGCCAGGGTTAGATCCTGCCTTGGTTGTTCATCATCTCGCAGTATGGTCTGACGTGAAACCTGTAAAGCAGAAACTAAGAAAGATGAATCCTCAGGTTGCACTCTTGGTTAAAGCAGAGTTGAAGAAACTCCTAGATGTGGGGTTCATCCGACCGATAGATTATCCAGAATGGGTCTATAATCTAGTGCCAGTGGCAAAACCTAATGGTCGCATTCGATGTTGTACTGACTTCCAAGATCTCAACAAAGCATGCCCTAAGGATGACTTCCCCTTACCAAACATCAACATCATAGTGGACCTCACCGCAGGACATGAAATGCTATCACTAATGGATAGATTTTTAGGGTACAATTAGATCAAAATTGTGGAAGAAGACCAGCATAAGACTTCCTTCATCTGCCCGTTGGGGACATACTGTTGGGTAGTGATGCCATTCGGCCTAAAAAATGTAGGAGCTACTTATCAACGTGCTATGACTGTCATCTTCCACGACCTTTTCCACCACATCATGGAAGATTATGTGGACGACTTGTTAGGGAAATCAAAGACAAGAGAGGAACAATTGGACGTGCTAGCAAAGATCTTTGACAGGCTAGAGCAATATAATGTGCGGCTAAATCCAAAGAATGTGTTTTTGGGGTTACCTCAGGAAAGCTTTTGGGATACATAGTCTCTAAAAGGGGAATTGAGGTAGATCCTGCTAAAGTCAAAGCCATCACAGAAATACCTCTTCCAAAGACACTGAAACAACTACAAAGTCTGCAAGGGAAACTCCAGTCTATCCGTCGATTTATTGCTCAGCTTGCCGATAAGTGTTAGCCTTTTCAGCACCTACTTAGAAAGAATACAACTTTTGTTTGGGACAATCAGTGTCAGGCTACCTTTGACTAGTTAAAAGAATACTTGGCTAATCCCCCTATTCTCACTCCGCCGAGGTAAGGAGAGCCCCTCCTTTTGTACATCTCAACAATTGAAACAGCTATAGGGGTCTTATTGACACAACACGATGAACAGGGGAAAGAAAGAGCTATATATTATATCATCCGTACCTTGGTAACTTATGAGATAAATTACACACCTATTGAATGACCATGTCTAGCCATGGTCTTTACTTCACAAAAGTTAAGACACTAAATGCTCAATCACAAAACCAAGCTCATCGCCAAGATTGATCTGCTAAAATATCTGCTAAACAGAGCTAATCTTTCTGGAAGAATGGCCAAGTGGGTCATGATCCTTAGTGAATTTGACATTGAATACACAGAGAGAAAGGCTATCAAAGGATAGGTCATTTCCGATCACTTGGAAGAAGCACCTATTCCCTCAGAACATCCTACACTCATAGAGTTCCTTGATGAAGCTATATTGACAATAGCACTAGCAGCAGAAACATGGGAAATGTACTTCGATGCGTCATATACACATAGAGACTCGGGGACAGGAGTCTTGTTTGTTACCCCTCAAGGTGACACCATCCCTAAATCATTTAAAATTACATTTCCATGCACAAACAACATGGTAGAGTATGAGGCCCTCATCACAGGACTCTGAATGGAAATCAAGTCAAAAATCGAGAAGCTAACATTATTTGGCGACTCCCAATTGGTCATTCGACAAGTAAACAATGAGTACAAAACTAAGGATGACAAACTCATGCCTTAAAAAAAGATGGTCGATGACTTCAAAGACTATTTTGATGATATTCACTTTGAACAAATCCCAAGGCTAAACAACAAAGTTGTAGATGCCATGGCAACAATCAAATCCCTAGTTGATATGAAGAAAGATATCAAGAAGTGCGAGTTCCTGATCAAAGAACTCCCTGTTCTAGCATATGATGTTCCCCAATCAAAGCTAGTGTGCGAAATAGTTGGTCCCTTATCCCCGTGGTATCAAGAAACCTATCTATACCTCCATAATAACATAATCCCCCCCAACTTGTCCACCTTGCAACGAAAAAGTTTCATCCTCCGAACCTCCTACTTCACCCTCATAGGAGATACCCTATATAAAAGGAGTCTTGATGGCACGCTTTTACGATGTTTAGACTCTAGGGAAGCCAAAGTGGCCTTGCAAGAGGTACATGAAGGCATTTGTGGGGTGCATTCAACTGGGCCTACTCTAGCTAAGAAGATCCCGAGGACTAGGTACTACTGGCCAACCATGGAGTGAGACGCCTACTAGTTTGTAAAGAAGTGCCTGCCATGTCAACAACATGGAGATCTCATTCATGCACCATCATAAGAATTGTAGCCAATTACGACTCCGTGACCTTTCTCACAGTGGGGGCTTGACTTCGTAGGGAAAATCCATCCACCATCATCCAATGGCCATAAATTCATCATCACTGCTACTGAATACTTCACTAAGTGGGTGGAAGAAATACCACTCACTTTCACCACTAGAACACAAATATCCAAGTTCATCCTCCACTATATCATATGTTGTTACGGTATCCCCCATTCCATTATCACAGATAATGTAAAACCATTCAAGAACCAGGAAGTCCACACCCTGTGCGAGAAATTCCAAATCCAACACCACTTCTCCACTCCATACTACCCTCAAGCTAATGGTCAAGCAGAAGCTTCAGATAAAACCATCCTCCGTATTATGAAAAAGACGGTTAATGAAGCTAGCTGTGACTGGCACCTTTAGCTCAATTCCGCCCTATGGGCCTATCACACAAGCATCCATACACCCACTAGAGCCACTCCATATTTCCTTGTATTCAGATCTGAAGCCATTTTACCTATTGAGGTCAAGCTCTCATCCTTAAGAGTATCTTTGCAAAACATAATCATTGATGGGGAATACCGAGTTGCCAGACTGCATGAGCTAGAATTATTGGATGAGAAATACCTGGATGCACTTAACCATCTGCAGGCTTATCAAAACTGCCTCAGAAGAAGCTACCATAAGAAAATCAAGAACCGTAAGTTTGAAGTAGGTGACCTTGTTCTCGTGTAAAACCAGAAGAATCTACAGGAATGCCCTAAGAAAGGAAAATTTGAACCTAATTGGTTAAGGCCCTATGTCATCACAGCCAGCTATGGATCAAGAGTATATCAGCTTGCAACACCTGAGGGGCAGCCTCTAGATGAGCCTATGAACATCTTGCATCTAAAACGTTCTATGCATAATCCATCGAGTATCCCAAGAAAAAATATAAAAAATCCAAAAAAAATAAAAATAAAATAAAGAAAAACCCGAGTGCAATAAAGACGTCCAATGGTGAAAATCACTTCAGTGATGCCTTGGATTGGTACCATGGTGAAAACCTGTCTCAGGCGCCATGTGTAGCAGCCAGTTCTACCATTTGATAAGTCCTCTTTCCATCACAACACTCCTTACCAAAACACCTTCCATGGCTTGGAATTCAAAAACATCAAATCTCCCACCCCACAACATCCCACCCAAGGCTAATCCGTGGTACAAAGATCCTTGTAAGCTTCCTTCTATACAACTAAAATTAGAAAAATCCAAAAAAATAGAAAATTAGAAAAATCCAAAAAACACTAGAAAATTAGAAAAATCCAAAAACAATAGAAAATCAGAAAAATCCAAAAAACACTAGAAAATCAGAAAAATCCAAAAACAATAGAAAATTAGAAAAATCCAAAAAACATCAAAAAATAAAAAAATCAAAAAAAGGTTTCCAAGTCCACTTCCATGACATCATCATGATCACCTGAAATCATCATCACTTCATCTTCAAACATCCATCCTAAACCATTCCCACATCATCAAGTCTTGCTAGAACTACATATTCATCTGACCCGCATCTTGAAAGTACCTTGATCCTGTGGACACAGGGTATGTAGGCAGTCTGGAATACGAAGGAAGTATCCAGTACTCAGGTACATAAGATGCACCCATCCAACCCATTTGCATGGTCCCTATTTACTGAGCTTGCTAGATCCAACAAGTGATACATACGCTAAGTATATGCTTGAAACATCATGCCTCATGCAAAAATCATCAACATACCGACTATAATCCAACACATGGCCTGACTGTACTTTTGCCCACCTTTCGAAAATCATCCAAAAAAATCTAATCGATTCACGTCCTAGGATATATCGTTCCTATAATGGACAAGAATCTGGCATCTTATCAACAATTATCTTAGCAAGAGCACACAATAGTTATTTGTATCTTTTTGTTGGTCTTTTTGCTTATTGATTTTTATCTTCTTGTCTCACTCTAGGCTATTTCTGAAACTACCTTGATCTCATCATATCATGGTCAATGGCGGACAATACTGGGAGTAGACATGATCATTATTTCTGTATGCTGTGCTTGTGGGTTGTTTTCATTACTCCAAGAATAGTATTCATATCTTGAAGCTCGGATCGGTTCTAGCATGATGTGCCTCATCTGCATATACAGGAATGAATACCTTATATGTACTATGAGCAATCATCGCTATGAATCCCCTTCCTCAGCTAGGCAAGGTTATACTACCTTGGGCATACATGACATCAACCTAGTGCTTGTGGGTCTAGTCCATGCAATTGTAGGATATATACATCATCACCTAGGTCATTTCATACCTTTGTGAAGTGTATCCTATATTGCTATAATAAACTAAGAAATTCTTTCAATTAACTTTATGCAACAACTATTGCTAGCTCAAATCATCCTCCTATCACTCATCTAACAATATCATCTGGGCCTAGATTTTTGACCCCCCACCACCTATTTGACCCCCGCCATCTATTCCCCCCCCAATCTCCAAACTAATGCCACTTCTCCCACTCATTCCAACCAACCTAACATATCCTGAACTGAAACAAATCCCCCCATCAATGACGTGGTGTATCATGACCTAGCAACTCCTTCATTCCCCATCCCACTCCCTTTCCCAATCTAACCATAACCAACCCTACCCTTACCCAGCCCATAAACCATTTCCCCCTCCCTACCGATCCCCCTACCACCAAACCCCATCGTCCAGGGTTGTACAAAAATATCACCTGTGTCATGACTTGATCACTACATCAAATCACTAATCATTGCATCCATCATTTCACCCTTATCATGCAAAATATACAACTTTCCTGAAAAATGAAACAATTAAAGCACTGAGTGTAGGGTAGTTGCTGCATCCATCATATGTGTTTATTAAGATAAGAATATATTTCCATTCCATTACATGTTGCATCCATAATAAATGTTTATTAATCTGAGCATTTATTTGCATTTTACATCCACATCATAATCCACAGTCAAAAACATGCATACAACACATTATTTGAGCCCATCTAATAATTAAACTTCAAATCCTGCCATTATTGCATACATGTGGCCATCTAACTGGACATCCATCACACATCACATTGATAAAACATATAACATCCATGATCTATCATAAATCTTGCTGTTATTACATGCATATGGAAATATTACTAATAACACATGGAATGTATTGATTTAATACCTGATATGATATGATTCATCACACAAAATATAAGGGCAAATAATTCACATTTTGCATCCATCTAATCATAAGGGAAAATAATTCACATTCTGCATCCATCTAACTAAACATCCATCATACACAAACCATAACGTTATATCCATCACATAACATCACTAGTACATCCATAGCATCTCATAAAATCATCACATTAGCATCACATATACACATATTCCATAACTGCATGACATCCATAAACATGAACATAATGCATCTATAAACATAATCATCATGAAACATAAGCATCTATACATACATCCATACATAACACATCACAAATGCATGAATCACTAGCATCATAGATCATCAAGTGTCATGATACATCATCATAATCATAATGTACACCGCTCAAAAATAATACAAAGTCATGATACAATAGGCCTCAAAGGGCTCAAAAAGTACAACACATATATGTCACCCCTAGACTGATGAGCCTCTATCGGACTCGATAGGGGATCTTGGCCATGGCTGTGGCTGTGGCTATGGTCATGGTTGTACCTGCTCTTGCTGCTACTATGGTACCTGTAATGGAGGGCCCATCGACTACTGCACTGATTGGATAGACCAAGATCTGTGGGACCCAGACCTTCGAGATCCGCTCTGCTGACTAAAGCTCAGGATCCTCTGACTCTCAGGAATAGTAGAACAATAAGCAGCATAATAATAATTAGCCCATCGACTCTGATCCAGAACCTGTACCTGTAACTGAGTAATATGTGTCTACATCATGGTCAACATAGGGCCCATGCCTGTCCCTGCCACAACTCCCTGTAAGATGGCTACCAGCCCCTCTGCCTACTAAGCCCTTGCCTCTGCCTGCTAAGCTCTGGCCTCTGTTGCTTGCCTCTGAGCCCTCTCTCCATCCCTCTCACTTGTTAGGGTCACTATCTCACCCTGTGCTTGTCTCAACTATGCCTGCACCCATCTGTCCATCTAACCCATCTAGTAATGCAACCATGCCCCGCAACTGCACTAGCTCAGCATCCCAGCTCTATAAGGTCCCCTCTAGGATGGCGACCTGTCCTTGTAGGGTCTCTATCTCCTCCTCATCTGCACTTTGAGGTCGATGAATAGATGAGCGCTCTTGTGGTCCCGAACCTCCACCTACCCCTGAACTCCCTGCCTCTGATCTAGGTACCTGTTGTGCTACCTACTGCTGTGGTACCTGTGGTGGGGGCATAGGCTCCCTATCTATCCTCTGCCACCCCCCGCGTTGTCGAGGTGCCCTCTGCCTCGGTACCTCTCCTATCTGAACCTACTCTATAGTTACCTGCTGTACAAGTACTCGCTGCTGCACCTGATGCTGGGGCAACTACTGACCACCATTTGCCTGTCCCCCTCCTCCAACCCCTGCCTGCCCAGCTGCCGCTACTGCCAAAACACCAATTGGATCCTCATCATCCCCGATCTCCACCTCCTCCTCCATAATGTAATCCTCAATGATCTCAACACCCTCCAATATACCCTCTGAATCTCCCTCCAACCCACTCTCCTCATCCCCCTCAGCTACAGTGTCATCCACCATGACCACATCCTCTGTGAGATCTGTAAGCTGCGGAGGCTGCCACATCTGCCACCATATCTCATATGCAGGCATAGTACCTACATCCTTGAACTCACTCCCCTAATCCCATACCAGTGGCTATAAAACTGTGAAATCTCCAATAGCCACCTGTGGCTATATGGCTGGGGGCCACAAATGTGCATCTCGAGGAGTCCACGCAAAAATTTCCATAGGCTGCGGAACATCCTGCCATAGTCCAAACTACCGCATGACCCATGACGACAGATACATGTCTATAGTACGGTCGCTCGACCCATCAAATATTACTGCTAAAATGTGTACGACATATGAACATCCTCATCTGGCCATGGCTCCACTCCGATATAGGGTCACCGGGTAACCAGAATCACATCATCCAAAACCCACCACTAGTACCAAACATGTCCTGTAGATGTGTACTTTGCATCCTGACACAAAAACACAAAAGCCTCAAAAGGATGAAGATAATATCCACATCTCGGCTTGGTCACCACAATATGCTCCCAAGCCCACACATGAAGCAAAGTGACTCCCATTGATAACGCTGAATCGCAATGATAAATGACTGTATGCATCTCATGGTATAGCTATGCTAGCATACAGGCCCCCAGGTGTATACTATCCCATGCCGAACCATCCCCTCAATAACCTCCCCCCATCCAATTGGAAAACCTCTCCCCCGCTGATCCAGCATCACGATGCCACCAATCAATGCACATAGGAATAACGAGAAATGATCTACACTCGCTAATAGAGTCCCCTCATAACTCATCTCCTGACGCTCTGATACCAACACTATCTGATCATGAGTAAATACTCTGAGTAGAGCCCTCCACTCCCTCCTTGTGTCCTATATCACTCACTGCCCATGAATGGGTATCTTGAGGATGCGATAAACATCCTCAAGTGTAATAGTAATCTTGCCCGTAGGAAGAAGGAATGGACATGTCTCAGGGTGATAACGCTCTAGGAGAGCCGTCATCAGAGCTCTATGAGCTCATAGCACTGGCATCAATGCAAGTGTCAGAAGCCCTAGCCGTGATAGTCGACCACTAGTAGCATCATCAAAGGCATCGAAAAGCTCCATCACTGAAGGCACTCGGCGCTCTTGTGAGTACACGATAAAAGATCTCATATCCTGCATCCATAAATGCTTGTCAGAAACCTCCCTATTCTTCCAAAATCAAACTTCTCACATCACATTTCTTCTGATGGAGGCCAAATCAATTTTGGCACCAAAATTCTTCTCTTTTGCGCCAACTTTACGGATGGCACTGCCAAAACCCTATATGGTGCTAAAATAGAATATTGCGCCACTGCGTAGAGTTTTTGTGCCATTCCAGAACTTTGCGTCACCTTACTAGTTAGCACCAATCCTATGGATTGCACCACTTTTCTAGATAGCATATATCCTGAGGATAGCACTACTTTCTAGTTTAGCACTGATATATGAAATAGCACTAGTTCAGACCTTTGCGCCAATCTAGAAGATAGCGCTACGCTAGCCCTATTTTGGCGCTAATCTGCCAAAACCCTAGCCCTGCACGATATTGCACTAAAATAGATGATAGCACCAAAACATTATGTTTTGGCGCCAATCCGACCCTTTCCTATCCCAGGTAGATAGCGCCAATCCAGAGGGTGGCGCTAATTCGTGCCCCTTTTTACGCTAGGTGACAACCTGATAGTGCTAAAATCCTAAAACCCTATTTCCCAACATAAAAAATGTGATAAAAATAAAAAATGACAAAGCCAGGGTTAGGACCTACCTGTAGTCCAGCCTGTGGTGACCTCTCGTACGGTCGAAAGTGCTCAGAAATGTGCCTATATCATGGGAACATGGGGTTGCGCTCTACCATCTCCTCTTCTCTCCTTCTTCTAATTGGCTATAGGTGTGTAAATATGGCACTCTTAGGGCCGACTCTTCTAATTATAGTAAGCCATGTCATCCCTCCATGCAAGTTTTCCTCCCCAGGGTGCAAATCACAACCATTTTTCCCCATTTTTCTTCCTATCAACTTCATTTCCTCTCCCCTATCCAAATTTCACCCTCATCTTGTCCTTTTGAGAGCTTGCACATAAATTTTTTTATTTTTTTGCCAACCTCTCGAAGGGGCATCCCTTACTCATTTCATTCCTTCCCGGCACCTGGGGCATATTTTTCTTTGACCTGACACCACTTCCTTGCTAGGTCCTGATGCCACGTCAAAGAGGGGCAAATGTAGACACCTAAAAATGTCTTCACCATCAAACTGACTCCTGACATCCCTAAACATACCAATTTCCCTTCTAATCAATTAATTAATTTTTTATTTAATTAATTATCCCTTCATCACCTAATTTTTTATCATTTTATCCCCCACAATTAGATTAATTTAATTAATTCAATAGTTCAACCTTAGCCAATTAATTAAATAAATATGTAATATTTATTTGGTTAATTCTCCCTTTTCACAAAATACCAATTAATTTGGTAAATCATGTTTATCTAATTAAGTCAGCCTATTAATCAACCTATCCCTACCCTAGTTAATTAAATATCTATTATTTAATTACCTAACCTAACCTACATGACCCTAGACTTAGGATTAATTAAATAAAACCTTATTTAATTAATCTAAACACCTCACTAACCCATTCCCTAATTTTTTCCAGCTATATTAATTAGGTTAATCACCTTAATTAAAATAGTCAAACCTCAATTAACACTCTTCCCCACATCCTCCAAATAAAAAATTGAAATATATCTCATATAAATCAATTTTTTATACACGTGTCATAACCCTCATTAAGACCTCTTACATTTGTCATAAGCATTAATATCCACTCTTCCCCAAATAAATTTTAAATTCATTTTGCCCTTCCCCATGTGAATTTTTAATTCACATAAAATCCATCTCACCCAACCTCATTTAATTCACCCCTTTCCCAAGATGAATTAAAAATTCATCTTTATTCCTAACCCTCCATCCTCTAAGATGAAATCTAGGCCCTCCACATCACTTTCATCCTCCACCCTTGATCTCCCAAATCAATCTCAAATATTGGATCAAAATCTCTGAAAAATGCCTATAAATACAACATCCTCCAAGCCATTTTATCATCCAATTTCTAAGTAGAGTTATTATGCCAAAAATTCTCTTGAGCTAGCTTGTGAGTTGCATTAGATTGAGCATTTCATATTGAATCCATTATCTAGGGTATATCTAGGAGCTCTTGGGTGCATGCTTCTACCACCCTATCTTGAATTGGTGAATCATAGTGAGGTATATTGCTTGTTTATGCTTTTATTTTTATGTTATTCATCTCATTTTGATTTCACTAATCACAAATATTTTCCAAAGTTGTCCTTTAACCTTTGACTTACTATTTTGGGACAGTGAAGACTTACTATTTTAGTAAGTGCTATTTTTGGAAAAAGGGACATGGCATATTGAACCTATTTTTGAAAATTAGTTGTATTGATGAACACCTTTAAGAGTTTTCTATATGATGATCTTCTCCTTAGTCAAACCCTTGGATCCAATTTAATGGTTTTGGAACAATGATTGAAGACATGTCAAGCAATCAACAATATGCCTATGTTGATATCATAATGGTGTTGTGCTAATGTAATGTATGTTTTACCTCTTGCTAGATGCTTCTTAGATTCTCAATTCTTGATCCTAGATGATCCAAATGAATCAGGGTTTCTACTTTTATACAACACCCTTGTTGGAACTTGAAAAAACCAGCTTCTAAAATGCCTTATTTTGCCCCAAAAAATCCATCAAATTTCTTAGTTTGGCCTTTGCAATAAAAACCCCTCATTTAGACCTAATCTGAGATAGTTTTTTAGGGGTTTTATTCTAAAATCTTTTAAGTATAATGTTTCCCTTTGTTTTTGTTTTCCTCCTTTAGAAAAAATTTGGTCATTTCTGCCCTTTATTAGCGAATCGACAATTTTCTGAACTCATGAACTTGGTTCGTGAGTCCGTCTTTTTCTTGATTCCCTAATTTGCCGATAAGGCAATAGAAAGGTGATAAAAAGAGTTGAAGGGTAAGTCAAAAGATGGCAAAAAGAGGCAAGGTCAGCCTTTATCGGCAAAAGTTTTGGTTCGTGAACTTGGAGGTTCGCCGGTTTGAAAGTTCACTGATTTGCCAGTTTTCTGACAAAGAGGCGGAGGGAAAAGTTTAAAGAAAGAAAAAAGTTTGAAAGTGGTGATGTTTGTTGGCCAAGTCCTTTGTTGGAAAAATTGGAGGTTTGCGAACCTCAAAGTTCACCGACAGAAGGTTCTTCTGAAAAAAGATTCGTCGATTGAAGACATAAGGGAGAGAAGACCACGACAAAGGTAAAAGGTAAAGAAAGAGTTTGGTTCGCTGTCGAAGGATTTTGCTGACAATGAAGTTAGACAAAAGGAAAGAAAATGAAGCAAGTCTTTGTTGGCAATAGGCTTGGTTTGCGAACTGAAAGGTTTGTTGACAGAGTAGTTCACCGTCAGGGCGAAAGGCTGATAAAGAAAGAAGATAAAAGGAAAAGGGTAGAGAAAGGGGGAAGTTCATGAATGTCTAGATCTGTCGATAAGGCAAATAGAAAAGAAGGAAAATGGCTAAGGCAAAAAGATAGGGAAAGGCTTTATCGGCAAACCGGGGGAAACTCAAACTCTCCAAACAGTTCAAAATTTTCAAGGTTCGTCGATAAGACGATTGGGCGACATAGAAAAGAAAGGGAGCTTCTTCCATGGCTCGAAAAAGGTGAGATTTTCCAATAAGGTGAAAAAGGAGCAAAGAGAAAGTGGTTCGTGAAGGGGAAATTTCACCGACAAGGGAGACACAAATGGTTCGTGGTTTCTCAAGTTCATCGATAGGGCTACTTGCCGACAGAGGGCCCAACTGTGCAAAAGAGGAAAGTTCACGATGGAAGGATTTTGCTGATAAGGCAAAATTAAAGTGTAAAATAAAATATAAAGCATGAAGTAAAATGTAAAAGCTTTAAAATATTTTAAAGTGTTGTAAAATCTTTATAGACACTTTTGACAGGCTTTTATTTTAAACACCCTTTTGCTCCTTGGTTGCCATGAATGCAGAATTGAAGATGTCAGGCTAGTAGCTGAAATAGTGTATGCTTTCAATGCACAGGTACTTAATGAAGAAGATGAAGTGTTTCAGTGTTCAATATTTTTTGTAGTACCTTCCAAGGACAAAATCAATGCGCAGGGCATGGGCATCTAGAAAGTCCGCTGATCTTTTGACAGAGGCCAAGGGCCATATTTATTGCAGCATGGGCTTGGCATGTTGACTTAGTTTCAACACCCTGGGTTGTACAGTAAAAAAGATTGCTATATATACATGATTCAAAGATGTTTTCAGGGTTGGTCACTAAACCAATTGTCTAGTTTGGAAGCGCCTAAGGAGTATTTTCTGACATCAAATCACGTTAGTCTGGGCTATAAGTGAAGGGGTGTATTCAACATAGTGTAGGAAGGTTGTGTAAAGTAGATATGAATGTAATGGAATGTCTCCATAGGAGTTTACAATGATTTTGGCAAATGTATAATTGTAGTTATATGTTTTCCCTTACCACATTTGATGGTATGATTGTAACTAAGGTTTGGAGGTGTGTGACAACATCCAAGTTAATACAAGGATTTGTATTTGTCATTCTTTTGTTGCATATGAGTCGTTGCAGTTCTCTTTTGGATTATTATGTCCATTACATGAAAATCTATTAGAGTCATATATGTGAATATATGTCTAGTTCCATTGATCCTCTATTGTATATATTCTTTCCTCCTTGCATTCTATGACTTTGTTGCCCAATAGAGTAGGCACCGGTCCATATTGGAGAGGGATCAATCACTCTTTTAAAACAAACAAATCATTCACCTATGGTTTAGGGGAAAAACCATCTTTCCTGTGCATGCACATTCGCACAGTTGAATCAGCTATATAGGGGTTTTGTGACAGCCAATTGTTCTTGGTTCAGTGACAGTCTTTGGGGCCAAGACAATGATTTGGGTTTGGTTGTTCATATATTTTAGTTGTTCATTTGGTTTGATGTTAATACCTACCTAGGTATACCTCTTGGAATATCCCTCCAGAGTTTAAGTTGAGCTCAAAGAGAAGAGGAGTCTACCCAATTTTGTTAGTTGGTCAAAATCACCCCTAACTTGTTGATAAACCTCTTTCTATCACCTTGACGACAATCCTTGGCCTAGGTGATTTTAAAATGTTTTAGAGTTTTGTGTTGCAGTCATTTTGGGACCCAACAACCCTAGTGTGCAATTTGAATATATTGTGCTCAAGTTGGCAAATAATGACTAATTATGTTGCATCATTACAAAACTCATTTTTTGAAGGTTATTTGTTTATGCTTTGCTAGAGTCATTTATCAACAAAGTGTTGGCTATGAAAGTTGAGTGCCATGTTGTCATAGTTGTTGCCTTTGTTCCTTGTCCCATCCTAAACAAGGTTTGTCTTCCTTAAGGTTATTTTGCTCATTTGTCAAATCATGTGTGAAGGCAAGGAAGATTTATTCTAACTTCAAAAATGGCCAAAACAAAGGAGGAGCATACTTGGTAGTGGTTGGTCAAAGTTTCAATTGCAGTAATAGATAAGAAATGTGCCTGGGTAGATTGAAGCATGTTGAGAGTAGCAACAAACTTCAAAAAACACGCCTATTAGTGAAATGCCAAGTGTTAATTGACTTAGATGTTGTATAAGAATGCTTGAACCTATCATGATGAGTTTTAAGTGGCTAAGACTATGGGCCTTGACTAGTTTTCACATGTGTTTGAGTGCCAGCTAACAAGGAAACATGCACCCTAGTGATAAGTGATGAATTGTTAGTAACATAAACAACCTAGAAGTGTGCTTGATGAATCTATGACAAATATTAAGTGGTTGAGAGGTTGTTGAAGTGTGCCTAAGCAAACCTGGCAATAGATAAATAGAAAACACCATCCTAAGGCATGCCAAGTAGGAAAAGGCATTTAATTAAAGTGTCAAACATCACTAAAAATGCACCTTGCTCAAATCTGATAGTCTTCAAAAGGCAGAGATAAAAGGTGTTGGAATATGTTGTCATTGATGTCAAAGGCATGAGGTTGTTAAGTGATGTCAATGATGTCAAGGTAAAGAGTGGACCGTTATAATAAGAGGTGCTTGTTATATGTCCCCGTTGGAGAGCAAAGAAAACAAGAGTATATCTGTTACACATTACCATTAAACAAATTGCATGTTTAAATTAAAGATTTAAACATTAGAGAAATGAGTGTCATGGGCTAACCATATGCATGGGCCGACCATATGCCAAAGGAATATGAAATTCAAATTTAATTATATTACCTCCAAGAGGCCGACTTCCTTTTGAGAAGAAGACAAGGATCATACAAACAATGATTTGATTTCATTCCTAAAACACCATGCTTTGATATACACATGCAGCGATCAGTTTTGTATGGTGCGAATACTTTGTGGATACCAACGATTTTCAAGTGTTATATTTTGTAAAGAGGAACAAAAATCATTAGTATAAATGATGTGATTTTATGAAGGCAACAAGAAGACAAATTATGTTAGAAAATAAAGACAAATCTGTTTAAGGAAGAAGACAAAATCACTAGAGGACGATTTGGAGAAGAAAACACAAGTGAATAAGACAAAGTTACTAAAAGACAAGAGGACAAGGCAACAATTTATGCTAAAAGACAAAGCATTCAAGGGATGCGATTTCATGAAGGAATGTGTTTAGTTTTGAAGGGACAACAAGGTTACAAAAGGACATATCTATTCATCAAGGACACATCCATTGAAAAATATAAGAGGGAGTTGAAAGATTCATTTTGAAGACAAGTAATCATTGAATTACATCTAAGTATAAGGAAGAGGAAGAGAAGAAATATGAAGTGTGAATCTGATTTGTATTGAATATGTTTGTGAGATAAAATAAAAAGGAAAATAGTTGCTAGTGGAATGATTTGATAAAATTCAGATTTGAAGGAAGAGTAGTGTGTGAATCAGTCTGGAGCATATTTAAGTGGAGTAAATCATATCATCCATTGAAGGATTAATATATTGGAGCCTATCAAATAGAGGTTGGAGCCTCTTGCTGGCTTGGAGCTCAATTTATGTGAGGGTTAGAGCCTCCAATAAGTTGGTGCATATAATTCTGACAAGTGGAGATTGGTGCATATAATTCTGAGTATGACATTGTATCAGAAGAAAGCGATGATGAATGTTACAGTGATTGAGAAGAGATACTATTTATGGGAATTGAGACAAAGGATGATTTTTGGAATCAAAAGGAAGATAAAAGGGATGTAGAAGACAAGATGGATGAGGATGATGAAGAAGTGGATCTAGAGGAAGAACTCCACCTTGCATATGATGAGAAAGAGGAAACTCATGTCTAAAATTAAAAGTTCAAGAAGAAAGTGAATCCAAGGCCAAGGTATCTCAAGCTCTTGAAGAAGCTGAGAAAACAATCATAGATCTAAGAGTTAAACATGAAAATGCAAAAAGAATTGAGGAAGAAGTTGAGAAAATGATCCTAGATCTAAAAGTTTAGTGTGAAGAAGCAAAAAGGATTGAGGAAGGAATGAGAAGCCAATTAAAAGAGAGGGAAGAAAATTGTGAAAAGTTGAAATTTGAGATAGTGTCACTAAGTTATGAATTAGAGAAGACTGTGGCACAACTAAACTAAGAAATGAAGAATGTAAGGAATTCAGAAATCTTGGATGAAATCGTAAGCACCCAAAAACCCACATGTGACAAAAGTGGAATTGGATTTGAAAAAGGGGAAAGTTCAAAAATGGACCAACCATCCAAAGAAGCAAAGAAGGAAAGTAGAAAACTTATTCACAAGAAATTTAGAGTTTTGACAAAGTGGAAACCAACAAAAGAGAAGGAAGTCAATGGAAAACCATGAAGGGTTCATTCAGAAGACCTCTTCCATGGAGCTAGGTAAGTACAAACAGATTCTATCATTCTTTCCTTGGTTATTGTTTCTTTTGTAATCAATTTGGGCATAAGTCAATAGATTGTAGATTTAATGTTAGAAATAACTATAGGCACAAATCTATGAATTATGGTGCATATGCTAGAACTAACCCTGCAAGAAAAAAGATGGGAAGACTAGGGATGGTGAACATAAATGTTAATCCATTTTCTCTACTCATGGATCCAAATTTAATATGCCACAAGTGCAACAACTTTGGACATCCGACGAAGTATTATAGAAGCAATATTGTGGAACCTCCTAAGAAAAACAAGGAGGTAGAGCAGAAGTAAGAGGAGAATTCAAGAGTATGGAAGAAGAAAGAAAAATTAATGATAGTTCAAACAACCTTACATGCAAGAAATGAAAGTGATCATTGGTATATTGACAACGGGTGTTCGAGACACATGATAAGTGATAAGAGCAAATTTATCACTCTAAAGAGAGTAAATGGTGGAACCATAAGGTTTGGAGATAATGTGTTGGCAAGAATTTCAAGAAGAGGGTCTCTCAGTTTGGATAATAGGAGAACAAAAATAGAAAATGTTCTATATGTGGAAGGATTAAAGCATAACCTATTAAGTGTAAGTCAATTGTGTGATCAAGGGCACACCCTCACTTTTCATGCTGAAGGTTGCGAGATAAGCAAGGATGGAAGACAAGTTGTAGTAGCTAGCCAAGTAGGAAATAATCTTTATGTTCTAAGTGACATCCAAGGTGAGAAATGTTGAATGGGAAAGGAATATGAAAGTTGGCTATGGCACAGGAGAATGGGGCATCTCAATTTTTACAATCTTGTCAAAATTAGTTGAAGGGAAGCAGTGAGATATATGCCCATAATATCAAAACTAGCAAACACCATTTGCAAGCAATGTCAACTAGGTAAGCAAACCAGAGTAAGCTTCAATTCGAAGGAGTACTTTGCATCATAGCCATTAGAACTCATTCACACAGACTTGTGTGGACCCACCAGGACAAAGGGCTTGTAAGGAGAAAGATACTTTATGCTATTGATTGATGATTTTTCTAGGATGACACGGGTCTCCTTTTTGAAGGAGAAATCTGAAGGATTGGACAAATTTAAGGCATTCAAAGCCTTAGTGTAAAATGAGATAGGCATGAGGATCAAATGCCTAAGATTGGATAGAGGAGGAGAATTCACTTCAAATGAATTCAAAGATTTTTGTGAGAAACACGGGATATGAAGACAATGTTCGGCAGCAAGAACTCCACAACAAAATGGAGTTGTTGAAAGGAAGAATAGAATCATAAAATCAATGAGTAGAATCATGTTGAACGAATCCAAAGTTTTGGATATGTTTTGGAGAGATGCAATACACACCGCAGTTTACATTCTTAATCGAGGCCAAATCAGAGTAAATCATGACAAAACACCATATGAGTTGTGGAAGGGAAGGCCTGCATCCATGAAATACTTCAAGGTGTTTGGAAGTCCTTGTTATATAAGAAGAGATGAAGAGGACTTGGATAAGTGTGACACTAGAGTTGATGAAGGAATATTCTTAGGCTACTCATCAAGGAGTAAGGGCTACAAATATTACAACAAGAGGCTACATATAATGGTTGAAAGTACTAATGTAAAGATAAATGAGAAGAAAAGTTATCAAGATGAACCTCACAAGGATGGACATTACAATGAAAAAAGATGTAAGGATGATGTAGAGGAGAGTGAAGATGAAACAATTGAGCAGAGGAGCACCAAGGCACCAACAAAATCACCATCTTAGTTTGTTCAGAGGAATCACCCAAAAGATTTGATAATAGGAGATGATAGGGTTAGAACATCAAGAAGAATGGTAAGTGTTTAGGAAGATAAAAATATTTCCTTGCTGTCCAAGATTGAACCTAAGAACTTTAAAGAAGCAAGTGGAGATAAGAGTTGGATAGAGGCTATGGATGAAGAGCTGAACCAAATTGAGAAGAATGATATTTGGGAACTAGTTCCAAGACCCAAGGACAAAAATGTAATTGGCACTAAGTGGGTATTCAGAAATACGTTGAATGAAGATGGTTAGGTTGTGAGAAACAAAGCAAGATTGATATGTAAAGGGTATACACAAGTGAAAGGTGTTGATTTTGAAGAGAATTTTTCTCCAGTGGCTAGGATGGAAACCATAAGGATGTTCTTGGCTTATGCTAGCTTTAAGAAATTCAAAATATATTAAATGGATGTTAAGTCTACCTTTCTGAATGGAGATCTAGAAGAAGTCTACATTGAACAACCAGAAGGGTTTCTACTATTAGAGAATAAAGACTATGTGTGCTGGTTGAATAAGGCACTTTATGGGTTGAAACAAGCTCCCAGAGCATGGTATGCATGGCTTGAAAAATATATTCAACAAGGGTTTAAGAAGGGAGTTGTAGATAGAAACTTGTACATCAAGACCATAGGTGACGATCAATTGATAGTAGTGGTCTATGTGGATGATATCATTTTTGGAGAAAACAATGATAACATGTGCCAGAGATTGCTATGGAGATGTAGAAGAAATTTGAGATGTCTATGCTTGGAGAATTATCCTTCTTTCTTGGTTTGCAAACATCACAATGAGAGAAGCGAATTTTCATTTCACAAACCAAGTATGTGTTGGTTAACAGATTTGTCACCTAACTATATATACTCTCGTGCAGACAAGTGACAAATGTAATCAATAGTTAAGCCTAATATATTGATATTTTATAAAGACTCTCTACTTCTTTAAGGGGCAGCTACCTTCGAAAGATATTCTAATGAATGAAAACCAGAATTGCTTTTAACCAGAAAGAAAAAACAAAGGCAGATCTTTTGACCAGAAAGCGGTAAAGGTAGGTTTACATCCAAACCACAAGAAGCTCAAAGACGTCCACCAATATAACATCCATAAACTAATGTAAACTGATATGATACACCATATATTCACCACCTCAAATAATATATCAAAAGATAAATGATTCACATCAGTGAGAAAGAATCAAAGATATCCAACCATCAAGATACACAAATATCATCAACACCAGCAACAACACATTCAACATAAGCAGAACATGAATCCAAATAAACACAACACAAAGTCCATGATCATTCAAAACTCCACTGTATTAATTCTCATTGCATGTATCAAAGTAGCTGAAACCAAAATTTACTATCACCCTTGCAAAACAAAGTTTGTCAAAAGATCCTTGATTCAACTAGCTACCCAGAATATATAGCTAAGTCAAAAAGTAACTATCTTTAAAACCATAACAACTTCTTGAAACAAGCAATTTAAAAGATTCTTAAACAATAATTATAATAAAGGGCCCTCTAGAGCCAATAGTTTTTGAGAAAATATCATAAAATAACTAAAGCATGAAATTGAAATTAATTGAGGATTTGCAAATCCTCTTTTCCATTGTCCACCTCATCCATCGCTTCCTCTTCTTTCATCTGCTCGCCTTCTCTTGTGCCACTTTGTGCCTCTTGAGGTACCTGTGCTTGCAACCTTGCCTTGTATGCCCTGTATTTGTTGATAACAGGTGTCAACAACATCCCAGGTGGAGTTCCTGTCATGCTAATCTGACGCTTCTTCTTCATCACTGCTCTATCAGAGTCCACCTTTTGATGTACCTCATCAAACTCATTTCTGGTAGTGTTGATATAGGCTACCATTTTTGCAAGTCTCCCCACTAATTCTCGTGTAATTACATCATAATTCATCACTTCTTCAGTTACCACCCTTTTGAAATTTTGTTTTATTACTTTGATGTCCAGGAGCTTCTCATCATCAGAACCGTTAGCCTCCACCTCCAAGGTAGCAAAGTCCCTTTTAATTTTCATCATCTCTCTATAATAGACTGCAATTACTTTTCTTATTTCATCCTCTATTGCAATTATGAGACAAAGTTTCCATTCAACTGCATCGGCCCATACAGGTGTGTCTAGTTCTCTAGGATCAGCTACTACTTCCTCAACCACTAAGATGCCAGGGTCCATATCAACCATCTCTTGTATCTCTTTAGAGGCTAGA
Source organism: Cunninghamia lanceolata (assembly GCA_027924645.1). NCBI lineage: Eukaryota > Viridiplantae > Streptophyta > Pinopsida > Cupressales > Cupressaceae > Cunninghamia > Cunninghamia lanceolata. The sequence goes on along the minus strand of BSBN01000165.1, from coordinate 6,323,209 downwards.
GATAGATTATGATGATCACTTCTGGCCTTTTCAAACTCTACTATCAAAGCTTCCCTCTTCAAATATACAGAATGAAATAATTTTACCGCTTCCTCTATAAACACAAGACCATCAAAAACAACTTTCTCGACCCATCGATCCATAGCATTTCTCAAAGATAAATACGTTTTGACTTGTTGAAGCAAATTAGGGTCAAGGATATGGAGGTTGACATTTGAGGGAGCTTCAATTATGGGTGTTATTATCTTAGCAACTAAATTAACAAAAGATGATAAATAACTTACATGTGCCAGTAGCTTTGAATTTTCTTCCTATAGTCCCTTTACCCTTTTAGATATGTTATTCACTAAATATTTGACATGGTAAAGGTCACCCTCCATAGTAGAAGGTCCCAAATCCACCCTGCTCATTCTGAAGTCAGCTTCTATCACTTCATCCTCATTCTTATCCACCACCATGTCTGTAATTTCTAGAAATTGGTTTCCTGAAGCAGGGTCAGTCACCATTCTTGACATCCTTTTAGCACGCTTAGGCTTAGGAGTACTTTGCAGCAAATTTTCTACAGTATCAATGCCTTCATCTGCAAGTGGAGTATACCTCTTTTTCTTTTGGACCACTTTCTTCAACCAATTGGGAGATGGGGCCGGGACATTAGCAGTATTAAGAGTAGCAACTAGAGGTACAGGGTGAGAATTTTTCTCTGGGTGTTCATTTTGATGGAGGGAACTTGGCAGACTTAGCAAAGAGTGCAATAGACTATCTTCTCCAATCTGAGAGAAAATGAAAGAATCACTATCACTTACAGGGCTATTAATTGGGGGCACATGATCTACTTTAGATGAAGAAGCAACCATTCTAGTATTTCCTTTTACTGGTTGAGTGTCTTGTTCACATGCCATTTTCACATTTCTAGTCTCCTTAGGAGGCCTGCCATCACTGCCATTTGATTGTGAGTTGACTCTCTGAAGAGTCAGATCCAAACTAGAAGACCTTTTGTATGAGTGGGTAGTTTGAGACTTGACTTGGTTTTGAGAGGCCGAATCCTTTGGCATCGTAGAATCAACACATTCTTTTACCTTCCCCTTTAACCATTCCTCCATTCTCCTCAACACATGATGGGAAAGTAACTTTACATCTATGACTTCATTTTCAAACCATTTCACAGGAGGCAGGGGTTCTATTGATGTGGCGTAGTAACCTTCATCCATTATGTCTAAGTTGTCATCAACCATGTCGGGAACTTGGAGATTCAGCTTGAAAGCTCAAACCTGATCCATAGTTAGTCTCATCCACTTTCTCCTTTGCACTTCCCTTTCATCTACACAGTCTTCCCAAAAATCCTTGAGTTGAAGCTGATGTAAACAAGAACCACCCCCATGCATATTTTCTTTTATGAAATTCTTACTATCAAATGCCGTGCGGGGTGATAAACAATGGAGACTGAATTATGATAATAACTTGTCAACATTTTTGGCCCCATCATTACTTTTGCAAGAATAGAAGGACAAGGTCACAGGGAAAGAGTACCCCTTTTTCTTCATGGCTTGATATTTTACATTCACAGCCACCATATGACGGCACAATTCCAACAACACCAGATAATCGGATGGGTACCGTGGCAATTTCAATGGGGCATTATCATAATCCCCAATTCTCAGATAATAAAAATGAGCAAACTATATATAAAAACTACCAAATTTCATGATTAGAGTGGACGCTTCAACTGAAAATCTTCGTTCAATTGAGCCATCAATCTTCTTAGCTAAAATAATAGAAAAAGCATCATTTACCCTCCTAAAATCTTTCATACCTTCTACCTTCTATAACTGAGAAAAAATCTGATACACAGGCGTACTTGCTATAGGATTTCCTTGAATCCTCAAGCTAAGCCAAGCAGCCTCTCTTTGAGCCAACACATACACCAGTTAGGAAAACATGTGGAAACTCACATTTTTTGTAAAATTCATCAACTGTTCATGCATACATTGGCTAATAATCTTCACCCAATCAATGCAGTGGTATCCACAAATCAACAAAATGAATTTGCACATCCAAAACTCAAAAGTATCTGATTTTGGGTTCTCGACTACTTTGTTCAACAAAGTTATCATATCTAAAATCTCCTCCTTAAAATGGCTCCTTTTTAGGTTGGCAGGAAGCTGAGATTTCCTAGTCTTTTCAATTTCCAACCAGTTCTTAGCAATACATGTATGACACCAATCTTTTCTTTCATTGTAGTAATTCCAGGCAGAAGACATAGAAACATCAGCATTGTCTTCATGTTCTTCCAAATTCAGAGCTAGGGTAACAGATTCATAATCAATTTTTGCCACAACGGTGTTGTTAGAGGTTTTTATCTCCTGGGACTCAAGAAAATAGCCATTGGCACACACCATTATCAATTCAAGACAATGCATAGCGAGTAGAAAACCTTTAGCTTCATCCAGACCACTACTAACAATCTTTCTCACAAATGGAGTTCGATTCTCAGACTGCATCCTTCCCTAGAAATCTTCCAAATCAATATGGCCTAATTTGGTATCTCTTACCCCAGACAAACCATTCTCCACTATAGAGGCCATGGGGACTCCTTGGAATTTGAACTTCATCTTCATACACTTGAGGAACCAAAACACCAGAGACTCCGAAACATACGCAGACAATACAGGGTAATGCAAAGTACTAACAGGAAGTTCTTTATGCAGATACATGGAAATGGAAATTTTCTTACTCCCAAAGAAAGTGTTGTGCTTTTATAACAAAGTAGAACAAGAAAGAGATGGAGTTGCTAATCAAGCTAACCTATGAGAATGGAGTTATGCCGATATCCTGCACGTAGCAAGCTAGCCATTTAACACTCTACAACACATTCCCTTTTTGAAATGACGCAAATTTAGGTGAGATGAAGAATTTATCAATGTCACTTCACATAAATTTGCTTGCGGAGAATATTAAATTCTAGTGGCGAATTTAACCTTTAAACTCATTAATACATGACTCAAGTTTCCCTCCAAAGATTGTGCCACTGTGTTTTCATGTACTTCCAATTAAATGTGAAGTGACAAGTGTCATTCCTTTACACCATAAGCCAGTGTAGCAAAAACACCACAACAAATTCTTCAAAGTCGGCAAGTCGAGCAGGAATTGAAGTTTTAAACTCCAAGTCAGAGGTTCAGAAGTTCAAGGAACTCCCGACCTCCCGACAACAAAGAGACTTCACAATATCAAGACACAAAGGAAGACTTAAGACATTGAACTTCTTGTACAAGTCGGCAAGTCGAGCGGTTCAAGAACCTGTGAAATTGCTGACTTTGGTTCAAGAATGCAAAGAATCGCTGACGACTCGAAATATGACTAAGTAAAGTTGGACTCAGGATGAAAAAGCAGGAAGTAGCATATGTAAGATGAACAAAAGGTTAAGACATGAACACTTTAGTACATTTTTCCAAAAATGGGACAACAGTATGTAAAGGAGATGTTGAAAAAGTTCATAATGGAAGATTGTAATCCTATAAGTACCCCCATGATAACAGGATGTAAGTTGAGTAAAGATGATGAGTCACCTAAAGCAAACCAAATGCTTTATAGATCCATGATTGGAAGTCTATTGTACTTGATAGCTTCAAGGTCGGATATTATACAAGTAGTTGGAATGATGGTAAGGTTTCAAGCTACACCAAAGGAAACACATGTTCAATCAATAAAACAGATACTCAAATACTTGAAGGAAACATTGGAGTTTGGTTTGTGGTATACAAGTGGAAAATATTTTACTCTAGTAGCATACACAGATGCGGATTGGGCAGGCAATGTTGATGATATGAAGAGTACAAATGGAGGAGCCTTCTTTCTTGGTAATAACCTTGTATCATGGATGAGCAAAAAACAAGCATTAGTTTCCCTATCTACCGCAAAGGCAGAATATATTGTAGCAACATCATGTTGCACTGAAGTCTTGTGGATGAGGCAAACATTAAAAGACATCAAAGTAGAATATAATCATCCTATCACCATATGTTGTGACAATACAAGTGGAATTAATATTTCGAAGAATCCAATGATGCATTCAAGGACTCAACACATTCCCATAAAGTATCACTTTTTGAGAGAGCTGGTGGCAGAGGAACAAGTTAAGTTGGAGTATATTACTACAAAGGAATAGATTGCAAACATATTTACAAAGCCACTTCCAAAGGACACATTTGAGTATTTAAGGGAAAAGTTGGGAGTAGTCCCACACTCATCCAGTCATTAAAGGGAAGTATATATTTAGGGGGAGCTACCCACAACATTATCTTGTAGCTCCATGGAAGATAAAGTTCAAATATAGATGGAAGACCCTTTGCCATTGATGTGAAAGGGGGGGGGCGAGAAAGGTGGAGTAGTATAGCCAGGGGGAGCAATGCAGAAAAGATGAGTTATATTATGGTGTAGGAGCACCTAGATGTCTCAATTTTGGTTAATGTTCCAGTAGTTGTTTTGGTTTAATAAGGTCTCTGAGACCATTTACATGATGTATAAGGCTAATGCCATGTTAGTAATAGGACTTAGTCCAAATGTCTAAAAGAATCTAGTTTTCATGTAGTAGTCCTCAAGAGGACAGTCTTGTGGCAAAAAGACAGTCATAGGAGTCATTTGAGTTTTAATGTTTATATATGTTAGTCATTAAGTTTCTATGTTGTAGCCTTTAAAGGCATGTGTAAGGTTAGTGGGTGTGTTATAACCTTGTCCAAAGGTTAACTACATGTTAAAAAGCAAGTTTAGTCATCAAACAATCGGTGGAGTCCAAGAAAAGACAAGTTTCTAAAAATAGTTTTATAGCTGCAGTTACAAATCTTGAAGAATTCGATGGTGTGGGTAGTTTTCTTGGTTTCCAAATCGACCTCATGCAAATGTTAAGGCTTATTTTTAGCCTGCCCAGTTGTATGGTGAAGGGACATTGAGTAGATTGCAAGAAATAATAAAGAAACTTCTGTTTTCCTGTCTTTTATGTTTTTTTCTATATTTCCTGTTTTCTTATGCATTTTTGGGCCGTACTTCTGTACTGTACGACATTGTTGGGAAGTGTCAAATGTTTGGAAGTGAAGGTGGATGTATTGACTACCTTTTGAAGTGAGTGTGAGCCTTGGGAACGAAGGAAGATAGGCTATGATTGCAGATTTCCAAACTACCTTTTAAACTGTTGTTTACCTCAAAAATTCACTATTTTTTTTGCATTATTCCGTACCTGTATGGCACTGTCATGGCACAAGGACATAGTGGATGGATGGTAGAATGAATTAGCTCTGTGTTGATTCTTGTTTGGGCTCCTGACATCAATCTAGGTGTGTGAAATCTTTGTTATGCCTTGGCTGCCCTAAAACCTGCTGTTACAATCAGAAAAATCACTATTTTTCTTCCATGCACCGTACCTGTATGGCTTTGTCATAGCCCAAGGTTGTGATGGAAAGTTAGGAGATTGGAGTTTCTCTATTTTGAGCTTCATTTGAGATCTTGATAGTAATCTAGAGGTGAGGAAACCGTTGCTTTGTGTAGGCTGTTCTAAAACCTAGGTTTTGGCTCTTCTGAGTAGCCCGATGGAACTTTCCCCATTCCTTTGACCTTTTCCTGTTTATACTCAATGGAATGGGTTATAGATTAGGTAATGCATTGTTTTGTGAAGGTTTGGGAGGGCAGGAGGATAGTTTGGACTGAGTTTGGGCATGTAGATGACCCTGCAGCAGTCTTGTGTTGGAGCTTGGAGTAGAGGATAGCAGCAAGTTATGTGTTGGCCACTGACTGAGGAAGTGGAGTTGTTTTGAAACACCAATCATTAGCACTTATGCAAGTTACCCCTAGATCTAGAAATGATCCATTGACAAGAGATATGGAGGTAGTCACTACAAGAAGGTGGTAGGCCTCTTGATGATAGTCACTGTAGAGAAGGCTTGTAGACAGCCACTGTCAAGAAGGTAAGAGATTTGTTTGTCATTGCTTTGCCAATGAAGGCATTAGACATGAATGCATGTTATAGATGTGAAATGAGAATGAGTTTGTGAGGAAGATCATTCCAAGGAGGCTTGAGTGACTGTCTTGGTGCAACCAAGTTATGACAGTTTATGAATACTGTTGTCCTGTTGTCCTAGATGCTCTGCATCATTTGTGGTATCAGAGCCACTAGTAGATCCTTGAGGGTGTTGTGGATCTTGTGAAACAGTAAGAGCTTGTGAGAGTTGTGAGGATGCCTCCAAAGAATCAAATGGCAAGAGAGAATTCTAAGTTGAGAGAAGCCTTAGAGGCTAGAGAAAAAGAATTGAGGGACAGAAGAGAACATGATGCTGCCAGAGAAAGAGAGTTGAGGCAAGTAAGAAGGGAGAATGCAACAATCTTAGCTAGATTGGAAGCATTAGAGAAGAGACCTAGAGGGGATGAACAAGATGGTTTAGAAGGAGATGAGGATGATGATGAGAATCCTCTTGAGAATGAGTTGGATGCTGATGAAAAGAAGTTTGTGAGATTGCTGAAGGCAGTCCAAGGAAGTGGAACAAAGGAAAATATAGAGTTACCTATCTATTAGGGGAAGATGGATAGTGAAGATGTCTTAGGGTGGATAGATGCCTTGGAAATTGTTTTTGAGTATGAGGAGATGAATGATGAGAAGAAGATCAAATTTGCAAAGACAAAACTGAGAGGAACAACACTTACATGGTGGAGTAGTGCGCAGATAGAAAGAATGGCTAGAGGTGCATCAAAAATCACTTCTTGGGGTAGGATGAACGATATGATGAAGGACCAATTCCTTCCATCTGATTACTCCATTCAGACAAAGAGGATGAGGTAGAATCTGAAATAGAAGGACATGGATGTTATGTCCTATACTGAGCAATTTCATAAGCTTAGTATTAGAGGAGGATTAGAAGATTAAGAAGAGAGAGTGGCAAGGTACCTTAATGGGCTTAGGTATAACTTGCAGGATGAGATTAGTTTGTCAGTACCAAAATCACTTTGAGAGTGTTTTTAGCTAGCCATCAAGGCTGAAGAGAGAGTGAAGAGGAAGCAAGAAAGGCAAGGAGATTATGGAAGAGGAAATAGAGGTAGGGGCAGACCTACTAATGAAGTTTAGAACAGCAATGAGAAGGGTAAGGAGATTTCTACAGAACAGAGAGGTGGATATAGAGGTGGAGGCAGATTTGGATCAGGTAGAGGAGTGTTCACAGGTAGATGTTATCACTGCAATGAGGTGGGACACACATCTTTCAACTGTCCTAAGAAGGATGGTGTTGACAAGACCAAGGATAGAAGGGTTCACTTGGCACAAGAGGAGGAGAAGCCAGAAGAACCAAAAATGTCGTCAGCCTCTCCAATGATGGATGGAGAAATGCTCATGGTGGAAAGAGGCAAGATGCAGCAACCACCATAGGTATCTATTTTCAGAACTAATTATTTCAGCCATGGCAAGATATGCAAGTTCATTGTAGATTCAGGTTCTCATGATAACTTAGTTTCTTGGGAAATGGTGAATAAGTTGGGGTTGAAAACATTTGATCATCCTAGTCCTTACAATGTCACTTGGGTGAGTCAAGAATAGCAGGTAAGGGTCACTAAGAACGCTTATGTTGATTTCACAATTGGTCCATATCACGACTATGTTTTGTGTGATGTTATTCCTATGACATGTGGGCATATTATTTTGGGTAGACCATGGCAACACTTGAGGAGGACTATTCATGATGGGTATACTAATACCTATGTGGTGTACAAAGATGGTAAGAAGTTCAAACTGATACCTTTACCTTGTGAAGCGAAGAAGGAACCTGTCACTATTTGCTTTGGAGAGAAGTTACAGTTGAATGTGCAGGTTAAGGATGATTGCAAGCAGCAGGAACAGTTGCAACAGCAGCAGGTGGATGATAGTCCTAGAGAGAAGCAGGCTTGGGACTTGAGTTATGTCAAGGTGGGAGACATTGATTGCCCTATCAAGAGGCAGAAGAAGGAAGGCAAACAGCAGATAGTACAAGCATGAATGAATCAGAAGTTCCAGTTGAGAAGAGCTGAAGCATTGCAGCAGCAAGGTCCTAGACAAGGACACCAAAACAGGTTTTCTGGTACTAACACTGTTTATAGGAGCCATGCAGGTTGGAGAAGGAGGAAGATTACTCTTGGAGAGTTCATGTTTCCTCATCAGAGGAACATCCCAATAGGATGGAAGAATGGTTGGAGTAGATCCCCTAACTCTTGGGATAAGAGTTTTCATCATGCCAGGGAGTATGGTGCAGGAGCACCTAGATGTCTCAATTTTGGTTAATGTTCTAGTAGTTGTTTTGGTTTAATAAGGTCTCTGAGACCATTTACATGATGTATAAGGCTAATGTCATGTTAGTAATAGGACTTAGTCCAAATGTCTAAAAGAATCTAGTTTTCATGTAGTAGTCCTCAAGAGGACAGTCATGTGGCAAAAAGACAGTCATAGGAGTCATTTGAATTTTAATATTTATATAGGTTTGTCATTAAGTTTCTATGTTGTAGCCTTTAAAGGCATGTGTAAGGTTAGTGGGTGTGTTATAACCTTGTCCAAAGGTTAACTACATGTTAAAAAGCAAGTTTAGTCATCAAACAATTGGTGGAGTCCAAGAAAAGACAAGTTTCTAAAAACAGTTTTATAGCTGCAGTTACAAATCTTGAAGAATTCGATGGTGTGGGCAGTTTTCTTGGTTTCCAAATTGACCTCATGCAAATGTTAAGGCTTATTTTTAGCCTGCCCAATTGTATGGTGAAGGGGCATTGAGTAGATTGTAAGAAATAATAAAGAAACTTCTGTTTTCCTGTCTTTTATGTTTTTTTCTGTATTTCTTGTTTTCTTATGCATTTTTGGGCCATACTTCTGTACTGTATGAGATTGTTGGGAAGTGTCAAATGTTTGGAAGTGAAGGTGGATGTATTGACTGCCTTTTGAAGTGAGTGTGAGCCTTGGGAACGAAGAAAGATAGGCTATGATTGTAGATTTCCAAACTGCCTTTTAAACTGCTGTTTACCTCAGAAATTCACTATTTTTTCTGCATTATTCCGTACCTGTACGGCACTGTCATGGCACAAGGACATAGTGGATGGATGGTAGAATGAATTAGCTCTATGTTGATTCTTTTTTGGGCTCCTGACATCAATCTATGTGTGTGAAATCTTTGTTATGCCTTGGCTGCCCTAAAACCTACTGTTACAATCAGAAAAATCACTATTTTTCTTCCATGCACCGTACCTGTACGGCTTTGTCATAGCCCAAGGTTGTGATAGAAAGTTAGGGGATTGGAGTGTCTCTATTTTGAGCTTCATTTGAGATCTTGACAGTAATCTAGAGGTGAGGAAACCGTTGCTTTGTGTAGACTATTCTAAAACCTAGGTTTTGGCTCTTCTGAGTAGCCCGATGGAACTTTCCCCATTCCTTTGACCTTTTCCTGTTTATACTCAATGGAATGGGTTATAGATTAGGTAATGCATTGTCTTGTGAAGGTTTGGGAGGGTAGGAGGAAAGTTTGGACTGATTTTGGGCATGTAGATGACCCTGCAGCAGTCTTGTGTTGGAGCTTGGAGTAGAGGACAACAACAAGTTATGTGTTGGCCACTGACTGAGGAAGTGGAGTTGTTTTGAAACACCAATCATTAGCACTGATGCAAGTTACCCCTGGATCTAGAAATGATCAATTGACAAGAGATATGGAGGTAGTCACTACAAGAAGGTGATAGGCCTCTTGATGATAGTCATTGCAGAGAAGGCTTGTAGACAGCCACTGTCAAGAAGGTAAGAGATTTGTTTGTTATTGCTTTGCCAATGAAGGCATTAGACATGAATGCATGTTATAGATGTGAAATGAGAATGAGTTTGTGAGGAAGATCATTCCAAGGAGGCTTGAGTGACTGTCTTGGTGCAACCAAGTTATGACAGTCTATGAATACTGTTGTCCTGCTGTCCTAGATGCTCTGCATCATATTCATAGTTTGGTTGCCATCAATGACAAAGGGGGAGATTGTTGGAATATGTTGTCATTGATGTCAAAGGCATGAGGTCGTTAAGTGATGTCATTGATGTCAAGGTAAAGAGTGGACTGCTGTAATAAGAGGTATCTATTATACATCCCCATTGGAAAGCAAAGAAAATAAGAGTATATCCATTACACGTTACCATTAGAGAAATTGCATGTTTAAATTGAAGATTTAAACATTGGAGAAATGAGTGTCATGGGCTGACCATATGCCAAAGGAAATATGAAATTCAAATTTAATTATATTACCTCCAAGAGGCCAACCTCCTTTTGAGAAGAAGACAAGGATCATATAAACAATGATTTGGTTTCATTCCTAAAACACCATGCTTTGATATACACATGCAACGATCAGTTTCGTATGGTGCAAATACTTTGTGGATACCATCGATTTTCAAGTGTTATATTTTGCAAGGAGGAACAACAATCATTAGTATACATGATGCAATTTTATGAAGGAAACAAGAAGACAAATTGTGTTAGAAAATAAAGACAAATTTGTTTAAGGAAGAAGACAAAATCACTAGAGGATGATTTGGAGAAGAAGACAAAAGTGAATAAGACAAAGTTACTAAAAGACAAGAGGACAAGGCAACAATTTATGCTAAAAGACAAAGCCTTCAAGGGCTGCAATTTCATGAAGGAATGTGTTTAGTTTTGTAGGGACAACAAGATTACAAATGGACATATCTATTCATCAAGGACACATTTATTGAAAAATATAAGAGGGAGTTGAAAGATTCATTTTGAAGACAAGAAATCAATGAACTATATTTGAGTATAAGGAAGACGAAGAGTAGAAATATGAAGTGTTAATCTAATTTGTATTGAATATATTTGTGAGATAAAAGAACAAGGATAGTTTCTAGTGGAATAATTTGATAAAATTCAGATTTGAAGGAAGAGTAGTGTGTGAATTAGTTTGGAGCAGATTTAAGTGAAGGAGTAAATCATATCATCCATTAAAGGATTAATAGGTTGGAGCCTCTTGCTAGGGAGCTCAATTTGTGTGGGGGTTAGAGCCTCCAATAAGTTGGTGCCTATAATTTTGTCAAGTGGAGATTGGTGTCTCCTGTGATTTGGTGCTCACTATTTGTATGTGAAGTAGGTTGGAGCCTACAAGAAAGAGAAGAAGATCAATAAGATATATGTAAGCAATATTTTGTCATGGTTTTCTCCCACAAGGGTTTCCATATAAAATCATGTGTTGTCTCCGTGCTCTAAATTGCTAGATCTTACTTGAATGTTTTATTGTGATTGATTAAAGTAGAGAAAGAAAAGTTTTATTATATACTGATTCACCCCCCTTCTCAGTATAACTAAGTGTTCATCAAAAGGAACACTTCAAAGTTGTTTACATTGAGTCCTAAGTGGGAAATACCTTCCCATAGTACAACGATCTATGGAGAAAGATAAAACAATAAAGGAACATATAGAAGTAGCAATGAAACACTAAAATTAGAGTACCTTCCTCTATATATTGACAAGGTTTGATCATTATTTCACATTCCATTGTAGAACAACATTAAAGGATAGATTTTTAGTGCTAGAATTTGCAGGTTGTAGAGGCTTTCATCAAGTTTCAAGGGTGCCACTTTCAGTTTGAGACATTCTCTTCATTACAAGAGGGTGCTATACTTGATTTTTATCATTTGGCATCATTTTGCAACCTTTTTCTAAGGCATCTTCAAGGATTTACAACTGTAGTTTTGGATTTTAGACGTTCAGGTGTAGATTCTAGGGTTTTAAGTTTCAATTGAAGCTTTTGTGAAGGGTTTTGGCACAAGGGTTTGTTGTCTCAAGCATAGTTTTCCAATTGCCTAGGGTTTTATTTTTGCAAGTTGATTTGAAGACAAAACCCTAGGGTTTCAAGATAGTTTTTTAGTAGTATTGAAAGGAGATCACACATTTTTTTCCATTGCTTAAGGTCTACATTTTGAATGCTATTTGAAGGTGAAATTTTAGGGCTTCTTCATTGTTTTCAAGGTATTTTCCAACCATTTGAAGGAGGATTGAGCTACAAATTTCTAACCGTATTTATCACTGTTTTTTGTGATAATTGTCATGTTTTGTAGTTGGTTTCATCAAAGATCAAAACAAGGGTTTTGTCATATTGCTATACAAGGGATTTGATTGCAATATTCAACATCTTCAAACCCTAGGATTGCATTTTTTAGACTTGAATAGTTAGGGAAATAAGGGCTTGGTTTTTGACATGGAATTTGAGGAGCACATCATCAAATTGAAGTCTCTCCTAGTGAATGAATATCAACCTATTCATGACACCTTTCTACGGATGTGAACATCCTTGATTTGAAGCTTTGTGAAAAGATCAATTTGAGGGTAGTAAATTTGCTAAAAGGTTAAGAGATAGTGGATTAGTTCAAGTGATCTATTTTCCTCTTTTAATTCAGTTCTTGGAGTTGGTAATAGCATGTGCACACCACTATGATCAAAACATAAGGGAAATCAAGAACTCTAATATTCAAGTTGTGTCCAAACTTGATGGATATTTATTTGAAGGTTCCCTACGTCTATAATTGGGTAAAGAGACACAAGTGATTGACATTGAAACATGTGAGAATGAATGGAATAAAAACTTGGAGGAGTTATAGAAAGAGTTAGGAAGGAAATGGTTGCTTGAGCCAAAGAGGCCAAAGAAGTTACCCAAGATATTGTAAAATGACTTCAAAAAAGAGCTTAACATAAAGATTGCCTTATTGAATAGGGAAAGATGACAACTAGATTTGTGATCATTCAAGAATTGGATGTTTTACATCATTAGTATCATCTACAAAGGCAAGACCTTCATTGACTAGGGATAGCTCATTGGTGATAATATCCATAAGCAATTGACTAATTTCTTCTAGGTTAAGAGCTTTCACATGTATCTTATTTAGTATACTGCTTGGTACATGCAAAGGTATTCACATGGCTAAATAAGATGAGGGAACCAATATTTTACATGCAATATCTACAACAAGAATCTAGAGAAGACATGAAGCATTACAAGAGGGTTAATGGTTATTTTCTAATTATGATAGTAAGGAACCTTGGAAATTAGAATATGTTCATATTTTAGATCATGTCAAGGTTGTTATCTCAAAGTACATTGATTGGTTTATTAGATTTTCCACCTTCACCTACATCAAAGTATGCATATTTGACTCACCTTAAAAGCTTCTAGGATACCCAAGTGACCAAGTAATTTTGATGGAGTATTGTAGACAATTGGCAAGGTCACACTTCATTTGTAGAGAGAGGTGCAAGCTAGAGGTGAAATTTTTGATTCAAAATTGTCCATACAAGTGCACATTGACCCTAGATGATAAAAGGATGGACAAGGAATTTCTAATTTTAACTTCAAGTTACACCATAAAACTGAAATCTATGATTCCAACTTAGGTATTGTACTGGAGAGGCTTGGCACTAAGTTTGGCCATACACATGATATTGAAAATTATTGGGTTAATTGTGCAAATGACTTAGAGCCCCAAAGAAGAAAGTGTCGTTGTATGACCTTCAATCAATTGACATCTTTTACTTTAGAGATTAGAGGTTAGGTGTTGTTTATTAATGGGAAGATATTTTGTCACCTCACTTTGTATAATCAAAGTTGAATCATAAGCCCTTGTCACTAATCAATTGGGCTATTAGGGAGAGTACTTCAAAATATTAGATGGACAAGGTAGCCATAGATACAATAAGGGGTTTATTGGAAAGGAAATTGGAACAACAAAATCAAGAACATTAATAAAGAAAAGATCCTCAAAACCCCCTAATCAAACTAAGAATATTCCATAAAAGAGGGAAGCAATAGGTTTGCAAGTATCAGTTGGAATATATTCAAATGTTACAACTGGTGGTGGGATGAAGAGGAAAGAAGAAAGAAGTTGAATGCTTCAAGTGAATCAAGTGAAACTCCTAATGTCACAAAAATAAAATTAGTCATGACAAAGAGTGTTAGGCCTCCACATGTACAACTTAGTCTGCTCTTTCATGTCCAATTTCTTAGGTTCTTACACCTGCTCCTCTTATTCCTTCCAATTCTTTTGTTTCCAATTTTGTTTCTATCTAGCTAGAAGATACATTTTTACATTTTATGCCTCCACTTCATGATGCTAATTCCTCTTCCCAAGATACATTTGTTCTACCTATCCAACCTATGGAAGAAATTTTATCCATAGTTAAACCTTCTGATAGATTGGTTTAAAGTGCTCCAAAGTGTGTTAAGACATCTTTGGCGAAGAAAAGATGAATTGTGACCATCAAACCCCTCAATTTAGGTGTGGTATTTTCCATGATCAAGAAGGATGAAATAAAAAAAGTTGAAGCAACATACTGGATTAAAAAAGGACAATGAGGGGCATATGATCACAAAGACAACCATTCCACCAATAGTCAAGAATGTGAAAGAAGTGAAAGTTATTGTTTTCATATCACATGGACCAATTTGGGATGTACATATTGAAAGGGTGACATGGACATGTTGCAATTCACAATAGATAATATTAAAGAAAGGGTCTCTAAAGATGGAGAAGAAAAGGCAACCCTCAAGGCTAAATATAGGGAATTAAGGGCTTACATCACACATTTGGTCAATTCCTTAGCCAAATCCATCTCTACAACACCTCATAGAGTTGAGGATTGCAATCAAAGGAAATTGTTAGATGGTCTAGTTCATGTGGTTGAGGCACTTAGTAATAGGATGATTAGTTCTATGACATAGGGTTGAGATTGATAGATGAGCTGTTCAATTTGTTGAAAGAAATTGAAGGAGCACAATAATAAGTGTTGGAGTTAGAGAATGTTTTGAATGGTAGCATTTTATTTTCTAGAAATGTCATTACACATTTAGATACTAGTGAGTTTTTTTCATCCCAAGGAGTACCTTTTTCTAGAGTGGATGGCAACATTCTAGTTGATTTTAGAGATTTGGGTGCCTATGGTGTAGATAGTCAAGGAAAATGTTAAGAAGTTACAAATTATAGAACATTTGGAACTTGTAGAAGACACCAACATTTGTGGAGGTCACTAGCACCCTAAGGCAAGACATGAGCAACCCACAAGAAGATAGGGTGATCCAGAGCTAGATAGGAGTGCCCCACAGTCAAACACTAATTCCCATCACCAACACTAGGTCCAAAAGACTATTAATCCATATATCCAATAATCTTAGTACTATTATAGATATGAAGTAAAGCTTAAACCAAACTAAAAATAGAAATAGAAGAAGTAGCAAGAACAAGAATGACATAACATATATCTTGGAAAAACCTTTATAGGTATAAAAATAGCCTCAAATGTAGATCTCACTAAATTAACTTTGAACAAGTCATACAATACAATGGTAAGACCCCACAAATAATGTAGCACTAGTGTCAACACTCTAACAACACATTGATAACTAATCCCACACTCTAAATTTTCATTACCATCTAATATGATGCTAAACCTCTACCCTGAGGCTTGTATTTGTGGAATATGAGCTATCCAAGAACTATTAGGAAAGGTGTTTCAACCTTGTATCCTAGTCTTAAGGAAAATAAAATGCAATTTTTAGACTATAGAACACAAAAATGTAATTTTCAAGTTATAGAACACAAAAATATAATTTTTAGGGTTGTAGAGGTTGATTTTGGCCCAAAAAAATATCAAAATGGGCCTTACCTAGAGCAAGTTGTTTACGATGACATGGATCTCTTCAAGATCTCTAATTTTAGAAAAAATAGGCTCAATCAACTTCTTGGATGAAAAGTTATGGCCTCTAGAAATTAGGCCTCCCACTTCTAAATTTTAAGAGCATCTATTATGCATAAGAGAGTTGTAAGAGGGAATTACACTTGTTGAACAAATTATGATGCATGTTATGACACATCATAAGACATATTTGAGTGGAGATAATGGAGTGAAAATAGAGAATCCAAGTTGGTGAGTGGATTATGATGTGTTTTTGACAAGTGTAAGGAATATGTTATTATTAACTTATGGACTCATCTTGGGATTTGGGCATTAGGTTTTGACTAGGGATTTGGGTACCACATTTTTAGTGGTTTTAGCTCATGGTTTCCTAATTATGATTTGATGATTTCATCTATTGCTTCTCCTAGTTATTGGATGCTTGAGGTGGAGGTTTCATAATGAGTTTTGTAACTACTATTATGCTATCAGAATTACTCTAGATCTCTTGTTGGTGATACTCCTATAAAGTCTTCAACGCTACAAGTGTATTGTAACCATTTGAATACTAAATAATACATTGAGTTTCTTTAGAGTGTAGCATTTTTCTCTTGAGAGAGATTTTCCCATATAAATCATTGTGTTATGGTATATTATTTTTTTGTTTATTTCTTTGTATCTATATGATCAATTTAATTTTTGCACATACTTCCTCTCATAGATTAGTGTAGGAAGTGTATTCCATGCCTCTGCATGCTTTCATAAACCACTTGTGGTTTCCTCAAATCCATGGACTTCCAAAGGGGGGTGTAAAAATTATGGTCAAGAGGACCATTCAAACCCAAGCACCACCTTTCATACATGCAAGTGTAGCTCCAACCATTTGACTAGTTTATCAATAAAGCTAGGCACTTCACTTGGAAGATGTAACTCCTCTTTCAATATGCTCTTACATATTAATTGAAATAGACAATCCAAGATGCCTTTCCTAGTCTATGTGCAATCTCCATATCAATGCTATCTTACACCCATCATAATACATTTTTCAAGTGGCATAGTGTGTCATCCAAGGGATCTTGAGGTTCCTCCCAAGTGTGGCACCCCATTTCATGAGGGTACAATTTTACAACACTTTACATTAACTAAATATTACAAGGACTTGCAAAGTTTACAACACTTAGTATTAATAATGCTTACACTCTTATTTCTTCATCCTACAACCAACCTTATCTATCCTACACATCGACCTCTTCGTTCTCCTTAAATTGATTGTCTCCTCACATCTAATCAATTTAAGGGGGCATAAGCTCTCCTTCACATTACAAACAATAAACACACATGCAATGGTTAAAGTGCTGCTTCATGGAGCCCTACACTACACACTCTTGATTAAAGTGGTCCTCTATGGATCCCACACTACATATGCTTGGTTAAATTATCTCTTTAAGAACCCTACACCACCCTTTTAATCATAGTGTCTCTTTCACAACCATAGACTACATATTTTTTTGCATGCTCCTTCATAACCATATCCCATCTATCTTTTGCAAGTTCCTTCATAGCCACATATCTCTTCCTATACTGGCTCCTTCATAGCCCATCTCATACCACTTCCAATTTAGATGATCCTACATGGATCCCCCATACCCCCTCATCTAGTTCAACAAACTTAAAGTAAAAATAGTTATATAATGTGTGGAACTTGTCTTCTAAGTATTTTCATAGAAAACATTGATTTCTTCTCTTGTGTGTTTTGAAAATTTGAAGATGAAGCTTGAGCAGAAGATAAACATATTGCATTAAGAAAAGTTCTTCAATATCATTTTTTGTATACTCCTTTTATCAAGTACCATAAAATAGTTTTATTTACTTTAGTATACTTGATTTGTTATAGGTCACATGTTGGTGCAGTCATGGTTAGGAGGGTCCACAAAGTGAACAATCCAGACCGTGCAGCAAGAGTAAACACAACAGAAGTAACTCAATTATAGAATGCAAATGCAAATCCAGATGTTCAGTATATCATAGATTCAAAATGCAAACATGTTGGTAACATGCAGGCTTACAAATTAGGGCTCACAGGCTTGATTCTCCAGTTACAATATATGCACGGGATATGGCTTTGAAGTACCTTATAGAAGAAAATCTAACTTATGAACTTTCTATCATTGATCAACTACTTTCCTATGCATCTATTATGCGATTATATATCATCTCTAGATCACAAGAATCCTCTGCGTCAACCAAGAAGATTACAAACTCCAATGAAAGAGATACGACATGTGTACACGGATAGGTAGGCCTTAAGAAACTTGTATTCCTTTGCAATTGAATGAAACAAGGTGCGGATCTTAAGGAAGGTTGGCCATGCCCCAAAATACCTTGAATGATGTGTCATTTAGCTCTGCAAGTCATGGAAGTGCTCCACAAGTCTTCTCCTTTAGATGGCTATCTGAGACTGTCTGAATGCTCTGTTATGAGAAAATACTTGATCTTCTGAGAGCGTTAACTTTCCAGTATCTGATCCAAATGAGCTGAATTTTGGATATGATGTGCATGATGATGTCTAGATGTTAAGTCAAGCTCCACAAGGTTTGAAATGAAACTGCAACAAAATGAGGACCAAAATATAGAAACTGCTACTGATTGAACTAACTATACTAAATTGGAAAATGAAAGAAAACAAAATGAATGCAAATATTTTTGGTTGATGCAAGATTGCTCTTGAACCAGGGATGCTCTTACATTAGACAACCAGGGTTGTTGAAAAAGTGAGTCCTTCACTTTGCTGGGGCTAGAGGAAAACCAAGATGGTCCACCTCAACCTGAGAAATCCATGATGAATCTTCTTCTGGTCTATCTTTCCACTTCACAAGATATTCTTTGTATTTCTTACCTCTGGTATTGCATCCAACTCTGTTGTCCAAGATGTCTTCAATCTGTTCTGGTGCTTGTTGTGGTAACTACTTCTTCAAATGATCGTCAATACTGTCACTGGTTTCTCCTTCATGGTACTAATATAGGTCTGCAATGTTGAAAATATGTGATATGCCCAATGTCTCCAATAACTCCACTTCATATGCATTTCCTGAATCAAACTTTCTGAGTATCCTACAAGGTCCAAACTTCTTCATCTTCAACTTGTTATATGTCCCTAATGGAAATCTCTCTTTTCTCAAATATACCATCACTTCATCTCCCACTAAAAATTCTTTGTGTCTTCTCTTCTCATCTTCTCACTCCTTATACTTACCATTCATCTCTTCTAAATGTTTATTAACCTGATTATGCATTGTTTCCATGTGTCCTGCAAATTCTTCTGCATCTGCACTCCTCTTTTCCTCCATGCTGATATCTCTCAACTCTGCTACTCCTCTAGGGTTAGTTCCTATCACAATCTCAAATGGTGTTCTCCCTATGCTCCTATTCACTAAATTATTGTATGCAAACTCTGCTTGTGCTAGAAGGAGATCCCAATTTCCTGCCTTCTCTCCAACCAAACATCTCAACAAGTTACCCAAACTCCTATTTACCACTTTTGTCTGTCCATCAGTCTATGGATGAAATGTTTAACTAAATTTCAAGTATGTCTTCATATTCTTCCAAAGTGTCCTCCAAAAGTATCCAAGGAATCTTGTATCTTTGTCTGAAACTATGCTCCTAGGTAATCCATGCAATCTCACAATCTCTTTGAAAAATAGGTTAGCCACATGAACTGCATCACTTGTCTTCTTACAAGGTATGAAATGTGCCATCTTTGAAAATCTATCCACCACTACAAATATAGAATCATGTCCTCTATGTGTCTTAGGCAATCCCAATATGAAATCCATACTTATGTCTTCCCAAGATCTCTCTGGTACTGTCAAAGATTTGTACAACCTAATATTCTGACTACTCACTTTTACAACTTGACATACTCTACAATTCTGCACAAACTTCCTAACATCCTTATATATTTGAGGCCAAAAGCAATGTTCACTTACCAAAGCCACTATCTTATCAATTCCAAAATGTCCTGCCAATCCACCACTGTGTTTCTCTTTGATCAAATTGTCTCTCATTGAACTCCTAGGTATACACAACTAATTTCCTTTGAACAACATATCCTCCTGAATGAAATAATCCAACCACTTACTTCTATCTGTAACAATAGGTTCCTTAAATGCTTTCCATGGTTCTTCAAAATCAAGGTCTTCTTCATACATGTTCTTCAACTCTTCAAATGCTAACACTTCAATTCTCATCTCTGTCAGCAAGTTCCTTCTTCTACTCAATGCATTTGCAACTTTGTTTGATTTTCCACTCCTATGCTTCAGTACAAATGTATAACTCTGCATGAATTATACCCATCTCATATGTCTCTGATTCAACTTTCCTTGACTGTTCAAATACTACAAAGTTTGATGATCTGTATACAACACAAATTCCTTAGGCAACAAATAATGTCTCCACTTCTTCAAAGCTTGAATTATGGCATAGAATTCTTGATCATAAAATAAATATCTTCTTCTTGCATCATTCAACTTCTCACTGCAATATGCTACAGGTCCACCTTCTTGACTTAACACTGCTCCTATTACATTTCCACTTGCATCACAATCTACTTGAAATACCTTATTGAAATCTGATAATGCTAACACTGGTTGTTCTATCACTTCTGCTTCAACAATTCAAAACTTTTATTTGCTCCTAATGTCCACTTAAAGTTCTTTCTATCACCTCTCATTTTCTCTGTCATTGGTGTGCATACTGAACTAAAATTTCTGATGAAATTCTAGTAGAAACTAGCTAATCCATGAAATGATCTAACTTCTTCAATACTCTCAGGTGTAGGCCACTCAACAATTGCTCTAGCTTTCTCATGATCCATCTTCAACCCTTCCACAGAAATCACAAATCCCAAGTATACCAATTATTCCTTCATGAAACTACACTTCTTGATTTTTATCAACAATTTCTCTTCTCTCAACCTCTGCAATACTTGTCTTAGGTGCCACAAATGTTCTTCTTTTGTCTGACTAAAAATCAAAATATCATCCAAATATACAATAACAAACTTACCCAAGAATTTCTTCAGAACTTCATTCATCAGCCTCATGAAAGTACTCAGTGCATTTGTCAATCCAAAAGGCATCTCTAACCATTCATACAATCCTTCATTTGTCTTAAAAGCAGTCTTCCATTCATCTCCTTCTCTGATTCGGATCTGATGGTATCCACTCTTCAAGTCTATCTTTGTAAAATATTTTTCTCCACTCAAACAATCCATAATGTCATCCATCCTAGGTAATGGAAATCTATACTTAACTGTGATCTTGTTGATTGCTCTAGAGTCAGTACACATTCTCCATTCTCCATCCTTCTTCAGTGCTAACACTGCAGGTACTGTACAAGGGCTCAATCTTTCTCTGATCAAACCTTTCCTCAACAATTATTCATTCTCTGTTGGTGTCATTATGTGTGTTGCTTTGTTAGGCAAACTAGCTCCAGGTATAAGATCCATTTAATGACTGATATTCCTAATTGGTGGCAATCCTTCAGGTACATTATTTAATATGATGTCTTCATACTCTGTCAGCAACTTAGTTATCTCCTCTGGTTGTGATTATTCAGTCTCTATCTTTAGGATTTTAGGCTTCTTAGGAATCAAATCATAAAACATATTCTCATGTCTCAACCCATCCAAAAATTTCCTCCCATCAACCAAATAGATTCTAGCATTCCCACATACTTCACCCTTAGGATCATCTTCCAAAGGAATCAAAGTAATTCTCTTTCCATTTGATGTTATAGTGTAGGTATTCTTTCTCCCATCATGTATAGCTTTCCTATCCTACTGTCATGGTCTACCCAACAATATATGACATACATCCATAGGCATAATATCACACAATACTTCATCATGATAAGATCCAATATGAAATTTTACCAAACATTGTTCACTCACCAGTACCTTATGATCATCTTGAATCCATGCTATCTGATAGGGCTTAGGGTGTTTCAATCTTTCCAACTTCAACTTAGTCACCATCTCCTCTGAAACCAAATTATACTACCATTATCAATTACAACCTTACAACATTTACCTCTTGATTTGAATTTGGTCCCGAACAAACTTTTCCTTTATGGTGGTTCCTCATTAGTCTCTTCTTGAAATAGTGCTCTCCTCATGACAAGTGATTCTCCCTTCTTAGGTTTGCCAACTGAACTCAGTGATCCAACAGGTTCTTCTTCTACATAAGCTGCTCTTCCACTGTTCTCACTCTTCTTGCTTGTACTTCCTTGATGACATTCAAATGCTCTGTGTCCTTCACCTCCACACTTAAAATAGGTTCCTCTGAATGTTCTCCTATTAAGTCCTCTTCCATCTCTTCTGTATCCTTCACTCTAATAAGAATTAGGGTTTCCTCTGTGGTAGAAAGTTCTATCATCTCTCCAGTATTAACTACTATCTCTTTCCTCCTTGAATGTGCAATCTTGTCTGCTCTACTCTGCAAATGATCTTTCTCCTCTGGAAAATGTTCTACCTCTTTGAAATTTATCGCCTCTACCTCTTTGTCTCTGCTCATGCTTCTTGTTCAACTTTTCTTCAAATTTCAGGGCAAACTGATATGCTTCTTCCAATGTTGTCATCCTCACCAAACTCAGTTCTTCTTGAATGTTCAATCTCAGTCCATTAATGTATCTCACCACTTTCTCCTTTCTTGATTCACTATGTCTTGTCCTTATGATCATCTTATGAAATTCTTTAGTATACTCCACAGATTTCTCCTTTTGTCTCAAGTTCTACAATCTCTTCAATAGTTCCAACTCATAGTCAGCAGGTATAAATTGATTCTTCAACTTTGTCACCATTCTATCCCATTTTGCAATATTTTCTTTTCCTCTTCTATTTCTATCCAACTAAACTTCTTTCCACCAAATAGCAGCATGTCCTTTCAACTTAGTCTTTGTAAATTTCACCTTCTCTAGATCTTCAGTTTCTTCATATTCAAAGTATTCTTCTAGGTCATTTATCCAATCAATCAGCTCCTCCAGATTCAAATTACCAGTGTAGTTCGGTACATCCACTCTAGGTCTTTTCCCAATCTTTGAAATAGCTTGCAACATCTTCACTTGATTTGATTCTTCTTCTTCTCCTAGGGTTTCTTCATTTTGTTCAACGAATTGAAATTATTCATCATCATCACTTTCAATGTTAGTTCAAGGTGTCAATCCTCTTCTACGATCTTCTTCAACAGCATCCAAATGAACTCACATTATTTTCATCATTTCCATCATCTCATCCATTCTTCTAGCCAAAGTACCAACAACATGTATTCTCCTCGGTGGCGTCTCTCCTTAGGATCAAGTGTAACTGCCTCAAATTCGGTGATCGGGCTACAAGGTGACAACTGCCTCACAATCAGCGATCGGTTGACAACATGGTAGTCTGCCTTGGATTCGGTGATTTGTTCACAACAAGATCTTATGGAATGCCTTCACCAACTTCACTCACTTCGCTCCCAAAGATTCAAACTTGGCTCTGATACCACTTGGTGTAGTCACGGTTAGGAGGGTCCATAAAGTGAACAGTCCAAACCGTGCAACAAGAGTAAACACAATGGAAGCAACTCAATTATAGAATGCAAATGTAGATTCAGATGTTTAGTATATCATAGATTCAAAATGCAAACATGCCAGCAACATTTGGGCTTACAAATTAGGGCTCACAGGCCTGATTCTCTCGTTACAATATATGCATGGGATATGGCTTTTAAGTACCTTACAAAAGAAAATCTAACTTATGAACTTTCTATCACTGATCAACTACTTTTCTATGCATCAATTACATGATTATATATCATCTCCAGATCACAAGAATCCTCTATGTCGGCCAAGAAGATTACAAACTCCAATGAAAGAGATGTAACGTGTGTACACGAATAGGTCGACCTTAAGCAACTTGTATTCCTCTGCAAGTGAATGAAACAAGGTGTGGATCTCAAGAAAGGTTGGTCATGCCCCAAAATATGTTGAATGATGTGTCATTTAGCTCCACAAGTTGTGGAAGTGCTCCGCAAGTCTTCTCCTTCAGCTGGCTATCTGAGACTGTATGAATGCTTTGTTATGAGAAAATAGTTGATCTTCTAAGAGTGATAACTTTCCGGTATCTAATCCAAATGAGATGAATTTTGGATATGATTTGCATGATGATGTCTAGATGCTAAGTCTAGCTCCACAAGGTCTGAAACAAAACTGTGGCAGAATGTGGACCAAAATACAAAAAATGCTATTGACTGAACTAACTGTACTGAACTGGAAAATGAAAGAAAACAAATATTTTTGGTTGATGCAAGATTGCTCTTAAACCAGGGATGCTCCTACATCACATTTACACTAAAGTGGAGGTAAAATGTAGAGATGAAAAGTGCTTAATTCACACTTTTTCACCTTGTTTTGCTTGTTTAGCACCCATCTACAATAAGCCTAACTTGGACTAATTTGGCCCTCTTGGAGCACAAATTACTCCTAAAACACCTCATTTTAGCTAGATATAACCCCACTTATATAATTAGGTGATATTAACCTTGGAATCCTATGTCTAATATTTGTATGTATCTCTAATTTTCTTGGAAAATGGGTACTTGGATGCCCATGCAATAGATGAGAGATAATTATTTAATTATTATTATTTTCTAGGACTTGGAATATAGTTGTAGTGGCATTAACAAAGGAGGTTATAGTTATCAAGAGTTACAATCATCATCGTCATAAAAGTTATTGAGAATCTCTTGCTAATGTAGTGATTACAAGTTACATAGAGAGGAGTGGAGGATCTATGTAAGTCTAACAGTCCACTATGGAATGGCCAAGCCTAGCAGTCCATTCCATAGTGGACTACTAGACTTGGGGATGTGTGCCTACTAGAGTAATGAGGTCAAAGATGCCTTTGTCAGTGGATATCTATCTTGATTGGTATTATTATTGCATGTGGGGTCGTGTGTTTGCAAGACTATGGTTTTGGTGCCTATGGTTTTGGGATATTGCTTGTGGTTTCCTCTTCTTGCCTCATGATAAATTAGATGCATTTGATAGATGTTTTATGGTCTTTTGCAAGTTAGTAGTTTTATGATTCCAAAATTTGTATAACTAACAAGTTGAGTAGATTGTATTGATGTAACAAATTATTCCTAATTAAGACCTGAGCTTAGTTCATAGTAGTGGAGGTTTTTCTTGAAAGGGTTTATTCATGTGCATTTAGTGTTATGAGTGTTTTCTTATTTTTAATTTGTTAATATATGCTTATTCATGTTATTTTAATGGCTAATTATTGGGAAAATGTGTCTCAACCTTGCATTCCAAATGTTCATATTTATTAACTATTTACATTTATTTGTATTTATTTATTATTTTGTCCTCACATGAGGAGTGGGGCATTCCACTTTGAGGTGGCACTCTCTGCCACATGTCAGGCATCTTGAAATGTGTGTAAGAGGTTGTAAGAGCATCTAAATGTCATTATAACATTGTAAGGCGGGACTTACTTATGATGGATTCTTATGACATGTAAGAGTATCATTATAGGGGGTTAGATTAGAATCTTGACTAGCATTATGATAGTATTATGATGCACATTATAGAGCATCTTTGAATGGATGAAGAGGACAAAATTGAGTGCCCCAATTAGGTGGTCAACTATGAAAAGTTATGGCAATATGACAAGGTGTAAGGAATATGCTAAATATTTCCTGAAGACCAAGACCAAGAATGGGGCATTGGAATTTGTGCCATTTTGGGTGCCACTTTGGGCTCATGGTTTTGTAAATCCATTTTATGGTTTCTAGTTTGGTCTTCATCTATTTATTGGTGTTTGAAGATGGAGTTATTATGGTTGATTTGCAAGTATCGTTATCTTATTGGAATTTCTTTAGATTTACATGTTGGTGATACTCGTATACAGGCATAGATTGGATATTTTATTGTAACTATTCTTAGTAAATAATACAATTGGTCTTGTTTTTATAGTTGAAATTTTCTCCCAAAATAGTTTTCCCCATGCAAACATTATGTTATGGTATATTTTCTTATGTATTCATCTTTGTAACTACAAATATTAAATTTATTTGCACATACCTCCCCTTATTGATTAGTGTAGGAAGCACTTTTTGTACCTCTGCTTCCTTTCATTAATCACATGTTACTTTAATCAATAAACCAAATTTGTTTAATCTTTCACTATAATAGTTTACCCTATTTCTTAAGATGCACTATAGAAACCCCGTTCCACCCTTATTCACACACATCTGTAATCTCGAACACTACTATGGTGCTCTAGTGTATGTGTATTCAATTGTGTGTTCTCCCATCAAATGACTATATTTTCCATTAAATATTAACCTTAATTCATGTCTAACAATCAAATTATCCCTAAGCATGCTTATTTTAAGTGGGTTACTAAAGATGGAAAGGAATCAACATCACCTATCTTCATTATCTAGTACCCAGACATTTTTTTACTTTCTAAGACTACCTAGGGCATGCTCCATAACTATTACACATGCATCGACCTTCATGCACTAACACCTAAGTCCACACACCCCACTATTTTTAAATACTTTATGCTAAAACATGCTTCCTAAGGTCCTGACCAAAGAAATCTCCCAAATGTGTCATGGGCACCCCTTTTCCCCTACTTTTTAGGCTTGACATGTGTTATAGTAGGTAATATAGGTATTGATCATAGTAGGTTTTTAAATCAACAAGTACAGAGGATGCGAGCCCAAGCATATGGGACACTTTTGTGCCTAGTAGATACTTTCACACCTTACAAACACTTATGCATCTACAAAGCCTACAAGGACACTATTGTGCTTGTCAAGACACTACCACTTGAGTGAGGGACACTAATGACTATGGCATTTTTAGAACTTGATTTCAATTGTCCAAAATACCTTCTTGTTATCTTCTCAATCTTTTGTCACTTCTACAACACCTAAAACTAGACAAGCTTTTTCTAATTCTATCTTATTTCCATTTCTAATTCTCATTCAATCTCAACTTCACACATTATTTACTTAATTATATCTAAAAAGTAATTTATTGTTTTTATTCGAGTTGAAATCAAATAAAATGTAAAAATAATAATTAAAAGTAGCATTCTTAATTTCAAGGTGTTTATTAGTCTCTGCCAAGGCAAGAACTATAGTGATGAATCGTACACTATCAATTTTATTTGAAATATTTTATCGACTAATATAGTATTTCCTAAAGTTTTGGGTTTAATTTTTTTCTTTTCTAAAGTTTTTTGCTTAATATTTTTGGAGTTATTATACTCAACATTTATTATAGTTGTATGAAAAAATATGTCTCATATAATAAAAGTCCCATAAATATTTGGCTTGCAATAATAACTATTCATTTTGAATTTGTACTAAGGGGATCAATTTTTTTAATCTAGCATTAGTCATAACATTTGGTGCTATCATGAGAAATCTATTAAATATTGTACATATCAATGGTTACAATATATTCTTTCAAATCTATGGTATCACAACATCGATTGAGCTCCAAAGTGCTCACTAATTGCTTAGTCAACGAAATACATCACTAAGAAAGTGACACATCTTTTCTAAAAGTTTCACATTCTTAGAAAACCTTTTTATCATGTTTATATCCATTACAAATTTTATTGTCAAGTTATTTGAACAATATTATGTTGGAACGCTTATATTTTGATAATGACTCAACTAAATCATGTTATATATTGTGCTTAATAATATGGCTAGATCTGTTAATAACACATTACACAAGTTGCATACCATTTAGTAGCATCGTTTCACCCTACTAATGATACATGACTCTAAATAATATTTTATGAGAAATGCTTATGTTACACTTAATAATGTAGCTAAACTAATTAATTTGTTCATAAGATTCTTTTATCGATCCAAGAATATATCTTACTAGCTCCTAAACACCTTGGTTTCCCTTTGCTCTCTATGCTTTGTGCTCAAAACTCTAGTCCTACCCTATTAGATATCCATGGAATTGTAAGTCATTTAAATTGGTGCATGCAGGATTTAAGTCCTTTGTTATGCATTGAAGTCTTTAGCTCATGCTCATGTCTATGCTTTATGCTATATTTGCATATTGACTTGTTACTCTTGATCATGCGTAACTTACATTATCACTACATAATGTTAAGGTGACTGGAATTTGTCATCAACCCCTCAATTGACCTCTTCTCCTAGTCTAAATCTCCTCTTTGTGGCCCCACTACTATCGATCTTGCTTCATCTTATTGTTGGTAAGAGACACTGTGTAGCTTCATGATTGTTATCATTGATGGCAACAAAGTCTATCCCACACATCGACAGAGCTTAGTATGCCTATACCAGAAGTCAGATTGAAGAAGTTCTGGTTTGGTGAACAAGAACAGAGCATGCAGCAAGGTCTGACAATCAGGTCCAGATCTCTCAGAGGATATATCTCAGCAAAGTGTGGACTTTGGGAAGTCAAGAGGAGTACCATGACTGCTACATTCTAGAGATTGAGCCTCTGGTGATGAAAGAGTGAAAAGATATGAGCATCTAATTGTTGGGTTCCTGACAGGCAGAGTAGACTAAGGAAGAACTGACCAGCAGAGCATCAGACTTCAATCTAGATGAGAAATTGATGGTGATCAAGCTATTTGAGGGATCATACATGGTTGGCCGACATGATTGATGATTTCTATGTCTATGTTTTTATACGCATCACATATTAAGCATGGATTCAACCAACAAATCAGTATTTAGAAAATATCTTGAGTATTCCAGCTGCCGACTAGAAAGATGTTGAAATCCTTGATGCAGATATATATACCAGATGGATTTCAATATGAAAGGTGTGTGTTGAAGTTGATAGTGTCTGAGGAAAGGCAGAGATGAGTGTGGAAGCTGCAATACAAGTCCGGTATGTGACAGAACAATAGCACTAAAGCAGAGGAAGAATGAAGTGTAGTAGATCAGTATATTGAGCCTAACCGAAACTGATCCTCAGCATATGTGGATGCCTCTCATCAGTTCAACACTTGGTTACCTTCTATAACATTATAGACAGTGAGTCTCTTGTAAGCAGTGTGCCTCTTGTTAGCAGTGTGCTTGGGCAGTGAGCCCTAATTGGCAAGTGTCATTTTGTACTTTTTATTCTTTTAACAAAGAATACAATCTTGGGTTAGTCATCCTGTGGTTTTTCCCTTAACAGGGTTTTCCACGTAAAAATCCTTGTGTTATGTGTGTTGATCTTATTTCTGCTCTCATGATTATGTATGCTCTTATGTTTTGATGTTGCACTAATATTAAAGAAGATAAGAAAGTTAAGATATTTAAGATAATTGATTCACCCCCCCTCTCAGTTATTTGCCTTGTCCAACAATTGGTATCAGAGCTAAGTTCCTCTAAACAGAGCCTAATAGCTTGAGGAAGATCTGGGAATCTCAATGGATATGTATGGTATGAAGGAACAACTTCAGTCTGCCCTAGATGATCTTGAACAATCTCACTCTGAAGTCAATAACCTGAGAGAAAGACTCAAACAAGCTGACGATTTCATAAATGAGCTAAAAGAAAAACTGAGTATCTCTGTGAAAAAGAGAAAGGAACTACTTCAACAATTAGCAAGTCAAAGTGAAGCCAATGTTACTAATGAAGATCTGAATGAGAAAAACAAGATATGTGAAGAGCTATCAAAAGAGGTCATTATGGTAAGGCATGAAATGGAACTAGGGGTTATGAGATTCACCCAAGAAATTGAAGAGAAAAGAAAAATTGAAGATAATCTAAAACAATCTCTCAAGGAGAAGTCAGAGGACTGCCACAAAATGGATAGAATAATTAGGCATCTGGAATCTGATCTTGAAGAAGCTAGAGATAATGAAGAATAACTTGAGAATCAAATAGACACTCTTAAACAATATCTTCAAACAACAAATGAATACAAAGAAAAATTCAAGATAAGTTTAGCTCAACTTGAAGTTCTTCTTGAAATCCAAAAGAGGGTAGATGACAAGCATGGTTTGGGTTATGAGAAAGGTGAAAGCTCCAAATTTGGTTAGAAGAACTCAGGATCAAGAAATCAAAGAAATAGGCCTAGAAGACCTCCAGTAAGGCAACCAAATGCTCAAAGATATCCATCCTTCAATGGATACTTCTACAATTACAACAACTTTGGTCATAAAGCAACTTAGTGCAGAAGAAGAATGAATCAGACTAATTCATCCTTCTCTCAACAGTGTTTCAACTGCAAAAGGTATGGTCACAAATCTCATGAATGCAGAAATATGCAAATAAACAATTCATTCAATGGTAGATGCTTTGCATGCAATAGAATGGGACATATGACTAATCAATGCAGATCAAGAGGATATCAGACAAATATGGAAAGAAATATTGTTTGCTACAATTGCAATAGATCCGGTCATATTGCCAAATTCTACAGAAGTAAGAATCAGGATAAAAATCAAAATCAAGATAAAGGAAAAGGCAAAGTGAATGCAGATGAAGTTCAAAGGGAGATGAACAAGATTTGGGTGAATAGGAATACATAAAATGTTGGGGATGGATCCGCACTAGAATCTGGTGCCAATAATTCTTCCAGAAATTAAAATAGATGAGTTCTGGCTCATGGGGAGTCACAAAAGAAAGTAAATTACCCCAGCCAGTCAATTGGTGCCTAAATTTGGCACATGGAATGTTGCGGATTAAAGGGTTCTCAGAGAAATATCTAAATAACCCTCAGTAAAAATATGAAAGATCTGCAAGGAGTTTTGAAGAGTTCAATCATCCAAGATTGATTCGGTTTCACAGCCATCTGGTAAAAGCAGGATTCTCACAGTTAGATCCGGTATGATTCAAAATTGAAATATCTTGATCTGCGGATAAATGGCTTGATTGGAGGAGAGGAGATACATTGTCAATTTTCATTAAAAATAATTCTAACTGCATCTCAGTGATTCGGAAAGATCTCTCTTAGAACAAGGAAGAACAAGGCAACCAGAATAACTTAAGTTGTGCATTTATTGCAATAGGAAATTAGGGTTTGCGCAGAGATAAAAGGGCTCTTTTATTCATCATTTGCACACTTGCATTCGAGAAAAAGAAAGAAAGAGCTATGCATCAAGATTGTTTCAACCCTCTCAAAGATCAACCATAGAATCTGATTCAACCAATGATCTTTTTCGGCTCATATTGTGAACCCTAGAAGCGTAAAAAGGTATTTCCATTTTTGAATATCTCTCTCTGAATCTTTTACAAAGATGGATACTCCAAATGTTGTTAAGATCACTAATAGGCTGCACCCAAAGTTCAAGAAACATCCCTACAAATCCCTAGAAGTTGATCCCTTAGGTGCCTTCTCTAGCATTCCACATGGGGTTCTGCACGTAGAAGATGCTAGGGTATACATACATGCAAATATTGAGGAATTTGGGGAATCCAAGCTAATGGATATCTATCATAAATAATTAATAGATGAAACGTTTGAACTTAAACCTCAATACAAGGCCCTCCGGGATAAGCATTTTGGACATTGCATCCACTTTCCCTATTTTGCAGAAGATGAATGGGTCTGGTATGTTCTTAGCAGAATACATGACAACTTCATGTGGTTGATGAGGCCATTCAAGATAACAAAAGATGCCATTAGGGAAGTAACCAGATTGCACTCATCTAGTGGGTTGCCTGCTCTCAAATCTGTCAAGAACCAAACAGTAAGTGAGGCTATAGGATCAAAGTTTGACAAGAGAGCAATGACAATAGAAGATATCACAGATCTGAATATCAAATTGCCTCTATGATAATTGGTTATAAAATCTATCACTCCAGTAGGGAGAATTCAATGTCCGGAACTACAATATATACTGCATATCAAATGCTGAGGGAAAACGCTGACTATGACCTATGTGATCTTCTTCTGAACCAACTGTTGGAAAACTTGCAGAAAATAAAGAAGGATAAGAAGAACTCATTTAAGTATGGTGGGCTAATACTGTGTTTATTATTTTACTATATGAATGAGCTACCCAGATCAAGTGGTTGGGTATGGCAAAATGACAGACCGGTTGCCATACAAATCAGAGACTACATGTATGGGTTTGGTGATGCCAAGGCTCAAAGTATAGCACTCTGGGGATACTTCAAGAACTTCTAAAGTATGATGCAGGCCAGAGAAAGAATCCCCCAATCTATAGTTGAAAAATACAAGGATACAGTGTGTTTCATGATAGACACTAATCAATGCCTAATGGAGCTAGTGGAACCCAGAACAGTCTGGATTATGCCAATGGGATATGAGTTTGATGAGAAAATCTTGGAGCTACATATTCAACATTTGCTAAGTCAGCCTAAGGACCCTGAGGCAGAAAGGTTTGGAACCTTTGAAGAATTGAGTGTAAAGATTCATGTTGAACTAAGGCAACCTGAAATAAAAAGAAAAGTTAGAAAGGAAGTAGAGGAAATCACCAAGAGATATGGGATATCAAAAGAGGCAGTTGATGCAAATAGAGAGAAAGTAAAAAGAGCTGAGAAAGAGAGACAAGAAGCAAAAAAAGAAAGTGCTCTGGTGCAAGCCCCCTCCCGGACTAGATCCTCAAAGAGCTCTGCACCTGCCACCTCTAAGAGCCCAAAAGCCTCAAAACCAGAAGCCAAGACATCCAGAAAGGGAGAGAAGAGAACAAAGACAAAGGCCACAAGGTCATACATAAGCCAAAAGGATGATGAAGAAACAGAGTCAGATGAGGAAGTTAAGAAAAAGAGGAGAAAGAAAGTCAAGAAGAGGAAAAAAAGGGAAGAGAAGAAGAACAAACAGAGAAGATCTCTGATGACAGTTCTGAGGCTGCAAAAGGAAAGAAGTCT
The DNA here is from genome assembly GCA_027924645.1 of Cunninghamia lanceolata. Classification (NCBI taxonomy): domain Eukaryota; kingdom Viridiplantae; phylum Streptophyta; class Pinopsida; order Cupressales; family Cupressaceae; genus Cunninghamia; species Cunninghamia lanceolata. The sequence continues at coordinate 6,290,640 of BSBN01000165.1, read as the reverse complement.
CCAACAAGAGACACTGCAGAAGCAGTGAAGAATTTCTTGACCAAAGAAATGATGGAGATAGACAAACCAGAACTATTCCAAGTACCACTCAATGTTGATTCCCTCTCTCTGGTTCAGACAATGAAGATAACATCTTTTGCCCAAGCTAAACCAAAAGAAAAGCTTCTGAAGTCTCACATGGAAGACTGTGAGCTAATAGAAATTGCATCCGAGATGCTAGAGAAGATCATGCCATCCTTCCAAAAGGATCTTTCGGCCTCTCCATCCGGTAACTTGAAATCTCTTGTTAATTCTGTTAGCACCCATTTTGATTCTTTGGAGAAATCAGCAGAAGAGAAAGTCTGAAAAGAGTTTTTGGGAAAGAGATTCTCTGAAGTACAGGGACTCATAGCTAATGATAGGAGGACCTTAGATATTGGAATAAAGAGCCTAGAAAATACTCTTAAAGATGGTGGAGAAATGTATAAATTTTGTCTATCCTGGTCTAAAATGACAGAGGATATTGAAAAGAAGATGAAAGAACAAGAAGGTAAACTATCAAGTTTATCTCAGAATTTTGATCCTCTCACCACATCCATAATGAATCAAGAGTGCCAGGCTATTGCCACTATAAATGAAATAAAGAGGCTTGAAAAGGAGAAGAAGAATATAATAAGCAGGATGAGTGAACTTAGAGGGATAATTATCCCTAAGTTAGAGGCCATGCATGAGGCCTTAACTGATGCTCAGACCACAGCCCGGACCAGTGATCCGGCAGACTTAAGAAGGGGAGAAGCTTTTGCATTTTTGTTAAGTGGTCACATCTCAATTTTGGACAAGATGAAGCAGAGTTGGGCAACAGAATTTGTCCAGTTGAAGACCACTTTTGCAGATATACTTAAGTATATGTAAGCAGCTATGTATAGGTTTATTTTTGCAAATTTTGGTGTGTGGATTCCACCCTTTGCCATTGATGTCAAAGAAGGAGTGAGGACTAGTGAAAAATGTGGAATCCAGCTAAGGGCGAGCTCTGGTAAAAGTGTACATAAGACAGAGCATCAGCCAAGGGGGAGTTTGATACAACACTTAGTCATTTTTCACTAAGTGTTGCCATCAATGCCAAAGGGGGAGATTGTTGGTAAGAGACACTATGTGGCTTCATGATTGTTGTCATTGATGGCAACAAAGTCTATCCCACACATCTGCAGAGCTTAGTATGCCTATACCGGAAGTCAGATTGAAGACATTCCGGTCTGGTGAACAAGAATAGATCATGCAGCAAGGTCCAACAATCAGGTCCAGATCTCTCAAAGGATGTATCTCAGCAAAGTGCAGACTTTGGGAAGTCAAGAGGAGTACCATGACTACTACATTCTAGAGATTGAGCCTCCGGTGATGAAAGAGTGCAAAGATATGAGCATCTAAGTGTTGGGTTCCTGACAGGTAGAGTAGACTGAGGAAGAACTGACCGGCAAGCATCAGACTTCAATCCGGATGAGAAATTGATGGTGATCAATCTATTTGAGGGATCATACATGGTTGGCTAACATGATTGATGACTTCTATGTCTATGTTTTTGATACGCATTGCATATTAAGCATGGATTCATCCGACAGATCAATATTTAGAAAATATCTTGAGTATTCCAGCTGCCGACTAGAAAGATGTTGAAATCCTTGATGTGGATATATATACTAGATGGATTTCGGTATGAAAGGTGTGTGTTGAAGTTTATAGTGTCCAAGGAAAGGTAGAGATAAGTGTGGAAGCTACAATACAAGTCTGGTATGTGACAGAACAACAACACTAAAGCAGAGGAAGAATGAAGTGTAATAGATCAGTATATTGAGCCTAATCGAAATTGATCCTTAGCATATGTGGATGCCTCTCATCAGTTCAAACACTTGGTTACCTTCTATAAACATTGTAGACAGTGAGTCTCTTGTAGGCAGTGTGCCTCTTGTGAGCAGTGTGCTCAGGCAGTGAGCCCTAATTGGCAAGTGCCATTTTGTACTTCTTATTCTTTTAACAGAGAATACAATCTTGGGTTAGTCACCCCATGGTTTTTCCCTTAACAAGGTTTTCCACGTAAAAATCCTTGTGTTATGTGTGTTGATCTTATTTCTACTCTCATGATTATGTATGCTCTTATGTTTTGATGCTGCAATAATATTAAAGGAGAAAAGAAAGTTAAGATATTTAAGATAACTGATTCACCCCCCTCTCAGTTATCTGCCTTGTTTCCAACACTTATCACCCACAATTAGATTGTGCATTACCCCTGCACTTTTGTCATGTTTTAATGTTGATCATTGACTGCTGATATCCTTCACTAAGTTTCTTTAGTCATAGTGCTAAGGGTGATTGAAAAATGTTACTTAGCCTTGTGACTACCTTGGTTGGTCCCCCTATATAGGGTGGCCTGATGGTCATTTCCCCACATAAATTAGAAGCTTGTTATGTGTTGACTTTTGGTTGGTCTTGGCCCATCATCCAAGCTTTTAGCTAGCACCTTTAGCACCACTATGATGCTTTGTTACCATAGATGCCAAGCTCAATCATTATTAACCATCATATTATGCTCCCATTTAATAGTGGAGGTCTATGGGTGTACATGGGGATTTATATAACTTACTATAGTCCGAGGTTTCTCTATATTATTGGTTGACCTTATGTGCATGGCTTCCAAGATGGGTAAAAATTATAAAGAATGAATTAATATTGGTCACTAGATCCCATTTGTGGTGTCACTATGGTGGATCCATCCCTTTGTTTTCACTAGGGTATGTTATATGTTTCAAAACAAATGCTTAAGTCTATTGAAAGAACACCAATACACTGAGAGGGGGGTGAATCAATTTATGTTATTTTTAACAATATTAAATCAAGAGACAATATTTGAAAGCACACATAAATCACATAACACCAGATGTACATGGAAAACCCTAAAAGGGAAAAACCATGGTGACATTGTTGCTTGAGTCTCCTACTCAAATCCAACCCACAGGTACACCAACACCCAAGATAATGTTTTGAGACACCAACCTATAGGTATATCACACACCTTAATTGAGCTCCAACTCAATACAATGAGGCACCAACCCCTGGATTCTTACAAATTCTTGTATGCAGACAATAGTTCTTCTCTAACCTGAAATGCACCTTTTCAATTCATGAACTAGGATCTCCTCTACATTATGTTCTCATGAACACAATCTTCTTTTCTCTCTCAACTCACCCTACAATATGTGTTCTTATTAACATAGTCTCCCTTTTTACTCAATACACACACCTTTGAACATTTGTATGTTTGTGGAAATCCTTCACACATTGCCTGTGAAATAAAAAATGTTCAGTTGACTAACATTCTACAGTTGAATTCCTTGTGTATATATTTAGAAACTACCCAATGAATCGACACCAAAAAGTAATTATTTCATAGTTACAACTACCCTTTACTACTTCACATTCCATCAAAATTGGTACATGAACAATCATGCATCAAAACAGTCGAATCAATTTCCTTTCTATAACTGTAGTCAAATTTTGGCTTTAGGAAATAGTCATTTTCCAAATTTAAATGTTGATCGTCGATCTCACCTTTCCCACCATCAGAGTGGACACATGTCATCACATCGCACCATCACAATCAATGATTAAGAAGGTGTTAGTGCCTAAATTGACTAACAGTTTTTGAGCAATTTTCATGCAGGCACTTTCCCTAAGTATCCAAAAAATGTTCTAAGTGATGGACCTCCTCAGCATTTTTCAGCTGCAGCATCATATTTTCCTGAGGAGGAGGTCATCATCATCATATTTTCTTCGATGGTGGTCAACATCATCATGTTCTCTGTCGACCGGTTTCTCATCAGGATCATCATATTTCAATATCGGGTGATGTTTGGATATCATCCTGATCCTGCTGACGAGCTACAGTGTGCCCTGATTTGCTTGCGGGGGTGATTTTTCAAGTTTCCGGTGATCTTCCAATTATCACCTTGCCCTTTTATGATGATGATGTTGCCCCGATCTTCTGAAGGGATTATTCTCTGAGTTGTTCGACCTGACTTGTTTTTCTTAAGGGTCGTCATCATCATCATCATATTTCCAGTTATCGCCGTGTTGCTTGCGAGGGTCATCATATTTTCTGCCTGCATGATATTTCGCCGGGGTGATATTTTTATCATCGGGTGATCTTGGTTATGATCATCTTGATGATGTTGTTGAAGAGTTCTAAGTGTGACCCGATATTCACTGGGGTCATCATATTTTGAACGTTAGGATGATCTTACTCAATATCATCCTGATGTTGTTGTATCACTTCATGTTCGTTGTTTTATCATCCTGATGATGCTGACGTCATTCTTATGTCAGGGTGATATCTATTTCTCTGCCTATCTGCATCATGATATTTCCAAAGGAGGGGGTGATATTTTCATTTTGAATATCACCCAGATGTATGTTTGTTCCAGCGTCATGATGATGCTGATATCAAGGAGATATCCGCCTGCCGGCTTCATGCATTATCTAGTGGGGGGTGATCTTTTCAAGCATCATCATATTCATCTATCGCCCCGATCTTATAGTGGAGCTACAGTGCAACCTGATATTCGTGCATCAGGATGATATTTCCAAATATCCGGTTATCTTCCAAATATCATCCTGATGTCGATATGATGATAACGTCATCAAGGTCCGGGGGGGTCATATTTCTAACACTGATCATCTTGTGAAGATCCCCCGATATTTGCAAACATGATGATGACGTCATCAGGACGTTCATCGGCCAGACTTTTGGTATAGGCTCAACAGGAGGATGTTCCTCCGATGGATCAGGTTGTGCCGATGAAGGCGATTATCATGCAGGTTATATTGCGATATGATGCTGACGTCAGGGTGATATTTCAAGCAACAGGATATCATGCTGCTGGAGGATGATGATGATGAAGTCTTATACTAGTGTCGTCAGGAGCAAAAGCACCGACATCATATATGCTCATGACCTAGTATATAAAGTGTTAAAGAGGTTGCCGCGGGGTGCATGTGGGATAATTGATATCCTGCATATTTTCAAATATCATGATGATGAATCTCGGCGGGAAATGGTTGCGATGCAGAATTGACGTTTTCCCGAGGCCGCGGGTTGGTGCGCCATTAATGGCGAAGGTTGCAGAGGTATGGGCGGATCTGGTACCCGATTGAAGGTGTACATCGACGGACAGTGGCGCAGGGCTCGAGATATCTTCCTGTCTCCTCCCCTACCTGCTGCATTCATGTTTGGGCGCCAATCTGGTAATGCGTTGAGCGCCATTTTGCTGATACTGTGTATCTGGCGAGATTTTTGGTCAACCATGTAATTAATTGCTGTGGTACACTACCTGGCTGTTATAAGCAGGAAGTGTTACTCATTTGTGGTTGTTGAAAGTTGAAGATTTTTGGCTCTGTAATTCAAAACAAGATGATCTGGTTGCTCTGTACAGCTTAACCTGTGAGTTTATGTATCTCTTGTTGTATGTTTTTGGCATGAACCCACTGATTTCATGATTAGTCTTATGTGAGAAATGCTATCTTAGCATGTGTTGTGTTAATTCTGTCTCCAGTATTGCATGTATTCTTCTTCTGAATCTGGATATTTGGGTAATGTTTAGATTCTAGAGCATAGAATTCCTATGTTGAATGTCTGATCTTTTAACTTCTGCTCAAGGGGTAGATTAAACTGTTTTCAGGTTGAACATTGGGAAGGGTATACTGCAGTAGGGATGCCATAAGTAGAGATAACTTAACACTCTGTATTGGGAGATATCTGTAAGGCAGGTATCACATATATCCCCCTGAAATCCAGTTTTAGCTGTTCATGCTGATCATTCACAGGTGTATGGCTACTGACTCCAGGCCCTGGATAGGCACCAATCATGCTTTGTTTTTGTGTTACAACCATGTCCAGCTTTGCATCCAAATTTCAAACTAAACCATTTCATACTTCCACCTGTTAGTTGTAGGAGTAGGATTAGGAACCCCCTGCATGCTCTCATACCCAACCAGACATCATGTCCAAGAATGTTGCCAGCCTTGTGATCTATCATACAGATCTTGGTCCATACATGAGAGTATTCTGCTTGTTGTTGTCAAGTTAGATCTTTCTATCTTTGAGCTAGTCAAGGTTACATCTTGAGTTATAGGGATACCCCCCCTTGGTGCGGCAGAACCAGAAGTGAAGGGGAGGCAGCTCACGCAACCTCTTGTATTTAGTTGGCTGAATCTGCCTGTGCATTAGAAGTGGCAAACCCTAATGCTGATTCAGAAGAAAAAACCAACAAATTGGCGACTCTGCTGGGGAGAAAAGAATTGATGAAAAAGTGTTATATCTTGTGGCCCATCTGAGTCAGCAACAAAATGATGCTCTGCTGGTGGAATGAACCTGGAAAAGTAGCTTTCAGCTATTGAAAACTTTGTCCTCTCTGGAGAGGTGGCGACTCTGCAAAAAAGATCTAAATGCACATGAAAGATAGATGTATGTTATTGGTTGAAAGATGTACATATTTCTGCATCTGTATGAGAAAAGGTACCTTGTTACTTCCCCTTTATTTGCTGTTTTACTGCATAGGTTGGATGCCAGGGGAAGCCTTCGGTCTTAGACAGACAAAGGATGTCTAAGAGTAAGATTTTTATGAATCCAAGTATGAATTATCCCATACTCAGTGGTGAAATGTTGAATAAAGGAATAGAAGAGATAAGAAATAGGTTGATATTCTTAGAGGCTGAGCAGGCCCAGTTAAAAAGCAGTAACCCTGTTGTGTCTGCCAGTCAGAAAGCTAAACCTCCTGTCAGCCCTTTTGATCCTTTGTATGACCAACTGGATTTGTCATGGGTGGATTATAAAGTAGAAACTATGCCTGCTAGGATATATTGTCAGATGCCTAGATTTAGTGGTCACAATGTATGTGATGGGAATGCACATATCCAAAATTTTCACAGTTTTATGGGAAAATATTCATTCAGAGATGAGGATATGTGGATGAGGTTTTTTGTTAGGTCCTTTGATGCAAAAGCAAAAGACTGGTATTTGAGCTTTCCAAAGAAATCCTTTGCCTGTTGGGATGAGCTTGCTGACTGTTTCAAGGAAGAATTTGCAAAAGAACCGGCTGATCTTGTTGCAGAATTGATGAGAATCAGAAAACAAGATGAAGAGCCATGTGTTGATTTCAGTCATAGGTTTGCAATAGCCCTTTCACAGATCCCAGAAGTCTTCAGACCTGATATTTCAGCCTGTGTTGGCATATTCTTTGAGGCTTTTGAGGAGGGCTTTAGTGCAATACTAAGGGATTTCAAGGTGACAAGTATGCAGATGGCATACAAGTTCATAGAAAAGATAGAAAAAATTAGAAATGTGTACCTGCTGAAACCCCTGTCCCCAGGCCTTGGTGTGAGAAATGGTTATGAAGCTGCAAATGACCAAATGATTATGGCATCATGTGCAGATAAAAATGAAAATAAAAGCATAGAGGTTGAGACTGCTGTGTTTGAACATAATGCTAACAATACTGCTCAACTGGATTGTTCACCAGTTGAGGATGCCAGTGAAAGGACTAATGAGGTTTCCCATTGCAATGATGAGGCAGCTGACCATGAAAACAATAACGAGGTTGTGGACAGCAATGAGCAATTTTTGGAATGGACCTGTGGAGACAATTGTGAGTATTGTACTCAAGACAGAGAAGATATAAGCAAACAGAGAAGCAGTCCTATGTGTGACCCATTGCCTACCTTTCAAACACATGGAGATCATGAAGAACAGTCAGAAATTGAAATAAGTGCTAGTTCAGTGCATGATTGTTTTTCATTTGATGGCTGTTTTGCTTATGACACACAGGCTGATACTCCTCCACAGAGTGAATCCATTGGTGATGAAGATGTGTGCTCTGCTGCCCATGAACAAATGGCATACTATGATGAAACTGATGCACCTGGGTCACCCATTTATGACACGTATGGCGATGAGGATCTGTCTGAGTATGGTGAGGATATAGACATTATTTTTGGCTTGGATTCTGTTTCTCATCCTGATGAAAGAGGAAACAACATGCATCAGGTAAGTGACTATGAGAATGTGCCTGATTTGAAAGAGATGCCAGAGCCTGATCTTTTCCAGCTTGGTGTACCAGATGGTTGTGTACATGATGTGCACAATTGTGATTTTGAAATCTTTTCTTTTGATGTGCCAGCATATAATACAGTGAGCCCTGATCTTCCTAGTTGTGTGGTGGACTCTGAGTGTTTCCTATTTGCAGTCCAGCTAGGAGATCATGTTGCAATGCATGATGATGATACAGATGATAACCTGTGTTCTATACCATTTGAGTATGCATTGCCTGATATATTCTGCACCCACATGTCACATGATGTTGAAGGTTATCTACACAGGGGTGATAATGACAAGCCAAATCAGAGGGTTGAATATGCAGATGACAAGATTTGTTTGTGGGTGGATCTTTGTAGTATCTCCAGGCTTGACCCAGTGCATGCAGATGAAAACAAGATATTTGACAAAGGGAGATACATGTTTTTCTTTTCTTGGTGGCCTTAGGCCATCAAGTGTGTTTGGTGATGCAGGTCGGTGCAGTATTTGACTCTGTGCCCAATGGATAAGGGACTGGTCTGCATCCCAGAGTTCTGGGGTTCTCGCTGCAGTCTTGCACCTGCACGTCCCCAGACAGAGCCAGTGTTAGTGCCTGAATTGACTGACAGTTTTTGAGCAATTTTCATGCAGGCACTTTTCCTAAGTATCCAAAAAATGTTCTAAGTGATGGACCTCCTCAGCATTTTTCAGCTGCAGCATCATATTTTCCTGAGGAGGAGGTCATCATCATCATATTTTCTTCGATGGTGGTCAGCATCATCATGTTCTCTGTCGACCGGTTTCTCATCAGGATCATCATATTTCAATATCGGGTGATGTTTGGATATCATCCTGATCCTGCTGACGAGCTACAGTGTGCCCTGATTTGCTTGCGGGGGTGATTTTTCAAGTTTCCGGTGATCTTCCAATTATCACCTTGCCCTTTTATGATGATGATGTTGCCCCGATCTTCTGAAGGGATTATTCTCTGAGTTGTTCGACCTGACTTGTTTTTCTTAAGGGTCGTCATCATCATCATCATATTTCCAGTTATCGCCGTGTTGCTTGCGAGGGTCATCATATTTTCTGCCTGCATGATATTTCGCCGGGGTGATATTTTTATCATCGGGTGATCTTGGTTATGATCATCCTGATGATGTTGTTGAAGAGTTCTAAGTGTGACCCGATATTCACTGGGGTCATCATATTTTGAACGTCAGGATGATCTTACTCAATATCATCCTGATGTTGTTGTATCACTTCATGTTCGTTGTTTTATCATCCTGATGATGCTGACGTCATTCTTATGTCAGGGTGATATCTATTTCTCTGCCTATCTGCATCATGATATTTCCGAAGGAGGGGGTGATATTTTCATTTTGAATATCACCCGGATGTATGTTTGTTCCAGCGTCATGATGATGCTGATATCAAGGAGATATCCGCCTGCCGGCTTCATGCATTATCTAGTGGGGGGTGATCTTTTCAAGCATCATCATATTCATCTATCGCCCTGATCTTATAGTGGAGCTACAGTGCAACCTGATATTCGTGCATCAGGATGATATTTCCAAATATCCGGTTATCTTCCGAATATCATCCTGATGTCGATATGATGATGACGTCATCAAGGTCCGGGGGGGTCATATTTCTAACACTGATCATCTTGTGAAGATCCCCCGATATTTGCAAACATGATGATGACGTCATCAGGATGTTCATCGGCCAGACTTTTGGTATAGGCTCAGCAGGAGGATGTTCCTCCGATGGATCAGGTTGTGCCGATGAAGGCGATTATCATGCAGGTTATATTGCGATATGATGCTGACGTCAGGGTGATATTTCAAGCAACAGGATATCATGCTGCTGGAGGATGATGATGATGAAGTCTTATACTAGTGTCGTCAGGAGCAAAAGCACCGACATCATATATGCTCATGACCTAGTATATAAAGTGTTAAAGAGGTTGCCGCGGGGTGCATGTGGGATAATTGATATCCTGCATATTTTCAAATATCATGATGATGAATCTCGGCGGGAAATGGTTGCGATGCAGAATTGACGTTTTCCCGAGGCCGCGGGTTGGTGCGCCATTAATGGCGAAGGTTGCAGAGGTATGGGCGGATCTGGTACCCGATTGAAGGTGTACATCGACGGACAGTGGCGCAGGGCTCGAGATATCTTCCTGTCTCCTCCCCTACCTGCTGCATTCATGTTTGGGCGCCAATCTGGTAATGCGTTGAGCGCCGTTTTGCTGATACTGTGTATCTGGCAGGATTTTTGGTCAACCATGTAATTAATTGCTGTGGTACACTACCTGGCTGTTATAAGCAGGAAGTGTTACTCATTTGTGGTTGTTGAAAGTTGAAGATTTTTGGCTCTGTAATTCAAAACAAGCTGATCTGGTTGCTCTGTACAGCTTAACCTGTGAGTTTATGTATCTCTTGTTGTATGTTTTTGGCATGAACCCACTGATTTCATGATTAGTCTTATGTGAGAAATGCTATCTTAGCATGTGTTGTGTTAATTCTGTCTCCAGTATTGCATGTATTCTTCTTCTGAATCTGGATATTTGGGTAATGTTTAGATTCTAGAGCATAGAATTCCTATGTTGAATGTCTGATCTTTTAACTTCTGCTCAAGGGGTAGATTAAACTGTTTTCAGGTTGAACATTGGGAAGGGTATACTGCAGTAGGGATGCCATAAGTAGAGATAACTTAACACTCTGTATTGGGAGATATCTGTAAGGCAGGTATCACATATATCCCCCTGAAATCCAGTTTTAGCTGTTCATGCTGATCATTCACAGGTGTATGGCTACTGACTCCAGGCCCTGGATAGGCACCAATCATGCTTTGTTTTTGTGTTACAACCATGTCCAGCTTTGCATCCAAATTTCAAACTAAACCATTTCATACTTCCACCTGTTAGTTGTAGGAGTAGGATTAGGAACCCCCTGCATGCTCTCATACCCAACCAGACATCATGTCCAAGAATGTTGCCAGCCTTGTGATCTATCATACAGATCTTGGTCCATACATGAGAGTATTCTGCTTGTTGTTGTCAAGTTAGATCTTTCTATCTTTGAGCTAGTCAAGGTTACATCTTGAGTTATAGGGATACCCCCCCTTGGTGCGGCAGAACCAGAAGTGAAGGGGAGGCAACTCACGCAACCTCCTGTATTTAGTTGGCTGAATTTGCCTGTGCATTAGAAGTGGAAAACCCTAATGCTGATTCAGAAGAAAAAACCAACAGAAGGTATGTATCGCTAGGCGCTGCTACGATCTCCTTCTTCATAGCTCACCCGCCCTTTGAAAAGTATTTAGCCAACAAGACGTTGCCATGCTAACTACTTACATATTGAACTTGTCACTTGTCAGCATAGCATAAGCACGTGGAGTGGACATCTTGCAATCTCCAAGTCCTTGCACAAATGTGCAGACCTAACATGTGGCTTGCTATCGCACTCGTGCACCGGTAAAGATCCTTAACTTTTCTTCCTTGTGTGCATGTGCTAGCCGTTGATCTCATAGGATCAATGCGCACTGTTGGATCAAAACTAAAGTGCTTGCATTTTAGTCTCCTTTGTAGGCCATAAGATGGAACATTGCTTGAGCTAGTAAGCACTAGGAAACATGGCTGGTCAAAGTACGACACAAAGGTACTTAAGTGACAACTTAAGTCACAATAACTGCTGATATTAAGTCACTTGTAGATTAGAATAAAAGTTACAATAGACTTAAACAATACCAATACTAAGAGCTTAGGGTTTTAGAATGATGAAACCCTAGTATCAAATTCTCTGTTCCTCTGTAACTGACCGAATAGTGGTAACTTTGCAGAGACAACATTGACAACATTTTGCAACTCTATCAAACACCATTTGCACATTCATTTTGCATCATCTTAACATCCTTGATGTCAATGACTTTCATAGAGACATACAAAGACATCATCCCTTGACATCAATGACAATAATGTGCCAGCAATCTCCCCCTTTGTCATTGATGGCAACACTTGAATATGCATGACCACACTTTTGGCCTTTGTACTATGTTGATCTAGAACTCCATTATCTCCATCCAATCATACTTCAACAACACTATTCTCCCCCTTGTTGTATTACCCCCTTCTTACATTAGCACTCTTAGTGCCACCACACTAGTCTCCCCCTTTGACATCAATTACAAAGGGATTCACAAAAGTCTCCCCTTGAGGACCAGCATCCTACAGAACAACTATATTACCAGGGATAGAGGAATACTTGGACATGCTCCCCATGGATGTATACTTTGTTGCAAGGTGTGGCCATTGGTCTCCTTATCTAGTGCTGTGCTGTGGTGGTTTGTGACAAGGGCTTAACTGCCTCCCGTGCTTGTTAAGTCAAATGGTTGTATCAGGCATTAACAGGTCGATCTTTTGGTGCAATGGCAGCTAACAATTGGTATCAGAGCTAAGGTCATGGGTTCAAACCCCGCGCTTGTGTTGGGGGGGTATTATTGCAAGGTGTGGCCCTTGGTCTCCTTATCCAGTGCTATGTTGTGGTGGTTTGTGACAAGGGCTTAACCGCCTCTCATGCTTGTTAAGTCAAGTGGTTGTATCGGGCATTAACAGGTCGATCTTTTGGTGCAACGGCAGCTAACATACTTCTGGTACTCAATTGGAGATAGGAGAAGGAAAAACTCCTATCTTCTGCATGAGTTGTTCAAATGTCTCCTTTGGAAGGGGTTTTGTAAATATATCTGCCAGCTGTTCTTTTGTAGCAACATATTCCAACTTGATTTCTTGTGCAACAATTTTCTCCCTAAGAAAATGATACTTAATGGATATGTGCTTGGTACTTGAATGCATAACTAGATTCTTTGAGATGTTAATAGCATTGGTATTATCACAAAGAATGTTGACTAGCCCATCAAACTCAACCTTGATATCTTGTAAAGTTTGTTTCATCCATAGAACTTGAGTACAACAAGATACAACAACAATATATTCAACTTCAATTGTTGACAAAGAAAATAAATCTTGTTTCTTACTCAACCATGCTACCAATCTATCTCCTAGAAACAATGCACCACCACTAGTGCTCTTTCTATCATCCACACAACCAGCCCAATCTGCATCTGTGTATGCAATTAAAGTGAAGTCATCACCAACAGGATACCATAGACCATAATCTAATGTACTCTTCAAGTATTTGAATATCCTCTTCACAACTTTGACATGTGTCACCTTAGGAGTAGCTTGAAATCTAGAGACCATGCAAACAACTTGCAGTATATCAGGTCTTGTTGTTGTAAGATATAAGAGACTTCCAATCATACATCTATACAAAGTTTGATTTGCTAAAGTAGATTCATCATCTTTGTTGAGCTTACATCCAGTGACATAAGTGTATTGACTGACATGGAATCTTCCATCTTGAATTTCTTTAGAATTTCCTTCACATACTTAGTCTGAGAAATGAAAATTGATGTATCTAGTTGATTCACTTGTAAACCACGAAAAAATGCTATTTCACCTAGCATTGACATCTCAAACTCTTTCTGCATTGCGTTAGTAAAGGATTTGCACATCTTATCACTATTACTACCAAAGATTATATCATCAACATAAACAATAACAATCAGCATATGTTCACCTTCACATTTGAAATACAGATTGCTGTCAGTGATACCTTTTATGTAGCCTTATTATTGAAGATATTTGTCCAACCTGGAGTACCACGCCCTAGGGGCCTATTTTAGACCATACAGTGCCTTTTTCAATCTGTACATGTACTCTTTATTTTTCAGTCACCTTGAATCCTTTAGGTTGCTCTATATAAACTTCCTCATCCATATAGCCATTAAGAAATGCAGACTTTACATCCATTTGGTACACCTTGAATTTTTTATAAACTGAATATGTAAGAAACATTCTAATGGATTCAAGCCTAGCCATAGGTGCAAACATTTCTTCAAAATCTATGCCCTCAACTTTAGCATAGCCCTTGTAGACTAATCTAACTTTGTTTCTAGTTATTTTTCCATCTTCATTCAGTTTATTTATAAACACCCATTTTGTGCCTATGAAATTCTTATCAGTAGGCCTTGGAACAAGTTCCCAAGTAATATTTTTCTCTATTTGACTAATTTCTTCCTTCATGGCCTCAATCCAGCTCTCATCCTTACTGGCTTCTTCATAAGATTTAGGTTCTATTTTAGACAGTAAAGAATAGTTTACCTATTCTCATTGTGCAAGATTTCTCCTTGTCATGACACCATTAGTTTTGTTTCCAAGGATTTGATTCTCATAATGATCTCTTTTGACATACTTGGGTGGAGCCTTTGGAGTAGATTTTGGTTGTTCTTCTTCATCAACATCATTCTCCTCTTGTGAATCTTCTTTTGCAACTTCTTCTTCTTTTTCATAAGCAAGGACCTTTGAATACATGTCACTTTTATGTGACAACTGAGAGTAGTCTTCATCCACTCTAACATTCACACTTTCAACTATCTTCTACAAACTTTTATTGTAGCACTTATAGGCTTTGCTTGTAGTTGAATAACCAAGAAATATTCTTTCATCAGACCTTGTCTCAAATTTACTCAAGGTATCTTCATCCCTTTTTATAAAACATTTGCTTCCAAATATTCTAAAATACTTCACAGATGCAGGTCTATCTTTCCATAATTCATATGGAGTCTTATCATGGTTTACTCTTAACTGACCTATGTTAAGAATGTAAACAACAATATGAACTACTTCCTTCCAGTATCTATCAGGCAATTCGGCTTCATTCAACATTGTTGTAGCCATTTCCTGGATAGTTCTATTCTTTCTCTCAACAACTCCATTTTGTTGAGGTGTCTTAGCTGTAGAGAAATGTCTTTTAATCCCATGCTTTTCACAGTACTGATCAAATTCATTAGAAGTGAATTCTCCACCTCTATCAAACCTTAAGAATTTAAACCTTGAACTACTCTCATTCTCAACCATAGCCCTAAATATTTTAAATCTTTCTAAAGCTTGAGATTTATCTTTAAGAAAAGTTACCCATGTCATTCTTGAATAATCATCTATAAGCAACATAAAATACCTTTCTCCATTAAGACTCTTGGTTTTGGTTGGTCCACACAAGTATGTATGATTCAACTCAAGGGGTTTTGAAGTTAAATATTCCTTTGTCTTGAAACTAACCCTTGTTTTCTTTCCTTCTTGGCATTCTTTAGGGAAGGTACTTTCTCGCTTGTCAATGCTACACATATGTCTGACTGCATTCTTCTTGCCAACCTTCACTAGATGGTCAAACTTGATGTGGCCCATACTTTTGTGCCATAACCAACTTTCATTAGTTTTCCCTAACAGACATCTTCCACTTTTCACCTCTTTCAAATGATATAGATTGTTGTTTGTTATGTTTTCCTCAACAACAATTCTATCGGAGCTAGCTTTTCTTATCTCACATCTACTAGCATGAAATAACAAGTTGTATCCCTTGTCACACATCTAACTGACACTAAGCAATTTGTGTTGTAGTCCCTCTACATACAACACATCCTGAGCATTAGTTTTACCATCTATGCATAATGTGCCTTTTCTATCTATCTTAGTAGTGGTGTTATCACCGAACTTGATAGAACCACCATTCCATTTCTCCAAATGGTGAACTTGCTTTTATCTCCAGTCATATGACTAGAGCATCCATTGTCTATTACCCAAGGATTCCCTTGTCCTTTGGCATGAAAAGCTATTTGGACTAACATGGATTGTTCATTCTTCTTTTCCTCAGAAGGCTTTGCAGGTTCTTTCTCCTAAGCAAGGGATGCATATTCTTTCTTTTGATTTGCAGAGGATTGTGTAGTTCTTTTATGTTTTCTTGCAGGAGGATGTGCAAGCATGTCTTGCCTTGGAGGAGTAAATCTCCTTTTCTCATGTCTAGAAGGTTGTATAAACACACTTCTACAAAACTTGGCAATATGCCCATAGTTGTTACAATTATAGCAAACATCATTATATCAACTAAAGGAGAAAAAGGATTTTTTCTTACAAAATCATGCCTATCCATTCTCCTAGGTCTAATTATGCAATTTATTGCTTTATGTCCAAACTGATTACATGAAAAATAGTAACCATAAAAAAAAAAATTAAACCTGGTTTGTCTTGCAGGTTGGTCCTTGAATCTCCTCTTTAAATTGTGAACTTTGATGAATCCATCATCCTCCTTTCTGAGATCTTCAGTTCTCTTATTCTTCCTAGACCCTTCAGGCTTCCTAGAAGCTACAACATTCTTTTTAGATTCTTTTGTCTTCTTAGGCTTAGTGGAACTTGACTCGCCTTTTTCTTCAACCGCTTTTTGAAAAAGATTAGTAGCTTTTATATTCTTCTCTTCAACATTCTTCTTATCCTTGAAAATATTGTCTTCCACATATCCTAACCCAAGCATGTTGGAGAAGGACCTTTGACAACCAATTACTTCATCAAGAATTTTAGAGCTCTTCACAAACTTAAGGCTTCTATTTAATTGTATGTTTACCTTTTCTAACTCCTTCCTTAAAGAGACAACTTTAGCCTCTAGTTTTTGGTATTATTCTAGTTTTCTTTTCAAACTCAACCTAGTAACTTCCTCTATTCTCTTAGATTCTGCTAGCTACAACTTCAAACCTACTACAAGTTTTTCATCTTCTTCAATCCTTAACTTGTATTTTTCATTTTTATTTCTCTCATCTTTCAAATCTTCTAAAGTAGAGACCAGTTCACCTTCCAAATCAACTTCACCCTCTTCTTCCTCATTAGAGTCTTCACAACAATCTTCTATAGGAGTGTTTTCATTTTCTTTGATTTGAACAATCATAAATGTAGTTTCATAATTTTCACTTGCAAAAGAATAGTCATCAGAAGAGCTAATTTCTTTGTCTACATATAGACTCTTTTTCTTCTTATTAAAGTTTCTCTTTTTATATTTGGAAACTTTTTGACTCCTATAACTATCTACCTTTTCATTTTCATCTAAGGGACATTTAGATGCAAAATGACTAATTTTTCCACAATTGAAACACTTAAATAGTAGCTTACCTTTGTATTTGCGAGAGCCCTTCTTCAATTTTCTAACAAAATTTTCTTCTTCTTCACCTTAACTGGTACTCGGTTCTGAATCTTCTTTAATCTACTTGACTTTGGAAGTCTTGAATGTTGTTTCTTTCTTTGTTGAACTAGAATCCTCACTTCTCATCTCATATGTTGTTAGTGATCCAAATAGTTCATCCATAGAAAGCTTATCCAAATCTTTTGCTTCTTTAATTGCAAAGATTTTAGAGTCATACATTTGAGGGAGAGACCTCAAAACCTTCTTTACGACCACTTTATCTTTTGCCTCCTCTCCAAGACCTCTGATTGAATTCACTACCTCATCTACTTTGAGCATGTATGTTGCAATATTCTCATCATCTTTCATCTTTAGAGCCTCAAATTTGCCTCTATGAGTTTGAAGTTTCACTTGCTTGAATTTATCATCACCCTCATAGATTTTGTGCAACTTATCCCATTCATCTTTGGCAGATTTACAATGCATGACTTTCACAAATTCTATGTTGGTTAGACCACACAGTATAAAATTCTTTTCTTTGGCATTATTTTCACAATCTTTCTTATCAGCTACAGTGGGAGTAGTTTTTGGTGATGTGTAGCCATCTATAACAGATTACCATACATTAAATCCAAGAGAAGTCAAGTAAGTCTCCATTTTGATGCTCCAGAAAGCATAATTGGATCCATCAAATAATGGTACTTTATTTGAAGAAGAACCCTCATGTCTTGCCATAGTGTTCTTGTGGCCAGATCTTCCTTAAGTGGTTAAAATTTCTTTAAGGAATCTTAGGCTCTAATACCAATTGTTGAAAGAACACCAATACACTGAGAGGGGGGGTGACTCAGTTTATGTTATTTTTAACAATATTAAATCAAGAGACAATATTCAAAAGCAAACATAAATCACATAACACCAGATGTATGTGGAAAACTGTAAAAGGGGAAAACCATGGTGAGAATGTTGCTTGAATCTACTACTCAAATCCAACCTCACAATAAAAAATGATTACATGTGTTTTGTTGGCACCAACCCATAGGTACACCAACACCCAAGATAATGTTTTGAGGCACCAAACTGCAAGTACATCACACACCTTAATTGAGCTCCATCTTAATACAATGAGGCACCAACCCCAATCTGGAATAAAGAGCACCAACCCCCAAATTCTTACAAATTCTTGTATGCAGATAATGGTTCTTCTCTAACCTGAAATGCACCTTTTCAATTCATGAACTATGCTCTCCTTCTCTACCTAATGTTCTCATGAACACAATCTTCTTTTCTCTCTCAACTCACCCTACAATTTGTGTTCTTATTAACACAGTCTCTCTTTTTACTCAGTACACATGCCTTTGAACATTTGTATATTTGTGCAAACCCTTCACACTTTACTTGTGAAAGAAAAAATGTTCAGTTGAATTCCTTGTGTATATATTCAGCAACTACCTACTGAATCGACACCAGAAAGTAAATGTTTCATATTTACAACTACCCTTTACTTCTTCACATTCTATCAAAACTAGTACAAGACTAGTCTTGCATCAAAATAGTCAAATTGGCTTCCTTTCTGTAATTGCCAGTCAAATTTTGGCTTCAAGAAATAGTCATTTACCAACTTCAAATGTTGACCATCGATCTCACCTTTCCCACCATCAGAGTGGACACATGTCATCACATCGCACCATCACGATTGATGATTAAGAACCATGTATTGCTATGTTCTGCTGTAATCTCCTTCTTCATAGCTCACATGCACTTTGAAAATTCTTTAGCCAATGAGACGTTGTCACGCTAACCACTTGCATCCAGAGCTTGCCACTTGTCAGCATAGCACAAGTGAGTGGAGTGGCCATCTTGCAATCTCCAAGTCCTTGCATGGATGTGCAGACCTGACATGTGGCATGCTATTGCACTCACACACTGGCAGAGATCCTTGACTTTTCTTCCTTGCGCACATGCGCTAGTCATTGATCTCATAGGATCAATGTGCACCATTGGATCAACACTGAAGTGCTTACACTTTAGTCTCCTTCGTAGGCCATAAGATGGAACATCACCCAAGCTAGTAAGCACTAGGAAACGAGGCCAGTCAAAGCATGACACAAAGGTACTAAAGTGACAACTTAAGCCATGGTAACTATTGATACTAAGTCACCTGCAGATTAGAATAAAAGTGCCTGTAGACTTAAACAATACCAATACTAAGGGTTTAGGGTTTTAGAATGATCAATACCAATACTAAGGGCTTAGGGTTTTAGAATGATGAAACCCTAATATCAAATCCTCTCTTCCTCTGTTTATGACATAATAGTGATAACTTTGCAGAGATAACATTGACAACATTTTGCAACTCTATCAAACACCATTTGCACATTCATTTTGCATCATCTTAACATCCTTGATATCAATGACTTTCATAGAGACATATAGAGACATCATCCCTTGACATCAATGACAACAATGTGCCAACAAATTTTTTATGCAAGCTACCTCTCGTAATCACATTTATTTGAAGTGGAATGACTAAACACCTATCCCTCCCATTAGGGACCAATTTAATTTTCCAACCATTCCCATATAAAATTTGCTTTTGTGGCTTGTTTCCAAGTGAAGATGCTCTACAATTTGAATGTAATATAAATAGGTTCCTATAAACATTGAACTATGAGCCCAATTAGAATTACAAGGCCTAAAAGCACCAACTTAAGCAAAAATAATTAATTTATATGTAGGACTACAACTAGAGATTAAAGGGAATTCTTAAATATGAAATTTCAACAACTTAAGCCTACATAATTGTGTCATTTACCTTGTATTTCAACACTAAAGTACTTGGCTTAATTGTCTTGTTACAACATGCATTATGCTTTTAACATTTTTAAATAGGAAAATTTCCATGCTTAATTGCTAAATTGAATGATATTATTAAATCTTAGCCGTTAAAAGTATTTATTGCTACTACTCCACATTATTTTTCTAATTTTGATTAAATATAATATGTACTAAGTGTTAGAATCTGAGAAAGTAGATTACAACCCAGAATCAAAATGAAAGAGTTAGAATCAAACTGTAAATGCAAAAGAAATGAAATCACCATAACAGTGATACCGAGAAATTTGATGTAAATGCTTAAATGACATAATAGCATCGAGAGAGATCTATAGCTCCAACATATGTAAATACAAGCAAGGTAGCATATTTATATAGGCTCAAGGAGAGGGAGGAGTGATGAGCACATGGTTACAATGAGAGGGGGGTGAATTAGTATAACATAATCTTTTACTTCTCAAAACTTAATCAACCACATAGACAATAATAAACCTGCAAGATCTAGCAATTAAAAACACATGGAGAACACACGATTTACGTGGAAACCCCTGCGGGAGAAAATCATGGCAAAATGTTGCTTATATATATTTATATTCTTTTGTAGACACTAGCCTACTTCTCTTACAATTGTTCTTTTGTGAGCACCAACCCACTGGAGACACCAATCCCTACTTGTAGAATTTGTAGGCAACAACCTACTGGAGACATCAATCCCCACAACTGAGCTCCAACTTAGCAATAGACTTCAATATCTTCTTTGATAGGCTTCAACCTACGAACTCTTCAATGGATGATATGTCTTCACAAGATCTGAATATTAATACTCTTCCTTTCACAAAGTTGATCACAACCCACACAATATCCCTCCTTCACAAATCTGATCACAACTCATGCACAATCTCTTTTCATAAATTTGATCATAAGTATGTTAATATGTTCACATAAATTTTTGCCTTTATATCTGCTCTAATTTCTTAAAAATCTGCTCTTAATCTTCTCATATATTCTTCACATCTATTTGCATTTATTCTTCATACATGGGCTGCATATACGCTTTCAAACAGGTATGAAATACACCTCATTTTTCTGCCCTTATATCTCTTCTAATTCTGCCCTCAAAACTCAGAAATAAATCATTGATTGCTTGCTTCCCAATCACCTTTTCTCTCACCTTTTATATCTCTTCAATGTAGGTGATATACATAGTCTTTCATAAAGAACACCACCTTTCATTAAAAATGTAACTCTTCAATTAACTGCTGCCATTCATAACAAATTGTTGATCAATGCTCAAGCAAATTGTACCTCTTTATAATGTAATCTATGCCCTTGTATCTTTAAATCATTGCCTTTGTATATCTAAAACACTGCCTTTGTATATTATACAAATCATTCCTTGTAATCATATATTAGTCATTTCTATCCATTTATTAAATTACCTATACAAATTACATAATTACAAGTATTTGATTGTTGCCTTTGTCCATGCAAATCATATCATCTCATAGTATATTTAGAGTAAGACAATTTTGTCTTATATACAAGCATTATCTTTTCTAGAGGGAGGTTGACCACTTGGGAGTATAAATAAAATCAAATTTAAATCTCATACTTGGCTCCAAGGTATATGGGTCAGCCCATATTGACATTATCTTATTCCCTTTCTTATTTTGTTTAAATTTTTAATTTAAACAAATACATATCTCTAAGTCGGCCTCCAATTTCACAATCTCTCCAACAGAAATATATAACGGGCAACTCTTATTTTTCTTTGACATCAATGACTTCGTTAATGACTTCGTGCCTTTGACATCAATGACAATATATTCCAACAAGGTGGCAAGTCCAACCAATAATGAGTGACCACAAAGCGGTGCTAATAAAAAAAAATGTAACTCCCATGGAAGAGGACAACACTTCAACACCCACTCACTTAAGTAAACATTCTTTATGAACCTAAGCAATCTTAATTAAAGTGTAGGAAAATAAAAACCTACACTAACGCTGTTGGGAATTAAGGTGTCTCAACCTTGGTAATTCCTTGTATTTATTATTTGTAATGTATTTATTTTATTAGCCTATGATGTAATTAAGTTGCACATCCTATTTTGTCATTTAGTGTGAAGTGGCACGATGAGTTGTCACTCCACTTGTAACGTGACTAGGATGGTCAACCCACTCCATGTGGATATAGGTGTCAAATATTGTGGTAGAGGTTTTCTACCATGTGTCAGCATCTTGAGGATTGTGTAAGGAATTATGACACATAACGGTCATGACAGATTCCTATGATAGATTCTATGACACGTAAGAGTCATAAATAGAAGATCCTATGATAGGTGAGGACATGTGTCGAAGAGCATCTTTAAGGAAGGCATCTTTGGGCACCCAAGGGAGGTTATGACATGTTGTAAGAGGAATATGCTATTTTTAGTCAGTGTATGATAGATTCTCTTACAATTGTAAGTTTTGTCAGTTATGACAGATTCTATGATAGCTGCGTAAGAGCATCTATCACAGCCTATCTTAGGAATAGGCACCCACTTTGGGATGGGGTGATATGACAAGTGTAAAATCCATGTTGTGATGATGGACAAGTGTCCTTAGGCATGGGTTGTGGGCCATGAGGCCAAGATGGATGCCCATCTCAAGAAGGTTCTATTTTTGACTTGTAAACTCTATTTAAATAGGTGCTTGGATTGGAGATGCATAGTGTAATTGACAGGTACTATTATGCTACCGAAATATCTCCAGATACAAGTGTCAAAGACTCCTGAGAAGACTTCCATTGCAAGTGTGTTGTAAACATTATTTGTTTTGATAATACATTGTGCAAGTTTTGGAGTGTGGGGTTTGTCACCCGAAAGGGTTTTCCCCATAGTATATCTTGTCTCTCTCTCTCTCTCTTATGTCTACATTCTATGTGTATGTGTATTGTTGCAATATCTCTATTGTTGTGTTAACATCACTGTAATTGTAAAGGTTGTAAATAATTTGCATACATCTCTCCTCATTAGATTAGTAGAGGAAGTGATTTCCGCACACCTAGCTTCCTTTCAGTTGGTATCAGAGTTTGATCACCTTCAGTCCTAGTTGTTGGGTACAGGTTTTTTGAGCTGATCTTAGATTGAATGGGAGTCTGTGTAGAGTATTCTAAAATTTTGTTATAGGAAGGAGATGGAAGGCACATCCGGAAGAGTAGAGGTGGAGAATTTTAACGGCACTAATTTTGAGTTGTGGAAACTTAAGATGGAATACATGCTTGTTGATCGAGATCTATGGGAAGCAATTTCTAGTGTAAAACCAGCGGTAATGTTGCAAGATGATTGGGATATCAAGGATCAGAAAGCTAAGGGTCTTATGAGACTATATTTGGTTGACTCTATCTTGTTAAATGTCCATGAGTAGAAGACCATGAAGGAGCTGTGGAAGAAACTTGGTGATGTTTATTAGGCCAAATCCTTGGTAAACAAGTTATTCCTATGGAAGAAGCTATATTCTCTAAGGATGGAAGATGGAGGATCCGTTGCAGACCATCTGAATGCTTTTAACATGCTAGTTGCACAGTTGACATTTGTTGGTGTGAAAATGGAGGAGGATCAATGTATGACCTTGCTTTGTTCTTTGTCAGATTCATGGGATCATCTTGTTATGGCCATCGAAAGTACCACATCTAATTTCAAAATGGATGAAGTGGTGTCTTTGCTGCTATCTAAAGAGATGCGAAGAAAGTCATCCAAGTCGGCCAAAGAGGCTCTTGCAGTTCATGGAAGACCTAAGGAGAAAGGGAAAAAGAAGGACAAGAAAGCTGAGAAGGGTAGATCCAAATCTCATGGGAGATCTAAATCTCCTGGAAAGTCCAAGGCTCTCTATTGGAAGTGTGGTCAATTTGAGCATTTTTGAAAGGAATGCAAAGAGGAGAAAAATAAGAAGAAAAAGAATGTTGCAGATTCAGATTTTGACAAGTCACAAGATGATGGTGATGCTTTCATCGTAGCCTTGGCCACCCATGCATTTGATGATGTGTGGCTGATTGATTCTAGTGCATCTTTCCACATGACCTCGCATTGAGACTAGTTTACAAAGTATGAACAGTTCGATGGTGGAAGAGTGTACCTTGGTGACGATTCTCATCTGAAGATTGTTGGTTGTGGAAGAGTCTCAATCTGATTCCCTGATGGATGAGTGAAGGGGATCTCTGGGGTGATGCACATCCTAGGCTTGGCATGAAACCTGCTCTCTATAAGTAAATTGAATGATGCAAGTGTGCAGGTTGTCTTTTCTAAAGAAGGATGCAAGATGACTAGAGGATCTATGGTGCTTGCAAAGGGTACTCGGAGAGGTACTATGTTTCAACTGGAGGCATGCATTTCACAATGTAATAGTTCTTGTGACTTGAAGAAAAGAGTTGCAGTCACTTCATCCCCACCATTAGAACCAGCAATAGAAAGATCTATTGTAACAAATTCTGATGGTAGTGCATTTTGGGTACCTAAGGGTGCTCATGCCTTGGAAGTCAAGCTTCCTGTTGAGAAGACAATGTTATGGCATAAGAGACTTGGCCACATTGGTGAGAAGGGTCTTAGAACCCTGAAAAATAAAAACCTCATTGAGGGGTTAGATGATTGTAATCTTGATTTTGACTTTTATGAACATTGTATATATGGAAAGCAAAACTGTGTTCAATTTTACTCGAGTTCTCATAAGTCTTTTGGTATATTGGATCTCATTCATTCTGATGTGTTTGGTCTAGTTAATGTTCCTTCAATCTCTAAATCTATATATTTTGTATCTTTCATAGATGATTACATTAGAAGGACATGGATTTATTTTCTCAGAAGCAAATATGAAGTCTTTAGTTAGTTCAAAGAGTTTAAAGCTTTTGTTGAGAATCAGACTAGTAAAAAGGTTAAGTGTTTGAGAACTGATAGCGGTAGCGAGTTTTGTTCCATAGAATTTGATAAGTTTTGTAAAGAACATGGGATTGAAAGACATAAGACAACTCCATACACCCCACAATAAAATGGAGTTGTAGAAAGGATGAACATGACACTGATGGAGAAGGCTAGGAGTATGCTTAGTGGAGCTGGCCTCAAATGGAAGTTTTGGATTAAAGCTATTGCCACTGCTTGCTACCTGGTAAACAAGTCTCCTACATCAGTTCTTGTTGGTAAGACACCCATGGAGGTGTGGTCTGGTAAGAAGCCTTCAGTAAGACATCTTTGTGTTTTTGGTTGTGAGGCATATGCTCATGTGCCTAGGGAGAAGAGGTCAAAATTAGAGAACAAGGTTGTTAAGTGTATTTTCATTGGCTATGGTGTCGGAATGAAAGGATACAAGCTTTGGGATCCTGTGGCTGAAAAAGTGTTGTATAGAAAAAGTGTTATTTTTAGAGAGCTAACACCTTCTTCCGTTGTTCTACAGCTAGAAGAGAAAGAAAAGAAAGAGGATGTGGTTCAATTTCCCACTACCCCTGAGAGGACTGAACCGACAGACCCTGTGAGACCTGATGATGAGGAGAGCTCTAGCAGCTTTGAAATCTCAGAAGAAGAAGCAGAACCTCAACCTCATCCTTTGAGGAGGTCTACGCGAACAAAAAAGAAACTTGATAGGTTTGGTTATTCACTACTTGATTCTAGTTGTGCTTTTGCCTTGCTTACTAACACTGGTGAGCCTAGAACTATGATAGAGGCTATGGGCATGAAAGATGCAGGTTCCTGGAAGGAGACCATGGAAGATGAGATGGCTTCTTTGGAGAAGAATAAAACTTGGGACTTGGTGCCTTTGCCTGAAGGATGGAAACCTATTGGCTATAAATGGGTGTTCAAGAAGAAATTCGGTGCAGATGGTAGTGTTGAAAAGTATAAGGCCAGATTGGTTGCGAAGGGGTACTCACAAGTGGAGGGAATTGATTATGGTGAAATTTTCTCTCCCATTGCAAAGCTGACATCTATTCGGTTCCTGTTATCTCTTGCAGTAGCTTATGATTTAGAAGTGGAGAAAATGGATGTGAAGACATCATTTCTTCATGGTGACTTGGAGGAAGAGATTTACACGTCACAGCCAGAGCATTACATAAAAAAAGGTAAAGAAAATTTGGTTTGCAAACTAAAGAAGTCTTTGTATGGTTTGAAGCAATCTCCTAGGATGTGGTATTTGAGATTTGATGCCTTTGTGTTGTCCATTGGATTTCTGAGGTTAAAATCATATCATTGTGTGTATTACAAACTTGACAATGATCGCATTCTCATAATTGCATTGTATGTTGATGATATGTTGTTAATTGGGAATGGTAAGAATATGATTTATGATTTGAAGTCTCAGTTGTCAGCACAGTTTGAGATGAAAAACTTAGGGGCAGCTAGGTACATTTTGGGAATGGAAATAAGAAGAGATAGAGAAAATAGAAAACTTTGGTTAAGCCAGAGTAAGTATGTGAAGACCATGTTGTATAGATTTAGCATGGCAGATTGTAGACCATTGTGTGTTCCTATTTCTTTGGGGACAAAGTTATATGTTAATGATTGTCCAAAGTCTTCTTCTGAGATGAAGGACATGAGTAAGGTACCTTATGCTAGTGTTGTTGGCATCTTGATGTATGCTATGGTCTGTACTAGACCAGACATTGCCCAAGCAGTGGGAGTCCTTAGTCAGTTTATGGCTAATCCTGGACGGGTACATTAGGATGCAGTGAAGACAGTGTTCAGATATTTGTGGGGTACTTCCAAGTATTCCCTATGTTATCATGGTCATCCTACAGGACCTCCACATTATGTAAGTATTCATGGATTTGTGGATTCTGATTGGGCAGGTGACATTGACTGCAGGAGATCCACTAGTGCTTATGTGTTCACTATGTTCGGTGGTGCAATTAGTTTGATGAGTAAGCGGCAACCTGTGGTCGCTTTGTCCATGACAGAAGTTGAAAATATGGTAGCTACTCATGCTAGTAAGTAAGCCATTTAGCTTAAGAGATTGTGTTCAGATATTGGTGTTGATGCAGGACATATTACTATCTATTGTGACAGTCAGAGTGCGATTTGCTTAGAAAAGAATCCAACTTTCTATGCTAGAACAAAGCATATTGATGTACAGTTTCATTTTGTGTGATACATGGTAGAGGATGGAAAGGTGACATTGGAGAAGGTAGACACTTTGAAGAATGTTGTGGATGCATTGACAAAACCAGTGGGCACAGAGAAGTTCAGATGGTGTTTGGAGTCTATGGGCCTCTCGGCCTATAGCAGTTAAATCCTGTTATTTCTATTGGATCTTACAAAGTGTTTGACAAGTGGGAGAATGTTGGGAATTAAGGTGTCTCAACCTTGGTAATTCCTTGTATTTATTATTTTTAATGCATTTATTTTATTAGCCTATGATGTAATTAAGTTGTACATCCTATTTTGTCATTTAGTGTGAAGTGGCACGATGAGTTGTCACTCCACTTGTAATGTGACTAGGATGGTCAACCCACTCCATGTGGATATAGGCATCCCATATTGTGGTAGAGGTTTTCTGCCATGTGTCGACATCTTGAGCAGTGTGTAAGGAATTATGATGCATAATGGTCATGACAAATTCCTATGACAAATTCTATGACGCGTAAGAGTCGTAAATAGAAGATCCTATGACAGGTGAGGACATGTGTCAAAGAGCATCTTTGAGGAAGGCATATTTGGGCACCCAAGGGATGTTATGACATGTTGTAAGAGGAATATGCTATATTTAGTCAGTGTATGATAGATTCTCTTACAGTTGTAAGTGTTGTTAATTATAACAGATTCTATGACAGTTGTAAGGTGTGTAAGAGCATCTGTCATAGCCTATCTTGGGAATAGGTGCCCACTTTGAGATGGGGTGATATGAAAAGTGTAAAATCCATGTTGTGATGATGAACATGTGTCCTTAGGCATGGGTTTTGGGCCATGAGGCCAAGATGGATGCCCATCTCAAGAAGGTTCCATTTTTGCCTTGTAAACTCTATTTAAACAAGTGCTTGGATGGGAGATGCATAGTGTAATTGACAGGTACTGTTATGCTTCCAGAATATCTCCAAATACGAGTGTCAAAGACTCCTGAGAAGACTTGCATTGCAAGTGTGATGTAAACATTCATTTTTTATAATACATTGTGCAGGTTTTGGAGTGTGGGGTTTTTCACCCGAAAGGGTTTTCCCCACATTATATCTTGTCTCTCTCTCTTCTGTCTACATTCTGTGTATATGTGTATTGCTGAAATATCTCTATTGTTGTGTTAACATCACTATAATTGTAAAGGTTGTAAATAATTTGCATACATCTCTCCTCATTAGATTAGTGTAGGAAGCGATTTCCACACACCTAGCTTCCTTTCAAATACCCCCCCTTGAGCGCAAATTAGGTGGGTGAAAAGATGGGTACCAACAAACAAAGCATGATGAGGTACCCATTGTTATGGCGTAAAAAGTGTCCTCTTTTCTTTTTACCTCCTTTTTTAGCTCCTAGGTCCCCATGATTACATTATACATTCAAAGTGTATCCCAACACAAAATTTCCTGACACCAAAGCAAAATTAGAATATGGGCCCCTTCATTTACCTTACCCCAGACCCAAAAAGGGTTGATGGACCTGGGCGGTACTACCCATGTCCCCCCTTTTAGGTCTAGCCTAATTTGAATGCATGTCAACCTAGGACCTTCCTAAAGGTTTCTCCTTATTGGTTCTTTTGGTTTGAATTTACAAATATGAGTAGGAAAGTATATATAAGTGTGTTTATGAGTTCATTTGTAACTAGGTTGGAAAGAGCTAACTTGAGATATTAAAGTGAAGCAAGAAAAAACATTCATTGTGATTCTAGAGTATATTGGTGTATTTTTATTGTGTGTTTTTTGTAGGCATGGAGCTATCATCTACCCTCCTTAGGATTTGAAGTGTTACATCCCCAAAACTTTAACTATGCTTTATTTTTACTTTCATGTGATTAGATGGATAAGTAATCATAGATTAATGATTTGGCATTCGGGAAAATGTTAGAATAAATCATTGATTATATGGATTATGATTAATGACTAGAATTAGACATTAGATTACATGTTGCTGAGATTATTTAAGCTTGATGTATAATGTTTTTTGATGATAAACTGATCAAAGTTTGATTGGCTATGAGTGTAAATAGGAAATAGATATCCACCTCTAAGATTGGAAGGAGAGTATCACTAGAGAGAAGGGATTAGATGTTTTAGAAAAGTCAGGTTTGCCATTTAAAGTCTCAAAATTATGCATTTTGTGAACCTTCGAGATGAGCTAAGGTCAACTAGTTAGCTTCATTTATTTAGTCGATCTTTATTCGACTAGTGTCGATTGGTCATTAGGGGTTTTCGACGTTACCCACATCGATTTGGTCGAACAATGTTCAGATAACATTGTTGTTGATTAGAGTTTAATTTTTGTCTCTCGTAGTAGATTTTTGATATATATATAGGGTAAAATTGGATTTGTTGATCTTTTATGGTTTAGATGTTAAAATCCTCCTTTCACCCTAACATTGAAGGATCTAGGGTCAAGTGGCGAGCACTATCATACCCTCGATCACTTGCAAATGAGGGGAAGCTTGGATTAGGGAATTAATTATCAATTTTTCCTTCTCCTATGCTCAATTGACCATTAAAACCCTAATTATGCAAATATGACAATAAATTAATGAATTACTGAAAAAGCTCTTGCAGACGGGAGTAAAATGCCAAATTACAGAATACATGTTTTCAGGGTTCTGAAGCGGAACAGTCGGGGACACTGGAGCGGGCACCCAAGTCTAAGGTACCTACTTTTTCAGGGAATCTGGACCTCCTTCGGACACTGATCAACCCTGTAACTTCTATTTTTTAGAATCTATCTACAGAGGACACTGGAGTGAGTGCCCTAGTCTTGGAAGTGCTCCTTTGTCCATCTTTCCTTCAAATCCTGAATCCCTGAAGTCTTCATAGCCTTCCTACAACTCCACTTTTTTTGGATGCGACACCTATAACTTGCAATCACAAGACTTGGTTTGGGGGTTGTAGTGTTTAGAGGTTTGCCTCAGTCAAACCCCAGAGGACACTTAAGTCTCTGAACACCGTTGTTAGATAAAGAGGGCGTGCCCTTATGAGGCAGAGGCCAAAAACCAAAGGAATCAATGATAAGTCACCTTGTAGTGAAGCTTTCATGGAGGAAGATGCTCTTCATGCCATGAGGAGATTGAATCTCAAATCTACAAATATCAACACACAAAACATACAAGTCTACTCTTGCAACACAATAAAAAGCCTTGAATCACCTTGAGAACACAATAGCTTGCTAGTAATCATCTAGTTTACAAATGAATGCCTACACATGCTTATATATGCATCTACAAGCACTCCCGCCAAGATATTTGAAATTCAAACTTACCATGTCGGCAAAGGGACCTAATAATGGTCACTAACCGACACCTAGAAATTGGGGCTGCCCTAAAATAGGGCAGGACTAGGGCGCAGGTGCCCAAGTCCTCCCCCCTATTTTAGACAGGGTATAGCTCAAGGGGTCCTCCTAGGTCCTATTTGCCATGGGACTTAGGCCTCATTCCATCAAGATGCTAAAATATGAACTAAAATGTCCTAAATGCATGCTAAAGACCTAGGAGCTAAACCTTATGGGGGAAAAGCCCCCAAGGGGACATTTTTTGACGTTACAATATATATATATATATATATATATATATATATATATATATATATATATATATAATTTTGTTTTTACTGAATGATTATTGTTTCATCAGTTTTGATTACGGAGGGGGAGGAAGAAAACCTCTACCCCATATTCATATTCTATTCCTGATTTTTGAAAGCACCATAATGTGATGATAATTCTCTTGGTGTCCAATAGCTAATATATGATTATTTTATTGATTATTACTTATATGAAATATAAGTAATAATTATATGATAGACTTGAGTTTATTTATGCTATGATTGTTAAACACCTAAAGTACTGAGAGGGGGGGTGAATTAGTACTTTATTAAACCTCTTACTTGTTAAACTAGTAATCCATTTACCACATCCAATAACAAAGCAAATTAAACATAGAAGAAACAACCACAATCCATCACACATGAACACCAGGATTTTTACATGGAAAACCCAAAACTGGGAAAAACCATGGTGAGTGTTAGCTCACAATATATTATGTAATAACAATACCAGATTACATGAAGGCTCACTGCCCAAAGAAATGCTCACTGCAAGAAAGGATCACTACCAAAACAGGCTCACTACCTTGAGAAAGAAAGGAGGAAGAATGGCTCACTGCCAGGTTGAACTACTCCAATTGCATCTAAACATGCATGGTTACAGTTCCAATAAAGCTCAAAACACTGTCTCAAAACTCTTCATCTTGACTGCTCTATTTCACTGCTCTGCTTTTACATTAGGCAAGATCTCTCTTCTTTTGCTCTTGTCACCTGCATTGCACTTCATATTCACATTCGCATCACACTCCATCCAAACACCAAATTTGATCACATATATATATCCATAATATTTGAGATTTACACATTAGGTCGGCATACTAAGATGTAGCGTGTAGTCATAACTTGTCAGCCAAAATCATTTACCAAAATACACAGCGGATCAAAACAACACTTGAATCATATTCACATATGTTAGCTCCATCTATATAATCACTTAGGATAAGATTCCAAACAACAAAACTTATTGCACACACATCATGTTGTCATGTCGACCTTAACCACAGACTGTCACTGGTTCAGTTCAATTACCATATTACATCTTCCACTACGGACCACAAGACTTGCTCAAATCCATATCAAAGACTTTTCATATATCATAGATCATACCTCCAAAACCGCAAAGCAAAATATTCTTTTGCAGTACAATGTGGACCACAGGAACACATGCTCTGTTATAGTCAAGTTCTGTCAGACCAAGTAACGATACTTAGGTATCCATAACTATCTTTCCAATGGAACTCAAAACTTGCAACTCTAGATTTAGATGCTTCATACATGTATTTACAGGACCTCAAAACCACATAATAAGATATGCAACAGTAGAGGAATGTAGACCAAATCAAATGAGTGTTCTGCTCTGAATCACAGTGTATTTTGTTCTTCTAGACTTAGTTTGTTTAATTGTATGCTTCCAGTACTCATCAGGAACTAAAATCTTGGATATAAGATCTTCTATGGACTATAGACAACATACCAGAACTGCATAATCCGATCTTCAATTGTGGACCAATGTTAACTATTATACTATCTCTTTGTCTCTGTCTCTTGTATACTGCCAACACTTAGCCAAAATGACTAAGTCTTCTTCACCGAACCAAAACCTTTGTGACAACCTTATTCCTTTCCTTGTTGCCATCAATGGCAACATCTTCAAACATCATGCACAATCATTCACCATCATATCAACAATGTCTCTCTCTCTTAGTGATGTTTTCCAAATTGCCAATAATGATAATCTTTTATGTCGTGGCCACTCTTCCAAGTCAAGATGGCACGACTCTACTCCCCACTAATCATTGAGAAAGTGGAGGGAGTACAAGATATGGAGGAGTAGGGACCATGTTATTCTTAGACCCACAACCCTATATGTAGGGAGTTTCAGTGGGAAGTTGAGATCTTGGTTTTATTATACCTGTGAATGGGAAAAGAGGGATAGGATCATTATCATTATTGTTATCAACAGAAAAGAGGACTGTATGGAAAGAACATAGAGAAAGAACTCTCGAAAGGGAAAAAAGAGAACGACTGGAAGGAACTAGAGTTGTGGACAATTATTATTAAGGAGACTATCTTCCAAAACCTACATTCAGAGTTAGGAGACTCAATGAGTACAGGTGAGTTCATCTGGTAATGATAATACAACTGTATATTGTTCAGAATTCTTGAATTGGCACCTGTTTCAGGTAGCTCATGAATGACTGATTTAAAATATAGTATAAACTGGAAACTATCATGCTTCAAATGTTACCTTGTTATATTATACCAGGCCTATGCATTTTGGCCGACACCTTATAGGTAATGTTATCCTTGCTTTCTCTTATAAACAAGATTGTGGCGAAGCCACTAACATCTTGATTAATGCATTGGTGTTGAAAGGCACCTATATATATATATTCATTTGTGGATAGTTCTATCTACACGACTTCAATGATAACTCTTTATATATATATTGTTCACCGTAATGATAGTTTCTTAGGGATGACAACTATGGTATTTGAACCATGTATGTTGTATGCTAATAGTGGTGAGAATATTTATAATGGTTCATGTCGACTGTGGCACCGAGACCATCGATATTTTTGTGAGCATTTTACAGGGTTTGACTTGGAAACCCTTATCATATGAACTATTGAGCTTCATATCCTATCTAAGAGCTACGAGCCATATTACTCTGCTCAAAGGATATCAAATGATGGTAATATATTAATACTGCACTAAGTGCATGTAGTGCTTTGAGCACTAGATAAATAAAATCATGAGTGTCTCTTAACTTCCATGAAGGGAAATGAGAGAACGAGCTTGATAATCTCGATTGCTTTGTAAATTTTTATGAATATCTTCTTTATTATAATGGTATTACTTCGGGAATGAAGTAGAATGTGATAAAAACCTTTCAAGTCTTTTTTGACTAAGAGTCTACTAAAATGGAAAAATGGTATTCTTCTTTTATTATAGTATCAATTTATTTTTAAAGCATCGACTATAATGGGATGTGTTATATTCGATATGAATTTGATGAAAAACCTTGGAATGGGATAAACATTGGGACTAGTCTCACAGAGACAAAGACCAAGAATGGTCTTGAAACTGAAACCAAGAACATTTAAATCTTTTTAAAAAGAAAGGGAATAGAGTGACGTGGAGTCATAGGTTCCTTGTTGCATAGGCAACAAGAAAAATTTTGGATGCACTCCTGGGATCGAAGTCAGAAGTCCAAGTTAGATGGACTAAATGGGAAGTACAATTAATCTATCTCATAACCAGAGTAGGTCAAACTATAAACACTATAGGATGAGATAACTTCTAAGTCAAGTTATAGTGGGTGAACAATCAACTACATTCATTATGAAATGTCTATGTATATGTAATGTTGGAAAATGTCCCCTTGGGGGCTTTTCCCTTAAAAGGTTTAGCTCTAGGGTCTTTATTGTGCATTTAGGACATCTTACATCATAATTTGGCATCCCGATGGAATGAACCCTAGGTCTTATGACAAATGGGGCCTAGGGGGACCCATTGAGCTTAACCCTACCCAAAATAGGGGGAGGACTTGGGCGCCCATGCCTTAGTCCTGCCCTATTTTGGGTCAGGCCCAAATTTCTAGTGTCAGTTTATGACCATTATTTGGTCCCTAGGCTGACATGGTAAGTTTGAATTTATGAAATCTTGGTGGGAATGTTTGTAGTTGCATATAAAAGCATGTTTAGGCATTCATTTGTAAACTAGATGACTACTAGATGATTACAAGCTATCAACTTGCATGAGCATTGGCGATTCAAGGCATTCATTGTGTGAAAGAGCAGACTTGTGTTGTTTTATGTGTTTGTGTTTGCAGATTTGAGCAATCATCTCCTCATGGCATGAAGAGCTTCTTCCTCCATGAGATCTTCACTACAAGGTGACATCTATTATGATTATTGAGCATTTATCATTTGCTTTTTGCCTCTGCCTCCCTAGGCACACATTCTCTATCTGACAATGGTGTTCAGAAGACTTGAATGTCTCTCTGGGGCTTGACTGAGGCAAGCCTCTAAACACCACAACCCCCTTCCAAATTTTTATGATTATAGGTTACAGGTGTCGTATCAAGAAAAAGTGGAGTTGCAAGAAAGATCAGCAGACATCAAGGAATCAGGATCTAAAGAGAAGCAGGACACCAGAGCCTTTTCGGGACTTGGGCGCTAGTCCCTATGTCCTCTGCAGTTGAATTTCTGGAAACAAAAGTTACAATGCAGATCAGTGTCAGAAGGAGGTCAGGATTCCACAAAGAAACTGGTACCTTGAACTTGGGTTCCCACTCCTTAGTCCCTAACTTTTCCACCTTTGAACCCCAAAAATAAGTACGTAGTGATTTGTTATTTTACATCTTCCTGTAGTAGCATTTTTTGTTATTCGTCTGTTTGCTATCGTATTTGCATAATTAGGGCTTTAAGGTATAATTGAGCATAAGAGAAGGAAATTGACAATAAAATCATAAAAATCCAAGTTTTCCTACATCTCAATAGTGACCTAGGGTATGATAGTACATTGCAACTTGACTCTAGGTCCTTGAATGTAAGGGTGAAAGGAGGATATACACCAAAACTATCAAAAACCTAACATCTAAAAATCACCCTTTACATTTTAGTGAACCCATGTTATTGGACTTGTTTTCACCTTGCTAAGTGTTGTGCTTCATATTTTCATTGATTTCATTCATTCATATAGTCATTCATCTTATTGCATTGGAAAATTTACAAAAAAATTGAAAATTTGGAAAAATTGGAAAAAATTGCATTCTAGGGTTTGCATGTTGCATAAATTAATTTGAATTTCATCAAAATTATGATGTTTGAATTAGATATGATTTAAATTAAATAAAATTACAAAAAATCATTAATTTGCATTGCATTTTCATCATAAAATTGCTAGGGTTTTGTTGAAAATTGTGAATTTTGCATATAACCTAGTAATTCAAAAATCTAGGGTTTGTAGGTAAAATCTTGTTTCAAATTTTTCTACTAATTTTAGAGACTCATTAAAATGTGCATTTTTCTATATTCTTGCATGTTGGAACAAATTTGTATTTAGATTTCAAAAATTTGCATTTTTGCATAGAAAATTTCAACAAAAGACTAGCATTTTCATTAGATTTGCACTTGCATTTTGCATGTTAGAGAATGAAAATCATTTTCAGATCTAAGAGAATGTAATTTTCATCATATTTCAGCTTTCAAAACATTCATATAGCATTTTGTGTCAAGATCTCAAACCTAGGGCTTCAAAACATTGATTTTAACTAGATTTGGCCTTATCGACTCTCTAAATTTGCACCATAGGCGTGTTGTGAAATATATTTTTGCACTAATTGGTTGCTATTAGGGTAATTATTTTCTTACCATCCTAAAAATATTCACAACACCTTTTTAGCGGGCTCCTGTATTGAAAATTTGGTGAAAAACTACACACTTTTGCTATTTTTGCCCTAAGGTTTGGCCTAGTTTGCACTCCAAGTGTGTTGTAACAAATTTTATGGATTAATGTGACTGATATAATTAGTATTATTTTATTCACCTCCTAAAATTCTTTACAACACCCCTTTTTCTAGGTCTTGGAATTGAAAAACCGCAAAGAATTGCCTATTTTGCTACATTTTCACTAGGGGTTGACTTTGGGTGGCACTAAAAGTGTGTTGTGACAGATATTTTGCAATTAAGAGGCTGTTATTACTGATATAATTTTATTTCCATCATAATTTTCCTCACAACACCCTTTTTCATGCTCTTTTGCATTGAGATTTGGTGAAAAATCACATATTTTAGTGTATTTTCACTATATTTTGACTTGGCATCATCCTAGATTTGCATCAAGAGTGTGTTGTGACAAATCTTATTGATGTATTGGACTAATATTAGACATATAATTTTCTTCCCCTAATCAAAATCCTTACAACACCCTTTCTTTTACTTATTTGCATTGAAAAAAGTACAAAAAATCAAGCATTTAGGTCATTTTTGCATATAACTTCGCACTTGTCTTTTGTATCAATTTTGAAAAGATTTCAAAATATGATTTTGAATTGATTTAAACATATGCACATGGCACCTTCATGTCATTTTTCAATGGTATTTTTACATGCATTTATCAAAGACCTTGATTTTAACCAATTTCTAACCCTCATGAGTGAACATCCTACAATATTAGAGAGCTTAACAGAGTTCATCTCCATGAATAGTACTACAAAAGATAATGGTGATAACACCTCTCCCATAACTACTACATGTGATGATGATATAATTGTGTCCTCTAATAATTCCTCTTCCCATGAGGAGGTGCTAATACAAAACACTGAAATCTCTGATACACTTACAACAATAGAAGAAACACACCTTTTGAAAAACATCATGCCTCCTACAATAGAAGAACAAATAATTCATGATGTTGAGGCCCTTATTGATGTGATAACATATGAGAAAATAGACAAACTTGATAAAGACCTAACTGAATTCGAAGAATATTTGCAAACCGAGAGGATAGTTGAAGAAGCTATACCTATGATTCACAACATAAGAAAAATGATAAAAGAGGGACAAGAGGGTATTGATGTTGTTCAAGGATTAACACATATCATACAAATTAATTTCATGCCTCGATATGAATTAGACAATTACACATCTCTCATGGATACATACCCTCAGGTAGTAGAAGATTTAACACAATACATTGAGAATGATGAGCATGAAAACTCTCTTAATGAACCTTATGAGGCTGAAGATGACTATATGAACTGTGATGCAATAATTGGTTTAATAGAAGTAGTTAAGAATTCACCTAATCCATGGAAAAATGGCATTGATTAAATTGTTGACAAAGGTTAGATTGGTTGTTCCTACAGGCAAATATCTCTAACCCTTTATCTCTCTCGTGATGTGCTTCCCCCATGATGTGTTATGTGTTGTTTGGCCTCCTGAGATGACCCCTAATTCTCTTGTAAGGTCCAAGATACCAAGAGACTGCCCCTGTTGTGACCTTCTTCTATTTGTATCATCATTCCTCTATATTGCCTCTCTCTCTTATTTCATTGTTGTGTGTTGTGTCTTATGGACATAGCATTGCGGTTGGTGACCTGGGGACACCCTCCTACGTGATTGTCCCTAAGACACTTGTTTCTCCTCTCTTATTTATTGTTTCCCTTCCTCTAGTGTTTCCATCTAGTGGGCGGATGATGAAAAACATTTATACTGATGCGGACCTAGCGTCCCTTTCGTGAGAAATAAAAAATTGGACTTAGTTCCTAATATGACGATGGGGTTGTATATCTTATCCAACACTTGGCTAGTGGAAGCACTCATGCTTTCCGTGTAGTGATTTTGATGGTGTTCTATTTCATTCACAAATCATAACAATACTGCTACTCCGTGCACTTTGTCTATCTTGAATCTTGCATACCTCAAAATTCATATGCATTGATGTTGTTTTTATGTAGACACTAACATGTTTCTTGCAGGGATGTGTTTGTGGGAACATTTAATGATTGTAAAGTACATGTCACCTCTGGGGGGCATGGGCTTTGTGAAAGTCCGTGTTCCCTTGTTTGTTTTATTCCTGCCTTAGCATGCTTGATATTGATGCATGATATCAACCACCTTAAGGTGGGGGCATATATAAGGTAAGCTGTCTGTTGTAGATGCTAGCAATGTGTTTGTCCTCAAGTGCAGTTTAAAGACTTGCGCGATGAGTGGATCTTGCATCCTAAGCTTGTTTGCAATCAATCAATCATGTAATCCCTCTATGGAGGTAGGATATCGAGCATATCATTTTTCTTAAGCCCTCTACGAAGGCAGGGATGGTGTATTTCTCGGAGCAGATTGCATCATCCTGTCATTTTCAAAAGTCCTCTGTGGAGGTAGGGAGTGGTTCTGTGACTAACTCAACCCTTAAGCGTGTCTTCATCGATTGTTGTGGTGAAGCCCAATCATCAGTGTGTGCCTATAAGGTGCCTGAGATGGTGTTGGACATAGAAATAGGAACACTCCATTGTTTGTCTTCCATGTTTTCTCTATGTCTTCAAAGTGTGTGTTTTGGCATGCTTGTTTTGTGTGGTGTGTTTGTTGCCCCATATGTAGCTTAAAGACCTTTGCGATGAGTACATCCTACATTTTGGGAGGTTTTACGTGTCTTGCATGTGTGTTGCCCCATATATGCAGTTTAAAGACTTGTGCGATGAGTACATCCTGCATTATGAGAGGTTTGTTTACTTTCTTGTACTTGCATCTGCATTTCATATATATGAGAAAAAGAAGAAAAGAAATCATTCCTATCTTCTATGCATTCAATGTATTCTCCATGTTTTGCGTGACTGTAATTGTCTTCTTTGTGTTTTGTGTGCCTGTCATTGTCTTCAATGTGTTTGGCGTGTCTTCTCTGTGCTTGGCATATTTGTTGTGTTTGTTGACCGTACTTTAATGCATGTATTGGCCTCGCATTTATACATACATTAAAGCGGGGGCTAAATGCAATGTCAAAAAATGTCCCCTTGGGCGCTTTTCCCTCAAAAGGGTTAGCTCCTGGGTCTTTAGTGTGCATTTAGGACATCTTACATCATAATTTGGCATCCCGATGGAATGAACCCTGGGTCTTATGACAAATGGGGCCTAGGGGGACCCCTTGAGCTTAACCCTACCCAAAATAGGGGGGAGGACTTGGGCGCCTGTGCCCTAGTCCTGCCCTATTTTGGGTTAGGCCCAAATTTCTAGTGTCAGTTTATGATCATTATTTGGTCCCTAGGCCGACACGGTAAGTTTTAATTTATGAAATCTTGGCGGGAATGTTTGTAGTTGCATACAAAAGCATGTTTAGGCATTCATTTGTAAACTAGATGACTACTAGATTATTACAAGCTATCAACTTGCATGAGCATTGGCAATTCAAGGCATTCATTGTGTGAAAGAGCAGACTTGTGTTGTTTTATGTGTTTGTGTTTGTAGATTTGAGCAATCATCTCCTCATGGTATGAAGAGCTTCTTCCTCCATGAGATCTTCACTACAAGGTGACATCTATTGTGATTATTGAGCATTTATCATTTAGTTTTTTACTCTACCTCCCTAGGAACGTATTCTTTATCTAACAACGGTGTTCAGAAGACTTGAATGTCTCTCTGAGGCTTAATTGAAGCAAGCCTCTAAACACCACAAACCCCTCCCAAAGTTTTATGATTGTAAGTTACAAGTGTCGCATCTGAAAAAAGTGGAGTTGTAGGAAAGATCAGCTGACATCAAGGATTCAGGATCTGAAGAGAAGTAGGACATCAGAGCCTTTTCGAGACTTGGGCACTAGTCCTTGTGTCCTCTATAGTTGAATTTCTAGAAATAGAAGTTTGTACAGTGCAGATCAGTGTCAGAAGGAGGTTAGGATTCTGCAAATAAACTAGTACCTTGGACTTGGGCACTCGCTCCTTAGTCCCTGACTTTTTTGCCTCCAAACCCCAAAAACAAGTACGCAATGATTTGTTATTTTACATCTTCCTATAGCAACATTTTCCATAATTCATCTGTTTGTTGTTGTATTTGCATAATTAGGGTTTTAAGGTATAATTGAGCATAAGAGAAGGAAATTGTCAATAAAATCATAAAAATCCAAGTTTCCCTACATCTCAATAGTGACCTAGGGTATGATAGTACATTGCAACTCGACTCTAGGTCCTTGAATGTAAGGGTGAAAGGAGGATATACACCAAAACTATCAAAAACCTAACATCCAAAAATCACCCTTTACAGTATAATAAATCTTTAGCCAAAGTAATACATCCGTCTTTGCATGCACTAGTTGCTTCACTATGCTCCAGATGGTATAACCATCTAGTAGTGTCATAAATAGTTAGAGTAGATCTATAGTTGTATGACTGTGATGGGATATGAAGGACATAACACTAGAGACTCAGATGACAAACCTATTGGTTCTTTATATCTAATCCCTTCGTGAAGGGTAGGGCCACTTCTAGGAAGGAAGGTGTGCAGGTGATCATCAGTCTGTGGTTGGAGGAAAAGCACTTAGGTGATGCTCTTCTTCCCAAGCAGATGACAAGCCAAGACTTATGAAGACAGATATCAAAACTCTAGATGCAGTATATTCTATTTATATGACTTGATAGTCAAATTCTATGTAAATTTATCATTATTACCATGAGCAAAACATTATGATTGTAAAGTGAAGGAAATCACTAGCATGCTACCTTTGAATATGTTGTAAATTTTCAGTTTGAAATTATTTAGAAAATATATGATTTTTATATAATGATTATGCAAATGTTTATTGTTAAATAAAACATGATTATGATGATCATGATTATTTACTTGTGAGTAAACTGGAAATGTTAATCCAGGTAATATGAGATGACATGTTACA
Organism: Cunninghamia lanceolata; assembly: GCA_027924645.1. Classification (NCBI taxonomy): domain Eukaryota; kingdom Viridiplantae; phylum Streptophyta; class Pinopsida; order Cupressales; family Cupressaceae; genus Cunninghamia; species Cunninghamia lanceolata. The sequence goes on along the minus strand of BSBN01000165.1, from coordinate 6,249,520 downwards.
TATGGTATTAGAGCTACCAGGTTCAATACATGGACCTATGAGCTTAGTGCATGAAATCTTCCTCAAACATTAACAGTTGCTAATGTTTGGATGTTCTTTTGCCAAGATGGTAAGAACAAGAATGACACCACGGAAGAAGGTAATGAGAAATGGACGTTACCTAAAGGTTGTGAGGGAGAAAGCCTCAAGATGAAAAGCCTAGGCCAAACTGGTTACCTAGAAGGCACATGGTTATCTGATACTAAAACCTTTACTGATGCTATTAAATGCATCAAGCAAGAGAAGGACAAAGAAGTTAAGGCTATTGTTCCTACCTCTAAAAATGAATCAGTGAAACTGATGCAGAGGCATCCACACTAAAACCTTGACATACAGCATGTATGTCCGCAACCCTTCATCATCATCATATTTCCCTTAACACTGTCAGCATCATCATATTTTCTCTTGCCGACCGATATCCTCCTGCAGACAAACCTTCGACCTTTCGCCTGTCAGCAGCATCATCATATTTGGCTATCGGCAGCATCATCATATTCGGCAAGCGCAAACATCCTCCTGATGTTCACTGTTCATCTTACCGCCAAACGCTTTCTGCAGCATCATGATGTTCAACATCACCTTCATCAGCAGGATATAAAACATCCGGTTCCCTCCATATATCCTGCTGCCCCGATATCCTGATGACGATTATCCTAATGACGATGACGTCACATGCAGTTCCTTCAATATCCTGCTGTCAGCCAAACTTAACATTATCGGCCCGCGATGGTTTTATCAACCCGATCTTCTACCTTATGCCGATACGCTCCTCCTCGGCAACACCTGATGATGATCACCCCAATGCACATTCACCTTATGCAAACTACTGCATCATGTTCACCTCCATCTACTCGGATGATGCCCGAAGTAACTGCAGGATATACACAGAAATATCCTGATGATGCCGTTGTGAAGGATTTTCCAACCTTAGCAAATTTCGATCCGCCGAACCTCCTGAGGTGACCTGATCCGCTTCCTGGACAACTTTCCAGACTCGAACTACCAGCATGACCTAGCACATACCCATGCTAGGGTTCTCAACACCTCTTGATTGCGATCCTGCAAACATGCACATGAACAAACAGAAAATGCAAACTAAATCCTAAACTACTGTACATAGCCATTCCACCGATTCGACGAATCAACCGGTGGAATGGATCAGCGAATCCATGAAACCACCAGAACAGCCACACGATTAAACAATGGAATTCAACAGAGAATGAACACAAACAGGATCTCTTTATTGATTTCAAAAGATGCAAATACAATACTCTGTCTCTCCCTCTGCCTCACTCTCTGCAAAGTCTGATCGATGATCTGCAATACTGCCTAAAACCAACCGATCCTAATGCATAAATAGGAATTCTCGTGAGTACTACCAACTCGACTCCAAGCGGCTGGGAAATCTCTCCAGGTGGCTGGGAGATCCAACCGAACATACAGCATAACAGCTGTCATAACAAACTACCTAAAAATAGTAAAGTTTGGTCAACATGACCTTATTACATGCATTGGTCTTATAAGACCTTCTTGGAAACATTAACAAGACCTATAACAAACTAACTGCCTCATGGAGGCCAGCTGTCAGGTAGGTACTCCTGCACCATACTCCCCAACAGAAAAGAACTCATGTCCCATGAGTTAGGATGTGGAAGTCCTCCACCTTTACACTTTGTCATGTCAGTGTTCTGACCTGTTCTAGCTTTATCCTCTGCTGGCTCTCGGCTGCTCCAAGACTTCTGAACTGTAACTTGCTTTCTTGCAAGTAAATCCTCATGCCTGTTAATGTAGGCCCTTCTCTCACATACCTTGTGTTTGTCAGGTTGTCTGACTAGAACCTCTGTCTGAACTGCCTCTTGAACTTCTGCAATGTTCAACTCTGTCTTTCTTTCAACTCTTATAGGACAAACAATAGTCCCAACTATGACAACATCCTTGTCACCCCTCTCAACTGGTTGCTGTTTGCACACCTGTTTCTGAACCTGCTGCTGACCTCTGTCAGTCACAACTAAAACTGTCTTCAAACTGTTGTCCTTAACAACTTCTTTCCCTGCAATGTCCTCAACTGCCTTTATGCCTGCTCCTATAGGCTTCTGCACAAACTCCTTCTTTCCTACTAAAATGATTTTGGCTGCCCCCTGTGCTGCAGCATCTTCCTGCAATGGCATCAACATAATAGTCTTCCCATCTTTCTTGATGGTGTAGGTATTAGCATACCCATCATACAGTACCCTTCTATCAAATTGCCATGGTCTACCCAACAGTAGGTGACAACATTCCATGGGCAAAATGTCACACAAAACTCTATCCTGATATGCCCCAATCTGAAAATCCACATATGCCTGTTCATAGACAAAAAGTGATTGACTATCACTCACCCAAGATGCCTTGTAAGGGTGATGGTGTGGAATCCTTTCCAAATGCAGTTTATCCACCATTTCCTGAGATACCATGTTGTCTGTTGAACCAGTATCAATGATAACCTTACATACTTTACCTTTGCTCTTGCATGTGGTCTTGAAAAGAGCTCTCCTTTGCATCATATCCTTTGATGCCTGCAAACTAGTTCTCCTTAGCATCAATGCTTCTCCCTCCTCAGGATATCCATAACCGTGAGGAGCTCTATCTCCTTGATAAGTGTTTGAACTCTGCACACTTTGCTCTACTTTCTCTTCTTGCACAAGTTGTACTCTCTTGTCATTCGTTCTACCATTTCTAGATGATGAACCTTTGCTTTCTGGACATTTAAAAAATGGATGACCAAACTCACCACAGGTGTAACACTTTCCTGAAAATGTAGTAGAACCTCTACCACTTCCAAATCTGCCTCTATTACCTTTCCATCCACCTCTGAAATCAGACTGTCCCTGTCCTTTACCAGTGTCTTCTTGACCCTCATTGGTTTGCCTTGTTGTAGGGGCTGATCCTCTTCCCCTCATATTGTTTCCTCTTCCTCTCATGGACTTATCTTGTCTCCTATTCATCTTTTCTTCAATCCTGATTGCCATTTGATAACAATCCTCCACACTCTTAGGGTTAGCTAAAACTAACTCATCCTGTATGTTCAATCTTAAGCCAGCCAAGTACCTAGCCACCTTTTCTACCTCATTCTCATGATGACCAGATCTCATACTCAATTTATAAAACTCCTCAGTATATGCCTTCACATCCATTTCCTTCTGCCTTAAAAATTGCAGCTTCTTAAACATCTGAATTTCATAATCCTTGGGCAAGAATTTACCTTTGATCCTTGCTACCATCTTATCCCATGAAGTGATCTTTGACTTTCCTTGTTTCCTTCTCTCGGATTGTACATAATCCCACCATACCAAAGCGTGACCTCCTAACTTGGTCTTTGCAATCTTTACCTTCTGATCCTCAGCAACATCTTCACATTCAAAGTGATTATCAAGTGCAGCAATCCAATCCAGTAACTCATCTTCATTCAAACTTCCATTATACTTGGAAACATCAACCTTTACCTTAGGTTTATCACTCTGCACTGCCTTTAACAGTTTTGCAAATCTCTGGTCTTCAGCATCCAGATCTTCAGCTACCTCTTCATACTCTTCAACAGCATCTTCATCTTCTTCTGACTCACTATCTTCCACTTCCCTCTTTTTGTTCTTTTCCAGGGCTACAAGCCTGGCTTGAAGTGCTTCAGCAAGCTCCTTCATCTTCCTCATCTCTCTGGCATGTTTTTCCTTCATCTCCTGCAATTCCCTTGCAGTACCATTACCTTTCGGAGGCATTTTGTCAACCTCTCACTCCTCTACCTCTGTCCTTTCAGTGACAGAATCAACTCTACCTCTGCCCTTTCGGTGACAGAATCAACACACAACAGCCCAGACCTTTTGCTGAGCTCTGATACCACTATGATGCAGAGGCATCCACACTAAAACCTTGACATACAGCATGTATGTCCGCAACCCTTCATCATCATCATATTTCCCTTAACACTGTCAGCATCATCATATTTTCTCTTGCCGACCGATATCCTCCTGCAGACAAACCTTCGACCTTTCGCCTGTCAGCAGCATCATCATATTCGGCTATCGGCAGCATCATCATATTCGGCAAGCACAAACATCCCCCTGATGTTCACTGTTCATCTTACCGCCAAACGCTTTCTGCAGCATCATGATGTTCAACATCACCTTCATCAGCAGGATATAAAACATCCGGTTCCCTCCATATATCCTGCTGCCCCGATATCCTGATGACGATTATCCTGATGACGATGACGTCACATGCAGTTCCTTCAATATCCTGTTGTCAGCCAAACTTAACATTATCAGCCCGCGATGGTTTTATCAACCCGATCTTCTACCTTATGCCGATACGCTCCTCCTCGGCAACACCTGATGATGATCACCCCAATGCACGTTCACCTTATGCAAACTACTGCATCATGTTCACCTCCATCTACTCGGATGATGCCCGAAGTAACTGCAGGATATACACAGAAATATCCTGATGATGCCGTTGTGACAGATTTTCCAACCTTAGCAAATTTCGATCCTCCGAACCTCCTGAGGTGACCCGATCCGCTTCCTGGACAACTTTCCAGACTCGAACTACCAGCACGACCTAGCACATACCCATGCTAGGGTTCTCAACACCTCTTGATTGCGATCCTGCAAACATGCACATGAACAAACAGAAAATGCAAACTAAATCCTAAACTACTGTACATAGCTATTCCACCGATTCGACGAATCAACCGGTGGAATGGATCAGCGAATCCATGAAACCACCAGAACAGCCACACGATTAAACAATGGAATTCAACAGAGAATGAACACAAACAGGATCTCTTTATTGATTTCAAAAGATGCAAATACAATACTCTGTCTCTCCCTCTGCCTCACTCTCTGCAAAGTCTGATCGATGATCTGCAATACTGCCTAAAACCAACCGATCCTAATGCATAAATAGGAATTCTCGCGAGTACTACCAACTCGACTCCAAGCGGCTGGGAAATCTCTCCAGGCGGCTAGGAGATCCAACCGGACATACAGCATAATAGCTGTCATAACAAACTACCTAAAAATAGTAAAGTCTGGTCAACATGACCTTATTACATGCATTGGTCTTATAAGACCTTCTTGGAAACATTAACAAGACCTATAACAAACTAACTGCCTCATGGAGGCCAGCTGTCAAGTAGGTGCTCCTGCACCAGAAACCCTCTGCACTTGAGGACTTATCATTTGGAAGGGGTCCTAATGCTCATATTATCACTCGAGAGGTCATGGATGATTACCTACGAGTACATCCGCCTCCTAAGTCAGATTTGGTAAACCTCAAGGATAAGGATAAACCTGGGAAGATATCCTGACCTGAAAGTGACTTGCAGTTACAAGATGTGAAAATTTGTAATAAATGATGGATATTATGTGATCCATGGATATAATAATACAATTATGAAGTTTTAGCAAAGTTTTTCCTTTCTTATTTAAGATTGCATAAATGAGAATGGATTTAAGTTTATGAATGGATTCAATAGTCTGAAAAACTAATTGAATGCTTAACATGAAAACTTTAAGAGAAGTAGATTGGAGCATGGTTCAGAAAGGAACCAGCACTGAGGGTAGCTAAGAGGAAGGGCAACCTTTTGGTTGCTCTAATTCAAAACTTGACCAGATCCTTGCTAAGCTCCATGAGATGAGGAAAAGAATTGGAACTTTAGAGAAAGAGGTCAAGGGTCAAAATGGACCTAGTTAGGAAGCCTTCCACGAGGGTGAAGATGAGGAATGCCATGAAAACACCACCCAAAGTGAATGTGGAGAGAATAAATCTGCAATGAGACAAGATGAAGATAAGAGGAGCCATTTGGCTCTAGAGTTATCTAGAGATATGAAAAAGGTTACACCTCCCAAATTGATGGGATTGTAAGCAAAGATGCCACAGAGGCATGGCTTATAGAAATGGAGAAATACTTTAAAATAAGAAACTATTTTGAAATCACCAAAGCAATATGGGGAGCATACCAATTGGTAGGTGAAGCATCCACCTAGTGGATGAACAAGAAGATGGAGTTAAAATTGAGCTCCTTGAGTCTAACCTGGGAAAGATTTGAGGAACTTTTCAAGCAAAGATGGTTGCCTCAATTGTATTTTGACCAAATCTTATAGACTTCCAAAATCTGAGACAAGGTGACTCATCTGTGAATGAGTACTAGGAGAAATTGACTCGTCTCCTCAAATATGTTCCCCAATATTAGCAGGATTAGAGATTTCACATTCAAAAGTTCATCATGGGCTTGAATGCCCAAATTGGAGGTGAAATTGATGTGCATGGTCCCACTACAATGGACCAAGTTTATGAGAAAGTTAATTAACAGGAACAAAAGTTGAAATCCATGTCTGCATATTAGGAAACAAACTATAAAAAGTTAAGTTGGTCCCAATCGTCCCAGTCATTTAAGAAAAAGGGCAATAAATAGAATTTCCAAAAGAAAGGTGACAAATAATTCAAGGATAATCAGAATGAATCCAAGGGGGAAAAGAAAAATAATAATAACTCCAAGAAAAATGGGGACAATTCAAGAAAGCCTTATGAAAGGCGAGGACCCGTGGTTGTGTGTTATTCATGTGTCAGTGACCACTATGCCAATCAGTGTCCCAATAAGACACAAGGGACTCAACCACGAGGAAACCCTTTACCCTCGCAATAGGCAGCTTTCCAGCAATGGATTCACATAGCCTTGATAACTGGCAAGTGAAGTATCAAATTACTCCAATTGAAACCATAGGTATTTTATCTGGTATTCCAATTTCAATTTTGATAGATATTGGTGCTATAGAATATTTTATTTCTCCAAAAGTTTTAAACTAGATTACTAGAAAATATGGTTACATGGCAAATACCTAGTCAGTTGAATATGCTAATCAGACTAGAGCTCAAGTAGAGCAATGTTTGTTTGAGGCTAAGGTTGAACTTCCAAGCTTCTCTACTGAAGTGAACCTTTATGTAGCCCCATTAGGCTCATATGATGTCATCATTGGAATAAATTGGTTATGGAGGCATAGGGCTAAGGTGGATTATTTTTCTAAAACAATAGAATGCCTAGATGACCTTGGTAATAAAGTTTTTCTGTAAGGTACTCCTAGAGAGGTTAAATTGAGGCAAATATATGCCCTACAAATGAAAAAAGCCCAAAGAAAAGGATGTCAACTCTTTGTTGTTAAAATGGAGAAAATAAATAGTCACAAAGAATTTGTTTTCCAAGATGGTTTGATGTCTTATGAATCTTAGAAACTCCAAGGAGTTGAAGAAAGAGAATCCATAGATCAAGACAGATCAGATATGGATAGGTACCCCTTTCTTTGAGATTTTGAGGATGTATTCCCAGATGAATTACCAAGATTGCCTCCTAAGTTAGCTTTTAGTTTCTCAATAGATGAAATTCCAGGATTGAAACCTATATCTAAATCTCCTTATAGAATGACCACAATAAAGGTAATGGAGCTAAAGGCTCGACTGCAAGAATTTCTAGACAAAGGATTGATAAGACCCAATGTTTCACCTTGGGGAGTGCCAGTAATTTTTTGTTAAAAAGAAAGATGGCACATTGCATCTATGCATATATTATCATATGGTAAACAAGGCAACAATAAAGAACAAGTATCCATTGCCCCGTATTGATGATCTCTTTGATCAAATGCAAGGGGAACTATGTTTTCAAAGATTGATCTTCGATCAGGATACCATCAATTGAGGCTAAAAGATGAAGACATACATAAGATGGCCTTTAGAACAAGCTATGGGCACTATGAATTCACTATCCTACCCTTTGGATTAATGAATGCCCCTGCAACATTTTTGAACTTAATGAACAGTGTGTTCAAAGATTGTTTGGACAAGTTTGTCCTTGTTTTTCTTGATGATATTTTGATTTACTCTAAAAATGAAGAGGAACACCTTCAACATCTAAGGATTATTCTTCAGAGATTAAGAGAGCATAAATTGTATGGCAAGCTCTCAAAGTGTACTTTATTTCAAAAGGAACTATAATATTTGGGTCATCTAATTTCAGCTAAGGGAATTGATGTGGACCCAACAAAGATTAGAGCCATTTTGAAATGGCCAGCACTAAGAAATGTGCATGAGGTCCATAGTTTCATGCGCCTAGTAGGATATTACCAGAAATTTTTGGCTAATTTTACCAAAATTGCCTATCCTATTACTTCCCTACAAAGGAAGGGAAAAATATTTGATTGGTCAGAGAAATTCTAGGAGGCATTCAACCAACTAAAATAAAGATTGACTATGGCACCTATTTTGAAGATACCTAACATGGATGGTCATTTTGTAGTCATCATCGATGCCTCAGGAGAAGGATTAGGTGGTGTACTTGTCCAGGATGGGCAAGTTATTGCTTATGAATCCAGAAAATTAAAATCTTATGAGCAAAATTATGGTCCCTGCGATCTTGAGTTGGCAGCAGTGGTTCATGCACTGCAAATGTGGAGACATTAATTACTTGGGAAACCTTTTAAATTAAAAATAGACCATCAAGGACTCAAATTATGGGTCCCTAAGCAATAAGCAATTACTTCAAATCCATCTCAAAAGCTGCATACACCCACACACCTCAAAGCAAAAATGAAAATGGTGTGGGTCCCCAAGCAACAAGCAATTACCCCAACAAAGCATCCATATCTCCATCTATCCCCCAATTCCAAAAATCCCATTCCCCATTAAAAAATTCTGCAAATCCTAAGTCCACTTGGGTTCTTAAACACCTAAATCAATGATACCCAAATCCCCTATCTCGATTTCCATTACTCCCCACTCCCTATCATAGTCAAAAGCTTCAAAATCTATCACGGTGTGTGCAATCGTTGGTCTTGGTTCCCCATAATTCCATGCCATATCCACATACCTTCATCCCCCCATCTTACATCCATTATGCTCCATATTTTACCCATCATACCTCTATGGTCCATGCTTTTGCTCCATCATCCATTTATCCTTCCATCTACATCCATATCATAATCCACCATCTTTTCCATTTCTATCTTCCCACATCTACCAACATCTATGCGCATAATGATACCTGGTATCATCCATGTGCAAACACGGATTAAAGTGCTAACATACTACCTTGCTATTGGAAACAGACATTGGAGTCCTTATCCTCCATCCCATCCAAAAAAAGTCAAAGTCAAAGTCAAAGTTCAAAAAAAAGAAAAAAATTAAAAATAAAAAAAGCAAAGAGAAATCCCTTCGTCCAATGGTGAAAACTTGGCAAATAGGCACCTTGGATAAGTACCATGATGAAAACCTAGCAAATAGGTGTCATGTGTAGGTTGATTGTCTATGTACCTTACACTTGGGGGCATGTTGTCTCATCTACCCACCCTATCATTCCTTCTGCCTATCCTTCCTATCATATCTTCTGTATCCATTATATCCGCATAAGTATCTCCTTGATCCAATCCATCCTTTTTCCTCCTCTTTGATCTTGAAATAGATAGAGGCAAAATGTTGAAACAAGATTTGAAAATCTCTTGGTATACTTCATCCTTTCCAACCAATCCAATCAATCCTATCATCATAAGCTTTGTTGCGTAGAATCCTAAGCATTATACCTAGAATGGGGCATGTTATTCCTATGCAACATAGCCTTTGGCAATCACATCTTGAATTATTCCATCCGTCTTACACTATCTATCCATCCCATCCACTATCACCCATCCTTTTGTCTACTTATCTAATCCCATCTTTCTCCTAGCATCTAGACTCAGTTTTTCCTTGTCATCGGTATCTAGTAGTTAAGGATATCCAAACACAATCCAATTTCATCCCAAAACATTTCAAATTCCAACCATCATAAACTTCAAAAATCCAACAAAAATTTAAAAAAAAAAAATCCCCAAAAAATCAAAACTTTCCCAAAAACAAAAATAAATCATCATTCTTCATCTCAATCCATTGACATTCCATCTTTCTAATCTTTCATTTATCAAAATCCATCCACCTCGACTTGACTAACTCAAGCAGAAAAACAACAAACAAACGTATCCTTTCAAAACAAAAGCCCTTAACCAAGCCTAAATCAAAAACACCTACTTACAGAGCCATATGCTATCCTACATATCGATTGCAAACATCTGCTACATCAAAACAATTGTCTTATACAAGATGTTCCATTGTTGAAACCAGACCAGGCATCTTATACGACATGTTGCATTTCTAAAACTAGACATTATCCTATCAACAGATCAACACCCTTTAACAGATATATCATTCCTACAATAAGGTTGTTATCTATCAAATCTACCCAACCAATCCAATCTATCTTGAGCAACCTCTTTGGCAAGAGAATATGTTGGCTATATATTTACTTTGTAAGTCAGTCAATTTGCTTTTTGGTTTATCTTTTTTGTCCTTTTTCCATTACCTATTCAAGACTACCTTGATTTATCTATATCTTGGTATGTTGCGATGCAGTACGGATTGGGGGTATAGTCATTGCTTTTGTCTGTCGTGTTTGAGGAATGATTCTTTTGATGAAGGGGGTAAATCGTAAAACACACAACAAAAAAAATGGCACACAGAAAATAGAATATTTCTTTATTGATTTGGACAACTCATTACATTACAGAAGCTCAATTACAATTAGAGGAATCAATCCTCCACAGGCTGCAACACACTACAACTACTATCACCAAGCTCTAGAATCTTCTTCCTTCTGTAACCCCCAAATCAGCTAGGGTTTCTATTTTCCTACCGATTCTTGACTCTACACTTTCCCTCTTAACTCTACTACTGCCCAGGGTTCCCAAAATAGTCATAAATAGCACTTTTTGCAGCCTCCAGCTAAATTTTGAAATTTGCAACTCCATCCAAAAGTAGGTTAACTTCCGAGAAGCATAACTTTTGATCCGGGTGTCTGATTGACGAACCATTTTAAGCATTGGAAAGCTTGCGATGTGAACTATCATGCTGAAAATCCATAAATAGATTTTCATCAACTTTTTAGGATGTTATGGGATATTTTAGTGCCTCATATCTCGTTTCAAAATTTTTCAGGGGCTTTTTGGAAAACAAAAACTTTAATATCTTTCAGCTCACAAATGATATTTGCCTGATTCCTTTGCCAAAGGTCTTATATTTCAGTTATGAAGCTTTCTGTAAATTTTCACTTCAATCCATGCCCAAATGCAAACTTTCCTGAAATGGCAGTCAAACTTTCCAAAACTGGTAGTTTGCTATTTTTAGCAGTTTGGAAAAATTGAGAGTCCTACATCATTATTCAGGAGATTATGGAACCAGAAACACTAATTATGGAAAGAAATGAAAACAACTGCAATGATTTTGAATTAACATCTTTTTGGGTGATGCAAGATTGCCCTTACACCACTAGATTCTCCTGCATCAAACACCCAGGGTAATTTGAGAAGTGACCCTGTCACGTCTCAGGTGTTTGTTTGAGGAAAACCCAAACAGTCAACGTCTGCCTTAGACAACCAAGAAGAATCTTTAATAGGCCTTCCTTTCCATTTCACTAGATATTCTTCATATTACCTATTCTGAGTACTTCTTCCCACATGGCTATCCAAGATCTCTTCTATCTCCTCTGTTGAAGTAGATGCCGGAATACTCCACTTTTCTTCTGTTGGTCCATCCTCTGTGCCACCTTCATGATATTATGTTAAATTAGTAATGTTGAACATAGGGGAAATATTGATCCCACTCGACAGCTCTACCTCATAAGCATTTCCTAAATCATGCTTCTTCAGGATTCTGCACGGTCCAAATTTCTTCATTTTCAACTTATTGTATGTTCCAATTGGGAACCTTTCTTTTCTCAAGTGAACCATGACTTCATCTCCTACCTGAACTCCTTATATCTCCTCTTTTGATCTGTCTTAGCCTTATACTAAATATTCATCTTATTAATGTGCTTTCTCACCTCTTCATGCAGATTCTTCAGATGTTCTACAAAGTCTTCAGCTTCGGCACTTGTCTTTTCTCCTTTGTCCAGCTTCCTTAACTCAGAAGCATTTCTTGGGCTATTGCCATATACAATCTAGAATGGTGATTTACTAGTACTCCTATTGACAGAATTGTTGTAAGCAAATTCTAACTATGGTAAAATCAAATCCCATCCCTTAGGCTTATCTCCTACTAAGCATCGTAGTAGGTTACCCAAACTCCTATTCACCACTTCTGTCTATCCATCAGTCTGTGGATGGTGTGCAGAACTAAACTTCAAATTTGTCTTCAACTTCTTCCACAATGTCCTCCAAAAATAACTAACAAACTTGGTATCTCAATCTAAAACTATGCTCTTTGGTAGACCGTGTAATCTCACCACCTCTCTGAAAAATAATTCAGCAATATGAACAACATCATTAGTCTTCTTGCAAGGAATGAAATGTGTCATCTTCAAGAATCTATCCACCACCACAAAAATGGAATCATGTCCTCTCTCTGTCCTTGGTAAACCAAGAACAAAATCCATACTAATATCATCCCATGGCTTCTCCGGTACAAGTAGTGGTTGATATAGACTTGTATTTTGACTTGCTCCTTTCGCCATATGACATACTCTACAACTCTGCACAAAGTTCCTCACATCCTGCTGCAATTATGGCCAATAATAATTTTCATCAACAATAGCAATGGTCTTATCCCGACCAAAGTGTCGAGCTAATCCTCCACTATGCTTCTCCTTAATCAAGTTCTCTCTCATGGAACTCCTCGGAATGCACAACTGACTTCCCCTAAACAACATGCCATCCTGGATTATGAAATCCAACCATTTTGTCCTGTCTAAAGTAATAGGTTCTAGACAAGCTTTCCAAGCCTCTGCAAAATCTGGATCTGTAGGATACAAACTTTTGAGGTCATCGAACCCAACAACCTCTATCTTCATTTTTGTCAACAAATTTTGCCTTCTACTCAAGGCATCTACAACTCTGTTAGACTTCCCACTCCTGTGCTTCAAAACAAAAGTATAACTCTACAAAAACTCAACCCATTTTAAATGCCTTTGGTTCAACTTTCATTGACTATTAAGGTACTGTAAAGCTTGATGATCAGTATATAAAACAAACTCTTTTGGCAATAGATAATGTCTCCATTTCTTCAAAGCCTGAACTATAGCATAAAATTTTTGATCATAAACAAAATATTTTTTCTTGGCATCATTAAGCTTCTCACTAAAATAGGCAATGGGCTTACCTTCTTAGCTCAAAACAGCTCCTATAGCACTGCCACTAGCATCACAATCTACCTAAAATACCTTATTGAAATCTGGAAGTGCCAAAACAGGTTGCTTTGTGACTTTCTTCTTCAATGTATCAAATCTTTTGTCTGCTCCTTTAGTCCATCTAAACTCTTTTCTATCCCCTCTCATTGTCTCAATTAGGGGTGTACAAATGCTACTAAAATTCTTGATAAACTTTCTGTAAAAACTTGCCAACCCATGAAAAGATCGTACCTCTGTGGAACTCCTTTGTGTAGGCCATTCAAGGATAGCTCTCACCTTCTCTGGGTTCATCTTAAGACCTTCCTCTGAGACAACAAATCCCAGGTATACCAACTCCTTCTTTGCAAAACTACATTTCTTCAGATTAATCAGCAACTTATCCTCCCTCAACTTCTCTAAAACTCTTCAGATATGCATCAGATACTCATCCCAAGTCATACTAAAAATTAAAATATCATCCAAATAAATAATAAAAAAACTTCCCAAAAATTCTTTCAGTACCTCGTTCATGAGCCACATGAATGTGCTTGGTGCATTGGTTAGCCCAAATGGCATGACTAACCACTCATGCAAACCCTCCTTTGTCTTGAAGGTTGTCTTCCATTCATGTTCTTCTCTAATTCGGATCTGATGATGCCCACTCTTCAGGTCAATCTTTGTGAAGTACTTAGCTCCACTCAAACAATCCATGAGGTCATCCATTCTTGGAAATGGAAACCTGTACTTGATCATGATCTTATTTATGGCTCGAGAATCTATACACATTCTCCACTCTCCATCTTTCTTTGGTGCTAATACTGCAGGTACCGCACATGGACTCAGGCTCTCCCATATCAATCCCTTCCTTAACAACTCGTGAACTTGTCTGTTCAACTCTTCACTCTCTGCAGGGGTATTCGGCAAACTGGCTCCTGGTTTCAAATCCATTTGATGATTTATCTTCCTCACTGGTGGTAAACCTTCTAGTACATTATTAGAGATAATGTACTGAAATTCTTACAACATATCTAAAACTTCTGCTGGTACATCTTCACAATTCTCTTGACTGATCTTAGGAATTAATGCAAAGTAATGACCCTCATGCTTCATACCTTCCAAAAATATCCTACCATCTACCAAGAAAATTCTGGCGGTACTACATACCTTTTCTTCCACCTCCTTTAAGGGCTTCAACTTATGACGAACTCCATCCTTTGTTAGGGAATATGTGTTTGCACAGCCATCATGGACAGCACTCCTATCATACTGCCATGGCCTCCCCAACAACATATGACATGCATCCATCGATATGATATCACACAGCACCTCATCATGATAGTCCCCAATCTTGAACTTCACTAGGACCAAAGCTCTGTGGTCCTTCTGCAACCATGCAATTCGATATGGATGTGGATGCTTTCTTCTTGTCAACTTCAAATTGTCAACCATCTCCTCTGAAACAAGATTGTCAGTACTTCCACTATCAATAATAATATCACAACACTTACCTTCACATTTGCACCTTGTGCAGAATAAACTCTTACTCTGATTGGGTTCTTTCTCCTCATTCAACAAAGTTCTTCTGACAACTAGGGTTTCTCCCCTCTCAGCATCTTCAGAACGCTCAGACTGCGCATATTCATCTACATGTGCAACTCGTGCATTACCTTTAGGTCTTCTATTTGTCCTTCCTTGATGTTGTGGACACTCATATGCTCAATGCCCTTCTTCTCCACATTGGAAACAAGTTCCTCTGAAACCTCCTCTTCCGGGTCCTTGCTCAGGTCGACCCCTTCTTCTTCCTCTCTGCTCACCATTGTTCTAGTTGTGAGGGTGTTAGGCATTATCCCCTCTCTGATTTCAACTGGTGCTAGCTTCTTCACTTGTCTTTTGATCTTCATTACAGCCTCCATAGGATCTTCCACCAGTCCTTCCACCTTAACCTCTTCCCCTTTGCTTGCTATCAAATCTTTTATTTAGCTTCTCTTCCACCTTCAGGGAAAACTGGTACGCATATTCTATAGTGGTCATTCTGACCAGGCTCAGCTCCTCTTGAATACTTGGCCTCAACCCATTAATGTAATGGGCCACCTTCTCCTTGTTGGCCTCTGCATGGCTTGTCCTGATAGTAGTAATCTTATAGAACTCTTTTGTATACTCTTAACAGACTTGTTACCTTGCTTTAGTCCTTGCAGCTCCTTCAGCAACTCCATCTCATAGTCCACAGGAATGAACTGCTTCTTTAGTTTCTCCACCATCTGATCCCATCTAGTGATCTTTCCTTTTCTTCTTCTATTCCTCTCTAATTGGACCTCCTTCCACCAAATACTAGCATGGCCCTTCAACTTTATTTTTGCAAACTTGACCCAATCTAGGTCCTCCACATCTTCATACTCAAAATACTCCTGCATGTCATTGATCCAATCAATAAGCCATTCCAGATTCAAATCTCTAGATTATGTAGAAACTTCAATCCTGGGTCTCTTTCCAATCTTCAAAATGGCCCTCAACAACCTAGCTTTTGCATGATCTCCTACAGCTTCTTGTTCTTCCTCATATAGCTCTTCTTTAGCTTCATCTTTGCTTTCTTCTCTTGTTCTTAGCTCAATCCCTCTTCGTATCTCCTCTTGCAATGTATCAATTTGCCTTTGCAGGGCTCTAAAACCCTCTTCCATCAAAGCAATCCTCCCAATACGATTTCTTCATGGAGGCATCTTGATCTGCATAGCAAACCCACAACCTCAGGTTCTAGTGCAAACTTCCTCATGGTCGGCGATCTGTCTACACACTCAAGAACCCTTGCTCTAATACCACGTGATGAAGGGGGTAAATCATAAAACACACAACAATAGAAATAGAACACAGAAAATAGAACATTTCTTTATTGATTTGGAAAACTCATTACATTACAAAATCTCAATTACAATCAGAGGAATCAATCCTCCACAAGCTGCAACACACTATAGCTACCATCACCAGGCTCTGGAATCTTCTTCCTTCTATAACCCCCAAATCAGCTAGGATTTCTATTTTCCTACCTATTCTTGACTCTACACTTTCCCCTTAACTCTACTACTACCCAAGGTTCCCAAAATAGTCATAAATAGCACTTTTTGGTGGCCTCCAGCTAAATTTTGAAATTTGCAACTCCCTCCAAAAGTAGGTCAACTTCCGAGAAGCATAACTTTTGATCCAGGTGTCTGATTGACGAACTGTTTTAAGTACCGGAAAGCTTACGATGTGAACTATCACATCAAAAATTCATAAATGGATTTCTATCAACTTTTCAAGATGTTATGGGATATTTTAGTGCCTCATATCTCATTTTGGAAAATTTCAAGGCTTTTCAGAAAACAAAAACTTTAATATCTTTCAGCTCACAAATGATCTTTGCCTGATTCCTTCGCCAAAGGTCTTATATTTCAGTTATGAATCTTTCTATAACTTTTTGCTTCAATCCGTGCCTAAATGTAAACTTTCCTGAAATGGCAATCAAACTTTCCAAAACTGGCAGTTTGCTATTTTTAGCAGTTTGGAAAAACTGAGAGTCCTACATCATTATTCAGGAGATTATGGAACTAGAAACACTAATTATGGAAAGAAATGAAAACAACTACAAATAATTTTGAATTAACTTCTTTTTGGGTGATGCAAGATTGCCCTTACACCACTGGATGCTCCTACATCACTTTTTATCTTACTTAGCATCATATCTATCTTGTGTGTGTGTGTTACAACCTAGCATCTTACATATTAATATTCTTCTTGCATTCTGATATTGAAGTTTATTTTATGTTCAAGACTATGGCTCATTCACATATCCAACAAGGTTATATTATGTCTAGTAGATATAAGTTCAAACTGTTTGTTTGTAGAGTCAACATCCTATGCATTGGATACATCGTCACCTTGGTCTTCTATACCTTGGTGCATAATATCCACATGCTATATCAAAATAAGGATTGCTCTTTATAAATATTCACATAACCATTGCAACATCACCCCATCTCATCCCACCATCTAGAACTACATATCATCTCATCTCAATCTTAAGGTACCTTGATCCCGTGGATATGGGTATGTAGGCAGTCTGGAATACGAAGGAAGTATCCAATACTCAGGTACATAAGATATCATCATTTCACCTTAACATCCTCAAAACACTTCATCCCATCCATCCCATCCATGCATCGTAATAAAATCTATAGCTTTCATGAAGATTGATCAATCATCATTTCTCTATTCTATGATATCAATTCTTCTTTTTTCATTTATCTTCCATCTTTCATCTAGCTTTTCATCTTCATCTCCTCTTTCATTTTGAGAGCACACCTGTGTTCTTTGAACCCAAACTTCCTCTCGAGGGGGCATCCTCACCATCATCATTGTTCATCTTATCCTATCTAGCTAATCAATCTAGCCAAATTATCCAATCATATCCTTTGGTCTTGATCCTAATCTTGTCATAAACCAGACATTATAATCATATCAATTGTCATATACAGATTGTCACATTGTCGAAACCAGACCAGGTGTCTTATACGACATGTTTCATTTCCTGAAACCAGACAATATCAATTGTCTTATACAGATTGTCACACTCTCGAAACTAGACCAGGCGTCCTATACAATGTGTTTCATTTCTGAAACCAAACACTATTCTTTATCAATCATCAGCAATTAATCATTGGTTTACAACTTGACAGGGGCAACACCTTTTTTGTTTTTGAATAATCATCATCACCATTCATCTTATCTTTCCTTGTCATCCTCGCTTTGAGTGACTGGGGCATCACCATTTCTAATCTAATCACCATTTCTAATCTAATCATTTTCTTCCAAACAATTTCTTCTAAATCAATCTTCTACCAATCAAGCACTATGTTTTAAATTTCTTTGAAATGATGTTACTTCTCAACACCATCTCAAAGAGGGGAAAAATGTAGACACGCAAAAATGGCCATGTCTTCGAGTCACTTGCATTTCATCTAATCTGTCTAATCACCTGCATTTCAACGTTAATTAAATAATCTAATTATTTAATTAATTTCGTCAAATTCATCAAAATTCTTCCAAATCTCCTAAATTCAACATTAATTGAATAAATTCTATTTATTTAATTAATTTCATCAAAATCAACTTTATTCTTCCAAAAATTAAATAATTTCAATTATTTAATTAAACCAAATTTAAAATCCACATCAATTGAATAAATTAATTATTTAATTAATTTATCATCAAAATCTTCTTATCTATAATTAAATAATTTCTAAATTATTTAATTAATTCAATTGTTCTTCCAAATTTAAATAAATTATTCAAATTTATTTAAATTGAATAATCTCAATCTCTTCTAAAAATAAAATCTTTTTTATTCCTCTAATCTTGCACAATCAATTAAATAAATTAAACAAACAAATTGATTTAATTTATTTTGCATGATGAAGGATAAATAAAATATTAATTATATTTTATTTTTAGAAGAGATTGAGATTATCCAAATTTAAATAAATTATTCAAATTTATTTAAATTTGGATAATCTCAATCTCTTCTAAAAATAAAATATAATTAATATTTTATTTATCCTTCATCATGCAAAATAAATTAAATCAATTTATTTGTTTAATTTATTTAAATCTTCAAATCTTTTTTATTCCTCTAATCTTGCACAATCAATTAAATAAATGTATTCATATAACTTCCTCAAATATCTTCCAATTCCTCTAAAAATAAATCCTGTTCATCATTGACTTAATCAATATTGTTTTTATCACCAACTCATAAATAGAAAAAAGCATTTCTAGTTTTATGAAATCTAAAAATATGTTTGTTCCATGTCTTTTTATGTCAAATCAATCAGTTAACTCAAACAAAAATATCTTTTTGTGTGACACATGTCAGGTGCACATTCATCATGAATTTTAGATTTATCTGAACCATCCATTTCATTGAATTTTCTGGACCGTTGATTGATCTTTATTGAAACCTATATAAACCCCCCTCATCTTCTTTAAAAATCCTCTTCAATCATTTATTCTCAGGCATCCATACAGCGCTTGGAGTATTCATCGCATCGTTGAGCACATTTCTACCTTTTGAGCACAAACACAACCTACATCCGTTTGTTGCAAACATGGTTTCACAATTTGAAGAGCAATCCATATTCGACCAAAAGATCCAAACAATCTAGGTGATAGCTTCTTTGTTCGTAATTTGATTTATTCATTGATTTGGTTATTGCTTAGATAGATCTTTTGATGTTATCAGTAATTGAGTTGTTATTATCATTATTTGTGGGTGTATGCAACTTTTGAGATGGATTTGAGGTAATTGCTTGTTGCTTGGGGACCCGCACCATTTTCATTTTTGCTTTGAGGTGTGTGGGTGTATGCAACTTTTGAGATGGATTTGAGGTAATTGCTTGTTGCTTGGGGACCCACACCATTTTCATTTTTTCTTTGAGGTGTGTGGGTGTATGCATCTTTTGAGATGGATTTGGCTTTGATTTTGTATATTGATGCCCTACGACATGATATTCTTGAGACTTTTGCAGATATTTTTTATATATGTGGCAACATCCAAATTTTTATTTTTGAATCTCATGGGGTTTTGGATAGCTTCATATGTGGCTGATGTGTGCATTTGTTGGCCATGATTAGGAATCATAGGGGATTTATGGATGGAGGGATTAAAAGTAGATTTGTGGATAAATGGATAAGGGGATTGGATGGTAGGGATATTAGGTGTTGAGATAAGTGGAGGTAGAGTGGATGGAAGGATATTATGAGTTGGAAGGAGTGGAGGAAGAGTGGATGGAGGGAGATGTATAGTCACATGCTTTTGTGAATGGTATGACAATGGAGGAGGGATGGCGACATATGAGTGAGAGATGCAATAAGGTGCACCGGGATATGGGGTGGAAGAATTATCTTGTCAAGGCATGGAGGTGATACCAACATCTTTGGATTGTTTAGCTTGGGATGAAAAACCAAGACCATGTGCTCAAGGATGGATTTCGACATGGAGGGGCTCTAAGATACCTTGTTCATGAAGGCCTAAACCTTTGTCTTGATAGTTCATGTTTTGGAACATAGGATATGCAATGGGATGTTTGTTTTGGAAACAAGATGCGAGTCCATTATTAGATGGAGAAGGTGAGATGGTGGATAATGGTTGTTGTTCTCCTAAGGAGGAACATTCATGGATGAAGGTGGTAAGACCAAGAGGATAGGATAATGGCTTTTGCATGGGATCAATGGTGGATGGTGGAGGATCAACATGAGATAATTAAGGATCCACAAGAGACAATGTGGGATCATGTGATGGATGACACAAGATGCTTGGATCATGACTAACATTATGCTTAGTAGGAGATGAAGGGATATAATCCAAGTGACTTGTTCGATTGTCAATGCTTTCTTGGGGATCAAGTGCCTCATCAAGGGAAGTGGATTTTGTTGGATCATGGATAGGGCTAGATGGATGATGTATAGGAGAAGTATGGATAACTTGCTCATGGATGTTGGTGGGATCATGGATAGGATCAAGTTGCTCATGGATAGGCTCATGATCATGGATAATATCTTGATCATAGAAAATATAAAGATTATGGATGGGTTCTATGGAAGTGTTTTGATCTTGATTTAGATAAGGGCTTGATGTTTCCACATGCTTTAGATTATACTCTTGACATAGCTCTTGCTTTTCTTGAATGGAAGTGGAATTGGGAAACTCTTGAATAGGCTTGATATGCTCTTGATGGTCAACAACATGAAGGTACAATGAATATTGACTTGGACTCATGGTAGGATACTCTTCAATAGGTTTTATAGGGTGTGGATTACATGATGTATTTGGAGGACTAGACATGATGTTTGAAGGTTCTTGGATAAGCTCTTGGATTGGTGTTTCATGACATGGGGATGGTTGATTCCTTGCTAATAGCCATTAGATCACATCCTTCATAAGAGTATGGGTGGATGAACAATATAATGGATAGATTATAATGGTGGATGGTGTTGTAGGCTTAGGATTAGGATTAGGCTATTGTATTGGTATATGAGTGGATGATAATGGAGGGCACACATAGGATGCATAGACTAGAGTGGTGTTCCCCTTGTCAAAGGTATCATAAGGACTTAAGGACATGTGATTTTGGTGCAAAGGAAAACTTGCATGTTCTTGTGGTAAAGGAACTTGATAGATTTTTAAATGGGTTTGATAATGAGTTGAAATCTTAGAATTATTGGTGTTTGGGATCTTGTGTTTCCTAAACGTTTTTAGGATTTTTGGATTTTGAAGTTTACGATGTTTTGGATTTTTGAATGGTTTGATGTTTTTGGATTTTTGCATGGGTTTCATGGTGAGTTAAAATGTTGATTGAGGAGTTGGATGATCATGGGGTGGATCTTGTTGAGATTTATAAACCTCCATGGGAGTAAGGAGAGGTGGAAGTGGTTTATCTTCAATGGGTTTTTGATTGGGTATACCCTCTTGTGAAGATGATTCGAGGAATGGTGTAGATATGGTAGACATTGTTTGGATGGGGTTTACTTGAGGTCTACCCATAGCATTAACAGTCGCATGGATGGGATCCTTCTCCTTAAGAGTAGATGTATCCAAATCTCGAGGCAATTTGGCTTCTTTTTGAGCAAGTAAGTGAAAGTAATGATCACGATTTTTTAGCAGTTTGTCTATAGCAGACATAGTTTTGGGATTTTGCATGGTTTCCGTAATATTTTGGTCCTCTTCTTGAGATGATTGACCTCCTTGGAAGTTTCACTCTTCTTGAGAGGTTCCTTGATCTAATGTATAACCATATGTAATCATATCGAGATAGTGCATTCCCGTGGGAGCATGTGGGGATTCTAAAGAGGTATTACCCTCTTGAGGCCTGTTTTTGCTGTTACTTTGAATTTCAAATTGGGGATTATGAAATGGGATGTTTTGATGATCTTGTTGAGGGGGATTAGGGTTTTGATATTGTTGTGAAGGAATGAGGTATGCGTTTTAATTTTGTGGTGGTTGAGGTGGAGGAAGATTCGTGGTGTTTAGATATTGAGAGTATTGGAAAGTATTGATGTTGTTGTTGGGATTGAATATGTTGGATATATTGTTGTTGTTGTTGGGGTTGAATGTGTTGATGTTGATATTGGTTAACATTGGAAGAAGTGGGATAAGTTGTGTAGGGATAACATGATATGTGCTTGGATTAGGTTGGTATGAAGTTGAGGGGAACACATGAGATTGCAGTGTAATTTGTTGAAGTTGTGGTTGGAATTCTTGTTATTGTGGAATGTGATATTGTTGTTGTTGAGGTTGAAGTTGTTGATATTGTGGTTGGGATTGTTGAGGGGCTATGAATTAGTGGAGTTCGACAAGGAGTTGTTGTATTCAAGATGATCCATGTTGTTGAAGTGATTGGATGAGTTTTTGTGTTTTTTGTACAGTTTTTTGGTTTAGGGGTTGTGGTTCTTGGTAAAGTGCTTGGAGAAGGTCTTTTAATTGGGGTACGAGGTCTTCTAATATTGGCATGGTGTCACACATGTGTTGCATTCTTCAAATTTCAGCTTGTTCCTCACGATATGCGTCATAATCTACAAGGTTCTCATGATCATTATTACAGCTAGAAGGAGGGCCTCCTCGAAGTATGACTTTGGGTTTTGGATTTGACCTAGGTTTGTTGATGATGAGGACCATTTTGATGAGGATTTGTATAGGTAATTATTTCAAGGCAAGATTTTGATAGTATTTTGGTTTGATTTTCTTGGATTTGCTTTTGACAAGAGAAAACACATGAAACAAAGTAGCAAAGAGGACTGACACAACAGATAGTGTATGTTCAAGGCTCACGAAAAATCCCAATGTTTCCACAGGTATAAGATAATTTGCAAACAATTCAAGCACTTTTTATCCCTAGAGACATAGGTTCATTGCGATAGTTCAACTCACAACTTGAAATCTCTGTCGACTAAATGTCATTCCATATAGGTGTCATACATTTGAGTCTTTGTGAGAGACGATAGGTAGCGATATCTCACCCTCCCCTTGGAAAGCTACAAGTAGGTCATGAGAGCTTTATGGCTGAGGGAATACTATCTCTTCTCAAGGGAGGCAATGGTGAGTACCTTGAGGGCTTGTAACTATTCCCCTTGCACTGATGATTACCGCAACATTCAGAGGTGAAACGGGTAGTCACTATCTAGATTGGTTCTTAGTTGCTTTGAGAGACCAATGCCTTATGAGAAATGTGACAAGATACTAAAAGATTTGACCAATCCTACTAAGAGTATCAAACACTTGGCACAATGTGAAAATCATTTTCACAAAGTTCTAGTACACCTTTTTTTGATTTGGCACCACAAGGTAAGGCTGACGTCGGTTAAGACTTGGCTTTCACCTTATTCCTTTTATAGAGTGGTTCAAGGAAAAATTCGCTTAGGATCGTCCCTTTTAGATGAAGTGCAATCCAAAAGTAGGCCCTTCTAAAGGAAGAACTGAAATTTAAGATCAAGCACGTCAATCAAAGGTTCAATTGTCTCATTATAAGAAAAATAAGGTGCAACTAAATTAGGCACACACACAATTGTAGTTTTCATTTGTCCCTTAAGAAATTGAAGTGTTTTGCATTCATGTCAATTGTCCCTTAAGAAATTGAAGTGTTTATGCATTCATGTCCATTGTCCCTTAAGAAAGCAATATGTTCCTAAGACTTAGTTTGTAAAAAAAAGATGTTTTGTCCCTTAAGAAAGCAATTTGTTCCTAAGACTTAGATTGATAGATTTGGTAATTCTTCAAAGCTTGTCCTACATGAACACATTAGAAAAAACCTATTTTCTCTGTTTGAGTAATAAGAAGCTGCAATAAGTTGGTTTAGTTCCACAATAAAATAACAAGATGTCAGAAATCAAGTCAAAACCCTAACAATAAGTGAGAAACCCTTAGAAACCAAAGTGAAATATGGAAAATTGATGACAATTATGATTAGATACAAAAGAATTAATAGCACCAATGGATTCCTTATGATTTTCTATGCAATTTTAAAAAAATCATCAAATTTCGTTAAGATTTGAGAAAGTTATGAGGTTTTTAAGTTTGCAAACATATTATCCCAGCCAAAAGCGCTTCACTGCTGACCAAAGGCTGAATTGTTATACCAAAGGTGCTAAACTGCTATACTAAAGGTGCTAAACTGTTATACCAAAGGCGCAGTACTATTATACCAAAGGCACTGAACTACTATACCAAAGGCGTCGAACTGTTATACCAAAGGCACAGTACTATTATACCAAAGGCGTTGAACTGTTATTCCAAAGGCACGGTACTTTTATACCAAAGGCGCGGTTCTGTGTTCATCTACGTGTTTCTGTACTATACTTCAAAAACTTAAATGTTCTAAAGAAAAGTAGCAATTAGTGGGTCCCACCGGGCATGCCAGAATGTGTATAGGAAAAATCAAGAGGTTGAATGATAAGATCAAAAGTAATGATAATAACAACTCAATTACCCATAGCATCAAAAGATCTATCTAAGCAATAACCAAATCAATGAATAATAAAGTTACGAACAAAGAAGCTATCACCTAGATTGTTCGGATCTTTTGGTCGAATGTGGATTGCTCTTCAAATTGTGAAACCATGTTTGCAACAAGCAAATGTAGATTGTGTTTGCGCTCAAAAGGTAGAAGTGTGCTCAACGATGCGATGAATGCTCCAAGCGCTATATGGATGCCTGAGAATAAATGATTGAAGAGGATTTTTAAAGGAGATGAGGAGGGTTTATATAGGTTTCAATAAAGATCGATCAATGGTCCAGAAAATTCAATGAAATGGATGGTTGAGATAAATCTAAAATTCATGATGAATGTGCACCTAACATGTGTCACACAAAAAGATATTTTTGTTTGAGTTAACTTATTGATTTGACATAAAAAGACATGGAACAAACATATTTTTAGATTTCATAAAAATAGAAATACTTTTTTTCTATTTATGAGTTGGTGATAAAAATAATATTGATTAAGTCAATTAACTCAACTTATAATTTGCTTTTTGCATGATTTGAGATAAATTAAATAATAAATTATTTAATTTTGTGTGCATGATGAACAAGATTTATTTTTAGAGGAATTGGAAGATATTTGAGGAAGTTAAATAAATAAATTTATTTAATTGATTGTGCAAGATTAGAGGAATAAAATAGATTTGAAGATTTAAATAAATTAAACAAATAAATTGATTTAATTTATTTTGCATGATAAAGGATAAATAAAATATTAATTATATTTTATTTTTAGAAGAGATTGAGAATATTCAATTTAAATAAATTTGACTAATTTATTTAAATTTGGAAGAACAATTGATTTAATTAAATAATTTAGAAATTATTTAATTATAGATAACAAGATTTTGATGATAAATTAATTTATTCAATTGATGTGGATTTTAAATTTGGTTTAATTAAATAATTGAAATTATTTAATTTTTGGAAGAATAAAGTTGATTTTGATGAAATTAATTAAATAAATTGAATTTATTCAATTAATATTGAATTTAGGAGATTTGGAAGAATTTTGATGAATTTGACAAAATTAATTAAATAATTAGATTATTTAATTAACGTTGAAATGCAGGTGATTAGACAGATTAGATGAAATACAAGTGATTCGAAGACATGGTCATTTTTGGGTGTCTACACAAATATCTGTTTACTCAACCACATCTGAATGCTCGCCAGAGAAGATGGTTATATTTAATATATGATTACAATTTTGAGATTAAATATATACAGGGAAAGGAAAACTGAGTGGCAGATGCCTTAAGTAGGAGAAGACATATCTCCTCAATGATCTCCATACATTCTAATTTTAGGAATCAAGTATTGCAAAGGTCCAAAGGAGATGAATACTATGAGCAGGTAAAGAAAGCTCTTGTGGATAATCCTCATGATTCTAGGTATGATGGATTCCACTTTGAACCATATGGATTATTAAGGTTTAAAGGAAGAATGTACATTCCAAACTCCAAGGAGTTAAGGAATATTGTGTGGAGGGAGGTTCACTCTACACCTTATTTAGGACATCCTAGAGTGATGAAATTGCTAGCTGATGTAAAATCATTATATTTTTGGAAAGGAATGGAGAGGGATGCTGCAAGGTTTGTAGCTGGATGTCTAGAATGCTAGAGGGTGAAGGTACAACACCATCACCTAGCAAGACTTTTATACCCTCATGAGATTCTAAAATGGAAATGGTAAATCATTAGCATGGATTTTATACAAAGACTTCCTATGTCTAGAAATAGACACAATACTATTCTAGTTGCAGTGGATAGACTCACCAAGGTAGCACACTTCATACCAGGAATTTGGCAGATGGGGCACCAGTCATAGCCTAGAAATTTGTACAAGAAGTATTCAGATTGCATGGTATTCTTGAGAAGATTATCTTAGATAGGGATTCCCGTATGACATCAAGGTTTTAGAAAACCTTGTTTTCTATTATCACCTGGAATTGCACCTTGATTGAAGTCTGTTCAAGCATTCCAATGACATAATGGGACTGATCTCAAGGTATGGGACCTTGCAGATGAAATCAGACCTCCAGAGAAGGCTTGTTCCTCTTTCTAAGCTTAAGGCTCAGAGAATGACAATTAAATCTAATGCTAAATCTTACCATGGGAAAAGGGGAAGGAGGAATACTAGAATTTAAAAGGGGTGATGCACCGGATTTAATATGTTAGATGGGACTGACCGAACACAACAATGACCTCAAATATTGAAAGAGACTCACATAGACTTATAGAATTAATAGAGGCTCGAATAGAAGAACTAACATAGGGACCATTTATCCACAGAATGAGTTACAAATTTCAAATAAACATAGAGGAAAAAGCATAAGAGAGGCAAAATATCAGTGATTATATTGATCATGAAGGCCAAATAGCCATTACAAAAGGAAGATAATTGGTTACAGAGGAGTAGACACAAAATAACCATCTACATTCATTGGTGAACAATCAACCAGAGACAGTAAGGCTCAGAATTGAGCACAATGTATCAAATCCAGTTGGTTTCGTAGGTGCATTACAAGGTCTATAATAATAAACCATTTGGACATTATAATAGCCCTGAAGAACATCTAATAGAATTACATCTTTTTACATGCATATATAGCTTTTTCAAATCACTATAGCAACCATGGACGTGGAAGGAGAAGTCAACAAGAAAAGGACATTGCCCATACTACAATAACTTCATTCTGATCTCCTTAGAGTGCACCCACATGGCTTTGCCCATGAAATCCGCTGGAATGAAGTGTCTACTCTGTTAGGTCACAAAAACACAGGTTGTTAATCCTAAGAGGTTGCCAAGCTCTCTTGAAATTTTTGCCTAACAACACGGGGCAAATATGGCTAAAACCCCCTTCACTTCAGGCTCTGCCAGACCTAGGTGGGTGTACCTTAATTGCTAATGCAGATTTTTATGACCTTCACAATGGCAAATGGGTGTGAAGTAGGTGTAAGGTTTGATGACTACTCCTAATGTATGGGTTTGAATTTGTAAATAAGTGTCGAGGTGTAAAATTTTCTAATGATTAGGACCAGTGCTTTATCTATTGGGCAAAGGGTTCAAGAGTTAATGGTATATGGATTTTTATGTTTGGTTAAACTCAAATTGCTAGGAACTTATATGAATCTGTACCTTGTACAAATTGTGCAAGGATGTCGAGTTGCAAGGTTCTTTTTATCAAATCCCAATGATATTTCCCTAAATTGTTGTGACCAGAAGAAAGGATTTTAATTCTGATGGGAAGGAAACCAACCAAGATGACTTGTTCAAAGGATTTTAACCCTGGGTAAAGACCAATAAACTTAGACCACTTAGCAGGACTTAAATCAACTTCTCATAGAAACCAATCGAACAGATCACACAAAAACAACAAATGTGCACTAATAAATTAAGTATACCCTTGATATATTAATCTAAACAATTTAGGAAATCATTCTAGAGACAACCATGTAGCCAATATAAATGAAACTCAACACAACAATTAAACACCAAATATTTCAATTCACTGAATAACTCTGTTCCTTTGTATTAATTCAAAAATTCATGATATATTTGAAAATATAGACTGACATAGGTAGAAATTTATAAGTACTGAATTGTCTTGTATGTATATATATGAGATATTACAACTGATTCTTTTTTTCAAAATAGCCTTGGTACCCCATATTTATGGGATGCAAACAAGCTTCAAGCCTAAAACAATGTGTCTGTCCATAATTGTATCTTTTCAAATAACTAATGCATAATTAAGAAATAAAAGATAAATAGAGGCATATGCAACGATCAGATGCTAGGCTCTATTAATCATTGTGGAGGTACCCATGACTGCTGGCCTGGCAAGGTCCTCCTCTCCATGCTATAGATAGACACATCTGCATTGCCTATTGTATAACAAAATTTTCTATACCCACTCCCTCTGATTGCTCACGATGCTCTGGATATGAACAAATTTATCTTGGCAATATGATTGATATAATCATGGCTAGTACATGTGTCTGCAGCGATTATATCATTCATAGCTGACTCCAAGGTAAATATCTTCCCTAAACATGTATGGGTATTTTCTATCACCCTCTCTTCATTATTACATTTTTCAGAAGTGGTGGCAACAGTTGATCCATTTCATTTTTCCAAATGTCCTTTTCCTCCAGATTTCCTTCAGTATTAAAGAAATTGGGAAATGCCACATCAAGATGTTTATTGAAATCATTTAGATATTCTATTAATAAAGTGTTGAATCTCTCATGTTCACTAATCAAGTCATTATATTCCTTAAATACCTGTTCTTCAACACCTATTTTAGCATTCAATTCCTCTCTTTTCTCCAACATCCTAAGGTGAAGTCTTTTATGTTCTTGATAGACTTGGTGTGTTCTTTTGAGAAGTTCCCAGACTTTATCACTGTTTCCCATCATTTTGTCAAATCTTTTCTAAATCAATTCATAGTCCATGTATTTAACAACCTTTATTTTAGTTTCCAATTGTTCAATTCTCTTTTGGAAATTTTCTGCTTTGAGCTTCCAGTAATTGGTATCTACTCTGGCTTCTGACCCTTTTGTTAGTCTTTAGGTAGGGTGAATAAATGCTTGATGAAGGCAATTTATCCTTGTAAGTGGCAACCTCTTGCCTGAGCTGTACATTTTCTACCATATAAGCATTATTCTTTCTTACCAACTGCTCAATCTGTGCCTTTGTGAATTTTGCAATATTCACATTCAAGTCAGCAGCCTCAATGGGATCAACATCTTCAACCCTTTGAATCATGAGATGACCAAAGGCTTCATTTGGGTTGCTTATACCTTGAGGTTTCTTATGTGGGGGATAAAGTGACCATATCAACAATATTCGCTTGTCAGGGTCATATCCTGATCCAGATTTTATTTTATCAATAGCTTCAATACTGAGTTGCATCTTTTATCCTAATTCCTAATAGTATCAAATACAATTGTTGAAGTCATGTCCCATCCAGGAACCAACATCACCCCTGCTTCTTGAAGCAATTCTCTTCCTCTCTCTAGAGTCATATTCTCCATAGCCTTATCAATCTCTGATTGAAGTTCTTGTAGAACCTCATCTTGTATCTCAGGGGTGATATTTTTCATCTTTTCTCTAGCTTGTTTACCTTTATATTCATACAAAAAGGCTTTGAATTATGAGCTCTTAATGAACTCAGCATCTGTAACAAATTTCTTGCTAGCTAAATACCTCACATCTTCTGACAACTCATCAGAAGTTTCTATTTTAACCTCTTCTCTTTCTTCTAGAGGTTCATATTCTTCAATGAGAGACATGGATGCTTGCACGTCTTTATTCTCCCCCTCTTCTTCTTCTTCAACATCAAAGGAAATGTCAGGAGTCCGTTGAGGAGACAGATGAGAAATGGGAATCTCATCTTCATCCCATGTCTCTTTGATAAATCTCCCCTTTCTCTCAAAGACATAAGGGGGAATATTCTCAATCAAATCTGATGCATTTGCAATTAGTGCATCCAATCTCTCAATGGGATCATTAATATCCATGAAAGCACCTGTATAATTGGGGTTTTTGGCTACCCTCCAAGCCTCAACCAACATTATCTTATGATATAGGCTTCTTATCTCAATTGTAGTGTGTTCATCATAGTTTCTAACAAGATCATCATCAACAAACAACACATGGTGATACTTCTTCAATTTTTTACTGGCTTTGACTGTGTTTATGAAGTTTTTTGGGTCAAAGTTTTCCCTGGCATTCCCTGAAGTTAATTTAAAATGTTCCATTCTTTTATCAATTAACTAATACCCCTTATCAGACATAACTGTAAAGTCTCCAAAGCACAAGGTTCCAGGCATGAAAGAATGCTTATTGTAACTCTTCAAATGCATAAAATCGGAATAATCAATTTGCCTTACAATTTCCAAGTAAGCAATTATGTCTGGGCAAGTCCTTGGCAATAAAAAAGGGGACCCTTCAAATCCAAACACCCTTATTTTTGTGCAGTCCTTATAAGAATACCAGTCACCCCAATTCTGACTGAACTTCCCATGCTCATATTTGTCCTTAAGCCTTAAGAATCTTTGTATTTCTAGTGACAAACTGTGATCACAAGGGTGGCCTAGCAACTTATATACAGGCTTCACAAAATAATCTTCAAAATAAAGGTAGTGAGACTTTTCACACCTGCTATCCAATATAGCAGTCCACATCTGAATAGGTTTGACATCTCCATTCCTGTCTAAATCCCTTATTCTTAAACAATCATTCCATAGTCTCAAGTTCTGTCCTTCATATAAGATAAGGTGCATAAGCAAAGAATAATGTTTGAACTTAGTGCCCCCTCCTTGTATGGAGACCAACTCTTTGTAAAGGGCATTGGCCATGAATTTAGCATAATCAAAGCGTAGTGCTTGCTGGCTTTGCACATCGGCACTCAGAAGTTCCATGGGAGCAATTTCCATAAACATAGAAGCTTCAACGCCAAGCAACTGGCAGATGGAGTAATAAGTGTATTGGAAGTATTCTTTGAATAGATCTATGGAGTATGGGGGATCCTCTATTACTGAAAACATTCTAAACTTATTTTCTTCATCCCGAGGTCTATGCATAGGCAACCTCCACCTTTTGTAATTGTTGCTCATATTGTAGTATTCATTGAGCAAGTCCCAGATTCTAATATTTACATCAAAACTAAAGTCTATCTAAAATACCATCGATATATAATCTCTTGTAACAGGGAAGAAACCCGTTCCATCCTTCAACTCAACCAGGCAGTTCTACGGATTATAGTTTTTAGCTACTACTTTTAGGAATTCAACATTGACAAATACATTTGGTACTATGAGCTTCCCTAAATTCAGTCTCCATGGGTTTGAGATTAGTGTATGCCTATGCATCTTTTTGTAATGATACATGAAGAGGTCATACCCTCTCGTAGCCGTCCATATATCTCCTACATGCTTGTATGTATTTTCTAGTTTCTCTGCATTAGGATTTAACTGAGCATTCCTCCTAGACCTCTGTCTGGACTTTGGGCACTAGTCTATTAAATCCTAATTCAAATGTCTTTCATCTAGTTTTTGTATTTTGTCCCTAGGGTTTTTAGTTGTGTTTTCCATAACGTAATGCAAGAGAATTCCACCCCTTCAAATGCAATTCGAACCAAAAGTTATAAATTTTGAGCTCAGAATACTTACTTGGACTCTCAAGTTGTATCTGTTGCAGAGGCCTGCCCTTGCTCCCGTACATGCATAATGAATCAAATTTTCTTGAGATTTTTTTTGATATACTTGGCTCTGAGCATTAATGGCAGCTCTCATATCATTAGGGGGATATTTAATTTTCACAACATAGCATGTCTTGTCATCTTTTTGAAATAATCAATTTTACTTAAAGGGTTTATAATCCTTTATTGGCATCGAGATTTCGTTATGACCTAAATGGTTGTCACATCAAAATCCCATTCTGTCAAGTCCCTTTGACATCTATTTCTTCTTTCAACATCTCTTTACTTATCATTATGTTTGTCTTTCTGAGGGGAACAGATATTGTCTCTCTTCGATGTCCTGAAATCTCTTTTTATTTTTTTCTTTACTCAGCATTTCTAGTGGCTTTTTAGCGGGACTAGAATCTAAGTTATCCCGACATTCTAAATTTCTCTATATTATATGTTACTACTTTGTCGGTGGGATGTCAATTCAATATTCTTTACTCCCCTCGATATGCTTCTTATGTTCGGGATGTCAAAGAGACTTCTAAAGGCTCATCCTGATACTTCAAAATCTTTGTCCCTTTGACTCTTTAATATCATCTTGAAACATCACCTAAATGCTTGTCTTCAGATTTTTGAAGAGACTGTAGGATGAGTCTCCCCAACATGGAAATCTCTCCTCAATACATTATGTATCATATTGTCTCTTTATCAGTGTGACACATTTAGGTGTCACACCGATCTCCCAATATATCCTTAATGTCTTTGGGAATATTGAAGACACCTCTGGGCTAGTCACTCTGAAATGCCATGGGTCTTTTATCTTCATATTTCAATTTTAGGGTTAAAACTCCCATGATATGATCTTGAATAACATGGGTATTTTCAATGTGGCCTTTTGGTTTTAGGGTGAAGGTAATTGACCCAAGATTTATTAGGACTCAGTTTTTATGCCAATATGGGAATATTTATTTTGAAATGGAAAAACATTGTTGTAAGGGTATCATGATGGCGGGAAATGGATTTTTGGATGAAAAATTTTAAGGTTTAAAATTTTGTCCCAACAGTGGCTCTGGCTAGGGATGAATGGCCGTGAGGTCATTGCAAGGATCCAGAATCACTCTCTGGGATGTAGACTAATGGAGGTGGGGGGTGGGGAATGAAATCCTAATCTACTGTGCATGGAAATTTTTCTTTAAAGAGAAGATATTTTAGGAATTGTCCATGCACTGGCAATTTCCTGTTCTTCTTTAATATACTGTGCATGGAAAAAAAATTATGAGAAGAAATGTTTCAAGAATTGTCCATGCACTGGCAATTCCTGTTCTTCACCACTCATGTTCTATAAGTAATAAGCATCTTCACCACATTTGCTGGTGATGACAAATGGACCTACCCATAACGCCTCAAACTTACCATGCTTCTCTTTATCTTCTCCCCTGGCATTCCACATGAGGACCATATCATCCACCTTGAATTTTCTTTCCTTGGTTCTTTTGGCAAAGAGATATTTCATCTGTAGCTGCAATTTTTCATTTTGTTTCTGAGCTTGTGTTCTAATTTCATCAAGTTTAGCTAATTATTCTAATCTCTCTTCCATGGGCTCAGGGATATCCAAATCTTCTTGAAGAATAAACATATATGTTGGTATAAGATTATGCATGGGTAGTCTAGCCTAGGCACCATACACCAACTTAAAGGGGGATTTTCTTGTGGCCTTTTTTATGGTGATCCTATCTACCCATAGAGCTAATTTTAATTTTGAATCATAGGCCTTCTTATTATTTTCCAACATCCTTTTTATCATCTTGATGATGATTTTATTGTTGGACTTTGCCTGTCCATTGGCCTGGGGATGGTATGGTGAAGCATATGAGATTGCTATACCATAAGACTCACAAAATGACTTAAAGTCTGCTGACTTAAAGCACATGCCATTGTCTATGATGAGTTTCATAGGTACTCCAAATCTAGTGATAACATTTTCCAAAAGAAAGTTTACCACGATCTTGCTAGTAGCTTGTCTTGTTGGGATAGCTTCTATCCATTTTGTGAAATAGTTAGTAGCTACCAAAATCCATTTATGTCCACCACTAGGCCTTTCTACAATTTCTCCTATAAAATCAAGTCCCCATTGGTGAAATGGAGCTTCCACTTGTATTGGTTTGAATGGTAAGGCCCCTTGATAATTAAGTTTACCAAAAAACCTTTGGCAGGCTTCACATTTTCTCACATAATTGTGAGCATCCTTAAAAACTTCAGGCCAATAATAGTTGGCTCTCAATATTTTATGGGCAGTAGTCCTGGCTGAGAAATGTCCTTCACATACACCTCCATGCATTTCCTGCAGCATGTGTCTTATCCAAGCATAGTAACAAGATACCATCTTTATTTTTCCAATACAAGTCCCCATCCATAAAAATATATTTCGAGGCATGGAGTTTCAATGTTCTCTTCTAATTGTCACTTAGGCTTGGAGGGCACCTCATGTTTTTTACATAATACATTATGTTAGTATACCAAGAGGTATGTTCAATGCTTGCAATATCATTGTTTTCTTCATTCATGTTACAAATCTGTGCTGCCTCCATATTAGATTCAACCATTTATTTGGCTAGACCATATCCTCTAAAAAGTTTAGTAATCTGAATGTCAATGTTAAATTCTTGGATTCTATTAATCCATCTAGATCTTCGCCCTGTGACTTCATTTTGGACAAATACATCCTTTACTACAACATTTGGAACATAAGCTATTACTTGAGCTCCTACCAAAGAACGTTTGAATGCCTTAATTGCTTTCACCAGAACATAAGCTTATTTTTCTATTATGTCATATTTTAATTCTACCCCTTGAAGTGATTTGCTAAAAATGAGATAGGTTGTCCAAAACCTTCCCTATTCTTTTGCAACATTACTGCAGCCACTGTGTGAAATGATGTAAAGGAAAATATTTGAAATGGTTTATCAAATTCTAGAGATTTCAACACAGGAGCTTCTTTAATTGCTTTTTTAATAGCTCCAAATGCATCAATAGCCTATTCTATCCAGTCCACCTTTTCACCTTTCTTTAACATTTTAGAGATAGGCTTGACTATTTCTGCAAAGTTTGGTATGAATCTCCTGACAAAATTGATTTGACCAAAGAAAGACTATAGGGATTTTACATTTCTTGGAATTGGGATTTTGTTAATAGCTTCTACTCTCTCAGGATCAATCCTTACTCCATCCTTTGAAACTATATGACCAAGTAATTTACCCTCTGTTACAACAAAATGGAATTTCTTTGGATTTAATGAGATGTTATATTCTAAATCTCTGATGAAAATCTTCTCCAAATGTGCACAATGGTCCTCAGCATTTTTGGAATATGTTGTCAAATCATCCTAATAAACCACCATGATAGCATTGATTAGATCAGCAAAGGCTACATCCATAGCTCTTTGGAATGTTGCTCCTGCGTTCGTGAGACCAAATGGCATTCTCACATATACATATGTCCCCCATGGTGTGGTAAAAATAGTCTTAAACTATTCTGACTCTTTAACCTTTACCTGGTTGTATCCTGAACAACCATCCATCATAGATAATAATTCACATCCAGTTACTCTCTGCAACATTGCTTCCATATTTGGAAGAGGATAGTTATCTTTGAGTGAGGACACATTCAGGTTTCTAAAATCCACACATAGTCTTATATCCCCATTTTTCTTTCTTACAGGCATTAGGTTTGAAACCAAAGAGGAATGTCTAATTGGTTTGATGATACCACCTTCCCTGAGTTTTGTACGTTCCTCTTGTAAGGAAAGCACAGGTGCGGAAAACAGCTTCCCTAATGTTAATTCCCAGGGGACAGTGTAGACCAGTCACTTTTTAAATTACAATAACACAGATGAATACACAAGAGAAACCAAAATAGACAATAGTTAGAACACAGACACACAGAATTACGTGGGAAAACCCTTACGGGTAAAAAACCCACCACCACAAGAAAACAATCTTTATTACAGTAAGATATACAGTTACAATAAAGAACTCAGCTTCTTGCTCTGGTGTTTGATTCTCGACATCATACACAGTTCATCTCCCTGTACATTTACAGAACGAACCTTTATTCAAGTCTCATCATCATAATACCAACGACACCTATAGACATATCATTCTATTTCCAATCTACAAGAACAAGAGTCGTTACAGACTTCTGCTCTAACTGATAGAACAAATTCCTCATACGTCGCTGCCATCTAACCGTCGCAACAGTTCACATTTCAGTGAGGCGTTTAGTCCCACATGTACCAAGTCGCAAAGGACTTTGCAGTTTATAACCGCCAACAGGCGAAAGAGTATTGTCAGCAATTTTGTTGCCGACAATACCAAGCCTCCAAGTCCATCGGCATAACAACTCCCATCGGCCCTCAGACTTCACCTCCCACCGATGAGCATTGTCTCCCCGATCACCAAGGTTACCATCGGTATGACATTCTCCATCGGCAAAAGATCTAGCCCTCGCTCCGACAGAGGTTTGTCTCACCGATACCAATAAGACTTCCATCAGGATGTCCGCAGTACATCGGCCCAACACCTTTAGCCGACGGGTATTCTCTTGCCGATAGACATACGCCATCGGAGTGACTACTCCTGTTGGAGTAACTCCACAAAGTTTGGCCGATAGGCCTTGTCTTGCCGACGACCGTATCCTTCGTCGGAGTGACTACTCCTGTCGGAGTAACTCCACAAAGTTTGGCCAATAGGCCTTGTCTTGCCGACGGTTGAATGCTTCCATCGGGGTGACACTCAGCATCAGACAAACCTTCGATGCTTATTCCGACGGCCCTTGTCTCACCGATGCCAATGGTCTTCAACACGGTCCTGCCGATAGTGCTTCGTCACAGCGATGCCGACATCGCATATCCTCAGACCAATGAACCAAGGAACAGTTGAACTAAAATTCATTGAACCTACCAAATGAACTCTAGAAAGGTTCAACAAAGAGGTTCAAAACATAGGTTCAACTAAGAGGTTCAAGTAGTAATTTGAGACACAAGTTCTCTTCAATCTCCCACTTGTCGAAGACATTACTGCTACCTCTTAGTCCTCATTCGATTATTGAGAACTATGGGCCCGAAGACCCATTTCATCTGAGCACCATTTGAACTTGGCTGTGTTCACTGGTTTAGTTAAGGCATCAGCAACATTTTCCAAAGTGTCAACCTTTTCCAGCTTCACCTTCCTGTCTTCCACCATATCACGAACAAAGTGATATTGGACATCAATATGTTTTGTCCTAGCATGAAATGTAGGATTCTTTGCCAAACATATGGCACTTTGACTGTCACAATGAATTTGTATTTGCCCTGCATTAAAACCAACATCAGAACACAACCTTTTCAACCAAACAGCTTCTTGGCATGCACGAGTGGCTGCCATGTACTCTGCCTCTGTTGTGGACAAAGCGACTACAGCCTGTCGCTTGCTCATCCAACTGATAGCACCACCATGTAACATGAACACGTATCCACTGGTGGATCTCCAACTGTCAATGTCCCCTGCCCAATCAGAATCAACATATCCTTGAATACTGATAGATCTCTTAGACCCTTCTGAGTTTCCATGATAACAAATAGCATAGTCAGAAGTTCCCTTCAAATACCTCATAACTCTTTTCACAGCATCCCAATGTGATCTGCCTGGATTCGCCATGAATCGGCTCAAAACTCCCACTGCTTGGGCAATGTCTGGTCTGGTACAGACCATTGCATACATTAAACTGCCAACAGCACTTGCATAAGGTACTCTCTTCATGTCATCAATTTCATTTGAAGATTCTGGACAATCTTCAACAGATAATTTCGTTCCCTGCAAAACTGGAACAACTAACTGTTTAGAATCAGACATATGAAACTTATCAAGAACATTGGTAATATACTTCCTCTGGCTGAGCCAAATTTTTCTCTTAGATCTGTCCCTTTTGATCTCCATTCCCAGAATGTACTTTGCTGCCCCCAGATTTTTCATTTCAAATTTCAAGGACAACTGAGATTTTAATTCTGAGATCATCCCCTTACCATTGCCAATGAACAACATGTCATCCACATATAGTGCAATTATAAGAATCTGGTCACCTTCAGTTTTATAATAGACACAATGATCAGATTTAGATCTCACATACCCCAAGGATAAAACATACGTATCAAACTTTTGATACCACATTCTGGGAGACTGTTTCAAACCATAAAGAGACTTCTTAAGTTTGCATACCAGATGTTCTTTACCTTTTTCCACAAAATGCTCTGGCTGAGACATATAAATTTCTTCTTCAAGGTCTCCATGAAGAAACGTTGTTGTCACATCCATCTGCTCAATTTCAAAATCATATGCTGCTGCAAGTGACAACAGAAATCTAATGGATGTCAACTTAGCTATAGGAGAAAAGATTTCTCCATAATCAATACCTTCCTTTTGGGAATACCCCTTAGCAACCAGTCTTGCCTTGTACTTCTCAATACTACCATCTGGACCATATTTCTTCTTAAATACCCACTTACAGCCTACAGGTTTTCTTCCTTCAGGCAAGGGCACCAGATCCCAGGTTCCATTCTTCTCCAATGATGTCATTTCACTATGCATGGCTTCCAACCAGGAATCTGAATCAGGTACACTAATAGCTTCTTTCACAGTCCTAGGTTCATCAGTATTAGTAAGTAAAGCATAGGCACAAGTTGAATCAGGTACTAAAAATCCATACCTATTTGGTTGTCTTCTTTCACGTGTAGATCTCCTCAAAGGTTGAGGTGCAGGTTCAGGTTCTTGCTCTGGATCAGAATCTTCGGAGCTACTTGAACTCTTATCTGAACCATCTACACTTGGTGCTTGTTGTTCCTCTTTTACAGGAGTCAGAGGAACATTCACAACACTCTTTTCTTTCTTTTCTTCTGTCTTTTCTGGCTGAGGATCAACAACCAATGGTTTCAGCTCTCTGAAAATTACATTCCTGCTGTAGATTACCTTTTCAGTTTCAGGATTCCAAAGCTTGTATCCTTTAATACCGACTCCATAGCCAACAAAGATACATTTAACTGCCTTGTTATCCAACTTA
Source organism: Cunninghamia lanceolata (assembly GCA_027924645.1). Taxonomy (NCBI): domain Eukaryota; kingdom Viridiplantae; phylum Streptophyta; class Pinopsida; order Cupressales; family Cupressaceae; genus Cunninghamia; species Cunninghamia lanceolata. Next base: position 6,210,424 of record BSBN01000165.1, on the reverse strand, counting down.
GATCTTTTAACTTCAGGAATATGAGCATATGCCTCACAGCCAAAGACTCGAATATGTCTTAGAGAGGGCTTCTTACCAGACCATGCTTCCATAGGTGTCTTATCAACCAATGCTGATGTAGGAGAACGATTCAGCAAGTAACAAGCTGTAGCAACTGCCTCAGCCCAGAACTTCTGTTCAAGACCAGCATAACTCAACATACTTCTTGCTTTCTCCATCAACGATCGATTTAACCTTTCAGCAACTCCATTCTGTTGTGGAGTATAAGGTGTAGTTTTATGCCTTTTAATTCCATGGTCTACACAATACTTATCAAAATCCGCATTGCAATATTCACCACCGTTATCTGTTCTCAAGCATTTTAGTTTTCTACCAGTCTGATTTTCCACAAGAGTTTTAAATTCTTTAAATCGACTGAACACTTCTGATTTGTTTTTCAAAAAATATACAAATGCCCTTCTTGAATAATCATCAATGAACGATACATAGTATCTTGATTTAGATAAAGAAGGAACATCAACTGGACCAAAAACATCAGAATGCACATAGTCCAGAACACCAGAAGATTTATGAGAACTAGAGTAAAATGAAACACGGTTTTGCTTTCCATATATACAATGTTCGCAGAAATCAAACTCCAGATTACAATCAATCAGCCCATCTACCAGATTTTTGTTTTTCAAGGTTTTTAAACCTTTCTCACCTATGTGACCAAGTCTATGATGCCAGAGCATTGTTTTCTCTGCAGGAAGTTTAACTTCCATAGAATTTACGTCATGTGTTACAATAGTAGCCTTTTCAGATTTTGTAGAGACATTATTACAGCACACTGGTTTAGCATCTAACCTATACAGAGTTCCAATGCGTTCACCTTTTGCCAGAACAATAGAACCTCTAGTCATCTTACAGCCACCATTCACAAAAGTAACTTGCACTCCAACATCATTAAGTTTACTAACAGAAAGTAAATTTCGAGCCAGACCTGGTATATGAAGAACTTCATTCATTCCCTTTATTCTGCCATCCGGGAACTGGATTCTGACTCGACCTCGGCCAACAATTTCCAGCGTTGAATCACTAGCCAGGAACACCTTGCCACCAGCATAGGGTTCATACTTCGTGAACCACTCTCTATGAGATGTCATATGAAAGGATGCTCCTGAATCAATCAGCCAAACATCTTCAGAAGCAGGTGTTGCCAGAGCAGCAATGAAAGCATCAGCATCACTGTGTGAAGACTCAGAGTCAGAGAAGTTCTTCTTCTTTTTCTCCTCTTTACAGTCTTTCTTGACATGACCTTTCTGTCCACAATTCCAGCACTTCACCTTGGACTTCTTGCCAGGAGATTTTGATTTCCCCTCTGATTTGGACTTAGACTTCTTGTCCTTCTTCTTGCCTCTTTCCTTTGATCTACCACGAACTGACAGAGCCTCTTTGGCCATTCCAGAAGATTTCCTCCGCATCTCTTCAGACAACAAAGAGGCAACAATAGTTTCCTGAGAAAACGTAGTTGTTGTACTTCCAATAGCCATCACCAGATGGTCCCATGAGTCAGGTAAGGAACATAACAGAAGCATACAGTGATCTTCCTCTTCTATTTTTACACCTATAGATGTCAACTGAGCAACAATCGTATTGAATGCACTCAGGTGTTCTGCTACAGATGCACCTTCATCCATCTTCAGAGAATACAATTTCTTTCTGAGGAAAAGTTTATTTACCAAGGACTTGCCCTGATAAATATTATTCAACTTTTTCCACAAATCACTTGCAGATTTCTCCTCATGGATGTTCAATAGAACAGAGTCAGATAAACTTAGTCTTATCAGTCCTTTGGCTTTTCTGCATATCAGTTCCCAATCTTCTTGCTTCATGCCTGTAGGTTGAACTCCAGACACAGCAACCCAAAGATCTCTATAGACTAACATGTCTTCAACTTTAAGTTTCCACAACTCAAAGTTTGTGCCATTGAATTTCTCAATGTCTATTTTGTCTGATGTACTTGCCATCTCTATTTAATTTAAAAAATAACTTTCTACAGAACTCCCACACAACAGAATTAACACAAAAAACCCAAACTACCGACAAGGATAACACAACGGGCCAGGCTCTGATACCACTTGTAAGGAAAGCACAGGTGCGGAAAACAGCTTCCCTAATGTTAATTCCCAGGGGACAGTGTAGACCAGTCACTTTTTAAATTACAATAACACAGATGAATACACAAGAGAAACCAAAATAGACAATAGTTAGAACACAGACACACAGAATTACGTGGGAAAACCCTTACGGGTAAAAAACCCACCACCACAAGAAAACAATCTTTATTACAGTAAGATATACAGTTACAATAAAGAACTCAGCTTCTTGCTCTGGTGTTTGATTCTCGACATCATACACAGTTCATCTCCCTGTACATTTACAGAACGAACCTTTATTCAAGTCTCATCATCATAATACCAACGACACCTATAGACATATCATTCTATTTCCAATCTGCAAGAACAAGAGTCGTTACAGACTTCTGCTCTAACTGATAGAACAAATTCCTCATACGTCGCTGCCATCTAACCGTCGCAACGGTTCACATTTCAGTGAGGCGTTTAGTCCCACATGTACCAAGTCGCAAAGGACTTTGCAGTTTATAACCGCCAACAGGCGAAAGAGTATTGTCAGCAATTTTGTTGCCGACAATACCAAGCCTCCAAGTCCATCGGCATAACAACTCCCATCGGCCCTCAGACTTCACCTCCCACTGATGAGCATTGTCTCCCCGATCACCAAGGTTACCATCGGTATGACATTCTCCATCGGCAAAAGATCTAGCCCTCGCTCCGACAGAGGTTTGTCTCACCGATACCAATAAGACTTCCATCAGGATGTCCGCAGTACATCGGCCCAACACCTTTAGCCGACGGGTATTCTCTTGCCGATAGACATACGCCATCGGAGTGACTACTCCTGTCGGAGTAACTCCACAAAGTTTGGCCGATAGGCCTTGTCTTGCCGACGACCGTATCCTTCGTCGGAGTGACTACTCCTGTCGGAGTAACTCCACAAAGTTTGGCCGATAGGCCTTGTCTTGCCGACGGTTGAATGCTTCCATCGGGGTGACACTCAGCATCAGACAAACCTTCGATGCTTATTCCGACGGCCCTTGTCTCACCGATGCCAATGGTCTTCAACACGGTCCTGCCGATAGTGCTTCGTCACAGCGATGCCGACATCGCATATCCTCAGACCAATGAACCAAGGAACAGTTGAACTAAAATTCATTGAACCTACCAAATGAACTCTAGAAAGGTTCAACAAAGAGGTTCAAAACATAGGTTCAACTAAGAGGTTCAAGTAGTAATTTGAGACACAAGTTCTCTTCACCTCTTACATTTTAAGGGCTAGTGTAGGGTTTATGGGTCTTTGTCTTTGTTTGAATGGGTTAGCATCCAGTTTCAGGGGTATCTCATGTTGAAAAAGGTCTTCTCGGTATGCTTTCAAGTCATCATAAGAATAGGCAAATACATGTTTGTATTTTCTAAGCAGGGCAATGAGCATGCTTCTAATTTTAGGATTGAGCCTTTTTCCAATATATACTTTCTTAGGAGCCATTTGTGTTCCAAGATTTATCTCCTCAACATCATCTTGATTGATTAGTACATTTTTCATATTGAACCTGTCATGTCCATCAAACATTCTCTCCAAAGCTACAAGACCTTTAGGAATTTTGTTTGTCTTGAGTTAGACCACTTCTTTTCCAAAAAGAGTCTCCTTGCCATCTACCTCCTCAACAAATGCATTGAAATCAATTTCATGTGATTCGTATTGGTCCACACAATGGAGGAATCTAATGAGGTCTTGGTCATCATTAAATACTTGCCAATTATAAATGTTATCAGGGATTGTTGGTCTAGCCTTGAATTCTACCTTAATTATTCCTAATAATGTGATATCATCTCTTTTCAAAGCCACATTGGCTAATAAATTTGCCATTATGTTTTTAGACCTTTCTATCCAATCTACAGAGAATGCATCAAAGAGTCCAATTGTATCCCACATAGCATTTCTGTATTACTTTAGTCTCTTGTTCTTTGAAGAATATCTCAACCTGATTTGTGAGACAACTAACTCAGAATCACCATATGTTGATATTAGTTTAATTCCATGTTTTAGGGGAATGTTTAAACCTATCAACAATGCTTCATATTCAGTAATGTTATTTGTACATTCAAAGGATAACAAGAATGAATATTTGAATGTTCTGCCTATGGGTGAGATAAATACAACTCCTACCCCATTTCCTCCTTTGTTGCAGTCACCATCAAAGTACATTCTCCACACCCCATGCTGATCTATTTGAGCTTCTCTTTTTATTTGCTCTGTGTTTTGTAATTTAGGTTGTGATCTCTCAACCCTAAAACTTCCAAGATCTATATCATAGAAACAATTCATTTAGTTTGGATTCAATATTTCTATTTTTTTTTCATATCTTGGCTCTCTGTATAGTCTAACTTCTTTCCCATTCACCGGTATGTTGCATATGATAGATCTAGCTGGACATTTCCTCCTACTACAGCAGTCCATTGTCTGGATAATAACATTCCATAGTATGGTGGAGTGTCTACTACAGTAATGTCAATTGTGTAGGTGGCTTCAGGACATGAGGCCAATTTTAGTTCCACATCTTTCATAACTCCAACAACAAGGATGGACCTATTATAAATTGCATAACACTTACCATATGTTGTGTCCACCCATAAACCTAATTCTTTCATGACAGCAATTGGCATAATATTTATTATTGCTCTAGAATCAATCATGCAGTTTCTCACTAACTTGTTATTTATTAATAGTGTTATGTAGAATGGGTCTACTTGGGCAGGGTTTTTTGTTATGGCATCACCAAGATAGATTTTAGGAACCCTCATCATTTCTTGTCCAAGATTATTCATCTTATCATTTGTTCCACCTTTGTTTCTATTTTGATTTGGTATGCTAGAAATCAATTGGAGGGCACTGTCCCTGTATTCATCTATTTTCATCATTTCCATCAATGGTACTGATATCTTGATTTGGGACAATGCTTGTGTCATAACAAATGAAGGAATAGTAGCAACCTATTCTATTTTTTCTTTGTTGGGACCCTTTTCTTCAGTTGGCTACTTATTTTTATCCTTTACCTTATTTGTTCAATTTTGGATGTTTCCTTGTGTGTAACTTTCTAATTTTCTTCTTTCTTATGGTTACCCAAGATTTCCTTCTTATGATATAGTTCTTTAACAAACAAACCTCTAGGGTTTCCTTGGTTTGTATTCACAGTCCTATTCCACAAGTTATAATTATTTCTGGCCTAAGCCATAGCAGCAATTGTAAGGGCTCTCTTTTCTTCCTCAATGGGTTTTCTCACTTGGAAGTGTGGAAACATATTTGATACATGAGTGGTTTCCTCATAATTATCTTCTTGATCAGAAAAAACTTCTTGCTTACCCATATTAAAATTATACTTCTGATTACTCACATTGTACTTAAATCCATCTTCCTCAGATGAATATTCTTCATCAATTAAATGGGGTCTCAACTCTAACATATTTATGGTATGATCATCCCTATCTTGATCATAATTCATTTCATTTTCTTGCAAAGATTGGGCTACCACACAGTATTCAGGTGAGTGAGGTAAGTTGCATGCAATTCACAATGGATTGTTGTTCACTACATGTGTCCCATGTTTCTTCAAGGGGTCAGGAGTATCCTTATAATTCTACTTTTGTTTGTTATCCACGGGCTTTCCATCCTTCCAATTTGTGCTATAGGACATATCATGTGGTCTAGGCCTTTCATTTTTGTAGTAATTAGCTTGCCTAGTTTGATGGTTATTAGGAGTTTGAGGGATTCTAGTGCTCTCCCTTTTACCAAGCTTCCCAGCAGCTTTTCTGTTGTTTTCAATACTCACAGCTACCTTTTGAGCTTCTGCAAGAGTCATAGGAGCTCTATTTCGTAACTCATATCCAGTTTTAAGGTCAAAAGCTTTTAAGTACAAAGCCAAGGCCATACCATCAAGAGGTTTCATCTCAAGTGAAATCTTGTGGTATAATTTTGAAAACCTTTGATTGAAATCAAATACAGTCTCATTGTAATTCTTTTGAATACTTGTCAATTCATGTATGGAAAATTTTGATTCAGCATGACTCCCATATTGTTCTTTAAATTGACCTTTGAAATCTTCAAAAGAATAAATTGATGCATCAGGCAAATTCTTGTACCAATCCCTAGCATCTTCAATAAGAGATAGCATAAATAATTTCATCTGGATATCTTCATATTGCACTTCATAATTATCCATGACTTTTTCAAAGTTTCTAATATGTTCCTCTGCTGAGATGGCATTGTTTCCAGCAAATTTTGGAATGGCATTTATTAAATCATTATCAATAGGATTTGGACATATTTGATATCTAGACAAGTCTAGCTATCTGTATCTGTTTATGTTAAGAGGTCCTTATAAGTATTGGTTTGGTTGGTATTGATTATGAGGAGGATGTTGTTGTATATTATGGTGTGGGTTCATGCTTATTTTTTGATGGTGAGGTGGAATATGCTATTGACCAAGTGGTGGATAAGGATTAGCTATATGTTGGGATGTGGTATGGGCATTAGGTGGTCTTGGATTTCGTGGTGGGGGATTGTGTTGCATATGACTAGTGTTTCTTGGATTATATAGTGCTCTTGTATTATTTGAGCCACTTGTGTTCTATTGTGATCCCTAAGGATTATTTGTATGAGCATGCCCACTTTGCTTATGGGGGGTACATACTTTGAGCTAGTTGTTGTGGTTCTAGACCTTATCTATTGTAGTTCTTGTTTCAATCATTCTTCTTCTTCTCTTAGTTTGGATAGCTCAAGTTCTTCTTGTAATTTAAGTAGATCATGTTGCATCTCATCCTTATTATGTATGTCTTTTGGTGGGCTATCATGGATTTGTATGGATGTTGTCTGATCTATGAATTCATCTTGACCCTCTCCACCCTGTTGTAGTGACATTTTGTAATCATATTCTACCTGATTTTGCATTATTTCCCTTTCAATCTAAGCTTGCTATTCAATCTACCTTTCAGGGTCAGGCCTGTATTTGGCTAGAATATCATCGAATTATGCATGATAACTTTTGGATTGGAGTTCATCTGATTCATGCAGAGGAGTGAAGTTGTTATAAGTTATTATTGGTTGTTTTGAAGTATTATCTTGGGTATTCTGGTCATTAATACGTTCAGAATGATTTGATATCCTAGTTTTCTTAGAAGGGGCCCTTCTAGGTGGGGAAGATTGCAATTTCTTACCATCAACTTAAGATCTCCTACCATCGTTATATTTCAATTAAACTTTGTGTAGATTCGCCACCTCTCTTTAAAGAGGAATGATGTTCTTTTATGAGTTTTCTCCACCATAAGAGTTATAATTTCTTATTTGTTTAACTCTTTTGTCCTGGTATGCTGAAACCAAATAGTTTGGAGTTGTCCCTAGTGGAGTCACCAATTCTATTAGGTCACAAAAATGTAGGTTGTTAACCCTAAGAGGTTGCCAAGATCTCTTGATGTTTTTAGCTAACGACATGGGGCAAATATGGCTAAAACCTCCTTCACTTCAGGCTCTACCAGACTTAGGTGGGTGTACCTTAATTGCTAATGCAAATTTTTATGACCTTCACAGTGGCAAATAGGTGTGAAATAGGTGTAAGGTTTTATGACTACTCCTAATGTATGGGTTTGAATATGCAAATAAGGGTCGAGGTGTAAAATTTGCTAATGATTAGGACCAGTGCTTTATCTATTGGGCAAAAGAGTCAAGAGTTAATGGTATATGGATTTTTATGTTTGCTTAAACTCAAATTTCTAGGCACTTATATGAATCTGTACATTGTACAAATTGTGCAAGGATGTCAAGTTGCAGGATTCTTCTTATCAAATCCCAATGATATTTCCCTAAATTGTTGTGACCAAAAGAAAGGATTTTAATTCTGATGAGAAGGAAACCAACCAAGATGACTTGTTCAAAGAATTTTAACCCTAGGTAGAGACCAATAAACTTAGACCACTTAGCAGGACTTAAATCAGCTTCTCATAGAAACCAATCGAATAGATTACACAAAAATAGCAAATGTGTACTTATAAATTAAGTATACCCTTGATATATTAATCTAAACAATTTAGGAAATCATTCTGGAGACAACCATACAACCCATATAAATGAAACTCAACACAAGAATTGAACACCAAATATTCTGATTCATCAAATAACTCTGCTCCTTTGAATTAATTCAAAAATTCATGATATATTTAAAAATATAGACTAACATAGGTAGAAATTTATAAGTATTCTATTGTCTTGTATGTATATATATGAGATATTACAATTGATTCTTTTTTTCAAAATGGCCTTGGTAACCCATACTTATGGGATGCAAACAAGCTTCAGGCCTAAAATGATGTGTCTATCCATAATTGTATCTTTTCAAAGAACTAATGCATAATTAAGAAATAAAAGATAGACAGAGGCATATGCAACGATTAGATTTTGGGCTCTGTTAATCATCGTGGAGGGACCCATGACCACTAGCCTGGAAAGGTCCTCCTCTCCATGCTACAGATTGACATGTCTGCATTGCCTATTGTATAACAAAATTTTCTGTACCCACTCCCTCTAATTGCTCATGATACCTTGCATATGAACAAATTTATCTTGGCAATATGATTGATATAATCCTGGCTGGTACATGTGTCTGCAGTGATTATATCATTCATAGTTGACTCCAAGGTGAATATCTTCCCCAAACATGTATGGGTGTTTTCTATCACCCTCTCTTCATTATTAACATTTTCCAGAAGTGGTGGCAATAGTTGATCCATTTCATTTTCCCAAATGTCTGTTTCCTGCATATTTCCTTTAGTATTAAAGAAATTGGGAAATGCCACATCAAGATGTTGATCGAAATCATTTAGATCTTTTGTTAATATACTATTGAATCTCTCATGTTCACTAATAAGGTCATTATATTCCTTAAATACCTGTCCTTCAACACTTGTTTTAGCATTCTATTCCTCTTTTTTCTCCAACATCCTGAGGTGAAGTCTGTTGTGTTCTTGATAGACTTGGTGTGTTCTTTTGTGTAGTTCCCAGACTTTATCACTGTTCCTCATCATTTTGTCAAATCTTTTCTGAATCAATTCAGAGGCCATGTTGTATTGAACAACCTTTATTTCAGTTTCCAATTGTTCAATTCTCTTTTGGAAATTTTCTGCTTTGAGCTTCCAGTAATTGGTATCTGCTCTAGTTTCTATGACCCTTTTGTCAGCCTCTAGGTAGGGTGAATAATTGCTTGATGAAGGCAATTTATCCTTGTAAGTGGCAACCTCTTGTCTGAGTTGTGCATGTTCTGCCATATAAGCATTATTCTTTCTTACCAACTGCTCAATCTGTGCCGTTGTGAATTTTGCAACATTCACATTCAAGTCAGTAGCCTCAATGGGATCAGTATCTTCAACCCTTTTAATTATGAGATGACCAATGGCTTCATTTGGGTTGCTTATGACTTGAGGTTTCTTATGTGGGGGATAAAGTGACCATATCAACAATATTCGCTTGTCAGGGTCATATCCTAATCTAGATTTTATTTTATCAACAGCTTCAATACTGAGTTGCATCTTTTTATCCTGATTCTTCCTAAAAGTATCAAATACAATTGTTGAAGTCGTGTCCCATCTGGGAACCAACATCACCTCTACTTCTTGAAGTAGTTCTCTTCCTCTCTCTGGAGTCATATTCTCCATAGCCTTATCAATCTCTGATTGAAGTTCTTGTAGAACCTCATCTTGTATCTCAGGGGTGATATTTTTCATCTTTTCTCTAGCTTTCTTACCTCTATATTCATACAAAAAGGCTTTGAATTTTGGGGTCTTAATGAACTCAGCATCTGTAAAAAATTTATTGCTAGCTGAATACCTCACATCTTATGACAACTCATTAGAAGTTTCTATTTTAACCTCTTCTCTTTCTTCTATAGGTTCATATTCTTCAATGAGAGGCATGGATGCTTGCAAGTCTTTGTTATCCCCCTCTTCTTCTTCTTCAACATCAAAGGAAATGTTAGGAGTCTGCTGAAGAGATAGATGAGCAATGGGAGTCTCATCTTTAGCCTATGTCTCTCTGATAAATCTCCCCTTTCTCTCAAAGACATAAGGGGGAATATTCTCAATCAAATATGATGCATTTGCAATTAGTGCATCCAATCTCTCAATGGGATCATTAATATCCATGAAAGCACCTGTATAATTTGGGTTTTTGGCTACCCTCCAAGCCGCAGCCAAAAATATCTTATGATATAGGCTTCTTTTATCAATTAACCAATACCCCTTATCATACATAACTGTAAAGTCTCCAGAGCACAAGGTTCCAAGCATGAAAGACTACTTATTTTAACTCTTCAAATGCATAAAATCAGAATAAGCAAGTTGCGTTACAATTTCCAAGTAAGCAATTTTGTTTGGGCAAGTCCTTGGCAACAAAAAAGGGGACCCTTCAAATCCAAACACCCTTATTTTTGTGCAGTCCTTATAAGAATACCAGTCACTCCAATTGTGACTAAACTTCACATGCTCATATTTGTCATTAGGCCTTAAGAATCTTTTGTATTTTTGGTGACAAATTGTGATCACAAGGGTGGCCTAGCAACTTATATACAGGCTTCACAAAATAATGTTCAAAATAGAGGTAGTTGGACTTTTCACACCTGCTATCCAATATAGCAGTCCCCATCTGAACAGGTTTCTCATCTCTATTCCTGTCTAAATCCCTTATTCTTAAACAGTCATTCCACAGTCTCAAGTTCTGTCATTCGTATAAGATAAGGTGAATAATCAAAGAATAATGTTTGAACTTAGTGCCCCCTCCTTGTATGGAGACCAACTCTTTGTGAAGGGCATCGGCCAAGAATTCAACATAATCAAAGTGTAGTGCTTGCTGGCTTTGCACATTGGCACTCAGAACCATGGGAGCAATTTCCATAAACATAGAAGCTTCAACACCAAGCAACTAGCACATAGAGTAATAAGTGTATTGGAAGTATTCTTCAAATAGCTCTATGGAATATGGGGGATCCTCTATTATGGAAAACATTCTAAACTTATTTTCTTCATCTTGGGGTCTGTGCATAGGCAATCTCCACCTTTTGTAATTGTTGCTCATATTGTAGTATTCATTGAGCAAGTCCCAGATTCTAAATTTTACATCAAAACTAGAGTCTAGTTGAAATACCATCGATATATAATATCTTGTAAAGGGAAAAAACCCATTCCATCCTTCAACTCAACCAGGCGGTTCTACAGATTATAGTTTTTGGCTACTACTTTTAGGAATTCAACATTGACAAATACATTTGGTACTATGAGCTTCCCTAAATTCAGTCTCCATGGGTTTGAGACTAGTGTATTCCTATGCATCTTTTTGTAATGATACATGAAGAGGTCATACCCTCTCATAGGGGTCCATATATCTCCTACATGCTTGTATGTATCTTCTAGTTTCTCTGCTTTAGGATTTAACTGAGCATTCCTCCTAGACCTCTATCTGGACTTTGGGCACTGGTCTATTAAATCCTAATTCAAATGTCTTTCATCTAGTTTTTGTCTTTTGGCCATAAGGTTTTCAGTTGTGTTTTTCATAACATAATGCAAGAGAATTCCACCCCTTCAAATGCAATTTGAACCAAAAGTTTTAAATTTTGAGCTTGGACTACTTACTTGGACTCTCAAGTTGTATCTGTTGAAGAGGCTTGCCCTTGCTCCCCTACATGCATAATGAATCAAATTTTCTCGAGATTGTTTTTGATATACTCGGCTCTAAGCATTGATGGTAGCTCTCTTATCATTAGGGGGATATTTAATTTTCACAACATAGCGTGTCTTGTCATCTTTTTGAAATAATCAATTTTACTTAAAGGGTTTATGATCCTTTATTGGCGGCGGGATTTCGTTATGACCTAAATGGTTTTCACACCGAAATCATGTTCTGTCAAGTCTCTTCTACATCTATTTCTTCTTTCAACATCTCTTTACTTATCATTATGTTCGTCTTTTCGAGGGGACCAGATATTGCCTCTCTTCGATGTCCTAAAATCTCTTTTTATGTTTTTCTTTACTCAGCATTTCTAGTGGCTTTTCGGTGGGACTGGAATCTAAGTTATCCCAACATTCTAAATTTCTTTGTATTATATATTACTACTCTATCAGTGGGATGTCAAGCTGATATTCTTTAGTCCCCTCGATATGCTTCTTACATTCGGGATGTCAAAGAGACTTCCAAAGGCTCGTCCCGATACTCTAAAATCTTTGTCCCTTCGACTCTTTAATATCAGCCCGAAACATTGCCTAAATGCTTGTCTTCATATTTTTGAAGAGACTGTAGGATGAGTCTCCCCGACATGGTGATCTCTCCTCAATACATTATGTATCATATTGTCACTTTATCAGTGTGACACATTTAGGTGTCACACTGATCTCCTGATATATCCTTAATGTCTTTGGGAATATTGAAGAGACCTCTGGACTAGTCACTCCGATATGCCGTGGGTCTTTTATCTTCATATTTTGATTTTAGGGTTAAAACACCTGTGATATGATCTTGAATAACGTGGGTATTTTCAATGTGGCCTTTTGGTTTTAGGGTGAAGGTAATTGACCCAAGATTTATTAGGACTCAGTTTTTAGGCCAATATGGGAATATTTATTATGAAATGGAAAAACATCGTTGTAAGGGTATCATGATGGTGGGAAATGGATTTTTGGATGAAAAAATTTATGGTTTAAAATTTTGTCCCAACATGCCCATGCCATGAGTACAAGGATTTAATGCAAGAGAGGCTACAATGGCACAGGGAGTTGTGAAATCCATCTTCTACAAGCAATCAAGCTTTGGAGGAACATTAATGGTGACTAGGAGAGTCACTGAGAAGTCTCGTCATGTCTAGAATAGTAGAAAATGTGCTTGGAAGGCAAAAGGGTTAGGCCCCAATAGATCAGACTTCCTCCGATCGGTCTTCCACCGATCGGGCTTTGGAAAGGTGAAGGAAGAAGCCCCGGCCTCTGAAGTCTGAGAGAAGAGAAATCATCAAGATTTGTGGGTCAGGCCTTCACCATTGCCTTGTTCTTTGGAAAGAAGAAGAACTAGACCTTCACCTCTGCAACACTTAGCCAATTTGAGAAAATGGCAGAGATCGGACCTCGGGACTTCCGCTTGTCGCCTTCAGAAAATAAGAAGAGAGAAGAGAGAACTCCTGACCTCCACTTTTTGAAAGACTTAGAAATATTTGTAGCTCGGTAGACTTCAACCTTTGGGCCTTCCACCTTCCACCTTCCACCAGATGGAAAGGGAAAAGATAGCAACCCTAACATCCACACTCCACAACACCTTAGAACATTGGAACAACAGAGATCGGGCCTCAGGCCTTCCACCTTCCACCTTCTGCCTATAGAAAAGGAGGAGGAGGAAGAAGAAACCCCTGAAGTCTGATGCCTGAAACACTTGGAACATTAGAAATGACAGAGATCAGGCCTTGGGCCTTCCATCCTCCACCTGCCGAAAAGGAGGAGGAAGAAGAAACCCCCAAAGTCTAACATCTGTCATACTTAGAGCATTTTACTTATCAGGCTTCGGTAAGCGGACCTCTGACCTTCCACCTTTCAAAAAGAAGAACGTGGAAGAGATAACTCCCAACCTCTGTGCTCCAAAAGACTTAGCCAAATACAAGCGACCAAGGTGGAGTTGAGGGTTGATAGACATGGCATGATGAAGAGGAGAAGCCTGAACTCTGAAACTCCAAAAACATTGAAAACACAAGGAAAACTTAGGATTTTTGGGACTTGCCATTTTGGATGGTTTACTCTTGTATTTTAAAAGTTGGGAACACTAGGATCATGGATCCTTAGGCTATTTGGCCAAAAGGCAAAAATAGGATAACAGTTTGGTGACTATGCAGGGGTGTTTGCCTGCTAAATAATGGGATCCAGAGGCCTTATCAATCCATTGGGCACAAAGTCAAAGGACACAACAATAAGAACAAGGGTTGGCTAGACTAATACAAAACTAAACACTGCCTCCAGAGAACACAAAAACACACAACAAGACAAACAATCTCCTAATGAGAATGCTACCTGTGCAAAAGCACTTAGAGTCCAAGGAAAGCCTAAAATAGAAATGAAACTACCTAAACCTAAACTAACCAACCAGAACTGACCTCAAAGAAAGCCATTAACTGGTTCTTCAAAATAATTGCACTTTCTTAACACTTTGTAATGCTTTCCTAGCTTATGGGCAGTTAACAGGAGGTGGGAAAGGGATGGGCTTAAAATAAATTGACAAAACACTTCCCCTAGAATGGGAACAAACTCACTTACCCACTTGAACTGATTATTGATGTTGCTACCTAGAAGTGGATAAGGGGGCTAATCCCACTTATTTGGATGCTTAACTTCATGCTCAGAAGTGAGCATGACAAGAGGTGACTCTTCATGATCTATCTCTAGCTGGGCCAGATGTCTGATAGGACATCCCTTTGAAATGACATGCAAATCAATAGAATTGATATCATGCCTCTGTTCTACTTCTTTCTCTTTGTGTTACTGGTCTGAAAGTTCTAGCTCTTGTGGCTCAATAGGAAATATGGTTGCCTCTGCCTTGTGATCATGTTGTTCAGGGAGGCCATCAGAAGTAGGCTCAGAAAATGAGCCTAGGATCTGCTCAAAGAAAAAATCATCCTTAGGGAATGTTGGTTTGATGCTACATTTTGAGAAAAAAAGATCTATCTCATCCCTAAAGAGGTCTTCCATCTCTTCAAGGCACATAGGGATGAGAAGATCTACCCTAGCTTCATGGTTTTCTAAACTAGGATCAAAAAATGATCCCTACACATGCTCAATGGAGAAAACCTCTCCACCAAGGAGTTGATATCCCTATTGGATAATCAAGAACAAATCTTTAATTTGTTCTTGCCCATGCTCAATCTTAGCATCGCTATTTTCAATAAATATTGGAGCTCCTCAGACAAGGTTGCATCCTCAACCTCTACATTTTTTAGTATAGAGATGCCTTCATGCTCCTTGTCATGAGTTGGAACCTCACCACCGCAGTTGGCCTCACATTATAGCAACCTGCCATCATCCTCCACTATGTCCTCATCCTTTATTTGCAACTCCACATTATTCTTTTTGAGTTGCTCTACAACTGGACCTCTTCACCATGCTTTCTTTGTATTTTGGTTTCATTCATCTTATTAAAAGCATGGGAAAAATCCACAAATGAGCCAAAGTCTAGGGGACTCAACCCTGTACCTGAATCAACACTATCCTCATGCTTGATGCATTATTGCTCCAACTGATTTGACTTAACTTCTTCTTGTAGCAGGTCTAAACTTTTTGTTTCAATGGCATGTGAGGGATCACAAATAGCTAATTGTCCCATAGCTGCCTCCATCACTTCCTTTTCTGGCTCATGGAACCCAGCAACCCATTAAAAAATTGGCATGTCCTCCACCTTTGGGCTAGTGCCAAGACAAGGGGGTTAACATTGAATAGGGATTGGAAGGGTTGCTTGAGCTTTGCATCTCTCTATGTCAACAAGCATATGTCTTAACTGCTCCTCAAATAAGGTTGTGAGATGCATTTTAATTTGCTCCTGGTGGGCCTTTTCCTCTGCCTCCATCTGCTGTTGTTGAATATGAGCCTAATAAACAAGCTCCTTTTGTTGTCTATTATACTCCATCACTCCCTGAATTTCATCCCAGTCCCATTGGAAACCTCAGAGTATCTCCATCACATAATCCTCATTTCTGATATTAAAATTAAAAGGTTCCTACGGTTGATTATACTCCATATTATTTTTAATGTCGTCCAAATGGTCCCTAAGCTCTAGCAGCTTAAGGTAGTCTTATTGGGGCTGATAATAGGCATCATTTGGTTGATAAGAAGACTGAGTAGGGATGGGAGGGAGGTAAGCATCATGAGGATGATGATATTCTATTGTAGTAGGGATGTATGGCATAAAATTAGAGGCATTTTGGGCCAGATACTGCGAGTATGGGGGTCAATAACTTGCATGCTAGCTAGGAGATGGGAGTAGCCATAACTCCCATAATAGCTTGACATTTTAAAGCTTCAAAATGCTAGATAATCATAGAAAATGTCTAAATTAGAGAAAAACGGGTCTGATATCAACAAAAAATTAGATACATACCTAAAAGAGTCACCGAGTGAGTTGTGATGCTCCTGAAAGTTGGAAAAGACCAAAAGTATCACCAAACTTTGATCTTTGATGAATCTTTATGCACTTGGGTTGCTTTCACTAGTGGATTTATTCAAAAGAGTCACCATAGTGTTGAAGAAGACTGTCCTAAATGGCAAGATACGCTAAAAAAAAACACCAAATCCTCCAATGAATGATAAATCTCATCAAATTGGTCCCACCGAGCGTGTCAGAAACTGTTATCTCTTGGAATTGCACCCTGCTTGAAGTTTGTTCAAGCATTCCAATGACACAATAGAATTGATCTCAAGGTGTGGGACCTTACAGATGAGATCAGACCTCTAGAGAAGGCTAGTTCCTCTTTCTGAGCTTAAGGCTTAGAGGAATGACAACTAAATCTAATGTTAAATCTAACTAGGGGAAAAGGGGAAGGAGGAATACTGGAATTTAAAAGAGGTGATGCACTAGATTTAATATGTTAGCCAGGACTGACATAACACAACAATGACCTCAAATACTGAAAGAGACTCACATAGACTTATAGCTTTAAGAGAGGCTCAAATAGAAGACTATAACTAACAGAGGGATCATTTTATCCATAGAATGAGTTACAAACTTCAAATAAACATAGAGGAAAAAGAATGAGAGGAAAAATGTTAGTGATTATATTGATCATGAAGGCCAAATAGCCATTACAAAAGGAAGACAACTTGTTACAAAAGAGTAGACACAAAATAACTATCTACATTCATTGGTGAACAATCAACCAGAGATAGTAAAGGCTCAGAATCGAGCACAATGTATCAAATCCAATTGGTTTTGTAGGTGCATTACAAGGGTTGTAATAACAAACTATATGGCCAGTATAACATCCTAGAAGAACAACTAATAGAATTACATCTTTTTTACATGCATATATAGCTTTTTCAAATCACTATAGCAGCCATGGATGTGGAAGGAGAACAAGGAAAGGACATTGCCCATACTGCAATAACTTCATTCTGATGTCCTTGGAGTGCACCCACATGGCTTTGCCCATGAAATCTATTGGAAAGAAGTGTTCGCCCATGCCATGAGTACAAGGATTTAATGCAAGAGAGGCTACAATGGCATGGGGAGGTGAGAAATACATCTTCTATAAGCAATTGGGCTCTAGAGGAACATTAATGGCAACCAGGAGAGTTGTTGAGCAGTCCTGTCCTATCTAGAACAGTAGAAAATGCGCCTGGAAGGCAAAAGGGTCAGGCCCTAACAGATAGGACTTCCTCCAATCAGGCTTTGGAAAGGTGAAGGAAGAAGCCCTGGCCTTCGAAGTCTAAGAGAAGAGAAATTATCAGGCTTCAGGGGTCAGGCCTTCACCGTTGTGTTGTTCTTTGGAAAGAAGAACTTGACCTCTGCCTCCATAACACTTAGCCAATTTGAGAAAATGGTGGAGATCGGGTCTCGGGCCTTTCGCTTGTCACCTTCAGAAAAGAAGAAGAGAGAAGAGAGAACTCCCAACCTCCGCTTTCTGAAAGACTTAGAAATATTTGTTGCTTGATGGACTTCCACCTTCCACCCTCCACCTTCTGCCAAATGGAAAGAGAAAAGGCAGCAACCCCGGCATCCACACTCTGCAATACCTTAGAACATTGAAATGGTGGAGATTGAGCCTCAGGACTTCCGCCTTCTACCTACCAAAAAGGAGGAGGAAGATGAAACCCCTAAAGTCTAACATCTGAAACACTTGCAACATTGGAAATGATAGATATCGGGCCTTGGAGCTTCCGCCTGCCAAAAAGGAGAAGGAGGAAGAAGAAACCCCCAAAGTTTGACATCCAGCATACTAAGAGCATTTTACTTGTCGGGCTTCAGCAAGAAGACCTTCAGCCTTCCACCTTTCAAAAGGAAGAATGCGGAAGAGAGAACTCCCGACCTCCATGCTCTGAAAGACTTAGCCGAATACAAGTGACCAAGGCAGAGTTCAGGGTTGGCAAACATGGCATGATGAAGAGGAGAAGCCCAAACTCTGAAACTCTAAAAGCATTGAAAGCATAAGGAAAACTTAGGATTTTTGGGACTTAGCCATTTTCGATGGTTTTCTCTTGTATTTCAAAAGGTGGGAACACTAGGATCATGGATCCTTAGGCTATTTGGCCAAATGACAAAATAGGATAACATTTTCCTCACTTGGAACTCACCTAAACATAAGCTCTGCTTATCATCCAGAGACAGATTGCCAGATAGAAAGAGTAAACCAAGTGTTGGAAGATTTATTGAGGATGTATTGCATGAACCATCAATACAAATGGGAAGATTATCTTCCCCTTGTAGAATTTTCTTACAATAATTCCTATCATTCCTCTATTAAGATGGATCCATTTGAAGCATTATATGGAAGAAAATATCAAACTCCTATAAGCTGGGATAAGCTAGAAGATAGGATTTTCCTTCATCCAAAAATGCTATCAAAAATGGAAGAGCAAGTCCATCTGATTAAGAAAAGGCCAGCGGAAGCGAATGATAGATAGAAAAGTTATGCAGATGCTAAGCGCATTGCAAGGCATTTCTCAGTGGAAGAAAAAGTCCTTTTAAGAGTTAAACCACAAAAGAGTTCTATTAAGTTTGGAAAGACATCCAAACTAGCTCCTAGGTATGTGGGTCCCTTCAAAGTTCTCAAGGAGGTCAACCCAGTTGCATATAGGATTGCTCTACCGCTAGCTCTTGCCATGATGCATAATGTTTTCCATGTTTCTTATTTAAAAAAGTATATTGCAGGAGATAATCATGGTCACGGGAATTCCTGATTGGAATGCCACACAGGTGAAGGACCTAGGAGTGCTAATGATTGATCCCATCAAGGTGCTCGAAACATGTAAGCTACACTTGCATAATAAGGACAATACTCAATGCAAGGTCTAGTGGGACCAGTATGCAGAAGAGAATGCCACCTAGGAGAATTATTATGATATTTATCAAAGATTCCCTCATCTATTTTAAGCTTTATGTTATGATAAATAAAACTCTTTTTATGTTATAAACTTTGGATACATTAAATCATCGGGGACAATGATTCTTATGGGAGAGATATGTTACATCCCCAAAAATTTAACTATGTTTTACTTGTACTTTCATGTGATTAGATGGATAAGTAATCATAGATTATTGATTTGACGTATGGAAAAATGTCAGCATAAGTCATTGATTATATGGATTATGATTAATGCTTAGAATTAGACATGAGATTACATGTTGTTGAGATTATTTAAGCATGGTGTATAATGACTTGTTGATGATACACTGATCAAAGTTTGATTGGTTGTGAGCGTAAACAAGAAAAAGATTTCCACCTCCAAGAATGGAAGGAGAGTATCATTGGAGAGAAGGGATTAGATGTTTTTGGAAATTTAGGTTTGCCATTTGAAGTCTCAAAGTTGTGCATTTTGTGAACCTTCGAGATCATGGGGTAAGTTTCGGTTAGCTTCTCTTTTTCAGTCAATTTTTATTTGATTAGTGTCGATTGGTCATTAGGGGTTTTTGACATTACCCACATTGATTTGGTCAAATAATGTTCAGAGAACATTGTTGTTGATTAGAGTTTAATTTTTGTCTCTCATAGTAGATTCTTGTTTTGTCAGTTTTTACCGAATGATTGTTGTTTCGTCAGTTTTGATTTTGGAGGGGGAGGAAGAAAACCTCTACCCCGTATTCATATTCTATTCCTAATTTTTGAAAGCACCATAATGTGACGATAATTATCTTGGTGTCCAATAATTTATATATGATTATTTTATTGATTATTACTTATGTGAAATATAAGTAATAATTATATGATAGACTTGAGTTTATTTATGCTATGATAATATTTTGTGTCAAGGTGACTCTTCCAAGTCAAGATGGCATGACTCCATTCCCCACTGATCATGGAGAAAGTGGAGGGAGTACAGGATATGGAAGAGTAGGGGCCATGTTCTCCTCAGACCCATGACCCTGCATACAGGGAGTTTCAGTGGGAAGTTGAGATCTTGGTTTTGTTATTCTCATGAATGGGAAAGATGGATAGGATCATTATCATTATTGTTATCGACAGAAAAGAGGACTATTTGGAAAGAACAAAGAGAAAGAACTCTTGAAAGGGAAAAAAGATAATGACTGGAAGGAATTAGAGTCATGGACTGTTATTATTAAGGAGACTATCTTCCAGAACCAGGATTCGGAGTCAGGAGACTCAACAAGTACAGGTAAGTTTATCTAGTAATGATAATACAATTGTATGTTGTTTAGAATTCTTGAATTGGTGCCTATTTCAGGTAGCTCATGAATGACTGATTTGAAATATAGTATAAACTTGAAATTGTCATGCTTCAAATTTTATGTTATTTTATTATAACAAGCCTGTGCATTTTAGTCGACGCCTTATAGGCAATGTTATCCTTGCTTTCTTTTATAAATGAGACTGGCATTGGTGCCAAAAGGCACCTATATATATTCATCTGTGGATAGTTCTATCTACATGGCTTCAATGATAACTCTTTATATATATATATAAACATATATATATACATATATATATATACATATATATACATATATATATACATATATATACATGTATATATACATATATATACATGTATATATACATATATATATATATATATTGTTCACTATAATGATAGTTTTTCAGGGATGAGAACTATGGTATTTGAACCATGTATGTTGTATACTATCAGTGGTGAGAACATTTATAAAGGTTCGGGTCAACTGTGGCACTGAGACCATGGATATTTATGTGAGAATTTTATAGGGTTTGACTTGGAACCCTTATCATATGAACTATTGAGCTTCATATCCTATCTAAGAGCTGCAAGTCGCATTGCTCTGCTCGAAGGATATCAAATGATAGTAATATATTAATACTGCACTAAGTACATGTAGTGATTCGAGCACTAGAGAAATAAAATCATGAGTGTCTCTTAACTTCCATGAAGGGAAATGAGAGAACAAGCTTGATAAGCTCAATTGCTTTGTGAACTTTTATGAATATCTTCTTTATTATAGTGGTATTACTTCGAGAATGAAGTAGAAGGTGATAAAAACCTTTCGAGTCTTTTTTAGACTAAGAGTCTACTAAAATGGAAAAATAGTATTCTTCTTTAATTATATTATTGATTTATTTTTAAACTATCGACTATAATGGGATGTGTTATAATCGATATGAATTTGATGAAAAACCTTGGAATGGGATAAACATTCGGACTAGTCTCACAGAGACAAAGACCAAGAATGGTCTTGAAACTGAAACCAAGAACATTTAAATCTCTTTAAAAAGAAAGGGAATAGAGTGACATGGAGTCACAGGTTCCCTATTGCAGAGGCAACAAGAAAAATTTTGGAATGCATTCCCAGGATCGGAGTCAGAGGTCCAAGTTAGATGGACTAAATGGGAAGTACAATTAAATCTATCCCATGACCAGAGTAGGTCAAACTTTAAACACTATAGGATGAGATAACTTCTAAGTTGAATTAGATGTGGGTGAACAAGCGACTACGTTCATTACAAAATGTCTATGTATAATAAATATTTGGCCAAAGTAATGCATCCATCTCTGCATACATTAGTTGATTCACTGTGCTCCATATGGCATAACTATCTAGTAGTGTCATACATAGTTAGAGCAGATCTATATTTGTATGACTGTGATGGGATATGAAGGACACAACACTAGAGACTCAGATGGAAAACTTATTGGTTCTTTATATCTAATCCCTTTGTGAAGGGTAGGGCCACTTCTAGGAAGGAAGGTGTGCAGGAGACCGCTATTCTATAGTTGGAGGAAAAGCACTTGGGTGATGCTCTCCTTCCCAAGTAGATGACAAGCCAAGACTTATGAAGATAGATATCAAAACTCAAGATGGAGTATATTCTATTTATATGACTTGATAGTCAAATTCTATGTAAATTTATCATTATTTCCATGAGCAAAACATTGTGATTGTAAAGTGAAGGAAATCACTAGCATGCTATCTTTGAATATGTTGTAAATTTTCAGTTTGAAATTGTTCAGAAAAGATATGCTTTTTATATAATGATTATGCAAATGTTTATTGTTAAACAAAATATGATTATGATGATCATGATTATTTACTTGTGAGTAAATTGGGAATGTTAATCTAGGTAATATGAGATGACATGTTACATGAAGGATCTTTGCCATTCTAAGGGGTCATCACATAGGCGATATCATTGTTTGTTTATCATCATTTGAATCATCTCATTATCATTGTTTTTAACATCTACGCCCATGAGGGCACGCACTCTCTATCAATTAATGGTGTTGGGAAGCTTGAATGTTATCTCAAGATTTGACTGAGGCAAGTCCCTAAACATCATAACCCCCAAAACCCCTTATCTTATTGTGTACAGGTTACAGGAGTGAGATCTTGAAAATACAGAGCCACATGAAGACTATGTGAAGAACAGGGTTTTAGGATCAAACAGTTTTGGATAATTCACTCACCAACAACTTGGGTGGTACCACCCATGTCCTCCTACCCTTTCTAAGTTCATATCTGGCATCAGGGCAACATTTGCAACAGCTTTCTAATTCAGACTTTCAGCAAATTCTTCCAGTCAAGACCTGGGCGGTCCCATCTTGGTCCTCTGACACCCCTACTTTCGGGAGATAGGTTTTATCATCTCTCTAATCATCCTTGTGAAGTTGGTTTCTGAATTGTTGTTGTATATTCTCTATTATAAGATAATCATTGTAGAACTAGGGTTTCATGCATTGTTAACCTAGGGTTTGATAAAAAGGCTAAGTTAAATCTGATCCATCTATAACATACCTAAGCACAAGGTCAATAGTTGAGTCCACCTTCATTTGTTAGTGATTTGGATCGACCTTGTCCTTGAATGTTATATGGAAAAGGGTTTTATCTAGTTTGTGTTCTAGTTGTCATCATTCTCCTTTTTCATACTTAACATTTTGGTGAACCCATAGCTTTGAGCATTTGCATCTTGTTGATTGTTCAAATTAGATCTTGCATTGATTTACTGCATATTTATCATTATTCATTTGAAAAAAATTTATAATTTTGGAAAAAGTGCATTATGGCTTATTTTAGTTGTTTCTCTTCGGTATCTTTGCATACATATATCAAATATTTTGAAAGTTTTTACAAATTTATTAATATGCATACTTATGTTTTAGACCATATAGCATCCATGTGTGATATTGATATATTTAAATGTTCTTTGTGTGAAATCCTTGGTAGTATATCTGATTTTGATAGCTTCATAACTCTCATGGGTGTATATCCTTCGATATTGGAAAACCTTACTAAAATCATCTCCATGAATTTTCATGAGAAAGATGATGGTGATAGTTCTTCTTATACTTATACCTATGATTTGGATCCTTCTCCCAAAGTTTTTCCCACTTGTGAGGACATTATGGCACAAGAGGATAAAATCATTGATACATTCCTTAACATCACCTTACCCTCTCTTCATTCCAATGCTCTCCCTTTGAAAGATGAAGCATTAGTGAATGCAAAATATCTTCTCAAAAAGGATCCTCCATGGGTAGATAATGAGAGTTCATATAATAATCTTAAATCTTCTATAGTACATGAGGCTTCTATGGCTAAATCTATGAATCTCTCACCTTTGATTGAATGTTCAAGTACATTGGATATCACTAAGGATGCAAAGACCATGGATAGTTCTACTTTGGTTGCATGTTCAAACCCCTTGGACATCACTAAAGATACAATCATCAACAATTCTCTTAACAACACTTTGACTTCCCTTTGTTCCAATGCCCTCCCTTCAAAAGACAAAGCACAAGTGGATGAAGAAAGGTCTCTCACATTAAATCCTTTAGGGATGGATGTTGAGCTTAATCAAAACAAAAACAATGTTAATTCAATCATCATTAATAGAATTATTCAACCCACTAAGGGGATAGTGAATAAGTGTACTAATTTCCTAAAATCATTGTGCATAAGGCACCTAATGTGCCTCCTTGCTTCAAACCAATGATTATGGTTCAAGGTGCTCCAACACCACCTTGAATCTTGAGTTACATTCTCAATTATGCAAAACAAATTACTCAAGGAAATCAAGTGTATCAAAGTGTGTTGCAAAAACCTAACTACAATGTGGTTGCTCACACATACAATAGGTGAAATAATAAAAAAAGTAAAGAACAGTCAAACATTCTGATCACTTTACCAACTTCTCAACCTATGCTTCCTCAACCACCTCATCTTACTCATAATGTTGGTTGAGATTACGATCTTGTTGAGCAGCTTCGTGCTACTCCCACCAAGATCTCTCTTTGGAAACTCATACAAACATCACCTACATACCATGATATTCTCCAAGAATCTTTACAAAAGGTGATTGTACCACCCGTTGTTAAGCCAAATGATGTAATAGCTCTGTTAGACTATATGCACATGACAAAAATGAATATTCTATTTCAACAACATGAATTACCATCAATTGAAGTTCAAAACCAATATGATCCTCTTGTAATCTCTATCATAATAAATAAAAAGTTGATAAATCAAACTATGATTGAAAATGGATCAGCTCTTAACATGTTTGTAGCATTGATGTGCTACATAAAATTAAGGTTGATGCATCTTTAATCAAACTAGATAAACTTAGCATTCATGGCTTTGATAACGTTGGTAGACAATCACTAGGTACCATAACTATACATGTAAAGGCTGGACCTATGACATTATCTACCCTTATCCATGTCATTCTTGGTACGCTTTTATATAACATCATTCTTGGTAGACCATAGATTTATGCCATGGGGACAGTCCTATCTACCCTTCATCAATCAATAAAGTTTATTTATGCAAATAAACTTCAAACCATTGTAGATGACCTAGATCCAGAAAGTTATTTACAAGTTGAGGCACAGAAATAAGTTGTTAATCACAAGCTTCTCAATAACTTAAAAGTTGATTTATCAATACCTCTTGCCATAGATAATATTGTACAAGATTCCAAATCACCATTGAATGCACTTCTTGGTGAAGATTGGGGTTCATTAGATTGTACTCCTTCCTTTATGGGAGAATATAAACTTATTAACCCTAATCCTGAAACACCAAAAGTTCCCTCGATCTCATCCAAGCAATCTTTGGAAATACCTAAGAAACCTAAGGTTTCTTTAGTAGAAAACAAATATAATACTCTTACTTATACTACAGAATATGAGACTTATGAGGTCCCGCCTTCTTCTAAAGAGATGGAGTCTCTCTATGGTCATGGATTTCAAATCCTTTACAAAAATTGTAACTATGTAGGTAATGGTTGTGGCATAAAACAACAAGGAATCAAAGTACCCTTAGAAGCTGTTACACATAGCTCTTTAGTTGGTATTGCATACCATCCTTTGAAGCCCACAAAAGCTTACCATCATCCTACTCTTAATGTTAACACAATATCAACAAGTCCAACACTTAATTTGATATATCCTAAGATGATAGACATAGATTGTCTACCAGGAAATATCCTGTATGAATCAGGTAAGTATTTCTCCCTCATCGAGCCACACTTGATAGGGTAGCCTCCTCCTCTTAGGTGTATATTTTTATGTGTTGTGTTCCCCCGTGTAGTGTTAAATGTTTGTTTACGTCTCCTTGGATGACCCTTAATACTCTTGTAAGGTCAAGTATACAAGGAGACTACCTGCATTGTGACATTCCTTCTATTTGTTTCTCTATTCTTCTACACTTCTCTTGTTGCAATTGTTGTGTGTGGTGCCTTGGGGGCATAACATTATGGAGGATGTCTTGGGGGCATCTTCCCATGTTGTGAGCCTAGGTCATTTTTGTTTCCTCTCTCATTTTTTTATTGCATTCTTCTATATTTATACTTGTGGCTCTACTAGTCGATGGATGACGACAACAAGTATACACTTCTGATAAGGACTGTGTGTCCCTAAACAAGAAAAAAAATGGACCCTATCCATATATGAAGATGGGGGTAAATTGTTACTGACGTATGACTAGTAGAATTATTTTATATCATGATGTGATTGTATATCGTACATTGTGAAACTATTGTAACAAACCATTGCAATACTCTAAATCTGCTTCTATGCACTTTGGAATGTTCTTGTCTCAACTTATAGCTACACTCGATTCTAAGATACATGAAGTATAACCTCATAGCTATACTTGGTTCTAAACCTGTCAGTATAGCCTTGGTTTGTTTGAGCAGCAGGTTGCCTTATTTCTATATCAGTTTCATGAAATGATTTGGTTGTTATATTAGCTTAGATGTTCTAACCAAAGCTTATTATTGATCAATGGTTATTAGAAAATGATATTGATGTGCTTCTACTGTGATTGTTGGAAACAATTCAGTGATTGTAAGCACATGTCACTTCAAGGTATGGGCTTTGTAAGATCTCTTATTCCTTTGCATGTTTTCAACCTTACCTTAAATGTGATTGCTACCAACAAGCAGGAGAAACCACTTTAAGGTGGGGGCATATATTGTGGTAAATGCTTGGATATCTTAGATATTGTGATAAATTGTGTTGTGTCTACTACCTTTTCACTGTAAGGCATCTTTGCGATGCAGGTGGGGTTGTATACTTTGTGTGTTTGTGTATACTTCCTTTTCATTATAAGTCATCTCCATGATGTAGGTGGGGTTGTACACTTTGCATGCATGCTTCCTTTTCACTGTAAGGCATCTTCATGATGCAAGTGGGGTTGTATGCATTTGAAATCCCTTTTGTGGAAGGTGAGGTTGTGTCTTCCCTTGAGTGGTTGCACATCCTTCTTGAAAACATCCTCTCACGTGAGGCAGGGTTGGGTCTTAAGTTACTCACCCTTAAGCAATTATTTGGTAGTCGTGGTAGCATACTCGATGATCAAGTGTGTTTGGTGTGTATTAGATGGTGGAGCATAGTGATGAGCTCCTCCCCATCACCCCTGTTTACTTTGTATAAGATGTATAGTGGGTTGATGACACACTCTACAGTGCTCATGTATTCTGTGTGTTTTGTGTGTTTTGTGGAGGTGCATAGCAATGAGCTCCCCCCATGCTATGTGTCTTGCATGTTTTGTGGAGGCATATAGTGATGAGCTCCCCCCACATTGTGTGTTTTGAGTGCTTTGATGGTGGCACGTAGCAATGAGATCCCCCATTGCCCATTACTATATCATAATTATTTAATCATGTCTTATCTTCGTGTATACATTGTGTATTGCATGACCATGTTCATGTCTTCTCCATGTATTGTGTGCTTCTTTATTGTCTTCTTTGTGTTTTGTGTGTTTATCATGTGTCTTCTTATGTTTTCCTAAGCTTGGAGGCTAGAAATGGTCTTCCAAACTTAGGGTGTGCTATTGGCTCTAGTGTTTGATGTGCTTGATGTGTTTTGACCATACTTTAATACATGTATTGATCATAAGATCATACACACATTAAAGTGGGGGCTAAATGTTATAGAGTAAAAAGTGTCCTCTTGTCTTTTTACCTCCTTGTTCAACTCCTAGGTCCGCATGATTACATTATACATTCAAAATGTTTATCCTGACACAAAATTGACTGACACCAAAGAAAAATTACGATATGGGCCCCTTCATTTACCTTACCCGGGACCCAAAAAGGGTTGATGGACCTGTGTGGTACCGCCCATGTCCCCCTTTTTGGTCTAGCCTAATTTGAATGCATGTTAGCCTAGGACCTTCCTAAAAGTTTCTTCTTGTTAGCTCTTTTGGTTTGAATTTACAAATATGAGTTGGAAAGCATATATAATTGTGTTTATGAGTTTATTTGTAACTAGGTTGGAAAGAGCTAACTTGAGATATTAAAGTGAAGCAAGCAAAAGCATTCGTTGTGATTTTAGAGTAGATTGGTGTATTATTATTGTGTGTTTGTTGTAGGCATGGAGCTATCATATATCCCCCTCAGGATTTGAAGGATCTTCACCATTCTAAGGCATCATCACATAGGTGATATCATTGTTTGTTTATCATCATTTGAATCATCTCATTATCATTTTTTCAGCCTCTACTCCCACAAGGGTACAAACTCTCTATCAATGAACGGTGTTGGGAAGCTTGAATGTTATCTCAGGATTTGACTGAAGCAAGTCCCTAAACACCATAACCCCCAAAACCCCTTCTTATCTTATTGTGTGTAGGTTATAGGAGCGAGATCTAGAAAATACAAAGCCATAGGAAGACTATGTGAAGAATAAGGTTTCAGGATCCGAAAATAGTTTTAGAGAATTCACTCACCAGGGACTTGGACGGTACCACCCATGTCCTCATACACTTTTTGAGTTTAGATCTGCCATCAGGGTAGCATTTGCAACAAATTTCTAGTTCAAACTTCTGGTAGATTCTTCCAGTCAGGACCTGGGTGGTCCCACCTTAGTCCTCTGAAACCTCTGCTTTTAGGAGATAGGTTTTAGCATCTTTCTGATCATCCCTATGCAATTGCTTTTTTGAATTGTTGTTGTATATTCTCTATTATAAGTTGATCATTGTAGAACTAGGGTTTCATGCATTGTTAACCTTGGGTTTTATAAAAAGGCTAAGTTAAATCTGATCCATCTATAACATACCTGAGCACAAGGTCAGCAACTGAGTCCACCTTCATTTAGTAGTGATTTGGCTCGACCTTGCCCTTAAATGTTATATGGAAAAGGGTTTGATCTAGTTTGTGTTCTAGTTGTCATCATTCTCTTTTTTCATACTTAACACCCAACAAGGGTCGTTGGTCTTCGGCATTTAATCATGTTTTCATGTGTCAAATCCAGGGTTGTGTCCTTGGCTATCTGCAATTAGGAATCCTATAATTGCCAGTCTATTTAACTAATTTTGGTAATCTTATTTGCTATGGCAATTAATGCTACTGATTTATTTGCTATGAAAGTAAATTATGAGAATACTGGAAACAAAGTTGAAATAGTACATTGCTAATATTGACCTATTCTAATCCATACAACTGAAGCATACATTCATCTATGAGAAAACAATAACTATCTTCCTAAGAAGAATCTGAAACAAGATAATGAACAAACAAATACTAGCCTCTTGTCTTGTTGGTGGAAGTGGGCCCTTGCTCCTCACCCTCAGGACTGAAGACTAAGGCAATGAATCAGTACAGGAATATAATATCACAATCCTTCTTCAGTCTAATCCCATCAGTATCCTTTTGTATTTAGAAAAGTATCTATATCAAATGAGATTACAATAATAATAATCTATATCTTTCTTCTACTTCTACCTTATATGTTTATATCAAATCCAGCGATGAGATATCACTTACTCTAACTATCAGTTTATCTATGAGATAACATCAATATCTTATTCTATCAACTATTTAACTACAGAGTAAAATCATGCAACTGAAATAGATTTTAGTGGAACAACAATCCCACTAAATTTGGAGTCTTAGTTTCAAATAACAACTAGGCAGCGAGGCCCTGAAATATAGGTACTTAATCAGTTTGTCGAGAACTCATGCAAAATCAATGAAAGAGGAATTAAACTTCTAGCAGTTAACTAGAGTCTTCATTCGATTACTCAAGCGTTAGCTGAGTAATCCTTGGAGCACTCCAATTGCCACCGGAAGTGTTGACTAATAGTGGTGCTGGAACTCTGCATTGTATTAAGGAGGCTTCGAAGGTGTGTACTTCTGTCTACAGCTCCAGAGATGTGCTTATCACTTCTGTCCAACTCCAGAGATGATTCACCCTTGGTCCTCTTATTTCAAAATCTCTCCAATCATATTGGAAAACATCAGAGACTGGTGTGGTATCCTTTATGTCAACTCTGGATATTGTTAGGACCATCTCCGGAGATGCTTAAAATTGCCTTTGCCTGAACATCTACACCTGTAGGTTCAAAAAGAGAGAATTTCTGCATATTTCCATTAAATTGCTGCACATTAGTCCTTCAATCAAAAATCATGACTTTTGGTAATTCATCTCTCATTAATATAATTAGAACAAATCTTATCAGTCTACTTTGGTGCAATTATCAGGACAATGTAATAAGAAGGGTGGAAAACAGAGGTAAAAAGGTGTATTATTATGGGTGCTACCTAGCACTCATCAACACCCATGTACAATGAATTCCCCCCAAAGAGAAGAAGCCCCCCAATACAAAGAAGTAGAAACCCCCCACAAGTAGAGAGAGAAACCCCCCTAGAAGAGAGAAGAGAAGAAAAGGACTAAAAATCACCCCCCGAAGTGGACACCTGTCGTACCCCCAGCAAACCTCACAAATGAAGGAACTTTCTCTGAGTGAAGGGTTTGGTGAAGATGTCTACGATCTTCTCTGATGTCAGACAGTACCTAAGATCAATTATCTACTCATGAATCAACTCCCAAATGTAGTGCATGTGGATCTCAATGTGTTTGGTCCATTGATGATGGACCAAATTGTGAGAGATCTATATCATACTTTGGTTGTCACAAAAGATGAATGTTGGCTTCTAGAAGGGAATACCAAACTCAATGAGAATATTCTAAAGCCAAATGATCTTAGTAGCAGCATTAACTACTCCTTGATACTCAGCCTTTGTAGATGAAAGAGTAATTGCAAACTGCTTCTTGCTCAACCAAGAAACTGGACCAAAACCAAATGAGAAGCATACTCTGAAGTAGACTTGTGATCCTAAGAATTGCCTACCCAATCTAAATCTTTGTGATCCTAAGAATTACCTACCCAAGCTAAATATTTGTGTCCCATCAATTCAATATCCATGCCTACTACATAATAAATCCCATAATTGTGAGTTCCCTATACATAGTGAAGAATCCACTTAGTTTTCTTCCAGTGTAGCTCATGTGGCTCTTGCATGAAACTGGAGACCAAGCCCATAGCATATGACAAATCAGGCCTCATGTGAGTCAACTACATGAGACTCCCAACTAATTAGAGGTAGAATCCACCAAAGGTGAAGAACAATGAGCCTCAAGTTTGACTCTTGACAGAAATGGAGTCAACGCAGGCTTACAGTCAACCATGTGAAATCTGGAGAGCATATCAAGTGCATACTTGGGTTGTGTAATGAAGATACTGAAAGAAGACTGAGTGATCCCAATCCCTTAGAAGTAGTGCAAAAGGCCCAAGTCAGACATTAAGAAACGATCATGGAGAGCAGTTTTCACTGCTTTAATGGTGGATGAAGAACTCCCTATGATCATCAAGTCATCAACATAAAGGACCAAAAATAGGAGTGAATCATCCTGCTACAAAATATAGACATTCGGATCAGAATGGCACTGAGTGAACCTGAATGTGAGAAGGAAGGAGTCCATCTTGGCATACCAAGCCCAAGGGGCCTATTTGAGGCCATAGAGGGACTTCTGAAGATGACACACAAGTGAAGGATCCTGAATAAACCCCTATGGTTGTTCCATATATATCTCCTCTTGAAGGTCACCATGAAGAAAAGCACTCTTCACATTAATTTGATGAACTTCCCAACGATGGTATGTAGCAATGGCAAGGATAAGTTGGATGGAATACATCTTGGCAATTGGTGCAAAAGTCTCAAAGTAATCAATCCCACGAACTTGGGAGAATCCTTTGGCAACCAAGTGAGCCTTATGCTTATCAACTAACCCATTTGTAGAAAATTTTATCCTATAGATCCACTTGCATCGAGAAATTTTCCTTCCCTTAGGAAGGGGGACTAAATCCCAAGTATGGTTCCTCTCCAATGAACTAAACTCTTCGTGCATAGTAGCATCCCACTTAGGAACACCAGAAGCTTCTTGAAAGGACTATGGATCAGAAGCTAAAGCAAAGAAGAGATGTGAAGCCTACTGAAACTGTCACCCTTGTTCTTCTAACATTTGAAGGATCATGAACCCAATCACCTACTGACTCTAATGTCTAACAAGCCCAAAGAGGCACAGTAGGAGAGTCTGGAGGAGAATCATCACCCTCTAAATGGCGACTAGGAGGAGAGGAAGATGAATCCTCATAATCATCATCGCCATATGAAGTGGAGGAAGAAGACTCCTCATCAAGATTAGGAGGATTAAGATCCTCAAAACAATTATCATCATGTCATAATGTCTCCAAAGTGATAGTAGATGGAGAAGTGGTAGGAGAGAAACTGGAAACATCCTCTTCAAAATGAGTACTCCTCTCGATGAATAGCTCATGAGTGGTGGGATGAAGAAGCATGTAGCCTTCGACACTATCTGGATACCCAACAAATATTGAATTTGATTGCTCTTCTTACCCATAGCCTTGCATTTCTCTACTGGAATGTGGGCCCATGAAGAAGAACCAAACACTTGAAAGTGCTTTACTTTGGGTTTCTGACCAGTCCAAGCTTGAAAAGGAGTGACCCCCTTCATAGCTTAGTGAGGAACCTAGTTCTAGATGTAACACATAGTTAATGGCCTCTTCCCAATACTAAGGTGCCATTGACTTGGAGTAAATCATACAATTAGCCATTTCTTTCAAGGACATGTTATTTCGCTTTGTGACACCATTCTATTGTGGACTATAGGGAACTGTGTGCTAAAGATCAATGCCCTTTGAGGCACAAAACTGCTCAAACCTATGGTTGTAATATTCCCCCCATTGTCTATATGTACAATTTTGATGGCCTTCCTAGACTATTTCTCTGCAAAAGCTTTGAAGTCCTGAAAAGACTCAAAGACCTCAAACTTTTGTTTGAGAAAATATACCCATGTGTATCTAGAAAGATTGTCAATGAATGTCAGAACATATCTATCCCTACTGAAAGAAGGATGTGTAAATGGGATTTCCAAGTCACTATGTACGAACTCGAGAAGTTGTTTGGCCCTTCATACTTTGCCTTTATCATATTTCTCTTCAGGATGCTTACTAAGAATGCAACCTTGGAAAACTCCATCAAAAAACTAAATAGAAGGCAACCCTAAAACCAAGTCTTGTTGACTGAGCTGCTGCAAGTAATGATATTTCAAGTGGCCAAACTGTTCATTCCACAAACAATTCACCTCATCTGATTGAGTGAGCAAATCAAGAGAAGGAGAATTAGGAACAAAGTGAGAAAAGTGATGCAGTGTGGACTGATGATTAACTTTCCCCATAGAAACTATAGACCCACTTTGCATCTCACTAATTACCATTGTGTCTGGAGTGAACTCAACCCACTTGCCAGAGCCAATGTGAGTGATTTGATAAATAGACATGAGATTAGTTGACAAAGATGGAATGCATAGAACATCATGAAATGTTCCTTTGCCCACATCAACAAACCATCTCCCATGCACCTCAACAAAAGTGTCATCACCCAATAGAATAGATGCCATGGAACATGACTCCAAGGAGGCAAAACTACCTTGTAATGAAGCCATGTGGTGCAAAGCACCTAAGTCAATAATCCAAGATTTTGTATGTGAAGAAACATCAATTAGGGCCTTTCCCTTTCCTTTCCCCTAGATATAATTAGTGGCCTTTGTCGACTCTATAGCTAAATCATGTTTAGCTTAATCTGGAACCTTAATGTTTTTCTTTTCAAGAAGATGAGTTAGATGAGCTATTTGATTTTTCAAACATTTGTGCTCATCATGTTCATTTTTTTACAAAAGGCACACTTAATCATTTCCTTCTTAGATTTGTCATCTTTAGAGGAAGAAGATTCAAAGATTGACTTATGCAGCTATACCCATGCAACCAAAACAAAATCCTCATCGGGTGAAGTAGTTAGAAAAGGGAACTCATAGGGACTCCTCTCTTGTCTTCGACCCAGTAGACAATGTCTCTAACACAATGCTCTCCAAGTTTGCTAAGACCCTCAAAGAGAGTGCTCATGCTTGAATGTGTTATAAGGTAAGGGCTAATCAAGTGGAGACATTCAGAATCAAGGTCTAGAGCTCAATCTTAGCCCAATATGTGGTTCCAATAGTCCACCCCTGCTATAAAATAGTCAAAGCATGCACCAGGTGCTACAACTCTAGTAATGGGACTATTCAGGGAAAGATGTTGCAAGTTGAGGTCTCCACCTCTACCATAAGGGAGATGCTGAAAATTGACTATGATTCCACATCCCTCTTTTGTAACTTCACCAAGTTACAAAATATTTAGGATAACAAATAAAATAAGCTGGGGTTTTAAATAAAGAGCTCCTTTGTGAGGAAAGCAATACCATCATGCCACAAATCCCCATAGCCCTGCCTTTACTCATGCAAGACATGCAGGATGCTTGCTTAATGATGGCATTTCTCTTAAACCTTGATGACAATCGTAGTGTCCATGAATTCTAGCTTGGAGCCCTCTTCAAGGTGAAAATTGTCTCCAAACGCCATGGTTTATGGCTAGACTTTTCAAAATCCATTGCTAACGGACACCATTTTTAGCTGGCCAACTTTTAGAATCAACAATTTTCAAGTATTCTAACTTTCTTCTCCATTTAATCCTATTTCACAACTCTCATTTCTTTTAGTCATATATGCAACTCGCCACCTGTGATAATTTAGTGGACCCCAAAAGGTCATCCCAGTATCAACGTGGACTCATATTCTGTTAGATACCTCTGACTTCTATGATTTTTTTGAATGCTTCCTTGTGCCTATGCTTGTCGACCTCAATCAAGAGGATCACCTTTTTCAGCTGAGTGAAACTCAATTGGGTATGTTGACCAATAGTACGGTTCCATGCGGCTAGTTTTTTGGTGCTCACCATATAATGGTCTGAGTGTATGGTTTCAAGCAAGAGATTTTTAGAGTACCTAGGTTCCTCATAGAATGAATCTTGGATCTCAAGTTAATATGCCATCTGGATGTCCTCAATGTATCATATGGAGCTGGGAAGATAAAGAAGGCATTCTATGACCTTCCCTTATCCAAAGGTGGCATAACAATGAATAAAAGAGGCGTAGAATTCCTAATGATAATGAAACTTGTTGATCTCAAGATTGATATTATAGATGATAAATGGTACTATTATCCTTTAGGATTCATGGCATCCTATTTTGAGAAGTACAAGACTAAAGGCACATTTGTTCATGAGAGTCAGCCAGTGATTGAAGACAAGAGGTCCCCTCGGATAGAGTCTCTAAACATCTATGTTGAGTTGGATGAACTCCTTGCCAAGCCATGTGCTACATATGAAACCTTCTACAAAGCGGTATGTGCCTATGACCACTCCAAGTTAATTATCCATGGCCTTAGGCAAGCCCTCAAAAGGAAGGAGTAGAATGAAGAAACTATCAAGACCTATTGGAAATATAGGTAGGAAATTGTAGAGCCGAAAATGTCATTCAAGGTCATGGATAGTGATGAAAGGTGGGAGGATCTATAGGATGGATTGCATGATTCACATAAATCCTCATATGACATGAGTAATATTGATCAAGGATGGGTAGCCACATGATCTATAGGAGGAGAGGATGAAATAGCTTATGACTTCGAGGAAGGTAGTGACTCATTGGAGGCAGTTTTTGAGCCTCTTCTTGAAACAAGCCACAAGGCATTGCCCCATCCACTATATCAAGTGGGAGTATAGAGATCTCAAATGCCCACCCATTCGGTCCATTCATCTATAGCAATTAAAGACCCTAGGGCAGAATCTACACAGGGCTTTATGGTTGCGCAACAAACATATCAAGAAGTAAGTCGAAAGGGGAAGGAACCTTTGGAACAAGTTCACCTTAATTTTGCATCATAGGTAGCCCCTCCCACTGCCACAAAATAATTGTTGGTGAGTATTGTGAAAATTTAAGAAGTAACATAGGAGGCTAGCCTATCTCCAGAGAGACCCTTGGAAAGGAAGAAAAGGAAGATTTGACTTCAAAAGGATTCTGATGAAGAAGAAGCCCCTCTAATAGCAAGGTTGCAAATAGAATCGTTGATCCCCACTAGTGTGTAGATAAATATTTCTTCCCCTCTTCCTGCTACTACTCAAATAGCTCCCACTATAACCATGGCCACACCTCTTACACCCATTGCCACAACTCCTACATCTACCCCTTCAACCCTCTTGTCACATTACCTTCTCGTCAAGCATTTAGGGTACTGCAAATTCCTTTTCCACCTCCATTCACCACATCCCCATCCATGCCCACTATTCTTAGCCTCTCATCATTCTCTCCATCCACACTCATTGCGATGACTCCACTACCTCAGGGGCAGTTATGATTCCTCAATATTAGCAGATCAATGTACCTTATAGATTCCTCAAGGGGCCCCTTTCGTTAGAGGACCAGTCACATCCCCAGCATCCTATCACCAATAGATGTAGAATGTGTGGAAAGCATGCAAGGCCAAGCTAGCACCAAGAAGGCAAAAGGAGGGTAAAGCTCTAACTCAGCCCCACATGAGGTCTTTGTATGACCCTGCTCAACAATCACTAATGAATGCTCATGTGACACCTCTGGTCGATAAGCCTCAGGAAAAAATGTGCACTGAGGATTATTCTATCCAAGAAATTTCTATGAATATCTCCCAGGCTCACCCATAAGATCAGGTGGAATTATTGAAGGAGACTTAGAAATCTATTACAATGGATTTCCTCAAAACTAGCTGCTAATTGGAGAAGAAACATGTAGAGCTAGGCTTGATCAAGGATACTTTAAGCCAGCTTAGGTAGGAAGTGAAGGTTAAGGACCAGGAGATAAATAGGTTGGCCCAGGATAAATAGGTAATGATCACAAGGGAAGCCCATATGACTTTGCAATCTCATGAGATAAAACTATAATCAGATCTCAACAAGGTCGAATTGATGGTGAATGGTTATAGGAAGATATTAGAAGAAGCTGAGAAGCAGGAGAAGAATAAGATAAGAGTTGACACAACTCCATAATGCCTCCTTCAAATTAGAGGCTACGAATCAATTGTTAAAGGCTCATCTTGCAACAATAGAGTCACAGCTAGAACAGGTCAAGGTAGAAATGCAAGCTATGAACAATGTGCCACAAATGATTCAATTGATTAAGGACCTCTATGCTTCATTTTGGACTAGGATATTTGAAAGTTCAATTGAACTTAAAGGAGTGCTCAAATTCATATCGACGGCTTAAAAACTTGTGGTCTAGGTGAAAATGGAGGTGGACCAGACCCTTCAAGTCCTTGCTCCTAGAATGTCCTAGACTCAAGCCGTGCAGGACAAGCTTTATAGTCTATCAGAGGAATCTCTTCTATTTTCTATAGTCAATGATTGGTATGTTGTTGCAACCAAGGTGAATTGGGTTAAAAGCAGGAACAAGGCTGCCCTAAAATGTAAAACACAACTAAAGGGTTTAGAGCAACCCGTGAGTGGGATGAGGGGGCATATTGATTCATTAGTCCAAATGGGACTGCCCTCTCCTTTCCAAGATAATAGATATGTATTTGATGAAGAATAATATAAGGTGGTGCTTGAAATCAAAAAGGGAGACCAAACATCTTTTAAGGGCTAGGTATAGACACCAAGCGTCATAGAAGTTGAAATAGTTCTTTAGCTTCTGGCTCAACTCAACTAGAGTAGGGGTTGAAAGCTATTACAAAGAAGCTGAAAAGTATCTCCCATAAGGAGATAATTGAGCTAAGAAGAGTGTTTGAGGCACTGAGGAAGAAACTCCAACCTTCAGAGCATGAATGGGCATCTTTGTAAATTACCCTCGAGGCTCTTTTTGGTTATTTTTTCTCTCCTTGTTTTCAAAAATTTGCTTCTATTTTTGAGATCTAGGATTCGATGCACGCGAGCGCCCTTCCCCGAGAGTCACCAAGAATTGTAGAGCATTTTGGCTCTACATTTTGTTTTGAATCAAGGTGGATCAATGTCAATCTACTATAGACAGCATCAATTTTGAATCATAAATAGGTGAAAGTATTTTGGCCCTTATCGAGATTGAAATTAAGATTAATTAGCCTGACGCCTTCCAAGAAAGGAGCATGTGGGAAGGAAACACGTGGAGGCTTTTTGCATCTCTAAGCTTCAACAGATTTGATAGAATCTTCCATTTGTGCCAGGTTGCCAAGTGTTACCAATTTTGCCTAAGGGTGGGCCTAGGTTCTGCAATATCCCAAATAGGATAAAAATGAATTTTCTGATTTAGGGTTAATCCTTATGTCTGATTTATAATTTTCTGTTGAAACCCTAATTTTTGAAGTTCTAATTTTCAAATCAGACTTATACAAACACTTATAACAGCCCAATAGACATGCCAAAACATCATACAAACATTGCCAACATGATTGCCAATAACATCGTTGAATTACACAATGAAATACACAATGAAACCACTCCAATTTGCATCCACTATGGACTGAAATGTAAATCAAAAGTATGCTACTATAATTCAAAAATATGAAGTCTTAAAATACATAGAGATATTATGGACATGCAAGCCAACATGCCCAACTACAAAGCTACTATAAACCCTAAGGTTTGTACATACCAAGATACATGACCTTCAATTGATGGAAAATGACCTCCAAAGTGTGGCACTCCAATTAGGGCTTGAAACCCTAAAATAAATGAATCTCCAAACACCAAGGAAGCTACTCCAAAGTGGCGCACAGGTCTGCTAGGGTTTGCTACTTTGGAAAGGATGGTAAATGTTGCCCATAGATGCTCTAACAAACCTCCCAAACTCCTCCAATGATGGTGCTCTAAAGGTAAGGTGAAAACCCTAAGCAAATGATTTCACAAACACCAATGAATGATACACAAACAAGGGTGAATCATGCCTACAATGCTACTGCTCCAAATCTGAAACTTCTTCACACCCTAATTAGCCAACAACTCCCAAAAATCACCTCCAAATGAAGTCACTCCCTCTCTGTGATATGGCACTCCAAACCTAGGGTAAAACCCTAGCAATTATGCAACACAACTCACCCAACTAAGAATCTTGCAATCTGATGTAGGATTTCTACTCTTCATCTCCACCAAATAGCAATGAAGTGCAAGTAGATCCCCATCATGGAACCTCCAATAGATGAGCTAGGTTTCCATCCAACCCACCTTGAAACACAAGGGTTTTTATCCTTGGTTTCCTTGCCCAACTTTCATCACAACCAAGAGAGATAAACTCAAGTAAAAATGAAGTATCAATGATATCATCCAAGGTCACAAAATGACCTTACATTTATACAAGTCTTCTCTCCTCCCTTCTAGCTGACATAGGAGATATTATATTTTAGTTTTTAAGATGTCTTTCCCCTCCTTTTAGGCCGACCCAATGTGAACTCTCAATTCAAATTAAAGATTTGAATTGTTAAATCATTTTCCCCTCTAGGTCATCCATCTTATGGCACTCACATGAACAAGTATTATTTTATTATTTCATTCCCTCCAAGTCATCCTCTTGAAGGCGCCCAAAATTGAATAAATATTATTTTAATACTTTCAAGATTATCCCTCTCTCATGGGCGTTCACATGGGACCTATATTATTTTGCAAATTGTACTTTGTCTTCTCCAAGGTGATCATCCAACATAGGAAAATAATATCAAAATCACCTTATACACAATTGCCTCTCAAAAGGATAAATTTCCACACTTGACCATCTCTAAGATGGTTCACTCCACTAGAGGGAAAATTATTTTATTCAAATAATATACATCATAATTATTAGAAAAATATGATAAGTCACTTCCCATACTCAATTTACCCACCAAAAATTTTGAAGTGTGAAAATTAGCCCATTAGGCCTTCTTCAGTGATCATTTTGAAAATGGGGACATTGCAATCCTCCCTTCTCAGAATTGCTTGTCCTCAAGCAATGGAAAACCTATATCCTATGAAACACTATCAAATGACAAGTATCTCTATCCAACCAAATGTCCTGTGATCACTCCACCTTTCAACCTGTGGTTGCATCCTCCAAGTAGAATATGAAGAATGATATGAAAAATGAGCTCCGGAGGCAAAACTAGCCATACACACTTGAACTCACATTGGCTCCATTCCCCAAATTTGGGAATCTTGCTCCTCCTCCATGTACTCTGCCTGTGCAATAATAAGAATAAGAGTGTAAATCCCTCAACCACAAGTACCCATATCTTCATGTCTCCAAGCTTCCACTGCTTCACTCTGATATAATCATCAATCCACAAGTTGTGAAGCAACTCATCATGATCCCAATGAAATGATGTGTCATGCATGCCACCACCAAGATCCCAAACCATCGCATCATTACATTCATCAAACATGAGTAGATGAAAGTATCTCAAGGGCCTATCAACACCAAACAACTCTTCAACTCCTATGGATCTCCCATGGATGTGTAAAACACCCATCATAGGTGCAAGAAAAAACATATCATCTCCTCCTAGGTTTCTGATGTAGATCAGAACAACAACCTCCCAACTGAAAATTAGACCTATATGGATACAAAAAATGCTTCTAATGACATATGATGATAGAGTATCATCCATATGCCATCCCCCAATGATGAAGAGATGATCCAAGTCACTCTCAAACACCCAAACAACTGTTGTCCTCCAAGAGTTCTATAAGAAATCCATATACCATGAAGTAGAACAACCATCGCTAATCAATGCTTGAAGTAGAGACCCATGAACTTGAGTTGGAACAACAATGTCTTCATGCTCACTTCCATTCCCTACACCATAGTCCAGCTGAAACACAAACATTAGTAACTCAAAATCAAACATCCTTATGACAACACCTCCATACCTTATGTTATAGCTCAGCTGCAACTCCATTCCTCCAAGTGTATGCCACTCAAAGGCAAGTGTCTCCAAGATATGTGTCATAGAATTCCAAGTTAGGGAAGCCTCCAACTCTACCAAGGAATTATCAATATTATAAGTTTGTACCACATCATCAATCAACTCTTCAAACTCTTCATGAATGACCAAAGGCTCATTCAAAATTGATCCACCTATGACTCCCTCTTCATGTGTAGACATGACACTAGTGGCTGATCCACTAAGTGTGTGCTCCACCACTCCATCCAACTCTATGACTTGAGCCTTCAAGGGGCTCTCAAATAGAGGTAACTTGTGAACCTCATGATGCAAATAGAGTACACAAACAAAAATTTTAGAATCATACCTTCCCTCTTGTTTCCCTAAATCTTCATGTTCTTCTTGCTTGCTCCCCTCAAGAGGCTTCTCCTTTTCTTGCTCAGCCTCTATGCAGTCTTCCCTTGGAAGAAATAGAGATCTAAGGTGTGACTCCCTTTGTTTCCTTGCTAGATCTAGCTAATTGCAACCTTCTTTGACCTCCCGTAGGTGTTGTCTAGCTTGGGCAGCCATCAAATTTGCCTTCCTATCTCTTTGTATCCATCCATCACATATGTCTTGAGTCTTCTTGACATCCTCCTAGGTATGGTGTACAAAATCAAACTTGTTGTGGCTTGAATCTTCAACACACTTCTCATGCTTAACACTCAAATTTTGAGTGCCAATATTGGGTGACTCTTCCACCTCATTTCTCCTTTTCTTGCTCAACCTCTATGCAGTCTTCCCTTGGAAGAAATAGAGATCTAAGGTGTGACTTCCTCTGTTTCCTTGCTAGATCTAGCTAATTGCAACCTTCTTTGACCTCCCGTAGGTGTTGTCTAGCTTGGGCAACCATCAAATTTGCCTTCCTATCTCTTTGTATCCATCCATCACATATGTCTTGAGTCTTCTTGACATCCTCCTAGGTATGGTGTACAAAATCATACTTGTTGTGGCTTGAATCTTTAACACACTTCTCATGCTTAACACTCAAATTTTGAGTACCAATATTGGGTGACTCTTCCACCTCATTTTCCCCATGTGAAGTGGTTGCTATCTCATGATTATGCAAAAGTAAAAGATTGATGTCCCAAATAAAAAATTTAGAACTACTATCATACCTTTCCATAGTGTCTACAACCACCTCAAACTTCTCCTTCCTCATTGTTGCATGTTCTCCATCAAGTGTCGATCCAACATGAGTATCTTCATGAAAATCACATGCCTCAAGGTTGATCCTCTTGGCTGTCATGTCATCATAATGTGAAGATAAGGGATTGTTGTTACACATCACAAAATCAGTCCTTACCTCATGACTTTGAGTGATGTCTTTGTAGTCCTTAACCTCCTCTTCTTCCATGAGTGGATGATCATCAACTAGTGCAGGTCCAAAGGATGTCTCCAATGGAAAGTCAAGTGTATCATGTGTCACAACTTATGTCCCATGGCTGCAAGTTATATCTTCATGTGTATCATCAAAACCTTTATCCATGTGTCCAATCTTCACAAACTTCATGTTGACTTGTTGTCCCTTGGATGTGTCTACCAAAGAAGACTAAAATTTTGCTATGTATAATGAAGAGTGTGCCATGCTCAGCTCCCAACAAAGCTCATCCACATGATCTTCCAATTCTTGAAGGGCCTTTTGGGTGCTCTTAAAAAAATCCATGGTGTCCCTAAGCTCAAAGGTGAGCTTATCAACTTCATCTTCCTTTCTTCCCAAAGCATCATCATATATCTCACCAAGATTGAGGAGATGATCTATAT
The DNA here is from genome assembly GCA_027924645.1 of Cunninghamia lanceolata. NCBI lineage: Eukaryota > Viridiplantae > Streptophyta > Pinopsida > Cupressales > Cupressaceae > Cunninghamia > Cunninghamia lanceolata. The sequence continues at coordinate 6,167,714 of BSBN01000165.1, read as the reverse complement.
CCATAAGTGGGTATTGTTGATCACAAAGAATACTAAGAAGGGGGGTGAATCAATATTTTGTAAAACCTTTCTTTCACATCTTTATTAATTCATTTACCAAATTCAATAACATGAAAGCAAAACAAACATAAGAAGAGTAGCCATAAAGTCATAACACATAGACACTAGGATTTTTACATGGAAAACGTAAAAAGGGAAAAACCACAGTGAGTATTAGCTCACAATATATTATGATATCAAAATTAAATTACATGAAGGCTCACTACCTTAGGGCTCACTGTCCAAAGAAGTGCTCACTGCAATAGGCTCACTGATAAGAAAATAGAAAAGAAGATAGAAGAAGGATTGGCTCACTGCCAAGAGATGACTACCACAAATGCATCTATAGAATGTTGAAGTGTAGTTCCTTTAATAGCTCAATACACAGATTCAGAAGTCTTCATTATATCTGCCCTATTTTTCTACTCTGCTTTACATATACTTTGTTCTTCTTCCCTTACTGCTTCTTTCTTATTACAAAATTGTCTTAGATCACATATACATCGAATTCGCACTGTATTTTCATCTCCATCAATCACCAATACTAAAACCCATTGAATATATATATCTGGAATGAGATTTGTCTTACAACTAGGTCGGCAGGCCAATCATGAAACGTGTACACAAATATTATACCCTGTCGGCTTGATCTTATGCACAAACAGTAATGCAGATCTAAACAAACATTCAGGAATCTTCATATAGGTTAGGACCTATAGTAGAGCCACTTAGAATGTCAATTCAAACATTATTTCTTCACCGTATATTGATTCCACATGAGGGTCGGCTTTGTCCTTAAATGCATACTCAACTAACTCAACTGTCATATCATAACTTTCAATGCGGACCATATGAGACTCTAAGATTCATACATAGCATTCATTATTGACTTCTTATCATACCTTCAAAACTGTAGGACATAATAATCTTCTTTAGCAAAATGCAGATCTCAGAACTGTTGTTCTGTCACTATGAGATATTGTCAAACTGGAAGCTGATACTGAAGAACTTGTAGAATGTGATTTGGTGAACTTTAAGCTCAACAAACTTGGAATTAGATGCTCATTACATGTATCTTCAATGCCTCAAAACTACAAATCAAAATATTCATCAGCCGAGGAATGCGGACCAAATTACTTGGGCACTCTGCACTGTTTTTGACTTAACTCTGTTCTCCCGGACTTAGTCAAATCATAGTATGGCTTCCGGAGGGAGTCATAACTTGAACACTGGAACATGTCATCACTAGGTAGCTATGAATGACATACTAGAACCACATGCAATGATCTTCAACTATGGAGGTATACCATCTTGATCTCTATTACTCTGTATCCTGTCCATACTTAGTCATTCTGACTAAGTTATTCTTCCAAGCCAAAAGTCCCTTTACTGGTCTTGACTCAAGAGAAGACTTAATAGCTTCCATAACATCCATGTCTGTTATCAATCCTTATTTCCATCAATGACAACATTCTACCTTAACCATCAGAGGAGTGTCTCTTGCCAACAATCTCCCCCTTTGGCATTGATGGCAACACTTAGTGAAAAATGCTTGTGTTGCTCTCTCTTCTTCTCTTTAGATGTTTGAACATTTTTCACTAGTTATTCTTCTCCCCCTTTGACAGCAATGGCAAGGTGTATGTACAAGAGTCAAAATTGTGTCAAAACTGCAAAAACTATCATACTCCGTCGCTTATGTACAAATACAATCTTTCAAGTCAATCAGCTGTGGGAGAAAGGATATCATTGTAGACAATCTTTAATTGTGCTAATTCTCCAATCTACCTATTCTTGGCTCTATCCAAAGTTTGAATGTTGTCATTTATCTAAAAAACTAAGTCTTCTGTCCTCTGTAGACCAATAGGTATATCAGTGATTGCCTTAACTTTTGTGGCTTCAACAGGTAGACTTGTCATTGAATCAATTTTAGGGATTATTAACCCTCTCAACTGGCACATTTTGTTTTTCATTTCCTCCCTTTTACTCAACAGACTTCTTATGTTATTATGAATATTCTCAACTTGTATTTCCATACTGCTTATGGAGTCAACTGTTGGATCATAGAATTTAGAAATATTTACTATTTGAAGCTCCATAGCTTTGACCTTTTCTTCTATTTCCTTGGTGGTCTTAGGCCAGGATAAGCAAAATTTGTATATGTTACATGCCTCCTTAATAGAACTCTCTATATTCTTAATACTATTATCTAGAAAAATTTTGTCATTGTCTAACTTGGTTTTCAACTCTGCTAATCTTTTATCATCAAACTCTTTTCTAACCTTTCTATCAGCAGACTTCTCAAAAGACTCAAAATGAGTACTTACTGATTTTATCAGGCCTTTAAGTTGATCAGTTGGTGGCAATGATGTGTCCTTTTGATGTGAAGGCATAAACTTCTCCAAGATACCGGATGCTTCACTGATGAGTTCATTGTCCTATATATGTGACTTTAGCATTTCTTCTTGTGCCTTTGCTTGAACAATTGATACCAGTTTAAATTTCTGTAAAGGAGACATAGAAGCCAAATTTATTGGTCCTTGCAGAAACCCAGACTCATCCAACACTTGTGTTTCCTACTACTTTTCTAAAAACTCCTTAACAAAATTTACTAGATCCTATAAGATAGTAGTGTCTCTTGTCATATCAGACACTTCTTTTTCTTGATTCTGCTCTAGTGGATCAAGATCCATAACCTCTTTTTCATCAATGTTTTGTTCCGAAGGAGGGCTCTTGTCATCTTGTTCATCCTCTTGATCATTAGATGTATTTTGCTCTACAGTCTTCTCCTTGTTTTCTTGATCATTAATTTACTGATCATGGGGAGGACTTGTCCCTGTTTGGTCCTTGTCAGCTTTGTCTTGATCATCAGTGCTAGGGGATTGATCAAATTCTTTCTTTTATGGGGCTTCTTCCTCAAGATCTTCCTCAGTTTTCTTAGGACTTTTCTCTTCCTCTTGTTCTTCCATTACTTTGTCTTTTCTAGGGCTCACCGAAGAATTTTCCTCATTTTGCTCCAGGCCTTGCTCCATGTTGGCTTTAGGTACAGACATGTCATTGCCAATACTTATATCTTCTTTATCATATATGGTTGGGATGTTAAGATCTTTTAGGATCTCAAGAGTTGTTTGCTCTATGTCCTTTATAAATTTCTTTATGTTTCCTACCATTAGAGTGTTGACTCTCCTTTTTATTTCAATTTTATTTCCAAGGATTTTGAATACCTTGGCTCTTTCCTCTAGAGTCACATTTGGACAAAATTTCAGCAATGAATTTTCTCTTACCTCCACATCTTTGACCTTGGATGCTTCCTTCTTGGTAGACATAATGCTAGCCAAGCTATCTGGGATGTCACTAGCTACCTCAATGAGAGCTCTATTATATATCTCCAAGTATTGAATGACAGCAGTCTCAATGATGCTTTTGTCTGCATCATCATACTCATCATACAGTTGGGCTATAGGTTTTAAATTTCCATCAACTGTTATAGCCTTCAGTACATCTTCAAGACTTATTGTAGCCTCTGCTTCTTTGGGCTCTTCTTTCTTCCCTCTTCCTTCCTTCTCCCTTTCCAAAGGGCTTGTCTTGCTTAAACTGGAGGCTTTAGTTGGTTTTGTTTTCATCTTCTTGACCTCTTCATCTGATTCTTTTTTTCATCTTCTTCTTCACCCACACTGACATACATTCTGCATCCTTTGATCTTTTGCCTTTTATGACCTTTGTCAGTGGATCTCTTAGAAGATGCCTCTACAGAAGGGGTAGAACCTAGGGATTTTGAGGTTGTTTCAACAGATGTGGGACCTCTTGTCCTTTTCTTTGGAGCTGTAGGTGCCTCTGTCTTTATTTCTTGCACTTTAGGAGTCTTGTCAAGCTCACCTTCCTTCAATCTTTCAGCTGCTCTAGCTTCTTTGGTCCTTGCTCTTGTTTTAGCAATTTCTTATTTTGTAATTCCTATGCTCTGGGCATATTCCTCTACCAAATTCCTCATTTTTTTCTGAGTTTCTAGCTTTCTTAGTTCAACATGCACTTTCACAGACAATTCCTCATAGGTACCAAATCTTGGCTCATTGGTGTCTCTGGGTTTCTTCAACATAACGTCAGCATAACCATCCAATATGATTTCTACCACTTCATATCCCATTGGGAGGACCCAAACTGTCCCAGGCTCAACAGCCTCCATCATACATTGATCTTTGGTTACAATGAAACATATGTCATTCTTATATTTCTCAACAATTGACTTAGGGATCCTTTCCCTAGATTGCATGACTTTTTGAAAATTTTTGAAATAGCCCCATAGGGCTATATTCTATGCATCATGGCTTCTTATGCTATTTAAGTGATTCCTAATTTGTGTGGCAACAGGTTTGTTGTTAAACCAGAATATGCTCTTCATTCCTAGAAATCTTTGCATAAAATAGAAGAATAAGCAGATAATCAACGTACCATACTTGAAGGGATACTTGTTTTCTTTTATCTTCTTCAGATTCTCCATTAATTGATGTCAAAGTAATTCACACAGATCATACTCTACATTCTTCTTCACCATCTCATATGCTATGTATATGGCAGTACCGAAAACAAAATTCTCTTGGTTTGTGAATGGTGCAGTCACGGTAGGAGGGTTCACAGAATGAACTATCTGAACCGTGCAGCAAGAGTAAACACAATAGAAACAACTCAAATAAATAAAGCAAATGCAGATTTAGTCATTCAATATATCATAGAATTCAAATAGAGATTAGTCGGCAACATGCGGGCTTACAATTAGGGCTCACAGGCCTGATTACATACATGCGCAAGATAAGGCTTTGAAGCTCCCTTCATACAAAATTGAAACTAAGAATTATGAATCAATTTCTAACTACTTTCTTATGGATCTATTACATCTTTATATATCATTTCTGGACCAATAGATTCTTCCGCATTGGCTAAGAAAGGTCACAAACTCCAATGAAGAGCTATAATGTGTTCACAAATAGGTCAAACCTAAATGCATAGAACACTTCCTTGAATGAATGGAACAATGTGCAGACCCTTGGGGAAGGTCAACCATGAACCAAAGGACATTGAATTATGTGTCATCCAGAAGTAAAGGAATAATCCGCAAGCCTTCTCCTTCAGTTGATTATCAGGAACTGTTAGAATGCTCCACATTGAGAAAACAATTGATCTTCTGAGAGTGATGTCTTTCCGGTAACTGATCCAAATGCTCTAAATTCTTGATATGATGTAGATGAATGAATGTAGATGCTAAGTCTAGATCTATAAGATATGAAATGCCAAAACCATACCACAAGCTAAAAGCTACTACTGACTGAACTGCCTGAAAAAATGAAAGAACTAAAATGCAAATGTTTTTTATTGATGCAAGATTACTCTTGAACTAGGGATGCTCCTGCATCAGACATCCGAGGTTATTAAAAAAAGTGAGTCCCTCACTTTGCTGGGGCTAGGGGAGAACCAATACGGTCCACCTCAGCCTGAGAAATCCATGTTGAATCTTCTTCCGGTCTGCCTTTCCACTTCACAAGATATTCTTTGTATTGTCTTCCTCTAGTGTTGTGTCCAACTCTGTTGTCCAAGATGTCTTCTATCTACTCTGATGCTTGTTGTGGTAATTGCTTCTTCAAGTCTTCTTCCATATTGTCACTGAACTCTACTTCATGACACTGATGTAGGTCTGCAATGTTGAAAATAGGTGATATGTCGAATGCCTCTAGTAATTCCACTTCATATGCATATCCTGAATCAAATTTCTTGAGTATCCTACAAGGTCCAAACTTCTTCATCTTCAACTTGTTATAAGTCCCAACTGGAAATCTATCTTTTCTCAAGTACACCATCACTTCATCTCCAACTTCAAATTTGTTATGTCTTCTCTTCTCATCAGCCTTCTCTTTGTACTTATTGTTCATATCCTCCAAATGTTTCTTCACTTGACTATGCACTATCTCCATATGGTCTGCAAATTCTTCTACTTATGCACTCCTCTTTTCCTCTGTACTGATATCTCTCAATTCTGCAACTCCTCTAGGATTCACTCCAGTAACAATCTCAAAAGGTGTTCTTCTGGTACTCCTATTTACTAAATTATTGTATGCAAACTCTGCTTGTGAAAGAATCAAATCCCAACTTTCGGCTTTGTCTCCAACCAAACATCTCAACAAGTTTCCCAAACTCCTATTCACTACCTCTATCTGTCCATCTGTCTGTGGATGAAAAGTTGAATTGCATTTCAAATGTCTTCATCTTCTTCCAAAGTGTCCTCCAAAAGTATCCAACAAACTTTGTCTCTGTCTGAAACTATACTCTTAGCTAATCCATGCAATCTTACAATCTCTTTGAAAAATAGGTTAGCTACATGCACTGCATTAGTTGTCTTCTTACAAGGTATGAAATGAGCCATCTTTAAAAATCTGTCAACCACTACAAATATTGAATCATGTCCTCTCAGTGTCAGGCAATCCCATTACAAAATCCGTGCTTATGTCTTCTCAAGTTCTCTTTATTACTGCCAAAGGTTTATACAATCCAGTGTTCTGACTACTCCCTTTTGCAACTTGACAAACTCTACAACTCTGCACAAATCTCCTAACATCCTTATGTATCTGAGGCCAAAAGTAATTTGCAGACCATATGGAGATAGTGCATTGTGTCCTGCCAATCTTGTCAATGCCAAAGTGTCCTGCCAATCCACCACTATGCTTCTCCTTGATCAAATTATCCCTCATTGAACTTCTAGGTATGCACAACTAGCTTCCTTTGAATAACATATCTTCTTGAATGAAATAGTCCAGCCACTTACTCCTCTCTGTCACAATAGGTTCCTTACATGCTCTCCAAGGTTCTACAAAATTAGTGTCTCCCTCATACATGTTCTTCAATCCATCAAAACCCAACACTTCAACTCTCATCTCTGTCAACAAGTTCCTTCTTCTACTTAAGGCATCAGCAACTTTGTTTGATTTTCCACTCCTATGCTTCAACACAAAAGTATAACTCTGCATGAACTCTACCCATCTCATATATCTCTGATTCAACTTACCTTGACTATTCAAATATTACAAAGCTTGATGATCTATATACAACTCAAACTCCTTAGGAAGCAAGTAATGTCTCCACTTCTTCAAGGCTTGAATTATGGCATAGAACTCCTGATCATAAACTGAATATCTTTTCCTTGCATCATTCAACTTCTCACTAAAATATGCTACTGGTCTACCTTCTTGACTTAACACTGCTCCAATTGCATTTCCACTTGCATCACAATCAACTTGAAATACCTTATTGAAATCTGGTAATGCCAAAACAGGTTGCTCTGTCACTTTCTACTTCAACAACTCAAAACTCTTATCTACTCTAGATGTCCACTTGAAATCTTTTGTCACTTCTCATTGTCTCTGTCATAGGGTTAAAAACTGAACTAAAATTTCTAATGAACTTCTGGTAAAAACTAGTCAATCCATGAAATGATCTAACCTCTCCAATGCTCTCCGGTGTAGGCCATTCAACAATTACTTTCACTTTCTCAGGGTCCATCTTCAATCCTTTCGCAGAAATCACAAATCCCAAATATACCAACTCTTCCTTCATGAAACTACACTTCTTGATGTTTATTAACAATTTCTCCTCTCTCAGCCTCTACAAAACTTGTCTAATATGCCACAAATGTTCTTTTGTTTTATTGAAAATTAGAATATCATCCAGATACATAATCACAAACTTACCCAAGAATTTCTTCAGAACTTCATTCATCAACCTCATGAAAGTACTCGGTGCATTTTTCAATCCAAAAGGCATCACTAACCACTCATACAATCCTCCATTGGTCTTAAAAGCAGTCTTCCATTCATCTCCTTCTCTGATTCTGATCTGACTCTTCAAGTCTATCTTTGTGAAATATCTTGCTCCACTCAAACAATCCATAATATCATCCATCCTAGGTAAGGGAAATCTATACTTAACTATGATCTTGTTTATTGCTCTAGAGTCAGTACACATTCTCCATTCTCCATCCTTCTTCAGTGCTAACACTACAGGTATTGCACAAGGACTCAAGCTTTCTCTGATCAAACCTTTTCTCAACAACTCTTGTATTTGTCTATTTATTTCTTCATTCTCTGCCATTGTCATTCTATGTGCTGCTTTGTTAGGCAAACTTGCTCCCAGTATAAGATCCATGTAATGACTAATACTCCTTATAGGTGGTAATCCATCAGGTACATTATTTGATATGACATCTTCATATTCTGTCAGCAACTCACTTATCTCCTCTGGTTCAATTTCTTTCTTCACTACTTCAGCCATTTTAGGAATCAAGGCATAACACATACTTTCCTGTAAGCTATAGCATTTGGAAGGTTCCCCTCTCAAACTGCCGAATTATATCTCCATATCTTCATATTCTTGGAGGAGAATTATATCGCTCTTCATTCGATCAAATTGCCGTTTGATCACATGTCTTTTGTTAGGGGCGTTGTGGCCCCTAACATTCCAAGTAGTGATTCTCATTGCTTGCTAAGGGAAGGGTTTTCTCCCTTAGATCTCAGAAGGTAGGTGTTTATTGAAGATTGTCCTTTGACTGATGTTGTCTCCTCTTGCTTCTGCTTGTTTGTCTTGTGGCCCTTCTTCTTCTCTAGTCCAATTTTCGCTTTCTGAGGCTGATTGACCAATCTTTCGAATGTTCGATGAGCCAAACTCATCCATGTCCTCATTGTCTGAGTCCGGCCAATCCTCCTCTTCTTCATACTACATACCTTTTGAGGGATCATAGGGGACAATTGCTAGTGCGGAATTTGTTGGTGTTGAGACCACTGGAGGATTGTCCACTGGAACATCCGTCACCTCGGTGTCTATCTTATGGTCAGGAGTATTATTTGAGTTCAAGCCAATCGGTTCCAACCTTTGCTTCTCCTCCCATCTTTTCTCATTCTTGGGGGCCACCATCCTTGGGCAATTGCTCTCCATATGTTGTCTGCTTTTACAGGAAAGGCAGTAGGATTTGCGTAATTCCACCTCCACTTGTTGTTTCCGTACCCCCGCAGAGGTAGAAAGTCTAATTTCGTGCGGTATTGTGTTAATGAATGTGATTATGAAGGAATTTGTTGCTAAATGGCCTATTGCTAGGGTTAACCCCACATTGTCTCTGATCTTCCTTAGGTGCTTGTGAGTCCAATATTCCAATGGAAGATTATACAATCTAATCCATGCCGGGGTCGATGTAGGGCAACAATCCAGAGGATTGAAATTGGGGCAGAGTTTTTGCACAGATAGAATGGTATTTTGCAACTTCTAGGGGCCGTGTAGGATGATTTCATTTCGGATTGCTTCACTTTCAAATGACACACAAAAAAAACCTTTCGGAAGAAAAGGTGGTGAATTGTTAGGCCATGCCTAGGAGACCCATTCTCTAGTTTGTTCTCTTGAAAAGCGCTCTTCACAGAATCTCGCTAATAGGGTCCACTTCATTAGTTGAGAGTTATCGTCTATAAACTTGATTTTGATCAATCTCTTGCTACGCACCCCTTTAGGCAGATCTGCCTGCATTGTCAACTTTCGCTGTTTTTTCCGGTTGCGAGCCATCTTGTTATATGGCTCCTTTCATTATGATATTATATAGTCTTGAATTTTAATTCATTGAACCTTTTGTATCATTATAATGCGTATTAGCTTTCTTTATCCCTATTCTATTATGCACTAATACATTTTTTTAGTTGTATTTTTAATTATACTAATAACTTCTTATTTTTAATATTATCTCACTCCTAATAAGTTCCACTTCATTTTCATTCGTATCTATTATTTTCTTATTAATAATATCTTGATTATATATAATATTTCTTGATAATCTCATTCCTGAGTTTCATTTGCTTCATAGGTTTTAATTGTTTTTATTATTCCTATTTTCAATCCGTACATTATTGTCTCACTTAGTTCTTCCTTAATTCAAATTGTGAATCTAATTCACTATATTAGTTTTATAATCTTTATAACAATATATTATTATTCAAAAAGAGTAGAATTTGGCTTTTATCAAGCCTTTTCTCATCTTGCCTTCATATGTTCTTATTTTTTAATTTTTAACCTTTTTTAATATTTTATAGGATTTTGTTGACTTGTGCCTTTTAGGTTAATTGTTTTGATTTTATTGTAATTCTTTATTTAATATTGTTTCATCCTTGTTAAATTTTGTTCCTTTTTATTGTTTCCTTATCCCTTATCTCTTAACTCCCCTCTTTTTAAGTTGGAAGTTCTACAATCCATCTAATAGCTTTTCTTCATCTTAATGATGGATCATGGAGTGTGATCTGAAACGTTGATGTCAAAAATTTTGACACAGTGTAATCCAGAAGCACTCTTATATTTGTGAAGAGCGGAAAAATGATAGAGGAAAACCACAAAAAGATAATGCAATAAACACAATACTTTTCACCTCAAATCACTCTTACTCTTCCGAGAGAGGAAGTAGAGTGTGCCCTTGTTCTACTTGATTTGCTCTCTTGATATAATATGATTGCTCAAATGTGAATTGCTCAATGAACCAACATAATCTTGCTTCTTGTGAAATTCTAGATCTCTTCATTCAAATATTCATTAGTTCAAATGAGTTGATTGAAGGGCATATTTATATGATCATAGGATGATAGGATGAATGGCTAGGATTAGATTAGAGATGGATGGTTGAAATTTAATGAGACATGGATCAACACATGGATCAAGGATGAATGGTTGTGATTAAGTGTAAATGCATGGATGAGATTAAGTGAGGACAATGTGGGAAGGATAGGAGCTATCCTCATGTAGTCGGCTAGGATTGAAATGAAGAGTGTAGATGAAGTTAGTTATTTTTAGATTTTTGTGCAAGTTAAGTGGAGAATAATTAATTAAATAATAAAATTAATTATAGGATAGGAGTGATGTAGGAAAATTAAGTTAATTAAATAAATATAAATTATTTAGTGATGAAAGGAAATGGGTTTAATTAATTAAATAAATATAATTTATTTAATTAATTAGACATAGAAGGGTCCTAAGATGAAAGTGTCGTGAGATGGTGATGTTAGTAGTGTTGTAAAGGCAAGGTCAATTTTAGGTGTTTACAATTTGCAATCATGGACTGTGGAAATACTGTCTCTTACTAGCAATAAATCTTAGAATGCAAGAGAAAAACCAAAGTCTTTAGGCATTAAGGGTCAAATCCTACATTTATGAATGAGTAACACTCAGAAGTTTTCATCTGAATCTGCCATAGTCCATTTCATGTCAAGACCCATATGCATGCCGGACCTCTGATACTTTCAACTTCGTCACAGCTTCTGAGCTCTTAAAAGTTAAAATTTAAGACCCACATCATACAGAACTTTTCACAATTTTTTTTTCTAATTTGGGTGTTGTTGATTGCTTTGTTGAGAATTTCAAGTTGAAAAGGCCACGTTCTCCACTTTCTTATTCAGGATACTGATTTGTGATCTGAGCTTTTCAAACTTGTCACTTAGGTTCTAAGTTCTTAGCCCTTTCCTGTGGATTATCTTTGGTAGTGGTGAGGATTCTCATGGCACACGCTCCCATTTATTGTGTTCAGAAATTGATCTCTTTATGACACAAACAAAGGAGTGGGGAAAGGTTAAAAGCTTAAATATAGGCAAAATCTGGAATATTGATGAACACAATCTTATCTGCCATTAGTGCAGATTTGGAAAATGGATGTTTCAGTCCTTCTGCCTTATGGAATGGAATGATTTACTGGATGTTCATTCATGACGTCCATTGGGATCCTGAGGATCTCTAATAAGGACCCTTTTTTCTAGGAATATGCCTTCATTTGCTAGGCATTATGGGTTGGATACTAATGCAAAAATTACAACATATCCACAGAAATAAAGCAATAGCGTTAACCACAGATGCATTAAATGAAATAGGGATGCACATAATTTCAGGGATGGAGCCCAAATTTACTTTATAATAAATAAGAAAACAGTGCCAGTTTGAGAGGGGAACCTTCCAAATGCTATAGCCACATACACAACTGATGATGTCCAAATGAATATCTAACCCCTGCTCATAGCTCAATCAGGTTGGGGCAACCACATTTACTCTAATGAGGCTGACGACTAGAATGTATAAACTTCTATTTGACTAAGAAAATGGGCTACGCATGCCATGCATAGGATAATCCATAATCCATTTAAACATATGACATGTCTACAAGTACATCACATTTTACTCCCTAATTTGGATTCCTACCGGGTTCTTTGCCCAGAGGCACTGGTTTGGTTGGGAGTGGGAGTGGGAGCGGGAGCAACCTGGGAGCAACCCTACCACCCCAGGTTCCTTGTGGGTTCTTTGACGGAGAACCCACAAGGAACACGGGGTGGCAGGGGCGCTCCCAGGCCGCTCCTAGACGCATTTTTGGGACTTTTTTTTGAGAACCCACAAGGAACCTGGGGTGGCAGGGTCGCTCCCAAGCCGCTCCCAGGGGAACCCACAAGGAACCCGGGGTGGCAGGGGCGCTCCCAGGGCTCCCAGACGTATTTTTGGGACTTTTTTTTAAATTACAAATTTTCTTTTAGTATGTTAAGCAGGAGCATTATGAACCCATTGAGATATTCAGAGATAAGCTCCTCAAGCTTGGTAAGGTATGCACCAAAGAGGAACAACAAACTTTTATTCTACTTTGTCAAGAGTTTAGTGATATTTTTGCTTGGGAATATGGAGATTTAAAAGGTTTTAACCCTGCGCTAGCTCAACACATCATCGAGTTAGAGCCCAAAGCAAAACCAGTGAGGCAAAAGCAAAGGCCTCTTAATCCCAAGCTTGAGCATCTTATGAAGGTTGAATTAAATAAGTTAATTGAAAGTAATAACATCTTTCCAATTAAGCATACATCATGGGTTTCTAACTTAGTTCCTGTTAGAAAAAAGAATGGTGAGATTAGGCTATGTGTTGATTTTCGTGATTTGAATAGAGCCTCTCTCAAAGACCATTATCCATTGCCTTCAATGGAGCAAATTTTACAAGTTGTTTTTGGTTTGGACAAATTTTCTTTGTTGGATGGATATTCAGGATATAACTAGATTTTAGTGAAAGAGGAGGATCAATACAAAACTGCCTTTACCACCAACTGGGGTACCATGGCTTATAGGAAGATGCCCTTTGGTTTGTCCAATGCAGGGGCAACCTTTCTAAGAGCAATGGAAATGGCCTTTCATGGCCTCATGAACAAGATTGTTCTAGTTTATTTAGATGATATTACAGTTTTTTCAAAGAATGCTAATGAACATTTTGGTCATTTGATGCATATTTTTAAGAGATGTAGAGAATATGGGGTTTCTCTTAACCCAAAGAAGTGTATTTTTTTTGTCCATGAGGGTAAGCTCCTTGGACATGTTGTGTTTACCCCTACTAGAACATAAGAAAGGCTTGCAAAGATTTCTTGGTAGGATCAACTTTGTGAGAAGATTCATCCCTAACATTGCAACACTATTGCAGCCTCTTACAGCTATGCTTAAAAAGAACATGACTTTTAGTTGGACTAAAGAGGGTAAGAAAAGCTTTGAGAAGATCAAGGAGGCCCTTGCAACAACTCCAACACTCATTAATCCAAATTTTGATAAGGATTTTATTTTGTATGCATTTGGAGGAGTTGACACTATTTTAGCTATGCTATGTCAACAGAATGAGGAAGGACTTGAGCAGCCTGTGGCATTTTTCAGCCAAGTGTTGCATGATTATGAGGTAAAATATTCATTTGTTGAAAAGCATGTGTTAGTTGTTTTTAGAAGCCTCAAAAAATTTAGGCATATGCTTTCTAACAATAAAATCCAGTTGTTGGTTTCCCATTCAACAGTCAAGGACTTCTTGCTTAACAAGGATATTAATGATAAAAGAGCGGGATGGATAACTAAGGTAACGGAATATGATGTCAATATTAAGGTTACTAAGCTTGTTAGAGGCAAGGGTTTATGTGAATAGCTTATCAGAAATGGAAAAAATAGCCAAGAGATTGATGAGCATGTTGCAACAGTATTCAACAATGAAGAGCAAGTTGTTGTTCCAGCTTTGTCTACAAGCTGGGTGCAACAAATGATACATTATTTGCAAACTGGTGACTGTCCTGAAGGTTTAGACAAAGAAAAAAGGAGGTATTATAGACTTCAAGCCATCCCTTATGTTGTTATCAATGGTGTTTTATAGAGAAGGGATTTTCATGGTATTTTACTGAGGTGCATTGAACCAGATTAGATAGACAAATTGTTGGAAGAGTTTCATGATGGGTCTGTAGGAGGCCATTTTGCTCCAAGGACTACAGCTCTAAAAATTATGAGAGCTGGGTACTATTGGCCAGATCTATTTAAAGATACACATGCTTGGGTTAGGAAATGTGATAAATGTTCATTATTTGTAGGAAAGCAAAGGGTTGCAGCCTTGCCTCTACACCCCATTCAAGTAGAGCAGCCTTTTGCCAAGTGGGGTCTTGATTTCATTGGCCCTATTAATCCACCATCAAATGCAGGTCATAAGTGGATATTAACAACAATAGATTATTTGACAGAGTGGACTAAGGTCATTGCTTTGAAGGATGCAAATGAAACTTTTGTTCTAAATTTTTATCAAAATTTGGTGTCTAGATTTGGTACCCCTGATTCTATTATATCCGACAATGCATTAGCTTTTATTGATTTAAGGATTTCTGATTGGTCTGTAAAGATCAACATTTTTTTGAATATCTCTTCCAATTATTACCCTTTGGATAATAGACAAGTTGAATCCACCAATAAAAATCTGATTAAGAGCATTACAAAGACCATTGAGGACAATCAGAGGACATGGCATGACAAATTGAAGTTAGCCCTTTGGGCTGATAGAATAACTCCTAAGAGAGCTACATGTTACTCTCCTTATGCTCTCACTTATGGTAAGGAAGCTAAGTTACCAATTTCTGTTGAATTGCCTACTCCAAGTTAAATTAAAGAGCTTGAACTGTTAGAGGAGCAGTCTATGGAAGTTAGGCTTGCACAACTGATGGAACTAGAGGAAACAAGAAAAGATGCATTGAGGAAGCTTGAGATTCATCAAGCTCAGATGAAGAGGTCTTTTGATAAGAGAGTAGTAGCAAGGGATTTTAGTGTAGATGATCTTGTTTTAAAATGGGATGAGTTAAAAAGTAAACCTGGTAAACATACCAAGTTTGATGCAACGTGGGATGGACCCTATGTGATCACTGAGTGCAAGCAACATAATGCTTTCTAGCTTTCAAAATTGAATGGAGAGGTACTGCCTATCCCAGTTAATGGGATCCACCTCAAGCATTTTCTCTAAGAATAAGTTTTGCAGTTGTACTATAGTAAGTTAGTGTTTTATTCTAATAAGTGCTTTGCACATTTCTTTCAGTTCTACTTTCTTTTCCTTAAGTGTTGTTGCACAGTTTGATGGCCTCTAGGGCCTTGGTAGTTTGCTTTTGTTTTGGTTTTTGCTATTATTTCAAGATTTTGCAGCTGGGTTATGATGGTTTTCTGAGTTTGGAGGGGCAGAATTTGACTCCATGCCCAAGGGATAGATTAAGGTTGTTGCAAATATGTGCTTAAGCAGTGTTGTCATTGATGTCAACATATTCCTATTGTCATTGGTGTCAACTGTGTCCTAATTTGTTGCCTATATAGAAGACTGGATTGTTGAGGATATTGAGAAAATTAATAAAGATCAATGTTTGCAGACCTAATGGCTATGTAGAGGTTTGTCTGAAGAAGCTCGAGTTAAGATTTGAGAGGTTCACAAGATCTGAAGAAGTTATGGCCATCTAAGTAGAACCGGTTCCTGCAATAATCAGAAGAGACAGAGTGACAGAAAAGAGGTCCAGATTGTTTCGGATATGTCAAATGATGATTTGTGGATCTAGAGGCAGGTTTGGGAAGTCAGTGTGTATCATCCATTCAAGTGGTTCATGTTTTGGAGGTCCGCAAGCAATCTTTCTAATGTGATAGTCATGGCAGATAGTGTTCTTGAGGTTCCAGAGGAAGATGCAAGTGATTCGGATGATTTGGAGGAGTACAGATGTTTTTGTTGAATTCAATGTGCTTGTGGAAGTCTCTGGATCATGTGACTACTATGTTGGAGGTCCGCATTAAAGTTTGAGCTTGTCAATGAAGAGTTTCTTCTTGGTGTTGTTGTTCTTCCCAATCTTGGCCGACCGGATGATTCAAGCGTGTTGCGGATGATCTAAGAGAAATTCTTTGAAGTGTTGCGTATTGATCAAGGAAGATTTGAGTCGCAGTTATGTTTGGCCGATAGCTTAGTGATTTGCATTAAGTCAGATGTTTCTAGTGCCGACCTTGATGTTCATTCCAAGGTTGATGAAGTGTATAAATACTTGTTGATGAGTTGTGGAAAATCATCCTTGTGCAAAAATAATATAATCTGAAGAAAGGATCAAAAGGAAGAGCAGAGGAGAGGAGAAGTAGAAGAACAAGAGTTGTTTTGATGAAGGTTAGAAAAGAAGTTTTTGGGGCAAAGTAGAAGTTTTGTGAGCATTCAATGAAACTGAACCAGGCATGAAGTAGATGCTATTTCTTAGTTAATTCCTTCTATTCTAAATAAATCACGTAGGCAGTGAGCCTCTCTTTTGAGCAGTGAGCTCTGAGCAGTGCACCCAAAGGCACGTGCCTTCTATTTTTCTAAAAGTACTTTTAACAAGGTACAAAATCTTTGTGGCTTAACCCCCACTGTGGTTTTTCCCTTAACCAGGTTTCCACATCAAAATCTCAGTGTCAAGTGTGTTGCTTATGTTTCTACTCATATGTTGTTGATCTATGCTTTAATGTTTACATCATTAATCTGATAGTAAGTTAATAAAGAAGGTTAAAAGTAGAAAAAGTTTATTTTGTGTGACAACTAATTCACCCCCCCTCAGTTGTCCTATCTAATTACAACAATTGGTATCAAAGCCAGATGCTCTTATAAAAGCTTGACTGCTTGAGGAGATCCAAGATGTCAACCTACAAGAAGGATAGTCTGAGATTTGATGGAACAAATTATTCTATTTGGAAGAATCACATGGAGTGCCATTTGTAATGCATGGGTGATGCTTATTGGGTGATAACCAGTGTTGAGTATAAACCTCCGAAGAAAGGTCCTTCAACTCCAGATCAACTTAAAGATGTTGAAAATAACTTTCAAGCTAAAAAAGCCTTGTTGAGTGCCCTGACAGATTCAGAAATGACAAATGTCTTTGGACTAAAAACTGCTCATGAAATCTAGAAAAAGTTGGAGAATCTGTATGAAGGCGATGAATTTGTCAAATGTGCCAAGCTACAAAGTCTGAGAGGAAAATTTGAAAATATGAGGATGAGTGAAGATGAAAACATCACAATCCACATGCAAAAGATAAATGAACTTGTGTGTGGTATTAGGTGTACTGGTGGAACTTTGGAAGAATCAGAGATTGTATCAAAAGTGCTCAGATCTTTACTTAATTCATACAAACATAAGGTTTCTGCTATAGAGGAGATCAAGACTATCTCAGAAGTTACAAGAGATCAGCTGGTTGGCAAAATTTTATCTTTTGAATTAAGTGAGTTTGGTGATTCTCTTCCCAAGTTTGAATTTGCATTTAAAGCCAGTGTATATGGAAAACAAAGATATGATCCGGGTGAAAGCTCTTCTGCAAGATCAAATAGATTTGTGAAGGCAAGGAAGGATCTTGAAGATGATGAATTGAGACTACAGATCTTGAAGTTCTTATTGCCAAAAGAATGCCAAGAGGATTCGGTAAGTATGAAGGAAAGTTGCCACTCAAATGTTTTGCTTGTAATAAGATTGGTCATTTTGCCTCAAGATGTCCAGAGAGGTTTTCAAAACCAAACCCTAACAGATATAAAGGTCAGAAGAAATGTTACTATGTCCAATAAACTAGAGAAGAAGGAGTCACAGATGATGAATTTGATCATGGAGGTTCCACTAAAAATTATTGGGTGTTCATTACTATCAAAGTAGAAGATCCGGTGTCTACTAAATCTGCTAGCTGTGGAAATATGGAAAGTGCCTTAGCTACTCAGGTTGTTGAAAATGATGAATGGGTGATTAATAGTGGATGTTCTCATCATATGACTGGTGATAAAAGTAAGTTTGTAAGCCTTGAAATATATGAAGGTGGGCTTGTAAAATTTGGAGATAACTCAGTTGGTAGAATCTATGGCAAAGGATCCATCTATTTTGATGGTAAGAATAACACCAATGATGTTCTGTATGTGGAAGGGCTAAAGCATAATCTTCTCAGTGTTGGATAGTTGGTTGACAAGGGTTATGATCTTTGATTCAAGGATGGCAAATGTAGAATCTTGGAAAGCTCTGGAACTGAAATTACATTTGGTACACAAACTAGAGGTAACATCTTTCAATTAAGTAGTTCTGGTAAAAGTTGTTTGATTGCTCAAACAGATCAAAGTTGGTTGTGTCATAGGAGAATTTGTCATGTGAATTTTGATAACATTGTCAAAATAAGTTCTACTTAGGCTGTGAGAGATCTCCCAAGACTTGTGAAACCTAATAGCATGTGTAGAGAATATCAATTGGGTAAACAGAACAAAACATCATTCAAAAGTAAAGAACAATCTTCAAATGGGAGTTTGGAACTTGTGCATACTAATCTATGTGGTCCTGCTAGAATTAGGAGTGTACAAGGAGACATATTTTATGTTGTTGATTGATGATTACTCCCGAATGATGTGGGTGACTTTCTTAAAAGAAAAATTAGAATCTCTTGACAAATTCAAAGTGTTCAAAATTATGGTGGAAAATGAGATTGGTATAAAGATAAAGATTCTGAGATCTGAAAGAGGTGGAGAATTTACCTTTGATGAGTTTGATACTTTCTATGAAAAACATGGAATAAAAAGATAGTTATCTGCTCCTAGGACTCCTCAGCAAAATGGAGTTGTGGAGAGAAAGAACCAGACCATTCAAGAAGCTGCCAGGACCATGATGATGGAATCAAATGTTCCACAAGTTTATTGGAGAGAAGTTGTAAGTATTGTTGTTTACACTCTTAACTGGGTACATATCAAAGGCAATTCTGGTAAGACTCCTTATGAACTCTGGTTTGGTCATCCTCCTACTGTAAGATATTTCAGAGTTTTTAGCAATAAGTGCTATATAAAAAGAGATGAGGATCTAGGCAAGTTTGAAGCAAGAAGTGATGAAGGAATTTTTTTGGGTTACTCTACTCAAAGCAAAGCTTACCGGTGCTTTAACAAGAGGTTAAAAAATATTGTTGAAACTGCTAATGTCAAAGTTGATGAGAGCAAAGGAGTTTCCAAGTCTTGTGGATATGATTCAGATGATCAAGATGAAAATCCAAGTCAAGGACGGCAAGTTCAATCCTAGACTAAGATCTAGATTGATCTGGAAACTCCAGGAACTCAAGAGGATAGTATAGATATTAAGGAATAAGCTCAAGAAATAGAAGTTCAATCAATTCCCAAAACTCCCAGGTATGTAAGACTGAATCATCCTAAAGATTAGATCATAGGATATAAGAGTAAAGGTGTTTGAACTAGGAGAAAATTTTTTGAAGATCAAGAGGAGATTTGTTTGATTTCAAAAATTGAACCTAAATCAGTAAGTGAAGCCTGCAATGATGAAAACTAGGTAAAAGCAATGGAAGAAGAATTGATGCAAATTGAAAAGAACCACACTTGGGATATTGTTCCTTGACCTGAGGACAAAAATGTGATTGGAACCAAATGGGTCTTCTAGAATAAACTAAATGAAGATGGTGAAGTTGTAATGAATAAAGCAAGATTGGTATGCAAAGGCTATTCTCAAGTGGAAGGAATTGATTTTGAAGAAACTTTCACTCCAGTGGCAAAATAGAAGCAGTCAGATTATTTCTTGCATTTGTTGATTTCAATTATTTTAAAGTCTATCATATGGATGTCAAATCAACATTCCTAAATGAAGAGTTGGAGGAAGAAGTCTACATTGAACAACCAGAAGGTTTTCAGTTGTCTGATCAGAGAAATATGGTCTGCAGACTGAGAAAAGATTTGTATGGACTCAAGCAAGGCCCAAGAGCCTGGTATGCTAGATTGGATAAATATTTGCTTAAGATAGGATTTAGCAAAGGTACTGCTAATAGTAATCTTTACTTCAAGATTAATCATGAGGACATCCTAATTGTTGAGGTCTTTGTTGATGATATCATTTTTGGTGGAAATGAATGTATGTGCAAAGCATTTGCTAATCAAATGAAAAGTGAATTCGAGATGTCAATGTTTGGTGAGATGAATTTCTTCCTAGGACTACAAATTGTTCATTCAGATAAAGGTATCTTCATATCTCAGTCCAAGTATGTGAAAGAATTGTTGAAGACATTTGGAATGGAAGACTCAAAGCTGATAGGTACACCTATGGTAACCAGATGCAAGTTAAGTAAGGATGATGACTCCCCCAAGGCAAATCAGAAAAGGTATAGATCAATGATTGGAGGATTGCTCTATTTGAATCAAACCAAACCTGACATCATGAATGTAGTTGGACTTGTTGCTTTTTTTCAAGATGATCCAAAGGAATCTCATGTTGTGGCAGTCAAAAGAATTTTCAAATATCTCAAGGGACAATTGATTATGGATTGTGGTATCCAAAGGATAATGACTTCAATCTTCATGCATATACAGATGCTAATTGGGTAGGAGATGTGGATGACAGAAAAAGTACTAGTGGTGGTGCATTCTTCCTAAGAAGAAGATTGGTCTCTTGGATGAGTAAAAAGCAAGAGGTAATATCTCTGTCTACTGCAGAGGCAGAGTATATAGCAACAGCAAATAATTGTACTCAAGTTTTATGGATGAAGCAAATGTTGAAAGACATCAGAATTGTGTTTGAGGAGCCAGTCACAATCTTCTATGATAATTCAAGTGCAATAAGCATCTCAAATAATCTGGTGTTGCATTCAAAGACAAAGCATATATCCATCAAGTTTTATTTCTTGAGAGAGAAGGTAAATGAGAATGAAGTCAAGTTGGAGTTTGTGTCTTCAAAAGATCAGATTGCGAATATCTTCACTAAGCCTCTTCCCAAGGATACTTTTGAGTATCTCAGAGAGAAGTTAGGGGTTATTACCCCTCATGATCATAACTAAGATGCACTAAGGTGCATCAGTCCGGTGGAATTCACAGTCATATCTTGTGATCTAGATTGATGTTAAGGAGATACTACTCGGGGGAAGTAGTTAGTATGCAAACTTTGAGATCAGTTTGAAACAAAAAGGGGGAGAAAAGATTGCAAATATGTGTCCTTTGCCATTGATGTCAAAGGGGGAGAGAAGTTCATGTGAAAAACTAGTTGCTAATGAAAGGGGGAGCAGTGAAGAAAGTATTTGTAGAAGTGAGAAGAGAAAGGGGGAGAAATTCTTGTCTTGATGGTTGAATTCAGTTTTTCACACCATATGTTACCATCAATGAGAAAGGGGGAGATTGTTGCAAATATGTGCTTAAGCAGTGTTGTCATTGATGTCAACATATTCCTATTGTCATTGGTGTCAACTATATCCTAATTTTCTACCTATATAGAAGACTGGATTGTTGAGGATATTGAGAAAATTAATAAAGATCAATGTTTGCGGACCTGATGGCTATGTAGAGGTTTGTTTGAAGAAGCTCCAGTAAGATTTGAGAGGTTTGCATTAAGATCTGAAGAAGTTATGGCCATCTGAGTAGAACCAGTTCCTGCAATAATCAGAAGAGATAGAGTGACAGAAAAGAAGTCCGGAGTGTTCCAGATATGTCAAATGATGATTTGTGGATTTGGAGGTAGGTTTGGGAAGTCAGTGTGTATCATCCATTCAAGCGGTTCATGTTTTGGAGGTCTGCAAGCAATCTTTATAATGTGATAGTCATGGCAGATAGTGTTCTTGAGGTTCCAGAGGAAGATGCAAGTGATTCGGATAATTTGGAGGAGTGCAGATGTTTTTGTTGAATTTAATGTTCTTATGGAAGTCTCTGGATCATGTGACTGCTATGTTGGAGGTCCGCATTGAAGTTTGAGCTTGTTAATGAAGATTTTCTTCTTGGTGTTGCTGTTCTTCTCAGTCTTGGCCGACCGGATGATTTAAGCGTGTTGCGGATGATCTAAGAGCAATTCTTTGAAGCGTGGCATGTTGATCAAGGAAGATTTGAGTCCCAGTTATGTTTGGCCAACAACTTAGTGATTTGCATTAAGTCAAATGTTTGTAGTGCTGACCTTGATGTTCATTCCAAGGTTAATGAAGTGTATAAATACTTGTTGATGAGTTGTGGAAAATCATCCTTGTGCAAAAACAATATAATCTGAAGAAAGGAACAAAGGTAGAGCAAAGCAGAGGAGAAGCAGAAGAACAAGAGTTATTTTGATGAAGAGTTAGAAAAGAAGTTTTTGGGGCAAAGCAGAAGTTTTGTGAGCATTCAATGAAACTAAACCAAACATGAAGTAGATGCTATTTCTCAGTTAATTCCTTCTGTTCTAAATAAATTCTATAGGCAGTGAGCCTCTCTTTTGAGTAGTGAGCTCTGGGTAGTGCGCCCAAAGGCATGTGCCTTCTATTTTTCTAAAAGTACTTTTAACAGGGTACAAAATCTTTGTGGGTTAACCCCCATCGTGGTTTTTCCCTTAACCAGGTTTCCACGTCAAAATCTCGATGTCAATTGTGTTGCTTATGTTTCTGCTCAAATGTTGTTGATCTATGCTTTAATGTTTACATCATTAATCTGATAGTAAGTTAATAAAGAAGGTTAAAAGTAGAAAAAGTTTATTTTGTGTGACAACTGATTCAACCCCCACTCTCAGTTGTTCAATCTAATCCCAACAAAGGCCACTAGTCCAATATGCTTAGCAGGAAAGCATTCAGCAGAAGTCACCAAAAATGTTACCAAATTTCTCTTACAGCTCAATTTGGTAGAGCTGAAATAGTTGATTGCATCAAAAAGTGGAAGGTATTCCAACAAATTTCTGCTAAGGCGTAACCATTGCATATGAATGCTTTAAAATAGAATTTAATTTTTATTATGCAATGTTTTACAATAGAAGGAAATTACATAAATTGCATGATATTGTTGTCTTTCATTCATTTTTTAATGAAAATATATATAAGATTGCATAAATGTTGTTTTATACATTGAGGAAAAAAAAATGCTTAAATGTCCCACACAAGCCATGGGCATGACTGATTTAATACAACATAAAGGAAAGCTATACAACTAAAGATAAAATAAAGGAAAACACATGGAAAAAGAATATGTCCATCATTGTCTGTGGCAGAATCTTGTGTTGATTTTCAGTATCTTTAGCTCCTCCTTGTTCCCAATCTTCAGATGTACCTACATCATGATGGAAAGTTTTGGTTAGAGCTCTGGATATAAACTCTGATCATATGTCCTACCAACATAAATATAACCTTGATTTAGGATACATTAAATCATTTATCAATTATCAGATGTATGCAAGAGAGCCAAAATCAGATCATCAAATGAAAGTCAAATCATCAGGAAGAGCATGGAGCTTCAATTTTTTTATCTAACATATTTGTTCACTATGCAGGTATAGGTGAAATTTTCATTGCTGGATTATTTTCTTTGGACATCATAGCATGTGGAGTAAAATGGGCTCCCACAAGTGTTGAGCCCAACATGCTACCCTCATGGTTTTTAAGAGGGGTAGGAATGTAAATTCATCATACACAGTCATAAAATCACAACAAAGAGTTTGTATACGAATGATGACCCTTTTATCAAATCAAGTTGACTTGCCATGGAAGGCTAGTGGAAAATACAGTGATGATTAACATGTAGTGGAAAACACAGTGGAGAAACTTTTGTAGACAAAAGACAAGGATCATGCTATAGGTATGGAGGCAGTCATTGAGAAATAGCAAGAGATAATATGAGCTATGTCTGTGGAGATGTATTTAGGCACAACGGCAGTGTTATTGCTAAGTACAAGATCTTCATACTTTATGATTTCAGATAAATCCATGACTGTAGATGGTGCTCAAAATTATTATTTTGTATATCTATGCCTAATTCAATTAGGTTCAACCAAATGCTTCTACTCTTCATAAGAGGCTTCATAAGTGAACGATCAAGATACATGACCAACCTATAGCAAACATTCATAAAGAATTTTTGGGAAGTGACAGTAATATATTGTGATATTTTCTCTAGGGTAGTGCCTCCAGTAAATGCATGATGGTAGTTTATTTATGAGATGATATAGAGGTTAGAAGTTTTGCATTATGTCTCTTCAAGCAAGATAAGAAAGAAGACCCCAGTGAGATTAAAAAGGGTGCAGACCCAGAACGAGTTTGAAGCCAGTCTAAAAGTGAAGAACCATGGTCTGCAATATACAATCACAATAATGGAGTCATGACCATAGGGCTGATGAATGTGAAACTCAAAGGGCCGAGAATACAAAAGTGAAACCCTTGACACTCAAAGTGCAAACACAGAAACTATGTGAGGCCAAGCCAAAAGAAAAAGGTGTTTTCTTCTTTTTGTTTTACAGAATGCAGGGGTCAAGTCATAGTAAATGAAAGCCACGGCCTCATGAGTTTAGCACATAAACCCCAAGAAAAAGCATAGCTCAAGTGCAAAAGAATGGAGAGTTTTTTTACCATTTTCTAGAGCATACAAAGAAACCCTTGGGTACTTGGTGAAATATACAGAAAATAAAAGAATGTTTTCATCATTTCTTCTAAAAATGGCAGTGAAAAATGATAAGTGAAGCCGCGGCCAAAAAAATAGAATACTCAAAACAGAGGCCGAGCATATGAAAATAAGCAGAGAATAGCAAGCTTCTTTCAACATTTTCTATGTAGAAACAAATATAAATTATTTCTGTTTCACAAAAAAAACATAGAAAGAAGCATACCAACCACGGCCTTAACATGAATCTGCACGAGTTTCTCTATAGAATCTCTAGATAGGCGCAGGTTTTCTCCTAGAGGACTCCATGAAAGCTCGAATCAAACCCTAGCATGGCAGCACCCAGACTAGCAGAGCAAAATTGCTAAGTGTCAAATGAAGGCGAAATGAAAGGAGGCTGCGGGTTTTGTTCTAGGGTTTTTCTTTTGCCCTAAGTTTGATCGACCCCTTTATGGGGATTTCTTTTCATTTATTTTGACTTTAATGCAAAATATTAATACCCTTTGTGGTATTAAGATATTTTCATATTTTGAAATCTTAGGCTATATGCCTTAGTGTTTTTTTATCATTTTTGAAGAAAATCATATGCCTATGTGCCTTAGGGAATTTTACGCTTTGCAAAAAACAAACCTTATATACCTTGTATTTTTTAGAAAGTCATGAATCAAAGTCAAGTATAAGTTATGATTTAAGTCTTCCTCCCTCTTTCTATTTTGTAAATTTGAAACTGCAAGCAAATGTAAGGCAATATTAAAGTAATGTTTTATAAATTGCTTTAATAGATGTCAAGTAAATGCAGAAATTAAAAGCAAGTACAGAACACTCATTAAGGCAATTTTAGTTTACTTGCCTTTTTTGCTTGAGTCCCCATTATGCAAATGGAAAGATGGAGTCAACTAAAGTTTCTATTTTGGTTTTCCAATCAGAACTGAGTGATTTTGGAGTCCTTTTGGGTAGGTCCACTTGGTAGGGAAACTTGCCACCTATTTTCACTCAGTTTGGGTCAGTTCTAGGCCCTCTTTTTGTGGCTTTTTCTCTTTGCTCAAAAATGTGAATTGATTTACTATTTTGGATTGCAGTTAACTACAATTTTCCTTCCTTGACTCATGGAGACTGATGGAGAAAAACTTAGTTTTTTTTTTTCTCAGTTCAGATTTTCTTCTTCCTCTCTTGAGCACTTGCAGAGATTTTTTGTAAGCTTTATTTTGTAACTCAGATTTTCATAGTGATTATGCAGCTCCTTTCAGATCAATAAAAGTAGCAGAGCATTCCTATCTCATAGTTTTTGTCTCATTTTGCAGTAATGATTTGATGTTTCATTGTGATTCTAAGTGTTGAATCCTTTTTATGTCTCATTATTGCAAATATGTGTGTAGGAGTTTCATGTGATGCAAGTTGTGTGTTGTGTTTAATTTCAGGCCTTCATGCAAATCACTTTTATGTTGCATGTTTCATATTAGATTGTGACAGTTAGTGTTTTGACAGCTAATTGTGAGTTGAATTGATGAATAAGGTAAAGTTCTAGTGCATCACCCTTTAGGTTTTAGGATTTTTATTTCAAGTATCCTTCTATCCCTTTTCTCAAAAAAATCATTAGTTTTAGGTGATCTACTTGGGGAACTAGCCCTCTCTGGAGATTCATCCTCATTATAAGTCACCCACGGCTTGAGGATGTTTCCATGTTACACAGGATAGTTGAGTCTAACTCAACTAGGGTGCAATCCTTGTTGATAACGCCAACCTTGATAAATCATTTAGGGTTTCATTTGTTGCAATCAACTATTCACTTATCTCTCTACTCCTATCATTTGATCTCTTAACTTGTTCTCTTAGCTTCAGGATGCATTCATCAGCTTCTTTGACATTTTCCTTCAAATCTTGGATATCTGCTTCATACTTATCAAGATCTTCAAGAGCAGTTTTTAATTCTTGATCAATTGTGACACTACCTGGAGCAGGATACCTTCTGGCTGCCATGAGTACTCTTTCCCAGATCTTCCTCAAGCTATTGAACTCCTTCCAAGGAACCTTGCTCTGATACCAATTGTTGATCACAAAGAATACTGAGAGGGGGGGTGAATCAGTATTTTGTAAAACCTTTCTTTCACATATTTATTAATCCATTTACCAAATTCAATAACATGAAAGCAAAACAAACATAAGAAGAGCAGCCATAAAGTCATAACACATAGACATCAGGATTTTTACATGGAAAACCTTAAAAGGGAAAAACCATGGTGAGTGTTAGCTCACAATATATTATGATATCAAAATCAAATTACATGAAGGCTCACTACCTTAGGGCTCACTGTCCAAAGAAGTGCTCACTGCAATAGGCTCACTGCCAAGAAAATAGAAAAGAAGATAGAAGAAGGATTGGCTCACTACTAAGAGATGACTGCCACAAATGCATCTACAGAATGTTAAAGTACAGTTCCATTAATATCTCAATACACAGATTCAGAAGTCTTCATTATATCTACCTTATTTTTCTCCTTTGCTTTACATATACTCTATTCTTTTGCCCTTACTGCTTCTTTCTTATCACAAAATTTTCTTAGATCACATATACATTGAATTCACACTATATTTTCATCTCCATTGATCACCAATACTAAAATCCATCGAATGTATATATCCACAATATGATTTGTCTTACAACTAGGTCAGCAAGCCAATCATGAAACGTGTACACAAATATTATACCCTGTTGGATGGATCTTATGCACAAACAGTAATGCGGATCTAAAAAAACATTCAGGAATCTTCATATAGGTCAAGACCTATAGTAGATCCACTTAGAATGTCAATTCAAACATTATGTCTTCATCGTATATTGATTCCACATTAGTGTTGGCTTTGTCCTTAAATGCATACTCAACTAACTCAATTGTCATACCATAACTTTCAATGCGGACCATATGAGACTCTGATATTCATATCTGTCATTAATTATTGACTTCTTATCATACCTCAAGAACCACAGGACATAA
This sequence comes from Cunninghamia lanceolata, assembly GCA_027924645.1. Taxonomy (NCBI): domain Eukaryota; kingdom Viridiplantae; phylum Streptophyta; class Pinopsida; order Cupressales; family Cupressaceae; genus Cunninghamia; species Cunninghamia lanceolata. The sequence continues at coordinate 6,140,014 of BSBN01000165.1, read as the reverse complement.
TAATCTTCTTCAACAAAATGCGGATCTCAGAACTGTTGTTTTGTCACTGTGAGATATTGTCAAACTGGAAGCTGATACTGAAGAACTTGTAGAATGTGATATGGTGAACTTTAAGCTCAACAAACTTGGAATTATATGCTCATGACATGTATCTTCAATGCCTCAAAACCGCAAATCAAAATATTCATAATGCAGACCAAATTACTTGGGTACTCTACACTATTTTTGACTTAACTCTGTTCTCCCAGACTTAGTCAAATCATACCTCAAGAACCATAGGACATAATAATCTTCTTCAACAAAATGCAGATCTCAGAACTGTTGTTTTGTCACTGTGAGATATTGTCAAACTGGAAGCTGATACTGAAGAACTTGTAGAATGTGATATGGTGAACTTTAAGCTCAACAAACTTGGAATTATATGCTCATGACATGTATCTTCAATGCCTCAAAACCGCAAATCAAAATATTCATAATGCAGACCAAATTACTTGGGTACTCTACACTATTTTTGACTTAACTCTGTTCTCCCAGACTTAGTCAAAACATATTATGGCTTCCGGAGGGAGTCAAAACTTGAACACTGGAACATGTCATCACTAGGTAGCTATGAATCACATACCAGAACTGCATGCAATGATCTTCAACTATGGAGGTATACCATCTTGATCTCTATTACTCTATATCTTGTCCATACTTAGTCATTCTGACTAAGTTATTCTTCCAAACCAAAAGTCCCTTTACTAGTCTTGACTCAAGAGTAGCCTTAACAGCTTCCATAACATCCATGTATGTTATCAATCCTTGTTACCATCAATGACAACATTCTACCTTAACCATCAAAGTAGTGTCTCTTGCCAACAGGTACCACAACCAAGGCCTCCTTGAGTTTAACAAGATATATTCCTCCTTCAAAGCCTTCATGTTTCCCCTATGTCTTCCAACACAAATCTGTCATCATCTTATGAACATGGTCAAAATGAGTTAGGGCTGCCATAATCATACCTTCATTTACCATTAGTTGACCTTCCAAATGATGTGACTTATGGGATTGAACGTCTTCATGCAAAAAATTTTATTGGTCTTCATGGTTATGCACCTCCAAATCAGCTACCTTCATAACATCTTCTCCATTACATCCATGTGTGAAAACTAGGTCATCATCATGCTCAATCACAGGATCACCATCAAAATAGTAAGTAGAATCATCTACCTCATGGTCTTCCTCAATGGATGATCTAGAAAGTGTATGTACAGCTATGAACTCCTTAACCACCAATGGATCCTTCAACTCTTGAAATGTCAAATCAACCTTATCCAAGTCTCTTTGTTCACTACATACTAAAATTTCTTCATGTAGCTGATCCAATGTGGCTGGTTTGACAATCTTCATGGTGGTATCTCCTTCAATCTTGTACTCATCATGAAATCTCATGTGCTCTCAACTTGTAGCTTCAATAGGTGACTTTCCTTCACCCTTGTCCTCATAGGTTTGAAGTGAGCTTGTAAACATGTCTTCTTTAGGGCTAGGAGTCCAAACTTCAATTCATGTTGACTGATTTTTGTCTTCCTTATGATTACTTGTAGGTTACAAGTCACAAACAATTACTTCTTCCTTCTCTAACCTTTCTTCAATGGTGACTTATGATTTTTCTTTCTCTTTTCACAAATTTTCTAATGTAGTCATATAGATCTTCCTTCCCCATATTACCATCTTCATGAACCTTCAAGAAAAGTTCAAAAGGAGTTGCTAACCTAAAATCAATTGATGAAGCGTGGTATTCTTCAATGATTTGTGTGGCCTCTTGTTCATACCTCCATCGATCAAGCTCCCTTTCCAATTCAACTTTACTTTGTCTAATAAATTCAAACAAAGATGTCCATGTTCCTTTATCTCCAATGATGACATCTTTAATGATGTATGATCAAACCCTCTAGGTTAGCAGGCTCATGGCTTTGATACCACTACAATATCCCAAATAGGATAAAAACTAAATTTTTTGATTTAGGGTTAATCCTTATGTCTGATTTCTAATTTTCTGCTAAAACCCTAATTTTTTGAAGTTTTGATTTTCAAATTAGACTTATACAAACACTTATAACAACCCAATAAACATGCCAAAACATCATACAAACATTGCCAACATGATTGCCAATAACATCGTTGAATTTTACACATGAAACCACTCCACTTTGCAACCACTATAGACTAAAATGTAAATCAAAAGTCTGCTGCTATAATTTAGAATTATGAAGTCTTCAAATACATAGAGATATTATGGACATGCAAGCCAACATGCCTAGCTACAAAGCTGCTATAAACCCTAAGGTTTATACATACCAAGATATAACCAAAATGACCTTCAATTGATGGAAAATGACCTCTAAAGTGTGGCACTCCAATTAGGGCTTGAAACCCTAGAACAAATGAATCTCTAAACACCAAGGAAGCTACTTCAAAGTGGCGCAAAGGTCTGCTAGGGTTTGTTTCTCCAAAAAGGATGACAAATGTTGCCCATGGATGCTCTAACAAACCTCCCAAACTCCTCCAATGATGGCGCTCTAAAGGTAGGGTGAAAAACCTAAGTACATGATGTCACAAACACCAATGAATGCTCCATAAACAAGGGTGAATCAGGCCTACAATGTTTCTGCTCCAAATCTGAAACTTCTTCACACCCTAATCAGCAAACAACTCCCAAAAATCACCTCCAAATGAAGTCACTCCCTCTCTATGATGTGGTGCTCCAAACCTAGGGTAAAACCATAGCAATTATGCAACACAACTCGCCCAATGAAGAAGCCTACAATCTGATCTTCAAATCTGATGTAGAATTTCTACTCTTCATCTCCACCAAATAGCAATGAAGTGCAAGTAGATCCCCGTCACAGAACCTCCAATAGATGAGCTAGGTTTTTGTCCACCCCACCTTGAAACACAAGGGTTTTCATCCTTGGTTTCCTTGCCCAACTTTAGTTACAGCCAAGAGAGATAAAACTCAAGTCAAAATGAAGTATCAATGATATCTTCCAAGGTCACAAAATAACCTTACATTTATACAAGTCTTCTCTCCTCCCTTCTAGCTGACCTAGGAGATATTATATTTTAGTTTTTAAGATGTCTTTTTCCTCCTTTTAGGGCCGACCCAATGTGAATCCTCAATTCAAATTAAAGATTTGAATTGTTAAATCCTTTTTCTCTCTAGGTCATCCATCTTATGGCGCTCACATGAACGAGTATTATTTTATTATTTCCTTCCCTCCAAGTCGTCCTCTTGAAGGCACCCAAAATTGAATAAATATTATTTTAATACTTTCAAGCTTATCCCTCTCTCATGGGCGCTCACATGAGACCTATCTTATTTTTGCAAATTACACTTTATCTTCTCCAAGGTGATCATCCAACATAGGAAAATAATATAAAAATCACCATATACACAACTGCCTCTCAAAAGGACAAATTTCCACACTTGACCATCTCCAAGATGGTTCGCTCCACTAGAGGGAAAATTATTTTATTCAATGAAAATACATCATAATTATTAGAAAAATATGATAAGTCACTTCCCATACTCAATTTACCCACCAAAAATCTTGAAGTGTGAAAATTAGCCCATTAGGCCTTCTTCAGTGATCATGTGAGGACCGCCCTTTCTACTACTATTGTTATGACTATTTACAGTACTGTTATTGTTACTTTCATATTTGTGGGATAGCAATTCCCGGAATTTGTCAGACTATTTAACTTTATTATGTTTTCGGGAAAACTAATTGGGTGATGTTTGGATAAGTTACTTTTCAGAAAAATGAATTAGGGATGATGGAAAAATTGTAATATGATTTTTTTTTAATTATGTTAAATTGTACTAAGGCATGAGAATGCATGTGTTATTTAAGTTGCTTCGGCTATGATGAATTTATGTGGTTACTGATCTTGTAATTGAGTGTGCAGGGACTACTAATCAAACCACAGATTTCGGAGATCAGTCCACACCTTGTTAATTGTTATTCCCTGTTAAGCCGATCTGGTTCCACGAAGAACCAAGATCTCTTTGTGTTTGATGTCTTGATGTAATGTGGTCTTTCGTATGGTCGAGTGGGTTAGGTTACCCTCATGTATCATTATTTTTATAAGTAAGTGTTGTTAAGAGATTGAATTTGAAATTTCTATTTTTCTTTAAATTATGAGGCCCTTTTTCTTGTGCTTTACCTTGACCTGGGGTGTCTTGTTTGGGTTAAAATTGACCCTGGGTTCTACCCCATGGGTCCAGGGGCCCATTTGGCATGGGAAACCCTTGAGTAACCTCCATCTAGTCAACTTAACCTTTCCCTGAAGTTAAGTGGCGAAAATTGGAGGTAGGAGGGGACATGATGGGTTGTACCAACACTCAACCCATCCCCTCTACTTTACCCTAGATAAGAGATGCCATCCATTAGTAAAAGTTACCTCTTCTTTAGTAAGATTCCCCCATGTACTATGGGGACACCCATGTGAAGAAAGGAGAAAGAGGCATGGGTCACCTGTCTTGTTCCCATTTAACTCTTTTTTTTATTTCTCCCATGAGAAAGTGGAGTCACATGAAAGGATTAAGGAGTCCCCTTGGGAATGGAGAGTGACATAAGCCACCTGGACAGTATAGTGATTTTTGGGAAGGGTGAGGAGGTGACAAGTGTCACTTCCCCATTTCTCAAAATTGGAAAGAAAGAGAATTTTGGGTTATTTATTTTCAAATTTTGGGATGAGAGGGAGTTAGTTGAATTTTGGGGAAACTCTTTCATTTTGGCCTTACCAAAAATAGAGAAGTTAGTTTGGAAGATAGAGAAGAGAGAGGGAGTTGGTGGCTAAGCTTGGAAGTGAACTCTGTGGACTCTGCAACAACTTCATTCCAGGAGGGCTTGCAAGGTTGGTCTGAATTTTACCTTTGTTATGGTAGGACTGAAATGTGTATGAAATGTGTGTAACATATGTGTTTAAATTTGTTTCTGTGGGGTTCTTGTCGGGTGTTTGACAGAGCGTCTCCCATTTGGGAGAAATGCTCATCAAGTTTGGGGTAGGGGAGGAGAGATCCTCCTCGGGTGCATACCTGTTCCATCTTTTGGGATGTTGAAAGCCTTGAGGGCATGTATCTGTGACTGTATTTTTGACTTGTGAGTCATATGCAGATTTCTTGTAAAATGTGATCACACTTGGTTGAGACCAAGAGAAATTTTATATGAGTTCATTTATCTGTCAGGGTGACACCCTGGAGTCGAGTGTATCCACTCTCCTGCCCCTTATGAAACTCACTGTAGTTGAGTTTCCGTATTGTGTAAAATAGCCACGGGTGTAGGTGTGCTTTGGGATTGTTGTTGTTTCTGTTGTGAAGTGGAGTGTTTGAGTACCCAGGTGTGAGTATGGTCTCCCTAGCTCGGGGGTGACCCTCTTGCGGGTCTACGGTAGGGAGGAGAGCTAGACAAGTGGTATTTTCTTCTTTGTTTGTCTTTGATATGCAGGTTTTTCTCTTGGAGCTTTCTGGTTGGCTATTTATGAAGAAACAGATTATCTTCTTGTCATGAGAATTAGGCCTGGTTTATTTCATAGAAATGAAGAGAGAACACCTCTCTTGTTATTGTTGTAAATTACTGATATTCTGGGAGTGAAGGAAATCACCTCCCTGGTCTTGTTATTATTGGACTTTAATTGGTTGTCATAAGTTTTCAGTTGTATACGGTTTGGGAGGAGAAAGTTCATATCTGGGAAGTTGGTATTCATGATTGTGAAACTGTAATGTGAATGTGCTTAAATTTTTAAGTTGATGTTTACAACCTTTGTTCAATAGCAATTTTTGTGTTTCAAGTATTACTGAAAGAAATAAATTCGTTTTTGCAACTTAATCTGAGTTGTTTACATTTGAAAGTTTGGAATTGCTTCTTTAGTTGAAATGCTAGTTCCCTTTTAATGTTGAAATGGAAAAGACAGTTTTTAAATATTTGAGTTTTCTCCATAATAATGGATTCTGTTAATTTAGAAGAATTAGAGGAATTCTAGCATGTAAATATAATCTGTTTGTAAATTTACAAGTCTTATATGTTTATAACAATGGAATAATTTATACTTATACTAAGGGAAGAGCTATTTATCATTTGGTGAAATTGGGATATATATATATATATATATATATATATATATAGATATATATATATATATATATATATATATATATATATATATATATATATATATATATATATTTATATTTATATCTAATTGTTATGACAATTCCTTTATACTATGTTGATTTGGAGAAAATGCATAGAGTAGTGAATTAAAAAAAAAATTGTCGAAATTGGAATTATACAAAAATAATATTTTTCTCTAAATACTTTATAAATATATATATAGAGATATATATATATTTCTCATTTTGAGTAATTATCATTTTAGAAAATAATAGAGAAATTGAAAGTAATTATAATTGTTATATATAAAAAAAAAGGGGGGATATATATATATATATATATATATATATATATAAACATGAAATATATATATATATATATAAATATATATTATCGTTGTTATATATATACATATATATATATATATATATATTTATATATGAATATATAAATATATATATATATATATATATTTGAAGATATTTTATTATTGATAATAATCAACGAACGGAGAAAGACTGTCAAAAAAAATTAAGCCGCGGGTAACAAATTTCACAGTCGTTATTTACTATGGGCGGTGGGGAAGAAAACCCCACCGCAGGTTTTCGTCATATTTGGAGGTGTGGAGTGGGGCGGAGCCCCACCCACACCCCACGTCGTGGGAATGTGGGTGGGGCTCCGCCCCACTCCACATCTCCCCCTCCTCCATACCCTTATGCCTCCCGCGGATTTTGGCTGCCGCTCTGCGGCCACCTTAAACCCCGTCCGCCGCTCTGCGGCCACCTCAGAACCCCGTCCGCCGCTCTGCGGCCACCTCAGATCCCCGTCCGCCGCTTTGCGGCCACCGCCGCCCATGGCCGCCATCTGCTGTGGGTTGAAAGCCATAAAAAAATGTAGGGCTTGGGCCCTAACATATGAATGGGTGATTTGGTAAATAAATTCAGTTTATTTTTATATAGCTCTATATATAGGCATATATATATATATATTATATATGTCTATGTATATAGCTATATATATAATATAAGAATGATTAGATACATCTGTATATATATATATATATATATATATATAAAGGTTTAAGTTGTGGGAAACCAATTTGTTCATTATTGAGATATTTAAATAAATATATTTTATGTATATATATATATATATATATATTTATATATATTTATATTTATTGGGCCCTCGTTTAAAAATCGTTAATAACTATGTTTCATGGATATGGAGAAAAAAAAAATATATATATATATATATATATATATAAATAACAATTATATTCTCACAGGAGATGTTATTAAGTTTCGAACACAACTACCAAAGAAGCTATATTACCATGAACAGAGTTTTATAAAGTGGTGAACCACCTACACCTATTGACAACGTCATACGAGTTACAAACAGTGTATGAATCGTAATTATGAGTAACAGTAACAACAGTAATTCTAAACAAGAGAAAATAAAATTATAATGTAAAGAGAGTTTAGGAATATTCAGTGATACTCTGGAAAGAGATTCTCGGAAGTTTCAACTAAAAACATACTAACAATCACCCGGAAAATGAAGAGGAAAATTACACAACTCCTTACTCAAAAAGAACACTGGAAATAAACTTAAGAAGCCACCACTGACGATCCTTGTGGCCATATTAATCTCAACTGTAGCAAACAATCTCATATGTAAACCTGTAAGAGGTTCCGAAGAAGAAAAAAACCAACATTGGAAAACACAGAGGAGAAAATGCGCGACATATCTCACACGGGATAAGAGAACTAAGTTGACGGACCCTTCTGTCAATTGTGCTTAGGTACAAGTTGACTAAGTATTTACGAAGAGGAGGAACCTAGATCGGGGAAGATTAGGAGACTGAGTCCAGCGAAATAGTAAACCAGCCTATGTGACCGAGATCATCCTGAAGTTAGGTTTAATATCAACAATAGCTGCAGTAATAACCCTGATTGACGTAAATCACGAAGAAAGGACAGGATGCACATAAAGAAAGTATAGAAAATGAAAGAGAGAGAGAGACCGAAATATAAACACACTAAATGAACTAAGAGATAGTTAAGGTAAGGGCGATAAAGATATAATCCAACTTAAGAACTTGTGGAAAGGGAAGAGAGGGCAACCAAACCGCCTTGTTGAAAATGCTAAGTCATAGGATGGGTATGTTTCAGGAAACAAGAGAGGAGACAGACAACCGTGCCTGGCTGAAAAATGACTAAATAGGGAGATCACTAGCCGGTTTAGTTGGAACAAGGCGTCGAGGGGAGTGGTTCCTCTATCAGCGAACCACGTGCGTAAATGAGTGCAGCGTAATTCCCACTAACGCCGTAAGGCATTTTGCTACCGAACATTGCCGAGGGTGCGATTTAAGAACTTGGGTAATCTCACTCTTGCAATGACGTTAGCAGCATTGTATCGACCCTCTTGTTGATCTATATGTTTCCGTTTGCACGCCATTATTCTTGTATTCCGTCGATGAGTATAGTGTTTCGCCATGAGAGAACACCGTTGAGCATGCGTACGCATGCGAAAGGGGTTTTTAGGACGGTGTGAGAAAAGTTTTTCATATCTCGTGTCATAACCACATGACAGATGTGGCTATGACACGTGCGAAGTGAGTTGTGACCACAAGGAAAATGTGGGCATGACATTTGGTATCAGAGCCAAGTTTGTAAACACTGGGCGTATTTGGGCACGTTATTATTCCGCAACTTTGGCTAATTAGTTTCTACCTTGTTTTGTAGGATGCCTCCCCGACGTGTTCGACGAGCGCGATCACGCCACACGGCGTCAGTCGAGGTGCACAGCGATTCCTCAGCCGAGGGACTGGCACCCGCAGATTCAGCAGCACCACCTGCCCCACCTGTGCCACAAGCACTACTAGTACCACAGGCGACACCAGTAGCGGATATAGGTCCACAGATCTTACAGGCACTACAGACTATGCTAGACAGGTTACCACCAGTGATTCCTGAGCCACGTATAGAGCCTCGTGTTGCTCCGCGAGAGGAGCCACGTGCCGAGTCACGTATTGAGCCACGTATGGAGCCCCGCGTTGATCCACTAGCGGTGAGACGTGTGGAGCCCTTCGTTGAGATTCCTGACACAACAGTAGAGGAGGTAGGGTCGGCCTCCCGAGCACGGAGCAGGAGTCCTCCGAGACTTTTGAGACAAGAACAGGTTCAGCAGGGAGTATATGAGGATGGTGTGGAAGAGCCACTTGGGAGACTTAGAGACAGAGGGGACCCTATCAGAGATCTACTGAGGCTCAACCCACCCACCTTCGCAGGAGCTACAGAGGGAGCTGTGGCCGAGGCTTGGCTAATTAGCTTAGACAGGTGTTTCGCATTGCGACCGTATGAGAGCAACACGAAAGCACGAGTGGCAGTTCATCTTCTTAGGGATGCAGCAGCCACCTGGTGGCGCACAGAGGAGTGCAAGCGCCGACTCTCCGTGGATACACTCACATGGGACACCTTCATTGAGCGCTTCAATGCGCGATATTTGTCCGAACATTATAGACAGCGCAGAATTGATGAGTTTCATGATCTACAGCAAAGGGGACTCACCGTTACTCAGTATGAGAGCCGATTTATAGAACTTTCTCGTTATGCGGAATACCTCCATGACGAGAAAATCTTAATACACAAATTCATCAGGGGGCTAAATCACGGGATATCAGGACCAGTTCGTATGGCAAATCCCCAAACCATGAGCGAGGCTGTTGAAAAGGCCCTTATATCAGAGGAAATTCAGGGACGAGGACAGAATTCACGCTCACAGTACCAGGAACGAAATCCCCAACAACAACAAAATTTCCGAAGGCCTCAAAACACAACACAGAGAGGAGGATATAATGCTTCATCATTACCTCCTAGGCCTCCACAGCAACAGCAACATCAGCAAAAATCCAAATTTCAACAGAGGGGACAGGGAGGACAAAACCGTGGATGGCAGCAGCAGGGACCACGCAGGGATCAGAGACAGCAGGGTTCATCGGCAGGACCCGCAAGGTCCCAGCAGTCTTACAGAGGCTCACAGGGATCCACCGGACGGACCGGGCAACAACAGTCGGGCAGAACACAGTCAGGGCAGTTACAGGTTAGGGGACCATGTTATGTATGTGGTGGGGCAGGGCATCTGGCTAGAGAGTGTCCGCAGGGATTTACTGCAGGGGGTCAGCCCCGATCAGGAGGGTCTGAGCAGACCGTAGGTGACGTGGGCAGATCTCACCACATGTTTGCAGCGGTTGATAACCGCCAGGCCGATTTTCAGGCTTCTGTCATCGAGGCAGCAGGTACGATTAGAGACTTTCCCATCTCGATCCTTTTTGATTCAGGAGCTACTGACTCTTTTTTGTCTACATCGTTAGTGGAGCGTTGCAGGCTGGTGGCTTCTAGGCAAGACATTAGGTGGGAAGTTGAGTTGGCCTCAGGGGCCAGGATGTCAGTAGATACCTTGGTTAAAGACTGTGAGATCACATTGGGACCCTTTACCACAATATGCGACCTTAGGATTATGCCATTAGGGTCTTACGGAGTAGTTCTGGGTATGGATTGGCTTGCGGCACATAGAGCCAAGCTTGATTGTCGCCAGAGAACGATTAGCTGTTTAGATGATCATGGTTCGTCGGTTGAGATAGTGGGCATTCAAAAGCCCACGGCGGTTCGTATGATATCCGCACAACAGCTTAAGCGCTGTATGTGGAGGGGATGTCAGATGTTTGCCATCACAGTCAGTGATAGAGCAGAGGATGAACCTGAGGCTACTTTAGATGATCACCCTATCCTTAGAGAGTTTGCCGATGTGTTTCCGCCAGAATTACCTGGTATGCCCCCACGTAGAGAAGTGGACTTCCACATTGACTTAGTGCCAGGTGCAGAGCCGATATCCCGCGCACCCTATAGAATGACGACCCATGAACTCACAGAACTTAAGCTGCAGTTGGAAGAATTACTTGAGAAGGGACACATCCGACCTAGCGTTTCACCATGGGGCGCACCAGTGATCTTCGTGAAGAAGAAGGATGGGTCTCTTCGTCTATGCATGGACTACAGGCAGTTGAACAAGGTGACGGTGAAGAATCGTTATCCTCTACCTAGGATTGACGACCTTTTTGATCAGATGCAGGGAGCCAGAGTGTTCTCGAAAATCGATCTAAAATCTGGGTATCATCAATTGCGCATCACGGAGTCAGATATTCATAAAACTGCTTTTCGAACCAGATATGGCCATTATGAATTCACAGTGGTACCTTTCGGGTTGACGAACGCTCCTGCAGTATTCATGAGTCTCATGAACGGGGTGTTCCGTACATACCTAGACCGGTTCGTGATCATATTCCTAGATGACATTCTGATTTATTCACGGACTGAGGAGGAGCATGTAGAGCACTTGCGTCAAGTTTTGCAGAAATTACGAGAGCAGCAACTTTATGGCAACTTGGCGAAGTGTGCCTTCTTCAGGACAGAGGTGCAGTATTTGGGACACATTTTATCAGGCGATGGCATCTCTGTAGATCCATCTAAAATTAGAGCAATCCAGGAGTGGCCGGCACCCACGAACGTGACAGAGGTCAGAAGCTTTATGGGGTTAGCTGGGTATTATCGTCGGTTTGTCGAAGGTTTCTCCAGGATAGCACATCCCATTACTTCCCTTCAGTGAAAAGGGAAGGGTTTCACTTGGACCGAGCAGTGTGAAAAGGCTTTTGGAGTCCTCAAAGAGCGTCTTACGAGCGCTCCTATTTTAGCAGTTCCAGATCCTTCGGAAGAGTTTGTAGTTTGCACGGATGCATCATTAGAAGGTTTGGGAGCCGTGCTTATGCAGGATGGACGAGCGATCGCATACGAATCGCGGAAACTAAAGACACATGAGTTAAACTATCCTACGCACGACTTAGAGCTTGCAGCTGTTGTTCATGCCTTGGTTCGCTGGAGACACTTCCTCTTAGGGCGACGCTTTGAACTCCATTCAGACCATCATAGTTTGCAGTATATTTTTACACAGCCTAATTTGAACGCCCGCCAACGACGTTGGATGGAATTCCTATGCGAATATGACTTCGATGTCCATTATATAAAAGGGAAGGAGAACGTGGTCGCTGATGCTCTGAGTCGAAGACGCCACGAGATCCAGACCCTGACCTTGAAGATGGACTTGAAGGATCGCATCTTACAGCATCTGCCGGAGGACGAATGGTTTCTTGAAGTGCAGCAGGCAGTACTAAATCAGAAGGCCCTTGAGGGCAAATTTACAGGATATACCCTTGATTCTGATGGAATGCTTCGACATCGGCAACGCATCTATGTACCCCATGCGGGTAATCTTCGTACAGTAATCCTATCAGAGGCTCATAGAGCACCCTACGCAGCACACCCAGGAGTGAAGAAGATGCACGCTGATTTACGACAGCTTTATCATTGGGCTGGGATGAGGCGTGACATTGCCGAATTTGTTGCTCGTTGCCTGGAATGTCAGAGGGTTAAGGCCGAACATCAGCATCCAGCGGGACTGTTGTACCCTCACGAGATACCTGAATGGAAATGGGATACCATTTCTATGGATTTTATCGTTGGTCTACCTATATCATCACGTCGCCATGATGCTATTATGGTGACAGTTGACAAGCTGACCAAAGTGGCGCATTTTTCACCAATATGTACAACATACAATGCACCATCAGTGGCAAAGGTGTTTCTTGATCAGATTGTTAGACTTCATGGGATACCTCGCCGCATTATATCTGACAGAGACTCCGTATTCACTTCATCGTTCTGGAAAGCCTTACATCAGGCGTTGGGCACACAGCTCAACTTCAGTTCTGCATATCATCCAGAAACCGATGGACAAACAGAAAGAGTTAACCAGGTGTTAGAAGACATGCTTCGCATGTATGTGATGGATCACCAGTCTAGATGGGAGGAGTACCTGTATCTAGTTGAATTCGCCTACAATAATGGGCATCATAGCTCGTTGGGTATGCCTCCTTTCCAGGCATTATATGGCAGACCATGCAGAACACCTTTGAGTTGGGATCGTATAGAGGACAGAACAGTCATCGGCCCAGAGATAGTTCAGAATATGGAACTGCAAGTTAAACAGATAAGACAGAGGCTTCTGGAAGCACAGGACAGGCAGAAAAAGTATGCCGATGCAAAAAGGACAGACCGAAGCTTCTCTGTGGGGGAAAGAGTATTTTTGAGAGTGCGGCCGCACAAAAGTCCAATCCGTTACGGAAAAGGCTCTAAACTCGCACCTCGATTTGTAGGACCTTTCGAAATCTTGGAGCGGATAGGACCAGTAGCCTATCGTCTAGCCTTGCCACCTAGCCTGTCACGTATCCACGATGTATTTCATGTATCAGTTTTACGTCAATATATTTCTGACTTATCTCATGTGTTGGATTGGAGTGCTCTTCAGGTAGAGGCAGACAGACAACTGGCGTTGGAGCCAATTCGCATATTGGCTCGACGGAAGCTGGCCCTTCGAGGTCGAGAGCTGGACCAGGTTAGAGTCCAATGGGACTTATACGACGAAGTCACTGCAACATGGGAAGATGCAGAGCGATTGAAGACCCTGTATCCTCACCTTTTTGACGACTTCCAGGAGGAAGTACCGTCTTAGGGGGAGAGGATGTGAGGACCGCCCTTTCTACTACTATTGTTATGACTATTTACAGTACTGTTATTGTTACTTTCATATTTGTGGGATAGCAATTCCCGGAATTTGTCAGACTATTTAACTTTATTATGTTTTCGGGAAAACTAATTGGGTGATGTTTGGATAAGTTACTTTTCAGAAAAATGAATTAGGGATGATGGAAAAATTGTAATATGATTTTTTTTTAATTATGTTAAATTGTACTAAGGCATGAGAATGCATGTGTTATTTAAGTTGCTTCGGCTATGATGAATTTATGTGGTTACTGATCTTGTAATTGAGTGTGCAGGGACTACTAATCAAACCACAGATTTCGGAGATCAGTCCACACCTTGTTAATTGTTATTCCCTGTTAAGCCGATCTGGTTCCACGAAGAACCAAGATCTCTTTGTGTTTGATGTCTTGATGTAATGTGGTCTTTCGTATGGTCGAGTGGGTTAGGTTACCCTCATGTATCATTATTTTTATAAGTAAGTGTTGTTAAGAGATTGAATTTGAAATTTCTATTTTTCTTTAAATTATGAGGCCCTTTTTCTTGTGCTTTACCTTGACCTGGGGTGTCTTGTTTGGGTTAAAATTGACCCTGGGTTCTACCCCATGGGTCCAGGGGCCCATTTGGCATGGGAAACCCTTGAGTAACCTCCATCTAGTCAACTTAACCTTTCCCTGAAGTTAAGTGGCGAAAATTGGAGGTAGGAGGGGACATGATGGGTTGTACCAACACTCAACCCATCCCCTCTACTTTACCCTAGATAAGAGATGCCATCCATTAGTAAAAGTTACCTCTTCTTTAGTAAGATTCCCCCATGTACTATGGGGACACCCATGTGAAGAAAGGAGAAAGAGGCATGGGTCACCTGTCTTGTTCCCATTTAACTCTTTTTTTTATTTCTCCCATGAGAAAGTGGAGTCACATGAAAGGATTAAGGAGTCCCCTTGGGAATGGAGAGTGACATAAGCCACCTGGACAGTATAGTGATTTTTGGGAAGGGTGAGGAGGTGACAAGTGTCACTTCCCCATTTCTCAAAATTGGAAAGAAAGAGAATTTTGGGTTATTTATTTTCAAATTTTGGGATGAGAGGGAGTTAGTTGAATTTTGGGGAAACTCTTTCATTTTGGCCTTACCAAAAATAGAGAAGTTAGTTTGGAAGATAGAGAAGAGAGAGGGAGTTGGTGGCTAAGCTTGGAAGTGAACTCTGTGGACTCTGCAACAACTTCATTCCAGGAGGGCTTGCAAGGTTGGTCTGAATTTTACCTTTGTTATGGTAGGACTGAAATGTGTATGAAATGTGTGTAACATATGTGTTTAAATTTGTTTCTGTGGGGTTCTTGTCGGGTGTTTGACAGAGCGTCTCCCATTTGGGAGAAATGCTCATCAAGTTTGGGGTAGGGGAGGAGAGATCCTCCTCGGGTGCATACCTGTTCCATCTTTTGGGATGTTGAAAGCCTTGAGGGCATGTATCTGTGACTGTATTTTTGACTTGTGAGTCATATGCAGATTTCTTGTAAAATGTGATCACACTTGGTTGAGACCAAGAGAAATTTTATATGAGTTCATTTATCTGTCAGGGTGACACCCTGGAGTCGAGTGTATCCACTCTCCTGCCCCTTATGAAACTCACTGTAGTTGAGTTTCCGTATTGTGTAAAATAGCCACGGGTGTAGGTGTGCTTTGGGATTGTTGTTGTTTCTGTTGTGAAGTGGAGTGTTTGAGTACCCAGGTGTGAGTATGGTCTCCCTAGCTCGGGGGTGACCCTCTTGCGGGTCTACGGTAGGGAGGAGAGCTAGACAAGTGGTATTTTCTTCTTTGTTTGTCTTTGATATGCAGGTTTTTCTCTTGGAGCTTTCTGGTTGGCTATTTATGAAGAAACAGATTATCTTCTTGTCATGAGAATTAGGCCTGGTTTATTTCATAGAAATGAAGAGAGAACACCTCTCTTGTTATTGTTGTAAATTACTGATATTCTGGGAGTGAAGGAAATCACCTCCCTGGTCTTGTTATTATTGGACTTTAATTGGTTGTCATAAGTTTTCAGTTGTATACGGTTTGGGAGGAGAAAGTTCATATCTGGGAAGTTGGTATTCATGATTGTGAAACTGTAATGTGAATGTGCTTAAATTTTTAAGTTGATGTTTACAACCTTTGTTCAATAGCAATTTTTGTGTTTCAAGTATTACTGAAAGAAATAAATTCGTTTTTGCAACTTAATCTGAGTTGTTTACATTTGAAAGTTTGGAATTGCTTCTTTAGTTGAAATGCTAGTTCCCTTTTAATGTTGAAATGGAAAAGACAGTTTTTAAATATTTGAGTTTTCTCCATAATAATGGATTCTGTTAATTTAGAAGAATTAGAGGAATTCTAGCATGTAAATATAATCTGTTTGTAAATTTACAAGTCTTATATGTTTATAACAATGGAATAATTTATACTTATACTAAGGGAAGAGCTATTTATCATTTGGTGAAATTGGGATATATATATATATATATATATATATATATAGATATATATATATATATATATATATATATATATATATATATATATATATATATATATATATATTTATATTTATATCTAATTGTTATGACAATTCCTTTATACTATGTTGATTTGGAGAAAATGCATAGAGTAGTGAATTAAAAAAAAAATTGTCGAAATTGGAATTATACAAAAATAATATTTTTCTCTAAATACTTTATAAATATATATATAGAGATATATATATATTTCTCATTTTGAGTAATTATCATTTTAGAAAATAATAGAGAAATTGAAAGTAATTATAATTGTTATATATAAAAAAAAAGGGGGGATATATATATATATATATATATATATATATATATATATATATATATATATAAACATGAAATATATATATATATATATATAAATATATATTATCGTTGTTATATATATACATATATATATATATATATATATATATATTTATATATGAATATATAAATATATATATATATATATATATATTTGAAGATATTTTATTATTGATAATAATCAACGAACGGAGAAAGACTGTCAAAAAAAATTAAGCCGCGGGTAACAAATTTCACAGTCGTTATTTACTATGGGCGGTGGGGAAGAAAACCCCACCGCAGGTTTTCGTCATATTTGGAGGTGTGGAGTGGGGCGGAGCCCCACCCACACCCCACGTCGTGGGAATGTGGGTGGGGCTCCGCCCCACTCCACATCTCCCCCTCCTCCATACCCTTATGCCTCCCGCGGATTTTGGCTGCCGCTCTGCGGCCACCTTAAACCCCGTCCGCCGCTCTGCGGCCACCTCAGAACCCCGTCCGCCGCTCTGCGGCCACCTCAGATCCCCGTCCGCCGCTTTGCGGCCACCGCCGCCCATGGCCGCCATCTGCTGTGGGTTGAAAGCCATAAAAAAATGTAGGGCTTGGGCCCTAACATATGAATGGGTGATTTGGTAAATAAATTCAGTTTATTTTTATATAGCTCTATATATAGGCATATATATATATATATTATATATGTCTATGTATATAGCTATATATATAATATAAGAATGATTAGATACATCTGTATATATATATATATATATATATATATATATATATATAAAGGTTTAAGTTGTGGGAAACCAATTTGTTCATTATTGAGATATTTAAATAAATATATTTTATGTATATATATATATATATTTATATATATTTATATTTATTGGGCCCTCGTTTAAAAATCGTTAATAACTATGTTTCATGGATATGGAGAAAAAAAAATATATATATATATATATATATATATATATATAAATAACAATTATATTCTCACAGGAGATGTTATTAAGTTTCGAACA
Source organism: Cunninghamia lanceolata (assembly GCA_027924645.1). Taxonomy (NCBI): domain Eukaryota; kingdom Viridiplantae; phylum Streptophyta; class Pinopsida; order Cupressales; family Cupressaceae; genus Cunninghamia; species Cunninghamia lanceolata. The sequence continues at coordinate 6,122,346 of BSBN01000165.1, read as the reverse complement.
CAACTACCAAAGAAGCTATATTACCATGAACAGAGTTTTATAAAGTGGTGAACCACCTACACCTATTGACAACGTCATACGAGTTACAAACAGTGTATGAATCGTAATTATGAGTAACAGTAACAACAGTAATTCTAAACAAGAGAAAATAAAATTATAATGTAAAGAGAGTTTAGGAATATTCAGTGATACTCTGGAAAGAGATTCTCGGAAGTTTCAACTAAAAACATACTAACAATCACCCGGAAAATGAAGAGGAAAATTACACAACTCCTTACTCAAAAAGAACACTGGAAATAAACTTAAGAAGCCACCACTGACGATCCTTGTGGCCATATTAATCTCAACTGTAGCAAACAATCTCATATGTAAACCTGTAAGAGGTTCCGAAGAAGAAAAAAACCAACATTGGAAAACACAGAGGAGAAAATGCGCGACATATCTCACACGGGATAAGAGAACTAAGTTGACGGACCCTTCTGTCAATTGTGCTTAGGTACAAGTTGACTAAGTATTTACGAAGAGGAGGAACCTAGATCGGGGAAGATTAGGAGACTGAGTCCAGCGAAATATTAAACCAGCCTATGTGACCGAGATCATCCTGAAGTTAGGTTTAATATCAACAATAGCTGCAGTAATAACCCTGATTGACGTAAATCACGAAGAAAGGACAGGATGCACATAAAGAAAGTATAGAAAATGAAAGAGAGAGAGAGACCGAAATATAAACACACTAAATGAACTAAGAGATAGTTAAGGTAAGGGCGATAAAGATATAATCCAACTTAAGAACTTGTGGAAAGGGAAGAGAGGGCAACCAAACCGCCTTGTTGAAAATGCTAAGTCATAGGATGGGTATGTTTCAGGAAACAAGAGAGGAGACAGACAACCGTGCCTGGCTGAAAAATGACTAAATAGGGAGATCACTAGCCGGTTTAGTTGGAACAAGGCGTCGAGGGGAGTGGTTCCTCTATCAGCGAACCACGTGCGTAAATGAGTGCAGCGTAATTCCCACTAACGCCGTAAGGCATTTTGCTACCGAACATTGCCGAGGGTGCGATTTAAGAACTTGGGTAATCTCACTCTTGCAATGACGTTAGCAGCATTGTATCGACCCTCTTGTTGATCTATATGTTTCCGTTTGCACGCCATTATACTTGTATTCCGTCGATGAGTATAGTGTTTCGCCATGAGAGAACACCGTTGAGCATGCGTACGCATGCGAAAGGGGTTTTTAGGACGGTGTGAGAAAAGTTTTTCATATCTCGTGTCATAACCACATGACAGATGTGGCTATGACACGTGCGAAGTGAGTTGTGACCACAAGGAAAATGTGGGCATGACAGATCACTTCAAAAATGGGGACATTGCAGGTTTGATAAAAGGGGGTCTAAGAAATAAATAACGAAAGGAGCTTCTATCACTGCCACTTATTGTGTCTGCACTTCCCTTCAGAAGAACATTTTGACACACCCAAATGAAGTGCCATGCAACCACGTAGCAAAGAGACTCAAGAGGTTCCAATGAGGCCAAAAGTCTTGTGAAGCCATTGATCATAAGCACAGAGAGTCTGATGGGGGGGAATATGAAGGACCTTTCAAGATAGATAAAGAGGTTAAAACATTAGCAATGAATGGAGATGAGCCACTAGGCCCCCTATGCTAGCAAAGAAGACACAGAAATATCAATTGGTCATAACTTGGGTCTTAATGGCTTGGTAAAACATCAAAGGTGGTAGTTGGATCTCCAAGAGTTTTGGTGGGACTTCAATACTACAGTCTAGTGCAATCAAAATTCATCAATGTAAAGGATCATAGAGTTAGAATGATTCAATGTTGTGCTATTAGAAGTAATTGTGATAGATAATTCTCTCCCAATATAATATGTTAAGTCAGTTAGGTTGCTATATATAGGGCCAGGAGCCATTGTAATAAGGGTTGGGCAATGTTTATTCATTGAGCCAATTCTTAGACTACAGGAGAAGAATTAGTAAGATTTCAAGCCTTTGTGTATGCTCTTGAAGGGCAGATTGAATGTTTTATGATTGTGCCTTTGCAGCTTTTATAACTTGTTCTATGTTTATCAATGAAGAAGAAGTGTCGCCCTATGCTTATTCTATGCCTATTGAGTCTTTCTTTTGATTCTAAAACACTGATGTATGCCTTTGTTTTAAGTTTTAATGAATGATGTTAGTAAGTGGTCAGAAATCATGCTTCTTTGAGCTCTTGGCAGCCATGAGTTAAACAGGGAAGCATCGTGCCTTTGCTGCATCATTTTAAGTTCTCTTTTTCTGGTGCATCACCTTAGAATAAATTTTACTTTAGGTTTCTCTCTTCTCTTTCCCCTCCCCATCATTTTGAAAGAATTAATGAGAATCTTAAGAAGAGTCAGCTTCTAACATCTCGAAGGTTATCCTGTGATTCGCAAATTGAGCCCCACAATCATAGGATTTCCCATTACTTGGTAGCTTCTTGTGGCAAAGATTCAATTCCTAGGTGTAGACAACAAAAAACCATCAAGATTACCTAGAAGAGTTTTTCCCATGTATATGTTGCGTAATGTGTTAAATCTATGCTTGTATAATTCTAATTTTATTTATTTTACATTTTATTTATAATGATTAGTATCCTAAGATCCTAATTTCTAACAAGAGGTAAAAGTTGAAGTGGAAGAGGCCATTCTCTTACTAACTCCTAACGTTTCCTAGGTTAAATCCCTAGTTAAGAGGCTCTATGACTTGCTACATGAAAGTCTAATCACAATAGGTATTAACAACAAAATAATTGTTGCATTAAGGGTGAATAAATTTCTAAGAAAAAATAATAGTCACTTTAAAGTGGCAGGCCCACTCGACCACTTTAAAGTAGGTTGTGCAAGGGATGAGGGGACAAATAGTGTCACTTGTGCAATAGGGACTACCCTCCCCATTCCACAATGACAATAAAGTTCTTAGAGAAGAATTTAAAGCAATGCTTGCGCAAAAACAAGTAGACCAGACATCATTTAGGGGCAGGGTCCATACACTGAGCATTTCATAAATAGAGGTAGTTCTTTGCCCTCTAGCACAGTTGGAGTTTCAAGTCAAGGCCATTATGGAGAAACTTAAGAGAATATCCCATAAGGATATGATCGATTTGAACATATCCTTTGAGGTTTTCAAAGGAAGGGCCACCCAACTGATGCAGAATGTGCATCGCTCCAAGCCTCCCTTGAGAAGATGTAAGTAACTCTTTTAAGTGAGTACTCTTTTTAAAATTTTGATCTTTTGGAATGAGTTCAGAAGTGTTAGAAAACTAGTGACTGGGTTCTTCCTTGCATGCAAGGATCCTCTAAGATATCACTATAACTATAGAGATTTGCTCTTTGTTCACCCTTTTGAGACATTATTTTGTACCAACGCTTGTATCTTCCACGTCTTTTCTTTTAGACAACCATTTTCTTCATTCAATCCAGTTTTTGATCAGTCACAAGGTGTTGCAAAGTCTCCTATGCGAATTTTCAATTTTGTATAAGTTACAAAATTTTCCAAATGACTCTACAATGTTCTTTTTGGCATGGCAGTGATAGTAAACCCCATTGTTGATCATTTTTTAAACCAACAACATGTACAACATTTTGAAGGATGTTAATTAGATGTTATTTCGTATTGCACCATTGGTTGAGCATTGACACATTAGTATAAGCAAGTCCTATTGAGATAAAAAACAAAAGTCAAAACTTTGGATGCCATAGAACCATCTATTTCATTTCAAAAGATCAAATGGCTAGCATATTGTTTCAAAGTTTTCAATATGACAACTTAAAACTATTACATTATTAAATAAAGCTTGGTGAGTTGGTAGAGTTGGTGGGCTCGATCTAATTAATACTTTTTTATGAATGTGAGGAAATAGAAAAAGGAGAACCTGTTATGTGTGCTACATGTCACCTTGATGTTTTCCCAAAGAGTTGTCAATCTAGTGAGTTGTTCCTATTGCACCATTGGTCAAAGGAGACATGATGGATATGAGTGGGTCCCTCTTTTGTTTAGAGATATAAGTTGTGATCTCACAAAACTATTGATCATTTCAAAGATCAATGGTGTGCACAACCCTTGAGATTTGTTAGTTTGACAACATGAGATGTTGTGCTGTTGGATAAAATTGTACACTTCATCTTTTGGAAGGGCCCATTACAAAAAGAGTTAATAAAAGACATAAGGCTGTGACTAAGACACATGCTGATGTAGGAGCACCCTAGCGAACGTGTAATCAGCATCACCCAAAAATAGTTTCTGGTAACTTTTGTTTTTTGTTTTGGTTTACTTGGGTTTGTTTTGGCATCTCACATCGTTGGGGACACATGGTGTGGTCAGATTAGCAAGAAACTAGTTTTTTTAAGTTGTCAATTTCGGCGCATAATAGGTTGGCTTCACAAAAATAATTGTTCAAGTGAATCAGAGAGGCTTGGTCGTAAACCCTCTTACAAGAATATTGTGGAAGACATTTTAGAATTATTGGTGAAAGTTTTGAGATTGGATTCTTCCTGGTTTTGGAGATTTAATGGTTTCGCGATCAACACTGGTGATTTGGTGAAACTTTAAAATTTTGAGCTCCATGAGGTTTAAAGTAGAATGGTTTGGTGGAGAGCTTTATAAGGTCATTCCACATATCTTGGAAAGTTTTCACATGTAAATTATCTTATGGTAAAAAGTTGTGTAAAAAGTCAGTTTTCTGCAATCTCTGGCACATTTGATTGTAACTGCATAATGTTGTTTTTCTCTATTTTACTCTCTATGCTAAATCAAAAGTATTACAAAGTGTTTGTTGTCGCTAGCTGCATTGGAGTCAGTGAATATTTTTCAAACATCCAAATTTGCTCATTGTGGAAGATTCTCAAGCACCAAAAGATAATATTGGGAAGAATTCATTTAATATTTTGCAGGTATGATGGACCATTAATACGTGGGCAACCAAGTGATAAAAAAATGGTTTCTAAATAATAGAAGTAAAGAGGAAGGCACACAAGAAGTTTGTTGTTCAAAATGAAATGTTTTAGAAATAATTTACTAACTGAAAACAATCATCCACTGAAAAGAAACACCTCACATTAATTGACAAAGGAAATAAAGAATTTGAAAATGAGAAGTGGATGCTAAATGAAGCAATTTTAATGCCATTCTTTGAAGGAGAGATTCCAACACCTAAGGAGGCTTTTCAATGCCTCTTAGTGGTAGTTTAAAATAGCAAACAAAAAAGAAATGAAATAAGGGGAAGTGCCATACTTTGAAAAGGTTTTTAACACCTCAAACAACAGGTAAAAAGAAGATTGGTAAGCGCCTAAGTTAGAACTTCAATAGGCAGATTTTATAAATAGAAAGATAAAAGAGAGCAAGTGCCATAAGAGGAAGATCTAACACCTCTTTTAGAGGCTGAAACCTGTAGAAAAATGATGGAATGAAGTGCCTATTGTAGTAGCACCAATGCAGAAGGTAAAATAGAATGTGAGGCACCAGGTTTGGGTTGAGGAAGAGTGCCTGAAGTATGGAAGTGGGAATGCTTGTTTGAAGGCTGCATACACAAGAAATAAATGAGGGTTTGAGTTGTAGTTTTGAAGATGAAGACTACACCAAATTGTTGAAGGCAAAAGATAGAAGAGAGATTGCATGTGAGAGGCCATGAAAGGCCATTGTTTGTAATGTTGTTGCAGATGTAATTATGTTCATTTGAGTAAGTTCAATATCATGTGTGTCTGTTTGCAATTTGTTGTGAGCTATGTGTGTATGGCAGAGAGTCTTTGCGTTAAATGGTATAAAGCAATTTTATGGATTTGAGTTTGTGAGGGGTGAGAGAGTCTTCTGTGTCATATGGTATTAGAGTAGGAGTTCCTGAGAGCATATGTAGAGTGTTGAACGTGAGGCAGCCTATGCCAGGACCTACAAGTGGAGATTGAAGCAATGAGAGTGTCCAAGGAGCTTGAGAGGCTTGGGGCCAGTGTGGAGGAGTCCTACAATAGCGAGAGTTGAGAGAAGACATTAAAGCCATGAAAAGATTAAGAGTGATGTGGATTGTAGATTGAGATGAGACTATAACAACAGATGAAATCGGTATAGTCATAAGGAAGAATCCCTTGATTTGGGAAGCGTGGAGATGGTACCAAAAAAGTAAGACATAGAGGATGATCACGGATGTAAATAAGAGATTGGATAGGTTGGACAAAAGATGGGATGATCTAGATAAATTGGAGGCACAACTGAGTGGACAAGAAGACATGAGAAACGAGGATGATGATGAAGTAAACAATGAAGAGCCTGCAGTAGAGGTAGTCAAAGAGGAGAAAAATGAAGATGCAACAATGGAATGTGAAGAGGTTGTAGCGAAGGATGAGGAAGAAGATGATTTGTTATCGCAAATTTTGGCAATGGAGATTAAATGGTTGGAGAAGATCGCAATGATTGAAAGTGAGAAGACAAGCATCGCAACAAAGAAAGTAGAAGTTAATGATGCAACCATGGTGAATTTGTAGCAGCGAATGAAGAGGTAAACCTTGTTGCATTTTATAATGATGTTTTTGTACTTCTATTTGAGGTAGTCAAGGTTGAAGAGTGTGGAGAAGAACCCATGGAAATATTCAATTTCCATAAGGTATTCGATGAAGATTTGTGTACTGCATGCTATGATATGAGTGACATGAGAGTTTGGTGGAAGAGGTCGGTTACAAGTGGGCTAGATCCCATGAAGGAGAGGTGAGGAGAAATAATTTGGTGGAGGACGGTACATGGTGGATGCAAATCCATGAGAGGAGAGAAGAGTGGTGAATCAAGTTGTGGGAGGAAGATGACAATTGTTGCGACATGGTGCTGGAAAAAGAGGAAGAAGAAATAATTTTGTACACATGACTCTGCGATGGAGTTTGCTACATGATGGTTGCAACCTGGAAGAGTAGTTCGACTACTCAACTCCACTTTTGTGAGCCTACGCTCACAAACTTTCTACTCGGCATGTCTGATGCAAGAGCACCTGGGAGCACATGTAATCGGCATCACCCAAAAATAGTTTTTGGTTTTTGTTTTAGTTTTGGTTTGCTTGGGTTTGTTTAGGCATCTCACAGCATTGGGGACACATGGTGTGGTTAGGTTAGCAGGAAACTAGTTTTTGCCGGTTGTCAATTTCAGTGCATAATAGGCTGGCTTCACAAAAACAATTATTTAGGTGAATCAGAGAGGCTTGGTTGCAAACCCTCTTATAGCCAGATTGTGGATAACATTTTAGAATTATTGGTGAAAGTTTTGAGATCAAATTCTTCCTGGTTTTGGAGATTTAATGGTTTCACGATCAACATTGGCGATTTGGTGACACTTTAAAATTTTGAGCTCTGTGAGATTTGAAGCAGAATGGTTTGGTGGAGAGATTTGTAAGGTCATTCCACATATCTTGGAAAGTTTTCACATGAAAATGATCTTCTGGTAAAAAGTTGTGTAAAAAGTTGATTTTTTGCAATCTCTGGTGCATTTGATCAAAATTACATAATGTTGTTTTTCTCTAGTTTATTCTCTGTGCTAAATCAAAAGTATTACAAAGTGTTTGTTGTCACTAGCTGCATTAGAGTCGATGAAGATTTTTTCAAACGTCCAAATTTGCTCATCGTGGAAGATTCTCAAGCACCAGAAGATAATGTTGGGAAGAATTCATTTAATATTTTGCAGGTATGATGGACCGTTAATACGTGGGCAGCCAAGTGACAAAAAAATGGTTTCTAAATAATAGAAGTAAAGAGCAAGGTGCAAAGAAGTTTGTTGTTCAAAATGAAATCTTTTAGAAGTAATTTACCAGTTGAAAATAATCATCCACTGAAAAGAAACACCTCACATTAATTGACAAAGGAAATAAAAAATTTGAAATGAGAAGTGGATGCTAAATGAAGCAATTTTAATACCATTCTTTGAAGGAGAGATTCCAGCACCTAAGGAGGCTTTTCAATTCCTCTTAGAGGCAATTTAAAATAACAAACAAAACATAAATGAAATAAGGGGAAACACCATACTTTGAAAAGGTTTTTAATGCCTCAAACAACAGGTAAAAAGAAGATTGGTAAGTGCCTAAGTTAGAACTTCAACAAGCATATTTTATAAATAGAAAAATAAAAGAGAGCAAGCACCATAGGAGGAAGATCTAAAACCTCTTTTAGAGGCTGCAACCTACATAAAAATGATGGAATGAAGTGCTTATTTTAGTAGCACTAATGCAGAAGGTAAAAAAGAGTGTGAGGTGCTAGTTTTGGGTTGAGGAAGAGTACCTGAAGTATGGAAGTGGGAATGCCTATTTGAAGACTATATACACAAGAAAGAAATGAGGGTTTGAGTTGTAGTTTTGAAGATGAAGACTACACCAAATTGTTGAAGGGAAAAGATAGAAGAGAGATTGCATGTGAGAGGCCATGAAAGGCCATTGTTTGTAATGTTGTTGCAGGTGTAATTATGTTAATTTGAGTAAATTCAATATCATGTGTGTCTATTTGCAATTTATTGTGAGCTATGTGTGTATGGAAGAAAGTCTTTGTGTTAAATGGTCTAAAACAATTTTGTGGATTTGAGTTTGTGAGAGGTGAGAGAGTCTTCTGCGTCACATTGCATCCCAATGCTCCTTGAAGATAGTGGTAGGACTGACACAATTTTTTTGTTGCGCCATTAATGGAGAATTAATATAGTACAAAATAGACGAGCTCCTCAAATTCATTTGACATGATCTAAAATACACTAATCTAATGACCAAAATAATAGCCATTAAAGAAGGAGATACATGACATTATTTTTGTCAAATACTGCTATTTAGAATGCTGATAGGAGCTTAGCCCCCATGGATTCATAGCATGTAATTTCATTTTTAAATATTTGGCACTCTTTTTCTCATGGGGAGAGTTTATAAATATCTATGTGATGTTCATTATGAATGGGGGGTGAAAATTGAGAGGAAAAATTTTGTTCATTTATTTTGAACATTGAGGCAAATATTGTATATCTTATATTTAGTTGTGAGTGCAACACATGACTGTGCAATTTTGGCTTCTCATATTGAATGTAATGCATACTGAAATATTTGAAATATACCTTATCTTGTTGTGCCTATTGGTTATTTCTATTTACTTTTCCCTTTCAAATTTATAAACTTCTTATTTGAAGCCTTAGTTTAAGCATTTAATACTTTGTATCTAACAGATAAAAAGTGATCATGTATATTTGTGCCCTTTTCTATCTTATTGGGAGTCCTTTGTTTGAAAAAATATAAACTCTATGCAACTTTTGAATGAAAATATTAAACCTCATGTTGGGTGTTTCACTTGATAGTTTAGAATTTTATTTTTAGTACTTTCTTTCTCTTTTCTTTCCACTCTAAAACAAAATTCACTAAAAATCTTATGAAGAGACAACTTTTCAATCTTGAAGTTTATCTTGTAAATCACATCTCATGTTTACAATATTACCCTTGTTGGTATATAAGTGTATGAGAGTGCAAATTTGAATATCAACAATCATATATGTGGGCAATAGAGTCAAGCCTATCATCCATGATGGCTAGAGACTCCACACAATAGCCCAAACTCATCTTCAACCTTCTTAGATGGGTCGATGATCAACTCTAGGAGTAGTCCTAAGACTAATTTCCTCTCAACAGAGGTCTCCCTAGCCTACAAGCTTCTAGAATAGGATAATTACAGTCAATAACATTGACTCTTTGCAGTGATGAAACATAGAGGTGGGTATCTGTACATCTAAACCATTGTTTTTCTCTGGACAACTAACAAACTAAGACTAGAATGGTCTTCCACATCTTAGTCAATAGTAACACTAAGTTATATTAGTAATAGGGTCTTAAACAAGGACCCACAGTGGTCCTTTAACCATCAAAGGATACAAACTATGGTCTAAAACTGTATAACACCTGGGCCAGTCTCCAAAGGATGCACTTTAACCCTGTTTTAGTCCATGATAGATTCTATATCTACTTTCAAACAATGACAAGGCAAACTATCTTCCTCCAAAACCAAAGGAAACTGCAACTATAGTGCGGATTAAGGAAAATGTAAACAAAACACATGTTTCCTTAAGCATTTTGGCAATGAAGTAAATAGTTATCTATCTCATAACACAGGTTACTATGTTAAAACTTATTTCTACTACCTCTTACATAGAAAACACAAATCTTTATGGCTTTCAATACAAAGCAAAACAAGAATTTGTTATCCAAATTGTGGAGGAGTTTATAATGATAGTTCCTTATACCCTTGTTGATGGTTTCACATGCAAAACTAAAGGAGAGATATTGTTTCCCCAAACTTCCTACACCCTTCTCAATCTCTAAAATTAATGCCTTATGCTCCCTCTATTGTTCCCTATTGCAGTTCCATATTGACATCTCCTCTGTCCTATTGTAAAACTGCCCTTCACATTATATCTGCATTCTTCTTTTTGCTACTTTTTCAATCTTCAATCTCAGTCTTTCCCAAAACAGAGCACAATCTCTAAATCTATCCAACACTCTAAGAACCCCATGGAACTAACTCCATAATAATCCCTAACTGCCTCTTCTATGTGTGGAGCCTGTTGTCTCTCAGATTTGCACCCTTGCTGAATTGTAAAACTTGGCAATCTGGAGAAACATGGGATCTTTCTAGGTCTATGGGTCACTTGTGATGGAAAGAACCTCAGGGGAAGGCCAACTTCCTAGCTGGTTATCACCTAGAATCTACTGGATTTGTAGAGGAAAAGGGAAAAGGAATGCTTTTGTAAATGAAAGTTAAAAACTGGAAAATGTGAAAATAAGGGTGATTCACCAAACTTGATATGGTTAATGACACTCAGACTTGCCTACACTTGGCCACAGACAACAGAAACTAAACCTGCACAACCTATCACTGTATGTTTGCAAAAACACTTCACAAAGAGGCCTAAATGCATAAAAATCTTTAAAAGGAAGCTAACTTCACAGTTTAAAGGCCTTATAACACTTTAAGACACAATTTGCAACCTGCATAAACACAGCTTCTGCAGAAAAGGGTATTGAAACATAAGACAAAGTCACAAGGAAACAAAAATACCTCACAAATCACCTAATCAAACACTTGATAACACCCAATACTGCAAAACAAGAAGGCAAAATTTGGCTATCAATGGTATCCAAGGTGTTCTCTATATTTCATATGCTAAAAAGAGTTACAAAAAACATGCTCAAACTGAGTAGGATTGCAAAAAAATCACTAACTCCATAATATACATGGAAATGAACTCCCTACAAAGAGTCAAATGAATGACTATATACTCTCCAAATAGCTGTAATGAGATAAGGATGAACCATCTCCATTTTCGTGTATCTCATACATGTGCCCAAAATATCTGCCTAAAGTCTTCTAAAATGGGTTCCCAATGCAGAAATAGTCAAGGCATGCCATCAATAATCATAAAAGCACCTGAAAATGTCTTTAAATGATCTTTAAGGCCACTGAAATAAGTCAAATTTGTGCAATAACTCTTCCCCCTGTTTGTTAACTTCACCCTGCAGCACCATAAATGTTTGATATTTTGCACAATAAATCACATAAATACACATTATTTCTACATTTATTCAACATTGACTAAGAGGCTTATAATTACACCACTTAGTTAATGTTTTACAATACAAATTTATTACAAGTCTATGCAGAAAATAATGGCATTTAGGATACAACATTTAATTTCCTGATTTTGCATAGTTTGGGGACCAATTAAATGTCGTGAAGGAACGACAAAGTAATCGACGAGACTTACATTGCCATGTGTGATAAATCTGCCTATTGTTGCCCTTTTACATTTTTATTACAAATGATAAAGTAATTCATAACTAATTACTTTATCATTCATTTATAACGTTTAATCTACCCTTAGACTATGCAAAATTGGCATACAACTCTTATAACACCTAGGCAAAAAAACAACACGACGCCATACATGAAAAAGATCGCCTCCCTATACATTTGCATCATAACGATGCGTTACATGACTATGTTGACACACCTTATAACTCCATACAATTCATGCATTTTGCAATATGCAACATCATGTCATTACAAAGTCTAATGCAATACATTTCAAAGTGACCCTTATGCCTCCCATCAAAAGTTTTTTTTTTTTTTTATCTTTATCATTTACCTTTTATACCACCTTATATCTCCCATCATCATTATACCAAACATACCATCATACTCAACTTTTGACTTCAAACACTGACTCAACCTTTAGAAAAAATCAAGTAAATGATGATATCCCCACAGGCTCACTTGCATTACTAGGTCGAAACTCCTCAAGTGTTGACCCTAGGCAAGTTTAGATGACAATGATATTAAAAGAAAGTCAAAAAAAATTAGAAAAGAAACCCATCATGAATAATTTGACCAAAAGGAGATGAAAACCCTAGGAGTCCATTTGCATTCTATTCTTTACTTGATGCCCTACTTGACTGCCACCATAGAGGAAGGGTTTGAAGGCAAAAATGCACGATTTGCATCCATTCTGGGTCAATTTTGGCCGATTTTTAGAAGAAAATGTGAGGTAAGTTGTATTTAGCTGAGGTTCGACTTCCTCTTGTCAATTTTGAGGTCATTTTGGGCCTCTAAGGTCGCATTTCTTACTGGTTTTGATGCATTTTTTGATGTTTTCTGTGGCCGACTACTTTCTCACTTGCCTTCATTGTGTTTGAGGCCATATGAAGGTCGCTTGGAAAAAAAATGTGATTTTACACAATAAATGGCAGAAACAACAAAGGTAATCCCTTACTGTCAATTTTCCTTCATTTTTTTCTAATTCCTTTACCTGAATCCGCTACCAGAGGCGTGATTTTAATGCATTTATGAGTATATTCTTTTTGAAATGAGTTCAAAGGGTTTCATTTTTCCTCTATTTGCATGATCTCTCTGTATTTCATTATGCTGAAGTACGATTTGAGGGGTTTTGTGAGCATTTTAGTTTGAAAAGAGTTGAAAACTTTGGATTTTTCCTTCTACACCTGCATTCTTGGCTCAAAACGAGCCCCCAAATTATGGCAAAACTTGTAAAAATGAAATCTTCATGCATTGGGCTGCTAGAGGCATGATTTGGGCATTATGGGCATTTTAAACTTGAAAATTTGCATTTCTTTTCATTTCTGAGCACAACACATGGTAAATGGCTCCTTTTCTTCATTATGTGACCATTGTGAAACTGTATTTCATGCTTTAACAAGCTGCATTGATTTGAAACAATTATAGAAGAAGAAAACTTATATTTTTTGTATAATGTGCTCCTCTGTCTAGAATTATCATAAATTAAACCCACATTTGGCTTCTACTATCTGGAAAAGACTGAGGAAAAAGATTTTGTCTTCATTAGGGTTTCTATATAAACAAACCCCATCACTGTATATGGCTGTCAAGATTATCACAGCTGCATGGGTACTTCATATTCTTTGATAAACTGGTAGAAATGCCAGAAAAAATGAAAGCCGCATTCAATTCTGTGCTTGACATCTCTTCTATGGTTATATCTTTACAAGGTGTTGTGATCAATATCTTTTACTCCTGTGATAGTCATTGTAAGCTTTGCTATAGATTATCTCTTTTGAAAGCAACTGAAGCTCCTCCTTGTTTAGTTTGTCTCAAGAACTCCACATTCTCTTATGTAAATCACTGTCTTGGAAGACCTCTGTCAAGATTGTTTGTCTTATATCATTGTTATGCCGGTGACAAAACCCATACTATGTTGACTCAGCACCAAACTCTTTATATGCTAGCTGTATGTTGTTTCTTATTTGTGCCTGGCTATTATCACTTTGTGTTGATTGTCACTTTGGCTATTCTTTTTAGAGACTGTGGACAACATCTTTATCTTCTTGTAGCAACAATGAAATGGGTCTTTCATTTTTATTGTTCTTCCTTTGTAGGAATATAAAGCATGCAAAACCCTCTGTTCTTCTCCTGTAGCTGTTTCTTTTCAAATCATGAAGTAAGATGCTCTGTATCTTGCTATTAGCTGAACTCTGTCTGTGTAAGGCATTTGCTTGAAAGGATTATATACTCTATTTTCTCCACAAACCCCTAACACTGTCACAGTCCATCATGATAACTAAAGTTAAAATTGCATTCGTAGTGTAGAACCCTCATTATTGATTGTGACTAATGCATTAGATCTTGTGAATATTGATACAAAAACCTATGGCACTATTTATGTTACAAATATTTCTAGATTTAACAACCTGAGATAACAACCTTTATTACATTCCATATGATGCTGAGCAGAGACTATTACCATACTTCTATCTAGCAACAAAAATATAGCTGCCTCTATGTTCTATGATGACTGTTGTCTCATATGGGTGTTTTATGTTGTCTTTCATGGCTTCCAAGACTCTATTTGCATCCTTAAATTCATGTGAATCTCTGCAGGATCTTCATGTATTTTTCTTCCTTTTGTAGTGTTTATGCTACTAAACTGAGGTTTCTTTGTCTCCTTTAATGTAGACAGACTTATACATTCATTGTCTAGGTATCCTATAGGCTCTTGTTCATATAAAAATTATACCCATTGCTTTGAATTATCACCTACTCCCTTGTCAAGGATTATACATATTCCCTCAACTATAACAATGATACAAATTTTACAAGGCTCCTAAGGAATGTAGCAGTAAATAGAGAATCGAAAAGGATATCTCACGAGGTGTTTAATACTTTAGGAAGGAGTGCTACCCTCATGAACTGTATACTTCTATGGCATGCTAACTATCATCTTCATAACAGTCCTTCATTGTTCATACAGTCTTTGTGACTATTTTGACTGCTCCTTCAACAGTGACCTACAACTCTCAACCTTTTTCACTATTATGATTATTACTATGTGCCTTATGTTGTTTGCTAATTATCATGCTTTGTATGCTTGTTCTAAGTTGGCATGACTGCTCTCATCTCCAAACTAGCAGCTCTTTGTGACTTGATTGATCATACTGCTAGACACTCTTGTATTCTTAGCATTGTGTCCTCTATATTTTTATTTTAATTGTCCTTATATTGGTTCTAGACCACTCTTTGACTGATTTGCTTCCATAAAAGTAAGAGGTGTCTGCTCCATTATTGACTATATGCTATCATTACTGCTCTTTTCCTTGACAATATTGTATCACAATCATTTTAAAAATTGTTCTCTGCATTTTGTGTTTACTTGTTGTTTTTATGTTGGTGTTATGTTTCCCTCTCTTGTATAGAAGATAACAAGACTGTCCAGCTCTTCTAATTTCTTTGTGTATGAAGCCATGCTTATAGGATGTCATACTTACATTTCTATAGCACATTTGTGTTTAAACTTGAAGATGATGAATTGAATGCATTGTTGTTATACTTTATTTGCAAGCTTTTACATGTTGATATTGCACTCTATCTATCCTAGAATGATGTGTTAGACCAAAACTACCATGTTGGCACAGGATAATGCACTTTTCACCAGCACAAAGGTGTTGTCATGTACTCATAAACATTTTCAATTGATGAATTTGCAAAAAATGATCTTTAATTGGGTATATTTCATCATCTGAAAGGCTATCACAAGATCTCTCTTTTGTCTCTGAACTTCCTGAATGCATGAAAATGAGAAGACATACACATTATATTTGAAATTCACTCACTCAGATAATTGGGCAGCGTGCTTGCTGATGTGTGGTTGTCACTCCATCCTCTCTTGGACTGTCAATCATAGATGAGCATTTGTTGCTCCAATCTATGATGTCTTTTCAAACATACTGTTGTTTCAAATAGCTTTTACGATTGTACTTCATTCTCTCTTTTCCTTCATGACTGTCTTTATCATGGCTGTCCCTGTGATTGCCTTCCTGCTGACTGTTATTTCTCTTGACAGTTGTGATCTGCCTTTTGAATATGCTCCTTGGGCTATGCTTTTGCATTTGTATATTGCATCTGAAATGTTCTGTAAGGACTATGAGTTGGGCCCAACCCTTGTGGTAGCCACATTTCCTCCACTCATAATGTAACCTGATGAATCAAATGGAAACATAATTACACCTGTATCTACACATGAAGCAAACTTGTTAGAAAATAAATGCATGTTTTGGATGTGTTTGATGACTGATTGTTGTCTAGGACATCCAAGGTATACATTTCTTGTTTAATGCAATTGATGATCAGTTTATACATGTATGGTATATTTTTCATGTATGGTTTGGGACCATTCATTGCTTAGAGCATTTCTCTAACACCACTATTTTTTGCCAGATGCAGGAACCAGGGATGACATGAAGCTAGGAAGGACAAAGACGACTCGGGGCGACAGGACAACATGCTAGAACTAGAACCAGTCATTCTCAGGCAATGACTGGCCTCTGACCTTACATGCACATTACTTTTATTTACTTATTCATGTATAGATTGTTCTTCTATTTCATTGAATAAGACAGTTAACCTCACAGCTTGTGTGAGATAATAAACATTTTACATTCAATAAAGATTATTTATCTTTTGGAAAAGATTTTGGATAAACCCTTCTTATGTTACATGCACTTGGATAAATGTAGTAAACTAATAAACATAATCTCCTGAATTATTTCATTTATGCACTTGAATGTAATGTGTGAAGGACTAGATGAGATGTACCTTATAAGTTTTGAATCAAAACTCTACCTAAATGAGCTGTAGTGAAATTTAGGTAACATCTTTGGCGACATCTGTTATATGTTTGCCTACTAAACATCAGACCAGTTGCCTGAAGCTTAACCATTGGGCATAGAGTCACACATACTTGACAAAACTTGAAAAACACTTCTTTCCATTGCTGCAACTCACTTCAAACTGCCATCTCTTCTAATCCATCAAGTGCATGGGTATGGTTGGTGACAGTGAACCGACAAAAATCATTGTTACTAATGATATGCATCTACTTGTCGGGTTAGAAGGGGATAATCAACAAGAATACCTCCTTAGCAAACTGCTACGATTTATTACGGCTTTATGAGGAGGATAGGTATGATGTGTGACAGTGAATACATGTATTCACCGTTTCATATGATGGTTGTACCACATACAACTGTAATACATTACAGTAGTTTCATCCTCACACATAACCAGACCCAGGAATAACTAACAATTGTGTAGAAATGTACTTAGGGAAATGAAATCTGCATCTAATCTAATGTGCAGTAGCACTTATTCAACAACAGAAACTTCCTGAAATATGTACAAACATGAAAGATCCTACCTCAGAAGCAATGTTTGAGGTGAATCCCATTGACTGGGATTGGCTTGATGTCACCATCCAGCTTAGACATCTGGAAAGCATTATGTTGTTTGCATTCTAAAACAATATAGGGCCCACTCCAAAAAGCGTCAAACTTAGAGTGCTTCCTAGGTTTGCTTTTCAACACATCCCATTTCAGCACTGTCACCCTCCTGGAATGTTCTTGGAGATGCTCTTTTGTCAAAAGACCTCTTCATTTGAGCTTGATGATGCTCTATATTTCTCATGGCATTATTCCTAGTCTCTTCAAGCTCAACTAGCTAAGCTAGCCTTACGGTCATAGGGCCTTCTTCTAGCATGTCCAGCTGATTCACCAAATCAAGTGCTGGTAACTCAAGTGTGATAGGAAGCCTTGTTTCTTTGACATACACCAACATGAAAGGCGAATGCCCTGTTGACCATTTTGTAGTAATTCTATCAGCCCATAGTGCTGACTTTAACTGTGTATGCCAGGCTCTTTGGTTACCCTCCATGGTCTTCTTGATAATTCTGATCAAGTTCTTATTGGTGGATTCTGCTTGGCCATTGCCTTGCAGATAGTAATTGGAGGATGTATTGTGATAAATACCATTCCTTACAACCCAATCAGAGATTCTGGAACCAACAAAAGCAAAGGCATAGTATGAAATAATGGACTCAAGCACTCCACATCTGATAACCAGCTCTTCATAAAAATTCAAAACAACAGACTCATTGGCCTCTTTAAGTGTGACTGCTTCAGTCCACTTAGTGAAATAATTAGTGGCTATAAGAACCCACTTATGGCTAGCATTGGATGAAGGGTTTATAACCCCAATAAAGTCTAATCCCCACCTCATAAAGGGTTGTTCAACCTGAACTGGCTGCAAAGGTAAGGTTGCCAACTTCTCCTTTCTGGTAAATAGAGCACATTCTTTGCATTTTATGACCCATAAGTGTGCATCTTTAAACAAACTGGGCCAATAATAGCCACCTTTCATCACCTTAAGAGTTGTTTCCCTAGGTGAAAAATGGCCTCCAGCTAACCCCTCATGAAATTCATGCAACACTTTTTCAACTTTGTTAGGTTAAATACATCTCAGCAATACTCCATTGAAATCTTTCCTAAAAAGCAAGCCATTAATGAGCACATAAGGTATGGACTGCAATCTAAAATACCTTCATTTGGCTCTATCCAAGCCCTGAGGGCACTCACCGGTCTGCAAGAAATGAACCATTTCTTGCACCCAATCAGCAATAGGATCTGAAATAGCTATTTGTTCTTGATCTTGCATTGATAGAATAGCCTCTTCTTCACATTTTTCCTTGTTAGTAACACCATCAGCAAGCTGTTCACACAGCCCTTTTCCCCTAACCAACTTGGTAACCTTAATGTCCACGTCATATTCCATTACCTTAGTCACCCAACCAGCTCTTTTATCACTGAGATCCTTAGTAGAAATTCCTTCACGCTCGGATGAGCAACCATTAGATTAATCTTATTACTTGACATGTGTTTAAACTTCTTCAAACTCCTTATAATAGCAAGCACATGTTTCTCAATGAAAGTGTACCTTAGCTCATAATCCTTCAACGCTTGACTGAAAAAAGCTAAAGGCTGCTCCATTTCTAGCTCATTTTTCTGAACCAACATAGCAGAAACAGAATCAACATTACCATAAGCATACAAAGTGAAATCCTTAGAAAAATTAGGATTTAGAAGTGTAGGTGCAGTAGCCAAAGCCTCTTTAATAAGCTCAAAACATCATTTTCCTTCTCTAGTCCAGCTAAAAGACACGTTCTTTCTCAACATAGCAGTTAGTGGATTTAACAAATCAGCAATATCAGGGATAAACCTCCTAATGAAGTTGATCCTACCAATGAAACTCTGTAGGTCTTTCTTGTGTGTTGGTAAGGGTAGAGTCAAAATTGGACTTATTCTCTCAGGGTCAATGGTGATGCCTTCTTTTGACACCGTGTAACCAAGTAATCTTCCCTCATGGATAGCAAACACATACTTTTTGGGATTAAGTGATATCCCAAACTCCCTACATCTCTCAAAAATCTGCCTTAAGTGATTTAAATGATCCTTGGCTTCTTTAGAGAAAATAGTAATGTCATCAAGGTAGACTAGGACAGTTTTGTACATTAGGCCTTGAAAGGCCATATCCATAGCCTTTTGAAAGGTTTCTCCAGCATTGGACAAACTGAAAGGCATCTTCTTGTAAGCCATAGTCCCCCATTTTGTGGTGAATTCTATTTTATACTGGTCTTCCTCTCTTACTAATATCTGATTGTAACTGGAATAACCGTCTAGCAAGTAAAACCTCTCTAATCTTTAGACTACTTGGAGTATCTGCTCCATGGAAGGAAAAGGATGACGGTCTTTCATGGAAGCTCTATTCAAGTCACGAAAGTCTACACACAGCCTTATCTCCCTGTTTTTCTTCCTAACCGGCACAAGGTTGGAAACCCATGAGGTGTGCTTAATAGGAAAGATTATGATACTCTCAATCAGCTTGTTTAGTTCTTTTTCCATGAGAGGCTCTAATTTAGGATTCAATGGTCTTTGTTTCTGCCTGACAGGCTTGGCATTAGGTTCTAGCTTAATAGTATGTTGAGCAAGCTAGGGATCAAATCCTTTTAAATCACCATACTCCCATGCAAAAATGTCAATAAATTCTTGAAAAAGTTGAATAAATGCATGTTTTTCTTTTGCTGTACATACCTTGCCTAGTTTAAGGAGCTTACCCTTGAAGATCTCGAACTCTTCATAGTGATCTTGCTGAACTTGTAGGCTAGACTTGGGTTTTGTAAATTCATCATCGGTGTTAAAAATGGACTCTAAGATGACCAAACCTTTTGGCATCTTGTTATTCTTGAGCTAGATGATTTGGTCACCGTACTGGTGATGCCGCTTCTCTTAGTTAGCATGAGAGAATTCAGCTTCCTCTATCAAGAAGTTTACAATCTGTTGATCACTATCAAACACCTGCCAATGTATGTTATTATCTAGCACAGTAGGCCTAACAACAATCTTAATATGTTTATTAGTCTTATCACTACTAATCTCCTTGGTAATGTCATATTCAGCCCCTACAGCAGCCAGCCTATCAGCATGTTTATTCTGATTTCTAGGTATGGATATCAAATTGAATGCATCAAATCCTTCCAAGAGGTCCCATACTCTATGCTTGTAAGACTTAAGTAGATCATTTTTTGTGATATTAAGCTTTCTCACCTGATTTACAACCAGTTCGTTGTCCCCATAAACTTTCAGACAGCCAATACCTTTTTGTCTTGCCCATTCCAAACCTTGAATAAGAGCTTCGTATTTAGCCATGTTGTTAGTACAGCTAAAACAGAATCTAAAAGTTGAATAGTACCTCTTAGCCTTCAGGGAAACAAGCATGCATCCACCACCGGCACCCATTTTACTCCTTGAGCCATCAAAAAATATCTCCCAAACCTCATTATCTTGCTGCCCATCCTGTTGCTCTACACTTTTTTCAATGTTAGGTAGAAATGAATCAGCTTCATGCATCATATACACACCCAAACCAGCCTCTTCTAGGTGCTCACACAGATCAACCACTTGAGTTTGATCTACCCATTCATCAAGAAGGACTTCCAGTATACCTTCATTCTACATACTGCCTTCTTGGACAATGGGCTGCTCCATTTCTAACTCACTTGCAACCAAGTTGGCATTGATGGGGCGTGTGGTGTAAGGCTCAATATGGTCTTTGGCAATGGGTTCTGACTTGATAGTCACCTTAGTGTCATACCTAGTTCTGAACAACATATGAGACCAATCCAAGGACAGGTAACCTCCTATCTTTGCAGTAAAATCCCTTGACAAACAAATGGCAAAATAAGGAGGTAATTCAATGACATATATGTCCTGCGGAATAGAGAAATTTGGACAGGCATGCAGAGTTAAACTTAGTCCCTTTATGACACCCACTGTATTAACAGCAGTTCCATCCAGCTGAATAACTCCCTTCTCTAATGGCTCATAATCAATACCTAACTTGTCAACAATATGTTTGGGCATGACGGAACTGCTAGCACCTGATTCAATCATGTAGTTATGAACTAAATGATCCCCTATGATCAAAGACACGTAAAATGGTGGGGGTTTGACCTCTGAAGCTTGTTGTTCTGCATTTTTTTCAATGTTATTTGTCAAAACAGCCTTAGACTTATCTATATCAGACTCTTTAGATAGTTTTAAATTTGATAAGGCTGATTGAAGCAAGTCTTTTTGGCTGGGGATACTTAGGGAATCCCACATAGACATGGATACATTCACTTTTTTCATATGCTCAAGGATATTGAAAGCAGATGTACCTGATTTAACTTGGCTTTTGGGGGCAGCCACGTCACCTTGAGCACAAGCTGGCTGAACTGGTGGATTAAGCTGCTTCTTGCCTATTAGAGGTTGGCCTTTTGATAAAACTTGAATTTTCTCAACATTTGATGGGTTAGAAACACCTTGACCCACGTTCGGCACTTAATGCCCATGAGTTTGAACCTTACTAGATTGTTGCCCTTCATCAATAGCCCTTTTCTTGCTACGTGTATTATCTGCAACTAAAGAACCTGTTGGTGTTTATTTCTAAATCGATAGTGGGTTTGCCAATTCCAATGCACAGGTAGATTCGGCCAACAGATACAGGAGGTTGCATGAGTTGCCTCCCCTTCACTTTTGGTTCTACTGCACCAAGGGGGGTATCCCTTTTTACTAAAGATATAACACTTTGACTCACCCAATGACATAAAGATTTAGCTTTATAATGACAGGCAGAATACTCTCATGTGTGGACCAAGATTTGTGTGACAAATCACAAGGTTGGCAACGTTCTTAGACATATGTGTCTGGTTATGGATGAGAGTATGCAGGGGGTTCCTAATCCTACTCCTACAACTAACAGATTGAAATTATGGAATGGTTGGTTTGATGGTTTGGATGCAAGGCAGGGGTTTTGGATCATAACTACTACACAAGAAGCATACCAGTGCCTATCTCAGGGCAAGGAGTTAACTAGACGTATACATGAGAATGGCTTGCAACTGTCATTCAAGTTTCAAGGGGTTAGATTGATGCTTGCCTTACAAACATCACCCAAGAATGGGTATTGACCTGCCTCTACTTATGAATATCCCAGCTGACATACAATCTTCTCCATACCTTAACCTAAAACAATTTAATCCACTCCTTGAATGGAAGTTAGAGATCAAGTATGTGATACAGCAAAACTATACCCTAGAATCTAAGAAACCCTTAGCAGCCAGAGTCAAAAGAAGAAAATGCATGCAACAAGTGGAGACAGACAGATAAATACATGCAACAATGCATTTCTCATATACAATGACAAGAAACTGAACATACATGCAAGATACAACTCAGATGCAACACATAAACTCCACAGAGATAAAACAAATAGGAAAAATGCTCTATTTTTGTTATTTTTCCCCTAAAATTGCCCAAGTCTTCAACAACCACAATGAGTAACACCGTTTGGCTTTTATACCAGGACTGTGTACGCAGCAAAATTTACAAGGCAAGTCAAAATTTCACCAGATACAATACATCTTCAGATTGGCGCTCAAAATAATTAATGCAGCAGAGGGACAAAATGGGAAGAAGCAAGAGAAGGGCGAGGAGTAGTTGAACTCGAGCCCTGTGCCGCCGCTAGAATATTTTCCACTTGAAGGTGGTAGCTGACATGTCCCTTCGTCGACCCATACCACTGCATTTCTACCATTAATGCCTCAGCTACCCGTGGGATACAGAAATGGTTTGTGCTACGAAGTTTCCCACTCGAACTAGTGCAAACACAGAAAATCCTTCCTTTGTCAAGCATTTGAAATAGAGCCATCGATCTCCCTCCCATCGCTGAGATCCACGGCTCAAAATCCTGCAAAAAAGTCAGTAGCCAGTGATAACATGCCACGTAGGCACTCCACACTTCTATCGCTGACTTTTCCCCCCCTGTATTTTGCCTTTTCGCCCTTGTATATGCAAAAACATATGCATATACAATCACTCTTTAAATCTTTGTATATGCAGGATGCATATACACGCAACTGTTCAACATACAAGGCGGACCGCAAGTTGTTATAGAGCAAATTGGAATTTTCAATCGGGTCCACCTTGCATCTTCTTTCTTGCATCTTTCCTTGTATATGTGCATATACATTCAACTTATATATACAAGGCGCAGATTTCAAATTTTCATGAAGCATGCTGAAGTCACTTTGAAATCTGGCTTGTACCTAACCTTTGTATATCGGCACACATACAAGCATCCAATATACATGTTGCGGACGCCAGTGCTTTATCTGCCAACTTTGACTTTTCTTTCGAGTCCGGAATGTATGCCTTTTCTTTGTATATTTTGAATGTATGTCAGCGTACATACAACTGCCATTGTATACAACTGGTGGGCCTAACCCATTTTCTCTCTCCTTTGCACATTTCGTCACACATCACATATACAAATGTAATGTACAAGCCGCGGACGCCACTACTGCTCACAGCCTGATTTGAATCCCTTTGGAATCTGTGTTATATGTTACTCATTGCATATTAAACATACAACACAATGTATAAACCCTTTGATACAACTGCAGAATCTGTGACGAAATATTCCAGGAATGCACCCAAACGCTATATACACACCAGAGATGCGTGCAATAGTGGGCCCTACCAAATGTATATCTTCTTCTTTGTATGTTACCGAACATACAAGGCCCCATGTATGTTTTTCCTTGCACATCCAGCGAATGTATCTGCGCCCTTGCCACTATAGAAAATGCATCTGCACCCTTGTATATACAAAGACATCTGCACCTTAACTAATTTTTGCATTTTTTACAATTGCAGAGGTCAAAAAAGTTAGAATTTTTTGAATTTTTTGGAGAGGTGCCTGCATATTTAAATGCTTGAAACTTGAATGCTTATGCAGGTACCACTAGAACCAACTTGGTTCATACCACAGAATTCTTCTCCCTGCCAGTTTAGGAGTGTTGTCTCATGTACATGTTCTTCTTGCTGTTGAACAGGAGGTTCTACAGGCACACGAGACTGCACTGCTGGACTGTTTTGAACCATCAGAGCTTGGTTAATCACCCCATTGGCACGTGTATTTTGGTTATGGTGCTGGTTACAAGGAAAGCACCAGTCATAGTCTTGAGCCAAATTGTTTTGACGTGGGCACAACTTCCTTCGAGGAACTAGCAGTGTTTGGATTGTAGGCCTGATAAGGCCTAGAGTTAAAGGCTTGCCTTGGACCTTGATTATTAGGTTGATAAGGTGGCCTATTTGGCTAATTTTGTTGGTAATTAGACTGGAATAGGGGCTGATAAGGTCTAAAATTTTGACCTTGCTGCCTCTTGAGGTTCACTATCTCATTACCAAAAGATTGCAACAGTCCTTTGATCTCCTGTAACTCAAAAGATTGAGTTTGAATAGCATTCTCTTGGTTATTGGGCTTAGTATTAGGTGCTGGTAATGCTGGTGTAGCAGGTATAATAGCTATAGGAGGCACATGCATCGGCATTGGTGGCTAAATAGCAGGGAATATTGGCAAAGAAGGCCTAGGGACAATTTTACCAGCCTATATGAGGCTGTTCTCAGCTCTTATGGCTATAGCATAAGCTTGTGGTAAGGAATCTCCTCCCATAGATTGAACCATAACAGAAATATCAATGTTCAAAGCTCTCAAATAATATAAGAAACCATGATCAGCAGTAGGCCTTACCGTTGGTGGGATTCTGTCCCATGTCTTCTGGAAACAGTGGTTGAAGTCTGACATAACTTCGTGAGGAGCCCTCTTAATCATAGATAGTTGTTCCACCAATGACAGATGGTCTGATTTGTCTTCAAAGAAGCTGCATAGCTCCTATCAAAAATGATCCCATGAATCTATGGAGTTGAGTGGTAGGCTTCTGAACTAGTGCAAAGCCTTCCCTTTGAGGGACGCTGCTAATAACCTGATTGAAACATTCTCTTGTGTCACATGATGGACGACACATAGGTTTGCAACATCTTTTATGTGTTCAGTCAGAGTAGTCTGATCTTCACCATTAAAATATGGTAAATGTTTCAAGGCAGCTACAGAAATATCATCATGCTGAGCTAAAATCAGTGGGCTACCTTGGTTGAATGCAACAAATGGCTGATTTCTAGCTCCAGGAATCATTATAACTGGGATTCTTGGGACAGTATCAGTTCCAATAGCAGGAGGAGTAGACATGGCTCTCCTAGAATAGACATGAGTTTTCTTGGGTTTCTCAGCTATTATCCCTCTTCTCCTAGGTGGGGATAATTGCAAATACTCAAAAAATGAAGAACTGCTTCTGGTTTGTATTCTTTTCATAAGCAAAAATAAACTGATTTAGCTAAACCAAAGCTCAGAGTCACCAGATATGCAAGTTTTAACCTCTTACAGGTCTGAAAATCACTGGTTGCACATCAAAACCAGCAATAAAAGGTAGTATTTGAACTGTTTCTAATTCCACAGTCCCATCGGAAGTGCCAAAAACTGTTGTCTCTCAAATTTGCACCCTTGCTAAGTTGTAAAACTTGGCAATCTGGAGAAACATGGGATCTTTCCAGGTCTGTGGGTCACCTGTGATGGAAAGAACCTCCGGAGAAGGCCGGCTTCCTAGCTTGTTATCACCTAGAATCTACTAGATTTGCAGAGGAAAAGGGAAAAGGAATGCTTTTGTAAATGAAAGTTAAAAATTGGAAAATGTGAAAATAAGGGTGATTCACCAAACTTGATATGGTTAATGAAACTCAGACTTGCATACACTTGGCCATAGACAACAAAAACTAAACCTGCACAACCTATCACTATATGTTTGCAAAAACACTTCACAAAGAGGCCTAAATGCATTAAAATCTTTAAAAGGAAGCTAACTTCACAGTTTAAAGGCCTTATAACACTTTAAGACACAGTTTGCAACCTGCATAAACACAGCTTCTGCAGAAAAGGGTATTGAAACATAAGACAAAGTCACAAGGAAACAAAAATGCCTCACAAATGACCTGATCAAACACTTGATATCACCCAATACTATAAAACAAGAAGGCAAAATCTAACTATCAATGGTATCCAAGGTGTTCTCTGTATTTCATATGCCAAAAAGAGTTACAAAAAACATGCTCAAACTGAGTAGGATTGCAGAAAAATCACCAACTCTAGAATGTACATGGAAAAGAACTCCCTACAAAGAGTCAAATGAATGACTATATACTCTCCAAACAGTTGCAATGAGATAAGGACGAGCAATCTCTATTTTCATGTATCTCATAAATGTGCCCAAAATATCTGCCTAAAGTCTTCCAAAATGGGTTTCCAATATAGAAATAGTCAAGGCATGCCATCAATAATCAGAAAAGCACCTGAAAATGTCTTTAAATGCCTTTAAATGATCTTTAAGGCCACTGAAATAAGTCAAATTTGTGCAATAACTCTTCCCCCTATTTGTCAACTTCACCCTCTAGCACCATAAATGTCTGATATTTTGCACAATAAATGACAAATACACATTATTTCTGCATTTATTCAACATTGACTAAGAGGCTTATAATTACACCACTTAGTTAATGTTTTACAATCCAAATTTATTACAAGTCTATGCAGAAAATAATGGCATCTAGGAAACAACATTTAATTTCCCAATTTTGCATAGTTTGGGGACCAATTAAATGTCATGAAGGAACGACAAAGTAATCGACGAGACTTACTTTGCCATGTGTGATAAATCTGCCTATTGTTGCCCTTTTACATTTTTATTACAAATGATAAAGTAATTCATAACTAATTACTTTATCGTTCGTTTATAACGTTTAATCTACCCTTAGACTATGCAAAATTGACATACAACTCTTATAACACCTAGGCAAAAAAACAACACGACCCCATACATGAAAAAGATCGCCTCCCTATACATTTGCATCATCACAATGCATTACATGGCTATGTCAACACACCTTATAACTCCATACAATTCATGCATTTCACAATATGCAACATCATGTCTTTACAAAGTCTAATGCAATACATTTCAAAGTGACCCTTATGCCTCCCATATCATTTACCTTTTATACCACCTTATATCTCCCATCATCATTATACCAAACATACCATCATACTCAACTTTTGACTTCAAACACTGACTCAACCTTTAGAAAAAATCAAGTAAATGATGATAGGCCCACAAGCCCACTTGCATTACTAGGTCGAAACTCCTCAAGTGTTGACCCTGGGCAAGTTTAGATGACAATGATATTAAAAGAAAGTCAAAAAAATGAGAAAAGAAACCCATCATGACTAATTCGACCAAAAGGAGATGAAAACCCTAGGAGTCCATTTGCATTATGTTCTTTACTTGCTGCCCTGCTTGACCGCTGCCATAGAGGAAGGGCTTGAAGCCAAAAATGCACGATTTGCATCCATTCTGGGTTGATTTTGGCTGATTTTCCGAGGAAAATGCGAGGTAAGTTGTATTTAGCTGAGGTTTGACTTCCTCTTGTCAATTTTGAGGCAATTTTGGGCCTCTAAGGTCACGTTTCTTACTGGTTTGGATGCATTTTTTGTTGTTTTCTATGGCCGACTACTTTCGTACTTGCCTTCATTGTGTTTGAGGCCATATGAAGGTCACTTGGAAAAAAACATGTGATTTTACACAGCAAATGGCAAAAATAGCAAAGGTAATCCCTTACTGTCAATTTTCCTTCATTTTTTCTGATTCCTTTACTTGAATCCGCTGCCAGAGGCATGATTTTAATGCATTTCTGAGTATATTCTTTTTGAAATGAGTTCGATGGGTTTCATTTTTCCTCTGTATTTGCATGATCTCTCTGTATTTCACTATGCTAAAGTGCGATTTGAGGGGTTTTGTGAGCATTTTAGTTTGAAAAGAGTTGAAAACTTTGGATTTTTCCTTCTACACCTGCATTCTTGGCTCAAAACGAGCCCCCAGCTTATCGCAAAACTTGTAAAAATGAAATCTTTGTGCATTGGGCTGCTAGAGGCACGATTTGGGCATTCTGGGCATTTTGAACTTGAAAATCTGCATTTCTTTTCATTTATGACCACAACACATGGTAAATGGCTCCTTTTCTTCATTATACGACCATTGTGAAACTGTATTTCATGCTTTAACAAGCTGCATTCATTTGAAACAATTACAGAAGAAGAAAACTTGTCTTTTCTGTATAATGTGCTCCTCTCTCTGGAATTATCATAAATTAAACCCACATTTGGCTTTTATTGTCTGGAAAAGACTGAGGAATAAGATTTTGTCTTTATTAGGGTTTCTGTATAAACAAACCCCATCACTGTATATGGCTGTCAAGATTATCACAGCTACATGGGTACTTCATATTCTTTGATAAACTAGTAGAAATGCGAGAAAAAATGAAAGTTGCTTTCATTTCTATGTTTGACATCTCTTCTATGGTTATATCTTTACAAGGTGTTGTGAGCAATATCTTTTACTCCTGTGATAGTCATTGTAAGCTTTGTTGTAGATTATCTCTTTTAAAAGAAACTGAAGCTCCTCCTTGTTTAGTTTGTCTCAAGAACTCCACATTCTCTTATGTAAATCACTGTCTTGGAAGACCTCTGTCAAGATTGTTTGTCTTATATCATTGTTATGCCGGTGACAAAACCCATACTATGTTGACTCAGCACCAAACTCTTTATATGCTAGCTGTATGTTGTTTCTTATTTGTGCCTAGCTGTTATCACTTTGTGTTGTTTGTCACTTTGGCTATTCTTTTTAGAGACTGTGGACAACATCTTTATCTTCTTGTAGCAGCAATGAAATGGGTCTTTCATTTTTATTGTTCTTCCTCTATAGGAATATAAAGCATACCAAACCCTCTGTTCTTCTCCTATAGCTATTTCTTTTCAAATCATGAAGTAAGATGCTCAGTATCTTTCTATTAGCTGAACTCTGTTAGTGTAAGGCATTTGTTTGAAAGGATTATATACTCTATTTTCTCCACAAACCCATAACATTGTCACAATCCATCATGATAACTGAAGTCAAAACTACATTCATAGTGTAGAACCCTCATTATTAATTGTGACTAATGCATCAGATCTTGTGAATATTGATACAAAAACCTATGGCACTATTTATGTTACAAATATTTCTAGATTTAACAACCTGAGATAACAACCTTTATTACATTCCATATGATGCTGAGCAGAGACTGTTACCATACTTCTATCTTGCAACAAAAATATAGCTGCCTCTATGTTCTATGATGACTGTTGTCTCATATGGGTGTTTTATGCAGTCTTTCATGGCTTCCAAGACTCTGTTTGCATCCTTAAATTCATGTGAATCTCTGCATGATCTTCATGTATTTTTCTTCCTTCTGTAGTGTTTATGCTACTAAACTGAGGTTTCTTTGTCTCCTTTAATGTAGACAGACTTATACATTCACTGTCTAGGTCTCCTACAGTCTCTTGTTCATATAAAAATTATACCCATTGCTTTGAATTATCACCTACTCCCTTGTCAAGGATTATACACATTCCCTCAACTATAACAATGATACAAATTTTACAAGGCTCCTAAGGAATGTAGTAGTAAATAGAGAATTGAAAAGGATAGCTCACGAGGTGTTTAAGACTTTAGGAAGGAGTGCTACCCTCATGAACTATATACTTCTATGGCATGCTAACTATCATCTTCATAACAGTCCTTCATTGTTCATACAGTCTTTGTGATAGTTTTGACTACTCCTTCAACAGTGACCTGCAGCTCTTAACCTTTTTCACTATTATGATTATTACTATGTGCCTTATGTTGTTTGCTAACTATCATGCTTTGTATGATTGTTCTGAGTTGGCATGACTGCTCTCATCTCCAAACTAGCAGTTCTTTGTGACTTGATTGATCACACTGCTAGACACTCTTGTATTCTTAGCATTGTGTCCTCTATATTTTTATTTTAATTGTCCTTATATTGGTTCTAGACCACTCTTTGACTGATTTGCTTCCATAAAAGTAAGAGGTGTCTGCTCCATTATTGACTATATGCTATCATTACTGCTATTTTCCTTGACAATATTGTATCACAATCATTTTAAAAATTATTCTCTGCATTTTGTGTTTGATTGTTGTTTTTATGTTGGTGTTATGTTTCCCTCTCTTGTATAGAAGATAACAAGACTACCTAGCTCTTCTAATTTCTGTGTATGAAGCCATGCTTACATGATGTCATACTTACATTTTTGTAGCACATTTGTGTTTAAACTTGAAGATGATGAATTGAATGCATTGTTGTTATACTTTATTTTCAAGCTTTTACATGTTGATATTGCACTCTATATGTCCTAGAATGATGTATTAGACCAAAACTACCATGTTGGCACAGGATAATACACTTTTCACCAGCACAAAGGTGTTGTCATGTACTCATAAACATTTTCAATTGATGAATTTGCAAAAAAGATCTTTAATTGGGCATATTTCATCATCTGAAAGGCTATCACAAGATCTCTCTTTTGTCTTTGAACTTCTTGAATGCATGAAAATGAGAAGACATACACATTATATTTGAAATTCACTCACTCAGATAATTGGTCAGTGTGCTTGCTGATGTGTGGTTGTCACTCCATCCTCTCTTGGACTGTCAATCATAGATGAGCATTTGCTGCTCCAATCTATGATGTCTTTTCAAACATACTATTGTTTCAAATGGATTTTACGACTGTACTTCATTCTCTCTTTTCCTTCATGACTGTCTTTATCATGGTTGTCCCTGTGATTGCCTTCCTGTTGACTGTTATTGCTCTTGACAGCTGTGATCTGCCTTCTGAATATGCTCCTTGGGCTGTGCTTTTGCATTTGTATATTGCATCTGAAATGTTCTGTAAGGACTATGAGCTGGGCTCAACCCTTGTGGGAGCCACATTTCCTCTACTCATAATGTAACTTGATGAATCAAACAGAAACATAATTACACCTGTATCTGCACATGAAGCAAACTTGTTAGAAAATAAATGCATGTTTTGGATGTGTTTGATGACTGATTGTTCTCTAGGACATCCAAGGTATGCATTTCTTGTTTAATGCAATTGAGGATCAATTTATACATGTATGGTATATTTTTCATGTATGGTTTGGGACCATTCATTGCTTAGAGCATTGCTCTAACACCACTATTTTTTTCCAGATGCAAGAACCAGGGACGACATGAAGCTAGGAAGGACAAAGACGACTCAGGGCGATAGGACAACACGCCAGAACTAGAACCAGTCATTTTCAGGCAATGAATGGCCTCTAACCTTACATGCACATTACTTTTATTTACTTATTCATGTATAGATTGTTCTTCTATTTCATTGAATAATACAGTTAACCTCACGGCTTGTGTGAGATAATGAACATTTTACATTCAATAAAGATAATTTATCTTTTGGAAATTTTTTTTGGATAAACCATTCTTATGTTACATGCACTGGGATAAATGCAGTAAACTAATAAATATAATCTCCTGAATTATTTCATTTATGCACTTGAATGTAATGTGTGAAGGACTAGATGAGATGTACCTTATAAGTTTTGAATCAAAACTCTACCTGAATGAGCTGCAGTGAAATTTAGGTAACAGAGCCTAGTGGAAGTGGGATGAAAGTCTCTAGTTTTGCTACCTAAAAACCTTCAATGTACATAACTTCAACTTTTTTGCCTTGGAGGCATCACCTACACCTTGTAAACTTGCATAAGATGGCTTAGCAAAGGAAAGATCCATTCTATTATTTCAAAATTTCAAAAGTGTGTTTTGGCGAGAAACTTTGTTCCAAGCCCCAAGGCTACTTGACTACAAAGATGAAGCATCCCACGGCTTCTTATTGCTCAAAAAAAGATGACTTTCAACTTATCACACCAAAACATAGGTACAATGCTCTGAAAACAAAACAAATTCAATGAAAAGACCCGTAGAAGTCCATACTCCATCAATCTAACACCTAAACATATAACTAGCCTAAAATGATACAATAAGAAAACACATTGCATAAAAGGGAAAAAAATTATGACATCATGAAGATTAAAAAGACAACACCTACCTACCTACATGATAAAGGGAACATATTGGATAGATGAAACCATTTATAGGGTAAGAGAAGTATTAACCCTTCATTTGAGTTGGGACTCCCACCATGGTAGCTGACATCCTAAAAACCTTTACAAAAATTTCATAGAGATCCATGGTTCGAGATGATATAAATGATTATTCAGGGAGTACTCCAACATGAAGTCATTAAGGTTCTATGACTCAAAATAGTCTTCTTCCTCATTGAAAAACCTCTCCATTAGACAAAGATACTTTACTTCCTTTTGAAGATATAGATCACAAGGTCTTGTGACTGTAGCACTTATCTAAGAATGGCAATCACCTCATATCTTATTTCATCCTCTTCATCTATAACTTTGTCATGCTCAATCATAAGTCCAAGTGAAGCACTACGATCTAGGAGAGGTTATAACTACTAAAGGAAAATCTCCATCACTTTCCCTTAACTCTCCAAGTCTATAATTAGTATCTGTTGTGAACCTTGGAATAGCAATACCTCATCAAGATTTATATCCTCTTAAAACACTAGATTATCATCAAAATAAACATGTTGAAGAAACATATCCACCTCAAGCAATAGGGTCTAGAAATCTTCTTTATATGATGATTGTGTGTCTTAGGCAAAAAAAAATTCCTTAACCTTCTTATGACAATCCTCTTCAAATAAATCCTCCAACAAAGGAAGAAAATAGTTCAATTGATCCTCTCTTATGGTGTAGCTATTTTATTCTATCACTAGGGCTAGAGTGGGAACATGATTCATTAAAAGCATTTATTCTTCTTTTGTCGACAACTTTCCTACTTCTGTGATATTTACTTCTATCACACACTTATTAATCACTCTTCTCTTATGGTGTAGCTATTATATTCTGTCACTAGGGCTAGAGTGGGAACATGATTCATTAAAAGCATTTATTCTTTTGTCAACACATTTCCTACTTCTGTGATATTCACTTCTATCACACACTTATTAATCACTCCTAAAGTTTCAACACTTGATTCTCCATTAATGTTATAGAAAGATATTGAAGCCAAGGGTGAAGTGGAGACAAAATTCATAGGAAAGTATATCATGTATTTCATTAAAGACCTATTCCTAAGGTGTTGTAAGAAGTTGTCCAAAGCTGACAATAAATTTTCCATGCCCAAATTTGATCCAATGCATAAATTTAAAGCTTCATTGTCCCCACAAAGAAGAGACTACACTTGATCACCGACTTCTTGATGTAGGAGCATCCCTGGTTCAAGAGCAATATTGCATCAACCAAAAATATTTGCATTCTTTCTTTGTTTCTTTCATTTTCTAGTTTAGTACAATCAGTTCAGTCAAAAATAGTTTTAGTAGATTGGTCCGCATTCTGCCGCAATTTCATTTCAGACCTTACGGAACTGGACTTAGCATCTAGACATCATCATATCCAAAATTTAGATCATTTGGATCAGTTTCTGGAAAGATATCACTAGTAGAAGATCAACTATTTTTTCAGAGCAGAGCATTCAGATAGTCTTAGGCAACCAGCTGAAGGAGAAGACTTGCAGAGCACTTCCATGACTTGCAAAGCTAAATGACACATCATTCAAGATAGTTTGGGACATAGGTGACCTTCCCTGAGATTTGTACCTTGATTCATTCACTTGCGGAGGATTTCCATATGTTTTGGGCCGACCTATCCACGTAAACACGTTACATCTCTTTCATTCGAGTTTGTAATCTGTTTGGCCAACACAGAGGATTCGTGTGATCTAGAGATGATATATAATCATGTAATAGATGCATAGGAAAGTAGTTAATCAGTGATAGATAGTTCATAAGTTAGATTTTCTTCTGTAAGGTGCTTCAAAGCCATATCTTGTGCATGTGTTGTAACTGGAGAATCATGCTTGTGTCCCCTAATTGTAAGCCTGCATGTTGCCGATATATTTGCATTTTAAATCTATGATATACTGAACATCTAAATTTGCATTTGCATCCTATATTTGAGTTGCTTTCGTTGTGTTTACTTTTGTTGCACGGTCTAGACTGTTCACTCTGTGCACCCTCCTAACTGTGACTGCACCAAGTGGTATCAGAGCGAAGTTTGCATCCATTGGGAGTGAAGTGAGTGAAGTTTGTGAAGGCATTTCATAAGATCTTGATGTGAACAGATCTTGAAACCTAAGGTAGACTACCTGTGTTGTCAACCAATTGCCAATTGTGAGACAGTTGTCACCTTGTATCCCAATCACTGAAATTGAGGTAATTACACTTGATCCTAGGAAGAGATACTGCCGAGAAGAATACCTATTATTGGTACTATGAATGGAAGAATGGCTGAGATGATGGAGATGATGAAAACAATGTGAGTTCGATTGGATGTTGTTGAAGAAGATCGAAGAAGAGGACTTACACCTTGACCTAATGTTGAAAGTGATGATGATGAATTTCAATCTGTTGATCAAAATGAAGAAACCCTAGAAGAAGAATTAGATCAAGTGAAGATGTTGCGAGCTATTTTGAAGATTGGAAAGAGATCTAGAATGGATGCACTGAACTATATTGGCAATTTGAATCCAGAGGAGTTGATTGATTGGATAAATGACCTAGAAGAATACTTTGAGTATGAAGAAATTGAAGATCTAGAGAAGGTGAAATTTGCAAAGACTAAGTTGAAAGGACATGTTTCTATTTGGTGGAAAGAAGTTTAGTTGGATAGAAACAAAAGAGGAAAAGAAAAGATCATAAAATGGGATATAATGGTGACAAAGTTGAAGAATCAGTTTATACCTGCTGACTATGAGTTAGAACTATTGAAGGGATTGCAGAACCTGAGACAAAAGGAGAAATCTATAAAGGAATATACTAAAGAATTTCATAAGATGATTATAAGGACATTAGATAGTGAAGGAAGCAAGGAGAAAGTGGCAAGATACATCAATGGATTGAGATTGAACATTCAAGAAGAACTGAGTTTGGTAAGGATGACAACACTGGAAGAAGCATATCAGTTTTCCCTGAAAGTTGAAGAAAAGTTGAATAAGAAGCATGAGCAGACACAGAGAGGTAGAGGAGGTAAATTTTAGAGAGGTAGGACATTTTCTGGAGGAGAAAGATCATATGCAAAGCAAGGAAGACAAGATAGCACATTCAAGAAGGAGGATAGAGATAGCAGTTCATACCAGAGAGATGATAGAACTTTCTACCACTAAGGAAACCCTAATTCTTATCGAAGTGAAGGATACAGAAGAGATGGAAGAGGACCTGATAGGATAAAATTTAGAGGAACCTATTTTAAGTGTGGAGGTGAAGGACACAGAGCATTTGAATGTCATCAGAGAAGTACAAATAAGAAGATAGAGAACAATGCAAGAACAACCTATGTGGAAGAAGAACCTTTTGGATCACCTAGTTCAGTTGGTAAAACTAAGAAAGGAGAATCACTTGTCATGAGGAGAGCACTATTTCAAGCAGAGACAAATGAGGAACCACTGCAGAGGAAAAGTTTGTTTTGGACCAGATGCAAATCAGGAGGTAAATGTTGTAAGGTTGTAATTGATAGTGGTAGTTCAGATAATTTTGGTGACTAAGCTGAAGTTGGAAAGATTGAAACACCCTAAGCCATATCAGATCTAACATGGATTCAGAATGATCATAAGGTACTAGTGAGTGAACAATGTTTGGTGAAATTTCATATTGGATCTTATCATGATGAAGTATTGTGTGATATTATGCTTATGGATGTATGTCATATATTGTTGGGTAGACCATGGAAGTATGATAGAAAATATATACATGATGGGAGAAAGAATACCTATACTTTAACATCAAATGGGAAGAGAATTACTTTGATTCCTTTGGAAGATGAACCTAAGGGTGAAGTATGTGGGAATGCTAGAATCTGTTTGCTTGATGGAAGGAAATTTCTGGATGGTTTGAGACATGAGAATATGTGTTATGTTTTGATTCCTAAGAAGCTTGGAACCCTAAAGACAGAGACTGAAGAATCACAACTGGAGGAGATAATTGAGTTGCTAACAGAGTATGAAGATATCATATTAGATAATGTACCTGAAGGATTGCCACCAATTAGGAGTATCAGTCATCACATGGATCTTATACCTAGAGCTAGTTTGCCTAATAAAGCAGCACACAAAATGACACCAACAGAGAATGAATACTTGAATAGATAGATACAAGAATTATTGAGGAAAGGTTTGATTAGAGAAAGCTTGAGCCCTTGTGCAGTACCTGCAGTGCTAGCACTAAAGAAGGATGGAGAATGGAGAATGTGTATAGACTCTAGAGCAATCAACAAGATCACAATTAAGTATAGATTTCCATTGCCTAGGATGGATGACATTATGGATTTTAGAGTGGAGCAAAATATTTTACCAAGATAGACTTGAAGAGTGGATATCATCAGATTAGAATTAGAGAAGGAGATGAATGGAAGACTGCTTTCAAGACAAATGAAGGATTGTATGAGTGGTTAGTGATGCCTTTTGGGTTGACAAATGCACCAAGTACTTTCATGAGGTTGATGAATGAAGTTTTGAGGAAATTCTTGGGTAAGTTTGTTATTGTATATTTAGATGATATTCTAATTTTTAGTAAAACAAAAGAAGAACATTTGTGGCACCTGAGAAAAGTATTGCAGAGGTTGAGAGAAGAGAAATTGCTGATAAACATCAAAAAGTGTAGTTTCATGAAGGAATAATTGGTATATTTGGGATTTGTGATTTCTGCAGAAGGATTGAAGATAAACCCTGAGAAAGTTAGAGCAATTGTTGAATGGCCTACACCTGAGAGTATTAGAGAAGTTAGATCATTTCATGGATTAGCTAATTTCTACCAAAAGTTCATCAAAAATTTCAGTTCAGTATGTAGCCCTATGACAGAGACAACGAGAGGTGATAGAAAGGACTTTAAGTGGACATTAGGAGCAAATAAAAGCTTTGAGTTGTTGAAGTAGAAAGTGATAGAGCAACCAGTGTTAGCATTACTGGATTTCAACAAAGTATTTCAAGTGGATTATGATGCAAGTGGAAATGCAATAGGAGCAGTGTTAAGTCAAGAAGGTAGACCTGTAGCATATTTCAGTGAGAAGTTGAATGATGCAAGGAGAAGATATTTAGTTTATGATCAGCAATTCTATGCCATAATTCAAGCTTTGAAGAAGTGGAGACATTATTTGTTGCCTAAGGAATTTGTGTTGTATACAGATCATCAAGCTTTGCAGTATTTGAATAGTCAAGGAAAGTTGAATCAGAGACATATGAGATGGGTAGAGTTCATGTAGAGTTACACCTTTGTACTGAAGCACAGAAGTGGAAAATCAAACAAAGTTACAGATGCATTGAGTAGGAGAAGGAACTTGCTAACAGAGATGAAAGTTGAAGCGTTAGGATTTGAGAAATTGAAGAATATGTATGAAGAAGACCTTGATTTTGCAGAACCATGGAAAGCATGTAAGGAACCTATTGTGATAGATAGAAGTAAGTGGTTGGATTATTTCATTCAAGAGGATATGTTGTTCAAAGGAAATCAGTTGTGTATACCTAGGAGTTCCATGAGAGATAATTTGATCAAAGAGAAACATAGTGGTAGATTGGTAGAACATTTTGGAATTGATAAGACATTGGCTTTGGTAAGTGAACATTACTTTTGGCCTCAGATATATAAGGATGTTAGGAAGTTTGTGCAGAGTTGTAGAGTATGTCAAGTTGCAAAAGGGAGTAGTCAGAATACTAGGTGGTACAAATCATTGACAATACCGAAGAGACCTTGGGAAGACATAAGCATGGATTTCATATTGGAATTGCTGAAGACACAGAGAGGACATGATTCTATATTTGTAGTGGTGGATAGATTTTCAAAGATGACACATTTCATACCTTGTAAGAAGACAACTGATGCAATTTATGTGGTTGACTTATTTTTCCAGGAGATTGTGAGATTGCATGGATTGCCTAAGAATATAATTTCAGATAGAGCTACAAGATTCCTTGGATACTTTTGGAAGACACTTTGGAAGAAGATAAAGACAGATTTGAAGTTCAGTTCAACATTTCATCCAAGGACTGATGGACAGATAGAGGTAGTAAATAGGAGTTTGGGAAAATTCTTGAGATGTTTGGTTGGAGAGAAAGCAGGAAATTGGGATCTAATTCTATCACAAGTAGAGTTTGCATACAAGAATTTAGTGAATAGGAGCAGATGAAGAACATCATTTGAGATTGTGATAGGAACTAACCCTAGAGGAGAAGTAGAGTTGAGAGATATTAGTATGGAAACAAGAGAAGTGCAGAAGCAGAAGAATTTGCAGGACACATGGAGACAGTGCACAATCAAGTTAAGAACCATTTGGAGGAGATGGACAATAAGTATAAGGAGCAAGCAGATGAGAAGAGAAGACATAAAGAATTTTCAATGGGTGATGAAGTGATGGTATATCTGAGAAAAAAAAATTCTAATTGGGACATATAACAAGTTGAAGATGAAGACATTTGGACCATGTAGGATACTCAAAAAGTTTGATTTAGGAAATGCATATGAAGTGGAGCTACCAGAGACAGTGGGTATATCACCTATTTTCAACATTGTAGACCTATATCAGTATCATGAAGGAGAGTTCAGTAACATCATTCAAGAAGACTTGAAGAAGAAGTTACCACAACAAGCACCAGAGCATATTGAAGACATCTTGGACATCAAAGTTGGACACAACACCAGAGGCAAGCAATACAAGGAATATTTGGTAAAATGGAAAGGCAGACTGGAAGAAGATTCATCTTGGATTTCTTAGGCTGAGGTGGACTGTCTTGGTTTTCCTCTAGCCCCAGCAAAGTGAGGGACTCACTTTTTCAACAACCCCAAGTGTCTGATGCAGGAGCATCCCTAGTTCAAGAGTAATCTTGTATCAACCAAAAATGTTTGCATTCTTTCCTTGTTTCTTTCATTTTCCAGTTCAGTACAGTCAGTTCAATCAGAAGCAGTTTCAGTAGATTGTTTCGCATTCTACCATAGTTTCATTTCAGACCTTATGGAGCTGGACTTAGAATCTAGACATCATCATTCTCATCGTACCCAAAATTTAGATCATTTGAATCAGTTTTCAGAAAGATATAGCTAGTAGAAGATCAATTATTTTCTCAGAGCAAAGCAATCAAACAATCTCAGACAACCAGTTGAAGGAGAAGACTTGCGGAGCACTTCCATGACTTGTGGAGCTAAATGACACATCATTCAAGATAGTTTGGGACATGGCCAACCTTCCCTAAGATCTGCACCTTGATGCATTCACTTGCGGAGGATTTCCATATGTTTTGGGCCGACCTATCCATGTACACACGTTACATCTCTTTCATTGGAGTTTGTAATCTGTTTGGCCGACACGGAGGATTCTTGTGATCCAGAGATGATATATAATCATGTAATAGATGCATAGAAAAGTAATTAATCAGTGATAGATAGTTCATAAGTTCAATTTTTTTTTGTAAGGTGCTTCAAAGCCATATCTTGCGCATGTGTTGTAACTGGAGAATCAGGCCTGTGAACTGTAATTGTAAGCCCACATGTTGCTGGAATATTTGCATTTTGAATCTATGATATATTGAACATCTAAATCTGCATTTGCATCCTATATTTGAGTTGCTTCCATTGTGTTTACTCTTGTTGCATGGTCTAGATTGTTCACTCTGTGGACCCTCCTAATTGTGACTACACCACTTCTAGAAGAGAACCATTATCCATTAGTAGTAAACTACCCATCTCCAGTGAAGGCATTAGCTAAAATGAAGACCTCTCATCTTGAGTGTTAACAAGATTTACTAATTTTGAAACCACAACCCCTTCTCCAATTTTGTCTTGTGCAGTTTCTTTGAATAATCCTTTAAATGCAGAGAAAAAATTATCTAATGCTTCTTCATCTATGGCACAGTCATTATCCTTTTGCTTAGTGGAAATAGTTGAATCATCACTTTTATCTATGTACACTTGGTAAACTTGGTCTACCTCATAAAATAAATGATATGCATCCCTTTCTAGAACCAACATAGAAGTCTATTTTTCTGCATAGAAACTAAGCAAGGTTTGTTAGTTAAATAAGATATCTAGCTCATCATCTTGATTTGTCGATGAAGGGATAAATACAAGTCTTGAAAACTAGATCCCATTAATGGCTCCGTCCATTGATGTTATTCATGTACTTTCCTCCTTTCATATCCTTTCTTTTTCACAACTCTTTGACTTCACAAACATGAAGAATTGTTGAATCTATCTACTTTTCTAGCACATATAGGTCCATTTTGAATATATATTGTCATAGAATTGCCATTTGGCTCATCTTAAATATGTTGAAGGTCACCTAAAAAGATTTCATAATTTGATCTAGAAGTGGCCATGAGTTGCATCATGTGATGCATCTTTAGACAATGTCAAGTGTTTTGGTCTCTTGTCTCATGGAAAGAACAAAAAATGTTTTTGTTATCATTAAGAGGTACCTCCAAGGTGAGCCTTTCAAGTGGAGGAGGTA
This sequence comes from Cunninghamia lanceolata, assembly GCA_027924645.1. Classification (NCBI taxonomy): domain Eukaryota; kingdom Viridiplantae; phylum Streptophyta; class Pinopsida; order Cupressales; family Cupressaceae; genus Cunninghamia; species Cunninghamia lanceolata. The sequence continues at coordinate 6,081,482 of BSBN01000165.1, read as the reverse complement.
ATCTAAGTCTATCATTCCTATTACTTCTATGAATATGTCCTTAATACTAATGCACATGAACATTTTGTTGAAACATCATTTTCATGTTGGTCACATCAATCACCATTCTCTACAAAAAATGATTAGCAGAACTTGGAACCATGGCCTTCATGGAGTCTTTTTTTATTTTGCTAGTAGTAATCATGTCATCTTCAAGATTAACCACTCACTCCTAAACTTATTCAAGCTTATAAATTTCATTGGATTTGATCATATATAGGAATTTTTTTTATAGAAAGGTGTTTATAAAGCATCTTGGAAGTATTTCTAGAGATGGCTTCAAAGTAACTTAGTAATTCTTTTGTTGAGGCAGTTGAAAAATTCTCATAAGCTCTTTGCTTTTCTTCTTTGCATCTAATAGTTGCAAAAAAATCCATGATAATTCTTTGTTGATTTGAAATGTGATAGGAATTTTGCATGGACAATATCCTAATTAGTGATAGAATCAATAGAAAGATGGTGGAACCATTCTATTGCACTATTGACCAAAGTCTTGACAAAAAGTCAAACTATGACATATTCATGTGTCACTACTAGAATATTGTAAGCTATAAGGAAGGTGGCAATATGTTTATTAGGATGTTGTGTGCTATCACATGAAATGGTAGAAAATTATTTCTTGAGCCTTGTGGGAAGTTATTATGCTCTACAAGAGCCAAGGGACCAATATTGGCTCCCCCATCACAAAGGAAGTAGAGGTGGGCCATTATGATTATGGTGATCACTCATTGTCTAAAGAGGCTCCTTGTCCAACATTGTATTTTTTATGAGTTTGCCAAAAGTTAGTGAAGAACTACCTTCACTTAAAGGTGCTTGATTGAGATTTTGCAAGACAAGATCAGGATCACCTTCCTTCCTTCATGATCTAGTGTAGACCTTATAAGCTAGGCTGAAGTGACCTTAATCAAAAGTGATAAGATTGATTTCTTGCTACAAGCTCAACTAGTCTATCTTGTACCCTAGTAGAGTCACCGAAAAATGTTAGTGTGTATAGTAGAACTATTCTTCAAATTGTGAGGGGAAGCTCCCTAAGATCTAACTAAACCTTAAACTAACCCTAGACTAAACTATAGATAAAATATACAAATATGCACACTATACAAGATTTCACAAAGGGGGTTTGCATAAAGGGAAATGATTAATTTCCCATGTCTTAACCTTAGATACATGTGTTGTATTGTTAATAGTCAAGCCTTCTAGATGATCTTTTTAGATATTAAGGAAATCGATCTATCTAAGCACAAACAAACACAACTTTCTACTAGCTAAAATTAAAACATATTCCACCACAAACAAGATTTGGAGGAATATCAATTTAAATAACTAACAATTCTAGGAATTGATTTAGGTTGTGTTGCATGCAAAGCTATGCATAGATAGATGGATATCATCAATAAAAAGCTTGACTCAATATGATCTACTTTTCAATTCAATTTATGAAATTATAAACATAGTAGTGCCAACACAAAGATAAAACATGGAATGATATTTTAGTGGCATAAGCTCAACTTCAACTATAATCATTAAGAATGTCTTGTTCCCAAAGCACTTATTTATAGGTTACAAATAATAGATTTTGGAGATTTAAGAATAATAATTAAATATCCCAAAAAGTAATATTTTAAAGCAAACCTATCCACGAGCTATAGAAAAGTGGGAAGAAAGGAACTTTATAGTAAACCTATTTTAAAACAACTAATAAAATACAAATTGCCTAAAATAGGCTATCATCTTCTACCTAGAATAGAAAACTAGAAATGACATCTACCTAGTTTAGCCATAACTAAAATAACAATTTGTACATGAACATTCTTAAATATTCTAGAATAACTTTTGCATTGAAATTGGTGAATCTTCTTAAGAACACCAAAACCTTGACCACAATAGATCCACCACCAATTTCACCAGCCTAACTTAGTGAATTGAAGCTAAAACCCTAGGTGTTGGTCAGATCACTGAAATGGAAATCCATGGCCTTAGGGTTTTTACAAGGCTGGGAACAATGTTTGGGTCTTCTAAATGTGGGTACGATAAAATCCCCTAGGATCTCATATGGTGTCCTTGACTTGATAGGAGTATTGTATGATTGATTAAACATGTACCAAGTACTATATATGCAATGTAGAACATTATTTTTATTAATGTAATAAAGGTCAAACAACCTTGCCAAACTATCATCAATATTGCCTTTGTTTTGTCTTGTTCTAGTCTCTATTTGAAGATGCTCGAACTTTGTCACATGAGATTGGAATTTGCTCATACACTTGCCAAATAAAGAAGGAAGAATGCCCTACTAATGTTGTGAATAACAAGGATGAGTTATTTGGCGAGTTCCAATTTCTAACAACATTCATATAGGTGCTTGAATTTCAATCTTTGCATTCTTTAAACCTCTTATTTTTGCTTTAGTTGATTAAGAATAGATAGGCACTACCTTTCGTAGATTTTCCTTGCAAACTTAAACTTAGGAAAAAATAATGATTGTTGGTCAATCAAGTTTAGGTGAAAATCACTTATGGCACAACCAAGGGGAAAATGTGCTAATCTTTAAGTGTTTGAAATGTTAAAAGTAGGGGCATAGACACCTAATGACAAGGCCATTAGCAAGGTGCTTGAGGAAGATCATAGTTGGTTATGCCAATGAAGAAGTGTGCCTTCTTTACTTAAAACTTTCCATGTAAACTTTGGCATAGGCCACTTAAGGTTAGGCCATTATGAAAGTGTGCCACCTTTCATTAAACTCTTTCTCACAAACCTTGGTAGAAATCACTAATATAATAGACATAAAATTTCCACGATCCATAATGATTGTAGTTCAGTGTTTCAGGATTTAACTGTGTGCAAATTTTTTCCTCAACGTTTCAGATCACACTCCATGATCTCTTGTCCTTTCTCTTGATGATGGATCATGGAACGTGATCCGAAAAGTTGAGGAAAAAATTCACACACAGTTAAATCTTGAAACACTGAACTACAATCACTAATATATTAGCCTTATTTTTAATTGATTGGGTAGAAGGATTAAGTGGCAAAGACACTATTGGCATATGCCCAACCACTTACCGCCACTTTTTACATTGTTAAGTGGAGATAACCTATGGTCCAACCCTTCAAAAAGTGTGCCTCATGAACACTTGTGTGGAATTTGTTATAACTAATGCCTTTTTTTTAATCTTTGGGAAATATTTACTAATGGTTCTACTGATGAATATGTGCACCAATATCTAATTTTATGGTTAAGATACCTCTAACATGTGCTAGAAACCACTTAACCAATTTTCCATATTTTGTCAGAAATAACCTATGGTTCAACCATTAGATATGTGTGCCAACATTATGTGAATGTGATATATTCTTCAAGAGTAAAAAACTAATTATGTCTTTGCCATTGTTTATAACCTTTGGTGGAAAACATCACAATAAATCCATCACCAATGCACACCACCTTCATTTTGGCCACCTTTTTGTTCTTAACAAAGAAAACCTTTGATAAAGCTAAGGGAAAGGTGCACCCAACATTAAAACACTTACACATTTGCCACTTTTTTTTATTTTGGTGTAGAATACTTATGTTTTAGCCATCCAGAATGTGTACCCAAACTCCTTAGATAAAATTCACTTACACCTTTAGCATTTTTATCATGTTAGTCGAGAATCAAGTGAAACTTGCTATTATTATTGCCACTTCCTTTCAAAGCCTCTGTGCATTAGTCATTTCCATACTTTCCTTTCATCACCATAGTAATCACCAATCTTGAACCTCATCACTCTTTCATCTTGGAATAATTATAACCTCATCTTGAAAGAATCGTTATTTGAAAAAATAAGACCACGATAAGCAACCTTGCAACTTAATGAGGAAAGACTATAAATGACTTGAATTGATACACAAATGATAATTAACTAATGACAAAATGGATAAAAAGGAGCATGAAAATCCAATTTCAATGGGTACAACATGGTCCAAGATGAAACACACTTGTCAAAGATGCAGGCCTAATGTTTTCCTGTTTCACCATTCCTATCATAATTTGACACATTGCCTCCTTTGCACTACCTTCACAAAGCACTAATTGCCAAATAAAATAAGCTTACTGACTTCACTAATGTGTAGCATATCAACCCATTGGCCAATAATATAATACTACAAAATATGAACCCTCATCAGGATGCAACCAACAAAACAACGCCACGTTGCCATCCTACACATAGCCTTGCCAATAATGATCCAACATTCTCCTACAGGCCCACCCGTGAATACTCTAATGTTATCTTTATTGTGTAACTCCACATCACATTCCCATTTCAACTTGCCTTGATATATAGAGCCATGACATACATTGTTTTCTTTTGTTCTAATTGAAACTAACATGAACATGCTCAATACAAAGATAACATATCACTTGTTGTTGATCTTGTATATCAAAAAATTTGGATTTGCAAATGGAAATGATCAAACAATAAAATGCATAACCTAAACTCAAATCATTTGATACTTCAAAGATGCAAGATGAATTGTTTGATTGATTTGATATGTTGGTTGCTCACAATTTGGCAGCATAACATTTGCATAGGATTGAGATGATAGATGGAAGATTGATAGATGAAAGATGATGATGATAGATGCAAAGGCTCTAAATATATTTCGATAGCATAAGGATACTCCAGCTCAATGCCTCCTTCCTTAATGGCTTGTGAGGGGGTTGATTTATATGAAAGGCTTGGTTCAAATGGATGGTTGAGATTAAAAAGCTAAATGATTGATGTGGACAGCTAGGATTGATTAGTTATTCTCGCTTTTCAAGGGAGTTGTAGTCATGTGACAAGTGTACAAAGGAGGATAGGGCTCATGTGTGACCATGTACACAAATACTAAAATTAGGTCTCATTAGTTGTGCATGTGAAAGATTTTAAATGAAAGTTGTACTACCACACATGAGTCAATTAAGAGGTGGACAAGTGTTGGAATGTGGTGAGAGGTGAGGGCTTAATTCAAATAAAATATTTGAATTAGCTGGGATATGTGAGGGATATTAATTAAATAAATAAAATTTAATTAATTAATTAGGAAGATGATTAGGATAGGATTGGGATATGAATGGGAAATTAATTAAATAAATAAAATTTATTTAATTAATTGGCTTAATGGGATAAGTGGGATTAAGATGGGATTTTAATTAAATAAATAAAATTTATTTAATTAGTTGGCTAATGGATTAGTGGGATTAAGAGTGGGATTCGGACAAAATGTTACATGATGTCTAAGTGATGTTTTTAACTAGGTGTTGGAAGACATGGACAAATTTGGGACAATTTTGGGTGTCTACATTTTGCCCCTCTTTGAGATAATGTTCAAGATGATAAGATTTACGTCGAGTAACATCATTTCAAAGAAGCTAAGGTATGGATAGAGGAAAATGATGGGATGGGAATGGAAAGATAGGATGATGATGATGTAGGATAGAATGAGGATGGAAAGAATAAGATGATGATGGAAAGATAGGATGATGATGCCCCCTCGAGAGGATAGGCGGGTTGGACAAACACGGGTAGGATCTCGAAAAGAAATGGCTTGGCTGCAAAAGAAAGGGGATAAATAGAAGAAATGGAGATGCGTTATGCTGCAATGAATGTGAGCAACCATGATGTTTGATATAACACTAGACATATGCACCAAGGTATAAGGACCAGGGTGATGATGTGTCTTGTGCCCCACCATAATACAACCTTGTCAAGCTACAAGATATGGATATTAGCTAGATTGATACTGATTTGATACAAATGCAAGATAAATGATAACACACACAAGCAAGCAAGCATGCATGCACAATTGATTCAAAAACAAACAAGGTATTGCCCTTGTCAAGCTGTAAACCATTGATTGATTATTTTGTTGATGATAGTTGAGAGTGTTGTCATGGCGGGGAAATCTATATCCCTAGATCAACACAAGGTTGTTTGCTGAGTTGGTTGACTGATTGGCTGATTGATTTGGCTTACAACAAGGCTAGGATCAAGACCATGGATTGTGTTTGGATAACTTGGTTTGATTGATTAACTTGATTGGTATAGCTTTAAGGATTGACTTGCACTTGGATCATTGTTTGGAATTTGGTTTGATGAATTGTGATGATTGGATTTTATTTGATGGATTGATTTTGATGATTGGATTGGAAGAAGTCTATTAATGATGTAGAAGATAGATAATAGAAGAAATGATGAGAGAAGAAAAAGGAAAATCATGTGTGCCTGAATCTGGGCACTTCCTTCATACTCCAGACTGCCTACATACCCTGTATCCATGGGATCAAGGCACTTAACGATGGAAATGAGATGTAGTTCTAATGTTTTATTGATGAGATGATGAAAATGGATTAAATTGACCAAGTTATGGATTGATGAAATGTTAATGATGGGATGATATGTGGTGAATTGAGCTACTTTTGATTTGTTGGAGTGATTGGATTTGTTTTGATGGTTGGCTTGATGTGCTTTGGTTTTGATGTTTGTTGTTGCTGGGTTGATTGTTTTGATGATTGGATAATTTTGAATGATGATAGTGATGGTATGATGATTAGAGTGTCCACTCAATCTAAGAATAAGAAAGTGTTCTTAGTGTGCTGAAAGGATGTAAAATAAACAAGGTATTTCCCTTGTCAAGTCATAAACCAATGATTAATTGTTTGATTAATTAATGATAGTGTTGTCATTGTGGGGAAAGCTATATCCCTAGAGCAACACAAGGATGACGTGGGAATGATATATCCCATTGATGATGATTGATTTGGTTCATGACAAGATTAGGATCAAAACCTGTTGATTTGATTGGATAATGTTCCTTGATTGATTAGCTTGCTTGATATGGATTAGTGTAACTTGGATTTAAGATCATTGCTTAGATTGATTTGATTGATATGATTGGAAGAAGTGATTGATTGAAATGGATGAATGAATATTATTGATAGGAAGAATTGATGATGATGATTTGATTTTGATTGAATGTTGATGGAGTGGATTATTTTGGATGATATGATTGGTTTTATTGCTTGAATTTTTCGTTGGATATTTTTTTTTGGGATTTTTTGACATATTTTGATTTTTTTGGGATATTTTGATTTTTTTGGATTTTTGAAATGTTTTTATTTTTTTGGGTCTTTTGAATGTTTTGGGATGTCAATAAATTTACAATTGGGGTAGCCTTTATGCTAGATACCAATGACAAGGGAGAAAACCAAGTCTAGGTTCAAAGGATGGATAAAAGGATGGGCTCATAGTAAATGTGATGGCAAGATCATGAGAGTTGAATGGGATGGAAGGTTCATGAGAGTTGGATGGATAGAAGAGAGGATAGGCCATATAAGGGATGGATGCTTGCCTCATGATAAACGGATAGGTAGGCTATAGTGGAAAGCTCATGATAAACGGATGGAGATAAGCTATAAGACGGAAAGCTCATAATAAGGGTACGCCATAGTGGATGGATCGTAAGGGAGCTAGGATGTGATCTTCAAAGGCTATGTCGCATAGGAAGAACTTGCCCCATTCTAGGTAGTAGACTTAAGATTTTTCATGACACGCTTATGACAATAGGATGACATGATGGATTTTACATGACAAGGCTTATGATAGGTGGATAATGATAAGATTTTATATGACAAGGCTTATGATAGGTGGATAATGATAGGATTGTATGGAAATGGTGAGTTACATCAAGAGATAACCAAAGCATATTTCAACATTTTGCCCTTATGTCCTCATCAAGATCAAAGGGAGGAAGGGAGGATGAATAGATTCAATATGATATGTATATGGGTGTAATGGCTAAGGATGATAGGATGGTGTGGTAATGGTAGGACATAATAAGATGGAAAATGATAGGTGGGAAATGATAAGATGGATGAGACAATGTGCCCCCAAGTGTAAGTGACATAGAAGATCAATCTACACATGACGCCTGTTTGCCAGGTTTTCATCATGGTACTTATCCAGGGCACCTATTTACCAGGTTTTCACCATTGGACAAAGGGATTTCTCTTTACTTTTTTTATTTTTTATTTTTATTTTTTTATGGGATGACAATTACACATGGCTCCTGCAACTAGGTTTTCACCATGGTAATGGATAAGAGGGACTCAAGTGTCTAGTGCTATGAAAGGTGATAGTCCCATTGGAGATGGATGTCATTGCATAGACCATGTCATGTGTGCTCATAGATGTTGGTAAGGGACTCCATGAAAGGGAGATGGGGTAGGTAAATAGTGGATTAGGATGAAAGGTTTGTGTAAGGATGAGCGATAGTGGATTATGGAATTATGGTAGAGTAGGCAAGTAGCTTATGGTGTGGATTTATGTAAGACTTATGCAAAAGCAAGGACCATAGGAAGGTGATGGGGAAGATATGTAGGGTAATGGATGAAGGTTGGGGAGACGGAGGTATGATGTAGGAGCATCCAATGGTGTAAGGGCAATCTTGCATCACCCAAAAAAAAAAGATGTGTTTCAAAACTGTTGATGTTCTTTCCATTTCTTTTCAAAATTTGTGGTTCTGATTCCATAATTGCTTGAATAATAATGTAGAACTTTCAATTTTTTCAAACTACTAAAAATAGTAACCTGCTATTTTTAGAAAGTTTGCATTTGGGCATGGAATGAAGTCAAAATTTATAGGAAGTTACATAACAGAAATATAAGACCTTTGGCGAAGGAATCACAAAAAGATCATTTGTGAGCTGAAAGATATTAAAGTTTTCGTTTCCTAAAAAATACCTGAAAATTATTCAAACTCAAGTTTGAGGCATTAAATGGCCCCGTACGGGCCCGAAAATGGCCAGAATCGGTAGAGCTAGTTCTTAGCATGTAGAGCACTCCGCGAGCTTTCCGACACATAAAACAGTTAATCAATGGAACTCCCGGATCAAAAGTTATGGCTCCCGGAAGTTGACCTATTTTTGGAGGGAGATGCAAATTTTGAAATAGGGTTGTTGGTCACCAAAAAGGCTATTAATACCATTTTTGGGAACCTTGGGCAGTAGTAGAGTTAACAGGCCAAGTGTGGAGTCAAGAATAGGCAGGAAATATAAACCCTAGCTGATTTGGGGTTACAGAAGGCAGGTGATTCTAGAGTCTGGGAGAGGAAGTTGTAATGTGTTGCAGCCTGTGGAGGGTTGATTCCTCTAATTGTATTTGAGCTTCTGTAATGTAATAAGTTGCCTAAATCAATAAAGAAATTTCTATTTTCTGTGTGCAATTTCTGTTGTTGTGTGTCTTATGATTTACCCCTTCATCAAGTGGTATCAGAGCAAGGTTTCCTAAGTGTGTAGACAGATCACCGACCGTGAGGCAGTTTGCACCAGGACCTGAGGTTGTGGGTTTGCTGCGGAGACCAAGATGCCTCCACGAAGGAATCGTGTTGGGAGGAATGCTTTGATGGAAGAGGGTTTTAGAGCCCTACAAAGACAAATTGATGCATTGCAAGAGGAGCTACGAAGAGGGTTTGAGCCAAGGATGAGAGAAGAAAGTGAAGATGAAGCTGAAGAAGAGCTATCTGAGGAAGAACAAGAAGCTGCTGAAGATCCTGCAGAAGTTAGGTTGTTGAGGGCCATTTCAAAGATCAGAAAGAGGCCCAGGATTGAAGTTTCTACATATTCTGGAGATTTAAATCCAGAATAGCTTATTGATTAGATCAATGACATGGAGGAGTATTTTGAGTATGAAGATGTGGACCCAGATCGGGTTAATTTTACAAAAACAAAGTTGAAGGGCCACGCCAATATTTGGTGGAAGGAGGTCCAATTAGAGAGGAATAGAAGAGGAAAAGGAAAGATCACCAGATGGGATTGGATGGTGGAGAAACTGAAGAAGTAGTTCATTCCTGTGGACTATGAGATGGAGTTGCTGAAGAAGCTGCAAGGACTGAAGCAAGGTAACAAGTCTGTTAAGGAGTATACAGAAGAGTTTTATAAAATTACTATCAAGACAGACCATGCAGAGCCCAACAAGGAGAAGGTAGCCTGTTACATTAATGGGTTGAGGCCAAGTATTCAAGAGGAGTTGAGCCTAGTCAGAATGATCACCATAAAAGACGCGTACCAATTTTCCCTGAAGGTGGAAGAGAAGCTGAACAAACGATTTGATAGCAAGCAAAGGGGAAGAGGTCAAGGTGGAAGGACTGGTGGAAGACCCTATGGAGGCCGTAATGAAGATCAAAAGAAAAATGAAGAAGCAGGCACTAGTCAAAATCAAAGAGGAGATAATACCTACCGCACTTGTGACTAGAACAATGGTGAGCAAAGAGGAAGAGGAAGAGGCAGACCTGGGCAAGGACCTGGAAGAGGAAGTTTCAGAGGAACCTGTTTCCAATGTGGAGAAGAAGGGCATCGAGCAGATGAGTGTCCGCAACATCAAGGAAGGACAAATAGAAGACCTGAAGGTAATGCACGAGTTGCACATGTAGATGAAGATGCACATTCTGAGCATTCTAAAGATGCTGAAAGGGGAGAAACCCTAGTTGTCAGAAGAACCTTACTCAATGAGGAGAAAGAACCCAATCAGAGGAAGAGTTTATTCCACAAAGTGCAAATGTGAAGGTAAGTGTTGTGCTATTATTATTGACAATGGAAACACTGATAATCTTGTTTCAGAGGAGATGGTTGACAAGTTGAAGTTGACAAGAAGAAAGCATCCGCATCCATATCGGATTGCATGGTTGCAGAAGGACCATAGATCTTTGGTCAATGAGCAGTGTTTAGCGAACTTCAAGATTGGTGACTACCATGATGAGGTGTTGTGTGATATCATACTAATGGATGCATGTCATATGTTGTTGGGGAGGCCGTGGAAATATGATAGGAGTGTTGTCCATGATGGCTGTGCAAACACATATTCCCTAACAAAGGATGGAGTTCGTCATAAGTTGAAGCCCTTGAAGGAGGTGGAAGAAAAGGTATGTAGTACTGCTAGAATTTGTTTGGTAGATGGTAGGAAATTTTTGGAAGGTATGAAGCATGAGCGTCATTGCTTTACATTGATTCCTAAGATCAGTCAAGAGAAATGTGAAGATGTACCAGCAGAAGTCTCAGATATGTTGGAAGAATTTCAGGATATTATCTCTAATAATGTACCAGAAGGTTTACCACTAGTAAGGAAGATAAGTCATCAAATAGATTTGATACCAGGAGCTAGTTTTCCAAACAAAGCAGCCCATAGAATGACTCCAGCAGAGAGTGAAGAGTTGAACAGATAAGTTCAGGAGTTGTTGAGGAAGGGATTGATAAGAGAAAGCCTAAGTCCATGTGCAGTACCTGCGGTACTAGCACCAAAGAAAGATGGAGAGTGGAGAATGTGTACAAACTCTCGAGCCATCAATAAGATCACGATCAAGTATAGATTTCCATTGCCCAGAATGGATGACATAATGGACTATTTGAGTGGAGCCAAGTACTTCACAGAGATTGACCTAAAGAGTGGGTATCACTAGATCCGTATCAGAGAAGGAGACGAGTGGAAGACAACCTTCAAAACTAAAGAAGGTTTGTATGAGTGGTTAGTCATGCCATTTGCGCTAACCAATGCACCGAGCACATTCATGTGGCTCATGAACTAGGTACTAAAAGAATTTTTGGGAAGTTTTGTTATCGTTTATTTGGATGATATTTTGATTTTCAGTAAGACTTGGGATGAGCATTTGATGCATATCAGAAGAGTTCTAGAGAAGCTAAGGGAGGAGAAGTTGCTGATTAATTTGAAGAAATGTAGTTTTGCAAAGGAGTTGGTATACCTAGAATTTGTTGTCTCGGAGGAAGGTCTTAAGATAGACCCAGAAAAAGTAAGGGCTGTCATTGAATGACCTACACCAAGGAGTGCAACGGAGGTAAGATCTTTTCATGGTTTGGCAAGTTTTTATAGAAAGTTTATCAGGAATTTCAGTAGCATTTGTGCACCCCTAACTGAGACAATGAGAGGGGATAGAAAAGAGTTTAGATGGACTAAAAGAGCAGACAAGAGCTTTGATACATTGAAGCAGAAAGTTGTAGAACAACCTATTTTGGTACTTCCAGAGTTCAATAAGGTATTTCAGGTAGATTGTGATGCTAGTGGTAGTGGTATAGGAGTTGTTTTGAGCTAAGAAGGTAAGCCCATTGCCTATTTTAGTGAGAAGCTTAATGATGCCAAGAAAAAGTATTCTGTTTATGATCAAGAATTTTATGCAATAGTTCAGGATTTGAAGAAATGGAGACATTATTTGTTGTCAAAAGAGTTTGTTTTATATACTGATCATCAGGCTTTGCAGTATCTTAATAGTCAAGGGAAGTTGAACCCAAGGCACTTAAAATGGGTTGAGTTTTTGTAGAGTTATACCTTTGTTTTGAAGCACAGGAGTGGGAAGTCCAACAGAGTTGCAGATGCCTTGAGCAGAAGGTAAAATTTGTTGACAGAAATGAAGATAGAGGTTGTTGGGTTCGATGAGCTCAAAAGTTTGTATTCTGAAGATCTAGATTTTGCAGAGGCTTGGAAAGCTTGTCTGGAGCCTGTTACTTTGGATAGGACAAAATGGTTGGATTTCATAATCCAAGATGGCATGTTGTTTAGAGGAAGCTAGTTGTGCATTCCGAGCAGTTCCATGAGAGAGAACCTGATTAAGGAGAAGCATAGTGGAGGATTGGCTGGACACTTTGGTCGAGATAAGACCATTTCTATTGTTGGTGAAAATTATTATTGGCCACAGTTACAGCAGGATGTGAGGATGTTCGTGCAAAGTTGCAGAGTATGTCAGATGGCAAAAGGAACAAGTCAGAATACAGGGTTCTATCAACCATTACCTGTATCAGAGAAGCCATGGGATGATATTAGTATGGATTTTGTTCTTGGTTTACCAAGGACACAGAGAGGGCATGATTCTATTTTTATGGTGATGGACAGATTCTCAAAGATGGCACATTGTATTCCTTGCAGGAAGACTAATGATGCTGTTCATATTGCTAAATTATTTTTCAGAGGGGTGGTGAGATTACACGGTCTACCAAAGAGCATAGTTTCAGATCGAGATACCAAGTTTGTTGGTTATTTCTGGAGGACATTGTGGAAGAAGTTGAAGACAGATTTGAAGTTCAAGTCTGCACACCATCCACAGACTGATGGACAGATAGATGTGGTGAATAGGAGTTTGGGTAACCTAATACGATGCTTAGTAGGTGATAAGCCCAAGGGATGGAATTTGATTTTACCATAGGCAGAATTTGCTTACAACAATTCTGTCAATAGGATATTGGTAAATCACCATTCTAGATTATATATGGAAATAGTCCAAGAAATGCTTCAGAGTTAAGGAATCTGGACAAGGAAGAAAAGATGAGTGCTGAGGTTGAAGACTTTGCAGAACATCTGAAGAATTTGCATGAAGAGGTGAAAAAGCACATTAATAAGATGAATATTCAGTATAAGGCTAAGGTAGATCAGAAGAGGAGGTATAAGGAGTTCCAGGTAGGAGATGAAGTCATGGTTCACTTGAGAAAAGAAAGGTTCCCAATTGGAACATATAATAAGCTGAAAATGAAGAAATTTGGACCATGCAAAAATTTGAAGAAACATGCTTCAGGAAATGCATATGAGGTAGAGCTGTCGAGTGGGATCAACATTTCCCCTGTTTTCAACATTGCTAATTTATCAGAATATCATGAAGGTGGAATAGAGGATGGACCAACAGAAGAACAGTGGAGTATTCTAGCATCTACTTCAAAGATAGAAGAGATCTTGGATAGTCGTGTGGGAAGAAGTATTCAGAACAGGCAATATGAAGAATATCTGGTGAAATAGAAAGGAAGATCTATTGAAGATTCTTCTTGGTTGTCTAAGGCAGAGGTTGACCATTTGGGTTTTCCTCACACAAACACCTAAGACGTGATAGGGTCACTTCTCAAATTACCCTGGGTGTCTGATGCAGGAGCATCTAGTGGTGTAAGGGCAATCTTGCATCACCCAAAAAAAAGATGTATTTCAAAACTGTTGATGTTCTTTCCATTTCTTTTCAAAATTTGTGGTTCTGGTTCCATAATCACTTGAATAATAATGTAGAACTTTCAGTTTTTCCAAACTGCTAAAAATAGTAACATGCTATTTTTAGAAAGTTTGCATTTGGGCACAGAATGAAGTCAAAATTTATAGGAAGTTACATAACGGAAATATAAGACCTTTGGCGAAGGAATCACAAAAAGATCATTTGCGAGCTGAAAGATATTAAAGTTTTCGTTTCCCAAAAAAACTTGAAAATTATTTAAAATCAGGTTTGAGGCACTAAATGGCCCCGTACGGGCCTGAAAATGGCCAAAATCGGCAGAGCTAATTATTAGCATGTAGAGCACTTCGCGAGCTTTTCGACGCATAAAATGGTTCGTCAATCGGACTCTCGAATCAAAAGTTATGCCTCCCGGAAGTTGACCTATTTTTGGAGGGAGATGCAAATTTCAAAATAGGGTTGTTAGCCGCCAAAAGGCTATTAATACCATTTTTGGGAACCTTGGGCAGTTGTAGAGTTAAGGGGGCAAGTGTGGAGTCAAGAATAAGTGAGAAAATAGAAACCCTAGCTAATTTGGGGTTACAGAAGGCAGGTGATTCTAGAGTCTGGGAGAGGAAGTTGTAATGTGTTGCAGCCTGTGGAGGGTTGATTCCTCTAATTGTATTTGAGCTTCTGTAATGTAATAAGTTGCCTAAATCAATAAAGAAAGTTCTATTTTCTGTGTGCAATTTTTTTTGTTGTGTCTCTTATGATTTACCCCCTTCATCAAGTGGTATCAGAGCAAGGTTTCCTGAGTGTGTAGACAGATCGCCAACCGTGAGACAGTTTGCACCAGGACCTGAGGTTGTGGGTTTGTTGCGGAGACCAAGATGCCTCCACAAAAGAATTGTGTTGGGAGGAATGCTTTGACGGAAGAGGGTTTTAGAGCCCTACAAAGACAAATTGATGCATTGCAAGAGGAGCTACGAAGAGGGTTTGAGCCAAGGATGAGAGAAGAAAGTGAAGATGAAGCTGAAGAAGAGCTATCTAAAGAAGAACAAGAAGCTGCTGAAGATCCTGCAGAAGTTAGGTTGTTGAGGGCCATTTCAAAGATCAGAAAGAGGCCCAAGATTGAAGTTTCTACATATTCTAGAGATTTGAATCCAGAATAGCTTATTGATTGGATCAATGACATGGAGGAGTATTTTGAGTATGAAGATGTGGACCTAGATCGGGTTAATTTTGCAAAAACAAAGTTGAAGGGCCACGCTAATATTTGGTGGAAGGAGGTCCAATTAGAGAGGAACAGAAGAGGAAAAGGAAAGATCACGAGATGGGATTGGATGGTGGAGAAATTGAAGAAGCAGTTCATTCCTGTGGACTATGAGATGGAGTTGCTGAAGAAGCTACAAGGACTGAAGCAAGGTAACAAGTCTGTTAAGGAGTATACAGAAGAGTTTTATAAAATTACTATCAAGACAGACCATGCAGAGCCCAACAAGGAGAAGGTAGCCTATTACATTAATGGGTTGAGGCCAAGTATTCAAGAGGAGTTGAGCCTAGTCAGAATGATCACCATAAAAGATGCGTACCAATTTTCCCTGAAGGTGGAAGAGAAGCTGAACAAACGATTTGATAGCAAGCAAAGGGGAAGAGGTCAAGGTGGAAGGATTGGTGGAAGACCCTATGGAGGCCGTAATGAAGATCAAAAGAAAAATGAAGAAGCAGGCACTAGTCAAAATTAAAGAGGAGATAATACCTACAGCCCTCGTGACCAGAACAATGGTGAGCAAAGAGGAAGAGGAAGAGGCAGACCTGGGCAAGGACCTGGAAGAGGAAGTTTCAGAGGAACCTGTTTCCAATGTGGAGAAGAAGGGCATCGAGCATATGAGTGTTTGCAACATCAAGGAAGGACAAATAGAAGACCTGAAGGTAATGCATGAGTTGCACATGTAGATGAAGATGCACATTCTGAGCATTCTGAAGATGCCGAAAGGGGAGAAACCCTACTTGTCAGAAGAACCTTGCTGAATGAGGAGAAAGAACCCAATCAGAGGAAGAGTTTATTCTGCACAAGGTGCAAATGTGAAGATAAGTGTTGTGATATTATTATTGACAGTGGAAGCACTGATAATCTTGTTTCAGAGGAGATGGTTGACAAGTTGAAGTTGACAAGAAGAAAGCATCCGCATCCATATCGGATTGCATGGTTGCAGAAGGACCATAGAGCTTTGGTCAATGAGCAGTGTTTAGTGAACTTCAAGATTGGTGACTACCATGATGAGGCGATGTGTGATATCATACCGATGGATGCATGTCATATGCTGTTGGGGAGGCCGTGGCAGTATGATAGGAGCGCTGTCCATGATGGTCGTGCAAACACATATTCCCTAACAAAGATGGAGTTCATCATAAGTTGAAGCCCTTGAAGGAGGTGGAAGAAAAGGTCTGTAGTACTGCCATAATTTGTTTGGTAGATGGTAGGAAATTTTTGGAAGGTATGAAGCATGAGCGTCATTGCTTTACATTGATTCCTAAGATCAGTCAAGAGAAATGTGAAGATGTACTAGCAGAAGTCTCAGATATATTGGAAGAATTTCAGGACATTATCTCTGATAATGTACCAGAAGGTTTACCACCAGTAGGGAAGATAAGTCATCAAATGGATTTGATACCAGGAGCTAGTTTGCCAAACAAGGCAGCCCATAGAATGACTCCAGCAGAGAGTGAAGAGTTGAACAGACAAGTTCAGGAGTTGTTGAGGAAGGGATTGATAAGAGAAAGCCTAAGTCCATGTGCAGTACCTGCAGTACTAGCACCAAAGAAAGATGGAGAGTGGAGAATGTGTACAGACTCTCAAGCCATCAATAAGATCACGATCAAGTACAGATTTCCATTGCCCAGAATGGATGACATAATGGACTGTTTGAGTGGAGCGAAGTACTTCACGCAGATTGACCTGAAGAGTGGGTATCACCAAATCCGTATTAGAGAAGGAGACGAGTGGAAGACAGCCTTCAAAACCAAAGAAGGTTTGTATGAGTGGTTAGTCATGCCATTTGGGCAAACCAATGCACCGAACACATTTATGAGGCTCATGAACGAGGTATTGGAAGAATTTTTGGGAAGTTTTGTTATTGTTTATTTGGATGATATTTTAATTTTCAGTAAGACTTGGGATGAGCATTTGATGCATATCAAAAGAGTTCTAGAGAAGCTGAGGGAGGAGAAGTTGCTGATTAATCTGAAGAAATGCAGTTTTGCAAAGGAGTTGGTATACCTAGGATTTGTTGTCTCAGAGGAAGGTCTTAAGATGGACCCAAAAAAAGTAAGGGATATCATTGAATGGCCTATGCCAAGGAGTCCAATGGAGGTAAGATCTTTTCATGGTTTGGCAAGTTTTTACAGAAAGTTTATCAGGAATTTCAGTAGCATTTGTGCACCCCTAACTGAGACAATGAGAGAGGATAGAAAAGAGTTTAGATGGACTAAAGGAGCAGACAAGAGCTTTGATACATTGAAGCAGAAAGTTATAGAACAACCTGTTTTGGCACTTCCAGATTTCAATAAGGTATTTCAGGTAGATTGTGATGCTAGTGGTAGTGGTATAGGAGTTGTTTTGAGCCAAGAAGGTAAGCCCATTACCTATTTTAGTGAGAAGCTTAATGATGCCAAGAAAAAGTATTATGTTTATGATCGAGAATTTTATGCAATAGTTTAGGATTTGAAGAAATGGAGACATTATTTGTTGCCAAAGAGTTTGTTTTATATACTGATCATCAGGCTTTGTAGTATCTTAATAGTCAAGGGAAGTTGAACCAAAGGCACTTAAAATGGGTTGAGTTTTTGCAGAGTTATACCTTTGTTTTGAAGCACAGAAGTGGGAAGTCCAATAGAGTTGCAGATGCCTTGAGCAGAAGGCAAAATTTGTTGACAGAAATGAAGATAGAAGTTGTTGGGTTCGATGAGCTCAAAAGTTTGTATTTTGAAGATCCAGATTTTGTAGAGGCTTGGAAAGCTTGTCTGGAGCCTGTTACTTTAGACAGGACAAAATGGTTGTATTTCATAATCCAAGATGGCATGTTGTTTAGAGGAAGCTAGTTGTGCATTCCGAGGAGTTCCATGAGAGAGAACCTAATTAAGGAGAAGCATAGTGGAGGATTGGCTGGACACTTTGGTTGAGATAAGACCATTTCTATTGTTGGTAAAAATTATTATTGGCCACAGTTGCAGCAGGATGTGAGGATGTTTGTGCAGAGTTGCAAAGTATGTCAGATGGCAAAAGGAACAAGTCAGAATACAGGGTTGTATCAACCATTACCTGTACCAGAGAAGCCATGGGATGATATTAGTATGGATTTTGTTCTTGGTTTACCAAGGACATAGAGAGGGCATGATTCTATTTTTGTGGTGGTGGACAGATTCTCAAAGATGGCACATTTTATTCCTTACAGGAAGACTAATGATGCTATTCATATTGCTGAATTATTTTTTCAGAGAGGTGGTGAGATTACACGGTCTACCAAAGAGCATAGTTTCAGATCGAGATACCAAGTTTGTTGGTTATTTTTGGAGGACATTGTGAAAGAAGTTGAAGACAGATTTGAAGTTCAGTTCTGCACACCTTCCACAGACTGATGGACAGACAGAAGTGGTGAATAGGAGTTCGGGTAACCTGCTACGATGCTTAGTAGGGGATAAGCCCAAGGGATGGAATTTAATTTTACCACAAGTAGAATTTGCTTACAACAATTCTGTCAATAGGAGTATTGGTAAATCACCATTCTAGATTGTATATGGAAATAGTCTAAGAAATGCTTCAAAGTTAAGGAATCTGGACAAGGAAGAAAAGACGAGTACCGAGGCTGAAGACTTTGCAGAACATCTGAAGAATTTGCATGAAGAGGTGAGAAAGCACATTAATAAGATGAATATTCAGTACAAGGCCAAGGTAGATCAGAAGAGAAGGTATAAGGAGTTCCAGGTAGGAGATGAAGTCATGGTTCACTTGAGAAAAGAAAGGTTCCCAATTGGAACATATAATAAGCTGAAAATGAAGAAATTTAGACCATGCAAAATTTTGAAGAAACATGAATCAGGAAATGCATATGAGGTACAGCTGCCGAGTGGGATCAACATTTCCCCTATTTTCAATATTGCTGATTTATCAGAATATCATGAAGGTAGAGCAGAGGATGGACCAACAAAAGAACAGTGGAGTATTCCGGCATCTACTTCAAAGATAGAAGAGATCTTGGATAGCCGTGTGGGAAGAAGTACTCGGAACAGGCAATATGAAGAATATCTAGTGAAATAGAAAGGAAGACCTATTGAAGATTCTTCTTGGTTGTCTAAGGCAGAGGTTGACCGTTTAGGTTTTCCTCAAACAAACACCTGAGACGTGACAGGGTCACTTCACAAATTACCTTAGGTGTCTGATGCAGGAGCATCCAGTGGTGTAAGGGCAATCTTGCATCACCAAAAAAAAAAGATGTGTTTCAAAACTGTTGATGTTCTTTCCATTTCTTTTCAAAATTTGTGGTTCTGGTTCCATAATCACTTGAATAATAATGTACAACTTTTAGTTTTTCCAAACTGCTAAAAATAGTAACCTGCTATTTTTAGAAAGTTTGCATTTGGGCACGGAATGAAGTCAAAATTTACAGGAAGTTATATAACGGAAATATAAGACCTTTGGCGAAGGAATCACAAAAAGATCATTTGCGAGCTGAAAGATATTAAAGTTTTCGTTTCCCAAAAAATGCCTGAAAATTATTCAAACTCAGGTTTGAGGCACTAAACAGACCGTACGGGCCCAAAAATGGCTGGAATTGATAGAGCTGGTTCTTAGCATGTAGAGCACTCCGTGGGCTTTCTGATGCATTAAACAGTTCGTCAATCGAACTCCCAGATCAAAAGTTATGGCTCCCGGAAGTTGACCTATTTTTGGAGGGAGATGCAAATTTTAAAATAAGGTTGTTGGCCGCCAAAAAGGCTATTAATAACTATTTTTGGGAATCCTGGGCAGTAGTAGAGTTAAGGGGGCAAGTGTGGAGTCAAGAATAGGCGAGAAAATAGAAACCCTAGCTGATTTGGGGTTACAGAAGGCAAGTGATTCTAGAGTCTGGGAGAGGAAGCTGTAATGTGTTGCAGCTTGTGGAGGGTTGATTACTCTAATTGTATTTGAGCTTCTGTAATGTAATAAGTTGCCTAAATCAATAAAGAAAGTCCTATTTTCTATGTGCAATTTCTATTGTTGTGTGTCTTATGATTTACCCCCTTCATCAAGGTATGTGGTAATGTTTTGGAATGGAAGGGAATCATGACCAACGGTTGCACACACCGTGTTAAACATTGAAGCTTTTAATGGGATGGCGGTGTAGGAAGCAATGAAGATGTTTGCTTAGGGGATGGGTGGTTGAGTGATTTAGGAACCCACATAGATTTAGTATTTTAGTGCTTTTACTTTGGTTGTGGGATTTTTGAATGGAATGGGATTTTTGGATGGAAGGCGATGGTTGGGATTTTTGAGATGTGGATGCCTAATTTGAGTTGCTTTCTCTTTGCTTAGGGATCCAAACCATTTTGGTTTTGGGTTTTTCTTGTGAAGTTATGGGCTTGGGTAGCTTTTTGGATTGCTTTGCTTTGGTTCTTTGCATTGATTTTTCATGTTTGTGCCCTAAGGCATGAGGGCCCTTTGGATTTTTGATAGGACTTTTGGCTTTATGGATAGAGGCATCCAAATGTTTATTTTGGAATCCCATGGGGTGGATGGAATGAGTGGAAGCTTCATGTTTAGACAATATGTACGTTTGTTGGTCATGATTAGGATGGTAAGGGTACTTATTGATAGGGGGATAATTAGGCGTTTGTAACAATGGAGGCAAAGTGGATGGAGGGATATTAGGAGTTGGAAGGAGTGGAGGTAAAGTGGATAGTGGGATGTTAGGAGTTGGAAGAAGTGGAGGTAAAGTGGATGGTGGAAGTTGTATGGTCACATGCTTTTGACATTTGTAGGTTGATGGAGGTGGAATGGCAATATATGTTTTGGGTGTATGATAGAATTCACGATGGAAAGTGAACTTAGGAGGGATGAAGGAATTACCAATATCTTTAGAAGGTTTACCTTGGGGTGTATCCAAGGCCATATGAGCATGGAGGAATCTTGACATGGTTTGGCTCCAAAATACCTTGTTCATAAAGGCCTAGGCCTTTACCTTGGTAGTTCATGTTTCAGAGGATACTATGGAGAATGGGACTAGGTGTGGTTTGAACACTAGACTTGAGTTCATTATTGGATGGAGAAGGTGAAGTGGATAGAGGTCGTTATTTTTGTCCTAAGGAAGAACATTCATGGACACAGGTGGTAAGACCACTAGGACATGATAGTGGATTTGAAGTGGAATCGATGGTGGATGTGGAAGGAGGATCATTAGGATCTTGATTAGCATTGTGTTCACTAAGATCCAAGTTATTTGTTTGATTTTTTATGCTTACTTGGGGGACAAGTGTCTCATCATGACAAGTGGATGTTTGCTCATTATGGATAGGGCTAGATGGCGGATGACTAGGAGCAATTTGGATATCTCACTCATGGATGTATATAAGATTATGGATAGGATCAAGGTGATCATGGATAGCTTCTTCATAGGTATCATCTTGATCATAAAGAAGGTAAATGTTATGGATGGGTTGCATGAAAGTGTTTTGATCTTAAGTTGGACTAGGGCTTAATGTTTCCACATGCTTAGGATTAAACCTTTGACATACCTCTTGGGTTGCTTGAATGGAAGTGGAAGGCTCTTGGTCAACAACATGAGAATATGATGACTCTTGACTTGGATTCATAATAGGAGACTCTTGAATAGGCTTGATGGCTTGTAGGTCACATGATGGGCTTGAAGGGCTAAGAATGTTAATTGAGGGCTCTTGGATAGGCTCAAGGATAGGTGGACCACATGATGGGATTATAGGATTGGACATGACCTTTGGAAGTTCTTTGGTAGGCTCATGAATAGGTGTTTGACATGGAGGTAGTTTATTCCTAGCTAGTAGCCAATGGATCACATCCCTCGCAAGGGTATGAGTGGATGGGCAATATAATGGATGAGCAATAATAGTGGATAATGTTGTAGGCTTAGGACTAGGTTTAGGTTGGGGGCTAATTGGATTGGGTGGATTAGGATTTGGATTGGATGAAGGGATAATCTTACCACAATTTATGAGGTTTGTGATTAATCTCTTAAGTTTGACACAATTGGTTGTTGTATGGCCCTTATACCTATGGTATGCACAATAATGGTTTTCATTATACCAAGGGGGTTTAAAGATTGGTTCAAAAGGTTCTATCGGTGGCAGCTCAATCAAATTTGCTTGAACCAATTATTGTACGATTATGTCCAAGGGATCTTGTGGTGGAAGATTGGTAGAACATGGGGATGAAGGTGATGAAGGTTGGTGGACCAATGGACTAGGGGTAGGATCATATGGTGGTGTTATGATAGGGCTAGTAGGCTCATGTGTTGGAGGGTGATTGGATGATGAAGGCCACTCATAGGATGTATTGACTAGATTGGTATCTCCCTTGTCAAAAGTAATTAAGTCTTTTTGTATTAGGATCGCATGGTTTATATACAAAGGGCCACTTAGAGTTGCATATGCTTCCTGTTGCAAAGGTGGATTTGGGCTCACTTGTGCTCGTTGGGGAGGCCATTGATAGTCTTGGTAGCTAGGTGTAATGGTAGAATATGCAGACAAAAGATCTTGAGGTGGACTCAAAGTTGAGGGCATTTGATCTTGTTGGCAATGTTGACTTGTGCTCACTTGATTTATGTAGAAAGGGCCATTGGGACTTGGATGTTGTTCTTGTAATATCACTTGATTGCTTTGTGGATGGGCTTGGTAGTGCATTGGAATGGTGGCATGAGGGATTGGATAAGCTTGAGCTGGATGTTCATAGGTTGATGTGACATTGACTTGGTGGATAGGTGGATTAAGTTGATAGAAAGTGGATGGATATGACATGTGGCTATGAGGTGGATTAGGTTGGTATGGAGTGGCTAAGGATTGTTGTACTTTTCAAGCTTGACTAGTGGCTAAAAGGTGTCGGACTTGGGCTATGAAGTGTTGCAGTTGAAGTGATTGGCTTGCGTGGGGTTGAGCTCTTTGGATGAAGAATTGTAATGTTTCAATGGCATCTTGGTTTAGGGGTTGTGATCCTTGATAAAGAGTTTGGAGGAATCTTTGGAATTTGATTTCTGGGTCCTCTGGTGTAAACATGTTTTCACCCAAGTGTTTGTCTTAAGTCCTTTTTGGCAAGTACTCGTTTAGGGATTTTGATGATGTGGTGGAAGTGATTTGGCTAGGATAGGGATGTGACTAGGATAAGTTTAGGATGGTTTGAATGACTTGGCTATGAAGGGTTGGATGATGACTAGGCTATGTTTGAGATGAAAGTGATTGGGTTTGAATGTTATTGGAAGAATCTGTAGGATGATTTGTCTTTATGTGTTTGGGTGTTTAGAGCTTGATGTGGCAATATTCAAACAAATGATTATGCATATACACACATGAATCACTCACACAAGACACATGAGCAAGTTGTTAGTTTGGAAGAATGTGATGATGGTTAAGAAAGCATGTGAAGACACTTCAACAAGTCCTAGTCAAGGCAAGGCCACTATCACAAGGAGGTTCTAGTGAAAATTCAGGGGACCAGCACCCCACGAGCATCCAGCAAGCCACTTAAGACTTTAACTAACCCTACTACGAGTTTTAAAATACACAAAGGTACACCTCCTTTTGAGTTAGCACTGTATGGTGAGCGCTAATACTGGTTAGACTTGGCTTTCACTTTATCCTCTAATTTTTATAGTGGACCGGATGAAAGTACCGCTTGAGGTCGTTCCCTTGGAGTGAGTACCTCTTTTCCCACCAAGGCAGGCCTCTCTAAGGTTTAACAAAAGCAACACAAGTAAATATTTTTGATCTCCAAGTTTGTGTTAGGACATGAGGAGAGAGCATACACATTTACTTGGTCACACTCACATGGGGTTCATTAACCTTAGAAATTCAATGTGTGGAAGACAATGCAAGCACCTATTTGTTTTAAAGCCCAAATCTAAATGTGATGAAAGACAATGGTTCGTTTTAGCCTAATTTTTGATGTGATAGCAAATAAGTTGTTCGTTTTATGCCCAAAATCTAAATGTGTTTGCAAACAAGATTAGAAGATAAAAGATGAAATGATTGCACCTGGTGTCATGTCCCCATATTAAAGCCTTGTTTAAATTGAAGATTTAAACAATATATTTAATTACACATAAATATTAATAATTAAATATTAATATGTTATATAATATATTATCATATTACATGAATATAAATATCAAATATTATTATTATTATACTCATAAGATATTAATAGATATACATATTATTATAATATATATTATTAATATGAATTAATTAATTAAATAATATATATATTATATATTAATATTATAAGTGACTAGATATTAAATATAAGAGGGGACCAATGTATGTGACTCTTTGAAGAGTCACTATTCTTCGTAAGAGGCATAATGGAACATATATAATATAAATAGCAGCAGCGAGGAATGAATGGGATCAGATTTGGGATATAAGAAAATAAGGAAGTCTAAAGTAAACAAACAGAAGTCTTCAAATATGAAAGTCAAAAAATATGGAATAACAACGATGAGTCAGCAAGGATAAAATAGTCAGCAATTATGGGTAGCCATTATCATATAGCTTGCATTTAATTTAAGAGGAAGTATTATAAATATATGGAAAATAAATAAAAAAGGAATACCAGCATTATAATTAAATATAATTAAATCCGCATTATTTATATATATATATATTCCTGAGTCATAAGTAGGAAAGATATCATAAATACATATAGAGAGGAATTATTCAATAAAAAATATATATATATATACAATAATATTAATAACATATATAATAATATAATATAGAGATATTATTAATATTATAACAAATACTATAATATATAAATATTAAAGAATAGGTGAAAGAGAATAAAATCAAGTGAGCAGATTCAACAAGACAAGCAGCATAAAGAGGTAAGTACACTTTCCTTATTAATAGGTTAGGCAAAATAAATGTTGTAGAAGAATAATATGAATATAAATAAATGAAGATTGCTCATATCAGCATAATAATAATTGGAATATATTACCATCAATGATGTATATACATTCATTTTCTATAAGTATGCATATAGAATAGGTATAATAATATGAGAATAAATAGGAGTGTAGAAATGAGGTAAATCTGCATACATATATGAATGGAATATGGATATAGATGTGAACATTGTTAAATTGAATACAATGAAATGAATGTTGTAATTCAATGAATGTGATAGCTAAAATCCTTAGACAATTAAGTGTATGAACAAATGATAAGTTGGAAACATTATATAAGGACATGAGTATACAACATGAATATGGATGCATAATGATTATATTTTTAATATGATGAAATGAAAAGAAAATGTAACTCTAATGTTCTCTTTTGTGAGTTGAATTGTGCAAGGACAAAGGAAAAAATCAGGACTCACTAGAAGGGGACATTACACCTGGTTAATTCACTATCCAAATTGCTATAGATGTTGATGTCAATGTTGCTCCAGCTCCTTAGATGCCCTTACAAGTCACCAATTCCAAAAAGAAACAAGTAAACTTGCATAGAAGGCTATGTGAAAAAGATGAAATCTAAAAAAATTCTGATTAATATGACCTGATACAAGAAAATGGATTGCATAAACAGAAAGTTCAGAAGATTCAAAGCAATTTGAAAAGAAATTTTGTTGAAATCTGATTGATTTTGCTCAAGATATGCTCAATTGAAGTTTTTTTAAAAAAGTTTGACTTTGATTGATAAAAAAAATGGTAAAATGATATAGTCACCTGATAAACCCTGCTCCACTGCATAGTTCGTCCTCTTAGCTTTCCAACGAGTCCTTGTTTGAGCGATTTGGCCTCAGATGTGACCAACTGTTGATTATAAGCGATCTGAATTTGTCTACAGGTGATACGTTATAGCTCAGATGCGACCAGGATAAGACCAGATGCGAGCGGCTGCAGCTTAAAAATGACGTATAAAAGCCAAAAGTTAATGATAAGAGCTCAAAAGCGACCGCAAATTGCTAAAAGTAAGTATAAATGGAAAAGCCCTAATTTGTAGGAAGTGACTCAGAGATCTAAAAGCGATTATGTTTAGCCTAAAAGTGACGCGGAAAATGGCAGAGGCGATCACTACGTGCTCAGAAACAATGTAGAAATAGATGGAAGCGGCAGGTAATAGCTCATATGCGACTAAGAAAAGGCCAAAAGCGACGAATAATAGCCCAAAAGTGATCTGAAAAGTTTTGTGAGGCCTAGATTTTTCATTCTGTTCATGTGACTATTTACCTTACTGTTGCTGATACTTTTATATTTGTGGGACTGTTGATCCCGGATTTCTAAACTGTAGACTTTATTATTTTATAGGAAAAAACTAATTGGGTGATGTTAGATAGATTTTTTTTTTATAGGAAAACTAATTGGGTGATGTTAGAGAGAAAATTGTAATGTGATTTCATTTATGCTTATGAGACTGTGGTATGTTATGGGAATGCATGTTTTAAATTTTCTTCGGCTATGATATTTATATGTGGAATTAACTTTGAAATTGAGTGTACAGGTATTTCTAACAAACCACAGATACTGGAGATCACCTCGCACCTTATGTTGTAATCCCTTGTGAAACCGATCTGGTTCCACGAGGAACCAAGATCAATTATGTGTATGATGTAATGTTGTAATGTTAATTTGCATGAGGTTGAATGGGTTAGGTCTACCCTCTTTTAAATTGAATTATGATTTGTGTTGTAAGAATTGTTTTTGAATTTCATTTTTTTGAATTTTAAATTTTTTGAGACCCTTTTCTTGTGTTTTAACTTGACCCTGGGTGTCCTAACTAGGTTAAAGTTGACCCTGGGTTATACCCCATGGGTCTAGGGTCCCTTTTGACTTAGGTAACCCTTGGTTAACCTCCGTATGATCACCTTAACTTCACATTCAAATTAAGTGACGAATTTGGAGGCATGGGAGGGATAGGATGAGTGGTACCAACACTTAAGCCCATCCCTTTTCTATTCCCAAAGCTAGAGATGACTCCAAGATCCACTAATTGTGGAAGACTTGACTTCAAGTCTCCCTCACAATTGGTGAGAGTCCCCATGGAGTTGTGTGGTCCTTCATGAGAAGGAAGAAATGGGAGACATGTGTCACCCTTTCCCTCTTTAACTCCCCTTTTCTCTCCCATGTGTAGGAGAGAGGACATGTGGTAAGGAATAAGGAAGACTTTGGGGATGGGTGAGTGACATGTGTCAACACCCATCCCTTGGGACACAATAGTAGTTTGGAGGAAGAGTGAGGAGGTGACAAGTGTCACCTCCCCATTCCTCTAAGCTCATGTATTGGGTTATTTTAATCCCACTTGGGATAGGGAGAAAGGTTGTTGAATTTTTGAGTTTTTTGGTTTATTAGAAATTATTTTTGGAGAAAAAAGATAGAGGGAGTTTGGTGGCTTAGGTTGGAGGGGACTTTAGAAGAGCTCTACATCAACTTCATCCATTATAAGGCTTTTAAAAAGTTGGTTTTCAAAGCTAAAGCCTTCCTCTTGTAATTCAAATTTATGCTTGCATGATGGATGTGTGAGAAGTATTTTTGTTTGTGTTATATTTGTTATTGTGGGGAATTTTTATAGGGTGTTGAAAGAGCTTCTCCCACTTGGGAGAAATGCTCATCAAGTGTGGGGTAGGGGAGAAGTGATCCTCCTCGAGTTCATTCCTTGTTTTGGGATGTTGAAAGCCTTGAGGGCATTTGTGTGACTTGAGAAATTTGTTAGATGGCTTGAGAGCTAAAATATGAACTCCTTTGAAATTTTAGTTAACTTGTTTGGCTTGAGGCTAAGAGAAAAATTGTGTTGAATATTTTGAAGGGTGGCACTCTAGAGTTGAGTGTGTCCACTCTCTTACCCCTTTTTGAACTCACCTGGTTAAGTTGTGTTTGTGTAAATATCCATGGGTGTATTTTGTATATTGGAATGTTGTTTGCATTGTTGTGAAGTGGATTTGAAATACCCTAGGTGTGTGGATGATCTCCCTAACTCGGGGGTGACCCTCTTGCGGGTCTACGGTAGAGAGGAGAGCAAGTTGTGTGGTGTTTTCTTTCTTTGTGTGTTATGCAGGTTTCATGGAGCTTAGAGTGAAGTTGAAGAGTTTACTTGTCTTAAAAAATATTTTATTTTCCTTTACTCTTAAGGCTCTATAGAAGAGCTTGGACTTATTATTAACTACATCCTTGTTGATTCTAAGAGGAAAACTTCTCTCTTTCTTGTTGTAATATTGGTCTTCTTGTGTTGTGAGAAAACCCTCTTTCAATGAATTAATAGTTTTAATTGTAGTGTTTATTACATATTACCATTTTGAAATGAGAAAAGAAGAAGGAAATTTGTTTTTAAAAGGATATTAAAATTGTTTATTTTCTATTAATCCTAATAGTAAAGTTGAGAGTTAGTTGTTATGGAAAAACAAAGTTGGTTAAAATTTATTCATTGTAAGGATTAGTGGAAATATTAATTTTAATAAATTATGAAAGTTGTGAATTGTTATTGGGAAGGAAATGAAATTTTGGATATAGTCATGCATTTGAATTTTGTTGTGAATAAATGCAAATAAAATTGATTCTTTTCTCTTTAAATTAAATGCTTACTATATTTAAATTGAATCATTTGACTTATAATTGAAATTTAATTAAGAGAAAATTAGATTTAATGATCCTTGAATAATACTCTATATTTATAATTTTTATTTTTGAGTTGCATTTGAAAATAAATTTGTATGAAAACTCATTATAAATTTAATTCAATATTCTGTCCTACAAATTAATTGACAGAAATTATATAATATATATATTATGTATTTTTACAGTTAAGAGATTTATTAATGAGACTGTGAATACTATTGATTTGAGTAATTGTGTTATATATATATATATTAAAATTGTTATAAATGAAATTTTAAATGGGAAATAAAAATAAATTATGTTCGCAGTTTTCATATTGAAAAAAAAAACACAGTAAAAAAAAAATTATAATAAAGGTGGGGGTTCGAACCCCCACCGTGGGAATTGCAACGGGTGTGGGGAGGGGGCGGAGCCCCCACCCACACCCTACTGAGTGGGATGTGGGTGGGGGCTCCGCCCCCTCCCCACACCCCCATAAACACAAACCCCCGTGTGGCCTCCGCTTACCCTCCGCAGAAAACACTACACTACCCCCTGCTCCCCGCGGACCCTGTGACACCCACGAAATTCCACCTCCGTCGCCGCCTGTGACCACTGCGCGGCTCGGTGCTCCCTGCGGCTACCTCCGCCCGTGCCCCTCTACACCCACACCTTCAACCTCCCTTTGTTGCGGCCCCTCCTCTCAGATCCATCCCTCTTCCATGCCGCCGCCGCCGCTCTCCTTGACTTGCAATCTCAACTCAAAGTACAAAAAAAAAAGGTTAGGGTTTCCTTTTCATATTTGGTTCAAATGAAATAAGAACCAAACTCTAAATTCAATGGTATTATAAAGAAAAAGAAATACAATATAATATAATAAAATAGATTATTAATATATGTGTATATATATATATATTAATTTATCTGTTAATAAATTTGTAACTTTATGAATACATATATATATATATATGTTATTTATTGATAAATTTGTAAAAAAAGAAGTTTTGTAAAAAAAAAATATAATAAATAAAATAGGGTTTATATTTTGACAAATATATATATATATATATAAATTTTAACTATAGGTGAAATGAGTTTCGGGTTTAGACAATTTTCACAATTAAATACCAAGAAAACGAAAAAAATAAATGTATCTATAATTATAAATGCAAATAAGCATATATATATATATATTATATATGCTTATTTGCATTTATATAGATATGTGTATCTTTATAAATGTAATTAAGCCATCATATGCATTTCATATGTTGTCATTGAAAACTCAAACTATAGATTGAGAAAACGTCCAATTGAGAAAAATGAGAGATAAAGAGAAAGAAAGATAAAAGTGAAAACAAAGAGGAGAAAATGCGTAGTATTTCTGAAATAGGATAAGAGAACTAAGTAAGATTTACCTCTCCGTTAATCCTGATTAGGGACGAATTAATTATCAAAATAGATTCCACGTTGAATTAAACCAGAGCGGAAACCTAGGGAACTTCATCAAGCGAAGTTAGTAGGTCTTGTTTAAGTGATCTGGTTTACCAAGAAATTAGGAATAATGTAAAGCATGTAGTGATAACTTTGATTGATAGAGAATTGATCTGGTTTACCAAGAAATTAGGAATAATGTAAAGGATGCAGTGATAACTTTGATTGATAGAAAACGTGAAGAAAAGCAGGATAAACATAAAGAAACCTTACAAAAAGGGAAAGAGAACGTAATAGAAATACAATCAAAATTAAATTTTAGAGAAACGGGAAGGAGAACAAAGGAACAGGCTTTGTTGAAAATGCTAAAATCAGAAGGAGGAGAAATTAATATTAAATTTCAGAAAACGTGAAGGAGAAACAGATGATCGTGCTTTGTTGAAAAATGATCAATCAATTTAACCAACCGTAGTACTAATGTAATTAGTGAGATTAACCTTAGTCAGGAAACCACGTGATCAAGATTAGTGTTAGTGTTATAAATCCCACTCATGCCTATGAGGCGTTATGCTGTCAGAATTTTCCAGAATTTAGGGTTTAGGAGCTTTGTAAGTTTAACCCTTGTAGCGACGTTAACCGCGTCGTGAAGACCCCCTTGTTGGCCTTCTTGCGATTGGGTGTGCGCACGTGTGCGTATTACCCTGCTGACAACTGTATTATTTACGCCTTAAGCGTACGCTACCGAGCACGCTTATGCGTGTGAGGAGGTTTCTAGGGAAGCGTGGGAAATTTTTTGATATTTCGTGTCATGACCACATGACACATGTGGACATGACACGTGTGATGCGTGTTGTGACTGCATGGGAAATGTGGGCATGACAAGTTTCAAGTGACAAAATGCAAATGTTAACCATAAGCGACCAAGTTTACCAGAAGTGATCAGTTTTTGATCAAAAGCGAGCTGAATTTTACCAAAAGCAAAATATTGTTGTTGAAAAGCGATGCAAATTTTACCATAAGTGATCAATTTTTGATCAAAAGTGAACTAAATTACCAGAGGTGACTGGTTTTTGATCAAAAGCAAGCTGAATTACCAGAGGCGAATTTATGGAGACTGATTGTTGTTTTCTTCGCCAAACGCTCTATTTTTCATGAAATCTAGGCAAATTTGTACTCAAAATTTATGGAAACGACCCCTTGGACACAATGGTGAGGTTAGATTTGAGCTAAGAGATCATCTACATATATTTTTATCTAAATCTTAACAAACTAGGGTTAGAAAAATGTAAATTTTTGCTACAAAAACTTGCAAAAATGAAAGATTGACGCTCCAAGAGATCTAAACTTTACAAAAACAACTCAAACAAGGAGGTTAATCAAGGACGTGAGTCCCACCGGGCGTGCCAAAATGTATATCAAAAAATTTAGATTTGCAAATAGAAATGATCAAACAATAAAATGCATAACCTAAACCCAAATCATTCAATACCTCAAAGATGCAAGATGAATTGTTTGATTGATTTGATATGTTGGTTGCTCACAATTCAGCAGCATAACATTTGCATATGTTGAGATGATAGATGGAAGATGATGATGATAGATGCAAAGGCTCTAAATATATTTCGACAACATAAAGATACTCCAACTCAATGCCTCTTTTAATGGCTTGTGAGGGGGTTGATTTATAGGAAAGGCTTGGTTCAAATGGATGGTTGAAATTAAAAAGCTAAATGATTGATGTGGACAGCTAGGATTGATTAGTTATTCCCACTCTTCAAGGGAGTTGTAGTCATGTGACAAGTGTACAAAGGAGGATAGGGCTCATGTGTGACCATGTACACAAATACTACAATTAGGTCTCATTAGTTGTGCATGTGAAGGATTTTAAATGAAAGTTGTACTACCACACATGAGTCAATTAAGAGGTGGACAAGTGTTGGAATGTGGTGAGAGGTGAGGGCTTTTAATTCAAATAAAATATTTGAATTAGTTGGAATATGTGAGGGATATTAATTAAATAAATAAAATTTATTTAATTAATTGGGAAGATGATTAGGATAGGATTGGGATATGAATCTGAATTTAATTAATTGGAAAGTGGGATTATGAATGTGAAATTAATTAAATAAATAAAATGTATTTAATTAATTGGCTAAGTGGATTATGAAATGGATTAAGATGGGAAAATAAATAAAATTTATTTAATTAATTGGCTAATGGATTAGTGGGATTAAGAGTGGGATTAGGACAAAATGTTACATGATGTCTAAGTGATGTTTTTAACTAGGTGTTGGAAGACATGGACAAATTTGGGACAATTTTGGGTGTCTACAAATCTATGGCCCAACAAAAGTCCTTATGATCAAATGATAAATACTTCAACGCCTAAGATAAATTGCTCTTTGTTTAACAATATCTTTTTGCTCTATGTATGACACATGTACCTTCCATTTTAAGTAGCATTTTGTTTGATGTTTATATAGTTAATGGCTCGGCTAAACCTTTTATCATCCTACAATAAAGTATTTAAACCACTCATTATGAAGTAATATTAATTCACTTAGACTCATTTAAACCCTAACACTTTTGATGGCCATGATCTATCTAATTTTGGATTGATGGTAGTGGGACATCAAGCATGGCATAAAGTGTATGGTGGCTTAGCCATCCGCTAGGCCAAAACTAATAGACCTATGACATGTGGCCTGCATATGCAACATTGTAGTCATAGGGCCATCAGGCTATTAGTGGGGGACAAAGTTATTAGTGTAGGGGGTAACTATGGTGCTATTAGGAGGTTGTCGGTCAACCTCATGTTATAAAAAATGACCTAAGAATTTAATATCGACTATCACAAGTCAATACAAAACATAAAAAGTGCATGGATATAAGGTATAATTTGTTATTCAATCATGTGCAAAGGATTAAAGCCATATTATTTGATATTGAAATAGAACAACTAGGTCAAATTGGGCAATGTGCTAACACCTAGCCTTATGCTTATTGCTTATCCCAATACTTATGTGCATATGTCCATTTGGCTTATTTTTTTGATATTGATCATTAATCATGTTAGGGTTAGCCAACAAAAGATATCAATTAAATGCAAATAAAGATTAAACAAAGGAATGTAAATACACAGAAATAATAACAGCGAGAGACAAGTTTTAACGTGGTTCACCCAAACTCGGGCTACATCCACCAAACAGAGAGTCCAATATTATTATCCAATAAATCAAACTGATTACAACCAGCAATCCTTGCAACTCAATACTGCTGCAAATGCTACAGTACAATATCATAAACCCTAACCCTTA
Source organism: Cunninghamia lanceolata (assembly GCA_027924645.1). NCBI lineage: Eukaryota > Viridiplantae > Streptophyta > Pinopsida > Cupressales > Cupressaceae > Cunninghamia > Cunninghamia lanceolata. Next base: position 6,047,883 of record BSBN01000165.1, on the reverse strand, counting down.
GCCGCTTTTATCAAGCCTTATGTCGATTACAAAATAGGGTTTTTTTTTTTTTTTTTTTTTTTTAATGTTGGTCAATGAAAAAATAACACCCGACGCCTTTATAAAATAATAAAAAATTGTGTGAGGTTTCAAGGGCGTTGCCCCCAAGCCCCCACGGGGGTGCTACCCCTCGACCCCACCCTGTATCGCGATAGGGAGCGCACTAGGGGCGTTGCCCCTTGACCCCGTAGGAATTTGGGGGGAAACCGTGCCGATAAAAGTGGGGAAAATTTAACCTCCGAATTTGATTAGGCTCCATATAACAACAAATCAATCCTTATCCATAATCCAATCTTATTAGACATAGGTCCAACTTGGTTGTCTAATCTAGGTTGTCTCTATAAGTGCGAGATAATCCTTGTAGTCATGATCTTGATCCTTTTAATTGTAAAAGTGAAAATAAACATTTAGTCGATTGCCCCCATCCTACACTTTGGTTCAGGCCGTTTTCCACAAATCTTCATAATGTGGTGCATGCTTATGTACACAAAGAGATTCATTTATATTCATTTTCATGATGGCATGACATCGGGATATCTTAGAATCTATTCATTCATGTCTAGATTCAAATCAAGAAGAAATCTAGCATATCTAATGATCACACTCGTCCTAGTGCATGTGAATCACCTAGCAATCATTCTACAATTCATGTGCATGTTGGAAGCTTGTTGTCTGTCAAGGTAGTTTTAGAAACTGTTAGCTTGACATAAAAACCCTAACTATGACAAAAATATTATTGTCCAGTAGTCCACTTCTTGGAGAATACAATGGCAAAATCTAGAGAGCATCACAGGTCCAGTCCACAGACATAGAGCGAGTTCATAGCCACAAACTAGATCCAGAATTGTGAAGGTGCCCCAACAAAAAATATGAAACAATATTCTAATTCTCACCATACATAGGACTATCTAGCATATTTCTAGGTTCTAATACCCATCAACTTCATTGTCTTCATCAATTGACACTCAATCTTTAGTTATAAAGCTAAGTATTCTATCTCCTCATTAATTGCTATTTATGACACGATTGTGCTTATTCTCTGAACCATTCTATTCCACTCCATCTACACTCCACATTCAATCCTATGAATTTGGTTTGGTGAATGAAATAGATGATATCTTCAAAGCAAAGACAAAATCGATACTATATGAATCAAATTCCATGATGTAGATATAGCACATTGTCAACCCAAAAAATTAACACATTTATATACATATGAGATATCACACAACTTGACACCCATATTAGGAATAACAAAACCAATAATAACTAGCACTTACACCCATAGGAGGTTCAAGGAATATGCTGATAGGAACAACCAACAAGTTTAGAAAATTTTCTAGCGTGACTTTTTTTTACTGCGTGAGCACTATAATGCTCACATATAAAAGCCTATTAGCTAATAAGTGAAAGAAAAAGATGCATAAAAGTTTGCTTATAGTTCTGAGTTTGATTATTCAAATATCTGTTTGATACTAAGAATTATCCGTTTGATACTAATTTACAAACATATTGTAATGATATAGGCTAACAACTAAGCAGGTCTTGTTTTAACTTTTTATTTACACCAATGTAATGAAATTAATAATAATATAATAGATTACAACCAGGTCACTGAATGAAATATAAATATTATGTTGAAGATGGAGAATTTTGTCACCGAATACAAAACAAAACTCGTATTGTTTCTCTTGGCCTCTAAATGAACTATAAATATTATGTTAAGATGGAGAATTTTGTCACCGAATACAAAACAAAACTCGTATCGATTCTCTTGGCCTCTAAACGACCACAGAATCGTTTTATGTTAAGATGACAGGCTCAAGGCAACCGAAAAGGATCAAAATAAAGTAAGAGTAATTCATATGTAGACTTATAAAAACGAAGAATGTAATCCAGTCTTTCTAATTTTTGGTGTGGAGTTGACCTCCTCTAATGCAGACCTCTGTGGCCTCTTCAAGGCTAGTATCTGCAGCTCTCACAAATCCATACCCTTCAGTCCGCTTTCATTCTAAGAATGCATTGCTTCGAGTTTCGGCATTTTCTCGCTCTACTAAACTACTACATAATTTTTCGCATACACCCACAACCATATTTGCTACACATTCTGCTTTTAATCGTTGCTTAACCCACACAAAATTGAGATTTTCTTCTCTGTTCGCTTTACCGAAGCAGAAAAGACATTTGAATGTCTGCAGAAGCGCCTCTAATGAAGGGGCACCGGACATCAATAACAGTAATAATAATGGCAGTGGGAATGAATGGGTAACTTCCATTCTGCTGTTTGGATTGTGGGCAGGTCTTCTTTACTATGTGTTCATGCTTTCTCCCGATCAGACTCCGGTATTTTCCCTTACACTTATCTTTTAAGAAGCATTTTTACTAAAATTAGCAAAAAGATGTTTTGATAATGCTAGAAGATTAAGAATTATGTTTTCTTCGCGAGTTGAATTAAACATGAAGATTTTTGGCCTTGAAGTCCATGTGATTATAAGGTTCCGAAAAAATTCAGATTTAGTTGTGGACCCAAAAAGCCATATATGGTTTAAATTTGGCAGTGGACCCGATAAAATCCATGGACTAAATATGCAATTCTGCCCTATTTCTAACATAATAACTGAAAGTAACTAGTTTGAAGGAAACCTAAACCCACCTCGGTGTTTATGTGTCCGTTGGTGAGACCTGGCCAATACTCCCTTGAGACTCTATGGAAAAGTAAGAATGATTTTTAAAGTAATCAGCCAATGAAAAAGGGAATTCCGTATCGTCTATGGACTAAATTAAGTAATGGACCCAATATCACCTACGAGGATTGCTTAGTCCATACCATGATTTTGATGTTCATTGGATTGTAGGGCAGTACTAGTTACTAGTTAGCGAGTAGGCTGACCGCACACCCATCAGATTCAGTCCTTTGCCAACCCATTGAAATTGATTGGAGGTCATCACTTGGACTCCAGTGAGAGTAACTGCCCATCAGCTGCTGGTGGGGATGTTGTATATAACAGGATATTTAATAAATAGATGTGTAACCTTGTTTCATAATTGAAAAATCAGCACTGATTCTCTCCAGGTTACCTGTTCTTTTTAACTCGAAGATTGAGAACACTGACTGAGGAATTTAGTCTTCAAGTCTCTTGTATGCACTTGTGGTGCAGGAGCTTCAATTTACGTTTCTTTTTCAAATATAATATTTGGTGACCTTGTTAATTTTGGTTTTTTCCTAAGGCTTTGAAAGCCATTTCTTGTTTTGTAATAAAGACTTAGTCATTTGTTTGACTAGCCTAATTTGGAGTTATCTTAGACCTATTTTCTAGGAGGTTTTCATTTTAGAAACTTGTTTTTTATGACAAACTGCCTTTTCCATCGATTTACTGCCTTCATAGGCAGTTGTACGGACAGAATAGGAAGTGCAAGAGTTGGGGAAACTTCCTATAAACTTGAATCTGTATAAACATGCCAAAGAGATATAGAAAGAAGGAGTTTTATAAAGAGAAAACTGTGTTTTTTTTGTTTTTTTCTGTGAAAACAGTCTTTGTACGGCCAAGTACGGATTGCTAAGGAAGTGAATTTTTTAAATGCTTTAGATCTTGGATGTGGCTCTCATTTGCAAGTAATTTTGGCCTTTGAAACGTTTGGAGGTGTTAGTTTCATCTCTTTTTGTAAATACTGGGTTAAACCCTCTTTGCCTAGGGTTTTGAGGTAAAATGGAGTTCTTTTCCTCTATCTTCTGAAGGTGAACAGTCATCTTTTGATGAGATGGAGGAAATTAGAGTAGCTTTCATGTTTTTGATGTTTGATAGGTTGTTCTCCTTCTTTTATAGTGTTTGGTATGTCTCTATCTAGTCAAACAGTGACTAGTTAGTGGAAAAAAGGCATTGGACAGCAAGTGTAGAAGAAAACAGTCATAGGGTTGATAAAATGGAGTTGTTCTTTGTGTTTTAGGAGGGATACAGACCTGCACAAGAGTCCTACACTCCAGACAAGGGACCCTTAATACATCTCTTTCCCATTATCTTAAACCAGACAATCCTTAGAAGACAAACAACAATTGTTGACAGAAAAAACAGTTTGCTGTCATGCACATGGTACAGTACGGTCTGAAGGTTTGATGGATGGTAAACACCTTAATTTTGGTATTTGGTTCATGCACCAAGCAATGAAGGTCATAGGAGGTTTGTGAATGACTAACATGGTGTTAAATGTCTCCTTGTTTGCAAAGATAACCTACTTTCTAACATTGTTTCATTGAAGACAGTCAAACAGCCGTACTTCTTCTGTCAGAGCAGTACTGTGGTGGGGTGTCAAGACAGTGGAACCTGTCCTTATGAATGCATGTGGTGGTTGACGTGTTTAGATCCTTGTATAAGAGGAGTTGATGCAGGTTAGCTGTCACAAAGAAAGGAGCTGTCTCTTTGAGACTGTCATAGGACAGTCAAGCCTCAAGTTGCTGTCCTCTGCCCTCTATAGCACAGTATGGTCCTGCATGTGAGTGAATAGTTGCTCATTCACATTGAATGTTGAGTATGCATTAAGCATTGAGGGTCACTTGAAGTCTTGGAAGGGTGTTGAAGGCTTAAGTCCTTGTTTATGCTACAAGAGAAGGGCTTCCTCCTTAACTCTGTCAAAAGACAGTCATTTGGTAAACAGTCCTATATGATTTATGGTTTTTTTTGTCAGAAAAACTCTTGCTAGTGCTGTCCTCAGTAAATATATGTGAAGATTATGGTGGGTAGGGAAATCAGCAGTAGTTTTGTTCATAAAGGTACATGATAGAAGCTTCCTTGTCACTGTCAAAAGACAGTCATACAGAAACTTGCTGTCCACTGTTGTATTAGGAGTGGAATGAGAGTTTTTGGTCAAGTTCATGCCTGTCATAAGTCAGTATATGTTGATTTGTGTTGTTGATCATGTTGGTAGAGGTGTGGGTAGGAAGTTGTGAGTCAAACCAAGGTGGTTGTGTAGAAAGGTGGGATTGAGTAGTAACTCTCCAAGGTAAGAGTTGGACAGCCTGTGAGGAGGACACTAGGTAGTGGTCCTAGGCTAGATAAATCTCTGTATTAGCCTTGTGTAGGCTTTATTTTCACAAACACCTTTGTAAACCTTGTAGAAGGAAGTTAAGTTCATTGAGTGAACTACAACCTTTCTACCTTCCTCTGCATCAACTTGTGTACTCAAGTGATTGAATACGACTGACTTGTTCTTTTCCTATTTGTATAATAATGTACTTAACCCTGGCCATGTCAAGGTCATGCCTGATCGAGTTGTGCAACTCTTGTTTTCGAGAACAGAGAGACTTGATTAAATGAAGAGGAACAGTGTAGGACTGTCAGTGTGAACTAGCAAAACTATTTTGCATCTTCCGCTTAGAGGAAGAAGAACAAACAGTTGTTAATTGCTGAAAATATATCATTAGAAATAAAGATATTGAACTTCTCAGACTTGTCATCAGTGGGCCTGGTAAAATGATTTCTAAAGCAGGACCTGAATCCTATATATTGATATATATGTGAGATAAATGAACTAATGTTATATTAAGTGTTTTGCTTTTTAATCAACTAATCTTAAGTGCCTCTTCTTTACTCAAGTTTGCTGACAACCCCTGATTGTGCCCTTGTGAAATCAATAATTGCATTTGCAAATTTTTTTTTGCTCAACGTATCTTTCATAATAGTTCCAATACAATTACACGAGATTGACAAGGGAATTATAGTTTTAATTGGGGATAACTTCAAGCAATTATCTCAACAGAATCCACGTATCTTCTATAAACCTTAAATTTATAGGGTTTCATGGATTGGTTTGGTTTATCTCAACAGAATCCTTATCTCTTATTAATTGATCTTATGCCCAATAAAACAACGTCTAGTCCTTGATTTTGTGTTGCTTTAATTAGCATCTGGCATAGTTTCATTCTACTGAAAAATTCTAGGAATTAAACAATATGCAATCACATAAAAACAAACTGTCTAAGGACACCGCAAAAGTTTATTTATTCTGTGACCACACAATTTGATGTTTGGTGCGAAAATGACAAAACCGAAATGTACCCTCCACTCCCATTCAAAGCTAGCAATCCATAATTGAATGGCCTGTTTTTATTGTTTCAAGCATCAGAATTTGAAATTTGTTTAGAAATTTACAAAATATGCAGTTATAATTTTTTTTAAGCCCAATCTAATTTTTGTTTTCTACTAGAATTAATTGAAATATTAAATATCATTTTACATGTTAGGGGAAGAAATGTCGAGTAGAAGTTCTTGTGTTTGCATTTTGTCCATACTACTTTAAGTTTCAAATAATAGATTGTAAACGATTGAAGATTAATTAATACACTTGACATTGGCTGAGGGCTTAAACATTGTTGTCTTCCCAAGGATTAGATTGTGAATTTGTGATTGCTGTTCTTTTAGAAAGAAGGCACTTGGAGTCAAGTAATGAACTTTCAATGAATGAAGAAAATAAAAAAAGCTATTAAGGATGTCTTTACCTGGTAGTCTCTTAGTTTCTTTCATCGTTTCTCATCTTTTGGCTTGTCCAAATTGCAGAATAGGGATGTCTATCTCCTGCTAAATCTTCTGAATCTGCTTTCTGTTTTCTGGCTAGAATTAATTGAAATTTAAGCATCTTTTTACATAGTAGGGGAACAATCATAGAATAGAAATTCCTTATGTGCTCTCATGGTTTACATATTACATGCAGTATCAAAATGTACGTTGTAAAAGTACTGATATTTAATAGACTTGATGTTAAAAATATCTTACACCATTTTTTTTTTCCAAAAGCTCTATTTTTTAGACTTGACATTGGCTGAGAACTTACAACATTGTTGTCTTGCCAAGGATTTGATTGTGAATTTGAGATTGCGGTTCTTTTAGAAAGCATTTAGTTGGGTCAAGTGACGAATTTGCATTGAATGAAGAAAACAAAAGGAACTGTTAGCATGTCTTTATGTGGTAGCCTATTATTTTCCTTCATTGTTTCTTATCTTTTGGTCAAAATTGCAGAATAGGGATGTCTACTTCTTGCAAAAGCTTCTGAATCTAAAAGGAGATGATGGTTTTAGAATGAACCAAGTTCTGGTGAGCCTGTGGTATATTATGGGATTTTGGCCATTAGTCTACAGTATGCTACTGCTACCAAGTGGCCGGAGGTCATTTTTCTTGTAACTTTAAACTTCTTTTTGAGTTCAATGTTGTGCACTTCTTATTTTTGTTCTCTCCCATCTGTGTAAAAGAGAGTAAAAATGAGGAAATCCAGAATAGAAAGAGACATGAAGTGAAAACTGCCACAAAAATGACCTGAAATGGATCAATCAAACACACATAGATGCATGGACATCTCGTCCAAAATACTGACTATGAATTCACATTCAAAATCGACAGAACATGAAGAAGAGGAAAAAGAAGACAGCAAACGTAGAAAGTTGTTTCTAGCCAAGTCAGAGGTTCTGAGGAATGTCCAAACCCTTAGAAATCCAATGGGCAGAAGAGGCAGGTGTTCTGAGGAGTATTGAATGAATTCAGATCCTGCCAAAATGTCCTGCTGGCACATGCCAAATTCGTTAGAATATGACCGAATGGCAATTAAACTTACCCAAATGGGACCCGAAATGGTAATATGCCAACTTTCCACTTATGTTTCAGAAAAGGTGTAAGTGATCTATCAAGCAAAACAATGTGTTTATATAAGTGCAATTTGTCTTGTAAGAGCATCTGAACTTGTAGCAGCCATATGGGGAAGTATGATAGGACAAAACAAGGTCTGAGTGTCTTAAATCTTCACAGAGCAGAGTAGTGAGGATGCTCTAGGGTGTTAGATTTCACAGTGGTCCATTGTGCTCCATTTAGAACCACTCTCTTTCATTGATCTCAGTTCTAATGGGAAGAACAAAGGGACAACCATTTCCATGCTGGAGTTTTCTCACACTGGGTTTCTCCATGGTAAACAATGTTTTTTCATGGGAATTCTATTGCCATGACTTCTTTTTCCTTCATGTTTTATATTGCTGATTCATTTCATATTCAATTGTATGCATAAAACTTATCTATGTTCTGCAGTTTTAACTTTTAAGCATTTTCCTTAAATAATTACAAGTATTATACTGCTTTCAGTCATTTGTAGCTTAGAATTCGTCTTAGTGAGTTGTTCATTGGAATATCCTGATCTGTTAACTGATAGAGATATTCCTCAATCAGCTCTCCTATTACATATTTCTTACACAATGGCTCAAGCAATCCTCCAATAATTGATTAACAAGCACAAAATTGCACAAAACCAGCCTATCCAACTACATATGCAAGCAAATGCATCCAACTATGGAAAAGAAAAGAAAACACGGTAGAATTCAGACATAGACAATGACCAAAACACAACAGAAACCCATAAATGGGAAGAAACTCCTGAAGAGTGAGTCGAAACTCATCATGTCACCATTTTTCTCAGTCTATTACAACTGTATTAGTCTTCCAAGGACTGATTGGAACCCACGGCAACAAATAACTGAGGTGCTACACCTGCACATGTCTACAACTCCATGTTTGTTTCAGAATTCTGCCTGCAACAGAAAATGGACATGTATGAAGGCCAACACATGAGCTAACCTTTGCGCAAGGCTCTCCCATTGTTTTGATAACATTCCCAATACTTGAAAGGGCGACAAACTTCATCCAAAACAGCTGGGAGGGGAAGAGGCACTGTTTAAAACCGTTGAACTTCCCATATGGCCAAACTAGACAAAACCACTGCTTCAACAGAGTGGCAGTTGCATAACTGCCTGGGCAATATGTAACCATGTAACCATCGGGGTGGTTGCAAAACCACTGGGACACTTATGAAACCACCCCCTACATTAACCAGCATTTTCGCTACTGACTGAAAAATACTTTGTTTTCTCCAAATTTCCTTTGCTCTTTAACTTCCCTGAGATGCTCTAGAATCTGGATCATCCCAAGGTTGTCTTCATCACTAAGGAAACTCCGGCTACGAAACTGATGAATGCAAGGGATACTGAGTCTTCAACATCATCTTGATTGAGAGTGACGACATTTGTTGCTTTGGAGCCTGAACAACTATATTGATCTGCTTTATAGATCCTATGCAAGTCAAGTATGGATCTTGTTGCAATTAGAGCTATTATTATTTATTCCTTGGTTTGTGAGGGTTCATTTTTCAGATTTATGTCTTTTACCCTTTTTGGGAAGGCAAGAGGTGAAGGAGAATTGTGAACCTTTACAGCAAGATATCTCTACAAGGAGTTGGAACCAACAAGTAAGAGCAAGCAATAAATATGATTTATTTAATTAATTTGATGATGGGGGCAATGTTAAAAGGATAATTCTATTTAATTAGTATTAAGATGTGTGTGGTTAGAATGGGATTAGGATGGTGTCGAAAGTGTCGAAAGCAATGTTAGATGTGTTGTTTAGGATGTGGTTGATTTTAGGTGTTTACATTTTGCCCCTCTTTGAAATGGCGTTATGACTAGCAGAAGTAATGTTGTTTTAAAAAAAGTAAATATAGGCACTTGGTGGGATGACATTGTTAATAATATGCCCTAAGTGTTGTGATAATTTTAAAATTGATTGGTGATTTAGACTTGATGGATTGTTTGATTGAAAGGATTGGATGATTAAGATTGGTTATGATATTTCAACGCTTGGAGGGATTTTGGATTCAAAATGTGAATTCTGATTTTGGATGATTAGGTGGAGGGATGCCCCCTCGAGAGGATAGGCAGGTTTGAAGAACATGGGTGTGCTCTTGAAATGGATGAAATAAATAGTTAGTAAAGATGCTAGGGATGAATTAAAAAGGTGGATGTTAAGAGGGTTAATTGCGAACAATGGATGGAATTAGTGATGATGAAAAGAGATAGGTAGCGGTGGGGGAGAGATGAATGGATGAATGGTAGTGATAAAGAGATGGTGAAAAAGGCGTAGATATAAGAAGGGGGGAATGATGAGAAAGGATTTATTATGCCCCAAGTATTAGGATGTTGATATTAGGATGGAGTTAAGGGTAATGATTGAGGGGATTTTGATGTGCTTATCATAGTTGTCAGACTCGCCAAAAACTCGCCGAGTTTTTTTTTGAAACGAGTCAACTTGACTTTAACTCGCAGAGTCTTCCCTGGCGAGTTTTTCCGAGTTAGAGCCGAGTTTTCGCCGAGTTTTTGGCGAGTTTTTTACAAAAACTCGCCAAGTCCGTACAAAAAACTCGCGGGCAGAGGTATAAGTCATTTCCGCGGCCAGAAAAGGTAAATGTTAATCAGATTTTAGGTTTTTGAAGCTCTACATAGCAAAAAAACCCCCTCCAAGCAAAAATAGTTCATTTGCAACGTTGTGGCATCGAGAAGATCGGATTCAAACACCATTTTTTGCGGATTTTGAAGGCAAATTTGAATCCCAGGTAAGTTTTTGTTTTTCCATTTTTCTTTTTGTTTAATCATTTTTTTTTGGTTCTTGTTGTAAAATACTGAATCCAAATTGAAAACAAAATCTTCATAGAGCAAAAAGAAGCTTCATTTTTGCATTTAGATTCCAAAAAAACAAGATTCTTCACTATTTTTTGTGGATTTTTTCTGATTTTTTTCATGATTTTCGTTGTTTTTTGAAATTTTTAAACCTAGGTTCATTTTTTTATTGTAAATCTATTTTGTTGTTTAGATTAGTTAATTTATTGACTAATTTAATCATTGAAAGTGAAATACATTTGTATGAGTATCAATTTAAATCAATTTTAGAGAGATTTTTTTTTAATTAAAAACCTAATATGTTGTACATTTTTTTTGTATGTGTAGATTAAATTCGCACTATAATGGCTTCAAGTTCAGCGTCAGACTCCACCGGCACCCCATCCATGGCATAGACATCGTCATGGGTTCCAGGCACTCGTCCTCCAGGAGCTAGAGACCCAACATGGAAGTATGCTATGAGAGGACCGAATCCTGGAACGGTTGTTTGCAGTAGATGTACGAGGGTATTACATGGAGGCATAAATCGCCTCAAATACCATCTTGCAGGCATTGCTTGTCATGATTCCAAGGGTTGTCTTAACACCACAGAAGAGATAAAAAAGGAGATGCTTGCCTTACTTGCAACTGCCGAAGAAAGAAAATTGCAAAGGGAGAGGACAAAGGCAGCCATAGTAGCAAGCATAGCTAGTTCCGGTGGACATGGTCATGAGCAAATGCAAGTGGACATAGAGTCTGAATCAGATGAGGAGATGAGTGGAGCTGATGTGAACATTGTGGGCTCTCTTCGTGGTCCACGCATTCGTGGCAAATCGGCCCCTAGGCCCCCCATTTCCTCTACTTCGAGTAGAATGCCACCACCGGGGTCTACATCTTCACGCTCACCACATAGTTTTTTTGTGCCAAGAAACACACCAGGAGCATAGACATCATTGGAGGCTATAGGGTGGAATAGGGAGGTGCATCAACATGCCGACATGGCATGTGCAGACTTTTGGTATTTCAATAACATTGCATTCAATGTGGCGAGTAGTCCCTATTGGCACAATTTGGTTACCGCATTGACAGTTGCGGGAAAAGGCTACAAGCCACCTTCTCGTAAAGACTTGAGTGGGAGGTTAGTGATTAGTCATTAGTCAATTTAAATTTTATGCTAAGTTTATCATTTAAATTTTATGTGATTAGTTAATTTATGTTAAGTTATTTTTTGTTTAAAAAATAAAATTTTGTACTTATTTTAATTTTTACTTAAAAAATTTTGTAGGTTGCTCACAAATGCAACGGAAAGGGCGGTGCAAGTAGTTGAAGATCAAAAGAAAGAATGGAAGAAACATGGCTGCACCATTCTTTCCGATGGGTGGACGGATGGGAGAAACCGCACCATCCTTAATTTTTTGATTTCTTCAAAAGGTCAAGTTGTGTTTTTGAAATTAGTGGATGCCTCCAACAAAATAAAAAATGCAGAAACATTGTGTACATTGTTGGAGGAAGTTGTCATGGAGGTGGGGACAGATAATATTGTGCAAGTCATCACGGATAATGCAGTAGCATATGTGGCAGCTGGGAGATTGCTTGAGAATAGACATCCTACACTTTTTTGGACACCTTGTGCGGCACATTGCCTTGACCTTCTTTTGGAGGACATAGGCAAACTTGATTGGGTGGCACCAATTGTAGATGATGCAAGGAGCATAACAACATTTATCTATAATCACCCTTGGGTTCTTAGTTTGATGAGGGAATATACGAAAGGGAAAGAGTTGGTGAGATCGGGTGCCACAAGGTTTGCAACGATTTTCCTGACATTGCAAAGCATTATTGGTTCATTGAATGCTTTGAAACAAATGTTTGTGTGTCCAGCATGGCTGGAATCATCTTATAAAAAAAACCTGAAGGAGAGAGAGTTGCAAGCATAGTGTTTGATAAGCTCTTTGAGGAAAGAGCTACAGAGACCGTGAAGGTAACCTCAAAACTTTGATTTTAAATTCAAATTGAGTATTTTATTTCTTAATTTAAGTCTTTCATTATAAATTTGTAATTTTTAATTTTTAATCTTTTTGTATTTGTAATGTAGGTGTCAGAGCCCCTGGTTAGAGTCCTTCGCTTGGTAGATGGGGATCAAAACCCCATGGGATATATTTATGAGGCCATGGATAGGGCCAAAGAGGCTATAAAAAATTATTACATGGGGGACAGCCTCAAATTTGATCCCATATGGGAGATTGTTGATAGGAGGTGGAACAATCAACTCCACCAACCCATCCATGCTACAACATACTTCCTCAACCCTCAATTTCACTTCTTAGAGAACTTCTCCGATCCTAATGGAGAGGTTATGGAGGGGCTCACAACATGCATTCAAAGGATGGAACCCATGGTTGAGGTGAGAGACCTCATTATCCAAGAGTTGGATCTTTACTCATTATCCAAGAGTTGGATCTTTACAGTGAAACGAGGGGTAAACTCTTTTCTTCAGATCTAGCTATTCGAGGAAGAACCACTCAGACACCAGGTATAAAATTCAGAGTCTTTAAGTTTGTTTCACTGTCACTGTGTCACATCATACATGCATCTTGATTCTTAATATCTTATATTTATAATTTGATAAAATGTGTTTTGAGTCTTGACTTTGTTTTCTAACTCTTCAGTATTTTTTTTGCAGAGGCTTGGTGGAAAAGTTGGGGTGGAAATACCCCACATCTCCAAAAAATTGCTCTCCGCATACTATGCTAGCCTTGTAGTGCATCCAGTTGTGAGCGGAATTGGAGCTTGTTTGAGGCCATTCACATGAAGAAGAGGAACAAACTAGCCCAAAAGCGCCTCAATGACCTTGTCTTTGTGCAATACAACCTTCGGTTGCGCACAAAAAAGGTAGAGGACAAATCACTGGATCCTATTGATTTGGATGAGATAGATCCTTATAGTGATTGGACAGGGTAGGATGAGCAAGCTCCATTGTTTACCACAGACGAAATTCTTGATTTCGAGAGACAGGCAATGGAGGATCTGGGTGCAACAGGAGATGTAGGGTTGGAGGACATTCATGAGCATGAGGAGCCAGAGCCAGAGCCACCGGCACCACGCACTCATAGGACTAGAGCATCTGCCTCTTCCTTAGCTTTGGCTAAATTAGGGAAGAGGAAGATGTAATATGTTGTGTTACTGTTTACTTTTAGTATTTACTTCTAGACTAGTTTTACTATTTTCATTTTCAGCTATCTATTGTAATTTGTAATTACTAATTTGTATCAGACTATCAGGCTTTTAGCCATCAGGGTTCCGCATGAGAATGCGATTTTGTAATCAATTTGCATTGAAGTCAATCAAATTTAATAGAAAACACTTTTGTACTCATTTATGGACTCATTGGATTCATCTTGTCATTGAATTTTGCAAAAAAAATGTGTTTCTAATGAAATTTTAGCAATTTTTTTAATTTGCTGAGTTTTTTGCCGAGTTTTTGCTGAGATTTCTCCGAGTTTTTTTTGACTCTCCAAAAATTGGCTTGCCGAGTTTTTTGCCCAGCCGAGTTTTCCAACTATGGTGCTTATGATGTATGATGGGAAGGGATGTTGGTAATTGTAGGTATATGCAGGGAATCATTGAGGAGATTCCAAATGTGTTGAGCAACTTCATTGCTATAGCATAAAACAAGATGCGCTGGGATATAAGGATCAAGGCGACATCGTGTGTGTAATGTCCCCTTCTAGTAAGCCGAAATTTTTCACAACCTTGCACAATTTCAACTTAGTAAAAGAGAACATTAGTATTCTACTTATCATCAATTTCAACATATAATCACTAAGACTATAACACATTTGATCATATTCACATTATATTTCATATAATTTATTTCATCATCATGCATTATAACATTCCTAATTCATAAACACATTTATATATATGTTATTCATTTTCATCATTCGTTCATGATATGACTTGGGAGGGACTTATGGTAGACTCTTACGTTAACCAGCTCTAGATCACCAAGTATGATTTCATTAGGGAGATAGTTCCACCATCTCTTACAGAGGTCCAAAGGTTTCACTCACATGCGGAATCCCTCACCATTTGGCTCGTGGGATTTCACTCACACACAGAGTACCTCATCCAGACGAGGGTCACCATCCGTAGAGCCAAATTAACTTTTACAAGTTCTTCTAGGTCCAAGGATTTCACCCACACGCGGGGTTCCTCATCACTTGGATCGAGGGACTTCACTCGCATCCGGAGTACCTCGTCCAGTCGAGGGTTACCTAGGCTAATTCAAACTATTCCCAACTACATCATACCCAAAAGGTGATAGAGGGGTTAATGGTAGAGTCCTAGTCAACTCCAAGCATATCATAAACTTGTCTTTTCATTGATTTCATGTTATTCCTCATAGGCAGCATATTTGTCCTCATTCTCATTTCAATAACATTCCTTTTAGGCCTTTGATAATAACAGTCCAATTTCATCTTTCATGTAGGCATTGTTTACGTAGTTCTTTTGTCATGGACATATCATTATGATGTATAGAAACATATCTAGTTCTAATCATGTATTGCTTAATCCATTCAATCAGATTTTCATCAAATAAAGATTTTTATTAATGATTGGTTCACACATTTACATATTAAATTCATGGCTTATATCATTTCAATCATAAACATAAGAATATATAGATTATAACATCAATCATTAATCATAACACAATCATTTATCTTGTAAATCTAGCTATGTTTATAATGTGACATTACTTCTTATGCATATATGAATGGATAACAGAGTCAGCAAGATATATTCCTTTATCCTTATCATTATCAGTATTATTCAAGCATACATAAATCAGATTTGGCATCATAGGGAGAAAGAGCATTATGCATACCTTTACCTCATTGATGGATGATTTTCTTATCTTCTTATTACCTCAGGCTATTCACTGTATCTACTAAAGTGTATTCTTCTTAGCAATTGCTGATCGCTGACTTCTTATCCTCTCTGCTGCAGGTTAGATCTTTTTCTAATATCTATTCCTATTTTCCGATCTGTAGGAAGATGTATGTCTTTTCGTTGACTCCCTATTTCCTTTCCCGCTTTGGTGGATCTTTATTTGTATCTGACTCAATATGAAACACGACCTTCCATGATACCCGTGAGTTGTGACTTTTCTTGAATACTATTAATTACGGTTAACACCTAGTTGATGAATCGTTGGGAATCCTTTTCATTGGTTCGTATGTTTAGTATGATCACACCCTATGATCACACCCTTTGACTGTTATTCGTTGTATTAGTATTAGACTTGTTATTTTTACCGCTCCTAATTCTTGTATATATAATCCGTATTATCCATAGTTGCTAGTAACCGTATTTGTAAGTCTCGTTTCTCAATAGATGCTGCCTCCATGTTGATCGCTTCTTTATATCTTAATGGCATTATCATACGTCATAATAAAGCATTGATCATTTGTTAGGGAATTGTATCATTTCATATCTTATTTGAATAAAACAAAGGTAATATTGTCTTTTTTTCACAATACTCTTATCTTATATGGATTTGGACTTGGACTTGGTAGGCCACCTTCCATATCCTACAGAACTTTGTAATTTCTGCTGTTTATAAGGTAGATTTGCTGTCCATCACTTAGAATATTTAGGAGTATATTTATATTAATATTCATAAATATTTATATTCAATCACATATTATATGTAATTTAATAAATACATATAATAAATAAATAAATATATATATTTTATATTTGTTATTTATATAACATAATACATATTTGTATATTTGATTTATAATATTTAGTTAATCACTCATTATTAATTTGGAATGATTAACTTATACTACTTAATTTCTATTTATTATAATATAATAATATATATTATGATAATTAATGGTATTATTATATTATAATTGCTATAACCATAATAATGCTTAAATACAATAAACATATTGTATTTTAATTATATATAAAAATATTATGTTGTTACATATATATTAATAATACTATATGTTTATTCAATACATGATTATCATTCAAATTGATGACGACAAACATCATATTTGACGGAAGTGATTTTCTCTGTCTTTATCATGATGTTTAAATCTTTAATTTAAACAATGCCTTAATAATGGGGACATGACAGTGTGTTGTGCATAAAAGGACTGACTCAAAAACAAGCGAAGGTTAAATGACAAAACACGATGCAAACAGGCTAAGGAAAAGCAAAAAGATATGAAACAGAGATATCCAACATGTCCTTAAGACACATGGTATGATGGACAATGGTGGCCTTGGTGGAGTATGTAGATGGGATGATGTACATAAAGACATAAAGACACGAAGACATACATACATATAGACACGAAAACATCAAGACATACAAACAAATCAACATGCTCAAGAGAGGAAGCATGCAAAAAGGCGGATCATTCAATGGTGCAATGTTGAAGCCAAGGGGGTTTGAGGGAAGGTATAATGGAGGTTAAGGGTGAATTTGGAGGGATATGATAGGGGTTGGGGAGGAGGGATAGGATGGTTCCCAAACAAGAAGTGAACAGGAGGGGGAACATAGTGAATATTTCCCCAGTGAGGAGGGAAGCCATGAACATGAAGCATGAAGAAGAAAATGATGGAGGGGGTTTGGGAGGAGGGTTAAACTATACAGATAGTTGGAAGGCATGTGGATGTGAAAGGGGTGAGATGGTCAACCATGTGGGGATAGACTTAGGGTTGTGCCACGAGAGGGGTATATGTCTAGGCACCTTTCCCAAGCGCGAGTTAGCAAGGGGATGCCCCTGGTCTAGAGAAAAATCAAGGCACATGTGGAAGATATGGGATGAAGCGAAGCAAAATGACATGAATGGATGTTGGAGAGTGGGTGGTTGGGGGACGTTGGTTGAGCAATCCCAATGAAGGGGGAAGGGGGAATGGGGAATGGTGCTCATGAAAGTGCAGAGCGAGGATAATGAAAGGGGATGGAGGGAATGTGACAAAAGCAGGTAATTGGGCTTGAGCGAACAACTTGAGTTGGAAGGGATCAGGAGATTGGGGGATTAGGGGGATGGAGGAATGAATGGTTAAAAGGTGATTACGAGTCGGGGGAACTATGTTTTGGATGGAAGGAGGATGAGTGTTCATAGATAAGGGAGGTCTAATGCCACACATGATGTCTATTTGCTAGGTTTTCATCATGGTACTTGCCCAAGGCACCATAAGAAATGGTTTTCACCATTGGTCGAAATTATCTCTTTTTTTTTTGTTTGATTTTTTGATTTTTTTAAAATTTTTTGAGGATTTTGATGATCTTGTACTACTTTATCAAGTATGAAAATGTGTTGTAGTTGCTTGGTATGCTCCTGTCATGTTGTGATGAGAGTATCTTGTTTTGAGTAATTGATGGGTTGGGATGCTGTGATTGATGTACAACTCGCAAATGTTGTTGTGAGCTTCATGGGGAGTTGAGTCAGCTTTATCTGAGTGCAAACATCTTAATGAAGTGCCATCATGACCCCTATGGTGGAGAGTTTCTATCGAGATATGTCAGAGTTGGGATTGTGGTTTCATAGATGTAGGTCTTGATTGGGAAGGTTGGTGTAGGTTTGTGGATTTAGGGTTCTAGGATTTGAATTTATAATTTGAATATTGGGAGGGGGATAGGGTAGTTTTGAATTTGATAGTGGGGATGAATTGGGGGATGGGGGATTGGAGATTAGGACCAACAACCTTACTAGATTGTAAGTATTGTGAAGGTGGCAGACACCTATTGTATGCAACATGCATTGTATTGTGCTTAATTGCTCCATTTTGCTATGGAATTTGTATTGCTTTTTTGTGATTTTTGGATTCATGCCGCCTCTTGGATTCACTTTGTAATGTCCTCTTCGCAGACGTGAGCGATTGGCGAAGACCCTTAGCCTATTTTAATTCCCGAAAGCTAATTGGGATTATGGCAAGAGAATAATTAATTAATTAAATTAAGTTGTCTAAAATAATTCTTTTACGGGCAACTTATATTTAATTAATTATTTTTATTAAAGTTGGACAAATTATATTAAAGTGACATATTTCGGGGTCCAAAAGGCAAATAAGAATTAAAAGTCACTTTATGGGGAAATAAAAATATAATTTCTCGAATATTCTAAAAGGGAGTATAAAAGGCGAATGTGAGAAGAGAAATTCATATTTGTGGCATTTCATTTTCTAAACCCCAATTGTGGAGATTGAGCTATTGTTCAACTTTTTGTCCAATGATGAAAACCCTACGGCGAAGATTGGTTTCAAGGACGAAAACCCTCATAGCCAATTTGTGGTGGATTCATACAGGATTCACAGGTGTGCTTAATGTTTGAAATTTGCAAAAATTGTGTTGAAGAGTTAAATAACATTTCCAGGTTTGTTTTTGGCATTCATTGTAGTTGTAGATTGTAAGGTCTTCGAAAAGATTTGTAGAGCAAATAATAATCAATATTGGAGCCCTTGCCCGGGTTCAAAGTTGTATGCTGAATAAATGAAATATTGTCTTGATCAAACCCCGGCTTGAAGTTAATGGAATATCTCTGAAATATATGAATGAATGAATAGCTTTTAAAGTCCACGAGGCTAAGAATAGCCTATGAGACCACCAGCCTTGCTGTATTAGTCTTCTGCACTTCAGTCCTTTTCCTATTCAAAGCGAGGATGAGACCCCCAAGCTTCACAACATTCTCTTCACTGAAAAACTTATGCTAGGAATGAGCTGCCAAACTACTAGTATATTTGTCCCTGATGTCCTTGAAAGCCTCACGCTCCAAAATAAAGTGTTTTTTCGATTCCACTGCCCCGATAGTATAGAAAATACACACACATTCTTTCCATGTTTCTTTAGGCCTTTTCCACTGCCTTGTTTCACACCAGAGTTGATGAGAGTTAGTTCTTAATTGAGCAATAAGAATCTTAGCTCTCCACGAAATACAAGCCCCTATGTACGCTTTTTGCTGATGGTCACAAGTAGTATTTCTTCTTCCTCCCAAGCACTTTCCCCCATAAGCGCTTGCGGAACTTATCTAGCACAAAAGCCTTTACCCCTTTGCTATTAGTGGGGCAAGCATTCAAATAGATATTCCATTTGTTCATCCATTTGTTGTTTTGTCTCATCCAAGTCTTCTTTCTTTTGCTTACGGTGTCATTAAAAACAACTTTAGGCCATCTACCTACCTCCATTTGCTCAATTCTTTTCAAATACCTTATCAAATGCACCATAGCAATAGCTTCAATAGGAGCTGCCCCTGTTTTACTCATCATTATCTCATAAGGAACCGAACCTTTTATTTTGAACTTGCTTGTGATCAAGCGCTTTTGAATTTTCTCAATTTGTTTCCACTTTGTATTTGAAGTGCTTCTAGCCCACAATTCACACCCATAAAGCACCACCGGAAGCACCAAAAGACCAAAAAGAACTCAACCTCTCTACATCTATTCTGAAGAGCATATAATGCTTTCCACCCTCCCAAAGTTCTCTTCTTTCTGCAGCTCTCCCAACTAAGCTTATTGTTAAAGTCAAACCCAAGATATTTAAACTCTATTACTTCTTCTAGAATCTTGCCATCACAGTAGAACTTATGCTGGTTCCTCTTTCTTTTGTTGGAGAAGATCATGACCTTGGTCTTACTGGTATTGACTTGCATCCCCACCGTTCTGCAGAAGTGCTCAAGGGCATATAAGCACTCTTACAACCCTTGAGCCGACTTAGAAATCAAAAAAAGGTCATCAGCATATAAAAGAAGCTTTATCACAAATTCCCCCAAAAGAACACCATCTCCTCCTTGCACGTTGAGCCACTCTTCAAGTTTGTCAATATATAATCCAAAAAGAGTAGGAGAAAGCGGGCAGCCTTGCTTGACCCCAATGTCATTCCTGAAACTCTCTGAAATGCCCGCTGAAGTTCCGATTTTGACTCTAACCTCTTCATAAAGCCTATGTACAGCCGCCCTAAGATGCATAGGGATCCCATTTTCTTCCAATCTACACCATAGCTTATCCCTAGGAACCATGTCAAAAGCCTTTTTGAAGTCAACAAAACAACAAAAAGCTTCCTCCCAAGTTCTTCCAATATATATATATATATATAAGATGTGTGAGATTTATGTGTTGCTGGCCCTGTTCATTCCAAAACCAGCTGTACTATTTATTCCCAGCTAGCCATACCATACACTAAGGAAAAAGGTGGCCGTACAGATTGGAGTGAGGTGTGTGAGTAAAGGAAAGGACGCACATAATTGTTTGAAGGTTTGGTGGGCCCAAAGACCCAGCCACACCTTCCTTAAGGTTGGTAATCACTTACAAAAGCTGGCCACACCTTCTTATTGTGTGCTAAAGACTTTGTGGAGCTGATAGTTGGTGCTGTACAGTTTTGTATGGGCTGTCAATGATCTGAATTCAGTGTTATCATACTGAAATAAATTTTGTAAATGGGATTTCATCAATATATTGCAGCTTCATCAGATAAAGGTTAGAGTTTTTACAATTTTGTGCTATGTTTTGAGAAGTCATTGATGTATAGCATATAATAATATATATACTTTCTTTTCAGCTCCAGAATTAAGATTAGTGTAGTTTCAGTTCTATGTTCTATGTTAATATGAAGAATGCAACTGTATGTGGGGTATTTGGATAAGTGTGAAGTCAACATTGTATTGTTAGACAGTTGGCATTTCGTTAAACATTTGCCAAAATACACAAAAAAAATTAGGTGTGGGATTTTACACACTTGCTCTTTTGTTTGATTTTGTTTTTGCACTTGATTTTGATTCCTTGCTTTAATTTGACTCTTTGTTTCATTGCGATCCTTTACTTTGTATGATGTGTGATCGTGTTGGTCCCAATCAAGGGGCTCAGGATGAGGGGGTTCAAGGTTGATAGTGAGGATGGAGGTATCATTTAATAAGTTTGTGGCAGCAAGATTATCATAAAGGCTATGGATGGACGTTGTTTAGATGTGTCGTTTAGAATGTGGTCGATTTTAGGTGTCTAAAATATTAACTACAATCACAACCACCCTCAAAGGTAAATAAAGGTCAAGGCAGAAATTCCATGGTAGCATTCCATTTGCATGGCATGGCAAAAAAGCAAAGGGAATTCAATTACCTAGGTTTGAATGGGAACAACTTGGCAAAATAAAGGAAGATATAATATTTGTATAGATTGAAAGAAGCTGATTTTTAGAGTTGCTTCACAAATTGTCATGAGCCAATTTTCCTCAATTTATTTTTATATAATTATTCATATATTTCCAAAAAGTTTAGGGATTCATTTCCATACTTTACAATCTTAATGTATAATGAAATCTAATAACATTAGAATAAATATTGAATTACTAAAAACTAGTGAATCAAATAATAAGAATATATTAATATTTATTTTATTTAGACAACAACAAAACCAATACTTATTTGAGGCAATTTTTTGTAATGGCTACTCGCACCGTTGGAAAAATCTAGTGGATAGACCTCTTAAGCTATGGCCTCAATTCAGGAGGAATTAGTTTCAATAAACACATGTACTTATGTACAACAGAGCAAATGCTCAACACAAAGCCTTGACTAGGACAATCCTGAGTGTACTTTGTACCTCAAGTTGGACACACTTTGTGTGTCCTTATCCAATGCTCGCCACCTACCTAACCACCATCTTCCATGGGTGACCTGAGTTCTCTTTTGCCCCCATTCCAAACCTCTCATAAATTCTTTATATAATATTCCAAGGGTTCGTTACTAAACCATCACACCTTATAAAAGAATAATTTGATGAATTCTTTATTTTTCACCTAGTAATCAATTATGTTTATACCTTTTCCAAAGTTAATTACATATAGCTTTGTTTTTATCTCCTTTTTTTACCAAAGGGTCAAATAATAATAACTTTAATCCCTTTTTAATTCTAAAGGATCATTTACATGGGAAAAAATATTCTTTTTCACTTTGGAGAAAAAGTCCCATAATATTTCTCCCCTTGTAAATTAGTTGCTGTCCTCAGTAGCATGAGCCACATTTGCATCACAACTCATAAAACACTTAGTCAATAAATGAAGATATTGACTATGGATACGTTAATTCTTTCTCATGTAGCACTATTAACATTAAAATGAGTCCATTTTATTTCTCAAATTTCTAGAACTTTTTTTATTATACTTTTTGGTTTAATTTAAATCCAAATTTAGGTTCAACAAAAATACTTTGCTAATCAATACATGATTAAAACTATGGATGCACTTTTTAAGGAAACTCAAATAAAAAATTATGTATCTTTTGCAATTGTGGAGGCAATGCAAGTTTTATGTCATGTCCCCGTTTCCGGCTTGATCATCAAGAGAAGAATGGTTTAGCCTATTCCTCATTCCCGGAGGCTAATTCTAAAAGATGAGGGAATGAATTGGTTTTTGACTAACTCAATCTTTTGTTTTGCAGGAACAAAGTCAAAAATCTAAAATTTGGCTAAGTCTGGAATTTGACTCTTGGAGTCTAGGCGCCAGTTTCACCCCAATTTTCCTAAATGAGCGCCTAGCATGGAAGCACATTGATTGAAGGACATCAAACAAGGCGCTTTGGGTGGGATAAGATGATTAGTCTTTGAGATGAAGTTATTCACTTTAGGCGCCAATCTTGAGTTGCACAAACATGAATGGGCGCCCAGAGCATCAAGGCGCCAATACATGAGTCCAGGAACCTGAACTTGCGCCCAAGCTTGTAGGAGGGGTTTTCAAGAAGCAAGGATGTTTAAAGTCTTAAGGAACTTGTCTAGAGGATCAATGGCGCCACCTTAATGCCTCATAACCCCAATCTTGCGCCTAGGAGTTAAGGCGCTACTTTATGACTCCTCAAATTCAGATATGCGCCTAAGGTGCTAGATCATGATTGATTACTCTTTGAATGGCGCCCTAAGCAAGTTAGTGCATTGTAATGGTTATTGCAATCATCAAGGAGTCAAGTGAAGTGCTAAGAGAATGAGGCGCTCTCTTCCTCATCTCCATCCTCACATTTGTGCCTTCACCAACATATGTCCAATTCATCCTTCCATTGACACCCCAGTGCGCCTAAGGAAGAAAATAGCCTTCAATCTATTCAAGACAAAAGGCGTTTGATAGGAGATGATGTTTTTGATTTAGTTGTGACTTGAGTTGGAGTTTTTTAGCAAAGAAAGACCACTTTCATCTCAAGGCGCCAATCTAGGTTCTTTTCTACCAAATAAGTGCGCCTAGATGAAATTGAAGACCCAGACAAGGTATAGATACTCTGAAGAAGGCGCTAGTTTAAAGGAGCATCAATAAGGAATGATTACTAGTGTTTGAGAGTTTGAATAGTGTGAACATCTTCACAAAGGTGCTAGGTGCAGATACCAGTTGAAACTACCTCATATGTGCGCCTAAGATGGGAGCAAGACCTCAAGTCTAGTCTAGATACAAGGCGCTCCATTAGGGAGGTAAGATCAATCCAATTGAAGACAAGTAGCTTTCAATTTACCCTGAAAAGATGATCATTTGGAGCCTAGGCGCAAATTCCTAGCCAAACTGATGGTAAGTGCGCCAAGTTGGGAAGGAAGCATCTTCAAAGGAGGTAAGTCTTGGGCGCTCATTTCATAGGAGTTAATCTAACTCTTGGAAGCTCCAGATTGTGATCCAAACTTGTGGAAATGTTTCAAACTATTCATTGGCGCCAAATTTACTACAAATCCTCCAGGTAAGTGCCTAAGTTGGAAAGAAGTTTCCAATCACTCCAAATAGTCAAGGCGCTTGGTGAGTAAGTATCTCACTTCATCACAAGATCTTCAAATATAAACCAGCACATGCATGAAGGTGAATCCAACATGAGGCGCTAGTCTCCTGCTACACTCTCTCAGAAGAGCGCCTCAAGCAGGTTGACTTGGCGTGGAGTTGATAGAGTTCCCTGGAATGTGAAGGCAACACAAGGAAACGTTTCCAAGTTGCATCATCTCTTGTTGTCACTAAGTCACAATCACTAGTTCAAAACTACCAAGATGTGTGTCTAAGACTCATAGGGCGCCATTTCATGGGCAAATCCTCCAAAGATAGCACCCAGTCAGAAGAACACTAAAAACTGCGCCTCAGTTGAGGTGATTAAGGTAGTTACACTACTTGGATTCTCATTGGTCGAAAGAATGGCATTTGGATCCGTGTCAAGGTCTTTGGATAAGTTGCCAACTCAGAATGAGTCATCAGATGGAATATTCCCTTGGATATGCTTCTTGGGAAACGTGCCTTGGTTCCTCTTTGTGCATTGAAAAACGTGCCTTCATTGCCTTTGGAAGGCCTATAAAAGGAGGAGTTCTCTCATTCATTTGGTATCTAATCTTTTGGCGAATTTCTCTCTGCAAAGCTTGTAGCTTGTATTCTTGAGACCTGCGAGTTTCAAGTGTTGGGGTGATGCTCCCTCAACTGACAAGGTGATGCTCCCTTGTTGTATTGTGAGGTGTTGACATTCAGTTCACATCATTGAGTTCAATTGAGTTGATCAAGTGAGGAAGACATCGTAAACATCAAGGCTTCAAGGCCTTCTTTTGTATTTCCATTTGAATAAGTTTGTAACTTCATGTTATTGAAAGCATTATCTCTGTAATAAGACATTTGCATTGAATCAAGTAATAAGACAAGTACCCAGCTTCAAGATTGATTCATTCAAGTTATTATCTTTGACATATATATGATTCAGTTGTTGAGTAGTTGATTTATCTAAGTTAAGGAAAAATTTTAGTAGAACTAGTTGGGTATCTTACATTTTATATGTTAAATCTCCTATCTTTTAACTTTCTCAATTTGATCATTCATGTACCCCCTTATCTTTAGTATAAATGTTTTATTTTTCTTCAACATAAATTTTATAAAAGTATCATCATGTGATTACATAGCACTCACTTAGTGAATGACGTGTATATCTCATACTATGCAATCATCCACTATTGTGTAATGTCCCCATTTTCGTGAGCATCAGCGTTCGAGGGAATTAGCCTATTATCTGACCCTCGTAGGCTAATGGAGTTGTTTAGAGGGTCCCGTTTGGCAGTTATCAGGGTATTTCCTTCTCCGGAGCTCAGTTTGGGCCTTCGCTCGATGTTTTTGGACTCATTATACACACTTACTATTTATAGTAAGTCACCATTTTAGCAGAGTCAGTGTTTCTATACATAGCAGGGCACCTGGATAGGTCTTGATTGCAGTGTCGATCCCTTACTCAATTGGTTTGATCAGGTAATGAGGGATTTAATATTTATAGTAAGACTGTGGATATAGGATTTTTAGTAAGGCGGTTGAATGCACAGAGGGTACCATGGTTGAATGCTCAGACATAATTGAGAAATAATGTTTGTTTATGGAGTTATGATATTTTAATTATTATTAAAGTGATTACTTTAATAATAGTTAAATATTAACGTGAATATCATTAATGAGTTATATGACCTTATAATATATGGTTCATTTTATAACATAAGGTCATTATTTAAAGGGGATTTAATGTTATAAAGTCAATTATAAAAGTGCATATAATAATGACTTGTATTGACTTTATAATAAAAGTGCATTAAATGAAGTTAAGTCAAAAGCATTTAAGTCATGATATGGGCGCCCAAGTGAAAGTTATAATATAAAGCCACAAAAGCAAATATAATGTTTATTATATTTAATGAGTGAAAAAAAGCCTTGGGAATTGTGCCATTATAAAAGCTTTGCAAAAAGCAAATACTCAATTCATTATTACTCTCTCAATTCATGAATTTTTTGGCTCTGGAGAAAATACAAGGGTTTGAAGAAGAAAATCAGTCTTTGAGAACGGAATCTCTCAAGGAGTAACTTCATACAGTTTAGAATGTTCGGATCTTGTCGCGGAGGTTCAAACTAAGAGATATATTTGATTTATTGCCTCTATAATTATCACAGCAGGATGAAGGTCTTATGTTCTAATTTTTGAGGTGTTTGGATGAGATTTAATGCTGCCGGTCTCCCTTGACCTGGCCGTACGGTTCCATGGGCAGCCGTACCAGCTAGTGAAGTTATTGGAGTTTGGAGGCATTTCTTGTCATTATATTTGTTACTCATCTAGGCATTTAGCTTTGGGGTTATGGTGCAACATTGTTAGAAGACATTTGTGAGGGGACTGCAAGCTTAGTGCTGCTCCTACATTCTTTCCTGGTCGTACTAGCATACATCACTGGAGTGTTGGTCTTTCTTGCCTCTGCATCGAAGTTTTCTTGCGTTGTATCAATTGGGGTTTGAAAGTTATTCACTTTATAGTTTTGCAATATACTTTCTTGGATCATAAATGGAGTTTAATGCTTCCAGTTTGCTGAAACCTGCTGTCATAGCACTGTATTTCATGATCAACATTATGGGTATGTAAAATACTTCATATCCTGGCAATAGAATTTTCTGGGTATTTGTTGCTTAGATAATAGGGGATATTTTTTCAATTGGGTACTTATTATTTGTCAAAGTACTGAGTAGTTTGAGAGATATAGAAATTTGGAAAATTTCAGTAGTGCATTTCCTTTGTAATATTTAGTTAGTGTTAAAAATACATACATATGCAATATCTTGTTTGCTGTGTTTCATTGTGAAAACCCTACATAGCATAAAACTATGAAAAATTGGACCAGGAAGAACAGACAGCTGTTATCCCAAGGGGGTGGGACATTACAGTGGTATCAGAGCGGTTCCTGCCATCCTGTTGGGAAATCAAAAATTTGAACAGTTGCATGTTAGTACCCTGTACTTGCATGTTCGTTTGGAGAGCACCCATATGCTTGCATGTTAGTTTTAATGGTTGCATGTGTGTTTTTTTAAAAAAATATTCAGTGAAGTAACATCTAGCATCATTTGAGTGACCAGCATTTATTAGTTTCAATTATGGGTTACTACGGTATTGTAGGGAAATCCAAAAAAGAAATTGAACAGGACGACATTAAGTTCAGGGAAGGCTATGAACGGGAAGCCCCTCAACTCTTTGAAGACTATCAGAGTATGCCAGATGATTTTAAAGCATGACACTCTCTTAATGATTATCTGAACTTTGTTGTCATCTTGAGTCCTAAAAAGATTGGATTGGTAAGTATAGTAGGAGGGTGTATAAGGAGAAAATTTCATCTAAAGGGGCAAAATTCAGTCATGGGCACAATGTGAGCAGGTATGATGGAACCTTCAATTCATATAATGATGATGGTTCTACATCTAAACTCAATGAACAGGTTACAAGACCTCCTAAAATGAGCAGGAACCAAATGAGAAGACAAGGTCTATGCTTCTCATGCAAAGGATTTTGGGAGCCTAACCACCAATGCACGGATGCCAAGGTGAAAAAACTTGAAGTAGAAAAGTCAGTCACAAAAGAAGAGCCGAAGGAACAATCAACAAATTTGAAGTTCACTGAATCGACATGTAAGGATCCAAAGGATGATTTTTACGATGTTAAGGAAAAAGAACCACTAGATGCTACTACAAGTGAAGTGAACACGAAATTCTACATTGGTGATGTAGAGATTGTTCTTAATCAGCCGCATGAAGGTTTGGATTCATTTGATGATCCATTATTTGAACATGGCATTACCTCATCAGCTCAACATCGTAATTGCAAGGAATCAGATTCTGAGTTGGGTGTCTTTGAAGATGTTATTGTCAAGGCACATGAAGAAACCACAAAAGGGTATGGCAACGATTCTGATTTTTGTGAGAGTAGTCATAATCCTTTGCATCATCATGGGATAGCAGCCATTCCATGTGAGGATGATGGATGTGTGGAGTTCCCTAACAATGACACTCAAGATCTGGGTGTTAAAAATGAATTATGTGATGCACATTTAAGCCACAACAAGTCTGATTTTGCGAATCAGACCTTAGAAGATGTGGACAAGACACAAGTTTTTTGTGATGGGTGGTTACAAAGAGCTGAGAATACCGTACATCATAATAGTAGTTTGAAAGAACCCCAGGATGACATTTTCAGTGCTCATGAAGTTGATATTAGCATTGAAAACAAATCTGATTTAATGTTGCATGGTGCTGATTGCAAATCAGAAAATTTATGAGGCTGATCAATCTAAGGAGTCCAATCAGTTGGCAGGACAACTGAAGGTGAATGAAGACCAGATTAGTGCAGCCATCAGATATTTTGATGACACCCTCATGATGATGGCCAAATGTTGTTGTTCTGTAGGAGAACATATGGACCCTTATGGAGAATTTCCCCTTTCAGATGCACAGGTGCTTAGAGAAACGATAGTAGGGATGAAGACCAATTACATGCAACTACTCTCAGATCGAGATCACCTACTCCAACTTGGTGAGATCTACTATGATGCACTTAAGGGGAAAGGAAGGGAAGTGGATAAGCTTACTGATCAGCTTATTGTCATGGAGGATTCCTTGAAGAGCACTCAGAAGGCCCTTAAAGAATCAGAGGTTCAGATTGACGAGCTTTGTGAGGAGCTGAGCTTGGTTCAATCTTATTCATCCACTGCAGATATCTAGTCTCCTATTGTTACGACACTTGCAGATGGTAGTGGCATTCATGGTTTGAGGGGAGAACCCCTAATGTTGGTTGAGCACGAGGAGGTTTCAAGGTTGCATGAGCTTGAGGACAGGAATGATTATGACATTCCTGAGTTTTCACACAGCTTGTACCATTGTGACCATGAGTCACCCTTGAGGGAGAGCCAATTGAGGGCTCAGTATTCATATCATCCATTGTGGGATGGAGTGTTTCCATCTTCGGAAGATGGAACCAAAGATTGCAGGTATCCAACTCTATTATTTTCAGATGGTTATTTATAGGGTCAAGGATCAGATTTTCATCATGCTGATGTGTCCTTGGCAGAGCTTGCGACTTCCTTGTTTCAGGAATTTCCATTGGAGGCGAGGCTACAGGGAAGTTGTGGTTTTAGTGAGCATGATGGCTTTGTTAGTCCAACCCGTAGTGATGGAGTTCTACTCCATAAGTTGGTAAGGGAGGGCTGTTCTATTAATTTGGATGAGGACTTTATTCATAATTTTTGGAGGACAGCAACTATAGTTGAGTTTGGAGGAGAGTTGTATCATCTCCTCAACATTGGAGAGTGGCATAGGGTTGGTACTTTGGCATCCTATGATCCTGGCCATTTTGTATGCATTCCCGTAGGTCGGATATTCAGTCTAGAGGTGCTGATCTGTTTTATATTAGCAACCTAGGAGGAGTTGTTACATTGTTTTCGGCACCTATGATGGATACTCATCACATTCACGGGAGATTTGCAGAGTTTGGAGTGGGGTGTTGTGATGTTGGTACTTCGAGTTACTTTCATCTCATGTTCGATGAATGTGAGTTTCTGATGTGTTGGGATCTAGGTGGTGACAGGGTTGGCACAACAGTGTGGTTGGAACCCGGTAAATTACTTCACCACTCTCAGCATGGTGAAGGTTATGTCAGAGTTGCGCAGGGGAGGTCAGCGGGTAATGAGTATGGCAGACTTCCATTCTAGTTATGGGATCCAGTGATCGATTTGGCTGGTGGATTGCTTCTTTCTTCTGTTGGGGTTGACCTAGTTACAAGGTACAGTGTTTTCATGTTGATGCTACAGGATTTGGATGGAGCATTCTACAGGATGATTTGGGATCCTGGCATTTAATTGAGCGTTGTTCGCAGAGTTTGGGATCCTTCTGGTGCATCAGGATTCCGGACAGAGCTTTGTGGTGATTTACACATGTACAGTTTGCAGAGAGCATTTAGTTTCATCTTTGATTTATTTGTACATGTTTTGATTTTGATGCACTTTTTTCATGCGCATATATTGGACAAACGGTATGATGGATATCCTTGCACAGTTGTGTTTATGCTGGTGCTTCAGGAGTCAGTTAGAGATGTGGGACATGTCATGGATCTTCCTCTGGGCCTCTGGTGGAGTGGAGTTTCTTTGCAGTGGAGATTGCTTGGGGACAAGCAATTTTAGGGAGGGCGGACTGTAATGTCCTCATTTTCGTGAGCATTAGGGTTCGAGGGAATTAGCCTATTATTCGAGCCTCGTAGGCTAATGGAGTTGTTTAGAGGGTCCCGTTTGGCAGTTATCAGGGTGTTTCCTTCTTCGGAGCTCAGTTTGGGCCTTCGTTTGATGTTTCTAGACTCAATTATACACACTGACTATATATAGTAAGTCATCATTTCAGGAGAGTCAGTGTTTCTATATATAGCAGGGCACCTGGACAGGACTTGATTGCAGTGTCGATCTCTTACTCAATTGGTTTGATCAGGTAATGAGGGATTTACTATTTACAGTAAGACTGTGGATATAGAGAGGGACCCCTGCTATTTTTAGTAAGGCAGTTGGATGCACAGAGGGTACCATGGTGAACCCCCAGGCTCAGACATAATTGAGAAATAATGTTTATTTATGGAGTTATGATATTTTAATTATTATTAAAGTGATTAATAATAGTTAAATATTAATGTGAATATCATTAATGAGTTATATGACCTTATAATATATGGTTCATTTTATAACATAAGGTCATTATTTAAAGGGGATTTAATGTTATAAAGTCCATTATAAAAGTGCATATAATAATGACTTGTATTGACTTTATAATAAAGGTGCATTAAATGAAATTAAGTCAAAAGCATTTAAGTCATGATATGGGCGCCCAAGTGAAAGTTATAATATAAAGCCACAAAAGCAAATATAATGTTTATTATATTTAATGAGTGAAAAAAGCCTTGGGAATCGTGCCATTATAAAAGCATTACAAAAAGCAAATACTCAATTCATTATTACTCTCTCAATTCATGAATTTTTTGGCTCTAGAGAAAATACAAGGGTTTGAAGAAGAAAATTAGTCTTTGAGAACGAAATCTCTCAAGGAGTAACTTCATACAGTTTAGAATGTTCGGATCTTGTCGTGGAGGTTCAAACCAAGAGATATATTTGATTTATTGCCTCCATAATTATCACAGCAGGATGAAGGTCTTATGTTCTGATTTTTGAGGTGTTTGGATGAGATTTAATGTTGTTGGTCTCCCTTGACTTGGCCGTACAGTTCCATGAGCAGCCGTACCAGCTAGTGAAGTTATTGGAGTTTGGAGGCATTTCTTGTCATTATATTTGTTACTCATCTAGGCATTTAGCTTTGGGGTTATGGTGCAGCATTGTTAGAAGACATCTGTGAGGGGATTGCAAGCTTATTGCTGCTGCTACATTCTTTCCTTACCGTACCAGCATACATCACTGGAGTGTTGGTCTTTCTTGCCTCTGCATCGAAGTTTTTTTGCATTGTATCAATTGGGGTTTGAAAGTTATTCACTTTATAGTTTTGCAATATACTTTCTTGGATCATAAATGGAGTTTAATGCTTCCAGTCTGCTGAAACCTGTTGTCATAGCACTGTATTTCATGATCAACATTATGGGTATGTAAAATACTTCATATCCTAGCAATATAATTTTCTGGGTATTTGTTGCTTAGATAATAGGGGATATTTTCTCAATTGGGTACTTATTATTTGTGAAAATACTGAGTAGTTTGAGAGATATAGAAATCTGGAAAATTTCAGCAGTGCATTTCCTTTGTAATATTCAGTTAGTGTTGAAAATACATAGATATGCAATATCTTGTTTGCTGTGCTTCATTGTGAAAACCCTACATAGCATAAAACTACGAAAAATTAGACCAGGAAGAACAGACAGTTGTTATCCCAAGGGGGTGGGACATTACAGTGGTATCAGAGCGGTTTCCTGCCATCCTGTTGGGAACTCAGAAATTTGAATAGTTGCATGTCAGTTTTTGCAGTTGCATGTTAGTACCTTGTACTTGCATGTCCGTTTGGAGAGCACTCATATGCTTGCATGTCAGTTTTAATGGCTGCATGTGTGTTTTTTTTTTAAAATATTCAGTGAATTAACATCTAGCATCATTTGAGTGACCAGCACTCATCAGGTTCAGTTATGGGTTACTACAGTATTGTAGGGAAATCCAGATAAGAAATTGAACAGGATGACATTAAGTTCAGGGAAGGCTATGAACAGGAAGCCCCTCGACTCTTTGAAGACTATCAGAGTATGCTAGATTTTAAAGCACGACACTCTCTTAATGATTATTTGAACTTTGTTGTCATCTTGAGTCCTAAAAAGATTGGATTGGTAAAGTATATTAGGAGGGTGAATAAGGAGAAAATTTCATCTAAAGGGGCAAAATTCAGTCATGGGCACAATGTGAGCAGGTATGATGGAACCTTCAATTCATATAATGATGATGGTTCTACATCTAAACTCAATGAACAGGTTATAGGACCTCCTAAAATGAGCAGGAACCAAATGAGAAGACAAGGTCTATGCTTCTCATTGAAGGGATTTCGGGAGCCTAACCACCAATGCACAGATGAAAAGGTCAAAAAACTTGAAGTAGAAAAGTCAATCACAAAAGAAGAGCCAAAGGAACAATCAACAGATTTGAAGTTCATTGAATCAACATGTAAGGATCCAAAGGATGAATTTACGATGTTAAGGAAAAAGAACCACTAGATGCTACTACAATTGAAGTGAACACGAAATTCTACATTGGTGATGTAGAGATTGTTCTTAATCAGCCGCATGAAGGTTTGGATTCACTTGATGATCCATTATTTGAACATGGCATTACCTCATCAGCTCAACATCGTAATTGCAAGGAATCAGATTGTGAGTTGGGTGTCTTTGAAGATGTTATTGTCAAGGCACATGAAGAAACCACAAAAGGGTATGACAATGATTCTGATTTTTGTAACAGTAGTCATAATCCTTTACATCATCATGAGATAGCAGCCATTCCATGTGAGGATGATGGATGTGTGGAGTTCCTTAACAATGACACTCAAGATCTGGGTGTTAAAAATGAATTATGTGATGCACATTTAAGCCACAACAAGTCTGATTTTGCGAATCAGACCTTAGAAGATGTGGACAAGACACAAGTTTTGTGTGATGGCTGGTTACAAAGAGCTGAGAATACCTTACATCATGATAGTAGTTTGAAAGAACCCCAGGATGACATTTTCAGCGCTCATGAAGTTGATATTAGCATTGAAAACAAATCTGATTTAATGTTGCATGGCGCTGATTGCAAATCAGAAAATTTATGAGGCTGATCAATCTAAGGAGTCCAATCAGTTGGCAAGACAACTGAAGGTGAATGAAGACCAGATTAGTGCAGCCATCAGATATTTTGATGACACCCTCATGATGATGGCCAAATGTTGTTGGAGTTCTGTAGGAGAACATATGGACCCTTATGGAGAATTTCCCCTTTCAGATGCACAGGTGCTTAGAGAAATGATAGTAGGGATGAAGACCAATTACATGCAGCTACTCTCAGATCGAGATCACCTACTCCAGCTTGGTGAGATCTACTATGATGCACTTAAGGGGAAAGAAAGGGAAGTGGATAAGCTTACTGATCAGCTTATTGTCATGGAGGATTCCTTGAAGAGCACTCAGAAGGCCCTTCAAGAATTAGAGGTTCAGATTGACGAGCTTTGTGAGGAGCTGAGCTTGGTTCAATCTTATTCATCCACTGCAGATATCTAGTCTCCTACTATTGTTATGACACCTGCAGATGGTAGTGGCATTCATGGTGTTAGGTCTCAAAAATGCAGGTTGCAAATCCTAAGAGGATGCCAGACTCTATGATCAGATTGGCAACGTTTTTGAACTAATGCGACGGAGTTAACCTATAGGGTTAATGACTCCCTGCACTTTAGGTATTGCTATACTTAGGCGGGTAGACCTTGAAAGTTAAGGCAGACTAAATGAGTGTAAGTTTTGTGACTAAGTTAATGGATCTACCCACAGTGGCAAATGGTGTGGAATAGATGAAAGCTTGCTAACTAGTTCTATTTCTAATATC
This sequence comes from Cunninghamia lanceolata, assembly GCA_027924645.1. Classification (NCBI taxonomy): domain Eukaryota; kingdom Viridiplantae; phylum Streptophyta; class Pinopsida; order Cupressales; family Cupressaceae; genus Cunninghamia; species Cunninghamia lanceolata. Next base: position 6,013,493 of record BSBN01000165.1, on the reverse strand, counting down.
TGAAAGATGATTGGTATAAATTGTATAAGCAATATCAAGGTAAGAACTAATAAATGAATTTAACTATTGAAATGAGTAAGACCAATGCCTTGTTGGGTAAATAGAGTGAAGATAGAACCTAAGATCACTGGTGTATACTTGGCAATAAATCTAACTGTTTGCCACAACGCTTTAGTTTATAACTTGTATAAATGTGCAAGGGAATGATTGACAGACTCTTCTTAATATCCAACTGACACAATCAGGTTTCTTGTTATTCACCAGAAGGAATTTTAATCCTTACTTGAAGGAACCAATTGAATGAACTATGCAAGAATAGCAGATAATATCAACTTGGAGACAAAATTCCAATCCTAATTATGTGGTTCTTCTTAGCGATCCAAATCAATACTTCCAGATTACTGTGACTGACCAGAAGGATTTTAATTCCTCTTTAAGGAAACCAATTAATCAGATCACACAAGTACAACAAATGTGCATTGACAAACTGAGTATATACTTGATATATCAATTTGAATAATAAAGAAATATTGAACTGGAGACAATCAAATAATTGAATAATTTCAACAAACAATTGATGCAGTATAAAGCCACAGAATCAAAGATCTTCTATTAACTTCTTTAATATAATACTTGCAACATGGTCTTTTAAAATATTATGAACTTCTATTATCTACTACTACTTCTGATCCATTGACCATCATATGTCCAACTTATATAGAAATATTTGTGAAGAGACATAACTCTTCAAAATGTCTTTTGAGAATTAACAGGATTAACATAACAATAAACAAAGATAATGACACTAAGCTCTGCTAAGCCACAGGTAGATCTGAGCAACATGATCCAGGTACTTTGTAATGTCCCCTTCCTAGGCGACACATGGATGGGCAGTGGTTGGCCTATTATTTGGGTTCCCGTAGGTCAGTAGAGTGGTTAGGGGACCAATCCAGGGGCAGTGGAGCTTGGCAGGAAGCTTTACAAGCCTTTCCAGACTATTTGCAACAGTTTCCTATTTTTTAGGAAGGGTCCCTATTTTTTAGGGTTTGACTGAGAGTTGACCAGGAGGCATCAGGGGACCTCCAGGGGCATTTTGGGAGATTTGGTCACAATTCCTATTTTTTAGGAGGGGACTGTTAGTTAGCCTGCCACTTGGCGACTTCACCTTTATTGGCACGTGCATCATCAATTTTTAGTTCAGGATGGCCAGGTGATGGGAATGGAATAAATAATAAATATTAAAGTGTTGGCTTTAATATTTAATTTGAATAAAATAAAGTGATTAATAATGTCACTTTATAATAATAAAATATTAAACGACCCCCTCCTAGTTGACATGAAGTTGTTTTTGAAAAGTGGGCCTTTTAATAATGCATTTTGGACCCCCAACTTGGGCGTCCAAATTGGAGAGTCAATTAATAAAGAAAAGAATCATTAAAAGATTCTTTTGTGATGCCATTTTACCCTAAAAGTGGACGCCACTCCTTGGGGAATGCATAAAGTGTTTTTGGAATCATTTTTTGGCACATCTTTTGGCATTTGTTATTCATTCTTTTGGCAAATCTGAACTCTGATGAAGAGTTGCAGAAATTTTTAGTCCTCTGGGAACAAAAACTCTCAGGGAATGTTGTGGATTGGACGCTAACCTAGTTCACCATTGTGGAGGCCTACTCTGGGTCTTCGTTTGGGCTTCATTGGACGAGTTTACAGTGGTTAATTTGCAGATCTGAGTTTGCAACAGTATGTTATCAGCATTTTAATTCAGATCAGCCATACGCTTTGTCATGTAGAGCCTCTCCCAGGCCATTACCAGCGCTTGTATGCATTTTTCCTTTGTTGTTCCAGCTTCTACATGAATACAAAGTGCAGATTTGATGGGTATGTAGTTTGAATTCATAATTTGTTTTCAATCCTTTGTTTATTTCTTGGATCTTATTTGCATGTTTTATCTGATGCCATCCTTGGCAAAAATCACACATTTCAAGAAAACTGAAACCCCTTTCTGCATCTTCTGTTTAGTCAACAAGAACACAAAAAAAAAAATAATAATAAAAATCATAAAACAAACAAAAATTATAAAAATAATTCCTATTTCAGCAGTGGTCAGAGTTAGAACCAGCAGGGTTCTTACATACTTTTAGCTCTGATGTGTATCAGCAAATTCTATAGCATTCCTTGTAATCACATCTATCATTACCATCTTTTCCAAATGCTTGCAGGCCTCCCCGGATGCCTAGTCTTTATCTTTGAGAGCTTCTAGAGCCTTCTGTAATATCACCTGGCATTCTTTAGTCCATTCATCCTTGCTTTTCAACTCCTTGTCATTTCTGAACAACATAGGTACACCTGTCTTTGAAGCCTCAACACATTCCTTAACATCATTTTGAAGCTGGTCATGATATTCCTTATGTTGTTCGATCAAATCTTGGGCATTGGAGATGCCTGTACTGTAAGGGGTATCCTTACTCTGTATCTCGTGGAGTTTCTCTTGGAGCCTATTATTTAACCTCTCATGTTCTTGGATAACCTTATGATTCTCAAAGTAGACATCCCATAATTTATTCATCCAATGCATCATATGGATATGCCTATTCTGTAGTACTGCTGCAAGTGTGTCAATTTGAACCTGGGCTATTTAATCAATAGATGGTGACTGAGCACTTTGTGAGCTTTCTCCTTGAGTTAATCTTTTAATTGATCCTCCAAAGGCATTCTTGACAGTGTCTTTTAGGAAATCATTTTCCTTTGTTAATCTTTCACAATTCAGTTTATATGCATCTCGCTCCTTGATTAGCAGTTGGGCCTGTGCTTTATTCAGCTTCGCAGCATTTATACCAATATCTACAGTAATCAGAGGGTTAGTTTCTCCTGCTTTCAAAGTCATAACATGCCCAAAGGTCTTTTCAGTATCTATGATGGCAGTCTTCTTATGAGGAGGATATAGGGCCCATATCATGAGTGAGTTTTCATCATTGTTATACTTGGTACCCATGTATACCTCTGTTACACCTTCAGGAGTGAGTTTGTATTTATCATCAGTATTGTGCAAAAAACTATCAAATACCAGGGCAGAATTTATGTCAAGTCCAGGAAATATCATGACACGTGCTTCTCTAAGCAACTGTCTGCCTCTGTTAGGAGTCATAGCCCTCAACTCATTATCTACTGTTGTCTTTAACACATTCATCAATTGTCTTTCATTATCAGCTGTGACATCTTCAACTGATTCTCTGAATTCCTTTCCTTTATATTTATACAAAAATGATTTAAATTCCTGAGAATGAATGAATTGATCATCTGCAATGAAAGAATCATATGCCAACTGTCTAGGATCCTCATCACCAGGCTCCTCCTCATCCTGCTCTCTACTAGGAAGCTGCTAACCCTCCATTTTTTGTCTAGAGATTCTACTTGTTTGTTCATGAAGCTCCTCTTCACCTGCAGATTCTTCATCACCAGAAGACAATAACTCCATTTCTGGAAATTGTTTTCTTTTCTCATCTAATTCTCTTATATTTTTCAATTACCAATTCGACTTCAGCTTCTTCCATGTTCCTAATAATATCATGATGTAGATATGGAATGTGTGTGTATCCACTGAGATTTTGTTTTCTTCTAGCAAAATCAATGAAGCCTTCAGGATCAAATCCTTTTCTTGTCTCGGCACACCTTATGTTGTAATGCATTAATTTATCTCTGATGAGACCATACCCATCCTTGGAAACCACAGTAAAATCCCCAAAACACAGAGTACTAGGCATGAAGGATTGTTTGTCGTAGGCACTTAAGTTCATCACATTGGAATAGTTCATCTGCCTGACTATCTCCAAGTAAGCAATCCTATCAGGAACTGTCTTGGGCAGTATAAATGGGGTATCTTCAAGACCATAAATTCTGACCATAGTTGAGTCCTCAAAGCAATACCAATCTCCCCAATTGTGTGTAACAGTTGGGGGGCCACCCAAGTCTTTTGGTCTGAGGAACTTTTTTATTTCATCTGACAATGAATATTCGCAGGGATGATTAAAGTATCTATGCAACACTTTTACAAAATATTCTTCAAAATGAATGTAACTGGAGTGGGCAAACCTACTATCCCATACCCTTGTCCACATCTGCATAGGCAACTTCTGTCCCTTTTTGTCTATTTGAGCAATTCTGAGTTCATTCGGCCATATTCCCATTTCCTGGCCATAGTATAATACCATGTGCATGAGGAGTGAATAATGCTCAAAAGAATCTATTGGGGCGTTGTTCTTAATTGTGACCAAGCTGGAATCAATCTTCCTGAAAATATAAGCAGCATAGTCAAATTGCCTAGCATTATGACATTGGATATCTATTGCTATCACCATTAATGGAATTGTCATGAAATCAGAACTTCTGACCCTAGGACTTGGCCAATGGAATAATATGTGTATTTCATATAAGGTTCAAACAAGGACACATGGAATGGAGGTCCATCATTGTCATCAAAAGGTACTGTTTTTCCCTCTGCCCTAGACCTGTGAAGAAGCAATCTCCATCCATTGTATGTGGTGTCCATCCTCCAGTACTCTTTGTCTAAATCCTCATATACTATGGGATGCGTACATAAGTCATCCAAATCAAATACTTCACAGATGGCATTTTTGGACAAATGTATAACAGGCTCTCCTTGTGGATTGCATATGGCTTTGAGGCTGGGATTGTAATACCTAGCCAAAAGTTTTAGGAGTTCCACATTCACAAACACATCCGGGACAACCAATTTGCCCAAATTCAAATGCCACAGATTAGACACTGGGACATTTCTGAATCTCCTATCATAATGGAATTTAAACAATTCATAACCTCTGATTGGTGTCCATACATTTCCCATGTATTTGTATTTGTCTTCTAATTTCTCCACCTCCACCCTGAGTTGTGCAGACCTTCGGGCTTTAGGGGTAGACCCAGGCAATTGATCTATCAAATCCTGATTTAGTTTTCTCTCTTTCACCTTTTCATCAGGACCTTTATCAGTTTTTTGTTTCTTAGGTTTATTGGTTTCACCCCGTTGTTTTCTACCCTTGCCCTTTACTGGTGTCTCCATTAGTTATAATTCTGAATAGCAAATACAAATTGTAAGTCACCACACAGAGGTTTTATGTGTCTACTTGTTGCCTGAGATGATCACCGAATTCCTTTGTTTTCTCCTCCAAATCCTGGCTTGCGCGCTCTTCTCAGACAATCCTTTCCGAACACAATTGCAATAATTTAAAATGACTTCTTAGGGGATTTCTTCTCGGCCTGTAATTAATACTTCCAGTGCATTAATGTCGACAATCATTTTGAAATTTCACATCATCATAACGTCCTTCATCGGCAGGACTTTTGTAATGTCAGTGCGATCTAAATGCTTCTTATGGCGCCAATATTTGCAAATGACTCAATCGCTGTGACCCTTGTTTTATTTCCTCGATGTCACTTTTCATGAAAGCATATGTATGTTTATATCAGCGAGACGTTTCAATACTTATCCGATATAAGAATGAGCATAGAAGCTGTTATCGGCCTGACTTACACCATCATTATGAAAACAGCCTCTTACTCCGATATTTCAAATCTCTTCGATACTAATTATTCATATCAGTATGAGTCTTCTCGAAATGTTTATCAATTTGTCCTTACAGGGCTGATTAGTGCAATTGGTAAGACCCAAGAAATTGATACCGATATCATTTGTCTTTCCGACACATGTGACTTGTCGAAAAGAGTCTCATCGATGTGTGTGGTTATTGTTTTCATCGGAACAACATATGTTATCGGGATGACCTTATTTGATTTATCCGATCCTTATTGTTTCCTTGACACCGTCCTTTCTATACTTTCCTCATCGGAATGACCATAGTCATATCTCACCGAAATCAAGACCTATAAATCCTACACCAATTTGCTTCCTTTTGCCGATGAGTTATACCCTTCACATATATTGGTATGACTTTGGCCGAAATTGCCTTATGGTCGCTGAGACATTATAAGGTCGGAGAAACATTAATTTTTTGTTCCGATGTATTTCTTCCCGATGTGTCGATAGTTCAATCTGTTCCTTGAGTTGTTCGGCAGGACTCTTGTCGAATTTCCCCATCGGTGTGATCTACGCTGTCGAGGGAATGTTCGGAGTATCTTCCGACAATGCTTTCTCATCCCGATGGTCCTTGTATTTGATCAATTCAGTGTGAATGGAGATTCTCTTTCTGATAAGGGGTCATCGGCATAACTTCCTTTATCAGGGCTTCTTGAAATTCTTATTCCGACTTCATTCCTAATGCCGATACACATCTAATTTGCTTCAAATGGAACATGGGTCGGTATGAAAAAACCGAGGTCTTGCTGAAATCAGAGAACTGAAGGTTTTTACAGATTATGGTTTGGGATGTGAGACTAATAGTTATGGTAGGGATCTTATTATACAAATCATGCTATGTTTGTGGAATTTATCGACTGTTATTATGATTTTGGAGGTATAATGTTCTGATTTGGTTGGACAGGGGATGGATAAAAGTATTGGAAAATTTTGAAATTTTCTTGTCCCAACACATGGTTTGAGTGGAGAACCCCTAACGTTGGTTGAGCACGAGGAGGTTTCAAGGTTGCATGAGCTTGAGGACAGGAATGATTATGACATTCCTGAGTTTTCACACAGCTTGTACCATTGTGACCATGAGTCACCCTTGAGGGAGAGCCAATTGAGGGCTCAATATTCATATCATCCATTGTGGAATGGAGTGTTTCCATCTTCGGAAGATGGAACTAGAGATTGCGGGTATCCAACTCTATTATTTTCAAATCGTTGTTTACAGGGTCAGGGATCAGATTTTCATCATGCTGATGTGTCCTTGGCAGAGCTTGCGACTTCCTTGTTTCAGGAATTTCCATTGGAGGCGAGGCTACAGGGAAGTTGTGGTTTTAGTGAGCATGATGGCTTTGTTAGTCAGGCCCGCAGTGATGGAGTTCTACTCCATAAGTTGGTAAGGGAGGGCTGTTCTATTAATTTGGATGAGGATTTTATTCATAATTTTTGGAGGACAGAAACTATAGTTGAGTTTGGAGGAGAGTTGTATCATCTCCTCAGCGTTGGAGAGTGGCATAGGGTTGGTACTTTGGCATCCTATTATCCTGGCTGTTTTGTATGCATTCCCATAGGTCGGATATTCAGTAGAGGGTGCTGATCTGTTTTATATCAGCAACCTAGGAGTTGTTACATTGTTTTCGGCACCTATGAGGGATACTCATCACATTCACGGGAGATTTGCAGAGTTTGGAGTGGGGTGTCGTGATGTTGGTACTTCGAGTTACTTTCATCTCCTCATGTTCGATGAATGTGAGTTTCTGATGTGTTGGGATCCAGGTGGTGACAGGGTTGGCACAACAGTGTGGTTGGAACCCGGTGAATTACTTCACCACTCTCAACATGGTGAAGGTTATGTCAGAGTTGCGCAGGGGAGGTCAGCGGGTAATGAGTATGGCAGACTTCCATTCTGGTTATGGGATCCAGTGATCGATTTGGCTGGTGGATTGCTTCTTTCTTCTGTTGGGGTTGACCTAGTTACAAGGTACAATGTTTTCATGTTGATGCCACAAGCTTTGAATGGGGCATTCGACAGGATGATCTGGGATCCTGGCATTCAGTTGAGCGTTGTTCGCAGAGTTTGGGATCCTTCTGGTGCATCAGGATTCCGGACAGAGCTTTGTGGTGATTTACACATGTACAGTTTGCAGAGAGCATTCAGTTTCATCTTTGATTTATTTGTACATGTTTTGATTTCGATGCACTTTTCTCATGCGCATATATTGGACAGACGGTATGATGGATATCCTTGCGTAGTTGTGTTTATGCTGGGGCTTCAGGAGTTAGTTAGAGATGTGTGGGACATGTCATGGATCTTCCTCTGGGCCTCCGGTGGAGTGGAGTTTCTTTGCAGTGGAGATTGCTTGGGGACAAGCAATTTCAGAGAGGGCGGACTGTAATGTCCCCATTTTTGTGAGCATCAGGGTTTGAGGGAATTAGCCTATTATTTGACCCTCGTAGGCTAATGGAGTTGTTTAGAGGGTCCCGTTTGGCAGTTATCAGGGTGTTTCCTTCTCTGGAGCTCAGTTTGGGCCTTCGTTTGATGTTTTTGGACTCAGTTATACACACTATTTATAGTAAGTCACCATTTTAGGAGAGTCGGTGTTTCTATATATAGCAGGGCACCTGGATAGGTCTTGATTGTAGTGTCGATCCCTTACTCAATTGGTTTGATCAGGTAATGAGGGATTTACTATTTACAGTAAGATTGTGGATATAGAGAGGGACCCCTGCTATTTTTAGTAAGGCGGTTGGATGCACAGAGGGTACCATGGTGAACCCCCAAGCTTAGACATAATTGGGAAATAATGTTTATTTATGGAGTTATGATATTTTAATTATTATTAAAGTGATTACTTTAATAATCGTTAAATATTAATGTGAATATCATTAATGAGTTATATGACCTTATAATATATGGTTCATTTTATAACATAAGGTCATTATTTAAAGGGGATTTAATGTTATAAAGTCAATTATAAAAGTGCATATAATAATGACTTGTATTGACTTTATAATAAAGGTGCATTAAATGAAATTAAGTCAAAAGCATTTAAGTCATGATATGGGCGCCCAAGTGAAAGTTATAATATAAAGCCACAAAAGCAAATATAATGTTTATTATATTTAATGAGTGAAAAAAAGCCTTGGGAATCATGCCATTATAAAAGCTTTGCAAAAAACAAATATTCAATTCATTATTACTCTCTCAATTCATGAATTTTTTGGCTCTGGAGAAAATACAAGGGTTTGAAGAAGAAAATTAGTCTTTGAGAACGAAATCTCTCAAGGAGTAAATTCATACAGTTTAGAATGTTCGGATCTTGTCGCGGATGTTCAAACCAAGAGATATATTTGATTTATTGCCTCCATAATTATCACGGCAGGATGAAGGTCTTATGTTCTGATTTTTGAGGTGTTTGGATGAGATTTAATGCTGCTGGTCTCCCTTGACCTAGCCGTACAGTTCCATGAGCAGTCGTACCAGCTAGTGAAGTTATTGGAGTTTGGAGGCATTTCTTGTCATTATATTTGTTACTCATCTAGGCATTCAGCTTTGGGGTTATCGTGCAGCATTGTTAGAAGACATCTGTGAGGGGATTGCAAGCTTATTGCTGCTGCTACATTCTTTCCTGGCCATACTAGCATACAGCACTGGAGTGTTGGTCTTTCTTGCCTCTGCATCGAAGTTTTCTTGTATTGTATCAATTGGGGTTTGAAAGTTATTCACTTTATAGTTTTGCAATATACTTTCTTGGATCATAAATGGAGTTTAATGCTTCCAGTCTGCTGAAACCTGCTGTCATAGCACTGTATTTCATGATCAGCATTATGGGTATGTAAAATACTTCATATCCTGGCAATATAATTTTCTGGGTATTTGTTGCTTAGATAATAGGGGATATTTTCTCAATTGGGTACTTATTATTTGTCAAAATACTGAGTAGTTTGAGAGATATAGAAATCTGGAAAATTTCAGCAGTGCATTTCCTTTGTAATATTCAGTTAGTGTTGAAAATACATAGATATGCAATATCTTGTTTTCTGTGCTTAATTGTGAAAACCCTACATAGCATAAAACTACGAAAAATTAGACCAGGAAGAACAAAGAATTGTTATGGTGGGACATTACATATTCACTATCATATAATCTACATACTTAACAGACATTCCAAGATGATAATCATACATTTTGATTACAATTTTCTATACTCTAAGATTAGAAATCATGTTCAATTAAAAGGAACATTTTGTAGATTAGTTACAATTCTATTTGACTTTGATAACAAAAATTTCTCTCTTCTAGAGTTGACTAAAAAAATTATAAGAATTCATAATTTTAAGCCCAAAAATGTTCATCCAAATATTGAGCCTTAACAATGACTTTTAAATAGGCTTTTGTCATAGGGATAATTTAAATCACACAACATAGTAGGCATGAGCTTTCCACAGTCCATCAAATGAGGAAGAAATTGCTTTTGGATTTAATTGCGTGTATTCTTTTGTATTGACGTTTCGGGTCACACTCAGTGAACCATCATCAGGAAGAGGATTCTAATAAATGGGATTGCAGAACATATTTCACTTAACTAGTTGATAATATTCTCTCATAATTTAATGGAAATAAATACACAATTACCTATAGACATATTTCATATTATGTTATTTCCCCTTTTCTAAATATTTAATAATAACTTAAGTTGTCCTAACAATTTTATTTTATAACATTATTAAAAGGGCAACTTATCTATTATTAAAAGCAAGGTTGCATGGAGATTGGTACTGGTACTGATATGGGAGACTAGTATCGGTACTGATACATTTGTTTTTGAAACATAGGAGACGGGGGTACTTGGAGACGCCATTATTACTTATACGCTTATAGCTTACTTGTAACAATTTAATATAGCTTAATGTGTGTGTGTATATATATATATATATATATATTACTGTAGACACTAGTATTGAGGTTTGAAGTCCGTAGGAGTAATAATCCACTGAGCTTGTACGAAAACAACAGAAAAAATGAAAGGTAGAAAAAGAAAAAAAAAAGTCAAGACGCTTTTTTATTGACGCAGGGTACTTGGAGACGAGTGGGAGACACGCCCAGAAGTCTCCTACGAAGGGAGATGTACCTAGTCAAGTCTCTGAGAGGGGAGACGTGTACTAGTCTCCAAGACGCGTCCTAGGGGGTTGGAGATGCGTCTCCGTGCAACCTTGATTAAAAGAAGACCCAAATAATGAAAATAAGTGTCGCTAGGAAAGAGGGCCAATTGAAATATTAAAAAGAATTAAAATTAATAAAAAGTGATTATAAAAGGAGGAACTAGGGCTAAGAAGAAATAATACATTGTTTTGTTGATAAAATCCTTTTTCTCAAAGATCAAGCCCCTGTGTTCATCTTTGTGGTTGGAGGATGAAAACCCTCTTGGTTTGGAAATCCAGAGGACAAAAACTTGTTTGGTTTCAAATTGAATTTGGGTATGAAAACTCTCATATCCATTAGAGGCAATTCCATCTAGGGATTGCATTTGTGGGGAAAGATCAACATTTTTGGAGCATATTGAAGATTTTAGTTCAGTTATGCTGAGGATTGAAGAATTTTTGGATTTCAGTTTGGTTTGAAAATATTTTTCCAGTTGTGTGAAGTTTGTAGATCAAGTGTTCAACTTAAATATCCCATAGTATTTTGTGTTGGGCAGCAAATCTCACTTTTGCCAAAGGTAATAGAGTTGTCGTACCATATTAAATAAAATCACAACTATTAGAAAATAGCTCTCCTTACATCTCAAGGGGCCGATTAATATTATAAGCAACTGCACCAAATATGTTGCAATTCAAGCTTTACTACTTTAGTGTCGATTCATTACTGCTGTAGTATTGTTGGGCCCACATTGAGGCTGTCATACACCTTTTGTGGACTGTAGTACTCCAGTAATTCCCTAGTGGATTATTCTGTATTGTGCTAGTTGATATGTTGGTCATTATTAGGATATATCAGTAGAGATAGGGATTGTTATTGGCTGCATAATATATTGTTCATCATCTATCACATTTGGTCGCTGTACAAGAAATGCTGAGTTTTTAAGGCTTGCCACACCTCTGGGAAACCATAGCAACATCTATTCCTGTCCTATAGTAGCCGTACGTGCCAAAATATTCCCGAGAATCATCACTATTCATAAATAAGCAATGCAGCTGGTTATGTGAGTATTCTTATCAGTCAATGAATCAAGTTTTAATGCTGTTATATTACAGTTGCATTTCCATTTCTGAGTTATTACCTGGGCATTTCATCTCTGTTATTAACAATATTTACAGTTGCATATAGTTGTTTCTGTGTCGTACATAGTGTTGATTCATGCCAGAAATACAGTAATAGTCAAGGTCTTGAATATATCATTTCAGCATTGATAATTGGCTGTGAATTTATGATATATTTTTGTAGTAGCATGTTGAAGAAGATAGTTTGATATTGTTATTGATAATTTTTTTGGTAGTGGAGTCTGGAAGGCTTAGCCGCTAGGATTACATAACAATCTTTCAGAATCATCATTGCATGCATTAATAGGTTGTGCGGCATGCCGCCAACAATGCTCTTTTGATTTAATTCTAGTCACTCTATGCTCACCCTGCCCATCTCAGATCTCGGTGATCAGAAAGTGCTAGAGTTGGTGCATCCATATTGAAAATTTATCAAGTGATCAAATATCTCAGTTGGGGACATTACATATTATTTCAGTCACTCGAACATCAATTCAATGTGATACAATAGGGGGTTTATAATACTTAAACTTGTCACACAAAAATTCCAACATACATCACCTTACACAAAACACAAAGACTCATAGGTAATTAATGATGTTATAACATTCCAAGGATCTTGGTCCTATATAATACTTCACAAAAAAAAATGTGCATGGTTATTGGGTTGATGAGGTCTAATCATAGCTTAAAAACTCGGACTAGGCAATTACTTAGCTGACCCGAAATTTTTAGAAATGTGGGACTCAGCAAAAACTCGGCAATAACTCGACAAATTTATCGAACATAAAAAAATACATTAATTTTTAAAAAATATGCTTTAAAAACATGCATATTATTGAATTTATGGACCATATTACTGAAGGTCATATGAAATCTCTTACAAACATAGTTGCATGGAGATTGGTACCGGTACTGGTACGGGAGACTGGTACCGGTACCGGTACCGGTATGTCATTTTTTGAAAAAAAGGAGACCGGGGTACTTGGAGACGCCAATATTATATATATATAGTTGGCAAATATAAATAATAGATATATATTTTATTATTAATTTCAAAATTTGTTATATAATAATAATTTATATGTTAAAATTTAAAATTAAGTTTTAATATTTTGTGTGTTAATATTATAAAATATATATATATATATATATATTATATATTATTATTTTATAATATTATAATTATATATATATTTTATATATTTTATAATATTATCACACATATATATATATATAAATATATATTATTATTTTATAATATTATAATTATATATATATTTTATATATTTTATAATATTATCACACATATATATATATATAAAATATTAAAACTTAATTTTAAATTTTAACATATATATATTATTATTATTATATAACAAATTTTGAAATTAATAATAAAATATATATTTAATATTTATATTTGCCAACAATATCCAAAATATACAGATGCTAAAATTTAAAATGTTAAACCGAACTAGGCTTTTAATATGTAAGTGTAACCCCGATAGGCTTTTATATGCGAGCATTATAGTGCTCGAAATTGTCTCACACCGTAAAAATAAATACACACAGGGAAATTTTCTAAACTCGTCAGTTGATTCTATCGACGTATTCCTTGAACCTCCTATGGGTGCAGGCAGCGATAAATTCAGAGTGTTTGAGGAGCATCAACAAACAGCAAGATTTTTTGTTTTTTAAAGTTGAGATGACGAAGGAACCCTTATTCAGCACGGGGTACCTGGAGACGGACCCCCCTTTTTTTTGAGCTCTGTGCTTTCAACGAGATTTTAATGAGTTTTTGATGATATCCTGGGTATCTTCCTCTGCCGATTCGGTAGTGATTTCCTTTTCTATGATCTTTGGTTCATGATTAGGAGGCAGATGAACTTGCAATAATGAAGAATCTTGATCAAATCCCATTTAGATAATGAATCTTGAGATTAATCCTGAAGAATGTTTGAGACCCTGAAAAGACTAAGTCTGGAGCCTGAAATCCTGAAAATCCTGAAAGATGGCTAAGTCTGAAATCTGGTGAATCCTCCAAATTCTATATTTTGCATCTTAAATCCGGTGGATTCGGGACCTATCTCAAACAACCTGAAAGGTATATTGAAAAATATTTAAAGTATAAGAAATTCTTCAATATACCTTTACCCTCGCGATCCTGAAAATGCCTGACGCTTCCAGAGGATTCAAAAAGCTGATCTAGTGCGACTGGATGTCTAAGTGGCGCAAATTCTTGGCGCAAAATCACGAAGAAAAAGGGGCTTGAAGATGATGATTTCCACTTGATGATCTAATGCGCCCATCTACAACCTTGATCTAATGCGAAAAAGTATAAGGATTTCAATCACTCATCTACTGCGCCCAAACTAAAAGATCATTTTGAGGGAAAAGATGAGAATTTAAAACACTCAACTAGTGCGAAAATGAAAAGACAAGTCTTAGAATGAATATTGGAGCGAAATTAAGATGATAAGTGTCAGAGGATTTGAAAACCTCAACTGATGCGCCACCAAGAAGGAAGAGGAAGTCTTGAGGGTTTTGACTTGAGAAGGATCTAGCTTGAAGAGGATTTGAAAACTTGAACTAATGCGCCAAAATCTAGAGGATTTTTATTCCTCATCTAATGCGCCAATGGACAACTCCCAAACATTCAACGCAAGTGTTAGAACCACTTCACCAATATGAGACCAGAGGATTTCAATCCTTGATCCAATGCGCCTATCCAATGTCAAATCTCCAAGGCGAAGTTTAGAAGATCTTCAATGCTTCATCTAATGCGACCTCATGAGGGGAAACTCCAGAGATTCCAAAAAGCTGATCTAGTGCGCCAAAGTAGTTTCAATGTGAAGTTTGAAAGATCCTTACATAAAGAAGAATGAGTTCAGAGGATTCTCCATGCTTGATCCAATGCGCCCTACAAGGAGGAAGGTGAACATCCAAGGTCAAGCCTTTAAGATTTTAGTTCAGAGGATTTTAAAGCCTTATCTCATGCGCCAACATCATGAAGCTTCCAACAAGGTCATCCAATGCGCAACATAAGGAAGAATGAGATTTGTTTCTAGAGGATTTTTATTCCTCATCTAATGCGCCAACACCATGCATGATTTACTTCAAGGTAAAGGCCATCTAATATACCAAAGTTTGCAGATTTTAACATGATGAAGTGATGCGCCACTTCCAAGACCCGTTATTATCAAAGTGCTCAACAGGAAGAAATCAAAAGTGGCATCTAGTGCGCCATACATGAAGGGAGAACGAAGTTTGTTTTGAAGACTTCAAACTACCTATCTAATGCGCTAGGAACTTGAGGATTTCAATCCTTCAACCAATGCGCCACTCCCTTAAGCAAGTGAAAACTAGTTCAAACTAAAGCAATGTTGAGAGGAGTCTTAAAACTTGATCTAATGCGAAGTGTTGAGAGGATTTCAATCCTTCATCCAATGCGAAATGCCAAGAGGAATTCAAACCTTGATCCAAAGCGCCATACATTAAGACTTTAAGGGTGTCTAAAGTGAAATGCTAAGAGGATTTCAATCCTTGATCCAATGCGCCTAGAGGGTTATGAAGAAAGATCAAGGTATTTCGAAGAAGAAGGCTTCAATCTACTCATCCAATGCGAAATGCAAGGAGAAAATCAAACACAAATCCAAAGAAGATGAAGAAGACCTCGAAGACGTTATCAAATGTGAAAGGCAAGAGGATTTCAATTCTTGATCCAATGCGCTTGAGGGAGAAGGTAATTGCAATCTACAAGGAGATCATCAAGGTCCCATCCAATGCGCCAATCAAAGGAAGTTATAAACATTTAATGATTTTACCTTGAAAAACGTGGAAATTGCATTTATTAAATAAAGATCAATCAAAATTAAATGTTTTGCACTATAATAAAGGAGGTCGGCCTAGGTAAGAGGTGAAGTTTTTAAAGTAAATTATATATATATACCTCATCTCCTTTTCATTTTTTTTATCATTTCAAAGAGCAGATTTGTTTTCCAAGAGCAGATTTGTCTTCAAGGAGCAGCAACAAGAAGGTTTTTAGAGAAGTACAAATTTGATTTTATCAAATTCAAGCAAGTGGTGGATCAAATTGCAAGGTATCAAATTCAAAGCAGCCTATCAAGTAAGTCTGATCTGAATATTTTCTGATCCGATTTTCTTCTTTTTCCTTCATTAGATGCATTAAAATTGTTCAAGAATTGGTAAAATTTAAGAAGGATAAGTGGATTTTCATAGATTCCTTGAGTCTAGATAGCAATATTTCATAATTGTAAAGGAAAACTTCATAAATTTAATCCACTAAAGTAGCTGAAGTGAAGTCTAGATTGTGTTTGCAATTACTTATTCGCGTCGAGTTTGCAGGATCATGGCAATGACTTCCAAGGAGCGACAAGCGAAGATCCGGATGGATGCCAAGGGGAAGATTCCTGAATCAAAGCTCGTCTCAAGGTGGACAAATGTAGGAGACACGAATATGGGCAACGGCAACTTGGAAGATATCAAGTCAGTCCTTGAGGAACCTAACGGAGGTAGTCTTGCTCGAGCCATCATGAGGAGTGGAGCCATTGAAGCTGCTTGTTTTCCGCCTGCTTTGCCATGTCCAGAGATGATCATTGAATGTGTCAAGAAGTATGATGTAGATACAAGGCAAATTACAGCCAAAGATGGAACAATATTAGCCTATTTGCAAAAAGAAGCAGTTGAAGAGACTTTCAACATTCCAACTAGGGAGAGGATGATCAGCATCTCGATACAACAAGGGGCAACTAGTTGATAAAATTGAAGTAGATATGTCCAGAATAAGGAGTGTTCTTCTAAGAACAGAGAATCATATATACACTGCTTTGACAACAATATGTAATCCTTATGGAAATGTTACTATTGAAAACATGAAGCAACAAGTTAAGGCATTCTACTTTCAGTATGATGGACTTGATGAGGGTCAGCTGGATAGTATATTCACACTTGCATATCGTCTTGGAGAAAATAAGTCTTGGATAAACGACTGGGAGAAGACACTTGGCGTCTATGAGTCAGATGTGGCAGTGGCAGAAGGATCCATTAATGCGGCGACAAGTGTACCAATGGAGGAGATTGTTCAGATTGTGTCTAGATTCATTGTATCTCATAGTACTACTACATAGAGGGCATGTGATGTGGCTTCCTTATCTTCTTGGAAAGCGTGCCTTTGTTCTCTCCTTCATAGCTTCTTTCATTTAATAAAGTGAGCCTTCTTCATTTAATAAAAGATAGTTTGTTACAACTACTTGTGATGTGGCTTGATCTGGTCCGCTGATTCGGCCGATCAATCTTGACCCTTCTTTTCTTTGAGGTCTATAAAAAAGCTCTCATTGCTCTCATTTGAAGAGGTTGGAAATTCTGAAATTGTTGTAAGAGCTCTCTGAGATTATAAAAGATTCATTGCTTCGGTGATTCTATTTATGTTTCTGAGTGTTGCATGGTTTCAATTTTCAAACAAACATTAAGTTAAGTTATAAGTTTTCTTTAAGTTTAAGTTAGTTAATGAAAGGTTGCTTTATTGCTTTGTGGTGAAGTCTTTAAGTTCATACAATTTGTAGTCTACGGCTTGTAGATTGCAGTGCATGGTTAGTCTGAACAATTGAACGTCAATTTGGTCTTTATGCTTGTTGAATCTTTCATGAGCATAATTGATTTAAACATCTTGTACACCTTTGAAGATTGCACCTATCTTGTGTAGTTGTTTTATCTTGGCGAAACAGGATTTGGTTCGATTTCACTTCAAGTAGTAAACGTCCTTCCATTTAGGATTAGATTAGTGTTTCTAAACCCTACATCTTTTGCCCTTTTTTTTATCATTCAGTTAGGATTAGGACCAAAGAACATCCATTGCTAAATCATACGCGTCAATTGCAGTACTTAGATTCTCTAGTATTCACTTCCATGGTCCTTGAAACAAGTTACTTGAACAATTGTGTAAGTCCCTTTGTTTGTTAACAGCAAAATCATACTTAAATCGCTGAGCTGTCTCTTACCGAAAACATCAGAAGGAACCTTGGAGTCATCTCGTTTGATCACCTAGTTCAGCATCCGAGAGGCTTTACTCAAGAGGGAGTCAGATACTCAGTATTTTACTCTAATTGTTGACTTGTTGAAAAACAATCATCAACATAACCCCGATAGCCTTTTATATGCGAGCATTATAGTGCTCGGAATTGTCTCACACCGTAAAAATAAATACACAGGGAAATTTTCTAAACTCGTCAGTTGATTCTATCGACGTATTCCTTGAACCTCCTATGGGTGCAGGCAGCGATAAATTCAGGGTGTTTGAGGAGCATCAACAAACAGCAAGATTTTTTGTTTTTTTAAGTTGAGATGACGAAGGAACCCTTATTTAGCACGGGGTACCTGGAGACGGGGCGGGGTACTCGGTTGGTCGTCTCCTGGGACGCGGGACATCTCTCCCCCGTCTCGGAGACGGGGAGTCACGTCCCCGTATCGGAGGCGCGTCCCAGGTAGCGGGAGACGCGTCTTCGTGCTACTATGCTTGCAAATTATGATATATGAAAAAAAAAAAAAAAAACTAGTATATTTTTGATTTGTAATAAAAACTATTATATTAGTATAACTATATTATATATAATCATATATTATGTTATATTATTCATAAATTATTTATAATAAATAATATATTATAAATTGAGTTTCCAAACTATAACATTGTGATGCAGTCATGGACGGAGGATCCAATGAAGGATTGTCCAACCATGCAGCAAAAAATTAACACACAACATACACAACAAAAACTCAATGAAACAACATAAACTTTACTGATTCCACAGTTTTGAATGATTACAATTCACCGCAATGGACTTCCTACATGCTAGACCACAACCGTTTGATTACTAATCATGAAATTACACTATTCAAATAAAACTCATTACTTTCCTACATGTTGCACCTTCAACATCTTCATT
Organism: Cunninghamia lanceolata; assembly: GCA_027924645.1. Lineage (NCBI taxonomy): Eukaryota > Viridiplantae > Streptophyta > Pinopsida > Cupressales > Cupressaceae > Cunninghamia > Cunninghamia lanceolata. The sequence continues at coordinate 5,994,671 of BSBN01000165.1, read as the reverse complement.
CTCAATATCATACTCCATTTCGGATTCTCATCCTTATGCTTGCACTCTTTCTCTTAGACTTCATCCCCTCACACTCACATTTGACTGATGTTCTCTTCAAACTATCACAAGCCTTAAATACATAGCAATCCCAAGCCTCAAAGATGATCTGTGTTAGCTACAAAGTGGCGCAAAGCTCCAGGCTACATGAAACGTGTAGTTGACCAATGTAAACAGGTCCCTCGATCAATGTGGTGATAATGGAATGGGGAATCTTTGTGTGGTGCTCAATGTACGTCCTTCTGGGTCCAATGAATCTTCATATGTATTCCTTTCCTAGTGCAAAGTCTGCAAAACCTAGCACAAGTGGAAATACTTGAAATTGTGCAAGTTTGTCTGCTTGGTAGATGTTCACAAACCGAGTTACGCCTTTCTGGTGATCCAATTCTTTTGAAACGTGGATATGACATCTATGCATCATTGTAAAACATACTCCCAAAACAGCGAGACCAGATCTCAACTTGCGACGAAGTGCGACGGCTTCTCCCGTGACTAACTAATAACTAAAATTTGAAAACGAATATTTTTGGTTGATGCAAGATTGCCTCTACACCTAGAAATGCTCTTGCGTCAAAACCCTGAGGTTATTAAAAAAATAAGTCCCTCATTTTCTAGGATGGTCGACCCTCGCTTGGGAATTCCAGCTCAAAACCATTTCTTCGACACATTCCTTCCATCTCTTCAGGTATGCCTCAAGTGATCTGTCCTGCTTACTTCCTTCCTCTTCACCACTTGACATCTCCTCAAGCTTACTCTTTTGAGGTTACGGTACTCTGTTCCACCAATCATCTTCTATGCCACATCTTCTTGATCTGCTTTCATTCACCAACCTTTTGCCTTCTCCCTCTCCATAAACTTGTACTCTACATTTGCCATTCACCCTCTTTGGCCGATTCTCTATTGCCGCATACTCCTCTATGTTGCTGCTTGCTCTATCTTCCATTGCTGCATATTCTTCTATACAGCTCCTCTTCCTATCCTTAATCTGTCCTATTCTTTGGACAGCTTCCCTTTGGTGACCTTTGCTTCCACATTCCACCTTCCGTGGTATCTCCTCTGCAGTTGCAATGCTGTTCGACAGGCTTGGGGTGTCATAGATCCTTGGAATCAATGTAGAATGCTCATCTCCAACACAAACTCGGACACTGTTATAGAACTGCTCCTTGGTCTGATTCAACAAAATCAACTTGTGTCTCTTGCCATCCTTCCATATTATGTACGTGTTGGCTTTCCCATCATATACAACACTTATATCAAATTGCCAGGGTCATCCCAACAACAGATGGCACACATCCATTGGCACAATATCGCACAGCACCTCATCATCGTATGCTCCTATCTTGAATCTCACCAAACATTGTTCTTCCACTAGTAATTTGTCTCCTTGCTGCAACCAACCAATCCTATATGGTCACAAATACTTAAACCTCTTCAATCCCAGTTTGTCAACCATCTCTTCAAATACCAAGTTGTCTATACTACCACTACCCACAACGTTGCAACATTTGCCTCCTGCCTTGCATCTAGTCCTGAACAAACTCTTTCTCTCTGTCGGTTCTCTTATGTTGTCGCACTTCAATGCTCTCCTCAAGACATATATGAACCCGTACTTGAACCTAGGAAAAAAATGTCGTATTGCATACCCAAACTTTGAACCCATACTCGAAGCCAAACTTGAACTGGCAACTTAGGTTTTAACTTTTACACTGTTTTTTTCATTTGTTTCGAACACGTTTTACCTTGTAAACATTTGTTTGGAAATGGCAACTTAAGTTTCAATGACTGTTCCTTTAGACTTTGGCTCCTTCAGACTTCAAGTTCAAAATTTGTTCTTGTTATAGCTATTAGTAGTTTTCACCATAAACTTAGGATTAAATAGTTTAAATCCATTTTGGTTTGTAATTAAACCTAAATATAGCAAAATGCATAGAGTCTAACCGGATACTTTACTCACAAAAAAATATTATTACTAGTTAATAACCTGTAGGAGATTTTAAGAATTGAGTGAAATAAGTTTTTCCTTTTCACACATCCTTACCAGTTAAAAGACAATCTTACCAGTTAATAAATTGAAGGAGACATTATTAGTCTTACCAGTTAATAAAGGGTAGTTTATAATATTATATGGTTGCCATCTTATACATCCTCATTTATGAACTTGAAATTCTTATTGCATTTGCCACAATTCTAATGCAATGTAATGTAATCAGTGATATGAATATAAATGAGAAAATCTGTGTTCCACAATTCATGGGATAAACTTTCATTTTTATTTGCCCTCTGTATCTCTATGCTATTAAAATGCCTTCAAATTAAAAAAAAAAGAAGTTTTTAATTTTTAATTTTTTAGCATTTTTTTATATTTTTTGAAAATCCATATTTTTCCCAATTAAATCCCAACTTCTTGAAAAAATTTATATCTTTTGGTTTGCTGATTTATTTCCCAAAAGATTTTTGCTGCTATGATCTAAACCACCACAGCCTCGAGGGGACGAACCCATCTGAGGAGCCGACACCACCCAAATGTTTTTACCTTTACCAGCTGGAGAACCATAATCAGCCAGTTGAGGAAAGTTAACACTGACCTCCTTACACTGAGCCAAATGATGGACACCACTACCATCTGTGGGAAAGTAAGAGAATTGGTAACCTCTTGGGTACTCTTGGAGTGGGTAACCAAGAGATGTTTCAAAACAGAGCATAAGTCTATACAGAAAGATTGCAAATCCATTAGCTGACGATAAACCGCCAAAACTTCCTTATTCAACACACGGACATCACCCATGGAAGCTGATTCCTGCAGAGCTGCACGAGCCGAAGAAGGCATTTCTGCCACTAATGCTAAAAGAGACTACTCAGGGAGCAGGAAACTATGCACCCAGCTTCAAACCTACCTGTCAGAGACCTTCACATTCAAACACTGCAAGAATATCTCCATTTACTATTTTAAATTATCTTGCTGATCTAGTTTTATAACGTGCTTCTTCGTAATACGCATTTTTATCTGTTTCCTAAATTTCAAACCATTTACCAAACCAACCGAACTTCTCTGAAATTTCCAGACTTTGGCAAACTTCCTCTTTCCAAACTATTGGACATTTCAAACATGATAACCCAGCTTGAACTTTCAGCTATTCTCTCTGAGTATGCTGAAGCTGAATTCTAAATTGTTTCTAACAAATAATTGGTTAACATGTAGCTATTTGCAAAGTTAGGTTGGCAGAAAGCCTCTGGTTTATATACTAGAAAACAAGAAAATATAACCTATTTCTCTCCCACGGAAGAGGGGACAAAACTCAAGTCTCAAATTACCAACTGATGATAAGATAGAGAAAATTAGTGATGACTTGAACAGCTGCAATAAATTTCCAACACCTCAAGTCCAGAATGGGGATAGGTATACAAGTATGAAAATAATCTTACGGGATGCAATGGTTGTTCTCCCAGAGCCTTTCTGGGCCTATAATGCCTAAAATCACCAAATATTTAACTGGTCAACACTAGTCATTTGTTTAGTGTCTGGTAGCAGCTAGCAGAAAAAATCTTCTTAGAACGATATTCCACTTCTAATCAACTTCTTGGGTATGGGCTCTTTTCTTCATTTTCTTTAATGGAATTGCTCATGCTGTGCTTATCCCAGCTAGAATTTTGTTGAAATGAACATGATTTTCGAAACCTCAAGCAGTAAACCCAGCACTTTGCATACTGGACATCTCTTTGGGACTCTGTGGAAATTGTTTACAATTAGTCTATAAGAGTCAGAATCGTCCAGTCGACTTATGCTCTTACTAGTTTTTAAACTAGTAATCATTTCATTCCAGTAGTATTTTCAATTTTGTCATGTAGACCATTTTAGTGGATGAATAATGTTTTTACAAACCTTCAATAAATCTGATGTTAAAGTTTGTGTGGCTTATGTGTAGACTCTAGATGCGTTTTAATTTCAGTAAATATTGAAATGCATATTTGTTGGATACATAGGCTGCTTCAAGGTTTACACATGCTGAGATTATGAGAGATTTGAGATAAATTGTTTTTTAACAAGGTAAAGTAAGGCACTCAACAGAATTTATTTGAAGTACCTGGTGCCTAGGTAATGCAACATTTATTGAAAAGAACTGAATTTGATGAAAGTTGGAATGATGTTAGTAACTTAGTATATCCTATCGAAGCAAAAGCAAAACTACAAATAATCTTGATTTACATGCTGAGCTGATATTTGAACTTCTGTTTTAAATGATTTGAGAATGCAGTTCCAAGAGCAAAGTTCCTGCCTGGCCATTCCTTGTACTGTCATGCTTTGGGGGTGCATATGCTCTTATTCCATATTTTGTGCTGTGGCAGCCACCAGCTCCAGCAGTGGAAAAGTCAGAATCTGAGCGCTGGCCACTGAACTTTCTCGAGTCCAAAATAACTGCAGTGGTAATATCCTTAAAAGATCTGCCAGTTTGCCTCAAACAACACTTAAAAACGTGTTTATTAATTTTCTTTAGAATTGAACAAATCATTGGAACTGATATAAAACCAGTTACTTTGTATGGCTGTGAGATGAAAGTCTCTAGGATCTGTTTTTCTTGACAGTATTTTGGACTGATACACATTATATCCTTATAAACTTCCATTTTACTTGTCCTAAATTTCCTATGCTCTGGACATTGCAAATGAGTGTATACTGAACTGTACGTACACAGGCATTGATTTTTGGTGGAGTTCTCGTGACCATAAACGCTGGAGTGGCAGGAGGAGATGCATGGAAGGAGTTTTATCAGTATTTTAGAGAAAGCAAGTTTGTATGTTTTTCTCCTTGCAGCTATTTCTACTACCACATGGTGGGCATTCATAAATGAGGGCTTGTTTTACGAAGGCATAACTGGACAATGTTAACTTGGATCAGTTGCTTTGAATTTGGAAAGAAAGCTTATATCCTTTAACATGATACTTGTCAAATTTTAAAATAGATATTGCTTTGCATCTTAGTCTTTGCTCATTTAGTTAGAAATTCCATTCATCATGTTTACTTACTATAGGCTTTCCTTTGAAGTCTTTCGTGCTTACCAAGCCAGCCCATAATTATTTGCAGATTCATGCTACATGTATTGATTTTTTGACACTGTCATCATTGTGTCCTTTCTGGGTCTACAATGACATGACATTTCGGAACTGGTAAGCATTTTTCGTACCCATTACCCACATATTTGTTTTGTATTGTTTATATGCAGATTGATAACTAAACATTAGGAACGTGAGCTTTGTTTAAAGATGGCTTGCATGTATTCTTGATAGATTCACATGCATGTCTATATCGAATTCATCTACCTTTGATGCTACCATGCGCAATTATTTGTAGATATTTCCTATTTAATATTAGTGCTTCCTGTTTGACAGGTTAAACAAAGGTTCTTGGTTATTGCCACTGACATTGATTCCATATCTTGGACCTGCATTGTACCTTTTATTGCGTCCACAACTACCATATGTTGAAGTCACCGATGAGCAGGATAGATGAATGTAATAGTTAATCTGAATTCTTTTCATTCATAAGCAATATCTTCATGTTTCAGAATACAACTATGAATTATTCTGAACAAAAATGCAGAGTTCTTAAATTTTCTGTGTGGGAAAACATATACCAAATACAATGAACAAAAATACAAGAACATTCATGCACATGAAAGACACAAACGTATCACAAAGACATCCTCTTGGGGTAGAAAACTCCATGAAGAACTATATGGAATTACTTTTACTTGAACACCTAATGACACTGTTATAGAGATATCTGTAATTACTCATTCTCCGATTGCATTAGATGATAGTTTTGCTTTTCTTCAAATCTTTGGCCCATTTATGGAAGATTGGCATTTTTCATCCGTTTTCTAAACCTTTATCTACCCGTTGTGGCGCTGATGGGATGTCACTTGGCCAAAGGCAAAAACCAAATGACTAACTTCGTTGCTTTTAGACCTTTCGCTAGTTTCACTTAATTTTCCATGATCTGTGTATACACGAAATTGATCCCTAATTTAGCTTTTGCCCCTTAAAAAATAGAGATATCTGTTCACATAATTATGCTGTGATATACCCCATTTATAAAAAATGATTCAGCGATCTCCTCTGCTTTTCCTTATTCTCCAACTGCATTCCAAAATTGCCCTAGACGATTACTTCGCCTTGCATTTTCGTCATATGTTTGATCCATTGATGGAAGATCAAACATTTTTTATGAGTCATCTAAACCTTGTCTACCTCTGTTGTGCTGCTGATGGGATTTCATTTCACCGGAAAAACCAAATGATAAAACTTCATTGATTTTAGATCTTTGGCTAGTTTCACTTGATTTTCCATGATCTGTGTATATACTAAATCGAACCCAAATTTATCTATTTTCCTTAAAAAGTATTTAGTTTTGGCACCTACTTCTATATTGTTGGAGGGAGAGCGGCGACATTGTCTCTGCACTTCTAGGGGACAACACGCCTCTCTACACTCACCAAAGAGGCTTTTGTATTGAATAACCACTCGGATCAATTTTGCTCCGATTTTCTCCATTTAATACCTTTTTTGATTTTACGTAACGCGTTTCAGATCAAAGCAACAATCAAGGTATCATCAACCATATTGAAAAATCCTAAATGTATGTAGTATTTATATGTTTCGGGTATAAAACACGTACGCTCACGGCAATCTCAAAATAATTATAGCAAATTACATAACATGGATAATTTCGCCGAGAGGCGAACTACAGTCGCAGCAGGGTGGAGATGAGAGCACTCATTTTTTGGTTGTAATTATAAACCCCAAAAAATGAAAAAATAATTTCGGCGAGAAAAGAACTAGAGTCGCAGTGGGGTGGAGATGAGAGCACTCATTTTTTGGTTGTAATTATAAACCCCAAAAAATGAAAAAATAAATTTTAAAAAAGAAAAACAAAATAAAAATTAAAAAAAAATTAAGACTAGAAATGGAAGCTCTTTTCTCTTGGCGGTTACTTTTCTATTCATAGCCGGTATTAATTCTGGCGTAGAGCATCAATTGCATTTATTATTTGGGAGCATTTTAATGGGTTTTTCTGCCTTTTTAAACCGGGCTCCTCCCCTAAAATTATTGCAGCTCTGAGCTCAACTAGTGTGCCATGGGAAGTAATAGCAGGATCTTTTGATACTGTCTCCAAGATGCTCCTCTTTCTGGTGTTTAATATAAATATTTTATCTTTTTTTTTGTGTTGTTTTGTTATGTCCTTCCGATGCGGGGCGCTATTGTGAATACCAGGTCTCCTACGACGATGGATCCTTCATGGTGGGGGATTTGGCGAGAGAAACAATGACATTCAGAGAAGCAAAGGTGGAAAATGTGGCGCTGGAGTGCAGGCATGACAATGAGGGTTTCTTCTAAGCATACTTGCAAGCAGTTTGGCACTTGATACACTGTCTCAAGCAATCTTGTCTCATGGTATGCCATGATTGTGGATTGCAGGGTTTACACAAATAGTTTATTGATTTATCAATAGACTATTTTTTTCTTAAACATAAAAAGAATGTTCTTTCATTTCTCTATTATTATCATCTTGGTAGTATAATTCCCACTTTGTTCAACATACTCTTTTCCTGAGTCAAGAAATACAGAAACTTCTCTTTTTTATTTTGGTTTTTTATTATTTTTAAAGTTTCATTATTTATTTATTTGTTTGGGAGAATACCTTGTGTACAATTGTGTAGGAATTTCTTTTTAAAAAAATAGAAATCCATGAGATCATGCAAAAATCCATGAGATCTTGCATGGCATACACTTGCATTTGAAGATTCACAATATAATGGGCAGTCTCATGGAAAAGAAGACCCAAAACGCCATTTTTTTTTTACTGGCTTAGACCAAGATCTGATGAAGAGAGAAAGCTAGCTCTAAACATACTAATAAAATATAAGTTTCTTTTATAAACATTTCTAAATTTTGTTTATGAATCTATACTAATATCTAAATATTTTTATTTGATTTTGTTAAATTTCATTCTAGAATAAACTTAGCTCTCCAGCAAAATATTTTTTAAATTTTATTTTGAGAATAAACTCAACTCTCCAACAAAATATTTGGTTAGATTTGTTTATTAAAACAAAATATATTATATTATATTATTGTAATATTAACATAACACTGACCCTAATTAAAACTTGAACTACCTTGCAGACTCCTTACATGGCCAAGAAACATCAAATTATGTTTCCCCATGGAATTCCCTGTGACCAAATTCTTTAAATTCTTCAACCTGTAAAAAAAACAAATTCCCTGTTTGTTTTAAACTCTATTTGCTCCATTCCTTGTTGAATTCCTTGTGACCAAATTCTTCAACTTGTAAAAAAAATAAATTCCCTGTTTGTTTTAAACTCTATTTGCTCCCTTCATTGTTAAATTCCCTGTGACCAAATTCTTCAAATTATTCAACTTGTAAAAAAAACAAAATGGAGGTTAAGTAAAACTTTGTAAAACAAATCTTGAAAAATAAAAAAGAATAATATCCCTTACAAATCTTTAAAAAGTTAGAAAAACTACAAAATAAAAAGGGAAACATCAATATTTTTTTTCATTTTTAATAGGACAAAAAACTCTACATATCTTTAACTATATATAAAAACATGGAAATAAAAAATTTATAATTAAAAAGTAATATATATATATAAAGAAAACGAAACTTTAAAATAAAAAGGGAAAATAAAAAAAGAATATCCTTAAAAATCTTTAAAAAGCAAGAAAACATGTAGTTATTTGTTTTTATAGTTGAGGACTTAAGACTAACTATTCTTAACAGATAATTATTTAAATTATTTAAACTGTAAATATTTAAATACAATATTTAATATTAATGAAAAATATTGTGAATCTTAATCATCTAAGTACCCTAAATGAGAATCTTAAATAATTTAATACAATATATATAGCTTTTCCACAACATTCAACTTAACTTATTTTACAAAACTCTCCATAAGAGAAATACGGGACAATCTAAAATTCTTATATCCATACCAGTCATCATATGTAGGAAAGACCAAATCTATAACTCTCCATTATAAGACAAAGGTTAAGCTTAGGGTTAAAATAATATTGTTTAGATGTTGCAAATCAAGGTAGGGTTAGGGTTAGGGATAGAGTTAGGGTTATGATTACATTTAGAATTAGAGCTAGGGGTTAAAAATAGGTTTAGGGTTAGGGTTCAGATTAGAATTAGGGTTAGGGTTTGTATTAGAATTAGGGCCACAATTAGGGTTAGAATTGTAGTTAGAAATAGCGTTAGGTTAGCGTTACAATTACAATTAGGGTTTTCATTAGAGTTGGGGTTAGTGTTAGTGTTAGGATTAAGGTTAGGGTTATGGTTACAAATACAATTATGGTTTGAATTAGGGTTTGGATTAGGGTTAGGGTTAGTATTAGAGTTAGGGCAAGATTTACGGTTAGAATAATGATTAGAATTAGGGTAGGTTTATGGTTAGAATTAGGGTTAGGGCTAGAATTAGGGTTAGCATTATTTTCAGGATTAAGGTTAGGGTTAGCATTATAATTACAATTTGGATTTGAATTATAAGTTAGGGCTACAATTAGGGTTAGGGTTCAGGTTGAAGTTAGAATTAGGGTTAAAAATATGGTTAGGGTTAGCGTTACTATTGGGGTGATGGTTAGGGTTAGGGATAAAATTTGGGTTTTCTTTAGATTTGAGATTAGGGATATAATTAGGGTTAGGGTTAGGGTTCAAATTAAAGTTAGAATTAGGGTTAGAAATATGGTTAGGGATATAATTAGGGTTAGGGTTCAAATTAAAGTTACAATTAGGGTTAGAAATATGGTTAGGGATATAATTAGGGTTAGGGTTATGTTTAGAATTATAGTTAGGGTTACAATTATGATTAGTGTTAGGGTTCTCGCTAGAATTAGGATTACAATCAATAACAGTTAGGTCTTGAATTAGGGTTAGAATTAGGGATTAAATTAAGGTTAATCAAATGTAGGGTAGAACTAAAGTTAGGGTTAGAATTAGGGTTAACCTTTAGGTTAGCATTATGGTTGGAATTAGGGTTAGGGTTAGCATTATTGTCAGGATTAAGGTTAGGGTTAGGATTATAGTTACAATTTCGGTTTGAATTACAAGCTAGGGCTACAATTAGGATTAGGGTGAGGGTTCCAGTTTAAGTTATAATTAGGGTTTAAAATATGGTTATGATTAGCCCTACTCTTGGGGTGAGGGTTAGGATTAGGGTTAGGGCTAGAATTAGGGTTAGCATTATTGTCAGGATTGAGGTTAGGGTTAGCGTTATAATTACAATTTGGATTCAAATTATAAGTTAGGGCTACAATTAGGGTTAGGGTTTCCAACTAATTATGGTCTTGAATTAGGGTTAATCAAATGTAGGGTAGAACTAAAGTTAGGGTTAGAAATAGGGTTAACCTTTAGGTTAGCATTATGGTTGGAATTAGGGTTAGGGTTAGCATTAGCATTATTGTCAGGATTAAGTAACGGGGGCTACAATTAGGATTAGGGTTAGGGTTAGGGTTCAAGTTATAATTAGGGTTAAAAATATGGTTATGATTAGCCCTACTATTGGGGTTAGGGTTAGGGTTAGATTAGGGTTAGGGCTAGAATTAGGGTTAGCATTATTGTCAAGATTAAGGTTAGGGTTAGCGTTATATTTACAATTTGGATTCGAATTATAAGTTAGGGCTACAATTAGGGTTAGGGTTCAGGTTGAAGTTAGAATTAGGGTTTAAAATATGGTTAGAGTTAGCGTTACTATTAGGGTGATGGTTAGGGTTAGGGATAAAATTTGGGTTTTGTTTAGATTTGAGCTTAGGGATATAATTAGGGCTAGGGTTAGGCTTTAGATTCAAGTTACAATTAGGGTTAGGGTTAGGGTTCAAATTAAAGTTAGAATTAGGGTTAGAAATATGGTTAGGGATATAATTAGGGTTAGGGTTATGTTTAGAATTATAGTTAGGGTTACAATTAGGATTAGTGTTAGGGTTCTCGCTAGAATTAGGATTACAATCAATAACAATTAGGTCTTGAATTAGGGTTAGAATTAGGGATTAAATTAGGGTCAATCAAATGTAGGGTAGAACTAAAGTTAGGGTTAGAATTAGGGTTAACCTTTAGGTTAGCATTATGGTTGGAATTAGGGTTAGGGTTAGTATTATTGTCAGGTTTAAGGTTAGGGTTAGGGTTATAGTTACAATTTGGGTTTGAATTACAAGTTAGGGCTACAATTAGGATTAGGTTTAGGGTTCAAGTTCAAGTTATAATTAGGGTTAAAAATATAGTTATGATTAGCCCTATTATTGGGGTGAGGGTTAGGGTTAGAATTAGGGTTAATATTAAAGTTTGTGTTAGAATTATGGTTAGGGTTACAATTAAGGATAGAATTAGGTTTAGGGTTTGCATTAGTATTGGGGTGAGGGTTAGGTTTAGGGTTATAATTAGGGTTAGGGTTAGAATTATGTTTAACTAGATTTAGGCTTAACATTAGTGTAGGATTAATGTAGGATTAGGGTTACAAATACAATTAGGGTTTGAATTAGGGTTATTAAAGGGTTTAGGTTAGAATTAGGGTTAGGGTTAATATTAGAGTTAGGGTTAGAATTAGGATTAAAATTATACTTAGAAATAGGGATAGAGTTAGAATTAGGGTTAGGGTTAGGATTAGTATTGGGGCGAGGGTTATGGTTAGGTAAGAATTAGGGTTAGGGTTAGAATTAGGGTTTGTATTGGGGTGAGTGCTAGGGTTAGAAATAGGGTTAGCAATAGAACTAGGGTTATTGTTAGGGTTAGAATTATTGTTAGAACTAGATTTAGGTTAGCATTAGTGTTAGGATTAAGGTTAGGGTTAGGGTTACAAATATAATCAGCGTTCAAATTAGGGTTAGAATTAGTGTTAAAATTAAGGTTACAATTAGGGATAAAATTTGGGTTTTGTTTAGATTTAAGGTTAGGGATATAATTAGGGTTAGGGTTAGGATTCAAATTAAAGTTACAATTAAAGTTAGAATCAGGGTTAGAAATATGGTTAAGGTTAGGGATATAATTAGGGTTAGGGTTATGTTTAGAATTATAGTTAGGGTTACAATTAGGATTAGTGTTAGGGTTCTAGCTAGAATTAGGATTACAGTTAATATTACAATTAGGTCTTGAATTAGGGTTAGAATTAGGGATTAAATTATTGTTATTAAAGGGTTCAAGTTAGAATTAGGGTTAGGGTTACAATTAGAGTTTGGGCTATAGTTAGGGTAAGAATTATGGTTAGAAATAGGCTTAGAGTTAGAATTAGGGTTGGGGATTAATAACCTGGGCATTAGAATTTTGTTTAGGGTTAGGATTAGAATTAGGGCTTGTTGTCTCTCAGATTTGCACCCTTGCTAAGTTGCAGAATTTGGCAATCTGGAGAAACATGGGATTTTTCCAGGCCTGTGGGTCACCTATGATGGAAAGAACCTCCGAAGAAGGCCGGCTTCCTAGCTGGTTATCACCTAGAAACTACTGGATTTGTAGAGGAAAAGGGAAAAGGAATGCTTAAAAAATGAAAAGTAAAACTGTAAAATGAGAACAAGGGTGATACACCAAACTTGATATGATTTATGGAACTCAGATTTGCATACACTTGGCCATAGACATCAGAAACTAAACCTACACAACCTATTACTGTATGCTTTGCAAAAACACTTCACAAAGAGGCCTAAATACAGTAACCTTTTAAAAGGAAGCTAACTTCACAGTTGAAAAAGCATATGTAGTTTTACAAAATAGTTTGCAACCTGCACAAACACACTTTTTGCAGAAAGGTATTTGAAACATGAGACAAAATCACAAGAAGATAAAACTAACCTCACAAATGACTTAATTAAATACTTGGTAATACACAGTACTGCATAAATAAGAAGGCAAGACCTGACTATCAATGGTATCCAAGGTCTGTTTTGTATTCCATATCTCAAAGGGGTTACAAAAACATGCTCAAACTGAGTAAGGATTGCAGAAAAATCACTAACTCAAGAATTTACATGAAAAGAACTCTCTTACAAAGAGTCAAATGAATGGCTATATACTCTCCACGCAGCTGTAACAAGATAAGGATGAGAAACCTCCATTTTCGTGCATCTCATAAAAGCCCTCAAAATATTTGCCTAAAGTCCTCCAAAGTGGGCTCCCAATGCATAAAAAGTCAAGGCATGCTATTACTAAACATAAAAGCACTAGAAAATGCCTTTAAATGCTCTTTAAGGCTACTGAAAACAAGTCAAATCTGTGCAATAACTCCTCCACTAGTTGGCCAACCTCTCCTGTAACATCATAAATGTCTGATATTTGCACAATAAATACTATGCCATATCTCTTTGACTATATCTGCAAGCTTCCTCAACTCACCCTTTGCACAATAAATGTCATAAACCCAATTATCTCTGCATTTAATGAACATTAACTGAGTGATTTATAACTACACCACTTAGTCAAATGTTTTACATTCCAAATTTATTACAATTCCATGCAGAAAATATTAGCACTTAGGACATAATATTTAATCCCATGATTTTGCATAGTTTGGGGACAAATTAAATGTTGTGAAAGAATGACAAAGCAATCAACGAGACTTACTTTGCCACGTGTGATAAATTTGCCTATTGTTGTCTTTTGCATTTTTATTACAAATGATAAAGTAATTCATAATTCACTACTTTATCATTTGTTTACAATATTTAATCCATCTTTAGATTATGCAAAATCAACATAAAACGTCATTCTCCATGCAACACACATACCATACACTTGCATAATTTCACACATTACATTGCTATACTAAAATACCTTATAATTCCCATACATGAAAAAGATCCCTGCTATGCATTACAATGCCTCATGCACTTGCATAAATCTCATGCCTAATGTAATACATAATAAAGTGACCCTTATGCCTCCCTATGTGCATTACAATGCCTCGTATGCATCATTATACCCACCTTGTGATTTCAACACCGAGTCATACCTTAGCAATATACAAGGCACTCGGCCTTATGTTTTCATTATGTTTTTGACTTTTGGAAAAAAAAATCAACAAGGCAAAAAGTCACATTATCATGGGCCCCTTGCATTATGATTAGGTTGTTTAAATATTCTAAGGTCTTTACCACGACACAAAAGATATCAATGATTTTGTAAATCAAAAGTCAAAAAACACAATAATGCAATTAGGTCGATCAACCTAAAGGGAGGAAAAACCTAAAAAAAACTTTCATTTTTAGCATTTCACCTTGCTGTTGCCTTGCTGCCGCGCCGCCATGTCTCTAGGGTTTGGAGAGAAAACTTTGTGATCTTCTGCGATTTTGAGAGCCTCCATGTGGATTTTCTATGTGAAATACTTGGTAAGTTGCTGTTGCCAAGATTTTTGACCTCTTGTTGTTTGATTTTGGGCCTCCAAGGCCGCAATTTTTGACTCGTTTTTGATGTATTCTTTGGCTTTTTTCCTTGGCTGAGTTTTAGACTTGCCTTCGACTGCGTTTGAGCTGGTCTGAAGGTCGTTTGAGGAAGAAAAATATGTGTTTGACAAGGCAAACGATAGAACAAAGAGAGGTAATTCCTTCTTACTGTCAATCTCTTCCTTTTCTAAGATGTACTTGCTGCATATTTGCTGCTAGAGGCACGATTTGGAGGGTTCTGAGTATCTTTGTCTGAAATGGGTTTGAGAAAACCTCATTTTCCTCTGTATCTGCACTTTTTCTTCATTTTCTATACATATTTGCTTTGACAAACACAAAAAAAAAACTTGGTGGCTTCAGGCCATGACCTATGTGGCTTTTCTAAGTATCTCTGTGTTTGAAAAGAGTTTGAAATGGATTGCATCTTACTCTGTATCTACATCATTGGCTCCAAACGAGCTCGACCCATGATAAAAACTTGAAAAAAAACTTGCAAAAAGACAACTTCTCTGCCCTTGGGTTACTCTTTGAACTCCGTGGCTTTCTTTACTAGACCTTTTGCATCAGATATTCCTTTGTTCTGGAGCAGCAAACCATTGACAAAACATTTCATTTTCTATCTCTAGAGACTTTGGTCATTGATTGATCTCACTCAAAAATATTTCTCTGTATCTGTCATTGGGTTCTAAAAGCAAGATTTCATTAGAACATGGATACACATGAAATATGGAATGTGTTTACTTTTGTCCTTCTCATCACAAAGTATGAATGTTGCTCCATTATGTATATATTGTATCATTTATCTGCTCTTATGCTTGTATAATGAGGCAAAAATGAAGCCTCCTCCTTCTGATACCTATCAATGAACATGTCATTTATCATATCCTTTGAAACTTGAAGGCATTTTGCATACTAATCTTGTGCATTTAACTCATTAAAGCTAATGGGAAAAAATGAGATATGTTGTCTGTTCCAGTTGGTGCTTCTGTATCTCATTACCCCTGAGCTCTTCAATTATGTATCTGCATATTATACTGTACCTTTTGTATTGAAAAGAAATACCATCTATGACAGTTACAGTTTCAACCTGACTTGCAATATAATTAGGCACTGGAAAAATATGAGAATGTTGCTGTTTCATACAGTGTATCTGCATATCTTATCATGTTGTTTTGTCTTCTCCATAAGATAATACATATACCTGAGTTTGTATTTCTTGTAATGCATTGACCGTGACATACTTGTCACTTCATTGTGCTTGGTGTTTGAACTCCTTCACTACTATTAGACATGACTGCCCCTCTGTAAGTCATCTTGATGTCACTAATGGATGTCAAGCATTTAGATGCTCTCCCTTGCTCACTGCTGCTCTCCATTCCATCAGGACTGCACTTTTACTCTATTTCTAGTTCCTTTTATATGTAAGCTAGTTGATCATGGCATGACATCTGGTACATGGTTGTTTCTTTCATGGTGGCTTATCAAATTGCCCTAATGGTTTATATTGGCAATATACATTTGTTGCATGATTGTCACTGCACTGTGCTTCTTGATCACCTTTCTTGCTTGTCTCTTGTGTCTGTATGCTATGACTGTTACTCTTTGAGTTTGGACTGTCCATTATCATGGTTGTCACTCTTATATGACTGTATCATATATATGTTCTTCATTCACAGCAAAATGATAAGTACATGTCCTATTGCTTTGTGGTATTCAGTCATTCTTTAATGATGCATATGGCTGTAGCATAACTTTTTCAACATTCTTGTAGTCTTGTAGCAATCAACCTATATCTTTTGCATATCAAACAGAAGACTGTCAGTTCATACATTGTTGTTATAACTGTCTCTTTTAATGTATTGCTGTTATGGCACTTGGGTTGTCATCCTTCATGTCATTTGATAATTTGTGCACTCTTTTATGCTTCGAAAGGGAAACTATGACAGTATAATGGCATTGCATGATGTTGATATGGCTCTTGTAGCTTGTATAGTCATGTGCACTTGATATGATTGCTTCACATAGTTGGCTTCTTCACAACAGTCTTCCTACAGTCCTTTCTCACATATAATTCTATACTTGTTACAAGGCTGCTCCTAATGCATTTGATGCATTTCTTATGATACCTAAGGTTGGTCTAACATGATGTTAACCTGTTATGATGACTGTCATTCCATCTTCTTTTGTTTATGCTTGGTATTCAGATAACACTCTTCTTAATTCAGAGATGCATTACTCCCTTATGAGGACTGTCCTTGACTTAACTTTGAATAAAGACTGTATCATATGATATTCAATGATAAACTGTTCTTCATGTTGTTCTATTATATAGTTGTTCTATCTTCAAGGTATATCTGGACAGTAAAATCATACTTCAATCACAACTAAGAGATGGAAAAACACCTTCTATTGATCACTGTACCTTTTGTACTTGCACTTGACACCTCTTGGATGTGACATTTCTTTGATCAATTCAGTTCTGTATCTACACTTCATTCCTCTCCTGCATGGATGCATTTTTTCATTCTGTGACATGAAAGTGATTAAGTACCACATAGTTTTTTGATTTGGATAGATTCCTCTTGTGATGAGGCATAGTTTATAGGAGCAACTGCCTCTTTGACTTTCTATTATGATTCCACTTTGATTGCATCAACGATGGTTGTTTCTATGCATGGTATTTGAGGATTGTCAAGGAGTTTATATCTTGACTGCTATTCAGGTGGCTTTTGAATGAAGCATCTTCTATCTCTTATAAGGCACTGTGAACATGATACTTCACTTTAATAAGTTCTTTCTAAAATGAGCATGGTTTGTAGGAGCAACTATTGCTCTTCATTGATGACTTCGCTCCATCTACTATGTTAACTGTTCCAATGCATTACATGATAGTGCACGCTGTTTATCACAATCTAACATCCTTCTTGAATGAGTAAGAAGGAAGCATGCTGGGCTCTACTCTTGTGGGAGCCCATTTTCTCCACATGCCATTTCATAAAAGATGAATCAGTAAACTGATTTCTCATACACCTACATAGGAAGCAAACATGTTAGCATATAAAACATACCTTTGTTTATGATGTGATGTGACTTGTATGGATCTATCTTTCTTGATATGGCACTAGTATCTGCTCATTTTGATTTTTCTCATGCAACTGATACCTAACTGTAAGTTGCTGCTACATAAAAGTAGATAGTACTTTTGAAGTTCTGATTGTGTATGAAAAGATTTGAGACCCCGAGCATTAACAAAAACTATTTTCTAGGTATGTTGGAGCTCAAATGGATGGAGGAAGACAATAGCCAACTCAACCATGAGATTCATCATTCGCAGGCAATGACGAGTCCCCTTTCTTTTCCTATGCAATTTGTTTGCTTTCAAAAGTAAAATTTACTGTTATGTAGCCTATTTCAGTTACTCCTACGACTTGTGTGGGAGCATCTTATTTGACATTTATGAATAATGAAAAAGCCTTTCAAAATCTGCAATGTTGTATGTTTCTTCTTGATTGTAAACAATTGCATTTAATTGAAGTTCTTTTATGGCATTTTTCTCTTGGCAAAACACTTACTAATAACAGACATGCCCCCTCAAAACTAGAAAACTTAATAAGCCCCACTTGATTGAGCTGGAAAATAAAAATGGGTAACAGGGCTAAAGTTAAATTGACCTTAGGGTTATGATCAATGTTAGGGTTAAAATAATGTTGTTTAGATGTTGCAACTATGGTTAGAATAACCAAGTTAGGGTTAGGGATAGAATTAGGGTTAGTGTTATGTTAGAATTAGAGCTATGGGTTGAAATTAGGGTTATTAAAGGGTACATGTTAGATTATATAATTTATTATTATAATATATCTTTCCTATATTATAATATTATAATTATAATTATTATATATATTATATAATTATAATAATTCTTAAGATATATAATATAGTTAGAATTAGGCTTGCCGCTGCGAATGCTACTAGCATATTTATATTAAATATAATATATCTAAAGTACGCCAAGAGATATCCTTCTCAAGGCGCCTATTGTTTTAATCACTAATCCTAACATTAGGCGTCTCGAGAAGGATATCTCTCGGTGTACTTTAGATATATTATATTTAATATAAATATGCTAGTAATAAATTTCTTTTTTCATCTATAAAGAAAAGAAGTCTTCGAGAGATGACGACGAGGATTTCTAGAGACGACGAGGGTTTTTCAAGTTTCCGGAGGGTTGCCCAAGGTTTTTTAGGTTAAAAAAGATCAAACCTTGAACAGAGCAAAGGTCTGGTGGTCTCCTCTAAGGCACGAAGCAACAAAAAGTGGAGACTCGACAGGGAGGAGCAGGACACGAGGAGTTTAAAGAATGTGGGGTCGGGCATTTGTCTAATCAACATTTTCTGGCGTAAAACAAGGTGCCCCATGTTACCCTCTCCTTTATTCCTTTGTGGTCTTCTTTTGTTTGTTTTTTTCTTCTTGTATTTTTTCTCTGCTCAACTGGCAAAACCGGTCAAACCTGGATAGACAAAAACATGAGTATAAAACGGGAAGATGATAAAAACATCTTAGCATTGCACTTTCAGGGTTACATCGTAACACATTTGTTTAAACAAAAAAAATAGCCAGACACCTTGGAAACTATAGGGAGTGTATGGAACAACTACACTAAGACCATAAATGGGCCCCAAAGGTAGTAAGGCAACTCAGTGGTTAGTTTTATTTATCCAGAGGGAGCAAGAGCCATGGAATCATACCCTACACTCTTCGAATGGGCACTCAGCCCCATACCTTAGCAAACAAGTAGGGGAGTTGGACGAATCATAGAGCCCTTTATGGGCAGAATATCCTTAGATTAACATAGTGAGAGCTGAGGAAATGCTGGTTTATGTAAATGCCAAGCAGTATAAGGGGATCCTAAGGTGTAGGTAGACCCAAAAGATGAGACAAACGCATAGGAACAAATTCACTATGATCTTACCAAAAGTGCAAAGCAACAGCTCAAATGTCCCTAGTAAAATGCTTCAAATAGGAGGGCAAACAGAGCAAGGTGAAGTAAAAGGAAAGGAGAAACTTGTAGGTAATCCGAAGGATTTTGTTTCAAAGTTAGGCAAGGTAGAATTGCCTGCAGAAAATAATGGTGTAAGAGAAGAAATATCTTAAGATAACAAAGAGCTATACGGCCCTACATCCACACCTTTATTGTGGTTGTTAGAGCTATATGTTATAGAGCTCATGAACATGAAAAAGAGACTGGTAATACTAGAAGTAAAGTGGCTGCATGGAGAAAGTAGGTTGAAGGAAATGGTAGAAGCCAGATGCAAATTGGAAAGGGAGAATAAAATGCTCAAGGAACAAGTATCAAATCTACAAATTAGCATGGAGAGAGGACAACAAGAGTTGGGCACTCTAAAACAAGAAGTAAAACAACTAAAATCAACAGAAAATAAGAAGGCAGAAATGACAAATGGAGATGACTCAACACAGATGGAGTTCCAATCAGTTATTGCTGACTTGGAAGTAAAAGAAAATTGGTTCAGAGACCGAATAGAAGAGGCTAAATCTTGGTCACAAGTCGTAAGTGGACCACTAAAAGAGCGAAAAGAAATCTTTGAGAGACAAATCAAGATACACAAAAGAAAATGACAAACAAGACAAGGTAATAAATATCATTATCAAAGGTTTAAGAGACTTTGGAGAGAAGGAAAGAACTGACATTCTTACAAGAGACTTTCTTAAGGACAAGCTGAAGTGGACATGTGTTATCTGACAAGCAAACATGATAGGAAAGAAGCTAGAAGAAGGAAGGAATAGGCATGTAAGAGTTGTCTTAAGAAACATGGATGATAAGAGTGAGATTTTAAAGAACAGGGGGTTGCTTAGAGGCACTCACATATTCTTAGATGAAGATTTGACATTCGCACAACAAGAAGAGCGAAGGAAGGAGTGGGAGAAAGTCAAAACAACAAGGGATGATGGAAAGTGGGCATGGATGAAAAATGGGAAAGCCCATATCAACGAGAGATTTTCACACAAGAAATAGGGATTCGGGACCCCACAAGAGTATCTACACATAGTAAGTTGGAACTGCAGAGGATACCCATGGAGAAGAGGACCGGGGTTGGGGCCCATAGCTGAGGGGGAAAGACATGATTGTCCTTATGGAGACTCATGAGCATGATGGATGCAAAGTACCAAACATCGAAGGGTACAATGAAATTTTAGTTTTGAATGAAGTGACAAAAACAGATAAAGGTCATGGGGGGGAGGTTCATTGTGCTAATTAGAGAAATGTGGGGTGGAACCGTGAAAATTGAGAAAGAGGATCCAAATAAGCAGTACATATTTATGAAAATAATTGATAATGAGGATATGGTCAGGTTGGTTGCATGTTACTTTGCTCCAAAAGGATCAAAGTTCTACAAGAAGAGAAATCTTGATAACGAAGACCCGTATGCAATATTAAAGAGAGACATTTATACTTTCAACACTTTAGGGGAAATTGTCTTAATGGGGGACTTTAATGCAAGGAGAACAAATAATCAGTGTCTTCAATTGGGCAGTGAGGAAAGAGGGGACAACAATTTTTTATGTTTAGAGGAAAATGAAGACCAAATATGAGATAGAACCTCACAGGATAGAAGTGGATGTGTGAATCATTTTGGAGTAGAATTATTAGGGATTTGTAGCCTATATTACATGGTTATCTGTAATGGTATAAGAACTTGGCCTAGATCTGGGGGTATCACTTGTAAAACGTACAACGATCAGAGTGTAGTGGATTATGTTATTTGTTCTCTAAATGGTGCTTCTAGGTTGTTAGAGTTCGCATAGGGGAATGTCCTATTGAGTTGAAATATGATCATATGCCTCTTTTTGTTAAGTTTGGATTTCAAACAAACATCCAAAAAGAAGGGCAAGTCCAACACATACAAAAGAAATCTCACACATAAAGTAAAATCAGGATGAACCAAAAAAATCAAGAGATCTTCGTTGCTGCACTGGACCAAACCTACAAACGGTAAAAAACAACATAGGGCGCAAAGAAATAAACAAGGAAACAAGGAACAATATGGACAACAATATGTTGGTCCCTTTAATTCACAAGGCTTTAGAGGCATGCAAGAGATCTTGACCTAAGAAGGGGCTATCAAACACTATCCCGACCAATCTGTGGTTTGATGAAGAGTGCAAGGTGGCAAAAAGATCCCTCAAAAAGATTGAGGAAAGCAAAGAAAGCAAGAAAAATTATGAGAATTTGATAAAATCCAAAAAAGAAAGTTATGTAATATCTAGAAGGAAAGGGTTAATATCTTTGGGTAAACACAACCCCAAAGGCTTTTGGAGGGAGTTACAACAAGAAAGAAAACAAATTGAAAACAATATCACAGATGATCAATGGTATGCGAAGCTTCTCTATGAGCAGACTCTACAGAAATTCAATCCTCCTATAATTAACACAGCAATCGAGCTCTTCTCGGTGGAAGACATCAAACAAGGAATAAGGAATTTAGCAAGTGGCAAAGCTCAAGACATAAATGAGGTGCAAGCTAAATTTTTAAAGTGGGGAGTAGAGAACCTTGCCCCACACATCAAAAGAATCTTTAATGGCATTACGCAAGGGGGTTTTCCGACTGAGTCGATAACTAGTGTCATTATTCTTCTCTACAAGAGTGGAGATATCAATAATCCCTCTAATTATCGAACTATCATGGTTAATCCTCTTCTTGGAAAACTGTTTGAGAGCTTGATAGAATGCAAGATCAACAATGGGCAGAAAAGGAAGGAAATGAGTGAAAGGGCAGGCTGGTTTTAGACCAAGACACTCTACCATTGATCACTGCATCATTCTTAGGGCATTTGATTGAAAAAGTTTGGGACACTCAAGGAGAGGAAGCCTTTTGTTGCTTCGTTGATTTCAAAAAGGCTTTTGACTTGGTACCCAATGACAAACTTTGGAGCAGGATGGAAGATCTTGGGGTTCCGGATGAGTATAGGATTGCTGTACACAAGCTTTATGAGTATGTTAGAGCTAAAATCCGAACTAGAGAGGGTATGTCAGAGTGCTTTGGTAGTGACATCGAGGTCAAACAGGGTTGTCCCCTTTCTCCCACTTTGTTTTGCTTATACATCGATAAAATTGAAGAATGGTTAAACAAAACTGAAGGTGGGGGTATCCAGTTGGCAAGTTTTGTGGTGAAGTTACTGTTGTATGCTGATGATCTTATTATGGTTGCAAAAACTGCCCATGGTTTGAGAGAGCACTTGAAGGCTTTAAAGATCTTTTATCAAGAGGTCGGGATGCAAGTGAACACCAGTAAGACCAAAGCCATGATTTTCTCTTTAAAAAGGAAGTGGCAGCAAGTCAACTTTATTTTTGAAGGAAGCTCATTGGAAATTGTAGAAGAATACAAGTATCTTGGAATTGTTTTCCACAACGGGCTCAGCTGGGATACTTGTAGAATGAAGAGGATTCAAGGGGGTTGGAGAGCTTCTTACCTACTCCCTAACAGATGTAGGAAAGCAGAGCTTTGGGATTAGAAAAATAAGAAGACTCTTTTTGGCCTGTTAGTCACATTGGTTGGCCTCCATGGTTGCGAGGTTTGGGGGAGTAGCATGTCAAATCACAAATGGAGACAATTAGAGAGAATTCAAAAGCATCTTATTACTAGTAGTCTTAAGTCAAATCTACAGTCCCTTATGAGATTTTTTTGGTTGAGGTAGACACCTTCTCGATGGAGGCATCTGCAATAATTCAGTTGCTATGTTACCTAAAAAAGGTGGAAAACATGGAGAATCAACAGTGGCCTAAGGTAGTGATAGGAGGAGTTACATCGTAGGAAAAAGATGTGGATGAAGCAGAACAACAAGTGGATGGACAAATGGGATATTAAGTTGCAGGAGTGTCCTAAAACCAAAGAAGAAATTAAACAGTTCATGTTAGAAAAATTTAAGACTGCCATGTGGACTAAGCAAATTCGCTGAAAAAAATCGTATTACGTCAAAGAGTTCAACCCCACTTGGGAGCTTGGGGAAAAATCCTACTTGCATGCCGCTCTTAAGGGTAAAGCTAGAATTTTAATGGCACAATTGAGGACTAGATCTCATCATTTGAGATGCAAAATTGGTAGATGGACAGTCCTCAAAGAAGCTTGGGAAGATAGGATTTGCATTTTCTGCAGCAAAAGAGTGGTTGAAACTGAATGCCACTTCATCTTTGAGTGTGCTTCCTATGAAAATATTCGTAATCAATATGAAAACAACTTGAAGGTGGGCAGTATTATCGATCTCTTTGAGGAAGCAAGGTTGCGCATAATGGCCAGCTTCTTGGTTAAGATACATAGTAGAAGAGTCGACATCGAAAAGATCCTAAAAATGTCTTAGGGATGCAACTCTTGGTCCCTTAGACCACTTGGTCTCGTGGACGTCATTAAAATTCATTCATTCAATCTCAAAGTGAGTGAAATATAAAAATACAGCTTTCCATACCATTGTTTAAATGATAACACATTAATGTTACTATGCAATTAAAATATTGTGTTAGATGTTGAGGAATAATATATTTTTTAATCATAATTTAGAATCATAAAAAAGTGATTCTTACATTATGCACCGAATTATAAATAGTTTCCTTATCAATCACAAAACATGTACTTTTTATAATTGTCTTTACTCAAGATTGTTCATGACTGCTATAGTACTTAAAAATTGTCACCAACAAATTGGAGAGCCAAATATAAATAATCAACTATATATTTCCCTTCTCCAAGAATGATAATTTCCTTGAAGATCACTAATTCAAAGATAAATAGTTTATAATAATTTAAATGTTTTATATCCTTTCTAATATCTAAAATGTATGTAGTTATAGTGTTGTTTCTTAAATCATGGTCAAAGATATATTATCTATAAAATTATAATATGAATGTTTTATATTTGTTTCAATATCTAAAATTTAGTTATTGTATACACCCATAGTGTTGATTCTTAGATCAAGAAAATTCAAACAATTAAACTTTTAACTATATATATATGGGAGGGGAGGCCACTATTGAGGAATCATGCCATGCCTCAAACCTAGGCCAACATTGATAAAGTTGAAGGGCTTCACCGTTGGGCACAACCCATAAGCCTTCTTTAAAAAAGTATGGTAGAGTCCTATTGACCTTTGATATTGGCAATGAGAGAATGGGGCTGTCAAGTGGAGGTCTTTGTTGGAAGCATTGTGTCACGTATCATTTTTATGAACAATATGATCATTCTAGTTTAGTGAACAATTATTGTGATTGACTTTACTTTAAGTAATTTTGCATATATGGAGGTAATTATTATGAGTTATATTGATAAAAATTAGAAATTGTTTTAAATATTGAATATTGATGTAAATGCAATGATTTGTTTCAGCTATGTTTTGGAGACACTAACCTATTGATGTCAAGTTGAGTGCAAATGGATATAGGTACTCGTCGAAGATGAGAGCATGGCTGAGGTAGAGATGATCTAACCACTTGGCAAGAACTGATGGATTACCCTGATGCAATCACACACATCACGTAGTTGCATATGTAGTATTGAATGGTTCTTATTGCATTAATGCGTGATTTTTAATCATTTTCAAATGCATGATGTGATTACTTTAACTTAATATCTTTTCCAAATATATTCAAATGATGTATTGTGTGTTATTTAAATAAATAATAAAATATTATTTATAAGATGTTTGGAAGATGATATGTTCCTTAAATATATATATATAAATATGCAATATTATATTGCATTTCTCTTTTGATTATTTAATTAGTTTTGTTTTAAAAAACAATAGTTAAATAATATTAAAAATAGTAATATTATATTTAGAACAAGAATGAAAGAATTATAATATATATTTCTGTCATCCATGCGACAGTAAGCTGCAAAGATATTATATTATTGTTCTAAATAGCATTTTAATTTCTCTAGTTCTATTGGTCGATTATTCATGCAAACTAAAAAATGAGATTTGAGTTCTAAACCTAATCTTGGACCGCCAAAAATAAGAAAGAAAACTTTGCTAAAAGAGCAGATCGCTCAACTAAGAAAGGACCCAGGAATTGCAGAGAGAACTGTTTTCCCTGAGCAATAGGAAGGAGAATTGGAGTTTATGACAGGAGAGAGAAAGAGAAGGCAACCGCTTCTTCTGCAAAAAAACTCTTCCTCAGGTGACTGCTATCACCAAGTTTTTCTTCTTTATTTTGCTGCATTTGAATGGCTCAGCTGTATCTGCAATAAGGACATTTTTATCTGCATGATTAGGAGGGCGACTATATTTTGTTTTGGACTATCCATGTTGTGGCTGGCCATGCCTCTTTTTGGCTGTTTCATCTTATTTTTCCTTGGCCGCTTGTTCATGTTTTGAGTTGTTCCCTTTTGTTTTTGCCTGGGCGACTTACTACTCCTTGCCATTGTACTAAACTATGATCAACCTGCGATCTTGGCCTTGGCTATTTCCTTGCCTGGCTGTTGTTTTCTTTCTAGTTGTTTATCTTATTGCCTGGCTATTTCATCTTTTATGGCCACTTATTCTCAGGCTAGTCCATTTTATGGCCGTTGGCTGCTTTCTTGGGTGATCTGGTAAAGATCGACTCTCTTGTAGTTCTTGCTGTCACCAATTTCAGAGACTTAACCTTGGGCGTTTATTTCTATTCTCTTTCAAATTTCTGACTTAAACCCTTATCAAACTATATGACGAATGATCTACCCAGCATATAGACTAAAAATTAGAGTTCTTAATAAGTCGATTTACCTTGATTAAGCCTTGACTGCCAGAAACCATATTGTTTCTCTGTCACCCTGCCTAGCCAACGTTATTATTCAGATCTTGATTCTTATGGTTGTAAACTACAAATTGATCCTCAGATGGCTGTAGATAACTCTCTGTAAAATGACATTGTGACTGTGTTTTTCTTTCGATGCTATTTTAGATAAGAATGAGTTATAGATCGAACTATTTTCTTGAATAAATAATGTGAGCATAAACTCTTAAAAGATTTAGATGAAAAGACCAGTTTCAGTAAACATTTTTCAGTATTGAAATTGCTATCCAAAACACGATTTTTAAACCATTAACTTAGAATGTCAGAAATCATATTACAAATCTAGTTCTTTATTTATCATTTATTTATTCTGCCATAGCAACATGAAGGTTATGGAGAGATGTATGTGTTTAGAATGCATTCTTAAGAGATTAGTTTCCTGTCACTGGAATGACAGTAAGTTAGAAAAATCTGAGAATGAGATTTTATAGTGTTTTATGACCGAAAATCAAATTAAACTATGTTCTGTGTTCTTTCTTTATTACTGCAATAGTTCCTGTTGCAGCAGTGACAGGAAGATTGTTTATATTGTTTTAA
Source organism: Cunninghamia lanceolata (assembly GCA_027924645.1). NCBI lineage: Eukaryota > Viridiplantae > Streptophyta > Pinopsida > Cupressales > Cupressaceae > Cunninghamia > Cunninghamia lanceolata. The sequence continues at coordinate 5,967,813 of BSBN01000165.1, read as the reverse complement.
AACTCCCTGTCATAGAAATAACATCAAGATAGATTAATATCTTAGAATCACTATTATTGAAGACATTGTGACTGAAACACAAGATTAGAAACTATATCAAATGGATAAAATTATGATTTTGATTGTATGAACAAAAGATGGTTTATTGCTTGAAAGTGTATTTTCCTTATCTGATGTTTCGGGAAAGGGATTGATTTATTAGAAATCTTGAATTTGTGATTCTTTACTTATTTTTTTGCTTCTTGGGGAAAGAAGTAGTTTTTGTATAGGAATGTATTGGGTTACTTTTGGGATTGTGATGCCGAATGTGGATATTCAGATATGACTTTTCCTCTTTTCAGGAATTGACCAGGTTACTTATATGATTAGATCTAATCGGAATGACATTGAAATAGATGTTTATTGTCTAGCAGACTTAATTATTGATATCTCTGCCACATCCTGTTGTGAGACAATTTGCTTTTCATTACTTAGAATTGCACATTCATACATCAGGGTTGCATCAGGTGTTCCCTCATGCAGTTGTTACCAGGTAGCTAGACATTTCATGCAGGGCTGGGTTTACTTCATTTCAAGAAGGGATCTGGGGAAGTGTAAATACTTCATGGTTGGGTGGAAAAGCACCTGAGCCATGTTCCCGTCTCTCAGCTTGCAGGTGGTGGACCACTTCGTTCGTGCAGCTGGAGAGTGTGTTGATTTATTATTATTGATGTACTGGTTTATTGTACCTATTTTGGATGTATTATGACATGTTTGCCAAAGGATTATGTATATTATTTCATAGTGCTAATTACCTGGATTAAGCACGTGAGCATGTAAGATTTATTGACATTGAGATTCATATTTATAAGATTATCTTTTGTTTGAGATATTGTGATTAAGCGGATTAATTACATCTATTATCTTTGAGAGTTGTATCTAAGTGGATTATTTACTTCTTTTTGATTTTGGTTATTGCGATGTTGTATTTAAGTGGATTATTTACTTCATTTATTTTTGAGTTGGATTAAATGATTTTACATGATTTGTGAGGCTTTACATTTGGTATCGGAGCTCTATGCTTAACACTAGGGCCTTTGTTTTGGAACTATTGTGCTAAAGTTGCAAACTTTATACAGATTATCCATCATGAATACAAGAAACAATGATTGTGGTGACGGATCAAGAAGTAGTCGAGGTAGAGGATCACGTGGAGGTGCACATGGAGGTGCTCGTGGTGGTTGAACTGCTGGGGATCGTGGAAATCCCAGTAATGACCAAGATGGAAGATTTGACCGTATTCTTGATCTCTTGACCCGATAGGACACGAGGATGAATAATCTTGAGTAGGAGATCAGAGGAATTCCTAGAGGTCAGAATACTAATGAAAACCCAAGGGTTGAGACACAAAATGAAAATCCAAGGACAAAAGTTCCAGTTCCTGAAGTTGGAGCTATTGCTGATAATCAAGCAAAGATAGCGGAAGAATTGGGGAAAGACCTCAAGAAAGTATCACCACCGAAATTTGATGGAAAGACCATAGGAGATGGAGCTGAGTCCTGGATAATAGAAATGGAGAAGTACTTTGGACTCTGAAACCTTTTAGATCACACTAAGGCAATGTGGGGATCTTACCAGTTGACTGGTGAAGCAGCAACCTGGTGGGATAATGAGAAGGTAGATAAAACGTTGTTACCTGGTGAGATAACTTAAGGGATTTTCTTGCAACTGTTTAGAAAAAGATGGTTACCACAGTTATTCTTCGATAAGAAGATGACAAAGTTTCATAACTTGATCCAAGGAGGTATGTCTATGACAAGTTATTGGGAAAGGTTTTCTCATCTACTAAAGTATGTTCTGCAGTATCAGACAGATCAGAGATTTTGGATTAGAAAGTTTATTTTGGGATTGAGGCCACAGATTGGAGCCGAGGTAGATATTCATAACCCACTCACTATGGATGCCACTTTTGAGAAAGCAATAAAGCAAGAGTAGAGGTTGCAGCATACAACAAATTACCATAAGCAAAGAGATGCTAAGTTTACAAATAAGAAACCACAGAATAATCAACAGAACTATCAAAATAATAACAACCAAGGCAATAATAGACAGATCAAGAATCTGAAGAGAGGCAAGAATTCTTAGGATGAGAATGGTGGAAACAAAAGAGGTGGCAATAACAATAGAAACAATAATCAGAGGGAAAGAGCTGAAGGATCAAGAGCACCTAAGGGTGGATGTTATAACTGTGGAGGAGAGCATTATGCAAATGCATGTCCACATAAAAGAGGAAACAAGAATAAACAAGGAGCCCCGCAGCATCAGATTCATGCCGTAGTGGATAATTGGAAAGCAAAGTTTCAAGCAACACCTATTTAGTTCCAAGGTAAGCTCTATGGACTACCTATTTCTATTTTAATTGGTACTGGTGCCATGGAATGCTTTGTAGATCCTAGAGTAGTATCTAAGTTATCTATTAGACCTGGACATATGAAAAACTATTGGATGGTACAATATGGCAATAATGCAAAAAAGAGGGTACACTCATGTCTAGCTTGCAGTGAGTTAGAGATTCCTAGTTTTTAGACACAAGTGAATCTGTATGTAGCATGTTTAGGCTCTTATGATGTAATTCTAGGAATCAACTGGTTAACTGAACATAAGTCTCTAGTAAACTGTGAAGACAAGGTTGCTAGATGTTTGGATGACCTAGGAAATCAAGTGGAAATTAATGGAACTAAGAGACCTTTAGAGCTTAGACAAATCTCGGCTATGCAATTGAAGAAAGCCAAGAGGAAAGGATGTGCCATTTATGTTGTCCAAGTAAAAGACCTTGATAAAGAAGAATCAGTGTTCAATTACTATCCAATCCTTAGAGATTTCAAAGATGTATTCCTGATAGAGTTGACAGAGTTGCCACCAAAGAGAGAATTTGACTTCTCAATCGACTTACAACCAGAGACTGAGCCGCAATCTAAGGCACCCTACAGAATGACTACTACAGAGTTGTATAAGCTTAAGGCACAATTGCAAGAGTTGTTAAATCAAGGGTTCATTAGACTTGGTGTGTCACCATGGGGCACACCGGTCATCTTTGTAAAGAAGAAGGATGGTACTTTGACATTATGCATTGATTATAGGATGCTTAACAAGGCTACTATAAAGAACAAGTATCCACTTCCAAGGATAGATGAGCTCTTTGATCAGATGAAAGGAGCCAAGATGTTCTCAAAGATAGACCTTAGATCCGATTATCACCAATTGCAGATTAAGGATGAGGACATCTCTAAAACAAATTTTAGGACTTGATATGGTCACTATGAGCTCACAGTAGTACCATTTGAGTTGACTAATGCTCCAGCAGCTTTCATGAATTTGATGAATAGTATTTTCAGAGATTGCTTAGATGATTTTGTGTTAATCTTCCTTGATGACATATTGATATACTCTAAATCAGTGGAAGAGCAAGAAAGTCATTTGAGAATTGTTTTGCAGCAGTTGAGAGAAAGAAATCTTGATGGTAAATTATCTAAGTGTACATTCTTTCAAGATAAAGTGCACTACCTTGGTCATGTGATCTCAGTAGAAGGGATTGCAGTTGATCCTGAGAAGATAAAAGTAATAATGGAATGGCCTGCACCGCAGAGTGTGATAGAAGTCAGAAGTTTTATGGGACTTGCAGGTTATTATAGAAAGTTTGTGGAAGGTTTTTCAACCATAGAAGCACTGATTACTGTACTTCAAAAGAAGGGTAAGAAATTTGAATGGACAGAAAGGTGTGAGCAAGATTTCCTAGTGCTAAAGGAAAAACTCACAACTGCTCCTATCCTGACCATACCAGATCCTAATGGGTACTTTATAGTTATAACAGATGCTTCAAGGGAAGGATTAGGAGGAGTGTTGATGCAAAATGAGCAAGTGGTTTCTTATGAGTCAAGAAAGTTAAAAAAACATGAGTTCGACTATGTGCCGCATGATCTTGAGTTAGCTGCCATAGTTCATGCACTTCAGATGTAGAGGCATTATCTTCTAGGTAAGCCCTTCAAGTAAAAGATAGATCATCTAGGGCTTAAGTATATATTTACTCAACCTAACCTTAATGCACAACAGAGAAGATGGTTAGAATTCCTTAGTGAGTATGACTTCAGAATTAAGTATATTAAAGGAAAAGAGAATAGAGTAGCAGATGCTCTTAGTAGGAGAAGACATCTGGCTACCATTGTTACCATGAGATCCAATTTGAAACATAAAGTGATTCAAAATCTTCAAGGGGATGATCATTATGAAAGAATAAAACAAGCTTTGGAAGTAGACCCCTTAGGTCACAGGTTTGATGGCTATGTGATAGAATCAGATGGACTTTTAAGATTTTAGGGAAGGATTTATATTCCTAACTCAAGAGAGTTGAGGAAGTTAGTACTTGAAGAGATTCACAATGCACCTTATTCAGGTCACCCTGGAGTGACAAAGATGGTCGAAGGTTTGAAACATTTATACTTTCGGCCTAGACTTAAGAGGGATGTGACAGAATCTATAGCTCGATGTTTGGAATGCCAACGAGTCAAGGCTGAGCATGTGCATCTAGTAGGATTGTTGTATCCACACAGTATCCCTAAGCACAAGTGGCAAGTGATAAGCATGGATTTTATTCAAGGGTTACCTATGTCTAAGAATAGGCATGATGTCATCTTAGTGGTTGTGGACAAGTTGACAAAGGTGGTACATTTTATTCCAGGGAATCTTTCAGAAGGTTCTATGGTCTTAGCTAAGAAATTTGTTCAGGAGATTTTTAGATTGTAGGAGTGCCTGAGATGATCATTTCAGATTGAGACACTCGCATGACATCTAGATTTTGGACAACTCTTAATGCAACTTTGGGTACATCATTGAATTTTAGTTTAGCTTATCATCCTCAAACGGATGGTCAGATAGAAAGACTTAATCAGGTGGTAGAAGACCTTCTCAGAATGTATTGTATGGATCAGCAGTATAAATGGGAGGAGTAGCTTCCATTGGTAGAGTCTGTATACAACAATTCATACCATGCATCTTTGGGAATGGCACCTTTCGAAGCTCTTTATGGGTGTAGGTGTCGAACACCTATCAGTTGGGATAGGGTGGAGGACAGAATTGTGATTCGTCCTGAAATGTTAAGAGAAATGGATGATTACATGAAGTTGATCAAGGGGAATTTGAAGCAAGCTTCAGATTGTCCAAAGAGTTATGCAGATAAGAATAGAACTTCTAGACAGTTTTTAGTTGGTGATAAAGTCTTTTTGAGGGTTAGACCTCATAAGAGTTTAGTATCATTTGGCAAAGCGTCTAAACTTGCTCCTCATTTTGTAAGACCGTTCGAAGTTCTGGAAGTGATTAATCATGTAGCTTCCAGACTTGCTCTCCTGTTTGCACTTGCCAGAATCCATAATATTTTTCATGTGTCTTTACTTAAGCTTTATCATCTTGATGCGTCACATATTCTTGATTGGCGTGCTTTACAGGTTCAGGATCCAAGAGTGGTGCTGGTGGAGCCCACTTGAATTCTAGGGAAGCACAACATTAAGTTGCACAGCAGAGATGTGGTGCAATATAAGGTCCAATGGGATCAATATTCTAAGGACAGTGCCACATGGGAGGATGCAAAGGAGATTGATAGATCTTTTCCTCATTTGAAGATATAGCTTAGATTTCTTATTCATGTATGGATTATGATACTTGATTTTGATTATTGTTTTGAGATACTTTGAGTTCAGTTATGCTTTGATACTTTGAGTTGTTGATTATGATCTTTTGATACTTTGAGTTGATGTTATTGTTTTATGACACCTTGATACTTTATTGGTGGTTGATGGACACTTTATTATTTTGATGTTTAATAAGACATCGGGATGATGTCTCTTCCAACTGGGGAAGGATGTCACCTCTCGTTTTTATGAACAATATGATCAGTCTAGTTTAGTGAACAATTATTGTGATTGACTTTACTTTAAGTAATTTTGCATACATGGAGGTAATTATTATGAGTTATATTGATAAAAATTAAAAATTGTTTTAAATATTGAATATTGATGTGAATGCAATGATTTGCTTTGGCTATGTTTTGGAGACACTAACCTATTGACGTCAAGTTAAGTGCATATGGATATAGGTACTTGTCGAAGATGAAAGCATGACTGAAGTAGAGATGATCTAGCCACTTGGCAAGAACTGATGGATGGATTACCCTGATGCAATCACACACATCACATAGTTGCATATGCATTATTGAATGGTTCTTATTGCATTAATGCGTGATTTTTAATCATTTTCAAATGCATGATGTGATTACTTTAACTTAATATCTTTTCCAAATATATTCAAATGATTTATTGTGTGTTATTTAAATAAATAATAAAATATTATTTATAAGATGTTTGGAAGACAATATGTTCCTTATATATATGCAATATTATATTGCATTTCTCTTTTGATTATTTAATTAGTTTTGTTTTAAAAAACAATAGTTAAATAATATTACAAATAGTAATATTATATTTAGAAGAAGAATGAAAGAATTAAAATATATATTCTTGTCATCCATGCAACAATAAGCTGCAAAGATATTATATTATTGTTCTAAATAGCATTTTAATTTCTCTAATTCTATTGGTCGATTATTCATGCAAACTAAAAAATGAGACTTGAGTTCTAAACCTAATCTTGGACCGCCAAAAATAAGAAAGAAAACTTTGTTAAAAGAGTAGATCTCTTAGCTAAGAAAGGACCCACAAATTGTAGAGAGAACTATTTTCCCTGAGCGACAGGAAGGAGAATTGGAGTTTGCGACAGGAGAGAGAAAGAGAAGGAAACCACTTCTGCAAAAAACTCTTCCTCAGGCGACTACTATCACCAGGTTTTTCTTCTTTATTTTGCTGCATTTGAATGGCTTAGCTGTATCTGCAATAAGGACATTTTTATCTGCATGATGAGGAGGGCGACTGTATTTTGTTTTGGTCGATCCATGTTGTGGCTGGCCGTGCCTCTTTTTGGTTGTTTCATCTTATTTTTCCTTGGCCGCTTGTTCATGTTCTGAGTTGTTCCCTTTTGTTTCTACCTGGGCGACTTACTACTCCTTTCCATCGTCCTAAATTATGATCGACCTGCGATCTTGGCCTTGGTTGTTTCCTTGCCTAGCCATTGTTTTTTTTTGGCTATTTATCTTATTGCTTGGCTGTTTCATCTTTTATGATCGCTTATTCTTAGGCTAGCCGTCATCCATTTTATGGCCGTTGGCTGCTTTCTTGGGCGATCTGGTAAAGATTGACTCTCTTGTAGTTCTTGCTATCACCAATTTCAGAGACTTAACCTTGGGTGTTTATTTCTATTCTGTTTCAAATTTTGGACTTAAACTCTTATCGAACTGCATGATAAACAATCTACCCAACATATAGACTAAAAATTAGAGTTGTTAATAAGTCAATTTACCTTGATTAAGCCTTGACTGCTAGAAACCATACTATTTATCTCTGTCACCCTGACTAGCTAGCGTTATTATTCAGATCTTGATTCTTATGGTTGTAAACTACAAATTGATCTTCAGATGGCTGTAGATAACTCTCTGTAAAATGACATTGTGACTGTGTTTTTCTTTCGATGTTGTTTTAGATAAGAATGAGTTATAGATCGAACTATTTTCTTGAATAAACAATGTGAGCATAAACTCTTAAAAGATTTAGATGAAAATACCAATTCCGGTAAACATTTTTTAATATTGAAATTGCTGTCCAAAACATGATTTTTAAACCATTAACTTAGAATGATAGAAATCAGATTACAAATGCAGTTCTTTATTTATCATTTATTTATTTTGCCACAGCGATAGGAAGGTTATGGAGAGATGTATGTGTTTAAACTGCATGTTTACCATATTAGTTTCCTATCACCGAAATGACAGTAAGTTAGAACAATTTGAGAATGAGATTTTATAGTGTTTTATGACCGAAAATCAGATTAAACTATGTTCTGTGTTCTCTCTTTATTACTGCAATAGTTCCTGTCGCAGCAATGACAGGAAGATTATTTTAATTGTTTTAAAATTTCCTGTCACAGAAATAACAGCAAGATAGATTAATATCTTAGAATGACTATTATTGAAGACATTGTGACTGAAATACAAGATTAGAAACTATATCAAATGGATAAAATTATGATTTCGATTGTATAAACAAAAGATGGTTTATTGCTTGAAAGTGTATTTTCCTTATTTGATGTTTTGGGAAAGGGATTGATTTATTAGAAATCTTGAATTTGTGATTCTTTACTTATTTTCTTGCTTCTTGGGGAAAGAAGTAGTTTTTATATAGGAATGTATTGGGTTACTTTTGGGATTTGGATGCCGAATGTGGATATTCATAGATGGCTTTTCCTCTTTTTTAGGAATTGACCAGGTTACTTACATGATTAGATCTAATCAGAATGACATTGAAATAAATATTTATTGTCTAGCAAACTCATTTATTGATATCTCTGCCACATCCTGTTGTGAGACAATTTGCTTTTCATTACTTAGAATTGCACATTCAGACATCAATGTTGCATCGGATGTTCCCTCCTACAGTTGTTACCAGGTAGCTAGACATTTCGTGGAGGGATGGGTTTACTTCATTTCAAGAAGGGATCTGGGGAAGTGTAAATACTTCATGGTTGGGTGGAAAAGCACCTGATCCATGTTCTCGTCTCTCAGCTGGTGGACCACTGGGTTCGTTCAGCTAGAGAGTGTGTTGATTTATTATTATTGATGTACTTGTTTATTGTACCTATTTTGGATGTATTATGGCATGTTTACCAAAGGATTATGTATATTATTTCATAGTGCTGGTTACCTAGATTAAGCACGTGAGCATGTAAGATTTATTGACATTGAGATTCATATTTATAAGATTATCTTTTGTTTGAGATATTGTGATTAAGTGGATTAATTATATCTATTATCTTTGAAAGTTGTATCTAAGTGGATTATTTACTTCTTTTTTATTTTGTTTATTGTGATGTTGTATTTAAGTGGATTATTTACTTCATTTATTTTTGAGTTGGTTTAAAATCTTTTACATGATTTGTTAGGCTTTACATTTGGTATCAGAGCTCTAGGTTTAACACTAGGGCCTTTGTTTTGGGACTATTGTGCTAAAGTTGCAAACTTTATATAGATTATCCATCATGAATACAAGAAATGCTGATCATGGTGACGGATCAGGAAGTAGTCGAGGTAGAGGATCACGTGGAGGTGCTCGTGGTGGTCAAATTGCTGGGGATCATGGAGATGCCAGTAATGACCAAGATGAAAGATTTGACCGTATTCTTGATCTCTTGACCCGACAGGACACGAGGATGAATACTCTTGAGCAGGAGATCAGAGGAATTCCTAGAGGTCAGAATACTAATGAAAACCCAAGGGTTGAGACACAAAATGAAAATCCAAGGACAAAATTTCCAGTTCCTGAAGTTGGAGCTATTGTTGATAATCAAGCAAAGATAGCGAAAGAATTGGGGAAATACCTCAAGAAAGTATTATCACTGAAATTTGATGGAAAGACCATAGGAGATGGAGCTAAGTCCTGGATAATAGAAATGGAGAAGTACTTTAGACTCTAAAACCTTTCAGATCACACTAAGGCAATGTGGGGATCTTACCAGTTGATTGGTGAAGCAGCAACTTGGTGGGATAATGAGAAGGCCGATAAAAAGTTGTTACCTGGTGAGATAACTTGGGAGATTCTCTTGCAACTGTTTAGAAAAATATAGTTACCACAGTTATTCTTCGACAAGAAGATGACAGAGTTTTAGAACTTGATCCAAGAAGGTATGTCTCTGACCAGTTATTGGGAAAGGTTTTCTCATCTACTAAAGTATGTTCTACAGTATTAGACAGATGAGAGATTTCGGATTAGAAAGTTTATTTTGGGATTAAGGCTACAGATTGGAGTTGAGGTAGAGATTCATAACCCACTCACTATGGATGCTGCTTTTGAGAAAGCAATAAAGCAAGAGCAGAGGTTGCAACAAAGAACAAATTACCATAAGCAAAGAGATGTTAAGTTTTCAAATAAGAAACCACAGAATAATCAGTAGAACTATCAAAAGAATAACAACCAAGGCAATAATAGACAGATCAAGAATCTGAGGAGAGGCAATAATTCTTAGGATGGGAATGGTGGAAACAAAAGAGGTGGCAATAACAATAGAAACAACAATTAGAGGGAAAGAGCTGAAGGACCGAGAGCACCTAAGGGTGGATATTATAACTATAGAGGAGAGCATTATGCAAATGCATGTCCACATAAAAGAGGAAACAAGAATCAGCAAGGAGCCCCGCAACATCAGATTCATGCCGTAGTGGATAATCAGCAAGCAGAGTTTCAAGCAGCACCTATTCAGTTCCAAGGTAAGCTCTATGGACTACCTATTTCTATTTTAATTGATACTGGTGCCATGGAATGCTTTGTAGATCCTAGAGTAGTATCTAAGTTATCTATTAGACATGGACATATGAAAAACTCTTGGATGGTACAATATGGCAATAGTGCAGAAAAGAGGGTAGACTCATGTCTAGCTTGCAGTGAGTTAGAGATCCCTAGTTTTTAGACACAAGAGAATCTATATGTAGCACCTTTAGGCTCTTATGATGCAATTCTAGGAATCAACTAGTTAACTAAACATAAGTCTCTAGTAAATTGTGAAGACAAGGTTGTTAGATGTTTGGATGACCTAGGAAATCAAGCGGAAATTAATGGAACTAAGAGACCTTTAGAACTTAGACAAATCTCGGATATGCATTTGAAGAAATCCAAGAGGAAAGGATGTGCCATTTATGTTGTCCAAGTAAAGGACCTTGATAAAGAAGAATTAGTGTTTAATGACTATCCAATCCTTAGAGATTTCAGAGATGTATGCCTTGTAGAGTTGACAGAGTTACCACCAAAGAGAGAATTTGACTTCTCAATTGACTTACTACCAAGGACTGAGATGCAACCTAAGGCACCCTACAAAATGACTACTATAGAGTTGTATGAGCTTAAGGCACAATTGTAGGAGTTGTTAAATCAAGGGTTCATTAGACCTAGTGTGTCACCATTGGGTGCACTGGTCATCTTTGTAAAGAAGAAGGATGGTACTTTGAGATTATGCATTGATTATAGGATGCTTAACATGGCTACTATAAAGAACAAGCATCCACTTCCAAGGATAGATGAGCTCTTTGATCAGATGAAAGGAGCAACAGTGTTCTCAAAGATAGACCTTAGATCCAGTTATCACCAATTACGGATTAAGGATGAGAACGTCTCTAAAATAGTTTTTAGGACTCGATATGGTCACTACGAGTTCACAGTAGTACCATTTGGGTTGACTAATGCTCCAGCAGCTTTCATGAATTTGATGAATAGTATTTTTAGAGATTACTTAGATGATTTTGTGTTAATTTTCCTTGATGACATATTGATAGACTCTAAATCAATGGAAGAGCATAAAAGGCAATTGAGAATTGTTTTGCAGTGGTTGAGAGAAAGAAAGCTTTATGGTAAATTATCTAAGTGTACATTCTTTCAAGATAAAGTGCACTACCTTGGTCATGTGATCTCAACACAAGGGATTACAGTTGATCCTGAGAAGATATAAGCAATAATGGAATGGCCTGCACTGCAGAGTGTGACAAAAGTCAGAAGTTTTATGGGACTTGTAGGTTATTATAGAAAGTTTGTGGAAGGTTTTTCAATCATAGGAGCACCGATTACCACACTTCAAAACAAGGGTAAGAAATTTGAATGGATAGAAATGTGTGAGCAAGCTTTCCAAGTGCTAAAGGAAAAACTCACAACTGCTCCTATCCTGACCATACCAAATCCTAATGGGCACTTTACAGTTATAACAAATGCTTTAGGGGAAGGATTAGGAGGATTTTTGATGCAAAATGAGCAAGTGGTTTCTTATGAGTCAAGAAATTTAAAACAACATGAGTTCAACTATGCACCACATGATCTTGAGTTAGCTGCCATAGTTCACACACTTCAGATGTGGAGGCATTATCCTCTAGGTAAGCCATTTGAGTTAAAGACAGATCATCTAGGGCTCAATTATATATTTACTCAACCTAACCTTAATGCACAATAGAGAAAATGGTTATAATTCCTTAGTGAGTATGACTTTGGAATTGAGTATATTAAAGGAAAAGAGAATAGAGTAGCAGATGCTCTTAGTAGGAGAAGACATTTGGCTGCCATTGTTACCATGAGTTCCAATTTGAAACAGAAAGTGATTTAGAATCTTCAAGGGGATGATAATTATGAAAGAGTAAAACAAGCTTTGGAAGTAGACCCCTTAGATCACAGGTTTGATGGTTATGTGATAGAATCAAATGGACTTTTGAGATTTTAGGGAAGGATGTATATTCTTAACTCAAGAGAGTTGAAGAAATTAGTGCTTGAAGAGATTCACAATGTACCTTATTCAGGTCACCCTAGAGTGACAAAGATGGTCGAAGGTTTGAAACCTTTATACTTTTGGCCTAGACTTAAGAGGGATGTGGCGAAATTTGTAGCTCGATGTTTGGAATGCCAGTGAGTCAAGGCTGAGCATGGGCATCCAATAGGATTGCTGTATCGGCACAATATCCCTAAGCACAAGTGGCAAGTGATAAGCATGGATTTTATTCAAGGGTTACCTATGTCTAAGAATAGGCATGATGTCATCTTAGTGGTTGTGGACAAGTTGACAAAGGTGGCACATTTTATTCTAGGGAATCTTTCAAATGGTTCATGGTCTTAGCTAAGAAGTTTGTTCAAGAGATTTTTAGATTGCATGGAGTGCTTGAGATGATCATTTCAAATTGAGACACTCGCATGACATCTAGATTTTGGACAACTCTTAATGCAGATTTGGGTACAAAGTTGAATTTTAGTTCAACTTATCATCCTCAAATGGATGGTCAGACAGAAAGAGTTAGTCAGGTGGTAGAAGACCTTCTTAGAATGTATTGTATGGATTAGTAGTATAAATGGGAGGAGTACCTTCCATTGGTAGAGTTTGCATACAATAATTCATACCATGCATCTTTGGGAATAGCACCTTTCAAAGCTCTTTATGGGTGTAGGTGTCAAACACCTATCAATTGGGATAGGGTGGAGGATATAATTGTGATTGGTCCTGAAATGTTAAGAGAAATGGATTATTAGATGAAGTTTATCAAGGAAAAGTTGAAGCAAGCTTCAGATTGTCAAAAGAGTTATACAGATAAGAATAGAACTCCTAGACAATTTTTAGTTGGTGACAGTCTTTTTGAGGGTTAGACCTCATAAGAGTTCAGTATCATTCGGCAAAGCGTCAAAACTTGCTCCTCATTTTGTAGGACCGTTCGAAGTTCTGGAAGTGGTTAATCCTATAGCTTATAGACTTGCTCTCCTGCCTGCACTTTCCAGAATCCATAATATTTTTCATGTGTTTTTAATTAAGCTTTATCATCCTGATGCGTCACATATTCTTGATTGGCGTGCTTTATAGGTTCAGGATCCAGGAGTGGTGTTGGTGGAGCCCACTCAAATTCTAAGGAAGCGCAACATTAAGTTGCGTAGCAGAGATGTGGTGCAATATAAGGTCCAATGGGATCAATATTCTGAGGACAGTGCCACATGGGAGGATGCAGAGGAGATTGATAGATCTTTTCCTTAGTTGAAGATATAGCTTAGATTTCTTATTCATGCACGGATTATGATACTTGAGTTTGATTATTGTTTTGAGATACTTTGAGTTCAGTTATGCTTTGATACTTTGAGTTGTTGATTATGATCTTTTGATACTTTGAGTTGATGTTATTGTTTTATGACACCTTGATACTTTATTGGTGGTTCATGGACACTTTATTATTTTGATGTTTAATAAGACATCGGGACGATGTCTCTTCCAACTGGGGAAGGATGTCACGTCTCATTTTTATGAACAATATGATCATTCTAGTTTAGTGAACAATTATTGTGATTGACTTTACTTTAAGTAATTTTGCATACATGGAGGTAATTATTATGAGTTATATTGATGAAAATTAGAAATTATTTTAAATATTGAATATTGATATAAATGCAATGATTTGCTTCGGCTATGTTTTGGAGACACCAACCTATTGATGTCAAGTTGAGTGCAAATGGATATAGGTACTCGTCGAAGATGAAAGCATGGCTAAGTTAGAGATGATCTAGCCACTTGGCAAGAACTGATGGATGGATTACCTTGATGCAATCACACACATCACGTAGTTCTATATGCATTATTGAATGGTTCTTATTGCATTAATGTGTGATTTTTAATCATTTTCAAATACATGATGTGATTAGTTTAACTTAATATCTTTTCCAAATATATTCAAATGATGTATTGTGTGTTATTTAAATAAATAATAAAATATTATTTATAAGATGTTTGGAAGACAATATGTTCCTTAATATATATATATATATAGATAAATATGCAATATTATATTGCATTTCTCTTTTGATTATTTAATTAGTTTTATTTTAAAAAACAATAGTTAAATAATATTAAAAAAAGTAATATTATATTTAGAAGAAGAATGAAAGAATTAAAATATATATTCCTGTCATCCATGTGACAGTAAGTGGCAAAGATATTATATTATTGTTCTAAATAGCATTTTAATTTCTCTAATTTTTTTGGTCAATTATTTATGCAAACTGAAAAATGAGACTTGAGTTTTAAACCTAATCTTGGACCATGAAAAATAAGAAAGAAAACTTTGTTAAAAGAGCAGATCGCTCAGCTGAGAAAGGGCCCACAAATTGTAGAGAGAACTATTTTCCCTAAGTGACAGGAAGGAGAATTGTAGTTTGTGATAGGAGAGAGAAAGAGAAGGCAGCCGCTTCTTTTGCAAAAAAAACTCTTCCTCAGGCGACTGCTATCACCATGTTTTTCTTCTTTATTTTGCTGCATTTGAATGGCTTAGCTATATCTGCAATAAGGACGTTTTTATCTGCATGATTAGGAGGGCGACTGTATTTCTTTTTGGTCAATCCATGTTGTGGCTAGTCGTGCCTCTTTTTGGTTGTTTCATCTTATTTTTCCCTAGCCGCTTGTTCATGTTCTGAGTCATTCCCTTTTGTTTCTACCTGGATGACTTACTACTCCTTGCCATCGTCCTAAACTATGATCGACCTGCGATCTTGGCCTTGGCTGTTTCCTTGCCTGGTCGTTGTTTTCTTTCTAGCTGTTTATCTTATTGCTTAGCTGTTTCATCTTTTATGGCCGCTTATTCTCAAGCTAGCCATCATCCATTTTATGTCCGTTGGCTACTTTCTTGGGCGATCTGGTAAAGATCGACTCTCTTGTAGTTCTTACTATCACCAATTTCAGAGACTTAACCTTGGGCATTTATTTCTATTCTCTTTCAAATTTCTGACTTAAACCCTTATCGAACTGCTTGATGAACAATCTGCCCAGCATATAGACTAAAAATTAGAGTTGTTAATAAGTTGATTTACCTTGATTAAGCCTTGACTGCCAAAAACCATATTGTTTATCTCTATCACCCTTTCTAGCCAGCGTTATTATTCAGATTTTGATTCTTATGGTTGTAAACTACAAATCAGTCTTCAGATGGCTGTAGATAACTCTTTGTAAAACAACATTGTGACTGTGTTTTTCTTTTGATGTTGTTTTAGATAAGAATGAGTTATAGATCAAACTATTTTCTTGAATAAACAATGTGAGCATAAACTCTTAAAAGATTTAGATGAAAATACTAGTTTCGGTAAACATTTTTCAGTATTGAAATTGATGTCCAAAACATGATTTTTAAACGATTAACTTAGAATGATAGAAATCAGATTACAAATGCAGTTCTTTATTTACAATTTATTTATTCTACCACAGCGACATGAAGGTTATGGAGAGATGTATGTGTTTAAACTACATGCTTAACAGATTAGTTTCCTGTCACCAGAATGACAATAAGTTAGCACAATCTGAGAATGAGATTTTATAGTGTTTTATGACTGAAAATCATATTAAACTATGTTCTGTGTTCATTCTTTATTACTGCAATAGTTCCTGTCGCAATAGCGACAGGAAGATTGTTTTTATTGTTTTAAAATTCCCTGTCACAGAAATAACAACAAGATAGATTAATATCTTAGAATGACTATTATTGAAGACATTGTGACTGAAATACAAGATTATAAACTATATCAAATGGATAAAATTATGATTTCAATTATATGAACAAAAGATGGTTTATTGCTTGAAAGTGTATTTTCCTTATTTGATGTTTTCAGAAAGGGATTGATTTATTGGATATCTTGAATTTGTGATTCTTTACTTATTTTCTTACTTCTTGGGGAAAGAAGTAGTTTTTATATAGGAATGTATTGGGTTACTTTTGGGATTGTGATGCCGAATGTGGATATTCAGAGATGGCTTTTCCTCTTTTCAGGAATTGACCAGGTTACTTACATGATTAGATCTAATCGGAATGACATTGAAATAGATGTTTATTGTCTAGCAAACTTATTTATTGATATCTCTGCCACATCCTGTTGTGAGACAATTTGCTTTTCATTACTTAGAATTACACATTCAGACATCAAGGTTGGATCGGGTGTTCCCTCCTACAGTTGTTACCAGGTAGCTAGACATTTTGTACAGGGCTGGGTTTCCTTCATTTCAGGAAGGGATCTGGGGAAGTGTAAATACTTCATAGTTGGGTAGAAAAGCACCTGAACCATGTTCCTGTCTCTCGGCTTGTAGGTGGTGGACCACTTGGTTCGTGCAGCTGGAGAGTGTGTTGATTTATTATTATTGATGTACTTGTTTATTGTACCTATTTTGGATGTATTATGGCATGTTTGCCAAAGGATTATGTATATTATTTCATAGTGCTGGTTACCTGGATTAAGCACGTGAGCATGTAAGATTTATTGACATTGAGATTCATATTTGTAAGATTATCTTTTGTTTGAGATATTGTGATTAAGTGGATTAATTACATCTATTATCTTTGAAAGTTGTATCTAAGTGGATTATTTACTTCTTTTTTATTTTGGTTATTGCGATGTTGTATTTAAGTGGATTATTTACTTCATTTATTTTTGAGTTGGTTTAAATGATTTTACATGATTTGTGAGGCTTTACACATTGCAAAAGCCCTTACTAGGTGAGCATAGTGCTCTTTATAGTGCCTCCTATAGTGTTTGATAGAAAAGAAGACATGGGCAACATACGAAACAAAGAGGAAAAGGAGTAGAGTTACAAACTAAAGTAAGAGAAAGAACTCCTCAAAGAATGTTGAATTGTCTAATAGTTGGGACCACTTAGTAGATAAATTTTGAAGGAGAGGAAGATCAACCCTGAGTAAGTACTTAAATAAAAGATCTTGATTGTCAATTCAAAGAGAAAATATGGACCACACGAATAAAAGACAAAGAGGTTATAATGTAGCATATTATACAAATAGAAAAGAGAATAGACAATGAAGATGGGAGAGGTTGACAATATAGAATAAATAGACATATACAGTAGATGTTTTTAGTAAGCTTTGAGAGACCATACACAAGCATTGTAGTTGAAGAAAATGTGAAGTTGAGCAAATAATAATAGAATATGTCTTGCACAATCTTGCCTATGTTGTGTGGTTATGCTAAATGATGATTATGTTTAGCTAAGAAATGTTTAGTAGAGTTAGATTTGGCAGACGAATGCATTTGACATATTAAACCTTGCTTGGTAATAACCTATACATACATCCCTATAGTAAAATATGTACAACAATAGTTCACAATAATTCTTGAGGAGTTGCATTTCTGGTGAGCTTCTAGGTCTCTCCTAGACTCGAGTGATAGGCTAGTGTGGCTCCTCAACATGCTTGGGGTGGCTATCAATCTGTGCAGGATGAGAGGATGGTTGCACATATGCTTGCATCGATAAAGAGATCCCACCATTTTGTGTAATAACCACCCTAGTTTTTTTCAAAATATTTTAACTGAAATTGAGTCCACAAACAAACTATGATACACCTTTTGATCACCTAGATCTCGGAGAGGGCAAGGTGAGAGCATATGGTGCCTCAAATACAAGAAAAAATCCAACTAGTGTAGCAAATAACAAACATCCACTTGTTCAGTGGGCATCCACTTATTCAGTGGGAATGTGTGAAAGCCACTGGAAGAATTTCTAAGCTTGACTCAAACCCATAAGGTTGATATGCCAGCTTGTTCATGCCAAATGGGTTGTGAGTATGTATGTTATGTAAACTAGCAGTAAACCATCCAGTTGTTTACAAAATGAAATGCATATATTCAAGGGCCCATGACAATACTACTGTATACGCCTAAAAATGACACGAATCATCCTAAATAAATATTCTAAATATTTATTCCATTCTTCTACCAATTAAATAAATATTCTAGATTTATTTAATTGATTCACTGTTCCATAATTAAATAAATTCAATTTATTTAATTAAAATTCTTCTAATGTCCTACACAATTAAATAATTATAAATTATTTAATTAATCCAAATTCCTCCATCCTAAGTTCTA
Organism: Cunninghamia lanceolata; assembly: GCA_027924645.1. Taxonomy (NCBI): domain Eukaryota; kingdom Viridiplantae; phylum Streptophyta; class Pinopsida; order Cupressales; family Cupressaceae; genus Cunninghamia; species Cunninghamia lanceolata. Next base: position 5,949,265 of record BSBN01000165.1, on the reverse strand, counting down.
AATTCAAAAATCCACCTCACCTTTCCACCTCACCTTGTCCACCTCATTAGGTTGCACATGTAATTAAATATATTAAATATTTAATTACCTTATTTTCCCTCACCCACATGTCCTATTTATCCTCCAGTCAGAATTAGTTAACTCATCAATCAAATCTATTAACTAATTAGTCATTTGAGTTCACTGATCAATCAATTCAGTCAACTCCCCAATCAATTCACTTAACTGATTGGTTCATTCTGTTAACTGATCAATCAATTCAGTCAACTCCCCAATCAATTCACTTAACTGATTGGTTCATTCTGTTAACTATTCAATCAATTTGTCACATCCCCTCTTTCAGGATGGAGCTGAGACACTTGTCACATTTCCACTGGTTGCACATTCCTCAACCATCCTCAGCCATTGATCTTCATAACTCCTCTCAACCGTTGATTCTCATTCTTCTGAGTCTATAAATGAAGCTTCATCCCTCCACTCTAATCATCTAGGCTTTTGACATCGTTACTCTGCAGAAATATCACCAGTGCGCCTTTGGCACCCTTTTACCATCCACAAGCTTGAGATCACATACATGCCTTGGAGCTCATCTTCATTGCATATCACTATAACCATTTACCATCGACTTCCTCGAACATAGCTTAAAAGAGTGCACTCTCTAAGGGCTCACTTCATCTGCAAAAGGACGATTGTAATAGGCAAACAACAGAAGCATCGATTTCAGGGAAGGTTTGCTTTGTGTTATTCATTGCTATTTTTGTTTAATCTTTCTTGTTATCTCCTATTCTGTTGATGTTTGGGTCTTATATAATTCATTTGATTGATCCGCATTTTACCCTTACATTTTTGGCGCCCACCGTGGGGCCTTTGCCCCTTTATCTCATCAAAATCTGAGCTTTTTTGAAGGCAGGTTCCATACTGGTCACGCACAGACACGCATAGGTTATTTCGGCGCATTTGAACATTTCTGTGGCGCATCTATCCCTTTTTGCAGCACTTTTATTCTTCCTGCGCTTCTGTGTATTCTTACTGCGCTTTTGCGCACTGTTACGACACTTCTGTCATTATTGCGCATCTGTTCATTTGTGCTGTGCTTTTGAAGACTGTTACTGCGCATTCATTATTGCTACGCATTTATTCATTTTCACAGCACATACGTGTAATATTGCGGCGCATTCATAGTTGCTGCGCTTCTGTTGATTATTTCTGCGCATCTAATCACTGAAGCTGTGCTTCTGTAATAGACTGAGGTTTTAGTACTTTTCTAGGGGAATTTGCTAACGCTAACCTTTTCGCAGGTGTTTGCTGGAGCTGTTTTGCAGGATAGGTTCGGGTTTAGTTCCATATAGTTGCATCTAAATAGTTCACACTTCACTTTCCAAAGGATAGTAAAATTGATGTTCATTCAAATCTTCATCTAGCTCTAATTAGGGAGAAAGTAACTGGATTATTTCTTGCTTGCATTGCAACACCTTCCAAGTTATTGCTATCTAAGTTTAAAACTAAACTCACCATTGATCTTGAGGTTAAAATGAACTATTGCTATGTCGTGAGACCAAAACTTCAAAGTTAACTATCTCGTGCTACGCAGTTTAAAACTGAACTCACCATTAATCTTGAGGTTAAAATGAACTATTGCTATATCGTGAGACCAAAACTTCAAAGTTAACTATCTCGTGCTACGCGGTTTAAAACTGAACTCACCATTGCTTTCTGGGGTTAAAACTCAACCAATGCTATCTTGCTAAAATCACTTCAAAGTTCTGTGTTTGAGTAGATTAGCCCATTTAGTTTTTCACTTTTAACTAGGTTGGATTAATCAGTGTATTCTGTGCTTGACGAATGACAATAGGTTTATGCTCTCCCCTCTTTTGGGTGATCAAAGTGCCAGACTTGTCATTCTATTTGTTTAACCTTTAGGAGGGGCCTGCCGTTGGATGCACGCTTGTCCAAGTGGGAATGACCCTGAGTGGTAACAGGCTAACGCCAAGCCCTACCAAGCCACTTAAAATAAATTGTGCTTGAGGTGAAAACTTCCTGCAACAAGTGCTATTATGTTACACCAACGGCCAACCTCCCCCAAAACCCTCTCAGGCGCAACCCTTTGAGGCTGGGAGACTCCATAACGGAGAGTAGTGCCACCGCACGTGTAACCACTTGAATGGTTGCCCGCATTAAATACCTTTTGTTCTAGTGGCCCAAATCCCTTATAATCCATTTCTCGCCTAGGATTTTTGTGCTTGCTTTTGTTCAATTTAGTCCAAAATAGAGTCAAAAAAAACTACAAAAACAATGAAAAACTACAAAATATTCTTTGTGCTTGCTATGTTTTCTTGCTGTTAATTCATAATATCAGATCAGGAAGACCTTTTCCAGCCAAAAAATACCAAAAATAGAAGAAAAATCCAAAAATTTTGCCAAAAATATCAGAGCTGCGCATATACTCCTTTCTGCTGCGCATTTGTAGCGACTTGCTGCGCATTTGTAGAGACTTGCTGCACATATACACTGTTGCTGCACATATACTTACTGTTGCTGCGCATTTGCATTTAACCAGAGCTGTGCATATACTGCGACTTACGGCCATTTGTTCATTTCTGCTGCGCATTTGTTTCGGTGCATATGCGACAGTGAGCACTTGCCCTATTTTTGAGAGAATATTTTCACTTGATTGGAGCACCCATTTCAGCCTAGTTTCACTTTCTGAGATCATAATCAACCTTGCAGTTAGTCTTCATCTGTTTCACCCAAGTCTCTCTTTCATCAATCGTCTCATTCACTTTCTGTCCAAACGCCTCTTGTCTCAAAGTCAGTTTGTCCCATACCAATTCGACATAGGTCCCTTTTTCGTGTCATTAGTGAATTCACGTGAGCCTAGTAGGTCGCAGTACCTTTGCTAGTAGTCTTGTTGAACGACTAAGCCCTACACAGTAAGACTGGTATCGACTACCCTTACTAGCAGCTAGCGTCTTGTGTCAACTGTCTTACTTGAAGTCATTGAGTGAGAGAATCCTTTGTCCAAATCTTGTCCTAGGTATCCCATTCACAACAGTCTCAGTCGGCACCTCGCCAAAATTTCTAATCCTGGTCCACTTCATCCCACCTCCCCTTGCATGGTTCTTACTCAATCCCAGTACAACAAGCAAATTGAAATGGCCGACTCATCTGATCACCTCGCCCCACCACGTGGTGGTGACGAAGAAATTTCTCATGAAGAATTAGTAGCGCACATCCAAGATAGAAAATTCCAACGCCTGGTAGAGAGGGTGCTCCTTGAAGACCCCCATAAATACTTCCACCATCTTGCTAATCTCGGAGTCAAACTCCCCACAGACTTTGACATAAGCTCCATCGTGGAAAATGTAGACAATGATCATGAGTGGAGATGTGATGATCATGAGAGGGGCACGAATGACACAGTCCCACATGCAAATGAGAGAGATACAAAAGATAGAGGCAAGAAACCCATAGATCAAAATGCTCCTATGGAAGACGTGAGACAACAAATCGAAAGTCTAAAGCAAGAAATATCCAACCTTAAGACTGGTACAAGTTCCAAGCAATACTCTTTGGAAGATATAGCTTCGTATCCTTTTGACAAAAGTTTGGTCATGAGACCCTTCCCTTTTCAGTTCGGAGTCCCAAAGTTTGACAAATCCAAAGGGAAGGGGGACCCTAGAGATCATATCTGGGAATTCAATGCCGCATGTTTAGAAGTAGCTCACAACGAGACCTACTTGATGAGACTATTCCCAAGATCCTTAGGTGGTCAAGCTATGGAGTGGTTCTCGCGCCTCCCACCAGGAATCAAAACTTTTGATGAACTTGTCAATAAATTTATAATGCACTTCTCTTACAACATAGAACACGAGGTATCTATGCTAGATCTATGCAACACCAAACAAAAGAGTGGTGAGTCATTCACCACCTTCTTACAACGATGGAGACAGCTAGCTAGTAAGTGTTCTTATGATATACCTGAGAAGCAACTATTGGAAATGTTTGTCCACAATTTGAATACTGATCTGAGCTATCAAATTCAGATACAATGCCCTACATCATTCTCAAAAGTCATCGAAATGGTCTTATTCATCGAAAAGGCTATGATCACTAAAGGAGCTATCAAGCTATACAAGGACATGCCTAATTCCAATTACACAACGGATAAATCAAAGTTTTGGACCAAGAACAAGAATGTGGTCAACGATGGGGTAGTTGACGCCAAGGCGGCAGCTCCTAAACAACAACCCATATTCACTCTTAAGGGAGAAACAAACAATGGTGCACTCAACAAACCACCCTCTCGGGAGCTTAGACCTTGGTTCAATTCAAACCCAAGGAGAAAATTCACACCGTTAGGTGAGTCTCAAGAATCAGCACTAAGGAAGTTGTTGGCTAACAACGAAATTTCTCTACCGCCAACAAGTGATTACGAGCCTATAGTCAAACCTCCCTACTGGAAAGACATAGACTATTGTGAATATCATCGAGGAAGGGGGCATACAACTAACAACTGCATCCGCCTCAAAAATGTCATACAGGATATACTGGATCAGAATCAGGGAGGGACACAATAGCATACCTCCAATGAAACTCATGTGGCCTACAGGGATCCACTTCTAAATCATAACAGGCCATATAACAACCACAACAACAACAACCATGGCCACAACAACAACAGCAACAACAGCAATGACAACAACAATAATCGCAACCGGCCAAATCAGAACAGCGGGACGAGTAATGCTAACTATGCAAGTGTTCCATTTGACTACACCATAAACTGCATTTATGAACATATTCCGCAGGTCAATGTCATCTCACCCAACCAACAACCAGGACCTAACCGAACTGGTTGTAGTATAATTACCCGCAATGGTAAAGTCATGCTCAATACCGTTCCTCCAAGGTTGTCACCATCTCCATCCACCTTCCGTCAGTACAATGTCATCGACCAGTTACAGAAAACTCCGGCTCACATTTCCATATTGGAGCTATTGCGTCTATCTCCTTCTCATAAGGAGATTCTTGAAAAAGCCTTAGTGGAAACCACTGTCCCCACTAACCTGGCTCAAGAGAAGTTCTAGACCATGGTAGGCAATCTGACATCCTCCAATTCCATATCGTTTACTGAGCAAGATGACCTTTCTGTATCTCAACCCCACAACACCCCTCTGCACATTGTCGCATTCATACACAAGCACCGCATCAAGAGGGTTCTCATTGATGGGGGTGCTGGTTTAAATATTTGCACATTGAAGCTAGTCCTTACACTGGGGTTCTCCGAACAAGCAGTTGATCCAAGGAGGAAAATTACCATTAAGGCATATGACGAGGAAGAAAGAACCACAAAAGGAACGGTTGTCCTACCCATTCAAGTGGGACCGGTAATTAAAGATGTGGTGTGCCAAGTCCTTGATCGGGAGCTTGCTTATAATATTCTACTAGGGAGACCATGGATCCACGCCATGAAGGCTGTCCCCTCAACCTATCATCAATGCATTAAGTTCCCGCACAATGGCAAGCAGGTCACCATTCAAGGCGACCCAGACCCCTACCAACACTACATTTCTTTCCATGCCAAACCCGAATGTGTCATACCCAACAACAGAGCCTACATTTCCCCTACCCCGCAATAGGACCATACCACTAAAGCTTCCTACTCAAGACCCAAACCACTGAAACTTACCATAAAAGAAAGTGGCATGGGGGAATACTCCATTGAGCACAGCCTCAACCTTGCCAAGATGCCTTTGTCTCCTCACTCTTTTGGCCAACCCAAACATCCACCCAAACATTTTCCAAAGCCATCTGCTCCTCCTGTAGCTCCCGCAAATCCCTTCGTAAAATGGGGGACCTTATCTGATGAAACAGAGGAGCGAGATCTCCTGCAATGGCTTTATGCTGAAGAAGAAAACACACCCCAAGAACCGCCTAGACTCCCTACAGAACTCTATGGGCGGGGTGAGACTATTTTGCACAGGATGGGGTACGAAGGATAAGGCCCCATAGGCCTCAGAAAAGAAGGAATCATTGAACCTATACAACCTTCTTCATCTTCTTCGGCTAGAAACACAAGTGGCCTAGGATACAAAGGCAAGGGTAAAGCCAAGGAAAATGCCTACCTTGTGGAGACAATCCAAACACTCCAAGTGGACAGCGACACGGATTCAGTTGATTCCAATGAGTATGAGTGGGATGAGCTAACAGAGCACTCCTACGACGACAAAGAGGTTGACACCATCCAAACTCTTAGCCCCTACCATGAGGGACAAATGCAATGGGATAGACCACTGGAGTCTGATTTGCCCACCCCTGAGATTATGGCTTTTGAGGAAAGTTTAGATTCCATTGCGATAAACAACTTGGAAGAAAGTACCACCTTGAACTCTACCCCCGCCAATGCTCATAACATTTCCATTCACACCATCAATGAATCGGGTCTCTCATCCGACTCCCTTCCCCTCTTACACCCTGAGCTTATTGACTGGGATCTGAAAGGAACCCCCCAACTAGATATGTTCCAGAACGATGATGCTTACATTGATTATATGGAACTTAGGGACCACTTGCCAAAAGGAGATCATAAAGCTGGTTTTGCTATCGAACTGAATACTGTGGCTTACTTCGGGGAGGGTGCCAAGCCTTCCAGTCGCAAAAATATCAAGATAAAAAATGGATCTGACAGTGAAAACTGCCTTGCGGTAGTGTCAGATCATAAAATAGTAAAAAGAAAGGATGCATCTGATGGTGAAAACCCAACTGTGGCACCTGACGATGGAATGCTTGACACTCTCCCTAGTGATATGTACCAGGAAAGGTCACAGATTGTGGTGGAGCCAATAGAGCCCGTGAATATTGGAACCGAAGAGCAACCCAAGATTATCCACTTTGCCAAATCTCTCACATTGCTAGAGAAAACCAGGTTTGTACCATTCTTTAAGAAGAAGAGAGGCAGCTTTGCTTGGTCATATGCCGACATGCCAGGTTTAGACCCAAACCTGATTCTACATCATTTGCCATTGGATCCAGGGGTGAAACCAGTAAAGCAGAAGCTGAGAAAGATGCATCCTCACATAGCACTTTTGGTCAAAGAAGAACTCAAGAAATTGCTAGATGTGGGGTTCATTAGAGCCATAGATTACCCAGAATGGATATCTAATATTGTGCCAGTGTCTAAACGAGATGGCCGGGTTCGACTATGCAATGATTTTCGAGACTTAAACAAAGCATGCCGCAAGGATGACTTTCCATTGCCAAACATCGATATCATAGTCGACCTGACTGCAGGACATACAATGCTATCACTCATGGATGGATTCTCAGGGTATAATCAAATCAAAATAGCAACAGAGGATCAACACAAAATAGCTTTTACTTGCCCATGGGGTACCTTTTGCTGGAATGTCATGCCTTTTGGGCTGAAAAACGCAGGTGCTACATATCAGTGGGCCATGACAACTATATTCCATGACATGATGCATGTAACTATGGAGGACTATGTTGATGATATCTTAGCAAAATCTCTCACAAGGGACTCACACTTGGATGTCCTAGAAAAAGTCTTTCAACGGTTGGACCAATTTCAAGTCAAACTGAACCCGAAGAAATGTGTGTTTGGGGTAACTTCAGGCAAGCTGCTAGGCTTCATCGTGTCGGCAAACGAAATAGAGGTAGACCCTGCCAAGGTCAAAGCTATAATGGACATGCCACCGCCCAAGACTCTAACTCAGTTAAGATCCCTACAGGGCAAGCTGCAGGCCATCCGCAGGTTCATCTCACAGCTGGCAGACAAGTGCCAACCTTTCAGCCACCTCCTACATAAGAACATTCCATTTAAATGGGATGAGCGGTGCGAAGAGGCATTCAACAAGCTAAAGGAGTACCTTATGAACCCTCCTATACTCATGCCTCCGATCCAAGGAAAACCTTTAATTCTCTACATATCTGCTACACCCACTGCTCTTAGGGCCCTTCTAGCACAGCAAGACTACGAGAACAAGGAGAGAGCTGTATACAACATTAGTCGAACCTTAGTGGGCTACGAGTTGCAATACTCACAGGTAGAACAATCATGCCTTGCGGTGGTTTTTGCTTCACAAAAACTCTGACATTACATGTTGGCACATCCTGTCAAACTCATTGCCAAGATCGACCCACTGAAATATCTTCTCAGCAAAGCAGCTCTCACAAGTCAACTAGCAAAATGGGTTATGCTTCTTAGTGAATATGATATAGAATATGTGGACAAAAAAGCCATCAAAGGACAAATCATAGCTGACCAACTGGCTGAGGCACCATTACAAGACACTTCACCAATGCAGTTTGAGTTTCCTGATGAGTCTTTATTCACTCTGTCAACATCTCCTTGGAAACTCTACTTCAATGGGTCTTACACCAACCATGGATCGGGGGCAGGTATCCTATTTATCACCCCCCAAGGCGACATAATTCTGAAGTCCTACCGGTTGTTATTTCCATGCACAAACAACATAGCGAAATATGAGGCCTTGGTAATTGGTCTCAAGATGGCCACTGAGTGGAAAATCCAAGCACTATATGTCTACGGTGATTCTCAGCTTATCATAAATCAGGTCAACGATGAGTATCAAACCAAAGATGAGAAGCTCATCCCATACAAACGGATGGTCGACGACCTCAAAGAACACTTTGGGACCATCTCCTTCGAACAAATACCCAGGATAGAGAACAAAGCAGCAGATGCAATGGCTACCATAGCCTCTCTTCTAGAAATACCTGAATATGAGTCATGGTATGAGTTCTTAGTGGAAACCATCCGGCAACTGGCTTATGATCTCCTTGAAACCCATTCCATTTGTCTCCTAGTCGGATCTGATTCACCTTGGTACGGTAAGACTTACACTTACCTCAAGGACAATATTCTCCCACCAGACCTCTCTTCCAACCAAAAATGAACTTTCATCCGACAAGCCTCTCGTTACACCATCATAGCCGATACCCTTTACCGACGTGGTCTGGATGGTACTTTGCTCCATTGTTTGGAACAAGAAGAATCCATAACTGCCTTGCGAGACGTACATGAAGGGATATGCGGAACACACTCCAGCGGTCCTTCCTTAACCAAGAAACTCATGCGTTTGGGTTATTACTGGCCAAATATGGAAATGGATTCATATCAGTTCGTCAAAAAGTGCAAACAGTGCCAAATACACGGGAACTTGATCCATGCACCTGCTCAAGAGTTGAGACCTTTAACGACACCCTGGCCCTTTTGCTAGTGGGGACTTGACCTTGTGGGAAAGACTCACCCACCCTCTTCCAACGGCCACAAATTCATCATTACCGCCACTGAGTATTTCACAAAGTGGATTGAAGCTGTTCCCCTAACCACCGTCACAGGAAAGCAAATTTCCTCTTTCATTCTGAATTACATTATCTGCAGATATGGCATCCCTTCATCCATCATAACGGATAATGGAAGACCATTCAAAAATTAGGATGTCTAGGAACTCTGTGAGCGTTTCAAAATCCAACATCGTTTCTCCACTCCATACTACCCCCAAGGTAACGACCAAGCTGAGGCATCGAATAAAACCATTCTGAAAATCCTAAAGAAAACTGTCAATGAGGCTGGTCGCGATTGGCATGTCCAACTCAATCTCGCTCTGTGGGCCTACAGAACCAGTATACGCACTCCCACAGGTGCTACACCCTACGCCCTTGTCTATGGTTCAGAAGCCATCCTCCCCATTGAGGTTGAACTACCATCCCTCAGGGTGTCGTTGAAAGGTCTCATATCAGACGAAGAATACAGAGTCTCCAGGTTACAAGAACTAGAGCTGCTAGAGGAAAGGCGTTAGAAAGCCTTCGATCATCTTAAAGCATATCAATAGATGATGTCAAGAAGCTATAATCACAAGGTTCGTCCAAGATGCTTTAAGGTTGGGGACCTCGTTCTCAAAGAGAATCCTCGCAATCAACAAGACAGAGAAAAGAAAGGCAAGTTCGAACCTAACTGGCTTGGGCCCTATGTGATTGTAGCGGCTTACGGATCGGGGGCATATCAGTTGGCCACTTCAGAGGGTGAGTTGTTAGATGATCCAATCAATAGCATGCACCTTTGCCAGTTCTATACCTAGGAGAACCCCAATGCAAGGGGGCACAATAAAATCAAAAATCAAAAAATCAAAAAAGTTGAAAAGAGAAAATACAAAAAAAAATCGGAAAAAATAGAAAACATACAAAAAAATCATCCTTTGGTGAAAACCTGGCAAACAGGCGCCTTGGATAGGTATCATGATGAAAACCTGGCAATCAGGTGTCATGTTACTTTCTAGCTTCTCGTGCAAATAAAAGCAAGTGATAAAAACCTAGTAAACAGGCGTTACTTGTGATAAACCACCTTCTCCATCTTTGGGAATCCAATCACCTTGAGTCCATTCTTTCTCCATTTGCCCCATTCGACCCATATCTATCCCACATATAAACACTTGACAGTTACCTATCATGGCTTGATACTCTCCTTGAGGCCTTGTCAACCAAGGTTTTGTCCCATACCGTCTCCTCAATGTGAGCCTAGTATAGGGTCTCTTGTCAGTATCCATGGTCCAAGTCCGTGAACTACGTTGCCTCTGCGTCGTCATGTAGGCAAGGCCATTATTCTAATGTGCCCCCGAGGCTTCCATGGTCCCATTCATCCCCTTTCTTGTCTTCATTCTTGTCATCTTTCTTCTAGTCCATCCATGGTCCATTAGGGTTTACCCCGAACTACGTTGCCTCTGCGTTGTCACATAGGCAAGGCCATTTAGCAATGCGCCCTCGAGGCAGTAGGTCAGTCCCTTAGGGTCCGTCTCCCCAATAAGGATTGTGCAATCTTCTCACCAAGCAAGCAAATGCAAGCAGAACCCGAGCCTCAAGCAGAAATCTTGACTGTGAGCATCTTAACCTATCCTATGCAAAGAAAATACCCAGGTCTTCTAAATGATTTTATGCAAATTAAGGCAAGAAATAAACACATATCAACGCAAATATGCTTTTGTAGATCGGAACCATGGTTAAGTTACAGAGTCTTGATTTTTGTTATCATGTCTTTCTATGCTACTCGAGGATGCCAAAAGCTAGAGATGCTATGATGGGGGCATGATTATTTTCTTTGTTTGCTATTTGTGGATTAAACTTTAGTAATGTGAAGCCTTGTCTAAGGACATGATCAACAAGAGATCATTGAGGACATCAAAGGTATAACATGAACGGGGGCAATCTTTGTTTGTTGAAACGCAAGAAGTACTCAGGTCATCTAGATTCAATTTTGACTAGATGCTTGTATTAACTTGCTAAATCAAAATCCATGTAAGCGGTACTCAGGTCATCTCGGTTCATTTATACCTAGATGCTTGTATTCACTTACAACATTTCAGAAAATGTACCAAAAATAAAATGCCCAATGATGAAATAAAGCACTCCAAAAGCAAAGCATCCATCCTATATCCATTTATACATCCATACCATACCCCATGCAATAAAGATCCAACAATGCAGAGTATAGTTACAAATAAAAGCTTGTGAGTCCTTCTATCGAGTCTTTCTTCTATCAATCAAATTTCTATCTATCATCATATCTTTCATCCTTGTCCAGTCAGTCTGAGCAATGATTAAAATACAGGTCCATCCTTAATCCATACCAATCAAGTCAAGTCAATCTTGCACAAATGATCCACTCACAATCAATGGTCTTGATCCTTGTCTGGTTGTAAACCAACTCGATCAGTTAATCAATCAATTATCTTATACAGGATGTTGCATTATCGAAATCAGACCAATACATGCGTCTTACATGACATGCTTCATTTCCTAAAACTAGACATTATCCTTCATGTTGCTCTAGGGATCTATCATTCCCCGCCATGACAACATGCCTGCCATGTTGGTCTAGGGATATATCGTTCCTCGCCATGACAACATTGTTGTATATCATTATCAGTACATCATTGGTTTACTGCTTGACAAGGGCAATACCTTGTTTGTTCTTGTGTCATTTGCGCATACTTGCTTGCTTGCTTGTGTGTGTCATCATTCCATCTTGCATCGCGTATCATTCAACTCTTTTCTTCATCCCTTTTCCTCCAACCTATCCTAACCCCTTCGTCTTCGTGAGATTGTTCGTCTCTGATTCTTTTGCCCTTTTCCCGTCCAATCTCCCGAGGGGGCATCCTATCATCATAACTTGTACCAGGGGCAAACTGGGGCATGTATCATTGTTAGACTACTTATTCTTTGAAGCAACGCTGTAAACTGCATTGCATCAAAGAGGGGCAAAATGTATACGCCTAAAAATGACACGAATCATCCTAAATAAATATTCTAAATATTTATTCCATTCTTCTACCAATTAAATAAATATTCTAGATTTATTTAATCGATTCACTGTTCCATAATTAAATAAATTCAATTTATTTAATTAAAATTCTTCTAATGTCCTACACAATTAAATAATTATAAATTATTTAATTAATCCAAATTCCTCCATCCTAAGTTCTAAATTCAAAAATCCACCTCACCTTTACACCTCACCTTTCCACCTCATTAGGTTGCACATGTAATTAAATATATTAAATATTTAATTACCTTATTTTCCCTCACCCACATGTCCTATTTACCCTCTAGTCAGAATTAGTTAACTCATCAATCAAATCTATTAACTAATTAGTCATTTGAGTTCACTGATCAATCAATTCAGTCAACTCCCCAATCAATTCACTTAACTAATTGGTTCATTCTGTTAACTAATCAATCAATTCAGTCAACTCCCCAATCAATTCACTTAACTGATTGGTTCATTCTGTTACCTATTCAATCAATTTTGTCACATCCCCTCTTTCAGGATGGAGCTGAGACACTTGTCACATTTCCACTGGTTGCACATTCCTCAACCATCCTCAGCCGTTGATCTTCATATCTCCTCTCAACCATTGATTCTCATTCTTCTGAGTCTATAAATGAAGCTTCATCCCTCCACTCTAATCATCTAGGCTTTTGACATCGTTACTCTGCAGAAATATCACCAGCGCGCCTTTGGCACTCTTTTACCATCCACAAGCTTGAGATCACATACTTGCCTTGGAGCTCATCTTCATTGCATATCACTATAGCCATTTACCATCGACTTCCTCGAACACAGCTTAAAAGAGTGCACTCTCTGAGGGCTCAATTCATCTACAAAAGGACGGTTGTAATAGGCAAACAACAGAAGCATCGATTTCAGGGAAGGTTTGCTTTGTGTTATTCATTGCTATTTTCGTTTAATCTTTCTTGTTATCTCCTATTCTGTTGATGTTTGGGTCTTATATATTTCATTTGATTGATCCGCATTTTACCCTTACAACTACCATCTAGGGCTTACAACCAAAAACAATATTGCTTAAATCCATCCATCTAGCTAATAATATAATTCTGATATATAATTTCAAGTTGTAGTTACAACTAAATCAGAACAACATATATTAAGTAATCATCAAATTGCAAAAGGGAAATCATAAACCAATGCTCTACCATTGTTGTTTGATGTAGAGAACACTGTAGAGGCTGTCCAGACTGTTGGTGATGGCCTGAATTGGAGCTACACACATTGTTACCCTACTGAAATCTCTGTCACAACCAACACTCATGTCTGATATGTAGGTCAATAATCTAATTATGCACAAAAAACACTAAACACACTCCCAAAACACACCCCAACACTATCCCAACTAATCATATCATTGTAATGAATACATCCAACTCATACCAATTTCTCCTATCAAATTGAAAGCATTAATCTATTGCCTAGAATTATTTATTAGCTCTATACCCTACTGGTACAGCAGTGCTGGGAAACCCCAAAATGCTTGTAACTTCACAAATTCACCACATAACAACAAAATATTAGTTGCAACCCCCTACTACAACCTTAGTGCCCACAAAGAAAGTGATAGACTCCCAAAAGGAACAACGATTTATTTTCTAGGGATCACATACTTTTTAGGAAGGTATGACAACTTAGGGAAATGTACGACAACCTTCTTGGAGTCAAATAAAGTATTCAAATTGCTCATTCAACAATTCTTGTCTTTACCTTCTCACAACAAGACAAAAAACCAATTCCCACGTCCTTTCCAATCTCATGTTTGGCATAAATCAAATTTTCCATGGTACATATACTCCAGCAAGGTATGACTATAGCCAAAAAAATGGTATGATTGGTACTTTCGTTGATCAAACACTTGAAATCTAAAGAATCCTCAAACATCACACCAAAATTAATAGCAAATCAATCAACTCATAAAACATCAAAATTTCTCAAACCTAATTTACTGTAAATCGACTCCATTGAAGCTCCTTGTTATTTCTGAATTAAAATCACCAGATATTCTAGCTAGGGTCGGTCTTCCATAACCAAAACCAGAAGGAAAATGAGGGATGCAACCTCACAGGACAAAGCTTGGTAGCTCTCCACATAATTTCATATCAGAAAATGCATAAACTCTCATGAGTGTTCAAAATTCTATTTTATATCTCCCCATGCATGCCAAAGATGAATAAGATATATTATATTGCATTATGGGCTTCATGTGTATTTATTTCCCACTAAAGTGGGCGCTCACTTTGGGAAATAAAATAATCTTTTTTACCAACGCTCACCAAGCCATAAAAGCCACTTTTAAAATAACTTTAGTTGTCAACTTTAAAATATAAAGTTAAAACCAAAGACAACTTAATGTAATTATTTTAAAAGTCATTTCCCTTAAAATGACCTAGTTAGTCTTCGGGAAATTCACGGAAACAAGGTTAGCCATTATTAAATTAATTACCGATGGAAAGGGAACATTACATTTTGGTTCTATTGTTGAGACTTGCATGAAAAGCTAGTTGAAGTCTTATTACCAAGGAATTTAAGGTTGTGTGTGCATCGTCAAAATCAAAGTGCACAAGAATAGTAATGTAGAGCATGTAATGACTGGTCTATCAACATTCCTCATACATATTGGTGTAAATAAGCAAATATTGAAAAAAAAAGAAACTAGATAGACATGGAGATCAAGAGTCTTAGAGGGATGTGACTAAAACATTTGTTAGAATTTTTAAGATTTTCAACACCTTTACAAGAATTGCCAATAATTCCTAAGATATTTTGGGAATTGATAAATCAGAGTATAGAACATGAATTTAAATTTAAATGGAAGTAAAGACACATGGATCATTTGTCATTAGATCGAGTAGAAGCATGGTTTAGGCAGGATTTTGTTGAATTTGCTAGGAAATATGTAGTTCAACAATAAGTGAAGCTTAAAATGTGGTTGGAAAATGAAAGTTATGATCTTTTATATAAGTGTTTCTTTGTTGAATTATGTGAAGTAAGTTTTAACTAGATCTTTGCATATAGTCAAAACCATTTTAGGAATTTTGGACAAACATAAGTATAGACTAAGCACATGTTGAAATGTTAACCAAACTCAATGAAGAATGGACTAGAGCTATTCATTTTTGGTGGGAAAGTATTTTGTGAATTTATGTTAAAGGTTACAATAACCACATAATCATGTTTAGAGGAAGCGACATTCCAAATCTTGAGGGAACCAAAAGGTAAATTTGTCCATTCCATTTACCTTTGGGTAAAGAAGTTCATAATAGATTTAGGAACTGATAATTTTAAAATGGAAGGCTAAATTATCTTGTGTTGAGAGTTATGCTGAAGAAAGAGGATGTTGATGTAACAAGGGTGTAGAAATGATATATTGAGATAACCAAGAATTGAATGAAAGAGAGAACATGTAAGTTTGGTATAGAGAAAAGTGCAAGAGCAAAGGATGTTACAAGAAACTACGAAGACCTAGAGAAAAATGAGAGGTTGTTGTAAAGTTGGAAATCACCTACTTCACAATTTATTTATTATGCACACATTTTAGTGCACATTCCCTTAGTATGTTTTATGAATCATTTAGCTGATTCCCAAGCCTTAAAACCTTTTTTCAAGATGCAACGTGGTCCCAATCTAGTTCAATATCTATTTTCGATCATTTCATAACTTTATGAAAACTTATGTCCACCTAGATACCAATGTAATCGTGGTAGTGTCTTCACACACTAAATTGTTTTAGAACAATTAAAAGCTACTTCTAGCGGCATTTTTTAATTTTTGAAAGACAATAAGTGTGTAGATTTTATGAATATGCTATTTCAAACCTTACTATTCATTCACTCTTGCATTCAATCTCCTACGGTAATTTTGGAATTCGCTCTCTATCATTTGAATTTTGATTTTTGGCTATTCTTTTCTTGTGAGTTTTTTGAAGCTCTTTCTTCCATATTCCTATGAACTCTATAACTTCCAACCATTTCACCATACCTAATATTAATCCTCTAGCTTTCTTCCTTATGTAAAACCAACAACCTCACACCCATTCCCTTTGGCATCTTGACAAAACCACATTTCTCTTAACTTCTTCCATACACTAGAGCACCAACACACATGTTTAGAGGGTTTTAGGATTTATAATTGTTTAATTATTTCTATTTACTTGCACCAATGCACCAAGGCCAACACACAATCCCAACATTTATCTGCTACGATGTGGAGGTTGAAGCATACCATTCAAGGGCCTGATTGAGGTAGGTTACCAATAGATCTAGTAGATCAAGACAAGCAAACAAAAAAAATGAAGTTCAAAAACTTAAGGGTCACCATCACATTGTATTGGTCGCTATGATAAACTTCAATTCTCTATTCCAAAGCTTGTTTTTCTTGTTTCTACATACTTCATTTTATATTGGGTCACTACCATCTTGTATAGGTCTACACCACACTATACTAGTCTACAATCCTAAATCTGCCCCAGAATGTCTACACATCACAGTTCTAGTTTTTTACCACTTTTACTAACCTTCTTCAACTCCAATCGTTGAATCAAGGATGCACCTTCTTCCTTCTTTCCAATTACAATACCTTAGCTAGTTTGTAATATTATGCAACCTACTTTTATATTCTTTGTGCTTATGCTTCTCATTTTTTTAAAGAAAACTATACAAATTTCTTAGTTTGGTAATACACTTAGTAAGGTTAGTTAATGAGAGGAACCTCCTGCAACAATATAATGAAAATGCACGAAATAACAGAAATATATAAATAGCAGAAACATAGAAGGAATTTATTGATTGCAGGCCACTTCGAGGGGGAAACCTCCTTTGAGCAAGCTTAATACAATAAATTCATGGATGCCTTCATTGGCCTCAACACGTACTTATATACTAAGTCTAATCTAAATAACTATTACTTCCCATGAATGTGGGATAATACAGTATACTCATGGGATGACTTACAAAGCATATGAGTCCAAAAGTAATATACTAACAAAATAAAGAGAAGGGTTAAACATGGGTTCCTAACATCCCCTCCCTCTTAGAAAAGCTTTGTCCTCAAAGCTTAAGATGTGGAAATTGTTGCTAAATCTAAAGGAGTGGTTCCCATGTAGCATCCTCTGGTTGCATTCCTTGCCACTGAATTAATACCTCTGTGATGGATCGAGAGCGAAGTTGACAAGTGCGCCTATCGAGGATTGCCTTTGGATCCAAAATGATGGATCCTTCGTTATCTAGTTCTGGTAAAATAGTTTGTGCTCTGATGTTGGTGCCAAGAACTTTCTTTAGACAAGAGATATGAAATATTGGATGAATGCGGGAAGAAGGAGGAAGCTCCAATTTATAAGCAACTGATCCAATCTTCTGAAGAACCTTATATGGCCCATAGAACTTTGGAGCTAGCTTATGAGGCCCTTTGAGTTTCAAGGATGATTGTTTGTATGGCTGTAGATGAAGAAAAATCATATCACCTACTTGAAAAGTACGCTCAGAACAATGTTGATCGACTTGTTGTTTCATTTGATTTCTTGCTGTGTGAAGATTGTCCTGCAAGGTGCGAAGAATCTAAACTTGGGTTCAGAGAACTGTGTCGACTACCTAAACTGGTGCACTGTTGGGGGTGTATGGAAGGAGCACTGGTGGTGCCTGACCATAGACTACTTCATATGGGGTCATTTTAGATGTAGTGTGGTAGGAGGTATTGTACCACCATTCAACGAGAGGGAGCCACTTTGCCCACTGATGTTGTTGTTCTGAGGTGCAACAATGAAGATAAGTTTCCAAACATTTGTTGATAATTTTAGTCTAACCATCTATTTGTGGGTGATACCCCAAACTCATCTTCAGTTTAGTGCCAGTGTGTTGAAATAGTTCTATCTAAAAATGACTAGTGAAAGTTGCATCACGATATGAGACAATGGAAGAAGGGATGCCACGAAGACAGAAGATCTGGTCCATGAAAATTTGTGCTACAAGAAGCGGTATAAGGATGGCTGAGGGCACAAAAATGACTATATTTGGAGAGGCGATCAACCACAACCAAGATCACTGTCTTCCCTCCAGATTTAGGAGCCCCTCAATGAAATCCATAGAAATATCTATCCAAATCCATGTAGGGATGGGAAAGGGTTCGAGCAATCCAGGAAGGAGTGTCATTTCACCCTTGTTGCATTGGAAGGTATCACATTCAACCACCATCTGTTGAATTTCCCTTTTCATTCCCTTCCAAAAGAAGTTACGTCGTGCCCACTCATAAGTTTTGAGGAACCCAGAGTGCTCTACCGATGGAGAAGCATGGAGTTCATAGAAGATGGCCTGCTGAAGATCTATGCTCTGGGGAAGCACCAAACAACCCTTGTATCTTAGAGAAGCACCATCCAAAGAGTAATGCGGTACAATAGAAGGGTTATTGGCCAATTGTTGAATGATTTGAGATAATGAAGAGTCATTGACATAACTCTGCTGGATAGATTTCAACCAATTTGGAATAGGCATAGAAATAGATGAAAGAGAAGCTTGGTCATCAAATGTGTGAGAAAGAGCATCTGCCACAATATTGTCCTTACTCTTCTTGTAAGTGATCTCATAGTCATAACCCATGAGTTTGCTAACCCATTTATGTTGTGTTGGGGAGGAGACCCATTGTTCCAAGAAATATTTTAGACTCTGGTGATTAGTCTTGATGCAGAAATGATTCCCTAGTAGGTATGGCCACCACTTCTGTACTGCATGCAAAATATCCATCATTTCCTTCTCATATGTAGAGAGTGATAAATTCTTGCCAGAAAGGGCTTTTCTAGTGAATGCAATGGGATGTTCATCTTGAAGGAGAACAACACCAAGTCCATTGCCGCAAGCATCACTCTCAATAGTGAAGGTCTTGGAAAAATCTAGCATAGCTAGAACAAGTGTAGTACACATAGCTTGTTTCAATTTTTTAAATGCACACTCAGTAGCATGTGTCTAAGTAAAAGCACCCTTTTCCAACATAGCTGTTAATGGAGCTGCAAGCTTCTCGTAATCCTTGACAAACTTGTGATAGTAGCCAGTCAGTCCCAAAAAACCATGGAGGCTCTTGAGTGTCTGAGGATGCGGCCAATTTTTTATGGCATCTATTTTTGCAGGATCTAATCGAACCCCTTGGGCTAAAACAATGTGCCCGAGATACTCCACTTCTTCCTGGCCAAAAATACTTTTAGACTATTTTGCACAGAGATGATGATTAGAGAGAAGTTGCAGTACGAGATCCAGATGTTGGAGATGCTCAGCCCATGTTTTACTATAGATGAGGATATCATCGAAGAAGACCAGAATGAATTTCTACAGGTAGGGCCGGAATATTTTATTCATCAATGCCTGGAATGTTGAAGAAGCATTAGTGAGGCCAAAGGGCATGACCAAAAACTCATAGTGACCATCATGTGTGTGGAAAGCCATTTTAGGGATATCATCCTCATGAACCAAAATTTGGTGATACCCAGAATGAAGATCCAACTATTAGGGTTAGGGTAGATCAAGCAATAAAGACTAACAATTATATGCAATTTAAATAACCCAAATATAATAATGAAGAACAACACAAAAAAGATCAACACATAAATTTAATGTGGTTCACCCAATATGGGCTTCATCCACAAAAACTCAGCCATCCAATGATTTTATTCTCTAGTGCAAAACAGATTACAATCTCGCGAATCCATCTCTGTACCATACATCGTATCCACTTATAACAAGCTTTTAGGAAGCTTCTAGAATTAGGGTTTTGCAATGTCATTTTTCTTTTGTCGGTTAACAAAAATTAACAACCGACTCTGATCGTGCAAAAAAGAGGGAAATTTTTTTTGGGGGCGCAGTCAGGGCCTAGCCCAGCCCCGAACCTCGGTGAGGATACATAACTTGTGTACAATACTTGCATGATTAGTCACCACATACCAACAATCTCCCACTTGGAGACTGATCAGGCTCCACACCAAACAATCTCCCACTTGGAGACTGATCCTGGACGACACCGTTGCGCTTGCAGCTCCCACTGGATTATAGGCCTGGCCTAGTTTCTTAAGTCCACCATTATCATTCATGAAGGCCAATGGAAACTGATGAGGAAATCATTTTCTCCCGTGTAACTGCCTTTGTGAACATATCTGCAGGATTCTCACTTGTGTGAATTTTCTCTAGCTTCAACTGCCCATACTCCAAAACTGACCGGATGAAGAGGTATCTGAGTTGTATGTGCTTAGTTTTTGAATGCAAAGTTGAATTCTTAGCAAGATGAATGGCACTCTGGCTATCAGTGTACAAAGGGCTATCTTCTTGTTATTGCCCCAATTCCTCCAAAAAACATTGTAACCAAATCATCTCCTTGCTAGCTTCTGTCGCAGCAACATACTCAGCTTCAGTGGTTGAAAGCGCAACAACCTTTTGCAGTCTTGAAATCCAACTGAATGTAGTACCTCCTATAGTAAAAACATACCCTGTAGTACTCCTCCTGCTATCAATATCACCCGCCAGATCAAAGTCAACATATCCTTTTAGAGTAGAATTTGTTCCTCCAAAACATAGTTTCTTTGAAGTAGTACCTCTCAAATATCGGAGAACCCATTTTACAACATTCCAATGTTCCATTCCCAGATTTCTCATATACCTTCTCACAACTCCCACTGCATGTGCAATATCTGGCCTTGTGCATACCATTGCATACATCAAGCTGCCAACTACTTGATGCATATGGTATCTTAGACATTTTTTTTTCCTCCTCTTATGTCTTTGGACACATCTCCTTAGTCAACTTAAAATGACTAGGCAAAGGTGTACTAATTGCTTTTGCATTCTGCATGTTAAACCTTTTCAACACCTTCTCTACATACTCACTTTGGGACAAAAATAATTTTTTGTTTGTCCTGTCCCGTGTGATCCTCATACCAAGGATTTGTTTTGCTGCACCCAAATCCTTCATAGCAAATGAATTTGCTAATTTATGTTTAAGTTCATTAATATGCTACATGTTAGACCCAGCAACAAGCATGTCATCAACATAGAGGAACAGGATAATATAGCTGCCATTACCCAATTTCTTGAAATAAACACAATAATCAGAATGACATCTTCTGTAACCTTGTTCAGCCATAAAACTATCAAATTTCAAATACCATTGTCGAGGTACTTGCTTCAGGCCATACAAACTCTTCTTTAACCTGCACACAAAATCCTCCTTACCCTTGACCTCATATCCCTGTGGTTGCTGCATGTATATTTCATCTTCCAAATCCCCATGGAGAAATGTTGTTTTCACATCTAGCTATTCAAGATGCAAGTCTTCTATAGCCACAAGACTTAGAATAGTTCTAATAGAAGTCATCTTTACAACTGGAGAAAATATTTCATCAAAATCTATACCTTTTTTCTGTGCAAAACCTTTTACCACGAGTCTGGCCTTATATCTTTTCTTGCCTCCATCTTCTTCCTTCAACCTGTAAACCCATTTATTTGGCAATGCTCTTTTACCTACAAGCAATTGAACTAAGTCCCAAGTCTAATACTGCAGCAAGGAATCCATTTCCTCTTTCATGCCTAGCTCCCACTACTTTTTGGTATCTACCTACATTGCTTCTTCATAACTTTCAGGTTCACCAGAATCAGTTAATAATATAGAATATAATGATGGAGAAAATTTTTCTGGAGATCTAGTTATCCTTGTAGAACATCTAACACTTGCAGGAGTTTGTGGGATAACTTGTTGTTGTTGAGCATCAGGTACCACTGGCATTTTATTTTATGGAATCTCATCCAGCACCACATATTTCTTTTTGGCCTGTTCATGCTTCTTTTCCTGCAGCTGATCCTTATACATGACCTTCTCATTGAATATAACATCTCTACTCCTAATGATTTTATGATTTTCATAATCCCATAATCGATAACCAAATTCATCTACTCCATATCCAATGAAGGTACATTTTTTAGACTTAGCGTCAAGTTTGGTTCTATTTTCAATATCAACATGGACAAAAGCTTCACAACCAAAGGTTTTTAGAAATGAATAGTTTACCTTTTTGCCCGTCCATGCCTCCTCTGGAATGCCACCATCCAAAGGATTAGAAGGTCCCCTATTTATTAAATAAACAATGGTATGTATAGAATCTGTCCAAAAGTGTAAGGGTAGTCCAGCATGCAATCACATGCTCCTTGCATGCTCCATAATGGTCCTATTCATCCTCTTAGACACACCATTTTCTTGTGGGGTTCCAAGAACTATTTTCTGCTTATGGATTCCATTATATGAATAGTAATTCTCAAATTGTCTACTACAATACTCACCTCCATTATCAGATCTGAGACACTTCAAATTTTTTCATGTCTCATTCTCAACCAAAGCTTTCCACTTTTTAAAAGTTTCAAATACTTCTAATTTTTGTTTTATGAAATACACCCATGTTTTCCTAATTGCATCATCAATAAAAGTAAAATAATAGCAAGAGCTTCCAAGAGAAGATACCTGAGCTGGTCTCCATACATCTAAATGCACAAGCTCTAATTTCTCATTCTTCTTCTCTTTCCCAACTTTGAGAAATCAGACTCTTTTATGTTTTCCATAAACACAATTTTCGCAAAACTCCAAGTCAATCTACTTCAAATCTAGTAGTAACTTTTTAGAGTGAAGGATCTTCATCCCTTTCCCACTCATGTGCCCAAGTCTATGGTGCCACAATTTTGTTTGTCCCTGTAGCAAGTGTTATAACTATCTCAGTAGCAACTATTTATGTAGCAGCTAAGGTGGAATAAGTATTACCAGTACACAAATAAAATGTTCCTACCTTTTCACCTTTAGCTACTACTAATGCACCTTTAGTGACCTTCCAGACTTTGTCTGAAAAGGTAACTATATAGCTCTCACTACCCAGTTGTCCTGCAGAGATTAAATTCCTTCTCAAATTTGGAACATGTCTTACCTCCTGTAGCAACCATTCATTTCCATTCTGCAGCTTGATTTTTATTTTTCCTTTTCCAACAATCTGACAGGGTACATCATCACCCAGATATACATCTCCAAAATCACCTTAACATAATCTACAAAATATTTCCTATGGGGTGTGGCATGAAATGAAGCCCTTGAATCTATTACCCAGGAATCATTAGCATTATCTAAACACAGAATTAAAGCATCTTGTAATTTATTACTTGCAACATTAGCTTCTTTACTGTCATCATGTTGTCTGTCTCCTTGTTTGCCCTTTTGAGACCAGCAATCCTTCTTCAAGTGTCCTGGCTTTCTATAGTGCCAGCAATCCATTCTTCCTCTGGATTTAGATCTACCTTTCTTCGACTTTCCTTGTGACTTCCCACAATTTGTAGGGATTTTTCCTCATTCCTTTGTTCTTCCCCTGTTCTCTACAGTCAAAGCATTACCATATGTTGAAGTCTCACCTGTGCTTTTCCATCGCATTTCCTCGCTAAGGATAACACCAACAACATCATCAAATTTGAAAGTATTTGAACTAGAGATAGAGTTACTTACAACCATTACCAAGCTCTTCCAACTTTCTGGTAAAGAACATAAAACCAAGAGAGCCCTTAACTCTTCATCAAATTTTACTTTTACAGAAGTTAACTGACTAGTAATCATATTAAACTCATTTAAATGATTTGACACGGATCCACCTTCAATCATTTTCAAATTAAACAAACGCTTCATGAGAAATACCTTATTAGAGGTTGAGGGTTTTTCATACAATTTAGCCAAAGATTTCATAAGTTCACTTGTTGTCTTTGCTTTTGTTATATTAAATGCCATAGATGGTTCCAGGCACAGCCGAATGGTTCCTAGTGCCTTTCTATCCAGAAGTTCCCAATCCTCATTAATCATTGCTGCCAGTTTCTTGGCTACTCCTTCCAACGGTCTCCATAAATCCTTCTGATAGAGATAATCCTCCATCTACATCTTCCATAATTGATAGTTCTGCCCATTGAATTTATCTACCTTCAATTTACTGTCGTCTGCCATTGCTCCCACTTAACCGTGAGACTCCCACTCAACTGTGCGACCTTCCTGCAGATGATAATCAAACACAACTCGCTCTGATACCAGTTGTTAGGGTTAGGATAGATCAAGCAATAAACACTAATAATTATATGCAGATTAAATAACCCAAATATAATAATGAAGAACAACACAAAAAAGATCAACACAAAAATTTAACGTAGTTCACCCAATATGGGCTACATCCATAGAAACTCAGCCATCCAATGATTTTATTATCCAGTGCAAAACATATTACAATCTCATGAATCTATCTCTGTACCATACATCCCAGCGACTTATAACAAGATTTTAGGAAGCTTCTAGAATTAGGGTTTTGCAATGTCATTTTTCTTTTGTCGGTTAACAAAAATTAACAATCGACTCCGATCGTGCAAAAAAGAGGGAATTTTTTTTTGGGGCACAGTCAGGGCCCAGCCCGGCCCCGAACCCCGGTGAGGATACATAACTTGTGTACAGTACTTGCATGATCAGTCACCACATACCAACAATCTCCCACTTGGAGACTGATCCTCGACGACATCGCTGTGCTTGCAGCTCCCACTGGATTATAGGCCTGGCCTGGTTTCTTAAGTCCACCATTATCAGTCATTAAGGCCAACAAAAACTGATGAGAAAATTAGTTTCTCCCATGTAACTGCCTTTGTGAACATATCTCTAGGATTCTCACTTGTGTGAATTTTCTCTAGCTTCAACTGCCCATCCTCCAAAACTGACCGGATGAAGTGGTATCTGAGCTGTATGTGCTTAGTTTTTGAATGCAAAGCTAAATTCTTAGCAAGATGAATGACACTCTGGCTATCAGTGTACAAAGGGCTATCTTCTTGTTGTTGCCCCAATTCCTCCAAAAAACATTGTAACCAAATCATCTCCTTGCTAGCTTCTGTCGCAGCAACATACTCAGCTTCAGTGGTTGAAAGCGCAACAACATTTTGCAGTCTTGAAATCCAACTGACTGTAGTACCTCCTATAGTAAAAACATACCCTGTAGTACTCTTCTTGCTATCAATATCACCCGTCAGATCAGAGTCAACATATGCTTTTAGAGCAGATTTTGTTCCTCCAAAACATAGTTTCTTTGAAGTAGTACCTCTCAAATATTAGAGAACCCATTTTACAACATTCCAATGTTCCATTCCCAGATTATTCATATACTTGCTCACAACTCCCACTGCATGTGCAATATCTGGCCTTGTGCATACCATTGCATACATCAAGATGCCAACTACTGATGCATATGGTATCTTAGACATTTTGTCTTCCTCCTCTTATGTCTTTGGACACATCTCCTTAGTCAACTTAAAATGACTAGGCAAAGGTGTACTAACTGCTTTTGCATTCTGCATGTTAAACCTTTTCAACACCTTTTCTACATACTCACTTTGGGACAAAAATAATTTTTTGTTTGTCTTGTTCCGTGTGATCCTCATACCAAGGATTTGTTTTGCTGCACCCAAATCCTTCATAGCAAATGAATTTGCTAATTTATGTTTAAGTTCATTAATATGCTGCATGTTAGACCCGGCAAAAAGCATGTCATCAACATAAAAGCAACAGGATAATATAGCTACCATTAACCAATTTCTTGAAATAAACACAATAATCATAATGACATCTTCTGTAACCTTGTTCAACCATAATACTATCAAATTTCAAATACCATTGCCGAGGTGCTTTCTTCAGGCCATACAAACTCTTCTTTAACCTGCACACAAAATCCTCCTTACCCTTGACCTCATATCCCTATGGTTGCTGCATGTATATTTCCTCTTCCAAATCCCCATGGAGAAATGTTGTTTTCACATCTAGTTGTTCAAGATGCAAGTCTTTTGCAGCCACAAGACTTAGAATAGTTCTAATAGAAGTCATCTTTACAACTGGAGAAAATATTTCATCAAAATCTATACCTTTTTTCTATGCAAAACCTTTTACCATGAGTCTGGCCTTATATCTTTTCTTGCCTCCATCTTCTTCCTTCAACCTGTAAACCCATTTATTTGGCAATGCTCTATTACTTGCAGGCAATTGAACTAAGTCCCAAGTCTGATTCTGCAGCAAGGAATCCATTTCCTCTTTCATGCCTAGCTCCCACTGCTTTTTGGTATCTACCTACATTGCTTCTTCATAACTTTCAGGTTCACCAGAATCAGTTAATAATATAGAATATAATGATGGAGAAAATTTTTCTGGAGGTCTAGTTATCCTTGTAGAACGTCTAACACTTGCAAGAGTTTGTGGGATAACTTGTTGTTGCTGAGCATCAGGTACCACTGGTATTTTATTTTCTGGAATCTCATCCAGCACCACATATTCCTTTTTGACATGTTCATGCTTCTATTCCTGCAACTGATCTTTATATATGACCTCATTGAATATAACATCTCTGTTCCTAACAATTTTATGATTTCATAATCCCATAATCGATAACCAAATTTATCTACTCCATATCCAATGAAGGTACATTTTTTAGACTTAGTGTCAAGCTTGGTTCTATTTTCAATATCAACATGGACAAAAGCTTCACAACCAAAGGTTTTTAGAAATGAATAGTTTACCTTTTTGCCCATCCATGCTTCCTCTGGAATGCCACAATCCAAAGGATTTGAAGGTCCCCTGTTTATTAAATAAACAATGGTATGTATAGCATCTGCCCAAAAGTGTAAGGGTAGTCCATCTTGCAATATCATGCTCCTTGCACGCTCCATAATGGTCCTATTCATCCTCTTAGACACACCATTTTTTTGTGGGGTTCTAGGAACTATTTTCTGCCTAGGATTCCATTATATGAATAGTAATTCTCAAATTCTCTGCTGTAATATTCGCCTCCATTATCAGATCTGAGACACTTCAACTTTTTTCCTGTCTCATTCTCAACCAAAGTTTTCCACTTTTTAAAAGTTTCAAATACTTTTGATTTTTGTTTTAGGAAATACACCCATATTTTCCTAGTTGCATCATCAATAAAAGTAACATAATAACAAGAGCCTCCAAGAGAAGATACCTGAACTGGTCCCCATACATCTGAATGCACAAGCTCTAATTTCTCATTCTTCTTCTCTTTCCCATCTTTGAGAAATTGGACTCTTTTATGTTTTCCATAAACACAATTTTTGCAGAACTCCAAGTCAATCTGCTTCAAACCTGACAGTAACTTTTTGGAGTGAAGGATCTTCATCCCTTTCTCACTCATGTGCCTAAGTCTATGGTGCCACAATTTTGTTTCTGTCCCTGTAGCAAGTGTTCTAACTGTCTCAGTAGCAACTATTTCTATAGCAGCTAAGGTGGAATAAGTATTACCAGTACACAAATAGAATGTGCCTACCTTTTCACCTTTAGCTACTACTAATGCACCTTTAGTGACCTTCCAGACTTTGTCTGAAAAGGTAACTATACAGCTCTCACTACCCAGTTGTCCTACAGAGATTAAATTCCTTCTCAAATTTGGAACATGTCTTACCTCCTGTAGCAACCATTCATTTCCATTTTGCAACTTGATTTTTATTTTTCCTTTTTCAACAATCTGACAGGGTTCATCATCACCTAGATATGCATGTCCAAAATCACCTTGAACATAATCTACAAAATATTTCCTATGGGGTGTGGCAAGAAATGAAGCCCCTGAATCTATTACCCAGGAATCATTAGCATTATCTAAACACAGAATTAAAGCATCCTGTAATTTATTACTTGCAACATTAGGTTCTTTATTGTCATCATGTTATCCGTCTCCTTGTTTGCCCTTTTGAGACCAGCAATCCTTCTTCAAGTGTCCTGGCTTTCCACAGTGCTAGCAATCCATTCTTCCTCTGGATTTAGATCTGCCTTTCTTCAACTTTCTTTGTAACTTCCCATGATTTGTAGGGCTTTTTCCTCTTTCCTTTGTTCTTCCCCTATTCTCTATAGTCAAAGCATTACCAGATGTTGAAGTCTCACCTGTGCTTTTCCATCAGATTTCCTCGCTAAGGATAACACCAACAACATCATCAAATTTTAAAGTATTTGAACTAGAGACAGAGTTACTTACAACCATTACCAAGCTCTACCAACTTTTTGGTAAAGAACATAAAACCAAGAGAGCCCTTACCTCTTCATCAAATTTCACTTTTACAGAAGTTAACTGACTAGTAATCATATTAAACTCATTTAAATGATCTGACACAGATCCACGTTCAATCATTTCTAGATTAAACAAACGCTTCATGAGAAATACCTTATTAGAGGTTGAGGGTTTTTCATACAATTTGGCCAAAGCTTTCATCAGTTCACTTGTTGTCTTTGCTTCTGTTATATTGAATGCCATAGATGGTGCCAGGCACAGCAAAATGGTTCCCAGTGCCTTTCTATCCTGAAGTTCCCAATCCTCATCAGTCATTGTTGCCTATTTCTTGGCTACTCCTTCCAACGGTCTCCATAAATCCTTCTGATAGAGATAATCCTTTATCTGCATCTTCCATAATTGATAGTTCTACCCATTGAATTTATCTACCTTCAATTTACCCTCGTCCGCCATTGCTCCCACTTAACCGTGAGACTCCCACTCAACTATGAGACCTTCCTGCAGACGATAATCAAACACAACCCACTCTGATACTAGTTGTTAGGGTTAGGGTAGATCAAGCAATAAACACTAACAATTATATGTAGATTAAATCACCCAAATATAATAATGAAGAACAACACAAAAAAAATCAACACAGAAACTTAACGTGGTTCACCCAATATGGGTTACATCCACAGAAACTCAACCATCCAATGATTTTATTATCCAGTGCAAAACAAATTATAATCTCACGAATCCATCTCTATACCATACATCCCAGCCACTTACAACAAGCTTTTAGGAAGCTTCTAGAATTAGGGTTTTGCAATGTCATTTTTCTTTTGTCGGTTAACAAAAATTAACAACCGACTCTGATCGTGCAAAAAAGAGGAATTTTTTTTTTTGGGGCGTAGTGGGGGCCCAGCCCAGCCCCGAACCCCGATGAGGATACATAACTTATGTACAATACTTGCATGATCAGTCACCACATACCAACAATCTCCCACTTGGAGACTGATTAGGCTCCACACCAAACAATCTCCCACTTGGAGACTGATTAGGCTCCACACCAAACAATCTCCCACTTGGAGACTGATCCTGGACGACACCGCTGCGCTTGCAGCTCCCACTAGATTATAAGCATGGCCTAGTTTCTTAAGTCCACCAATATCAGTCATAAAGGCCAACGAAAACTGATGAGGAAATCAGTTTCTCCTGTGTAACTGCCTTTGTGAACATATCTACAGGATTCTCACTTGTGTGAATTTTCTCTAGCTTCAACTGCCCATCCTCCAAAACTGACTGAATGTAGTGGTATCTGAGCTATATGTGCTTAGTTTTTTAATGCAAAGCTAAATTCTTAGCAAGATGAATGGCACTCTGGCTATCAGTGTACAAAGGGCTAACTTCTTCTTGGTGCCTCAATTCCTTAGAAAAACATTGTTACCAAATCATCTCCTTGCTAGCTTTTATCGCAGCAACATACTCAGCTTTAGTGGTTGAAAGCACAACAACCTTTTGCAGTCTTGAAATCTAACTGATTGTAGTACCTCCTATAGTAAAAACATACCCTGTAGTACTCCTCTTGCTATCAATATCACCCGCCAGATCAGAGTCAACATATCCTTTTAGAGTAGAATTTGTTCCTCCAAAACATAGTTTGTTTGAAGTAGTACCTCTCAAATATCGGAGAACCCATTTTATAGCATTCCAATGTTCCATTCCTGAATTGCTCATATACCTGCTCACAACTCCCACTGCATGTGCAATATATGGCCTTGTGCATACCATTGCATACATCAAGCTGCCAACTACTGATGCATATGGTATCTTAAACATTTTGTCTTCCTCCTCTTGTGTCTTTGGACACATCTCCTTAGTCAACTTAAAATGACTAGGCAAAGGTGTACTAACTACTTTTGCATTTTGCATGTTAAACCTTTTCAACACCTTCTCTACATACTCACTTTGGGATAAACATAATTTTCTATTTGTCCTGTCCCATGTGATCCTCATACCAAGGATTTGTTTTGCTGCACCCAAATCCTTCATGGCAAATGAATTTCCTAATTTATTTTTAAGTTCATTAATATGCTGCATATTAGACCCGGCAACAAGCATGTCATCAACATAAAGCAACAGGATAATATAGCTTCCATTACCCAATTTCTTGAAATAAACACAATAATCAGAATGACATCTTCTATAACCTTGTTTAGCCATAAAACTATCAAATTTCAAATACCATTACCGAGGTGCTTTCTTCAGGCCATACAAACTCTTCTTTAACCTGCACACAAAATCCTTCTTACCCTTGAGCTCATATCCTTGTGGTTACTGCATGTGTATTTCCTCTTCCAAATCCCCATGGAGAAATGTTGTTTTCACATCTAGCTGTTCAAGATGCAAGTCTTCTACAGCCACAAGACTTAGAATAGTTCTAATAGAAGTCATCTTTACAATTGGAGAAAATATTTCATCAAAATCTATACCTTTTTTTTGTGCAAAATCTTTTACCACGAGTCTGGCCTTATATCTTTTCTTACCTCCATCTTCTTCCTTCAACCTGTAAACCCATTTATTTGGCAATGCTCTTTTACCTGTAGGCAATTGAACTAAGTCCCAAGTCTGATTCTGCAGCAAGGAATCTATTTCCTCTTTCATGCCTAGCTCCCACTGCTTTTTAGTATCTACCTGCATTGCTTCTTCATAACTTTCAGGCTCACTAGAATTAGTTAATAATATAGAATATAATGATGGAGAAAATTTTTCTAGAGGCCTAGTTATCCTTGTAGAATGTCTAACACTTGCAAGAGTTTGTGGGATAACTTGTTGCTGAGAATCAGGTGCCACTGATATTTTATTTTCTAGAATCTCATCCAGCACCACATATTCCTTTTTGGCCTATTCATGCTTCTTTTCCTGCAGCTGATCCTTATACATGACCTTCTCATTAAATATAACATCTTTGCTCCTAATGATTTTATGATTTTCATAATCCCATAATCGATAACCAAATTCAATTACTCCATATCCAATGAAGGTACATTTTTTAGACTTAGCGTCAAGCTTGGTTCTATTTTCAATATCAACATGGACAAAAGATTCACAACCAAAGGTTTTTAGAAATGAATAGTTTACCTTTTTTCCCATCCATGCCTCCTCTGGAATGCCACCATCTAAAAGATTTGAAGGTCCCCTGTTTATTAAATAAACAACAGTATTTATAGCATCTGCCCAAGAGTGTAAGGGTAGTCCAGCATGCAATCTCATGCTCCTTGCATGCTCCATAATGGTCCTATTCATCCTCTCAGACACACCATTTTCTTGTGGGGTTCTAGGAACTATTTTTTGCCTATGGATTCCATTATATAAATAGTAATTCTCAAATTCTCTGTTGCAATACTCGCCTCCATTATCAGATCTAAGACACTTCAACTTTTTTCCTGTCTCATTCTCAACCAAAGCTTTCCACTTTTTAAAAGTTTCAAATACTTCTGATTATTGTTTTAGGAAATACACCCATGTTTTCCTAGTTGCATCATCAATAAAAGTAACATAATAGAAAGAGCCTCCAAGAGAAGATACCTGAGCTGGTCCCCATACATCTGAATGCACAAGCTCTAAATTCTCATTCTTCTTCTCTTTCTCAACTTTGAGAAATCAAACTCTTTTCTATTTTCCATAAACAAAATTTTTGCAAAACTCCAAGTCAATCTGCTTCAAACCTGGCAGTAACTATTTGGAGTGAAGGATCTTCATCCCTTTCTCACTCATGTGCCCAAGTCTATGGTGCCACAACTTTGTTTCTGTCCCTATAGAAAGTGTTATAATTGTCTCAATAGCAACTATTTCTGTAGCAGCTAAGGTGGAATAAGTATTACCAGTACACAAATACAATTTGCCTACCTTTTCACTTTTAGCTACTACTAATGCACCTTTAGTGACCTTCCAGACTTTGTCTGAAAAGGTAACTATACAGCTCTCACTACCTAGTCCTACAGAGATTAAATTCCTTCTTAAATTTGGAATGTGTCTTACCTCCTGTAGCAACCATTCATTTCCATTCTGCAGCTTGATTTTTATTTTTCCTTTTCCAACAATCTAACAGGGTTCATCATCACCCAGATATACATGTCCAAAATCACCTTGAACATAATCTACAAAACATTTCCTATGGGGTGTGGCATGAAATGAAGCCCCTGAATCTATTACCCAAGAATCATTAGCATTATCTAAACACAGAATTAAAGCATCCTGTAATTTATTACTTGCAACATTAGCTTCTTTACTGTTATCATGTTGTCCGTCTCCTTGTTTGCCCTTTCGAGACCAGCAATCCTTCTTCAAGTTTCCTAGCTTTCCACAGTGCCAGCAATCCATTCTTCCTCTAGATTTAGATCTGCCTTTCTTTGACTTTCCTTGTGACTTCCCACGATTTGTAGGGCTTTTCCTCTTTCCTTTGTTCTTCTCCTGTTCTCTACAGTCAAAGGATTACCATATGTTGAAGTCTCACCTGTGCTTTTCCATCGCATTTCCTCGCTAAGGATAACACCAACAACATCATCAAATTTGAAAGTATTTGAACCAGAGAAAGAGTTACTTACAACCATTACCAAGCTCTTCCAACTTTCTAGTGAAGAACATAAAACCAAGAGAACCCTTACCTCTTCATCAAATTTCACTTTTACAGAAGTTAACTAACTGGTAATCATATTAAACTCATTTAAATGATCTGACACAGATCCACCTTCAATCATTTTCAGATTAAACAAACACTTCATGAGAAATACCTTATTAGAGGTTGAGGGTTTTTCATACAATTTGGCCAAAGCTTTCATCAGTTCACTTGTTGTCTTTGCTTCTATTATATTGAATTCCATAGATGGTGCTAGGCACAGCCAAATGGTTCCTAGTGCCTTTCTATCTAGAAGTTCCCAATTCTCATCAGTCATTGCTGCTAGTTTCTTGGCTACTCCTTCCAATGGTCTCCATAAATCCTTCTGATAGAGATAATCCTCCATCTGCATCTTCCATAATTGATAGTTCTACCCATTGAATTTATCTACCTTCAATTTACCCTTGTTCGCCATTGCTCCCACTTAACCGTGAAACTCCCACTCAAATGTGAGACCTTCCTACAGACGATAATCAAACATAACCCGCTCTGATACCAGTTGTTAGGGTTAGGGTAGATCAAGCAATAAACACTAACAATTTTATGCAAATTAAATAACTGAAATATAATAATGAAGAACAACACAAAAAAGATCAACATAGCAATTTAACGTGGTTCACCCAATATGGGCTACATCCACAGAAACTCAGCCATCCAATGATTTTATTATCCAGTGCAAAATGAATTACAATCTCTCTTTGTACCATACATCTTAGCCGCTTATAACAAGCTTTTAGGAAGCTTCTAGAATTAGGGTTTTGCAATGTCATTTTTCTTTTTTCGATTAAAAAAATTAACGAACTTTGATCATACAAAAAAGAGGGAAATTTTTTTGGGGGGGCCTGCTTCTTGGGGGCTGCCGCCCCCAAACCCCGGCGAGGATACATAACTTGTGTATAGTACTTGCATGATTAGTTGCCACATACCAACACCAACTTGGAGAAAAAATAAGCGCCATGAAGCTCATCAACAACAGGAATCAGAAACTTATCCTTGATTGTGATGTGATTAAGTGCTCGGAAGTCAATGTAGACGCGCCATGACCCATCTTTTTTCTGGACAAGAATAACTAGTGAAGAAAAGGAACTGGTACTAGGGTGAATAATACCTTGCTTTAGTAAGTCTCGAATGAGCATCTCAATCTGTCTTTTGGTGAAATGTGTAGCGGTAGGGCCTGATGTTGGGAGGAACGCTTCCAGGAAGGAGCTGAATACGGTGGTCCTCTAGTCGTGAAGGTGGCAATCCCACTGGTTTGGCAAAGACACATGCATACCTATCTAAAATTTGTTGTAGATCCGAAGGAGTAGTGGAAACTGCTGATGGTTGCATCTGAATGGAATGGAGTTGAGCGATGACACCATGTGAATTCTTCTTAAGAAGCTTTTCCATGCAATGTGAACTTTGTTGCAAGTATGGGCCTAACTGGTGTTGTCATTGATGTCAACATACTCCTGTTGCATTAATGATAAGGATTGGATGAGTTGTGTGCTAAGGATATTAAGAAAATTAGTCCTAATCAGGAATAGAGAAGAACAGTGAAGATAGTGAGGTAAAGATTCCTGCTAAGATGAAGACAAGAGGATGCGCTTCAAAGGGTTTGTAGATATATGTCTTAAGATGATCTAGTAAAGATTTCAGAGGTCCACATGAAGATCTAAAGAAGTTATGGCCACTTAAGTAAAACCGGTTCCGGCAGATGTTCAGAGGTGATAGAGTGATACAGTTAGGTCTGGTGAGATCCAGAAATGAAATATCATGTTCTGCAAATTTGGTGGAGTGTTTAGGAAGTCAATGTGAAGTGACAACTCAATTAGTTCATGGTCTGGAGGTCTGCAAGCATCTATTCCAATATGACAGTAATGACTGACTATGTTCTTGAGGTTCTGAATGAAGGAGAGAATGATTTTAGTAAGAAGAAGTAGTGTGGATGTTCTTGATGTCTTAGACAAGCTTATGGAGGTCTTTGGATTGTGTCCAGTTTGTGTTGATGGTCCACATTGA
Source organism: Cunninghamia lanceolata (assembly GCA_027924645.1). NCBI lineage: Eukaryota > Viridiplantae > Streptophyta > Pinopsida > Cupressales > Cupressaceae > Cunninghamia > Cunninghamia lanceolata. The sequence continues at coordinate 5,914,141 of BSBN01000165.1, read as the reverse complement.
AGATTGAGTTATTAATTAAAGATTTACTTCCGGATGATGATGTTCTTCTTAAGTCTGGCCGACCGGATGAGTTACACATCCTATGGATGATCTGGAAGGTTTCATGTGAAGAATGGCATGTTCCCAAAGAAATATTGGAGTCTCAGATCTGTGTAGCCAACAGTGTGTTGATCCGCGTGAAGTCTTTTTGTAATAAGTCATGTTGTATTAATGTACTTGCTCTGTAATGTATGCTGACTTGGATGATAATTCCTAAGTTGATGTCTTGTATAAATAAGGAGTTGTAAAGTCATTTCAAAGTAGTTGTGTGCGATGAGAGTGTGGTAGAGAGGAGCAGAGTGAAAGGCAGAGCAGAAATATTGAGCTTAAATGGAACTGACTCAAGCATGGTGAAGATGCTATTCTCCAGTTCAAGTATGTGATACTTATTATTCTGTAGACAGTGTGTCTCTTGTAGGTAGTGAGCCTCTTGTGAGCAGTGTGCTCGGGCAGTGAGCCCTAATTGGCATGTGCCATTTTGTCCTTTCTATTCTTCTAATAGAGAATACAATCTTGGGTTAATCACCCCGTGGTTTTTCCCTTAATCGGGTTTTCCACGTCAAAATCTTGGTGTCTTGTGTGTTAATGTGTTTCTGCTCTTGATTTAATTCATTGTGTTTCCATGATTAATTTATTATTATACTGTTGAATTACAAAGTGGATTTAAGTGTTTAATTGGAAGAAAATTTTGGACAACTGATTCACCCCCCTCTCAGTTGTATGCTTGAAATCTAACACTTGGTATCAGAGCTAAGTTCCTCTAAAAGAGATTAACTGCTTGAGGAGATCCAGGATGTCTTCCTACAAGAAGGATAGTCTGAAGTTTGATGGAACCAATTTTACTCTTTGGAAAAGTCGCATGCAATGTCACTTGCTATGTATGGGAATGCAGTATTGGACCATGGCTTCCAAGAAGTATACTCCTCCACAGAATGATCCGAAATCCATAGATGAAATCACAGATGCTAAAAACAATCTGTGGACTAAAGAAGCTCTTCTAAGTGCCTTGTCTGATTCAGAGCTGACAAATGTTGTTGACCTACAAACTGCTTTTGAGATTTGGGAAAAACTGGAACTTCTGCATGAAGGAGACAAGTATGTTAAATGTGCCAAGCTATAGAGTCTGAAAGAAAAATTTGAAAATCTGAAGATGAGAGAAGATGAAAATATCACTACATTTATGCCAAGAGTAAATGAGCTTATTTGTGGCATTAGATGTGCTGGTGGAGTCTTGGATGAAGATGAGATCATTGGAAAAGTTCTCAGATCCCTTCCTGATTCTTACAAGTACAAGGTTACTGCTATTGAGGAATTTAGATCTATTTCAGGTATCACAAGAGATCAATTGGTTGGTAAATTAGCTACTTTTGAGTTGACTGAGTTTGGAGATGCCCCCCCAAGACTAAATTTGCATTCAAAGCTAGTGCCTCTGTTAAAGGAAAACAAAAGTATGATTCGGGAGAAAATTCTTCAAGGAAATTATCATGGTATGAAAAAGCTAGAAGAGACCTGGAAGAAGATGAAGCAGAAGCTGCTCAACTTGAAGCCCTTATTGCAAAAAGACTACCAAGAGGATCTGGTAAGTATGAGGGAAAATTACCTTTTAAGTGTTTTAACTGCAATAAGACTGGTCATTTTGCCTCAAGGTGTCTGAAAAGATTTTCAAGGCCAAATCCTAACAGATCAAGGTTCCAAAAGAATTGTTACTATGTTCATGAAGATGATGATAATGAAGGAGTAACAGATGATGAATCAGAGACAGGAAACAAATCCGGAAGTGACTGGGTGTTTATTGCCATCAAGGAAGAAGATCCAATGCCCTCTGAATCTGTCAATCATAAAATTGTGGAAAGAGCTCTGGCTGCCGAAGTTGAAGAAAATGATGATTGGGTCATTGACAGTGGATGCTCTCACCATATGACAGGTGACAAAAATAAGTTCATAGATTTGGAAAGGTATGAAGGAGGAGTGGTAAAGTTTGGTGATAATTCTGCTGGCAGAATCAGAGGAAGAGGAACTATTTATTTTGATGGAAAGAACAAAACTAGTAATGTACTATATGTTGAAGGTCTAAAGCACAATCTTCTCAGTGTTGGACAGTTGGTGGACAAAGGCTATGATCTCCAATTCAAGAATGGAAAATGCAAGATCTTTGAAAGTTCTGGAACGAAGATTGCATCCGGTACTCAAATTAAAGGTAATATCTTCCACTTGGTTGGTACTGATAAAAGTTGCTTATTTGTTTAAATTGATTAGAGTTGGTTGTGGCATAGGAGAACGTGTCATATGAATTTTGATAATATCATCAAGATAATCAACACTCAGGTTGTAAGAGATCTTCCAAGATTTGTGAAACCTACTAATAGCTTGTGCAAAGAATGTCAGATGGGTAAGCAGAGCAGAGTCACATTCAAAAGTAAGGGACAGTCCTCTACCAGATTATTGGACTTAGTTCATACTGACCTATGTGGTCCAGCAAGAATTAGAAGTGTGCAAGGTGATAGATACTTCATGTTATTAATTGATGACCATTCCCAGATGATGTGGGTTACTTTTCTGAAAGAGAAATCAAAAGCTCTTGAGAATTTCAAAATATTCAAAGCTATGGTAGAGAATGAAACCAGATTAAAATCAAAATGTTTGAGGTCTGATGGAGGTGGAGAATTCACATCCGGTGAGTTCATAGAATTCTGTGAGAAACATGGAATAAAAAGACAGTTGTCTGCTTCTAGGACTCCACAGCAGAATGGAGTAGTGGAGAGAAAAAATTGGACCATCTAGGAAGCATCTAGAACCATGATGATGGAAGAAAATGTTCCTCAGATCTATTGGAGAGAAGTTGTAAGCACTTCAGTCTATACTCTCAATCGAGTACAAATCAGAAGCAATACTGGTAAGACTCCTTATGAACTTTGGTTTGGCATCACTCCCATTGTGAGGTATTTTAGAGTCTTTGGTAGCAAATGTTACATTAAAAGAGATGAAGATCTAGGAAAATTTGATGCTAGAAGTGATGAAGGAATATTCTTGGGTTATTCTACTCAAAGCAAAGCATACTGGTGTTATAACAAGAGATTGAGGAAAATTATAGAAAGTACAAATGTGAAGGTTGATGAAGGGATTGAAAAACCCTCAAGGTTTTATGAATGTGATGAAGATGATCAGAATGATGTTTTGATCCAAGGAGGCCAAGCTCCTTCTGAGATTTAGATCCAGACTGATCCGATAAATCAGGAAGAGGAGATAAGTTTGAATGAACCTGTTCAATAATCAGGAGTGCAAGAAACTCCCAAAGTTCCCCGGTATGTAAGACTGAATCACTCTGAAGATTAGATCATAGGTGATAAAAGCAAAGGTGTACAAACCAGAAGAAGGATTGCTCAAGATTCAGAAGAGTATTGTCTGATTTCAAAGATTAAACCTAAGACAGTGAATGAATCTTGCAATGATGAAAACTAGACTAAAGCAATGGAGGAAGAGCTGATGCAAATTGAGAAAAATCACACTTGGGATCTTGTTCCCAGAACTAAAAACAAGAATGTGATTGGAACCAAATGGGTCTTCCGGAACAAACTGAATGAAGATGGTGAAGTAGTCATAAATAAAGCCAGATTGGTCTGCAAGGGTTACTCCCAAGTAGAAGGAGTTGATTTTGAAGAAACTTTTGCTCCGGTGGCAAGAATTGAAGTAGTCAGATTATTTCTTTCTTTTGCTGCCTTCAAGGATTTCAAAGTATATCAGATGGAAGTCAAATCTGCCTTCCTGAATGGTGACTTGGAAGAAGAAGTATACATTGAGCAACCTGATGGATTTCAATTGTCCGACCATGGTGATATGGTCTTCAAGTTGAAGAAAGCACTGTATGGATTGAAGCAAGCCCCAAGAGCCTGGTATGAAAGATTGGATAAGCATCTTTTGAAGATTGGTTTCAACAAAGGTACTACTGATAGTAATTTGTATTTCAAAATTGATCATGAAAATATCTTGATAGTTGAAGTGTTTGTTGATGATATCATTTTTGGAGGAAGAGATAGTATGTGCAAAACCTTTGCAAATCAAATGAAAAGTGAATTTGAGATGTCCATGTTTGGGGAAATGAATTTCTTCTTGGGTCTGCAAATCACTCAAACAAAGAAAGGAATCTTCATTTCTCAGACCAAATATGTGAAAGAATTGTTGAAGAAATTTGGAATGAAAGACTCAAAACCAATGAATACTCCCATGGCAACCAAATGTAAATTGAGCAAAGATGATGACTCTCCTAAGACTTATCAGAAAAAGTACAGGTCAATGATTGGAGGACTGTTGTATCTCACTCAAACTAGACCTGACATTATGAATGTTGTTGGTCTTGTTGCCAGATTCCAAGCTAATCCTAGAGAATCTCATATCATGGCAATCAAGAGGATTTTTAGATATCTAAAAGGGACAGTTGAGTATGGATTGTGGTATCCCAGAGATCATGATTTTTCTCTTCATGCATATACAGATGCGGATTGGGTAGGAGATGTGGATGACCAGAAGAGTACCAGTGGTGGAGCATTCTTTTTAGGGAAGAGATTGGTTTCTTGGCTAAGCAAGAAACAAGAGGCAATATCTTTGTCCATAGCTGAAGCAGAATATATTGCAGCAACAGGTAGTTGCACTCAAGTTTTGTGGATGAAGCAAATGCTAAGAGACATTAGAGTGGAGTATGAGGAACTTATCACAATCTTCTATGATAATTCAAGTGCAATAAATATATCTAAGAATCTGGTATTGCATTCAAAGACTAAACATATATCCATCAAGTTTCACTTTTTGAGAGAGCAAGTAAACAAGAATGAAGTCAAATTGGAGTTTGTGCCTTCCAAAGATCAGATTGCAGATATCTTTACTAAACCTCTACCTAAGGACTCTTTTGAGTATCTCAGGGAAAAGTTAGGGGTTATTACCCCTCCAGTTCTGAATTAAGGTGCACTGATGTGCATCAGTCCGGTGGATCTCAAAGTCATATTGTGTGATCCGGATTGATGTTTGGGAAGCTGCCACTCAGGGGGAGTAGCTGGTATGATTCTGAAATGATACAAGTATGTGCCCTTTGCCATTGATGTCAAAGGGGGAGAGAAGACATGTGAAAAATAAATGGTTTCTGATCAAAGGGGGAGCAGGAAATGAAGAGAAGACATGTGAATGGTTGTTGTTGATAGGGGGAGTTGTGTCAGCAAGAAAAAGTTCTTGTCTTGATGGTTAAAATAGTTTTTCACATCATATGTTGCCATCAATGACAAAGGGGGAGATTGTTGCAAGTATGGGCCTAACCGGTGTTGTTATTAATGTCAACATACTCCTATTGCATTAATGATAAGGATTGGATGAGCTGTGTGCTAAGGATATTGAGAAAATTAGTCCTAATCAGGAACAGAGAAGAACAGTGAAGACAATGAGGTAAAGATTCTTGCTAAGATGAAGACAAGAGGATGTGCTTCAAAGGGTTTGTAGATATATTTCTTAAGATGATCCAATAAAGATTTCAGAGGTCCACATGAAGATCTAAAGAAGTTATGGCCACTTAAGTAAAACTGGTTCCAGCAGATGTTCAAAGGTGACAGAGTGATACAGTTAGGTCCAGTGAGATCTGGAAATGAAATATCCTATTCTGTGGATTTGGTGGAGTGTTCAGGAAGTCAATGTGAAGTGAAAACTCAATTGGTTCGTGCTCTAGAGGTCCACAAGCATCTATTCCAATATGACAGTAATGACTGACTGTGTTCTTGAGGTTCTGGATGAAGGAGAGAATGATTTTAGTAAGAAGTAGTGTGGATGTTCTTGATGTCTTAGACAAGCTTGTGGAGGTCTTTGGATTGTGTCCAGTTTGTGTTGATGGTCCGCATTGAAGATTGAGTTTGTAATTAAAGATTTACTTTCGGATGATGATGTTCTTCTTAAGTCTGGCCGAATGGATGAGTTACACATCCTGCGGATGATCTGGAAGGTGTCCTGTGAAGAATGGCGTGTTCCCAAAGAAATATTGAAGTCTCAGATCTATGTAGCCAAAAGTGTGTTGATCCGCGTGAAGTCTTTTTGTAATAAGTCATGTTGTATTAATGTACTTGCTCTGTAATGTATGCCGACTTGGATGATAATTCCTAAGTCGATGTCTTGTATAAATAAGGAGTTGTAAAGTCATTTCAAAGTAGTTGTGTGGCGATGAGAGTGTGGTAGAGAGGAGCAGAGTGAAAGGCAGAGCAGAAGTATTGAGCTTAAATGGAACTGACTCAAGCATGGTGAAGATGTTATTCTCCAATTCAAGTATGTGATACTTATTATTCTGTAGATAGTGTGTCTCTTGTAGGCAGTGAGCCTCTTATGAGCAGTGTGCTCAAGCAGTGAGCCCTAATTGGCATGTGCCATTTTGTTCTTTCTATTCTTCTAATAGAGAATACAATCTTGGGTTAATCACCCCATGGTTTTTCCCTTAACCAGGTTTTCCACGTCAAAAACTTGGTGTCTTGTGTGTTAATGTGTTTCTGCTCTTGATTTAATTCATTGTGTTTCCATGATTAATTTATTATTATACTACTGAATTACAAAGTGGATTTAAGTGTTTAATTGGAAGAAAATTTTGGACAACTGATTCACCCCCCCTCTCAGTTGTCTGCTGGAAATCTAACAAACTTATGAAGCTGAGTGACCCTGGTTGTAAGCCCTTCAATGTGTGTTTTTGTCCATTGTCTGAAAACTGCATCCAAAGTTTAGCAAAATCCCATAAGATGGGTCCAAGTGTGCATAACCATTGGGCGCCCAAAACCACATTACATCTACCTAAGGGCAAGGCAAACATGTCGAAGCGCAAGTTATAATCTCCAATAGAGATACGCACATTGTGACACTTCCCTTTGCGAGGTAATGTGCCCCCATTGGTAATCATGACTTCAAAGCTGGAGCAAGGATGGACAAAACAATCAGCCTGTTTGGCGATCTGAGGGTCAATGAAGTTATGAGTGCTACCAGAATCAATGAGTATTGTAAGAGGGAGCTTCTTGAAGTAACCCTTGACCCACATGGTTTGTGGGGTGGTGACTCTTGCTAAAGCATGGAGAGAGATTTCTGGGTGGTCTTCCTAAGAAGTAGGGTCAACAAGTGGCTACTGAGTTTCGACTTGATCATCTGCTGTATCCTGAGCATTTTCATAAACTTCAGTTGCAGGCAGAGAATCCACATCCAAGAGATAGAGCTTTTTCTCAACACATCTATGTCCTCGAGTGAGTTTCTCATCACAATTATAACAAAGCCCTTTTTCTCTACGTGCCCACATCTCTGCTTTAGTCAAATGCTTGATAGGAGTTGTTGTAGGAGCTAGCGTGATTGGAGGTCTTTGGGAAACCATATTTTTGAATGGAACAAAAATTTGATTTGGATCGCTTTTGAGTTATGATCTTATCCTCCGGCAACTTAGCCAACCCTAGGGCTTCCATCATTGTGCTGGGACAAAACATTTTAACCTCAGACCGGATTGCATCCTTCAGACCACTAACAAAACAACTCCTGAAGAATTCATCAGACAATCCCTCTGTGTGATTGGCCAGTTTTTCAAATTCTGTCTAATATTCTCACAGTGCCTGTTTGGCGAAGTTTAGTGAGTGCTCCTATGAAGTCATCAAAAGCACTAGGGCCAAATCATTGCAAAATGAGTTTGCAAAAATCTATCCATTTTGTCTCTTCATGAGCCTTGATGTACCAATGGAACCATTGAAGGGCTTCATGTTCCAAATGAAAGGATGCAAGTGGGACTTTGTTGACATCAAAAGTATTATGCAGACAGAAATATTGTTCTGCCCAGTATATCCATCCAGTTGGATCATCACCATTGAAGCAAGAAAAATCAAACTTCGGCCCACAAAAATTGCTGGAAGAAGAGAACCCAGTGTCTACAGAAGACTCTAGCTGCCATCTATTGTTCATGGCTAAATGCTAAAGATTGAGGCCAAGAATTTTTTCATCCAGATCTTGGAGTTTGGTCTTGAGGGCTGCAAGTTTATCCTCCATGTTTTTTTCTCCTGTGCGTGTGACAACCATAACCAGGAGTTTTTTTTCTAGAATGGGTAGAAAAACAAAAACTGAAACTTTTTTAGTAAAGAAAAATTTGAATTTGGGAAAATCTCTGATGGGTAATTGGGGTTTGACTAGGTTTTGGACACTTTCTAAGGGAAAGGGAGCAGAAAATGGGGATTTTAGAAGCGGGGTGAAAGAATGGGAAAATTTGTCCAAGAGGGACAAAGGAGCAGAAATATGAAATGAACACTGTGGTAAAATTTGAAGGCTATTGGGTGAGAATCGAAGAAGTTATGGCAAACCCTAAAAATAGACAAATGTGGGATTTCTGGCTTCGATAAGTGGAATTTGGGATAGGTTCCTCAAGGAAGGAAATTTGTAGAATGAAATTTCAGGGGTTCCAGTTAATTTTGAGAGGAAACAGAGCTAATGCAAGGAAGATATGGCAAAAAAATAGAAATTTTTTTACTTTTTTTTTCTTGGAAATGATCTACCAACTGCTCTAGACGAATTCAATATGCAACTTTTTGGTTGTTAATAGATATGGGCCCCAAGTATCTTTGGCTTCCTAAAGGTTTAGGGAAGTCACTCAGCCACCAATGTTGTCTAATGGCTTGTGTATTAGGGCAGTACCCCTCACCCTACGGCTCAGGTAAAACTGATAACCACTTTGCCATAAACGACAACTCTTGGTTTACCTCATGGATGGGAACTAGTCAATCAGGTAGGGGCTATTGCCCTTTTCACTGGCAGGTCCTCTCAATGGGCCAGCTTCTTCGGGGTTCCTGTGGTACTCCTCACAATGAGTTTTAGGTCTATATGCCTAGACACTTCCCACAGTTAAGCGAATAGGGATATTCCCTGATCCGAACTTACAATTGAAATGAACAATACAGATGCGAAAAAGAAAGAACTACTGCAATAATCACAACGCCTGGAGGCCACCATGGAAAAAAAAATTTGACAGAAATTCCACCCAGCGAGCCCAAGAAAGCGCTCTGATACCAGATGAGAGGAACCTCCTACAACAATATAATGAAAATGCACAAAATAACAAAAATATATAAATAGCAGAAACACAAAAGGAATTTATTGATCGTAGGCCACTTCGAGGGGGCAACCTCCTTTGAGCAAGCTCAATACAATAAATTCGTGGATGCCTTCATTGGCCTCAACACATACTTATATACTAATTCTAATCTAAACAACTATTACTTCCCATGAATGTGGGATAATACAATATACTCACGTAATGACTTTCAAAGCATATGTGTCCAAAAGTAATATACTAACAAAGTAAAGAGAAGGGTTAAACACGGGTTCCTAACAGTTAAACATAGTTTAAGATCTAAGCTATAGTTCTTTAAATAATACAAGTGGAAGGATGCCACGTTTGAATTTCCCAAAAGAGGAATGTGTGATACTTATTGAAGGACAAAAGGGTCTAGACTAGTTAGGAAATGAGTAATTGCACCAAAATATACCAAATAATTTTTAGACTCGCATAGATGCTCACGTGCAATTTTGTTTGAGAAAGATTCAACAAGAATACATTGTTTTCAAGAAATGTTAAAAGAAGGTGAGTTTGTGTTAGAACAAGTTATTCCATACAAAGCATTGATGTATGGATCAACAAGTGTGACAAGTAGTAGTGGTATGTATTCACTTGGAATGCCTATTAGTAAAAATATGCTTGGGGGATCATGTGACCATAGGATAAGCATATAGCATGATATTTGGGAGAAACTCATTTTCAACACAATGAGGTGTGTAAGGACCAAGTTATGTGCAAATTAGGATAGGAATACAAGAAAGTTAAAATATTAATGCATAAATACTTGCATTGTAAGGCACAATAGGTCTAGTGATTGGAGTAACAATTATGACATGTGTTACCTCCAGCAATTTCAATGACAAATATACAAAGATTGAGTGAATCATACAAAATGTTTCTAAGACAAATATTACTACATATCCTATAACATGTGTTCCATAATTGGTTCAATCCTAACCACTAGTACAAATTACTAGAATACCGGGGAATGGAAAATGCATTGGAACATATCCACAAGTGAGATATTATGGATAGCATAAGGAATAATTGTGTCAAAATTTTGAGCTGGTCAATTTGCCACAACTTTGATTGATTGTGTACATACCTAGTATATAAAGTATTATCCAACATAGTCCATGATGGATTATGAGTATTCAAGAGTGGCATTCCTAAAAAAAATAATATTCTTGAGTTTGAACAACAAAACATTGTTACTCTAAAGAAAATTAAACAATTATTAGAAAGTGTAAGAGCACAAGATAGTTGATTTGAGACTTTAGTGTCTAAGTTCTCTTATGAGCTCCACCCAATGGAGCATGCACAATGGTTCTTTGGTGGATTGCTTGCCCCTTATCCAACATCTTTGTATCAAAAGACTTATACTAATCAAAGGGAAGTTTTGGAAGCTGCATTAAGATTGGAAGAAGTCAAAAGTTTCAACATTGGAGTCAACATATTTTTGGAGGCTCACATTGCTAGCATGGTTTCATAATTGCATAAATTATCTACAACAATAGTCCAATGGCAAACCAAATTGTGGTGGATGGATTTCTAAGAAGAGGGACATATTGGGACCACTTGTTTAAGAAAGAATGTAAAGGCAATATGATAGCTTATGAAATATGTAAAGTTAAACATGATTCAAAGTAGTGCCTATTACTTCAAAAGGAGAAACAGATTAAGGTACTTATTCAGTGTAAAATTAGTGGCATCCTGGCTCATGAGATGGTGGATTGTCGCATATTAGAATAAATGCTTGACAATTCAATTTGTGCTAGTTAGCTAAAAGTAATTCACAAAACCAAGTTGAGTTGTTAGATGCAAGGAACTATAGTGAATTTAAAAAGCCATACCATAACACAACACTCAACTTAAATATCATCCATTTCAATGGTCAAGCAATCAATAGCAATTTTACACTTCATCCACAACAAAAAGTAGTAAATATTTGTCCAACAGTAACCAAAATTTTGGTCAAGGTCTAGCCAAATGAGGAACAAAATTTTCTGGAATATACTATGGAAGAGGAAATAGTGGATGAAATGAATGGTGAATGCAATGATGATATTTCAAGCATGATGATGTTGACTAAATCCAACACAACTCCTAAGTTTCCACAATGTGGTCATTGTGCAGAGCTGCACAAGACTAAGGATTAAACCCATTTATGTGAAAGGATTACCCATCATGATAATTTATAAAAATGATTTGTTGTGATTTGGATATTGCTAGAACAAAACTCTGCCTCAACTTCATGATTACAATCTAAACCATGATTGAAATATTGTCCTAAAATTGATCCATACATGAACATTACGACTAGAAGTGAAGTAACCACACAACCACAAAAGACCAAACCACTTGGATTTGCATGAATCTTGCATGAGTCCATTGTAGGTGTCCACTTTGGAGGTGGGGACCATTTGGATTTCTATGGATTGCATGATGTTGCATGAGTTGTGCATGTTATCCAAACTTAGACGCCAAATCTTAGTGGGGCCCATATGGACTTGCATGTTGTCACATGTGCTTTGCTTGTTATCCTAATTGGGGTGCCAAGGTTTGCATGTGCTTTGCATGTCACTACATGTGATTTGAGAACTCGTTGTTGTCAGCATCTGATTGGCTATGGGTTGTGCGCCCATGAAAAGCTATGAGAAGACTTATGGAAAATCATTGATTTTATTGGTTGTCCAAAAAGGAAGGCATTTGGTTTTTGTATGTGGATTTGACACTTGTTTTGAGAAACCATAATGGTATTTGTTGTCACTTGGATTTGCACCCTAAGTTGAAGCACTATGCTACAACAATCCAGTGAAACATTGGAGTGATTTCTAGGTGTGGCACCCTACAGGGAAATCAAACCTCCAGAAAAGGCTGGTTCCTTTTCTAAATATAAGATTTAGAGTGTGCTAAGATCAAACCTAATCTAATCACTTTTGTGTAAAGGGGAAGAAGGAGAAACTAAAATTTAAAGGTGATTCACCAGGTTTGAATATAGAACACCTACAAAGCTACAATGCATAGAATAATGGAATACAACTGATAACTCACACAAATCATGCAAATCCTAATAGAGTTCAAGGTAAGAAGAGGATTGCAAGGAATTATACATTCACAAATGATAACCAGTCCTAAACATACATAGAATTAAGGAACAACAAGAAAAGGTGAAAAACACGGTGTGTATTGATTAAAAAGGCACAATTACAACAGAGAAGGGTTTTGTTTGAACACAAAAATATGTCTATGTATCCAACCCGCATTACATCTTTGCTTTCATGTATATATAGCATTTCATTCCTTGACCTAATTCATCTATTATAATAAATTCGCCCCATGGGCCTGTCAGAAGATATTTCTACCCAAAGAATGTCTGTCTGTAGAACATGAATGCAGAAAATATCTGATCTTGAAGTAGCCGGGAGATATTTGTTTCCTTAATAGAAGCAGCTGATTCATCATATGCAACAATAAATGTGAAATATCTAGAAATGGAGTAGTTGGGAAGATATGATCTGCATTAATGGTTGAAGGAGATATTTGAAATATATTTTTCTGCAAAAATCTCCCTATACAGAGATTTTACAACACTTTAAATATTTAAAGCTTACAATATATTACAAGCTCTGTTTTCATTATTTTCTACTTTATCTCAAATTCTAGCTTAAAATTTGCCCTGTTGGCAAAATTTGTCTTTCATGAACCATCCCTACTTTTGCTCTTTGGTTTATCCCTTTAGTCAGAAAAAGTCCATGTTTCAGAACTTGGATGTCTTCTTTTTTTTATCTCAGCAGCAAAGTTGACCCTTTTCAAACTTTGCCTTTCTTATCCCTTTTTGCCCATTATTAGCAAAACTTCATCTTTTCGAACCAAGCTTGCTTTTTGCCAAAATCATCATTTATTGAACTCTGCCTTGTTCTCTCTTTGCTCTCTTTACTTTTGTTGATGAATTGCCTTATCAGCAAAATTGGGAAACTTCAAACTTTTGGATGAGTTTTTCCTTTTGTTAATTTCCTGATAAGGCCCTTTTCTTCCATTTGCCTTAGTCGCTTTTCGGGCTTTCTTGTCTCTTTTTCCTTGTCAACAAATCTCAATCTTTGCGAACCTTGCCGCCTTTGGCCCTTTTTCTTCTTTATCATCAAAATTCACCTTTTCTAAACTAGCCCTTAGTTGTTTCACCTTGTCGGTAAAACTTTCACTTTTGCACCAGTCAACGATTTCCCATTTTATGAACTTTGCTTGTGCCTAGCCTTTTCCCTTATGAATCGTCTTATCAGTGAATTTATGAAATTTTGAACTTTTGGTGAGTTCAAACTTTTGCCAATTCACTAATAGAGCTACCTGCTTTCTTTTTGCCTTACCCAATTTTGAAAAAACCTTCCTGCCTGGCCCTTTAGTGGCAATTCCCCTGATCAGCTAACCTTGAAAAAATTAAACCATTAGATGAGTTCGCAAACTTTGAAAATTACCGATAAAGGGAAACATGTTTTTTGCCTTAGTCATTTTTCCAGCCTCCTTCCCTCAGTTGGTGAACCTAGAAGTTCGCGAACTTGAACTTTTGCTGACTAAGGCCAAAAAACTAAGGCAAAAGACTTCAAAATTTTTGGGTTTTTTTCAAAGGGTTTTCCTTAGGGAATTTTAGGGATTTTTACAAGGAAAACACCCTAAAATCTAAAGAATACTACGCACTTAAGGGAAATCAACAAGATTTTCAATATTTCAAGCTGGACTATTTTTTTGGGAGGGGGAAAATAGGTCAACATTTTGGTGACCTCTCAGGGATGTTTGCTTGATAAACAAAGAACTAGTGGCCTTAAGCATCCATTGGGCATTGAGTCAAAAGGGACTATAGTAGGCCGAACATAACTAAACCATGCCTTCAAAACAACACCAAAAGAGAAATGAGGCTTGCATTCTCCTAATGAGAGTGTAGCTTGTGCAACAACACTTAGGAAAAGGAAAACTAAAGCAGAAACAAAACAAAATAGTATGTACAAAATCTCATACCAACTTTAGAAGTAAGGTTTGAGATGGATCACATTCACTGAGATCAGTAGAACTTCACCATCCAGCTTTGAAAGATTGAAGGCATTGGCTTGCTTGCAGTTGATGATGATATATGGGCCACTCCAAATTGCATCAAATTTAGTATGGCCTCCAGGTTTGGCTCTGCTAGCATCCCATTTTAAAACAAGGTCTCCCTCTTTGAAAATATGATCCTTAGCTTTCTTGTCAAAGTATTTCTTGGTATGTTTTTGGTGTTCTTCCAAGGTGGCCATGGATGACTACCTCAGTTCATCTCATTTAGTTAATTTAGCCATCCTTACAGACCTAGCATCCTCACCTTCTAACTCCATATGCTGAGCCAATTCTAGTGAAGGAAGCTCCAAAGATAAAGGCAGTCTAGCCTCTCTTCCATACACAAGAACAAAAGGAGAGTTACCAATGGCTCTTTTATAAGTGATCCTATTAGCCTAAAGAGCCAATCTAATCTTATTATGCCATTGCCTCTAGTTTGTTTCCATGGTCCTCTTCAAAATTCTGATCAGGTTCTTATTAGTGGATTCAACTAACCCATTACCTTGGGGGTAATAGTTAGATGAAGTCTTCAATAATGCATTAAACTTCAAGGCCCAATCAACTATCATAAAACCAATGAAAGCTCTTGCATTATCAAAAATTATAGCGTGAGAAGCTCCAAACCTTGTCATGATTTCTTCCAAGAAATCCATGATTGTTGATTCTGTAGCCTCTTTGAGTGGGACTGCTTCAACCCACTTGGTGAAGTAGTCCGTTAAAATCTATTTGTGGCCAGCACTAGATGCAGGGTTGATCATGCTAATAAAATCCAGGCCCCACTGTGAGAAAGGTTGATCTGCCTAAATAGGATGAAGTGGAAGGGTTGCTAATCTTTTCTTCCCAGCAAAGAGAGCACACTCTTTGCATTTTCTTACCCATACATGGGCATCATTGAATAATGTAGGCCAAAACTAGCCTACCCTCATTATTTTCATTTTTGTAGCTCTTGCAGAGAAGTGACCTCTAGCTAAACCAACATGAAATTCATTGAGCAGTCTGTCCACTTGATCTTTTTCTATGCATCTCAGCAAGACTCTAACCAGATTTCTTTTGAAGAGAACCCCATCCACCAAGGCACAAGGAATGGATTGCAACCTAAAATGTCTTCTCTTAGTTATGTCTAATCCATAAGGATACTCACTAGTAGATAGGAACCTGGCCATGTCTGTTGTCCAAGAACTCACAGCTATTGGGTCGGTTATAGGTTCTGTCTCATTCAAGTGATAGGATGATTTCACTTCATCCACAGTAGTTTGAGCTAACTATTCACATAATCCTCTGCCTCTAATAAACTTAGTGGCTTTGATAATAACATCATACTCTAGGAACTTAGTGACCCAACTTGCTTTCTTTTCACTAATCTCAATTCCCATTATGTAATCTCTCACACTAGGATGAGAAACTAATACCTTAATATGGTTATTTGCCAACATATATCTAAACTTTTTTAATGCTCTTATAATGACAAATACATGTTTGTCCATGGCATTGTACCTGACCTCATAGTCCTTCAGTGTCTGACTGAAAAAGGCCAGGAGCTGCTCCATACCTTGGTCATTTTGCTACATCAAGATAGTTGCAATGTTGCTCTCTCCTCCATGGGCATAAAGGACAAAGTCCTCATTACTTAGATTCATGAGAGTAGGAGCCTGAGCAATCTCTTATTTTATCTTCTCAAAGCCATCCTTCCCCTCCTTAGTCCACCTAAAAACAACAACCTTTTTAAGCATAAGGGTCAGTGGTTTGACCAAACCAGCACAGTTAGGAATGAATTTCCTAACAAAGTTAATCTGCCAAGAAATGACTGCAGAGCTTTTTTATGAGAAGGCAAAGGAAGAACAAGAAGAGCTAAAGTTCTTTCTAGATCTATGGAGATCCCATCTTTGGACACTAAATGGCCCAAAAGCTTGCCCTAGGTAACAACAAAAATACACTTTTTGGGGTTCAAAGACACCCCAAACTCCCTGAATCTCTCAAAAACTTTCTCCATATGCTCCATGTGATTTTCTCCTTTCTTGGAGAAGACTATGATATCATCCAAATAGATTAGGATGAACTTGTTAATAAAACACTTGAAGTCAATATCCATTGCCCTCTAAAAAAGTAGCACTAGCATTAGAGAGCCCAAATGGCATTTTTACATATGCCATGGTTCCCCACTCAGTTGTAAATGTTGTCTTGAATCTATCCTCCTCTTTCACAAATATTTGGTTATAACTAGAAAAACCATCCAATAATGAAAACCTTTCTGCCCCTGTAATAGTTTGCAAGATTTGGTCCATGGACGGCAGAGGATAATGGTCTTTCAAAGAGGTGTGATTTAGATCCTGAAAATCAATGCACAACCTTATCTCACCATTTTTCTTCCTCATTGGTACTAAATTAGCTACCTAGGTGGAGTACTTGATGGGAAAAATAATTATGGCCTAAATGAGCTTTGCAAGCTCCTTCCTCATCAGAGGCTTAATTTTGGGGTTTATAGGCCATTGTTTTTGGCTGACAGGTTTGACACCTGGGTTGAGATCTATGGCATGTTGGGCAACATTTGGGTTGAAACCCTTTAGATCTTCATAACCCCACACAAAAACATCATCATATTTCTGGGAAAGGTGAATAAATTCTTATTGTTCAGCATCACAACATACCTTTCCCAGCAATAAATCTTTACCTTGGCCAATAGAAACATTCTGATAGTCCTCCCTTTTGCACGTGATGTTCTTCTCTTTGCCTTTGAATTCATCATCATGGCTAAAAGTCACCTTAAGAGTGACCAATCTTTTTGACACCTTGTTTGTTTTCAATTGCATAATCTGGTCACCATATCCTTCTTTTAGCCTGGACTGCACTATTGATGAGAACTTGACTTCATTTTGGATGAAGCTCACAATGTGTTCATTACTGTAAAACATTTGCCAATTTACATCATTATTAGGAACTGAGGGCCTGACCACAATCTTGACATGTTGATTAGGGCCCTGAAAGAAGTCTATGGGAGGAGAAAACTGAGCACCAACTATTTCCAATTGGTCTACCTCAACATTTAATTTCCTTTGGATCACCTGTAGGTTGAGAGCATCAAAACTCTCAAGCAAGCCCCAAAATCTGTGCCTATAAGCTCTTAGGAGCTAATTTTTCATTGCACATCTTTCCCTAACCTGGTTGACCACCAGCTCAGTATCTCCAAAGATTTCCAAATGTTTGATTTTCTTCTTTTCTCCTATCAACAGGCCATTGACCAATGCTTCATACTCTATAACATTATTTGTGCATGAAAATTGCAATCTGAGAAAAATGTAGTTTCTTACCTATTGGAGAGATGAGTAAGACCCCTACACCAGCTCCATTTCTACTCAAGTGGCACCATCAAAGAACATTTTCCATGGGCCATCAGAATCATCATCTAGTTTAAGTATAGAGGGAACAAGGCTTAAATTTGACAGTCAACCTTGCCTGTCAAGCAATTTTCTTATGACAGTTATCTATTCAACGTTGCCTTTAAAATATTATGATACATCTTAGTATAAGTAAATTATATAAAAACCAAATATATATATCAACATAATCCTATATAAATTTTGACAGTTTGCTCAAAATTTCTCCTTTCATATGATACAATCTTTTTAAAAATTCAATTGTATTTTACAGCAAAAATGCCCAAATATAGCTATACAACTGTCAAATTTAAGCCCTGAGAGGGGACATAGGAATTCCTCTCATGAATCATATAGGTGCCTAGTCCAATTGTCTTGCAAGTGTCATAAGGATCAAAATCAAAGTGGTCCTTTGCCCACTCATCAAGGAAAAGATCTGGGGTTGGAAGTGGTGAAGATACAGTCTCTAGGGACCCTAAGTCATGCACTTCCTCACCCTAGATCATACAATGAAGGTTCACCAGTCTATGATCATAATTCTCTACATGATAGTTTTAAATTGGTTAAGCCTTGATGGTGAACCTTGTGCCATATTTTGTTCTCAACAGCATATGAGACCAGTCAGAGGAGAGGTAGCCACCTACATTAGCTGTGAAGTCTCTTGACAAACAGATAGCAAAGAAAGGAGGAAGATCAATGACTGAAATATCTTGACTAAAAGTCAAGTTTGGACAAGCATGTAAGGTCAAATCTAGTCCTTTGTTCACTCCAATAGTGTTGACATAAATGCCATCTAGCTGCAATACACTTGATGAAACAAGGGTATATTTGATGCCCAATGCATGTGATATCTTCTTTGGCATGACTGAAACACTAGCCCCTAAATCAATCATGCAATTGAGCACTAGGAATTTCCCAATGATTAGGGACAAGTAGAAAGGGGATGGCTTGTTTGTTGGACCCCCTTGCTCCTCACTTGGTTGTACAAGATTAACTAGGCTCTTTTCTTTCTGCTTTGTTGATTCAACTAATGGGAAATTCTCTAAAGCCTCTTGCAACAAATCCCTTTGAGAGGGAATTGACATTACCTCCCACATTGACACATTTATGTTTGTCTTTTTCATTTGTTCCACAATGTTTAGAGGAAAATTTGTTGTTTTATACATCAAGGGAATCCATGCCTTTCTTCGATTGCTCTGTAGCTTATTTAGGCACTTTTGGAGATGATGGAATCTCCTTTACAATAGCAAGCCTTCTGCTCTGAGTTGAATTTGCAGCACTGGCCCCTTTTGCCTTTGATATAGGTTCTTTTTGTAATATAGTAGACATAGGGTTATCCTCCAACTGTCTCTTTTTGGAACTTATGTTGTCTGCAACAGGCATTGCCACACTGTCCATAAGCTAGTTGAAAACACATAAATCCTCAGGAGTCCATAGCATCAAGTTAGAATCAAAAGTAGTCTCATTCGGTACCTCAGGGTTGCTATTGGCTACCTCCACTAATGATGCTTGCTGAGTGTGAAAATTTTGCACCATTAGGGCTCGTTCTTGTGCTCCAAAAGCACAAGTGGATTAATTATGAGGTTGGTTACAAGGATAAAACCAATCTGCCTCTTAGGCTAGATTGTTTTGAGTAGGAACCAAAGCCCTAACTGGATTAACAACTAGTATTTGTTGGATAAGTCTGACTATTTGCAAAGGTTGAGCACGGTTATTAGTTGGGTACCTATTGGGCTGGTAACCCTGGTTCCAGTTTTGATTTCTATTAGAATTATAACCCTGATTCCAATTCTAATTTGAAGACTACCTCTAGTTATAATTTTGATGGGGTTTAGGGGCAGTTTGAATAGCTATGCTATTGACTTTGTTGGTCAGACTGGTCATTAGGGTTTTGAGGTCATTTTCTTCTTGTGAAAGAGCTGATGTGGAGGCTTTAGGCTCTGGGATGGGAGAAATAGTAGGCTACTAAAATTGTGAAGGAAGCTTTGGGAAAATAGGTACAAGAGGTTTGGGAGCAATTTTCCCAGTCCATATTAAACAATTTTCATTGTTGAATGTGCTAATCATATAAATATTAAATTGGATAATCTTTAATTAAATTTTAGATTTGTACACAATATTAAAGTTAATATCGCAGCAGTTTCACCTTGATTTTCCCAATAAGATTCACAAGGATTTAAAGAACTGTGCACGACTACAAGGTCAATATATGTATGGGAATTGTTAATTGAAGCCATGATTAATGGATGGTTAGTATGGGGTATCCTAATTGATACTAATGCAACCATGCGAATATTCTAACAAAGGATGTGTGGATGAAGATGGGATGCCCTATGTTGTAGACATCATTAAATAATCTTTTATATCAAATAAAACATGAGCACAACCTTTGAGAGTCATGTGTAATTCTAAAGTCAGCATCATGGGTGCAAAGTTTAAGGGAGACTTTGAGATCATTGACTAAGTTGAAGAAGAAAACTATCATGATTTATTAGGATGTCCATGGTGTTATCAAAACAATGCCAAAATGTGATTTAAGAGGAGATTCATGAGCTTTGAAAATGGAGAACTAAGAGTAGTTATTTCACTAGATGCAGACCAAGGACTAACATATTTTGAAACTATGGACATAGAGTGTGATATCAATCAAATTTATGCTATTACTACAAAACATAAAGAAAACTTGTAGCCATCGAATGAAGGAGTCCACAGTTGGCAAAGTTCACTGTCAAAATTAGACACCAAGATCTGTGAAGAATATGGTAATAGGGAAAAAAATTGCAATGGAATTCACATCAAATGCCCATAAATCTAAAGATAAGGGTGCAGGAAAAAAATGAAAATGAAAATGTTATCATTGCATGTGTCTACACAAGAATAAAAAGAAACTTCACAGGAAATGTTACATGTATTACTACCACATGCAAATACGACCAACATCTCAATTTCACAGGAGAAATATGAAGGCAAGATAACTTTGAAGCAAACACCAAGAATAAGTTAGCAAGTTAATGCACAAAAGAAAAATGGAGGAAAGTGTCAAGTGCACCAACAAAGAAGACATAGCTGTGTAACTTGTACAGGGATGAGAAGGAATCTCAAAAAGGGAAAAAGAAAGTGTTAGTTGTGGCCGAAGAATAGATCACTAAGGAAAGTAAAAGAAAAATAGTATAATTAAGTGTATAGGAAAATATACCAAATGCTCGGAGAGAAAGAGATCTATCAAAACAAGATAGCTGGCAAATAAGGATTAACCCACTATTTCGATAGTAAATCTTGAAAAACTGAAAGTAAAAATAGTAATAAGGTCAGATAGACCAAAACAAGTGATCTAGATCCCAGGCGATCTGAGAGACAATCTTATCTATTAGCTAGTAATAGACAAGATAATAGAACATGCAAATGGAAAAATAGAACAACAAGCCTGTTATGGAGTAAAAAGTGTCCACTTGTCTTTTTACCTCTTTGCTTAGCTCCTAGGTCCCATTTATTACATTATATATTCTAAATATTCATCCTGATGCAAAATTGCCCGACACCCAAGTGAAATTGGAGTATGGGCCCCATGCTTTTACCTCATCCCAAACCTAAATAGAGTTGATGGACATGGGCGATATTGCCCATGTCCCCCCTTTTAGGTTGGGTCTAATTTAAGGTTATGTCAGCTTAACACCTTTCTTAAGGTTCCTCCTTGTCAGCTCTTTTGGTTTAAGTTGATGATTGTTAACAAGAAATCATATATAAGTGTGTTTTTTAATTCATTATGAACCTAGATAGAGATAGCCAACTTAAGATATTGAAGTGAAGCAAGCAAGAGCATTCATTGTGATTCTAGAGCAGATTTTATGTGTTGTTATTGTGTATTGTTGCAGGTTTTGAAGTTATCAACTATCTATCCTTAGGAGTTGAAATATCTTCATCCTCTTAAGGGTTTCATCACATAGGTGATATCATTGTTGTTTATCATCATCTGATTCATCATATCATTATTATGTTTAGCCTCTACCCTACAAGGGCACACACTCTCTATCAATCAATGGTGTTGGGAAGCTTGAATGCTATCCCATGATTTGACTGAGGCAAGTCCCTAAACACCATAACCCACCAAACCCTCTCTTGTCATCTTATGTGTAGGTTATAGGAGTGAGTCCCAGAGAATGTGAAGATACAGGAAAATTGAGTGAAGATAAGGGTTTCAAGATCTGACAACAATCAAAATATTCCTCTATCCAAGACTTGGGCAGTGGTGCCCAAGTTTGTATGCCCTTTATAACTTCAAATCTGGCATCAGGGTAGCATTTACAACATCTTTCCAGTTTACAGTTTCTACAAATTCTATCAATCAGGACTTGGGTGGTCTCAAATTAGTCCTTTGACACCTTGCTTTTAGGAGATAGGGTCTATCATCTTCCTTATCATCCCTATGCAAATGGTTTCTAGATTGTTGTACTTATTTTGTTATAATTTGATCATTGTAGGACTAGGGTTTCATGCATTGTTGACCTAGGGTTTGATAAAAAGGCTAAATTAAATCTGATTCCTCTATAGCATACCTGAGCACAAGATCTGTAGCTAATTCCTCCTCCATTTGGTAGTGATTTGGCTCTGTCTTGTCCTTGAATATTATATGAAAAAGGGTTTGATCTAGTGTGCATTCTAGTTGTTATCATTCTTCTTTTTCATATATAACATTTTGGTGAACCTGTAGCTTTGAGCATTTGCATCTTGTTGATTGTTCAAATCAGATCTTGCATTGATATATTATATATCTATCAATATTTATTTCAAAATCTTGCATCATTTCACATCATAGATTTGAAAATTCATACATTTGTAATTACACATTGTGTATTTCAACATAAGAAGTGTGACATCTCTTTCACATTCCTTTGCAAGAAATGTTAAAGTTGTCTATATTGCCTTCTTGTGCAGCACTCCTAACATCTTGATCACTTTGTTTGTAGTGACACTAGTGTGTTTTTAATCTTTGAAAAAAGCTTCAAAAACCCAATTTCCTCAAACTAGTGTCTTGGTGTATAAAAGTCTCTCATATTGGTGGTATTTGATAAATGAATAGATATGATCAAGTACATTGTTGTTCCAAGACATTTCATGATGACATCTTCATGTTACTCCTCTTGGAAATCTTTGCATGCGTATATCCTAGATTTTGAAAATTTCTTTAAACTCACTAATGTGCATCCTCATATTTTAGAACACATAACATCTGTGGATGATACTGATGTTTCTAAATGTTCCACATATGAAATCCAACTCCTTTGTTATAAACATGATTTTGATAGCTTCACATTCCTCATGGGTGTATATCCTTTGATATTAAAATATTTAATTAAATTCATCTCCATGAATACTCATGAGAAAAATGATTCTATAAGTTCTTCTATTACTACTACAGACATGAAAATACCTTGGATCTACTATCTAAAGTATATGATGATGATGATGATTCCTGTAACGTCAGAAAATGCCCCCTTTAGGGCTTTTCCCTCTTTAGGTTTAGCTCTCGGGTCTTTTGTGTGCATTTAGAACATTTTGCATCATATTTCAACACCCCGATGAGAAAACCCCTAAGTGTCTTGAAAAATAGGACCTAGGGGGACTACTTGAGATGACCCCTGCCCAAACTAGTGGGGGAGGACTTGGGTGCCCGCACCCTAGTCCTGCCCTATTTTGGGGCAATCCCAATTTTTGGGTGTCAGCTTGTGACCATTATTTGGGTCATATGCCAACACGGTAAGTTTGAATTACAAAATTCTTGGCAGGAGTGTTTGTAGTTGCATCTAAAAGCATGTTTAGGCATTCATTTGTAAACTAGATGATTACTAGCAAGCTATTGTGTTCTCAAGGTGATTCAAGGCTTTCATTGTGTTGCAAGAGCAGATTTGTGTGGTCTATGTGTTTGTGTTTGTAGATTTGAGCATCCATTTCCTCATGGAGTGAAGAGCACCTTCCTCCCATGAGATATTCACTACAAGGTGACATTTATATTGTGTTTGTGATCATTATTCATTTGTTTTTTGCCTCTGCCTCCCTAGGCATGCACTCTCTATTTGACAAAGGTGTTTGGAAGACTTAAGTGTCCTTCCGGGGCTTGACTGAGGCAAGCTCCTAAACACCACAACCCCCTCCCAAAGTTTTATGATTGCAAGTTACAGGTTGATGATGTAGACAAAGTGAAGTTGTAGGGCATATTTGAGTGTCAAAATTGTAGATCGGTGAAAGAAACAACTACCTGGACTTGGGCGCCCGCTCATTAGTCCTCAAAGTTTCGTGACGGAAAAACCTTTGGTGCAGTAGGAACAGGTTACAGATCTTGTCCATAGATCCCGAAAAAAAGTAGGGCACTGGACTTGGGCGCCTTCTCTTTTATCCTGGACTTTTCTGCCTCGGAACCCCGAAAACAGGTGCACAGTCATTTGTGATTTTATAGCTTTCTGTAGAGGCATTTCCCGTAATTCATCTGTTTGTTGTCGTATTTGCATAATTAGGGTTTTGATGTATAATTGAGCATAAGAGAAGGAAAATTAAAAATCAAACACCCTAATCCAAGCTTCCCTACATTTGTAAGTGACCAAGGACCTGATAGTGCTCTGTCACTCGATATGAAAGTCCTTGAATGTAATAGGTGAAAGGAGGATTTAAACACCAAACTAAACAAATCCAATTTTCCCCTAAACATTTTGGTGAACCCGTGTTTTTGGAATTAATTGCAACTTGCTAAGTGTTTGTCTTTAGATTTGGATTGTTTTCATTCATTCATATAGTCATTCATCTTATTGCATTAAGAAAATTACAAAAAAATTGAAAAATTTGGTAACCCTAGCTTACATTTTTCATATAGGTTACTAATTGGCATCAATTCATTCTAAATTTTCCTAATTCATGATTTTTGCATCAGATCTGATATAAACTACAGAAAAATAAAAAAATTCAATAATTTGCATTGCATTTTCATCATATAATTGCTAGGGTTTTGTAGAAATTTTTACAATTTTCATATAACCTAGTAATTCCAAAATCTAGGGTTAGTAGGCAAAATCTTCTTTCAGATTTTTCTACTGATTTTAGAGACTCATTCAAATTTGCATTTGGCTGTAGGCTTGCATTTTTCATGTGAAATTGCATTTAGATTTCAAATACTTTCATTTTTGCATAGAAAATTTCAACAAAAAACTAGTAATTTTCATGCATTTTCATTAAATTTGCACTTGCATTTTGCATCTTAGAGCCTGGAATTCATTTTCAGATCTAAGTACATTTCATTTTCATCATAAATCAGATTTCAAAACATTCATATAGCATTTTGTGTAAAGATCTCAAACCTAGGGCTTGAAAAACATCGATTTTCACTAGATTTGGCCTTATCAACTCTCAAAATTTGCACCATAGGCATGTTGTGAAGGGTATTTTTGCACTAATTGGCTATTATCAAGGTAATCATTTGCTACCCCTCCTAAAAAGCTTCATAACACCTTTTTATTTCTATTTTGGACTGATATCATATATATAATTTGCTGCCCTTGGTCAAAATCCTTATAACACCCTTTGTTTCACTTATTTGCATTGAAAAAAAAAAGTACAAAAATCAAACATTTTAGGCTATTTTTCGCATATCATTTTGCACTTGCCCTTGATATACTTTTGGAAAAACTTTTAAATCTGATTTGAGCATATAAACACGGCCTCTAACTGCAACAACAACAGGTTCCCTCCTAGACCTTACATGAAAAGAAAGGCCCTTGAACCTAAAATTGTGTTTACACCTCATGATAGAACAATTGGAGACACTGAAGGGCCTCTTTACATCACTATGAAAATAATGGGAAATCCTATGGATGGAACTCTTATTGATCATAATTGCATGACTAATGTTGCCACTGAAGAGTTCCTCTTTTCACATCAATTAATGCAAGGTTCTTATGACCCTTCAAACATGATGATCAAAACACATACGGGAACCTTTGAAAAACCTTCAGGAAAGATATCGTTGTGTTGGAAAGAGACACTACTTTGCTTGATAGGTGTTGTCATTGATGGCAACTAAGATCATCCCAATCATCCACATAACACAAATTGTTCTTACCGGAAGTCAAATTTAGAATTTGTCTAAGTCTGGACAGTTAGGAACAGAGCAGTAACAGGGTCTGGTATTTTGGTCCGGATCTCTTAGGCTAAAATCCATGGTTAGTTGCAGATCTAGGGGAGTCATATGCATTGTCAAGATAGTCTCAATCCAGATTTTTGTCCTCCGATGATGAAGGATTCAAAAGATATTAGCATCTAAGTACCGGGTTCCAGTTTGTCAGAGAAGACAAAAGGAGAATAGGCTAACTTTGCAGAAGGTTTTGATTCCGGATGTATAGAAGTTGTTTGTTGGACAAATAGTGATGATTAGTGAGCGTGGCCGACATGAGTGATGATTTTCAAGAACAAGTTTTGGTCCACACCTTAAGTTATGCATGGATCTAGCTGACAGAGCAAAGCATTCATTAAAATTCTAAGTCTTGTTAAAGCTGACTGACAGAATGATTGTAGATCATGTTGCGGATATATATAGCTGAATAAAATTGGATGATTCAGTGTGTGAGTGAACAAGGTATATGCAAGAAGAGCAGAAATCCAAAGTGTGAATGAAGGCATAACAGTAAGAAGAGCAGAGCAAAAATGAAATGTGTAAGATCAGTTTTTGTACTTAATCAGAACTAAAACTTTTGCATAAGTAGATGCTTTTAATCAATTTAGATCTCATTTATTCTATTGTAATATTTCCATAGGAGTGAGCCTCCATTAAGCAGTGAGCTCTGGGCAGTGAGCCTGAATGCATGTGCATTCCTATTTGTAAATACTTTTAATAGAGCATTAATTTTTGTGGGTTAACCCCCACCGTGGTTTTTCCCTTAACTAGGTTCCCACATCAAAATCTTGGTGTCAAATGTGTTATTTAAGCTTTCTATTTATATGTTATTGATTGATACTAAAATGTATATATCATTAAATTGATCATAAGAACTAAAGGAAGTTTGAAAGTAGAAAAGAAGAAAATGTGTGACAACTGATTCACCCCCCCCCTCTTAGTTGTCCAAACCTAAACCAATAATTGGTATCAAAGCGAGGTTCCTTTGAAAAAGTTTAACAGCTTAAGGAAGATCTGGGAAGGCAGTAGAAATGGATGAATATAATCTTCAAGGACAACTTAATCTTGCCTTAGATGATCTTGAGCAATTCAAGGTAGAAGTTCAAGAACTACAAGAAAATCTCAAAAAGGTTGAAGACTTCATCGAGATCTTAAAAGAAAAGTTGAGCAAATCCAATGCAAAAGGAAAGGAGCAACTTCTTCAACCGGAAGATAAGGCCCTGAAAGAAAAGACAAAAGAATGTGAAAAGTTAGATAAAGAATTTGTTGTCCTAAAACATGAGATGGAAACTGGGTGATGAGACTAACCAAGGAAATTGAAGATAGGAAGAAAACTGAAGAAGAGATGAAGCAAAATTTGAAAGAAAGTAATGAAGAATGCTGCAGATTGGATGGAATAGCTGGTCTCCTAGAATCTAATCTACAAAGAAGCAGAAATAATGAGAGAGAACTTGAGAGACAAATTATCACTCTCAGACATGACCTTGAAATTGCAAATGAGTATAAGGAGAAATTTGAAATAAGCTCAGCTAAACTCGAAGCACTAATTGAAGAACAAAAAAAGGACAATGACAAGCGTAATCTTAAAAATGAGAGAGGTGAAAGCTCCAGAACTAGACAAAGAAATTTCCAACCAAGAAACAAAAGGAACAAAACTAGAAAACCTCTGGTAAGACAGCCTAATGCTCAAAGATATCCATCATTTAATGGAAATTATTTCAATTGCAATAAATTTGGTCATAAAGCTACTACGTGCAGAAGTAGAGCAAATCAAAATGGTCCATCTTTCTCCGGTCAATGCTGCAAATGCAAGAGGTATGGTCACAAATCCAATGAATGTAGAAGTAACTCAAATGGAAATTCTTTCAATGGCTACTGCTTTGCTTGCAATGGATTTAGACACATGGCTAATCAGTGCAGATCAAAAGGAAATCAAGTGTGCTTTAACTACAATAAATCTAGTCATATTGCAAGATTCTGCAAAAATAGGAACAATGGAAGAAAAGGTTCAGTAAACAGAAAACTAGATGAGCAGAAACAAGATAGAGACAAAAGAAAAATAGATGTGAATGAGATACGGAGTGAAATGAACAAGATTTGGATAAAGAAAGATACAATAAACAATAGCGATGGGTCCGCACCAGAATTCGGTGCTGATAATTCCTCCGGGAATTAAGTCAGAAACTCTGGCTCAGGGGGAGCTGCATAGAACATCAAATTCCCTTGGTCAGTAAGTGGGTGCCTGAGTCTGGCACAATAAAAGAGAACATTCTAAAGTTGTCTAGAACTTTTGGAAGAATTTTTGGAAGAACAGATGTTGATATGAAATCTTGTAGAGTGATTCATGAAGAACTGTAAAAAATAATGTAACCAGATATAATTAGGGCATCGCATTTATTACAATGCCAAATTAGGTTTTACAAAAGATAAAAGGTCACTTGGTCACTCATTTGAATCACCTTACATTCGAAGAAAACAAGAAGAAGAGAATTTGAGCTACAAATCTAGAGATTGAGGTAAAGAGCGAATTCGACCGACAAATTGATCAACCCTAACACTGCGAAAGAAAAAGCTACCTCTCTGTAAAACTTTGAATCTAAAATCTATTGAGATGGTTACTCCTCATGTTGTTGACATTACTGAAAGGCCTCAACCCAAATTCAAGAAGCATCCTCACAAATCAATTGAAGTTGACCCGTTAGGTACCTTTTTCAAGTGTCTCATATGGTGTGTTGTATGTAGAAGACATTAGGTTTATATTCATGCAAATATAGATGAGTTTGGAGATTCAAGGTATGTAGATTTGTTTGAGAAACAACTCAAGGATGAAAATGATGAACTTAAACCTGAGTATAAGGATCTATAGGATAAACACTTCCTTTAGATTATGGGATTTCCAACATGTGATGAGGATGAGTGGGTCCAATACGTCTTGAGTCAGATGTATGATGAATTCATTTGGCTATTAAAACCATTCAAGATTGCCAAGGATGCTATTAGAAATGTAATTGGTTTAAACTCAACTAAAAGATTGCCCATGTTGAAAGCCATGAAAAATTAGACAGTGACTAACGCTACCGGTGCTAAGTTTGATAGAAGGGCAATGACCATTAATGACATTATTGAACTAGATGACCACTCGAGCAGAGAAAATTCTATTTCTGGAACAGCCATATATGTTGCTTACAAAATGCTAAAAGAAAATATTAATTATGACTTGTATGAACTACTACAGAATCAACTGATTGAAAATTTGAAAAAAATCAAGAAAGATAAGAAAAACACTTTCAAGTTTGGTACACTGATTCTATGTCTATTCTTTTACTTTATGAATGAAGTACCTAGGGTAAAAGGTGTGCACTGGACTAAGGATGAGCCAGTTGCCATTCAGATCAGAAATCATCTTCACAGCATTGGTGATTTCAAAACTCAGAAAACTGCAATATGGGGTTACTTTAAGAACTTTCAGAGTATGATGCACTCAAGGGAAAGAATCCCTAGTTCAATTGTTGACAAGTACAAAAATGAAATATGCTTCATGGTTGATACTGATCAGTGTTTGATGGAAGCAGTAGAACCCAAAACTGTTTGGATCATGCCCATGGGGTATGGAGTAGATGAAAAGATCCTGGACATCTATGCTCAACATCTTCTAAACAAGCCCAAAGACACAACGGTTGAAAGATTTGGAACTTATGAAGAGTTGAGGTTAAAGTTGCACATTGAGCTCAAAGAACCTGAAACTAATAGGAGAGTAAGAAAAGAAGTTGTGCAGCTAGCTAAAAATTTGGGCCTAACTAAGGAAGCTGTGAAGAAATTTAGAGAAAGAACAGAGAAGGATGAGAAAGATAAACAAGATAAGAAACAAACATGTGATCTGGTGGAACTCTCTTCCACTTCAAGAACTACTAGAAGCTCTGCTACTACCTCTGAAATGGCAAAACCAAAAGCAAAATCATCCGGAAGATGGGAGAAAAGGAAGAAAACTAAAGCATCCTGGACCCATGTAAGCATAAGAGAAGAAGAAGAAGATACAGACTCAGATATTGAAATCAAGGAACTAAAAGTCACCGAAACAAAAGCTGTAAAACTAACCAAAGAAAGGTCCTACGGAAGCAAAAGGACTAGTAAAAAGCAAAAGATAGAAGATTATGAGGAATATGTTGAGAAGCCCACACTCTCCCTAGAAGATGTGATAAAATTAGTCACTGTGTATGGTAATCTAAAACCCATGATTGAATTCTATGATGAATACAATGACATGGATAAAAGGGTGTTGGAGGAAGCAACGGTCAGATACCTCAACATCTACAACAAGGCACTGATTGAGATAACTTCTGAGTTACCACAAAGTCTGGCAAATATCTTGGAGTTGAGAAAAGAAAATGCCAAGTGCAAGGACATAGAGATCAGGGAACATGAGCTAATAAATGTGTCCTCAAATTTCTCTTGATCAAATAGATATGATATTCAAGGAAGTCAAAGATGACTTTAGAAGCAAGAGGAGAATGAACAAACTCATGCTTGGAGAAACAAGTGAAATTGTTGAAGAAACTCAAGAGATTCCTTTGAAATCCTTGAGAAAGCACAGTCTTCCTATAGTCACAAAGGAAGTTCCAGATGATGAAGAAGAGAATATTATTGAGCAACAATCTGAGTTGGGTGAATCTTTAGTTCCAGAAGTAGAACAAGCAAATCAGGAGGATACATAAATGTTGGATAAAGTAATTGATGTAGAAGATGCTCCCAATCTATCTGATACATCAGGGAAACAGGATAATATTACTATTTTACAGAGCCCTCCTAATCAGGTAGTAAGTGATGAACAAACAAGAAGAAGTTCCTCTGCAGAGAACACAGAAAAGGATAAAGCAGAGTTAGAGGAAGAAAGAGAAAAGAAAGATAAAGCAGAAGAAGATGGCGCAAACATTGAAGCACCTAAAGCAGAGACTGAGAAATCAAGAGATCAAAAGGTTGGTTCTGAAATGGCTGCAAGAGACACTATAGATGCAGTAAAAAGTCTTCTTGGAAAAGAAGTGATTAAACTTGATGAACTTGAACTACTCCAAGGCCAAGCCAATCTAGATGCTCTCTCTCCAATTCAACTAATGAAAATAACATCTTACACCCAAGTAAAGGCTAGAGAAAAGATGTTAAAATTCCACATGCAGGACAATGAGCTACTGGGGCTTGCATCCAAGATTCTGGAAAGGCTAATGCCTACCTACCAGAAGAATCCATCTGATTCCCCCTCCGATCATCTAGAAAATCTTGTAAGTTCTGTAAATACTCACTTTGAGTCTCTTGAGAAGTCTGCGGAAGCAAAAGTTCAAAAATAATTTTTGGATAAGAAATTTGGTGAAATAAAGAACCTGATAAGAAATGATAGAAGAATATTTGATGTCAGCATAAAGAGCATTCAGAATGCTCTGAGTGATGGAGGAGATATATATAAGTTTTTCCTATCATGGTCCAAGGTCAATAAGGATATTGAGAAGAAGATAAAGGAACAAGAACTGAAAATATCAGTTCTTTTTCAAAATTTTGATCCCCTAACTGCCTCTCCTATAAGCCAGGAGTGTCAAGTTATTAGCTTAATAGATGAAATAAAGGGGCTTGTGAAAGAGAAAAACAATACTATGAAGAGGATGTGTGAATTTCAGGGATTGATTGTCCCTAAATTAGAGACAATGTATAGCGCCCTATCTGAAGCTCAGACTGCAGCCTAGACCAGTGATCCATCAAATCTATCAAAGGAAGAAGCATATTCATTTTTGTTGAATGGGCATATCTCAATTTTGGATGGAATGAAGAGTGCTTGGGCCTCTGAATTTGTGCAAATAAAAATAAGTTTTGCAGACATTCTAAAGTTTATGTAAATAGAACTTGTTGATTAACTGTACACATGCGACAATGTTTACAGTATTCTTGAAGAATTTTGGCTTGCAGACCCCACCCTTTTCCATTGATGTCAAAGGGGGAGTGAAGGGCAGTGAAAAATGAGGAATTTAGCTGAGGGGGAGAACTGGAATAAGTGATGGGCACAGGTGCGCAGACAAAGGGGAGTTGCACTAAGACACTTAGTCATTTTTCACTAAGTGTTGTCATCAATGCCAAAGGGGGAGATTGTTGGCAAGAGACATTGTTTTTCTTGATAGGTGTTGTCATTGATGGCAACTAAGATCATCCCAATCATCCGTATAACACAAATTATTCTTACTAGAAGTCAGATTTAGAATTTGTCTAAGTCTAGACAGTTAGGAACAGAGCAGTAACATGGTCCGGTATTTTGGTCTGGATCTCTCAGGCTGAAATCCATGGTTAGCTACAGATCTAGGGGAGTCATAAGCATTGTCAAGATAGTCTCAATATAGATTTTTGTCCTCTGGTGATGAAGGATTCAAAAGATATTAGCATCTGAGTACCAGGTTCTAGTTTGTCAGAGCAGACAAAAGGAGAACAGGTTGACTTTGCAGAAGGTTTTGATTCTGGATGTATAGAAGTTGTTATTTGGACAAATAGTGATGATTAGTGAGCATGGCCAACATGAGTGATGATTTTCAAGAACAAGTTTTGGTCCACACCTTAAGTTATGCATGGATCTAGCCGACAGAGCAGAGCATTCATTAAAATTCTAAGTGTTGTTAAAGCTGACTAATAGAGTGATTGTAGATCATGTTGCAGATATATATAGCCAAATAAAATTGGATGATTCAGTGTGTGAG
This sequence comes from Cunninghamia lanceolata, assembly GCA_027924645.1. Lineage (NCBI taxonomy): Eukaryota > Viridiplantae > Streptophyta > Pinopsida > Cupressales > Cupressaceae > Cunninghamia > Cunninghamia lanceolata. The sequence continues at coordinate 5,881,681 of BSBN01000165.1, read as the reverse complement.
TGAACAAGGCATATGTGAGAAGAGAAGAAATCCAAAGTGCAAATGAAGGCAGAACAGTAAGAAGAGCATAGCAAAGATGAAATGTGTAGATCAATTTTTGTACTTAGCCAGAACTGAAACTCTTTCATAGGTAGATGCTTTTAATCAGTTTAGATCTCTATTATTCTATTGTAATATTTCCATAGGCAGTGAGCCTCCATTGAGCAGTGAGCTCTAGGCAGTGAGCCTGAATGCATGTGCATTCCTATTTGTAAATACTTTTAACAGAGTATTAATTTTTGTGGGTTAACCCCCACCGTGGTTTTTCCCTTAACCGAGTTTCCACGTCAAAATCTTGGTGTCGAATGTGTTATTTAAGCTTTCTATTTATATGTTGTTGATTGATGTTGAAATGTATATATCATTAAATTGATCATAAGAGCTAAAGGAAGATTGAAAGTAGAAAAGAAGAAAATGTGTGACAACTTATTCACCTCCCCCCCTCTCAGTTGTCCGGACCTAAACCAACACATTATTGGTAACTGTATTTGAGAAACATGTTGAACAATGGTTTGATGTTTCCCCTACTTCTGATACCTTTGAAATCAAACTTGGAATCCCTTGGTTAAAGGCTATGAAAGTTGTCCCTTCAACCATCTATAAATGTGTAAAATTTCCCTTGAACAGATAAGTGCATGTCATTCCTCGAAATACATACAAGCCTTTAAGAACACAACAATGCCTTACATTGGATTACTTTTGGAACAAAACTGAAAAGGAACTAGAGTTACGAATAGACTTTACCTTTTTGAGCTATAGAAGCTACAAAGCAAAACTTTTACACCCAATGCCCGGTCCTTCTATGCAAGAAATGACAAAAGATAAATAACCTGCATGTGAAGAGAACCTTAGACCGAAAGGACAAGGTCCCTATGCTGAGGTTCCTCCCCCGAAATCCTTACAAAGATCAGGAGGTCATTGTCGACAACAAAATATTCCACTGCGACAAATGAGATTTGATCCCAATGCTTCATCTTCTAATTTGCAGAAACCTATGAAAGAGAAAAGCCCTATCTTACAAGAGATAAGTGGTAAGAGAAAATGAAATAGACAAGAAAGAGAAAGAAGAAGAAGACAAGCTTATGCTATAAACCAGGCATCTCAACAAGAAAACATTGATCCTAACATTCAACCAAACAAAGATGATCCTAACAATGCACAACATGATGAGCAAGACATGAATTGGGCTATGGTACCTTAAGTCCCACTTTCCTCTAACATTAGGGAGTGGGAGGATGATGATGATTTACTTGATGATGAGACTTAGCACGAAGATCCTACAGGTAAGTATCTCTAACCCTTTATCTCTATTGTGATGTGCTTCCCCCTGTGATGTGTTATGTGTTGTTTAGGCCTCCTGGGATGACCCTTGATTCTCCCATAAGGTCTAGGCTATGAGGAGACCACCTCTGTTGTGACCTTCTTCTATTTGTATCATCATTCTTCTATACTGCCTCTCTCTTTGATTTAATTGTTGTGTGTTGTGTCTTATTGACATAGCATTGTGGTTGGTGACACTAGGGGCACCCTCCTATGTGACTATCCCTAAGACACTTGTTTCTCCTCTCTGATTTATTGTTTCCCTTCCTCTAGTGTGTCTATCTAGCAGGCGGATGACGACAAACATTTATACTAATGCAGACCTAGTGTCCCTTTCGAGAGCAATCAAAAAATGGACTTAGTTCCTAATATGACGATGGGGTTGTATATTTTATCCGACGCTTTCTAGTGGAAGCACTTGTGCTTTCCGTGTAGTGAATTTGATGATGTTTCTATCACATTTACAAACCTTAACAATACTACTGCTCTGTGCACCTTTGTTTGTCTTTGAATCTGGCCTCAGTGGTGCTTGATTCAGAGAGCTTCGTGATATAGCCCCATAGTTATCCTCAAACTCTAAATTCATAGTATAACCTTGGCTCTTTGTGTGTTTAATCATATGCATTAATAATGTTATTTATCATGATGTTGTAGACACTAACATGTTTATTGCAGGGATGTGTTTACAGGAACATTTGGCGATCGTAAAGTACATGTCACCTCCGGGGGGCATGGGCTTTGCGAAAGTCTATGTTCCCTTGTGTGTTTTCTTCCTACCTTAATGTGCTTGATATCAATGCATGATATCAACCACCTTAAGGTGGGGCATATAAGGTAAGATGTCCATTGTAGATGTTAGCAATGTGCTTGTCCTCAGGTGCAGTTTAAAGACCAGTGTGATGAGTGCTTCCTACATCCTGAGTTTGTTTGCAATCAATCAATCAATCATGTAAGCCCTCTACGGAGTGGGATATCATGTATATCCTTTTTATCTTAAGCTCTCTATGGAGGTGGGGATGGTGTATTTCTTGGAGTAGATTGCATCATCTTGTCATTTTCAAAAGTCCTCTGTGGAGGCGAGGAGCGGTTCTGTGACTAACTCAACCCTTAAGCATGTTTTCAACGATTGTTATGGCAAAGCCCAATCATCAGTGTGTGTCTATAATGTGCTTGAGATGGTGTTGAGCCTAGAAATAGGAACACTCCATCACTTGTCTACCATGTTTTCTCTATTGCAAATATGTGCCTAATCGGTGTTGTCATTGATGTCAACATATCCTTGTTGCCATTGGTGTCAACTATATCCTATTTTGCTTCCTGTATAGAAGATTGGATTGGTGAGGATATTGAGAAAATTAATGAGGACCAATGTATACAGACCATATGGCTAAGTAGAGGATTGTCTGAAGAAACTCCAAATAAGTTTTGAAGGGTTTGCAGGAAGATTTGAAGAAGCTATGGTCATCTGAGTAGAACTAGTTTTGCAGTGTTTAGAAGAGACAAAGTGACAGGAAAGAGGTCCGGATTGTACTAGATATGTCAAATGATGATCTGTTGATCTAGAGGCATGTTTGGGAAGTTAGTGTGTATCATCCATTCAAGTGGTTCATGGTTTGGAGGTCTGCAAGCAATCTTTCGAATGTGACAGTCATGGCAGACAGTGTTCTTGAGGTTCTGGAGGAAGATGTAAATGATTCTAATGATTTGGAGGAGTGTGAATGTTTTTGTTGAATTCAATGTGCTTGCGGAGGTCTCTAGATCATGTGACTGCTATATTGGAGGTCCGCATTGAAGTTTGAGCTTATCAAAGAAGATTTCCTTCTTGGTGTTGTTGTTCTTCCTAGTCTTGGCCGACCAGATGATTCAAGCGTGTTGTGGATGTTCTAAGAGCAATTCTATGAGGCGTGGCATGTTGATCAAGGAAGATTTGAGTCCCAGTTATGTTTGGCTGATAGCTTAGTGATTCACATTAAGTCAGATGTTTGTAGTGCCGACCTTGATGTTCATTCCAAGGTTGATGAAGCATATAAATATTTGTTGATGAGTTGTGGAAAATTATCCTTGTGCGAAAATAATATAATTTGAAGAAAGGATCAAAAGGTAGAGCAGAGTAGAGGAGAAGCAAAAGAACAAGAGTTGTTTTGATGAAGAGTTAAAGAAGAAGTATTTGGGGCAGAGCAGACATTTTGTGAGCATTCAATGAAACTGAACCAAGCATGAAGTAGATGTTCTTCATCAGTTAATTCCTTCTGTACTAAAAATAATTTATGTAGGCAGTGAGCCTCTCTTTTGAACAATGAGATCTGGGTAGTGCACCTGAAGTGTGCCTTCTATTTTTCAAAGTACTTTTAACAGGGTACAAATCTTTCTGGGTTAACCCCCACCGTGGTTTTTCCCTTAACTGGGTTTCCACATCAAAATATTGGTGTCAAGTGTGTTGCTTATGTTTCTACTCATATGTTGTTGATCCATGCTTTAATGTTTACATCATTAATCTGATAATTATTTATTAAAGAAGGTTAAAGCAGAAAAGGTTTATTTTGTGTGACAACTGATTCACCCCCCCTCTCAGTTGTCCGGTCTAATTCCAACAATTGGTATCAGAGCCAGATCCTCTAAAAGAAGCTTGACCTCTTGAGGAGATCTAGGATGTTGACCTACAAGAAGGATAGTCTGAGATTTGATGGAACAAATTATTCTATTTGGAAGAGTCGCATGGAGTGCCATTTGCAATGCATGGGTGATGCTTATTGGGTGATAACCAATGATGAATACAAACCTTCAGAGAAAGGTCTTTCAACTCAAAGATGCTGAAAATAACCTTCGAGTTAAAGAAGCCTTGTTGAGTGCCCTAACTGATTCAAAAATGACAAATGTCTTTGGACTAAAAATTGCTCATGAAATCTGGAAGAAGTTGGAGAATCTGTATGAAGGCGATGAATTTGTCAAATGTGCCAAGCTACAAAGTCTGAGAGGAAAATTTTAAAATTTGAGGATGAGTGAAGATGAAAACATCACAATCTACATGCAAAAGATAAATGAACTTGTGTGTGGTATCAGGTGTGCTAGTGGAACTTTGGAAGAATTAAAGATTGTAGCAAAAGTGTTTAGATCGTTACCTAATTCATACAAACATAAGGTTGCTGCTATAGAGGAGATCAGAACTATCTCAGAAGTTACAAGAGATTAGCTGGTTGGCAAATTTTAGCTTTTGAATTTAGTGATTTTGGTGATTCTCTTCCTAAGTCTGAATCTACATTTAAAGCCAGTGTATATAGAAAACAAAGATATTATCCGGGTGAAATCTCTTCTACAAGATCAAATAGATTTGTGAAGGCAAGGAAGGATCTTGAAGATGATGAAATTGATACTGCAGATCTTGAAGTTCTTATTGCCAAAAGAATGCCAAGAGGATCCAGTAAGTATGAAATAAAGTTGCCACTCAAATGTTTTGCTTGTAATAAGATTGGTCATTTTGCCTCAAGATGTCTGGAGAGGTTTTCAAAACCAAACCCTAACAGATATAAAGGTCAGAAGAAATGTTACTATGTCCAAGAAGCTGGAGAAGAAGGAGTCACTGATGATGAATCTGATCATGGAGATGCCACTAAAGATGATTGGGTGTTCATTGCTATCAAAGAAGAAGATCTAGTGTCTACTGAATCTGCTAGCTGTGCAAATGTGGATAGTGCCTTGGCTGCTCAAGTTGTTGAAAAGGATGAATGGGTGATTGATAGTGGATGTTCTCATCATATGACCGGTGATAAAAGTAAGTTTATAAACTTTGAAAAATATGAAGGTGGAATTGTGAAATTTGGAGACAACTCAGCTGGTAGAATCCGTGGCAGAGGATCCATATCTTTTGATGGTAAGAATAACACAAATGATGTTATGTATGTGGAATGACTGAAGCATAATCTTCTTAGCATTGGACAGTTGATTGACAAGGGTTATGATCTTCGATTCAAGGATGGCAAATGCAAAATCTTGGAAAGCTCCAAAACTAAAATTGCATCTAGTACACAAACTAGAGGTAACATCTTTCAATTAAGTAGCTCTGGTAAAAGTTGTTTGATTGCACATATAGATCAGAGTTGGTTGTGGCATAGGAGAATGTGTCATGTGAATTTTGACAACATTGTCAAGATAAGCTATACTCAGGCTGTGAGAGATCTTCCAAGACTTGTGAAACCTAATAGCATGTGTAGAGAATGTCAATTGCGTAAATAGAACAAAACATCATTCAAAAGTAAAGAGCAATTTTCAAGTGGGCGATTGGAACTTGTGCATACTGATCTATGTGGTCCTACTAGAATTAGGAGTGTGCAAGGAGACAGATATTTTATGTTACTGATTGATGATTACTCCCGAATGATGTGGGTAGCTTTCTTAAAAGAAAAATCAGAAGCTCTTGACAAATTCAAAGTGTTCAAAATTATGGTGGAAAATGAGATTGGTGTGAAGATAAAGTGTCTAAGATCCGACAAAGGTGGAGAATTTACCTCTAGTGAGTTTGATACATTTTGTGAAAAGCATGGAATAAAAAGACAGTTATCTGCTCCTAGGACTCCTCAGCAAAATGGAGTTGTGGAAATAAAGAACTGGACCATTAAGGAAGCTGCTAGGACCATGATATGGAAACAAATGTTCCACAAGTTTATTAGAGAGAAGATGTAAGTATTGTTGTCTACACTCTTAACCGGGTGCAGATCAAAGGCAATTCTGGTAAGACTCCTTATGAACTCTGGTTTGGTCATCCTCCTACTATGAGATATTTCAAAGTTTTTAGTAGTAAATTCTCTATCAAAAGAGGTGAATATCTAGGCAAGTTTGAAGCAAGAAGTGATGAAGGAATCTTTCTGGGTTACTCTACTCAAAGCAAAGCATACCGATGCTTCAACAAGAGGTTGAAAAACATTGTTGAAAGTGCTAATGTCATAGTTGATGAGAGCAAGGAAGGACATTCCAGGTCTTGTGGATATGATTATGATGATCAAGATGAAAATTCAAGTCAAGAAAGGCAAGTGCAAACTCAGACTCATATCCAGATTGATCCAGAAAATCCAGTAATTCAAGAGGTTAGTGTAGAAGTTGAGGAATAAGCTCAAGAATCAAAAGTTCAAGCAAATCCAAAAACTCCCAAGTATGTAAGGATGAATCATCCTAAAGATCAAATCATATGAGATAGAAATAAAGGTGTTCGAACTAGGAGACGAATTGTTGAAGATCAAGAAGAGATTTGTCTAATTTCAAAGATTGAACCAAAAACAGTAAGTGAAGCTTGCGAAGATGAAAACTAGGTAAAGGCAATGGAAGAAGAATTAATGCAAATTGAAAAGCATCACACTTGGGATCTTGTTTCTAGACCTAAGGACAAAAATGTGATTGGAACTAAATGGGTCTTCCGGAACAAACTAAATGAAGATGGTGAAGTTGTAAGAAATAAAGCAAGGTTGGTATGCAAAGGATATTCTCAAGTAGAAGGAATTGATTTTGAAGAAACTTTTGCTCCAGTGGCAAGAATAGAAACAGTCAGGTTATTTCTGGCATTTGCTGCTTATAAAGATTTCAAATCCTATCAGATGGATGTCAAGTCAACATTTCTAAATGGAGAGTTAGAAGAAGTCTACATTGAGCAACCGGAAGGATTTCAGTTGTCTGATCAGAAAGACATGGTATGTAGATTGAGGAAAGTATTATATGGACTCAAACAAGCCCCAAGAGCCTAGTATGCAAGATTAGATAAGTATTTGCTAAAGCTAGGATATAACAAAGGCACTGCTAACAGTAATCTTTACTTCAAGATTGATCATGAGAATATCCTAATTGTTGAGGTATTTGTTGATGATATCATTTTTGGTGGAAATGAGAGCATGTACAAAACATTTACTAATCAGATGCAAAGAGAATTTGAAATGTCCATGTTTGGTGAGATGAATTTCTTCTTAGGTCTGCAAATCACTCAGTTAACTAAAGGTATCTTTATATCTCAGTCTAAGTATGTGAAAGAATTGTTGAAGAAGTTTGGAATGGAAGATTCAAAGCTAGTAGGTATGCCTATGGTAACCGGATGTAAGTTGGGTAAAGATGATGACTCCCCTAAGGCAAACCAGAAAAGGTATAGATCAATGATTGGAGGATTGCTCTATTTGACTCAGACTAGACCTAATATTATGAATGCAGTTGGGCTTGTTGCTAGATTCTAAGATGATCCTAAAGAATCCCATGTTGTAGCAGTCAACAATCTTCAGATATCTCAAAGGAACACTTGATTATGGATTGTGGTATCTAAAAGACAATGACTTCACTCTTCATGCATATATAGATGTTTATTGGGCAAATGTGGATGATAGGAAAAGTACTAGTGGTGGTGCATTCTTCTTGGGAAGAAGATTGGTTTCTTGGCTGAGCAAAAAGTAGGAGACAATATCCCTATCTATAGCAGAAGCAGAGTATATAGTAGCAGCAAACAATTGCACTCAAGTTCTGTGGATGAAGCAAATGTTGAAGGACATCAGAATTGTGTTTGAGGAGCCTATCATAATCTTCTGTGATAATTCAAGTGCAATAAGTATCTCAAAGAATCTGGTGTTGCATTCAAAGACAAAGCATATATCCATTAAGTTTCATTTCTTAAGAGAGAAGGTAAATGAGAATAAAGTCAAGTTGGAGTTTGTATCTTCAAAAGATCAGATTGCAGATATTTTAATTAAGCCTCTTCCCAAGGATACTTTTGAGTATCTCAAAGAGAAGTTGGGGGTCATTACCCCTCCTGATCAGAATTAAGATGCACTAGAGTGCATCAATCCGGTGGAATTCATGGTCACATCTTGTGATCCGGATTGATGTCAAGGAGGCACTACTCAGGGGGAGTAGTCTATATGTAATCCTTGAGTTTGGTCTGAAACAAAATTAAGGAGAAAAGACTGCAAATATATGCCCTTTTCCATTGATGTCAAAGGGGGAGAGAAGTTCATGTGAAAAACTAGTTGCTGAGAGTGAAGAAAGTGGTTGCAAAAGTGATAAGAGAAAAGGGGGAGAAGGTCTTGTCTTGATGGTCAAATTAGTTTTTCACATCATATGTTGCCATCAATGAATAAGGGGGAGATTGTTGCAAATATGTGCCTAATCGATGTTGTCATTGATGTCAACATATCCTTGTTGCCATTGGTGTCAACTGTATCCTATTTTGTTGCCTGTATAGAAGACTGGATTGGTGAGGATATTAAGAAAATTAATGAGGACCAATGTATGTGGACCATATGGCTAAGTAGAGGATTTTCTAAAGAAGCTCCAGATAAGTTTTGAAGGGTTCGCATGAAGATTTGAAGAAGCTATGGCCATCTGAGTAGAACCAGTTTTGCAGTGTTTAGAAGAGACAGAGTGACAAGAAAGAGGTCCGAATTGTACCAGATATGTCAAATGGTGATCTGCAGATCTAGAGGCATGTTTGGGAAGTTAGTCTGTATCATCCATTCAAGTAGTTCATGGTTTGGAGGTTCGCAAGCAATCTTTCTAATGTGCAGTCATGGCAGACAGTGTTCTTCAGGTTCCAGAGGAAGATACAAATGATTCTAATGATTTGGAGGAGTGTAGATGTTTTTGTTGAATTCAATGTGCTTGTGGAGGTCTCTGGACCGTGTGACTGCTATATTGGAGGTCCACATTGAAGTTTGAGCTTATCAAATAATATTTCCTTCTTGATGTTGTTGTTCTTCCCAGTCTTGGCCGACCGGATGATTCAAGCATGTTGCGGATGTTCTAAGAGCAATTCTATGAGGTGTGGCATGTTGATCAAGGAAGATTTGATTCCTAGTTATGTTTGGCTAATAGCTTAGTGATTCGCATTAAGTCAGATGTTTGTAGTGCCGACCTTGATGTTCATTCCAAATTTGATGAAGTGTATAAATATTTGTTGATGAGTTGTGGAAAATTATCCTAGTGCAAAAATAATATAATCTAAAGAAAGGATCAAAAGGCAGAGCAGAGTAGAGGAGAAGCAGAAGAACAAGAGTTGTTTTGAAGAGTTAGAGAAGAAGTATTTGGGGTAGAGCAGAAGTTTTGTGATCATTCAATGAAACTGAACCAAGCATGAAGTAGATGCTATTTCTCAGTTAATTCCTTATGTACTAAAAATAATTTATGTAGGCAGTGAGCCTCTCTTTTGAGCAGTGAGCTCTGGGTAGTGCACCCGAAGGCATGTGCCTTCTATTTTTCTAAAGTACTTTTAGCAAGGTACAAATTTTTGTGGGTTAACCCCCACCGTGGTTTTCCCCTTAACCAGGTTTCCATGTCAAAATCTTGGTGTCAAGTGTGTTGCTTATGTTTCTACTCATATGTTGTAGATCCATGCTTTAATGTTTACATCATTAATCTGATAATTAGTTATTAAAGAAGGTTAAAGTAGAAAAGGTTTATTTTGTGTGACAACTAATTCATCCCCCCTCTCAGTTGTCCAGTCTAATTCCAACAATCTTCGTGTCTTCAAGTGTGTGTGTTTGGCGTGCTTGCTTTGTTTGGTGTGTTTGTTACCCCATATGGAGTCTAAAGACTAGTGCGATGAGTGCTTCCTGCATTTTGGGAGGTTTTACATGTCTTGCATGTGTGTTGCCCCATATATGCAATCTAAAGACCAGCACGATGAGTGCTTCCTACATTATGGGAGGTTTGTTTACTTTTTGGTACTTGCATTTGCATTTCATATATATGAGAAAAAGAAAAGAAAAGAAATCATGCCTGTCTTCTATGCATTAATGTGTCTTCTATGCATTCGATGTCTTCTCCGTGTTCTATGTGACTGTAACTATCTTCTCTGTGTTTTGTGTGCCTGTTACTGTCTTCTATGTGATTGGCATGTCTTCTTCGTGCTTGGTGTGTTTGCTTTGTTTGTGAACTTACTTTAATGCATGAATTGGCCTTGCGTTTATACATACATTAAAGTGGGGGCTAAATGTAACGTCAGAAAATGTCTCCTTGGGGACCTTTCCCTCTTTAGGTTTAGCTCTCGGGTCTTTTGTGTGCATTTAGGACATTTTGCATCATATTTCAACACCCTGATGAGAAAACCCCTAAGTGTCTTGACAAATAGGACCTAGGGGGACTACTTGGGATGACCCCTGCCCAAATAGGGGGGAGGACTTGGGCACCCACACCCTAGTCCTACCCTATTTTGGGGCAGTCCCAATTTTTGGGTGTCAGCTTGTGACTGTTATTGGGGTCCTACGTCGACACAGTAATTTTGAATTACAAAATTCTTGGCGGGAGTGTTTGTAGTTGCATATAAAAGCATGTTTAGGCATTCATTTGTAAACTAGATGATTACTAGCAAGCTATTGTGTTCTCAAGGTGATTCAAGGCTTTCATTGTGTTGCAAGAGTAGATTTGTGTGGTCTATGTGTTTGTGTTTGCAGATTTGAGCATCCATTTCCTCATGGAGTGAAGAGCACCTTCCTCCCATGAGATCTTCACTACAAGGTGACATTTATATTGTGTTTGTGATCATTATTCATTTGTTTTTTGCCTCTACCTCCCTAGGCACACACTCTCTATCTGACAAAGGTGTTTGGAAGACTTAAGTGTCCTTCCAGGGCTTGACTTAGGCAAGCTCCTAAACACCACAACCCCCTCCCATAGTTTTATTATTGAAGGTTACAGGTTGATGATGCAGAAAAAGTGAAGTTGCAAGAGGGCATATTGGAATGTCAGAATTGTAGATCAATGAAAGAAACAGCTACCTGGACTTGGGCGCCCGCTCATTAGTCCTCAAAGTTTCGTGATGGAAAAACCTTTGGTGCAGTAGGAACAGGTTGCAGATCTTGTCCACAGATCCTGACAAAATGTAAGGCATTGGACTTGGGCGCCCGCTCTTTTGTCCCTGACTTTTCCACCTCGGAACCCCAAAAACAGGTGCACAGTCATTTGTGATTTTACAACTTTCTATAGAGGCATTTCCCATAATTATTTATTTGTTGTCGTATTTGCATAATTAGGGTTTTGATGTATAATTGAGCATAAGAGAAGGAAAATTAACAATCAAACACCCTAATCCAAGCTTCCCTACATTTGTAAGTGACCAAGGACCTGATAGTGCTCTGTCACTCAATCCAAAGGTCCTTGAATGTAATAGGTGAAAAGAGGATTTAAACACCAAACTAAACAAATCCAATTTTCCCCTAAACAATTCCAAGAATCATCCTATTGATATTCCTCCTTTAGTTGCATATTCAAGCACATTGGATATCACTAAGGAAGTGAAGAACCTTGATCTTCCTGCTTTGTCTGAATGTTCAAGTACTTTGGACGTCACTAAGGATGCGAAGACCATGGATAGTCCTCCTTTGGTTGCATGTTCAAACCCCTTAGATATCACTAAAGATAAAATCATCAATAATTCTCTTAACAACACTTTACCTTCTCTTCGTTCCAATGCTCTCCCCTCAAAAGATGAAGTATTGGTGAATGAAGAAAGGTCTCTCACATTAAATCCTTTGGGGAGGGATGTTGAGCTTAATCAAAGTAAAAATAATGTTAATTCAATCATCATTAATAGACTTATTCAACCTACTAAGGGGATAGTGAATAAATGTACTAATGTTCCTAAAATCATTGTGCATAAGGCACCTAATGTGCCTCCTTGCTTCAAACTAGTGATTACGGTTCAAGGTGCTCTAACACCACCTCGATTCTCGAGTTATATTCTCAATTATGCAAAACAAATTACTCAAGGAAATTAAATGTATCAAAATGCATTGTAACAACCTAATGTGGTTGCTCACACATACAATATGCAAAATAATAAACAAAGTAAACAACAGTCGAACATTCTGATCACTTTACCAACTTCTCAACCTATGCTTCCTCAACCACCTCATCTTACTCATAATGTTTGTCGATATTATGATCTTGTTGAGCAGCATTGTGCTACTCCTACTAAGATCTCTCTGAGAACCCATACAAACATCACCTACATACCACAAAATGCTCCGAGAAGACTTACAAATGGTGATTGTACCACCTGTTGTTAAGCCAAATGATGTAACAGCTCTGTTAGATTGTATGCACACAACAAAAAATGGATATTCAGTTTCAACAACATGAATTACCATAAATAGAAGTTTAAAACCATTATGATCCTCTTGCAATCTTTGTCATAATAAATAAAAATTTGATAAAGTGAACTATGATTGACAATGGATCTTCTCTTAATGTTTGTAGCATTGATGCGCTACACAAAATCAAGGTTGACACATCTTTAATCAAACCAAATAAACTTAACATTCATGGATTTGATAACGTTGGTAGACAATCACTAGGTACCATAAATTTACCCATAAAGGTTGGACCTGTGACAATATCTACCCTTATCCATGTCATGCTCGGTGTGCTTTCATATAACATCATTCTTGGTAGACCGTGGATTCACACCATGGGAGTAGTTCCGTCTACCCATCATCGATCAATAAAGTTTATTTATGCAAATAAACTTCAAACCATTGAAGCTAACCTGGATTCAGAAAGTTGTTTACAAGTTGAGGCACAAAAGCAAGCTATCAATCACAAGCTTCTCAATAACTTAAAAGTTGATTCATCAATTCCTCTTGACGTAGATTATGTTGTACAAGATTCTAAATCACCATCAAATGCACTTCTTGGTGATGATTGGGGTTCATTAAATTTTATTCCTTCCTTTATGGGGGAATATAAACTTAATAACCCCAATCTTAAAGCATCCAAAGTTGTCTTGATCTTATCCAAGCAATCTTTGGAAATACCTAAGGAACCTAAAGTTTCTTTAGTAGCAAACAATGACAATACTCTTACTTATACTACTGAATATGAGACTTATGAGGCCTTGCCTTCTTCTAAAGAGATGGAGTCTCTCTATGGTCATGGATTTCAAATCCTTTACAAAAAATGTAACTATGTAGGTAATGGTTGTGGCATGAAACAAGGAATCAAAGTACCCATAGAAGTTGTTACACATAGCTCTTCAACTGGTATTGGATACCATCCTTGGAAGCCCACCAATGCTTACCATCATCCTACTCTCAATGTTAACATAATATCAACAAGTCCAACACTAAATCTGATATATCCTGAGATGATAGACATAGATTGTCTACTAGTAAATATCTTGTATGAATCAGGTAACTATTTCTCCCTCATTGAGCCACACTTGATAGGGTGGCCTCCTCATCTTAGGTGTATATGTTGATGTGTTGTGTTCCCCCATGTAGTGTTAAATGTTAGTTTAGGTCTCCTTGGATAACCCTTGATACTCATGTAAGGTCAAGGATACAAGGAGACTACCTCCGTTGTGATATTCCTTCTATTTGTTTCTCTATTCTTCTACACTTCTCTTGTTGCAATTGTTGTGTGTGGTGCCTTGGGGGCATAATATTATGAAGGATGTCTTGGGGGCATCTTCCCACGTGATCCTAAGTCACTTTTGTCTCCTGTCTCATTTTTTCATGATTTCATTCTTCTGTTGTACTTGTGACTCTACTAGTCGGCGGATGATGACAACAAATATACAGTTCTGATAAGGCTCGTGCGTCCCTAAACAAGAAAACAAAAATTAAACTAGTCCATATATGAAGATGGGAGTAATTTTTACTGACATTTGACTAGTACAATCACTTTGTGTTATGATGTGATCATGTATTGTATTGTGAAATTGTTGTAACAAACCTTTGCAATACTCCAAATCTACTTCTATGCACTTTGGAATGTTTTTGTCTCACCTTGTAGCTATACTTAGTTTTGAGATACTTGAAGTATAACCTCATGGCTATACTCAATTCCAAACTCGTAAGTATAGCCTTAATTTGTGTGATATACCACCTTATTTCTGTATCAATTTCATGAAATGATTTGGTTATTATCTTAGCTTAGATTTTCCAACCCCAAAGCTTATTATTGATCAATGGTTGTTAGCAAATGATATTGATGTATTTCTATCGTGATTGTTGGGAAAAATTTGGTGATTGTATGCACATGTCACTTTGGGGCATGGGCTTTGTGAAAACTCTTGTTCCCTCACGTGTTTTCAACCTTACCTTAAACGTGATTACTACCGGCAAGTGGGAGCAACCACTTTAAGGTGGGGGCATATATTGTGGTAAATGTTTGGATATCTTAGATATTGTGATAAATTGTGTATGCGTATACTTCCTTTTCATCATAAGGCATCTTCTGCGATGTAGGTGGGGTTGTATACTTTGTTTTGTGTTTTTGTGTATACTTCCTTTTCACCGTAAGACATCTCCGCGATACAGGTGGGGTTGTATACTTTGTGCGCATGCTTCCTTTTCACTGTAAGGCATCTCCACGATGCAGGTGGGGTTGTATGTTTTTGAAATCCATTTTGCGGAAGGAAAGATTGTGTCTTCCCTTGAGTTGGTTGCACGTCCTTTTGAAAAAGTCCTCCTATGAGAGGCAGGGTTGGGTATTGAGTTATTCACCCTTAAGCATGTCTTTGGCGGTAGTGGTAGCATAGCTCGACTGTCAGGTGTGTTTGGTGTGTTTTAGATGGTGGAACGTAGCAATGAGCTCCTCCCTTTCGCCCATGTTTTCTTTGTATAAGACGTATAGTGGGTCAATGACACACTCTATGGCGCTCATGTATTCCATGTGTTTTTTGTGTGTTTTGTGTGTTTTGTGGAGGTGTGTAGCGATGAGCTCCCCCCATACCGTGTGTCTTGCATGTTTTGTGGAGGCGCGTATCAATGAGCTCCCCCCATG
Organism: Cunninghamia lanceolata; assembly: GCA_027924645.1. Lineage (NCBI taxonomy): Eukaryota > Viridiplantae > Streptophyta > Pinopsida > Cupressales > Cupressaceae > Cunninghamia > Cunninghamia lanceolata. The sequence goes on along the minus strand of BSBN01000165.1, from coordinate 5,866,579 downwards.
CTATGTGTTTTGTGTGCTTGATGGTGGCACGTAGTGATGAGCTCCCCCATCACCAAGTTAGGGTTGTATAATTGTTTAATCATGTCCACTCTGTGTATACCTTGTGTATTGCGTGACTGTGTTCATGTCTTCTCCATGTATTGCGTGCTTGTTTACTATCTTCTCTATGTTTGCATGTTTTCTTATGTTTGCCTAAGCTTGGGGGCTAGAGATAGTCTTCCAGACTTGGGGTGAGTTTTTGCTCTAATGCCTGGTGTACTTGATGTCTTTTCGACCTTACTTTAATGCATGTACTAATCGTAAGATCATACACACACTAAAGTGGGGGCTAAATGTTATGGAGTAAAAAGTGTCCACTTGTCTTTTTACCTCCTTGTTTAGCTCCTAGGTTCCATTTATTACATTATACATTCTAAATGTTCATCCCGATGCAGAATTGCTCGACACCCAAGTGGAATTGGAGTATGGGACCCATGCTTTGACCTTATCTCAGACCTAAATAGGGCTGATGGACATGGGCAGTATCGCCCATGTCCCCCCTTTTAGGTTGGGTCTAATTTAAGGTTATGTCAGCTTAACACCTTTTTAAAGGTTCCTCCTTATTGGCTCTTTTGGTTTAATTTGAGGATTGTTAGCGAGAAAGAATATAGAAGTGTGTTTTTTAATTCATTATGAACCTAGATAGAGATAACCAACTTGAGATATTGAAGTGAAGCAAGCGAGAGCACTCATTGTGATTCTAAAGTAGATTTTATGTGTTGTTGCAGGTTTTGAAGTAATCATCTATCTCTCCTTAGGAGTTGAAGGATCTTCATCCTCTTAAGGGTTTCATCACATAGGTGATATCATTGTTGTTTATCTCCATTTGATTCATCATATCATTATTATGTTTAGCCTCTACCCTGCAAGGGCACGTGCTCTCTATCAATCAACAATGTTGGGAATCTTGAATGTTATCTCGAGATTTGACTAAGGCAAGTCCCTAACAACATAACCCCCCAAACCCTCTCTTGTCTTGTGTGCAGGTCACAGGAGCGAGATCCAGAGAATGTGAAGATACAGGAATACTAAGTGAAGATCAGGGTTTCAAGATCTGATAATAGTCACAGAATATTCCTCTATCCAATACTTGGGTGGTGGAACCCTAGTCTTAATTCCCTTTCTAACTTCAAATATGGCATCAGAGTAGCATTTACAACATCTTTCCAGTTTACAGTTTCTATAGATTCTATCAATCAGGACTTGGGTAGTACCGAATTAGTCCTCTGACACCTTTACTTTTGAGAGATAGGTTCTATCATCTTCCTGATCATCCCTATGCAATTGGTTTTTGGATTCCTATTATACTTATTTTGTTATAAGTTGATCACTGTAGGACTAGGGTTTGATAAAAAGGTTGAAATAAATTTGATTCCTCTATAGCATACCTAAGCACAAGATCTGTAGCTAAGTCCTCCATTTGGTAGTGATTTGGCTCGATCGTGTCCTTGAATGTTATATGGAAAAAGGGTTTGATCTAGTGTGCATTCTAGTTGTCATCATTCTCCTTTTTTATACATAATAAAACCAAATACACATTTGATGCATATAAGGTTTTTGGTAGATATGCCACTTCTATTCAAAAGTGAATGGGAAAAATATATATGAAGGGTTAAGATGTGAATCTTCTAGTTTCTCTCTAATTGTAAAAGTTGTACACCTCAAGTATTTATACATGAATTACAACTAGGCTGATAGCTAGGCACCATGTCTATGCTGAAATGTATTCTAATGTTTATGGTCACTAGCATGTGCAAATAAGATGTTACCAAGTGTCAAACCTAAATTGTGTTGTTTATTGTGGTAGGGATGTTTTCCAGATGTGTGCTTATGGTGGTGTTCTTTTGTGGTGTAGATGCATGCAATGGTGTTGTTTCTTGTCATGTGCACACTAGTAGGGCTTGTGTATATGGCAGCGCTTCTTGTAATGTAGAAGCCCCTGTGTGTTCCACATGTATGGTTTGACTAGGCACACATCTGTAGTTGAGGGTGAGCATTGTGAATGTAGAGGTTGCACAATATCAAGTGAACTAATAAAATTAATGCATGGGGCTATGCTTAGACCATTCACCCTTTCTTGAGAAGCAATGGTCCTAATTGCCTTGATGGTGAGTTGAGGAAATTGTATGCATAGTTGATGAAGATTGTACCACTTGGGTTAATTTGCATATTGCTTAACTTTGACTACCTAAAACAACTAATGGGTACCATGGTGAGTACAAGTGCTTCTGATGTTAAAACTTTTATTCCTTGTTGAATATTATGTGCAAGCCCAAGTATTGTGAGATATCGAGAATAAATTCATTATCACTAACTATGCACAAAATGGTGTATGGAACATAGTGTAGAGGCTACATCTTCTGGTGTGGATCTTTGAAGTGTTCATTATGAAAGTTCAACTAGAATTTGTCACCCACTTGAAATGTATGAGGTGTGTGGTATGTGTTGTGGCATTCTTTGTATTTATGCTTGGCATGAGTGTTTGTTGTACTTGATAGTGTACACTCTAAATGTGTTGCAAAAGCTTTTGTTCCTTATTTGCTTTCCATTCCTATGCATACAAATCCAATGTGGATGGTGTGTGGTAGGATATGTTGAGAGGTACCATTGGTTGGAACCAAAGACATGTTTGGAAAGGGATATTCCCATAGAAGTGCATAGGGATCTATTATAGGCATGTTGGATGTATAGTAAATTATCATCCCCTGTGCATGGGTAAGCATTGTTGTAGATGTGTAGAAGTTGCACAAGTGTGTGGTTGACCACCTTTATTTGGACATCTATTTGTGGATGGAAAGTTGTAGACTAATCCAATTTTGTATCTAACATTGTCCATAAATTTTGTAAAAAATGACTAACAAATTGTGGATCATGGCTAGATACAATAAATTTTGGCAATCCAAACATCAGTGAAGAATAGACACACAACATTTGATGCAGTGATGCTTTTCTTGCACATGATCATGATGACCATATTCAAGTATCTATCTACCACAACAAATACAAAATCATGCTAATGCTTTATCATAGGTAGTTCGCTCAACAAATACATATTGATGGATTTTCAAGGCCTTGTTATCGATTGAGTGTAATGTTGAGAAACAAAGTAAATTAATACAGTGAAAACATATACAAATAATGAACAAATTTGATATATTGATTAAAGTAGCATGTGATTGATCATTAAATTATATGAGGAGAAACATGTATTAACAAATTAAAATTAGTAAAATCATATGAAACACATAACTATTGGCAAGAGACACTACTATGAAGAAGATTGGAATGTTGTCATTGATGGAAACAAGGTAAAGAGGGTACATCAGTATGACAAGAAGACATCTTTCTGAAAAACCAACTTGATTTGGCAACAAGGCACAAGAGTATTCAAGACCGGAAGGCCAGAATAACTAAGTATGGACAGTATTCAGGGTAAGGAACAGAAAGTGAATCAGTATGTCTCCGTAGATGAAGACCGGCAAATGCAATTTAGGTATGATGACTCATAACTACTTGATGATGATATATTCCAGTGTTCAGGACATGACTTCCTCCAGAAGTCATTTGTAGAAAATGTCTAAGTCTGGATGAACAGAAGTAAGACAGGGACAGTGTATAATGAAAAGTAAAAGGGTCCGCATTCCTCCGCAATTGCATATTTTGTTATGTAGTTTTGACGTGTTGTAAACACTTGTATGAAGTGTCTAAATCCATAGTTGTAAGATCTAAAGTCCACTAGAAAGATAGTTGTAAGTTGTTGAGTATCGCTACAGTGCTTGATAGAGTTTAACTGTGACAAAGTCTAAGTTCTGATGGTCCGCATTCTGCCGCTAAAGAATATTTTGCCTTGCGATTCAGAAGGTATGATGGGTGTTGTCTGAGGAGTCTTTGACATGATTTTGAGAAATCCATGTGGTCCGCAGTGAAAGTTGTGATTTGACAGTTGAAATAAACCAATAGCAGTCTAAGTTTGAGGCCGACATGATAATTTGATTTATGTGCGGTAAGTTCTATTGATTAGAACTTTATCCTAAGTCATTCTATAATTGAACCTGACATATGAGAAGGTGTTTTAAATATTTTTTGGGTCCGTTATGTATTTTGATGAATGGATTTGGCCGACAAGCTACAAGTTTATCAACTATACATTTCAACTAAGTATGTTGACCTAACATGAAGATCTTAAGTGTTGCCGATATATATATGGGATTGAATTCAGTGTTTGAGGTGGCGAATGCGAATGTGAAAGTGTATTGTGGATGTGATTGATGTGAATATTAGAATAGCAGAGCAAAGATAGAAGATCAGTGATGATAAAGACTCAGGATTTAGTATTCAGTTGATAAATGACTGCACCCTAGCATACTAACAGATGCTGTTGTAGTATTCATGTTTCTTATGTAATTTCACTTGCACTTGGCAATGAGCCTGGTTGTAAGCAACCATTAGGGTTTAATAGCCCTCATTGTAATCTTTCTAGGTTTAGGGTTGAGGCAGTGAGCCTGCTAGACCTAGTTGTAATTCATGGCAGTGAGCCAGCATGTTCTAGGCCCATGGAGTGACTAAGCCTGAACATCACCTTTTGTAAAAGATTGCAATATATATTGAGAGCTAATCCTCTCTATGGTTTGTCCCTCTCTTGGGTTTTCCACGTAAAAATCTAGTGTCTAGGTGTCATTTTTATGTGGCTTGTATTTCTGTGGTTACTTTGCTTTATGATTATTAAAGTTTGTATTTGGTTTAATTGTTTAAATCTTAGAATACTGATTCACCCCTCCCCCCCTCTCAGTATTCAATAATTGGTATCAGAGAAAGGTTCCTTGGAAGAAGTCTAACAGCTTGAGGAAGATCTGGGGCAGTGCAATCATGGAAGCAAGAAGGTTTGGAAATTATGAAAGCAACAAGGAACTAAAGCAGCTCTTATTGAACTTGAAAACTCTGAGGCAGAAATCAGGGATCTAAAGGATAACTTACAAGAAGCTAATGAATACATCTCAAAATTAAAAGGACAAGTCAAAAAATTCAAAGACAAATACAAAGAAGTTAGTGATTAATTGATATCAGCAAATGAAACCCTAAATGATTTGGAAGCAGAAGTTATGTGAAAACTTGGAAAAGAAATTGTGAGTCTAAAAGAAGACTTGGAAAAAGCCAAGAGCTATGAAGAAAAGTTCAAGCTAAGTTCTGCAAAGCTTGATGAGATGATTGGCAATCAAAAGAGTGCTGATGATAAGCAAGGTTTGGAATTTAAGAAAGGAGAAAGCTCAAAATCTGGTCAAACCAACACTGAGTTAAAGTAAAACAAAGGAAACTAGTTTAGAAATCAAATAAGAAGACCTCTAGTCAGACAGCCAAATGCTCAAAGGTATCCATCTTTCAATGGCTACTATTTTAATTGCAATAAGTTTGGTCAAAAAGCTACTCAATGCAGGAGTAGAATAAATCAGAATGTCCCATCATTTTCTAGTCAATGTTTCATTTGTAAGAAAATTGGTCACAAATCAAATGAATGCAGAAATCTGGTAAGAAATGGGTCTTACAATGCAAGGAATAATCAATCATTCAATGGAAAATGTTTCACATGCAATAGATTTGGACACATGGCTAATCAATGCAAATCAAGGATGAATTCATTCAGAGGAAGGAATCAAGGACAAGGAAACATTGTATGCTTCAATTGCAACAAATTTGGACATGTTGCAATATTCTACAGAAGCAAGAATGTGAAGATAAATTATTATGCTAAAGAAAGGAAAACATAGCAGAGGAATGATAAGGGAAAAGAAAAGATTGATCCAGTTGAAACCAAGAAGGAAATGGACAAGATCTAGATCAAGAAAGAAGTAATTAAAGAAGAAGATAGATCTACACCAGGATCTAGTGCAGATACTTCCTCCGGGAAGTAAATTGGATGCTCTGGTTCAAGGGGGCAGTGTTGAAAATCTGAACCCCCAGCTAGATAATTAGTGCTGGAGTTTGGCACAAAGATATGTGGTAAAATCTAATATGGAAGATCTTATGGAATAAAATAAGTCAGTGTGGTACATTGCGGAGCAATTTTGATCGATTGTATCTATCAGAGAAAAATTAGGCAGATTTTGAGAATGAGCATTTATGACAACTAGGTCAAGTGCGGAGGATAAAAATAAACTCATTTGCCTTCTAATTCATCTTGCATTTGAGCTATCAGATATCTAATAGAGATTGAAGCAAAATTTCAAGCGTCAACAGAGATTCATAGAACTCAGAGTGATCCAGACAAAGAAAAAACCTTAAGTCAGCATATCGAGGTATTTACTATTGAAACTCTATTGTGAATTTGTTGAATCTTTGCAATGGCAAGCCCACAAGTTGTTGATATTACTAAGCAACCATGACCTAAATTCAAGAAACACCCATTTAAATCAGTCAAAGTTGATCAGATGGGTGCATTTTTAGAAGTTCCACATGGAGTTTTACATGTAGAGGACATTAGGGATTATATTAATGTTACCCTAGAAGAACATGGGAAGAGCAAACTCACAGACCTATTCCTAAATCACTTGTGCAGTGAGGGTTACGATTTGAAAAATGAATACAAGGCATTGGAAACAAAGAAATTCATTCAGTACGTTGATTTCCTGACATTTGCTGAGGATGAGTTGACCTGGTATGTATTGAGCAGGGTTCATGATGAATTCATGTGGCTCGAGAGACCCTTTAAGATCACAAAAGATGCTATAAGGTCAGTAACCAGGCTATGCTCCATCAGATCGGTACTAGTTTTGAAAGCCGTGAAGAATGATAAAGTAATGGCGGCCACCAGAGCAAAGTTTGACAAAAGGGAACTAACAATCAATGATATTGAAGACCATGCAGTAAGATTTGCATCCATGGTTATTGGCTACAATGTTTATTTCTCAAACTGGGAAAATTTAGTCTCTAGTACAAAAATCTATACAACGTTTGAAATGATTAAAGAAGATGCAGAGTATGATCTTTGTGAACTACTCCATCAACAGCTAATGGAAAAGTTAAGGAAGACCAAAGCACAAAAATATCCATTCAAGTATGGTATGTTGCTTATTTGTTTATTCTTTTACTTCATGCAAGAGTTGCTAGGTATGAAGAATCTATTTTGGACAAATGATAAACCTGTTGCAGTTCAAATTAGAAATCATCTAAATAGTATAGGTAATATTGATGCTCAAAATTCAACCCTATGGGGCTATTTCAAAAGCTTCCAAAGGTTGATGCAAGCCAAGGAAAGAATCCCTAGAGTAGTAGTTGAAAAATACAAGGACACTATCTTCTTTATTGTAACACAAGATCAATGCTTGATGAAGGTCATTGAGCCTAGAACGGTATGGGTTATGCCCATGGGATATGAAGTAGATGGAGGAATATTAGAAAATTATGCTCAACATGTGTTAAGTAAACCCAGAGAGATTTGGGACTTATGAGGAATAGAATGCTAAAATCTTTGTTGAAGTGAGAAAACCTGAGATCTGTAAGAAAATGCAAAAAGTGGTGGAAGTAATTGCCTTGAAGCATGGGTTCACAAAAGAACAAGTGGCAAAGGTAAGGGAAAAGGCACAAGATGATAAGGAAGCAGAAGAAAAGAGAAAAAGTGAATCAATTAGAGCTTCAGAAGAACTTAAGGGTGAATTAGAAAAACCAGGAGTAACAAGAAGGAGAACCAGAGGATCTACCTCTGTAGAAACTACATCTATCCCCTCCAGTTCTACATAGTCTGTAAGTGTGGAAATTCCTGCCACCAGTCACAAAAGGAAGAAGACCAAGGCTAAAAGAATGCATGTAAGCATTGTAGTGGATGAAGAAGAAACAAAATCTGATGTAGAAGTGAAAAAGATGAAAGTTGAAGCTACTAAAGCCTCCAAAAATAGCAAAAAGAAACTCTCTAGTAAGGGTAAACTAGGGAAAAGGCAAAAGCAAGATGTGCCTTAGACAGAGGAAGCAACCATTAGTCTTGAAGATGTTCTCAGAGCCATAACAGTCGATGGAAATTTGAAGCCTATTGCACAATTATATGATGAATATAATGATCCAGACAAGAAAATCATTGAGACTGCTGTTGTAGAGTATCTGAACATCTACAATAGGGCCCTAATTGAAATAATTAATGATCTTCCACATAACCTGGCAAGCATTATGATTGCAAGAAAGGAAGTGGCCCAGGCAAAGGATGCTGAACTAAGAGAGCACTCTTTAATAAAACTTTGTTTGGAAATCACTCCGGAAGAAAAGGTAAAAATGTCCAAAGTAATTCACAGCAAATTAAGGTCAAAGAAAAGAATGAATGCTCTAATGTTAGGAGAAATTAAAAAAGTGGTAAAGGAAACTGAAGAAGCCACTCTGAACACATTAATGGAATTCAATCTACCAACCATTTATGACAATGAAGAAATAGATGCTGGATATGATGCATCTGTTCCAGAAGTAAATCTTGATCAAGAAATAGATGAAGGTGTCAAAGTGACTGAGGAGAAACAAGTTCCTACTAAAACAAAATCCTCTCTAGAACATCAAGCTGAGGATAAAATTAATAAGGAAAAGACTGAGGAGGAACAAGCTAAAGAAAATCCTTCACCAGAACAAAAGGAAGATTCTAATAAGGACATGGATCTAGATGATCTAGAGCAGAGCTTGAAGGAAGGAGTCTCTATTGCACCAAGAGACACTACAAAGTCGGTCAAAGAACTTTTGGAGAAAGAGAAACAAATTTTGGATGAGCCTGAGTTTCTACATGGTCCAATAAACTTGGACACAATGTCCCCTGTTCAAAAACTTAGATTGGCATCATTTGCATAGGCAAAAGCAAGAGAGGAAATGTTGAAATCTCACATGGAAGATAGTGAGCTCATAAGTGAGGCATCTAGTATTTTGGAGAAACTGATGCTAACATTCCAGAAGGACACCTCTCTGTCATCAGAAAATTAACTCAAAGGACTTATAAACTCTGTAAGTAAACATTTTGAATCCTTTGAGAAATCTGTAGAAATAAAAGTTAAGCAGGAGTTTGATGAGAAAGATTGAATGAGTTGAAGGAAATAATAGCTAATGATAAAGTATAGCTAGATAATAGGATAAACTATGTTCAAAGTGCCATTAAAGAAGATGGTGACATATACAAATTTTGTTTATCCTGTCTGGAAGTCACAAAGAAAACAGAAGAAAAGATCAAGGATTTGGAGCAGAAATTGATGAACACTTCCAATACATGTGATCCAGTAGTAGAATAAGTTAGCAGCAAGGAAAATCAAGTCATCAACTTTCATGATGACTTGAATAATCTAATAAGTGAGAAGGACAAAATCAAAAACAAAATGTGTGAGCTAAGAAGAATAATTAGTACTAAGCTAGATTCTATGTTTAATCTCACAGCTGAAGCACAAGTGGCTTTACAATCTGACACACCCTTTGATCTTCAAAAGGTAGAGGCTGTAGTTTTTCTACTCAGTGGTCATATTCAAATTTTGGACAATGCCAAGAAAATTTGGGATGGTGAGCTGGCCCAAATTAAGAACATTTTCAATGATATCCTCCAGAACATGTAAAATAAAGTTGAAGATTGTACTTATACATATGCGGCAGAGTATAGCAAATTTTGCAATTTTGACAGTTTTTTATTCTGGAACCTACACCTTTGCCATTGATGTCAAAGGGGGAGAAGAAGATCAATGAAAAATGGGCAAACATCTCAGGGGGAGAAGAAACATAGAGTGTATATAGATAGGGGAAGTAGTCAAGGCAGTCAAGTATTTTTCACTAAGTGTTGCCATCAATGCTAAAGGGCGAGATTGTTGGCAAGAGACACTGCTATGAAGAAGATTGGAATGTTGTCATTAATGGAAACAAGGAAAAAAGGGTACATTAGTATGACAAGAAGACATCTTTATGGAAGACCAACTTGATTTGGCAACAAGGCACAAGAGTATTCAAGACCGGAAGGCCAGAATGACTAAGTATGGATAATATTCAGGGTAATGGACAAAAAGTGAATCAGTATGCCTCCGCAGATGAAGACCAGCAAATGCAATTTAGGTATGATGACTCATATCTACTTGATGATGATATATTCCAGTGTTTAGGACATGACTTCCTCAGGAAGTCATTTGTAGAAAATTTCTAAGTCTGGATGAACAAAAGTAAGATAGGGATAGTGTACAGTGCAAAGTAAAAGGGTCTGCATTCCTCCGCAAGTGCATATTTTGTTATGTGGTTTTGAGGTGTTGTAAAAACTTGTATGAAGTGTTTAAATCCAGAGTTATAAGATCTAAATTCCACCGGAAAGATAGTTACAAGTTGCTAAGTATCGCTACAGTGTTTGACTATGACAGAGTCTAAGTTCTGATGGTCCACATTCTGCCGCTAAAGAATATTTTGCTCTGCAGTTTAGAAGGTATGATGGGTGTTGTTTGAGGATTCTTTGACATGATTTTGAGCAAGCCATGTGGTCCGCAGTGAAATTTGTGATCTGACAGTTGAACTGAACCAATAGCAGTCTGAGTTTGAGGCCGACATGATAATTTGATTTATGTGCGGTAAGTTCTATTGATTAGAACTTTATCCTAAGTGGTTCTATAATTGAAGCTAACATATGAGAAGGTGTTTTAAATATTTTTTGGGTCCGCTATGTATTTTGATGAATGGATTTGGCCAACAAGCTACAAGTTTATCAACTATACGTTTCATCTAAGTATGCTGACCTAACATGAAGATCTTAATTGTTGCTGATATATATGGGATCGAATTTAGTGTTTGGGGTGGGGAATGTGAATGCAAAAGGTGTGAAATTGTATTGTGGATGTGATTGATGCAAATATCAAAATAGCAAAGCAGAGATAGAAGATCAGTGATGATGAAGACTCAGGATTCGGTATTTAGTTGCTAAATGACTGCACCCTGGCATACTCACAAATTCTATTGCAGTATTCGTGTTTCTTATGTAATTTCACTTGCACTTGGTAGTAAGCCTAGTTGTAAGCAACCATTAGGGTTTAATAGCCCTCATTGTAACCTTTCTAGGTTTAGGGTTGAGGCAGTGAGCCTGCTAGACCTAGTTGTAATTCATGGCAGTGAGCCAGCATGTTCTAGGCCCATGGAGTGACCAAGCCTGAACATCACCTTTTGTAAAAGATTGCAATATATATTGAGAGCTAATCCTCTCTGTGGTTTTCCCTCTCTTGATTTTTCCACGTAAAAATCTAGTGTCTATGTGTCACGTTTATGTGGCTTGTATTTCTGTGGTTACTTTGCTTTCTGATTATTAAAGTTGGTATTTGGTTTAATTGTTTAAATCTTAGAATACTGATTCAGCCCCTCTCAGTATTCAACAATAACACCTAAATTTACATGGAGGAACCCTTTTGGGAAAAAACATTGCCACCAAAGAGATCCTTGAGCTTGTATTAATCAGATAAACACTATTACATAATACAATCCACCTAACTCCTTAGACAAACATCATTCTAGCATCATAACATTACCTTACCCGTGAGATGTCATAAAACCTCTATCTCATGCCTCCAATTCATAGAGAAATGGGAAGAGGAAAACCACAAATGGTTTCCCAAAACCATGGTCCAAGGAAAAAATGCACACCCCCATAATGCATTTAGTCAAGCACTCAAGATAGATATCAATTACATAAGGTAAGACATCTTTGACTCCATAACTCTTGGTAGGCACCACTCCCACATTTAGCAATCCAATATGGAGCCACTAACTCATGTGGACTTAACCTATCATAAGAAGATGCTCCACTCTAACAAATGCAACTCCTTAGTATTCAAGAATGACAACCATAATTCCCACTATTGATCTACCAACTGTAACCTCCTTATTAATACCATTACAACAATATTCAAGATCCCTAAGAGAATAATAATAAAATATTATCCCTCAACACCTCATGAGAATCCATGTACCCATTCCAAGAGTGTTTGAGACACATATACTATGCATAGGATTACAATGTTAATAGAACCTAATGTTAACATTCTCCCACTTGACATTATACTTGCAATAACATAAACATGAAACATAAAATGAACCAAGTATAGGATGACACAAGGCCCATGGCCTCCCTGCACCAACAAAACTTATTTGTGCTCACTAGTTTCATAAGGGAATCTAAAACATTATTAAGAGTATCCACTTTTTGAATCACAACCTTACCATCGTCAACCATCTCACATGAACAAATTAATATTTTACATCTATATGCTTAGTACAAGTAGGGTACATGGAATTATCAACCAAACAAATAACACTAACTATCACAATCGATTCTCACAACCCTGCAATCAAAACCAATACTTATGTGCACATATATATGCATACTACCTCTTTATAGGCATGTGTAGAAACCATGTACTCTAATTTTGTTGTAGATAAAGCAATCATGGGTTGTCTCTTACTCATCCAACTGATAGCTCTACAAAATAGAAAAAACATATAACCACTAGTGGATCTTCTATTATCCAAGTCACCAACCCATTTTGAATCAACAAAAACATGTATGTCCAACATCTTTCCCACATAATGAGTCTCCTGATAACATAAATAGTAATCAAAAGTTCTTTGTAAATATCTAAATACTCTCTTAACATAATTCCAATGTTCTCTACTAGGGTTAGACATAAACATTCTAATAACTCCCATTTTTTGGGCAATATCTAGTATAGACCATTGTATACATCAAGATACCAACTATACTAGCACAAGGAACATACATATCCTCAAATTCATTATCCAACTTAGGATATTGTTCCAAAGAAAGCCTAGTTCCTACAAGTAAAGGAATACTCATAGGTTTAATGTCCTGCATAACAAACCACTATAAAATAGTGTCAACATACTTAGTTTAACCAATCTAAAGATTTCTGTGAATTCGATCCCTATTGATTTCCATTCCTATAATGAATTTTGTAGCCCCTAAATTCTTCATGTCAAATGCACTAAAAAGTTGAGTTTTAAGCTCTCTAATTATTGCCTTATTGTTTCTAATAAATATGTCATCAACATAAAAGATAATAATTAACAACTAATCATCAATAATTTTAAAATATACAAGGCATACACAACAACCTGAAAGGTATTCACCTGATGACTGGAGATGTATTTTTGCTTTGAATACTAACATAGATGAACCTAGATCTATAGAAGAGGCATTAGGTATGAATGACGCAGAGTCTTGGAAGATTGCTATGCATGAAGAAATGGTAGCTTTGAAAAAGAATGATACATGTGACCTAGTGCCATTGGCTAAAGGATGAAAACCTGTTGGTTGCAAATGGGTGTTCAAGAAAAAGTTTGATTTAGATGGAATTATTGAGAAGTACAAAGCACAGTTGGTTGTGAAAGGTTACTCTTAGGTTGAGGGTGTTGATTATGGTGAGATATTTTCTCATGTTACAAATATGATGTCCGTTAGATTCTTTCTTTATATTATTGTTGCTTATGATCTAGAGGTTGAGAAAATGGACGTGAATACGACTTTCCTTCATGGTGATTTGGAGAAGGATATTTATATGACATAGCCAGAGCACTACATTGTGAAAGGTAAACGTAATTTGGTTTGTAAATTGAAGAAAGCTTTGTATGGCCTTGTTGTCACTTGAAATCACACCCTACTTGGAGCCTATCCAAGAATTCCAATGACACAATGGGACTGATCTCAAGGTGTGGGACCTTGCAAATGAGATCAGACCTCTAGAGAAGGTTGGCTCCTCTTTCTGAACTTAAGGTTTAGAGTAATTGACTAAACCTATGCTAATGATCACCAAGGAAAAGGGAGAGAAGGAGACTGAAATTAAAACGGAGGTGATACACCAAGATTTAGGGGTGTTAACTGGGACTAACATAACACAACAATGACCTCAAATACCAGAAGAGACTCACACAGACTTACATCTTTAATAGAGGCTCGAATTAGAAAATTGTAACTAATAGAGGGACCGTTTTATCCATAGAATGAGTTATAGACTTCAAGTAAACAAAGAGTGAAAGCATAAGAGAGGAAAAATATCAATGATTATATTGATCATGAAGGCTAAATAGCCATTACCAAAGAAAGATACTTTGTTACATAGAGATAGGCATAAAATAGCCATCTACATTCATTTGTGAACAACTATCAAAGACATCAAAGGCTCAGCTTAGAGCATAATACATCAGATGCATTACAAGGTCTATGATAACAAACTAACCAACTAGCGTGATAGCCCAAAAGAATAGCTAACCAATAGAAATACATCTCTAACACATGCATATATAGCTTTTCTGATCATACTGTAGCAGCCATGGAAGAGAGAAGAGTGGTCAACAAGAAAGAACCGTCACCCATGCAGCAATAACTTCATTATGTGTCCTTGGAGCACACCCACATGGCTCTACCCATGAAATCTGCTGAAATAGGAGGTCCATCCATGTCATGAGTACAAAGATTTAATGTAAATGAGGCTATAGTAGCATGGGGAGGTGAGGAATCCATCTTCTACATGAAATCAGGCTCTAAAGAAGCATTAATACCGACCAGGGGATTTGTTGAGTAGTCCTGTTACATTTTGAACAGTAGAAAATGCTCCTGGAAGGCAAAAGGGTTAGGCTTCGACATACAAAGGGAAATTACAATCGGTGGACTTCGGGCCTTGGGCCCTCTGACCTACACCTTCCCAGACAAAGAAGAAGAGAGAAAGTCTAAGCCCTACAAGTTTGAAGGCTTAGCCACTTTTACAAAGGTTCGACGGAGTTTAGGGCTCAAGCCTTCAACCTTTCTCCTTCCAAAAGAAAGGAAGAGGGAAGAAGAAAAGGTTAAGTCCAACTCCCTGAAACACTTAGAAATTTTTTGAAAGAAAATAAGTGGAACTCAAACATTGAGCCTTCCTCCTTGACGTCTGCCTTCATCCAAGTGGCGGCCTCCCACGCTTCTATAGTCATGAGATCAAGTTGCAGATTAGGGCCCATGGAATAGTGGAAACACTTCAGATCATGCCACATGGCACAAGGCAACCTTCCTTTGAGTTCCCCCACATACTGTAAAAAATGCCATGTATTACCTGGTGGGACCAACTAATGGACCCCATTGGACTACCCGACCAAATGCTTGTCGCCTGTTGCCTTCTTGCAGTTGTACGGTCTGCTGTGGGTCCACCCAAAAGGGCTCAGCAGAATAGAAAAATGCATTGAAGCTCACGACGTGTACTGTCAGGAGTCAGCCATTGGGCCTTCCACCTTATTCCTTCTATGAAGAAGATGGAAGGAAAGAAGCCTGAACTATGAGTTATGACATACATAGAGCATTTACCTGTTGGGCTTCAACAAATAGACCTCTAACCTCTAGCCTTCCAAAAGAGAATGCAGAAGAGAGAACTCCCAACCTTCGAAGACTAAAACACTTATCCAAATTTACAAAGGGACAAAGCAAAGTTTGGAGCCGATTAGGATAGCATGACGAAGGGGAGAACTACAAACTTTGAAACTCTGAAAAGACAAAAAAACACAAGGAAAACTTAGGATTTTTTAGACTTAGCCATTTTGGGTGGTTTTCTCTTGCATTTCTAAAGGGGAAAACACTAGGATTTTATGGATCCTTAGGCTATTTGGCTAGAAGGAAAAATAGGATGACAGGCCTTGGTGCAGAGACCACCATAGTTAATTTTGACTTGTATGCTCAATAGGAGCCTTAAATTTTAGATTTTATGCTCATTATGAGCCTAGGTGGAGTCATGTATTAATTTATTATTGTAATAAGGTCTGAGTCAGACCACTCTCTCTATTTTAGAAACCACTCCCTCTATTCTAGAAGTCAACTAGTGGTGGAACTCCAAATAGCATGTGCTATGTTTGGAAAAAACAGTCTTGAGGCTAAAATTAGTGAAATTAGTGGGAAATTAGTGAGTTTTTTTACCTTTTTAGATAGGAAAAGAATCTTGCATGAAATATAGTGATGATTTGGATTGTATTTATCCCCTGGAGGTCGTGGAAAACGTATCATTAAAGTTGGAAAAGAGAAAATACAGAAAAGAAGATTGTTTGCTACTTTTTACTGTGAAAATTTGTTGTTCTTTGCTACAATACTCACCCGTATAGACATTTAAAGGACTCTCACATTTTAGATGATGTGCAGGGGAGTAGTCCATGACAAGATTTGAGGAAGATTTGCGTTGATATCTCTATGTATTAAGCCATTGGTGATAGCTAGAGGAAAATTTTGTTGGAAAACTTGTTTCTAATGCCCATGGAGGTCCAAAACCTATTGAATCCATCCATTTGCAATCCATACTAACTTTTGGACTTGGTTATAAAGTTTTGGGTCACTCTGGTAGGGTAATTTCTTTGTAAACCTAGGGCTAATTGCCCCTTGGAACAGCAAGAACAGTCATTTTTAGAGGCTTGTGTTCCAAAACAATGTACCCTACATGTCAAGTATGTTATAGAGGGCCTTAATGGGTATCTAAAAAGATAAATATTTCTGGGAGTTGTTTGGAAATTTTTGGAGTTAATCCCTCTAAACCGCATTTCTAGGGCTACAAGGAAAATAGGTCATTTGTGAAGGAACGATTGGAAGGACAACTTGCTAGGCTAACTTATGAGTTTGGTAAGCTTCCATTGGTCAAAATAACATGTCTCATTCCCTCCTCAAGTGTTGACAATCATCTCATACATCCAAACCAAGTTAGGCTCATGAATGGAGGTTGTAGGTGTCATGATGTGCAAGTTTGTTGTCCTTCCCTCCAAGACCAGTCACTCATGTTTGTGAGACTTGATAAGTGTTCCCCTATTCTGCATCAGGCCTCAAACAAAGTCCTAGGATGTGGTACCAAAAATTTGATACATATGTGTTGAGTTTGGGATTTGAGTGTTCTAAATATGATCGTTGTATTTATTATAAATCTGATGGTGATCATTTCCTATTTATTGCATTATATGTTGATGATATGTTATTTATTGGTAAAGAGAAAGGAATGATTTTAGAACTAAAGTATCATCTTCCAGCTAAATTTGAAATGAAAGATCTTGGTGTAGCTAAACACATTCTTGGAATGGAAATAAGAAAAGGGAGTGAACAAAAAACTATGGCTTGGCTAGAGTAAGTATGTCAATTAAATTTTATAGAGGTTTAACATGCAGGATTGTACACCATTATGTGTTCCTTTTATAGTTTGAATGAAGTTATCTACTTCACAACGTCCAACATCCCCATCAAAAATGGAAGATATGAGTATAGTGGCTTACCATAGTGCATTCAGAAGTTTGATGTATACTATGGTCTGTACTAGACTAGACATTGCCCAAGCAGTGGGCATTCTTTCTAGATATATGTCTAATCCTGGTAGAATTCATTGGGATGTAGTTAAAAGAGTCTTCAAATATTTACAAGGTACCTCAGAGTATCCATTGTGTTATCATGGTAATTTGATAGGAGACATGCATTCCCTTGATATTCATGGTTTTGTGGATTCAAACTAGGTAGGTGATGTTGATAGTAGACAATCCATCAATGCTTATGTGTTTACTTTATTTGGTGGTGCAATTAGTTGAATGATTAAATGACAGGATGTGGTTGCTTTGTCCACTACTAGAGCTACTTATGCTTGTAAAGAATCCATTTGGCTTAAGAGACTATGTTCATATATCAGAATAAAACAAGGTGCAATGGTAGTTTATTGTGATAGTCAGAGTACGATCTGCCTAGCTAAGAACCCAAAATTTCATGTCAAGACCAAGCACATTGATGTACAATATCATTTTGTTAGAGATATGGTTGAGGATGGCAGGGGTGAAGCTAGTTAAGGTAGAGACTTTGATGAATGTTGTAGATTCATTAATTAAGCCCGTGAGCACAAAGAAGTTCATATGGTATTTAGATTCTATGTGCCTCTCGGCCCCTAGCAATTAAATCATGGTGTTGATAGTCCCTTTACTCTTGCAAGGTGTTCAACAAGTGGGAGAATGTTAGCAAAAGTGTCTCAACCTTGCAATTATAAAATGTTACTTATCTTCCCAAATTTGGTCATTTCAAATACCCTTTCTCTTGAACGATGGTTTAGAACTTTCAAAGTTTTCAAAAGGGGCTAAAAATGGTAGGGATTACTATCTTTAGTAACTCTACATATGAGCTCAAATGAACCTAAATTTTTTCTAAAAGGTGCGGAACTACCAAGTAAACATCTTTTGTGAGTTTCGACTCAAGATCATGTCTGGATTGCAAGATATTAAAGTTTCTATTTTGAAACTCCTGAAACAAGTTTCAAACTCAGATTTGAGGAACTTATAGGTTCCTAAATGCCCTAAAAGTTGTCATAACTGATGAAGCAGGTTATAGCTTGATAGATCTCTTCATGAGCTTTCTAACTCATTAAACACTTCATCAATCAGACACTCGGATCAAAAGTTATGACCTTCGAAAGTTGGGCCTCTCATTTTGGGAAATGTGAAAACATGTTGGACACTTAAAAGAGTTGTAAAGGGGATAATTACACATGTTGGTGTGTGATTTGGCACATCACAAGGCATCTTTGATTGGAGATCATTTAGGTGCCACTTTTGGGTAGTTTTTGTCTCATGGTTTTGTAATTACCACTGATGGTTTACTATATTGTATCTCCTATATATCAGGAGCTTGAGATGGAGGTTGTGTATGAGAGTCTTATAGATGTAGAGTTGCATCTGGGTCTCTGGTTGGTTATACTCCTATGAAATCTTGCTCTATAAGTATATTGTAATCTTCTTGATTCCTGAATAATATATAGGGTGGCTTTGGAGTGTGGGGTTTTTCCCTTGAAAGGGTTTCCCCACGTAATTACTGTGTTATGGTATGATTGCTATTTGTGTTTATTTATGTAGTTGTTATAAAGATATAAAAAGTTCTGCATATCCCTCCCCTCAATATTAGTGTAGGAAGTTGTTCTGCTACCTTATCTTCCTTACAGTGTGGTGGGAAGGATTTTTTTATAATGTTTGAGAAAATGGAGACATGTGTATATGTTGAGTAGAAAATTATCCATTTTCCCCATTGGAGAGATGTCCACTCTTCTCCCCCTACCATTATGGATCCTTTCATGAATCCTATGTGTATGTGTAATCCCTTGGGAAGTATGAGAGTTCTTGTGTTGTCATGGTTTACAATTGTGAGAGTTGTATTTTGTATTGTATTGTCCACCCAAGTTCCTTAGAAGGCCCTCCTACTCAAGGGTGGGTTTGTGAGCAAGCCCGATGGTTGGGAGGTGAGCACCTCCATTGACTTGTGTGGATCTTTATTTGTAAGTTTTAAAATGGAGGGAAAAGAAGGATAGTTTCTTATCAATGGAGTTGTTTTGACTCCTCTTTTGAGAAGATTAAATGTGTAAAAATAGCCTTGTAATGTGATTTAAGAGTATTTGGGAGAACCTTAATGTTTGTGAGAGAAGGGAAATAAAGTCGTAACCATTGTTGTTTATTAGTCAAGTGTTATCTAAAATAAATAGTTGTCTTTACTTGCAAAATGTTGTGTATTCTCTTTTACTTAAGTTGTAAATTTTTAAAGGAATGTCTCTTTGCATTGATCTATATTATGGAAAGAAAAGGAAAAATTATATCTAAGTTTATGATGCATTTTTTGTTGTATTCATAAGATGAAAACAAAATGCATTCAATTTCCTTTATACAACATTGTAGGAATACATATCTCTTCTCCCTTCTATATCCAAATAGAGGTTAAAAATAAATGTTTAGCTTCTTTTTTTGGAGAATAAATAAAGTTGCATGTTGCAAATGTGTGCCTAATCGGTGTTGTCATTGATGTCAACATATCCTTGTTGCCATTTGTGTCAACTGCATCCTATTTTGTTGCCTGTTTAGAAGACTAGAATGTTGAGGATATTGAGAAAATTAATGAAGATCAATGTATGCGGACCATATGGTTGTGTAGAGGATTATTTGTAGTAGCTCCAGTTAAGTTTTGAGAGGTTCGCATGAAGATTTGAAGAAGCTATGGTCACCTGAGTAGAACTGGGTTTTGTTGTGTTCAGAAGAGACAGAGTGACAGTAAATTAGTCCAGATTGTTTCGCATTAAAATATTATGCTCTGTGGTTCTACAGGCATGTTTGGGAAGTTAGTGTGTATCATCAACTCAAGTGGTTCATGGTTTAGAGGTCTGCACACAATTATTCTAGTGTGACAGTCATGACAGATAGTGTTCATGAGGTTCTGGGGGAAGTGATTCTGATGATTTGGAGGAGTGTGGATGTCTTTGTTAAATTCAATGTGCTTGTGGAGGTCTCTAGATCGTGCGCCTGCTGTGTTGGAGGTCCACATTGAAGATTGAGCTCGTTGTTGAAGATTTCTTCCTTAGTGTTGCTATTTTTCCCAGTCTTAGCCGACTGGATGATTCAAGCGTGTTGCGGATGATCTAAGAGCAATTCTATGGAGCATGGCATGTTAATCAAGGAAGATTTGAGTCCTACTTATGTTTAGCAGACAGCTTAGTGATTCGCATTAAGTCAGATGTTTGGAGTGCCGACCTTGATGCTTATTCCAAGGTTGATGAAGCATATAAAGGCGTGTAGTTGAGTTATGGAAAATCATCCTTATGTGAAATAATCAAATCCCAAGAAAGGATTGAAGAGGTAGAGCAGAGAAGAGGAGTAGAGGAACAAGAATAGCAAAGGATGAAGTGATAGAAAATAAGTATTTGGGGGAAGAACAGAAGTTTTATGAGCATTCAATGAGACTGAACTAGGCATGAAGAAGATGCTATTTCTCAGTTAATTCCTTCTGTATTAAACATAAATTATGTAGGTAGTGAGCCTCTTTTAAGCAGTGAGCTCTAGGCAGTGCGCCCGAAGGCAAGTGCCTTCCCATTTTCAAGTACTTTTAATAGGGTACAAATCTTGTGGGTTAACCCTCACCGTGGTTTTCCCTTAACCGGGTTTCCACGTCAAAAATCTTGGTGTCATTTGTGTTAATTATGTTTCTGCTCATGTGTTATTACTTCATGCTTTAATGTTTACATCATTAATCTGTTTATAAGTTGTGAGAGAAGATTAAAAAGAGAAAAGGTTAATTTTGTGGGACAACTAATTCACCCCACCCCCCTCTCAGTTGTCTGGCCTAATTACAACAATTGGTATCAGAGCCAAGTTCCTCTAAAAGAAGCTTGATCGCTTGAGGAGATCCAGAATGTCAACTTACAAGAAAGACAGTCTGAGATTTGATGGAACAAATTACACTCTATGGAAGATGCGCATGCAGTGTCATTTACAATGTATGGGTGATGCCTACTGGTTGATAACTAAGAATGAATATAAGATTCCAGAAAAAGGTCCTACAACTCCAAATGAAATTAAAGATGCTGAGAACAACACTCGATCTATAGAAGCCTTGTTGAGTGCCCTGTCTGATACAGAAATGACAAATGTACTGGAATTGAAAACTGCACATGAAATCTGGGAGAAGTTGGAAACACTGCATGAAGGTGATGAACATGTCAAATGTGCCAAGCTACAAAGCCTAAAGGGTAAATATGAGAGCTTAAGGATGAGTGAAAATGAAAATAATACGTCCTACATGCTAAAAGTGAATGACCTTGTGAGCAGTATAAGGTGTGTTGGTGGAAATTTTGAAGAATAAGAAATTGTTGCCAAAGTGCTTAGATCCTAACCTCCGGCCTACAAGCATAAAGTTGTTGCCATTGAAGAAATCAGGACTGTGACAACTATTACAAGGGATCAGTTGGTTGGTAAACTTTCAGCATTTGAAATGAGTGAGCTTGGTGATTCTCTTCCTAAGTCTGAATCTGCATTTAAAGCCAGTATTCATGAAAAATAGAATTATGGTCCGAGTGAAATCTCTTCAAGAAGATCTAACAGATTCGACAGAACAAGGAAGGATCTTGAAGGTGATGAAACCAAGTTCAATGAACTTGAAGCCCTCTTTGCTAGAAGATTACCAAGAGGATCCGGTAAGTATGAAGGAAAGTTGACATTCAATTGTTTTGCTTGTAATAAGATTGGTCATTTTGCCTCAAGGTGTCCGGAGAGGGGTTCAAGGCTAAACCCTAACAGACCTAGAGTTCAGAAGAAATGCTACTATGTCCAAGAAGTCGGTGAAGGAGTCATAGATGATGAATTTGATCATGGAGGTTCCATTGAAAATGATTGGGTATTCATTGCTATCAAAGAAGAAGATCCGATGCCTACTGAATCTGCTAGCTGTGTAAATGTGGAAAGTGCCTTGGCTACTCAGGTTGTAGAAAAGCATGAATGGGTAATTGATAGTGGATGTTCTCATCATATGACTGGTGATAAAAGTAAGTTTGTAAGCTTTGAAAAATATGAAGGTGGAATTGTGAAATTTGGAGACAACTCAGCTGGTAGAATCCGTGGCAGAGGATCCATCTCTTTTGATGGTAAGAATAACACTAATGATGTTTTGTATGTGGAAGGATTGAAGCATAATCTTCTTAATGTTGGACAGTTGGTTGACAAGGGTTATGATCTCCAATTCAAGGATGGAAAATGCAGAATCTTGGAAAGCTCCGAAACTGAAATTACATCTGGTACTCAAACTAGAGGTAACATCTTTCATTTAAGTAGTTCTGGCAAAAGTTGTTTGATTACTCAAATTGATCAGAGTTGGTTATGGCATAGGAGAATGTATCATGTGAATTTTGATAACATTGTCAAGATAAGTTCTACTCAGGCTGTGAGAGATCTTCCAAAACTTGTGAAACCTGCTGATAGCATGTGTAGAAAATGTCAATTGGGTAAACATAATAAAATTTCATTCAAGAGTAAAGAACAATTTTCAAGTGGATGGCTGGAACTTGTGCATACTGATCTATGTGGCTCTGCTAGAATTAGGAGTGTGCAAGGAGACATATATTTTATGTTTCTGATTGATGATTACTCCTGGATGATGTGGGTAACTGGTGCAAGAGCACCAAGATATCTAAGTTTTGGTTAATCTTCAAATTATTTTGTGTGGTTTAGTAAGGTCTGGGAGACCATTTTCTTGTTGTAATAAGGCTTGAAAGCCATGCATGTAATTGGACTATGTCCAAATATCTAAAAGAATCTATTATCTTGTTGTAAGTCCTCAAGAGGACAGTCATGTGGCAAAAAGGCAGTCTCCTTAAGTTTGTAGCCACCTAATGTGTGTAGGGGGTAATCTCATTGGTTGTAAGCCTATAAAGGCATGTCAAAGGTTAGGAGGAAGGTTAGAGCCTTGTCCAAAGGTTAGACAAAAGGTTAGAAAGTAGTTTCTAAGCAAAAACAGTCACTACAGTCCTAAAGAGGACAGTTTCTAAAACAGTTACCATTCACTACAGTTAAAAATCAAGAAGGAAGATCAAGGGTTGGGCAGTTTCATCGACCCCCAACCACTCCAAACGACTTCATGCAATGTAAGGGAATTGCTATATACCTGCCAAGGTTGGTTTTGTAAAGAATTCAATCGAGGGAAATCAAATAAGAAAGTAAAAATAACTGTTTTGCCTGCCTTTTTCTGTATTTCCAGTATTCTTGTGCTTTTGAACCCGTACCACTGTACAGTACGACTCTGTCATGAAAGGTTGATGATTTGGAAGTAGGGGTTGGTGGATTGGCTATCCATTGTAGTAAGTTTAAGTCCTTGATGTTAATCAGAAAGTACATTGGCACTATGGATTTATAACTGTTTTTCTAAATTGTTGTCTCCTTTAGAAATTCACTATTTTTCTGTGTATTCCATACCTGTACGACCTGGTGGAGGTTGATAATTGTGATGGTTGTTTAGGGTGGAGAGTTACCTATCCATTGCAAGTGGTTTGGGCTTTTAACACTCTTGTATATCCCTATATTTCTCTCTTCTCTGAAAGTGGGTTTGAAAACCCAGGTGAGGGCTTCTTCTGAATAGATTGATGGATTTTCCTTCATTCCACTGATCTTTTCTATTTGTGATCAGTGGAATGGAAGGTAGAATAGTTAGGGTAGAGGTTTGTGAAGGTTGCAAAGGTAGGAGAATGGTCTAGTGGAGTTTGCCATGAAAAGGATCCACCAAGATTCATGTATTGGAAGTTGAAGGAGGACAGCAGCAAATAGGAGAGAACAAATGACTGAAGAAATAGAATGGTGGTGATCAGTGATTGAGGGAGTGGAGATGTGTGAAATGTCAAGGATGCAAGATGCCCCTGGATCTAGAAAGGATCCCATGATAAGAAATATGGAGATAGTCAATGCAAGAAGATAATAGGCCTCCTGGAGATAGTCACTGTAGAGAAGGCTCGAAGATAGCCATTGCCAAGAAGGTAATAGACTTGTTTGGTTTAGTATTGTTTTGTCAATGAATGCATTAGGTATGTATGCATGTGAGAGATTGGCAAGTTGCATGAGATTGAGTGTGTCTCAATAGAGATCTTCACAAAGAAGACATGGTGATTGTCTACACAATGGAGCAACAATGTCATGACAGTCTATGAGACTGCTGTCCTGCAGGCCCTGCATAGTGGGTAGTTGAAATCTTGATTGAAGTTAGGCACCCTGAGATAGGTGTCCTGAAGTTCTTCTAGAAATCCATTACATTGGAGGTTGAAACAATCCTTTAATATCATGAACATGTGTAGTTGTGAGTCAGCACCCTGCCTTATGTGAAAGTTGATCCCTGTCAAAGTAAAATAGTGAACTTTGTGAGTTCTTGCTTTAAAGATTTGAACTGTCCTCCTGTTGTCCTAGATGCTTTGCATTAGTAACCTTTTTGAAAGAAAAATTAGAAGCTCTTGACAAGTTCAAGGTGTTCAAGGTTATGGTGCAAAATGAGATTGGTGAAAAATTAAAGTGTCTAAGATCCGACAGAGGTGGAGAGTTTACCTCTGGTGAGTTTGATACATTCTGTTAAAAGCATGGAATAAAAAGATAGTTATTTGTTCCTAGGACTCCTCAGCAAAACAGAGTCATGGAAAGAAAGAACCGGACCATTCAAGAAGCTGCTAGGACCATGATGATGGAAGCAAATGTTCCACAAGTCTATTGGAGAGAAGTTGTGAGTACTGTTGTCTACACTCTCAACCAGGTGCAGATCAAAGGCAATTCTGGTAAGACCCCTTATGAACTATGGTTTGGTCATCCTCCTACTATTAGATGCTTCAGATTTTTTGGTAGTAAGTGCTATATCAAAAGAGATGAGGATCTAGGCAAGTTTGAAGCAAGAAGTGATGAAGGGGTATTTCTGGGTTACTCTACTCAAACCAAGGCATACCGGTGCTTTAACAAAAGATTGAAAAATATTGTTGAAAGTGCAAATGTTAGAGTTGATGAGAGCAAAGAAGGACATTCCAGGTCTTGCGGATATGAATCAGATGATCAAGATGAAAGTCAAAGTCAAGGAAGACAAGTTCAAACCCAGACTCAGATTCAGATCGATTTGGAAAATCCAGTGACTCAAGAGGTCAGTACAGATGTTGAAGAACAAGCTCAAGAAATAGAGGTTCAAATAAATCCCAAAACTCCTAGGTATGTAAGACTGAATCATCCTGAAGATTAGATCATAGGAGATAGATATAAAGGTGTTCAAACTAGGAAAAGAATTGTTGAAGATCAAGAGGAAATTTGTTTGATTTCAAAGATTGAACCAAATTTAGTAAGTGAAGCCTGCAATGATGAAAATTGGGTAAAAGCCATGGAAGAAGAATTAATGCAAATTGAAAGAATCACACTTGGGATCTTGTTCCTAGACCTGAAGACAAAAATGTGATTTGAACTAAATGGGTCTTTGGAAATAAACTAAATGAAGATGGTGAAGTTGTAAGAAACAAAGCAAGGTTGGTCTACAAAGGATATTCTCAAGTGGAAGGAATTGATTTTGAAGAAACTTTTGCTCTAGTGACAAGAATAAAGGCAGTCAGATTATTTCTTGCATTTGCTTCTTATAAAGATTTCAAGGTCTATCAGATGGATGTCAAGTCAGCATTCCTAAATGGAGAATTAGAAGAAGAAGTCTACATTAAGCAACCGAAAGGATTTTAGTTGTCTGATCACAAAGATATGGTCTGCAGGTTGAGGAAAGCATTGTATGGACTCAAACAAGCCTCAAGAGCCTGGTATGCAAGATTAGATAAGTATATGCTAAAGCTAGGATATAGCAAAGACAATACTGACAGTAATCTTTACTTCAAGATTGATCATGAGCACATTCTGATTGTTGAGGTATTTGTTGATGATATTATTTTTGGTGGAAATGAGAGTATGTGCAAAACATTTGCTGATCAGATGCAGAGTAAATTTGAGATGTCCATGTTTGGTGAAATGAATTTCTTCTTAGGTCTGCAAATGATGCAATTAGATAAAGGTATCTTCATATCTCAATCTAAGTATGTGAGAGAATTGTTGAAAAAGTTTGGAATGGAAGATTCAAAGCTAGTGGGTACACCCATGGTAACCAGATGTAAGTTGACTAAGGATGATGACTCCCCTAAGGCAAATCAAAAAAGGTATAGATTTGTTTAGGGGAAAATTGGATTTATTAATGTTTTAGTGTTTGGATGTTTAATTCCTCCTCTCCACCATACCACTGTCATACCTTAGGTCACTTGTGAGATGTAGGGAAACATGGATTAGGGTATTTAATTATCAATTTTCCTTCTATGCTCAATTGACCATTAAAACCCTAATTATGCAAATATGACAACAAATTGACGAATAACGAAAAAGGCTCTTGTAGACAGGAGTAAAATACCAAATCACAGAGTACCTTTTTTTGGGGCTCCAAAGAGAAATAGTCAGGGACACTGGAGAGGGTGCCCAAGTCCAAGGTACCAGTTTCTTCGCGGGATCCAGACTTCCTTCCGACACTGATCAGCCTTGCAACTTCTATTTCCCCAAACTTAGATGCGAAGGACACTAGAGCGAGCGCCTAATTCCTCGAAGTGCTCTTGTGTCCTACTTTTCTTCAGATCCTGAATCCTTGATGCCTGCCAATCCTTCCTGCAACTCCACTTTTCCCAAATACGACACCTGTAACTTGTAATCACAAGACTTAGTTTGGGGGTTGTGGTGTTTAGAGGCTTGCCTCAGTCAAGCCCTGGAGGACACTTAAGTCTCTGAACACCGTTGTCAGATAAAGAGTGCGAGCCCTTGTGAGGTAGAGGCAAAAACTAAAGGAATCAATGATGAAAACATAATATAATGTCACCTTGTAGTGGAGCTCTCGTGGGAGGAAGATGCTCTTCATTCCATGAAGAAATTGATGCTCAAATCTACAAATATCAACACACAAGTCTGCTCTTGCAACACAATGAAAGCCTTGAATCACCTTGAGAATACTTGAACATCACAATTGCCATCTAGTTTACAAATGAATGCCTAAACATGCTTATAAATGCAACTACAAGCACTCCCGCCAAGATTTTAAAAATCAAAACTTATCGTGTCGGCAAAAGGACCAAGTAATGGTCACAAACTGACACCTAGAAATTAGGGCTGCCCCAAAATAGGGCACGGGCGCCCAAGTCCTCCCCCCTATTTTGGGTAGGGTACAGCTCAAAGGGGTCCACCTGGGTCCAATATGCCATGGAACCTAGGTCTCATTCCATCGAGATGCCAAAATATGAACTAAAATGTCCTAAATGCATGCTAAAGACCCAGGAGCTAAACCTTATGAGGGAAAAGCCCCCAAGGGGACATTTTTTTATGTTACATTTAGCCCCCACTTTAATATATGTGTAAACATAAGGCCAATAATGCATTAAAGTAAGGTCACAAACACAGCAAACACACCAAGCACGGAGAAGACACACCAATCACATAGAAGATAGTAACAGGCACACAAAACACAGAGAAGACAATTACAGTCATGCAGAACACGGAGAATACAGTCAATGCATAGAAGACACATTAATGCATGGAAGACAGAAATGATATCTTTTCTTTTCTTTTTCTCATATATATGAAATGCAAATGCAAGTACTTGAAAATAAACAAACCTCCCATAATACATGATGCACTACCCTAGGGTGTAGGTCTCTGTATATATGGGGCAACACACACGCAATACACGCAAAACCTCCCAAAATGCAAGAAGCACTACTTGAAGGCATTGGTCTCTACATATGGGGCAACAAACATGCCACACAAAATAAGCACGCCAGAACACACACACTTGAAGACACGAAGAAAACATGGTAGACAAGCGATGGAGTGTACCTATTTCTAGGTCCAACACCATCTCAGGCACATTACAGGCACACACCAATGATTGTGCTTCACCACAACAATCACCAAGACATGCTTAAGGGTTGAGTTAGTCACAGAACCACTCCCCGCCTCCACAGAGGACTTTTGAAAATGATAGGATGATGCAGTCTGCTTCGAGAAATACACCATCCCCACCTCTGTAGAGGACTTAAGATAAAAAGGATATACACGATATCCCACCTCTGCAGAGGGCTTACATGATTGATTGATTGATTGCAAGAAAACTCAGGATGCACGATGCACTACTCTGGGGCACAAGTCTTTGCATCTGAGATCAAACACATTGCTAACATCTATAACAGACAACTTACCTTATATATGCCCCCACTTTAAGGTGGTTGATATCAGTTATCAATATCAAGCACGTTAAGGTAGGAAGAAAACACACAAGGGAACACCGACTTTCACAAGCCCATGCCCCCTGGAGGTGACATGTACTTTACGATCGCCAAATGTTCCTACAAACACATCCCTACAAGAAACATGTTAGTGTCTACAAGATCATGATAAACAATAACATCAATACATATGATTAACCACATAAAGAGCCAAGGTTATACAACAAATTAGGAGTTCAAGGATAACCTTGGGGCTATATCATAAAGCTCTTTGAATCGAGTATCACCAAGGCCAAATTCAAAGGCAAACAAAGGTGCATAGAGTAGCAGTATTGTTAAGGTTTGTAAATGCGATAGAAACATCATAAAATTCACTATGCAGAAAGCACGAGTGCTTCCACTAGCCAAGCGTCATATAAGATATACAACCCCATTGTCATATTAGGAACTAAGTCCATTTTTTTATTGCTCTCAAAAGGGACACTAGGTCTACATTAGTATAAATGTCTGTCATCATCCGCTCGCTAGATGGAAACACTAGAGGAAGGGAAACAATAAATAAGAGAGGAGAAACAAGTCTCTTAGGGACAGTCACGTAAGAGGGTGCCCCCAAGTCACCAACCATGATGCTATGTCCATAAGACACAACACTCAACAATGAAATCAGAGAGAGCAATTTAGAATAATGATGATACAAATAGAAGAAAGTCACAACAGAGATGTTCTCCTGGTATCCCGGACCTTACAGGAGAATCTGAGGTCATCCCAAGAGGCCTAAACAACACACAACACATTACAGGGGAAGCATATCACAAGAGAGATAAAGGGTTAGAGATACTTACCTGTAGGGCCCCTTCCGGGCTAGAAGTTGTCTATAAACAAATCATCGTCATCATCTTCCCACTCCCTAATGTTGGAGGATAGTGGGACATACCGTACCATAGCCAAATTCATATCTTGCTCATCATGTTGTTCGTCATTAGGATCATCTTTGTTTGGTTGAATGTTGGGATCAATGTTTTCTTGTTGAGAGGTAAGGTTTATAGCATATTCTTATCTTCTTTTTCTTCTTTCTCTTTCTTTTCGATTTCTGTTTATTTTACCACTTATCTCTTGTAAGACAGGGCCTTGCTCTTTCATAGGTTTTTATAAATTAGAAGATGAAGCACCAGGATCAAACCTCATTTGTCATGGTGGAACATTTTGTTGTTGACAATGACGTCCTGATCCTTGTAAGGATTTCAGGGGAGGAACCTTAGCATAGGGACCTTGTCCTTTCAGTCTAAAGTTCTCTTCACATGCAGGTTGTTTGTATTTTGTCATTTCTTGTGTAAGAGGACTAGGTGCTGGATGTATCAGTTTCGCTTTGTAATTTCTATAGCTCAAAAATGTAAAGTCTATTTGTAGCTCTAATTTGTCATTATTTTTGTTGCAAAAGTAATCCAATGTGAAGTGTTGTTGTGTAGTTGAAGGTTTGTATGTATTTCGATGAATGACATGCACTTGCCTGTTCAAACGAAATTTAACACATTTATAAATAGTTGAAGGGACCACTTTCATAACCTTTAACCGAGGGATTCCAAGTTTTATGTCAAAGGTGTCAAAATTGGGGGTAATATCAAACCATTGTTCAACATGTTTCTCAAATATAGTTACTAACAATGATATCTTACCCAATGGTTTCTTTAAGGTTCCCGTATGTGTCTTAATCATCAAGTTCGAAGGGTTATAAGGACCTTGTATTAATTGATTTGAACAAAGGAATTTTTTAGTGGAAACATTAGTCATGCAATTAGGATTGATAAGAGTTCCATCCACATTATTTCCCATTATTTTCATGGTGATGTAAAGAGGTCCTTCAGAATCACCGATTGTTCTATCATGAGGTGTAAATATTATTTCGGGTTCAGGAACTTTTCTTTTCATGTAAGGTCTAGGAGGGAACCTATTGTTTCTGTTGTGATTAGAGGCCATGTTTTTATGTTTGAACCAATTCAAAATCATATTTTGAAAGCTTTTCAAAATTGGTGCAAGACAAGAGCAAAAAAATAGCCTAAAATGCTTGATTTTTTGATACGTTTTCAATGCCAATGAATGAAACAAAGGATGTTGTAATGATTTTCATTGAGGGAAGCAAGTTATATGTCTGATATCAGTCCAAAATAGCAAAAGTATCCTTCTCAACACACTTTTGATGCAATTTTAAGTTAATGCCAAGTCAAAATATAATAAAAATATGTCAAAATAGGCACTTTTTTCACCAAAACTCAATGCAAAAGAGAATAACAAAGGGTGTTGTGAGGAGAATGATGATGGAAAGAAAATAATATCAGTAATGATAGCCACTTGATGCAAAAATACCTAACACAACACGCTTTTAGTGCCACTTAAGGTAAAGCCCTAGTGAAAATATAGCAAAAATAGGCTATTTTTCACGGTTTTTCAATTCCAAGACCTAGCAAAGGAGGTGTTGTAATGAATTTTAGGAGGTATAGGAAATAATATCAATAATATCAGTCACCTCAATCCATAAAATTGATCACAACATGCTTGGAGTACAAACTAGGTCAAACCCTAGGGTAAAAAATAACTAAAATGTGTAGTTTTTCACCGAATTTTCACTACAAGAGCCCATTGAAAGGGTGTTGTGAAGATTTTTTATGAGGGACAGAAAATGGTTACCCTAATAATAGAAAATTAATTCCAAAATACCTTTCACAACACACCTATGGTGCAAGTTTATAAAGTCAATGAGGCCAAATTTAGTGAAAATCGTTGTTTTTGAAGCCCTAGGTTTGAGATCTTCAGAAAAAATGCTATGTGAATATTTTGAAGTCTAATTTATGATAGAAATTAAATAATCTTAAATCTAAAAATAATTTTCAAGCTTGAACATGCAAAATGCCCATGCAAATTTAATGAAAATGCATCAAAATTGTTAGTTTTGTTGAAATTTTGTATGCAAAAATGCAAATATTTTAAATCTAAATGCAAATTCACACTAAAATGCAAGACTATAGCCAAATGTTAATTTGAATGAGCCTCTAAAATCAGTAGAAAAATCTGAAAAAATATTTTTCCTACTAACCCTAGATTTTGGAATTACTAGGTTATATGAAAATTGTCAAAATTTCTACAAAAACCTAGCAAATTAATAATGAAAATGCAATGCAAATTTCTGAATTTTTGGATTTTTCTGTATTTTATATTAGATCTGATGCAAAAATCATGAATTAGGAAAATTTAGGAAGAATTGATGCAATTTAGTAAGCCAAACAATGTATTTTTTTTGAATTTTTCTTTTTTTTTTTTGAATTTTTCTCAATGCAATAAAATGAATGACTATATGAATGAATGAATGAAATCCAAATCTGAAGACACGCACTCAACAAGTTGCAATTTAAGTCCAAAAACATGGGTTCACCAAAATATTTAGGGGAAATTGGATTTATTAATGTTTTAGTGTTTTGATGTTTAAATCCTCCTCTCCACTATACATTCAAGGATCTAGGGTCGAGTGGCGAGCACTATCATACCCTAGGTCACTTTTGAGATGTAGGAAAACTTAGATTAGGGAATTTAATTATCAAGTTTCCTTCTACTATGCTCAATTGACCATTAAAACCCTAATTATGCAAATACGGCAATAAATTGATGAATAATGGAAAAAGCTCTTGTAGATAGGATAAAATACCAAATCATAGAATACCTATTTTCGAGGCTCTGAATAGTCGAGGACGCTAGAGCGGGTGCCTAAGTCCAAGGTACCATTTTCTTCACGGGCTCTAGACCACCTTCTGACACTGATCAGCCCTGTAACTTCTATTTCCTGAAACTTGAATGCAAAGGACACTAGAGCGAGCGCCTAAGTTCTGGAAGTGCTCCTGTGTCCTACTTTTCTTTAGATCCTGAATCCTTGATGCCTGCCAATCCTTCCTCCAACTCCACTTTTCCCAAATACAACACCTGTAACCTACAATCACAAGACTTGGTTTGGGGGTTGTGGTGTTTAGAGGCTTGCCTTAGTCAAGCCCCAGAGGACACTTAAGTCTCTGAACACCATTGTCAGATAAAGAGTGTGTGCCCTTGTGAGATAGAGGCAAAAACCAAAGGAATCAATGATGAAAACACAATATAATGTCACCTTGTAGTGGAGCTCTCATGGGAGGAAGATGCTCTTCATTCCATGAAGAAATTGATGCTCAAATTTGTAAATATCAACACACAAAACACACAAGTCTGCTCTTGCAACACAATGAAAGCCTTGAATCACCTTGAGAACACTTGAACATCACAATTTCCATCTAGTTTACAAATGAATGCCTAAACATGCTTATATGTGCAACTACAAGCATTCCCACCAAGATTTTAAAAATCAAAACTTACCATGTCAGCAAAAGGACCAAGTAACGGTCACAAACCGACACCCAGAAATTAGGGCTGTCCCAAAATAGAGCAGGACTAGGGTGTGGGCGCCCAAGTCCTCCCCCCTATTTTGGGCAGGTTACAGCTCAAAGGGGTCCACTTGGGTCCAATTTGCCATGGAACCTAAGTCTCATTCCATCGAGATGCCAAAATATGAACTAAAATGTCCTAAATGCATGCTAAAGACCTGGGAGCTAAACCTTATGAGGGAAAAGCCCCAAGGGGACATTTTCTGATGTTACAAGATCAATGATTGGAGGACTACTCTTTCTGACTCAGATCAGACCTGATATCATGAATGTAGTTGGACTTGTTGCTATATTTCAAGTTGATCCTGTTAGCAAGAGACACATTGTAGCTTCATGATTGTTGTCATTGATGGCAACAAAGTTCCTCCCACACATCCGCAGGACATGATGTGCCTATACCGGAAGTCAGATTGAAGAGTGTTGTGGTCTGGTAAGCAAGAACAGAGTATGTGGCAAGGTCCGACAGTCAGGTCCGGATCTCTCAAAGGAAGTATCTTTGGAAAGTGTGGACTTGAGGAAGTCAAGAGGAGTACCTTGACTCATAGATTCTAGGAATTGAGCCTCCGGTGATGAAAGAGTAAAGAGATATAAGCATTCAAGTATTGGGGTCCGGTTTGGTAGAACAGACAGAGGAACAACTGACAGGCAGCACATCAGAAGTTATTCCAGATGAGATGTCATGGTGATAAAGATTCTTAAGATATCATTCATGATTGGCTGAATTGTTAGATGACTTTTATAAGCTTCTTTTTGATCTGCATCACTTGGTAAGCAAGGATTCAGTCGACAAACTAGAGTTTGGGAAATATTGACTATTCCGGATGCTGACTAGAAAGAGGATGAAATCCTTTGTGCGGATATATATACTAGATGGATTTTGATGGAAAGGAAGAATGGTGTTGTTGTATGTGCAAAGAAAAGCAGAAGAACAGTGTGAAAGCAGTAAGATAGGTCCGGTATGTGATAGGTCAACAGCACCAAAGAAAAAGAAGGATGAAGTGCAGCAGATCAGTATATTGAGCTTAACCAGAACTGAACCTCAGCATATGTGGATGCTTCTCATCAGTTCAAGGATCTTGTTATTCTTTTTACAACTTGTAGACAGTGAGTCTCTTGTAGGCAGTGAGCCTCTTGTGAGCAGTGTGCTCGGGCAGTGAGCCCTAATTGGCAAGTGCCATTTTGTGATTCTATTCTTCTAACAGAGAATACAAACTTGGGTTAATCACCCCGTGGTTTTCTCCCTTAACAGGGTTTCCACGTCAAAAATATTGTGTCATTTCATGGTTATGTTTGCTTATTTGAATTAATACTGCATTAATTATTAAGAAAGTCCAGAAAGCTAAACTAATTAAGATAACTTATTCACCCCCCTCTCAGTTATCAACAATTGGTATCAGAGCCAAGTTCCTCCAAACAGAGCCTAACAACTTGAGGAAGATCTGGGAATTAAAATGGATGTGTATGGTATGAGGGAGCAACTTCAGTCTGCCCTAGATGATCTTGAGCAATCTAATTCTGAAATCAATGAACTGAAGGAAAGACTCAAACAGGCTGATGATTTCATAAATGAACTAAAAGGGAAACTAAGTCTCTCTATGAAAAAAAGAAAGGATCTACTTTAGCAATTAGCAAGTCAAAGTGAAGCAAATGATACAAATGAAGATCTGAAGGAGAAAACTAAGTTATATGAAAAGTTATCAAAAGAGATCATTATGGTAAGACATGAAATGGAATCAGGAGTTATGAAATTTACTCAAGAAATTGAAGAGAAAAGAAAAACTGAAGATGATCTAAGACAATCTCTCAGAGAGAAATTAGAAGAATGCCACAAGATGGATAGAATAATCGGACATCTTGAATCTGATCTTGAAGATGCTAAAGAAAATGAAGAAAAACTTGAGGATCAAATTATCTCTCTTAAAAGGGATCTTCAAATAGCAAATGAATATAAAGAGAAATTCAAGATAAGTTTTGCTCAACTTGAAGTTCTTCTTGAAAGCCAAAAGAGGGTAGATGACAAGTGTGGTTTGGGATATGAGAAAGGTGAAAGCTCTGGATCTGGTCAGAAGAAGTTTGGATCAAAAAATTCAAGGAATAGGCCTAGAAGATCTCTGGTAAGGCAACCTAATGCTCAAAGATATCCATCATTCAATGGATACTGCCACAACTACAATAACTTTGGTCACAAAGCTAATCAGTTCAGAAGGAGAATGAATCAGACTAACATATCCTTCTCCGGATAGTGTTTTAACTGCAAAAGGTATGGTCACAAATCTCATGAATGCAGAAATATGCAAATGAATAATTCATTCAATGGTAGATGCTTTGCATGCAATAGAATGGGTCATATGGCTAATCAATGTAGATCAAGAGGACATCAATCAAATATGCAAAGAAATGTTGTTTGCCACAATTGCAATAGATCTAGTCATATTGACAAAGTCTGTAGAAGCAAGAATCAGGACAAAAGAGGTCCGGTACATCATAATCAGAATCAAGACAAGGGAAAAGGAAAAGTAAATGCGGATGAAGTCAAAAGTGAGATGAACAAGATTTGGGTGAAGAGAAGTACAGAAAATGTAGGGGATGGATCCGCACCAGAATCTGGTGCTAATATTCCTTCCAGAAAATAAAAGGTGAGCTCTAGCTCAGGGGGAGACACAAAGAAAAACATTTTCCCCCAGCCAGTTAATTGGTGCCGGAACTGGCACAAGGAGAGTTGTGAATTAAAGGGTTCACAAAGGGACAACCAAATAAGGTTTGGTTAAGAGATGAAAGATCCACAATAAGTTTTGAACAGGTTGAAGACTAATCCGGTTCATCAGTCATCCGGTGAGTAGTAGGTTTTTCACAATTAAATCCAACATGATTCAAACTATGGAATCTTGATCTGCGGATAGATCAAATGATTAAGGAAAGGAAGATAGATTATCACTATTCTTCAAGAATAACTCTAAGTGTATCTCAGTGATCCAAAAAGGATCTGTCTCAGAATACAATAAACAAGGCAATCAGAATGACTTAGGTTGCACATTTATTGCAGTATGAAATTAGGGCTTTCCCAGAAATAAAAGAGTTCATTCATTCGTCATTTGCACATTTGCACTCAAGAAGAAAAGAGAAGGAGCTCTGCAACAAATTGTCTCAAATTCTCAAAGATTAATCATTGAAGTTGATTCATCCAGCAAATTAATCCGGCTCATTCAGTGAACCCTAGAAGTGTAAAAGGTATTTTTCGTTGTTGAATATCTCTCTGTAAATATTTTGAAAATGGCTACTCCGAATGTGGTGAAGATTTCTGATAGGCCACGCCCTAAATTTAAGAAGCACCCATAAAAATCTCTAGAAGTGGATCCCTCAAGTGCTTTTTCCAGCATTCTGCATGGTATTTTGCATGTAGAAGATGTTAGGGTTTACATTCATGCGAACATTGAAGATTTTGGGGAATCCAAGTTGGCAGACATCTATCACAATCATTTGATAGATGTTACTTTTGAACTCAAACCACAGTACCAGACCATCCGGGACAAACATTTTGCACAATGCATTCATTTCCCTTGTTTTCTGGAAGATGAATGGGTCTGGTATATTTTGAGCGGAATACATGACAACTTCATGTGGTTGAACATGTCGTTTAAGATCACTAAGGATGCCATTAGGCTGTAACTAGATTACACTCAACCGGTGAAATGCCTATTCTCAAATCTGTCAAAAACCAAATTGTAAGTGAGGCTACCAGATCAAAATTTGATAAAAGAGCAATGACAATTGAGGATATCACAGATCCGGATATCAAGTTTGCATCAATGATAATTGGATATAAGATATATCACTCCAGCAGGGAGAATTCAGTATCTGAAACTGTTGTATATATTGCTTATGAGATGTTAAGGAAGAATGCAGACTATGATCTTTGTGAGCTCCTTCTAAACCAACTTTTGGAGAATCTGCAGAAGATAAAGGACAAGAAGAACTCTTTCAAATACGGTGATTTGATACTCTGCCTATTCAAATCAGAGATTATATACATGGGTTTGGTGATGCCAAGGCACAGAATACAGCTCTCTGGGGCTATTTCAAGAATTTTCAGAGCATGATGCAAGCAAGAGAGAGAATCCCCCAATCTTTAGTTAAAAAATATAAAGATACAATATGCTTTATGGTAGAAACTGATCAGTGCCTAATGGAGGCAGTGGAACCAAGAATAGTGTGGATCATGCCTATGGGGTATGAAGTGGATGAGAAAATTGTGGAGCTGCATGTTCAACACATGCTAAGTCAGCCCAAGGATCCCAAGGCAGAAAGGTTTGGAACCTTTGAAGAATTAAGTGTGAAGATCCATGTGGAGTTAAGACAACCGGAGATGAAGAGAAAAGTGAGAAAAGAGGTAGAAGAATTTGCCAAGAGGCATGGAATCTCAAAAGAGGCACTTGATGCACATAGAGAAAAGATGGAAAGGGCAGAGAAAGAGAAGGAAGAAGTAGAAAAGGAAAGTGATCTGGTAGAAGCCCCCTCCCAGACCAGATCCTCTAAGAGGTTTGCACCTACAACTGCTAAGACCTCAAAGGCATCAAAACCATCCTGTAAAGCAGAGAAAAGGATGAATACAAAGGCCACAAGGTCTTATATCAGTAAGAAGGATGAAGAAGAGATAGAATCAGATGAGGAGGTAAGGAAAATGAGGAAAAAGAAGAAAGTATCTGGTGAACCCTCTACCGATGAAGACAAGGAAAAGATGGCAGAAGAGTTTGTTGAAAGGCCCACTCTGTCCATTGATAATGTAGTCAAGCCAGTCACTGTGGATGGGAACTTGAAACCAATGACTGAATTTTATGACTACTACAATGAGGCTGATCAGAAGATTCTGCAAGAAGCCACAGTCAGGTACCTTAACATTTATAATAAAGCATTCATTGAGATTATATCTTTAATTCCAAAGAGCCTAAAGAAAGAACTAGAAATCAGAAAGAACAATGCCAAGGCCAAGGACCTTGAGATCAGGGAACAAATAGTATTCAGCTCTATCCCTCAATCACACAGAAACAAATGAATATGATTTTCAAAGATTGCAAGGATAAGTTTCGGAGCAAAGCTAGAATGAATCAGCTTATGCTTGGAGAAATTGACAAAATAGCTAAAGAAACTGAAGAAATCCTCTGGAATGCCTACAAAAGGTTCAACATTCCTATCATAGAGGACATAAGTGATGAGCCCTCTACCATGGATGACAAGGAAGAAACTACTGAGACAATAGTAGAAGAAGTAAAGGAGACATGTGAAGAAAAAGGTAAGGTCTTAGATTCCTCCGCTCCGGAAGAGGAACTCCAAGGACAAGTAAATATGGACTCTCCAGCAGTCTCTGGATCTAAAGGAGAAGAAAGTATAAAAGAAAAATCCAGTCAAGAAGAACAAGGAAAGGGAAGAGAAGAAGAGTCAAGGACAGAAAAAGCTACAGATGACAATGGTAAGGCTGCAGAAGGGGAGAAAACCCTGTCACCGGCAAGAGACACAACAGAAGCAGTCGAAGAATTCCTAACCAAGGAGATGATGGAATTTGATGAACTGGAACTTCTTCAAGGACCATTCAATGTTGACTCCCTCTCCCCGGTTCAAACCATGAAGCTAGCATCCTTTACTTCAGCAAAGGTAAAAGAAAAACTTCTAAAGTCTCACATGGAAGACTGCAAGCTCATAGAAACTGCATCTTGTGTATTGGAAAAGATCATGCCATCTTTTCAGAAAGATCCCTCAGCCTCTTCATCCGGTAATCTCAAATCTCTAGTAAATAGTGTTAGTACACATTTTGAATCTCTAGAGAAATCAGCTGAGGAGAAGGTCCGGAAAGAGTTTTTGGATAAGAGATTCTCGGAGTTACAAGGCTTAATAACAAATGATAGGAGAGTTATGGATATTGGAATAAAGAGCTTGGAAAATGCTCTTAAAGATGGTAGAAATATCTACAAATTTTGTCTATCTTGGCTTAAAGTGACCAAGGACATTGAGAAGAAAGTAAAAGAGCAAGAGGATAAACTGACAAGTTTATCTCAAAATTTTGACCCTCTCTCCTCTTCTATAGTAAATCAGGAATGTCAAACTATTATAATCATGAATGAGATTAAGAAGCTTGAGAAGGAGAGGAAGAACATATTAAGCAGAATGGGTGAGCTTAGAGGGATGATTATCCCCAAATTAGAGGCCATGCATGAGGCCCTAACAGATGCCCAAACCACAGCCCAGACCAGTGATCCGACAGATCTCAAGAGGGCAGAAACTTTTGCATTCCTGTTGAGTGGTCACATCTCAATTAGGATGAAGCAGAGTTGGGCGATAGAAGTTGTACAATTGAAGACAACTTTTGCATACTTCAGTATATGTAGGTATAACCTGTTTTATATACTTATGCGGCTAAGTATAGTTGAACTTTTGGGCAATTTTGGTGTGCGGACCCTACCC
This sequence comes from Cunninghamia lanceolata, assembly GCA_027924645.1. Lineage (NCBI taxonomy): Eukaryota > Viridiplantae > Streptophyta > Pinopsida > Cupressales > Cupressaceae > Cunninghamia > Cunninghamia lanceolata. Next base: position 5,827,083 of record BSBN01000165.1, on the reverse strand, counting down.
TTTGCCATTGATGTCAAAGGGGGAGTGAGGAACAGTGAAAAATGTGGAATCCAACTAAGGGGGAGCTCCAATAAAGTGTACATTAGAAGAGAGCATCAACCAAGGGGGAGTATAGTATAACACTTAGTCATTTTTCACTAAGTGTTGCCATCAATGCCAAAGGGGGAGATTGTTGGCAAGAGACACATTATAGCTTCATGATTGTTGTCATTGATGGCAACAAAGTTCATCCCACACATCCGCAGGACATGGTGTGCCTATACCGAAAGTCAGATTGAAGAGTGTTGTGGTCTGGTAAGCAAGAACAGAGTATGTGGCAAGGTCCGACAGTCAGGTCCGGATCTCTCAGAGGAAGTATCTTTGGAAAGTGTAGACTTGGGGAAGTCAAGAGGAGTACCTTGACTCATAGATTCTAGGAATTGAGCCTCCGGTGATGAAAGAGTAAAGAGATATAAGCATTCAAGTATTGGGGTCCGGTTTGGTAGAACAAACAGAGGAACAACTGACAGGCAGAACATCAGAAGTTATTCCGGATGAGATGTCATGGTGATAAAGATTCTTAAGGTAGCATTCATGATTGGATGACTTGTTAGATGACTTTTATAAGCTCCCTTTTGATCTGCATCACTTGGTAAGCAAGGATTCAGCCGATAGACTAGAGTTTGGGAAATATTGACTATTTCGAATGCCGACTAGAAAGAGGATGAAATCCTTTGTGCGGATATATATACTAGATGGATTTCGATGAAAAGGAAGAGTGGTGTTGTTGTATGTGCAAAGAAAAGTAGAAGAACAATGTGAAAGTAGTAAGACAGGTCTGGTATGTGATAGGTCAACAGCACCAAAGAAAAAGAAGGATGAAGTGTAGCAGATCAGTATATTGAGCTTAACCGGAACTGAACCTCAGCATATGTGGATGCTTCTCATCAGTTCAAGGATCTTGTTATTCTTTTTACAACTTGTAGACAGTGAGTCTCTTGCAGTGAGCCTCTTGTGAGCAGTGAGCCCTAATTGACAAGTGCCATTTTGTAATTCTATTCTTCTAACAGAGAATACAATCTTGGGTTAATCACCCCCTGGTTTTCTCCCTTAACAGGGTTTCCACATCAAAAATATTGTGTCATTTCATGGTTATGTTTGCTTATTTGAATTAATACTGCATTAATTATTAAGAAAGTCCAAAAAGCTAAACTAATTAAGATAATTGATTCACCCCCCCTCTCAGTTATCAACAGATCCTAGAGAATCCCATGTTGTAGCAGTCAAGAGAATTTTTGGATATCTCAAAGGGACACTTGATTATGGCTTATGGTATCCAAAGGATAATGACTTCACTCTTCATGTATATACAGATGTTGATTGGGTAGGAGATGTGGATGATAGAAAAAGTACTAGTGGTGGTGCATTCTTCTTGGGAAGTAAATTGGTTTCTTGGTTGAGAAAAAAGCAGGAGGCAATATCCCTATCTATAGCAGAGGCAGAGTATATAGCAGCAGCAAACAATTGTACTCAAGTTCTATGAATGAAGCAAATGCCGAAGGACATTAGAATTGTGTTTGACGAGCCTGTCACAATCTTCTGTGATAATTCAAGTGCAATAAGCATCTCAAAGAATCTGCTATTGCATTCAAAGACAAAGCACATATCAATTAAGTTTCAGTTTTTGAGAGAGAAGGTTAATGAGAATGAAGTCAGATTGGAGTTTGTTTCTTCAAAGGATCAGATTGCAAATATTTTCACCAAGCCTCTACCCAAGGATACTTTTGAGTATCTCAAAGTGAAGTTAGGGGTTATTACCCCTCCTGATCAGAACTAAGATGCACGAGGGTGTATCAGTCCAGTGGAATTCACAGTCATATCTTGTGAACCAGATTGATGTTAAGGAGATACTACTCAGGGGGAGTAATCAGTATGCAAACTTTGAGATCAATTTGAAACAAAAAGGGGAAGAAAAGATTGCAAATATATGCCCTTTGCCATTGATGTCAAAGGGGGAGAGAAGTCATGTGAAAAACTAGTTGCTGATGAAAGGGGGAGCAGTGAAGAAAGTAGTTGCAGAAGTGATAAGAAAAAGGGGGATAAGTTCTTGTCTTGATGGTTGAATCAATTTTTCACATCATATGTTGCCATCAATGACAAAGGGGGAGATTGATGCAAATATGAACCTAATCGGTGTTGTCATTGATGTCAACATATCCTTGTTGCCATTGGTGTCAACTGTATCCTATTTTGTTGCCTATTTAGAAGACTAGAATGTTGAGGATATTGAGAAAATTAATGAAGATCAATGTATGTGGACCATATGGCTATGTAGAGGATTGTCTGTAGTAGCTCTAGTTAAGTTTTGAGAGGTTTGCATGAAGATTTGAAGAAGCTATGGTCATCTGAGTAGAACCGGGTTTTGCTATGTTCAGAAGAGATATAGTGATAGTAAATTGGTCTGGATTGTTCCACATTAAAATATTATGCTTTGTGGTTCTAGAGGCATGTTTGGGAAGTCAGTGTGTATCATCAGCTCAAGCGGTTCATGGTTTAGAGGTCCGCAAGCAATCTTTCTAGTGTGACAGTCATGACAGACAGTGTTCTTGAGGTTCCAGGAGAAGATGCAAGTGATTATGATGATTTGGAGGAGTACAGATGTATTTGTTAAATTCAATGTGCTTGTAGAGGTCTCTGGATCGTGCACCTACTATGTTGGAGGTCCACATTGAAGATTGAGCTTGTTGTTGAAGATTTCTTCCTTAGTGTTGTTGTTTTTCCCAGTCTTGGCCGACCGGATGATTCAAGCGTGTTGCGGATGATCTAAGAGCAATTCTATGGAGCATGGCATGTTGGTCAAGGAAGATTTGAGTCCCAATTATGTTTGGCCGACAGCTTAGTGATTTGCATTAAGTCAGATGTTTGGAGTGCTGACGTTGATGCTTATTCCAATATTGATGAAGCATATAAAGGTGTGCAGTTGAGTTATGGAAAATCATCCTTGTGTGAAATAATCAAATCCCAAGAAAGGATCAGAGGCAGAGAAGAGAAGAGGAGGAGCAGAGGAACAAGAACAACAAAGGATGAAGTGATAGAAAATAAGTATTTGGGAGAAGAATAGAAGTTTTATGAGCATTCAATGAGACTGAACCAGGCATGAAGAAGATGCTATTTCTTAGTTAATTCCTTCTATATTAGACATAAATTATGTAGGTAGTGAGCCTCTTTTGAGCAGTGAGCTCTGGGAAGTGCACCCGAAGGCAAGTGCCTTCCCATTTTCAAGTACTTTTAACAGGGTATGAATCTTGTGGGTTAACCCCCACTGTGATTTTCCCTTAACCAGGTTTCCATGTCAAAAATCTTGGTGTCAAGTGTGTTAATTGTGTTTCTGCTCATGTGTTATTGTTTCATGCTTTAATGTTTACATCATTAATCTATTTATAAGTTGTGAGAGAAGATTAAAAAGAGAAAAGGTTAATTTTGTGGGACAACTGATTCACCCCCCTCTCAATTGTCTGGCCTAATTCCAACATTGCATTGTTTTACCATTCTCTCTATTCAAAGTCTTTCATTAGGAAAAAAAATCCTCCTTTATTTTTTAATATAAACACACTTTAACATATATAAAAAATTGTGTTGAGTGGACTATTTTTTTTAGGTCACAGTAGTAAAAAAATAAAAAAAGTTTAAGTTCTATGTATTTCACGAGGTTTGAAGCCCCAAGGCCATGTGACCCTTGTTAGAACACAAGCAATCTACTGAGAGGGGGGGTGAATCAGTAGGTCAATAAAACTTAAAACTTCAACCCTCTAGTATTCAAATCAAATTAACTTTCAATGTAGTAATATCAACGATAAGAAAGCATGCACACATGAACACCAGATTTACATGGAAAACCCAATGTGGGAAAAACTATGGTGAGAAAATGTTGCTAGGATCTATCGTCATAATCTAGCCTCACAAATGAAACTTTCGATTACAATATTTAAGAGCACCAACTCTAAGGAATCACCAAATCCCTGATTTAAGAGCACCAACTCTAAGGAGACTACAATCCCCTGATCTGAGCACCAACTCAGTCCACAACAGGCACCAACCTTATTGAATTTTTACACTTTCATGTATGTAGCCATTTGGTTCTTCATCAACCTCAATTGCACCTTTTAATTCAATCTCTTCTCCTCTCACTTCGTTCACCCAAATTTGTTCTGCACCTCAATTCTGCTCACACATGCATCAATTCGTCTCAATTACACAGTAACATCATTCTATATCCAGTCGCTTATATTTATAAGCAACTAACCATGCATATACTCGCCGTTTGCATGTGCGCACTATACTTCTAATTTTTGCATGATCAGAAAACTTCACTTAAACTCTCCCATCTATATGCTCGCACTCCAGTTGTGTGCATGTGAACACTTTAGTCTTATACATCAAAAAACACTCCAGCTTTGTATGCTTAACACTTCAGTCATCTTTAGTACTGTATCCATGCATTCACTTGTTATTCACGTTGATTCTGCATCCTACAATCACGCCACCTTTTATTCTTCTTTTTTATCGTTGACTTTATCATTTCTCAATTTTTGGCTTTTAGCCCTTTATCGACAATTTTCCATCTTTCTGAACTCTCCCCTTTATCTTCTTTATTCTCTTTATCGGCTATTTATCTTTTTTGAACCTTATCTGCCTTTGCCTCTATCTCTTCTCTATCGGTCAAGATTACTTTTTTGGAACTTTTCTTGTCGGTGAAATCTATCTTTATCGGTAAAAACTCATCCTTTGAACTTTTTATTTCTACCACTTTTTGTCTTCTATCAAAAAAATTAACTTATACTGAACCTTGTCTTGTTTCCTTATTTATCGGAAGAAATCACTTTCTTCAAACTCTTGGTCCATATCCTTTTATCGGTGAAAACCATCTTTTATTGACTTTGACACTTGTCACGTTTATCGGCGATTTCCACTATCTTTGAACTGTCACCTTTTTCCTTATATTGGCGATCTAGTCAAAACATGAACTTTTGACTTTTGAATCTCTATCGCCTTTATCGACGAAATTGCCCAGCCACAAACCTTGGCCTTTAGTTGCCTTTATTGGTGATCTAGTCAAAACATGAACTTTTAAGTTTTGAGAATCTCTATCTCCTTTATCAGTGAAACCACAACACCACAAATTCTATCTTTGTCTTTAACACTCTTTATCACCTAGTCAGCGAATCAGAGAATATCTAAACTCCTGAACTAGTTCAAGAAAAATGAACTTCCTCGACTAAGTCATTCTCTTGACTAAGTCTTTTTCTTCAACTCTTTCTCTCTTATCGGCGAACTGGTCAAACCATGAACTTTTGACTTTGAGTGCCACTTGTCGCCCTGTCAACGAATCAATGAAATGTCAAACTTCTGACCTAGTTTAAGAAATCAACTTTTTCCCAACAAAGTCATTTTTTCTGACTAAGTCTTTTGAATGCTTTTTTTCCACTCTTCTTTTCATGCTCCCTTTGTTGTGGATGAATCAGCAAAAAATAGTACTTGAGAACAAGTTCAAAAATAGAAGATTTTGTCGATAACATAAGTATTACTCTCCTCTAAGTCTTTATTTAAAAAGACTTCCCGTATTGGCCAATTTTGCTGACTAAAGGAAAAATACAAAGAGGTTTGAATTAGCCATTTTTGCTGACTAAGATAAAATACAAAGAGGTTCAGATTTGGCCAATTTTGCTAACTAAGGGTAAAATATAAATAGTTCTCAATTAGCCATTTTTGCTGACTAAGACAAAATTCACAAGGTTCTTACTTGGCTATTTTTGCCTGCTAAGGGAAAAACTCAAAGAGTTCTTCTTTGGCCATTTTTGTCAACTGGCATCCAACTTTGACATCAATAACAATATATCAACAATCTCCCCCTTTATCATTGATGGCAACACTTATGTATAATCCGATCTATGTGTTTCTCTCTTTCTTCTGCTATAATGTTGTCCTACACTATTTCTTCTTCATTTTCTCTAGTGTTGCTTCCCCTTACTCTTTCTCTCCCTCTTTCATCAATGGAAAAGGGAAGTAAACAACCTCCTGACTAACAACAAAAGCTACCATTTATTTACCTACTCCCCCTGAGAGGTAGTCACTGTCTAAAATAGGGATAAAAAATATGCCTTGATCTCTTCTCCCTAGAGAGTTGCCATAACTGCACTTCTACTTGTGAAGAAGGAGCAATTACTCCTAGCTTCTTCCTGAGATATTCAAAAGTATCCTTGGGAAGTGGCTTGGTGAAGATGTCCACTATCTATTCTATTGTGGGGACATACTCCATCTTGACCTCTTGATTTGAAACTTTTTCTCTCAAGAAATGATATTTAATGGCAATGTGCTTTGTTCTTGAGTGCATCACAGGATTCTTTGAGATATTGATTGCACTAGTATTATCACAAATAATGGAAATAAGATCAGAAAACTTTGCCTTTATATCCTTGAGTGTCTACTTCATCCATAAAACTTGTGTACAACATGAAACATCAACAACACATTCTACTTCAGCAGTGGACAGTGTAACTGAATCTTGCTTCTTGTTGAGCCATGATACCAACTTATCACCAAGGAAGAAAGCTCCACCACTGGTGCTTCTCCTATCATCCATACGTCCCGCACAATCAACATCTATATATGCTATCAAGGTAAAATTATTATCTTGAGGATACCATAATCCATAATCCTCAGTACCTTTCAGATCTAAAGATTTTGTTCACAACTTGAACATGTGATTCCTTAGGAGCAGCTTGAAATCTAGCCACCATGCATAAGTTGCTTGCATGATATCTAGTCTGGATGTCGTTAGGTGCAACAAGCTACCTATCATTGATCTATATAAAGTCTGATCTGAATCTGGTGATTCATCATTCTTGCTCGACTTGCATCCTGTCATCATGGGGATACTTATAGGCTTACAGTCTTCCATCTTGAACTTCTTGAGCATCTCCTTTGCATACTTGGTTTGAGATATAAACATACCTTAATTTAACTATGATATTTGTAAACCAAAAAAGATAGAAAGTTCTCCAAGCATGGACATTTCAAATTCCTTTTGCATCTGATCAGCAAATTCCTTGCTCATCTTGTCATTACTTCCACAAAAAATAATGTCATCAACATACACAATAATAATCAACAAGTGCTCACCTTCTAATTTGAAGTACAAGATGTTGTCTACACACCCTTTTCTAAAACCTCGTTGCTGGAGGTAATTATCTAGCTTAGAATACCAAGCCCTAGGGACCTATTTTAGACCATGCAAGGCCTTTTTCAGTCTACAAACATAGTCTTCTTTCTATGACAGTTAAAATCCTTCAGATTGCTCAATATATACTTCTTCATTAAGGTTTCCATTCAAGAAAGAAGATTTAACATCCATTTGGTAAACCTTGACATTCTTATAAACTGAGAATGCCAGAAACATCTAAATGGCTTCCAATCTTGCTACTGGTACAAATGTTTCTTCAAAGTCTATGTCTTCTACCTGAGTGTATTCTTTACAAACCAAATGTGCCTTATTCCTTATAACGTCTCCATCTTTATTTAGTTTATTTTTAAACACCCATTTGGTGCCTATTACATTCTTTTCTGCAAGCTGTGGAACCAATTCCCACGTCTAATTTTTCTCATTCTGATTGAGTTCCTCTTCTATTGCATTGATCCAACCTTCATCTATACTAGCATTATTAAATGTTCTAGGTTTAATTTTAGATAGCAATGAAAAATTTACCTATTCTTTTGACTTTGACAACTTTCTTCTTGTTTGAACTCCTTCATTTTTGTCTCCTATTATCAGTTGTTTAGGATGTTCTTTTTGTACATACTAAGCAAGTGCTTTACCAATTCTTTCTTTAGATTCTTTTTTAGCAAGCACGTCCTCTTCCTCAGGAGTCGTGTCTTCTTCTTCTTCTAGTACAAATGATTCAACTAAGCAGTTGTTCTTATTTTGAGTTAGATGCGACTGGTCCTCATCTACCCTAACATTGACACTTTCCATGATCTTGTGCAATCGATTATTGTAATATTTTATGTGCTTTGGATTTGCTAGAGTAACCTAGAAAAATACCTTTGTCACACCTTGAATCAAAGCTTCCAAGGTTGTCCTCATCTCTTCTAATGTAGCATTTGCTACCAAATACCCAAAAATATTTGACTGTAGCGGGTCTACCATTCCATAACTCATACTGTGTCTTCTCAGTGTTTACTCTCAATTGCACTCTGTTCAAAGTATACACTGTTGTGTGAATAACCTCTCTCCAGTAAACATCTAGCAACATTGCCTCATTTAGCATAGTTCTTTCCATTTCCTTTACTATTCTATTTTCCTCTCTACAATGCCATTTTGTTGTGGAGTTCTAGGTACAGAATATTATCTCTTTATGTCGTGCTTTTCACAATATTCCACAAACTTGTTAGAGGTGAATTCTCCACCTCTATCTAATCTTAGGCATTTGATTGCCAGACCACTTTCCTTCTCAACCAAAGACCTAAAAGCCTTAAATCTCTCAAAGGCTTCTGATTTATCCTTAGAAAGGTTACCCATGTCATTCTTGAAAAATCATCAACTAATAACATGAAATATCTCTCACCATTTAGTCCTTTTGTCCTTGTTGCACCACATAGGTCAGTATGGACTAACTCCAAGAGTCTTGAATTAGAGTATTCTTTTGTTTTGTAGATTGACCTTGTTTGCTTCCCATGCTGACATTGCTTGCAAATTGTATTTGTTCGCTTGGTGATTTTAGGAAAATGCCCAACTGCATTTTTTGAACTAACCTTCACGAGGTTGTCAAAATTAATTACATGTCCCAATCTTCTGTGCCATAGCCAATTTTCATCAATCTGTCCCATTAAGCAACTTCTACCTTGAACCTCCTTGAGATTGTAAATATTACTGTCTATTCTACTTGCTTCAACAACTATCTTCCCATAACTTGCTTTTCTGATTTCACAGTCTTTAGCATTAAAGGTCATATTGTATCAATTGTCACACATCTAACTTACACTCAATAGATTGTGCTTCAGTCCTTCCACATAATAGACTTTGTGTGTCTTGGCATTTCCATAAATGCTCAATGTTCCTTTTCTATAGATCTTCTTGGTTGTGTTGTCACCAAACTTAACTTAGCCTCCATCCAATTCTTGTAGACTTATAAACTTACTCTTGTCTCATGTCATGTGACTAGAACAACCACTATCTATCACCCATGGATTTTGTCTCTTATCATGAAATGTTGTCTGGACTATCAAAGATGCCTCTTTCTTTTGACCATCTTTCTTCTTCTTCCAGACTTTCTTAGAGTCTATATTCATAAGTGAGTTTGATGTATTATCTTCCTTAGGAGGAACATTCTCCTTTCTTTCCTGTTTGTTAGTTTTAACAAAGTTTGTTCTACAAAATTTTGCAATATTACAAACTACTCTAAAATCTCCTAGAGGTGCAAAAAAAAATTTGTTGATAAAATAAGTTCTTCTCCTAGGAACATTTATGTAACTAACAACCCTATGACCACATCAATTACATGAATAACAATAGCCATAAAAGGATTAAGGAAACCTGATTACGCCAGAATATATTGTAGGAGAGGGACCTCTGAATCTTCTCTCTTTCAAATCTGTGACTTTTGTGAAGCAATCACCTTCCTTTTGTTGAATGCATAATACAACTGAGAAGGGGGTGAATTAGTTGTATCAAAACTTTAAACCCTCACAAACATAATCACATTCACATCAATTCACTTAAACCCTTATTCTATTATGAAGATTAAACATGAAAAATAGATAACAAAAACTTAATCACATCAACACCATGCACAAGAGAACACCAGATGTTTATGTGGAAAACCCTAAAAGGGAAAAACCACGGTGAGGATTAGCTCACAATATATAGTAGTATCAATATCAAATTACAAAGAGGCTCACTACCTAAGGACTCACTATCCAAAGAAATGCTCATTGCAATAGGCTCACTGCTAGAAGGCCTCACTGCCAAAAGAAAAGGCTCATTTCCATGAACTAATATGATAGCATCTACTACATGCCTGAGTTTAGTTCCATTGAAGCACAACAATCATCTTCTTTGCAACCTCTCTAAAAATTGTAGATGACTTCTGCTCACTGAATTAGGTCTTCTACCACATGAAAGTTCTTGGTGCCTTTGATTCAAACTCACAACACATCCATCACCATATTCACACACTTGCACACATACACATGGATCATTTACACTTATTTATATCAACATCAACCTTGAAACATTCACAAATATCGGCAACACGCTCTACAACCTTTGAAATAATCTTCAAGGTCAACAAACATACATAATTTAAATTAGGTTTGGACCTAAACATTCTTGTGAAGAAAATTAATGAAGGTAGAACATTTCATAGCTTAACTTAGACCTAAATACATCTTCACATGCTTCAACATGCTTCCTCAATCCATTAAGCACATCTGCAATTAGTGTTAGCACCCTATTCAACTAAACTTTTGCAAACACCAAGAACACTTAAACACATGCTTCAAGAACCCAATCATAGCTTAAGGAACAAGTACAAGTCTTTAACATAATTTGGAAACATCCAAGAACAACATGAAATCACCTGGGAGTCAACAAATTCATCTACAACAAATCTCACTTGAAGACATATTACAGATTGCTCACAACCAACACTGCCAAGCTCTGCTACTCAAGAAAACTACATTCCTGAGCACCAAATCACAAGTCCTTTGGATAGAACATAGATATCGACCTTATGAACATTCATCCAGAACTGCAAGAACAAAAACCAAATTGTAGAGAAATGTGGAGCAAAATACTTTCTCCTAGTCATACTGTAGATACTACCAGGCACAATCTTCAAACTGGTGAACATAACTCTCAAACCACAGTGTTTCAGAGCACAAAATTTTGGATCTAATATCTTCAACCACTTCTCTAAAACATATCCAAACCTCACACTTTGGTCTTCAATACAGGAGAAATGCGGAGCAAAAACTTGAATAGTATCCTGTAAGCCAGAATACATCTTCACAACACTGTCTTTAGTATTTATCAAATTTTCTCAAAAGCACTTGGAAACCTAGCAACAAGAACAATATACTAACATCTTCATCACTTTTGCAAGTCATTCAAATCACCTTAACACAATAAATTAATCAACCAACAACATCAACATTAGAAGATAGAGAGTGTCACAAGGAATTACAAAGAGGATATGTTAAAATTCCTTCAAGAGGGCAAGAGTATCACTAGATTGCAGAATGGCTTCAATAGCGAGGACCTGTCAAGCATATGGAGGGAGGTGGCAGAAGTTCTCATGAGATATGTCACATTAGAAGGAAGGTACAAAAGGTTCCATGCTTATATCTTTCCTCTTTTGAATCATTTTTGCCATAATGTTAAAATCAATTTCCCTTACTGGTTATATACTTCCCTTGAAGATTTGGTTCAAAAAGTTTTGCTTTGGGAGAAAGTTCTTTCCCTACATCAAAGCCTTATTTATGCCCTATATAAATTTGAGTTGGCTTTAACCCATGCCTTTGCGTTTAGACCTAGAATTTATAATCCACAGCTAATTGAAAATATTCATGATACTCTTGGTAAGAACACAGAAGGCAAAGCCCTAGTCAGAGGTGAGGGTTCTCAGGGAAAAAAAAAATTGGACAAGGGTCCTGGGTCTATGAAGCTGATAGGGAAGGGGAAGGGGAGAAAGAGAGGGTTCCTCTTCCAAGTTTCAATTTGTCGAACCCCCTCATACTAGGACCGCCATGGAAGAGACCAAGGCTCAGAAAGACAATACCTCCCAAACAGTCACTGTGAAAATGGGAAAGATGATTCTACGTAGCATAAACATTCCTCAACCTGCCCCCTCTGGTAATCCTACTGAGGAAATACATGTTAGAAAACCTCATCTCAAGAGCCACAAGGAGTCTATAGGTGTGGGGGCTTCTCAGAATACTGGGGTTGTGAGTTCTCAACCTAGTAGCAGCAAATGGAAGGGTATTAGGGAAGATAGTTCTCAGAAAGGCATCATTATTCTACACATAGAGACTGATGCTGAGGTTCAAGATAATGAGGATAAAGGCAAAGGCATTTTGAAGGGTTCTATTCAAATGGATAAGGGTAAAGGCATTCTGAAGGGTTCTAAATGTAATACATCTAACAACACTATTGACCCCCCCTCAAGAAGAAAAAGGTGTCTAATAAGAAAACCTAGGAGGACTCAAATAGTAATGTAACACTTGCACCAAGCTTATGGATAGGGTGGCTACTCTATATCAGGCTCTGGACCTTCAAAATCAAGTGCTCAAGTGGCAACTTGCTCAGCTTCATCATGCCAAGAAGAAGATTCAGCAACTTGAGGTCATTACCTAGCTAGAAACTGAGGAGTGGCCTAAGGAAAGTCATGATGACCTATGGGAACAGGTGGAAAGGATGACCACCAAGTTCAAGAAATGGGAGAAGATGGAGGAATAAATTGGCATATTAAAGAGACTCAGACCAATCTAGATAAGAAAGTTTTAGAGCTGGTCAATTACAACAGAGAGATGGTCAAGAACTCTGCCACAACGTTCTATGTGATGAAAGAGGAACTTGAAAAAAGGAAAGCTATGATTCAGGGGACAGCTGGTAAGGATAAGCATCAGGCTCAGAAATAGGGGAAGGCAGGGCAGACTTGCAACTACAAAGCCAAGGACAACATCATCAAAGGTAAACAGGTGAGTCTTCATAGCCATAAAACTGAGACTGAGGGGAAGGACAAGCAGGAGATCTAGGCTCGGTAGGGTCGTGAGGTGGAAGAGAACACTTTCTTAGAGAAGCTAGAGTTTTTAAGCAAGGAATGGCAAGCTATAAGTAGCCTTAAGTTAATGGTCAGGCAGTAGGCTGGTCGGTTACTGGTCCTTTTTGGTTTGGCTGGTCCTGCTAGCCCGTCCTTTTTTTGTTGTCTTGTCATTGTTCTCTGGTTTTACCTCTTGTAAAACTCATCCTTTTTTGACTTTTTGGCCTCTGTATATGGGTTCGGGGCCTTCCCGGTTACTTTTATCAAAACATTAGAAGATAGAGTTGACACCAATGACAACACAAGCATGTTGAAATCAATGACAACACCGATTAGCACATACTTGCAACACCTTTTGTTGCTTCCTCTCTTTAGTATTTTAGGAGGATTACTAGATTTCAAATGTTGCCCTTCTTCAAAACCTAATCCAGTCTTGTCCTTTGCAAATCTTTGTTTTCCTATCATTTCATCAAGCATGTTGTTGCTCTTATCAAATTTTAGACTTAGCTCAATCTCATCCTTAGCCTTTTCTAGTTCTTTTCTCAGATATACCACTTCAGATTCCAACTTTAGACATTCTTCTGATTTAGCTTTCAAATCAGATTTAATAAACTCTTCTATTCTTCTAGCTTCTTCAACTTGTGTCTTTAATTTAACAATCAGCTCTTCTGATTCAACAAGCTTCTTAGACACAATATCTTCTTGAAGTTGTAACTTTAGTTTAGAGTTTTTCCTCCTAAGTGACTTAATCTCTTCTAAAGTACAAACCATCTCTTCTTCCAGATCTACTTCTGCTTCTCCTTCATTATCAGGATCTTTTAGATCAGCAATGTTCTGATCTTTATCATAAGTTTCTACTATCATAAACATATATTCATCTTCTTCAGGCTCAGAAGCGCCTTTATTGTTGTCTTCTGAATGAAATAAAGTACAACTTTCTAGATCATTTCAACCTTGAAATCATACATAATCAAAACTAGAATCATAGTGAAATCCTTTCACTTTTCATTTCATTACATAAAATGCACTTAGCATAAAGATTAGTTTTACCTCATTATTTTGATTGTCACAAGACTTAGTGAGTCTTCTACTTTAGAGGTGTTGGTTATTTTCCCAGACTGGATGTGTTCCCAGTTATCCCTACAAAGTAGCCATCATTGATCAACAGGATTCCTGGGCCAGGAGCCAACAGTACAAGAGATAGACTCTATAAATATCTCCTCTTCTTCTTTGGGCTCTGCAGAACCAAGGGGGGTATTCCCTATTCAACATCCATGAAATGTGACTATGAACTGACTGGGATGCTGATACAAAGCAGATGAATCCTCCTTTATGTAGACCAAAACTGTAAAATAAGTGCAAAGGGGCTAGCTTTGGGCCTATACTCAGTTGTGAGGCAGAGGATTTCGATCCTAAAACTACTTCTAAAGTCCTAAAAGGTTTGTATTTGAAGTTTAAGTTTAATTTTATATTTGGATGCAAAACTGAGACTTTGGGTTGCACCCTAAATACAAGACTAGATTGGTGCCTATCTAGGGCTTGGAGTCAATAGATATATATATGTGAGTGTTTATCATAGACTTAAAACAATAATCAGATTTTAAGGGGATTTTGCAATGTCTGCCTTACAGAAAATACCCAAGACAAAGTATTTAGTTACTTCTACTTACAAACATCCTTATTGCAATGTATTCTTCTCAACCCTTAACCCAAAACATTCAATCTACTCCTTGAGCAGAAGTAAAAGATTAAGCATTCAATATAGGAAACCCATATCCTAGAATCTCAAACACCCCTTAGCTGTTTAGATTCAAAAAAAGAACACATTCAATTTGGAGACAAATAACAAAATACATGCTATAAAGCATTACTCATTTAAATTAACATGAAACTAATGAATTATGTGTATAAGACATTCAACATACAACTCATAAACTCACAGAATACCTAGAACAGAGCCACCAATGAGATTGTATCCGATTACAGCACCAAAAGTTGTCCATTTTTCAACAACCTAAAAAGAATAACACAGTCTGCCTTTTATACCCAGACTATGAACTCAGCCAAAATTACAACGGTCAACTCAAAAATTTGCCAGATATAATGCATCTTCAAATTGGCGCTCAAAATAATGAATGCAACAGAGAGGAAGAGGGAGGAGGAGATAGGCTCGGGGAACGTGCCGCTGCTCAAGGATTTTCTTCCTAATCGGGTAGTTGGCACCTTAACTCTATCCATCGTGCCTCTGCAAAACTGCCATAAATGCTTCAGCTACCTGCAGCCTCTGGAATGCAGCAACAGCGTGCCTCTGGATTTTTTCCCGCCTAAATGCAGCTGCAAATATACAAGAAAATCCTTCGCTGCCAATTTAAAACATGGCCGTCGATCCAATCTCCCTATCGTTGAGATTTGCGGCCCGAAAGATTGCTGAAAAGTTAATAGCCAATGAGAATGTGCCACGCAAGCACCCTGTGCATCCATCGTCGACCCTTCCTTTATCATTTTACCTCTTTTCACCCTTTGTACATTTGCAGATACAAACAAAATATACATTCTACGGATTTCAAATTTTTATACAGTGGATTGCAAACGCCTTGAAATCTAGGTTGTATCTCTCCTTGCACATCGCATTGTATATCGACATATACAACGCCAACATACAAGTGAAAATATACATACAAGCAGCGGATTTTATCCTTTATCGATCGGATTGCATGTTCATTCTAGATTCTGGCTTGTATATTAGGAATGTATATTTGAACATACAATCACCAATATACAAGTAGTGGGCCCCAGCTTCGTAACTTGCCTTGTATGTGCCTTTTTGTATATTGCCGCCGATGCATCTCACCAACATACAATCCGCCTTGTATGTCCGCGGGCCCCACCATTTGTATATTGGCCCTTGCACATTTTTGAATGTATATCACATATACATTTTCCTTTGTATATGAGATACAAAGCCCTTTGCATGTGAGGCGGACCCCACCAAATGTATCTTTTGCTGCTTTGTATATTGTCGAACATACAAGACCACCTACATTTTTTCATTGTATGTGTTGGCGATGAACCCTTGCACTGTAGCAAATGCATGTTGGGTTCGTTTGTACATTTTTCAATGTATAAGCCCAATGTATGTTGGACATAAATTCACTCCTGCTTGCACATATCTGTGGACCCGACCACTATTTTAGCCCTGATTTGAACCCTTTTGAAATCTGCAATGTATCTTCGCATTGTATATCTGGATAAATAGCAAAACACATACAAGCAAACCCAATATACATTCAGAGAATCTTCCTGGAATCTGCAACAGATTCCCCCAGTGTATACGCATCTTTTTGAGCTCGATATGCATTTGGAAATGCATACAACTGCAGAATATTCCTGGGAATCTGCGATTGATTCTCCTTTGTATGTGCAAACTCAATATGCATTTAGAAATGCATATAACTCCTTTTTTTCACTATTTTTGAAAGCTGACTGAGGTTTTTGGGCCCGCCAACATGCATTTGCACTTGTATATACAAATATACAATAGATTCTACAATGCACAGAGCAAAATTTAAAACTTAGCACTTTCTCGAGTCCAATGGGGAAAAGGCACTAAAACAATGCATGTGGGTCGAGGAACAATTTAACCTAAGGCACTAAGGGTTTGATGGGATAAAAATAGAAACCTGCAAACTCAATTTCAGAACCCTAACCCTAGGTGAGCACGACCAAGAGGGAGAGCATCATCCTAGTGCTTTACCTCCAACCACAGACCGACGGTCCCCCGCACACCTTCCTTCCTGGAAGTGGCCCAACCCTTCATGAAGGGTATAGATATAAGGAATCAACAAGTGTTTGGTATCTGAGTCCTAGTGTTGTGTCCTACATAACTTCAATCGACCATACAACTCTAGACCCCTTCTAGCTGAATATGATCATATGGATGTACTGCAAATTCATTCTAGTCAATCTGACTTAGAAATAATCCTCAATCTAGGATATATATGCAATATATATATATATGTAATTCTAACCTTTCAAAGATTCCCTCTTTGCATACTTGTAATTTCTAGGGTCTATGACCTTCTGTCACTCATCTCTTTGATTAAAATATCAAACATCTTTGATGCATTATAACAAGTTTTGATTCTAACAGAGAATCACTTAAATTTGATAAAATACTACAAAGACTTCCTATCTTGCTCTCTAGTTTTCTCGACCTTTCACTGTCGAGCAATATATATATATAGATAAACAATGTCATTTCCGACATAAGAGTTAAAGTTTTTCCTAAATCCTCCTTGATTAAATACTAGGTTTTAGCTTCTCTAATCCAATATGGGATTATTAAACATCCTTATTTTTTAAATAAAATAACATAAATATAACAAAACATGGGGACAAATACCTCTAGTCTTCCTTAGACCACTTGGCATTGTTCAAAATCATAATTCACATAATATGAATAATCATAGTATGCGAGGTATGACCCCATCCATATAATATCTTGATGGATACTAACAGTTTTCGTAGCTAGTCTTTTGAATAAGATCATAAAGATAACAAAATAGTTGCAATATTCTAGTCTGCTTAAGTCTGACTCTCCATTATGATAGGGTATAGACTCGTATGGATATTCATCCTTTGAGTACATGTTAATCAACCTATATCAATGATCTTAAGTATAAAAATCATGTGGAGTTGAGATTCAATCTTCCAACATACCCAACTTAGAATAAATCACTCCTGTGATGCCCGACCTTGGGCTAAATTTGCCCTCTATGCACTTAGCATTAAATTAAGCTCTATTGAACAAAATCTATGAGATCTATATCTTTGTATTTCCTAGTTTATTCTCTCTCTTGAGATAACATAACATACGTAATAGATGCTAATAAAAGATATCTAGGTTTTCACATTCTTAGTTCACCTATTTCTATTGCTATGTATTACAAAATGACAAGAGGAAATTCTATTTCACATGAAGCAATCATTATCCATGTTGCATCCTCCTTGCTTCCCGTGATATTATCTCACTAAAAAGTTCATTAAAAAAAACTAGCAAGATTTCATCTATGGAACTATCATAGTCTTTAACATCGACTAAAGGATCTATTTCTATTTTCTAGAGACTCTTTTTTTTCTTCACTTAGAATTCTTGTGTATAATAGTAACGAGAGTACAACATCCTCTAGTCATTTCTAGACCTCTTAGGCACTATACACATCCTTGTTACTCATATTATAAAGAATACGAGTTCACTATTGATAATATAAGTATACTTGACTAAGGAAAATGATAGTCTACCAAATGTTCGGCCTCACGAGCATGACCTATATGCATGGTTATGACTGCCTTCACAAGGAAGGTTATAAGTTTTAAGGTCATTACTTGGCCATAATAAAATGTTTTATGCCATTGGTTATACATTAACCAATAAGATAGATATGCAAAGTTACAGTTAGCCATTTTCTAGCCAACATAATACATATAACTTTGTATCCATTAACATCTCAGTACAAACTCTCTCATAGAGAGTAGTTACAGGTATTATTCTAACTTCAAGAAAAGAAAAAGAGTACATTTAAATGATATCGACCTGCTCATGGAATGAAGATGAGTTTATATTCCTTAGCCATATTCAAGGCTCATTTGCCTTTTTTAGGCATTGATATGACACTCTGGGTTGGCCACTTGGTTTGCAGAATCAATAGCTACATACATGCGACTATTAGCACTAGATTTAGTTAATATCAACAAGTGTATATATTAATTTGTAGTGGTTCTTTGGCCATGATTATTATCTACATGCAAGATATGTACAGTTTTGTCTCTGCATACTTATGATGTATACCATCTATTCGAGAATATCCTTCTCATCAAACACATGTATAGTTTATAACACCATTATCCTTTTGGTTTATAAATACAAAGTAATGGTCTTCACAAAGATAATAAAATGGTTTCTTCCATAAAAAACACAGAGTCATACCCACGGTTCCATGGTGTAAAGCATAGTTTGTTCACAAATTAACACATGAAAGGGAAAAAGTATCTCTCACAGCATGTTCTTGAATTCAATCTTACAAATATGACATTGTGTATCCCAATATAACACTTATGATAAATTTTCAACATCGACACTACTCTCTTAGTTATACAAAGTTAAATCTTGTAGGTGTAACTATAACAAATATTCAAGGAGTAGATTTCAGTGGTGATACTACCTTAAACACTATATTCTAATGACCTCCATAAAGTCCAATTGCTCCTCCGATATCAGAGCCCATTATAGAATTAGATATAATGGAAAAGTACTTACATGCGAAGAATGTTACCTATTGTATGGTCTTCTCTCTGATTGGTAAATGTCACAGCATTCATAATTTTCATGTCCCTTTCATAATAAGCTTTTTTGCATGCCATCAAGAACAACAAAGTGCTCATAGCGGTCTGAAGCATTCATGGCGATTGTATCAAAACCCTCGTCTAAATTTTTGGAGCTTCTGAGCTTTCTAACTGGGTTTTCTAAACACAGTCACACAATTGACATGAGTCTTTCTTCTCAGAATACAAGACTGTTATCTCCTGCCTCTTTTTATGCTACCACCACCCTCTTAAAGACTCCACTCAAAATTAGTTACTATACTTATCTTAGGTTGCGGTGAAGATCCCTCTCGTTACGAGTCTACTCCCTCTTATAAGACTTCCTTAAGTAGTTATAAACATTCCCCACACTAACCGTGGGTTACCTCCACTCAAATTTGTTAAAACCCAAACTGTCCACAAATCATGGATCTCCTTACTCAATTCGTTAGGCTAACTGGCCATGACTCACCATCATCAAAAGGCTTTGCTTCTAAACTGTTTATTTGATTTAAACTTCTAGTCATAAAGGAATCCACTCACAAGTTTGTTGAAACAAACTGCCCACAAGTCATGGACTTCTCCACTAAATTAGCCTATGAAGGCTCTTAGTTGGGCATGCACAGGTTTAAGGAAAACGTGGGTAGTAATTACCCCTACTCACTAATAAAGACTCCCACTCTATAACATCTTATGCTATGGATATAGGTTAAGAACTAAAGCTTTGTTAAAAGAGAAGGTGGTTACATTATTCCTATAATAACCTCACTCTATCCACTAAAAGTTTTACATAACATAATAGTCTAAAACATACATAAATAAATTAATAACAATAAGGTTTATAATAATGTGACGTAAACTTATGCACAATATGTGATTGGGTCGAGTACAACTCCCCTTCATGAAAAAAAGAAAAATGAGTCGTGTCAATTTCACAACATACGAGAATCTCAATGTTAAAATCTTAATTGGGAAACATACTAAATTTTCTTTCACAACAATGTCATTACAGAGATGAACTTATTCTCATTTATGATGCAAGGGATGTCATTTTCGTCAAAAAGTCGCGTTAGTCAAAAAATGATTAACGCTCGACGTTGACAACATTGATTACGCTATAAATGACTAAACTGTCATTAAAACCCTCTAAACGACATCAACAACCTGTCGAGTCGAGAAATAAACTTAAACAAAAATGGGATTGAGTATCACTTACCTGACTCAACTAGGTTCACCATTTTGCACCAACACAAGACTTAAGATGGCGACAAATTTTTCTTTTCCTTATATCTATTCCCTTCTCTCCGATGACACTCTCCCTCCCTTTCTTAGAGGGGCAGAAACCTATTCCCTGACTGCAACTTGCAATCACCAACTCGAGATTAGTGTATCAATAATCATTTCATAATCCTTATGAAATCATCACATCTTGACAACTTTTAAACATATGTCAATTTTAGTCAAATAAACATAACTCATGAAAACATTGATTTTTCCAGACATTTTTACTAAATGTCAAATCATTGAATCATGCACAATCATCTACTAATTACCTCACAAGTAAAAGTAAAACATAGTTAAAGTTAGGGGTGTAACAATTAGGATTTTTTAGATTAGCAATGTTCTGATCTTTATCATAAGTTTCTACTGTCATAAATAGATATTCATCTTCTTCAGGTTTAGAAGTGCCTTCATTGTTGTCTTCTGAATTGAGGCTTTCATCAGAGGAATTGCTGTCACCTTTTGTGTAAAGGCTTTTATTGTTCTTCTGAAAATACTTCTTCTTTGGAAAGAACTTCTTGTTACTTTTCTTATTGTCATGTTCATCACTTTTATTTTTTCCTCCAACAGGACATTTAGTAGCAAAGTGACCATCCTTTCCACAATTAAAGCACTTAAAGGGTAACTTACCTCTATTCTTACCAAATCCTCTTTTCATCCTTCTTATAAAGTTGGCTTCTTCTTCATTTGTACCAGATTTGAGTTCTACATTCTTTGACTTCTTTGATGCCTTGAATGCTGCTTCTTTCTTGGAATTCTTAGTACCACCAGTCCTCATTTCATAGGCAGTAAAAATACCATGTATCTCATCAACAATTATCTTATCTAATTTTTTAACTTCTTCTATAGCAGAGACTTTAGCATCATACCTGGAAGGTAAAGATCTAAGTACTTTCAAAACAATCACTTGCTCTTTTACTTCTTCATCTAGTCCTCTCATAACATTCACTACTTCATCAACTTTGAGCAGGTAATCAACAATATTTTCTTCCTCTCTCATCTTCAGGCTTTCAAATATTTCTTTAAAGGTTTGCAGCTTGGCTTGTTTCACCTTTGTATCTCCTTCATAGATGCTCTGAAGTTTATCCCAGATTTCTTTAGCAGACTTGCAATGCATCATTTTCACAAATTCAAAACTAGATAAACCACATATAATTGCATTCTTAGCCTTAGCATTATTCTCACATTCCTTCTTACCTCCCTGATCTATTTGAGGAGTTGGAGGAGTAGTATAACCATCTGTGACAGATTGCCAAACATCAAACCTGATTGAAATAACGTAAGTTTCCATAAGTATACTCCAGAACACATAATTTATTACATCAAACAATGGTGCTTTGTTTGAGTGAGCTCCTTCTTTACTAGCCATGTGTTCAATCTCCCATATCAACCTTTAGCTGTTATGCTTCTTCCAAGGAACCGTGCTCTGATACGAATTGTTAGAACACACCCAATCTACTGAGAGGGGGGGTGAATCAGTAGGTCAATAAAACTTAAAACTTCAACCCTCTAGTATTCAAATCAAATTAACTTTCAATGTAGTAATTATTGTATCTCAAAATTACACCCTTGCTAAGATGCATAACTTAGCATTCTGGAGAAACATGGGATCTTTCCAAGCTTATGGGTTACTTATGATGGAAAGAACCTCCGGAGAATGTCGGCTTCCTCTTATGGTACTCACCTAAAACTATCCTAATGCTTTACAGAGGAAAGGGTAAGAAAGAAACATGAAAAGTAAAACTAACTCCTAAGGTGATGCACCAAAATGATTATCTTGACCTGTAAAATTAGTTTGCACACACAGTTTAATCAAAAGATACAAGCTTGACTTGCACAACCTAGTTCTATATGTTTTTTACATCAATAATTCATGAGAAGGGTATGATGCATCATACTAGAAGGAAAGAAACCTTTCACAACTTGAACTGTTTGCACTCTAACACAACTCACAACCTACAAAATAACATGTACTAACTGCACAAAGGTGCTACCAATGAGACATAAGGACAAGGAAATAAAATGACTTCACAAGTGATTGTATCAACCATTTAACTGCACACAATAGAACAGAAAAGAAATAAGAAGGTAAAAGCTTATCTCTATTGATCTCCAAGGTGTAAACTGTATACATGTCAAAATGAGTTACAATATCATCTCCTGCTAAAAGAGCTCCAGAAGAGTTACAATCTGACCTGAAAATGAAAAGAACTCCCTAATAATGAACAAAAGAGAAGACTATATACTTCTCCAAGCAGCTGCAACAAGATAAGGACCATAAACTTCCTTGGTCGTGCATAACCAAAAAGCCCTAAAAATATCCATAAAAAACCCTCCAAAGTGAGTTCCCAATGAAGAAAAAGTCAAGTCATGTCATCACCCATCATAAAAGCTCCAAGAACTGCCTCTTAATGCCCTTAAATGCTACTAAAAACAAGTCAAACCACCACAATAACTCCTCCATCAATTGGCCAACCTCTCCTGCAGCATCATAAATGTTTGGCATTTGCATAATAAATGACAACCACATCCTGAAAGCATCCTCAATTTGCCCTTGCACAATAAATGACACAAATACATCTATTTCTGCATTTAATTAACATTAACTAAGTGGTTTATAGTCACACCACTTTAGCTTAATGTTTTACATTTCAAATTTATTTCAAAACTATGGAGAAAAGAAAGTACTTGGACATAAACATTCAATCTCCTAATTTTTTATGGTTTGGAGATGAATAAAACATTGTGAAAAAATGATAAAGTAATCGATGAGATTTACTTTGTTACTTGTTATGGATTTGTCTATCTTTACTTTTCACATTTTTACGACAAGTGATAAAGTAATTTATAATCCATTACTTTATCATTTGTTTACAATGTTGCTTATCCATTTTTAAATCATGCAAAAGAAAATAAAACCCCTTATATCTCCCATGTACAAACAAGATCTCTCCATTCGTAATGTTCCTCATGCACTAGAATGTCTCCTATATATTACTATCCCTTTGACTTAATCATTTCAACCTTAGAAAAATTAAGAAAATAATTATGGCCCCACGGGCTCACTTGCATCATTAGGTCGAAACACTCAAAGTGTTGACCTTGGGCATATTTGGATGATAATGATTTTACTTTAAAAAAAAAAAATCCAAAAAGGCCCATCATGGCTAGGGTACTCGGTCAAAAGAAGGTGGAAACCCTAAAAATATCTTCATTCTTCACTTTGACTCTCTTCCATTTTGCTGCCCTGCCACCATGAAGAAGGTTTCCTCCTCTGTGTGAGGCTCTTTGAAGGATTTCTATGCATTTTATACAGAAAAATGACAGTTAGTTTCACCTCGGTCACATATTCAACCATATATTTTGCATTTTGAAGGCAAAACTTGGCTCTAAGCCGCGGCCCTGTAGCTCATATGATGCATTTGTTTTGTTTCTCTTGGTCAACACACTCTTGCATTCCGTCGATATACTTGAGTTTGAGGCCACCATGAAGGTCAATTGAAGGAAAACTCTGTGGTTTCAACATAGCACTCGGTAGGAAAAGAAAGTAAGTCTTCTATCTTTCAATCTCCTTTTATTTCCTGATTTTTCCACTGTGTATTTCATTCTCCAGAGGCTGCAACTTTGAGCCAAGCTTTCTAAGCATCATCAATTTAAAAATCTTCATTTTCTTTAATATCTGCAACTTCTCTTGCATTTTTAAAACATGAGGCTCGATCTCCTACTGGGCCGCGATTTGAAGGTGAAAAATGGTCATTTCCTGAGTGTTTTGTGTTTGTATGAGCTCAAAACTTTCAATTTTCCTCTGTGTCTGCATTTTTGGCTCAAAACGAGCTTAACCCATGACAAAAAAAACTTGTAAAAGAAAACATTCTTGTGCATTCACTTTGGGTTTGACTTTGTATGGAGAAAATACATTTTTCTGATTGTTCTCTCATAGACTTGAACTGGGTTTTTCATTCACATATGAAAGATATCCTCTTATGTATGAAAACACATTGCTCTTCCTTTGCATCTATGGTTTTTTCATATAAAATGCAAATCTATATGGATCTCTGTCATTCTTGTACTGGGTTTTGGTCACATGTGGTCCATTCTTGAAAATGCAAAAATACAAAACCTTTACTGGTTGCAGCCTGATAGCAAAAGGTCGTTTCCTATGTGTAGAAGATGATACAGTAATACTGTCCTTCATTTATAAGCTTAGCAAAAAATAAACCTTCTACTGGGATTCAGTTATATTTGGTCTATTTCACATTTCCTGAGTGCTCCTCCTTCCTTTGTAAGCAAAATACAAGCTCCCATAAGCTTAAAAACTCCTCATTTCTAGTATGATCTCTTAAAAACACTAAGGCACTATAGATAGCATTGTTTCAAATGTCTTGACAGAGATATGAATGGTATTGTAACCACTCTCTCTATTGATCCTTGTAGCCTTTCACTCTACATGGAGATACCGTATACAACTTCAATTGCACTATGCAAAATGATGGAAAAACCCTTTGCTCCTTGTAGCTTTCATGAGTATGGAATTTTTAAGGTAAACCACATTTAACGTTGTAGCCTTTCTGTCCACATTGGGTTCTGAGAGAATGTATGTAATAAAAACATATTACATTGAATATGGCTCAGGTATAATACTACTATTACATTGCATTAAACAGTGAACCCTCTTTGATGTTATTGAGCAAAAGTGGACAAGAACATGTGTTTTACCTTACAAGTCTCTTACTCAATAAACTTTGTCAATGAGATCTTTACTATCTTCTGAGAATTATCCTTGATCATGCTCCAGGTGTCGTGCTCTTCAATCAAGTGGTAGCTTGCTAATACCTTAGGGTATTTGTGCCCTGTCTAACATTTTTCTTGTGATCTTCATTGTTGTTACCCACTGTCAAACTCCACTCTACTAACTATCTAGGCATGCATATTTGTCATTAGCAATCTCTAATCTTTTACTATGCATAACCATCCATTGGTTGTCATATCACTACAGTGCTGATTGATCCTGCCACTATCTCAAATAGCCATTAACTGACTTTAATGATACATGGTGCTTTCTTCACTGTTGGGACTGTCCTCATCCTTGAATGATTGTCACTTTTATCTTTTGACTGTAACTCAAGTTATTTCTTTAATAGTGGTTCCTGCTGTTAAAAATTGATCTGCAACATCATCCCTATATGCATTTGATCACTGCCTCTCTCTCAAATGTATTTTTACTTCATGTTACTGCTCATTTTGATATAGTCATGGGATTGTTGCTCCATTACCTGAACATGTTGCATTATATGATGAAGATTTTTTAGAAGATGAAACAAAGTTATGATTCTCTCTTTTGGATAAAGGATATATTATGATGACTTGATCATTTGAAAGTTGTTCCAATCCTTCTCCATTACATTAGTTATACTTGATCATGACTTGCACTTGTATTTAGACTATATCAATACTGTAGCAAACCTCTCTGTGTGACTTACTTCATGTATAGAGGACACTCTACAAAAAGCATACTTATTTCATGACAAGGTCATACTGTCTTTCTATCCTGTAGCAAGTTGTTCCCTCTTGATGTTGTTCTTTACTAATTATCTACTTGTGATGCTTCATTATAAAGTAATTTTTGTATATCTCAGCATGAGGCATTTTTCTATATTGTTCTTTCATATGCATATGGGCTTATATTGGCATGATGACAACAATTTATGATAGCAGATACTTGCTACTGTATACATATTATCTCTGTAACTTGCTCTTTATATATGAAGCCATACTTACATGATTCCATAGTTACATCTCCTGTAGCAAATTGATGTGATTATATTACCCCAAATAAAAGCTCCTTTTGACAATTTATAACATGAAATTGTAGCATACCTCATGTATAAATGAAACACATATGCACCTTGCTGCACCTATTGCATCCTCTTATCTTGCTGATACAAAATAACACCTTATGTAGGTCACTGGTACTTTATAACACATGGCAAATATTTGATAAGCTACCTCCTGTAGCTATGACATGGTGTTACTATGGCTACCTTCATGTTGATGACTGTCCTTTATTCAAATAATTGAGCAGCGTTTTTGTTGATGTGTGGTTGTCACTCCATCCTCTCTTGGATTGTCAATCATAGATGAGCATTTGTTGCTCCATGGTCATCTGTTGTACCCTTTTGTCCACATGGTGGTTCTCTCACTATCAACTTTTTTGTCACTTGTTTATCACTTAGACTTGAGCATGCATGACTTGTGGTTGCTCTTGCTTTTATTTAACTTCATGCCTCTTTGGGAAGAATCAAATGAGCTCACTGCTCCATGATACAGATGTCACTTTTGACTGTTGTAGCTGTCACCTTGCCTAATATTGTAGTTCCATTGCTGTTCCATGATAAAGACTTGAATGAACCACTTTCAAATTGTACTTGATATGGCATTGCATTCATGGAATATGAACGTTTGCAACATACAAAAGGTATTAAGATAGATATGATCTTTGTTGTCCCTTGATTCCATTGTCTTGTAAGTAGATAGTGTTGTGAGTAGCATCTCCTTGATAAAATATATTGTAACATCTCTTCATTTAGTTGGATCTCTCATGGCTATATATCTTATGAGGTTGAACTTGTATGATATAGGATTGTTCACTTGCACATATGATCAATAATTTGATACTTCATAACAGTAAAAGGAAAATATCTGCTTCATTGTGCCTTGCTGTCCTTTGTCCTTTATGACTATGTATGATCATGTTGACTGCACTTGTATATGTTGTTCTACTATGACTGAAACCTCTATTTCTTTGATGGCATTATGGGCTCTTAATGACAGTAACACATGGCATTTGACTTGGCTATCCCACATGGCATTTGTTCCAACTTGACTGTACCTTCTCCCTTGTAGTCGATACATCTGATGTAGTAGCAACATGCACATAATGAAAACATTATGATGCTTGGTCTATCACATCTCTCTGCATTAATGTCATTACTCCGAGCATGCTGGGCTCAACCCTTATGGGAGCCCATTTTCCCCACATGCCATTTAATAAAAGATGAATCAGCAAACTGATTTCTCATATACCTGTAGAGGAAGCAAACATGTTAGCATATGAAACATATCTTTGATTCATGATGTGGGGTTACTTGTATGGATCTATCTCCTTCTGATATAACACTTATGTCTGCTCATTCTAACCTCTCTTATGCTGATATGATTACTGATATACTACTGCTACATAAAAGTGAATGGTACTTTTAATGTTCTAATTGTGTATGAAAAGACTTGGTACCCTGAGCTAACAAAATTTGTTTTTCAGGTACGTTGGAGCTTAAACTGATGGAGGAAGATAGCAACCAGCTCAACTACGGGATTCGTCATTCGCAGGCAATGATGGGTCCCTCTTCTTTTCCTATGCATTTCTTTTCTTTCAAAAGTAAAATTTACTTTTATGTTGCCTATTTCAGTTACTCCCACGGCTTGTGTGGGACACTTTTATGCATTCTTTTGAATACAATCAGCTATCTCATTCTATTCAATGGCTTGTGTATATTTCACTTTTTGAATCAAATACATAGCACAAAACAACTGATCTTTCTTTGGAAAATATGTATAAAACATGATGTGTAATTTTGGCAGTCTATAAATACCTCTTTTACTTGCACTGAAACATAATGAATAATCAGCAATTGAAACATGAACTGCATCAATTCTCTTCATTCTTTGAATGCTTGTTTTCTTGTCCGTAGATGATTTCACTTACCAGGATGATGTAACAGCTCAACTTGAGCTGTTACATGATTTTGATAAGTGATTTTGCAGTTGTCTTCTGTCAAGACATCAGACATTGACTGGATGATTCTACATAAGCAAAAATTTGTACTCCCTCTAAACAACTTATGTTTAGGCCTTGCTAAATTAGGTGTGAACATAATTTAGTAACATTTTTGGCGACCTCTGAGGGATGTTTTCCTGCTAAACAAAACTAGACCAGTAGCCTTCTGAAATCCATTGGGCATATGAGTCCTTTCCTGTCCTCTGTAACTCAGAAAACCTCTGCAACTCAGCTGTCAGGTAGCAAAACAAAATTGAAATTCAAACTAATATGACCTATTTAGGACATGGCTAGCAAAATGTGCTTCAACACTTCTTGGAAAATGAAATGCTGAACTAAAAATCTACTCTACCCTACTCTTGCCAGCCATAGAAGCTGGTCAAACAAACCCATTAACTGGCTTCATAAAATAACTTCCCTTTCTGATTAAGAAAGGATGCTCTGCAAGGTGTTTGGTTACTGATAAGCAGTGACCCATAAGAACATACCTTATAAAATGTTGCAAAACCCTCTGAAGAACAAAAACAAACTCACTCACCATCTGAACCTGATCATAGATACCGCTGTTATGAGGTGAATAGATGATCTGGTTCTATTGTTCAAAGGCTGTAGTCTCTTCTTTGGGTACGACGGTAGCCTGTGTCTCCTTATTTAGCTCTCTGCCAGCTAAATCCCTGATTGGACACCCTCTTGAAAGGATAAACTTTCTGCTCATACTACTGCTTTCTTTCTTAGGATATGTTGTCCCATTGTCACTTGCAATCTCAACCAGATTTAGCTCACATGAATGAAATGAAGGAATTCTTACCTCCCTGATCTGAATAGACTGATCACATACTGATGGTTTATATTGCATCAAATCATTATCAATGTTAGAAGAAAAAACTTCTATGATGCCTAAAAACATGTTCTCATCTAAGTCATAATCTTGTACTGAATCTGGATGAGTTTCTTCACTATGCTCATGGAGGCTCTCATCAAACCTTTCCTCTTGTTGTTCATTACTTTAACCTTGCATGATAACCTACCATGTCAATTCCTCCTCCATGGTTAATGAATCATCCTCTTCCGTTATGACAGCCATTAATTGATCAAAGCTATCAGCTCTGTGAAGGTTCCTAGGAACAACAATCTCTTCAGCTTCCAAAACAAGACTATCCTCATTTTGTTCTTGGTAGGCCAACACACTATTACAGTTATTTACATCCTCCTGTTGTCCCTTTGTTGTTGCCTTTGATATGAGCATGTTTTTATGCTCTGGCTCGACAAAACTAGGTAGCTGATCAAACAAAGAAATTGATTCTTCCTCCTTATGTGGTGCCTTCTCCAAAGAAACTTGGGCATCCTGTCTTTGCAACCGAAGGCTTTCACCTTGTGACCTCTGTACACTGATTTCATTCATTTTATAAACAACATTAGAAAATTCTTCAAATGAATTAAAACACAAAGGATTGAGTGTCAAGTTTGAACCAGGATCCTCTTCATATGCATCATGTTCATATTCAACTAGGAATGCAGCACAAACAACAGCTTCCTCTTGCTCCACATCTAATTTTTCTGATTTGGTGGCACCAAAAGGGCTATAAGAACCTTCAGCTGCTGGATTGAAACTTGGAATTTTGATTGGCTTGGGCTCAACAACCTTTTGCTCCTACTCACCACACCAACTTGGAATCTTGATTGGTTCAGATTCTACTGCCTTTTCCTCTTCCTGATTTTGGATTGGTATGGAAGGGGTAGCCCTAACAAGATTTGGTATTTTATAATCAGGATACCTAGTCCAAGAAGGCTACCATGGTTGTTCAGTACTTTGATGGCTTGGTTCAAGTTCTTGATATGACTGAAACTGAGGATTAATGGACTGGTTTGACTGATTTTGTTCATTCATGGGCTCCTGTAGGGGCTAATCTTTAACATTGGCAGGACTATTACCCCTAAAACTTGGAATCACAAATTTAGAAGACCTACTTGGAGATTGAATAGAATCATTTAACTTGAAACTTGAAATTGCAACTTTGGGAATCTCTTCCTCTATTGGCTGATCTATTGAAGTAGAGGGATTTTGATTGAAGCAGAGAATGAAAAGAGTTGATTGAGCCTCCAACCTCTGAGCTTGGGCAAGCAAAAGTTTTATTTGTTCTTCTTTGGCTATAACTTGCCTAGCAAGAAATTCCTCTTCATACCTTTGTGCCTCCACCTCTCTTTGATGAATATGAGCTTGATAAGCAAGCTCTTCCTGCTGCATATCATACTCCTGCTCTTTTGTGACAGCCTCTAATTTCCTTCGCAAGTCTAATGCTATCTCCCTGATACTCATGTTATTATCATCTTGAGGCTGATTCAGAGAGTAGTCATGTTGGTTATGAGCAAAATGATCTTCTTGCAAATGATTATAGGCATGGATAGGTTGCCAAGAAAGCTGAGCAGGGGTGGGAGGGTGGTAAGCATGATGATTATGCTGATAATATGCTATTGGTGGGTTATTTGGAACAAAACCAATAGCATATTCTACTTGGTATGGCTCATAGGAAGTGATATAAGTAGGATTTTCATGGAATGGAGGGTTATAAAACCTATCTTCACTAAAAGAAGACATTATGCAACATCAAACCAACTGAAAATTCATGAAATGTTCTTAATAATAAAAATCAGGTCTGATTTTTAGTAAAATAAGTACATATCAGCACTTGTCTTCTTGAAACCAGTAGTTATTTCTTTCTAGAGTCGCCAGGTGTGTAAATAAAATGCCTCCAAAAGGCTGAAACTACTATTGTACACACCAAACAGTAGTAACAAAATGTATAAAATGGACTAAGAATCAATTCATAGTCCCACCGGGCGTGCCAAAAATTGTTGTCTCTCAAAATTGCACCCTTGCTAAGTTGTAGAACTTAGCATTCTGGAGAAACATGGGATCTTTCTAGGCTTGTGGGTTACCTATGATGGAAAGAACCTCTAGAGAAGGCCAGCTTCCTCTTATGGTACTCACCTAAAACTATCCTAGTGCTTTATAGAGGAAAGGGTAAGAAAGAAACATGAAAAGTAAAACTAACTCCTAAGTTGATGCACCAAAATGATTATCTTGACCTGTAAATCAGTTTGCACACATAGTTTAATCAAAAGATACAAGCTTGACTTGCACAACCTAGTTCTATAGGTTTTCTGCATCAATAATTCATGAGAAGGGTATGATGCATCATACTAGAAGGAAAGAAACCTTTCACAACTTGAACTTTTTACACTCTAACACAACTCACAACCTACAAAATAACATGTACTAACTGCACAAAGGTGCTACCAATGAGACACAAGGACAAGGATATAAAATGACTTCATAGGTAATTGTATCAACCATTTAACTGCACACAATAGAATAGAAAAGAAATAAGGCAAAAGATTATCTCTATTGATCTCCAAGGTGTAAATTGTATACATGTCAAAATGAGTTACAATATCATCTCCTATTGAAAGAGCTCCAGAAGAGTTACAATTTGACCTGAAAATGAAAAGAACTCCCTAATAATGAACAAAAGAGAAGACTATATACTTCTCCAAGCAGCTGCAACAAGATAAGGACCATAAACTTCCTTGGTCGTGCATAACCAAAAAGACCTAGAAATATCCATCAAAAACCCTCCAAAGTGAGTTCCCAATGAAGAAAAAGTCAAGGCATGTCATCACCCATCATAAAAGCTCCAAGAATTGCCTCTTAATGCCCTTAAATGCTACTGAAAACAAGTCAAACCACCACAATAACTCCTCCATCAGTTGGCCAACCTCTCCTACAACATCATAAATGTTTGGCATTTGAATAATAAATGACAACTACATCCCTTTGACCACATCTTGAAAGCATCCTCAACTTGCCCTTGCACAATAAATGACATAAATACATCTATTTTTGCATTTAATTAACATTAAGTGGTTTATAGTCACACCACTTTAGCTTAATGTTTTACATTTCAAATTTATTTCAAAACTATGCAAAAAAGAAAGTACTTGGACATAAACATTCAATCTCCCAATTTTTTTATGGTTTGGAGATGAATAAAACATTGTGAAAAAATGATAAAATAATCGATGAGATTTACTTTGTTACTTGTTATGGATTTGTCTATCTTTGCTTTTTGCATTTTTACGACAAGTGATAAAGTAATTTATAATCCATTACTTTATCATTTGTTTACAATGTTGCATATCCATTTCTAAATCATGCAAAAGAAAATAAAACCCCCTTATATCTCCCATGCACAAACAAGATCTCTCGATTCGTAATGTTCCTCATGCACTACAATGTCTCCTATATATTACTATCCCTTTGACTTAATCATTTCAACCTTAGAAAAATTAAGAAAATAATTATGGCCCCACGGGCTCACTTGCATCATTGGGTCGAAACACTCAAAGTGTTGACCTTGGGCATATTTGGATGATAATGATTTTACTTTTAAAAAAAACAAAATCCAAAAAGGCCCATCGTGGCTAGGGTACTCAGTCAAAAGAAGGTGGAAGACCTAAAAATATCTTCATTCTTCACTTTGACTCTCTTCCATTTTGCTGCCCTGCCACCATGAAGAAGGTTTCCTGCTCTGTGTGAGGCTCTTTGAAGGATTTCTATGCATTTTATATAGAAAAATGACGGTTAGTTTCCCCTCGATCACATATTCAACCATATATTTTGCATTTTGAAGGCAAAACTTGGCTCTAAGCCACGGTCCTGTAGCTCATTTGATGCATTTGTTTTGTTTCTATTGGTCAACACACTCTTGCATTCCGTCGATATACTTGAGTTTGAGGCCGCCATGAAGGTCAATTCAAGGAAAACTATGTGGTTTCAACATAGCACTCGGCAGGAAAAGAAAGTAAGTCTTCTATCTTTCAATCTCCCTTCATTTTCTAATTTTTCCACTATGTATTTCATTCTCCAGAGGCTGCGAATTTGAGCCAAGCTTTCTGAGTGTAGAGGAAAACTAATGTGTTGTAGACTTAAATAAAATTTAGGGTTAAACCTAACTGAACAGTCCACTATCATTGCATTCCTACATTGAATTATCAACCAAGGAGCGTAAGCTTATGATGATGCCTGCACTATCTATGCCTTCAAGACTCATTTCTATTCTAAGTTAACCTATACAATTCTTATTTTGTCCAGTTCTACTTACTAGAATACACAGGAATGTAAAACAATAAACAGAAATATAAAACAAAAATAGTCTAAACTTCCAGTTGCTACAGGTACCCTCAGCAGAAGCTAAAGATAACTGTATTCAACAGAAAATTACTGTTTTAATCTAAACAACTCAAAATGATGAAAAGGCCAACACTAACCTCTGGAGGATTAAAAACATGCACTCTGCTCATGAATCACAATTATTGGAAATATCAATCAAGATTTCTCACTTGCTTCACAATATAGCACATGAGATGGAATGAAACAGTTTAACTAAAAATACATGAATAAATAAGAGAATACACAAAGTGAGAATTAGTACCTTGAGTGGCCAGCTCAGGGAACTATCTCGCTTTTTTTGGAGATTAAATCTACTTCAGATCTTCACACATCCCATAACATACAGTTGAATTCAATTCATATCAAAGACATAATCTTCTTCAAATTTTATTCAAAACTGGAACATGTCTAGAATAACTGATAACTGTAACAAAGTAATGGCTATAGGGAAAGTAAAACATAACAACTAACTAATCAACGAACTCATCCCCTAACTTATATAAAGATGGGAGAGTCTTATGCAACCTTCTAACTAACTACGATCATCAATTCATCCTTGGACATCAGGATATTGTTTTGAGATCAACTTATTAACTGGAACAAAGGAAATAGAGTCCTATCCAAACAAAAATTCTAACCATAACAGCTCATAAATAAAATTCATAAACTTCGGTGAGGCTTCTAGAATAAGTCTTCTTTCGCCCCTACGTTTATTCTCCCATGATGACCACGTTTATCTCCACCGATCGTCATGTCTGGCACTTGGACTGCATTCTCATTAATTCCTCTGTTCTACATTATGTTGCAATTACTCCTCCTTGGATTCTTTATCTGGCTGCACAGGGTTAATCATCCCAGCATATATATATAAAACAACCTCTCATATTCAACTTATGAAATCCTATCTATATTACATGCATATCAACAATTTAAATCATCCATTTGATAATATAACCACCTTATTTCATTTATCAGCATAGGGTTAAAGTCTTTAGAAAATATATATGAAACAACATAAAATAGAGATAATGTCTGTGAAGTCTTTGTAGAACCATATAGAAAAGGTCTTAAAACATATGAAAACAGTATAAAAGGAGGCCAATATTTCATCCCAACACTGAGCATCATGAATTCAAAAATCTTCATTTTCTTTAATATCTGCAACTTCTCTTGCATTCTTTAAAACATGAGGCTCGATCTCCTATTGGGCCGTGATTTGATGGTGAAAAATGGTCATTTCCTGAGTGTTTTGTGTTTGTATGAGCTCAAAACTTTCGATTTCCTCTATGTCTGCATTTTTGGCTCAAAACGAGCTCGACCCATGATAAAAAAAACTTGTAAAAGAAAACATTCATGTCCATTCACTTTGGGTTTGACTTTGTATGGAGAAAATATATTTTTCTAACTATTCTCTCATAGACTTGAACTAGGTTTTTCATTCACATATGAAAGATATCCTCTTCTATATGAAAACATATTGCTCTTCCTTTGCATCTGTGGTTTTTCATATAAAATGCAAATCTATATGGATCTCTGTCATTCTTGTACTAGGTTTTGGTCACATGTGGTCCATTCTTGAAAATACAGAAATACAAAACCTTTACTGGTCATGGCCTGATAGCAAAAGGTCATTTCCTGTGTATAGAAGATGATACAACAATACTGTCCTTCATTTATAAGCTTAGCAAAAAACAAACCTTCTACTGGGATTTGGTTATATTCAGCATATTTCACATTTCCTAAGTGCTCCTCCTTCCTTTGTAAGCAAAATACAAGCTCCCATAAGCTTAAAAACTCCTCATTTCTGGCATGATCTCTTAAGAACACTAAGGCACTGTAGATAACATTGTTTCAAATGTCTTGACAGAGATATGAATGGTATTGTAAACACTCTCTCTATGGATCCTTGTAGCCTTTCACTCTACATGGAGACACCTGTATACAACTTCAGTTGCACTATGCAAAATGATGGAAAAACCCTCTGCTCCTTGTAGCTTTCATGAGTATGGAACTTTTAAGGTAAACCACATTTAACATTGTAGCCTTTTTGCCTACATTGGGTTCTGAGAGAATGTATGTAATAAAAACATATTACATTTAATATGGCTGAGGTGTAATACTACTATTACATTGCATTAAACAGTGAACCCTCTTTGATGTTATTGAGCAAAAGTGGACAGGAACATGTGTTTTACCTTACAAGTCTCTTACTCAGGAAACTTTGTCGATGAGATCTTTACAATCTTCTAAGAATTATCCTTGATCATGCTCCAGGTGCAGTGCTCTTCAATCAAGTGGTAGCTTACTAATACCTTGGGGTCTCTGTGCCCTGTCTAACATTTTTCCTGTGATCCTCATTGTTGTTACCCACTATTGAACTCCACTCTACTGACTGTCTAGGCATGCATATTTGTCATTAGCAATCTCTAATCTTTTACTATGCATAACCATCCATTGGCTGTCATATCACTGCAGTGCTGATTGATCTTGCCACTATCTCAAATAGTCATTAACTGACTTCAATGATATATGGTGCTTTCTTCATTGTTGGGACTATCCTCATCCTTGAATGATTGTAACTTTTATCTTTTGACTGTAACTCAAGTTATTTCTTTGATAGTTGTTTCTGTTGCTAAAAACTGATCTGCAACATCATCCCCATATGCATTTGATCACTGCCTCTCTCTCAAATGTATTTCGACTTCATGCTCCTGCTCATTTTGGTACAATCATGGGACTGTTGCTCCATTACCTAAACATGTTGCATTATATGATGAAGATTTTTTTAGAAGATGAAACAAAGTTATGATTCTCTCTTTTGGATAAAGGATATATTGTGATGACTTGATCATTTGAAAGTTGTTCCAATCCTTCTCCATTACATTAGTTATACTTGATCATGACTTGCACTTGTATCTAGACTATATCAATGTTGTAACAAACCTCTTTGTGTGACTTACTTCATGTATAGAGGGCACTCTACAGAAAGCATACTTATTTCATGATAAGGTCATACTATCTTTCTATCCTATAGCAAGTTGTTCCCTCTTGATGTTGTTCTTTACTTATTATATACTTATGCTGCTTCATTATAAAGTAATTTCTATATATCTCAGCACGAGGCATCTTTCTATATTGTTCTTTCATATGCATATGGGCTTATATTGACATGATGACAACAATTTATGATAGCAGATACTTGCTACTGCATACATATTATCTCTGTAACTTGCTCTTTATATATGAAGCCATACTTACATGATGCCATAGTTACATCTCCTGTAGCAAATTGATGTGATTATATTGCCCCAAATAAAAGCTCCTTTTGACAGTTTATAACATGAAACTGTAGCATACCTCATGTATAAATGAAACACATATGCACCTTGCTGCACCTGTTGCATCCTCTTATCTTGCTAATCCAAAATAACACTTTTTGTAGTTCACTAGTACTTTATAACACATGGCAAATATTTGATAAGCTACCTCCTGTAGCTGTGACATGGTGTTACTATGGCTACCTTCATGTTGATGACTATCCTTTACTCATATAATTGAGCAGCCTGCTTGCTGATGTGTGGTTGTCACTCCATCCTCTCTTGGACTGTCAATCATAGATGAGCATTTGCTGCTCCATGGTCATCTGCTATACCCTTTCATCCACATGGTGATTCTCTCACTATCAACTTTTTTGTCACTTGTTTATCACTTAGACTTGAGCATGCATGACTTGTGGTTGCTCTTGCTTTTATTTAGCTTCATGCCTCTTTGGGTAGCATCGAATGAGCTCACTGCTCCATGATACAGATGTCACTTTTGACCATTGTAGCTATCACCTTGCTTGATATTGTAGTTCCATTGTTGTTCCATGATAAAGACTTGAATGAACCACTTGCAAATTGTACTTGATATGTCATTGCATTCATGGAATATGAATGTTTGCAACATATAGAAGGTATTAAGATAGATATGATCTTTGTTGTCCCTTGATTCTATTGTCTGATCTTAGACAATGTTGTGAGTAGCATCTCCTTGATAAAATGTATTGTAATATCTCTTCATTTAGTTGGATCTCTCATGGCTGTATATCTTATGAGGCTGAACTTATATGATATATGACTGTTCACTTGCACATATGATCAATAATTTGATACTTTATAATAGCAAAAGGAAAATAACTGCTTCATTGTGCCTTGTTGTCCTTTGTCCTTTATGACTGTGTATGATCATGTTGACTGCACTTGTATATGTTTTTCTACTATGACTGAAACCTCTATTTCTTTGATGGCATCATGGGCTCTTAATGAAAGTAACACATGGCATTTGACTTGGCTATCCCACATGGCATTTGTTACAACTTGATTGTACCTTCTACCTTGTACTCGATACATCTGATGTAGTAGCAACATGCACATGATGAAAACATCATGATGCTTGGTCTATCGAATCTCTCTACATTAATGTCATTACTCCGAGCATGCTGGGCTCAACCCTTATGGGAGCCCATTTTCCCCACATGCCATTTAATAAAAGATGAATCAGCAAATCGATTTCTCGTATAGCTGCGCAAACATGTTAGCATATGAAACATATCTTTGATTCATGATGTGGGGTTACTTGTATGGATCTATCTCCTTCTGATATAGCACTTATGTCTGCTAATTCTAACATCTCTTATGCTGATATGATTACTGATATACTACTGCTACATAAAAGTGAATGGTACTTTTGAAGTTCTGATTGTGTACGAAAAGACTTGGTATCCTAAGCTAACAATTTTTTTTTTTCAGGTATGTTGGAGCTCAAATGGATGGAGGAAGATAACAACTAGCTCAACCACAGGATTCGTCATTCGCAAGCAATGACGGGTCCCTCTTCTTTTCCTATGCATTTCTTTTCTTTCAAAAGTAAAATTTACTTTTATGTTGCCTATTTCAGTTACTCCCACGGCTTGTGTGGGACACTTTTATACATTCTTTTGAATACAATCAGCTATCTCATTCTAAGCAATGACTTATGTATATTTCACTTTCTGAATCAAATACATAGCATAAAACAACCGATCTTTCTTTGGAACATATGTATAAAACATGATGTATAATTTTGACAGTCTATAAATACCTCTTTTACTTGCACTGAAACATAATGAATAATCAACAACTGAAACATGAACTCCATTAATTCTCTTCATTGTTTGAATGCCTATTTTCTTGTTTGTAGATGATTTCACTTACTAGGATGATGTAATAGCACCGCTTGAGCTGCTACATGATTTTGATAAGTGATTTATCACTTGTCTTCTATCAAGACATTAGACATTGACTGGATGATCCTGCATAAGCAAAAATTTGTACTCCCTCTAAACAACTGATGTTTAGGCCTTGCTAAATTAGGTGTGAAAATAATTTAGTAACAGTAATATCAACAATAAGAAAGCATGCACACATGAATATCATATTTACATGGAAAACCCAATGTGGGAAAACCCATGGTGAGAAAATGCTGCTAGGATCTATCGTCCTAATCCAACCTCACAAATGAAACCTTCGATTATAGTATTTAAGAGCACCAACTCTAAGTAATCATGAAATCCCTAATTTAAGAGCACCAACTCTAAGGAATCACCAAATCCCTAATTTAAGAGCACCAACTCTAAGGAGACTACAATCCCCTAATCTGAGCACCAACTCATTCCACAGTAGGCACCAACCTTATTGAATTTTTACACTTTCATGTATGCAGCCATTTGGTTCTTCATCAACCTCAATTGCACCTTTTAATTCAATCTCTTCTCCTCTCATTCTGCTCACCCAGATTTTCATTGCACCCCAATTCTGCTCACACCTACATCAATTCTTCTCAATTACATAGTAACATCATTATGTATCTAGTCACTTATATCTATATGCAACTAAATCTACATATGCTTGTCATTTGCATGTGCACACTATACTTTTGATTTTTGCATGATCAGAAAACTTCACTTAAACTTGCCCATCTGTATGCTTGCACTCCAGTCATGTGTATGTGAACACTTCAGTCTTATACATCAAAAAATACGCCAGCTTTGCATGCTTAACACTTCAGTCATCTTCAGTAATGTATCCATGCATTCACTTGTTATTCTTGCTGATTCTGCATCCTAAAATCACACCACTAATCTAGCCTTTTATTCTTCTCTTTTACTGTTCACTTTATCATTTCTTGATTTTTGGTTTTCATCCCTTTATTGATGATTTTCCATTTTTTTGAACTCTCCCCTTTATCTTCTTTATTCTCTTTATTAGCGACTTTTTTTTTAACCTTATCTACCTTTGCCTCTATCTCTTCTCTATCAACGAAGATTACTTTTTAGGAACTTTACTTGTCAACAAAATCTATCTTTATCTGCAAAAAGCTCATCCTTTGAACTTTTTATTTCTACTGCTTTTTGTCTTCTATCAGAAAAATTAACTTATACTAAACCATGTCTTGTTTCCTTGTTTATCGAAAGAAATCACTTTCTTAGAACTCTTGGTCCATATCCTTTTATCGGCGAAAACCATGTTTTATGAACTTTGGCACTTGTCATGTTTATCGACAATTTCCACTATCTTCGAACTGTCACCTTTTTCCTTATATCAGTGATCTAGTCAAAACATGAACTTTTGAATTTTGAGTATCTATCACCTTTTTTCACCTTTATCAGAGAAATTGCCCAACCACGAACCTTGTCCTTTAGTTTCCTTTATCGGCGATCTAGTCAAAACATGAACTTTTAACTTTTGAGAGTCTCTATCACCTTTATTGCGAAATCACACCACCATGAACTCTACCTTTGTCTTCATCACTCTCTTTATCGCCCAGTAGGTGAATCAGAGAATATCCGAACTCCCAAACTAGTTCAAGAAAAATAAAATTCCCTGACTAAGTCATTCTCCTGACTAAGTCTTTTTCTTCAACTCTTTCTCTCTTATCGGCGAGTTGGTCAAACCATGAACTTTTGACTTTGAATGCCACTTGTCGCCCTATCGGCGAATCGGTGAAATGATGAACTTCCAACCTAGTTCAAGAAATCAAATTTTTCCTAACAAAGTCATTTTTTCTGACTAAGTCTTTTGAATGCTTTTTTTTTTACTCATCTTTTTGTGCTCCCTTTGTTGTCGGTGCAAAAAAGTGAACTTAAGAACAACTTCTTAAAAAATAGAAGATTTTGCCGATAACATAAGTCTTACTCTCCTCTAAGTCTTTATTGAAAAAAGACTTCCCGTATTGGCCATTTTTGCCGACTAAAGGCAAAATACAAAGAGTTCTGAATTGGCCATTTTTTTCTGACTGACATCCAACTTTGACATCAATGATAATGGGGATGGGAACCCTAACTCCCCACGTGCCTCAGGCCTATGGAGGTGGAATCTTTGTCGCTCCTCATGGGGTTATAGCCCAATGGGTGTTGCAAGCCCCATCAATGGGGTTGCAACACACATAATGTTGCCATCTCCACACCCCCTTTGTGCCCTAACTCATACCCCCTATTGTATTTGCTTGCTGATCTTTTTTATTTACTCGTGACATTTTAAAATGTATTCTGATTATTGTTTATATAATATATATATATATATATATATATATATATATATATATATATATATATATATATATATATATATATATATATAATAAAGTAAATACAATATGTGTGTGTGTATTGTTGGTTTTTTAAGAAATGATGAAGGCATTTGTGTGTGTGATATTTTCATATATAAATATATATAAATAAAAGCATTATAAAATTTAGATGTTAGAATAAAGAAATTAGTAGACAAAGAAAGAGATAGAAATAGTAAACCCAGTTATAAAATATTTGATGATAGAAAAATAAATAAATTAGAAGAAATTTAAATATATTTTCACCTTGCTATAACTTGGCTTGCTTCACTTCCTTCCTCTGCCTCCAACCTGCAAGTTTGAAATGAGGAATGAGAGGAAGAGAAGCTTTTTAAAACTTGAAACTTAGGGTTAGTAGAGTTTCCCTAAATACTTAGGAACCCCTAATGATTGTTTAGATTTAGTTAATCTTATTTAAGTGTATTAACCTGTTTTAGAGCTAGTTGTAACATTTTGTTTTAATTTAATCCTAGAGAGTTGAATTAATTCGGTTGTGGTTATTATTGAAATAGATTATTTGATTTATGGTTTAAATTATTAGGACATTTTAAATTTATGGGTTAATCTTTTGCATTTTTATTGAAAAAGATTATTTAGACTATTAAATAAATGTTTTTCAGAATTTAATTTTGTAGTTCGTACTAAATCAAAATTAATTAAATAGAAAGTTTTGATTTTTATTTTTTTTAAAAGGATCATTATGCAAATAATCTAATTATTAAGATGTTGTGTTTAATTGAAAAGTCAAATCCATCTAGTTGTTAAATTTAATTTTTTTGTAATAGTATTTAATCTTGAAAATGCTTTGTAAATTTTGAAATAATATTTAATTGCATTTATTTAAAATATCATTTTTAAATGGTTAAATATTTAATTGTTTTAATCACATTTTCTAGTGCTTATTTAGCATGATAGAGATTAAGCTTTTAGTTATAGGTGCTTAGGTCTCATGCCTTAGAGGTAGGGTTGTTCCACTTTCACCTAGGAATCTGGAGGGGATTTACCTCATGGAGGTTCATCTTTGAGGCATCATGCGAAGTGACACCAAACCCTAACTAGGTTACCTTCACTTTCGTACATTGTTCAGAATGAGTTCTGCATCATTTGCCTATTTTAGATTCCCCTCTCTCGCTTTATGTAGCGTGCTCTTCCTTAATGTGTCATGTACAATGTTGTCGGGTTTGCGTGCTACAGTATCACGTAAAGCATGATGGAGGATTCTGAGTGTGTTTTATCAAAAAATTGTTGTCATAGTTTTTGTGTCCATGTGCAAATGTGGGCATGAAAAAACTTTATAACTTGAAAAGTGACAATGGAGAGTGGGTTATCCTCTCACACCAAACCATTAGACATACACCTTGTTCCATAGATTTTGGCTTCCCATATCAAAATGTATATGGAGGACATCCCTTAGAAAGCCTTGTTCAAACCTAGCTAGATAACCCTTTGGTCACTCATATTTGTGATG
The DNA here is from genome assembly GCA_027924645.1 of Cunninghamia lanceolata. Taxonomy (NCBI): domain Eukaryota; kingdom Viridiplantae; phylum Streptophyta; class Pinopsida; order Cupressales; family Cupressaceae; genus Cunninghamia; species Cunninghamia lanceolata. The sequence continues at coordinate 5,784,469 of BSBN01000165.1, read as the reverse complement.
CATTGATAAGTAGTTAGCCCTGGGAAGTTATTCACAAGGTACCTCTAGAAATAATATAGTAGGCCACATATGATCTGCTCTCATGCCTTTGAGTGATCTTAAGGATCAAAAGTGGTTAGCACCTCATCATGAGCCCTATTATCCATGCTAGATCTAGGTATATTCATGGGCTCATAAGTGTAGACACTCCTACTTGAATAATTAGGTTGTTCATGTGCTTGAATTATTTGCACCTCATGTGAAACCCACAAAACAATTCAAAAAATTCCTCAAAATTCAAAGTGTGAAATATTAAAATCCAATTCTTGAATAAAATTCAACACCCTAATAACACGTGAAATCCAAAGATCCATCCATAATAAAAAATCTTGCAAATCGATCCTAAGTCCCAAAATCCCAAAACTAAAAATAAAATAGTCTCCCAAATCAAACCTCATCCATAAACCAAAATTAAAAACAAATCCCAATCCCCAAATCAAACATCATCCTAGAATAAAAAACAATCCATCACAAATCAATTTTTTTAAGGACCTAGATCCCTTAAACCTAATCAATCATCAAGCTACCTCCATACTAGAATTGAAATCAAACCATCAAGTTACCTTTGAAATCACAAATCAAAAGAAAACCATCACAAAGGGTCCTAGACCTTACCCCAATCAAGTAAAAAACTAATCAATCATCATCAAATCAAAATATAAAATCAATCCTCATCCATTCAATCAAAATCAAATCAAAGTAATCAATCTACTCAAGTTCCTTGACCGAAAAATCAATTCCATCAAGTTACATAAGGTTCTAGACCCCATCTAAGTCCATAAAGAATCACTCCAACAATGGAAACCAATCCAAATCCTAAACCCAACCTTAGTGGTGTAGGTGCCTTCATCTATGGTGCAACTATACATTGAGTGGCATAGGAGTGCCTCTATGTGGTGTAAGTGCACCTTTGTGTGGCGCAAGAACCCTCAAGACTTGGCCTACACCCTATTTTGGAACAAGTGCACTCTTGTGGTGCACCTACACACTGAGTGGCACATGTGTACTACTTGGTGGTGTAAGTAATTCAAATCAAACATCCAAAATCTTAAAATCAAAATCAAATCAACCAATCATCCAATGGCATAAAGGATTGTTCGTGAGGTTGGGCCATAACTACTAGATTTTGTTGGTTCACAAGAACTAAAGGATTTTGCATAGGGCTAGATTGAGGTTGGGTCTAGTTTGGTTGTGGTCTTATCTTTAGAGGTAACTAGTTTGCAAGGGCTTGAGGTTGAGAGATTGAAACAAACCTAGTAACAGTAGTTACTCTAAAAGATCGTGGAGCTCCATTTGTTTTTGTTTGTATGTAAAGTCACTAGGTGAATTAAGAAGAATTGCACTTCAAAAGCATATAAATAATACTTCACCAAAAATCCTAGTTAAAGTGAGACCCAGTGTCCCATCGAGCATGCTAGAAACTGTTAATGGCCTAAATATCATTTTAGGATAAATGCACCATGCAGAGATGCCAAACATGGAAATTATCACTGATGTGGGACAAATCTATGAGACAATCTTTGGGATTAAAAGGTTGGCTCCGTATATATTCTAACCTAAGTCTAATTAGTTGGAGTGAAAGGGAGTGCGAGGTGAAAGAAAGTAAATAACATAAAGTAAAAGCTCATGCAGAATAGATTATACTTCTAAAATCCACTAGTGCTTTGCAAAGTTCACAATGTACAATATCAAATAGAAATGCAATAAGCATTACACAAGTATGCATCAGATAAACTCCTCCATGTAAAAAATAATAGTTAGAACTTCCAAAGTAATAACTTCTTATATTGATGATTTAGATAGTATTGAGTAGTCACCTATAATATAACATCAATCACTCTAGAAATTTACATAGAGGTTCCCTTGGATTGATTACAAAAGAACTGAGATAATGCTTCATATACAAGGCTCAATAACACATCTATATAATGTATAATCTGAACTATAGAAATACATCTTGGCCTTTATTTATAGAAAATGCCCATCCCACAATAGGAATTTCCCTCAAAACATTTAAATTTGAATTCTACATTTGGTGGAAGGAGAAAGTCCATTGAGAGATGAACAGTAAAAATCATGGAATTAAGCAAGGTGGCAAGCATAAATGCCCTTATCAATGGTTGAAGTACATTCTAAATTAATAGAATGTAATTGGATAGTGAATTTCAACTCTCTACTCTACACACACCAATCATTATCTACATGAATGTATAGTCTTAGATGTTGCAAGAGAAGGGGTCATTAGCCTTGAATGCTAGATGGTACCTATAGGATGAATTTGAAATGCATGATCTCATATCTTGTCCAAAATACACCACAAGTAGAAATTCCTTTGGAATGGTTTGAGGAAGTCGTGAACTTCAAAATGGATTTTGGGTTGTAACACTAATGAAAGTGGCCTAGGAATTACTTAACTCATTATAAACCATTAGATGGGATGTGATGTGGCATGATCTAATAACTCATGCTACTTCGAGGGAAACTTATTCTACCTTTTCTTCTAAAGTCCCTGGAGCATGACATGTGGCACCTATTAGGAAGCCCTATGAATAAAGTAAAAGGAAACAAAAGGTGGGCCCTATCACTAATAAATAATACTGAGCACAAAGGGGAAATGGACATGCCTACCATACTAATGTGGACAAATGGTAGGGGTCAACACTAAAACCTTTCTTTGATGCATCTGAAATCCTTGTGCATCATTAGATGCTGGATGATGTGGCATAATATAATGGCATGCACTACTTACACCTTCAAAGCATACAAACATTCCTTGCATGCACCCAAAAACTACAAAATTGCTAAGGCAAGAATACTTTGCATTAGTTGCTATCCATATTGGGGAATTTTCTAACCAAGGAAGGAGAATCTTATCACATGTAGTAAATAATTCACTACAAGCACTATGAAGCATGGACTTGGGCCTAAGTCAACAAGTCAATATAAAATAGATATCTCTTCATCAATAGGTATAGGTCATACAATGTGAAACTGAGGACATAGGTGGCACAAGCAGATGTAGGAGCTGGCAATGAACATATGAAGCAGAAGGAAGCAACACTCAAAAACAAATGGAGGAAGAGGACGTGGCTATCATTAATTAGCTTTCTTTTCACATGCTTGAGTATTATTTCATATCTGCTCAAAAACTATTAGCTCTAGAGGGCCCTTTATTTTAATTATGTTAATTTTAAGACCTTTTTATAATTGGCTATCTTCAAGAAGCCGTTATCTTTGAAAGGTAGTTATTGGGAGACCTGGCTATAAATTTAATGAGCTAGTCAATGTATGGATCTTTTGGCAAACTTTGTGTTGGTGATAGATCAGTTTTACTTTCTGTTCATTTGCTTTTATATATGGAATAGAAACCAATACAGTGGAGTTTGGATGATCATAAACTTTGTGTTATGGCTGTTTGAATTCATATTCTTCTTATGTTGGATATATTCCTGTTGATGTTGATGGTATTTCTAAATTGAAGTGGTTGGATATCTTTAATTCTTGCTCACTATTGTGAATTATCTATCTTTTGGTATATGGTTTATGGTGGTGATTGTATGATATATGGTGGAATTCTTTATTGATTCAGTTAATGTTATTGTTGCTGAAGTCTTTGCACTTCTTTGAATTTAGTTGTTTTTGGGATATATTGCCTTTAATGGTTTCTGGTCAAAAGCACTACCTTTTATTTGCTTTTTGGTTAAAAGCAATCTGAGTTTTCATTCATTGAACATTATAAGAAGGTAGCTGCACCTTGGTAAATAAGTAGAGAGTCATTGTAAAATACCATTACAATTGATTCAACTGTTCTTACATTTGTCACTTGTATGGGCGTGAGAATATAGAGTTAGGTGGCAAATCTGTAAACCAACAATGCTTAACTTGCTTGGTATTATAAATTTCAGCTACTATTTCTTTATCAGCTCACATTAACTTAAACTCTTCTTCAAAGGCCTTCTTTAATCTCTTCCATGTGTTTCAGGAGGCTTGGTCAAGTTCAGTATACTAGTCAATTGCTATACATCGCAAGGTAGTTGGAAAATATCATAGCCAAATCACTTTATCATCTTGCCAATTTGTTGTCCAGATTATCTCACAAGTCTTACAGTGCCTCACGGGATCCTCTGATTCATTTCCCATAAACTTGGGCAACTTCTGCTTTTCTCCACTGGGGATTACCATGGTTGTGTTCTGATGTAAAACTAGTGTCTAGAACCCACTTGCTAGGGAGTTTTAATTTGGACGTTCCAGTGCTACTCTCACACTCTCAACCACTTGAGAATCCTCACAGATTCATCATTACATGCACTTGTTTTGCCTTCAGAATTTCCTTTATACACCCTTGGCTTGGCTTCTCCTTCTATTAACAACCCTTTGATGCCTCAAAGTTTGCTCTCATACGCTCCTATTGACAACTCTTTGATGCCTCGAAGGTTGCTCTCATATGCTTCTATGAAGTAATTTGACTCTGACTCCCAACTTCCCTCGTCCAAAGAAGGTTGTCTTGACTCTTCAACTTGATTAGAAAGATCAATCCATGATTCATCTGGCAGTGGAAGGTGCCTTGATATCTCCTCCCACTCTTCCCTCATGTGATTATTTATAGTGGAAATGTGTTCTCTCTCTCGACTATGAATCCTACTCACACTATGACTAACTTTTACTTCAGGATGGACTTCGGCTTCATACTTTGGGGATCTCTCTTAGTCTTCTTCTATGTTCTCTTTGTTCTACTAAACTAAGAGATTATCTGATCTCTTGATCATGACCACGTGGTCTCTTCCCACCTTTATTAGGGTCTAACAACATGAATATCTTATATTGGACCTGATTTATTTTAAGTTAATGGCAACAATGTTTACCCTTCTATCTAATAAATGAATACTTGCAATAATGAAAAGAATTAACAATGCATACCAAATAGAGTAGTAAAAGTATATCTTTATTCTCACATGAAGTTATTATAGAAGTAGACCAGAGATGGTCGGCCAAGGATCAGAGTCAATCAACCTAGATCATACTGCCTTCCTTGACGATACAAATACTATATAAAAGACTTGACAGTTGCCAAGAGGAACACAACCATCAACTAATTGACTCGTCTAACTACCTGACTACTTGAGAGCCGACAAACAATTAATACATAGTCAGATAACCCATATTATCAAAACAATTTACACTGACTAAAAGGTTTTGTATAGAAAAAATGTGATTTTTAGAGATATCAAACCTTCTCCTATAGTTGAGCAATTAAATAAAAGTGTGAAGTCTACATTACAGTTACAACCAAAGACTGAGGCAACTACACTTGAGCTAAACTATAGGTGTAGGTTGCACTTGATGAGGAGGCACGAGTACTAAGAGATCAAAAAGCTTTGAGGAGGAAGAACTTCCACCTTTGCTTTTAAGGAGGTCCACTTGATAGAGGAGAGAACTAGAGAGCTATAGCCCACTTTATTACATACATATTTTTTCTTTGATTACTAACACTAATAAACCTCAAACCGTGAAAAAGGTAATGGAGATGGATGATAGCGAGTCCTAAAGATTGACCATGGACGATGAGATTGGTACATTAAAAAAGAATAACTTTGGAGCTTAGTTTAATTACTAAAAGGAAGGAAGCCTATTAATTATAAATGGGTCTTCAAGAATATTTTTTAGATGGTAGTGTTGGGAAATACAAGGCAAGGCTAGTTGTGAAAGGATATTCCTAGATTGAGTGGATTGACTTTAGTGAGATTTTTTCTCCAGTTGCTAAGTTGACATCCATTTTTTTTTAAAAAAAAAAATGCGCCTGGTAAACTTTTTAACGTGACCAGCGACGCTGGTGCGACACGCCCTTTGGGTCCACGTGAATACTTTTGCCCGAAGCAATGAATTGGTGAGGCCACAATTGGGGGACCTCATCCCCTAGGAAGAACACTTCAAACCCGTGAGCTCATTGGCCCAGCGAAGGCGTAAAGCCTTGCGAGCTCGTTGGCCCAGCGGGGGTTTGAACTTTGGTGGCCGCCACTACAACTGAGTGACTTAACCATCGAACCATGCCATCATTGGCTAAGTTGACATCCATTTAGTTCTTATTATATATTGTAGTTTCTTTTGACCTTGAGATTTAGTAGATGGATGTGAAGATATTTTTTTTTGCATGGTGATTTGGAGGAACAAATCTACATGACACGGCTTGAGAACTATTTTGTAAAAGGTAAGGAGAGATTGGTTTATATTTAGAAATCTTTATATGGTCTCAAACAGTCACCTAGAATGTGATACCAAAAGTTTAATTCTTCTGTGTTGAGATTGGGATTTGTGACGTCCAAATTAGATGACTATGCTAATTACAAACAAGACAGTGATTGTTTTGTCATTATCACTTTGTATGTCAATTATATGTTATTTTTTGGCAATAATAATGATGTGATTAGGGACTTGAAATCTCAACTTTTTGCATAGTTTTATATGAAGGACTTAGGCCTACTAAGTTCATCTAAGATACGAAGATCAAAAGAGAGGAAACAAAAGATTTCATTGGGCCAAAGTAAGTATAAGAACTTTGTGTTGCAACGTTTCAACATGGTAGATAGTAGACTAGTAAGTGTTCTTATTTCAGAGGGGACAAAGTTATTAGTTCAATAATGTCTATTTACACATATTAAGATGGAGAATATGTCTCATGTTCCTTCTACTAGTGTTTCTAGTAGACTTATGTATGATATTGTTTGCACAAGACCAAACATTGCCCAAGTAGTGGGAGTCTTGAGTCATTTCATGACTAACCTTGGTAGGGATCATTAGGTTGCAGTGAAGAGGGGTTTTAGTTATTTTTGATGTAATTACAAGTACTCTATGTGTTATCAAAGAGGTAAGGCCTCAGGAGTCCAAGACTACTTAGTTCAAATATAGGGGTTTGTGGATTCAAATTGGGCAAGGGATGTCGACAGTAGGAGATCTACTAGTGGTTATGTCTTTAACTTGTTTAGTGGTGTGATTAACTGGATGATTAAGTGATAGGGTGTGGTTGCTATATCCAATACATATGTAGAGTACATGGAAGCTACTTAGGCCTATAAGGAGGCCATTTGGCTTTAGAGATTGTGTTTAGATGTTGGTTTAAGTCATGGAGCACTTTAGATTGGATGTGTGATAGTTAGAGTGCCATCAACTGGGCAAAGACCCTGACTTTTCATGTGTAGATGAAGCACATTAATGTACAATATCATTTTGTTCATGACATGGTAGATGATGGGAGGGTGATACTTGAAAAGGTTGACATCTTTGATGAATGTTGTAGATGCACCAATAAAGCTAGTGAGTACAAAAAGTTTTAGGTGGTGAGATGAGTCTATGGGCCTCTCAACCCCTAGTTGTTAGTTTTGTTGATGATGTTTCCCTTTTACTCTTGCAAGGCATATGACAAGTAAGATCGAATGTTAGGAAATGTGTCATAAACCTTGCATCCTAATGTTTGTATTATTTAATTATTATTTGTATTTATTTATTATTGTTTTCCACATGGAGAATGGGTGTTCCACTTTGACTTGGCTAATAATGCCATGTGTAAGAAGTTGTAAGAGCATATAATGTCACAAAGATGTGTAAGAGCATCTCATGAGATTGTAAGTTTTGTAAGAGATCTTATAACAATTCTATGACATGCGTAAGAACATGTAAGAGGGGATTTATATTGTTGAATTGACTTGTTGACCAACTTATGACACATGTTATGATGTATCATAGAGCATCTTTAAATGGGGATATTGTAGCCAAAATGGAGCACCCAACTTGGAGAGTGGGTTATGACAACTTATGACAATGTAAGAGGATCTACTTGTTACAAACAAAAGGTAAACAACTATAAAATGGAAATCTAATTTTAACTATAAATTTGATTATTCAGTGTATACCATTAGGAGATAACATGAAAGAGAAAACAAATCAGCAACACATGCAAAAGATAAAACAGAACAACCAACACATAACACTATGATTACATGGAGAAACCCTTTGGAGAAAAAACTCCACATAGAAGAGAGGACAAGTCTATATTATCTTTGAAATAGATTACAATACATCAACTCCCAATCTCCTCAAATGTCTTCAATCCGGCAACACCTATGAACAAAATAAAACTCATACAAACTTCACTTCCAAGCACCAAATATATAGAAAATGAGTACCCACTAAATGTGGCATCCAAAATGGTCAAAATCCAACACCCTATCTTGGGATTCCTTCATGTACACCCAAAATAGCCTCTTACAGTTGTCATAAGACATCTTTCATGCATGGGCACCTAGGGACAAGAATAGGTAGTTGCATGTAATAATTGTTGTCATAAGCCACCATAGAATCTCTTACATCTTATTACAGGTGTAAGATGTCATAACATCCTAAAAATAGGCAAATCCTCAAGATGGTGCCTAGATTCTCCCAATTCACCTTTTACCATGACCATGATGCTTTGACCAGTAAATGTAACTCCATAACAACCTACCGGTAACATAATTAATTACTATTGCCAGTAATAATTATTTACTGTACCAGTAAATATGTTTTAACCACTGTCAGTGAAACTCTACATCCCTTATGGGTGAATTACAAACAATAATAAGATTAAATAAACATGGAATTTACAAGGTTGATGGCAACTTAATTCTAAGACTGCTAAAAATAACCCATTGGACTCCTTTTGGAATAGGGTGTTGGAATTTAGGATCTTGGTTTGGGTGCCATTTCGGGTCATGGGATTAGCTCACAATTTTTTTAAACCATAAATGTTTTGTGTTTGTTCTCCTTCTATTTATTAGGTGCTTGAGATGGAGGTTTCATAATTGAACTATAAGGTATATTATGTTGTTAGAATTACTCTAGATCTATATGTTAGTATAATATCTTGTGAAGGTTTGGGCTAAGATTTGTATTGTAAATGTATTGGTGTTGCTACAAATACTCAAGTTTGGAGGCTAGGTTTTTTTTCGAAAGAGTTTTCCCAGGGTAAACTTTGTATTATGTGGTGAGCTTTTTTGTGTTATTTTCTTCCTTAAATTGTTTGATCATATTGGTGTGGGAAGTGTTCCACTATTTTTTCTTCCTTTCATGCATCACACTCAATTGTAAAAAATCTATGTCACAAATTCACTTCAATTTTTACATTACAAACAATATTTTGACAACAAGATGACACTCCAAATCAAACTTAATTTTGTCATAGATTACATAACATACATAATGCAAAACCAACACAACATGACTAGGAAGTATTAATGACCCACACAAACAACTAACAACAACTTGACAAGAAGATTTTGACCTTATTAATGCACTTATTTACTACAAATGAACTTGTAACAACACAAAATAAAAGAATGCTAAAACTACTAAATATTTTAGTTGCACTTAGTATTTTAGTAAATGTACAATGAAAATCAAGCATTAATACTAACAATGAACAACTTACCAAAGAGGTACCACTAAGCACACATCATCAAGTCATGCATACGACAAACTTATGGATTTAAGTTGGCCTTGTTAATGGATCACTTGGAGAGGTCAAAGATATTGTATATCCTATTAGATCTAAACCCTCATATTTGCCTACATACATTATAGTAAAGTTTGATAACTACAATGGTTCAGCATGGGGACCAAACATACCCAAAAACTATATGAATACAACCTATATCATGAGGAAACTATAGAAAAATACCACTATCCATGGCATGGACAATTACTAGACACAAATTACAAGGCCTTATATTAAACAAAACCATAATCAATATCAGTAAAACTAAAAGACAAGGCCTAACATTTATAGCTATGCTTAGAGTTAAATCCATAAAAGGCCTTCATATAGAACCTAGGCTCTATTTCGATCACTACTCTAGAATGAAAAACAACCCCTACAACATTGTTAGAAAGAAAGAAGAGACTTGTCTACAACTACTCTCTTCATAACAAATATAAGTATGTAAATTTCATTGGAGGCTCTCTCACATGACAATTTAAAATCCTTGTTTCAATATTTTATTTATCCTCCTCCTAAAAAAAAAATCCATAACTAATCAATTACAATGTTTATATAAGTAGATAGTCATCAATTAAAAAAAAAAAATAAAAAAAAAAAATAAAAAAAAAATAAATATAGCAGAAGATTTGACCTCCTTGTTAATAATTCATAGTATATTATTTAATTACATGTCATATCCCTTAAGTTTGCCATGGACCCGTTCATTGCAACTCCTAAAGGTGGAGGTGATAGTCATTGGTAGATTCTCTTTCTCCAATCACCACTTGTAATCACTTTTATCCATTACGTCTCCACCCACAACACATTTCTGCAAAATTGCCTCCTCAGGCTTCCCTGCAGGACACACCTGCAAACTATTTCGTCACGCATGGAGATTTATTGCAGTCTAAACACCCACCGTTTAGCCAAATCTCTGCATTCACATTCCTTACTTCCAAAATTTAAAAAATGTTACAGAAAATTCCCACAACACAGAAAAATGGTGGTTCGGTCTTCCATTTCAGAAGCAAAAGGAGTTCGATGGGGTTGCGAGATCGATTCCATGGATAACGCATATCGGTTGCAGAATTGGCTGAACAAAGAGGGTCTTCCGCCTCAAAAGCTCGCAGTTCAGAAGGTCGACGTGGGTGGCAGAGGACTCGTAGCCCTTAAAAACATACGTAAAGGGGAGAAATTGCTTTATGTTCCCCAAAGTCTCATTATTACCCCTGACTCTGTAAGTTTTGCTTATTTCAATATTTATAGAACCAAATTGATGGGTAGAACCTTTGAAATAAATCATTCTGCTATACAGTTTAGTATGTCTTTTAATTTGTTGTACAAATTCAATGTATACATTCGGTCTTTAAATTGGGACTTTATAAAAATCTTTATGCAGTAATGGGAGACCTGAAACATATATATCTGCCATTTAATATAAGGTGTAAATTTGAACATGTGGGAAGTTGTGAGATATATGTGAGCATAACCAATCTTTTCAAATCGTAAGGAATGTAGGCCAAGCTTACTCCAAGCTTATTCGACGCCCTAGTTGCAAGACGTGCGATTCTAGGCTTACTTTGGCGTTTATTGCAACGATATTCTTGTTGCAAATAGGCTGTTTTTTTTGTTGCCATTGCATTTTTCATCATTTTACATGTTTTTAACTCCGCCGATGTTTTTCAAATTTTGCCATTTGCAAACTGATTCACTCTTTGGCTTGTGCAGACGTTGCTAAGTCCGACCAATGCAACGTTTGCACTGTGCATGGTGGACCATATATATATATATATATATACTGGTCTCAAAGAGCATTAGATCTTGTGGATGCAATTACAATCATTTCATATATATATATATACATGTGCAAATATGTTTCTTGCAGTGAAACTCGCCAGCCCATTTCACTCCATTTCCCCTCTCGTTTATGATGCCATCATACTTCTCATTTCCAGAAACTATGCTCCAACAAGTTAAAGACTAGCCCATAACGTTTTTTTTATAGGTAAAGTGAGGGTGTGGGTCCTCTCCCCTTTTTTATTAACTAACAGAAAGTAAGACGCATTTTTCCAAGCAGAAGGGTCGACTGTAAAATGATCCTGTTCTGATTACATAACACTGCTATAAGTAGCTTCGGGCATAAACAAAATCTACCATTATGACTGGCTAAACAGATCTTGTCGACTAAGTAAACCTTCCTCATAAGCCTGTTTTTGACAAAATTGCCCAGTAACTATATCTGGGACTGCTGATAACAATTACAATTTACGTGTATGTAAAATGCCCCTCGACCTAGTATAATTGTAGGACAAAATATACTATAACGAACCAGATATTAAAGACTAAAAGAGCTACTTGAGCATGAACTAGACAAAGGACCTCAACATCTGCCTTCAGGGCCATAGGAGTCATCCTCCATCTTCACCAGAACTGCTCTGCGTGCTAGGAAGTTGATGACCTTCTCAGCTCTGGCAACCAAAAATCGTTCTTGTGAAGGAGAGTTTTTGACAGGGTGGAGAAGGTTGGCCATATCTACAGCTGGTCGATAGCCTTCTATCCAGCATCCCTCCTACAAGAAGGGTTGGATGGCAGTTACCTCTTTCACCATAGCCTCCATGCGGGTCTCCACCTCACAAACCATGTGCAGTGACGCGAGGCCTCTGAATTCAAAACCCGAGCATGGCAGTTATATGAGCCTCTCTACACTGGTATTGCCTATGGCAGGCTCTAAACTAGTGTGAAACTTCTCCCATATGTAAAATTTTCTGAGTGCTTTTGTCATCTCCTTATCTCTCGTGATCTTGAGTATGTTGTGGACAAACTTTGAAGCTATCTCCGAATTCAGTCTGTGCTGGACCACACTTTCTATGTAATCCTGCCCAAGAATTTCTATGATGGTGTCCTGAACATCTTCTTCCTGGAAGAAGAAAACCTTCTTCAGCCGTGATGGGGTGATCTCCTCAAGGAAAGCCATCTGCTGAACAATTACCCCTAGAACGATCTTCATTGTTGTGGTAGATAGCAGAATCCAAAGCAGCTTGAAGGGAGTGAAATGTGATGAATGAGCCCGTTGGTGTGTGAAATAAATTCAAGTGCCCTGTAATAATGACCATATCACCTCCAGCAAGGATCTATAAACACTTACATCACAAGCCTCACCCTCTTTAATCCACATGTGGCCAATCCTGGCCATCTCCTGCAATGATCGGAAGTTATAATTGCCTCCGCTTGGTCAACACCCCAGTTGGAAAGAAAATCGGCCACCATGTTTACTTCCCGGTAGCAATAGGAGATTGCGAATTCCTCCAATGTATCTAAGATTGATATTATTTCTTTCATGATGTTTTGAATTTTTCAATTTAAGGAAGCCCTCTTCTTTAGACTTTGTAGGATGACTTGTGAGTCTGCTTCAATAATCACCTTGTGTTGGGGATAGGATTTGAGCAATTGCAGACCTAGTAGGAGGGCCTCTACCTCCACTTCGTTATTTGTGCCTGGTTATAATTTCTTTGATGCTGCCTTGTTTAGAGTACCCTTAGAATCTCTGATTATGCAACCTGCCTCTGAGGGGCTTGGGTTGCCTCTAGAGGCCCCATCAAAGTTCATTTCCTAGAATTTTGGTGGAGGGGGAATCCACTTGACTCCGGATTGATCCTTAGATGTAGAATTTGAAATGGCCAGCCCATTAACGGGGAAGGCAAACCCATAACATTACTCGTGATACATGTATACATATACTTGTATGTCTCTATACATACATACATACATATATGTACATACACGAATGCCATGTTCTCTATACATAGATATATATATTAAAGTGAAAGTCCCCTAGCTTCCACCAATAGGGTTTTATACAGTGTACCTTGGGGACACGTCCCCGGGGGTTTTCGATCGCCTTGGAATCGCAAGTCGTTCTGGGGGTGTGGGGTCAAGGACAAAACGTCCTCTCGTCGTCCCGGATCTGCAACAGTGTTTGGGGATGTCTGAGGGACGCCTCCTACACAAGGGGAATGCCCCCTGGGAATGTCCCGTTAACTGGGGACTCCTACACGTCCTGAATTTGTCCACAAGGGTCAACAAAACAATTAAAAACGCAAAAAAATGCTGCAAAAAAACACAATAAAGTAAAACTTGAAAACCCTAAATCACTTCGTTGTTTCTACTTTCCTTTGACGATTTCACAGACATGATAGAGACTAAACATGATACAGATGCGAATAGAGTGAAAAGTTAAAACTAAAAATCGACGAGTATTACTGAGGTTAGTTACTTAGTATTATTGATTAGTGATTACGTATTTTTCACAGAATCACATCTGTAATATACACCCCACTGTATATGTTTTCGCACTGACTGATTTTTGTGTTTTTGCTGGTTTGCAGTTTAGGGTTTTATTGCATGTTTTGCATGTAGGGTTTTTTTTGCAACAATATCATAGAAAATACGGCATATACAGAAAACCCAGAAAAAACTAAGATAGATATAAACAAAATAGCACCAACCCAGATTGTATTTGACCAAAATATGAATTATGAGTACATACCCATATCACCGTTTACAACTTCGTCCGGATGCTGTTGCCGGACCAGCAATAATGCCACTGTAGGTTGCTCACAACTTCAAGAAATGGAATGACATAGCAATGCAAATACAAAGGACTGGTCTGCAGTCTCCAAACGCCAAGGTTAGCATGGATATGAGCCACGAACTTGCTTGTTTTATCACCATTAAACCCCCACGTCCAGCAGCAGGTGTACGACCCCTTTGGAGTGATGTGGCAGCACTAAAACCCACCCAAACTTCACTCAAAATCCACGATTCTGGTCTGATATTCTTTGCAGAGGTAAAGCGACCTGGTTTGTGAAGTATTGAGCCACAAACAAAGCCTCACGAACTCCAAAACTCCTCACAGGGTGTACGGCCTGTCCTGTAGATGTACGGCCCAGCAATATCAATGCCAATGCAGCCACAAACAATGCACAAATCACTCAGAACTGCTGCAAATCTGATAATTATCGGCTGCCCATGAAGTCTCTAACAAATATGATCTTCCCTTCAAATCTTCTTCGAATCTCCGTCAATAAATGCACAAATGAATCCTCTGAATGAAGACTCCAATGTCCCCTCCCTGATGCACTCTTTCATACACGAGGAAAGGCAATCTGCAAAGGTTCTCGTCTCTGCAAATCGATATCAAAACCCAAAGAGCCAAGCTCCAAACCCTAAGCACGAGCAACTCAAAAGCAAGAGCAATATTCATAAAATCAAGCATGACAAATGAAGTCACTTTTGGGTCTTTTATTTGTCTTCCTTCTCCAACACCCAAGAGAGTAATTTAATTTAATTTTTATTTAAAATCATCTCTTTGTACCACCATGAGGGCGTCCATCCCTAGGAAGGTCACTTTAAGTCATAACTTAAATAAAGTGACTTTATAACCTTACTTTATATTATGTCGGTCTCAGAAGTAAATACGAATTAAATCTTTAATTTAATTCTTTTCTCACCAACTGGAGTTTCCTAGTGATATCGAGACCCTGAATTCACATGTCCTGTCCAACCATATCTGCCCTGCTAATAATAGCAACCCTGGCTCCCGACTTACTAAAAATAGTAAGTCACTGAGATGACTTCCTATACACATCCACTAGCCTACGGAAGTCAATTATAGGCTAGTCCTGATCCTCTGGAGTGAGCTAAGTGGGGGACATTACAGTCCGCCCTTCCCAAGATTGCTTGTCCTCAAGCAACCTCAACTCTGGATGCTGCAGTATCTGCTCACTCTTCCAGGTGGCGTCTTCTACCGGCAAATTCTTCCACTTGACCAAGTATTCCTTGATAACACGTTTTCTCAGGTGCCTCTCCCGAGTATCTATGATAGCCTTTGGTACTAGGATCAATTTACCCTCTTCATCCAAGGGTGGAAGCTCTGCAGAGGGAATTATATTATGGCCAAGAGCCTTCTTAAGCCTGGAAATGTGGAACACATTATGCACCCTGCTATCTGATGGAAGCTCAAGCTCATAAGCCACCTCACCCACTCGTCTGATAATCTTGAAAGGACCATAAAAATCTGGGTTTTAACTTCTCTGCTCCACTCTTCTTGAGAGTGGACTGCCTATAGGGTTGGAGTCTCAAGTACACCATGTCTCCAACCTCAAAACTCCTCTCCACTCGGTGCTGATCAGTGTACAACTTCTGCTGATTTTGTGCCTGTTGTATGTTCTCCCTAAGCTCCCTGAGGATATCTTGGCTGTCCTGTAGAAGATCCTTAGCCTTAGGCACCCGACTGTCACCAAGCAAGAGATTTGTAAAGCAAGGGGCATCATAACCGTAGAGTGCCCTGAAAGGAGTCATCTGAATGGACATATGGTGTGTAGTATTGTAACAGTACTCCCCTAGGTGCAACCATCTGATCCAAGCCTTCTGCTACCCCGAAACATAATTACGTAGGTACCCCTCGATCCATTTATTTACCATCTCTGTTTGTCCATCAGTCTGCGGGTGGTAGCTAGTGCTAGGAGTCAACTCTGTACCACACAACCTGAACAACTCCTGCCAGAAAATGCTCAGGAACCTGCTGCCCCTGTCACTGACTATGCTCCTGGGTACCCCGTGTAACCTAAATATCTCCCTGAAAAATAGATCAGCCACTTGAGCAGCTGTGTAGGTTGCTGAAATAGCAAAGAAATGTGCAAATTTGGTGAGTCTA
The DNA here is from genome assembly GCA_027924645.1 of Cunninghamia lanceolata. NCBI lineage: Eukaryota > Viridiplantae > Streptophyta > Pinopsida > Cupressales > Cupressaceae > Cunninghamia > Cunninghamia lanceolata. Next base: position 5,768,210 of record BSBN01000165.1, on the reverse strand, counting down.
TCAACCACCACATAGATGCAATCCTTACCCTGTACCTTCGGCAACCTTGTAATGAAATCCATGGAGATGCATTCCCATTTCTGATTGGGAACGGGTAATGGCTGTAGTAATCTCACTGGAAAGGTATGTTCATGCTTATTCTGTTGGCAAATGGGGCACTCACGAACATACTTCTGTACCTCGTCCTTTAATCCTTTCCACGTAAACCTCTCCCGAATCTGTTTGTATGTCTTAAAGAATCCAGGATGGCCAGCCATTGGTGTGTCATGGAAAGTTTTGATAATCTTCTATTTGAACTGTGAATTGGGCACCAAAAATATTCTATCCTTGTACATAATCAAATCACTCACCACAGAATATTTTTCATCTCTGATGGTGCCCTCAACGACTCCTGTAGCCCAAGAGTCTTTAACATACTCTGCTATGATCTCATCCTTCCAATCAGCAGAGATCTCACCAACCAAACACAAGTGAGGTCGTCTGGACAACGCATCTGCAACTACATTTTTCTTCCCTTTGACATACTCAATGTCAAAGTCATAAGCCTGCAGTCTGCTGACCCACTTTTGTTGTCTGTCATTCAGGTCTTTCTGGTTCATGAAATATTTGATGCTATTATGATCTGTCCTAATTATGAATCTACCCCCAACCAGGTACTGCCTGAATTTGGCCAATGCATGCATAATGGCCAACATCTCTCGGTCATATACCGAGTAACTCCTCTCCACACCCCGAAGTTTTCTGCTCTCAAAAGCTATCGGGTGCTTCTCCTGCATTAGCACAGCCCCAATCCCCTCTCCAGAAGCATCACACTGTAACTCAAAAGGTTTAGCAAAGTCAGGGATTGCTAAAACTGGGCATGTAGACATCAAGTGTTTGAACCTGTCAAAGCACTGCTGGGCTATGTCACTCCATCCAAAGGCTACCTTCTTCGTTAGATCAGTCAATGGTGCTGCTATCTAGGAGAACCCCTTCTGTAAAACCCACAAAGTCCAAAAAACCCCTTAAGCTGTGTGAGGTTTGTGGGTGGAGGCCAATCAATTATTGCCTTTATTTTCTCTGGGTCCACTCTAACTCCATCTGCATTGATAATGTGGCCAAGGTAAAGTAATTCTGTCATTCCAAAATCACATTTAGATTCCTTGGCGTAGAGTGAATTACTCTCCAGGATACTCAAAACCTCCTCTAGGTGTCTCAAATGGTCTTCTCAAGTCCTGTTGAATATTAGAATATCATCAAAGAAGATCAAAACAAATTTCCTGAGCTGCTGTCTGAAAATCTGATTCATACAACTCTGAAAGGTCGCAGGTGCGTTAGTCAACCTGAAGGGCATGACTAAAAACTCAAAATGACCATAGTGACATCTAAAAGTAGTCTTCTCAACGTCCTCTGCCCTCATCCTGATCTGATGGTATCCAGATCTCAAATCAATCTTAGAAAAATAGCAGGCACCATGTAGCTCGTCTATCAATTCATCTATCCTGGGAATTGGGTACCTGTTTTTTTATAGTTTTCTTATTCAAGGCCCTGTAGTCAATACACATTCTGATTGTCCCATCCCTCTTCTTAACCAATACAACCGCAGAAGCAAATGGGCTCTTGCTAGGCCTAATATGTGCCATCTCCAGAAGCTCCTTGATGGTTTTCTCAATCTCATCCTTAAGCCTCTTTGGATGACGGTATGGTGTAATCATGATGGGCTTAGTCCCATCCTCTAGCTCGATGACGTGCTCTGTTCCTCTGTCAGGAGGTACTCTAGGTGGTATATCCCCAAACACCTTACTGTGCTTGGTTAATAGCTTCTGAATATCGGGATGGTAACTGTCCTTCTGTTGTGGTGGAGACTCGGGCATAATAAGACACTCTGCTGCCCACTCAACCTGATCATGTCTCAAGAGTCTCTCCATCCTTCGCAGCGATACAACTCTAGGCCCACCATCTGAAATTCCCCTAAGGCATATTTTCCTCCCATTATATTCAAACCTCATTTCCATCTTCTTGAGATTTATCGTGAACTCCTCCAACTGGTTCATCCAATGCATGCCAAGCACTACATCTGTCTCCCCTATGCCAACCACGTAGAAGTCATCCACTAGCTCATAGTCCCCCATGATGATTTTCAACCCTGAAATCTTCCTGGTACAATGTATTTTGAATCCGTCGGCAACCATCACCTTAAAGCCTTCAAATTCTTCCACTTTTAGTCCTCTGCGAGCAACTAATCCCTCATCAATAAAATTGTGAGTGGCTCCCGTATCAATAAGGGTGATAATACGCTGCCCACCTAGTACACCACGCACCCTAAATGAACCAACCTTCTGGAAACTTGACAGCTGGGCAATACAACCACCACTATCAGCACTGTGATGGGAAGCTCTCTCATCCCCACTGTCACGACACTCTGAATGCTGATCTAACTCTGTATCTGATCCCTCTGAATGTGATTCTTCAGCTGAGTAGTACTTAATTAGTTTGGCCTTAGCCTTCTGTGAGCACTTATGCGAAGGGTCCCATGGTTCTTTGCAATGGAAACACAATTTCTTCCTTCGGTACTCATTCAACTGTTCATCTGTCAATCTATTAGATCTATCCCTGTGCTGATCCACATCCCTGTGGAATGGTTTTTTCTCCTTCTCCTTATCCCTCCTATGAAAAGATCCCTTAGACTGAAACTTACTCCTCCACACTGATGATTCCATGTCTCGGGCCTTTTTCATAGCCTCTTGGAGTGTAGCAGGGTCAAATCCCTTAACCCAACCACGGAGTGGGTCTGATAGTCCATCAATGGAGAGAATCACTAATCTACGCTCAGATAAATCTGGGACCATGACCGAGAGGTCTTGAAACTCAGAAATGTAGGAGTCTAATGATGCAGTCTGCCTCAACTGTGCTAACTCCTTAAACTGCAGTTCTGGGTCCTTCTTGTCAAATCTGTCGATCAGACAGGCTGTAAATTCTACATATGAAGTAATCTGATCATGCCCAAGTGTGACCTTCCCGTTACTCCACTTGTGTGCTACTCCCTCCAAATGCAATGTAGCATAAGTGATGGCATCCTCCTCCGGCATAGGACTAATCTGCAAATAACTATCTAACTTCTGCACCCAAGCTCTAGCAGTGGTTTTTCCCAATCCATCAAAATAGGGAAGTGTCATCTTACTCACTTTCTTCTGTAGTTCCTGGTTCTGAGGTCTACCTCCTCTGCGAGGTCTATTCCTTAACCTAATGTCAGAGTATTCTGCAAAAGTCATCTCAGCTCTGAACTCTGCACTAGAGGCTCTCCAATCCCTCAATCTCATCCTGAAACTCGGCCTGTGTGGGATCTTGTTCAGGAACATGGTTCCTGGGAACGAATGTAGGGATACCAGGTTTGTCTCCTGCTGTAAACTGCGAAGCCCTCCTATGAGTCACTGAGGCCTCGTCCTCATCATATCTGACCCTGTGTCTGTCACCATTGTGATTTCGATCTCCATTATTTCTGTCCCCTAGGATCCTGTCACCATTATGTCTATCACCCACGTTATGCCTGTTCCTGTCTCCATCATTGTTCTGATTCCTGTCACCCTGATTATTTCTCTGTCTATCACCGTCATTGTTCCTATTCCTGTCACCATTGTACCTGTTCCTGTCACGATGATTTTCTCTGTTATTCAACCCATCAAGCAACTGTGCAAGGGAGTGTCCTATCTTAGCCTGTGTCTCCATCATCTCCCGTCGAGAATCCCTCAACTCTCTCTCTAATGCCACTGAGCTCCTGGTGAGCACATTCAGGATCTCTCGTAAACTAGGCTCCTCAACCTCCCGGTCACCCATTTCTTCTGCGTGTTCCGTATTTGGTGGTAACTCTCCTGAAAATGGGTCTGTGCGCGAAACTAAAGAATCTTCGTTAGTAGCTGCAACCACTATCCCCTCCTCAAATGGATCAACTATAGGTACTGGTCGCTCAGGTCCTACTAACTGTGGTATTTCACTTCCCTGAGTTCCTTGCCTTGCTCTGGTATGTCTAAAAGGATATCTATCCGACGGTCGCATGTCTCATTTTTCAACTGCATGTCATATTGTCCCCACAGGATGGCAAGATTTTCTGCTCTGATACCATGTTGAGACATGGACCAGCTAGGACTCAAACCTAGGACCTTCCATTTGTTGCTGGAGTGCTCTACCATTGAGCTATTGGCCCCTCTTGGACCAGTCCATCATCGGTCCGGGTGTGGCTTATTTCCAACACCAACACCCCCCCTTAAGCCACACCTCTCGTGTGCTTGGGGCTCCTAGCCTGGGCCTGGCTCTGATACCACTGTAATATACACCCCACTGTATATGTTTTCGCACTGACTGATTTTTGTGTTTTTGCTGGTTTGTAGTTTAGGGTTTTATTGCATGTTTTGCATGTAGGGTTTTTTTTGCAACAATATCATAGAAAATACGGCATATACAGAAAACCCAGAAAAAACTAAGATAGATATAAACAAAATAGCACCAACCCAGATTGTATTTGACCAAAATATGAATTATGAGTACATACCCATATCACCGTTTACAGCTTCGTCCAGATGCTGTCGCCGGACCAGCAATAATGCCACTGTAGGTTGCTCACAACTTCAAGAAATGGAATGACATAGCAATGCAAATACAAAGGACTGGTCTGTAGTCTCCAAACGCCAAGGTTAGCATGGATATGAGCCACGAACTTGCTTGTTTTATCACCATTAAACCCCCACGTCCAGCAGCAGGTGTACGGCCCCTTTGGAGTGATGTGGCAGCACTAAAACCCACCCAAACTTCACTCAAAATCCACGATTCTGGTCTGATATTCTCTGCAGAGGTAAAGCGACCTGGTTTGTGAAGTATTGAGCCACAAATAAAGCCTCACGAACTCCAAAACTCCTCATAGGGTGTACGGCCTGTCCTGTAGATGTACGGCCCAGCAATATCAATGCCAATGCAGCCACAAACAATGCACAAATCACTCAGAACTGCTGCAAATCTGATAATTATCGGCTGCCCACGAAGTCTCTAACAAATATGACCTTCCCTTCAAATCTTCTTCGAATCTCCGTCAATAAATGCACAAATGAATCCTCTGAATGAAGACTCCAATGTCCCCTCCCTGATGCACTCTTTCATACACGAGGAAAGGCAATCTGCAAAGGTTCTCGTCTCTGCAAATCGATATCAAAACCCAAAGAGCCAAGCTCCAAACCCTAAGCACGGGCAACTCAAAAGCAAGAGCAATATTCATAAAATCAATCATGACAAATGAAGTCACTTTTGGGTCTTTTATTTGTCTTCCTTCTCCAACGCCCAAGAGAGAGTAATTTAATTTAATTTTTATTTAAAATCATCTTTTTGTACCACCATGAGGGCGTCCATCCCTAGGAAGGTCACTTTAAGTCATAACTTAAATAAAGTGACTTTATAACCTTACTTTATATTATGTCGGTCTCAGAAGTAAATACGAATTAAATCTTTAATTTAATTCTTTTCTCACCAACTGGAGTTTCCTAGTGATATCGAGACCCTGAATTCACACGTCCTGTCCAACCATATCTGCCCTGCTAAAAATAGCAACCCTGGCTCCCGACTTACTAAAAATAGTAAGTCACTGAGATGACTTCCTATACACATCCACTAGCCTACGAAAGTCAATTATAGGCTAGTCCTGATCCTTTGGAGTGAGCTAAGTTGGGGACATTACAACATCAATAAATACTAAAACTGAAACGTATTGTTCACATTAGTTGTATAGTGTATACATAAGATTTAAAGATAGTAGATACTAAAATCTAATACAGTATAGCATAACTATATACTAAACTAGTACAATGTAATACTAATTTAGTAATTATTGTATATGCATGTAAAGAAAAATCTTGATAATCATAATATTGATAATAATAAGGAAAATACACAAAAAAGCTAAATGCGCTCAATATGTGAAGGGAACAAAACAATGCTAATATAGCCATGATAGCATTGTCCATACATTGAGCACTCCAGCACCTTATAGGTTATTTCAAAATGATGTCCTTTGTTTCAAATTTCCCGCTAAGCACTTCAGTATAGGCAGAGGCCAGCGTACAGGTGGGATGTAGAGCCTAAGGAGCCACAACAACTTGATGATGACCACGATGTGCAGATGGCATTGGAGGATCCACTTCCTTCTAACAATTCTAGTGATGAGGAGTTTCCTACATATGCTGCTGTTGCTGATGATGATTCTGATTTTTGAGTTTTTAGCTATAGATATCGTTTTTGGCAATTTGATTTGTCATTTTGATGCTTGTCACTTGTATAATGAGATTATGAGACTCTACTTGGTACTTTGAACTTTCAAACTACTTATAAGTTTATAACTTGAATATTTCAATTTGAAATGGATTATGATTTTCATCTACTATGAGTATGAAGTTTGAATGATCATTGATATTCAATTGTTCAATGTTTAAAGTTTCTTAGTTTACTATTTAGTTTAAGTTACCTCAACATGTATCTCTTTTTAGTTTTTATTTTTTAACTTTTTTAACCTATATATTTTTATTAAAATATATTATATCGCCGTCCCCTCGCCGTCCCCTCGCCGTCCCCAAAATTTTGGGAAATTTTTGCCGTCCCTGGAAACCCGTCCCCCTATCCCTCTGTCTCGGAAACTCGGAGAAAAACACTGGTTTTATATGTCTAGGAGGCATTCTGGCTAGACCATAGACATATATATATATATATTAAAGTGAAAGTCCACTAGCCCCCACCAATAGGGTTTTATATACCTAGGAGGCATGTTGGGTAGATCACATACATACATATGCTCCCACCAGTAGGGTTTTATAGGCCCAGGAGGCATGTTGGCTACGCCTACACACACACAAGAAAATTTTTAATGGTTGTCATCTGCTCCATTTACACACTATGCAAGCCTTCACATGAACAAAAACATGATATGAACATTGCATACTATTGTAAACCTTCTTGCCATGCCACTAGTGTGCTGTACTTTGCTTGTTAGGAGTCAATTGAATACTTATGCCTACTTCTTGAGTGGAATTACTTGTGTTCTTTATAGTAGATTGATTTATGAACTTGCAAGGATTGAAAGGACAAGTAAAGAAACATTCAAACATACTCACAAATGGGATAGATTGGTTTTCGTCCAACACACCACCTCCACAAGGGTTTTTGTCCTTGGAAAGTCCTACAATACAATTGCCAAGCAAAAATGCGAAAGTTGCCAAAGTATTCGTGATGTCGAAATGAGCTCCTTCAACCTTCTTTTATACTTGGATCTTCTTTTCCATTGTTGAAGCCGACAAATTCAAATTAAAGATTTGAATTGCCTTTTCCCTCTTTGTCGGCCTAAAACCGATATTTTATTATTTTTAATTCTCCAAAGAGGCTGCCCAAATTCAAAAATATTATTTTAATAATTTATTTTTTCTCCCAAGGTGAGCGCCAAAACCAAAGAATATAATATATTTTATTATCTCTTTTTCTTCTCCAAGGCGAGCGCTCACAATAAAATATATATTTTTTAATTTATTTTTCCCAAGCTGGCCTCTCCAAAATTAAATAATAAAATATTATTATTTAATTAATTTCTCCAATGTGGCGCTTGATGTCAAAAAAATGAAATATTATTTTATTTCCAAAAATCTCCAAATGCTTCGCCCAATTCCACAAGCCATTATTTTATTATTTCCATCCATTGATAATTAATGTAAAATTACATTAATTCATTTTCCACCGTGCCGGATATTAGCTGAGCCCCAACTTTCCATTCTCCAAGCCTCTGAATAACACTATCTTCTCCAAGCCATAGCTCAACCAAAATATTCCCTTGTTTGATGAATTAGCCTACGGGAATGAGGATAAGTTAACCAAGACTCCTGTTGGGTGATCATGCTGGAAATGGGGACATGTCAATTGATAATAAAATAAAGAGAGCCAATATCTTTTTATTGGAATAGAACACCATAAACCTAAAGCTAAACCCTAAATAACTTAAGTGTACCTTACGTAATATTATTACATTATCAAAATGATTTTATTATAAAAAGTACATAAAGTACTTATGACTATCTAAAACAACTAAATAACCATTATAATAATATGAAACTAACAAAACATATAGTGCTAACATGTTGAAGGTTCTTATAGTCAATGATCCATGTGGTCATGACCAACAAGTTGTTGATGGTGAGCTTGTTAATGAACCTTTATCAATACTAGGGTTGATCATAAATGACATGCTAGAAATATAATTCTATTTTCATGCTTGACAATTTTAATTGTGGAATTGTTTTGGTATTATATGTCAGATTTATGATGTTAAAGTGGATGGAAAGAATTTCAAGATCTAAGATCAAGGTTGTTATCAATCAATTTTTAAAAGATTTGTTATTTCGTACAAGAATTTTTTTCCTTGGTCTTGTTTTAACTTATATAGCAGGTTTATATTGGCTTACTATTTTTGTTAATTGTACTATAGGCCTGGAGTTCTCCTGCACTAGGTGATATCTTGCGTAAGAACAGTGTGCCTGAATGGCCATTTCTTGCAATATATTTAATAAATGAAGCAAGCCTGAATAGGTCTTCAAGATGGAATGCATACATTTCAGCCTTACCTCGCCACCCATACTCAATTTTGCAGTGGTATGGTATTCTTGTTAGTATTACCTGTTTATGTAATATGGAATCATTGTTCATCCATAGTTTCTGCATTTCAGAAGATTATTGTTATTGTTCTTCTTTGTCAGTTGCCCTGCAAGGTTCTTTCCTTATATGAGCTTGCTGTTTTGTATTTTCTTTTTCCAATTTCAGGTCTCGTGCTGAAGTGGAGATGTACTTGGCTGCTTCACCGGTCAAAAAGCAAGCCATAGAATGCATCAATGATGTCAATGAAACGTATGGCCATAATTCTTTCCTCTCTGAATTTTTCTTCGGCATTGTCTGGTTCTTTATCTCTTGGTTGCATCGCCCATTGGGTCTGGCATTTTGTTGTATGAATGATAGTGTTTTCTTTTAAATTTTGATTTGTTAAATTTTCTTATCATTGTGGAATAGTTTGTTCGGAAAGTGTGTCCATGGGATCGTCACAGTAGAAAAGTTGTTGCAGGCACCAGGATTTGCAAACCAGGATATTTTCCAAGTATCCTGACTTATTTCCGCAAAAGGTAAATCTCTATTCTGTCATCCTCTGATTCAATGAATGATCTCAAAACATAGACTATGTTTTTCATTTAAAATTTTCAGGTTAATCTTTCCACATTAACTATCATCGAAGGCAATAGTATGGATGCAGTCATGTAAATAAATCAGTTCATTCAACTTCTAAGTTTGTTTGTATCAAGCTTGCTTTCCTGAATGGATAAATATCCCATTTTTATTTATAACACCCATCTAATCTAACAAAATTATAAACTTACATCTAACAACAGAATTTCAGCAGAAATATTAACTAACTATTATGAAAATAGTATCAAATGCAATAGAATTCAAATTTCAACTTTCATTTTCAGCTGAAATAATCTTTTCTAACAGAATACATATAACCAAGAATAAACTAACTTTTGATTAACTATCTTTCTCCAATAAAATTCAAATATTAAGATAGGAAGAGAGATTAAGAAAAGTACAACTTGAATAGTTTCCTGCTGATTTGTAAGATCCTCCTCTGGATTTTGGAAAAAAGAATATCAACAAGGGCTTTATCCACCTAACCAAGACCAACTGGTCTCCCGTGCTTCTTCAACTGAAGAAACCCGACCCTTCACGAGGGTGATTAGCGAGGAATCTAATAACAACAATATGCCTCTGAGCCTGGTGTCAAGAACCTATACCTCCTGATCGATCTTTTCCCTAAAGGTACCTCCTAACTGGAAAGATCACTCTGACTAGTGGTATATCTGGTACTTGATAGCTGATAGATGCCTATACTGCATCGTAACCCTGGCTAAGGATTTCTAATAATTATCTGACACTACTGTGTCGTCAGCATTCTCACCCTTGCTCGGCATTGACATTATTTCATATGTTTCTTTTTGGTTACAGGTTTGGATGAAAATCATGTATAATCCACTTGACATACTTACAGATTCATAAGAGATACGACATAAGAACATTTAGACAGAAAGGTATCCTTTAACTCAGTGACCGAAGTCAAATTTCTCAATGAGACTATAAATATATAAGTAGATGTAAGTATATATATATATATATATATATATATATATATATAGGTATAAAGAAAAATACTTCTGCAGATTCAAAAGTTTTGGTATTTGAAAGACACATACGGATTCAGGAGGTCGTTCATGAATCACAGAATAGAAAATACAGAATGACAGAATTAATTGGTAATCTTGGTCAGCTACGGCTATCCAAAATAATGTATTTCTATCCATTGCATGATGAACTATAGTATAATGAAAGGAACTATTGTCTTGCCTGAAAAAGCTTTTACAAGTCGAGGCAGAGGAATATGCGACTGCAAAGACAAATCTTGATTGACGGACTGGTTCTTATGGCCGCTCCTATGATATTGATTCTTACTTGCGACACAGTAAGAAAAGAAATGTAGCTCACGCACAAGAATTAGATGGTTTGGATTTCTGAGTTGCGGTGACGAGGACACTCAAAAGAATGCCAATCAATGTTCATAGAATAGCTTACTAATCCTGCAAATGTTTTTGGAAAGAGGGTGCGAATGCTGCTTCCAAATGATTGAGTAAAGAATGCCGATGAAAAGGATGAACGCCAACAAATATAGGCATGCCCCCTCCTTCCCCCGTCCGCATGCAAGAAGGAATGTTTCCTTCTTGCGTGCAGGCGGAGTGGAGGAGTTACACATCAAGACTCTAGCTCGCACACCACCAAGCGCTCCTCACGAGGTCAGCGAAATATATAAGGAAAATAATTCTTACCAACTTGAAATATATACATATATGTATGTGCCTTGGCCAAGGCTACGATGATATAGTTGTCTGGACTTAGACTTAGGCAATATTGTTGTTTTTGATTCTCGTAACCACACCTCTCCCTGTTGATATCCTTTTTCCTTGTCAATTGATTTATCCTGCAAACACTTCGACAATTAATGGAGGTTAAATCATTTCCTTGATACGAACATTAATATATATATATATATTATATCCATGCATACATTCATTCTCACATATAAGTGAAAAATATTCGTATATAAAAGAAAATCATTCTCACATAATTATACACATTATCCAATGAATAAATTTCATATTCACATGAAAGCAGTTATACACAACTAACAACATAACCAACGTTTCATCGTTCAGAAGAAGGGGATGTAACATATTCTTCCCCTTAAGAATCGTCGTTCTCGATGATTAAATTTATCAATATTTATCAAAATTTAACAACATAGTCTCATATAAGTCTTAATTGTTTGGGAATAAATAAGGAAACTTTTGATGAATCTCATCATAATCTTCCCAGGTGGCATTCTCTTCTGAATACTGGTCCCACTGGACCTTACATTGTACCACCTCGCGATTACGTAAGTGCAGCTTACGTATCTCGAGTACTTTGAGTGGCTCTATTGTGATCACCCCAGAGTCCCGTACCTGCAATGATTTCCAATCAATCATATGTTCAGAGTCTGCATAATATTTCTTGAGATAGGAAACATGAAATACATTGTGAATTCTGGCGAGAGTTGGGGGTAGAGCAATTCTGTATGCCACAGGATTGATAATTTCTAGCACTTCAAAAGTTCCCACGTATCTTGGGGCTAACTTAGAGGCTTTCCCAAATTTTATAGAGCTTTTCTGTGGTTTTACCCGCAACATAACTTTTTCTCCCACTACAAACTGTCTGGGAATACGTTTTGCATTAGCATAACTCTTTTGCCGGTCATTGGCCTCTTTCAGTCTCTGCCTGATTATTCTTACCTGCTCTTCCATTTCTTGAAGACCTCCAATGAACTGATCTCCAATGTGCTATGAAGAACTCAACTGAAAATACAAGAGAAATCCTCAATACTATATCAACTCTTCGTCACACAAACTCTATTGAAGCACATATGTGAACACTGAATGTATCCACCATAGAAGGCACCGTTGGGTGATCTTTCACACCTGTCAGATACCGCTACTCAGGGAGGTTTTCGTCTCTAAGAGCCTCTGGTTTGAATCCTCAAACCCTAGAGCTAAGCTCCAAAACCCTAGCAAGGGAAATCTCAATGAGAGAAGAAAATAATAATCCAAGCATATCCAAATGAGAGCTCTTTTCCTTCTTTTATACTTTTTCAATTGGGAGTCTCTAAAATCCTCTTGCATATGGGATAAAACATGAGAGGGAAACATTTTAAAACACTTTATTATTCCCTTGAGATGTGTGCTCAAGACATTAAGTGATCCTTTTAAATAATTCCTTTTCATAAAGTCACATTTGCCGTTAACATTAGAATATGCCGTGAAATAATAAAATATAACTTCGGCCATTAAAATAACCATCAAGATGATGTCGGAATGCCATGAACAAAAGCTCGCCGGAAAGGTCTCGACGAGACGAACACAACCCCACTCTGAAAATCTTGATCCGACACCGAACCTGAACTTACTAAAAATAGTAACAGCCAAGAGCAAATTGAGCCAACATAGAGGGTGCCAATTGGACCCACAAACCATCTGATAATTTCGAGCTCAGTGCAATGTCTATGAGAGCCAACAGCTGACTGCCAAGTCGCCCAAATAGCGCCAAACTGCCACTTACTAAAATAGCAGTGACCACCGGGGACCAAAGAGAACAAACCCGGAAAAACCCAGAAAGATTAACGACATGCAAGCACTTACTATAAATAGTAAGTACGGACAAATTGTCCGAAAACCCTCCGGAAAATGTCAACCAGCTCCTCTGGATCACCATAACACCTTGGTGACAGAGAAATACTTTTCTGATTATGCTGTCACCAACCCAGAAAGTCAGCTCTGACTGATCTAAAAGAGAATCCGAAAATGGGGACATTACAGTCCGCCCTTCCCAAAGATTGCTTGTCCTCAAGCAATCTGCACCTACATGCCAAAGTTGAACACCAGGATCCCAACTCAATCTGAAAAATGTCCAACTTCTTCATTGCATCTGCTGCGTAGGGGTAAAACCATGCTCAGCATCAATGTAAATAGCTACCCCAATATAGAACAATCTGCTAGACATAGGAAACCTTGGGTCCCAAAGCCAATAAGGAAGTCTGCCATACACATCACCCGATGACTTCCACTGCGCTACTCTGATAAAATCTTCACCATGCAGAGAGTGGTGAAGAAATATGACGGAATCCAACTGAACTGTTATGCCAAATCTGTTACCACCTGGATCCCAACACATCAGAACCTCACATCCAACAATCATGAAGGGGTAAGTAAATCTCGGAGTGTCTGAACCCCAACATCCCCTAACATCCCCTGCGAAACTCCTATGGATGTACTGACTATCCAACATAGGTGCTGGAAGATGTGACACTACTCCTCTCAACACAAGGGAATGAATAAGCTCTCCTCCATCACCGCTGTACAGACTAAACATGCCATCATGCCTACTGATACTGCAACCTCTCTGAAGCCATGTCTCCAATGGAAGTCTTCGAGACCAAGAAGTTGCAAACTCTGTCTGATACATATCACCATGATGGTATTTTGATCTCTGACCCTGCAAGTGATCCTCTGAATGTGTCTGAGTCAACCACCTGCAATCTCTAGTTCCATCACCTATAGATGGCAACCCTTCATCCCACAATGGATGGTATAAATCTTGAGCCAATCCACACACATCATCAGGTCATCTGTGTGTGGACTAAGTGAGCACTCCTCACTATGTAGTAAAGATAAAAAGCACCTGCCTGTGTCAACGGTTGACTGCCATAGACATGAGGAACACACTCCCCATCACTCGAATCAGAAGATGGCTCATTTCTCTGATCTTGAATAGCTAATTGGGTAGATACTCTGCAAGTCCTCTCCGCATACCCAATAGCAAAGTCCCGATCTGACAGCAACTGGAGGTACTCTGATTTAATCCACTCCATGGCATGCTGGATAGTTCGCAAATCAGATGTAGATGTGCCCACTACTACCCCTATCTGCCTCTCCTCCAATTGTGCCGTCCAAAAGAGATCCTCCACAAACTTGTGGGTACTGTCAATATGAGTTAAGGTTTGAACAACCTTATCCTCGGAAACCTTTAGCTGATCTCTCCAACCCTGCGGTCTAGTAAGTTGTCGATCACTATCAGCTGCATAGGATGCAATCTCTGATTTGCTTCCAAGAGAGGGAAACAAATCAACATGAGAATCGATCTCCCTACTGGATGATGCCCTGCATATCTCCTATGAAAATGATGTAGTGTGATGATCTGTCACAACTCTCTAGAAAATTCACTACTACACCACAAGAGCCATCAATCATCTGCTCTGCATCACCTGAAATGGGGCTACCCTCAGGAGAACCAGGTGCATCATGTGGTTCTCTGCAGCTCTCAACCAATGCACTCATCCCATCTGTAATAGCTGCACCTGTAACTGTGATGGATGTAACCACATCCTCAATTTGCCCACAACCATAATCCGTGGATAAATGCTTCTCACCCACTGTTGCCAGAGAAACCTGAGCTGTATCTGTAGATGGTGAAGACTGTGCCAAGCTCAACTCCACGGTAAGCTCATCTATCCGCGTCTTAGACTCTTGAAGGGCTATTTGAGCATTCTTCAAAGAGCCCGCGGTGACCTCAAGCTCATAGGCGAGCTCATCAACCTCCTCTTCCTTTCCCCTTAGAGCATCATGATAAATACCGTCAAGCCTAAGAAGATGATCTCTATCTGATAACAGTTGTAGGTAATTATTCTTCATGATCCCAACTGCATCTTTAAGTGCCTGAAATTCAGCAAGGGAAAGTCCCCTATCATCATGTTCCTCCATCTCAGGAGTACTCCAACCATAGGTTGCCAACATCTGTTTGGCAACATCAAAATGTTCCAAAGCTGTAGCAATCATATTGTCATTAACCTTCAATTGCCCAGTCAAATGATGATGCCCCTGTGACGAACCATCTCCACACCAATCTTTTGATTTGCAATCTGCACTATGGAAAGAGGTTGAATCATCATCACTCACCGATTGGTAAGCATCCTCATGTGTGCTATCAGCCCTGCACACTTCCTCAACAAAGGTACTGCTGTTATGTACCTTATGGGATGGCTCCAATGACATGATAGAAGCTGTAGATTGGACATAACCATCGCACACTGCTGCCTCCAATGTAGATGCATGCACAACCAAAGAGCTATCCTGGGACCCATCATCAACAAGTAAATTTTCTGATTTGTTCTCCTCTTCTAAGGTCTGATTTGCAAAATCAGACTTGCTGCAGCTTGAATATGCATCACAACCAAGCTGAGTGTCATGCTCTGTCTCAAATTCTGAATCTTCTCCCGGATCCCATACCTGGTTATTTTTCCCAAGTGCAATGCTACAACTGGAAACAACTCTATCATCCAACTCCGAAGGTGGATTGTCATATGTCATGTCAACACCCATCTCAAGTAATGGGTTATCAGCAGTCACCACAAATTTATTCTTGCAATCGGATTCATGTAAAGGAAATGAACTGCTGTTATGACGAATACTAAAATCAGAACCTTCATACCTATCGTCAATGACTCCAATGCTGTCCTAAATCACCTGTACCTCTTCCTTATCATCCCCAACCGTGAACTGTGAATCTAATTCAACAAAGCCACAAGGTCTCTGCTCAGGATCAGCTACATGCAATGTGAAATCAGATTTGTTTTCAAAATCAAGAACACCACCTATAACATCATTCCTTGTTTGATAAGCATCCTCATGGGTGCTATCAACGAACTCTTCTGAAAGGTCACTTGGTTCTTCCAGTTGCAAGGGGAATGACTCATTTTCTTCATTACTCTGGTCAAAGGCTGATTTAAAATCTTTATCCGCATACCTTTCACCTATGTCCTTTGAGGACTTAAAACTTCCAGCATCAATACTCTCAGGCTCGCTTGTAAAGTCACCTTCTAGCAATCTATCAATCATTTTTAATTCATTCTTAGAAGTAGTGACTTCAAGATCTTCATCAAAGCGAGGCTTAGCTTCACAACTTTCTGCTATAGTCTCCTCCAAATCAGCAAGCTCCTCTTTACATGTCTCTTGATTAGTGATCTTGTTTTCATCATACAAAGGCTTAGACTCATTTTTCCCAGCTATCAAGTCTTCATCTTCTTTGCTCTTATTAAGACTTGGCTGCAATAAACAGGTGGTAGGGGTTTCTATTTCACATTCCTTGTTGTTCCTATCTCCATGGTTTCTATCACCATTATTGTTCCTTTGTCCGACATTGTTGTTGTTGTTATCAATCCTGCGAAGATAATTGGTCACCATCTGTATTATTTTATTATCTCTCCTCTCCCAAATATTCAACATCTCTTCCTGTTTCCTGCGCCAATTATCCAACCTTTCCTGGAAACTATCCCAGTCTGTATCACCTATATCCTCTATCACTACTGTATCTGTACCTGCAAAGGGATCAATATGGAGAACCTGTATGTGTACTCATGCAAGTGCTGATCACTCACATGCAAAGCTAAGTTGTATGTCTCAATTTCACTTCTGCATGTCTAATTTAACTTCACAGGATGGCAAGATCTTTTGCTCTGATACCACTGTAATGTACCGTACCTGTTTGTATATTTTATGAATCTTTTATGTGTGATATTTTATTATTAATTTTGTGGTCTTTCAGATAGATAGAAGATGCAGAAGGGGTTTTATGTTTTCCTGTAGATGTGCGATGTCGAAGCATACAATACAGAGCATATAACCCAAACCCAGAAAATATATAACAGATATAAAGAAACTATCGACTACCCAGATAGTAAAATAACCAATAATGAATTACTGTGACATACCCATGTTCAGATTTGCAACTTCATATTTCAGCTGTTGCCGGACCAGCGAATGGGCATAGCCAGAAATCACTCCAAACTCCAAAGAATACAAAGATGAACATACAAATTGACATCAGCAAGAGAAGAGGCCCTAAATGCCTCACACAATGCAAAATAAACACTACCCACAATGAGAAATAAGCTCCACACTTCCCCACGTCAAGCCTGGTGGTGTACGGCCATAGCTGGAAAGGTATAACAGCAAATAGAAATGTCACAAGCCACTGAAAAATCTCTGTGAAGTGCTGTAGGTTGCTAACAAGGAGGGACAATCAGATTTGGAAGAGATATATGCAAGGAAACAACCGTAAAATGCCCTCAAACATGGTAAGGCTGGGCTGGGTAGTACGGCCAACTAGCTGCAAATGAAATACAGTCCCAAATATGTGTATTTCTGCCTCAGACCTCTAATGAACTGATCTCCAATCTGCTATGAAGAACTCAACTAAAAATACAAGAGAAATCCTCAATACTATATCAACTCTTCGTCACACAAACTCCATTGAAGCACATATGTGAACACTGAATGTATCCACCATAGAAGGCACTGTTGGGTGATCTTTCACATCTGTGGGATACCGCTACTCAGGGAGGTTTTCGTCTTCAAGAGCCTCTGGTTTGAATCCTCAAACCCTAGAGCCAAGCTCCAAAACCCTAGCAAGGGAAATCTCAATGAGAGAAGAAAATAATAATCCAAGCATATCCAAATGAGAGCTCTTTTCCTTCTTTTATACTTTTTCAATTGGGAGTCTCTAAAATCCTCTTGCATATGGGATAAAACATGAGAGGGAAACATTTTAAAACACTTTATTATTCCCTTGAGATGTGCGCTCAAGACATTAAGTGATCCTTTTAAATAATTCCCTTTCATAAAGTCACATTTGCCGTTAACATTAGAATATGCTATGAAATAATAAAATATAACTTCGGCCATTAAAATAACCATCAAGACGATGTTGGAATGCTATGAACAAAAGCTCGCTGGAAAGGTCTCGACGAGACGAACACAACCCCACTCTGCAAATCCCGATCCGACACTGAACCTAAACTTACTAAAAATAGTAAGTAACGGCCAAGAGCAAATTGAGCCAACACAGAGGATGCCAACTGGACCCACAAACCATCTGATAATTCCGAGCTCAGTGCAATGTCTATGAGAACCAACAGCTGACTGCCAAGTCGCCCAAATAGCGCCAAACTGCCACTTACTAAAAATAGCAGTGACCACCGGGGACCAAAGAGAACAAACCCAGAAAAACCTAGAAAGATTAACGACATGCAAGCACTTACTATAAATAGTAAGTATGGACAAGTTGTCCAAAAACCCTCTGGAAAGTGTCAACCAGCTCCTCTGGATCACCGGAACACCCTGGTGACATAGAAATACTTCTCTGATTATGCTGTCACCAACCTAGAAAGTCAACTCTGACTGATCTGCAAGAGAATCCGAAAATAGGGACATTACAACATCTTTTAATGCTGCTAAACATTACCATAAAATAATATTGTTGATAAAGAGTGGTAGACAAGGACAAAAAGAGGTCAGAAATTGTCTCTTTGGAATGTATGGCAGCCTTAGAGGAGTTTTAATGCTGTACAACAACTAAAACCATAAGATTTCCTTATAGTTTTCACATCCAAAAAGGTACGTCTCCCCTATTTTGTCTTTTATGCAGAGTTTGAAATCTGTACAACTCTCATTAGGAGACAAATTAGACCTTGCTTCCCCACCAAAGGTGTATGGCAGCTCATATAGCATTATTTTGTCCTTTTCTCAAGGTGTACAACAGCTTAATGAGTCTTTCAAACCTGTACAACTCTTCTTTGGAATGGAACGACAGATGCAATATTCACAAAACAATAATATTTTGTCTTTCATACCGCTGCAGGAACTCATTTAAAAATGTTGCATCACCTTTCCTACTGCTATACGATAGCTTTCAAATATTTATTTGTAATGTCCCCATTTTCTAAGTGATCACCGAGCAGAGTTGGCTAGCCTATCATGTTCCCGTAGGCTAAGCCAGAAGGCTAAGGGGACAACCTAATTGACTAGATTTCATATTTAGTCAATTTTATTAGGGCAAATTGATCATGTAATGTCCCCATTTTCGGAGTGATCACCTAGTGATGACCTATTTGGCAAGTTTTCATACTTAGCCATTTTTGTAGGGCAAATCGATGATGGATTATGACTTGGCATAAATTTGTGGTAATTTTGATGAAGTCAACACTAGTCAATAAATTTGCCCTAATATAGAGCGACCCATTTGGAGAATGGAAGATGAAGGAAAATATGGAAAATTGCCTTGGGAAAAAATAAATAATTTTGTTGAGCATCATTCATCATCATTTGGTATGTACAAACCTAGGGTTTAGATCTGATTTGGACAGAAGCATTCCGGGCCATGTTTGATCATGTTTAGCCCATGATTTTGATGTAATTTTCAGTCTTCATACTCAGATTTGTAACAGCAGAATTATAGTCAGAAAATCAGACTTTATGTTGCATTTGGATGGCTATATCTTGTGTATTTCATGGTGGATTTCATGTTTGATATGATCAGCAATTAGTAGTATCATTTGGCATTTATTTGGCATATTTGGCACTTGTGTGTTCGCTGTTGTATTTGTTTTACAGATCATAAATAAAAATCAGGATTCAGAAATTAGGGTTTCAGCAGGAAAAGAAATCAGAATTTTAGGGAAGATCCAATTAGGGATTTTACACTGGGCGAGTCTTGTAACTATGCTTTATAACAAACTGTCGAACTTTAATAAAATAATTAATTAAATATAAGTTGCCCATAAAATGAATAATTTGAGACAACTTAATTTATTTAATTAATTATTCCCTTTCCACATCCCCATTTAGCCTATGGCAATTAAAATTTGCTAAGGGTCTCTGCCAATTGCTCATGCCTGCGAAGGGGACATTACAAACTATAACATCGTCATAAATGATGCTAACCATTCAAGTGCATTGTTTGGTGATTGATAATGAAGATAATAGAATGATGGTAAGGATTACTCAACCACAAACGTAAGATCCTATGAATAGATACCATGTGTTGAACGGTATGATTTCCAAGGGTGTCATTTGGAAATTAAATGAATTAAATCTTCCAAAAAGCCAAAAGCATAAGAGAGGAATGCCGATGGAGGTCACATCTTGCAACCGTTGATCAATGAACATGACCAGTGGCCTTCGATTGAGGACCATGACTAGGGACTGCCAATTGGTGATAAGACTGGCAAATACTGGTTAATGTGCCTCACATATGTTTAAGCCAAAAGACAAATAAAGCATCAATTAGGAAACATGAATTTTCAAATGATTATGTGCCACTAGGAAGGATTAATGAATCAAATAAAAAGAATGTGTACAGAGTTGAAATGAAATTTGTTTTCAACTTTATTGCAATGAGGGACATTACATGTGACTTATCTTGTGCATGAGAAATCAATGCCAATAAGAACATGTTTCTGTAACAGCAAAAGTAGACAGTGAGGAGTCTGTCTATTTTTTGGGGTAAGGATAATGCAGGCGACATAAGGGGTACTTGGATGCATTTGGCCTATAATTAAGCATCAAGTACACTGAGTTTGATTATGCTACTAATTTATTCTAATTAAGTTTAGTTAGTATATTGGGAAGGTACCGACTAAGGTTGCACCTTGATGGTAACCTTACACTCATAAACAAGTTAATTCATTTCAAGTTAGGTATTCATCAAGCTATATTATTCACTTTCTATTCATTGCTGTTTATATTATATTATTTGTCCTGCGGTTATGCTGTTCTCTGTACTTTCTAAACTAAGGTGTAAGCACACACTCAGCAGAATGCACACTATCAACTATAGAAGAAATGTGTAAATATAATCTGCTCCTCAATTCATTAAAAGTTCATTTTGTTGCAATTTGTTAACAACTTCAGCTCTTTTGTTGTTAAGAGGGGTCTAGAATAACCTAGAATTTTTTATTTATACAAATAGCATCAAGTAAATGCAAGTACAACATCTTTCGTGTTTTTTGTGGCATTGACATTAATTCTATATTTAATTGTTAAAATAACATTTCAATTTTATTTCAGGTGTTCAATTTGGAGACATTAAACTGGGCATTTGGTATCCTTTTCTCCCGTTTGGTAAGTCAACCTAATTTCTGCAATCAATTTTGCCTCAAAAGTCATTTTTTTAATTGGAATATGTGATAGATGTTTTCGATTAAATACTAGATGTTGTATCATAGTACAAGCTAGCAATGTTTAGTGACCACTGTTGTAATGTCCCCTTTTAGGATTTTTATGAAATGTGCAATTTTTTTTTGTATTTTCTGATTTGACAGTCCTAGAACTTAAATGGTATTTGAACAGCAACTCAAACTCAACTTTAATCATCAAACATCTTGCACAGAAGATCTGAAATCTCATCAACTACATTCCAAATATTATTAATAGCAATCAGTAGCAACAAATGCTACACACACATATTAGCACGCAAACCCACGTATCTTATAAATATTGGAATGAACAGCACTACCAAACCATATGCATTCAACCCTTCTTCAGCTGGACAATAATTAACTGGATGAAAATACAATTGAAATAAATGCTGAAATTGCCAAAGATGCAACCAAACCTCCCAACCTTTATGGCGGACCCCATCAAGCAATTAGAGGAGCTGTAATTGAATACAAGCATGTGAATCAATATTGAAAGGCTGCATTATATATATAAGGCTGTGCTTGGATTGCTGGTGGCTCCGAAACAACATTCAAATCTTATTTCATCTTATTGTATGACAGACCAAATTAAATTGTGTCAGTCCTTGTCTTGTTGTCTTTGTCTCCTTGTCAGTCCTTGAAACCCTGCAATTTATATGAATCCACAATATTCAGCATTTAATCTACATCAAGCAATGGTAATAAATGCTGCGCTCCTCCTTGGTATGATACGGCTGGCCTTTAGCAACAGCCCAAACAAATTGTAATGCTGCCAATCAGTGATATGACAGAGGTAAAGTTTCCAATATGCAGCGATTCCTCCTTAGAAAGGTATTTGGCAAGCTGTGATAGATATTATGGAGAAATAATATATGGCTGGTGGTCATAACCTAAGTTACCGGTTCTGGTACTGGTTTTGGTTCTGGTACTGGTTTCGGTTTGGGTTTGGGGGTTTGGTTCGCGGGTTCGGTCAAAAAAATTTTTGGGTGTGGGTTCGTTTTGGGTTCATCCATACAAAAACATATAAAAATCAGAAATATATTCATATTTGCAGCAGTAGTTAAGTTTAGAATACCATAGCATCAGAATAAACAAAACCTTTTTGGGATATAGAATTATCATAAACATACCTTTTTATTCTATATAGCATCAGAATACCTTTTTGGGATATTGATGTATCATAAACAATACTACGCTGGTGATGGATGATAAGAAATGCCATTGACAACTACCTATTCTAATTATACTTGTGATTATCTTTATATTTTGGCAAGATGATGATGCAAAGGGTATGGTGATACAATAGGACCCAAAATATGGAGCACGAAATATTGATGAGATAAATCAGTTAAAAGGTAATCAGAATATTTCAAATGATAATCCTCCCAAAAAAGAATGAATTCAGAAAATATCAGGTATCTTCATAAGGAATATGAGATGATAAAAATATTCAAAGGTTTAAACTTTAAAGTACTGCAATCTGAATAAATCAAAATGGTATCCGGAGTGAAGGCATATCTGATGCCTTGAATTAGAATTCATTATGCTAAATAATTCTTATTCAAATTGATATGGCATGTTAATTTCAATTTTAAATGCATATCATTTATTGTACACGGAACTGCAAAGACGCTAACAGAATTTGAAAACATACTCATCATTCAGTAGCAAATTCTGTCTACATTCTGAGCAAATTCTGTCTGGGTTCTCCTGGGTTCGTCCCGGAAGAACCCACAGGGCATTTGAAGGACCTTGGCCGAATCCCTTAGAGGACCGGACCAGGACCAGGACCAGGACCCGGTTCGAACCGAACCAGTGCTCAGCAGTCAAATGCAAAGAACCGGTAACATAGGTCATAGCATTACCACCTATTATAAATTGCTGCGATTCATACTTTAAAAAAGGGCCTAAGTTACCGATCCTGGTACTCGTTCGGCTTCGGGTTAGCAGGTTTGGTTCGCGGGTTCGGTCAAATTTTTTTTGGGTGTGGGTTTGTTTTGGGTTCGTCCATACAAAAACATATAAAAATAAAAAATATATACATATTTGCAATAGTAATTAAGTATATATATCATTACTACTATTTATTTTACAAATATATATATATATATGTATATATATATATATATATATGTATATATATATATAGTAGTAATTATATATATCTCCAAAATAAGAAATATATCTAATATCGATTTATATATATTATAAATATATTATGTAGATATTTAAATATAAATAAGAAATAAAAAATAGATTAATATAAATATATTAACATATTTTATATTAATTTTAAAATGAATTTTTTTGACATGATATTTCCATCTTATTGTTAATTGGGGAAGGGTTTTAGTAATTTTTTATTATGTTCTGCCATGCCTACAATCATAGTCTGCATTTATGGTACAAACCAAAATAAGGTCGAATGTGAGCAGAAGTCCCTAGTATGATGTCTAAAGCAATCTTCAAGCTAGATTGCTTTTATGAATTACAACTAGTTTGCAAATTTACTTTTGTTAGAAGTTTGGATGATGCCTTTTCGAGAGGTATATGTAAAATTTGCCTTTGATTGTGGATAGATTTCACTGTTACTTTTTGGGTATTTGAAGTCCCGCCAAACTTCTAAAATAATCTTTATTGACTTTAAGCTAATCTTTGGTGGACATCTTTAATGGTAGGACCAAAGTTGGAAAACTCGGACTTGGCAGCCCAAAATAGGACTCGGACTTGGGACTCGGCACGGACTCGGGAAAAAACTCGGCTAGGACTTGGCAAAAAAAACTGTAGTTTTAAAAAAAAAAAAAATTAATGCATTTAGAGAACATAAGACCCTAATTTGATTATCAATTTGTCATAATTCAAAGATTACACGTCATATGATCATCAAACACTCAATAATTGAAATTTCATCATTCATACTCATAGTTTCAAACTATCAAAATGTATAACATCATAAGTTTATAAAGGCTTACATATAATCATATGTCAAAATGAGGAAAACATTAACAACCAAATATAATCTATAACATCCTCCTCTTTCCCCTCCTAATGAAAGTCAATTTTGAAGGCCTAGAACTAGTAGGTGCTGCTACAATATCCAAATGAGAAGATTGAGGACTAGGAGTGATTTCTTGATCTTCAAAAGTGTCTTCGTCCTCCGCCATTGCTTCCAATCCTGCTTCTTCTTCTTCTGTTGCTGCTGCTCTCTCCAATTCAGCAAGATCCTCATCAGTAAGGAAGACATCAGCATCATCATTTTGTTCATCAACAGTCCATTCACCATATGGATCAATATCATCCAAGTCGATGGACTCATGTGAAACACCCTCCACCTTTCTAGTTCGAAGGCGAAGGTTGTACCGAACAAAAACTAAATCATTTAGGCGCTGTTGGGTCAACCTGTTTCTCTTCTTTGTGTGAATGTTCTCAAATAAACTCCAATTACGTTCATACCCAGAAGCACTACATGGCTGTGACAAGACATGAATGGCTAGCTTTTGAAGATTTGGCGTGCTAGCACCATAGTTCTCCCACCATAAATCTACAAAAACACATTTAAAAAATATAAGTATTAAGAATAAAGTAAAAAATGTAAGAATCAAGTTTCTAATTTCATCTTGTAGTATACTATTGAACAAATATTTTTACCTGGTTGTTGTTTTCCTCTCCTTTCAATTGCTTGTAGTGAGGAAAAGAGTCTCCCCTCTGCACCCTTGTAGACCTTGAATAGATAAAATTTAAAAATAAAATTAAATCAAATATAGAAAATTCATAGATAGTCAACAATGAACATTGCAAATTCATAAATAAGATGTAACAAATCTCACCTCCAACTCATCAAGCACCTTGTCTCTCATCTTAGGATCAGGCACCATCTTATCGATGCATCCGACAACACCTGCCATGACCTCCTCATCAGCCTTAAATGTGTCCGAGAAGTAAAAATTCAGGTTCAAGAAGTAGGCAAAGGCATGTGTTGGCTGATAGAGTTGGTTTGTCCATCTCCGATCAATCATGCGCCAAATGATTTCATATTTTCATTTGTTGCCACCATAGTAATGTGAAATGGCCTCTTTGGCCCTATCCATGGCCTCATATATGAAACCCATTGGCATGCCCTTTCCATCCACCATACGAAGAACCCTCACCTAAGGTTCTGTCACCTAAAAAAATCAAAACAAATGTTAAATTATTACAAAATTAACCCCTCAAAAAAAAAAAAACAGCAAATAGATTATCATGTATAAGGTTTTTTTTTTTGTTTGTTACTTACCCTGATCAACTCCTCTGCATTTTTGATGAATGTCTGATCAAAAACTATACTTACAATCCTCTTCCCTTCAGGTTCAGCGGCAAATGGGGCTGCTTCCAATCATCGGACACAAACATTTGCATGAGATGAGCATTGGCACCAAGAATGCTTTGCAATGTGAGGAAGTGGCTAGCAAATCATGTCACTCCTGGTCGCACAAGGTCCTTGCCATTTGTGAATCTCCTCATCAAGGAAAGCACTCAAGTATGGTTGTAGATAAATTTTGTAACATTTTTGGCATCTTC
Organism: Cunninghamia lanceolata; assembly: GCA_027924645.1. Taxonomy (NCBI): domain Eukaryota; kingdom Viridiplantae; phylum Streptophyta; class Pinopsida; order Cupressales; family Cupressaceae; genus Cunninghamia; species Cunninghamia lanceolata. Next base: position 5,742,442 of record BSBN01000165.1, on the reverse strand, counting down.
AACCACACTTTTGACCCATCCAATCTTCCCAATGTCCTCTAGCAACAAGTCCAAGCAATGTGCAACACAAGGAGACCATGCAATTGTGGGATGCCTCTCCATAAGTGGTCTACCTGCAGCTACATATGTAGCTGCGTTGTCTGTGATAATTTGGACAACATTATCAACCCCAACCTCCTGGATCACCCCATCTAATAAATTGCATAAAGTCTCAGTGTTTTTGACTTCATTGGAGGCATCTATTGACTTTAGAACACCAATCCACCATTAGAGGCCACTAAAAAGTTTAGGAGAGTCCTATTCCGTCCATCTGTCCACCCATCAGATAAAATGCTGCAGCCTTTTCTTCGTCAAAATTTCTTTTGCTCATCAACCACAACCTGTGTATTCTTTACGGCTTGCTCTAGCAATGGCCCACTCAAATCTTTGGCTGTTGGGGTCTTAAACCCCTTACCCGCAACTGTAAGGGCATTCACCAAACCTTCCCAATATGGGCTGTTCACTACATTGAAAGGTAAATTATTGTAGTACCAAAAGTTTGCTGCTGCCATCCTAGCTTCATGATGCTTTTCCTTATTCCAATCGGTACCTTCAAGTGAAGGTTGTGCTCCTGGAACATTGCGTGGAATAAAGAAATTTGGTCCTGATGAAGGACCTTGGCTAGCACTAGCAGTAGCTATAGGAGTAGAGAAAAAACCCTCAGGATTCTCACCAAAAGATGAATATGGCTGATGGATACTTGGGGTAGAAGTGGATCTACTCATCGTTGTTGCTAGTGCATCCTTTGTTTTTTCTCTTTCATCTTTTTTCATCTCATAATTAGCAAGGAGGGCCTTCATCTCTCTAACAATCTCAGGAGTCGATTTAGAGCATACATCCACATTTTGCCTAGGTATTCTTGCAAGGTGGTATTTTAATTTATTTATTCCTCCTGTCATCCATTTCTTGCATTCAGTACATGTCACCTCACCCTTTTTATTTCTTGGTATCCCATACTTCCATGTAGGGTCTTTTCTCGTTCCCCTTGGGTTTGAAGATGACATTGCTGTTTCAAGTTCAACATGAAAAAAAAAATCAGCAAGGGTTTGGTAAAAAATCAGCAAATAAATGAGATTCAAACATTTGCAAAAAAATAGAATGCAAAACCAAGCTAGAAATAGTAGGAATTAGGTTATTAAGGGAAATAGAAAAAAATTTGGTAGCATTTCCCCTTATTTTTCTTGATTTTTCTGATTTTGAATTGAAAAAAACAAAAAAAAGAGAAGTTAAATCACTTACCTGGCTCTATGACGATCTCCTTAGCTCGTCTTCTTGGGTGCTTTCAAGTTGACTTCAAGTGTAGACCTTTTTTTTGCAAGGCACAGTGGTGAAATGAGCAAAGACTGCAAAAAAATGAGGGTTTTATGTTCTTTTTTCACGTCCTAGGCGCGGCGCGAGTCCCTGGACGAGACTTGTCTGGACTCGGTTCGCGAGTCTGTGCTGAGTCAACTCGGCAAGCTCAGGGACTCACGAGTCATGACAAGTCCGCAGAGTCCTCAAACCTTTGGTAGGACAGTTAGATATCTACATTGTATATTTGTTTGATGACTTACATGAATGTAAAGGGACTTCTATCCTCCTCACTAAATATATATTGATCTGTTCCATACATGTATTCTATTTCTTATGAAGGGTTGATAGACACATGTACAACTTTCTTGTATTGTTTCCTTTTGTTTTCCCATAACCGCCCCTGGTTCGCTTTGGGTTTGTTTGGGTTCGTCCCGGATGAACCCACAAGGCATTTGAAGGACCCTGGCTGAATCCCCTAGAGGAACCGGACCAGGACCGGGACCCGGTTCGAGCCGAACCAATACCCAGCAGTCCCCTACAAAGAACCGGTAACTTAGAAAAGGGCGACTTCATTGATGAATAACAATACCAACAAAATAACAGTACACTTTTACATGTGCCGAACTAGGGTTTGAACAATAATTTCTTAATTTGCCGATTTCCAAATGAAACCCTAGGACTGAAATTCTGATTTCTTTTTTGCACCTTTCAATTTTGTCTTCAACAACATGCAATATAGAGAACATGTGCCAAAATATTGATGGCAAACAAATACACACCTATAAACTACTTTGAAATGAATAGCATCCAATAGACATGCAATTTGATAGCAAGTGGATTGAAATAAACAAATCAGACCTCACTGTATGTAAACAGTCTTGCCTTGGCATTATTACATAAATACATGACATATGGCAGTCAAACAATGGGACTGCTGTTACAAAATCAGAGATAGAATGATGAATGCTACATACCAACTTGCTGTCCAAATAACAATCAATATAAGCGAGCTTCCTCCAACTCAGATCGGCTGTGACGAAAGTCTTCAATGATGACCAAATGCCAATGTAATCTCTATAGTGCTGATCGCTGGCCTGATGAACTGCTGGTTACTACCTTAATGATAACAGTGGATGCAATTCAGATGAGCTCTGCCAAGAGATAGGTAGATCAGCCTGCTATGTGGTCTCCAAATGTTGTCATACAACTTACAATGGAAGGCGATGCCCTCAAGATTTCCAATGAACTCTCCTAAAGGAAAATCGCTACCCTCTTCAAGGAAATTCAGACCACAATTGATGTTTGAAACCCTCCAAATCTGATCGCTGCCTGTAATGGCTCTCAACAGGTCTGCAACAGATCGAACTCCTAAAAAAATGATAGAAGGGATGTCAAAGAACCAAGTACAACCTCCAAACTTAGCCGAATTCCCTTAGCATGAAATTGCTGCTCCCAAATGAATCTCCCTTCACAAGAGGGTGGCGTCTAGGGTTAGAAGTTGCTGATATGGCAGATCAGCAGTCAAGAAATGTGTTCAAACAGCTACAAACTCCAATAATGGTGCTCCAAGGATGACCACGGATTTACAAAGATCTCTCTCCTTAATGGTGGCGCTCAACAACCATACTGAAGTCTTCAAACAATGAAATCCAAATCTGCAAACAATATATCTTCAAACTCATTGACAATGTCTTCAATGATATACAATAACATCAATCTTCAAATCGCCATCAATGGTATCTGACCCAAACTCGAATGATGTATCAATGGCGTCCAAGAAAATCTCCAATGAAGTGCAAATGTGAACTCCGTATGAATTCACCTCCAAGTGTGATTGGGTTTTCGTCCAACACAACTCCGCAAGGGTTTTCGTCCTTGAAAGATCAAGCAAACCAATGCCAAGCATAAATGTGAAAATTACCAAAGTGATCATGTTGATCAAATGATCTCCGTGGACCTCAATTTCTACTTGGTTCTTCTTTTCCAATCAAAATAGGCCGACGAATTCAAATTAAAGATTTGAATTACTTTTCCCTCCAAGTCGGCCGACAATCAAATACTTTATTATTTTTCATTCTCCAAGATGGGCTCCCATTTAATAAAATAATATTATTTTATTAATTCTTCTTTCTCCAAGGCAAGTGCCTAAATCAAATAAAATATTATTTTATTTAATTTTTCCTTTTTTTTCAAGTGAGCACCAAATTCCAAGAAGCACATTTTCTTTTATTATTTCCATCTCCCAAATGAGCACTCCAATTAAATAATATTATTTAATTTATTTTTTATATTTTCTCTCTCTTGGGCACTAGAATCAAATAATAATAAAATATTATTATTTAATTGTCTTCTTTGATAATTAATGCAAAATTGCATTAATTCATTTTCTGTGTTCGCCCATGTAATTAGTTGAGCCAATGTTCCGTTCTTCAAGCCTTTAAACAACATTATCTTTTCCCAGCCTTAGCTCAACCAAAATATTCCCTTATTTTGATGAATTAGCCTACAGAAATGATGAGAGGCTAACTCCATTCTCTGTTTGGTGATCATGCTAGAAATGGGGACATGTCACACTTGGATCACTCCATACCTATGTATATATATATATATATGAATCACAATTGTGCTTAAGCGATTTGGATTTGCAAGCAAATTCTCATATCAATGATATCGTTGAAGGTTGCAGATTTCAGTTGGGGTTTTGGTGATTTTCACCTTGGTTGGAGTTTTCAGATTTAACATTTCAGTCTGTGTGGTGGATAGATTATAGTATTCTCCTCCAGTGGCACAGCCACCCTCTGTATATAGTTTGGTATTTGATAGAGACATATGGCGCAGCTGTTGTTCTCATATTGATATATTTGTTGCTTACATATATATATATATATATATAGTTTGGTATTTGATAGAGACATATGGTGCAGCTGTTGTTCTCATATTGATATATTTGTTGCTTACATATATATATATATATATATATATATATATATATATGAGAACAACAACTGCACCATATGTCTCTATCAAATACCAAACTATATATAGAGGGTGGCTGTGCGGCTGGAGGAGAATACTATAATCTATCCACCACACAGACTGAAATGTTAAATCTGAAAACTCCAACCAAGGTGAAAATCACCAAAACCCCAACTGAAATCTGCAACCTTCAACAATATCATTGATATGAGAATTTGCTTGCAAATCCAAATCGCTTAAGCAGAATTGCGATTCCTAAGTAGAATCACCTCCAATGAGTGAGAGGGTTTTCGTCTTCAAGCTTGCACTAGAAATTGAAGGGTTTTCATACACTCCAGTCACCCACACCAAGGGTTTTCGTCCTTGAATGTTGAAAAGCTCCAAATCGAAAGGAATAACAAAATGACATAATCGGATGATTTGCTTTATGCCTTTGTCCTTTCTTTTATAGTTGCCTTTTTCGGGCCCTCCATTTATTTATTTTTTAATTTTAATTTACTTTCCCTCCAAGTATTTAAAAATACTTTTTAAATTACATCCATAGGTCCCCTTTTTTGAATTATATTTGAATAAAGTGTTTATTTTTAAACATTACATTGGACCTAAACAATATTTAAGTGGCCAATAGTGATTGGACCCACGCTCGAAAAAGGGGACATGACAACTGTGAGGTAAAGATAAAGGTCTTTTGAGGTGTGATCCTTTAATATACTTTGAACCAAATCTGTTAACAAGTGGAGCCTGCCAAGCTTGGTTCAAGCTCTCTTCCATCTCAAACGTCTTCTAATCAATGATTGTCCTTTGCAGATTTGCATATCACAACAGTGGGTTTCTAGTACTGAATAGCCATTTTATCACAATTTTCCTTGCAGAATCCTCAGGGTTGGGTTATATAGATAAATTGCTTGTTTATGATCTTACCAACAAACATAACGTAGATTTACCACATTAATTTACATAAATAAATCATGACTTCCTTTATCATTTACCACAGAATTACATGTATGTACCTGTTGTACCCAATCAAAATTTTTTGCTTTATTAAGGCATTTTGAGCAAGTCTAGAAACTTTTTCGTCAAAAAATCAAAAAGTCAAAAAGTCAATTTCTAAAAATAGAAATTTCTATTTTTAGAAGGTTTTAAAAAATAAACGTCAAATTAGGTTTTCTGGGTTTCTTGAGATACAGATGCTGGCAAAATTTTCTAAAAATAAAATCTTCGATTCAGGTGTCGTGCTTGATTCTCATTGGCTGATTTTGCTTCATGATCGGCGTGGTCTAGACGGAATATGCAAAAGGTCAAGTTTTCTTTATTGGGTCAATTCTGCTTTTTCAGAAGGCGTGGGCTCAAGCTCTAAAGTCATCAATGGAGAAGTTCATCTGCTAGAGCTCATTTTCAAGTTTTCAACGCTTTTCTGACAACGCAGAATTGACGAACAGTCGTCGATTCGAACGAAGAACGCAAAACGGAGCAGGGTCAATCCGGAGTGAGGTGAAAATTTGAAAATCATGAATTTGGCTAAGTCTGGAGAATTCAGGCACCCTAGGAGGCTGGGGGTGCCCAGTTTCACCTGAGTTAGAATTTTTTTGCTTTTTTCAAGAAAATGCGAGAAATGTCTCCATCGGTCAGTTTCGGGGTGAATAAAAGTAGTCATTCTAGTCAGCGGTTTTTAAAAAGCTAGGAATCACATCAAATATACCCAAGTTATCCAGTTCATCCTTCATCCATGGGCAATCGTCCGACAAAATCATCGAAATCAGTAACAGGCAGCAACGGTCGACACACGAAATGGAGCAAACTGCAAGCAAAAGTTGAAAATCATGGAAATTGACTAAGGCACAGATTTTCAAGCGCCCCTAGAGGCTGGGGGCACGCATCTTTTCCAGTGTTAGAATTTTTTTCGCGTTTCTCGAGAAACGTTAAAATGTTTCTGTCAGCTCGCTTCCAGGTGGATAAAAGCAGTCAAACTCAGTCAAAGGGCCCGTAAAAGCAGGAGATTCATCTCAGATATGCTCAGGTCTACCCTCATCCTGATGCCTGTCCTTGGAATCCTGAAATTGACTAAATCTGATGTCTTGAAGCCCTGAAAATTTGACTAAGTCTGAAATCTGGTGGATTCTCAAAAATCTAGAATTTGCATGTCAAATCCTATGGATCTGAGACCTATCTCAAATATTCTGAAAGTATATTTCAAAATATTTAAAGTATAATATACTTAAATATATTTTGAAATATACGTCAGGCAGGACCTTCGAAATCTGGCAGAATTCAAGATTTGCGGCAGAAATTAAAAAATTCCAAAATTTTTCGAAGGCATGGAATCTCAGGCGCCCCAGGAGGCTAGGGGCGCCCATCTTCTCTAGACTTAGTTTATTTTTCATGTTTTTCCGGGAACGAAGAAAAGTTGCAAATCTTCAAAAATAAAAATTTAAAATCTCGAAAAATGGCTAAGGCATGAGATTCCAAGCGCCCCTGGAGGCTAGGGGCACCCGGGTTATCCAGTGTTAGAATGTTTCTTGTCACGACAGTCTTTCCTTCTAGCCATTTCCCAATCTTCGTCCGGCGACAGGTTCCAGAGGTCAGATTTGCAGTTAGACGTCAGATCGTCAGTTCGAGACTAGGGATGAAATCAAAATTGATAAAACTTCAAGATGCCATGATCAGTCAGCTTTTTCAGTCAATGGTGATAGTTTACCATCTTGTTGAAGTTAGAGAAAGGCCATTTTGGAGTCAAAACGAGTGCAGAAGTGTCGAAAACGAAGGAAAATTGGCTAACACTTTTGCAATCTCACATGTTTGACGACATCATCAAAAGAAGATATTTTCATCATCTCACACATGAAGCCATAGGTAGCTAAAAATAGGGATTCTTCCTATTCAAAGACATCCACTTGGATTTGCGCTTTAAAAGTTGCTTTCTTCATGGATAAGATCCAAGTTTTATTCTTTCACAAAGAAAGTTGCTTTTTCGCCCTAAAGTTTTATAAAGACAAGCTTTTGGTCTCCATCATTCATTACTTTTGCAGGTTGTATCCAGAGGAAGAAGACATATTTTTCTTTCCACGAAGATTCGAAAGCTCAAACGAAGTGCTTTTTCAACGTTCTTCATAGTTTCGCGTTGAGGAAGCAAGGAGGCACGCTTTTTCAGGGTTCTTTCTTCTAGGGGATCATTTTTCAGAAATTGGACCGAGGCTTTTTCAGTTTTCATCAAGATGGGTCCATCCAGAATTTCATCCTCTTGAAGATTGGGAATTTTGTTTTTTTTGAGAATCTGTTTTTTTGCTGCTTTTTGTTTCAAAATCCGACGATCTGGGTTGCTTCAGAATGGGATTGTCTACAAAACCCATGTGCCAGCTTTTTCAGTTAGAATCTGCTTTCTAGAAGAAATTATTTCCTAAAATATCAATAGATGACATCAACAACGGGACAACAATGAAGATAAGGATGAGACACAAAAAACAGCTTTAACTAAATGCTTTTTGTTTCAAAGCATTTGCTTTCATCCAAAGCTCATCCATTCTTTATTTAGAAAGAAATCACTTTGTATTAGTTGGAGTTTTCTTTGCTTTAAAGCGTTTGTTAGTTGTATCTTTGTCTTAGAATACAAATAAAGCTTGCGAGTTGGCAAGTTAGTTAGGGTTAATCAAGGAGATTTTAGGGTTCCCTACTCCTTTGATTTTAGTATAAATAAGGGCAGCCTTGCTGTCATGTCCCCTCTTTAGCTTTGTCTAGTAGAGACATGAGAGTTGGCCTATCATCCGGGTTCCCGTAGGTCAGCGGAGTGGTTAGGGGACCTATCTAGAGGCAGTGGAGCTTGGTAGGGAGCTTTACAAGCCTTTCCAGACAGTTTGTGACAGTTTCCTATTTTTTAGGAAGGGTTCCTATTTTTTAGGGTTTGATCGAGAGTTGACCAGGAGGCATCAGGGGACCTCTAGGAGCATTTTGGGAGTTTTGGTTACAGTTCCTATTTTTTAGGAGGTATCCCTAATTTTTAGGAAGGCACTGTCGGTTAGCCTGCCACGTGGCGACATCACCAGTGGCATGGGCTACAGTAATTTTCAGTTCAGAATGGCCAGGTGATGGAATTGGAATAATTATTGAATATTAAAGTGTGGCTTTAATATTTAATAAAAATAAAATAAAGTGATTAACTAATGCCACTTTATATTAATAAAATATTAAAAGGACCCCCACCTAGATGACACAATGTTGTGTTAAAAAGGTGGCCTTTTAATGAAGAAGTTGGACCCTCAACTTGGGCGCCCAACTTAGGTGTTTTCATGAATAAAATAATCTTTCAAAGATTCTTATTTGTTGATGCCCTTTTGAACCCTAAAAGTGGATGCCCAACTTGGGAGTCTCATAAAGTGAATTTGGATTCACTTTTTGGTTAGCTTTTGCATATTATTTTTGAAGCTTCATTGCAGATCTAAACTCTGAGGAAGAGGGCAGCAGCATATAGTCTCTTGGGAACGGAAACTCTCAAGGATTTTGGTGAATTGGACGACAACCCAGTTCATGCTTGTGGGAGGCCTACTCTGGGTCTTCTTTTGTGTATCATTGGACAGATTCTAGGGCATTCTATTGCAGATTTAAGCTTGCAGCAGTACCAAATCAGCATTATTCTTCAGATCCTTCATTTTCAGTTGCATGCATAGCCTCTCCTAGGCCAATACCATCTTTGTATGCAAGTGGGGTTGCAAACCAGGCTTTACCATGAATATAAAATACAGATCTGATGGGTATGTGCTTCAAATTCTTAGTTGGTGCTTTTCTATCATTTAATTGTTATTTTTAGTTCATCCTTATATGAGATTTGCAGTTGCATATATGTTTATCTGCTATCTTGGCAAATACACAATTCAAGAAAACTGAAACCCCTTCTGCATCTCCTCTCTAGTCTGAAAGAACACAAAAAATTAATAAAAATCATAAAACAAATAAAATCACAAAAACAAATACTTCATTTCAGCAAAGGGATCTATCAGGGATCTTTTAGTGGTATCAAAGCTCTTTGACCTCCTAGGATGGATCAGGAGTCACAAAATGATTTGAGGAGGAAGAAATCATGCTTTTCCTGCAAGGAGCCTTGGGAGCCCAGACACCGCTGTATGGGTAAGGGCAAGGTTCACTTGATTGAGGTCACATCCGAGCTTGGGGATGAAGAAATACCAGACACCGACACTGAGGACAGCCCTGAGGAGGTTATTTAGGAGCGACCCCAGCTAGAGATAGATATCCCTGAGTCATTGGCGGCAGCCAAAGGGACTATGGCTACACTATCCAGTTATCCCAGGTTCCATGCCTTTTGGTTGAAAGGTACATTACAGGGACAGCGAGTCATGAGCTTGGTCGACATAGAAGCCACACACAATTTTATTGATCAGAAATTGGTTGAGAGGCGTGGATTATAGTCTGAGGTGTTCGAGGGTTTTGGAGTTAAGGTTGCAGATGGTGCAGTGTTGGGTTGTACTAGGAGGCTCTCACAGCTCAGCATTCAGATGGGGGATTTTACCTTGACGGATGACTTTTTTATCCTACCCTTAGAAGATTATGATGTGATTTTGGGTATGCAGTGGTTACAGGGTATTGGGAGATATATTATTGATCACCACCGCATGCAGCTAGAGTTCCTATCTGGTGGAAAGAAGGTGATCTTGAGGGCAGCATTTGACGGTGGGCCTAAGGAGGTATCTTCTCGCAGGATGGAGTCTATTATGAGACATGATGATGTGATCTGGGCCACACATTGTTTTGTGAAATCCAAGACACCTACTCCTCAGGATGGTAGAGCATTTCATGTTGACATTCAGTGGGTGATGGATCGGCATGGCCGAGTATTTGGTGACATACCTCCTGGTGTACCTCTGGATAGAGGTTTTGAGCATGGGATAGAGATGGAGGATGGAGCTAAGCTAGTGATCACCACTCCATATCATCATCCTAGAGCATACAAGGATGAGATTGAGAAGACTATTCATGAGCTGTTAGACATGGGCTTCATTCGCCCCAGTTCTAGTCCCTTTGCTTCTTCTGTAGTACTGGTTAAGAAGAAGGATGGGACTCTACGGATGTGTATAGATTATAGGGCCCTGAACAAGAAGACAATCAAGAACAGATACCCTATTCCACGCATTGATGAGTTGTTGGATGAGCTTCATGGAGCCATCTACTTCTCTAAGATTGATCTTCGTTCAGGCTATCATCAAATTCGTGTACGAGCAGAGGATGTACACAAGACCGACTTCCGTTGTCACTATGGGCATTATGAGTTCCTGGTAATGCCTTTTGGACTTACCAATGCCCCAGCCACTTTCCAGTCATTATGAACCATCTCTTCAACAAGCAGTTGAGGAAATCAGTTCTAGTGTTCTTTGACGATATTCTGATCTACAGTCGTACTTGGGAGGATCATCTTAGACATGTTGAGGAGGTACTTAGCATTATGGAGAGTCAGTCTCTATTTGCTAAGTTGTCCAAATGTGAGTTTGGACTTAGAGAGGTCTTATATTTGGGTCATGTGATCAGTGCTGATGGGGTGAAGGTGCACGAGGAGAAAATTCAGGCAATTCGAGATTGGCCCCGCCCTCGGAACATTACTGAGTTACGTGGGTTCCTTGGTCTATGTGCTTATTACAGGCGATTTGTGAGGGGTTTCTCTCAGTTGGCAGCACCTTTGACAGACCTCACAAAGAAAGGGGCTTTTAGATGGACAGAACAGGCACAAGGAGTCTTTGATAGGCTCAAAGAGGTTATGAGCACTTGCCCAGTTTTAGCACTCCCTGACTTCTCGCAGCCTTTTGTACTTGAGTGTGATGCTTCCGGTTTGGGCATAGGAGCAGTTTTGATGCAGAACCGACACCCCATTGCTTTTGAGAGTTGGAAGCTGCGGGATAATGAGAGGTTGTATTCTACGTATGATAAGGAAATGTTGGCTATTATGCATGCATTAGCTAAGTTCAGACAGTATCTTGTTGGCAGCAAATTCGTGGTAAGAACAGACCACAACAGTCTGAAATATTTCCTTGATCAGACAGAGCTCAATGATCGCCAGCAAAAATGGGTGTGCAAGATTCAGGCTTATGATTTTGACATCGAATTCATAAAGGGGAAGAATAACACTGTGGCTGATGCATTTTCTAGAAAACCATCACTCGCTGCCCTATGTTTGTTGAGCGAGATTTCAGCAGATTAGAAGGCTCAACTTCTAGTTGAGTACTCCAAAAATCAGTATGCTTGTGAGGTCATGGATGGATTGGTGTTGGATGATAGGTACACTGTGGTAGATGAAGTCATCTACTACAAGGGCAGGGTGTATCTGGTTCTTGGTTCTCAGTTGAAGGAACAAATTCTGCATGCTTATCATGATACTCCGACAGCAGGGCACCCAGGGTATGGTAAGACCTACAGGGCGGTTCGGGAGAGATTCTCTTGGAAGGGTCTCAAGGCTGATGTCTTACGTCATGTTCGCGAGTGTATGATGTGCCAGCAGAATAAGTCTGAGCATACTTTTCCTGCTGGTTTATTGCAGCCCTTACCTATACCGGAACAGAAGTGGTCAGGAATCTCCATGGATTTCATTACAGGTCTTCCTCGGGTGCAGGGGAAAGATTGTATCTACGTTGTAGTAGACAGGTTGACTAAATACGCCCACTTCTTCCCTATTACAGCTGATTTCATAGCATCTCAGGTGGCGGACTTATTTTTCAGAGAGGTATTTATGCTCCATGGTCTCCCTAAGACCATCGTGAGTGACAGGGATAGTAGGTTCATGAGTTCTTTCTGGCAAGAACTTTTCAGGCTTATAGGTACGGAGCTGACACCCAGTACCAGCTACCACCCACAGACAGATGGGCAGATCGAGATCGTTAATAAGTGGGTTGAGGGGTATTTGCGCAGCTATGTGTCAGGACAACAGAAGGCATGGGTGCGTTGGCTATATTTAGGAGAGTATTGTTATAATACTACACACCATATGTCTATTGCTATGACACCTTTCAGAGCCCTCTATGGTTACGAGGCATTATCCTTTGTTGATTTGGCTGTAAGTGACAGCAGAGTTCCCTTGGCACAGGATTGGTTACAGGAGAACCAGGATATCATGAGATCTCTCAGGGAGAATCTGTAGCAGACACAGAATTAGCAGAAGGTCTACGCTGATCGACATAGGACTGAGAGAGTATTTGAGGTGGGTGACATGGTTTTCCTGCGGTTGCAGCCTTACCGACAGAGCACCCTTAGAAGGGGTGGAGCTGAGAAGCTCAAGCCTCGCTTCTACGGACCATATCGGAGCCTCGCTTCTACGGACCATATCGGATTCTCAGGCGTGTGGGAGAGGTTGCTTATGAGATTGAGTTACCACCTGACAGTCGGATTCATAATGTGTTCCACGTATCTTGCCTGAAAAAGGCACTGGGGCAACATATTGTAGCATCTCCCGATCTACCTCCCTTGGATGAGGAAGGTAAGCTGACTCTGGTTCTTGAGGAGATCTTGGAGGAGAGGGAATGACGGCTGAGAAGTAGGGTGATTCGGGAGTACTTGATTCGTTGGAGAGGTCTTCCTATAGAGGACGCCACCTGGGAGGGAGAGTCCATTTTACAGCATCCGGCTTTGCAGTTGCTTGTGGGCAAGCATCTCCGAGAGGGGAGGACTGTCATGTCCCCTCTTTAGCTCTGTTTAGTAGAGACATGAGAGTTGGCCTATCATCCGGGTTCCCGTAGGTCAGCGGAGTGGTTAGGGGACCTATCCAGAGGCAGTGGAGCTTGGTAGGGAGCTTTACAAGCCTTTCCAGACAGTTTGCGACAGTTTCTTATTTTTTAGGAAGGGTTCCTGTTTTTTAGGGTTTGACCGAGAGTTGACCAGGAGGCATCAGGGGACCTCCAGGAGCATTTTGGGAGTTTTGGTCACAGTTCCTATTTTTTAGGAGGTATCCCTAATTTTTAGGAAGGCACTGTCAGTTAGCCTGCCACGTGGCGACATCACCAGTGGCGTGGGCTACAGCAGTTTTCAGTTTAGAATGGCCAGGTGATGGAATTGGAATAATTATTGAATATTAAAGTGTGGCTTTAATATTTAATAAAAATAAAATAAAGTGATTAACTAATGTCACTTTATATTAATAAAATATTAAAAGGACCCCCACCTAGATGACACAATGTTGTGTTAAAAAGGTGGCCTTTTAATGAAGAAGTTGAACCCTCAACTTGGGCGCCCAACTTAGGTGTTTTCATGAATAAAATAATCTTTCAAAGATTCTTATTTGTTGATGCCCTTTTGAACCCTAAAAGTGGACGCCCAACTTGGGAGTCTCATAAAGTGAATTTGGATTCACTTTTTGGTTAGCTTTTGCATATTATTTTTGAAGCTTCATTGCAGATCTGAACTCTGAGGAAGAGGGCAGTAGCATATAGTCTCTTGGGAACGGAAACTCTCAGGGATTTTGGTGAATTGGACGACAACCCAGTTCATGCTTGTGGGAGGCCTACTCTGGGTCTTCTTTTGTGTATCATTGGACAGATTCTAGGGCATTCTATTGCAGATCTAAGCTTGCAGCAGTACCAAATCAGCATTACTCTTCAGATCTTTCATTTTCAGTTGCATGCATAGCCTCTCCTAGGCCAATACCATCCTTGTATGCAAGTGGGGTTGCAAACCAGGCTTTACCATGAATATAAAATACAGATCTGATGGGTATGTGCTTCAAATTCTTAGTTGGTGCTTTTCTATCATTTAATTGTTATTTTTAGTTCATCCTTATATGAGATTTGCAGTTGCATGTATGTTTATCTGCTATCTTGGCAAATACACAATTCAAGAAAATTGAAACCCCCTCTGCATCTCCTCTCTAGTCTGAAAGAACACAAAAAATTAATAAAAATCATAAAACAAATAAAATCACAAAAACGAATACTTCATTTCAGTAAAGGGATCCATCAGGGATCTTTCACTTGCCCATTGTAATGGATCGACTTTTGTGATAGCAAATTTGCTGTGCCTATTCTAGCCTGCAGATTTTGTTATTTCAAGTGTTTGTTCACTCTGTGTAACTTGTTCTCCGGTGTTTGATCGCTTGCTCTATGCCTGCCTTTTGCTACAGTATTGCTGTCCTGGAGTTGTATCAACTTTGTGATGTTGGAATAGAAATCTCATGCCTATTTTGCTTTGATATTCTATATCGGATCATCAAGTTTCGTCGTCAGATGTGTGGCTTCTGTAACTTTTATTTCAGCTTTCATCATTAAAGTACAATGAGTCTTGTGATGTAAATCTGGGAGAAATTTACTTAAGTTTTTGTGTTAAAACAATCATTCCTTGTCCACTTTTAATTCCTTTGCTTTGAATTTACTTAGGAGATTAAAAGCGTCATTAGTTTAAGCCTAGTTGTAGTAGAAGTTTTAAAAAGGAAAAAACCTCTTCTGCAGCGTTTAGAGTTTTATAACCTTGTGCTCGCAGCTGAGAATTAAAAAGAAGATAGGCGAAGTTTAATTTATTTATCTTTTCAACGAACATCAGCGAAAAGGGAACTCCCCCTTCCAATAGGAGGGTAGTTTATCTGTGCATAGCAGTCCGTTTCCAACTCGCATTCCAGAGGTGCGAATTGAAACGCCAACAGTACCAACTCACACTACATTTGAAGTATTTGATATTTGTTCTAGGTTCCTAATGCTAAAAAAGTTGTCTTTTGATGACATAAATCCTAAGTTGCTGTTTGGGTTCGGGTTTAGATTTTGGTACAGGTTCAAAGTTTGGGTTCGCAATATGGTGGACTTTTTTCCCAGGTTTGGTATGGTTGGGTACAACCATACATATATATACATAAAAAATTTAAAATATATAAATATAATATATTTAATATGAATATACAATTTTATAATATAATATTATATTAAAATAAATAAATATGATATTTTATATAAATATATTATATAACCTATAGATTATTTATAGATTATAGATTCTTTATAGATTATAGATTATTTATATATTCATAGATTATAGATTATATTAATATATAATCTATAATCTATGAATATATAAATAATCTATAATCTATAAAGAATCTATAATCTATAAATAATCTATATGCAATTTGCCAGTCAAAACGATTTTTTTACCCATCATGCATATGCCAGTTGGGCAAGATAATGCTTGTCGAATTGCAAGCCAATCCTAATCTATATCTCGATACATGGATTTCATGATATTGATCTCAAGAATATGGAAGTCATGAGCTCAGAACATCTGAACACGGATTTTGAGGTAAAACGAACTCTGCATGGCTGATAAATGTGGCCGCCTGCCAAAAATCGGAGTGCTGGGCACTGTGCTTGAAACAAAAATAGATGTATATGAGCGCTGTAAGCGCAAATCAGAGAAACTAAAAAAGTTGCTAGCAGATACCACGTGAAAACTAGAAGACTTCGACTATAGATTAGCGTTAATCTCTTCATGACTTGGAGCTTTGGAAAACTTGAATAGTCCTCAGACAAATGCCATCTGAACCAAAGAAGAGAAACCCCAACCAAGATCTTGTGGAAAGAAATCGAGGGCAGAGATGGAAGAATCGCCACCACAACAATCTGTGCTCAAAAAAAAAAAAAAATCCCTATCTTGGATAAAAAGCGCCATACGCGACCTCCACAAAAGACATCGTAACAAACTAGACGCCAATAGAAACCGCGGCGGTAGAGAATACTAGAGACGTGGACCAGAAAGAGACTTAAATCGTGGCCAAAAACTTTAAATCGCGACCATAAACAGAGGAAAACGGCAGACCTTTCCGGGAATCCGCGATCATAACAGAGAAAATCGCTAGCAAAGAAAAAACTTCAACCATAGAAAAACGCGATCTAGATAGAAAAAGAAACCTCCTTCAAAAATCGTGGGTAACAAAGTTGAAACATGGCGACCCAGAAATCGGGATTTGTAGGAAAATCCATGACTTTAGAAAAAAATTGATCAACAGACGCGAAACCCTTTCACGCGAACAGAGACCTGAAGAAGAAATGGGTACGGCCGCCTGTACGATGCCGTATGATCCATACGACGTATGGAATTCGAAGAGCCTATTCTGGCTCTGATACCATGTTATCAAAATATATGCATCATATATTATTGAATAATCAGATGGTTACAAGATATAGCGAGTGCTCTATATAAAGAGAAAACAAAGTCTAAAAATAGACTAAAGCAAAAAGCTGAAGCTAATAAAGCATAAAACGAACTTATCCTAGACGGAAACTAAAAATAGGAATAAACAACTAGATTGACCATTATAGAAACTAGCTAATTTATTTTAATAAGCTTCCTTGAACAATTTTAAATGCATGAAGTATAACATTTAAAATCATTCCTCAATTTTATTAAATGATTTCACCTCTCAATTCCAATACCTGTAACAAATTCTTGCAATTTTGGATGAAATGCATATGTTCAACCTCCAATATTAAAAAACTATCATCTATTCACATAGGCTGTAATATCCCCTATGGATATTTGCCCCAAATTTCCAAATGTTCCACAGAAAATTTAAACAAACAGTTTGCATGAACTAATTTCTATTCATCCAATAACTTGCAAGCAAATTTCAATGTAAAACATATTATAACAGTTTTAGAACAAGGATCTAAAATTACATATGAATATTGCTTTCCAATCTTCAGTAGAATAACAACAGAAATATCCAATTGTAGCCACAGAACTTACAGTCTGATTGGATAACTAGAAGTATGAATTTGAAGCACAAAGTGAGACACCTGAATAATATCTCCAACAGACAATAGGTTTCCGTCCACTGCCTCCAAGCTCGAAGGTTTTCGTCCTCAAACCTGCTGAAAGCCAAAGCTTCCCAGAATTCTCCAAGAGAAAATAATAACCAAGCATAAACCAAGCATAGCTGAAAGTGAGCCCTTGCAACACTTTTATAAACTTCTCATAAGAGCTCATTCACACTTTTAACCAATGTGGGATAAAACATAAACTCCCTTTTTGCCTTTTTGATGTCTCATGTATTTTAAAATAAGGGGCCCCTTTTATTATTCATTTCCCCACTTAACTTTGACTCACATTAATAAAGTTAAATAATTGAATTTAACTTTATAATTTAAACTTTATTAATGCAGAGATGAATTAAACCAATGGAGCTGAAATCAGCTGACGATAATAACCAATTTCTATTGAAAAGACACTGTCATTGGAGATCACGGCCTACCAGATGAATTACTATTAATAGCATTAATGACTTACTAAAAATAGTAAGTATACCAAAATTGCATCCAAACGCCTCGGATTGACCTGCAACGAAAATTGCCTAGGCCAAAAATCCTCAAGATTCCTTAAAAGCCCTGGTTAGCCTATGGAACCAAGGAGAAATAGGCTAACAATAACATCATACAATGCGAGCTAGAAAAGGGGACATTACAGTCCTTCCTTCCTGAGATTGCTTGTCCTCAAGCAAACATCAATCAACCTGCTGCTCCATCCTGATAAAAACACCATACACCACAAACTGTGAAGCAACATCATGGAATCTATAAGAGACAATGCACCAATCGTGTCAATACTCGGATCCCAAACCAAGATGTAGAACCCATTGTAAGAGATGAAAAAGAAGTTTGTCAACCAAGTACCCTTACGTAACCATCCGTGCATGTAAGACATCCAGCCAATGTGAAGATGAACCCCCATATGCCCATAAACCAGCACAAATGGCCACCAAACCTCGCTGTCATAACTCTGATTAGAAACATAGATGATATCAAATATGTCATCAAACCAATGCCAATCAAGGAAAATTACTCCGCACTTCAACTCAACCCAAAAGAATTGCCCTTCAACATTCCCATACTTCTGAATCACTGATGTAGCCAATGCAAAATCAGAAAGTGCTACATGATTCCAACTAGGACAGCCATTAGTCCATAAGAGAACAAAGACTATGAAGTCACCAAACAACAAAGATATTGCTGCCATATTAAGAGGAACAGTTAACCAACTCAAAAGTGAAGTATGTATGCCAACACTACTCAACACAGACAACTCTTGAGTGGCTGGCCCACTAAGAGATTCATCAACCCAATCACTATCACCATCATGGGAATGATCAACTATCTCAACTGGAGACTCTGGGTTAGGCAATTCATGTCTCTCATCATTAAAAGATGGGCGAATATCACGAATATGTTGAAAGTGAAGCTTAGCTTGTTTCTCTCTTTCCAACCATTTTTCATTTAAAACTTGGGCATATTCTATATCAACTGTATCAAAATGTATAAACTCAGTCCTATGACAAGAGACACCATCAAAATTACCATGTACCATACTTGCCTCTTGTAGTCCATCAGTAGGTGAAACTGTACCCTTACTTTCTTCATGATTGTTAGTGGCAACATTATGAGAAAGGTGAAATATATCACTGCTGTTCTCAAACTGAAATTTAGGACTGGTTTCAACCTTTGTGTCCTTGCCTATGCGATCTTCCTTGGAATGATGAGGAATTTCCATACCATGGTGGCTTGAATCCACCCTATATTCCCCATAGTTATCGCACACAATTTGGGTGCCATCATAGGTAGATTCCATAAGGCTATCCTCCTCATGTAACCAAGTTGTTACCTCCTGTTGAAAAACAGAAACATAACTGCTGTCATTCAAATCAGAATTATTGTTATGTGCTTGAGCCATGTTTTTGACCCCTTTTAGCATATCATCATTGAAAATTTCTTGTCCAACACTTGCAACATTGTCTTCATAAGTATTCTCAAGTGTAAGTGCCACAATATCAAGAGAAGGAGGATGTAGGCTATCGCTGCCCCAAATCAGACTTTTGGGATCTTCTTCTTTGCTTCCGCTGGAACCATCAAACACCACCAACTCTAAACTTGTCTCACGTCCTTCCCATGTGATTAGAGGTCGTAGTGTGTCAAGTAATTCTTCTTCAATTGATGTCACAAGGCTGCAAGGTATTTCCTTGTGAAGCTCTTCAATTCTTCCATAAACTTGTTCAACTTCTGTGCCCCTTGCTTTGTCATTCTGTATCATGGAAGGGACTGCTATAGAGGACTGATTTTCTGAATTATGCATTGAATGATGAAACATACTCAACTGAAGACAAAGATCTGCGATCTCCCTATCTTTATCTTCCACCAACTTGACCACTGTATCCCTATTGCTAAGCATTTGCAGGTAGTCCTCTTTCATCAACTTCAATGCTTCCTTGAAAGATTGCAAGTGCATATGAGAAATTCCAAGTCCCATTCCATTTTGTCTTTCCTCCCTTTGGGCTGTCCAAATGAGGTCCTCTAGAGGCTTATGAATAGAATCCATTCTTGATAATGCTTGGGCAATTTTGTCTTCCATTACCATCAAATGGTCTTGCAAATCTTCCCATACCAAAAGCTTTTGTTTCGATTTTTCTTCATGTGTAGGAATTGTGTCATCATAGGAATCAACTATCACACTAGAAGATGCATTTTGATCATTCCAAGAATCCACACCATCATTATCCATGTCAACCTCGTGCTCTACATCAAGGGAAGCTATGTTTACAATATCTCTAAAGGGCTGATCCAGGTTTGCATTATCTTCCACTTTGTGATCAACCAAAGGAACACCAATAGAAACCATACCTTCATATGGATTGTCAATCATAATCTCTACGTCAGCCACCAAGAGACTCATGCACCCCTTTGTAGATGCCTCATAATCTCTGTAGGAATGATCTAGATGCAGGGCTAAGGCTGCTGCCATGTCCTCATTTCCACGCAACTCTTTATCATATGAAGATTCTGACAATTCATTAGAGACATCTTGAGACTCAAGCATTCTCCCTTCTTGAGTTAAGCCATCCTCTTCAAACTTTGTAACCTCATTTGATGGTATGTTTTCAACACTACTTGGCTGCAATGGTTCTTTTTCCTTATTAACTCCACATATGTGATCAAATGACTAGTGTTCTTGACAAGTGAAACAAATCTGCTCTTTCCTCATTTGGTTCTTGCTCTTTTTGGGTGATCCTGGGACCTGTATACCCAAAGAAATTAGCTCTGCAGCTGTCATCTGTTTCTTGAACCTCCCAATTTTTTGTTCAACCAAACCTTTTGAGAAAGCATAAGCCGTGGGGGAAACACACTGCTCCTTCCTCCAAATGGCCAACAAGTCTGATTGCAACGGCTTACAGATATCATCATCCTCATCTAAGATTAAGGACATAATAGTTTGCATACAAGCCCTCACATTGTCTGGATGATGCTTCCTAATTTCAGTTAAGAAGCATTGAAACATTCGAAGAGTCAATTTATCACATCTGAGATCCAACAAAATGATAAATAATTTGGTTCTTGCCATGCTTTCTAAAATCTTAGCCTTCTTACCAAAAGTAGGGGCTTTGACATAATATAACCCATGTAGGCTCTCCACAATCAGCTATAGAACCTTCTTTAGTATATCATCATTATAGGGCGCTACAGGGGTTGTTATCCTTATGATCTCACTGTGACAAGAAGCGACTGCAAGTCTCACCTCTTCATAAGGATGTTCCACAAACCTGTGCTGAACCAAAGCGAGCATTGAGGGCTGCAAAGCCCAATTCAGAAGCCTCCAATCTGATTGGTCTACTTTGGACAAATATGTGCCTAATTCCTCCAACTTAGAGAGAACATCATCAGGAAATTTCATGGACTTCAATTGTAATCCAATTACATAGAGCCGATTCCTTACTTCCTTTTCTTTTTGTAAATCCCTTAACTGATCACCATTAAAAGTATCGTTGAATTCTTTTGAGAAAAAATCACTTTTCTAATCTGCCATTGTAATATCCCTTTCTAGGATATTAGTTAGAGCTGTAATATCCCTAATGGATATTTACTAAACTTTGATTTCTTATATGAACTCTGATATAATTTTCTGTATCTTGCAGTGTGTCTGATATGACTGTCTACAATGTTTGCTCATACAGTTTCAAATACATAGACATTTCCACAACATATAGATCACTCAAAGTTCAAATTAAAGATTTGAACTATTCATCATTTGTTTGTTCATATACAGAAAATATTAGTTCATATTTCAAAAGAGTTCATATACCAATGATGACAAATGATATCCAACAATGAAAACAGACCTGGCAATAACTTCAACACATTATAATTTTTCCTACTCTGCTGAATCTATTATGAGTGCAGTGATCGATTCAAACTGATTATTCCTTCAGGTCACGACTTTAGAGGCTTCTTAAGATGCAACGATTTATTTCAATTCACGAATGCCGTTGAAATGCTTTTAGACTCAGATATTCCTTCCAGAACTGGTTGATGCAACAAAACTGCCGCCTTCAATTGAAAGTCGAATCCTTTGAAACTTTGTTATATGATATTCTCCTGTGATCGTATACAATGATTCCTTGTCACTTTCGGTCAAAGAAGCCTTAACAAATCTTTGCCAATCCTTCAATAGGTTGTTCAGCACTTTAACTACGAACCATAATCTTATGTCTTAGCTTCAACAATTTCATATTGTTGTCTTACACGAGTCGGCTCTCCGCCTTGAATGCTGCGTTGATGACTCCTTATAGAAGCAGCGACTTAGATGATAGTGCCCGATCCATTTTTGCAATTCTATGTTTCTTAAATGATGTGTTGGCAAATGGCTTCCTTAAATTATCAGCCGAGACTCACGATTCCCCTATTGATGGCGCCCCTTTCAACTATCAACTGTGGCGTTGACTCCTCTTAATATCGAAGGCACTTCTCATCATCGACTGGTATTGAAGTGGTCTGCAATTAACATATCATGGCATCTAATTGTTTGATTTCCCTGATTCGCCTTGTCAATAACAAATTCCTACTACCATCCGCATTAGATGGTAGTAAAGTAGGGGCTTTGACATAATATAACCCATGTAGGCTCTCCACAATCAGCTGTAGAACATTCTTTAGTATGTCATCATTATAGGGTGCTACAAGAGCTGTTATCCTTATGATCTCACTGTGACAAGAAGCGACTGCAAGTCTCACCTCTTCATAAGGATGTTCCACAAACCTGTGCTGAACCAAAGCGAGCATTGAGGGCTGCAAAGCCCAATTCAGAAGCCTCCAATCTGACTGGTCTACTTTGGACAAATATGTGCCTAATTCCTCCAACTTAGAGAGAACATTATCAGGAAATTTCGTGGACTTCAATTGTAATCCAATTACATAGAGCCGATTCCCTAATTCCTTTTCTTTTTGTAAATCCCTTAACTGATCACCATTAAAAGTATCGTTGAATTCTTTTGAGAAAAAATTACTTTTCTGATCTGCCATTGTAATATCCCTTTCTAGGATATTAGTTAGAGCTGTAATATCCCTGATGGATATTTACTAAACTTTGATTTTTTATATGAACTCTGATATAATTTTCTGTATCTTGCAGTGTGTCTGATATGACTGTCTACAATGTTTGCTCATGCAGTTTCAAATACATAGACATTTCCACAACATATAGATCACTCAAAGTTCAAATTAAAGCTTTGAACTATTCATCATTTGTTTGTTCATATACAGAAAATATTAGTTCATATTTCAAAAGAGTTCATATACCAATGATGACAAATGATATCCAACAATGAAAACAGACCTGGCAATAACTTCAACACATTATAATTTTTCCTACTCTGCTGAATCTATTATGAGTGTAGTGATCGATTCAAACTAAGTATTCCTTCAGGTCACGACTTCAGAGCCCTCTTAAGATGCAGCGATTTATTTCAATTCACGAATGCCGTTGAAATGCTTTTAGACTCAGATATTCCTTCCAGAACTGGTTGATGCAACAAAACTGCCGCCTTCAATTGAAAATCGAATCCTCTGAAACTTTGTTATATGATAAACTCCTGTGATCGTATACAATGATTCCTTGTCACTTTCGGTCAAAGAAGCCTTAACAAATCTTCACCAATCCTTCAATAGATTGTTCAGCACTTTAACTACGAGCCATAATCTTATGTCTTAGCTTCAACAATTTCATACTGGCGTCTTACACGAGTCGGCTCTCCACCTTGAATGCTGCGTTGATGACTCCTTATAGAAGCGGCGACTTAGATGATAGTGCTGGATCCATTTTT
Source organism: Cunninghamia lanceolata (assembly GCA_027924645.1). Classification (NCBI taxonomy): domain Eukaryota; kingdom Viridiplantae; phylum Streptophyta; class Pinopsida; order Cupressales; family Cupressaceae; genus Cunninghamia; species Cunninghamia lanceolata. Next base: position 5,719,032 of record BSBN01000165.1, on the reverse strand, counting down.
GCAATTCTATGTTTCTTAAATGATGCATTGGCAAATGGCTTCCTTAACTTATCAACCGAGACTCACGATTCCCCTATTGATGGCACCCCTTTCAACTATCAATTGTGGCATTGACTCCTCTTGATATCGAAGGCACTTCTCATCATCGACTGGTATTGAAGTGGTCTACAATTAACATATCATGGCATCTAACTGTTTGATTTCCCTGATTCGCCTTGTCAATAACAAATTCCTACTACCATCCGCGATATACCCCTTCTGGTGGCCGCGATTCAATATTATCATGCAATTTGGAATCCACAATCATTCGGCAAACACAATCTTTTTTTTTTTTAATGGCGGTGAACTGAACTTGGGACCCACGATGCCTTAATCTCCAATTCCATGCCATGACTTCAATCATATTAATATCACCTTCAGAATATGATGCATCTAATGGACTGCGACAATTATATTATGCAAACTTTATGCCATGCGCTTCCTTTTTAGACCACGACTCCTTATATGTGTGCCGTCACCAAATGTGGCTTCAGTATTATATTTATATCCCTCAGAAAAACGGTGGTTCCTTAGAGAAGTCGACAACAGGAAAAATATAGAGAAAGACTCCAATTTGCACTTAAACTCTCAAACGCCTGGCTGGGACCCACGAACCACTTCAAAGCTGTGATAATGTTTCTTTCTTGTGTAAATGCGTTAGAATTTGTCTTCCGATTAGATAACAAATCGACCATGAAATTATAATAATAAACCTCAATCCCAAATTCGTTGATATCACTTATGACACGGCAGGAAAAGATGCAAACAAGATCTTCAATAATATTCAACCAGTCTTCACACAAAATGATGAATCTACAATCGATAACAAGGTCTCCGACCCAATATCGAACCTCGTTTATTTAATCCATTGATACCACTTTTCTGATCAGAATTTTCTGCTATGGCAATTAAACCCCACTGGTTGGCAGAATCAATGGCTCTGATACCACTGTAATATCCCCTATGGATATTTGCCCCAATTTTCCAAATGTTGCACAGAAAATTTAAACAAACAATTTGCATGAACTAATTTCTATTCATCCAATAACTTGCAAGCAAATTTCAATGTAAAACATATTATAACAGTTTTAGAACAAGGATCTGAAATTACATATGAATATTGCTTTCCAATCTTCAGTAGAATAACAGTAGAAATATCCAATTGTAGCCACAGAACTTATAGTCCGATTGGATAACCAAAAGTATGAATTTGAAACACAAAGTGAGACCCCTGAATAATATCTCCAACAGACAATGGGTTTCCGTCCACTGCCTCCAAGCTTGAGGGTTTCCGTTCTCAAACCTGCTGAAAGCCAAAGCTTCCCAGAACTCTCCAAGAGAAAATAATAACCAAGCATAAACCAAGCATAGCTGAAAGTGAGCCCTTGCAACACTTTTATAAACTTCTCATAAGAGCTCATTCACACTTTTAACCAATGTGGGATAAAACATAAACTCTCTTTTTGCCTTTTTGATGTCTCATATTTTAAAATAAGGGGCCTCTTTTATTATTCATTTCCCCACTTAACTTTGACTCACATTAATAAACTTGAATAATTGAATTTAACTTTATAATTTAAACTTTATTAATGCGGAGATGAATTAAACAAATGGAGCTGAAATCATTTGACGCTAATAACCAATTTCCATTGAAAAGACACTGTCACTGGAGATCACGGCCCGCTAGATGAATTACTATTAATAGCATTAATGACTTACTAAAAATAGTAAGTATACCAAAACTGCCTCCAAACGCCTCGGATTGACCTGCAACGAAAATTGCCTAGGCCAAAAATCCTCAAGATTCCTTAAAAGCCTTGGTTAGCCTACCGAACCAAGGAGAAATAGGCTAACATCATACAATGTGAGCTAGAAAAGGGGACATTACATAGGCGTTGATCCTTCTTGGAGAATTAAACAATTTTATTGAATTTTCCCACTCCTTGGGTGGCGGCCAGCTTGGAACACAAAATATCATTTAAAAATATTGTTTCCTTTCTCCTACGACGCTCCTATCAAAAAAACAATATTTTATTAATTTAAAAACTTCTCCTTCTTAAGCGACGGCTCTCTTGGGCAATTAAAATTCAATATTTTATTCCCTTATTTCCTTGGCATGGCTCATGATCCAATGCAAACACAAAACTTTATTAATATTTGAAGTTTCCTCCTAACTGTTTGGGCGCATGATCCAATGAAGCCAATATTTTATTTTTATTTGAAATCCTCCTTCCAAGACATTGGCACATGATCCAAAGATACAACTTAAAATCACCTTTTCCTTTGAGTGTTGATTCTCTCTCCTAGGCGTTGGCACACAAATCAAGGCAAATAACAATTGCAATTTGAAATCCTTATTTCTCCTTGGACATTAGCTCAAGTCTCTTGAAAATCAAATATTATTTTGTTTTGCCTTTGCTCCTTAGGCGTTTAGCACAAAGTCCAATATATCAAACCTCCATATGAGCGTTGGACCTATAGATAAAATAGATATTTGAAAATGCAATTGAAGATTGACATTTTCCTTTGGCATCCACTTGGCATCAATTTGTCCAACCAATGAAATGATGAAAATACAATTTAAATATTGCATTTCCCATTTTCCCATTCTCTATCCACTAGAAGAACTTGATATTTGTCTAGATAAAACAATACCACTTAGCAACACTTAACCAAAAACCAATGAATATCACTAGTTGAGCGAACATTACCATTTTTCATCCTCTAGAACCAAGCTCAAACCCAAAATCATGTCTAGCTCAAAATGGGGACATTACAAGTCTTCCCACCCCAAGATTGCTTGCCCCAAGCAATCGCAAGTGCTCAATTAGACTCAACCAATGCCATGATCCCAAATCCATCTAGGCTCTCCATAGATACTCACACAAGTACTCTCAAATTTGCTGATGTAGAAGATCCTGGGACCGCTTCCACTGTCGCACAATGCTGCAAACACATCCATACCAATGTAGATGCCAATCATGAAGGTGTAGATGCCAAGCAATGAACCAATGAAACTGAAAATCCTTTTATCACTGAATTGTAACATGAATAGATGAAGGATGTTAAACACAAATGTATCCATTCCTTTTGTGCTAAAACTGAAATCACATACTTCAATACCCATCAATGAAGAATAACCATCCACATGCTCCAATAATAAAGCATCATCAAAATGATGTTGTCTCCTCAAGAGTAGGCTGATCCTCTCCAATGGAAACCAATGTATCATGCAAACCTAAATCCTCATTGTCACACACATGCATATCATCAATGGCTGGCCCATGATGGTCAAACAAAGCTAATTGCCTCATTTTCTTGACTATTTCAAGATGCTGTTTTGCATGACCAGCAACTAGCTTAGCTTTCCTTGCTCTTTCTAGCCAAATATTACACCTCTCTTGTGTCTTTTTCACATCTTCAAAGGTCTGATATACAAAATCAGATTGTGTAGTGCCCTGTTTTTCAGTAAAATCTCTATATCCAACATTCCAATCTTGTATGCCATCATTAGTAGACCTCAAACAACTATCATTCTGAAGAGATTAATGTCTCATATTATTGTTTGGAACCTCATATATTCAAATGTTCTTTATCGGGTTGACAGATCACTATCGGCGGGAGTGAGAAGCCTTGGGGCGATATACAAGGTTTCACCGATATGGATATATCGGTGTGAGAACTATTGTCGGCTCAGCCTTCTGAAGTCCCTTCGATGCTATCCGTCATCCCGATGGTGTTTGACATCGATGTGAGAACCACTATCGGCGGGAGTTAGAAATCTTTGACCGATGTGCAATGTTTCCATCGATGACATGTGTCTATCGGCGTAAGAACTTCTATCAGTCGAGCTTTGTGGAGTCCTTCCGATGGGAACGGTTTCACCGATGGCGATTTCTTCTAATGATCGGCAAGAGAACATCTATCGGCGCAGCTTAAAGTCTTCGGGCCGATGGACAGAGGTCACTCCGATGAAGGCATTGCGTTGGCGTCGGTGGGACAAGGATCAGTCGGAGTAAGTGATGATCAGCTCACCGATGATGAAGGTTATCCCAATGAGTCTTTGACTGTCATCGTCGGCAACAAAATTGCCGACGATAGTCATATTGATCATTTGTGGTTATAAACCGGAATAGTATACACGACCTGGTGCATGTGGGATTAATGATCTCACGAGAATGTAAACCGTTGCGACGGTTGAAAGGCAGCGACGTCAGAGAATTATGATCGATCAGTTAGGGCAAAACAGTAACGGTTTTGCTCTTGATGACTGGAAATAGAAATGCAGATCTATAGGTGTCGTGTGTAGATGATGATACTATTTGAATTATACAGTTTTTTCTGTAGATGTGCAAATGAAAAAAACGGCTTTTGTATAATTGCTATAGCATCGATACTTGAAATAGAACGGGTGATCTTTAATGTAATTTTCAGTTTTACTGTAATAAAGATTGTTCTACTGTGGTGGTGGGTTTTTTACCCGAAAGGGTTTTCCCACGTAATACTGGAGTCTATGTTGTCTGTGTCTATTTTGTTTCTCTGGTGTATTTATCTGATTATTTTGTTTTGAAAGTTACCTGTTTGCATTATCCCCTTAGAATTAACATTAGGGAAGCTGTTTTCCGCACTTGTGCTTTCCTGACAAGTGGTATCTGAGCCTAGCCCGTTGTGTTATCCTTGTTGGGAGGTTGGGTTTTTTGTGTTAGTTCAGTGAGTGGGAGTTCTGTAGAGGCTATTCTGTTAAATAAGATGGCAAGTACATCAGGAAAAATAGACATTGAAAAATTCAATGGCACAAACTTTGAGTTGTGGAAGATTAAGGCTGAAGATTTGCTGGTCGACAGAGATCTTTGGATTGCTGTGTCTGGGGTTAAACCTACAAGCATGAAACAAGAAGATTGGGACCTAGTTGACAGAAAAGCCAGAGGACTGATAAGATTAAGTCTTGCGGATTCTGTTCTATTGAACGTTCATGAAGAGAAGTCAGCCAAAGATCTGTGGAAGAAGTTGGGAGATATTTACCAGGGCAAGTCCTTGGTGAATAAACTGTTCCTCAGAAAGAAGTTGTATTCTCTGAAGATGGATGAAGGTGCATTTGTAGTAGACCATCTGAACACATTTAATCTGATTGTTGCATAGTTGACGTCTGTAGGTGTAAAAATAGAAGAGGAAGATCGCTGTATGCTTCTATTGTGTTCCTTACCCGACTCTTGGGATCATCTTGTGATGGCTATTGGAAGTACAACAACCACGTTTACAACTAAAGCGGTTGTTACCTCATTGTTATCTGAAGAGATGCGGAGGAAATCTTCTGAGACAGCCAAAGAGGCTTTGTCTGTTCGAGGTAGGTCAAAGGAAAGAGGCAAGAAGGACAACAAGTCTAAGTCCAAATCAGAGGGGAAATCAAAATCTCCTGGCACAAAGTCCAAGGTGAAGTGCTGGAATTGTGGGCAGAAAGGACACATCAGAACAGACTGCAAAGAGGAGAAAAAGAAGAAGAAGAAGAACTCTTCTGACAACGATTCTTCTCAGAGTGATGCTGATGCTTTCATTGCTGCCTTGGCAACGCCTGCATCTGAAGATGTATGGCTGGTGGATTCAGGAGCGTCTTTTCATATGACATCTCACAGAGAATGATTCACTAAGTATGAACCGTATGCTGGTGGGAAGGTGTTCCTGGCAAGTGATTCGACACTGGAAATTGTTGGCCGAGGAAGAGTCAGAATCTAGTTCCTGGATGGTAGAATAAAGGGAATGAATGGAGTTTTACACATACCAGGTCTGGCTCGAAATTTACTTTCTGTTAGTAAGCTTAATGATGTTGGTGTGCAAGTTACTTTTGTGAATGGTGGTTGTAAAATGACTAGAGGGTCTATTGTACTGGCAAAGGGTGAACGCATTGGAACTCTGTATAGGTTAGATGCTAAACCAGTGTGCTGTAATAGTGTCTTTGTAAAATCTGAAAAAGCTACTATTGTAACACATGATGCAAACTCTATGGAAGTTAAACTTCCTGCAGAGAAAACAATGCTCTGGCATCATAGACTTGGTCACATAGGTGAAAAAGGTTTAAAAACCTTGAAGAACAAAACCCTGGTAGATGGACTGACTGATTGTAATCTGGAGTTCGATTTCTGCGAACATTGTATATATGGAAAACAAAACCGTGTTTCTTTTTACTCCAGTTCTCATAAATCTTCTGGTGTTCTGGACTATGTACATTTACTTTCACCGTTGTATCCATATATTGGACCTTCGTTTCATTTTCAAGACTATTATATTGTGCTAACATACTTTGCAAAAAGGGTTCGAACTCTCTGTAATTGAATATAGGGGCAAGAATTTACCTTGTCTACTCTGGAATCAATGAGGGCCTCCTTCAGCGGGTGGTCTACTGCATGCTTCTGCCACCAACTTCGGCATTCATTTCCTATCATACTCTCCCAGCTAATGGAGTCTATGGAGGGTTTCTCTTTTACAGCTGGCTGGTGAGGTTTTTTCTTTTTCTCTGAGTCCTTCAAAATTTTCAGTCTGAACTTGCTTGGCCCTTCCTGTATAATTTCCTTGCCTGCCATTTGCCCCAACTCCAACTATGACTTCTGATAACAACTTTAGACAACCTTTACACGATATTAGTTTGTACGGCGGCGGCGGTTTTATGCCTTTAATTGAACGATTATTGGTCTGACTTTTGGCAGACACTCTAGTGTTATGTTTCCATATGCTTGCAATACTTTCCACCAATGCACTATACCCTTCAGAACTTGGCCCCCAAATTTTTCAATTCGTTCTGCCGTTTTGTCATTTTTTTTTCCTATATGAATGCGATGTGTACAATTTGAGCGCCCCGCTACCCAAAATCCGATGCAGACTACTTGCTATGGCGTGTAATGGAGGTATTTTATGTCATCTGGCTCCTAAACCCCAAATTTCTTTTCCCTGGTGTTGAAGGAGGCATCACACAACTCTCATTTCATCATCTCCCTCTTATGCATCGAATTCTTTCTGTCGACATCTCCCTGCCATGACTATGCTCCCTATTGATGATTGCCTTGTTGATTGTGAAAGCCACGATTGTCTATGCTTGTTGATTATAGTTGTGGGTTGGCGGCAATCTCCATGCCCTTCGATTGAATTTTTCTCCTGACAATTGCCTTTTGTCCTTGCCATTGTTCTTTTTACCTTTTCAGCGCACAAATTTCTTCCCTAACGATGCTAACTTTTGCCTTCATCGTAGGGTCATTCGAGTTGCTGCCCGGTTTTCATCATATGGTCTGCTCTTATCAATGGCACTTTCCATCATATGGACTTCTTGTGGATCTACATGTCGATGGCACTTTCCCATCGTACGACCTTTTTGTGTGTCTATTTCCTAAGTCGTATGGTGTTAATCGTACATTGAGGGGGTGGGGGTCGTACGGCCTTGGTCGTACAACCCCCTTTACTTTTTGATTGGGGTGGGGGTTGTATGGCCTTAGTCGTACGACCCCCCTTATTTTTAAAAATTTCTACTTTTTTTTTCTTTTTTCTTTTCACTCTATTTTTCTCTTTCCCTTCAATGACATGGCGGTTTCTAATTTCTCGAACTTCGCCGTCATCCATTCACTTTCCCAAATTTCTCTCTCCTTGTCGTCGTTTTCCTTTTTCTCGTCGAGGACCTCAATTTCGGACATGTGGCCGAAAATACATTCTAGATAGCCTTTGCGTTGTAAACAGTCGTTGGAGCAGCATTGGTCTACCTCTTCAAGTTCCCATATCTGATCAAATATCGTGGATTGACCCCTAATGCTTATTAATTCCATCCCATTGGTTCTTGGACCCAATGAAATGTTTTACCATCGTCGTTCATTTTGACATTCTTGCTTCTGTATTTTGCCTTCCAAATCCAACTCTTCGGGAGTTGTGTATGAGGTACCCCATCTGGCCGGTTTTTATCCGTAGCGTCCAATTTTTGTCACAATATGGTGATCTTTCCACAATAAACATGATTTTTGCCAAGTATTTCCATTTTGGCAGGTCCCTTACTTCCTTTGGTAATAGAAACTCAAATCTGTCTCATACTTTATTGCATTCCTTTATCCATTTGTTCTAGGCATCTTCATCTTCTTGATTATCCTTGTTTATCCACGTGCCTCCATAATCTTCGTCAATTATGCCCTGTCGGGCTCCTATTTGCAGTGTTCTTGGTGCAAAGAACCCGGTCACTGGTTCAAATTGGGTACTTGAAAAAACCATTCCATCAATTTTGTATCCTGCCTCCCTAGGTCGTTCGCCTCTTTCTTCCATCCCATACTGGTTCCTTATTGCGTATCGGAGCATATTTACTTGTACTGTTTCTCCTCTTCTTTGCTTGTAAATCTTCAACTTTGACCCGTTCACTGCATCCTTGATCGGGCTTCCATCTAGATTGTCCAGTTTATAAGCCTCGTTGTCCAACAATTCCCATACTTTGAATGGTCCCAACCAATGAACTTTGAACTTCCCTGGCTTGATTTCGTTACGGCTGTTATACTTCAAAACCAACTGTCTTGGTCGGAATTCCATCTTTTGTCGTGCCAATACTTCTGCCATTTTTGCATAACTTCCGTCGACCACTGGGCCAGGATTCTCTTCTCATCCAACTTGTTTAACTGGAATAATCTTTCTTCCAAACTCTTTGTATCTCCCAATTTGTTTTCCACTGCTATCCTGAGGCTTGGTACTAGGTACTCCGCTGGTACTACCGCCTCTTGACCATACATCAGCTGAAAAGGAGTATGTCTAGTCATCACTTTATAAGTTGTTTGATAAACCCATAACGTAGCTGGTAGCCTTTCCTCCCAATCAGACCCTTCAATGCCGCACGACTTGTGAATCACTGAGATGAGCACCTTATTTGTGGATTCTGCTTGTCTGTTTTCCCTTGGGTAGTACAGACTTGATAGTGTGTGGAATATTTTGAACTCTGAGGTCATGAGGCCAATGACATGGTTGACAAAGTGTCCTCCATGATCACTCGTCAGTTGGATTGGTATTCCATATCTCGTCACTATCTGCTCATATATGAATCTTGCCATACTCAGTGCAGTGTTATCTTCCAGTGCCCTTGCTTCTGCCCACTTTGTCAAATATTCAGTGGCCACCACGATATACCAGCATCGATGCAGCTGGCTGACTTTCAATGGCCCGATGAAATCGAGTCCCCACATTTTGAACAGTTCTTGAGGCTGTGATGGCCACAGGGGCATGTAATCCCTCTTTAACGGCTTCCCTACCCTTTGGCAGGTGTCACATTGGATTACCCACTCTCGGGTGTCTGTATGCAACGTCGGCCACCATAGACCAGCGAATAGAACCTTCCTTGCTGTAGCATCGGGACTCATATGGCCTCTGGCTAGTCCTTCATGGGCTTCCGCCAACACACTCATTTCTTCTTCCATCACACATCTTTGGAGAATATGGTCGGGCCCCATTTTGTATAATAGCCCATTTATCAATTGAAATGTTTTGCTCTTGAGCGCAATTTTTCGTCTCTCACTGGCAGACATCTTCGGAGGGAATGTTGATGTTGAAAGGTACTGACCAATCTTCTCATACCAAGGTGGGAGGGCGGCTATTTGGAACAGGTGAGCGTCGGGAAAATCTTCATTTACTCCATCTGCAGGTTCTCCTAACTTAATACGTGACAACTGGTCGGCAATTATGTGACTTTTTCCTGGTCGTACTATACTAGTAAAAGTGAACTCTTGCAATAATAACCACCTACTAATTCTCCCCTGGACGATAGGTTTGTTGACCAGGTACATTAAGGCTTGATGATCGACGTAAAAGGTGAATGGTGTCGCCAAGAGATAATGCCTGAATTTATGCACTGAATAGACCATCCCCAGAGCCTCCCTCTTGGTTGTACTATAATTCTGTTCCGCCTTCGATAGTAGTCGGCTAGCAAAGTATACTCGGTGGTCAAGACCATGAGATCCCACCTATGCCAGAGTGGCACCAATTGCAAAGTTCGATGCGTCGACGTGCACATGGAATTCCTTGTCCTAGTTCGGGTAGGCCAAGATAGGTGCACTGATCAATCTTGTCTTCAATTCTTCAAATGCTTTCTCTTGCTCGTTCGACCACACAAACTGTACCCCCTTTCTCGTCAACATGTCCAGTGGGTGTGAAACTTGAGCAAAGTTCTTTATAAATCTTCTGTAGTAGCCTACATGGCCGAGGAATGACTTTACCCCGGTGACATCCCACGGAGCTTCCATCTCCACAATTACCCGAATCTTGTCCAGGTTTGCCTTTAGTCATGCTTTGCATACAATGTGGCCCATAAGTTTGCCCTGCGGTACCATGAATCGACACTTCTTCGGATTTAAGGCCAACCGTGTAGCTCTACAACGCTCCATACACTCGGTGAGAGCCTTTAGATGCGTCTGCTAGTCGCTGTAAATTGACCAGTCGTCAAGAAATGCTTTAAAATTGCCCACTGACATTTTATCAAATATGTGCAGAATGATCCTTTGAAATGTTGCTGGTGCATTGCACAGACCGAACGACATCCGGTTGTATGCATACACACCATCCTCTACCACAAATGTAGTCTTTAGTTTGTCCTCCTCGGCAATGCTAATCTGGTTATATCCCGAGTATCCGTCCATAAAGGAATATATCTCATGACCGGCCACTTCCTCCAGGATGGAGTCTGTGAATGGGATGGGGAAAGGATCTTTGATCGTCACTGCATTGAGGCATCTGAAATCGACGCAGATCCTGATTTGTCCCCCTTCTTTCTTGAGTGATATGACAATTGGTGAAACCCACTCATTTGTTTCCACCTTAAAGATTATTCCGGCCTCCAGCATTTTCTCTATTTCTTCCTACACCTTGGCGGCGTAATTTTTGTTCATCCTGTATGGCATTTTCCTCACTAGACGTGCTCCTGGTATGAGTGGAATTCTATGGACGCATAGTTCTGGTGGTATCCCCTTTAGGTCTTTATATGTCCAGGCAAACACATCTTTGTACTCTAGAAAGATTTTGAACGCTGCTGCCTTTAGTACTAGATCCCAGCGATCTCCGACGAGAATTACCTGAGGGTTACTCTCCTCGCTGAGATTAACTTTCTTTGTCACTAGCTTCTCATACATGATCTTCTTTTTAGGCTCAAACTGATGTGCCGGTGTGCTATCTATTTTCGCATTCCCTTCTTTGTATTCCCCATATGCAGCCGGAAACATGTGGTTCACTTGTTTCCCCTTGTCACTTGTCAATTCCTTTTTACCAGCTGTTTCAATGTCGTGTTTCACTCGTCGTCGGCCGCAATTTGTCCTGTGGTTCACTAGTCGTCCCTGAACACTTACCAATTTATTTTATTGAGATCTTGTTACATTCTGGCTGGAAAAACTCGTAACCCTCCATCTGCCAATGGAATAACCCACTGAAGGAATTTGTCTCATCTTCTGAGCATTCATGTAATTTTAGTACTCCTTCGTCATCGGGCTCCATCGGCCCTCTTTCTCCTTTTGACGATTCCCCTCCATCTGAGTCAGAGTCCGATGCCAACTCCTCACTAATGGTTTGTGTTCTCAAATCAATGATAAACTTCTTACCTTTATTTTCTATCGACAGAGTGTTTTTCTTCCAGTTGTGGTTGGCCTTGGCGGCTATTAGCCATCCTCGGCCGAGTAATGCATCATAGGACACATTCCGTGCTGTTATGACTACAAAATTTTAAAAAAATTGTTGGGTACCGATTCTTACCTTTTGAACCATTAGCACTCCCAACGCCTTGATTCCGTGTTGGTCGGCTCCCACTAACTAGAAGTTTTGCGGCCACAGTGTAGGTTTGCCAAGGCTTTTCCATGTTTCTTCTGGGAGTACATTTACCCCAGACCCTCTGTTGACTATTGTGTTTGTCAGGCAACTCCCGCCGATTTCTATATGGACTACCGTCGGTTTCTTCCCCATGTCAATTGCCAGTAACCTCGGGTCGAGCACTTGTTCACCAGTTGGCGGTGGTTCTACTATGACGTCATCTGCTGCCTCGGCCTGGCCTTCGTTCGAGTTATTTTCCACCACTTTTGATATTACCATCCTCAGTTGTGGCATGCTCTGGAGAAGATTTGCCATTTTGATTGGTACGGTAGCTTCTAGTACCTGGCTTGTAATGTTCCTGTCAGACTCCGACCGTAGGGTCATGGTTGCCTTTTTGTCTGAGTTCCCCCGTTCGATTTCCATGGCAATCTCCACTTCCTTTCTTGCATCACGGAGTCTTTCTTTCTCTGTTCGAGGGTCTGGATAGTGTGCCTTATTTTCTTGTTCTCTAGTGACGACAAAGACTTCCTCATCTTCCTCTTCGATGTGAATGAGATTCACCGTACCTTTTTGTTTTGGACAATCATTATCTTCATGGTCGCCGGGCCCACACCATTTGCACAGTGCATTTGGTTTATTTTGATTGTTGTTCGGGCAATCCCTCGCAAAATGCCCCCACTTGTTGCATTGTCCACATTAGATCATCGGTCGTCCCTTTGCATCATACTGGATACAACCTCCTCTTCTTGCGTCATTATATCTATTACTATTGTTGCCTCCTCTTCGGTTGTTGCGGTATCCACCAGGCGATGCCTCTTGATTGTTTGTCTTGGGCTGTGTGTTCGGCAGGGTAGATTGCTCCCCCTGAGTGTAAAGTACTTGGGTGCTCCTTGTCTTCAAGTTGTATGGGCACTCCTTGATAGAATGGCCCATTACCTGGCAGATCTCACAGGACATCTTTCTCAGGCAGTTTGCTTTGATATGGCCCTCGTTGTTGCATTCCGTACACCATAATTCCTTACTTTCCTTTGTCGTTTCTGGTGGTGCCCGCCTAGATTTTGGGTTTCAGGTATTCATTTGCAGGCCTTTTCAGAAAAACCCAAAAAATTTCTAAGTCCTTCGGCCTATGCGGTTGCTTGTATGTATCTTTGTATATGCATCGCTGTTTGTATGTACATTTGAATGTGCAAGCACGAATGTACATTGGCGGAACCAAACGAAGTTCAATCGGCTTCAAAAAGTGCAAAAAATGGTTGTATGCATCGTCGTATGCATATCGGGCTTGTATGTGCATTTCTCGGCGTGCAAAGGGTGGTTGTATATCGCAGATACCTGGTATATTCCGCGCTTGTATGTAAAGGATTGAATGTATATTTTGCATGTATGTTTGACATACAACGGGCATATGCAATGAAATATACAAGGCAGATATGCAAGGTCAATATGCAAAGGAAAATATAAAATGGGTAGATGCAAAGGCGGACATGCAAAGGTTTTATTGGTGTGACACAGTGCATTGGCGGCTCTGTCCAAGCTCTCTCCGATGGGCCGATGCATATACAAGGCAAAAGATACAAAATGTATGTCGGCGAGACAATGCACATCGGTGGCCGAGTCCAAGGTTTCTCCGACGAGCCGATGAAGATACAAAGGATACATGCAAGGCAAGAACCAAAGGGTGGGGTCCACTAGTTGTACATATGCGATTGTATGTTTGCGCATACAATCGAACATACAAGGGAATATACAATCCTAAGATGCAAAGCCCAGACCCGAAATAAATATACATTTTGGTTGATAAAGGCAGAGGTCCGATTGTATGTATGTTTTGTTTGTATATTCGCAGTTGTATATGCGATATACAAGGCAAAGATACAAGGGAGGATATACAAGGCGGACCCGACTGGAGAATCAAATGCAGCGAATAATCATTTTGGGGTCCGTGGCTTGTATAATGAAGTGCTTGTATATGCCGATATACAAAAAGATGAAGATACAAGCCGGACCCGATTGCGATTTCAAATTGATTCATAATGATTTGGGGTCCGCTCTTTGTATGCAGGTGATTGTATGTATATACAATCACATATACAACCGCAGGTGCAAAAGAGAAGATACAATGGCTCGTTGATGGAGATACAAGTGCTTAGCGATGGAGAACCAATGGCAGGTTGCCATGTGTCCAGGTGCAGTTGTATGTATATCATAGTTTCGAGACTCGGACTCGGCGCAGACTCGGCGAGCGTCACCCAGCTCGGGACTCAGCGCAGACTCGGTAAAGTGAAAAACCCAAGAAATTTAGAGATTTTTAAGGATTTAAAACTTGTTTCATGCACCCTTTATTAAATAAACCTTAAAGACACAATAACATCATCAAATAGAAGCTAATTGGATCACATACACAAGTATACATCGATCACATAAGTATAAATGCAAATTGTAGTTGAGCTGCTGAAGGAAATAGCACACTTAGATATATAAATAGAGTCAAATGTATACAAAACTCATGGAATATGAAATCCATGACATCAAAATGATCAAATGTTCCAAGCAAATATGAAGTATCAAAACAATAACTAGAAGTCTATGGCTCAGAGGAGCCTGCATCCTTTGCCTTCCTACGAAGGCGTAAATGGTAGGTCTTCAATGATGCAGCAGCCATAATCTCTGCCTGTGACTCCATGCCACCCTCACCAACATCAGATGTGCCTGTGTCTGCTCGTGCTCAATCCACCTCCTCTGCCATGGCTACAGCCTTAGCCTCTCTATCTGCCTGGTCAACCCAATCAAAGTCCTCATCACTAAGGATAGGATCTGTAGCCTCAGTGATCCACTCAGATTGTGGACCGACCTCCTCTAACTTGATTGGGGTGGAGTCATGGTCAAAAATTTGTTTGTGTCTAAGTCGAAGGTTGTAATGAACATACACTAGGTCATTCAACCTCTCCACGGACAATCTATTGCGCCTCTTGGAGTGTATGTGCTCAAACATACTCCAATTACGCTCACAACCTGAAGCACTGCATGGCTGGCTCAATATTCGAATGGCAATCCTCTGAAGGTTTGGTGTTTTAGCACCAAACATTTGCCACCATACATTTGAGATGAGAAAAAGAAAAAAAAATCAATCTCATTTCCAATTTTAAGTTTCAAGTTTCAACATTTAATAATAATATAAAAAGAGGAAAATTATGCCCTTAAATATATTTTTACCTAGCTGCAATGTTGTCCTATTCTCTTTGCACATTAGACGAGAAAAGAGGTCTCCTTGTGCACTAGTAAAGGCCTCTATCTCATGGAATATCGGTCTAGTAACTGCAGGCACCATTCGCTCTATCACTGAGTAGAGCCCACTAAGAACCTCATCATCCGCCTTGAAATCAAGGCGGAATTGGAATGCCGGATTTAGGAAATAAGCTGCTGCATGGAGGGGCTTGTGAAGCTGGTGCTGCCATCTCCTATCAATGATCTCCCAAATGGGACGATACTTACCCTCAACTCCCCCATAGATGGATCTAATGGCCTCCTTGGCCCTATCCATGCCCTCATATATGTAGCCCATTGCGGGCTTCTCCCCATCAGCAACTCGTAGGAGAACTACCAAGGGCTCGGTGAACTGCAAATATTGTGAAACATTAACTTAAGTGTGAATAAAATAAACTATAAAGTTAAACAAATAAAAGAAAAATATGAATAAAAATTAAAGAATACTAGAATTGAATTTTACAGTTACCTTCACAATCTTTGTAGTAGGTGTCCAGAAGCCTGGCTCATCAAAAATGTAACTTGCCACTTCAATCCCTGCGGTGGAAGTACCATAGGATGAGGAAGTCCACTCCTCAGCAACAAACATACGTCTCAAAGCTCCCTTTGACCGAATCAAGGATTGTAGTGTGATGAAATTTGTAGCAAATCTGGTGATGCCAGGACGAGCCAACTCCCTTACCCCTGTGTATTGCCTCATTAGGCTAAGGACCCATGTGTGATTGTATATAAATTTGCAAATATTTTTGGCGATATCCACACATGTTTTGATCCATGGAAGCTTGCCTAAATCCTCCAATACGAGGTCAAGGCAATGTGTGGCACATGGAGTCCAAAATACTGTTGGGTGCCTCTCCATCAGTAGTCTACCTATAGCAACATAATTTGCTGCATTATCGGTCACTACTTGAACTACATTCTCCTCACCCACCTCAAAAAGGACTTCCTCTATAGCCTCACAAAGGTATGTGGCATTTTTTATATGTGTTGAAGCATCAATTGACTTGATGAACACGGTGCCACTTGAAAAAAGAAGCAAAATCAATGGTTCAATAAAACATAAATTAAAAATATTAAATGTTAAATCAAATTCAAAATTCAAATTATTCAATGCATTGAGGGAAGTAGAATTACTTGAAGAGGAAACAAGAAAATTCAGCAGCGTCCTATTTTTTCTGTTGGTCCAACCATCGGTCATGATGGTGCAACCCTTCTTGCTCCATACCAAGCGCTGCTCCTCTATTTCAGCTTTTACATCAGCCACCTTTTGTGTCAAAAGTGGGCGCCTTAAGTCATCTTCAATAGGGCCTTTGAACCCCTCCCCACAAATAGTTATGGCATCAAGCATATTTTGCCAATAAGGAGACCTGACACATGTAAAAAGGAGAGTTTAACTTTAAATTTGAATTCAACAAACATCTAAAATTTAAATATAAAAATTCATGAGACAAAGAATCAAACTATAGTAGTATAAATTTTAAAACAATCAAACAAAAAAGAATTACCTGGCTGCATGGAATGGAATGGTGCAATAGTATCAAAAGTCGCCAATTGCTCGTCTAGCTGCGTCATGTGTCTCCTTGTTCCAACCCGTGTTCTCAAGCGACGGTTGGGAACCAGGAGTAGTGCGTGGCACAAAAAATGAATCCAACCTAGATTTACGAATTCTAGGACCAATGCTAATACTACCAGTAGCACTAGCAGTAGTGGTAGCACTAGCACTAGCAGTAGCACCAACAGTAGCAGAAGCACTAGCACTAGGACGAAATGGAGGCTTGGAAGAAGCCTCTCCAACACCACCAATGCACGCTAACTCCTCCCTTTGCTTCTTTTTCACTTCTTTTTTCATTTCAAATGTTTCTAATTGTACTTGCACCTCACGAACAACCTCAACAGGTGCATCTTTGCATCCCAAAGCATCATGGACGACTATGCGTGCAAGATGGTATTTCAATCTATTAATGCCTCCATGAAAAATTGTTTTGCAATAGAAACATTTTGTCTGTCCTTTTTTTTGCCCTGGAAAATTTTCAGCGTGTTTCCAAGCTGGGTCTTTTCAAACTGGGTGTGAAGAGTTAGACATTGTGGAAAATACAATTTGAACTTGAAATCAAGGCTGCTGCAATAACACATAAATACCAAAAAAATGA
This sequence comes from Cunninghamia lanceolata, assembly GCA_027924645.1. NCBI lineage: Eukaryota > Viridiplantae > Streptophyta > Pinopsida > Cupressales > Cupressaceae > Cunninghamia > Cunninghamia lanceolata. The sequence goes on along the minus strand of BSBN01000165.1, from coordinate 5,701,789 downwards.
ACATTTGTTAATTCATTTATAATTATTAAACTAATGCAAAAAAAAAATGTAGGGTTTGTTTCAAAAATATGTAGGGTTTGTTGATTGTTCCAAAACAAAAGGTAGGGTTTGTTTCAAAAATATGTAGGGTTTGTTGATTGTTGAATGTAGGGTTTTTTAATTTGTTGAATGTTCAAAGTTCAAACTTCAAATAAAAGGTAGGGTTTTTTAATTTGTTGAATGTTCAAACTTCAAACAAAATAAGTAGGGTTTGTAACTTTGTTCCAAAAAAAATTTGAAATTTTACAAAACAATGCAATTTTTGCTAAAAAACACAAAAAAAACCAAACAAAATCAAGTTTACCTCTCTACTGAAACTTGAAACGAAATGCAAAGTTGCAAACTCCTTCCAATCGCTGGTAGAGAGCTCTCAATGCACCAACTCTAAGTATGAAGCTGCTCCAATGCGATTTAATGATGGATTTTTCGTTCTACCTCCTTGCTATTTGCCCTACAATGCACACTCTTATTTTTGCTCAACTCTCTTTTCTCCTCCTATTTTGCCAACAAAATGAAATGAAGTTACTTTAAGTGTAATAGAGGCAATATAAGTAAAAAAAAATCAACTTTTGACTTGAGTTTTTATGTTTTTTTTAAACTTTTTTCTAATGCCTGCGCCAGCCGAGTTTCATCATCCGGAATTGCCGAGTCTGGGTGAGTTTGGCGAGTTTCATGGAATCGGTGAGTTTCGGTGAGTTTTCAGACGGGTCCGAGTCCGAGTCTCCAGGACTCGCCATGCCTTGCTCGACTCGCGACTCGCCGAGTTCTGGCGAGTTCGGGTTGGGCGAGTCTTGGAACTATGATGTATATACAACTGCATATACAAAGATTTTTGAAGGCAAAAAGGGTAAAATGGAAAAGGGAAAAGTCAGCGATGGAAAAAGGGCGCCTACGTGGCGCGATCTCACTGGTGGGAGACTTTTCAAAGCGGGTGATTGGGATTGTTCGATCCAGTTGAAGCCGCAGATCTCGGCGGGAGAGAATGAATCAACGGCCTGTTTCAAATTTTTGAAACAGGGGAGGAATTTCTGTGTGTTCGCGGCTGCATCATTTCAAGCGGAAAGAAACTTCATAAACACGCGAACAGTTGCTGCATCTCGCGGGTAGGTTGGCCATTAATAGCAGATGTGCAGAGGCTTGGTTGATGGATTGACAGGCCAACTACCATCTTAAAGGAGAAAATCTTCAGGCGGCTACACATCTCCCGAGCCCAACTGCTCCTTCCCTCTTCTTCTCCCTGGTGCATTCAACGTTTTGGGCGCCATTCTGATGGTGCACTGTATCTGGCGAAATTTTGAAGTGACCTTGTAATTAATGCTGAGTGCACGTTCTTGGTGTATAAGAGGACTGTGTCACTCATTTTTCTGGTTGTTGAAGTCTGGGGCAATTTTTGGAGGAAATAACGAAAACAGAGCTTTTCTGGGCTGTTATGTCTCATTTTGTGAGTTTATGAGTTGCATTTGAATGCACTTTGCACATATGTTCAGTTTCATGGTATTTTTATATGAAAAATGCTTCATGGCATGTGTTTAGCTGTTTGTCTCCATTTGTTGTATGCATCCCTTCTTTTGAATCTGGTTGCTAAGGGTTACTTGGATTTTAGAATATAGACTTTCTGTATTGCATGCTTGATCTGTGACTTCCATTCAAGAAGTGGATTAAACTGTTTTAGGTTAAGTATGAAGAAGAATGTATATCAGCTAGGATATTTGTAAGTAGAGGCAGCTAAATACTCAGTCTCGGGTGGTGTTTGTAAGGCAAATACTAGTTCTAACCCCTTGAAACTTGAATGCCAGTGCAAATCATTCACTTGTATATGTCTAGTTGACTCCTTGCTTTGAGATAGGCACCGGTCTGCCCTTGTGTAGTAGCTATGATCCATAACCCCCTGTCTTGCATCCAAAACATTAAACTGATCCTTCCATAATCCCAATCTGTTAGTTGTAGGAGTAGAAATAGGACCCCTGCATACTGTCATTCCTAACCAGTCAGATATGTCCAAGAACACTGCCAGCCTTGTGATTTATTACACAAATCTTGGTCCAAGCATGAGAGTATTCTGCCTGTTCTGAAAAGCTAAATCTTTTTGTCATTGGGCGAGTCAAAGTTAAATCTTTAGCTATAGGGATACCCCCCTTGGTGCGGCAGAACCAGAAGTGAAGGGGAGGCAGCTCACGCAACCTCTTGTATTTGTTGGCCGAAGCTGCCTGTGCATTGGAACTGGCAAACCCTTTGCCGATTCAGAGAAAAATAACCAACAGTTTCCTTCTTGGTTTTAAGTTCCCTCATCATCTTGAGCATGTCTTTTCTTAATGCTTGTATGGTTTTTGATTTGTCTTCGCCACTATCATCTGAGCTGTTGTCGTCTTTTCTTTTCTTTCCCCGACTTGACATCTTGTCTTCACTTTGGATGTCCATCGCTCGGTTGTATGCCTCGGTGTACGATGCCGGTGGGACTATCTTCATTTTCTTCCTGATGGAGGGGATCAAACCCTCTATGAACCATCTTTTTTTCAACCCGTTGGCTGGTTCTTTCTCTAGTTTTACCAGGAGTTCCTTTAGTCTTCGGTTATATGCTCGGACATTTTCATGCTTACCTTGTCTTCCTGGAACGCTTTCTTCAGTGCATCCCAACTGGCCCTTGATGTGGCATCCAATTCTGTATACCGGTCTATTGCAATTCTCCTTAGTGTGGCTGGAAATGATCTCAGCCAATAGGATTTGTCATCCTGTCCATTGGCTACCCATATAGTCTCGCATGTTTTGTAGTGTCGGACTGGGTCCTCCGATCCGTTGCCAAGGAACTTTGGTAGTTTTTGCTTCTCTGTATTCGGACTCCCCATGTTCGGACTTCCTGGCAGAGTCACCATGATCTTTCCCCGATGTCCTCCTTGTGCGTTCGACTTGACGGGCTGGTTCTCCCTCGACGTTCCGGTGCCTTTCGTGCACTCTCAGCCACATTCAGGTCTTTCCCACGTCCCTCTTCAGTGTCCCTTGCACCTTGAGTTTTCTTGGGTTCCTTCTGGTACTCCTTCTGTCCGGGGCTTTTGGGTCCTCTAGTTCTCGGTTCTTCTTCTCCCGATATTGACAGTTCCTTAATCCGACGTATACTATTTTCAAGTTCCTCTATTAATTCATTTTCATCAACTTTCTCTTTTTCTTTGGTTACTGTGTTCGAAAATTTTCTTCGTTGTCTTCTTCGACGAGGCTTTGGTGTGCTTCTGTGATATCTTGGTTTATTTCATGGTTCTCACTTGTTTCTCTGACAATTTTTTTTAATGTTTTCTTTCGTTCTTCTTGTTCTTTTAATCTTAATGATCTTCTTAACTTCTCTTCCGGTGTTTCTTGCCCACTCGATATTCTATTTTTATCTTTATTAAGTTGTATGGGCATGAATCAACACTTTGTATGTTATCAATTGTGTGGCGTGTGACGGCGGTTCTTGTCGCGCTCCTCTTGTTTCATACGTTCCTCATATCTCCGGAGAATTTGTTGCCTCCGCTGCTCTATATCCCTTTCCTCTCGGAGGTCTTGCAGGATCAACAAATTTCTTGCCAACAACCTCGGTATACGATCCAAAAGGCGGTCCACTTCTGAATTGACTTCTAGATTTTCTTCGATGATCTCCTCCGAGATGTCTCTTCGGATGGCTTCGTTTGTGACGTGTTGTCTCACTGATAAATCCCACACGAAGACCAGATCTTGTGTCAGATCGTCTTCCCGATCATTTGGTTCTCGCTCGTTGTCACTTTCCTCGTATTCTTTGTAATTCTTCCTCTGTTCTTTCTACTTGGTAGCTGGTGTACGTTTCCTCTGACTGGATCGGTTGACCCATTATGCAGCCATCATCATTGTCTTCCCTTCGTTCCCGGGTATACTTGCCGGTTTACTTGTCCCGACGACTCAACTTGTCATCGACTGAATGTCTTTGACAACTCAACTTGTCATCGACTTCTTGTCACCCTCCGACCCGATTTCGAACCGGCAACGGCGCCAAATGTTTGTTGTTGATGTAGTTTAATTGAATATTCAAAGTAGACAGAGTGAACAGAAATCCATTGCATAACATATAAGAAAAATCAAAGCAGCGTATTCCATTGTATTGCACAATGAACTCAGAATTACATATTACTCCAGAACTTGTATGCACTATTCATAATCACAACAAAAACTGATGATCCATACAATGCTGATGACAATTATATAATGAGCCGACGGTTGCCTAGGTGGCCCAATCGTCGCGACTGACTCTTAACTGTCAGTAGGTAACAACCTTACCGACTACACTAACAGAGAACTAATCACATAAGTATAAAATGCTCACAACAGCTGGATGGTTAAAACTAAATTTTGACGGGGCAGCAAGAGGTAACCCGGGGATCAGTGGGACAGGGTGTATTGTAAGGGATGACAATGGAGACATCATAGGTAGATTGGCTGAGCCCCTTCCTGCTGGCACTAACAATGATGTAGAACTTCAAGCTCTCATACTTGGACTCAGATTCTATAAGGAACTTAACATTAAGAAGTTAGCAATAGAAGGTTACTCTTTGATAATAATCAATGGTTTGAGAACAAAGAAGCTCATCAATTGGAGACTGAAGGCAGAACTAGATTTAGCTCTAATCTTGGTGGAAGGCTTCGAGCGAGTCACGATAAACCACATTTTCAGGGAAGGCAATTTAGATGCCGACTATCTCTCAAACCTAGGGGCTGATGGAATTTCTTTGAAAGAAGTTAGTGATTCCTGGGAAAGGTCATACCCCCAGATCCCAAACTCAGAGAACTAGGCATTCGTGGGCAGTAGGGTGGGCGCCTTGCCACTCCAGCTAGGGTGGCAAGGCCGAGTTTCTTCGTTGAGTGTGGAAGACATCGAGAGATATAGCCCTCATGTGGGCAGTTCCTTGATTGAGAGAGCTGGAAGGCAGCAAGGAAGATGTTAGGCTTAGTTGTTTTGGTATGATTACGGAGATAGTCGAGAGATATTATGGGAAGTTGTGAATTAATCCGCATGATTTGAGAGTCTTCTCAAAGAGAGTGAAAGCAGTTTAGTATTCATGAGAAGGGTTTAATTTTAATTACTGTTACAGAGCCTCCCCTGGTGAACTCTAGAGCAAAGCTGCTCCACCCATGCCTTCTCGATACGCGGTCATCTTCTCGGCTGAAGCTATTAGGTGTGGAGGCATGGATACACCTGTTAGATTGGTCAGCAAAAAAAGGCAAATGGCCTTTTTAGGACAGGTCACAGAGCTTCGATTGCAAAGGATTCTCCGGTGAGCTAATCCGTTAATGGTGGGTGCTGTTCGTATGATTTTGGGCAAGTACCTGGCGGATAGTGAACGCTATAGAGTCGATTAGGATATACCATCTAGATTCTTGGCAATGCTTTTGGAGATGAACACTCCCAAGGCAGAAGCGGAGGTTATTATGAGGGGTCTTTTCATACTAGAGCTCTTGGGTGATCTAGAGATGATTTTGCATCCCTAGGCCAAGAGACATGGAGCTTCTTCTCGACCCGGGTGAGGTAATAAAGCTCTATCCATTCCTACTGGATATCAGAGGTCTCGAGCTCTTAGCCCTGAAGGAGCAAGCATAGGTCGCAGTGAACTTCATAAAAAGGATGCTTGATTTGGTGGCGGAAGAAAGGTATCGGTGGGTGGCCGATTTCAACCTTCAACTGTTAGATTTCGATAAGGAGTAAGACTGTAAATGTTTTGGTGTTTTCTGTTTGGCAGCTGGCTCTTTTTTTTCTTGTCAAGTTTGTAGGCTTCATTTTGTTATAAGAAAGTCTCTTTATATACAGTATAGAAAATAGAGGAAAGCTAGACCCTGTGTGGTCATACACAGATACCTAGCTTAGATTCTAGTAGGGCCAGTTTGGGATTATAATCTGCCATGAACAGTATGCTATGCAGCTCAGCATAAGCAGATGTATTTTCTTTTTTCAAGTTTAATATAAAATATCATCAGTATGGAGCAAAAAAAAAAATTATTTTATGAAGGGTGGCTTGCGAAATAATGTGATTTTAAAAAGAGGGCCATAAACGTAACTTTTTATGGGGATAAAAAAAAGTAATATCAAATTAAAAGATTTTAAAAGTCGTTTTTGAGGGAAAATTGAGTCACGAATAATAATATTTTATTATTTCAAAAGTGCATATAAAAGGAGGATTTGGAGAGAGAAGGCATTTTATGCATTTTATTGAACTCCAACTATTAAGATTGAACATTGTTCATCCTTCTGCCCTAGGACGAAAACCTTTTGGCAAATAATGGTTTCGAGGACAAAAACTCTCCTAGCCATTTGTGTGGAATCATCCAGAGTTCACTAGAGTGCTGAATGTTTGTACGGGATTTTGTACCATTCTAGTTTTGAGAGATTCCAAAGATCATTTGCCTTCAAATCATATCGGATTACCAAAGGAGGAAGTTGAGTCCTGGACATCCATTTTCAAAATAGGATATTCTTTATTTTTTGCTAGCTGTACAAGTATTTGCAGGTCGTATAGGTTTTAGGGAGGGTGTGAGGCTGTTGGAGGGAAATCACTGCCTTAAACAAGGGTTTAAAGACCCGTAAATCTTAGCCACCCCTCAATATGTAGAAGTACTCCTTTTGAGTGTGCTGCAGCCTATTGTGGGTGAAATTGTAAGATGCTACCCCAATTTTTTTTCAAAATGACATACAAGGATATGAGAATATTAGCACAACTAAAATACCTCCACACTTTTGATCACCGAGATCCCAATTGGGCGAGGTGAGAGCATACTGCGTTTTGTCTTACAAAGATAATGAATTGTGCAACAAAGTAAGAACATTCATCTGCTAATGAGCAGGCATCCACTTATGCAGTGGGTGATGAAAGAAAGATGAACAATATAATTTTCTCCTCACTGGCGGTTGAACCATCCAGGGGTTATAGTGTTTGCATCAATAAGAATGATTACAAAATGACTAAAGTTCGTAACACTACTCAGGAAAGAGCAATTAGATCATCATATCCGCCCTATGAAAGACTTGGCAACAAGGAAGACAACCTGCACAAGCATCAATGACAATAATCACAAGATACTATGTATGCCCAGCTGATAATATGCAGAGGAGACACTGCTTATGGAACTAACTCAGAAAACTGAAAGGACCCCCTGCTGTATGGACGGCCAGCCACTTATACAAACCACAGTTTCAACACAAGAAAGTCTCTAACCATCAACGAACTCTGCCACATACTTCTGATTTTAATGCAAACAATAGAACAGTCTTCATGACCCCAGCTGATAATATGCAAGAAGATCAATGCAGATGATACTATAAATCAGAAATAAGGATAAATTTCCAACTGTATGGCAGCCGGTATGATATGAACCACAAATCATGCACAATGAAGATCAAACACCCAGACTGAATTGAAGTGGAAATCAGGTTGATCTGATGCAGTACGGCTGCTAAACTGAGATAATTTTGCACATAAAAAATCATACAGACCACACAAAATGATCTCTCTTTCCAATCATCCAAACTTCACTATTGATCAAACAAATCAGATTGCAAATGATAGAAATTAGATATAATAATTAGACTGCTGTGAAGTTTCCTGATTTATGTCCCAAGCTGTACGGCACAGGAGGTACGATTATCTTGCTACACACTCCAAACTTCATCAAACACTACAAAAACAGTCTCCATATACTCGCCTATACACCCCAATCACAATGCAAACTAATGAGAATGCTAAGAAATCAGTATTTATTTCTGATCAGCTTTCACCATTTTCAGCATGTACGGCACTGGTATGGTATGGATGTCTTCAATAAATCAAATACTGCATCAAAACTCTTGGAAATGGTCATGAATGAAGCGGTGCAGTCATACAAAGACACCACCAAAAGCATTTATCAAACAGACTCAATATTTATTGTAAGCATCAAAATGAACTTCCAGCTGTACGGCCCTGTAGATGTACGGAAGGGTCACAGCATTTACTACTCTGCTCAAACACCATTGAAAATACAATGAAATGAAGTGCCAATAGCATCCAAACACATTTCAAACAAACTTTAGATCAGAACATCTTCAATAATTTTTATTCTTCAATCATCCACTCAGCCTGGTACGGCCCAGCAAGGTACAGGCATAGAGAAACATCACTCCAAAACATAAAACAAAATCAAAACTCCACACAAGATCATTTACAATAGATTTCAACATACAAAATGAATCACAATGCCAAACTCAATAAAAACCATCAACTCCAATCAGCTCCATGTGGTTTCCTGAATGAAAACCATCAATCTCAAGAGGGTTTTTGTCCTCCAGAGCATTCTACAAGAGGGTTTTCGTCCTCCAAAGAATATGGAAGAACTCACATGTTCAATCCATCTGCAAACAAAATTAATTCCTAAAAGCATAACATAACCCTTCCAAATGAGAGTTCATTCTCTTTTATAAGGCACTGGAGGAGTTACAAAGGAAATGAATTATTTCTTGAAAATAATAACATTTTCCTTTTAACTTAAATTTTTTTTTTTCCTCCACTTAAGTGCTCACTTTTATGTGCCTAAATAAAAGAATATGTTTTCTCCTTTCAAATGAACTATAACACTTAATACTATTTTAATTATTTTCACCCTTAAGAGCTTAAGTGAAAATAATAATTAAAATAGCTCATTAAATATTAAATTTTGCGGAAAATCCCAAACGGCCTTTGAATGCAAATTAAACTAAACCAATATGCTCTGTAAGGTTTGGGATGTGCAACAATGCCTTCCAGGGGAATTTCCAAAAATAGACGGCCTCTCCAAGAATCTTGGAGAGAAATCCGGGACTCCGATCACACATCAGAAAACATCACTGTGAACCTGAACAACCACTGAGCTCAATGCCAAGGCAATTATTCCATTAACACCAGGGAAAACCATATAACTGATCTGCAGGCTGAACCACGACTACTCCAAGAACATTGGAGTCCTTCCCAAACATGCCAGATAGCCACTGAGAGACTAGGAACAAGCATAATGAGCACCAAATTCTATGCACCAAAAAAATGGGACATTACAGAAATAGGGGCCATATTGTTCCTAGCAGAGGCCGTATTGTTTGGTTTCAGCAGATATATATATATATATATATATATATATATATATATATAGTTTTAGTTTTTGGGAAGGCATCTAAATCTCAGTTCTAGCAGTATACAGTGATTTTCAGTGTTCATCTAGTTGCTTTTATCATTTATCTGTGAGCAGCCCGACAGATAAGGGTTAGTATTTGTTTGTATCAACATTACCGAAATTATATCAGCTGGTTATATAATTCTAGAATGTTGTTGCTGTATTTCATATGTTTTGAAAAGAAATAAAATCCGTTTCTTGCATTGTTGTTTATTGTCATTTCGTCAAATATTTGCAAAAATACAAAAAAATTGGTTTGGAATATTTCAGTGTGATAAATCTACCCACTTAATATGAACTCAGTACATTATTACAACTTCATGTAATGCATGTGGGATATAGGACCATGGTATGGCCCCATATGCTTGGGATATCTTGAATTGGTGATGAAGACATGTGGCACAAAGCACAAGTGTTGTACTACGAGATGATCCATGTGTTAGATCCTTATGGATCATTATTTGTCTAGTATGAGCTGAAGTTACCATGAAACTAGGTGTTGCAGATGAGCATTCCTGATGTTCATTGCCATTAAGGAATCACTAATTTGGGATGGTACTCAATATGTTTCCACCACCCAACTATAAATCAATATTGCAATAAGCCTATCGAAAATAACTACTCAAAGTACATTTTATTGTTTCATTCTTAATACATATTCACTTTTTCTATTGTTCTTTATGGTGTTAGCTCATCCATCCGTTATTGGACTATTGACTAATCCTTGCTTCCATTCCTCATAGAATTGTTGGCCACATCTCATAAGCATCATTGCCACCATCCACATTAATGTAGGCCTGCTACTACTCATGCCTCCCTCCATGGGATTAATGGCTAATTGTTCATTTATCTCTGCTACCATCCCTCTTGTAACTGATGGTTATATTTCATTCAGTCATGTCAACATCCACATGACTGTAGGATTGTTTCAAGCATGCCCCTATCGATGGGAATGTTAGCTCATCAATCACTGCACCATCCATGAGCCTGCCATTTATTCAATCATGCCATTGTTGAGGATTTTCTTAGTAGGAGTTTACATGTTATTTGTTGAAATTAGTAATCCATAAATTATGCCAATTTCTTTGTAGTAGGTATATAAGATTAAAGTTTCACATACATAATTTGACATATATTTGTGTAATTTTATTTGATTAAGACAGACAATAATTTTACCAAATCTTTCAGTAAGTACATAAGGTCATTATGTTTGTGATCATACAGGTTCGTTTGCCATCAATGAACAATCAAATTGCATTAATTCCATGGGCAGACATGCTCAACCATAGCTCAGAGGTATATTGATCTTGGTTGTAATCGGATTTCTTTCAATAAAAAATTCAAACCCTATGCAAGGAAGGATACTGATTCTTAGGTGTTTTACCTTTTTATTTGCAGTAAGAAATTCTTATGAGATCTTAGTGGTTTCATTCTTCAGGTAGACACATATTTGGACTTTGATTTATCGTCGAAGGGGATTGTTTTTGCTGCCGACAGAGCATATCAACCAAGGGAACAAGTTAGTAACATGAAGAGTTTCACCTTTTGCAACAATGAAATCATGCATTTTGTAAAATTTATGAAGAAAACATTTTAACAGGAATATAAAACCACTATAAGAATTCCCAAATTATAAGCAATATTAGTTAAAGTAATTCTAAGCCATAAAATCTTTTTCCAAACACATATGTTATTGATTATATGCTAAGCTACACAAAACTTGGAAATGAGTGCAGTTTCTAAAACAAAATACTGTCAGGAATGCAACACCCAAATGCTCTTGGAAATATGAAAACACTATGTTAACCAATTTTGAAAAATTATAAAATTATTAGAATTTTCAAAATACATGCATATGCTAACAACACTCGAGACTTTAAACCTTGATTGGTCCAATAGAATAGAACAATGTCACCACTCCATCCAAGTACAGATTTTTGTGAATGGCAATTACATCATTTACTGTTACTGAATTTTCAGTTAGGGTTAAACTTTGTACAAACAATTACATAAAGCCTGGCTAGTATATCGCTGTCAAAAAACAAATGTTTTACTGATGCATAGGCATGACATCAGCTCAGGGGTAGTTTAACATGGTATAAAACTTGTTTTGCAACTATGGTGGTTTTTGTTGGGTGCATTTGGAAACTTTTTAAATCCAAAATCATCAATATATGCTAGGGGAGGATGCACTATTCTGGGATGGATGCATTCACATATGAGGAAGAAACAATACCAGGCGGAAATTCCCTTTTATTTTGGAAACCACATTTTAGGGATTTCTATTCTTCCAAAATCTGCTTGAGAATTCCATGCACCCATATGCTATTGCCCACTTAGAGATGGTCACATACCCATGGAAGTTTGTATTGAGGCTTGAACCCAGATCATCATTATGGGCCATGTCAATCACTCCACCTTATAGCTAGATCATGATCCCCTAGTCTTGCAAGTGAAGTGAGTTGTCTTGGTCCTTAACCATAGTAGCAAAAATATTTCTTGGGATTGACTTAGCAAACCAAAAGATAGAGTTTTTCAATCAGTTGGGAAAAATTCAGGAATTAATAAATGTTGAAAATTTCATAAAAATAGAGAAAAACACAGTTTTTTGATATCATGCCAAATAAATTGCATAGAGGCAAAAAGTGAAACAAAATAAGAGTATAGAACATAAAATATGGATTTTGTTCATTAATTTTGAGGTTACTGATTACAATGCATATATCATGTTAGTTACTATAAGGTGAGAGATGACTTCTATGTTGTAAAGACCCTGTCTAAATTCTTATCCAAACTCACAAAATTCTGAATTTCTTAAGGAAACATTTTGTCAAACAGTTGTCCAGAATGCATATGGAACCTGTTATTTCTCTGAGTGTAATGTTTTAGGACAGTTTGCATATGTTTTTCAACAACAAGAAACTCTCATAATGTAGTTTTGTTCAAACACTTGACAGGCATTTATACAAACAGTTGTAGATAAAATGGATAAGTTCAAATTAAAGATTTGAATGTGTACTTATTACTGTCAGTATTTCAGATTACAACAAAGCATGATAACATACCAAGTTCATGTTCAGACCACCTTCTAAATCTGCAAACACTGCTGTAATGATCTGAGAAATTAATGTGACTGCTGGTAATGAATGCTGGGAATACTGAAATGTATGACAGTCTGTGACAGACAACTTCTGATTACCTGGATTCTCCTATAGCAACAGTGCTCCAAAAGAAGCTCATTACTTGTTCAAGGTGTGTGCCTGATTATCAACACTGTTGTGAAGAAATTGAGATAGCTGTAGCAGTCCTTTGAGTTCTCAGATTCTGAGCAGCACTCATAATAATGCAGTACCAATCATTTAGATTCTTGTTGCAGCTTCTATCTTTCCTTATGTCTTCTCTAAACAACAGAAAGCTCCTTACATCAGGTTTCAAAGAGTGTGGCGACCCCTTTTAAGAGACTTATGTAAGTCTTAAAGAGCTGCGATGAATGTATGAAGAGGCTGCCGCTCCCACTAGACCTCCACGATTTATTTATGAGACCCACGAACTTGCAAGACTCCCTTTTGAATGTAATGCACCCTCTAGACCAAGCGCTATGCTTATAATCGATTCCCTTTTAATTGTTTCACAGCTAGTTTTAATGATTGGCGGACCCCACTATTATTTGAACAAGTATTATTTAATGAGACTTCATGTTCAGCTGGGACCCACGATTATATGTCTTCACTTTGTATCAAAACTTGAAGAATGTTGCGATTTATTGAATGGAATCCCCGATTCCTTTTAAGCACTTATAATCTTTTTAATTTCCTTCCGCTGCGCCGTGATCTCTGACGCATCTTCTAAACTTCACGTTGTCCCTGGTGTGATAGACGGCTCCCTCATAAGATGCGATTTCTTTAATGGCCATTCCCTTTCACGACTCCACGCATCCTCAAAGACATCCTTTAGAAAAATATAACTAGCAAGAAATCGATTCCTGTATGCATATGCTTGTATATTGATAAATTGATTCCTTGATGCAGTTGCTAGAGTTTCAACATAGACCCTCAATTGAAACCCACAAACAATAACAATTTAAATCTGAATGAATAAACCCCTGCAAACCCAATTTTATATTTGCATAGCAAATCTCATAAAAATGGTAAATGAGTCTACCTGTAACAAACACAAGCCTGCAAAAATAGATATAACCTTATGCACAAATTATAACTTGCTCAATTCCTTCAAATCTGCATACATGTAATCCTTTCAAACAATGTCAAATCCTTCAAATCTGTGAATCTGTAAATCTGCAATTTCTGCAAACCCTCACAAACAACAATACCAAAACACTAAAAATCCCAATGGCACAAATCGTTGAAGCCCAATTGTTTATTCTGAAATAAATTCACCTCAATGATGAAATTGGATTTTCATCATATCCTCAAGGGATCATCTCCTTGCATTCAAGCTGAAACAAGTTATAGCCAGGAAGAAATATCTTCAAATTAGAAATAACATAACCCCATGATATCCAAATGATTCCCAACTTATTCTTTTAAAACCTTCTCCGAATAGGTCAGACCTAATTTTATTAAATGAAGGTTTTTATGTACATGATCACTTGAACTTTATTAAATAATTGTTTTTGTGTTACAATGTCACTTTATGACATAAAGTGTGTTTGGGTTGACTTAAGTAACTTTATAAAAATACTTTTATAAAGTAATTCAAAATTAGAATACTTTATAAAATTAATTTAAAAGTAGAACTACTTAAGTTACTTTTACCTCTTGTTCCAGCCAATTATTCCCTTGGAATGTGATAACCATATCAAATATGTCCATTGCGGAAATGGGGACATTACATATGTGGTGAGCATAGGAGATACAAATGTGGTTCTTGGTATGCATTGGCTGCGATCTATTGGAGAGTTCTATATGAACCTGCGTACTATGGAAATGAGATTCGAGGCTGTAATAATCACCCCAATTTTCCAAAAAAAATACAACTCACAAAATCTGAATTTACTGTGCAGGTATTTTGTCGAACACTTTGTAAAATGTTAAACAACTGATTTCTCTGTTCAGGTATGCCCAATATAATTTGTTTCATGGATATTATTATGTTTCATTCACAATATTCATTACAAGACTCATAGGTAAATGAGAGACATTATGTCAAATAGTTTACATAATCTCTATATAGCTGAAAAAAGTGTCTAAACTGAACAATAAAACTGCTGTTTAGAATTCCAAAATTATATAGAGAATTTCCAGACATCTATTGTGGCTGTTATATCTTCGTGAAAGACTGCTACAACAGTTGTTCCGCCCAGAAAGAGTCGTTCAGCTTTTTAGAAAATGAAGATATAGCATTTAGAGTGAGGCTGCGCCTCTTCACATACTCATGCATTCTCCTTGGCGCCGGGTGAAAGTCTTTACAAGTTTAAGTGTGGCTGGGACCCATGAACTACACACATCAGCAACTACAAACCTTCCAATCAGGTGCCTTAGACTCCAACGCAGTCTCCAAGCTGAAGTAGGTAAAGGAGGCGCTTTATTTGTTGGTGCGACCCACCAAAAACACCACGTCACCCACCCAGCAGTGCACTTTCTTCCTAATTTCTGCACGCCTCACACTTTATTGGCTGCGGCTTGGGTTTGAGGTATAAAGTAGCTTCATTCAATGATTGTAAACACTGTGCACCTTCCTACGACTCGGCAATGTTAGACGATTTGCCAAGTTGCGGCTTGTGGTAAAATTAGTCTATGAACATTAACCTTCAAAAAATCATTATTCATCCATAAAGGTGGTGCTAAGATTAATGGAATTTCAACCCTTTAAAACTTCTTCCAAAGGATAGTAAAATAAACCCAACTCTTTCTGAAGATTTCTTGTAAATTCTTCAAATTTGTATTTGTTTACAAATCACTCAAATTTGTCAAATAATCTTGTTATCACTTGAAATTGCACCCTTTTGTTGAAGCTTTGACAGTTCCAACAATTTCAAAGTAACATGGGATTGGTCTCAAGGTGTGGGACCTTGCAGTTGAGACCAAACCTCCAGAGAAGGCTGGTTCCTCTTTCTGGACTTAAGGTCCAGAGAATTCAAGCTAAATCTAATGCTACTCACAAGGAAAAGGGGAAGAAGAAATACTCGAATTGAAAGGGGTGATGCACTGGATTTGTAAATGTGTTTAACTGTGTCTGAATTAACACAACAATGACCTCAAGACTGAAGAAAGCTCACACAGACTCATAAATTATACAGAGGTTCGGGTAGAGAACTAGAGCTAAGAAAGGGACCGTTTTGCCCACAATATTAGCATATAATTCACAAATAAACACAGTGTAAAACTTAAGAGAGGCAAAATAACAGTCTGTCTTAATCATGAAGGCTAGAAAGCCATTACAGAAGTAGAACAATTCGCTGTAGGAGAAAGAGACACAAAATAATCAATTACATTCATTAGTGAACTAGACTAGACGACATTAAAGGCCTAGCTGCAGGCACAATACATCAAATTCTACTAGTTCTTGCAATTGTATTACAAGGCCTGTGATCTGCAATAAATTCCTCCACCTACGTGATGACCCAGAAGAATAGCTAACATTATTTTCATCTTTTCTTCATGTATATATAGCATTTTAGATCTATGTGCAGCAATAGGCGTTGAAATCTAGTCAACTGACACTGCAAATGCCCACGCTGCATTGAATTTAGTTTAGGAGAACTGTCAGAAGATCTGCAGAATGGGACAACAGCAATGCTTCTGACAGGCCTGCAACTTTGCAGAGGAAGATTGCCCACATGCAGGGGTGTCAGACACATTAAAAGGGGAAGGTCTGAAATCCTTCCATGTACCAACAAAGTCCATTTTGTCCCTTCTTGTACAATTACATTAAAGGATTTAACTGTTCAACTACCTAATTCTGACCTTTTTGCAACATTTGTACTTCAGGTATTAAATTCCTATTGAAACAATGGCGAGATGTGTCCTTCAAGCTTTTACAACTCTTTAAAATATTTTAAAGCACTACATTGCTTTCCATTTTATTTTGCCTTATCGACAAAATCTTCATTTTACGAACCACTTTGCTTCTTCTTTGTCGGCAAACCTGGCCTAGATCTTACTTGTCTTTCATTTTTTGCCTTATTGGCAAACATCCCCGTTTGTGAACTTGACTCTCCTTGTTACTTCTTGCCTTATCAGTGAAATTCTCCTTTGGCGAATTGTCCTTTCCTTTGGCTTTCTTCTCTCTTTGGTTCTCTTCATCGGCCAATCGCTTTATTGGCGAACCTTAGAAATCTTGAACATGTCGGTGAGTTCTCCCTTTTACCAATTCGCCGATGGCGGCCCCTTTCCTTTGCCTTTTGTTTTACCTTTTGCCTTAGTCTCCGGCTCCTTTGTTTCTTTTCTTATTTTCGCCTTATCGACAAACTTTCTCTTTTACGAACCAATTTCGGCTTGTCTTTCTTCTTTCCTTTGTTGGCAAAGTTGCCGATTGGTGAACTTAAGGTTCGCCAAACGTTAAGTTTGCCGACAAAGGCAAACTCTTTTCTTTCCTTCACCTTCATCTCTGCTTTAGCCGCTTTGTCCCTTCTTTGTTGGCGAACATGCCGATCGGCGAACCAAGAGGTTCGCAAACCTTCAATTTTGCCGATAAAGCGCTCCCTTTACCTCTTAACTCTTTTGCCTTAGACTTTTGCCCACTTGCTTCCTTTCTTTTTTCTCCTTAGTCGGCAAACTGGTGAATCGGTGAACCGGTGAATTGGCGAACCTAACTTAGAATTTGCTGACAAGGCAAAAAACAAAGGCAAAAATACTTAGAAATTCTGGGGTTTTTGAAAGGAGGTCTTCTTTGTAATGTTCCTTAGTGGTAATGACTGAAATTTTATTCCAACTTAGTTAAGAATACTTGCAACAAATAACCATTCAAATAAAAAGGAACATGTACAACATGTAGTCAATGAAACCCCAACTTCAAATAGCTTTATTCCTTTGCTCAAATGATGCAATTACAAAATAATAGTTCGCTGCCCTCTATGACAGTCATGCACAAATTTCAGATCAGACCTTCAACCTATTACAAAATGACTTCAAACTCTTGACAAAGGATAACTAAACAATGAAGAATGATTGCCAATGGATCCCCAAATGATTCCAGCTCTAGTTGACCACTGAAACACAATGAAATGTGACTGTAGGTGGTCTGATATAACTGTTATATAGGACTGATATGACTGTCCTCTTCCAGCAAGATGAAAGATGGCAAAATCTCCCTCAAGAAGTCCAACGATAGCTCCTAGGCTTGAGCGAATGGTTGGGAATGATCACCACAAGTGCCAAACCTATGATGGATGTCAAACACAATGTTTGTATGACTGTGCTAACCCTGTAGGTGGCTGCAACTGACTATGGCTGAATAATGAATGGCTAGAAGTTGTTCAAATCTCGTTTTGCGTCTGTTTTTGGCGCATTTTATCTGCTCACATTTTTTTGAGATTTTGGCCGTCTGGTGACATCTAGAGTTGAAGATATTGCTCCCGTCTATGATTTTCTGAAGACGCGTCAATTTTTGGGTTGTTCTCTCTGAAAGAAGTCGCGTTTTTGAAGGATGGCACCCGTATTCTCTGAAAATTGCATCTTTGGAACTGGTATTTGATGCCGTTTTGCAGCTCATGGGCTCACGACTTCTGTGGTCACCGTATTCTCTGAAAATCGTCTTCTGTTCACGTCTTCTGTTGCCATTTTTTGAGTGCCAAAACTCCAGATCGCGACCCTTCTGTGCCAAAACTCTAGATCGCGACCTCTTTCTCTCTTTTTGTGGGTCCGTTTGACTATATTCTGGTGCTTATCTGCGACTGACATCTGTGTAACATCGCTAGGAGTTTTATCGAATTTTCCTTTGCAATCAGCGGGAGTCTTTGGAAGTAATTTGCTCACGGCATCCAAATTTTGGCGTGGTTCGCTTGATGCTAGCGGTATTTGACCTTCGCCTCCGGTCAACTCTTTGACCTAGGTCATATTGCATCCCAGCCTGCAACCAGCAGATTCATATGCAGAAATTTGTTCTGTTTTGCCCCGGAATCCCTATTCAGATGTTCTAAACTTCTGCCTTCCGTATTCTCGAGATCAGTATCTTGAAATCTGTGTTCGGATTTATCTTGAGATCTGTACCTCTGTATCTGTATCTCAGTTTTATTCCATGTTTTCAGAATATGTACCCTTGCAAGGTGTCTAATTTCCCTATTTGTGCCGTCTATCTACTTCGGTATCTGTGCCATCCACTTATAATTCGTTTCTTTCCGTGTCTTGGAGAAACGTGAAGTATGGCATCTTTGACCAACATTCTGTTGGAGAGCAGTTAGAAATTTAATGGTAAGAATTACAACACCTGGAAGTAGCGCATGATGACTATCTTCGAATATCGGCATCTTGACCAGCTAGTTCTGGTGAAAACTACACATCCTCAATTGCCGGGTAAAGATCAGGAAAAATTCGATGAGCAAAATCGTGAAGCGGTGATGCTTATCATGTTATCAGTGACTGATGATCAGCTGCCTCAGGTTCCATCTGGGAAATCTGCTAAAGAAATTTGGGATTTGTTGAAGGATCTTCATGAAACGTCTGACAAGAGCCGTGCGTTCTTTTTAAAGAACCTGCTCTTCTCGATCATGATGGATGAACAGATGTCTCTGCAGGAGCATCTCACTAAAATCAAGGACATCCGTGATCAGTTGATGGTAATTGGTCGAAACATGGACGAGGAAGATATGGTAGTCATCACTCTGAAAAGCCTACCATCTGCTTACTTCAATTAATGTTACTCTGAATTTTTCAGATCTATGCAACAAACTCTTGCAGCAGGATTGATGGAAACAGCAGTTCGGTAGCAGTGCTACTTCCTCCTCAGAATAGGCATTTACTGCCAAGTCCTTTCAGCAGAATCAGGGCTCCAATCAGCCCTCTCAGTCAGGGTCAGTCACAGGACCCTTCCAAGAAGTACAACATGCAGTGCAATTACTGCCACAAGTTTGGCCATATGAAAAAGGATTGCTGGAAATGCTTGGCTGCTGAATAGTCCAAGTTTGGAGGATCAACACCATCAGCACATGTCGCTGAGCATACTGAGCAGAAGGAGTCTACTTTCTACGCCTTCTAGGCCATCTCCTCTGCTTGCTTTTTCAGTTGCTCGTGGACCAGCATATCTCTATTTCGGTTGTCATCTTTAGGGGGGGCAACTCAGTTTTAGTTAGTGGATTGACCATTAAAGGGGGTATTAAGTTAATATTTCAATATATCTTAGATAATGGTCAATCTTAGTTGTAGATTGCTTTTGCTTTTCAGTCTTCTTAGCTGTTAGGTTTGATCGCTTCTGTTTTTCTTTATTAGCTTCTGCTTTATACAGCTTTCTGCTTTATGCAAGCTATTTGTCTTTTATTAGTCTGTTCTTCCTCTATATAAAGAGCATTCACTCTCAATGTAATTATCAGAATATCTTCAATAATATATCTTTCATACTTTATGTAACAAGATTGACGAGCTTATTGATGAGTTGCACGGTGCTTGTTACTTCTCCAAGATTGATTTTAGATCGGGTTACCATCAGATTCGGGTCCGAGAGGAGGATGTGGAGAAGATAGCTTTCAGGTGTCATTTTGGACACTTTGAGTTCCTGGTTATGCCTTTTGGCTTAACCAATGCTCCTGCCACTTTCCAGTCTTGTATGAACAAGGTATTTCATAATCAGCTCCGAATGTTTGTTCTTATATTCTTTGATGATATCTTGATTTTGAGCAAGACATGGGAGGAGTACACGAGACACTTGTTGTCACTTGGATTTGCACCCTGTGTTGAAGTGCTTTTGCTGCAACAATCTAGTGAAACACGGGAGTGATTTCCAGGTGTGGGATCACGAAATCAAACCTCTAGAGAAGGCTGGTTTTTCTTTCTGAATATGAAATTCAGAGTAAACTATAAAACTAAACTTAGTCTAACACTGCTGGGAAAAAGGGAGGAGGAAACTAAAAAGGAAAAGGTGATACACCAAGTTTGAATGTTTGACTCTCAGATCAACTATTTATGCACATAACAATATCTAAACAACAGATCAACATACACAACTCATAGACTACCTGCAGAGGTAAAGGAAACTGATTGAAATCCAAAAGGAAAAAAACATTCACAAATGGAGACTCAAACAAACGTATTACATAGTGCAGAAGAATTATATGAAAAGGTAAAAATCTCATGTTTATTGTCAAGGAGGCAAGGTTACAACTGATACAAGACGTGGTTTTTTAGACCAACAACCAACAACAATACATCTGATTTTCATGTATATATAGAATTTTACATTTGAGCTAAGTCACCCATTGCAATAAATTCGCCCCATGGGCTTTTCAGAAGATATTTCTGCAAAGGGAATGTTTGTGTACATCTGTCTTCAAAACATAAATGTAGAAAAAATCCCGAGGATGAAGTAGCTGGGAAATATCTGCTGCCTTGAATACAAGCAGTTGATTCATCTACCTGCAACAATGAAATGCACAACTACCTCCAGTTGGGACGATCTGATTCTGCATTAATGGCGGGAGAAGATAGATATTTCAAATATATATTCCCGCCAAAATCCCTGTGCAAAGCTTTTACAACACTTTAAATTTTTTTAACTTAAATATTTTTTTAAAGATTTACATTAAATTACAAGCTTTATTTTAATTTTATTTCATTTTTCTATAATTCTGGCTTTTATTTTGCCTTATCAGCAAAATCTCTTTTTTACAAACCATTTTATCTTTGCTTTTCCCTTTCAGTCGGCGAAATCACCTTTTTGCGAACTTTTGGCTTGCCTCTGTCTTTCTCTTTGTCTCTTTGTTACTTTCTGCCCTTTGTCCGCGAAATTCCATTTTCGCAAACCTTTGGCTCTTCTTAGTTCTTCCTCTTCCTTGGTCGGCAATTTTCCCATTTCCCAAACTTAACTTTGCCTTTGTCTTTTTGTTTCCTTTTTGGTCGGCGAAATATGTAAAATACCCTACTTAGTTTGACTGAAAATTTTGCCTCAATTTCACTTCAACAATCAACATCTAAATGCAAAACAATATCAATAGATATAAGAACAATAGAATGCCAAATCTCCAATGCTTGATTATTCCTTCAGTGATGATGAATACAAAGCTTATTAAATGTTTATTATGACAGTCTGGGACTGTTTCATATCAGACCTTAATACATACACAAGATGTGAACCAAATTACATCAAAACCCTAGATCATCAATGTCAATCCTATGAAGAATGATCAACATAACAACTCAGCTCAGTTATAGCTTTATATAAGCTCAAAACATGTCTGATATCACTGTATAATCTGCTGTTATGAATGCTGATATCACTGTATTTACCCAGCAATGGGAATGACAACAAAATGACATCAAAACCCTCCTCCAATGCCAAGCAATAGATTCCTAGAGATGAGCGATTGGGCTGAGAAGGTCACCAAAGGCTTCAATGCAACAAATGTCTTCAAATATTGATGATATCTTCTTTGAATCAGACCTGTAGCTCTCATATACTTGCCCAGATTTTACAGAATGAACAAAATAGTGCCAAAAGATGCTTTTCAAGGTTAGCGATTACTCCCAAATGCTAGCGATTTGACATTGTGATGCTTGAATGTCTTCCAAACTCCAAATCCTTCAATGAAACCAAGTCTAAGAACCCTGAAAATGCATTACTAGTTCGCTGTCATAAAATCAGAACTTCATCTATTATCAATTTCTCACAAAATAGCTCTCTAATAAAGGTCGACTACCTTGGTAGTCGTTCAATATGATCAAGAGCTTCAAATACAATAGCAATCTCCTTCAAACTCCTCAAAATAAACTTGTAATTCAAACAACATGATGAAATCCTTCATGAAATCATCTCACACAAGGATATGGGATCATCTCCATATCACATCAAGGGATCACCTCCTTGACAAAATACTGAAAATATGCAATTTTCAGCCAAATGCAAATAATAAGAAAACTTACCAAGGGAATCATTAGTTCAATAGTTGCAAATTGATAGTGAAAGGCTCTATTTTTCCTCCTCCAAGCTTGGTCGACCCAATTAGCTCTAATTTGTAAATGATTTGAAGTCCACCAATGAAATGCCTTTCATTTGAACAATTTTAAATGCATTGGATCACTGAGAAACAATCATTTAAAATCCTCCTTGATTTTATTGAATGCTTTCACCTCTAATTTTTCACGCCATGAGCTATAACAAACTCTTTGCAATTTTAAATGAATTCCTCCTTGAGCGGCGGCCATGAGGAAATAATATTTTATTATAAAAATCTCTAGCATAGGCGTCGATCCTCCCTCTAGCCGTTGGCATATTAAGCAATGACAAATATACCTTATCCTTTGGAGCGAATTCGCCTTGGGCATTGAAATGCTTATTTTATTATCTTTAAACCTCCTTCCAATGCACCTAGCACATGATCCAATGACAACATTTGAAATTACCTCTTTTCCATTCAAACGTTGGCACAAAGCTCTATATCAATCCATCTTCTCCTCATGCATTGGCATCAAATTCAATGCTATTAGCCTTATCCTCATGCATTGACACAATAGACTATGGAAATCACCTTAACTTAGGCGTTGGAATTCTAGAGCAAATAGATATTTGAAAATGCAATTAAAGATTGGCATTTTCCTTGTCCACTTGGCACCAATCGATCCAATCAATGAAATGATAAAACACAATTTAAATATTGCATTTCCCATTTTCCCATTCTCTATCCTCTAGAAGAACATGATATTTTGGCTAGATAAACCATATCACCTAGCAACACTTAGCCAAAACCTAACCAAGACCACTTGTTGAGCCAACATTATAGTTTTCCATCATCTAGAACCAAGCCCAAACCACAATCTTGACTTAGCTCAAAATGGGGACATTACAAAATATCACTTTCGCGAACCATTCTTAGTCGACTCTCTTTTCTCTTTAGTCAGCAAACCGGCAGGTTCGCGAACTTGACATTTTACTAACAAAGGCAAATGACTAAGAAATTTCTGGGCTTTTTTAGGGGTTCAACCTTAGGGATTCTTGGGGATTTTTACAAGGAAAACACCCTTACATGAACATTGGGCACCTAAGGAATTTCAACAAGATTTTCAACATTTTCAAGACTGGGCTATTTGACTATGGGAAGGGGAAAATAGGTCAACATTTTGGCTACCTCTTAGGGATGTTTGCGTGCTAAACAAAAGAACCAATGGCCTTAAGCATCCACTGGGCATAGAGTCAAAAGGGACTGTAGTAGGCTGAAAACAACTGAAACCTTGCCTTCAAAACAACACCAAACAAAAGGAAAACGAGGTATGCATTCTCCTAATAAGAGTGTAGCTTGTGCAACAACACTTAGGGAAGAAGAAAATAGAAACATAAACAAAACCTACTCTAAACCTAAACTAACGACAAGGAAATGATCTCAAACAAAGCCATTAATAGGTTCTTCAAAGTAACTCCCTTTTCTTAACAATTTACAATATTTCTCATGCCTGTGGGGGGTCATCCCACAATAATGGGTTACACTTTTTGGTCAAACTTGACATTGAAATCAATATTTTGAACTAAATCTTCTCTTTCTGACACCTATAGCCGTTAAACTGTTAGGAATTTGAAGATGATGCGAACTAGAGATTTGTGAGATTTTGTTTGTAGATTCTAAATGTATTTTTTTAAAAAAATTTGGAATTAAATTGTAAAATGTTTTGCATCTCCATTGATAACTAGTTTTTAATAGTAAACAACATTTTTTTAAAGTGATGTGTACTCCGTAGCACATAACTTTTTTTATACAAAGGATAAAATTCTGTTTCTTTTGAATTTAGATTGGTAACACCGATATATAGGGCATGCATTTGGTTTCATAATGTTTTGTTGAATATTTTTTTTAATTAAGTTTTGAAGTCAAACCAATTATAATTTAGACATAGCTGTATTCTGTAAAACGTAACTTTTTCTGTATGTGTTGAAATTCAATTTTTCTTTTTTTGTTGAAACAAGGACATCAATACCTAGGGCATAGATATTTTTTAGAATTTTTTTTCACTAATTTACTAATTTTCTATGTGTGTAGAACAAAGAACTTGATGTTCAGTGAAAAACCTACATTCACAAGAAATAAAAAATAAATATAATAATCAAATTAAATATATTTAAAATTATACTTTTTGGGAAGCTTATAATAAGGATTACATACTTACAAAACATAAATTTTAAATGAATTCATTTGATCCCCCAAAAGGTAAATCAAAAGTGGTTTTTTTATCAGCATTTTGATAGGTGTAGAGGAGACTCCATTATAGGTATGGTTTAAAATTAGCGGGTTTCTATCCAAGGGGGTTTGAATCTAAGGCTGTTTGATCAAACCCTCTTCAATTAAATCCTTTAAATGGAATCTTTCAAGGCTTAAATCATTATATTTTCTAAAAATATGTGATTTCAGCAAAAATCAGGATGTTCTAGAAAGTGTAACCCATTATTGTGGTAGCACCCTGGACAGTTAAAAAAGGTGGGAAGGGGATGGACATACAACCAGATAGTGAAATGCTTCCCCAAGGACAGAGAAACTCATATATCCACTTGCAATGATTGAAAATATGGCTGTCTTGAAGTGGATAAATGGGCTGATATAGCCCTTTTTGATGCTCAACCTCATGCTTTGAAGTAAGCATGATAGGTAGGGACTCTTTCTCATATCTCCAATTGGGCCAGATGTCTGATAGGGCATCCCCTTGAAATGGTATGCAAGCCATCACTGCTGCATTCATGTTCATTCTTTGATTTTGTAACGTTCTGTTGGTCTGAATGCTCTGGCATATTAATTGGAGGAATGACTGCCTCCTCCAACTAATGAAACTGCTTATGATTTGCCTCACTAAGAGGAGCCGATTTACTATCTAGGTTTGAGTAGAAACATCAAGCTCATCCCAGAAATGAACCTCCTTCAAGTCCTCTGCACTCCTCAGTATAGGGCTGCTCATATGCTCTTCCCCATGAGATGAGATCTCATTGCTATTCGTGGCCCCATGTGCCAGCAACTCGCCATTATTTTCATTGTCTCCATGCTGCTGCAATTCCTTTGCTAATATGGGCATGGGAATTTGTGTGTATTCTTCCCCTTCTTCAACAAAACAAGGCATCTCACTAAAAGGAATTGCAACACTAAGTGGGATAGCCTTCGCAGCAACCTCCGGAGTGGACAAAGAATCCTCATCATCATAAAGTTCCTCATTTTTACCGTCATCCTCTGATTGCAACTCAACTGGATTCTACTCAAGTTGTCTTTGCAGTTGAAGGCTCTCCCCATGCAATCTTTGCATTTCATACTTGTTTACTTGATCAGATGCATGAGAAAAAGCCTCAAAAAAACTAAAATCCAGAGGATTCAACTCCTTATTTGAATCGACATTACTCACAGGTGTAAGAGATTTAAACAATTCCACCTCTGTGAGTGTAGGAACAATAGACTGTTCTTCATTAGTTTCTTTCTCATCCACCTCTACCTTTGGCTCATCCCACCAACTAGCCCAGTAGACAGTAGGTCCACCCTTGAAAAGCGAAATAGTATCAGGGCTAGAGGCTTGAATATTTCCTTGAATTTCCTAGAGGGGAGAGGGTTCTTGTAAAATTTGTTCCTGGGGAGTGATAAACTGGGTTTGCACAGGAACAGGGTCTTGTGGAGGGAGAGAGCTTCTGAAACTTGGGAAATTATGACGTTGAGGCTGCTCTGTTGTAAGCTAATTTGTAGTGGTAGAAGAGGGGGTTTTGAAATTGAGAAAAGAGGGCACAAAATGAGTCACTTGCCTTATCTGTGCCTCTTGAGCTGCAATCTACATAGCAAGGTTTGCTTGAAAAGCCCTTTCTTGTGCCTCCTACTGCTGTTGTTGAAGATGGGCCTGATAAGAAAGCTCCTCTTGCTGCTGGTTATACTCTATTACTTCTTGAATTTCCTCCAACCTCCTTTGCAGGTCTATCATTATGTCCATGGAACTCATGTTTTCAAAATCATAGTCCACTTGAGGCGGGTTAGGAGGGCAATCATATTGATTAGGGATGAAGTGGTTTTCCTAGGGTTGAAAATAAGCATCATTGGACTGCCAAGAAGACTGAGCAGGGGCGGGTGGGAGGCAAGCATTATAATGATGCTGATATTCTGCTGAAACAGGGCAACACGGCGTAAAACTAGAGGTATCTTGGGCCTGAAATGGCTGATATGGAGGCCAATGGCGTGTACTTTGAAAAGATGGAGGGGAATATGCATCATGTGGGTGTTGATATTCAGAGTTTCCATAGTAGTTTGACATAATATAGCATGAAGAGAAACAAAAATCATTCAAACAATATGGGACAAAGAGCAAACAGATCTGCCCTTTTGAGAAACGATTGAAATGCTTCTGAAAGCAATTAGACCAGGAGTATCACCAAATTTTGATTGTTGAAGCTCTTTAGACACTTGGGTTGCTTTCACCAACAGATTTGATCAGTAGAGTTGTCATGGTGTTGGAGAGACTGCCTTGAAAGGTAAGATACACAAAAGAGCACACCAAAACTCTTTAATGGATGATAAGGATCATCAATTTGGTCCCACCGGACGTGCCAAAAACTGTTGTCACTTGGATTTGCACCCTGTGTTGAAGCGCTTTTGTTGCAACAATCCAGTGAAACATGGGAGTGATTTCTAGGTGTGGGACCCTGAAAACGAAATCAAACCTCCAGAGAAGGCTAGTTCTTTTTTCTGAATATGAAATTCAGAGTAAACTATAAAACTAAACCTAGTCTACCACTGTTGGGAAAAGGGGAGGAAACTAAAAAGGAAAAGGTGATACACCAGGTTTGAGTGTTTGACTCTCAGATCAACCATTTATGCACAGAACAATATCTAAACAACAGATCAGCGTACACAACTCATAGACTACTTGCAGAGGTAAAGGAAACTGATTGAAATCCGAAAGGAAAAAAGCATTCACAAATGGAGACTCAAACAAACATATTACATAGTGTAGAAGAATTATATGAAAAGGTAAAAATCTTTTGTTTATTATCAAGGAGACAAGTTACAATTGATACAAGACGTGGTTTTTTAGACCAACAACCAACAACAATACATCTGATTTTCATGTATATATAGCATTTTACATTTGAGCTAAGTCACCCATTGCAATAAATTTGCCCCATGGGCTTGTCATAAGATATTTTTGCAAAGGGAATGTCTGTGTACATTTGTCTTTAAAACATAAATGTAGAAAAAATTCTGAGGATGAAGTAGCTGAGAAATATCTGCTGCTTTGAATACAAGCAGTTGATTCATCTACCTGCAACAATTAAATGCACAACTACCTCTAGCTGGGCTGATTTGATTCTGCATTAATGGCTGGAGAAGATAGATATTTCAAATATTCCCCCCAAAATCCCTGTGCAAAGTTTTTACAACACTTTAAAATAGTTTAACTTCAATTTTTTTTAAAGCTTTACATTAAATTACAAGCTTTATTTTCATTTTATTTCATTTTTCTATAATTCTGGTTTTTATTTTGCTTTATCGGCAAAATCTCTTTTTTACAAACCATTTTGTCTTTGCTTTTCCCTTTCAGTCGGCGAAATCACCTTTTTGCGAACTTTTGGCTTGCCTTTGTCTTTTTCTCTTTCTCTTTGTTACTTTTTGCCCTTTGTCGGCGAAATTCCATTTTCGCGAACCTTTGGCTCTTCTTAGTTCTTCCTCTTCTTTGGTTGGCGATTTTTCCATTTCCCGAACTTAACTTTGCCTTTGTCTTTTTGTTTCCTTTTTGGTTGGCAAAATATCACTTTCGCGAACCATTCTTAGCCGGCTCTCTTTTCTCTTCAGTCGGCGAACCGACCGGTCAGCGAATCGGTATGTTCGCGAACTTGGCATTTCGCCGACAAAGGCAAAAGACTAAGAAATTTCTGGGTTTTTTTAGGGGTTCAACCTTAGGGATTTTTGGGGATTTTTACAAAGAAAACACCCTTGCATGAAGAACATTGGGCACTTAAGGAATTTCAACAAGATTTTCAAGGCTGGGCTATTTGACTCTGGGAAGGGGAAAATAGGTCAACAACACCTTGATGAGGTGTTGAGCATCCTAGAGAGGGAATCATTGTATGCCAAGGAGTCTAAGTGTGAATTTGGTATGACGTAGCTTCTCTACCTTGGCCACATCATTAGTTCTAAGGGTGTTAGAGTAGATCCTAAAAAGATCAAAGCAATTATAGATTGGCCTCCACCCACAAATCTCTCACAGCTTAAGGGATTCTTTGGCCTATGTGGGTTCTACAGGAGATTCATTAAGGGGTTTTCACAGGTGGCTACCCCACTTACAGATTTGACCAAGAAGGGGGCTTTTGTTTGGTTTGATGCAGCACAACGATGCTTTGATCACTTCAAACAGGTTAGAGTACTTGCCCAGTTTTAGCCATTCTTGATTTCTCCAAACCTTTTGAGTTGGAGTGTGATGCTTCAGGAGAGGGGATATGCACTGTTTTGATGCAGGATAAGCATTGGATTGCTTTTGAGAGCTGGAGGTTAAAGGGGGTTGAGACGAGCTATTCTATATATGATAAGGAGATGTTGGCCATTATGCATGCTTTGGCCAAATTTAGACCCTATCGTGTGGAAGGTAAGTTCATTGTTAAGACCAACCACAATAGTCTCAAGTACTTTGACATGTGCCGAAGTAGGGTTCGAACCAAAATTTTAGATTTTTGCCAATTTCACAATGAATCTCTATGACTAAGATCTGATTACTTGCACACTTATTTTATAGCTATGCCAATCATATGAATTAACAAAATACAAATTGAAAACCAATAGATGATGGCAGCCTTTCAATGAATTACAATCAAGGAATGCAGATTACAATGATAGCAATTGATACTCATATCTTGTTGTTACATATCAGACTTGCTTACTGTTTAAATACATCAATGCTATGGCTTTATGATAGCCCAGAATTACAATGCCAATTCGCTGTTATAAAACAGAGATAACAGTTGTTTTATATACCAAATTGATGCCAGAAATGATGATGTAATTAGCTAGACTGCTGGCATACAGATCTGATACTTTGGTTGTCTTCAAATGATGATGGATCGCTGATTCAAAGCTCCCTACAGGATGATTGCTGATCTCCAACTGTTTGCTGCCTCTGAGTATGAAGTCTGGCTTGCTTTAGTGTTTATTCCACCTCCAAGGATGGGAGGTGATGCATAAAATTCCAGCGAACCTCCTTAGGGTGAAATCACTGCCTCTTCTCACAACTATCTATCTACCAATGGAGGCGGTTGCAATACAAAATCACTGTCACCATAACAAATGCCAAGTATGATCCAAGGTGGTGGTGGCTATGTAGATCTAGGGTAAATAGATGTGGGAGACTCCTTTCCTATGCCACAAATCTGCTATAATGTAGCCTCTAAATGGTGTGCTCCAATCGAGATGTGAAAGATATGCAAATCGGCGCCTATGATAGGTATGAAAGTCTTCAATGATATGCAACAATCTTCAATGTCTTCAATGCAATGCAAGAATCTTCAATGAAGCTCGACAATGGTCTCCGACCCAAATTCGAATGATCAATCTATGAAGCTCAAACAAATCTCCAATGAAGTGCAAATGTGAACTCTGTGTGAATCCGCCTCAATGATGCAAATTGGGTTTTCGTCCAATTCCACCGAAGCAATTGAAATGCCAAGAAAAATGCCAAAGTTTGCAAAAGATTCGTGATGTTGAAATGTGGCTCCAAAGCCTTCTTTTATCCTTGGATCTCCGCCAATTCAAATTAGAGATTTGAATTTCAATTTTCCTCCTTTCAATTTGAAAACACCTTCATATTGATTTCTCTAAGAAGGGCACCCAAATCCAATGCATTATTTTATTGTTTTATTTGAATTTATTCCTCCAAGGATGAGCGCTCCACTAGGCAAGACATAATTTTATTATATTTTTTGAATATTTTCCCTCTTCTCATTTGGGCGCACAAATTCCAAAATATTATTTTATTTTATTTTTTCTCTTCCCAAAGAGAGCACCTGAATTAAATAATACTAAAATAATATTATTTAATTTAATTTAAATTTTTTCCCTCTTGGTGCTATAATTAAATAATAATAAATTATTATTATTTAATTCATTTGATAATTAATGCAAAATTGAATTAATCCATTTTCCATCTTTGCTAGAATATTCCCTTGTTTTGATGGGTTAGCCCACGTGAATGAGGATAGGCTAACTTAATCTTCCGCTTGGTGATCATGTCATAAACGGGGACATGTCAGTCCTCCCCGAGATTGCTTGCCCTCAAGCAATAACAGATTCGGATGCTGCAGAATCTATTCTCCTTCCCAAGTTGCATCCTCCAATGGCAAATCTTTCCATTTCACAAAATATTCTCGGATCACCCGGGTCCTCAAATGTCGCTCCCTTGTCTCCAAATTGCTGTCATGAATCAAGACCAAAGTGCCCTCTTCATCAAGAGGCGGAAGATCGGGCGAAGAAACAACCTTCTGTCCCAATGCCTTCTTGAGGCATGACACATGAAAAATAAAAAAACATTGTGAATCTTGCTTCCCGCCGGCAATTCAATCTCATATGCCAATTCACCAATTCTTGTCAGAATCTTGAAGGGGCCGTAGAACCTCGACTTCAACTTCTCTGCACCGCTCTTCTTCATTGATGACTGTCTATATGGCTGCAGGCGCAAGAAGACCAAATCACCGACCTCAAAAGTTCTTTCCACCCTGTGTCTATTTGCATACACATTGTACTGATTCTGAGCCAGCTGAATGTTAGCCTTGAGTGCCTTCAGGATATCGTGACTGTCCTACATCAATTCTTTAGCTCTAGGAGCTCTGTACTGTTCAAAAGCCAAATCTACCAATGATGGAGCATCATAACCGTACAATGTCCTGAAGGGTGACATGCTAATTGACATGTGATAGGTGGTATTGTAGCAATACTCACCCAATTGCAACCACTTGATCCAAGCATGTTGTTGCCCTGCAACATAGTTGCGAAGGTAACCCTCAACCCATTTGTTCACCAACTCTGTCTGTCCATTTGTATGCTGGTGATAACTTGTGCTCGGTGTCAACTTTGTTCCAACCAATCGGAACAAGTCTTGCCAAAACATGTTGAGAAACCTGTTGTCCTGATCACTGACATTGGTCTTAGGGAGTCCATGCAAACTAAACACCTCTCTGAAGAACAACTCTGCAAGCTGAAGTGCTGAATAATCTGTCGGAATTGCAAAGAGGTGTGCATACTTTGTCAACCTGTCAGCCACCACAAAAATGCAATCCCTGCCTTGGACTCTTGGTAGGCCAGTGATGAAATCCATTGAAATACCTTCCCACCTCTACTCTGGAATAGGCAATGGTTGGTACAAGCCCGTTGGAAAAATATTCTCTGATTTGTTTTGCTGACAAATCATACATTCTCTAACATGCTGCATGACATCATCTTTGAGTCCCTTCCATGAAAATCTCTTACCTGCTTGTAGGGTTTGAAGAACCATGGATGTCTTGCAAGTGGGGCATCATGCATAGCCCTCAAAATTTTCTCCTTCAACTTCGACTCAGGAACCAAATAGATTCTATCCTTGTAGATTACATCATCAATCACCTTGTACTTGTCATCCTGAATCTTACCATCCATGATTTCACAAGTTAAAGTATTCTTGGAATACTCAACCAAAAGATGAGACCTCCAATCTGCTGAAATTTCTGTCATAAAGCAAAGAGTAGGCCTCCTAGATAAAGCATCGGCAACAACATTATTTTTACCCTTCACATACTCAATATCAAAATCATATGTCTGAATCTTGCTCACCCATTTCTGTTGCCTCTCATTAAAATCCATTTGCAACAAAAAATGTCTTAGACTATTGTGATCAGTCCTGACCACAAATCGATTATCCACCAAATACTGAAATATTCCGAGCCAAATTTTTTTGTTTTTTCAAATTACAAATTACAAACCAATGCACCCATTAAGGTTAGCAGCTAAACCAAAACGTTGCTGAAGCAACTCTAACCAGAATGTACACCAGGATCCCGATGTGGGCAAAGTGTGAGCATTGGTCAGAGGATCTTAATCAAAATGCTTATGCAATAACTCTAACCAAGAATGGCGCCAATGATAGCGAGCATATGGTCAGAGGGTCTTCTACACTAAGACTGAAAGAGAACTCGACACCAAGTATGTGCTACCCAATCCGATATGGAGTTGAGGCGACCATATGGCGGAGTATTACAAATTACAATGCTTGAAAGAAATAACTGTAATGCTGAAAGTACTCAACACCCAGAATGTGCTTTCTATCCCGGAATGGGAAAGTAGCTACCATAGGGCGGAGGTAAAGTAAATACAAAAGCAAATACTGGAAGTAGAGTTGAGCATTACAAATCAGAATTGAACAAGATTGAGAATTACTGCCAGTACTACTGTTAGTTTACAAAATGAATCTCATTCGCCTTTAAATTAAAACCAGCAACCTATGAATTTACTCATATGCTCATATCTCCCTCATAACTCATCCAACTGACTTGAAACAAAATGCAATATTCCCTAAGAATGATGATGCTTAGGATAGAACACTGAAAACCGATCAAAATGCCATGTATTATTTATGCGCAGATTCCAATGCACCAACAGATGGTACGGCCTTCAAGAAAGGGCGATCTGCCTTTAAAAAATCACAGCTATCTCAAAAAAATCTGCAAACTGGAGGAAAGTGACGCCTTGACCAGACAATGAGAATAAGAGAATACCCAGAACAATATTTTTGTTATTTTTTGACTTATGAATAAAACACAAATCTGCTGTAGCTAAAAATGCAATGCTGGAAAAAACTCTAATATGCAAAATTGAACTAAAGCCAAAAGCTGATTACAATGCACAAATCCCAATGTAAACTCACAAACTAGACTATTTCACCACTAGTCGCTATCTTTCAAGCGAGAAGCAATGCCAAGCTAGGAGGCATACATTCCTCGAAGCAATCCCAAGGCCAATCCGGCAGCATAACATTATCAAGATTTCGAATGCCGAAATGAGAGCACTCTTCCTCCTTTTATACTTTTCCAACTGGGAGTCTCTAAAATCCTCTTGCATATGGGATAAAACATGAGAGGGAAAATAATATAATCCTCTTTTTCAATCTCACCCTTAAAGTCCCCTCTTTTAAAACAACATTAATATTAAATAATAATATTTAATTTACGGACTTTAAAACGGAGGCCAAGATGAAGTCGGAATTCAATGATCTATAGCTCGTTGGAAAGGTCTTGACAAGACGAATCCAACCCCACTCTCAAATTCCGTTCTGGTGCCAATCCTGAACTTACTAAAAATAGCCGTAACCAACAGGGACTAAGGAGAACAAACCCGGAAAGAAACCGCCAACCAAACCACAATCCACAAATAAAAGCAACCACCAAAACATTAAACCCCAATTTCAACCTCCGAGTAGCCTACGGGTCTTCGGAATAGGCCAACGGTCAACTGTAAAAGATCAAGCTAGAAAACGGGACATTACAAATACTGCCTGAACTTCGCCAATGCATGCATGATGGCGATCATCTCCTTATCATAGGTGGAATAGGGCCTTTCTACATCCCTCAACTTCCTGCTCTCAAAAGCAATAGGATGTCTATTCTGCATCAATACCACACCAATGCCTTCTCCTGATGCGTCACATTCCAATACAAAAGGCTGTGTGAAATCTGGCAATGCCAACACTGGACATGAACTCATCACCCTCGTGAGTTTGTCAAAAGCAATTTGAGCCACATTTGACCAACTGAATGCTCCCTTAGTGAGATCTGTGAGAGGTGCTGCCAACTGTGAAAAACTTTTACAAACCTTCTGTAGTAGCAACATAGCCCATAAATCCTCTCAAGTTTGAAATGCTCTGCAGTGGTGGCCAATCTAGAATTGCCTGTATCTTCTCGTGCTGAATTCTGACTCCATCAGCTCCAATCACATGCCCCAGATAGAGAATCTCTGTCATACCAAATTCACACTTGGATGCCTTAGCAAACAATGACTGAGCCTCCATGATACCCAATACTTTATCAATGTGCTGCAAATGTTCCTCCCAAGTCTTACTGTCTATCAAAATGTCATCAAAGAACACCAACACAAACTTACGCAACTGCCCACGAAAGATGTGATTAATACATGTCTGAAAAGTAGCAGGTGCATTGGTTAAACCAAATGACATAACCAGAAACTCAAAGTATCCATAATGGCATCTGAATGTTGTCTTATGAATATCCTCTTCACGGACACGTATCTGAATTGTAGTCGGTCGTAGTCGGCCAAGTAAATAATCATAAATTAATTAGTGTTGTTATGTTAAGGAGTGTTATCGGGAATTAACCCCGACGGTTGGATAGTTATAGAGTCGTTGCCAACGGTTGGTATCTCAACCAACCTTGGCCAAGTTATATATTGGCTTAATACTTTGTAGTTGGGGGGACCCTACGGCATTGTAACATTGTAGTGTAATACTGATATATTCAATGAATGGGAACAATGCTTTATTCTGTGCAATGCTGTTATAATTTCATGCTCTGTGTTATGGACTATACTACTTAATTCTGTTTACTTCATATTCTGTGAAACACACCATATTGCGGTAAACATTTGGCGCAGTTGCCAGTTCGAAAACGGGTCGAGGGTGACAAGGCGATGACAAGTTGAGACGTCCGATGCCATCAGACAAGTGACATTGTCTGAACAAGCCGTCGGGTGTAATTAGCATCAAGGAAATGGCAGCGTAATGGGGCAACCAATTGACACTGACGAGGAAGTACAAGACAGAAAGCACGTAGAAGAAATAATACAAGAAATCCAAGAAGAACGCGAGGAAAGCGATAGAGAAGAGAATGAACCCAGAAGTCGGGAAGATGAAGTAACTCAGGAATTAGTCAAACTGTGGTTATTATCAGTCGGACAATACGTGCGAGACGAATCTATTCGCAGAGAGGTTCCAGAGGAGGTTATTTTAGAGAACCTGCGTGTCAATAGCGAAGTGGATAACCTTTTGAACCGCATTCCTCGACTTCTGGCAAGGAACCTGATAGCCTTTCAAGATCTTCAAGAAGAGAGAGACAGGGAAGTGCGACGACAACAAATTCTCAGAAGGTATGAAGAACGTCTAAAACAAGAGGAGGAACGTGACGCTGATCGCCGTCGCACGCCGTACAACTGAGAAAGGCATATGCCGCATCGGAGAGTTATCCATATCGGACGACGAAGGGCCGAGAGTTGGAAGATCTGAGCCTAAGACCCCAGGGCAGAGGGAGTATCAGAACGAACCCGAGGAGACTCAAGGTGTAGAGGACGCTGACAGAGGACGCGGGGAAGACTCGAACGTGGTCGAGAGTGCAAGTGACGCACCAGGACGTTGCGAGAGAACCAGTCCAGTCAGGTCCAACGCACAGGGAGGGCATCGGGGAAGGATGGTGACTCTGCCAGCCGAGAGGCAGAAGCTGCCAAAATTTACGGGGGATGGGTCAGAAGATCCAGTACGACACTGTAAGACGTGCGAGACGATTTGGATAGCCAATGGGCAAGATGATGTGGACTACTGGCTGAAAGCATTTCCAGCGACACTGAGAGATAGTGCCATTGACTGGTACACAGAGTTGGCCCAAGCACACAGGGCATCATGGAGATCACTTAAGAAGGCATTCCAAGACGAATTCAAACTTCTGAGGGATGATAGTGAAATTGTAGCGGAGATCTACAGTACAAAGCAAGAGAAGCACGAGAACGTGCGAACCTACAACTGGAGACTGAAAGAATTGTTGGGAAAACTGGAGACTCAGCCGGCCGACGGGCTGAAGAAACGATGGTTCATCGAAGGGTTGCGTCCATCGCTGAGAAAGAAAATGAAAGTCGTGCCTCCGTCATCATACGATGAAGCCTACAATCGAGCGATGGATATAGAGAGTGAAAATAAAATATCCTTCCGAGGGAAAAGGAAGACGGACGACGAGGAGAGTACGGATGATAACAGCGACAGTGAGTCCAAGACCGTGCAAGCACTCAGGAAGGACATGATGAGAATGATGAAAGAACTGAAGGCCGACAAGGAGAGTATGAGGGAAGCCAGAGAACTGTGGTGTACAGATTGCAAGGGGGAAGGTCATACAAAGACAAATTGTCCGAAAAAATTGTTTTGTGATATCTGCCAAGTGATGGGACATTCCATCAAGGAATGCCTATACAATCTGAAAGCAAGGGGTACGCAAGTAATGTTCACTCAAGGAGAACCGTCAACCCCACCGAACACACCACCAAAGCTCCAGTACAATAGCCATGCATCCCCTGGAGGTTACCAAAGCAATAGAAGTCCAAGAAACAGATTGCAGTATGACAGCAAGGGGCGACCTATGATACAGTGCCGGCAATGCAACGAGTGGGGACACTTTGCAAGAGAATGCCCGAACAACAATCAGAACACAATAAATGCATTATGCAAGTGGTGCGGGCCTGGAGATCACGAAGAAAAAGATTGCCCGAAGCAAAAAGGGGTGAATATGATCAGTTTCAAGGAGAAGGATGAAGAGATCCTAGCGGTTACCCGAGCACAAGGAAAAAAAACGATGTATCCAGATCCCCGGACCGAGAAGGAGAGACTTCGGGAGGCTAGGAAGGAAGTAGAGATGGCAATGGAAACAAAAGAAAAGAACAGAAAAACAACTACCGTACGACCAGGGTCAGAAAATAGCATCGTGAACCAGGTGCTACAAACCACTGTATCGGTTAAGATAGCAGATCTTTTACAGAGCATGCCGCAATTAAGAATGGCAATCTCGAAGGTGATGGAAGGGGAACCAAACAGGCAAACAAAGGAGGAAGACATCATAGTGGAGCCACCGCTCGAGGGAGAACAAGTCATCGACCCGAGATTGTTGGCAGTAAACAGTGGCAAGAACCCAGCCATCATACACATGGAAATCGGTGGATATCATCTAACAAACACAATAATCGACGGGGGATCGGGAGTGAATGTTCTGACAGAAGATACGTGGAAGTGCTTGGGGAAACCTACACTATGGCCACAAAATTTCCAGTTAGTGGGAGCAGACCAGCACGGAATTAAAGCGCTGGGAGTGCTAATGGCTCAGAAAGTAAGGATTGGCACCCAACTTTTTCGATTAAACTTCGTAGTCATAACAGCACAAAATGCGTCGTACGACGCATTACTCGGCCGAGGGTGGCTGATAGCCGCCAAGGCCAACCATAACTGGAAAAGAAACACATTGTCAATAGAGAACAAAGGTAAGAAGATCGTCATAGATCTGAGAACACAGGTTGTAAGTGAAGAGTTGGCATCAGATTCTGATTCAGACGGAGGGGAGTCAGTTGGTAGAGGACCAATAGAACCTGATGAGGAAGGAGTATTAAAACTGCAAGAATGTTCTGAGGATGAAACTAATTCCTTTAGTGGGCTCTTCCACTGGCAAATGGAAGACTATGAGTTCTTCAAGCCAAAGTGTAACATGATTTCAATAAGAGAAAGTGGCGAATGCTCTTGGGCGACTAGTGAACCACTCGGCAATATCGGCAATATTGGGCCCAGTGAAACATTGTTGATAAATGAAGCATTGGATGGATTGACAAACACTCAACCACTTGGTAAGAGGGAACCGGTAATGAGTGACAAAGGGGAGGAAGGTAATAATCAGTTAGAAGTAACAGAGCAACTAGTGGCAGAGACATGTCGACCAAAACAGACAAATCGACCAGGGGAGGCACAGAAAGAATATATAGAGGGTAATGCCAAGATAGATGATACACTTGCACATACATTTGAACTAGATAAGGTGATTAGGGATGATGAAACTAACGACGGGAAGACAACATTGAAAATATCGGCCAAAAAGAGACCATACAGAAGGAATAAGGACTATAGAGTATTTCCGGCGACTTGCAATGTTTTGGCGATCGGTGACAATCAACAGAGAAAAAATGATGTTCAAAAGTCAAATAGTTTAATTTTTTTGAAGACAACAGTTCCGGTCCCAATAAAGGCACCCGATCCTACCGACGATTACAAAATCAATAAAGGAACGAAGAATGAAGTTAAAATATTTAATTTGGAGGATATGGCTACTTGTCGTACTGGCAAATCACCCTCACAGCGAAATTCTAGAAAAGGGAAAAATGTTACGAGACAGATTACGCGACAAGAAAGTTCTAAAGTCGGAGTTATAGATCGAACGTGGACCCAGTCGGAGAAAAATAGAAAAATCCGGTTCAGGTTGACAGGGATGAAAAATTGGAAAAGACGGAAAAAAAAAAAAAAAAAAATGTCGGAAAAATTTTGAAAAAATTGAAAAAAAAAAAAGAGTATGACGTACGGCCAGACCGTACGACGTACGACCAGGCCGTACGATGTATGTTGTACGACCAGGTCGTACGGCTAAGTCGTACGTCGTACGACCAGATCGTACATCGTACGACCAGGCCGTACGGCGTACGACCAAGGCCCGT
The DNA here is from genome assembly GCA_027924645.1 of Cunninghamia lanceolata. Classification (NCBI taxonomy): domain Eukaryota; kingdom Viridiplantae; phylum Streptophyta; class Pinopsida; order Cupressales; family Cupressaceae; genus Cunninghamia; species Cunninghamia lanceolata. Next base: position 5,663,001 of record BSBN01000165.1, on the reverse strand, counting down.
TCCCACAATTTTTTACGAAAAAGAAAGGGACATTTCAAGATTTTTTTCCATGCCTGAAGTGGATTCCGCTGTCCTAATTCCTGTTCTCAGCCGATTATATGAGTTTTTGGATGGCAGGTGCCCCTCGACCCCGCTGGGGGCGCTGCCCCCAAACCCCTGCGAGGGGCGCTGCCCCTCGACCCCGTTGGGGGCGTTGCCCCCAAACCCCCATCAAATTAGTACTATCTTGATCCAATGAGCAATGGGGTGCAACATTCACAGCATTCAGTGTGCTATCAGATTGGGTCCCTTGGTTGGTTGGTCTACTGGCAGGTGTTCCAAATGTGTTGGTTCTACTTTTACACAGCTCCTACTTCAGCATTGTTGTCGGCAAAAGCTTACTTAATGTCATTTGATGGTTTTCTGTCGTCTGGAAGACGACTAATTTTGTGGGGGGGATGATGTAGTCGGTCATAATTGTAGTCGGTCGTAGTCGGCCAAGTAAATAATCATAAATTAATTAGTGTTGTTATGTTAAGGAGTGTTATCGGGAATTAACCCCGACGGTTGGATAGTTATAGAGTCGTTGCCAACGGTTGGTATCTCAACCAACCTTGGCCAAGTTATATATTGGCTTAATACTTTGTAGTCGGGGGGACCCCACGGCATTGTAACATTGTAGTGTAATACTGATATATTCAATGAATGGAAACAATGCTTTATTCTGTGCAATGCTGTTATAATTTCATGCTCTGTGTTATGCACTATACTACTTAATTCTGTTTACTTCATATTCTGTGAAACACACCATATTGCGGTAAACAAACACAAACTTACGCAACTGCCCACGAAAGATGTGATTAATACATGTCTGAAAAGTAGCAGGTGCATTGGTTAAACCAAATGACATAACCAGAAACTCAAAGTATCCATAATGGCATCTGAATGTTGTCTTATGAATATCCTCTTCACGGACACGTATTTGATGATACCCTGGACAAAGATCAATCTTAGAGAAATACATGGCCCCATGTAACTCATCAAGCAACTCATTGATCCTGGGAATGTGATATCTATTCTTGATTGTCTTCTTATTCAGAGCTCTATAATCAATGCACATCCTCATTGTGCTATCCTTCTTCACCAACACAACTGAAGATGCAAATGGACTAGAGCTAGGATGAATGTGTCCCATGACTCACATCTCAAGCAACTCCTTAATCGTCTTTTCAATCTCCTCCTTGAAATGTTGTTGTTGATGATAAGGTGTAGCGATGACAAGCTTGGAGCCCTCCTCCAACTCAATGACATGCTCAAACCCACGATCTGGTGGTCTACTAGGAGGAATCTCTCCAAACACCATACTATGCTTATCAAGCACTGACTGTATATCCACATGATACTTTTGATCTCCTTAAAGAAGATTTGGATGATACAAAGCACTGCACTGCCCAAGCAACATCATTATGTCTGAACAATGTTTCCATTCTCCTTGCTGTCACAACTCTAGGGCCTCCATCTGAAAGTGCTCTCAATACAACCTTCTTCCCATCATGAATGAACTCAAGTTCTATCTTCTGAAAATCCTGTATGTATCTGCCAAGTGACTGCAACGACTGAATTCCCAACACAACATCAATCTCTCCCAATCCTAACACAGAAATCATCAGTCAATGTGTAGTCTTCCATTCAAATGCCAAGCTGGGGTACCATCTTAGTGCAATTCATGGTGAATCCATTAGCAACTGTCACACTGAATCCCTGAAAATCCTTAGCCTTCAGTCCTTTCTTCACAACTAAGCCCTCATCTATGAAGTTATGAGTAGCTCCACTATCAACCAAACAAGTGACCCTATGTCCGTTGATGACTCTTTTCAATCGAAAAACACAATAGCTTGGTACTCCTGAAATTGATGCAATGGTTACATGTCCTTTGTTATTTTCAATGTTCGGCTCAAGCTTCAACTGCAGATGTTGTTCTACATGATCCTCAGCACCATCCGAGTTAGTCTTCTGCATGCTCACTCTCATCATCAGAAATGACCTATATGAAATGAACCTTGCCCTTTCCTAGGCATCGATGTCCTGGTTCCCATGGCTCCTTGCAAGAAAAACAAAGCTTCTTCCTCCTCATCTCATTCTTTGTTTGCTTATCCATCCTAGGAGATTGATACTTCGATTGATTGAACCCTTTTTGATTTGAACTAGAGCACTTGCAAGTTTTCTTTTGTGGATGGAATGATGCAGGCGTAGTATCAAGATCAAGTGCCAATTCAATAGCATCATCAAGTGTGCTAGGCTTGTGAGCCTTCACCAATCCTTTCAACTTATCGTTCAATCCTTCCACAAACAACATTATTGTCCTCTTTTCTGTCATGTCTGGAGCCATTATTGCAATCCTCTAGATCTCATTGATGTGGGAGTCCGCTTTTCCAATTTGTCTCAATTGTGCCAAATCCCTATAGTAGACCTCCACATCCTTCCTGTCAAATCTAGTGATAAGTTTTTGTGTGAACTCATCATAAGAAGTAATCATTGCATGTCTTTGTGAAACAAGTCCATGATGCCAGCAATCATACGCTATCCCTTCAAGATGCATAGTAGCCAACTGTATAGCCTTCTGTTCATCCATGGGTTTGAGTGTGAGGAATGTATCAAGTTTGTGAACCCATGCTCTTGCACTCATCTTTCCACTTCCGTCAAAATTAGGTATAGGTATCTTGTTCAGTGCATCTTGATATTCCTTGTTTTGTTTTGTTGGCCCTTTAGGTCTTTGTCCTCCTTTTGATCTTTTCTTGTCCTTCCTTTCACTCATGAATTGATTGATGTTTATCATTCTTTTGACCATGTCAGGTAGGGCATCATACTCTTCACCTATGCTAGTCAATTCATTTGCAAAAGATTGTTCTTCTTCAATCTCAACATTCTCTTCCTCTTTTTCCTCACTAGGCAAAAACTTAGGCCGGAAGGGCCTATCCATCGTAGAAACATGTGTTCTCCCTCCACGTGGCATACCTACCACGCTACCATCTCCTGCAGGTGTACTCAAAGTTTGAGTCATTAACTGCATCATGAGAGTCTGTGAAGCCATCAATTGTTCCAAGTTCCTGTTTGTTCTTTGTTGTTCCACCAAATACGAATCTTCATTATTCCTTGGTGGGCTTTCAGCTCTTTTGTTTCTATCCATCTCTGCAAAAGGATCTCTTCTTGCTATCCACTCCTGTATGTATGACCGTATGGAGTCAGTGTATGCATAACAATCAACTTCCGACTAGGTCAATCTTTTCGCTCATAACACCCGGATAAGAATGAGTTAAATCACAACCCAATGTAGGTGGATATAACTACAAATCTTATGCACAAAATGCTATTGGAATAAGACTTGACGTTCGTCAATCCAATTATACCCTCCAGGCTGGCAGGATCCAAGCTCTAATACCACTGACATGTGCCGAAGTAGGGTTCGAATCAAAATTTTGGATTGTTGCCAATTTGACAATGAATCTCTATGATTGAAATCTGATTTCTACTTGGAACACTTATTTTATAGCTATGCCAATCATATGAATTAACAAAATACAAATTGAAAACCAATAGATGATGGCAGCCTTTCAATGAATTACAATCAAGGAATGCAGATTACAATGATAGCAATTGATACTTAGATCTTGCTGGTACATATCAGACTTGCTTACTGTTTAAATAGATCAATGCTATTGATAGCCCAGAATTACAATGCCAATTTGCTGTTATAAAACAGAGATAACAGTTGTTTTACATACCAGATTGATGCAGAAAATGATGATGTAATTAGCTAGACTGCTGGCACACAGATCTGATACTTTGGTTGTCTTCAAATGATGATGGATCTCTGATTCAAAGCTCCCTACAGGCTGATCGCTGGTCTCCAACTGTTCACTGCCTCTGAGTATGAAGTCTGGCCTGTTTTAGTGTTTATTCCACCTCCAAGGATGGGTGGTGATGCATAAAATTCCAGCAAATCTCTTTAGGGTGAAATCGCTGCCTCTTCCCACAACTATATATCTACCAATGGTGGCGGTTGCAATATGAAATCACTGTCACCATAACAAATGCTAAGTATGATCCAAGGTAGCAGCGGCTATGTAGATCTGGGGTAAATAGATATGGGAGATTCCTTTCCTATGCCACGAATCTGCTATAGTGAAGCCTTTAAATGGTGCGTTCCAATGTAATGTCCCCATTTTGGGCTAAGTCATGATTTTGGTTTGAGCTTGGTTCTAGAGGATGAAAATCTATAATGTTGGCTCAAGAGGTAATTTCAATTGGATTTTGGCTAAGTGTTTGTTTAGTGATATTGTTCATCTAGCCAAAATATCATGTTCTTCTAGGTGAGGATGAAAATCTATAATGTTGGCTCAAGAGGTAATTTCAATTGGATTTTGGCTAAGTGTTTGTTAGTGATATTGTTCATCTAGCCAAAATATCATGTTCTTCTAGGTGAAAATATGAATGTTGATCAAAAGGTGGAAAACAGAAAATGCAATATTTAATTGTATTTTTCAAATATTCTATTATTCTCCCAAGAGGTTGACGCCTAGAGGAAAAGAGCTAAAAATAAAACAAAATATTGGAGCTTGTGCCAACGCCACTTTGGAGGAGAAAAATAAAAATAATAAAATATTATTTTTATTGGACCATGTGCCAACGCCCAAGGAGAAATTCAATAAAATAATAAAATATTGCTTTGCCATGAGGAGCGCCGTTGAGAAAATATTTAAAATTGTCATTTTTATTTGCCCAAGACAAGTTCGCTGTCCAAGATGAAGGAAGAAGAAAATAATTAAAAATTAATATTTGTGTACCCAAGGGAAAATCGGCGATCAAGGAGAATGAAGGAAAATTTAATAAAAAATATATAGTTTTTTAAATATGGGCGATTTGGGTAGGAGTCGAAAATAAATAAAATATTGTTTATTTGCCCAAGGAGTTTGGCATTTGGGAAGGAGAAGAAAACATTTAATAAAATATTGGATTTTTTCAATATTGGCGTCCAAGGAGATATCTAGAAAAAATAATAAAATATTATTATTTTAACATTTTAAATGTTGGTGGTTTTACAAATGCAAATCATTTAAAATTGTGAGGTTGGAAGTTGCAAGTGATTGGTGGAATTAATTTTCATATTTTTTAGCCAATTTGGACTCCTAACATGAGAGAAGCATAAATAGAGATGTTGAGCTTCATTTTGCAACCATTGAACTATTGATCACTTGGTAAGTCTTTCATATTCATGTGTTTGGCTGGAAATTGCATTTTTCAGTATTTTTCAAGGAGATGATCCCTTGATTTTGATATGGAAATGATCCCATATCACATTGTGAGGTGATATCACATAGATTTCATCATAGATATTCATTTGCAGGTTTTCATGGAGGCTTTGAAGGTAATTTGACATATGTTTGAAGGCATTTACACTCATTGTTGATATTTCATGCATGGGAGACAATTGCTTGGCATAGAAAAGGTTTATTCGGCATTTGGGAGCATTCTGATTTTTGCAACAGCAGGGTACAACAGTGAACAATTTGCAGATTTGATTGTGTTTGAGCATCATTTGAAGACTTTGACATCACTAGGTTCATCAATACTTCCATCGCTCTATTCCTAGTGCCCGTCGCTAGGGTTTTGTGGTACTTTTTGGCATGATTTTGGTGTCATTTGCAAATCTGGGCAATTGTAATCAGATGCAGCAGTCATAGCAGTTGGGACAACAGTCATTTGTGAAGGTATAGCAGGGTTTGAAGGCTATCTACAAGCATACTTTCATTCTACATTGGATTGGGCACCATTGTACATCATTGGTGTAATGTCCCTTATAAGAAGACCCTTATTTTCCACCTTGCACATGAGAATTACTTCTTAAAGGGAGCATTAGTAATAGATATTAAAATAATCAAATTAGGGTTAGTAACCACATAAACAATATCAACATAAATCAATAATTCAATTATTCAATCCTTAAGTCGATTCATACTTAGGGTTGTCTATTATATGTTAATCTTATTCATTTTCAAACGTTAGTGGAGATGGGGTACTATCTCTTGTTAGGCTGCATGAATCATCCTCTACGGGTAGTGCCTTTGTATGATGTGACACATGCCCATTCTACCTTAGGTCTTACTAAGTGCCCTTGTATGATGTAACACATGCCCATTCCACCGTAGGTCTTACTTGTTGCCCTTGTATGATGTAGCATATGTCCATTCCACCGCATGTCTTATCCATTGCCTAAGTATGATGTAACATGGTCCATTCCACCGCCAGTCTTATCTACCTTTCGAGGTATTAATGCTGCTTCTTCCTAACAAGTCTACCTCCAATCTCTCAATGTGTTCTATGATTTATATCATTTACTTTGTATATATCCTTATCTCTCACAAGGCAATATAAATATTTCTTTGTCATTGTCTATATTCCCAAAGAGATGATATTCCTTATATATTGCAGATTTATACTATGAATATATTTCCATTTCCAAACTTTATATCATATTTTCAGAAAATATCTTGCTTGCTGCTCGATAGACTTTATTTATTTCCTTCCATTTCTGCCTTATATTTTATTTACTTTTTTTTTATCATCTCCTTATTTCCCTTTTATATATCTTCCAAGGGTTTTACTGTGGGTAAAAGGATATACCCTTTTTCAACGGTGGCTGCTGTTGCCTTTTCTAACATAATAGTTGTTCATTGGATATTAATTAATATGTTTGGTATTATTTGTTGCCTTAAACATAGGGCTGCCTATAATCTTAAGCGTTGCCTCTAAATAATATATATACTTACCTTATGACATTCACTACTTGCAACAAACCATACTATTTTACAATATTATTTATATATGGTTATAATAATATTTAAATTACTAATATTTATATTATTATATAATATTGATAATTATATTTGTTATTTATATTTAATCATATATATTATATATTATATTTGTATTTATAATATATTTATTATTATATTTATATTATTATAATAATATTTAAATTATTAATATTTACATTTATATTTATATTGGTTATTTATAAATATAATATATCGGTTAATATATTATATTTAAAATATTTATAGATAATATCATATAATATTATATATATTTATTAATGGACTATGGGGGGATATTTAACATGACATTTTAAATTTTTGATTTAAACAATGCCTTAATATTGGCACATGACAATTGGTCTATGGTTTCATGCTCATATTTGTTCCCAATTCACATTGTATGATGACTGATCCAAAAATCAGTCAATGCTGATACAACAGGCCAGCACTTTGCCATTTGTAATTTGCTCATCGAAGTCAATAATAAGCATTGGAGGTTCCGGGTATTCACTTTCTCATGTTTCATTGATGTGATTATGCTTTATCATTATCATTTGATGTTCTTTGTGTGATATTCGAACCTTTCCATCTTCTTGGCATTCTAAGTTCATTAGTAAAAGTGGGTATTGAAAATATTAATTAGATTGAAAGAAATCTAAATCAGAAAATTTAAGATAGCGAAGGGAAAATTCAAAAAATTTCAGTTAGAACAAGTAGGGTATTTTACATCCAATCTAAATGTGAAAGATATGCAAATCGGTGCCTCTGATAGGTATGAAAGTCTTCAATGATATGCAACAAGCTTCAATGTCTTCAATGTAATGCAAGAATCTTCAATGAAGCTTGACAATGGTCTCCAACTCAAATTCGAATGATCAATCTATGAAGCTCAAACAAATCTTCAATGAAGTGCAAATGCAAACTCTGTGTGAATCCGCCTCAATGATGCAAATTGGGTTTTCATCCAATTCCACTGTAGCAATTGAAATGCCAAGCAAAATGCCAAAGTCTACAAAAGATTTGTGATGTCGAAATGAGGCTTCAAAGCCTTCTTTTCTACTTGGATCTCCACCAATTCAAATTAAAGATTTGAATTTCAATTTCCCTCCTTTCAATTTGAAAACACCTTCATTATTGATTTCTCCAAGAAGGGTGTCCAAATCCAATGCATTATTTTGTTATTTTATTTGACTTTATTCCTCCAAGGATGAGAGCTCTACTAGGCAAGACATTATTTTATTATTTTTTTGAATATTTTCCCTCTTCTCACTTGGTTGCACAAATTCCAAAATATTATTTTATTTTTATTTTATTTTTTCTCTTCCCAAAGAGGGCGCCTAAATTAAATAATACTAAAATAATATTATTTAATTTAATTTAATTTTTTTCTTTTTGGTGCTATAATTAAATAATAATAAAATATTATTATTTAATTGTCTTCATTTGATAATTAATGCAAAATTGCATTAATCCATTTTCCATCTTTGCCAGAATATTCCCTTGTTTTGATGGGTTAGCCCACGAGAATGAGGATAGGCTAACTTAGTCTTCCGCTTGGTGATCATGTTGGAAACTGGGACATGTCATACTTTCTGAATCAAAAGGATTTTAATGACAGACAACAAAAAGGGTAAGTAGGCTTCAGACGTATGACTTTGACATTGTTTATGTCAAAGGAAAGAAGAATATTGTTGCCGATGCTTTATTCAGGAGACCTCATTTGTGTTCTTTAGTGGAGATTACAGCTGATTGGAGAGATGATTTCAACAGAGTATGCTAAGGACTCTTGGGCTACAGGCATCATTGAGGGTGCTATACGGGATGACGGGTATATTGTGATTAATGAGCTGATTATTTACAAAGAAAGAATTTATTTAGTACCCAATTCTGAGCTTAAGGTGAAGGTTTTGAGAACCTTCCATGATGCACCTATGGCTGGTTACTCGGGTTTCTTTAAGACATACTGGCAGATCCGGGAGAGGTTTATTTGGAAAGGACTAAAGAATGAAGTCCTTAAGTATGCTCGTGAGTGTCCCACATGCCAACAGAAACAAAATGAGCATACATATCTAGTTGGTTTGTTGCCCCTTGCTTATTCCCAAGCAAAAATGGGAATGCATTTCTATGGATTTCATCACAGGGCTACCAAAGGTGCAGGGTAAGGATTGTATTTATGTTGTAGACAGATTGACAAAATTTGCTCATTTATTTGCCATTTCAGCAGCACAGGTGGCTGATTTATTCTTCATAGAGATATTTAGATTGCATGGGATGCCCAGGGGCATTGTTAGCGATAGGGACAACAAGTTCTTGAGTCTCTTTTGGCAGGAACTTTTCAGATTAAGTGGGACTGAGCTCACTCCTAGTACTAGCTATCACCCACAGATAGATGAGCAGATGGAGATCATGAACAAGTGGGGGGAAGGGTACCTTAGAAATTACATTTTAGGGCAACAGAAGGCATGGGTGAGATGGTTGCACCTTGGTGAGTACTGTTATAATTCTACTTACCACATGTCCATTAAGATGTCACCATTTATTGCATTGTATGAATATGAAGCTCTGAGCTTCATTGACTTGCTGTTTGGAGATAGCAGAGTGCCTAAGGCCAAGAATTTGTTGCAGGAAAGTCAGGACATAATGAAATCCTTGAAAGAAAACTTGCAGCAAGCGCAAAATCAACAGAAGTTGTATGCAGATCAGCATCGCATTGAGCGTACATTTGAGGTAGGTGACATGGTTTACTTGAGGCTGTAGCCCTACAGGCAATCGAGTCTCAAGAAGAGTGGGTTGGAGAAGCTTAAGCCACGGTTCTATGGCCCTTTCAAGATCTCCAAGCGGATTGGAGAAGTGGCTTATGAGTTGGTGTTACTAGCAAATAGTAGAGTGCATAATGTTTTTCATGTAGCACGCCTTAAAAAGGCGCTTGGGTATAATGTGGTTCCCTCTTCTGAGTTGCCACCATTAGATGAGGAAGGGAAGCTTATTCTAATTCCTGAGGCTATTATCGATTCCAGAGAGTGCACTCAACGGAGGAGGACTATTACAGAGTATGTTGTGAAGTGGAAGAACTTGCCGGTTGAGGATGCTACATGGGAGAGTGAGCAGATCTTGCAGCATCCAGAGTTGCAATTGCTTGGGGACAATCAATTCTGGGGAGGGAGGACTGTAATGTCCACTTCTCTAGCCTAGTCATCTTGCCGACCATTAGCCTATTCCTCGGGTTCTCGTAGGCTAATGAGGTTGGTTAGGGAACTCCATAGTCCTTGGAGATAGGTCAACATAGCTAATGTAGACTTCCTCTTTGCAGATTGAGCTCAATTTGTTGAGAGAATCGCGGTGACGCTTTCATAAGCGTTTTCGGACACTCGGTCTGCGCTCCACATTTATTGGAGCACATGGCTATTTATAGTAAGTCACCGTTCCAACACCGACATTGTCTCTTGGCGTCAACTTTGGCTTCACACACTTAGTTCCGACATCCGATGTCTTTACGGTGCTTTCCGCAAGGCAGGTGCTATTTTTTAATAGGCACTAATGTTATTAAGTTAAATTAAATATTTAACTTAGCGTTTATTAAAATATTTAAAAGATTGACTTTATATTATCTGGGGACCCAAGTGATTATAGAGTTAAATCAAAAGTAAAAGTTTATTTTTTCTAGTGGGCGTCCAAATGGGAGATATAAGAGATTTTAAAGTAAATATTTTATTTTCCCAAGGAGGGCGTGAGGTTTTGAGGAAATCTAAAGGCCTTTTTTTGAGCTCATTTGCAATATATGCTAAGGAATAAAATAACAAGACTATTGTTGGTTTGAACGATGTTCATCCAAGGGCTTTGTGAGGACAAAAACCCTCATGAAGGACATCAACTACGGTGGTGGAAGATTCTCCCTGGTTGATTTGTAGGTGCTTTCATATAGGAACTACACTTGAGCTTCATTGTAGAGATTTTCAGTTCATGGTGTAAGGGTTTGAAGGGCAAAATATTGAGATTCTTCAAATAATATTTTGAGAGATTGAAGGAGAAGATTGGAGAGTTGGTTGCAGATTTTGAAGTGTTATATACAAATTTTAGCGCCATTACCCAGCTGTACCTTCCTTGACTGGTCGTACCAAATTTGGCATTAATATGGGTCTGCTTTAGAATGATAAACCTTCCCTTTGATGTTGTGTTGATCTGAGATGGGCGCAGCAGAAGTGAGGTTTTAGGGCTAATTTTGAGGGATTGATATGAGATTTCAGATTGACAACAACCTTGACAGGTCGTACTGCTGCTTAGCTTGGTGTGAGGTTCCTAGGCCAAGTTGCCTAGGGTTTGGGAGTTCTTTTGGCTTGTGTGGAGGCGCCCAAGGATCCCTTTACTAAAGGGAGAACGTAGGTTTGGAGGAGATTTCAACCGTTTTGAGGGGTCCAGAATTGCTACTACAGTTTTAATCATACTTGTTTGCAACAACAGCAAACTGGTATGTTTGTAATGTTGTTATAAGTTGATTTTACCTTTTGGGTATTTGCAAAATTGCTTCTATTTGATATACTCAGACTTGTGATGATATATATATATATTTTAATGGCATCATTCCTACATCTCAAATTGTGATAAAACTATGCATTTTTGATCACTGTATTAGCTGGTTGTTTCATTTAACTTAAAAAAAATAGTAGGGTGTATATTACAAAAAGCCATAGCACATTGCAAATGAGACCAAGGCAAGATTGCACCTATTGATAAAGCCTCACACATGAGCCACCATACCTAGCCTTGAAAGAATGGCATATGGCCACCTATCATCCCATTGAATTTGTACTTGATTGCCATAAATACACAAACACATAGTTGCAAGACTCGCCAATTGTAAAAACTTGGCACGCCCGGAAAATACAGTTCGGAAAAAACTCGGCAACTTAAAAAATTGCTTAAACTTCATTAAAAACGCAATTTTTTTGCAAAATTCAATGATAAGATGCATCCAATGAGTCAATAAAATGAGTAGATAAAAGAAACAAGCTGAGTCTAGTTATATTTGATTGATTTGAAAGAAAATTAGATACAAAATGGCATTCTCATGTGGAATGCTCAATACGCTGATATTGATAGTCTGAAACAAAATGAAAATAGCAAATTGTTTTTGTAAAACTGAAAGTAAATTCAACATTATATTTTAGTTTTTACAAATTCACATCTTCCTCTTGCCCTGTCTAGTTCTCACTACGGGAGAGGGTGTAATCATAGGACTCTGCTGTGGCTCTTCAACCTCCATACTAGATGTAGATCCTACTGCTGGTAGCACTGGCACTGGCAATGACTCCTCCTCAGGATCATCCTCAATGTCATCCAATGAGAATGCAAATCCACCCCCCTCCTCCATTGCCTGTCGCTCTAAGTCATAGATGTCATCCTTGGAAAACAATGGAGGCTGCTCATCTCGCCCTATCCAATCATTGTATGGATCTATCTCATCCAAATCAATTGGATTATCTGCTATTTCCTCTACGTTTTTTGTGTGCAGCTGAAGATTATATTGCACATAGACAAGGTCATTGAGGCGTTTTTGAGCTAGTTTGTTCCTCTTCTTTGTGTGGATGGCCTCAAACAAGCTCCAATTGCGCTCACAATTGGATGAACTACAAGGCTGGGATAAGATACAAAGGGCAAATTTTTGGAGATGTGGGGTATTTCCACCCCAATTTGACCACCAAACATCTACAAAAAGCAAATTAAGAGTTAGAAACTTAGAAAGGAAAGTCAAAAGTTCAAAACATATTTCATCAAATTATCAATATTTGTAACTTGTAACTTGTAAATTTCAAATTTTATACCTGGTGCCTGATTGTGTATTGCTCTCTTTGCTAGGTCTGAAGAGAAGAGTGCACCCCTTTTTTCCCTATAACTTTGCAATTCATTAACAATAAGGTTTGCCTCCTCAACCTCGGGTGTCATCCTCTGAATGCATTTAGTGAGGCCCTCCATAACCTCTCCAGTAGGATCTGAGTAGGTACTTGAATGGAAGAAACGAGGGTTCAAGAAGTACCTTGCTGCATGGATGGGTTGGTGGAGTTGATTGTTCCACCTCCTGTCAATAATCTCCCAAATGGGATCAAATTTGAGGCTGTCCCCCTTATAATAATTTCTTATAGCCTCTTTGGCCCTATCCATGGCCTCATAAAGATACCCCATTGGGGTTTTATCCCCATCTACCAAGCGGAGGACTCTAACCAAGGGCTCTGACACCTACAATATAAAAACGCAAAAAGATTAAAGTTACAAATTTACCATGAAAGACATTAAAAATAAATAAATATTCAATTTGAATTTAAATTCAAAGTTTTGAAGTTACCTTCACAATCTCTGCAGCTATTTTTTCAAATACTTTGTCGAAGACTATGGATGCAACCCTCTCTCCTTCTGGCTTCTTCGCATAAGATGACTCTGTCCATTTTGGGAACACAAACATTTGTTTCAAAGCCGCCAATGAACCAAGAATGCTTTGCAATGTTAAGAAAATCGTTGCAAACATTGTCACACCGGATCTCACCAACTCTTTCCCTTGAGTGTAATCCCTCATCAAGTGAAGAACCCAAGGGTGATTGTAGATATATTTAGTGATCCTCCTCGCATCCTCTACAATTGGTGTGACCCAATCTAGTTTTCCTATGTCCTCCAAAAGAAGGTCAAGGACATGCGCTGCACAAGGTGTCCAAAAAAGTGTGGTATCTATCTTGGAGGAGTCTTCCTGCTGCCACATATGCTGCTGCATTATCAGTTATGATTTGCACAACATTTTCAATCCCCACCTCCATGCAAACTTCCTCCAACATGTTAGCCAATTTTTTTGCATTTTTTCCTATGTGGGAGGCATCAATTGATTTTAAGAACACCACCTCATCTTTGCATGCAACCAAGAAATTAATGATGGTACGGTTTTTTCCATCCGTCCACCCATCAGAAAGAATAGAGCAGCCATATGGTTTCCAATTTTCTTTTTGCTCCTCTATTGCTGCCCTTGCCCTTTCAGTTGCACTAGTAAGCAACCTACAAGTACAAAGTGAAATTAAGTACACAATTTTAATTTGTAAACAAAAAAATAGCTTAAATTCATCATAAATTAAACTTGAAAAACATAAATTTATCAAAAAGATTAAATTAACTAATCTCCCACCCAAGTCTGTGCGAGAAGGCACCTTGTAGCTTTTTTCTGCAACTGTCAATGCGGTAACCAAATTGTGCCAGTAAGGAGAACTCACCACATTGAAAGGGATGTTGTTAAAATACCAAAAATCCACACGAGCAATGTTTGCTTGCTCATGCACCTCCCTATTCCACCTAGTTGCCTCTAAGGAAGGTTGTGCACTAGCTGTGTTTCTAGGCACAAAAAAATCATGCATGCGTGTAGGTCTTGTTGCTCTACTAGAGGTAGATGAAGGGATCGAGGTGGTGGTGGGTTGCACACGTGGACCACAAAGAGAGCCCACTATGCCCTGAGTAGCATCATCATCTGACTCAAGGTTGACTGGAGCACCTTGAGAAGCAGCTATGGCTACTTGCATTACTACTTTTGCCTTCTCTCTTTGCAATTTTTTTTCTTTTGCAGAAGCAAGTATGGCATTCATTTGTCTTTTTATTTCTTTTGTGGTTGTTGGACAAGCCTTAGCATCACGTTGAGGGATGCCTGCAAGGTGGTATTTGAGGCAATTGATGCCTCCACGATATACTTTTTTGCATTTAATGCAAAAGATTGAGCCAGGTATGGGTCCAAGATAAGCATATTTCCAAGCAAGATCTCTAGCTCCTGGAGGACGAGTGCCTACAAATCCCTCAGGCACGGATGGGATAGAGCTCGAGGCAGAACTGGATGCAGAATGAGAAGCCATTATCAATTAACCTACACACACAATGACAAAGTGAAATCACAACTTGTTAGTTTTTTGATAGAAAATTTAAAAACAAGCTAAATTAGGTTAAATCAAAAGAGATTATTTTAAATAACTAAAAATCTAAACTAATATAAGATTCTAAACATTTTCATAAAAAAAATGGATTAAAAAAATAAAATAATAACTAGGGTTTTAAAAAAAAGTGAAAAAATGTAAAAAATCTGAAAATTACTTCAAATTAGTAAAAAATTAAGCTAATCTAAGATTGTAAATATGTTATTCAACAAAAAAGAGGATTAAAAAAAAAAAAACTAGGGTTTGAAGAAATTTTCAAAAAAATGAAAAAATCAGCAAAATATGTAAAAAAATCAGAAAAATTCATCAAAAAATCTTGTTTTGATGAATATAAATGTATTTAAATCTTTTTTACTACATTCATGATGATTTTTACACATAGAATCAACAAAAATGAAGAAAAAATTTCAAAAAAAAAAGAAAGAATAAGAAAAATTAGAAAACCTACCTGGGAATCCAATTTGCCTTTGAAATTCGATGCAAATGCCCTTCAAATCTCGTCTCCTTGATGCAAAATGGCTGTAAATAGGTGCACAATGCTTTGGAGAGGGTTTTTGTTGAGTGAGAGCACACAAATGAGTGAAAAAAAAAACAAAATGCCTTTTTGTTTGGTCGACTGGGTAAAACACTGATCGCGCGGGTTTTCCTTGTTAACTCAGCGAGTTTTCTACAAAAATTCACCAAAAAAACTGCGAGTTTTCTCAAAAAACCCGGGTGAGTTTTTCTGCGTACAAGTGCATGAAAAACTCGTTTCATCAAAAGACTCGCGATTTTTTCATCACTCGCCGGGTTTTCCGCGAGTCTTGCAACTATGCACAAACATAATGCCAATAAAAGACCAAATCCTCAATCGCAATGGCAATCTTCCCAAAGGACATTTTGATGTACGGACCCATGCAAGCATACATCTAATCATGAAACAACTATGGAGGCTTTTCTTTTGGAATAATACCTTCCAAATTATCCCATGCAATGGTATTGTTAGAAAGGAGACTTGTCATGGGATCAATGTCTATGCCATGATTAGCTATAAGATTTGCCACACGATTCCCCTCCTGAAAACAATGGAAGGAGGAGACATTATTAAAATCTTGGCATAACAGATGTGCTTCTGTAATGTCTCCTTTTTGAGCGAGCATCAAAGTTGGTGGTTTAGCCTATCATCGAGTCCTCGTAGGCTAATAATGGCGTTTAGAGAGCCTAGTGTTGGTGTTGCTAGCTTCTTAGTTGGTAGTTGGTAGAGCCTTGGATGGGTAATTCGGAGGTGCAGATGTGGTTTGAATCTAGTTGGCGGTTATCAGTGGCAGTTTGAGTGCCTTGTGGCTTACTATTTTTAGTAAGTTCGGGTTCGGTGCTGGATCGGGATTCTCAGAGTGGGGTTGGATTCATCTCGCCGATACCTTTCCAACGAGCTATAGATCATGGCATTCCGACTTCATCTTGACATTTATTTTAAAGTCCGTAGTTATATTATTTATTTAAAAGGGACTTTATTAATGTTAAGTGAAGTAAATAATATAACATCACCTATTAAAATTAAGGTGTAACTTAAAAGTGATGTGCCTAAGAGAGGAACGCCTCATGGAGGGATAAGGGGGTTAATTAAGTGAAATTCAAAATAAAAGATTTCCCTCTCTTTTTGGGCGTGGGGCTTGGAAGGTCTATAAAAGAGGGTTTTGAGGCTCATTTGCTCTATGCTTGGATTATTGATTTTTTCTCTCTTATTGAGATATTCCCTGTGAGGGTTTGGAGCTTGGCTCCAGGGTTTGGTTTTGTCTTGCTGAGACGAAAACCTCTGCAAGATAGGATTTGATCTTTGGCTTTGTGGACGAAAACCCACTTGGTCAATTCTTGGAGGCTTCAACCAAAGGCTGTAGTTGAGCGTTCAAATTATTCGTTTTGGAGAAGTTATGAGCACAAATGAACAATCTTTAATGGAGTTTCATATTACAGACCTGAGTGATAGATTCTAAGGCAGACTTCAGAGTATTGGAGGGTTTTATTTGCTATGCACACATTCCTATGCAGGTCATACTGTTTCAGCAGGGCCATACCTCCTCATATCAGCATTTTGAAGTGATTGTTGTGTGGTTTCAGGCTATCTATCCTCTCCAATTTGGTCGATTAGCTGCTGCAGATAATACTGATACAAAATAGAGATAAAAGACTGAGTTTTGAAGCAGCCATTAGTGATTGAAACCTACCAGCTGGGTCGTACTACAGCAGCCTTGGACGTGGGTATTGGTGTTGATTTATCTTCAATCTGGAGTTGTTATTACTTGCATTCCAGCTACTTGGGGTTTGATAATATGCTGTTGATGATTGAATGAAAATACTTTTACATTCCTTGGAGATTTGGAGCACATTTATGTGACTTGTAATGCTGGCTCTCCGTCAGCACTGAGACAAAGTTGTAAAACTCCATATGGGTATGTTATTATAATTCATATTTTGGCTCATTACTATCTGGGTAGTTGTTATTTTGTTGATATCTATTTTAGATTTTCTGGGTTTATGCTATATGCTCTTCATTTCATGTATTCAATGCAAATATCAAACATACAATATATTCAATGAAACCCTAAACTCAGAACAATCAGAAAAACAAAAATTTGGCATCAAAATATATACACAATAGGGGTGTATATTACAATGGTATCAGAGCCAAAGATCTTGCTATCCTGTGAGGTCAGATTGAGACATGTAGATGAAAATATGAGACATGTAGCTTAGCTTTGCGTGTGAGTGATCAACACTTGCATGAGTGTTTAGAGTTGGGCAGTTGATAGGTTTTGAACAGTAAATGTGAAATCATGTCATCTCTCGTGAAGGGTGATCTATGTGAAATACTTTTTGATGCAGGATTGAAACTGAAATTTTTGCCATGGACAGATGAGAGAGTTCTCAGCACTTTGGAAGAAATTGAGAAATATTTATCTAAAATCCCTCAGACACCTTTTGAGTCAATGCGGAGGGCTTTGTTTCCTTCAAAGACTTCGCTGTGTAAGGCCGAGTTGTTGAGACATCTAGACAAGAAGGTAAGATTGGTGGTTATCACATGCATCAGTGAAGTCATGAGAATTTCAGCTCCTGAAGAACCATACGATGATGATTTAATGAAGGAGATGTTACAGTTGATTATTGAAAGTTTTCATGGGCTAGGTGATACTGGAAGCCTATCTTTCAAAAAGATTGCTAAGATGTTAGTAATCATGGCTCAGGTCAGGTCATGGGTCTTTTTGATTGATCTTAAGTGTGATGACTTGATTCTCAAAATGTTCCATTGTTTCTTTGACAAAATCAGAAAATATCATGCGGATGATGTTAAAGCAGCAATGCAAACTATCTTGTCTATGATTTTAGATGAAGATGATAATATCTCCAAGTTGTTATTATCTAATTTACTAAGTATTTGGAGAAAAGAACAGTATGTTTCACCTGCAGCACATTGGTTGTCTAAGATAGTGGTCGAGCATAGAATTGAGAAAATTAAAAACCATTTGACAGAAGATGAATCTATTGCTTTTGGTTTACAGGTTGCAAGAAATCTTATAATGAGCAAGAACCAAATGAGAAGACAAGGCCTATGCTTCTCTTGCAAAGAATTTCGGGAGCCTAACCACAAATGCATAGATAAAAAGGACTCAAAAATTGATGTTGGTTTGGCAAATGAAGTTACTTTCAGTGCTCAAGAGGTTGTTATCAGCCTTGATAACAAATCTGATTTTTATGACAGCAATCATTCTTTTGAGCGAAGTTGTGATTTAAATGTTATGGCACATGAGGAAAATGTTGTAGAAGAGACTTCTAATGTTGGCACACAAGATATGAGTGTCAAACACGAGGAGAGCAAGGAGAATACAAGCCATAACAGTTCTGATTTGTGTGACAATAGTCTGATCCATTTGCATCAACATGAGGTTACCGCCATTACACACGAGAATGTTGGCTATGTGGAGTCACCTAATGTAGACACTCAATTTATGGGTGACATTGATGCAATAGGTGTTGTGGATTCAAGCCACAACCAGTTTGATTTTGTAAATCAGACATTGGGAGATATGAACAAATCAAATAAGTTACTTGTTGGTGATGGGTCCTAGGATAGCTCTTTGGGTGAACATGCATCTATTTTGGAGGATGTAGGGTGCATTGATATTGACAAATCAGCAGCCTCTAGCATGTGATTTGAGCCATCCATAGAGGTTCATGATAGCAGTACA
Source organism: Cunninghamia lanceolata (assembly GCA_027924645.1). Lineage (NCBI taxonomy): Eukaryota > Viridiplantae > Streptophyta > Pinopsida > Cupressales > Cupressaceae > Cunninghamia > Cunninghamia lanceolata. The sequence goes on along the minus strand of BSBN01000165.1, from coordinate 5,643,975 downwards.
CTTAACGAGGATGTGTGCGAAGTGGACATCACACATGAGGATGCTTACCACTCGGTGAGTGATGATGATTCAGCCTCGTACAATAGTGCAGATTTCAAATCAGAAAATTTGTGTGGAGACAAGTTGTCAGAGGGGTCTAATCGTCTTGCAGGGCAATTGAAGGTAAACGAAGGCTTGATTGCTTCGGCCTTAGAACACTTTGATGTTGTTCAGCAGTTGGTGACACACTGTTGTTGGACTCCGGGTATATATGAGCACCTTGATAGTGGACTTTCCCTTGCTGAGTTTCAGGCACTTAGAGATGTAGTTGGGATAATGAAGAATAATTACCTACAACTGTTATCAGATAGAGATCATCTTCTCAGGCTTGATGGTATCTATTATGATGCTCTAAAGGGAAAATAAGAGGAGGTTGATGAGCTCACCTATGAGCTTGAGGTCACCATGGACTCTTTGAAGAATGCTCAAACAACCCTTCAAGAGTCAAAGTTACGGATAGATGAACTTACCGTGGAGTTGAGCTTGGCGCAATCTTTATCACCTACAGATACAATTCAGTTATCTATGGCAGCGTGTGGTGATGAGCATACATTCATGGATAGTGGTTATGAGTATGTGGAGGATGTGGCTACATCCATTTCATTTATTGGTGCAGGTGACATAGATGGGATGATTGTTTTGGATGAGTGTAGCAAGGAACAATATGTTGCACTAGTAGTTCCTGAGGCTAGTCCCATTTCAGAGGATGCAGAGCAGTTGATTGATGGCTCTTGTGGTGTAGTAGTGAATTTTCTAGAGAGTGATGTGATAGATCACCACACTACGTCATCATTTTCGTAGGAGATATGCAGGGCATCATTCAGTGGGGAGATTGGCTCTCATGATGATTTGTTTTCCTCCCCTGGAAGCAAATCAGAGATTACATCCCATGTAGCTGATTTTGATCAACAACTTATTGAGCCACAGGGATGGAGAGATCAGTTGAAGGTTACCGAGGATAAGGTTGTTCAAACCTTAACTCATATTGATAGTACCCACAAGTTTGTGGAGGATCTCTTTTGGATGACATAATTGGAGGAAAGGCAGATAGGGGATATAGTAGCGGGCACTTCTATATCTAATTTGTGAACTATCCAGCTGCCATGGAGTGGATTAAATCAGAATGCCTCCAATTGCTTTTAGATCAGGATTTTGCTATTGGGTATGCAGAGAGGACTTGCAGGTTATCTACCAATTAGCCATTTAGGATCAGAGACATGAGCCATCATCTGATTCGAGTGATGAGGAGTGTGTTCCCCATGACTATGACGGTCAACCATTGACACAGGTGGGTGCTTTTTATTTTGACTGCATAGTGAGGAGTGCTCATCATTTCTCCTTTAGTCCACACATGAATGACCTGATGATGCGTAAGTGTGGATTGGCTCGAGATTTATACCATCCATTGTGGGATGAAGGGTTGCCATCTATAGAAGATGGAACTAGGGATTGCAGGTGGCTGACTCAGATACATTCAGAGGATTACTTGCAGGGTTAGAGATAAAATTACCATCATGGTGATATGTACCAGACAGAGTTTGCAACTTCTTTGTCTCGAAAATTTCCATTGGAGACATGGCTTTAGAGAGGTTGCAGTGTCAGTAGGCATGATGGCATGTTTAGTTTTTACAGCGGTGATGGAGGAGAGTTATATCATTCCCTCAATTTGAGAGGAGCAGTTTCATATCTTCCAGCACCTATGTTGGATGGTCAGCACATCTATAGGAGTTTTGCAAGGGATGATAGGGGATGTTGTGGTTCAGACACTTCGAGACTTACCTCTTCATGATTGATGGATGTGAGGATCTGATGTGTTGGGATCCAGGTGGTGACAGGTTTGGCATGTCAATTTAGTTGGATTCTGTTGAGTTGCTTCACCACCCTCTGCATGGTGAAGATTATATCAGAGTAGCACAGTGGAAGTCAACGGGTGATGAGTATGGCAGACTTCCATTCTGGGTTTGGGACCCAGGGATATATTATTGGACCCACTATAGTTTGCTTCAGGATCCTCCTTGTGCATCAGGACTCCAGTTAGGGTTTGTTGATGAGTTCTACAGCATGTACATTGTGTGGTATGCATACAAGTTCATCGTTGATTCACAGGTACACAAGCTGATTTCGATGCACATATCTTGTGTGTAGGAGTTGGACAGATGGCATGATGTTTATCTTTGCGCAGTGGTGTGTATGCTGGTGCTGTTTGAGTTATTTGGTGACATATGGGTCATTCTACAGTTCTTTCCTTGGGCCTCTGAAGAAGTGATGTTTTCCTATTCAGTGGTCATTGCTTGGGGACAAGCAATTTCAGGCAGGGCGGACTGTAATGTCCCCTTTTTGAGTGAGCATCAGAGTTGGTGGTTTAGCCTATCATCGAGTCCTCGTAGGCTAATATTGGCGTTTAGAGAGCCCAGTGTTGGTGTTGCTAGCTTCTCAGTTGGTAGTTGGTAGAGCCTTGGATGGGTCATTCGGAGGTGCAAATGTGGTTTGAATCTAGTTGGCAGTTATTAGTGGCAGTTTGAGTGCCTTGTGGTTTCCTATTTTTAGTAAGTTTGGGTTCGGTGCCAGATCGGGATTCTCAGAGTGGGGTTGGATTCGCCTCGTCGAGACCTTTCCAACGAGCTATAGATCATGGCATTTCGACTTCATCTTGACATTTATTTTAAAGTTTGTAGTTATATTATTTATTTAAAAGGGACTTTAGTAATGTTAAGTGAAGTAAATAATATAACATCACTTATTAAAACTAAGTTGTAACTTAAAAGTGATGTGCCTAGGAGAGGAACGCCTCATGGAGGGATAAGGGGGTTAATTAAGTGAAATTCAAAATAAAAGATTTCCCTCTGTTTTTTGGCGGGGGGCTTGGAAGGTCTATAAAAGAGGGTTTCGAGGCTCATTTGCTCTATATGCTTGGATAATTGATTTTTTCTCTCTTATTGAGATATTCCCTATGAGGGTTTGGAGCTTGGCCCCAGGGTTTGGTTTTGTCTTGCTGAGACAAAAACCTCTGCAAGATAGGATTTGATCTTTGGCTTTGTGGACGAAAACCCACTTGGTCAATTCTTGGAGGCTTTAACCAGAGGCTTCAGTTGAGTGTTCAAATCATTCGTTTTGGAGAAGTTATGAGCACAAATGAACAATCTTTAATGGAGTTTCATATTGTAGACTTGAGTGATAGATTCTAAGGCAGACTTCAAAGTATTGGAGGGTTTTATTTGTTGTGCACACATTCCTATGCAGGTCGTACTGTTTCAGCAGGGCCGTACCTCCTCATATCAGCATTTTGAAGTGATTGTTGTGTGGTTTCAGGCTGTCTATCCTCTTCAATTTGGTCGATTAGCTGCTGCAGATAATACTGATACAAAACAGAGATAAAAGACTGAGTTTTGAAGCAGCCATTAGTGATTGAAACCTCCCAGCTGGGCCGTACTACGACAGCCTTGGACGTGGGTATTGGTGTTGTTGATTTATCTTCAATCTAGAGCTGTTATTACTTGCATTCCAGCCGCTTGGGGTTTGATAATATGCTGTTGATGATTTAATGAAAATACTTCTACATTCCTTGGAGATTTGGAGCACATTTATGTTTCATTTCATGTATTCAATGCAAATATCAAACATGCAATATATTCAATGAAACCCTAAACTCAGAACAATTAGAAAAACAAAAATTTGGCATCAAAATATATACACAACAAGGGTGTATATTACAGCTTCCGCTAGGAGAGCCTTGGCTATCAAATTGTTGCAAGATCCATGAGATAGACCCTAAATAACAATAGTTGAGTATTCTTCCACCATAAGATTCTTTCTTCCTATTGTCTTGATGATATTGAGATCTTCAACAACTGCTGTTCATTCAACCTTATTATTAGGTTTTGATCCAAGGAAATATGAACCACTTGTGATAAAATTCTCATGCTCATCTGTAATGCCCCCTTTTTGAGCCTAAGTGACTTCAAGTTGGGAGAATGGGAAGTTGGCAAATAACTTGAAGTCTTGAGAATGGAATGTTGTTTTTTATGGCTTCAACTATTTTTTTATGGCAAAACGAAGTTGGGATATGACTTTTTATATTTTTGTGGTATTTGTGTGTTGGCGTTTCAATTAACACCTCTGGAATGCGAGTTGGAAATGGACAGCTATGCACAGATAAACTGCTCTTCTATTATGAGGGGAAGTTCCCTTTCTACTGATATTTGCTTAAAAGATAAATAAAATAAATTTGCCTATCTTTTTTTGTTTCTCAGCTATGAGCACAAGGTTATAAAACTCTAATCGTTGTAGCAGAGGTTTTTGCTTTTTGAAACTTCTAACTACATCTAGGCCTAAACTAAATGATGCTTTTAATCACCTAAGTAAATTCAAAGCAAAGGGATTAAAAGTTAACAGAGAATGATTTGTTTTAACATAAAAGTTCAAATAACTCCTTCCAGATCACATCAGAAGACTCATTGTACTTTAAGATGAAAACTGAAAGTAAGATTACACAAGCCACACATCTGACTACAAAACTAGATGATCGCGAGATAGAAAATCAAAGCAAATGGCAGGCATAAGATTTCTATTCCCAATATCATAAAGTTACAAGTCCAGGACAACGATATTGTAGCAAAAGGCAGGCATACAATATGCGATCAAACACCGGATAACAGATAACACAGAGTGAATCAGCACTTGAAATAACAATTTTTGTAGGCTAGAATAGGCACAACAAATTTTGCTATCACAATTACTGTCCCCCTTACAATGGGCAAGGCTGCCCTTATTTATACTAATTCAAAAGAGTAGGGAACCCTAAAATCTCCTTGATTTTATCTAATTAACTTGCCAACTCGCAAGCTTTATTTCTATTCTAAGAAAAAGATTACAACTAACAACTGCTTTAAAACAAAGAAAGATCCAACTATTACAAAGTGACTTTTTACTATTTTAAGGATGGATAAGCTTTGAATGAAAGCAAATACTTTAAAACAAAAAGCATTGAGTTAAAGCTGCTTTCTTTTTAGTCACATCCTTATCTTTATTGCTGCTTTATTGGTGACATCATCCACTGATATAAATATATTACCGCAGCTGCCTATTCTTAGCCTTGAGGGCTGCTTTATCTTCTCCATCCTGGTAACTCTGAGAATATCCTCTCATGGGTTTTTACTGTGAAAAGATATTGTGCTTTCCAAGTAGAAACCTTCTTATTTTCTGCTGAATCAACGGAAACATATGCTACCTTCAAGTCAGAGATTATGATCTCAAATACCGGCTTGTTCTCAGCCATACTCTGCTAAAACCTCTGAATGCCTTGACGCAAATCATGAGTGTTGTACTTCAATTGATAGATCTGTGAAAGTGCAAATCTGCCTCAATGGTTCTTAGGTAATCATAAACCAACGCCGTTTTAGGTTTGATTTTTATTGGAGAGTACTGCATACTAAAAAACTTGAAGAATGCCTGTGAACACGCCTATGTTTGGAAATATTTTGCACAAAAGGCTGAAAACTGTTTGCTGATTTCTTTTAAAAAACAGCTTTTGAGCAAAAAAAAACTGGCACGTGGGTTTTGTAGACAATCCCGTTTTGAAGCAACTTAGATCGTCGGATTTTGAAAAAGCAAAGGGTTTCTTGAAAAAGCAGCAAAAAAGTGGATTTTGGAAAAACTAAAATTTTTCAATCTTCAAGAGAACGAAATTCTAGATAGACCCATTTTGATGAAAATTGAAAAAGCTCTAGCCCTGTTTCTGAAAACTAATCCCCTAGAAAAATGGACTTTGAAAAAGCGTGCCTCTGTGCTTCCCAATTCTAAAACTATGAAGAACACTGAAAAAGCACTCCGTTTGGGTTCTCAAATCTTCATGAGAAGAAAAAGATATTTTCTTCCTCTAGATGCACCTTGCGAAAATAATGAATAAAAGAGGCCAAAGATTTGTCTTTATAGAACTTTAGGGCAAAAAAGCAGCTTTCTTTGTGAAAACACAAAGTTTGAAGCTTATCCATGAAGATAGGAACTTTTAAAGCACAAATCCAAGTTGATATGCTTGAATAGGAAGAATCCCTATTTTATAGCTGCCTATGGCTTCATGTGTAAGGATGATAAAAAATTGCTTCTTTGATGATGTCATCAAACACGTGAAGTTGCAAAAGTGTTAGCCAATTTTTCTTTTGTTTTGCAACTTTTTGCACTCGTTCTGACTCTAATGTGGCCTGCCTCTGACTTCAACAAGATGGCAAACTGTCACCATTGATTGAAAAAGCTGACTGATCATGGCATTTTGAAACTTTATCAATCCTGATTTCATCCCCAGACTCGAACTGATAATCAGACGACGTTTGACTGCAATTTTGACTTCTAGAAGCCATTGCCGGAGGAAGATCGGGAAGCGGCTAATGGATGAAATCAGCGAAACATAAAAAAAAAACTATCTCTGGAGATGCTAGGCACCCCTAGCCTCCAGGGGTGCTTGGGATTTGATGCCTTAGTTATTTTTCAAAATTTTCAATTTTTCTTCATTTCCGGAAAAACATGAAAAATAAACCAAGTCTGGAGAGGATGGGCACCCCTAGCCTCCTGGGCGCTTTTGGACTCATGCCTGAGAAAGTTGACTGATCATGGCATTTTGAAACTTTATCAATCTTGATTTCATCCCTTGCTTCGAACTAACAATCAGACGACGTTTGATTGCAATTTTGACTTCTGGAAGCCATTGCCAGAGGAAGATTGGGAAGCGGCTGATGGATGACATCAGCGAAACATAAAAAAAAACTATCTCTGGAGATCCTAGGCGCCCCTAGCCTCCAGGGGCGCTTGGGATTTCATGCCTTAGTCATTTTTTAAAATTTTCAATTTTTCTTCATTTCCGGAAAAACACGAAAAATAAACTAGGTCTGGAGAGGATGGGCAACCCTAGCTTCCTGGGGCGCTTTTGGACTCATGCCTGAGAAATTTTTTGGAATTTTTCATTTTTTTCTGCAAATCTTGAATTCCGCCAGAGTTTGAAGGCCCCTGCCTGATGTATATTTCAAAATATATTAAAGTATATGTTTAGATATTGAATTTCCTATACTTTAAATATTTTGAAATATACTTTCAGGATGTTTGAGATAGGTCTCGGATCCATGGGATTTGACATGCAGATTCTAGATTTTTTTGGATCCACCAGATTTCAGAGTTAGTTTTTTCAGGGCTTCAGGACATCAGACTTAGCCAATTTTAGGATTTCAAGGACAGGCATCAGGATGAGGGTACACTAGATAGCCTGAGCATATCTGAGATGAATCCTCTACTTTTATAGGCTTGTTGACTGAATTTGAATGATTTTAACCAGCTGAAAGTGGGCTAACAAAGCATTTTTGATGTTTTTCAAAAAATGCAAAAAAAATCTAACACTGGGTTGCTTGGGCGCCCCCAGCTTTCAGGGGCGCTTGGAAAACTTTGCCTTAGAAAATTTCATGATTTTCAACTTCTGTTTGTAGTTTACCTCGTTTCTTGTGCCGACAGCTACTTCCTGTCATTAATTTCGACGATTCGTCAGACAACTGCCACTGGATGAAGGATAGACTAGATAGCCTGAGTATATTTGACGTGGATTCCAGCTTGTAAGGACCTGTTGACCAAAATGACTGCTTTTATCCACCCTGAAATTGACCGACAGGGGTATTTTTGACATTTTCTGGAAAACACGAAAAATATTCTAAGTCTGAGAGGTTTGGGCGCCCCTAGCCTCCAGGGATGCTTGGATTTTTCAGACTTAACCAATTTTCAAAGATTTTCAACTTTTCCTCGTTTTCGAATTCATCCTGCTTCGTTCTCCGTTCTTTGTCAGTTATCTATTGCTCAGCAGTTCTTCGCCTTCTAAACAACACTGAAAACTTGAAACTGACCCTTGTCAGATGAATTTCCTCCATTAATGGCCTCGGAGTTCGTGCTTGGCCTTCTGAAAAAGTAGAATTGACCCAGTAGAGAAAACTCAACCTTTTGCATATTCCGTCTGGACCACCTTGATCGTGAAGCAATATCAGCCAATCAGAATCAGGCAGGACTCCTGAATCAGAGATTCTATTTTTAGAAATTTTTGCCAACATCCGTATCTCAAGAAACCCATAAAACCTAAATTTGACGTCTATTTTTAGAAATTTTCTAAAAATAGAAACTTTCTATTTTTAGAAATTTTGCTTTTTGACTTTTTTAATGACAAATTTTCTAGATTCATACAAATGCCTTGATGAAGCAAATTTTTTGATTTGGGCACAACATTGTGGAAAAGTCAAAAGTAATAAAATAATTAGCCAAAGAGAAAAGCGACCCAATGGGAGAAGGCAGAATTGATAAAAAATATGGAAAACTGGAAATTAAAGCAAATGACAAATATATAATATTTTATTTATTAAAATATTATATTTCAAGCCAAAATTGGCCGCTCAAGTTGAAAAGGTGAAAATGATAAAATATTATTATTTTATTAGTATTTTCTCTCTCTAAGTTGGTCGCCCAAATTATGGAAATTAAAAAGAAATAAAAATAAAAATATTTTCTTATGATGGTGGATTCCAAAATGCATTAAAACATATTTTATATGGGTGCCCAAGTGAGAAAATATAAAAGGAGGTAATTGGAGGTCATTTGCATCATTCATGTTATTGGCATTTTGGCATTTTGGAGATTTCTCTTTGCTGCAACTTCATTTCAGTTTGTTCTAAGGACGAAAACCTTTAGATCTTGGTGGTTTGGACGAAAACCCATCCCACATTGAGAGATGGATCCATTCAGGATTCATTATTGAACTTATTTGCAGGTTTATTTGATGATTTGGAGTTTCAACCTGCTAGGGTTTGAAAGAAGATTGATATATCAGCTAGGGTTTGGAGTTTATTGCAGGTTGAAGGCATTGTGATTCAGATTTGGAGGTCTAATTAGCATATTTCCTTCATTTTTATCCACGGCTAGGGTTTGGAAGTGATTTGCTACACTATAAGGTTTCATTGGTGGAGGATTCCATTTGTCTACATGTAGATTTGCAGATCAGCCATCAGTTTTTTTATATCAGATTGCATATTTGAGGATTTGAGGGTGTTTCATGATCTATTGTTGCTCTTAAACCCTATCGACCTCATCCTTGGTGAAGCGCTAGACTTTGGAGGTCTCATTGCCAATTTCTAGGGCACAATTGCTAGGATTTGTAATCAGAAATTTATATCAGTCATTGCAGCAGGTTTTGGACAGCTATATTCAGTGACAATTGCTATTGTTCACTCACGCTTATTGGCCGCTATACTTGGGAAATATTGTTGCATGTTTGTGAAGGGTTTGTTGATCAATTGGAACATAATTGTATACATCTGCAAGTCTGATTTTGTAATCAGTCAAGACTCTATGTAATCAGCTTCCTCTTATGAATGTAATTGGCATGGTATCATCATTCGGGTATGTCAATGAAGATACCTATTTCAAATCTTTAATTTGAAATTGCATAACTAGATGTTCCTTTCATATTCTAAGGTCTGATTTGAAATTTCAGTCATATATGTTGTGTATTTTCCATGCTATTATGTTTTTATTTCATTACTATATCATGGCAAAACACTACATGCATTGAAACAACAAAAACACAAGCAAAACCACACAAAAACAAATTCAGAAAAATCAGAACAGCAGTGTGAAAAAAGGGACAAAATTGGTAGGGGTTCTTACAGTGGTATCAGAGCTTGGATCTTGCGAGTTTGGAGGGTTTAGAGTGTGTATATGTAGCCACACGAAGTTGGTCCACATGTGACACAGGTATTACACTAGAAGAAGAGCAGGGCAGCAAGATAATTAAGAGGAAGAGACTCCAATTGCAGGTACTAATCAAGTTGATATGGATAGAGGAAGAAGAGATGGAAGTCCTCCAAGAGATGATAGGAATGTTGGTGATCTTTTAAGGGATATAGCAGCAGAACAACGACAAGCGACCAATGCTTTGACACAAATGATGCAAATGCAAATGATGAACAATGAGAGAGCTAATCAAAATAGAGGCAATGAGAGAGCTATTCTAGCCCCCTACAGGTAAAGGTAGTGTTGTAGGTACACCTCGTGTTGGGAGAACACATGGTACTACAATGGATAGACCATTGCAGCCCACATTTCTTCCAAGAGAAGGAGAAGAGGAAGAGGTTATTGAGGATGGGGAAGAGCAAACCCTTAGCGGATGAATTGGTTACCATACATGATGAGTATAGAGCACTTCCCGATGAAGTCAAAGAAGATCTAAACTTCAATCAATATATGAATCAAAGAAAGGATAGAAGAAGATCAAGGATAGAGCAAAGACCTAGAAGACAAACAAGGCAACACAAAGAGTTCAAAGAAGCAATGAACAAGGTACCTCTACCTAAGTTTGATGGCAGCGGGAAGACAAGTGCTAGAGCTTGGGTTCAGAAGTTAGATACGTTCCTCACACTCAAGCCAATGCAAGAGGATAAGGCTATACAGTTTGCTACTATGCATCTAGAGGGAATAGCACATGATTGGTGGCATCATGGACTTGTTTCACAAAACCATGCAATGATTAATTCTTATGATGAGTTTACATGCAAACTCATTGCTAGGTTTGACAGGAAGGATGTAGAAGTCTACTACAGGGATTTGACACAATTGAGACAGGTTGGTCGCGTGGATTCCTACATCAATGAGTTCCAAAAGATTGCTGTTATGGTTCCCGATATGTCTATAAGGATAGTGACTATGTTGTTTGTTGAGGGTTTGAATGATAGAATGAAAGGTTTGGTTAAGGCTCATAAGCCTAATACACTTGATGATGCTATTGAGCTTGCACTTGATTTTGACACCACTCCTACATCATTTTAGTCCCAAAAGAAGAACTTCAAGAATGAAAAATCAGATTAGCAAGTACTTGAGCAGCCCACACCTTCAAATTTTGAAGCTACACCAAAGATGGACCTTGAAACAAAGAATTATCTTCACAGAAAAAAGTTATGTTTTTCTTGCAAAGAATGTAAAATGCTACCCCAAATTTTTTTTTCAAAATTACATACAATGATATCAGTGTTAGGATCAATTGCATAACCGACTGAATGCCTCACACTTTCTAATCACCCAGATCCCAGAATGGGCAAGGTGAGAGCATACAGTGATTGGCTACAATGAATAACTATGCAAATCTATAACTATGATTCATCCGCTATGGCGAGCATCCACATAATGTGGGGATTCACCACTATTAGTGGGTAGAGAACCAAAAGAGAAAATTACAAAGCTATCCACTTATTCAGTGGGAATACTTCACTTTCCAGTGGGTAAGAAAATAAAAGAAAGATTCATTCTCCTCACTGGTGGTAAACCATCTAGGGGTACTTAATGTTTTTCTTAAACAAAACAATTACAGTGCTCATAGTGCAACAATAATCAGAAAGATAGGATGAGGGTTTGATCATGGCAACACAACTTTTGAGACAACATGAGACTTTACCCTGCATTCCAATGGCAACATTAAATTCTTCAATGGCTGTTCAAACTGGAAAGTCTGATATCTGCTGGCTGCACACTACACATAAAAATTTCAGAGCTTCCTCTAACTGTTTGACAGCCATAGAGGAGATATCAATACATAGAAACACATATTCATTTGATACCACTCAAAACTGCCTTAAATCGGACCACGATACCATCTACATTAATTCTGAGCACAAAGGGAATGACACACAGTTATAACTCTGCATTCAATACTTCCTTTCTTCAGCACAGGGCCGTATGGCTAGGCAGGTACGGCATGATCAGAACAGCCTCAAATCTGCACCAAAAATTCTCAAATAACTCTTGAAAGAGGCGTCTATAACCAACAAATGCATCCCATATGATTTTGCTTTAAATATCAATCACTATTATTTTATATATCAAATCGTACCATACAACAGGTACGGCTCCTTTAGGCTACAGCTGAGCATAAACACACCAAAAACAATATAAAATCTGCAATCTACTCACACCAAAATGCATATAATCTCATCACCAAAATAAGAACTATGAAATGCTTACAAAAACTTCTCAAAATCCTTAAATCCAAACAAATCAAAATACATCAACTCCATGAAAGCTCGGTGGCAAACTTTGTGTGAGCTTGCTCCAATCTCTGTCTTTAGCACAATGGTGATTCTTGCATTGAAATCACACTCAACCTCAAGAGGGTTTTCGTCCTCAAGAGCATTCCACAAGAGGGTTTTCGTCCTCAAGAGAATATGGAAGAACACTCGGTTCAATCCGGTAGAATAACAATACAAATCCAAAGCATGCCTATACAATCAGCCCCTCTCCTCCTTTTATAGCTTTTTGAGGGAAATAAAATATTATTTTCTTTTACATCCTCATATTTGTCCTCAAAAATATAAAAATAATTCATTATGTGTGCACAACTTAAAGTCGCCTTTTTAATTAAAAGCTCCTTTTAGCTCCAAAGACCCCTTTTATGAAAAAAAAAAAAAAAAAGGAAATATTTGATTCGCAAGGCCCCAATATGATGCATCCATGATTTAAAGCTTTTCATCCCCTTTCCAATGAGCTATAACACTTAAGTGTTAAATGAAGATTTTCCAACCCTTTTAACTTAAGTGTAATAATTAATTGTTTAGCTCATTAAATCAATTGATTTTATGGAAAATCCCAAATATCATCAAACTAAAAAATTAAGCATACCAACATACTCCATGATGTTTGGGAAGATGAATGATGCCTTCCGGGTGACTTTCCAAAAATAGACGGCTTCTCCAAGAATCTTGGAGAGCAAATCAGGGACCCGATCAAACATCATAAAGCATCACTGTGAACTTGAACATCCACTGAGCTCATTGCTAAAGAGAATTTAGGCCATTTCTAGAAGGAAAGCCAATTTTATAATTAATATTACACTAAGTTGCAATAATTAAATATAACCTTAGGCAACCTTAGTGAAATATTAATGAATTATCAGAATAATAGTCCCAAGCCAAAATAAGCACTAGAAATGCACTGATAAATAACTTCGACCAATCCCTGATGAGATGAAGACTTGAGACATACACAACTGCTCTGCAAATAGAACCACGACCACTTCAAGAACTTTGGAGTTCTTCCAACATGCTGTAGCTTCACAAGACTACGAACAAGCATAATGCACATAATAATCAATGTGCCAAAAATGGAACATTACAAAGAACCATGGGAACCGGGTCATAGGTGTCTTGGCAAGGGTAAGGTGCATTACATAGAGGTTTTTGATGATGAGGATGATGATACTAGTTCGGAGAGTGAACATGGACAGCCAACACCAAATATTGTAAGCGATGGTAACAAAGGAACTAGGATCACTTATCTTTCAGGAGCTCCAAGGCATAACCCATTCTTATTTGAAACAACATTGTTTGGATGTAAGGTCATAGCACTTCTTGATAGTGGAGCTATGCATAACTATATTGACGAGAGTTTGGTGGATAAGAGAGGTTTGCAATGTGCATAGTGATGATTTTGAGGGCTTTGATGTGACTATAGCACCTGTGGTCTAACTATTCCATAAAAAGAAATTCAAGAAGCTTAGCATTCTATTTGGTGAGTATACACTTTGTGATGACTTCTATGTTCTTGATTTGAAGGATAATGATATTGTGCTTGGTATGCAATGACTACATTCACTACAAATAGTCATCCAAGATTTGCAAGTTATGGAGTTGAGTTTCCAACATGAAGGGAAACAAGTCACAATGAAAGCACTCAAGTATATGTTGCCACACCAAATCACAACTAACTCTATGAGAGTTATGGACAAGGAATCACTTCATGAGGACATCTATGAGGATTTTTCATTGTATATCAGCATGGGACAGCAAAGGTATGATGGAAAATTGCACACATTTCACAAATTGGCTGTATATTTGAGGAGGATTATGGCACTTTGAGTAAGAAGGTTGCATGAACTCCATTTTGCAAACCTTGAGTAGAATGGTATAGCACATGAAAAACCATACCAAGGGCCTAGATTGATTTGGGATCCGAGAATTGATTGGTATGTTTGTTTCTAATGCAGTTTTGGTACTTGTGATTGTTTGAGGTCAAGCAATCTTGGGGTGGGAGGACTTGTAATGTCCCCTTTTTGAGCCTAAGTGACCTCATGTTGAGAGAATGGGAAGTTGGCAAATAACTTGAAGTTTGGAGAATGGAATGTTGCTTTTTATGGCAAAACAAAGTTGGGAGATGGCTTTTTGTATTTTTGTGGTATTTGTGGAAAAGTAACAACTAATAAAATAATTAGCCAAGGTGAAAAGCAACCCAATGGGAAAAGGAAAAATTGATAAAAAAATGGAAAAATCGAAATTAAGGTAAATGACAAATATATAATATTTTATTTATTAAAATATTATATTTTAAGCCAAAAAGTGGCCGCTCAAGTTGAAAAGGTGAAAATAATAAAATATTATTATTTTGTTATTATTTTCTCTTAGTTGGTCGCCCAAATTATGGAAATTAAAAAGAAATTAAAATAAAAATATTTTCTTATGACGGTGGATTCCAAAATGCATTAAAACATATTTTATATGGGCGCCCAAGTGAGAAAATATAAAAGGAGGTAATTGGAGGTCATTTGCATCATTCATGTTATTGGCATTTTGGCATTTTGGAGATTTCTCTTGCCTGCAACTTCGTTTCAACTTTTTCTAAGGACGAAAACCCTTAGATCTTGGTGGTTTGGACGAAAACCCATCCCATATTGAAAGATGGATCCATTTGGGATTCATTATTGAACTTATTTGCAAGTTTATTTGATGATTTGGAGCTTCAACCTGCTAGGGTTTGAAAGAAGATTGATATATCAGCTAGGGTTTGGAGTTTATTGCAGGTTGAAGGCATTGTGATTCAGATTTGGAGGTCTAATTAGCATATTTCCTTCATTTTTATCTATGGCTAGGGTTTGGAAGTGATTTGCTACACTATAGAGGCTTCATTGGTGGAGGATCTCATTTGTCTATACTTAGATTTGCAGATCAGCCATCAGTATTTTTATATCAGATTGCATATTTGAGGATTTGAGGGTGTTTCATGATCTATTGTTGCTCTTAAACCCTATCAACCTTATCCTTGGTGAAGCGCTAGACTTTGGAGGTCTCATTGCCAATTTCTAGGGCACAATTGCTAGGGTTTGTAATCAGAAATTTATATCAGTCATTGCAGCAGGTTTTGGACAGCTATATTCAGTGACAATTGCTATTGTTCACTCACCCTTATTGGCCGCTATATTGGGGAGATATTGTTGCATGTTTGTGAAGGGTTTGTTGATCAATTGGAACACAATTGTATACATCTGCAAGTCTGATTTTGTAATCAGTCAAGACTGTATGTAATCAAATTCATCTTACGAATGTAATTGGCATGATATCATCATCCGGGTATGTCAACGAAGATACCTATTTGCCATTTTTTGCAAATTTGAAATTGCATAGCTAGCTGTTCCTTTCATGTTCTAAGGTCTGATTTGAAATTTCAGTCATATATGTTGTGTATTTTCCATCCTATTATGTTTCTATTTTATTACTATATTATAGCAAAACCCTACATGCATTGAAACAACAAAAACACAAGCAAAGCCACACAAAAACAAATTCAGAAAAATCAGAACAGCAATGTAAAAAAAGGGACAAAATTGGTAGGGGTTCTTACATCATCTTTGATGATAACCCCAACACCTGCTTTCTTGGGTTATCCTTGAAAGCACCATCAAATTTAATTTAAGAAAGCTAGGGGTTGTAGGTTCCCATTTGGCATTCTTGTGTCTATTTTGATTATCTCTTATATTGTTAATGGGCGATTCTTAAGCTTTAATATTATGTAGGATGTCAAATATAAAATAATAAAGGGTAAGCCATTGTGATATGATTGATTGTCAAATATATAGATCATCTCATAAATCATGGGTAGGTAGTTTCTTTCTATGTAATTGTCATTTTTTTATATAAATACATCTATCACTTTTATCTTTTTTTACATGTCTAGGTTTTGCTCACTTTGGCATCTCTCTAGTTAGAATTTCTTATTATTTTAGCTTTTTATCATTAAATACTTTTTTGGTTGGTGGAGTTACTTTTAGCAGTCCATGTAAATTGTATTTTTGTTTCCTGTTGATATACTTTGATCACCGGGGAACATTAATATAATGTCTTTTATCCTATTTTCCTTGCAATTTCTTAGTACTCTTTTTATTATTGAATCACGGTAGAAAGTTATTCTTTGCAGCATTACCACTTGTAAGCTACCTAGGTGTGTTCTTTGATGGACATTATCTATAATTTGCAATAAACTGATTTCCACCTTCCTATGAACATGTCACACACTTTCTTTTGTTAAGTTGCCAAGCTTCTCTATACATTTTTACTTTTTCTAAGTGGTTTCACCAGTTATTTGTGTGACTGGTTCAGGTGTTTATATCATATGGTAAAAAGTCAAATGGCGAGCTTCTACTTGCATGTGGATTTGTTCCAGAGGAGGGCACTAATGCAGATGATTCAGTGGCACTACCATTAGCAATTGATAAAAGTGACAGTTGCTATGATCAGAAGTTGGAACTTCTGCAGAAGTATGGTTTGTCAACGTAAGGATTTGAAGTTATTGGTATTGGTTCTTTTATATGCAAGACTAAATAGAAAGTATCTGTTCTCCATCACCCAGTACTTCTCTGTTATTCTTTCAAACTTGCAGAAGCAATCATAGATGCTTGGTTTTCTTTGAGATCAGTCTATCAGACCTGGATCAAAGTATACACATCTTGCTTACAAATATGGTAGAATATCAGCTTGAACCCATATTTGCACCATGTCATACATACGTTCAAAGTAAACGATTTTGCGATTTACTGTGATATCCATAATATGGCAGGATTCTGCAGCCATATTCACACAATGTCATAGGTAAGTTCAAAGTAGATGATGTTGAAATATACTGTGATTGTGATGACTTCTCAGCAGCACCATTCCTTGTTTGTAAACTCTGCGGTGGTTCTCAAGTGGTTGTTGCCAATACTTGTGCTGAAGCTTCTTAGAGAAACAATTCAACAAAGCTTTAATTTATTCTCTTGTACTCTTCCTTCTCATCCTCAATGTAACTATCAAGTCTATTTCTTGTTGATTTGAACTTTACTCATTAGATAGAAAGCCTTAAAACCACATGCCAAATAGAGTGAGAAATAGTGCAGGTCTGAATCTAGTTTTCCGTTTATAGGAAGGATAGTATCAGTGATGAATCAAATCCATGCCATATAAGGTTCATAAGGATATCCACCTAATCAATGTGGAGTCCATGTTTCAGATTTGCTTGTTTGACCTATTCCTAGGCATCGTTTCATTTTTGATGTACATGTTTTTGAAAATTTTCAAGTGATATGACATTGAGTGATATTTCTTAGGCCAATGTCATCCCTCTTTTTTTCCTATTTTGTCATGTCCCCTTTTCAGAATTAAATTAATTGGGAGGCCTATTCCTTATTTCCCATAAGCTAAGGGATAAAGTTAGGGAAATAATTTAATAATAATATTTTAAGCAAAGTTGCATGGACACGGATATGGTATTGGATAGGATATGGTATCGGATATGGATACGGCCATTTTTCAAGGTCCTTAATATGTATACGGTTGTATACGACATTCATAAAAACACATACACATATATAACACAATTTTATAAGTTATTAGAGGAGATTTTCATTACTTTAGAAGCAATATAGACACATAATTGCTACATATTCCAAAATGTTTATATTTAGATATAGTTTCATCATCAAAGAAAAATTCAAATACGTTGATGGAATCACATGCTATCAAAAATGTCATCCCTATTCTCTTGATATTGGAGTTCTAGATCATCGAGATTCTTTAAAGAGCTAGGATAGTTGGATTGAGTACAACCACCAACTACACTTTCAGAACCAAATGAAGATGCACCAGAGGATCCTCCTGCTATGTCAAAATCTCAACAATGGGATTGAGATGTGTCAATGCATTTATGGATACATCAATGTTACTCATCTTAGGTTGCACATCCCAAAGTCTACTAGGTCCCTTCATATAGTTTGTGGAGGAATGTGACAAGAGACGAAGATTGGAATGGACATATGCAAGGTCCTCTGCTTTACTAGCTGCTAGCCTATTTTGTTTCACAGAATGGATGAAGCCACAGGTGTTCCAATTCCTCTTAGATGCAGAAGAACTAGAAACTTGTAAAAAAAAATTCGATAGTACAAGTTACAAAGAGTAATACAATCACTAAAAAATAAAATAAGAAATAATTTGAATTAGAATATAATTCATATAATGTTAAACCCGTGATAGAAGTTTGATAGCCATTTTTTGCAAATTTTTAGTCGTGGCACCATGGAGGTTCCACCACTTCACAGGGTCCATTTTTTTCTTATTTGCCATTGCATCAACATCTGCATAAGTTCCATCAGAGGATGCAAAGGTCTGAAACTTATTTGAAATCTTCGCTGCAACTCTAGGATTTGTAAACATCTTCTTGAAAGCTTTTTTATATCCGTCAACTACCTCAAGATCCATATTTGGTGTTGTTCTATTTGGCATTGCCAACATGTCAGTATGATAGTACTTGAGGTTCAAAGCATATGCCAAAAGTTGCAAAGGAGTTGTCATTTTATCCCACCTCTTCTTGATTATCTCATATATTTTGTTATAAAACAATTCGGAGGGGTCTTGCTCTTTTGCTATGATTATATCTCTAACTTGCTCGACCATTGTATCTAGGCAAACATGGATGTTGGCTTATCTGTGTCGCAATGATGAATGAGGGCATATATCGGCTTAGTGAAAGAGAGCAAGTGGTCTACTTGAGCTCACCAATCATCATCAAGAATGATTGTCCTGATAGTATTCACTCTATCTATTTGAGATTGCCTCCAAACTACCCAAATATCACTAATCACCATGTTTTTTAAGGCTTGTTTCACATCCACAAACCTTTTAAGAACAATGTAGTGCATGGCAAAGTGAGTCTCTACCACCTTCAATTAAAAAATAATAATTTTTAAAAATGTAATAAATATTAAATATATTTGTAAAAAAATCTTTTGACATTTTATGAAAATGATATATTTCAAAATACAAAATATAGTTTAGAATTTAGAAAAGTTGCCTTCAGTAGCTCCAACTTAGCGAATTGTCTATAAATGACTTGTTACATGTGGTGATTATAAATAAATGTTTGAATTTTTTGGCTTCGTCATAAATCTTCTGTATCCATTGGATTTTGCCAATTTTTTGTAGCATCAAGTTCAAAGAATGAACTACACAAGGAGTCCACCAAATGTTTGGAAATCTTGTCTCCACGACCAACTCTGTTGCTTTGCATACCTTTGCATTATTTGTGATCACTTGAACAATAGTTTTTGGCCCCACTGATGCAATTGCTTCAATTAGAATATTGGCAATAAATTTCGTATCTTTTTCATCGGCCTTGCATTCAATTGTTTTCAAGAACATTGCCCCCTTTGGACTCACTGCAATCACATTAATCAGTGGTCTATTTCCATCCATCGCAAATGATATAAACTCTTGAGATTTTCCTTGAATCTCAAATCACTTGCAATTGTCTATCAATATTGTCTTTTTCTTTAGCCAAAAGAGTGGTATGAACCTTCTCGTAGCCTGGGCTTTTATATCCTTTTGGCGTCTCATTAATTGACCTAACCATCTCTTACCAATAAGGAGAGCGCACCGCATTAAATGCAATCCTGTTTGCATACTGTTGATGTGGTTTTATGCACATGCAACTTAGAATAAATTACTAAGGTAATCTATCCTCTCTTGAACAAAAATACCCAAAAGCTAAACAATGTGATCTAGTGGGTTATCTCCAAGGTTCCAGTATGTTGGTTCTCAACTTACTCATAGGATAGCCTCAGTTAGTATGATGTGATTTTGCTGTTTCCTCAAAGGGACTTACGTAGACTTCTTCTTACTTCACTCAACTTATTTCTCCTTTCAGTGTGGATGATGTATGCACGATGTATATAAAAAAAGGGAAAAAAATAAAGGTTTAAAGAAATTAATCTAAGATCAAAGAGGCAATGATGATGCATGAATAGACAAACTCCTTAATAAACCTAACTCCACTTTGCCAAGAATGCTTACAACTACATGGAGTAGGTGCAATCTCCTAAGGTTAGTGAATAGTTTTCATGTTGTGAGCTTTCATTCAAACACCCACAGCTAGCGTAGTTTGAATGCATATCCACAACCGAACTTAAGCAAATTGTAATGAAGCTCAGACTAGCTTTACACGACACTCCACCAGCAATGGATGTCAGAAGCATGAGCTAGGAGTTGATCAAATATTCAACATACATGCATGACATCAATGAGCTAGTACTATTCTACTTCTAATTTACTTAGAAACATCTCTCCATAACATCGAGATACAAGAAACCATGTCATTCCACAAGACAACACCTAGCACCAAGCTCCAATGCTCCAATGTCATTGCATTAATCTTAAGAAATATTTACAACTTCAAGTATTCTCAGAGAATTTCGAGAGTCTCTTCCTACTTTACTCTTCTACTCTACTACTCTATTCTCTCTACTGCATACTGACTAACTAGAACAAATGAGGCAACAAGGCCTTTATATAGTTTTTCAAAATACAACCGACGGCCGAGATTGATCCGCGAATGAACGGCCTAGATCCTTACAACAAGGCAATTATGCCTATTTTTAGCATTTTGTACACAGAAAAGAAAAGAGAAGCAAGGCACGCTCCCAAGGTGATGAGGATGATGAGTTGGAAGACCTTTCCCTTGGAGCGCCCTTATCCTCTTGTTTATGCAAGCAGGTACACTGTACTTGATCAAGGATGACGTGGCAACATTTGATTGGTGAGGATAATAGACATGCCGCATAGGTGCTAGCTCAGCAACTCTTATGGATTCCAATAGCGTATTCAATTTGCTTTTGGCATATTCCCAAATTGCATCATCTGTGTGATGTCTTCGAATGTGATTGCTTTGAACTTGAACGTTTGGGAATGTATCCTTGTTGATCTTGCCTTGTTCGGATATGTATGATACATGTTGCTCATTTGTGTAACTCTGTGATGTCTCTTCTCTTGGCAGGATATACATTGATCTTCTGATGCTTCTTCATGAAGAGTAGTGTAGATGATACTTCCTCATAGCACGGAGTAAGAGACTTCTCAGAGACTTGAAGCTTGATAGATGAATGTCTTCTCTTAATGCAGATGACAAAGTGCTCCAGCATGATGAGCTTGAAGTACTCCCTTGGAGTGGTAATGTGATGTAACCTCTGCAGTGACTACCTCCTATCCTCATTCCTCATTTGAAAGTGATTCAAAGCGCCTTGCTCCAATGCCAACTCCTGCAACACAAAGAAAGCAATGTATTAAACTATTGATAAACACAAAGGAATCATTTTGAACATTCAATAGCCTTTCCAAGTCTAGGCGCACATTGATGAATGTGGAGATGCAAAAGTGCGCCTAGCATCAAATGGCCTTATATTCATCATTTTTATAATCACAAACAATTAAAGATGTCTTAAAATGATTCTCCTTCCCAAGCGCTCACTTAGTGTTGTAAATTTATGTGATTTCTTCCTAAGGTGCAATTTGAGGTTTGCAGAGACAGGAAAATGCGCCTTCATCAACTGGCTTCATATTTGTCACTTTTGTGAGTTCAAATAATTAGAAATGTCTTGAAATGACTCTATCTTTCAAGGCGCCCACTCAAAAGTGTGGATCCATGCATTCTTCCTTGAGGCGCAGTTTTAGGTTTGCACAGAGGCTAAAGTGCGCCTACGTACAGTTAGTGTATTTTATGACCTCAAACTCTTGCTAATACTTGAAGATGCTTGTTTCTGACAAAGTGTGGTCTCCCCAACATTGTTTCATGCCTTCAAATCTTGAGGCGCTCATTTAGATTTGTCCAGGGGTGAATTTGCGCCTCACATACTTGGGCTTTTTTTTTGCACTCTAATGATTTCAAATACTTGTTTAAACTCTTAGGAGAAGACTACATCCCAAAGCGCTCATTCTCATGTTTACATGCACTTTGTTTCCAAGGCACCAAAATTGGTCTCTGGAGGTGGGAAAGTGCACCTAGACTACTTAGGTGATGATCATGCTTCAACTTATGGTTTCAATTTAGTGCATAGAAGGCTTCTTACCTCAAGGTGATATCAAATTTCAAGTTCCAAGCCTCCTTGTGCTTAGGCGCACTTTAGTGACTGTCCAGATGTGATTTTGCGCCTAGGAAAAGACAGATGTTCACTTCAACTTTTATTGATTCAAAACATGATGCAGACTCAAGGAGAAGTTCCCAAACACTTAGATATCCTCAAAGCTCATGAAATCAACCATATTCTTACTTAGGCGCAAAAATAGGGTGGAACAGAGGTAAAAATGCGCCTTAGTTTTGGGATGTATTCTGTGAGCTTGATCAATGCTTAATACTCAAGGAATGTTAAGACTTCTCTAGGCGCACTTTATCATCGGTTTAGGCACTCTCATGTCAGGGTGCATTCTGATGGTTCTCTAGGTGCAGAAGTGCGCCTTATCTTCATGAAGGAAACTTAGCTAAGGTTGGATCTACAATTGGTCTCCAGACACATTTTGACATTACCAATGATGATTGCACAAGTTTAACCTTAGGCGCACATCTAGGTCTCTACAAGTGTAAAGTTGCGCCTAACTTAGTCCATTCTCTTGCAAAATTCTCAATGTTTAAGGCATTTGAAGGTCAGAACATCACTTCCTATATCAAGGTTGCAATGTTTGGAGTAGTTTGAGGTTAATTTGTTGGAGGCGCAACCTACCTTGTTATTGCCACTGACTTCATCATGAAACAAAACTTAAGACATCATCCAAGACTCGTGCAAAACACTAGAGCTCAAAAACGGGGGTCCCCATTTGCAATGGGGCGATGTTGTGATAACGCCACAACACATACAAGCAATGGGCAATATTCTAATCAGTATCCTCTTGACTTTGCAAAGTAAATTATTTTTCAAGCGGTCCTAAATTGCTCTTGTGACTTGTAGATGTCCCTGAAGCTGATTGTGGATGCAATGGGGGTCTATTTAGAGTTGACATTTGTTTTAATGCTTGAGCAAGATTATCAGCTTCATCATGTTCTTTTTGATATTTTTCAATTTTGGCACGTGACAACCCCTTCCCCCGTTGGCCATTAACATTCAAACCAGTACATACAACAGACCTTGTCCTTGTTATGTGGCAAAGGGTGCCCACAAACCTTGTTATATGAACCTCTATACTCTTTTAGGCACTCCTGACATGTCCATGTAACATACATTGTCGGATAGGGTTTTCTGTGCCAAGTTTTTTGCCTTTCTGAATGCTATTTGGTTTAGGGTTTTATGTGTATGTTTTGCATGTATGGTTTTTGCATTGATAACATAGAATAAAGTGCATATAAATGTAAAACCTAGAAAATCTAAAACATATATCAGCAAAATATCAAAGACCCAGATTATATTATGCCAAGATATGAATTATGAGTACATACCCATATGCTAGATTACAATTTGGTATTTGTGCTGTCCAGGCCAGCAACAATGGAGCACAAAATGCATAGACAATAGCAATATCTGTAATGTCTCCAAATTTGGAAGACCCCTAAATTTGCCCTAATATATCAATTTCAATTAATCAACTTGGTTTTGGGAAAGTTTATAACTTGATTGGGTACCTGCAAATAGATTAGTAAACATCTATAATGAGAAACAAATATCATGCCATAAATATATTAAAATCTTTTAGGTTCCTAATTCATTTTTCCTGGAGCAGAATGGTTTGATAGGGTGCCCAAGAAACCCTCCACCCTAGGCCCAAGAGCGGGTGCTTCACCCCTCTTGGCCCCATGTGGCCTTTTGCCATCCATATGGGGTGGTGTACCTAGTGAGGCGTCCTATCATCGTAACCCCTTATCAGAACCATTCTGTTTTCTTCTTACGATTCAATTAATCACTATGATGGGAGGTTGGAGGTGCGGCTACAACAGGGTGTCTCGGAAATCACTCCTTCTAAGCCCAAGTGTGGCCTCCTATGCCCTCTTGGCCCACATGTGGTAGGCCTTAGCCATCCACCATGGGGTGGTGTACTTAAAAGATGATCCCAACGCCGTTTGCCCTCCTCGTAGGCCCTTCGTTCCCTCATCATGGCGGGTTACCCTAGTCAGATAATATAAATATTATTCCATGATGTAGACACATATTCTGTTCTTACATATTAAATCAGTGAACCTCAAAATGGAACCTCAAAATGGAGACATTACATTTGCACAACAACACAAACTATCGTATTTGGATATTTTTGTCTTGTGCAGCAACTCCAACCCCTTCTAAACCTTTAGAAGCACACAAAAACAACTGTACAAAACAACTTAAGCAAACCAATTTCAAATTACTTGTAACATACACCCTTGGTATATGTTTTGCTCTGTATGTTTTTTTTTGTGTTTCTGCTTGTTTGATGCTAGGGTTTTATGGGTTTTGCTTGCATGTTTGTTTTTGCATGAAATACATAGAATATGAACAATATACTGAAAACCCAGAAAAACTAAAAGCGATAATAGCAAACTAATGAAGACCCAGTTCGTAAAAAGTGCCAAAACTAATTATAATGACATACCCATTTGGAAATCCTCAACTTGATTCATTGCCGAAAATGGTACTAGCATTACAGGGCTATGGAAATCATCCAAATCTTCATACAATGCAAAGGAAGTTCAAATGCAAGAGCTGTAGATTTATTAACGACCCTAGGTGCCTCAAATGTCAAGCAAACGAAACCCCAATGAGAGTTTGCTACTGTCCTCAGAACCCATGACCTGTGCCAGCATAGTACGGCCCCTTGGAAAGATAAATCTGCTCCAAACACAATGTAAACACCTCCAAACTCCCTTTGTTTTGAACTGCAGATATCAGCGACCTTATGGCGACCACAATGAAGCAGAAATCAACACCAAACAGCCTCAAATGACCTCCCAAAATGGTACGTCCAGCCCTCAGCAGGTACGGCCAGCCAAGGCAAATGTATGGCCAGTAAAGGGAATGGTTCAGCTACTAAAATCTGTCCCTCAAGCACTCAAAACTGTTCTTCAATTCGCTATCACAGCTGCAACCAAAAAGTATGAAAAATGTATCCATGGTAAGCTCGCATCTCCACCAAAATGTCTCATTCGAATGCACAACTGAAGCCTCCGGATGAAGCCTCCAAGTATCCTCTCCTGATGCAATCTTTCATGCATGATGAAAGGTGATTTTGCAGAGGGTTTCGTCTCTACAAATCAATCTCTAGACCCTAGAGCCAAGCTCCAAGCTAAAGCACGAGAAAATCTCAATGTGAGAGCAATTTTCATTCAACATAGCATATCCCAAATGAGCCTTCTATTGCCTTTTTGTTTCTCTTCCTTCCCAACGCCCACGAGGAATTTCTTTTTATTATTTTAATTTATCATTTAACCCCTTATTGCTCCATGAGGGGCGCCCATCCCCTAGAGGCTCAACTTTAAGTTATAACTTTATTTTATAAGATGTCTTTACTTTATAACTTAAAGTTATATTATGTCTATTAAAATAACATAAGTTAAATCTTTAATTTAACTTATATTGTATCAATGGAGCTCTGAATATCTTGAAACCATAAACTCCCATGCCATGACCATCAGCCACTGCCGTGCCATTAATAGTAAGTGCCCTGCTCTCGACTTACTATAAATAGTAAGTCCCTGAATTGACCTCCTAACCATTGTTATTAGCCTATAGAAGTCATGTGATAGGTTAATCTCCACCATCTGTATGATTGGGCTAAATGGGGGACATTACAGTCCGCCCTCCCCAGATTGCTTGCCCTCAAGCAACCTCAGCTCAGGATGCTGTAATATCTGTTCACTCTCCCAAGTGGCATCCTCAACTGGTAGATTTTTCCACTTCACTAGGTACTCCCTGATGATCCGTTTCCTTAGATTCCTTTCTCTGGTGTCAATAATAGCCTTTGGTACCAATATTGGCTTCCCCTCCTCATCCAATGGTGGAAGCTCAGCTGAAGGAATCACATTGTGGCCAAGAGCTTTTTTCAACTTGGAAACATGGAAAACATTATGCACCTTACTATCAGCTGGCAACTCAAGCTCATATGCCACCTCTCCCACTCTGCTGATAGTCTTGAATAGACCATAGAACCTGGGTTTTAATTTTTCTGCTCCACTCTTCTTGAGTGGACTGCCTGTAGGGCTAGAGCCTCAAATACACCATATCTCCAACCTCAAAACTCCTCTCTACTCGGTGTTGATCAGCATAAAGTTTTTGCTGATTCTGTGCCTGCTGGATGTTATCTCTGAGTTCCTTCACTATATCCTGACTCTCTTGTAATAGATTTTTTGCCTTTGACACCTGACTATCACCAAGTAGCAAATCTATAAGGCATTGGGCATTATATCTGTACAAAGCCCTGAATGGAGACATCCTGATCGACATGTGGTATGACATGTTATAGCAGTATTCCCCCAGGGGTAACCATCTAACCCAAGCCTTCTGCTGTCCTGCCACAGAATTCCGAAGATACCCCTCCACCCATTTGTTCACTATTTATGTCTGGCCATCTGTCTATGGGTGGTAACTGGTACTGGGAGTCAACTTAGTGCCACATAATCTGAATAACTTTTGTCAAAACAAACTCAGGAACTTGATGCCCTTGTCACTCACTATACCTCTGGGTATCCCGTGCAACATGATCTCCTGAAAGAACAAATCAGCCACCTGTACAGCTGTGTATGATGCTGAAATGGCGAAGAAGGGTGCAAATTTGGTCAATCTATCGACCACAACAAATATGCTGTCCTTCCCCAGCACCTTAAGTAGCTCTGTAATAAAATCCATGGAGATATATTCCCACTTTTGATTGGGAATTAGTAGTGGCTATAACAGTCCTGTAGGATAAGTATGCTCATGCTTATTTTGTTGACAAGTGGGGCATTCATGAACATACTTGAGGACTTCATCCTTAAGTCCTTTCCATGTGAATCGTTCCCGAATTTGCCTGTATGTTTAAAGAATCCGGGGTGGCCAGCCATGGGAGTGTCATGGAAAGTCCTTATGATCTTCTATTTAAACTTTGAATTAGGCACCAAAAATATTCTATCTTTGTATATAATCAAATCCTGCACTACAGAATCCCTGTCATCCTTAATGGTGCCCCCAATGACTCCTGCTGCCCAAGAGTCCTTAGCATATTCTGCTGAAATTGTCTCTTTTCAATCAACAAATATCTCACTGAATAAGCACAAGTGGGGTCTCCTTGACAAAGCATATGCAACTATATTTCTCTTCCCCTTAACATGTTCAATGTCGAAGTCATAAGCTTGAAGTCTGCTTACCCACTTCTGCTGTCTATCGTTCAAGTCCTTCTGGTTCATAAAATACTTAATGCTGTTATGATCTGTTTTGATTATGAATTTGCCTCCAACCAGATAAGGCTTGAACTTGGCCAATGCATGCATGATGGCCAACATTTCTCGGTCTTATATCGAGTAGCTCCTCTCAACACCCCGAAGCTTCCTACTCTGAAATGCTATCGGGTGCTTTTCCTGCATCAACACTGCCCCTATTCCCTCTCCTGAAGCATCACACTGCAACTCGAAAGGTTTGGAGAAGTCAGGAATCGCTAACACGGGGCAAGTATACATTAAGTGCTTGAAATGATCAAAGCACTGTTGGGCTGTGTCATTCCATTCAAATGCTCCTTTCTTTGTCAAATCTGTCAACAGTGCAGCTATCTGTGAGAAGCCTTTTACAAACCTCCTGTAGAAACCACAAAGCCCAAAGAAGCCCTTAAGCTGTGTGAGGTTTGTAGGTGGGGGCCAATCTAGAATTGCCTTAATCTTTTCTGGGTCTACCCTGACACCATCCGCACTGATAATGTGGCCCAAGTAAAGCAACTCAGTCATGCTGAAGTCGCATTTGGACTCCTTGGCATAGAGGGACTCACTCTCCAAAATACTCAACACCTCTTCCAAATGTCTCAAGTGCTCATCCCAACTCCTGCTGAAAATCAGTATATCATCGAAGAAGATCAATACAAACTTCAGAAGCTGCTGTCTGAAAATCTGATTCATGCAACTCTGGAAGGTAGCAGGGGCATTGGTTAACCCAAATGGCATCACCAAAAACTCAAAGTGGCCGTAATGACACCTGAAAGCAGTCTTCTCTACATCCTCTGCCCTCATACGAATCTGATGGTACCTTGATCTTTGATCCATCTTAGAGAAATAGCAAGCCCCATGAAGTTCATCAATCAACTCGTCTATGTAGGGAATAGGATACCTGCTTTTAATAGTCTTCTTATTCAATGCTCGATAGTCAATGCACATTCTGATTGTCCCATCCTTCTTTTTGACCAAAACAAATGCAGAAGCAAAGGGACTCTTACTAGGCCATATGTGACCCATCTCGAGCAACTCCTTGATTGTCTTCTCTATCTCATCCTTAAGTCTCTTAGGATGTCGATAGGGAGTAATCATGATGGGCTTGGTCCCATCCTCCAACTCTATGACATGCTCTATACCTCTGTCTGGTGGCACTCCTGCAGTATATCTCCAAACACCTTGCTGTGCTTTGTTAAGAGCTTCTGAATGTTTGGATGGTAAGTACTCTTTGGTTGTGGTGGGGACTCTGGCATGATAAGGCATTTTGCTGCCCACTCTACCTGGTCATGTCGTAGCATTCTTTCCATTCTCTTAAGTGACACTACTTGTGGTCCACCATTCGATAAGCCTCTGAGACATATTTTCTTCCCCTTAAATTCAAATTTCAATTCCATTTTGTTTACATTCATGGTGAACTCTCCTAGCTGCCTCATCCAATGCATGCCTAACACAACATCTGTATCCCCAATACCAACAACATAGAAATCATCAACCAACTCATATTCACCCATAACAATCTTCAACCCATAAATTTTCCTGTTGCATGTCATCTTGAATCCGTTGGCTACCATAACTTTGAAGCCTTTGAATTCCTCTACATGCAATCCACGTCTAGCTACCAACCCCTCATCGATAAAATTATGTGTAGCCCCTGTGTCAATGAGAGTGATGATACGCTGACCTCCAAGTACTCCACGCACCCTGAAAGAGCCAACTTTTTGAAAACTAGAAAGCTGGGTGAGGTTCCTATCACTACCAGTGCTGTGCTGTGAAGCATTCTCATCTCCACTATACTCATGATTTGTAGGCTGATTTGAAGGCTTATCTGATGCCTCTGACTGTGTCTCCTCAGTTGAGTAATATTCAATTAATTTGGCCTTTGCTTTGTTTGGACACTTGTGTCAAGGATCTCAAGGTTCTTTGCAGTGGAAACAAAGCTTTTTTCTTCTATACTCATTGAGTTGTTCATCAGTTAATTTGTTTGATTTCTCTTTTTGATAGCCAAAATCTTTCTTAAAGGGTCTCTTGTCCTTCTCCTTATCCCTCGTATGCTGAAACCCCTTAGACTGAAATTTATTTCTCCAAACTGAAGACTCCATGTCTTTGGCCTTCTTTATGGCCTCCTGTAGAGATGCAGGGTCAAATCCCTTAACCCAACCATGTAATGGGTCTAAAAGTCCATCTATGAATAGTATGACCAATCTGCGCTCTGAAATGTCTAGGACCATAATAGATAGGTCCTGAAACTCTGATATGTAGGAGTCCACCGATCCATCCTGCCTGAGCTGTGCCAACTCCTTAAATTGCAGTTCAGGGTCCTTCTTGTCAAACCGGTCAATTAATTTGGCAGTGAACTCAATGTATGAAGTGATCTGATCGTGACCCAAGGTCACCTTCCCATTACTCCACCACTTATGTGCATTTCCCTCCAGATGTAATGCAACATAAGTTATGACATCTTCTTTAGGCATGGGAGTAATTTGCAGGTAACTGTCCAATTTCTGGACCCATGCTCTCGCTGTGGTCTTACTAGAACCATCAAAATATGGGAGAGTCATCTTGCTAACCTTTTTTTGCATCTCCTGATTCTGTGGTTTGTTTCCCCTGTGGGGTCTATTCCTCATCCTGATGTTTGAATACTCACCAAAAGTCATTTCAGCCCGAAACTCTACATTGGATGCTCTTCAATCTCGTAGGATCTCGTCCTAGAATTCAACATGTGTGGCATCTGGTTCAGGAACATTGTTCCTGGGTGCAAAGGTGGGTACGCAAGGCCTATCACTGACTGTCAACTGGGTGCCTCTCCGGTTGGTGATCGAGGCCTCATCATCATCTCTATCTCTATGTCGATCCCCGATATGTCTATCACCATTCTCCCTGTCACCATTGTTCCTGTTGCCATTGTTTTTGTCACCCATGTGCCTATCACCTCCATGGTTTATTCTATTCCTGTCTCCAATGTTGTTCCTATTCCCGTCACGATGGTGATTGTTGTTATTATTATTATTTCTGTTGTTTCTGCTATCAGGGGGTGTTAACCCTTCAAGGATGTGACCCAACTCTGCCTGTGATTCTCTCAACTCCTGCTATGACTCTCTCAAGGCTCTTTCTATAGCCATCTGTCCTTGAACCAAAGTGTTAAGAATTTCTCGCATGCTGGGTTCCTCATTCTGTCTATCACCCATTTCTTCACCCTGTTCCGGAAGCTCACCTGAAAATGGGTCTATAATGG
This sequence comes from Cunninghamia lanceolata, assembly GCA_027924645.1. Lineage (NCBI taxonomy): Eukaryota > Viridiplantae > Streptophyta > Pinopsida > Cupressales > Cupressaceae > Cunninghamia > Cunninghamia lanceolata. The sequence continues at coordinate 5,613,233 of BSBN01000165.1, read as the reverse complement.
GCACTGGGATCTCTGGTTCTTCTAACAGTGGTGCCTGCGTTTCCTGCTGTAATCTGTTTCTTTTGGAATTGTAATGGTGAGACAAAGATTGCATAGGTAACATGTCTCAAATTTTTGTCTGCATGTCGGTGCTACTCTCACAGGATGGCAGAATCTTCTGCTTTGATATCACTGTAACATACACCCCTAGTATATGTTTTGCTCTGTATGTTTTTTTTTTGTGTTTCTGCTTGTTTGATGTTAGGGTTTTATGGGTTTTGCTTGCATGTTTGTTTTTGTATGAAATACATAGAATATGAACAATATATTGAAAACCTAGAAAAACTAAAAGAGATAGCAGCAAACTAATGAAGACCCATTTCGTAAAAAGTGCCAAAACTAATTATAATGACATACCCATTTGGAAATCTTCAACTTGATTCATTGCCGAAAATGGTACCTGCATTACAAGGCTATGGAAATCATCCAAATCTTCATACAATGCAAAGGAAGCTCAAATGCAAGAGCTGCAAATTTATTAATGACCCTGGGCGCCTCAAATGTCAAGCAAATGAAACCCCAATGAGAGTTTGCTGCTGTCCTCAGAACCCACGATCTGTACCAGCATAGTACGGCCCCTTGGAAGATAAATCTGCTCCAAACACAATGTAAACACCTCCAAACTCCCTTTGTTTTGAACTGCAGATATCAGTGACCTTATGACGACCACAATGAAGAAGAAATCAACACCAAACAGCCTCAAATGACCTCCCAAAATGGTACATCCAGCCCTCAGCAGGTACGGCCAGCCAAGGCAGATGTACGGCCAGTAAAGGGAATGGTTCAGCTACTAAAATCTGTCCCTCAAGCACTCAAAACTATTCTTCAATTCGCTATCACAGTGCAACCAAAAAGTATGAAAAATGCATCCATGGTAAGCTCGAATCTCCACCAAAATGTCTCATTCGAATGCACAACTTAAGCCTCTGGATGAAGCCTCCAAGTATCCTCTCCTGATGCAATCTTTCATGCATGAAGAAAGGCGATTTTGCAGAGGGTTTCGTCTCTACAAATCGATCTTTAGACCCTAGAGCCAAGCTCCAAGCCAAAGCACGAGAAAATCTCAATGTGAGCAATTTTCATTCAACATAGCATATCCCAAATGAGCCTTCTATTGCCTTTTTGTTTCTCTTCCTTCCCCAACGCCCAAGAGGAATTTCTTTTTATTATTTTAATTTATCATTTAACCCCTTATTGTTCCATGAGGTGCGCTCATCCCCTAGAGGCTCAACTTTAAGTTATAACTTTATTTTATAAGATGTCTTTACTTTATAACTTAAAGTTATATTATGTCTATTAAAATAACATAAGTTAAATCTTTAATTTAACTTATATTGTATCAATGGAGCTTTGAATATCTTGAAACCATAAACTCTAGTGCCATGACCATCAGCCACTATTCTGCCATTAATAGTAAGTGCCCTGCTCCCGACTTACTATAAATAGTAAGTCCCTATAAGATACGCAACTAGTTCTACGAAAATTTTTCCTTAAACAATTTTACTTGCTATCAATTCATTAACTACTTCAACAACATAAAGATATACATCAAAGATAACCACTTGAATGAATCAATCTTAGAGTTGGGTACTTGTCTTGTTACTTGATTCAATCAACTTGCAATGTCTTATTACATGGATAATGCTTTCAATAGCATAATATACAACTCATTCAAATAGAAATACAAAGGAAGGCTTTGAAGCCTTGATGTTTACAATGTCTTCTTTACTTGATCAACTCAATTGAACTCAATGATGTCAACTGAATGTCAACACCTCACAATATCACAAGGGAGCATCACCTTGCTTGTTGAGGGAGCATCACCCCAACACTTGAAACTCGCAGGCCTCAAGATCACAAGCTCAATAGCTTTGCAGAGAGAATTTTGTCAAAATGAACAGATACTAAATGAATGAGAGAGCTCCTCCTTTTATAGGCCTTCCAAAGGCAATGAAGGCATGTTTTTCAATGCTCAAAGAGGAACCAAGGCACGTTTCCCAAGAAGCATATCCAAGGGAATATTCCATCTGATGACTCATTCTGAGTTGGCAATCTTATCCAGAGGCCTCGACACGGATCCCAAATGCTATCCTTCTGACCAATGGGCATTCAGGTAGTTGTAACAACCTTACCTCCTAGAAACACTTAGACGCAAATTCAAGGTTCTTCTGACTTGGGCGCCAAGTGGAGGTGGTCTCTTCATGAAGTTGCGCCTTGCCAATTGAAGGTAGTGAATGCCAAGAAATGCGCCTAGCAGGATGAAGTCCTTTGAATACCTTCTCCTTCAAAGATAGAGACTTAAGTGCAAATTTACAAGATCCCTTGTTAGGCGCCAGAGCTAGGCTATTCAAGCTGATGGGTGCGCCTAAACTCAATTGTTGTTTCTTACCATTTCAACACCTAGAAGATGTTCCAAGATGTTCCCCTTTACAAGCGCCTTACCTCACAAGTTCCTTAATGTGTTCTTCTTTGAAGGCGCCAAAACTGAGCTCCAGTGCCATGGGATTGCGCCTAACATCTTTGAAGAGTTTCTAGACCTTTTCCAAGATGATATCCCAAACTCATTCTTCTAAGCGCACAGGAGCTTTCCATAGGAGGGCGCAATTGGGAGGTTGGAAATGATCCCCAATTGATTTCTTGACTAGGGCGCATTTCTAAGGTAGGAAAGAGTGCAAATTGGCGCCTAGGGAAGGATGTAGACATTCCTTGCTAAAACCTTCATCTCTAGCCATATCTAAGTCAACAACACCAACTTCTGCCAAGCGCCTTGCATTTTGAGTGGATTGAAAGATCTTTCCATACTTAGGCGCACTTTTGGAACAAGTTTCTTAGGCGCATCTTGATGTCTGTAGCAAGGTGAATTGGCACCCTCCCTTGAATGGCTCATTTCCATGCAAGTGTTCACTTCCAGAGGTATTGAGGTAAGTCTAGAACATCATGCCTTTTAGCACCTAAATGACTTGGAGGGTTTGAAGTCCATTTTATCCATGAGGCGCATTTTTGAGATGAAATGATGTAGGTTTGGCGCCCAGTCTTGAATTGCCTAATTCTTCCTTGAGAGCGCTCATACTTGAAGTCTTTGCAATGCAATAAACCACTTGTCTTAGCAAGCGCCCTGTAATGTCCCCTTTTTATAGAAAACACTTAAACCTGAATCTGTATAAAAATGATTCTCAAATAGAACAATAAATAAGATCAATGATGTTGCTTTCATTTCATTACTTGTTAAGGATTATTTATTTCCTAATTGTTATTTGTGTATTGATAACCATTCCATAATTCCTATTCCTTACTACTTTTCCTTATGGAACTAGGCTTACATGTATATGGCGCGCTGAAACTATCTCTTGACCCAGCCTACGGGAGACATGGTCCCAGCCTACGGGCCTTCTTACGGATGGGATTACTCCGCCTCTCCCCACAAGACCTAATATTCCGTAATGAATGAAGTAATAGAGAAATATATATAGAAAAGTGACAACTACGTTTATCTCTCCACGTCATCTTCCTTCTATACCTTAAGGATGGGGAATTATATGTCTCGGGCGCGTTGAACCCTCTCCAATGCACCATGAATGGAATTACTCCGCCTTTCCTTTGTCTAGGGCGCGTTAAACCCTCTCTATTGCATTGTGATGAAATTACCTCGCCTTTCCCTAACAAGACCGCCTCTCCTAGGGCATTGAAAGAGATGGAAGGATGAGATGGTTATTGTATATATTCCTATATGACTTAATATGTAAATCATAATACTTTTTAAAATATATGTAAATCATAATTGGGGTTTCCCATTTATTATTCATGATTCACATAATATATATTTCTACTTGTTACATTGTGGGGTTTTCCCATTTTTGACCATATAAATTTAATTGAACAAAATATACATTCAGATTTTCATTATGAATTAACTTCATGCTATACACCTATATACTCAGATCGTTTTCTGGATCTAATATCTACTATTATTAAATATAGGATATTCACTATTTACATACATGTTCGCTGCCCCTGCAGATAGCAATTTCTGCACTTTAATTCCTTTTGTGTGAGGTCCGTTCTCTTTTTCCTTCGATCTGCTGTTTCTGTTTTCTTCCCTATTTCTCCCCATACTCTTCTCTTATTCTTTATACCTCTTTATGCCTTTTCATTTGAAGAGATACACCTCTTTATCTCTTAATAAATATGAGATCGGTGCTCTTAAGAAGCCCGACTACCTTTTTTAATATAATTTAAAATATTATATGGATTAATGAATCCATATACATATTATGATTAATAATATTTATTGATTAATTCTATTTCATGTTTCTTATAATATTTAGACAAGTAATATTTATATTATTAATTATATTTATATTTATGTATCATAAGACATTTGTCTTATATATATATATATATATTTATTATATGATAATTATATTATAATAATATCTATTTATATTTATTTTTATATTATAAATATATATATAATATCATAATTGTTTTCTTAGATTTATTATTTATAAATACAATAATAATAAAATATTCATATAATAATATGTAATATTATTTATTAAATATTATATTATTATTGTTAGAAGCATTCAAATGGACATGATGTTTAAATCTTTAATTTAAACAATGGCTTAATATCGGGACATGACAGCCCTCCCCACTCAAGATTGCTTGTCCTCAAGCAATCATAACTATGATGCCTCTAAAACTATCGATTTCCTCGAGATGTTAAATATAGAAGTGATTACACCAATTTGTAGGTTACATGCATTGCCATTTAATTACATAATAAAATTGAAGTAGACAACCAGGTAGCTCAAGAATGCAAGCAACCAGCTCAAGCAAGTAGGCAAGTAGCTCAAGCACATAGGCAATCAGCTCAAGCAAGTAGACAAGTAGCTCAAGCATGTAGGCAAGTAGCTCAATCAAGTAGGCAAGTAGCTCAAGCACATAGGCAAGTAGCTCAAGCACATAGGCAACAGGCTCAAGCAAGTAGACAAGTTGCTCAAGCATGTAGGCAAGTAGCTCGAGCACATAGGCAACCAGCTCAAGCAAGTAGACAAGTAGCTCAAGCATGCAGGCAACTAGCTCAAGCAAGAGGCAAGTAGCTCAAGCAAGTAGACAAGTAGCTCAAGTATGTAGGCAACTAGCTCAAGCAAGTAGGTAAGTAGCTCAAGTAGACAAGCAAGTAGCTCAAGCAAGTAGGCAAGTAGCTCAAGCACATAGGCAACCAGCTCAAGCAAGTAGACATGTAGCTCAAGCATGTAGGCAAGTAGCTCAAGCACATAGACAAGTAGCTCAAGCACATAGGCAACAGGCTCAAGCAAGTAGACAAGTTGCTCAAGCATGTAGGCAAGTAGCTCAAGCATGTATATACAAGAAGCAAATAAAGCATACATGTAAGTCGTAAAGTATACACTTAAATACATAAGTCTCATGAATACACAGCCTCAGGGTATACACTCAAATATAGATAAGCCACAATGTATGCACTTGACTATACATAAGCTACAAATTTTACACTTGAATACATATAAGCCACCAAATATACACTTGAATACGCTCGAATATAAGTTATACACATGAATACACTTAAATACATAATTCACAAGGTATACACCTGAATACATTTGAATACATATAAGTCATGGAGTATACACTTGAATACAAATACAAGTCATAAGAGTATACACTCGAATACAAGTACAAGTCATAGAGTATACACTTGAAGACAAATCATAGAGTATACACTCGAATACAAATACAAGTCACATAGTATACACTCGAAGACATAATCATACTAGAATGCAAAGGCATAGAGTATACACTCGCATACAAATACAATCACGAGTCATAGAGTATACGCTCAAATACAATCATAGAGTATACACTTGAATACAGTTGCAAAGTCATAGATTATACACTCGAATACAATTGCAAAGTCATAGAGCATACACTTGAATACAATTGCAAAGTTATAGAGTACACAAATACAAATACATTCATAGAGTATACACTCAAATTCAATCATAGAGTATACAAGTACAATTAGAGTATATACTTCAATACAAAGTCATAGAGCATACACTCAAGTACAAGTACAATCATAAAGTATACACTCAAGTACAAGGTCATTGAGCATACAAATACAACACTTCAATACAAAGTCATAGAGCATACACTCAAGTACAAATACAATCATAGAGTATACACTCAAGTACAAAGTCATTGAGTATACAAATACAATACAATCATAGAGTATACATTCAAATACCAATACAATCATAGAGTATACTCTCAAATACAAATACAAGTCGAAGAGTATATACTCAAATACAGTTGCAAGGTCATAGAGTATACACACGAATACATAGTCAAGTCAGAGTACTCACTCGAATACAATTGCAAAGTAAACCTTTGAATACATGTAAGGCACACATAGTATACACAGGATGGCAGGACGACTGCTCTGATACCACTGTAATGCCCCCTTTTTATAGAAAACACTTAAACCTGAATTTGCATAAAAATGATTCTCAAATAGAACAATAAATAAGATCAATGATGTTGCTTTCATTTCATTACTTGTTAAGGATTATTTATTTCCTAATTGTTATTTGTGTATTGATAACCATTCCATAATTCCTATTCCTTATTACTTTTCCTTATGGAACTAGGCTTACATGTATAGGGCGCGCTGAAACTATCTCTTGACCCAGCCTATGGGAGACATGGTCCCAGCCTACGGGCCTTCTTACGGATGGGATTACTCCGCCTCTCCCCACAAGACCTAATATTCCATAATGAATGAAGTAATAGAGAAATATATATAGAAAAGTGACAACTACGTTTATCTCTCCACGTCATCTTCCTTCTATTCCTTAAGGATGGGGAATTATATGTCTCGGGCGCGTTGAACCCTCTCCAATGCACCATGAATGGAATTACTCCGCCTTTCCCTTGTCTAGGGCGCGTTAAACCCTCTCTAATGCATTGTGATGAAATTACCTCGCCTTTCCCTAACAAGACCGCCTCTCCTAGGGCATTGAAAGAGATGGAAGGATGAGATGGTTATTGTATATATTCCTATATGACTTAATATGTAAATCATAATACTTTTTAAAATATATGTAAATCATAATTGGGGTTTCCCATTTATTATTCATGATTCACATAATATATATTTCTACTTGTTACACCGTGGGGTTTTCCCATTTTTGACCATATAAATTTAATTGAACAAAATATACATTCAGATTTTCATTATGAATTAACTTCATGCTATACACCTATATACTCAGATCATTTTCTGGATCTAATATCTACTATTATTAATTATAGGATATTCACTATTTACATACATGTTCACTGCCCCTGCAGATAGCAATTTCTGCACTTTAATTCCTTTCGTTGGAGGTCCGTTCTCTTTTTCCTTCAATCTGCTGTTTCTGTTTTCTTCCCTATTTCTCCCCATACTCTTCTCTTATTCTTTATACCTCTTTATGCCTTTTCATTTGAAGAGATACACCTCTTTATCTCTTAATAAATATGAGATCGGTGCTCTTAAGAAGCCCGATTACCTTTTTTAATATAATTTAAAATATTATATGGATTAATGAATCCATATACATATTATGATTAATAATATTTATTGATTAATTCTATTTCATGTTTCTTATAATATTTAGACAAGTAATATTTATATTATTAATTATATTTATATTTATGTATCATAAGACATTTGTCTTATATATATATATTTATTATATGATAATTATATTATAATAATATCTATTTATATTTATTTTTATATTATAAATATATATATAATATCATAATTGTTTTCTTAGATTTATTATTTATAAATACAATAATAATAAAATATTCATATAATAATATGTAATATTATTTATTAAATATTATATTATTATTGTTAGAAGCATTCAAATGGACATGATGTTTAAATCTTTAATTTAAACAATGGCTTAATATCGGGACATGACACGCCCTGGCTTCTGGAGGAGCTTGAGTATCATTCACCCACTGGAGTCTTGTTTAGGCGCCTTGAAATACCTAGGCGCTCAGTCAATGTTGTTTGATCACAACTTGGCGCCTAAGATGACTTTACTCCCTTAAGTCAAAATCTCATCTCATCTTTCATAAATACCTCTAATCCAAGTGGATTGGAAGCAACTCCTAGGTTAGGCACACCTTTAGGCTTGCACAAGGAGGGATTTGCGCCTAAACTTGAAATAATCATCTCCCCTGCAAATGCTTACATTTGAAGTCATCAAGGTGAGTTAGAACACTATTCCCAATGAGCGCCTTGATTGAATGAAAGATTTAAAGACCACTTCTCCATTTAGGCGCATATCAGAGTAGCTACCACTAGGCGCACATTTGGGAGGATTTGGCATGGAAAATGCGCCTAGCTAGACTTAGCCAATTTCCTGTGAATTTTGAAGTGTATGATGTTTCAAAAGTTGCTAACATCATCTCCACAGATAGCGCCACTCCTTGCCTCATGCCCTGACAACTTGAACAGATGAAATGGCTCTCAGACTTAGCCAAACTTTAAGTTTCTGACTTGGATCCTGCAAAACAAAAGAATTGAGTTTGTCAAAAACCACTTCATTCCCTTATCATTCTGAATTAGCCTCCGGGAATGAGCAATAGGCTAATCCATTATACACTTGATGATCAAGCCGGAAACGGGGACATGACACCACTTCATTTCCTTATTATTCTGAATTAGCCTCCGGGAATGAGCAATAGGCTAATCCATTATACACTTGATGATCAAGCCGGAAACGGGGACATGACACCACTTCATTCCCTTATTATTCTGAATTAGCCTCCGGGAATGAGCAATAGGCTAATCCATTATACACTTGATGATCAAGCCGGAAACGGGGACATGACAGTCCCTGAATTGACCTCCTAACCATTGTTATTAGCCTACGGAAGTCATGTGATATGCTAATCTCCACCATATGTATGACTGGGCTAAATGGGGGACATTACATTACTAGTCTATTCTACCTTATTCTACTTAGAAAACAATCAATTCATCCATAATGATCATAATATAAAACATAAATCACTTCATACGTATAATTGTGTAAAATGGATGGAAATGAGATTTTTAGGAATCTTTTTTTAATACAAAAAGGCATGCTCAGGGATATAACAAGGATGTAGAATAATATAAATTTCGAGGGCTCATCAATCAGAATAATGTGCAATATAAAATACAACTAGTTGGCGAATAGTTTGTAATGTCCCCGTTTAGGATATTCTTGATTTCTTCACCTGTACACAAGAATATCTTCTAGAAAGGAACATTAGCAATATTAGAGATCAATAATGAGATCAATACATACCATCATGATCATAATTGATAACAATGAACAAATACATATATTCAAATGCATATATATATATATATTTTCATACTTATTTGGGCCTCATGATATACTTCGGGAGTGGTGATTGCCGTGCCAGGTCGCTAATCTAACCTAACTGTTAACCCTAGCGGAGGCGCAGAATATATTCGTTAGGGCGCTAAATAACAAAGCTCCACTGCCATAGGCCCAAGGGTTTCATTGCTACACTTGGCAATTCTTCATCACTTGGCTCAAGGGTTTCATTGCTACACTTGACAATTCTTCACCGCTTGAGGGTCACCTACCATGTAAGACTATTAGTAATAATAAATCGTCGTTCCCTAACGATTACTCGTTAAGGCGCTGAATAAAATCATCCCTAACGATCCACTCGCTCTCGTACGATGATAGACAAGATTAACGACGTTGCAATGTCGCACTCATCCCTAGTATATTATGAGTAAGGTTAGAGAGATCATACCTGTTGTGACCTAATCACACATCGCCCCATTGCAAATGGGGACCCCCTTTTTTTTTGAGCTCTCCTACTTTGCATTAAGTTTTTTGATGATGTCTTTAGTTTATTGCATGATGAAGTCAGTGGTGTTTGAGTCCTATAGTCCCCTGATGACCTAATCCTAATGTTTGAGATCCTGAAAATGACGAAGTCTGGTATCCTGATCCTAAAAATCCTAAAAATTGGCTAAGTCTGAAATCTGGTGGATCCTCAAAAATCTAGAATCTGCATGTTAAATCTGGTGGATCCGAGACCTATCTCAAACATCCTGAAAGGTATATTGAAAAATATTTAAAGTATAAGAAATTCAATATATTTTTCAATATACCTTACCCTCTGGGACTTCCACTTCTAGGTGCAAATTCACTCTAAGTACTTAGGCGCATTTCTTTGCTTGTACAACCTCAAAACTCCGCCTAGAACTCTGGGCGCCTTTTATCATCAGACAACCTCAAGATTGCACCTTGAGCAAGGAGAGGGTAAACTAAGGCGCCTTGATTGAAATTGGTGTAGGGAAGCCTTAAACATTGAAAATTTGACAAGGAAGCGCCCTATAAGTCTAGGTGCCAGTTCACTCCTAAATAACACCATTTGAGCGCCTTGAGTTAGAAAGCAGTTTAATTTGTCAATTTTGAGCGCCCTGAGGAGTTAAGACTCCAAGATTGTTTCTAAGTGCATTTTCAAGGCAAGGCGCATTTTCCACCAAGATCACTTCATTCTGGCGCCCTAGCATGAGGAGTATATAAGTCAATAGGAAAAAAGGCGCCTAGGAGGCAAATGAAGGGCTAAGTGGCGTTTTAAATAGCATCAATTCACCTTGAGTTTCCAATAAATACATCAAATTGAGCATCATAGCTTTAGGCGCTAGTTCCCCATGTTTAACATCATTTTGACGCCTACAAGAGGAATCAAGTTGGGATCAATCAATGATGAATGCATTGAAGTTTAACAAGTTCATAGGAGTTTATACGACTTTTAGAGATCATAAAAATGGGAAGTAAACATCACATTAAGGTTAAGCACCTAAACATGTTCAAATCATCATCAAAGAGCGCCTTCAATTAGAATAAACATCTGAGGACCTTAGGCACCATTTCTTGTAGTTTTAATCATCATGAGCGCCTAGGAGGGAAGTATAGGTTTATGCACCCAGCATCAAAGAAACATGCATCAAATCATTTGAAGGAGTGAGACACTTCTATTTGATCCTTAATAAGTATTTGAACCTATGAAAATGGAGCAAGTAGTCCCTTAAGTGTCAAGGCGCATTCTCTTGTTTTTTTTATCTAGTTTTGGCACCTAAGAATGCAGAGTGTTGGAAATTGTCAAATTAGCTTAGTGAAGGTGCTTGAAGTAATGAAATGCCAATCCAACAATAAGTCTCTCTCCTAAAAGTTTTTGCTTTATAACTAGAGGTCTCATCTAGAACATGAACTTGCAGTAATGAAGAGTCTTGATCAAATCCAAATAATGAACACTGAGACCAATCCTGATGTATGTTTGAGATCCTGAAAATGACTAAGTCTGGTAGCCTAATATCCTGAAACACTGAAAAATTGACTAAGTCTGAAATCTGGTGGATCCTCCAAATTCTATAATCTACATGTTAAATCCGGTGGATTCGAGACCTATCTCAAACATCCTGAAAGGTATATTGAAAAATATTTAAAGTATAAATATATTTTTCAATATACCTGTCCTTGGGGACTTTTAGTTTTGGGCGCAAATTTGCTCTAGGATCTTAGGCGCATTTTCCCACTTGCAGAGACCCAAAAGTGCGCCTTAGGTGGAGACTTATATGTGCGCCTAGAGGAAAATCAACTTTCAACCACTCCAAAAGATGGCGCCTTGATTGGAATTGATATAAAAGGCCTTAAACATCAAAAAATTTGATAAAGGAATGATTCAAGAGACTAGGCGCCCTTTCTATGTCCAAATGATCATCAAATTGCACCTTGAGTTGAAGTGGATAAGTTTAGGCACCAGTCCTTGTTGTTCTTGTCATTTTGGGTGCCTTGATGTGAGATGAGGTCTAATGATAAATGGCGCCTAAAGAGATATCCCCCTCTTCAAGATTCTAGGATTGGTCTAAGTCCACAAAAACACATTTATGACTTAGGTACTTTTCATGATTCAAACCATCAACAAATTGCGCCTTAGATGAAGTAAAGATCTCTTAGACCTTGGGCGCCATTTCCTATTATTTTTGCCAATTTGAGCGCCTTGGAGACTGAATGGTGTCAAGGCTAAGATCTAACGCCCAATTGAATGATCTCTTGCAAAGACAAGACAAGTGGAAGACTAGAAGGTTTGGGCGCATTCCTCCACCTCAAAAGCCTTCTCTAAGTGCCTTGATATGAATAATGTGAAGTGAATGAATCTAGGCGCTCTTTCAACCTCAAAACAACCACAAAGTGCGCCTATCAATGAAACAAGTTTTAATCATCATCATGAGCGCCTAGCAAGGTAGGTTGGACTCCACACGTATTTGAATATCTTCTTGAACCTCCATGATGACTTAGAATCATAAAACCTTGAAGTGAACACCCATTTGAACTTAGGCGCCATTTCCTACTTCGAGCATCACATATTTGCGCCTAGGCATGGGGAAGCTTAAAACCATGCAATTTGATGTTACCTTGATCCAAAATTGAAGCAATCAACTAAATAAGTTTAGGCACCAGTCCTTGTTGTTCTTGTCATTTTGGGCGTCTAAGGAAGAAATCACATCTAGGAGTGGGCGCTTGAAAGAGAGAAGCCTTCTAAGGCTTGTTTAATTGATTGAAATCACAAGTGACAAGCATAAAGCTAAATAAATTTAGGCGCACTTTCACCTATCTGCAAACCTAAATGGGCGCCTAGGAGGAAATTACATGAAATGACACTTTTGACTAGGTTCCTTGAGGAGGATAAACATTCTAAGTCATTCCCATTGTTGAAGATCACATAAATGGCGAGTATAAGGTCATTTAGGCTAGGGCGCACTTTAGCACTTCTACAACACTAGATGTGCGCCTTCATGAAATGACACTTTTGACTGGGTTCCTTGAGGAGGATAAACATTCTAAGTCATTCCCATTGTTGAAGATCACATAAATGGCGAGTATAAGGTCATTTAGGCTAGGGCGCACTTTAGCACTTCTACAACACTAGATGTGTGCCTAGATTAGAGAAAGGTTATTCATATGTTTAAAGTTATTTCTTTGTGCTTATGAAGTAATTGATGTTGTTTCCTTGTTTGTTTTGCAGGAATATGGAGTGTTGGTGAAGCTAAGGAGTCATCTCAAGAGCAAGCACCTGAATCACCTTCAAGTTGCAGAGGAAACACCACTCCAAAAGGCTCACATCAATTTCGACATACTTCATCAAGTTGCATCATGTCCGGAGACCTTCATCTATCCCTTCAAGTTCCATTCATCTTCAAGTATCAACTAGCTTCTTCATCAATCATTGCTTCAAGATATCATAAGGCAAGGGCATTCATCCATTCAACTTCAAGTTCCTCTTGAATCTTCAAGTCTAAGAGAGATCTCCTACTTCAAGTCATGAAGGAAGTAGCATCATCATATACAATACTCTCTATCAAGAAGTATCAAGGAAGATCATTCCTACATCTTGCAAGAAGAAGAACAAAGTTAGACAAATGAAGCAACATGTATCATACTCATCCAGTTTACAAGAAGAATGAACAAGGCAGATCAACAAGATACATCTCAAGTGTTCATCATCAAAAGCAATCACATCAAAGGTATCACATACAGATGATACAATTTGGGAATATCCCCATAGAACAAATTGAATTAACAGTTGAAATCTACAAGTTTACTGAGGTGGCATCTATGTGGCATGTACCTATCATCCTCCAATCATAATCAGCCACATCATTCAGCCGCATTCAATGTATCTACAACAAGAAGGAAGCCAAAAGGATGCCTATGTGGAAGATGCTCTAAAAGATTCCATCTTATCCTATCTTCTTGGAAAATGTGTCTTCATTGCCTCTCCTATGCACTAAAAATAACAAGTTGTAACTACCTACTGAGGTGGCATGATCTGAGCCCTTGGCTATCTAAATTGATCCAAGCCATTCATTGTATTTCTGGACCACTATATAAAGGCCTTGTTGCCTCATTTGTAAAGGAGTAGTCAGTAGTCATTAGTTTTGTAGGAGTAGAGTAGGAAGAGACTCCCGAAATTCTCTGAGAGGACTTGAAGTTGTTGTAAATATTTCTCAAGATTAATGCAAAGACATTGGAACTCATTTGGTGTTTAAGTGTTGTCTTGTGGAATCACATGGTTTCTTGTACTTTGATGAAATGGAGAGATGTTTCAAAGTAGATTAGAGCTCTTTGATGTTATGTGTGTTTGTGTTGAATATTTGATCAACTCCTAGCTCATGCTTTTAACATTCATCACTGGTGAAGTGTTGTGTAAAGCTAGTCTGAGCCTCATTTGCTTAAGTTCGATTGTGGATGCTTGTTTGAGCTACGCCATTCGATGGGTGTTTATATGAGCCTTCATGATTTGAAAACCATTCGCATACCTTAGGAGATTGCACCAACTTCATGTAGTTGTAGGCATCCTTGGCGAAGTGGAGTTAGGTTGATTAAGGAGTTTGTCTATTCGTACATCATCATTGCTTCATTGACCTTAGATTAGCCTTTCTGAACCCTTATCTTTTGTTTTTCTTTATTATTGATACATCATCCACACTGAAGGAGAAATAAGCTAAGTGAATGATGAAGAATTCTAATGTAAGTCCCTTTGTGATAATCAGCAAGATCACATGTAATCACTGAGTTCATCCATCATAAATCATAAGAAAGGAACCTTGGAGTTGTCTTGATTGATCACTTTGTTTAGCATTCGAGAGGCTTTACTCAAGAGAGAGTGGAATACTCTAGTGTTTTACTCTATTGTTGACTTGTCGAAAAACAATCATCAACAATACCGATATTGAATTTGTCTTCTTAAATGATTTGCGATATTCTAGTGATCCTTTGGATCACAAAGATAATACTTTCTTATGAATATTGTTCTTTCAATGGGAACTAGATATCATACCATCACTATCGGATGGATAAATATATATGGCAATACTTTGCCTTAGTAGCTTTGTTTCAATATAGATATATAATTATTTTTTGATTAGATTGATAATAAAGATCATATGATGATATAAGTAATTGTAAGATACCCAACTAATTCTACTAAAATTTTTCCTTAAACGAGTTTACTTGCATTTCATTCATCAACTACTCAACAACTTAATGATGTATATCAAAGATAACAACTTGAATGATTCAAACTTGATGCTGGGTACTTATATTCTTAAATTGATTTGCAAATGTCTTATTACAATGAGGATGCCTTCAAAGGCATGAATACACAGTCCTTATTCAACTTGATTACAAGAAAGGCCTTGATGCCTTGATGTCTACAATAACTTTTCAATTGATCAACTCTAATGGACTCAATGATGTCAACTGAATGTCAACACCTCACAATATCACAAGGGAGCATCACCTTGTTAGTTGAGGGAGCATCACCCCAACACTTGAAACTCGCAGGCCTTAAGATTACAAGCTCAATAGCTTTGTAGAGAGAATTTTGTCAAAATGAATAGATATCAAATGAACGAGAGAGCTCCTCCTTTTATAGGCCTTCCAAAGGCACTGAAGGCACGTTTTTCAATGCACAAAGAGGAACCAAGGCACGTTTACCAAGAAGCATATCCAAGGGAATATTCCATCTGATGACTCATTCTGAGTTGGCAAGCTTACCCAGAGACCTTGACACGGATCCCGAAGACATTCTGTCGACCAATGAGAGCTCAGGTAGTTACAACTACCTTATCTGCTGACTAGGCACCAAATGTTGACCCAAGCGCCCAACTAAGCTAGCAGAGTCATGAATAGGCGCCTTTCCAGGCTAGGCGCATTCTGGAGGTGAGAAAATAGGTAGGAGTGCGCCTTGCATGTAAGATGACTTTCCTTGACGATTCTTCAAGTCTTGATGTTCTGGGAGGTGGAATGCTTCATCCCGGAAGTGAGTGCCTATCTTCTAATGTTCGAACTTCTTCTGGCTCACTCTATAGCTAGGCGCTAGAATTAGGCCATTTTCACTGGGAAGTACGCCTTACAAAGTTCCTTATATGACAGGATCATAGAGGAGTAGAATTGTGCCTTAGGAGAGTGTTTGAACCCTAGGCGCTAATATGAGGTTGCAGAAGCATAGATAAGCGCCTAGTGGAGTTGGATGCTTTCAACACTCAACATCATTAGTGAAGACTTTTGGACTTGAATTCAAGATTAAGCGCCCAAATGAGTTCTCTGGAATCTAGGCGCTCATGTCATGCATTATAAGTTCTAGGCGCCAGTTTGATGCTCCATCACAAGGAAAGTGCACCTACACTTGCAAATATCTTCTTCTGGGTCTAGGCGCTAGTTGAAGGAGGTGAATGCCAAGAAAGGCGCTAAGCAAGAAGTCTTTTGGAGCCTTCCAATCACACACAAACACTTGATTAGAAATAAGATAACTTTCTCCCAAGTCAGGCGCTTCAAGGGAGTAGTTGGAACATGAATAAGCGCCAACTTCTCTAGGCGCAAGCCCAAACTTGTTGAGGATATACAAGGAGCCCAAATGCCCTTTCCAGATGATAGGCGCCAAAGTGAAGGTAGAACTTGGCCTTGGTGGCATGAGGCGCTATCTGGAGTATGCTATTCCAAGGAAGTGCGCCTTCTTGCTCAGAGTGATCCAAACACTCCAAAGTCTTCAGTAGTCAATTCCAACTCATGAAATGCCTTCCTTCATGCTCCAGAGATATGATGGGCACAAAAATGCCTCCAGAGTGTGCCTACTCTTTAAGAATGCAAAACAAAGTTCAATGGTGCTAAGAAACTTAGGTGCTTCTTAGTGAATGAGTTGATAGCTTTAATTGGAGATTACCTTGCATCAATAAGATCAATTCAAGCTTAGGCGCTCAATAGGAATCTCTCCAAAACTGGCGCCTTTGAAAGGTTGCGCTAGCAAGAAATGGCGCCTTGATCCCTTAGGCTCATGTTCAATGTAGAGGAATGCTTCAATTGGTGCCTAGGTTTTCTTAGATAAATTTATGAACTCCAAACTAGGTTTGATACTTCTGGATGCTCAACTGGGGTTCAATGAACTAGCGCCCTAGGTGCAATCTTGATTTAGGAACAATCATGGAGTAGTGCCTTAATTCCTTGACATAAGTTTGGCGCCATAAGTCCTTCAAACACATTCTGACTCCTTAAAAATCTCTCCTAAATGCTTAGGCGCCATTTCAAGGTCCTGAAATCATGAATTGGCGCCTTATTGCTTTGGGCGTATATTTTGGGTGATGCAACCTGACACTTGCGTCTTATAAAACTTCATCTTAGGAACCTATCCACTTGGTGAAATACTTCATAACAGGTTGCTTCTATGCTAGGCGCTTGTTAGGGAAATCTGGAGTGAAATGGGCGCCTAAACTCCAAAGCTTCCAGACTTAGTCAAATTTTAGGTTTCTGACTTTGTTCCTGCAAAACAAAAGATTGGGTTAGTCAAAAACCAATTCATTCCCTTATATTTTAGAATTAGCCTCCGGGAATGAGGAATAGGCTAATCCATTCTTTACTTGATGATCAAGCCAGAAACGGGGACATGACAGTAATGCTGATAAGAATACCTTGTAGAGCTGTTGTGATGGTGGCTTCTTGAATAATATAATCTGCTGATAAGAATTCAGTATTGTCTATGATACAATGACAGATATAGCTTTTTAGGCTGATTTGTATGTTTAAGACTGCTACTCCTGAATATGTGAATATGTGAATATCTTAGCTTCTTTATTGCTGATGTTGATAACTGTTTGTAGGAAAATAAATATATTAGAATAATAGATATCTGGATAATTGATGGCTGATGATATATTATGTGCTGCTGATATATAAGGATGTATATATAACTCTGATTGGCTGATGCTTAGGAATGATTGCTGATGAAGATGTTTGATGCATGTTATTGCTGATTCCATGAGGATTCATTTGTATTGTCTTGTGATTCATTGCTGATATGAGATGACTGTGATTGTTTTCTGCTGAAGATGAAATGATCACTGATGGATTTATTAATATTTGAATGCTTGCTGGGACTGTTTATTCCATCTGTTTTCTGCCTGATATCATTCGATGATTGATGAGATGAGATAATGCTATTGCTGTCCCATCGATCCTCCTTATGTATATGTCTATGACCAAAAGGAGTGTCTCTTCATTTTTTCACAACACTTATTGAGAATAAATCACACCTTTTGTGTAATGTCCCCATTTTGAGCTAAGTTATATTTTTTAGTTGAGCTTGTTTCTATACATGGAGAACCGGAAAGTTGGTTTATGTCTATACATGGAGAACCGGAAAGTTGGCTCAACTAGTATGTTATCTGAAAAATGCAATATTAAAATTGTATTTTCAATCATTTGATTGATTTGTTAGATGATGGAATAAAAGGGAAAATGAAATCTTTAATTACATTTTCTCTAATCTATTTTTATGGAGTTTTGTATGGAATAAGGAATTACTCCAGGTGGGACCTATTTTATAATGTCATCAGATAAAGCCAATGTTGGAGGAGTGCATTCGCCCATGAAGGAAGATAGGTCCAAGCTTATGAAGATATGATTCCAAACGGCTATCCTTGAGGTTGTTTGAATTGCATATGATGTGGCGATTCATTGAATAAAGCAATTTGCATTGGATGATGATCCCAACGGCTATCTAGGAGGGCGATTAGCATTTATGAATTCATATGCATTGTTTAGAGTGCCAACGCCTTGTGCAATGAGGCAATTCCATTGGATCATGTGCACATGAGGAGGATCGATGCAAGCAAGAGATATGTTAATGTCATTTGAAGATTTTAAATGAGGTAGTGCTAGCCGCCCATCATGAAGAAGAAGATTTTAAATATTTGTTAGCAATTACCTATGGATTGACTAAGCACTTTGAAGGTTTTTTAAATGCTAACGCCCAAGTTGTTGAGAATAGCCCAAGCCATGTGGAGAGTTTAAATGCAAAATAAAGATTTTAAATGATTGTGTGCAAGCATTTCTAGCCGCCACCTATGATAGTAGAGTTTTCATTGCTAGAGGATCGATCCACATGTGAAGGAGATGAATTTCATTTAAAACAATTAAAGATTGATTTTAAATGAGAGTTCATAGTTGCAATTCATTTAAAATATTTCAAGGCTCTTGTTCTTCATTGGTGGAACTCAACCTACATTCCAAATTGTCAAAGAGAAGGAACGCCTACCATTGAAAAGGATAAATAGAGCTCTTGGACTTCAATTGAGAAGGATTGATGTGTTGGTATGTTTTCTTATTCCTTTTGTTTGACTGAGAATTCCGATTTTCATGTCATTTTGCAAGGTGATGACCCCATACTTTATGTGAGGTGATATTATTCAAATATTCACCATTGAGCTTAAATTTGCAGGTTGTTGAAGAGTTTTGGAGTGATAAGACATCATTGAGAACCCTTGGTTTCATTGCTTTCAAGCCAAGGTAGCATTCGTAGGGTTTGGAGATATTAATGGAAGCTTATATTATATTCATGTGATCTGATTTTTCATTACAGTCAGCTGATACAAGTGAATTTCAGGGTTTTATGAGCTATATTGCAATAAGGAATGATATATGAAGGCATTGGAGTCTTTGGATGATCCATCGCTAGTCTAAGGAAGAGCCAAATTGGAGTTTGCAAGCGATCTGGGCATGCTACAGCTGCTGATAATTTATGAGAGTCATACAAAAGTCTGATACAGTGAACAATTGAAGACATTCAGTCCTTTTTAGAGCTTTTGAAGATCTTCTACATCCATCGGCTAAGGCTTGGGTTTCATCACTTGGCATAGGAGATAGAATTCGTAAAGTTTGCAAAAGATAATCTTCAGCTGGGCAAGTATTTCAATGGCAGCATTATGACAGTGGTCTGATACAGAGTTATTTGCATGTCAAAATGGACCTTATGTCTTGATTCAATTGACTCAAGTTGTATAATTGTTCATACCTCAAGCTTTGTATCAAGTTTGTATGCATTTGGTTGACATTTCATCTTCATTTGATGGTCTGATGTAAAACAGTGAGAGTCTGATTTATGGAACAGCGAGCTCTTGTTGTGTTTCATTTCATCTTTCAATCAGTGATTTGTTAAGTGTTTGATGTTTTTATTGATTACTCACAAACAGTTGCAAAACATCTTATTTATATCATAAGTAGGGTCTCTTACATTTTGTTCTTCCTAAATTGTACCTCTTAATAACTGTTTGCTGCCTTTAGTATTACCTAAACCGCAGCCTTCAATATTGACCGCTGCCCTCTAAATCACCATCGCTGTCTTTGTTTATCATTAATGGTTCTTATATAGATTAGTCGCTGCAAAAGTATATTCACTGCCTCTTTATAATATGAATCGCATTTTATAAGATTCGCTTTGCTTGCCATTTCTCATGTGTTTTCCCTTTAGTAGAGTCAATCGCACCTTTTCCATATTACAAATTGTGCCTTGTTAATCATATCACTTCATATCTTATATGACTTTGGTCGCTGCATATGTCAACGACTTCTTTTAAAGTCATCGCTGCACTTTTTATCATAGTTTGTCTTTTGTCCTTTTTTAATAAACTTTGTCTTGTCTTTATTTGCTGATCTATTTGATCGCTGACTGCAGCCCCTTTAATGGGAATCAGCCCCTCTATAATATTTAATATAATTACTTTGTAATCTTTAATTTATAATATTTATTTATGTAATATAATAATATATATTATTTGATTTATAATATTTATATTAATTAATTCATAATATTTATTTATATAATAAATATTATAATAATATTTAATTTATTAATATTTATATATATATTTATTTATTTAATACTTTATAATACTTAATTTATTATTGTAAATATATTAAATCTATATTACTTAATCGATTGACGACATATTCATATCTTTAATTTGAATGAATAGTACATAATCAATCCGGTTAATAGAGGGACATGACACAGTTGCTCACAATATCCCTAATAAAAGATGGATCATCAAAATATGGGCATCATAATTAACACTTGGATTATTCATCTTGAACTCTGTGTTTGCATTCCTTGTACATCAATAACAGACCATTGTGTTGACTTATAGAATTGTGCATTGGGTGTTCTTGTCTATTTTATCTTTGTGCTTCCAAAAATATGGACTTGGCAAAAATCCATTGTAACACAACATTAAAAGACTATCAAGTTTATAACACTGATAAATTACTCTTCACATGTTAGTAAGATTACTTATTTTGCATATATGGTGTGTATTAAATTTTGTGGTGATATATTTTATGGAGTAGAAAAATGTTTGGACTCGGTTTAAAACCTCAAGATGATATCTAGGAAGTGCAACGTGAACATTAGCCATGCATGAGATGTGATCCTTTAGTTGTGTTGTCTTCATAAATAAAAAGATGTAGTCAACTTGTGTTGCTTTCTTTCTTACATGAATATCATATATCACTTGGCTTCCATAATATTCTTTTTTCATAGAGAAGTTTTTTTTCTGTGCCATAGGGGAATTACTTGTAGTACTTAATCATATTGAAATTATAGCCCTCTTTTGTTTCATATATACTACAACGATTTGAATGGATAAGAACAATAGACTTGTTGGATCTCAAATATAGGTTAACTAGGTTGGATCCATGAAGGTACTAATCTTTTGGATTTTACTACCACATCTTTAATGGAAAACATTCCTCGTATAGAATGCTGTCAATGCACTTGGTAGGCATCTTAATTGGCTGTCATACTATGGGTGGCCTTGGATATTTTTTTTAGCTATTTAAGTTATTCACAACAAAATATCCACTCCTATTGAACTCTTGAGAGACCAGATCTCCTGACTAGATTCTTTGATGTTTGACTGAAATTTAGAAATGTCATCTTGAATGTTTTTAATTAGGGTAAATAGGTTTTAAAATTTCATCTTGGATGTTGTTTCTAGCTTAGTTTTGTTATTCTGCATGCATGGTCTCGTTTGTTTTTCATGTTATTATCTGAAGCAAAAGCAGTAGTAGCAATATTTACTTGGTCATGTAGACATTGTGCAATGAAGAATGATGTCTATTGCATCTTTCATGGAGTAATACTTTCTAATTGTCAATTACTTTGTGATGGTTAACTTGTAGGCCTCAGAGCTTTCCTCTTAAAATGACTGGCTGGCCCACACAATTAGAAGCTTATGCTTTCTTGGTTGTCAGCCCTCCATCTATGGCTCAACAATTTGAGAAGGTTTGCAACCTTACTTCGGTACTCTACATCCTTTTGACTATACCATTGGGTGTTTGTCATTTATTTAACTATTGTATTGTCATGATACATTGAATTTGTCTACAAAGAAAGGAAATTTCCCATATAAAGATAATAAGCAGTACCTAAAAATACTTGTGTTGTTAGTAGAAAATTTAATTGGATATCATAGTTTTTATCAGATGAATTTTGGTAGATTAGAGGAAACCATTGTTGAACTTCCAAGAGAGACTGTAGCACCAGTTATCCTATGCTCCTTATCAGGTCTACATGTCATTAACTTTGTTTCAAACTCATCTATTTTGATCGCTTCACTTTGATAATGTTGATCGCACCCTTTTGTCTTTTACCACTGCCTCATATCTTCTTGTATCTTAATCGCTCCTCATAGAAAGAATAGTATTCCTTAATATTGATTTCAATCGTCCATGTATTGTTAATCGGTCAACTTACCATAAGACTTTTGTCTTAGTATAGAGAGCGCTGCCCTTTTTTCTATATATTACTTTAATATATTTATATTATTATATTATAATAATATTTAATTTAATATTTATATTTATTTTTATATAATAATATTATTTAATATTGTTTATTAAATATTAAATATTAATAATATTTATTAAATATTAATACATACACAATTATTTTGAGGAGCACTCTTTATCATTCAATTTGACTATGGAAGGGACACGACAAACATCACCTTTCAATAAAGCAACTTCATCGTCTTATCATGATGTTTAAATCTTTAATTTAAACAATGCCTTAATATCGGGATATCACAGTAAACTTTGCATTTTACATATTGCTTTTGGCTGAAAATGATTTCAGTTGATTCAAGGTGGTGTTCCCTTGATATTTTGTGGTTTGGAGATGATCCCAATCCACCATGTGAGGTGAATTCATATGGGAGTTCATCATTGGGCTTTATTGGTGATTTGTGATGGTGATTTTGCTTCATTCAAGCTAGGGTTTGACAGGGATCTTGATTTTCAGCTAGCTATGGAGTCTCATATTCAGATTTGAGTGTGATTTTGATGTATTTTCATGAATAAAGGCTTGGAGAGGGTTTAGACATGGATCGCTTGGCAAAGGAGGTGATTTTTGATGATTTTCTTCACTCATACAAGGTCTGATTTTTGTAACAGCAGTCTGGAATTTTATTTCAGTTTTACATCTGAGTGAGTTTTGTGATATTTGTTGAGCATTCATCATTCAATTTGGCATTCCAGTCCTAGTCGCTTTAGTCTAGGGCCAATCACTTCACATTTTGAGGACTTTTGAGGCATGCAATTGTGATTTTCAGTCACTAGGGTTTGTGACAACAACATACAGCTTCATGACAGCAGTATACAGGGTTGTAACAGCAGCATATAATCATTTCCAGATTGATATGATCATTGGACTTCAAGGATTGCTATTGTACTTCATGATCTACACTTTGTACTAGGGTTTGGTTTCATATTTTGGTGTAGTTGCATGTATTTAGAAGTCTGAAATCTATATCAGACTTAGTTGATTGTAATACCCAGCCATCTTCAAGTGTAATCATCTCTACATTCAATAAAGAAGATAAGCTTGCTTTCTGAGTATATTCATCCTTGTTTTATGTGATTTATTTGGTTAAGTTTTATCATCTTTTCATGTTGTTTGGATGTGAATTTGCAACCTTTCCATCTCTATGATATTTAAAACACATTGGTGAAAGTACAAGTTAAAAACCCTAGGTATTTTGCAAGCAAAACAAATCAGAAATTTTCAGACCGGGGAAGGAAAAAATTCAATTAGAGCTAGTAAGGTTTCTTACACACAATGAAAGAGGTAATTCAACTGATGGTGTATAGTTTCCAGAATATTGATGATATCACATGTTCTCGCTTTCCTAGAAGGGTTGCTATACTTAAAACATTTGCAAAAATCAGATTGAATAATATTATTTTGGATTTGAGACTGAATGATTTGATCTACAGAATGTTTCTTCAGTTCTTTGCCACAGTCAGGAAAGAACATGCTAATAATGTTATTGCAACCATACAAACCATTATGGTTTTGACTATTAATGAGTGATGATGTGCCACAATCACTTCTTTCTATCCTATCAATTAACAGGAAGAAGGATGACCATGGAATCCTATCAGTTAAAAAGGACTTAGCTAAAAAGGTGATTGTTCAGTGTGAGAAGAAGCTAAAACCTTTCTTGGTTAATGAGGAGCAGGTGGATGAAGAGGAGTTCATAGCAGAACATTTGGATGGAGAAGATGCCTTGACATATGAGGAATATGTGACAGAGCCTCAGAATGACATCTTAAACATGCATATAACTAGTGATGATGAGATTGTGCACAAGGAACAATACAAAACAACAACCTTGGTTTCAGGTTCAGAATTATCCAATGATGTCTCTGAGACTATTAACCTTCTTGATGACACTATTACTAATGATTGGATAGCTGAGATCACTAATGTACCTTCAGAAGAAGAGCATGTTGAGGGTAATTATGATGATGTCTTCAAATCAGCTAATGATGATGATCCCTTATCTCATCCTAGTAATTGTAACTTAGAAGGCTTTTGGTTTGACTTCCAAACCAAGCCTATGAAGAGGGATGCTTATGATGATTTCAGTACTAGTGAGTTGGAGAGTGCCAACACCACATATTGAGATTGATGGTAACAAAGGGAGTATGATCACTTATCTTTTAGGAGTTCCAAGGTATAATCCATTTCTATTTCAAGGCATCTTATTTGGGTGTAAGGTCATGCGCTTCTTGATAGTGGAGCTACTCATAACTACATTGATGAGAGTTTGGTGGTTAAGAAGGGATTATATAGTGATGATTTTGAGAGATTTGATGTGACTACAGTAGGTGGTTTAATTATTCCATGCAAGAAGAAAATCAACAAGCTTAGTATTCTCTTTGGTGAGTATACACTTTGTGATGACTTCTATGTTTTTGATTTGAAAGATAATGACATTGTTCTTGGGTTGCAATGGTTACATTCACTTCATAGAGTCATTCAAGACTTTCACACCATGGAATTGAGTTTCCAACATGAGGGGAAACAAGTTACAATGAAAGCACTCAAGCCTACGTCGCCACACCAAATTACAACCAAGAGTATGAGAGTTATGGATAAAGAAACACTTCATTTTGATAATTCACTAGTACTTGCTATGCAAAAAGAGGACATTTATGTGAATTTTTCAATGTTTATCAGCATGGAGTAGGAAAACCATGATGGGGAATCACAAAACTTTAGGAAGTTTGTTGAATAGAAATGGAGGATTGTGGCACTTTTAGCAAAAAGGTTGCATAAACTCTCTTTTGCAAACCTTTTGCAGCATAGCGTATCACATGAGAAGTCATGCCAAAGTCCTAGATTAATTTGGGATCCGGGAATTGGTTGGAGTGTTTGGGCCTAATACAGATATGTCTCATTCGATTGCTTAAGGACAAGCAATCTCAGGGTGGGAGGACTTGTAATGTCCCCTTTTTGTCCTCCTTAGCTGAGTCGACTTCACCTAAGCCAAATTGAAGTTAAGTTGAGTCATTGTAGAAAAAGTGACTTGGAGAAAGGAAAGTCAGTTAAGTGAAGCTAATTTTGAAGTCACTTGGAGAAAGGAAAGAAATAACTTAATAAAATATAATAAAATGTCAATATTATTTTATTATGCAAGTGGGGCACACCACTTATGGATGTCAAAAAGAATTAAAAATGGCAAATTGGGGCAGACCTCTTGGAGACTTTATAAGGAGGTCATCTAGAGTTCATTTCATCATATTATTATTTTGTCAATTGCATATTGGAGAGTTTCCTTTCTACTGCAACTTTTGGTTCAGCTTGTTCTAAGGACAAAAACCCAATATCACTTGAGAGGTAAATCCACCTAGGGTTTACTATTGAGCATTATTGCAGGATTTTGGCATTGTAGAAGAGTTGTAAAGTCATTATTTTTACAGGTTACAGCTACTAGGGTTTTATCACCAAATTGGAAGATTTGTGCCAAATACCAATTTAGGATTTGTAATGTCCCCATTTTTTGCGAGCATCAATTATTTTTGGATTAGCCTATCATTTTGACCCTCGTAGGCTAGTAGTCTTGGTTAGAGGGTCTTCAGTGACTGTTGCCTAGTCATACGGGACATTACTTCTCATCAATTCGTCATTGGGTTCAGGTTTGGGCCTTTGCATATGTTATTTGGCTCAGTTTGGGACACTTACTATTTATAGTAAGTCATATTTGCGGAGATGCTATTTTTGGTAGGGCACCTGGACATAGGGCATTTACAGTGTTGGTCCTGATATTCAGTTGACTTAGTGAAATAATGATATTTGTGCAAGTATGCTATTTAATTATTAATAAAGGTGACTTTATTAATAATTAATTATTAAAGGGAAATTATAAAGTTATAAAGTCACTTTATGCACAATGGGGCCATGACCCTCAATTTAAGTGACTTAAAAGTGAATTAAATGATTATGATTTATGAGGTTAATTATTAAAGTAAATTATAAAGTCAAAGTGAGAACATGAATATATATCATTTAAATGATAATTAAAAGTGCATTTAATGAGACTTTATACTTGGGCGCCCAAATTGAAGAACAATGAAGATATTTCCTAAGTCAACATCAAAAGCATTAAAAAGGCATATTATTAATGATTTAATTGCACAAGGAGATCGACCTAATTGAGAGAAGTATATATTGAGCATCAAAAGCAAACAAAATTCTTTCTCGATGATTACTTGACTTTGTCATTTTGGTGTTTTGGGGATTTGAGCTTGAGACCTAGGGTTTCAGTCATCTTCAGCCATTGGAGAACGAGACCTCTTCAATGGATTTGCAATCTTGAGGCCGTGAAAGATCAGCTGAATCATTGCCAGAGTGTGGGCTTCAATCAGGAGTCCAAATTGTGCATATTGGAGAAGATTTGTTTAAGGGATTTGAACCAGATTTTCATTGGAAGGGCAAATCGACTTGTGGCAGCATTTGTTAATATTGGGCACACATTTTCAGAGGCCGTACTGCTGTACCTTCAATATCAGCAATTTGTGGAGTTTTTAGGGTGGAATTTATGGTGTTTCTTTACCTTAGCTTGGTTGCCTAGCTACTGCAGATATTGTTAGTGCAAAATAGAGTTTTTAGAGGAGTTTGACATTGTGTTAAAACTGATAATCATTTTTAGAGGGCCATATAGCTGCATGGTAAAACGTGGGACTGCTAGGAGTGTTTCTTTGGCATTTGGAGCAGTTATTCCTCTAATTCATGGTGCCTAGGGTTATGTAATATTGCTAAGACATTGAATGCATAATAACATTTGTTTTTGATAATATAAGGCGGCTAAACAAGGGGTTGAACCCTTACAAAAAACAAAGAGGCCTGAAGGCAGCAAGCATCAACAGTGCCTTACACCAGAAACAGCAGATACATCAATTACAAATTTCCAGCATAACCAGCAAAACCAGCCGCTAAAAACTAATGTCATAAAAACAGAGTAATAGAGTATCAGCAGTATAACAACAAAAACTAAGGAGGCAACATCTCTCCTTTCTAGACCATAGATTTAATAATATCATCCACTTTTTTAGCCAGATCGTCATTGTCAGCATTGACATGTACCCCCAGATTCTTCAGCACAGAGAGGTTGAGGAGAATAGAGGTCCTGAGCACAATGGAGAGATTCTATTCCAGCTTCGCAATGCGATCGCGCAGACCCGCAAGTTCATCCCCCAGACCATCATCAGTCTCCATAGCATCCTCAGGCTCTTCCACGAACATTTCCCCCGCATTGTTAGCATTTCTAGCAGAGTCAGCAACATCCTCAGTGGTAGCCCCCATATCATGAGTCTCCTGCTTGTCATCATCATCACCAGATATGTCCTGAATATCCATATCCCTGTCGTCCTCCCTCCGAACCGCTCTCAGAATAGTCAATGAGCTTTGCTGGAGGAGCCGGTTTGCCAGCAATACGCCCTGACCGTCGAACTCCAGAGGAAAGCCCCTCCCTACAAACCTTTGCAGAAGAATCACTTCTTTGACCCACCAGGGTCCTACCAAGAGTTTTAGGGGTCCCAACCACTGCCTTCCCAGTGCTTGTTTCGCCAGCAACCTTCCGCTTTTTACCCTTCATAATGGCAGTAGGGCCTAGAGTATCAACAGGAATTTCCGCAGGAGTGCAAAAGGAAACTTCTTTAGTCTTGACAGGAACAAGGGAGGCCCTGGGTTCATCAACATCAGGAATATCCTTAGGGTTAGAGGAGGGCTCCCCTTCCCCACTATTAGTTGGGATGGACTTAGAGGGTTCGAGGGCAAGATGGTGATTATACAAACAGAGAATAAGGCCCTGGTGAAGAGGGATAGGCTTCTTAGCAGTGTTTTTAGCCAGTTTCGCCCTAACCCTAAGGACAGAATGCTCAAGGGAAGAAAGCAGATAAAACGGAAAACTAAGTTTAGCATTGCGACGGAAATGATTTAAAAGGGGGAGATGGTAGTTATAAAACCTGGTGAAGCGCCCCTCTAGGGTGAAATACTTCATAAGGATAAAACACAGCGTTCCATGGCTCTGGCAGCTTGGCTCTGTCAAAACCGCCCTGGTAAGGGACTAATTCTTCGCCATCACCGAGGAAGAGCTTCTGACTGGAGAGGTCCGCAATTTTAGTTTTCCTCTGCAGCTTCAAGCCCTGAGTAGACATATCAGTGGCCATAGTGATTACGCGTTTAGAAACTTCAAAGTTGATTCCACCCACCGAAACCCATCTGTTCTGCCAAGACCGCGCAAATTGTTCAGAAATAGCTTCATTGTACCCATTAAGCCTCTCCAAATAGGGACTAATCCCCCCCTCTTTGCAGTAATGCCACACCACCAAATTGTCCTTAAATTCACAGCACGAGACAGGTTCAGTTCTAATTCTATCTCCTCCCATGGTGGAATTACAGCGCATGCCACAGAAACCCCAAGTTTCCTCCGTCGTCTTTACAGGAGAATTATTAACATGAACGAGGCTAATAATGTAGGTAATAACATCGCACACAATCTCATAAATATGGGAAGCCTTGCAAATGCCAATCCCATGCTTAACCATAATTACCCAGCACAGGCCATGATGATCCGGCTGTCCGCTCACCTTATGAGAGAATGGAGCGGAGTTGACAGTAGAGAAGGTACGAGAGGACTCGTACTTCAAAAGACACGTCAGCCCCCTCCCAAGGAACTGACAGTATGAGCTGTCTTTCGAACACATCTGACTCATCAAGACCCGGCCACGTCTTTAAGAATGAGAGTCTTAAGATTTAAAGGAAGATGATCAAATTGGCGCCAAACCCTCCAATTTGAATATCGCTGTCCAAGTTCAGCACAGGCATCTGCAACTCCATTGCCCTCACGGTAAATATGTGAGATATGCACATTAGTAATCCTCTGCAAGAGAAGCTGAATATCCCTAATAATGTCTTTCAACTGAATGCCAACATTCGACACATTAGTAACGGCATCAATGACCATTTTAGAATCGCCTTGGATATCCAAATTCCTAATACCAAGGGATATGGCCAATTTAAGCCCGCAAAGAAGAGCCATAGCCTCAGCATAGTTATTGCCGTGACAGCCCAGACCTCCAGCATAGACAGCAAACATCCACCCTTTATCATCTCGGATGATCCCTCCCCCACTAGCTGCACCATCTAGCTTAGAAGCCCCATCAAACTTGAGCTTCATCCAGTTAGAAATCGGAGGCTTCCATCTAGTGTTAAGCCTCTGCAATAATTTGGTATTGTTATAAGCAGGAATATGATTGAGAATCTTCTAGTTTGCCGCAATTTGTTCTTCCTCCTGGGTCAGAGGTTTCTCCGCGGTACGGATATGGGCCGTAGTGACACTCTCCAGGAGAGTCTTAAGGAAAGTATGAGAGACCTAGGAGGCATCTCTAGCAGTATCCCTAAAAATCCGATGGTTGCGCTCTTTCCACAAAGTCCAGCTCAAGCACGGCAGAGTTTGATTCCATAACTCAACAATCTAGGGATGGGAAAAGGGAGGATACCAACTTTTAATAACTTCCTGGATATCAGAATTGCAAGCCCACTGAATACCAAAATTGCTGAGGATTAGGTTCCAGATATCCCTAGCAAAGTCACAGTGGAAGAATAAATGAGAAACCGTTTCTTCCTTTTCACAGCACAGACAGCATCTGTTGACCAAAGTAAAACCTCTCTTCTGCAAATTATCTTGGGTCAAAATTTTGTTATGAACAGAGGCCCACCAGAACATGTTAATTTTCGGGTCCAGTTTGTGGTTCCACACTTTTCTCCATATCTCCTTTCTATGAACCTCAGGGACTAATAAGTGATAGGCAGACTTAACAGAGAATCGGCCATTCTTATCCGGCCACCAAAATTGCTCATCTTCACGAGGGAAGAGAGGAATTCTAACTTCCTGAATCAACTTTTGAACCATCTGGGCTTTAGAGGCAAGATCAGGGCGATGAGAACAGCAATCCAACAAATTTCTCCAGCTCCTGTGACCATGATTGTTTGACATGTAATCACTGACCTTATCTCCGAAAAACTGAGAAGCAATGCCAGCAATCTCACCCAGATCCCTCTGAGAGATGAGAGCCTTATCTTTTATCCAAATATCAGTCCAAAACTTGATACCCATACCACTACCCAATTTCCATCTGATCCCTTGCGTGAGCAGACTTCTAGATTTCAACATTTTGTTCCAGATAACTGATCCCTTAGGAAGACCTTCTTGCTGGAGGAAGTTAGACCAGTTAGTGACATGCAAATATTTGGCTTGCATGATTTCTCCCCAATCTTTATGATGATGAATCAGGTTCCAATTGATTTTAGAGAGCAGGGCTTTATTCATATTACGTATGGTTCGAATATTGAGACCTCCATGGGATTTAGGAAGACACACTTTGTCCCAACTGACTAGGGACATTCGCTGTTTATCTTCAGCTCCCGTCCATAAAAATTTTCTTTGAATCTGTTCTAGCTTGTTAGCAAAAGAAGTAGGAATTTTGAAAAGAGAAAGGAAATAAGTGGGTATACCTTGCAAAGAGGCCCGAAGAAGCTGCAACTTACCAGCACTACTGAGGACTTTTCCCTTCCAACCAATCAACTTCCGTTGAGTCCTTTCCAAAAGGCTATTCCAGAAATTTTGAGAAACTTCTTTAACCATAAAGGGGAAACCCAGATAGATAGCAGGAAGAACATCTTCAGCACAGTCCAGAATATGGATGATTTTTTGACGGAGAGTAGTGGGAGTATTAAAAAAATACACATTACTCTTTTGGAAATTGATGTTTTGCCCAGAGGCTATGGCATAAAGGTTTAAAATATTCTTCCATCTCCTAGCTTTAATCACCGAAGAGATGCCAAAAAGAAGGGTATTCCGGAGGAGTTTCCATCGCTATGTATTGCTGGTCCAGTTTGACACATGTATGAAGTTGCAAAACTCAATATGGGTATGTTACAGTAATTAGTTTTGGCATATTTTATGATCTGGGTCATTGTTCGTTTTTGCAAATTCATTATATTTTTTCTGGGTTTTCAATATATGTTAGTAGTTCAATGATATTATGCAAAAAACATTACATGCAAATCCTATAAACCCTAAACCCATCAGTAAAACGGAAAACAAAAAAAATTTGGCATAATATCCTATCAGGGTGGGATACTACAGGATTCGATCGATTTATGGAGGATTTTTGAGCTTCAAAGCACACATCTATTGCAGGTCACCATTGGAGGGTTTCATTCACCAAAATTGTGAGATTTGTGGCCAAATACAATTTTGGTTATTGTGATGTTATATTCAGATTTGGTTGCAGATTCGATTCAGACTTTATATCAGATTTGTGGGCTTGTTGTAGCGTCTCATTTTTAGGGTTTTGAGTAAGAATCGGAGTAAGGGTTTTTACCCTAGCGTGAGTGCCATTGTCAAGGGAGTCAATTGTAGATTTAAGGAGTGTTGAAGACTATACCCTAGCCGCTGCCATTTCCTTAGCATGCCAATCTCATATGTATGGTAGAACTGCCCAGTTTGACGAAATCGTGGGTCTTTTTGAGTTTCAAAGGTGTATAAACAAGTTCTAGTTCTGATCGCCCAACTAGGGTCTAAAAAAGTCATCATCATCCATTGTTTTTGGTATGTAAAGACCCTTGTTTATCAATATAATAATCTGATTGTGAACAGCAGAGATCTGAGTTAGATTTGGTATGTTTAAGCATCGTATTGTGATGTCATTTCAATTCTGAATAATCTGATTTATATCAGCAATTAACCATATTCTGAAATCAGTCTTCTAAGTCACTTAATTTGCTTAATAAGGGTCTAGTTATGAGATAGAATATATGTTCGATGAGTCATTCATAAATGCACGAGTTTCATCTATTTTTGAGTCATTGGCATACATATATCTATTGTCCAAAACAAATTACACTCAGAAACAGAGAAAATCAGACTTCATGCCAAGTGTTTGACAAATGTGAAACCAATAAAATATGAAATTTCAGGACAGAATTAGACAAGGTTCTTACAGTGGTATTAGAGCTTAGTATCATGCCAGCCTGGAGGGTGAAAATCAGTTGGTTTCATGCACACAAGTAATAGGACAAACATGTACATTTCTAGGGAGCAAAGAAGACAATTTCAGCTGGCACAACCCTACCGGGAAGAGGACACTTTATCAGCTACAATAGCTGCAAGACAACCACAAACAAGTTTTGGAACAACTAGCACAATGGGGGATAGAAGAGATGGCAGTCCACCAAGAGATGGAAGAAATGTTGGTGAAATATTGAGGGATATGGCAAGAGGACATCACCAGATGACTAATGCATTAATGTAGTTCCAATAACAAATGATGGCATCCCAACAACAAATGATGACAGCTATTGGACAAATGACTCAAAATGTGGGAAACTTGAGAGTTAACCAAGCAGATACAGGTGAAGGAAGTCATGCAGGGACACCCAATGTTGGTAGAGCTCATGTTAGCACAAGTGATAGACCATTATAACCCACATTCATACCAAGAGAGGTAGAAGAGGAAGAAGTTTTAGAGGAAGAAGAAGAGATACCTTTGATTGATGAGTTTATTGCCATTCATGATGAGTACCACTCTCTTCCACCACGTATTAGAGATGACTTGTCCTTCATCCAATTTATAAGTCAACGGAAGGATAGAAGGAGAATAAGGGTTAAGCAAAGGCCTAGGAGGCAAGATAAGAAAGATAAGGATTTTAAGCAAGCTTTGGGAAAACTAACTCTTCCAAACTTTGATGGCAGCGGTTAGAGTAGTGCACGAGCTTGGATTCACAAGCTATATACCTTCTTGACTCTCAAGCCTATGCAAGAAGACAAAGCTATTGGACTAAAATTTTGAATGCACTGATACCACTGTAATATCCCTAATGGATATTGGACTGAAATTTTGAATGCTCTGATACCACTTTAATATCCCTGACGGATATTAGCTAAAAGTCTAAATGCTCTGATTTGATTTTCTAAATCTTGTAATTTTTATCTCTGCACCTTTCAATACAAGCATGAAACATACACTAACGAATACAGAGTGATAGCAAACAAATTATAAATCTGTAGTCTTCTCCCTTGTAAGTTGCACCACAGACTTTCATACAAAGATGATAGCAATGGATGATAGATTAAATCAGAACTTGTTGTTACCAATCATACTTCAAATCTCTCAATTCATATCAGCAATTCATAGCTCTATGACAGCCATTAACAATACTTAACCTGATATTACAAATCAGAAGTATATTTGCAATTTGAACATACCAATTTCAATGAAACAATGGATGACAATAAAACTCAGATATGCTGCTATAAAATCAGATTGTAATATCACTTTACATTACATCATTTTCATGGCGAGATAATGGCCAATACTCAAACACAGACTGCGGTTATAACAGAGATAAAAGTGTGCCACAACATACCAAGATTTGATGTCAAATACAATGCAAAAAGAGTAATTAGATTGCTGTAGCTATTGGGTCTTCCTGTATGAAGAATATGTAAATTGAATGTCCTCCAAATGATGATTGTTGTCCTCTAGTTATGTCACTGGTCACTGTTGAAAATTAGAAATGGAGACATATCAAGAAAACCCTTCAATGATGGCGAATGATGTTCCAAACTGACTGCTGGCCTTCAAGTCTGAGTGCTGTTACAAAAATCAGAGAATGAAGATGACTTTCCAACATACCAAATATACCACAAAATGCCTCCAAACTAAACACAAACGGTACGGATCACTGTAGCAGTGGTACGGAACACTGTAACAGCGGTACAGATCACTGTAGCAGAGGTACGGAACACTGTAGCAATATGCAACAAATCATTGAATCTCTAAAATCTTCAATTCCAGCCAATGCAACATTCAAACCCTTCTTCAAAGATGCCAATTTAACCTTCAAAACCCACAGAAAATGTAGAACAACACTTTGAAGCACAATTGTGAAGTCTAAAGCAACTTCACCTCCAAGCTGGTAAGGGAGTATCACCAAACCAACAACTACCAAGGGATCATCTCCTCGGTACAGCGAATGCAAGGGAACATCACCTTGTCAATCAGCTGAATACAGTTTGTCAAAAGACACAAACCCAAAACTAAAACATACAGATATTCAGACATTTAGACATTTAGACATGACTTCATATGACTCTCAGGCTTGCTTATAAAGCCATTACATTAATTAGGCCCAGCCTAATTTTATTAAATGAGAGTTTATATGTACACATTAGACCAAAGCATTTTAAATGCTTTTACATGAACTTTATTAAATGCTTGCATTTGTACTTTTTAAATGCTTGTTCACAACAACATGAACTTTATTAAATGCTTGCATTTGTACTTTTTAAATGCTTGTTCACAACACTTTTTAATAAAGTGTAGTACTACTAACTTAGTAACTTAAATAAAAATATTAATTTTATAAAGTAAATAAAATACTTTACAAAATTAATTTACAATTACAACAATTTTAAGTTACTCCAAAATTGGGGACATGACAGAGATGACTTGTCCTTCAACCAATTTATAAGTCAACGGAAGGATAGAAGGAGAATAAGGGTTAAGCAAAGGCCTAGGAGGCAAGATAAGAAAGATAAGGATTTTAAGCAAGCTTTGGGAAAACTAACTCTTCCAAACTTTGATGGCAGTGGTTAGAGTAGTGCACGAGCTTGGATTCACAAGCTATATACCTTCTTGACTCTCAAGCCTATGCAAGAAGACAAAGCTATTCAATTTGCAACCATGCGTCTTGAGGGTATAGCATACGATTGGTAGCATCATGGTTTGGTAACACAAAACCATGCAATGATACATTCCTATGATGAATTCAGCAGCAAACTCATTGCTAGGTTTGATAGGAAAGATGTGGAGGTCTACTATAGGGAGTTGGCACATATGAAACAAAGTGACCATGTGGATACATACATCAATGAGTTTCGAAAGATTGCTGTTATGGTTCCTGAATTGTCTGAAAAGAGAGTTGTAATGTTGTTTGAAGAAGGATTGAATTCAAATTTGAGAGGTAGGGTAAAGGCTTTCAAGCCTAACACACTACAAGAAGCAATTCAATTAGCACTTTACTTAGAAACATCACCTTCTACCAATTAGCCATATAAGAAGAGTTCTAAGCATGAAAAATCAGATTAGAATTTACTTGATCAGCCCAAGCCTACAAAGTTTGAAACACCACCAAAGATGGATCTTGAGACAAAGAATGATCTTTGCAGAAAAAAATTATGTTTCTCTTGTAAAGAAGCATGGGAACTCGGTCATAGGTGTTTTGGAAAAAGTAAAGTGCACTATATAGAGGTCATCTCTGATATTGATGATGTTGAAGTAAAGACTAGTCCGGAAAGTGAACATGGACAACCAGCACCACATATTGAGATTGATGGTAACAAAGGGAGTATGATCACTTATCTTTCAGGAGTTCCAAGGTATAATCCATTTCTATTTCAAGGCATCTTATTTGGGTGTAAGGTCATGGCGCTTCTTGATAGTGGAGCTACTCATAACTACATTGATGAGAGTTTGATGGTTAAGAGGGGATTGCATAGTGATGATTTTGAGGGATTTGATGTGACTACAGCAGGTGGTTTAATTATTCCATGCAAGAAGAAAATCAGCAAGCTTAGTATTCTCTTTGGAATATACACTTTGTGATGACTTCTATGTTCTTGATTTGAAAGATAATGACATTGTTATTGGGTTGCA
This sequence comes from Cunninghamia lanceolata, assembly GCA_027924645.1. Taxonomy (NCBI): domain Eukaryota; kingdom Viridiplantae; phylum Streptophyta; class Pinopsida; order Cupressales; family Cupressaceae; genus Cunninghamia; species Cunninghamia lanceolata. The sequence goes on along the minus strand of BSBN01000165.1, from coordinate 5,576,670 downwards.
ATGGTTACATTACTTCATAGAGTCATTCAAGACTTTCACACCATGGAGTTGAGTTTCCAACATGAGGGGCAACGAGTTACAATGAAAACACTCAAGACCACACCAAATTACAACCAAGAGTATGAGAGTTATGGACAAAGAAACACTTCATTTTGATAATTCACAAGTACGTGCTATGCAAAAAGAGGACATTTATGTGGATTTTTTAGTGTTTATCAGCACGGAGCAGCAAAAGCATGATGGGGAATCATAGAACTTTAGGAAGTTTGCTGAATACACGTGGAGGATTGTGGCACTTTTATCAAGAAGGTTGCATAAACTCTCTTTTGCAAACCTTGTGCAGCATAGCATATCACATGAGAAATCATGATTTCCTAGATTAATTTGGGATCCGGGAATTGGTTGGAGTGTTTAGGCCTAATGCAGATTTGTCTTATTCGATTGCTTGAGAACAAGCAATCTTGGGGTGGAAGGACTTGTAATGTCCTCTTTTTGTCCTCCTTAGCTAAGCTGACTTCACCTAAGCCAAATTGAAGTTAAGTTGAGCCATTGTAGCAAAAGTGACTTGGAGAATGGAAAGTCAGTTAAGTGAAGCTAATTTTGAAGTCACTTGGAGAAAGGAAACAAGTAACATAATAAAATATAATAAAATGTCAATAAATTATTATTTTATTATGCAAGTGGAGCGCACTACTTATGGATGTCAAAAAAGAATTAAAAATGGCAAATTGGGGCGGACCTCTTGGAGGCTTTATAAGGTCATTTGGAGTTCATTTCATCATATTATCATTTTGTCAATTGCATATTGGAGAGTTTCCTTTTTGATGCAAATTCTGGTTCATTTTGTTCTAAGGACGAAAACCCAATACCACTTGAGAGCTAAATCCACCTAGGGTTTACTATTGAGCATTATTGCAGGATTTTGGCATTGTAGAAGAGCTAGAAAGTCATTATTTTTGCAGGTTACAGCTGCTAGGGTTTCATCACCAAATTGGAAGATTTGTGCCAAATACCAATTTGGGATTTGATCGATTTATGGAGGATTTTTGAGCTTCAAAGCACACATCTATTGCAGGTCGCCATTGGAGGGTTTCATTCACCAAAATTGTGAGATTTGTGGCCAAATGCAATTTTGGTTATTGTGATGTTATATGGAGATTTAGTTGCAGATTTGATTCAGACTTTATATCAGATTTGTGGGCTTGTTCTAGCGCCTCATTTTGAGGGCTTTGAGTAAGGATCGGAGTAAGGGTTTTTACCGTAGCATGAGCGCCATCGTCAAGGAAGTCAATTGCAGATTTAAGGAGTGTTGAAGACTATACCCTAGCCGCCGCCATTTCCTTAGCATGCCAATCTCATATGTATGGTAGCGCTGTCCAGTTGGAGGAAATCATGGGTCTTTTTGAGTTTCAAAGGTGTATAAACAAGTGCCAATTCTGATCACCCAACTAGGGTCTGAAAAAGACATCATCATCCATTGTTTTTTGTATGTAAAGACCCTTGTTTATCAATATTATAATTTGATTGTGAACAGCAGAGATCTGAGTTACATTTGGTATGTTTAAACATTGTATTGTGATGTCATTTTAATTTTGAATAATCTGATTTATATGAGCAATTGATCATATTCTGAAACCAGTCTTCTAAGTCACTTAATTTGCTTAATAAGGTCCCAGTTATGAGATAGAATATATGTTTGATCAGTCATTCATAAATGCACGAGTTTCATCTATTTTTTAGTCATTGGCATACATATATCTACTGTCCAAAACAAATTACACTCAGAAACAGAGAAAATCAGACTTCATGCCAAGTGTTTGACAAAATGTGAAAACAATAAAATCAGAAATCTAAGGACAGAATTAGACGGTTCTTACAGGTGCAAGCAAGTGGTTAGTGCATTAGTTAGGCTGAACAACATCAACAGCCATTAATAGAGGCCAAAATTGGATTTGAATGCCATTTTCCAGATTTTACACCGTTCCATATAAATATGGAGATAACCAAAGGCCAAGTCCATATGTGTGAAGTATGTTGCATTTAAAAGTTGATTCAAGAGGCTATTGATCTTGGGAAGTGGATAACAATTTATCATTGTTATCTTGTTGAAGGCTTGATAATCATTCCATACCACCACTCATTTTTCTCATTATTTGGTGCCCTATAGCAAATCTTCACAAAGGCGTGTAGGGACAGATCTTTCCTTATTTTAGCAATAGTTTTATGTGTTGCTCTATCTCGATACTTTCATTGACTGGTGCAGTAAGGGGATGAATTGGAGAATGTCAATAGTATGTTAAGTGGTGCATAGGAGGAAAAGTCCTTTGGGTTCTTCAAAGACATCAGAGTATGCATCATAAAGTGATTTGATTGCATAAGGTGGGAGCTTCTCAACATAATCTTTAGCTTCTTGAATAATACAAAGAGCAACGAATTTGCTTAGGTTCACTTGTTTGATAACTTATTTTACTAAAAAGTAAAGGAGTGGAAGAAGATACAACCTCGTTCAATGTAATGTCCCCCATCTAGCCCATTCGATCAGTGGATAGGGATTAGCCTATGACCGGACTCCCGTAGGCTAATGGAGATGTTCAGGGGGTCATTTCAGGGGACTTACTATTTATAGTAAGTCAGGAGCTAGGCACTTGCTATTTATGGTAGGGCAGTGTGGATGGTCTTGGCATAGGAATTCATGTTATTTAAGGGCCCAAGGTATTATAAATCGATATATAAGTTAAATTTAAATATTTAACTTATACTATTTGAAAGTTAAGTTACTTTAAGTCATAAAGTAATATTGCTTTATAAATTAAGTTATGATTTAAAGTTGGGCCACTAGGAGATGGGCGCCCCTCATGGACAGACAAGGGGATGTTTTATAAATTGAAAAATAATAAAAAAACCCTCTTCTTGGGCGTTTGGCTTGGGAGAGCAACAAAAAGGAAAAAAAGAAGGCTCATTTGCTCATGCGAAGATTATTGATTTTGCTCTCTTTGTGAGTTTATTGTGCTTTGGCTTTGGAGCTTGGCTCTAGGGTTTCAGTTGGCTGTGTTGGGACAAAAACCCCGGCATTGGTCCCTTTCCTCGTGCATGAGAGATTGTATCAAGAGAGGATTTGAGGAGGTTTCATCCAGAAGTCTCATTTGTGCATTCAGTTGGTCCATTTTGGTGGAGAATCGGGCAAGAAAAGAAGTTATTTGAAAAAGATTAAATGTGTAGCCATTAATAAAGAGTTGATGAGCAGATTTGTAAGTTTTTGAAGGAGTTTATTGCTGTATTGAACAGTCATAAGCAGGTTGTACACTCTTGGACAAGGCCATACCTTCCTTGTTGGCATTTTGTGATGGTTTAAGGTGGATTTTGGCATGTATTTCCATTGCAATCAGGTCGACTATCTGCTGCAACTGTTATTGGTACAACACAGAGCTACAAGAAGGAGATTCGTCATTGTTGGAGATGCCATTCATTGCTTAGTAGGTCGTACATGTGCAGGCTGGTTGTGGGGCTCTCAGGAAAGACTTGAATCTGATTTAGTGACTCAATATTCCACAAAAGGGGTTGCCTAGGGTCTGCAAACCCATTCTATGCACTTGCCTTGCATTATCATAAATGGTGAAGGAGATTTGAGTGATTTTCTGTGGCTTTGTTGTTGGTCTGGCTACAGCATCCGGACGAAGTTGTAAATCTTGATCTAGGTATGTTACTATAATTCATATTTTGGCTAAATACAATCTGGGTCTTCATTAGTTTGTTGTTATCTCTTTTAGTTTTTCTGGGTTTTCAATATATTGTTCATATTCTATGTATTTCATGCAACAATGCACTTGCAAGTAAACCCCATAAAACCCTAAAAAACAAAACAACAAAAACACAAAAAAAATACACAGAGCAAAACGTATACCAAGGGTGTATGTTATAGTGATCAGAGTAGAAGAACTTGCCATCCTGTGATACAGATTCAGACATGCAGTGAGGTTTGAGTTATGTACCCTTTGCAGTCATTGACACACCACTACAATACCAGGAGAAACAGGTTGCAACAGGAAACACAGGTATCACAGTTAGAAGAACCTGAGCATCCAGTACCCATAGAAGATCCATTTTTGGGTGAATTACCACCAGTTACAGAACCTACTCCAGGAGAGATGGGTGACAGGGAAAATGAGGAGCCTAGTATGCGTGAGATTCTAAACGCATTAACTAGGAGTCAGTTGGCTATGGAGAGAGAAATGAGGGAGTCATGGGAGGAGTTGAGAGAATCACAGGCTGAGATAGCACACATCCTTGAGCAGTTGGCACCTCGGGATGGAAGAAACAATAGGGACAATAACTACGATCACTGTGACAGGAACAGGAACAATGGTGGTGACAGAAATAGGAGAGGGAGTCACGGGAGGAGTTGAGAGAATCACAGGCTGAGATAGCACACATCCTTGAGCAGTTGGCACCTCGGGATGGAAGAAACAATAGGGACAATAACTACGATCACTGTGACAGGAACAGGAACAATGGTGGTGACAGAAATAGGGATAATGGAGGTGATAGAAACAGGGATAATGGGGTTGATAGGCACAATGGTGACAGTAACCCCGGAGATAGAAATAATGGGGACAGAAACCAAGATGACAGACACAGGTACAGGCATGATGAGGGTGAGGCATCGGTTACTGTTGGCAAGAGACACTATATGGATTCATGATTGTTGTCATTGATGGCAACAAAGTTCATCCCACACATCCACAACACATGGTGTGTCTCTACCGGAAGTCAGAATGAAGATTGTTGAGGTCCGGTAAACAAGAACAGAGCTTGTGGCAAGGTCCGACAGACAGGTCCGGATCTCTCAGAGGAAGTATCTTGGTGAAGTGCGGATTTGGGAAAGTCAAGAGGACTACCTTGAGTAATAGATTCCAAGGACAGCCTCCGGTGATGGACAAGGAAAAAGATATGAATAGTTGAGTACCGGATTCCTGAGTGACAGTGTGAACAGAGGAAGAACTGACTGACAGAACATCAGACTACTTTCCAGATGTGTTACTGATGGTGGTAAAGGTTATGAAGGCATGAATCATGTTTGGCCGACATGATTAATGATTTCTACAAGCATATATTTGATCCGCATTACTTGATGTGCAAGGATTCAGCCGACAGAACAGAGTTTGTGAGAAGATTGACTATTCCGGGTGCCGACTAGAAAGATAATGAAATCACTTGTGTGGATATATATATAGGATGGATTTAGTTGTGAGAAGTGGTGTGGTGACATGTGATATGCGAATAAAAGCAGAGCAGAGCAGAAACAGTAAGGAAGGTGAATAGTTGAGTACCGGATTCCTGAGTGACAGTGTGAACAGAGGAAGAACTGACTGACAGAACACCAGACTACTTTCCAGATGTATTACTGATGGTGGTAAAGGTTATGAAGGCATGAATCATGTTTGGCCGACATGATTAATGATTTCTACAAGCATATACTTGATCCGCATTACTTGATGTGCAAGGATTCAGCCGACAGAACAGAGTTTGTGAGAAGATTGACTATTCCGGGTGCCGACTAGAAAGATAATGAAATCACTTGTGCGGATATATATATAGGATGGATTTAGTTGTGAGAAGTGGTGTGGTGACATGTGATATGCGAATAAAAGCAGAGCAGAGCAGAAACAGTAAGGAAGGTCCGGTATGTGAAAGGAAAGCAGCATAAGAGAAGAGGAAAGATGAAGTGCAGCAGATCAGTGTACTGAGCCTAACCGGAACTGAACTCCAGCATATGTGGATGCTACCAATCAGTTCAAGTATTGTATAACACTCTTTTGTAGACAGTGTGTCTCTTGTAGGCAGTGTGCCTCTTGTGAGCAGTGTGCTTGGGCAGTGAGCCCTAATTGGCAAGTGCCACTTTTGTAATTCCTTATTCTTCTAACAGAGAATAATCTTTGGGTTAATCACCCCGTGGTTTTCTCCCTTAACAGGGTTTCCACGTCAAAAATATTGTGTCATGTGTATCTCCTTATGTTTGCTTGTTTGAATTAATGCTGCATTGATTAATAAAAAAGTTCAAAAAGAGGAAATAATTAGGATAATTGATTCACCCCCCCCCCCCTTAGTTATCAACAATTGGTATCAGAGCTAAGTTCCTCCCAACAGAGCCTAACAGCTTGAGGAAGATTTGGGAGTCCAAATGGATGCATATGGTTTAAGGGAGCAACTCAAGACTGCCCTTGAGGATCTTGAACAGTCAAACTCTGAAGTCAATGAATTAAAGGAAAAACTCAAACAGGCTGATGATTTCATGAGAGAACTAAAAGACAAATTAAGTCTCTCTATGAAAAAGAGAAAGGAGCTACTTCAACAATTGGCAAGACAAGGTGAAGAAAGTAATGCAAATGAAGAGCTGACTGAAAAAACCAAGTTATGTGAAAAGTTATCAAAAGAAATCATTATGGTAAGACATGAAATGGAATCAGGAGTTATAAAGTTTACTCAAGAAGTTGAAGAGAAAAGAAAAACTAAAGATAATCTAAGACAATCTCTCAAGGAGAAATCAGAAGATTGCCACCAGATGGATAGAATTATCAGACATCTTGAATCTGATCTTGAAGATGCTAAAGATAATGAAGAAAAACTTGAGAATCAAATTGTCTCTCTGAAAAGGGATTTTCAAATAGCAAATGAATATAAAGAGAAATTCAAGATAAGTTTTGCTCAACTTGAAGTTCTTCTTGAAAGTCAAAAGAAGGTAGATGACAAGTGTGGTTTGGGATATAAGAAAGGAGAAAGCTCCGGATCCGGTCAGAAGAATTTTGGATCAGAAAATCCAAGGAACAGGCCTAGAAGACCTCCAGTAAGACAGCCCAATGCTCAAAGATATCCATCCTTCAATGGATACTGCCACAGCTGCAATCACTTTGGTCACAAAGCTAATCAGTGCAGAAAGAGAATGAATCAGACTAATTCATCCTTCTCCGGACAGTGTTTTAACTGCAAAAGGTATGGTCACAAGTCTTATGAATGCAGAAATATGCAAATGAACAAATCATTCAATGGTAGATGTTTTGCATGCAATAGAGTAGGTGATATGGCTAATCAATGTAGATCAAGAGGATATCAGTCAAATATGCAAAGAAATGTTGTTTGCCAAATTTGTAATAGGTCCGGTCATAATGCAAAAGTCTGTAGAAGCAAGAATCAGGACAAAAGAGGTCTGGTATATCATAATCAGAATCAAGACAAGGGTAAACAAAAGATGAATGCGGATGAAGTTAAAAATGAGATGAGCAAGATTTGGGGGAAGAAAAGTACTGAGAATGTAGAGGTTGGATCCGCACCAAACTCTGGTGCTGATATTCCTTCCCGGAAACTAAAAAGTGAGCTCTGGCTTAGGGGGAGACATAAAGAAAACCTTGTTCCCCCAGCCAGTCAATTGGTGCCGGAACTGGCACAAGAAGAGTTGCGGATTGAAGGAGTCATAAGGGATATATTCAAACAAACTGTGGTTAAGATTGGGAAGATCCGCAAGATGTTTAAAGATCAGGGTTGATCCGGTTCTTCAAATCACCCGAATAAGGCAAAACCGGAATAATGTAGGTCGAGCATTTATTACAATCTGATATTAGGGCTTGCGGAGCAATATAAAGGTTTTTTTTATTAATCACTCGTTCATTTTGCACTCAAGAAGAAACAAAAAGCGGAGCTCTGCAACGAAATTTCTCAAGTTCATCGAAGATCACTTGCAGAAGTCATTACTTCCAGAGATCAATCCAACCAACTCCGTGAAACCGATAGGCGCAAAAGGTATTTTGCATTTTCAAATATCTCACTGCAAATCTCTTGATAATGGGTACTCTGAATATTGTAAAGATTTCTGATAGACCTCGCCCTACATTTAAGAAACATCCATACAAATCCTTGGAGGTAGACCCCCTAGGTGCATTTTCCAATGTTTCGCATGGCGTTTTGCACACCGAAGATATTAGGGTTTATATACATGCAAATGTTGAAGAGTTTGGGGAATTCAAACTAAGAGATATCTATCATAAACAACTGTTAGATGATTCATTTGAGCTCAAACCCCAATACATAGGCCTCCAGAATAAGCACTTTGCACAATACATACATTTCCCCTGTTTTACGGAGGATGAATGGGTTAGGTACATTTTGAGCAAAATACATGACAATTTCATGTGGTTAAATGGACCATTCAAGATCACTAAAGATGCCATCAGGGCAGTTACCGGACTACACTCATCCGGTGGGATACCTGTTCTTAAATCTGTAAAGAACCAAACTGTGAGTGAGGCTACCGGATCTAAGTTTGACAAAAGAGCAATGACAGTAGATGACATTACTGATCTGGATGTCAAGTTCGCTTCTATGATCATTGGATATAAGATATATCATTCTAGCAGAGAGAATTTTGTACTTGGAACTGCCATCTACACAGCTTATGAAATGTTAAGAAAGGATGCAGACTATGATCTTTGTCAGCTTCTCTTGAACCAACTCTTGGAGAATCTGCAAAAAATCAAGAAAGACAAAAAGAATTCATTCAAGTATGGTGGATTAATATTGTGCTTATTCTTCTACTTTATGAACGAGCTTCCCGGATCTAGTGGCTGGGTGTGGGAGAGTGATAGGCCAGTAGCTATCCAAATCAGAGATTATTTGCATGGACTTGGTGACAACAAAGCACAAAATACAGCTCTGTGGGGATACTTCAAGAACTTTCAGAGCATGATGCAAGTAAGAGAAAGGATTCCTCAGTCTCTTGTTGAAAAATACAAAGACATAGTTTACTTTATGGTAGAGACTGATCAGTGCCCAATGGAGGCAGTAGAACCAAGAACTGTATGGATCATGCCCATGGGGTATGAGGTTGATGAACAAATTGTGGAGCTGCATGTTCAACACATGCTAAGTCAGCCTAAGGATCCAAAAGCAGAAAGGTTTGGAACCTTTGAGGAGCTGAGTATAAAAATTCATGTTGAACTCAGAGAACCAAAGATCAAGAGGAAGGTGAGAAAAGAAGTAGAAAATTTTGCCCAAGGCCTTGGCATCTCAAAGGAGGCACTTGATGCTCACAAGAAAAGGATGGAAATGGCTGAGGAAGAGAAGAAAGAGGCAGAAAAGAAAAGCAAGGAAAGTGCTCCAGTAGAAACCTCAACCCGGACCAGATCATCAAAAAGATCTGCACCTGTCACAGCCAAAAGTTCAAAACCGGAAGTCCAGGCATCCGGCAAAAGAGAGAAAAGATCCAAGACAAAAGCCACAAGGGCTTATGCAAGTCAAAGAGATGAAGAGGAAACCGAATCAGATGAGGGGGTAAAGGAAATAAAGAAGCAGAAGAAGAAAGGATCCGGTAAACCCTCCACAGGCCAAGACAAGGAAGAAATGGCAGTGGAATTTGTTGAAAAGCCCACCCTGTCTCTAGAAAGTTAATCAAATCAGTCACTGTGGATGGAAACCTTCAACCAATGGCCGAATTCTATGATGATTACAATGAGGCTGACCAAAAGATCCTACAGGAAGCTACAATCAGGTATCTGAACATATACAATAAGGCTTTCATTGAGATTATATCTCTAATTCCTAAAAGCCTAGAAAAGGAGTTAGAAATAAGAAAGAACAATGCCATGGCAAAAGACATTGAGATCCGGGAACAGATAGCTATTTAGCTATATCCTTCAATTGATCCCAAGACAATGAACATGGTATTCAAAGACTGCAAGGATGAATTCAGGAGCAAAGCAAGGATGAATCAGCTTATGCTTGGTGAGACCGACAAGGTAGCCAAGGACACTGAAGAGATTCTCCGGAAAACCTTCAAAAGATTTAATCTTCCTATCATAGAGGACTTGGGTACTGACCCCTCCACCACAAATGTTGTAGAAGAAACTCCTGAGAAAATGTCAGAAGAGGTGGGCCCCGAACAGACTAACATTTCTCCTCCGGTTTCCCCTACAGTCTCCGGATCAAAAGGAGAAGAAAAATCACAGGAGAAAGAAGTAGAGGTAAAAGAAAAAGAAGATGACAGTGCGAAGACCTCAACAGAAAAGACCACAATTGCTAGTGGTGAGAATGTAGGAGGAAAGAAAACTCCAAAGAACAGCTCCAAGGTTGCAGAAGAGAAGAAACATCTGTCTCCGGCAAGAGACACTGCACAAACTGTTCAAGAATTCTTGACAAAAGCCACTATAGAAATTGATGAACCGGACCTACTAAAAGGACCATTAGATTTTGACTCTTTGTCACCGGTGCAAACAATGAAAATAGCCTCATTTGCAAATGAGAAAGTCAAAGAGAAACTACTGAAATCTCACATGGAAGACTGTGAACTTATGGAGGTAGCATCCGGAGTGCTAGAAAAGATCATGCCATCTTTTCAGAAGGATCCCACAGCCTTCTCTTCCGGTAATCTCAAAACCTTAGTCAGCAGTGTTAGTACACATTTTGATTCTCTAGAAAAATCAGTTGAAGAAATGGTCCGGAAGGAGTTTTTGGATAAAAGGTTCTCCGAGGTACAGGGCTTGATCATTAATGATAGGAGAAACATGAACATTGGGATAAAGAGCTTAGAAAATGCTCTTAAGGATGGTGGTGAAATATACAAATTTTGTATCTCTTGGTCCAAGGTAACAGTGGAGATTGAGAAGAAAATAAAAGAGCAAGAGGACAAACTACTAAGCTTGTCTCAAAGTTTTGATCCTCTTTCATCCTCCATAATAAATGAAGAATGTCAGACTATTGCAATCACAAATGCACTAAAGAATTTTGAGAAGGAAAGAAAGAACATAATTAACTGGATGAGTGAACTTAGAAGGATTATTATCCCTAAGTTAGAGGCCATGCATGAGGCCATAAGTGAAGCTCAAATCACAGCCCAGACAAATGATCCGACAGATCTAAAAAGGGCAGATGCGTTTGCATTCTTGTTGAGTGGGCATATCTCAATTTTGGACAGGATGAAGCAGAGTTGGGCGACAGAAGTTGTACAGTTGAAGAACACTTTTTCAGACATACTTAAGTATATGTAAGTACAACTTGTATATATATACTTATGCGGCTAAATATAGTTAAATTTTTGAAAATTTTGGTATACGGACCTGTTGTGACCAAATCACACATCGCCCCATTGCAAATGGGGACACCCCTTTTTTTTTTTGAGCTCCTGGTTTTGCAATTTAAGTTTAGATGATGCCTTAGGTTCATTTCCTCTGCCAATCTAATAAGTCTCTCTTCTAGGAGATTTTTGCTTCATAACTGGAGGTCTCATTTGGAAAATGAAGAATCTCGATTGAATTCTATCCAGATAATGAATATTGAGATCAATCCTGAAGTATGTTTGAGACCCTGAAAAGACTAAGCCTGGAGCCTGAAATCCTGAAAATCCTGAAAAAATGGCTAAGTCTGAAATCTGGTGAATCCTCCAAATTCTATATTTTGCATCTTAAATCCAGTGGATTCGGGACCTATCTCAAACATCCTGAAAGGTATATTGAAAAATATTTAAAGTATAAGAAATTCAACTTATACTTAAATATATTTTTCAATATACCTTTACCCTCGCGATCCTGAAAAATGCCTGACTTTTCCAGAGGATTCAAAAAGCTGATCTAGTGCGACAGGGCACTTAAGTGGCGCAAAATCTTGGCGCAAAATCACGAGGAAAAAGGCGCTTGAAGATGATGATTTCCACTTGATGAACCAATGCGCCCATCTACAACCTTGATCCAATGCGAAAAAAACATGAGGATTTCGATCAATGATCTACTGCGCCCAAACTAAAAGATCATTTTGAAGGAAAAGATGAGGATCTAAAACACTCAACTAATGCGAAAATGAAAAGACAAGTCTTGGAGCGAATCTTGGAGTGAAGGAAAAGATGATAAGTGTCAGAGGATTTTCAAAGCTCAACCAATGCGCTAGGAAGAAGGATGAAGAATTGACTCCGAAAATCTAAAATTTTGAAAAGAGATCAGAGGATTTGAAAACCCCAACTGATGCGCCACCTAGAAAGAAGAAGAAGTCTTAAGGTTTTGACTTGAGAAAGATCTAGTTTGAAGAGGATTTCAAAAGCTTAAGTGATGCACCAAAACTTGAGGATTTTTATCCCCCATCTAATGCGCCAATGGACGACTCCCAAACATTTAGCGCAAGTGTTTGAACCCATTCACCAATGTGAGACTAGAAGATTCAAAAGGCCTATCTAATGCGAAAAAGCTTGAGGATTTCAATCCTTGATCTAATGCGCCTATCCAATGTCAAGCATCCAAGGCGAAGTCTAGAGGATTTTTATTCCTCATCTAATGCGACCTCATGAGGGGAAACTCCAGAGATTCCAAAAAGGTGATCTAGTGCGCCAAAGTTGTTTTAGTGTGAAGGTTGAAAGATCCTTATCCAAAGCATAATCCAGAGGATTCTCCATCCATGATCCAATGCGCCCTACAAGGAGGAAAGTGGACATCCAATGTCAAGTCTTCAAGGCTTTAGTTCAGAGGATTTTGAAGCTTTATCTAATGCGCCAACATCATGAATACCTCGAAGTTTTGAAGCTTCCAACAAGGTGATCTAATGCGCCCACTTCAAGGTCATCCAATGCGCAACATAAGGAAGAATGAGATTTGTTTCTAGAGGATTCTCCATGTCCCATCCAATGCGCCACCACCATGCATGATTCACTTCAAGGTAAAGGCTATCAATATACCGAAGTTTTGGAGATTTCAATATAATGAAGTGATGCGCCACTTCCAAGACCCTTATCAAAGTGCTCAAACAGGAAGAAATCAAAAGTGGCATCTAGTGCGCCATACATGAAAGGAGAATGAAGCTTGAGGATTTCAATCCTTGATCTAGTGCGCCATATATGAAGGGAGAATGAAGTTCATTTTTGAAGATCTTAAGTTACCCATCCAATGCGCCACATATGAGAAGAACTCAAGTTACCCATCTAATGCGCTAAAAGGGAAGAAGGTAGAATATTTGAAAAACACTAACTTGAGAGGATCTTGTCACCTTGAACTGATGCGCCACTCCCTTGTAAATGAAGAACGAGTTCAAACCAAAGCAATTTTGAGAAGATTTCAATGTATCAATCCAATGCTCTCAAAAGAAGAGGATTTCGAAACCCTCATCCGACGCGCCTAGAGGGTTATGAAGGAAGATCAAGGTATTTCAATCACCTCAAGAAGACTTCAACATGCTCATCTAATGCGAAATGCTAGAAGGAATCAAAAACTTGATCCAACGCGCCTAAAGGGTTATGAAGGGAGATCAAGGTATTTCAATCACCTCAAGAAGACTTCAACATACTTATCCAATGCGAAATACAAGAAGAGAGTCAAACACTAATCCAAGGAATACAAAGAGGATCTAGAAGATGTCATCTAATATAAAAGGCAAGAGGATCTTAATCTTTCATCCAATGCGACTTGTAGAGGAGATAAAATAGTGGAGTTTTAAAAGGAAAATTTTAGGAAGATTTCGAAATCCTTATCCAATGCGACTTATCTAGTGCATCAATTCTAGGAGAAACTAAAACCTTTGTCTAAAGCGCTACCTTATGAAGGGAAGTCAAGTGTTGAAGGCAAACTTTAGAGGCTTATCAAGGAGGAATCTAGGAGGAATTCACTTATCTCAACCAGCACGCCATCTTAGTAAAGTTTTCACATCATTCAAGTTAGACATCAAAGTCCTTAACTCATGTGCTTAGATTAGAAATGCTTGTAATGATTCTTATGTATTATGTGTTATCGAAAGGGGATTGATGCTGTTTCTTTACTTGTGTTGCAGCAAAAAGGAGGAATCATCTAAAGATCAAGTGATAAGAACCTTTGACAAGCAAGGAATGAGAAAAGAGCAAGGCATCATGTAGCTGTTAAGAATTCTTCATCATCCTTGTGTTGGAATTCTTCATCAAGTGGCATCAAGTTAAGATTGTCTAGAAGACATCCATCCAAAGGACATCATCTTCATCAAGACTTTCCGAAGGCATCCACTCTACTTCAAGGAAACCTCATGTGGCTGCTCTAAGGAATCATTCAAGATCATCTTCCAAGAAGCATCATTCCAAGAGATCTACATCAAGCGAAGGCATTCATCCATCTAAACTTCAAGACTTTACAATTTCAAGTCCAAGAGAGTCTTCTACTCTACATGAAGAAAGCCACATCATTATCATCATCATCTACTCCACATGAAGAAGCATCAAGGAAGATCATCAACGTACCTACAAGAAGAAGAAACATTACAAAGTCAATCAAATGAGCTACAAGTATCATACATCCAGTCAACAAGAAGAATGAACAAGGCAAGATCCACAAGATGTATTACTAAACATACAAGTTCAAACAATCGCATTGAATACATCACATAAAGATGATACAATTTTCAAAGTATGCTGAGTTGGCATCTATGTGGCGAGAACACATCATTTTAAATGCATTAAATGTATCATTTAATGAAAGAAGCCAGAGGGATTCCTATGTGGAGGAATATTTTAAATGCTTTTGCCTTACCTTATCACATTGGAAAACGTGCCTTCATTGCCTCTCTCTTTTTTGCTAAAAATAGCAAGTTGTTGTAACTACCTCTGAGGTGGCATGATCTAGACCCTTGGCTATCGAATCAATCTTAGCCATTCATTGTAACTTGGACGACTATATAAAGGCCTTGTTGCCTCATTTGTAATTCAGTAGATCATTAGAGATATAGATTTTAAAATTTTAGGAGTAGAATAAAAGGGACTCTCAAAATTCTCTGAGAGGACTTGAACTTGTTGTAAATATTCCTCAAGGTTAATGCAAAGACATTGGAGCTACTTGTTTGGTGTTAAGTGTTATTTTGTGGAGTAACATGATTTCTTGTATCTCAATGAAGTGGAGAGATGTTTCAAACAGCTTAGAAATAGATTAGAAGTGCATTGATGTAATGAATATGCGTAAAGATATTTGATGAATTCTTCTGGTTCATACTTTTCGTGTATTGTCGAAGGCAACCCACTTTGCAAAGTTAGACTGAACCTTCATTTTCTTTAGTTCGGTTGTGAATGCTTGTTCAAATTGCGCTAGCTGTGGGTGTTTGGATGGGGATTTACAACATGAAAATCCTTGAGTTTCCTTAGAAGATTGCACCGTCTTCGTGTAGTTGTTGGTTCTCATGGCGAAGCGAAGTCTGGTTTCATGAGGAGTTTGTCTATCTTTACATGTTTCATTATCTCATTGTCCTTAGATTAACCTTCTAAACCCTTACCCCCTTTTTTCATTTTCTTTATCATAGAAACTTTGTATATATGTCATCCGCACTGAAAGGAGGAACAAGCTAAATGAAAAGAGAAGAGTCTGCGTAAGTCCCTTTGTGTTAAACAGCAAAATCATACTTAATCGCTGAGCTGTCTCTTACCGAAAACATCAAAAGGAACCTTGGAGTCATCTCGTTTGATCACCTGGTTCAGCATCCGAGAGGCTTTGCTCAAGAGAGAGTCAGATACTGATGCAGAGTGGCACAAGGGAAGCAACACACAAAGGTTTACTCTATTGTCCTTTGCCCACTCACCCACTTCAACTAGCCTTCAACCAACCAACCAACCAAAGGCACATACAAGGCATATGAAGGATTTGATGTCCAGACTATTGTCCAACCCCTAAGGCTTCTCCAACACCTTAAGACAGATCAACAAACACCTTCTATGCAGTTGGTTTGATCTCCAACTTCCCAAAACTCTTCAACCTATACCTTGACTAGTAAGGCTACTAGCCCTCTAAACTAGGTTTTCTCAACAAAACTTGACAAAATCCCAAGGGTCTAGGCAAACAAATGATGGAATTGAACACCTTTCAGGGGACCCTAACAAACCTCCAAATCTCCTGCTCCAACTCTACTCCAGCAATCTAGAACGCCTACTAGGTCTCTAGGCCTAATTGATCAATTTAGGCTAGGTTACAAAGCAAGTGCTCAAAATTGGGTGCATAGGTCAGGGGCAAGAACTTGGAATGACTCTACCACCCCCAAACAACACAAATCCACCATTCATTCACTCATCCTCTTAGGGTTTTGTCAAATACAACAATAAATTGCATAAATTTAGTCAAATACATAGAGATATTTGACCTAGGGCATCACATTAAAAATAGTAAACTGTATTTTCTCAAAAAATGCTTTTGGAATCAAGTAGTATACACCCCTAGCCTGCATTTCACCGAGTGGCATGAAATTTCATTGGTGGAAATGCATTCTAGGGCCAAATTTGTGGGACTGCCCTAGAAAACAGGGTTTCTAGACCAGTTTTGAAAGAAAATTCAATAACTTTTGACTCCAACCACTTCAAGACCTCAAACCAGTTGCATTAGAACCCTGACTCCAAGAAATTTCAGAAAAATATCATTTGCACACATGAAAAGTCCGTACAGTCCGTACACAGCAAGAAAAACAGCGAAAAACAGTTAGTTTTCTTGAATTTTGTGCCCAAATTCCGTACAAAAACTTCCTCCCCCGTACTGGAGTCAGATATCCACCATATTAACCCATCCAAGTTGGTTTCCAACTTTTACAACAGCATTTAACTGCCCAAAGTGGTTTTTGAACCGACCCAACACATAACACCTTTGACAACTATGGTGTTTTGCATTAACACAAGGAGGTTGATTTGTTTGGCTCATCCAATGGAGTCCAAATGATCAACAAACTCTTTCCAACATACTAAAACATTAAATCAACCAAAAAAAACTCGAAAACCAATCCTTAGACCTTCTAGGCCTAATTGGCACAACAAGGATCCAAGTGGACTAAGCATGATTGAGGTTTATAGGGTCACCTCAATCATCTTGACCACACAAAAGGGACTATACAAACATGGCTAAAGCCTTATTACCACACATACAATCAAAACAAAACATAGCTTATCAAAATGCATAAAAAAATGCTTGAGGTGTCAGACTGCTCCTAGGTGCCCTGCACCATACACCCACTGTCAAACAGAACTCAAGTCTCTTGAGTTGGAATGCTATCAAATGTGAAACCTGCCTTCTCAATGTCTGCCCTGCTCATCCAAGTGGCATCCTCCTGAGGTTTGTTTAGCCACTTCACCAAATAGTCATGATAGGTGTGCCTTCTAGTTTGTTTTGCAATCCTCTTGTCCAAAATGTACTCAATCTGATTTGGAGATGAAGGAATGAGTTCCTGGAGTGTGTGATCAGTTTGATCTTCTTCAACAACAGTCTGAGGATCAGATCCTTTATAGGGATAAAGGTCTGAAACATTAAAAATTGGAGACAAAGCAATGCCATCCGGAAGTCTGATTTTGTAGGCATTTTCTCCACATTTCTTGAGCACTTCACAAGGCCCAATCTTCTTCATGAGTAGCTTAGTGTGTTTACCTACAGGGAGCCTCTCCTTCTTCAGATGAACCATTACTAAATCACCTTCCTTGAACTGCAAATCCCTTCTTTTTCTGTCAGCAAATTGTTTATATTTCTTAGAAGTGGACAGCAATTTCTGTTGTACTTGTTCATGGACATCTTTCATGACTTGAACAAAGTCTTCAGCCAAGGCACTGCTGTTTTCCAGTCCTTTAACCTCTCTTAGTTCCAAAATACCCCTTGGGTGAGTGCCATAAACAATTTGGAAAGGAGACAGGCCGGTGCTTCTATTGACAGTGTCATTGTATGAGAACTCTGCCTGAGCCAAAATTGAATCCCAACTAGCACCCTGCTCCTTGGTTAGGCATCTTAGGAGGTTGCCAAGTGACCTATTAATCACCTCTGTTTGTCCATCAGACTGAGGGTGATAGGCAGATGATAAGGACAAATTTGTACCTAGTCTCTTCCACAGTGTCCTCCAGAAGTGTCCAATGAACTTGGGGTCTCTGTCTGAGATTATGGACAAAGGTAAACCGTGTAACCTGACTATTTCCTTGAAGAAAAGACCTGCTATGTGTGAGACATCATGTGTGGTTCTACATGGGATGAAGTGAGCCATTTTTGAGAACCTATCTACAACCACAAAAATGCTGTCATGTCCATTCTTTGTTCTAGGCAAACCAAGTACAAAGTCCATACTTATGGAATCCCAAGGCTTTGAAGGAATAGGTAGAGGAGTGTATAAACCTGCATTTGATGTATGCCCCTTTGCTCTTTGGCAAATTTGACAAGTTTCAACAAACTTCCTTACATCGGTTGGCAATTTTGGCCAAAAATAGTACCTCCTAACCAATTCTAGGGTCTTATCAATACCAAAGTGACCTGACATGCTGCCACAATGCTTTTCCCTGATTATATTCTCTCTAACAGATCCTCTTGGGATACACAACATGCTACCCTTGAAAAGATATCCATCTTGCAACAAAAAATCAGAAAAATCAGTATTATACCTTCCTGTCATGGCCTTGCAAGATAGGTATGGCTCTTTGAAGTCTTCATCTGCTATATACTGATCTTTAATGGCATGAATACCTGTACTTTCCAACTGAATAGTTTGCACAACAAGATTTCTCCTACTTAAGGCATCAGCTACCTTATTGGCCACTCCTTTCTTGTGTTTTATGGAGAAGGTGTATGCTTGGATGTACTCCATCCACTTGACATGTCTGTGATTCAGCTTTTGCTGCCTGTTCAAGAAGCTTAATGCATGGTTGTCAGTAAAAACTATAAATTCCTTTGGCAATAAGTAGTGTCTCCATTTCCTCAATGACTGAACCATGGCATATAACTCTAGATCATAGGTGGAGTAGTTTTGTTTTGCCTCATTTAACTTCTCACTAAAGAATGCTATAGGCCTCCCATCTTGACTTAGGACTCCTCCAACAGCCCTCTTACTTGCATCACATTCTACCACAAAGACCTTGTCAAAATCAGGAAGAACAAGGACCGGTTTTTCTGATATTTTTTTCTTTAACAGTTCAAAGGCTTGGTTGGCCTCATTTGTCCAAAAAAACACACATTTCTTGCCCCCTTTTATGGTGTCAACAAGTGGAGCACAAATGCCACTAAACCCTCTAATGAACTTTCTATAAAAGCTGCATAAACCATGGAAACTCCTTACCTCCGAGGCTGTTGTAGGTGTTGGCCAATTAAGAATCGCTGCAACCTTACTTGGATCCATTTTTAGGCTACCCTTGGAGATGACAAACCCCAAAAATATCAACTCTTCTTGTAGGAAGACACATTTGTCAAGATTGATTCTCAACTTCTCCTCTTGAAGCCTCCTGAGCACTTGATGGATATGCCTTATGTGGTCTTCCTTGCTGTCACTAAAAATCAGTATATCATCCAAATATACAACAATAAACTTGTTAAGGAAAGGTTTTAGCACTTCATTCATCAATCTCATGAAGGTGCTTGGTGCATTTGACAAGCCAAAAGGCATGACAACCCATTCAAATAGTCCTTCATTGGTTTTGAAGGCGGTTTTCCACTCATCCCCTTCCCTTATCCTGATTTGGTGATAACCACTTTTTAGATCTATCTTGGTAAAATACTTAGCCCTACCCAAGCAATCCATTAAATCTTCTATTCTAGGCATTGGAAATCTATACCTGATAGTAATCTTGTTGATGGCCCTGGAATCAGTGCATAGTCTCCATGTTCCTTCCTTCTTAGGTGCAAGCACTGCAGGTACTGCACATGGACTAATACTCCTCCTGATAAGTCCTCTATCCAATAAGTCTTGGATTTGTCTTGCCACTTCAACATTTTGCTCTGGGGTCAACTTGTAGGCTGCTTGGTTTGGTAGGGTGGATCCAGGGATGAGATCAATGCAATGACTAATCTCCCTCTTTGGTGGAAGGGCATCCTTGCCTTCATCGGCTATCACATCCTGAAACTTCTCCAATAGTTCTTCCACTTCCTTTGGTCCAATCCTCCTAAGAGGGTGCTGCACTTTGACCTTCTTGGGATTCACATCCTTGGGCTTGATGACTACTGCAAAACATGGCACTTTCTCTTCCTTGAGGTTAGCCAAAAACTCTTTTTCACCTACCAACATAACTGAACTAGAAATGACTTTCTCTTTGCAATCATCAATCAAAGGAGTCATTGTAAACTTTTCACCATTCTTGGACAAATGAATCACATTGTTCTTACCATCATGTTGGGCACTTGTGTCATGTTGCCAAGGCCTTCCAAGAAGAAGGTGGCATGCATCCATATCCACTATCTCACAAAGAACCTTATCATGATATTCACCTATCTTGAATTCAACCCAACATTGCTCTTTTACCACAATTTGTTGTTCCTTGGTTAGCCAAAAGACTCTATAGGGGTTAGGATGAGGCATTCTTTCCAATCCTAACTTAGTCACCATTTCATTAGAAGCCAAATTTTCAGAAGAACCTGAATCTACTATTACCTTGCACACTTTTCCTTTCACCTTGCAAGTGGTTCTGAACAAGTTGTTTCTTTGGGGCTGCTCCTTGGTGGCTGGCATGATGAGTGACCTGTTGAACATGATGCATTCTCCACTCTCAGGTGTTGCAGACTTGGACGAGGCTGTTTGGTAACTTGTGGTGCTTTGACAGTCCTCTTCTTGAAGGAGTTGTACTCTTCTTTCTTTCTGATTTGCAGCAGTGTTTCCCATCTTCTCCGGGCACCTAAAGGACTGATGTCCAATTTGATTGCAAGAGAAACACCTTCCAGTAAACACACTAGGACCTCTGCCCCCACTTCTTCCTCTGCCATTACCTCTGCCCCTAAACTGACCCTTATCAGCACTGTTTTTATCAGCCTGCCCTTGGCTGCCTTCTTGTGATCCGCCACCTTGGAATCTAGAGAAATTATCTCTGTTTTGAAATCTGCCCCTACCCCTAAAGTTCTGATTTCCTCTGCCTCTGCTGCTGCTGTATGAATCACCTTTTCTTCTTTGTTTATCCTCAATTCTCAATGCCATTTGAAAACACTTATGGACTGTCTCTGGGTTAAAGAGAGTTAATTCATCTTGAATGGAGAACTTGAGGCCATTAAGATACCTTGCAAGCTTTTGTTTTTCATTCTCAGGCATCTTGGCTTTCAATGTCATCTTGTGAAACTCCTCTGTGTAGGTGCTCACGTCCATGTCCTTTTGTCTCAAGTTGTGCAACTTCTTGTTCAAGTTGACCTCATAATCCTCAGGGACAAATTGCTTCTTGATTTCAAGTACCATCTTCCTCCATGTAGAGATAGGATTCCTATCATCTTCTATCCTTTCATTTTGAATAAAATTCCACCAACTCAAGGCTGGCCCTTTCATTCTTGATTTGGCAATCTTCACTTTCTGATTTTCTGCCACTTCTTCACATTCAAAATAGTTCTCCATTGCCTCAATCCAATCAAGGCACTCCTCTGGATTCATCTTACCAGGAAACATAGGTAAGTCTGCCTTAGTGTCCTTCCTACTCAACTTTCCAAGTGCATCTAGGAATTGTCTCTCTGACATGCCTCCTTGTGGCTCTTCCATAGGCACTTCTTCTTCCTCATCTTGATCCTCTTCATCTGAATCTAAGATGACTTCTGACTTCTTCTTCTTGTTTTTGTCTTTCTTCAACTTTTCTATCTCAGCCTCCATCCTTTTGTTCTTGGCTGCTTGCTCTCTCACTATCTTTGCCAATTCGGCATTTGTCACCTTTGAAGGAATTTCCTCCTCTTCTTCTCTATCTCCCATCTCTTTGATGGCTTTGATACCACCTGATGCAGAGTGGCACAAGCGAAGCAACACACAAAGGTTTACTCTATTGTCCTTTGCCCACTCACCCACTTCAACTAGCCTTCAACCAACCAACCAACCAAAGGCACATACAAGGCATATGAAGGATTTGATGTCCAGACTATTGTCCAACCCCTAAGGCTTCTCCAACACCTTAAGACAGATCAACAAACACCTTCTATGCAGTTGGTTTGATCTCCAACTTCCCAAAACTCTTCAACCTATACCTTGACTAGTAAGGCTACTAGCCCTCCAAACTAGGTTTTCTCAACAAAACTTGACAAAATCCCAAGGGTCTAGGCAAACAAATGATGGAATTGAACACCTTTCAGGGGACCCTAACAAACCTCCAAATCTCCTGCTCCAACTCTACTCCAGCAATCCAGAACGCCTACTAGGTCTCTAGGCCTAATTGATCAATTTAGGCTAGGTTACAAAGCAAGTGCTCAAAATTGGGTGCATAGGTCAGGGGCAAGAACTTGGAATGACTCTACCATCCCCAAACAACACAAATCCACCATTCATTCACTCATCCTCTTAGGGTTTTGTCAAATACAACAATAAATTGCATAAATTCAGTCAAATACATAGAGATATTTGACCTAGGGCATCACATTAAAAATAGTAAACTGTATTTTCTCAAAAAATGCTTTTGGAATCAAGTAGTATACACCCCTAGCCTGCATTTCACCGAGTGGCATGAAATTTCATTGGTGGAAATGCATTCTAGGGCCAAATTTGTGGGACTGCCCTAGAAAACAGGGTTTCTAGACCAGTTTTGAAAGAAAATTCAATAACTTTTGACTCCAACCACTTCAAGACCTCAAACCAGTTGCATTGGAACCCTGACTCCAAGAGATTTCAGAAAAATATCATTTGCACACATGAAAAGTCCGTACAGTCCGTACACAGCAAGAAAAACAGCGAAAACAGTCAGTTTTCTTGAATTTTGTGCCCAAATTCCGTACAAAAACTTCCTCCCCCGTACTGGAGTCAGATATCCACCATATTAACCCATCCAAGTTGGTTTCCAACTTCTACAACAGCATTTAACTGCCCAAAGTGGTTTTTGAACCGACCCAACACATAACACCTTTGACAACTATGGTGTTTTGCATTAACACAAGGAGGTTGATTTGTTTGGCTCATCCAATGGAGTCCAAATGATCAACAAACTCCTTCTAACATACTAAAACATTAAATCAACCAAAAAAAACTCGAAAACCAATCCTTAGACCTTCTAGGCCTAATTGGCACAACAAGGATCCAAGTGGACTAAGCATGATTGAGGTTTATAGGGTCACCTCAATCATCTTGACCACACAAAAGGGACTATACAAACATGGCTAAAGCCTTATTACCACACATACAATCAAAACAAAACATAGCTTATCAAAATGCATAAAAAAATGCTTGAGGTGTCAGACTGCTCCTAGGTGCCCTGCACCAGATACTCAGTATTTTACTCTAATTGTTGACTTGTCGAAAAACAACCATCAACAGGACCCTACCCTTTGCCATTGATGTCAAAGGGGGAGTGAGGAGCAGTGAAAAATGAGGAATCCAACTAAGGGGGAGCTCCGAAAAATGTATATAAAGATAGAGCATCAGCTAAGGGGGAGCATACACTTAGTCATTTTTCACTAAGTGTTGCCGTCAATGCCAAAGGGGGAGATTGTTGGCAAGAGACACTATATGGATTCATGATTGTTGTCATTGATGGCAACAAAGTTCATCCCACACATCCGCAGCACATGGTGTGTCTCTACCGGAAGTCAGAATGAAGATTGTTGAGGTCCAGTAAATAAGAACAGAGCTTGTGGCAAGGTCCGACAGACAGGTCCGGATCTCTCAGAGGAAGTATCTTGGTGAAGTGTGGATTTGGGAAAGTCAAGAGGACTACCTTGAGTAATAGATTCCAAGGACTTAGCCTCCGGTGATGGACAAGGAAAAAGATATGAATAGTTGAGTACCGGATTCCTGAGTGACAGTGTGAACAGAGGAAGAACTGACTGACAGAACATCAGACTACTTTCCGGATGTGTTACTGATGGTGGTAAAGGTTATGAAGGCATGAATCATGTTTGGCCGACATGATTAATGATTTCTACAAGCATATATTTGATCCGCATTACTTGATGTGCAAGGATTCAGCTGACAGAACAGAGTTTGTGAGAAGATTGACTATTCCGGGTGCCGACTGGAAAGATAATGAAATCACTTGTGCGGATATATATATAGGATGGATTTAGTTGTGAGAAGTGGTGTGGTGACATGTGATATGCGAATAAAAGCAGAGCAGAGCAGAAACAGTAAGGAAGGTCTGGTATGTGAAAGGAAAGCAGCATAAGAGAAGAGGAAAGATGAAGTACAGCAGATCAGTGTCATGTCCCCGTTTCCGGCTTGATCATCAGCTTAAGATTGGATTAGCCTATTGATCATTCCCGGAGGCTAATTCAGAATGATGAGGGAATGAATTGGTTTTTGACTAACTTAACTTTTGTTTTGCAGGAACAAGTCAGAAACTGGAAATTTGGCTAAGTCTGGAAGCCAAGTTGTAAGGCAGTTAACTCCTGGAATCTAGGCGCAAATTCCTCATCAAACTGCTCAAATGAGCGCCTTAGGATATGGGATCCTCGAACAAACTTCGGAAGTGCAAGATGGTAAGAAGATTTGTCTTAAAGCATTTCAAATAGGGCGCTTGACAGGAGAAGTTGATAAGTTTCCAGAATGAAGTTTGATGAATGGATTGGTTTGGGAAGAAGGTTTATTCACCTTAGGCGCCAGTTTCATGTTGCACCATCCAAAATGAGCGCCTAGTACAATAAGGCGCTATATCACATCTGGACCACCTTGAATGGCATCTAAGCTAGGTTGTGAGTTCGACAGGGTAAGTGCGCCATAAAAGGGTCAAGGCGCCATTTCCTGTTCACATAAACCTCTGAGGGCGCCTAGGTATTTGGGCAAGCCTCTGGCATCCTAGAATTGCGCCCTAGTCCAGAAGTCATTGGAAGGCTCTCTTGAGTATCAAAAAGGTTGAAGGATCATCCACTCAGTCAGACAAACTTCAAATTGCGCCTTAATACTTGAGGTGCCTTAACATGTCTTTCCACCCAAGAAATGGCGCCTTAGGGTAGATTGAAGAGTAAATAGGTTTTAGCATCATCAATAAAGATTAAGGATTGTCAAATAGATCATACCTTCACTCAGAAGCATCATTTCCATCTTGTGAAGTGTTAAACTCAAGTAGGCGCACTTCATCTTCTCTTCCACTTCACATTTGCGCCTACTCCTTAAAGCTAGATCCGCGCCTTTGTCTGATGATCATCTCAGTTCATTCTCTCATGGACACCCACTTTGGGAAGATTCTTATTGAGCGCCCAAGTTATTAGCACTTTTGGATCTGGATTCTACATCTTGAAAGTGAAGGCGCATTTTCCTGGGGGTAGCATCTTCTAGCCAGCGCCTAATGCTATCCAGGCACAATTCAACCTTCATTATGGCGCCTACCATCTGGAAGGGAGCATTGGTCATTTCTCTAGAAGTTCTAAGCAATTGAAGTTTGTAAAGTCACCAAGGAATGTTGGGCGCCTAGCCAAGTTGGCATTTCCTGCTCTCAACTAGCGCCTAGACACTGAAGGAGACACTTGCAAGTGTAGGCGCACTTTCCTTGTAGATTGATGACATGAAAACTTTGGGGTCACTTGGTTGAAAGAACATTACTCTAAGAATGCCAAGTTGAAAGATAAAGTCAAGGAAGTGTTATGATGCCTAGGCGCATCTTTGGGCAAAACACACCAATTGTGGCGCTTAGAAGGAGTTTCCAGACTAGGCGCACATCTAGTCACACTCTGCCATTTCTAGCGCCTACTAACATTTCCTTCATTCAAGTGGTTTGTGGCACTAACGAACTTCAAGTGTTGGAAATGATCAAGTGGATCAGAGTAGGCTCAATTTCCACCTCAATTGGGCGCCTAGTAGTACCTGAGCTTTCATTGGTCAACAAAATGATATTGGGATCCGTACTGGTTCAGTGGGTAAGAGTGAGTTGTCAGATGGAATATTCTCCATGAATATGCTTCTTGGGAAACGTGCCTTGGTTCCTCTTTGTGCATTGAAAAACGTGCCTTCATTGCCTTTGGAAGGCCTATAAAAGGAGGAGCTCTCTCATTCATTTGGCATCTGTTCATTAGACAAAATTCTCTCTGCAAAGCTGTTGAGCTTGTAATCTTGAGGCCTGCGAGTTTCAAGTGTTGAGGTGATGCTCCCTCAACAAGCAAGGTGATGCTCCCTTGTTATATTGTGAGGTGTTGACATACAGTTAACATCATTGAGTTGATCAAGTAAAGAAATCATTGTTGACATCAAGGCTTCAAGGCCTTTCTTTTGTGTTTCCATTGAATAAGTTTTAACTTCATGCTATTGAAGCATTATCTGTGTAATAAGACATTTGTCAGATGATTGAATCAAACAATAAGTCAAGCGCCCAACTCTAAGGTTGATTCCTTCAAGTAGTTGTCTTTGATGTATATTTTTGTATTGTGGCAGTAGTGATGAATTGATAGCAAGTAAAATTGTTTAAGTAAGGGAAAAAATTTTAGTAGCATTAGTTGGGTAATCTTACAATCAGTGTACTGAGCCTAACCGGAACTGAACTCCAGCATATGTGGATGCTACCAATCAGTTCAAGTATTGCATAACACTCTTTTGTAGACAGTGTGTCTCTTGTAGGCAGTGTGCCTCTTGTGAGCAGTGTGCTCGGGCAGTGAGCCCTAATTGGCAAGTGCCACTTTTGTAATTCCTGATTCTTCTAACAGAGAATAATCTTTGGGTTAATCACCCCGTGGTTTTCTCCCTTAACAGGGTTTCCACGTCAAAAATATTGTGTCATGTGTATCTCCTTTCATGGTTATGTTTGCTTGTTTGAATTAATGCTGCATTGATTAATAAGAAAGTTCAAAAAGAAGAAATAATTAGGATAACTGATTCACCCCCCCTCTTAGTTATCAACAGTTACCACCCAGAGAGCTTCATAGTTTACAGTAGGAGATAGACCTGGCATACCGGTTTTTATACCTAGGAACCAAGTTCCTGAATAGGATCCCACACAAGCGGAGTTCCAGGATGAGATGCTGAGGGATTGGAGGGCATCCAGTGCAGAGTTTAGGGCCAAAATGACATTTGCCGAGTACTCTGACATTAGGATGAGGAATAGACCTCGCAGGGGGAATAGACTACAGAACCAGGAGTTGTAGAAAAAGTTAGTAAAATGACTCTTCCATACTTTGATGGATTGGGTAAGACCACCGCGAGAGCTTGAGTCTAGAAATTGGACAGCTACTTGCAGATTATTCCCATGCCGGAGGAGGATGCCATTACCTATGCAGCTTTACACCTGGAGGGGATTGCGCATAAGTGGTGGAGTAACGGGAAGGCTACACAGGGTCACAATCAGATCACTTCATATGTGTTCACTGCTAGACTGATCGACAGATTTGACAAAAAGGACCTAGAGTTGCAATTTAAGGAGTTGGCACAATTGAGGCAGAGTGGATCGGTAGACTCTTATATATCAGAGTTCCAGGACCTATCCTTTATGGTCCTAGATATCTCAAAGTGTAGACTGGTCATTTTATTCATTGATGGATTATCAGACACACTACGTGGCTGGGCTAAGGGCTTTGAACCTGCTTCACTCCAAGAGGCCATGAAAAAGGCCCGAGATATGGAGTCATCAGTGTGGCGGAGTAAATTTCAGTCTAAGGGCTTTCCACATAGGAGGGATAAGGACGATAGGAGACCCTTCCAGAGGGACATTAACCAACATAAGGACAAATCAAACAGGTTGATAGATGACAAGCTCAACGAATACAGAAGGAAAAAGCTTTTCTTTCATTGCAAAGAGCCATGGGATCCCTCACATAAGTGCCCACACAAGGCTAAGGCCAAGTTGATAGAGTACTATTCGGCTAAGGAGACATAGTCAGAGGCATCCGATTCACTTTCAGACCAGGAGGATAGTGGGGATGAGAGAGCATCACAACACAGTGTTGGTAGTGGTGGGACTCTTGCCCAGCTTTCCAGTTTTCAGAAGATTGGTTCTTTTAGGGTGCATGGTGTACTCGGCGGTCAGCGTATCATCACTCTCATTGACACAGGAGCCACAAATAACTTTATCGATGAAGGGTTGGTAGCTCGACGGGGATTGAAGGTAGAGGAATTCGAAGGCTTCAAAGTTATGGTAGCCGACGGGTTCAAAATACAGTGTAACAGGAAAATCTCAGGATTGAAGATCATCATGGGTGAGTATGAGTTGGTGGATGATTTTTATGTTGTTGGCATTGGGGATACAGATGTTGTACTAGGCATGCACTAGATGAGCCAGTTAGGAGAGTTCACCATGAATGTGCAGAAGATGGAGATGAAATTTGAATTTAAGGGAAAGAAAATGTCTTAGAGGCTTGTCAGATGGTGGACCACGGGTAGTGTTACTGAAGAGAATGGAGAGATTCTTACGACATGACCAGGTAGAGTGGGCAGCAGAGTGCCTCATCATGCCAGAGTCCCCGCCACAGCGAAAGAGAAGCTATCATCCAGATATTCAGAGGCTCTTGTCCAAGCACAGTAAGGTGTTTGGAGATATACCACCAGGAGTGCCTCCAGATAGAAGCATAGAGCATGTCATTCAATTAGAGGATGGGACTAAGCCCATCATGATTACCCCCTATCGACATCCTAAGAGACTTAAGGATGAGATAGAGAAGACCATTAAGGAGTTGTTGGAAATGGGACACATTTGGCCCAGTAAGAGTCCCTTTGCTTCTGCAGTGGTCTTGGTTAAAAAGGATGGGACGATCAGGATGTGCATTGACTACTGGGCACTGAATAAGAAAACCATCAAGAGCAGGTATCCTATTCCGAGGATTGATGAGCTGATAGATGAGCTGCATGGTGCTTGTTATTTTTCAAAAACTGATTTGAGGTCAGGATACCACCAGATCTATATGAGGGCAGAGGATATAGAGAAGACAGCGTCCAGGTGTCATTACGGCCATTTTGAGTTTCTAGTGATGCCTTTCGGTTTGACTAATGCACCTGCTACCTTCCAGAGTTGCATGAATTAGATATTCAGACAACAGCTTAGGAAGTTTGTGTTGATATTCTTTGATGATATACTGATTTTCAGCAGGACTTGGGAGGATCACATGAGACATCTGGAGGAGGTATTGAGCATATTGGAGAGTGAGTCCCTCTATGCCAAATAATCAAAATGCGACTTTGGCATGACAGAGCTACTTTACTTGGGCCACATTATTAGTGTTGATGGTGTCGTGGTAGATCCGGAAAAGATAAAAGCAATTATTGATTGGCCCCCACCCACAAACCTCACACAGCTTAAGGGCTTCTTTGGACTTTGTGGGTTTTACAGGAGGTTTGTAAAATGCTTCTCTCAGACAGCTGCACCATTGACAGACTTGATGATGAAGGAAGCCATTGATTGGAATGACAGAGCTCAGCAGTGCTTTGATCACTTCAAGCACTTGATGTCTACTTGCCCTGTGTTGGCGATCCCTGACTTCTCTAAGCCATTTGAGCTAGAGTGTGATGCTTCAGGAGAGGGGATAGGGGCTATGCTTATGCAAGAGAAGCACCCAATAGCATTCGAGAGCAGGAAACTTCGGAGTGTTGAGAGGAGTTACTCAGTGTATGACCGAGAGATGTTAGCCATAATGCATGCATTGGCCAAATTCAGACCTTATATGGTAGGAGGGAAGTTCATCATAAAGACAAATGATAACAGCATAAAATGTTTCATGATCCAGAAGGATCTAAATGACAGATAGCAGAAGTGGATCAGTAGGCTCCAGGCTTATGACTTTGACATCGAGTATGTCAAGGGGAAGAAGAATGTAGTTGCAGGTGCATTGTTGAGGAGACCTCACTTGTGCTTAGTCAGAGAGATATCTGCTGATTAGAGGGAGTTGATTGCAGCAGAGTATGCCAAAGACTCTTGGGCAGCAAGAGTCATTGAGGGCACTATCAGGGACGATAGATATTCTATGGTGAATGATTCGATCATATACAAAGACAGGATACTTTTGGTGCCCAGTTCTCAGTTCAAGTATAAGGTGATAAGAACTTTCCACGATACTCCAATGGCTGGCCATCCTGGATTCTTCAAAACCTATAGACAGATTCGGGAGAGGTTCACATAGAAAGGGCTCAAGGAGGAAGTGCTGAAGTATGTTCTTGAGTGTCCCATTTGCCAGTAGAATAAGCATGAGCATACTTACCCAGCAGGTTTATTACGGCCATTGCCTATTCCCAACCAAAAATGGGAATGTATCTCCATGGATTTCATCACAGGGTTGCCAAAGGTGCAGGGGAAGTACTGTATTCATGTGGTAATCGATAGACTTATCAAATTTGCACACTTCTTCGCCATTTCAGCAACTTATACAGTTGCTCAGGTGGCTGATTTATTTTTCAGGGAGATATTCAGGCTTCACGGGATACCCAAGAGTATAGTCAGTGACAGGGACAACAAGTTCCTGAGCCTATTCTGGCAGCAGCTATTCAGACTTTGTGGTACTAAGTTGACTCCTAGTACCAGTTACCACCCACAGACAGATGGCCAAATAGAGGTGGTGAGCAAGTGGTTGGAGGGGTATCTTTGTAATTATGTTTCGACGCAGCAGAAGGCATGAATCAGATGGTTGCACTTGGGGGAGTACTGTTATAACACCACATACCACATGTCTATCCAGATGACTCCTTTCAGGGCACTATATAGTTATGATGCCCCATGCTTCACAGATCTCTTACTTGGTGACAATCTAGTGCCTAAGGCAAAAGATCTTTTGCAGGAGAGGCTAGGACATAGTGAAGGAGCTCAAGGAGAATATATAGCAGACACAGAATTAGCAGAAGCTTTATGCTGATCAGCACTGAGTGGAGAGGAGTTTCGAGGTTGGAGACAGTGTGTATTTGAGGCTCCAACCCTATAGGCAGTCCACTCTCAAGAAGAGTGGAGCAGAAAAATTAAAACCCAGGTTTTATGGTCCCTTTAGGATTATCAGAAGAGTGGGTGAAGTGGCATATGAGCTTGAATTGCCAGCAGATAGCAAAGTGCATAATGTGTTTCTTGTTTCAAGATTGAAGAAAGCTCTTGGCTACAATGTGATTCCTTCAGTAGAGCTTCCACCGTTGGATGAGGAGAAGTTAATTCTGGTACTAGAGGCTATCATCGACACCCAAGAGAGGAATTTGAGGAAATGGGTCATCAGAGAGTACCTGGTTAAGTGGAAGAATTTACCAGTTGAGGATGTCACTTGCGAGAGTGAGCAGATATTGCAGCATCTTGAGCTGGGGTTGCTTGAGGACAAGCAATCTTGGGGAGGGCAGACTGTAATGTCTCCCATCTAGCCCATTGGATCAGTGGATAGGGATTAGCCTATGACCAGACTCCCGTAGGCTAATGGAGATGTTTAGGGCGTCATTTTAGGGGACTTACTATATATAGTAAGTCAAGAGCCGGGTACTTGCTATTTATGGCAGGGCAATGTGGATGGTCTTGGCACAGGGATTCATGTTATTTAAGGGCCCAAGGTATTATAAATCGATATATAAGTTAAATTAAATATTTAATTTTTACTATTTGAAAGTTAAGTTACTTTAAGTCATAAAGTAATATTGCTTTACAAAATTAAGTTATGACTTAAAGTTGGGCCACTAGAGATGGGCGCCCCTCATGGAGAGACAAGGGGATGTTTTATAAATTAAAAAATAATTAAAAAAACCCTCTTCTTGGGCGTTGGGCTTGGGAGAGCAACAAGAAGGAAAAAAAGAAGGCTCATTTGCTCATGCGAAGATTATCGATTTTGCTCTCTTTGTGAGTTTATTGTGCTTTGGATTTGGATCCTGGCTCTAGGGTTTCAGTTGGTTGTGTTGGGATGAAAACTTCGGAATTGGTCCCTTTCCTCGTGCGTGAGAGATAGTATCAAGAGAGGATTTGAGGAGGCTTCATCCAGAGGTCTCATTTGTGCATTCAGTTGGTCCATTTTGGTGGAGAATCGGGCATGAAAAGAAGTTATTTGAAAAAGATTAAATGTGGAGCCATTAATAAAGAGTTAATGAGCAGATTTGTAAGTTCTTGAAGGAGTTTATCGCTCGATTGAACAATTATATGCAGGCCGTATGCTCTTGGACAGGGCTGTACCTTCCTTGTTGGCATTTTTTGATGGTTTAAGGTGGATTCTGGTGTGTATTTCCATTGCAATCAGGTCGCCCATCTGCTGCAACTGTTATTGGTACAAAACAGAGCTACAAGAAGGAGATTCGTCATTGTTGGAGCTGCCATTCATTGCTTAGGAGGCCGTACATGTGCAGGTTGGTCGCGGGGCTCTCAGGAAAGACTTGAATCTGATTTAGTTACTCAATATTCCACAAAAGGGGTCACCTAGGGTCTGCAGACCCATTCTATGCACTTGCCTTGCATTATCATAAATGGTGAAGGAGATTTGAGTGATTTTCTATGGCTTTGTTGCTGGTCGAGCTACAGCATCTGAATGAAGTTGTAAATCTTGATCTGGGTATGTTACTATAATTCATATTTTGGCTAAGTACAATCTAGATCTTCATTAGTTTGTTGTTATCTCTTTTAGTTTTTCTGGGTTTTCAATATATTGTTCATATTCTATGTATTTCGTGCAAAAATGTACATGCAAGAAAACCCCATAAAACCCTAAAAAGTAAAACAAAAAAAACACAAAAAAAAAATACACAAAGCAAAACATATACCAGGGGTGTATATTACAGTGGTATTAGAGCAGAAGATCTTGCCATCCTGTGATACAAATTCAGACATGCAGTGATGTTTGAGTTATGTACCCTATGCAGTCATTGACACACCATTAGAATACTAGGAGAAACAGGTTGCAACAGGAAACACAGGTACCACAGTTAGAAGAACCTGAGCATCCAGTACCCATAGAAGATCCATTTTCGGGTGAATTACCATTAGTTACAAAACCTACTCCAAGAGAGATGGGTGACATTGAAAATGAGGAGCCTAGTATGCGTGAGATTCTAAACGCATTAACTAGGAGTCAGTTGGCTATGGAGAGAGAAATGAGGGAGTCACAGGAGGAGTTGAGAGAATCACAGGTTGAAATAGCACATATCCTTGAGCAGTTGGCACCTCAAGATGGAAGAAACAACAGGGACAATAATTACAATCACCGTGAGAGGAATAGGAACAATGGTAGTGACAGGAACAGGAACAATGATGGTGACAGGAACAGGAACAATGCTGGTGACAAAAATCGGGATAATGGAGGTGATAGAACATGAATAATGGGGGTGATAGGCACAATGGTGATAGGAACCACGGAGATAGAAATAATGGGGACAGAAACCAGGATGACAGACACAGGTACAGGGATGATGAGGGTGAGGCATCGGTTACCACCCGGAGAGCTTCACTGTTTACAGCAGTAGATAGACTTGGCATACGGGTTTTTATACCTAGGAACCAAGTTCCTGAATAGGATCCCACACAGGCGGAGTTCCAGGATGAGATGCTGAGGGATTGGAGGGCATCCAGTGCAGAGTTTAGGGCCGAAATGACATTTGTCGAGTACTCTAACATTAGGATGAGGAATAGATCTCGCAGGGGGAATAGACCACTGAACCAGGAGTTGTAGAAAAAAGTTAGTAAAATGACTTCCATACTTTGATGGTTCGGATAAAAACACCATGAGAGCTTAAGTCCAGAAATTGGACAGCTACTTGCAGATTAGTCCCATGCCGGAGGAGGATGCCATTACCTATGCAGCTTTACACCTGGAGGGGACTATGCATAAGTGGTGGAGTAACGGGAAGGCTACACTGGGTCACGATCAGATCACTTCATATGTGGAGTTCACTGCTAGATTGATCGACAGATTTGACAAAAAGAATCCAGAGTTGCAATTTAAGGAGTTGGCATAGCTAAGGCAGAGTGGATCGGTAGACTCTTATATATCAGAGTTCGAGGACCTATCTGTTATGGTCCCAGATATCTCAGAGTGTAGACTAGTCATTTTATTCATTGATGGATTATCAGACCCACTACGTGGTTAGGTTAAGGGCTTTGACCCTGCTTCACTCCAGGAGGCCATGAAAAAGGCCCGAGATATGGAGTCATCAGTGTGGCGGAGTAAATTTCAGCCTAAGGGCTTTCCACATAGGAGGGATAAGGAGAAGGGCAGGAGACCCTTCCAGAGGGACGTTGACCAACATAAGGACAAATCAAACAGGTTGATAGATGACCAGCTCAACGAATACAGAAGGAAAAAGCTTTGCTTTCATTGCAAAGAGCCATGGGATCCCTCACATAAGTGCCCACACAAGGATAAGGCCAAGTTGATAGAGTACTATTCGGCTGAGGAGACATAGTCAGAGGCATCTGATTCACATTCAGATCAGCCTTCAGACCAGGAGGATAGTGGGGATGAGAGAGCATCATAGCACAGTGTTGGTAGTGGTGGGACTTGTTGATGATGTTTTTGTGACAACACAACAATAGAATAAAATACCGAGTATCCTATCCTCTCTTGATCAAAGTTTCCTGAATGCTAAATTATATGATCAAACAAGAATGCTCCAAGGTTCCTTTGATGTTAGGTCTTGACTTGTACATGGATAGACTCAGTGAATAAATGTGATCTTGCTAGTAATCACAAACGGACTTACGCTAATTCCTCCTTCACGAACATGGATGAAATTCCTTACTCCTTGGATGTGAATGTGTTACTCCAGTTGGCATTTTGGTAAAGTTGGCATTTTGGCAGTGAGGTAAGTGATGTCTCAGTTGGCATTTTGGTGATGTCCCCGTTGGCATGTTGGCAGTGATGTCAAACTTAGAGATGTTCTTTTTATCTCTAGTCAGCATGTTCTATTTGGATCTTTTTGACTTAGCATAATGTATTTTGCAAAGGATTTTGATGGCTAAGGTTGTTGCAAGGATATCGTATAAAGTGAAATATTATATTGAGCATTATGTGATATTTTTCATTATGGGAAAAAGTCAAGTATATTTGTTTTGACACCAAATAATCGCGCAACATGTGATACTCTATTGCCTGGCACAAGTGACAAGTTGGGCACCAATTGGCATTTCCTAGTGACGGATCTTTGGTTTAGAAGGGAAACATGTTAAAGTCACTTAAGATATTTTCGCTTATGATATAGGCACTGGGGTATGTTTCTGTTTTGATCGGTTGAGAGATTATTTACTGAACTAAGAGGTCATTTCTCTTCTTTATTTCAAGCCCTCTTTAGGGCAAATTGGAACAGCCAGTTAAAGGTCTCAAAAAGAATGTATCTCCGTTTTCAGCCACTTCATTTGATCATTGCGTTGCATCAGAGTAGGGTTTGAAAAACAATCACGAAGAAAACTTGAGGGAAGTCTGTGGAATCTGTTGAATCTATCAAAGAAACGGCGAGAGCTCGAAGGTTGACTTTGTGAAGTGACAAAGCTGGTCACGGTTTGGCTGTAATCATGAGTTTGCAAGGTAAAAGTTGGTTGACTCTTTGTATCTCCAGAAGTGACCGAGCAGAACTTAATGTTTTGGCATCTCAGGTTTTGGTCGTCGGTGCTTTTGTAAGTATGGTCTGAAGGATCTCTTCTGCAGAATTTATCTTTGTTCTGGGTTATGCTTACAAGCTATTTAAATGGTTCTGTCAAGGGTTTTTGAGAAATAAAAATCCTTTGTGGTTTATATTTCTGAACGGCACTTCACAGTTCTATTTGTTCTTGCACAAATTAATCAGTTGTGGTTTGTATTTCTGAACGGCACTTCACACTTCTATTTGTTCTTGCTCAAATTTGATCAGTTGTTCTATTGGCTATATGGTTCCCTTTATTTTGAAACGGTATTGGTCGTTATTTTGCTAGGGTTTCTCCTTGTAACCCTAGGGTTTCTCTTGGGCAACCGTCAGTTGATCTTTGTAACCCTATCAAGGGTTAACAGTTACATCTCTCATCTCTTTCGAATAGTTTCTTTTCTGTTTTTAGCCATGATGTTGTAAACAAAAAATGTTGATTATTCTTTTGATAAAAACAATGAGGAAAGTTGCAGTTGAAAAACCTGTCGATTGGTTTTCTTTTCAGTTTTCAGTTTTTTGAAACTATCTACTGTCGAATGTTTTTTGAAGGAATGTAAAACGATTGTATATAAAATGATATAGTGTGAATAATGGGTGTGCATTTGTTGTTTATCCTACACATACATTGTTGACAGTATATGATCTCAAGTGAAACAGAGTATCCCTCTGTATGACAATTCTTCAAATAATTGTAATTTTTAAATATGCTAGTGAGGCACAATATTCAGTGAGATTGTAAGCCAGTGAGGCACAGTAATCAGTGAGATTTTAAGCTAGTGAGGCACTTTTTTGAGTGGTTTTATGCCCGGGGCTTTCCACTTAGGACAAATCTTTGTCTTTATTTTCTGTGGTATGCTTTCAATCTGTTATTGAATATTTTAGTTTTCACACTTACACATTATCATTCTGGTTCAGTTTTTAATGATTCTGTACATCTGAACTTAGTTGAATTTAATTAAGTGGAATACAAGTCTGCAATATTCTTTTGTAAGTGCAAAAAGTTTTCAAGATACTGATTCAGCCCCCCTCTCAGTATCTTTACCACTCTAACAGAATGAATGGAACTTCTTCAATCAAACTTAAAAGAAAATGCAAAAGATAAGGGTTTAGAGAATCTATTCTAAGGACAATCAAATAATGAAATATGCAAAGATAGACAAATTCCTTGAAAACCTAGCTTTGCTTCACCATGAGAACCAACAATTACACGAAGCTGGTGCAATCTTCTTAGGTAATCCAAGGATTTTCATATTGCAAAATTTCATCCAAACACCCACAGCTGGCGCATCTTGAACAAGTATTCACAATTGAACTAAAGCAAACGTGGTTCAGGCTAACTTTACTCATGAAAAGTATGAACAAAAAAGGAATTCATCAAATATCTCCACATATGAACATTACATCAATGAACTTCTAATCTAATTCTACTCTACTTGGAAACACATCTCAATCATCTACAAGAAGTTTGAAACCATGCTAATATTCCATAACCACACAAATCACCATGAAGACAACAATGAACTTCTATTGATTTTGGAAGTCTTTCACAACAATTTCGCATGTCTCTTCAATGATTTCGAAGAGTCTCCTCTACCCTACTTCTACTCTACTTTCTAATTATTCCTCCTAATCCTCTTCCAAATGAGAGAAGTGAGCTTTATATAGTGCTCAAGAATTACAATGAAGGGCGCACATTGATTTTGGAATCAATGGCCAAGATTACGCCACATAGGCAGTTTGTTACAAGAATTACTATTTTTAGACAACAAGGGAGGCAATGAAGGCACGCTTTCCAATATGATAAGCTTGAAATGGAATCTTTGAGAATCTTCCAAGGTAGGTGCCAACTTTAGTTGTTATTTGTGTGCATGCATTGAATAAAGATGAGTGAGGTGGCGAAACATGATAGGATTGATGACGTGTACATGCCACCTTAGCATTGAGCGAACCAGTTTGATCTTCTCCTTGTTCACACTGCTTAGAATGCTTTCCCAAATTATAGATTTTTTGAACTTAGGATTTTCAACATTGGAACTTTGCATCTTTCAAACTTGCAATTTTGGGAATTTGTCATTTTTCTTGATATCCTCCATGCCTTAGTGAAATTTCTGGATTTCTTAACAATCTTTTCTCATTTGTAATTTTGTGAAATTCTTGTGCCCTGGGCAAGCTTCAACGTTGGATGATGCATGAAGTAGAAGATATCTTGTATGTGCATTTCTGGAGTAGGTGTCATTATGAATGTCCTCATTGCCTAGCGCATGGAATGGATAACTCTGGAACTTGAACATGAAGATGAATCTTTGGAAATGAACTTCTTCTCATACATGATGAAGTGATGCTCCTCCTCTGACATATGAAGTTATCCTCTTCGTGCAAATGATGATCCTGATGTAAGCATTCCTTCATATGGCGATGATGTTTACTTTTTCGAATGCTCTTGAGCACTACTCCTCTTGCTTTGAACTTCTCCTATGCAACTTCTCGCCATCTTCTTTTCATTACCTACAAAATGAAACGTTAAGTTAGTACCTTAGCTTGATGCTTGATAAATGAACAAGATGATGACAATTTCAACAACCTAGTGAATGTGGGATAAATCATGTAAACTCCTATCCACTTTGCCTTAGAAGAACAAAGAAATCAAGTTTGTAAAGTATGATAGAATTTAGGAAAATGGAAAATTGGCTTGACTTATTCATAAGTTGATCTTTTTACTTGACCATTTCTGCCCTCATTTGCTGCTGATCTGCACTTCAGTTCTGCTTGTTTGTTTTGGATTGAATGTTGAAAATGAAGTTTCATACCTTTCTTTTATAGCATTCGCCCTCCTTTTCCTAGGTAGGTTGACCTACTTAGACAATGCAAAACTCTAACTCTTCCTCCTCAGGCCAACTTGCATCAAGCATGGACGGGTTTTAGCTAAGTGTAGGAATAATCTCTAGGGCGGAAATTTCCTCTGTATGAGAAATTTGCGCCCAAGCATGGGCGGCTTTTGCAAGGTCACAAGAAATTTCCACCTTTTACTAAAGCTTTTTCTTCATTTTCTTACTTCAAAGTCTCTTCCTCTTTGGCGAATTCTTCTTTACATTGATGAAATTTTGACATTTTTTCATGGACTAGATTGTCTTCTACCTAGGGCACATCCTAAATGAGTATAGGAAATTTCCCTGAGTGGATTTTTCTTGGGTGAGTGGAATTTGCGCTCTAGGTACTTAGCCATTTTCTCTGTTAAGTTTCAACTCCTCTTGCATTTTTTGATGAATTTTAAGTGATTTTAGCATTTTTTTTGGATCAAGCCACCTTCTCCCTAGGGCACATCCTAACTAGGTGCATTCAGTTTCCACCTTTTGCATTCCTTTGAACTATTATTTTGCCTTAGGCAAATTTTGTGATTTTAATTCATTTATCCCAAAAGGTTGAAGATGTTCTTGGGCGCATATTTCACTGGCATGAGAAATTTCCACCTTTGTCATTTAATGGTTTGATCTAGGGCGCATACTGACTAGGCAGAGGAAATTTGCGCTCTAGACACTTAGGCAGTCCAATTTTAACTCCTCTTAATTGGTTCTCAATGCAATTTTGATGAGTTTCAAGCAACTTTGGCAAACTTGAGGATGTCTCCACATGGGCGCATTCTGAATGGTTATGAGAATTTTCCCTTGGGCGCATTCTGACTATGTAGAGGATATTTGTGCTCCTCACTTTGGTACTTAATCTTCTTCAAATGCTCACTTTCCTTATCTCTTGCCTTAGGCGAAGTTTTAACTTGAAATGTTGAAAATATTTGACTTGGGCGCATATTGCATGAGTGCATTTAGTCTCCTCCTAGGGCGCTTTATGACTGTGTACAAGAAATTTCCCAATTTCCCTGGGCGCATACTGAATGCTCATGAGAAATTTCCGCTCAAGGTTTCAACTTTTTGACTTAGCCATTTTTTCAGTATCCTGGGTGGAAGTATATTCAAAAATATATTTAAGTATATGCTCATTCTATACTTTAAATATTTTGAAATATACTTTAAATATACTTCTAGGATGTTTGAGATAGGTCCCGGATCCATGGGATTTAACATGCAGATTCTAGATTTTTGAGGATCCACCAGATTTCAGACTTAGTCAATTTCAGGGCTCAGAACATCAGATTTCAGGATGAGGGCACATAGACTCCTTAGCAAGAATTTGTCGAGACATGGGCAAATCTATACTCCCAAACCTACAAACTCAAAGAAATCTAAAACCTAAAGCAACACGAAGGTAGAAAGTGAAAAAAAGGTGGTCCCCATTTGCAATGGGGCGATGTGTGATTAGGTCACAACAGGACTCTTGCCCAGCTTTCCAATTTTTAGAAGGTTGGTTTTTTCAGGGTGCGTGGTGTACTCGGTGGTCAACGTATCATCACTCTCATTGACACAGGAGCCACAAATAACTTTATCGATGAGGGGTTGGTAGCTTGACGGGGATTGAAGGTAGAGGAATTTGAAGGCTTCAAAGTGATGGTAGCCGACGGGTTCAAAATGCAGTGTAACAAGAAAATCTCAGGATTGAAGATCATGGGTGAGTATGAGTTGGTGGATGATTTTTATGTTGTCATTGGGGATACAGATGTTGTACTAGGCATGCACTAGATGAGCCAGTTAGGAGAGTTCACCATGAATGTGCAGAAGATGGAGAGGAAATTTGAATTTAAGGGAAAGAAAATATGTCTTAGAGGCTTGTCAGATGGTGGACCATGGGTAGTGTCACTGAAGAGAATGGAGAGATTATTATGACATGACCAGGTAGAGTGGCCAACAGAGTGCCTCATCATGCCAGAGTCCTCGCCACAGCAAAAGAGCAGCTATCATCCAGATATTTAGAGGCTCTTGTCCAAGCACAATAAGGTGTTTGGAGATATACCACCAGGAGTGCCACCAGATAGAGGCATAGAGCATGTCATTGAATTAGAGGATGGAACTAAGCCCATCATGATTACCCCCTATCGACATCCTAAGAGACTTAAGGATGAGATAGAGAAGACCATTAAGGAGTTGTTGGAGATGGGACACATTTGGCCTAGTAAGAGTCCCTTTGTTTCTGCAGTGGTCTTGGTTAAAAAGAAGGATGGGACGATCAGGATGTGCATTGACTATAGGGCATTGAATAAGAAAACCATCAAGAACAGGTATCCTATTCCGAGGATTGATGAGCTGATAGATGAGCTGCATGGTGCCGGTTATTTTTCAAAAATTGATTTGAGGTTAGGATACCACCAGATCCGTATGAGGGCAGAGGATATAGAAAAGACAGCCTTCAGGTGTCATTACGGCCATTTTGAGTTTCTAGTGATGCCTTTCAATTTGACTAATGCACCTGCTACCTTCCAAAGTTGCATGAATAAGATATTCAGACAACAGCTTAGGAAGTTTGTATTGATATTCTTTGATGATATACTGATTTTCAGCAGGACTTGGGAGGTTCACATGAGACATCTGGAGGAGGTATTGAGCATATTGGAGAGTGAGTCCCTTTATGCCAAAGAATCAAAATGTGACTTTGGCATGATAGAGCTACTTTACTTGGGCCACATTATCAGTGTTGATGGTGTCAGGGTAGATCCGAAAAAGATAAAAGCAATTGTTGATTGGCCCTCACCCACAAACCTCACACAGCTTAAGGGCTTCTTTGGACTTTGCGGGTTTTACAGGAGCTTTGTAAAAGGCTTCTCTCAGATAGCTACACCATTGACAGACTTGATGAAGAAGGGAGCCTTTGATTGGAATGACAGAGCTCAACAGTGCTTTGATCACTTCAAGCACTTGATGTCTACTTGCTCTGTATTGGCGATCCCCGACTTCTCTAAGCCATTTGAGCTAGAGTGTGATGCTTCAGGAGAGGGGATAGGGGCAGTGCTTATGTAGGAGAAGCACCCGATAGCATTCGAGAGCATGAAACTTCAGGGTGTTGAGAGGAGTTACTCGGTGTATGACCGAGAGATTGTCATGTCCCTATATTAGTAATTTATAATTGAATCGATTATGTATTATTCAATTCAAATCAAAGATATGAATGATATTATAAATTGAATATATTTAATATATTTAAATAATATTTATTAAAACAATTAACAAGATATATTATTATTATATTTATAAATAACACATATAAATAATAATAATATATTATAAATATATCTAATAATATAAATACAAATATTTTTATAATTATCTTATATTATAATATAGATACAAATAATATAATATAAATCATATATCATTTATTATGATATAAATGATATATTATAAATAATATAAAATATATAATATATCATTTATTATAATATAAATATAAATAATATAAATAAACATATTTTAACCTATCCTCTTACGGAGTTACGTATGGTTGGAACTAGTTTTACCACAGCTCATAAAAGGGAATAATATAAAGTAATAAAAATTATAAAAGGGTAAATATGTCCTTTACCGCTAGGCATAATGTCTCTTCAAACATATCCCTTGAAAGGGAAATAAATAAAGGTTGTGAGATAGAAAGGAACATCGGAAATAATAAAAAAAGGAATATCCGATAAATAAATATATTTAGATCTGCATTATATTTATATATATATTTCTGAGTCATAAGTAGGAAAGATATCATAAATATATATATATATATATATATATATATATATATATATATATATACAATAATATTAATAGCATATATAATAATATAATATAGAGATATTATTAATATGATAACAAATACTATAATATATAAATATTAAAGAATAGGTGAAAAAGAATAGAATCCAATCAGCAGATTCAACAAGACAAGCAGCATAAAAAGGTACGTGCACTTTTCTTATTAATAGGTTAGGTGATATAAATGTTGTAGAAGAATAATATGAATATAAATAAATGAATACTGCTTATATCAGCGTAATAATAATTGGAATATATTACCATCAATGATGTATATACATTCATTCTGTATAAGTATGCATATAGAATAGGTATAATAATATGAGAATAAATAGGAGTGTAGAAATAAGGTAAATCTGCATACATATATGAATGGAATATAGATATAAAGATGATAGATTTAGATATATAAATAATAGAATAAAATGTTAGAATGAAACCATATGTAAGCACAATTAAAGGTAATGAGAATATGGTATAGATGTAGAATAATCAGTATATCTCTACAAAGGGATTGATTATGAGATCACCTTTCATAAGTAATCAACATGACCATGGAGTATCGGGCTAGGATTAGTAGCCTTCCTCTTAATCCACCTACACACCTTATAAGTATAAGACTGGTGGTTAGAAGGAATCTAGTGTCTAGCACTCAAGCTGGCAAGTCATTGCCCCTCCGAGCTAAGAGTGAAGGATTGCCAGGTGTAGCATGAAGTTCTTAGACCTAGGGTAAGAACGAAGTATTGCCGGGTGTAGCATGAAGTTCTTGACCCTATGGCTGCGAAGGACCTAGATATGTGAATGGCCTGACGGTAGGTGAACCTCGAGCTGGCTTTAAGCCCCTCCGAGCCAAGTGTGAAGTACCTCTGGATCATGAGGCAAAGCCTTAGGCCTACGGCCATAGGTCTAGGAAACCTTAACCCACCCTCTCATATTAGGTGAGTGGTCTGATTAATGGGTAGGATCACGAACATCCTCCTCGAGGTATGCCCATAACTCATGTGTGATCAATGATATAAGATAGATCATGAACATGGATATATGACTAGAAAGGATATGAAATAGATAGAGTTTATTATTGTTAAGCACTTTAAGTGAACATGATGAAATGATTTGTATACTAATGTGCTCTTTTACAAGTTGAAATTGTTTGCAAGGTTGCGAAAATTTTGGCTTGCTAGAAGGGGACATTACAGAGATGTTGGCCATAATGCATGCATTGGCCAAATTTAGACCTTATCTGGTAGGAGGGAAGTTCATCATAAAGACAGATCATAACAGCATAAAATATTTCATGAACCAGAAGGATTTGAATGACAGACAGCAGAAGTGGGTCGGTAGGCTCCAGGCTTATGACTTTGACATCGAGTATGTCAAGGGGAAGAGGGATGTAGTTGCAAATGCATTGTTGAGGAGACCTCACTTGTGCTTAGTTGGAGAGATATCTGCTGATTAAAGGGAGT
The DNA here is from genome assembly GCA_027924645.1 of Cunninghamia lanceolata. Classification (NCBI taxonomy): domain Eukaryota; kingdom Viridiplantae; phylum Streptophyta; class Pinopsida; order Cupressales; family Cupressaceae; genus Cunninghamia; species Cunninghamia lanceolata. The sequence continues at coordinate 5,533,211 of BSBN01000165.1, read as the reverse complement.
TGATTGCAACAGTGTATGCCAAAGACTCTTGGGCAGCAGAAGTCATTGAGGGCACTATCAGGGACGATAAATATTCTATGGTGAATGATTTGATCATATACAAAGACAGGATACTTTTGGTGCCCAGTTCTCAGTTCAAGTATAAGGTGATAAGAACTTTCCACGATACTCCAATGGCTGGCCATCCTGGATTCTTCAAAACTTACAGATAGATTCAGGAGAGGTTCACATGGAAAGGGCTCAAGGAGGAAGTGCTGAAGTATGTTCGTGAGTGTCCCATTTGCTAGCAGAATAAGCATGAGCATACTTACCCAGCAAGTTTATTACAGCCATTGCCTATTCCCAACCAAAAATGGGAATGTATCTCCATGGATTTCATCATAGGGTTGCCAAAGGTGCAGGGGAAGGACTGTATTTATGTTGTAGTCGATAGACTTACCAAATTTGCACACTTCTTCGCCATTTCAGTAGCTTATACAACTGCTCAGGTGGTTGATTTATTCTTCAAAGAGATATTTAGGCTTCACAAGATACCCGAGAGTATAGTCAGTGACAGAGACAGCAAGTTCCTGAGTCTATTCTGGCAGGAGCTATTCAGACTTTGTGGTACTGAGTTGACTCCTAGTACCAATTACCACTCACAGACAGATGGCCAAATAGAGGTGGTGAACAAGTGGTTGGAGGGGTATCTTTGTAATTATGTTTCGGGGCAGCAGAAGGCATGAATCAGATGGTTGCACTTGGGGGAGTACTATTATAACACCGCATACCACATGTCTATCCAGATGACTCCTTTCAAGGCACTATATAGTTATGATGCCCCATGCTTCACATATCTCTTACTTGGTGACAGTCAGGTGCCTAAGGCAAAAGATCTTTTGTAGGAGAGCCAGGACATAGTGAAGGAGCTCAAGGAGAATATACAACAGGCACAAAATCAGCAGAAGCTTTATGCTGATTAGCACCGAGTGGAGAGGAGTTTCGAGGTTGGAGACATGGTGTATTTGAGGCTCCAACCCTATAGGCAGTCCACTCTCAAGAAGAGTGAAGTAGAAAAATTAAAACCTAGGTTTTATGGTCCCTTCAGGATTATCAGAAGAGTGGGTGAAGTGGCATATGAGCTTGAATTGCCAGCAGATAGCAAAGTGCATAATGTGTTTCATGTTTCCAGATTGAAGAAAGCTCTTGGCCACAATGTGATTCCTTCAGTAGAGCTTCCACCATTGGATGAGGTACCAGAGGCTATCATTGACACCCAAGAGAGGAATTTGAGGAAACAGGTCATCAGAGAGTACTTGGTTAAGTGGAAGAATTTACCAATTGAGGATGCCACTTGGGAGAGTGAGCAGATATTGCAGCATCCTGAGTCGAGGTTGCTTGAGGACAAGCAATCTTGGGGAGGGCAGACTGTAATGTCCCCCATCTAGCCCATTGGATTAGTGGACAGGGATAAGCCTATGACCAGACTCCCATAGGCTAATGGAGATGTTTAGGGGGTCATTTCAGGGGACTTACTATATATAGTATGTCAGGAGCCGGGCACTTGCTATTTATGGCAGGGCAATGTGGATGGTCTTGGCACAGGAATTCATGTTCTTTAAGGGCCCAAGGTATTATAAATCGATATATAAGTTAAATTAAATATTTAACTTATACTATTTGAAAGTTAAGTTACTTTAAGTCAAAGTAATATTGCTTTATAAAATTAAGTTATGACTTAAAGTTGAGCCACTAAGAGATGGGCGCCCCTCATGGAGAGACAAGGGGATGTTTTATAAATTAAAAAATAATAAAAAAACCCTCTTCTTGGGCGTTGGGCTTGGGAGAGCAACAAGAAGGAAAAAAAGAAGGCTCATTTGCTCATGCGAAGATTATTGATTTCGCTCTCTCTTTGTGAGTTCATTGTGCTTTGGCTTTGGAGCTTGGCTCTAGGGTTTCAGTTGGCTATGTTGGGACGAAAACCCTGGCATTGGTCCCTTTCCTCATGCGTCAGAGATCGTATTAGGAGAGGATTTGAGGAGGCTTCATCCAGAGGTCTCATTTGTGCATTCAGTTGGTCCATTTTGGTGGAGAATTGGGCATGAAAAGAAGTTATTTGAAAAAGATTAAATGTGGAGCCATTAATAAAGAGTTGATGAGCAGATTTGTAAGTTCTTGAAGGAGTTTATTGCTGGATTGAACAGTCATATGTAGGTCGTACACTCTTGGACAGGGTTGTACCTTCCTTGTTGGCATTTTGTGATGGTTTAAGGTGGATTTTGGCATGTATTTCCATTGCAATCAGGTCGCCTATCTGCTGCAACTGTTATTGGTACAAGACAGAGCTACAAGAAGGAGATTCGTCATTGTTGGAGTTGCCATTCATTGCTTAGTAGGTCATACATGTGCAGGTTGGTCGTGGGGCTCTCAGGAAAGACTTGAATCTGATTTAGTTACTCAATATTCCACAAAAGGGGTCGCCTAGGGTCTGCAGACCCTTTCTATGCACTTGCCTTGCATTATCATAAATGGTGAAGGAGATTTGAGTGATTTTCTGTGGCTTTGTTGCTGGTCCAGCTACAGCGTCCGGACGAAGTTGTAAATCTTGATTTGAGTATGTTACTATAATTCATATTTTGGCTAAATACAATCTGGGTCTTTATTAGTTTGTTGTTATCTCTTTTAGTTTTTCTGGGTTTTCAATAGATTGTTCATATTCTATGTATTTCATGCAAAAATGCACATGCAAGAAAACCCCATAAAACCCTAAAAAACAAAACAGCAAAAACACACAAAAAAAAAATACACAGAGCAAAACATATACCAGCGGTGTATGTTACATTCAATTTACCTTCCTTATGCAGCTGATAACCGTTGTCATACTCATTGAAGTGAGCTTTTCTTTCATACTAGTAGGGTGTACCAAGAATCATGTCACAAGAAGTAAGAGGAATGTCATTGCAGTCTGCACTCAACTATTTCATGAAAAGGTTCAATGGAAAATTCAATGGAGCAACTAGGTGAAACCAATGTGGATTGGCCTTCCTTCTTCATCCATCCTAATTGATATGTGGATGCGCTTTAGTTTGCAATTGAATCTTGTTCACCAGCTTTTGGGAAATTAAGTTTTTTGGCTTCCGTGGTCAATGATCAGTTCAACCAATCTTTTTTTCATTTGACAGTTTTGTGTAAAAAGGGATTCTCCTCTTTTGGTGGAGCCATTGGCCATGAAAAAAAATTGCTTCTTAGATGAAAACATTTGCCCTAAAATTGACCAAAAAATTTTTTTGCGAATTGCCAATCCAGTGATTCCATGATGATTTTGGTATGGGAGTAGGGGGGAAATTTGACAGTGCATAAGAGACATTCAAATATAGTCAAAACATTACAAATATCTTTGCTTTTATTCATAAGAGTGATGTGAGAATCTATTCCATTTCCTACATTTAGATAAAATCAAACTTTTAAATTGTAAGATCTAAATATTGATGATGTTGAGAAAAATACCTATGTGAAGCTAAGTCTAAAAATTATATCCTCAAGAAACAGGGTTACCGGAAACTAACATTGAAATAATTACAAAGACATTTTCTGCATTTAAAAAATAAGTTTTTAAGGGTAAATGCATTCTTTCTTCTTCAAGAATATGTTGACAAGGTTCATATTTAGTTCTTAATTTCTCTTAGGACTATGAAAACATTATTTTAACTGGATCAGGAAGTGCAAGCAAAATTAGAAGGCCAGATATCAAAATGCATTTGACCGGTTTACTTAAAATTTTGGAAAGTAGTCTTATTGTTTTTTATTTGGGGATAATATCTAGTGGTTGGCTACCGTTTTCTGGAGAAATAATATTATGTAGAAGTATGTGAGTTGTAGGCTTCTTATCATATACATGCAAGTCATCCATTTGTAGAGTTTTAGCTGAGTCCTGTTGAAAATCGTAACATCAAATTTAAAATTCAGTTGAATGTTTTTGTACCAGTTGGCTGTTGCTGCCTCTAGTACTGGTGCTTTTGGATATGGCACGAGCTTTCCTGAAGAATTGAGAGTAAAGGCATTTCAGCTCATTTTAGACACTTGTGAAACTAACATCTCAAAATACACTTCCTTCCTACAGGTAGTTGTGAGTAAATCAGTTGATTTTTATTTCATACACAGTACTTGAAACCAAAAGATTCTTAAAGTATCTTTACTAACAATGCAATGTGTCAATGATCAGAATGTGCAGGAAAATGGCAGCCAAAATTTGAGTGAGAATGGGCAGGAACGAATTAACAGGCAGTCATTGCTTAGGAGATTGTCTGTGGACTTGTGTTCTAGTGAACAAAGAATTTTATTTCGCGCTCAATATGTATTTTCTTATTCCATGTCCTCTTGTGCAATTTTCCTTTTCTTTTTATGTAATTCATAATGTTAATGGACTCAAAGGAAAATGCAAACTTTACCTTTTAAAATGCAGAATATTTTTAAGATGAAGCTTACAAATATTTTAAAATGGTGTAGGTTCTTCGAACGAAACTGAAAGATCTACAAGGTGTTGGATTAAAGGCATTGAATGTGTTTAATGGAGTCAAAAGGTTGTTCTCATGAGATGGAAAAATCCTTGTAAACTCTACTCAATTATAACATGATTTAAAAGAAGGGTATTCTTTGATTTCTTGGAAAAGTTGCACGTATATAATGTCAAAAATCAGTTCATGATTACTAGACTGTTATAGTTATATGGTTCTCGATTGTTGTGGATTCAGTAGAAAGACTGTTGCCAAATGTGAGAAGTCAAAAGTTCATTTTTTTTTCTTTGGTTTTATGCCATGGGCAGATGTCCACCTCATGTCCAATTGAATGTTGTGAAAGCTAGGGGGGCAGACAGATAAAGCAGAAAGTAATGCATCCCAAGAATGCAGATCATATGAGAAGCTACCAATAGATTCATTATATCTAGTCAATGTAGTTATGTAGTGGCCTGTGTGAGAAGCTGCTCATTTTGTTAAATGTTGGTACCCAAATTTGCTACCTCTAAAAAAATCAGTGTTTAATTATATCTGTAGCCAAATGTCAAGTCATTCTTGTCACATCAATGTCAATTATGTTATGTTTCCTATCAAAATGGTTAGTCCTTCGGTGTTGGTCTGTTTTGGTATACTAATGATGTATGCAGGTTGCCTGTCACGAACATTATCAAGCTATGAATCTTGAATGAGGCTCCAACACCAGCAGAGGAAAGAAAGGGTGAGGTTCAAAGAAAGACTATGATGGTAGATACCAGAGATAGGCAAGGATGATCGAGGCTAAGGCAAATCTTCTTTGGCACATTGAGACATAATCATTTATGAGGATCATCTTCCAAGCATAAAGTTGTCACTTCAGAGGGTTCAATATTCAATATAAGTAGTTTCAGTATATACCAGAGGTCAAACTTTCTATTTTTATAAAAAGCTTTGTTTTTTCATTGTCCTAGATTGAGGAGATAAGCACGAAAATCAAAATTTTCTATTTTTAGAATTTTTTTTTTCTTTTTTGTCAAAAAGCGGTGGATGGTACATGCAAAATGTTACCAAAGTAGTTTCAAGCTTCGTCATGTGAAAATGGAATTCAGAAAGACGAAAGGCAAATGAGAAATGAAATTTTTATTAAAGTCAGTGTTTGATGAAGAAATAGAATAAATTTAAAAGAAATTCAAATTTGAGTTAATCATTTGAAAATTGGTGTTGATGGCAAAAACCTCCACAAGTTCCATTTTTTGGCGTCAAGTGGAGAAACTTCCACTAAATGCCAACTTTGCTAGTTTTCACAACTTGCATTGATGGCAAAAACCTCCACAAGTTCCACTTTTTGGCGTCAAGTAGAGAAAGCACCATTGGGTGCCAGCTTTGCCAATTTTCACAACTCGGTGCCTATGATGGAAAGCTCCATTGAGGATCAAAATGGAATGTTTTAATTGCTAATCAAAGATGGAAATAAGGCAACATGTGAGCCTAAGTTTGCTTGGATGCCAAGGAAAGAATAAAGTAGTTTTAAAACATGAAGCTTCATAGACAACTTTGAAAACTTCTTGCTAGGCATCATAGGGCTTCCAAGTTCCAGTTTTTTGTAGGCTCAATGATCAAGTTTGCAGCACCATCCATCATGGAATCAGAGGCGCCATGATCAAAGCTGCTTCTTCCTAAAATTCTCATGATACACAACACTTTACCATCACTTTTCAAGCATAAACTTGATAATTGACAATTGAACCAACAAGTTTTAGCACCATCCAAGACAAGATCATCATCCTATGATGCTATTCTTTCATGCTCTAAGCACAAAATTGGTTGTTTGTAGATAGAAGAATAGTATTCAAATATATTTAGTCAAGTGCTAAGAGTTTTGACCTCTTTCACATCGGTATTCACAATTTCAACAATTTCCTTCATCTCCTAGGCATTGCTTATAGATTGTGACAACAATTTCATACTTATCAAATTATTAAAGTGGTTGTACTTGCAAGATGTTATTGTTCTAGATTGCTCCAGTGGCTACATCCCTTCAAAATCATAAATTTTTGAGTTATAGCAGCAAGGACAATTCAACATCATGGATCTGTATGAATACATCACAGATGTTGATGAATCATTGACAAATGGCATAGTTCATATCCAGATGCCCATTAAAAAACAAGTTAAACATAAAGATGAGCACTCAAGTTCCACTTTAGTGTAAGCAGCATAATTCTCTCACTTGGCATCAACTGGAGAAAGTTCTTGTTGACCTAATTTAGTCCTCTAGACTTAAAATGGTCTACCTAAAAATCTTGCACTTCATCAAATATATCCGATTTGAGATACTCTAAATGGAAGAAAATTTCTCAAAAAATCTTGATATTTCGTAAGTCAAATTTGCCTTATGTTTTCCTTGAAAGTTAAGTGCTCATCTCTCCAATCGGACATTTCCAAACCCGACATCCAGTTGTATTTCATGTCGACATCTGGTTGCACTTCCTTGTATTTCAATCGGACATCATATCCAGACCCGGTTGTTCACATCCGTTTGCAATGCTTTATCTTCCAACCAGATATCTTTCCATCTGGATCCTTGATTGGCTGACTAAGAAAAGAATGGGCAGAAGGAGAAGTAAATCAGTGGATCAGCCAGTTTATGAACTTGCGAACTTGTCGATTAGTTCTTGAGTTCATCTGTTCACCAATGGAGTGATCCGTCGATGCAAGACAAGCAAAGTTGAAGAAAACTTTCTAATGGAAGATCAAGTGCAAAAGGTTGAAGATGTCGGCAAAGTGGGTAGTTCGCGAACTTGCCAGTTCACCGATCGCCAAGTTCGCCAATAGGCGAACTCACCGATAGAAAGGAATGAAGTGGATGGTTCGCAAAAGGAAAAGTTTGCCGACATAGGAATAGATGATCACATTCTGATAATTCCAGTTGGAATCATATCCAAATGACGAGTTCATCTTGAAGAGGATCCAAATGGGTATTCACAGTTCAAATTTGGTGAAGATTTGATGAAAATTGACTAAGTTATGTTTCTGCAAAACTTCTGGCTCCAACCAGACATTTCTAGCCGGATATTCATCTGGACATTCTCAATTGGACATCCAGTTACACTTCGACATCTGGTTGCATTTCGGCATCCTGTTGCATTGTTTTATGCCCAACTGGACATCTCCATCTGGATGTCTTGTTGAAATGCTTTGTTCCTGACCAAATATTTTCTATCCGGATAACCTATTTGCATTTCCATATCCGGATCTGGTTACATGTCTATCCGTTTGTGCAGTTTCACTTCCAATCGGACATTTTCCATCCAGATCTCTTGATGTTTTCTCATATCCGGATCCAGACATTTCCACATCTAGTTACATTGCTTATTATCCGATTGGATATTTTCATCTAGATATCCGATTACTTTGCTTTGTAACTAACCGAACAGTGCAAGTGAACATTTTCTAACCGAATATTCTAAGCTGACAACTTCCAACCAGACATTTCCATATCTAGTTGCTTTGCCTTGATATTCCACCTGGACCCTTTCTAACTATATATCTTGTTGTGTGACTCATTCCCATCCGAACATTTTCAACCGGATATCTTGTTATATGCATGTCCCGATGAACATAACTTGACATTTGACTTGTGTGGTATTCCATTTAGAATCAACCATATCCAAATGCCCCAATTGCATCCGAACCTAACATCTCATATCCAGTTGAACATAACTCAACCGGAGATATCCTGCGGACTTGTAGAGTCATCCAAGGATCTATAAAAGTAAAAATCAGCAAGGTGTGAATAATCAAAATGGTAAAGGGGTGCCAAAGCAAATCAATAAACACTTTTAAAGTATTGTAAAAGTTTCATCAAGGGGGGCACTTACTTTATATCCCTGTCCTGAAACGTGTTACTTCATGTGAAGACTTTTGTTTGACGCAATCACCATTATTGCAGGACAAAATGATTTACAAGTAGCTGGAACAATACAAACTTTAATGCGCTAGTACTAGAGGTGGATGAAGAAGATGAAACAGTGTATGTGGGTACCCCAGACAGATGGATTTCCCAAGGATGCATTTGACTAAAGGCCCTCTTGCATTAAAACCTTGTACTAGAGACATGGGCGACCTTCTAGACTGTGGGTTTCCAACACGCTAAGGATATGGGCACCCTCCAAATCATGCATATCTCCTGACAGGGCCATGAGCCGAATTTATTGTAGTATGGGCGCCCTAAGGTTTCTTGTTGACCACTTTTCCTAATGACCAAGGTTGCACAGTGCTTGGTAAAAGCTATATAAACATTTAAAAGATGCATTTTTAATGTTAGTTGCATCTTGGGTCATCACATAGGCAGGAGAGATTCATTTGTAGACTTGGACCTTGTGTCTTTTCTAGGAGCTGGGTGGATTTGATGGATTGTGCTCTGTTATGATCCTTTCACGTCTCCATTACTAGTTCAACTATGAATGGAAGTTGTCATTCTATGTCCATATCTCTTTGTATTGAATCATTCCTTCTTTTGTAATGGCTTTTTGAACTTCATGATTAATATAATAGAATGATATTTTGCCTCTCTTTATACTTCTACGTTGTGTTTACCTGGAATATGTAAGCTTATTTTGGGGATGAATGGTCTCTCCTGTAGTTACAATTTTTTATTCAAACCTCTGTTAAAGTTTACAAGTCTGTGTGAGTTCATATCAATATTTGAGATCATTGTTGTGTTATTTCAGGGTCAAGCTAAACACTCTAAATCTGGTGTATCACCTCCCTTTCATTTCAGTTCATCTTCTTCCCCTTTTCCTTGGTGATTAGTAGCATTAGGTTTAGTTGTTTTTATCTGAATCTTCAATTCAGAAAGAGGAACCAACCTTCTCTGGAGGTTTGATCTCGATTGCAAGGTCCCACACCTTTATATTAATCCAATGTTTCACTGAATTTGTTGGAACTACCAAAAGCTTCAACAACAGGGTGCAAATTCAGGTGACAACAGTTCCATTGAGCGTTAACTTTGCCAATTTTCATAACTTGGCATGAGCATCATAAAACCTCCAAAATCTCCACCAAAAAGCAAATGGGCATCTAAACTCAATCAAACACCAAAACATCATGTTTTTCTTGCCTAAATGAAGATAGCATTAAAGTAGAAGTGGCGCCCAAGTTAGTATGTGGACCTGTAACGTCGGAAAATGTCCCCTTGGGGGCTTTTCCCTCATAAGGTTTAGCTCCCGAGTCTTTTGCATGCATTTAGGACATCTTCATAATTTGGCATCCCAATGGAATGGGCCCTAGGTAACATGACAAATGGGACCTAGGAGGACCCCTTGAGCTTGACCCTACCCAAAATAGGGGGGAGGACTTGGGCGCCCGCACCCTAATCCTGCCCTATTTTGGGGTAGTCCCAATTTTTGGGTGTCAGCTTATGATCGTTATTTGGGTCCTATGCTGACACGGTAAGTTTGAATTTATGAAATCTTGGCGGAAGTGTTTGTAGTTGAATATAAAAACATGTTTAGGCATTCATTTGTAAACTAGATGATCATTGTGAACTTTAGGCATTCTCAAGGTGATTCAAGACTTTCATTGTGTTGCAAGAGAATTGTTTTGTCTATATGTTTGTGTTTGCAGATTTGAGCATCCATTTTATCATGAAATGAATAGCATCTTCCTCCCATGACATCTTCACTACAAGGTGACATTATATTGTGTTTTCATCATCATTTCCTTTGGTTTTTGTCTCTGCTTCACAAGGGCACGCACTCTCTATCTAACAACGGTGTTCGGAGACTTAAGTGTCCTCCGAGGCTTGACTGAGGCAAGCCTCTAAACACCACAACCCTCTCCCAAAGTTTTCATAGTTGCAGGTTATAGGTTGAGGAGCTGGACAAAGTAAAGTTGCAGGAAGGCATTTTGAAGTGTTAGAATTGCAGAACAGGAAGAAAAATAGCACCTTGGACTTGGGCGCTCGCTCATTAGTCCTCCAACTTCCGTGATAGGAAAATCTCCGGAACAGCAAGGAAGAGTTGTAGACTGAGTTTCCAGATCTCGACAAAAACTAGGGCCTTAGACTTGGGCGCCCGCTCCTGTATCCTCGACTTTTCCGCCTCGGAGCCCCGAAAACAGGTACTTTGTGATTTGATATTTTGCTTCCCTCTGCAAGAGCTTTTTCTATTATGCTTCTGTTTATAATCGTATTTGCATAATTAGGGTTTCAATGGTCAATTAAGCATAAGAGAAGGAAAATTGATATTTAAACACCTTAATCCAAGTTTCCCTACATCTAATAGCGACCTAGGGTATGATAGTGCATTGTCACTCGACCCTAGATCCTTAAATGTTAAGGGTGAAAGGAGGATTCAAACATCTAAATACTAAACATTGAACAATCCAAATTTCACCTAAACATTTTGGTGAACCCGTGTTTTTGGACTTAAATTGCAACTTGCTGAGTGTGTGTCTTCAGATTTGGATTGATTTTATACATTCATATAGTCTTTTATCTTATTGCATTGAGAAAATTACAAAAAAATTGAAAAATTTACAAAAATTTGAAAACCTTAGCTTGCATTTTCATATAGATTACTAAATTGCATCAATTCTTTCTAAATTTCCCTAATTCATGATTTTTGCATCAGATCTGATATAAACTACAAAAAAATACAAAAATTTAATAATTTGCATTGCATTTTCATCATTAATTTGCTAGGCTTTTGTAGAAACTTTGACAATTTTTATTAAACCTAGTAATTCCAAAATCTAGGGTTAGTAGGCAAAATCTTTTTTTTCAAATTTTTCTACTGATTTTAGAGGCTCATTCAAATTAGAATTTGGCTGTAGTCTTGCATTTTAGTGTAAATTTGCATTTAGATTCAAAATATTTGCATTTTTGCATAGAAAATTTTAACAAAAAATTAGCAATTTTCATGTATTTTCATTAGATTTGCATTGGCATTTTACATATTAGACCTTGGAATCCATTTTTAGATCTAAGAGTAATTCATTTTCATCATAAATTAGACTTCAAAATATTCACATAGCATTTCGTGTCAAGATCTCAAAACTTAGGGTTTGAAAAACACCAATTTTCACTAAATTTGGCCTTATCGACTCTCTAAATTTGCACCATATGCATGTTGTGAAATGTATTTTTGCATTAATTAGTTGTTATTAGGGTAAACATTTGTTGCCCCTCCTAAAAAGCTTCACAACACCTTTTTATTGGGCTCTTGTATTGAAAATTTGGTGAAAAATTACACATTTTTGCTATTTTTGCCCTAGGGTTTGGCCTAGTTTGCATTCCAAGTGTGTTGTGACAAATTTTATGAATTGAGGTGATTGATATCCTTGGTTTTATTTGTTGCACCTCCTAAAATTCATAACACCCCCTTTGCTAGGTCTTGGAATTGAAAAATCGTGAAAAATAACCTATTTTTCTATATTTTCACTAGGGTTTGACCTTAAGTGGCAATAAAAGCGTGTCGTGATGGATATTTTATCATTAAGTGGTTGTTATTACTGATATAATTTGTTGTCTATCATCATTTTCCTCACAACACCCTTTATCATGCTCTTTTGTATCAAGATTTGGTGAAAAAAAGTGCCTATTTTGACATGTTTTCACTATATTTTGACTTGGCATTATCTTAGATTTGCATCAAGATTTGGTGAAAAAACTGTCTATTTTGACATGTTTTCACTATATTTTGACTTGGCATTATCTTAGATTTGCATCAAGAGTGTGTTGTGAAGGATCTTATTGTTGTTTTGGACTGATATCAGACATATAATTTGCCGCCCCTGATCAAAATTCTTACAATTGTTGGCAAGAGACACTGCTAGGCATGATATGTGGTCATTGATGGCAACTAAGATCATCCCAATCATCTGCATAACACAATTTGTTCACACTGGAAGTCAGAATCAGAATTTGTCTAAGTTCGAGCAATCAGGAACAGAGTAGGTGACAGGGTCCGGTATCCTGGTTTGGTTCTATTTGGTGGAAAGACATGGTTCGTTGCGGATCTGAGGTAGTTGTAAGCATTGTCAAGACACTCTAAATCCAAAGTTTTGTCCTCCGGAGATGAAGGATTCAAAAGATATTAGATTCTAAGTATCTGGTTTCAGTTTGACAAAATAGACAGAAGAACATGCCGACCTTGTAAATGATCTTAACTCCAGATGTATAGAAGTTGTTTATTGGGCAATGTGTGATGATCAGTGATGGTAGCCGACATGATTGATGATTTGTGAGTGCAAGTTTTGGTCCACATCTCTTATTATGTATGGATCTAGCTGACATAGTAGAGTACTCAACAAAGTTCTAAATGTTCTTGAAACTGACTGGTAAAATGATTGTAGATCATGTTGCGGATATATATAGCAGATGGAATTGGATGATTTGTAGTTGTGTGTGCGAACAAGGTGTAATTGTGAGAAGAGTAGAAAATCTAAGGAGCGAATGAAGGCAAAGTAGTAAGAAGAGCAAGTAAAGATGAAATGAGTAGGATCAGTTTTTGCACTTAATTGGAATTGAAACTCTTGCATGGGTAGATTCTATTTATCAGTTCAAAATCTCTGTTATTCTCTTGTAATCTTTCTGTAGGTAGTGAGCCTCTATTTGAACAGTGAGCCCAAATGCATGTGCATTCTCATTTGTAAAAATACTTTTAACAGGGTAATAATTTTTGTGGGTTTACCCCCACCGTGGTTTTTCCCTTAACCGGGTTTCCACATCAAAAATCTTGGTGTCAAGTGTGTTATTTATGTTTCTGCTCATGTGTTATTGATTGATGCTGAAATGTTTATATCATTAATTTGATTATAAGTTGTAAATGAAGATTAATGGTAGAAAAGATTAAAATATGTGACAACTGATTCACCCCTCCCCTCTTAGTTGTCCGGACCTAAACCAACAATTGATATCAGAGAAAGGTTCCTTTTGAAAAGTTTAACAGCTTAAGGGAGATCTGAGAAGTCAGTAAAAATGGATGAATATAACCTTCAAGGGCAATTGAATCTTGCCCTAGATGATCTTGAGCAGTCCAAGGCAGAGGTCCAAGAGCTACAAGATAACCTCAAAAAGGTTGAAAACTTCATTGAGATTTTAAAAGAAAAATTGAGCAAATCCAATGCAAAAGGAAAGGAGCAACCTCTTCAACTGGAAGACAAGGCCCTGAAAGAGAAGACAAAGGAATGTGAAAAGTTAGCTAAAGAAGTTTTTGTCCTAAAACATGAGATGGAAACTGCGATGATGAGACTAACCAAGGAAATTGAAGATAGGAAGAAAACTGAAGAAGAAATGAAGCAAAATCTGAAGGAGAGAATTGAAGAATGCTGCAGATTGGATGGAATAGTCGGTCTCCTAGAATCAAATCTATAAGAAAGTAGAAATAATGAGAGAAAACTTGAGAGACAGGTTATCACTCTCAAACATGACTTAGAAATTGCCAATGAATATAAGGAGAAGTTCAAGATAAGCTCAGGTAAACTTGAAGCACTAATTGAATAACAGAAAAAGGATGATGACAAGCATGATCTTAGATATGAGAAAGGTGAAAGCTCCAGATTTGGACAAAGAAATTTTCAACCAAGGAATAAAAGAAACAGAACTAGAAAAACCTCTGGTAAGACAACCTAATGCTCAAAGATATCTATCATTCAATGGAAATTGTTTCAATTGCAATAAATTTGGTCATAGAGTTACTCAGTGCAGAAGCAGAGTGAATCAAAATGGTCCATCCTTCTCTAGTCAGTGCTTCAAGTGTAAGAGGTATGGTCATAGATCAAACTAATGCATAAGTATGATAATGAATAATGCTAACAATAGAGGAATTGGAAATTCTTTCAATGGTTACTACTTTGCTTGCAATGGGTTTGGACACATGGCTAATCAATGCAGATAAAGAGGAAATCAAGTTCATAAGCAAGGAAATGTTGTGTGCTTTAATTGCAATAAATCTGGTCATATTGCAAGATTCTGCAGAAATAGGAACAATGGAAGAAGAGGTCCGGTAAACAGAAAACTGGATGAACAGAGACAAGACAAAGGCAAAAGAAAAATTGATGTGAATGAGATATGGAGCGAAATGAACAAGATCTGGGTAAAGAAAGATACAATAAACAACGGCAATGGGTCCGCACCGGAATTAGGGATTGACAATTCCTTCGAGAATTAAGTCGGGAGCTCTGGCTCAGGGGGAGCTGCATTGAACATCAAATTCCCTCCGGTCAGTAAGTGGGTGCCTGAATCTGGCACAATAAAAGAGAATATTTTGAATTCGTCAAGAACCTTTGAAAGGATTTCTGGAAGAAAAGATGTTGATATGAAAACTTGCAGAGTGATTCATGAAGAACTGTCAAAAATAGAGTAACTGGATATAGTTAGGGTAACACATTTATTACAATGCCAAATTAGGTTTTGCAAAAGATAAAAGGTCACTTGGTCACTCATTTGAATCACTTTGCATTCAAAGGAAAAAAGAAGAAGAGCATTCGAGCTGCAAATCCAGAGATTGAGGCAAAGAGCGAATTCAATCGGCAACTGATCAACCCTAACCTCGTGAAAGAAAAAGGTACCTCTCTGTAAAGCTTTTAATCTGAAATCTATTGAGATGGCTACTCCTCATGTTATTGACATTACTGAAAGGCCTCGACCCAAATTTAAGAAGCATCCTCACAGATCAATTGAAGTCGACCTGTTAGGTGTTTTTTCAAGTGTTCTGTATGGTGTGCTGCATGTTGAAGACATTAGGGTTTATATTCATGCAAACATAGATGAGTTTGGAGATTCAAGGTATGTAGACTTGTTTGAGAAACAACTAAGGGATGAAAATCACGAACTTAAACCCAAGTATAAGGCACTATAGGATAAACACTTTATTCAGATTATGGGGCTTCCAACATTTGATGAGGATGAATGGGTCTGATACATTTTGAGTCGGATGCATGATGAATTCATTTGGTTGTTAAAACCATTCAAAATTACCAAGGATGCTATCAGAATTGTAACTGGCTTAAACTCAACCGGAGGATTGCCCATGCTGAAAGCTGTGAAAAAACCAGACAGTGACTGATGCTGCCAATGCTAAGTTTGACAGAAGGGCAACGACCATTAATGATATTATAGAATCAGATGTCAAATTCGCCTCCATGGTGATTGGGTACAAGATCTACCACTCGAGCAGAGAAAATTCTATTTCTGGAACAACCATATATGCTGCATACAAGATGCTAAAGGAAAATACTGATTATGACTTGTGTGAATTACTATAGAATCAATTGATTGAAAATTTAAACAAAATCAAGAAAGATAAGAAAAACACTTTCAAGTATGGTACATTGGTTCTATGTCTATTCTTTTACTTTACGAATGAGGTACCTGGGGTAAAAGGTGTGCACTAGACTAAGGATGAGCCAGTTGCCATTCAAATCAGAGATCATCTTCGCAACATTGGTGATTTCAAAGCTCAGAAAACTGCAATATGGGGTTACTTCAAGAATTTTCAGAGTATGATGTACTTAAGGGAAAAAATCCCTAAATCAATTGTTGAGAAGTACAAAAATGATATATGCTTCATGGTTGATACTAATCAATGTCTAATGGAAGCAGTGGAACCCAGAACTACTTGGATCATGCCCATGGGGTATGAAGTAGATGAAAAAAATTTGAATATGTTTGCTCAACATCTTCTAAGCAAGCCTAAAGACACAACGGTTAAAAGATTTGGAACTTATGAGGAGCTGAATTTAAAACTGCATACTGAATTTAGAGAATCCGAAACCAATAGGAAAGTAAGAAAAGAAGTTGAGCAGTTAGCTGAAAATCTGGGCCTAACTAAGGAGGATGTGAGGAAACTCAGATAAAGAACTAAAAAGGCTGAGAAAGAGAAACAAGATAAGAAATAAACAGATGCTCCGATGGAACTCTCTTCCACTTCAAGAACTACTAGGAGCTCTGCTGCTACCCCTGTTCCTTCCAAGACTACAAAATCGGAAGCAAAATAATCTGGAAAATGGGAGAAAAGGAAGAAAATAAAAGCATCCCGGACCTATGAAAGCGTAAGAGAAGAAGAAGAAGATACATATTCTGACATTGAAATCAAGGAAATAAAGGCCACTGTAACAAAAGCTGCAAAAGTAACCAAAGAGAAGTCCTCTGGAAGCAAAAGGGCTAATAAAAGGCAAAATACATAAGCATATGAGGAATATGTTGAGAAGCCCACACTTTCCCTAGAGGATGTGATAAAGTCAGTCACTGTAGATGGTAATCTAAAACCCATAATTAAATTCTATGATGAATACAGTGATGTGGATAAAAGGGTGTTGGAGGAAGCAACTGTCAGATATCTAAACATCTACAACAAGGCACTGATTGAGATAACTTCTGAGTTACCACAAAGTCTGGCAGATATTTTGGAGTTGAGAAAAGAAAATGCCAAAAGCAAGGACATGGAAATCAGGGAACATGAGCTAATAATTTTGTGTCCTTAGATTTCAGCTGATCAAATAGATATGATATTCAAGGAAGTCAAAGATGACTTTGGAAATGAAAAGAAGATAATATTACTACTTCATAGAGCCCTTCGGATCCGGTAGCAAGTTGTGAACAAATAGAAAAGAGTCCCTCTGTAGAGAACACAAAGAAAAGTAAAGCAAAGAAAGAGGAAGAAAAAGGAAAGAAAGATAAAGCAGAAGAAGATGGTGCAAATGTTGAAGCACCTAAAGTAGATACTGAGAAATCTGATGAACAAAAGGATGGTTCAAAAAATGTTGCAAGAGACACTGCAGATGCAGTAAAAAGTCTTATTGAAAAAGAAATGATTGTGCTTGATGAGCCTGAACTACTCCAAGGTCTAGCCAATCCAAATGCTCTCTCCAATTCAATTGATGAAAATTGCATCTTTCACCTACGTAAAGGCTAGAGAAAAGATGTTAAAGTTCCACATGGAGGACAATGAGCTACTGGGGCTTGCAACCAGGATTTTGGAAAAAATAATGCCTTCCTACCAGAAGAGTCCATCTGATTCCCCCTCCGGACATCTAAAAAATCTTGTAAGTTCTGTAAATACTCATTTTGAGTCCTTTGAGAAGTCTGTAGAGACAAAAGTTAGAAATGAGTTTTTGGATAAGAGATTTAGTGAAATTAAGAGTCTAATAGGGTATGATAGGACTATACTTGCTATCAGTATAAAAAGTGTTCAAAATACTCTAAGTGATGGAAGTGATGTATATAAATTTTGTCTATCCTGGCCCAAAGTAAATGAGGATATTGAGAAGAAGATAAAGGAACAAGAACTGAAATTATCAAATCTGTCCAATAATTTCGATCCTCTAACTATTTCACCCATAAGTCAGGAATGTCAAGTAATTAGCTTGACTGATGAGATAAAGAGACTTGTTAAAGAGAAACATAACATTATAAAGAGAATGTGTGAGCTCTGGGGATTGATTGCCCCTAAGTTAGAGACAATATATAATGCCCTATCTGAAGCTTAGACTGCAGTTCAGACTAGTGATCCATCAGATTTGTCGAAGGCAAAAGAATATTCATTTTTGTTAAGTAGGCACATCTCTATTTTGGATGGAATGAAGAGTACTTGGGAATTTGAACTTGTGCAAATAAAAATCAGCTTTGGAGACATTCTCAAGTTCATGTAAATTGAACTTAATAATTAGTTGTACTTAGGCGGTCCTATATACAAATTTTTGGAAAATTTTGGCTTGCGGACCCCACCCTTTGCCATTGATGTCAAAGGGGGAGTGAAGATTAGTGAAAAATGAGGAATCTAGCTAAGGGGGAGTACCAAAAGGCAGTGTGGACAACAGTATGGAGCACAAGCAAAGGGGGAGCTACTTTTGACACTTAGTCATTTTTCACTAAGTGTTGCCATCAATGCCAAAGGGGGAAATTGTTGGCAAGAGACACTGCTAGGCATGATAGGTGTTGTCATTGATGGCAACTAAGATCATCCCAATCATCCGTATTACACAATTTGTTCACACCGGAAGTCAGAATCATAATTTGTCTAAGTTCGAGTAGTCAGGAACATAGCAGGTGACAGGGTCTGATATCCTGGTCCGGATCTATCCGGTGGAAAGGTATGGTTTGTTGCGGATCTGAGGTAGTTGTAAGCATTGTCAAGACACTCTAAATCTAGAGTTTTGTCCTTTGGAGATGGACTCAAAAGATATTAGCTTCTGAGTATTGGGTTTCAGTTTGACAAAACAGACAGAAGAACAGGTTGACCTTGTAAATGATCTCAACTCCGGATGTATAGAAGTTGTTTATTGGGCAATGTGTGATGATTAGTGATGGTAGCTGACATGATTGATGATTTGTGAGTGCAAGTTTTGGTCCACTTCTCATTTTATGTATGGATCTAGCTGACAGAGCAGAGTACTCAACAAAGTTCTAAATGTTCTTGAAGCCGACAGGTAAAATGATTGTAGATCATGTTGTGGATATATATAGCAGATGGAATTGGATGATTTGTAGTTGTGTGTGCAAACAAAGTGTAATTGTGAGAAGAGCAGAAAATCTAAGGGGCGAATGAAGGCAGAGCAGTAAGAAGAGCAAGTAAAGATGAAATGTGTAAGATTAGTTTTTGCACTTAACTAGAACTGAAACTCTTACATGGGTAGATGCTATTTATCAGTTCAAAATCTCTGTTATTCTCTTGTAATCTTTTTGTAGGCAGTAAGCCTCTATTTGAGCAGTGAGCTTTGGGCAGTGAGTCCGAATGCATGTGCATTCTCATTTGTAAAAATACTTTTAACAAGGTATTAATTTTTGTGGGTTAACCCCCATCGTGGTTTTTCCCTTAACTAGGTTTCCACGTCGAAAATGTTGGTGTCAAGTGTGTTATTTATGTTTCTACTCATGTGTTATTGATTGATGCTGAAATATTTATATCATTAATTTGATTATAAGTTGTAAGGAAAGATTAATGGTAGAAAATATTAAAATATGTGACAATTGATTCACCCCCCCCTCAGTTTTCCAGACTTAAACCAACAACAACACCCTTTGCTTTCACTTATTTGAATTGAAAAAGCATAAAAATCAAGCATCTTAGGTCATTTTTGCATATAGTTTTGTACTTGTCTCTTGCATACTTTTGAAAAGCTCTTAAAATCTGATTTTGCATTGATGTTACAAGACATTTCATTATGGCATCTTCATCTCACTGCTCTTTGGTATCTTTACATGCATATATCAAAAACTTCGAGAGTTTCTACAAATTTCTTAATATGAATCCTCATGTGCTCACTTATTTACAAGCTATGTATCAAAATGATATATTTAAATCTCCTCATTTGAAATCCTTGACTATGTATATGATTTTGACAATTTCACTTTTCTCATGAATACATACCCTTGGGTCATAGGAGATTTGACAAAACACATTGAGAATGATGAGAGTGAAAGTTCTCGTAATGCTTTGGATTTAATAGCCAAAACATATGGTGATGATGGTTCCATAAGTTATCCTCCTCCTATAGTTGAAAGACAAAGAACATTAGATGAGAAGACCATTGATAGCCCTATCAATGATGTAACACCTAATCTTCCTATCAATATTGTACCTTCCTCTCGTCCCACTGCTCTCCCTGGCCAAGATGTAGCATTAGTGGATGAGAAAAGGTCTCTCACATTAAATCCTTTAGGGATGGATGTTGGGTGCAATCAAGAGGGAAACAATGTTAATTCAATCATCATTAATAGACCTTGTAGCAATATTCCTAAGATGATTGTCTGAGGGGCACCTAATGCACACTCTTGTTTAAAGCTGATAATTACTGTTCAAGGTTGACCCCTGGATTACATCTATAAATATACACAACAAATTGTTCAACCGAGTCAAGGTGTTCAAAATGTGTTACAAAAACCACACCACAATGTGATTGCTCATACATATAACACCCATAATAACAAGCAAAGTAAGAAAGCACCATATGTACCTATTTCTCTTCCATGTTCTCAACCTATGCTCCCTCGATCACCTTGCCTTACTCATAAAAGTGGTCAAGAGTATGATCTTGTCAAACGGCTTCGCACTACTCTGGCTAAGATCTCTCTTTGGGATTTAATACAAACATCACCTATATACCATGGAAAGCTCCATGAAGCTTTACAAAAGGTGATTGTGCCACCTACTGCAAAGCCTAATGATGTAGCAACCATAATAGATAGTATGCATGCGACAAAAACATATATTCTCTTTCAACCACATGAATTACCATCAGTCAAAGTTCAAAACCAATATGATCCTCTCGTTATCTTTGTCACAATAAACGAATCATTGGTTAAGAGAGTTATGATTGATAATGGATCAGCTCTTAATGCTTGTGGCATTGACTTATTACATAAGATTAAAGATGACACATCACAAATCAAACCAGACAACACTAGCATTCGTGGATTTGATAATGTTGGACGATAAACCATGGGCACTATAACTCTACCTATACAGGTAGGACCTGTGATGGTGCCTACCCTGATTCATGTCATGCCTTGTTCTTTATCTTACAACATGATTCTTGGTAGACCTTGGATTCATGCATTGGGGGCAGTCCCTTCCACCTTGTATCGTTCAATCAAATTTATATTCAAAGGTAAACTTCATACTATTCATACTAATCCTGAACTAGATAATTGTTTACATATTAAAAAGAAAAAACAAGTTCACAACCATATAAGCTTAAACAACTTGCGAGGTGATCCATCAATGAATAATGTTATGCAAGACTCTAGAACATCAAATGCACTCTTTGGTGATGATTGGGGCCCATTGGATTTTAATCCTTGAGGTATAGGAGAATACAAAATTAATAGCTTTGACACATCAAAAAGAGCATCAATCTCACCTAAGCAATCTTTTGAAGCACCTAAGAAACCTAAAGTCCCCTTAGTAGAAAATAAAAACAATACTCTCACTTATACCACAAATTACGACACCTATGAGGCTTCACCATCTTCTAAGGAAATGACATCCCTTTATGGTCAAGGATTTAAAATCCTTTATAACAACTGTGAATATGAAGGTAAGGGATGTGGTCTAAATCAACAAGGGATTCGAGTACCTATAGAATCCACTTCAGCAGATTACTCAAGCGGCATTGGATATAATCCTTTTAAAGAAAAGAAAGCTTCTCGTCATCCCACACTTAATGTTATTTCAACAAGATCAAAACAACATGACAAATATCCCAGACATGTATATTCTTAACAATGGTACCCTACATGTAAGTATCTCTAATCCTTATCTCTCTCATGATGTGCTTCCCCCATGATGTGTTATGTGTTGTTTAGGCCTCCTGGGATGACCCCTGATTCTCCCGTAAGGTCTGGGATACCAGGAGACTGCTTCTGTTGTGACCTTCTATTTGTATCATCATTCTTCTATATTGCCTCTCTCTAATTTCATTGTTGTGTGTTGTGTCTTATTGACATAGCATTATAGTTGGTGACTTGGGGGCACCCTCCTACATGACTGTCCCTAAGACACTTGTTTCTCCTCTCTTATTTATTGTTTCCCTTCCTCTAGTGTTTCTATCTAGCAGGTGGATGACGGAAAATATTTATACTAATGCAAACCCAGTGTCCCTTTTGAGAGCAATCAAAAAATGGACTTAGTTCCTAATATGACAATGGGGTTGTATATCTTATCCGATGCTTGGCTAGTGGAAGCACTCGTGCTTTCCGCGTAGTGAATTTGATGATGTCTTTATCTCATTTACAAGCCTTAACAATACTACTGCTCTGTGCACCTTTGTTTGTCTTTGAATCTAGCTTTGGCGGTACTCGATTCGGAGAGCTTTGTGATATAGCCCTACAGTTATCCTCGAACATCGAATTCATTGTATAACCTTGGCTCTTTGTGTGATTAATCATATGCATTTGTTTATCATGATTTTTTTTAGACACTAACATGTTTCTTGCAGGGATGTGTTTGTGAGAACATTGGGCGATCGTAAAATACATGTCACCTCCAGGGGGCATGGGCTTTGCGAGAGCTTGTGTTCCCTTGTGTGTTTTCTTCCTACCTTAACGTGCTTGATATCGATACCTGATATCAACCCACCTTAAGGTGGGGGCATATATAAGGTAAGCTATCTGTTGTAGATGTTAGCTATGTGCTTGTCCTCAAATGCAGTTTAAAGACTAGCTTGATGAGTGCTTCCTGCATGCTGAGTTTGTTTGCAATCAATCAATCATTTAAGCCCTCTGTGGAGGCGGGATATCGCGTATATCCTTTTTTTCTTAAGCCCTCTGTGGAGGCAGGGATGGTGTATTTCTCAAAGTAGATTGCATCATCCTGTCATTTTCAAAAGTCCTCTGCGGAGGCAGGGAACGGTTCTTTGACTAACTCAACCCTTAAGTGTGTTTTCGGTGATTGTTGTGGCGAAGCCCAATCGTCGGTGTGTGCCTGTAATGTGCATGAGATGGTGTTGGACGTAGAAATAGGTACACTCCATCGCTTGTTTGCCATTTTTTCTCTGTGTCTTCAAGTGTGTGTGTTTGGCGTGATTGCTTTGTTTGGCATGTTTGTTGCCCCATATGTAGTATAATGACCAATGCGATGAGTGCTTCCTACATTTTGAGAGGTTTTGTGTGTCTTGTGTGTGTGTTGCCCCATATATATAAAAACTTGCATGATGAGTGCATCATTTATTATGGGAGGTTTGTTTACTTTTTGGTACTTGCATCTACATTTCATATATATAAGAAAAAGGAAAAAAAAAATATCATGTCTGTCTTCCATGCATTAATGTGTCTTCTATGCATTTACTATCTTCTTTGTGTTCTATGTGACTGTAATTGTCTTCTCCGTGTTTTGTGTGCTTGTTACTATCTTCTATGTGATTGGCATGTCTTTTTCATGCTTGGTGTGTTTGTTGTGTTTGTGACCATACTTTAATACATGTATCGGGCTTGCGTTTATACATACATTAAAGTGGGGGCTAAATGTAATGTCGGAAAATGTCCCCTTGGGGGCTTTTCCCTCATAAGGTTTAGCTCCCGGGTCTTTTGCATGCATTTAGAACATCTTACTTCATAATTTGGCATCCCAATGGAATGGGCCCTAGGTAACATGACAAATGGAACCTAGGAGGACCCCTTGAGCTTGACCCTACCCAAAATAGGGGGGGAGGACTTGGGCACTCGTGCCCTAGTCCTGCCTTATTTTGGGGCAGTCCCAATTTTTGGGTGTCAGCTTATGACCGTTATTTGGGTCCTATGTCGACAAGGTAAGTTTGAATTTACGAAATCTTGGTGGGAGTGTTTGTAGTTGCATATAAAAGCATGTTTAGGCATTCATTGTAAACTAGATGATCATTGTGAACTTTAGGCATTCTCAAGGTGATTTAAGGCTTTCATTGTGTTGCAAGAGCAGAATTGTGTTGTCTATGTGTTTGTGTTTGCAGATTTGAGCATCCATTTCATCATGGAATGAAGAGCATCTTCCTCACACGACATCTTCACTACAAGGTGACATTATATTGTGTTTTCATCATCATTTCCTTTAGTTTTTGCCTCTGCCTCACAAGGGCATGCACTCTCTATCTAACAACGGTGTTCAAAGACTTAAGTGTCCTTTGGGACTTGACTGAGGCAAGCCTCTAAACACCACAACCCCCTCCCAAAGTTTTCATGGTTACAGGTTTCAGGTTGAGGAGTTGGACAAAGTGAACTTGTAGGAAGGCATCTTGAAGTGTCAGAATTGCAGAACAGGAAGAAAAATAGCACCCTGGACTTGGGCACCCGCTCATTAGTCCTCCAACTTCTGTGACGGGAAAATCTCTGGAACAACAATGAAGAGTTGCAGACTGAGTTTCCAGATCTCGACAAAAACTAGGGCCTTGGACTTGGGCGCCCGCTCCTATATCTCTGACTTTCTGCCTCGGAGCCCCGAAAATAGGTACTCTGTGATTTGATATTTTGCTTCCCTTTGCAAGTGCTTTTTCTGTTATTCTTCCGTTTACAGTCGTATTTGCATAATTAGGATTTTAATGGTCAATTAAGCATAAGAGAAGGAAAATTGCTAATTAAACACTGTAATCCAAGTTTCCCTACATCTCACAGTGACCTAGGGTATGATAGTGCATTGTCACTCGACCCTAGATCCTTGAATGTTAAGGGTGAAAGGAGGATTCAAACATCTAAACACTAAACATTGAACAATCCCAATTTTACCCTAAACAGGACCTAAAGGATGAACATCAAATAAAATGAAATAAAGGAGAAAAAATGATGAATCTGAGTCCTCCATTCAAAGTGATGGGTAAGATGAGAAGTAGAAATGGAAAGTTATTTTCAAAGGATGAGGATGGAATTGCTATCTGTAATAACCACCCTCAAATTTTTACCAAAACCCACAATTTTTCTTGGTTTCTATTGTGCAGACATTTTGTCAAACACTTGGCATTTTTGACATAAACTAAAATTTCTGAGTGTGCTGATGTTGGATAGTTTGTTTATGGAATTTAAATGATATTTCAAATACAAATGTAACGCCAAACACAATGATAGTTTGTTTATGCAGTTTTCATTAAAACAATATAAGGCTAGGAATGCAAAAGATAAATATATAAATACTGTTGTTCATAAAATCAAAATTACAACAATTGAAATATTCAATTTCTAACCTCCAAAAGATTCTAGATATACTTGCAATATATGCTACACTGATATAGAGATATAGAGCAGTTATTAGAGGAAGTTTTAGATCTTCAATCTTTGTTGCAGCAACAAGTAATGATCTCGACATCAATGTTCTCCTCCTGTAATATTAGTGCAATGGTTCCTAGCTGGTCAACCCGTTCAAAGTATGCATAAAACTGTAAGAAGGTAACGCTTCTTCCTAAATACCCACGAGTCCCTTCAAATATCTTCAACAAGGCCTACACACCTTACAAATATTCATAGCATGTAAATAAGACTTCAAAACATTCACATCTCATCTTACATACCCCTACTCATTCCTTCTCAAAGTAAAGACTTTTAAAGAATGATGAAGTGGACTTTATGGACCCTATGCTACTACACATCAGATTTTCTAAGACTTCATGGGTTGTGTCTACCTTAAAGATGATGTTGCACTTTCCTTAGACATAATAAGCCACAGATGCATTATAGGAAGCTGCAACTATAGTTTAGGTCCTCCAAAATGAGACGTCTCCATTATACACAACAGCTCTCCAATATCTAGCACTTAGACCATAATGTATAAGTCAGCAACATAAATCACCATTAATAACAATCACTACTATCTTCATTGGTAGTTCCTATAAGCACCAAAATCACGCACAGCCTCCACGAGGACCCCTATGATGAGTTATAATCCTTGTCATGTACATGTAAGCATGAAATAACATCCTCTCAACATCAATTCTCTTGGTGACATGTCTTTTCTTCCTCCTTGTGTTGTTTCCCCTTTGTCATTTTCTCTCTCTTCACTTTCGACACTTTTTAGACACTTGTCGATTTGCGTTTCCTGTGCTTATGACCCTATTCCTAAGCCTTGTATGCATCTTATAGGTGAGTTTTCACCTTTCCCCAGTGTTTTTTATCCATTCCCACCCCTAGAGGACTTCTAGAGGTCCTCCCTAGCCATCTCCCACTTTTAGTTTTCAGTTTCAGTCAACCAATCCAAATTTTTGCCTATTATTTCCAGATCTCCCCTGGGAGATCCTACTTTCGCAAGTGGAGATTTGGATTTTTACACATGACTGACTTGTTTCCAGAGGTAGATCCCCTCCTTTTCATCTCCTCTACCATCTCCCATCATGCACTTCCACCTAGGTGCCCCCTAGTGTTTTTCATCCCACCCCTAAATACTTCTAGAGGTCCTCCCTAGCCATCTCCCGCTTTTGGTTTTTAGTTTCAGTCAATCAATCCAAATCTCTCCCTATTATTTCTAGATCTCCCCTGGGAGATCCTACTTTCGCAAGTGGAGATTTGGATTTTCACACATGACTAACCTATTTCCGGAGGTAGATCCCCTCCTTTTCATCTCCTCTACCATCTCCCATCTTCATTAGTAGTTCCTGTAAGCACCAAAATCACGCACAACCTCCACGAGGACCCCTATGATGAGTCATAATCTTTGTCACGTACATGTAAGTGTGAAATAACATCCTCTCAACATCAATTCTCTTGGTGATGTGTCTTTTCTTCCTCCTTGTGTTGTTTCCCCTTTGTCATTCTCTCTCTCTCTCTCTCTCTTCGCTTTCGACACTTTTTCTACACTTGTCAATTTGCATTTCCTATGCTTGTGACCTTGTTCTTAAGCCTTGTATGCATCTTGTAGGTGAGTTTTCACCTTTCCCTAGTGTTTTTCATCCATTCCCACACCTAGAGGACTTCTAGAGGTCCTCCCTAGCCATCTCCTGCTTTCAGTTTTCAGTTTCAATTAACCAATCCAAATCTCTTCCTATTATTTCTAGATCTCCCCTAGGAGATCCTACTTTCGCAAGTGGAGATTTGGATTTTCACACATGACTGACCTATTTCCAGAGGTAGATCCCCTCCTTTTCATCTCTTCTACCATCTCCCATCATGCACTTCCACCTAGGTACCCTCCTCTGAGGGTCGCCCATGGGTCGCCCCCGGGTGACCCTGACTGGTGAAAGGGGTGGCCCATGGGTGACCCAGTTGTGTTTTCAGCCATGAAGAATCTTGAGTTTCTAACTCAGAAAAAAGCTTCATTTTTGTTTGTTGTTCTTCTTGTTTGCATAGATTTTTGTGCCAAAAATAGAGTTAACTATTGCATGCATCCACACATGCATAATTATCTCTATTTTATCTTTAGTTAACAATTCATGCATTCCCATGCACTCCTTCACTTCTTCTTGAGTGATAAGATTTTACTAGGTAGATCACTCCAATTTTAGCCCAGATCACTCTAGAGTCTTCTAAGTTAACTCTCCAATCAAATTGAGTTAACTCTCCTTCTTCACCTCTCATCTCTCCTTCAAACCTATAAATACCCCTCACCTCTTCATTATTTTTCAAGTTGGAAAGTTGGAAAATGCACTTCCCTTCTTCACAAGTTTTTTCAAGATTCTTCACAAGCCTTTGAGCCTATTTCTTCATTGCTTTCTTTAGTTTTCCAAAGCTTCAAAGCTTTCATTGTTGCATAGCTTCAAAGCTCCCCATTTTGAGAGGTAATTTCATTTGTGCACATAGCTTTTGCAAGTTATTGCTCTCCAAATCAAGCATTCTCATGCTCATACAAGACATAGTAGCCTTTTGTTTGCGTTTGTTATCTCGTTTAGCTTTTCTAAAAGCTCATTCGCATCCATACGCTTCTCACATCACAAGCCATAGTGCTCATCAAGCTCTCATTGAGCTCTTTTCAAAGCTTCAAAGCTTCTTTTACTTCTCTATTATTTTTGTCGCCAAGAGGATCACCAAGTTGCTACAAGAGGATTTGAGGTTGTCATTACAAGGATTTCTGAGGGTAGTGGAGGCTCACATGTCTCCAGGTTCCTTTATGCTTTTTTTTCATTTCATTGTAATTAGATGATCAAAACTTTGCTCTTGAGATAAGTAAATACATGTTTGTTTTTTCCTTGATAGGTTAAGTAGATTTGCATGGTTAAATTAGTTTCCCTTTCCAAAGTTCATAGATTAAAAGCAATTTCCTTTCTTAGATTATATTGATCTGTATATTCAGAAAACAAACAAAAACATAGGTTACATTGCCTTAGATAATTTCATCATAGCTTGCATACATTTTCTAATTCCTAGATTAGGAAAAAATACTTTGATTTCCAAAAACATAAAAAAACACAAAAAGAAGTTTTGCATTCATATAGGCTTGCATTCATAAAATCCAAAAAGAACAAAAACATTAGAAACATAGAAGGCTCGCAAACCCTTGGTCCCAAGACAAAGTTAGCTATAGTCAAACATTGGTCAAAACCCTTGATTCCAACACAAGGTCAAACAAAGTCAACGTAAAGTCAAACCTTAGGTCACACAAACCCTAAGTCAAAACCCTAGGTCAAGTCAAGGTTAGTTTAAACTGCTTATCTCTTGTCTCGGCTCATGAATGTGCCCTGGACTTAGAGGTGAGGGGGTGAGGGCAATCATTGACGAGATAGAGGAGATCCACCCCAAACCGCAACAAGACCCACTAGTCATTCAACAACAAGAGAGATGTAGACAACTCTTGGTACAACAAGCATTCATCCAACAACACAAACGACAACAAAACATCAACAAGAACAACAACCTACCCACACAATGGTGGAATATCAGGAATCCAAACAAGGGAACGGTGACTAGTGACCCTTCGGATCATATAGTCATCTCTACAACTATGGTCACAAAACACTGCATCCACACAAGCGCACTACAACACAGGCCCCAGGACTGGCTGACCCCTCTCCGTGAAGTCTAGCTCTCCAACGAGCCAGACCACCCCCGTGTCTCACCTCCTCTTGACTGGCTACTTCCACAAGAGTGAGAGTGATGTGGTGGTTTGCCCTATGGCAAGGAGAGAGGGTTAATGTGTGCACCAAAGCTGACTCAACCGTCCCCAAGGCCATCAAGTCGTAATTTTGAGCATACATATTTTGGAAAACCTGATGTGAAGAACAAAAACTTATGATGGGATCTTTTGTGTTTTCATGTGCTTCTTTCATTGCATGTTCATCTTTCATGTCCATTTTCATTTCAATCATTTCGTGGTGTTTCCTACACCCCAAAACTATGACAAAATGACACAAAGTTCAAGGGAATTACCCTTCCAATAAAAATAGCACATGTTCAAATCCAATAGCTTCAATCTCAAATCAATCAAACTTGAAAGACTCAAAGGGGATCCAACAAGATCCCCACAACATTAACCAAATTAAAACATACCAACTGAGTGTTTAGTTTGAGATCCATCAACAAGACCAACTCATAACAAGCGATACAACAATGGCCACCCAAATGGACAATGGAGTGAGCCATCGAAGGAAAAGATTACCAGAAGCTTGGGGGGTACAAAAACCCCTCCATTTGGCACATCAAGATAAAAGACCCATGATATGCCAAGTATCATCAAAAGGGACAAGTGGGTTCAGTCAAACCCCAACACAAAGCAATCCATCTCAAGGTTGTAAAACTCAAAGAATGGAGGAAGCCTCACACATAGACCTTATAGAAACCTTGGTCCAACAAATTAGGACCCTTGAAGTTAGAAATATTTGTCAAAATGAAATTCAAGAAAAACCTAAGGTATAGGGAAATCCTCTTATTGATAGGATTGAATCAAACCAGGGGGCAACACAAATTCCCCCTCATCTAAACTTCCATGAAACATACAGGCCTCCCTTGCCTTCTGTTAGTTCCAAGACAAACAACTGAGAGGGGGGGGGGTGAATCAGTTGTCTCAAAACTTTCTTTTATTAACCACTTAAATCCTTCTTGTAATTCAACAGCATAATAACAAATCAATCATGGAAACACAATGGAACAATTTAAGAGCAAAAACACATTAACACATATGACACCAATTTTTAACGTGGAAAACCTGGTTGAGGGAAAAACGATGAGGTGACTAACCCAAGATTGTATTCTCTGTTAAAAGAATAAGAAGAAAAAATGGCACATGCCAATTAGGGCTCACTACCTGAGCACACTGCTCACAAGAGGCCCACTGCTTACAGGAGACACACTATCTATAGAATGATAAATATTACATACTTGAACTAAAGAATAGGATCTTCACCATGCTTGAGTCAGTTCCATTTAAGTTCAACACTTCTGCTCTGCCTTTCACTCTTCTCCTCTCTACCACACTCTCATCTCCACCAAGGATGCTTTTGAAATGAATTCACAACTCTTATTTATATAAGACATCGACTTTGGGATAATCATCAAAGTTGGCATACTTTACAGAGCAAATACACAAATACAACTTGACTTATTATAAAAGACTTCATGCGAATCACCACACTGTCGGCTACATAGATCTGGGACTTCAATCTTCTTTGAGGAACATGCCATGCTTCGCAGAACATCTTCAAGATCATCCGCAAGATGTGTAACTCATCCGGTCGGCCAAGTTTAGGAAGAACATTATCATCCGGAAGTAATTCTTCAATTATGAGCTCAATCTTCAATGTGGACCACCAACATGAACTGGACACAATCCAGAGACCCCCACAAGCTTGCCTGAATCACCAAGAGCATCCACACTACTGCTTACTGAAATCATTCTCTCCTTCATCCGGGACCTCAAGAACACAGTCTGTCATCACTGTCATATTGGAATAGATGCTTGCGGACCTCCAGACCATGAACCAAATGAGTTGTCAATTCACATTGACTTCCTAAACACTCCACCAAATCTGCAGAACAAGATATTTCATTTCTAGATCTCATCGGACATATTTGTCTCCCTCTGTCACCTCTAAACATCTGTTAGAACCAATTTTACTCATATGGCCATAACTTCTTCAAATCTTCATGCGGACCTCTCAAATCTTTATTGGATCACCTTTAAACACATATATACAAACCCTTTGATGCGCA
The DNA here is from genome assembly GCA_027924645.1 of Cunninghamia lanceolata. Classification (NCBI taxonomy): domain Eukaryota; kingdom Viridiplantae; phylum Streptophyta; class Pinopsida; order Cupressales; family Cupressaceae; genus Cunninghamia; species Cunninghamia lanceolata. Next base: position 5,502,209 of record BSBN01000165.1, on the reverse strand, counting down.
TCCTCTAATCTTCATCTTAGCTAGGATCTTGACTTCATTGTCTTCACTGTTCTTCTCTGTTCTTGATAGGACTAATTTTCTCAATATCTTCAACATACAATTCAGCCAATCCTTGACATCAATGCAACAGGAGTATGTTGACATCAATGACAACACCGGTTAGGCCCATACTTGCAACAATCTCCCCCTTTGTCATGATGGCAACATATGATGTAAAAAACTGTTTTAACCATCAAGACAAGAACTTATTCTCACTGACTGACATAACTCCCCCTATCAACAACAACCATTCACATCTCTTCTCTTCCTTTACTGCTCCCCCTTTGATTAGTAACCACTTTTTTTTTCACGTCTTCTCTCCCCCTTTGACATCAATGGCAAAGGGCACATACTTGCATCACTCAGAATCATATAGATTGCTCCCCCTGTAGCAGCTTCCCATCATCAATCTAGACCACAAAATATGACTGTGAGATCCACTGGACTGATGCACATCAGTGCACCTGAATTCAGAACCGTAGGGGTAATAACCCCTAACTTCTCCCTAAGATCCTCAAAAGAGTACTTAGGTAGAGGTTTAGTAAAAATGTTTGCAATCTGATCCTTGGAGGGCACAAACCCCAATCTGACTTCATTCTTGTTCACCTGCTCTCTTAAAAAGTGAAACTTGATGGATATATGTTTTGTCTTTGAATGAAACACTAGATTTTTTGATATATTTATTGCACTTGAGTTATCACAGAAGATTGTGATAGGTTCCTCATACTCCACTCTAATGTCTCTTAGCATTTGCTTCATCCATAATACTTGAATGCAACTACCTACTGCTGTAATATATTCTACTTCTGCAGTGGACATAGATATTGCCTCTTGTTTCTTGCTCAGCCAAGAAACCAATCTTTTCCCTAAAAAGAATGCTCCACCACTGGTACTCTTCCAGTCATCCACATCTCCTGCCCAATCCACATCTGTATATGCATGAAGAGAGAAATCATGATCTCTAGGATACCATAAACCATACTCAACTATTCCTTTTAGATATTTGAGAATCCTCTTGATTGCTATGACATGAGATTCTCTAGGATCATCTTGGAATCTAGCCACAAGACCAACAACATTCATAATGTCAGGTCTAGTTTGAGTAAGATACAATAGTCCTCCAATCATTGACCTGTACTTTTTCTGATCAGCCTTAGGAGAGTCACCATCTTTGCTCAATTTACATCCAGTTGCCATGGGAGTATTCATTGGTTTTGAGTCTTCCATCCCAAATTTCTTCAACAATTTTTTCACATATTTGGTCTATGAAATAAATATTCCTTTCTTTGTTTGAATGATTTGCAGACCCAAGAAGAAATTTATTTCCCCAAACATGGACATCTCAAATTCACTTTTCATTTGATTTGCAAAAGTTTTACACATACTATCTCTTCCTTCAAAAATGATATCATCAACAAATACTTCAACAATCAAGATATTTTCATGATCAATTTTGAAGTACAAGTTATTGTCAGCAGTACCTTTGTTGAAACCAATCTTCAAAACATGCTTATCCAGTCTTTCATACCAGGCTCTTGGGGCTTGTTTGAGTCCATATAGTGCTTTCTTCAACTTGTAGACCATATCACCATGATCAGACAATTGAAATCCATCCAGTTGCTCAATGTATACTTCTTCCAAGTCACCATTCAGGAAGGCAGACTTGACATCCATCTGATATACTTTGAAATCCTTGAAGGCAACAAAGGCAAGAAATAATCTGACTGCTTCAATTCTTGCCACCGAAGCAAAAGTCTCTTCAAAATCAACTCCTTCTACTTGGGAATAACCCTTGCAGACCAATCTGGCTTTGTTTCTGACTACTTCACCATCTTCATTCAGTTTATTCCAGAAGACCCATTTGGTTCCAATCACATTTTTGTTTCTAGGTCTGGGAACAAGATCCCAAGTGTGATTTTTCTCAATTTGCATCAGCTCTTCCTTCATTGCTTTAGTCCAGCTTTCATCATTGCATACTTCACTCACTGTTTTTGGTTCAATCTTTGAAATCAGACGATACTTTTCTGATTCTTGAGCAATCTTTCTTCTTGTTTGAACACCTTTGCTTTATCACCTATGATCTGATCTTTAGAGTGATTCAGTCTTACATACCTGGGAGTTTTGGGAATTTCTTGCACTTCTGTTTCTTGAACAGGTTCATTCAAACTTATCTCTTCTTCATGATTCTCCGGATAAGTCTAGATCTGAATTTCAGAAGGGGCTTAGACATCTTGGACCAAAACATCATTTTGATCATCTTCTTCATATTCATAAAACCTTGAGGGTTTTTTAATACCTTCATCAACCTTCACATTTGTACATTCTATAATCTTTCTCAATCTCTTGTTATAACACCGATATGCTTTGCTTTGAGTAGAATAACCCAAGAATATTCCTTCATCACTTCTAGCATCAAATTTGCCAAGGTTTTCATCTCTTTTAATGTAACATTTGCTACCAAAGACTCTGAAATACTTCACAGTGGGAGTGATGCCAAACCAGAGTTCATAAGGGGTCTTACCAGTATTGCTTCTGATTTGTACTCGATTAAGAGTATAGATAGCAGTGCTTACAACTTCTCTCTAGTAGATCTGAGGTACATTTGCTTCCATCATCATGGTTATAGATGCTTCCTGGATGGTCTAGTTCTTTCTCTCCACTACTCCATTCTTCTATGGAGTCCTTGGAGCAGATAACTATCTTTTTATCCCATGTTTCTCATAGAATTCTATGAACTCTCCGGATGTGAATTCTCCACCTCTATCAGACCTAAGACATTTTATGTTTAATTTGGTTTCATTTTCTACCATAGCTTTGAATATTTTGAATTTATCAAGAGCCTCAAATTTCTCTTTCAGAAAAGTCACCCACATCATCTGGGAGTGGTCATCAATTAATAACATGAAGTATCTATCACCTTGCAAACTCCTGATTCTTGCCGGTCCACATAGATTAGTGTGTACTAAGTCCAACAATTTGGTAGAAGATTGTTCCTTACTTTTAAATGTGACTCTTCTCTGCTTACCCAACTGACATTCTTTGCACAAACTATTGGTAGGTTTCACCAATCTTGGAAGATCTCTTACAGCCTGAGTGTTGCTTATCTTGATGATATTATCAAAATTCACATGACACCTTCTCCTATGCCACAACCAACTCTGATCAATTTGAACAAATAGACAACTTTTTCCAGTACCAACCAAGTGGAAGATGTTACCTTTTGTTTGAGTACCGGATGCAATCTCTATTCCAGAACTTTCAAAGATCTTACATTTTCTATTTTTGAATCAGAGATCATAGCCTTTGTCCACCAACTGTCCAACACTAAGAAGATTGTGCTTTAGACCTTCAACATACAGTACATTACTGGTTTTGTTCTTTCCATCAAAAGAAATAGTTCCTCTACCTCTGATTCTGCCAGAAGAATTATCACCAAATTTTACAACTCCTTCATATCTTTCCAAATCTATAAACTTATTTTTGTCACCTGTCATATGGTGGGAGCATCCACTGTTAATGACCCAGTCATCCTTTTCTTCAACTTGGGTAGCCAGAGCTCTTTCTATCATTTTATGATTGATAGATTTAGAGGGCACTAGATCTTCTTCCTTGATGGCAATAAACACCCAGTCACTTCCGAATTTGTTTCCTATCTCTGATTCATCATCTGTTACTCCATCATCATCATCTTCATGAACATAATAACATTTCTTTTGGAATCTTGATCTGCTTGGATTTGCCCTTGAAAATCTTTCCGAACATCTTGAGGCAAAATGACCAATCTTATTGTAGTTGAAACATTTGAAGGGCAATTTTCCTTCATACTTACCAGATCCTCTTGGCAGTCTTTTTGTAATAAGGGCTTCAAGTTGAGTAGCTTCTGCTTCATCTTCTTCCAGATCTTTTCTTGCTTTTTCATACCATGATAGTTTCTTTGAGGAGTTCTCTCCTAGATCAAACTTTTGTTTGCCTTTTACAGAGGCACTAGCTTTGAATGCAGATTCAGTTTTGGGGGGTACATCTCCAAACTCAGCCAATTCAAATGCAACTAATTTTCCAACCAATTGATCCCTTGTGATATTTGAAAAAGATCTAAATTCTTCAATAGCAGCAACCTTGTATTTGTAAGAAGGAGGTAGGGATTTGAGAACTTTGGCAATAATCTCATCTTCATCCAAGATTCCACCAGCACACCTAATGCCACAAACAAGCCCATTTACTTTTGGCATAAATGTAGTGATTTTTTCATCTTCAGGTTTTTGAATTTTTCTTTCAGACTTTGTAGCTTGGCACATTTAACATATTTGTCTCCTTCATGCAGAAGTTCTAGTTTTTCCCAAATCTCATATGCAGTTTTTAGATCTATGACATTTGTCAGTTCTGAATCAGATAAGCCACTTAGTGAAGCTTCTTTAGCCTGAAGATTATCTTCAGCGTCTTTTATTTCATCTATACTTGTCAGACCATCCTTTGAAGGAACATACTTCTTTGAAGCCATGATCCAATAATGCATTCCCATACATTGCAAGTGACATTACATGCAGCTTTTCCAAAGAGTGTAATTGGTTCCATCAAACCTCAGACTATCCTTCTTGTAGGAAGACATCCTGGATCTCCTCAAGCGGTTAAGATCTTTTAGAGGAACTTAACTCTGATACCAATTGTTAGTTCCAAGACAAACAACTGAGAAGGGGGGGTGAATCAGTTGTCTCAAAACTTTCTTTTATTAACCACTTAAATCCTTCTTGTAATTTAGCAGCATAATAACAAATCAATCATGGAAACACAATGCAACAATTCAAGAGTAGAAACACATTAACACATATGACACCAAGATTTTAATGTGGAAAACCCAGTTAAGGGAAAAACCACGGGGTGACTAATCCAAGATTGTATTTTCTGTTAAAAGAATAAGAAGAAAAAAATGGCACATGCCAATTAGGGTTCACTGCCTAAGCACATTGCTCACAAGAGGCCCACTACCTAGAGGAGACACACTATCTACAGAATGATAAATATTACATACTTGAACTAAAGAATAGCATCTTCACCATGCTTGAGTCAGTTCCATTTAAGCTCAACACTTCTACTTTGCCTTTCACTTTTCTCCTCTCTACCACACTCTCATCTCCACCAAGGATGCTTTTGAAATGACTTCACAACTCTTATTTATACAAGACATCAACTTTGGCATAATCATCAAAGTCGGCATACTTTACAGAGCAAATACACAAATACAACTTGACTTATTACAAAAGACTTCATGCGAATCACCACATTGTCGGCTACACAGATCTGGGACTTCAATCTTCTTTGAGGAACACACCATGCTTTGCAGAACATCTTCAAGATCATCTGCAAGATGTGTAACTCATCCGGTCGGCCAAGTTTAGGAAGAACATCATCATCCAGAAGTAATTCTTCAATTACGAGCTCAATCTTCAATGCGAACCACTGACATGAATTGGACACAATCTAGAGACCCCCACAAGCTTTCCTGAATCACCAAGAGCATCCACACTACTTCTGCTTACTGAAATCATTTTCTCCTTCATCTGAGACCTCAAGAACACAGTCTATCATCATTGTCATATTGGAATAGATGCGTGCAAACCTCTAGACCATGAACCAAATGAGTTGTCATTTCACATTGACTTCCTAAACACTCCACCAAATCTGCATAACAAGATATTTCATTTCTGGATCTCACCGGACCTATTTGTGTCCCTCTGTCACCTCTGAACATCTGCCAGAACCAGTTTTACTCATATGGCCATAACTTCTTCAAATCTTCATACGGACCTCTCAAATCTTTACTAGATCACCTTTAGACACATATCTACAAACCTTTTGATGTGCATCCTTTGATCTTCATCTTAGCTGTGATCTTCACTTCATTGTGTTTACTGTTCTTCTATGTTCCTGATAGGACTAATTTTCTCAATATCCTCAGCATACAACTCATCCAATCCTTGACATCAATGCAACAAGAATATGTTGACATCAATGACAACACCGGTTAGACCCATACTTGCAACACCTTCATCATCCAACATGACAAGTCTTAATCAAATAGGTGGGATTCCTATAATGCAAAATCAACCACAAACAATCCCACCCAACTTTCAACACATAAACATGACACCATTTAGTTATCCAACTTTTTTAGGATATCAAAAATCTAGCATACCCTTTCAACAATTGAAACAAGTTCCACCCGAAGGGCTAATGTTTGGAGGAACAAAACCCTCTACGCATAACCTTCTCTTAGGAACATACATTGAGTATTTAAAGGATCCTCTTGACTACAACATTCGTCAGGTAATACTACCACATCCTCTCCCCGAGTTTCCAAAATTTAAAGGAGAGGGTGATCCCAACTCTCATATCAAGGCTTAGATCACAGTAGTACAGGAACTCCTTCCTTGGGATGGGGTGGTAGCAAAGATTTTTCCAAAGACTTTGAAGGGTATCGCTCTAGATTGGTACTATCAACTTCCGGAAGCATCGATCCACTCTTTTAGGCAACTCATCAAACAATTTGTGGCTGCCTTTGACATAAACAAATTGGTCAAGATAGCAATACGAGAATTTTTAACAATCAAACAAGAAACTAATGAGTCAGTCACACATTTTATCACACAATGGAGGAAGGTTATTTATTATTCAACAAGTGCAACAAACATGGATCATAGAGAACTTTGTGATCTCTTCTTACATGCTCTCAACAATGACATACGAGACCAAATCCAAAAATTCCCTTACAAATCATACAAAGAAACACTCGAAAGTTCCATTAGAATTGACCAAGCCACTATTGATAGCAGAAGAAGGGAGTATGATTCCAATGGAAGGTTTATAAACCATGATACAAATAACAAATCCTTGACAAATGATCAAGACATAGATGGGTCAACAAACACTTTACCATCTAGAAACAACAATAATTGTGATTACAATAGTCATACAAATTGGGGGAACCAAAATGTCAACAACTATCCTTTGAGAATCAACAAAAAGTCATACAACTATCATCATAAACCTCAAGATCACAATCATGATAAATATTGTCCATTTCACAAGAGAAGGGGGCATGAGATCAAGTCATGTTGGGGGTACCATCGCTTCATTTCAAATCTCTCAAAACGTCGACAAAAAGCATTCATGGACACATTCTCACAAGATGAACTTAGTCCCAACAATTTTGATCAAAACACCATAGGCCTTGTGGAATTAGACAAAGATCAAGAAATTTGACAGGTCACCCGAGGACCAAAATGACCAGATGACACCTTCAACAATTCAAAATTTTCTCACATGTTAGAACTTCTCAAAAGTTCTCCTACACACAAGAATGCTCTCCTTAAAGCCTTAGATCTAGGCCATCGAGTTCAAAACACTCCAAGTGAAAAGTGTTCTTCTTCGGCATTTGATTTTGAAAAGTTATGCTCAGACAATGACATAGCTAAACAGGGTGATCTCCCCCTCCATTTGGTAGTCCAATTTCAGGACTATTCTATTAAACGTGTAATGATTGATGATGGGTTTGCAATCAACATAGTGTCTTTCTCTCTTCAAAGAATGGGTTATGATGAAACTCAAATCACAAAACAAACTTCCATCCTTAGAATTCATGCTAATCCAAACATTCAAACCATGGGTAAGGTCAATCTTCAAATCACATTAGGTCCCAAAACCCTCCCAAATGAATTTTATATCATAAGCGAAGAAGCCACTTACAACATGATCCTAGGAAGGCCTTGGATTCATAGGATGAGGGCCATTCCCTCCACACTATTTTAAGAAATACACTTTGCGCATATAAGACAAACCCATGTCATTAAAGGAGATCCTGATCCTTTCATCTTTTATAGAGTTGAACAAGTCAAAAATAAGGGAAAGACCATGGAAACCACTAGTGACCCAAAAATTAACACTTTTGAAAAAGGAGAGACATCAAAACAAATTGTAAACGTAGCCAAGACCTCAAAATGTATAGGAAAGGGGGCAAAGGGAGAATTCCTCTTCATTCCCCACTCAACAAAGTCTTATGCTCCATTCAACTTAGTGGTTGTTCCAATTGAACTAGACATAAACATTCCTATGATTGAAATCATGACTAAAGAAGAAGAACCAAAATCCACATAGAAACTAGGAGAGTCAGCACCAACCTCATTTTCCTTTCAAAAGTTCAAAACAAACAATGAAACTATACAAGATCAAAAAATAATAAATCTAGGGGACAAATTATCAAACAATGAAACATGTGAGTACACAAAACTCTTCATTAAATACAAAGACATTTTCACACCAAGTCTTTGAGTATCCTTGCAAAGGCTTTCAAGAAAAGTTTAGAACAAATTGGATAGTGTTGGATTCAGGACAGGCAACTGAGAGGGGGGGTGAATTAGTTGTCCAAAACTTGCTTCTAATTCAAACACTTAAATCCTCTTGTTATTTAATATCATATCAATTAATCACTCATGAAAGCATAAAGCATAAACACTAGAGTAGATACACATCAACACATGAAACACCAAGATTTTGACGTGGAAAACACGGTCAAGGGAAAAACCACAGGGTGATTAACCCAAGGATTATTCTCTGTTAGAAGAATAAGAAAAATAGATGGCACATGCTAATTAGGGCTCACTACCCGAGCACACTGCTCACAAGAGGCACACTGCCTACAAAAGACACACTGTCTACAAAGTAACAAGTATCACAAACTTGAACTGAAGATTGACATCTTTACCATGCCTGGATCAGTTCCATTTAAGCCCAAAAACTTCTGTTTTGCCTTTCGCTCTTCTCTTTGCTACCACACACTCATCTTACCATCACACTTTGAAATGACTTCACAATCCCTTATTTATACACGACATCAACTTAGGAACAAACATCTAAGTCGGCAAACAACCACAAGATCTTTCGCAAGGTGTATAATTCATCCAGTTGGCCAGTCACAGAAAGAACACCAACAACCGGTGGTTATCCATCAAATCCAAAATCTAACTTCAATGCGAACCGCCAACATGAATTGGACATGATCCAGCGATCATCATAATCTTCCCTAAAACATGGAGAACATCCTCACTTTATCAGCTTACTGGAATTCTTCTCTTCTTCATCTGGAACTTCAAGAACACAGTCTATCATCACTGTCATAATGAAAAAGGTGCTTGCGGACCTCCAAACCATGAACAAATCTAGTTGTCACTTCACACGGACTTCTTCAACACTCCCTCCAATCTGCAGAATGAGATAATGCAATTCCGGAGCTCACCGGACCAATCTGTGACACTCTGTCACCACTGAACATCTGTCGGAACTGGTTCTACTTGAGTGACCATAACTTCTTCAGATCTTCATGCGGACCTCTGAAATCTTAACAAGAACATCTCAAGACTCATAGCTACAAACCCTTTAAACCGCATCCTCTGATCCTCAACCTATCTTGGACTTTTACCTTGTCATCACCACTATTATTCACTGTTCCTGATTGAGACTAATTTTCTCAATATCTTCAGCACACAGTTCATCCAGTCCTTCTCATTAATGCAACCTAAGTATGTTGACATCAATGACAACACCGTTAGGCCCATACTTGTAACAATCTCCCCCTTTGTCATTGATGGCAACATATGATGTGAAAAACCATCAAGACAAGAACTTCTCCTTTTTGTCACAGCTCCCCCTAACAACAACAACCCTTCACATGTCTTCTCTTCCTTTATTACTCCCCCTTTGATCATCAACTACTTGTTTTTCACATGTCTTCTCTCCCCCTTTGACATCAATGGCAAAGGGCTCATACTTGCAATTCTAACACATCAGAATCATACTAGCTACTCCCCCTGAGTAACAGCTTCCCATCACCAATCTGGATCACAAGATATGACTGTGATATCCACTGGATTGATGCACATTAGTGCATCCTAGTTCATCACCAGAGCGGCAGTAACCCCTAACTTCTCCCTGAGATACTCAAAAGAGTCCTTGGGAAGAGGTTTAGTAAAAATATCTGCAAGCTGATCCTTGGAGGGCACATACTCCAATCTGACTTCACCCTTGTTCACTTGCTCTCTCAGAAAGTGAAACTTGATAGATATATGCTTAGTCTTAGAATGCAACACCGGATTCTTAGAAATATTTATTGCACTTGAATTATCACAGAAAATTGTGATAGGCTCCTCATATTCTACTTGAATATCTCTTAGCATCTACTTCATCCACAAAACTTGAGTGCAACTTTCTGCTGCTGCAATGTATTCTGCTTCAGTTGTAGATAGGGATACTGCCTCTTATTTCTTGCTTAGCCAAGAAACCAACCTTTTTCCCAAAAAGAATGCTCCTCCACTTGTACTCTTCCTATCATCCACATCTCCTGCCCAATCTGCATCTGTATATGCATGAAGAGAAAAATTATGATCTCTAAGATACCATAGACCATACTCAATTGTTCCTTTTAAGTACCTAAAAATTCTTTTGATTGCCATGACATGGGATTCTCTGGGATTAGCCTGGAATCTCGTCACAAGACCAACAGCCTGCATTATATCTGGTCTAGTCTGAGTGAGATACAATAATCCTCCAATCATTGATCTGTACTTGGTCTGGTCTGTCTTAGGAGAGTCATCATCTTTGCTCAACTTACATCCGGTTGCCATGGGAGTGTTCATTGGCTTTGAATCTTCCATTCCAAATTTCTTCAACAATTCTTTCACATATTTGGTCTGAGAGATAAAGATTCCTTTCTTTGTCTGAGTAATTTGCAGACTCAAGAAGAAATTTATTTCACCGAGCATTGACATTTCAAACTCACTTTTCATTTGATTTGCAAAGGTTTTACACATACTGTCTCTTCCTCCAAAGATGATATCATCAACAAATACTTCAACAATCAAGATGTTTTCATAATCAATTTTGAAATATAGGTTACTATCAGCAGTACCTTTGTTGAAACCCATCTTCAAAAGATGTTTGTCTAGCCTCTCATACCATGCTGTTGGGGCTTGCTTTAGACCATACAGTGCCTTCTTTAATTTGTAAACTATATCACCATGCTCAGATAACTGAAATCCATCCGGTTGTTCAATGTATACTTCTTCTTCTAAGTCACCATTCAGGAAAGCAGATTTGACATCCATCTGATACACTTTGAAATCCTTGAAGGCAGCAAATGCAAGAAATAGTCTGACTACTTCAATTCTTGCCACCGGAGCAAAGGTTTCTTCAAAATTAATCCCTTCTATTTGAGAGTAGCCTTTACAGACTAATCTAGCCTTATTTTTTATTACTTCACCAACTTCATTTAGTTTGTTCTGGAAGACCCATTTGGTTCCAATCACATTCTTGTTTCTAGGTCTAGGAACAAGATCCCAAGTGTGATTTTTCTCAATTTGCATCAACTCTTCCTCCATTGCTTTGGTCCAATTTTCATCATTGTAGGCTTCATTTATTGTCTTAGGTTCAATCTTTGAAATCAGACAGTATTCATCTGAATTTTGAGCAATTTTTCTTCTAGTTTGCACACCTTTGCTTTTGTCACCTATGATCTGATCTTCAGAGTGGTTCAATCTAACATACCTTGGAACTTTGGGGGTCTCTTGCACTTCTGCTTCTTGATCAGGCTCATTCAGACCTATCTCTTCTTCTTGATTTACCAGATCAGTCTGAATATGACTTTCAGGAGAGGATTGAGCTCCTTGAACTAGAACATCATTCTGATCATCTTCATCATACTCATAAAACCTTAAGGGTTTCTCTATTCCCTCATCAACCTTCACATTTGTACTTTCTATCATCTTTCTTAGTCTCTTGTTATAACATTGGTATGCTTTGCTTTGAGTAGAGTAACCCAAGAATATTCCTTCATCACTTCTAGCATCAAACTTGCCTAAATCTTCATCTCTTTTGATGTAACATTTGCTACCAAAGACTTTGAAATATCTTACAGTAGGAGTAATGCCAAACCAAACTTCATAAGGAGTCTTATTAGTATTGCTTCTGATTTGAACTCGATTGAGGGTATAGACTGCAATGCTGACAGCTTCTCTCCAAAACATCTGGGGAACATTTGCTTCCATCATCATTGTCCTGGATGCTTCCTGGATGGTCTGGTTCTTTCTCTCTACTACTCCATTCTGCTGTGGAGTCCTAGGAGCAGATAACTGTCTCTTTATACCATGCTTCTCACAAAAATCTATGAATTCACCGGATGTGAATTCGCCACCTCTACCCAACCTTAGACATTTCATTTTTAATCCGGTTTGATTCTCTACCATAGCCTTGAAGATTTTGAACTTCTCAAAAGCTTCTGATTTCTCCTTTCAAAAGGTAACCCACATCATCCAGGAATGGTCATCAATCAATAACATGAAATATTTATCACCTTGCATACTCTTGATTCTTGTCGGACCACATAGATCAGTATGAACTAATTCCAATAATCTGGTAGAGGACTGATCCTTGCTTTTGAATGAGACTCTGCTCTGTTTACCCAGCTGACATTCTTTGCACAAACTATTTGTAGGTTTTACCAATTTTGGAAGATCTCTTACAGCCTGAGTATTGCTTATCTTGATGATGTTATCAAAATTTACATGACACATCCTTCTATGCCATAACCAACTCTGATCAACTTGAACAAATAGACAACTTTTATTAGTACAAACTAGATGGAAGATATTACCTTTTGTTTGAGTACCGGATGCAATCTCAGTTCCGGAGCTTTCAAAGATCCTGCATTTTCCATTCTTGAACCGGAGATCATAACCTTTGTCTACCAACTGTCTAGCACTGAGAAGATTGTGCTTCAATCCTTCAACATATAGTACATTACTAGTTTTGTTCTTTCCATTAACAGAAATAGTTCCCCTACCTCTGATTCTACCAGCAGAACTATCACCAAACTTTACCATTCCTCCTTCATACCTTTCCAAATCTAAGAACTTGTTCTTGTCACCTGTCATATGGTGAGAGCATCCACTGTCAATAACCCAATCATCATTTTCTTCAACTTGGGTAGCCAAAGCTCTTTCTACAACCTTATGATTAACAGATTCAGAGGATATTGGATCTTCTTCCTTGATGGCAATAAACACCCATTCATTTCCAGATTTGTTTCCTATCTCTGATTCATCATCTGTTACTCCTTCATTATCATCTTCTTCATGAACATAATAAAAATTCTTTTGGAACTTTTGTCTGTTAGAATTTGACCTTGTAGATCTTTCTGGACATCTTGAGGCAAAATGACCAATTTTATTGCAATGGAAGCACTTAAAGGGTAATTTTCCTTCATAGTTACTGGATCTTCTTGGCAGTCTCTTTGCAATGAGAGCTTCAAGTTGAGCTGTTTCTGCTTCTTCCACTTCCATGTCTCTTCTTGCCTGATCATACCATGATAGCTTCCTTGAAGAGTTTTCTCCCAGATCAAATTTTTGTTTACCTTTCACAGAGGCACTGGCTTTGAATGCAGATTCACTCTTGGGGGGATCATCTCCAAACTCGGTCATTTCAAATGCAGCCAGTTTGCCAGCCAATTGGTCTCTTGTGACAGTTGTATGGGTCCTGAATTCGTCAATGGCAGCAACCTTGATTTTGTAAACAGCAGGAAGGGATTTGAGAATTTTGCCAACAATCTCATTTTCATCCAAGACTCCACCAACATTCCTAATTCCACATACTAGCTCATTTACTCTTGGCATAAAGGTAGTAATATTTTCATCATCTCTCATCTTTAGTCTTTCAAATTTTCCTTTTAGACTCTGCAATCTTGCACACTTAACATACTAATCTCCTTCATGTAGAAGTTCTAGCTTGATCTATGTTAGGCATACTTTACATAGTTTAGTACTTTTGGCAAAATATGTTTTGTTAGTGGGTTCGGGCAGTATATTTATGTTTTAGTTTCGGCGAGTAGTTACTCTCGATCGGTACAATGGTTGACGACGGTTGGCAACCGTCGGCCAAACTATATATGTTCTTGTTACGCCATTGTATGGGGAGGGAGTTTTTGGATTGTATTGGGACTTACTATTCTGAGTAATATATGCAGTTGATCTTTTAAGTACCAACCCTGGTTGTTGTTCTTTTTGGTTATTATTCTCGTACAATGTAATTTATTTCAGTGCACTATGATAATGCAAATATCCTTCTTGGTTACTCTGTCTGAAACCAATTAGACTACTTAGGCGGTAAACATTTTGGTGCCGTTGCCTAAGCGAATCCGGTGAAACATCCAGACGGGAGAATGGAAGCATAATGGGACAACCGGTCGATGCCGACGAAGAGGTACGAGACAGAAAGCACGTAGAAGAAATAATACAAGAAATTCAAGAAGAACGCGAGGAAAGCGATAGAGAAGAGAATGAACCCAGAAGTCGGGAAGATGAAGTAACTCAGGAATTAGTCAAACTGTGGCTACTATCAGTCGGACAATACGTGCGTGACGAGTCTATCCACCGAGAAGTTCCACAGGAGGTTATTTCAGAGAACCTATGTGTTAATAGCGAAGTGGATAATCTTCTGGACCGCATTCCTCGACTTCTGGCAAGGAACTTGATAGCCTTCCAAGATATTCGAGAAGAAAGAGAGAGGGAAGTGCGACGACAACAAATTCTCAGAAGATATGAAGAACGTCTGAAACAAGAAGAGGAGGAACGAGACGGCGATCGCCGTCGCACACCGTGCAATTGAGAAAGGGTAAGCATAATTAATGCCCATACAACTGAATAAGGACAAGAATAAATTACCAGTAGGGCACGCAACACCAGAAGAAATACTAAGAAAATCATTAAGACTAAAGGAACAAGAAGAACGTAGAAAAAGATTGAAACAGATTGTTGAAAAAGAAAATGAACAACATGAAGAGGTAGATCAAGGAGGTGATCAACATAGTTTTAGAACGCCAATAACCAATAAAGGAAAAGAAAATACTCTAACAGAAGAATTAGAGAATAGTATACGTCAGATTGTGGCATTGTCCATTTCAGACGAAAGGCCGCGGAACAGAGGACCTGAGCCCGAGACCCCTGCCCAGAGGGAAAACCAAGGAGAGCCAGAGGAAACTCGAAGTGTAGAGGACGCCGGAACCGGAAGTGGGAAGGAACCGTACGTGGCCGGCAGTGTCGGGGAGACACCGGAATGACACGGTAGAACCAGTCCAGTCGGGTCAAAAACACAAAGAGGGTACCTCGGGAAAAAGATGGTGACCCCACCGGCAAGTGAAAGGCAGAAGTTGCCGAAATTCATGGGGAACGGGTCAGAGGATCCTGTCCGACACTGTAAGATGTGTGAAACCATTTGGGTGGCAAACGGACAAGAGGACGAAGATTACTGGGTAAAAGCGTTTCCAGCGACGCTAAGAGGTATTGCCATTGACTGGTACACAGAACTAGAAGCAGCACAAAAGACCTCATGGGACGAACTCAGGAAAGCCTTCGAGAACGAATTCAAACTTCTTAGAGACGACAACGAGATTGTCGCTGAAATATACAATACCAAACAAGGGAAGAATGAAAACGTAAGGGCATATAATAGAAGGCTCAAAGAGTTACTCGGGAAACTGGAAACACAGCCAGCCGATGGACTAAAGAAAAGATGGTTCATTGAAGGGCTAGTTTCGTCATTAAGGAAAAAGATGAAAGTGGTGCCCCCATCGTCGTACACAGAAGCATACAATCGGGCAATGGACATAGAAAGCGAAAGCAAAACATCATCCCGAAGTAAAAGAAGAACTGAAGATGATGACAGTACGGGGGATGACAGCAGTGAGAACGAGTCAAAAACCATACAGGCACTGAGAAGGGACATGATCCGCATGATGAAGGAAATGAAAACAGATAAAGAGACAACGAGAGAAGGTCGGGAGTTATGGTGCACAGAGTGCAATGGCGAGGGTCACATAAAGGCAAATTGCCTGAGAAAATTATTCTGTGACATCTGTCAGGTAATGGGACATTCAATCAAGGAATGTCCATTCAACTTGAAAGCAAGAAGTACCCAAGTGCTGTTCACCCAAGGAGAATCATCAACTCCGCCGACCACACCACCGAAACCTCAAAATAGTCCGAACGCATCCCCGGGAGGATACAGGAATAACAGAAGGTTTAACAATAATAGCCCCAGAAATAGATTGCAGTACGACAGCAAGGGGCGACCAATGATACAGTGCCGGCAGTGCAACGAGTGGGGACACTTCGCCAGAGAATGCCCCAGCAACAATCAGAACACAGTGAATGCATTGTACAAATGGTGTGGACCTGGGGATCACGAGGAAAAAGACTGTCCGAAGCAGAAAGGAGTGAACCTTATCAATCTCAGGGAAGATGAGGAAGAAATTCGGGCTATCACCCGAGCATAGTGGAAAAAGGCCACTTATCCAGATCCCCGTACGGAAAAAGAAAGACTCCAAGAGGCACGGAAAGAAGTGGAAGTTGCCATGAGAACCGAACGAAAGAATTCAGACAAAAAGGTGATACGATCAAAATCAGATAAGAACATAGCAAGTCAAGTGTTGCAAACTACCGTACCAATCAAATTGGCAGACCTTCTCCAAAGCTTGCCTCAGTTAAAAGTAGCAATATCCAAGGTAATGGAGGACAACCCGCACGAAGACCAAAACCTCACAACAGAAGATGTTATAGTAGAACCACCGCCAATGGGAGAACAAGTACTCGACCCGAGGTTGCTGGCGATTGATACTGGGAAGAAACCGGCTGTAGTACGCATGGAAATCCTTGGACGAAATTTGACAAATACTATAGTCGACGGGGGATCCGGAGTAAACGTACTACCAGAAGCGACCTGGAAGAGCCTCGGGAAGCCTACTCTATGGCCACAAAACTTCCAGTTAGTGGGAGCCGACCAGCACGGGATCAAGGCGCTGGGAGTGCTAATGGCTCAAAAGGTAAGAATCGGTGCCCAACAATTCTTGTTAAATTTTGTAGTCATAACAGCACAAAATGCATCATATGATGCATTACTCGGCCGAGGATGGCTAATAGCCGCCAAGGCCAACCACAACTGGAAGAAAAACACTCTGTTCATAGAAAATGGACGTAGGAAGTTTGTCATTGACTTGAAGACACAAACCGTCAGTGAAGAGTTGGCGTCAGATTCTGACTCGGATGGAGGGGACTCGACAGTAAGTAGGAATGGGCCGATGGAGCCCGATGATGAAGGGGTGCTGAAATTACAAGAATGCTCAGAAGATGAAACAAATTCGTTCAGCGGGCTATTCCATTGGCAGATGGAAGACTACGAGTTTTTTCCGCCACAGTGCAACATGATTTCAATAAAAGAAATCAGTGAAAACTCGAGAACGACGAGTGAGCAAAAAGACGACGGTGAAACATTGGAACGAGCAAGTGAAAAGGGGAAGGAAGTAGCTCACATGTTCCCAGCGGCGTACGGAGAAAATAAGGAAGGGAATGCAGAAGTAGACAGTACGCCGGCACATCAGTTTGAACCGGAACAGAAGATTATGTACGAGGAGCCGATAACAAAGAAAGTTAATCTCAGCGAGGAAAGTGACCCGAAAATAATTCTGGCCGGCGACGACTGGAATCCCGTACTTAAGGCAGCAGCATTCAGAATCTTCCTAGAGTACAAAGATGTATTTGCCTGGACATACAAGGACCTGAAGGGGATACCACCAGAGCTGTGCGTCCACAGAATCCCACTCATACCAGGAGCACGTCCAGTACGGAAAAGGCCATACCGCATGAATAAGAACTATGCAGCGAAAGTACAAAAGGAAGTTGAAAAAATGCTTGAGGCAGGAATAATATTCGAGGTGGAAACGAGTGAGTGGGTGTCACCGATTGTGATCTCACTTAAAAAGGAAGGGGGACAAATCAGGATTTGCGTAGATTTCAGATGCCTCAATGCGGTAACAATCAAAGACCCCTTCCCCATCCCATTCACAGACTCCATTTTGGAAGAGGTGGCCGGTCACGAAATATATTCCTTTATGGATGGATTTTCGGGATATAACCAGATTAGCATCACCGAGGAAGATAAACTGAAAACAACATTTGTGATTGAAAATAGAGTATATGCATACAACCGGATGCCGTTCGGTCTGTGCAATGCACCAGCCACATTTCAGAGGATTATCCTACATATATTTGACAAAATGTCGGTGGGAAACTTCAAGGCATTCCTCGATGACTGGTCAATTTACAGCGACCAGCAGACACACCTTAAAGCACTCACCGAATGCATGGAGCGTTGCAGAGCCGCACGGTTGGCCTTAAACCCAAAGAAGTGCCGGTTCATGGTGTCCCAAGGGAAACTTCTGGGCCATATCGTATGCCAAGCAGGATTAAAAGCAGACCCGGACAAGATTCGGGTAATTGTAGAAATGGAGGCTCCAGAAGATGTCACCGGAGTGAAGTCCTTTCTCGGCCATGTCGGTTATTACCAGAGATTTATCAAAAATTTTGCTCAGGTATCACAACCACTCGACATGTTGACAAGGAAAGGGGTGCAGTTTGTCTGGTTGGAGGAACAACAGAAATCTTTTAAAGAACTAAAGACAAGACTCATCAGTGCACCTATCCTAGCCTATCCAAACTGGGACAAGGAATTCCACATGCACGTAGACGCATCAAACTTTGCAATTGGTGCCACTCTTGCACAGGTCGGATCCCATGGGTTGGATCATCCAGTATACTTTGCTAGTCGGTTGCTCTCCAAGGCAGAACGGAATTACAGTACTACAGAAAGGGAGGCTTTGGGAATGGTGTACTCTGTACAGAAATTCAGGCATTACCTCTTGGCAACACCATTCACTTTTTATGTGGATCATCAAGCTCTAATGTATCTAGTCAACAAACCGATTATTCAAGGCAGAATCAGTAGGTGGTTGTTGCTACTGCAAGAATTTACTTTCACCATTATTGTACGACCGGGAAAAAGCCATGTAATTGCCGACCAACTCTCAAGGATCAAATCCGGAGAACTAGGAGATGGAGTCAATGAGGACTTTCCGGATGCCCACGTATTCCACATTGCTGCCTTGCCGCCATGGTACGAGAAAATTGGTGAGTACTTGTCCACTTCAACGTTCCCGCCAGAAATGTCTACAAGTGAACGACGGAAGATTGCACTAAAGAGTAAGACATTTCAACTGATAAATGGGCTGCTCTACAAAATGGGCCCCGATCAAATCCTCCGGAGGTGTGTGATGGAAGAAGAGATAAGGGGTGTATTGGCAGAAGCCCACGAGGGACTGGCAGGAGGACATATGGGTCCCGACGCTACGGCACGGAAAGTCCTACTTGCCGGCCTATGGTGGCCGACGTTACACATAGATGCCCGGGAATGGGTAATTCAATGTGACACTTGTCAGAGGGTAGGAAAACCATTGAAGAGGGATTATATGCCACTCTAGCCATCACAACCTCAAGAGCTTTTCGAAAGATGGGGGCTGGATTTTGTAGGACCTCTGAAGGTCAGCCAACTACACCGATGTCGGTACATAATAGTGGCTACAGAGTACTTAACGAAGTGGGCTGAAGCAAAGGCACTGGAGGATAATACTGCATTAAGCACGGCAAAGTTCCTATACGAACAGATTGTGACGAGATATGGAATTCCGATCCAATTGACGAGTGATCGTGGGGGACATTTCATCAACCACGTCATCCGACTCATGACTACGGAATTCAAAATCCTGCACACCCTGTCACGTCCGTACTATCCAAGGGCGAATGGACAGGCAGAGTCAACAAACAAGGTACTCGTTTCGGTAATCCACAAGTCATGCGGAATCGAAGGATCGGACTGGGAAGAAAGGTTACCGGCGGTGTTATGGGCTTACCGAACCACTTATAAGGTAACGACTGGACACACACCTTTCCAGTTGATGTATGGGCAAGAAGCGGTAGTACCAGCAGAGTACCTTGTCCCAAGTCTGAGAATTGCAGTGGAAAACAGACTAGGAGATACTGAGACCCTGGAGGAAAGACTATTCCAGTTGACTAAATTGGACGAGAAAAGAATTTTGGCTCAATGGTCGACGGAAATCATGCAGAAACGCCGGAAGTATTGGCACGACAAACACCTACGGAAAATGGAGTTCCGGCCCGGGCAATTAGTCCTGAAATATAACGGCCGTAACGAAATCAAACCTGGGAAGTTCAAAATTCGGTGGTTAGGACCGTTCAGAATACGGGAATTAATGGACAATGGAGCTATAAAGCTAGATAATCTCGATGGAAGTCCAATCAGCGAAGCAGTGAACGGATCGAAACTGAAGATTTACAAAGAGAGAAAAGCAGAAACAATACAAATCAATATGCTGGGATTCGCATTAACAAATCACGGCGTAAAGGAGGAAAAAGGCAAACAACGTGAGGAGACAGAAAACAAAATTGACGGAATGGTAATTGCAAGTACTCAGTTTGAACCAATCACGGGATTCTTTGCACCAAAGCCAGTGCGGATGGTAGCCCGAGAGGGCCAAATCGATGAAGACTATGGTGGTAAATGGATTAACAAGAACTACCCCGAAGAAGAGGAAGAAGAAGAAGAGAATTGGAACAACTGGATAAAAGAATGCAATCAAGTGCGGGACAAATTTGAGTTCTTACTACCAAAGGAGGTCAGGGAACCGCCAAGAAGGAAATACTTGGCGGAAGCAATGTTCATTACAGAGAGATCACCCTACGGTGATGAAGTCTGGGAATTAAGAAGGAAGAATTGGCCAGTTGGACTACCCCACATACAGCTTCCAAGGAGTCAGCTCTGGAAAGCAAAATATAGATGTAGAAACAGGAATGTGAAGATGAACGAAGATGGAAAAACATTTCAGTGGGTCTAGGAGCTAATGGGGTGGAATCTGACATGGGTAAGAGATCAATCAACGATCTTCGACCAGATATGGGAATTAGAGGAAATTGATAGATGTTGCTCGAACGATTGCCTGAGACAGAAAGGCTACATAAACTGCATCTTCCGTCAGCTGACAGAAATCAAGATCCTGGAGAACTGGGAGGACGAAAAGTTTGAGAAATCTGAAATTGATAAGTCAGGTAAGGGAAAAAGCAAAATAGAATAGACCGAAAAAAAAAAAATAATAATAATAATAATAATAATTACTGACCGTACGGAAGGGCCGTACGAAATTATAAAGGGCCGTACGAAAGAAATTATTCTTCATTGCTAGCTGCGTACAAACCTTGCCGTACGGAAATCTACCTCCATTTGTCGCTGGCCGCCGTACGCACCCTGCCGTACGGATTCTTGGCCATACGAATTTGTCTAGTACGGATTCCTACTTGGCCGTACGAATTGATTTAGTACGGACTCCTGCTTGGCGTACAAATTTGTCTAGTACGGATTCTTGGCCGTACGGAATTGCTGGGTGTACGGACTCTTGCTTTGGCCATATGAAATTACCTAGTACGGATTCTTGCTTGGCCGTACGGATTCCTAGCGTACTGAGTCTTGGCCGTACGACCTCTCTGGTACAGGATCGGATCTTTTGGACGTCCGTACGAATCTGTCGTACCAAGCCAAGCCGTACGGTTGCTAAATTCTTTTCTGTTGTATAGACTCTCCTCTCCAGCCAGTCTCTCTCTCTGCTGTGGTGGCCGTACGGACTCGCCTGAACCGGCAGTGTAAAATAATAACGGTCCAGAGAAGTATAAACATAGAGATGTCAAACAGGATTACTAGAGCACTGGACAGGGGAAAGCAACTTCAGATATCAGGTCGGGCCGAAGATAAAAAGATGGCAGCAAAGGTAATAGTGGAAGAAAAACCAGCACAGACACCACAAATCGACGTAGGTTCATCAGCACAGAAGAAACAGTCAAAAGGGAAAGGGAGAGACAAGGAGAAAATCACAGTGGATTCCTTGCAGTGGGAAAGTCTTACGGCGAGCGAGTGCAAACAGTGGTGGAACAGCCATGCTGACGATCATCCTCTCAAGAAGGCACTGCAGAAGGCACAAGTAGACAAGGTAATACAAATGCCCTATTTCAATTTCAGAGAGTTTGAGGCAATATTGAAGAACATGGTGGCGAATTACAATCCTCGAGCAAAACACACGATCATCAGGTTCATGAATGTATCGGTCAAAATTACATTCTCGCCACAGGACTTCGAGAGAGTGATGGGTATACCGCGCCAAGGATTTACAGTTGGCAAACAGAAAATGACCGAAAGACACAAGGACAGCATTATGGCAAAGGTTTGCAGACCAGACCTGAGTGAGAAAGAAAAGAACCAAATAAAGGCTGCAGGAAATAGAGGACTTCGCCGAGATCACTTAGCGAATGAGGAATGGCGGTGCATAATGGATGTCATTCGGGGGCGGCTAAAGGGAGCGTCACGCTCGTTAGACATTCCATTTTGGATGGCAGATTATATGGTTGGCCTTAGCTAGGGTGCAATGTACGATTGGGCAGCAGTTCTCTCCGACAGGATTCACGAGTTCATGAAAATGACTCACAAGTCATTCTACATGACTCAGCAGGCCATTGCACTGTTCCTGGATGCCATCTGCACTCACGTCCCCTCATTGGCGCGAGCTCCGTTTCAGCGAGATGCACAGTATGACCCTACATGGCCGACCGTCTTCCGATGGACAAACCTGAAGGCTCCTGCACAGGGTGGGAAGGGAGAAGAGTCTCGGAGCAGCAAAAAGAGAAAGCAGCGGGAGTTACCGGAGACTTCGTCAGAAGCTTTGTATAGTGTACAAGGTGCCGAGGGGGATTGCATTGAGGCCTCATCAGCCTTAGCCACTCCTGGCAACCCTGCCAGCCCCAGTCCTATAGTACCAGTAGGGGAAAACAGATGGGATTTTTCACTGGCAAAGAAGCATGCACACTTACACTTGGACACACGCACTCAAGCAGAAATTCCAGTTCGGCCTAGTACCACACACATCTCTTGGGGGCAGGTCATGAGGATGAAGGGAAATAACACCATACCAGTTCCTCTCCCATCAGGGCAGATTACTCCATTCGAGACTAGATCTCCAGAGAGCATAGCACATGCAGACAGCTCACTACAGGTAGATGCTTGGCTTCAGCTACTAGGCATGCCTTTAGAGTTGGCAGACATTCCTCCTCTAAGCCCCACTTGATCTCTCTTACCGCCACCTACATTTGAAGGTGAGATGGTACAGTCCGAGGAGGAGAAAGCAGTTGATGTTGCCATCACGATTAGTGACTCGGAAGCCAAGGAGGAAGGCACAGCCACAGGCAGCTCAGAGGAGGAAGGCACGAGCAGGACAGAAAGTGCTGATGATACAGAGGATACTTCTCGCTCGGTTGAGCCAGCTGGGGTGACAGTACATATGGGTGCGCCAGATGAGAGTGACCCACTCGGTACCATTCTCCGGTATGCACAGGATTTGGGGTCTATGGGAACCATCCTTCAGAGGGTATTTGATATTGCTGCCAGGGTCAACCCCCAATACTCTTCGCCAGTAATACGTGCAGAGGTACAACGAATTGAACATTTTGTCAAGAATGTTGAGACAGAGTTTGTACGGGTATTCTGGAATAAGGGTTGGCCAGAAGTAATTACCGAGGAGATGCAGAGGGCATGGAAACCAGAGAGACCAGACTTGGGAGTGGGAGATGCAAACAGTGAGCTACTGGCAGCCCTTCATAGCATTGAGGACTAGTTTAGAGCTTTGTATTATGCTCGACAGGAGGATTTTCAAAAGATAGAACGGTGCAACAAACGGCTGGAGGAGGTTGCAACTATGAGTAAACAGCTGAGGGAAAAAATTGATGAGCAACAGGTGCACTTCCAGCGGCAGTTGGCACAGGAAGCCGAGCTCACACAGTCGGAAAGGAACAAGGCTGAGGCACTCAGAGTCGAACTAGAAACCACAAGGAAGGAGTTGGCCGAATCTCAGGCGACACAGGAGAAAACAAAACACCAGTTGGCCGAGGCTGTCCAGATGGTACGCCTCACTAGAGACAAGCACATCGTGGCCTCAACACACCTGAAACAAAGGACTAAGGAGGTTTACAGACTGCGGCGATTAGTTCAACCTCAGCAGGGGACTCCTGGATCGGCACGGACAGCATCTACACCTCCAGGGACGTCCACTGACCCTCCTACTTCCTAGTTCATTTGGGCTCTTGTTTGTAGTCGTCTGGAAGACGACAAGTTTTTTGGGGGGGATGATGTTAGGCGTACTTTACATAGTTTAGTACTTTTGGCAAAATATGTTTTGTTAGTGGGTTCGGGCAGTATGTTTATGTTTTAGTTTCGGCGAGTAGTTACTCTCGATCGGTACAATGGTTGATGACGGTTGGCAACCGTCAGCCAAACTATATATGTTCTTGTTACGCCATTGTATGGGGAGGGAGTTTTTGGATTGTATTGGGACTTACTGTTCTGAGTAATATATGCAGTTGATCTTTTAAGTACCAACCCTGGTTGTTGTTCTTTCTGGTTATTATTCTCGTACAATGTAATTTATTTCAGTGCACTATGATAATGCAAATATCCTTCTTGGTTACTCTGTCTGAAACCAATTAGACTACTTAGGCGGTAAACAATCTAGATCTCATAGGCAGTTGGTAGGTCAATAACATTTGAGAGCTTTGAGTCAGTTAATGCACTTAGAAGAGCCTCTTTGGTTCGCAGATTGTTTTCAGCATCTGTGATTTCATTTAGAGTTGTCGGACCACCCTGTGGAGGTGTATATGCTTTTGTGACCATGGACCAGTACGCCTTTCCCATACATTGCAAGTGACATTTCATGCGACCTTTCCAAAGAGAGAAGTTGGTTCCATCAAACTTCGGACTATCCTTCTTGTATGACGACATCCTGGATCTCCTCAAGCGGTTAAGCTCCTTTTAGAGGAACTTGGCTCTGATACCAATTGTTGGATTCGGGACAGACAACTGAGAGGGGGGGTGAATCAGTTGTCCAAAACTTGCTTCTAATTCAAACACTTAAATCCTCTTGTTATTTAATAGCATATCAATTAATCACTCATGAAAGCATAAAGCATAAACACCAGAGCAGATACACATCAACACATGAGACACCAAGATTTTGACGTGGAAAACCCGGTCAAGGCAAAAACCATGGGGTGATTAACCCAAGGATTATTCTTTGTTAGAAGAATAAGAAAAATAGATGGCACATGCCAATTAGGGCTCACTGCCCGAGCACACTACTCACAAGAGGCACACTGCCTACAAGAGACACATTGTCTACAAAATAACAAGTATCACAAACTTGAATTGGAGATTGACATCTTTACCATGCTTGGATCAGATCCATTTAAGCCCAAAAACTTCTGTTCTGCCTTTCGCTCTTCTCTTCGCTACCACACACTCATCTTACCATCACACTTTGAAATGACTTCACAATCCCTTATTTATACACGACATCAACTTAGGAACAAAAATCTAAGTCGGCAAACAACCACAAGATCTTTCGCAAGGTGTATAATTCATCTAGTCGGCCAGTCACAGAAAGAACACCAACAACCGGTGGTTATCCATCAAATCCAAACTCTAACTTCAATGCGGACCACCAACATGAACTAGACATGATCCAGCAATCATCATAACCTTCCCTAAAACATGGAGAACATCCGCAATTTATCAGCTTACTGGAATTCTTCTCTTCTTCATCTGGAACTTCAAGAACACAGTCTGTCATCACTGTCATAATGAAAAAGGTGCTTGCGGACCTCCAAACCATGAACAAATCTAGTTGTCACTTCACACAGACTTCTTCAACACTCCCTCCAATCTACAGAATGAGATAATGCAATTCCAGAGCTCACCAGACCAATCTGTGACACTTTGTCACCACTAAACATCTGTCAGAACCGGTTCTACTTGAGCAACCATAACTTCTTCAGATCTTCATGCGGACCTCTAAAATCTTAACAGGAACATCTCAAGACTCATATCTACAAACCCTTTAAACCGCATCCTCTGATCCTCAACCTATCTTGGACTTTTACCTTGTCATCATCACTGTTTTTCACTGTTCTTGATTGAGACTGGTTTTCTCAATATCCTCAGCACACAGTTCATCCAGTCCTTCTCATTAATGCAACCTGAGTATGTTGACATCAATGACAACACCAGTTAGGCCCATACTTGAAACAGATAGGTCCACACATAGTTAGGGAAAACGTCAGAAATGACGCTACCTCTTGTGCATTATGGAAGGAGAAGAGTTTAGCATCTCAAAACATCATAAAACATAAAAATACAAAAAAATTACAAAAATAAAAAATGTCAAAAATAATTTTGTTTCTTGCATTTCAGTATCATTCTATTCAGCTTGCATTACAGTGAATGACTTGCTCTTATATTATTTTCATTTCAGTAAGGAGTCTAAGGTTCCCTAGGTATATGTGATCCTTTTAGGTCCTGAGATTCCCCATTTTCACAATTGCCATTCTTCCCCTTCATTCCCAGTGATTCTAATCAAAGCCTAGCTCTTACCTTTACACTGTTCCCTATCTTAATGAGTCAAGATGTTAGGTCTAAGCAACGTCAATATTCAAACCTATAGTGTTCAAATGAAGCTTGCAAGTGGACCTTCCCAATTCTTTCCTAGTAGAAAAGAAGTCCAATTAGATTACAAACACTTTTGGTGGTGCTCAACCCCTTATCTTTCCTGGCCAAAAATGTCAGGAGTATCAAAACTCTGAAGGAAGCAATCTAAAATATTAGTGAATAAAAAAAATGAGTGATCAAAATAAGAGTGTTGAGAAAAGTGAGAATTGAGAGATCAAGCCATTGCATATCACAAAAATCTCAAAAAACATTCATTTCATAAAAATCAAAAATCTAAAAAAATGAGAAAATCAAGTGAGGCATTCTAGAAAATACAAAAAAAAAGAGAAAAAGAAAAGAAAAAGAGTGATGGAGAGAAGATTGTTGAATGTCCATACTCTTGGGTGGAGATCAGTCTAAGCTCAAAGCTTCAAGGGTGACATTCTATCAGATAAATTAAAAGAGAAAGGTACAAAGGATCATTTTCTATCTAGGGACCCTGGTCCTTTCCCACTTATCCTTTACCCCAGGTCTATATTGATTTCCATGTATGATCTAAGTCTAGCGAACATCAATAAAATTTGTTACTTGTCTAAGTTGAAAGCTTGTCAGATTGTCTTATCTAGATAAGGATCAGTGTTTGGCCTTTAGCAAAGCCCAAAATTCACAAGCACTTCATTTCACTACCGCTCCCCACTTGAGTTCTAAATCCCTATCTCACAAACTTGAACAGGTCTCTTATACTAGAATAATTTGAAATCCCCTGGATTGAAAATCACACTAAATAGCAGTCATATTGTTTGTTCCACCTGCATACATGCTATCATAGAAAATCAAAAGCAATAAAACATATCATAACATCATGTCATTCATAGCACTTTAAACATAGTACTTTGTATTTCATATTTGTGAATCACATCCAAACACATTGCATATCATTCATATCAGAAAAAGACAAAAGAAAAACAAATTGCATCATCCATATGTGATCATCTTAGATATGCATTCTCGTAAGAAAAATAAAATCTCTAGCCAACCATATGTATAAGAGGGAAAGTGAAGTACAAGATGTCGACTAAATCTATGTATGGATCTCATCAAATCAGGTCTTGTAACAATAAGTGTAAAACAATGTCTGAGCATACGTCACTCCTCCAGCAAGTCAAAAGAACAAAATTGTGCACTCAAGTGTGCAAGTCTCCCCATGCAAGGGGGCAAGGGTAGAAACCTCTTCAATGTAGGTCTCTCAAAGACCTCAAATAACATCAAACCAAACCTTTGCAAAATCTCTATAAAAATCATAAAAATTACAAAAAAATAAAAAATGATTCTTCCTTTCAATGATCTAGGCCTTCAATTTGATGAAGAACTGATGTTTTATGTCCTTTAATGTCATTGTACCTACAATAAATCAAAGAATTTCTGCTCTCTTTTCATCTGTATCTGCTGGAAATCAGAAAATTTCTGCTCTTATATGCTGAAGAAACACAAAATTTAGAGTTCTATACTGTTGTAGCTACTAGAAAATATAATTTCTGCCTCTGTAGTTGTTGGAATTAATTCTCTACCTTTGCATATATAATCTCTAAATTTTATATTGTTGTTTGTAAAAAAAGTGTTGAGTACTTGTGACTCATATTACAGGCATCGACTTGTGTTGCTCTTTGTCTCAGCGATCTGTTTGTTACTCTGACCGTGTGTCTTCCCGATGGTGGTGTTCCTGCGATGTGCTATCGGCGAAATGGAGGTCTTCGGCATAACTTGTTTGTGTTCCAACGATAAAGTATGTTTCACCATTGGTGTTCTGTCCATCGGCTTGACTATTGCTATCAGCCTTGTCTTAAGTTCTCTCTTCGATCGCCTGTGTTACACCGATCGGTGTAACTATAACTATCAACAAAGTTTTGTGTAGTCTCTGTGATAGTTGGTGTCTCTCTAATGGAAAGGTGTTCATCCTAGCTTGAACTATCAGCTAAGCTTTAAGATGTCACTCTGACTGTTATGTGTGTTACCGATGGAGGTTTGGTATTGGCGGGACTAATGCTATCGGCTTTTGGTGGAATTCTTACTTCGATGAGCTTGGTCTGTCTAATGGAGTTTGGCATTGGTAGAAGGAACTTTGTCGGCGAAGAAGGATGAAGTCACACCAAAGGTCTTGGTCACTCCGATGGTTCATTGATGATTGACCGGCTAGGGTTGTCGGCGGCAAAAGCGCCAACGATAGACTTACCACATGTTTGTGGATATTTACTACTGCTGTGTTTGTCAACTGATGCATGTGGGACTATTTAGTCCTCATGAATACAAATGGTTGTGAATGGTTAAAAAAATGAACTATCAACCTTTTGGAAGTTGTAACGGTTTGAGATAGTAATCGATTGTTCTATTTCTGTAGTGTGAGATGAGAGGGAGAGAGAGAGAGAGTTCGTGTTGTTCTATTCAGTTGGTTATTAGAGACGAAGAAGAGTAGTCTTGACACTCATGCATGGACATGTAGTTCTAAATGTTGGATGAGTGTGATACCTGGAACCGGGAAAGATAGACAAAGGAGAGGAGAGACTGTCGAATTGTCTCCAGATGAAACAAGATGTTAATCTCCATGAAAGGCTTAGTGCCTGAATTGTATTGTAACTGTATTTATTGTTGTTGAATAATACAATGGCGATCTGGGCTTTTGGAGTGTGGGATTTTTTACTCGTAAGGGTTTTCCCCATGTAAATTTGTGTTTTTGTTCTATTTTTCATGTTTAATAATTCTGCTATTGAAACTGGTTAATGTTGCTTGTACTTTCCTCTAAGGGTTAATGTTGGAAATGAACTATGTCTGATTCCGCTTTGTGGCATAGGTGTGTGTGTTTTTGAGGCAATCTAATGAAATTTAAACCTGTTGAAGACACCACTGTTCTTAGAAATACATTCTGAGATGCTCTCATTTTCCTTACAAGTGGTATCAGAGCCTTCTGTTGGGATTTGTTTGTTCCTGGTGTTTCTAGTTCTGGGTATTTCTTCTATAAAGATTTCTTAGTCTGGAAAGCTTGAGGAAATCTGAAGGAATTGACTGATGATTGATCCTTGTTTGAGTGTAAGTCTTGCAGTTGATCTTGTCTTCATGTTACAGTAGGTGCTTGAAGGATGGTGAAGATGGAGAAACTGGAGCTGGTCATATTGAAATGATGTGATTTGAGGCTCCTAGTTGGCAGCGATATAATCCTGATGCATGGGGTGGAATATTTTACTCTATGGTTGAGATGCAACAAATCTCTTTATTGGGTGTCTGTGTGAGAGGCTCCCTGATGATATGGAGAAGCTTGGGTTGTTTTTCAGCTATGGAGAAATATGCTTATGCTCGGTGTTTTGTCCTGGTATTGGAAGGCATAACTTTTTTGTTACCCT
This sequence comes from Cunninghamia lanceolata, assembly GCA_027924645.1. Classification (NCBI taxonomy): domain Eukaryota; kingdom Viridiplantae; phylum Streptophyta; class Pinopsida; order Cupressales; family Cupressaceae; genus Cunninghamia; species Cunninghamia lanceolata. The sequence continues at coordinate 5,472,264 of BSBN01000165.1, read as the reverse complement.
AATTGCATGTAGCCTATGGAGTTGATCATTGGATGGTCTGAGAGCTTCTGAAATAGCTTGTCTCCCTCATATGCATGTGCATGTTGGTGGTTGTGGAAATGGTCTACAAGTGGGCCTAAAGTTCCTGAACTGCTGATTCCATTTAAGGATGCTTTGTACTTGCATGTCTCAAAATCATGTTCCTTGGTTTTAAGGGGTTTCATAGTTTTTCCTAAAATCTATGGTTATGCATATTCATGATGATCCATTATTTTGGTTTAACTGTTATGGAATTTATGTTGCAGACTTTTGAGTCATCCAGATGTGAAGTGGAGTGGATGTGCATGGGTGTTTTTCAAACACAGTGGTTTTGCAGGTTTTACACGGTCAAGAGAAAAACTTGTGGTTTTGTGAAGCTGTAGTTATGCTATTTCTAGACCCTAGCTTTTGGGGTGTTGCTGGATGATATAGTTGCAGTTTTGCATACTTCGTGCTTGGTGTGAGGAGGTGAAATGCTTTTTCTGCATGGGAGTGCTGGTATGTGATATGACACTCAGCATTTCTGTGGTAATGCTTCTAGTTTTCTAGACTATGGTGCTCAAGTTGTGGACATGTTTGGCAAATCAGATTTGTATGTAATCTGGTGTTTGAGTCTTGTTGTCTACGTGATATTTTTTATTCCTTGAGATCTCAAGTTTGTAGTTTCTAGTGCAATAGTGGGTTTGCATGTTTTAGTATATTAGATCTACAAGTTATGCAGTTTTTTAGGTGTGTACAACCTATTGATTGTAGTGGGATAACTCAAAAGTGGATGGTCTATATCCACAAGATTGATTATGTGATTATGCAGACTTGTTAGCTGGCCTTGTCTGTGGTCACTTGTGCATTGGTGTGACTGCTTTGGAATGAGAGGATGGATGTTGTAAAGTATTTGAATAGTTGGTTAAGGGGACTTGTATCATGTGTATCATGATATCATGAATAGCTTGGATACACAGGTTTGTGTAAGCTATTGACAGTGATAGTGTATTTCCTTGGTTTGGAGATCTTGGTGCCACTTGGTTTTATTGTCACATGGACATGTTAATGTGTGGACCTGGAGGATTTTTAGATTAGGAGATGTTTGGTCATGATGCCTGAAAAATCAGTTGCCATGGTTTAGTGGGAGCTTTAGCATTGACTGTGCATTCATCACTTAGTGGTGAATGATCTTCTTTAGTGTTGCAGATGTTACTAGGAGGAGCTCTTAGATCTTGTTGCTACAGAAGGGTTCTTTTGCATTTGCAGGGGCACTATTTGAGGATGTGTAACATCTTGGTGTCATGGAGGATTCATGAAATCCTTGGTTGAGGTGTTGGTGGTGCTTGACAGGTGATGTTGGTTTAGAGTTTGGTTTGTTTCATGTTATGATATTTTCTTGATTTTTGCATTTGAGTTTTGGCATGATACATTGCTCTTGAGACCATGGTTATGTTCACCTAGAGCATGGAATCTCCAAAGGGGGATGGTAAGATCATGATGTCATGATAAGTTCCTGATTTAGATGATTGGAGCTTTGACAGTGGTTTGGTGATTCTCTGTGTGTTGGGTGCATTGATCTTTTGCTTGATTACTTCATGTTGGTGTAGTGATGCATTTGGAGTTTAGCATGAAATGATTATTTGCAGATGTTCATGGGTACAAGGAGATTAAGGTGAGGCTGTAATTCTCTTAAGATAAGAGAAGTGTTGTTGATGGTTACTCTTGATGAAGATTTCAGTAGAAAGTCCGAGGAGCCTACACCTTGGTTGGACGTGAGTTCAACAGAGACCTATGAGGAGATTGCTCTTGTAGGAGTCATGATGGCTTGTATATCTTGGAGGAGCATTCTTATCCCTGCTCATGGTCTACTCGGCAGTTTAGTACTTGAGAGGTATTGCCCATTGTTTCTCTTAGGTGTTTTATGCTTTCTTTCATAGACATGGATCTTGAACTGCTCATAGATGGTTCTAGAGCATTCATTGTGAGAGATGGATAGCATGATTAATCTCCTTGTGCATTTGAGTTTAAGATATCATTCGTTGATGAGGATTGTTAGGAGATGGTTTTATGGGCTGATTTCCTGAAATGGGAAATTGAGTAGTTTGATCTTCTTAGAGAAGATTACATCCATATTTTATAATTACATGATATATATATGTTGTATTTGATCTTAAAGATTTAATGGGTGGGTGTTGTTATGCTGTTCTCTTTGGGGTGTTTTGAAGGAGATCATACTTGACACAATTGGCATTCAGAGGTGTATGTAGAAGGATTGTCTATAGGTATATGACGTGCAGAGTTACTCTCTATGGTCTTGGTTATCTTCCTGGATGGTTTGTTTCACACTACATTGGTTTGAGGTTTGATTGGAGTTGAGGTGATCACTAGTTTGTGGTCATGTGTTTTCACTTATCTTCTTGGCTGATGACATGGAGGTTTTGTTATCTCTTTTCCTTTGTTGGGTGTGGAGAATTTGGGAGAGTTTTGGATTGGTGGGGAGAATTGTTCTTGCAGGTTATTTGTTTACAGATTTTACATATTATTGTGGACGATTCCTTGGTACTACATGATGTTGTTACTTACACCTTCTATGTTATGCTATTGGTAGACTTTGTATGCCTTGATCGTTTTTAGATCTGCATTACCCGTGCAGTGGGAGTTCTTGGATGTGTTTCATCTTCTTTGACTGGTTGACACATGAAGCTTGTATTTGCAGTTGATGGGTGTATATGTAGGTAGCATGAGTTTGCTGATATGAATACCTTCAAGGTATGGATGATTGGATGGATTAGCACTTGCTGTGTGTGTTATTTTCAATCACGTGGGTTTTGTTCAGTTGGATGGGTGTAGTCAGTTTTCTGATTGTTGTTCTAGCTGATGTTTTATCTTATTTCTGGAGGATGTTTTCATGGCTGTGTTTTGGAAGCTTTGAAGTTGGTTATGTTGGAGCTTCTATGTAGCTTGTGAGCATAGTGGAGTGGAGGCAATATCAACTTTGGTTCTATAACTTGGAGTGTTGATGGTTTCCTGTAATTCCTTCGTCAAGTGGGAGAATGTTGAGTACTTGTGACTCAGATTACAGGCATCAGCTTGTGCTGCTCTTTGTCTCAGTGATATGTTTGTTACTCCAACCGTTTGTGTCTTCCTGATGGTGGTGTTCCTGTGATGTGCTATCGGCAAAATGGGGGTCTTTGGCGTAACTTGTTTGTGTTCCAACAATGGAGTATGTTTCACCGATGGTGTTCTGTCCATCGGCTTGACTATCGCTGTCGGCCTTGTCTTAAGTTCTCTCTCCGATCGCCTATGCTACACCGATCGGTGTAACTGTAACTATCGGCAAAGTTTTGTGTAGTCTCTGTGATAGTTGGTGTCTCTCTGATGGAAAGGTGTTCGGCCTAGCTTGAACTATTGGCTAAGCTCTAAGATGTCACTCTGACTGTTATGTGTGTTACCGATGGAGGTTTGGTATCGGTGAGACTAACGCCATCGGCTTTCAGTGGAATTCTTACTCCGATGAGCTTGGTCTATCCGATGGAGTTTGGCATCAGTAGAAGGAACTTTGTTGGTGAAGATGGATGAAATCACACTGAAGGTCTTGGTCACTCCAATGTTCATTAATGATTGACCGGCTGGGGTCGTCAATGGAAAAAGTGCCGACGATAAGCGCCGACGATAGACTTACCACGTGTTCGTGGATATTTACTACTGCTGTGTTTGTCAACTGATGCATGTGGGACTATTTAGTCCTCATGAATACGAATGGTTAAAAAAATGAACTATCGACCTTTTGGAAGTTGTAACGATCTGAGACAGTAATCGATTGTTCTATTTTTGTAGTGTGAGATGAGAGGGAGAGAGAGAGATTCCGTGCTGTTCTGTTCGGTTGGTTATTAGAGACGAAGAAGAGTAGTCTCGACACTCATGCATGGACATGTAGTTCAAAATGCTGGATGAGTGTGATACTTGGAATCAAGTAAGACAGACAAAGGAGAGGAGAGACTGTCGAATTGTCTCCAGATGAAACAGGATGTTAATCTCCATGAAAGGCTTAGTGCCTGAATTGTATTATAACTGTATTTTCTGTTGCTGAATAATACAATGGCGATCTGGGCTTTTGGAGTGTGGGGTTTTTTACCTGTAAGGGTTTTCCCCATGTAAATCTGTGTTTTTGTTCTTTCATGTTTAATAATTCTGTTGTTGAAACTGGTTAATGTTGCTTGTACTTTCCTCTAAGGGTTAATGTTGGAAATGAACTATGTCTGATTCCACTTTGTGGCATAGTTGTGCGTGTTTTTGAGGCAATCTAATGAAATTTAAACCTGTTGAAGACACCACTGTTCTTAGAAATACATTCTGAGATGTTCTCATTTTTCCTTACAAAAAAGAGAAAAATATCTCTTATATAAGGAAGTGTTGGTTTTCTTTTCTCTTCTACAAATCTATTTTTTCTATATTTAAATGTGCTTTTTTCTCTTACACAGAGGATACGGCAAGTTCTGGTTTCGATACACAGAAAACGAGTTCTGGGGATACACGGGGGATTAGCAGAAAATGGCATTTAGTAGTGACAGGTTCCGGGTTATGCTCCATTTCAAGAGTTTTGTCAGAGGAAACTGTGAAATATGGGCTTTCTCTTGGTGGGTCCTACTGGCTGATGGCTGGGGAATAGGTTAGCCCACAACACTTGGTTTTATCAAAGCTTCTACAGTTATTTGTTTTTTATCTATTTCTTTCCTCTCTCATCGGGTATCTCAAAACAAAGATTACCATGGTAAACAAAAGGAAACGGTTAAAAGACAACCTCTAGTTGGTCACACAGGGTTATATGGTAGAGAAAACATGGTTTTCACCAAGGGACAAAATTTTTCAAACCCTAGGACCATTGAAGCTTTCCACATTTCTTACAGGGGAAACATGTGGTCCTCAAGTGCAGCTAACGGGGTCTGTGGTTAGGGTACTTTACCAGGAAGGGTTAAGCATCCATTGGAATCAAACTCTGCAGTTAACTAATGGACCTATTGATTCAAACACTCATGGTCAGAATATAAAAGAGACAGGAGACTCTCTCACTTTCACACCCTCATGATAACACTATCAAAATGGATGGAAAGTTGATATTTGTAAATGCAAAGCAATACAAGGGGATAATAAGATGCAGGCAAATCTGTAAGCAGTGGCAAAAACATAATAAAAAGCTTATTAAGATTTTACCCAAGATAGATGAAAACACTGCAAACACCATGGTCAAAATGAATCACCCGGAAGGAGAGTCTATAGGACTAGATGAAGACTACAGGAAAGAGAATGAGAATCTTCTGCGTCACAAAGAACTTGAGGTAGATTGAGGTAAAACAGAAACTGTTCTAATAAGCAAAGATGGAAGGGAAGATGGATCTCAAGACCATGTAGGACCGTACAGCCCTACGACTACACCGCTAATGTGGTCATCAGAATTGTACGTAAATGATCTTATGAACATGAAACAATGGCTAGAGAAGATAGAAGAGAAAGGGCAGCATGAAAGCACTAAGATTAAAGAAATTTTGGAAACTAGCTCGAACCTCGAAAGAGAAAACAAGATGCTCAAAGAGCAAGTTTCAAACCTACAAAGCAACATGGTAAGGGGTCAGCAGGAGCTGGTCTCTCTAAAATTGGAGTTTGAGAAAACAAAAGCAGCAAAAGATAAACCAGAAACAGTGATAAAAAGTGACATTTTAGAGCTAGAAAAGATCCAAACAGCTCTGGCAAGCATGGAACTAAGAGAAAATAAGCTAAGAGATCAATTAGAAGAAGCAAAATCTTGGGCCCAGGTTGTTAGTGAACCAACTCATGAGCAAAAAGAAACCATCGAGAAACAAATCAAGAGGCATATAAAAGAAGAAAAAGATAAACAGGACAAAGAGGTTAATATTATCATCAAAGGTCTGAGGGATTTTGGCGAGAAAGAAAGAACTGACATCTTAGCAAGAGACTTTCTCAAAGAAGAATTGAAGTGGACGGGTTTTATCAAGCAGGCAAACAGGATTGGAAAGAAAACAGAAGATGGAAGGAATAGACACGTAAGAGTCATCTTGAGAAACATAGAGGATAAGAACACAATCCTAAAGAATAGGGGGTTACTCAGAGGCTCTCACATTTTCCTAGATGAGGACTTAACATTTACACAACAAGAAGAACGAAGAAAGGAGTGGGAAAAAGTGAAAAAAGCAAGGGAGGATGGAAAATGGGCATGGCTGAAAAATAGAAAAGCTCAAATCAGCGAGTGTCCTTTCCACAAAAAATAGGAATTCGGGGCTCCACGAGAATCTCTGCACATGATAAGTTGGAATTGCAGAGGATACCCTTGGAGAAGAGGACTGGGGTTGGGGCCCATAGCAGAAGGGAAAGACATTATTATTCTAACTGAAACACATGAACATGATGGGTTCAAAGTCCCAAACTTTGTAGGGTACAAGAAAATCTCAGTATGGAACGAAGGGACGGAGACAGGTAAAGGTCATGGGGGGGTCACCGTGCTAATAAAAGAAATGTGGGTTGGAACCGTGAAAGTAGAGAAAGAGGATCCCAATAAATAGTACATTTGGCTGAAAATAACAGACAATAAGGACGTAATCAGGTTGGCTACTTGCTACTTTGCTCCGAAAGGGTCAAAGTTCTACAAAAAGAGAAACTTGGACAGCGAAGACCCATATGCGATATTAAAGAAAGATATCTCTATTTTCAGCATCTCAGGGGAAATTGTTTTAATAGGAGATTTCAATGCTAGAATAGCCAACAATCAATCTCTTCAAACGGGAGGAGAAGAAAGAGAGGACAACAATCCCTTATGGCTGGAAGAGGGTGGGGACAAACTTTGGGAAAGAATGTCACAAGATGGAAAAGGTAGTGTGACACACTTCAGAGCTGAACTTTTAGGTCTTTGTAGTTTGTATGACATAGTTATATGTAATGGTACAAGATCTTGGCCAAGATCTGGGGGTATTACATGCAAAACCTACAATGGTCAAAGTGTGGTTGATTATGCCATCTGCTCTAAAAAGTCGACTGCTAGGTTGCTGGAGTTTGTTATAGGGGACTGCCCTATGGAGATGAAGTCTGACCATATGCCCCTCTTGGTTAAGTTTGGCTTTCTCACAAACATGCAAAGTGAAAGGCAAGCTCAACACAGGGTAAGGACAACTAATCCGCATGGTAAAATCATTTTGAATCAAAAAAACCAGGAACTTTTTATTGTTGCCCTTAGGCAGCACATTGAGATGACCAAAAACAATGTTGGACATATGGAAAACATTATTACAAGGAAACACATTGACAGCAGTTTGTTGGTCCCTTTGATTCACAAGGCTTTAAAAGTTTGCAAGAAATCCAGGCCTCGGAAAGGAGTCTCTAACACTTTCCCAGCTAACCCCTGGTATGATGAAGAGTGCAAAGTGGCAAAAAGATCCTACAAAGAGAGCAAGCCAAACAAAGAAAACAAGAAAATTTATGAGAAGTTAAAAGCCAAGAAAGAAAATTTTGTTGTCCTAAGAAGGAAGGAGCTAATAGCATTAGGTAAACACAATCCCAAAGGCTTTTGGAGGAAGCTGCCACAAGAGAAGAAGCATACAGAAAATAATATCATAGAAACTCAATGGTTAGAGTATGCAAAACTGCTTTATGAGCGCGACCATGAGGAAGCCTCTCCTCCCAATGTTAGCACATCAACTGAGCTCTTTTCGGATGAGGATATCAAACAGGGTATAAAAAAATTAGCAAATGGTAAAGCGCATGACATTGATGGGTTGCAAGCTGAATTCTTAAAGTAGGGAGTTGAACACCTTGCTCTGCACATCAAAAGAATTTTTAATGAGGTCACGCAATGGGGCTTTCCAATGGAGTGGACGACTAGTGTCGTTATCCCTCTCTTCAAGAGTGGGGATATCAATAATCCCTCTAACTATCGTACTATCTGTTGGTAATCATTTATGTTTAGGGTTTTAGGCCAGAGCCACTGGTGGTGCCTGCATAAGAAATCAGGTTTTAAGCATTTAAATATGCAGGCCCCTTCCCAAAAATCTAAAAAGTTCTATCTCTTTTGACCTCTGCAGTGCTAAAAAATGAAAAAAATCAGTCATATGCATGTGTCTTTGTATATACAAAGGTGTTTGTATATACATACAGGTCAAAATGTGCATTGGCGGGTCAAAAATCTCTATCGCCCTTTGAAAAATTGAGTTAGGTGCATTTCTGATTGTATATCGGGCTCTAAAAGGTGCATATACAAAGGGGGAATCTTTCACAGATTCTGAGGAATATTCCTGCTTTGTATATCGGGTTATATACAAAGCAAAATATACAAGGAGGTGCAAATATACATTTGCTACAGTGGCGAGGCAGAGATGCATGTGGTGGGGCCCGTGGATATACAAGGTGGAATGTATATGCAATATACATTCGAGCGCACATACAATGGTTAGATACATTGCAGGGATATTCTAGAGAAGATTTCTTGTTTGTATGTGCAAGGGAATGTACATTGAAAATTATACAAAGGCTTGCAGCATGCAAAGTGAATAGTGCAAAGGAGAGAGAAAATGGTCGGGCCCACCAGTTGTATGTGCATTCGTTTGTATGTTTGCACATGCAAGCCAATATATGAAGAAATATACATTTTGGACCCAAAGAGGAAATCAAGCTGCAATAGATAGATTTTCAGGTCCGCGGGTTGTATATCACATTTGTATATGCGATATACAAAGCAAAGATGCAAATGAAGGAGATACAAGCCAGACTTCAAAAGGAGGTACATTCTGATGCATAAAAGTTTCAGGTCCGCCTTGTATGTTGAGTAGTTGCGTGTATATGCATCTTGCATATACAAAGATTTAAAAAGGGATTTGTATATGCATTTGAACATGCATATACAAGGGGCGAAAAGGCAAAATACAAGGGGGAAAAGGCCAACGATAGAATCATGGGATGCCTATGTGGTACGTTTTCACTGGCTGACAACTTTTCAACATTTTTGAGTGCCGTGGATCTCAGCGATGGGAAGTAGATCGACGGCCATGTTTTGGACCTTCAGCGGTGGTTTTTCCTGAGTGTGTGCGGCCATTTTTTTGAGTGGGAAAATCTCCAGATGTACCTGCTGTTGCATCTCGCGAGTGGATGGGGCTTTAATGGCAGATTGTGCAGGGAAGTATGGGTGTGGCGACAGGTGAACTACCAGGCTTAAGAAGAGAACCTTTAGGCGGCGGCCCAGATCCCGATTCCGTCTGCTCCTTTCTCCTTGTCCCTCTGTTGCATTAACTATTTTGAGTGCCAATCTGATCACACATTGTATCTGGCAAATTTTTGATTTTCCTTGTAATTAATGTGTTGAGTACACTTTCTTGTTGTATAAGGAGGACTATGTTACTCATTTTTAGTTGGTGGAAGACTTGGGCAATTTTGGGGGAAAAATAATGAAATACAGAGCATTTCTTGTCTGTGTTATCTCTGTGGAGTTTATGTGTTGCATCTGAGTTGTATCTTGCACATATATTCAGTTTCTTGTCATTGTATATGAAAAATGTGTTATTGCATGTGTTTGTCTGTCTATCTCCACTTGTTGTATGCATTTTCTTCTTCTAAATCTGGTTGCTAAGGGTTTCTCAGATTCTAGGGTATAGTTTTGCTGTACCACTGCCTAATCTGTAACTTCCATTCAAGGAGTGGATTAAATTGTTTTAGGTTAAGGTATAGAGAAGAATGTATGTCAACTGGGATTTCTGTAAGTATGGGCAGTTAAATACTTATCCTTGGGTGGTGTTTGTAAGGCAAATACTAGTCCTAACCCCTTGAAACTCGAATGCCAGTTGCAAGCCATTCTTATGTATATGTCTAGTTGACTCCCTGCCCTGAGATAGGCACCGGTTTGTTCTTGTGAAGTAGTTATGATCCAAAACCCCTGTCTTGTATCCAAATCATCGTATCCACCTTTTCATAACTTCCACCTATTAGTTGTAGGAGTAGGATTAGGACCCCTACATGCTCTTATACATAACCAGACACATATGTCCAAGAATGTTGCCAACCTTGTGATTTGTCACACAAATCTTGGTCCCAAAATGAGAGAATATGCCTGTCATTAGAAAGCTAAATCTTTTTGTCATTTGGAGAGTAAATGTTACATCTTTATCAAATAGGGACACCCCCCTTGGTGCGGCAAAACCAGAAGTGAAGGGGAGGTAGCTCACGCAACCTCCCATTTCTGTTGGCCCAATCAGCTTGTGCATAGGAACTGGTAAACCCTCTGCCGATTCGGAGAAAATAACCAACACTATCATGGTCAACCCTCTTCTTGGAAAGTTGTTTGGGAGCTTGATCGAACGTAGAATCAGCAGTTGGGTAGAAAAAGAAGGGAAAAGAGAAAAGGGATAGGCTGGCTTTAGACCAAGGCATTCTACCATTGATCACTGCATTACTCTTAGACATTTGATTGAAAAAGCTTGGAACACCCAAGGTGGGGAAGCTTATTGTTGTTTTGTAGATTTTAAAAAAGCTTTTGACATGGTTCCCAGAGACAAACTATGGAAAAGGATGGAATAATTTGGGGTTTCTGATGAGTTTAGAGCAGCTGTTCACAAACTTTATGAGCATGTTAGAGCAAAAATTAGAACTAGAGAAGGCATGTCTGAATGCTTTGGCAGCAACATCGGGGTCAAGCAGGGGTGCCCACTTTCCCCCACTTTGTTTGGTCTTTACATTGACAAACTTGAGGAATGGATAAATAAAACTGAAGGAGGTGGCATTCAGTTGGCCAGTTTCATGGTAAAGATGCTTTTATATGCGGATGATCTTATTCTTATTGCAAAATCAGCCCATGGTTTGAGAGGTCATTTGAAGGCTTTAGAGCTATTCTGTCAAGAGGTTAAGATGCAAGTGAACATTACAAGACTAAAGTCATGATCTTCTCTCTAAAAAGGAAACAACAGCAAACTAATTTTATTTTCGAAGGAAGTCCGCTGGAAATCATTGAAGAATACAAGTATCTTGGCATTGTTTTTCACAATAGGCTTAGTTGGGAAACTTGCAGAGCGAAAAGGATTCAAGGGAGTTGGAGAGCTTCTTACCTTCTCCAGAACAGATGTAGGAAAGTGGAACTTTGGGATTGGAAAACCAAGAAAACCCTTTTTGGTTTGTTGGTCACGCCGATTGTCCTCTACGGTTGTGAGGTTTGGGGGAGTAGCATGTCAAATCATAGATGGAGACAGCTAGAAAGAATTCAAAAGCACCTTATCACCAGTAGTCTTAAAGTTAAAGCAACTTGTTGGGTGAATATTTTGTCGTTAACTCGCTAACGGCAAAATGGGTATATCAGCCACAGCTATGATGAGACAAAGTCTCTCCTCTCAGCAAGGGGAGGTTCCCTCTAATTACTTAACTTTTGTAAATCAAACACTTATCAAATTTATGTACACTAAAAACCATGTTTGTGGTGGTTCCATCTCATCTCATTCTCTTTTTTCAGAATAGATGTTTATATTTCAAACTCTTGATATAAAACTTATAAATTATCACAATATCACAGAAACACAAAGTTTTCTGTTACCTCACTCACTACTTGTAACTGGAACTATTTGAAGTAGAATGCAGCCCAAAGTCTTCACTCCTCTTCAATATGATAAAAGTAATTCAAATATAACAACTTGCAGCACAAAGTCCCCAAACTGTTGTATTCTCACAAACATGAACATATAACCCACAACCGATTTGATAACACAAAGTTTATCAGAATCAAATTAAGAACGCTCTTCAATCACTTGTAACAAACTCCACACTTCAATTATTATCAAATAAGATTATGATAGCAAGACATAAGAACAAAACTATCACAACACAAATAATCCCAAGACAAAGATTGGAATTGAACTTGCTTTCTTGTATTGATAAATATTTGAATATTGATTTTCAAATAAGCACAAAGTCTTGATTTGCTTTTCAATTCGGCAGAGTTTTCTTGCAATCGACAAAAGATAAAAATTTACAAAAGAGGTCCCCTTTATTTATAGGGAAAGACCTTGAGAAAATCTAGGAAATCTACAACTACTTTGACTTATTCAAAAATAGGAGTCCTTATTGACTTGGGACTTCCTATATTTTTACATGTAATTACATATTGAAAATGTACATGTAAAAATGTCCAAAATTGTTTTGAAAGTACATGTGAAAATTAGAAAATAAACTAAGGGAAAAAACCAGCTGCTTCAATTTGTGTCACCACCTTTTCTCACGTGGTCATCACACATAGTGAAGGTCGCTTGCATTTCAATGCTATCTGGGTTGAATGTGTTTTTGAAGATCATCCTGGCCCTCACTATGGCATCCCTTACTGTAGTGATTGACTTAGCATGATTGGTTAACCTGGTTTTCAGATTGTCCAAGGTTAACTGGTTGTCCAAGAGGTTGTCCACAGAAGTTATTGAAAATACTTTATCTTCAAATTCTTTTTGGAACATGTCTTCAAATTCTTTGACCATTTCTTCTGCTGACAGGAATTGGTTATCTTGTGATACCAAGTTACAAGGCAGTTCCTCCAACTTATACAAAAGGTTGACATCATTTTCTTCGCTGATCTCTTTTGCAGCCTCAAGATCCTTGATCAAATTCCTTAGCATACTGCTCCTGTACATCAGAGCTTCCTTTGTTTCAGTGTATGAATCCCTGTTAGAAATGGCGCCAATGGATATCAAGGTACTTATTTTCAGCTTCCTCATTTCCACCCACTTATCATGAGTATCCTCTGTGCGCTCAATATCATGAGAGATGGCATCAATGAGATCGTTGAGTTCTGCCCTTACTTTCCTCATCTTATCCGTTTTCTCAAATACCTCTGTGAGCAAAGAGATTCCCTGGGCTCGCATCCTGTCTAAGTACTCTTCAAGTACTTTTCCTCGGAGCTGAGTCTTTTCTGCCTTCAGAATGACAGGGTCTTCTACAGATACGGCCTCTGGAGTAACTGCTTCTGAGTTCAAAGTGATCTTTCTTACCACCGCAGTCAGCTGTTCTACCTTTGCCTTATAGTAATCTTTCATTTCTTTTTCCCTGTCAAACTTCTGGATTAGGATGTCCATGGCTGACTGCATATCATTTTTAGCGCTTTCATGGGTGATTTTGCCCAATTCAACCCTAGAAATTGAGTAGTCATTCATATCAAAATTTTCAACAGTTGCATCCTGTGGGGGTTTTGCTATCTCCAAAATTTTCTGCCCCTTATCTTCAAGTACCCTTGAAAGGATCTTTGGTTTCTTCGGAGCCTTAGGTTTTGCAGGTACCAACTTAGTAAAATCAAAATCATCCGGAGAGATGACTTGCTTTTTCCTCTTTGGCGTGTAAGCTGACAACCAAGGTGGAAGCAGAGAAGTATTCACATTGGAGTCCATTCCTACCACTGGTGTTACTGGAACTGTGCTTGTACTGGTGGTGGAAACAATAGGCGGGGTGTTGGTAAAAACCGCACCTGTTACATTGGCACTTGAAACTTGTTCAGTATGCATCACAAAATGATCAAACATAGATGTGTCACCAATATCAAAAGATGAAGATGACAAACTAGGAATGGAATCAGACGAACGGAGAACATTCTCAAAAGTGCTGTGGGGATTATCAAAGATTATTTTAGGAGGAGAGGGGGATTCAGAGGAAGGAATGATAATGGGGGAAGTAGGCACAGGGGGTGCAACAGGTGTATTGTCCTGTGGAGATAAAGCCTCTTTATCTTGTTGCTCTGAATCCTTGTCTTCGACATCCATCTCTTCTGTAGCTGGCTCTTCAGTTGCCGGATCTTCAGTCGCTGGCTCTTCGACTTCCATTTCTTTTGGTTCAGGTTCCTCCTCAACAACTTTTGCTTTCTTCGTCACAAATCTGATTTTAGGTTTATGTGTTTTAGAGGATGATGGAGCATCACTCTTATTCTTCGTTCTGTTTTCAACCTTCTTACCAGTCTGCTCTTGAACCTCAGTTTCTGAACCAGTGAGGAATTCCTTCAGCGTAATTCCTTTATCTTCCAGCCACTTATTGGTGTTAGCCAATATGGGCTCAAATCTCTTCCTTAGCGAAGTCAGCTCCTTTTGGGACCATTGAATTGGAGGTAGAGGAGTACCAGCTATCTGTTCTGCTTCATACTTGGCATCAACCAATTCGCCATCATCCACAAGGTCTTCTGGAATATCAGCAAGTCCCAGATATTCAATTTGATCTAGAGACAGCCTGCTATAGTCCAGTTTCCTGATGTCTTCCTCTGTTCTCAAATCTATCTAGACATCTTCCACCATGGGTTCGTGAAACTGTGTTTTCCTCTTGATTTTATCCTTCACACCCCGGTAGTCGAATTTTGGCCTCCTCTTGAATTGCTTCATGGTGACCAATTGCATTTCCGTTTCAATAGCCCTTGCCTTTGCGGCAGTCAACACTGAATATCTGCCGATCTCTACTGGAAATCTGAAGCCAGGCTTCTTGAGTTCCATTTGCTTGTTATGCACGACAATCATCTGTCTGCACAACTCCATCAATACCAGTCTATCTGAAGGAAACCTCGGAAGCATATAAGGGTAGCCTTGGAAAAAACCAACCCTCAAGTATGAAAAAGAAGGAAATTGCAAAAACATACAACCAAAGCCATTCACCACTGTCCATGCCTCGTCTGAAATTCTTCTCTGTTCCAGCTGGGGATCAAAAAGACACAAGAATACAGCAAAGAACACATCATTCACTCTCCTGAAATGGTGAATGGAACCTTTCAGAGTTAGCTGAGAATAATACTGATATACTAGGACTACTCTTCTATCCCCTTTTGATGATAATCCTGGAAAAATCCTCATGGAGGCTGCAATGTATACCAGGTAGGAAGTCATGAAGAACTTGGAGGTAGTGGATACCTTCGTCAGCTGATCATGCAAAGCATTACTGATTTGCTCTCCCCAATAAAATACCCTGCTTGCCTTGGAGTATGACCTTAATGAAAGGATACATCCATTCATGAAATTGTGAAGAGGAAGACAAACCTCTTATCCTGCTGAGGAGGGTAATTAAGTCACCGACTTCTTCCACAAAATCACTTCGAGGAAAACTGCATGGCCACCTTGTCAAACCTGACCTTGCAGTTTTCAACCATTTGTTGTTGATCACTTTCTTTGCCTTCTCTGGATTCTTGTCATATTCCTTTTGAGCTTTAATGAAATCAAGCTTCAATACCTCTGTCGCAGGAGGACACATGAACACCTTGTTAATGAACTCAGGATCCAACCTAATTATCACATTACCACTGGCGTCCACCACAGCTCTGATATCTTTGTTGTAGAAATGGGCACACTGAAGGACAAATTCTGTATTGTGAGCCGCCACCGGGAAGGAGGATATTAGATGAATATTACTTTCCACTATCTTCCTCATCATGGCACTGGGGTTGCTTGACTTGGTTCTTTCTACAAACTCAGCCATATCAACATGGCCAATCTCTGTATCTCTAATGTCCTCAACATTAGAATGGACTGAGGTGATTGGGAAAACGCCTTGATATTTGTATTTCATCGCTTTTGCCTTCTTCGGAGACAAGTCAGTCATTTGGATGAGCTTTCACTGAGAAGAAGTCTGACGTTGAACGGAGCTCCGCAAGAGAAACTGCAACAAAAGTCATGATCATGCAATCAGGGAAAATATGGGCAATCTGGGAAAATTGCATGTTGAGCGATCACGACTATGGGAATGTGCTTGAAAAGGGGCTATAGTGCGAGCTGGCCAAGAATCAGAGGAGAAGCGGGTTCGGGAAAATAAAATTGGAAATTTTCCAGTGTTAGGAAAATTTGAGATATTTTTTGCACGGGCGGCAAAATTCGCCGCCCTTGCATATGGGGGTTTGGGTATTATTTGCATCGGCGGCGAATTTTGCCGCCTTTGCATGTGTTGGGAAAATTTGAGTTGGTAGGAGTGGCGGATTTTACCGCTACTACATGCAAAAGGAACGAAAGGTTTTTATGCCCGGGCGGCGAAAAATGCCGATGTTGCATTTGATGACTAGGTTGTGTTCGTCGCTTTCCATGTTTGATCGGCGAATTTCGCCGCTATCACGAGGGAAGTTCCATACATGTCCGAGCGGCGAATTTCACCGACAATGCATGTTTGATAGGTGTGGAGTTCAAGCGGCAAATTTTACCGCTACTACATTGCAAGGTGAAGTGAAGTCTGGGATTCGCCGATTAGACACGGCAAGGGTCATCTGAAACAATTGAAGGTTCGGTGAAATCGGCTGACTAGACAACAATGGCATATAGGCAGGGTTTGGGAAATCTAGGGTCGAAACCTAGGGCATAACCTAGGCGACAACACAAAACGAAAACCACAGACCAAGAACAACAACAAAACAAAAACAAACTTTAAAGAACAAACCAAAACAAAAAAATGAAACACAAAGTGTATATGATATACCCGGGAAGGAGGAGAACAGAAAACAAGAGAGAAACTTACCCGTTCTGAGACTTTGAAAACCCTACGTTCGGTGGCGTTGAATGCGGATTGATCTCCTCAATGGCGCGATCTAGGGATATGAGGAAGGGTTTTGGAGAGTAGCTCGGCAGAGAAAATGAAATGAATAAACAAAACGTCAAAATACAATATATAACCTGCGTATAAATGCTGAAAGAGTGGCACGAGTGGCCATTAATGGCACTGCGTGACCAAAATCCCGAAAATCTTGTGCTAGCGGTGATTCTGGGCGCCAGCGCAGGAAAGAAGAAAAAACCAAAACATGCAATGACGGCGTATTTCACCGACTTTGCATTAAAAACAAAAGAATGCATGTAGTGGCGGCAAAATTTGCCGCCTCTACATGTAAAGTGAAAGGTTTATGTAAAAGCGGCAAATTTTGCCGCTATTACATGTTTTTTAAAAGAACAAGACAAAAGCACATGAAGGAGCGGCAAAATTTGCCGTCCTTACATGTGAGTGAAAGGATATATGCAGGAGCGGCAAATTTTGCCGCTCTTGCATTTCAAGATTTTAAAAAACTAACTCTTAAAAATGACTCAAGTCAACATTTTAAACAATCTACGACTTGAATGTTCTTTGCAAATATCGAGAAACCAGTTCAAGGAAACGTCGCAAACGAGTTTTAAAAATGTCAACTGACCTCGCACAAAAATGAGAAAATCTTTTCTCGATTTGCGATCTTAGAGTGTAGATTCACGAAAGGGACAAGTTTCGTGGGGTTGTCTACTAAAAATGAGCGTAGCTGATTTTGAGGACAACACAACTGTTCCATATGAGATTCTTTTGACAGAGGCCAGTACTTTCCTGATGGAAGCTGCTGCAATATCAAGGTTACTAAGTTACCTAAAAAAGGTGGAAAACATGGGGAATCACCAGTGGCCCAAAGTGGTGGTGAACGAGGTGTTAGATTGGAGGAAGAAGACATGGATGAAACAAAACATCAAGTGGTTGGAAAAATGGGACATTAAGTTGCATGAGTGTCCTAACACCAAAGAGGAAATAAAAAAGTTTGTATTAGAAAAATTTAGGACTGCCATGTGGACAAATCAGATTGGGCATAAAAAAATGTACTATATTAAAGAGTTCAATCCCACTTGGGAGCATGGGGATAAAGCATACTTAAGTGCCGATCTTAAAGGTAAGGCTAGGCTCCTAGTGGCACAATTGAGGACCGGTTCACATAATCTTAGATGTGAAACTGATAGATGGACGGTTCCCAAGGAAAGGTGGGAAGATAGGACTTGCATTTTCTGCAATGATAGAGCAGTTGAAACTGAGTGGCACTTCATTAGGGAGTGCGATACGTACAAGGATCTTCATATGTAGCAGGATAATAATGTAAATGTTGGTAGTCTTAGTGAATTATTTGAGGAAGAGAAGCTTCACAACACGGCCCAGCTGTTGGTAAAGATTCATAAAAGGTGGGATGACATCGAAAGGAACCTGAAGAAATCCTAGCACTTTGGGCGCTTGGTCCCATAGACTATTTTTGGTCTCGTGGACGTTATTAAAACTCATTCATTCATTCATTCAAAGATATTTATAGCCTTTGAAAAAGGCATATCTATTGCATGGAGTGCACCCATTTCCAAACTGAAGTTGGCTTGGGCTATTTTAAAACGAGAGATTTCTTTATTTATATATAGGCACCTCCATCCAAAATTGGGTGCCTCTTGTCAATAATAGGTGCGCCTATTCTTATTTGGGCACGCCTGTTATAACCTCAGATGTGTCCTCTCCTTATAGAGTGTGTGCCTTCCTACATATTGGCACATGACAAATCCTTTTGCCATGACTTTAAACTTGAGTGTGTTTTCTTCATTCATCATGCCTTATGAAATAGGCATGCTTCTTCACCTTTGGGAACACCTTCTTCCACACTAAAACGTGCTCACTACTGCTTGGACGCATCTCCTTATCAAAATCATGTCTCTTCAACTTTAAATGTGCTTTCTTAAGCACATACACATTTTAAACCTTCTGAGCGCGCCTCTTGCTTTCATGAAGCGCCTACTCCAATATGGGCATGCCTATTACCTTTAGGATGCACCTCTCCACATAAGTGTGCCATCCGCAATAAAAAAAACTACTTCAAATGACAAACACCCTCAGTTTACAATAGATGTGCCTTCACACTCTTGAGTAGCACGGCTTTACTTGAATGTGCCTCTTCTGGTTGGTGCGCTCTTCGAAATCCTGACGTGTTTTGACTTTAAAAATACTTCTTCATTTAGAGCATGTTCCCTTCTCCAGGTGCGCACTTGATAACCAGGACGCACCTTCATACACTCTGAATGTGCCTTTATCTATCAAAGCATGCCTTAACTTTCTTGATGTGTTTCTTCTACTCTTGGCATGTGCTTGATGACCAGGACATGTTTTCCTCCAAATGCATTTTATTTTTGTTAGACACACCTTTGTACTTTAATATGCGCTTCTTGATTTTGAGCGCACCTCTTTGGTTATGGACGTGCTTCATCTGATCTAGACGTATCCCTCAGTTGATCAAATGCCTCATTTAGACATTGGACACGCTTCATCAATCTTGGATGCACTTAACTTTGACTTCGGCATTTCTACACTTCTTCAGGGGCTTCTTCCATTTCTCTTGGCACACTTAACTTTGACTTGGTGTGCTCAACTTTCCTAGGACATGCCTTATCCAATCTTGTCTTTATATGAGGCAAAGTAGGCACGTGGAAACTCCATCAGATGTGCTTTTGTTCAATCTAGCACTTCCTTCCACTGTGAGGTGTGTCTTTATTCATACCAACGTATCTTTGTCCTCATAATTTCAAAACTTTCTTTTCCTCCTACCACCTGTAGAGTTAACGAAACCATAGAACACATAGTTCTGCAAGATAAGAATAGTAGGACTTTTAGGCAAATATGACAACATATGGGAAAATTTTGTATGGGTACAACAATTGGCTCTATCTGGGGACCATGGTGTATACTTGCAACATAGGACCTAGAATCTTTGGTTTTTAGGGTAGATTGGTGTCTTATTAATTGGGCAATAGAGTCAGGATATTTCCTAAATCACCTATAAATGGAACTCTGGGCAACCTAACGGAACACAACATTTAAACAATACGTAAAGGGGAAAAACAATATGACATAACTGACACATTACCAAAAGGGGAAACACAATACGAAACATAAAAGGGGAAACCCCTTAAACCCTAAGGAATGAAGTGTTTTAGATATTACCCACTATAGGGTAATGGCAGTGGTGTACCTTCCAAGTCTGAGAGAAAATATGTATTATCTCCACTTAGCACACAAATCTCGAAAGGTCCGAGCCATAAGGAGTCAAATTTGTCATGCATTCCTTTAGGCTCATGCATCTTATCCCACAGTAGAACAAGATCACCAATATTAAAATTCTGCTGACAAGCCTTCTTATAAAAGATCTTCATGCACTCTTGATGATAATTGATCTTATCAACCACCTCTGATCTATCTTCTTCAAGCTTGGTCAGGTACATTATGTGTTTTTTAAAAGGATCCTTTAATTGACTATCTTCAACCACCGAAGCTAACTACAATGTTGATAGCTCAAGTGTGATTGGCAATACTGCCTTAGTGCCATACATGATAAATGGTGATGTATCAATGGCCCTCTTGGGAGTGATCCTATCTGCCCACAAGGCATCATACAATCGTTTATGCCAAGTGCACTGATTGGTGTCAACTAACTTGCAAATGATTGTGACTATATTCTTGTTTGAAGACTCGGCTTGTCTGTTGCCCTGAGGGTAATAATCTGATGAGTGAGATAGAGTAATTCCACAGTCAAAACAAAAACCTAGAAGTTCTTCTAAAGAAAAACTCATTGCATTAGTTGTCACAATCTTATGAGGCACCCCAAAGCATGAAAGAATATTCTCCTTCAAGAAGTCACACACAACCTTGAAAGTCACCCACCTAGTAGGAATGGCCTCAACCCATTTTGCAAAATAATCTATGGTGGTGAGAACATAAATATCTCCTTTTCTAGAATTAGGGTTGAGAGGCCCAATGAAATCTAACCCTCATTGTTGAAAAGGGGCTTCGATGATGACTGACCTGAGTGGAATAGCTGCTAGCTTCAGCTTTCCAACAAACTATTGGCAGGTTTGACATTTTTGCACCCACTCGTATGCATCTCAGAACATAGTAGGCCAATAATATTGCACTTGCAAGATCTTGAATGTTTTTATCCGAGATGAAAAATGACCGCCACATGCTTGATCATGAAAACCTTCTAACAACCTTCGTTCTTGATATTTATCCACGCATTTCAAAAAGGTACCATCAAGTCCTTGCTTGTACAACACAACTTTCCACAATACATATTTGAGTGCTTTCAATTTCAGAGTTCTCTTATGTTGTTTATTCATATGACTTAGACAATCTCCATAAGTCAAGTAGTACACTATGTTCTTATACCATTCTACCGTGGAATCAATAAATAATACCAAAGGAAGTTCTTTCGCAGCTGTAGAATCAATGGCATCTTCTTTATTTTTATCTCCATCCTTGGCTATGAGTTGGCAAAGACCTCTTCCATGTATTAGTTTGGCAGGCTTGATCTCTAGATCATATTCTTGGACCTTAGCAACCCAATTTCCTTGCTTAGAGCCCATTTCTTGTTGAGTGAGAACACTTTTAACCATTGGATTGGGTACAAAGATTGTAGTGTGAGAATTTAGGATATAGAACCTAAAATTCTTGATGGCCCTAACCACTACATAAGCATGCTTTTCAATTTGCAAATATCACATCTTGTGATCCTTGAAACTATTGCTCATGAAGGCTATAGTAGATTTAGCTTCCTCATGTAACTTCTGCATAAGAATGGCAGACGTGGTATGCTCTGAAGCATAACAGTAGAGAATGAAATTTTTATCAAAATCAGGATGTACCAATACTGGAGCCTTGCTAATTTCTTCTTTGATTTTTATGAAGGCATTTTTTTCCTTCTTCTATCCATTTGAACACTAAAGTTTTCTTCATCATAGCTGATATGTCTTTGGCGAGCTCTGAAAAGTCCGGTACAAACCTTCATAAGAAATTGACTTTGCCAAAGGAGTACACACTAGTCTTGCTTGTAGGTAATGATAGATTATGGATGGCATCAACCCTCTTAGGACCAATCCTAGTACCTTCCTTGGAGACGATATGA
This sequence comes from Cunninghamia lanceolata, assembly GCA_027924645.1. Classification (NCBI taxonomy): domain Eukaryota; kingdom Viridiplantae; phylum Streptophyta; class Pinopsida; order Cupressales; family Cupressaceae; genus Cunninghamia; species Cunninghamia lanceolata. Next base: position 5,450,591 of record BSBN01000165.1, on the reverse strand, counting down.
CCAAGCAATTTTTCTTCAGTCACTGCAAAAACTAATTTCTTCAGGTTTAGAGAGATGCCATGGAACGTACATCTCTCAAACACATTTGCCAAGTGTTGAAAATGTTCATCACGTGTTTTTGAAAAGACCGTGAGATCATCTAAATATACCACAATGACCTTTTCCTTCAAGTCACCAAAATCTAAATCTAGGGCTCACTGAAAAGTAGCACCAGCATTGATGAGGTCAAATGGCATCCGCTCATAAGAAAATGTACCCCATGAGGTAGTGAAGGCTGTCTTATATTGATATTTGGCTGCAACAACAATCTGGTTGTACCTTGAATATCCATCCAACAATGACATCATCTCTGAGCCAGTGACTATTTGAAGTGTGTGATCCATGATTGACCAAAGATAATTATCCCTCAAGGATGCCTAATTCAGGTTCCTGAAATCTACGTAGATTTTGATATCCTCGTTCTTTTTTCTGGACAAGAACGATGTTAGACACCTAGCTAGAATGATGGATTGGAAATATTATTTTTGCCACCAACACCTTTTGAATCTCCACGTAGATGGTTTCTTGTATCTATGGATTATAATGACGTTGTTTCTATCTAAATGACTTGACTTCTATTTTGAGAGGAATTGTGTGAGACAATTCTTTTGGAGTGAAGACCTTCAAATCTTCATAGGACCAAGAAAATACATCTTTGTATTGACAAAAAAGCATGATGAATTTTTCACTTTCTTTTAGAGAACAACATTTACCCAAGTTGACAAGCTGATGCTCATCAATGGTACCAATGTTAACTTGATGATATTATGGTGACGTTCTTTCTTGAGAATTCACCTGATCTTGAATGTAGCGATCATGCCTATTAAAGATGTTTTCCAAGGACACTAAGCCCTTCAGGATTTTATTGCCTTTAAGCTAAATAATTTCAGTCTTAATATCCTCTTTAGCTTCAATTCCATCTAAACTTTCTACAAGTGATTTTCAATAAGGCAAAAACTCCCTTCAAAGAATAAACCTTTGAAATGGTCATCCATCCCAAGAAAATTAGCAATGTGTTCATCATCATTAAAGACTTGCCAATACTCTGAATTATTAGGTACTGTTGGCCTGTAGATTAGCTCAATAGCAAATGCACTCTGACAAAAGTTTGAATGTGGCATGAACAAAGAAGCAAATACATCGAGAGCATCAACCTTACTGTTCTCCATACATGGAATGTACTCAATGGCAAAAGCTTCAAACCATTCAATGGCATCCCACACCTGATTTCTGTAGTGTTGAAGATGATCATTTTTGACTTGAGATTGTTCTTTGAATTGCTTGATGATTAGTTCAGCATCTCCTTCAACTTTCAACAATTTGATTCCCATGTCATAGACATTTTTGAGACCTAGAAAAAGCACCTCGTATTCTGCAATGTTATTGGAACAATCAAATTGTAAATGATATGCAAAAGGTTAAAGTTGATTGTTTAGGAATATTAGCACCACTCGAGCTCTCGATCCTGTTGTCGAGCAACTACCATCTAACTGCATGGTCCATAAGTCAATATTTTCTTCTTTGCCTACTCCGGAGCAAATGACAACTTTATCTTCAACTTCATTTTCAACCATCATCATGTAGGTGCCGGGACCTGTTTCTTGATACAATATTTGTGCTTTAGGGTACTATTGTCACTTGGATTTGCACCTTGTGTTGAAGCACTTTTGCTGCAACAATCTAGTGAAACATGGGAGTGATTTCTAGGTGTGGGACCCTGCAAACAAAATCAAACCTCCAAAGAAGGTTGGTTGCTCTTTTTAAATATAAAATTTAGAGTAAAGTATAAAACTAAACCTAGTCTAACAGTGCTGGGAAAAGGGGAGGAGAAAACTAAAAAGGAAAAGGTGATACACCAGGTTTGAGTATTTGACTCTCATCTATCAACCATTTATGCATAGAACAATATCTAAACAACAGATCAACATACACAACTCATAGACTACCTGCAGAGGTAAAGGAAACTGAATGAAATCCAAAAGGAAAAAAGCATCCACAAATGGAGACTCAAACAAACGTATTACACAGTGTAGAAGAATTATATGAAAAGGTAAAAATCTCTTGTTTATTATCACGGAGGTAAGGTTACAACTAATACATGACGTGGTTTTTTAGACCAATAGCCAACAACAATAGATTTGTTTTTCATGTATATATAGCATTTTACATTTGACCTAAGTCACCTACTACAATAAATTTGCCCCATGGGCTTGTCAGAAGATATTTCTACAAAGGGGAAGTTTGATGTACATCTGTCTTTAAAGCATAAATGCAGAAAATATCCTAAGGATGAAGTAGCTGGGAAATATATGTTGCCTTGAATACAAGCAGCTAATTCATCTGCCTGTAACAATTAAATACACAACTACCTCCAGCTAGACTGATCTGATTTTGCATTAATGGCCACTAAAGAAGATAGATATTTCAAATATATATTCCCACCAAAATTCCTTCATAAAGCTTTTACAACACTTTAAAATATACTAAACTTAAAATATTTTAAAGATTTACATTATATTACAAGCTTTATTTTCATTTTATTTCACTTTTCTTCAAATCCTGGCCCTTATTTTACCTTATCGACAAAATCTCTCTTTTGGGAACTTGGCCTGCTTCTGTCTTTTCACTTTCCCCTTCAGTTAGCGAAATCACCTTTTTGCAAACTTTACTTGTTTCATCCTTTTCTACCCTTTATTCGACAAAATCACCCTTTCACAAACTATCTCTTAGCCATCTCTCTTTTCCCTTTCTTTCCGCCACTTAGTCGGCAAAATTCCACTTTCGTGAACTATGCCTCCTTTGTTACTTTTTTATTTATCGGCGATTCCTTCATTTCTTGAACTTTGCTTTGTTCTCACCTTTGTTTCTTTACCTTTGTCAGCAAAGTTCCACTTTCATGAACCTCTTTGCCTTAGCCTCTTTCTTTTTGTTGTTTTCTGCCCTTTGGTCGGCGATTCGCTTTATCAATGAACCTAGGAAATTTCTAACTATTTGGCGAGTTTGAGTTTCCTCTGGTTTCTTGCTAAAGCTTTTCTTCTTCCTTTCCTTAGTCATTTTTCAAGTCTTCCTTTGGCCTCCTTTTATTCCTTTGTCGACGAATTGGCTAATCGGTGAACTTGTCGATCAATGAACTTTTTGGTTCGCTAACTTGACCTTTTGCCGACAAAGGCTATTTTCTGTCTTTGCTTTCTTCCTTAGTCACTTTTCATCTTTCATTCCTTCACTTAGTTGGTGAATTGGTCGGTCGGCAAACTCTTTGGTTTGCGAACATGACATTTTGCTGACAAAGGCAAAAGACTAAGAAATTTGTGGGTTTTTTCAAGGGTTCAACCTTAGGGATTTTGGGGGACTTTTACAAGGAAAACACCCTTACATGAAGAATATTGGGCACCTAAGGAATTTCAACAAGATTTTAAACATTTTCAAGACTGGACTATTTGACTTTGGGAAGGGGAAAAATAGGTCAACATTTTGGCAACCTCTCAGGGATGTTTGCCTGCTAATCAAAAGAACCAATGGCCTTAAGAATCCATTGGGCATAGAGTTAAAAGGGACTGCAGTAGGCTGAAAACAACTGAAACCTTGCCTTCAAAACTACACAAAAACAAAAACGAAGCCTGCAATCTCCTAATGAGAGTGTAGCCTATGCAACAACACTTAAGGAAAAGGAAAAAACTAAAACAGAAACAAAACCTACTCTAAACCCAAACTAACAACAAGGAAGTGACCTCAAACAAAGCCATTGATAGGTTCTTGAAAGAAACTCCCCTTTCTTAACAATTTACAATGTTTCTCATGCCTGTGGGTAGTTAAAAAGAGGTGGGGAAGGGATGGACATACAACCAAATAGTGAAATGCTTCCCCAAGGACAAAGAAAAACTCACCTATCCACTTGCAATGATTGAAAATATGGATGTCTGCAAGTGGATAAATGGGCTGATCTAGCCCTTTTTATGCTCAACCTCATGCTTTGAAGTAAGCATGATAGGTAGGGACTCTTTCTCATATATCTCTAGCCAGGCCAGATGTCTGATAGGGCATCCCCTTGAAATGGTATGCAAGACATCACTATTACATTCATGTTCATTCTCTGATTAAGTAAGCTTCTGTTGATCTGAATGCTTTGGCATTTAAATTGAAGGAATGACTGCCTCCTCCAGCTACTCAAACTACTAATGATCTACCTCACTAAGAGGAGCTGATTTACTATCTAGATTTGAGCAGAAAACATCAAGCTCATCCCAGAAATGAGCCTCGTCCAAGTCCTCTACACTCCTCAGTATAGGGCTGCTCATATGCTCTTCCCCATGAGATGAGATCTCATTGCTATTTGTGGCCCCATGTGTTAGCAACTCACCATTATTTTCAGTGTCTCCATGATACTGCAATTCCTTTGCTGATATGGGCATGGACATTTGTGTGTATTCTTCCCCTTCTTCAAAAAATCAAGACATCTCACTAAAAGGAATTGCACTACCAAGTGGGATAGCATCTGCAGCAACCTCCGGAGTGTACAAGGAATCCTCATCATCATAAAGTTCCTCATTTTTCCCTTCCTCATCCTCTGACTACAACTCAACTAGATTCCGCTCAAGATGTCTTTGCAACTGAAGGCTCTCCCCATGCCATCTTTGCATTTCATCCTTGTTTACTTGATCAGATGCATGAGAAAATGTCTCAAAAGAAGTAAAATCCAGAGGATTCAACCCCTTGTTTGAATCAACATTATTCACAGGTGTAAGAGATTTAAACAATTCCACCTCTGTGAGTGTAGGAACAGTAGATTGTTCTTCATTAGTTTCTTTCTCATCCATCTCCACCTTTGGCTCATCCCACCAACTAGCCTGGTAGACAACAGGTCCACCCTTGAAAAGCAAAATAGTATGAAGGCAAGAGGCCTAAATATTTCCTTGAATTTCCTAGAGGGGAGAGGGGTCTTGAAAAAGTTGTTCCTGGGGAGTAATAAACTGGGTTTGCATAGGAATAGGGTCTTGTGGAGGGAGAGAGTTTCTGAAACTTGGGAAATTATGAGATCGAGGCTGCTCTGTTGTAAGTTTATTTGTAGTGGTAGAAGAGGGGGTTTTGAAATTGGGAAAAGAGGGCATAGAATGAGTCACTTGCCTTATTTGTGCCTCTTGAGCTATAATTTGCATAGCAAACTTTTCTTGAAAAGCCCTTTCTTGTGACTCCTACTACTGTTGTTGAAGATGGGCCTGATAAGAAAGCTCCTCTTGCTGTTCGTTATACTCTATTACCTATTGAATTTCCTCCAACCTCCTTTGCAGGTCCTTCATTATGTCCATGGAACTCAAGTTAACAAAATCATAGTCCACTCAAGGTGGGTTAGGAGGGCAATCATATTGATTATGGATGAAGTGGTTTTCTTGGGGTTGAAAATAAGCATCATTGGATTGCCAAGAACACTAAGTAGGGGCGGGTGGGAGGCATGCATTATAAGGATGCTGATATTCTACTAAAACAGGGCAATACAACATAAAACCAAAGGTATCTTGGGCCTGAAATGGCTGATATGGAGGTCAATGATGTGTACTTTGATAACATGGAGGGGAATACACATCATGTGGGTGCTAATACTCAGAGGTTCCATAGTAGTTTGACATAATATAGTATAAAAACAAATGGAAATCATTCAAACAATATGGGACAAAGAGCAAACAGATCTGCCCTTTTGAGAAATGGGCTCATACCAGGGAGTCACCAGGTGATTGAAATGCTTCTGAAAGCAATTAGACCAGGAGTATCACCAAACCTTGATCGTTGAAGCTCTTTAGGCACTTGAACTACTTTCACCAATAGATTTGATCAGTAGAGTCACCATGGTGTTGGAGAGACTTCCCTAAAAGGTAAGATACACAAAAGAGCACACCAAAACTGTTTAATGGAAGATGAGGATCATTAAACTGGTCCCATCGGGCACACTAGAAATTGCTGTCACTTAGATTTGTACCCTGTGTTAAAGCGATTTTGCTACAACAATCCAGTGAAACATGGGAGTGAGTTCTAGGTGTGGGACCTTGCAAATGAAATCAAACTTCCAGAGAAGGCCAGTTCCTCTTTTTGAATATGAAATTAAGAGTAAACTATAAAACTCAACCTAGTTTAACACTGCTGGGAAAAGGGGAGGAAGAAACTAAAAAGGAAAAGGTGATAGACCAAGTTTGAGTGTTTGACTCTCAGATCAACCATTTATGCATAGAACAATATCTAAACAAAAGATCAACATACAAAACTCATAGACTACCTATAGAGGTAAAGGAAACTGATTGAAATCCAAAAGGAAAAAAGTATTCACAAATGGAGACTCAAACAAACATATTACACAGTGCAGAAGAATTATATGAAAAGGTAAAAATATCTTGTTTATTATCAAGAAGGTAAGGTTACAACTGATACAAGACATAGTTTTTTAGACTAACAACCAACAACAATACATCTGATTTTCATGTATATATAGCATTTTATATTTGACCTAAGTCACCTACTACAATAAATTTGCCCCATGGGCCCGTCAAAAGATATTTTTGTAAAGGGGAAGTTTGATGTACATCTGTCTTCAAAACATAAATGCAAAAAATATCTTGAGGATGAAGTAGCTGGGAAATATCTGCTATCTGCTGCCTTGAATACAAGTAGTTAATTCATCTACCTGCAACAATTAAATGCATAACTACCTCCAACTGGGTTGATTTGATTTTACATTAATGGCAGCTGGAGAAGATAGATATTTCAAATATATATTCCTGGAAAAATTTCTTTATAAAGCTTTTACAACACTTTGAAATATTTTAAAGCTTTACATTATATTAAAAACTTTATTTATCATTTTATTTCACTTTTCTTCAAATCCTGGCTCTTATTTTACATTATTGACAAAATCTCTCTTTTGTGAACTTGGCCTGCTTCTATCTTTTCACTTCCCCCTTCAGTCGGTGAAATCACCTTTATGTGAAATTTTCTTGTTTCATCCTTTTCTGCCCTTTAGTCGGTGAAATCACCCTTTCACGAACTATCTCTTAGCTAGCTCCTTTTACTTTCTTTCTGCCCCTTAGTTAATGAAATTCCACTTTCGCGAACTACGCCTCGTTTTTTACTTTTCTTCTTTATCTATGATTTCTTCATTTTATAAACTTTGCTTTATTCTCACCTTTGTTTCTTTACCTTTGTTGGCAAAGTTCCACTTTCATGAACCTCTTTGCCTTAGCCTCTTTCTTTTTGTTGTTTTCTGCCCTTTGGTTGGCGATTCAGTTTATCAGCGAATCTAGGAAATTTTGAACTATTTGGTGAGTTCGAGTTCCCTCTAGTTTCTCGATAAAGATTTTGTTCTTCTTTACCTTAGTCTTTTTTCAAGTCTTCATCTGGCCTCCTTTTCTTTCTTTGTTGGCAAATCAACCGATCGGAAAACTTGTCGATCGATGAACTTTTTGGTTCGCTAACTTGACATTTTGCCAACAAAGGCTACTTTATGTCTTTGCTTTCTTCCTTAGTCACTTTTTGTCTTTCTTTCCTTCACATAGTCGGTGAACTGGCTGGTTGGCAAACTTTTTGGTTCGCAAACTTGACATTTTGTCAACAAAGGCAAAAGACTAAGAAATTCTAGGTTTTTTTAGGGGTTCAACCTTAGGGATTTTTGGGGATTTTTACAAGGAAAACACCCTTACATGAAGAATATTGGGCACGTAAGGAATTTCAACAAGATTTTCAACATTTTCAAGACTAGGCTATTTGACTCTGGGAAGGGGAGAAACAAGTCAACATTTTGGCGACCTCTTAAGGATGTTTGCCCACTAAACAAAAGAACCAGTGGCCTTAAGCATCCATTGGGCATAGAGTCAAAAGGGACTGCAGTAGGCTGAAAATAATTGAAACCTTGCCTTCAAAACTACACAAAATGGAAAACAAAGTCTGCAATCTCCTAATGAGAGTGCAGCCTATGCAACAACACTAAGGGAAAAGGAAAAAACTAAAATAGAAACAAAACCTACTCCGAACCTAAACTAACAACAAAGAAGTGACCTCAAACAAATCCATTGAGAATTTCTTGAAAGAAATTCCCCATTCTTAACAATTTACATTGTTTCTCATGCCTGTGTGCAGCTAAAAAGAGGTAGGGAAGGGATGGACATACAACTAGATAGTGAAATGCTTCCCCAAGGACAAAGAAAAACTCACCTATCCACTTGCAATGATTGAAAATATGGTTGTCTAAAAGCGGATGAATGAGTTGATCTAGCCCTTTTTGATGCTCTACCTCATGCTTTGATGTAAGCATGATAGGTAGGGACTCTTTCTCATATATCTCCAGTTGGGCTAGATGTTTGATAGGGCATCCCCTTGAAATGGTATGCAAGCCATCACTATTGCATTTAGGTTCATTCTCTAATTTTGTAACCTTCTATTGATCTAAATTCTCTGGCATATTAATTGAAGGAATGACTGCCTCCTCCAACTACTCAAATTACTCATAATCTACCTCACTAAGAGGAGTCAATTTACTATCTAGATTTGAGCAGAAAACATCAAGCTCATCCCAAAAATGAGCTTCCTCAAAGTCCTCTGCACTCCTCAGTATAGGGCCGCTCATATGCTCTTCCCCATGAGTTGAGATCTCATTTCTATTCATGGCCCCATGTGCTAACAACTCACCATTATTTTCAATGTCTCCATGCTACTACAATTCCTTTGCTAATATGGGCATGAGCATTTGTGTGTATTCTTCCCCTTCTTCAACAAAACAAGGCATCTCATTAAAAGGAATTGCACCACCAAGTGGGATAGCCTCCGTAGCAACCTCCAGAGTGTACAAGGAATCCTCATCATCATAAAGTTCCTCATTTTTACCATCCTCATCCTCTGACTGCAACTCAACTAGATTCCGCTCAAGTTGTCTTTGCAGCTGAAAGCTCTCCTCATGTCATCTTTGCATTTCATCCTTGTTTACTTGATCAGTTGCATGAGAAAAAGTCTCAAAAGAAGTAAAATCTAGAGGATTCAACCCCTTGTTTGAATCAACATTACTCACAGGTGCAAGAGATTTAAAATGTTCCACCTCTGTGAGTGTAGGAACAATAGACTGTTCTTCATTAGTTTCTTTCTCATCCTCCTCCACCTTTGGCTCATCCCACCAACTAGCTTGGTAGACAATAGGTCCACCCTTGAAAAGTGAAATAGTATCAGGGCAAGAGGCCTGAATATTTCCTTGAATTTCCTGGAGGGAAGAGCGTCCTGGAAAAGTTGTTCTTGGGGAGTGATAAACAGGATTTACACAGGAATAGGGTCTTGTGGAGGGAGAGAGCTTTTGAAACTTGGGAAATTATGACGTCAAGGGTGCTTTGTTGTAAGCTAATTTGTAGTGGTAGATGAGGGGATTTTAAAATTGGGAAAAGAGGGCATAGAATGAGTCAATTGCCTTATCTATGCCCCTTGAGATGCAATCTGCATATCAAGGTTTTCTTGAAAAGCCCTTTCTTTTGCCTTCTGCTGCTGTTGTTGAAGATGGGCCTAATAAGCAAGCTCCTATTGCTGCTGCTATACTCTATTACTTCTTGAATTTCCTCCAACCTCCTTTGTAGGTCCATTGTTATGTCCATGGAGCTCATGTTATCAAAATCATAGTCCACTTGAGGCAGGTCAGGAGGGAGATCATATTGATTATGGACGAAGTGGTTTTCCTAGGGTTGGAAATAAGTATCATTGGACTGCCAAGAAGACTGGGTAGGGGTGGCTCAGAGACAAGTTGTTGATTGTCAAGAACAATAAGAGGGGGGGTGAATCCGTGTTCTATAAATATTTTCTTGAACTTTTACTTTTAACCATTTCAAAGGAATAATCAAATAGAAGCAAAATATACAACTGAATAGCATCCACAAAAGCATGACACATAACACCAAGATTTTATGTGGAAAACCCAAAAAGAGAAAAACCACAGAGAGGATTAGCTCTCAAATATATATTGCAATCTTTACAAAATTGATGTTCAGGCTTGGTCACTCCACGGGCCTAGAATATGATGGCTCATAGCCATGGTGTACAACTAAGTTTAGCAGGCTCACTGCCTCAACCCTAAACCTAGCAAGATTACAATAAGGGTTGTTAAACCCTGAGGACTATTAAACCCTATTGGAGGCTCATTGTTGGCTTACTGCCTTGATGACAACAAGTTGCTTCCAATCAGATCACACATTATAACTGAATACTGTTGAAGCATCTACCACTATGCCAGGGTGCAGTCATTTAACAACTATATTTTGAATCCCAAGTCTTCATCGCTGCTGATCCTCTAACTCTGCTCCATTATTCGTATCTTCACATTACACACACATTCTCCACACACTCAACTAAATTTCACCGCCTATATATATCTGCATCATGATTTAATCCATAATCAGGTTGGCATCCAAGAAGTGAAACGTGTACATACAAAGATATACCTTGTTTCTCAATCCAATGCACTATGTGTTGCACAGACCCAAATCTTCTCCTAAATGTGTTCATCTAGGTCAACTCTAATCATTCAATTACTTACATAGATCTTTCACACACTATCCTTTCTCTGCATCATGATTTATCTCACCAGTTAGCCTGTTCCTCAAGAGCATGCTTAACAACTTCATCTACTAACTTACAACTTTTACTGGGGATCTCAAAACACCTTCCAAATCACATCCAGGACTCTTTACACATTCCCAATCTTACCCTTCGAACTGCAAGGCATCATATCATCTTGCAAAGAAATGCAGACCATCAGAACTCAAACTCTATCTCTGTCAAATTCTGTTAAACACTATGCCAATACTTAGTAGCTTGTAGCTAACCTTCCAGTGGACTTCAGATCTCCTAACTCTGGAATAAGACACTTCATACAAGTGTTTACAACACCTTGAGACTGCATAACAAAATACTTATCTACAGAGGAATACCGACCACTGCACTAGACCCTATTCACTATTCCTGCTATATCTTTGCTTACCCAAACTTAGAAATTTCTTCCAGATGTCTTCCAGAGAGGATCAAGACTTAATCTCCAAGGAATAACACTGTCAAACAACTAAGAACATCATACTTGAACTACATTACAAGATCATCATCTAGAAGGAGATGCGGAGTAGTCTACCAGGCTGTTCTTCAACATACCACTCACTGTCTATATTGCACTACACTGTAACTCACTTGTTTCTTCCAGAGAAGCTAATTTTCTCAATATCCTCAACATACAAGTCTTCTAAACAAGTAATAGAATAAGATATAGTTGACACTAATGACAACAATAATATATTGACATCAATGAGAACACCGATTAGGCACATACTTGCAACAATCTCCCCCTTTGTCATTGTTGGCAACATATGATGTGAAAAATTGCACTCTTTCTTTCTCCCCCTTTCTCTTTACACACCTGCACTCTTTCTTTCTCTAAAATTCTCCTCCTTTCTCTTACACATTTGCACTCTAAGTTTTTCACATGACTTCTCTCCCCCTTTGACATCAATGGCAAAGGGCACATACTTGCACTCATCTGCTCTGATCTAATCTCTCTTCTGAACTCTCTTCAGCTGATTGCTCCCCCTTACTTGATGCTTTCTTGACTACAACTTTGGTTCTTCAAGTGAAGTTCTCTCCTTCTTGGTTTGTCAATTCTCACCTTAGGAACTTGCTGCTACTGCCATGTTTTCTCTACTAGCAGCACTACAATACTTACTACTCTTTATTAGAAATTCATATTAGCATCATTTACCTACTTCCCCTGGGAGATAATTTCATAATCTTCTTGTCTTTATTAACCATCTTTGATTATTTCCTATACTACTACACCTTTTTCCTTTTATTGCTCTGACTGCTCCCTCTCAGGAGTACACATCAGACCATATCTAGAACCTTCACATGCTATCACTTCCATAGTAACATATCTTGTATTCTCAAAGCTTCAGATATGACTCTGTCTACAGGTTTTCTTCTGAGAAGCTGCAAATAGGTCCATACTTATTCTTCTTTGTCTCATATTTTGGTTTCTTGAAGCAATTTATTTCTCCCTTGAAACATCAGATAAAAACCCCTACTTGGACAATGAACTTCTTTTCTCATTTAAAGTCAATCTATAAGCTTCTTCCTTCTACTCGCCAGTTGATGATTTGTCCTCTACCTTCTTCCTTTGAGGCTTCCTTTTCTCCTTCTCTTCTTTCAATATTGTTAACCTTTCCTACATTTCCCTCACGAATTTTGGGACCTTTTTGCCTAGAAGTTTAGAACCTTTCCTTTAATCTCCTTGGGTTTTTCTTCTTTGGTATGTGCCCTTTTCTTCAACAACTACTACAGGTGATTTCCTGGGCCCTTCAGGTTCAGCGCTAGCTTCATCTAGTAGTATTACTGCCCTTGCAGGTTCAGACTTAATGGTCTTTGATCATCTGCCATAGTCTTGGACAGTTCTGGACTTTGTCTTGGTTCAACCAGGTCCTCCTTTTCCTAGTTAGCTCTACTTTTCTTCTTCTACTTTTTCTTCTTAGATGCAGCTAAATCACTAAAAGGTAGAGGCTCTTGAACACTTGTAGGCCCTCCTTACTTTTGACCCTTGTCAACATATATCATTACTTACCTTGCACATTTGTGATACTTGTTCATTTTAGGCTTTTGCATCCTTGCCTTTTCTTTGAAGTGAGAGGACTTTTAAGTCTTTCAACCTTGTTTTGATCCTATCTACTTCTAAATAATCATGTTTTCTCTCTGCAAGCTTCATCTCCTTCCTCAACCTATCCCTTTTAACAACTAGACTTGATGGCCTTGCAGAAATCGTCTTCTTCTCCTATAGCATCTACTTAATAGACAAAATTATTTATTTCCTTCAGTGCATTTTTATTTTCTTCCACATCAACTCTACTAAAGATTCGGCCCTTAGTGGGCTCTACTTCCCATTCTTATTCCTTTAACTCTTTCTCAAGAGGTGGCAAATCAGATACCCTCTCCATTTGCCATCTAGCTACACTATCATCATTGTCCCAAACATAATCCAAGTACTTGAGAATAATCCTAATCTCAAATTTGTAATGCTTGTTAGCGTTAGTTGCATCTACATTTCTGACCATGCAAAGACGGTAATTACACTATCCTAGCCTTGACATACCAATCCCAATTCTCATAAAATAGCCCAAAATGGCAAGCGTTGATCTCCATATTGTTATAATCTTAATATCTTCAAAGGAAGGAATATCAAAATTTGTGCCTTTTCCATCACTGTCATCTGAATTTCCACAACTGCTTGGGCTTTGGTCCCTGTTACTAGAGGATGATGGACTAACACTAGGATTAGCATGAGACTTTCATCTACCAGGTGAAGAATCCCATCTTCTAGATGACCCAACAGTATTCATTCACCTTCTCTGCACATCTGAATCTGTGCCTTCTGTCTCTTTGCAACTAATTCATTTAAGGCATTTTCTTTCACTGTTCTGGTAGATTTCATAGAAGAGCACATCCGTGAAGACGATGGCCCTACATCTCTTCCCTTCTGATTCCTAGTCTCCTTTTGTTTAAACTTCAGCCCTCTTCTATACCAAAAAATTTCCCTTGCCTCTGTTCTTTCTGCAAAAATCATCTCCATGTCTAGTTTAGACAACTTTCGAAGCCATTCCCTATCTTCATCATCTTTGTACAAATCACTCTCAAATGATAATCCATCACTGTCTGAATCATCTCTACATTATCATTTCCAGAATCAAATCTCTTCTTCAAAGGTGTCCTTGTCCAAGATGTCTTTCTATCATCAGAATCATTTCCATTATCAAAATTAGAATTACTGCCATCATTTGAAAAAGAATTAGATTGCTTCCTCTTTGTTGGAGCTCAATTCCGTATGCTTTCTATCATGGGTGTTAGTTTGCCCAGCTGCCTCTAGCAGTGAATTCTCAAAATTTGCCATAGTCCTTGATTTACAACTACTACAAATACAACCTTCCAAAGGCTTCTATATGTGAGCATGACAAAATAGAATCATTTATCCTTAGTCAAAAAGAAGAATTTCCATGGTGCCAGATGAAGAATCCTGTAGTTTGCAGAGCAAATTGATACACTGTTGTGCTGAATGCAAAGTGAAAACAAGTTCCTTTTTACCCTCCACGCGATTGACTTAGTCGCCATTAAATGCTCATCCCAAAAGGCTGTTGAGAAAACCCCTCACTGTAGAATAGGATTGCTCCGTAATATGTCGCATTAGTTCTTTTTCTTCTGGTTCTTCCTTCTAAGAGCTGTGTCACATCAGATTTCATCATACGCCTTCATGCCAGATTCTGGCACCCATTTTCTAGCTGGGGGAATGGATTTTCCACACTGCTCCCCCTGAGCCAGAGCTCTTAATTTACTTCTCGGAGGAAGTATCTACACCGGATACTAGTGCGGATTGATCTTTGACTTCAATTGCTTCTTTCTTGATTCATACCTTATTCATTTCTTTCTTGGTTTCAATTGGATTAACCTTTTCTTTTCCTTTCTCACTTTTTTTCTCTGTTTTCCTTTCTTTAGAATAGCGATCTCTCTTCACATTCCTACTTTTGCAAAACCTTGCAATATGTCCAGATTTGTTGCAATTAAAACATACCACATTCTTTTGTCCTTGAATCCTTCCATTTATTGAATTTGATCTGCATTGATTAGCCATGTGTCCAAATCTATTGCATGCAAAACACTTTCCATTGAAGTATTGATTGTTCCTAATTTTTTAAAAATTAGTTCTTACCGAATTTCTGCATTCATTTGATCTGTGTCCCATTTTATAGCATGAATTGCACCTAATAGAATTCTGACTTACTTTACTTCTACAAATAATAGTTCTATGACCAATCCTATTGGAAGTGAAGAATTTACCTTTGAATGACTGTTCATTCCTCCCATTGTTGAAACTTTTCCTTATCTGATTTCTACATTCATTTGCTCTATGACCAAATTTCTTACAATTGAAACACTAGCCAGAGAATAATGGAGTCTTTTGATTTATTCGATTCCTACACTAAGTAGCCTTATGACCAAACTTCTTGCACGAATTACAATAACTGTTGAAAGATGAGTACCTTTGAGCATTTGGTTGTCTGACCAGAGGTCTTCTAGGTCTTCTTCTTTGATTTCTGAACTGGTATCCTTTGTTTTTCCTTGACTCAATGCTCATTTGACTAGAGTTTGAACTTTCTCCTTTCTCAAATCCTAAACCATGTTTGTCATCAGTACTCTTCTGGCTAGCAATCATTTCATCAAGCTTTGTAGAACTTATCTTGAATTTCTCTTCAAAATTTCTAGCCTTTTCCAGATCTGTTTTTAACCTTTTAATTTCTTTTTTAAGTTTTTCACAATCCTCTAATCTATTCTTCACAATCAAATTTAGATCATCTTCTGCTCTTGTTCTTTCTGTAACTTCTACTTCCAAGTCATTTAGGGCTTCATTTGTTGATAACAATTGGTCACTGACTTCTTTGTATTTGTCTTTGAATTTATTGACTTGCTCCTTCAGCTTTAAGATGCATTCATCAACTTGTTTTATATTTTCCTTCAGATCTTTGACCTCTACTTCAGATTTTTCAAGATCCATAAGAACTTCTAGTTGGTTGTACCTCTCATAATTTTTGTACCTTCTTGCTGCCATGATCACACTATCCCAGATCTTCCTTAAGTTGTTAAACTTTTTCCAAGGAACCTAGCTCTGATACCAATTATTGATTGTCAGGAACACTAAGAGGGGGGGTGAATTAATGTTCTATAAATCTTTTCTTGAACTTTTACTTTTAACCATTTCAAAAGAATAATCAAACAGAAGCAAAATATGCAACTGAATAACATCTACAAAAGCATGACACATAACACCAAGATTTTACGTGGAAAACCCAAAAAGGGAAAAACCACGGAGAGGATTAGCTCTCAAATATATATTAAAATATTTACAAAATTGATGTTTAGGCTTGGTCACTCCACGGGCCTAGAACATGCTGGCTCATAGCCATGGTGTACAACTAAGTTTAGTAGGCTCACTGCCTCAACGCTAAACCTAGCAAGATTACAATAAGGGTTGTTAAACCCTACTAGAGGCTCACTATCAGCTTACTGTCTTGATGACAACAACATGTTTCCAATCAGATCACACATAATAACTGAATATTTCTTAAGCATCTGCCACTATGCCAGGGTGCAGTCATTTAACAATTGTATTTTGAATCCCAAGTCTTCATCACTGCTGATACTCTAACTCTACTCCACTATTCACATCTTCACATTACACACACATTCTCCACACACTCAACTAAATTTCACCGCCTATATATATATATTCGCATCATGATTTAATCCATAATCAGGTTAGCATCCAAGAAGTGAAACATGTACATAGAAAGATGTACCTTGTTGCTCAATCCAATGCACTATGTGTCGTACAAACCCAAATCTTCTCCCAAATGTGTTCATATAGGTCAACTCTAATCATTCAATTACTTACATAGATCTTTCACACACTATCCGTTCTTCGCATCATGATTTATCTCACCAGTTAGCCTGTTCCTCAAAATGCTTAACAACTTCATTTACTAACTTACAACTTTTATTGAGGATCTCAAAACACCTTCCAAATCATATCTAGGACTCTTTACACATTCCCAATCTTACCCTTAGAACCACAAGGCATCATATCATCTTGCAGAGAAATGCAGACCATCAAAACTCAGACTCTCTCTGTAAAACTCTGTTAAACACTATGCCGATACTTAGTAGCTTGTAGCTAACCTTCCGGTGGACTTCAGATCTCCTAACTCTGGAATAAGACACTTCATACAAGTGTTTACAACACCTTGAGACCGCATAACAAAATACTTATCTACAGAGGAATACGGACCACTGCACTAGACCCTGTTCACTATTCCTACTATATCTTTGCTTACCCAGACTTAGAAATTTCTTCCAGATGTCTTCCGGAGAGGATCAAGACTTAATCTCCAAGGAATAACATTGTCAAACAACTAAGAACATCATACTTGAACTGCATTACCAAATCATCATCTAGAAGGAGATGCGGAGTAGTCTACCAGGCTGTTCTTCAACATACCACTCACTGTCTATATTGCACTACACTGTAACTCACTTGTTTCTTCCAGAGAAGCTAATTTTCTCAATATCCTCAACATACAAATCTTCTAAACAAGTAATAGAATAAGATATAGTTGACACCAATAACAAAAAGAATATGTTGACATCAATGACAACACCGATTAGGCGCATACTTATAACACAAGCATTATAAGGATGTTGATATTTTGTTGAAACAGGGCAGTATGACATAAAACCAGAGGCATCCTAGGTCTGAAATGGGTGATATGGAGACCAAGGATGTGTAATTTGACAAGATGGAGGGGAATACACATCATGTGGGTGCTGATACTCAAAGCTTCCATAGTAGTTTGACATAATATAGTATGAAAACAAACAGAAATCATTCAAACAATATGGGAAAAAGAGAAAACAAATCTACCCTTCTGAGAAATGGGCTCATACCAGGGAGTCACTAAGTGATTTAAATACTTCTAAAAGCAATTAGACCAGGAGTATCACCAAATCTTGATCGTTGAAGCTCTTTAGGCACTTGGGCTGCTTTCACCAGTAGATTTGATCAATAGAGTCACCATGGTGTTGGAGAGACTACCCTAAAAGGGAAGATACACAAAAGTGCACACCAAAACTCTTTAATGGATGATGAGGATCATTAAACATGTCCCACCAGGCATGCCAGAAACTGTTGTCACTTGGATTTGCACCTTGTGTTGAAGTGCTTTTGCTGCAACAATCTAGTAAAACATGGGAGTGAGTTCTAGGTGTGGGACCTTGCAAACAAAATCAAACCTCCAGAGAAGGCAGCTTCCTCTTTCTAAATATGAAATTTAGAGTAAATTATAAAACTAAACCTAGTTTAATACTGCTAGGAAAAGGAAAAGGTGATAGACCAGGTTTGAGTGTTTGACTCTCAAATCAACCATTTATGCACAGAATAATATCTAAACAACAGATCAACATACACAACTCATAGACTACCTATAGAGGTAAAGGAAACTGATTGAAATCGAAAAGGAAAAAAGCATTCACAAATAGAGACTCAAATAGACATATTACACAGTGCAAAATGATTATATGAAAAGGTAAAAATCTCTTGTTTATTATCAAGGAGGTAAGGTTACAGCTGATATAGGACATGGTTTTTTAGACCAACAACCAACATCAATACATATGATTTTCATGTATATATAGCATTTTATATTTGACCTAAGTCACCTACTATAATTTTTTCACCCCATGGGCCTGTCAGGTGATATTTTTGCAAAGGGGAAGTCTGATGTACACTTGTCTTCAAAACATAAATGCAGAAAATATCTTGAGGATGAAGTAGCTGGGAAATATCTGCTGCCTTGAATGCAAGCAATTGATTCATCTACCTGCAACAATTAAATGCACAACTACCTCCAGCAGGGCTGATCTGATTCTGCATTAATGGCGGCTGGAGAAGATAGATATTTCAAATATATATTCCTGCCAAAATTCCTTCGTAAAACTTTTACAACACTTCAAAATATTTTAAAGCTATATATTATATAACTTACTATCGAAATTAAAACATAATATTTTCTAAGTATCTAACCATCCATCGCATTTATTATTCACACAATGATGCATAAAAATAAGCCATTCAAAATGCAATATGAAACTACGTGAGTGTGTGAGTGCATCGGGGTTAACCATCCCAAACAGTCCTTGCCAAGTGGCTAGAACACCTCTACCTCAACCATGTTCTTATCTTTGATGAGTACCCGCATTCACTCACACTCAACTCGACGTCAATAGGTTAGTTCCCCCAAAACATAGCCGAAGCAAAACATTATAATCACATTGATAATATTTAATATTTAAATCAACTTTCCAATTTACACAAATATAACATCATAATAATTACCTTCCCACACGAGGAATTTACTCAAAGTAAAATAATCATGGTAAATGTTCACTAATCTAGAATAATAACATAGTCCATAAAAATGAGATGTGACATCCTTCCCCACTAGGAAGAGACATCATCCTGATGTCTTATTACCCAACAAAATAATAATGTATCAATCCAAAGTATCATAAAACAATATCAGCAACTCAAGTATCATAATCCATGCATGAATAAGAAATCTATGCTATATCCTCAAATGAGGAAATGATCTATCAATGTCATCCACATCCTCCCATGTGGCACCATCCACAAAACTATTGGTCCTACTCAACCCTATTTAGATCAACATCTCAATTTCGCACTTAACATTACACCCATCAAATAAATTCAATCAATCAATCAATTCACATGGTACAACTGTCAGTTTGATGTATATAATCCAACACATGGTACAACTACCACTTAATTACATTCATTCTAGCATAAGAATAATAATCATATCTTTAATGCACACCAAAGGAGGCAAAATCAGTTTATTATAGACTCATATAATATGAATCAATCCTCATAATGCACATGCAACCTCATGGTAACACAATATAATACCAAAATATCAGTCCTCCAAACAAACATAGGTTGAGATCTTCAACAACAAGACAAAACTCCAAAGGTACACCAACTAGGTCATATCCAACTATTGTGTAAACAACTCCTTTGAAACTATACCACTCATATCATTCCTATCTGTTGGGTCTTTCTCTCTGAATCGACAGAGGGTTTGCCAGTTCCAATGTACAGGCAGATTCGGCCAACAAATACAAGAGGTTGCATGAGCTGCCTCCCCTTCACTTCTGGTTCTGCCGCACCAAGGGGGGTATCCCTATAGCTAAAGATTTAACCTTGACTTGCCCAATGACAAAAAGATTTAGCTTTACAACAAGCAGAACACTCTCATTTTAGGACCAAGATTTGCATGATAGATCACAAGGCTGGCAATGTTCTTGGACATAGCTGACTGGTTGAGGATGAGAGTATGTAGGGGTCCTATTTCTACTCCTACAAACTAACAGGTTGGGATTATGAAATGATTTGTATTAATGTTTTGGATGCAAGACAGGGGGTTTTGGATCATAACTACTACACAAGGGCAGACTAGTGCCTATTTCAGGGCAAGGAGTCAACTAGACGTATAGAAGAGAATGATTTGCACTGGCATTCAAGTTTCAAGGGGTTAGGACTGGTATTTGCCTTACAAACACCACCCAAGGCTAAGTATTTAGCTACCTCTACTTACAAATATCCCTGCTGACATACATTCTTCTTCATACTTAACCTAAAATAGTTTAATCCACTCCTTGAATGGAAGTTAGAGATCAAGTATGCAATACAACAAATCTGTATCCTAGAATCTTAGAAACCCTTAGCAACCAGATTCAAAAGAAGGAATGCATACAACAAATGGAGACAAATAGCTAAACACATGCAAAAAATGCATTCTTTATATAAAACAACAATGAAACTGAACATATGTGCAAGGTGCATTCAAATGTAACTCATAACTCCAAAAGAGGTAGAACAGCCAATACATGCTCTGATCTTCATTATTTTTTCCAAAAAAAATGCCCAAGTCTTCAACAACCGAAAAAATGAGTGACATAGTTCGCTATATAACAAGAATGTACACTCAACATTAATTACATGGCATTTCAAAATGCTGCCAGATACAGCGCACCATCTGAATGGCGCCTAAAACATTCAATGCGGCCAAGAGAAACAGAGGAAAGAGTGGTTGAAATTGGGATATGCATCGCCACCTGGAGATTTTCTTCATTGAAAATGCTGCAAACATGCCATTAATGGCCAACCTACCCACAGGATGTAGCAACTGCGTGCTCCGAAGTTCTTCTCACCTGAAATGCGACTGCATATACAAAGAAAATCCTTCCTCGAGCATTCAAAACAGGGCCGTCGATTTCTTCCTCATCGCCAAGATCAACAGCCTCAAATCGCCTTGAAAAGTCCACAACCAATGAGATCATGCCATGTAGGCACCCTTTTTCCATCGCTAACTTTTCCCTCCTCCATTTTGCCATTTTTGCCTTTTTGCCATTTATGTCTTTTTGCCATTTTTTCCTTTTGCCATTTTCGCCTTGTACATTGCACATACAAATGCAATATATATATATATATAATGCGGATTCCAGCTCATTTATCAATCAGATTGGAAAAACCCTTGAAATCCAGCTTGCATCACCTCCCTTTGTATATTGGCATATACAAGCACTTAACATACAAGCTGTGGACCCCACCGCTGAATTTGCCAAATTTGACTTCTCATTCAGGTCCAGCTTGTATGTTTTCCCTTTCTATATCGGCCTTGTATATCTCATATACAATGCGAACATACAAGCAAAAGATACATACAATCGGACCTCTACCTTTTATGAACCAAAATGCAATATCCTTCGGGTCCAGGCCTTGCATCTCTTGATTGCATATTCCCTTGTATGTTTGATTGCATGTGCAAACATACAATTGCACATATATACAATTGGTGGACCCTAGTCTTTGTATCTTGCCTTCACTTGCTTTGCATATTTCCTTTGTATGTTGCCGCCGATGCATCTTTTGCCTTGTATGTCTGCATATACAATGCGACCTCTATATGAAATGCAATCGACCTCTATATGTACGGACCCCACCTTTTGTATATGCATCGGGCCTTTGTATATCTACTTGCATCTTTCCTCTTGTATGTGCATTGGCCGTCGGGGAGACCTTAGACTTGGCCACCGATATGCATTGTCTCGGCAATGACACTTTGTATGTCTGTCCCTTGCATGTTTCTTCCGTGTATATCGCCCTTGTATGTTTCCTTATACATCTGCGATATACATTCATCCTTGCATATTCAATTAAACCCGATGCATACTGACTTGCATCTTTTCCTTGCATGTTGCGAATGTATGTGGCCTTTGCATGTTTTCATTGTATATTGACATTGCATATTGCGAATGTATATTTGAACATACAAACAAAACATACATGCAATCCTTTACATACAAGCATGGAATCTGCGATGGAATATGCCTGTAATGTACATATAGATTTTCGCCGGGAATTGCACATATAAGCCCGATATGCATACAACCAATTTTCTACTTTTTTGAAGCTGATTGCACATTATTTTCGGGCCTGCCAATGTACAACTGCACTTGCACATACAAACAACAATGCATATACAAAGATACATGCATAAAAATGTGAAGGCCGACAGACTTAGGAATTTCTTGGAAAGTGCCTACGAATTTAAATGCTTGAAATCTAAATTTTATGCAGGCACTAACATTGGCTCTGCCTAGGGACGCATGCCTCTTGCAGGCATGGCGAGAACCGTAGATCTCTGGGATGCAGACCAGTCCCTTATCCATTGGGCGCAGAGTCAAACAATACACCAACCTGTATCACAAACCATATTGTTTTTTTTTTAAATTTACTTGGTGGCCAAGGGCCACCAAAAAGGAAAAACCAGTATTTTCCTTTGTCAAATATCTAATTTTCTTTTGATTTCTTCAAATGAAGCCGAAAAACACTTGGTTGTCTGCAGCACCCTACTTTGCAATTGGTTGTACTACTGCCCATTTCTCTTTCTTTAACAATTCTACAATGAGCTTCATTAGCATGCATTATCATCAGCTATAGAATGTCATCATCATATGAGTCACTGATGTTGCTTGGAAAAATAATAGACTTATATGAAACAAATGAATCCACATCAAGATTCTACCCTTCTTCCAAAAATAAGAGCTCCTCTGTATCAAACATACAATATTCAGGCACAAGCAACATCTCATAATCATATTCATTTTTATGAACATTCAGATATCCATCATCCTTGTGCTCAGCAATTTTATCATTAAGGTCCACCTGGAATGTCTCAAGAGAGGGCATAAAAAGCTTAGAGTGCAGCCCTTCATCAAAAGCTTCATAGTCACCCCTACAACTAACACTATCCCCATCTATATGAGCACATACATCTGCAACTTGTCCATTCACATCTGAATAGTGACCCTATTTTTTTCTTCACCAATGCACTGATGATCAACAGCAAAAGTCTCAATCTCTGCATTGTAGAGGTAGTCATAATCTTTAAGGAAGCACTCATATTCAACATCCATATATATTTTATCATCTGAAAGGCTCACATATGCATCTAAATGCTGACAGTCACTAACATATTCACTGTCATCCCTTGAATCAATGTTTTCTATATTCAGAGTGAAGCTCTACATATTTGCCTCATATAAATATTCAGGAATAACTGGGATACACCTATTAGTGCAAGACACAACCTCATGTATATCTTTCATTTGATCATTTGAAGGGCATTTTACATCTGCAGGCTTCTCTTCTAGAGGCTGACAACAGTCTTTGTCTTCACCATTATAGGATGTGCCCACATTTCCTACAACATCTTCTTCATGTTTATGCATCACATCATGACTACACCCACTATTTTGAAATATATTTCCCTCTACAAAATCATCTTTCAATGAACACACTAGGAAAGCTGAAATATATTCACTTTGAAAACTATTTTGAAAGCTTGCAGTCATGAAACCTACTGGCATTCTATATTTTTGATTATTTTCAATGTCCATAGAAAATTTGTAGGCCTGGTGAAGTGCAACTGGTTCTTTATCTCTCAGTAGATGACTCATTTCTTCATCAAATGCAACCAAATAAATTGCCAAGCATAATGCATCATTGGGTCTCATATGTTCAGGAATCTACTTGAGCAACTTAATAAATCTAAGATTAAAGGCTGGAACCAGTTCCTCATCTTCCTTTTGGATATTCATGAAATGTATGATCAATGAGGCCAAATCAAATCTTTCACCAAACTGCTCTAGGAATGCAACTTCTAAATCTACCCATGAAGAACCTGAACACACAGGCAAGTCTGAAAACCAAACCCTAGCATCATCCTCTAATGACTGAACAAAGAGTCTCATTACTACATCTTCAGCCTCTACCTCATAATCTTCTATCAAATTCAAAATTTTTGCAGATGTTTGTTTGCAGACTCAGAATCTAATCCACTATATTTCAGCAAACATTTTCTAATCTTATTGGGAATAACATTTGGGTAACCACATATTCCTTTGAAATTCAGAGCTTTATATCTTTCAATAAAAAATGGTCTTCTTTGAGAGCGTAACTAGGACTGTTGCTCTATTTGAATCATTTCAAGTGAAAAGATGGAATACCTAGGAATATGTTGCAGCTTTGGATAGGTTCAATCAATAGAGTCGCCACCTCTCACAGAGAGGACAGAATATCAACAAGGCACTTTTGTTTTCTGGATTCATCACACCAGCAGAGCACCACATGGTCGTTCTTTGGTATTGCTGCAACAACTTCACTCGGGTGTTCTAAATCTTCAAATTGCTTGACTCCCCAACAAAGTTGCCATTTTGTTGGGTCTTTCTCTCTGAATCGGCAGAGGGTTTGCCAGTTTCAATACACAAGCAGATTCAACCAACAAATACAGGAGGTTGCGTGAGCTGCCTCCCCTTGACTTCTAGTTCTGCCGCACCAAGGGGGGTATCCCTATAGCTAAAGATTTAACCTTGACTCGTCCAATGACAAAAAGATTTAGCTTTACAACAACAGGCAGAATACTCTCATTTTAGCTCTAAGATTTGCATGATAGATCACAAGGCTGGCAATGTTCTTGGACACATCTGACTGGTTGAAGATGAGAGTATGCAGGGGTCCTATTTCTACTCCTACAAACTAATAGGTTGGGATTATGAAATGATTTGTATTAATGTTTTGGATGCAAGACAGGGGGTTTTGGATCATAACTACTACACAAGGGCAGACTGGTGCCTATCTCAGGGCAAGGAGTCAACTAGACATATACAAGAGAATGATTTGCACTAGCATTCAAGTTTCAAGGGGTTAGGACTAGTACTTGCCTTACAAACACCACCCAAGGCTAAGTATTTAGCTGCCTCTACTTACAAATATCCCTGCTGACATACATTCTTCTTCATACTTAACCTAAATCAGTTTAATCCACTCCTTCAATGGAAGTTAGAGATCAAGCATGTAATACAACAAATCTGTATCCTAGAATCTTAGAAACCCTTAGCAACCAGATTCAAAAGAAGGAATGCATACAACAAATGGAGACAAATAGCTAAACACATGCAACAAATGCATTCTTTATATAAAACAACAATGAAACTGAACATATGTGCAAGGTGCATTCAAATGCAACTCATAAACTCTAAAAGAGGTAGAACAACCAAGACATGCTCTGATCTTCATTATTTTTTCCAAGAAAAATGCCCAAGTCTTCAACAACCGAAAAAATGAGTGACACAGTTCGCTATATAGCAAGAACGTGCACTCAGCATTAATTACATGGCATTTCAAAATGCTGCCAGATATAGCGCACCATCTGAATGGTGCCTAAAACATTCAATGCGGCCAAGAGAAACAAACGAAAGAGTGGTTGAAATTGGGATATGCACCGCCGCCTGGAGATTTTTTTCATTGAAAATGGTGGTTGGCCTGTCCATCATCGACCCATACTTCTGCAAACATGCCATTAATGGCCAACCTACCTGCGGGATGCAGCAACTGCGTGCTCCGAAGTTCTTCCCACTAGAAATGCGACTGCATATACAAAGAAAATACTTCCTTCCTCGGGCATTCAAAATAGGGCCGTCGATTTCCTTCTCATTGCCAAGATCAATGGCCTCAAATCACCTTGAAAAGTCCACAACCAATGAGATCGTGCCACGTAGGTGCCCTTTTTCCATCGTTGACTTTTCCCTCCTCCATTTTGCCATTTTCGCCTTTTTGCCATTTTTGCCTTTTTGCCATTTTCGCCTTGTACATTGCACATACAAATGCAATTTACATACAATGCAAATTCTAGCTCATTTATCAATCGGATTGGAAAAACCCTTGAAATCCGGCTTGCATCACCTCCCTTTGTATATCGGCATATACAAGCACTTAACATACAAGCTGCGGACCCCACCGCTGAATTTGCCAAATTTGACTTCCCATTCAGGTTCGGCTTGTATGTTTTCCCTTTGTATATCGGCCTTGTATATCGCATATATAATGCGAACATACAAGAAAAACATACATACAATCGGACCTCTACCTTTTATGAACCAGAATGCAATATCCTTCGGGTCTGGGCCTTGCATCTCTTGATTGCATATTCCCTTGTATGTTTGATTGCATGTGCAAACATACAATCGCACATATATACAATCGGTGGGCCCCAGTCTTTGTATCTTGCCTTCACTTGCTTTGCATATTTCCTTTGTATGTTTTCGCCAATGCATCTTTTGCCTTGTATGTCTGCATATACAATGCGACCCATATATGAAATACAATCGACCTCTATATGTGCGGACCCCACCTTTTGTATATGCATAAGGCTTTGTATATCTACTTGCATCTATCCTCTTGTATGTGCATCGGCCGTCGGGGAGACCTTGGACTTGGCCGCCGATATGCATTGTCTCGGTGATGACACTTTGTATGTCTTCCCCTTGCATGTTTCTTCCTTGTATATCGCCCTTATATGTTTCCTTATACATCTGTGATATACAACTCGATATACATTCATCCTTGCATATTCAATTATAACCCGATGCATACTGACTTGCATCTTTTCCTTGCATATTACGAATGTATGTGGCCTTTGCATGTTTTCATTGTATATTGACATTGCATATTGTGAATGTATATTCGAACATACAAACAAAACATACATGAAATCCTTTACATACAAGCACGGAATCTGTGATGGAATATGCCTGCAATGTACATACAGATTTTCGCCCAGAATTGCACATACAAGCCCAATATGCATACAAAGATGCATACAACCAATTTTCCACTTTTCTGAAGCCAATTACACATTATTTTTGGGCCCGCCAATGTACAACTGCACTTGCACATACAAACAGCAATGCATATATAAAGATACATGCATAAAAATGTGAAGGCCAACAGACTTAGGAATTTCTTGGAAAGTGCCTGCGAATTTAAATGCTTGAAATCTGAATTTTATGTAGGCACTAACACTATCAATGGAATCCATTTCCTCTTTCATTACTTGCAACCAAACTTTATCTTCAACTTGATCTACAATTCAAAATTTTTGGAAAAACTCTTCTTTGTCTTCCTCACACTTTTGCACATTGCTAAAACAATTCAATTTCTTCCTATTCTATGCACTTGGCTGCTCACTATATTCAGTTGTTTTGTTTCTATTCAATTTTGTTTTCCTTTTTCTCCACATGAAAAGACTTATGTCTATAAAACATTCTAAACATACTTGCGATCTTTTTCTAATCAAATACATTCATCCAACCACAATTTATTTTCAACAACTTGTCATAGATTCATTTTTCAACTTTGTAATCCAACACGTCTTTTCACTATTATTTTTCAAACCATAAATTTTGCAAGGATGCAAATTCCAACAATTTTATTTTCTATGTCCTTCTCTAGCACAATGGGAATAATGTAAAATCTCCTTTTCTTGAAATGACTTCTTAGTACTTGCAAAAACATTTGTTTTTTCTTTACCTCGATACCTGAGACCTCATACTAGTCTCCATGACTGACTCAATGGGATTTTTGATTCCTTTCCCATGCTTACCCAACCTTCGCCTATATAACCAATTTTCTTCAAGATTTCTAGATCAACACTATCATCAAAACAACTAGCTATGATAGCAGATTCACCATCATTTTCATCCTTACATTCTTCAGCAAAAGCAACTTTAGTAAACCTACCAAATGATTGATCAAAAGAACACAAATCATCTATGTCACATGAGACTTCTCAAACTGACGGCTTGATTTCAACAGTTATTTTCTTTTTGGCATGTTACAAACAATTGTTTTAACTCATCATTTTGATCTTTTAATTTTGAATTTTCTAGGTTCTTCAACTTTTCTTGCAAATCTTCATTTAATTATATCAAACAACCTCAACTCTTCATCTAATTCTTCATTTTTCTCTTGAACTTTCACCACTTCTTGTTTCAGAAGATCATTTTCACATAAATTTTCATACTTTTCCTTTCCTAACTCCTTTATTCTTTCCATATATTCTATATTAATCTTTGTAACATTCATCAATTCTTTATGAACTTTTTCCAATTCTTCTTTCAAAAATTCCTTTTCACCCCATAAACCTTTAACTTCAAACAAAATTTTAACTTACTTCAAGTGATCCAAAGTGACACCAAAATCCATTTTAGAACTTCCTCAACACTTCAAACAATGTTCATTGCATCTAACAACAATAAATGAATTCAATCTACCAAAACTCTTAGTAACACACATGTTACGAAACAATATATTCTCCGCATCCTACTCTCTTATACAATCCTATCAAAGGCCCATGATAGAAAACATAACATGATACATGACCAACATTTTAAAAACATTCAAGCATAGCCACCACTAATATATAAATAAATAAATTCTGAAGAAATTAAAATTTCAATTCCAACAATAAGGCATAAAATGTGCACAATTTCAATAGTAAATCCAACATGACCATCAAGGTCACAAGATAAGTAAATATCAAATTTTGATGGCTATACTTTTCATAAATAAGAATAAAATTTCAATGTTGGTTCTTCAGTTCTTTCCCTCTGGTTTTTGTTTAGGTTGTTATAGCCACCTCTTTTGTTTCCTCCATGTTGGTTTCCACCATTTCCATCCTGAGAGTTATTACCTCTCTTCAAATTCCTGATTTGCCAATTATTATTGCCTTGATTATTATTCTATTGATAGTTCTGTTGATTATTCTGAGGTCTCTTATTGGCAAATTTTGCATAGCTCTACTTATGGTAACTGGCTACTTGTTGCAACTTCTACTCTTGTTTAATTGCTTTCTCAAAAACTACATCCATAGTGAGTGGATTATGAATATCTACCTCTACTCCAATTTGGGGCCTTAAGCCTAATATAAATTTCCTGATCAGAATCTCTCATCTGCTTGGTATTGTGGAGCATACTTAAGTAGATGCAAGAACCTTTCCCAATAATAGGTTACGGACATACCTCCTTGTAAGCCCAAAGTATTTCTCCATTTCTATGATCCATGCTTCAGCTCCATCTCCAATTATCTTTCCATCAAATTTCGGCGGTGAGACCTTCTTAAGCTCTTTTCCCAATTCCTCTACAATCCTTACTTGATTGTTAACATTAACTCCAATCTTAGGAACTTGTACTTCTATCCTCAAATTCTCATTCTATACCTCAGCCCTTAGGTTTTCATTAGCATTAGCATCTCCTGGGTTTTCATTAGCATTCTGCTCTCCATGACTCCCTCTGATCTCCTACTCAAGAGCAATCATTCTAGTATCCTATTGGGTCAAGAGGGCAAGAATACAATCCAATCTTCCATCTTGATCACTATTAACATCTCCACGATTCCTTTCATTTTGTCCAATATCTGCACTTCCACAATTTCTTCTATTTGACCACTTCTTGATCCTCCACTACAATCAGTGTTTCTAGTATTCATGAAGAATAATCTGAACCAAGCTCGCAACTTAGCATAATAGTCCCAAAAAGAGGCCCTAGTGTTCAACCTAGAGCTTTGATACCAAATGTAAAGCCCTCAAATCATCACAAAAGTAAAATTAAGTAAATAATCCACTTAAACACAACTCATCAAGTAATGAAATTAAAATGATGTAATTAATCTGTTTAATTACAATATAAAAGATACAATGATGTAACTAATCTACTTAATTACAATATCACAAGTAAAAAGATAATCTCATCAATATAAATCAATAAAAGTCATTAAATCTTACAAAAGTCTCGTGCTCAATCTAGGTGAAACCACTATAAAATAATATATAAAGTCCATTGGCATTCATGCCATAGTACATCCAAATACAAGTTACAATGATCATGTACAACAAGTATAAATAAATCAATACACTCTCCAGTCGCCACGAACCAAGTGGTTCTCCTACGAGCTAAGAGACAGGAACATAGCTCAGGCGCTTTTTTGCCCAACCATGAAGCAATTACACTTCCCCGGATCCCTTCATGACACGAAGGAAACCCAACCCTACACGAAATGTCTAGCTACCTGGAACAACTAGCAGGTGGGAAGACCCAATGTAACCTAATATCTAATGTGCAATTCTAAATAATGAAATGCAGATTGTCTCACAACACGATGTGGCAGAGATATATATCAATAAGTTTGCTAGACAAAATATTCATCTTTTTCAATGACATCTCGTTTAGATCTAAACCTTTAAACATAGTAACCAGGCAATTCCTGAAAAGAGGAAAAGCCATCTTTGATAATCCACATTCGATATCCTAGCCTAGAAGTAACCCAATCACATTCCTAGATAAAAATCTACTTCTTTCCCCAAAAAACAAGTAAATAAATAAGTAAAATAAAACAATCAATGTTCTCCTATAGTTCATCTCTAAATCCTGATGTCTAATGTCCAATTCTAAATAATGAAATGTAGATTGTCTCACAACAAGATGTGGTAGAGATATATATCAATAAGTTCCCTAGACAAAATATTCATCTTTTTCAATGACAACTCGTTTAGATCTAAACCTTTAAACATAGTAACCAAGCAATTCCTGAAAAGAGGAAAAGCCATCTCTGATAATCCACATTCGACATCCTAGCCCAGAAGTAACCCAATCACATTCCTAGATAAAATCTACTTCTTTCCCCAAGAAACAAGTAAATAAATAAACAAAATAAAACAATCAATGTTCTCCTATAATTCATCTCTAAATCCCTTTTCTCAAAACATCAATCAAGAAAACATACTTTCAAGCAATAATTCATCATTTGATCATGCAATTACATCTATAAGGCTATTAAATCAATTTTAATTACCAAGTCCATGTCTCATTCATAAATTCACATTATAATAAGCATTCTAAGTTATTTAACAATCTTACTGTCATATCTATGACATGAACTATTTCATTCAATACATGTATATATCGCAATAAGTTTTATAAATCATTCAAACTACCTTACTATGACAACTGTGATAGGAAGTCAAAGAAACAAGAAAGCAATCTTCCTATTGCAACTGCGATAGGGACTGTAGCAGAATTAAAAATAAAATAACAGAGTTCATAATCAGTCTAACAGGTCTTAGAACAACATTCTAAAATGGGGGAAAAATATAGCTATAGGAATCCCATACTTATCAACTAAGTTATAGAGTTATTTGCACCTTTGTTTGATCATTTAGAAGACGTCATTTTCTAATAAAAGACTGTTTTCTAACAGTAAAAAGAAAGATAACAGCTATGATATTTTATGTCTGAATTCACAAGGAAGTTATTGTCTAACTAGTGACAATAATTAAGCAGGTCTGAGATGACATTAAAATCATTAAACATAGCTACAATAGGATCTCTAAATCTTATTAAAAGAGGAATAAAACTTGCTGTTATAGATAGTTCAGAATTAATTTACAATGACAGGAACTTTCAACAGTTATAAGATGGTGATTAGGTTACGTAGCATAGGTCTGATCCACACAAAAACACAAAAACAAAGGTATAATCGGCCAAGGTTTGGAGAGAAAGTAGTCCCTTCTAAACAACTAGGTAGCCAAGAAAGAGATCTATCTGAAGTGGCGGCCAAGAGAGAAATATAACAAAAATAGAGGAATAAACTAGACTAGATAGCAAGTTTAGAAACTAACAGATAGACTAATATGCACAATTCTAAACCACACGAACATAAAAAGGTCACAACATGGCTAAAAATTGATCCAAGTTTGAAGAGATTTCTAGTCAACGCCAGGTAATTTGGTTGGTTGAGGCAAGAGGTTGATTCACTTAGCAAAAGAACTAGAAAAACAAAGAACAGTAGAGTCAAGAGTATAATCGGCCAATAGAAGATAGAATAAAAACAATTGGCAAAGTAAAACTCAGGGGCCAACTTCATGGTAGCATTGAACCAGAGATAAACATCATGGTTTAAGGAGTTTGGCAGCTGGGAAGAAATATAATGCAGGTCGATTAGAATTAAGAGGCCCAAACGCTACAACAAGAGGTCGACTCCATTCTGGTCACAGAGAAATAAGGTAGCTAATAGTTGGAGTTTTTAATTATGAGAAGAGAACATAATATACTGGGCACCTATGGAGTAACGTAGACCAGAAAGAACCAGAATGTAGGTCTGATTACTATGTTTAAATAACCATAAACAATCATTAAGTATTGCATATATAAAAAGGAAAATACCCAGATAATTTCTTTTTCACAAACGGTCGATTTTGCCTTCCAAGTCACTGTCCTATTGTCTCCCGTTGCTCCAGAATAAACAAACTTCTCCTCTACTGTAGAAAAATTATGCTCTCCTCTTTCCCATAATCTCCTTTTATTAAAATCCCTCTTATTTTTGGCATTGGAAAATTTAGGTTTTAGTTTTGCTTTTTGATATCTAAAGATTTTGTTTGAGTTTGCATGAGTTTGCAATTATAAAAGCTATCCATTTTCAATTTAGTAAATTTAAAATAACTTAATAGCTTTCTGTTGCATGCAAGACAGTAACTTATTTAAAATTCTAAATATAATATTGATATTATTAATATAATTTAACTATTTTTAATAAAACACAAATTCTAACACATAATTACTTTAATCAAAATAATATTAAAATTAATAGATATTTATTACAATTTAAATACAATTTTTAAAAATATAATTTAGATATTGTCTTCCAAACATCCATATTGGTATAAATAGGAAAATATTATTTATTATTATATAATTAATATAATACACACAAATTTAAATATAAATCAAAAGGATCATTAATATTATGACTAAATCATACATTCGAAAGGAACTTACTGTCCTAATTAAAACACAATATTTTCTAAGTATCTAACCATCCATCACATTTATTATCCACACAATAATGCATAAAAATAAACCATTCAAAATGCAATATGAAACTACGTGAGTGTGCGAGTGCAACAAGGTTAAAACCATCCCAAACAGTCATTGCCAAGTGGCTAGAACACCTCTACCACAACCATGTTCTCATCTTCGATGAGTACCTGCATTCACTCGCACTCAACTCGACGTCACTAGGTTAGTTCCCCCAAAACATAACTAAAGCAAAACATTATAATCACATCAATAATATTTAATATTTAAATCAACTTTCTAATTTACACAAATATAACATCATAATAATTACCTTCACACACGTGGAATTTACTCATAGTAAAACAATCATTGTAAATGTTCACTAATCTAGAATAATAATATAGTCCATAAAAACAAGACGTGACATTGGTGAACTTTTTGGTTCGCGAACTTGACATTTTGCCGACAAAAGCAAAAGACTAAGGCAAAATACTAAGAAATTTCTGGGTTTTTTTAGGGGTTCAACCTTAGGGATTTTTGGGGACTTTTACAAGGAAAACACCCTTACATGAAGAACATTAGACACCTAAAGAATTTCAACAAGATTTTCAACATTTTCAAGACTGGGCTATTTGACTCTAGGAAGGGGAAAAAGAGGTCAACATTTTGGCAACCTCTCAGGGATGTTTGCCTGCTAAACAAAAGAACCAGTGACCTTAAGCATCCATTGGGCATAGAGTCAAAAGGGACTATAGTAGGTCGAAAACAACTGAAACCTTGCCTTCAAAACTACACAAAAATGAAAATGAAGCCTGTAATCTCCTAATGAGAGTGCAACCTATGCAACAACACTTAGGGAAAAGGAAAAAACTAAAACAAAAACAAAACCTACTCTAAACCTAAACTAACAACAAGGAAGTGACCTCAAACAAAGACATTGATAGGTTCTTGAAAGAAACTCCCCTTTATTAACAATTTACAATATTTCTCATGCCTGTGGGTAGTTTAAAAGAGGTGGGAAAGGGATGGACATACAACCAGATAGTGAAATGCTTCCCCAAGGACAAAGACAAAATCACCTATCCACTTGTAATGATTGAAATGTGGCTGTCTAGAAGTGGATAAATGGGCTGATCTAGCTCTTTTTGATGCTCCACCTCCTGCTTTGAAGTAAGCATGACAGGTAGGGACTCTTTCTCATATATCTCTAGTTGGGCTAGATGTCTAATAGGGAATTCCCTTGAAATGGTATGCAAGCCATCATTGTTGCATTCATGTTCATTCTCTAATTCTGTAACCTTATGTTGATCTGAATGCTCTGGCTTATTAATTGAAGGAATGATTGCCTCCTCTAACTACTCAAACTGCTCATGATCTACCTCACTAAGAGGAGACAATT
This sequence comes from Cunninghamia lanceolata, assembly GCA_027924645.1. Classification (NCBI taxonomy): domain Eukaryota; kingdom Viridiplantae; phylum Streptophyta; class Pinopsida; order Cupressales; family Cupressaceae; genus Cunninghamia; species Cunninghamia lanceolata. The sequence continues at coordinate 5,416,239 of BSBN01000165.1, read as the reverse complement.
TACTATCCAGATTTGAGCAGAAAACATTAAGCTCATCTCAGAAACAAGCCTCCTCCAAGTCCTCTGCACTCCTCAGTATAGGGCCGCTCATATGCTCTCTCCCATGAGATGAGATCTCATTACTATTGTGGCCCCATGTGCGAGCAACTCACCATTATTTTCAATGTCTCCATGCAACTACAATTCCTTTGTTGATATGGGCAGAGCATTTGTGTGTATTCTTCCCCTTCTTAAAAAAAAAGGCATCTCACTAAAAGGAATTGCACTGCCAAGTGGGATAGGCTCCACAACAACCTTCGGAGTGTACAAGGAATCTTCATTAACATAAAGTTCCTCATTTTTACCGCCCTCATCCTTTGACTATAACTCAACTTGATTCTGCTCAAGTTGTCTTTGCAGCTGAAGGCTCTCCCCATGCCATCTTTGCATTTCATCCTTGTTTACTTGATCAGACGCATGAGAAAAAGTCTCAAAAGAACTAAAATCCATACGATTCAACTCGTTGTTATCAAAATCATAGTCCACTTGAGGTGGGTTAGGAGGGCAATCATATTGATTATGGACAAAGTGGTTTTCTTGGGGTTGAAAATAAGCATCATTGGACTACCAAGAAGATTGAGTAGGGGTGGGTGAGAGGCAAGCATTATAAGGATGCTGATATTCTATTGAAATAGGGCAATACGACATAAAACTAGAGGTATCTTGGGCATGAAATGACTGATTTAGAGGCCAATGATGTGTACTTTGACAAGATGGAGGGGAATACACATCATGTGGGTGCTGATACTCAGAGCTTCCATAGTAGTTTGACATAATATAGTATGAAGACAAATGAAAATCATTCAAACAATACGGGAAAAAGAGCAAACAGATCCGCCCTTTTGAGAAACAGGCTCATACCATGGAGTCACCAGGTGTTTGAAATGCTTTTGAAATCAATTAGACCAGGAGTATCACCAAATCTTGATCATTGAAGCTCTTTAGGCACTTGGGCTGCTTTCACCAGCAGATTTGATCAGTAGAGTTGCCATGGTGTTGGAGAGACTACCCTGAAAGGCAAGATACACAAAAGAGCACACCAAAACTCTTTAATGGATGATGACGATCATTAAACTGGTCCCAACAGACATGCTAGAAACTGTTGTCACTTGGATTTGCACCGTGTGTTGAAGCACTTTTGGTGCAACAATCTAGTAAAATATGGGAGTGAGTTCTAGGTGTGGGACCCTGCAAATGAAATCAAACTTCTAGAGAAGGTTGGTTCCTCTTTTTTAATATGAAATTCAGAGTAAACTATAAAACTAAACCTAGTTTAACACTGTTGGGATAAGGGGAGGAGGAAACTAAAAAGGAAAAGGTGATAGACCATGTTTGAGTGTTTGACTCTTAGATCAACCATTTATGCACATAACAATATCTAAACAACAGATCAGCATACACAACTCATAGACTACTTGCAGAGGTAAAGGAAACTGATTGAAATCTAAAAGGAAAAAAACATTCACAATGGAGACTCAAATAGACATATTACACAATGTAGAAGAATTATATGAAAAGGTAAAAATCTCTTGTTTATTATCAAGGAGGTATGGTTACAGATGATACAAGACCTGGTTTTTTAGACCAACAACCAACAACAATACATCTCATTTTCATGTATATATAGCATTTTACATTTGACCTAAGTCACTTACTATAATAAATTCACCCCATGGGCATGCCAGAAGATATTTATACAAAGGGGAAGTCTAATGTACATATGTATTCAAAACATAAATGTAGAAAACATCCTGAGGATGAAGTAGCTAGGAAATATTTCTTGCCTTGAATACAATTAGCTAATTCATCTACCTGTAACAATTAAATGGACAACTACCTCCAACTGGGCTGATCTGATTATGTATTAATGGCAGCTAGAGAAGATAGATATTTCAAATATATATTCCTTCCAAAATTCCTTCATAAAGATTTTAAAACACATTAAAATATTTTAAAGCTTTACATTATATTACAAGCTTTATTTTTCATTTTATTTCACTTTTCTTCAAATCTTGGCTCTTATTTTGCCTTATCAACAAAATCTCTTTTGTGAACTTGGCCTACTTCTATCTTTTCACTTCCCCCTTCAGTCGGTAAAATCACCTTTGTGTAAACTTTTCATGTTTCATCCTTTTCTAACCTTTAGTCGGTGAAATCACCCTTACACGAACTATCTCTTAGTCGGCTCTCTTTTCTCTTTCTTTCTACCCCTTAGTCGGTGAAATTCCACTTTCACAAACTACGCCTCCTTTGTTACTTTTCTTCTTTATCTGTGATTTCTTCATTTTATGAACTTTGCTTTATTCTCACCTTTGTTTCTTTACCTTTGGTGCCAAAGTTCCACTTTCATGAACCTCTTTTTTTTAGCCTCTTTCTTTTTGTTGTTTTCTGCCCTTTGGTCAACGATTCACTTTATCAGCAAGCCTAGGAAATTTCAAACTATTTGGCGGGTTTGAGTTTCCTCTAGTTTCCTGATAAAGCTTTTCTTCTTCTTTACCTTAGTCATTTTTCAAGTCTTCCTTTGGCCTCCTTTTCTTTCTTTCTCAGCGAATTGGCCGTTCAGTGAACTTGCTGATTGGTGAACTTTTTGGTTCGCTACTTGACATTTTTCCGACAAAGGCTACTTTATGTCTTTGCTTTCTTCCTTAGTCACTTTTTGGCTTTCTTTCCTTCACTTAGTTGGTGAACTAGCTGGTCAGGAAACTTTTTGGTTTGTGAACTTGACATTTTGTCAAAGGCAAAAGACCAAGAGATTTCTAGGTTTTTTCAGGGGTTCAACCTTAGGGACTTTTGGGGATTTTTACAAGGAAAGCACCCTTACATGAAGAATATTGGGCACCTAAATAATTTCAACAAGATTTTCAACATTTTCAAGACTGGGCTATTTGACACTAGAAGGGGAAAAATAGGTCAATAGGTACTAAGATTTCACAACTGTGAAATGAGACTTTGGTTCAAGTTCCAACTTGATTTTACCATCTTTGATTGGAATGGTTGTTGATGACCAATCTAATTGAATTTCTTCACCCAAGCCTTTACATAAACTTCGACTCAATAACATCCCATAGTTGGCTAGAATATCTGCTACCAAGATAGTCATCATGATACATTTTTTAGGACAAGCTACTAGAGCTACTTGAGCATCCTTCAGCTATCCAACTAGTAGCATTGATTTTGATTCAAGTGAATAACAATTGCTTTGAGTTTTGGTGCAAGATATTCATAGTGCATTCATCACCTAAAGAGGCATGACGTTGTCTGAAGCACTAGAATCAATTATTCAATTGCTTAACTTATAGCCTCCAATATATAGCGATATATAGAACGAGTTGGGATTTTCTCTTGCTGCTACGAAAGATTCTAGAAGTGTGGGCTAAAGAGGAGCCTCTTTTCTCACATACTTGACAATTCTATCCAATTGATCTAGATAATCTTAGAGATATTCCAAATGGGAGATCTAGACCTTGGTCTTCATCATGTAATCAACAATGTCAAAATTTGCTGAAGATGGATCTTGAGTGTTCACCTTGACATTATCATATGGTACCTTAGGAATTTCTTTGAATTTTTCTTTAGCTTTCATCCTTACTTTTTCCTTTTGAGCTTTCAAGTGTTGAGCATGAGTGAAAATAGGCATGGAGTGATTTTCAAGATTCACTGTAAGAGAGTATTGATTAAGACCATCTTCCTCTTCTTCATATATGGGCTCATATTGAATAAAACCTGTTGCAGAGTTGCCATCGAGGTCATCCATCTGAGAATGAATAACACCCCAAACTGAAGGACCAGAGTCAGCAAAACCCATGATTTGATTCATCCTTTGATTTTCTAGGCATCAATCTCATGGAAAGAGTAAAGTTAAGCATTCAGTGGAGGAGTTTTAATAATTGGTAGAGTTGCAACCGTGGCCTATAATTATTATTATAGGGATGAAATTTGTTTCTTCTAAGAGGCGATTGATATTACTGAGGAGGTTGTCCCTGCTCTGGGATTTATCTCTTCATGATAGTGACATCATTAACTACCTTCTGTAGTAGTGGATCAACAGAGTTCTAAACTAGAGGTCTGATAGAATCCTTCTTGATTTTACCTGATGTAATCATGTGATCTTCTAGCTCAATAGCACGTTCTTGAGCATCAGCTAATTCTGTCTCATGAGTTGACTTGAGAATGAAGGAAATTTCAAATGGAAAAACATTTATGAAACTACTCAAGAGAATCTCAGGAGAAGGATTCAGAGTAACAGAGAGTCTCGTAACAAGACAGTTAAATCTCACAACAAATTCTCTCATAGGCTCATGAGCTTCTATCTTTGAATTTGAGAGTTGTGCAAAAAGTAAGTGACTATCTTCAGTAGGTTTAAATATCACCAAGAACTTGTCACTCATGGATTCCCAACTTGTAATGTTGTAAGGATCCAAATGATTGAACTAATTAGCTGCATTCTCGACTAGAGTCTCAACAAAGAGACTATTACAACATCTTCATGAGAGACACTCAAAACAACACAAGCTGTTGTGAATGGGGAAATGTGTTTGTCTAGGTGTTGACTTCCATCGCCTTGAAATTTTGGAAAATGTTTCCTTGGTCCTTTGGGAAGTTCATTGTTGCTAGCAAGAGCTAGGGGACCAATATTGTTCCCGATGACAAAGGAGGTGCACGCCTTCGACTGTCGCTATTGTTGTTGTTATTCTAGGAGATGCATTATTTTTATCACCCATTTCTTGTAGTGGTTCTTCTCCTATGTGAGAGAAAATATCCACTAATTCAAGAACTGTAGTAGAGGATCCTTCACCATCAAAGGAATGGAGTGCTTGAAAGAATGGATCAGCAAGCTCGACTCTCCTTCTTGATCTTGTATATACTTTAAAAACTAGAACTATGTAGTTCCATGTGGGAGGAGGTAACACAGGTCTTTTTACTACAAGATTTTCCTTTCTTTCTTCTTCATCAAGGATAGTAGTTGTGGCTATCTAATGTGTAGGATTCTTCCTTTCTTCAAAAATGAAGTGCCTTAAACTATCCACAATGTCTTCTTGCTCATGTTGAACTAAATTGAAATGAGGCTGCAAAACAGGTGCAACAAGACACCAAATGGTCATTTATCATGAAATAAAGCATAAGTTGAAAATATTTGCCTTGTGCCCCATGGTGGGCACCAAAAATTGTTAGCGTATTAATTCACACCTTTCAGTGCGACAAAAAATAGAACAATGTGTTAGCAAAATGATTGTCGTTGCACCAACAAATCGACATGTTAATGTCTGATAGAACCGCCAGAGTTAATTATACCATAGGAGGTGGTTAAGCCTTGTCACAAACCCAAGAAGTGTGTTGCACAACACAAGGAGACCAAGGGCGCACACCTTACAAAATTCCCCCAAGCGCAAGCGAGGGGTTTGAATCTGTGACCCAGGCTCTGATACCAATATTTAGAAAGACGTTGTCATTGCACCAAAAGATCGACCTATTAATGCCTGATACAACCACCAGAGTTAATTAATCTACGGGAGGTAGTTAAGCCTTCTCATGAACCCAAGTGCTACACTACACAACACAAGGATACTAAGGGTGCACACCTTGCAACACAATGTGTATAGTAATATTGTTCTTTGAATTAGGAGGGGAAGCTCCTTCTTACAGATTTTAAAAGGAAAACAAACTAAAGACTTGTCTTTTTGTTTTCTCAGCTGCTAGCACAAGGTCATTTCATCACTTTTGCAACATGAGAGAGTTTTTGATATGAACACTCTAACTACTAAAAAAATTAAACTACTCTATAAAAACATCTATATCTCTTGACTAAATTCATAGATCAAAAGATATAGATGAACAAAGGATTCGATGAAAAGAACTAAACATAAACAATAGCACTTGAATCGAGACTATCCTTCACATAACCTCAATAACACAAAGTCTATTAAGATTTCACAAGAATATTTGATCTTAAGAACAAATAATGTAATAATTCATAAGATAGTAGAATCGGAAAAGATTAGCATAAGAAGCTTTTCATTTACCGTTAGGAAAAGAAGTGCATAGAAGGCACTTATTTATACCCTAAACAAAGAAATGCATGAAAGGGAAAGAAGATTTTAACTGATACTCTTCACTCTAGAACTGGACTTGCATGCATGCAAGTTTTATTTGAAAACTAAAACTAATACTAAAAAGGAAACTAGTCCATGCAAAAATTAGCTAAACTGATAGTTGCATTTTATTACAAAAATAGTTCCAAAATTTGTATGACAAAAAGGATCCAAAATGAATTAATCTATTGAGTTAACATCAATTCTCAAAATAGATCCTTGGAAACATCTCCTGCTAAAAATAGCCCTTTGGAGCTCACTGAAATTTGGCTAAGTATGGAAATTCAAACTTCACTGAAATTCTGCTATATTTGCCTCTCCTAGAACAATCATTGAGTCTATGTAAATGGTCTATTGCTGAAGTACAATTTCTCCTTCTTCAACTATCGAACAATCATTGAGTCTACATAAATGGTTTGTTGCTGAAGTACAATTTCTCCTTCTTCAACTATCTTGTTGATTTCTTTAGACTCTTTTTTTGCCTTGTCAAATTTTACTGTAATTTCTGCCAAGAGGTACATTTTGTCAATTTGAGGATCGTTGTAAAATCTCTCTGACCAATTGCTAGAATTCACCTTGAACCTCATCCAAATCACACACAATATGAAAATATCTACAAGGAATTTGTTGGACAAAATCAAGAATAAACTTGTCAACTCCAAGTAACCTCTTCTTCCATTGAATGAAAATCGATGTTGCCTCATCTGAAATTCTTATCATGAAAGATTATTATTCCCTCCATATGAAAATTTTTGTCCCTTTGTCCTTTGGTCAATGCTTGTACATTTATTACCTTCAAATTTTTAGCAATCTTCTCATATGTTGACATCTTCGTCATGCATTCCACCATACTATCAATACCTTGGATGACTTTCCTGGAGTCTGTCACTAATTGAAAAAACTTTGCAAGTAAGTTTGTAGCTTTACCAACAAAATCCTCAAGCCAATCTCTCATATACTTACCATAAACAACTAAATGATTTAGTTGTTTTTGATCATTTGGTGACTCAAGGACTTGAGGTAGAAATAATTTGTTGGTTGTGTAGAAGAATGAAGTAGGTGAGAAATCTATTGCCTTAGCTATTTTACTTTGGCCTTGAGGGATGCCTTGTATTCACCGTCCTTGATCACTCATTCCTTGAGATTTTTTGCTGTAACCTCCAACATATTCACATCGGAATGTCTAGTGCTTCGACCCAAATTAGCCTTGACAATCTGAAAATTATTTAGCACTATATCAAGCATGGCCTTGTGTTGAGGAGGAATGAAAATCTCAAGGATCATGTCTCCTTCAAGAGTCTTCATTATCCTCATTTGTTTCTTCAGCCTTTTGGTTGCAAGTTCCTTGAAAATGTTGTCAAATGTGCCAAAATTTAACTGGTAGGAAGGCTTCTTCCTTTTCTCCCCTATTGCCTTATGCAACCAAGTGGGAGGTTCTTCTTCTGCTTCTATTTCCATCTCTAACTTGGTCTCCTCAACTCCTGATGAGTCAAATGGTGTAGAAACATTCAACACAGGAGACTCAGGCTCTGATTCCCTAAAAGCTGATGAATTGATTTTCAGAGAAGGCTCCACTAATAACATATCAATTGTCTTGGGCTGCTCATGTTGGATTGGCAAGGAAATGCCTATCCTAGATCTCTGAATTCTCCTTAAGGACCCCTCATTAGGAATACTATCCTCTTTATCCCCTCTAACCAACACTTTTGACCTCAATTTTGTTACCAATTGGGATGGTGAAAGTAGCAATGTTCATGACGATGGCTTTGCAATGGGTTTCTTCTCCTTATGTACTTCTACTTTTTTGGTTCTCTTTGAATTCAAGAAAAAAGTACTATGCCTTATAACCTCACTTGTCCTTTCCTCAATGGAGACACATTCCTTCACCGACCAATCTACCTATGGAAACAATTGTTGCTCAATGTTCTCCCTTACAAACTTAGGATATAAAATATCCCCATCATCATCTCATAGGCCTTTCACATCCTCTGCAAGAAAATCTGCAATTTGATGCACTGTGAATATGTTGTAATCCCTTCGATGTACCTCAAACTCATCCTCGCAATTCACCCAAAAGTCTTCCATTTTGGGTACATGTGTAAACTTACCACCAACCCTCGATCTCTTGACATATTTTGGATCATAAGTGCGTTTTTCCTTGAAGGTTTTTAAATGAAATCTTGACATTTCTTCTCCAATGAATTTAGCGTCAACAACAATTTTGCATTTATAGATGCCTAGTTGGATTGGAAATCGGACTCCATGCTTATGTCGGCTACGCAACAATGTATGCACTTTTGAATTTTACCATAGGTACTCCATGAAAACAACCTCATCCAAAGGATACTTAGGAAGCATGTATGGGTATGAGGCGAAGCCATATCCTTTGATATAAGAAAAGGTGGGAAACTGGATAAACCAATCAACCCAATTTGCTATGACTTCTCTGGCCTCCCCTGAAATTCTCACATGCATCTAATTATCTAAGTCATGCATTGAATGCATAAGAAATGCATCGTTGACCCTCTTGAAGTGCCTTTGTGATTCAGAGTACTCCAACTATGGAAAATGCTTATATATCCTAGTGCGCTAAAGAGAACCAACAAAGTTCAATCCCTTGAACTTGTCGTGATGAGCCATCATATAAATTAGGAATGAAGTCATTCTGAACTCTCAAGTTTGGGGAAACTCGGTTATCTTCTTGTGGAGATTGCCACTAATTAGAGCTGCCCAATTATAATGTTCATTGACATTACTGATATTGTTGATGAGATAAAACATCCATGGTTTGAAGCATCTTGCCTCCGCCTATCTAGTGATATGATTGAGCAATGTGATCAGGTGAAAGTTCAAAGATGTGTCACACTTTTATAAAGGAAATGACCAACATTGATCTAATTCTTTTAACTTCAATCACTATAGAGTGACATATATGTTTTGAATTTTAAAATGATGTAAACTAATAAAATGTAAATTTTTTAGTGTATTTTATATTTGTCATGCCCACATTTGCCATGTGGTCATGACAAGCAAAACCCCATGTCATGTCTACATTAGCCATGTGGTCATGACATGAAGGACCAAAATTTTTTCCACCTGTCCCTAAAACCCTATCACACTAAGGCGGGGGAAGGCAAGCAAGGTGCAAAATGAGACAACATCGACACCTTGCCAAGGGAAAACAAACCTAGGGATACAAACAAGAAGCATCGAGAAAACTTACTCAATGCAAAAGAAGTAAAATGAAATAACCTTTCATCTAAAGTTAAGTCAAACCATACTTGTAGTTATACACTCAACCCATGGATGGATACCTAGTATCGTAAGCTCATGAGTACACAACGCATGTACAAGGTGATCACAACACATAGAAAGCACGCTCATAATAGGTATTCACATCCACAAGGTAACACATAACACAATTCTCCTTTACCATTCATTACTTAGTGAAGAAAAACAACTTTCATACACAAGGTCACATAATTATTTACCATAAGGATATATAAGGAATCTACAAAACCTCATTTAAAATTAACCTTTATGAGGCCTAAAAGAATCTAACTATAACTTTGCATTCAAAGACAAGGAAATACACCTCAAACCAGTATACCAACATACTAGCATTTGCATAAAAGCCATAATTGCATCAAAGCAACATTATTTCAACTCACAAGATAGTGTCTCACAACACCTCGCAGATCATGGAGTTTTCTAAAATCCATACATACTACATATGATTTACAAATGATACCTATACTTATCTAACAACAAGCTTGCAAAGAAGAGGTATATCACAAGAAGAATCTAAGTAAAAGTTTAAGTCCTTACTTTAGTATTTTACCTAAAGATGCCCAAACATTATCTCCACACAAGTAGGTGCAACTTGATATCAAATTCACATAAGAACAAGGTTATAAAATGCAAATTTCCCATTATGGAAGTGCTTTACAAAAAGTCACCAAGCACACAATGCACCCATGTATCATTTCGAGAACATAAATCATTTCTTAGCAATTACCACACATAAGACTCATTTTCACCTCTCTCTTTCTTAATATTTCATAATTAATACAAGGCATAAAAGGAAATCACACACACAACAATATGCACTCATAATGTCAAGGTAAGATTCATTTCATGCAATCTTTTCTAGTTATCAATCCAATGGAGATAATGCCAACTTCCAATGATAACAAGGGTTAGGAATTCAATAAGTATGCCCATTAGTATCGTGATAAAACACACACCAAGTTCACAAGAACAAAATAAATCAAACAAGTATTAAGATGTCACTACACTCCACAAAAATACACAAGGGTGAGGAAGGGCCCAACACAACCCTCACAATCTAGACCAACTGACTCAAGAGGGGAATCGGCAAGGAGGAACACAACCCCCACAAAACACAAGCGGAAGACTTCGATAATTGTGTGAGAAAGATGCCATGATGACAAAACAAGAGGATGGATATTCCTCTAAGATGAAGGTTGACCGACAGACCTCAACCTCGCTCTCTTGCAACTACACAGAGTAGGACGAGGGTCAAACCACCCCCAATCCACTCCACGTCGGCCCAACAAACATGCAAACCCTAGAGTTCCCAATGTTGAAACATGGGCTCTGATACCAAATGTCATGCCCACATTTGCCATGTGGTCATGACAAGCAAAACCCCATGTCATGTCCACATTAGCCATGTGGTCATGACATGAAGGACCAAAAATTTTTCCACCTATCCCTAAAACCCCATCACAATAAGGCGGGGGAAGGCAAGCAAGGTGCAAAATGAGACAACATCAACACCTTGCCAAGGGAAAACAAACCTAGGGATACAAACAAGAAGCGTCGAGAAAACTTGCTCAATGCAAAAGAAGTAAAATGAAACAACCTTTCATCTAAAGTTAAGTCAAACCATTCAAGGAAGATGATAAACACTTTTAATCGTTCTAACATACTAGAGTATTGTGAAATTTTCTAGACAACTGATTTAAATCCAACTTTAAAACATAACATAGAATCATTGATAAAAACATGGGGACTACAACATACAGATATAATCATTTAGGCACAATCAACTACATTCACAACATTATATTCTCCTACAACAATAATCTAGTATAAATTTAAAAATCAAGATTCTACAACCTTATATAGTTCCTCTCAATTACAATAAACACCAAATAATCATCCATTCACAAGGTCAGGAAATTCTTTCTTAGCTCCAATACCCTGCACAGGTAAAAGTTTCTAAACCTCCACAACTCAATAAAATCATTAGTTTCACAAGGTCGATAAATAACATATCAGATACCAATGCATGAACTTAAAGGCCCTAAGGGGCTGACCTAATGCCTCGGGGGCTCATCAGTGATGGCCTTGCCTATGTACGCATAGCATAGAGGCTCCATAGTTTAGAACTCGAACTATCAACCATAGGGTTGACATGAATATAATAATTCATTAAGGAACATTAACAACTCCAAACTAGGTTCTTAACAAGAAAACAAGGCTCGCCTAACTGCGCTGAAAATCTAGTTCTTCTATCTGAATAAACACATTATCCATACATAAGGTGAGATTATTTCGACTCTCAGGATAAAGTAAATACATAACTTTGCTTCCCTAATTACCTTGCACATGCATCAAGTAAACACCGATAACATACTATACTGTTCTCCTTAATCCACTAACATTAATGGAAATCTAATTCATTTAAGAAGAGGTTCTATCCACATTCATTGACAACACCTTCAATAACACAAAGACCATTATTATATGGAAGGCATAAAGCAACCCCAAATAGAAAACTACTCATGAGTTTGAATTGTCATCCTCTACTCAATCATAACCTACTATCTTATCAAACCCGATCCAATTATTTGATAAACAATATATCCTTAAAAGGAAAAAAAATATTCTAATAAATCTATTTCAAGGGCTATACTCCTTAACTGAAATAAAATAATGATATATTGCTAAAAAATTAAGGCAGATTACTAAGGGAAACCAATCCACATGACTCATCAGTAACAGTTATGAAGCACATGATAAGAAAAGTCAGTGGAAAGACAAACTCATAGAGAAGTCCTATTGTGGATAGTAAGGTCAAGGAGATAAGCACATAAGAGGATAAAGAACTACGAACTTTTAGGTAAAGAATGATAAGTGTGTAATGTTGGCCTTCATTGTTGGCTATCAAAACTTTATCTATACAAATAATAGAGATATGAAGAGATTGGGATTGCCATAATCAATTATTGTCCACTTAAGGTAAGAAAATTTCAATGACGACAGAAATAGATGAAAAAGATCAATGAAAGCTATAGACTTTCTAAAACTTTTTCTTGTTACATACATTTTAAATAAAGGCTATATTTTTTCTATAAGTCTATGTGAAACAATAACAAAAAAAAATTCTTATTCTTATACATCAAATAGTTCACATTCTTTCTATATAAAACAAATAAAAATAAAAATAAAAATAATTCTTACTCAATAATAAAAATAAATTCACATTTATTTTTAATTAAGTAGTCTTTCTATAAATAAAACCACTCCATGCATAAAAAGATATTCTCATCCTTTATTTAGAAGAGGAATTAACATTTTCCTAAAATAAAACAAGATAAAATTATTTGTTAATAAAATGCTAAAAAGAAAGATACGGTTAAAAAGGGAAAGACATTAGTCTCTTAAAAAGAAAGAGATTCTAACCAAATCTCTAAAATTTAGAAAGTTTTAAAAGCTATGGTTAAGACGATTTAAGGTTTAAGGTTTTAGGAACAGTAAGAATCAAAACCGTTGAGCCAAATTTTCCTTAACAAATTTTAAGAATGTATGCAAATAAGGAGCACATAATTAAGGCACACAAGATACCTCAAAGGGAGGTAGTCTATCAGAAATGTAATGACTGCAGGGAATGCACAAAATGGATTGTTTTTTCTTTAAAACTTAGAAACTCTTAAGCGAATTTAAATGATGGTGCAAAGCTCAATTCTACAACCTTTCCAAGCGCCAAAAAGAGGATTTTGGAAAAGGTTAAGGGCAGCTATAAAATAAAATAAATTCTCTAGAAAAATGTGGAAACATAAACATTGCACGCAAACTATTTGACAGAATGTCTCAAAGAGATGCCATCTCATGGAATGCACTGATTGCAGGATATGTGTATGACAGAGAACAATGAGCCGCATAGGGTTGAGGGTTGCATGTATTAAGGCTAAAGATGATAGTGCTGGCTAGTTTGCAGACACCCTAATCTTGGCGAAAAGAGGCCAATAAAATCCCTAAACATGCTGTGAAGTTTTAAAAGAAATTGCACTAGAATATTTGCATTGGTGCATGTTGCAATAAAAGAAAAACATATGAATAAATATTATTCTTCAGATCACTTCAAGGGAGAATCTATCCTTATTTCACTAAGCTTAATTGCTGAATAAAAAAATGTGATTCAGATATCTTCAAGATTTCATGTAGGCATTTCACAGAGTGATAGGATTTTTGATATCCTCAACTAGGCCGTAAGAAACAATCTAAAAAAGGATTGAAGAAACCTACTTCTCTTGCAATGGAAAAATAAGATTGGAGACATCTGAAAACTTAAAAATGGCACTAAACAAAATAATCTACTTCATTAGAAGATAAGAAATAACATTTATAACCCTAATTTATCAGATAGCACAAACCACATAAATCAAGGTAGATGTCAAATGCTATTAGAAAATAACACCATACCTGTAATAAAGGAGTTCGAAAATAACTTCTATTATTGATCTTCAAGATGGTTGCATTTTAGGTGGAGTTGATTGTTTGAAATCCTCCATCAGGCCTGCCTTACTTTTCACAACACTCATTAGTCAAATGTGCACCAGTAAACAGAGCCATAACTACTTTTTTCTTCTTTTTTTCTAGCACCTCTGTTTCACAACCAATCAACATCTTGGAAGCAAATCGTATATCCCCCATTTTTTTTGAGCTCTGTAATTTTAGCTTCTCCCCTATGCTAATCATCTCCCCTTCCAGAAGAGGATATGCCGCCTTGTAAACCCTAAAATAATTTTTTCCCCAAAATAATGCAAAAGCATGGAACTATTTCTATAGTATATCCCTAACTAAATGTTAGAATTATAAAATAAAGATGGTGCAAATTGTTCTTGAGCAAAAGGTCACTTGAGATAGATGACTTCACAAGACATCATGTTCTAGACCATAAGATCAAATACCATAAATGAATTGTAATCCTTGAAATCCTATGTTAAGGTAAATTTCTACTAACCCATCAAAGATATCACGTAGGTGTACTCATACCTTCAAATATGAAAAAAAAAGTGAATGTAGATCCTTAGATGAGTCATAAGAGTTGGTTACCTTACAACGTTTGTATTTAAAAAAATTAAAAATTATTTAAATCTAATATTTTATAAAATTGACACTATAATTTAATTGTTGATAAAATATTTAAAAATAAGGTTGAATGAGACATCACACTTTATATAGTAAATTTCATTTATTTTCCTTCTATTTTTTATGTGCATTCATAACTTAAAACTTTAGTGCCTGGATTTTATTTCTCCATTTTAATGAATATATATTCTTAAATAAATATTGGAAGTTACGTGTAATGAAAACACAATTGTTTTAATGGACGTCAACTTTTGTCTTAACTATTTATCTAAAATAGGAAAAAATTATATCATTTTGACATAGAATCTCTCCTCTAGTGCATCATATTTTTTCAAATTTTTTTCATAAATTTTGCTATTTTTTTCTTGAGAGGACAATCAAAATCATATTTTAGTGTTGATGACCTACTTTTAGTAAAAATGAAAAATAAATATAAACACTAATTGAAATGTTCAATTATATTTTTACAAAGTATACTTATAGATCTACAAAAGGGTATTTTAGATTCTTTTAAAATGATTATTTGCATAAGTAGGATTTGTTATAACATCAAGTTTTTTAAATAAGTTTATTTTTTTGGTAAATTAGCCCCAAAGTGATCTTACGTATATTTTTAGTGGATGGTTCCAGTTGGAAAAGTTGTGGCCTAGATCTAATTTAGCTAGTATGAATCTAGATAGAACATATGTTTCACCAAATTGACTTTTAGTTAGAAATACTTAAATTCATTTATGCTAATAAGTTGGCCTGAAGTGTGACAACTTTGAACTTTTACCTGGTCATGATGACAAATTCATTTTTAAATTCTCCACAACCCACATTCTTTGGCAACACAACTCTCTTCTCTTTCAACCATTTCTTTGCCATTTGTTTTTGACATTTCTCTAGGTGATCATCCCACACTTTTTCACATTATTCAAGATCAACCTTGAGGAAGTCCTCAAAAGGTAGAATGGAGAAGGTTAACTCTATATCATCGGACTTGAGGCTACATAAGACATGTCCATTAACCGCTCTAATTTCCCTTATCCAAGATCATAATGCTTGATACAAGAAAGTATGAACTCAAGGCTTTGAACCAAGATGGAAAATGAGCCTGCCTAGACAAGCCTAGAATGAAGTAAATTCTTGGCCACACTACTTCCACCATTTATCATAGTCTCTAAATCAAATCTGTGAGGCCTACCTTTTGTTGAAACAAGGGTAGACAACTAAGAGGGGGGTGAATCAGTTGTCTCAAAAACTTTTATCTTTTGCTATACTTTGAACTTCTTTCAAACTTATTTATAGATGAATGATGCAACCATGAAAGTATGAATCAACAACATATGAGCAAAAAAAAAATCAACACACATAACACCAGGATTTTATTGTGGAAACCCAGTTAAGCGAAAAACCACAGTGGGGGTTAGCCCACAAGAAATTATACTCTATTAAAAGTATTACAAAAGGGAAAGGCACATGCCTTCGGGTTCACCGCCCAGATCTCACTGCTCAAAATAGGCCCACTGCCTACAAAAATGTTTACAAAAGGATTACAGATTGTTTTAATTGATGAATAGCATCTTCTAATGCAAGAATTCAATTCTGGTTAAGCATAAAATTGAAAGGAAGCTAGGTATGTGGAAATCGCTTCCTACACTAATCTATTGAGGAGAGGGCTATGCAAATTCAAATTTATCCTAAGTATTACAGCAATGTTAAACCATTAACATGAGATATTGCAGCAAAACACAAGAGCCAGAAAGTAGACAGAAGAAGAGAGACAAAGATTTACGGTGGGGAAAACCCTTATCGGGTGAAAAACCCCACACTTAGAAACCTGCACAATGTATTAACAAATCTGAAAGAATGTTTATAATACACTTGCAACGCAAGCTTCAATGGTCTTCGACACTCGTGTCTGGAGTCAATCCGACAGCATAATAGTACCTATAAACCTGTGATACAAACTCCATCTCCAAGCACCTGTTTAAATAGGAAATACAGGGCAATATTGGACCTTTCTTGGAATGGGCGTCCAACATGGCTTCATGGACCAAAACCCATGCCCAAGGACACTTGGTCAACGTTGCAGAATGTGCCTGACACTTGTCCATAGCTCCCATCCCAAAGGGGTCGCCTATTTCCAAAATAGGCTATAACAGATGCTCTTACAACACTTATGATTGTCATAGAATCTGTCATAGCGGTTACAACTTACAGATGTAAGAGAATCTGTCATACACATACTATAAATAGAATATGTTGCAAGGTGTGGCCCTTGGTCTCCTTGTTCAGCGTTGTGCTACGATGGTTTGTGACAAGGCCTTAACCGCCTCCCATGCTTGTTAGGTCAAGTGGTTGTATCGGGCATTAATAGGTCGATCTTTTGGTGCAACAGCAACTAAAAATTGGTATCAGAGCTAAGTTCCTCCAAATAGAGCCTAACAGATTGAGGAAGATCTAGGAATTCCAATGGATATGTATGGTATGAGGGAACAACTTCAGTCTGCCCTTGATGATCTTGATCAATCTCACTTTGAAGTTAATAACTTGAGGGAAAGACTCAAACAAGCTGATGATTTCATAAATGAACTAAAGGAGAAATTGAGTATCTCTATGAAAAAGAGAAAGGAACTTCTTCAGCAATTAGCAAGTTAAAGTGAAGCCAATGATACTAATGAAGATCTAAATGAGAAGAACAAATTATGTGAGAAGCTATCAAAAGAGGTCATTATGGTAAGACATGAAATGGAATCAGGGGTTATGAAATTCACCCAAGAAATTGAAGAGAAAAGAAAGACTGAAGATAATCTAAAACAATCTCTCAAGGAGAAGTCAGAAGACTGCCACAAAATGGATAGATTAATCAGGCATTTAGAATCTGATCTTGAAGAAGCTAGAGATAATGAAGAACAACTTGAGAATTAGATTGACACTCTAAAAAGGGATCTTCAAACAACAAATGAATACAAAGAGAAATTCAAGATAAGCTCTGCTCAGCTTGAAGTTCTTCTTGAAAGCCAAAAGAGGGTAGATGATAAGAAAGGCTTGGGGTATGAGAAAGGTGAAAGCTCTGGATCTAGTCAGAAGAACTTTGGATTAGGAAATCTAAGGAACAGGCCTAGAAGACCTCTGGTAAGGCAACTAAATGCTCAAAGATATCCATCGTTCAATGGATACTACCACAATTGCAATAACTTTGGTCATAAAGCAAATCAGTGCAGAAGAAGAATGAATTAGACTATTTCATCCTTCTCCGGATAGTGTTTTAATTGCAAAAGGTATGGTCACAAATCTCATTAGTGTAGAAATATGCAAATGAATAATTCATTCAATGGTAGATGCTTTGCATGCAATAGAATGGGACATATGGCTAATTAGTGTAGATTAAGAGGATATCAGTCAAATATGCAAAGAAATATTATTTTCTACAATTGCAATAGATCTGGTCATATTGCCAAATTTTGCAGAAGTAAGAATCAGGACAAAAAGGGTCCGGTGCATCATAATCAAAACCAAGACAAAGGAAAAGGAAAAGTGAATGCAGATGAAATCCAAAGGGAGATGAACAAGATTTGGGTGAAGAGGAGTACAAAAAATGTTGAGGATGGATCCGCACTAGAATCTAGTGTTGATATTCCTTCCAGAAACTAAATAGATGAGCTCTGGCTCAGGGGGAGTCACAAAAGAAAACAAGTTCCCCCAGCCAGTCAATTGGTGCCTGAAATTTGCACATGGAAAGTTGTGGATTAAAGGGTTCTCAGAGAAACATCTAAATAAGCCTTGGTAAAGATATGGAAGATCTGCAATAAATTTAGAAGAGGTTAATCTTCCAAGAATGATCAACAGTCATCCGGTAAGAACAAGATTTTCACAGTTAGATTTGGTATGATTCAAATTTGAGGTATCTTGATCTACGAATAAATGGAATGATTGGAGAAAGGTAGATAGATTGCCAATATTCACTGAGAATAACTCTAAGTGCATCTCAGTGATC
The DNA here is from genome assembly GCA_027924645.1 of Cunninghamia lanceolata. Taxonomy (NCBI): domain Eukaryota; kingdom Viridiplantae; phylum Streptophyta; class Pinopsida; order Cupressales; family Cupressaceae; genus Cunninghamia; species Cunninghamia lanceolata. The sequence continues at coordinate 5,397,726 of BSBN01000165.1, read as the reverse complement.
CAAAAAGATCTCTTAGGACAAGGAGAACAAAGCAATCAGAATAACTTAAGTTGTGCATTTATTACAATGTGAAATTAGGGTTTGCATAGAAATATAAGGGTTCTTTTGTTCATCATTTGCACATTTGCATTCAAGAAGAAGAGAGAAGGAGCTTTGCAACTAAATTGTCTCAAACCTCTCAAAGATCAACTGCAGAAGTTGATTCATCCTGCAATCCAATTCGGCTCATATCGTGAACCCTAGAAGCATAAAAGGTATTTTCCACTCTTGAATAACTCTCTCTGAATCTTTTGAAAGATGGCTACTTTGAATGTTGTCAAAATCACTGATAGGCCACGCCCTAAATTCAAAAAACACCCCTACAAATCTCTAGAAGTTGATCCCTTAGGCACATTCTCTAGCATTCTGCATGGGGTTCTGCATGTAGAAGATATTAGGGTTTACATACACGCAAACATTGAAGAATTTGGCGAATCCAAGCTAATGGACATCTACCACAAGGAATTGATAGATGAATCACTTGAACTTAAACCCCAATACAAGGCCATCTGGGATAAGCATTTCAGATAGTGCATCCATTTCCCCTGTTTTGCAGAAGATGAGTGGGTCCGGTATGTTTTGAGCAGAGTGCATGACAACTTCATGTGGTTGAATAGACCATTTAAGATCACAAAAGATGCTATTAGGGCAGTAACCAATTTGCACTTATCCAGAGGGTCACCTGTTCTCAAATTGGTCAAAAACCAAACTATGAGTGAGGCTATCGGATCAAAATTTGACAAGAGAGCAATGACAATAGAAGATATCACTGATCCAGATATCAAGTTTGCCTCCATGATAATTGGTTACAAGATATATCACTCTAGTAGGGAAAATTTAGTACCCGGAACTACAATTTACACTGCTTATCAAATGCTAAGAGAAAATGCTGACTATGATCTTTGTGAGTTTCTCTTGAACCAACTATTAGAGAATTTGCATAAAATAAAGAAAGATAAAAAGAATTCATTCAAGTATGGTGGCTTGATACTTTGCTAATTCTTCTACTATATGAATGAGCTATCCGAAACTAGTGGTTGGATATGGCAAAATGACAAACCTGTTGCCATACAAATCAGGGATTATTTGTATAGGCTTGGTGATGCCAAGGCACAAAATACAACACTGTGGGGTTACTTCAAAAACTTTCAAAGCATAATGCAGGCCAAAGAGAGAATCCCCCAATCTCTAGCTGAAAAATACAAAGATACAGTGTGCTTCATGGTAGACACTAATCAATACCTCATGGAGGCAGTGGAACCGAGAATAGTGTGGATTATGCCAATGGGCTATGAGGTGGATGAGAAAATTCTGAAACTGCATGTCCAAATCTACTAAGTTAGCCTAAGGACCCTAAGGCAGAAAGGTTTAGAACCTTCCAAGAATTGAGTGTAAAAGTTCATGTTGAACTTAGACAGCCTGAGATCAAGAGAAAAGTAAGAAGGGAAGTAGAAGAATTCACCAAGAGACATGGAATATCAAAGGAGGTAGTTGATGCCAGCAGAGAGAAGATGGCAAGGGCAAAGAAAGAAAGGCAAGAAATAGAAAAAGAAAGTGCTCTGGTGCAAGCCCCCTCCTGAACCAAATCCTCCAGAAGCTCTGCACTTGCCACCTCTAAGAGCCAAAGAGCATCAAAATCGGAAGCCCAAACATCCAGAAAGAGAGAGAAGAGAACAAAGAAAAAGGCCACAAGGTCCTTACGAGTCAGAAGGATGATGAAGAAACTGAGACCGATGAAGAAATCAAGAAAATGAAGAAGAAGAAGAAAACATCCGGTGAACCCTCTAGCGGTCATAGCAAGGAAGAAGAAGTAGAAGAGTTTGTTGAAAGGCCTACTCTGTCCATTAATGATGTAGTCAAGGCAGTTACTGTGGATGGAAATCTGCAACCAATGACAAAATTCTATGATGAGTATAATGACGCAGATAAAAAGATCTTGGAAGAAGCCACAGTTAAGTACTTAAACATATATAATAAGGAATTTATTAAAATCATCTCTCTAATTCAAAAAAGTTTAGAGAAGGAACTTGAAATGAGAAAGGAGAATGCCAAGGCAAAGGACTTAGAAATTAGAGAATAGACTGCTATCCAACTCTATCCCTCCATCACTCCAAAGCAAATGAGCATGATCTTCAAAGATTGCAAGGATGAGTTCTAGAGCAAAGCTAGAATGAATAAGCTTATGCTTGGAGAGACTAAAGACATCCTCTGGAATGCCTATAAAAGATTCAATATTCCTATTATAGAGGACTTAGGTGATGAACCCTCTATCATGGATGATGAAGGACTCAGTACATCAAAGGAAGATCCTACAGAGAAAAATGCAAAAGAATCAAAAGAGATAGGTGAGTAGAAAACTAAGGACCTGGATTCCTCTGTTTTGGAAGAGGAAGTCCAAGAAGAAGTAAATATCTCTCATTCGGATCTCCCTGCCAACTCTAGAACTGAAGAAGAACTAAGAAAAGAAGAGAAAGCAAGTCAAGAAGAGGAAAAAAAGGGAAGAGAAAAAGATCAAACAGAGGTCTCTGTTGACACCTCTGAGGCCATAGAAGGAAAGGAAACTCTATCTCTAGTAAGACACATTGTAAAAGCTATTAAGGACTTCCTAAAAAAAGAAATGATGGAATTGGATGAACCAAAGCTACTTCAAGGACCATTCAATTTTGATTCCGTCTCCCTGGTTCAGACTATGAAGATAGCATCCTTTACCCAAGCAAAGGCAAAAGAAAAATTTCTAAAGTCTCACATGGAAGACTGTGAGCTGATAGAGATTGCATCCGGTGTGTTGGAAAAGATCATGCCATCCTTCTAGAAGGATCTTTCTGCCTCCTCATCTGGTAATTTGAAATCTCTTGTTAATTCTGTTAACACACATTTTGATTCTTTGGAGAAAGCAACTGAAGAGAAAGTATGGAAAGAGTTTCTGGGTAAGAGATTCTCTGAGGTACAAGGACTTATAACAAATGATAGGAGAAATTTGGATATTGGAATAAAGAGCCTAGAGAATGCTCTTAAAGATGGTGGAGATCTATACAAATTTTGTCTATCTTGGTCCACTATAATAGCAGACATCACGAAGAAGGTGGAAGAACAAGAGAGCAAACTATCAAGTTTATCTCAAAGTTTTGATCCTCTCTCCTCTTCCATAATAAATCAAGAGTGTCAGACTATTGCAGTCATAAATGAAATAAAGAAGCTTGAGAAGGAGAAGAAAAATAGAATAAGTAGGTTAAGTGAACTTAGAGGGATAATTATCCCTAAATTAGAGGCCATGCATGAGGCCCTAACTGATGCTCAGACCACAGCTCGAACTAGTGATCTGACAGATCTAAAGAGGGAAGAAGCTTTTGCATTCCTATTGAGTGGTCACATCTCAATTTTGGACAGGATGAAGCAGAGTTGGGCAACAAAATTCATCTAGTTGAAGACAACTTTTGCAGATATACTTCAGTTTATGTAAGTATAACATGTATATATACTTATGTGGCTAAGTATAGTTGAATTTTTGAGAATTTTGGTGTGCGGATTCTACCCTTTGCCATTTATGTCAAAGGGGGAGTGAGTAGCAGTGAAAAATGTGGAATCTAGCTAAGGGGGAGCTTCGGTAAAGTGTACATTAGAACATAGCATCAACCAAGGGGGAGTGTAGTGTGACACTTAGTCATTTTTCACTAAGTGTTGCCATCAATGCCAAAAGGGGAAATTGTTGACAAGAGACATTGTGTGGCTTTATGAGTGTTGTCATTGATGGCAACAAAGTCCATCTCACACATTTGTAGGACATGGTGTGTCTATACCGGAAGTTAGATTGAAGAGTATTTTGGTCTGGTGACCAAGAACAGAGCATGCAGCAAGGTCTGACAATCAGGTCCAGATCTCTCAAAGGAAGTATCTCAGTAAAGTACGGACTTAGGGAAGTCAAGAGGAGTACAATTACTAATATATTCCAGGGATTGAGCCTCTGGTGATGTAAGAGTGAAAAGATATGAACACCTAAGTGTTGGGTTCCTGTTTGGCAGAGTAGACTGAGGAAGAACTGACCGGCAAAGCTTCAGACCTTAATCCAGATGAGATATTGATGGTAATCAAGTTTCTTAAGGGATCATTCATGATTGGCCGACATGATTGATGACCTCTATAAGCATCTCTTTGATACACATCACTTGGTAAGCAAGGATTCAGTCGACAAGACCAGAGTTTGGGAAAATATTGAGTATTCCGGATGCCGACTAAAAAGATGTTGAAATCCTTTGTGCGGATATATATATATATATATACCAGATGGATTTTGATGAGAAGGTGCATGTGGTGTGTTATGAAGTGCTAAGAAAAGCAGAGAGCAATGTGGAAGCAGTAATACAGGTCCGGTATGTGACAGGACAACAACACCAAAGAAGAGGAAGAATGAAGTGTAGTAGATTAGTGTATTGAGCCTAACCGGAACTAAACCTTAGCATATGTGGATGCTTCTCATTAGTTCAAGTATCTTGTTACTTTCTTTATACCTTGTAGACAATGAGTCTCTTGTAGGCAGTGAGCCTCTTGTGAGCAGTGTGCTCGGGTAGTGAGCCCTAATTGACAAGTGTCATTTTGTACTTCTATTCTTTTAATAGAGAATACAATCTTGGGTTAGTCACCCTGTGGTTTTTCCCTTAATAGGGTTTTCCACGTCAAAATCATTGTGTTATGTGTATTGATTTTGTTTCTGCTTTCATGGTTATGGATGCTTATTTATTTTGATGCTGCACTAGTTATTAAAGAAGAACATAAAATTAAATTAATTAAGATAACTGATTCACCCTCCCCCCTCTCAATTATCAACAATTGGTATCAGAGCTAAGGTCACGGGTTCAAACCCCATGCTTGCACTAGGGGGGGTTGTTGCAAGGTGTGGCTCTTGGTCTCCTTGTTCAGTGCTGCGTTGTGGTGGTTTGTGACAAGGGCTTAACCGCCTCCCATGCTTGTTAGGTCAAGTGGTTGTATCAGGCATTAATAGGTCAATCTTTTGGTGCAACGGTAACTAACATATTCTCTTACAACATGTCATATTCCACCTTGGGGCACCCAAATATGCCTTATTCAAAGATGCTTCATGACACATGTCATCACCTATCTTACAACCTTCTATTTTTGACTCTTACATGTCATAGATTCGTCATAACCGTTTCGGTCAAACATTCCTTACACAACATGGAGGATGCCGACACATGGAAGAATATTCCTACCACTAAGTGGGATGCCTATCTCCTCATGTGAGGACAAAATAATAAGTTGTCATATTCCATGTAGGATTGACACATCACCGTGCCACATCCCACAACATGACAATATGGAATTTCCAAATATTTACAACATAGGCAATTAAATAATAAATACAAAAATTACAAATGCAAAGAATTATCAAGGTTGAGACACCTTAATTTCTAACATTCTCCCACTTGTCGAACACCTTGTAAGAGCCAATAGAAAAATAGGATTTAACTGCTATAGGCCGAGAGGCCCATAGACTCCAAACACCATCTAAACTTCTCTGTGATCACTGGTTTCGTCAATGCATCTGCAACATTCTTCAAAGTATCTACCTTCTCCAAATTTACCTTTCCATCCTCAACCATGTCTCTGATGAAGTGAAATTGAACATCAATGTGCTTGGTTCTAGCATGGAAAGTTGGATTCTTTGCAAGGCAAATTGCACTCTGACTGTAACAACTGATCGTGATCTGACCTGCATCAACACCAATATCAGAACACAATCTCTTAAGCCAAATGGCTTCCTTACAAGCATGAGTTGCTGCCATATACTCAGCTTCTTCATCTAAGCAAACTGAACAACATCCTCTTCTTTTCTTTTTCTTTTGGCTACAAAACAGTCGAAGAAGGTGTAAGCTCTCTGAAGATGACACTTCCGCTATACAACACTTTTTCAGCCACGGGGTCCCAGAGCTTGTATCCTTTCACACCAACACCATAGCCGATGAAGATACACTTAACAGCTTTGTTCTCCAACTTTGACCGCTTCTCCCTAGGCACATGTGCATATGCCTCACAACCAAAAACATGAAGATGCTTTACTGAAGGCTTTCTATCAGACCACACCTCCATGGATGTCTTTCCAACAAGAGCTGATGTAGGAGATCTGTTTACCAGATAGCAAGCAGTGGCAATAGCTTCAGCCCAAAACTTTTGTTTTAGGTCAGCTCCACTAAGCATACTCCTAACCTTCTCCACCAGTGTCCTGTTCATCCTCTCTGCAATTCCATTTTACTGCGAGCTGTAACGAGTTATCTTATGCCTTTCAATCCCAAGTTCCTTGCAATACTTATCAAATTTTATAGAACAGAACTCACCACTATTGTCAGTTCTCAAACATTTAATCTTTTTACCAGTCTAATTTTTAGCAAAGGCTTTAAATTCCTTAAACTTGCTATAGACTTCAGATTTGCTTCTAAGAAAATAAATCCATCTCCTTCTACTGTAATCATCTATAAAAGATACAAAGTATATAGATTTTGATAATGAAGGAACATTAATAGTACCAAACACATCAAAATGAATAAAGTCCAACATACCAAAAGACTTATGAGAACTCGAGTAAAACTGAACATGGTTTTGTTTTCCATAAATGTAATGTTCACAAAAGTCAAACTCAAGATTACAATCATCTAACCCCTCAATGAGGTTCTTATTTTTTAGGGTACGTAGAACCTTCTCACCAATGTGGCCAAATCTCTTATGCCATAACATTGTCTTTTTAGCAAGAAGTTTAACTTCCAATGCATGATTACAACCATCAAGATTAGAAACAATAGATTTCTTCACTGCTTGTTCAGATGGTGGGGATGAAGTGACTGCTGCCCTCTTCCTTGAGTCAGAAGAACTATTGCATTATGAGATGCATGCTTCCAGCTGAATAGAGTACCTCTCCGAGTACCCTTAGCAAGCACCATAGATCCTCTTTGGCTGCCTCAGAAGACTTTCTCCACATCTCTTTAGACAACAGGGAAGAAACCACCTCTTCCATTTTGAATGTGGATGTGGTGCTTCCAATTTCCATGACAAGATGATCCCATGAGTCTGGTAGAGAACAAAGCAGGGTCATACACCGATCCTCCTCTATCTTTACACCAATAGATGTCAATTGTGCAACCAACATGTTGAAAGCTTCATATGTTCAGCAACGGATCCTTCGTCCTCCATTTGAAGAGAATACAACTTCTTTCTCAAAAAAAGTTTATTAACTAGGGATTTGGCTTGATACACATCCCCCAACTTCTTCCAAAGGAGTTTTGTAGTAGTCTCCTCATGGACATTTAACAACACAGATTCAACAAGACTAAGTCTTATGAGACCCTTAGCCTTTCGATTCTTGAGATCCCAGTCAGCTTATGACATTGCAGCTGGTTTAGTTCCGTTCACACTAACCCAAAGGTCTTGGTCAACTAACATGTCTTCCATCTTGAGCTTCCATAGCTCGAAATTACTGCCATTGAACTTCTCTACTTCAAACCTTCCTGATGTGCCTACCATCTCCTTACTGCAATAAGATACATAATGCTCTACACAGACTCCCACTCAACCTAAGATTAGCTCAAAAAACCCCTACCCAACAACTAGGACCAAAGGTGATCAAGCTCTGATACCAACTGAAAGGAAGCTAGGTATGTGGAAATCGCTTCCTACACTAATCTATTGAGGAGAGGGCTATGTAAATTCAAATTTATCCTAACTATTACAGCAATGTTAAACCATTAACATGAGATATTGCAGCAAAACACAAGAGCCAGAAATTAGACAGAAGAAGAGAGACAAAGATTTACGGTGGGGAAAACCCTTACCGGGTGAAAAATCCCACACTCAGAAACCTGCACAATGTATTAACAAATTTGAAAGAATGTTTACAATACACTTGCAATGCAAGCTTCAATGGTCTTTGACACTTGTGTCTAGAGTCAATTCAGTAGCATAACAGTACCTATAAACCTATGATACAAACTCCATCTCCAAGCACCTGTTTAAATAGGAAATACAAGGCAATATTGGACCTTTCTTGGAATGGGCATCCAACATGGCTTCATGGACCAAAACCCATGCCCAAGGACACTTGGTTAACATTGTAGAATGTGATTGACACTTGTCCACAGCTCCCATCCCAAAGGGGTTGCCTATTTCCAAAATGGGCTATGATAGATGCTCTTATGACACTTACGACCGTCATAGAATCTGTCATAGCAGTTACAACTTACAGCTGTAAGAGAATCTGTCATACACATGCTATAAATAGCATATTCTCTTACAACATGTCATATTCCACCTTGGGGCACCCAAATATTCCTTATTCAAAGATGCTTCATGACACATGTCATCAGTTGTCTTACAACCTTCTTTTTCTGACTCTTACATGTCATAGATTGGTCATAGGAATCCATCATAGCCATTTTGGTCAAACATTCCTTACACAACATGAAGGATGCTGACACATGGCAGAGTATTCCTACCACTAAGTGGGATACCTATCTCCTCATGTGAGGACAAAATAACAAGTTGTCATATTCCATGTAGGATTGACATATCACCATGCCACATCCCACAACATGACAATATGGAATTTCCAAATATTTACATCATAGGCAATTAAATAATAAATACAAACATTACAAATGCAGAAAATTATCAAGGTTGAGACACCTTAATTCCCAATAAGAATACTGATCTTACACACTTCATCTTTACTCTGCCCTATTTTACTACTCTGCCATAATCTGGACCTTAGATTTCTTCTCTTTCGCTTCTTTGATCTACCTTTTTCACACTACTCCATCATCACACACTCTTCTTTTTCAATACACTCAAATCCATTAGCTATATATATCTGTCTCAAGAAATTTAATCACTTTTCTGTCGGCCTTATGAAAAACTTAACAAATAATACAAGTACTCTGTCCTGTCGGCTAAATCCATACATCGATATTGATGCGTACCAGAAATAACACTTACAAGTCACCATACATGTCGGCCACTAACATTATATCTCATGCACAACTCACCAAAACACTTCTACTAGATCCGCACAAGGATCTAACACAAGTTGGTTTGTTCTTCACTGAACTATTCTATCATATTAGGACCCAGTACTCAGATGCTCATAACTTTTAATCCCTTTGTCATCGAAGGCTAAAATCTTGGATTTAGATTGTCTTGACATTCCTCTACACTCCCTTAGATTCGTAACATACAATGATTAACTGGAGGGATCCGCTGATCAAAATGCTAAACTTTTCCATATACCCTATTTTTGTCTATCCAGACTAGACACATTGTGGAATTGACTTCCGGTATGATCTGATACTACATTGTGGATGTGTGGAATGGACTTAATTACCATCAATGACAGCACATGATATTCCTTGTAGTGTCTCTTGCCAACAATTTCTCCCTTTGGCATTGATGGCAACACTTACTGAAAAATGACTAAGTGTCATGACTGACTCCCCTTACTAAGTACACTTATATATTCTTCCACTACCCCCCCTTTCATGGATTCTTCATTTTCTTTCATTTTTCACTATCTCTCACTCCTCCTTTGACATCAATGGCAAAGGGTGGATCCGTAAACCAAAATTTATACAAGAAATATGTATACAGGGTCACATATGTACAAATAATCCATGTATTATATTTAGATGAACTTGAGAACATCTGCAAAACTATTTTTCAACTACACAAGTTCAGAGGCCCAATTTCTTTTCATGCCATCCAAAATTGAGATGTGTCCTCTTAGTAGGAATTCCTGTGTTTCTGCTTTCTTCAGATCTGAAGGATCACCTATCCAGACTGCAACTTGAGCTTCTGATAAAGTAGTAAACATTATTTCTAACTTGGGGGAATCAATCCCCAGAGCTCACACATTCTCTCCACAATATTGCTCTTTTCTTTAACAAGTTTCTTTATTTCATCATTCAAGTTGATTGATTGACACTCCTGACTTACTAGAGAAACTATTAGAGGATCAAAATTTTGAGATAGATTCAATAATTTTTGTTCCCGCTCCTTTATTTTCTTCTTAATATCCTCAATAAATTTGGGCCAAGATAGACAAGATTTGTATACATCACCTCTATCATTGAGAGCATTTTGAATACTCTTTATACCGATATCAAGTATCTTTCTATCATCCCTATTAGACCCTTTAGCTCACTAAATTTCTTATCCAAAAATTCATTCCAGATTTTAATCTCTGCAAACTTCTCAAAGGACTCAAAGTGTGTACTTACAAAATTTACAAGGCTTTTCAAATTTCTAGAGGGAGAATCAGATGGATTCTTCTGGAAGGTTGGCATTATCTTCTCCAATATACTGGATGCAAGGCCTAATAGCTCACTGTCCTCTATGTGGGATTTCAAAATCTTTTCACTTGCCTTAGCTTGTGTGAAAGATGTTATCTTCATCATTTGGACCGGAGAGAGAGTATCTAGGTTGATTGGTCCTTGAATCAGTTCTGGTTCATCAAACTCTAGCATCTCTTTACTCAGGAAACTCTTCACTGCATTTGTAGTGTCTCCTACCACTATTTCTGGGCCATCTTCCTCTCCTTGAGTTTTCTCAGTTTCAGTATCAGGACTATTTTGTTTGGGTGAGTCAATATTTGCACCATCTTCTTCTGCTTTATCTTCCTTACCTTTGACTTCTTCTTTCTCTGCTTCACCTTTCTCTATGTCATCTGTAGGGGAATTCTTTCCTTTGTCCTCACCATTTACAATCTGTTCCGGAGAATCTTGTGTAGCAATAGTATTCTCAACATTGTCTTCTTTTCCAGATTGATTAGGAAGTGTTAGAGTATCTCTTGCATCATCAATTTTATCCACCATCTCTATATCTTCCTTGTTTATTTGCTCCACTTCCAGAATAGAGGAGTCATCAACCTTGGTTTGTTGCTCATCACTTTTCATTTCTTCAATATCTGGGATTGATGAATCAATCCCATCATCAGTCTCCTCCTCAACAAATGGAAGATTGTGTCTCTTCAATGCACTTAGAAGTATTTCTTGTGTTTCTTTAATTATTCTATCTAATTCCCCAAGAAATTAGTTTGTTCATTCTCTTCTTGCTCCTGAATTCATCCTTCACTTCTTTGAATATCATATTCATTTGAACTTGAGTGATCTGGGGGCATAGTTTTATCAATACATGTTCTCTAAGCTCTATATCCTTGCTTTTTGCATTTTCTTTCCTCAACTCCAAAATGTTTGTAGGAATTTGAGGGATCTTAGAAGTTATTTCAATCAGGGCCTTATTATAGATATTCAGATATCTAACATTTGCTTCCTCTAACACCCTCTTATCTATATCACTGTATTCATCATAAAATTCAGTCATGGGTTTCAAATTTCCATCGATAATGACTGATTTTATTACATCTTCCATAGAAAGTGTGGGCTTCTCAACATATGTATCTATCTTCTGCCTTTTGCTTGCCTTTTTTCTTCTGGATGGCTTCTCCTTAGTCACCTTGGTAGCTTTTCTTCCAGAGGCTTTCAACTCCTTTACCTCAGCATTTGAATCTATTTCTTCTTCATCAACTTTTGTGCTTTTATAGGTTCTTGTGGTCTTTGTTTTCTTTCTCTTTCCTCCTTCACCAGATGATGTGGCTTCCGGTGTCTTAGTGAGAATGGACTTAGATTTCTCAGAGACAATTGCATAACTTCTTATTTTTCTTGATGAGCTAGATGTGACTTCTGGAGCAATTGCTAGTTCACTTTCTACCCTCTCTTCTGAAGCTTGCTCAGTTCTTCTCTTCATCTTTTCAATTCTTTCTCTATTCTTTCTTACAGCTTCTTTTGTGATGCCAATGCTTTCAACATACATTTTAACCTTGTCTCTGAACTTTTCTCTTGGTCTCTGGTTGCCTGAGCTCAACATGCAATTTTAGACTTAGCTCCTTATATGTTCCAAACCTTTCAATAGAGGTGTCTTTTGATTTGCACAGGAGATGCTGAGCATAAATGTCTAAGATCTTCTCATCAACCTCATAGCGCATAGGCACAATCCATATAGTTCAGGGTTCCATAGCCTCCATTAGGTACTCATCAATGTCTACCATAAAGCAAATTTCATCCTTGTACTTCTCAACTATTGATTTGGGGATTCTTTCCCTAGAATGCATCATATTTTGAAAATTTTTAAAGTAACCCCAGATTGTGTTTTTCTATGTACTTAAGTCTCCAATGTTGAGCAGATGATCTCTTATTTTCCATGCAACTGGCTTGTCATTTGTCCAGTGTACACCTTGTACTTCAGGCACTTCATTCATAAAATAGAAGAACAAACATATAACTAGGGAACCATATTTGAAGGTGTTTTTCTTATCCTTTTTTATTTTGCTCAAAATTTCAATTAGTTGGTTCTATAACAGATCACATAGGTCATAATCTGCATTCTCCTTCAACATTTGATATGCTCCATATATGGCAGTTCCAGAGACAGAATTATCCCTGCTGGAGTGATAAATCTTGTAGCCAATCACCATGGAAGCAAACTTAACATCTGGTTCTATAATGTCATTGATGGTCATTGCCCTCTTATCAAATTTTGTACCAGTTGCATCAGTTACATTCTGGTTCTTCATAGATTTTAGCATGGGTAGATCACTGGTTGAATTCAACCTAGTCACAATCCTAATAGCATCCTTTGTAATTTTGAATGGTTTCAACAACCACAAGAAATCATCATGCATTCGACTTAAAACATACTAGACCCATTCATCTTCATCAAATGTTGGAAACCCCATAATCTGAATGAAATGCTTATCGTGCAATGTCTTATATTCAGGTTTAAGATCATGATTTTCATCCATTAGATGATTCTCAAACAAATCTACAAACCTTGAGTCCCATATTCATCTATGCTTGCATGAATATAAACCCTAATATCTTCAATATGTAGCACACCATATGGAACACTTGAAAATGCACCTAATGGGTCGACTTCTATTGATTTGTGTGGATGTTTCTTAAATTTGGGTCGAGGCCTTTCAGTAATATCAATAACTAAAGGTGTAGCCATTGCAAAAAGATTACAAGTTCAAAGCTTTGCAGATAAATACCTTTTTCACAAAATTAGGATTGATGGATAAATTTGCCGGTCACACTTCAATTCCTTGTAATCTCATCTCAGACACTATTCTTCTTGCTCTCTTCGAATGCAAAGTGATTCAAATGAAGAGTGAGCACCTTTTTATGCTCCGCAAAACCTAATTTGCCTTTGTAATAAATGCTTTGCCCTAACACATCCAGTTCCCCTATTTCTGCATGTAGTCAATCCTTAATTTCTCTGCAATTAGTCACATTTGCTTCTATTCTTCTAGAAGTTTCTTCAAAAGTTATGTAATAATCTTCTCAAGCTTTATTCATTGTGCCAGATTTAGGCACCTACTTACTGGCTGGGGAAATTTGATCTTCAATGTAGCTCCCCCTGAGCTAGAGCTCTTGATTTAATTCTTGGAGGAATTGTTAGCACTAGATTTCAGTGCGGACTCATTACTATTATTCATAACATTTTTCTTGACCCATGTCTTGCTCATTTCATTCTGGATCTCATTTACATCAATTTTGCCCTTCCCTTTGTCTTGTCTCTGCTCATCTAGTTTTCTATTTACCGAACCTCTTCTTTCATTATTTCTACTTCTACAAAATCTTGCAAAATGACCGGATTGGTTACAATTGAAGAACACAACATTTCTTTGCCCATTTGACTAGTTTCCTCTTGATCTACACTTATTATCCATGTATCCAAATCCATTGCAAGAAAAACAGTAGCCATTGAAGAAATTGACATTTCCTCTATTGTTGGAGTTATTCATTATCATACTTCTACATTCATTAGATCTATGACCATACCTCTTGCACTTGAAGCATTGACCAGAGAAGGATGGACCATTTTGATTTACTCTGCTTCTATACTAAGTAGCTCTATGACCAAATTTATTGCAAATGAAACAATTTCCATTGAAAGATGGATACCTTAAAGCATTAGGCTATCTTATCGAGGGTCTTCTAGGTTTGTTTCTCTCCTTCCTTGATCAAAAATTTATTTGTCTAGATCCAAAGCTTTCACCTTTCTCATACCCAAGAGCATACTTATCATTAGCCCTTTTCTGACCCTCAAGCAATGCTTCAAGTTTAGCTGAGCTTATCTTGAACTTTTCCTTGTATTCATTTGCAACTTCTAGGTTATGTTTGAGAATGACAATTTGTCTTTCAAGTTCTTTCTCATTATCTCTACTTTCTTGTAGATCAGACTCTAGATAGCCAGCTATTCCATCCAATCTACAACATTCTTCAGTTCTTTCCTTTAGAGTTTGACTCAGATCTTCTTCAATCTTCTTTCTCTTCTTAATTTCCTTGGTTAGCCTCATCACCCCAGATTCCATCTCATGTTTTAGAACTACAGCTTCTTTGGCTAACTTCTCACATTCCTTTGTCTTCTCTTTTAGGATTTGATCCTTGTCATTGTCTTCATTATGATTTCCTAATTGAAGAAGTAGCTCCTTCCTCTTTTCATTGGATTTGATCAATTTTTCTTTTAAAGTCTCAATGAAATCTTCAGCATCTTTAAGGTTCTCTTGCAGTTCTTTGACTTCTACTCTGGACTGATCAAGATCTTCTAAAGCAAGTTTAAGTTGTTCCTAGAGGTTGTATTCATCTATTTTATTTCCTTCGCAGATCTTCATTAAGCTGTTAAACTTTTTCAAAGGAACCTTGCTCTGATACCAATTGTTGAAATAAGGGTAGACAACTAAGAGGGGGGGTGAATCAGTTGTCTCAAAAACTTTTTATCTTTTGCTATACTTTGAACTTCTTTCAAACTTATTTATAGATGAATGATACAACCATGAAAGCATGAATCAATAACATATGAGCAGAAACAAAATCAACACACATAACACCAGGATTTTAATGTGGAAACCCGGTTAAGGGAAAAACCACGGTGGGGGTTAGCCCAGAAGAAATTATACTCTGTTGAAAGTATTACAAAAGGGGAAGGCACATGCCTTCGGGCTCACTACCTAGAGCTCACTGCTTAAAAGAGGCTCAATGCCTACAAGAATGTTTACAAAAGGATTATAGATTATTTGAATTGATGAATAGAATCTGTTAATGCAAGAATTCAGTTCTGGTTAAGCACATAATACTGATCTTACACACTTCATCTTTACTCTGCCCAATTTTACTGCTCTGCCATAATCCAGACCTTAGATCTCTTCTCTTTCACTTCTTTGATCTACCTTTTTCACACTACTCCATCATCGTACACTCTTCTATTTCAATACACTTGAATCCATTGGCTATATATATCCACCTCAATAAATTCAATCACTTTTCCGTCAGCCTTATGAAGAACTTAACAAACAATACAAGTACTCTGTTCTGTCAGCTGAATCCATACATCATTAATGATGCGTACCAGAAATAACACTTGCAAGTCACCATCCATGTCATCCACTAACATTATATCTCATACGCAACTCACCAAAACACTTCTACTAGATCCGCACAAGGATCTAACACAAGTCAATCTGTTCTTCACTAAACTGTTCTGTCATATTAGGATCTGGTACTCAGATGCTCGTAACTTTTAATCCCTTTGTCACCGGAGGCTGAAATATTAGATTTAGATTGTCCTGACATTCCTCTACACTCCCTCAGATTCACAACATACAATGATTAACTGGAGAGATCCACTGATCAAAATGCTGAACTTTGCCATATACCATGTTCCTGTCTATCTAGACTAGACATTGTATACGCATAAAAATGACATGATTCAGTCCAAATAAATATTCTAAATATTTATTCCATTCTAATTCTTCTATAAATAAATAAATAAACAAATTTATTTATTCGATTCATATTCCTCTAAATTAATTAAATATCGAAATATTTCATTACCTCTTCTAAAGTTAAAGTTAAATAAAATCCTTTATTTAATTTAATTCTTCCAAAACAATTAAATAATTCTTAATTATTTAATTAAATCAAATCATTCTTCCAAATTTGAATAAATTAAATCAAATTTATTTAAATCCTCTCAATCTCTAAAAATAAAATATAATAAAATATTTTATTTATTCTTCCAAATCATGCACAACAATTAAATAAATTTATTTATTTAATTTGCTTTCTTATCTTCTAATTCTTCAAATATCTTCCAAATCTTCTAAAAATAAGTCTTCTTCATGCACACAAAATTAAATAATTTATTATTTAATTTCTCTCAAATCATGCAAAAGCAAATCACAAGTTGAGTTATCTACTCAATCAACCTTGTTTTTATCAATATCTCTTAAATTAGAAAAAAACTTTCTAATTTATGAAAAGCATGTCTTATCTTTAGAAAATAAAGTAGTTAAGTCAAATAAAACAACTTTTGGGTGACACTTGTCTTCTTCCTATTCGCACACATTCCTCAACCGTTCTCAACTATTGATCTTCTCATTTCTTTCTATACTATTGATCTTCTCTCTCTCAAGTCTATAAATTGAACCCTATTCCTCCATTTCATTCATCCAAGCTTTAAGTATTGTTATTCTGCAAGAATTACAGTGCGTCTTTGGCACCAATTCCTTCATTGCTTGCGATCACATTTGTTACTACACACCACTATCATTGTTGTGAAGCTCATCTTTATGGCGAAACTATCATAGTTGTTCCCATTTAAACATCTTGGAATCATGGCAAGGAAGTGCACCTTCTGAGGGCCATATTCATAGACAAGATCATTTGTGATAGGCGATCAATGGAAGCTGAGAATTAAAGGAGGTTTGCTTTGTATTTTTCATTGTTTGATTGATCTCTTTTGTTCATTATTTCATTAAGTTTTGGGTATTATTGATATACTATATTGATTATTTATTTATACTCCAATTTTCCCTTAATATTTTTGGTGCCCACCGTAGGGCCTAGCCCTGATTTTTAACCCAAAAACTAAGTTTTTGTGTTTTAGAAAGCTGTAGACAGGAGGAAACTGCACATCTGACACATCCTAACACGTATCTACTATCTATTTCGGTGCATACATTCTTTCTACGCATATAGACTCTGTCCTGATGCATCTATCCTCTGATACAACGCATCTGTCAGTTCGACACATATATACTATTCTCCTATGCTTTTGACCTCTATCTTGGCGCATATGTACTGTGGCACTTCTAAGCTTTGTTTTTGCGCATTCAAGCTCTAAAGCTATGCATCTGATCTAGGCAGTGATTTTTAGGGTTTCCTTGAAGTTTTTGCTAACGCTAACATCTTTTTGTAGGAACACTCTTGATCTGTTTGCAGGCTAGGTACTGGTTTAGAATCATATAGTTGCACTTATTAACTCACACTTTGATTTCTAATGGGAAAGTAAAATGGATGCTCATGCAAATCTCACATAGTCTTAACTAGGAAGGCGGTAATCAAATCATTGCTATCTTGCATATCATTGAATCATTACTATATTGCTATCCTTCAAAGTTAAAAACTCATTGCTATCTTGTTATTACTTCAAAGTTAACAAATCACTACTATTTGGGTAAAATTGAATACATCATTGCTATCTAGGTAAAATCAAACCATTGCTATCTTGTTATCACTTCAAAAGTTAACAAATTTATGTGCTTGCCCAAGTAGATAGCTCATCTAGTTTTTCTCATTTTAACTAGGGGAAAAGAACCATTGTATTCTGTGTTTTGGGAATGATACCAGGCCTATGCTCTTCCCTATCTTGGGTGACCAAAATGCCAGACATATCATTTTCGCATGTGTTTTTCCTTTAGAGGGGCCTGCTCTTGGATACCGTTCATCCAAGTAGGAACGACCCTAAGTGGTAACAAGCTAGATGCCAAGCCCTACCAATCCACTATAAATAAATTATGTTTGGACCAAAAGCTTCAAACAATGAGTGAAGTTGTGTTATACTAACATCCAACCTCCCCCAAAACCCTCCAAGGCGCAACCCTTGCAAGCTGGGAGACTCCATAACAAAGAGTAGTGCTGCTACATGTATAACCATTCAAATGGTTGCCTTTATTAAACACTTTTGTCTTAGTGGCCAAAAACCTCTATAATCTGGTCTAGGGAAGGGCAATTATTACCTCCCGAAGATGCTTCACTAGAGATAGTGAGAATTCAGTTTTATACTGTCCTTTGAAACATAGGATTGTACTTGCTTTCTTTTAGTCCAAAAAGAGTCAAAAAATAACAAAAAAATAAAAAACCATAAAAACATTCTTTGTGTTTGCTATGTCTTCTTGCCATAATTTTAGAAAATCAGATCAAAGAGACCATCTTGCAACAAAAGGTACCAAAAACATCAGAAAAATTGCCAAAAATTTGCAAAAATATTGAAAAAGCCAGAGTTACGCATTTGCTGTCTGAAACTGTGCATTTATACCGACTTGCTACACATCTATACTAACTTATTGTGCTTTTAACACCTATTGCTACATTTCTAAAGTTTACCAGTATTGCGCATCTGCACCAACTTTTCATGCATTTACCAGTTTATGCTACATATATGTTCCAGTGCATGCGTGACAGTGAGTACTTCCACAGTCTTTGAGAGGAAAATTTTACCATTTTTGGGTACCCATTTCAGCCTAGTTCCAAGTTCTGAGATTAGATCTTACCTTGCAATCACTTTTCCATCCATTTCACATCAAAGTCTCTCTTTCATTGGTCATCTCATTCACCTTCTATCAGGTCTCGCTAGTCCAAAGTCAAAGTATCCCATATTAGATTAGCATAAGCCCCTTTTTCGGATCATTTTGGATTCAAGTAACCCTAGTAAGTCACAGAACTTCACTAGTGGTCTTGGTGCACGACTAGTCCCTACACAGTAAGATAGCTATAGAGTACCCTTATTAGTGGCTATCATCTTGTATCGGCCATCTTACTTGGAATCATTGATCGAGAGAGTCCCTTGTCCAAATCTTGTCATAAGTATCCTATTCTCAACAGTCTCCACCGGCATCTTGCCAAAATCTCTAGTTTCATCCCACCGCATCCCATGTCACCTTGCATCGTTCTTACTAGATCTCAATACCAAAAGCAACTTGAAATGGCTAGATCATCTACCTATATTATCACCCCTCATGATAATGATGAGGAAATCTCTCACGAAGATTATCAAGGACACCTCCAAGATCAAAAATTCCAATGCTTGCTAGAGAAAGTGCTCCATGAGGACCCTCACAAGTATTTTATTCATCTTGCAAATCTTGGACTTAAGCTACCCGCTGATTTTGATCTAAGAAAACTCAAAGAGACCATAGAGGATAATCATGAACACCACATCGGTGAGGACAAAGGAAAGAAAGTCATGGACCCAAACACACATATGGAAGAAATGAGGAAACAAATCGAGGGTCTAAAACAACAAATGACGGATCTCAAGAAAGGTACAAACACTAAAACGTACTCCTTGGAAGATATTACACCGTACCCCTTTGATAAAAGTTTGAACATGGTACCATTCCCCTTTCAATTCAAAGTTCCTAAGTCTGACAAGTACAAAGGAAAAGGGGACCCTAGAGATCACATTAGGGAATTCAATGCCATATGCATGGAAGTAGCTCACAATGAGACTTTCTTAATGAGACTATTCCCTAGATCTCTAGGCAGTCAAGCCATGGAGTGGTTCTCATAGTTTCCACTAGGCATCAAGACTTTTGATGAGTTAGTCAACAAATTCATCATGCACTTCTCGTACAATATTAAACACGAAGTCTCCATGCTTGACCTATGCAATACCAAGCAAAAGAGTGGTGATCATTCACCTCCTTCCTACAAAGGTGGAGACAACAAGCAAGCAAATGCTCATATGATGTACCTGAGAAGTAATTAATAGAGATGTTTGTCCACAACCTCAACTCCGATCTAAGCTATCAAATACAAATTCAGTGCCCTATCTCATTTTTGAAGGTCATTGAAATGGGATTATTCATTGAAAAGGCTATGATCGCTAAGGGGCAAATCAAGTTATACAAGGACACACCTAACTCGAAATACACGACTGACAAATCAAAGTTTTGGACTAAGAATAAAAATGTCATCAATGATGGAGTAGTTGATGCCAAGGTGGCGGCTCCCAAACAACAACCAATATTCACTCTCAAAGGAGAGGCAAGCAATGTTATGCCCAACAAAACATTCTATCGGGAGCCAAGACCATGGTTCAACTCAAATCCAAGGTGAAAGTTCACACCGCTGGGTGAGTCCCAAGAATCTGCATTAAGGAAGCTATTGGCCAACAATGAAATCATTCTACTGCCAACAAGCAATTGTGAACCTCAAATAAAACCTCACTATTGGAAAGACACCAACTTTTGTGAGTACCATAGAGGAAGAGGTCATACGACCAACAATTGTATCTATCTCAAACATGTTATTCAAGATATACTTGATCAAAATCAAGGAGGTGATCAACAACATACTTCTAATGAGACGCATGTGGCTTACAAAGATCCACTTTTCAATCACGACAAGCCATATATCAACAAAAACAACAACAACAACAACAACAACAACAGCAGCAACAACAACAATGGCAACAACAACAACAACTATAATAGGCAAAATCAGAATAATGGAAATAGTAATGCCAATTACGCAAGTATGCCATTCGATTATACCATCAATTGCATATCAAAGCATGTCCCACAAATCAATGTGGTTATATCTAACCAACAATCAGGACCCAACAAAACTGATTGCAGCATCATCACCCGTAGTGGTAAGGTCACATTGAATACCCTCCCTCCAAGGTCATCACCTTCTCAGTCCAACTCCCATCAGTATATTGTCATAGACCAACTACAGAAGACTCCTGCCCATATTTCTATCCTAGAGTTGTTGCATATATCTCGTTCCCACAAGGAGATTCTTGATAAAGCCTTAGTGGAAATGAAAGTACCCACGAACTTGGCCCAAGAGAAGTTTCAAGCCATGGTAGGTAATCTGATCTCCTCTAGTACCATATTATTTACCGAACAAGATGACCTCTTAGTGTCTCAACCTCATAACACCCCCTTACATATCATCGCTTTCATCCATAAGCACCGCATCAAGAGAGTTCTCATTGATGGGGGAGCTAGTTTAAATGTTTGCATGCTCAAGCTAGTCCTTACATTGGGGTTCTTTGAAAATGCAGTTGATCCAAGGAAGAAGATTACTATCAAAGCCTATGATGAAGAGGAGAGAACTACCAAGGGAATAGTGGTATTACCCATACAAGTGGGACCAGTGATAAAAGACGTTGTGTGCCAAGTCCTAGATAGGGAGATAGCCTATAATATTCTCCTAGATAGACCATGGATTCATGCCATGAAAGCTATGCCTTCTACCTATCACCAATGCATAAAATTCCCTCATAACGGCAAGCAAGTCACCATCCAAGGTGACCTAAACCCCTTTCAGCATTGCAACTCTGTCCTCTCAAAACTCGATTGCATCATACCCAACAATAGAGCATCTACATCCCCTACCCCACAGCATGATTCTACCTTCGACGCTTCCTCATCCAAGCCCAAAGAGTAGAAAATTACCATCAAAGAAACAAGAGTAGGGGAATACTCCATCGAGCATAGCCTCAACTTGGCCAAAATGCCTTTATCTCCTAGATCCTTTGGGTGACCCAAGCATTTTCCAAAGCCATCTTCTCCTCTTGCACCTCCCACAACTCCCTTTGTAAAATGGGGGACCCTATTAGATGAAACAAAGGAAAGAGATGTCTTACAATGGCTCTACACTGAAGAAGAAGAGAACATACAACAAGAACCACCTAAGCTCCCAATGGAAATCTATAGGTGAGGTGAGTCTATCCTACACATAATGGGTTATGAAGGACAAGGCCTCATTAGCCTAAGAAAAGAAGGAATTATAGAACCCATTCAACCCTCTTCGTCCTCATTGGATAGAACTACAAAAGGTCTAGGATATAAAGATAAGGGAAAAGCTAAAGCAAATGCTTGTCTTGTGGAAATGATCCATACCCTTCAAGAGGATAGGGACACATATTCCAATGAGTATGAGTGGGATGAGCTGATAGAGCACTCCTATGATGAAAAAGAGGTTGACACCATTCAAACTTATAGCCCCTACCATGAGGGACAAACATTACCGCATAGACCGTTAGAGTGTGATTTGCCTATCCCTGAGAATACAACTTTTGAGGAAGGTTCAAGTTCTATCACAATAAATAATTTGGAGGAAAGTACCATCCCAAACACTCTCCCTACCAATACTCCTAGCATATCCATTCAAATTATCAATGAATCAGATCTATCCTCCAACTCCTTCCCTCTTGTGCATCCTGAGCTTATTGACTGGGATCTACAAGGAACCCCGCAAATAGATATGTTCCAAAAAGTTGATGCCTATATTGACTACATGGAACTTAGGGACCACCTACCTAAAGGAGATCATAAAGCTGGCTTCGCCATTCAACATAATACCGTGGCTTATTTCAGAGAGGGTGCCAAGACTTCCAGCCGCAAAAATATCAAAATAAAAACTGGATTTGATGGTGAAAACCACTCTGCGGCTATGTCAGATCCCAAAATAGTAAAAAGAAAGGACGCATCCGATGGCAAAAACCCAACTGTGGCACCTGATGATGGAAGGCTTGACACTCTCCCTGACGACATGCACTAGAAGTCTCAGATTGTTGTGGAACCTACAGAACTGGTTAACATTGTAATAGAGGAACAACCTAAGATCATTCACTTTGCTAAGTCTCTAACCCCACCAGAAAAGACTAAGTTTGTACCATTATTCAAGAAAAAGCAAGTTAATTTTCCTTGGTCATATGCAGATATGTTGGGGTTAGATCCATATTTGATTCTACATCACCTTCCGCAAGATCCAGGAGTGAAACCAGTGAAACAGAAGCTTAGAAAGATGCATCCACACATTGGACTGCTAGTAAAAGAGGAACTCAAGAAACTACTGGATGTAGGGTTCATCAGAGCTATAGACTATCTGGAATGGGTCTCCAACATAGTACCATATTCCAAACTTGATGGCTGAGTCAGACTATGCAATGATTTTAGAGATCTAAACAAAGCTTGCCGTAAGGATGATTTCTTGTTTCCAAACATAGATATCGTAGTCGACTTAACAGCAGGGCAAACCATGTTATCTCTCATGGATGACTTCTTGGGATACAATCAGATCAGGATAGCACTAGAAGACCAGCATAAGACAACTTTTACTTGCCCATGGGGCACTTTCTCTTGGAATGTCATGCCATTTGGGCTAAAGAACGTAGGAGCCACATATCAACACGCTATGACCACTATATTCCATGATATGATGCACGTCACTATGGAAGACTATGTAGATGATATCCTTGCAAAGTCACTCACAAGAGAATCACACCTGGATGTGTTAGAGAAAGTCTTTCAGAGACTAGAACAATTCAAAGTTAGGTTGAACCCAAAGAAATGTGTGTTTGGAGTCACCTTAGGCAAGCTCTTAGGTTTTATTGTATCAGCAAATGGAATAGAGGTGGACCCCACCAAAGTCAAGGCTATTATGGACATGCCACCACCCAAGAATCTTACTCAACTAAGATCTCTACAGTGCAAGCTACAAGCAATCCATAGGTTCATATCACAACTGGCAGACAAGTGCCAACCCTTCAGTTATCTCCTACATAAGAACATCCCATTTAGGTGGGATAAGAAATGTGAAGAGGCATTCGATAAACTGAAAGAGTATCTTATGAATCCACCTATTCTCATGCCTCCTATCCAAGGGAAACCACTATTACTTTACATATCTAATACACCCACAGCTCTTGGGGCCCTTCTAGCACAACAAGATTATGAAGGTAAAGAAAGAGCCGTCTACTACATCAGTTGCACATTGGTGGGCTATGAGTTGAAATACTCTCAGATAGAAAGATCATGCCTTGCAGTAGTTTTTACTTCCCAAAAACTCTGACATTATATGCTAGCACATCTAGTCAAACTTATTGCAAACATAGATCCACTGAAGTATCTACTAAGCAAAGTAGCTCTAACAGGTCGCCTAACCAAGTGGGTAATGCTCCTAAGTGAATACAACATTGAGTATGTAGATAGAAAGGCTATCAAGGGGTAAGTCATTGCTAATCAATTAGCAGATGCACCACTATAGGACACCACACCAATGCAATTTGAGTTTCCAGATGAATCCTTATTTAATATATCAACACATTCCTGGAAACTCTACTTTATGGGTCCTACACAAACCATGGATCAGGATCAAGAATCTTGTTTGTAACTCCTCATGGTGACACCATACTAAAGTCTTACCGTCTGTTAATCCCATGCACCAACAACATAGCAGAGTATGAGGCCTTAGTCATTGGTCTCAAAATTGCAACAGAGTGGAAAATTAAAGAGCTACACATTTATGGTGATTCTTAACTAGTGATCAATCAGGTCAATGATGATTACCAAACCAAATATTATAAGCTTGTCCCATACAAACAGATGGTTGAGGACTTTAAGGAATACTTTGTGATCATCTCTTTTGAGCAGATCCCTCGCATTGAAAATAAGGCAGTAGAATGAGTCACGATATGAGTTCTTAGTGGAATCCATTTAGCAACCAACTTATGATCTTCCTGAAACCCACTCCATATGCCTATTATTTGGATCTGATTCACCTTGGTACGGTAAGGTTTACACTTACCTCAAGGACAACACCCTCCCACCTGACTTATCTTCAAACCAACGATGAACCTTTATACGCCAAACCTCTCGTTATACCATTATTGCTGACACCCTATACCGACGTGGTTTAGATGGTACTTTACTCTGTTGTTTAGAATGAGAAGAATCCAAAATTGCCTTACAAGACGTACATGAAGGGATCTATGGAACACACTCTAGCGGTCCTTCCTTAGCTAAGAAACTCATGCATTTGGGTTATTATTGGCCGAACATGGAAACAGATTCATATCAATTTGTGAAGAAGTGCAAGTAGTGCCAGATACATGGGAACCTGATACATGCACCAGCTCAAGAGTTGAGACCTTTAACGACACCTTGGCCCTTTTGTCAATAGGGACTCGACCTTGTAGGCAAAATCCATCCTCCATCATCTAATGACCACAAATTCATCATAACCGCCACTGAGTATTTTACCAAGTGGATTGAAGCCATCCCCCTCACCACTGTCACAGGTAAACAAATCTCCTCATTCATCCTTAATTACCTCATCTACAGATATAGAATTCCCTCATCCATTATCACAGATAATGGAAGACCCTTCAAAAAATAGGATGTCCAAGAACTCTGTGATCAATTCAAAATCCAACACCGTTTCTCCACACCCTATTACCCCCACGGCAATGGCCAAGCAGAAGCATCCAACAAAACAATCTTGAAACTCCTCAAGAAAACAGTCAACGATGCTGGCCATGATTGGCACATCCAACTCAATCCCGCTCTGTGGGCCTATCGAACCAATATACACACTCCCATAGGTGCTACCCCTTATGCCCTTGTCTATGGATCAGAACCCATTTTACCCATTGAGGTCGAGTTACCATCTCTAAGGGTGTCATTAAAAGGTCTCATAACTGATGAAGAGTACATAATTTTTAGATTGCAAGAGCTAGAGCTGCTAGAGGAAAATAGAGAGGAAGCCTTCAATCATATCAAGGCATATAAGAAAATGATGTTAAGAAGCTACAACCATAGAGTTTGCACAAGAGTCTTTAAGGTTGGAGATCTAGTAGTTAAGTAAAATCCCCGCAATCAACAGGATTGGGAAAAGAAAGGCAGGTTTGAGCCCAACTGGCTTGGGCCTTATGTGATTGTTGTTGCCTATGGATCGGGGGCATATTAGTTGGCAACATCAGAAGGTGAGCTATTCGATGACCCAATCAATAGTATGCATCTTCACCAGTTCTATACCTAAGAGAACCCCAATGTAAGGGGGGCATAAAATACAAAAAAAACCAAAAAAACCAAAAAAATACAAAAAAATCAAAAAATTAGAAAAAAACAAAAAAATCGTCCTTTGGTGAAAACCTGGCAAATAGGCACCTTGGATAGGTACCATGATGAAAACCTAGCAAATAGGCGTCATGTGTACTTTTATCTTTCATGCAAATAAAAGCAAGTGGTGAAAAATTGGTAAACATGCATTACTTGTGATAAATCGCTTCCTCCATATTTGGGAAACCAATCACTTTGTGTCCATTCTTCCTTCAGTCATGTCCCATTCAATCCATATCTATTCCATGATAAAAACCTAATGATAACCTATCATGGCTTGATAATCTATCTCTTTTGTCACCTTGTCAACCAAGGTCTTATCCAATATCCTATCTGTTGGTGATTGTTTTGATGCAATCATAACAATTAGTTAAAATTCACATAAAATGAACCAAAACTGACTTGAAAGATATGAAGGAATCGGTTAAGATTCACTTAATCCCAAGTTTAATATGGTCAAGTCTTGACCTGTTGGGCAAATTCAGTTGGTCAATGTGAAGCTGTAATGTTCAAGGGGCCTTAGGGTGAAAGCAAGAAACTCAGTCCACATATAGGGGAAGTTGCGCAGGAAAAAAAAATGCTACCAGTAATGGGTACCCGTTTTCAAAGAAACGGGTACCCGTTTAGGAATAGGCACCCGAACCTAAACGGGTACTCGTTTAGTAATGGGCACCCGAGCCTAAATGGGTACCCGTTTTTTTTCAGGTGTGCGTTACTAAACGGGTATCCATTTTTAAAAAACTATATATTTTAAAAAAAAGAGCCTTGCGGGCTCATTTTCTCCCACAGAGGCCGACAGCGACAGCGGACTGTTGAGAACAGGTACGCGTTGCCAAAGACCAAACAAGGAAAACAGCAGAGATTTTTTTGCCCTCTCACCTCCTCTCGCCACCTCGTCACCACTAAGCTCTTCCAGGTTGGTTCTCTGCCTATCTTTAGCTTGTTTTAAATGTTTTTTTTTTCTAATTGTAGGGTTAAAATGAAAATTAGGGTTTTATTTGTTATTTAAGGGTTTTACTTGTTATTAGAATTTTATGATTTTTTTGTGATTGTATGTTACTGCAAACCCTAAAACCATGTTACTGCAAACCCTAAAAAACTTAAACTATAAACCCGGTAAAACTTAAACTATAAACCCTAAAAAACCAAATTATAAACCCTAAAACCATGTTGTACTACAAACCCTAAAAACCTAAACTATAAACCCTAAAAAACTAAATTATAAACCTTGAAACCATGTTGTACTACAAACTCTAAAAACATAAACTATAAACCCTAAAAAACCAAACTATAAACCCTAAAACCATGTTGTCCTGCAAACCCTAAAACCATGTTGTCCTGCAAACCCTAAACCCTAAAAAACCAAATTAGTATATGTAATAATGATAAAAGGGATAAGTTTGAAGATGAAAATGTATCAAGAGGAGGCATGTAGGATGATTCAGTGTTGATGATTAACTTAGGGTACACTAATGATAAAAGGGATAAGTTTGAAGATGAGGAAATCATGTCTACATGCAAATAATTTTAGAATGAAGACCTAGGAGGTCTATAACCAATACCATTCATAGAATGATATTCATTAGGATCAATAGGGACCTTAATGCCTTATTTTTGTTCTAAGTGACTATGCACCTATAACTAGATTTTGTGAGGATATCAAAACTAAGCCTATAAATTTGATTGCAACTCTTCAAAAGAAGTAGGATCAATGTCAGAGGCATGCCCAACACAAGAGGTATATTCAAATGATCCTTTAATAGAGGAAATGGATGCCTCATTAGATTGCGATGCCAATGTTGTAGTTGTGATTTTAGGAATCTCAAAATGTGACAAGTCTATCTTATACTCTCCAAAAAAGAAGGTGTGAAATCTGAGGGACTCCAATCATCACCAGTCCATGTACTAGAAGAAGAGGTGAATATTTAGCCACATCATCAATAGGAGTTGTATTTTTTGTGAGGATAAAGAAGGCATCACATTTTGAAGCAGTAGTGAAGAATTATGCTTTTTCCCAAGTTTAATTTGTTGACAATATTGTAATGGATCGGGGTCTACTTTTATTGTAATTTTTTTATTCCCATGGACAAATTGAATATATTAATATTTAAATTTGATGGGATGGCACCCATGGTATGAATAGATTGCTTACCTAAAAGGGGATTATAAGAAAGGAAAACCAATACCACATGCACCATGGTTGGTAATGTGATAGGGCCCAATTCTATAGGAAAAGTGATGTTTCCAAGGGCTTTCTGACTTATGTTTTAGAAACCCATAATTGATATAATAGAAGACGAAATATAAGTTGTATTTATATTTATGTGATTTAGAAAATCTACCCCAAATACATTAAGACCAGAGATATTATATCTATAAGGGTACACACTTTCCTACAATAGAATTTACACCAACAATAATCAAAATGGGTTCATTTTGTTTTTACACTTCAGCAGAAGGTAACTCATATTGTTGGAATACAATGTTGTAGTATTGGTATATATGTAGTCTAACAAGATCACTATTGGTATAAATGTAGTATTGGTAATAAATGTAGTATAAAAGTAGCATGCAATGTTCAATTAAGTCATAATCTGTACCGCTCTTTTGAGACACATGAGAAGCCTATAGTAAAATTGGAGTTAATATAGGAAGAGAAATAGGAATGAATTTTTGTTGCCTATTCCCATAGGTATTATAGGTACATGAGCTACCACTTGATAGTCAGGAGGAGGTACTACGTGATAATTAAGAAGAGTCTTAGGTGTATTACATGTGATAGCTCTAGCAAATTGAGTATAATGCTATTAATTAGAAAATATAACTTTTCTAAGTTAAGAGCAATAAATGAATATAAATGAAATACTATTTACAAAATTTTGGAATTTTTTTTATGAACTGAAGCGGAACTAAAAAATACAATACAAAATAGACCTATCACTAGAGAGAGGGAGCCTCCACCTATAATGTCAGGGCATCACGTAGACATCTTCATGTCACACCGTCATCTATTTGGAGGAGTAAAAACAACAGGATCTAGAAATTGGTATGAAAAACTAAAGCTAGGTTTAAACCAAGGTTTGAAGGAGAAAGAGGGAATTTAGGAGATGGAAAAATAAGACTCAATCAAAAAAATTAAAGGGGAATAATATGGATATAGAGAGGACTAATATGGGAGAAGAAAAGAAATAATATGAAAGATACAAGTGATGAAAAATAAAGTAGAAATGAGAATCTAAAATGAAAAATTGAGGAAAGAAAATGGTTTAGAAAGAGGTCCAGGCCGATTTTATATATTTTCATACAAAAATAGAAGTCCAAATAATGTGATAAATGATCAGAGAAAATAATCAATGATAGTTAAACAAACAAGACAATGGAAATAGAAATTGACACCGGATTAGGAAAAAGTAAACTATAAATACAAGGGTTTACATGCACTTGTAGGAGATGGTTACCACTACAAATGGACTCAAAATAAACATTAACTAATAAATTAATACAAGGGTTTACAAATGGACTTAAAATAAACATTAACTATAAATGGACTCAAAATAAAAGTAGAAGATGGTGCAAAATAGTAAAATATGTCACAATTGAGCTTAACTTAGAAGCTAGAAGTAGCCTGATTAATAGAGAAATGGGAATCTAATACACTTGGCATGCACTTTTAAATTTGGAATATATAAGGTGTCAAAATGTAACTTCCATTATAATTTTGAGAAAAATGATGATACGACAAGGTTGTTAGGTAGAGTGACATCTTGGTGTATGACTAGGACCTAGAACCTGCAACCTTGTCCACTATGTGAAAATGATCTAAAAATTTAGACATAGCTTTATGTTGTAATTTTTTGCATAACTTCCTCTTGGTAATTTGTGAGATCTTTTTTCTAATTATTCCATATTTTATCTATAAATACCAATTCTATGGTTACCACTACAAATGGACTCAAAATAAACATTAACTAATAAATTAATACAAGGGTTTACAAATGGACTCAAAATAAACATTAACTATAAATGGACTCAAAATAAAAGTAGAAGATGGTGCAAAATAGTAAAATATGTCACAATTGAGCTTAACTTAGAAGCCAGAAGTAGCCTGATTAATAGAGAAATGGGAATCTAATACACTTGGCATGCACTTTTAAATTTGGACTATATAAGGTGTCAAAATGTAACTTCCATTATAATTTTGAGAAAAATGATGATACGACAAGGTTGTTAGGTAGAGTGACACCTTGGTGTATGACTAGGACCTAAAACTTGCAACCTTGTCCACTATGTGAAAATGATCTAAAAATTTAGACATAGCTTTATGTTGTAATTTTTTGCATAACTTCCTCTTGGTAATTTGTGAGATCTTTTTTCTAATTATTCCATATTTTATCTATAAATACCAATTCTATAGTTCAAAAACCCTCTAAAAATGGTTAAAGAGGAATGAAGTAGGAAGGAGAATATAATATTTTAGGGAAATGTTGGATTAATTTAAGGAGACATTGGTATGAGGCATCATCATTTGATCATATTATATGATAAACTTGTGCATGTGTTTAATTTTCAAGTATTACGCGCTCTCTAAATGCATGGATATTTTAAACTAAATCATTTATAGATCTATTCTAGATTAAGTTTAAATTTATAGATATTTGTTTGTAAGTTTTCAATATGTATATATATTTGTGAAATTATACATTTGTAAGTTTTTTATATGAATTTACATATTTGGAAATTTGCAGGAGACAGATCTAATGGATGACCAGAGTCTAGATGAATTTTTAATAGATGACATTCTTTATGAAACCCCCCCACCCCGTGATCCACCTGAAAACCCCCCACCCTGTGATCCACCTCAAAACCCCCCACCGTCTCCACCTCAAAACCCCCCATCCCCTCCACCTCAAAACCCCCCACCCCCTCCATTTGATGAGGCCCAATTGCAGAAAAAACATTAATGAAAATATTAATACAATTGAGGAGAACATTAATTTGATTAATAATCAACCTCACTTGATGCCTCCTCATGTGGTTCGGTTTGCATCTTCAATGCAAACCATTATTGATTCTGTTAGGTCTATCGATGCAGACCTAAATAGATTTCAGCTTTGGCGGGAGGAGAGGAGGCAATTCTATGTGGATGGTCTTTCATATAAAGACATCCATGACCTCCACATTACAAAACAAACATTAGCCCCATATTTTCGTCACCCAAAAACTAATCAACCTATAGCTGCAACAAAAAAAAGAATATCAATTAAGTGGTGTACGCATGAGGGGATTTCGAGACATTTTTGGGATCGGTGGTGGATGGTGTTTGATCACCCACCACATGCTAATTGTGAGGTGCCGCTATATTTTTTGAGAAAATTATGGGTGGAGTTTCAATTGGGTCAAAAACCCAATTATTTTGATATGAGAGATTTTCAGGGTGTTGGTCGTGGCATGCCACAACACAGACCAGGGGCACGAGTTGACCCTAATCAACCTGTTCCTCCTGCTCCTATGGTTGCTCCTGTTTTGCCCACGATTCCTGCACCTATTCAGCAACAGTCAGTTTTGTCGACATTAGGAGCATTGAGTAGACTCTCAGGCAATCTCACTGAACAAGCTGCCCACATGGCAGCTGAATTCAGTGGTGGAGAGCATCATGGAGGAGTCGATGCATCTCAACATAGAGCCCCAAGCATTTCAGGGGCACATTTGTGTACAAATTGCAATAAACCGTGTTATGTTCCTGCTCCTACATCCACATCAGATGCAGCTACAGCTGGAGTGGAGTCATACTTGGATCTACTATATTCAGATGATAATCCTACATAGGTACATTGACCACATTTTATTAAATATTTCAAGTGTATAATTTGAACGTAGATCAAAATTTTTATAAATAATTTAATGAATTAATATATAATTGTAAACTATTTGTTGTACAGATCTCAAGCCGCTCTAGGGCCACATCACGATTTGATACATTGAGTTTTGCATCGACAACTGTAGAGATTGGCACACCTTACGGGGTAAACCAATATATCTTAACCCTAAAACCATATGTATCTAATTCTAATTTAAATTTTCTTTTGAAACTTATCAATATTATATTTTAAATTAACAAACTGTGTATAATTAAATAAATAACTATATACATACATGTATGTGAAACACTACTATTGCAACGAGGCTCAGGTCATGTGGCAGTTCCCATGTCTGACCGACCACATGGCTCAGGTGTTTCTTCCATTGATCATGCCTGAGTATTCCCTGGTGTGTGTTTTAAAAAATTGTACTAAATTTGTACTAAGTTTCTTTTTTTGAGTTTATATAAATTTATATATGCACCCATATATATGTTACAAGTGTAGGATGATAGGAGTGAGACTATTGGTCAGGTTGGTACTTAGGGACAAATTCATGAGCCATCTACACATTTTCAGGTCCTAAACTTTACTTTAAAATTTTCTATATGTGCAATTTCTAGGTCTTTTTTTGAGTTTATATAAATTTATATAAGCACCTATATATATGTAAGTGCAGGATGATAGGAGTGAGACTATTGGTCAGGTTGGTACTCAGGGACAAATTCATGAGCCATCTACACCTTTTCAGGTGCTAAACTTTACTTTAAATTTTTCTATATGTGCAATTTCTAGGTCTTTATATGCTAATTTTAAATTCTAACTTATTTCAAACTTGCTTTATTTGAAATTCTAGCAATTAGCAAGTCAAACTTTTGGTCACGAAGATGAAACAGTTATACCACCTGCACAACAAAATGTGGGAAGTGAGACGGTAATTTAAATGCACACTTTAAAGCCTACATTTAAATATTTAATTTAATATGCCATTTTTAAAATTTTTAAATCTAATTGCAAGTTCTTTCTCTTGTGTGTACAGCATGAGGTAGATCCATCCATTTCACGAGGAAGAAAGAGGCCTCTTTCAGATTTGAACTTGAGTGATGATCATCCCTGACATAGAGTTTCATTTCATAGACTAAACTGTATGATGTGCACATTATTTTTTATATATGTCGTTCCAAGACTTTGACTATATATGTCAAACTTGCTATTACATGTTCTAGATATATTTCAGTATTTCATGAACTGTGATTTGTATTTATTTATATGCTGATGATGAGTAGATGTTTTAAAGTACACATTTCATGGGTCCTACCTAGATATTTTATAGTATTTCATGGACTTATCTAGATCTAGATCTACATGTATTTATTATTGAGTATATATGCTTGAATGTAGTTTAGTATGTTAAATATGCTTCATTGTTAAATATGTTAAATATGCTTCATTGTTCACTTCTAGATTATAAATTATTTAATTGAGACATGTTAGAAGATTTCTCTCTACTACATTTTTAAATTTTTAAGAAGTGATTAAATGCATTATGGTTCAATAGTTTTTCTTGAAATAGTGAATAATCTATTAACTGCCTCACAAACCTAAATTAAGTTAATTTACATAGTGGAATAGATAGGTAAATGGTGTTACAATTATCTAATAGATAAGTTTGGTGTTACAATTATCTAATAGATAAATTTAGGGCACTTTATAACAAGGTAATTTACCTAGGATAAACCTACAAAATCATGATAAAATGATAAGGATGTTAGACTCACCTAGTTAGCCTCAATTGAGATACATGTTCCTTTAAATGATTGTGGTCATCCTTTGATTACAAAACCTTCAATATAGATCATTTGTATAGTCCTTGAAATTTTATTAATTTGCAACCGAGACTTTGTTATCATCTTTCTTACTTAACCACTATAATAGCCAAAACTTCCTTGCAATTTTACGCGTTCAGTTATTATTCAACTCAAGTCTTTTTTGATCTTTTCTTACTTCCCCCTTGGCCTTTGGAAGTTGAATCACATATAGTTTCTCATAAAGGAAAGGAATTAAAGAAGAGATTCCTATGAATATTTTCCCAATTCAAAATTACTTTACATCTTCAACATACCTAGTTCCTAGTGTGGATTTCATATTTGTTTGGTTTAATTTTTTTGAATTATAATATAGGTGTTCTACTTAGGGGACCCATCCTTACTAAATAGTTTAGAAAACATATATAAATGAGTGTGCTAACAACCCAAGACTAGGCATAGCAATAGAAAGCACAACATCCCATAAAGGTTTCTAAACTACCCATACGCAACTATATCAATACCCCAATACATATAGCAAGCACAAAACTCCAACACAACTAATAGAAAGCTAAAAAACAGACAAAACACCAAACCACATCAACATCTTGAGGGAGCTTTGGCACTCCCTAATGCATCGTTCCCACTCCTCATAGAGGGATTTCCATTTGTCATAGGCCCTATTGTGCACACCATTCCCAGACACACTTACAAGCTCCACCAAAAGAACCTTTTGACACTTTACATTCTCTAGTCCATGAAACTTCACACATTTCTAGACCTCTACACATTGTATAGAACAAATGACAATTAATCCATAAACTCGGGGTAGCTAGATGCCTCACTTCGATACATCACATATGGATTTAAAAATGAGATACTTCCAACTTCCTTTACCTTCAATCAACCACCTCTAATGGCTATCTAAAATGTGCATTAAAAGACTAAGACAACATCTCAAATGTGGAACATTTAAACTTGCATCACACATAAATAAATAGTATACAACACAAGAATGAACTTGGGAGAAACTCTCAACTAGGCATAAAATTCTCAAAAGAGTGAGCAATGCTTCTAATGACACTAATTCATAATATATAATGGCTTTTACACAGCCTTAACATGACTTAAATTATCCAAATGCACAATTCTCCACACAATATAAGCTACAAAAAAAATTATCACAATTTGAAATTATTCAAGAAGTAGCATTCAATTCTTGTAGAGAAACTAAATCTTTTAAAGAAGAAACTATCTAAAGAAATTCATTTGAATCTTATCCACACAATATAAGCTACAAAAAAATTTATCACATTTGGATTTAATTATTTAAGTAGTATTCAATTCTTGTAGAGAAACTAACTCTTTTAAAGAAGAAACTACAAGGAAATTCAAATTTCTTATCCACACAATATAAGATACAAAAAAATTTATCACAATTTGAAATTATTCAAGAAGTAGCATGAACAATTCTTGTAGAGAAACTAGAACTCTTTTAAAGAAGAAACTATCTAAGGAAATTCATTTGAATCTTATCCACACAATATACTTGATCATCGATCACTGTGAAAACCTCTTGACTAACATGATTGTCCTATTTGTGTCATGAGTGTCCTATTTGTTTCATGACTATCCTAAATTTGTTTTATTATTGTCATATGGATTTTTGCAATGGAATTTAGATGATATAGCCTCATTATGACTGATTTTTAGATTTGAATTGCTCTTGTGAGAACATCTCAATGATTTATGACAGTCTAGATTGAATACATGGCAATAATCTTCATGCATGACTATTTAATACCTTACCTATGCATGACAACCCTCATTATTACCTTAGCAGTCGTAAATAGAGTTCTACAACACCAATGATTACACCTAGGCATTCATAGAGGTGATATTAAACCATGTTTCAAATATGCAAACTATCCTAGGACTATTTGGACCTTTAAAGTTATCATGACACTACTTTTCAACATTTGTGCATTTAAATAATATTTAAAATAAATGCTAAATCAACACATCTCAAAACATAGCTAAAGTGGGTACAAAAATGATACAAAAAATACAAACTATATATACTTATTAAACCTCTACACTAATAGCATAGATCATAAAATAATATTCAATCCGTGAAAATTAAATGCATAGATCATAAAAAGAGTCTCAAAACAAAAAATAGGTCCATTATTAAACATATGAGTATATCTATACAATTAGCTTATAGGTCCATGTTATTAGTTTGACATGACTACAAAATTGATCTACAATTTACATTATGATCAAATCTTGTAGTGGCAATCATGGAAAAATCTACTTGTAGGATACACCTGCAAGAAATAATGAATGTAAATGAGAATGAAAGAATATGTACCAAAAACACAAAATATTAATGCTATATGTACTAAATAACAGAAAAGAGGATACAAAGACGATGGCTTAAGGGGAGCTAAGAGGATGTCTTAAGGGGATACATAAGAGGATGGCTTTAGGGGATGTATAAGAGGATTAATTAAAAGGGGAGCTAGAAGAGGATGTCTTAAGGGGATACAAAAGAGGATAGCTTACTTGGAGAGATGTACACTAGTCAATTTACAAAGTATAAAATAAAACTTGATGGCTTAAGGGGATGTAAGAGGATGGCTTAAGGGGAGCTAAGAGGACATCTGAATTAAGGGGATGTACAAGCGGGTGTCTTTAGAGGATGGATGATAAATATTTGAGTATATATATATGTAATTACCTAATTTGCATTCAATTTTAGTTGAAGACTACAAAATTGACCTCACATACTTGTATGGTGATAACTTCTATTGACAATCATGTAAATTTGACTACTTGTCTAGGGTACACCTACAAAAAGTAATGTTCAAATGTACAAGTAAATTAACTATATATTTCCATGAGTCGATACAAAATTTAAGACAAGGGGAGTAATATAGAAGCTGAAATGAGAATGAAAGAATTTAACTTGGGGATGTAAGAGTATGGTTTACTTACCTGAAAATTTATTCCATTGTACCATCTGCATCCTCATTTTTTTGTAATGCATCTATAATTGACTCATGTTCTTCCATCGAAAGTGTCCATAACTATTTATTAGAAGGTTTGCCTTGATATCTGACTAGTTTTATATTTGTTGCCACAACCAAATGTGAGTAGTGTATGATCTTCTTATGTGTTTCATAATCTTCAAATGCAGGCACACCATTCCTTCTTATTAGATATTTTCGTAGCCAAGTGCCAACAACAACCACATAACCTGTTGGATACTCCATGTTATCATCATCTACTCTAGAATGTAACAACTTTTGTTTTGTCTCAACACATCGAGCCAACCAATACTCAGTTTCCTCTTCATTGCCCTCAGATGCAATAACAGCATAGACATGTCCTACAAAAAAATTATGTAATTCAATAAAGTGTGACATGTATCTAAATCACATAAATTTGTGCATGCATACATATATAATTAATTATATACAGGATGTATAAAAAAATGACAATAAAAAAAATTGAAAACAAAAGTACCTTCTTGTACAAGCTCTAAAACACGATCATAGTCATCTAATGAAAACATTTGATTATCATCTTCAATTGTTGTTTCAAGTTGATCTTGTGTTTCTGCAGGTGTCAAGGATCTTTGTTTCCATTCTTCAACCCATTCTGTATTTTCACATGCTCCCCAATCACCTGTAATACAAAATTGACAAAAACATGCAAGCTCCCTAGTCCATATAGTCCATGTGCTTGCATTTGAACTCTTAAATGAATGCCATTTTGTTGATCTAGTTATTGTCTCACAATCAAGTCGAGTAGGAATATTCTCTTCTTCAACTAACCAAAAGAATCGTCGAATTGTAGAGTTCTGACTTGATCCCGTAGATAACTTTTCATTACACCAATCCACAATTGCACATGCATCTCTAAATTTGGTTGTATCCTCAAATTTTAGTTGCTCTCTAGCAAGAGCTCTTTTCACACATGCTCCAGCTCCATCATGTTCTCCTTTACCATGTCCATCTTCAAAAAAACTCCACATATGTTGGATATTGATTTCTTTGTGAGCCCTACATAGCTAATAAAATATTCTTGCTTTTTTGAATTGCCCTGTACAATTATCTGACCATATGAAATGTTGTGTCATCTGGATTCCTCTTTGTTTTAAACTTTCATAAAATTTTGTGAAACAATATTGCACAAACTCTGAAGAGTGTAACCGGTTATCACTCAAATAGAAATGATACTCCCTCAAAAATTTTCTATTATCTTTTGTACTATCATCTACATGTCTATATACAATATGAACAAATATGGCCCCTTGCACTGAATTATAATACTGAGATTGAATTTCCTCTTGTGGAGCAAGAGTATAGTTTTCTGCAAAGTCAACCACTGATAGGATAGTTCCAATTGGAAAGGAGTTTTTACATGAATGGAATTGTCCATCAAGCCACCGAGCATATTGGGAGTGTTTGACATATTTGGATACAATATTATCCTTAAAATCTTTGATGAATGCATGCACACAAATTTTTTCAGTGACTAACTCACAACGTTTTCTAATTTTTCCATCCTTTAAAGAATATTCAACATTCTTGAATCTTTTCACATCCACTAATTGTTGTCTAAATTCATGTGAAATATTTTCATGCATACATTCTCCTAACAATGAAAAGTTGCCACATCTATTGCATTGTCCAGAAATACATGCTTTTGAATAAAATAAGTATCCAGTAGATGTTTCACAAAACAAACCTGCTACAAACTCCTTAATTGTTTGAGGTGGCATATTAATACCACATTCCTGCATAATTTCGTCAGTATGCAAAGTAGAATGTATATATCGAAAAAAATCATAATAATAATGAAATTGCACATGAGTTTTACAACAACAAGAGATTTGTTGTTTATTAATTTTCACATACCAAGGTTTACATTTCTCAAAAGATCTTTGGCTTATGGTAATATTAAAAGGTTCTAACACTAAATCATCTAAGAATTTTTTATATAATTCAGTTTGAGTCATGTCTAATAGATGTTTTGGATGAGGATCACGAATTTTAGACCCCACTCATAATTTTAAAACATCTCTAACATTAGATGATACCCTTGTATTATCATGCCAATATTTTTCAATTAAAGATTTAATTTCACTATTTAATTTCATGTCATACCTTGGGAGTCTACCACTAAAACTCCAACATTAGTTAATTGGATCTTTTTCAATAGATTCTCTTCTCTTTGCTGCTCTTCTCAAAGTTTTAGGATTTATCTTTAGAATTTCACTTGTCTTACTTATCATTCTTTTATTAGAAGATGATTTATTGACTAAAGCAGTTGTTATAGCTCTTCGTGCTGCATTGCTATCTTTAGATCGACTCTTTTTACCAATAGAATCAATAGCATTAGCAACACTAGATAAAACTTGTTTCATTGATTCATCTTTTTTTTTAGATTTTATAAAGATGCCTAACTTTTTCATTACTTTTCGCAATTTCCACATCTTCATCAATTGCATCATAAGTTGACATTGAAATCCAAGTCTTTTTCTATAATTTTTTTTTTATATAATCTATTTGCATGAGTTCTCATTTGCCTCCAAGAAATCTTACCAGGAAGATTATCTAAGACATTTCTTTCAATCTCAAATAAAACATTTTCATTTTCACTCCTAAAAGGAATATCATTCTCATTCATATCATCAATAGGTGGGTTTGAAGACATACCTGGATTTGTTTCTATAATCGTGTTTTCCATATCATTGAAAGTTAGCTCCGAAGACACACCTGGATTTGTTTCTATAGTTGTGTGTTCTATATCATTGAAAGTTGGCTCCAAAAACACACCTGGATTTGTTTCTATAGTCCTGTTTTTCATAACATTGAAAGTTGGCTGTGAAGACAGACCTGGATTTGTTTGTATAGTCGCATTTTCCATATCTTCGAAAGTTGGGTTTGAAGACATACATGCATTTGTTTCTATAGACACATTTTCTTCCAAATTCACCATTTCCACATTTGCATCATCTACATTCATCCCATCATTTATACTCTCTTGAATGTCTTTCTCTTCAATACTCATGGAACTAGATGCTTCAATATTCTTCATCTCTTAAATCCTTGCTCTTCTATCTCTTTGCCTTTTGGCTTCCTTCTCTTTATTTGCTTCAATTTCTTGAGGTGTCATTACCCTCCTTTATTTTTTTCTTTGACGTTGATTTGATCCCATGATTACCAAACCCTCTTGATAAAATAACAATTGATACTTAATCCAATTTCATAATTGATGTCCTTATTTGAACTTTTGAAGTAGAATTAGATGTAGATCCTTTGTTCCATAGATTTTGAAGTAAAAGGTAGATGTAAAAACAAAAACCCTCTTTCTTTATTCCTCTTGAAAATAGCTCATGCACTTGATTTCACTTCAGAATTGTTCATATGATTGACTCCTTTCTAAATCTGAATAGAATATGACCTATCAAGAGATTCCACAAAACAATTGTAAGTAAAAAAATACAGAAATTGTCGCTGTCGCACCGTACTGATCAGACTTGCAAGTTGCAGGGATATAGTGAAAGTACTTTTTTTCCTAATTTAGGAAATAACAGATATAATAGAAATGAGTACCCATTATAAAATGGGTACACATTATTGAAAACATAACGAGTACCCGTTATGTAACGGGTACCCGTTTTATAACAGGTACCCGTTATGTAATGCGTACCCATTTTATAATGGGTACCCGTTATTTGAAATTAGAAATCTCCGCTCGCCTTTTCCCTGACCTTTGCTTGGGTTTTAGGCTCGGGATATGCATAGTTGACCGACCTTGCGCCTTGGACCTGCAAGTTTTTTTCTAAGTACAAAATAAGAAGAAACACTGAGTTTACCTGTATGGCTGAGGGCTTTTTTTTTTGAATTTTTTTACGAAATGAAAACCCATTACAGATGACATTGTCTAGTTTTCAAATATATAATTTTTTTTGTTATTGGACATTTTCTTCTATTTATTATTTAATTTATAAGCAAACTAGTCCAAAAACTTGAAATGACAGGTGTTTGTATTTTTTTAATAACTTTTAATTTTTTAATTTAAAAAAAAAAAACTATATGTCATCAATCTACACATCATTCTTTACACAATGAAAAAAAAATTTAATTTTATGATTTTTTTTACTCAAATTATGTTGGCCGTACACGAGGGGTTTTCAAAAGTACCAATTAGGCCTAATAAAAAATTAATAAAAATAATTATTTCAAAAAAAATTATAAAAAAATATCCTCATCAAACTTCACTGTACTACACATGTTTTCCCAAAAGGATTTTGAAAAATAATTTCATTTAGGTCAAATTATGTTGGCCGTACACGTGCATGGTATGGTAAAAAAAAAGTGACTTTTAAATAGTGGTTTTTAGAAATGCCTATTGAAAATTAATTTGTATCATCTGGGTATTGAAAAAAA
Source organism: Cunninghamia lanceolata (assembly GCA_027924645.1). NCBI lineage: Eukaryota > Viridiplantae > Streptophyta > Pinopsida > Cupressales > Cupressaceae > Cunninghamia > Cunninghamia lanceolata. The sequence goes on along the minus strand of BSBN01000165.1, from coordinate 5,356,529 downwards.
TTACATATTTAGAAACTAGACTAAGTATTACATTTTATATTTAGCGACTTTTTTAAAGATTCCATCTCTAACTGCTTCAAATTTTAAGGTCAAATGTGACAAATTCTAAAAATCAGGGAAAACACTTCCACTTTTTGGCCAAAAAGTGGACCCTACTTCTTGCACTGACCCTTTACGTAGTTTAGGGTTTCCTATTGGTTAAATGGACTTAAACTATGCAAAGGATTAATAAATATCAATATGTTGTTCATTCCTTTTGCATAAAAAATGTTACTGTGCTGCAAAGCTTTAAATGGTTTTCTTGAATTATTGCAGCTTTCTCCTCTTCAATATTGTGAAAAACTGTCTACTTTCAACTCTGTTATGCATGATATTTTTTAAATATGAGACAAATTTCCTTTAAGTTTCTACGTTTTAAGCTAAGTATTTTCAGAGGGGTTGGGAAAAGTTAGAAAGATCTAATATAAACATCATTCATTCTACCAAAGGATCTAGTTGTTCTGTTATCCACTGTATAAGTATTGCAGCAATTTGATCAAATCCACAGACAAAACCTTAAATGTATATTCTGAGCATTTTCACAAACATACACCTAAGATTGCAAGCTCTAAGAGAAAATATTTCAAACACAAAGAAGAGCAGGAAAACACTCAGAAGATAGATGCAGAATTCCAGATTCAATTGTATTAGAAACAGACAATCATATAAGATTTACAATGTCTGAATGACTCTTAGCTTCATTGACCAAACTACAGAAAACTTACAAGCTTTATAGATATAGTAAGGAAGCTAGATGTTCCACGCATTACTTATTGCAGACACAGGTGACCTCCTTCTTCTACTTCTAAACTAAACTAAAATACTATTTTTACAAATTCTTGTTGTTACAAATCTCTATGTAGCCCCTGTGTAAAGTTTTACAGTGCATAGAGGCACAATATATAGACTTTGATTATCCTCAATACAACTCAAAACCTCTAGTTTAAACCCTAGTTCAAACCCCTGGTTACGATATAAATGTTGGAGATCAAATCTCTCAAAATATCTCTGAGCATATGTCTAATCTGGGCGAAATATGCCATTTTGGAAACTCTAGCAGCTCAATAATAACTTCTGTGGTCTGTTGAAATAATGTCTTCAACTGCATTTTGTCTTCATCAGTGAAGACCCTTGACTTCTTCGCACTTCATCCTTATCTTCCTCTGCTCCTGAGATTTGATTTCCTCCGTGATGTCACCGCCATTAAGTTTAAGCTCCCTCCTCAACTGCAAACCTGCAAAAATAGATAAGCAATAAGTATCATTTCATTCAATAAACAGTAGGAACTGAAACATTTGTTAAATCAAGTCATGACTGTGTGAACACAAGTATCGGGCCGTAAATCTGTGGAAATCGCGTAAAAAAAAAGGTCTATACAGGTTCAAAATAGTCGGGTCAACCATTGTTGACCAAAAATATGCCTTCAGGCTTCAAAAATAACCTCTAAATTCCTATTGCTCTAATTTCCCGCTTATTTTCTTGTGTTTAAATCCATGTATATTGATATACATGCTGGGCTCGACGCTTCCATTAAATCGGATTTCAATTTCCTTTTAATTCTGGTTTGTATATGGCAATTGTATATCAGTTTGTATATCTTAATGTACAAGCCAAAAATATACAAGCAATTAATTCTATTTAAACCACTCCTCAATTCTGCCCCATGTACATATGCATTGTATCCTCCGATATACAAGTTGGATGCGATACAAGCAATAGATTGTTTTTGATTTCCTTTGGGTTCCGCAATGCACATAGTGCAATGTATATCTCAATATACATTGGACGTAATACATTAGTTTAACCCGATTTCAATCTTTTCAATTCTGGCTTGTATGTTTAACCTTTCATATCAGTTTGTATATGGGAAAGATACAAATGCAAAATATACAAGCATTTTCACCTTTTTAATTTCTCTTTCAAGTCCGCACTACATATGTTATTTTGTATCTTTCGATATGCATTGTTTAAAGCGTACATGGACTTAACCCTGTTTGATAAATTTTCAGTTTCGGGGTTGTATATTTCGTTGTATGTTCCAATATACATAATGTAAAAGATACAATGACTTAACTCCATTTAATAACCCCTTCAAATCCGAGTTGTATATGGGCCTTGTATATTTCGTTGTATGTTCCAATATACATAATGTAAAAGATACAATGACTTAACTTGTTTTAAACAGTCCGCCAGGTCCGTGTTGTATATGTGCATTGTATATTTGTATGCTATTTAAACATACAAGGCGGCGGAAATACAACCATAAAACCTCTTTTCATAATATTTGAATTCCACGCCACATATAAAGTGTATTGCACATTTGCCTTGTATGTTTTGACCTACCAAAATATACAACGTGAGATATATACAACGGAATTCAAACCCTCATTCATTCTAACTCTAAAACCACTTCGGGTCCATCTTGCATGTACATACTTCAAAACTTTTACCAAATGCATACAAGATAAAGGACATGCAATTAACATTGTATATGAAAGCGATATACAAAAGGGACCGTATATGCAACATACAAACGACCCAATATGCAAATAACAATGTACATGAACCTGATTGAAAAAGGATTAAGTATAAGAAGGACTTTGCACATACAAAGGGCTTTGTATATGTAAAGTGATATACAAACTGAAATGTACATTTTACCAAAATGATCATAACTTGCGAAATATGGCAAATTTTAAGATGGTTCAAAAAGCAACCCTAGCTCATTTTTCACAAGGAATCCAACCATATCATGCACTGGTATTGAAAATGCATTTTCTTCTTCATTTCTATCAAAGTTTGCAATTTAACCCCTCCTTTTCCCTTTACCACCAAGAAAAACAAAACACACAAAAGCAAAAAAAGCAAAGCCACAGCAGGGGTCCTCATTTTGCTAAGGAGTAAAATGGGGTGTGTTGTGAACATCACAACACTATCCAATAGTGTCAATCTAGCCTAGCATCTATTGTCAATGTCCATGTGGTCCGAGTCCATGAACTACATTGCCTCTACGTTGTCACGTAAGCAAGGCCATTATTCAAATGCACCCCCAAGGCTCCACTATCCCATCCATCACATATCTGGTCCTTCTATCTATCTGAGTCCATGCCACTGTCTATCACCTAGGTCTTAGGTCCATTAAGGTTTACCCTAAACTATATTGCCTCTGTGTCATCACATAGGTAAGGCCATTTACCAATGAGCCCCTGAGGCACTAGGTCAGTCCCTTAGGGTTTGTCTCACCAATAAGGATTGTGGAATCGTTCACCAAGCAAACAAGCGAAAGCAAAACCCACTTTTCAAGAAAAAATATTGACAGAAAACATCAACCTATCTAAGGCAAAGAAAACAAGCACCTAAGGCACTCAAACTGATTCTATCCAAATTATGGTAAGAAATAAACACATCTAAATTCAAAAATGTTTTGTGGTTGGAATCATGGTTAAGTTATGGGGTCTTGATTTTTTGTTATCATGTCTTTCTATGCTACTCGAGGATGCCAAAAGATAGAGTTACTATGATGGGGGCATGATTCTTTTCTTTGTTTGTTGTTTGAGGATTAAACTTTAGTAATGTGACGCCTTGTCTAAATACATGATCGGCAAAAGATCATCGAGGACATCAAAGGTCTAACATGAACAGGGGAAATCCTTGTCTGTTGATACACAAGAAATACTCAGGTTATCTTGGTTCAATTATACCTTGATGTTTGTATTAACTTGCTAATGCAAAATCTATGTAAGCAATACTTAGGTCATCTTGGTTCAATTATACCTAGATGCTTGTACTAACTTACAACATTCAGAAAAAGTACCAAAAAAAATTGCCCAATGATGAAATAAGCATTTCAAAATACTTGCACCATCAAGATGTCAAAAGCAAACACCATTCACATCCATTATACATCCATACATCCATATCCCATACAATAAAAGATCCAACAATGCAGAGTATCAATACAAATTAAAGCTTGTGAGTCTTTCTACTGAGTCAGTCTTTAGTCAATCTTCTGTCTATAATTGTGTCATCTCTATGTCAATAATGTACATTTGGACATCAAAAAAACATAGCATATAGTTGCATATCATATCACATGAGATAGTCATTTACATGATTAAATCAGTTGCATACATAATAAGTGCATTAGGTCATCCCTATTCATTTTGCAATCATCACATAGTGTCAACAGAAAAAATAAAAAACATAGATAAGTGCATCACATAAACTGCATAATCATATAGATATCATTTGCATTTACACATTAGGGGCATATCAAGTAAATGTCTAAGTTTGCATTAGATAAACATCACATAGACATAATCACAAACTGCATCACATGAGTACCATCATATAATAGAAATGCATCCATAGCATAGAATGAACAAACTATATATATATAGAGCGTCAATAGCTACATCATCATATAAATATCATAAACATGTCCAAATGTACAATATCAAAAAGTCCATCTATGAGTCAATGTCATATACAATGTATACATCTCAAGGATAATAATACATGTCTCAAAATACAAAAGTGGTACGTGTACGTGTCTACCTATCTGAGCCATTCAAAAGTATGTACATAGGAGCCAAAATCTATGCAAGTGTCTGCTAACCCTGCTGCTGTGAACCATTACTCCCAACAGTGTCCTCTGTCTCCTATCCTCTGCCAGCCCTAGACTACTACAGGCCCATCACAGAGGCTCCTGACTGCGATCCACCTGCTCTCTGCGAGGTCATGGACTAGCTCCTATAGCTCGGAGCCCTTTGATCAACTAGAACAACACCATGGTATAAACCCCGGTAGTACTACATCTGAGCCTGCGCTCTGGCAAGCTCACCCTGTACCTGCACTAACTACTACAGCACCTATGCCAACTGTGGTTGAGCCTGGGCAAGCTGTGCCTATGCCTGCTAAACCTGCCCAACCAGAAAGGTGTTGGTGCCATCTATCCAAGGGCTACCACTATTGTATCTCTCTCCACTTAGATAGCTAGTATCCTCGCCTCTGCCATATCTCACTCTCTAGTGAGCCCCGAGATAACACCTGCATCTGTCTCCCATCGAGCCTTGACCATCCTAAGCTATGTCCACAGCTGCCGAACCTGTCCTCTCAGCATGGTAATGGCTCTCCCTTGGACATCTGGCTGTGCTAGATCCTGGGAGGCCTGTGCCTGTCCCTGCCCCTACGGCTGAGGTACCTGCTGTGGTGGCGGTATCTATCCCTGCTGTGCAACTTGCTATGCAACCTACGGCTGCACTACCTACTAAGCATGGGAGAATCCCTCCCTAGCTCTCCTCCTCTGCCTGAGTCTGCCTCTATCTCCCCCATCTCCACCATCTCCTTCGCCTCCTCCTCCATCTCCCCCATCTCCACCATCTCCTCCATCTCTCCATCCTCCTCCTCTCCTCCTCCTCCTCCTACCAACCCTGCCCTTGTCATCTGAATCTACCTTGTCTATGCAAGGAACCAGCTCTCCAAGTCTAGAGTATCTCAGAAATGGATGCTTTGGGAACCACTCCTCATAGTCTTGTGTCATCCCTGCATCTGCAATCTCTCTCCTCATTGGCCAAGCAATATAGGGAATCTATCGAAACTCTGCCACTGCCTCCTTGTAGGACGCCACTAGGCCCCATCTAAACCTCTCTGCATGTATCTGTGCAAACAAAGCCTGCCCTTGTGGCAAGCCCTATCTCCTCCCAAACTGCCTCCAAACCCGGCTGACAATCTGTCTCTCAAAGATGAACCACATCCTGCCTATAAGCCACCAAGTCTGATAGTAATATGGCAGCTCGTTAGCCTCATCATCCCAAGGCTCACAATCCAGATATGGTCACTAGATGACCACATCTACCCCATCCAGTGCATGCCTCCAGTACTCTAGCTTCCCTAGTCTATGCTGGGAAATCACTCCTACGTATCCATAGCTGTAAGGCCTCCTCTTTGTCTCTAAAACACACATATCAGTTTGGTAATGGCGATATGCTCCCACAACCAAAACTGTAATAGTGAGACACCTACTGATAAACTAGCACCCCTGTGGTATACCACCTGATGCATATCATGGTATAGGTGTGCCAAAACACAGACACCCCAAGCATAGCGGGTGCCCTCAGAGATCATCCTCTTCATAATCTGTCCCCATCCAATCAGGAACCCATGAGATCTCCTATCGGGGCATACAATGCCTCTGATCAATCCTACAACTATCCCAGGGAAATAGTCATAGTAATCATGTATATCCTGCCAGGAGATAACCTGACAGTCCAAGTTGGGGTCGTCGAATACCTGCCTGCACTCCGTGAGTCCTGCACCTACTATGGATCATACTCCACAAGCTCTCCCTAAATCAGCAAGTGAAGTATCCTATATACATCCTCCAGAGTCATCGTCATCTTGCCAGTCGGGAAGTGAAAGGTCCCATCCTCACTGTGAAACCTCTCCACTGCTGCAGTCAGTAAGCTGCGGTTCGCTCAAACCTCAGGCATAAAACACACATAATCCAATCCCATCGCTCCGAGTGCCTCTCGATCTATCTCTATCAACATGTGGTGCTGCAACATTGGCATGGGAAACTGCTCCCTCGACAGTAGTGTATCTCATATGTCCTCTTGCAAGCACGCAAAACAAGGTGCCAACCTAAAGCTGCAAGTACCATGCTCAACATATCTATAGAATCATATCAACTAACTTAACATATCAAATTGATCAAAATAGCACACTACATCTCTTGACTAGATTCCTGCAATCTCAGAGATAGCTTATCGATTGATGCATCAAACAGGATGCCAATCGAGTCAATTTTGTTAAGTAAACTAACTATTCTATATCATATGTGCCAGAATAGAAGGTACGTGCACCATTTCCCAGCAAATGCGCCACTTTTGTCATATGTGCTGTACCATTTCATAAATGCGTCATCCCATACCGTATATGCACCACCCAAGTGCATGCGCCAACTCATACCTTGCATACGCCGCCAAATAATACATGTGTCAACCTTATGCATGCACTGTTTTATATCCTACATGCACTGCAGAATGATAGATGTGTAGTTCCACATGTTAGATGCACCGAATTGTGATCTTGTGCATTTATTTGGCCTAAATTTACCTAGCATTTAATGCACTCAAAATCAACTCTAGGTGAAGTTTTTCGAGATACATACTGGGGGTCCTACCTCTGCTGGCCAGTCGAATTGTTGGATTCACTCAAAGCGGTGCTCCTCGTGTGGAATATCCATCCTAGTGTTGACTGCTCTATGCTCTGTGCTCTCCTAAGCTCTCAAAGATAATCCAACAAAAGTCAAGTGTGCAAATGACTTGTCTTGTGGACCCAACTCCTATATATAGCATGCAAACCCTAAACTAGCTGTGTGGTGACTATGTCTACTTCTTGCACCCGTTTCTTCCCATTTCTCAGAAATGCATCCTATTTTCTTCAATCCTAATCAAGTTTTCCCTTTGTCTTCGTGAGATTGTCCATCTCACGCATTCTGCCTTATTCTCGTCCAATCTCCCGAGGGGGCATCCTATCATCATAACCTATACCAGGGGCAAACTGGGGCATTGTATCATTATCAGAAAAATTTATTCTCTTAAACAACGTGATAAAACATATTGCATCAGAGGGGTGAAATGTATACGCCTAAATATGACACGATTCAGTCCAAATAAATATTCTTAATATTTATTCCCTTCTAATTCTTCTATCAATAAATAAATAAACAAATTTATTTATTCGATTCATATTCCTCTAAATTAATTAAACATCAAAATATTTAATTACCTTTTCTAAAGTAAAAATTAAATAAAATCCTTTATTTAATTTAATTCTTCCAAAATAATTAAATAATTCTTAATTATTTAATTAAATCAAATCATTCTTCCAAATTTGAATAAATCAAATCAAATTTATTTAAATCCTCTCAATCTCCAAAAATAAAATATAATAAAATATTTTATTTATTCTTCCAAATCATGCACAACAATTAAATAAATTTATTTATTTAATTTGCTTTCTTATCTTCTAATTCTTCAAATATCTTCCAAATCTTCTAAAAATAAGTCTTCTTCTTCATGCACACAAAATTGAATAATTTATTATTTAATTTCTCTCAAGTCATGCAAAAGCAAATCACAAGTTGAGTTATCTACTCAATCAACCTTGTTTTTATCAATATCTCTTAAATTAGAAAAAAACTTTCTAATTTATGAAAAGCATATCTTATTTTTAGAAAAGAAAGTAGTTAACTCAAATAAAATAGCTTTTGGGTGACACTTGTCTTCTTCCTATTCGCGCACATTCCGCAACTATTCTCAACTATTGATCTTCTCATTTCTTTCTATACTGTTGATCTTCTCTCTCTCAAGTCTATAAATTGAACCTTATTCCTCCATTTCATTCATCCAAGCTTTAAGTATTGCTACTTTGCAGGAATTACAATGCGTCTTTGACACCAATTCCTTCATTGCTTGCGATCACACTTGTTACTACACACCATTATCATTGTTGTGAAGCTCATCTTCATGGCGAAACTATCATAGCCATTCCCATTTGAAAATCTTGGAATCATAGCAAGGAAGTGCACCTTTTGAGGGCCATATTCATAGACAAGATCATTTGTGATAGGCGATCAATGGAAGCTGGGAATTAAAGGAGGTTTGCTTTGTATTGTTCATTGTTTGATTGATCTCCTTTGTTCATTATTTCATTGAGTTTTGGGTATTATTGATATACTATATTGATTATTCATGTTTACTCCAATTTTCCCTTAACAGACACATCTTGGAACTGACTTCTGGTATGATCTGATACTGTACTGCGGATGTGTGGAATGGACTTAGTTGCCATCAATGACAACACATGACATGCCTTGTAGTGTCTCTTGCCAACACCTTTACCTCACCTATATTATTTTGCTTATGGGACTGTTGATCCCACACTTGGACCTTATTACCTTATCTTATACTAGATTAGATAGATGGATTATACTTTATGGTTGATTAGATGGCATGCTAGATTTCCATTTGATGATATGTTGTTATATTCTAGGATGTCATTTGATGCTATTGACGTGTATAGATGTCGAGACTGATATTATCTCTTACCTTATGTGATCCTGATTTCTACTTATGAGTAATGGATGATTTGAGAGACATTATATTATCATGGATTATTTTGATGTTGTATATTGTGATCATGTGTGTGTAATGTATGTTTTTCAATTGCTTTAGCTATTATGCCATGTACTATTGATGGGTGCTTGGAAGTGTGCAGGTTACTTTTCCATACCCATGGAAATTAAGAGGTCGGACAACAACCATATGTTATCTCTTGTTCAACTGACCTAGTCCTAAGTAGGACTAGGGTCACATGTGTTTGAAAATGTTGATATTTGTTGTAATCTATTTATGACATTTTGTATAGTTCATATCTTTTTAATTTATCTATTAAGGTGTTGTACAAATGTATTGTTGAAGTTTGTACTAATTTTAAGTGCTAAATGTTTGAAGCCACTTTTATGTGATTTTATGTGTTTCTAAAGGTTCTTAATGGTCAAATATTGACCCTAGGTCATACCCCTAGGGTCTAGGACCATTTCTAGCTTATTTTAACTTGATTTGGACCTTATATGGTCACCCAAACTTAACCCTAAGGTCAAGTGACGAGATTGGGAAGTGTGAGGGTGGTTGGAAGGTCACCATCTCACTTAACCCCAACCTCAGCCACTTGGGTAAGGTTACCCTTGCTTCTCATGCTTTAGAAGCTTCTCCCATGTGTGAACCTCTTCCCCATGCTCTCACACATGTGTGAGAGCACTTGTGGGGAAGAGTGTAGCTTAGATGAATGAGGAGGTGACAAGTGTCACCTCCCCATTCATAAGAAGCTTCCCTTGTGTGCTTACATTCCCCTATGCTCTCACACATGTGTTAGAGCACTATGGGAGAATGTGTAGCTTTGTGGAATGGGGAGGTGACAAGTGTCACCTCCACATTCATGTGAGGTTGTGAGGTTATGTGGATGGAGGAGAAGGTGACAAGTGTCACCTTCTCGTCCATTGGGGTTTGAGAGCCTTGTCATTATATCTCCCTCATTTTGATGAGAGGAGGGTTCTTTTTTTTTTCATTTCTTTTGGAAATTTTTGGACTTGTGTTGGGAGAGTGAAGGACTTGGAGATTTTGGGAGAACTTGTGGAAGCTCTTCACCAAAACTCACTCCATTATTGAATCTATTGAGGTATTTCTCAAGTTTTGAACCATTTGCTTTTATTTCACTATTGCTATGTGAGTAATGCATGTTTTATGTTATGTTACTTTAGTTTTATGTGTTGAGGGTTTTTTTGTGTGGTTACACAACACACCTCATTTTGCCTTAGCAAAACATGGACCCAACTTTTTGCTTCTGCTTGTTTGCTTTCTTGCTTTGGGTAGTTTGGCAAAAGACAGTTAAGTATATCACCCTTGCACATGCATGAGCTCCACAAAAGAAAAGGTCAATTGGAGAAGTCAGAATTTGTCATCATAAACCTCACAATCTGAAAGAGTGCAAAATTCTAAGTAGGTTTGTCTTTTGGATCACCCTGATATTCCTCAAGGATAGAAAGTTATGCCAAGTCATAGTTTGGTCAAACCAGATATTTCCATAGGGTCACATTTCCAAATATCAATCATATTCATTAGATGACTCCGACATATGAAGATCACCCAATGATCGCATGTTCTTCGATATGCGAACGTCACAGTTAAGCGCGAGAGACAAATATACCTGTCAAGTCCACATGCATATTTCAGAGAGGATCACATTTCTAATTATCTGTCATGTAATGAAATATCACCCTTCATAAAATATGACCATGATGTCATCTTGTTCCAACTTATAAAGAAATTGATATGATAATGACGTCATCAATATGCCCGATGTCTGAAGGGTCATATTTCTAATATCTGTCATATTTCTCAATATGACAATGACATCATCCCAACTCGATACAAAGAAGACATAATATGATGATGATGTCATCATGATCTAGACCTAAGAGGTTCAAATTTCAAAATATCCCTGATCTAAACTAATATGATGATGACATCATTCTTTTGAGTAATTTCAAAGGCTTATAAAATACTGACGTCATCCTCACATTTTCAAATAAGGTGATATGTCTTAGTGTTAAAAGACCCAGATATTTCCAATATCCCTCATATTGACTTTGATGACCTAATTTACCGAATTTCCCAACGGCCCATCCAATGATGCCACATGGCACCCCCTAATCATATTAATATAGGGTATTATTGTGGTTATTAGAAAATGTAATGTGACTTGATCTTGGTCATTGGTCAAAGATTGACCATATTCATGACGATATCACCCTCATATGCCCGATATTGGTCATATTTTCAAATGTCCTTGATCTTCATGGAGATCACCCTCTGCATTAAATGCAAACCTAATGGTAGGTTAGACTTGTGAAATTTCAAATACTTACCTGCCACTTGTCAACATCTAAGGACATCATGTGTCGATCGATGGACTTAAACAAAAGGACACTAACCGTGCCCTAATTTGCCTTATTCATTAGTTAAAAGTGAATTTTGAGGGTTCATTTCACATTTACCATACGCATAAACAAGAATTACAGAGCCCCATGAGATCAAAGCATCACCGCGACCTGCGAACTGAACGGGACCCGCACTCAAATGGAACAGAGGACGGTAAATAGAATGCAACCACAACAATACAGTTATCACTCATACATAAAAGGGTAGGTGATTATCATGTATGAGACTATGAAACCCTCCTTTTGTCATTTATAGTGAATCATGAGGTAAAAAGGGTTTTTACTGAGTCGATTTAAAAAATGATTGCATGGGACAAACTAAAATGATGAATTATTACCATGGAAAACATGTGATCCCTAATTCCTATTGCATATGTGTTAGGGTAAGACATGCATGTTTAAATTGTAGGATGTAATGGCTATCAGAAGGAATAGATCCAAAGCAGAGTTTCTAAAATCCATGTTCATACAACCATAAGGGGTATCATTCATGTATGGGGTGATCAATGATATGCATCAGGGAAATACCAAACTAGATGCATGGACGAGACGACTAGATAAAGGAAGTGGAAACCCTCTCCTTCAGAGCATATACACCTTAGGGATGTGGAATGCTGGTGGATTTCCTTATGCCATGGAGGCTACTAAGATAGTCATAGAGTGCGCAAGAAATTACAATCTAGAAACTAGAAAAGTGGAAAAGCATGGCAGAGTGTATGCAAATTTTTCAACCGTAGGTGTCACCTCCGCCTTTAATTTGCCTACAAGACCTAATGTGGTTCATCTAAGCCTGAGTAGATTGGAAAAGGAATATCATAACAACCAGAAAGAGGTCAGGAGGGTTATGTATCAGTGGAGATCCAAGAGAAATACATACAAGGCTTGCACTAAATTGCCTGTATACCTCTTCAAATTTGATTTTGCTCAGGAGTACCAGTATATGATGGTGATGCTTTGCACAATGACAGGAAGACCAAATGCTAGAGCATTCAAAAACTAGATGTATGGTATTATTAGGATGGTTGAGTATTCATATGATAAACCCCTCTGGGCTAAAATCATAAGTGATAGCCTAGATGAGGGCATGAGGAGGCTAGGAGGAAAGACAAACATGTTCCATATGACTTCTTATGTTGTGTACGCCTATGCTTTTAGGGGGACCTTCAATGGTTTAAAAATAGTAGGTAGGGTTGGAAATAACCTTGGTGATGTGAACATATGGGAGCATTACCCATAGTTGAAAAGAAAGGAATCTCTCCAAGATTATAAGTTAGTAAATGAGTCCTTTTCCATGCATCTTGTTAGAACCATGGAAGAAGACATAACAAAGAGGTTAAGTGTGGAAGCACATGCTATTATATAAAAATATGGGGCTTGGTTTATCCAATTCCCTACATTTTCATATATGAGAATAGAAGGTTTTGAAGGGCAACCTCTCATGCTACCTAGATATCCAAATGACAAAGTCATTCTGATGGAATTTGCTAGACAAATATTGCCTTCAGTAGAGGCTCATATTGGGAAAGGAAAGATTCCACCAGTGTTGTTTCTAGTTTACATGGGCTGATATATGTGTCCAGAAAGAGAAATTATTAAGGATGTGATCAGAGAACTAAACTTGATGCACTTTCGGCCATTTTCACTAGCTAGGTCATATGACCCATATGGCAGGATGCATACATTACCTGGGAAGCCTATACATCAAAAACACCTTGAAGACTATTGGGTTGATTGTGACAATGAAGCAGAAGTGAGAAGAAGGGGTTATCAAAGGCTTACTCTCAATCATATATGTACCTTTGACTGCATATCAGTGCCTACTCAACTACACAATGATGATGGTAAGATCATGTCCAATGAATATGAGAACAAGAAGGTATACAATGACACCATATCAACCCCTGACTTAAGTCAGCCAAAGGTGACTTCATCGGACCAAATAATGGAAAAGGTCATTTAGCTGACCCAAACTTGGGAGGATGCTGAGGTAAACAAATTGAAAAGGAAGGGTGTGGCCCTTACTATAGACAATAAAAAGAAAAGACAAGAATTGTCTGAGGAAGAATATGATGATTTTCTCACAGAGAAAAGGAAGTCAAATGGAGAGAGACAGTTGGCTGTAGAAGAAAAGAAGAAAGTTAAGAATAAGAAAGGAGCCCAAGCAGTTGGAGGGGTGATCATCAGGTAACCCCATACAAAAGGAGACGTGGCTTCCACATCAGCTGCTGCATCACCTCCTATCCCTGTCAAATAGAAGAAGACTGTTCCAAAGCATACTCCTGTTATTATAGAAGAGGATGAAGAGCCCCTAGATGATGACTAATTGATTAAGAAGAAAAGGAAGAAGGTGCAGTAGATACCACCCCATAAGAAACAAAAGACTGTAATGATGGGAACTGTAGATATCAGTCCCATTCTATTGAGGGGTGTAGGTGGTCAGTGTATTCTAAAGAACTTGCAACATGAGGTTCCTATCCTTGAAATTATTCAATTCAAAACTAAAAGGGTAGAAGAACAAAGAGAAGAGAGACATAGGACAAGGAAAGTGTGACATCTTCCACTTGATGATAAAGTAAATTTGTCTGATGATGATGTAGTTAATGATGTTTTTGCTCAAAGGATGGAACATTGGTAAGGAATACAAGGATGACCCCCCATGGTACTCCCTTAGCTTAGAAAGAGGTCTATTAGGAGGTGGATGCCATGGAGAAGGTTGAAGAAGAAAGCCCTGAGATGGTAGCTCAGCAGATAGGATTGAAAAATCTGGTTGATCAAATTAGTAGCTCTGCTATAATAGATTTAGCTTATCAGGCTAATGAGAATCAGGGCAGAGATAAAGATCCACCTCAGGAGCCAGGAAAGGTAGAGATCAGTGTATAGGAAGAGGATGATAAGGAGATGCTTGGTAAGAATAAAAGCCAAGATGATCCACCTGTTGGAACTAAAAATTTCAACACCAAATTTTGCAAAAAATTCAGGATCCCATGATGAAAAAATCAATTTCAGTACTTAAAATTTTGTAATTGCACATAGACATAGCAGCAAATAACGTCATATCAACAAGGAATCACAAGAAGGTAGCATTAGATTATCAATGGTGAATGCAGCTACTATCATTATATGTTTTGTCATCCATTGTTTCTGTCAAGATACATTCTTTTGTGAAAAAGCCCGTATTGTGTTAGACAAATTGGCGCACTTGAGCACTACTCCAATGTATGGGTTGTTTATGAAGAGAGTAGATTTCTACTTCAACAATTGACCACAATGCATCAACTAGAAATAAAAATCTCTTTTTAAACAAGTGACTGTTTGTGTTAAGGCTTTAAACAATTGATATCAAGACATCAATTATTTATGGTAAGCCTGTAAGAACCTTCAAACAAGATGGGAATGCTGGTGACCCTATCAAGGTTTGTATGGACCAAAGTGGAAGCTGTATAATTTGTTCTCATGCAGACAAATGCAAACGCATTTATGACTTTACAACTGGAGATCTTGTGGCGCAAGTTTTAGGGCATGCTGAAGTAATTACTGGAGCAAATTTTCTAGCTGATTGCAAACATGTCATCTCTGTTAGTGGAGATAGTTGTATCTTTGTCTGGAAGTTGCTAGCTATTCTATCTAAAACAATGCGGAAGAGAGATGAGCTACTAGTGAGTGGAAAAGAGGATCTTGATGGTGTATCTGGGAACTGGAACTAAAAGCATTGTCTTTGTAAAGTGGTAAGAGCTAAATAATTCTTATTGAACCTAGAATTTGCTTGTGATCAAACTAAAGTGAGGACTCGATTATAATGACCTCAAGTAAGCATATGAAGTTACTATCTCAACAATTCGCCCTTCATATGTGAAGTTAGCATTGGCATTGGCTACTTCATGTTTGGGCAAGTAAAATACTATGACTTTTGTCCTCCCATGGCTGACCTGCACACTATGTTTGTCATACAATAAACTAAATATGTTAATCTACTTTTAAAGACTTACCACTAGATGAGTCAACTACAATGTTGGCACAAAATGATAAAATGGCACTAGAGATCCAAAGTGGAAAGCATTTTTGTCTACTGTTTAAAGAACTTACTCATCTGACAGATAATCTTCATAACTGTTTCTTTCCATCTTGATGTTAATGGTTAATTTCAAAATTTGCTTCTGACGATACATGGTTCTGAGAGGCCGCGTGAGACCCAAGTTGAGTTTTTGCTACATTGCATTTGGCTTTAAATGTTAAATTTTAATTGACATGTTGTAGCTTAGATATTGGTGGTAATCTTTACCCATAGCGAATAACCATTAACTATAAGTTGCTTGTCTTTGTTTTAAACAATTCTTAACTGTGTCAAAACTGATCAAACTAGAAAGAAGATTATTTGCTGATAACTGATCACTTGACTGCACTCTTCAGAGATTTCTCAGGCTGTACGGCAGTCATAGGGTAGCCATAAATTCATAGAAATACAAATTGCTTGATAATAGTTCATTCTACCTTCAAAACTGATTACTAAACCACATATAACATTATGAAAACAGAGATGAGATGAGACAGAGATATCACTGCATTCTTTAATGATTTGTTGTAGACCTGGGCCGTACGGCCATGGAAGGGTATGGACTTGCTCACATTAATTTGAAACTGCATAAATGACAATGGGAATCCCTCTAGATTGAGTCACCTATATCAGATGATAACATTACAATAACAAACAAGATACAAAACACCTTTATTGAATTTATTTTCATAATCTTCTAAATCTGCAAGTATGGCCATTACATGTACGGACATCCTTCAAACAAATCATATCATGTATCAATCTCTCTGCTATTGGTTTAAAATGAGGCAGTCTGATCATACTAAAACAACACTAAAGCATTGATCAAACTGTTATCGATATTTATTGCAAAGCATCCAAATCTTTGGGGACCAGGAGATGGTTAGAAAGTTTCTGATTTTGTTCAGTTTGAAGTTTTGATCTGCCAATAAATGTAATTCTCAGCCACATTTTAGCATATCATTTGCTAATGACAATATACTAAAGCTTGTCAAGGGATAAGATTATCATTTTATCATGATTACAACCTTTGTATGCAGAGATTATTAGCCAGAGCAACTCAATAAAATATATGAGCTATGTGGATCTCCAGATGAGAATAACTGGCCAGGTATTTCTAAACTAAAATTTTGGAACACTTTAAAGCCGCAAAAGCCAATGAGAAGAGGTGTCAAAGAAGCCTTCAAAAACTTTGACAAGCATGCTTTGGATCTTTTGGAAAAAATGCTTACTTTGGATCCTTCACAGAGAATAAGTGCAAAGGATGCTCTTGATGCAGAATATTTCTAGACTGATCCTGTTCCTTGTGCACCAAGCAGCTTGCCAAAATATGAAGCTTCACATGAGTTTCAAACAAAGAAGAAAAGGACAACTTCAAATGGTAATGGATTTAAGGACAAAGATTGATGATACTCAAGCATCTGTGAAGAATAATATACATGATTTGCAAGAAAGATTCAGAGATAAAGGAACTGAAGGATGAATGGGAAAATTAGCTAACTGGAAACATACCGAATTCCATTGGAAATTGTTCCAGCCTCACAGATCTTTCATTAAACGACAACAAGCTCAGTGGAATGGTGCCAATAGACTTGGCAACATGATAGGCAGAACCATACCTCAACAGATTGTCAAGCTTACAAATTTAACCTACTTAAGCTTGCACAATAATCTTTTCAGCCGTACTATTCCATCTGGAATTAAAAGATTCAATAAGTTGGAAAGATTGTATTTAAATGGGAACAAATTAGAAGGAAGCATTCCAAGTGAGATAGGTCAAATGCAACATCTTGGACTCTTATCTCTTAGTCACAACCAGCTATCTGGAAAAATACCAAATTCTCTTCGTAGCTGCCAGCAGCTAAGATATCTTTTTCTTAACATGTCCCTTGAAAGACTAAAAGTACTTCACTACATGAATGTTTCTTTCAATAATTTGTTAGGTCAAATTCTAGGAGGAGGGTTGTTTCCAAATAGAACTGTTATTACATTGCTGATGGGAAACCTTGGCCTATGTGGGCCAAAAAATTACTCATTGCCTCCATGCCAAAAATGAAACCTGGAAAATGATTCACTACTCAAAAAAGTAGTTTTATCAGTTGTTGGAACCATTGCTTTTATGTTATTGTCTTTCATTAAAGGAATGCTACTATGAAGGAAGAAAACTTTCAAGACAACTATTCTGTCCCTCAAACTTTATATTCCAAAAGGCTCAGCTATCCAAAATATCCTTACAACGATCTTATTATTGCGACTGCTGGATTTGATGAGGCAAACTTGCTTGGAGTGGGTAACGTCGAATCAGTCTACAAAGGCATTTTGAGGGTGGGTAAGGTAGTTGCCATCAAGGCTCTTAATTTTTAGAATGAAGAAGATCATAAGCGTTGTAACATAGAATGCAAAGTGTTAGGGAGGATTCGGCACCGTAATCTCATCAAAGTAATAACTGCATTTTCCTACCCTGGCTTCAAAGGTTTGGTTCTTCAGTTTGCATCTAATGGGAGCTTGGAAAAACATTTGCATCTTGACAGAGATGATTAGGATGTTTGTGAGTTGGGATTCAGTGAGTGCTTGAGCATTGCTATAGATGTAGCCCATGTTATGGAATATTTACATCATGATTCTCCTTTACAAATTGTGCACTTTGATCTAAAACCTAGCAATATGCTCTTGGATGCCAACATCACAACTGTTGTGACTGATTTTAGTATATCCCGTTTAACTGCTACTCCAAATTCCATAGATTCATTGAGTACATCAACATTTGCACTCAAAGGATCTATTGGCTATATCGCTCCAGGTATTTATTTTTGAGTTTTCTTTATATTAAGATTAATATTTGCTTTAATATCTTTTCTAGATTTTCATGAACAAAATTCATTGCAGAATTTAAAACAAGGTTGCAAAGCACATTTACTTGCAGATTTCACAAAAGGTAAAATAAAATGGGGAATTATTTTGCCTGAGTGAATATAACAAGTGCACGTTTTAAAGATCAAAATGGAGAATTATTTTCATTCGAAGGTGAACTATTTTTTGGAAGATTTAACCTTATCCAACAAAAGATTTTTGATATTTTTCGTCCTGAAATAAGATATGGGAGGGATTAATTCAATAGGTAACTATTTCACCCAGAAAATATTATGGAAGAACATACAAAGGCTGATAAAATATTTTTGCCGAGGAGGAGAAATTGTTTTTCACTCAAATGAATTAATTTTGCCCAATAAAAGTAAAAATATGCGGGTGAATATAATTGAGAAATGAAGTAAACTTTAAAACATTTAAAAAATACTTTATTAAGTGAAGATTAATAAAGTATGAGAGTAAATATTTTGTTATTGAAAACTATGAAGATTGATTTAAATATTTAATTCGGTAAAGGCAAGTATTTTATTTTACCGGGAAATCAATTAAATAAAGAGTTGTACTAAAGAACATACCGAGCAACAAGGAGAATATTTCGTGACGGCAAAAGATCAATATTAAAAACAATTAATTAAACCTAAGGTCATGCCAAAGAATTTGTTAAACTATTTCAGCCCTAAAGGGAAATATGAAAGCAAATTAATTAAGATAAAATGAAATGTTGTCACGAGGATAAAACCCTAAATACATGAGCGAATATACAACGGAAGTAAGGAAACTATACCGCACGCCACAGGTCCTAAGGCTCACCTCAAATGCAAATTATATGTTTATATATGATTTATCTAATAAATGATTTGATTTGTTTTTGCAGGATTATGATTAATATAGTAAAGTGATTTCAAGAAGAGGATCGAATTAATGGAAGACAAAATGTTTCAAGCCGGAGATGAAAGAATGCAACCAGATGATTAATTATTTTCTTATCAATTGAAACCATATATCCGTTATATCGGTTATTTAAACTGCAAAATGAATGTAACGAGTTTGAGGCTTGTTGCATCTCTTTAAATAGAGATCCCAGGACCCGGAGAAATGAGTTAGAAATTAGGTTAGGATTAGATTTTTACAAAAACACATTTGAAATATTTTAGGGTTAGATTAGGTTAGATTTATTCAATCAGATGCAAATTTGATCCTTCTGTGCAATTCCACTCTGAGAAAGACTATGGTGCATGATACATTCTGAGGCAGCGTTGTTGAGGATTCAGATTTGAAATATATTGTGACGGTATCATCTGTTTGTTGTTTTTAATTCAATCAATTTAATTATCTCCATGTCATTCATTTTCTGATTATTCAATTTGAATGTGTTAAGGATATGTTCAGATTGTCTGGTTACATTTGCTAATTCAGTATATTTGATTTGATTGGTTTCTCAAGTAGAATTAAATCCTTTCTCATCAATTATAGTAATCTTAGAATGTTGAATGGATTATTAAGTATGATTAATTGATTAGGGTTATTAATTTGTCTCTAAAGTTGATCTAATTTGTTAATTTGCAAATTTAAATTGGTTCTTTCTAGAAAGATTAAAATCCTTTTTAAATATTTTGCATTTAATTCAATTATGTCCTTTGATTATTAAGAATGAATTAATGATTTCTTCCTTGCACGTTTGTACAAGTTGCAAACTGTTGTATGTGCCAATCAGATCGAGTTATTACCTGATGCAAGTTATTTGTTTTTGATATCCTGACTCCGTTGCCCGAATGGACAAAGCACCAGTCTAACTATTCATTCATCTTATAATTAAAATCTTTACATTGTTTTATTGTTATAGTTTAGATTCATTTCATGTTATTTGTTATTTCTGTTAGAATTTAGATTAAATCATTTGCTTTCTTTAGAATTTAGTTTACAATATCCTATCTGATTTACAAGCATGCCATTGCAATTGGATAAACTAGCAGCAAACCAACATAGATTTAATCATACAACCTGCTTTGATAATCAAAGGTTCACCCGCCTAGGTTGTAGCAGGACCTAAAGCACAGGGAGAAGCTGATCGTTAAGGTCAAACTCTAGTCATTGGCTCAAAAACGTTGTAGATTTGACCATAGGGCTTGGCATCCCCTTAGAATCCACAACTTGCATTTTTGAGAACCAACACCACCATTGCCTAATAAAAATGCACCTCCAGAACAAGAAAAAGTAGAAATCAATGTACAAAAGGAGGGTGATAAATAGGTGCTTGATAAAAGTGATAATTGGAATAAGTAGGTACCTGATAAAGATAAAGGCTAGAGTAGTGCAGAAGCACCCATTAAAAGTAATACTCAGGATAAGGTGATGCTTGATAAGAATGAAGATCATGATAATAATCCGGCACTTGAGAAGGAGAAAACAAGTGAAAATGAATTGGGTAAAGCTCTAGACCTTGGAGAAATAAATACATCAAAAGGTGTAGAATAGAGTCTGCCACAAGGCGGTGATCAGCTAAAGGGACCAGAGAATGTGACCAAGGGTGATCAAGGTGATCCCCTTGATAAAATAGATCAAAATACATAATCTTCCCATGAATATTAGGTGCCATGAAATATGCAAGATCAAGAGATCCAGAATCCTCCTGAAGATCAAATGCAACAAACACACAGGAGTAGAATGTACATGCATCATAGGAAGCTCCCAATCAATAGGAGATCCCTCAGGAGAAGGTGCATGAAGAAGAACAAAGAAACGAGACTACTCCACCAAGGGTAGAGCAGAATATAGAATCTCAAGATGCTCACAATGAGTAAACTGATCAGCGAGGACCTGAGAGTGATGTCCCATATTAGTTGCAATAGGAAATAAACCCAAAACAAATTAATGAGGTTCCTGATTTTGACGTCTCTACATTGTTTTCAAAGGATATGATGAAGCCTTATAGAAAGGCAAGGCCTACATCAACCATCAGGAGAGACCCTACTACAAGTAGGAGGATAGCTCAGGCAACCTTGCCAATGGTAGATAAATCCAAAGGAGAAATAAGCATTGATGACTCTCAAATAACTGATATTGATCTTGGCTTTGCTACTAAGGAGTAGGAGGGCCAAGAGGCCAAAGATAATATTGATTCCCTACTAAAAAGTGTAAAGAGAGAGAAGGATAAGAACAGAGTACATAAGGAGCACATTGCTGAATTGCATTCATTTATAAAATTGTTGACTAACCCTAATCATATGCCAGCTAACACAGCCACCCCATTGACCATCATATCTCAAGATGAGATAACAGGGTTAGACATCATGAAGCATAAGGCCCATATGGTGGACAACTAGTTTATTCTTTTTATTTCTGAGGCTGAGAAAGTAATAAAAACCTCCCTCACAAATTGGAATTTACTGGGTACATCAAAGAGTAAAGTAGATAAAATGCAAAATGAGGTTGGAAGGAGATCTTTCAAATTGGAGAAGCATCTAGATGCTCTAGTTGAGATGAGGCATATAGACATGTAGATACTCATAGATAATAAGGTATTGGATAACAATATTGTACAATTGTTGAGCCTGTGGTATGAATATACCAAGTTTGAGAGTGATATCCTAAATAAATGTAACATCAAGCTCATGGATATTAGTGTTAAAGTGCACCACCTTATGGTAGATGAGATAAATATCCTGGAAGCTCTAGAAGGCAATATAGAAGGTAAGATAGAAAATTAGGATACTAATTTTGCAGTTCAAGCTTTCCACAATAATTTCAAGCAAGCATCAGAGGATCCTCTTCATCATTTGATAGAGGATGTAATCGATAAGGCTATGAGGATGGAGGCCAAGGTGGAGGCATACAATGAGATGTTAAATAGTAGAAAGAGCAAATGGACTACTCTACAAACATTATTTCATTCCCAAAGACATGCTGTATCAAAAGCCCAAATTCAGGATGGAAGAGAGGTTGAGAGAATAGTACTAGCATATGAGTCTATCAGGGGGATAATCAAGGTACATATAGGAAGTGATCCTCATGATGATGATGATGATGATGATGATGAAGATAAAGATGAAGAAGAAATTGAAGAAGAAGAAGATGCAAATGAAGATACAAATGAAGAAGATGAAGAAAAGGGAGAAGAGTAAGTAAAGATACATGATGACAAGGTCATATGCATAAGGAGACAAAGGAATGATCAAGTTCTACCAGATGGTTGTCAGCTGGCAACCTGTGCTACATTGACATATGTTGACTAAGTCAAAAAAGAGATGTAAACCGTTGATTCAGATGGACAAATCTTGATCGTTGGATCATTTGTAACCACTTCCTCTCTTTATCCTATAGAAGGAGATGGAGTGTGCCTTATATCATTATTAGAGACGTAATTGAGATAGGATTGTTGAATGTCACGATACTTTCTCAAGACAGACTATAAATATGCATGCTTTTGAATACTAATGGAATAGAGATTAGATTACATACAATAGTAAATCCTGACTAATCTTGTGAATGCCATCTAGATATTTCATTGTGGTGTGCTACATCCCTTGAAGTGCATGTCAATTTGTGGATATTGTTTTCATTCTTAACCCTAGAAGATTAGCATCAGCTGTGTGAAGTTGTGGAATGGCCAGGCAACACATGATTTGATTTTATCTCTATTTTGTGAAATATTAAATGCTGCGTATGGATCAACTATCAAAGACTCATTTAATTTCAATAAATTTAGAATGTTTGTATTCATTTTCTTGAATTTCATTACAATCACCTCCATAATTGCAAATACACAGACAATCTTAAGCAAAAAACACATAAATATGTTGACAGTCCAAAGGAAACTGAACATTAATAGCATATTTGAACTGATCTGCATGCATAATTGAAAATATCATGCAAATGCCTATAAGTGACAATAGTAATCATGCAAATATCAGCTTATAGGCACATTATTTGAGGAAATTCGTAGTGCAAAAGTAAAAGTAATCAATTATAGTTGATGATTAGAAGAATTTGTCAAACTTATTGTTGGTTAACAGATTTGTCTTGATCTAATAATATTTTATTCTGACTCTATAACCCTTTCTTTTTTAGAGCAAATAAGTTAACAACAATTGGGTGAACTATTATAAATAATTCCCCTCTGAATTAAGGTATAGCTCCCTTTTAAATGTTCAATGAATTTGAACTATTCTAACATTTGAAAACACTTTTAACTAGAAAGCATTTAAGGCAGACTAACATTCACACATCACCATGTTATGAATGTGATATCTTTTCTTTCTTATGAAATCATTTAGTGACAGAACACACAGATTCTATCTTCAACAGTAATCATATATATATATATCATTGAACTAATAAATGATAAAAAATATATGATGAGTCTTCCAGCAAAAGAATAATTACCATATAAAAAGAAGAGCTCGCACAAAAACTTGATTTTATGCACTTAAACACACAGATTTAAGTCTGTACCAATCATTTCTTCCTTTCATTCATAGATGAAATATATTGAGACAAACATCACATACATTGTAAACGCAAAGTTCAGCAAAAATCTCTTATCCCTATTGTATATATCTCCTTAAGGTTTCTAACCAAACATATATATAGCTTGCCCTTATAACTATTCTTTAAACCCAGATTTAAACAAAATCTGACCCTTAGCAGGATTTAGTTTTTGAAACTAATTAAAAAGATAGAGTTTTCAAACATGATTCTAAACTAAATAACTGAATAAAAAGATTATATGAGCACGATCACGACTAGGATAGCATGTTGGAATCTCTAGATTTGCTCTGTTCTGTCAAAGAGACACGTTGCATCTTCCATGTTGCGTCTTCCATTCCTGGTATGCAGTAACAAACTCCTGAATCATTGGGAAGTTAGGGATGTCAATATACTTAACTCATGCCTTCCAAACATCCTTTTCTTTTCGAATGCTAGCTACTTTTTCTGCATATTCTGGAAGTGCATCGACACAAAGGTGAAGTAACGATTCCACTTTTGATATTCGGGAGAAATCATCAATTATCCATTTATCATTTTCTTTGACAAAGCTGATTTTCTCTTTGAAGGATTGTATAATAGTATCAAAATCTTTCTCTGGTTCACCATTATATTTCAAGTACTTTACATCAATACATTCCAAATCGTGATGCAGAGATTGAGTAAAATCAGTTATCTCCTTAATCAACGTTGTAAACTCTATTCATCCTTGTTTTGACACTGATTTTCTCCATTCAATATTTCTTCTGCTTACATATAGCATATTGTCATTTAGGTTTGTTACATTCTTTTTTGATAGAAACTTAGTCACTCCATACTTCTAAATTTCAATCATCTGATTTATTACAGTCATCCATTTCACTTCATCCTTTTCCCATGAGGCATTCTATATTTTTAAATCTTCAACAGTAGCTATGGTTTCATCGTATATGTTGGAAACAGGGTAGATAACTGAGAGGGGGGTGAATAAGTTATCTCAAATATCTTTAACTTTATTTTCTCCTTTAGTAATTAGTACAACATCAAAACATATAAGCATATATGATCATAAGAACAAAAATAAAATCAACACACATAACATAAGGATTTTTACATGGAAAACCTTGTTAAGGGAAAAACCATGAGGTGACTAACCCAAGATTGTATTCTCTGTTAAAAGAATAAAGTAGTACAAAATGGCACTTGCCAATTAGGGCTTACTGCTTGAGCACACTGCTCACAAGAGGCACACTGCCTACAAGAGACTCATTGTCTATAGAACTTATAGAAGGTAATCAGGTATTTGAACTGATGAGAAGCATCTGTAAATGTAAGAGTTTAGTTCTAGTTTAGGCTCAATATACTGATTTGATGCACTTCATTCTTCCTCTGTTTTGATGCTGTTGCTTTGTCACATACCGGACTTGATTTGCTACTTTCCCACTTGTCCCTTCTTTTCTTCGCACTTTATTTGATCACTTGTATATTCCACTCACCTACATACTGGAATCCATCTGGTATATATATCTACAACAAGGATTTCATCAACTTTCTAGTCAGAAACAAGAACACTCAAGATATTTACAAGTTACTGATCTGTCAGCTGAATCCATGCTTGATTTGTGATGCGTATCAAAAGCATAGGCATAGAAGTCATTAATCATGTCAGCCAACAATGTATAATCCCCTAAATAGCTTGATCAACACCCTTTACTCATCCAGATTGAAGTCTGATGCTCTGCCGGTCAGTTCTTCCTCTGTCTACTCTACTTGACTGGAACCTGATGCTCAAATGCTCATATGTTTTCCATGCTTTACTACCAGAGGCTAAGTCTCTAGAATATAGTAGTCATGATACCCCTCTTGAGTTATCCAAGTCTGCAACTTGCTGAGTTACACCATCTGAGAGATCCAGACCTAATTGTTGAACCTTGTTGCAACTCTATTCTTGTTCATTGGACCAAAACAATCTTCAATCTGACTTCCGATATAGGCAAACTATGTACTACGGATGTGTGGGATAGACTTTGTTTCCATCAATGAAAACTCTCATGAAGCCACACAGTGTCTCTTGCCAACAATATCCCCCTTTGGCATTGATGGAAACACTTAGTGAAAAATGGCTAAGTGTCGCAGTAACTCCCCCTTTGCTGATGCTCTGTCTTTTGCACTATTTTACCAGAGTTCCCCCTTAGCTAGATTCCACATTTTTCACTACTCCTCACTCCCCCTTTGACATCAATGGCAAAGGGCAGAATTCGCACACCAAAATTTACAAAAATTAACCCATACATGGCCGCATAAGTATATATATATGTTATACTTACATATACTTAAGTATATCCGCAAAAGTGGCCTTCAACTGTACAAATTCTGTGGCCCAACTTTGCTTCATCCTATCCAAAATGGAGATGTGACCACTCAACAAAAATGCATATGCTTCTACCCTTCTTAAATCTACTGGATCACTAGTTCGGGCTGTGGTCTAAGCATCTGTCAAGGCCTCATGCATTGCCTCTAACTTAGGGATAATTATCCCTCTGAGGTCACTCATTATGTTTATTATATCCTTCTTTTCTTTGTTCAGCCTCTTTATTTCATTTATGATGACAATGGCCTAGTATTCTTGATTCATTAAGGATGTAGTGAGGGGACCAAAATTCTGAGATAAACTTGATAGTTTACCTTCTAGTGCAGGAGCACCTTGACTTCCATAGGAGTTTGATTAAAATGATCCAATATTGTAATGATTCATCATTGTATAAGGTTAATCAAGTCATTGTTATGTATTAGAGGTCACTAGGAAGTTCAAATATGCAAAATATTGCAAACCATGTAAAGGTTGTCAATGTAAAGTTGGAAAAAAGATGAAGAATGAGGGAAGGTGAAGAGTCATTTGGCTCTTGGTTCATTCCAAGTAGTTGGAAACTGAAAGGTCATTTGTAATACCTTTAAAAAGGCCTTTTATACCTTTGAAAACTTGGAGGTGATTGAAGATTGAGAATGGAATGGTAAAAAGCAATGTTTTCTGTATTATACTTCAGAAATTTGCTGTTTTCTTGTATGGTACGGCCCAATAAGGGTAGGAGGAAATTTATTTTTGATTTCAAATTAAATTATATTCAATCACCCTCCCTTTCCTTTTTGTCTCATCAAATTTGGTGCAATATTGAGGAAGTTATGACCGTTTTAGTGACTGCAATTTCTAGAATTCTCCTATAACAGTCCTGTTGCAGCATTTGGTATGGTTTTGTATGGATAGATATAGGGGAAAGCCATATATGGTTGGAAATATTCTTGAGTCTAATTTCTATTTCTTTTTATTGCATAAAAGTTTATTAAGATTTGAATAAGTTATGGCATTTTTATTGAGGGTAGGTCTGCAGAGTTTAATTTTCTAAAAATGCAGTCTAAAAATATGCATGGTACGGCATAGTACAACCTCACATTGATGTATATAATAGATGGATAGAAAGATATGTGTTTCTAGTTTACATTTATTTTGGTTTGGTATAATTTTATTAAGTTTTGTGAGAGATATTGCAATTTTGGTAAGGGCAGGTCCGAACGCTGCCTAGGGTTTGTAGTTTTGGGAAAAGAGTCATAACTTTCTCTCCTACCATTGGATCTTCATGAAAATTGGAGGGAAAATATGTATTAATGTTATATTCAACCTAACCAAAGCAATTGGATTAGTTCTTTGATTTGTTAATGTTATTGAGGATAGTTTTGGTCCTCCTACCTCTGCATCACCTTCTTGTTCTTTCACCTTCTTTTCAATATCCTCTGTCACTTTGGGCCAAGATAGACAAAATTTGTACATGTCCCCACCATCTTTAAGAGCATTTTCAAGGCTCTTTATTCCAATGTGTAGGGTCCTCCTATCATTAGCAATGAGTTCCTGTACTTAGTGAATCTTTTTCCCAAATACTCCTTCCGGACCTTGGCTTCTATCGATTTCTATAAAGATTCAAAATGAGTGCTAACAGAATTTACCAGAGATTTCAAGTTATTGGATGGAGAGGCCAAAGGATCCTTTTGAAATGATGACACGATCTTCTCCAGCATCTCGGATGCAATCTCCAATAGTTCACAATCTTCCATGTGAGATTTCAGGAGCTTTTCTTTTGCTTTGGCTTGAGCAAAAGATGCTATTTTCATTGTCTGAACCACAGAGAGAGTCAAAATTTAGTGGCCCTTGAAATCTCAGGTTCATCTATCTCCATCATTTCTTTGTTCAAGAAGTTCTTCACTACCTCTAAAGTGTCTCTTGCTAGTGACTAAGTCTTCTTTTCTTTTGGGATCTCAGAACTATCATCATAGGTCTTCTCTACTTATTGTTCTTCTTTTCCCTTAACCTCTTCTTCTTGACTCACTTTCTCCTCTTTTCTTCCTTCTCCTTCAGCTTCTAAATCTGGAATGTCTGCAGTGGGATCTAGAGGAGAGATGTTACCTATGTTTACTACTTCTTCCTCTTCTGGAATAGAGGAATCCAAGTCCTTAGACTTTTCTTCATCTATCTCTTTTGATCCCTCTACATCAGAAGATTTTTCATTGGTTACATTTAATCCTTCAACATCCATGGTAGAAGGTTCTTCAACTGATTCCTCTATAACATGAAGATTGAATCTTTTGAAGGAATTCTAGAGGATGTCTTTTGTTTCTCTTGCTACTTGGTTAGTTTCTCCAAGCATAAGTTTATTAATTCTTCCTTTACTACGGAATTCATCCTTACAGTCCTTAAAGATCATGTCCATTTATTTTGGAGTAATAGAAGGATAGAGCTGAATTACAATCTGTTCTCAAATCTCTAAGTATTTTTCCTTTGCATTCTCTTTTCTTAGTTCAAGTACCTTCTCTAGACTTTTGGGAATTAATGATATAATTTCAATAAATGCTTTATTGTAGATGTTCAGGTACCTGACTATAGCTTCTTCCAAAATCTTCTTGTCAGTATCACTGTATTCATCATAGAACTCTATTACTGGCTATAGGTTCCCATCCACAGTGACTGCCTTGATGATGTCATCAATGGAAAGAGTAGGCTTTTCAACAAATTCTTCTGCCTTTTCTTCCTTATTTTTACTGGTAGAGAATTCTCTGGATGATTTCTTCTTCTTCATTTTCTTGATTTCCTCATTAGATTCTGTTTCTTCATCATCTTTGAGGCTTGTATATGACCTTGTGGCTTTTGTTTTCATCCTCTTTTCTCCTTTTCTGGATGTCTTGACTTCCGGTTTGGTGGCCCTTGAGCTTTTAGGAGTGGCAGATGCAGAGCTCTTGGAGGATCTAGTCCAGGAGGAGGCTTGTACTGGAACATCTTCTTTCTTTGCTTCTTGTTTCTCTTTCTCAGCCTTTTCTATTTTCTCTCTATTTGCATCTACTGCCTCTTTAGATAAGCCAAATCTTTTGGCAATTTCCTCTACTTCCCTTCTTACTTTCCTCTTTATCTTCGGTTGTCTTAACTCAACATGTATTTTTACACTTAGTTATTGAAAGGTTCCAAACCTTTCTGCCTCAGGGTCCTTAGGCTGGCTCAACAAGTGTTGAATATGTAGCTCCAAGATTTTCTCATCGACCTTGTATCCCATTGGCATTATCCACACTGTTCTGGGCTCAACTGCCTCCATTAGGCATTGATCAGTGTCAACCATGAAGCACACTATATCCTTGTATTTCTCAACTATGGATTGAGGTATTCTCTCTCTAGCTTGCATCATGCTTTGGAAGTTCTTAAAGTAACCCCATAGAGCTATGTTTTGAGCTTTAGCATCACCAAGTCCATACATATAGTCTCTAATATGGATTGCACCCAGTTTGTCATTTTGCCATACCCAACCACTTGATCTAGGTAGCTCATTCAAGTAATAAAAGAATAGACACAGTATTAGACAACCATATTTGAAGGAATTCTTCTTATCCTTTTTGATCTTCTGCAAGTTTTCTAATAGTTGATTTAGGAGAAGATCATATAGGTCATAATCTGCATTTTCCCTCAACATCTAATATGCTGCATAGATTGCTATCCCAGACACAGAATTCTCCCTGCTAGAATGATAGATCTTATACCCAATTATCATTGAGGCAAATTTGACATCCAGATCTGTGATGTCATCTATGGTCATTGCTCTCTTGTCAAACTTAGATCCGGTGGCTTCAGTTATTGTCTGGTTCTTGACAGATTTAAGTGCAGGTAACCCACCGAATGAGTGTAGTCTAGTTACTACCCTGATAGCATATTTTGTTATCTTAAATGGACTCATTAACCACATGAAATTATCATGCATCCTGCTTAGGACATATTGGACCGAATCATCTTCTGTAAAACAGGGAAAGTGTATGCAATGTCTAAAGTGTTTATCCCAGAGGGCCTTGTATTGAGGTTTGAGTTCAAAACTCTCATCTATTGGCTGTTTGTGATAGATGTCCATCAACTTAGAGTCTCCAAATTCCTCAATTTTGGCATGGATATAGACCCTAACATCTTCTACGTGCAATACCCCATGCAGAATGCTAGAAAATGTGCCTAAGGGATCAAATTCTAGAGATTTATAGGGATGTTTCTTGAATTTAGGACGCAGCCTATTAGTGATCTTTACAACCATTGGAGTAGCCATTTTGCAAAAGATTCAGAGAGAGATTTTTAGAATGGAAGTACCTTTTTACGCCTTAGGGTTTGAAATAGGAGCCTGAACAAATCGCTGGTTGAATTCGATTTCCCAATTGATCTTTAAGTGGATTGTAGAAACTTCATTGCAGAGCTCTTCTTATCTTCTTCACTAATGCAAGTGTGCAAATGATGAGTGAAAGAACCCTTTTATTCTTGCGCAAACCCTAATTTCCTTTTGCAATAAATGCACAACTTAAGTTATCCGATTACCCTGTTTTAAGAGAGATCTTCTTGAATCATTGTGCTGATCTTAGAATCACTGTCAGTGAGGATTGACAATGTATCTTCTTTTCTTCAGTCATGCCATGGGTCGGCAAACCAAAGTATCTCAATTTTGAATCATACCGGATCTGTCTGTGAAAATCCTACTTTACCGGATGGTGTTAAACCAGATCAACTTGAACGGTTAAACTCTTGCAAAACTCCATGTAGATCTTTCATATTTTTACTGAGGGTTATTTAGATATTTTTTTGAGAACCCTTTAATCCGCAACATTTCATGTGCCAAATTTAGGCACTAATTGACTGGCTGGGGGAATTTATTTTTCTCTGTGACTCCCCCTGAGCCAGAGCTCATCTGTTTAGTTTTCGGAAGGAATATCAGCACCAGATTCTGGTGCGGATCCATCCCCAATATTTTTTGTACTCTTCTTCACCCAAATCTTGCTCATCTCCCTTTGAACTTCATCCGCATTCACTTTGCCTTTACCCTTATCTTATTTTTGGTTGTGATGCACCGAACCCTTTTTATCCTGATTTTTACTTCTACAGAATTTGGCAATATGACTAGATCTATTGCAATTGTAACAAGCAACATTTCTTTGCATATTTGATTGATATCCTCTTGATCTGCACTAATTAGCCATATGTCCCATTCTATTGCATGCAAAGCATCTACCATTGAATGAATTGTTTATGTGCATATTTCTGCATTCATGAGATTTGTGACCATACCTTTTGCAGTTAAAACATTGTCCAGAGAAGGATGGATTAGTCTGATTCATTCTCCTTCTACATTGAGTTGCTTTATGAATGAAATTGTTGCAATTGAAGTAGTATCCATTAAAAGATGGATATCTTTGAGCATTTGGTTGCCTTACCAGAGGTCTTCTAGGCTAGTTTCTTTGATTTCCTGATCCAAAGTTCTTCTGACCGGATCCAGAGCTTTCACCTTTCTCATATCCCAAGCCACGCTTATCATCTACCCTCTTTTGGCTTTCAAGAAGAACTTCAAGTTGGGTTGAGCTTATCTTGAATTTCTCTTTGTATTCATTTGTTGTTTGAAGATCTTGTTTAAAAGTGTCTATCTGATTCTCAAGTTGTTTTTCATTGTCTCTAGCTTCTTTAAGATCTGATTCAAGATGCCTGATTATTCTGTCCATTTTGTGGCAGTCCTCTGTTTTCTCCTTGAGGGATTGTTTTAGATTATCTTCAATTTTCCTTTTCTCTTCAATTTCATGGGTGAATATCATAACCCCTGATTGCATTTCATGCCTTAGCATAATGACTTCTTTTGACAACTTCTCACATAGCTTATTTTTCTCATTCAGATCTTCATTAGTATCATTGGCTTCACTTTGATTTGCTAATTTTTGAAGTAGTTCCTTTCTCTTTTTCACAGAGATACTCAGTTTTTCTTTCAACTTATTTAAGAAATTATCAATATATACCTTTCAAATCATTAATATATTCACTACCTTTTTGGATGATACCATCTAGCCAGTCATCAAACACTTTAGTCACCATCTTATTTCTATGTATTTGATCAAGCATTTTTTGATTAACTGGAGACTTTGGCTCAAAAGATAGAGGTAATTGAGAGACAGGTTGAGGACCTGGATTGTGAATGTCATCAATGTATTCTACCATTGACTATAATGCTTGCTTCAGCTCTCTCTTATCCTTTTCATCTTTCCATGTGTGACTTACTATCTTTTTAGTAGATGCCTTGAGATGGTGCACATCTGCAGCACGCGATGCAATTCCAAGGTCTATTATTTCTACTACAAAATCTTGGACTATGGGGTTCTAGACTTCCTCATCAACTATTGGCCGAGCTATCTCCGCACTCCAATTTCCTGTATTGGGATCAATGTCTACCCTAGAAGTGGTTTTCAACTTTTTAGATTTTGGGGCCTTTCCTAGACATTTTCTAACCATATCTTCTAGTGGTAAAGAAAATGGAACTATTTTCCTTTTATCATTAATTGAACTTTCCAACCATCAAGGCGTAGTGACTGGAATCTCTTTATCAGGAGTAAGTTGTTTAGAAGGTGCATTTGGCAATATCATTAAATTGGTAGAATATAAAGCGATCTCTACCTGTTGGTCCGTATTGGTTTCTTTTGCCATTGATGAACCAAGCCCTCAATCACTCATCATTTCTTCCAAATCTTCTTTAGTATTTAGGTCTACAACTATTTTTTCTAAAATTTCCTTCTTCTTCTTGCTCTTAGTTCTTGACCTGGTGGTGCGAGTAGGTGGACTAGTCACAAGGGTTTTCTTAGACTTTTTGGTGGCAGAACCCTTTTAAATTTTTGACTTTGGAGTACCTGCATCACAAATATTAATAAGCCAATTAGAAGAGCTTACAGGACATTGTGTTTCATCAATGGGTGCACACTATTGAGAATCTTCATTCTAAACTTTTCTCAATCTTTGTTCTCTTAACCACTTTTTAGTTCTTCTTATCACAAGGAGGGTTTTAACTTCAATCTGGTCCTCTTCATCTCTATTCAAATCAACTTTTGGAATAGACAGCTACTTTACTTGTTCAAACTGAGAATCAATCATCTGTTCCTCATCATTTGTTATACCAGTAATATTCATTTCCAGATTAAGGATGACTATGTGCCCTAGGGAAAATTTGCACCAAAGCCTTTTTCTAACTTCAAATTCATCTGGGCAATCTTCCCAATAGTCCTCTATTTGGGGAATGTGTGAAAATCCCTCTCCAAAATCCAAATTGTCTCTGGCAAAACCTTTGCTATCAAACTTAAGTCTTCAAAACCACTGACCCTAACATAAGTGAATTTGAGAAATTGAATGAAGTAGCTGCCATAAATGCTGATTAACTACATGGCTTCATCAGACATCCTTTTATTAACATTGCATGTTAACTTGTAAACCATCCTGCCAGTGAAAACATCATTAACCCTTCCATAATTTTTATAACACTTCTACATTTGTAAATGAGAGTAATAATCATAAATTCTGATATCTTCAACTAAGGATGCATGGGGTAACCCTCCCCACTCCCTTGTAGATGCCAAGTAGTAGAAGAGATATGAAGACATGTAAAAGTTTTTATTTCCCAAATAGTTACTCAAACCTTGATGTAAACATTCAACTGTGATTTCTGCCCAGTCTAGATATTGTTCTCCTTGAAGAATCACTTGAATAAAGAAATAGATCCAATCCTCCCAATAAAATGCTTGAGAACTACCCTTTAATATGTGTAACAACACCATGATATCTTTTACTTTTGGTATCATATGTTCCCTTGTTAGTGATCTGGGCAGCCTCAAACCTCCCTTTTGAAACTTTAGCAGCCAATTCCTTGTAATTACACTCTTGTAATTTGCCTTTTTCAATGAAAAATAACTATAAGAGGAAGTAATGTCAAGATCTGAGTATGGCTCCTTAGGTGGGATTTTCATTATGGCCATTAGGGTTTGTCTATTAAGAGGCAATAACACATCTCCATTGGAAGCTCTAATACATCTACCTTGAGGGTCATATTTTCTCATACATTCAAGGACTAACTCAGGGCATTACACCGCCATAGGAAAAGTTGCGGCTTCAATTAGACCACTTTCCTCAATCCTTTCCATCATAGGAGTAGACATAGGATTTTTAGCTCTTTCCTTAAAATCCTCTAAATCATATTGACCTAAAAAGGTATCTCCATATTTAGGTAGAGAAGAAACAAGGCTAGAACCGTGTTTGAAACCCAGACAGGCAGCTTTCATGACTACAATTTGGATAAATAGAACAGAAAATGCTTGAACTACTTTTACAGTATTAGAAACTCAAAATGATTCTTTTTTTCCAACAAAGTAATGGCAACAACTATGAGAAAAGTTGAAACTCACCTTTAATAGATCTGAATTCACTATCAAACTGGGCAAGAAAGTCCTTTGCCTCTAGCATTGTTTCCCTTTCGTATCACCCTGTATGTTTTACTGCTAAAATTGGGTTGTTCCTTCTTTGATAAAAGGCATAAAATCTAGTTGAATAATTACTGAATCTATTAATTCGTGCTGAATTTACTTGATAAGATGTAAATTCTGACACATGCATTAACTGTAAGTAATCCCTGAACATGACCTTGATGTGTAATCATTACTCTTGACCTCTAAAAGTTAAAACTTTCCACTTCATAAGGTGTGCTGAATATATTTCCCTCTAGTTGATTTTCTTCGTTAAAATCTCCTGCAAATTTTGACTCAAAGAAGGTTTTAGGGAATAAAGAGACTTAACACATAAGTACACTTATTACGAAACATTTCATGACAAACCATTGAACCTTTGAACCTTTGAACTCTGATATGAGGTTCAATTGGGAGGTTCAAAGATACAAATTATCCTACACAAGAGACCAAGGGTAAGCGGCTTTTCTAGGAACATTAAACGTTGAACCTTTGAACCCATGAACCATTAAATTTTGAAAAAGGTTCAAGTTCGAAGGTTCAAGACTACAATTCTTTTGTACATGAGATGACAAGCGAATCATCTTTAATAACAAAGAGCCAACTTAAGGAATAAACATATTGACCAGTAAAGGAAAATGGTAAATCGACTATTTGCTCAAGGAAGGATTATGAAAAATTGAATAAGGGTGAATAAAAAGGTAACATTGGCTCTGACTGGGGACTACATTTTATGACAAAATGTAGAGAACTCAGAATCTTTGGTTACACACAAACTAAAACACAAGGATAAAAGAAAAATGACTGAGGCAACCAAAAATGGAAAACAAAATGACAGCACACGACAACAAAGAAATGACTATGTACAAAATAGGGGACACCTATTTTACAATTGATAGAACTTAAGGTCCTGTCCATTATAGGATAGGGGTAGAACAGATCCATCTGGATATTCTAATTTAAAAGAATTAGGGTCCAGTACCTGATGAATTTTGAATGGTCCCTTCCAAAGGGAATCGAACTTGCCATGTGCTCCTTTAGGTTCTCCCCTCTTATCCCATAAAAGCACTTCATCTCCTTCCATGAATTTTCTGGGCCTAGTTTTTCAATAAAAAATCTTCTTAACCCTGGCTTGATGAGCAGTAATATGATCGACTAGTTTATTCCTTTCCTCCTTAATCTTTGTTAAATACATAACCCTCTTTTCCAAAGAATCCTGAAAGTATTGAACTTCAATGAACTTTTGCAATTTGGCTACAGATAATTCCAGAGGTAATGATAACTGAGCTCCTATTCCATAAACTAGCTCAAAAGGTGCCATTCCTATTGCTCTTTTTGGGGTTATCCTATCAGCCCAGATTGCTTCGTACAACCTTTAATGCCAATCTTTGGGATTATTACTCACCAATTTTCTCATGATGGCTATCATATTTTTGTTACTAGACTCAGCTTGACCATTCCCTTGAGGGTAATAGTCTGATGAGTGAG
This sequence comes from Cunninghamia lanceolata, assembly GCA_027924645.1. NCBI lineage: Eukaryota > Viridiplantae > Streptophyta > Pinopsida > Cupressales > Cupressaceae > Cunninghamia > Cunninghamia lanceolata. The sequence continues at coordinate 5,320,236 of BSBN01000165.1, read as the reverse complement.
AAAGAGAGATACTATGATCATAACAAAATGAAGTGAGTTCAATCGAGGAAAAGCTGGTAGCATTTTCTACCACAAGTTTATGAGGGACACCAAAATGCACCAGTATATTCTCCCTAAGAAAATTACACACCACTTCTGAGGTAGTTCTCTTCACAGGGATCACCTCCACCCATTTTGTAAAATAGTCCGTTGTTGTTAGAATGTGTGTATGCCCAGCACTCAAAGGAGGTGAAAGGGGCCCAATGAAGTCTAAACCCCATTGTTTGAAAGGTTCTTCAATAACAATTGGCCTCAAAGGTAATGTTGCAAGTTGTGGTCTTCTTGAAAACATTTTACATTTCTCACAATTAGCTACCCATCTATATGCATCTTTGAACATGCCTGGCCAATAATAACAATTCCTAAGAATTTTAAAGGCTGTGACTGAAGAGGAGAAGTGTCCACCACAGGCTTCATTATGGAAAACCTCCAAAAGCTTACATTGTTGTTCTTTATCTACACATGTCAGAAAAGTTCCATCCAGTCCCTTTTTGTATAAGGCATCACCCCAAATGACACATTTCACTGCTTTCAATTTCAGGTTCCTTTTCTCCTTCGGGGATAAGTGACTGGGACAGTCTCCATAAGTAAGATAATGTGCCACATCTACGAACCATGGATCTTGTAAACTCACCAATAGGACAGTGCGAAGTTCTTCTTCTTTTTCTTCCTTACTCTCAGCAATCAATCTGCACAGGCCTTGACCTCTAATTAATTTAGTTGGCTTGATCTCCAAGTCATACTCTTGAATTATAGCAACCCATGTTGCTCTATTATTCATCCCAACATCCTATTGAGTTAGAATACTCTTTACAGCTGAACTAGGAACAAATACAATTGAATAAAAATGAAGTATATAGTACCTAAATTGTTTGACAGCCTTTACCACAGCAAAAGCTTGTTTCTCTGTTAAAGAATATTTAAGCTCATGCTTCTTAAGAGGAACACTCATGAAGGCTATTGGAGCTTCTATGTTCAATTCATTTTTCTATAATAAAATACTAGACATGGTATGTTCTAAGGCATAGCAATAAATGATAAAATCTTTTTGGAAATCAGGGTTTATCAAAGTAGGTACTTTTGCAATTGCTCCTTTAACATTTTGGAAATCTTTCTTAGCAATCTCATTCCACCTGAATGCTTTTTTTTCATTCATCATCCCTACAATATGTTTTGTAATCTTAGCAAAATCAGGAATGAACCTTCTGAGGAAGTTGACTTGGCCAAAGAAAGATTTAACTCCAATCCTATTTGAAGGAAGACTTAGCTGTTGTATTGCTTTAACCCTTTCTAGATCGATCTTGATTTCGTCCTTCAAAACCAAATGCCCCAGTAACTTACCTTTTGTTACACAAAATATCAATTTTTTAGGATTAAGACATATTCCATGATTTTGGTACCTTTGCAAAACAGTCTCAAGATCTTTTAGATGATTTTCTCTCTTTTTAGAGAAAACAGTCAAATCATCAAGATAAATGACAATAATTTTATCTTTCAGGTCTTTAAAAGATGAATTCATTGCTCGCTGAAAAGTTCCACCAGCGTTGATCAAACCAAAGGGCATACGATTATAAGAAAAAGTTCCCCATGGTGTAGTGAAGGCGGTCTTATGTTGGTCATCTGCAGCCACACTTATTTGATTATACCCTGAGAACTTGTCTAACATGGACATCATCTCTGGTCCAGCAACTGTTTGTAAAATGTGATCCATCATGGATAAAGCATAATTATCTTTCAAACTGGCTTGGTTTAAATTCCTAAAATTAACATAAATTCTTATTTCTCCATTTTTTTGTGTACTGGGACAATGTTTGCCACCCAAGTAGAGTGATGAATCATATAGATAATCCTAGCCTTCAGCATTTTATTGACCACCTTATAAATGGGCTCAGCAACTTTTGGGTTGTATTTTCTTAATTTCTACCTGAATGGAGTTGCATTTGTTTTTAAAGGAATATGATGCTGGAATTAACCGCCTCTAAAATTATAGCACCAAGTAAATGTTAGAATCTGAAAAGATTATTAACCCATAAAACTAGTGCAAATGAATAGATATCTAAACTATGAATGCAAATGATACAAAATCAAAATAGCAACACAAAGTTAGTCTCCAAGAGAGTAATGCAAATGCTAGAAGCAAAATAGCATTAAGAGGATGCAAAAGCAAAAGATGCAAAATACAAGCCAGGTAGCATGCTTATATAGACTAGGAAGAGGGAGGAGGTGGCAACACCAACCAATCAGGAGAAACCATCTATCAGACTAAAGATAGCAAAGTATCTTCCCAAGATAGCTAATGGATGCTCACATGTAGGAAGGTGACACCTTGTAACCACTCACCTAATAAGACATGCTTTATTAACCTAAGGAAGATTAATAGAAGTGTAGGAAAAACCTAGGAATATAGGGAAAAATAAATAACCCACTAGGAAATAAAAACCTACACTAACACCCCCCCATAAGCGAAGCTTAGGTGGATGTAGAAATGGGTCCTAGCAAATCAAGCCTGATGAGGTACCCATGTACATAAAATTCCCCCCCCAAAGAGAGAGAAAAGCCCCCCCCAAAATATAGAGAGAAGAGATCCCCCCAAAGTAGAGAGAGTCAGGACTCTGAGTGAGAGGAAGAAGCCCCCCAGAAGATGAAGCATCCTGCACCCCTAGCAAAGCTCATAAATGAAGGAACTTGCTCTCAATGAAGGGTTTGGTGAAGATATTAGCAACTTTTTCAGAAGTCAGATAGTAGCGAAGGTCAATGATGTGGCCATGGATGAGCTCCCGAATGTAGTTCATGTGGACCTCTATGTGTTTGGTCCACTGATGATGGACCGGATTCTGTGAGATCTAGATGGCACTTTGGTTGTCACAAAATATGACTGATGGCCATCTGATCTGGATACCAAACTCAATGAGAAGATTTTGAAGCTAAATGGCCTCAGTGGCAGCATTCACAGCTCCTCGATACTCAGCCTCAATAGAAGATAGAGCAATAGTAGATTGCTTCTTGTTCGACCAACAAACAAGACCTGAACCAAGTAAGAACCTGTAAGCTAAAGTAGACTTGTGATCTTGAGAATCGCTCGCCCAATCTGAATCTGTGTATCCCACCAAGTCAAGCTCAATGCCTGCTGCATAGTGAAATCCAAAACTATGAGTAACCTGAATGTAGTGAAGGATCCACTTGGCTTCTTTCCAATGCAACTCATGAGGCTCCTACATAAATCAAGAGACCATGCCTACAGAATATGAAATGTCAGGTCTCGTATGAGTCAGATAAATTAGACTCCCAACAAGTTGTCGGTACAAAGTGCCATCAACAAGTGGAGAAGAACACTGAGCCTCAAGTTTGACTCCAGAAAGAAAGGGAGTTAGAGCAGGCTTACAGTCAGCCATATGAAACCTCGAGAACAAATCTAGAGCATACTTGGATTGTGTGATGGTGATCCCAGAAGAAGATTCAAAGATCTCAATCTTGAGAAAGTAATGCAACAAGCCCAAGTCAATCATCAAAAACCTGTCATGAAGGGTAGTTTTGATAGCCCTAATGGTGGATGAAGAACTCCCTGTGATCAACAAGTCATCAACATATAGAACCAGAAATAGGAGTGAATCATCATGCTATAGAATGTAGACATTGGGATCAAAATGGCACCGAGTGAACCCAACTAATAGAAGGAAGGAGTCCATCTTGGCATACTAGGCCCAAGGAGCCTGTTTGAGGCCATAGAGAGACTTTTGAAGTCAGCACACAAGTGAAGAATCCTGAATGAACCCCTGTGGCTGCTCCATGTAGATCTCCTCCTGAAGGTCACCATGAAGAAAATTACTCTTCACATCCATCTGGTGTACTTCCCAACGATTGGCTACAGCAATGGCAAGAACAAGTCAGATGGAATTCATTCGGGCAACTAGCATAAAAGTCTCGGAGTAGTCAATCCCAAGAACCTGGGAGAATCCTTTGGTGACCAAGTGAGCCTTATGCTTGTCAATCGACCCATCTACTACAAATTTTGTTTGATAGATCCACTTACATCGAACAAGTTTTCTTCCCTTAGGAAGAGGGACAAGATCCCAAGTGTGGTTCCTCATCAAGGAACTATACTCCTCCTACATAGCTGTATCCCACTTAGGAATACCAAAAGCCTCATGAAAAGACTGTGGATTTGAGGCAGTAGCAATGAATACATGTGGAACATCTTGGAACTGTGAATGAGTCCACCTGGTGTCTGATGGATCCCCAACCCAATCACTTGCAGACTGCAAGGTTTGTCTAGCCCAAAGTGGACCAGAAGATTGAGAATATGGAGGAGAATCATCAACCTCTGAATGATGACTAGGAGAGGAAGGAGGTGAGTCCTATGAATCGCTCTCTACATGAGAAGTGGAGGTAAAAGACTGCTCACATGAAGCTGACTCATCAGAAGATCTATCATGTATCCTAAGTGACTCCAATGTCAAGGTAGGAGTTGGAGAAGTGATAGAAAGTGAGCTCGAAGAGCCCTCCTCAAACTAAACACTCCTCTCAATGAACAACTCATGTGTAGTAGGGTGGAGCAACCGATAACCCTTCACACCATTAGGATAACCTACAAATATGCAAGGTCTGCTCTGCGGATCCAAGGCCTTACGTTTCTCTACAGGAATGTGGGCCCATGTAGGAGAACCAAAAACTTGAAAGTACTTAACTGATGGTTTCTGACCGCTCCAAGCTTCAAAAGGAGTGACTCCCTTCAAGGCTCAGTGAGGAACATGATTTTGGATATAACAAGCTCAGTTAATGGCCTTTTCCCAATACTGTGGTGCAAGAGATCTGGAGTGAATCATGCAGTTCACCATTTCCTTCAAGGACCTATTCTTTCATTCTGCAACACCGTTCTGCAGAGGATTATATGGAACTGAATGCTACAAATCAATCCCCTCTGAAGTGCAAAACCTCTCAAACTGATGGTTGACATATTCACCACCATTGTTAGTGCGCAAAACTTTGATGGCTTTCCTAGATTGCTTCTCTACAAAAGTTTTGAAGTCTTGAAAATGATCAAATACCTCTGACTTCTGTTTGAGAAATTACACCTAAGTATATCAAGAAAAGTCATCAATGAATGTGAGGACATATCGGGCCCTACTGAAAGAAGGATGCTGAAATGGACCAGCCAAATCACTGTGAACTAACTCCAGTATCTGTGAAGCTCTCCATGCCTTACCTTTGTCAAACTTTTCCTTAGGATGCTTACCAAGAATGCAACCTTGGCAAACACCACCTGAGAACTGAACTGAAGGCAACCTTGTGACCATGCTCTGCTAGTTGAGATGCTGCAAGTAGCGGAAGTTAAGATGGCCAAACCCCTCATGCCATAATCTACTCACATCATTAGAATGAGTGAGCAAAACAGTCGAAGGAGGATCAGGAACAAAGTAAGAAAATAGATAGAGCCGTGATTGACCCATCAAAATAGAAGGCATAGTACACGGCTCCAAAGATGCAAGTTCTTCCTTAGATGAAGCCATGTGGTGTGAAGCACTTGAATCAAGAACCCAAGTGGATGGTGAAGAAGCAACTACAACAAGGGCCTTGCCCTTTCCTTTCCCCTTGCTGTTTTCTTTTGCCTTATTAGACCCCTCATTAGAACTCTGTTTGATAGACTCAGGAACACTGATATTATTCTTCTGAAGAATGTGTGTCAAGTGATCAATTTGTTTCTTCAGACATTTATGTTCATCATGACCAGGTCTTTTACAATAGACACATTGGACCCTCTCTTTCTTAGGCTTGTCTCTCTTGGAAGATTAGGTCTCATTAGTTGCTTTTGAAGCAACCGATATCTGATCCTTCTTCTCCTTGCTATTCTTCTGTTTCTTATCCTTACTATTGTTGTTACTACTTTGTCCTTTCTGTTCTTTTGTACCTTGGTTGGTAGCCAAGGTATGTGACTTAGAGGATTTAAGAGTGCTCATCTAGATTAGCTTGTCCCATTCCCGAGTGAGATTGACAGAAAAATCATCTAAAGATGGCATGGTGAATTGAGTACCAAGTGCACCCTTAGTAGCATAGAAGGTAGAAACAAACACAAAATATTCTGAACTTAGCTTAGAGAGAATACTAAGAATCAATTGTTCATCTTTCTTTTCAATTCCACATTATTTTAACTACAGCCTTGGTGATTTCAATTTAGTGAAGAAATCCAGGATTGTGTTGAAATTGCCTGGACTTAAATTAATTAGTTTATTTTCCAACATATGACCCGTCATTGAATCTTGTGTGCCAAATAGTGTTTCTAGCTTTGTCCAAATTTTATTTGGTGTATTCAAAGACTCAATGTGAAAGAGCAAATCAGGAGAAATAGACAAACACAATGTTCCATATGCCCCATCACATTTGTTAAACCACTTAGGCTTATCTTCATCTTTAGTAGGTTCAGTTTCAAGTCCCATAGTTATCCTATTTAATCCAGCTTTCCTTAAGTGAATTTTCATGCGAGATTTCCACTCAAAGTAATTATATGGAGTTAGGATGGGCACATTTGTTTGATCCATGATGAAGAAATGCAGAGAAGAAGTACCGAAAAGAAGAGAATCCAACCAAGACAACACCCCCTTTTCACTCAATCAAAGAACCCCCCCAAGAAAATATTATTTGGAACTTTATATTAGTGCATTTACAACTACCACTAGTAAGAAATACTAAGTGGTCTTGATTTCAATGCATTACAAAACCCTCACAAAGAGCATATACTAAAAATACAACTTTGGCACAATACCCAGAGAAATAAATAGCACCACTGCGATCTACTCAAAAAATCATGCACTTTCAAAAAAAGAATCACCTCGATACGAGGTCGTATGTGAAAGTTATGATCCTCTGAAGTTCCAAAAACGAGAACTATGCAGTGTCATGACTAAGAATCTGTAATTTCTAAAAAATCTCTGTATCAAAATAAAAAAATGACTGCACTAGTGCATAGAGCACAAAAAAATAGCCAAAATCAAAAAACAATTCGTGGGAAATGGAGTCCGTATGAGCAAGAATGGAGCATTTGAAAACTGCCTTCAAAACTTCAACAGCCAATGAAGAGGGGTCCTACTATAGCTTTTTAAGTGCATTTCTACAAAATATATAGACTGTATACAAAAAATAAAACATACCCAGATAGTTTTTTCTGTTCTGCGAACAAAACCCAGAAGGCGTTTTTCTTTTTTATGTATAGAAGATGTTGATCTAGTGTAAACAGAATGCCTTTAGCTACAAAAAATGACTCCAGAAACTAGAAAATGACATGCAAAGGCTGAATCAGCTACCTAAGACAAGAAATGGCATGTTGGAACCTATAATATTGATTGAAAACACCAAATATGCAAGATGGTTGTCAGATTTGAGCTTTAAACCCTGGTTCCACAACTATGTATGATGATCTCTGATTTCGGTGAAATGAAAGCCAAATCTAACTTTCTCAAGCCTCCTAGATGCGTTGGAATAGCTGGAAATACTTTTAGTATAACCAAAAATGCTACAATCACCCAAATTTCATAAAACACATGTGCAAACCCTAGAGATTAAAAAAGTTTCCGTCAAACTTTTTTGATTCTCAAGATCATCCAAAGATGCAAGAGAAGAGCATACTGGGTTTTTTAAAAAAATGTAATAAGATTTATTAGCCCCCCCTCAAATCTCTCAAATATGGAAATTAAATCTACTCTTGCACATAGAATAGCTCTGATACCATGTTAGAATCTGAAAAGATTATTAACCAAGAAAACTAGTGCAAACGAATAGATATCTAAACTATGAATGCAAATGATATGAAATCAAAATAGCAACATAGAGTTAGTCTCCAAGGGAGTAATGCAAATGCTAGAAGCAAAATAGCATTAAGAGGATGCAAAAGAAAAAGATGCAAAATACAAGCTAGGTAGCATGCTTATATAGACTAGGAAGAGGGAGGAGGTGGCAACACTGACCAATTAGGAGCAACCATCTATCAGACTAAAGATAGCAAAGTATCTTCCCAAGATAGCTAATGGATGCTCACATGTAGGAAGGTGACACTTCACAACCACTCACCTAATAAGACATGCTTTATTAACCTAAGCGAGATTAATAGAAGTGTAGGAAAAACCTAGGAATATAGGGAAAAATAAATAACCCACTAGGAAATAAAAACCTACACTAATAGCAAAGACATCACTATATCTAGTCAACAAATTAATCAACTTATATTTCTCTTCCAGTGAGCAACACCTACCAATAGAAACCCATTTAGGATCGATTTTACTCCCAATATTTATCTTTTCACAATCTCCCAATTTGTCAGGAGCCTGAGCATGTTTGCCTTTGATATATTCATCTCGTTGACTGAACAAATGTTCAAGAGACACCAGTCCTCTGGGAAATTTGTTTCCTTTCAACTGAATTACCTCATCATTTGAATTGATCTTTGGATCAAAACTGAATTATTTACATTCTACTTCAGAGCCTTCAAAATAAGTCTCCAAGAACATATCGACACTTTCCAAAAAATTTCTAATTTGTCGATCATTCTCAAAAACTTGCCAATATTCAACATTATATGGGACATTAGGATGGTAGACCAACTCTATTCTATATGAATTCTCTTTGAAATTAAGGTGAGGAAGAAGAAGAGAAGTTGATACTACCAGAGAATCTGCCTGTGTATTCTGATCTCTTGGAATTGCCTCAATAGAGAAAGCATCAAAGTATTCTATTTCATCCCAAACTCTATTCTTGTAATGTCTCAATCTTTCATTCTTAATAGTAAAAATGGCCCTCACCTGTTTAACAATCAGTTCTACATCTCCTTTTACTCTGAGCATCTTTATACCTTTCTCTTTGGCTTCATTTAATCCAAGTAATAGGGCCTCATACTCTGTAGTGTTATTAGTATTTTTAAATTCTAACTTAAAAGAGTAAGGGAAATTTTTACCTTCAAGTGAGATCAGAACAACTCTTGCTCTAGTGCTAATGGTGGCACAACTACTATCAAATTCCATGGTCCATAGATCATCAGAATGAATCGATTTTGAAGTGGATTCCTCCTTCATGTCTTTAGAGAAGAGACAATAATTACCAAATTCACATTCTTCAAATAGAATCTGAGATTTAGGATCATCAGAAGGGAACACAGTAAACTTGCATTTAGTTTCAAGTTCTAGTTTTACTTTCCATTTTCCCCCTAGAATTGTAGCTTCTGACCAATCCAATTTTATCTCCCCACCTAAATCTTTACAAAAAGTTCTGCTCAACAGCATCCCATAACTAGCAAGAATGTCTACTACCAAGATAGTCAACTTCACTCTTTTATTAGGGTAGGCTGCAAGAGCAACCTGTGCATCTTTAATCTGCCCAAGTAAAGGAATCTATTTACCATCCATAGAATAATACCTACCAAGTGTTTTTGTAAGGGATAGGCCCAAGACTTTGGCTACAGAAGAGGGCATGATATTATTATAAGCACATGAGTCTATAATACAATTACTGAGTTTATGACCATTTATAAATAAAGAGACATAAAATGGGTTGGGTTTCATATCAACCATATAAGATGTATCATTGGATGAATTGATGGCCATTCTAGATGTGTATGTAGGTGATTCAGGTGGAGAAGCAAATAATTGAGCAATTGGGGACTCAACATTAATATTTTGTTGACTATTGGGTTCAATTTGTGAATGATCACCTTTAACATATTTAATCAATTTATCAAGTTCTTTGGGATTTAACTTAAGGTATTCAGCAGGAGATATTTGAATCCTTGAAGACTTACAAAATTATATAATATCAAAAGAAGTTTCATGATCATTCCTTCATAACAATTGAACCTCTTGAACCTTCAAACTAGTATCAAGGGTTCTAGTAAGAGGCTCCTTACCTTTGACAGGCACTCCTTGAGAAGATTGAGCATTTGGAAATTTTAGATTCTTTTGACTCTTGGTAAGCACAACACATGAAGGATCCTCAAGAGTAACCAATATTTCACCACCTCTTTCTGAGTCTGATTCATATTCTAGGAAGTGTATTTCAGAGTCACCAGGTTCCTCAGAGTTTCTTTCTTCCTCAGTAATTTCTCCTAGCATATCCTTAGTAGCAACCATTTGAGCATATCTAAGCATCTCTGGACAAGAATTTCCATCATGAACAATAGTCAAATGAAAGGCACACATGTTCCCTCTTCCAAGAGGAGATTCAATAGCTAACCTTGGTTGTGTTGGTGTAAGTTGCAATGCCTTACTAGTATTTGTCTATTGATTAAAATTTCTTCTGCTAACATCTTGATATGGTTGTTGAAATGAAGTACCAAACTTGGGCATTTGTCTTTTCAGAGTAATCATATCATTTACTAACCTTTGAACCATAGGATCTCTAGAGGATGAGGGTTGAGCATTAGGTACTTGAACTTCTTTCTTCCATTTTCCAGCCATAATAAGATCATCTTCTAATCCAACTACCAAGGTTTGCATGTTTGCTAAATCGGCAACTGCACCTCTTCTAAGATGAAAACTAATATCAAGAGGCATAGAGTTGATAAAGAAACATTTCTGATTCTCTGGAGTTGGATTTTTAGTATTTGGGATTTTGTGCACAATTCTATTGAATTTGGCTATAAATTCCCTCATAGGCTCATGTATTTCTTTCTTGAGCTAAGTTAATTGAGCAAGGAGAGAATGTTCATCTTCTGCGCTTTTGAATCTGTTTTCAAATGTAGTTTTCATATCATTCTAGTTTGTAATTGAAGAGTTAGATAGATGATAAAACCATTCCGCTGCAGTATCGGTTAGAGTTTGCACAAAAAGTCTTATAGCCACATCTTGATGTTGTACACCTAACACACCACATGCTGCGGCAAAGGCATTCAGATGCTCATCTGGTGATTATTTTCCATCTCCATTAAACTTGGGTAAGTTTTCTTTTGTATTTTTAGGTAGAGGATTCAAGTTGGCCCCTAAATTCAGAGGCCCTATAGCTGCTCCCCAAGGCTGGGCCATTGGTAAAAAGTTTATAGTGGAAGGGATGACAGTGCTAGAGAGAGTTAAGGCTTGACAAATAGAGGATGCCAAGGGTTTAGGAGGGCTAGGAGTTCTACTTCTGGCTCTTCTAATAGGAGTAGGAATATAAGGAAAATTTAGGTTTTGCAGCATTTGAAAAGTAGAATCTTCAAGCCCTTCTCTCCTCAAAGATCTTATGTATCTCCTAAACTCCAACTTGTTAAACTGTAACTGGGTAATGAATTATTAGTTTCTAGGCTATTCTTGACCTTTTGGGACTTCAGGGGCCAGATTTCCAACTACGTTTTCAGCTTGCCTCCTTCTTTGTCTAAGTAACAGCAATCTTAAGTTATCAGCCAATTCTTCTTTCCTTTCTAATACTCGACTTGCTCTTCTATAATCATCAATATTTCAGTGAGTACACCATGCAAGAGTATTTAACTAACTGATTATGTCTTCCTGTTTGTCTTGAAAGCCAAGATTAGGTTGCAAAACATGAATTATATTTTCACGAGGGAGCACCATTTTTGCCTCATATTATGGTGACTAATCATAACAATTATTCTGACTCCCCAGTAGAGTCACCAAAAACTGTTGGTTAACATATTTGTCTTGATCTAATAATATTTTATTCTGACTCTATAACCCTTTCATTTTTAGAGCAAATAAGTTAACAACAATTGGGTGAACTATTATAAATAATTCCCCTCTGAATTAAGGTACAGCTCCCTTTTAAATCTTCAATGAATTTGAACTATTCTAACATTTGAAAACACTTTTAACCAGAAAGCATTTAAGGAAGTCTAACATTCACACATCACCATGTTATGAATGAGATATCTTTTCTTTCCTATGAAATCATTCAGTGACAGAATGCACAGATTCTATCTTCAACAATAATCAATTATATATATGTACATGTATCATTGAACCAATAAATGATAAAACATATATGATGAGTCTTCTAGTAAAAGAATAATTACCACATAAAAAGAAGAGCTCACACAGAAACTCGATTTCATGCACTTAAACACATAGATTAAAGTCTGTAGCAATCATTTCTTCCTTTCATTGACAGATGAAATATATTGAGACAAACATCACATACATTGTAAATGTAAAGTTCAACGAAAATCTCTTATCCCTATTCTATATATCTCCTTAAGGTTTCTAACCAAACATATATATAGCTTGCCCTTATAACTGTTCTTTAAACCTAGAGTTAAACAAACTCTGACCCTTAGCGGGATTTAGTTTTTGAAACTAATTAAAAAGATAGAGTTTTCAAACATGATTCTAAACTAAATAACTGAATAAAAAGATAATATGAGCATGATCATGATTGGGATAGCACGTTGGAATCTCCAGATTTGCTCTGTTCTTCCAGAGAGACACGTTGCATCTTCCATTCCTGGTATGCAACAACAAACTCTTGAATCATTGGGAAGTTAGGGGTGCCAATATGCTTAACTCGTGCCTTCCAAACATCCTTTTCTTTTCGAATGCTAGCTACTTTTTCTGCATGTTCTGGAAGTGCATCGACGCAAAGGTGAAGTACTGATTCCACTTTTGATATTTAGGAGATATCATCAATAATTATCCATTTATCATTTTCTTTGACAAAGCTGATTTTCTCTTTGAAGGATTGTATAACGGTATCAACATCTTTCTTTGGCTCACCATCATATTTCAAGTACTTTACATCAATACATTCCAAATGGTGATGCAGAGATTGAGTAAACTCAGTTATCTCCCGAATCAACTTTGTAAACTCTATTCATTCTTGTTTTGACACTGATTTTCTCCATTCAATGTTTCTTTTGCTTACATATAGCATATTGTCATTTAGGTTTGTTATGTTCTTTTTTGATAGAAATTTAGTCACTCCATACTTCTAAATTTCAATCATTTGATTTATTACACTCATCCATTTCACTTCATCCTTTTCCCACGAGGCATTCTGTATTTTTAAATCTTCAACAGTAGCTATGGTTTCATCATATATACCTTTCAAATCATTAATATATTCACTACCTTTCTGGATGATACCATCTAGCCAGTCATCGAACACTTTAGTCACCATCTTATTTCTATGTATCTGATCAAGCATTTTTTGATTAACTGGAGACTTTGGATCAAAAGACAGAGGTAATTGAGAGACGGGATGAGGACTTGGATTGTGAATGGTGTCAATGTATTTTGTTATTGATCGTAATCCTTGCTTCAACTCTCTTATCCTTTTCATCTTTCCATGTGTGACTTACTATCTTTTTAGTAGACACCTTGAGATGGTGCACATCTACAGCACGTGATGCAATTCCAAGGTCTATTATTTCTATAGAAAAATCTTCTAACTTCAAATTCATCTAGGCAATCTTCCCAATAGTCCTCTATTTGGGGAATGTGTGAAAATCCCTCTCCAAAATCCAAATTGTCTCTAGCAAAACCTTTTCTATCAAACTTAAGTCTTCAAAATTGCTAACCCTGACATAAGTGAATTTGGGAAATTGAATGAAGTAGCTGCCATAAATGCTGATTAACTGCATGGCTTCATCAGACATCCTTTTATTAACATTGCCTATTAATTCGTAAACCATCCTGCTAGTGAAAACATCATTAACCCTTCCATAATTTTCATAACACTTCTGCATTTGTAAATGAGAGTAATAATCATAAATTCTAATATCTTCAACTAAGGATGCATGGAGTAACCCTCCCCACTCCCTTGTAGATGCCAGGTAGTAGAAGAGATATGAAGACATGTAAAATTTTTTATTTCCTAGATAGTTACTCAAACCCTAATGTAAGCATTCAGCTATGATTTCCACCCAGTCTAGATATTGTTATCCTTGAAGAATCATTTGAATAAAGAAATAGATCCAATCCTCCCAATAAAATGCTTGAGAACTACCCTTTAATCTGTGTAACAACACCATGATATCTTTTACTTTTGGTATCATATGTTCCCTCGTTACTGATCTGGGCAGCCTCGAACCTCCCTTGTGAAACTTTAGCAGCCAATTCCCTACAATTACACTCTTGTAATTTGCCTTTTTCAATGAAAAATAACTATAAGAGGAGGTATGTCAAGATCCGAGTATGGCTCCTTGGGCAGGATTTTTATTACGGCCATTAGGGTTTGTCTATTAATATACAATAATACATCTCCATTGGAAGCTCTAATACATCTACCTTGAGGGTCATATTTGCTCATACATTCAAGGACTAACTCAGGGCATTGCACCACAATAGGAAAAGTTACAGATTCAATTAGACCACTTTCCACAATCCTTTCCATCATAGGAGTAGACGTAGGATTTTTAGCTCTTTCCTTAAAATCCTCTAAATCATACTGAGCTAAAAAGGTATCTCCATATTCAGGTAGAGAACAAACAAGGCTAGAACCATGTTCGGAACCCAGACAGGCAGCTTTCATGACTATAGTTTGGATAAATAGAACAGAAAATACTTGAACTGCTTTTACAGTATCAGAAACTCAAAATGATTCTTTTTTTCCAACAAAGTAATGGCAACAGCTATGAGAAAAGTTGAAACTCACCTTTAATAGATCTGAATTCACTATCAAATTGGGCAAGAAAGTCCTTTACCACTAGCGCTATTTCCTTTTCATATCACCCTGTATGTTTTACTACTAAAATTGGCCTATTCCTTCTTTGATAAAAGGCATAAAATCTGATTGAATAATTACTGAATCGATTAATTCGTGCTGAATTTACTTGATAAGACATAAATTCTAACACATGCATTAATTGTAAGTAATCCCTGCACATGACCTTGATGTGTAATCATTACCCTTAACCTCTAAAAGTTAAAACTTTCCACTTCATAAGGTGTTCTGAATATATTTCCCTCCAATTGATTTTATTTGTTAAAATCTCTTGCAAATTTTGACTCAAAGAAGGTTTTAGGTAATAAAGAGACTTAACACATAGGTACACTTATTACGAAACATTTCATGACGAACCATTGAACCTTTGAACTCCAATATGAGGTTCAATCGGGAGGTTCAAAGATACAATCTATGTTGCACAAGAGACCAAGGGTAAGCGGCTTTTCTAGGAACATTGAACATTGAACCTTTGAACCCATGAACCATTGAATTTTGAAAAAGGTTCAAGTTTGAAGGTTCAAGACTACAATTATTTTGTACATAAGATGACAGGCAAATCATCTTTAATAACAAAGATCCAACTTAAGGAGTAAACATATTGACCAATAAAGGAAAATGGTAAATTGACTATTTGCTTAGGGAAAGATTATGAAAAATTAAATAAGGGTGAATAAAAAGGTAACACTTATCAAAGATCTTGATCATTTGTAGAATATAGAAGGATTAACCTTTGTTTGTTAAGAGATTTATAGGAAGCAGGTGTATAATCAAATGTATGGACATCAGTTCATGTTAGAAGAATAATGTAAGGCCCATTGAATGGAAAAACAACATATCACATCAACCTTTGAGTAACGTCAGATGATCATGACCTGATCAACGGAGACTTGGAGTCATCAATTTGTCCCAAATTGATCATACTTTTCAAGATAGTAAAGGTTTGTTGTGTAAACTTTTATGCATGTTGTTATGATTAACTATCACCACCAACATAAATTGGCACTAGAAGGAGGGCCTTTTCTCTCTATTCTGATAATTGAATGAGTCACATACACGTAAATCCTATATTTGTACTAAGGTAATCTTCTCAAAGCTCACCAGAATTGTTTATGTTGTGCTCATTTGTGAGAAGAATTGAATGATTCGTGTTGTTTTAACGTTGTTTATCACAAATACCTCAGAATTAAGCATAAATACTTTAGGCTTTGTAGTCTAATCTTTGAAATCTTCAAAAGTTGAGTTATTGTTCAAGATTCCTATGAATTTCTTGTGGTGACTTGCTTGTATAGCCAGATATCCTCATATTCGTGTCTAGAGATTCAATCTTTGCTAACATTTGCATGTTTGATGCAAATATTGCATAAATATCCTATCATTCTTAAGGTTAGACTAGAAATATCATCCTTGTTAGGCCAGTTCTCCTGATCTTTG
The DNA here is from genome assembly GCA_027924645.1 of Cunninghamia lanceolata. NCBI lineage: Eukaryota > Viridiplantae > Streptophyta > Pinopsida > Cupressales > Cupressaceae > Cunninghamia > Cunninghamia lanceolata. Next base: position 5,304,138 of record BSBN01000165.1, on the reverse strand, counting down.
TAAAGATTCAGTCAAAATATTCACATCTTGTCATAAGTTGTCAGAATCCTAGCTCGCAAACCTAATACCAAGTCCAGATCTATTGGAATTTTGGAAGAATTACCTATTCGTGGACTTAGACACCGTACCATAGATATTCATTACACTCCTGACTCAAGTGCATCAGCATCTTCATCAACACATATTGTAAGACCTCTAGTATCCCCAGTTGTACCTTAGACACCTCTAGGATCACCAATTATACCTCAAGTACAGCAAGCACCAATCACAATGTCATTCTTTGCTAATAATTCACCCTTGACTTTCACTATGTATCATCCTTTACCTAAGAATCTTGATAAGGTTTGCCCTAAATATCATCCATATCAGGATGCAGAGGATCCTATCTAGACATTCAAGGAGGCTTGCTTTAGAGCAAGGATCGAGCATCAAGATGTGGTATGTAGACTATTTCCATACTCCTTGGGAGAGGAAGCATATAGTTGGTATATTAGCCTTGCTCAAGCCTTAATTGGTTCATGGGATGCCTTGGAGAAAGCCTTTAAGGATAGATTCAAAATACCTATAGATCCTTCTATGACTTATCACCTCTTCGCCACAATTAAAAGATTTGAAGGAGAACCCATTTCAAGTTTCAATGCCAGATTTCAAAAGATATATTCTAAGCTGGTAGCTCCATATAATGTAGTTGATGAGGCAGCTAGAAATATATATTACTCAACCTTAGATTCCCTGACTTCTATGTTCATAAGGAGAACACATCTTTGTGTTACATCCTTGACACAAGCTTTTGAAGAAGCAATAAAAGTTAATCAGCAACTGATTCTTGCTACAACACCTAACATGGTATATCCTACATATCTTGCATATCTTGCTCAACAGTAGACCAATGGAGTCATGATGCCTCCTGCTACAATGCCTGGTCCATTACAGGTACCTCCCCTAAGTATCATGCCCCCTCTAAATGGAAATAGTCAGATAGTACAATATCCAGGACATGCTCAAACATCCCAAGATGTAGGTCAAAACAACAACAATGGTTCTTCTTTCTTTAAACCTCAATCAGAGAATGTAGTAGCTAAAGTTTAGGAAGAGAAAGAAGATATCAAAGAAATAGCTACACAACTAGGAAAGTTGACCACAAAGGTTATACACCTAAGAGGTCAGAACTTTTACTCTCAATCAATTCAAAACAGAGGATATAACAATGATAGATCAGGATATCCTGACAAAGCATACAATAATGATAGGAACTATAATAACAACAATGGCAATAATAATAATGCACCTAGGCAGCCCAAAGTATGGAATACTAGGCCAAACAATGGTTCCTTGCCATCACCCTTGGATAATCAGCCTCCTAGTGAACCAAAACAGACCACTAGGGTTAATCTAGCAGAGGCAACATTTACAAACTGGTGTAAGATACACAACACCAATGTACATGCTAAACTAGATTGCCCTTAATTCAAAATAGCAGCCACTATCTTTCAGGCTAAAGTATCTAACACAACAAGTGACCCTCCTTTCATTGAAGGGAATGAGACTGTTCCTTGTGGGTATGACTCTGCCCTTGTACTTGAAAGTGTTGTAAATCACCCTCATCACCAAATAGCCTCATCTCATGAGAACTACACATTAGCATGTGAGGAGTCTACCTTGACATTTGAAACAGATTATGTGTTTCCCTTTGAGGATGAAAATGAACTAGTAGTGGAACATGAAGAAATTCATGCCTATCAATGACAATATCAGGGTAGGCATAATTACAACCTCAAGATTAATCCTAACAGACCTCCTCGTCCTTTGACCACATCCTTGCCTCCCAATAACTTTAACACACCCCCTGATCTAAAGGCCAGTAATAATCCTGGTCCTCCCAAGGTTAGTCCTCAATATTTTGCACCGCAAAATACAGTGCCAAAGGCTAATAATCAGTCTCCTGAATCAAATAAGTTTGTCACATACTTAGCGGAAGAAATAAAAAGAGTTAAAATTAGCCTGCCATTATTAGAACTGCTGAAGACTCCAACCATCAAAAAGGCTTTCATGAGGTCTTTAGATGAACCTATACCAAAAGATGATAGTCATGCTCATAATCCCAGTCAGGTTTTGAATAAAGATCATGTAGCTAAGGAGAGAAATGTAAAACATAAGGTCCTAGCTACTGTTCAAGCTGCTGACACTTCACATATGACCCTTTATAAAGATAAGGCTGAGTCACCTCCATTCCTACTTACATTGAGGATGTTCGATAAGAATTTACATAATTGCTTAGTAGACCCCGGTGCATCTACCAATGTGATGCCATTGTCTATCTGTAATGCCTTAGGGTTAGATCTAGCTAAATCACTCAAGAAGGTGACACAGCTAGACAAGTCTGAAGTATGTGTAGTTGGAGAGTTAACACATATCCACATGCAATTAGCATCAGATCCAAGGATTCAATATTACATTGACATCCAAGTGGTGGATATCCTTGACACATACAGAATGTTGCTTAGTAGCAATTCGTCAAAGACACTTAATGGTTACATGTCTATAGATTTCAGCCACATGTGGTTACCATGGAAGGGAATTCCCAATCAGATCAGGATAGAAGCTAAACCTAGGATGAAACACATGATCATTGAGTATAACAAGACCAATGAGATATTGTACATGGATGTTGAACCAGGGGTTTACACCATTAGACCCCGAGCAATTAGGATAGAGGAAATTCTTATGTGTAATACACATATCTATGAGGATGTTCATCAAGATAATAGAGTGATCATAAAGTCTGATTATAGTTTAGATGGTAATAATGAAATTGATCATTTCAGAAACTTTGAATTACACTTATCTAGAGAAATACAACGTTCCAAAATATTGAATATATCTAATAAGGATATTTTGATTGAAGGTTGGTGCAACTTACATGATGAAGCACATTCAGAGAAAACTTGTGGTGCCTTCCTAGATATGATGGATCTAGAATGAGCTTATACCGAGAGGGAACAATCTTCAGCTGAGGTAAATAGTGCATGTAGTTATGGTGATGCTGATTCTTGTTTGTCATCTGCAGGAATGGAAGGAGATACATATCAAGCTAAAGGTCACCCTCACCATTTAGAAGAGATCTTGATGTATGTTGAGAATACTTCTGGAGATGAAAATAACATTACCTCAAACTGATTGTTTGATTGAGTCAGATTATGAAATATCTGATGAAGATAAAGGGAGCAATTTAACAAAGTTTGAAGAGTTTTTAGCAAAACAGATTCAGAGGCTCATGTTGCAAGAGATTCTTCCACATCATGCTTTAATTAATGGATGGTGTAGATTGTATGAAGCACCACATTCAGAGATCACATGCTCATTATGCTCGCATATATTGAATAAGCAAGAAATGCTTTATTCAAAGAATCAGTTATCTAGTAACAAGGATATACCAAGAGATAAGAAAAAAGAAATCAAAATTCAATCAGATACTGATAGTAATGATACCATAGAGGATAAAAGGGGAAGGTATCAGATTCAAATCACCACCAAAAATGACAAGAAATGAGTCACAAAAGTTAAAGTGGATATCAGGTGGTACAGCTGCCAAAGCTAAAAAGAAAAGAGAAGGTCATGATAAGCCTTTGACAGAAGATAAACCATGGATCCTTAGATTTGATGGATCAAAGTCAAAACAAGGAGCTGGAGTAGGGATAGATCTTATTGACCCATCAGGAAAGTCCTACTTGGCAGCATACAAACTACAATTCCCATGCACCAATAATGTGACAAAGTATGAAGCTTTAATTCATGAGATATTATTTTCTTTGAAGAAAAGAGTAAAGATTCTACATGTGTATGGAGACTCAAAATTAGTGGTAAGACAAGTGAGAAGTATATATTCTTGCAATTACAAAAAAATATCCAATTATAGACATAGGGTGCGGAACTTAATAGAAGAATTTGATGCATTCAACATCACCCATGTTCCTAGAGAACAAAATCATAGAACAGATGCCTTGGTGCAGGCTTCTAGTATGTTAGAGCCATTATGCATTTATGGTCTAAAGAGATTCTCAATTGAACTGGTATCAGTGCCTTCCATACTAGATAATGTCACCAATCTTCAAGTATTTGATGATGACCAACATATTCTAAATTTCATATCAAATAGAGATGTATTTGATGCTCAGACCATAGATGAAAGGAATGTAGAAGATCATACATGGGAAGAAGAAGAGATCACGGACCTACCTAGCAATAATATTCCCAAAGGGATGATAGAATTAGAAAGGGCCTTTGATCTACACAATATGCTGAAACAAAAAGACCTCCCAAAGACTGATGGAGGAGAATACTCACCAATCAATATAGGACAAAAGTAAAATGTAAGGAATGTCCTAATTGATAAAGTTTGTATTGAAGAAGAAAAGGTAGGGATAACAAAAGCACTGAAGGATTACATTCATGTTATTGTCTGGACCTATGATGAGCTGAAGACTTATGATACCTCAATCATCACTCATACTATACCATTGAAACTAGATGCCAAGCCTTTTAGACAAAAGCAAAGACTTGTTAATGCTTTGTTAGAGCCCATCATCTTTGAAGAGGTTAAGAAGTTGCTCAATGCCAGAATCATATTTCCTATGAGGCATTCAACTTGGGTAGCCAATTTGGTCCCTGTAAGAAAGAAGAATGGGGATATTTGCTTATGTGTATACCTTAGAAATATGAATAGAGCTTTGGAAAAGGATAGCTATCCTTTACCTTCACTGGATGAGATCCTACAAATAGTGAATGGAGCTCAGATGATGTTCTTCTTGGATGGTTTCTCAGGATATAATTAGGTGATGGTAGACAAAATAGATAGATTGAAGACTGCATTCACCACAAAGTGGGGAATATTTGCTTATAGACATATGCCTTTTGGCTTGATCAATGCTGGAGCCACATTCTAGTGTGCAATAGACATAGCATTCAGAGGCCTAGTTGGCAAATGCATAGTCATATACATGGATGACTTGACCATCTTTTCAAAGAAGAGAGGTGATCATATAGAAGACCTCAAAAAGGTACTTAAAAAATGTGAACATTATGGTATCTCACTCAATCCAAAAAAGTGCATCTTTGGCGTAACCACAAGTAAATTATTAGGTCACCTAATATCAAAAAATGGGATCACCATTGATCCTGCTAGGGTAGAATCTATCATGAAGCTGCAACTTCTTGGAAGTAAAAAGGAACTTAAATCATACTTTGGTAAAATTAACTTTGTTAGGAAGTTCATCACCGGGTTTGTAGAGATTGTCAAACCACTTAATGCAATGTTGAAAAAAGATGCTAAGATTGAGTGGACACCTGAAGCACGAGCTACATTTGAGGACATCAAAAGGGCCATATCAGATGCACCTGTCCTAATTAGGCCTGATTACACAAGAGAGTTTTACATCTACTCCTTTTCTTCAGAACACACATGTGCAACTGTACTAACACAGAGGAATGAAGCTAAAGAAGAGAAACCCATAGCTTTCATGAGTTTCCCATTCAAGGATGCAAAGCTCATATATATGGATGTTGAGAGACAAGCTCTTGCTTTAGTCAGGGCAGTAAAGAAATTCAGACACTACATTCTAAGAAGTAAGATAATTACTATAGTACCAGATGCAGCAGTGAAAATGTTCCTAATGCAGAGAAAGCTTGGTGAAAAGAGGGATAAGTGGATAATAGTTCTTCAAGAATATGATATGGAGATAACACCCATGAAATTGGTAAGAGGACAAGCTTTGAGCTAGATGATTTCTGAGATTGATCCTAACATTGTGAGTCAACAATATGTAGTGAATTCTAAAGAGGATAAAGAATGGTATTCAGACACTAGACACATCCCAATCACTGGTAGATTCCCATCAAAGATGTAAGCTTCTCAAAGGAGAGCCTTGAGAATAAGGTCACAAAAGTATATGATTAAAGGAGGAATCCTTTTCAGAAGAAATTATGAAGGAATATATCCCAGATGTTTGGATAAACAAGAAGCCGTTAAAGTTTTGGCTGAGTTACACGATAAGTTTAGAACTGTACATGGATCTCACTTAGCTACTACCCATGCTATCCTCATGGTAAGCTATTATTGGCCTACTATTTTTAAGGATACTGTAGAACACATTAAATATTGTCATATTTGTCAAGTTACTGCTAACTGATAAAGATATGTCGCTCAACCTTTGCAGCCAGTGATGGAGATATGCCCATTTGCTCAGTGGGGAATGGATTTCATAGGACCAATCAATCGTCAATCATATTTAGGCCATAGGTATGTCCTAACAATCACTGATTATTGCACTAGATGGACTGAAGTAGTCAACAACAAAACATGCAATGCAGAAGATGTGATCCAACTCTTGGAGAATAACACCGTGACCAGGTATGGAGTTCCATATGCTTTAGTATGTGATAATGGACCTGCTTTTGTATCACTAAAGTTATCTAGTTGGGCCTTTGATCATGGAGTTATATTGAAATTTTCTTCAAATTATTATCCCCAAGGGAATGACTTAGCAGAGTCAACAAATAAGAACTTATTGAATATCATAAAGAAACTAATAGAGAAGAACCCTAGGGAGTGGAATACCCTACTGAAGTATGCCTTGTGGGTAGACAGAACCATAATGAAGGTTGCATTAGGAAAATCTCCTTACCAATTAGTGTATGGGGTGGATCCAATCCTTCCTATTAATTTAAAGAGCTCCACATTACAATTTGCACAAGAATATCTAGGTATAGATAACAAACAAGAAGTCAGACTACTTCAACTTATGTACCTAGAGGAAAAGAGGGATAGAGCAATCAACCAATTTGCTAAACATAAAGCTACTATCAAATGTTGGTTTGATAAAAGAGATAGAATAAATGCTTTTAGGATTTCAGATTTAGTCCTAACATGGTACAAAGCACATGAAAAGAAAGGTGATCATGGAAAGTTTGACAAAATCTGGATAGGTCCTTTCCAAATTTCAAAGATCCTAGGAGATAGTACTTACAGACTTAAGACCCTAATCGGTGAGTATGTTCCATTACCAGTCAATGGACAGTTCCTCAAACATTACTTTCAAGCTTAAACAGGGTCATGTGAGTCATTTGTATCATAATGTACATGTTGTATAGTTGTTTGTATAGTTTTGCTTTGTGTGTTTGTTTGTTTGTTTGTTTGTTTGTTGTTGTTGTTGAGTCTTGTTTTGATTAGTCAAGATGATGCGCCTTATCATTTAGAGGAACCAACCAAATTGTTGGGATTCAAGTGATGAGAACAAGTTTTACATAGGTTGTGACTCACCCTAGAAAGTATCCCTAATCAGGTTTGTGATGTCCTTTTCATCAGTGATGCCTTTTCTTGATTAAGGAGGTTTTCATGATGACTCACCTAACAACCTTGGGTTTGTTGAACACATCAGTATAGGTGTTAAGTGAAAAATCCAAAGAGTCACCCTTGCTACCATTACAATTCCCAACCTAAAATAGAAAGTGATCACACCTTGCATATTGAGCTTACATGATGATTCATATGAAAAAAAAAGAGATGAATATTGAAATCTAAAAGGATAAAATTTAGGCCACTTATGTAACTCTACCGGGGCTATAGACACCTACTGGTAGTGGGGCTCTACTTAAGGGAATTGTAAAGATAACCTTGTTGGGGCTATGAATGCCTGTTGGAATCAAGGCTCTATCCTGGTTGGCTATGAGGGATGAACCCAAAATATGTAGCTTAACACCAGTTACTATTATTTTTAGTATACTTTCAAGATGAGGATTATTAATCATATGCACACACTTGATCCTCTATCAACATTGTTGCACTTATGAACATGATATCATTCATAAAGGTCATGATACTTAGGCCTAGAGGGAGTTATGATCCTATGTTTTAATGTGAACACATCACTTGAATCATTTGAATTTGGTTGATTTCTTTGGTGGCAAGTTGTTGTGTGGTTACACAACACGCCCCATTTTGCCTTAACAAAATAGGGACCCAACTTTTTGCTTCTGCTTGTTTGCTTTCTTGCTTTGGGCAGTTTGGCAAAAGATAGTTAAGTATATCACCCTTGCACATGCATGAGCTCCACAAAATAAAAGGTCAATTGGAGAAGTCAGAATTTGTCTTCATAAACCTCACAATCTAAAAGAGTGCAAAATTCTAAGCAGGTTTGTCTTTTGGATCACCCTGATAGTCCTCAAGGATAGAAAGTTATGCCAAGTCAAAGTTTGGTCAAATTGAATATTTCCATAGGGTCACATTTCCAATTATTAGTCATATTTGTTAGATGACCCTGACATATGAAGATCACCCAATGACCACATGTTCTTCGATATGTAAACATCAAAGTTAAGTGCGAGAGAAAAATATACCTGTCAAGTCCGCATGCATATTTCAGAGAGGGTCACATTTCTAATTATCCATCATGTTACAAAATATGACCATGATGTCATCTTGTTCTGACTTATAAAGAACTTGATATGATGATGATGTCATTAGTATGCCCGATGTCTGAAGGGTCATATTTCTAATCTCCATCATATTTCACAATATGATGATGACATCATCCCAACTCGATACAAAGAAGACATAATATGATGATGATGTCATCATGATCTAGACCCAAGAGGGTCACATTTTGAAATATCCTTGATCTAAACTAAGATGACGATGACATCATTCTTTTGAGTAATTTCAAAGGCTTATAAAATACTGACATCATCCTCACATTTTCAAATAAGGTGATATGTCTTAGTGTTAAAAGACCCAGATATTTCCAATATCCCTCATATTGACTTTGTTGACCTAATTTGCTGAATTTCCTAGTAGCCAATCCAATGATGCCACGTGGCACCCCTTGATCGTATTAATATTGGGTATTATTGTGGTTATTAGTGAATGTAATGTGACCTGATCTTGGTCATTGGTCAAAGGTTGACCATATTCATGACGATATCACCCTCATATGACTAATATCAGTCATATTTTCAAATGTCCTTGATCTTCATGGAGATCACCCTCTATATTAAATGCAAACCTAATGGTAGGTTAGACCTGCAAAATTTCAAATACTTACCTACCACTTGTCAACATCTAAGGACATCATGTGTCGATCAACAGACTTAAACAAAAGGACACTAACCGTGTCCTAATTTGCCATATTCATCGGTTAAAAGTGAATTTTGAGGGTTCATTTCACATTTTCCATACGTATAAACAAGAATTATAGAGCTCCGTGAGATCAAAGCATCAACATGACCTGAGAACAGAATGAGACCTGCACTCCAACGGAATAGAGGATGGTAAATAGAGCACAACCGCATACAGTTATCACTCATACAGTAAAGGGAAGGCAATTATTAGGTATGAAACTGTGAAACCCTCCTTTTGTCATTTATGGTGAATCATGAGGTAAAAACAATTTTTACTAAATCAATTTAAAAAATGATTGCATGGTACAAACTAAAATGATGAATTATTACCATGGAAAACATGTGATCCCTAAGTCTTGCTACATACAATGTGTTAGGGTAAAACATGCATGTTTAAATTGCAGGATCTAATAGCTATCAGAAGGAATAGATCTGAAGCAGAGTTTCTAAAACCCATGTTCATACAACCAGAAGGGGTAGCATTCAGGTATGGGGTGATCAATGATACACATCAGGGAAATACCGATCTGGATGCATGGATGAGACTAGATAAAGGAAGTGGAAACCCTTTACTTCAGAGCATATACACCTCAGGGATGTGGAATGCTGGTGGATTTCCTTATGCCATGGAGGCTACTGAACTAGTCATAGAGTGTACAAGAAATTACAATCCAGAAACCAAAAAAGTGGAAAAGCATGGCAGAGTGTATGCAGATTTTTCAACTGCTGGCATCACCTCCACCTTTAATTTGCCTACAAGACCTAATGTGGTTCATCTAAGCCTAAGTAGATTAGAAAAGGAATATCGTAACAACTAGAAAGAAGCCAGGAGGGTTATGTATTAGTGGAGATCCAAGAGCAGTACATACAAGACTTCTGGCAAATTGCTTGTATACCTCTTCAAATTTGATTTTTCTCAGGAGTACCAGTATATGATGGTGATGCTTTATAGAATGATAGGAAGACTGAATGCTAGAGGATTCAAAAACTAGATGTATGGTATTATTAGGATGGTTCAGTATTCAGATGATAAACACCTCTAGGCTAAAATCATAAGTGATAGCCTAGATGAGGGTATGAGGAGGCTAGGAGGAAAGACAAACATGTTCCATATGACTTCTTATGTTGTGTACACCTGTGCTTTTAGGGGGACCTTCAATGGTTTGCAAATAGTAGGTAGGGTTGGAAATAACCCTGGTGATGTGAACATATGGGAGCATTACCCACAGTTGAAAAGAAGGGAATCTCTCCAAGATTATAAGTTAGTAAATGACTCCTTTTCCATCCATCTTGTCAGAACCATGGAAGAAGATAGAACAAAGAGGTTAAGTGTGGAAGCATAGGTTGTTATATACAAATATGGGGCTTGGTTTATCCAATTCCCTACATTTTCATATATGAGAATATAAGGTTTTGAAGGGCAACCTCTCATGCTGCCCAGATATCCAAATGACAAAGTCATTCTGATGGAATTTGCCAGACAAATATTGCCTTCAATATAGGCTCATATTGGGAAAGGAAAGATTCCACCTGTGTTGTTTCTAATTTACATGGGCTGGTATATGTGTCGAGATAGAAAAAGTGTTAAGGATGTGATTAGAGAACTGAACTTGATGCACTTGTAGCCATTTTCACTAGCTAGGTCATATGACCCATATGGCAAGATGCATACTTTACTTGGGAAGCCTATACATCAAAAACACCTTGAACACTATTGGGTTGATTGTGACGATGAAGCAGTAGTGACAAGAATGGGTTATCAGAGGCTTACTCTCAACTAGATATGTACCTTTGACTGCATATCAATGCCTACTCAACTGCACAATGATGATGGTAAGATCATGTCCAATGAATATGAGAACAAGAAGGTATACAATGACACCATATCAACCATTGACTTAAGTCAGCCAGAGGTGACTTCATTGGACCAAATAATGCAAAAGGTCATTCAGCTGACCTAAACTTGGGTGGAAGTTGAGGTAAACAAATTGAAAAGGAAGGGTGTGGGCCTTACTATAGACAATAAAAAGAAAAGACAAGAATTGTCTGAGGAAGAATATGATGATTTTCTCATAGAGAAAAGGAAGTCAAATGGAGAGAGACAACTAGCTGTAGAAGAAAAGCAGCAGGGTAAGAATAAGAAAGGAGCCCAAGCAGTTGGAGGGGTGATCATCAAGTGACCCCAACCAAAAGGAGATGTGGCTTCCACATCAGCTGCTGCATCACCTCCTACCCCTATCAAACAGAAGAAGATTATTTGCTCCTATTATTGTAGAAGAGGATGAAGAGCCCCTAGATGATGAATTATTGATTAAGAAGAAAAGGAAGAAGGTGCAGTAGATACCACACCAAAAGAAACAAAAGACTGCAATGAGGGGAACTGTAGATATCAATTGCATTCTATTGAGGGGTGAAAGTGGTCAGGGTAGTCTAAAGAACCTGCAACATGAGGTTCCTATCCCTAAAATTATTTAATTCAAAACTGAAAGGGTAGAAGAACAAAGAGAAGAGAGACACAGGACAAGGAAAGAGTCACCTCTTCCACTTGATGATATAGTAAATTTGTTTGATAACGACGTAGTTAAGGATGTTTCTGCTCAAAGGATGGAGACAATGGTAAGGAATACAAGGATGACCCCCCATGGTACTCCCTTAGCTCAGAAAGAGGTCCATTAGGAGGAGGATGCCATGGAGGAGGTTGAAGAAGAAAGCCTTGAGATGCTAGCTCAGTAGATAGGATTGACAAATCTGGTTGATCAAGTCACCAGCCCTGCTATAATAGATTTAGCTTATCAGGCTGATGAAGATCAGGGTAGAGATAAAGATCCACCTTAGGAGCCAAGAAAGGTAGAGATTAGTGTATGGGAAGAGGTTGATAAGGAGATGCTTGGCAAGGATAAAAGCCAAGATGATCCACCAGTGCCTGATAAAAATGCACCTCTAGAACAAGAAAAAGTAGAAATCAATGTACAAAAGGAGGGTGATAAAGAGGTGCTTGATAAAAGTGATAATTAGAATAAGGAGGTACCTGATAAAGATAAAGGCCAGAGTAGTGTAGAAGCACCCGTTAAAAGTAATACTCAAGATAAGGTGATGCCTAATAAGAATGAAGATCAGGATAATAATTTAGCACTTGAGAAGGAGAAAATAAGTGAAAAGGAATTGGGTAAAGCTCTAGACCTTGGAGAAATAAATACATCAAAAGGTGTAGAACAGAGTCTGCCACAAGGTGGTGATCAGCTAAAGGGACTAGAGAATGTGACCAAGGGTGATCAGGGTGATCCTCTTGATAAAATAGATCAAAATACACAATCTTCCCATGAAGATCAGGTGCCACGAAATATGCAAGATCAAGAGATCCAAAATCCTCCTAAAGATCAAATGTAATAAAATATACAGGAGCAGAATGTACATGCATCATAGGAAGCTCCCAATCAACAAGAGATCCCTCATTAAGAGATCCCTTAGGAGAAGGTGCATGAAGAAGAATAGATAAAAGAGAATACTCCACCAAGGGTAAAGCAAAATATAGAATCTCAAGATACTCACAATGAGCAAACTGATCAGTGAGGACCCAAGGGTGATGTCCCATATTGGTTGCAATAGGAAATAAACCCATAGTAGATTAATGAGGTTCCTGAATTTAATGTTTGTACATTGTTTTCAGAGGATATAATGAAGCCTAAGAGAAAGGCAAGGCCTACATTAGCCATCAGGAGAGACCCTACTACAGGTAGGAGTATAGCTTAGGTAGCCCTACCAATGGCAGGTAAAGCCAAAGAGAAATAAGCATTGATGACTTTCAAATAAGTGATATTGATCTTGGCTTTGCTATTGAGGAGCAGGAGGGCCAAGAGGCCAAAGATAGTATTGATTCCCTGCTGAAAAGTGTAAAGAGATAGAAGGATAAGAACAGAGTACATAAGGAGCACATTGCTCAATTGCATGCATTTATAAAAGGGTTGATTGACCCTAATTATATGCCAGCTAACACAGCCACCCCATTGACCATCATATCTCAGGATGAGATAACAGGGTTAGACATCATGAAGCATTATGCCCATATGGTGGACAATTCATTTATTCTTTTTATTTTTGAGGCTGAGAAAGTAATAAAAACCTACCTCACAAATTGGAATTCGTTGGGTACATTAAAGAGTAAAGTAGATAAAATGCAAAATGAGGTTGGAAGGAGATATTTCAAATTAGAGAAGCATCTAGATGCTCTAGCCGAGATGAGGCGTATAGACATGCAAATACTCATAGATAATAAGGTATTAGATAACAATACTGCACAATTGCTGAGCCTGTGGTATGAAGATACCAAGTTTGAGAGTGATATCCTAAAGAAATGCAACATCAAACTTAGGGATATTAGTGTTAAAGTGTACCACCTTATGGCAGATGAGATAAATATCCTGGAAGCTCTAGAAGGCAATATAGAAGGTAAGATAGAAAATCAGGATACTAATTTTGTAGTTCAAGCTTTCCACAATAATTTCAAGCAAGCATCAGAGGATCCTCTTCATCATTTGACAAAGGATGTAATCAATAAGGATATGAGGATTAAGGCCAAGGTGGAGGCATACAATGAGATGTTAAATAGTAGAAAGAGCAAATGGACTGCTCTACAAACATTATTTCATTCCCAAAGACATGTTGTATCAAAAGCCCGAATTCAGGATGGAGAGGTTGAGAGAACAGTACAGGCATATAAGTCTGTCAGGGGGATAATCAAGGTACATATAGGAAGTGATCCTCATGATGATGATGATGATGATGAAGATGAAGATGAAGATGAAGAAGATGAAGAAGAAGAAGAAGATGCAAATGAAGATACAGATGAAGAAGATGAAGAAGAGGGAGAAGAGTAAGTAAAGATGCATGATGACAAGGTCATATGCATAAGGAGACAAAGGAATGATCAAGTTCTACTAGATGGTTGCCAGCTGGCAACCTGTGCCACATTGACATATGTTGACTAAGTCAAAAAAGAGATGTAAACCATTGATTCAGATGGACAAATCTTCATTGTTGGATTAGTTGTAACCACCTCCTCTCTTTATCCTATAAAAGGAGATGGAGTGTGCCTTGTATCATTATTAGAGACTTAATTGAGATAGGATTGTTGAATTTCATGATACTTTCTCAAGACATATTGTAAATGTGCATGCTTTTGAATACTAATGGAATAGAGATCATATTACATACAATAGTAAATCCTGAGTAATATTGTGAATGTCATCTGGATATTTCACTGTGATGTCCTGCATCCCTTGGAGTGCATGCCAATTTGTGGATATTGTTGTCATTCTTAACCCTAGAAGATTAGCATTAGCTGTGTGAATTTGTGGAATGGCCAGGCAATACATGGTTTGTTTTCATCTCTATTTTGTGAAATATTAAATGCTGCATATGGATCAACTATCAAAGACTCATTTAATTTCAATAAATTTAGAATGTTTGTATTCATTTTCTTGAATTTCATTACAATCACCTCCATAATTGCAAATACATAGACAATCTTAAGCAAAAAAACACATAAATATGTTGACAGTACGAAGGAAACTAAACATTAATAGCTTTTTTGAACTAATCTGCATGCATAATTGAAAATATCATGCAAATGCATATAAATGAGAACAGTAATCATACAAATATCAGCTTATAGGAACATTATTTGAGCAAATTCATACTGCAGAAGTAAAAGTAATCAATTACAGCTGATGATCAGAAGAATTGATCAAACTTATCAAAGATCTTCATCATCTGTAGAATATAGAAGGATTAACCTTTGTTTGTTAAGAGATTTATAGGAAGTAGGTGTATAATCAAATGTATGGACATTAGTTCATGTTAGAAGAATAATGTAAGGCCCCTTGAATGGAAAAACAACATATCACATCAACCTCTGAGTAACGTCACACGATCGTGACCTTATCAATGGAGACTTGGAGTCATTAATTTGTCCCAAATTGATCGTACTTTTCAAGATAGTAAAGGTTTGTTGTGTAAACTTTTATGCATGTTGTTATGATTAACAATCATCACCAATAGGTTTCATGGGTTGTTTGGGTGAACTCTCCTTATGAGAGAGCTCACCTTAGTGTTGGGTGAGAGAGGATGAGAACCTCCTCGGTTCCCCCTCTTAGTTCTAGTATTTGTTTGTGGCCAAGGGCCTTATTTTGGAGTTTGGAGAAGTTTGAGTTATGGCATGAGTGCCTTGTTTTTGTGATATGTGAAGTATGGCAAGAGGCCAAATGATTCAAGAGGATTTGTGTTTAAGAGTGTGGGTCTCCTTGAGTAGAGTGAGTCCACTCTCTCACCCTTTTCAAATCTATCTCTAAGGTGGATTAGTTTTGTGTTAAGCCTTGGGTTGGGTGTTGTTGTGCATGAAATGAGTGTTGCTTTATTGTGGGTTGAAACTTGGTTGTTTGGAAGACCTCCAAGCTTAGGGGTGGCCTATTTTAGGCCTAGGTTGGGAGGTGAGCTTGCCATGAGTATGGATATCTTTTGTTGTTTATTTTGTTGTAGGTTCACTTGGAGACTTTGGAGGAGTTTGACCTTGAGAAGAAAATATAGTGTTTTGGATTTTGTAATGTGTAGAAAGAAAAAGAAAGGCATTGAGATGCCTCCTCCCTTTTAAGGGCTTGTATTGAGTTTTCCTTACTCCTTTGGAAAGTGGAAATAGCCTTGTTGTAACCTTACCTTTGTAATATTGAAACCTTGTATTTATTTAATGGATATGGCAATAGAATAACCTCATTTCTTGTCTAGATTGGATACATATTTATCTCTATCTATCCCTATTTTATCTCCTCTCATTTACTATTATGTTATGCAAGAAAATTAATTCTAGTAAAGAAAATGTGTTTTTAAGCTTTTTAGTGAATTAAAATAATGCTCCTATGCTTGTTAGAAAGAAAAATATTTATATTTTTGTTAGTAGAAAATAGAGAATTCATGAGTTTGTATGGTAAAAATTGTGTATATATATATACACAATTTTTACCATACAAACTCATGAATTCTCTATTTTCTACTAACAAAAATATAAATATTTTTCTTTCTAACAAGCATAGGAGCATTATTTTAATTCACTAAAAAGCTTAAAAACACATTTTCTTTACTAGAATTAATTTTCTTGCATAACATAATAGTAAATGAGAGGAGATAAAATAGGGATAGATAGAGATAAATATGTATCCATTCTAGACATGAAATGTGGTTATTCTATTGCCATATCAATTAAAAGATATATATATGTGTGTGTGTAGATACATACATACATACATACATATACTTCTTATGTTGTTTTTAAATATTTTGGTTCTCTATTTTTTATTTAAAAAAACAATACAAAGTGGATGTTTGACAATGATATCTATATATATATATAACTACTTAAGAGTCGATTTAATATACTTAGTTTTCATTTTGCAAAGTCATTGAATTAAAGAAAGGTCGAATCACATTTTTAGGGCTTCAGCCTGTATGTTTTAAAAACATTGTAATCGAAGCACAGAGAAGAATACATGATATACGTTAGGGTTTTTAACCCTTTTGAAAATTTTGAAACAAAGTTAAGGCAGTAGGTATATGTCATGCAGGGACCATGTCGACCAGTATGTTAAGGGTTTTGGGAGGGGGTTGGGACCCCCATCCCACCTTAGGGCATTGCCCTATGGGTGGGGCGGGAGCCCCACCCTGCTCCGTTGGTGCCATATACATGGGATTTTAATCCCTTGTGAACATTGTTCTCTACGTAATATTTAATGAACACTGCTATATGTAAACCACAGTCCGCTCTTGTTAAAAGCAGCTTGGCCCTTGGGATTTCTGGACCTCTAGTTCTCTGTAACATTTATTCGATCCAGTATATATATATACTGTGTTCTCTGTATTTTTCTACCATGCTTATGCATTAAAATCATCTCTCTGTATTAAATCCCTACATGTATAAATAATATTGAGATATCATTTCCAGTTTATTTTCTAAGACCATTATTACTTTCTGGTTTTAATGAAAATAAACCAGAGAATGTAGACATATGCATTTTGAGAAAAAGGTTAGAGAACTTCCTATTTTAACCTGTGTATTATGAAAAGAAACATGTAGAGAAATGTTAAAACTAAGTAGAGAGCAAATATAAACAATGAGCAACCTATAGGAAAATGGGTTAGAGCTAAATGTAGGAGACATCATTTTTAACTAATAAATAATTCCTTTGATTGGGATGATAGCTCCCACTTGGGGAGGTATCATCCACCTTCCTTGTCCAATCTTCAAACCTATACCCAAACAAATCAGAGCAAAGTAAAATAATGAACCAATTGCTTTATTTCCTTGCTTTTATAAACCCCTGTCTAGGGTTTGGTGCCCTAGAATTAGGGAGTTGTTAATGATGGGATTAAGTGGTTGATTTGGATTAGTGGGTATGTGGGGATTGTTTTTATATGACTTTTAATTTAAGTAAATGTTATTTTCTTTTTGTGTATATGGGGTGGTGTTTAAATCATGAGGGTATTGTATTCTTTTATTATCTTGTTGAGTTCAAAACAACCTTATAGTTTAATTGTGATCAAATTATTTGTATAAAGTATTTAGTTTTGGGGTTAAATGTTTAGGTTATTATTTTGTATCTATTTATTTAAAAAGGGAAATTAGTGGCTAGATGATATTTTAAACTACTATTGGAATTATGATTAATTATTTTGATTTAGATTATTTTGGAAAAAGGATAATAATGTTATACTCTAGTTTGTATATTTTTCTCTAGTTATATTAATTTGTTTAATTTTAAGAAAGAGTTTGGGAAGGGGAATTAGGTATATAATGCTTTAAATGTATTTAATTATTTTATTTGGATTAATTTGTTTTAAATCTAGAGATGGGGGTTAAGTAGGAGTTTTATTTTTTTCAAATCAATTTTGTACCCTCCTATAGTTGATGAGGTGGCGTTATGTTGCCGAAATCACTGTAGGAGGTATCCTATTTTATTCCTTATTGCCTCATTATGCTGGCAAAATTTCCCTAGACTTAGTGTATGTTAAACTAGTTTAGTATTAGTGTTATTTTCACTTTTCATGGTGATTAGTGTGAGTTAAACTGAGTTTTGAACTAGGTTCGAAATCGACCCACCTTATTAGGGTTTATCTAGGGTGGAATTCCTATGTCAAAATCCCACCCTCTCAATGTTGTTTTTTGCAATGTAAATCCCCTAGTGGCTATCATCGTAGGGTTACAATTTGAGATCGTATTAACCCAAACTTGATTGACTTCCCCACCTACGGGCGTTGCGCATGACGTTGGTTGCAGAGTCAACTACATTGTGAGCTAGTGTCACCAAGCGCACATGTTGTGCGTGAGGGGGTTTTGTGGTGTTGGGGGGAATTTTTTTGATATTTCGTGTCATATCCACATGAAAATTGTGGTCATTACATGTGGTTATCGTGTCATAACCGCATGGTGAATGTGGGCATGACAAAATCCCTTGGGTGCAACTTGACATAAATCCATTTCTTTGACCTTCAAGAATTCATGATTAAAGACTGTTTGGACGTCCATGTTGATCACCGAATATTGCATTTTCAAAAATTTAAAATTTGAAGGGATTTGTTGTTGTTGTTCTGGACTTTTATTGCTAAACAATGTACCTCTTTCAATGTTGGTACACTTAGAAAAATTTAAGAAAATTCAATATTTTTTCTTTCGAAAAATGAATTTTCTGAATGATTCTTCATTTCAATGATCTAGGTCTTCAATTTGATGAAGAATAAATGTTTTCTATCCTTTAATGTCACTGTACCTGTAATAATTTTCTACTCTCTTTTCTTCTGTATCTGCTGCAAATCAGAAAATTTGTGCTCTTGTATGCTGAAGTAACACAAAATTTAGATTTCTATACTGTTGTAGCTGCTAGAAAATAGAATTTATGCCTTTACTGTTATTGGAATTAATTCTTTTCCTTTACATATAACATCTCTGAGTTTTATAAATGTTTTCTATCCTTTAATGTCACTGTACCTGTAATAATTTTCTACTCTCTTTTCTTCTGTATCTGCGGCAAATCAGAAAATTTGTGCTCTTGTATGCTGAAGTAACACAAAATTTAGATTTCTATACTGTTGTAGCTGCTAGAAAATAGAATTTATGCCTTTACTGTTATTGGAATTAATTCTTTTCCTTTACATATAACATCTCTGAGTTTTATATTGTTGTTTGTAAAAAAGGAGAAAAATCTCTCTTATATAAGAAAGCGTTGGTTTTTTTTCTCTTCTACAAATCTACTTTTTCTATATTTGAATGTGCTTTTTTTTACTTGCAAAAATAGAACTTAAGTTGCAAAGATATTTATAGCCTTTCAAAAAGGCATATCTATTGCATGAAGGAGTGTGCCCATTTCCAAACTAAAGTCGGCTTGGTCTATTTTAAAACCGGAGATTGCTTTTTTAATATATAGGCATCTCTATCCAAAATTGGGTGCCTCTTGTCAACAATAGGCATGCCTATTCTTATTTGGATGCACCTTTTATAATCTCAAATGTGTCCTCTCCTTATAGAGAACATACCTTCCTACATTTTGTCATGTGACAAATCCTTCTAGCGCAACTTTAAACTTGAGTGTGTTTTCTTCATTCATCATGCCTTATGAAGTAGGCGTGCTTCTTTAGCTTTGGGAATGCTGCCTTCCACACTAAAACACACTCACCACTCCTTGGAAGTGTCTCGTAATCAAAATCATATCTCTTCAACTTTGAATGTGCCTTCTTAGCCACATACATGTTTTAAACCTTTTGAGCGTGACTCTTCTTTTCATAAAGCACCTACTCTAATATGGCATGCCTATTACCTTCAGGATGCGCCTCTCCACATAAGTGTGCCCATCCGCAACAAAATATGCTTCTTCAAATGACAAACACCTTTTGTTTAAAATATATGTGCCTTCACACTCTTGAGTAGCATCTCTTTTTACTCAAACATGCCTCTTCTGGTTGGCGTGCTCTTCAAAATCTTGATGTGTTTTGTCTTTGAAGATGATTATACTGCATTTAGACCATGCTCCCTTCTCCATGCGTGTGCTTGATAACCAAGAGATGCCTTCATAAAATCTAAACATGCCTTTCTTTATCAAAGCGTGCCTTAACTTTCCCGGCATGTTTCTTCTACTCTTGGTGTGCGCTTGATGATCGGGGTGTTCTTTCCTCCAAACACATTTTATTGTTGTCAGACACGCCTCTATGCTTTAAGACGTGCTTTCTAATTTTGAGTGCGCCTCTTTGGTTATGGACGTGCTTCATCTGATCTAGAGGCTTCCTTTAGACACTGGATATGCTTCATCAAGCTTAGATGTGCTTAACTTCGACTTAGGAATTTCTACACTTCTTTAGGTGCTTCCATTTCTCCTAGTGCACTTAACTTTGACTTGGCATGCTCATCCATCTTGGGATGTGCCTTATCCAATCTTGTCTTTATATGAGGCAAAATAGGCAGATGGAAACTCTATCAGATGCACTTTTGTTCAATCTGGCACTTCCTTCAACTGTGAGGTGTGTATTTATTCATACCAACATATCTTTATCCTCAAAATTTCAAAAATTTCTTTTCCTCCTAGCACCTGCAGAGTTAATGAAACCATAGAACACATAGTACTGCAAGAGAAGAATAGTAGGACTTTGAGGAAAACATGACAACAAATGGGAAAATTTTGTTTGGGTACAATAGTAGGATTGGTTGCCTTTCACTAGGCACCTAATCCTTATCTACATTAGGTGATATCAGAGCTAGTAGGCTCATTGGGTTGCTAACGGAGTCAATCTTGGAGAACTCTAAGAGTTTTTGTTATAGGTGTGAGGATCTTGTGACTGCAGAGAGTTGAAGAGAAGATGTGACTCATAGAGGTGGACTGAGAGGGTAGAGAAACATTGAAATAGTGGAGATGCGAAGAGCTATGGTAGCTAGATTGAAAGTAGTGGAGGTAGCATAGAGAAAATGTGTGCTTGTTGAAGACGTGAGTGAAGATGGTGAAGAAGAAGCATTTGACCAAGAATGAGGAATGAATTATTCTTAAGGGCTATGTTGTACATTGGAAACAAACCACAGATAGATACTCCATGCTACAATTGAATCTTAAATTTTGAGGAGCTCGTAGATTAGATTTCAAAAATGGAGAAGTGTTTTGATTTTGATTCTATAGAAGACCCGAAGAGGGTAAAATTTGTTAGTACCAAGTTGAAAGATCATGCATCCCTATGTTGGAATCACATGTATAAATAAATAGATAGAGGAAAGGAAAGGAGAAGATTTGGTCGTGGGATTAAATAGTGACAAAATAGAAAGCAAAGTTTTTACCAACATACTACTAGTTGAATTTATTAAAATAATTGTAAAATTTGAAGCAAAGGGAGATGAATGTCAAGGCATACACAAAAAGTTCTATAGGCTCAATATTCAAGCTGGCTATGTGGAAGATGAAAAAGAAAAGGTTGCAAGGTACATCAATGGGCTTCAAATGGTGGTCAAAATGAGTTTAATATTATTCGAGTAAGATCAATGGAAGAAGCTTATCAATGTTCCTTAAGGGTATAAGAGAAATTGGTTAGAAAACAACAGAGAAATTCAAGAGGAAGAGGAATATCTTATAGGGGAAGAGGATAATTTAGTGATGATAAAAAACAACATACTGGTGAGAGGCAACCTAGCACTTCCTAAAATGATAAAAAAACAATCAAGATACAAGAGGAAGAGGAAACTCCTCCAGAGGAAGAGGATACTATGGAAGAAGAAGAAGTCAGGGAATCACTTGCTATTGATGTGGGGAGGTTCGTCATAGAGATTTTGAATGCTCACAAGCTTAGTAGGACCATGGAAGAATGGGTGAGGTAAGAAACCACATTGCCCAAGATAATGAAGATGTAGCATCACCTTGACACAAAACAATCAGAGCAAGGAGAGTCTCTCATGATGAAGAGAACATTATTAAAAGTAGAGAAGGAAAAGCATGAGCCTGAACAAAGGAAGTGAAGTTGGAATATGTTCCAACAAAGGATTAAATTGTAGAAATTTTCACAAAGGCTCTTACAAAGGACACTTTTGAGGATCTTTGACAAAGGTTAGGGGTAATTGCCCCTCCTTACTAGATGCATAGTGGTGCATCTGTCTAGGGGGAGTTCATGTTATATCTTTTTCCTAGACTGATGGTGGCTACCTCTAAGGGGGAGCAGGTAGTGGTTGCTAATGATAGGGGGAGTCTAGTTATTGCAAGAAGTTGCCCTTTGTCCTTGATGTCAAAGGGGGAGAAATGTGCAGGTATGTGTTACCATCAATGCCAAAGGGGGAGATTGTTACACATATGGTTCCTAAGGTTGTCATTGATGTCAACATTGTCACAAGGTTGTCATTAATGTCAACACTATCGTGAATGTGTGATGGTGTTCATGACTGATCCAACAAAGAAGATATAGTTCATAGTTGGATGTCATGTCCTATCCAGCAGAGAAGATACAGTTCATGGTTGGATGTCATGTCCTATCCAACAGAGAAGATACAGTTCATGGTTGGATGGCATGTTGAATATAATGAGGCTACTGAAGTTCATGGTTGGATGTCATGCCTTGATCAATGTAGCATTGAGTATGAAGACATATTAAGATGGGAATTAGAAGCATCAAGAAGACATATTGAGATGGGAATTAGAAGCATCAAGAAGATACATTAATATGGGAATTAGAAGCACTAAGATGATCATATGTGTTGTTGATGTTGAGAAGTTGTTACTGGTGGCCTGAAGCATATTGTATGTTCTCTACTACTATTCCTTAGAATGCATGTGTTGATACAAAGAAGGTTTGGCCTTCAGAAGTTGGTGATAGTTTCTGCTACAGGATGACTACCTTTGAAGACTATCTGGGAGATTGCTCTATATTCCTCTACATCAACAATTATGGCTATGCGGTTCTGGAACTATGTTCAGGATGCAGTGAAAGTGATAATTCCAAAGTTTAGATCATCTTTCCTTCTACTGTGAAAGTTATGTATGATAGTGTACTGGCATGTGTTCTAGCAGAATAAGGTGGTGTTAAAGGCATGTTAGATTGCTCTGCATTCCTCTGGATGTGAATGTTTGCCTTTGTAGTTTTGTGGACATATTTATGGATGTGCATTATATGCTTCCTTGCAGTTTCAAGTTTATTAGTGATCTACAAGCTCAGTTTCTTAATGATAGTATGTTGCAGTGTGTTCAGGATGACCTGTTGTTCTTTGAGCTCATGATTGAAGATGTGTGGAACTAGATCTTTGATGTGCAGACGTAAAAGAGTGTTTGGAGATGTTGTATGAGTCATGTAGACTCATCTAGAAAAGTTTCATGAAGATCTCTCTTGTTTCTAGTACCGCACAAGGTTTTCAAGTTACTGTGACTATTATGCTTCAAGTTTAATATGTCTTTGCTTAAGGCTATCCTATTTTCAAATGAATAGAGTGTACAGATGCAATTCCTTGGTATTTGAATGTAAAGCCACGTAAACCATCAAAAAAATACATAAAGTAAATAATCCATTTAAATTACAAAATCACAAGTAATGAAAGTAAAATGATGTAATTAATCTATTTAATTACAACTCCACAAGTAAAAGATAAATCTCATAAATATGAATCAATAAAAGTTATTAAATCTTATAAAATATCATGCTCAATCCAGGTGAAAGCACTATAAAATAATATACAAAGTCCATTGGCATTCATGCCATAAATACATCTAATTACAAGTTACCATAATCACGTACAAGTATAATAAATCAATACACTCTCCAGTTGCCATGAACCAAATGGTTCTCCTGCAAGCTGAGAGATGGGAACATGGTTCAAGCACTTTTCCACCCAACCATGAAGCAATTACACTTCCTCAGATCCCTTCATGACATGAAGGAAACCTAGCCCTACATGAAATGTCTAGCTACTCAGAACAATTGGCAGGTCGGAACACCCGATGCAACCTGATGCCTAATGTGCAATTCTAAATAATGAAATGTAGATTGTCTCACAATAGGATTTGGTAGAGATATATATCAATAAGTTTGCTAGATAAAATATTCATCATTTTCAATGACAGCTCATTTAGATCTAAACCTTTAAAACATAGCAACCAGGCAATTCCCAAAAAGAGGAAAAGCCATCTCTGATAATCCACATTCGACATCCTAGACCAAAAGTAACCTGTAGACACCTAAAATTGACTTGCTCTGCAAATCAATTTTCCGTATCTTCCCTAACCATCTGTCTATCCCTTGTGATCAATTAATTATTTAATTTATCACTTTTACCTTACAACTATATCCTCATTTGATTAAATAAATATTCACAATATTTATTTAGTTAAATTCTCCTTTTCCCTAATCCTCATTAATTAGATACATCATGCTTATCTAATTAATCTAGCCTACTAATTGACCTAGCCTAGCCTAGCCTAGCCTACCTCATCCTAGCCCTAAGATCAATTAAGCAAAACCTCTGTTTGATTAGTCCTAACCTCTCATTTGGGTGGTCAAACCTAGTTTAACACCCTTCCCCACATCCCCCAAATTAAAAATTGAAATAAATCACACATCACATTTACTTCTCTTACACACCCCTTACCTCACCCATCCTCATTCATTACCTCTTATCCCCAAAATGAATTCTTAATTCATTTCCCATTCCCCAAATGAATTTTAAGTCATTTCACATTCTTTCACACCCGTACCTCATTTATCACCCCTTTTCAAAAAATGAATAAAAGATTTACTTTTATTCCTAGCCCTTGATCTCATCTTTCAATCCTCACCCTCCATCCTCCTTTCAGAAAATCTATAAATGAAACCCTCTCCAAGCCATTTTAGAGAGACTTCTTCATGCATCAAACCTCTGCCAAAATCACTCCACAATCTCCTCATCCTACCATTCTAATGTCACAATCTTGTCTCAATCCCATCTAATCTATCAATCCCCATCTCATTTACATTGTGTTGTGCATTTGAGCAATCCACATCTACACACTAGTCCTGGGTAAAATCAGAGGAGACTATCGGGTGCAACTCCTTCCCTCTTGGATTTGTGAGTCATTATGGAGGTATAATCGTGTATTTTTGCATTTGATTAGTATTTAATCTTCATTTTGTCCTCATTGATCACATAACCCATTCACAGTCCTAGATAAAATCTACTTCTTTCCCCAAGAAATAAATAAATAATAAAATAAAATAGTCAATGTTTTCTTGTAATTCATCTCTAAATCCCTTTCCAAACATCAATTGAGAAACACACTTTCAAGAAATAATTCATCATTTGATCATGTGATTGCATCTATAAGGTTATTAAATTGGTTTTATTTACCAAGTCCATATTTCATTCATAATTCATAATGTAATAAGCATTCTAAGTTGTTTATTAATCTTATTGTCATATCTGTGACAAAAACTATTTCATTCAATAAATATATAACAAAATATGTTTTATAAATCTTTTAAGAACCTTACTGTCACAACTATGACATGAAGTCAAGAAACAAGAAAATAGTCTTCCTATCACAACTGCGACAGGGACTATAATAGAATTAAAAACAAAATAACAGAGTTCATAATCAGACTTAAACAGGTCTTATAACAACATTCTAAAATAGGGGAAATTATAGCTACAGGAATCCCATACTTATCAACTAAGTTTATAGAGTTATTTGCTCCTTTGTTTGATCATTAAAAAGAGGTTGACTTCCAGCAAAAGACTAATTTTTAACAGCAAAACAAGAAAGATAATCGTTATCAATTTTATGTCTGCTAGGGAGTGATTTTATTAATGACCAGGGTCTTGTTAATCTTTAGATTAAAAGGTTTAAGACAACGATCATAGAGATAGGACATTCTACTTGACTTATAAGCCAAAAGCAAGAAAAGCAGAGTTAAT
This sequence comes from Cunninghamia lanceolata, assembly GCA_027924645.1. Classification (NCBI taxonomy): domain Eukaryota; kingdom Viridiplantae; phylum Streptophyta; class Pinopsida; order Cupressales; family Cupressaceae; genus Cunninghamia; species Cunninghamia lanceolata. The sequence continues at coordinate 5,278,031 of BSBN01000165.1, read as the reverse complement.
GAAATAAAATGGCAGGCCGATCTAATATCAACACTGTAGTTAAAGAAAATTAGCGATAGGAAAGAGAGTTAGAAGGTAGATCGATCAGATTTGAAAGAGATAAAATGCTTCCAATAGTAGTTCAATGTCAAGTAAGAGAGAGGGATAAACAATAAAACATAGACAAGGGACCATTGCCAGAAATAGGTTAATGCTAGGCATTTTAGAGGGTTGATTCCCAATGGCCAAATAGATAGGACATAGACTAGAAACGAGAACATTCAATGGCCATAATAACTAAGGTTTTTAATAGTCAAACAATCATTATTATTTGCAAAATATACAAGGAAAATACCTAGATTCTACCTGAAAAGAAGATGGATGATTCTGCCTGAAAAGAACTTGGACGATTCTTCCTGGTTGCTCCTTACTTCTGCCTTCTAGTCGATGCCTTCAATTCTTTTCTGTCACTTCTAGAACCAGAGCTATTGGTCACCTGTAGATGATTAACGCTTTCTGCTAACATTTCCTTCTTTTTATTCCAAATCTACCCTGAAATTAGCATCCACTATTTTTAGTTTTGACTGGCTTTCATAACTGATCGATACCTCAGTTTTGCATGAGTTTGCCATTAAAAAAGCTCTCATATTTCTATTTAATTAGAAAAAAATAACTTTAATTAGTTTTTTGTTGCATGCATGACAGTGAATATGATGTAGGAGCATCCCTGGTTCAAGAGTAATCTTGCATCAACCAAAAACATTTGCATTTTAGTTTGTTTGTAGTTCAGTTTGTTTCTTTTCATTTTCTAGTTCAGTTCAGGTAGTTTAGTTAGTAGCAGTTTTTGTGTTTTGGTCCGCATGCTACCGCAGTTGCATTTCAGACCTTACAGAGCTAGACTTAGCATCTAGATTCATTCATCTACATCATATCTAGAATTCAGAGCATTTGGATCAAGTACCAAAAAGATATAGTTATTAGAAGACTGACTATTTTCTCAGAACAGAGCATCCTGACAGTCTCAGAGAATCAGCTGAAGGAGAAGACCTGTAGAGCATTTCTTCAACTTGTGGAGTTTAATGACACATCATTCAATGCTCTTTGGTTCATGGTCGACCTTCCTTGAGATTTGCACATCATCCCATGCATTTGTGGAGGTGTTCCACATGATTAGGTCTGACCTATCCGTGTACACATGTTACAACTCTTCATTGGAGTTTGTAATCTTCTTTAGCTAACGAGGAGGAATCTATTGTTCCAGAGATGATATATAAGGATGTAATAGATCCCTAGGAAAGTAGTGATTCACATAGTGATAGTTGATAGTTTAGATTTTGCATGAAGGAGCTTCAAAGCTATATCTAGTGCATACTTTGATATTCTATAATTAGGCATGTGAGCCCTAATTGTAAGCTTGCATGCTTGTGGCCAGATTGTATTTGAATTCTATGATATATTGAATGACTGAATCTACATTTTCTTTATATCTTTGAGTTGTTTCCATTATGTTTACTCTTGCTTCATGGTCTAGACAATTCATTCTATGAATCCTCCTACCGTGACTACACCAAGTGGTATCAGAGTGAAAGTTCAAGTCTTTGGGAGCGAAGTGAGTGAAGTTGGTGAAAGGAATTTTGTAAGATCTTGTTGTGGATAGATCACCAAATTGAGATAGGTTACTTGTGTTGCAACCAATCATCGATTGTGAGGTAGTTGTCACCTTGTAGCCCAATCGCCAAACTTGAGGCAATTTGCACTTGATCCTAGAAAGAATGCCGCCGAGGAGAGTTGCTGCTATTGGAAAAATGGCTGGTAGAATGGATGAGATGATGGAAATGATGAAAACAATGCAAATTTGATTGGATGCTATTGAAGAGGATAGGCAAAGAGGATTAACACCGAGATCTAATGTTGAAAGTGATGATGAAGAAGAATTTCAATCTGTTGAACAAATTGGTGAAACCCTAGGAGGTGATGAAGAAGAAGAATCAGATCAAGTAAAGATGTTGCGAGCTATTTCAAATATTGGAAAGAGGCCTAGAGTTGATGTGCTGAATTATATTGGTAATTTGAATCCTGAAGAATTAATTGACTGGATAAATGACATGGAAGAATACTTTGAGTATGAAGAAGTTGAAGATCAGGAGAAGGTGAAATTTGTAAAGACAAAGTTGAAAGGACATGCTGCTATATGGTGGAAACAAGTTCAGTTGGATAGAAATAGAAGAGGAAAAGGAAAGATTACAAAGAGGGACATGATGGTGACAAAATCAAAGCATTAGTTTATACCTGCTAACTATGAGTTGGAACTATTGAAAAGATTGCAGAACCTGACACAAAAGGAGAATCTGTGAAGGAGTATACTGAAGAATTTCATAAAATGATCATAAGGACTTGACATAGTGAAGCAAGCAAGGAGAAAATGGCTAGATACATCAATGGATTGAGATTGAACATTCAAGAAGAACTAAGCTTGGTAAGGATGACATCTTTGGAGGAAGCATATCAGTTTACCTTGAAAGTTGAAGAGAAGCTGAATAAGAGGCATGATCAAAGACAGAGAGGTAGATGAGGTAAATTTCAGAGAGGTAGAACATTTTCTGGAGGAGATAGATCACATCCGGAGTAGGACAAGCCTAACAGCCCATTCAAGAAGGAGAACAGAGATGGCAATAGCTACCAGAGCAATGACATAAATTTTAATCATAGAGGCAATTATAATTCATACCAGAATGAAGGATACAAAAGAGAAGGAAGAGGACCTGATAGGAGAACATTCAGAGGGACTTGTTTCAAGTGTGGAGGTGAAGGACATGGAGTATTTGAATGTAATCAGGGGAGTGCAAGCAAGAGAACAAAGAACAGTGGAAGAGCATCTTATGTTGAAGAAACTGTTGGATCACCTAGTTCAATTGGTAAACTTGAGAAAGGAGAATCATTTGTGATGAGGAGGGTACTATTTCAAGTAGAAACAAATGAGGAACCACCATAGAGGAAAATTTTGTTCAGAACAAGATGCAAATCAGGAGGTAAATTTTGTAAAGTTGTTATTAATAGTGGTAGTTCTGATAACCTAGTTCCAGAGGAGATGGTGACTAAGCTAAAGTTGGAAAGATTGAAACACCCTAAGCCCTACCAGATAGCATGGATTCAGGATGATCATAAGGTACTGGTGAGTGAATAGTGTTTGGTGAAATTTCATATTGGATCTTATCATGATGAAGTCTTGTGTGATATTATGCCTATAGATGTTTGTCATATCTTGTTGGGTAGACCTTGGCAGTATGATAGAAAAGGTATACATGATGGGAGAAAGAATACTTACACTATAACATCAAATGGAAAGAGAATTACTTTGATCCCTTTAGAGGATGATCCTAAGAGTGAAGTGTGTGGGAATGCTAGAATCTATTTGGTAGATGGAAGGAAATTTCTGGATGGTTTGAGACATGAGAAAATGTGTTATGCTTTGATTCCTAAGAAGCCTGAAACATTGAAGAAGGAGATTAAAGAATCACAACCGAAGGAGATAATGTACCTAAAGGATTTCCACCTATAAAGAGTATCAGTCATCACATGGATCTTATACCGGGAGCAAGTTTACCTAACAAAGCAACACATAGAATGACATCAATAGAGAATGAAGAGTTGAATAGATAGATACAAGAATTATTGATAAAAGGTTTGATTAGAGAAAGTTTGAGTCCTTGTACAATACCTGTAGTATTAGCACCAAAGAAAGATGGAGAATGGAGAATGTGTACTGACTCTGGAGCAATAAACAAGATCATAGTTAAGTATAGATTTCCTTTACCTAGGATGGATGATATCATGGATTTTTTGAGTGGAGCAAAATATTTCATGAAGATAGATTTGAAGAGTGGATACCATCAAATAAGAATCAGAGAAGGAGATGAATGGAAGACTGCTTTTAAGACAAATGAAGGGTTGTATGAGTGGTTAGTGATGCCTTTTGGATTGACAAATGCACCAAGTACTTTCATGAGATTGATGAATGAAGTCTTGAAGAGATTCTTGGGTAAGTTTATTATTGTATATTTGGATGACATTCTAATTTTTAGTAAGACAAAAGAAGAACATTTGCAACACCTGAGACAAGTTTTGCAAAGATTGAGAGAGGAGAAATTGCTAATAAACATCAAGAAATGTAGTTTCATGAAGAATTGGTATGCTTGGGATTTGTGATTTCTGTAGAAGGATTGAAGATGGACCCTGAGAAAGTAAGAGCAATTGTTGAATGGCCTACATCAGAGAACATTGGAGAAGTGAGATCATTTCATGGATTGGCTAGTTTCTACCAGAAGTTCATCAAAAATTTTAGTTTACTTTGTAACCCTATGACAGAGACAATGAGAGGTGATTAAAATATTTCAAGTGGACAGCTGGAGTAGATAAAAGCTTTAAATTGTTGAAGCAGAAAGTGACAGAGCAACCTATTTTGGCATTATTAGATTTCAATAAGGTATTTCAAGTTAATTGTGATGCAAGTGAAAATGTAATTGGAGTAGTATTAAGTCAAGAAGGTTGACCTATAGCATATTTCAGTGAGAATTTGAACGATGCAAGGAGAAGATATTTAGTTTATGATCAAGAGTTATATGCCATAATTCAAGCCTTGAAGAAGTAGAGACATTACTTGTTTCCTAAAGAGTTTTTGTTGTATATAGATCATCAAACTTTGCAATATTTGAATAGTCAAGGTAAGTTGAATCAGAGACATATGAGATGGGTAGAGTTCATACAGAGTTACACATTTGTATTGAAGGATAGGAGTGGTAAATCAAACAAAGTTGTTGATGCATTGAGTAGGAGAAGGAACTTGTTGACAGAAATGAGAGTTGAAGTGTTAGGTTTTGATGAATTGAAGCATATGTATGAGGGAGACACTAATTTTGTAGAACCTTGGAAAGCATGTAAGGAACCTGTTGTGATAGATAGGAGCAAGTAGTTGGATTATTTCATTTAGGAAGATATGTTGTTCAGAGGAAATTAGTTGTGCATACCTAGAAGTTCAATGAGAGATAATCTGATCAAGGAGAAACATAGTTGTGGATTGGCAAGACATTTTGGCATTGATAAGATAGTGGCTTTGGTGAGTGAGAACTACTTTTGGCCTCAAATACATAAGGATGTTAGGAAATTTGTGCAGAGTTGTAGAGTTTGTCAAGTTGCAAAAGGAAGTAGTTAGAATATTGGATTGTATAAACCTTTGACAATACTGGAGAGACCTTGGGAAGACATAAGCATGGATTTTGTGATGGGATTACCTAAAACACAAAGAGGACATGATTCAATATTTGTACTGGTAGACAGATTTTTTAAGATGGCTCATTTCATACCATGTAAGAAGACAACTGATGCAGTATATGTAGCTGACCCATTTTTCAAAGAGATTGTGCAATTGCATGGATTACCTAGAAGTATAATTTTAGACAGAGACACTAGATTTCTTGGATACTTTTGGAAGACACTTTCGAAGAAGATGAAGACTGATTTGAAATTCTATTCAACATTTCATCCATAGACTGATGGACAAACATAGGTAGTGAATAGGAGTTTGGGAAACTTGTTGAGATGTTTGTTACCAGAGTAAACCCTAGAGGAGTTGCAGAATTGAGAGATATGGGTATGACAGAAAAGAGAAGTGCAAATGCAGAGGAATTTATAGAGCATATCAAGACAGTACATGATCAGGTAAAGACACATTTAGAGGACATGAATAGTAAGTATAAGGAGCAAGCAGATGAGAAGAGAAGACATAAGGAATTTGTACTTGGAGATGAAGTGATGGTATACTTGAGAAAAGAAAGATTTCCAGTTGGAACATATAATAAGTTGAAGATGAAGAAATTTGGTCCTTGTAGGATACTCAAAAAATTTGATTCAAGCAATGCATATGAAGTGGAATTACTAGAGACATTGGGCATATCACCTATTTTCAACATTGCAGACCTATATTAGTATCATAAAGTAGAGTTTAGTGACATCATTAAAGAAGACTTCAAGAAGCAGTTACCACCACAAACACTGGAGCAAATTGAAGACATCTTAGATAGTAGAGTTGGGCGCAACACCAGAGGAAGACAATACAAAGAATATCTTGTGAAGTGGAAAGGTAGACCGGAAGATGATTCATCATGGATTTCTCAGGCTGAGGTGGACCATCTTGGTTCTTCCCTAGCCCCAGCAAAGTGAGGAACTCACTTTTTTCAATAACCCTGGATGTCTGATGCAGGAGCATCCCTGGTTCAAGAGAAATCTTATATCAACCAAAAATATTTGTATTTCAGTTTGTTTGCAGTTCAGTTTGTTTCTTTTCATTTTCCAGTTCAGTTTAGGCACTTCAGTCAGTAGCAGTTTCTATGTTTTGGTCCACATTCTACCGTAGTTGCATTTCAAACCTTGTGGAACTAGACTTAGCATCTAGATTCATTCATCTACATCATATCCAGAATTCAGAGCATTTGGATCAAGTATCAGAAAGATATCGTTATTAGAAGACCAACTATTTTCTTAGAACAGAGCATCCTGACAGTCTCAGACAATCAGCTAAGGGAGAAGACCTGCAGAGCATTTCTTCAACTTGTGGACCTTAATAACACATTATTCAATGGTCTTTGGTTCATGGCTGACCTTCCCCAAGATCCACACATCATCCCATGCATTTGCGGAGGTGTTCCACATGATTAGGTATGACCTATCCATGTACACACATTACAACTCTTCATTGGAGTTTGTAATCTTCCTTGGCCAATGCAAAGGAATCTATTGTTCTGGAGGTGATATATAAGGATGATATAGATCGCTAGGAAAGAAGTGATTCACATAGTGATAGTTGATAGTTTAGATTTTGTATGAAGGAGCTTCAAAGCTATATCTAGTGCATATTTTGATATTTTGTAATCAGGCCTGTGAGCCCTAATTGTAAGCCTACATGTTGTCAGCCAGATTGTATTTGAATTCTATGATATACTGAATGATTGAATCTACATTTTCTTTATATCTTTGAGTTGTTTTCATTGTGTTTACTCTTGTTTCATGGTCTAGACAGTTCATTCTGTGAGTCCTCCTACTGTAACTGCACCAAAATATTTATTTCTATCACATGCATGACAGTAACTTATTTTTAATTCTCTTTATTTAAAATTCTAAATATAATATCAATATTATTAATATAATGGATCTATTTTTAATAACACATAATCACTTTAAATCAATCAAGTATTTAAAATAATATTAAAAATATATTATTTTTAATGTTATTTAAATACTTCTTGATTGATTTAAAGTGATTATGTGTTATTATATATATTGCAATTTAAATACAATTGTTTTAATCTAACCATCAATCGCATTTGTTATCCACACAATAATACATATTAAACCATTTAAAAATAATGCAATATGAGACTATGTGAGTGTGTGAGTGCATCAGGTTTAACCATCCTAAATAGTTCTTGCCAAGTGGCTAGAACATCTCTACCTCAACCATGTTCTTGTCGTCGACGAGTACCTGCATTCATTTGCACTCAACTCGACGTCAATTGGTTAGTTCCTCAAAACATAGCCAAAGCAAAACATCATAATCATATCGATAATATTTAAATATTTAAAACAACTTTCTAATGTACGTAGATATAACATCATAATAATTACCTTCACACAATTGTAATTTACTCAAAGTAAAACAATCATAATAAATGTTCACTAATCTAGAATAATTATATAGTCCATAAAAATGAGACATGACATCCTTCCCCACTATGAAGAGACATCATCCCGATGTCTTATTACAAACAAAATAATAATGTATCAATCTACCACGAACAATGTATCAAAGTATCATAAAACAATAACAATAACTCAAAGTATCATAAAACAATATTAGCAACTCAAAGTATCATAATCCATGCATGAATAAGAAATATATGCTATATCCTCAAATGAGGAAAAGATCTATCAATCTCCTCTGCATCCTCCCATGTGGTATTGTCCTCTGAATACTAGTCCCACTGGACCTTATACTGTACCACATCTCTACTATGCAACTTAACGTTGCATCTCTTCAAGATTCGAGTGGGCTCCACCAACACCACTCCTAGATCCTAAACCTGTAAAGCACGCCAATCAAGAATATGTGACGTATCAAGATGACAAAGCATAAGGACACATGAAAAACACTATGGATTCTAGCAAGTGTAGGCGGTAGAGAAAGTCTATATGCTACAAGATTTATCACTTGCAAGACCTCGAACGGTCCTACAAAATGAGGAGCAAGTTTGGATGCTTTTCCAAATGAAACTAAACTCTTCTGAGGTTTGACCCTCAAGAAGACTTTGTCACCCACTAAGAATTGTCTAGGCATCCTATTTCTATCTGTATAACTCTTCTGACGATCTAAATCTTTCTTCAAATTCTCTTTGATCAATCTCATCTGATCATCCATTTCCCTTAACATATCTAGACCAATCACTATTCTGTCTTCCACCTTATCCCAACTTATAGGTGTTTGACACCTACGCCCATAAAGAGCTTCTAATGGTGCCATTCCCAAGGATGCATGGTATGAATTTTTGTATGCAAACTCCACCAATGGAAGATACTCCTCCCATTTATACTGCTGATCCATACAATACATTTTAAAGAAAGTCTTCTACAACTTGATTGACTCTTTCTGTCTGACCATCTATTTGATGATGATATGCCAAACTAAAATTCAACTTTGTGCCCAAAGCTGAATTAAGAGTTGTCCAAAATTTGGATGTCATGTGAGTGTCTCGATCTGAAATGATTACCTCAGGCACTCCATGCAATCAAAAAACTCCTAAGAAAACTTCTTAGCTAAAACCATAGAACCATCTAAAAGATTCCCTAGAATAAAATGTGCTACCTTTGTCAACTTGTCCACAACCACTAAGATGACATCATGCCTATTCTTAGACATGGGTAACCCCTGAATAAAATCCATACTTATTACTTGCCACTTATGCTCAGGAACACTGTGTGGGTACAATAATCCTGTTGGATGCACATGCTCAGCTTTGATTCATTGGCATTCCAAACATCAAGCCACAAATTCTATCACATCTTTCTTAAGTCTAGGCCAAAAGTATAAAGGTCTCAAACCTTCGACCATCTTGGTCACTCAAGGGTGCCCCAAATAAGGTGCATTGTGGATCTCGTCAAGCACTAACTTCCTCAACTCTCCTGAGTTACGAATATACATCCTTCCCTGAAATCTCAAAAGTCTATCAGACTCAATCACATAACCATCAAACTTGTGATCTAAGGGGTCTACTTCCAAAGATTACTTTACCCTTTCATAATGCTCATCTCCTTGAATATTCTGAATTACTTTCTACTTCAAATTGGATCTCATTGTAACCATGGTAGCCAAATGTCTTCTTCTACAAAGAGCATATGCTACTCTATTCTCCTTTCCTTTTATACACTCAATTCCAAAATCACACTCACTAAGGAATTCTAACCACCTTCTCTGTAATGCATTAAGGTTAGGTTGAGTAAAGATATACTTGAGCCCTAAATGATCTGTCTTTAACTCAAAGAGCTTACCTAGAAGATAATACCTCCACATCTGAAGTGCATGAACTATGATAGCTAACTCAAGATCATGCAACACATAGTTTAACTCATATTGCTTTAGCTTTCTTGACTCATATGCAACCACTTGCTCATTTTGCATCAACACTCCTATTCCTTCTCTTGAAGCATCAGTTATAACTATAAAGTGACCATTAGGATTTGGCATGGTCAAGATAGGAGCAATTGTGAGATTTTCCTTTAGCACTTAGAAATCTTGCTCACACTTGTCTATCCATTCAAACTTCTTACCCTTCTTTTGTAGCAAGGTAATCAGTGCTGCTATAGTTGAGAAACCTACCACAAACTTTCTATAATAACCTGCATGTCCTATAAAACTTCTAACTTTTGTCACAGTCTGAGGTGTAGGCCATTCTTGCTGTTATATGGAGCCTAATCAGACTTGGAGGTTAAATTTACCCCACTTTTATTGGCGTGGTTTCCCCCCAAATTCCTACGGGGTCAAGGGACAGCGCCCCTTGCTGGGGTTTGGGGGCAGCACCACCAAGATGGGGTCAAGGGGCAGTGCCCCTTGCGGGGTCTAGGGGTAGTGCCCCTGGCACACTCCTTGTCATGATATAGGGCGGGGGCGAGGGGCAGCGCCCTCACGGGGGCTTGGGGGCAACACGGCCAAAACCTCACTTGGTTTTTTATTATTTTATTAAGGCATTGGGAGTTATTTTTTCATTGGCCGACATAAAAAACCCTATTTTGTAACCGACAAAAGTTGTGATAAAAATGGATAAGGGTTAGGGTTTCCGTTGATGTATTGTAGTATTTTTACAGTAGTATTGAGTTGCAAGGATTGCTGGTTGTAATCGGTTTGATTTACTGGATAATAATATTGGACTCTCTATTGGTGAACCATGTTAAAACTTGTCTCTCACTATTATTATTTCTGTGTATTTTCATTCCTTTGTTTAATCTTTATTTGCATTTAATTGATATCTTCTGTCAGCTAACCCTAATAATTATGTTATCATTTTTTTCTTCTCAGGTTCAACTGCAATCCCTTATGCCAAGATCACATGACCAAGATAGTGCACTTTATCTTGAAAGAATGTACACTTCGATAGTTTACCATAAAGCTTCTGCTCTCTCAAGCATCGCAAGACTATCCTCAAATGCCTTTCATGCTCTTCCACTAATTTAGAGTATATCAATATGTCATCAAGGAAGATCAATGCAAAATCATCTAAACAATCTCTGAAAATGCTATTCATCAAATTTATGAAGGTTGCTGGAGCATTAGTCAACCCAAATGGTACTACTGTGAACTCGTAGTGACCATATCAAGTCCTAAAAGCTATTTTAGAGATGTCCTCATCCTTAATCCGTAATTGGTGATAGCTGGATCTAAGGTCTATCTTTGAGAACATCATAGCTCCCTTCATTTGATCGAAGAGTTCATCTATTCTTGGGAGTGGGTACTTATTCTTAATAATACCTTTGTTAAGCATCCTATAATCAATGCATAACCTCAGAGTACCATCCTTCTTTACAAAGATAACCGATGCGCCCCATGGTGACACACTAGGTCTAATGAACCCTTGATTTAGTAACTCCTGCAATTGTGTTTTAAGCTCATACAGTTCTATAGTAGTCATCTCGTAGGGTGCCTTAGATTGAGGCTCATTCCCTGGTAGCAAATCAATTGAGAAGTCAAATTCTCTCTTTGGTGGTAACTTTGTCAACCCCACATGGAATACATCTTTGAAATCTCTAAGGATCGGGTAGTCATTGAATACCAGTTCTTCTTTGTCAAGGTCCTTTACTTGGATGACATAAATGGAACACCCTTTCCTCTTGGCTTTCTTCAATTGTATAGCCGAGATTTGTCTAAGTTCTAAAGGTCTCTTAGATCCATTAATTTCCACTTGATTTCCTAGGTCATCGAAACATCTAACAACTTTGTCTTCACAGTTTACTAGAGACTTATGTTTAGCTAACCAGTTGATTCCTAGAATTACATTATAAGACCCTAAAGGTGCTACATATAGATTAACTTGCATTTGAAAACTAGGAAGCTCTAACTCACTGCATGCTAGACACGAGTCTACTCTCTTTTCTTCTATATTGCCATATTGTACCATCCAAGAGTTTTCCATATGCCCATGTCTAATAGGTAACTTAGATACTACTCTAGGATCTACAAAACATTCTATGGCACTAGTATCAATCAAAATAGAAATAGGTAGTCCAAAGAGCTTACCTTGAAACTAAATAGGTTTTGCCTAAAAGTCAACTTGCTGTTTATCCACTATGGCATGAATCTGATGCTGAGGTGCTCCTTGTTGATTTATATTTCCTCTTCCAGCTGATCTCTGTGGGCATGAATTAGCATAATTCTCTCCTCCACAAATGTAGCAACCACCCTTTGGTGCTTTTGGTCCTTCAGTCCTTTCCCACTAGTTGTTGTTTCAGTTGTTATAGCCACCTCTTTTGTTGCCTCCATGTTGGTTTCCACCATTTCCATCCTGAGAGTTATCACCTCTCTTCAAATTCCTGATATGTCGATTATTATTACTTTGATTGTTATTCTGATTATAATTCTGCTGATTATTTTGAGGTCTCTTATTGGTAAACTTCACATCTCTTTGCTTATGGTAACTGGATACTTGTTGCAACTTATTCTCTTGTTTAATAGCTTTCTCAAAAATTGCATCCATAGTGAGTGGATTATGAATGTCTACCTCTACTCCAATCTGGGGCCTTAAGCCTAAAATAAACTTCCTGATCTGAAATATCTCATTTGTCTGATACTATGGAACATACTTAAGTAGATGTGAGAACCTCTCCCAATAACTGGTTACAGACATACCTCCTTGAACCAAATTTTGAAATTCTGTCATCTTGTCGAAGAAGAGCTACGATAACCATCTTTTTCTAAAAATTTGAAGGAAAATCTACCAAGTTGTTTCTCCAGGTAACAGTTTCTTATCTGCCTTCTCATTATCCCACCATGTTGCTGCTTCACTAGTCAACTGATATAATCCCCACATTGCCTTCGTGTGATCTGAAAGGTTTTGGAGTCCTAAGTATTTCTCCATTTCTATGATCCATGCTTTAGCTCCATCTCCAATTGTCTTCCCATAAAATTTAGGCGGTGAGACCTTCTTGAGGTCTTTCCCCAACTCCTTTGCAATCCTTACTTGATTATTAGCATTAACTCCAACCTCAGGAAGTTGGAATTCTATCCTCAGATTCTCATTTGCATTAGCACCTCCTGGGTTTGCATTAGCATTATGCCCTCTAGGATTCCCTCTAATCTCCTGCTCAAGAGCATTCATCCTCATATCATGTTGGGTCAAGAGAGCAAGGATACAATCCAATCTTCCATCTTGATCATTATTAGCATCTCCATGATTCCTTGCATTTTGACCACTATTTGCACCTCCATGGTTTCTTCTATTTTGACCACTTCCTGATCCTCCACTACGATCAATATTTCTAGTATTCATGAAGAATAATCTGCATTAAGTTCACAACTTAAGATAAGAGTCCCAAAAAGAGCCCTTAGTGTTCAACCTAGAGCTCTGATACCAAATGTAAAGCCACTCAAACCATCACAAAAGTAAATAAAGTAAATAATCCATTTAAAATGCAAAATCACAAGTAATGAAAGTAAAATGATGCAATTAATCCGCTTAATTACAACTCCACAAGTAAAAGATAAATCTCATAAATATGAATCAATAAAATTCATTAAATCTTACAAAATCTTGTGCTCAATCTAGGTGAAAGAACAATAAAATAATATACAAAGTCCATTGGCATTCATGCCATAAACACATCCAATTACAAGTTACAATAAACATGTACAACAAATATAATAAATCAATACACTCTCCAGTCGCCACGAATCAAATGGTTCTCCTGCGAGCTAAGAGATGAGAAAATGACTCAGGTGCTTTTCCACCCAACCATGAAGCAATTACACTTCCTCAGATCCCTTAATAACACGAAGGAAACCCAACCCTGTATGAAATGTCTAGCTACTTGGAACAACTGGCAGGTGGGAACACTCGATGCAACCTGATGTCTAATGTGCAATTCTAAATAATGAAATGCAGATTGTCTCACAATAGGATGTGGCAGAGATATATATCAATAAGTTTGCTAGACAAAATATTCAAATTTTTCAATGACAGCACATTTAGATCTAAACCTTTAAAACATAGTAACCAGGCAATTCCTGAAAAGAAGAAAAGCCATCTCTGATAATCCACATTCGACATCCTAGCCCAAAAGTAACCCATTCACATTCCTAGATAAAATCTACTTCTTTCCCCAAGAAATAAATAAATAATAAAATAAAACAATCAATGTTATCATATAATTCATCTCTAAATCCTTTTCCAAACATCAATCGAGAAACATACTTTCAAGCAATAATTCATCATTTTATCATGCCATTACATCTATACGGCTATTAAATCAATTTTATTTACCAAGTCCATATTACATTCATAATTCATAATGTAATAAGAATTCTAAGTTGTTTATTAATCTTACTATCATATCTGTGATAGGAACTATTTCATTCAATAAATATATAACACAATAGGTTTTATAAATCTTTTAAGAACCTTATTGTCACAACTGTGATAGGAAGTCAAGAAACAAGAAAATAGTCTTCCTATCAGAACTACAATAGGGACTATAACAAAATTAAAAATAAAATAACAAAGTTCATAATTAGACTTAAACAGGTCTTAGAACATCATTCTAAAATAGGGGAAAATATAGCTACAGGAATCCCATACTTATCAACTAAGTTTATAGAGTTATTTGCTCCTTTGTTTGATCATTATGAAGAGGTCGACTTCTAGCAAAAGACTAATTTTTAACAACAAAACAAGAAAGATAATTGTTATTAGTTTTAAGTCTGCTAGGGAGTGATTTTATTAGCGGCTGGGGTTTTGTTAATCTTCAGATTAAAAGGTTTAAGACAACGGTCATAGAGAGGGGGTGTTCTATTTAGCTTATAAGCCAAAATCAAGAAAAGTAGAGTTAATGAAAAAAAATGGTAGGCTGATCCAATATCAACGCCGTAGTTAGAGAAGATTGGTGATAGGAAAGAGAGTTACAAGGTAGGTCGATCAGATTTGAAAGAGCCAAAATGCTTCCAATAGTAGGTCAACACCAAGTTAGAGAGAGGGATAAACAACAAAATAGAGACAAGGGACCAGCACCAGGAACAGGTTAATGCTAGGCATTTTAGAGGGTCAATTCCCAACGGCCATATAGATAAGACACATACCAGAAGCAATAAAATTCAACGGCCATAATAACTAAGGTTTTTTAATAGTCAAACAATCATTATTATTTGCAAAATATACAAGGAAAATACCCAGATTCTGCCTAAAAAGAAGATGGACTATTCTGCTTGAAAATAAGTTGGACGATTCTTCTTGGTTGCTGCTTACTTCTACCTTCCAATCACTACCTTCAATTCCTTTCTGTCGCTTCTAGAACCAAAGCTATTGGTTTCCTGTAGATGATTAACGCTTTCTGCTAACATTTCCTTGTTTTTATTCCAAATCTACCTTGAAATTGGTGTCCACTATTTTTGGTTTTGACTGGCTTTCATAATTGATCGATACCTCAGTTTTGCATGAGTTTGTCATTAAAAAGGCTCTCATATTTCTATTTAATTAGAAAAGAATAACTTTAATTAGTTTTTTTTTCGCATACATGACAATAAATATTTATTTCTGTCACATGCATGACTGTAACTTATTTTTAATTCTCTTTATTTAAAATTCTAAATATAATATCAATATTATTAATATAATGGATCTATTTTTAATAACACATAATCACTTTAAATCAATCAAGAAGTATTTAAATATTAGAATAAGGGAATAATATGCGAAAAATGGAAGGAGTGAAAAAGGAGGGAGATCTTTTCACAAAAGAAGGTGGCAGAAGAAGCGAAGGACAGGAAGTTTTGTTCAGCGATGGGGAAAAAGTGCCATACGCCGCGATAGGAGTCAATTCAATTCCAATGAACAGTGTAAGGAGAAGTTATGCAGACATCATCAAAGGAAAGGCAAATGCGAAACAGGAGGAGGAACTAATAATAAATGTAAAGGAAAAAGTGGATAAAGATATTGAAGCTCTAGAACGAACAACAATAATAGGAAGGGTGATAGGAAGAAATAGATCCAAAATGCAGATCAAGGAATGGATTGGAGAAAACTAGGATAAGGCGGAAATTGTTCATTTCATACCTAAACAATTGTTTGTCATTGACTTCCAAATGGAGACCGAAAGGGATAAAATTTTGGAAAAATTGCCATGGAAGATAGGATCAGATTACATCTATATGTAGAAATGGAGACTAAATTTTAACCCTAATAATTTCGACCTGTATAAGGAACCAATTTGGATAAGATTATATAATCTTCCATTTGAATACTGGTCAGGTGGATGTCTATATTAAATTGGTGATACCTTAGGGAACGCGGTGGATTTGGACATGGGAGACAGCGACTCAATTTATTTTGCAAGAATCAATTTGTTAGCAATAAAGAAAATCTCAAGGAAAATAAAATTGATCACTTCAGCAGGAATATGTGAATAGTTGATAGAACTTGAGGAGAAATTTTTTTTTTGCCTCAAGTGGAAAAGAAGAAGACATATGGAAAAAAGATGCCCTAAAAATTCAAAAAGAGAAGTAGAAAATAATATAGATTCAGATGAGGAATTGAAGACTTGGGAAACAGGAAAAGAAAATGTAATGCTCCAGAGCTCGGGAGGGAAACCAGAAATCCTAGTAGAATCCTCAAATAGGAACCCTACTTCTCCAATCGAGGAAAAAAAGAAGGATTTAAAACCTGAAATAGAGACAAATTTAGAGGATCTATCCTAGGAACTTCTAAAGAAACCCAAGGAGAGGAAGGAGATTAGAGATCAATCTATTTCTCCAGAAGAATCAAAGGAATTGGCAAGCCTAGAAGTCAAAGAGGATTCCAATCCGGAGGTAGTTATGGAAACTCTGGAAGCTATAGAGGGGGTAAATGAAACTTGGTCGGAGGATGAGGAGGCTGTTGAGGATAGAGAGGAGATCGGGATAATTGATCCTAGACATATTAGCCAAACTAGGGCAAGAGGTGCTCCGGGAACAGGGAAGAAGCTAGGGAGGAAGACTAATAAAGAGAGAAGAGAGGAGTATGCAGTGGACAAAAGACTTGTGAGCATTAAAAAATATATTTTAAGATCCAAGGGGGGAAGTGCCTCCCTTGGGAAGCCATGAAAATACTATCATGGAATGTTAGGGGCTTAAAAGCCCCTAACAAAAGGCATGGAATCAAGCGCCACCTTTCTAAATTGACGTTGGATATAATTTTACTACAAGAAACTAGGTTGATCTAGGAAGAAGCTATAAATTTTTTAAGACATTGCAAGCCACTAACAGGAGTATTTAGCAAACCTAGGGGCACTGCAGGAGGCGTGGGATTAATGTGGAATCCTTCTAGGGTAGATATCAGAGAAGTGGAGGTAAGCCAAAATTGGATTTTAGGGAAAGTTTTCTTATTTCATCTCAATATGTTTTTTTGGATTTTTAGTGTATATGGTCCTATCAAGTCAGAGGAAAAAAAAGAAGTTTGGAGAAGTATCCTATATAAAATCTGAGAGATTGGGGAAGAAAGGGTAATATTGGGAGGAGATTTTAATGCAATTTTAAGTGTGGACAAAAAAAGAGGAGGGTTAAGAACGGAAAATAGTGCAGCAAAAGAGTTCAGGGATTTTGTGGAGGAGGGTAGGTTAATAGATTTCCCGCCTAAAGAAGGCATATTTACATGGACTAACAAAAGGGAAGGTTTTACAAATATTGTCGAAAGATTGGACAGATTCTTATGTAGTATGAATTGGTTGGAAATGGATTTAGGGATAGAATCAAGTATCTTGCCTTGTTCTCTGTTTGACCATTATCCCATAAAGCTCAAAATTGGCACTCTAGTCAAACCCAGAAATTCATATTTCAAATTTGAAAAGATGTGGTGGAGAAGAGAGGATCTGATAGAGATGATTGGAAAGTGGTGGTTAGAGATACTAGGAAATAGAGGTTCGGTGAGTTTCATCTTTTGTAAGAGACTAGCACATGTAAATAAAAGGCTGAAGGAATGGAATAAAATCACTTTCAAGGACATTTTTGCAGAAAAGGAAAGAGTAGAAGGAGAATTGGAGGAACTAAACCAAAAAGTTATAAAGGATGGGATGTTTCAAAGTGACTATAAAAAAGAGAAAGATCTATTGGTGGAATGGGATGAATTACTAGCTAGAGAGGAAGAGTACTGGAGGAGTAAAGCTAGAGAAGTTTGGTTGGAAGCAGGGGACAAAAATACAAAAAAATTTCACAACTCAGTGAAGGCTAGAAGAATGGTGAACAAAATCTCAGAGATTACTAACAGGAATGGAATTGTTCTGAAGGAAAATGAAGAGATAGAGAAGGAAGTAGTGAACTACTTCCAAAACTTCTTGGCTCCAGAGGAAGGATTCGACTGGAAGAATATTGATCAAGCCACAAGATGCATAAATAGAATACTTAATGATGAAGAAAAAGAAGATTTAGAGAAACCTTTCACAGAGGAGGAAGTCAAGAAGGTAGCCTTCCAGTTGCACCCGGACAAAGCTCCAGGCCCGGATGGATTCCCAGCCCTTTTCTATTAGAAGTGTTGGTCTATTGTGGGCAAGGAGGTTTGGAATATTATAGAAGAGTTTAGAAAGAAGCATAAATTCGTAAGAGAAATCAATAATACAGTCATTGCTCTTATCCCCAAAAAATCAGAATGCAAGATGGTAAGTGACTTCAGGCCTATCTCCTTATGCAACACGATTTATAAAATTTTGGCCAAGTCAATAGCAAATAGAATTAAGCCAATATTGGGAAGAATCATTTTAGAAAATTAGAATGGATTCACACCAGGAAGGGAAATTGTGGATAGCATTATTTTGGTCAACAAAGTAATCCATTCGATCAATCAGAATAGACAGAAAAGTATGCTAATAAAACTTGATGTGAGCAAGGCCTATGATAGAGTTAGATGGAATTTCCTTTTAAAGTTTTTGGAGAAAATGGGCTTCGGCAAGGCATGGCTCGAAGGTATTTTTCAGTGCATCTCCACTCCACGGATGTCAGTAGTAGTGAATGAATCTTTATGCAGTTTTTTTGAAATATTGCAAGGTCTGAGGCAAGGGGACCCATTATCCCCTTGCCTGTTTGTTTTAATGGTAGAAGCGATGGGGAAAATGATTCAACACTGTCAAAGAACGGGAGGCTAGAAAGGAATTCAGGTGGCTTGATACTTAGATCCAGTCACCCACGCACAGTTTGCAGATGACACTTTACTTTTCAAGGAAGCTAACTTAGTAGAAGTAGAGGCAAGAAAGAGAGTGTTGGATGCCTATACGAATCTTTTGGGGCAATTGATAAATCATGAGAAGACAAGAATGTTCTTATTCAATACTTCTTGAAGATGGCAACAACAGATAGCTTCCATATTGGGATGTCAAGTAGATATATTACCAACCAAATATTTAGGGGCTCCCTTGTTCAATGGACCAGTCAAGTCTCATTTATGGGAAGAAGTGATTGCACACTCTAAGAATAAATGGGAAGCATGGAAAGGAAGATGGTTAACTTTAGCAGGAAGGATTGCCATGCTCAAAGCAGTGTTAGGGGCAGTCCCGATTCACTTAATGTCATGTTTTTAGGTTCCAAACAAAGCCAAAAGAAATCTGGAAAGTGGGTGGAAAAGGTTTCTATGGGAAGGATCGAAGGATGTTAGAAGAATTCCTCTAATCAGCTAGAACAAAGCCACATGCCCACTGGATAAAGGTGGAATGGGAATGAGAGAATTGAAGCTCCAAAATGAAGCGTTGGGAGCTAAATTGGTATGGAAAATGGTTAAACAACCACATAAACTGTGGTGTAGAATAATGTAGAGTAAATATTTAGATGACTTGGATCCCAATAGAATATTGACCATAGCAAACCCAGGAGGTGGTTCAATGGTTTGGAACTTCATCAAAAAATGTAGATCCATAATTTTAAACCATCTGACATAGAGTATAAATAATGGGAGCAAAGCAAATTTTTGGACGGATTCGTGGGAAGGGTGGCCTTCGTTAGATAGAATTCAAGAGATTCAAGAGTTAAAGACACAAATGATTCAAGCCAAGGGGGAAAAGGTGGCGGACTACTTCGAAGGGACGGATGAGGAAGGGATGGTCAAATGGGTAAGTCCAAAAGAGTACAATGTGAATGAGGATACCAAAAAGATATTTTCAAAAGTGCTCAAGGAAAGAAGGATCTGAATGAATAGTGACTCGGATGAGATATTTTGGTGCGGTGCCAAATCCGGTCTTTACACAGTTAAAATAGGGTATCAACTTTTGAAAATAGACAGAAATAGTAATGCCAATGAAATTTGGCCAAAAAAACTTTGTTGGGATAATCAAGTACTGCCTAAGGCAGGAGCATTTCTCTGGATGGTACTTCATAAGAGTATCCTAACAGGGGATAGGTTGCAGAATCTAGGCATAAATGGACCAAGCAGATGTGATTTATGCAAGCAACATGAGGAAACGTTAGATCATTTGCTACTGAGATGTCAGGTAGCCGAGGAGGTGTGGAATCATTTTCTTAGCTTATTAGGATGGAAAGGAGCTAAGAACTTTTCAATAGTGGACTTCCTGAAAAGTTGGCCAATGTTACAAAAGAAAGGATTTTGGGGGGTATCTGGATCTCTATTCCCTCTATGGTTGTCTGGCACATTTGATGAGAAAGGAACCAACGAATTTTTGAGGAGAAGGAAATTTCTACAGACAGATTAATAAAGAAAGCAGAAGTGGGGTTGGTAGAAATTCTAAACTCCAAAGCAGTTTTGAGAGGAGGATGTAAATTCACTAGTTGGGATGATGCAATTATGAAAATTTGGTCAGATCTTAAAGTTCCTAAAGGATTGGGAGGAGGAAAGAAGAAAAGAGTCCAAACCAGGTGGTTGGCTCCTCCCAGTGGTAGGTTTAAACTAAACTTCGATGGGGCTTCTAAGGGCAACCCAGGACAAGCAGGTTATGGCTATATTGTTAGGAATGAGAGGGGAGATCTCCTGTGGGCGGCATCAGGTTCTTTGGGAATTGCTTCAAACAATGTGGCAGAATTAGAAGCTTTAGCTAGAGGAGTTGTAGAATGCGTAAAGAGAGGTTGGTCACATATAGATATAGAAGGGGACTCACAGTTAATTATCAATGCAATCCTAAGGAATAATACCAAAAATTGGATTTTAAAAAAGGAGTCAGGAGAGTCAAGGACGTCCTACAGAATCTAGACTTCTCCATTATACACATTTATAGAGAAGCTAACAAGGCAGCGGATTTCTTGGCAAACCAAGGAGTCACGAGCGGCAGAAAGGACTTCGTCAGTTCAGATGTTGCAAATTGGAACGGACTTGATTCTATTTTGCGCTCATATGTGGAGAAATCGCAGGAGGGAGAAGGACCGCGGGTCAGGCATCTGACGGTATTTGTTTCAACGCAGGGATAGAAAGAATTTGCAAGGACGAGCAGTGATGGTTCCTCCACAGATTTGGAAAATTTCCTCAGAATGCGAGCTTCAAACTAGAAATGATGCTTGTGAAGACTAGAGTGTCTACTAATAGTCAAGTGAAGTTTTGTTGTGTTAAGCTGCTTTGTTAAGTGGAGGCAATGGCCAAGATTATGGGAGTGAAGTGTAGGTACTTGGAGGAGGGGAAGGAGTAGCAGGTGGGATGTCTATTCAAACTAAAAGAAGAAGCTGCAAGGACGACGATACTACAAGTGATTGGGGGAGGATCGTGGAGTAGTGGGCATGCGCATGATGGCTGAGTTTATCAACTTTTCTTCGCCAACATCTCTTTGATTTTGGGTGGTTCATTTTATGGGGTTTCCTAGGGCACTCAACTTGTAGCGCAAGCCAACCACGCAGTGGTGATGGGAGAGATCAACAATGTAGGAGGGGACCGGGCCAAAGAAACTTTGAAAGCTGCATATTCAAAGAAAATTGGATCGAAGAAGGCCAGTGACATCCTCGAAGCATACAAAGAAGGTATAGAGAACATAAACTTAGAAACCTTTCGCAAACTTCTGTAGGAAAACAAAGGAGAATTTATAGACGGACAAGTAGGAAGGCTATTGGAGGCTGCAGAAGGCATTATGTTGATAATGCATGAAATCATGTGATAGCCTTGACTAGCAAGTAGAAGGAAGGGTCTGTATGTGGATTTGCTAAAGGCACTGATAGCCTTTAGTTATGTATTAACTCTAGCATGGCATACCCATCAGGGAGCTAGCCATTAAATAAAAGCTGCATTTTGGTTTCAAATCTTTTATATACCAAAGGGAGCCATCCCCAAGATGGCACTTACCTAACCAAAAAAAAATTAAGAAGTATTTAAAATAATATAAAAAATAATATATATATATATATATTGCAATTTAAATACAACTGTTTTAAGTCTAATTTAAATATTGTCTTCCAAACATCCATATTTATATAAATAGAAAATATTATTTATTATTATTAAATAATATAAAACACACAATTTTAAATATAAATCAAAAGAACCATTAATATTATGACTAAATCATACATTTGAAATAAACCTAAAATACAATATTTTTCTAAGTATCTAACCATCAATCACATTTGTTATCCACACAATAATGCATATTAAACCATTTTAAAATGACGCAATATGAGACTATGTGAGTGTGTGAGTGCATTAGGTTTAACCATCCCAAACAGTTCTTGCCAAGTAGCTAGAACATCTCTACCTCAACCATGTTCTTGTCTTCAACGAGTACGTGCATTCATTTGTACTCAACTCGATGTCAATAGGTTAGTTCTTCAAAACATAGCCGAAGCAAAACATCATAATCATATTGATAATATTTAAATATTTAAAACAACTTTCCAATTTACATAGATATAACATCACAATAGTTACCTTCACACAATTGTAATTTACTCAAAGTAAAACAATCATAGTAAATGTTCACTAATCTAGAATAATTATATAGTCCATAAAAACGAGATGCAACATTGAAGTTGTGAAGGATGTTTTGGACCTATTTAAGCAAGTGTTGATATCCACAAGGCATGGGTCTTCTGTTGGTGTAGTGTGTAGTCTTTTTTAGGACTTGTCCTCTACACGTTTCATGTTGTATATTGTGTGGCCAACTTTAAATGTACTTTTCATGTTGTCTTTAGCCAAAAAACAATGTAATCAATGTAATATCATGTATAAATTGTAAATCAAATTGAATTAGGCGGGGTGTGATTGCAAAGTGATTAATAAGGTTCGCAAGCAAGATAAAGAGCAGAATGAATGCATTATGATGTGTGACTGAAGGAGAAAGAGTAGAAGTTGCAGATGCTGTCCTGATTCATCTTGAAGACATATCTGTGACAGTGATCAAGTGTAGAGTGTGCCTAACTAATCCAATCATTAGAAGGAAGTGTGAAGAGGTAGAATTGCAATCATCAAAGGTGTGAATTTCAATGCCAGTTTTCAAGTAGTAGAAGGACTATCATACTATAATCTTTTGTAAGTTTGTTCTTAATTCAGGGAGTAGTAGCTTCCTTGGGAGTGACCCTAAAATGAAGTCTTCAGGGAGTAGTAGTTTCATTGGGAGTGATCCTAATTCAAAGTTTTTCAAGGAGTAGTAGCTTCCTTGGGTTGTAGCCCTAAAATAAAGTTGTTATTTTGAGCTTCATATATTGTGAGTTAATCTTCACCATGGTTTTTCCCTTTTTGAGTTTTCTACATCTATCTAGTGTCATGTGTTGATTATTCATGTTTATGTTATTGCTGTAATGCTTAAGTTTTAATCTGTTCTAGAGAAGTTGAAGTTTGATTAGATACGGATTCACCCCCCTCTCAGTATCCAAGTGTGTTCAACACTCCTTCATTAACCCCCTTGAAAGACCATCTTTACGACCTTGTGCAAGTGTTGCTAGACAAGAAGAAAGCATACAATGGCCTAGATGCACATTTTGATTCAAGTACTGGTTCCATTTTGTGCTCCAAATCTAGATGCTCCTAGGAATGCTCCTTATAAATGTGGTTGATACTTATTATTTTGATGAGGGGGGTAAATCCAAGAACACACAACAATGCAGATTGCTCATAGAGAATCTGAATGTTCTTTTATTGAATTGAAAACAAATTACATTATAGAAATTGGAATCAAATTAGAGGATGAAATCCTCAACAAGTTGCAACACATCACAACTTCTTTTATGTAGATTTTGGAACCTTTTGTCTTTTGTAGCTTTAAATTTGTTAGGGTTTTCTAGTTTCCCTTCTTTTTCATGACTCACCTCTTTCCCCCCTTCTCCACTACCAAAAGAGTTTTAAAAAATGGTCATAAATAGCCCTTTTTGGCATCTACCAACCAAAATTTTGAAATTTGTAACTCCCTCAAAAAATAGCCCAACTTCCAGGAGCCATAACTTTCGATCTAGGTGTCTGATTGACGAATCGTTTGACATGTTGGAAAGCTTGTGAAGATATTTATACCCTTATAGTTCACTCTACCAATTACACCCATATTTGGGGCCGTATGGGGCCTCTAAGTGCCTCAAAATTAACTTTGAAACTTTTTCAGGAGCTTTTAAAGAAACAAAAACTTTAATATCTTTCAACTCACAAATGATCTTTGGCTAATTCCTTCAGCAAAGGTTATGTTTTTCAATTCCATAGCTTTGAGTAAAATTTCGTTTCCATACATGCTCAAATGCAAACTTTTTAAAAATAACAATTTTCTATTTTTAGCAAGTTAGAAATTTTGAAGGTTCCGAATCATTATTCAAGAAAATGGGTATCTGTAAATACCAAAATTGAAAAGAACAAAAAACAAAATCATCATTTTGTTTTTGTGATGCAAGATTGCCCTTATACCACTGGATGCTCTTGCATCATATTTCCATATACGATTTAATGTTCAAATGAATGTCGTTACAAATACCAAGATATAATGAATAGCCACAAAATTGCATACAAAGTTAGCTACCAACAAACTTAAGAGGAAAAGACGAGAGTTAGTAATTTGAATTTTAAAAATTTAAATATTGCATCAGATCCACATTGTGTTGGATCACTCTTGCACATCTTGGGATTGACCTAAGATATGAAATGCTAGATCTTAGGATTAGGTTAGGATATATGGCACTATGGGCTAATGATGAAGTGAATGTATAGGAATAGATTTAGTTAGGGCAAGGATAAGGTTGAATGTATCAAAGTGCATGTAGGTGAAAGTGAATGAAGATAGATGGGGATTGTAGAAGAAGCTAAACTTATCACAACAGTGTGCCACTTGTTGCTATGTAATCATATTAAGACATTCCATTAGAATGGGCCCAAAACTAAATGGGAATTGGCATGGGTATGCAAATTCTACCATTACAATTTTATATAAAATATCCTTCTTCTTATGAGTGGTTGTTCCATAAATAATAAGACAAATGTATTGGAATAAGTATGATAAAGATAAGATAAAGTCACATGTATTAAAGTAAGTGTAAGTGAAAATAAATAACAAAAAGATGCCAAACATAATGCAAAAATGACCACATGCCATTTGTAATCATACTAGAACAATTCAATCAAATGGTCCACAACCAAATGAAAATTTTACCATTCAATTATATAAAATGTTGTTCTTTCTGTGAGTGGTCGTTCTGATTATATATTTATATCGTACTTTGTGGGAAAGAGAACAGTTAATTATACCATTTTAACTTTATTTTTCTGGGAACCACTTTAAATATATCATAAATAATCTAGATACTCTACAGCTATTTATTCTGATAATGACTACCAGTATTTATGTAACAGCAATAGAATATTCTTGTTGAATATAAATATCTATATTCATTCCCAACCAATCGAGTGATACTCATATCAAGAGCATTGAAAATTATGGACAAAAAAATTCTACCCGTCTTCTTCATTCCAGCCATGAATGTCTCCCACTTAGCTGGGATGAAAGGATTCGGCCACCAAAGATGCTGGCATAAAGTAGGGCTGGATTAAAGTGCAAGTATCAAAGTTAGTTATGATTTACTTTCTATTGACTGTTGACTGCAATGCATTGGCCCTATACCCAACAATGCACGTCTCAATTAGAATAAATCTGTCACTTTTTCCCTTATAAGATCTGGTTCATTCATACCAGTTGTAGCAATAAGGATTTTCACCATTGTTTTTGATTGAGGGAGGCCAATGGCAGAAGAGAGAGAGCACAGCCCACAACTGATGAGCATATATTAAATGTATGATTATCAAAAGGAGCTGTGCTCCTCTCTTCTTTCTGTTGACCTTAACTTTGTAGAAAATATATATCAGTGGCCAGTGGTTTAGGCTTGAGAACATGGTTCTATGGTTATCCTGTTACTCTAAGTTTTGCATGGTTTGTGTTATTTCATAATATCCTATTTTGCAGTGTAACTTGTTTTTTTCTTTCTTTCAAGTATGGGCAATAAAAAGGCTAATTCTTCTTCCCTTTAAGATTGCAGATACCTCAAATAAAGAATAACTTACTTTCAGCCTAGAATTACAGCAAAGAGTTCATGAGAAACTGAGCCCTAGAGTAGTTGCTTATCTGTGAGCAAGTATGGGCACAATTCAGTTTATTTTCTGCTACTGAAGGAATGATTTTCTTAAAAGTAAATATTAGAGGTAAACAAGAGAAGAAATTTGGTTTCCATTCTTTCTGTATGCAGGTCCACTCTGCAAATTGATTTTAATGTACGTTTTCCTGGAGATGAAAACAATAATGACAATTTAAGAGTAATTTTCTGCTTCTTGAAAATTGAATGATTAGCCTCATTTTTTGATTTTATAAATAGCACTTTTGATTCTTTTACATGGTTTTGCTTGCTTACTCTTCTAAAATCTATCCTTTGTGTGCTTCTATGACATGTTTTGTCTGTGCAGGGTGCAAAATAATAATTATGATGTTGCCTATTTTGCCTTATGAAAGGATATGAGATCTGCCTTTTAAGGTTCAAAATTATTGATTTGTTTTGATTTTGTTGGAAGATTATTTGCATTTGTACTTTTGATATTTACTTTTGGTCTATAGTTTTGAAATTAATCTAATATTAAAAAATAAATTGTGTTTTATTTTGATATGTAAAGAGAAGAAAAGTATATATTTTATAAATTTTTATTTTCATGTTTTATGTCATTTTGTTGTCATTAATTGGTAGTCTTAGTATTTAATTTGCTATTTTTGGTACATTCACTAGTTTTAAACATCAACACCTCACTTTGTTATGTTGTATCTTTTAGTTATGAACATCACTAGTCTATTTTCTAGGACTTACATTCTTCTTGACAAGATTTCCCTTGCGGCCCCATCCCTTGGATGGAATTGCAAGTTTGATCTCATTTTCTAGTTTAATAATTTAAATTTCGTGCTTTGAAGGATGACAAATCTAGGCTATGACTGTTATACATTAGTGTGTGTACCAAAAACTTCAAATTGTGTGTCTAGGTTTATGTATTGAAAGACATCATCTTGGATCAGTTTCATTACTAATTAGTAGTATTTTGCATCCACATATTTGATCAATCTCAATCTCACTGACAACTCAATTTTAGATTACTCAATCATAGTTTATTGAGTATCTAATATAATTTTTCTTTGTTTTGATGCAGTTAAATAAACCTTGAGGCCTAAGTATTGGCAAGGAAGTCAAACACTATTCTATCTATACATAATTGGCCTCAATTGATGCTTTTAGCACCACAATCAGTGGTAAACACATTCAGTAATTGAAATTATGCAACAAAAACAATCACCTGCACAAGAAGTAATTAGTCTAGTTGAACCATATCCTAAGCGTGATTATCCCAACATCCAAAAAAATAATTCTTTTGTCATAGGCCTCTTATCACAAGTCTAATTATAAATTAAATAGATCTTTCATCTCTCTATCATAACATCTTAGCATTTAAATTCATCATCACACAAAATTCTAGGAAATTTCTAATCTATCTCAACAATTTTAGTTATTCTCAATCTTAGCCTACAATGTATATTAATTGACATCAAATGATTTTTAATTTAGGGTTTAATCATTAGATTAAACTAGGTTAAATTAATGCAAGGTTACTTTATTTACCTACATTTTGGTGAAGTTGTAGCTTCTATGCCTATTCTTTTGGGTAGATATTCTCAATATTTTAGTTTCATAGCTTACTACTCTTAATTTTTCAATTATTTTTAGATTTGGTTTTCTCTTTTCATTTATTTTCCTTTCCTAGGTTTTAACTCTTAAGTGGCTTCCATATTTTCAACCACTCTTTATAATATTGATCTTGCTAAAATATCTTAGCTATGTATTCCTTTTCCTCCATCATAAACAAGTTCATTACCTTTTCCACTAGGATGCATTTTTATGGAATATGATAGTGATTTGATTCTAATCTCATCTCTTTATTCTATCAATACATCTAGGGACAATGATACTTTGTCTTTTTTATTATTCATGATGGTGTCCATCATATAATTCATGATAGTCTTTCATTTAAATACTTGGGTTCATGATTTATTGATGGTTTATGATGTGAAGAGATTAGTGATTCCTACTTAATTGATGAAGATTCATTATCCTCTCTTCAACATGTTATTAATGATTCATTGTTTCATGGATGATTTGCATCGTTTTATTTCTAATGCACATATTATTAGAATGCATTTAGTCGAAATGAAGATGTAATATTGCATGCTAGCTCATTCACATCTTCATATTAAGAACATATCCATGATCATGTTATATTATTAAATGTCCTTGGAGATATTTTTATCAGGTAGACAAAAGCAATGGTTTGGCTCATGTTGTAATGACCCAATCCAATGAGTCATTAACTAACTACACAAATAACTATAAATTTTCAACATTTTCATTTTCATCCATGTATATATCACAAGCATAGTACATAGCATACTAAAGAGGTTTTTGAATAATGTTGGGAAAGGTGTCTTGACCTTGCATCCCAATGTTCCATATTTTATTATTTATTGTATTTATTATTATTTTGTCCTCACATGGGAAAGAGGGCATCCTACTTTTAGGTGCTACATTTGGCCATATGTCACATACTTTGTAATGTGTGTAAAAAGTTGTAAGAGCATCTAATGTTATTATGACATTGTAATATGTGGGGGTTACTTATGGCACATGTAAGAGCATGCTTATAGGGAGTTATATAGTAGGATTGACTTTTGACCAAATTTATGATGCATGTTATGCCACATCATAAGGCATCTTTGAATGGGGATAATGGAGCCCAAGTGGAGTACCCATGTTGATGAATTGGCTATGATAGATTATAACAATGTAAAAGGATCTTCTAACATTAGCATGTTGACTCATCATTAGAGCTAGGAGTTAGAATTCCTCATAGGGATTTTGACACCATTTTAAGGGAGATATTCTCCCATGGTTTATGGTTTACCATTTGTGGTTTCCTAATTTTAACTTCTATATATTAGTATTGAAGATGAAGGAAGCTCGCAAAGCATAAAAACATGAAAATAAATCAAACTAAAGTGATGATACCTTCCCAAAATGCCTTGAAGTCCTTCACTCCTTGATAAGGTAGAAGGAGATGCACCCAAACTCCTTAGCTTCATCCAAACTCAATGGAATTATGTGGATATGTTCTCAAATAACACAATATCAATTTAGCATGGTAAGGGTATGATGAGAGGATTTGGAGGCTATTTTGGAATTATGAGATTGCTTGAAATTGGATGATGAAAATGGCTTGTGGAGGTTTGTAATTATAGGAAAATTGAGGGGGGATTTGATCCAACGATGGAGATTGAAAGTTGAGATCAAGGGTGGAGATGAGAGGATGAGATCAAGGGCTAAGCTCTCGTCAACAAAGATGGATAGCTAGGAATAAAAGTGAATTTTTTTTTCATTTTTAGGGAAGGCTTTGCATTTAATGCGATTTAGACTCATGAGGAAATAAAAAAATATTTCCTTGGGATGAGATGGAATTTAAAATTCCATTTTATGTGGAAGGGTGAAAGTCATGTGACACATGCACATTTTTAGCACCTTACATGTGTAAGCTAATTTTATGGAGAAGATTTTAACATGAAAATAGAAAGGTGAGGTGGAAGGGTCATTGACCTTTTGAATTATAAGGTATTTTTTATTTGTGGGGTGTGGGAGAAGGTGTTAATGATGGTCTGGCCAAGTTAATCATGGGGATTAACTTAATTAATATGGCTGGAGAAAATTAGTGGATGGGCTAATTAGGGATTAAAATAATTAAATAAGGGTTTATTTATTTAACTTAGGTCTAGGGGTCATGTAGGCTAGGGTAGCTAATTAAATAATGACTATTTAATCAACTAGGCTAGGTTTAGGTGGTAGAATAGGGTAGATTAATTAGTTTTAAGTATGATTTATCTAATTAAACAAGTTTAGCGAAGTGGATAAATTAACCAAATAAATATTTAACGTATTTATTTAATTAATTGGGATGATGTTATAAGGTATAGTGCTGAATTAATTAAATTAATTCAGGATTGTTGATGCAATTGTTAGTCATATTAACAGAGATAAAAATTGATATAACAAACCTTTATCCTCTTGAAGAATATAATAAATTTGGGATGAATTTATGATTCCAAGTCTCCGTTGATTAGGTCATGATCTTCTGATAATCTCTCAATGGTTTTATGTGAATTTTTTGTTAAACATTCAGGGGCCTTACACATGAAATTCAATGTATTTGTATCCAGATATGTAAATGTTTGCTCTATTTCACATGTTCTGTATAAATTTCAACAAATTGTGTTAAATCCTACAATCTCTAACTAGAATATGTAGATATTTATGTGAATTTATTTTGACCTTTACTTTGATTAAGATTGTTCATGATAATTTATGTAACTTTGATTAGTTCTTTTGAATTTACTTGAATTTAAACTAATCCTCACTTGATTTTGCTTTTGCACCTTAAATTCTTCTAAGTACTATGCCTTTAAGTTGATATTTCCATGATTTTGTTTCCAAATATTAGCATGATATTTTCAATCTTACATGTAATTTGCTCAAAATATGCACCAGATGTTCAATTGTCTATGGATGTCTACATATTTACTATATTCTTCTTATCATGTATCAATATTTGCAGTTAATGATGATGATTAATGAAATTTAAAATAAATGAAATGAAATTCTAATATTATGTGAAATGAGTGAGTTTCGACCATTGAATCATATGCACAATTCAACATTTCATGAACAAAGATGAAATCAAACCATGCTTTGCCAGGTTATTCCACAACTACACACAGTTGATGCTAATCTTCAAAGGGACAAGATAATAACACTATATTCACTAGTTGACATGCACTCCAAGGGATCTAGCAAATCATAGTGACATATCAAGGTGATATCCACAAAGATTACTCAAGATTTATTATTAATTTGTAATCAAGATCTCTATTTCATTCAATATTCAAAATGTATGCATATATACAATTGATCTTGAGAAAAAACCATGTAGCTCAACAATTCAGTCTCAATTAAGATCCTAATAACGTACAAATGGCACTCCATCCCCTTTTATAGAACAAGGAGAGGATGCGGTTATAATTGATCCAATGATATAATGACCAGGATTAAACATGGCACATGATTGCCAGTTGGCAATCAATCTGGTGGAGTACAACTAGCATGCTGCAATATTCTAGAATCATTGACTTGGTCAATGTGACCTCTTCATTCTGCATTTCCATCTGATTCCTCATCTATAGAAGACTCTTCTGTTATTCGACATCTAATACCCTGGATAAGCACATATCTCTGAATAGCTTTATCTATCTCTATCTTATCCTGCACTTTAGCCTTTGCAGCAACATGCTCTTGTGCTTTCAGTTGTTCTTGCAATGTTATCCACCTATTGGTCCTATTATCTAGCTCTTTATTATATTCATTACTTTTATATCTTATCAGCGTGGCCTGATCAATTGTATCCTCTGAGAAGTGCTGGACATGATCCTCCAAAACTGAAGCAAAATTATCTCTAAAGGCCTTGAGAGAAAACTCTTCATCTTGATTCTCAATTTTGCCTTCAACTTCTCCTTCCAAAATTTCTAGCTACTCAGCCATGAGCTCATGTGCTTTTACACTGATGTCGGTCATTCTAGCATTGCACCTCTTCAATATATTGACTTCAAATCTAATGTCCTCAAACCAAGTATCTAACTTTGGTAATGTTTGGGATGTCAGGACATTCTTTGTCATAAGGGTGCTTACATCTTCCCTTCCCATATCTTTTAATGTAGTCAAATCTTGACTATTCCTTATCAACCTCTTACCAATTGTTGGTTCTCAAAAATGTGGGTTTTTAAACCACAAGAGGGTGGCAGTCCCTTGATATGTTTTTGGTCAACAAGATAGGGTTTATGTAATTGGAAACCCCCTACTCTTTAGGTTTTGCTAGACCTAGGCAGGTGTACCTAAATGATAGGGTAGATTTAAAATCTAAGTGGATTTTGATTTGGGCAATTTTACTCACTGTGGCACAGAGATGTGAGATAATTGCATAACTTACTTACTAATTCCTAATAAAAGCTTGAAGTATTAAGGATGTGGATTAAATTTGTATAAAGGGCTCTAAAATTGATCAATGCCTAATCTATTGGGTGGATGGAGTCAATGGATAGATGATGATTATGGAGACAGGGGTGTAGGATTAGTAGATTTATTTCTTAGCTTAACTCTAATAGTTGGGCACTTTTAAATGTTTGTACCTTATATAGATGTGCAAGTATGTCAATTATTTGAACTCGTCTTAATGATCCCAGTGATATACCCTTATGCTATTGTGAAGTTGTGAAAGGATTTTAATTCAAATGTGAGGAGAAACCAATTAAGACAATTTATTTAAAAGGATTTTTAATCCACACAGGAACCAATCAAATTAAATTGCTCAAAAGATAATTTAATGCTTTTGCACATAGAAACTGATCAATAGCATCACACAACTACAACAAATGTGTATTGACAAATCAAATGTATTTTCACACTTAATTTGAATAACATAAACAACCACTTTGGAGACAGCCAAATAACATATGAACAAGATAAATGCACACAACTGCTAAACACTGAAATAGATCACCATGTAAGATCAATCTGCTCCATTATATTGCTTCAGATAATATGTAGTAATTGCATAAGTCTTTGAGATATGAAAGTGGATGAGTGGGATGGGTGCAATCTATCTTCTTACTAATGCCCTACCTAAATATGAAAATGATGATCCCTATGGGTCTTGGTCTCTCCTTTTATAAGTGAGAGGCAAAAAACTACTACCCCTTTCAAAAGTCACATCTTTTAGTAGTTAAAATAACCAAAACAGAACAATAGACTAGTTGACCACTCCCTTAATCTCCTAGTAGAAGCCTGTGACCATCAAATGCCTGTTCAAAGATTCTACTCTTTGATCTGGTGCTCATCATGATACCAACTGATCACTTTCACTGAGATATTTGCTCCACTATATCTAATGTGTTCATGGTTCAGCTGATGAATAAGCTGATTGCAGAGAGGTGGTGGATGTATCCTTGTTCAGCATGAGTGTCAACATTGATTATTCTCTCTTTCATGTCGTATTCCATGTACATGATTTTTTCAATCTATTTATGGGCTTTCTGCATAATCATGGTTTCATCCTTGATTTCCTATAATATGGCAGTCAACAGTTTAGTAAATTCATTTTTCCAACCTTCATAACTTTTGAGATTTCCAGTATCATCGTGAAGTGAGGGAGTTAGATCAAAACATTCAAGCTCTTCTTCAAGCTCATCATGATATTTATTATGTGACTCCATTAATTCATTATATGTCTGTAACACTTGTCTTGACAAAGCTTTCTTTTCTAATAACTCCTCAGTCATTCTCCCCCATAATTGTTTGTTCTCAGTCATCATCGCATGTGTTTGTTTGAATAATTTCCAGTATTTATCAGCACATTTCATCATTTTGTCAAACCTTACCTTGATTATTTTAGATACAGTATTGAATTTGAGAACTTTCATCTCCTTTTCCAATTTTTCATATTTCTCCTCTGATTTTGAATTACATTTTTTTCAATAGGCTATATCAGCCAATGCATCTAAAACTCTTTTATCTTTCTCAAGTCTTGAAGAATATAATTTTGTGGTAGACGAGGTAGGTGTTCTCTCTTTCAGGTGTGCTAGTTCTTTTGTTAATTTGTCATTTCCTCTGACCAATCTTTCAATTTGTGCTTTAGTAAATTTTGCTACATTGAGATTTAGTTATGCTATGTCTATGGGATTGGTATCCCATACCCTTTGGACCAAAAGGTGACCAAACACTTGTTTTGTGTAATTGATGGCAAATGGTCTTTTATCTAGAGGATATAGTGACCAAACAAGTAAAGTGGCTTCATCTGGGTTATACACTGATCCTAAATATACCTTGTCACTTGCCTCATCTGTTAGGTTCACTATCTTATCAACTCTTTTCTTCAAACTATCAAATACTATTTCATAACTCATACCCCATCCTGGCAGAAGTGACAAGCCTCCTGAAGTAATTCCCTTCCTCTTTCAGGAGTGATTGACTCTATTTCCTTTCTTATTTCATTCTTTAATTCATTAAGAGTAGCAGCCTCTTGTTCAGGAGTGGCAACCTACATCTTTTGTCTTATTTTCTTTCCTTTGTATTCATTAACAAATGATTTGAACTCAACAGTTTTAACAAAGTCCATATCAGAAGTAAATTTTCTTGAATTTTCTTGCAGCCAAGACCCTAACATCATCTGATAATTCATCTGATGCTTCAAATTGTATAACATTTAATTCCTGAGGGGGTTCATACTGCTTTATTACCAGTGCATTTATTGGTTGCACTGATTCACTTTCCTCATCACTTTCTTCCCCTTCACTTATTTCAGTATCTATAGAAAAGCGCATTTTAGGAGTGGGTTGTGATGGAACATAGTCTATAGGTTGTATGTCCTCGACTTGTGTTCTTGAATAAGCCATATGAGGTGTATCAAAAACAAATGAAGGCACATTTTTAACCAATTCATTCACATGAGCAATAAGTTGCTCAATCCTTTCCAGAGGATCCTATATCTCATTGAAGGCTTTTGAGTAAAAAGGAATATTCTTCCTCTTCCATTCTTATGCAAGTAGAATTTTGTTATGTGTCCATTCTATTCATTGTGGCAACCTCATCAAAGTTTCTGATCACATCTTCATTTAAGAACAAATGCTCATATCCTGATAACCCCTGTGACACCCTTGCTTGGTGAATATAACCCTCCGCATCAAAATTATTTCTTTCACTGCCCAAGGGGAGATTATACTGTGCCAAATTAGCCTCAATTTCTTCATATCCTTCATTAGAGACTACTGTGAAATCCCCAAAACACAGGGTGCTAGGCATAATTAATTGTTTATTGTGTCCCTTGAGGTGTTTGATATCTAATTTAGCCAATTGTCTCACAATCTCTAGATAAGCCACTCTATCAGGGACTACCCTTGGTAACAAATGTGGATTTCCTTCAAACCCATAAACCCTAATCACTGTGTAGTCAGAGAAAGCATACCAGTCCCTCCAATTATGATTTACTTTACTGGTAGAATTATTTCCTTTTGGTCTTAGAAATCATTGTACTTCTGGGGATAAGTTATAAGTACATGGGTATCCTAATAATTTCATCAATGGCTTAAAAAAATATTCCTCAAAATAAAGATAGTGAGATCGGCCAAATCTGTTGTCCCACAATGAAGTCCACATCTACATAGGTTTATCATCTCCATTCTCAAAGGTATCCTTTACCCTCAACTCTTCACTCCACAATCTTCTACCATGTCCCTCATATAAGAGTAAATGCATCAATAAAGAGTAATGTTTGAAATTGATACTCACTATTTTTTTTATCTTTTCAAGTCCCTGATTCAGGGCATTAGCCAAATAGCATGTATAATCATAATGACTTGCATTCTTGCTTTGTATGTTTGCGGCCAAAACCATTGGGGCAATAGACATAAGATGGGGAACTTCTACTCCTAAAACTTGACCAACTGAGTAGTAGGTGTATCTGAAGTACTCCTTAAACATATCTTCATGAAAAGGGGGATTCTCAGTGTCAGAAAATTTTCTTAATTGGCCATCTTCATCTCTAGGCCTATGCAGGGCTAGCTTTCATCTTTTATAGCTAGTGTCCATATCCTTGTATTCTATCAGCAAATCTTGGATTGTGAATTGTAAGTCCAGAGAACACTCAAGCTAGAATACCTTAGAAATGAGGTCCTTGGAAATGATGAGTAAGTCAGCTCCATCATGCAACTGAATGGTTCTTTTCTTAGGGTCATATTTTCTAGCAAGGGCTTTAACTAATTCTACATTGATTAACACATTGGGCACCACTAATCTTCCCATGTTGAGTCTCCACGGGTTACAGACTGGGGAGAACCTATATTGTTTTTTGTAATGATATATGAAAAGCTCATATCCCTAATGTGGCGTCCAAATGTCTCCTAGACCCTTATGTTTGTCCAATAACTAATCCATTGAAGGATTCATTTGTGCACTTCTTTTGGGTCTTGGGCCAGACCTGGGACATTGGTCTATCAAGTCTTGATTCAAAGCTCTTTTTTCAATCTTCTATTTTTTAGTTTTAGGTTTTTCTGGGTGTTCTTCCATCGTTTAAATCCTTTAAACCCTTGCAAAATGTAATTTCTCAGTTGGATAGGTATACTTACTTGAATTTTGCTTTTACCAATTCTTAGTTGTGCAAGAGCTTCAAACTTTACCAGCCTTCGTTCCTAGCAATCTCTCTTGGTTTGAGAATGATTGAATTAATCATCTGGTGGTATAGTTTGTTTCAATTCTGGTTGATAAATGCACCATCCGTTTCAGTCATGTCATCGGCAGGAGCATTTTTTTCAAATATTGCAACGACACCTTGGGGTACCGTACTGGTTGATGGTAATCATCATCGTTGTATCAGTGAGATTATAGCTTATATTCCACCAATATCCATCTTTGTTATCAATGAATCCTTTCAATTGGTCTATCAGCGGGACTCCAAATAATGTTACCCCAATATGCATTAGCCTGGCTGATATGTATTATATCTTAGACAAGTTACAATTATATTAGGTTATCGAGGAAACTGGGATATTAGTTCCACCGACGTTCATGTGTTAACATGATAAGCTTGCTTTTGCCAACTTTGTCAGTCTATCGAGGAGAGGGCTTCAAGGGTTAACCCGATAGGGTATTGTTACCCCGATATGATATTATTATGTCTTCATAGGGCTATCGGTGGAGTTATGAGGATGGTTCTAGCGATGAGGTCATGTTTGGCCAATAATGCTTGGGAAAGGAAATTACAGAGGTTTTGATTCTGTTATGAATATAGTCATTTGAAATGGATCTTGTCACACAAATTTTGGGAATTCATATTGATTACAAGATTGTAGAATGTCTATTTTCTGTGGTATATAAAAGGATAGGTATGTGGAGGCTATGCAAAATGTGAAAATTTTTCTAGTTCTAACAATGGCTCTGATTGGGGATGAATGAGCGTGAGATCATTGCAAGAATCTAGAAAGATATTTGGGAGGTAGACCATGAATGGGAAATGGAATGATATGAAAACTTAAGACTATTGTGCATGGAAGATATATTGCAAAAAGGCAACTTTGAGAATTGTCTATGCACTGGCAATTCTCGACCTTTTCCTAGACTACTGTGCATGGAAGTTTTTAAGAAAAGAAATGTTTTGAGACTTGTCCATGCACTAGAAATTCCTGATCTTCTCCTGACATATTTTGCAGATAATTTGAATCTTCTCCTCCTTTGCCACTAATAACAAAAGGCCCAATCCAAAGAGCTTCAAACTTTTCATGTTTCCCTTTATCCTGGCACTGTGCATTCCACATAGGACCATATCATTTTCATTGAATTTTTTGTCCTTTGCCCTTTTGTCAAATAAATACTTCATTTGTGATTGCATCTTAGTATTTTGTTCTTGGGCCAATCTTCTGATCTCATCTAATTTTACCAACTATGCTATTCTTTCTTCCATAGGTTTACAGTCATCCAGATCCTCTTGAAGTATAAATTTGTATATAGGTAATAGGTTTTGCATGAGCATTCTAGCCTGTGCTCCATAAACTAGCTCAAAAGGTGACTTACCAGTTGATTTCTTTACAGTGATTCTGTTTGCCCATACTACCATCCTCAAATTTCAAATCCCATGCCTTCTTATTTCTGTCCAAGATCCTTTTAATAATTTTCAGAATACTCTTATTACTTGACTTGGCCTGTCCATTCACCTGTGGATGGTATGGTGAGGCATATGAAATCACAATACCATATGATTCACAATTTTTTTTGAATTCATCTAATCTGAAACACATTTCATTGTCCATGATTATCCTTGCAGGTGTCCCAAACCTTGTAATGATGTTATCCATCAAGAAATTAATTACAACCTTCCTAGTGGCTTGTTTAGTTGGGATGGCTTCTATCCATTTCGTGAAGTAATTAGTTGCTACCAATATCCACTTATGACCTCCACTGGATTTTTCTGATATCTCTCCAATAAAATCGATTCCCCATTGGTAAAAAGGAGCCTCAACTTGCGTTGGCTTGAGTGGCAATGCTCCTTGATATTTCATCTTTCCTAAGAACTTCTAACATGCTTCACACTTCCTTACATACGTGAAAGCATCATTGAAAACTCTCGGCCAGTAATAACCAGCTCTTAAAATTTTATGGGCAATAGTTTTACAGGAAAAGTGTCCTCCACATACTTCTTCATGCATTTCCTTCAATACTCCTTTTGCCTGGGATTCATCCAAACAAAGTAGTAGTACCCCATCTCTATTCTTCCAATATAAATCAACATCTAGGAAAACATATTTAGAGGCATGCAGTTTCAAAGTTCTCTTTTGATTGTCATTCAAATGTTCAGGACATTTCTGATTTTTCATGTAATATATTATGTCAGTGTACCAAGCTATTTTTTCAATGCTTGCAATCATGGTTTCTTCTTTTCCCACATTGTGAATTTGAGAAGCCTCTAGATTTGATTTAGCCATTAGTTTAGCTAAACCCTATCCTCTCACTAATTTGGTGATTTGGATCTCTATGTTAAAGTTAAACTCCTAGATTCTATTGATCCATCTACATCTCCTCCCAGTAACTTCTGCTTGTATAAACACATCTTTAACCGCAACATTGGGAACATATGCAACCACTTTTGCCCCTACTAGGTAAGGTTTGAAAACTTTCACCACTTTCACCAAAGCATATGCCCATTTCTCTGTAATATCATAGTTCAATTCTGCTCCTTGGAGGGATTTACTGAAAAATGATATAGGTTGTTCATATCCCTCATCGTTCTTTTGTAGCATTACTGTGGAAATAGTATGGTATGATGCAAATGAGAAGACTTGAAATGGCTTACTAAAATTAGGGGATTTCAATATTGGGGCCTCCTTAATCACTCTCTTTATGTCTACAAATGCACCTAGTGCATCTGCAGACCAATCTATCTTAGCCCCCTTCTTCAACATTTTTGAAATGGGTTTGACAATTTCAGCAAAGTTTGGGATAAATCTTCTTACAAAATTTATTTGACCAAAGAAGGATTGGATAGATTCAACTATTTTAGGAATAGGAATCTTGTCTATGTCTTCCACTCTTTTCGGATCGATTTTAATCTCATCTTTGGACACTATATGTCCTAGTAATTTGCCTTCTGTCACTGCAAAATGACATTTCTTTGGATTCAAAGAAATACCATATTCCAAAGCTTTAACAAATATCTTTTCAAGATGATCAACATGATCCTCTGCTCTCTTGGAGGATGCAGTGAGGTCATCTTGATAAACCACCATTATAGCATTAATCAGTTTAGCAAAAGCAACATCCATGGCTCTCTGGAAAGTTGCACCAGCGTTTGTAAGTCCAAATGGCATTCTAACTATACATATGTGCCCCAAGGAGTAGTGAATGCAACTTTATATTGTTCTGATTCTTTTACTTTCACCTGATTATAACCTGAAAATCCATCCATCATAGATAACAACTTACATCCTATGACTCTTTGCAAAATTGCCTCCATATTTAGAAGTGGATAGTTGTCTTTAAGGGATGAGATATTTAGATTTCTAAAATATACACATTACCTTATGTCACCATTCTTTTTCCTAACTGGCATTAAGTTGGAGACCCATGTAGAATGTCTAATAGGCTTAATGATACCTCCCTCCCTGAGCTTCATAAGCTCTTCATACATTTTGGGCTGCAAGGTTGGGTTTATTGGTCTCTGTTTTTGTCTAAAACATTTTGCATCAGGTTTAAGTGGGATCTCATGTTGAAACAAATATTCTTTGTATGCCTTGAGATCACCATAAGACCAAGCAAAGACTCACTTATATTTCCTTAATAAGGCTATCAACATCGTCCTGATTGTTGGGTTTATCTTCTTCCCAATGTATACCCTTTTTGGTGCCAATTCAATGCCCAAGTTAATTTCTTCAAGGTCTTCCCTTTTTACTGGTGTCTATTTCATAAGAGTTCGGTCATGTCCATCAAACACCCTTTCTAGTACCACAAGCACCTTAGGAATTTTATTAGTCTTAAGTTGGACTTTTTCTTTACCCAACAAAGTTTCCTTGCCATCTACTTCCTCCACAAATACATTAAAATCAATTTCTTAAGCCTCATATTGATCAACACAATGTAAGAATTTAATCAGATTCGTGTCATCATTAAAAACTTGCCAATTGTATATGTTATCTGGGTTGCAGGTCTTGTTTTGAACTCTATTTGAGATATTCTTGCTAGAGTAGCATCATCTATTTTAAGAGCTATGCTAGTTAAAAAGTCTGCCATTATGTTTTTGGATCTATCTATCCATTCTATGGAGAATGCATCAAATCTCTTTACATCATCCCAGACAACATTTCTATATTGTTTTATCCTTTTATGTTTTGATGAGTACTTGTTTCTAACTTGAGAGATGATTAATTTTGAATCCTCATATACAATAAGGAGTTTTATCTTATGTTTTATAGTGATACTCAGGCCTATCAACAAAGCCTCATACTCAGCTATGTTATTGGTACATTCAAATGTTAGCAGGAATGAGTACTTGAAAGTCTTACCAGTTGGTGAAATAAATAATACTCCTGCTCCATTACCAACTTTACTACACGCATCATCAAAATACATTTTCCATACACCAAATTCATCCATTTGGGTGTCTTGATGTATTGGATCAATGTTCTATAACTTTGGTAGACTTTTCTCAATTCTGAATGTACCAATGTTTGTATCACAGAAAAAATTTACTTGGTTTTGATCAATTTGTTCTATGATATTCTCATATCTTGGTTCTCTGCAAAGCTTAATCTCTTTCCCTCCTATTGGTATAGTAGCATAGGATAGATCCAACTAGACATTTCCTCCAGCTATTGTAGTCCATTGTCTAGATAGCAACATTCCATAGTAGGGTGGGATGTCCACTACAGTGATGTCAATTTTATATGCTGCTTCAGGGTAGGTGGCTATCCTTATCTCTACATCCTTCATAATACCCATGACTGGGATGGATCTGTTGTCCATTGCATAACATTTTCCATATGTGGTGTCAACCCACATTCCTAACTCCTTCATGATTGCTATAGGCATGATATTCATAGCTGCCCTCGAATCAATCATATAATTTCTGACTAGCCTAATTTTTATCAACAAGGTGGTGTAAAAAGGATCTGCTTGAGAGGGATTCCTTGTTAAGGTATCACCCAAATATACTTCTAGAATTTTAGCATCCTCAACTCGAACATTATTTATTTTGATTTCAGGTTTTTCTTGTTTCTTTTTTGGTATGTCTGAAATCATCTTGACCATTGTATTCCTATACTGATCTATCTTCATAATTTCAAGAAGCGGTACTGATCTATCTTCTTGTTTCTTTTTTGGTATATCTCAAATCATCTTGACCATTGTAATCCTATATTGATATTTCCACTTGAGATACTACTTGGGCTATGTCAAATGAGGGAGTCATTGATTGATCAACTTTTTCTATTTTGTTATGCCCCTTTTCTTCAACTGGTATTTTGTCTTTTATCTTCCCTTGTTTAGTCTTTGCTGATTCTTTGGATGCATTTTTCATATTGTCCTTATTATGACTCTAGTCTTTTATGAACATACTTCTAGGTGTTCCTTGATCTGCATTGACTATTCTATTTCTCATATTATTATTACTTTTTGCCTGTGCTACTGCGGCAATTGTGAGAACCCTTCTTTCTTTTTTATTTAGTTTTCTCCATTGGTTATGTGATGGTACGCCATGACCATAAACATTTTCTTCATAGTTATCATCTTGGTCTGAAAATACCTCCTATCTTCCCATACTAGTGTTATATCTTTGGTTTCCCA
Source organism: Cunninghamia lanceolata (assembly GCA_027924645.1). Classification (NCBI taxonomy): domain Eukaryota; kingdom Viridiplantae; phylum Streptophyta; class Pinopsida; order Cupressales; family Cupressaceae; genus Cunninghamia; species Cunninghamia lanceolata. Next base: position 5,235,898 of record BSBN01000165.1, on the reverse strand, counting down.
CATCATATTCATATCCACCCTCTTCTGTGGATGAATATTCTTCATCAATTTGATGGGGTCTAATTTTAAGCATGTTTATGGTATGGTTGTCCCTTTCTTGCCGATAGGATGTTTCTTCTTCCTGTATTGATTGTGCCACCACACAATAATTAGGTGAGTGAGGTAGATTACACACTAAGCACCATGGATTATTCTCCACTATATGTGTTCCATTTCTTTTAAGAGGGTCAGGAGTATCTTTCCTATAATTATGTTTTCTATTATTTTCTAAAGGTCTTCTATCTTTCCAATTGGTATGATAGGGCATATCGTGTAACCTTGGTCTTTCATTCCTATACTAGTGTTCTTGCTTATTTTGGGGGTTGTTAGATTGTTGGGGCATTCTAAGGTTATCCCTTTTGCCAGTCATCCCTACAGCCTTCTTATTATTTTCAATACTGATAGATGTCTTTTGTGCCTTTGTCAAGGTCATGGGAGCCTTATTCCTGAGTTCATACCCAATTTTCAGATCAAAATCCTTTAGATAGATAATCAGAGCTGATGAATCAATCAATTTGGATCCATGTGGTATTTTATTGTACAATTTGGAGAATCTTTGATTGAAGTCATATACTGACTCATTCTGGTATTTTTGGATGCTTATTAGCTCATGCAGGGCAAATTCAGGGGTATACTGATTTCCATATTGTTCTTTGAATTGGTCATGGAAGTCTTCTATAGAATTAATTGAGGCATCTGGTAAACCATTAAACCAATCCCTTGCATCTTCAATTAGGGACATCATGAATAATCTCATGTTTACATCCTCGTGCTCCATACCAATGTCTTGTATAAGGGCATTGAAATTCCTAATGTGCTCTTTAGCTGATATCCCATTATTCCTAGTGAATTTGGGGACCATATTTCTCTAGTTGTTGTCTATAGGGTATGGATATAATTGATATCCTATTAAATCAAATTATCTACATACACTCATGAGGTTTTGTGGAGGCATATTCATAGGTGGTGGATTGGGGTAATATTGGTATCCATATGGAGGCTGATGGTAAGTATTTTGCTGTATGTGTTGCTGTGGGTATATATTCTGAGGTGGTATATGTTGTTGATGTTGTGGGACACCATGATGACCTGGTGGTGGGTGATATTGGGGAATACTGCCAGTACTTGGGGGTTGGGGTCTTTGTGATGACGTAATATGTTGAGCATATTGTCTTAAATTATCTCCTACATTTTGGGGCATTTTTGAAGTACCCAGAGTAGTTGTATCCTTATATATCCGATGTGAATTGGCATTACTACCTTGTTTATGTGGAGGGACATATCTTGGAGGTTTTGTTGTTTGGATTTTTAATTGTGTCATTTGCCGGTCTATCTCATGGCTTTCTTGTATCATCTGTTCTCTTCTCCTAAGCTGATGTCTTTACCACTCCAAATGTATTTTAATCTCTTGATTACTCATAGCATCAAAATCAACAATATGGTCTATAGACGCCTCCTGGTTTTCTTCTCCCTGTTGTGATAAAAATAGCTTATCAGATTCTTCCTATTTCTGCCTCCTTTCTTCATTCATCCTTTCCTCAAATTCAGTTGCTTCTTGAGAATTTGTCCTATAACTAAGGATGTTATCGTTTGTATTGATTTTTTTAGGAGGTGTTGAGGGATTTCCACTATCATTGTACACTGGGGAGTTAAATATTGTAAAGGGCTGTTCTGATGTGTTTACATTGTCTTCAGGCTATTTGGGTACTGCTTCACCCCTATTTGTATTATTCTTTCCATGAGGAGGTCCATGCTTGTCTATCCACTTGCCATTATTTTTCTTGGGACTTTCTTGATGCATAGATCTCCTTCCATTCATGTTGGATGATATAATATATCTCTGATGTCTATCGTCTATCCTTTCTAATACGATAGCTATTTCATCAGTCATAAAAATTTTAGAGTCGCCACCTACTTTTTTGCAAGTAGGAAAATGATTGTAGTTCTCCCTAGTAGAGCCTTAAATATGTTATGATGCTTTGAGATAACTCTATGTTGGAAGGCTAAAAAATGGGCTTAATCCCTAGTAGAGTCACTAATTTGTTGGTTCTCAAAAATATAGGTTTTTAAACCACAAGAGGGTGCCAATCCCTTGATACATTTTTGGTCAACAAGATAGGGTTTATGTAATTGGAAACCCCCTACTCTTTAGGTTCTGCTAGACCTAGGTGGGTGTACCTAAATGATAGGGCAGATTTAAAATCTAAGTGGATTCTGATTTGGGAAATTTTACTCACTGTGGCACAGAGATGTGAGATAATTGCATAACTTACTTACTAATTCCTAATAAAATCTTGAAGTATTAAGGATGTGGATTAAATTTGTATAAAGGTGATGTGGGAGCATCCTTAGTTCAAGAGAAATCTTGCATCAACCAAAAACATTTGCATTTTAGTTCTTTCATTTTCCAGTTCAGTTCAAAGCAGTTCAGTTAGAAGCAGTTTCAACTTATAGTCTGGTTTTGGCAATTCACAACTTGCGGATTTGGACTTAGCATCTACATTCATTCATCTACATCATGTCAAGAATTCAGAGCATTTGGATCAATTACCAGAAATATATCGCTACTAGAAGATCAACTATTTTCTCAGAGCAGAGCATTCTAACAGTTCCTGATAATTAGCTAAAGGAGAAGGCTTGTAGATCATTCCTTAACTTGCAAATCTTAATGACACATCATTCAATGTCCTTTGGTTCATGGCTAACCTTTCCCAAGGGTCCACATGTTGTTCCATTCATTTGAGGAAGTGTTCTATGCATTTAGGTCTGACCTATCTATGAACACGTTACAACTCTTCATTGGAGTTTGTGACCTTCCTTAGCCGACGCGGAAGAATCTATTGGTCTGGATTGGATATATCTTGATGTAATAGATCCTTAGGAAAGCAGTTAGCAATTGATTCATAATTCTTAGTCTAGATTTTTTGTGAAGGGAGCTTCAAAGCCTTATCTTGTGCATGTATGTAATTAGGCCTGTGAGCCCTAATTCTAAGCCCTCATGTTGTCGGCTAGATTGTATTTAAATTCTTTGATATACTAAATGACTAAATCTGCATTTGTTCCATTTCTTTGAGTCATTTCTGTTGTGTTTACTCTTGTTGTATGGTCCAGATAGTTCATTTTGTGAACCCTCCTACCGTGACTACACCAAGTGGTATCAGAGCGAAAGTTCAATTATTTGGGAGTGAATTGAGTGAAGTTGGCGAGAAAATTCTGTAAGATCTTGTTGTAAGAAGATCACCAATCTAAGGCAGGTTATTTATGCACAACCAATCACCAATTGAGAGGTAGTTGTCACTTGTAGCCCGATCACCGAACCTGAGGCAATTTACACTTGATCCTAGGAAGATGCAGTCATGAAGAGTTCCTCCTGTTGGTACAATGGCTAATAGAATCGATGAGATGATGTAATTGATGAGAACAATGCAAATTTGTTTGGATGTTGTTGAAGAAGATAGGCGAAGAGGATTAACACTGAGACCTAATGTTGAAAGTGATGATGAAGAGGAATTTCAATATGCTAAACAAATTGGCAAAACCCTAGGAGGTGATGAAGAAGAAGAATTAGATCAAGTGAAGATGTTGTGAGCTATTTCAAATATTGGAAAAAGACCTAGAGTGGATGTGCCGAATTATACTGGTAATTTGAATCCTGAAGAATTGATTGACTAGATAAATGATATGGAAGAATACTTTGAATATGAGGAAATTGAAGATCTGGAAAAGACAAAGTTGAAAGGACATGCTGCTATATGGTGGAAAGAAGTTCAGTTGGAAAGAAATAGAAGAGGAAAAGAAAAGATTACAAAGTGAGACCGAATGGTGACAAAGTTGAAAAATCAGTTTATACCTATTGACTATGAGTTGGAGTTGTTGAAAAGATTGCAAAATTTGAGATAGAAGGAGAAATCTGTGAAGGAGTACACTAAAGAATTTCATAAGATGATTGTAAGAACAGGACATAGTGAAGCAAGCAAGGAGAAAGTGGCTAGATACATCAATGGACTGAGATTGAACATTCAAGAGGAACTAAGCTTGGTAAGGATGACATCTTTGGAGGAAGCATACAAGTTTACCTTGAAGGTGGAAGAGAAGCTGAATAAGAAGCATGATCAGAGATAAAGAGGCAGAGGAGACAAATTTTAGAGAGGTAGAGCATTTTCTAGATATGATCGACCATTTATGGAGTAGAACAAGTTTGACAACCCAGTTAGGAAGGATGACAGAGATAACAATGCTTACCAGAGAGATGACATAAATTTGTACTGGAGAGGAAACCCTAGTGCATACTGGAATGAAGGATACATAAGAGAAGGAAGAGAATTTGATAAGAGAACATTCAGAGGTACCTATTTCAAGTGTGGAGGTAAAGGACATAGAGCATTTGAATGTAATTAGGGTAGTACAAGAAAGAGGACAAAAAATAGTGGAAGAGCAGCCTATGTTGAAGAAGAACCTGTTGAATCACCTAGTTTTGTTGGTAAACCAGAGAAAGGAGAATCATTGGTGATGAGAAGAGCACTATTTCAAATAGAGGCAAATGAGGAACCATCATAGAGGAAAAGTTTGTTCAAAACTAGATGTAAATCTGGAGGTAAGTGTTGTAAAGTTGTAATTGATAGTGGTAGTTCATATAACCTAGTTTCAGAGGAGATGGTGACTAAGTTGAAGATGGAAAGATTGAAACACCCTAAGCCCTATCAGATAGCATGGATTCAGGATGATCATAAGGTACTAGTGAGTGAACAATGTTTGGTGAAATTTCATATTGGATCTTATCATGATGAAGTCTTGTGTGATATTATGCCCATGGATGTTTATCATACCTTGTTGGGTAGACCTTGGCAGTATGATAGAAAAGATGTACATGATGGGAGAAAGAACACATATACTATAATAGCAAATGGAAAGAGAATTACTTTGATTCCTTTGGAGGATGATCCTAAAGATGTGTTATGTGGGAATGCTAGAATCTATTTGGTAGATGGAAGGAAATTTTTGGATGGTTTGAAACAGGAAAGTATGTGTTATGCCTTGATTCCTAAAATGCCTGAAGCATTGAAGAAAGAAATTGAATTGGATGAGATAAGAGAGTTGCTAATAGAGTATGAAGACATCATATCAAATAATGTACCTGATGGATTACCACCTATAAGGAGTATCAATCATCACATGGATCTTATATCGGGAACAAGTTTGCCTAACAAAGTAGCACATAGAATGACACCAGTAGAGAATGAAGAATTGAATAGACAGATACAAGAATTGTTGAGAAAAGGTTTGATCAGAGAAAATTTGGGTCCCTGTGCAGTACCTGCAGTGCTTGTACCAAAGAAGGATGGAGAATGGAGAATGTGTACTGACTCTTGAGCAATAAACAAGATCACAGTTAAGTATAGATTTCCTTTACCTAAGATGGATGATATCATGGATTGTTTGAGTGGAGAAAAATATTTCACAAAGATAGACTTAAAAAGTGGATACCATCAGATCAGAATTAGAGAAGGAGATGAATAGAAGACTACTTTTAAGACAAATGAAGGATTAAATGAGTGGTTAGTGATGCCTTTTGGATTGACAAATGCATTGAGTACTTTCATGAGATTGCTAAATGAAGTTCTGAAGAAATTCTTGGCTAAGTTTGTGATTGTGTACTTGGATGATATTCTAATTTTTAGTAAAACAAAAGAACATTTGTGGCATATTAGACAACTTTTGCAGAGAATGAGAGAAACAAAATTACTGATAAACATCAAGAAGTGTAGTTTCATGAAGGAAGAGTTGGTATATTTGGGATTTGTGATTTTTGCGGAAGGATTGAAGATGGACCTTGAGAAAGTGAGAGCAATTATTGAATGGCCTACACCATAGAGCATTGGAGAGGTTAGATCATTTCATGGATTAGCTAGTTTCTATTGGAAGTTCATTAGAAATTTCAGTTCAGTTTGTAACCCTATGACAGAGACAATGAGAGGTGACAGAAAAGATTTCAAGTGGACATTAGGAGTAGACAAAAGTTTTGAACTATTGAAGTAGAAAGTGACAGAGCAACCTATTTTGGCATCACCGGATTTCAATATGGTATTTCAAGTAGATTGTGATGCAAGTGGAAATGTAATTGGTGCAGTATTAAGTCAAGAAAGTAGACTTGTAGCATATTTCAGTGAGAAGTTGAATGATAGAAGAAGAAGATATTTAGTTTATGATCAAGAGTTCTATGCCATAAGTCAAGCCTTGAAGAAGTGGAGACATTATTTGTTGTCTAAGGAGTTTGTGTTGTATACAGACCATCAAGCTTTGCAATATTTGAATAGTCAAGGTAAGTTGAATTGGAGACATATGAGATGGTTAGAGTTCATGCAGAGTTATACTTTTATGTTGAAACATAGGAGTGGAAAATCAAACAAAGTTGTTGATGCCTTGAGTAGAAGAAGAAACTTGTTGACAGAGATGAGAGTTAAAGTGTTGGGTTTTGATGAATTGAAGAATATGTATGAGGGAGACACTGATTTTGTAGAACCTTAGAAGCCTGTGAAGAACCTATTGTGATAGATAGAAATAAGTGGTTGGACTATTTCATTCAAGAAGATATGTTATTCAATGGAAGTCAGTTGTGCATACCTAGAAGTTTAATGAGAGATAATCTAATCAAGGAGAAACATAGTGGTGGAATGGAAGGACATTTTGGCATTGATAAGACAGTGGCTTTGGTAAGTAAAAATTACTTTTGGCATCAAATACATAAGGATGTTTAGAGATTTGTGTAGAGTTGTAGAGTTTCTCAAGTTGTAAAAGGGAGTAGTCAAAACATTGGATTGTATAAACCTTTGACATTACCAGAGAGACCTTGGGAAGACATAAGCATGGATTTTGTGATGGGATTGCCGAAGACATATAGAGGACATGATTCAATATTTGTAGTGGTTGACAGATTTTCAAAAATGGCTCATTTCATACCTTGTAAGAAGATGACTGATGCAGTGCATGTAGCAAACCTATTTTTCAAGGAGATTGTGAGATTGCATGGATTACCTAAGAGTATAGTTTAAGATAGAGATACAAAGTTTGTTGGATATTTTTGGAACACTTTGGAAGAAGATGAAGACATATTTGAAGTTCAGTTCAACTTTTCATCCATAGACAGATGGACAGACAAAGGTAGTAAATAGGAGTTTGGGAAACTTGTTGAGATGTTTGGTTGGAGAGAAAACTGGAAGTTGGGACTTGATTCTTTCACAAGAAGAGTTTGCATACAATAATTCAATAAATAGGAGTACCGGAAGAACACCTTTTGAGATTGTTACCAAAGTGAATCCTAGAGGAGTTGCAGAATTTATAGATATTAGTACAGAGGAAAAGAGAAGTATAGAAGCAGAAAAATTTGTAGACCATATGAAGATAGTGCATAACTAGGTGAAGAAGCATTTGGAGGATATGAAAAGTAAGTACAAAGAGAAGGCTGATGATAAGAGAAGACATAAGGAATTTGAAGTTGGAGAAGTGATGGTGTATTTAAGAAAAGAAAGATTTCCAGTTGGGACTTATAACAAGTTGAAGATGAAGAAGTTTGGACCTTGTAGGATACTCAAGAAATTTGATTTAGGAAATGCATATGAAGTAGAGCTACCAGAGACATTGGGTATTTCCCCTATTTTCAACATTGCAGATCTTTACCAGTATCATGAAGCAAAGTTTAGTGACAGCATGGAAGAAGACTTAAAGAAGTAGTTACCACAACGAGCACTGAAGCAAATAGAAGACATCTTGGACAGCAGAGTTGGACGCAGCACTAGAGGAAGACAATACAAAGAATATCTTGTGAAGTGGAAAGGTAGACCAGAAGAAGATTCATCATGGATTTCTCAAGCTGAGGTGGACCGCCTTGGTTCTCCCCTAGCCCTAGAAAAGTGAGGGACTCACTTTTTAAATAACCCCAGATGTCTGATGTAAGAGCATCCCTGGTTTAAGAGTAATCTTGCATCAACCAAAAACATTTGCATTTTAGTTTGTTTGCATTTCAGTTCTTTCATTTTCTAGTTCAGTTCAAAGTAGTTTAGTCAAAAGCAGTTTTAGTTTATGGTCTGATTTTGGCAATTCACACCTTGCAAATCTGGACTTAACATCTACATTCATTCATCTACGTCATGTCAAGAATTTAGAGTATTTGGATCAGTTACTAGAAAGATATTGCTATCAGAAGATCAACTATTTTCTTAGAGCAGAGCATTCTAACAGTTCCTAATAATCAGCTAAAGGAGAAGGCTTACGGATCAATCCATTCATTTGAGCAAGTGTTCTATGCATGTAGGTCCGACCTATCTATGAACACATTATAGCTCTTCATTAGAGTTTGTGACCTTCCTTAGCCGATGCAGAAGAATCTATTGGTCTGGATTGGATATATATAGATGTAATAGATCCTTAGGAAAGTAGTTAGCAATTGATTCATAATTCTTAGTCTAGATTTTGCACGAAGGGAGCTTCAAAGCCTTATCTTGCAAATGTATGTAATCAGGCCCATGAGCCCTAATTCTAAGCCCACATGTTGCCAGCTAGATTATATTTGAAATGTTTGATATACTAAATAACTGAATCTGCATTTGTTACATTTCTTTGAGTCATTTTCATTATGTTTACTCTTGTTGCATGGTTCGGATAGTTCATTCTATGAACCCTCCTAACGTGGCACACAGATGTGAGATAATTGCATAACTTACTAATTCCTAATAAAAGCTTGAAGTATTAAGGATGTGGATTAAATTTGTATAAAGGGCTCTAAAATTGACTAGTGCCTAATCTATTGGGTGGATGGAGTCAATGGATAGATGATTATTATGGAGACAGGGGTGTAGGATTGGTAGATTTATTTCTTAGGTTAACTCTAACAGTTGGGCACTTTTAAATGTTTGTACCTTATATAGACGTGCAAGTATGTCAGTTATTTGAACTCTTCATAATGATCCCAGTGATATCCCCTTATGCTACTGTGAAGTTGTGAAAGGATTTTAATTCAAATGTGAGGAGAAACCAATTAAGACAATTTATTTAAAAGGATTTTTAATCCACACAGGAACCAATCAAATTAAATTGCTCAAAAGATAATTTAATCCTTCTGCACACAAAAACTGATCAGCAACATCACACAACTAAAACAAATGTGTATTGACAAATCAAATGTACTTTCACACTTAATTTGAATAACATAAATAGCCACTTTGGAGACAGCCAAATAACATATGAATAAGATAAATCCACACAACTACTGAACACTGAAATAGATCACAATGTAAGATCAGTCTAGTCCATTATATTGCTTCAGATAATATGTAGTAATTGCATAAGTCTTTGAGATATGAAAGTGGATGAGTGGGATGGGTATAATATATATTCTTACTAATGCCCTACCTAAATATGAAAATGATGATCCCTATGGGTCTTGGTCTCTCCTTTTATAAGTGAGAGGCAACAAGCTACAGATCCCTTTCAAAAGTCACATCTTTTAGTAACTAAAAATAACCAAAACAAAATAATAGATGAGTTGACCACTCCGTTAATCTGCCAACAGAATCCCATGACTATCAAAGGCATGTTCAAATATTCTACTCTTTGATCTGGTGCTCGTCATGATGCCAACTGATCACTTTTACTGAGATATCTACTCCATTGTATCTGATCTATTCATGGTTCGGCTGATGAATAAGCTGACTGCAGAGAGGTGGTGGATGTATCCCTGTTCAACATGAGTGTCAACATTGATTATCCTCTCTTTCATGTCATACTCCATGTACATGATTTTTTCAATCTATTTATGGGCTTTTTGCATAATCATGGCTTCATCCTTGATTTCCTGTCATGCGGCAGTCAACAGTTCAGTAAATTTATTTTTCCAACCTTCATAACTTTTGAGATTTCTAGTATCATCATGAAGTGAGCGAGTTAGATCAAAACATTCAAGCTCTTCTTCAAGCTCCTCATGATATTTATTATGTGACTCCATTAATTCATTATATGTTGCAACACTTGTCCTGACAAAGCTTTCTTTTCTGATAACTCCTTCTCAGTCATTCTCCCCCGTAATCATTTGTTCTTAATCATCACTGCATGTGTTTTTTTGAATAATTTTCAGTATTCATCAGCACATTTCATCATTTTGTCAAACCTTACCTTGATTATTTCAGATACAGTATTGAATTTGAGAACTTTCATCTCCTTTTCCAATTTTTCATATTTCTCCTCTGATTTTGAATTACATTTTTTTCAATAGGCTATATCAGCCAATGCATCTAAAACTCTTTTATCTTTCTCAAGTCCTAGAGAATATAATTTTGTGGCAGACGAGGTAGGTGATCTCTCTTTCAGGTGTGCTAGTTCTTTTGTTAATTTGTCATTTTCTTTGACCAATCTTTCAATTTGTGCTTTAGTAAATTTTGCTACATTAACATTTAGTTCTATTGTTTCCATGGGATTGGTATCCCCTACCCTTTGGACCAAAAGGTGACCAAACACTTGTTTTGGGTCATTGATGGCAACTAGTCTCTTATCTGGAGGATATAGTGACCAAACAAGTAAAGTGGCTTCATTTGGGTTATACCCTGATCTTGAATATAACTTGTCACTTGCCTCATCTATTAGGTTCATTGTCTTGTCAACTATTTTCTTAAAACTATTAAATACTATTGCAGAACTCATGTCCCATCCTGGCAGAAGTGACACTTTAGCCTCCTGAAGTAATTCCCTTCCTCTTTTAGAAGTGATTGACTCTATTTTATTTCTTATTTCATTCTTTAATTCATTAAGAGCAGTAGCCTCTTGCTCAGGAGTGGCAACCTGCATCTTCTGTCTTATTTTCTTTCCTTTGTATTCATAAACAAATGATTTGAACTCAACAGTTTTAAAAAATTCACTATCAAAAGTAAATTTTCTTGTAGCCAAGATCTTAACATAATCTGATAATTTGTCTAATGCTTCAAATTGTATAAAATTTAATTCCTAAGAGGGTTCATATTGCTGTATTACTAGTGCATTTATTGGTTGCACTGATTCATTTTCCTCGTCACTTTCTTCCCCTTCACTTATTTCAATCTCTATAGGAAAGCACATTTCAGGAGTGGTTTGTGATGGAACATAGTCTATAGGTTTTATGTCCTTGGCCTGTGTTCCTGAATAAGCCATATGAGGTATATCAAAACTAAATGAAGGCACATTTTCAACCAATTCATTCACATGAGCAATAAGTTGCTCAACCCTTTCCAGAGGATCCTGTATCTCACTGAAGGCTTTTGAGTAAAAAGGAATATTCTTCCTCTTCCATTCTTCTGCAAGTAGAATTTTGTTATATGTCCATTCTATTCATTGTGGTAGCCTCATCATAGTTTCTGATCACATCTTCAATTAAGAACAAATGTTCATATCCTGATAACCACTATGACACCCTTTCTCTATGAATAAAACCCTCTGCATCGAAATTCTTTCTTTCACTGCCTAAGGGGAGATTAAACTGTGCCAACTTAGCCTCAATTTCTTCATATCCTTCATTAGAGATTACTGTGAAATCCTCAAAACACAGGGTGCTAGACATAATTGACTATTTATTGTGTCCCTTGAGGTGTTTGATATCTGATTTAGCCAATTGTCTCACAATCTCTAGATAAGCCACTCTATCAGGGACTACCCTTGGTAACAAATGTGGATTTCCTTCAAACCCATAAGCCCTAATCACTCTACAGTTAGAGAAAGCATACTAGTCCGCCTAGTTATAATTTACTTTACTATTAGAGTTATTTCCTTTTGGTCTCAGAAATCGTTGCACTTCTGGGGATAAGTTATAAATAAATGGGTATCCTAATAATTTCATCAATGGCTTAACAAAATATTCCTCAAAATAAAGATAGTGAGATCGGCCAAATCTTCTGTCCCATAATGAAGTGCACATCTGCACAGGTTTATCATCTCCATTCTCGAAGGTATCATTTACCCTCAACTCTTCACTCCACAATCTTCTACCATGTCCCTCATATAAAAGTAAATACATCAGTAAAGAGTAATGTTTGAAATTGATATACTCACTATTGTTTTTGATCTTTTCAAGTCCCTAATTTAGGGCATTACACAAATAGCCTGCATAATCATAATGACTTGCATTCTTGCTCTATATGTGTGTGGCCAAAACCATCGAGGCAATAGACATAAGAGGGGGAACTTCTACTCCTAAAACTTGACCAGCTGAGTAGTAGGTGTATCTAAAGTACTCCTCAAACATATCTTCATGAAAAGGGGGATTCTCAATGTCAAAAAATTTTCTTAATTGGCCATCTTCATCTCTAGGCCTATGCAGGGCTAGCTTCCATCTTTTATAGCTAGTGTCCATATCCTTCTATTTTGTTAGCAAATCTTAGATTGTGAATTGTAAGTCTAGAGAACACTCAAGCTGAAATACCTTAGAAATGAGGTCCTTGGAAATGATGAGTAAGTCAGCTCCATCATGCGACTGAATGGTCCTTTTCTTAGAGTCATATTTTCTGGCAAAGGCTTTAACTAATTCTACATTGATGAACACATTGGGCACCACTAATCTTCCCATGTTGAGTCTCCATGGGTTGCAGACTGGGGAGAACCTATATTGTTTTTTGTAATGATATATGAAAAGTTCATATCCCTGATGTGGTGTCCAAATGTCTCCCAGACCAAATGCATAACAAAATAGTCATTCACTCTTTTGTAGTTCTGGATGGAGGACTTCCTCTCCAGTTGTGGATAGTGACCTCATGTGTTCATGTCTCTGGGGTTTCTCCCAACTCATCCTACTATCTGTAGGCTATCAAATGTAGATTGGGTAGCACAAGTATAGACAACATATGATGACATGTGGAACATATTTTCCTTGCCTCCAAGCCTCTTCATTCCTTCATCCAAGCTGTCACTAATAAGTGATGCCCATTGTATCTGTGTGTCTGTAGTCTCTACCATTCTTATGAGTCCATACATTCATGGCTCAAAGTTTCTAGCATGAAGTCTTCCTCTCATCTGGCTCAACATGACCATCATGTATTGAACCTCAGGGGTAAAGTCAAATTTGTAGATGTTGACTGATAATTTTGTTGTTGCTTTATGGGTGCTACCCTATGCTCTCCAACATGAGAACATTCTTTTTCTATAGTCTATGTATTTACTCTTATATTGATTTTCTAAGGCCTCCACATCTATCTTGTACAAGTTAGGGCCTATGGGTAAGCAAAAAGCTGCAATGATCCTTGAAACTAAGAAATATGCATAAACATGACCATGCTTCTCCACTCTTCTAGTATCTCTGTTATAATTATCTGCATATGTGGCCACCAACTCAATGGCCTTTGCTACGTATGGAAATCATCCAGCATGCCACATTCCATAGTTATAAATATTTATTAGCATGGGGTTCCCGCCACCTTGAGTTGATGTGGCCGTCCATGCTTCTAGAATAGTATTTCAGGTGTGAGTATCTCTAATCTACCCATATCTAAAACCTGAACCATTGGGTAGCAAAAACATGGGAGTCATGAACTCGATTTCACTTCAATTCTTTCGAGCCTCCATCGTATCCTGCAATAATGGATTTGCATATCTTAACCTAGTTTATAATTTCTAAGTTTAATCAACTAATTTCTTAATATCAGGACATTCAATAGTTTATAGAGCATAATCATCTGCATCTTCATCCAAGATTTACCCTAAGTAAGTATCATGTAGCTTTTTACTATGTAGTAATGACAAAAATGGGGTTTTAAAGATACATACCTATTTTACCGCTCTTAAACCTGATTAACAGATGTCTAGATATGCAACTTCACTGTGCAATTGTCTTTACCTTTCACCATCCAATATCTACACCATTCCATTAGGGTTTGAATCTTTGCAACAATCACCGTAAACTCTGGAGCTTTGTAATTTTAGACTATGAATGCTTTGTGAATGCAAAATGACCAAAAATCTAGCTTTATGCATTAAAGAAAAGCTTAAATTTAGGGCATAATTAATGGAAAATTACCTCTATTCGTGGATATCAACATCCGATTTGGGAGATTATAACAAGTGGCATTTTATAATTCAAATTTTCAAACAGCCAACCACTCTTTTCATAGCATTTATTGTAGGATATGGATATTAACGAATATCCAAATGTTAGCATTTGCAAAATATCCCTAAGTCCAAATGTGTAGATGACATCACCCTTCTGAAGGTAATTCTAGGTTGGGAGTAATGTGATGTCACCAGGATATTGGTGAATGTCCAGATGTTAAGATTTTGTGAAATGTTCCAAACTCTTAATGTCTAGATGACATCATCATATTATAACGTAATTTTGGAATGAGTTAGTATGACATCATCTGGATGTTAAGGAAGATTCAGACATTAAGTTTCACGTGGAATGCCTAGAGACCAATGTGCCTTTGAAAAGTCAACATGACACGTCACCAAGATATCAACAATTGTCAGGACATTAATTTAAGGTTTGGATGTTTAGTTTTGTCATGATATTATAGAAAGTGGGGATATTAATGAATGTCCACATCTTGAGATTGAATATGCATAATTGTGAATATCCACGTATTGTGTGACCATTCACCTGATGGTTTATTACACCATGAGTTAAAATTTGATGTGTTCACATTTGCAAATGTTCAGATATTGAGTTTTCCTTAGTGATTTTTGTGATCGAGACATTAATTTAATGTCTGGATGTTAGGAAATGTGAAGATATCCCTAAGATTGTTTGACTAAACTTTGACCAGGCATAACTTCTTAGTCTTAGGGAATTTCTAGGTGCTTCAAAAGGAAATCCTACTTAGAATTTTATGTTCTTTCGCTTGGCAGGTTTCATGATGAGACATTTCTAACTTTAAAAGTTTGACCTAAATCTTAAGGTCTTGACATGCCAAGGATAAGATCCTAACATACATCTGCTACTAGTTTTACCATACTTCCCAAAAAGCAAAGGAAACAAGCAAGCCAAGTAAAAGTAGAAAAGTTGGGTCCCTGTTTTGCTAGGGAAAAATGGGGCATGTTGTATAACCACACAACAACTTGCCACCAAAGAAAACAACCAAAATTCCAATAATTCAAGAAAAGAAGACAAGTTAAGACATATTGTTTGAAGTCTTATCAAACATAAGCATCTTGACCTTCCAGAATGATATCATATTCATCAACATAACAATGTAATGAGAAGTAATCAAGTGTGTGCATGCGATTCATTTTCTTCATCTTGAAGACAAGTTGAAAACACTAGTAGTTAGTGTTAATCTACATAGTAGGATTTAACCCTCATAGCCAACCTTTGATAGAGCCTTGCTGCCAACAGGCATCTATATCTCCGACAAGGTTATCTTTTCAATTCTCCCAAGTAGAGCCGCACTGCCAGACAGGTGTCCATAGCCCCGATAGAGTTACTTGGATGACCTAAGAATTTCTTTCTTTTGATATATATATATATATATATATATATGCAAGGACTAGACACTTTCTTGCTTAGGCTGAGAATTGCAATGGTAGAAATGGCAAACCTTTAGATTTTTCACTTAACATAGACATTAGCATCTTCAACAAATCTAAGGCCATTAGGTGTATTCATGTGAGGATATCTTTGAACAAAAGAGTTACCATTGCTGAATATTGTATCACATACCTGATCAGAAGTACCTAAACGGACAGGAGTTACAACCTATGTAGGAATTTGTATTCCTTTCTTGAATTCTAAAAATTTCACTAGTTTTCTATAGTGGAAAGGTGCTCTATCTTGCCTAATCAAAACAAAGACTCAACAATACAAATAAAGCAAAGCACACAAAGCAAGCTATACAAGCAACTATATAATATACACATATAATACATGGTTCTGACCTGACCTACCTAGGCTTGGAAATAGTGTTTGAGGAATTGTCCATTAACTAGCAATGGAACATCCTCACATGTTAAGGTCATAATCATGTAGGTGTTACCACCTAATATCTCTGATATTTGGAAGGGGCTGATCCACAGTTTATCAAACTTTCCATGATCACCCTTCTTTTCGTGGGCTTTATCCCATGATAGGACCAGATCTGAGATCCTGAATGCCTTTACTTTGACTCTTTTTTCAAACCAACATTTGACAATAGCTTGATGTTTGGAAAATTGATCAATTGCCTTATCTCTTTTCTCTTCTAAGTGCAACAATTGTAGTAGTCTAAATTCTATTTTATTATCAATGCCTAGATACTCTTGGGCAAACTGTAGGGTTGGGATTTTTAGGTTAACAAGGAGGATGGGATCCACCCCATACATTAATTGATAGGGAGAATTGCCTAAGGCAAACTTAACTCTTGTCATGTCTACCCATAAGGCATACTTAAGCAAAGTATTCCATTCCCTAGGGTTCTTTTCATTAATTAACTTCTAATGATACTCAACAAATTCTTGTTGGTGGATTCAACTAGGCCATTGCCCTGGTGATAGTAATTTGATGAAAATTTTAAAATTATCCCATGATCAAATGCCCAACTTGAAAATTTAAGAGATGCAAAAGAAGGACCGTTGTCACAAACTAAAGCATATGGAATTGTTGGCAACTTAGAAAACATCATTGACAAAGACACTGTTGGTATGATGAAGTATAATTATGCATGATGTTTGAAAGTGTTGTCATTGATGGAAAGAAGAAAAGGAACTAGGTTGGAATAGAGATTTTGGTCCAGTGAAGAAGACTTATGTTGGAATTAGTCCAGACAACTAAGAGGGGGGTGAATTGGTTGTCACACAAATTTAACCTTTTCTTCTTTTAATCTTCTTTATCAACTTATAATCAAATTAATGATGTAAACATTAAAGCATGAATCAACAACACATGACCAAAAATAAATTGAGCACACATAACACTAGAATTTTTATGTGGAAACCTAGTTAAGGGAAAACCATGGTGGGGATTAACCCATAATATTTGTACCCTATTAAAAGTACTTAAAAGAAATGAAAAGGCACTTGCCTTAGGGCTCACTGCCCAGAGCTCACTGATCAAAGAGGCTCACTACCTACAAGATGTTATGTTTAATATAGAAACAATGAACTAAGAAATAGCATCTTCTTCATGCCTGGTTCACTCCCATTAAAAGCTTACTAAACTTTTGCTCTACCCTTAAACACTTCTTCATTATCTCTTCATTCTTTACTACCCTTGTTCTTTTTCTCCTCCTCTTCTCTGCTCTACTTCTGAACCTTTCTTAGGATTTGAACATTTTCGTACAAGGATGATTTTCCACAATTCAACTACATGCCTTTATATGCTTCATCAACCTTGGAATACACATCAAGGTTGGCATTACAAACATCTAACTTAATGTGAATCACTATGCTGTCAGTCAAACATAACTGGAACTCAATTCTTCTTCAATCAACATGCCATGCTTCATAAAATTGCTCTTAGATTATCCACAACATGCTTGAATCATCTGGTTAGCCAAGACTGGGAAGAAACCTTCAACAACAAGCTCAAACTTCAATTCGGACCTTCAACACCGCAGTCACATGATCCAGAGATCTCCACAAGCACATTGAATTCAACAAGAACATCTGCACTCCTCCAAATCATCAAAATCACTTGCATCTTCATCTGGAACCTCAAGAACACTGTCTGTCATGACTATCACACTAGAAAGATTGCTTGCAGACCTCCAAACCACGAACCACTATAGTTGATGATACACATTGACTTCCAAATGATGCCTTTAGATTTGCAGATCATAATATTTCAATGCAGAGCAATTCAAATCAGTTTACTGTCACTCTATCTCTTCTGATCATAGCAAAACCTGATTCTACTTAGATGGCCATATCTTCTTCAAATCTTCATGTGGACCTCTCAAATCTTAACTGGAACTACTTTAGGCAATCCTCTACACAGCCATATGGTCTGCATCCATTGATCTTCATTAATTTTCTCAATATCCTCAACATTCTAGTCTTCTAAGTAGGCAACAAAATAGGATACAGTTGACACCAATGGCAACAAGAATATGTTGACATCAATGACAACACTGATTAGGCACATATTTGCAACAACTTAGTCATTTTGGCTAAGTGTTGGCAGTGTATAGAGACAACAACAGAGAGACAATGTTTGAATTGGCATTGGTCCGTAGTTGAAGACCAAGTACTGTGGTTCTAGTATGATGTTACTAACCCTCAAATGATCTTATATCCAAGGTTTCAACTTTTGATTAGTTCCAGAAGTATATCTTCAAATGGCCTAAGTTTGACAGAGTAGAATACAATACCAATTAAAGCAGAACACACATTTGTTTTGGTCTGCATTCCTCCATTGTTAGATATTTATTTATGTGGTTTTGAGGTCTTGTAAACACTTATATGAAGTGTCTAAATCCAAATTTGTAGAGACTAAACTCCACTAGAAAGACAATTATAAGCCAATCAGTATCGCTACATGGTTTGACATTAACTAGCTGTGACAAAGTCTATGTTTCAGTAGTCTGCATTTTGCCACATGTTGATATTATGTTCTATAGTTTTGGAGGTATGATATGTAATGTCTAAGGAGTCTTTGATATGATTTTGAACAAGTCTTGTGGTCTAAAGTGAAAGTTGTGATCTGACAGTTAGACTGAGTTAGTAACAGTCTATGTTTGAGGCTGACATGATAGTTTGATTTGTGTGTGGTAAGTTCTATTGATTAGAACTTTATCCTAAGTGGTTCTATAGTTGGAGACGATATATGAGAAGGTGTTTCAAATTTTATTTTGGTCCTCTATGTATTTTGGTGAGTGGATTTTTCCAGCAAGCTAAAAGTTTATTAACTATACACTTCATCTAAGTAGGCCGACCTAATGTGAAGATTCTAAGTATTGTGGATATATATATGAGATCAAATTCGATGTTTGAGTGATGATGTGTGGCAGTGGATGTTTGTATGTGTGACATGAAAAGTATAGTGATTTTGTAAGGGTGACTAGTGTAGAAGAAGAGAGATCTTATTTCCATGTAAAAGTAGAGCAGTGAAATAGAGCAGTCAGAGATGAAGAGTTTTGAGATATTTTTTTTAGCTTCATTGGAGCTGTAACCATGCATTCATAGATGCAATTAGAGTAGTTCATTTTGGCAGTGAGCAACCCTTCTCTTTCTCTTTCTTTCTCTTGGCAATGAGCATTTTGGATAGTGATCCCTAAGGTAGTGAGCCTCTTTGTAATTTGGTATTGTTACTACATAATATATTGTGAGCTAACACTCACTGTGGTTTTTCCCTTTTTGGGTTTTCCATGTAAAAATCCTGGTGTTCACATGTCATGCCTTGTGGTTGTTCATGTTATGTTTAATTTGCTTTAATGTTGTTGATTGGGCAAATGAATTAATGATTTAATGAGTGTATGGTTTAAGAGAATACTAATTCAGCCCCCCTCTCAGTATTCCAGGTGTTCAACAATTGGTATCAGAGCGTGGTTCCTTTGAAGAAGTCTAATAGCTTAAGGAAGATCTTGGAGATTGAACACATGGAAGGTAAAAGGTATTATAATCCTCTTGAAGAAATTGATTCAACTAAAACCATACAATAAGAATGTATGCTTGTCAGTGAAGAAGAACTCAAGGCTGCTCTTAAAGATCTTAAAAAGATTGAAATAGAAAATAGGGATCTGAAAGAAAATGTCAAGGAAGTAGATGAGTGCATCAAAAAATTGAGGGATCAAGTCAAGAGGTTCAAAGAAAAGCATAAGGAGGTTAGTGAATAATTGAGATTAAAAAATGATACATTGAATGATCTAAAAGTGGAAGTTGTAGAAAGAGAAAAAGCTGAAGAAAGCCTAAATGAAATAATAAAAAACAAATTTGAAGAATGTACAAGGCTTGAATAAGAAGTTGTGGATCTAAAAGCTGATTTGAAATAAGCATGGATTTAACAAGATAAATTCAGAGTGAGTGCTACCAAACTTGATAGAATAATTGCAAGTCAGAAGAGTCTTGACAACAAAGAAGGCTTGTGATTTGAGAAAGGTGAAAGTTCTAAAATAGGTCAAGAAAAGAATGTTGAGATCAAAAAGGACAAAGGCAATAGATCCTAAATCAAAGGAACAGACCTAGAAGACCACTAGTCAGGCAACCAAATGCTCAAAGGTACCCCTCTTTCAATGGTTATTGCAATGGATGCAATAAGTTTGGTCATAAGGCTACTCAGTGTAGGAGCAAAGTGAATCAAAATATTCCATCATTTTCCGGTCAGTTATTTATTGGCAATAAACTAGGTCATAAAGCTAATGAATGCAGAAGTCATATAAGGAATGGTTGCAACAATGGAAGAAATGCTCAAACTTTCAAAGGTAACTACTTTATATACAAGAGATTTGGTCATAGAGCTAGTGAATGCAGAAGTCAAGTAAGGAACAACTATAATAATGGAAGGAATGCTCAATCTTTTAATGGCAATTACTTTGTATACAATAGATTTGGACACAAGGCTAACCAATGCAGATCAAGGATAAATGGAAGAAAAAATGGTCAGAAAAATTTTGTATGCTTTAATTGCAACAGGCTTGGACATATTGCAAGATTCTGCAGAAGCAAGAATATGAAGAAGGATAATCTGGTAGAGATGAAGAAACTAGTACAAAAGGTAGATCTAGCAAAGATCAAGAAGGAGATGAACAAGATTTGGGTTAAGAAGGAAGTATATGAAATCAAGAATGAGTCTGCACTAGACTCTAGTGTAGGGACTTCCTCTGAGAAGTGAATTAGGAGCTCTAGTTCAGGGGGAGCTTTAATGAAATATTCTATTCCCCTAGCCATAAAAGTTGTGCTGACATTCAGCATGAAGATATAAGTTAGAAAACATTTTGGAAAATCTTTTGAAGAAGATTCTAGTAGAAAAGAACCCAATGCAGTGAAATTATAGAGAAATTTAGATAGATTGAGAGTGGCAAAGAAAGAGTTTGATAGCTTTTTGAATCAAGCATTTATGGCGATTAGGTTTCAATGAAAAAGGCTTAAAAGGGAATCCATTTGAATGGAAATCACATTGTATTCAAACCCTTAGGTGACTAAGGAGACCTAAGAAGAAAAGCTAAAGTGAGTTCAAGTGATTAGTGCGAAGAAACCCTAACTAGGACACAAAAGGTATTTAGAGCTCTCTCTCTTGAAAATTTTATGTGTTGAGTTAGTAAAGATTTCTACTCCTCAAGTGATAGAAATTACAGAAAGGCGCCGACCTAAATTTAAGAAGCACCCATACAAATCACTTGAAACTAATTTAGATGGTACATTCTCTGAGGTCCCACATGGATTTATGCATATAGAAGATATTGGGGTATACATTCATGCAAACCTAGAAGAGTATGATCATGTGAAACTAGGGCAATTCTATTTGAACAAGATGAATAGTGATAAGTTTGAGCTAAAAGAAGAATATCGTGCTCTACATGAGAAGATGTTGGATGTATGGATTGATTTTCCTATTTTTTCTAAAGATGCTTGGGTCCAGTATGCCCTAAACATAATACATGATAAATTCATGTGGCTAGACATGACACATTTGATTAGTAAGGATGCCATTGATTTAGTGACTGGTATGTGTTCCACCAGAATAGTTCTGGCTTTGAAGGCCATAAAGAATAACACAGTGATGGGGTTAACAAGAACCAAATTTGACAAAAGGGCATTAACAGTCAATGACATAGAAGATCCAATGGTAAGGTTTGCTTCCATGGTGATCAGTTATAAAGTGTACTTCTCAAATAGGGAGAACTATGTCTCGGCTACAGCTATCTACATAACCTTTGAAATAGTGAAGAATGCAGAGTGTGACTTGTATGAGTTGCTCTAGAAACAATTGTTGGAGAATCTAAAAAGGACAAAGGACACTAAGTACCCCTTCAGGTATGGTACTCTGATCATCTACCTGATGTTCTACTTCCTGAAAGAATTACTAGGTATAGGTAACATTGCTTGGTTAAATCATTCTCTAGTAGCAGTTCAAATTAGAAATTATTCACAGAGTTTAGGAGATGTTGATAAACAAAACGCAACATTATGGGGTTACTTTAAAAATTTCTAAAAGAAAATGTAAGCTAGGGCTAGGATCCCTAACAAGGTTGTAAAGAAATATGAAAAGGAGATTGTATTTATGGTAGACAAAGATAAATGCCTCATGGAGGTAGTGGAACGAAGAATTGTATGGGTCCCAACCATGGGATATGAAGTCACATAGGATGTCTTGATTGGATTGGAAAATTTGATGTTGAGCCAACCAAAAGATCCTAAGGAGGAAAGATTTGGGAATTTCAAAGAAAAATCTCTCAAAGTATATATGAAACAAAAACAACCTAAAATCAAAAGAAATGTAAGGAAATGGGTAGTTGATTATGCAATGAGCCAAGGGTTCACAAAGGAACAAATAAATGAAGTAAGAGAACAAGTAGCTGAGACATCAAGTGCTCTGGAAGGGCAGACATCAAAGGCTCTGAAAGAGAAAACTGAACAAGAAAAGGCTCCAGAAAAGCATAAAGTGCAAACTGAGCAAGACAAGTCCACCTCTGGCACTAAAAGAAGAACAAGAGCCTCCTCCTCTGCTGCAGATATTGAGAAAAAAGTGCCTAAAAACAAGCCCATTGAGAAGAAGAAGAGAAAGAAGTTAAAGGCCACAAAAAGGGTGTATGTGAGCCTTGGTGAAGGAGAGGAAGAAGAGGAAATAGAAACAGACGAGGAAATCAAAGAAAAAAGGGAGAAAATAAATGAAGCCACCTCTGGAAAAAAGGAGAAGCCCTCAGGAAAGGTTAAGGACAAGAAGATGAAGAAAGGAGAGCAGATTGAAACCAGAGAAGATGAAGCGACAATATCCTTGGAAGCCACAATCAATGCATTTGCTCAACATGGAAACTTGAAACCCATTGCTGATATGTATGATGAAAGAACGGATGCAGACAAGCATCTTGACAACAAGAAAAGAAGTGGCCATGGCCAAAGATGCTGAGATAATGGAGTATGTGTTGATAAAATTTTGCCCAGACATTTCCAGTGAAGAAAAAATCAAAGTCACTAAGATACTTAGTGAAAAGTTTAGAACAAAGAGAAGGGTCAACACTCTAATGTCTGGTGACATTGAGAATCTAGTCAAGGAGATTGAGGAGATAACACTAAATGTGTTACATAAGTTGCAAATCCCAACCATTGCTGACATTGCTAAAGAAGAATAGAATGTTGGTGATGACAGTACAGTTCTGGAAATGAATGTTGAGAAAAATTTGGAACATAGTACAGTTACTCCTCTGGTGAGCATAGGGAATGAAGAAGAAGTGAAAGAACCTGTGGGAGAAAAGAATTCTAAAGAAACAAAGGTAGCATCTAAAGATATTGCCTCTAAAGGACAAAGTGAGTAGAGGGAAGAAGCAAATTAACAAATGATTAACAATTCTACTCTGGAAATAGAAGGAAATGAGCAAGAGCCTATTTAGGAAGATCCTCTAGAGAGACATGATGCTGAAATATCTCATGTTGAAGACAAAAGAGATGCTACTGAGAAGGAGTTAGTTGATTCCTTGAGAGATTTTTTGGAGAAGCAAAAGAAAGCTTAGATCTTGACTACGCCTGAGCTATTGCAAGGACCAATTAACCTTGCAACAATGTCCCCTTTGCAAAAATTGAGGCTAGGGACAATTTTTTAAACTACTGCACAAGAAGAAATCCTAAATCCTCATATATAGGACAGTGAGCTGATTGGAGATGCAACAACAATTTTTTAAAAGATTATGCCCAAAATAAAGAGAGATACATCATTATCTCCTACTAGTCAGTTGAAGAAACTTATTGAATCAGTCAACTCTCATTTGAGTCCCTTGAACAAGCTGTAGAAAAGAAGGTAAGGGCAAAGATTGATGACAATAGATTAGTAGAGCTCAATGACAAATTTTCTCAAGATAAAATTTTGTTAGAAAAGAGTATAGAATATGCTCAAACCGCCATCAAAGAAGCCAGTGAAATATATCAAACTTTTCTTACATGGCCTGAGAAGACTAAGGACTTAAACGAGAAAATAGAAGGATGGGAAAATCAAATAATGAAGATCTCTAGAAGTTACAATCCAATGAAGGATGGCGTTGGTGATCAAAGGGTAGAAGTTGAGACCATTCATTCTACCATACATAAGTTGTAGATGCAGAAGGAGGTCATAAAACATAGAATGAGTCAGCTCCAGGAGATAGTGAGCTTAAATATTGCATCCATGGCCAGACTTGTAGTAGCTACTGATCATACTAGGCAAATCACCAAGGCCCTTGCTACTATGAAGAAAGCAGAAGAGTTGGTGTCTCAAGTTAATAGACATGTATTAGTTTTGAGTGATGCTAAAGTTAGATGGGATCAAGATGTGGTGCAATTGAAGAAACTCTATTTAGATATTCTCCCTACAAAATAGTAAGGTATCTTGATTTCACTTGTATATATGTGGATAGTAGAAAAATAGTTTTGAAAATTTTGGTAACTTATACATATTTTTGTATCATACACCTTTGCCATTGATGTCAAAGGGGGAGAAGAGAACATGTGAAAAACAAATAAAAATAACTGAAACATATGGTGAGAAGAATGAAGATAGGGGGAGCAGTGCAATAGTTTTCATATCAAGTGTCACCATCAATGCCATAGGGGGAGATTGTTGGCAACTTGGCAAACACCATTGATAGAGACACTGCTGGTATGATGAAGTATGATTGTACATGATGTTTGAAGGTGTTGTCATTGATGGAAACA
This sequence comes from Cunninghamia lanceolata, assembly GCA_027924645.1. Classification (NCBI taxonomy): domain Eukaryota; kingdom Viridiplantae; phylum Streptophyta; class Pinopsida; order Cupressales; family Cupressaceae; genus Cunninghamia; species Cunninghamia lanceolata. Next base: position 5,211,106 of record BSBN01000165.1, on the reverse strand, counting down.
AGAAAAGGAACTAGGTTGGAACAAAGATTTTGGTCCAGTGAGGAACACTTAGTCATTTTGACTAAGTGTTGGCAGTGTACAGAGATAACAATAGAGAGACAATGTTTGAATTGGCATTGGTCCATAGTTGAAGACCAAGTACTATGGTTCTGGTATGATGTTCCTAACTCTCAAATGATCTTATATCCAAGGTTTCAACTAATGATCAGTTCCAGAAGTATATCTTCAAATGGCCTAAGTTTGGCAGAACATAATATAGTGCTAATTAAAGTAGAACACACATTTGTTTTTGGTCCGCATTCCTCTGGTGTTATATATTTAGTTATGCAGTTTTGATGTGTTGTAAACACTTGTATGAAGTGTTTAAATCTAGAGTTATAGAGTCTGAGGTCCACTAGAAAGATAGTTATAAGCCATTGAGTATCGCTACATGGTTTGACAGTAACTGGCTGTGACAGAGTCTGTGTTTCAGTAGTTCGCATTTTACCGCATGTTGATATTATGTTATGTAGTTCTAGAGGTATGATCTGTGATGTATAAGGAGTCTTTGATATGATTTTAAGCAATTCTTATTGTCCACAGTGAAAGTTATGATTTGACAGTTAGACTGAGTCAGTAATAGTCTATGTTTGAGGCTGACATGATAGTTTGATTTGTGTACGGTAACTTCTATTGATTAGAACTTTATCCTAAGTGGTTATATAGTTGGAGTTGACATATGAGAAGGTGTTTCAAATGTTATTTGGGTCTACTATGTATTTTGGTGAGTGGATTTGGCCGACAAGCTACAAGTTTATTAACTATACACTTCATCTAAGTAGGCCAACCTAATGTGAAGATTCTAAGTGTTGCGAATATAGATGAGATCAAATTCAGTGTTTGAGTGATGATGTGCAAGAGTGGATGTGTGTATGTACGACATGCAAAGTATAGTGATTTTGTAAGGGTGACAAGTGCAGAAGAAGAGATCTTATTTCCATGTAAAAGTAGAGCAGTGAAACAGAGCAGTCAGAGATGAAGAGTTTTGAGACAATTTTTCTAAGCTTCATTGGAGTTGTAACCATGCATTCATAGATGCAATCAGAGTAGTTCATTTTGGCAGTAAGCCACCCTTTTCTTTGTCTTTCTTTCTCTAGTCAGTGAGCCTTTTTGCAAAGAACATTTTAGACAGTGAGTCCTTTTGGGTAGTGAGCCCTAAGGCAGTGAGCCTCTTTGTAATTTAGTATTTGTTACAACATAATATATTGTGAGCTAAAACTCACCGTGGTTTTTCCCTTTTTGAGTTTTCCAAGTAAAAATTCTGGTGTTCATGTGTCATGCCTTGTGATTGTTCATACTATGTTTAATTTGCTTTAATGTTGTTGATTGGGAAAATAAATTAATGATTTAATGAGTGTATGGTTTAAGAGAATACTGATTCACCCCCCTCTCAGTATTCTAGGTGTTCAATAGGAATTACATACCTTGTGGTGATATTGCTTTCCAAACACCTAATCACATCGTTTGATGTACATGTCTTTCTATTGATGGCTTCTGTCCACCTGGTGCAATAATCTATAATAGTTAGCACATACCTGTGTCTTGCAGAGGATGGAGGATTGATAGGTCCAATGAAATCCATGCCCAATTGTGCAAATGGGTGCATCTCCATCACTGGTTGCAATGGTTGAGCTGCATACTTCTCTTTGTTTGAAGCAATTTGACATGTGTGACAAAACTTGATGTGCTCAGTTGTATCTTTGAAAATGGTGGGCCAATGATACCCAACCCTCAAGATGGCATGTGTGGTAGCCAAATGTGATCCATGGGCTATATCAAACTTATCATGTAACGCAAGGACTTTGGTAGCTCCTTGTTTGTCTAAGCATCTGAGGTATATCCCCTCATAGTTTTTCTTGAATAGGACTCCTCTCTTAATCATGTATCTGTGTGCTTTGATTCTTAGAGCTCTTCTCTGGGATGACTGCATATTGGGTGGATATCTTCCTATGATCAGGACATGTCTAATGTTAGAGTACCAGTTATCATGCACTTTTGTATCTACTGCATCCTATTGGCTTGTCAAGTCCTTGCTTTACCATTGGTTTCATAGGCCTTGATCTTATTTGCAGTACTTGGACCATTTTATGGTATAGTGTATTTAGTCTTAACAGCCTTCCAGATCTCATATCCAAGAGAAATCAAATAACCTTCTATCATTATTTTCTAGAGTACATAATATGTTCCATCGAACAAAGGAACATCCTTGTGCGCCATCTTTGATCTACCTCAAGCAATTAAGATTTCTTCCAAGGAACTTGGCTCTGATACCAATTGTTGAATTCACAAGACAACTAGGGGGTGAATCAGTTGTAAATTAAAATTCCAAAACCCTCAAACACACTTAGATCCACATCAATTCAATTAACCCTTAAATTGTTATGATGATTAAGCATGAAATCAAATAATAGAAACTAAATCAACTCAACATCAAACACAAGAGAACAAGAGATTTATGTGGAAAACCTAAGAAGGGAAAAACTACGATGAGGATTGGCTCACAATCTAAAGTAATATCAACACCAAAAACAATAGGCTCACTTCCAGAAGGCTTAGTGCCAAAGGGCTCATTGCCCCAAAGAAAGGCTCACTGCCAAAATAGAGAAGAAGATAGAGAAGATTGTTACAAGGAGAAAACTATCTCAATGCAACAGGGAATTCCACCGCAACATTATCAACACCTTCTGCTCACTGCATCCAATAATCTAACACATGAAAGCTTGTACTAAACCACACATTCAACCACACTATTATTCACATCACCTTCATTGTCCGTACACTTGATCATGATCCCTTGACGCTTATTTACATTGTCTTCAACCTTGAGAACATTCTCCAAGTCAACAAATCACCTTAACCCAGAAAATTCAAATTAGGTCTAGACCTAAAAGGAATGAATGCGAACCACACAACACTTTAGCTAAGAGCTAAATCCACTCTCCAATGTTGCTCCATGCTTCCACAATCACTGAAGCACAACCACAAGTAGTGTAAATAGCCAAGTTGGCCAAACTTGTGTTAACACTATGAACTTTTAAGTACACGCTTCCTCATCTGTCAAAAGATAACTTGTAGACCATGCACCAAGCTTGAACATGATCTAGAGACATCCACAAGCACCTAAAAACCAACAAATACTTTCACAACAACTTTCACTTGACAGAAGTTCACACTAGAGCACTCAAACAACTTTGTCATACACTACAACTCAAGAAATCAACTTGTGGAGCACCAAACCACAAACAACTTGAACTGAAGAAATATATAAGCATTATAAGTACAAATCTAGAACTACAAAGACAAAAACAAATCTATGGAGAAATGTGGAGCAAAATAGTTTCTCCTAGACACCTCTGCAAAGCTCAAAGACACAGTCCACACACTGGTGAATGCAACTTCCTTTGCACAATGAACTAGAACACCAAATTCAGAATATAACATCTCTTAACAACTCTGAATGACATATCCAAACCAAAAAGAGAGATCTTCAACATAGAGGAAATGTGGAGCAAAACCAGAACACTACTCTATAAACCAAAATGCCACTTCAACACACTGTTTCCTTTATTAATCAAATTTTCTCAAAAGCACTTGGAAACCAACCAAAAAAAACATATTATTGACATCTTCAGGACCTCTTCAAAGCAACCAAATCATCTTCAACAAATTAACTCAACCAAACAGCGCATACCATTGCAACAACCTCACCTCTGCTCAACTAGTTGACACTAATGACAACACCATGCTAACATGTTGACATCAATGACAACACTAACTGCACATACTTTCAACACTTTAATGGGGCTAAAAATGATTTGTTTTATTCTTCCTAATGCAATTTGTATTTTTAGATTCATACTGAAGAATGAGAAAGTCTGGATGAAATCCTTAGTTAATTCTTCCCATGTGTTGGTTTTTGCTTGCATTTCTTGATCTATGTACCAAGTTCCGGCTAGTGGACATAAGGTCCAATATAAGAATTGGATATACAACCTGTCATCATATTCATAAGTCTCCTCCTAGTAGTATCGACATATCTCCAAGTGTCTCTCTAATGGGATATCACCTTCGTAAGGGGGAATGTCTTCATATTATCCTACTTCTAGTATGAATCTTGTTGATATTAGAGTTTTGAATGTTTCCCACTTTCTTATAGTTTGTTTATGGGTGTTATACCAACATGTAAGGGTATGCAATATTCTGGCCATTCTGCCTACTTCATCCAGAATTATTTTCTCAATTTGTTTTAGATATTGTTGTAACTCCCCTATTTTGGAGTAGTTTGGAAGTTTGGTCTAGGGATTTTGATAAACTAGACCAACTATTCAATGGTCTTTTGTGTTGTTCTTCCTCATTGTTCCTGTTGGGCTACACTTATCTTGTCCTACACTATTTTGTTTTCTTAATCATTAATATCCTCTAGGAGCCAAAAAGTCTCTGAGAGTACAATTCATAGTTGTTTTGTATCCAAGCTTCTAGTACTGCCTCACTGTCTGTACTATCATTAGTAATTTCTATTTATAGTTCCCCTTCTGAGTTGGATTCTTCCAGAATTTCTTCTTTTGGTATAATGATAGTGTTTATTGTTTGGTCCTTATCTTCATAATCCTCTAGATTGACTTCTTCCACATAGGCTTCTCTCACCTTCCTCCCTAGGGGTATATGAACCACCCTTTTATTATTGGCAAATGAAATATCTTCCTTTCTGGCATCAATGATCCCTTTGGAGTCCACAAACCATCTTAGTCCTAGGAGGGCATCAAATGAATCAATGGTTTCTTTCAAAGTTACTACCTCAAAGTCAACTAATTATTTTACTCCTTTCACATTTACCTCCATTATTTTCCACATTCCAAGAGTATTCATTCTAGTACCATCTACTAGACTAATGCTATAAGGAGTTGGTTCTAGTGGGGGTTCTCCCATATGCTCCCATATTCTTTTGGGAATCATATTGACATTTGACCCTAAGTCAATCATAACCTTGGGGATTTTCCTTTGTAAGATCTGGAGTTCAATCATGATTGGTCTTAACTTCCATTGCCTCCCTACTGTCCTTACTTGAGGTAAGTTTATTTTATTTCAGTATTTACTAAGTTGGATTAGTTTAGTGAGAAGATCTTGTTGACATGCCACTCTTGCAATTGTTTGAGGATCCTTACCTCTTGTTCTGTAAAGTAGCTTTGTTCTAATTTCTCCATTTCCTCTTCTTGTTCCAAAATCCACTTGGTTTTTTCAACAATCTAGTCTTGTTGTTCCTTGGTAGGATAAAATTCATCCTCTTCATAACTTTTTTCCTCTTCTAAGGTTTCTTGGGTTGGTTTCCACATATCTATACCCTTTCGAGTTACTACTGCAGCCTTACTCCATAGCATAGTTCTTGAGTCAGTATGGTAGTTACTTCCGGTAATATCTTCTTTTGTTATGTATCTGTCAATTTTCTTAGTTTTTCAGCATTGTTTCCTTCCTTCTTCTAACTTCTTGGATGTCTTCTGAAGGAGCCTAGCCCCTCTTGTGGCTCTGGAATCAATCTGTTTGTCTTTATGGTTCTGTGCATCATAGTGTTGTTGGGATTTTTTGCAATTAAATGCATCATGGTCCTCTTCACTATAGAATCCGCATTTTATCTTCTTTTTACCCCAACATTCTATAGTGAAGTGTCATGGTTTCTTGCAATTAAAGCAAGTTACATCTGCTTGCCTATCTCTTCCTCTTCCATGACCTCTTCCTCCTCGAAAGGGTCCATTATCATTGTAGCTTCCTGGTCACTGAATGGCATTGGCACTTCTTTGCCACAATGGGGCCCAATATCCATGATCTAGTGCATACAATGGTCTTTCCACCAATCCTTTTACATAGGCCATCTCTCGGTCATGATTTGGTTCTTCATTTATTCAAAACTTATTGGATAGGCATTCTGAAGTTTTGTGTCTATCCCATTCTCTGCATATCCCATAGTATACTAAATTTGGTTTTTTTACGGTGTGGAGGTCCACCCTTAATGCGTTTTCTCTCTTCTCTCCTACTTCCATTGGACACTCATTCTAGAGGTGGCCTTCTCTGCCACAATAGGAGCACCAAATACTAGGCCTTTGTGGGCCAATCTCCCTTTTCATTAGTTCTTGCCTCAACCGCAGTTGGTCCATTTCTAGTTGCAATTTATCCATTTTCCTATTTTCCTTTTCTCTTTCTATTTTTTCTCTAAGATTGTCCCTCTATTTGACATGCTAACACAACCAGGTCTAAATATGAGTTGAAACTTCTACCATCTAGAGTCATCCTTAACTCTGAGACTATGGCGATAGGAACCATTCTCTCTTTTGTTTATCGTTTAGTGGTTCATCTAATTGCCTAACCACTTCTTTAAATATTTTATCAAATTCTAAGATAGACTCATTGTCTCTCTGAGATAATTCCCTTAGTTTACTTAATCCCTCTATCAGAAGCTTTGGGCTATAAATTTTTTCTAAGAATGCTGCTTTTACCTCATCCCAAGTTTTACTATTCTGGGGGTATATCTTTCGGTACCACTTTAGCGGTTCTTCCCTTAGTGAGCTAATAAAGTCAAATTATCTTATACTATCTCTTTGCTTGTTTTGACTCTACCAGATAGTTTCTAATAGAAAGACATGTTCTGCAGCATTGCTAGTGTCTCTTTTGAAGATTGTAATTCTCTTTAATGTGGCCATATCTTCTTCATCTGACGATTTTTCTTTTGGACTTGTAATATCACTACCTTTGTCTCCAGCTATATGATTACTTGTTGCTCTTTTGTTTTCTCTTCTTCCTCTGATGGTCTCCCACTCGATTGAATGATCGCTATTTAAAATATCCCAATTGACTGTATACATTGTCCAAAATTCCCTTTTCTTTCTTCCTTCTATCTCTTTTTTAGTTCCTATATATGATATGATTGGCTCAAGGGGTGACTCCTAGTCCAAGGGTGATGTCTGTTCTTTATATTGTTTTGATCTTAATTGTGTCTCTTTGTTACTAATGATGTTTAGTTTATTTAACAAACCCTCAGGGTCTAGTTCTAGTGATTCTTCCTTCTATTTGTTTGCGATACTATTGGCTTCCAGTTTTCATCCTCCTTCTTTCTTATTTCTAGCTGCATCCACACTGGCATGCTCAACAACACCCTTCCTGGCATGCTCCCCTCATTTCTTTAAGATTTCCTCTACCATTCTTCCTGCTTGTTCTTTTTCTTTTCTTTATCCCTCTCTTTGCCAGTATCTTTCCTCCCTTTCCTGAGTTTGCTTTTGTCTCCTTTCCTCCATATTCATTTCTATTCCTAATTGAATGATTTCTGATACCTATCTTCCTACTTTGGATCCCCTTATCCTCATCTATGCATTTGTTCTGTATTTCCTATCTTCCTATAACAACTTTTTTAAAAGAATTTTCTGAATAGTCACATCTTTACAAGGACCTTTGAGGTCCTCCCCCCTTTCCATTTGTCATCCCCTAGTGGCCTACCCCCCTCTCCATTTGTCTACGCTCTGATGAATGCTTTGTTCTATCATTCTCCTCTCTCTTCTAGACTTCTAATTTCTTGTAGTGTTCTTTCTAGGGTCTCGACCACGAAACTAATGTTAGGAAGATAAAATTGGGCTTGGCATAGTTTGGTGATCTGTATCTCAATCCTTCTTGTGTAGTCTTATTTATATCCCAGAAGACAGTATTAGAACAAGTCTGGTTGGCATGAATGAACAATTATATATCACATATATTAGAAGATAATCATACTCATACTTACAGTACAGAATTTAGTTGCTAATTTAGGCATCTTGTATATAGATATAGATGTATATTCAAAATATTAATTAGGAGTTCTAGCCTCTACTCTGGTCATACCTCTACAAATACTACAACTTATTCATATTCTATCTCATAGGTTTATATACATGTATCCTTTGAAATGCCATGACTTTTCCTTTTTGTCTCATGCCTTTATCAGAAGTGAAGTCTTCCTCCGGTTTCTTTTGGTGCCCCTATTTTGGTATGTTCCAGTACCTCTTCTTCTAATACGTATAATATTTCCAGACCCATGAGGTAAGTCATGCAACTGTGCTCCTAGGTTCAAGGGACCTATAGTGGCTCCCCAAGGGATAGGTAATTGCTGAGCCATGTTGACTGGGACATTAACTAGAAAATTGGCATGCAGAGGTAAGACAGTCCCATGTAGGATAAGAGCCTCACAAGAAGAACTAGATGTATCTCTATCTAGAGGGGTAGAAGATGGCCTAATGGAAGAATTTACTCTACGAGTTGGTGGAAAAGTGGAGAAATTCAAAGCTTGGATTAAATCAAAATTAGTATCAGAGATACCTTTCTTTCTATCAGAACGAGTGTACCTTTTATAAGCCTGTTGTACCCAATCAAAATTTTTGCTTCATTAAGGCATTTTGAACAAGTCTAGAAAATTTTTCGTCAAAAGGTCAAAAAAGCAAAATTTCTAAAAATAGAGAAATTTCTAAAAATAGACGTCAGATTAGGTTTTCTGGGTTTCTTGAGATATGGATGCTAGCAAAACTTTCTAAAAATAGAAAGTTTCTAAAAATAGAATTTTTGACTCAGGGGTCGCGCTTGATTCTCATTGGTCGATTTTGCTTCACAATTGGCACTGTTCAGATGAAATCTTCAAAAGGTCAAGTTTTCTCTACTGGGTCATTTTTGTTTTTTCAGAATGTGAAGCATGAGCTCAGAAGTCATCAACAAAGAAAGTTCATCTGCTAGAGCTCGTCGATGAGTTTTCAATGTTGTTTCAACGACGCAGACCTGACGAACAATCGTCGACTCGATGATGCATGCAAAATGATGTAAGATGGATCCAAGGTGGAATTAAAGGTTGGAAAATTAGAAATTTAACTAAGTGTTGAGAATCCAGGTGCCCAACCTTTCCTGTGTTAGATTTTTTTCATGTTTTTCAAGAAACATCAAAAATGCTTCTATCAACCTGTTTCCTGTTGGTCAAACTTGGTCAAAAGTTAGTCAAAGCCAGAATTTCATCACAAATATGTTCAGATTGCTCAAATCACCCTCTGTCCTGCCTCGACAGTCGTCAGAACAATCAAAATCAAAGATCGAATAGGAGTTGTTGGCACAGAAAATGAGAAAAGGTACAAAATTTGAGTTTTTTAGAAAATTTTCTAAGGCATGGCAAGATAGGCACCCCAGGTGACTTGGGGTGCCCAAACTCTTCAGAGTTAGTTTATTTTTGAAGTTTTTCTTGAAAAACATGAATCTCCTTCTGTCAGCCCGGTCTGGTTCAGAGCATGTCAGTTTGGCACGTTTCCCGAGGCAGATATGAAAGGAAGCTAGGTGTGCAGAAAACACTTCCATACACTAATCTAATGAGGAGAGGGCTATGCAAATTCAACTTTATCCTAACTATTACAGCAATGTTAAACCATTAACATGAGATATTGCAGCAAAACACAAGAACCAGAAAGAAGACAGAGAGAGAGACAAGATATATGTGGGAAAGACCCTTACGGGTGAAAAACCCCACACTCCAAAACACAGTTCAAATGTATTACAATAAACAATAATAGATTACAATACAGTTTTAGAGCCAATGCTCTTTCAGGAGTCTTCAAATGTCGAATCTAGAGATATTCTGACAGCATAACAGTACTTGTACAAAAGTTACTTATCTCCCATCCAAGCACCTATTTATATAGAGTTTACAAGGCAAATATGGAACCTTCTAGAGATGGGCGTCCATCTTGGACTCATGCCCCAAAACCCATGCCTAAGGACACTTGTCCAACATCCCATCCCGAAGTGGGCGCCTAGTCCCAAGATAGGTTACGACAGATGCTCTTATGCACCTTACAGCTGTCAGAGAATCCGTCATACACTAACTAAAAATATCATATTCTTCTTACATGTCATAACCTCCCTTGACTGCCCAAAGATGCCTTTCTCTCGTGCAAATATCATATTCCTCTTACATGTAATAACCTCCCTTGACCCTGTCTTGGGGGTGCTGCCCCCAAACCCCCATTAATTATTCAAGGGGGAAACCGTGGCTGCCAAAGTCACTAAAATTTACCCTGCTGCATATACACAAGGTGCTGACTATGCCAACTCAACATGGGATAAATAAATACAACATTAGGAATTTGTAAAGGTTGAGACACATTAATTCCCAACAAGATAGAGAATACAGTCAGCTCAATTTTCATTAGGCCTGCATATCTGTCAGATCATCAGACTCAGTTTTATCCTAGTTGACCTAAATCAACAGTCGAACAGGGGTCCTCCGCTTCCAGAATTTCTCACGCAAATCGAGAAATTGAGGAAATTGAAAAAATTGAAAAAATCACTAAGTCTGGTGAAACTAGGCACCCCAGGTGACTTGGGGCACCCAAATTGCCTAGAGATAGAATTTTTCCTGTGTCTACAGTGTTTTCTGATAGTTTTGTTCCCAATCTTCACCTGTTGGTAGTTTTCAAGAGGTCAAACTTGGTCAAACGATGCCAGATCATCAGTTGGAGGCCGGAAATGGAATCTCAGTTGATAGATCTCTGAAATGTTAGGATCAGTTAGCTTTTTCAGTCAACGGTGACATTTTTCCATCTTGTCGAAATCGGAGACAAGCCATATTTAAGTCAAAATGAGTGTTGAAGTGTCGAAAATGAAGAAAAATTGGCTAGCACTTCTTTCAACTCACATGTTTGATGACATCATCAAAAGAAGATATTTTTCATCATCTTACATATGAAGCCATAGGTAGCTACAAAATAGGGATTCTTCCTATTTGAAGACATCCACTTGGATTTGTAATTTAAAAGTTACTTTCTTCATGGATGAGAGTGAAGTTTTATTCTCTCACAAATAACGCTGCTTTTTCGCCTTAAAGATCTATAAAGACAAGCATTTGGCTTCTTTATTTCATTATCTTTTACATGTTGCATCCAGAGGAAAGATTTTTATTTTTCTTTCAATGAAGATTTGAAGGCCCAAATGAAGTGCTTTTTCAGTGTTCTTCATAGTTTCGGGTTGAGGAAGCAGGGAGGCTCACTTTTTCAGGATCCTTTTTTCTAGGGGATTATTTTTTAGAAATTCAACTGAAGCTTTTTTAGTTTTTATCAATATGGGTCCATCCAGAATCTCATCCTCTTAAAGATTAGGAGTTTTGCTTTTTTTGGGAATCTTCTTTTTTCCTACTTTTTCAGGAAAATCTCTATTTTTTCAAAATCTGACAAACTGGGTTGCTTCAGAACATAATTATCTACAAAACCCATGTGCCAATTTTTTTCACTCAGAATCTACTTTTTAGAAGAAATTAGCAAAAGAATATCAATAGATTACATCACCAAAAAAATAGGAATGTTGATGAGGATGCATTTCAAAAGAAAGCAGCGTTAAAACATATGCTTTTTGTTTTAAAGCATTTGCTTTCATCCTAAGCTCATCCATTCTATATTTAGAAAAGAAATCACTTTGTGATAATTGGAATCTTCTTTGCTTTAAAAAAAATTACTTTAAAGCATTTGTTTATTGTATCTTTGTCTTAGAATAGTAATAAAGCTTGCGAGTTGGCAAGTTAGGGTTAGTCAAGGAGATTTTAGGGTTCCCTACTCCTTTGATTTTAGTATAAATAAGGGCATCCTTGCCCATTGTATGTAATGGTAATTGTGATAGGAAATTTGTTGTGCCTACTCTAACCTACAAATCTTGATATCCCAAGTGTCTGTTCACTTTCTGTAATCTGTTCTCTGGTGTTTGATCGCTTGTTGTATGCCTGCCTTTTGCTGCAGCATTGTTTTCTTGGAGTTGTGCCAACTTTGTGATATTGAATAGAAGTCTCATGTCTATTTTGCTCTGATATTCTATCTCGATTCATCATGTTTTCATCATTAGATGTGTAGCTTTTGTAGCTTTCATTTCAGCTTCCATCATTAAAGTACTATAAGTCTTGTGGTGTAAATCTGGAAGAAAATTGCTTAAGTTTTTGTGTTAACAATCATTCCTTATTCACTTTCAATTTCCTTTGCTCTAAATTTACTCAGGAGATTGAAAGCATCGTTAGTCTATGCTTAGTTGTAGTGGAAGTTTTAATAAAGGAAAAAACCTCTTCTACAGCATTTAGAGTTTTATAACCTTGTACTCGCAGCTAAGAATCAAAAAAAAGATAGGTGAAGTTTCATTTAATTATCTTTTCAGCAAACATTAGCAAAAAGGGAATTACCCCTTCCAATAGGAGAGTAGTTTATCTGTGCATAGCTGTCCGTTTCCAACTCGCATTCTAGAGGTGTGAATTGAAACGCCAATAGTTTTCTGGCACCCACCGTGGGGTACAAGGCATAAAACTTCAAGCAAGCTTAGACTTATGTCTTGGGAATGACTCTCTGGCATCCTTCTGCTCTAGTTCAACAACCAAATCTTACACCACTTGCTATTCAACTAAATCTTGTACGAGTGGAAGGAGAGCAAACAAACATTATTAGCAGCCTAAGAAGTTTCATATTTGAGCAAAAGGAAAGTCCTGATCAGTGGAGAAACGCGGCTGCTATCCTTGATGAAGAAGAACACAAAGTAGATCTTGCGGCAGGAAGACCAGTATTACCACATCCGTGTGGCAATAGATAATCCTGGCTCATAGGGTTTATTCAAGAAGGGAAAAACGCGATGCTACGGATCCTTTCTTTCAAGATCTTGATTCTGCAGAAGTTGGAGAAGCATCCAACATAGTTCCTAAAGTTTAGATAGTTCCTGAAGTCAAGTAGGAAGAACCACAAGAAGAACCAATAATCCAACCTAGAGCAATGGGTGATGCAAATATCAACAATCACAATGATGCAAATCAGAGGCGACCACCACCATTGCCTTGGGGTAATAACATTGGACCTTTGGCCCTGCAAGCACATCATGAGTTACTAAAGGGGTCAAGGAAGCACTTTCCCCAGTTCCATGGTGATGGAACTCAACATCCTAATGAACACATCTCTGCATTCACAACAACTTGCGCCATTTTGCATGTATCACATGAAGATGTTGTTGTGCGTCTCTTCATTGAGACTCTCATGGGAAATGCTACTGACTGGTTCAATCATCTAGAACCAGGCATCATTACAAGTTGGGCAACTATGAGCAAGAAATTCTTGTCAAGGTTCAAACCTGCCAAAGACGGTCACAAATTGTTCGCCCAACTCTCAAATTCAAAGATGGAAAACAATGAACCAATGAGGGAGTTTGTGGCAAGGTTTAATCGCTTGGTTACACACCTTTCTCATACACTTAATCCATCTCCACCAATTTTGTTGAGCAATTTCATTAATGCTCTTCCTTCTGAGATAGCCTTCTTTTTGAGATCAGCTAATGAAATAGAATTATCCAATGCATAAGAAAATGCCATCAAGTTAGAGGATGACATGATTACCTCTAGCAAGATGAAAATGGATTCAATTAGGCCTCTTGTATAGAGTTCTATGGATCCACTGCTACATAAGGTAGCAAATGAAGTGACTATCATAAAGAGACAATTCCCTACTTAGGGGCAACCTATGCAACAACCATATCAGTCACCATAGCAACAGTACCAACCATAACAACAATACCAACCACAACAATAGTACCAACGACAACAACCATATCAGCCCAAGAGGAATAATTTTCAGCCTTTCAATAACTAGAGGCCTAGGTTGCCAGCATCACCACCAAGACAAGTAGTTGATGCTGCTCAAAATGCAGTGTTTTGTTCCTTTCATGAAACTAATGCACATACTGGAGCCACATGTCCTAAAAATTTAAGAATGAATCAAATCATGGGATATGCTGATGCTGCACCCATTTCAAACATTGTTCCTTCCCCAAGTGTGAATGTTGTCTTACCACAAACAGACAACTTCGATGGCGACTCTACTATGGGATACTTCTAGAATAAACCCATTATAACGAAGGAAGAACAAGATGATTTTCATCAATATTCTCTTGTAGTGAGTCATGAAAATCTTTTGACTCCTGTGTTTACACGTACTTAGCATTTTAAAGCATAGAATGAAGGAGAGGATAGACAAAGATCAAAAGAAAAGGAGAAGGAAGTGGCTTCCACTTCTAATGCTAAGCCACCACATGAAAATGTCAAGGCTTCTCAAGATTCATCTTTGACGAATTTTGATATAATGGATTCCATGATGAAGACAAAGGTGCAGATTTCTTAGCTGGAATATCTTCAGGATCATCCAGATCAACTGGATAGAATTGTTAAGTATATCAAGAAAGAGACTATCGTACAACCTACATTGCTTGAATCTTCCATTCCAGTAGGAGAGAAGCCAACGCCCTTCTATATCTCTCTGTATATAGGAGGCTATAAATTGAGCAATTGTATTATTGATTCAGGAGCCTCAGACAATGTCATGCCTTTGTAGGTGATGAATGCTTTGCGACTCTCATGCACCAAAATGCATGACAAGTGTTATTCTCTTGAGTCTAAGTCGGTGCCGTTGGTTGGACAATTAAAGGATGCTCAAGTACGGTTGGTGGCTTGCCCAGAGAAGAAAATAATGATGACTATCTTGGTAGCTAGCATTCTAGCCAGTTATGGGATGCTGTTAAGTAGAAGTTTCTGCAAAGATCTTGGTGGAGAAATACAATTGGATTGGTCATCTGTGACCATTCCTTTAAAGAAAAGCAGTTTCAAATTGGAACCCGAAACCAAGTCATGGTTTACGGTGGTGAAATCTCAGGATTCTCAAGCACAAGTGCTATATCAAGAAATGGGTCTTGGTACATATGTTACGCTGTCTGAGATAACCGAAGAAAATCAAGAGGATGTCTATGTGGTTGACGAATCGGAGGAAGAATCCGAAGAAATGTGCAACTTACAAACTTTCTTTGAGGAGGAAGAGGTGTGACAATCTTCTCAAGAGCAAAATAATGATGAATCAGATTTGTTTTTCTCATCTTTCGAAGGCTGGTTTGAAGAATCTGTGTTAGATACATCCAAAGAAGAGACCAAAGAAGCATTGCAATTGGAGCAAGAGCATGATCTTCTTTTTGAAGATGATTTCTTCCTGGAAGAATTTTTTAGAACTGGAGATCATATGGAAGTTTCATTATCAGATCTAAATTGTTTTCAACATTAGTGGGAAAGTGATTCTTCAACAGAAGATACTGCAGACTTTTCTTTACAATATAGCCCATCTTCACCTATATCTCGAGAATCTTTCATACATACTAGTGAAGAGGACGATGTTGAATCTGTCTATGAACCTGTGCAAGGAAAAGACTTTACTAATACTATGCAACCAGTGTGGAACGCAACATATGAAGAGGTTGATGGAGAAGAGGAATTCATGGTATATTCAGTTTTGGTCACTAAAGAGGATGATATTGAAAAATCAAAAATTCTTGACAAATGTCTTGTGAGATATGCCGTGTGTGAGACTGATCAAGAAGAAGAAGAGGAAGCATATGACTCAGATGGATTTCTCTTTGATTCTACTTAACAAAAGAAGAAAGATACATGAATGCTGAAGATGAAACGATGCTAGATATTCATATTGAAGAAGATTACTCTACAGAAGATGGCGAGATTCTAGGTAATGAATGGGAAAGTGAGCTATTAGGTGAAGATGTTCAAGAGTTTGAGCATTCAGATCTTAATGATTCATCAGACTTTGGAGAGTGGATGGACGAAAACACAACCAATGAAGAAGAAGAAGAAGAAGCTCCTAAAGCACTTGAAAAATGGGCAATGACAGTTGTGGATCCTATAAGCCAAGAAGTAGTAATGAGAGTTGTGTATGAGTAGCTTGCGCCTTTTTCGAAAGATGATGCATTCATTGAGTATAAAGTTGCATGTGTAAAAGATATAAATGAAACTCATATTCAATATGTGGTGATAACCATTCCCATGGATATACTTTGGCCACAAGACTTTCCTATATATCTTCAGAAGGAAGTTTTGTACCTTCACCTATTGCAGAGATTGCTTGCTTTAGAGGAGGATGCTCCACCTGACCTCTGGCATATCAACCAGTTCCTCAAGAACTTCTCGTGGCCTGAACGTGAATACCCTCCTGAATCATGGCTCTTTGAGGAGATGTTGCAGAGAAAGAAAAGTTTTGTGCTACCAAGACAATCTTCACAACTAAGAAGAGACGGTTCTTACTTTTCTGAGTCGATCGATGGTTTTATGTGACAATCTTAATTTCATCTCATCCTCGTTTAGGAAAAAGAGAGTGTGAAACACTTTTTGTTCTTGTAATGTGTTTCCCATTTCTGTGATGTGATCGTTATGTCGTAATGTTTTTGCCCTTTCTGTAATGTGACAGTTGTATTCTTTGTGTTTTGGAAAGTTCCAACTTCTTAGGTGATTTTAGGAAGTCTAATTTTAGGTGATGTAGGGAAAAGTCTTGTTCTAGGTGATTAGGAAAGTGACCTGACTCTATTGCCCAACTGATAGGGCATTGGTCCAAGCTAAAAAAACTCTAGAGATTCTCAGTTCTCCTATGCCGTAAGTATCTACCATGGTCCCTAGACAGAGCCAATTGTTGTACTTAATCAAAATTTTTGCTTCATTAAGGCATTTTGAACAAGTCTAGAAAATTTTTCGTCAAAAGGTCAACAAAGCAAAATTTCTAAAAATAGATGTCAGATTAGGTTTTCTGGGTTTCTTGAGATATGGATGCTGGCAAAACTTTCTAAAAATAGAAAGTTTCTAAAAATAGAATTTCTGACTCAGGTGTCGTGCTTGATTCTCATTGGTTGATTTTGCTTCACGATCGGTGCGGTTCAGACGAAATCTTCAAAAGGTCAAGTTTTCTCTATTGGGTCATTTTTGCTTTTTCAGAAGGTGAAGCATGAGCTCAAAAGTCATCAATAGAGAAAGTTCATTTTCCAAAGCTCGTCGACAAGTTTTCAACATTGTTTCAACAATGCAGAACTGACGAACAGTTGTCGACTCGATGATGCACGCAAAACGATGCAAGATGGATCCAAGGTGGAATTAAAGGTTGGAAAATAAAAAAATTAACTAAGTGTTGAGAATCCAAGTGCCCTAGGTGACTTGGGGCACCCAACCTTTCCTGTGTTAGATTTTTTTCACATTTTTTGAGAAACATCGAAAATGCTTCCGTCAGCCTATTTCCCATTGGTCAAACTTGGTCAAAAGTTAGTTAAAGCCAGGATTTCATCACAGATATGTTTAGACTTCTCAGATCACCCTCCATCTCACCTCGATAGTCATCAGAACGATCGAAATTGAAGATCGAACGGGAGCTGTTGGCACAGAAAATGAGAAAAGGTACAAAATTTGAGTTTTAAAAAAAAATTCTAAGGCATGGCAAGATAGGCACCCCAAGTGACTTGGGGCACCCAAACTCTTCAGAGTTAGTTTATTTTTGAAGTTTTTCTTGAAAAACATGAATCTCCTTCCGTCAGCCCGATCCAGTTCAGAGCAGGTCAATTTGGCATGTTTCCCGAGGCAAATAGAGAGTATAGTCAGCTCAGTTTTCATCAAGCCTACATATTTGCTAGATCATCAGACTCAGTTTTATTCCAGTTGACAGAAATCGATAGTCAAACAGGGGTCCTTCGCCACTGGAACGCACACACAAATCAAGAAATTGAGGAAATTGAAAAAATTGAAAAAATGGCTAAGTCTGGTGAAACTAGGCACCCCAAGTGACTTGGGGTGCCCAACTTGTCCAGAGATAGAATTTTTCCTCTGTCTACAATGTTTTCTGATAGTTTTGTTCCCAATCTTCACCCGTTGGCAGTTTTTAGGAGGTCAAACTTGGTCAAATGATGTCAGATCATCAGTTGGAGGCCGGAAATGGAATCTCAGTTGATAGATCTCTGAAATGTCAGTATCAGTTAGCTTTTTCAGTCAACGGTGACATTTTTCCATCTTGTTGAAATCGGTGATAGGCCATATTTAAGTCAAAACGAGTGTTGAAGAAAAATTGGCTAGCACTTCTTTCAACTCGCATGTTTGATGACATCATCAAAAGAAGATATGTTTCATCATCTTACATATGAAGCCATAGGCAACTACAAAATAGGGATTCTTCCTATTCGAAGACATCCACTTAGATTTGTGCTTTAAAAGTTGCTTTCTTCATGGATGAGAGTGAAGTTTTATTCTCTCACAAATAACGCTACTTTTTCGCCTTAAAGATCTATAAAGACAAGCATTTGGCTTCTTTATTTCATTATCTTTTGCATGTTGCATCCAGAGAAAAAAATTTTATTTTTTTTTCAATGAAGATTCGAAGGCCCAAATGAAGTGCTTTTTCATTGTTCTTCATAGTTTCAGGTTGAGGAAGCAGGGAGGCTTACTTTTTTAGGATCCTTTTTTCTAGGGGATCATTTTTTAGAAATTCAACCGAAGCTTTTTCAGTTTTTATCGAGATGGGTCCATCCAGAATCTCATCCTCCTAAAGATTGGGAGTTTTGCTTTTTTCGGGAATCTACTTTTTTCCTGCTTTTTCGGAAAATCTTCATTTTTTCAAAATCCGATGAATTGGGTTGCTTCAGAACGGAATTATCTACAAAACCCATGTGCCAATTTTTTTCACTTAGAATCTACTTTTTAGAAGAAATCAGCAAAAGAATATCAATGGATGACATCACCAAAAAAGCAGGAATGTTGATAAGGATGTATTTCAAAGAAAGCAGCTTTAAAACATATGTTTTTGGTTTTAAAGTGTTTGCTTTCATCCTAAGCTCATCCATTCTATATTTAGAAAAGAAATCACTTTGTGATAATTGGAATCTTCTTTGCTTTAAAGCAAATTGCTATAAAGCATTTGTTTATTGTATCTTTGTCTTATAATAGTAATAAAGCTTGTGAGTTGGCAAGTTAGGGTTAATCAAGGAGATTTTAGGGTTCCCTACTTCTTTGATTTTAGTATAAATAAGGGCATCCTTGCCCATTGTATGTAATGGTAATTGTGATAGCAAATTTGTTGTGCCTACTCTAGCCTGCAAATCTTAATATCCCAAGTGTCTGTTCACTTTGTGTAATCTGTTCTCTGGTGTTTGATCACTTGATGTATGCCTGCCTTTTGCTGCAGCATTGTTGTTCTGGAGTTGTGCCAACTTTGTGATATTGAATAGAAGTCTCATGCCTATTTTTCTCTGATATTCTATCTTGATTCATCAAGTTTTCATCATCAGATGTGTAACTTTTGTAGCTTTCCTTTCAGCTTCCATAATTAAAGTACTATAAGTCTTGTGGTGTAAATCTGGAAGAAAATTGCTTAAGTTTTTGTGTTAACAATCATTCCTTGTTCACTTTCAGTTTTCTTTGCTCTGAATTTACTCAGGAGATTGAAAGCGTCATTAGTCTATGCTTAGTTGTAGTGGAAGTTTTAATAAAGGAAAAAACCTCTTCTGTAGCATTTAGAGTTTTATAACCTTGTGCTCGCAGCTGAGAATCAAAAAGAAGATAGGTGAAGTTTCATTTAATTATCTTTTCAGCGAACATCAGCAAAAAGGGAACTCGCCCTTCCAATAGGAGAGTAGTTTATCTATGCATAGCTATCCATTTGCAAATCACATTCCAGAGGTGTGAATTGAAACGCCAACAAAGCTAGCTTTGAGAATCAAGGATGTTAAACTATAGGGGCACCAACAACCTATTGGTTTCCTAGGTTCCCTTGGTTTCCCTGGTTTCCTTAAGGATGGTTATGTGGATTATTTTGATTTCTAGGCCAACTATTAGGTACACCATGAATTTGAAAGGGTCTTTTTCTTTGATGTATTGCAACAACATCTTCTATAAGGTAAATTTCTTGTGTTTCACTAAACTACCTAGCATTTTCTTTTACTATGTCTCAAGTTCTTCTTCAATCTCAAGAACTTCTTTCACTTGGTGAAACTACTAATTTATCATTCTATTTTCCCATGATAAATTCCGTAACCCAATGACAATGTCTTCTTGCTCGCCAATGAGCCAATCTATGTTAGGTTGGAGTAATGGTACAATCCTTCCCTAGAGAACCATAAAGACCGATGATAAAGAAAATTAATACATATAAGGTCCCTAATAGAATCGCCAAAAATTTGTTTGTTTACAAATTTGCCACTTAACTCTATTTTCTCACACCCACACAAATGACAATTGTACTAATAGTTGTGCCAATTGTAATTATGTTTCACAATGGCTCTCTACTTATTTTACAAGGTGGAACTACCTTCAAAATAAATTTAAAGAATGAAAAGTATGTATGCTTTTAACCAGAAAGTAGGAAAGGTGGTGTTTTTAACCAAAAAGAAATAAAGGCAATGAATCACAACACAACCACAAAAATAAGAAGTTCAATGACTTCACATAATTATAATCATAAAATTATATCTTCCATTACATAATCATCATTGAAAACCATTCATCAAGATAAAAACTATTCATAGCAATGAGATCTAATAAGAATTTCCAATCATCCCAATATACAATTGCAATTTAAGAAGTTGATAAATATTCAACATAAGAAGAACATATATCCATCCATCATAACAGAAAGTTTACGATATCAAAAATTAACTCCAACTTCCATTCATATACTAAAATAATAGAAAATATAAAGCAACACCAAAAATGACCAATTAACAACACAAAGTTTTCCAAAAGATCCCAAAGCATCGACAGGGTTATAATATATAGCCTTGTCAATAATAACTGTCTTTGAAATAATAGTGGCTTCTTGAAGACAATCAATTAAAAGATAATTAACAAGTCTTTTAAACAATAGTTTTTAGAGCAAATTGTTTAAAAGAAATAACATAAAAACTTCAAACTCCATCATGTGGCAGCTGTTGAATCTTACACTTGAATTACCTCACCCTCCTTGTCTTGTTTACTAATTGTAGTAGAGTCCACTTGTGCTCGTAACTTTGCTTTATAACTTCGGTACCTGGAGATTATGGGAGTTATGACCTTGCTACTTGGAGAAATAGTAATGTGCACCTCGAGCTTCCACCTGCTGATTATTCTTTCCACATCTATTGGCCTTTTATTGATCTCATCAACCTTGACTTTGAAATTTATGAGATAGATGGCCATGTTTCCAAGCTTACCCAGTGATTCTCCAGTAATAATATCAGCACCTATGATTTCCTCCATGAGCATCTTCTTAAATGATTGCTTTACTTCTCCTGCATCTTGCAAATCCTCACCACCTTCATTCATAATTTTGACCTTAAAAGTGTTACAGTTCTTCCAAAGGTCTATAAGGTCAGCACGATATTGATTAAGAATTCCTCTTATTCATTGTTGTATTATTCAATCATAGATAGATTCCATAGAGAGAATCTAACCAAGAAATAGATTCATTTTATTTTGGATCATTCAAAATCTTTTCAGCCAAGAGAATACCCTGTCAATCTTGATAATTTCTTGCACCTCCTTAGTCACCATCAATATACCACTTTTCTCCTTAACATTTTGTAATTCTACTGCTAATCCCTTTCTCTTCTTAGATATAAGAGCATACAACCTCATAGCCTCCTTAATGTATAATAGGCTATCAAAATTAATCTTCTTAATCCACTGCTCAGTGGCTTTGAATAGGGTTTGATATATCTTAATTTGTTGCAGGATACTGGGATCCATTCCATCAATAGTGATACTAGGAGTTGCATCTGAAGGCTGAGAAGTAATATTTAAAATGGATTGATTAAAAGAAGTCAAAATATTCACTTAGGCTTGCAATTTTGAGTTCTCTTGTTGTTCTTCTTTAACCCTCTTCACCAGCATGCTTATAGAGAACTTGGCATGATATATATCTCCATCAATAGTTGCAGGGCCCATATCAATTTTTCTCATGTTAAAATTAGCCTTTGTAATTTTATCTTCATTTTTATCACCAACAGGATCGACAATCTCTAAAACATGATGCCCTATTGTAGAATCGATTACCATCCTAGACATCCTCTTAGCCTTTTTAGGCTTAGGTGTAACCTGCAGTAATTTTTCTATAGTATCTGTATTCATGTCAGTCATAGGAGTGTACTTTCTCTTTTTCTCTACAAATTTCTTCAACCAAGATGGTGATGATAACACAACATTACTATCATTGGTACCAGGGAAACATTATCTAGTTGATTAGGAGTATTATGCATAGGAATCCCATCCAATCCAGGGGAAGTCAGATTATCAAACAAAGAATGAAAAACACTATCCTCACCAATTTGTTGAAAATTTAAAGAATCACTACTTGACTCAGGGGAGTTGGGAGAGGCCACATAATCTGCATGCAACTATTGCAAGGCATCCATCTTCTTTTCTTCTCCTGATCTCATAGATGCAGGTTGTCCATCTTGTTCACATGTGCTCTTTAACCTCCTATTGTCCTCAAGCTACTCTCCATCCTCACTAGATTGTGAACCAACTCTATGATGAGTTGTCTCCACTCTAGTTGATACTCTTGGGGTATCAGAGGCCTGAGATGTCACTTGATCTCTCATTCCAGATTCTTTTGGCATAGAAGAACTTACATGATCTATAATTTTTCCTTCCAACCACCTTTCATTCTTAATCAATATAAAGGAGGACTAGACCTTAACATCATTAATCTCCTTATTAGACCATTGTATCCAAGTCAAGGGTTTAGAAGCAACATCATGATAACCTTCATCAATAATCTTAGAATTATCATCTACACCACCAGGAATTTGAAAAGTTAAATTGAAGGCCCAAACTTGGTCCAATGTCAAACTCATCTAATCCCTTCTTTGAACCTCCCTTTCATTTATACAGATTTCCCAATAGTCCTCCAAGTGTGGCTGGTGTTCGTATAAATTACCCCTATGAAAGTTCCTCTTGACATAATTTTTACTATCGAAAAATGACCTTATAGATAAAGGATGAAAATTGAACTTTGCGAGAATCTTCTCTATATTCTTGGCATGATCATTCAATTTACAAGTGAAGAAAGACAAAGACATAAGAAATGTATATCCTTAGTTTTTCATACCATGATATTTATGATTCACAGTCACCATCTGGTGACAAACTTCCAAAATAATGAAATAGCTAGATACATATTGTTGTGATGTTCACAACACGCCCCATTTTGCTCCTTAGCAAAACGAGGACCCCTGCTGTCACTTTGTTTTTTTGCTTCTGCTTGTGTTTTTCTGCTTTCTGGCGGTTTGGTAAAAATGAAGGTCAGGTGCATCATCATCATGATATTAGATGAGGTTGGTCATCATCATGAGGTCAGTTTGTCAAAGTTCATATTTTGTTTCTGTGACCTCATATTTAGAAAGATCTTGAAATTCCATGCAGGTTTGCCTTTTACATCACCTGAAAATTCGTCCATATGAGGGAGTTATGCACAGTCAAAGTTTTGGTCCAACCTGATAATCGCAAGTGATCATCATATTTTTTTTATGTTATCAAGGTCATCATGATCTTGATCTATCACCCGATAAAAATCATGCAGTCGCAATATCCGGACGTCAAATTTAGGTGGTAGTGCCCTTTACCCGTCAAATAACCTTATGCGCATCGTGAGCATCATGATTTTAGGAGGGTCATATTTTATAAACTCGGTTTTGCTGTATGAAGAACATCATCATCATATTTGAAACGCCCCCCCCGATAATATCCTGAGGTTCAAATATCCGGACGTCAACTTTAAGTCATAGTAAGTTTTCCCCGTCGAGCGGTCTTTTGTATCGCGAGCATCATGATATTTTAACATTACCTGATATTATAAGATCATGCTGATATTATAAGATCATCCTGACTTAGAAAATCCACCATCCGCATATTTGCATGCGCATGTTAAAATCCTATCGGAGGGTCATCATCCTGATATTTGCTGAAGTTCGCTAAGATGATGATGACGTTTTCATATCCTCCTGATCTCCTTTTGCATGATCAATATGATCATCCTATCTTTTAAGGGAGGCTGATATTCCATTCTTCAAACAGCATGATCATATTTTAAAAATCACCCTAGCGCAAACCTGATGATGACCTCAACTCATCTTCATGCTTCGAAGATAGAAAATGATGGTTGCGTCATCATGATAATTTGATGAGGAGGATCATCATATTTTTATCCTGTCATATTGTCAAGATCATCATGATCTTGTTTGTCTACCCGATATTTCGTAAAGTCCTCCTGCCGAGAAAGAACGACCTTTTTCCAAATATGATGATCATCATCATCATCACTTTTCCCTTCGGCAGGATATTTTCCAAAACATGATCCGGTTTGCGAAATATCATGATGACATCATGTTTTAAGTTTAACAAAGGCCCCGGATATCATGATGACGTCATCCCGATCTGATAAACGAAGAAGCAATATCCTGATGATCATCATCATCACATTTCCCTTCGGCAGGATATTTTCCGAAACATGATCCGGTTGGCGAAATATCATGATGACGTCATGTTTTAAGTTTAACAAAGGCCCCAGATATCATGATGACATCATCCTGATCTGATAAACGAAGAAGCAAATATCCTGATGATCATCATCATCACATTTCCCTTCGACAGGATATTTTCCAAAGCATGATCCGATTCGCAAAATATGATGATGATGTCTTATTATAAGTTCGATAGAAGCGAATATCCTGATGATCTTCATCATCCTGATCTTTCGAGGGGGTTACCTTGGCCGCAAAGGGGTCATATTACAATCATCATCCTGATCATGCTCTTTAGGTGACTCGATATTACAATTATCCCCTGATCTTAACCGAATATGACGATGACGCCATCATTTGCATTTTAACGAAGCCCGAATATGACGATGACGTCACCATCATATTCCTTTCCTCAGCAGCAGGATCATATTCTTTTCCCCGATATACAAGAGCGAAACATCCTGATGACGTCATCTGGACCTTCGGAGGGGAGTGCATCATATTTCCAGAATATCATGCAGATGAAGAGAATGTCGGCTAACATGTTTTTTGACACACCGATAGCGATAGTCATGCCGATGGGCGGGAAATGAAGCGGTGGAGTTTTAAACCATTTTTTGGCGCCCGTGGCATTTTTTCGGTCAGCGATGGTTGACCTGATGGGTTTTGAGCGGTCTGAATGCGTTTTGAACGCGTTTTGAGAGTATTCTGGATCCGATTTCCACAATTTTGTGCAGTCACCTAGATTTAAACGATTATTCTAATTTCCTGCTGTTTATGTGATAAATGAAAAACTTATTGCTTGTCTTGTCTTGCAGGCTTGCAGTTGAGGAAGCAGCTGGAAAGTCAACACAGTGACCTCATGAAGGAAGGAAATCCGATCTCAGGAGTAGGAAGATAAAGATGAAGTGCAAAAAAGTCAAGGCCATTCAAGTGAAGGACAGAGTTGCAGCTGAAGGTATTACTACAACAGACAAACAGAAGTTATTACCCAGCTGCCGGAACTTCTCAGAAGGGGCAATATTTCGCCCAGTTTTGACACTGCTCAGAGATATTTTGAAGAGCTGGTTCACCTGTATTTATTGCTGTAACCAAGGGTTTGAACCAGGGGTTCAGTTAGGTTTTTGTTGTAGTGAGGACAATCAGAATGTCTATATATTGTGCCTCTCTACACTGTAATATTTTACAACAGGGATTTTAGGAAAACAACAGTGGCTACAGCAGGATTTCCTTTTAGAAGCACATAGCAAGTTAGCATAGTTTAGAAGTAGAGGAAGGAGGTCACCTGTTTGTCTGCAGTAAGGTGCGCGTGGAATGTCTGGCTGCCTTACTGTATCTGTAAAGCTTGTAAGTTCTCTGTAGTATGATCAATGAAACTAAGAGTCATTCCTACATTGTAAATCATGTATGACTATTCATTTCTAATACAATAGAATCTGGAGTTCTGCATCTATCTTCTGAGTGTTCTCCTGCTCTTCTTTGTGTTTTGAAATATTTTCTTTGAGAGCTTGCAATTTTAAATGTATGTTTGTGAAAATGCTCAGGACTTGCATTTAAGGTTTTTACTGTGGATTTGATCAAATTACTGTGGTATTTACATAGTGCATAACAGAAACAATTAGATCCTTTGCTAGATTAAATGAGGTATAGATTAGATCTTTCTAACTTTTCCCAACCCATCTGAAATATTTAGCTGAAAACGTAGAAATCTAAAGGAAATTGTCTCAAATTTGAAGAAGCATGCATAACAGAGCTATAAGTAGACAGTTTTCATAAATAGATAAACAAGAAAGCTGCAAAAATTCAAGAAAACCATCTAAAACTTGCAGCCCGGTAACACTTGTATGCAAATGAACAGAATACTTGTTGAAATCTATGATCTTTTTGCATATTCTTAGTCCAGTAAACCACCAAACAAACCTAAACTACGTAAGGCCCCTTGAACATTACAGTTTCACATTGACCAACTGAACTTGACCAACCGAACCATTGTAGACTTGGGATTAGTTGAATCTCAAATGATTCCTTCTTATCTTTCAAGTATAGTTTCAGTTCATTATATGTGAATTTTAACTTATTGTTGTGATTGCATCAAAACGATCATCAACAGTTTTCTGGCGCTAGAAGGAGGGCCTTCTTGAGTTAGGTTTCATTTCAAACTGGCTAACGACAGCAATAGAGTGACTAGGTCTAGATCCAGTTCAGGAGATATATTTGTGCAACTACCTGATACAAGGCGAAGTAAAAACCCTTTAATTTGGAATCCAAGGATATCGCAAGCAGGAAGTTCATCTGGAACACCTCCTGGGTCACCTTTTAACATCCGTAGTATTGTAAGTCCTGATAGATCACTGTTCAGGTCTTTAAATCTTGGTTCAGGCACTCCTGGAGGTCTCAATCCTCCTCTACATCCTAATCCACCAATCAATCCAGGTATTCCTGCAGGTTCAAGTCAAGCTCAAACACCTGCAATGGCTTATTTCGATGTCAATTCTCCCATATTCTTCAATGATTATCATGAGATGCCAAAAAATTCAGAAAAGATATGTCCCAAATACCAGTTGCATCAAGACCCAGAAGATCATATTAGAATATTTAAGGAAGCATGTTTTAGGGCTATGTTAGAGCACGAGAATGTTGTGTGTAGATTGTTTCCTTACACCTTCAATGAGCAGGCCTCTAGCTGGTACGTAAACTTACCCAATGGTTACATTTCTTCCTGGGCACTTATGGAAGAGGCATTTCTGTCAAGATTTAGAGGACCCATTGACCCTTGCACTTTGTATCATAAATTGGCTGCTATAAAATGAGGTGAGGGAGAGCTAATTGATAATTTCAATGACAGATTTCAAAAGGCCTATTCTAGGCTGGTAGCCCCTTATACCATAGATGATGCTCCCTTATTGGCTATGTACTATGCTGCCTTGGATCCTTTAACCGCCATGTTTGTCAAAAGAAAACCTGACATAGATTCAATATCCAAAGCCTATAAAGAGGTAGCCTCAGTGAACCAAGAAATGAGACATACAACTTATAGTCCATTTGCCAATGGAGGAAATTTTGGGGTGCAGAATCAGGCACACCCATGGAATGGAGTCCCTGTGCAGCATGCTCCACTAGTAAATCCGGTTCCTTCTTACACACCTGTGTATAATCCTACTCCAATCCAAGCTATAACTCCTTACACGGCTAGTACTTCCAATAACAGTCAAAATAATGGTCAGCCTTTCTTCCAACTTCCTAGGGATGTAACTGTGGCAAAAGCACAAGAGGATAGGGAAGAAATTAAAGAAATTACTGCACATTTGAAAAGATTAACAACTGAGGTGACACAGCTAAGAAATGAGAACCTCTATGGAAGAAGCAACCAAAACTACAGTCCACATCAAAATCACAACCAGGGCCAAAATCAGAATTATAGTCTCAATCAAAATCAGCAGTACAATCAGAACCAAAACTACAATTAGCATCAAGGCCCCAGTCAGGGGCAACCAATGCAAAATAGGGGGCCAGTGATAGATAATAGGACCTGGGGCAATAATAACAAAAATCAGAATCAACCTAGGCCACCCAAGACATGGAACACTGGGCCCAACAACGGTACTCTGGCTTCTCCTTTTGAGAATACAGATAATCATGGTGCAAAACAAACGACTAGCATACAAATGGCCAGTACAGCACCCAAAAACTGGTGCAGATTTCACAATACCAATGCCCATGCTGAGCACGACTGTCCACAGTTCCACTTGGCAGCTAGTATTTTCAACATAGATGTACAGCCTCCTACCTCTGAATTTCTTATTCCTAAGGGTAATGAGGTAGTACCCTCAGAATATGACACAGCATTAGTCTTAGAAACGTTTACCTTTGCAACTATAGAAGAGAAAGAGGATGAATTGCTAGAGGATGAACCATACTGTTGTGAAAGTCTTTATCCTGAATCAGCCTTTGTGTTAAATGCTTTTTAGTTTCCTTTTAAATCTGAAAATGAGATATTAAATGAAACAGATGAGGTGCAGGCCTTTCAACAGACAAATAAAAGCCACACCTACAATTTGAGGAACAACCCTAGGCCGGGAGGACCTTTCACCACTTCCACTCCTCCGAATAACATCAATACACCCCCAGATCAGAATGCTAGCAACAATCCTGCCATACTTAAAGCTAGTCAGCACACAAATAACGGAACAGCAGTGCAAAAGGATCAAACAATTAAGACAGAAGCAATAGAGACAACAAGATTAGTGAATTACTTATCAGAGGAAATAAAGAAAATTAAGGTCAGTATACCTCTAAATGAATTATTGAAGACCCCAGGGATCAGAAATGCTTTTTTAAAATCCTTGGATACATCCATAACAAACAAGGTGTCTGCTGATATAACTGTTCCTAATAGTGATTCACCACCTAAGGAGAAAGGTAAGAAAGTTGAGCAGCCTTCCAATACTAATGTAGTAATACATGCGGATAAGAGGGATACTCAACCTTTCTTGTTAACTGTTAGGTTGTGTGGGAAGAATATACACAATTGCATGGTAGATTCTGGTGCTTCAGCCAACGTAATGCCCTTGGGAATATGTAAAACTCTCGGGCTGACTCCCACCAAATCTGCCAAGGTTGTCACGCAGTTAGATAAAACTGAGGTTAGCGTGATAGGAGAACTCATGAACATTCAAGTGCAATTAGCTTCAGACCCTAGGGTAAGCCAAATCATTGACATTCAAGTAGTGGATATACCCGTAAATTATGGAATGTTGCTAAGTAGGGATTGGTCCAAGACATTAAACGGATATATGGCTACTGACTTTTCACACATGTGGTTACCATGGAGAGGCATCCCAAACCAGATCAGAATAGAGGCAGAGCCCAGAACGAAACATATGATAACAGAGTATAATCGAACTAATGAAATATTATATGCTGCTGTTGAGCCAGGTGTCTATAGAGTTACCAACAATGGGATGCAAATTGAAGAAATTATGATGTTAAACATTAGAAAGAAGTGTGTCAGCAATAGAACGGCACTATTCATTGAGTCTGACAGAAATTCTTCAGATGAAGAAAATAATGCAATAGACAAATTTGGTCATGCCATTAGACGAGAGGTGGAAGAGTGCGTTACACACAATCTCCCAGTCAAATGTAAGTTATATAAAAATAGGTGTAGAGTTCATGATAGGCAACATTCTGAGGAGAATTGTCAAATATGCAAAGACATCATTGAATATGAATACAAAAAGTGCATAGGGAGGGTAGAGTCACAAGAAAAAAATAAGAATCCTGATCCAACACAGAGATATGTTCAGGATAATATAGATGCCTTGATTCCAGGTTTAGGAAAAAAAATAGAGGACAAGGGTAGTTATCTTTCTGAGTTGCAAACTAAAAACACACATATGCAAGATAACCAAACGGAAAGGCCCATGAATAAACAAGATAACACCCCACAGGCAATAAAAGGGACAGAGTATGCCAAGGTAAAAGATCAGAAAAGTAAGGATGGCATGTGGACGTTGAAATGTGATGGGTCCAAATCAAAACAGGGCGCAGGTGCGGGTATTGAACTCATAAATCCTCAAGGTAAATCACATTTGGCAGCATATAGATTACAATTTTCCTGCACTAACAATATTGTTGAATATGAGGCCCTAATTTTAGGACTTGTCATGGCCATCAAGAAAGGGGTAAAAACCATCAGAGTATTTTCAGACTCTGAATTAGTAGTCAAACAAGTGAGGAAACTATATGCCTGCAATTATAAGAAGATGATTAGTTACAGACATAGAGTATGGGGTTTAATGGATTCGTTTGATGCTTTTAACATAGAGCACATTCTGAGAGAGCTGAACCATAGGCCAGATGCGTTAGCAGTTGCTGCTAGTACATTAGAACCATTGACACTGTCAGGATTAAGACGATTTGCTGTTGAGCTAGTTAACGTGCCCAGTATACCAGACAATGTTACACACTTTCAGGTATTTGGAGAGGATCAGCAAATTATTAATTTTCTGACTTGCAATGAGGCATTTGAGGCCCAAATCATTGATGAACAAGAAAGACCTGAAGTAACATGGGACGAAGAAGATATGATCAACTTAAAGAGCAACTTCTTGCCAAAAGGAGTGATTGAATTAGAACACATCTATGACTTCGACGGAGTAATAAAACAGAAAGACTTACCCAAAACAGGAGGGGGTAGGTGTGATTTACATAACTTAGGGACTGAGCTAAATCCACAAAATGTACTAATTGGGAAAGCTTGCTCTGAGAAAATTAGAAAAGAGGTTCTGGACGTTCTGAAAGAATATAAACATGTCATAGCATGGACTTACGAAGACTTGAAAACATTTGATGAGTCCATCATAACTCACGTAATACCTTTAAGAAAAGAAGTCAAACCGTTTAGGCAGAAACAGAGGCCTGTAAACACCATTCTAGAGCCTTTAATCTTTGAGGAAGTTAAAAAATTACTGTCCGCTGGAATAATTTTCCCAGTCAGACATTCTGTCTGGGTAGCTAACTTGGTACCAGTGAGGAAGAAAAACGGAGACATCAGGTTGTGCGTAGACTTTAGAAATTTAAACAAGGCATCTGAAAAAGATAATTATCCTTTGCCCCCAATAGACGAAGTACTGCAAGCAGTAAATGGCGCAAAGATGATGTCTTTTTTAGATGGTTTTTCAGGTTATAATCAGGTCTTAATTGATAGAGAAGATAGACTAAAAACCACCTTCACTTGCAAATGGGGAAATTATGCGTATAGAAGAATGCCTTTTGGTCTAATTAATGCAGGTGCCACTTTTCAGAGGGCCATGGACGTTGCATTCCGTGGATTATCAGGTAAATGCATTGTTGTGTATATGGATGGTTTAACTGTGTATTCCCAGGATGCATCCACCCACGCTGAAGACCTCAGAAAAGTACTCCAGCAATGTGAAAGGTATGGGATTTCCCTTAATCCTAAGAAATGTATATTTGGCGTAACTGAAGGTAAATTATTAGGCCATGTCATTTCTGAAAATGCAATTGCAATTGATCTGGATAGAATAGAATCCATAAAAAATTTGCAAATACCAAACAGTAGGAAAGAATTGAAATCATTTTTTGGTAAAATTAACTTTGTTCAGAAGTTTATAACTGGTTTTGCAAAGATCGTGCAGCCATTGAATGCTATGTTGAAGAAAGATGCATAGATGGAATGGATGCCAGTGACCAAAGCCGCATTTGAAGATATCAAGGAGGCAATTTCTGATGCCCTTGTATTGGCAAGTCCAGACTACACATGCCCGTTTTACATCTACTCCTTTGCATCTTCTCATTCTGTCGCGGCTGCCTTGACACAGAAAGGTGAAAAATAATGAAGAGAGGCCCATAGCATTTATGAGTGCGCCTCTGAAGGATGCACAGCTGAGATATCTAGATATCGAAAGGCAGGCAGTCGCGTTAGTGAAGGCTGTGAAAAAATTTAGACACTACATTCTGCGCAGCCAGATCAAGGCCATAGTCCCAGACGCAGCAGTAAAAATGTTGCTGATGCAAAACGAGCCTGGAGAAAAAAGAGCCAAATGGATCACCACACTGCAAGAATTTGACATGGAGATCATTCCCGCAAAGCTGGTCAGAGGGCAGGTGTTGGTGCAGACAATAGCAAACATGGATCCAAATCTGATAAAACAGCAATATGTATTGAATTCCCAAGACGCATCAGGCTGGTACGATGATTTAAGCACCTTCCTGATAGCTGGAAAGTACCCAAGCAAGATGAAGGCTTCTCAGAGGAGAGCTTTGAAGATTAAGGCACAAAATTATATGGTGCAAGGAGGTCTTCTATTCAGGAAGAACCATGATGGAATTTATCTGAGATGCATAAACAGAACTGAAGCTGATAGACTGTTGACAGAACTACATGACAAATACGGAACCGGTCATGGTTCCCATTTAGCTACAACACACAAAATACTGAGGGCGGGCTATTACTGGCCCACTATGTTCAAAGATACTAAGAGTCACATCAGAAGTTGCCACACTTGTCAGACTGTAGCAGACAAAGGGAGAAATCTGGCCAATCCACTGCAGCCTGTGATCGAATCCAGACCGTTTGCACAATGGGGCTTGGATTTTATCGGAGTCATCAATCCCCCATCTTCTGCAGGACACAAATTTATATTGACGGTAACAGACTATTGTACAAGGTGGACTGAGGCCACCTGCTGCAAATTTTCCACAACTGAGGTAGTTATCAAGTTCCTTGAAGAAAACATCATCACCAGGTTTGGAACGCCCTATTCATTGGTATGTGATAACGACCCTGCTTTCTCTTCTTTAAAATTTTCTAAATGGGCATTTGAATATGGGATTATTCTAAGGTTTTCTTCGAATTATTACCCTCAAGGTAATGGACTGGCTGAATCAACAAACAAAATTTTATTAGACATAATCAAGAGGTTAATTGCCAAAAGTCCTAGAGAGTGGAATACTCTGTTAAGATATGCATTATGGGTAGACAGGACCAAGTTTAAAACGGCTTTAGGTAGCACACCTTATCACTTAGTTTATGGGACTGATCCCATACTTCCGGTTAATCTGAGAATACCAACCTAGAAGTTTGCTAATGAATATCTAGGCTTTGATAACCATAGGGAAGCCAGAATAGTGCAAATGTTACAACTAGAGGAGAAAAGAGGTCAAGCCCTCGAGAAGTTTGCCAAACACCAAGCGGTTGTTAAGAGGTGGTTTGACAAAAGGGCAAGAGTCAAGACATTTAGGATATCAGACTTAGTGTTGTGCTAGGACAAAGCACATGAAAAGAAAGGAAGCCATGGAAAATTTGATAAATTATGGCTGGGTCCATTACAAGTCTCAGAAATAATAGGAGATAACACCTTTAGACTTAAGACCTTGACTGGAGAAGATATGCCATTACCAGTTAATGGCCAGCATTTGAAACACTACTTCTAGGCTTGAAGGTCAGGATGAGGTAGTCCTTTTTCTTAATGTAAAATGCTGTGGATAATGTACAGTTCTTCTTTTGCTGTTTTCTTTTTAGGTTAGTTGTTTGTATAGTTCTGTTTTTGTTTCTTTCTGTGTGTACAGTTTTTTTTCTTTTGTTGTGTTGTTTGTATAGCCTGTTTGTTTGGTTTGTTTGTTGTCTCCTCAACAGGGATCTTTATTTTACTTTAGAGTATTAAGGAGCAAAACTAGCAACCATTCAAAACAGTATAAAATTTAGGATATTCAGGTTAACCATTTGCAATTTACACATAACCTGTCACTGTCATGAATGTAGAGAGTTGTTCATCTTCTGAAGTTTTGTATTCAATAAATGTGATTAAGAATTCAAAGCAGGTTTCTCACGATGACACACCTAAAATCCTTGGGTTTGTTGAACTTACGAGTGTAGATATTAGGTGAAAAATCAGAGGTCACCCTTGCTACCATTACAATTCTTAGCTTAATTTCAGCAAGTGTCCACTCCTTGCATCATGAAGTTACAAATTGCTATACCTTATGAAATCTTTCAAAATTAGAAAACAAGAAAATAAAATAAATAAATAAATGAATAAAGCAGATTATACTGAAAATCTAGATTAAGCCATCTAAGTAACTCTACCGGGGCTATGGACGCTCGCTAGCAGTGGGGCTCTACTTAGGAGAATTGTAACGATAACCTTGCCGGGGCTATAGACGCTCGCTGGCAGCAAGGCTCTATCTGGTCGGCTATGAGGGAATATCCTCACCTACGTAGGCTAATGTCAGTCACTGGTTTGTTCAACCGATCTTCAAGATGAGGATAATTAATCACGTGCACACAACTAAACTAAAAATGGAAATTCATGCATCTTTATTGAATACTTTGAGTCTCAAGCTGAATAGTAATTTGCAGGAAAGATAGTTGGAAGTTATGAGTTTATTTCATCTAGTTTCCTTGAACACTCTGAATTTAATTGTTTTGTTTTGGTTGCTAGTTGTTGTGATGTTCACAACACGCCCCATTTTGCTCCTTAGCAAAACGAGGACCCCTGTTGTCGCTTTGTTTTTTTGCTTCTGCTTGTGTTTTTCTGCTTTCTGGCGGTTTGGTAAAAATGAAGGTCAGGTGCATCATCATCATGATATTAGATGAGGTTGGTCATCATCATGAGGTCAGTTTGTCAAAGTTCATATTTTGTTTCTGTGACCTCATATTTAGAAAGATCTTGAAATTCCATGCAGGTTTGCCTTTTACATCACCTGAAAATTCGTCCATATGAGGGAGTTATGCATAGTCAAAGTTCTGGTCAAACCTGATAATCGCAAGTGATCATCATATTTTTTTCATGTTATCAAGGTCATCATGATCTTGATCTATCACCTGATAAAAATCATGCAGTCGTAATATCCGGACGTCAAATTTAGGTGGTAGTGCCCTTTACCCGTCAAATAACCTTATGCGCATCGTGAGCATCATGATTTTAGGAGGGTCATATTTTATAAACTTGGTTTTGCTGTATGAAGAACATCATCATCATATTTGAAACGCCCCCCCCCCCCCCCCCCCGATAATATCCTGAGGTTCAAATATCTGGACGTCAACTTTAAGTCATAGTAAGTTTTCCCCGTCGAGCGGTCTTTTGTATCGCGAGCATCATGATATTTTAACATTACCTGATATTATAAGATCATGCTGAT
This sequence comes from Cunninghamia lanceolata, assembly GCA_027924645.1. Classification (NCBI taxonomy): domain Eukaryota; kingdom Viridiplantae; phylum Streptophyta; class Pinopsida; order Cupressales; family Cupressaceae; genus Cunninghamia; species Cunninghamia lanceolata. The sequence goes on along the minus strand of BSBN01000165.1, from coordinate 5,176,054 downwards.
ATTATAAGATCATCCTGACTTAGAAAATCCACCATGGGCATATTTGCATGCGCATGTTAAAATCCTATCAGAGGGTCATCATCCTGATATTTGCTGAAGTTCGCTAAGATGATGATGATGTTTTCATATCCTCCTGATCTCCTTTTGCATGATCAATATGATCATCCTATCTTTTAAGGGAGGCTGATATTCCATTCTTCAAACAGCATGATCATATTTTAAAAATCACCCTAGCGCAAACCTGATGATGACCTCAACTCATCTTCATGCTTTGAAGATAGAAAATGATGGTTGCGTCATCATGATAATTCGATGAGGAGGATCATCATATTTTTATCCTGTCATATTGTCAAGATCATCATGATCTTGTTTGTCTACCCGATATTTCGTAAAGTCCTCCTGCCGAGAAAGAACGACCTTTTTCCAAATATGATGATGATCATCATCATCACTTTTCCCTTCGGCAGGATATTTTCCAAAACATGATCCGGTTTGCGAAATATCATGATGACGTCATGTTTTAAGTTTAACAAAGGCCCCGGATATCATGATGACGTCATCCCAATCTGATAAACGAAGAAGCAATATCCTGATGATCATCATCATCACATTTCCCTTCGGCAGGATATTTTCCAAAACATGATCCGGTTGGCGAAATATCATGATGACGTCATGTTTTAAGTTTAACAAAGGCCCCAGATATCATGATGACGTCATCCTGATCTGATAAACGAAGAAGCAAATATCCTGATGATCATCATCATCACATTTCCCTTCGGCAGGATATTTTCCAAAGCATGATCTGATTCGCAAAATATGATGATGACGTCTTATTATAAGTTCGATAGAAGCGAATATCCTGATGATCTTCATCATCCTGATCTTTCGAGGGGGTTACCTTGGCCGCAAAGGGGTCATATTACAATCATCATCCTGATCATGCTCTTTAGGTGACCCGATATTACAATTATCCCCTGATCTTAACCGAATATGACGATGACGCCATCATTTGCATTTTAACGAAGCCCGAATATGACGATGACGTCACCATCATATTCCTTTCCTCAGCAGCAGGATCATATTCTTTTCCCCGATATACAAGAGCAAAACATCTTGATGACGTCATCTGGACCTTCGGAGGGGAGTGCATCATATTTCCAGAATATCATGCAGATGAAGAGAATGTCGGCTAACATGTTTTTTGACACGCCGATAGCGATAGTCATGCCGATGGGCGGGAAATGAAGCGGTGGAGTTTTAAACCATTTTTTGGCGCCCGTGGCATTTTTTCGGTCAGCGATGGTTGACCTGATGGGTTTTGAGCGGTCTGAATGCGTTTTGAGAGTATTCTGGATCTGATTTCCACAATTTTGTGTAGTCACCTGGATTTAAACGATTATTCTAATTTCCTGTTGTTTATGTGATAAATGAAAAACTTATTGCTTGTCTTGTCTTGCAGGCTTGTAGTTGAGGAAGCAGCTGGAAAGTCAACACAGTGACCTCATGAAGGAAGGAAATCCGATCTCAGGAGCAGGAAGATAAAGATGAAGTGCGAAAAAGTCAAGGCCATTCAAGTGAAGGACAGAGTTGCAGCTGAAGGTATTACTACAACAGACAAACATAAGTTATTACCCAGCTGCCGGAACTTCTCAGAAGGGGCAATATTTCGCCCAGATTTGACACTACTCAGAGATATTTTGAAGAGTTGGTTCACCTGTATTTATTGCTGTAACCAAGGGTTTGAACCAGGGGTTCAGTTAGGTTTTTGCTATAGTGAGGACAATCAGAATGTCTATATATTGTGCCTCTCTACACTGTAATATTTTACAACAGGGATTTTAGGAAAACAACAGTGGCTACAACAGGATTTCCTTTTAGAAGCACATAGCAAGTTAGCATAGTTTAGAAGTAGAGGAAGGAGGTCGCCTGTTTGTCTGCAGTAAGGTGCGCGTGGAATGTCTGGCTGCCTTACTGTATCTGTAAAGCTTGTAAGTTCTCTGTAGTATGATCAATGAAACTAAGAGTCATTCCTACATTGTAAATCATGTATGACTATTCGTTTCTAATACAATAGAATCTGGAGTTCTGCATCTATCTTCTGAGTGTTCTCCTGCTCTTCTTTGTGTTTTGAAATATTTTCTTTGAGAGCTTGCAATTTTAAATGTATGTTTGTGAAAATGCTCAGGACTTGCATTTAAGGTTTTTACTGTGGATTTGATCAAATTACTGTGGTATTTACATAGTGCATAACAGAAACAATTAGATCCTTTGGTAGATTAAATGAGGTATAGATTAGATCTTTCTAACTTTTCCCAACCCATCTGAAATATTTAGCTGAAAACGTAGAAATCTAAAGGAAATTATCTCAAATTTGAAGAAGCATGCATAACAGAGCTATAAGTAGACAGTTTTCATAAATAGATAAACAAGAAAGCTGCAAAAATTCAAGAAAACCATCTAAAACTTGCAGCCCGGTAACACTTGTATGCAAATGAACAGAATACTTGTTGAAATCTATGATCTTTTTGCATATTCTTAGTCCAGTAAACCACCAAACAAACCTAAACTACGTAAGGCCCCTTGAACATTACAGCTTCACATTGACCAACTGAACTTGACCAACCGAACCATTGTAGACTTGGGATTAGTTGAATCTCAAATGATTCCTTCTTATCTTTCAAGTATAGTTTCAGTTCATTATATGTGAATTTTAACTTATTGTTGTGATTGCATCAAAACGATCATCAACACATATATTGGCAACTTCAATGGGGCATTTTCATAACCCCCAACCTGAAGATAAGTGGATCTATCAAATTGAATTTAAAAACTTCCATATCTCATCACCAATGCAGTTGCTTTAGAATAAATTCTCCTTTAAGGTGTACCTTCAATTCTTTTTACAGAAAACATGAAGAAAGTGTCATTGACACGACAAAAATCTTTCATTCCTTTTTTTCTTTGTATCTAAGGGAAATACTCGCACACAACTGTGTCCAGCATTAAGGAACCTTGGGTCCTCAACCCTACTCAAACAACCTCTTATCTAGCTAGGATACAGAACAATAAGAGCACATATGAAAAGACACCTTGTAGTGAAAGTTAGCTAATGGCTCATTTAAGTGATCACTGATCATTTTAGCTCAGTCAATGAACTTGCATTCACTGCACACCATCAAGATGAACTAGCATGCCCAATTTTTAAATGAGTCAAACTCAGTACTCTCGACAACACAATGCAACAAAGTAATCATATCAGATATTTCCTCTTTAAAATGCACTCTTTTCAAATTGCTAGCAATTTGGGATTTTCCCTTCTTCTTGACTTTCAACCAGTTCCTAGTAATAGAGTTCAAGCACCAGTCTTTCTTATCCCAAAATTACCCCACCCCACGGTGACTGGCATCTCAACAAACTGTTCTCTATCACATAATCTCAATGCATGAGAGACAACCTTGGCATCAATCTTTGTAACCACAGAGCTATCAAAATCTCTTATCTCTTGCGAGTTAGGAAAATAAATCTTTTCACATGAAACAACCAAGTCTAGACATGGCACAATAGGTGGAAAACATCCAGTGTGGCTAGCCCATTGGTTAGAATTTTCTCTTCTATGGGAGTTCTGGGGTTTTGTTGCATTCAAGACCAAAAATCATCTAGGTCTATGTGCCTAATCTTAGTATCTTTCACCTTAGATAAACTATTTTCTATAATCGAACGAACTAGGAAACCTTGATACTTATACTTCATTTTCAATTGCTTAAGAAACCAAAACATAAAAGCCTTTGTGACTGCTAGGGGCACCAAACAATTTTGTAGAACATTTGAAGAAGACACACAATCTAGAATCATGAAAGAAGACTGATCTTTCCACTGAAATAACTTCAAGGAAACTAAATTTATTACAACAAAGAGGAAACAAGAAGGAAGCCAATTATCTGACCTGGTTATAAAAATTCATGCTCACCACTCGCTGAAGATACAGTCTCGAGCTCCTTCAAATTTCACCAACTAAAATGCAAGATAAGACATTTCACAAAGGTGGCAACCCTTATAAAATGTCTCATTAAATCATCATTAATTTCAGCAGCATGTACGGTAGTGCAACTCATAAATAAGCCACCTTAATTCTACTTTGAAAAATGCACAATTGTACTACCCAAGACATTTCTTATTAATTCCGAAATGATAGATGTCACTTTCGCCATGCATGTTCATAAAGATGGCTCCTTAAAAAACGGACCAAGCCTTTGTCGGGAGATTGACAACTTTTAGAACCTTAGAACCATCTGTCAGGAGTTCAAAAGTTATAAGAACTCCCGAATCACCAACTACAAAGAAATTAAAAATCAAGGTGAACAAAGGGGTGACAATAAAGACTTAAATAATAAATTTGAAAGAAGAGTCAGGAAATTAGAAGGTTTCGAAACTTTAGAACCCACCGATTGAGGTTCGAAAAAACTTGAAATTGCTGACTGTGAAGGAAAAATGCTTAAGTAAAGGCCACAACTTTGTGAGAGGAATGTAAGAATAAATAATAAAGAAGGGGACCTTGACTTAACACATGAATAGAAAAAAATAAATATTGGATAACAACATGTTCATGAGAAACCACATTTCATCAATTTGAGCATAGCTACCCTCATGGTACAACAAGAATTTATTTGGGTTACATTTGTGTTTATTCACATATTATTGATTCTTTTGCTCAAATGAAGGTTACATTAAGTGTAAATTGAGGGTTTTGAAATTGCATTTGAATTCTTTGCTTTCGGTCTACATTTTGTGTATACACTTCCCATGGTATGAGGATATTATGTACCACCTATTGCATATGAATTTCCCTCCTGATATAAATGATGGTTAGAAGAGGACATTAAAGTTGCAACCTTTAAAGTATGTTATAGTGGATGCGACCCTAATGTGGAAAAATATAGATAGAATTCTCTTGAAGTGTTTATATGAAGAGGATGCTATTGATGTGTTGATATAATTTCATAGTGGTGTGTGTGGTGGGCACTTCATGGATAAAACCATATCCCATTGGATTCTTAGAGTTGGGTGTTGGTGGCCAAGCTTGTTTTCTAATACGTGCACAAAATGATTAGGAAATGTGATGCTTTTCAACAATTTTCATGAAAGTTAAAAGGCTCAAGTGTGTTTCCCCTAAGTCCTATAACTATAGAGGCACCTTTCTAGCAATGGGGAATTGATTTTATTAGATAAATTGTAGACAAGTATAATGGTGATTTCAAGTGGATTCTAGTTACTACAGACTACTTCACCAAGTGGGTAGAGGCCATTCCCACCAAAAGAGCCACCAACAAGGTGGTAATTGACTTCATCCATGACCACATCATAACCAAGTTTGGTGTCCCAAGAAAAATAATAGTTGATGATGCAATGTTCTTTATGTTAGAGTGAATAATTTTTCTATTCACTATAGCTTAAGTGTACTTAGGTTGATGAGGTTAGACAACATCTTGTCTAACTGAATGTGAAACCTTTTAGAAGTTAGAGGTTACCAAGTTGTTTGGTAAACCTCATGTGTATACCTTCTGAGGTTGGAAGACTTTCCATCTCACCTCAAAAGGCACTTTGTAGTCATCCAACACTTGTCACACAAGGTTTTTGGTTTGCACATTCCAAGTGATCCAAAGGTTGACACTTATAGGACACTTGTCTACATGCATGTGCCACATCATGGGGCACTTCTCAATCCACATGCAAGGTGGATTACCTCTTCCATGCCTATATAATGAGGCATTCTCATGTAGATTTGTAAGTGAGATCAATATAAGTTTATGCTCAATTAAGTTCATCAATATCATCGATTTCTTATCTCGTATTGTTGATTTTCATTTTGTGAGAGTGAATATCAAGTGTTGCAGAATATCCTTGGCTATTTGCAGAATATCCAACATGGTATCAAAGCCTTGTTGCAAACACGCTCTCCGTTTTGAGGGAATCCGGAGGTGAGGCAAAATTCGATGCATTCTCGAGCAAAACAGGTTGAGCTTCATTATAAAAAAATTGATTTTTTTTCCCCTAACCCAATTTTTTGCAAAAAAGAACAAAGTTGTTTTTTAGAAAAACCAAATTTTGAAGGAGCTTTTGCATTTTTGGGCCAATTTGGGAAATTTTTTTGTGACAAAACGAAACTTTTTTACAAAAGGAAAATTTGCCCTCTGCAAAATTATCATTTTGGGTTGATTTCATTGTATTGTGCAGGGTTTTTTAGGGTTCGGTTGGCAGATTATTTTGGCCTATTCGGCCTCGTTTAGTTGCATGCTATTTTCCAAACCATCCAGATTGGTTGTCGTTTACCCTACTCTTAGCCGACATCACTTTGCTCTTATTCGACATCTTCCCAAAGGTCGCCATTTCCATTCTCAAGGCCTATTTGGCTCTATCCCACGCTCCAAAAGGCCCTACTTTTGGGATACAATGCATGTAGAAGGCTTGTAGCCAGTCTGTGGTGGCTCACAACCTGCTAAAAGCCCACGACCCTTGCAAATTGTGGCACGACCTGCATAAAAGGTTTGCTGCCAGTTTTGGTGGCTCGTAGCCTCATCAAAAGCCACCACCCCTTCACTTACCTGCCACACCTAATGTTCATTTCTCGTTGCTAGAAGAAATTTTCCATACCTGCCGATCTCACCAAAGGTTGCATCAGGCTCTTCAACCTCAAACTTGGGCTTCATTTATGAAGTTCGACATTGCTTTCAACGCATTGCTGTTCAGTTTTTAAGTTACCATTCAAAGTCAACTCTTCTATCTGAGATCGACTCCATTTATTACCAGTCATTGGTTCTTCAACAACAATCTATCTTCTATTGCACGATAGTGGGCTCATTTCTAGCCCTGTGGCCCCCCAATCAACAATAATTACTCAACAGTTTCACATTTCTCAGTTTATTAGTTGATTCAGCTTACTCTTGGTATTTCACAGGCAATTGAAGGTGATAGCTCTGCCCATATGGCCCGTGGACTCCAAAATGGCCCTTGAAGACTCCTATTGGGATTCTAAATTAAACCATTCATCCATAAATTTGGCCTCTACTCTGTAGAATTGGTCTACTTGGCCAGCATTCCAACGGTCTCCTTCAAACAACTACTAGGTGGTTTTTGACACAGTCGATGTTTTTTGCTAACCATTTGTCATCAGTGCCTTTTGGTTTCTGTTTATACTCAAAACAATCACTTGTCATTAAGCTCTTAGCATTGTAATGTAGTTAGCACTTATCACATGTTGTTAACTATTATGTTAACTTTAATGTGGCTATATCATTTAAATCAACTTACAACAGTGAGTAAACTACTAACAATTATAAGCCTTTATGTAACCATTGGAGCCCACTATGTATGGTTATTGTATGCTATGTTAGCCTTTTAGGTTAGCTTAGAAATTTTTGTTAACATTTTATGTTAACTGTGTAGTAGTAAACATTTATTTTAACTGTTAGCACACTTGGTGAAAGTAACATTATTTTCACAAAGCATATTTATTTTTAATAAACCTTTGTAAATTTCACTTGTTGAAGATGGAGAGTGATGCCTCAGTTGGCAAGAGGCTAATTCCCCCTCACAATCCAAACCTTTGTAATAATAATTTCTTTCCAATTCCAATGAGTAGTTGGAAGGCTAGGTCCCCTCAAGGTTATAGGCATTTTTTTGCTTCTTCAAGTGCAATTTTTAAAATAGGCCTATTTTTTATGGGAATTCATTAGTGTAATAACTTTTGCTTGGTAGCTCGGAATTGAGCACTATTTTCTGCTAAAGTAAATGTTTCTCAATTTCCCATGTATTGGTAATATCTATTTTGTAAAACACACTAAGTTATAACGTACCAAAATTTAGGGGATTCCCCTAATCAAGGGGAAATTTTCACAATTTTACGGGGGTCAACACTAGCATTTGATCATGTATGTTGCTTTGGATACTCCATATCCTACCTACAACATCAAATGCACCTATTGTAGAAACCAACATGATGACACAGTGTGTCTTTATTTCTCACATGTTGCTTTCAAACTCCTCTGTCAGATTGTAAAACCACAAACACATGCTGCTACATCTGAATCTCGAGTTGATATCTCCATGGCTTCCTAGGGTTCTCTACACTATGATATGGTTATCGTCTTTCCAGATCCACCACATTGGGATGCATATCCACCTAACATTTCATGTATTTTCATAGTCTCACATTGCAAATTTGGGAGACACCATTGAGGACATCAGTCTTCTTTTTGATGATAGATTTGACAAAGTTGCATTAGCCTTGTCTTTTTTAGATATGATTTCTCTTACTTTACCTAAATCAATTTCTATAGTGACAGATTCTATAGATATTTATGAGTCCACATATTTGACTCCATCATCATGTATTTTGGCATCCTCTACAGTAGTATCCGATTCTTCTGGGCTTAGTTATCACCATACATCTATGGTCTCTATTCTCGAGTCTCAGTCATCGTCACATGCAAGCATTGGTGATGGGGAGCCTCATACACTAAATTAGTATATACTCGGCGTGACTTGCTATAACCGGTGGCAATACTCTGATTCACCGTTACACCCGGTCAACACTTGTATCTGATGAAATGTACATTCTCCACATGCATTTGCGATATACATTCGCAATATACACTCGAACCACACTCATCGATGGGACTTGAATTATCGGTCAAACTTACCACAGAGTCGCCAATTCACCGATTCCTCTAGACGGATCCTCTGTCAATGGCTCGATCCTCTCTTCGGCCAGACCACTCTCGTCGCTCTGAGTGAGAATGCTTTTCTGACGGCCTTTGTCTCACCGACAACAACTCCAACTCCTCCAATCAAACCCTAGCACATGGAGATGCTAGGCGATCTACTGTGCATCTCGCACTGTCCAGATTCTCTACGCCGCCGAACAGGAAAATAAAACAGGAAACACAAACAGATATATATACAATGAAGCCATTCCACTGATTTTGACAGAAATCTCACCAGTGGAATGCTTCACATTGACATATTGCAACAACGGAAAGCACAGAACGGAAAGGAAATCTACAACTATGCAATTTCATATTTACAGAGAATGGAAACAAATAGACAACACATAAAAGATCGATTTCTCCTTAACAAACTACACGATTACATTTAATCCTTCTCTTGCTTTGATCTGATTACAATGATAGTGATATACACATTTGGTTCCATCCTCTGGGTTTATAAACTCGACCAGAGTAGTACCAAACCCGATTCCAAGTGGCTGGGAGATCAATCCAAATAGCTGGGAAACAACTGTTTTTAAATAGCCTCCAATTGCCCTACTACCTATTTTTGGCATTATGCGGTTACAATTTGACAAAAGTCCCCTAAGTCACTTGGGACTTACAAAATAAACCTAGACATAAACTGAAATGACATGCATTGGTCAAATAGACCTTATTACAACACAAAACATGATTTTCTAAACAAAACATGATTCAAATGCCTTAATGAAGGCCACCTTGGGATAGGTGCTCCTGCACCAATTGGCTTGGATGATTATTGAGCATTCTTCAAATACATTATGGGCATCATCTGAGTCTTTAAATCCTACACAAAATTTAGAGACCTTCATACTTCTTCCTATATGTTCCTATCTGGAATGGGAAGATTCTTTGCACACTATTGTGGTTTGATTTCTTCCTAAGGGGAGAAATGTGGTTCAACATTCGTGGATTCTCTTCAACATACTTCATCGAGCATCTACATGCACTACATCATATCTTATGGGGGGCTTCCAAGTCTCTCTTTGTATCTCCTATTTTGGAGAAATTTATTGTACACATGTGAAATAAGTTATCCTAGTGGGGATCATGATATAAGTACTCCTTCACTTGTTTTCTTTTTCATGCATTTTATTTCTCCTTTTGGAGAATAGTTTTGTCCCCACTAGGTTTTCTCCTTTAGTCCATTTTATGAGAAACTTCATACATGGGTACCTAACATGGCCTAGTAGTCAAGACCCATATCCTTGTATTTATTACACTTTTGTGATCTCCCCAAGTATCACTTAAGGAAGTGTGTTAGAGTGAATATTTTATCTATTCACTATAGCTTAAGTGTAATTAGATTGATGAGGTTAGACAACATCTTGTCTAACTGAATGTGTAACCTTTTAGAGGTTAGAGGTTACCAAGTTGTTTGGTAAACCTCATGTGCATTAATTTTGAGGTTGGAAGACTTTTCATCTCACCTCAAAAAGTACTTTGTAGTCATCCAACACATGTCACACAAGGTTACACCAAGTGATCCAAAGGTTGACACCTATAGGACACTTGTCTACATGCATGTGCCACATCATAGGACACTTGTCAATCCACATGCAAGGTAGATTACCTTTTCCATGCTTATATAATGAGGCAATCTCATGTAAATTTGTAAGTGAGATCAATATAAGTTTATTCTCAATTAGGTTCATCAATATTATCGATTTCTTATCTCATATTGTTGATTTCCATATTGTGAGAGTGAATATCAAGTGTTGCATAATACCCTTGGCTATTTCCAACACTTGAGGTCAACCAAATTCATCAAGGAATGCTCTAAATATGGAATAAAAATAACTCACCCACCCCCTTATTACCCCTAAGGAAATGGACAAGCTATATATAGAAACAAAAATTTGATGCAAATTAGTAGAAGAGTTCTGGGATAAATAAGAAAGCATGGGATTCTAAACTTAAACTTGTAATCTGGGCTAATACAGTTACTCTTAAAATCTATAGTCAAATCTCATTTTGAATTGGTATATGAGATTGATGTTTTCTTACCTATTAATAACATGTTTCCTATCTATAAGTTCATCTAAGAAACAAATGAGGATATAGGTGATGCCATGAGAAACCAAATCCACTAGCTAGTAGAGATGATGAAACTAGAAGAAATGCTCAGAAAGTTAACATGAAAAAAATAGTAGTAGGTGAAATATCTATTTGTCAAGAGAGCCAAATATAAAAAAATTAAGATTGGAGACATGGCCCTAGTTTGGAATAAAAGAATGCAGGACAAAGGAAAGCATGGGAAGTTTGATCCTATTTGCTTGGGTTCATACACTATTGATAGTTCTTATGGTGAAGATTATTTCTTCATTAGGAGCCTTAATGGAGAGTTTCAAGAAATGTCATTGCATGGATAATTACTGAAAAACTATTTCTTATGAGCTTCAACTTTCCTTCTCCATGCACAATTCTCTAACCTTTGTGTTGTCTTCTGTAGACATAGCCATTTGTGACCCATGGTGAATTGTGTTTTTGTTTGTGTGTCTAGGTTGGTTGTTTTTGTTTGTGTGTTCTAGCCTGCATCCTAGAGTTCTTTAGTTCTCTCTATGTCCCACTAGAAAATATATCCCTGAATAAGAGCTATTGCTGGACACTTCCCTACAATATTTTCTCATGGATTGATCTCTATATATGTGGTAGGGTTTACGGTTTAAGAACATGTTATGTATTGTCTAAAGGATTTGAGATTTATTCCTATGCAATTGTATTTTATGGATGTTGACTTGATGCCTTAGTTTCTTCACTTAATGGTTACCACTTGATCCCATTAAGGTCCATAAACTTTATTGACCCCATGCATTGTTTATCACCTTTTGATATGTCCAAACTGTCTTAAGAATTTATACCTTGGTCACATGGTCCTCAAGCACTGTCTTGTTAGCACTTTGTTATGTGAGTCTCCCATAACATTGCATGTGTCACTTACATAATATCTTTCTTGGTGGGACCCTTCACCATCTCTACACTATGAAATATCATTCTACATGTCCCTTAACCCATTGAGCATTATTTTGAGTCATCCTTGCTAGACCCATGTTGGCATGGTTCCAATGGTTCACTTTTATCCACTTGTCCATTACTTCACCTATTTTGTAAAGAAATTAAAATATTATTAAAGTTATGTCATTATATTGAAAAGGTGGTGAAGTCTTATTGCATCATGGTAACCCTTCATATCATGGTTTTAAGTGGTGGGCTCACTTCCTTCCTCACAATGTTCGATGCCCATCAATTCAATTAGATCAGTTCTAATGGTGTTGCTTTCACCTAATGTTTGTAAGTGGGCATTTTACTATTCCATCTATCTAAATGGGAGTGTGATGTGTCACCAGTTGTGCATCCTATGTGCTTAGATGTAGAAGTTTGGTTGGCTAACTAGATGGTAGATTTTGAGGTTTTGGTGGAAGTATGAAGAGATGCCATAAGATAGATGGATGGTACATTACTATTGCATCACAACTTTGGAGGTGAGCCTTGGTATTGAGAATACGATGTGTGATGGTCATTGATCTAAGTTGGTGAGATCTAATGGTATAAATCTATCCCACACCAAAAGAGTCCCAACTATCAAGGCGCACATCATGGGGCCCCTCATCAAGATGCCACATGTATCCTAGCCTGCCCAATTGCTAAAATTTCATTGGATTGTAGGGTGGCGAGGTATTTTGATAATGAAAAAAAAAATGAAGATGAGAATGGACACATTGTATATTTTCCTCTTGTCACTTAGACCTTTTTCATCACAATTTTAAATAGAATACATTATATACTAATATCTAAACATTGATTCCTATCGTGCATAATATTGATGGCCCTTGTTTGAGGAAGATTGAAAAGTTTAACACCAGTAACATAAAAATGGCATTAGTTTTACATGAGAATTCAAGATGAAGCTTTTGTGATGGGTAAACTCATTCTAGGAGACATTTGAAGAAAAGGGAAGTGAATTTTTTCATGTTCTAATAACATTCTATGAAGCTAAAGGAGTTGAGAATGCAACTATAGGTTTAAGAGGAGATTGGACAGAAAGGTCATGCATATCATTGTTTTAATATTTTTAGTTGGTCACTAGGTGATTGTGAAGGATAAATGGGTGAGCCATTTATCATAATAATATTGTGTATTTGTCTTACAACTAGGGTTTTATGCACTTTCCCTAAATCATTTTTGAATTAATTATAGAAATATCCTCATAATTTTTAGAATTGTTTTAGATATCTAACCATCATCAAGTTTGTTTCTTAAAACCCTAGAAAACCTTGTATTCCCGAAATGGGTTGAGTGTATACCCAATCTACCCCCTCTAAAAGACCTCTAGACCAACACATTTTAGACCAATTTCTTAGTTCTTCTAAGAAGATAAAGCAAACCTAGGGTACATAGGTTTTATCTGGTAGGTTGCAAGATAGGTTTAAACACATTAGGGATGTAGATCTCTTCCAACCATAGGTTGGCCCTTCTACTAATATTGTAAGAAATGTAAACTAATTCCCCTTAAAAAAAATGGAGATTTGATCTAGGCAAGTTGGTTGTCCCAAATTTCTTTGTAAATCATGGACTCCTATCTTGAATTTTTAGAAGATATGATCCCAAACTAGACAGTTGAAAGACAGGTGAAAGGGAGTGATTTTCACCTTGAATAGAGATTTAATCAAGACTATCTTCCACCTTAACCTACATGATAATCAACATATAAATGAAGATGAATTATGTAGATAATATATAAGGGACAAGTATACCTATAAGGTTAATTGGTTCCCATCTCGCATCCATAAACATGAAGAAGGAAAGTCAATGACCATCCCAACAAATGAGGTAGAACCTCTCAATGTGGGCACTTTTGAAGGTTACTCTTAAATGACATATCTGGGCTTATTTTAGGTCATTGGAATGAATTATAAGGCTCAAATCCCAATTTTATTGATGATGTTGGTTGTAGACATTCAAAACAATTATGTCAACATACCATTTCACTATGCCACCCTTCTAGCTGACAATAGAATAAAATATTCATAAGGAGATTACTTCCATGAAGGAAGAAAAAAATTACCTATTTAAGGTGGTACTCCAACCTCTACCATAGATTTTTGTATTTGGGTAAAGATCATTGGGATCTTGTATTGGGTTTAGTCACAACAACTGAGTAGGGAGAGCCTATTCTAGTTTAAGAATGAACATATTTTTTAACTCCCATTATCTAATAGCTAGTTATTGCATGTTTGAAGACCACTTTGTGCAAGGACTTATGATATTTTTAGGATTTAGGAGGAGAAGGATTTCTAATGCATTCACCAAGTTTCTTAGGCCTAAAGACTTAAAGTCATAGGCTCATATTGATCATAATTAGAGAGATTGGTTATATTATAAGGATCACATTATTATACGTGTTTATGGAGAAAAGGTAGCTCTACAAATTTCATTGTTTTAGGTACTTGATAGGGTATAATTTATTAAAATCATGTGTAAACTAGACCACTTAGGTAGGGTTCACTTGAGGCAACACAAAAAGGGGTCTTTCTTGCCTCAAACAATTAAATTTTAAGACCCTTTTTTTTATCTTAGCTAAGGAAGGCCTAGACCTTTTTGAAATAATCTACTACAATATAAATTACACTCTAACACTGCTAAAAGATATGACCCCAGGTGGTTCATTGATTCAATAACAGATTAATGGGTAGGTCAAGTTATGAACATCAGTTTGATGGGATTGAAGATCTATATATAAGTTGCCTCACCCTAGAAGAAAATGAAGCTAAAAGGAGAAAATGGGGGATATATAAGCCAAAGATAGAAATAAAAAGATAAACAAAGACTATAAAGGATCATTCAATGAGATTAGGGACCCTATTAAGAGAATGAGACTAATGATGCTCCATGCAGATACACTTAGGGTTATGCCAGCAAAATCTATCCAAGAAGTTTCCCCAATGCAAACCTTAGATGAGTGATAGGAATTGGTAGAGTAGGAAGTGATATTGGGTGAAATGGACGTGCCTATTTTCCCACCATTTGCATCAATTTCTGGTGAGCCTACACCTTCAAGGGATCTTACAATGAATATTTCACAACCCCTAGTAGATTATGCATGCACTGAGGAGATTGGGAATTTTAACCCTAGTAGGAATGAAGTTGAACAATCGATGGCCTCATCTATGAGAGAGATAGTTCCATCAATCCCACATGGTAGACCATTAATAGTTATTCAAGAAGGTGATCAAGCAATTCAAAATATTAGATCTCTGGTCTATGAAAAAATTCTCTTAGATGATGACTTTGTTAAATATGAGGAATTCAAAATGTTGGTCCTAAAGATGATAATGCGAGTAGATATATAAATGAGGGAGGATTAGGCTTACAATGATGCATCTAATTAGACAAGGAAAATGTAGCTCAAAGTATCATACCATAGGTTTATATTGATGTTGCTAACATCACTCTAGAGGAAGGAAATTGGTGAAGGATAGTGTCTATTTACTATTACTAGGTTGGGACATTTATTATACCATAGTGATTGATACAATTTGGAGAGATAGTGGGAATTATGAGATCTTTGAAGGAGAAGATGAAACAAGGAATTTTTATTTGGGTTTTTGTTTCACCCCTAAGCATGAAACACTGGCAATCTAGGCAATCGCCCTTGAGTATCAAAAAGTTTAGGTTGTTTAGAACATTAGAGAATTAAACAGGAACCTAATTATTAGAAGACGAGGAGATATCACTACTCCCCAGGATACTTCTCTAGTGGTTAATACCATCTTGTTTAGTGAAGCTATAGAAAAAAGCTATAATTTGATTATGATAATTTGTAAAATGAGCATTACCAAATTGCTTTTTTGAATATAACAAGATAAAATTTGATAGAACATATGTTCCACATGAAATTGAAAAGTTGGTATAGGAACCCTCCCATAAAGAGGAGACATCTGACTAAGATAAGGCTAACTTAATGTTAAGAATTAGCACCTTGGAGGAGGAGCTCAGGAGGTAGAGAACAATATTAGAGTAGAAGCAAGAAAGAATATGATTGAATTAGTTAGCAATCTATTTCAACATAAGATTTATTGCATCATGAACAAAGTAGATGACACATGGGAATGCTTTAGTAATATGCTTAAATCCATTGAGTAAAATTTTGGTCAGGCTTGTCTTGGTTAGGATTTGGATTTTGGATTCTAAATATGTTTGGCACAAGTGGAAAACACATTAAATAGAGCAACCTATTTTATTCAAGTGGGAGTGTTGACATTTGTGAGCCCATGATTATACCTATATCTAATCATAGATAGTAGGACCCATGGAGAGGCACTAACCACTTTCAATCCTCAGGATCATTATAAAGTGTGAAAGAAGAGAATACATGGTCTACTATCCTACTTTTAGAGTTACCTTCTAAGTAACTTCCCAAGGCTAACTGCTTATAAGTACATCAAAAATATGAATAGCCAAAAAATATTCTATTCTAGGCCTATACAAGTTTTCTATAGGAGTCCTCAAAATACCTGAAGGTACATGAGGTCCAAGTCCATGAGACAAGAAGGGTGTCTAGTGGCCTAGTTTGAGAGGGTAACCCACTTTCCTTCATGTAGTAGGCTATAAAATTTCATGCAAGCTTAGCCAAAGTGAGAACTGCTTAGAATTTCTATACCCCATCAAAACATGGGGTTGGGCTACTACTTTGTGATGAAATCCAATTCACTAAAGTCCCGTACAAAAAGAGAATAGAAAGGAAGATATAATTACCTTTTCTTTCCAAGATCACTAAAAAGTGACAAGAAATAGCATACATAATGTTATGCCTCAGGAAACACAAATGGTTAGAGTGATTTTGATCCCCTAGATCGCATAAGGGTGCAAGGTGAGAGCATACACAACTCTATCCACACAAACATGGAACATAAATGATTGAATTCCTTTTGATCCTCAAGCTCGTATAAACCGCATGATGAGGGCATACACAACATCAATCACACATTTAAATACACAAAGAAAAATAAAGATTGATTTCCAAGATTATTATTTAAATGATTAAATGTGATTAAGATTAGCTCTTTAACTCACAAACTCGCACACAAGTTCTAGTAGTTTGATTGTTTTGGTCTTGGATATACAAAAATATTTGCAATCAAATCATTAGTAGTAAAACTGAAATCTTTACAAAAATGAGAAAATAATATTCTCAAATAGAAAAATAGGTCTTATTAACATGTTTGTTACAATTTTCTAATCAATTTGAAAAAGATTCTAAAATTTACTTTCGTATGCAAAAGTTATGCTTGTGACAAGAAAATATTGAAAAGTGACATTTAAATTATCTACTATTTATGATAGAATTTGAAAAGGTTACTTAATCCATAGCCAAAAGGGAAGAACCATCTTCCAACGCCTATAATAATATAAAATTTCAAATTCATATGCAAAAGTTATGTTAATTTAAAAAATAATGTCACTCTATGAAAATAAAACTAGCCCTTGGGGCCTATCTAAGTGGTGCCACCAAGCTAAGCATGTTGAACACAATAGGGTGCTGAGAGGGGGGTGAATTAGCATACTTAAAAACTTTAAACAAACATTTACTGATAAAACTGAATAACTTGGAGAATAGAAAGGAAAACATGCAATTCAAGAATCAACACATGACAGTAGTATTTTTACATGGAAAACCCTAAAATAGAGAAAAACCATGGCGAGGATTAGCTCATGATATATTATGCTCACTGCAAAAATGTTACAACTTTGTTTTAGGGCTTCAACCCAAGGAAGCTACTACTCCCTGATGTACAACTTTGATTTAGGGCTACAACCTAAGGAAGCTTCTACTCCATGAATACTCAACTCACTGCAATTGGATCTACAATGATAATATATGGACTACTATGGAGACATATCTATCTTATGTTGATGGTACAGTCTGCTTTTCCTACTTAATGTATATCTTCAAACTAATTTTGCACACTTCATATCTCGCCCTCTGCTCTGCTATGTTCATATTCACCTTATCACTTCATAAATGGAATTTATCTTCTATAAATATCCTCTAGAACATATTGAAACATTGGATGAAATGTGTAACTTATCATTGGTTGGCCTTAATACATACAACATTATGAGAAAAATTGGTGCAAACCTCAGGGTTTCATGAAAAGAATCATGTGATGTAGGAGCATCACTCATAGTCATGTTTTTAAGGTCATTTTGATGTTAGAAGTCCTATTTATGTGTTTAGAGGTCTTAAGGGGTCCATTGAGATCATTTCCAATGGCTTAGAGTTCTTAGGAAGTCCTAGAAATTCAAATTTAGATTTTCCCGCCAAAAACTAGATTTGAATTTTCTAAAGGTTTTTGGCTTGTTAGAGATTTGGGGGTTGGTTCTCAAGGGTAGAAGTAGGTTTATTGAATCAAATAAGGTCTTAGAAGACCATGTAATACCTCTTTTCAATATGAGGTAGTGTTGTGATGTTCACAACATGCCCCATTTTGCCCCTTAGCAAAATGAGGACCCCTGCTGTTGCTTTGCTTTTTTTGCTTCTGCTTGTTTTGTTCTACTTGGTGGTAAAGGGAAAAGGGAGTCAAATTTGCAAACCTTGTTAAAAATATGGAAAAATGCATTTTCAGTACCATTGCATAATATGGTTGGATTCCTTGTGAAAAATGAGCCAGGGTTGCTTTTTGAACCGTCTTAAAATTCATCATATTTTGCAAGTTATGATCATTTAGGTAAAATGTACTATCAGGTTTTGCATGATAAACAGTTAGTTGTTTGCCTTTTTTCTTGTTGGCATTCGTTTTAAATTTTGAAAAAATTCATACTTAGTGGTTCTGGGTCATGGGCAATTTTGTCTGGGTTCCACTCTGTATGTTACATTTGATTGTTTTGCAGAGAATACATCGAACACTTTGATCGCCCTTATTTATTCATTGACCAAAAGTTTTTCGCGGTCTGAACCTGCACGTTGAACCATCCGGTTGAACCTTTTTTTTAAGGTTCAATGGTTCAAAGGTTCGGGGTTCAATGTTCTTTTTTCTTCTAAAGGGTTTTTGTGCGTTTCCTTATGGAAATGTGTCATTGAACCGCCGCTTTGAACCTCCATCTTGAACCTCTTTTTTGGCCCAATGGTTCAAGGTTCGGGGTTCAAAGTCTTGTTTTTCTCTCTTCTAGCAAAATCATGTCAATGCGGTTGCCTTACATAAAGGATATATCATTGAACCACACGATTGAACCACCATATTGAACCTCTTTTTTTGGTTCAATGTTTCAATAGACGGAGAGGCTTCAGCGAGACTGTCGCCGATGGTATGCCGTCGGTATAACATTAACTATCAGAGTATTATTTTTGACTTTCGCCGATGGGCGAAGTCACGCAGATAAATGAAAAGGACTTGGCCAGATATAAAATGAATGACATTGGCGTAACATTTTGAATCAGCGGAGTTTGATTTTCTCTCGCCAAAGACTACGATCTCCCTGATGGCCTTTTGCCATCGGTATAACTATTACCGTCGGCCATTATGTTTTGGCGCTTGCCGATGGAAGATACTCTTGCCGATGGAGTAAATAACGAAGTGATAAAGGCCATCGACCAAATAGCGATGATCGGCCAGGGTATTTTTGGGCTCGTCGATGGCGATTTTCATGCCGATGTAAGGATAAACAAAGCAAGGGGCCATCGGCCAAACCATAGTAATCGGTAGAAAGGTTTTTTGTCCCGCCAATAATACGAGACACGCCAATGGAAGAAAACAAAGGAATAAACAATAGAAAAAGGCTGTCGGCCAAAGAACAAGCATTGGCCAAAGTATTCTGGGGCTCGCCGATGGCGATTGTCATGCCGATGGGCAGGAATGAATGAAGTGGTAGAAATTTTAAAGCAGTTTTTTACCGCCAGTAGCATTTTTTGGTCAGCGATAGTTGACCCGATTGGTTTTGGGCAATCTGTATACATTTTGAACGCGTTTTTAGGGTTTTTTGAGCCAGATTTCCACATTTTTGCAGTCACCTTGATTTAAACGGATATTTTAAGTTTCTTGCTGTTCATTTGATAAATATGGTACTTATTGCTTGTCTTGTCTTGCAGGCTTGCAGTTGAAGAAGCAGCTGGAACTTATTCATAGTGACATCATGGAGGAGGGAAATCTGATCCTAGTAGCAGGAAGATAAAGATGAAGTGCGAAGAAGTCAAGGCCATTCCAAAAGGACAAAGTTGCAGCTGAGAACATTATTGCAGCAAATAAACAGAAGTTATTGCTGAGCTGCCAGAGCTTCTCAGAAGGGGCAATATTTCACCCAGATTTGACACTGCTTAGAGATATTTTGGAGGACTGGTTCATCTGTATTTATTACTATAACCAGGGGTTTGAACCAGAGGTTTAGTTAGGTTTTTTGCTGTAGTGAGGACAATCAGAAAGTCTTTATATTGTGCCTCTCTGCACTGTAATACTTTACACAGGGATTTTTAGGAACACACAGCAAGTTAGCTCAGTTTAGTTTAGAAGTAGAAGAAGGAGGTCGCCTGTTTGTCTACAGTAAGGTGCGCGTGGAATGTCTAGCTTCCTTACTATATCTGTAAATCTTGTAAGTTCTCTGTAGTTTGATCAATGAAACTAAGAGTCATTCCTACATTGTAAATCATGTATGACTGTTTGTTTCTAATACAATAGAATCTGGAGTTCTGCATCTATCTTCTGAGTGTTCTCCTACTCTTCTTTGTGTTTTGAAATATTATCTTTGAGAGCTTGCAATTTTAAATGTATGTTTGTGAAAATGCTCAGAACTTGCATTTAAGGTTTTTCCTGTGGATTTGATCAAATTACTGTGGTATTTACATAGTGCATAACAGAACAATTAGATCCTTCGGTAGAGTAAATGAGGTATAGAATAGATCTTTCTAACTTTTCCCAACCCATCTGAATATTTAGCTGAAAAAGTAGAAACCTAAAGGAAGTTGTCTCAAATTTGAAGAAGTATGCATAACAGAGTTAAAGGTAGACAGTTTTCATAAATGTATGAAGGAGAAAGCTGCAATAATTCAAGAAAACCATCTAAAACTTGCAGCACATTAGTACTTTTATGCAAAGGAATGAAAAGTATTGACATATCTCATGGTCTTTTTTGCATAATCTTAGTCCAGTAAACCACAAAGCAACCCTAAACTACGTAAGGCCCCTTGAACATTACAGTTTCACATTGACCAACTGAACTTGACCAACCGAACCATTGTAGACTTGGGATTAGTTGGATCTTAAATGATTCTTTCTTATCTTTCAAGTATAGTTTCAGTTCATTATATGTGAATTTTAACTTATTGTTATGATTGCATCAAAACAATCATCAACAGTTTTCTGGTGCTAGAAGGAGGGCTAGAAGGCTGTATATTGCAATCATCAACAGGTAGTGATATAGGTGGAATATAGGTGAAAATCTCAAGTTTAAAGGAAATATTATTAGGTTTTAAGAATAAAGACATTTGAAACTATTTTTCATTCAGTATTCATGAAGGAGAATGAGCATGTACACTCCAAGAAGATGAAAAGGGAGTTTTCTATAAAGAATACCCTGTTTTCCACATTTTGACAATTTTATGCAAAAACAAGCATAAAAACATTGTTGTATGACCCTGTATAGTACAAATACAGGCATGAGAGTGCACGAAAAGTTGGAACATTGTGTTACAAGTTTAATTCAATTGGTTTGGTGTGATTTCAAAATGTTTTGTTTGAGAAATAAGGGAAAACATAGTTAATTGTCTTGCAACAGTCTAGGGTTTCCAGTGAAAGGAAAAAAACCATAGCTTTAGTTACCTCTATTGAAAAATCCCAAAAATTGGTGAAAAACTTCTTAGGGTCATTGGTCATGTTTCTACCAAAGGAAATTTCATGAATCATTCATATGTGTAAGTTATACTAGTCTGTGTGTGCTCACTATCATAAAAGACTATCATAAACTCTAATGCAATGAGGGTTTGGTCAAATTTGATCTTGTTGAGTCTATCATGGAAGGGTGAGGGTTTGATAAGACCTTGTCTAGTGTGTTGAAGGTCTGAGAATCCTAAGAATGTATCAAGAAAATTTTTTGTCATTCAAGTAGCCAAATAAGCCTTTCTTGAAGGTTTAAACCTAGTGAAATAGGCTTGTAGAATAGGGTACAGTTTGAGATAGTAGAGAAGAGTTGTAGATCTTGAAGAACATTTCTCTTCTTTGTCCATAGGTCTTGTGATTGTTTCTCTCTGCATCATCAAGGCACATCTTTTCATACCTTCCAGACTTGAGGAAACTGATCAAGAGCCTCTGCATACATCAAGTACTTAACCAGTCGGCTCATACTGCTCGGGACTATTAACTATTCACATTTTTACTGCTGGGGAGAAACCAAAAACTCTATGTGGACCAAGAATTCAACCATACATGAACTCAACATCATTCATACACCTTACTTTTGAAGTATCAACTCAATCTAGACATCTACAAAATAGGAAACATGACTATCTATAGAAAGCAGAGCATTTTGGACCACATGTGATACTTCACATCTCAATATATGATGTTGTGGTGCAATACAAGACCCGAAACCTTTTGAGAATTGTCTTAAACATCAATATATGCTTATTATTAGATCCACACACCTTTATCTAATGATTCTAAAGGAATTCAAGAGTTTGACATGGATAACTAGGAGTCCAGAGGATAGTTATAATCAAGTCTTTACTTGTAAACATAACCATTTAATGTGGTGTCGAAAAATGGAATTTGTCTGCATGCAGATCAAACATGATATACCTTAGACCATATTGTTGGATCTAGGGCATACAACTGAGATGGGGAGGGTGAATTAGTTGTACAAATACTTGCTTCTACTTAAAACACTTGATTCTTCTTGTTAGTTAATAGCATATCAATTAACCATCCATGAAAGCATAATGCATAAACATAAGAGCAGATAGACATCAACACATTGGACACCAAGATTTTGATGTGGAAAACCTGGTTAAGGGAAAAACCACGGGGTGATTAACCCAAGGATTATTCTCTGTTAGAAGAATAAGAAAAATGAATGGCACATGCCAATTAGGGCTCACTGCCCGAGCACACTGCTCAAAAAGAGACACACTGCCTACAAGGAGACACACTGTCTATAAGGTGATAAGAATCACAAACTTGAACTGGAGATTGACATCTTCACCATGTCTGGATCAATTCCATTTAAGCCCGAGATACTTCTGCTCTGTCCTTCACTCTTTCGCTATACCACACTCATCTGTATCTTCCATCTCTATGAAATGAACTCACAAACCTACATTTATACAAGACATCGACTTAGGAGCAATCATCTAAGTCGGCAATCAATCATAAGGACATTCACAAGATGATTAATACATCCGGTCGACCATCACAAGAACATTCGTAAGATGAACAACTCATCTGGTCGGCTAGTCTGAACAAGAACTTCATCCGGAAGAATATCTTCAATTCTGGGCTCTATCACTAATGCAGACCGATAACATAACCTTAACATGATACAAGAACCTTCATAAGCTTTCCTGATTAACCAGGTACATCCGCACTACCTCTACTCACTGGAATCTCTTCTCCTCTTCATCCGGAACTTCTAGAACACAGTCTGCTGCCACTATCATACAAAAGAAGGTGCTTCCGAACCTCCAAACCAAGTACCAATCAAGATGACACATCCCAAGGACATCCCAAACAATCTATCCAATCCTGAGAGTCTGATAATGCACCTCCGGATCTCACCGGACCTTCTTGTAACACTCTGTCACTTCGGAACACCTGTTGGAACCGGTTCCACACCAATAGCCACAACTTCTTCAGATCTTCATGCGGACCTCTGAAAGCTTAACTGAATCATCTCAAGACTCATATTTACAAACCCTTTAATCCACATCCTCTATTTCTTAACCCATTGAGTACTTTTGCCTTCTTCTCACCACTGTTCTTCACTGTTCTGAATAGAGACTAATTTTCTCAATATCCTCAACACACAGCTCCTTCTTATCAATGCAATATGAGTATGTTGACATCAATGACAACACTGGTTAACCTCATACTTGCAACAATCTGCCCCTTTATCATTGATGGCAACATATGATGTGAAAAACCATCAAGACAAGAACTTCTCCTTTTTGTCATAGCTCCCCCTATCAGCAACATGTCTTCTCCTCCTTTACTGCTCCCCCTTTGATCATCAGCCACTTGTTTTTCACATGTCTTCTCTCCCCCTTTGACATCAATGGCAAAGGGCTCATACTTGCAATTCTAACACATCAGAATCATACTAGCTGCTCCTCCTTAGAAGCAGCTCCACTACATCAATCTAGATCACAAGATATGTCTGTGATATCCACCGGACTGATGCACAACAGTGCCTCTTAATGCATCACTGAAGGGGCCATGACCCCTAACTTCTCCTTGAGAAACTCAAAGGAGTCCTTGGGAAGAGGTTTAGTAAAGATATCTGCAGTCTGGTCCTTGGAGGGCACATACTCCAATCTGACTTCACCTTTGTTTACTTGTTCTCTCAAAAAGTGAAACTTGATAGATATGTGCTTGGTCTTGGAATGTAATACCGGATTCTTAGAAATGTTAATTGCACTTGAATTATCGCAAAAAATTGTGATAGGGTCCTCATATTCAACTTTAATGTCTCTTAGCATCTGCTTCATCCATAAGATTTGAGTGCAACTACCTGCTGCTGCAATGTATTCCACTTCAGTTGTAGACAGAGATATTGCATCTTGTTTCTTGCTTAGCCAAGAAACCAATCTCTTTCCCAAAAAGAATGCTCCACCACTGGTGCTCTTCCAGTCATCCACATCTCCTACCCAATCTGCATCTGTGTAAGCATGAAGAGAGAAATCATGATCTCTAGGATACCACAAACCATACTCCACTGTCCCTTTTAGATATCTAAAAATTCTCTTGATTGCCATAACATGAGATTCTCTAGGATTAGCCTAAAATCTTGCCACAAGACCAACAGACTGCATTATATCTAGTCTAGTCTGAGTGAGATAAAACAATCCACCAATCATTGATCTATACTTTGTCTGATCTGCCTTGGGAGAGTCATCATCTTTGCTCAACTTACATTCGGTTGCCATAGGAGTGTTCATTGGCTTTGAATCTTCCATACCGAATTTCCTCAATAATTCTTTCACATATTTGGTCTAAGAAATGAAGATCCCTTTCTTTGTTTGAGTAATTTACAGACCCAAGAAGAAATTCATTTCACCAAGCATAGACATTTCAAACTCACTTTTCATCTGATTTGCAAAAGTTTTGCACATACTATCTCTTCCTCCAAAAATGATATCATCCACAAACACTTCAACAATCAAAATGTTTTCATGATCAATTTTGAAATATAAGTTACTGTCAGCAGTACCTTTGTTGAATCCAATCTGCACAAGATACTTATCCAACCTTTCATACCATGCTCTTGGGGCTTTTTTCAATCCATACAATGCTTTCTTCAACTTGCAGACCATATCATCATTATCAAACAATTGAAATCCATCTGGTTGTTCAATGTAAACTTCTTCCAGATCACCATTTAGGAAGGCAGACTTGACATCCATCTGAAATACCTTGAAGTCTTTGAAGGCAGCAAATGCAAGAAATAATCTGACTGCTTCAATTCTTGCCACCGGAGCAAAGGTCTCTTCAAAATCAATTCCTTCTATTTGAGAGTAGCCTTTGCAGACCAATCTAGCTTTGTTTCTGATTACTTCACCAGCTTCATTCAGTTTGTTCCGGAAGCCGCATTTGGTCCCAATCACATTCTTGTCTCTAGGTCTGGGAACAAGATCCCAAGTATGATTTTTCTCAATTTGCATCAATTCTTCCTCCATTGCCTTAGTCCAGTTTTCATTATTGCAAGCTTCATTAACTGGCTTAGGTTCAATCTTTGAAATCAGACAGTATTCATTTGAATCTAGAGTAATTCTTCTCCTTGTTTGTACTCCTTTACTTTTGTCACCTATGATCTGATCTTCAGAGTGATTTAGAGTTACGTACCTTGGAACTTTGGGAGTTTCTTGCACTACTAATTCTTGATCAGGCTCATTCAGACAAACCTCTTCTTCCTGATTTACTGGATCAGTCTGGATCTAAATTTTAGAGGAGGATGGAGCTCCTTGCACCAGAGGATCATTCTGATCATCTTCATCATATTCATAAAACCTTGAGAGCTTCTCAATTCCTTCATCAACCTTCACATTTGTACTTTCTATCATCTTTTTTAGTCTCTTATTGTAACACCGGTATGCCTTGCTTTGAGTGGAGTAACCCAAGAAAATTCCTTCATCACTTCTAGCATCAAACTTTCCTAGATCTTCATCTCTTTTGATGTAACACTTGCTACCAAATACTCTGAAATATCTCACAGTAGGAGTTGTACCAAACCAAAGTTCATAGGGGGTCTTACCGGTATTGTTTTTGATTTGAACTTGATTGAGAGTGTAGACTGCAGTGCTGATAGCTTCTTTCCAAAACATCTGAGGAACATTTTCTTCCAACATCATTGTCCTGGTAGCTTCCTGGATGGTCCAGTTCTTTCTTTCAACTACTCCATTCTACTGTGGACTCCTAGGAGCAGAAAACTATCTCTTTATACCCTGCTTCTCACAAAAGTCAATGAACTCACCGGATGTAAATTCACCACCTCTGTCAGACCTTAGA
Organism: Cunninghamia lanceolata; assembly: GCA_027924645.1. Classification (NCBI taxonomy): domain Eukaryota; kingdom Viridiplantae; phylum Streptophyta; class Pinopsida; order Cupressales; family Cupressaceae; genus Cunninghamia; species Cunninghamia lanceolata. The sequence continues at coordinate 5,149,548 of BSBN01000165.1, read as the reverse complement.
CACTTCAGTTTCAATCCAGTTTGATTCTCTACCATAGCTTTGAAGATTTTGAACTTCTCAAGGGCTTCTGATTTCTCTTTTAGAAAGGTAACCCACATCATTTAGGAATGGTCATCAATTAGCAACATGAAATATCTATCACCTTGCATACTCTTGATTCCTGTCGAACCACAGAGATTAGTATGTACTAATTCCAACAATCCGGTAGAGGACTGATCTTTGTTTTTGAAAGATACTCTGCTCTGTTTACCTAGCTGACATTCTTTGCACAAACTATTTGTAGGTTTCACCAATTTTGGAAGATCTCTTACAGCCTGAATATTGCTTATCTTGATGATGTTATCAAAATTTACATGACACATTCTTCTATGCCATAACCAACTCTAATCAACTTGAACAAACAGACAACTTTTATTTGAACCAACCAGATGAAAGATATTACCTTTTGTTTGAGCACTAGACGCAATTTCAGTTCCGGAGCTTGTAAAGATTCTGCATTTTCCATTCTTAAATCAGAGATCATAGCCTTTGTCCACTAACTGACCAACACTGAAAAGATTGTGCTTCAATCCTTCAACATATAGTACATTACCTGTTTTGCTCTTTCCATCAAAAGAAATAGTTCCCCTACCTCTGATTCTGCCAGCAGAATTGTCACCAAACTTTACCATTCCTCCTTCATACCTTTCCAAATCTAAGAACTTGTTCTTGTCACCAGTCATATGGTGAGAGCATCCACTGTTAATAACCCAATCATCCTTTTCTTTCACTTGAGCAGCCAAAGCTCTTTCCACAAACTTGTGATTGACAGATTAAGAGGATATTGAATCTTCTTCCTTGATGGCAATAAACACCCATTCATTTCCGGATTTGCTTCCTAGTTCTGATTCATCATCTGTTACTCCTTCATTGTCATCTTCTTCATGAACATAATAGCAGTTCTTTTGAAACCTTTGTCTATTAGTATTAGACCTTGCAGATCTTTTCGAACATCTTGAAGCAAAATGACCAATCTTATTGCAGTTGAAACACTTAAAGGGTAGTTTTCCTTCATACTTACCGGATCCTCTTGGCAGTCTCTTTGCAATGAGGGCTTCAAGTTGAGTTGTTTCTACTTCTTCTTCTTCCATGTCTCTTCTTGCTTGATCATACCATGACATCTTCCTTGAAGAGTTTTCTCCCGGATCAAATCTCTGTTTGCCTTTCACATAGGCACTGGCTTTGAAAGCAGATTCAGTCTTGGGAGGATCATCTCCAAACTCGGTCATTTCAAATGCAGCTGGTTTGCCAGCCAATTGTTCTCTTGTGACAGTTGTGTGGGCTCTGAATTCATCAATGGCAGCAACCTTGATTTTGTAGGTAGCAGGAAGGGATCTGAGAATTTTGCAAATAATTTCATTTTCATCCAAAACTCCACCAGCATTTCTGATTCCACATACTAGCTCATTCACTCTTGGCATAAAGGTAGTGATATTTTCATCATCTCTCATCTTCAATCTTTCAAATTTCCCTTTCAAACTTTGCAACCTTGCACCCCTAACAAACTCATCTCCTTCATATAGAAGTTCCAGTTTAGTCAAGATCTCATATGCAGTTGGTAGGTCAATAACATTTGAGAGATCCGAGTCATTCAATGCGCTCAAAAGAGCTTCTTTGGTCCGCAGATTGTTTTCAGCATCTGTGATTTCATTCAGAGTTGTCAGACCACCCTGTGGAGGTACACATGGTTTTGAGACCATGGCCAAGTATGCTTTTCCCATACACTCCAAGTGACATTTCATGCGACCTTTCCAGAGAGTGAAGTTGGTTCCATCAAACTTCGGACTATCCTTCTTATATGATGACATCCTGGATCTCCTCAAGCGATTAAGCTCCTTTCAAAGGAACTTAGCTCTGATACCAATTAATGGATCTAGGGCATACAACTGAGAGGGGGGGTGAATTAGTTGTACAAAAACTTGCTTCTACTTAAAACACTTGATTCTTCTTGTTAGTTAATAGCATATCAATTAACCATCCATGAAAGCATAATGCATAAACATAAGAGCAGATAGACATCAACACATTGGACACCAAGATTTTGACATGGAAAACCCGGTTAAGGGAAAAACCATGGGGTGATTAACCCAAGGATTATTCTCTGTTAGAAGAATAAGAAAAATGAATGGTACATGCCAATTAGGGCTCATTGCCCGAGCACACTGCTCACAAAGAGGCACACTGCCTACAAGGAGACACACTGTCTACAAGGTGATAAGAATCACAAACATGAACTGGAGGTTGACATCTTCACCATGTCTGGATCAGTTCCATTTAAGCCCGAGATACTTCTGCTCTGTCCTTCACTCTTTTGCTATACCACACTCATCCGTATCTTCCATCTCTGTGAAATGAACTCACAAACCTACATTTATACAAGACATCGACTTAGGAGCAATCATCTAAGTCGGCAATCAATCATAAGGACATTCGCAAGATGATTAATACATCCGGTCGGCCATCACAAGAACATTCGTAAGATGAACAACTCATCCGGTCGGCTAGTCTGAACAAGAACTTCATCTGGAAGAATATCTTCAATTTCAGGCTCTACCACTAATGCGGACCAACAACATAACCTTAACATGATCCAAGAACCTTCATAAGCTTTCCTGATTAACCAGGTACATCCACACTACCTCTACTCACTAGAATCTCTTCTCCTCTTCATCTGAAACTTCTAGAACACAGTCTGCCGCCACTGTCATATAGAAGAAGGTGCTTCCAGACCTCCAAACCACATACCAATCAAGATGACACATCCCAAGGACATCCCAAACAATCTGTCCAATCCGTAGAGTCTGATAATGCACCTCCGGATCTCACCGGACCTTTTTGTAACACTCTGTCACTCCGGAACACCTGCCGGAACCGGTTCCACACCAATAGCCACAACTTCTTCAGATCTTCATGCGGACCTCTGAAATCTTAACTGAATCATCTCAAGACTCATATCTACAAACCCTTTAATCTACATCCTCTATTTCTTAACCCATTGAGTACTTTTGCCTTCTTCTCACCACTGTTCTTCACTGTTCCGGATAGAGACTAATTTTCTCAATATCCTCAACACACAGCTCCTTCTTATCAATGCAATATGAGTATGTTGACATCAATGACAACACTGGTTAACCTCATACTTGCAACACATATAATACCTCTGTACAAGCTCTAATGGTTGATCTATACATGTGTCATCCTCTGCAAAAATTAACCTTGTGCAAATAGGCTATGGAACAGTTTACATTGCTTTTGTCTAAATGGTGGTCGATATTTTGGCTCTTGTAACTTTTTATGCTAATGATGTGACGACTTGAAAACATAGATTTATCATTTCAATACCTTAAAGAATCTCATTTCAATACCTTAAAGAATCTATCTTCAGAACTGCAAGATTAAATCTTGCTCTGCGGAGAAATGTGGACCAACACAAGGTGACTCTACCTTAGGATGTGCACTGTGAATGCTTTAGTCAAATTTCTGCTTCATACCATTGAGTGCGGTAAACCTATCTAATGAGATATATATGTGTGGATACAAGAAACATGCAAGGACATGAGTGTTTACCTCTGCAACATGCTCAAACCCAAAACTAATTGTCTCCCCATACTTAGATTGTTTTCTCTTCTCGGACTGGTTTGCCTTGACATACTAACTTTTCTTTTGTACAAGTCTATCTATACACTTCCATCTTCAGTGTTGGTCAACATCAATGTATACTATTTTGACATTAATGATAACACACATTTCCAATAATACCCCCCTTTGTCATTGATGGCAACATATATGAGCCCCCTAAGACATATGTTTCTCTCTCCCCCTTTGACATCAAGGACAAAGGGATAGACATCCTTTGTTTGTATTAGTCAAAAACACTGTATAGAGTCCCCCTTACAAAAATGATTTCTGAATTGTACTCCCCTTGACTATGTTATTTAATTACAAAATTTGTACCTTTGAAAACTAAAATGGTACTTCCAATCTACTCAATACCTTCGCAATACCATGTACATAAAAAAATTGTCTTATTTACATTACTCTAACAACTAACTTGGATGGTATAATGGCCTTGTAGATTACCTTGAGTTGTTGAACAGTTGCAGTCCAGATGACACATTATGAGGTAAGCATCTGATTTTGACACTCACACTGCATGCACATCTCCTCATCTTCCTCTAAGCTGCTTGGGGTCTTCATCTTTTGGTCTACCTTTTCTGCTTCCCCCAGTAGACTAGACATTGAGGCAAGTCTCAGATTTATTATCTTTCTCAACTAACCAAATTGCTTCTTTATGTTTTATTTTTGATCCTATAGTTGAGATAATTGTGCATGTAAATTTTCCACTTGTACCATTATTGCACCCATCTTGTCCTTTGACAAATCATAAACTTCAGCCAACTTAGAAATTTGTGACTCAATAGACTCCATTTGAGCTTTGATCTGCTTTGTGGAGTTTGGCCAATGTAGGAAGAATAGATATAATGTTATGGACTGCTCAATGCAAGCTTTAAATTTCTTCAAATTTTCTTTAAGCTTGCTATGTGCATTAGCATACTTGTCAATCATTTTAGCAATTCTTTTGTCATTTATTCTTCTTATTGCCTCTTGTTCTATGTTCTGCTCTAAGTGGGACGAGTGATCCTTGAAGGAGTCCATTAGCAACTTGATATTTTTCTCTGGGGGCAGAGAGGAGTCTGTTAGCACCCTCAAATTTTGCAAATTTGAAGTGCCTATTTCGTCTTGATGTGTTGACAAAGGCTAGGTTAGCATGCTGGTCAACCTACCCCGGAGCCCACCTTCAGTGATTAAAATCTTGCAGCTCAGTGGTCGGTTTGCAGATTTGTTTGGTAGGATACTTTTTGGCACATATGGTAACATGTCTGCTTAGTTTCATGCTTCCAAGATGAGTTTTGATGGGCCATTTAATGCTTTTTTGATTACAACTGGGCTAGATTTGGTGTTCCAGAAAGTTTCAAATCTCATAATTCTGGGGGCAACCCATTTCTTGTTTTGGTCCAAAAATTCTCCAATTTTAGTTTCAGCAAAATTGGAGATCATATGATGCATTATTTTAATGCATTTCAGTTGAGGCGAAGACATCTGGCAGGCCAGTTTATAAAGGAAGTCCCTGAAATCATTCGACGATGTAGATTTTTAGGAAATGGGTTTGCTCCAAATAATTAATAATGGCCCTATGCAAATTTTCATGGCCCTTCGATGTCTCGTGTGCTCGCAGTGAACAAACACCATTTGCTCGGGAGGAAAAATTGACCGAATGTCATTTTTCCTAATTTGCCAAATGCATTATTTAAAAGGAAAATATTTACATATTTTAATTAGAAAATATGAGATGGTAAATTTTTTAATATAAACATTATTATAATGTTTATACATTATAAGAAGCAAAGCAAAAGGAAATAAAACTCAATCTTAAGCATTTCATGGTATGGTATATTGCTTGCTCCCATGAAGCTGTGCGATGGTGTGAAATGGGCATCTCAAGGTAGATTTTGATCTGCAATCTCTATTGCAATGAAGCTTGAGGTGTTTTGATCTTAATGGAGGGTTTTTTGAGGTCCTTTGGGCCATATTTAGGCAAGTGTTGTCGCTGGAAGGAATGCTGCTCATGTTTTTGGTCTTTCGACAAGATTTTGGAGGCTCTATTTGGTCCAAAATTATTGTTTCATGGTTTAAATTCATCCCTTGACCATTCCTAATGCTTGGGCAGGGATTTTAAACATGTCTGTGATGAATTTTGGTTGCCAAAATGGCCAAAAATGCCCATGCATAAGGAAAAACGACCTAGCAACAAAAAATTGAATTGAATGCATTGTGTGAAGCTACTATAATCTATTCTTTATATTTCAAAAGGGCCGAGTTTGATCAAAGAAGCTTGAAAAGAGGCCCCCCAGGCCTCATTTCGTAGTCGCACATAGGGATCAAGGAGCCATCAGACATGCTATGCAACGATGCGAAATGGAGATGCCTAACAGTTGCAATATTAAAATGTGGACAAAGTAAAAAGGGGAAAATAAATTAAAACATTTTACTCCATATTTTATATTATTTTTTGTCTTCTCCTCTTTTAGGTGCATTTGGTAATTTCCCTAGGCTCATTGGCAGCAACTTGTCATGTAAAATTCACCTATTGCCAGCCTGTAATAATTTTTTAGGGCAACATGCTCTTGTTTCTATAAGAGAGCATGTTGTTCCACTTTGTGAGGGGATTGGACTTTGAATACAAGGTATTCACAGATTTGGGAGATAACATTTTGTAGGAGCAGATGCCTGATTTTGGGTTACAGGATTGCATTTTGCTTTGTAAGTGAACAAAATTCTATATAACAGTCTTTCTATTTCAAGTTGAGATAAATTAAAAACACTTTTTGTGTGTGTGTTACATATGGTTATCTCCTTGGGTATGAACATTTTTCTTTTAACCAAAGTTGCTAAGGGTTTTTGAGCTTATCTACATACATTTGCTATGTTGTGTATTTGATTTGCTGCATCTTTTAAAGGAAAGGATTAAAATTTCTTTAAATCAGATATATGGAAAAGTGTGTTATATCAAGGGATTAGTGAAAGTAGAGCCATAGGTGATACCCTTACTTGGGCCATTGTTGTAAGACAATAGTGATTTCTATTAAGCCCTCTGGATATGAAGTTGTGCTATTATTAGGAAACATTTGTATTGGTTGAATGTCTGACTTTGTTACCCAAACAAGGCACTGATTTGGAATCTATTTTCCCAAAGGTCCAGAAACTCATTTAATATAAAGAAAAATCATTTATTTTTTATTTTGTTTTAGGTTAGGGTCTTGCATATTCTGTGATATGAATAAGTTAGATAATCCAAGAATATTTCTAGTCGAGCGTTTATCTTATAAATCTTGGTGCATACATGAGAGCATTCTGCTTGGTAATGAAAAGTTATATCTATGGATTATGAATGAGGGATACCCCCTAGGTGTGGCAGAACCTGAAGTGAAGGGGAGATAAGAGATAATCTCCCACTCTGTTGGTTGAGTCTTCCATTCAACTTGAGGATAAGAAGTGGCAAATCTTTAGAGTTTGATGTGTGCATATTTGGGAACCAATAGAATTGGCGACTTTGCTAGGGATAGTGATAGATCTATGAGTAAAGAGTCAAAGAATTTGATGAGTCTGAGCATCTAGTTTAGATATTGAAGTTTTAGACCTCGATGAGCTTTGTTGCAGAAAATTTAAAAGAATTTATGTGCAACTCTATTGTTGGAAGAAAAACCTAGAATGAAAAAATGCTTTAAAGAAATTTGTGTTTAAAGCATACTCCTCTATGAAGAGAGGTGGCGACTCTATCAAAAGAACCTAATGAAGATGTGAAGAACATTTTAGACCAATAGAGATTTCTAGTTAGGGAGGAGAATTTGCAGTAGTTGTAACACATCCAGGTATTTTTTATATTTTAGTTTTTAAGAAGGATAAGCTTGTGTATGAAAACCATATTTGAAAGTCTTGAAAAATTTTGGTTCCCTATTGAGTGGAACTAAAGCACTAAGGAAGGGAAATAGTAGTGATAGGATTGCATACTTTTACATTACTGAGATTGTAATATGTATTTTGAAAAGAAGTATGCAATATTTTTGAGGAAACTCATTTAGAGGGTCTTAAGCAAGCTAAGATAGAAATTTGCTTTGTAAAGGCTTAAGATCATGTTGTAAAAGGAGTTTGAGCGTAACTACAAGGTTAATATGAAAAGGCTTGTAAAGGTGTAAGAAAATGTATCACCAACCTATGCATCCCTGTGTAGGCCCAAATGTAACAATGCATATTGTGCAACCCATGTCTTGTCATCAAAGAAATTTCAGCACTGAGAGGTACAAAGCAATAAATTTTGATGGCATTTGTCATTTCCCAAATGTCATACCATATAAAATTAGAGATAAAATACCAAAATTTAATGGTGAGAAGTCTGAATCAGCAAGTAGGCATTCACAAGAGTTTGTTGATGTGATGGGAGACTATGAGGTAGATCATGATGATGTTATCATGAAGCTATTTGTTCAGTCTTTGAAGGGAGAGGCAAGAGATTAGTTCTCTTATTTACAAGAGATTAGTTCTCTTATTTACTGGCATGTTCTATCTATTCTTGGGAGGAGTTCAAGGCAGTGTTCATGGAGCATTTTGGTGAGAGAATTGATGTAAGATTAGCAATCAATAATTTTATGGTCATTTAGAAAGAAAAGGATGGGTTAGTCCTAGCATTTAACCTGAGATTCGCTAAAACATTGAGGGATATTCCTAAAGTTATTAGATCAAATGATGCAATAGGTTTAATTGTTTATTTGGGAGCATTTGATGAAGAAATGGGCTACCTCTTAAGGGATAAAGAGCTTGCACCACTTCATCATGCCTATTAGACTGCCATGGATATTGAAAACAACTGAAAATATAGAATGTTCAAGGGCTACTTATCTATGAGTGTTTGTAACTCTAAAGCATTTTATGCTGATGAAAAGTATAGATCGGAAAACAACAATGACTGTCAAAGCAACTGCATCCTTACTGTCCCAAATTATACATCAGTCCATAATGCTAATCATGTAGAGCCCCGAATAAATTGTCAACAAGTTGTATGCAATAATGATCCTATGGTTTTGGTTCAGGCTCTCTTTGACATAAGAAGACATGAAGGAGAATCGGGGTATTCTTTGTTTTCTAGAATACTGAATACCTATATGGATATCCCTATGGATCTCAAGCCTCAAGAAGATGCATGTATTGATTTATTTTGTGAAATGTATGAATCAAGCTTAGGTTTATTGCCTCAGGAATTGAAGCCAAGTAGTCTTGCTCAGATGGTTGATTGGATAGATGTGGTAGAGAATGCTCATATTCATGATGATAAAAATGGTAAGCTTCATGTTGTTGATCACACTTGTCCTATGGCTATAAATGATTCAAACAATGATGCAATGTTTGCAACTGAAGAAGACATGTTCCAAACTGAGATTATTTCTCATGATGACGAGGAAAATATTGTCAAACATCCAAGAGATGTGATTATACCTCATGATGAACATCTGGATGATACATTATTACCATCATCTGGTAGTAGTCTCATGGAACCTAAGGAGTTTTCTGACCGTGCTATCTCAGATTATGTGGATATGACAGAAATTTTAGATATGTGCGCTGAACAATCATAGGATGAAATGAAAGACAGTATTGGCTGCTATGATTTCATGGCTGATTGTGATTATACATGTGAGGAGGATATTGACTGTAGTGTTTCAGATTATAGTGATGCTGAGGAAGACTTGGAACTTCGTGTGGAGGTAGAAACATTTGTAGCAAAAATGAATATAAGGTAAAACCCCTTATTTAATGAGCCTTTGTTTTCATTAGATGATAGAAATGACAATCCTTATTGGTGTAGCAATAATCATATCTTTGTAGATGACCAGGAGTTTGAGGAATGTGAAGTGAAGCAACCCCAAAGGTATGATGTATGTAGAAGCAATGTTGAAGCTATTAAGCCCTATGAGGATGATGGTTTGAGCTTTGAAAAAAGTCTTGTTACATTTGAAGATGAGCTTCCTTTACAGGACATTAGGATGCATGATAGAATTGGTGAGCCACCTGATTTGAAGGAACGTAGCTCCTTGACAATTCAAGTTGGAGGGTTACCTATGGATGTGCATTTTCTCTCATATGAAGGACAAAATTTAGAGGATCACTCTATTGATGTATTTCAGCCTTTTACCTTTGATCAGTGTGATCCATCAGACTCAAAGCTAGAGTATGACTGTAATATTCCAGAGAAACATCATGTTGAGGTACTCCAATAAGGTGCTACTCATGAATGCTTGAGGTTTGATATGAATGTGGCAGGTGAAGACAATATTGCTAATGCTAATCATCTACTGGACTATGAGTATTTTAACTTCTCTACTCAGTTTGACATAGTTTTAAGTGTCCAGGAAGCTGACCATGTAGATTATTATGTAAATTGGCATGATATTTTGAACCAGTATGCTATTCTCATGTTTTATGAAGATACATCTCAATCAAGATTTAAGTGTACAAATAAGAGAAGCACAAGACAGTTTGGAGGTGACACATTCAACAGTCTGGATGAACAGACATTCTGGGAAGCATTTCAAACCTTTGCTTGAAATAGTCAGATGAAAATAGGGCATGTGATAGAGGGAAATACTATTTTTTCATTTTTGGTGGCCCGAGGCCACCCAATGAAAATTAATAGATAAGATTTTGATGCAAGACAGAGCAGTTATGCAGTAGCCCAATGGATTTGGCACATGGTCTTCATCCCGGAGATAACTAGAATCTCTCCATGCCTGTAAGAGGCATGCATCCCCAAGCATGAGCCACTATTATCACCCTCAAATTTTGTATATTTGAAGTGCCTATTTCTTCTCGATGTGTCGACAGAGGCTAGGTCAGCATGCTGCTCAACCTACCTCGGAGCCCACCTTCAACAATTAAAATTTTGCAACTCAACGATCGGTTTGCAAATCCATTCAGTAGGAAGTTTTTTGGTACATATAGTAACATGTCTGCTCACTTTTGTGCTTCCAGGATGAGTTTTGATGGGCCATTAATACTTTTCTGATTGTGACCGGGCTAGATTTGGTGTTCTAGAAAGTTTCAAATCTCACAATTATGGGGGCAACCCATTTCTCATTTTGGTCCAAAACTTCTCCAGTTCTAGTTTCATTAAAATTGGAGATCATATGATGCATTATTTTAATGTGTTTCAGTTGCGGCGAAGGCATTTGGCAAGCTAGTTTACAAAGGAAGTCCTTGAAATCTTTCAGCGATGTGGATTTTGAGGAAATGAGTTTGCTCTAAATAATTAATAATGACCCTATGCAAATTTTCATTGCCCTTCGATGTCTCGTATGCCCGCAGTGAACAAACGATGTTTGCCTTGGAGGAGAAATTAACCGAATGCCATTTTTCCTAAGTTGCCAAATGCATTATTTAAAAGGAAAATATTTACATATTTTAATTGGCAAATATGAGATGATAAATGTTTTAATATAAACATTATTATAATGTTTATACATTATAAGAAGCAAAGCAAAAGGAAATAAAGCTCAATCTTAAGCATTTCACAACATCACATGGGTGTATTGCCTGCTCCCCTGATGTAGTGTGATGGTGGGAAATGGGCATCTCAGGGCAGATTTTGATTTGCAATCTCTATCACAATGAAGCTTGAGGCATTTTGATCTTAGTGGAGGGTTTTTTGAGGTCCTTTGGGCCATATTCAGGCAATTGTTGTCACCAGAAGGAATGGTGCTCACGTTTTTGGTCTTCTGACAAACTTTTGGAGGCTCTATTTGGTCCAAAATTGTTGTTTCATGGTTTAAATTCATTCTCTGACCATTCCTAATGCTTGGGTAGGGATTTTAAGCATGTTTGTGATGAATTTTAGTTGCTAGAATGGCCAAAAATGCCCCTGCATAAGGAAAAACGACCTAGTAACAAAAAATTGAATTAAATACATTGTGTGAAGCTGCTATAATCTGTTCTCTATATTTCAAAAGGGCTGAGTTCAATCAAAGAAGCTTGAAAAGAGGCCTCCCAGGCCTCATTTCTCAGTCGCGCATAGGGATCAAGGAGCCATCAGACATGTTGTGCGACAGTGTGAAATGGAGATGCCCAACAGTTGTAATATTAAAATGTGGACAAAGTAAAAACGGGAAAATAAATTAAAACATTTTTCTCCATATTTTATATTTTTTTGGTCTTCTCTTTTTTGTGCATTTGGTAATTTCCGCATGCTCATTGGCAGCACTTGTCATGTAAAATTCACCTACTATCAGGATGTAATAAATTTTTAGGGCAACATGCTCTTGTTTCTATAAGAGAGCATGTTGTTTCATTTTCTGAGGGGACTAGACTGTAAATACAAGGTATTCACACATTTGGGAGATAGCATTCTGTAGGAGCAGATGTCTGATTTTGGATTGCAGGATTGCATTTTGCTTTGTAAGTGAACAAAATTATGTATAACAGTCTTTCTATTTTAGGTTGAGATAAATGAAAAACACTTTTTATGTGTGTTACATATGGTTGTCTCCTTGGGTATGAACATTTTTCTTTTAAGCAAAGTTGCTAAGGGTTTCTAAGCTTATTTGCATACATTTTCTATGTTGTGTATTTGATTTGCTACATCTTTTCAAGGAATGGATTAAAATTGCTTTAAATCAAATATAGGGAAAAGTGTGTTATATCAAGGGATTAGTGAAAGTGGAGCCATAGGTGATACCCTTTCTTGGGCCATTGCTGTAAGATAATAGTAATTTTTGTTAAGCCCTTTGGATATGAAGTTGTGTTGTTATTAGGAAACATTTGTATTGGTTGAATGTCTGACTCTGTTACCCAAACAAGGCACTGATTTGGAATCTATTTTTCTAAAGGTCCATAAACACATTTAAAATAAAGACAAATCATTTGAATCAAACCATTTCATGTTTTTTTATGTTTTAGGTTAGGGTCTTGCATGTTCTTTGATATGAATAAGTTAGATAATCCAAGAATATTGCCAGTCTAGGGTTTATCTTATAAATCTTGGTGCATACATGAGAGCATTCTGCTTGGTAATGAAAAGTTATATATATGGATTATGAATGAGGGATACCCCTCTAGGTGTGGAAGAACTTGAAGTGAAGGGGAGATAAGAAATAATCTCCCACTCTGTTGGTTGAGTCTTCCATTGAACTTGAGCATAAGAAGTGGAAAATCTTTAGAGTTTGATGTGTACATATTTGTGAACCAATAGAGTCAATGGTTACTTATGGTAACCCTTCTTGTATCAAATTTATTGCATCCTCTATTGCACTAGTTTTCTTCAAATTTTCTTGTAAATATTATTTTCTTGCAAAGGCATGTAATATGTCACTGAGCTGCAATTTGTGTAAGGGAGAGATGCTTGTCAAGTTTATTTGCCTCTCATGGGTAGGAATATTCAAAAGTTGAGGTGTGACTACTGGTTAAAATTGCAGTTGCATATCTAATAGGTCGTTGAGTGATCCAGCTTCTGATGCATCTTGCCCTATGTCACCCATTCCTTCTGATTTCTCTCCTTTTTCAGTTTATCCCTTATCCTTTTCATCCTTTTGTTCCTCTTCATTCTTCTTCTTTTCTTCCTAATCCTTCTTGGATTTATCTTCTTCCTTCTCGTCTACATTTCCTGTATTCTCTAAAGGGGAAGAATTATGCCTTGTCTCAGGATTGTCTCTAGGAGGCACACTTTGTCTTGTGGAGGTGTTTAGAGGAGGTAGATTTTGTTTTGTCTTGTCCCTCTGGTGCTCTAGTATCCTTAGGAGGAGCAATCTCCTTATTCTTTTAAAGTTTATCACTGCCATCTTCTTCAGAGGCAGACTGATTGGATATATCTTCAATAATTCCCACCTCAATTTTCATCTCCTTAGGACTTCAACAGTTTTCTTTAGTGTCTCCCTTTTCAGTTTCTTTATCTCTTCCTCATTCCTTGACATTAGAGTATTTAATCTTCTTTTAGTTCTAAATTCCTTTTTTAGAATTTTAGAAACTTTGACTCTATCTTCCTTGGAGATGGTGGGAAAAGTCTTTTCAATTGCACTTTTCTTTATCTTATCTTCTTCACTTAAGGCATCATTCCTTTTTAGTAAGGATATCACCAAGGCTTTTGGGAAGTTGATCTATAATTTTAATTAAATCCAAATTGTGGGCTCCCATGTATCTGACTATTGCTTCTTCAAGGGTAGATTTATAATTGGAAGGCCTTTCATCATAAATACTTGCAACTTCCTTTAGGCAACATACTATGTAATTGCATTCACAGTTGCCTCAAGTTGTAATGAAGCATATTTAGATTTCTTACTTCTTTTTTATTTTCCTTTTCCTTTGTCCTTTGAAGTCTCTTCTTCTTTAATTTCTTCTCTAGTTCTTTTCTTCCTTGTCAGAGACTCAATCTCTTCTTCCTTTTCTTCTTCTTCTTCAATGTCTTCAACATTTACTAGAATTTTCTTGCCTCTCTTGGCCTGACTCTTCTGTCTAGGCATTTTCTTCTCAATGGTCTGAGGTTGTTTAAGGGTCTCTGTGGTACCTCTTTTTATATGTATTTGGAGGGAGTAAAGGTAGAGGTTCTGGTAGATGTTGATCTGCTTGTTCTCCTAGGAAGTTGTGCAGAGGAAGTGGCTTATATTTCTCCTACAGAGTCTTTAGAAGAATTGAGTATTTTCTCCAAGTTAGTTTTCATCTTCTTTGCTTTGGATTTTATCTTTTTTGCTTAATCCTCTGCATCCTTCTTCATAGATTTGTTGATGATTTCATCATATGTCTCGAATCTTTCACCAGAGGAATCTTTAGGTTTATTGAGTAGCATATCAACATATCCTACCAAGTCAAATTCTGAAACCTTATAAGTTAGAGTTGTAATCTAGAAGGTCCTAGGCTCAATAGTCTCCATGCAATATTTATCTTTATCTACCATAAAAGTTATGTTTTTTTTTAATTTTTCCACCACCTTAGCTAGAATTCTTTCTCTTGACTACATCACTTCATGAAATGTTTTGATGAATCCCCAGAATGCAGTACTACAAAGTTTATGATCTAGAAAGCTTCTCATGTAGTCTTTGATTTGATGAGAAATAGGGGTGTCTGATTTCTAAACTATTCCTTTCATTGCAGGTAACTCATTCAAGAAGTAAAACATAAGGCATATAATGAGAGATCCATACCAAAACTTTTATTTGGATTCCTTTGTTTTCTTTAATTTATCTATCAATTATTGCTACAGGAGATCATAGACATCAAAATTTTTTCCCTCTTTGACCATTTGGTATGTAGTATATATTGCAGTTGTTGTGGTTGAGTTAGCCCTGTTGATGTAGTATATTTTGTATGCAATGTTCATAGATGCATATCGGACCCCCAAGTCCTCAATATCATTCATAGTCAAATTCTTTTTGTCAAATTTGGCTCTGGTGAATCTCATCACTTCATTCTTGACATATTTCAGGATAGGCACTAATTCAAAGGAGCATAAACCAATTACAACCTTTATGGCTTCCTTGGTGATCATGTGTGTTGTAAGTATGTGCTAACCAGTGTTGTCATTGGTGTCAACTGTTCCTTCTGATATTGACTAATTTTTTCTTGATTGAGTTGTCATGTTAAGGTGATTTGAATGACTTGAAGAAGTGCTGATAATGCTAGCATATTGTTCATGCTTTTGAGTTTCCAAGTACTTTTGAGAAAATTTGCTCTCCAAGTGGAAATAGTGTGTTGCAGAGTATTCTGGCTTGCAGGATATTGCCTGAGATTTTTCTCTGCATTTCTTCTATGTTGAAGACTGGAGTATGAGATTTGGATATGTTTTAGAGAAGTGTTTGAAGATGCTAAATCTAGAATTTGGTGGTCTTGATTACTGTGTAGTAGAAGTTATATTCACCAGTTTGAAGACTATGCCTGGCAGCATTTGCAATGTGACAGGGAGAAAGTATTGTGCTTCGCATTCCTCCACAATTTGGTTTTTGGTCTTGCGGTTCTAGACATATGTTTATAATGTCCTTAGCTATCTTCATTCCAAATGATTTGTGATTTGGTGCTCCAAAAAGCAAGTTATTGAATAACAGAACTTAGCAGTGTTGTTTGTAAGCTATCTTCAAGTGAGATTTCTTTTCTTCAAGTGAAACTTGCTGTAGCTGGATTTGTTGGCTCCCAAGTGATTTTATGTTGTTTTTGGATGTCTCCAGATCATGTTAAAGGCTTGTTCTTGATCCATAAGCTATGATTAAGTTCTTGGAAGCGTGTGTCTAAATATTCTTGGTGTTTACATAAGTTTGACCGACTTGGGTGCTAACACACTTTGCGGATGTGTTTCATGGATTGTAGAAGCATGTTGAAGTGTGTGAAGATGTATTTGGGTCCAAGGTAAGCTGTGAAGTGTTCATATTTCATTCATTTGCTTTGCAAGTTTGTTTAGGTGTAGACCTAATTTGAATTCTATATGTTTTTTAACCTTGGAGATTGTTCCAAAGATTGTAGATTGTATTGCCGACCTTGATGTATGTTCCAAGGTTGATAATTGGTATAAATAAATGTAATGAATCCATGTGTAGCGAGTGTGGATGCAAAAATGTGAATATGAAAGTGTTTTTGTTGTAAGGCAGTGAAGGTGATATATATTGTGCTTCAATGAAACTGAACTCAGGCATCTTGTAGATGTTATCATATCAGTTCATGGTAGTGAGCCACCCCTCTTGGCAGTGAGCCTTTTTTGCAATGAGCATTCTTTTGGGCAGTGAGCCCTGGGTAGTGAGCCCTTTGGTAGTGAGCCTCTTTTGTTATTCGGTATTGTTACTACATTATATTTTGAGATAACACTCACCGTTGTTTTTCCTTTTTAGGGTTTTCCATGTAAAAATCTAGTGTTCATGTGTGTATGGTGTTGATGTATTTAAGTTTTGATTCTACATTTCATGTTTAATCTTTATAACACATTAAAGGGTTAAAGTAAGTGAATGCAAATGTGATTTTTTTAAGAGAATTTAAGGTTTTTGATACAACTGATTCACCCCCCCTCTCAGTTGTCTTGTACCTTCAACAATGAGGTCGATCCAAATAGAAGAAATCTTCATGAATCTAACTTAGAACTATTCTTACCCAAGCATCATCATATCAAAAATTTGGAAAACCCTTCCAGATGTCAAGATTCTTGGTAGCAATGTTTGCAAATTCTAGTTTTAACTTAAAATCATCTCCCAACAAGTTATCATTCCTGAATTGTTCAAGTTTGAGATGATCATATTCATCTATTGGTGAATGAATATATATACAAACATCTTCGATATGTATCACATTAGCTGGAACATGTGAGAAGGCACCACTTTCATCTATTACAATGGACTTGAAAGGATGTTTCTTTAACCTTAGCCTTGGCCTCTCAATCACATCAATCATAACCAGTGTCACCATTATACTATCTTTAGAAATTAGGGTTTTAACCAGAGAGATTAAAGAGTACATGTAGATGCAGAGGGTAGGGTTTGCTTCAACACTTTTTTGAGAATTCTTTGCTTTTGTCAATCTCTTCATCTTTCATGATTTCATTCAAATGAAGATGAGAATGATCAAATACTATCTATATACATCTCTCACCAACAAATTTTCTTCTACATTAATTGCCTTCACAGTTTTTCCCTAGTTTACATTTTTCATGTACTAAAGCCAATAATTACTAAGCAATCCTCAGCAAGTTGATCAACTTCTCTAGAATTTTTATCAAGCTCATCTACATGTTGAATGCATCCAGAATCATGAGGGGGAGGTGAACGATTTGTAGTAGCAGCTCCCCTAAGTCCATGTATCCTTTTGGTAGATTCCCATATCACTATAAACACTAAAAACTTCTGTAATCTTCTGCATTTAGAGATTTTTCTCTAGAGTTTTATTCAACCTTCTTTAAATAATTATCTTAGGACACACATACCAACATTAGCCAAAATTATAATAAATTCAACATCTTATTTATTCAAGGGTTTGATAAATTTTATAGTTGTAGCTCCTCTTGAACCAATACTTCATCTTTTTAGTTACTAGAGGATCCACCTGCACTAGGCAGAGGTCTGGAAACATCACATACTTTCTTATTCCTCCACACTTTGTTCATTTCCATCCTTTGCTGAGCAGTATCAACTTTCTTTTCGGAAACAAGCCTCACATTCTTTTTAGAGTGCCTTATTTGATTACACTCATGACAGGTGCATTTTGTTTGCTGAGCATTTCCATCTCTCCTTGCCTTTGATCTGTAATTAGCTACTTTGTGGCCAAACTTATTACAAGTATAACAGTATCCATAAAAGGATTGAGCATTATCCCTATTATTCCTTGGCATTTTACTTTTTCACACATTAGCCTTATGTCCTATCTTATTACAGATATAACACCTAATTGAGTTTTGATTTGTCTTACTTCTACATTCAGCAACTTTATGACTAACTTTATTGCAAGTGTAACATCTTAGAACATTTTGATTTATCTTCTTCCTACAATAAATAGCTTTGTGCCCAAACTTATTGCAGGTAAAACAATAGCCATTAAAGCCTTGAGAATACTTGATGTGAGTTGGTTTCCTTGTAGGTGGAGGATCTCTGAATTTTTTCTTCATATTCTTCATCTATCTTTGGACAGGAATGAATTCATCTTCTTTTGTAACTCTATAGGTTTTCTTCTTAGAGTTTTAAATGTAAGTCTCTTCCTTCTTTGTTTCAGCCTTACCTTATGATTGGAAGTTATCATATAGATTTGTAGAAGCATTGAACATTGGACTCTTCCACTTTTCAAAACCAAGGCCTAATTTTTCATTTGCTGGCTTTTGAGAATAATGATTTCATCAAGGATTTCATGTCCTCCTTTTAGCTTTAGTCCCTTGTCAATCTTCTCTTTTGCCTTTTCCAGTTCTTTCCTTAGAATGACAACTTCTTCCTCAAGTTTTGAACATTTAGTTGATTCCTCACTGAGCTTAATGTTTAAGCAGTCTTCAATCCTCTTCTCTTCTTCAACCATGATATTTAGATTTGAGATCATTTTGTTTGCCTCTTTGAGCTTTGTGTCACCCCCTTTATCTCCTTCTAATAGAGTTTTCAACTTGCCAATTTCTTCTTTTTATTCTTTGGCCTTTGCCTTCAATTTGTTAATTGTTTCCATTGCCTTTTCAAGCATATCTTCATATTCTAAGTTTAGTTATTTTACTTCATCTAGATCACTAAGGGCTGACTTGAGTTCTCCTTCAAGGTCTACTTCACACTTAGTAGACTCAATGTCCCAACCTTCAGGTTCCATTGCTTCTAGATCTAGTTTTGGTACAGATATATCATTATTCATCACTTCAGATTCCATGTGTTCAAATATAGTATCTACCTTAGCGGTTAAGCTTCTCAAAGGTACTTGGCTTTGATACCAATTGTTGAACATAATAGGGTGTTGAGAGGGGGGCTGAATCAACAAACTTAAAATCTTTAAACAAACATTTGTTGATAAAATTGAAGAACTTGGAGAACATAAAGGAAAACATGCAATTCAAGAATCAATACATGACACTAGTATTTTTACGTGGAAAACCTAAAATAGGGAAAAACCATGGTGAGGATTAGCTCATGATATATTATGCTCACTGCAAAAATATTACAAATTTATTTTAGGGCTTCAACCTAAGGAAGCTACTACTCCTTGATGTGCAACTTTGATTTAGAGCTACAACCTAAGGAAGCTTCTACTCCTTGAATACTCAGCTCATTGCAATTGGATTTACAATGATAATATATGGACTGCTATGGAGACATATCTATCTTATGTTGATGGTACAATCTGCTTTTCCTACTCAATATATATCTTCAAACTAATTTTGCACACTTCATATCTCATTCTTTGCTTTGCTATGTTCATATTCACCTTATCACTTCATAAATGGAATTTATCTTCTATAAATATCCTTCACAACATATTGAAACATTGATTAGGTTGGCATCATAATCAGCATTGGATGAAACATGTAGCTTATCAAGCACTGATAAGCCTCAATAGATACAACATGATGAGAAAACTTGTTGTGGACCTCATGGTTTCATGAAAAGGATCAAGAAACATCTTTTCATACCTTCCAAACTTGAGGAAACTAATCAGGAGCCTCTGTATACACCAAGTACTTAACCAGATGACTCATACTACTCAAGATTGTTAATTGTTCACCTTTGTATTATCAGGGAGAAACTAAAAACTCTATGTAGACCAAGAATTCAATCATACATGAAATCAACATCATTCATACACCTTATTGATGAAGTATCAACTCAATCTAGACATCCACAAAATAGGAAACATGACTATCTATAGAAAGCAGAGCATTTCGGACCACATGTGATACTTCACATCTCAAGATATGATGTTGCGGTGCAATACAAAACTTGAAACATTTTAAGAATGTACTTAAACATCAATATATGCTTCTTATTAGATCCACACACCTTTATCTAATGATTCCAAAGGAATTCAAGAGTTTGACATGGATAACTAGGAGTCTGAAGGACAATTATACTCAAGTCTTTACTTGCAGACATAACTACTTAATGTGGTTCTAGAAAATGGAATTTGTCAACTTGCATATCATACCTAATATATCTTAGACCATATAATACCTTTGCACAAGCTCTAATGGTTGAACTATACATGTTTTTGTTGAAAGGCACAAGACATGGTGCAGCCATGGTTAGGAGGGTCCTCAAAGAGAACTATCTAGACTGTACCACTAGAGTAAACACAATAGAAACAACTCAAAGATATGAAACAAATACAAATTCAGTCATTCAGTATATCATAGAATCCAAATACAAGTTGGCTAGCAACATGTGAGCTTATAATTAGGGCTCACATCCCTGATTACAAAATATCAGGATATGTACAAGATATAAATTTGAGGTTCCTTCGTAAGGAATTCAAACAATCAATCTTCTAAATCATCATATCTATGCCAACTACTCTCATAGGGATCTATTATGTCATTATATATCATTTCTGGGATATTAGATTCCTGTGCATCAGCCAAGGAAGATCATAAATTCTGATGAAGAGTTGTAACGTGTGTACACAGATAGGTCAGACCTAATCATGAATAACTCATCTGCAAATGAATGGAATAATGTACGGATATTGGGGAAGGTCAGACATGAACCATAGAACATTGAAAGATGTATCATTTAGCTCCACAAGTCGAGAGATGCTCTGCATGTCTTCTCCTTTAGCTGATTGTTTGAGACTGTCAAGATGCTCTGTTCCAAGAAAATAGTTGATCTTCTGATAGCGATATCTTTCTGGTTCCTTAATCAAATGCTCTGAGATTTGGATATGATGTGTATGGATGTCTTTAGATGCTAAGTCCAGTTTCGCAATGTCTAAAATGCAACTACGGTAGAATGTAGACCAAAATACAGAAACTACTACTGACTGAACCGCCTGAACTAAATTGGAAGATGAAAAGAAACAAACTAAAATGCAAATGTTTTTGGTTGATGCAAGATTGCTCTTGAACTAGGGATGCTCCTACATAAGACATTCAAGGTTATTGAAAAAGTGAGTCCCTCACTTTGCTGGGGCTAGAGGAAAACCAAGACGGTCCACCTCAACCTGAGAAATCCATGATGAGTCTTCTTCTAGTTTGCCTTTCCACTTCACAAGGTATTCTTTGTATTTTATTCCTCTGGTGTTGCATCCAACTCTGCTGTCCAAAATATCTTAAATTTGCTTCGGTACTTGTTGTTCTAACTACTTCAAGTCTTCTTCAATGCTGTTACTAAACTCTGTTTCATAATACTAGTATAAGTCTTCAATGTTGAAAATAGGTGATATACCCTATGTCTGGTAATTCCACTTCATATGCATTTCCTGAATCAAATTTCCTGAGTATCCTACAGTGTCCAAACTTCTTCATCTTCAACTTGTTATATATTCCAACTAGAAACCTTTCTTTTCTTAAGTATACCATCACTTAATATCCAACTGCAAATTCCTTATGTCTTCTCTTCTCATCTACTTTCTCCTTATACTTGTTATTCATATCCTCCAAATGCTTCTTTACCTAATTATGCACTATCTCCATATGTTCTACAAATTCTTCTACTTCTACACTTCTTTTTTCTACCATACTGGTATCTCTCAACTTTGCAACTCCTCTAGGGTATACTCTGGTAACAATCTAAAAAAGTGTTCTTCCGGTACTCCTATTCACTAAATTATTATATGCAAACTCTTCTTGTGAAAGAATCAAATCCCAACTTCCTATATTCTCTCCAACTAAACATCTCAACAAGTTTCCCAAACTCCTATTCACTACCTCTATCTATCCATCAGTCTATGAGTGAAATGTTGAATTGAACTTCAAATCTGTCTTCATCTTCTTCCAAAGTGTCTTCCAAAAATATCTAATAAATCTTGTATCTCTGTCTAAAATTATGCTCTTAGGTAATCCATTCATTCTCACAATCTCCTTGAAATATAGGTCAGCTACATGCATTGAATCAGTTGTCTTCTTACAAGGTATGAAATGTGCCATCTTCAAAAATCTATCCACCACTACAAATATTGAATCATTTCATCTTTGTGTCTTAGGTAATCCCATTACAAAATCCATAATTATGTCTTTCCAAGGTCTCTCCGGTACTATCAAAGGTTTATACAATCTAGTATTCTGACTATTCCCTTTTGCGACTTGACAAACTCTACAACTCTTCAGAAATTTCCTCACATCCTTGTGTATCTGAGGCCAAAAGTAGTTTTCACTCACCAAGACCACTATTTTATCAATGCCAAAATGTCCTGCCAAATCCACCACTGTGCTTCTCTTTGAACAAATTATCTCTCATGGAACTTCTAGGTATGCATAATTGATTTCCTCTGAATAACATATATTCCTGAATGAAATAATCCAACCACTTACTCCCATTTGTCACAAAGAGTTCCTTACATGCTTTCCAAGGTTTTGCAAAATCAGTGTCTACCTCATACATGTTATTCAATTCATCAAATCCTATCACTTCATCTCTCATCTCTGTCAACGAGTTTCTTCTCGTACTCAATGCATCTACAACTTTGTTTGATTTTTTAGTCCTATGCTTCAACACAAAAGTATAACTCTGCATGGACTCTACCCATCTCATATGTCTCTGATTCAACTTTCCTTGACTATTCAAATATTGCAAAGCTTGATGATCTGTATACAACACAAACTCCTTAGGTAGCAAGTAATGTCTCCACTTCTTCAAGGCTTGAATTATGGCATAGAATTCTTGGTCATAAACTAAATATCTCCTCCTTGCATCATTCAACTTTTCACTAAAATATGCTACTGGTCTACCTTCTTGACTTAACATTACTCCAATTGCATTCCCACTTGCATCACAATCTACTTGAAATACCTTATTGAAATCCGGTAATGCCAAAATAGGTTGCTCTGTTACTTTTTGCTTCAACAATTCAAAACTTTTATCTACTCCTGATGTCCACTTAAATTCTTTTATGTCACCTCTCATTGTCTCTATCATAGGGTTACAAATTAAACTAAAATTTTTTATGAACTTCTGGTAGAAACTAGCCAATCCATGAAATAATCTAACTTCTCCAATGCTCTCTAGTGTAGGCCATTCAATAATTGCTCTCACTTTCTTAGGGTCCATCTTCAATCCTTTTACAAAAATAACAAATCCCAAGTACACTAGTTCTTCCTTCATGAAACTATATTTCTTGATGTTTATCAACAATTTATCTTCTCTCAACCTCTATAATACTTATCTCAGATGTTGTAAATGTTCTCCTTTTGTCTTACTGAAAATTAGAATGTCATCCAAATATACAATAACAAACTTACCCAAGTATTTCTTCATAACTTCATTCATCAATCTCATGAAAGTACTCGATGCATTTGTCAATCCAAAGGAATCACTAACCACTCATACAATCCTTCACTTGTCTTAAAGGCAGCCTTCAATTCATCTCCTTCTTTGATTTTCATCTGATGGTATCCACTCTTCAAGTCTATCTTTGTAAAATATTTTTCTCCACTCAAACAATCCATAATATCATCCATCCTAGATAAAGGAAATCTATACTTAACTGTGATCTTGTTTATTGCTCTAGAGTCTATACACATTCTCCATTCTCCATCTTTCTTTGCTACTAACATTGCAGGTATTGTACAAGGACTCAAACTTCCTTTGATCAAACCTTTCCTCAACAACTCTTGTATCTATCTATTCAATTCTTCATTTTCTGCCTGTGTCATTCTATGTGCTGCTTTGTTAGGCAAACTACTCCAGGTATAAGATCCATGTGATGATTGATACTCCTGATTGGTGGTAATCCTTTAGGTACATTGTCTGATATGATGTCTTCATACTCTATCAGCAACTATGTTATCTCCTCTAGTTGTGATTCTTTAGTCTCCTTCTTCAATGTTTTAGGCTTCTTAGGGATCAAAGCATAACACATATTCTCATGTTTCAAACCATCCAAAAATTTTCTTCCATCTACCAAACAGATTCTAGCATTCCCACATACTTCACCCTTAGGATCAGCCTCTAAAGGAATCAAAGTAATTCTCTTTCCATTTGTTGTTATAGTGTATGTATTCTTTCTTCCAGCATGTATAGCTTTTCTGTCATATTGCCAAGGTCTACCCAACAAGATATGACAAACATCCATAGGCATAATATCACACAATACTTCATCATGATAAGATCTAATATGAAATTTCACTAAACATTGTTCACTCACCAGTACCTTATGCTCATCCTAAATCCATGCTATCTAATAGGGCTTAAGGTGTTTCAATCTTTCCAACTTCAGCTTAGTCACCATCTCCTCTGAAACTAGGTTATCAAAACTACCACTATCAATTAAAACTTTACAACATTTACCTCATGATTTGCATCTTATTCTAAACAAACTTTTCCTCTGTAGTGGTTCCTCATTTGTCTCTGCTTGAAATAGTGCTCTCCTAATCAAAGTAATTCTTCTTTCTTAGGTTTACCAACTGAATCCGGTGATCCAACAAGTTCTTCTTCCACATAAGCTTCTCCTCCACCGTTCTCTGTCCTCTTGCTTGTACTCCCCTGATTACATTCAAATGCTCTATGTCCTTCACCTCCACACTTCAAACAAGTGCCTCTAAATGTTCTCCTATTAGGTTCTCTTCCTTCTCTTTTGTATCCTACACTCTCATATAGACTAGGGTTTCCTTTGCAGTAAAAAATTATGTCATCTCTCCAGTATATATTATTATCTCTATCCTCCTTCTTGAATGTGTTCTCTTATCTTTTCTACTCCACATATGATCTCTCTCCTCTAGAAAATGCTCTACCTCTCTGAAATTTACCTCCTCTACCTATGTCTCTAATCATGCCTCTTGTTCAACTTCTCTTCAACTTTTAGGGCAAACTGATATGCTTCCTCCAATGTTGCTATCCTTACCAAGCTTAGTTCCTCTTGAATGTTCAATCGCATTCCATTGATGTATCTAGCCACTTTTGCCTTTCTTTCTTCACTATGTCCTATCCTTATGATCATCTTATGAAATTATTTAGTATATTCCTTCACAAATTTCTCCTTTAGTTTCAGGTTTCACAATCTCTTCAACAATTCCAACTCATAGTCAACAGGTATAAACTAATTCTTCAATTTTGTCACCATCCTATCCCACTTTGTAATCTTTTCTTTTCCTCTTTTGTTTCTATCCAAATGAACTTCTTTCCACCATATAGCATCTTGTCCTTTCAACTTTGTCTTTGCAAATTTCACCTTCTCCGGATCTTCAACTTCTTCATATTCAAAGTATTCTTCCATGTCATTTATCTAGACTATCAACTCTTCAAGGTTCAAATTGCCGGTGTAATTAGGTACATCAACTCTAGGTATCTTTTTGCTCTTTGAAATAACTTGCAACAACTTGATTTGATCTGATTCTTCTTCTTCATCACCTCCTAGGGTTTCACCAATTTGTTCAATAGATTGAAATTTTGCTTCATCGTCACTTTCAACATTAGGTCTAGGTATCAATCCTCTTCACCTATCTTCCTCAATAGAATCTAATCAAATTATCATTATTTTCATCATTTCCATCATCTCATCCATTCTACCAGCCATTGTTCCAATAGTAGGGACTCTCCTTAGAGGCATTCTTCCTAGGATCAAGTGCAAACTGCCTCAAGTTCAGCGATCGGGCTACAAGGTGACAATTGCCTCATAATCAGTGATTGGTTGGGACACAAGTAACCTGCCTCAAATTTGGTGATCTATCCATAGCAAGATCTTACATAATTTCTTTTCCAACTTCACTCAGTTCACTACTAAAGATTCAAACTTTTACTCTGATACCACTTGGTGCAGTCATGATTAGGAGGGTCCTCAAAGAGAACTATCCAGACCCTGCAACTAGAGTAAACACAATGGAAACAACTCAAAGATATGAAATAAATGTAGATTCATTCATTTAGTATATCATAGAATCCAAATACAAGTTAGCCGGCAACATACAGGCTTACAATTAGGGCTCATAGGCTTGATTACAGAATATCAAAATATGCACAAGATATAACTTTGATGTTCCTTTACAAAGAATTCAAACAATCAATCTTCTAAATCATCATATCTATGCCAATTGCTTTCCTAGGGATCCATTACATCATTATATATCATCTCTAGAATATTAGATTCCTTCGTGTCAGCCAAGGAAGATCACAAACTCCAATGAAGAGTTGTAACATGTGTACACAGATAGGTTAGACCTAATCATGAAGAACTCCCCCAAAAATGAATGGAATGATGTGCAGATCTTGAGAAATCTTCGATATGAACCATAGAACATTGAAAGATGTGTAATTTATCTCCATGAGTTGAGAGATGTGTTGATAACTGAGAGGGGGGGTGAATTAGTTATCTTAATTAATTTAACTTTCTGTTCTTCTTTAACAACTAGTGCATCATCAAAACAAAGAAGCATTCATAATTATGAAAGCAGAAACAAAGTCAAGATACATAACACAATGATTTTGACATGGAAAACCCTGTTAAGGGAAAAACCATGGGGTGACTAACCCAAGATTGTATTCTCTATTAAAAGAATAAGATACTACAAAATGGCACTTGCCAATTAGGGCTCACTGCCCGAGCACACTGCTCACAAGAGGCTCACTGCCTACAATAGTTTATACAAGGAAACTAGATACTTGAACTGATGAGAAGCATCCACATATGCTGAGGTTCAGTTTTGGTTAGGCTCAATACACTGATCTGCTGCACTTCATTCTTCCTCTTCTTTGGTACTGCTGTCCTGTCACATACCGGACCTGCCTTACTACTTCCACACTACTCTTCTACTTTTATTCTCACACAACAACACAAAACACACACCTTCATATCAAAATCAATCTGGTATATATATATATATATCCGTACCAAGGATTTCATCCACTTTCTAGTCGGCATCCAGAATACTTACTATTTTCCCAAATTCTTGGTCTGTCAGCTGAATCCTTTCTTATCAAGTGATGCGTATCAAAGAGAAGCTCATAGAAGTCATCAATAATGTCGGCTAATCATGAATGATACCTTAGTAAGCTTGATCACCATCAATATCTCATCCGGATCAAGGTCTGATGCTCTACCGGTCAGTTCTTCCTCAGTCTACTCTACTAAATAGGAACCCAATACTTAGGTGCTTATATCTCTTCACTCTTTCATCACCGGAGGCTCAATCCTTGGAATCTATCAGTCAATGTACTCCTCTTGACTTCCTCAAGTCTACACTTTACATAGATACTTCTTCTGAGAGATCCGGACTTGATTATCGGACCTTGCTGCATACTCTGTTCTTGGTCACTGGACCAAGTTACTCTACAATCTAACTTCCGGTATAGACACACCATGTCCTGTGGATGGGTGAGATGAACTTTGTTGCCATCAATGACAACACTCATGAAGCTACAATGTGTCTCTTGCCAACAAGATGCTCCATAAATCTTCTCCTTTAGCTGATTGTCTGAGACTGTCAGGATGCTCTGTTTTGAGAAAACAATCGATCTTCAGATAGTGATATCTTTCCGGTACCTTAACCAAATGCTCTGAGATTTGGATATGATGTACATGAATGTCTCTAGATGCTAAGTCCATATTCACAAGGTCTGAAATACAACTATAGTAGAATGTAGACCAAAATACAAAAACTACTACTGACTGAACTACCTGAATTGATCTAGAAGATGAAAAGAAACAAACTGAAATGCAAATATTTTTGGTTGATACAAGATTGCTCTTGAACTAGTGATGCTCCTACATCAAGACATCTAAGAGGGGGGTGAATTAGTTGTATCAAAAACTTTAACTTCTTTAAATAAAATCACTTTCACAATCACTTAATTTAACTCCTTATTTTGTCATGAAGATCAAACATGAATAAAATAATCTAAACATAAACACATCAATGCCATACATACATGAACACCAAATTTTTATGTGAAAAAACCTAAAAAGGGAAAAACCATGGTGAGTATTAGCTCACAATATAATGTAGTAACAATACCAAATAACAAAAGAGGCTCATTGCTAAAGGGCTCACTGCCCAGGGTTCACTACCCAAATGAAAGGCTCACTGCCAAAGGGTGGCTCATTGTCAGGGGTTGGCTCACTGCTGAAGGTTGGTGGCTCACTGTCATGAACTAATATAGTAGCATCTACAACATGCTTGAGTTCAGTTCCATTGAAGTACAATATATCTCCTCTACTCTGCTCTACTTTTACAACTGACACTTTATCTTTGCATATTCACACCTTCTCACCTCACTCACGAGTTCATTACATACATTAATACCAATAATCAATCATGGAATGTACATCAAGGTTGACATTACAATCTACAACCATTGGAATTATCTCTAAGGTTGGTATACATACATAAATCAAATTAGGACTAGATCTAAATGAACTTGTGGAGCAAATGAATGAAAGAGGAATACTTCACAGCTTAGCTTAGATCCAAATAAATCTTCACACATTACAATATGCTTTCATAATCCATGAATCACCTCCATAACATGTGTAACTAACCAAGTCAGCCAGAACTAGTGTACACATCAAGAACACTTAGATACATGCTTCTAAGAACTTCATTATAGCTTGTGGATCAAGTACCACATGCCTTTAATACATTTTGAAGACATCCATGAACAACATAGAATCACTTGGGAGCTGACAAATCCAATTGCAACAAATCTCACTTGAAGTCAACAAATATCACTTGAAGATATATTTCTCAACAAACATTGTCAAACTTTGCAAATCAATAATTTTCTTTCTAGAGAACCAAATCACAGATCCTTTGGAATGAAGATAGCTAATGACTTTATAAACTTAAGTCCAGACCTACAAGACCAAAATCCAATGTGCAGAGAAATGTGGAGCAGAATACTCTCCCTATCACTCTGCAAACATTACCAGGCACAGTCTTCAAATAGGTGATTAGAACTTTTTATGCACAGTGATCCAGACCACCAAATTCTAGATTTAGCATCTCCAAACACTTCTCTAAAATATATCCAAATCTCATGCTCCAATCTTCAACATAGAGGAAATGCAGACAAAATACTCAGACAGTGTTCTTAACATGATAACTCAATCAATCAACAAATAGAAATATCATAAGATACAGTTAGCATCAATGACAACACAAACATGTTGACATCAATGACAACACTAGTTAGCACATACTTGCAACAATTTCATCCTCCACAAAACTTAACCCTATGCAAATGGGCTTTGGAACAGTCTACATTGCTTCTGTCTAGATGGTGGTTGATATTCTGTCTCTTGTAACTTTTTATGATGATGATGTGAGGACTTGAAAACTTAGATTTATCATTTCAATACCTTAAAGTAGCTATCTTCAGAACCACAAGATGAAATCTTTCTCTACAGAGAAATACGGATCAACACAAGGTGACTTTGGCTTCGGATGTGTAATGTGAATGCCTTAGATTTCTACTTCTTACCATTGAGTACAGTACACCCAACTTATATATATATATATATATATCTGTGTGTGTTTGTGGATATAGGAAACACACAAAGACATGAGTGTTTACCTCCACATCATTCTCAATCCCAAAACTAATTGTCTTCCCATAATTAGACTGTTTTCTCTTCTCGGACTAGTTTGCCTTGACCATACTAACTTTTCTTTTGTACAAGTTTGTCTATACATTTCCATCTTTGATGTTGAGATCAATGTATACTATGTGGACATCAATGACAACACACATTGCCAACAAAGTGGCAAGAGGAGTGGAATTCGTTACAGTAGGGGCAAAGGTGAGGAGGGCATGGTGTGGAAGTGATGGCTACTTTATTTTGTCTAGTTGGCAATATTTTAGTTGTTAGCAGGGATCTTATACCCTAGCCAGGGGGCATGGTCCTTGATCCTACCATGGTGTAGAGTGTGAGTACCCTGTGTACCCTACTTGTGAGAAAGCCTTCATGACCTTAAAATTTATTTTTTGTTTTTTAATTTTTTTGAATAAATTTTTTTTTAAAAGAACAAAGAATAAAATATTTTTCACCCTATTGTATCATACACTTGCATAGGGGTTGTATGACTTCTTCAAGAAAAAAATATCCCCAATTTCTCTTGAGCCCAAAACTAACAAAATTTTATACAAATCTGGGGGGTTTTGGGCCTTTTGGACTCAATTGAAAGGTCCAATTTGCATCAAAGTACCCCAAAATGAAGGTGATGTGTAAAATATCCAAACAAACCCTACATGCAAAACCTACCAAATTAGGCTATAAAAATCTTGAAAAACCAAGATTAGACAAGGGACAAGGTCCCACTAGGCATACCAAAATCTAAGATAAAAAAATTAAAGCAAATAAGAAGGAAACAGAAGAACAAGAATCCTACTTTAGATCTCATTACTACCTGAGGAATGAAAATACATGTAAAACCTAATGAACTCTTACCAATGCAAACCTTTGTATGGTTGGATATGCTCTTGGATTTGGTTGATGTGGTTGCTTCAAGATTGTACAAGATTCAAGTTGCATGCACCTATATTGATAAGGGTTTGACAAAGGCATAAAGGAGATCATTCTAGCAACATGTACCCATAGATTCTCATCTCCTTTTGGTTGAGGATGAGGATTGAGAAAACTAAGGAATGCAAACACATGTAAAAGCTAATGAAATCTACCAATGTAAACCTTTGGATGGTTGGATATGCTCTTGGATTTGGTTAATGCAGTTGCTACAAGATTGTGCAAGATTCAAGTTGCATGCACCTATATTGATAAGGGTTCAATGGAGTCTTAAAGGTGATCCTTCATCATTCTAGCAACATGTACCTACAAATTCTCATCTCCTTTTGGTTGAGAATGAGGATTGATTTATAGATGTGTGGATGGTAGGATGGAGGGATAAGATTTGTTAGAATGAATGGTTAGGATTCAATGAGATGAATTAGGGCAAGGTTAGAAGCTTCTAGGGTAAGCTAAAAGGATGGATTGCTAAAATTGAGCAAGAGGAATTAGGGCAAGATGAGAAGATTCTAGGGTTGGGTAAGTGCAAGAAGATGGGGGGCCAAAAAGGGGTCTTAAGTGGCCACTTTTTTTTTGAAATCAGGATATACTGGCCTTGCTAAGAAATTGAGCAGAGTTACACTCAAAATTTTAAGATGCAACAAAACAATGTTCGTAGTGCTCTGAGTCTACTTTCTAAAATACTAATTTTTTTAAAAATGGTGTAGATCAAGTGGTTCAAAAAAGGGAGCCATATAAATTGGTGTTGTTTCTATCAAAAAAACATAACATACCATGTTTTGTGGCTCCCTCAAAAGGTTAACTTTTTTTTAGTATTTTTAAAATCGCTTCAGTGAGAAATTAGCTAACAACATGTAATTTATGCCCAATTTTCTTGATAATTTTTTAATGAATATTTGATTTTTTACTAATTTTCAAAGTGAATACATCTTGAAAAATAGAATTTTGGCCATACTACCCCTATAAATTTTGAAAACTAATTGAAAATCAATATATATTTTTTAATATGTGTAGAATGGAGTCTAGTTTATAAAAAATGTAATTTATTTGAAATTTCAATGAACGGTTAATTTATAAAGAAAACCTGAGACCAAACACTAGTTTTTGCAAAAAATGGACACATAAACAAAAGAAATTAAAGATGAAAGACTTAAGACTGTCAAAATATGAAAAAAATTAAATTGTTAAATAGCTAAGAGAAAGCCTAACATTACCCAGGTGTTCAATTTGTTTGACCTTGAAACATGTGTAAATCTGAGAGTTAGCACAAATGAAATTATGTGAAATCCTATAGAATATGTAAAAACATGTCTTTGGATGTTGGGAAGGCACTCCAAGCCTTTGGGTTAGAAATCCAAAGCAAATCCTGAGCCTAAGGCTTGGGATTCCCAAAGCAACATATAACACGAGTGCGTTATAATGTGCTCACATTATAATGCGCTCGTGTTATGTTTTGTTTTGCATTTTTTTCTTTTTTGCCTGATGTTTGTCAAGTTTGACATAACACGAGTGCGTTATAACACACTCGCATTATGTATCACTTGGAATGTTTTATGTTTAAGGTTTTTAATTATGTTTGATTTATGTATGTTTGTATATATATTTGTATTTATGTATGTATGTATTCCAAATTGTATGTATGTATGTATGTATGAATGTATGTATGTGTGCTTGTATGTATGTATCTATGCATGCTTGTATGTATGTATGTATGCATGTATGTATGTGTGTGTATGCCTGTATGTATGTATGTATGTAAGGGTTTTGGGTTTAGGGTATATAAGTATGTAAGCCTGTATAGTTTTTAGGGTTGAGGGTTGAGGTTTTTGGGTTTAGGGTTTAAGGTATAGGGTTGAGGGTTGAGGGATTAGGGCTTAAGTAATAGGTTGAGGGTAGGGGAGTGAGAGGTAGAGAGGTGAGGGGGAGATAGAGGTGAGAGATAGAGAGGTGAGGGGAGAGATAGAATAAAATGAGAGAGTGAAGTTGATAACTTGAGGGAAATATGGGTAAGGAGGAGGGAGAGGTGGAGAGGAAGGGAAATATCTAGAGAGCTCTTAAGATATATACAAGTGAGTGACCTACAGCCTAGGGAGAGAGGGGTGAGAGAGATAGGGGAGAGATGGGGGTGAGGTAGATAGGGGAGGAAAGGTGTGGATAATGGTTGAGGGTCTAAGGATTTAGGGTTTAGGGTTTAAGGGTTGAGGGATTAAGTGTTGAGGTATTAATGGTTTAAGGGTGAGGGATTAGGGTTGAGGGTTGAGGGATTAGGGTTTAAGGCATAGTGTTGAGGGTTTAGGGATAAGGTTTAAGATTTAAAGTTTAAGGGTTGAGGGTTGATGCTTTAGGGATAGGGTTTAGGGTCTAGGTTTAAGGGATTAGGGTTTAAGGTATAGTGTCGAGGGTTAAAGGTTTAGGGATATGGTTTAGGATTTAAGGTTGAAGTGTTGAGGTTTGAGGCTTTAGGGAGAGTGTTTAGGGTTAAGTGAGAGACCTAGATGGCTAAGGATGGATGAAGAGGCAGACAAGGAGTGACTAAGAGATGTAGAGAGGGGAGAAGGAGAGAGGTGAGGGGGAGACAGAGGTGAGAGGTAGAGAGGTGAGGGGAGAGATAGAATAAAATGAGGGAAAGATGGGTAAGGAGGAGGAGAGATGTGGAGAGGTAAGGAGTTTTGTATAACAAGCTAAAATGTTCTTGCATTATAATGCGAGTGCATTTTGTCTTGCTATTGAAATAGTGAAATAGCCAAGACACATGTGATCCAGGCTCACATTATATGTTTTCTATTGGTTATGTGCGTGTTCTGACAAAAAAGAGATTTTTCATGTTGTTGGGAAGTGCACATGCACATTTTTTACATTCTACCACCTTTGCATGAACTTTCCACCACCTTTTTATGGTTTGCCAACTTAAGAAGGAGGAAATAACATAGTATTCACATCGAATTTGACATATATCAATTCAAGTTTCAATTTTTGTAGTGTTGCAATGTTAATTGTAATAGAATTGTAGGAATTTAACATTATACATTGGTTAATTGTATTGTTATTAGTAATTCTATTTGAGTGATATACAATTGAATGTTGAAAAGGAAGCAAGTTTGTGAAAAACTCAAATTGTTGAGGAGATTGATGCAAGAAGAAAAAAGACTACATAATTGGGTACTCTCTCCATTAGAATCTCCATTTTTTAAGTATGTCAAGTCTTTACACATGTTCTTTACATTTTCCTTAATTCTATTTGTTTTGTGGGAAAAGGGGGGAGATGATAAAAGGGTAAATCCTCCTTTCTCAACAAATATTCAAGGACATATCAACTAAGTTGAATCACACTTTGGAAAGAGGATTCACCTACAGGTTAGGCTATCACTTTGAACAATCTGGAAATTCAGAGATTATCAATTAATGTATCAATTTAATTCTCAAATACCATTAAAACCCTAATTATGCAAAACAATAAGTAAAATGATGAATTACGACAAATGCTTGTAGACTAAAGTAGTAAGCAAAGATTAATGACTGACTATTTTTTGAAGTTTGAGATGCAAAATACTCTAGGACATTGACAATAGCACCCCTATCCAAGGTGGTGTTTTCTTTGTGGAATCTTGATCTCCTTCCGACACTAATGTTCACAGTATTTTTCATTTCTATCCCAAGAGATGTGGAGGACACTGACACTCGAGCCCGAGTCCAAGGCAAGGTGAATTTTAGGATGCTAGAATCTCTTTAGATGTTGATTGTTACTGTCCAAATGATTTTTATGTTTTCAACCTTGGAGGACA
Source organism: Cunninghamia lanceolata (assembly GCA_027924645.1). Classification (NCBI taxonomy): domain Eukaryota; kingdom Viridiplantae; phylum Streptophyta; class Pinopsida; order Cupressales; family Cupressaceae; genus Cunninghamia; species Cunninghamia lanceolata. The sequence goes on along the minus strand of BSBN01000165.1, from coordinate 5,115,100 downwards.
CTGGCATTGGCACTCAAGTCTGAGAAGTGCTTTTCTTCAGGGATTTGGAATTTGCATACTGTCTTACTGTTCCTTACAACTCCACTCTGTCAAGATGCGACACCTATAACCTGCAATCACAAGGAGAGTGGTTGGGGCTTGTGGTGTTTAGATGCTTGCCTCAGTCAAGCCCTAGAGAGATATTCAAGTCTTCCAAACACCATTGTTAGATAAAGAGCATGTATCCCCATGGGATAGATGCAAAACAAATTGATAAATGATTCAAACACAAATAGATATCACCTCAGAGGTGTAGATCTCACATAGATCAAGGATCACATGAGAAGATGAAGCTAAATCTACAATCACAAACACAATAACAATGCTCTACTCTGCAACAATGAGGACTAAAATAATAAGTTAGCGAAAAGTTCACAATCATCTTCTAGTTTTACAAATGAAACCCTAAACATGTTTATATATGAAACTAAACATATTCCTACTAATAATTTCATAATTCAAACTTAAGATGTCGTCCTGGGATCTAATTAATAGTCACCAAACCAACATTCAAATTTGGGACCTGCTTGGAATAGGGTAGGACAAGGGCACTAGCGCCCATGTCCACAAGTCCTTTTACAAGGCAAGATTAGATACCCTATGTGACATGGGTTTCAGGCCACTTTCTTCTGGGAGTCAAAATTAACATATAAGATGCAAAACAAGTGACCTGGGAGCTAAACCTAGGAAGGAAAAGTCCAGGGAAACATTTTTGACATAACATTAGCCCCCACTTTAATGTATGTATAAATAGAAGGCCCATACATGCATTAAAGTATGGTTAAAACACAAAAAACACACCAAGCACTTGAAGCTAATGCATACAAAAAGATTGAGAGATCATTCCTAGCCACCAGTCTTAGGAAGATATTAGAGAAAATACATCGCAGATACCCAAAGATAGTGAAGATAGTAATAGGCATGCAAAACATGGAGAAGATAGTTATAGTCATGCAAAACATGGAGAAGACAGTATTGAAGACACACAAAACACAATAAATATAGTGAATGTAGTGATTATTTCTTTTTCATTTTCATATATATGAATGCAAATGCAAGTATAAGGAAAGTAAACACACCACCCAAAATGTAGGAGTGACTCATCTCCACACATCTTTAGACTACATATGGGGCAACAAACATGAAATACAAATCTCAATGTGTAGGAGGGACTCGTCGCCACATGTCTTTAGACTACACTTGAGAAAAAACACACCATACAAATCCCAAAGCATAGGAGGGAGTCATCGCTACACATCTTTAGACTATGCTTGAGAACAAACATGCTATACAAGAGAGAAAAACACACATGGAAGACATGGAGAAAACATGGCAAACAAGCGATGGAAGGAGCCTATTTCTAGGTTCACCACCATCTCAGGCACATTACAGGCACACCTAAAAGTTGGGCTTCACCACAACAACTACTAAAGATACGCTTAAGGGAGGATAGTCTTAGATCCAACCCCACCTACTCGAAGGACTTTTAGAATAAAAAGGATGTGCACTAGCTCAAGAGATACACCATCCCTGCCTCTGTAGAGGGCTTTCAAAATGCAACCCCACCCATGTCATGAAGATGCCTTATAGTGAAAAGGAAGCATGTGCTCAAAAGTATACAACCCTACCCACATCACAAAGATGCCTTACAGGGCAAAGGAGGTATATGCAATAGATCAAAGTTTGCAAACACTCTTAATCAATATCAAAATCATTAGACAACTTATCTTATATATGCCCCCACCTTATGGTGGTTGATATCATGTACTGATATCAAGCATGTTAAGGTAGGAATAAAACACACAAGGGAACAAGAGCTTTTGCAAAGCTCATGCCCCCATAAGTGACATGCACTTTACGATCGCCGAATGTTCCCACAAACACATAATTTCTTGCAAGAAGAGAGATTAGAAATCTTTCCATAAGATAATAACTACATCACATGATCAAAACAATGCATATACATAATTATATCAAAAGTTGAGGTTATACTACAGATTTAGAACCTGAGTATAACTGTGGGGCTATACTGCAGAGATCTTAGAACTGAGTATAAGCAAAGCGAGACCCGAGATTAAAAAAAAAGTGCACAGAGCAGTAGTATTGTTATGGTTTGTTAGTGTGATAAGACATAATCAAATATCACATAGAGTCATTCTACTAGCCAAGTGTTGGATAATATATATTAACTGCATCATCATGTATGGACTAGGTCCATTTTTGCTTACTCATTGAAGGGACACGTGGTCTATATTAGTATTATTTGTTTTTCATCATCTGCCAGCTAGATAGAACCACTAGAGGAAGGTAAACAATAAATCAAGTGAGGAGAAACAAGTGCCCTAGGGTTGTCATAGAGGAAGGTGCCCCCAGGTCACTAACTATAATGCTATGCCCCTAGGATACAACACACAACAAATGAAAATAGAGGAGAGGCAATATAGAAGAATGATGATACAAATAGAAGAAGGGTCACAATAGAGGTGGTCTCTCGATATCCTTGAACTTACAAGAGTATCAAGGGTCATCCAAGGGGACCAAAACAACACATAACATATCACGGGGGAAACACAATGTGGAGGTAAAGGTTTAGAAATACTTACCTATAGAGACAACCAAACTAGCAATCATCATCGAGTAAGTCATTGTCTTCCCAATCTTGAATGCTAGAGAAAAGAGGTTCATAAGGTACCATAGCCCAACTTTTATTCTTGTCTTCAAGATGTTCAGTGTTAATTTCATCTTGTTTTGATTCATTGTTAGGTGGATTGTTTTCTTGTTGAAGTTTGTTAGTACACTTATTCACTATCCTCTTAGGAGGTGGAAGAGGTGATTTGTTTTGAGTGATCTCAACATCTGTCCATAAGGGATGTAATTTAGTGTTTGCATCTTTAGTGATATCCAAATGACTTGAATATTCAATCAAATGAGAGAGATTAAATTTCTTCTCTGCCCTAATGATATCCAAAGTGTGAATAATCAACTAAAGGAGGAAGGTTGATGGGATGATCCATAGAGGCTTCATGCACTATGGTAGGAATAGAAGTTTTAATAATGTTAGATGAATGCTCATTATCTCTCCATGGAATGTTCTGTGTTAGAGGGGGTTCTTCATTCACTAATTCTTCGTCTTGGCCAGAGAGAGCATCGAAATGGAGAGATGGTGATATGATGTTAAGGGATGTGTAAATGAATTTGTCCTCTTTTGCCCAAGTGTCCTCATCAATGGGAACAACATTGGGAGAGAGATCATAAGGTAGGATTAAGTTACCATCACATGTTTTAGCACTAGGAGTCGTAGTGGAATGTTCAATAGAGATAAAATCATTGAAGGGTTCATCTACCATATGGAAGTCATTACTACTAAATGTATTTTTAGCTATGAATTTAGTGAGGTCATCTAATATCGGAGGATATATTCCAATGAGGATTGTGAAGCTATCAAAATCAAATATATAGAAAAGGATTTCATATGTGGAACACATATAAATATCAACATCATATATGTATGTTATTTGTTTCAAGACTTGAGGGTTTTCATGAGTAAATTTAGAAAAATTATCAATGTCTATGATGTATGCAAACAAAGCTTCCAAAGATGAATAACAAGAAGTATCCATGATATATGCAAGAAAATGAATGCAAAACTATGTATGCTTATGATCTAAAAATGCTTGATTTTTCACTTTTTTCATAGTTTTTCAATGCAAATCACTAACAAAAGAGGTGTTTTGAAGAATTTTAAGAGGGGTATAAAATAATAATCTCAATATCAATCCAATAATGCAACAATATCCTTCACAACACACCTGTAATGCAATTCTAGAGAGACGACAAGGCCAAATCTAGTGAAAATGCAAGGTTTTCAAACCCTAGATATGAATTTTTGCAAAAGGACACTTATGATGAAACACTACAATTAGAAATCAGTCCTAAATGAGTGTTTGAAAAGGGTAGTAAAATCTGAAACTAGATTTTAATTACAAACCCTAGCTAATGCAAAATTAGGATTTTATGAAAAGTGCACAACTTCAAGCGATTTTTAACAAATTAAGCATGAAAATGCAATGTAAATGATTAATTAATGATGAATTTCTATAATTTAAATCAGATATAATGAAAATAATAGAAATTAGATGGAATTAAATTAAATTAATGCAAATTATGTCAAATTGCAAGCCTAAAATGCCAATTTTTTCAAAATTTTCAATTTTTTTGTAAATTTTCAAATGCAATAAAATGAATGAATGCAAATCTAGAGTACAACACTCACCAAGGTACAAAATTCAAATAAACATAGGTTAACCAAAATGTTTTGTGGGAAAAAGGGGGAGATGATAAAAGGGTTAAATCCTCCTTTCTCAACAAACATTCAAGGACATATCAACCGAGTTGAATTACAATTTGACAAGAGGATTCACCTACACATTAGGTTGTCACTTGGAACAATGTGGAAATTCAAATATTATCAATTAATGTATCAATTTAATGCTCAAATACCCTTAAAACCCTAATTATATAAAATAGTAAGTAAAATGATGAATTATGACAAATACTTGTAGACTAACATAGTAGGTAGAGATTAATGATTGACCATTATTTAAGTTCAAGATGAATACTTGGGGACACTAGCATTAGCACCCATGTCCAAGGTGGTGTTTTCTTTGTGGAATCTTGATCTCCTTCTGACACTGATGTTCATGGTATTTTTCATTTTTGTCCCAGGTGATGCGGAGGACATTGGCACTCGAGCCCAAGTCCAAGGCAGTGTAATTTTTAGGATACCAGAAGATTTTTAGATGTTGATTGTCACTATCCAAATGATTTCTATGTTTTCAACCTCAGAGCACATTGGCCTTGGCACCGGAGTCTGAGCAGTGCTTTTCTTCAGGGATCTGGAATCTGCACACTATCTTACTATTCCCTACAACTGCACTCCATCAAGATGTAACACATGTAACTTGCAATCACAAGGAGAGTGGTTAGGGGTTGTGGTATTTAGAGGCTTGCCTTAGTCAAGTCCTAGAGAGACATTCAAGTCTTTCAAACATCATTGTCAGATAAAGAGTGCGTATCCCTATGGGATAGAGGCAAAACAAATTGATAAATGATTCAAACACAAATAGATATCACCTCAGAGGTGTAGATCTCACATAGATGAAGGCTCTTCAATCACATGAGAAGATGAAGCTAAATCTACAATCACAAACACAATAACAATGCTCTACTCTATAACAATGAATATATTAAATGCTCTAAAATCATAAGTTAGCCAAAAGTTCACAATCATCTTCTAGTTTTACAAATGATACCCTAAACATGCTCATATATGCAACTAAACACATTCTCGGTAAGAATTTAGTAATTCAAACTTAATATGTTGGCCTGGGACGTAATTAACGGTCACCAAATTGACATTCAAATTTGGGACCTACCTAAAATAGGGCAGGACAAGGGCACTAGTGCCCATGTCCACAAGTCCTTTTTCAAGGCAGGATTAGATGCTACAGTTTCCTTCATGCCCCATGTGACATGGGTTTTAGAACACTTTCTTCCTGCTCCTTTATTTTGCATCTTGTATCACATGGGGCATGAAGGACATTGTTTAATACAATGCTTTGATTTTGTTATTATGCATATTCCATTTTCATCATTATTTGTTTCTAATTATAACCTTAGCCTTGTCTATGTTGTTTGATAAAATGCTTTGAACACATGTATGTAAAATGTGGTAGCAAAGACAAGGCAATGAGCTATTTGAAAAAATGCCTCAAAGAAATGTTGTCTAAAATATTTTTGTTCTATTTTTGTTGTTCTTTGAGACCACATTTCTTTGAGCGATTATATGTTAAATAGTTCATGTGCCTTATCTATGCTTCCACATTCTACATACATGTCTAATAGCAAATTTGCAACTATAATATTTGACAAAAATCCCCCTTCCATTATGCTTTGAGGGATCATGCCATTGTTGCAAATATGTGCCTAAGCAGTGTTGTCATCGATGTCAACATATTCTTGTTGCCATTGGTGTCAATTGTATCCTATTTTGTTGCCTACTTAGAAGACTGGAATGTTGAGGATATTGAGAAAATTAATGAAGATCAATGTATGCAGACCATATGGCTATGTAGAGGATTGTCTGAAGTAGCTCCAGTTAAGTTTTGAGAGGTCTGCATGAAGAGTTGAAGAAGATATGGCCATCTAAGTAGAACTAGCTTTGCTATATTCAAAAGAGGCAGAATGACAGGAAGGAGGTTCGGATTGTTCCAAAAATGTTAAACAATGATCTACAGATCTAGAGGCACATTTGGGAAGTCAATGTGTATCATCCACTCAAGTGGTTTGTGGTTTTGAGGTCCATAAGCATTTTTTCTGGTGTGATAGTCATGGCAGATAGTGTTCTTGAGGTTTCAGATAAAGATGCAAGTGATTCTAATGATTTAGAGTAGTGTGGATTTTTTGATGAATTCAATGTGCTTATGGAGCTCTCTGGATTGTGTGGCTACTGTGTTAGAGGTCTGCATTGAAGTTTGAGCCTGTTGTTAAAGATTTCTTTCTTTGTGTTGCTATTCTTCCCAATTCTTAGTTGACTGGATGATTCAAGTATGTTGTGGATGATCTAAGAGTAATTCTTTGGAGCGTAGCATGTTGTGGGAGGAAGATTCAAGTCTCAGCTATGTTTGACTGATAGTATAGTGATCCAAGTTAAGTCACTCTGACCTTGATGCTTATTCCAAGGTTGATGAAGCATATAAAGGTGTGTAGTTGAAAAGTGGAAAATCATCCTTGTGCAAAAATAATATAATCCAAAGAAAGGATCAAAGGTAGAGCAGAGCAAAGAAGAAGAAGAAGAACAAGAGCTGTATTGGATGAAAATTTAGAGAATAAGTATTTGGGGTAGACCAGAAGTTTTGTGAGCATTCAATGAAACTGAACCAGGCATGAAGAATATGCTATTTATCAGTTAATTTTTTTATGTGTAAAACATAAATTATGTAGGCAGTGAGCCCAAAGGAACGTGCCTTCTCTTTTCTTTTAAGTACTTTTAATAGGATACAAATCTTGTGGGTTAACCCCCATCGTGGTTTTCTCTTAACCAGGTTTCCACATAAAAATTCTGGAGTTATGTGTGCTCAATCTATTTCTGCTCTTGTGTTGTTGAGTCATGCTTTAATGCTTATCTAATTGTAAGTTGATAAAGAAGATTAAAAGTAGAAAAGGTTAATTTTGTGGGACAACTGATTCACCCCCCTCTCATTTGTTTGAACTAATTCCAACAATTGGTATCAAAGCCAGATCCTCTAAAAGAAGCTTGACCACTTGAGGAGATCCAAGATGTCAAATTACAAGAAGGAAAGTTTGAGATTTGATGAAACAAATTACTCCCTTTGGAAGGTATGCATGCAGTATCATTTGGAATGTATGGGTGATGCCTTTTGGTCGATAACTGAGAATGAGTATAAGATTCTTAAGAATGGCCCTTCAACCATAGATGAACTCAGAGATGCTAAACACAATATTCGAGCTAAAGAAGCATTATTGAGTGCCCTGACTGATACAGAATTGGCAAATGTCTTGGATTTGAAACATGCCCATGAAATTTGGAAAAAGTTGGAAAATCTATATGAAGGTGACAAATATGTCAAATGTGCCAAGCTACAAAGCCTAAAGTGTAAATATGAAAGATTGGTAATGAGAGAAGATGAAAACATTACTTCCTACATGTAGAAAGTGAATGAACTAGTGACCGGTATCAAAAATGCTGGTGGAGTATTAGAAGAATTAGAGCTTGTTGCCAAAGTGCTCAGATCCTTACCCATAGCATACAAGCATCAAGTTATTACCATTGAAGAGATCGGGACAATGACCACTGTTACAAGGGATTAGTTAGTTGGTAAGCTTTCAGCATTTGAAATGAGTGAGTTTGGTGATTCTCTCCCTAAGTCTGAATTTGCATTTAAGGCTAGTGTATATGGAAAACAAAGATATGATCTAGGTGAAAGCTCTTCAATAAGATCAAACAGATTTGTGAAGGCAAGGAAGGATCTTGAAGATGATGAAATTGAGACTGTAGATCTTGAAGCTCTTATTGCCAAAATAATGCCAAGAGGATCCAGTAAGTATGAAGGAAAGTTGCCATTCAAATGTTTTGCTTGTAATAAGATTGGTCATTTTGCCTCAAGATGTCCAGAGAGGTTTTCAAAACTAAACCCTAATAGATATAAAGGTCAAAATAAATGTTACTATGTCCAAGAAGCTAGAGAAGGAGTCAGAGATGATGAATTTGATCATGGAGGTTCCACTAAAAATGATTTGGTGTTCATTGCTATCAAAGAAGAAGATCTGGTGTCTATTGAATCTGCTAGCTATACAAATGTGGAAAGTGCCTTGGCTGCTCAGGTTGTTGAAAAGGATGAATGGGTGATTGATAGTGGATGTTCTCATCATATGACTGGTGATAAAAGTAAGTTTGTAAACTTTGAAAAATATGAAGGTGGGATTGTGAAATTTGGAGACAACTTAGCTGGTAGAATCTGTGGCAGAGGATCCATCTTTTTTATGGTAAGAATAACACCAATGATGTTTTGTATGTGGAAGGACTGAAGCATAATCTTCTCAGTGTTGGACAATTGGGTGACAAGGGTTATGATCTCTAATTCAAGGATGGAAAATTTAGAATCTTTGTAAGCTCTAGAACTGAAATTGCATCTAGTACTCAAACTAGAGGTAACATCTTTCATTTAATTAGTTCTAGAAAAAACTGTTTGATTGCTTAGATAGATCAAAGTTGGTTATGGCATAGGAGGATGTGTCATGTGAATTTTGATAACATTGTCAAGATAAGTTCTATTTAGGTTGTAAGAGATCTGCCAAAACTTGTGAAACCTAATAGCATGTGTAGCGAATGTCAATTGGGCAAACAGAACAAAATTTCATTCAAAAGTAAAGAACAATTTTCAAGTGAATAGTTGGAACTTGTGCACACTGATCTGTGTGGTCTTGCTAGAATTAGGAGTGTGCAAGGAGATAGATATTTTATGTTGCTAATTGATGATTACTCCTAGATGATGTGGGTAACCTTCTTAAAAGAAAAATTAGAAGCTCTTGAAAAATTCAAAATGTTCAAGGTTATGGTGGAGAATGAGGTTGGTGGAAAGATAAAGTGTCTAAGATCTGACAGAGGTGGAGAATTTACCTCTAGTGAGCTTGATTCATTCTATGAAAAGCATGGAATAAAAAGACAGTTATCTACTCCTAGGACTCCACAACAAAATGGAGTAGTAGAAAGAAAAAACTAGACCATTCAAGAAGCTTCCATGACCATGATGATTGAAACAAATGTTCCTCAAGTCTATTGGAGAGAAGTTGTGAGTACTGTTGTCTACACTCTTAACCAGGTGTAGATCAAAGACAATTCTAGTAAGACTCCTTACGAACTATGGTTTGGTCATCCTCCTACTATGAGATATTTTAGAGTTTCTAGTAGCAAATGCTATATCAAAAGAGATGAGGATCTAGGCAAGTTTGAAACAAGAAGTGATGAAGGATAATTTCTAGGTTACTCTACTCAAAGCAAGGCATACTGGTGCTTTAACAAAAGATTGAAAAAGATTGTTGAAAGTGCAAATGTTAGAGTTGATGAAAGAAAAGGTCATTCCAGGTCTTGCGGATATGATTCAGAAGATCAAGATGAAAGTCAAAATCAAGGAAGGCAAGTTCAGACCCAGATTCAGATTCAGATTGATCCAGAAAATCTAGTAACTCAAGAGGATAGTGTAGAAGTTGAGGAACAAGCTCAAGAAACAAAAGTTCAAGAAAATCCCAAAACCCCCAGGTATGTAAGGATGAATCATCCTGAAGATTAAATCATAGGAGATAGAAATAAAGGTGTTCAAACTAGGAGAAGAATTGCTGAAGATCAAGAAGAGATTTGTCTGATTTCAAAGATTGAACCAAAAATAGTAAGTGAAGCCTACAATGATGAATACTGGGTAAAAGTAATGGAAGAAGAATTAATGCAAATTGAAAAGAATCACACTTGGGATCTTGTTTCCAGACCTGAGGACAAAAATTTGATTGGAACTAAATGGGTCTTCCGGAACAAACTAAATGAAGATGGTGAAGTTGTAAGAAATAAAGCAAGGTTGGTATGCAAAGGATATTCTCAAGTGGAAGGAATTGATTTTGAAGAAACATTTTCTCTAGTGGCAAGAATAGAGGTAGTTAGATTATTTCCTGCATTTGCTACTTATAAAGATTTCAGGGTCTATCAGATGGATGCCAAATCAGCATTCCTTAATAGAGAATTAGAAGAAGTCTATATTGAGCAACCGAAAGGATTTCAGTTGTCTGATCAGAAAGATATGGTCTGCAGGTTGAGGAAAGCATTGTATGGACTCAAACAAGCCCTAAGAGCCTGGTATGCAAGATTAGATGAGTATTTGCTAAAGCTAGGTTATAACAAAAGCACTACTAATAGTAATCTTTACTTCATGATTGATCATGAGAATATTCTGATTGTTGAGGTATTTGTTGATGATATCATTTTTGGTGGAAATGAGAGAATGTGCAAAACAATTGCTGATCAGATGCAAAGTGATTTTGAGATGTCCATGTTTGGTGAAATAAACTTCTTCCTAGGTCTTCAAATCACTTAGTTAGATAAAGGTATCTTTATATCTCAGTCTAAGTATGTGAGAGAACTGTTGAAAAAGTTTAGAATGGAGGAATCAAAACTAGTAAGTACTCCTATGGTAACCAGATGTAAGTTAAGTAAAGATGATAAGTCACCTAAGGCAGATCAGAAAAGGTATAGATCAATGATTGGAGGACTACTTTATTTGACTCAGACCAGACCTGATATCATGAATGTAGTTGGACTTGTTGCTAGATTTCAAGTTGGTCCTAAAGAATCCCATGTTGTAGCAGTCAAGAGAATTTTAAGATATCTCAAGGGGACAATTGGTTATGGATTATGGTAGCCAAAGGATAATGACTTCACTCTTCATGCATATATAGATGCTGATTGGGTAGGAGATGTGGATGACAGAAAAAACACTAGTGGTGGTGCATTCTTCTTGGGAATTAGATTGGTTTCTTGGCTGAACAAAAAGCAAGAGGCAATATCCCTATCTACAACAGAGGCAAAGTATATAGTAGCAACAAACAATTGTACTCAAGTTCTATGGATGAATCAAATGTTGAAGGACATCAAAATTGTGTTTGAGGAGCCTGTCACAATCTTCTATGATAATTCAAGTGCAATATCTTGGAAACAAGGCAGATAACTGAGAGGGGGGGTGAATCAGTTGTCTCAAATATCTTAACTTTCTTTTCTCCTTTAATAATTAGTGCAGCATCAAAACATATAAGCATACATAAACGTGAGAGCAGAAATAAAATCAACACACATAACACAAGGATTTTTACATGAAAAACCTTGTTAAGGGAAAACCCACTGGGTGACTAACCCAAGATTGTATTATCTGTTAAAAGAATAAGAAGTACAAAATGGCACTTGCCAATTAGGGCTCACTACCCGAGCACACTGCTCACAAGAGGCACACTACCTATAAAAGACTCACTATCTATAAAGTTTATAGAAGGTAACCAAGTGTTTGAACTGATGAGAGGCATCCACAAATGCTAAAGTTCAATTCTGGTTAGGCTCAATATACTGATCTAATGCACTTCATTCTTCCTCTGCTCTAGTGTTGCTGCTCTGTCACATACCAGACTTGTATTGTTGCTTCCACACTTATCTCTGCCTTTCTTCACACCTTATCTCATTACATCTACACACACACCTTCATACTAGAATCCTTTTGGTATATATATCTGCACCAAGGATTTCAACAACTTTCTAGTTAGCAACTAGAATACTCAAGATATTTACAAGATATTGATCTGTCGGTTGAATCCATACTTGATTTGTGATGTGTATCAAAAACATAGACATAGAAGTCATCAATAGTGTTGGCCAACATTGTATGATCCCTCAAATAACTTGATCAACATCAATTACTCATCTGGATTGAATTTTGATACTCTGCCGGTCAGTTCTTCCTTAGTCTGCTCTGCCTGTCAGGAACCCAACACTTAGATGCTCATATCTTTTCCATGTTTTATCACCGGAGGCTCAATCTCTGGAATATAGTAGTCATGATACTCCTCTTAACTTGTCCAAGTCTGCAAGTTGCTGAGTTACACCATCTAAGAGATCCGGACCTAATTGTCAGACCTTGTTGCATACTCTGTTCTTGTTCATCGTACCAAAACACTCTTCAATCTGACTTCTGGTATAGGCATACTATGTGCTGCAGATGTGTGGGATAGACTTTGTTGCCATCAATGACAACACTCATGAAGCCACTATCTCTTACCAACACAATAAGCATCTCAAAGAATCTGGTGTTGCATTAAAAGACAAAGCACATATCCATCAAGTTTCATTTCTTGAGAGAGAAGGTAAATGAAAATGAAGTTAAGTTGGAGTTTGTGTCTTCAAAGGATTAGATTGTAGATATTTTCACTAAGCCTCTTCCCAAGGATACTTTTGAGTATCTCAGAGAGAAGTTAGGGGTTATTACCTCTCCTGATCTAAATTAAGATGCACTAGAGTGCATCAGTTCAGTGGAATTCACAGTCACATCTTGTGATCTGGATTGATGTTAAGGAGGCACTACTTAGGGGGAGTAGTCTGTTTATAATTTTTGAGTTTGGTCTGAAACAAAAATTAGGAGAAAAGACTACAAATATGTCCCCTTTGCCATTGATGTCAAAGGGGGAGAGAAGTCATGTGAATAACTAGTTGTTGATGAAAGGGGGAGTAGTGAAGAGAATGGTTGCAGAAGTGATAAAAGAAAGGGGGAAAAATTCTTGTCTTGATGGTTGAATCAATTTTTCACATCATATGTTGCCATCAATGACAAAGGGGGAGATTGTTGCAAATATGTGCCTAAGCAGTGTTTTCATTGATGTCAACATATCCTTGTTGCCATTGGTGTCAACTGTATCTTATTTTGTTGCCTGCTTAGAAGACTGGAATGTTGAGGATATTGAGAAAATTAATGAAGATCATGTTGCAAGTATGAGTTGAACTAGTGTTGTCATTGATGTCAACATACTCATATTGCTTTGACAAGAAGGATTGAATGAGCTGTGTGCTAAGGATATTGAGAAAATTAGTCTCAATCTGGAACATTGAAGAATAGTGATGAGAAGAAGGCAAAAGTACTCAATAGGTTGAGATTCAGAGGATACAGATTAAAGGGTTTGTAGATATGAGTCTTGAGATGATCCAATTAAGATTTCAAAGGTCCGCATGAAGATGTGAAGAAGTTGTGATCTATCAAGTAGAACCGGTTCCGGGAGATGCTCTGGAGTGACAGAGTGTTACAAAAAGGTCCAGTGAGATCCAGAAGTGCATTGTCTTATTTTGTAGATTGGACAGAGTGTTTGGGAGGTCCTTGTAATGTGTCATCTTGATTGGTATGTGGTTTGGAGGTCTGGAAGCACCTCTGGCAGTATGACAGTGGCGATAGAATGTGTTCTTGAAGTTCTGGATGAGGAAGAGAAGAGATTCCAGTGAGTAGAGGAAATGCGGATGTACCTGGTCATTCAGGCATGCTTGTGAAGGTTCTTGGATCATGTTGAGGTTGTGTTGTTGATCTGCATTGGTGGTAGACCCAGAATTGAAGATATTCTTCTGAATGAAGTTCTTGTTCAGACTAGCCGACCGATTGAGTTGTTCATCTTGCAAATGTTCTTGTGGTGGCCGACTGGATGTGTTATTCATCCTGTAAATTTTCTTATGGTTGATTTCTGACTTAGATGATTGTTCCTAAGTTGATGTCTTGTATAAATAAAGGTTTGTGAGTTCATTTCAAAGTGTGGAGGTGAAGCAGATGAGTGTGGTATAGCAAAAGAGCGAAAGGCAGAGTAGAAGTGTTTCGGGCTTAAATGGAACTGATCCAGACATGGTAAAGATGTCATTCTCCAGTTCAAGGTTGTGATCCTTATGATCTTGTAGATGGTGTGTCTCTTTGTAGGCAGTGTACCTCCTTGTGAGCAGTGTGCTTAGGCAGTGAGCCCTAATTGGCATGTGCCACTCATTTTATCTTATTCTTCTAATAAAGAATAATCCTTGGGTTAATCACCCCGTGGTTTTTCCCTTAACTGGGTTTTCCACGTCAAAATCTTGGTGTCTAATGTGTTGATGTTTATCTGCTTCGGTGTTTATGCTTTTTGCTTTCATGAATGGTTAATTGATATGCTGTTAACTAATAAAGAAGAATCAAGTGTTTCAAGTAGAAGCAAGTTTTTGTACAACTGATTCACCCCCCCTCTCAGTTGTGTGCCCTAGATCTAACAATTGGTATCAGAGCCAAGTTCCTCTGAAAGGAGCTTAACCGCTTGAGGAGATCCAGGATGTCGTCATACAAGAATGATAGTCCGAAGTTCTATGGAACCAACTTCACTCTCTGGAAAGGTCGCATGAAATGTCATTTGGAGTGTATGGGAAAAGCATACTTGACCATGGTCTCAAAACTATATGTTCCTCCACAGGGTGGTCCGACAACTCTGAATGAAATCATAGATGCTAAAAATAATCTGCGGACCAAGGAAGCTCTTCTAAGCACATTAAATGACTTAGATCTCTCAAATGTTATTGACCTACCAACTACATATGAGATCTGGACTAAACTGAAACTTCTGTATGAAGGAGATGAGTTTGTCAAGAGTGCAAGGTTGCAAAGTCTGAAAGGGAAATTTGAAAGATTGAAGATGAGAGATGATGAAAATATCACTACCTTTATGCCAAGAGTGAATGAGCTAGTATGTGGAATCAGGAATGCTGGTGGAGTTCTGGATGAAAATGAAATTGTTTGCAAAATTCTCAGATCCCTTCCTGCTGCCTACAAAATCAAGGTTGCTGCCATTGATGAATTCAGAGCCCATACAACTATCACAAGAAAGCAATTGGCTAGCAAACTGGCTACATTTGAAATGACCGAGTTTGGAGATGATCCCCCCAAGACTGAATCTGCATTCAAAGCCAGTGCCTATGTTAAAGGTAAACAAAGATTTGATCCAGGAGAAAACTCTTCAAGGAAGCTGTCATGGTATGATCAAGCAAGGAAAGACATGGAAGAGGAAGAAGTAGAAACAACTCATCTTGAAGCCCTCATTGCAAAGAGATTGCAAAGAGGATCCGGTAAGTATGAAGGAAAGTTACCTTTTAAGTGCTTCAACTGCAATAAGATTGGTCATTTTGCTTCAAGATGTCTGGAAAGATCTGCAAGGTCAAACTTCAATAGACAAAGGTTCCAAAAGAACTGTTATTATGTTCATGAAGAAGCTGATAATGAAGGAGTAATAGATGATGAATCAGAGATAGGAGACAAATCCAGAAATGAATGGGTGTTTATTGCCATCAAGGAAGAAGAACCAATATCCTTTGAATCTGTCAATCATAAGGTTGTAGAAAGAGCTTTGGCTGCCCAAGTTGAAGAAAAGGATGATTGAGTTATTGACAATGGATGCTCTCACCACATGACAGGTGACAAGAACAAGTTCTTAGATTTAGAAAGGTATGAAGGAGGAATGGTAAAGTTTGGTGACAATTTTGTAGGTAGAATCAGAGGTAGGGGAACTATTTCTTTTGATGGAAAGAGTAAAACTGGTAATGTACTATATGTTGAAGGACTGAAGCACAATCTTCTCAGTGTTGGATAGTTAGTAGACAAAGGTTATGATCTCCAGTTCAAAAATGGAAGATGCAGGGTCTTTGAAAGCTCCGGAACTGAGATTGCATCTGGTACTCAAACAAAAGGTAATATCTTCTATCTGGTTGGTTCAAATAAAAGTTGTCTATTTGTTCAAGTTGATCAGAGTTGGCTATGGCATAGAAGGATGTGTCATGTAACTTTTGATAACATCATCAAGATAAGCAATATTCAAGTTGTAAGAGATCTTCCAAAATTGGTGAAACCTACAAATAGTTTGTGCAAAGAATGTCAGCTAGGTAAACAGAGCAGAGTCTCTTTCAAAAGAAAAGATCAGTCCTCTACCAGATTATTGGAATTAGTTCATACTAATCTCTGTGGTCTGACAAGAATCAAGAGTATGCAAGGTGATAGATATTTCATGTTGCTAATTGATGACCATTCCTAGATGATGTGGGTTACCTTCCTAAAAGAGAAATCAGAAGCCCTTGAGAAGTTCAAAATCTTCAAAGCTATGGTAGAGAATCAAACCGGATTGAAACTGAAGTGTCTAAGGTCTGATAGAGGTGGTGAATTCACATCCGGTGAATTCATAGACTTTTGTGAGAAGCATGGCATAAAGAGACAGTTGTCTGCTCCTAGGACTCCACAGTAGAATGGAGTAGTTGAGAGAAAGAACCGGACAATCCAGGAAGCTTCCAAGACAATGATGATGGAAGCAAATGTTCCTCAGATGTTTTGGAGAGAAGCTATCAGCACTGTAGTCTACACTCTTAACAGAGTTCAAATCAGAAGCAACACTGGTAAGACTCCTTATGAACTTTGGTTTGGTGTAACTCCTACTGTGAGATATTTTAGAGTATTTGGTAGAAAGTGTTATATCAAAAGAGATGAAGATTTAGGAAAGTTTGATGCTAGAAGTGATGAAAGAATTTTCTTGGGTTACTCCACTCAAAGCAAAGCATACCGGTGTTACAATAAGAGATTGAGAAAGATGATAGAAAGAACAAATGTGAAGGTTGATGAAGGAATGGAGAAGCCCTCAAGATTCTATGAATGTGATGAAGATGATCAGAATGATCCTTTGGTGCAAGGAGCTCCATCCTCCTCTGAAACTCAAATCCAGACTGATCTGGTAAATCAGGAAGAAGAAGCTTGTCTGAATGAGCCTGATCAAGAATTAGTAGTGCAAGAAACTCCCAAAGTTCCAAGGTATGTAACTCTAAATCACTCTAAAGATCAGATCATAGGTGACAAAAGTAAAGGGGTACAAACAAGGAGAAGAATTGCTTAAGATTCAAATGAATACTGTTTGATTTCAAAGATTGAACCTAAGATAGTTAATGAAGCTTGCAATGATGAAAACTGGACCAAAGCAATGGAGGAAGAATTGATGCAAATTGAGAAAAATCATACTTGGGATCTTGTTCCCAGACCTAGAGACAAGAATGTGATTGGAACCAAATGGGTCTTCCGAAACAAACTGAATGAAGTTGGTGAAGTAATCAGAAACAAAGCTAGATTGGTCTGCAAAGGCTACTCTCAAATAGAAGGAATTGATTTTGAAGAGACCTTTGCTCCGGTGGCAAGAATTGAAGCAGTCAGATTATTTCTTGCATTTGCTGCCTTCAAAAACTTCAAGGTATATCAGATGGATGTCAAGTCTGCCTTCCTAAATGGTGATCTAGAAGAAGAAGTTTACATTGAACAACCGGATGGATTTTAATTGTCTGATAATGATGATAGGGTCTGCAAGTTGAAGAAAGCATTGTATGGATTGAAGCAAGCCCCAAGAGCATGGTATGAAAGGTTGGATAAGCATCTTGTGCAGATTGGATTCAACAAAGGTATTGCTGACAGTAACTTATATTTCAAAATTGATCATGAAAACATTTTGATTGTTGAAGTGTTTGTGGATGATATCATTTTTGGAGGAAGAGATAGTATGTGCAAAACTTTTGCAAATCAGATGAAAAGTGAGTTTGAAATGTCTATGCTTGGTGAAATGAATTTCTTCTTGGGTCTGTAAATTACTCAAACAAAGAAAGGGATCTTCATTTCTTAGACCAAATATGTGAAAGAATTATTGAGGAAATTCGGTATGGAAGATTCAAAGCCAATGAACACTCCTATGGCAACCGAATGTAAGTTGAGCAAAGATGATGACTCTCCCAAGGCAGATCAGACAAAGTATAGATCAATGATTGGTGGATTGTTTTATCTCACTCAGACTAGACTAGATATAATGCAGTCTGTTGGTCTTGTGGCAAGATTTTAGGCTAATCCTAGAGAATCTCATGTTATGGCAATCAAGAGAATTTTTAGATATCTAAAAGGGACAGTGGAGTATGGTTTGTGGTATCCTAGAGATCATGATTTCTCTCTTCATGCTTACACAGATGCAGATTGGGTAGGAGATGTGGATGACTGGAAGAGCACCAGTGGTGGAGCATTCTTTTTGGGAAAGAGATTGGTTTCTTGGCTAAGCAAGAAACAAGATGCAATATCTTTGTCTACAACTGAAGCAGAATACATTGCAGCAGCAGGTAGTTGCACTCAAATCTTATGGATGAAGCAGATGCTAAGAGACATTAAAGTTGAATATGAGGAGCCTATCACAATTTTCTATGATAATTCAAGTGCAATTAATATTTCTAAGAATCCGGTATTGCATTCTAAGACTAAGCACATATCTATCAAGTTTCACTTTTTGAGAGAACAAGTGAACAAGGAAGAAGTCAGATTGGAGTATGTACCCTCCAAGGATTAGATTATAGATATCTTTACTAAACATCTTCCCAAGGACTCTTTTGAGTATCTCCGGGAGAAGTTAGGGGTCATGGCCCCTCCGGTGATGAACTAGGATGCACTGATGTGCATCAGTCTGGTGGATATCACAGTCATATCTTGTGATCCGGATTGATGATGGGGAGCTGCTACTAAGAGGGAGCAGTTTGTATGATTCTGATGTGTTAGAATTGCAAATATGAGCCCTTTGCCATTGATGTCAAAGGGGGAGAGAAGACATGTGAAAAACAAGTGGTTGATGATCAAAGGGGGAGCAGTAAAGGAAGAGAAGACATGTGAAGAGTTGTTGTTGATAGGGGGAGCTGTGATAGAAAGGAGAAGTTTTTGTTTTGATGGTTTTTCACATCATATGTTGCCATCAATGGCAAAGGGGGAGATTGTTGCAAGTATGAGGTGAACTAGTGTTGTCATAACATACTCATATTGCTTTGACAAGAAGGATTGAATGAGCTGTGTGCTGAGGATATTGAGAAAATTAGTCTCAATCTGGAACAGTGAAGAACAATGATGAGAAGAAGGCAAAAGTACTCAATAGGTTGAGATTTAGAGGATGTAGATTAAAGGGTTTGTAGATATGAGTCTTGAGATGATCTAGTTAAGATTTTAGAGGTCCGCATGAAGATGTGAAGAAGTTGTGATCGATCAAGTAGAACCGGTTCCAAGAGATGCTCCGGAGTGACAGAGTGTTACAAAAAGGTCTGGTGAGATCCGGAAGTGCATTGTCCTATTCTACAGATTGGACAGAGTGTTTGGGAGGTCCTTGTAATGTGTCATCTCAATTGGTATGTGGTTTGGAGGTCTGGAAGCACCTTTGGCAGTATGACAGTGGCAATAGAATGTGTTCTTGAAGTTCTAGATGAGGAAGAGAAGAGATTCCAGTGAGTAGAGGAAATGCAGATGTACCTGGTCATTCAGGTAGGCTTGTGAAGATTCTTGGATTGTGTTGAGGTTGTGTTGTTGATCCACATTGGTGGTAGAGCCTGGAATTGAAGATATTCTTCCGGATGAAGTTCTTGTTCAGACTAGCTGACCGGATGAGTTGTTCATCTTGCAAATGCTCTTGTGGTGGCCAACCGGATGTGTTATTCATCTTGTGAATGTTCTTATGGTTGATTGCTGACTTAGATTATTGTTCCTAAGCTGATGTCTTGTATAAATAAAGGTTTGTGAGTTCATTTCAAAGTGTGGAGGTGAAGCAGATGAGTGTGGTATAGCAAAAGAGCGAAAGGCAGAGCAGAAGTGTTTCGGGCTTAAATAGAACTGATCTAGACATGGTGAAGATGTCATTCTCCAATTCAAGGTTGTGATCCTTATGATCTTGTAGACAGTGTGTCTCTTTGTAGGCAGTGTGCCTCCTTGTGAGCAGTGTGCTCGGGCAGTGAGCCCTAATTGGCATGTGCCACTCATTTTATCTTATTCTTCTAACAGAGAATAATCCTTGGGTTAATCACCCCATGGTTTTTCCCTTAACCAGGTTTTCCACATCAAAATCTTGGTGTCTAATGTGTTGATGTTTATCTGCTCCGGTGTTTATGCTTTCTACTTTCATGAATGGTTAATTGATATGCTGTTAATTAATAAAGAAGAATCAAGTGTTTCAAGTAGAAGCAAGTTTTTGTACAACTGATTCACCCCCCCTCTCAGTTGTGTGCCCTAGATCTAACAGATCAATGTTTGCAGACCATATGGATATGTAGAGGATTGTTTGACGTAGCTCCAATTAAGTTTTGAGAGGTCCTCATGAAGAGTTGAAGAAGATATGGCCATCTGAGTAGAACCAGTTTTGTAGTATTTAGAAGAGGCAAAATGACAGGAAAGAGGTCTGGATTGTTCTGAAAATGTAAAATGATGATTTGTAGATCTAGAGGCATGTTTGGGAAGTCAGTTTGTATCATCCACTCAAGTGGTTCATGGTTTGGAGGTCCATAAGCAATTTTTCTGGTGTGACAGTCATGTCAAACAGTGTTCTTGAGGTTCTAGATAAACATGCAAGTGATTCTGATGATTTAGAGGAGTGGGGATGTTTTTTATGAATTCAATGTGCTTATGGAGCTCTCTGGATCATGTGGCTGCTGTGTTGGATGTTTGCATTGAAGTTGGAACCCATTTTTGAATATTTCTTTGTTTGTGTTGCTATTCTTCCCAATTCTTGGCCAACCGAATGATTCAAGTATGTTACAGATGATCTAAGAGCAATTCTTTGGAGTGTAGCATGTTGTGGGAAGAAGATTCAAGTCTCAGCTATGTTTGACCAATAGTATAGTGATCTGCATTAAGTCAAGCCAACCTTGATGTTTATTCCAAGGTTGATGAAGCATATAAAGGTGTGTAGTTGAAGTGTGGAAAATTATCCTTGTGTGAAAATAATATAATTTGAAGAAAGGATCAAAGGAAGAGCAAAGTAGAGGAGAAGCAGAAGAACAAGAGTTGTATTGGATGAAAAGTTAGAGAAGAAGTATTTGGGGTAGACTATAAGTTTTGTGAGCATTCAATGAAATTGAACCAAGCATGAAGAAGATGCTATTTATCAGTTAATTCTTTCTATGTTAAACATAAATTTTGTAGGCAGTGAGCCTCTCTTGAGCAGTGAGCCCAAAGGAACGTGCCTTCTCTTTTCTTTTAAGTACTTTTAACAGGGTAAAAATCTTGTGGGTTAACCCCCACCATGGTTTTCCCTTAACCAAGTTTCCACTTAAAAATTCTAGTGTTATGTGTGCTCAATCTATTTTTGCTCTTGTGTTGTTGAGTCATGCTTTAATGTTTATCTGATTTTAAGTTGATAAAGAAGATTAAAGGTAGAAAAGGTTAATTTTGTGGGACAACTGATTCAGCCCCCCTTCTTAGTTGTCCAAACTAATTCCAACAACCCTACCTTGTTTGAAATATCCCTTTTTTTAAAATGTAGTGGGATGCTATAAAAGGTTGTCAATTTTGGCTTTACACTTTCCAATTGCATTAGATTTAAAGATTATAATTTTTTTTAACAAATTAATTTTCTGCATATTCTACAATCATTATGCTCCATGAGACCATATCTCTTTGAGGCATTTTCCAAACAATCCATCTATCTTCTCTATTCTTACACTCTAAATTTAGAGAATGCCTCTATCCTTACTACTTTTATGGATGCCCATATCCTATTTCAATTATCCTA
Source organism: Cunninghamia lanceolata (assembly GCA_027924645.1). NCBI lineage: Eukaryota > Viridiplantae > Streptophyta > Pinopsida > Cupressales > Cupressaceae > Cunninghamia > Cunninghamia lanceolata. The sequence continues at coordinate 5,093,368 of BSBN01000165.1, read as the reverse complement.
TCTTGGCATGGGTAGGGAGGATCTTGACAAAGGTTGTAGAATTTGGATTCACACCCACCTTTTCAACAAATCCATTTTGTGTATATCCTGCAATCGTTACAATCCATGACATATCTCTTTGATGCATTTTGTCAAACAATTCACATGCCTTGTCCATGCTTCCATATTTCTCATACATTTCTGTGAAGGGAGTTGCAATTATAACATTTGACAAAAATCCCCTTTTCTTTCAATGATTTGATGGATGCCCATACCTTGTGAACCAAAGGTAGGATGTTGACAAAGTTGTGGAATTTGGATTTATACTCAAGCCAATTGTATTTTCTTGAAAGTTTGTAATGTCTTGTACCAAATCCATTTTGTGCTTATGTTGCAATCATGGCATTCCATGAAACCACATTTCTTTAAGGCATTCCATCAAAAAAATCATGTTCTTTGTCTATGCTACCACATTTTGCATACATGTCTATTTGTGGACATTATATTAGTAGGTCATACATTAGGAAATGGCTAGAGCAAAGTCACATGATAAATTCTTGCAAGGTAGAAATACTTCAAAAAAATTTGCTTTCCATTTTCCTTGTGTTCTTAGTACACTTGTTTATTCATCATGGTTGAGTGACATTTACTCTTCTACATGATGGTTGTATGTACATTTTGTATGAAGGGTTGAAAGATGTATATTTCATTTATTTGTATGGATTCATTTTTTAGGAAATAATATTTGTCTCTTTATCATGCTACAAATAAATTCTCCATCATGCCAAGGAAGCAATCAAGGATTAAACCAACATAGGAAGAGAAAAAAGCTAAGAATACAAAGAAAGCAGTTGTTATGAGGGAACTTCGTGAAAAGAGGAAATTGAACACGATTGTCAAAGACATGCCAATTAAAGAGGAACCTCAACCATCAACAAAAGATATGGTATTGGTGGCACAAAGGGAACGAATGCAAAAACTTCATGCTATGAGAGATTTGAATACCATAGTTGGAGACACGTCCTCTACTACAAGTCAAGATGGAGGGACATCATCTATTGCATCTCAAGTTGAGAGTACATCATCACTCACATGTGAGGAAGGAGGTACTCCATCATTCCCACCTCAACCTCAAGGTAGTCATCTATTCCATCTCTGATTGAAGGTATACCATCTAGCCGATCTCATTTAAATATTGCTGAAATTCCTAATGTTGAGATGAATTTACCTTTCACAACCACCTAGAATTTTGCATAGAAAGCCAAAGTATTTGATTGATATTGATGAGAATATTTTTCAGCCAATGGAAGGTAAGATTCCAAAACACACTTGTAGAAGATATGATCATAAGATTTTAAGAGTGTTCTTTGAAAAGTTAAATGAGATCGTAAGATGTCAACTATTCGTTGAAATGATGCAAAGTATAAAGTATAGGTCCATCATGAAGATTCTTGGGTTGAGAACATCGAAGGCTTCAAGTGAAAAATCTATTGTCAAGAATCTAATGAGAGCATATGAGAGTGTGGGTAACACCTTACGCACAAAAGATAGTAATGTCACACAACATGTCATTACATCGACAATAGTAAGTAATCAAATAAGGAAAGCTCATCTCATTAGAAATACAAGTCAAGAATTGAGAATTATTAGAAAAACTTTATCAAGAGCCATTGGAAGGTGCCAAAGAATCGAGGACACCAATGCCAATGAATTATGGACGTTCTCGGGGAGACTACCACAAAAAGATAAACCAATTGTTGAAGCATTGAGATCACTAATTGAAGACTTTTGGAAGAATTACACAAGGGTATCTCTGAATCAAAGGGATGTGGTAAGAAGGAGAACTGGTAGTTGAAACCGTGAGCAACATCCAAAGTATTTTTGGATACGACTCAAACATAGTTTTTTGGTAAATTTCTAGAGATGTATCCTCAAATTAAAATTTCTCAAAGATATCTTGAAATGATAAAACCTTTCTATGTAAAAATAAATCACACACACACTACTTCTTGTTGTAGATTACATATTGAATTTTCTAACCATTTTGATGTTTATCGGTCTATATGTTTAGATTTACATACTAACAATGTTTTGCAGGATTGTGGCATACATGTCCCACCAACATCTTTGAGAGACTTCATATCAACAATTTATGTGAAAGAGAGGAAGGTCAAATATTCTACAGGAAATTATGCTTGGATGGCACATGACAGCATTGCGGTGGCTTGCAATGTATACCAATATGTGAACATATGGAAAGCACACATGAGGTTGTAAGCAAACTAGTAGAGTTCAATAAGTATAAAATAGTGGCCTACAATACAAAAGATGGTAAAGAAGCAAAGAGGTGTGATTTGGTTATTCAAAAGATTCCAGTCTATCTTTTCATGTCTACATTTCGTGACAGTATATTGTATGAGTATGCAAAGCATACCCATAGAGCTTGATGGTTGGACTTGTAATTCAAGTTATACAAGGACACATTTCCACTTGGTAGCATTGTTTCAGTCATTGACTTTATAGAGAACTACACTATATAGCCACAGTGTGAGGTGCAATCAAAATATTACAACTCCACATAGGTTTCTATATTTGTGCACATTGTATTCATTCATGCGAATGATAGTACAAAGGATGACACAAATATCATAAGGGAGTATCATTTTCATATTAGTGATGATCACACGCATTCTACGGAGTTCGTACAAGGTTAATTTTAGGTGTTCTACAATGATTTGGCTAGAAGGGGTATATCATTTAGTCAGCATATCATATAGTCAAATAACTATGCATCACAATTTAGGAACTTGTGGATGTTGTATTGGTTGAGCAGGAAGCATAATATTATAGGTGTTTAGCATATGTGAAACTTTTGTGAGGTCAAGCATGGAAAGGGGAAGCATGATGGTGCAGGCGCATGTATCAAAAGAGCCATAATACGAGAAGAGTTAAAGTATAAAGATAATGCAAAGTTGACAGATGCAAAATCAATCGTTGAGTGGTGTAATTCTTCGATGGGTCCAAGTAATGAAGGTAAGTCTTTAGTTTGCAGATTTTTTTGGTTCATAGATGATACTAACATTGCACCATATGAGGATTGTTGTACACTAAAAAGATCAAGTGAGCTACACTCTTTCAAAAGATCAAATGCAGGTTCATGGAGTATCTGTATGCAGACGATGGTATACTTTTGTTCTTCATGTACAATTCAAGCCTAGAGTGAGTGCAAGTCGAAGGAGTGGGTTGACGAATGGTGGTTAAGTTATCTTAGGCCACTTGAAATGTATCAGCCACTGATGACACTAGAATTGACACAGATGGAATCATTGATTGACTTTGACCACATATTAGATCTAGTTCAACCAGGTAATATATCTACTTGCATAGTTTTTGAAATTCCTAATGTTATCTTACTTTGTAGTGTTTTTTAATGTTGACTAATTTCATCTAATTTGCTACACATATCAATGTAGGGCATGTTTATGCCTTTATTGCAGATGAAGACAATAAAGAGGGAATGGATTATTACTTCTGTCATTGTGTTGAGGCTAAAAATAAATTGGAGGCCCTAATTACATATGGAGAAAACATTGAATACCCTATAGGCTTAGTGGTTGTTACTGGAGCATGGCTTTGAAGGTACCCACATAAGAGTGTTAATGTTTGGTTGTTTCAAGACCTTGACATGCATTGGAAGATTCTTCATTACTCAAACCTTGTCATGGCATCCAATGTTCATTTGATACAATATCGGGATAGACCTTTGAACAAGACCTTGTGGAAGGTGTGTGAGTCTGACCATGAGGCAATACTTGACACAATAAAGAGTAGAGTAGACCTAGATGGTTCATTGGATTAATTTGTAAGTATGCACATTGATTTTGTAAAGTCATGTTATTGATATTAATGTATTAAAGTTGATAGTTAGACCTTTTGTTTCTATATTTCAAGTTTACATATGTTTTGGTTCCAAGTTTACATATGTTTGTCTTTTTTTTGCTACAACATTTTTACACATATACAGTGAATATTGGGTAGATTATATGCATATTTATGGTTTCACCATTTGACCATCTACAAAACTCAATTTGCAAGCTCATCCTTTGTAGCCCTAGATCAGACTTGGGAGACCCTTCCTCAACCATCATTTCACTTGAAACACGATCATGAAAAGGAATAATAGGGCGTGTTAATAGGTAATAGCCCTTAAGAGTCCAAAGTGCAAAAGGTAGCAATCTTTGATGAGCTATTACTCAGAAATAGTGTCACTCAGAAACATTTTGTCTAAGGCTATGAGATCATGTAGGGCCTCTCTATAATAACCTCTCTCAATTTTTGATATCTCTGAGGCATTTGCCCATGGTATCCATTTTTTAGTTGATGGAAAAAGTGTCAGATGCATGCAATGTAAAGTTGTAAAGGGGTGTAACTTTCGTTTTGCTCTTGGTACAACCAAACTGATAGTTCCAACACATCTTGATGGGTACATTTAGGCTAGGCATGGTCCTATTTCTCACCCAAACATGTCGAAATAGTTTGAACTATATTGTATCGGTGATATCCCTTAAGAGACCAAAGTGTAAAAAGGTAGAAATCTTTGATGTACTATTACTCAAAAACCATGTGACTTAAAAACATTTTGTCTAAGGATATGGGATCATGTAGGGCTTCTCTACAATAACCTCTCTCAGTTTTTGATATCTCTGAGGTGTTTGCCTATGGTGTCCAGTTTTTAGTTGATAGAAAAAGTGTCAGATGCATGTAGTGTAAAGTTGCAAAGGGGTGTAACTTTTGTTCTACTCCTCATGCAACTAAATTGATAGTTCCAACACATCTAGATGGGTATTTATAGGCTAAGAATGGTCCTTTTTTGCACCCAAAAATACCGAAACAATCTAAGCTACCTTGTACCGACGATATCCCTTAAGAGACCAAAGTGCAAAAAGGCAACAATCTTTGACAAGATGTTACTTAGAAACATTCCATCTAAGGCTATGACATCACATAGGGCCTCTCTACAATAACCTCTCTCGGTTTTTTATATCTTTAAGGTGTTTGCCCGTGGTGTCCAGTTTTCAGTTGATAGAAAAAGTGTTAGATGCATGTAGTGTAAAGTTGCAAAGGGGTGTAACTTTCATTCTGCTCCTCATGCGACCAAACTGACAGTTCCAATGCATTTGGATGGGTAAATTTAGGATAGGAATGGTCCTTTTTCACACCCAAACATGTTGAAATAGTCTGAGCTACATTATACCAGTGATATCCCTTAAGAGACCAAAGTGCAAAAAGGAAGCAATATTTGATGAGTTGTTACTCAGAAACCGTGTCACTTAGAAACATTCTACCTAAGGCTAAAGGATGATGCGGTGCTCTCTACAATAACTCCCTTAGTTTTTGATATCTCTGAGGCATTTTCTCATGGTGTCCAGAATTTAGTTGATGGAAAAAGTGTCAGATACATGCAGTGTAAAGTTGCAAAGGGGTGTAAATTTTGTTCCGCTCCTAGTGTGACCAAACTGATAGTTCCAACACATTCGGATTGGTACATTTAGGCTAGGCATGGTCCTTTTTCACACCCAAACATGTTGAAATAGTCTGAGCTACATTGTACCGACGATATCCCTTAAGAGTCCAAAGTGCAAAAAAGCAACAATCTTTGACAATCTATTACTCATAAATCGTGTCACTTAGAAATATTCTGTCTGAGGCTATGGGTTCACGTAGGGATCCTCTACAATAACTCTCTTAGTTTTTGATATCTCTAAGGCATTTACCTATGGTGAAAGTTTTTCTGATGCTCCAAAAATTGTAAGATGCATGTAGTGTAAAGTTGCAAGGTAGGCTACTTTTTGTTTTGTTCTTTGTGGGGCTAAACCATTAGTGCCAACACATCTAGTTGGGCATATCTACACTAGGAATGGTCACTACCCTTCATTATAAAAGGGTCATAGTTTTTCCTATTCGAAGGGTCACAACTTTTTTGCCTTTGAAATGTCATCATTATTCATGAGAACTTAAATTCATTTATTTGCAATATTGCCTAAGGTTGTATTCTTAATTGTATTCTTCAAGGATGTTATGGATGTCTTCCTCAATGATAAATTGCTCTCCCTTTTATGTTAGTTCTTATCAACCTAATACATGAAGTACGAGGTGTACATGTGAATACACATAATACATGAAGTATACACAGGAAGCATAAAGCATACATGTGAATACACGTAATACATAAAGTCTACACAAGAAGCATGAAGCATACACGTGAAAACATGAAGTATACATAGGAAACATGAATCATACATGTGAACACATGAAGTATACACAAGAAACATGAAGCATACACGTGAATGGTAGCATGAAGTATACACGTGGAATGGTAGCATGAAGCATACATGTGGAATGGTAGATGTCTTCCAAGAATTATATGACAAACGTATAGAGGTATAAGGTCACATGTAATAATGTCTTACTCATTTTTAGTTGCATACTTCAAAGTGCATTGTATAATTACATGAATTTCCTTACCATGGTACAATGATCCTACAGAGTATGGGCTTAGATGTGTAGTGGTAGAGAGACCTATGTGTTAGATTGCATCATGTATTATTATATTCATATGATTGATTTAATGTTTAATAATCTTAGAGGAGAATAATAATCAAACTTTATATATTTACAATTATATAAAGGAAGAGTGCATGCAATACAATTGGACTTTAAATATTTGAAGTAAACCATCTACAAATATCCATTGAAGCATGGATTTATAATGCAAATATGGACACCATCAACAAAAAATACATGTATTAACCAAATATCCATATAGGCATACATCAATATCTATTGATATAAGTATAACATATATACAAAATAGCCATATAGGCTTACAAGAATGCCATATAGGCTTACAAGAATGCCATATAGGCATACAATGTCAACTATATGCAATATAGAATATATGTCCACAAATGCCATATAGGCATATAACAAAGGAACCCAATAAAAAGTCATTCCCCTCTGGGTGAAGAAAATATATCATAGGTGGCCTTTGATCTTTGAGGGGATGGAGACGCACATGAGAGTGGTCTACTTTGAACCCAAGGGCCACTCCTATTCGGTTCATCATGGAGCTATAGCTATTACAATAAAAAGTATAGACATTAATATATAGAAATTACATTATAAAAATGAAACATTTAACAAAATAATCACTTACCACTGCCAGATAATCTCTCTCCTCATTTTCCATAGTAGCAGGATTAGGTTGTGGTGTTGTAATGTCCTATAGAAACCATCCAAATAGAAATTAAACTTCAAATCAATAATCATTTGATTTTTTAATAATAAACAACTATAACAACGAATGTAATTTAAAATTTACTAATATGCCTCATACCCCCATCAAAAGCCTAGAGCCATCAATTACGGAAGACATGCCATGCTCCATTGCCTTATGAACTTCAAGAGGTGTCTTTTCTTGCATCATCTGAAAATAAAACAACATTATTAAATTACGAAAACTAGAATAGTGATGCAGGTCATGGATCCTAACATACACACATTCATGTAAACATGGAAGTACACACAATAAAGCACACAAGTCACATGCATATATACAAATTAGATGAAGATTCATATGAGGATTCATGACTATTGTGTGGTATAAGGGTCAACAAAGGAGGGACCATAGTAGCATCAATAGAAGTAGAAAGCGGACATTTTTTAGATGCAACAAGATTAGTGCCCTCCTAAATGTCTATAGAAGGAATGATGGTCATTGAATGAGTGAATATTACTAATAACATGTGAAAATAAACATATAAGTCAAAGAGCACCCACCAACTACATGGTTTGATGGCTTAGGTAGAGAATATTCCACTAATATTTTATCCTCTATGATTCCAGTAGGCATGAGCATACTAGGATAATGAGGATTTAGAAGAGGAGCCACCTCAATTAGAGAGATAGTAGATGTAGAAGAAGTCAGAGAGGGAGTGAAGGTGTTAGTTTAGGTTTAGGTTGGTGGTAGTGTGGGGTAGGGTAGTGCTCAAATTTTTGTTTGTTTGGTAGTGATGGAGGTAGGACAATGCCTAAGATAGAGGGTTTTAATATGTCAAGAAAATATTGGTGATGGGAACTAGGGGCAGAACAAGGGATATAAGAATGGCACTAGAAATCACATAGACATTAGGTAAGTTTATGGGTTTACATGAAGGAGGAATATCAAGACTTTGTGGGATAATAGGAGGGAAGAAAGATAGGAAAAGAAAAATCCTATTTTAAAAATTTCTTATCATTTTCTTTGTCTTGAGGTTTGTCAGGGGTGGGTTAGAATCAAACTGGGACTGGGACATCTAGTAGGGGTAGATTAGGAAATAGATAGGGTAGATATGAGTTGGTTAGTAGGTTAGGTGTAGTGTTGGGGAAATTTATTAGGCCTACTTTTAGAAGTGGACGGGGAAAGGTCCTACACCTTTTCTTTTACTTTATCTTAGAGGGGTGTTAGAGGGGAGATAGAAGTCAACAAGGAAGGTGAAGTAGTAATAGGTGGATATATGATGGGGAAGATAGGGGCATAGCTAGTGGAGTAGGTGAAGTAATAGAAAGACTTTGTGGGGTGGGGGAGCAATGCGTTTAGAGGAATAAGATAGGTAAAGGTGAAAGAGGGAATTGGTATGAGGTTGAGGTGGACCAGAAGAGGTTGAAAAAAACAATCTAAAGAGAAGTGTCTTAAGGTAACAACTAGTTGGTATGGGCTATGAGAAATGGTGAAGACACGACCATCATGGGGAATTTAAGGCACTAGTGGATGAAAGTTTAGAGACAACCTACATTGAAATGAGCCAAGGATGACCTAAGAGAATAGATAGTGGTCTAAGGCAGGGATGATATGAAATGAGACATCTGGGCATTTAGGTCCCACCTAGATTAGTAGGGTGAGGGAGCCAAAAGTAGGTATATAAGTGTCATTATGTGTACACTAGGAGATATCTGAGGGGGATAAGAATCTCTTTGCAACCTAGTGATGTATAAGTATTCCTCTGTAACTACATTAATAGAGTACTTGTGCCTCAATCTACAGAGGATCATTATCATCATCAGTAGGGACATTGTCAAGCAAGAAGGTGATGGTAGGTGTAGGAGTGGGTTCAACAATGAAATTATAACGTTGAATGTCTAATGTGCTAATCATCTCAAAGAATATAGTAGTTATAAAGGAAGGGTCCTCATTAGACTTAGGTGGGTTAGATGTAGGATCAAAAGTAGGGATGGAAGAAATTGAGGCAATAGGATTGACATAGTTTGTAGGGGAATGGGTTAGTGTAGATTAGAATATTTTGGTTAGGGGTGACTTGTTTCTCCCATAATTAGTACCTAAAACCTAGATGATGTTAGAGTCAATCATATGCTATATAAGATGTCATAGGCTTGTACCCCTCCCCGGTGTCATGTCTTGGGGCATGGTGATACTAGAAAAAACATTTAGCATTGTATGTCTTTAAAAGGGGAAGATTTGTTTCAAGGGGTCTAATTGGTGGTAATTGGATGAGTTTATTATGAGAATTTATCGAAGAATAGTGTGGAGGGGATCAACAAGCTTTGATAGACATGTATGGAAAATGTGTAGCATAGACAAGGTAGTTAGCTATTTGAAAATATACCTCAAAGAAATGTGGTCTCATGGTGATGTCCTTGTCTATGCATTTTCTTGTCATGGCATTCTATGAGACCACATTTCTTTGAGGCATTTTTTCAAAAAACTATATTGTAATTGAAATTTTGTCATCTATCAACATCTAGCTATTAGTTATGCAATGTGTAGTAATGCTTTGAGTTTGAAAGATGTGCAATGCATTGTAAATGATGATATGAATATAAACTACAAAAATCTAGTAAGTACAATTCATTAGTTAAACTATTTATTTTATTACCTGAGTGAAGCTTTGAACTCCAAATCCACTAGGAAGTGTTGCCATGAAATCTCCAAGATTAACCTATTCAACATCCAAAATCAGATATTAGAATATCATTCATATAATAATGCTATCCGCATGTAATATTTACAATTGTTTACTAGTTACATACCTCTACAGTACATGTTGTAGTGTAATACAGAGGTGGAGAATCACTAAAAACTGAATGAACGTTGTGACCCTGAAATTTCATTAAAATCATTAAACTAAATTAGTTAATCTTGCATTTCAAAAATGAAATTTAATAAGCTAAATTCAATGAACTTGCTAACATTTACCAGAGTATCAAGGATGAAAGTCTCACTCAGTGATATAGGAGCATCTAGTGGTGTAAGGGCAATCTTGCATCACCCAAAAAGAAGTTGATTTAAAATCATTGTAGTTGTTTTCATTTCTTTCCACAATTAGTGTTTCTAGTTCCATAATCTCCTGAATAATGATGTAGGACTTTTAGTTTTTTCCAAACTGCTAAAAATAGCAAATTGCCAGTTTTGGAAAGTTTGCATTTGGGCACAGATTGAAGCAAAAAGTTACAAAAAAATTCATAACAGAAATATAAGACCTTTGGCAAAGGAATCAGGCAAAGATCATTTGCGAGATGAAAGATATTAAAGTTTTTGTTTTCTGAAAAACCCCTGAAAATTTTTGAAACGAGATATGAGGCACTAAAACATCCCATAATATCCTAAAAAATTGACAAAAATCCATTTATGGATTTCTGGTGTGATAGTTCACATCAAGAGATTTCCAGCGCTTAAAATGGTTCGTCAATCGGATACTTGGATCAAAAGTTGTGCTTTCCAGAAGTTGACCTACTTTTGGAGGGAGTTACAAATTTTGAAATTTAGTTGGAGGCCACCAAAAAGTCTTATTTTTGACTATTTTAGGAACCCTGGGTGGTAGAAGAGTTAAGGGGGAAAGTTTAGAGTCAAGAATAGGTAGGAAAATAGAAACCCTAGCTGATTTTGGGTTACAAAAGGTAGATGATTCTAGAGTCTTGGGATAGGAAGTTGTAATGTGTTGCAGCCTATGGAGGGTTGATTCCTCTAATTGTATTTGAGCTTCTATAATGTAATAAGTTGTCTAGATCAATAAAGAAAGTTCTATTTTCTGTGCGCAATTTCTATTGTTGTGTGTTTTATGATTTACCCCCTTCATCAAGTGGTATCAGAGCAAGGGTTCTTGAGTGTGTAGACAGATCACCAACCATGAGGTAGTTTGCACTAGAACGTGAGGTTGTGGGTTTGCTGCGGAGATCAAGATGCCTCTATGAAGAAATCATATTGGGAGGAATTCTTTGATGGAAGAGGGTTTTAAAGATCTACAAAGCAAAATCGATGCATTGTAAGAGGAGCTATGAAGAGGGTTTAAGCCAATGACAATAGAAGAAAGCGAAGATGAAACTGAAGAGCTATCTAAGGAAGAACAAGAAGCTGCAGGAGATCCTACAGAAGTTAGGTTGTTGAGGGTCATTTCTAAAATTGGAAAGAGGCCCAGGATTGAAGTTTCTACATATTTTGGAGATTTGAATTCAGAATAGCTTATTGATTGGATCAATGACATGGAGGAGTATTTCGAGTATGAAGATGTGGAGGACCTAGATCGGGTCAAGTTTGCAAAAACAAAGTTGAAGGGCCACACTAGTATTTGGTGGAAGGAAGTCCAATTAGAGAGGAACAGAAGAGGAAAAGGAAAGATCACCAGATGGGATTAGATGGTGGAGAAACTAAAGAAGCAGTTCATTCTTGTGGACTATGAGATGGAGTTGCCGAAGAAGCTACAAGGACTAAAGCAAGGTAATAAGTTTGTTAATAAATATACGGAAGAATTTTATAAGATTAATATTAGGATAGGCCATGTAGACACCAACAAGGAGAAGGTAGCCCATTACATTAATGGGTTGAGGCCAAGTATTTAAGAGGAGCTGAGCCTGGTCAGAATGACCACCATAGAAGATGTGTACCAATTTTCTCTGAAGGTGGAAGAGAAGCTGAATAAAAGATTTGATAGCAAGCAAAGGGGAAGAGGTCAAGGTTGAAGGACTGGTGGAAGACCCTATGGAGGTCATAATGAAGATCAAAAGAAAAGTGAAGAAGCTAGCACCGGTCAAAATTAGAGAGGGGATAATGCCTACCACCCTCGTGACTAATACAATGGTGAGAAAAGAGGAAGAGGAAGAGGCAGACATGAGCAAGGACCTAGAAGAGGAGGTTTTAGAGGAACCTGTTTTCAATGTGGAGAAGGATATCGAGCATATGAGTGTCCGCAACATCAAGGAAGGACAAATAGAAGACCTAAAGGTAATGCATGAGTTGTACCTATAGATGAAGATGCATAGTCTGAACATTTTGAAGATGCTGAAAGGGGACAAACCCTAGTTGTCAGAAGAACTTTGTTGAATGAGGAGAAAGAACTCAATCAAAGGAAGAGTTTATTTTGCACAAGGTGAAAATGTGAAGGTAAGTGTTGTGATATTATTATTGACAGTGGAAGCACTAATAATCTTGTTTCAGAGGAGATGGTTGACAAGTTGAAGTTGAGAAGAAGAAAGCATCCACACCCATATCAGATTGCATGGTTGCAGAAGGACCATAGAGCTTTGGTCAATGAGCAGTGTTTAGTGAAGTTCAAGATTGGGGACTACCATGATGAGGTGTTGTGTGATATCATACCAATAGATGCATGTCATATTCTATTGGGGAGATAGTGGAAGTATAATAGAAGTGTTGCCCATGATGGCCATGCAAACACATATTCCCTAACAAAGGATGGAGTTCATCATAAGTTGGAGCCCTTGAAGGAGGTGGAAGAAAAGGTATGTAGTACTACTAGAATTTGCTTGGTAGATGGTAGGAATTTTTTGGAGGGTATGAAGCATGAGCATCATTGCTTTTCATTGATTCCTAAGATTAGTCAAGAGAAATATGAAGATGTACCAGTAGAAGTTTTAGATATGTTGGAAGAATTTTAGGACATTATCTCTAATAATGTATCAGAAGGATTACTACCAGTGAGGAAGATAAGTCATCAAATGGATTTGATACCAGGAGCCAGTTTACCAAATAAGGTAGCCCACATAATGACTCCAACAGAGAATGAAGAGTTAAATAGACAAGTTCATGAGTTGTTAAGGAAGACACTGATAAGGGAGAGCCTAAGTCCATGTGCAGTACCTGCAGTACTAGCACCAAAGAAAGATGGAGAGTGGATAATGTGTACAGATTCTTGAGCCATAAATAAGATCACGATCAAATATAGGTTTCCATTGCCAAGAATGAATGACATAATGGATTGTTTGAGTGGAGCCAAGTACTTCATGAAGATTGACCTGAAGAGTGGGTATCACCAGATCTGAATCAAAGAAGGAGATGAATGGAAGACAGCCTTCAAGACAAAGGAGGGTTTGTATGAGTGGTTAGTCATTCCATTTGGGCTAACCAACACACCGAGCACATTCATGTGGCTCATGAACGAGGTACTAAGAATATTTGGAAAGTTTTGTTATTGTTTATTTGGATGATACTTTGATTTTCAATAAGACTTGGGATGAGCATTTGATGCATATCAGAAGAGTTTTAGAGAAGTTGAGGGAGGAGAAGTTGCTAATTAATCTGAAGAAATGTAGTTTTGCAAACGAGTTGGTATACCTGGGATTTGTTGTCTCAGAGGAAGGTCTTAAGATGGACCTAGAGAAGGTGAGAGCTATCCTTGAATGGCCTACACCAAGGAGTACCACAGAGGTATGATCTTTTCATGGTTTGGCAAGTTTTTACAAAAAAGTTTATCAGGAATTTTAGTAGCATTTGTGCACCCCTAACTGAGACAATGAGAGGGGATAGAAAAGAGTTTAAATGGACAAAAGAAGTAGACAAAATATTTGATACATTGAAGTAGAAAGTCATAGAGCAACCTATTTTGTCACTTCCAGCAATAAGGTATTTCAGGTAGATTATGATGCAAGTGGTAGTGCTATAAGAGTTGTTTTGAGTCAAGAAGGTAAGCCCATTGCCTATTTTAGTGAGAAGCTTAATGATGCCAAGAAAAAGTATTTTGTTTATGATCAAGAATTTTATGCAATAGTTCAGGCTTTGAAGAAATGGAGATATTATTTGTTGTCAAAAGAGTTTGTTTTATATACTGATAATCAAGCTTTATAGTATCTTAATAGTCAAGGAAAGTTGAATCAAAGGCAAATAAAATGGGTTGAGTTTTTGTAGAGTTATACTTTTGTTTTGAAGCACATGAGTGGGAAGTCCAACAGAGTTACAGATGCCTTGAGTAGAAAGCAGAATTTATTGACAAAAATGAAGATAGAGGTTGTTGGGTTCGATGAGCTCAAAAATTTGTATCCTAAAGATCTAGATTTTGCAGAGGCCTGGAAAGCTTGTATGGAACCTGTTACTTTGGACATGACAAAATGGTTGGATATCATAATCCAAGATGGCATGTTGTTTAAAGGAAGCTAGTTGTGCATTCCAAGGAGTTCCATGAGAGAGACCCTGATTAAGGAGAAGCATAGTATAGGATTGGCTAGACACTTTGGTCGAGATAAGACCATTGCTACTGTTGGTAAAAATTATTATTGGCCACAGTTGCAGCAGGATGTGAGGAAATTTGTATAGATTTGCAGAGTATGTTAGATGGAAAAAGGAGAAATTCAGAATATAGGTCTATATCAGCCACTACCTGTACCATAGAAGCCATGGGATGATATTAGTATGGATTTTGTTCTTGGTTTACCAAGGACACATAGAGGACATGATTCTATTTTTGTGGTGGTGGATAGATTCTCAAAGATGGTACATTTCATTCCTTACAAGAAGACCAATGATGATGTTCATATTGCTGAATTATTTTTCAGAGAGGTGGTGAGATTACACAGTCTACCAAAGAGCATAGTTTCAGATTGAGATACCAAATTTGTTGGTTATTTCTGGAGGACACTATGGAAGAAGTTGAAGATAGATTTGAAGTTTAGTTTTGCACACCATCCACAGACTGATGGATAGATGGAAGTAGTGAATAGGAGTTTAGGTAACATGCTATGATGCTTAGTAGGAGATAAGGCCAAGGGATGGGATTTGATTTTACCATAGGTATAATTTCCTTACAAAAATTTTGTCAATAGGAGTACTAGTAAATCACCATTCTAGATTGAATATGGCAGTAGCCCAAGGAATGCTTCTGAGTTAAGGAAGCTAGACAAAGGAGAAAAGACACCAAAGACTTTGTAGAACATCTAAAGAATTTGAATGAAAAGGTGAGAAAGCATATTAATAAGATGAATATTCAGTACAAGGCTAAGGCAAATCAAAAGAGGAGATATAAGGAGTTCTAGGTAGGAGATGAAGTCATGGTTCACTTGAGAAAAGAAAGGTTCCCAATTGGAACATATAATAAGTTGAAAATGAAGAAATTTGGACCGTGCAGGATCCTAAAGAAGCATGATTTAGGAAATGCATATGAGGTAGAGCTGTCGAGTGGGATCAAAATTTCCCCTATGTTCAACATTGTTGATTTAACAGAATATCATGAAGGTGGCACAAAGGATGGACCAACAGAAGAATAGTGGAGTATTCTGACATCTATTTCAACAGAGGAGATAGAAGAGATCTTGGATAATTGTGTGGGAAGAAGTACTCAGAACAGGCAATATGAAGAATATCTGGTGAAATGGAAAGGGAGACCTATTGTAGATTCTTCTTGGCTGTCTAAGGCAGAGCTTGACATTTGGGTTTTCCTCAAACAAACATCTAAGACGTGACAATGTCACTTCTCAAATTACCCTGGGTGTCTGATACAAGAGCATCCAGTGGTGTAAGGGCAATCTTGCATCACTCAAAAATAAGTTGATTCAAAATCATTGTAGTTGTTTTCATTTCTTTCCACAATTAGTGTTTCTGGTTCCATAACCTCCTGAATAATGATGTAGGACTTTCAGTTTTTTCCAAACTGCTAAAAATAGCAAACTACTAGTTTTGGAAACTTTGCCTACCATTTTAGGAAAGTTTGTATTTGAGCATGGATTAAAGCAAAAACTTACAGAACACTTCATAATGGAAATATCAGACCTTTGGCAAAGGAATCGGGTAAAGATCATTTGTGAGTTGAAAGATATTAAAGTTTTTATTTTCTGAAAAACCCCTAAATTTTTTTGAAACAAGATATGAGGCAGTAAAACATCCCATAACATCCTGAAAAGTTGATAGAAACTTGTTTATGGATTTTTTGCATGATAGTTCATATTTTGAGCTTTTCGGCACTTAAAACACTTCGTCAATCAGACACCTGGATCAAAAGTTATGCTTCCCAGAAGTTGACCTACTTTTGGAGGGAGTTACAAATTTCAAAATTTAGCTGGAGGCCACCAAAAAGTGCTATTTATGACTATTTTGGGAACCTTGGATGGTAGTAGAGTTAAAGGGGAAAGTTTACAGTCAAGAATAGGCAGGAAAATAGAAACCCTAGTTGATTTTGGGTTATAGAAGGCAAATAATTCCAGAGTCTTGTGATAGGAAGCTGTAATGTGTTGTAGCCTGTGGAGGATTGATTCCTCTGATAGTATTTGAGCTTCTGTAATGTAATAAGTTTCCCAGATCAATAAAGAAAGTTCTATTTTATGTGCACAATTTATGTTGTTGTGTGTTTTATGATTTACCCCATTCATCACTCAGGAGGGCATCTATCATCACCATTTGCTCAGCTGTAGATGTACCCTGCACACCTTCGTCCTGACTATCTATGGAGTCATAACCACAGGATGACCCACAAGCCTGACAAGTATGGGGTGGAACCCTACTCCTCAAAGTTTCCCTCATCTCACGCTATGCTGCAAGAATGGCATGCTTTGTGATTCTCTGGGTCAAGGAACTAATGGACTGTAGTGTCTCGACCTCAACACTCTCCTTCACAATAGAAGGGATAGACACGTGCTCATGGGCTAGTCTGGTGAGTGCTTATCTCGCTGGCCACTATGGGTCAACATGTGCCCCTAGTATATCCTATGATGACCCCCCACCTCTACCTTGGAACTCCTGCATATCAAAATAGTTTGGCACTTTATTGAGGACAAACTCGTAGTAGAGTTTCCTCAAAAAGTATTGTGGGACCTCATTATTTTTGCATGAGGATGGTCAAAAACCATCCATCACCTCTTCCCAAAATGTTCCTTTATCGCTTGGTTGTTGCACCAATGGATAGGAAACCTCTTGTATGTAAGGGGTAGAGGTTGATTTATTCATGGGTCTGTGAAAAGGGAACACAAGTCAAATTTTGTAATTTTTTTATTTTTGACTTGTTCATAGGATAACTTATTTACATAGAACTCTCTAAACTCTCTCCTCTTATCTGACCAACTATAGATTTTCTTACTAATTTAATCTACATTTGATAACATAGATTCAAGAGATTGAGCAAGTGTGGTTCTATGTGAGGTTGAAGTTGCAGGTGTTTAAATGTGCCAGACAATTGAGAGGGGGGGTAAATCAGTTGTCCTAAAAACTCAAACACTTCTACACTTAAATATTAATCACTTGTCCATAGTTATTATGATTAAACAATGAATGCATGAAATCATAAACTTAAACATAGATGCAACATTAAACTCAAGAGACACCAGATTTTTACGTGGAAATCCCCAAGGTAGGGAAAAACCACAGAGAGGATTAGCTCTCAAAATATATTGCAATCTTTGAAAAATAATGTTCAGGCTTGGTCACTCCATGGGCCCAGAGCATACTAGCTCACTGCCTCAACCCTAAACCTAGAAAGAGTACAATGAGGACTATTAAACCCTAAGGGTTGTTAAACCCTACTGGTGGCTCACTACCAAGATCAACATCTTCTTCATGTCTGAGATTTATACATTGAAGTATAATAGTTCCTTTTCTCTACACTGTCTTTCCACCTCTTTCCTTATCTTCTCATCTTCACACAAGGACATCTTTTCCATGACTCAATTGTAGGTATTTATACACATCATCAACCTTGGAATGATCATCAAGGTTGGCATTACAATCATCAACCATTGGAACAATCTCCAAGGTCAGCATTACAAACATTTACAAAATAGGTCTTGACCTAATACAAATTTATGCTAAGGAATTGCAGTATAGATGTATGCGGATCATGCGACACCTTAGCTGGGACTCAAAGATGATCTTCCATGCCACAACATGCTTCCATAATCTTCAAGGGATCTCCGCAATCATTGGAATTAACCAAGTCGGCTAAGACTAGTTATACACTATATTATCTGGGAATAATCTTCAAACATGATCTTACTTCCTTAATGCAGACCATATGTAAAGGAAAAAACATGATTAGGAGGTATCCATAAGCATGTTGAAATCACCAAGAGCAACCACACAAACTCAGACCACTTTATTCATGAGATTCTTCACACCGGAGCACATGAACTTCACTGTCTTCAACTGTCATAAAAGAAAAATAGCTTACAGGCCACCAAAGCATGAACCATTGAAATTGTAGGCACTTATCATCATCCCAGAGTTCCCTTTAGAACTACAAAGTAAAATACTTTAATGCAGAGGAATGCGAAGCAAAATACTTTCTCTCAGGCACTAGTGAATAATCAGAAAAATAGGTTTTACTTTGGTGAATGTAACTCCCTCAAATATTCATACCAGAGGATCAAACTCAGGATTTAGCATCTTTAGCCATGCTTCTAAATAACTTCCAATCCATAGACCAAGATCTTCAGTCAACAAGAAATATAGAGCAATCTTCTGGACTGTTCTTTAGTATGTAACTCACTGTCTTCACTATGATTCACTATTTACTTTCTGATTCTTTTGGAGGGGCTAATTTTCTTAATATCGTCAACATATAAAGCTTCTAAACAAATAACAAAATAGGATACAGTTGACACCAATGAGAACAAAGATATGTTGACATCAATGACAACACCGATTAGGCACATACTTGCAACAATCTCCCCCTTTGTCATTGATGGCAACATATGATGTGAAAAATTGCAACAACCATCAAGACAAGATTCTCCCCCTATCTCTTTACACATTTACACTCTTTCTCTCTAATTTTTTCTTCAAGACATGATTCTCCCCTATCTCTTTACACATCTATACTCTTTCTCTCTGAGTTTTTCATATGATTTCTCTCCCCCTTTGACATCAATGGAAAAGGGTACATACTTGCACTCTTCTAGTCCAATCCAATATCTCTTCTGAACTCTCTAACTACTCCCCCTGAGAAGTAACCCTAAAAGAATCAATCTGGATTTGGAGAAGGGACTTTAAGCACCAACAGACTGATGTACTCATGTGCATCTTAGTTTAGAGTAGGAGGGGTAATAACCCCTAGCTTTTCTCTGAGATACTCAAAAGTATCCTTAGGCAGAGGTTTGGTGAAAATATTTGTAATCTAGACTTTTGTAGATACATATTCCAACTTGACTTCATTCTCTATCACTTTTTCCCTTAGAAAGTGATATCTTATGGATATGTGCTTTGTCCTTGAATGCATTACTAGACTCTTTGATATGTTTATGGAACTTGTATTGTCACAAAAGATTGCAATTGGATCTTCATACACAACTCTGATGTCCTTTAATGTCCGCTTCATCCATAACACTTAAGTACAACTACATGCTACTACAATATATTCTGCTTCTATAGTGTATAGAGATATTGAATCTTGTTTCTTTCTTATCCAAGATATCATCCTTTTTCCCAAGAGGAATGCACCTCCACTTGTACTTTTTCTATCATCCACATCTCCAGCCCAATATGCATTAGTGTATGCACTGAGTGTGAAATCATTGTCCTTTGGATACCACAAACCATAATCTATTGTGCCTTTCAAATATCGCAAAATTCTCTTGACTGCCATCACATGTGATTCCTTAGGTTCTGCTTGAAATCTTGCCACAAGACAAACTGCATGCATTATGTTAGGTCTGGTTTGAGTCAGATAAAGTAATCCTCCAATCATAGATCTGTACATTTTCTAATCTGCCATAAGTGAATCATCATTTTTGCTCAACTTACAACCAGTTATCATGGGAGTATTTACCGGTTTAGAGTCTTCCCTTCCAAACTTCTTTAACAACTCTTTCACATACTTAGACTGAGAAATGAAGATACCTTTATCTGATTGATTTATTTGTAGACCTAAAAAGAAATTCATCTCACCAAACATGGACATTTCACATTCACTTTGCATTTCTCCAGCAAAAACTATGCACATACATTTATTGCCTCCAAAGATAATGTCATCAACAAAGACTGCAACAATTAGGATTTGTTCATTATTGATCTTGAAATAGAGATTGCTATCAGTAGTACCCTTGCTGAATCCTAACTATATCAGATACTTATCCAACCTAGCATACCAGGCCTTGGGGGATTGTTTTAATCCATACAATGGCTTCTTCAATCTACATACCATATCACCCTGATGTGATGACTAGAATCCTTCCGTTGTTCAATATAGACTTCTTCTTCCAATTCTCCATTCAAGAATGCAAATTTCACATCCATCTTATATACCTTAAAATCTTTGTAGGCTGCAAATGCCAAAAAAATTCTTATAGCTTCAATCCTTGCCACTAGTGCAAATGTTTCCTCAAAATCCATTCCTTCAACTTGAGAGTATCCCTTGCATACCAACCTTGCTTTGTTTCTTACAACTTCACCATTCTCATTCATCTTGTTTCTGAAGACCCACTTGGTGCCAATTACATTTTTATCTAGTCTAGGAACAAGATCCCAATTCTGATTCTTCTCTATCTAGATCAATTCTTCTTTCATAGCCTTTACCCAATTCTCATCATTGCAAGATTCATTCATAGTATTAGGTTTAATCTTGGATAGATAGAAATTTACTTATTCTTCTATAGCTCTTCTTCTAGTCAAGATTCCTTTGCTCTTATCTCCTATGATTTGATCTTAATAATGATTAAGTTTTACATACCTTGGTGTCTTGGTAGCACTTTCCAGAGCTTGTTCCTCTTCATATGAGTTGTTTGTTGCAAGTATGAGGATAACCAGTGTTGTCATTGATGTCAACATACTCATGTTGCATTAATGAGAAGGATTAGATGAGCTGTGTGCTGAGGATATTGACAAAAATAAGTCTCAATCAGGAACAATGAAGAACAGTGATGACAAGAAGGTAAAAGTCCTCAATAGGTTGAGGATCAAAGGATACGGTTTAAAGGGTTCGTAGATATAAGTCTTGAGATGCTCCAGTCAAGATTTTAGAGGTCTGCATAAAGATCTGAAGAAGTTATGGTTGCTCCAGTAGAACCAGTTCCGGCAGATGTTCAGAGATGACAGAGGGCCACAGAAAGTTCCAGTGAGATTTGGTATTTCATTATCCCATTTTGTGGATCTAAGAGAGTGTTGAGGACATCCCTGTGAAGTATCAACTAGATTAGTTCATGGGTTGAAGGTCTAGAAGTGCCTATTCATTTGTGATAGTGATGACAGACCGTGTTCTTGTAGCTCCGGACGAAGGAAAGAAGAATTCCAGTAGGATGATGAAGTGCGGATGTTTTTGGTGATTCAAGGAAGGTTATGATGATAGTTGGATCATGTCCAATTAATGTTGGTGGTCTGCATTGAATTTAGAGTTTGCATTTGAAGAATAACCACAAATATTGGTGTTCTTCTTGAGACTGGCTGACCGGATGTATTACACGTCTTGCATATGATCTTATAGGTGTTTGCTGACTTAGATGATTGTTCCTAAGTCGATGCCTTGTATAAATAAGGGATTGTGAATTCATTTTGGAGTGTGTCTTGAGGTGATGAGTGTGTGGTAGTGAAGAGAAGTGCAAAAGGCAGAGCAGGAGTTTTTGGGCTTAAATGGAACTAATCCAGGCATGGTAAAGATGTCAATCTCTAGTTCAAGTTTGTGATACTTGTTACTTTGTAGATAGTGTGTCTCTTGTAGGCAGTGTGCCTCTTGTGAGCAGTGTGCTCGGACAGTGAGCCCTAATTGGCATGTGCCATCTATTTTTCTTATTCTTCTAATAGAGAATAATCCTTGGGTTAATCACCCCATGGTTTTTCCCTTAACCAGGTTTTCTACGTCAAAATCTTGGTGTCTCATGTGTTGATATGTTTCTGCTCTGGTGTTTATGCTTTATGCTTTCATGAGTGATTAATTGATATGCTATTAAATAACAAGTGCATTTAAGTGTTTGAATTGTAAGCAAGTTTTGGACAACTGATTCACCCCCCCTCCTCAGTTGTCTGTCCTGAATCCAACAATTGGTATCAGAGCTAAGTTCCTCTAAAAGGAGCTTAACCGCTTGAGGAGATCCAGGATGTCGTCATATAAGAAGGATAGTCCGAAGTTTGATGGAACCAACTTCTCTCTTTGGAAAGGTCACATGAAATGTCACTTGCAGTGTATGGGAAAGGCGTACTGGTCCATGGTCACAAAAGCATTTGCACCTCCACAGGGTGGTCCGACAACCCTAAATGAAATCACAGATGCTGAAAATAATCTGCAGACCAAAGAGGCTCTTCTAAGTGCATTAACTGACTTAGAGCTCTCAAATGTTATTGACCTACCAACTGCCTATGAGATCTGGATTAAACTGGAACTTTTGCATGAAGGAGATGAGTATGTTAAATGTGCAAGGTTACAGAGCCTAAAAGGGAAATTTCAAAAATTGAAGATGAGAGATGATGAAAATATTACCACTTTTATGCCAAGAGTGAATGAGATGGTTTGTGGAATTAGAAATTCTGGTGGAGTCTGTTGCAAGTATGAGGTTAACTAGTGTTGTCATTGATGTCAACATACTCATATTGCATTGGTAAGAAGGATTGGATGAGTTGTGTGCTGAGGTTATTGAGGGAATCAGTCTCAATCAAGAATAGTGAAGAATAGTGATGAGAAGAAGGCAAAAGTACTCAATAGGTTGAGGATCAGAGGATGCGGATTAAAGGGTTTGTAGATATGAGTCTTGAGATGTTCTAGCTAAGATTTTAGAGGTCCACATGAAGATATGAAGAAGTTGTGATCGATCAAGTAGAACCGGTTCCGAGAGATGCTCCGGAGTGATAGAGTGTTACAAAAAGGTCCGGTGAGATCCGGAAGTGCATTTTCCTATTTTGCAGATTGGAAGGAGTGTTTGGGATGTCCTTGTGATGTGTCATCTTGATTTGTACATAGTTTGGAGGTCTAGAAGTACCTTTTGCATTATGACAGTGGCGGTAGACTGTGTTCTTGAAGTTCCGGATGAAGAAGAGAAGAGATTCTAATAAGTAGAGGAAGTGCAGATGTACCTAGTCATTCAGGCAAGCCTGTGAAGGTTCTTGGATCATGTTGAGGTTGTGTTGTTGGTCAGATTAGTGTTAGAGCTTGGAATTGGAGATATTCTTCCGGATGAAGATGTTCTTGTTCAGACTGGCCGACCGGATGAGTTATTCATCTCGTGAATATTCTTGTGGATAATTGTTGACTTGCGAATGTTATTGTGGATGATTGCTGACTTAGATGATTGTTCCTAAGTCGATGCCTTGTATAAACAAAGGTTTGTGAATTTATTTCGAAGTGTGTTGTGAAGCGGATGAGTGTGGTGTAGCGAGAGAGCGAAAGGCAGAGCAAGTGTGTCTCAGGCTTAAATGGAACTGATCCATACATGGTGAAGATGTCAATCTCCAGTTCAAGTTTGTGATTCTTATCACTTTGTAGACAGTGTGTCTCTTTGTATGCCATCCATTTTTCTTATTCTTCTAACAGAGAATAATCCTTGGGTTAATCACCCCGTGGTTTTTCCCTTAACCAGGTTTTCCACGTCAAAATCTTAGTGTCTAATGTGTTGATGTTTATTTTCTCCAGTGTTTATGCTTTATGCTTTATGCTTTTATGAATGGTTAATTGATATGTTGTTAACTAACAAAGAAGAATCAAGTGTTTGAAGTGCAAGCAAGTTTTTGCACAACTAATTCACCCCCCCTCTCAGTTGTGTGCCCTAGATCTAACAATTGGTATCAGAGCCAAGTTCCTCTAAAAGGAGCTTAACTGCTTGAGGAGATCCAAGATGTCTTCATATAAGAAGGACAGTCTGAATTTTGATGGAACCAACTTCACTCTTTGGAAAGGCCGCATGAAATCTCACTTAGAGTGTATGGGAAAGGCATACTTATCCATGGTCACAAAAACATATAAACCTCCACAAGGTGGTCCGACAACTCTGAATGAAATCATAGATGCTGAAAACAATTTGTGGACCAAAGAAGCTCTTCTAAGTGCTTTGACTGACACAGAACTCTCAAATGTTATTGACCTACCAACTGCTTATGAGATCTAGGTTAAACTAGAACTTCTGCATGAAGGAGATGAGTTTGTTAAGAGTGCAAGGTTGCAAAGTCTCAAAGGAAAATTTGAAAGATTGAAGATGAGAGATGATGAAAATATCACTACCTTTATGCCAAGAGTAAATGAGCTGGTGTGTGGAATTAGGAATACTGGTGGAGTTCTGGATGAAAATGAGATTGTTTGTAAAATTCTCAGATCCCTTCCTGCTGCCTACAAAATCAAGGTTGTTGCCATTGATGAATTCAGAGCCCATACAACTGTCACAAGAGAGCAATTGGCTGGCAAACTGGCTGCATTTGAAATGACCAAGTTTGGAGATGATCACCCCAAGACTGAATCTGCATTCAAAGCCAGTGCCTATGTGAAAGGCAAACAAAGATTTGATCCAGGAGAGAACTCTTCAAGGAAGCTGTTATGGTATGATCAAGCAAGGAAAGACATTGAAGAGGAAGAAGCAGAAATAGCTCAACTTGAAGCCCTCATTGCAAAAAGACTGCCGAGAGGATCTAGTAAGTATGAAGGAAAGTTACCTTTTAAATGCTTCAACTACAATAAGATTGGTCACTTTGCCTCAAGATGTCTGGAAAGATCTACAAGGTCAAATTCTAACAGACAAAGGTTCCAAAAGAATTGTTATTATGTTCATGAAGAAGCTGATAATGGAGTAACAGATGATGAATCAGAGATAGGAGACAAATCCAGAAATGAATGGGTGTTTATTGCCATCAAGGAAGAAGATCCAATATCTATCAATCATAAGGTTGTAGAAAGAGCTCTGGCTGCCCAAGTTGAAGAAAAGGATGATTGGGTTATTGACAGTGGATGCTCTCATCATATGACAGGTGACAAGAACAAGTTCTTAGATTTGGAAAGGTATGAAGGAGGAATGGTAAAGTTTGGTGATAATTCAGCTGGTAGAATCAGAGGAAGAGGAACTATCTCTTTTAATGGAAGAAATAAAACTGGTAATGTATTGTATGTTGAAGGTTTAAAGCACAATCTTCTCAGTGTTGGACAGTTGGTGGACAAAGGCTATGATCTCTGATTCAAGGATGGAAAATGTAGAATCTTTGAAAGATCCGGAACAGAGATTGCATCTGGTACTCAAACTAAAGGTAATATCTTCCACTTGGTTGGTGCTGATAAAAGTTGTATGCTTGTTCAAATTGATCAGAGCTGGTTATGGCATAGAAGGATGTGTCATGTAAATTTTGATAACATCATTAGGATAAGCAATATTCAGGTTGTAAGAGATCTTTCAAAATTGGTAAAACCTACAAATGGTTTGTGTAAAGAATGTCAGCTAGGTAAACAGAGCAGAGTCTCATTCAAAAGCAAAGGTCAGTCCTCTACCGAATTATTGGAATTAGTTCATACTGATCTATGTGGTCCGACAAGAGTCAAGAGTATGCAAGGTGATAGATACTTCATGTTACTAATTGATGATTATTCCCGGATGATGTGGGTTACCTTTCTGAAAGAGAAATCAGAACCTTTTGAGAAGTTCAAAATCTTCAAGGCTATGGTAGAGAATCAAACCAGATTGAAACTAAAATGTCTGAGGTTTGATAGAGGTGGAGAATTCACATTCGGTGAATTCATAGACTTTTGTCAGAAGCATGGTATAAAGAGACAGTTGTCTGCTCCTAGGACTCCATAGTAGAATGGAGTAGTTGAGAGAAAGAACCGGACCATCCAGGAAGCTTCCAGGACAATGATGATGGAAGCAAATGTTCCTCAGATGTTTTGGAGAGAAGCTGTCAGCACTGCAGTCTACACTCTCAATCGAGTTCAAATCAGAAACAATACTGGTAATACTCCTTATGAACTTTGGTTTGGTATAACTCCCACTGTGAGATATTTCAAAGTGTTTGGTAGCAAGGAAAGTTTGATGCTAGAAGTGATGAAGGAATCTTCTTGGGTTACTCCACTCAAAGCAAAGCATACTGGTGTTACAATAAGAGACTGAGAAAGATGATAGAAAGTACTAATGTGAAAGTTAATGAAGGAATTGAGAAGCCCTCAAGATTTTATGAGTATGATGAAGATGATCAAGATGGTGTTCAGGTTCAAGGAGCTCAATCCTCTCTGGAAAGTCAGACTTAGATTGACCTGGTAAATTAGGAAGAAGTGTAATGAAATAACTTGCACAATGGAAGAAGATAATATGAAATATTCTGCAAATACTTGATAATAACTGAGAATAATAGGCCACTTCGAGGGGGAAACCTCTAAATATCTCCAATGAGAACACACTTCACAATATATGATGAAATAAGACTCATATCCTCCTATATATACCTAATTATGCTTAGGATGAATAGACACACCCCTATATAACGCAAAGTCCGACCTATCTAACTAAATAATAATATAATAATGATAACATGACTTAATTAGGAGTTAAGATAGCCACAAGCTAACTATTCATAAACCTATGTACACTAATATTAAGGGCGTAGCATGCCCTTCCTCTTCAAAGAAGCATTGTCCTCAATGCTAATCAAGTGTGGATTCTTTTGAATGAACTCTTTGTCCTCCCATGTGGCCTCTTCAACTGGTAAATTCTTCCATTGGATGAGATACGTAGTGAGGGTTCTATTCCGCAGCTTCTTCGTGCGTGTTTGAAGAATGCACTCTGGTTCCAATATGATTCTTACTTCTTCATCAAGCTCTGGTAACATTGTCGTGAATGGACTTTTGAGTCTACTAGCATTCTCCAAGATAGAAATATCGTAGAAAGGTTGTATGATTTTTGATTTAGGTAACCTTAATTTGAAGTCAACATTGTTAGTCCTTGTTGAACCTTTATGAGGCCCGTACAAATCAAGTTCCCCCTTGTGATCTGAAACTGTAACTACTTTCCTAAAAGGTGAATTAGGAATCTTTGGCTATTGCACTTCCATTGACAATCATTGACCCACACATTTATTCACATCCCTTTTTAGTGACATTTGGTGTGCACTTACCAATTGTGGACTCTTTGCATGTAAACCCCGTAGCTCATATTTTTTTATCCCCAGAGTAGAAGTGCATGAATAGTTCCTAGAAATTCATCTCAATTGTGCCCAAGGTAGTAAGCCATTTAACTCCCAAAACAATATCCGCTCCAGCCATGGGTATAGCAAACATAGGGCTGTCTATCATGTAGTCCCCCATGGTGAGTTTAATACTATGGCATTTCCCTGAACAATTGATTGTACCACCATCTACAATCATAACCTGGAATTCAGGGGTAGGGTAGACAAAACAATTTAACTTTGCTGCTAGTTGCTTGTTGATGAAGTTATGTGTACTCCCCGAGTCAATCAATACTGTCACTATTTGTTTTTTAAGGAAACCCCTTACCTTGAGTGTTTGTGGGTTATTAATACTTGATAGTGCATGACAAGAGATAGTTGGTTGGACATCTTTAGAGTCCTCTACCACCACCACCATTGGATCTTCTTCATCCTTATCTTCACCATAGGTAGCTTCAATGTAGAACAACTTCTTCTCATCACATTTATGTCCTTTATGATATTTTCCATCATAGTTGAAACATAACCCTTTGGCCTTTTTCTCTTCCAATTGTTGAGGTGTCAACCTAATAGGATGAGTAAATGATGATACAAGAGCCTTGTCAACTTTGTTACTAGGCAATTCTTCCCTTCTATTAGCCAAAAAATTTTCCTTCACTTGTCTTGCCATAATCATTGCTTCAGAGATAGAATTTGGACAGAACATGCGTACTTCATGTTGAATGTGATCCTCGAGACCACCCAAGAATAAATCATTCAAGTTCTCCTCTGTAATTGTATCCACTCTTAAGGATAGATTTTGGAATTGTTGAATATAATCCTTAACTGATCCTATTTGTTGAAGTTTAGCTAGTTGGCTAAAGAAGTTGTCTATCACACTATTGCTATATTGTGATTGGAGTTCCTCCGTAAAAATTGACCATGAGACGGTGAGACCCTTTTTCCTTCGATGAGTACAAAGCCAATGATACCAAATGAATTGGTCTGGTTCTAGATATAGGGAAGCCATTGTGACCTTTTGTCCATATGGGATTTGATGTACTTCAAAAAAATTCTCCATTTGGTTTATCCATGTTAGAGGATCCGTGCCATCAAACTTGCGCATATCCACCTTTAGAAACAAATTCCTAGATCCCATAGGAGTATTAAAATTTGTGTTAGTATTAGCCGACTTGAAGGTTTCACCTTGGTTGCTTGAGAACTCCTTTCTTGGTTCATTCATATAGGCACTTAACATGCTTCGTATATCTGATATATCTCCTCTTAGGTCACACATATCCCTCTTAATTGAGGACAACTCTTCTTTGACCTTACTTATTTCCTCATTGGGATTACTATCCTCTATTGTCTCCCCCTCCTTATCAGAGGATTTCCTCGGTGTGACAACATTCTTTTTGCCTCTTGTTGCAGGCCCCGTCATGATGGAAACCAATATTTTTGAAATAAATCACACAAATGAAATGTAAATTATCTAAAATTTTTATTGTAACTTACTAGGACCAAGATACCACTTACCCAGAAAAAACTCCAAACAATTAGCAAATGTTCAACTTTGAGAGCGAATTTGTTGGAAACCCTAATTTTACAATAACTCACTTATTGTTTATTCAATTTATCCAAGATTTGGACTGTAGACTCCTCTAGTATATATTCAAAAACCCAATACCAATTATTCTCTAATTCATCAGGATGTGAGAGATATGTAGATCTCAAATAAATTGTGCAGAAATCGTAATTCTACAATAATTCGCTCAAATCTGCTCCAATTCATCTGAAATCTGGACTGTAGCTTCTTTAATATGGCCTTCAAAAACCCTTTTAAAATATTTTAAAAATTCACTAAAATATGAAAGTTATGCTCTTCCCAAAATCACCTCCAATAGTGAGAAAAAATCTTGCCTCTACGGTGCCAAGATCATGCTCTGATACCACTTGTAATGAAATAACTTGCACAATGGAAGAAGATAATATGAAATATTCTACAAATACTTGATAATAACTGAGAATAATAGGCCACTTCGAGGGGGCAACCTCCAAATATCTCCAATGAGAACACACTTCACAATATATGATGAAATAAGACTCATATCCTCCTATATCTACCTAATTATGCTTAGGATGAATAGACACACCCCTATATAACACCTAGGCTGACCTATCTAACTAAATAATAATATAATAATGATAACATGACTTAATTAGGAGTTAAGATAGCCACAAGCTAACTATTCATAACCCTATGTACACTAATATTAAGGGCATAACAAGAAGAGATAGGTCTGAATGAGCCTGATCAAGAAGCAGAAGTACAAGAAACTCCCAAAGTTCTAAGGTATGTAAGACCGAACCACTCTAAAGATTAGATCATAGGTGACAAAAGCAAAGGTGTGCAAACTAGAAGGAATGTTGCTCAAAATCCGGATGAATGTTGTCTGATCTCAAAGATTGAACCTAAGACAATAAATGAGGCCTGCAATGATGAAAATTGGACCAAAGCAATGGAGGAAGAGTTGATGCAAATTGAGAAAAATCACACTTGGGATCTTGTTTATAGATCTAGTAACAAGAATGTGATTGGAACCAAATGGGTCTTCTGGAACAAACTAAATGAAGATGGTGAAGTAATCAAAAATAAAGCTAGATTAGTCTGCAAAGGCTACTCTCAAATAGAAGGGATTGATTTTGAGGAAACCTTTGCTCCAGTGGCAAGAATTGAAGCAGTCAGACTATTTCTTGCATTTTCTACCTTCAAAGATTTCAAAGTGTATTAGATGGATGTCAAATCTGCTTTCCTGAATGGTGACCTAGAAGAAGAGGTGTACATTGAACAACCAGATGGATTTCAGTTATCAGAGCATGGTGATATGGTCTGCAAATTAAAGAAGGCACTATATGGTCTAAAGCAAGCTCCAAGAGCATGGTATGAAAGGCTGGACAAACATCTTTTGAAGATTGGTTTCAACAAAGGTACTGCTGATAGTAATCTATATTTCTAAATAGATAATGAAAACATCTTGATTGTTGAAGTATTTGTTGATGATATCATCTTTGGAGGAAGAGATAGCTTGTGTAAAACATTTGCAAATCAAATGAAAAGTGAGTTTAAAATGTCAATGCTTGGTGAAATGAATTTCTTCTTGGGTCTGCAAATTACTCAGACAAAGAAAGGCATCTTTATCTCTCAAACTAAATATGTGAAAGAACTTTTGAAAAAATTTGGAATGGAAGATTCAAAGCCTATGAACACTCCTATGGCTACCGGATGTAAGTTGAGCAAAGATGATGACTCTCCTAAGATAGATCAGACAAAGTATAGATCAATGATTGGTGGATTAGTATATCTCACTTAGACTAGACTAGATATAATGCAAGCTGTTGGTCTTGTGGCGAGATTCCAGGCTAATCCCAGAGAATCTCATGTCATGGCAATCAAAAGAATTTTTAGGCACTTGAAAGGAACAGTTGAGTATGGCCTATGGTATCCCAGAGATCATGATTTCTCTCTTCATGCATATACAGATGCAGATTGGGTAGGAGATGTGGATGACCGGAAGAGCACCAGTGGTGGACCTTTCTTTTTGGGAAAAAGATTGGTTTCTTGGCTAAGCAAGAAACAAGAGGCAATATCTCTGTCTACAACTGAAGCAGAATACATTGCTGCAGCAAGTAGTTGCACTCAAATCTTATGGATGAAGCAGATGTTAAGAGGCATTAATGTAGAATATGAGGAGCCTATCACAATTTTTTGTGATAATTCAAGTGCAATAAATATTTCTAAGAATCTGGTGTTGCATTCTAAGACCAAGCACATATCTATCAAGTTTCACTTTTTGAGAGAGCAAGTGAACAAGGATCAAGTCAGATTGGAGTATGTACCCTCCAAGGATTAGATTGTAGATATTTTTACTAAACCTCTTCCCAAGGACTCTTTTGAGTATCTCTGGGAGAAGTTAGGGGTCATGGCCCCTCCGGTGATGAACTAGGATGCACTGATGTGCATCAGTCTGGTGGATATCACAGTCATATCTTGTGATCCGGATTGATAATGGGGAGCTGCTACTAATGGGGAGCAGCTGGTATGATTCTGATGTGTTAATATTGCAAGTATGAGCCCTTTGCCATTGATGTCAAAGGGGGAGAGAAGACATGTGAAAAACAAGTGGTTGATGATCAAAGGGGGAGCAGTAAAGGAAGAGAAGACATGTAAAGATTGCTGATAGGGGGAGCTGTGACAGAAAGGAGAAGTTCTTGTCTTGATGGTTTTTCACATCATATGTTGCCATCAATGACAAAGGGGGAGATTGTTGCAAGTATGAGGTTAACCAGTGTTGTCATTGATGTCAACATACTCATATTGCATTGGTAAGAAGGATTGAATGAGTTGTGTGCTGAGGTTATTGAGGGAATCAATCTCAATCAGGAAGAGTGAAGAACAGTGATGAGAAGAAGGCAAAAGTACTCAATAGGTTGAGGATCAGAGGATGCAGATTAAAGGGTTTGTAGATATGAGTCTTGAGATGTTCCAGTTAAGATTTTAGAGGTCCGCATAAAGCTATGAAGAAGTTGTGATTGATCAAGTAGAACCGGTTCCGGGAGATGCTTCGGAGTGACAGATTGTTACAAAAAGGTCTGATGAGATTCGGAAGAGTATTTTCCTATTCTGCGGATTGGAAAGAGTGTTTGGGATGTCCTTGTGATGTGTCATCTTAATTTGTACATAGTTTGGAGGTCTGGAAGTACCTTTTGCATTATGACAGTGGCGGTAGACTATGTTCTTGAAGTTCTAGATGAAGAAGGGAAGAGATTCTAATAAGTAGAGGAAGTGCGGATGTACCTGGTCATTCAAGCAAGTCTGTGAAGGTTCTTGGATCATGTTGAGGTTGTGTTGTCGGTCGGCATTAGTGTTAGAGCCCAGAATTAGAGATATTCTTCTAGATGAAGATGTTCTTGTTCAGACTGGCTGACCAGATGAGTTATTCGTCTTGCGAATGTTCTTGTGGATAATGGCTAACTTGCGAATGTTATTGTGGATGATTACTGACTTAGATGATTGTTCCTAAGTTGATGCCTTGTATAAACAAAGGTTTGTGAATTCATTTCGAAGTGTGTTGTGAAGCAGATGAGTGTGGTGTAGCGAGAGAGCGAAAGGTAGAGTAGGAGTGTCTCGGGCTTAAATGGAATTGATCCAAACATGGTGAAGATGTCAATCTCCAGTTCAAGTTTGTGATTCTTATCACTTTGCAGACAGTGTCTCTCTTTGTAGGCAGTGTGCCTCCTTGTGAGCAGTGTGCTCGGGCAGTGAGCCCTGATTGGCATGTGCCATCCATTTTTCTTATTCTTCTAACAAAGAATAATCCTTGGGTTAGTCACCCCATGGTTTTTCCCTTAAGCGGGTTTTCCACATCAAAATCTTAGTGTCTAATGTGTTGATGTTTATCTGCTTCAGTGTTTATGCTTTATGCTTTATGCTTTCATGCATAGTTAATTGATATGTTGTTAACTAACGAAGAAGAATCAAGTGTTTGAAGTGCAAGCAAGTTTTTGCACAACTGATTCACCCCCCCTCTCAGTTCTGTGCCCTAGATCTAACAGAGTCTTTGATGAAAATGAGATTGTTGGTAAGATTCTCAGATCTCTTCCCACCTCTTACAAAATCAAGGTTGCTGCCATTGATGAATTTAGAGCCCATACAACTATCACAAGAGACCAATTGGCTAGCAAACTGGCTGCTTTTGAAATGACCGAATTTGGAGATGATCCCCCCAAAACTGAATCTGCATTCAAAGCCAGTGCCTCTGTGAAAGGTAAAAAAGGATTTGATCTGAGAGAGAATTCTTTAAGAAATTTGTCATGGTATGGAAAAGCAAGAAAAGACCTGGAAGAAGAAGAAGTAGAAACTACTCAACTTGAAGCTTTCATTGCAAAGAGACTACCAAGAGGATCAGGTAAGTATGAAGGAAAATTGCCTTTTAAGTGTTTTAACTGCAATAAGATTGGTCATTTTGCCTCAAAATGTCTAGAAAGATTTTCAAAGCCAAATCCTAATAGATCAAGGTTCCAAAAGAATTGTTACTATGTTCATGAAGAAGATGATAATGAAGGAGTAATAGATGATGAATCAGAGACAGGAAACAAATCTAGAAGTGAATGGGTGTTTATTGCCATCAAGGAAGAAGAACCAATATCTTCTGTATCTATCAATCATAAAGTTGTAGAAAGAGCTCTAGCTACCCAAGTTGAAGAAAAGAATGATTGGGTCATTGATAGTGGTTGCTCTCACCATATGACAGGTGACAAGAATAAGTTCATAGATCTGGAAAGGTATGAAGGAGGAGTGGTGAAGTTTGGTGATAACTCTGCTGGTAGAATCAGAGGAAGAGGAACTATTTCTTTTAATGGAAGAAACAAAACTAGTAATGTACTGTATGTTGAAGGTTTGAATCACAATCTTCTTAGTGTTGGATAGTTGGTGGACAAAGGCTATGATCTCTGATTCAAAGATGGAAAATGCAAAATCTTTGAAAGATCTGGAATAGAGATTGCATTCGGTACTCAAACTAAAGGTAATATCTTTCACTTGGTTGGTACTGGTAAAAGCTACTTATTTGTTCAAGTTGATCAGAGTTGGTTATGGCATAGAAGGATGTGTCATGTGAATTTTGATAATATCATCAAGATAAGCAATACTCAGGTTGTAGGAGATCTTCCAAAATTGGTGAAACCTACTAACAGCTTATGCAAGGAATGTCAGTTGGGTAAGATGAGTAGAGTCACAATCAAAAGCAAGGAACTATCCTCTACCGGACTATTGGACTTAGTTCACATTGATCTTTGTGGTCCGGCAAGAACCAGAAGTATTCAAGATGATAGATACTTCATGCTTCTAATAGATGACTATAATCGGATGATGTGGGTAACCTTTCTAAAGGAGAAATCAGAAGCTCTTGAGAAATTCAAAATATTCAAGGCTATGGTAGAAAATGAAATAGGAATAAAATTTCTGAGGTCTAATAGAGGTGGAGAATTCACATCCGATGAGTTCATAGAATTCTGTGAGAAACATGGAATTAAGAGACAATTGTCTGCTCCAAGGACTCCACATCAGAATGGAGTAGTGGAGAGAAAGAACTGGACCATCCAAGAAGCATCTAGGACTATGATGATGGAAGCAAATGTTCCTCAGATCTATTGGAGAGAATCTGTTAGCACTGCAGTCTATACTCTTAATCGAGTTCAAATCAGAAGTAGCACTGGTATGACCCCTTATGAACTCTAGTTTGGCATTAATCCCACTGTAAGATATTTCAGAGTCTTTGGTAGCAAGTGTTACATCAAAAGAGATGAAGATTTAGGCATGTTTGATACTAGAAGTGATGAAGGAATATTCTTGGGTTACTCTACTCAAAGCAAAGCATACCGGTGTTACAACAAGAGACTAAGAAAGATGATAGAAAGTACAAATGTGAAGGTTGATGAGGGAATAGAGAAACCCTTAAGGTTTTATGAGTATGATGAAGATGATCAGAATGATGTTCTGGTTCAAGGAGCTCAATCCTCTCCTGAAAGTTAGATTCAGACTAATCCGGTAAATCAGGAAGAAGAGATAGGTCTGAATGAGCCTGATCAAGAAGCAGAAGTGCAAGAAACTCCCAAAGTTCTAAGGTATGTAAGACTGAACCACTCTGAAGATCAGATCATAGGTGACAAAAGCAAAGGTGTACAAACTAGAAGGAAAATTGCTCAAAATACAGATGAATGTTGTCTGATTTCAAAGATTGAACCTAAGACAATAAATGAAGCTTGCGATGATGAAAATTGGACCAAAGCAATGGAGGAAGAGTTGATGCGAATTGAGAAAAATCACACTTGGGATCTTGTTTCTAGACCTAGAAACAAGAATGTGATTGGAATCAAATGGGTCTTCTAGAACAAACTAAATGAAGTTGGTGAAGTAATCAGAAATAAAGCCAGATTAGTCTGCAAAGGCTACTCTCAAATAGAAGGGATTGATTTTGAGGAAACCTTTGCTCCGGTGGCAAGAATTGAAGCAGTCAGACTATTTCTTGCATTTGTTGCCTTCAAAGATTTCAAAGTGTATCAGATGGATGTCAAATATGCTTTCCTGAATGGTGACTTAGAAGAAGAAGTGTACATTGAACAACCAGATGGATTTCAGTTATCAGAGCATGGTGATATGGTCTACAAATTAAAGAAGGAACTGTATGGTCTAAAGCAAGCCCCAAGAGCATGGTATGAAAGCCTGGACAAACATCTTTTGAAGATTGGTTTCAACAAAGGTACTGCTGATAGTAACCTATATTTCAAAATTGATCATGAAAAAATCTTGATTGTTGAAGTATTTGTTGATGATATCATCTTTGGAGGAAGAGACAGTATGTGTAAAACCTTTGCAAATCAAATGAAAAGTGAGTTTGAAATGTCAATGCTCGGTGAAATGAATTTCTTCTTGGGTCTGCAAATTACTCAGACAAAGAAAGGAATCTTTATCTCTTAGACCAAATATGTGAAAGAATTATTGAGGAAATTTGGAATGGAAGATACAAAGCTAATGAACACTCCCATGGCAACCAGATGTAAGTTGAGCACAGATGATGACTCTCCTAAGACATATTAGACCAAGTATAGATCAATGATTGGAGGATTATTGTATCTCACTCAAACTAGACTAGATATAATGCAGGCTGTTGGTCTTGTGGGGAGATTCCAGGCTGATCCCAGAGAATCTCATGTCATGGCAATCAAAATAATTTTTTAGGTACTTAAAAGGAATAGTTGAGTATGGTCTATGGTATCCTAGAGATCATAATTTTTCTCTTCATGCATATACAGATGCAGATTGGGCAGGAGATGTGGATGATAGGAAGAGTACAAGTGGAGGAGCATTCTTTTTGGGAAAAAGGTTGGTTTCTTGGCTAAGCAAGAAACAAGAGGCAATATCCCTATCTACAACTGAAGCAGAATACATTGCAGCAGCAGGAAATTGCACTCAAGTTTTGTGGATGAAACAGATGCTAAGAGATATTCAAGTAGAATATGAGAAGCCTATCACAATTTTTTGTGATAATTCAAGTGCAATAAATATTTCTAAGAATCCGGTGTTGCATTCTAAGACCAAGCATATATCTATCAAATTTCACTTTCTAAAAGAGCAAGTGAACAAGGGTGAAGTCTGATTGGAGTATGTGCCCTCCAAGGATCAGCTTGCAGATATTTTTACTAAACCTCTTCCCAAGGACTCTTTTGAGTATCTCAGGGAGAAGTTAGGGGTTATTGCCCCTCCGGTGATGGACTAGGATGCACTGATGTGTATCAATCCGGTGGATATCGCAATCATATCTTGTGATCTAGATTGATGATAAGGGAGCTGCTACTCAGGGGGAGCAGCTGGTATGATTCTGATGTATTACAATTGTAAGTATGAGCCCTTTGCCATTGATGTTAAAGGGGGAGAGAAGACATGTGAAAAACAAAGTGGTTGATGATCAAAGGGGGAGCAGTAAAGAAAGATAAGACATGTGAAGAGTTGTTGCTGATAGGGGAGCTGTGACAGAAAGGAGAAGCTATTATCTTGATGGTTTTTCACATCATATGTTGTCATCAATGACAAAGGGGGAGATTGTTGCAAGTATGAGGATAACCAGTGTTGTCATTGATGTCAACATACTCATGTTGCATTAATGAGAAGGATTAGATGAGTTGTGTGCTGAGGATATTAAGAAAATAAGTCTCAATCAGGAACAGTGAAGAACAGTGATGACAAGAAGGTAAAAGTCCTCAATAGGTTGAGGATCAAAGGATACAGTTTAAAGGGTTTGTAGATATAAGTCTTGAGATGCTCCAGTCAAGATTTCAGAGGTTTGCATAAAGATCTGAAGAAGTTATGGTTGCTCCAATAGAACTAGTTTTGACAGATGTTCAGAGATGACAGAGGGCCACAGAAAGGTCTGGTGAGATCTGGTATTTCATTATCCAGTTCTGCGGATCTGAGGGAGTGTTGAGGATGTCCCTGTGAAGTATCAACTAGATTAGTTTATGGGTTGAAGGTCCAAAAGTGCCTATTCATTTGTGACAGTGATGACAGACTATGTTCTTGTAGCTCTAGATGAAGGAAAGAAGAATTCTAGTAGGATGATGAAGTACAGATGTTTTTGGTGATTCAGGGAAGGTTATGATGATCGTCTGATCATGTCTAGTTAATGTTGGTGGTTCACATTGAAGTTAGAGTTTGCATTTGAAGAATAACCACGAATATTGGTGTTCTTCTTGAGACTGGCTGACTGGATGTATTACACGTCTTGCGGATGATCTTATAGGTGTTTGCTGACTTAGATGATTGTTCCTAAGTCGATGCCTTGTATAAATAAGGGATTGTGAATCATTTTGGAGTGTGTCTTGAGGTGAAGAGTGTGTGGTAGTGAAGAGAAGTGTGAAAGGTAGAGAAAGAGTTTTTGGGCTTAAATGGAACTGATCCAGGCATGGTAAAGATGTCAATCTCCAGTCCAAGTTTGTGATACTTATTACTTTGTAGACAGTGTGTCTCTTGTAGGCAGTGTTCCTCTTGTGAGCAATGTGCTTGGGTAGTGATCCCTAATTGGCATGTGCCATCTATTTTTCTTATTTTTCTAACGGAGAATAATCCTTGGGTTAATCACCCTGTGGTTTTTCCCTTAACCGGGTTTTCCACGTCAAAATCTTGGCGTCTCATGTGTTGATATGTTTTTGCTCTGGTGTTTATGCTTTATGCTTTCATGAGTGATTAATTGATATGCTATTAAATAACAAGTGGATTTAAGTGTTTGAATTGTAAGTAAGTTTTGGACAACTGATTCACCCCCCCTCTCAGTTGTCTGTCTTGAATCCAACATTGTCTTCATGCTGCACCACTTATGAAACAACTAGTTTGTCTAATTCATATCCACTTGATTTTGAAGAACTCTCCTTGATTTCATCAACTTTGACATTTGCACTCTCAATAATCTTATTTAGCCTCTTATTATAGCACCAATAGGCCTTTCTCTTGGTGGAGTAACCAAGGAAGATTCCTTCATCACACCTAGCATCAAACTTGCCTAGATCTTCTTCTCTTTTGACATAACATTTTCTGCCAAAAAATTTGAGATATTTCATAGTAGGAACTTTACCATTACAAAATTCATAAGGAGTCTTAGAACTGTTACCTTTCACTTGGACTTTGTTTATGATTTATACAATACTGTGAATTGCCTCTCTCCAATATACTTCTGGAAGATCAGTTTCCTTCATCATGGTTCTAGCAGCTTCTTGAACTGTTCTATTTTTCCTTTCAACAACTCCATTTTGTTGTGGAGTTCTAGGTGTAGATAATTGTCTTTTTATCCCATGTTATTTTCAAAATAAATTGAATTTATTTCTTGTAAACTCTCTGGTGCAGAGGCACCTACCTAACAGCTGGCCTCCTTGAGGCAGTTAGTTTGTTATAGGTCCGCATGATGACATACATGATCAGGATATAGGATAATTATCAGCATGATGACAGGATAGCCTATTTTTAGTATGTTTGACTTTATCATGTAATAAGGTCCATTAGACCGATGCTATGTATTAGATCAGCATAGGAGTATGTGTAGGCAGTTAGAGATCGGGATAAGGTTATCTGAGCTGTCCTCTCTCCCAGCCGCTTGGAAGCTCCCAGCCGCTGGGAAGTGAGTTGGTAGTACTCGAAGGACTTTGTTATATATACCTTCGATCTGTTAGGGTTTAAGATATAGATTGAGATTGATGTTGATAGATGTTATGTTCAGGAGAGTAGTATTGGTGGTATGCTGTACTGGTGATCAGTCCAGATATTGTGAAGCAGAATTGTAAAAGCAGGACATTTGGATTTCAATTGAATAAGATCTCATCTTTTGCATTATCTGATTGTATCGGTTGTATCTGTGTTGATTTCCTTTCCGTTTTGCAAGTTGATGGGTACTTTCAACCCTTCCACCGGTTGAACCTGCGAATCGGTGGAATGGTCCTGTATTATAGCTTAGTTTGCATTTGTGTTTTCTGTTTATGCATTGCATTGTTCAAGAGATCAGTTAGGAGCATGCTGTAAATCAGCCTAGCATCCTCATGTGCTAGGTATAGAAAGATAAGTTGTTAGACTTTGGTTTGAAGGTGATCCGGCCCGGTCGTCACATTGTCTTTGTGAAATAGAGCAGATCTGAGTGTTTACATGTAGCGGACAGATACACAGGAGTCTGCATGTGCGTTTCCAGCCGGAGCAAGCCGCATCGTCATCTGCGAATGCATCGCCATCAGGATCGGGTCGTGAAACTGTTGGAGTTTACAAGTTGCAAGTGCATCAGGATGTTTTGAGTTGGATATATACTCAGTGTATATATCGCAGTCAGGATCATCTCTCGGAGGTGCTCATCATCCGCATATCGCTAACAGATGCGGAAGTGAAAGTTCGGTTTTTTGGCTAAGTGTTGAAGAGGTCATCAGGATATTGTGTGACGTCATTGTCATCCGCATATGACATCATCGTCATCAGGATATTGAGATATCCCCCTATGCATGTTGATCCTGTCGTCACTAAGGGTTTAGGCATCGGCGTAGGCTCTCGGTAGAAAGTTGTGAAACATCATCAGGAGGTGTATCGGCGTAGGCAGGAAGTTGTGAAACATAATCAGGAGGTTCCAAGCCAACCGGATAAGTTATATCATGATGCTGTTGCTTGTGTCGTCGGCTAGCGGAGCATCGAAGGAAAGGTGCTGAAAACGATCGTCATCAGGATATTGGGAGCAACCGGATATTTGATATCCTACTGACGAAGGTAGTGTTGAAGATCATGATGATGACGCTAGTGTTTGGCGCCCGATGAACAGTGCAACCGGAGGATGTTTGCGCCCGTTGAATATCATGATGATGATGATAGGTGACTGGCGGAGGAGGTGAACAGTAGTCGGCAGGAGGATAACTGCGATCATCTGAAATATGATGATGCTGTTAAAATATGATGATGCTGTTGTTGTTTTTTAGGAAATATGATGATGATGCTAAGCTGATAGGGATTTTTATCATGTTGTTTGTATTGTTGGCAGCTTCTTCCTGTTAGTTAGCTTCCGTTGCGGTTCGCTCTGCATCATAGCTGCATCATAGTGGTATCAGAGCAAAGGTTAGGATCTTCTGGAAAAGATAAATAGGATGTCAGACGAAGAAGGAACATCTGAGGTTCCAGCAAGGATGACCAACGCTGAGTTGGCAGTTCTGGTGAAGAAACAGATTGCAGAAAGCAAGGCCGTGAAGGCTCAGAATCAGGAGTTGAAAGATGAGTTAGCAAAGTTGAGGAGCAGAGTAGGTTCTGGTAGAGAAGATGATAGGGAAGAAGAAGAGATCCCTAATTGGAGCGAGGAGGTCGTTCCTGCAGACCAGAGACCACTGTTGAACGCCCTCAAGGCCATGGAGAGGAGAACCATGGATGTGAAACTGGATTTGCCAGTGTTTACAGGTAAGATGGACCCTGATTCAGTGATGGAGTGGATAGACTGTTTGAACAATTTCTTTGTGACAGAGGAGATACCAGAGCAACAGAGAGTGAAGATAGCACAGTCAAAGATGAAAGAAGCTGCCTTGACATGGTGGAATTTTGTTCAGGATGATAGAGTACAGGAAGGAAAACGTAGAGTTGCCACATGGAAGAAGATGATGGAATTGGTAAAGGAAGCTTATATTCCTTTGGATTACAGTATCCAGTTACACAAGAGGAAGCAAAACCTGAAGCAGAAGGAGCTAGATGTCAGCTCATATACAGAAGAGTTCATGAAACTCTGTATGAAGACAAAGGTGAAAGAAAGTGAAGAAGAGAAGGTAGCCAGATACCTTAATGGATTGAGGTTTAATATTCAGGAAGATCTGAGTCTACATAATCCGGATACAGTGCAGAAAAGTTTCCAGTTGGCATTGAAAGTGGAAGAGAAGTTGAAGAGAAAACAAGAACAAAACAATAGAGGAAGAGGATCAGCCCATAGAACAAGGCAAACCAATGAAAGTCAAGAAGACACTGGTAAAGGACAGGGACAGTCTGATTTCAGAGGTGGAAGGGTTGAAAGTACCCATCAACTTGCAAAACGGAAAGGAAATCAACACAGATACAACCGATACAATCAGATAATGCAAAAGATGAGATCTTATTCAATTGAAATCCAAATGTCCTGCTTTTACAATTCTGCTTCACAATATCTGGACTGATCACCAGTACAGCATACCACCAATACTACTCTCCTGAACATAACATCTATCAACATCAATCTCAATCTATATCTTAAACCCTAACAGATCGAAGGTATATATAACAAAGTCCTTCGAGTACTACCAACTCACTTCCCAGCGGCTGGGAGCTTCCAAGCGGCTGGGAGAGAGGACAGCTCAGATAACCTTATCCCGATCTCTAACTGCCTACACATACTCCTATGCTGATCTAATACATAGCATCGGTCCAATGGACCTTATTACATGATAAAGTCAAACATACTAAAAATAGGCTATCCTGTCATCATGCTGATAATTATCCTATATCTTGATCATGTATGTCATCATGCGGACCTATAACAAACTAACTGCCTCAAGGAGGCCAGCTGTTAGGTAGGTGCCTCTGCACCACTAGAGGTAATATCTATCACTTGAAAGGGACTAATAACTATTATTTGTTGGCTCAGACTGATGAAAGTTTGCTATGGCATAGAAGGCTGTGTCACATCAATTTTGATAACATTATGAAGATAAGTACTGCACAGGCTGTTAGAGATTTACCTAAGCTTGTGAAGCTTGCTAATTCTATTAGCAAGGAGTGTCAATTTGGGAAACAAACAAGAATAAGTTTCAAAAGCAAGGACCAATTAGTTGATGGATTACTGGAACTAGTGCATACAGATTTGTGTGGACCTACCAGAGTAAGAAGTTTGCAAGGAGATAGGTATTTCATGTTACTTATTGATGATTATTCTAGAATGACTTGGTTTACCTTTTTGAAAGAAAAAGAAGAAGCTCTTGAAAAGTTCAAGGCATTTAAGGCAATGGTTGAAAATGAGATGGATTTGAAGATCAAATGTTTAAGGTCTGATAGAGGAGGAGAGTGATGCAGAGCGAAACGCAACGGAAGCTAACAAACAGGAAGGAGCTGCCAACAATACAAACAACATGATAAAAATCCCTATCAGCTCAGCATCATCATCATATTTCCTAAAAAACAACAACAGCATCATCATATTTTAATAGCATCATCATATTTCAGATGATCGCAGTTATCCTCCTGCCGACTACTGTTCACCTCCTCCGCCAGTCGCCTATCATCATCATCATGATATTCAACGGGCGCAAACATCCTCTGGTTGCACTGTTCATCGGGCGCCAAACACTAGCGTCATCATCATGATCTTCAACACTACCTTCGTCAGCAGGATATCAAATATCCGGTTGCTCCCAATATCCTGATGACGATCGTTTTCAGCACCTTTCCTTTGATGCTCCGCTAGCCGACGACACAAGCAACAGCATCATGATATAACTTATCCGGTTGGCTTGGAACCTCCTGATGATGTTTCACAACTTCCTGCCTACGCCGATACACCTCCTGATGATGTTTCACAACTTTCTACCGAGAGCCTACGCCGATGCCTAAACCCTTAGCGACGACAGGATCAACATGCATAGGGGGATATCTCAATATCCTGATGACGATGACGTCATATGCGGATGACGATGACGTCACACAATATCCTGATGACCTCTTCAACACTTAGCCAAAAAATCAAACTTTCACTTCCGCATCTGTTAGCGATATGCGGATGATGAGCACCTCCGAGAGATGATCCTGACTGTGATATATACACTGAGTATATATCCAACTCAAAACATCCTGATGCACTTGCAACTTGTAAACTCCAACAGTTTCACGACCCGATCCTGATGGCGATGCATTCGCAGATGACGATGTGGCTTGCTCCGGCTGGAAACGCACATGCAGACTCCTGTGTATCCGTCCGCTGCATGTAAACACTCAGATCCGCTCTATTTCACAAAGACAATGTGACGACCGGGCCGGATCACCTTCAAACCAAAGTCTAACAACTTATCTTTCTATACCTAGCACATGAGGATGCTAGGCTGATTTACAGCATGCTCCTAACTGATCTCTTGAACAATGCAATGCATAAACAGAAAACACAAATGCAAACTAAGCTATAATACAGGACCATTCCACCGATTCGCAGGTTCAACCGGTGGAAGGGTTGAAAGTACCCATCAACTTGCAAAACAGAAAGGAAATCAACACAGATACAACCGATACAATCAGATAATGCAAAAGATGAGATCTTATTCAATTGAAATCCAAATGTCCTGCTTTTACAATTCTGCTTCA
The DNA here is from genome assembly GCA_027924645.1 of Cunninghamia lanceolata. NCBI lineage: Eukaryota > Viridiplantae > Streptophyta > Pinopsida > Cupressales > Cupressaceae > Cunninghamia > Cunninghamia lanceolata. Next base: position 5,049,668 of record BSBN01000165.1, on the reverse strand, counting down.
CAATATCTGGACTGATCACCAGTACAGCATACCACCAATACTACTCTCCTGAACATAACATCTATCAACATCAATCTCAATCTATATCTTAAACCCTAACAGATCGAAGGTATATATAACAAAGTCCTTCGAGTACTACCAACTCACTTCCCAGCGGCTGGGAGCTTCCAAGCGGCTGGGAGAGAGGACAACTCAGATAACCTTATCCCGATCTCTAACTGCCTACACATACTCCTATGTTGATCTAATACATAGCATCGGTCCAATGGACCTTATTACATGATAAAGTCAAACATACTAAAAATAGGCTATCCTGTCATCATGCTGATAATTATCCTATATCCTGATCATGTATGTCATCATGCGGACCTATAACAAACTAACTGCCTCAAGGAGGCCAGCTGTTAGGTAGGTGCCTCTGCACCATCTAGTCTTTTTACCAGTTGCGATGACTATTCCAGAGCTTTCCCTGATCTTGCATCCATTGTCTTTAAAGCATAAATCATAACCTTTGTCATACATCTAACCCACACTCAAAAGATTGTGCTTTAATTCTTTCACATACAAGACATCTTCAGTATTATGCTTACCATCAATAGAAATAGATCCTTTTCCACAAATCTTACTAGATATATCATCTCCAAACCTAACTAGTCCACCATCATATCTTTCGAAACTCACAAACTTACTTTTGTCACTAGTCATGTGGTGAGAGCAACCACTATCAATAACCCATTCATCTTTGTCTTCAACAACCTAAGCAGCCAAAGCGCTTTCTATTGGTTTTTCTTCCTTCACACAGCTAGCAGGATTAGTAGACACAGGTTCTTCCTTAATAGAAATAAACAAGCATTCATTACCAGAAGTACAAATATTATCTAGTTCACCATTATCTGATACTCCTTCATCATCATCAAAATCTTCAACATAATAACATTTCTTTTGGATCCTAGGCCTGTTCTCATATCTTTTTCTATTTCTTTCAATTCTTTCAGGACATTTGGAAGCAAAGTAACCTACTTTACCTTAGTAAAAACATTTAAAAGGTAATTTACCTTTAAACTTACCAAATCCTCTCTGTAGTCTATCCACAAAGTTAGCTTCAATTTCATCAAACTCATCATCAAATTCTACCTTGTACTTTTTTGATTTGGAGGTTTTCCTAGAAGTATTGGCTTTGAAGGTAGTCTCAACTTTTGGCAGGGCATCACCAAAATCTCTCATTTCAAAGGCAGTAAGCTTACCAAGTAACTGATCTCTGTCAATAGTTTTAACTTGCATAAATTCTTCAATTGCAACTACCTTGTGACTGTAGGACTTTGGTAGTGATCTGAGAAATTTCATCACAACATCCTTATCATTGAGAGTTCCTGTCATGCCCACATTTCCCATGTGGTCACGACGCACAAACACACGTGTCATGTTCACATTTGCCATGTGGTCATGACACGAACTGCGAAAAACTTTTCTACCTATCCCTAGGAACCCCCTCACATGCATCTGCGTGCTCGGTGGCAATACGCCTAAGGCGTAACATGTCTACAAAATTGATAAGGTGAAGGCCATCTAGGGGGTATGCAACATGTAGGGTGTCACGTCTAGGGTTAGACTGGTTAAATCTAAACCCTAAGTTTCCTAGGTGAAGATGATTTCAACTTCGAACCCTAACTTACCTCAGATCAAAAATTGATAAGGCAATATGGTAAGATGGCGCGTGATTAAAGTGGAATGATAAATTTAAAATAATTAAAATAATGCATAAAATAATCCCTAAAAATCTAGCAAAATTCTGGCAGCATAACGTGTTTTCGATAAACGCAAAAATAAAATTTAAAAATAAATCACTGATAAGAAAATAAATAAAATTAGGAATACAAATTAAATCAGACCTTAAGAACAATTTTCAAAACAATAAAAAAATAATAATAATAAAATAAAATTTAAAGACAAGACATCAAATAAAACCAAAAAGAAAAGTTGAGTCCATTATTAAATACAATTTCGACAATTATATTTAATAACAAACTCAAAAATATAATAGAGGAAGGAGGAGAGTTTAAATAACTCTCCCCATAAAATAATGATAATAAATAAGTCAAAAATCAACTAGATCGACAGTCAAATTCTCAATAAGGAAAATTAAACTTAAGGGGAGAATTCTCCTAGTTAAAATAAAATAATCCCTCCCAAAAAAAAACTTAAATTCAATTCATAAGACAAACAATAAAAAAAAACAAATTGCAACAATTAATCCCTTCAAAATTAGAATTCACTTAAAAAAGAATCCAAAAGATAAATTAAAACAATAAAAAGGGAATGGAGGTTTAAAATAAATAAAAATAAAATAAAATAAAACCTCACCAACAAAATGAGAAAAGCCCTAATGAATTTAAATTGTATTTGTTTATTCCATTGCCCTAATTCCTCCTTTCTATGCTCTCCCAATGCCCTAATCTCACTTCTTCATTTTTTCTCTTTTGGTTTTGTTATCTATGGTGCAGGTTAGGGTTTTATAACAAGGAGTTCCATGGAAGGCACTTGCTGCTCCATTAACCAGTGTTAAACCAAGCAATGCTATTCCATTTTTTTTTCTTTTTTTTTCTTTTGAGTCACGAATATAAATATGTATATAAAACATTAAGTATGCTATCGAAAGTTATAAGTCTGAGTTATATGTTGCAGAGGGACCGATTGGTAGAGGGTCGAATATCGTGAAGAGGCCGCAGTGGAAGGGACTCAAGGAGGAGATCTGTCAGAGGAAATGGGGATGTTGCCACCGAGGGAGATAGTGGGGGGTGGGATGTTGGAGAAGGGCGGCGAAAACAAGTGAGGGCGCTGGGGCTGAAGTGCCATTGGAGGGGAAAAGGCCACGCTGCGTGGGGGATGCGAGGGAGGCCGTGGGAAGGAGAGTCTCCACTGGGGAAAGCGGAGCTGGGGTATGCCCGCGGGGGTAAGTTAAAAGGGAAAGTGTGGGGAGGGGGCTGTGCCTCCCCCCACACCCACGGGCATGGGGGGAGGCACGACCCCCTCCCCACACTAGTATCATACAATGGCCGGGCCGACAGCCCCAGCATAAAAAAAATTATTCTCTCCTTTTTTTTTAATGGTTTTTAAATCAGTTTCCTAACAGGCCGCCATTACCAGAGGTTCAGCCTTTCTAAAATTTGTTCCAAGTAATTTTTTTTTTCTAGCCACTGACAAATATAATAAGTATATATATATATTTCCCTGGAAGGGTATATATACAATAAAAAAAATCACAATATTTATTTATTTATCTACTTTATTTTTATCTTTATTTATGTATATATATAAATGGTGAAATATATATGTGTATATACTAAGTGTGCAATCCTATCATGCTGAAAATAGCAAAAGATGTATAATAAAACTTCCTTCTATATTTTTTTTTTGAAAGATAGCAACTAATATTTTAACCTTCAAGTAATAAACAGGAATCAACTCATAACTTTCTCTTTCTTTCATCAAAAAAAATCTAGACAGCAAAAAAAATACAACTCTTTCATATAATCTTTTGAAAGTATTATACAAACAGAAAATGCATTTCCTTCTCTTATCTACAACAAAATCTCAATAGCAACATTATAACCCATGCATACTTCTTGTCTTTTGAAAACAATAATGACAGAAAATATAAATTTATTTCTCATGTAATTCTCAATTCTTAACTCACATCATAGGAAAAATAAACAACATTTAAATAATTTGAAGACATTGTTTGCATTACACAACTTTTGATAGCCAACTTCATAAATCTAAAACTGGTCAAAATAAATACAATAAGGCCATATTGACCATGGCTCCAATAGCCAACACAAAGAACTATAAGAACACCCAAATGAGCTCCCAAATAACTCCATCTCTTCACTTAAAAACCTGCAACTAAACAACACAACAAGATAACAAAACCAGACACTACGAAAGCTCTCCTCCCTACCATAGACCCGCAAGTGGGTCACCCCCAAGCCAGGGAAGTAGGGATTCACACCAGGTGAACACTCCACAACAAAAATCAATCACAACCACACCAAAAACACCCATAAGTTTAGCACAAAACTCAACTCATAAAAATGAGTTATTGAGGGTAGGGAATGGACCTCTCAACTTCAAAGGGATCCCAAAGAGATGAAATAACATGCTCATGGCCTCAAGCCAAATAAAATCTCCCAAAACACCACTCTCCACAAATAAAATCACAATAATCTCCATTGCACTCTTGCCATTCAATAAGCTTCTCCACAATAAAAGCCCTCAAGGCGAAAATACATAATGTGGGAGAGACCTCAAGGAGGTTCCTTTCCCCTACCCATAACAAGTTGAGCATTACCTCCATTGGAGGTGCTCTCACCATACTCCCATCCCAACAACACAATGCAAAATAGAAAAACAACCAAAACTTTAACACAATACATTAAATAGCAAGGGTGAGAAAACAAGTTTAAATGGCCTACCTTCAAAGCCCTTATAATGGAAGCAAGTTGGTGAAGAGATCCAAGCCTTCCCAAGCCTTCCAATCCTTCAAGCTAAGCCTCTAACTCTCCAAACTCCTCCCAAAAATAGCAAAAAAGAATAAAATTGAAGAACCCCACACTCCTCAACAAGAGGAGATAATACAGGCCATGAATTTGGCCTTGAGGAATGAGAAGGTGACACTTGTCACCTTCTCCTTCCTCCTCCCATGCCACTTGCAAGGGAGAGGAAGTGTGAGGATGACAAGTGTCATCCTCTCATTCCCTCTTAATCTGCACCTTATCCACTTGTGCTCTCACACATGTGTGAGAGGACAAGTGGTGAGGTGGCAACTCCACTCACACCCACAAGAGGATAAGGGATGCCATATGGCATCCTTCTATTCTCTCAAGGATCCATCTTCCTCCAAGATGCTCTCACATGTGTGTGAGAGTCTTGGGGGAAGCTCCCACACACTTGGGAGTCTTGGAGACCTCCCAAGTCTTCCTTGGTAAAGGATTCCCAAACTTTGGGAAGGGAGATGAGTCTTTCCCAAGGCATGACTCATCTCCCACTTCCCTTATTTCAAATTTTCGTCACTTTTACCAAACCAAGGTTTAGAGTGACCAAACCCAAGTCAAATCTAGGGTTAGATAGTCCAAGTTGAGCCTAGACTCAAGGGTAACTACCTAGGGTAGCTTTTGGGACTCTAGGGTTCACAAAGGGGGTTAAAAATCACATTTAAAAGGCCTCAAAATAAAATAAATACCAAGTGGTGTAAATCAAGTAAAATTATACAACACTCATTATTAAATAAATAGACAAGGGGTACTAAGGTCGAAATAACCAAATTAAATCAAGTACTTAAATCATCATTCAAATTCAAACGTGATCCTTATCCCTCTTGGGAATGGATCAGTTTATAGGGGATAACATAGTGTGAATTCTATCTCTGATTTTCCCATGGCTAGGGAATGTGAAACCTACACATCTCGATCAAGTGTCAGTCATATCATGGAAATCATAGCCGAAGCAACTGGAATTAAATTCACGCAATTTGAATACATCAATAATCATCAATACATAACTCCAATTTAAACTGCATTTTAAATCATATGTCAAATAGTCGACATCACATAATTAATTAGAAACTCATCACAAAATATCATCTAATATATCCCATGTGTCAAATCACAAAATATCATCCACTATGCTTGAATGAAATCACATATGTCAAATCAAAGTCCTATCATAATTAGGAGATAAAAAAGAAGTCTGCATAATAAAACCATAGTCACTAGAGGTCTAATAATGTCATCACAAAATATCATAATCGATCAAAATAAGGGAGGTGAAATAATCGGCCTCACAGTTCCCCCCGTACCTTTTATCCCAGTGACAAGTTCATCAACTCTTTGCATAAAGGTTGTTATGTTTTCATCTTCAAACTGTCATATTTCACTTTCAGACTCTATAGCTTGGCCTTCTTTATAGAATCGTCTCCTTCATATAGATTTTTCAGCTTCTCCCATACCTCATTTGCAGTTTCAAGATCCACAACTTTTGAGTCATTTAAAAAACTTAACAAAGCATCTTTTGATTTGGCATCCACCTCATATTTTTTGATTTCATCTTCGGTCATCAAACCATTTTGAGGCATGGTGTATTTTACTTCTGCAGCTTTCCATACTTTGTAACCAAGACAAAGAAGATGACTTTTCATACGTGCCTTCCAAAGAGCATAGTTTGTCCCATCAAAATGTGGCGCTTCCTTCTTATAAGACATTTTGGATCTTCGTCAAGCTGTTAGACTTTCTTCAGAGGAACCTTGCTCTGATACCAATTTTTGAAATGCACCAAACAACTGAGAGGGGGGATGAATCAGTTGTCCCAAAAACTCAAACACTTTTGCACTTAAACTTTAATCACTTGTCCACAGTTATTATGATTAAACAATGAATGCATGAATTAGAAACTTAAACATAGACGCAACATTAAACACAAGAGACACCAAATTTTTACGTGGAAAGCCCCAAGGTCGGGAAAAACCATGGAGAGGATTAGCTCTCAAAATATATTGCAATATTTGAACAATGATGTTTAGGCTTGGTCACTTCACAGGCCTAGATCATACTAGCTCACTGCCCTCAAGTACAACTAGGTCTAGCAGGCTCATTGCCTGAACCCTAAACCTAGAAAGATTACAATGAGGGATATTAAACCCTGAGGGCCATTAAACCCTACTGGTGGCTCACTGCCAAGATCAACATCTTCTTCATGTCTGAGATTTATAGATTGAAGTACAATAGTTCCTTTGCTTTGCTCTTCCTTTCCATCTTTTTCCTTATCTTCCCATCTTCGCACAAGGACATCTTTTCCATGACTCAATTATAGGTATTTATACACTTCATCAACCTTGGAATGATCATCAAGGCTAGCATTACAATCATCAACCATTGGAACAATCTCTAAGGTCAGCATTACAAACATTTACAAAATAGGTCTTGACCTAATACAAATTTATGCTAAGGAATTGTAGTATAGATGTATATAGATCATGCCATGCCTTAGCTGGGACTCAAACAGGATCTTCCATGCCACAACATGCTTCCATAATCTTCAAGGGATCTCTGCAATCACTGTAATTAACCAAGTCAGCTAAGACTGGTTACACACTACGTTATCTAGGAATAATCTTCAAACACGATCTCAATTCCTTAACATGGACCAATGTAAAGGTAGGAACATGATCAGGAGGTATCCACAAGCACATTGAAATCACCAAGAGCAACCACACAAACTCAGACCACTTTATTCATGAGATTCTTCACACCGGAGCACATGAACTTCACTGTCTTCAACTATCATAAAAGGAAGATAGCTTGTGGACCACCAAAACATAAACCATTACAATTGTACGCACTTATCATCATCCCAGACTTCCCTCTAGAACCGTAGAGAAAAACACTTTAATGCGAAGGAATGTGGAGCAAAATACTTTCTCTTAGGCACCAGTGAATAATAAAAAAAAAGGTTTTACTCTAGTGAATGTAACTCACTCAAATCTTCATACTGGAGGCTCAAACTTAGGATTTAGCATCTTCAGCCATGCTTCTAAATAACTTCCAATCCGCAGACCAAGATATTCAGTTAGCAAGAAATGTGGAGCAATCTTCTGGACTATTCTTTAGTATGCAACTCACTATCTTCACTGTGATTCACTGTTTACTTTCTTATTCTTCCAGAGGGGCTAATTTTCTCAATATCCTCAACATATAAATCTTCTAAACAAATAACAAAATAGCATACAGTTAACACCAATGACAACAAAGATATATTGATATTAATGACAACACTGATTAGGTACATACTTACAACAACAAGATCTTCCAACCTTGCAATTATGTCCTCAATTTGTTTTTAATTATTTTCAATTTTCCCCATTAAATTTTCTTGTGTTCCAAGGCATATTGAGGAATGAATGGAGGTGTTTTTTGTTGGGGTTGTTCTTCAATAGGTATTTGTTGTTTAGGTGATGGAGGATTTTGAGGATTTTTAGGAGGTGTATTATCAATTCCTATAAATTAAACAAATTTACATAAAAAACCACTTAAATCTATCTATTTAGTAACAAATTCACACAAAAAACAAACGAAACTTACTCTTTTGGCCTCCTCAATGTCATTGTAGCATTTTGATGATGAATCAACAAAAAATTAGTGATAATATGACCTCTAATAATGTGAGCATGCTCTCCCCTATTTGTAGGCCATGGGTTTGCAGGAAAATAGAATGCAAGAATGCCTAAAATGTTGCTTTTTTTATAGTGAAACATAACATGCTTGTGTTATTGCTTATTAAAAATGTTGAATTTTATGATAAACTTGAAACACCAAGATCACCTGTAAAACCTAAGATTTACCTTCCACAAGAGAAAAAAGCAAGGAAGAATGATTTGCACTGTTATGTCAGAAAAATGTACCCTTGGGGGCTTTTTCCTTTAAGGTTTAGCTCCTGGGTCTTTAGATTGCATTTAGAGCATCTTGCATGATAATTCAGACTCCCGATGAGAAAACGCTTGGGTCTTGTGACAAATAGGACCTAGGGGTGCTAATTTAATGATTCCAAAACAAAGATAGGGGGTGAACAAGGGTGCTAGCGCCCTAGTCCAGCTCTATTTTGGGTTTGCCCTAAATTCAAATGTCAGTTTTGTGAATGTTATTTGGTTTCCAGGCCAACATCATAAGTTTTAATTATGAAATTCTTGGTGGGAATCTTAGTAGTTGCATATATAAGCATGCTTAGGTTATCATTTGTAGACTAGATGGGAACTAGATGGACATTGTGATTCATGAGCTTATGTTAAAGTGATCAAGGCATTCATGAGCTTGTGTTGCAGAGCATAGCATTGTTATTATGTTTGTTTTTGTAGGTTGGATTCCATCTCCTCCTCATGGCATTGAAGAGCATCTTCCTTCCATGAGAGCTTCATCATCAAGGTGACATCTATTATGTTTTATCATCATTATCATTTGGATTTTTACCTCTATCCCACAAGGATACGCACTCTCTCTCTGACAACGGTGTTCGAAAGAATTGAATGTCTCTCTAGAGCTTGACTAAGGCAAGCTTCTAAACACCACAACCCCCTCCCACACTCCTTGTGATTGTAGGTTACAGGTTGCAAAAGTGGAAGAAGTGGAGTTGCAGGGAGCAAGAGGACATTGTGGAGATTCCAGATCCCAAAGGAGGAGCCTGCTTGGACTAGGGTGCCATCAATATTTTCCTCCACATCTGAAGCCATAGAAATAGACTAGACAATAATATTTAGGGTTTGCAAAGTTTCTGACATCTGACAGAAGATCCCTCAGTGGGCTAGGGTGCCATCAACATTGTCCTCTATGTTTACATTGCTAGAAACTAAAGATATAGAAAAGATTAGTGTCGAAAGGAGATTGGGAATCCACAAAAAAAGTTGTACCTTAGACTAGGGTGCCATCGCCATTGTCCCCAATGTTAGGGATTGCATGCAGAATATATCAATTAAATACAAATGAAGATTAAACAGAGGAATGGAAATACATAGAAATAATAACAATGAGAGACAAGTTTTAACATGGTTCACCCAAACCCAGGCTACATCCACCAATAGAGAGTCCAATATTATTATCCAGTAAATCAAATCAATTACAAGTAGCAATCCTTGCAATTCAATACCGCTACAAAATGCTACAATACATCAATAGAAACCCTAACCCTTAGCTGCTTTTATCAAGCCTTATGTCAGTTACAAAAGTAGGGTTTTTTTTAATATCAGCCAATAGAAAAATAATTTGGCCCTGTTAAATAATTTGGGGAGAAACTGTGAAGATAAAAGTGGGGTAAATTTAACCTCCGAGTCTGATTAGGCTCCATATAACAACAATCTCTGACTTGGAGGTTGATTAGACTCCACACCACATCACCCAACATTTCTATTTTTTGGACTATGAGAACAATGAGTTAAGGTTCTCTACCCTTTTTCTAATTCCAGCAACATTTGTCATAATTTGCAGATTTACTTAGTGTTTTGCTTAAATTGGGGTTTCAAGAGCATAAAAGCATTAATTAGCAACATTGCATGATAACTTCTAAATTTCCCAATAGAAAACCAAGTGGCAACCCAATCTAATAGATGACTCTCCTCTCGATAGGAGAAGCACTCGGTTGAAAAGCCCTTGGAATGTTTAGTGGAAAAGAGGATTCAAACTAAAACCCCCATACAACAACATACAATCCACAACCTCCCCCTTTTTCATATTAAACATTTTGGTGAACCCATGTTTTTGAACTTTTTGGTACCTTGTTGAGTGTTGTTTCATAGATTTACATTCATTCATTCTATTGCATTTGAAAAAGTACAAAAAATTTGACAAAATTTGAAAAATTCAAAAAAATTGGCACATTAGACTTGCATTTTTGTAAAATTTGAATTAATTGTCATCTAATTTCAATTAATTTCTATTATTTGCATTAGATTTGATACAAAATACAAAAATTCATCATTTACAATTCATTTGCATTGCACTTGCATGCTTGATTTGTTAGAAATTGCTTGAAATTTTGCATTTTTCATGAAAACCTAGTTTTGCATGAGTTAGGGTTGTAGTCAAAATCTTGTGTCATATTTTACTACCTTGTTGAGACACTCATTAGATCTAATTTATAATTTTAGTGTTACATCATAGTGGCCTCCTTGCAAAATTTCATGTCTAGGGTTTGAAAACTTGCATTTTTCACTAGATTTGGCCTTATGGCCCTGTTAGATTTGCACTCCAAGCATGTTGTAAGGGATTTTTCTGCACTAATTGGTAGTTATTAGGGTTATTATTTGCTGCTCCTTCTCAATTTTTGATGCAAGAGCATCCCTAGTTCAAGAGAAATCTTGCATCAACAAAAAACATTTGCATTTCAGTTTGTTTGCATTTCAGTTCTTTTATTTTCTAGTTCAGTCTAGGCAGTTCAGTCAGAAGTAGTTTTTAGCTTGTGGTCTAGTTTTGGCATTTTACATCTTGCAGATCTAGATTTAGTATCTACATTCATTCATCTACTTCATATCAAGAATTCAGAGCATTTGGATAAGCCACCGGAAAGTTATCACTATCAGAAGATCAACTATTTTCTTAGAGCAGAGCATCCTGACAGTCTTAGATAAATCAGCTAAAGGAGAAGGCTTATGGATCATTCCTTGACTTGCGGATCCTAATGACACATCATTCAATGATCCTTAGTTTGTGGCTAACCTTCATCGAAGGTCCACATGTTGTTCCACCCATTTGAGGAAGTGTCCTATGCATTTAGGTCTAACCTATCTGTGAACACATTATAGCTCTTCATTGGAGTTTGTGACCTTCCTTGGCTGACGTGAATAAATCTTTTGGTCTGAAAATGATATATATTGATGTAATAGATCTTTATGAAAGTAGTTATCAAGTTCTCATGATTTAGATGATAGATAGTTGGCTCCTTCGCAAGAGGACTTCAAAGCTTTATCTTGCACATGTATACAATCAGGCCTTTGAGCCCAGTTGTAAGCCCACATGTTGCTGGCCAGATTGTATTTGAATTCTATGATATATTGAATGACTAAATCTACATTTACTTCATTTCTTTGAGTTGTTTCTGTTGTGTTTACTCTTGCTGCATGGTCTAGACAGTTCATTCTGTGAACCCTCTTACCATGACTGCACCAAGTGGTATCAGATCAAAAGTTCAATTCTTTGGAGTGAAGTTGGTGAAGGGATTCCATAAGATCTTGTTGTGAGCTGACTATCGAATTGAGGCAAGTTACTGTTGTTGCAACCTATCACCGATTGAGAGGTAGTTGTCACCTTGTAACCTGATTCCTGAACCTGAGGCAATTTGCACTTGATCCAAGGAAGAATGTCACTGAAGAGAGTTGTTGTTATTGGTATAATGGCTAATAGAATGGATGAGATGATGGAATTGATGAGAACAATGCAAATCCATTTGGATGCTATTGAAGAAGATAGGTGAAGAGGACTGACACCTAGACCTAATGTTGAAAGTGATGATGAAGAGGAATTTCAATCTACTGAACAAATTGGCAAAACCCTAGAAGGTCATGAAGAAGAAGAATCTAATCAAGTAATGATGTTGCGAGCTATTTTGAAGATTGGAAAAAGACCTAGAGTTGATGTTCTGAATTATACTGGTAACTTGAACCCTAAAGAGTTGATTGATTGGATAAATGACATGGAAGAATACTTTGAATATGAGGAGGTTGAATATCTAGAAAAGGTGAAATTTGCAAAGACAAAGTTGAAAGGACATGTTGCTATACAGTGGAAAGAAGTTTAGTTGGAAAGAAACAAAAGAGGAAAGGAAAAGATTACTAAGTGGGACTGGTTGGTGACAAAGTTGAAGAATCAGTATATACCTGCTGACTATGAGTTGGAACTACTGAAAAGATTGCAAAACCTGAGACAAAAGGAGAAATGTGTGAAGGAGTATACTGAAGAATTTCATAAGATGATCATAAGAACAAGACATAGTGAAGCAAACAAGGAGAAAGCAGCTAGGTACATCAATGGATTAAGATTGAACATTCAAGAATCTAAATTAAGCTTGGTAAGGATGACATCTTTAGAAGAAGCCTATCAGTTTTCCCTAAAGGTTGAAGAGAAGCTAAATAAGAGGCATGATCAAAGACAGAGAGGTAGAGGAGGTAAATTTTAGAGAGGAAGATCATTTTCTGGATAGGATAGATCCTTTGTGGAGAAGAACAAGTTTGACAGCCCATTGAAGAAGGATGACAGAGATAACAATGCTTACCAGAGAGATGAAAAAAATTCTTATTGGAGAGTAAACCCTAGTGCATATCGAAATGAAGGATACAAAAGAGAAGGATGAGGATTTGATAAGAGAACATTTAGAGGTACTTGTTTCAAGTGTGGAGGTGAAGGACATAGAGCATTTGAGTGTAATCAGGGTAGTACAAATAAGAGGATAGAGAATAGTGGAAGAGCAGCCTATGTTGAAGAAGAACCGGTTGAACTAAGTGACCCCTATTCAGTTGGAAAACCTGACAAAGGAGAATCATTGGTGATGAGGAGAGCATTATTTCAAACAGAGATAAATGAGGAACCACCATAGAGGAAAAGCTTATTCAGAACTAGATACAAATCCAGAGGTAAGTGTTGTAAAGTTGTGATTGATAGTGGTAGTTCAGATAATCTAGTTTTAGAAGAGATGGTGACTAAGATAAAGTTGGAAAGATTGAAACATCCTAAGCCTTATCAGATAGCATGGATTCAAGATGATCATAAGGTACTGGTGAGTGAACAATTTTTGGTGAAATTTCATATTGGATCTTATCATGATGAAGTCTTGTGTGATATTATGCCTATGGACGTTTTTCATATCTTGTTGGGTAGACCTTGGTAGTATGATATAAAACATATACATGGTGGGAGAAAGAATACATATACTATAACGGCAAATGGAAAGAGAATTACTTTGATTCCTTTGGAAGATGACCCTGAGAGTGAAGTATGTGGGAATGCTAGAATATGTTTGGTAGATGGAAGAAAATTTCTAGATGGTTTGAGACATGAGAATATGTGTTATGTCTTGATTCCTAAGAAGCCTAAAACATTGAAGAAAGAGACTGAAGAATCACAACAGGAAGAGATAAGAGAATTGCTGATAAAGTATGAAGACATCATATCAGATAATGTACCTGAAGGATTACCACCTATAAGGAGTATTAGTCATCACATGGACCTTATACCTGGAGCAAGTTTGCCTAACAAAGTAGCACATAGAATGACACCGATAGAGATGAAGAATTGAATAGGCAGATACAAGATCTATTGAGGAAAGGTTTGATCAGAGAAAGTTTGAGTCCTTGTGTAGTACCTGTAGTATTGGCACCTAAGAAGGATGGAGAATGGAGAATGTGTACTAATTCCAGAGCAATAAACAAGATCACAGTTAAGTATAGATTTCCTTTACCTAGGATGGATGATATCATGGATTGTTTGAGTGGAGCAAGATATTTCACAAAGATAGATTTGAAGAGTGGATACCATCATATCAGAATTGGAGAAGGTGATGATTGGAAGACTACCTTTAAGACAAATGAAGGATTGTATGAGTGGTTGGTGATGCCTTTTAGATTGACAAATGCACTGAGTACTTTCATGAGATTGATGAATGAAGTCTTGAAGAAATTATTGGGTAAGTTTGTGATTGTGTACTTGGATGATATTCTAATTTTTAGTAGGACAAAAGAAGAACATTTGTGGCATATTAGACAAGTTTTACAGAGACTAAGAGAAGAGAAATTGCTGATAAACATCAAGAAGTGTAGTTTCATGAAGGAAGAGTTAGTATATTTGGGGTTTGTGATTTCTGCAGAAGGATTGAAGATGGACCCTGAGAAAGTGAGAGCAACTGTTGAATGGCCTACACCAGAGAGCATTGGAGAGGTTAAATCATTTAGTGGATTGGCTAGTTTCTACTAGAAGTTCATTAGTAATTTTAGTTCAGATTGTAACCCTATGATAGAGACAATGAGAGGTGACATAAAGGATTTTAAGTGGACATTAGGAGCAGACAAAAGTTTTGAATTGTTGAAGCAGAAAGTGACAGAGCAACCTATTTTGGCATTACCAGATTTCAATAAGGTATTTCAAGTTGATTGTGATGCAAGTGGAAGTGCAATTGGAGTAGTATTAAGTCAAGAAGGTAGACCTGTAGCATATTTTAGTGAGAAGTTGAATGATGCATGGAGAAGATATTCAGTTTATGATCATGAGTTCTATGCCATAATTCAAGGTTTGAAAAAGTGGAGACATTATTTGTTTCCTAAGGAGTTTGTGTTGTATACTGATCATCAAGCTTTGCAGTATTTGAACATTTAAGGTAATTTGAATTAGAGACATATGAGGTGGGTAGAGTTCATGTAGAGTTATACTTTAGTGTTGAAGCATAGAAGTGGAAAATCAAACAAAGTTGCTAATGCCTTGAGTAGAAGAAGGAACTTGTTGACACAAATGAGAGTTGAAGTGTTGGGATTTGATGAATTGAAGAACATGTATGAGGGAGATAATGATTTTGTAGAACCTTGGAAAGCATGTAAGGAACCTGTTGTGATAGATAGGAGTAAGTGGTTAGATTATTTTATTCAAGAAGATATGTTATTCATAAGAAGTTAGTAGTGCATACCTAGAAGTTCAATGAGAGATACTTTGATCAAGGAGAAACACAGTGGTGGATTGGTAGGACACTTTGGCATTGATAAGACATCAGCCTTGGTGAGTGAACATTACTTTTGGCCTCAGATACATAAGGATGTTCAGAGATTTGTGCAGAGTTGTAGATTTTGTCAAGTTGCAAAAGGGAGTAGTCAAAACACTGGATTGTATAAACCTTTGACAGTACCAGAGAGACCTTGGGAAGACATAAGCATGTATTTTGTAATGGGATTGCCTAAGACACAAAGAGGACATGATTCAATATTTGTAGTGGTTGAAAATTTTTTAAAGATTGCTCATTTCATACCTTGTAAGAAGACAACTGATGCAGTGCATCTAGCTGACCTATTTTTCAAGGAGATTGTGAGATTGCATGGGTTACCTAAGAGTATAGTTTGAGACAGAGATACAAAATTTGTTGGATACTTTTGGAAGACACTTTGGAAAAGATGCAGACAGATTTGAAGTTTAGTTTAACTTTTCATCCACATACCGATGGATAGACAGAGGTAGTGAATAGGAGTATGGGAAACTTGTTGAGATGTTTGGTTGGAGAGAAGACCGGAAATTGGGATTTGATTCTTTCACAAGAAGAGTTTGCATATAATAATTTAGTAAATAGGAGTATCGAAAGGACACCTTTCGAGATTGTTACCGGAGTGAATCCTAGAGGAGTTGTAGAATTGAGAGACATCAGTACAGAGGAAAAGAGAAGTGTAGAAGCAGACAAATTTGTAGATCATATGAAGACAATGCATAATCAGGTGAAGAAGCATTTGGAAGACATGAATAGTAAGTACAAAGAGAAGGAAGATGAGAAGAGAAGACACAAAGAATTTGAAGCTAGAGATGAAGTAATGGTGTACTTGAGAAAAGAAAGATTTCCAATTGGAAAATATAACAAGTTGAAGATGAAGAAGTTTGGACCTTGTAAGATACTGAGGAAATTTGATTCAAGAAATGCATATGAAGTGGAACTACTAGAAACATTGGGTATTTCACCTATTTTCAACATTGCAGATCTCTATCAGTATCATGAAGTAGAGTTCAGTGACAACATGGAAGAAGACTTGAAGAAGCAGTTACCACACAAAGCACTAGAACAAATAAAAGACATTTTCGATAGTAGAGTTAGACGTAGCACTAGAGGAAGCTAATACAAAGAATATCTTGTGAAGTGGAAAGGTAGACTGGAAGAAGATTCATCTTGGATTTCTCAGGTTGAGGTGGACCGTCTTGGTTTTCCCCTAGCCTTGGCAAAGTGAGAGACTCACTTTTTTTTTCAATAACCCTAGATGTCTAATGTAGAAGCATCCCTGGTTCAAGAGCAATATTGCATTAACCAAAAACATTTGCATTTCATTTTGTTTGCATTTAAGTTCTTTCATTTTCTAGTTTAGTCTAGGTAGTTCAGTCCGAAGTAGTTTTCAGTTTGTGGTCTAGTTTTGGCATTTCACATCTTGCAGATCTAGAATTAGCATCTACATTCATTCATCTACTTCATATCAAGAATTCAAAGCATTTGGCTAAGCCACTAGAAATTTATTTCTATTAAAAGATCAACTATTTTCTCAGAGCAGAGCATCCTAACAGTCTCGGACAAATCAGCTAAAGGTAGATCATTCCTTGACTTGCGGATCCTAATGAAACATCATTCAATGATCCTTGGTTTGTGTCAAACCTTCCTTAGAGGTCTGCATGTTATTCCACCCATTTGAGGAAGTGTTCTATGCATTTAGGTTCGACCTATCTGTGAACATGTTACAACTCTTCATTGGAGTTTGTGACCTTCCTCCGCCGATGCGGAGGAATCTTTTGGTTCGGAAATGATATATTGATGTAATAGATCTTTAGGAAAGAAATTATCAAATTCTCATGATTTAAAGGATAGATAGTTGGCTCCTTCACAAGATGAATTCAAAACTTTATCTTGCGCATGTATGTAATCAGGCCTTTAAGCCCAGTTGTAAGCCCGCATGTTGTTGGCTAGATTATATTTGAATTCTATGATATACTGAATGACTGAATCTACATTTGCTTCATTTCTTTGAGTTGTTTCCATTGTGTTTACTCTTTCTGCATGGTTTGGACAGTACATTCTGTGAACCCTCCTACCATGTGTTAGGTTTGTTCCTAGGCCTCACTTAAAAAGAAGAGCCCCTGAGCTTGAAATAACATTCACACCACATGACAAAGAAATGGTAAATACTGAAGGGCCTCTTTATATCATGGTAAAGATAATGGAACAACCTGTGCATGGAACACTCATAGATCCTAATTACATGACAAATGTGGTCATGGAAGATTTCCTCCTTAAACATGAAATGGTACAAGAATCTCATGAACCGTCAAATTTGAGAATTAAAACACATAATAGAGCTTTAATGAAACTGATTGGAAAGATAACTCTAATGGTTTCAGTCTATGATAAAGTTGTGGATCAATCATTTGATATAATCCCCTTATCTAACCTCTTCCATGTAAAACTTGGACATCTTTGGCTTAAAGCTATGAATGTTGTTCCTTCTACTATTCACAAATGTATAAAATTTCCTTTATGTGGAGAGATCCGTATTATCTGTCGTAATGATTATCAACCTCCAGCTAAGGACAAGAACTTTATTCTTGATTACTTTTGGCTGCAACTTGAGATAGATCCTGAGCCATGAAGAGATAGAAATTTCATAGAATATAGAAAATACAAAGCAAAACAACTAGCTCGAGTGGCCAAGTCTCATTTGCAACCAATAAGAGAAGAACAAGAAGCAAGCATAAAACAAGATTATTATGGCTTTGATGAAATTTTTGGCATGAGAAATGTGGATAAGGAAAGGTTCCCTAACCTGCCTCATCCACAAAGAGATGGAATTTATGCTGAGATCCCTCCCTCGTCATCTTTACAAGGAACAGGAAGCTTTCATTGACAACAAAATATTCCACCAAGACCAAGGAGATTTGAACATGGTGCTTCCTCCTCTACTATGCAAACTATGGAAAAACATAACAATGATGAAATAAGCAATAAGATAAGAAGAAATAGACTAGCAAAAGAAAGGAGAAGGAGAAGATATGCATATGCCCAATGGATCGCAAATCAACAAGAAAACATGCAACCTCACATCGAATCAAACCTAGATGAACTTAACACTGAACAATTTGAAGACAAGAAAAACATTTGGGCTTTAGTTCCTTATACACCTCTTTCATCTACAATTCAGGATTGGGAGGATGATGACTTCTAGCATGGACCTCTCTATAGGTAAGTATCTCTAACCCTTTATCTCTCATGTTGTGTTTCCCCTATGATTGTGTTATGTGTTGTTAGGCCTCCTAGGATGACCCTTGATTCTCTTGTAAGGTCAAGGATACTAGGAGACCACTTTTGTTGTGACCTTCTTCTATTTGTATCATCATTCTTCTATATTTCCTCTCCTCTAATTTCATTGTTATGTGTTGTGTCTTACGGACATAACATTGCGGTTGGTGACTTAGGGGCACTCTCCTATGTGACTGTCCCTAAGGCACTTATTCTCCTCTCTGATTTATTGTTTACCTTCCTCTAGTGTTTCTATCTAGTTGGTGGATGATGAAAAACATATTATACTGATGCAGACCTAGTGTCCCTTTCACGAGTAATAAAAAAATGGACCTAGTCCATACATGACAACAAGGTTGTAACATATTATCCGATGCTTGTCTAGTGGAATCATTTTGTGTGATTTCTCTATCTTGATGTTGGTGTCGATGTTATCTTATCTTGCTAACAACACTTTAACAATACTGCTACTCTATGCTTTTTGTTTATCATGGATATCACCTTGCGTGGCTCTTTCATGTAGTTGATCATATGCATTGTTGTTTATCATGATTATTTGAACACTAACACCTTTCTTGCAGGGATGTGTTTGTGGGAACATTCGGTGATCGTAAAGTACATGTCACTTTTGGGGGGCATGGGCTTTGTGAGAGCTGGTGTTCCCTTCTATGTTTTCTTCCTACCTTAATGTGCTTGATATCAGTACACGATATCAACCACCTTAAGGTGGGGGCATATATAAGGTAAGTTGTCTAGTTTAGATGATAGTTAAAGCATGTTTGAACAATCTAAAAATCAATCACAAGCATTTAAGCCCTATGTGGAGGTGGGATATCGAGCATATCCTTTTATCTTAAGCCCTCATCGTGAGGCGAGGGTGGTGTATTTCTTAGAGAAGATTGCATTATCCTGTCATTTTCAAAAGTCCTCATCGTGAGGTGGGGAGTGGTTCTATGACTAACTCAACCCTTAAGTGTGTTTTTGATAGTTGTTGTGGTGAAGCCTAATCATCGGTGTGTGCCTGTAATGTCCCTGGGATGGTGATGAATCTAGTAATATTTTCACTCCATCACTTGTCTATCGTGTTTTCTCCATGTCTTCCATGTGTGTGTGTATGGCGTTCTTGTTCTCAAAGTACAATATTGGTGGTGATGATCTCCTCTACACATTGGGATTTATTTGGTGTGTTTGTTCTCAGGATGCAAAACTAGTGGCGATAAGCTCCTCTACACATTGGGATTTTGTATGGTGTGTCTATTCTCAAAAAGTGCAAGATTGGTGGTAAAAAACTCCTCTACACTTTTTGGGATTTATTGTTTACTGTCCTTGTACTTGCATTTTGCATTTCATATGGGAAAAAAAAAAAATAATCACTACATTCATTGTATTCTCTATGCTCTGTGTGTTTTCAATGTTGTATTCTTCATGTTTAGCATGACTGTAACTGTCTTCTCCATGTTTTGTGTGCCTATTATTGTCTTCAATGTGTTTGGTGTGTCTTCTCTGTGCCTGGCATGTTTTCTGTGTTTGTTGACCTTACTTTAATGCATGTATCGGCCTTGTCTTTATACATACATTAAAGTGGGGGCTAAATGTTATGTCAGAAAAATGCAAGAATGACCAAAATATTTTTTTATAGTGAAACATAACACGCTTGCATTTTTTCTTATTAAAAATGTTGAAGTTTATGATAAACTCGAAACACCAGGATCACCTGCAAAACCTAAGATTTACCTTCCACAAGAGAAAAAAGCAAGGGAGAATAATTTGCACTATTATGTTAGAAAAATGTACCCTTGGGCCTTTTTCCTTTAAGGTTTAGCTCTCGGGTCTTTAGATTGTATTTAGAGCATCTTGCATGATAATTTAGACTCTCGATGAGAAAACCTTGGGTCTTGTGACAAATAGGACCTAGGGGTGCTAATTTAATGATTCCAAAACAAAGATAGGGGTGGACAAGGGCGCTAGTGCCCTAGTCCAGCCCTATTTTGGGTCTGCCCTAAACTCAAATGTTGGGTTTGTGACCGTTATTGGTTTCCAGGATGACATCATAAGTTTTAATTACAAAATTCTTGGCAAGAATCTTAGTAGTTGCATATATAAGCATGTTTAGGTTATCATTTGCAGACTAAATGAGAACTAGATGGACATTGTGATTCATGAGCTTATGTTAAAGTGATCAATGCATTCATTGTGTTGCAGAACATAGCATTGTTATTATGTTTGTTTTTGGAAGTTGGATTCCATCTCCTCCTCATGACATTGAAGAGCATCTTCATTCCATGAGAGCTTCATCATCAAGGTGACATGTATTATGTTTTATCATCATTATCATTTAGATTTTTGCCTCTATCCCACAAGGGTACGCACTCTCTCTCTGACAATGGTGTTCCAAAGACTTGAATGTCTCTCTAGGACTTGATTGAGGTAAGCCTCTAAACAATACAACCCCCTCCCACACTCCTTGTGATTGCAGGTTACAGGTTGCGAAAGTGGAAGTAGTGGAGTTGCAGGGAACAAGAAGACACTGCAGAGATTCTAGATCTCGAAGGAGGAGCCTGCTTGGACTAGGGCACCATTAACCTTGTCCTCTGCATCTGAAGCCACATAAATAGATTGGACAATAATAATCAAGGTTTTTAGAGTTTCTGACATCCGACGAAAGATCCCTCAGTGGACTAGGGTGCCATCAACATTGTCCTCTGCATTTACATTGTTGAAAACTAAAGATACAATATAGATCAGTGTCAGAAGGAGATCAAGAATCCATAGAAAAAGTTGTACCTTGGATGAGGGCGCCATCACCATTGTCCTTGACATTTCCATTTTTTGGACTGCAAAAAATAGTGAGTTAAGGTTCTCTGCCCTTTTTCTAATTCCAGTAGCATTTGTCATAATTTGTAGATTTACTTATTGTTTTGCTTAAATTAGGATTTCAAGAGCATAAAAGCATTAATTATCAACATTGTGTGATGAATTCTAAATTTCCCAGCAAAAAACCAAGTGGCAACCCAATCTGATAGATGACTCTCCTCTCAATAGGAGAAGCACTTGGTTGAAAATCCCTTGGACTATTTAGTGGAAAAGAGGATTCAAACTAAAACCCCCATACAACAACATACAATCCACAACCTCCCCCTTTTTCATAATAAACATGCACAATAAGGATGAATTCATGAAATGGATTAAAGAATTACATGATTGAACTTACTTTTGTATTTGCAAGTTAGAGAAAACCCTAATATGACTTAAGAATAACCTAAGACTTAAATTAGCCCTAAGTAAACTTAATAAAGTGTAATTAAATATTTAATTACACTAACACCCCCCTTAAGTGCAACTTAGGGAGAAATGAAAAAAATGCAACTAATGCAAGAATGGGTCTCGACTACAAGACCATGTTAGGTACCCATGAACAACAAGAATCTCTCATAAAGTGGAGAAAAGGAGAAAAACCTAGTTGGAGAAAACTCTCCAAAAGACAGAAAATACAAGTACATGAACATGTGATGGAAGAAGGACTAACATTATACCCCCCAAGAACTAAATTCATCACAAAAATACAATCAAGAATGCCCCCATAAGAGAGGAAGAAGAGAGAAGGTCTGATGACCCCCTCAGAAGTGTGAACAAATTCTAGAAAGTAGATGAAGCTGTAACTACCGATGCTGATATGTGACTAAACCTAATTCATAGGAACAAGTACCATGAAGATTCAGGAATATTGACCATAATAAATGCCCTTCAAACCGAGATGTGACTTGATGAGAATCTGATGCAAGATTTAGGAACATTAACCATAAGCTCTCAATCTGAGATATGAACTGATGTAAATAAAAATGTGTCTAACAAGTTTTAGTATGTTTACAACATAGCTAGAGCTTACAACAGGAGTGTATAATGTCCACAAAACACCACATGCCAAAAATATAGTTCTACTATATAATAAAAGGAAATTGATAGCACCATAGCGAAGTACACAGAAAATCATGCACTTTCAAAAAATAGGACCCAAAAAGGAGTTCGTACGCCCAAGATATGGCTCGTTGAAGTTCCCAAAATGAGAACTTCACAGCAACAACACTGAGAAAACAAAAATCTAGAAAAAAGTAGAAGCCCAAATTGAAAACCATCTGCACCACTGCGAAGATTAGGAAATTCTACCCTTTTAAAAAAAATTGCACTGAAAAATACCTCCGTAGGCCAAGATATTGTCATTTGAAAATCAAGTGCAAAAGAGAAACTGCCAATGGTGAGGGGTGAATTTGACAAGAAACAAGCCTATGCCAAATTTAGCAAACCTCCACCAAATATAGCGAAACCACCAGATTTGATAAAACCTCCAAAAGTAGGTATCTGCTAGATAAAATAACCCTCTGCCAAATTTAGTGAAAACAACCAGATATAGGGCCCATGCTAAAAAGGCCACCAATGGTTGGGCATAGATTTCGATGCAGAGCATGCAGATACAGTGGGCTATTTTTTTTATATATTAAAAACATTAAAAAAACTTATTGAACAAATATTTTTTTAATAATAAAACATTTAAAAAAAATTTACATTGATTTTTTTATTTAAAAAAAAAATTACATTGATTTTTTTATTTTAAAAAAAAATTATAAGGGCGGGGCCCTTAAGGTCCCCGTGACCACCCATGTGGGTGACAGGGGGCCCAAGAGCACCTGCTACCCCCTTAAAAGGGAGGCAGGGGATGGGACCCCACCCTACACATGGTAGGGTCATACCCTGTCGTGACAGGGTACGAGGTACCCCCCACAAACTAGTGCCCAAAGCGCTTAATTTTTTTTTTTTGCTTCTTTTTTTACAATAAAAAGAACCTACTTTATAAAAAAAAAATTATGCAGGGAAAAAAATATAATATATTTTTTTTGAAAATTTTTACCTTGATCTACGTGTTGGGCAGGCCGTATGGCTTGCCTGGCAAATTTTTTATAGGGATGAGCCCGAGGCTAATTTCATGGATTTGACAATTGATCTTAAGGTTTTTGGGCCTTTTGAGCGTGATGGCAGGGTTGGATTTGGCCCAAAATGTTTCAAAACTTAGCTTTCCTCTAGATCTCCAAAAAAAAAGAACCCAGTAAAACCCTTGTAGATCTGGCCTATGATGCTCAAATCAAGCCAAATAAAAGGCTAATCTGACTATTTCAACTACTTTGAATCTAATGGAATACTCCATTTTATACAGAAACACACCCAACAAATGGCTCTTTCTTGAATTTTTCTCCAAATCTGAGAAGGGACTTGCAGATCCGCTCTGATACCATGTTGAAGTTGATAATTAACTCAAAACACTAGGATCACCTGCAAAACCTAAGAATTATCTTCCACAAGAGAAAAAAATAAAGAGGAATAATTTACACAATAATGGATGCAATTAATGAAATGGATTAAAGAATTACATGAGAGAACTTGCTTTTATATTTGCAAGTTAGAGAAAACCCTAATATGACTTAAGAATAACCTAAGACTAAAATTAGCTCTAAGTAAACTTAATAAGGTGTAATTAAATATTTAATTACACCAACAAAATTTTTTTTAAAAATTTGGCCACTTTTTGACCCCCAAACTTTTTGCACCCACCCAGCTATCATTATGTGAATGACTAAAATTAGAAGACGTGGCAGGGAAATGGATGGTGGATATTTATTAGTTGTTTGAATATTGTCTTTTAGTTAGTCATGTGACTATAAATTTTGAATTTATTTATTTGTGGGTGAGGTGTGATTTAGGATTTGATTTATTTTATTAGTAGGGATTAGTTTAGGATTTAAGATTTAAGACTTATTAATCAAATACTAAGGTTATTTAATTAATTAGTAGGGAAGAGTGTAGGAAATTATTTTAATTAAGTAAATATGATTTTTTTAATTAATTTGATGATCGATGGAATGTTAGAAGGCTAATCCTAATTAATTAATTAAATACAATTTATCCATTTAATTAGTGTTAAGATGATGCAAATGTGGTTAGGGTGTGCTTAGAATGTGTCGAAAGTGGTATTAGGATTGTGATATTAGATATGTCATTAGGATGTGGTCAATTTTTTGTGTCTACAATTGATTTTCATTACAATGGTTACTATATTTTTACTATTTTTATTGAGTAAAATTTCCTGGTAATGCATAGTAATTTATACTACAAATAAAAGTTTTTAATGATTTATTAGACAAAGATTTTAACTACAATATCTAGTGCATTGATATTTTTTTGTAATATTTTATTGAATAGTTTTTATTGTTAATTTTTTAATTGGTAATAACTAAAATTTAGACAAATGTTTTCATAATAGATTTTTCTTTGCATATATAACTAAATTATTTTTCTTTCTCCATTGAAACGAGGACTTTGATATAGAGTGCAGTGCATTTTTAAAGATTTTTCTAACATACTTTGTTATTTTTTCTAGTGTCTCAAATGGAGGATATTTTTTTGTAACATACCCATATTTATCATAATAATAGAACAAAGATAATATTTAAATAAGACTTAATACTTGAATTATATATATTTTGAAAATCTTACAAGGAGTCTTAATTACCAAGGTGATTTTGTGTTTGTATAACTTTGAACTTCCCCCTTAAAAGTTTGACTGGAAGTTGATGTAACCAAACTTCACAACATAAAATTCAACAAAATTATTATTGTAAAAGAATATAAAAAGAACTCTGAACTATTTTCAACTTTTTTCTCATTCCATTCCATCCTCCTACAACTGAAAATAAATACCAAATTTATACAAAATGAAAATTACCATTTTTGGCATATGTTAGCAACTTTCTAAAATTGTCATTTTTGGTAACTTCGCATCCTTATCCGTATGACCATGAAAGTTTCCAATTATTTGAAAGTTACTAAAAGACAACTAATCATCAACTTTCTAATCTAAATGCAAGTAAGGTTTGAAAAATAATTAGAAAAAACTTGTAAAATCTTGAAAAAACATTAAAACCTCATTTTGAGGCCCTAGATGATCGGATAAGGTCCTAAAACAGTGTCAAAATGGTGACCTACTGAATTTATCAATTTGGTGGGATTTTTAATAAACTCTTCAAGACGCATCTGCCTACCAAATTTTAGGTCCAATGGACCTCTGGGTCAAAAGTTATGACCTCTGGAAGTTCTTGCATCAAAAGTGTTAAATTTCAACAAGTAAAATTATTGCATGTGACTTGGAGGGAAAAGAGTAACACATAGAATGTTTAAGGGATAAACATATACATGTTGAGAATACCATTTACAATACACTTAATATGTTTTTCCTTGTGTCCCAAGATTGGAGCACACTATTTTACATAAATTGCTAAATCAACATATGTCCCAAGATTTTAGTACCTACTATTATGCTTCAACTTGAGGGTGGCATGAAGAATATATATCACTTTGTGTAGCCAAATACTAATTAAAGTATAATAAGAATATATAAATAGAATGAATCCAAAACATACAAAATATGAATATACAAGATAATATAATAATTATGTTAAATTCAAAAAACTCTAAGAGAAGTTAATATATACCCCTAAGTTCAAACCCTAGGAGATCTACAAGTATAGACAAGTTTACCATCGTGTAAAAAACACTTTTTGTAATTTTAATCTAGGCTAATTAAACTACATAAATGTAAATTAACATGAATTAATCAAGATTCATTAATATTAAAAACTTAGAATGATAAATTGATTTGCAAGGTTCTATAAAGAAGTTGAAGAAGAATAAGGAACAAATGAATAACCCTTCCTAGGTTGATACTATGGATTCTTAGAAAAGAGACTGGGATGACTTGCTTCATAACAACAAGAAGTAATTTTATGTGTTTACTATGTTGTTTTTGTAGAGTTGTTTCTTCACTATTTTATTTCTATTGTAGTTTTTGATAGGGTGCTACCACAATAATGGGTTACACTTTCAGGGACATCCTAATTTTTGTTGAAATCACATATTTTTAGAAAATATAATGATTTAAGCCTTGAAAGGTTCCATTTAAAGGATTTTAATTGAAGAGGGTTTGATCAAACCCCCTTAGATTCAAACCCCCTTAGATAGAACCCCGCTAGTTTTAAACCATATCTATAATGGAGTCTCCTCTACACCTATCAAAATGCTGATAAAAAACCACTTTTGATTTACCTTTTGGGGAATCAAATGAATTCATTTAAAATTTATTTTTTGTAAGTATGTAGTTCTTATTATAAGCTTCCCAAAAAAGTATAATTTTAAATATATTTAATTTAATTATTATATTTATTTATTTATTTATTTTTTAACAAAAATGGTGTAAAACCACTAAAATATATTAATAAAAGAAAGATTACAAAATTCTGGATTCAGAAGGCATACCGGTAGGAAAGAATCCAGACAAGAAAACCTCCGGTTATAGCTTGAGTTTGAACAGATACAGTCAAAAAATCAACTCAAAAAGAGTCAAACCAGTATTAACAGCGATAGCTTAATTCAGGAAGAAGTTCAAAAATTATTACAGTCATAGAATCTGACTTCGACACCCAAAAGTCAGAGCAAAAAACTTAAAGAAGCAAGGCCTCATTAATCAGTAATGTCAATGATCTGAACAGCACGTCCCGCTTCAGGGCCTTCCTCATCTGCTTGCTGGGGAGGAGGAGGAGGCAGAGGAGGAGGAACGTAATTGAGTAAAAAGTGTAAAGCATTGAAAACTTCTGTAGCTTTATCTGCCATATGATTTCCCAGTTCTCACCGATGACAATGGATAGCATTTTGGAAGGAAACCATACAATTATTTTGAATCCCATGCATGAAAGTGTTAAACAGGCAGTGAAGTGCAGGCGTTCGAAATAAAAACCTGCAGTCAAACAATCCTCCAACAAGTGCAGATCCCTCATGCAAATCATAGTCCTCTAATGCTGAGTTAAAAGAATCAACAGGAAAATGTACATTTTGAATAAACATATTACCCAAATCCCTTACCCTTTCACCGTTTTGCAGGAGATCCATCGCATTAGAGAGAAAGTGCGATGCAGCTTGAGAAGGATAAATAGCCACTAGAGTAAAAAGGAAAGATGAATCACAAACCTGAACAATCGCTCGACCCACAAAAACCTCATACACTTTAAAGACTTCCTGTAGAGAATTTAGATTAGAAAGACCAAGGAGGGGCCGCTCCCAATTCTTGATTGGCCAAGAGATTCTGGAATTCCGCTGAACAGAGCCCATGGTAACCCTACAGAAACAGGAAGAACTCCAAAAGCAAGAAAACGAAACGTTTGGAGCCACCACAAAACTTGAACATCAAACATTAAAGGAAAGATGAGTAAGTATCGAATCATTACACATGTATTTAATAAAGAAAATGAAATGGCCGCTCCCTCATGCTAAATTAATCAACTGCGCTGAGATCACATATCAAACTACTTCACAGTCGCCAAGAGGATAAGCATAATAAATAAGTGACATCAGATAATACGCATGAAAAACTGAGAGGAAAAAAAAGAAAGGTGATGTATAACTAAAAAATTTAACCAAAATATGCCAACACTAAATCAAATACTCCTTTTCCAAAATAGCACTAGCTCCAGGAATCCTAGCAAAAGAATCTGAGTCCCATTCAAGGAAGTCAACATTAGAGCTAAAAGCCAGGTTGGCCAAAAAATCTGCTACAACATTACCTTCACGATAAGTATGTATAATTTGATAAGAATGAAAACGCTTCAGAAGATCCCTTCCATAATTTAAAATATAACCAATTTTCCAACTTGGGGATGAACCATTAGAAAAAGCTCTTACTATATTAAGGGAATCACCTTCGACTATAATGTTTGTGAATCCATATTTAAAAGCTAAATTCAATCCAGATAAGAGAGCCAAAGCCTCAGCCTCATTATTAGATAATACACCCAACTTAACTGACAAAGCTCTGAGAACTCTTCCCTGATGGTTCCTAATAACACAACTAGCACTTGAAATTCCCGGATTACCTCTACTTGCACCATCGAAATTAAGCTCAACAAAAGATTCAGGCGGAGGGGTCCATTTAACTGAAGAACGATCAATCTTCGTATCAGACATAAAACAAATAGAATTAGGCACCTTTAACTGTTTCCAATTTTTTAAAATCATGTCATCCCAATTTGTGAAAATTAAAGAACCCGCCTTCTTAGAAAGAAAGGAAGCTAGAACCACTTCAGTGATGGATTTTTCAACTTTACCCAAAAGAACATGAATAGGATTATTGATTTTCTTAAACACTCTACTATTTCTGTCTAACCATAAAGACCAAATAATAATGCTAGGAGAAACAACCCATAAAACAGAGAAAGTAGACTTTGGGCTCAACAAAGCCCAGCTTTGGAAAACTTGAAGTAAAGAAAAAGGAAGAGGGCCCAACCAATTTAATTTTGAAAGAAGCCACTGCCAGACTTGAGAGGAGAAACTACAATTTAATAACAAATGATCCACCGACTCCTCCTCTTCCAAGCAGAAAGGACATAAAAAAGGATCTGTAATCCCGAGTTTAGTTAATCTATCACTAGTTAAAATACGATAATTCAGAGCTAACCAAGAAAAAGCTCCTGCTTTAGGAAGACAAGGCTCACTCCAACATAGCTTGTAAGGCCAACTAGAATCTGGATTATAATCCGTTGAAGTAAGACTTAAATAACCAAGTTTAACTATGTAATGACCAGATTTTGAAGGGGCCTAGACCAGTTTATCCTTGTCACCTGAGATAAAAATACATCTATCTTTCAAAATAGTTTTAAGTAGAATCTTCTGCTCAGGAGGGATCGAGAAATCATCAAAATTTTTCCATTTAGCTTTACTTATACACACATTATTATCAAACTCAAAATAATCTTTAACTTTTGTTCCCCAAACTTGACATAAGAAGAACTTTATCTCTTGAAGACCCTCAATATTCACAAGAGGAGGGTAACTATTCCACGAGTCTTCCCAGAAAAGAGCAGACTGGCCATCATGAATGACCCATGTTAAATAGGGTGAAATAACTTCACGACAACTAATCAAGAAGTTCCACATGTGAGAACCCTCCATAGGGTTAAGAATTGTAAATATTCGTTCAGGATGAGAAGAGTCTAGATATTTTGCATATATCAATTTACCCCATGTTGAATCTAATTTATGATATAACTTCCAAACCAGTTTGGCTCCAAGAGCTTTATTTTGTGCAGCAATATTATGAATTCCAGCTCCCCTATTTGTTTAGGAAGGCAAATTTTATCCTAGGATATTAATGGAATTCTTCTTACATGAGAATTGGAACCATTCCACAAAAATTTATGAAGGATAGTCACAATATACCACAAAATAGTTTTAGGGACCTTCAAAACTGAAAGCAAGTAGACTGGCATGGCTGAAAGGACTGTTTTGATCAACAAAATTTTTCCCGCCAAAGTAAGCCATTTGCCTTTCCAAGAAGAAATTTTAGCTTTAATATTTGTAATTAGCTTATTCCAAAACAAATTTTTAATTGAACCCGAAAAAAGAGGAATTCCCAAGTACTTCGAAGGTAAGGTATCAACTTGAAAACCTAGGAATTTAGCTATCCTTTGCTGCACCAACTCAGAAGCAAAGAAAAAGAAGATTTTAGACTTACTATGATTCACTTTTTGACCTGAAACAAGACAGTAATTATTTATAACTTCCTTCAAAACTTGAGCTTCCATCATCACAGGCTGACCAAACAACAGAGTGTCATCTGCAAACAAGGCATGTGTGATAGAGAAAGGTACTCTAGGAATATTTATTCCTTTCCAGAGGCCCATCACATTCTTACTCAATATTAATCTACTTAAACCTTCAGCCATTAAGATAAAAAGAAAAGGGGAAAGAGGATCTCCCTGTCGTATTCCTTGTGAAGACTGAAAAAAATCAGATTGAGAGCCATTTATTATATTTATTTTTTATTTCTTGTGAATGTAGGTTTTTCACCGAACATCAAGTTCTCTGTTCTACACACATAGAAAATTAGTGAAAAAAATTCTAAAAAATATCTATGCCCTAGGTATTGATGTCCTTGTTTCAACACAAAAAAAAAATTTCGATACATATAGAAAAAGTTATGTTTTATGGAATACGCCTAGGTCTAAATTATAATTGGTTTGACTTCAATACTTAATTAAAAAAAAATTCAAAAAACCATTATAAAACCAAATGCATGCCCTATATATCGGTGTTACCAATCTAAATTCAAAAGAATCAAAATTTTATCCTTTGTAGAAAAAAAGTTATGTGCTACAAAATACACATCACTTTAAAAAAATGTTGTTTACTATTAAAAACTAGTTATCAAACGACACGAAAAAAAAAATTACAATTTAACTCCAAATTTTTTTAAAAATATATATTTAGAATCTCCAAACAAAATCTCACAAATCACTAGTTCTCATCATCTTCAAATTCCTAACGGTTTAGTGGCTATAAGTGTCAGAAAGTGAAGATTTAGTTCAAAATGTTGATTTCAATGTCAAGTTTGGCCAAAAAGTGTAACCCATTATTGTGGGATGACCCTTGACCTAGTGTTTTGTGTCTGGCCTATTTTGGGTTGCTACAGTTAGACTGCTATATAATGTAATATTGTTATATTATGCTTTGTAAGGGACTGGGATCCTCTTTCCCAACTTATACTAATCAATAACTTAGAATGATAAATGTGTAATAAATAAATATTGCATGCTTGAAAATTAAATAGAATGATTAGGAATTTAGCTCTAGAAACTATGATAAAGGATAATCCTAATTTCATGTAGATTCTACTCACTCATGGTATATAAAATGATGCTTATAGTCTAGGAAAGGACTTTGGTTTAGGACATATGTGAAATTTCATATGAGTGGAATCCTCATTGTGTGAGATCAATCTCATGCTTTGTAGTACTGACTTGATGTGTAAAGATGACTTTAAGCTTGTGGGATTGAGCTAGTTAATTATAGATTATCCTTGATATATGTTGCTTCAAGTAAGGACTCACAATTGAGAAATACTTTTTAGAGATTGTCAAATTGCAAGGGTTGTCTCCTCCTAGGTCGATCTCCTTGACTAGACCAACTTTATAGTCATTGATTAATTGAAGACAATAATCTTAGACATGTAGGTATCTTAGATGAATTTGATAAAAATTTAGGTTCCTTTTTTAGTGCTTCAATGTGAATGTAAAATATATATAGTTTATATATAGAGTTTATAAAATTTAAATTTGAATTCTTGATTTCTTTTGGGTCAGCACTGCGTGGTGCGAGAGAGAATTTACATACCATGAGAACGACCTAGGACAAGGAAGTGCAAATATCAATGTGCGAAATGAATGTTTGAATATGAAATAAATGATAAATGATATAAATAACTAGATAAAATATAAAAGATTATATAGAAATAGAGATAAGGTATGATAGAATGTGTGGAAGTATGTATAAATAAAAATAAGTATGTGAGTGAAGGATGAGAGAATAAATCCAATTTTATATAAAAATACACCATTTGTCTATACATAGACGCTCCATCAAAATGGGCCCAAAAATAAATGCAAATTGGAATGGCATGCAAATATCACAGGTACATATATAAAGTAGGTTATTTATTATATTCTTACTTTGACTCACGGAGTATAAAGTAAATGAAAGCCATGCCAGAAATGCCATGTTCGACCGTTCTGTAAAGAGATTCTCTCACCAAATTACTGGGTGATAAGTATTCAATGCCCAAAATTGTGAAACAATAAATTGACTCATGGCCCATTATTAAATTATTGGCCCACAACTTATCTGGATTTGTCCTTCTTTCAACTCTCGTAGCATGTGGATTGGGTTTCGAGTTTACTGGATGGATTCTCTTTCAACTTTATTCCACCTCTATATAACGTCAGCTTTATCTCCTCAGACCTCATCCAGGCTTCAAGAGTTTAGTGCTTTGCCTTACCTCATTTTTCCTTTCAGCATTTTCTTCGCTTTCAAAAATATCAACAGCAGAAGAGAGAGAGCACAGCTTCTTCTATTAGAAGAAATTTCCACTCTCGTGACATTATCTTTACTTACAGAGCAGCTGTGCTCCTCTCTTCTCCTGTTGGATTTATATGAAAATGGAACACCAATATAGCTGGGTAACCCAAACTATGTTGTTTCAGTCAGGTAACCCTGTTTTATTGTGAAAATTGAAAAATGAACTCTATAATGATGTTTAAGTGGAAGGCATTACCTCTAGTGAAGAAGTTTTTCATGTTTACCCTTGTTGTATATGAAATTGTAGTGATATATTCTAGTAAAGTAAGAATCTAATCAATGACTGAAAATTGGCTGGATTCATCCAGGGAAGTGACTCTCATCAGGTGATTGGCAGATCTATTTATTTGGTTTGCTTTGCTTTGCTGTCAAGGAATTTCAACACTTTTCATTGTAAGATGCATTTTGATGATAGAGGACAATACATATTTGTCCAGAAACTGAAGGAGATTGACGTGTAATAAGGTCTTAAATTACAATATAGAAGAATACTGATAGTACTTCTTACTGCATAACTCAAATATGAACAGTAATTTTTTCTAGCTTCTGGTAAGATAATGGTTCCATCTTGTATTCATTGTTTATCTTGAAGATGACATCAGTTTTCTCATCGTTTTTCCAATTTTGGGTATGGCATTTTCTTTTCCAGTTTGGGAATAGAGGTTCTGGTTGTAGTATCCTTAATAAATTATTCAAATGAAGATCAGGATACAAAAGATGAGTTTGGTTCTTTGTTAATAAAATGTAAGCTTGCTAAAGACAGTACAAAAGATTTGTGGTATTCCAATAGTGGACATAGCAAGAACAAATAGATGTTTCCAAAAATTGATGAATCAATTCAATTATAAGTAAAGCTTTGGAGTGAAAACAAAATTTTATTGATGGGAAAATGTACTATTTCAATCTAAACTAATCATGGTCAGAAAAAGTATATCCGTAATGTTTATTATGTTCCTGATCTAAAGTGTAACATCCTAGATTTGCCATTAGAACATTAGAGGAAAAATGGACTAACACTTTTTTTTTTGCATTGCAATTGCAATACAAATGTGTCACAATACACACTCACACATTGGAGATGTCAAGAAATAGCACAATGATTGTTGGAAGAATTTAGGGCAACTAGTAGAACCTACCATAGGTCACTGCAAATGGAGTGTGGAAGATGAGGTGGACATGGATGATAGTATTAGATATTTTCTAAGGGACACATCCCTATTATATCATACTGTATAAAGATATGTAATGATGTGATGATATGTAAGAGATAGAGAAAAGTAAATAGAAGAAGTATAATATACAAAGCAAAGACTTAGACCTGCCTTTTGTATCTAATATTGAATATGAACATATAATGAGATATAAGGGTTATAACTAAAGGATTATATGTCTATTATTTTGATATGTTTAACTTATTAGATGTGATTGGATCTACTGTATGATGTTATTTCTTATTGTTGTTCTCCCTTATTCTATCATTGTCACGTCTGGGGTATAAATTGACTTTAGAGACTTAACTCGGGCTCAAATCTCTAGACCGTGTCCTACTATTTCTTGCCAACAATGACACTTAAAAAAAATGTGATTAGTACAAAAGGCATGACTACACAAGTGGAAGACTTAACACAATCATGAGACTACCTCATTGTGATGGATAAACAAAAAGGTGAAGTTTCCTCTAACACAATGGTAGAGTACCTAAACCACTAATAGTGTCTCTTGAACACAAGTAAAAATGGAAGAGAATAAGACATCATAACCTAAACAAGGAAAATCCATGAACATTGCTTCAAACTAACCATGTTTTATATTTAGTAGAATGAGGCAATAGAGATATAGCTTTACATGGATTTCAAGGTTACTAGGCAACCCCATAATCCCACAATGCATTATAGCATAAAAGTTGTAGGTTAGACATGGAACTTCATAGGTGTTGCAAAGTTGCATCACAACTTCACACCCCCACAACTTTGCATATGTCCTTTTTGGTAGACCAACAAGCTTCACATGTACATTTGTATTTTGCATGCAAATTGTATAACTACCTCTATGCCCCGCATCTCCACAACTGCTCACTGTCCACCAACTTGCACACCTCATGAGCAACATTGTATCACTTGAAAGATAGAAACCTACCTCTACATTTCGCAACCCTAAAATCCTTCCCTATCCATACGCTCATGGACTTCACAAGAAAATGTACACATGATTACAAGTTACAAGCTTACTCTCAATTCCCACAACTCTACAAATTTGTAGACATCATGAGAAACATCACATTCCTTGCAAGATGCAACATTACATCTAAATCCTACAAACTAACACTACTCTAGATTCCATGGACTTGAAAACCTCCCTTACAACATACACATCTACATCCCAACCCCACAACTATGCAATGTAATTTCTCTATAGACTTCAACCATAAATTTTTATGTTGTAAAGCGTAACTATACCTTTGTAGTTTATGAATTTGCACTTGAACTTGTTGCAAGGATGTCTGTAGACTCCAAATCCTTTACATCATGTAAAGGTGCACATAGACCTTGGAACCCTGGAGGCATGCAAATATACACATAGACCCTAAAAGCATATAAAGTTGCACATGGACCTCGAAAGCTTGAATGCATACAAATATATATGTAGATCCTAAAATATTGAACACATGCAAAGTTACATGCAGACCCCAAAAGTCTAAACACATGCAAATATGCATGTGGACCCTAAAATTCTAAAAGCATGCAAACCCTACAAGTTTGAGACCATCCAGACTTACATGCATAGTCTAAACACCCAAAATACTATAAGATACTTAGGAAAACACAATGATTTTAACTTTTTCACATTCTCAAGTCCCAAGTATAGAATACCCATTAGCCCTAACAACCTTAAACATATAAAAGAAAACATTACATTTAATGATTTAAAAGCACTAATTTTGTACCTTCAAATTTATGGAAGGTTACACCATTCAAGCATGAAGGTCATTTCTTAACAATGCTAGTAAACAAAGTTATCCATGATTCTAACATAAATCCCTAATCCTAATAGTCAAGTAAACATGCATATGACCATTGAACTTATCTAAACTAAAACATCACATTTGAGACATAAATTAAATCCATTAACTCACTTTCCAAAATTGAGTATAAATTAGGCCTAGGTAAGTAATTCTATTTCTTCACATTTCAAGATCTTTCCAACACAAATAATAATAAAAATTGAATGGCAAATTGCCATTGTTGAGTGTCTATAGCACAATGTTCACATCCCAAACATGGATGGAACATGATCAAATAGAATGATGATACAAATGTATAATTACAAATTATACCAAGTTGACAACTTCTCAATACACAACAAGCTACAAATTAATAATGAAGGATACAACAAACAATGATAAGATGAGATCCTTACACAATCTACAAGATGAATCACCTTGGAATTCCAAATGCACAAACCAGCTGAGGTATTTTTTTCTACCACCCAACTAATGTGGCACCCTTTGGCCCACTCCACTAGATTGAGTGATAGATGCCATGGTTATCAAACATAAGCACTATGCATAAGGTTGTCTAAAACATGGTTTCTATCTCCAATTTGCTTTCACAAAAGAACCCAATTAGTTAATGGTAAGAAAAGTTAAGCCTAATACATGGAATTTTTTCACCTTGGTCATCTAAGACACAAAGTGGATTTAGAGGAGACCTGGCTATCTCAAGTACGACCCATAAAATAGATGTATTAATTTAAATATTTACATCAAGCAATAGATATAATCCTATATAGTTTGAAAAATAATATTCTCTTGTATATAACATTTACATCAAACAAACTTATTAACTTAGTATCTACTCATGCTCTACAACTATGTTCGATTTCTCACTTCTTTTTAAATTTGAATTGTTTTCTCCATGGCTACAGGGGACCCAGGGGGTCCCCCTACCCCATTGTCCTTGGTTTGGGGTAGCCCTGGGTGTGCTTCGGGTGATGATTATGTTTCCGGTAACCAGGACAGTCTACAGGACCTTTATGGTCACGTGACCTGTGATAAGGCTCTTGGGTCCTCTAGCCACATGTTGCAAGACAAGGCATCTAGATCCAAGGCTTGGAAGAGTTCCCTTGTTGGAAATGCTTAGGAGTGCCCACGGGTTTCTCCTCAGATTCGTGAGTCTACAGATGGGATGACGATCTTGTTCCTAGATTTCACTATGGAGAGAATTATCTCTGTAATGGAGAACACCCTGGTGGGAAAGTTTTTTTCCTTTAGACCTAATATTGATATGGTTAGGAAGTGGGTGACTTCCAAATGGAAAGTGAAGGGTAGCGTAACAGTGAGTGCTATGGTTGGAGGAACTTTCCTCTTTAAATTCATGGCTAGGGAAAACCTTTCCTCTGTCGTAGCGGGGGGACCCTGGATGTGTGGAAAGCACAACCTTTCTCTTTGTAAGTGGAAGCTAGGCTTTGATGTGGCTTCTGATCTCAACAAAACTGCTCTTGTTTGGGTTAGACTCCTAGGCTTGCCGTTGGAGTACTGTGACGAGAAGATTTTCATTTGGATAGTCAACTCGTTCGGCCACTACATCACACTAGACAACACCACTAGAAACAAAACTAGGTTAGTGTTTGCCAGGTTCTGTGTAAGTGTTGATATTAATAAAGTTCTTCCTAACAACATTACTTGGAAATCCAAGTTTGGTCGATGGGTTCAACCCATCATTTATGAAAACTCCACCACCTTCTATCAAAACTACAATAAGAAAGGACATCTGGTCACCTAGTGTAAATCTAGAAAAGCTCCCTTTGACTCAAAGATAAATGAAAATGGCACTGAGGATGAGTACCCCTTTAAGGATGATCTCCTGGATATTATCAATTCTCCTAAAATTGGTAAGGACAAGGAAAATCCAGATCGAAATAAAAGTCCATATCCCCTGGAGGCTGTGATGGATCAATCTCATCAGATCCCTCCCCCTCCATGGAGGGGGATTACACTCTCCCACATGAGGGTGGTCTGGAGGAAGGCGAGTTACACCAAGTGGAAGTCCCTGGCAAGGAAGTCCTGGTAGAAAATGATGAGACAGAGCTAAGCAGCATGGAAGGCCCCTTAGTTTTCAAAAGAATTGGAATCCCAAATAAAATGGAATGCAACATTGATTTTGTGCAAGGAGCCCTCTCCCCTGGTAGTAAATCTCTCCCTCTTACCTTGGGGCTAGCTCTAGTGTCACTGACTCTGAGGGTTGGTCCATAGCTAAGAGGAGAGGAAAAGGACAAAATAAAAAGTCCATTGATGAGGGAGTTGACACTAAAATGGGTAGACCCTCACAATGAGAGACCAGACAGAAAGCAATTAACAAGGATATTGCAATGGGAAGACAGAGGACCTTGGAGATTGGCTCCAAGAAGGCCCCTAACAAATGAGAGTCCTCTCTTGGAACATTAGGGGGTTTAACAACTCTCATAAGTAGCTCTTTGTCAAGAGCTGTATTTATGATAACAAGATTGACATCTTGATGTTGCAAGAAGTGAAGATGAAAAGTGAGGGGTTCCAGTCCATTTCTATGAGTATTTGGCCCAACGCGGATTACTGTATGTGTGATGCGTCTAGAGCCTCTGGGGGTATTGTCACCATGTGGAACAAAAAGGATGTTAGAGGAAGTCTAATTAAAAGGGATAAAAATTATCTTGTTGTTAGAATGGAGTCTAACAATAATTCTTGGAACCTTGTTAACATTTATGCTCCCAACCAAAGGGGCCCTAGAATAGAGTTATGGGATCATCTTTCCTCCTTGATTTCTAGAGACAACTCAAGATGTTGGATTTTGGCTAGGGATTTTAACACCCCACTTTTCCCCTCAGAAAAAAAGTGGGGGGATTTTGGACTACATGGACAACATGATGAACCTGGATGACTTCCTAAATAAATAAGGCCTTATGGATCTTGATATTCAAGGAAACCACTTCACTTGGTCCAATTAGAGAAAAGGAAAAAAATTGATACAAGTAAGATTAGACAGAGTCCTGGTTTTGTTGTGCTGGGACTTCATAAGCACTTCCTCTTTATAAGCCCTTCCTAGAACTACTTCAGATCATAACCCCCTCCTTCTTTCTTGGAAAGATAAGAATGTTAAAGGGCCATATTCTTTTAGGTTTGAGATTATGTGGACCCAACATCCTGAGTTTAAAGATAGGTTAGTCAGCTGGTGGAATGTTGATGTTTAAGGTACTCCCATGTTCAGGCTGGCTTAGAAACTTCTGATTGTCAAAAACAAAGGGGTGGAATAGATACACCTTTGGTAATATTTTTGATAACAAAAAGAGGATCTCTATTGAACTGGGTGATATTCAAAAGTAGATGGAGGAAGGTGACAACTCCAAGGATATTGCTAAAGAAGAAGAATCATTGAGAAAGGAATGAAAAGAAGTTCTTAAAAAAGAGGAAATCTACTGGAAGCAGAAATTGAGGGTGTAGTGGCTCAAAGAGGGGGACAAGAACACTTCATTCTTCCACCAGTCCACTATAAGGCATAGGAAAAGAAACAACATTACTAAACTCATGGATGGTAAGGGAATTCTGGTGGAATCAGACTTTCTAGTGGGACAAGTTGCTACTTCTTATTTTCAAAACTTTCTTGCAGCCCAAGAGTGTAGGATAAACCAGGAGCTCATTGATATCATCCCTACTTATCTCAATGAGGAGGATAATGCTCAGCTTGGAAAAATGGTTACTGAGGAGGAGGTCCATGCTTGTCTATTCTCTATAGGTGCTTTTAAAGCTCTGGGGCTAGAGGGTTTCCCCCCATCATTTTTTCAAGAATATTGGGATGTTGTGGGTAAAGATGCCACTGAGGCGACTAAGGACTTCTTCAAGACTGGTAAGATGATGAAGCAACTTAACCATACATTTATTTCTCTTATTCCTAAAAAAATGGACCCGGTGTGTATGGGTGACTACAGACCCATTAGCCTTTTCAATATTGTCTATAAGATTTTTTCCAAGATTGTAGTTTCTAGACTCCAACCCATTCTGGATAGGCTTATTAGCAGTAATCAAAAGGAGTTTGTTCTAGGTAGACAAATTATTGATGTGGCTATTTCCACACATGAAATTATTCACTCAATGGAGGGAAGTGTTGGTAGGTGGTGACTGATCATGCAAGTACTATACACTAGTTATGTATCCTTGCCGGGGTTCAGGGCCAGGCTGGGCCTTAAGCAGGGGTTTGGGGGCGCAGCCCCCCAAATTTTTTTTTCATGAGCTGACATAAAAAACCCTATTTTTGTAACCGACATAAGGCTTGATAAAAGCGGCTAAGGGTTAGGGTTTTGGTTGATATTGTATTGTAGCATTTGCAACGGTATTGAGTTGTAGGGATTGCTGGTTGTAATCGGTTTGATTTACTAGATAATAATATTGGACTCTCTATTGGTGGATGTAGCCCGAGTTTGGGTGAACCATGTTAAAACTTGTCTCTCGCTGTTATTATTTCTGTGTATTTTTCATTCCTCTGTTTAATCTTTATTTGCATTTAATTGATATCTTCTACCAGCTAACCCTAACAAGAAGTAATTTACCAGGAATGGCCTTTAAGCTAGACATCTCTAAAGCCTATGATAGAGTGGCTTGGGAATTTATTTTTAGAATATTAGAGAAGACGGGCTTCCAAGGGAGGATTTTACAGCTTATAAAATTGTGTGTCACTTTTGTTAGATTCACTTTCCTAGTTAATGGGGTCCCTAGGGGCTTCTTCAATGCGAGAAGGGGCTTAAGGCAAGGTGATCCTCTATCCCCCTATCTCTTTATCTTCATGGTTGAAGTGTTAAGCAGAAGCTTCCTCATGCTGCTGAGCTCCAAGGAGATCAATGGTGTTAAACCTGCTTCAACAACTGTTCAAGTGGCCATCCAGCAATTTATGGATGATACTATTCTTTTTGGGTCTGCTTCAGTGGTTGACACTAGGAAATGGAAGAAAATCCTACAAGACTATGCCACTTTAGCAGGCCAGTGCATCAATTATGAAAAAAGACAAGTGTACTTCTTCAACACTCCCATGGAGCTCCAATAGAAAATTTTGGGGATTCTTGGTTGTTCAAGTGGTGAGCTCCCTGGTATTTATTTGGGGCTCCTCTTTATATTTAAATATGTTTCTCCTGACTATTGGAACTCTATCTTAGAAAGAATTCAGAGAAAATTAGTGGGATGGAAAGGAAAGATGCTTAGCCATGCTGATAAGTACTAGCTACTAAAGGCCTCTCTTCAAGGCATTCCTATTTACTTTTTGTCCCTTTTCAAAATTCCCAAGTATATAGATGAAAGATTTGAAAGAATCCAACGGAACTTCCTATGGACTGGGGTGGAAAGCAAAAAGAGATTGGCTTTGGTTAGTTGGGATAAGGTGTGTAAGCTAAAGCTCCAAGGGGGCCTAGGAATAAGAAAGATCAACTTACTCAATAAAGCCCTTATCACCAAAGTTGGATGGAATATTTTAACTGGGGATAAGGATTGGGGTAGTATCATGAAAACTAAGTACTTTAGAAATCTGATGCCTGAGTATGTTTTACACCCCCATGACCTCCCTAAAGGCTCTATCATTTGGAACAATGTGCTCAAGTATAGATCTGTGCTTTTGCAGGGTATCAAGTGGAAGTTGGGAGATGGCAAAATGATAAGGTTTTGGGAACATAATTGGTGTAAAGGGGGGCCATTAAATAGGAATCAAAACTCCCATGGCTTGGTCAATTTGGTTGTTTTTGTCTTTGGTAGATGGGCCTATGACTATTTCCTTCCTTGACATGGGGGGTGGAAGAAGCTGTCAGATTGCTGTCAGTGCCAGGCTGACCTTATGCAGAAAGTAGAGGAAGTTCAACTCTCTTAGAGATTGCAAGATTCCCATCTTCCCCTAGCAAGACAGAATTCTGTAGCCTAGGGAGAGGTTTGGGATTTTCACTATTAAATTAGCATATAACCTCTTTATGCCTAGGATTGAAGACAACTTATGGAGGGGGGTTTGGAACCACAAACTTATACCAAAAAACAACCATTTCTGGTGGCTGGTGGTTCAAAACAAAATTTTAACCATAGATAACCTTCAGATTAGAGACTTCCAAATACCTAATAGGTGTGCTCTATGCTTAAAGGATGAAGAAATTGTATCTCATCTCCTCTTACATTGTGATTTCTCATGGGAAGTCTGGAGTTTGGCTATGAATAAAATGGGAATTTCCTGGTGCTTGAGTGGTGACCTTCCTGATTTTTCAAGGTCCTGGCACTCTCCTCTTGCCTTCCCCATTAGTAAAGAAATTTGGGCCCAACTTCCTCCTATTTTGACATGGTGTCTCTAGAAAGAAAGGAATAATAGGTTGTTTCAGGAAAAATATAGAGACCCTAACGAGGTGTTTTGTATAATGGCCAAACTCCTATAGGACAACCTCTCTAACAACACTTTGAAAGTTGCAAAGAACCCCCCAATAGTCTGGAATCTAGAATTATAAGGGAGTGGAGCATCTCGACAAGCCTCTGTAGGGTGGATGACTCTAGGAGAAGAGCTTAAATGGTGCCCCCTTTTGACTAGGTCAAACTTAACTTTGATGGTGCTGTTAAAGGAAACCCTGGGTTGGCCAATGGGGGAGGTGTTCTTAGGTTTGATAAGGGAGCTCTCATGACGGCCTATGTGGGAAGGCTTGGCTAAAATACCAATAATGTTGCGGAACCCTCGACTCTCTCTGGGGCCTCAAAATTGCTTTGGCTTTAGGTATCAACCAGATTGTGGTCAAAGGTGATTCTAATCTTACCATTGAAGCTATTAAAGATAAAGCCAAGATTGGTTGGTAGATTGAGGACATTATTTTGGATATGAAAACCCTTCTTCTAAGCTTTGAAGGTATTGAAGTGATGCATATTTATAGGGAAGGCAATCAAGTTGCCAACTTCATGGCTAACCTTGGGATTAACCTCTATCCCTTAAGTTTTTTGAGAAATATCTCTAATCTTCCTCCAAATGTTGTTAATAACATTCAACTTGAGATGTCCTCCTAAGTATGATGACTTCAACCATGTTTATTTATGCCCTTGTTGGGGTTTTTTTGCCTTTCCCTCATTATTTGGGATGGCGTAAGAAGGATGATGTCATGGTTATGACATCTCACATTCTTTTCTTCAGTAGGACTTCTGGGTTCCACATCTATGAATGCCAGCACAACAACCCACATGAGATTTTTCTATGCTGGATCTACAGGTCTTATCACTCTTGGTTGGCAGCTCTTGAAGTGATGAGCTTGCATGAGTAGTGTAATGGAATTAATGATACCTCGTACGCGCTAGGGACCTTGAAGAACATTCATGGGAATTTGGGGGGCGTGGTAGGATTTAATGTTTTTGAGTGCTAATTCACTTCTAGAAATTTTGGTGAAACCTTGCATATTGCTAAAACTTGGAGCTGCTTTTCTCATTATTTGTTTAGAAAGCTAAGGAAAATGGGAGGTGACTTGAGGTGTGCAATAAATCTACATCTTGTGTGGAATTCAAGGAAGACTCGCAAGTTTGGAGTATTGCTTATGAGGGGGGAGTGACACCATTTCTTGAATGCTTGAACGACTTCGACAAAAGTCTGTCCATTCAATTTTCCTTGTCATGGGACAAAAATAGGAGGGTGCAGGTTTGAGGGGTACAGTTTACTGTTTCAGAGGAAGCCATTGCCAATGCCACCAGTCTGCAATGTAATGACAAACAATTGAATAAACAAACAAAAGTTCAAGACTCAAAAGGGTTGAAGCATTTCTACAGGGATGGTGAGAAACAAGTTAGACTTGAAGGTGGCTTTGAACAAGAGAGTTTGGTTAATCCCTGTGACCAGGTATGTTACCTCATAATGAAATTTTTTACCCTAGAAGGTCACTATAGGTGTTTTTATCATTATCACTTCGCATTACTAAATCATTTTAGGCACAAAATGCTTGTGAATTTCCCCTTTTACTTGCTTTCTACCTTGGAATCTTCTGTTAAACTTACCAAGAAAACCTGCGAGGGAAACCTGATGGTGGTGGTTGTTCCCCTACACCAAGGTCTTATTTTATGAATTTATCATTAACACATAGCTATGTGCCCTGTTAAGCCCCCTAAGGCTTGTCTTGTCATGGATAATGACAATGAAGTTTTAGAAGACAATGTCCCTCTCAATGTGAAATTTGGTAGTCCCTCTAATCAAAAGCCTCACCCCTCACCACTATTGACCCTAACAATCCTATGGACCTCTTGGCTATTCCCTATTCTATCCCCCTCAAGATGAAGGATGTCTCTACCCCTAGGGCCTAGCAATCTTGTTGGACCCCAACAATTTTTGTTTTAGGTGGGGCAAAGGGGTCCTATGGTCATTCTCGTGAAGAAGCAATAGAGGGCCTTTGTGGTATGAAAAGTAACCCTCCTCCTTAAAGAAGTAAAAAATAAAAAAGCCAACAACCTAGCCCTACCAAAAAAGGAAAAAAAAAACTAGAAAGGGTGATGAAGGTTTGAGAGTGGAGGAACTGGAGACTGTAAAGAAACTTGATACTGCTCAGAAGTAGAAAATGGAGGAGATGGTTGATGACAAGGGGAAGGTTGCAGGTAAAGATGGTT
Source organism: Cunninghamia lanceolata (assembly GCA_027924645.1). NCBI lineage: Eukaryota > Viridiplantae > Streptophyta > Pinopsida > Cupressales > Cupressaceae > Cunninghamia > Cunninghamia lanceolata. Next base: position 5,005,507 of record BSBN01000165.1, on the reverse strand, counting down.
CTAAGAGAACACCAAGCATTAGAAGGTCTTCTAGGCTGGCAAGTGGGAAACCCTAGGTTCTAAAGATCATTGATTATTCCTCAACTTCTGACCACGATGACCTTAAATTTGAGATGGAAATAAAAGAAGTCAAGAACACCCCGGTGTAAGAATAGGAAGGAACAAGTCACTTTGAATCCATGAATAATTTGTTTTACGATTCTGAACCCAATGAGGTTGATATCTTGGAGACGCCTGATAAGGAGGTTATGAGTATCAGAGAGGATGACCTGAACATGAATCTTGCATAGGAACTGGTTGATATTAAGTCCCGTCTTGCTTCTATGGAAAGTAAAGTTTGCAAGGTGCTGACGAAAGTTTGCATGAAGGTCTTTCACAGGCTGCCTCTACCTTTTCTGTTCTACAGGAGGATCATATGTTGAGGCTATGAATGAGAACAAGGAGGAGCTGATCAAGATGCTTAAGAATGACTCAAAAGAACTTTTCATTTAGATTTTTCTTATGTACATTCTTTGCTCTGGACTTGTTTTTTGATATGGAACTGGTTTAGTTTTAATTCTGTTATGAACTTCTGTTACTAGTCAGTTGTTTGTGTGTTGTTTGTAGCCTTGGGCCTATTTTGTTTCCTGTGGGGCTTTTTGTTCCGGGATTTGTACCCGTGTTTGCAGCTTACCTTTATCAAAAACATTTACATCAAACTCTAGATATAATCTAATAGGATTTTGAAGAATGTTTTTTTAAACCATTTAATCTTAATTAAATAAAACCATATGTTATTAATGTTAAAAAAGATGTCTCAACCTTACATCTTAATATTGATAACACAAAAAATTATAATTCTAGGTTATAGAGTTCATTTTTGGCTTAAAAAATATCAAAACATGATTTAACCCACTAAATCTAGTTATAGTGATGTGGAGTTCTTTGAGATCTTCAATTTAGAAAATGGGCTCAATAAACTTCTTAAATTAAAATTTATGGCCTCTAGAAGTTATGACTCTCACATTAGAAATGTAAGAGCATCTATGATAAAAGGAAGTAATAGTGTAGAATATGCTTCCTACACTACAATTTGAGGGGAAGGTATGTGCAAAAACAATTAATCTTATAGTTACAAGAAATAATACGCTTTAAGAAAATTGTACCATAACACAGGTTTACATGGGGAAAAATCTTTCAAGAGAAAAACCCCACACTCCAAAGCATGAACCATTTGTATTATGACCATAAAAGGTAACAATACAATATTTAGGGATATGCACTTATAGGAGTATCACCAACATGTAAAACTAGAGCAATTCTTGTAACATAACAATACCTACAAATCAACCATATGACTCATAGATCCATCTCCAAGCACCAATAAATAGGAACATATTAAACCACAAACCAAGAGTGGTTGTCCAAAACCATAAGTTAAAATAATGACCCAAAATTGGAACAATATTTGGCTCAAATTTCAATGCCCAGTTTGGTCATGGTCTTCTAGGACATTTTTATAGTATGCTCTTACAACTAACATAAGTTATTATAGATTCTATCATATGTATCTCCTCAATTTAGGTATCCCATTTTGTCATATTCAAACCCATTCTAATATGCCTCATGATTTGTCATAATGTTGGCTAAGATTCCAATGCAACTCCCCTATAATCATGCTCTTATCCATCATAAGTAACTCACAGATTATAATTCCATAATGACATTAAATCATGTTGCAACCTATTACACACATTCCAAAGTATTTGACACATGAAAAATAATACCAACACAAATTGGTACACTCCATTTCTCATATGAGGCTAAAAATAATAAATAAATAGAAATAATTAATAAATATGAACATTAGGATGCAAGGTTAAGACACCTTTTCTAATATTCAGCAGCTTATTGAATACCATGCAAAAGACCAAAAGGAAACTCCAACACTAAAATCTAACTACTTGGGGCTATGATACCCATAGACTCACTACACCATGTAAATTTCTCTATGCTCATAAGTGTTGAATGCACAAGACAATTGAGAGGGGGGTGAATCAGTTGTATCATAAACTTCAAACCCTGATAAACATTCAGATCCACAATAACTTTTAAACTTGTTATGATGATTAAGCATGAAAAGAAAATAACAGAAACTTAATAATAATAGCACCAAACACAAGATAACATCAAATTTTACGTCAAAAACCCAAATGGGAAAAAACATAGTGAGGATTAGCTCACAATATAAAGTAGTAGCAATACCAAATTACAAAAGGCTCACTGCCTAGGGCTCACTGCCAAAGGACTCATTGTCAAGAAGAAAGAGATAGAAGAGAAGGCTCACTACCAGGGATGAACTGATATAAATGCATCTAACCTATGCATGGAGTACATTTCCAATGAAGCTCAATATTCACCACAACACAAACATCACCATCACAGTAATACTAAAAAATAGTAGACACCTCCTGCTCACTACATCCAATAGCCTAACACATGAAAGCTCTTACTGCACTGATCAAATTCACATCATAGACATCATATCCATTACGCATCCCTTCAGTCACGAATCCTTATCACTTACTTATACCATCATCAACCTTGAAATCATTCTCTAAAGTCAACAACACATCTTAATTCATAAAATTTAAATTAGGTCTGGACCAAAAATTTCCCACAGAGGAAAGGAATGAATAAGGACCACATCACACCTTAGCATGGATGTAAATCCATACATACACAGTTCATCATGCTTTCACAATCATTGAAGCATAACTACAATTAGTGTAAATGACCATGTCAGCCAAACTTGTGTTAACACTATGAAGTTTTAAGTACACACTTCCTCAAGACCAAATGATGACATGTGGGCCACACTCCAAGCTTGAACATGATCTAGAAACATACACAAGCACCTAAAAAACCAACAAAAATCTTTGCAACATCTTTCACCTGAAGAAAGTTTACACCGGAGCACTTGGATTCCTTTATCATCAACTTCAACTCAAGAAATGAACTTGCAAAGCACCAAACTATGGACCACTTGAACTGAAGAAAGATATAGACCTCATAAGCATAAATCTAGAACCACAAAGACAAAAATAAATCTGAAGAGAAATACAGAGAAAAACATTTTCTCCCAGACACCTCTACACAACCTAGAAACACATTCCACACACTGATGAACACAAAACCAGAGTACAAAATCTAGAACATAACATCTATGAACACCTCTAAACAACATATTCAAACCACAAAAGCAGATCTTCAATAAGAAAGAAATGCGGAGCAAAATCAGAACATTACTCCGTTAAGTCAGAATACATCTTCAACACACTGTTTTCCTTTATTAATCAAATTTTCTCAAAAGCATTTAGAAACCAACCATCAAGAGCATACTCTTAACATCTTCAACATCTTCCCAAGGCAACCACATCATCTTCAACAAAGCAACTCAATCAAACAACAACAACCTCATCAATAGACACAGTTGACACCAATGACAACACAAGGTTGTTGACATCAATGACAACAGTGATAGCACATACTTGCAACAATCTCCCCCTTTGCCATTGATTGAAACATGTAATGTGAATAACCATCAAGACACAAATCTGCACCAACTTCTTTTCTTTCTTACTCTCCCCCTTTCTTTTACACATCTTACTCTCTCTTGATCATTGATTCTTTTCTTTTTCACATTTCTCTCTCTCCCCTTTTGTCATCAATGGAAAAGGGTGACACACCTCTTCTTTCACTCTTATTAGGTCACATGATATTTTCTTTGTACTACTCTGAATACTCCCCCTTAGGAGTACACACCAAACTATATCAATCTTACTCCCCTTTTTTGCGACAAACATCATGACCACTACCCGCTCTCCCTAAGAGGTAGCTTCCAACATCAGTCTAGAAAAGAATGAATCTTGAAATCCATTGGAATGATGCATCTCCTTATGCATCTAGTTCAAAGAAGGAGGAGCAATAACCCCTAAGTTTTCTTAGAGGTACTCAAATTTATCTTTAGGAAGAGCCTTAGTGAATATGTCAGCAACTTGATCCTTTGTAGGCACATACTCAAGCTTCACTTCATTCTCTACAACCTTCTCTCTCAGAAAGTGATACCTAATTGAAATATGCTTTGTCCTTGAATCCATCACTGGATTCTTTGAAATGTTAATAGCACTTGTATTATCATAGAAAATAGAAATTGGCTCATCATACACAACTTTGATATCCTTCAAGGTTTGTCTCATCCATAACACCTGTGTGCAACATGATGCTATAGCAATATACTCTACGTTTACAGTAGATAAAGACACTAAATCTTGTTTCTTACTTAGCCAAGACACCAATCTGCATCTAAGAAAGAATGCACCACCACTTGTACTTTTCCTATCATCTACACAACCAACCCAATCTACATTTGTATAAGCACTTAGAGTAAATTTAGTATCTTTTGGATACCACAAGCCATGATTAGGAATGCCCTTTAAATATTTGAATATCCTTTTCACTACCATTATGAGTGACTCTCCAGGATCTTCTTGAAATCTAGCCACAAGATAGACTGCATGCATAATATCTAGTCTGATAGCAGTCAGATACAGTAATCCTCCAATCATTGATCTTTACTTGCTGTGATCAGCCTTAGAAGATTCATCATTCTTTCTCAACTTACAACTAGTAACCATAGGAGTACAAACTAGTTTAGAATCCTCCATTCCAAACTTCTTTAACATACTTTATCTAAGAAATGGAAATACCCTTATCTATCTGATTGATCTATAACCCAAGGAAGAAGTTTATTTCCCCACACATTGACATTTCAAATTCTTTCTACATTTCATCTACAAAACTCTTACACATACCTTCATGTCCACCAAAAATTATATCATCTACATACACTTCCACAACTAGAATTTGATCTTCACTTATTTTGATGTACAGATTGCTATTTGTAGTACCTTTATTGAATCCTTTCTATAATAAATACATGTCTAACCTTGCATACTAAGCTCTGGGGGCTTGCTTCAATCCATATAGTACCTTTTCAACCTGTAAACCATATCTGGCTTATCTGATAATTGAAATCCTTCCATTTGTTCTATGTACACTTCCTCTTCCAATTCACCATTCAAGAAAGTAGACTTCACATCTATTTGATATACTTTGAAATCTTTATGTGCTACAAAAGCCAAAACATCCTAATGACCTCCATTCTTGCCACCAGAGCATAAGTTTCCTCATAGTCTATTCGTTCCACTTGTGAGTACCCTTTACACACAAGTATTTCCTTGTTCCTTACCACTTCTCCATTCTCATTCAATTTGTTCTAGAATACTCACTTAGTTCCAATTACATTTTTATTCTCTGGTATTGGGACAAGTTCCCAAGTCTAATTCTTGTCAATTTGCATTAGTTCTTCTTCCATAGCCTTGATCCAATACTCATCCTTGCATGCCTCAACCACTATTTTAGGTTCAACTTTAGAAAGTAAACATAGATTTACCTTCTCTTCAGCAGCTCTCCTTCTTGTTAATACACATTTGCTCTTATCACCAATGATCTGGTCTTTAGTGTGATGCCTTTGCAGATACTTGGGAGTTTTAAGAATTCTTTCTAGAGCTTCTTGTTCTTCAACTTGTACTTCTTTAGTTTCTTCTTCTTCTCTGCAAGAAGACTCATCTGATTCATATCCATTAGCCTATGAAATCTTCTATATGTCTTCATCAACCTTAACATTAGCACTTTCAATAATTTTTCTTAGCCTTTTGTTGTAGTATTGATAAGCTTTGCTTTTAGTAGAATACCCAAGGAAAATACCTTCATCACACCTTGCATCAAACTTTCCTAGTTCTTCATCTCATCTGATATAACATTTGCTTCCAAAACTTTGAAAAATTTAATAGTAGGAATCCTTCCATACCATAGCTCATAGGAAGTCTTTGTGTCATTTGCTTTTACTTGTACTCTATTCTGAATGTAGATAGTAGTATGAATTGCTTCTCTCTAGTAGACTTCTGATAGGTTTTCTTCTTTTATCATTGTCCTTGTAGCTTGTTGAATAGTCCTATTCTTCCTTTCAACCACTCCATTTTGCTGAGGAGTCCTAAGGGCAGATAAATGCCTCTTTATCCAATGATCCTCACAAAACATGTTAAACTCATTAGAAGTAAATTTGCCACCTCTGTCAGATCTCAAGCGTTTGATTTTCATATCCATTTCATTTTCAACCATTGCTTTAAAGGATTTAAACTTGTCTAGGGCTTCTGATTTTTTCTTAAGAAAAGTGACCCATGTCATTCTAGAGAAATCATCAATAAATAACATGAAATACCTCACCTTGAAAACTCCTTACTCTGGTAGGACCACAAAGTTCTGTATGTACCAATTCCAACAGTCTGGTAGATGATTTATCCTTGACTTTGAAGCTTCTTCTTTCTTTCTTTCCAACTTGACATTCCTTGCAAATGGCATTGATAGGCTTTGTAATCTTTGGCAGATCTTTCACAACTTGAACTGAACTTATCGTTACCAGGCTATTAAAATTGATGTGACATTCTCCTATGCCATAGCGAACTCTCACTGATCTAAGCCATAAAGTAATAACCATCACCACCTTTGAGATGATAAACATTTCCACCTTTCCTCTTTCTAGTAGCTATCATAGTTTTGGAATGTCTTCTAATCTCACAACCATCATCCTGAAACATAGGATTGTATCCTTTGCTACACATTTATCCAACACATCAATAAATAACATGAAATACCTCACCTTGAAAACTCCTTACTCTGGTAGGACCACAAAGATCTGTATGTACCAACTCCAATAGTCTGGTAGATGATTTATCCTTGACTTTGAAGCTTCTTCTTGCTTTCTTTCCAACTTGACATTCCTTGCAAATGGCATTGATAGGCTTTGTAATCTTTGGCAGATCTTTCACAACTTGAACTGAACTTATCCTTACCAGGCTATTAAAATTGATGTGACATTCTCCTATGCCATAGCCAACTCTCACTAATCTGAACCATAAAGCAATAACCATCACCACCTTTGAGATGATAAACATTTCCACCTTTCCTCTTTCTAGTAGATATCATAGTTTTGGAATCTCTTTTGATCTCACAACCATCATCCTGAAACACAGGATTGTATCCTTTGCTACACATTTATCCAACACTCAATAGATTATGCTTTAAATCCTTAACATAAATAACATCATCAGTATTGTGTTTTCCATCAAAACTAATTGAGCCTATTCCACAAATCTTAGTAGCATTATCATCACCAAATCTAACTAGTCCACCATCATATTTTCAAGTTTAACAAACTTACTCTTGTCACTTGTCATATGATTTGAGCATTCACTATGAATGACGCAGTCATCTTTTTCTCTTCTAGCATGAAAAGGAAACATTATAGTGCGTTCAGGGTTAGTACTTTCTCTCAGACCCTTTTCCTTCACACAACTTCTAAAATTAGCAGAGATAGTTTAATCTCTAAGGGCTAGAATAAGCACTCATTATCATTATCATCCTCATAATCAGATTCATCATCAGATATACTTGCATCTTCTCTAACATAGTAACTTTTCTTAGTCGTATTACCTTTGTTTTCCCTATTCTTATTTCTTCTATCTAGACATCTTGAAGCATAATGACCTATCTTTCCACAATTGAAACATTTAAAAGGCAACTTACCACTGAACTTTCCAGTACCCTTTTTCATTCTTTTCACAAGGTTAGCTTCCACTTCATCAAGGTCTTCTGGATTTGATTCCACAGTCTTCTCTAATTTGCCATCCTTAAAAGTAGTCTCAACCTTTGTCATTCCACTATTTTTACCAAACTCTCTTATTTCAAAAGTAGTTAAGGTTCCAAGCAACTGATCTTTAGTAAACTGATCTTCAATCACAGAAACCTTATGACTATAAGATTTAGGAAGAGTTATGAGTACCTTGAAAATCACTTCTTTATCATCTATACTTCCACCAAGTCCTTTGATGCCATTGACAACTTCATCCACCTTTTGTAAGTATCTTGTAATGTTTTTATCTTCAGACATTTGCATGGTCTCAAATGTGAGCTTCAAATTCTGCATTTTAGCTTGTTTAACCTTATCATCTCCTTCATAAACACTTTTCAACTTTTTCCAAATCTCATTAGAAGTTTTGAAATTCACAACTTTCACCAATTCAAAATTAGTAAGACCACTTAAAATAGCATACTTTGCTTTACCATCAATTTCATGAGCTTTGATCTCTTTAGTAGTTCTTATACCATTTTGACGTATAGTGTAATTAGACTTAATGAATCTCTAGATTTCATAACCAAGAGAAATCAAAAAAGCTTCCATCCTTACCTTCTAGATTGCAAAGTCAGATCCATCAAATAGGGGAACATCCTTCTTGTGCGCCATCTTAGTTCTACCTCAAGTTGTTAAGCTCTCTTCTAAGGAACCTCTCTTTGATACCTATTGTTGAATGCACAAGACAACTGAGAGGGGGGTGAATCAGTTGTATCATAAACTTCAAACCCTCACAAACATTCAAATCCACATTAACCTTTAAACTTGTCATGATGATTAAGCATGAAAAGAAAATAATAGAAACTAAGTCATAATAGCACCAAACACAAGACAACACCAGATTTTATGTGAAAAACCTAGGAAGGGAAAAACCATGGCGAGGATTACCTCACAATATAAAGTAGTAGCAATATTGATTACAAAAGGATCACTACTAGAGGGATCACTTCCCAAAAGAAAGAAAGAAAGGCTCACTACCAAAGGACTCACTATCTAGAAGAAAGAAATAGAAGAGAAGGTTCATTGCTAGGGATGAACTGATATAATTGCATCTAGCCTATGCATGGAGTACAGTTCTAATGAAGCTCAATATTCACCATCACAACAACACTAAAAAATAGTAGACACCTTCTACTCACTACATCCAGTATCCTAACACATGAAAGATCTTACTACACTGATCAAATTCTCATAAGAGACATCATATCCATTGTGCATCCAATGAGTCAGAATCCTTGTCACTTATTTATACCATCATCAACCTTGAAATCATTCTCCAAGGTCAAAAACACATATTAATTCATAAAATTTAAATTAGGTCTGGACCAAAACATTCCTACAGAGGAAAGGAATGAATACGGACCACATCACACCTTAGCATGGACCTAAATCCATACATACACACTTCATCATGCTTTCACAATCACTAAAGAACAACCACAATTAGTGTAAATGACCAAGTCGGCCAAACTTGTGTTAACACATGAACTTTTAAGTGCACGCTTCCTCAAGACCAAACAACATGTAGATCATGCTCCAAGCTTGAACTATTGGCAACTTGGCAAACATCATTGATAGAGACACTACTAGTATGATGAAGTATGATTGTACTTGATGTTTGATGATGTTTTCATTGATGGGAACAAGAAAAGAAATAAGTTTGGAACAAAGATTTTGGTCCAGTGAAGAAGACTTAGTTTTGTTAAGTGTTGGTAGTGTACAGAGACAACAATAGAGAGACAATGTTTGGATTGGCATTGGTCCACAGTTGAAGACCTAATCATGCAGTTCTGGTATGTTGTTTGTAGTCCTTACAAGATCTTATATCTAATATTTTAGATTTTGATATGTTCCATAAGCATATCTTCAAGTATCCTAAGTCCAGCATTGCAAAGAATAGAGATAATTAGAATAGAACACTCATTTGGTTTGGTCCACATTACTCCAGTGTTAGATATTTAGTCATGTGGTTTTGAGCTATTGTAAACACTTGTATGAAGTCTATAAATCTAGAGTTGTAGAGTCTGAAGTCCACCAGAGTGATAATTTTGAGCTACTGATTATCTCTACTTGGCTTGACAATGTTTGAGTATGACAGGGTTTGAGTTCTGTTTGTCCTCACTTTACCGTAGTTTGATATTATGCTCTGTAGTTTTGAAGGAAAGCTTGGGAATGTATGAAGAGTCTTTGATATGGTTTTGAGCAAGTATTGTGGTCTGCAGTGAAAGTTGTGATCTAACAGTTAGATTGAGTCAGTAACAGTCTATGTTTGAGACTGACATGATAGTTTGATTTGTGTGCGATAAGTTCTATTGATTAGAACTTTATCCTAAGTGGTTTTATAGTTGGAGCTGACATATGAGAAGGTGTCTCAAATGTTATTTTGGTCTGCAAAGGATATTGGTGAGAGAATCAGGCCGATTAGCTACTCAAAACATGAATACAAGTTTCATCTTCATAGGCTGACCTAATATGAAGATTCTAAGTGTTGTGGATATATATGTGAGATCCAATTCAATGTTTGAAAGTGTGAAGTGTGAATATGAGTTTGTGTATGTGTGACATGTGAAGTATGATGATTTTGTGAGGAGGACAAGTGCAAAAGAAGAGAGATCTTATTCTCATGTAAGAGCAGGGCAGTGAAACATAGCAGTCAGAGATGAAAAGTGTTGAGACAATATTTATGTCCTTCATTAGAGCTATAACCATGCATGTGTAGATGCAATTAGAATAGTTCAACTTGGTAGTGAGCCATTCTTATTTCCTTTTTTCTTTTTCTAGGCAGTGAGCCTTCTTGTAGTGAGTACTTCTTTAGATAGTGAGTACTTTTTGGGTAGTGAGCCCTAAGGCAATGAGCCTCTTTTGTAATTCAGTATTGTTACTACATAATATATTGTGAGCTAACACTCACCATGGTTTTTCCTAGTTTTGGGTTTTCCACGTAAAAATCTTGGTGTTTATGTGTGATGCTTTGTGGTTGCTTCTCCTGTGTTTTATTTTCTTTATTGTTATATGTGGTAAATGGAGTAATGACTTAATAAGTAAAAGGTTTAATAGAATACTGATTCACCCCCCCTCTCAGTATTCTAGGTGTTCAACAATTGGTATTAGAGCCTGGTTCATTGGAAGAAGTTTTACAGCTTAAGGAAGATCTTGGAGATTGAACACATGGAAGATAAATTGTACTCTACTCCTGAAGAAATTGATTCAACTAAAACTATAGAAGAAGAATGTATGCTTGTCAGTGGAGAAGAACTCAACATTGCTCTTGAAGACCTTGAAAGAAATAAAATAGAAAACAAGAATATGAAAGAAAATGTCAAGGAAGCAGATGAGTACATCAGAAAATTAAGAGAGCAAGTCAAGAGATTCAAAGAAAAGCATAAGGAGGTTAGTGAATAGTTGAATGATCTGAAAATGGAAGTTGTAGAAAGAGCAAAAGTAGAAGAAGATCTAAATCAACTGGTGAAAGGCAAATCAGAAGAATGTGCTAAGCTTGAAAATGATGTTGGGAACCTAAAGTCTGATTTGGAGAAAGCAAAGAGTTATGAAGAAAAAATCAAGATAAGTTCTGCAAAATTTGATGAGATGCTTGCTAGCCTAAAGAACTCTGATGACAAAGAAGGCTTGGGATTTGAGAAAGGTGAAAAGTCTAAAATAGGTCAAGAAAATAATATTGAGATCAAGAAGAACAAAGGCAAGCAGATCCAGAACCAAAGGAATAGACCCAAAAAACCACCAATTAGGCAACCAAATGTTCAAAGGTACCCCTCTTTCAATGATTATTGTAATGCATGCAATAAGTTTGGTCATAAGGCTACTCAATATAGGAGTAAAGTGAATCAAAATGTTCCATCATTTTTTGGTTAGTGCTTCACTTGCAATAAAGTAGGTCATAAAGCTAATGGATACAAAAGTCAGATAAGGAATGGTTACAACAATGGAAGGAATGCCCAAACTTTCAAAGGTAACTACTTTATATGCAAGAAATTTGGTCATAGAGCTAGTGAATGCAGAAGTCAAATAAGGAACAACTATAATAATGGAAGAAATGCTCAATCTTTCAACAGGAATTGCTTTGCATGCAATAGATTTGGACACAAGCTAACCACTGCAGATCAAGGATGAATGAAAGGAACAATGGTCAGAGAAATGGTGTATGCTTCAATTGTAATAGGCTTGGACACACTGCAAGATTATGTAGAAGAAAGAATATGAAGAAGGATAATCGGGCAGAGATGAAGAAATCGATACAAAAGGCAAATTTGGCAGAGATCAAGAATGAAGCACATGAAGTCAAGAATGAGTCCACACTAGACTCTGGTGTAGATACTTCCTCCAAGAAGTGAATTGGGAGATATGGATTAGGGGGAGATTAAATTAAAAATCATGTTCCCCCAGACAGAAATGTGGTTCTAACATTCAACATGAAGATATAAGTTAGAGAACATTTTGCCAGATCTTTTGAAGAAGATTCCAACAAAAAGGAACCTAGTCTGGTGGATTGTGGGGTAATTTAGATTGGTTGTGAGTGGTAGAGAAAGAATTTGACAGCTTTTTGAATCAAGCATTTATGGTGATTAGGTTTCAATGAAAAAGGGTTTAAAATGAAATTCATTTGAAAGGAAATCACATTGCATTCAAACCCTCAAGAACTAAGGAGATTTGAGTAGTGGAGTACAAAAGTGAATTCAAATGTTTGGTGAGAAGAAACCCTAACCAGAAGCAAAGATTGAGGTATTCATCGTTTTAATTCTTGCAAAGTTTTATTAAACTATGAAAATGGATACTCCACATGTTGAGATCACTGAGAAGCTCTGCCCTAAGTTTGAGAAGCACCCATTCAAATAATTAGAAACTAATCTAGATGCTGTGTTCTTTGAAGTCCTATTTGGTGTCATGTATACTGAAGATGTTAGGGCATATATTCATACAAATCTACAAGAATATGATCATGGGAAATTAGGGAAATTCTATCTGAACAAGCTAACTGATGACAAATTTGAGCTGAAAGAAAAGTTTAGTGCATTGCATGAGAAGAAATTAGATGTATGGATTGATTTTCCCACATTCTCTAAAGATGCTTGGGTCTGGTATGCTCTAAGTAGAATACATGATGAATTCATGTGGTTAGACATGATGCATAAGATTACTAAAGATGTCATTAAGGTAGTCACTTGCATGTGTTCCACTGGAATAGTTATGGCTTTGAAGGTTGTAAAGAATAACACAATGATGGAGTTGATAGGTGCCAAATTTGACAAAAGGGCACTAACTATTAATGATATTGAAGACCTGGTAGTAAGGTTTGTATCAATGGTGATTGGATACAAGGTTTACTTCTCCAACAGGGAGAATTCTGTCTCTGCAATGACTATCTACACAATCTTTGAGATGGTAAAGAAGAATGCAAACTATGACCTGTGTGAGTTGCTCTGACAACAATTGATGGAAAATTTAAAAAGGACAAATGACACTCAATACCCCTTCAAGTATGGTACATTGATCATCTACTTGTTGTTCTACTTCCTAAAAGAATTACTAGGTATGCATAACATTGTTTGGTTAGATCATTCATTGGTAGCAGTTCAAATTAGAAATCATCTGTAGAGTTTAGGAGATGTTGATAAACAAAATACAACATTATGGGGTTACTTTAGGAATTTCCAAAAGAAAATGTAGGATAGGGCTAGGATCTCTAAAAGGGTTGTGGAAAAATATGGAAAAGAGATTGTGTTTATGGTAGATAAAGATAAATGCCTCATGGAGATAGTAGAACCCAGAATTGTATGGGTCCCAGCAATGGGATATGAAGTAATAGAGGATATTTTTGTTGATAAGTTCCAGACAACTAAGAGGGGGGGTGAATCAATTGTCATAAAAACTTAAGTTACACTTTCTATGATTAAACATTCATCACTTATCCACAATTATTATGATTTCATAATGAGTGCATGAAATCATAAACTTAACCATAGATACAACATCAAACACAAGAGACACCAGATTTATGTGGAAAACCCCAAGGTGGGGAAAAACCACAGAGAGGATTAACTCTCAATATATATTGCAATCTTGAAATGATGATGTTTAGTCTTGGTCACTCCATAGGCCTAAACATACTAGCTTACTTCCATAAAGAGCAACTAGGTCTAGCAAGCTCATTGCCTCAACCCTAAACCTAGCAAGATTACAATAAGGGTTGTTAAAACCTGAGTGCTATTAAACCCTACTGGTGGCTTACTACCAGATTCACTGCCATGATCAATACCTTTCCATAGTTGTGACTGAAGTATAATAATTCTCCTGCTCTACTCTTCCTTTGCTCTGCTCTTCTTCTTCTTTCCTCTACCTCTTCTCTGCTCTGCCTTTTGGACCTTTCTTAATATCTTTCCATTTTCGCTCAAGGACACTATTTCCATAACTCAACTATAAGTATTTATACACTACATCAACCTTGAAATGATCATCAAGGTCGGTATCACAATCATCAACCATTGGAACAATCTCCAAGGTTGGTATTACAAACATTTACAAAATAGGTCCTGACCTATTGCAACATTATGCAAAGGGAATGAATTGTGGATCATGCCATGCCGTAGCTTGGACTCAAACATGATCTTCAATGCCACAACATGCTTCCACAATCTTCTAGAGATCTCCACAATCACTGGGATTAACCAAGTCAGCCAAGACTAGTTACACGCTACATTATTTGGGAACAATCTTCAAACACAATCTCAATTAATTAATGCAGACCAAAGTCTAGATAGGAACATCATTAGGAGACATCCACAAGCATGCTATAACCATCAAGAGTAACTGTATGAACCTTAACCACTTTATCCATATGAATCTTCTCACCAGAACACATGAACTTCACTATCTTCAACTATCATAAAATAAAGATAGCTTGTGGACCACCAAACCACAAACCATTGCAACTGTAGGCACTTATCATCATCCCAAACTTCCCTCTAGAACTACAGAGAAAAATACTTTATTGTAGAGGAATGCAGAGTAGAATACTTTCTTCTTGTCCCAACTAAACTTACAAAAAAAATAAGTTTCACTCTCATGAACACAACTCACTCAAATATTCATGTGGAGGCTTCAAACTTAGAATGTAGCATCCTTAGTCATACCTCTAACTTACTTCCAATTCGTAAACCATGAACATAAAACATAAGTAAATGCAGAGCAGTTTACTGGACTGTTCTTCAGCATACAACTCACTGTCTGTACTGCACTTCTCTATAACTCACTTGTTCCTTCTGGAGAGTCTAATTTTTTTAATGTCCTCAACATACAAGTCTTCTAAACAAGTAATAGAATAAGATACAGTTGACACTAATGACAACAAGGATATGTTGACATCAATGACAATACCAATTAGGCACATACTTTCAATAATCTCCCCCTTTGTCATTGATGGAAACATATGATGTGAAAAACTATAGCAGCCATCAAGACAAGATTATCCCCCTTTCTTTTTACACACCTACACTCTTTCTTTCTCTTGCACATTTGCACTCGACAAGATTCTCCCCCTTTCTTTTTACACACCTGTACTCTTTCTTTCTCTTGCACATCTGCACTCTAAGTTTTTCACATGACTTCTCTCCCCCTTTGACATCAATGGAAAAGGGCACATACTTGCACTCATCTGCTCTAATCTAATATCTCTTATGAACTCTTTGACTACCCCCCTGAGAAGTAGCCCTAAAAAGCATCAATCTAGACCTCTGAGAACCTCCAGACTGATGCACTGCTATGCATCTTAGTTTAGAGTAGGAGGGGTGATAACCCCTAACTTTTCTCTGAGATACTCAAAAGTATCCTTAGGTAGAGGCTTGGTAAAAATGTCTACAATATGATCCTTGGTAGAAACATACTTCAACTTGACTTCATTCTCTGTCACCTTTTCTCTCAGAAAATGATACCTAATGGATATGTGCTTTGTCCTTGAATGCATCACTGGATTCTTTGATATGTTTATGGCACTTGTGTTGTCACAAAAGATTGTAATGGGATCTTCATACACAATTCTGATGTCATTCAAAGTCTGCTTCATCCATAACACTTGAGTGCAATTGCATGTTGTTGCAATGTATTTTGCTTCTGTAGTAGATAGGGATATTAAATTATGTTTCTTGCTCAACCAAGATACTAATATTTTTCCCAAGAAGAATGCACCTCCACTTGCACTTTTTCTGTCATCCACATATTTGGCCCAATCTGCATCAGTATATGCACTTAGAGTAAAGTCACAGTCCTTAGGGTACCACAAACCATAATCTAGTGTGCCTTTTAAATATCTCAGAATTCTCTTAACTTCCATCACATGTGATTCCTTGGGTTCTGCTTGAAATCTTGCCACAAGACACACTGCATGCTTTATGTCAGGTCTGGTTTGAGTTAGATAAAGTTATCCTCCAATCATAGATCTATACTTTTTTTGGTCTATCATGGGTGAGTTGTCATCTTTGCTCAACTTACAACTAGTTATCATAGGTGTGCATATTGGTTTAGAGTCTTCCATCCAAATTTCTTTAACAACTATTTCACATACTTAGAATAAGAAATGAAGATACCTTTATCTGATTGATTTATTTGCATACTTAAAAATAAGTTCATCTCTCCAAACATAGACATTTAAAATTCACTTTGCATTTCTCTAGCAAAAACTGAGCACATACCTTCATTGCATCCAAAAATAGTATCATCAACAAATGCAACAAGCAAGGTTTGTTCATCATTAATCTTGAAGTAGAGATTGCTATCTGTAGTACCTTTACTAAACCCTATCTGTATCAGGTACTTGTCCAACTATGCATACCATGCTCTGGGAGCTTGTTTTAATCCATACAATGCTTTCTTCAATTTGCATACCATGTCACCCTGGTCTGATGACTGAAATCCTTCCGGTTGTTCTATATAGACTTCCTCTTCCAACTCTCCATTTAAGGAGGCAAACTTCACATCCATTTGATAAACCTTGAAATCTTTGTATGTTGCAAAAGCCAAAAACATCCTTATTGCTTCAATCCTTGCCATAGGAGCAAAAGTTTCTTCAAATTCTATTCCTTCAACTTGAGTGTATCCTTTACATGCCAACCTCGCTTTGTTTCTTACCACTTCACCATTCTCATTCATCTTATTTCTAAAGACCCACTTTGTACCAATTACATTCTTGTCTACTGGTTTGGGAATAAGATCCCAAGTCTGATTCTTCTCTATCTGCATCAATTCCTCTTCCATAGCCTTTATCCAATTCTCATCTTTGCAAGCCTCATCCATAGTTTTAGGTTCAATTTTAGAAATTAGA
The DNA here is from genome assembly GCA_027924645.1 of Cunninghamia lanceolata. Taxonomy (NCBI): domain Eukaryota; kingdom Viridiplantae; phylum Streptophyta; class Pinopsida; order Cupressales; family Cupressaceae; genus Cunninghamia; species Cunninghamia lanceolata. The sequence goes on along the minus strand of BSBN01000165.1, from coordinate 4,988,387 downwards.
CAAAAATTTACTTGTTCCTCTATAGCTTTTCTTGTGGTTAAGATCCCCTTGCTCTTATCTCGTATGATTTGATTTTTAGAATGACCGATTCTTACATATCTTAGAGTTTTATGTCATGTCCCCATTTCTGAAATAAGCCATCATGGAGTTCATGGTTAGCCTATCATCCATTCCCGTAGGCTAACAAAACGTTAAGGGAATGATATTAAACTATAATTTCATCATCTAGCTTCTCAGGATGTACATTTCTAAGCTCACCTTGATTCATTTCTCGTGGATATTCCTTGATCAAATATGTTTCTTCCTCATAGAGGCCGACTTGGGCCCATTAGTATGCAATTCACTATGAGGCTGACTTGCAAAAAGAACATAAATGCAAATAGGGCTGACTTGGTTCCATTTTGTTTATACCTTCTTCTATGGCTGACTTGATCATTACATATCATAAAAGAAAAAAAGAATTGGCACCCAAATTTAATTCAAACAATAAGACCGTGAGGCTGACCTCATTTAGGAATCTTCTCGCATGTGAAAGATCTAGAACAATAAGAAGTATAAAAGGGGGGCAAGGAGCTGCCATTTGCATCATCATCATGCATCGAATTCTTCTTGGTATATCTACTTGTCTATGTCTAATTTTGAGGAGATGACCCCTCAAATGGAGTGGAGATGACTCCATTCCAACCTTTGTTGCAGATTTGATCTGAAGCAGCTGTAGGAGATACAATTTTTAAGTTATAGTAGCTTGTGGATACTATCATTTCAGTCCTAGAGTGGAGCAACTTTACTGTAGAGGCTAGGGAATTTCATAGAAGACACTTTAGAGGAGCAACCACCCCCTTCTAGGGAAAGCAAACTGAAGATAGAGGGCAGAAAAGGAGCTTACAAGGGCTACGAAGGCAATTAGAGGAGTAAATTAGTCATCTACAAGGCAACGAATTAGTCTAGGAGGTAGTGAACTTGATCTGGAGACAACGAAACATCATTTGGAGGGCAGCGAATCAGTCCATGAAGGCAGCGACTACTTCTTAGGAGGCATTGAAGACCATTGGAGCCATCACATCATCTCTTCTTGAGCATCATTGGTTTTTTTTTGCCCTAGCGCCTCAAAACATTTATATCATCTTTAGTCCTATGTTTATATTAGACTTATATCTATAGAAGATCCATCTTGACATTGTAATAATAAGGATATTGGATATCATTCTTATATTGTGATGATTAGTAGATATACATATCGCATTGGATACAAGCAAATCTTGTTATTTCATAGTATATGTTTATGGTGCTTGATCATTGGTTGTGAATTTGAGGTGTGAAATCAAGTTAGGAACATCACAGTGCTATCAGAGCCAAAGGTCCTACCAGCCTATGGGTGATGAGAATAATTAATCCGTTGCCGCATCATTACCAAAGAAGAAGAGCCGAAGACATGGGAGATATAAGACAAGGCAATCCTCCTAGAGAAGACATGGAGTAATTATTGCAAGAGATGCAGGATGAACAATGAAATACCAATCAATCTATGCAGACGATGCTCCAAGCTTTGATGAATATCAATGGAGGCAACAATCAAGACAACAATCAGGGTAACAATCAAGGCAACAACAATCAAGTTAATAATCAAGGCAACAATTAGGGCAACAATCAAGGCAACAACAATCAAGTCAATAATCAAGGCAACAATCAAGGCAATTCAAGGAGTGCAAGTATCATAAGCATAGAAGAATCACTCTAGAGATCCCATACACCTACACTAGATAGGCCCATGTGACCCACCTTCCTTAGAGAAGCAAAAGAAGTGGAGGAGCCCCAAGCAGAGGAAGAAGAGGAGGTGCCCTTCGGAGACAACTTGACAGCCTTGGTCGATGAGTACGAAGTCCTTTTGGATCATGTCCAGAATAGAATCAACTTCAACAAATACATAAACCAGAAGAGAGAAAGCCAAAAAGGAAGGTGAGACCACCAAAGACCTAGAAGAGATCAACCTACGGAGCCCAAGGAGTACAAGGATGAGTTGAACAAGATACCTCTTCTAAATTTTGACGATAGCAGAGCAATGAGTGCAAGGGCTTGGGTCAACAAGCTAGACACATTCCTCACCCTCAAACTAATGAGTGAGGAGAAGACAATCCACTTTGTTACTATGCACCTAGAAGGACTAGCATATGAATGGTGGCATCATGGACTCATATCTTAGCACCACAAAAAGATCACTTCATACAATGAGTTCGTCAACAAGTTGATCAACCGGTTCAACCACAAGGATGTGGAGATCTATTACTCTGAGCTTTTACAACTGAAGCAAGATGGAAGAGTGGAGGCTTATATGAATGAGTTCCAAAGAATTGTGATCATGGTACCTGATATGATAGACAAAAGGATCACCATGCTCTTTGTGGAGGGACTTAATGACAGGATTTGAGGACTGGTGAAGGTACATAAACCTACTACACTTGAGGAGGCCATTGACCTAGCCTTAGACTTGGACACCACTCCAACATACACTCCATCAAAGAAGAACTTCTACAAGGGCTCGAGTTTCAATCTAAAGAAGACATATCAGCCACCTAAGGTCAGCCCCACTTCACTCAAAAGAGATGAGCTAAGGAGGAAGACGTTATGTTTCACCTGCAAGCAACCTTGGGAACCAGGACATCGATGCCTTGGGAAAGGAAGAGATCATCTCATAGAGGTACTATCTGAGGATCAGGATGATGAGGCACATGATACCGAATCTGAGTACAACGAGGAGCATATAGAGTAGCCTACCTTGGAGTTGGACATAAGAGGATCAGGAAAGGCAATTATTGCCTCTATTTTAGGAGTTCCTAGATATCATTCCTTCTGACTAAAGGGTGTACTTAAGGGACAACGTATCGCTTGCTTGATCGATAGCGGAGCCACCCACAACTTCATTGATGAAAAGCTAGTGAAAAGAAAGGATCTCAAAGGAGAGGACTTTCCAGGATTCACAGTCCTAGTTGCCGATGGATACACCATGGATTGCCGATAGAAGGTCTCATAGCTAAGCATCCAGTTGGGAGATTATACGGTCACAGACGACTTCTACATTGTCAAATTTTTAGGTATGGATGTGGTTTTGGGAATGCAATGGTTGGACTCTATTGGACGATATACTCATGATGTGAAGAAGATGGAGATCAAATTCATGCACAATGGAAAGAAAGTTAGCTTGAAGTCCCTTTCTGACTGTGGAGCTAGAGCCATATCAGCGAGGCGCATGGAGGCCATAATTCATCATGATGACATAGCCTGGGCCACCCAAGTAGCCATCACCCCTACACCTTCCTCTTAAGGTGAGTATCATGTTGATATACAGTCCATTCTGGATAAGCATGGTAGAGTTTTTTGGTCAGATTCCTCCTGGCAGGCCCCCGGACAGAGGCTTTGAGCACGTGATCAAGCTTGAGGAGGGAAGAAAGCCAATTAATATCCCTCCATACCACCATCCATGACATTTCAGAGTGGATATCAAGAATACTATCAAGGAGTTGATCGACATGGGGTTCGTTAGACCTTCTTCGAGTCCATTTGCTTCTTCAATAGTCTTGGTGAAGAAGAAGGATGGTACCATGAGGATGTGCATTAACTATAGGGCTCTGAACAAGAAGACCATAAAAAACAAGTACCCCATACCCAAGATTGATGAGCTTCTTGATGACTTACACGAGGCCATGTACTTTTTGAAGATTGATCTTTGATCAAGCTACCATTAGATTAGGGTGCAAGAGGAGGACATTCCCAAGATAGCATTTCAGTGTCACTATGGTCACTACGAGTTCCTTGTCATGCCCTTTGGACTCACTAATGCACCTGCTACTTTCCAGTCCTACATGAACCATGTCTTCCACAAGTAGTTGCGTAAGTTCCTATTGGTGTTCTTGATGACATCCTAATCTACAACAAATCTTGGGAGGAGCACCGATGACATATCGATGAGGTCCTTGGAATCATGGAGGCACAATCACTATACACCAAGGCTTCAAAGTGTGAGTTCAAGATGATAGAGATCATGTACGTGGGACATGTGATCAGTGCTAATGGTGTAAGAGTCCATGAGGAGAAGATCAGGGTGATTCAAGAGTGGCCTACATCGGGGAACATCACTGAGTTGAGAGGCTTTCTTAGGCTTTGCAGCTACTATAGAAAATTTGTCAGAGGTTTCTCACAGTTGGTGGCACCACTGACGGATCTTACCAAGAAGGGTTAATTCGATTGGTCCATTGAGGTGCAGGCAACATTTGATCGGCTTAAGGAGGCTATGAGCACAATGCTAGTTTTATCATTGTCTAACTTCACCAGGCCTTTTGTGCTAGAGTGCGATGCATCCAAAGAGGGCATTGGAGCAGTATTGATGTAGGATTAGCATCCCATCACATTCAAGAGTAGGAAGTTGAGGGATATTGAGCACCTCTACTCCACCTATGACAAGGAGATTCTAGCCATCATGCATGCCTTGGCTAAGTTTAGACAGTACCTAGTGTGATTTACGTTTGTGGTTAGGACCAATCACAATAGCTTGAAGTACTTCCTGGAGCAGAAGAACTTGAACGAGAGGCAAGAGAAGTGGGTCTCCAAGACACATGTGTATGATTTCAACATCGAGTATGTAAAAGGGAAGAAGAACATGCTTGCTGATGCACTCTCTAGGAGACCTACCCTTTGTTCTTTGAGTGAGATTTCCATTGATTGGAAGTTTGAATTGTTGGTGGAGTACTCCAAGTCCACCTTTCCTTGTGAGCTCATGGATGGCATGGTACATGATGACAGATACAGAGTGGTAGATGATGTGATTTACTATAAGGACATGATCTTCTTGTTACTCGAGTCCTAGCTCAAGAAGCTGATTTTGAGAGCAATACATGATTCACCTACAACAGGGCATCCTAGATTCTTCAAGACTTACAGACTGGTGCAGGAGAGATTCACTTGGAAGGGTCTTAAGGATGATGTGCTATAGCATGTTTGTGAGTGTATGACTTGTCAGCATAACAAGTCTGAGCATACTCTTCTTGTTGGGTTACTTCAGCCATTGCCTATTCTTGAGTAGAGATGGGAGAGCATTTCCATGAACTTCATCATAGGGCTGCCTAAGGTCCATGGTAGAGACTGCATCTACGTGGTGGTGGATTGACTCACTAAGTATGCCCACTTTTATCCCATTGTAGTAGATTCTTCTGCATTACAGGTGGCTGAACTGTTCTTCAAAGAGGTGTTTTGTTTGCATGGTCTTCCTAAGACCATTGTGAGTGATCGGGATAAAAAATTCATCAGCACCTTTTGAAAAGAGCTATTCTACCTTGCTAGGACAAAGTTGACTCTGAGCATGAGATATCATCCTCAAACTAATGGGCATATAGAGATTGTGAACAAGTGGGTTAAGGGATATCTTCGGAACTATGTGGCAGGACATCAATGTGCTTGGGTCAAGTGGTTGCACCTCGGGGAATACTGCTACAATACTACCTACCATATATCCATTGGCATGACACCTTTCAGGGCATCATACAAATATGATGTACCATCTTTTGTGGATTTGGCTTTTGGTGATAGTAGAGCCCCTCAGGCTAAGGAGATGATAAAAGAGACTAAAGACATCCTTAAGACATTGAGGGAGAACATGCAACATGCACAGAATCAACACAAGATCTATGCAGACATGCATCACAGTGAGAGGACCTTTAAGGTAGATGACTTGGTTTTTCTATGCCTACAACCATATAAACAGAGCACTCTGAAGAAGAGTGGTGCAGAGAAGCTCAAGCCAAGATTCTATGGCCCATATAGTATTGCAAGGAGGATAGGTGATGTTACCTATGAGCTTGATTTACCACCTGGGTGTAGGATCCATAATTTGTTTCATGTCTCATGCCTCAAAAGGCCTTGAGACAACATGTGACATCATCACCTAATCTTCCACCACTCAATAAAGAGGGCATGTTGATATTGGAGCCTGATAGTATTGTGGACATGAGAGAACGTCAGTTGTGTAGTCGAGACATTAGGGAGTACTTGGTGCGTTGGAGAGGATTACCCTTGGAGGATGCTACATGGGAAGGAGAGCAGATTCTAGAGCATCCCAATCTTCGATTACTTGAGGACAAGCAATCCTAGGAAGAGAGGACTGTCATGTCCCCATTTCCAAAATGAGTCATCATGGATTTCATGGTTAGCCTATCATCCATTCCCGTAGGCTAACAAAATGTTAAGGGAATGATATTGAACTAGAATGCCATCATCTAGCTTCTCAAACTATACATTTCTGAGCTCACCTTGATTCATTTCTCATGGATTTTCCTTGATCAAATATGTATCTTCCTCATAGAGGCTGACTTGGGCCCAATACTATGCAATTCACTATGAAGCCGACTTGCAAAAAGAACACAAGTGCAAATAGGGCCGACTTGGTTTCATTTTGTTTATACCTTCTTCTATGGCTGACTTGTCTACCTTGGTTTCCACCTTTAGACTAGACACCTTGGCCGACTTGATTATTACATATCATAAAAGAAAAAAAGAATTGGTGCCCAAATTTAATTCAAACAATAAGACTGTGAGGCCGACCTCATTTAGGAACCTTATAGCATGCGAAAGATCTAGAACAATAAGAAGTATAAAAGGGAGGCAAGGAGCTTCTATTTGCATCATCATCATGCATCGAAGTCTTCTTGGTATGTCTACTTGTCTATGTCTAATTTTGAGATGACCCCATTCCAATCTTTGTTTCAGATATGATCTGAAGTAGCTGTAGGAGATACAATTTCTAAGTTATAGCAGCTCGTGGATACTATCATTTCAGTCCTAGAGTGGAGAGACTTTACCCTAGAGGCCAACAAATTTCATAGAAGACACTTTAGAGGAGTAGCAAACCTCTTCTAGGGGCAGGGAATTGAAGATAGAGGGCAGCAAAGGGGCTTGCAAGGGTTGCGAAGGCAATTAGAGGAGTAAATTAGTCATCCACAAGGCAACAAACTAGTCTAGGAGGTAGTGAACCTGATCTGGAGATAGAAAAACATCATTTGGAGGTCAGCGAATCAGTCCATGAAGGAAACGACTACTTCTTAGGAGGCATTGAAGACCATTGGAGCCATCACATCATATCTTCTTGAGAATCATTGGTTTTTTTCCTGCCCTAGGGCCTCTAAACATTTATATCATCTTCAATCCTATGTTTATATCAGACTTATATCTATAGCAGATCCATCTTGACACTGTAATAATAAGGATATTGGATATCATTCTTATATTGTGATGATTAGTAGATATACATATCGCATTGGATACAAGAAAATCTTGTTATTTCATCGTATATGTTTATGGTGCTTGATCATTGGTTGTGAATTTGAGGTGCGAAATCAAGTTAGGAACATCACATTTTGGTAGGACTTACTGGAGCTTGTTCTTCTTTATCTGTGTTGTCTTCATGTTGCACCACTTCTAAAACATCTGGATCATCTGACTCATATCCACTTGATTCTGAAGACCTTTCCTTACATTCATCAACTTTAACATTTGCACTTTCAATGATCTTATTCAACCTCTTATTTTAGCACCGATAGGCCTTACTCTTGGTGGAGTAACCAAGGAAGATTCCATCATCACATCTAGTATCAAACTTGCCTAAATATTCTTCTCTTTTGATGTAACATTTGCTACTGTAATGTTGAAAAATGTCCCCTTGGGGGCTTTTCCCTCAAAAGGTTTAGCTCCTAGGTCTCTTAGCTGCATTTAGGACATATTACATCATAATTTGGCATCTCGATGGAATGAACACTAGGTATCATGAAAAATGGGGCCTAGGAGGACCCCTTGAGCTTAACCCTATCCAAAATAGGGGGGAGGACTTGGGCACCCACGTCCTAGTCCTGCCCTATTTTGGGTCAGGCCCAAATTTCTAGTGTCAGTTTATGACCGTTATTTGGTCCCTAGGCTGACACGGTAAGTTTGAATTTATGAAATCTTGGCAGGAATGTTTGTAGTTGCATATATAAGCATGCTTAGTAATTCATTTTTAAACTAGATGGCTATTGTGAAGTTTATGTATTCAAGAAGTGACTCAAGCCTCTCATTGTGTTGCAAGAGTAGATTTGTGTTGTCTATGTGTTTGTATTTGTAGATTTGAGCATCCATCTCCTGATGGAATGAAGAGCTTCTTCCTCCCATGAGATGTTCACTACAAGGTGATATCTATTGTGATTATTAAGCATTTATCATTTGGTTTTTGCCTCTGCCACCCAAGGCATGCACTCTCTATCTGACAACGGTGTTCGGAAAACTTGAATGTCTCTCCAGGGCTTGACTGAGGCAAGCCTCTAAACACCACAACCCCCTCCCAAAGTTTTCATGATTGCAAGTTACAGGTTAGAGTTGCAGACAAAGTGAAGTTGCAGGAGGGTTCAATAGAGTGTCAGGATTGTAGCTCAGTGAAAGAAATAGCTGTCTGGACTTGGGCGACCGCTCATTAGTCCTCAAAGTTCCATAATGGGAAAATCTCTGATACAACAGATAGAGGTTGCAGACTGAGTTTCCAGATCTCGACAAAAACTAGGGTACTGGACTTGGACACCCACTCTTTAGTTCCTGACTTTTTTGTCTTAGAACTCTAAAAATAGGTACACATTTATTTGATATTTTACATCTTTCTGCAGAAGCATTTTCTGTAATTCATTCGTTTACTGTCGTATTTGCATGATTAGGGTTTTAAGGTACAATTGAGTATTAGAGAAGGAAATTGCCAATTTAATCATAAAAATCCAAGTTTCCCTACATCTCAATAGTGACCCAGGGTATGATAGTACATTGCAACTTGATCCTAGGTCCTTGAATGTAAGGGTGAAAGGAGGATATACACCAAAACTATCAAAAACCTAACATCCAAAAATCACCCTTTACATTTTGGTGAACCCATGTTATTGGACTTGTTTGCACCTTGCTGAGTGTTGTGCTTCAGATTTTCATTGATTTCATCCATTCATATAGTCATTCATCTTATTGCATTGGAAAACTTACAAAAAAAATGAAAAATTAGAAAAATTGGAAAAACATTGCATTCTAGGGTTTGCATGTTGCATGAATTAGTTGAAATTAATCAAATTTATGATTTTTGCATTAGATCTGATTTAAATTATATAAAATTACAAAATTTCAATATCTTGCATTGCATTTTCATCATAAAATTGCTAGGGTTTTTGAAAATTGTCAATTTTGCATATAACCTAGTAATTCCAAAATCTAGGGTTTGTAGGTAAAATATTTTTTCAAATTTTTATACTAATTTTAGAGTCTCATTCAAATGTGCATTTGGCTGTAGTCTTGCATGTTGGAGCAAATTTGCATTTAGATTTTTAAAATTTGCATTTTTGCATAGAAAAAGTCAACAAAAACTAGCATTTTCATTGATTTTTCATTAGATTTGCACTTGCACTTTGCATGTTAGAGCTTGAAAATAATTTTCAGATCTGAGTGTATTTAATTTTCATCATATATCAGCTTTCAAAACATCCATATGGAATTTTGTGTCAAGATCTTAAACCTAGGGCTTCAAAAACATTGATTTTCACTAGATTTGGCCTTATTGACTCTCTAAATTTTCACCATAGGCATGTTGTGAAGGATATTTTTGCATTAATTAGTTTTTATCAGGGTAATAATTTTATACCCCTCCTAAAAATCTTCACAACACCTTTTTAATGGGCTCTTGTATTGAAAATTTGGTGAAAAACTGCACATTTTAGCTATTTTTGCCCTAGGGTTTGGCCTAGTTTGCACTCCAAGTGTGTTGAAACCAATTTTATGGATTGAGTTGATTGATATCATCAATATTATTTGCTTAACCTCCTAAAACTCTTTACAACACCTCTTTTTCTAGGTCTAGGAATTTAAAAACCGTGAAAAATTACCTATTTTTGCTACATTTTCACTAGGGTTTGACCTTGGGAGACACTACAAGTGTGTTGTGATGGATATTTTGGCATTAAAAAGCTGGTATTACTGATATAATTTTCTTTCCATCATCATTTTACTCACAACACCCTTTGTCATGCTCTTTTGCATTGAGATTTGATGAAAAATCGCATATTTTCACTATATTTTGACTTGACGTCATCCTAGATTTGCATGAGTCTAATAACCTGCTGCCCTAAGAGAAACATTCCTTTAAGAAGAAGCATAAGAAACATGGGATCTAGTGCTCTTAAATAAGTTGGAACATTAAACACCTTCTTTACAAAAGGAGAGACACAAATGTTACAAGACATTACACCTATCACAAGTACAATGGAAGAGCAAACTTTTCATGATGTTGATGATACTATTGAGATGACAGGATATGTATCTGATGAACAAATAAATAAAATGGACAAAGACCTGGCTGAATTTCAATACTATGTGCAAACTGAGAGGATAGCTGAAGAAGCTGTACCTGTGATTCACCATGTAAGAGAATTGATAAAAGGACAAGATGGTGGTAATGCAATCCGCAGTTTAGCACATATTGTACAAACCAATATCATACCAGTGACTAAATGTGTAAAAGTGATAAATAACACTTTGTCACCATCTCATACACAAGTACCAGCACCTATACCGACTACGGGAATATCCACTTTTACATCCACAATCTTAACAACCAATGTGAATGCTTGTAGTAATGCTACCACTAGTATTGGAGTATCTAATGGCACTAATTACAAAGCTATGGGATTTGATTATCAAAATTTGGTTTCTAAGGGGACCTCTTCTATGCATGATTGTTCTCAACGACTTATCTATTCCACTCATTTCCAGCCACCTATTACCTACTCGCGACCATCTTCCACCTACCATTATGTCTAACCACCGTTGACATATTCTCAGCCTCCGCCTATCATATCTCAAGCTCATTCACCTCTTCACTTTGGTTCCAACTCCTCATAGCAAACCACATCTCCCAATGATGTCATCCTAAACCAAATTTTATAGGGCATGAATACTTTACAACAAAAGATAACAAATTTGACAAATTCTTCTCAGCCCAATATACCAACATATCATGCCCGTAATCCCCTTTCCTATGCAATTTTGAGAACTCCTATGCCCGAGAGGTTTGAGACTCCTCACTTTGAAAAATATGGTGGAAAAGGTGATCCTAATACTCATGTGGCAGCATTCACAGCTATGTGTAGTGATTTCTATTTTGAAGAGGATTTGTTAGCAAAACTTTTCCCATGATCTCTCAAAGATATTACCTTAGAATGGTTTTGCTCTTTACCTCTAAATTTAATACACTCCTTTTCGCAATTGATTGATCAATTTTTGTAACATTTTCAAGCAAATATTAGACCCCAAGTCTCCTTAATTGACTTGGTTCATTGCAAGCAAGGTCTGAAAGAGAAATTAACTAAATTCATTAGTTGATATCAAGCTATGTATACACAAATTCAATATCAGATGAAAGATGAGGATGTTTAGAAGGTATTTATAACAAATTTACAACCTAATATCTGTGACAAGATCCTCTTGATGAAGTATAACTCCTTTCAACATTTGTGCACCGCCCTTCATGATTACCAACTTTCGTCTAGTCAGTATGAAAACCAAAACTCATCGGCTCAAGTTAGTCAATCCATGGGTGGATTGTCACAAAACAACTTTAAGAGAAATAACAATAATAGGAGTTTCATCAAGATTAATAGACTGAATACAAATAACTTTTCTAATGTATCTTCTATCACTAATCTGAAGAATACATCATATCAACCAAGAAAGTTTACTTTGATATCTAAGTCCTATCATTCTATCATGAATCAAGCTATGAGTAATAACATTCTGAAGCTTCCCCTGATTAAGCTTGTTGATCCTATGTGTCTTTTGTCATTTTCATCAGACACAAGGACATGATATTGAATGATGTATGCATCTTAAACATGAGATACAAGACCTTCTTGATTCAAATATCATCTAGGTATCAGGTATGAATGATAATGAAAATAAGTTGGTTGCTACACTGAATCAAAATTTACAAATCTTTACTAATCCTTTCCCTAAACATACTGATAGCAATATGATGGAACAAGGTTTAGTGGAAATAGATGACGATGATTATTTAGACAATGATATAATCGTGGGTATGATCGAAGTGGATAAAAAGCAAGTGGATAACCCACCTCACCCACGAAGGAAAGGAATTTATGCTGAGGTTCCTCCTCTATTATATGGATCAGGAGATAACCAAAATGTACCAAAAAAACAAGTAGAACAACTAATACAGATGAGTGAGAAGGTACAAGATAATTCCTATTACTATGTTAGAAAGATTCAACAATGAAAACTTGTTAAAAATCATAATAGAGTAAGATGACTATCAACAGTTGGAAATAATAGTGGTTCTCCCCCTCGTAAACAATAAAAAGTATCACTTCAACATGAAATTAGAAAACAAGCATCATATGATAATAAACAAGACTTTCATAAGAACCACTCAAACTTTGCACTCAACATGATCGAATACCTCTCCAAGAAGTTTGCAAATTCTAAAATTTGATATAAAGATCCTATAGGTGAGTATCTCTAACCCTTTATCTCTCTCATGATGTGCTTCCCCTGTGATGTGTTATGTGATGTTTAGGCCTCCTGGGATGACCCTTGATTCTCTTGTAAGGTCTGGGATACCAGGAGACTGCCTCTGTTGTGACCTTCTTCTATTTGTATCATCATTCTTCTATATGGCCTCTCTTTGATTTCATTGTTGTGTGTTGTGTCTTGTGGACATAGCATTGCAGTTGGTGACCTGGAGGTACCCTCCTACGTGAGTGTCCCTAAGACACTTGTTTTTCCTCTCTTATTTATTATTTCCCTTCATCTATTGTTTCCATCTAGTGGGCGGATGACAAAAAACATTTCTACTAATGCGGACCTAGCATCCCTTTCAAGAGCAATAAAAAAATGGACTTAGTTCCTAATATGATGATGGGGTTGTATCTCTTATCTGATGCTTGGCTAGTGGAAGCACTTGTGCTTTCTGCGCAATGATTTTGATGGTGTTCTATCTCATTTACAAATCATAACAATACTGCTGCTTTGTGCACTTTGTCAATCTTGAATCTTGTATGCCTCAATTTCATATGCATTGATGTTATTGTTTATCATGATTATGGACACTAACATGTTTCTTGTAGGAATGTGTTTGTGGGAACATTTGGTGATCGTAAAGTACATGTCACCACCGGGGGGTATGGGCTTTACAAAAGTCTGTGTTCCATTGTGTGTTTTCTTCCTACCTTAACGTGCTTGATATCGATGCATGATATCAACCACTTTAAGGTGGGGGCATATATAAGGTAAGTTGTTTGTTTTAGATGTTAGCAATGTGTTTGTCCTTAGGTGTAGTTTAAAGACCTACGCGATGAGTGCATCTTACATCCTGAGTTTGTTTGTAATCAATTAATCAATCATGTAAGCCCTCTGTAGAGGTAGGGATGGTGTACTTCTCATGCACAGATTGCATCATCCTGTCATTTTTAAAAGTCCTTTGTGGAGGCAGGGAGCAGTTCTGTGACTAAATCAACCCTTAAGCGTGTCTTTGAAAAATGTTGTGGCGAAGCCCAATCATCGGTGTGTGCCTATAATGTGCTTGAGATGGTGCTAAACCTAGAAATAGGGACACTCCATCGCTTGTCTGATCTATTTTCTCCGTGTCTTCAAAGTTTGTGTGTTGGCATGCTTGCTTTGTTTGGCATGTTTATTGCCCCATATGCTGTATAAAGACCTACGTGATGAGTGCATCCTACATTTTGGGAGGTTTTGTTTGTTTTGCGTGTGTGTTGCCCCATATATAGTTTAAAGACATGTACGAATGAGTGCATCTTATATTATGGGAGGTTTGTTTACTTTCCTATACTTGCATTTGCTTTTCATATATATGAGAAAACAAAAAGAAAAGAAATCATTCCTGTCTTCTATGCATTAATGTGTCTTCTATGCATTCAATGTATTCTCTGTGTTTTGTGTGACTGTAACTATCTTCTCCATGTTTTGCGTGCCTTCATTGTCTTCAATGTGTCTAGTGTGTCTTCTCCATGCTTGGTGTGTTTGTTGAATGTACATTAATGCATGTATTAGCCTTGTGTTTATACATACATTAAAGTGGGGGCTAAATGTAATGTTGGAAAATGTCACCTTAGGGGATTTTCCCTCAAAAGGTTTAGCTCCTCGGTCTCTTGGCTGCATTTAGGACATATTACATCATAATTTGGCATCCTGATGGAATGAACCCTAGGTATCATGACAAGTGGGGCCTAGGGGGACCCCTTGAGCTTAACCCTACCCAAAATAGGGGGGAGGACTTGGGCGCCCACCCTAGTACTACCCTATTTTGGGTCAGGCCTAAATTTCTAGTGTCAATTTATGACCGTTATTTGGTCCCTAGGCTGACACGGTAAGTTTGAATTTACAAAATCTTGGCGAGAATGTTTGTAGTTGCATATATAAGCATGCTTGGGCATTCATTTGTAAACTATATGGCTATTGTGAAGTTTATGCATTCAATAAGTGATTCAAGGCTCTCATTGTGTTGCAAGAGTAGATTTGTGTTATCTATGTGCTTTTATTTGTAGATTTAACCATCCATCTCCTTAAGGAATGAAGAGCTTCTTCCTCCCATGAGATGTTCACTACAAGGTGATATCTATTGTGATTATTGAGCATTTATCATTTGGTTTTTGCCTCTACCTCCCAAGGCACACACTCTCTATCTGACAATGGTGTTCAGAAGACTTGAAAATCTCTCTAAGGCTTGACTAAGGCAAGCCTCTAAACACCACAACCCCCTCCCAAAGTTTTCATGATTGCAGGTTACAAGTTGAAGTTACAGAAAAGGTGAAGTTGCAGGAGGGTACAATAGAGTGTCAGGATTGCAGATCAGTGAAAGAAACAACTACCTAGACTTGGGCACTCGTTCATTAGTCCTCAAAGTTCCGCAATGGGAAAATATTTGATACAACAAATACATGTTGCAGATTGAGTTTCTAGATCTCAACAAAAGCTAGGGCACTAGACTTGGGTGCCCGCTCTTTAGTCCCTGACTTTTCCGCCTTGGAACCCTGAAAATAGGTACATAGTTATTTGATATTTTACATCTTTCTACAAAAGTATTTTCCGTAATTCATCTGTTTACTATTGTATTTGCATAATTAGGGTTTTAAGGTACAATTGAGCATTAGAGAAGGAAATTGTCAATTTAATCATAAAAATCCAAGTTTCCCTACATCTCAATAGTGACCTAGGGTATGATAGTACATTGTAACTTGATCCTAGGTCCTTGAATGTAAGGATGAAAGGAGGATATACACCAAAACTATCAAAAACCTAACATGCAAGAATCACCCTTTACAGCTACCAAAAACTTTGAAATATTTCACAATAGGAACTCTACCATGCCACAATTCATAAGGAGTCTTTGAACTATTACCTTTTACTTGAACTCTGTTTGGGATATATACTACGGTGTGAATTGCCTCTCTCCAATATGCTTCTGGAAGATGAGCTTCCTTCGTCATGGTTCTAGCAGCTTCTTGAGCTATTTTGTTTTTCCTTTCAACAACTCCATTTTGTTGTGGAGTTATGGGCGCAGATAGCTGTCTCTTTATTCCATTTTCTTCACAAAAGAAATTGAATTCATTTGATGTTAACTCTCCTCCTCTATCAGACCTCAAGCATTTGATTTTTAAATCCATCTCATTTTCAACCATTACCTTAAGTGCCTTGAATTTATCTAGAGCTTCATCTTTCTCTTTCAAAAAGGTGACCCAAGTCATTCTAGAATAATCATCAATGAGCAACATGAAATACCTATCTCCTTGCAAAATTATTACTCTGTTAGGTCCACACAAATCTATATACACCAGCTCAAGTAGTCCTCCAACCAATTGGTCCTTTCTTTTGAAAGTTGTTCTTGTCTGTTCCCAAATTTACACTCCTTGCAAATAGGATTAGCAAGCTTTACATGATTAGGCAAATCTCTAACAACCTATGCAGTACTTATCTTCATAATATTATTAAAATTTATGTGACACAACCTTCTATGCCATAACAAATTTTCATCAATCTGAGTCAACAAGCAGTAGTTCTTAGTTCCTTTCAAGTGATAGATATTACCTTTGGTCTTCTTACCAGTTGCAATGACTGTTGTGGAGCTTTCCCTGATCTTGCATCCATTGTCCTTGGAGCTTAAATCATAGCCCTTATCACACATCTAACCCACACTCAAAAGATTGTGCTTTAATCCTTTCACATACAAAACATTTTCAGTATTATGCTTACCATCAAAAGAAATAGATCCTTTTCCACAAATCCTACCACCTGTATCATCTCCAAACCTAACCAGTCCACCATCATATCTTTCCAAACTCACAAACTTACTTTTGTCACCAGTCATGTGGTGAGAACAACCATTATCAATAACCCATTTATCCTTGTCCTTAATGACCTGAGCAGCCAAAGCACTTTCCATTGGTTTTTCTTCCTTCACACAGCTAGAAGAATTAGTAGACATGGGATCTTCCTTAATAGCAATGAACAAGCATTCATTTACAGAGGAACTAGCATTGTCTGGTTCACCATTATCTGATACTCCTTCATCAACATCAAAATATTCAACATAATAAAACTTCTTTTGGGTCCTATGTTTGTTCTCATATCTTCTTTTATTTCTTTCAATTCTTTCAGGACATATGGAAGCAAAATGACCTACTTTACCATAGGAAAAACATTTGAAAGGTAATTTGCCTTTATACTTACCAGATCCTCTTTGTAGTCTGTCCACAAATTTGGCTTCAACTTCATCTAACTCATCATCAGATTCTACCTTGTACTTTTCTGATCTGGAAGTACTTCTAGGAGTACTGGCTTTGAAGGCCATCTCAACTTTCGGCAGAGCATCATCTAACTCCCTCATTTCAAAAGCAATAAGCTTACCAAGTAGCTGATCCCTGTTATGTTCATAACTGAGAGGGGGGGTGAATCAGTTATCCTAATTATTTCTACTTTCTGAACTTTCTTAATAATAAATGCAACATTAATTCAAATAAGAAAACATAACCATGAAATGGAAATACACATGACACAATATTTTTGACATGGAAACCCTGTTAAGGGAAAGAACCACGGGGTGATTAACCCAAGATTGTATTCTCTGTTAGAAGAATGGAAATTCAAAATGGCACTTGCCAATTAGGGCTCACTGCCCGAGCACACTGCTCACAAGAGGCACACTGCCTACAGGAGACACACTGTCTACAATTTACAAAGAGTGTAATACAATACTTGAACTAATAAGGAGCATCTACATATGCTGGAGTCTAGTTCCGGTTAAAACTTAGTACACTGATCTGCTGCACTTCATCCTTTCTCTTCCTTAGTGCTGCTGTCCCTTCACATACCGAACCTACCTTACTACTTTTACTCTGCTTTACTACTTTTTTTTGCACTTCACAAAAACCACGACACACCTCACAACTAAATCCATCTTGTATATATATACGCACAAGTGATTTCATCACCTTTCTAGTCAGCATCCAGAATAGTCAATATTTTCAATGAACTCTGATCTGTCAGCTAAATCCTTGCTTATCGTGATGCAGATCAAGGATATACTTGTAGAAGTCATCAATCATGTCGGCCAATTATAACTTATGCCTTAAGAATCTTTACCATCATTAGTAATGCATCTGGAATAATGTCTGATGTTCTGCCAGTCAGTTCTTCCTCTGACCACATTGCCAATCAAGAACCTGACACTCAAGTATTCATATCTTTTTCTTCATCTATCACCAGAGGTTAAATCCTTGGAATCTATTAGTTAAGGTAGTCCTCTTGACTTCCTCAAATCTGCACTTCAACAAGATACTTCCTCTAAGAGATCTGGACCTGATTGTCGAACCTTTCCACATACTCTGTTCTTGCTTATCGGACCACAACATTCTTCAATCTGACTTCCGATAGAGACACACCATGTCCTGCGGATGTGTGGGATGAACTTTGTTGCCATCAATGACAACATTCATGAATCCATATAGTGTCTCTTGCCAACAATCTCCCCCTTTGGCATTGATGGCAACACTCAGTGAAAAATGACTAAGTGTTTACACTATGCTCCCCCTTGGCTGATGCTCTGTTTTTATATACATTTTTTAGAGCTCCCCCTTAGTTGGATTCCTCATTTTTCACTGCTCTTCACTCACCCTTTGACATCAATGGCAAAGGGTGGGAACCGTACATCAAAATTTTCAAAAATTTAACTATACTTAGCCGCATATAACATACTCACATAAACTGAAGAATGTCTACAAAAGTTGTCTTCAACTGGACAAATTCTGTTGCCCAACTCTACTTCATTCTGTCCAAAATTGATATATGACCACTTCATAGGAAT
Source organism: Cunninghamia lanceolata (assembly GCA_027924645.1). Classification (NCBI taxonomy): domain Eukaryota; kingdom Viridiplantae; phylum Streptophyta; class Pinopsida; order Cupressales; family Cupressaceae; genus Cunninghamia; species Cunninghamia lanceolata. Next base: position 4,969,957 of record BSBN01000165.1, on the reverse strand, counting down.
GCAAACACATCTGTCCTTTTTAGATCTATCAGATCACTGGTCTGAGCTATGATCTAGGCTTCTTTAATGGCCTCGTGCATAGCCTCTAACTTAGGGATAATTATCCCTCTGAGTGCATCCAACTTGCTTATTCTATTTTTCTTTTCCTTCTCCAGCTTCTTGATTTCATTCAAGACTGCAATAGTCTGACATTCTTGATTTATTATGGATGTGGTAAGTGGATCAAAATTTTGAGAAAGTTTTGTTAGTTTGTCCTCCTATTCTTTCACTTTCTTCTCAATCTCCACGATTGCTTTAGACCAGGATATACAAAATTTGTATACATCTCCTCCATCCTTGAGAGCATTTTCCAAGCTCTTTATCCCAATACCCATTACTCTCCTATCATTTGCTATTAGCCCTTGCAATTTAGAGAATCTCTTATCCAAAAACTCTTTCTTGACCTTCTCCTCAGCTGATTTCTCTAGAGAATTGAAATGTGTAGTAATACTATTGATCAGAGATTTGAGATTACCTGATGAGGAGGCTGAGGGATCCTTTTGAAAAGATGGCATGATCTTTTCTAACACTCTGAATGTGGCTACTATAAGCTCACAGTCTTCCATGTGAGACTTCAGGAGTTTTTCTTTGGCCTTTGCATTAGCAAATGAAGCTATCTTCATTGTTTGTATCGGAGATAGAGAGTCAAAATCAAATGACCCTTTTAGTAGTTCCAGTTCATCAATCTCCATAGTTTCTTTTGTCAAAAAGTCCTTGACCGATTCTGCAGTGTCTCTTGTCAGAGACAGATTCTTCTTTTCTTCTGCAGTCACAGAACTATCTTTTGGAGCTTTCTCTCCTTCCACAACCTTTGGACTATTATCTTCTTTTTCCTTCACCTCTACTTCTTTCTCCTTTATTCCTTCTTCTCCTTTGGATCTGGAGTCAACAGGGGAAACTGGAGGGGAGATATTTGTTTGTTCATGGGCCACCTCTTCTGCAGCAGAGGATTCCAAGTCCTTACCTTTATCTTCCCTTGTCTCCTTAACCTCTTCTGCTACTGTTTCAGTAGCTTCTTCTTCAAAGTCTGTAGCTGAGGGATCATCACCTAAGTCCTCTATAATAGGAATGTTGAATCTTTTGTATGCATTCTGGAGGATCTCTTTTGTCTCTTTTGCTATGTCGTCAGTTTTTTCGAGCATAAGCTGATTCATTTTGGCTTTGCTCTGGAATTCATCCTTACAATCTTTGAAGTTCATACTCTTCTGCTTAGGAGTGATTGAGGGATAAAGCTAAATAGCTATCTATTTTTGGATCTCCATATCCTTCTCTTTGGCATTATTCTTCCTCAATTCAAGTTCCTTCTCAAGGCTTTTAGGAATTAAAGATATAATATCAATGAAAGCCTTGTTGTAAATGTTCAGATACTTAACTATGGCATCCTGCAGACTCTTCTTATCAGATTCACTATATTTATCATAAAATTATGTTAATGGCTTCAGATTTCCATCCACAGTGATTGCCTTAACTATATCATCTAAGGACAGGGTGGCATTTTCTTCACCTCCTCATCTGATTCAGTTTCTTCATCATCCTTCAGGCTAACATAGGATCTTGTTGCCTTTTTCTTTGTTCTCTTCTCTCCTTTTCTGGATGTCTGGACTTCCAGTTTTGATGTCTTTGAGCTTTTATCAGTGGCAGGTACAGGTCTCTTTGATGATCTTGTCTAGGTGGAAGATTTTACCGAAGCACTTTCCTTACTTCCCTTTTCTGCCTCTTTCTTCTCTTCCTCAGCCCTTTCCATCTTTTCCCTGTTGGCATCGAGTGCCTCCTTTAAGATGCCTAAGCCTTTGGCAACTTCTTCAACTTCTTTTCTCACTTTCCTCTTTATTTCCAGTTGTCTGAGTTCCACATGAACTTTTACACTTAGCTCTTCAAAGGTTCCAAACCTTTCTACCTTTGGATCCTTTGGTTGACTTAGCATGTGTTGAACATGCAACTCCACAATTTGTTCATCAACTTCATACCCCATAGGCATGATCCAGGCTGTCCTTGGCTCTACTACCTCCATTAGGCATTGATCAATGTCTACCATGAAGCACACTGTATCTTCATATTTTTCAACCAATGATTTTGGGATTCTTTCTCTGATTTGCATAGAGTTTTGGAAGTTCTTAAAGTACCCCCATAGAGCTGTATTCCTTACCTTGGCATCCCCAAGTTCATGCAAGTAATCTCTGATTTGAATTGCTACCGGTTTGTTATTTTTCCATGCCCATCCATTGGATTTGGGCAGCTCATTCATGAAGTAGAAAAATAAACACAATATCAGTCCACCATATTTAAAGGAATTCTTCTTCTCCTTTTTGATCTTTTGTATGTTCTCCATCAATTGACTTAGAAGAAGTTCATAGAGATCATACTCTGCATTCTTTCTCAGCATCTCATAGGCAGTATACATTGTAGTTCCAGACACTAAATTCTCCCTACTGGAATGATATATCTTATACCCTATTATCATAGATGCAAACTTGATATCTGGGTCCGTGATATCTTCGATGGTCATTGCCCTCTTATCAAATTTTGATCCGGTGGCCTCAGTTACAGTTTGGTTTTTGACAGACTTGAGGACAGGTATCCCTCCAGAGGAGTATAAGCCGGTTACTGCCCTAATTGCTTCCTTAGTGATTTTGCAAGGTCTGTTCAGCCATAGGAAGTTATCATGTATCCTACTCAATACATATCGAACCCATTCATCTTCTTCAAAGCAGGGGAAATGAATGAACTGATCAAAATGTTTCTCCTAGATGCCCTTATATTGAGGTTTAAGTTCAAAAGCATCATCTATCAATTGTTTATGATAGATATCACTTAGTTTAAATTCCCTGAACTCTTCAATATTTGTGTGAATGTAAACCCTAATATCTTCTGTATACAACACACCATGCATAACATTGGAAAATGCTCCTAGGGGATCTACTTCCAAAGATTTGTATGGATGTTTCTTGAATTTGGGGCGAGGCCTATCAGATATCTTCATAATATTTGGAGTACCCATCATTCAAAGATTTAGAGAGAGATATTTGATAATGGAGAATACCTTTTGTGCCTTTCAGTTTCACGAAGTTAGCCGGATCAATTGCTGGATGAATCAGATTCTACAGATGATCTTTGATGGGCTTGAGGAATTTCTATTGTAGAGCTTCTTTTCATTTCTTCTTGAGTGTAGAATGAACAAATGCTTAATGAGAAAACCCTCATATTGCTCTGTAAACCCTAATATCAAGTTGCAATAAATGCTCGACCTAAGTCATTCTGGTTTGCCTTATTTGGATGACTTGAAGAACCAGATCCATCTTGATCTTAAACATTTTGTGGATCATCCAAATCTTAACCATAGTCTACTTAGATGTTTCTCTTATGAGCCCTTTAATCCGCAACTCCCCTTGTGCCAGTTCTGGCACCAATTGACTGGTTGGGGGAACAAGGTTTTCTTTGTGTCTCCCCCTGAGCCAGAGCTCACTATTTAATTTTCAGAAGGAATATCAGTGCTAGAGTCTAGTACGGATCCATCCCCTACATTCTCTATACTTTTCTTCACCCAAATCTTGTTCATCTCACTTTGAACTTCATCCGCATTCACTTTTTGTTTTCCCTTATCTTGATTTTGATTATGATATACCAGACCTCTTTTGTCCTAATTCTTGCTTCTACAGAATTTTGCAATATGACTGGATCTATTGCAAATTTGGCAAACAACATTTCTTTGCATATTTGATTGATATCCTCTTGATCTGCATTGATTAGCCATATGACCCATTCTATTGCATGCAAAGCATCTACCATTGAATGAATTGTTTATTTTCATATTTTTGCATTCATGAGATTTATGACCATACCTTTTGTAGTTGAAGTACTGTCCGGAGAAGGATGTATTAGTCTGATTCATTCTCTTTTTGCACTGATTAGCTTTATGACCAAAGTTATTGCAATTGTGGCAGTATCCATTGAAGGATGGATATCTTTGAGCATTAGGCTGCCTTACCGGAGGTCTTCTAGGCCTGTTCCTTGAATTTTCTGATCCAAAATTCTTCTGATCGGATCTAGAGCTTTCACTTTTTTCATACCCTAGGCCACACTTGTCATCTACTCTCTTTTGGCTTTCAAGAAGAACTTCAAGTTGAGCAGAGCTTATCTTGAATTTTTCTTTATATTCATTTGCTGTTTGAAGATCCCTTTTAAGAGAGACAATTTGATCCTCAAGTTTTTCCTCATTATCTTTATCATCTTCAAGATCAGATTCAAGATGTCTGATAATTCTATCCATCTTGTGGCAATCTTCTGATTTCTCCTTGAGAGATTGTCTTAGATCATCTTCAGTTTTTCTTTTCTCTTCAATCTATTAGGTAAACTTCATAACTCCTGATTCCATTTCATGTCTTACCATAATGATTTCTTTTGATAACTTTTCACATAACTTGGTTTTCTCCTTCAGATCTTCATTTGTATCATTGGCTTCACCTTGACTTGCCAATTGTTGAAGTAGCTCCTTTCTCTTTTTCATAGAGAGACTTAATTTGTCTTTTAGTTCTTTCATGAAATCATCAGCCTATTTGAGTCTTTCCTTTAATTCATTGACTTCAGAGTTTGACTGCTCAAGATCATCAAGGGTAGTCTTGAGTTGCTCCCTCATACCATATACATCCATTTGAATTCCCAGATCTTCCTCAAGTTGTTAGACTCTGTTAGGAGGAACTTGGCTCTGATACCAATTGTTGATAACTGAGAGGGGGGGTGAATTAGTTATCCTAATTATTTCTACTTTCTAAACTTTCTTAATAATCAATGCAACATTAATTCAAATAAACAAACATAACTATGAAATGGAAATACATATGACAATATTTTTGATGTGGAAACCCTGTTAAGGGAAAAAACCATGGGGTGATTAACCCAAGATTGTATTCTCTGTTAGAAGAATGGAAATACAAAATGGCACTTGCTAATTAGGGCTCACTGCCCGAGCACACTGCTCACAAGAGGTACACTGCTTACAAGAGACACACTGTCTACAATTTACAAAGAGTGTAATACAATACTTGAACTGATAAGGAGCATCTACATATGCTGGAGTCCAGTTCTGGTTAAAACTTAGTACACTAATCTATTGCACTTCATCCTTTCTCTTCCTTAGTGCTGCTGTCCCTTCACATACCGAACCTGCCTTACTTCTTTTATCTGCTCTATTGCTTTTTTTCACACTTCACAAAAACCATGACACACCTCACAACTAAATCCATCTTGTATATATATATACGCACAAGTGATTTCATCACCTTTCTAGTCGACATCTGGAATAGTCAATATTTTTAATGAACTCTGATATGTCGGCTGAATCCTTGCTTACCGTGATGCGGATCAAGGATATACTTGTAGAAGTCATCAATCATGTCGGCCAATTATAACTTATGCCTTAAGAATCTTTACCATCATCAGTAACACATCCAGAATAATGTCTGATGTTCTACCAGTCAGTTCTTCCTCTGACCACACTGCCAATCAGGAACCTGACACTCAAGTATTCATATCTTTTTCTTCATCTATCACCAGAGGCTAAATCCTTGGAATCTATCAGTCAAGGTAGTCCTCTTGACTTCCTCAAATCCATACTTCACCAAGATACTTCTTCTGAGAGATCCAGACCTGACTGTCAAACCTTTCCACATACTCTGTTCTTGCTTATCGGACCACAACATTCTTCAATCTGACTTTCGGTAGAGACACACCATGTCCTGCGGATGTGTGGGATGAACTTTGTTGCTATCAATGACAACATTCATGAATCCATATAGTGTCTCTTGCCAACATGTAAACCATTTTTACTTGCATGAATTTTTCAATCATGGCTACCTTGTGATAGTAGGACTTGGGCAAAGATCTGAGAATTTTCATAACAACTTCCTTTTCTTCGAGAGTTCCACCTATGGCTTTTATTCCTGTAACAAGTTTATCAACTCTTTGCATAAAGGCTGATATGTTTTCATCATCATTCATCTTCAAGCTTTCATATTTCACTTTCAGACTTTGTAACTTGGCTTCCTTCATAGAATCATCTCCTTCATACATATTTTTCAACTTTTCCCATACCTTATTTGCGGTTTCAATATCCACAACTTTCATCAATATTGAGTTGGTTAATGAGCTTAGTAGAGCATCCTTTGCCTTGATATCTATCTCATATTCTTTGATTTCATCTTCAGTCATTGGACCATTTGGAGGTATGATGTATTTTGTTTCTGTGACTTTCCAAACTTTGTAACCAAGAGAAAGAAGATGTCTTTTCATCCAAGCCTTCCAGATAACATAATTCATTCCATCAAAATGTGGTGCTTCCTTCTTGAAAGACATTTTGGATCTTCCTCAAGCTGTTAAACTTTCTTCAGAGGAACTTAGCTCTGATACCAATTGTTGATAAGCACTAGACAATTGAGAGTGGGGTGAATCAATTCTCACAAAAACTTAAACACTTTATGCAATTAAACATTCATCACTTATCCACAATTATTATGATTTAACAATGAGTGCATGAAATTAGAAACTTAACCATAGATATAGCATCAAACACAAGAGACACCAAATTTATGTGGAAAACCCCAAGGTGGGGAAAAACCAGAAAGAGGATTAACTCTCAATATATATTGCAATCTTGAAATGATGATGTTCAGGCTTGGTCACTCCACGGGCCTAAACATACTGGCTTACTGCCATGAAGAACAACTAGGTCTAGTAGGCTCACTACCTCAACCCTAAACCTAGCAAGATTACAATAAGGGTTGTTAAACCTTGAGGGCTATTAAACCCTACTGGTGGCTTACTACTAGATTCATTGCCATGATCAACACCTTTCCATATATGTGACTGAAATATAATAACTCTCATGCTCTACTCTTCCTTTGCTCTACTCTTCCTCTTCTTTCCTCTGCCTCTTCTCTACTCTGCCTTTTGGACCTTTCTTAATATCTTTCCATTTTTGCTCAACGACACTATTTCCATTACTCAAATACAAGAATTTATACACTACATCAACCTTGGAATGATCATCAAGGTCGACATCACAATCATCAACCATTGGAACAATCTCCAAGGTTGGTATTACAAACATTTACAAAATAGGTCCTGACCTATTGCAACATTATGCAAAGGGAATGAAATGTGGATCATGCCATGCCTTAGCTGGGACTCAAACATGATCTTTGATGCCACAACATGCTTCCACAATCTTCTAGAAATCTCTGCAATCACTGGGATTAACCAGGTCGGCCAAGACTAGTTACACGCTACATTATCTAGGAACAATCTTCAAACACAATCTCAATTTCTTAACGTGGACTAGTGTCCAGATAGGAACATGATTAGGAGACATCCACAAGCATGCTATAATTATCAAGAGAAACTGTACGAACCTTAACCACTTTATCTATAGGAATCTTCTCACTGGAACACATTAACTTCACTATCTTCAACTGTCATAAAAGAAAGATAGCTTGCAGACCACTAAACCATGAACCATTACAACTGTAGGCACTTATCATCATCCCAAACTTCCCTCTAGAACTGTAGAGCAAAATACTTTATCGCGGAGGAATGCGGAGCAGAATACTTTCTTCCTATCCCAACTGAACTTATAGAAAAAACAAGTTTCACTCTAGTGAACACAACTCACTCAAATATTCATGTGGAAGCTTCAAACCCAGAATGTAGCATCCTTAGTCATACCTCTAACTTACTTCCAATCCACAAACCACAAACTTCAAACATAAGTAAATGTGAGTAGTTTACTGGATTGTTCTTCAGCATACAACTCACTATAGGTATTGTACTTCTCTGTAACTCACTTGTTCCTTCCAGAGATGCTAATTTTCTCAATGTCCTCAACATACAAGTCTTCTAAACAAGTAATAGAATAAGATACAATTGACACTAATGACAATTAGGATATGTTGACATCAATGACAACACCGATTATGCACATACTTGCAATAATTTTGATTGGCCTAGTTGACCTAATGTTGAGTAAGCCGAAGGACCCCAATGAGGAAAGTTTTGGAACATTTGAAGAGAAACCCTTCTTTTCCGGGCACTATAATTCCCCCCCACCCGGCCCCGCACTATCTCCCCCCACCCACCCCTGGTGTGGGGCGGAGGAACTTGCTTTATTTGACGGGTAGGAATGCATGTGTAGTATCTTAATTGGGGTGGCCCCTGTCATTCGGGTTGGGTGGGCCCCTCTTTTCTATTATTGTAGTTGGAAGGGTCAATTTCTCAAAGTTGGTGGGTGGGAGGCAACTTCTATTTCGCAGGGGGTGGGTGGGAGGCTAAACTAAACAATATTCTCTCAAAGTACATATGGAACTAAAACAACCTAAAATAAATAGAAATGTAAGGAAATATGTGGAAGAGTATGCAAAAAGTAAAGGCTTTACAAAAGAATAGATAGATGATGCAAGAACCAAGTCTGAAGCCTCTAAGGTTGCAAGTGCTCCAGAAGGTTAAACTTCAAAGGCTCCTGAGAAGGAAAAAGGGAAATCTAAACTAGAAAAGCTTACTTCTAGCTCAAAAGGAAGAACAAGAGCTTCCTCCTCTACTATAGACACCTCTAAGAGCTCTGGACCACTTCCTATAGCTGAGGTTGAGAAAGAAAAGACAGAGCCTACAGAGAGAAGGGAGAAAATAAAGAAAGCAAAGGCCACCAAAAGAGTGTATGTGAGCCTTGGTGGAGGAGAAAGAGAAGAAGAAATGGAGATTAATGAAGAAATCAAGGCCAAGAAAGCAAAAATAGATGAGACCACAATAAACAAAAAGGAGAAGCTCTCTGAAAAAGTCAAAGACAAGAAGAAGAAGAAAGGAGAAAAGATTGAGACCAAAAAAGATGAAGAAACAATATCTTTGGAGACCATAGTTAATGCAATGACTGAGTATGGGAACTTAAAACCAATTACTAATATATATGATGATAGTTCATATGTAAACAAGGTGATACTTGAAACAACAATTGTAAGATTTTTGGATATGTTTAGTAAAGCATTGGTTGAAGTTATAGATAATTTACCTGATAGTTTAGCCAACATCATGTCAGAAAGAAAAGAAGTAGCTATGGATAAAGATGCTGAGTTAAAGGAATATGTACCAATAAAACTATGCCCAAATATCACCAGTGAAGAAAAGGTCAAAGTCACTAAGATACTTAGTGAAAATTTTAGAACAAAGAGAAGGGTCAACACTCTAATGTTTGGTGACATTGAGAATCTAGTCAAGGAGACTAAGGAGATAACACAAAATGTGTTACATGAGCTACAAATCTCAACTACTGCTGACACTAATAAAGAGGAACAAAATGTTGGTGCAGATAATGTAGTTCCAAAGATAAATATAGAATAGAATATGGAACAAAGTGTAGCTACACCTCTAGAAATCCCAAGAAAGAATGAAGAATGAAAGAGCCTATAAAGGAAAAGAGCTCTGAAGAAAATGTCACACTTGAGGAGAATTTATTAGAAAGATAGAGTGAACAAAGAGAAGAGGTTAATGAGCAGATGGTAGATGACTCCACTCTGGAAACAAATGATGACAGACAAGAACCAGCTCCAGAAAGAGAGGGAAATAAACAAGAGCCTACTCATGAAGAACCTCTGGAGAGACAAGATGTTGAGATGTCTCATGTTGAAGATAAGAGAGACACTGTTGAAAGGGATACAATTGATTCTTTGAGAGAATTTTTGGAGAAGCAAAAGGAAACTTAGATTTTGTCCACTCTTGAGTTGTTGCAAGGGCCAATAAAATTGGAAACAATGTCTCCTTTGCAAAAGTTAAAGCTAGAATCAATTTTTCAAGCTACTGCAAAAGAAGAGATTCTAAAGTCTCACATTGAAGACAGGGAGCTAATAGGAGATGCATTAGTAGTTTTTGAAAAAATTATGCCTAGTTTGAAGAGAGACACATCCTTGGCTCCTACCACATAGTTGAAGAAGCTCATTGAATCTATCAACTCTCATTTTGAGTCCCTTGAACAAGTAGGAGAGAAGAAGGTAAGAGCAGATATTGACCACAAAAGGCTAGTGGAGCTAAATAACAAAGTTTCTCAAGATAAAATTTTGTTAGAAAAGAGTATAGAATATGCTCAGACTACTATCAAAGAAGCCAGTGAAATGTATCAATTTTGTCTTACATGGCCTGAAAAGACTAAGGACATAAAGGAGAAAATAGGTGGATGGGAAGCTCAAATAATGAAGATCTCAAGAAGCTATGATTTGGTGAAGGATGCCATTGGCAATTAGAGAGCAGAAGTTGAGACCATTCACTCTATTATTCATAAGCTACAGACCCATAAAGAGGTCATCAAACAAAGAATGAGTCAGCTCTAGGAGATAGTGAGCATAAAAATTGCATCCATGGCCAGGTTAGTAGTAGTAGCAGAGCAAACTAAGAAAATCACTAAGGCCCCTGCTACCATGAAAAATGCAAGAGTTAGTGTCCCAAATCAATGGGCATATGTTAGTACTAAGTGATGCTAAAGTCAAATGGGATGAATATGTGCTACAACTGAAGAAACTCTACGAAGATATTCTCCCAACAAGTTAGCAAGGTATTTGATTCTACTTGTATATATGTGGATAAGTACAAATAGTTTTGAAGTTTTGGCTCCTTGTACATATCTGTTGGTAACATGGTCAAGAGACATTGCTAATATTATTGTGATATGGTATTGTCATTTATGTCAATAGTAAGATATGATCCGAGAAGAATGACCTAGTCAAATTGACTAAATGTTGGCAACTTACTAAGTTAGCGACAAAGACTTGGTTGGTATTCCTCCACAGATACAGATTATGGTATGTGGTTTTCATATGTTGTACATAGTTGTTTGATGATGTTATATTCCAAGCTTCATGTCCTAACAATATTTGGAAGATACACTTTGAATTGCTTAAGTCTGGGTTAATAGAGTTGAGTCATGAACAATGCAGAATACTTGAGTATTTTAGTCTGCATTTCTCTACTATTGGTTGTTTCAATTTCTAGTTTGAAGGTGTTGTAAACACATGTTAGGAGTATCCAATTCTAGATTTTTGGAGTCTGAGGTTTACTAGATGATCATCTACAAGTTTCTAAGTATTGGTATTCAGGTTGACAATATTTCATAGTGACAGAGACAATAGTTCAAAGATCCACATTTTGCCGCATATGAATATTATGACTCGTAGTTCTAAAGGTATGTTGGGTGATGCATAAGGAATGTTTGGTATTAATTTTGGAGTCTTATGTGGTCTACATTGGGATTTGTGGTATGACAGTTGATTTGGTTAAGTGTATGCTTAAGGATGAAGTCGACATACAAGTTGGATTGATATGCGGTAAAAATATATTATTTGGATCATCATTCTAAGTGGTTCTATAATAGGTCCACACCTATATGAAAGTTCTTGAAGGATTGTATTGATCCACATAGCTTCTTGTGGAAAGAGTTTAAGATGACAAAGTATAACCTTTTGTGTCCACATTTTATTTTTGGCCAACCAACCTAGTTTTGAGTTAGATCTTGTTGCAAATCTAAATACTTGATGAATTTCATTATTAAGGGTGTGTGTGTGAATATTTGTACTACAAAGTAGGTGACAATAGTAGAAGAAGAGAGATCTTCTCTAATGTAAGAGTATAACAATGAAATAGAGTAGTCAAAGATGAAGAGTTTTGAGACAATATTTTGAGCATTCATTGGAGCTGCAATCATGCATATGTAGATGCAATCAGAGCAATTCATTTTTGGTAGTGATCCATCTCCTTTCTTCTTTCTTTCTCTAAGTTAGTGAGCCTTCTTGCAATGAGAACTTCTTTTGGGAAGTGAGCCCTAGGCAGTGAACCCTAAGGTAGTGAGGCTCTATTGTAATTTAGTATTGTTTCTACATAATATATTGTGAGCTAACACTCACCATGGTTTTTCCCTTTTCTAAGGGTTTTCCATGTAAAAATCTAGTGTTCATATGTGCATGGTGTTGATATGTTTAAGTGTTATTTCTGCATTTCAAGTTTAATCTTCATAACAAACTAAGTGGTTAAAGCAAGTGAATGTAATTGAGAATTAAGTTATGTAAAGTTAAATTTTTGATACCGCTGATTCACCCCCCCTCTTAGTTGTCTTGAGTGTTCAACAATATATTTGTATCATATACCTTTTCATTGATGTCAAAGGGGGGAATGAAGTATGTAAAAAACAACTAAAAGGAAAGAAGAGAAGCATGAAGTTAGGGGGAGCAATGTGGAAAGAGTAAGGGGGAAGCAATGTAATAGTTTTTTTTCACATCAAGTGTTGCCATCAATGCCAAAGGGGGAGATTGTTGGCAACATGGCAAACATCATTGATAGAGACACTATTGGTATGATGAAGTATGATTGTACTTGATGTTTAATGATCTTTTCATTTATGGAAACAAGAAAAGAAACAAGGTTGGAATAGAGATTTTGGTTCGGTGAAGAAGACTTAGTTTTGCTAAGTGTTGGCAGTGTATAGAGACAACAATAGAGAGATAGTGTTTGGATTGGCATTGGTCCATAGTTGAAGACCAAATCATGTGGTTATGGTATGTTTTTTGTAGTCCTTACGAGATCTTTTATCTAAGATTTCAGCTTTTGATATATTCCAGAAGCATATCTTCAAGTAGCCTAAGTCTAGCATTGTAGAGAACAGAGGTAATCAGAACAAAACACTCATTTGGTTTGGTCCCCATTCCTCTGGTGTTAGATATTTAGTCATGTGGTTTTGAGGTGCTGTAAACACTTGTATGAAGTATCTAAATCTAGAGTTGTAGAGTCTAAAGTCTACCAGAGTGATAATTTTGAGCTACTAAATATTGCTACTTGGCTTGATACTGTTTGACTATGACAGGGTCTGAGTTTTGTTGGTCCGCACTTTACCATAGTTTAATATTATGCTCTACAATTCTAAAGGAAATCTTTAGGATGTATGAAGAGTCTTTGATATGGTTTTGAACAATTCTTGTGGTCCACAGTGAAATTTGTGATTTGACAGTTAGACTGAGTTATCGCTACTTGGCTTGATAGTGTTTGATTATGACAAGGTCTGAGTTCTGTTGGTCTGCACTATACCGTAGTTTAATATTATGCTCTACAATCCTGAAGGAAAGCTTTGGGATGCATGAAGAGTCTTTGATATGGTTTGAGAAATTCTTGTGGTCTACAGTGAAAGTTGTGATCTGACAGTTAGACTGAGTCATTAACAGTCTATGTTTGAGGCTGACATGATAGTTTGATTTATGTGCGGTAAGTTCTATTGATTAGAACTTTATACTAAGTGGTTTTATAGTTGGAGACGACATATGAAAAGGTGTTTCAAATGTTATTTTGGTCCACAAAGGATATTGGTGAGAAAATTAGGCCGACAAGCCACTCAAAGCATGATTACAAGTTTCATCTTCATAGGTCGACCTAATATGAATATTCTAAGTGTTGCGGATATATATGTGAGATCCAATTCAATGTTTGAAAGTGTGAAGTGTGAATATGAGTGTGTTTATGTGTTATGTGCAAAGTATGATGATTTTGTGAGGGGGACAAGTGCAGAAGAAGAGAGATCTTATTCTCATGTAAGATCAGGGTAGTGAAATAGAGCAGTCAGAGATGAAGAGTTTTGAGAAAGTATTTCTATGCTTCATTAGAGTTGTAACCATGCATGTGTAGATGCAATCAGAGCATTTCAACTTGACAGTGAGCCATTGTTCTTTCCTTCTTTCTTTCTCTAGGCAGTTGGCTTGTTTTGGCAGTGATCCTTCTTGGAGTAAGCACTTCTTTAGATAGTGAGCCCTGGGAAGTAAGCCTCTTTTGTGATTATGTATTGTTAATACATAATATATCGTGAGCTAACACTCACTGTGGTTTTTCCTAGTTTTGGGTTTTCCATGTAAAAATCATGGTGTTTATGTGTGATGCTTTATGGTTGCTTCTCCCATGTTTTGATTGCTTTATTATTATATGTGGTAAATAGAGTAATGGCTTAATAAGTAAAAGGTTTAAAAGAATACTGATTCACCCCCCCTCTTGGTATTATGGTGTTCAACATGAACATGATCTAGAAACATCCACAAGCACCTGAAAACCAACAAAAAAATTTGCAACATCTTTCACCAGAAGAAAGTTCACACCAAAGCACTTAGATTCCTCTATCATCAATTGTAACCCAACAAATGAACTTGTGTAGCACCAAACCATGAACCAATTGAATTGAAGAAATATATAGACCTCATAAGCATAAATCTAGAACTGCAAAGTTAGAAACTAATCTACGGAGAAATGTCCAGCAAAACATTTTCTCACAGACACCTCTGCACAACCCAGAAACATAGTCCACACACTGGTGAACATAACTTTCTCTGTACAATGAACTGGAGCCAAAAATTTGGAACATAACATCTCTAAACACCTTTAAGAAACATATTAAAACCACAAAAGCAGATCTTCAATAAGGAAGAAATGCAGAGCAAAATCAAAACATTACTCTGTTAAGTCAGAACACGTCTTCAACACACTGTTTTCCTTTATTAATCAAATTTTCTCAAAAGCACTTGGAAACCAACCATCAGGAGCATATTCTTAACATCTTCAGCATCTCTCTAAGGTAACCACATCATCTTCAACAAAGCAACTCAATCAAACAACAACGACCTCATCAATAGACACAGTTGACACCAATGACAACACAAGCTTGTTGACATCAATGACAACACTAATAGCACATACTTGAAACAATAAGCTTCATCAATGTATCCACCACATACACAAAAGTTTCAACCTTTTCTAGCATCATCTTTTGATATTTTTCTATGTGATGAACAAAATGGTACTAGACATCTATGTTCTTCATCTTTACATGTAAGAGTTCATGTTCTTTACTAGACATATGTTACCTTGACTATCACAAAACTTTGATAATGCCCTAACTTAGCACCACATCTAAACATAGTCTCTTATTCGAGATGGCTTCCCTACAAGCATGAGTAGGTACCATGTATGTAGCCTTTGTAGTGGATAGAGTGATAATAGCTTGTTGCTTGCTCATCCAACTAATAGAAAAACTAATCAATTTGAAAACATAACCACTAGTGGATATTCTACTATCAACATCTTTATCCTAACATGAATCTACAAATATCAATAGAGTGTTGGCCCTTTATAACATTACTGTGAGAGCAAATAAAGTACTTAGATGTACCCTAGAAATATTTGAAGGCCCTCTTAACCACTAGCTAATGATCTCATCCAAGATTATCCATACATCGGTTAAGGGTCCTCCCACTACTTGGGTAATGTTTAGTCTTGTACAAACCATAGCATACATCAAACTCCTAATAACACTAGCATAAGGTACTCAAGTGATATCCTCAACCTCATTGGGTGTAGTTGAACATTACTCTATAGACAACTTTGTCCCAAAAGAAATATGAACACATTGTAAACTGACATGTTAAATCTCTCCCACTGAGTTCACACTTTTACTCTAGCCTAACCAAATATTTCTATTTTCACTATCACTTCTAATTTCCATGCCTAAAATATACTTGGATTCTCCCAAGTCCATGCCAAATTATGTTGAAAGTTGAGACTTCAAATCACAAGTCACTTCCTTAATATTAACAAAGAATAACATGCCATCTATATACAGTGTGATAATAAGGAATGGATAAAAATACATTTTATAATAAACATAGTTATTTGATTTGGATATTAGAGATCCTAGTCCTAATACACAAGTCTCAAAATTTTGGTTCCACATCCTAGGAGATTACTTGGGACAATACAAATATTATTTTAGTCTACAAAGAAAAGTTTGTTTACCTTTATTTATATAGGTCTTTGGCTATGTTATGTAGATCACTTCCTCCAAGTCACCATGTAGGAACATTGCCTTCACATCCATTGGTTGTAACTCTAAATCAAAATCTACTACTACATATAACATAAACCTAAATAATATGATAAAACCTCATCAGTTTTGAGATCTACAACTTCCCAGCCCATTTTTGAATTTGATTTTGAGCACGAATGGTTATTGACAATCCAAGGAGGCCTTTGTGGCCTGGTTGCCCAACCCTGCCCATGTGCTACTCAATTCTAGCATGGATAATAGTGTAGTTCACATGAATCCATCCTTGGATTTAGGTCCCAATAGGTGGAAGGAGGCTCTAGTGGGTGCAATGCTTGAAGGACATGCTGGTGGGTCAACTATCCCAGTACTTTATAAGTCCAAGGAAGGAATGACAATAAAACTACTAGATCTGACCATCCAGAGGGTGGTTGAGTCAATTGAAAATACTATGGTATGTAAGTTCTTCACCTATCACCCCAACATTGACCTAGTTAGAAGATGGGTTACCTCTAAATGGCTGTTAAAGGGCAATGTTGCTGCTAATGCCATACCGAGTGGTATGTTCCTCTTTAATTTTACTTCTTTGGAGGATTTTGTTTTGGTGTTGGCAAGAGGCTTATGGCTATATGGGAAACATTCACTCTCCCTATGAAGATCAAAACCCAGATTCAATCCTAATACTGACCTTAATTAGTCAACTTTGGTCTAGGTTAGGCTTCCTAGGTTACCCCTGGAATATTGGGATGACTAAATATTTGCTTGGATCAACAACTTGTTTGGGGATTATGTGATGGTGGATAAGGTCACTAAGGCTAAATCGAGACTAGTGTATGCAAGATTTTGTATCAATGTTGATATTCTTAAAACCTTTCCTACCTCCATCATCCTGGAGTCTAAATTTGGGAGATGGAATCAAAGAATTATCTATGAGAACTAACAGGTTTTCTATTAGAACTGCATGAATCCGAGTCATGTAATAACACAGTGATGAGATCCCAAAAACCTACACCCACTCCAAAGGATTTTGTGGAGAAAATGAAGAAAATCCTAGAGGAATACCCTTTCAAGGAAGATATCCTTAATCTTATTAGTGCCCTCATGCATCTCTAGAGAAGGTGCTTGAGGAGGAGTCAATTCTGGACCAAGCTTAGGTTGAAACTGGGGGCTCTGACAGGGATGAACAAAATTTAGACAATAGGGGAAATGCAAAAACTAGGAGAGCCAAATGCTGATGGTGGTAACTAAGAGAATAAGCCTGATATACCCTATACCCCTATTGAGAAACTAAGAGAGGTTCCTTGTGATAAAGAAGAAGAGGAGATTCCTTATTCTTTGGACAATCTTGAGGTTGTGACTGTCAATATCCAATAGGAGTCACAAGTTAATCAAGTTAGTAGTCCCAAGCAGGCTTCTAGAGACTTTAAGTTAGGAGTAAGCATGTTGGGGGATAACTTCTCCCCATCTCTAGGGGAAGGACCTAGTAAGACTACTGAGGACTCTAAGGGATGGTCAACTATGAGAAGAAATGGGAAGAGTCCCAATAGAAAGACCACAGATGTGGGAGGGGAGCAGAAGATGGGAAGACCCTCACATAGCCAAATAAGACAACATGAGATAGCGAGAGAGATAGCTAATGTAAGATAGGCCACCTTGGTGGTGCCATCCTGAAGGCTAAAGAAATGAGGGCCCTCTCATGGAATTTCAAAGGGCTAAATAGCCCTAAAAAATAGTTGTCAGTTAAAAACTATATTTTTAAAAATAAGATTGATATTCTTTTTCTACAAGAAGTTAAAATGACTAAAGACTACTTCAAGCTAGCTATGAAGAACATCTGGCCTAATGCTAATTATGCCATTAGTGAAACCCTGGGGGCTTTAGGTGGTATTGTTACCCTGTGGGGTCACAACTTGTAGGGTTTGCTAGTCACCCATACCAGGTACTGCCTCAAGGTCTCTTTCTCTTACATAGTCAATTTTTGGTCCCTTGTCAATGTTTATGCTCCTAACTCTAGCCTGGGTCGCAAGGAGGTTTGGGACTACTTGACTAATAAAATTAATCACTTTATGAAGAATCACTGGATGATTGCTAGTGACCTTAACTCCCCTCTCTACTCTTTAGAAAAGTTGGGTGGTATCATTAACTACTCTGACAACATCTCCGACCTTGTGGAGTTTCTGAGTAATGCTAGCCTCATGGATATCAAAATTATGGGCTAATCCTTTACCTGATCTAATAGAAGGCAAGGGAAACATCTTATTCAAGTTAAACTGGATAGAGTTCTTATCTCATCCAACTGGACCATTACCAACCTCCTCAACTTAGAAGCTCTTCCTTAGGTGGGGTTGGATCAGAACCCATTGCTATTGAGATTGTAGGGAAGGAATCTTAGAGGACCCTTCCCCTTTAGGTTTGAAATGTTGCGGGTAGTTCACCCAAATTTTAGAAATTGCTTGGCTGATTGGTGGAGAACTCCTTTTCAAGGGTCGGCTATGTTTAGGTTGGTCCAAAAGCTCTTTATTGTTAAGAATCAGGCTAAGGGATGGGGCAAGTACACTTTTGGGAATGTGTTGAATAGGAAGAAGACTCTAGCTAGACATCTACTTGACATCTAATCCAAATTGGAACAAGGAGATAGTTCAAAAGAGATCATTTCCCTGGAAACATCCTTATCCAAAGATTGGCTCCTATTTCTGAAGGAGCTATTCTGGAAGCAGAAATCCAAGATTCAATGGTTGAAGGAGAGGGATAAAAATACTTCTTTCTTCCATCAATCTACCTTAAGACACAGGAAATGAAATACTATCAGTAGACTCCTTGATGTGGATGGGACTAAAGTTGTGGATTATGATAAGTTGGGGAAGGTGGCTTCCAACTACTTTTAGTCCCTATTGGTGGCTCAATCTAGCAACTTCTCCTTCTGGGAGGGCACTATTCACTTGAATTCCATACCTACTCTCCTTTCTGTAGAAGATAACAGTCTCCTAACTCAGCCGGTCACAGAGGAGGAAGTTCAAGTGGTGGTCTTCTCTATGGGGGCATTCAAAGCCTTGGGGCTTGATGGTTTTCCCCCTGCCTTCTTCCAATAATTCTAGGAGGTGGTTGGTAGAGATGTCACTAAAGCGGCTAAATATTTTTTTAGAATTGGTAGACTCTTGCAGTAGTTGAGCATCACTTTCATTGTGCTAATCCCTAAAAATGTTGATCACATTTCCATGTCAGATTTCAAACCCATCAGTCTTTGTAATAATATCTATAAGATTTTCATGAAAATTTTGGTTTTCATGCTTCAACCCCTTCTAGACAAGCTTATTTCTACTAATCAGAAAGGCTTTGTCTCAGGTAGGCAAATTCTAGATGTGACCATCACCACCAATGAGGTCATCCACTCTATCTCAAAGAGTAATACATAAGGTATGATTTTTGAACTTGACATTTCCAAGTCTTATGATAGGGTCAATTAGGATTTTCTATGTAGAGTCTGTTAGAGTTGGCTATGATTGGAGCCACCCAAGATCTAGGACTTCATGAAAACACAAGAGAGATCAAATGAGTGAATAGTTCTATTCTATCAATGAATGCAAAAGATTGTTATTACAATGTACATGACATGCCTTGCTTATAAAGACAAGGATGAAATGTGGGATGTTGTAGTCATGTGACAAGTGTCATTATCCTATGACATGTGACAACTATAGGATAAGAGGACAACTATAAACAACTATCAACAACTAGACACAACTAGAAACATCTAGTAGACTCACTAAGTCAACTTAACATGTGTGAATTATGTGTGATGTATGAATATTATTTAACTAATAAATAGTTAAATAATAGGAATTATCCACACAAGGGTAAATCGGTTAAGTAATAGCCTTGTTCACACCAACACCCCCCCTTAAGTGCAACTTAGGGAGTGGACCACTAAAGAAAAATGCAATGATAGATGGTGATGATGGGTCCTACCTACTAGGCCATGTTAGGTACCCATGTACAACAAATCTCAAGTGGAGAAAAGGAGAAAACCTCATGGGAAAAAACTCATCTCCAAAAGTGAGAATACAGAAAACAAATGAAATGAATTATGTGATGGAAGGAGGACTCAAGACCCCCTAGAACTACATCTAACACATATGTACAATCAATTATCCCCCATAGGAGAGAAAAAGTGAGACTATAGGTACCCCACAATGAAGTAGCTCATATGCTGATGGTGAATGCCTAAAGAAGAATGCTAGAAAGTGTCTTGTACCTGCAAACAACATTTATCCCCTTAGGAAGAAACCAATCCAAAGGCCAATGTAGAAGAAACTCCATCTCCAAGAAGAGAGATGAGGGAAGAAGTCTCATGATGGATGCCTTTGAAGACTGTTGATGTTTCCACATGTCAGAACCAAAGAATGGCACTATGCAATGAGGTGTGACCAATCCAAAATCTTGGGTAGACTCATCAAGAACTGTTGCAAGTATGAGGTGAACCAGTGTTGTCATTGATGTCAACATACTCATATTGCATTGACAAGAAGAATTGGATGAGCAGTGTGCGGAGGATATTGAGAAAATTAGCCTCAGTCAGGAACAATGAAGAACAGTGATGAGAAGAAGGCAAATGTACTATATAGGATGAGAACTAGAGGATGCGGATTAAAGGGTTTGTAGATATGAGTCTTGATATGTTTCAATTAAGATTTTAGAGGTCCGCATGAAGATCTGAAGGAGTTGTGGTTGTCGGTGTGGAACCGGTTCCGGCAAGTGTTCAGAGGTGACAGAGGATCACAAAAAGGTCTGGTGAGGTCCGGAATTGTATAATCCTGATCTGTGGATTGGAAGGAGTGTTTGGGATGTCCTTGTGATGTGTCATCTCGAGTTGTGCATGATTTTGAGGTCCGAAAGTACCTTTTGCATTGTGACAGTGGCGACAGACTGTGTTCTTGAAGTTCTGGATGAGGAAGAGAAGACATTCCAGTAAGTAGAGGAAGTGCGGATGTACTTGGTCATTCAGGCAGGCTTGTGAAGATTCTTGGATCATGTTGATGTTGTGTTGTTGGTTCGCATTGATGGTAGAGCCCAGAATTGAAGATATTCTTCTGGATGAAGTTCTTGTTCTGACTAGCCGACCAGATGAGTTGTTCATCCTGCGAATGTTCTTGTGGTGGCCGACCGGATGTGTTATTCATCTTGCGGATATTCTTATGGTTGATTGCTGACTTAGATGATTGTTCCTAAGTCGATGGCTTGTATAAATAAAGGTTTGTGAGTTCATTTTGGTGTGTGGATTGTGTGGATGAAAATGGTATAGTGAAGAGAAGTGTGAAAGGCAGAGCAGGGGTTTTTAGGCTTAAATGGAACTAATCCAGACATGGTAGAGATGTCATTCTCCAGTTCAAGACTATGATTCTTATCACTTTGTAGACAGTGTGTCTCCTTGTAGGCAGTGGGCCTCTTTGTGAGCAATGTGCTCGGGCAGTGAGCCTTAATTGGCAAGTGCCATTCTTTTTCTTATTCTTCTAACAGAGAATAATCCTTGGGTTAATCACCCTGTGGTTTTTCCCTTAACCGTGTTTTCCACGTCAAAATCTTGGTGTTCAATGTGTTGATGTTTATCTACTCTTGTGTTTGTGCATTATGCTTTCATGGATGATTAATTGATATGCTGTTAACTAACAAAGAAGAATCAAGTGTTTAAAATAGAGAGTAGGTTTTTATACAACTGATTCACCCCCCCCTCTCAGTTGTATGCCCTAGATCCAACAATTGGTATCAGAGCCAAGTTCCTCAGAAAGGAGCTTAACCGCTTGAGGAGATCTAGGATGTCGTCATACAAGAAGGATAGTCTGAAGTTCGATGGAACCAACTTCACTCTCTGGAAACGTCACATGAAATGTCACTTGGAATGTATGGGAAAAGCATACTTGGCCATGGTCTCAAAACCATATGTACCTCCACATGGTGGTCCGACAACTCTGAATGAAATCACAGATGCTGAAAACAATCTGCGGACCAAGGAAGCTCTTCTAAGCGCATTGAATGACTCAGATCTCTCAAATGTTATTGACCTACCAACTGCATATGAGATCCTAACTAAACTAGAACTTTTGTATGAAGGAGATGAGTTTGTCAAGAGTGCAAGGTTATAAAGTCTCAAAGGGAAATTTGAAAGATTGAAGATGAGAGATGATGAAAACATTACTACTTTTATGCCACGAGTGAATGAGCTGGTGTGTGGAATTAGAAATGCTGGTGGAACTCTGGATGAAAATGAGATTGTATGCAAAATCCTCAGATCCCTTCCTGCTGCCTAAAAAATCAATGTTGCTGCCATTGATGAATTCAGAGCTCACACAACTGTCGCAAGAGAACAATTGGCTGGTAAACTAGCTACATTTGAAATGACCAAGTTTGGAGATGATCCACCTAAGACTGAATCTACTTTCAAAGCCAGTGCCTATGTGAAAGGCAAACAGAGATTTGATCCAGGAGAAAACTCTTCAAGGAAGATGTCATGGTATGATCAAGAAAGAAGAGACATGGAAGAAGAAGAAGCAGAAATAGCTCAACTTGAAGCCCTCATTGCAAAGAGATTGCCAAGAGGATCTGGTAAGTATGAAGGAAAACTACCCTTTAAGTGCTTCAATTGCAATAAGATTGGTCATTTTGCTTCAAGATGTCCGGAAAGATCTGCAAGGTCTAATACTAACAAACAAAGGTTTCAAAAGAACTACAATTATGTTCATGAAGAAGATGACAATGAAGGTGTAACAGATGATGAATCAGAACTAGGAAGCAAATCCAGAAATGAATGGGTGTTTATTGCCATCAAGGAAGAAGATTCAATATCCTCTGAATCTATCAATCACAAGGTTATGGAAAGAGCTTTGGCTGCTCAAGTGGAAGAAAAGGATGATTGGGTTATTGACAGTGGATGTTCTCACCATATGACTGGTGACAAGAATAAGTTCTTGGATTTGGAAAGGTATGAAGGAGGAATGGTAAAGTTTGGTGACAATTCTGTTGGCAGAATCAGAGGTAGGGGAACTATTTCCTTTGATGGAAAGAGCAAAATAGGTAATGTACTATATGTTGAAGGATTGAAGCACAATCTTCTCAGTGTTGGTCAGTTAGTGGAAAAAGGCTATGATCTCTGGTTCAAAAATGGAAAATGTAGAATCTTTACAAACTCTGGAACTGAAATTGCATCCGGTACTCAGACAAAAGGTAACATCTTTCATCTGGTTGGTTCAAATAAAAGTTATCTGTTTGTTCAAGTTGATCAGAGTTGGTTATGGCATAGAAGAATGTGTCATGTAAATTTTGATAACATCATCAAGATAAGCAATAATCAAGTTGTAAGAGATCTTCCAAAATTGATGAAACCTACAAATAGTTTGTGCAAAGAATGTCAGCTAGGTAAATAGAGTAGAGTCTCTTTCAAAAGCAAAGATCAGTCCTCTATCAGATTGTTGGAATTAGTACATACTGATCTGTGTGGTCTGACAAGAATTAAGAGTCTGCAAGGTGATAGATATTTCATGTTGCTAATTGATGACCATTCCCGAATGATGTGGGTTACCTTCCTAAAAGAGAAATCAGAAGCCCTTGAAAAGTTCAAAATCTTCAAAGCTATGGTAGAGAATTAAACCGGATTGAAACTGTAGTGTCTAAGGTCTGATAGAGGTGGTGAATTTACATCTGGTGAGTTCATTGACTTTTGTGAGAAGCAGGGTATAAGGAGACAGCTGTCTGCTCCTAGGACTCCACAGCAGAATGGAGTAGTTGAGAGAAAGAACTGGACCATCCAGGAAGCTGCCAGGACAATGATGTTGGAAGCTAATGTTCCTCAGATGTTCTGGAAAGAAGCTATCAGCACCGCAGTCTACACTCTCAATCGAGTTCAAATCAGAAACAATACCGGTAAGACCCCCTATGAACTCTGGTTTGGCATCACTCCTACTATGAAATATTTCAGAGTATTTGGTAGCAAGTGTTATATTAAAAGAGATGAAGATCTAGGAAAGTTTGATGCTAGAAGTGATGAAGGAATTTTCTTGGGTTACTCCATTCAAAGCAAAGCATACCGATGTTACAATAAGAGACTGAGGAAGATGATAGAAAGCACTAATGTGAAAGTTGATGAAGGAATTGAGAAGCCCTCAAGATTTTATGAGTTTGATGAAGATGACCAAGATTATGTTTAGGTTCAAGGAACTCAATCATCTCTGGTAAGTCAGAGTCAGCCTGATCCAGTAAATCAGGAAGAAGAGATAGGTTTGAATGAGCCTAATCAAGAAGCAGCAGTGCAGGATACTCCTAAAATTCCAAGGTATGTAAGACTGAACCACTCTGAAGATCAGATCATAGGTGACAGAAGAAAAGGTGTGCAAACTAGAAGGAATGTTGCTCAAAATCAGGACGAATGTTGTCTGATTTCAAAGATTGAACCTAAAACAATAAATGAAGCCTGCAATGATGAAAACTGAACCAAAGCAATGAAAGATGAATTGATGCAAATTGAGAAAAATCATACTTGGGATCTTGTTCCTAGACCTAGAGACAGGAATGTGATTGGAACCAAATGGGTCTTCTGAAACAAATTAAATGAAGCTGGTGAAGTAATCAGAAACAAAGCTAGATTGGTCTACAAAGGCTACTCTCAAATAGAAGGAATTGATTTTGAAGAGACCTTTGCTCCGGTGGCAAGAATTGAAGCAGTCAGATTATTTCTTGCATTTGCTGCCTTTAAAGACTTCAAGGTATATCAGATGGATGTCAAGTCTACCTTCCTAAATGGTGATCTGGAAGAAGAAGTTTACATTGAACAACCGGATGGATTTCAATTGTCTGACAATGATGATATGGTCTGCAAGTTGAAGAAAACATTATATGGATTAAAGCAAGCCCCAAGAGCATGGTATGAAAGGTTGGATAAGCATCTTGTGCAGATTGGATTCAACAAAGATACTGCTGATAGTAACTTATATTTCAAAATTGATCATGAAAACATTTTGATTGTTGAAGTGTTTGTGGATGATATCATTTTTGGAGGAAGAGATAGTATGTGCAAAACTTTTGCAAATCAGATGAAAAGTGAGTTTGAAATGTCTATGCTTGGTGAAATGAATTTCTTCTTGGGTTTGCAAATTACTCAAACAAAGAAAGGGATCTTCATTTCTCAGACCAAATATGTGAAAGAATTGTTAAGGAAATTTGGTATGGAAGATTCAAAGCCAATGAACACTCCCATGGCAACCGGATGTAAGTTGAGCAAAGATGATGACTCCCCAAAGGCAGATTAGACAAAGTATAGATCAATGATTGGTGGATTGTTGTATCTCACTTAGACCAGACCAAATATAATGCAGGCTATTGGTTTTGTAGCAAGATTCCAGGCTGATCCTAAAGAATCTCATGTTATGGCAATCAAAATAATTTTCAGGTACTTGAGTATGGTCTATGGTAACCTAGAGATCCGGATTTCTCTCTTCATGCTTAAATAGATGTAAATTGGGTAGGAGATGTGGATGACTGGAAGAGCACTAGTGGTGGAGCATTCTTTTTGGGGAAGAGATTGGTGTCTTGGCTAAGCAAGAAACAAGATGCAATATCTCTGTCTACAACTGAAGCAGAATACATTGCAGCAGCAGGTAGTTGCACCCAAATCTTATGGATGAAGCAGATGCTAAGAGACATTAAAATTGAATATGAGAAGCCTATCACAATTTTCTGTGATAATTCAAGTGCAATTAATATTTCTAAAAATCTGGTATTGCATTCTAAGACTAAGCACATATCTATCAAGTTTCACTTTTTGAGAGAACAAGTGAACAAGGAAGAAGTCAAGTTGGAGTATGTTCCCTCCAAGGATTAGATTGCAGATATCTTTACTAAACCTCTTCCCAAGGACTCTTTTGAATATCTCTGGGAGAAGTTAGGGGTCATGGCCCCTCTGGTGATGAACTAGGATGCACTGATGTGCATTAGTCCGGTGGATATCACAGTCATATCTTGTGATCCAGATTGATGATGGGGAGCTGCTACTAAGGGGGAGTAGCTGGTATGATTCTGATGTGTTAGAATTGCAAGTATGAGCCCTTTGCCATTGATGTCAAAGGGGGAGAGAAGACATGTGAAAAACAAGTAGCTGATGATCAAAGGGGGAGCGGTAAATGATGAGAAGACATGTTGCTGATAGGGGGAGCTGTGACAGAAAGGAGAAGTTCTTGTCTTGATGGTTTTTCACATCATATGTTGCCATCAATGACAAAGGGGGAGATTGTTGTAAGTATGAGGTGAACCAATGTTGTCATTGATGTCAACATACTCATATTACATTGACAAGAAGAATTGGATGAGCACTGTGCTGAGGATATTGAGAAAATTAGCCTCAGTTAGGAACAATGATGAGAAGAAGGCAAATGTACTGTATAGGATGAGAACCAGAGGATGTAGATTAAAGGGTTTGTAGATATGAGTCTTGAGATGTTTTAGTTAAGATTTCAGAGGTCCGCATGAAGATCTGAAGGAGTTGTGGCTGTCGGTGTGGAACCGGTTCCGGTAAGTGTTCAGAGGTGACAGAGGATCACAAAAAGGTCCGGTGAGGTCCGGAATTGTATAATCCTAATCTGTGGATTGGAAGGAGTGTTTGGGATTTCCTTGTGATGTGTCATCTCAAGTTGTGCATAATTTTGAGGTCCGGAAGTACCTTTTGCATTGTGACAGTGGCGACAGACTGTGTTCTTGAAGTTCTGGATGAGGAAGAGAAGAGATTCCAGTAAGTAGAGGAAGTACGGATGTACCTGGTCATTCAGGCAGGCTTGTGAAGGTTCTTGGATCATGTTGAGGTTGTGTTGTTGGTTCGCATTGATGGTAGAGCCTGGAATTGAAGATATTCTTCCAGATGAAGTTCTTGTTCTGACTAGCCGACCAGATGAGTCGTTCATCTTGCGAATGTTCTTATGGTGGCCGACCAGATGTGTTATTCATCTTGCGGATATTCTTATGGTTGATTGCTGACTTAGATGATTGTTCCTAAGTCGATGACTTGTATAAATAAAGGTTTGTGAGTTCATTTTGGTGTGTGGATTGTGTGGATGAAAATGGTATAGTGAAGAGAAATGTGAAAGGCAGAGTAGGGGTTTTTGGGCTTAAATGGAACTGATCCAAACATGGTAGAGATGTCATTCTCCAGTTCAAGACTGTGATTCTTATCACTTTGTAGACAGTGTGTCTCCTTGTAGGCAGTGGGCCTCTTTGTGAGTAGTGTGCTCGGGCAGTGAGCCCTAATTGGCAAGTGCCATTCTTTTTCTTATTCTTCTAACAGAGAATAATCCTTGGGTTAATCACCCCGTGGTTTTTCCCTTAACCGGGTTTTCCATGTCAAAATCTTGGTGTTCAATGTGTTGATGTTTATCTGCTCTTGTGTTTGTGCATTATGCTTTCATGGATGATTAATTGATATGCTGTTAACTAACAAAGAAGAATCAAGTGTTTAAAGTAGAGAGCAGGTTTTTATACAACTGATTCACCCCCCCTCTCAGTTGTATGCCCTAGATCCAACAAGAACAACCTCTAAAGATGAAGTAGATGAGATAATAGTTGTGTTGTGACTATCATCAAAGCGGATAGATAACCCCTCAAGTGTGTCCTCCAAATCTGCAATATGAGACTCATAAAATAAGTCTGATATACCTACCAAGAAAGTGTCCCACAAAGTTGTGTCTGCTAGACTACAATGATCCTACTCTACTAAAGTAGATGAAACCATGTTGATGTTGATCTCTAAAGAAGTAGGAGGTTGAGGTGATGGAAGCTCAACACTAGTCTCATGAACCAAAGTGGGTGGTGCAGGAGCACCTAACACAAGGTGGCCTCCATGAGGCATTCAACTTCATGATTTGCTTTGATGTTCATGTTGTCTTGTTGATCCTAATAAGGTCCTAAAAGACCATCCACTTGACTGTAATAAGGACTATGTCCAAATGTCTACATATTGTTGTCATATAAAAAGGCAGTCATGAAATCCTAGGGGCAGTCATATATTTCATATTGTAAGCCTTGTAAAAGGCATGTCCAAGTGTTATAAGGGGTGTTAAGTCTTATTAAAGGTTTATGACATTGTCAAAGGTGTTGAAAAGTCACAAACCCATCGATAACATTATTCCAAACTTGTAATTAGTTTTAATTCTAAAACAGGACAGTTGCTGTCCTAAACACAGAGTAGTTTTAGAGAGGGAAAATAGATGGTTATGCAGTTCCATCGACCTTCAACCACCTCTAACTACTCCAAGGGAATGGTAGAGGGCTTCTTTAAGCCCTGCCAAGGATTATTGTAGACAAAGAGAGACATTTTGATTGAAGAAAATAACAAAAAAATTAGTTTCTACCATTTTTCTGTATTTTTCACTGTAGAAGTCCGTATTATACTTCTGTACGGAACAGTAATGACCCCAAAGTCTATGGAACATGCCGTACTATTCATTTGTACAGAATTTTCAAGAGTCCCAACTATGTGGGATGGATAGAGGGATGGACTGACTTCCAAATAAATTTTATTTCGCATCTTGACATTCAATAAATAGTTTTCTACAAGCAAAACTCCGGGACTACCCTTTGGACAGAATTCTATTTTTTCTGAGAAATCTGCCCCTACAGGCCATACTGCAGGAAGGTACAATTTTGTCATCATCTCTTCATGTTTTGATTTAATACTACATTGAGTCATCTTTCATTTGAATGTAGTTTGACATCTTAACAATAATATTGAAGGGAGTTATAAGGTTTCATTTCAAACTTGGTTGTGAAACCCTTCTCTAAAGTCTTGGTAGAGGAATATGCATCTCTTTGCCATTCCACTGATTTGATCCACTTGTGGTCAGTAGAATGGATGGTGGTAGGAATGTACTAGTATGTTGTGATGTTTTTTTGGCAGAGAACTTGAAGAGAAAGAGTTTGCATTGATGAGACCTAACAAAACCATGTGTTAGGTGTAGTTTTAAGGCACATTGAAGGAAGCAAAGGTGTGTTTTTGGGAACAACAGTTAGTAGAAGTCTAAAACCCACAAATTCCTTTGTTTTAGAATGTATTCTAAGTGTCCAAACCTTTGTTTGTGTTTTGGGCTTGCATTCTTTGGTAGTCTCTTTGTAAATTTGGCCTAATTGGTGCACTCGGTCATTGACAGGGGTTATTGGTTGAGATAGTCTATCCAAAACAACCTATGCCAAGTTTGGGATATGTGATAGAATACCATAATGGGTATCTAATGAGTGTCTAAAATCTAGGTTTGGAGGTCTGAGTCAAAAGTTATTAGGTCTGTTGTCTTTTTGAAGAGCAACGAGCCATTTTGGGTGGTTTGTGAAGGAAGTACCAACCCGATGTCCAATCTACCTTGGCCAATGGATGGAATGGATCCCATGACATCCCAAA
This sequence comes from Cunninghamia lanceolata, assembly GCA_027924645.1. NCBI lineage: Eukaryota > Viridiplantae > Streptophyta > Pinopsida > Cupressales > Cupressaceae > Cunninghamia > Cunninghamia lanceolata. The sequence continues at coordinate 4,940,627 of BSBN01000165.1, read as the reverse complement.
CCAATGTTTCCATGATGATACTAGAGTTCCTTTCTGCTGTTCCCACTTTTACATAAAGATCTTTGTTTTTGGGCTAATAGGTGTAGTTGAACCTTGACTAGTTGTCTATCCTTTCCTATCCAATTTGCCTCTACATCATAGTGGCATCATAGCCATAAAAGGTTCTGTTGTTGGCCTAGTATATGTCAGCAGAGGAGAGTGAAGGAGAGGCTAGCAATATGCCTCCTAAGGGGATGACCACCGAAGTGGTCAAGAAGTTCAAGGAGATGGAAGAGAAGATCAAGAGTGGAGTCAAGGAAGCACTCCAAGTAGAGTTGAAGGCATTGAAGATGGGAAGAGGATAGATGAAGGTTTAGATGAAGAGGAAGAGAAAGAGGAAGAAGAATAAGAACAAGAAGAGGTAGAGGTACCAGCTGATCAAAGGCATTTCCTTGAAGCCATCAAGGCAATTGGCAAGGATTCTTCGGAGGCTTAGATAGAGATTCCTATGTTCAGTGGGAAGATGAATGCTGATGAAGTTATGGAGTGGATTGAGGCTCTAAACAACTATTTTGAGTACAAGGAAGTTCCTGAAAGTAAGAGGGTTAAGTTTGCAAAAACTAAACTCAAAGGTGCTACCCTTACATGGTGGAATTACACCCAAGGTGAGAGGGTAAAGAATGGGAAGAGTATGATCTCTTCATGGAGCAGAATGTTAGAAAGGATCAAGTCCCAATTCCTTCCATCAGACTATGATGTGCAGGTCTACAAGAGGATGCAAAATCTCAAGCAAAGAGATTTGGATGTGGCTACTTACACCGAGGAGTTTCACAAATACACTCTTTATTGTGGGTACATAGAGGATGAAAAAGCCAAGGTGGCAAGGTATCTAAATGGTTTGAGATTTAATATCCAAGATGAAATCAGTTTGTTGACCCCTGAAACCATGGAGAAGTGCTTTCAAGTGGCACTAAGGGCTGAAGAGAAGTTGAGGAGGAAAGGTGAGCAGCAAAGTAGAGGAAGAGGTGGCAGAAATTTCAGAGGTAGGGACAGTTTTGAAGATAGAAATCAGTCCCAAGAAGACCAAGGAGACACAAGTAGCGGCAAGGGCCAAGTTTCTGATTTTAGAGGGGGATTTAGAGGCACAAGAGGTGGAGGTAGAGGTTCTAATGTTTTCACTAGGAGATGTTATCATTACAATGAGATTGGTCATACAGCATCCAAGTGTCCAATGAACCAAAGTTCTACATTCGGTGATAGTGAAAGGAGGAATGAAAAGAGGGTTCAATATGTGCAAGAAGAGGAGGTAGATGAAAGTGTTGACTCTCCAATTGGGAGTGCAGCCCCAGTTCAAGATGGAGAAGCATTGATGCTAAGGAGAACACTCTTGAAGACATCCAAGGAGATGATACAAAGGAGAGCACTTTTCAGGACCAATTGCAAAAGCAAAGGTAAAATATGCAAGGTAGTAATAGATTCTGGTTCAACTGATAATATGGTGTCTAGGGAAATGGTGGATAAATTGAACATAGAAAGGATTCCTCATCAAACTCCTTACAAAGCATCTTGGGTAAGTGATAGTCAATCACTTTTGGTAGATGAACAAGCATATGTTGATTTTGAAATTGGAGAATATAAGGATAGAGTTTTATGTGACATTTTGCCCATGGAATGTTGTCACCTACTTTTAGGTAGGCCATGGCAATTTGATAGGCAATCATTATATGATGGATATGCCAACACATACACCATCAAGAAGGATGGGAGGACTTTTTTTATGACACCATTACAGGAGGATGCTGAAGCAAAGAAGGCAGCCAAGGTCATTTTGGTGGGTAAGAAAGAGTTTGTGACGATCAATGAAGAAGAGACAAGGAAAGTTGAGGATACCTCAAGGAGTGGGGTTACTAAAGATTAAAGTCTGAAGGTGGTTTCAATTTTGAATGATGGAGATCAAGTGGTGATGTCTGAAATGGATCAGAAGAAGGTTAAAGAGCAAGTCTGCAAACAACCACAAGATGGTTGGAAAGAAGGAGATACTATCATAGTAGGGACCATTATTTGTCCTCTAGTGCCAACAAGAGTTGAAAGGCAAACATACTCTACCATAGCAGTAGTACAAAAAGCATCAAACAAAGTTTTGAATGAAGGTGTTTGGGCAGAGATAACAGCAAGGAAGAATAGCAAACAAAATATAGGTTTGGTTGCAAGCACTTACTCATGGCAAGGTGTGAGTAGAGCCTACAATGCTAGGCATGAGTTTTTGATTCCATGGAAGAAAGTTGCAGTCAGGAGATCATGGAGAAGGTATGAGGCAGCAAAGGATGAAGGTGGAGTAAGACAAAGGATCAACTCATGTGGCATGAGTTCTTTTCTAGGTGGGGTGTATGGTGCAGGAGCACCTAACACAAGGTGGCCTCCATGAGGCATTCAACTTCATGATTTGCTTTGATGTTCATTTTGTCTTGTTGATCCTAATAAGGTCCTAAAAGACCATCCACTTGATTGTAATAAGGACTATGTCCAAATGTCTACATATTGTTGTCATATAAAAAGGCAGTCATGAAATCCTAGGGGTAGTCATATATTTCATATTGTAAGCCTTGTAAAAGGCATGTCCAAGTGTTATAAGGGGTGTTAAGTCTTATTAAAGGTTTATGGCATTGTCAAAGGTGTTGACAAGTCACAAACCCATCGATAACATTATTCCAAACTTGTAATTAGTTTTAATTCTAAAACAGGACAATTGCTGTCCTAAACACAGAGTAGTTTTAGAGAGGGAAAATAGATGGTTATGCAGTTCCATCGACCTTCAACCACCTCTAACTACTCCAAGGGAATGGTAGAGGGCTTCTTTAAGCCCTACCAAGGATTATTGTAGATAGAGAGACATTTTGATTGAAGGAAATAACAAAAAAATTAGTTTCTGCCATTTTTCTGTATTTTTCACTATAGAAGTCCGTACTGTACTTCTGTACAGAACAGTAATGGCCCCAAAGTCTATGGAACATGCCGTACTATTCATTTGTATAGAATTTTCAAGAGTCTCAACTATGTGGGATGGATAGAGGGATGGACTAACTTCCAAATAAATCTTATTTGGCATCTTGACATTCAATAAATAGTTTTCTATAAGCAAAACTCCGGGACTGCCCTTTGGACAGAATTCTATTTTTTCTGAGAAATCTGCCTCTACAGGCCATACTGTAGGAAGGTACAGTTTTGTCATCATCTCTTCATGTTTTGATTTGATACTACATTGAGTCATCTTTGATTCGAATGTAGTTTGACATCTTAACAATAATATTGAAGGGAGATATAAGGTTTCATTTCAAACTTGGTTGTGAAACCCTTCTCTAGAGTCTTGGTAGAGGAATATGCATCTCTTTGCCATTCCACTGATTTGATCCACTTGTGGTCAGTGGAATGGATGGTGGTAGGACTCTACTAGTATGTTGTTATATTTTTTTGGTAGAGAACTTGAAGAGAAAGAGTTTGCATTGATGAGACCTAACAAAACCATGTGTTAGGTGTAGTTTTAAGGCACATTGAAGGAACCAAAGGTGTGTTTTTGGGAACAACAATTAGTAGAAGTCTAAAACCCACAAATTCCTTTGTTTTAGAATGTATTCTAAGTGTCCAAACCTTTTTTTGTGTTCTGGGTTTGCATTCTTTGGTAGTCTCTTTGTAAATTTGGCCTAATTGGCGCACTTGGTCGTTGACAGGGGTTATTGGTTGAGATAGTCTGTCCAAAACAAACTATGCAAAGTTTGGGATATGTGATAGAATGCCATAGTGGGTATCTAATGAGTGTCTAAGATCTAGGTTTGGAGGTCTGAGTCAAAAGTTATTAGGTCTGTTGTCTTTTTGAAGAGCTACGAGCCATTTTGGGTGGTTTGTGAAGGAAGTACCAACCTGAAGTCCAATCTACCTTGGCCAATGGATGGAATGGGTCCCCTGACATCCCAAACCAACGTTTCCATGATGATACTAGAGTTCCTTTCTGTTGTTCCCACTTTTACATAAAGATCTCTATTTTTGGGCTAATAGGTGTAGTTGAACCTTGACTAGTTGTCTATCCTTTCCTATCCAATTTGCCTCTACATCAGTGGGTGAAAGAACACCAAGGTTCAAGTGACCAAACTTCTCCTTAGAAAATTGATTCACACTTGATGCATGAGTGTGAATATCAATCAATGGATCTACATCATCAGAATAAGTAAAATGGGAAAATGTATACAAGCGAGATGCATGATCAGCCATGCCAACAACAACAATATCTATGCTCTCCAAGTCCTATATGATCATAGAATCATGAGTGAACTCAATTATCTTGCTTGTACCATAATGAGTAATCTGGTAGATGGAAAGGAGATTGGTTGTCAAAGAAGGTACAAACAACACATTGTTGAAAGTACTCTCACCAACATCAATAGTTCCTTTATTAGTTGCATGCATGTATCTATTTTTACCCATCAAAATAGGTGGTGAAGTACATGACTCAAATGAAGATAACATCCCTTGTGAAGATGCCATATGATGAAAAGATCCTGAATCAAGAAGCCATCTATCTAACTGTAGACTTGTTGAAGCAAAGAGAACTTGTCCTTTTCTTTTATCTAACCCATGTGCAAATCTTGTTATCTTTGGCTGTATAGATGATGATGTCAAAGAAGAGGACGTACTAGGTGACATGGATGATAGCAAGTTGATATTATGCTTTTAAATAATGTGAGTCAACTCATCAATTTTCTTCCCATAACACTTATGCTCATCATTTCCTAGTTTCTTGTAACATACACACTTTGGTATTTCCTTCTTAGATGATTCCTCGTTGGGAAAGGATGAGGACTTAAGTGATTTGGTTGACTCTTTTACTTGCTCATTGTTCTTTAAATCCTTATTTTTCTATTTCTTACCTTTGCTAGTTGAAGTCTTTTGATCCTTTGTACCTTGACTAGAAAGAAGTGCTTGATTTCTAGAAGACTTCAATGTGCCCATGTGTACAAACTTAGGTTGCTCTCTTGTGAGTGATGCAACAAACTCATCAAGTGAAGGCATTGTGAAAGCTTTCCCAAGTGCATCAATAGTAACATAAAAGGTAGAAACAAAAATTGAATAGTCAGGACCAAGATTGGCAAGGATTGAAAGAATCAATTGAGTGTCCTCTTTCTCAATTCCACATTGTTGAACTACAATCTAAGTGATTTTAGCTTTGTGAAGAAGTCTTGGATGCTTTCAAAATTGGTTGGATTCAAACCAATTAGTTCATTCTCCAATTTGAAACCTCTCATTGTATATTTCTTACCAAAGAGATTTTCCAAGGTAGTCCACACTTCATTAGGTGTTTTACAAGATTCAATATGAAAAAGGAGATCAAGAGAAATAGACAAGCATAGTGTTACATAGGCTTGATCACATCTATTGTACCACTTTCTCTTTTCTACAACTGTTGTTGGTTCAATTTCTACACCCATTATTACTCTATGAATTTTCAAACTTCTTAAATGAATCTCCATTTTAGTTTTCCACTCATGATAGTTATATGGTGTGAGTAGAGGAAGTTTTTTTGGATCCATGATATAAGAGTACAAAAAAGAACACAAGCCCAACCCCCATTTTTCTCAATCAAAGAGATTACCCCTCCAAAAAGAATGATTGTGACACTTTATAATTATTGTGATTTACAATTGTCCACAATGTACCAAAATTGGGAAAAAATGAAAATCTCTTAAAACTGAGATCCAACAGAGATCACAATCACTCACAACGATTGATTAGAGCAAACAAATCCCTCTAAAACAAGTTTCACTTCCTCAAGTCTCAAAATGCACAAGTTATCACTCAAAATCCAAAAAATTGACAAATTAAATAAAAGGAGCTTGGTGTTGAATCTGAGAAAAGTGAATGGATGGATTTGAAGAGCTCCTGAATACCTTTATGATGCCACAAGAATCATGAAAATCAAAGATCATGGCTGAAAGTTGTGAGCTTGGAAGCTAAAAACAAAGATATATCTTCAAACTACTATATCTATCACCTGCAGGAAAATATCATAAAACTATTAACAACACTGTGAAGTGCTCTTTGTTAGCTTTCCGATGATATCTTGTTTTCCTGATTCGCCTCCATGGGACAAAAGTTATGAAAAAAAGAAAAAAAGCCCTTGTTTAGGGCTTTGAGGGGCAAAAAAAGGCCCCCTGATGCTAATGTAGTGATGACATCAGAAGGGTTGAATGGAATATTCTCCTTCAAGCTAGAATATGCCAAAATTGTCTATTAGCATAAAAAAATAGCCTATTAATTGTGTGAAACTACTGATATTTGGTTGTAAACCACCTTTCACTTGATGGAAACTACCTTTAAGTCTCAGGTAACCACTTAAGGTCACACAAGGTGGTTTATACACCGTCAAACAAGTTATCAAGCACTTTAGAAAAGCCTAAGCTGAAATTTTGAACGTCATGAGAATTTTAAGCTGCCGTGGTTTAGATGACACCCGCTGAGACTATCACTGAGACTGCCAGTGGATAGTTTGTATGCTATCAGGAAAACACACCTACGAGTGTAGAATATTTTCTAGAGTGAATTTTTATGATGTGAGACAACATTAAAATCAAATGCTGCCTAAGTTGAAATAATCAAAGCTTGTTTACTACCACTGGTTGTTTCTTTACTATCGACCACCAGTGAAAATAGTCAATGCAACCAATGGCTTCCGATGTAAATCTCTTATTGCCGATGGCTTTTGGTGAAAATGGTTTACCAATGATGTGGTTAGGCTGAAGGCCACTAACTTTTCTTGAATACAAATTGTTGCAAGGGTTTAGTGATGGTGATCTAAAGTTGTGGATGATTTAAGACCACCTACTATTGAATGCCATCTATGGAGTGGATGATTGAAGACCGTCGATTGTGAAGATTTGAATGGCTAGGTAGTCTAAGAGATTCTGTCAGGTTCTAAACAGTCACCTCCGATGCTGCCAAGGAGTTTTACTACCTATCGAGCAATTTTTAAAAACTACAGAGATTAGGGTTGAATGCTTGTTGCTGTCTTAGAAACATGGCACCCCGGGGTTTGTTTGTAAGTACCTGGTACCTATGGATACCTAATGCACAGGGTACCAGTGTACCAAATTTGTAGGAAGGAACTTTATAACCCACATATAAACCTTTAACTACTAGCTAATAAGTTGACCCAATGGTATGTCCTGATTCATAGATGACACAGTAAAAGATTCTAGAATATTCTACTGTGACCAATCCATATGGCCGAGGGGTAATTTGTTTTTGCCTTTTGCTGCAACTTTGTCTAATTTTGGTGAATTGACAATCGATCTTGGGGTTTTTAGGCCTCCTAAGTACAATGGTAGGGTCAAATTTGACCCAAAGTGCTCTGAAAGATCAGGTACCTGCTGGATTAGACATGCACCTCCCAACTTCAAACCCTCATAGATTTAGCCTTTGATGTCTGATTTGGACAAAACAAAAGATGAGATTGACTATCTTGGACCTCATGAATGCAATGGTATGCTCAGATTTGTATTATCATGCTCCAAAATAAACCTACAATAAAAAGCTACAAAGAGGAAACCATCACAAATCTAGTAATTCTATCATATTTTTCTGATTCTCCAGGTCATCATTCGATGCAAGAGAAGAGCATAGTCAACTATCAAGACCACCATGAATTACACTCAAGATCTCTCAAAAAATGACTAACACAAAGTGATTCTTCCGAGGGCTTTGATACCATGTTAGAGTTGGATATGATTATAGCCACCTAGGATCTCAGACTTCATGAAAGCACAAGAGAGATCAAATGAGAGAATAATTCTATTCTATTAATGAATGCAAAAGATTATTATTAGAATGTACATGATATGCCTTTCTTATTCATACAAGGATTAAATGTGGGACGTTGTAGTCATGTGGCAAGTGTAATTATGCTATGACATGTGACAACTATAGGATAAGATGACAACTATCAACAACTAGACACAACTAGAAACATTTAGTAGACTCACTAAGTCAACTTAACATATGTGAATTATGTGTGATGTATTAATATTATTTAACTAATAAATAGTTAAATAATATAAATTATCTACACAAGGGTAAACCAATTAGGTAGTAACTCTGTTCACACCAATAGAGTCCTCGGGAGATTTAGATTCCAAGACTATGTGATCAATCTAGTGAAAGAATGTGTCTCCATTGTTTAGATCTCAATGCTTATCAATGGTTCCCCCCATGGATTTTTCTCTACAGGAAGGGGCCTCAGACAAGGGGACCCTCTATCACTTTATCTGTTCATTATTTTGGCAGATGTTTTGGGCAGAAATGCTTGTAGGATGCTAGGGAATGGATCCATTCATGGCATTAAGCCTACTTCCACAACCCAACCTTTTGTTATCCAACAGTTTGTTGACGACACTATCTTATTTGGTATCACTTCTATGGTGGAGGCTAGAAGATTGAAATGTCTTCTCAAAGATTATGAGGCTATTTCTAGGCAAAGCATCAATTTGGAAAGGAGTCATATCTATTTTATGAACACTCTTGAGGTTGTGTAGTATACGATTAAGGGAATCCTTAGTTGTTCAAGTGCTTGTTTACCGACAATGTATCTTGGTCTCCCCCTCATGGTTACTAATGTTATTTCTGACTATTGGAACATGATCATTGAAAGTGTTATGTTGTAAAATGTCCCCCTAGTACTTTTATCTCCTAAGTTTGCCTCTCGGGTCCCTTATTTTTTATCTTGCATATTAGAATTGACTCCCGAGACAAAATGGCCTAAAACCCATGTCAAATGGGGCTTGAGGCACATTGCAAAGCCTAAACCCTAACCTAAAATAGGTCCTAGGACAAGGGTACTCACTCCCTTGTCCCACCCTATTTTGGCAGGGTCCTAAATTTGAATGTCAGTAAAGTGACTGTTAAAGGTGTTCCTTGCAGACATCTTAAGTTTGAATTATGAAATTAAAGAAGGAATGTATATATAAGCATGTTTAGGGTTTCATTTGTAAACTAGAGAAGATAATTATGAGATTTTAGTGAACTTATGATTTTAGTCCATTCAAGGCAGTCATTGTGTTGCAGAGCAGATTATTGTTGTCATGTTTGTTATTGCAGATCTGACTTCATCTTCTCATGTTGTGAAGGATCTTCATCTATGTGAGCTACATCTCCTAGGTGATATCTATTTGTGTTTCCAATCAATCATTTATCATTTGTTTTTGCCTTAGCCCTACAAGGATACACACTTTTTATCTAACAATGATGTTGGAAGGCTTGAATGGCATTTTGGGGCTTGACCGAGTTAAGCTCCTAAACACCACAACACCCCAACCCCTCTCTTGTGATTGTAGGTGACAGGTATCAGACTCTGTGAAGTGGAGTTGTAGAGGAGTGCTACAGAGCATAAAGATCCCAAATATGAAGGAAAAAGTAGAAAAGAGCACTATCAGGACTTGGGCACTAGTCCATGTGTCCTTAAGGTTTGCAGAGATGGAAATCACCAGAATAATGATAATCAACATCAGAAAAGGTCTGAAAACCCCCGATAAAAATACTACCTTGGACTTTGGTGGGAGTGCATGTGTCCCTGACATTTTTTAATCTCAAACTTCAAAATCTGGTATGAATCTAAGCTTCATCTAGTATCTCTATGTGCAAGCATTTGTTAGAATTCATCTGTTTGTTTACGATTTTGCAATAATTAGGGTTTTGAGCATAATTGGGCTTAAGTTGACAGAATAATAATTAATTTCCAAAATTCCTTATCATTCCAAGTGACAACAAACCTATAGCTGAATGCTCTTGTAGAAGTTGTGATTCTACTCGGTTTAATGTCCTTGAATGTGTTGGGTCTCAAAAATGTAGGTTGCAAATCCTAAGAGGATGCCAGACTCTATGATCAAATTAGAAACATTTTTGAACTAACGCAATGAAGTTAACCTATAGGGTTGATGACTCCCTACACTTTAGGCACTGCTATACCTAGGCATGTGGACCTTGAAAGTTGAAGCAGATTAGATGAGTGTAAGTGCTTAGACTAAGTTAATGGATCTACCCACAGTGGCAAATGGTGTGGAATAGATGAAAGTTTGCTAACTAGTTCTATATCTAATATCTGGAAATAATTGGTATAAATGGTATAAGCAATATCAAGGCAAATTTTACAACTATGATTAACTAATGAATGGGTTTTGGATAAAACTGAATTATGAGTCGAGATGAGACCAGTGCCTTATTGGGAAAACAAAGTTAAATAAAAATCTAAGACCAGTGGCTTATATTGGGCAATAACTCTAAATGTTTGGCACAATGCTTTGGTTTATAACTTGTGTAAATGTGTAGGAAAATGATTGACAGACTCTTCTTAATATCCAACTGACATAATCAGGTTTCTTATTATTCACCAGAAGAAAATTTGATCCTTTCTTGAAGGAACCAATTGAATGAAATATACCAGAACAATAGATAATATCAACTTGGAGATAGAAGGACAATCCTAATTATATGGTTCTTCTTAATGATCCAAATCAACACTTTCAAATTATTGTGACTAACCAGAAGGATTTTAATTCCTTTTAAGGAAACCAATTAATCAAATCACACAAATACAACAAATGTGCATTGACAAATTAAATATATACTTGATATATCAATTTGAATAATAAGGAAAAACTAAACTGGAGACAACCAAATAACTAAATAATTTTAACAAACAATTAATGCCAGTATAAAACCACAGTATCAGAGATCTTCTATTAACTTTTTTAATATAATGCTTACAACATGGTCTTTAAAATATTAAGAAATTCTCATATTATCTCCTACTACTCATGATAATTGATCACCATATGTCCAACTTATATAGAAATATTTATGAAGAGACATAACTCTTCAAAATGTCTTTTGGGAATTAAAATGATTAACACAACAACAAAAAAAGATAATGACTCTAAGCCCTACTAAGCCATAGGTATATCTAAGCGACATGATCCAGGTATTCTTGGCTATAATGTGTACCAATAAACTAAATAGCATTTCTTGTGATCATGTCCATTGTCACCATCTTCTCTAGATGCTTGCAGGCTTCCCCAAATGCAGAGTCTTTATCCTTGAGAGCCTCTAAAGATTCATGTAATATCACTTGGCATTCTTTACTCCATTCATATTTTCTCTTCATCTCCTTGTCGTTTCTGAACAATATGGGTATACCTGCCTTTGAAGCGTCAACGCATTCCCTGGCATCATTTTTAAGCTAGTCATGATATTTTTGATGTTATTCGATCACATCTTTTGCACTAGAGGTAATTGTAGTGTCAGGAGCATCCCTACTCTGTATCTCATGGAGTTTCTCCTAAATCCTGTTGTTTAACCTTTCATGTCCTTGGATCACCTTATGGTTTTCAGAATAGACATCCCAAAATTTGTTCATCTAATACATCATATTAATATGCCTATTCTGTAGTAGTACTACAAGTGTGTCAATCTGAACTTGGGCTATTTGATCAATAGATGGTGATTGGGCACTTTATGAACTCTCTCCTTGGGTTAACCTTTTAACTGATCCTCTGAAGGCATTCTTGACAATATCTTTCAAGAAATCATTTTCTTTTGTTAATCTTTCACAACTCAGTTTGTATGCATCTCATTCCCTGATCAGCATCTGGGCCTGTGCTTTATTTAATTTTACAACATTTATGCCAATGTCTGTAGTAATCAAGGGATCAGTTTCCCCTTCTTTCAGAGTCATAACATGTCCAAAAGTTTTTTCAGTATCTATAATGGTCGTTTTCTTATGAGGGTATAAGGCCCATATCATGAGTGAGTTTTCATCATTGTTATATTTGGTACCCATGTATACCTCTGTGACACCCTCAGGAGTGAGCTTATACTTGTCATCAGTATTGTGCAAAAAATATCAAACACCAAGACAAAATTTATATCAAGTCCAAGAAATATCATGACACCTACTTCTCTGAGCAACTGTCTACCTCTATTAGGAGTCATAGCTTTCAATTCATTATCCACTGTTGTTTTTAACATATCAATCAATTGTTTTTCACTGTTAGCCGTGACATCTTCAACTAATTCCCTGAGTGCTTTTCCCTTGCATTTATACAAAAATGATTTAAATTCTTGAGAATGAATAAATTGATCATCTGCAATGAAAGAATCATATGCTGACTGTCTAGGATCCTCATCACTAGGCCCCTCTTCATCATGCTCTCTATTAGGAGATTGATAACATTCCATTTTCATTTGGATATTCTAGTCACCTATTCATGTAGCTCTTCTTTTCCTGCAGATTCCTCATCACCAGAAGACAACAACTCTATCTTTGCAAGCTATTTTCTCTTCTCATCTAGTTCTCTATTATACTTCTCAATTACCAGTTCAACTTCAGCTTCTTCCATGTTCATAATAATATCATCATGTGGATATGGAATATGTGTATATCCACTAAGGTTTTGTTTTCTTCTAGCAAAATCAATAAAACCCTCAGGATCAAATCCTTTTCTTGCTTCTACACACCTCATATTGTAATGCATTAATTTGTCCCTGATGAGACCATAACCTTCTTTAGACACCACAGTAAAATCCCCGAAGCATAGAGTACTAGGCGAAGCATAGAGTACTAGGTGAAGCATAGAGTACTAGGCATGAAGGATTGCTTGTCATAGGCACTCAAGTTCATCACATTAGAGCACTTCATTTTCTTGACTATCTCTAAGTAGGCAATCCTATCAGGAATTGTCTTGGGCAATATAAATGGGGTATCTTCAAAACCATAAATTATGACCATGGTTGAATCCTCAAAACAATACCAATCTCCCCAATGGTGGCTGATAGTTGGGGGACCACCAAAGTCTTTTGGTCTGAGAAACCTCTTTATTTCATCTAATAGTGAATATTCACAAGGATGATTGAAATATTTATACAACACTTTTACATAGTATTTTTCAAAATGAATGTAACTGGAATGGGAAAACCTACTGTCCCATATCCTTGTCCACATTTGCACAGGTGACTTTTGTCCCCTTTTGTCTAGTTGAGCAATTCTAAGTTCACTTGGTCATATTCCAATTTCCTAGCCATAATATAACACCATATGCATGAGGAGCGAATAATGCTCAAAAGAGACTATTGGGGCATTGTTCTTAATTGCAATTAAACTAGAATCAATCTTTCTGAAGACATAAGCAACATAGTCAAACTACCTAGCATTGTGACACTGAACATATGTTGCTATCACCATTAATGGAATTGACATAAAATTAGGAACCTCTAACCCTAGGACTTGGCCAATGGAATAATACGTGTATTGCATATATGGTTCAAACAAAGACACATGGAATGGAGGTCCATCATTATCATCAAAAGGCACTATTTTTCCCTCTGCCCTAGGCTTGTGGAGAAGCAATCTCCATCCATTGTACGTGGTGTCCATCCTCCAGTATTCTTTGTCCAAATCTTCATATACTATAGGAAGAGTACACAAATCATCCAAATCAAATATTTCACAAATGGCATTTTTGGACAGGTGTATAACAGGCTCTCCTTGTGGATTGCATATCGATTTGAGGCTAGGATTGTAATGTTTAGACAAGATTTTTAGGAGTTCCACATTCATGAATACATCAAGGACAACCAATTTGCCTAAATTTAGATGCCAGGGATTAGACACTGGGACATTCCTGAATCTTCTATCATAATGAAATTTGAACAACTCATAGCCCTTGATTGGTGTCCATACATTTCCCAGGTATTTGCATTTGTCTTCTAATTTCTCTACCTCTACCCTGAGTTGTGTAGACCTTCAAGCTTTAGGGGTAGACCTAGGCAATTGATCAATTAAATTCTGATTTAGTTTTCTTTCTTTCATTTTTTCATTAGAGCTTTTGTCAATTTTTTGTTTCTTAGATTTACTAGCTTCACTCTGCTATTTTCTACTTTTTCCCTTTATTGGAGTCTCCATTATAATTTTGGATAACAAATTCAAATTGTAATCCACCACACATAGGTTTTTGTGTATGTACCTATTATCTGAGATGATAATTGAACTCCTTTATTCTCTCCTCCAAGTTCTTGCTTGTGTGCTCCTCTCAGACAATTCTTCTGGACCAAATTGCAATGATTTCAAATGACTCTTCAGGGGATTTCTTCTTGGTTTGTAATTAATAGTTCTAGTGCATTAATTTCATAATCATTGTGAGATGTCACATCATCATAACCTCCTTCCTCAGTGGGACTTTTGTAATGTTAGAGCGATCTAATAGCTTCTTATGGCGTGAACATTTACAGATGGCTCAATCGCTGTGACTCTTCATTTTGTCTCCTCAATGTCACCTTTTATGAAAACATATATATGTCTGTATTGGCGAGACATTTCAAGGTCTATCTAATATAGAAATGAGCACAGTAGCTATTGTCAGCCTGACTTACATTATCATTGTGAGAACATCATTGTACTCTGATATTTCAAAAATCTCTGATATGAATATCGGCATGAGTCTTGTCGACATGCTTATCGGCTTCTCTTTACAGGGTAGGTTAGTGGAATCAGCAAGACCCAGGTAATTAATACCGATATCGCTTGTCTTTATAATCTGTCAGAAAGAGTCTTATTGATGAGTGTGGCCACTATCATCATCGAAACAACATATGATATCAGGATGACTTCATTCAAACTATCTGATCCCGGTTGTTTCCCCAATGCCTTTCTTTCTATCCTTCATTGGAATGATCATCATAACATGTCATTGAAATCCTTCATCGTTGTGACTATAGATTCGACAAGACTTGTAAACTTTATTCCGATCTGTTCCCTTTTGCTGATGAGTTATATCCTCCATATACATCGGTGTGACTTAGACTAAAAATGCCTTTTGGTCACTGAGACATCATAAGGTTGAAGACACTTTTATCTTTAGCCCCGATGTGCATTTCTTCCCGATGAGTCACTAGTTCCACCCATTCCATGGGTTGTTCGGCAAGAGTCTTACCGAATTCTCTCGTCGGTGTGATCTATACTATCGGGGGAGTGTTCAGAGTATTTTCTGATAATGTTTTCTCGTCCCGATTGTCCTCACCTTTGATTAACTCGACGTGACTGGGAATTCTCTCTCTGTTGAAGGGTCATTGGTGTTACTCCTTTCATCAGAGATTTCTAAAATTTTCACTACGACCATAATCCTCATGCCAATACACATCTAGCTTGTTTCAAATAGAACATGGATTGGTATAAAGAAAACACTGAGGTCTCGTCAAAATTAAGGAACTGAAGCCCCTTATTATACTACGGTTTGAGGGGTGAGACAATTATTTATGGTAAAACTCATGTGATATTTATGGAATTTATTAGCTGCTATTATGATTTTGTGCATATGATTTTCTGATTTGGTTGGACATGAGGTGGGTAGGAGTATAGGAAAATTTTGAAATTTTCGTGTCCCAACAGAATGTATGTAGAGAAAGGAGGATCTTAACTATACATCAAACCAAACTCTTATCCTTCTTTTTCTACATTACATTTTTTATGAACCCATGTTTTAATTGAATTTTGCATCTTGCTGAGTGTTTTACTTCAGATTTTCATTCATACATATCATTTACTTCATTTTACATTCATAAATCTTGCAAAAATTTGAAAAATTTGAAAAATTTTTTTTGGGCATCCTAGGCTTGCATTAGGGCATAGTTTGCATCAATTTCATTGCATTTCATATAATCTCTGATTTTTACATTAGATATGATATAAATTTCAGAAATTCATCATCCTACAATCCTTCACATTGCATTTTCACACTAAAATTGCTAGTGTTTGCTTGAAATTTTGGGATTTTTCTCATAAACTAGTGATTTCAAAACCTAGGGTTTGTAGTTAAAATCTTGTTTCAGATTTTCCTAATCATTTTTTTGGCACTCATTCAAATCTGAATTTTTATTGTAGTGTCTCATTATTGTGTGTCTTTGCATTTACATCTCAAAATTTTGCATTTACACAATTAATTTCAACAAAAACTAGCATATTCACTTATTTCTCCTTAAAATTGCACTTGCATTGACAATTGTATGATTTTGACATCATTTTCAGATTTGAGCTGAGTTATTTCACATCATAAATATGAGTAGATCTCATTCATGCATCCCCTTGCATATTTTCATGTTTAAATTTCACAATTAGGGTTTAAAATCCTTGCATTTTCACTAGATTTTGACTCATCCTTCATCTAGATTTGCATGATAGGTGTGTTGTGAAAGACTTTGCTGAATTATTGGACTGATAAAAAGGTTTTAATTTTCTGCCCCTCATCATTTTCATCACTACATTTCATACTTTATGCATTTGCATTGAAAAAGGTGAAAAGAGTGAATATCTTAGGTGCATAACCAAGCATAAATTGGTATTGTTTTATTGCATTTCACTCTTAATATCTTTTCATCACTTGAACCTTGTTGTGTTGTACTCTTTCCTCCTATCCAATTTTCTTGTTGTGGACTCTATGTGTATTTTTAGCCATTTCCCTCAAACAAGTGCTTTAGGTGCAAAATAGTCTTACATTTAGGGTGTATTAAGTATCATAAAACTTTGCATGTCTTGTATCACTAGATCTTATTGGACATTGATGTTTCAATACATTTCATTATGGCACCTTCATGTCATTTCTCTTTGGTATCTTTGCATGCATATATCAAATATCTTGATTTTCATAGATCCTTAACCCTCATGAGTGAGCATCCTACAATATTAGAAAGCTTAACCAAGTTCATCTCCATGAATAGTAATAAAAAAGATAATTGTGATGGCACTTATTCTATGCATCTAGGCTCTAACATGTGATGATGACATAGACTTGACCTATAATCATTCTCTCAAAAATGATTCCCTCTATGAGGACATATCAGCACAAGAGGATGAAATCATTGATACATTCCCTATCACCACCCTACCCTCCCTTCATTCCAATGCTCTATCTTTGGAAAATGAAACATTAATGAATAAAGGGCTCCCTCTCAAGAAGGATATCCATGGGTAGATAATTACTATTCAACTGATAATCACATGGTTCATGAAGTCCCTAAATATAATCCATTGAATCCTCTACCTTTGATTGAATGTTCAAGTTCCTTGGTGAAGACTATGGATAACTCTATTTTGTTGCAAATTAAAATGATACAATCATCACCAACCTCTTTAATAACATTGTACCTTAACTTAGACCTGATTCTCTCCCTTCAAGAGTAGAAGCATTGGTGGATGATAAAAGGTCTCTCACATTAAATCCTTTAGGGATAGATGTCGAGCATAATCAAGAGGAAAATAATGTTAATTCAATCTTCACTAGTAGACTTATTCCACCCACTAAGGGGTTACTAGATAAGTGTAGAAATGTCCGTAAGATGATTGTGTAAGGGGCACCTAATGCACCTTCTTTCTTAAAACTAGTGATTATGGTTCAAGATGATAAAAAACCACTTTGACCCCCAGATTATATCTTAAACTATGCAAGACAAATTACTCAAAGAAGTCAAGGTGTTCAAAATGTGTCACAACAACCACATCACAATGTGATTTCTCACACATATAACACTCATAACAATAATAAAAATAAGCAAGCACCTCATTTTCCTACCTCTCTTCCATGTTCTCAACCTATGCTCCCTCCACCACCTCGTCTTACTCATAAAAATGGTCAAAAATATGATCTTGTCGAACAACTTCATGTTACTTTGGCTAAGATCTCTCTTTGGGATTTCATACAAACATCACCTACATACCATGAATTCTCCAAGAAGATTTACAAAAGGTGATTGTACCACCTATGATTGAAAAATTTGGATAAAATGACAAATGATAAAATAATATAATGCATTACCAAATCCAAATCTTCAATACCTCAAATAGATGCAAGGATGGATGCATGTGTTGGCAAGAAACACTATATGGAATCATGGTTGTTGTCATTGATGGCAAAAAAGGTCATCCCACATATCCGCAAGTCATGGTGTGTCTCTACCGGAAGCCAGAATGAAGACTGTTGTGGTCCGGTGAACAAGAACAGAGCATGTGGCAAGGTCCGACAGATTGGTCTGAATCTCTCAGAGGAAGTGTCTTGGTGCAGTGCGGATTTGGGGAAGTCAAGAGGACTACCTTGAGTGGTATATTCCAAGGATATAGCCTCCGGTGATGGACAAGGAAAAAGTTATGAATAGTTGAGTACCAGATTCCTGAGTGACAATGAGAACAGAGGAAGAACTAACTGACAGAACATCAGACTATTTTTCGGATGTGTTACTGTTGATGGTAAAGGTTGTGAAGGCATGAATCATGTTTGGCCGACATGATTAATGATATCTCCAAGTATATGCTTGATCCGCATTACTTGGTATGCAAGGATTCAGCTGACAGAACAGAGTTTGTGAGAAGATAGACTATTCCGATTGCTGACTAGAAAGATAATGAAATCACTAGTGTGGATATATATAGAGGATGGATTCAGTTGTGAAAAGTTGTTGTTGTGTTGTGTGGAATGCGAAAAAGTGTAGAGCAGAGCAGAAACAGCCAGAGAGATCCGGTATGTGAAAGGAGAGCAGAATAAAGAGAAGAGAAAAATGAAGTGCAGCAGATCAGTGTACTGAGCCTAACCGGAACTGAACTTCAGCATATGTAGATGCTTCCAATCAGTTCAAGTATTGTATAACATTCTTTTGTAGACAGTGTGTCTCCTTGTAGGCAGTGTGCCTCTTTGTGAGCAGTGTGCTCGGGCAGTGAGCCCTAATTGGCAAGTGCCATTTTTGTAACTCCTTATTCTTCTAACAGAGAATAATCTTTGGGTTAATCACCCCGTGGTTTTCTCCCTTAACCGGGTTTCCACGTCAAAAATACTGTGTCATGTGTTTCTCATTTCATGATAATGTTTGTTTGTTTAATTCAATGCTGCTTTGATTAATAAGAAAGTTCAAAAGAAGAAACAATTTGGATAACTAATTCACCCCCCCTCTCAGTTATCAACAATTGGTATCAGAGCTAAGTTCCTCCTAATAGAGCCTAACAGCTTGAGGAAGATCTGGGAGTTCAAATGGATGCATATGGTTTAAGGGAGCAACTCAAGACTGCCCTTGAGGATCTTGAACAGTCAAATTCTGAAGTCAATGAATTAAAGGAAAGACTCAAACAGGCTGATGAATTCATGAGAGAACTAAAAGACAAATTAAGTCTCTCTATGAAAAAGAGAAAGGAGCTGCTCCAACAATTGGCAAGCTAAACTAAAGAAAGCAATACAAATGAAGAATTGACTGAGAAAACCAAGTTATGTGAAAAGTTATCAAAAGAAGTCATTATGGTAAGACATGAAATGGAATCAGGAGTTATAAAGTTTACTCAAGAGATTGAAGAGAAAAGAAAAGCTGAAGACAATCTAAGACAATCTCTTAAGGAGAAATCAGAAGAATGCCATCAGATGGATAGAATTATCAGACATCTTGAATCTGATCTTGAAGATGCCAAAGATAATGAAGAAAAACTTGAGGATCAAATTGTCTCTCTCAAAAGAGACCTTCAAACAACAAATGAATATAAAGAGAAATTCAAGATAAGTTCTGCTCAACTTGAAGTTCTTCTTGGAAGTCAAAAGAGGACAGATGACAAGTATGGTTTGGGATATGAGAAAGGAGAAAGCTCCGGATCCGGTCAAAAGAATTTTGGATCAGAAAATCCAAGGAATAGGCCTAGAAGATCTCCGGTAAGACAGCCCAATGCTCAAAGATATCCATCCTTCAATGGATACTGCCACAACTGCAACCACTTTGGTCACAAAGCTAATCAGTGCAGAAAGAGAATGAATCAAATTAATTCATCCTTCTCTGGACAGTGCTTTAACTGCAAAAGGTATGGACACAAGTCTCATGAATGCAGAAATATGCAAATAAACAAATCATTCAATGGTAGATGCTTTGCATGCAATAGAGTAGGTCATATGGCTAGTCAATGCAGATCAAGAGGTTATCAGTCAAATATGCAAAGAAATGTTATTTGCCAAATCTGTAATAGGTCCGGTCATAATGCAAAAGTCTGCAGAAGCAAGAATCAGGACAAAAGAGGTCCGGTGTATAATCAGAATCAAGACAAGGGTAAACAAAAGATGAATGCGGATGAAGTTAGGAATCAGATGAGCAAGATTTGGGTAAAGAAAAGTTCAGAGAATATAGAAACTGGATCCGCACCGGATTCTGGTGCTGATATTCCTTCCAGAAATTAAAAAGTGAGCTCTGGCTCAGGGGGAGACTCAAAGAAAATCCTGTTCCCCCAGCCAATCAAGTGGTGCTGGATGTGACACAAGATGCGGAGTAAAGGGTTTGAAGATATAAGTCCTGAGATGATCCAGACAAGATTTCAGAGGTCCGCATGAAGATGTAAAGAAGTTGTGATCGATCAAGTAAGACCTGTTCCGGGAGATGCTCTGGAATGACAGAGGACTACAAAAGGGTCCGGAGAGATTCGAAAGTACATTATTTTTCTCTGCGGACTGGACAGAATGCTTGGGATGTTCTTGTAATGTGTCATCTCGATTTGTTCATGATTGAAAGTTCCGCACGATGTTCATAGACCAGGACTGATCCGGTTCTTCAAGTTATCTGAATAAGGCAAACCAGAATAATATAGGTCGAGCATTTATTGCCATCAGATATTAGGGTTTGCGGAGCAATATAAGGGATTTCTCATAAACAATTTGCTCATTCTGCACTCAAGAAGAAGCGAAAAGTGGAGCTCTGCAACAAGATTCATCAAGCACACCAAAGATCTCCTGCCGAAGTCATTTGCATAAAGAAATCAATCCAACCACTCCGTGCAAACTGAAGGCACATAAGGTATTCTCCGTTTTCATTATCTCACTACAAATCTTTGAAGAATGGCTACTCCGAATATAGTTAAGATCTCTGATAGACCTCGCCCCACATTCAAGAAACATCCATACAAATCTTTGGAGGTAGATCCACTAGGAGCCTTCTCTAGTGTTCCGCATGGTGTATTACATACGAAGGACATTAGGGTTTACATCCATGCAAATTTTGAAGACTTTGGAGAATCAAAATTGATGGATATCTATCACAAACAATTGATAGATGACTCCTTTGAGATCAAACCTCAGTACAAAGCCATCCGGGACAAACACTTTGCACAGTGCATTCATTTCCCCTGTTTTGAAGAAGATGAATGGGTCCGGTATGTACTAAGTAGAGTACATGACAACTTCCTATGGTTGAACAAGCCCTTCAAGATCACCAAAGATGCAATTAGGGCTGTAACCGGTCTGCACTCATCCGGTGGATTACCTGTTCTCAAGTCTGTCAAAAATCAGACAGTTAGTGATGCAACCGGATCCAAGTTTGACAAGAGAGCTATGACAGTTGATGACATCACTGAACCGGATGTCAAATTTGCATCTATGATAATTGGTTACAAAATCTATCACTCCAGTAGGGAAAATTTAGTACCGGGAACTACAATCTACATAGCTTATCAAATGTTAAAGGAGAATGCAGATTATGACTTGTGTGAGCTTCTTGTAAACCAACTTTTTGAAAATCTGCAGAAGATTAAGAAGGACAAGAAAAACTCCTTCAAGTATGGCAATCTGATCCTTTGTCTCTTCTTTTACTACATGAATGAACTTCTCGGATCCAGTGGATGGATATGGCAGAATGACAGACCAGTTTCCATCCAAATCAGAGACTATTTGCATGGACTTGGGGATGCTAAAGCAAGAAATACAGCTCTATGGGGATATTTCAAGAACTTCCAAAGCATGATGCATGCAAGAGAAAGAATACCCCAATCCCTTGTTGAAAAGTACAAAGACACAGTATGCTTCATGGTAGAAATAGATCAGTGTCTAATGGAGGCAGTAGAACCAAGAACTGTATGGATCATGCCCATGGGGTATGAAGTGGATGAACAGATAGTGGAACTGCATGTTCAACACATGCTAAGTCAGCCCAAAGATCCAAAGGCAGAAAGGTTCGGAACATTTGAGGAACTAAGTATCAAAATTCATGTTGAACTCCGAGAACCGGAAATCAAAAGGAAGGTGAGAAAAGAAGTAGAGAATATTGCTCAAGGCCTAGGCATTCCAAAGGAGGCACTTGATGCCAACCGGGAAAAGAGGAGAAAGGCTGAGGAAGAAAAGAAAGAGGCAGAAAAGAAAAGTAAAGAAAGTGTTTCGGTTGAAACTTCCACCCGGACCAGATCATCAAAAAGATCTGCACCTCCCACAACCAAAAGTTCAAAACCGGAAGTCCAGGCATCCGGTAAAAGATCTAAGACAAAAGCCACAAGGGCTTATGAAAGCCAAAAGGATGAAGAGGAAACTAAGTTAGATGAGGGAGTAAAAGAAATAAAGAAGCAGAAGAAGAAAGGATCCGGGAAACCCTCCACAGGCCAAGACAAGGAAGAAATGGCAGAGGAATTTGCTGAAAAGCCCACTCTATCCCTAGACAGTGTAGTCAAATCAGTCACTGTGGATGGGAACCTTCAACCAGTAGCTGAATTCTGTGATGACTACAATGAGGCAGATCAAAAGATCCTGCAGGAAGCTACAATCAGGTACCTGAACATTTACAATAAAGCTTTTATTGAGATTATCTACGAAATTCCTAAGAGTCTAGAGAAGGAACTAGAAATAAGAAAGAACAATGCCATGGCAAAAGACCTTGAAATCAGAGAACAGATAGCTATTCAGCTATATCCTTCAATTGATCACAAAACAATGAACATGGTATTCAAAGACTGCAAGGATGAATTCAGGAGCAAAGCAAGGATGAATCAGCTTATGCTTGGTGAGACCGACAAGGTAGCCAAGGACACTGAAGAGATTCTTCAGAAAACCTTCAAAAGGTTTAATCTTCTTGTTGTAGAGGACTTAGGTGCAGAAACAGCTGTGGACTTGGAATCATCTGCTCCGGAAGAAGTGGCCCTTGAACAAACTAACATCTCTCCTCCGGTTTCCCCTACAGTCTCCAGATCCCAAGAAGAAGAGAAACTACAGGAGAAAGAAGCAGCAGTTAAAGAAAAAGAGGTTGACAGCACCAAGGATGCAGAGAAAGAGAAGACCCCAACAGAGAAAACCACAACTAAAAGTGGTAAGAGTAAGGAAGGAGAAAAGATTCCAAAGGACAAAACTACAGAAGAGAAGAAACATCTATCTCCGGCAAGAGACACTGCACAAACTGTTCAAGAATTCTTGACAAAAGCCACTATAGAAATTGATGAACCGGACCTGCTAAAAGGACCATTAGATTTTGACTCTTTGTCACCGGTGCAAACAATGAAAATAGCCTCATTTGCAAATGAGAAAGTCAAAGAGAAACTACTGAAATCTCACATGGAAGACTGTGAGCTTATGGAGGTAGCATCTGGAGTGTTGGAAAAGATCATGCCATCTTTTCAGAAGGATCCCATAGCCTCCTCTTCCGGTAATCTCAAAACCTTAGTCAGCAGTGTTAGTACACATTTTGAATCTCTAAAAAAATCAGCTGAAGAAAAGGTCCGGAAGGAGTTTTTGGATAAAAGGTTCTCTGAGGTTCAGGGTTTGATCATTAATGATAGGAGAAACATGAACATTGGGATAAAGAGCTTAGAAAATGCTCTTAAGGATGGCGGTGAAATATACAAATTTTGTATCTCCTGGTCCAAGGTAACAGTGGACATTGAGAAGAAAATAAAAGAGCAAGAGGACACACTACTAAGCTTGTCTCAAAGTTTTGATCCTCTTTCTTCCTCTATAACAAATCAAGAATGTCAGACTATTGCAGTCTTGAGTGAAATCAAGAAATTGGAGAAGCAAAGGAAAAATAGAATAAGCAGGTTGAGTGAGCTCAGGGGGTTAATTGTCCCTAAGCTAGAGGCCATGCATGAGGCCATAGCAGAAGCTCAAATCACAGCCCAAACAAGTGATCCGAAAGATCTAAAAAGGGCAGATGCATTTGCATTTTTGTTGAGTGGTCACATTTCAATTTTGGATAGAATGAAGCAAAGTTGGGCTACAGAACTGATCCAACTGAAGACATCTTTTGCAGACATTCTTCAGTTCATGTGAGTATGTAAATATGCGTCTATATATAGAAAATTTTTGAAAATTTTGGTGTGCGGACCTCACCCTTTGCCATTGATGTCAAAGGGGGAGTGAGGAACAGTGAAAAATGAGGAATCCAACCAAGGGGGAGTTCCAGAAATTGTATATAAAGATAGAGCATCAGCCAAGGGGGAGCATAGTGTAAACACTTAGTCATTTTTCACTAAGTGTTGCCATCAATGCCAAAGGGGGAGATTGTTGGCAAGAAACACTATATGGAATCATGGTTGTTGTCATTGATGGAAAAAAAGGTCATCCCACATATCCGCAAGTCATGGTGTGTCTCTACCGGAAGCCAGAATGAAGACTGTTGTGGTCCGGTGAACAAGAACAGAGCATGTGGTAAGGTCCGACAGATTGGTCCGGATCTCTCAGAGGAAGTGTCTTGGTGCAGTGCGGATTTGGGGAAGTCAAGAGGACTACCTTGAGTGGTATATTCCAAGGATATAGCCTCCAGTGATGGACAAGGAAAAAGTTATGAATAGTTGAGTACCAGATTCCTGAGTGACAATGAGAACAGAGGAAGAACTAACTGACAGAACATCAGACTGTTTTCCGGATGTGTTACTGTTGATGGCAAAGGTTGTGAAGGCATGAATCATGTTTGGCCGACATGATTAATGATATCTACAAGTATATGCTTGATCCACATTACTTGGTATGCAAGGATTCAGCCGACAGAACAGAGTTTGTGAGAAGATAGACTATTCCGGTTGCTGACTAGAAAGATAATGAAATCACTAGTGCGGATATATATAGAGGATGGATTCAGTTGTGAAAAGTTGTTGTTGTGTTGTGTGGAATGCAAAAAAGTGTAGAGCAGAGCAGAAACAGCCAGAGAGATCTGGTATGTGAAAGGAAAGCAGAATAAAGAGAAGAGAAAAATGAAGTGCAGCAGATCAGTGTACTGAGCCTAACCGGAACTGAACTTCAGCATATGTAGATGCTTCCAATCAGTTCAAGTATTGTATAACATTCTTTTGTAGACAGTGTGTCTCCTTGTAGGCAGTGTGCCTCTTTGTGAGCAGTGTGCTCAGGCAGTGAGCCCTAATTGGCAAGTGCCATTTTTGTAACTCCTTATTCTTCTAACAGAGAATAATCTTTGGGTTAATCACCCCGTGGTTTTCTCCCTTAACCGGGTTTCCACGTCAAAAATACTGTGTCATGTGTTTCTCATTTCATGATAATGTTTGTTTGTTTAATTCAATGCTGCTTTGATTAATAAGAAAGTTCAAAAGAAGAAACAATTTGGATAACTGATTCACCCCCCCTCTCAGTTATCAACAGCATGCAAGCTAAATTGATCGATTGATTTGATATGTTGGTTGCTCAATTCAGCAGTATAATGGGAAGATGGAGATGATAGATGATAGATTGAAGATGATAGATAGAAAAGAAATGGATGATAGATGAATAATGCAAAGGATCTAATGTTATTTTGATAGCATAAGGATACTCCAACTCAATGCATCTTAATGGCTTATGAGGGGGATTATTTATAGTCAAGGCTTGGTTCAAATGGATGGTTGAGATTGAAAGGCTAAATGAACGATATGGATGGCTAGGATTGATTATGATGGAAAAGGATAGGATGATGATGATGGAAAGATAGGATGATGATGAAAAGAGAAGATGAGGATGAAAATAATATGATGAGGATGCCCCCTTGAGAGGATAGGTGGGTTGGACAAACACGGGTAGGCTCTTGAAATGAAAGGAATTGGTCAAGAAAGATAGCTAAGGGAATGGATAGAAGAAATGAATGATGTATTATGCTATAATGAAAGTGAGAAACCATGATGTTTGATATAGCACTAGATGTTATGCATAAAGGTATAAGGACCAGGGTGACGATGTGTCTTGTGCACCAGCATAATACAACCTTGTCTAATGTATGAGGAAATAAACTTAGAGCATTGAAGTCCTAATGCACAAAAGGTATGATATGACCTTAGATGCAAAGGATAATGGAAAAATCTATTCCAACATACACAAGATATGAATATTAGTTGGAATGATATGGATTTGATACAAATGCAAGATAAAAAGATAACACTCACAAGAAAGAAAGCAACCATGCACAAATGATACAAAAACAAACAAGGTATTGTTCCTGTCAAGCTGTAAATCAATGACTAATTGATGATGATAATAAGAGTGTTGTCATTGCGAGGAATGATATATCCCTAGATCAACACAAGGATGTGGGAATGATATATCCCATTGATGATGATGATTGATTGATTGATTAATGATAATAGTGTTGTCATTGTGGGAAACAATACATCCCATTGATGATGATGATGATGATTGATTGATTTGATTTACAACAAGATTAGGATCAAGACCATTGATTGTGATTGGATAATTTGACAAGATTGATTAACTTGATTGGTATGGATAAAGGATGACTTAGCATTTGGATTTATTGCTTGGATTGATTTGATAAGGATGATTGGAAGAAGTTATTGAAGAATTGATTTGAAAGATTGATGAATGAATTAGAATAATTGATTTGAAGGATAAATGTGATTTGAATGAATGTGATTGAGGTGAATGAATGTGATTGATGTGAATGAATGTGAAAGATTGGAAGAATTGATTTGAAGGATTGATGATTGGAGTGATTGATTGAATTGATTTGATTTTGATGATGTGATTGATTTTGATTGGATTGAATTTTTGGTGTTTATTGATGATGGGAGATAGATGATAGAAGAATGTGAGATGGATGATGATGAAGATTGGAAAAGATTAGATGAAGGATGGAAGATGGAAATGGTCTATCACCTATACCTAAATTGTTAGAATTAGTTCGAACAACTAAGAGGGGGGGTGAATCAGTTGTCCCATAAATTCAACCTTTTTTGCTTTTAATCTTCTTTGTCAACTTACAATCAGATTAATAATGTAAACATTAAAGCATGAATCATCAACATATGAGCAGAAATAAATTGAGCACACATAACACCAAAATTTTTACGTGGAAACTCGGTTAAGGGAAAACCATGGTGGGGGTTAACCCACAAGATTCGTACCCTATTAAAAGTACTTAAAAGAAAAGAGAAGGCACATGCCTTTGGGCTCACTTCCTACAAAATTTATGTTTTAACACAAAAAGAATTAACTAATAAATAGCATCCTTTTCATGCTTGGTTCAGTTTCATTGAATGCTCACAAAACTTTTGCTCTGCCCCAAATACTTCTTCTTTAACTCTTCATCCTAAACAACTCTTGTTCTTCTGCTTCTCCTCTACTCTACTTTGCCTCTAATCCTTTCTTTGGATTTTATTATTTTTGCACAAGAATTTTCCACAACTCATCAACAAGTATTTATACACTTCATCAACCTTGGAATGAACATCAAGGTTAGCACTGCAAACATTTGACTTAATGCAAATCACTAAGTTGTCAGCCAAACATAACTGGGACTCAAATCTTCCTCAATCAACATGCCATGCTCCATAAAAATGCTTTTAGGTCATCCACAACATGCTTGAATCATCTGATCGGCCAAGACTAGGAAGAATAGTAACAACAAGAGGGAAATCTTCAATAACAAGCTCAAACTTCAATGCGGACCTCTAACACAATAGCTACATGATCTAGAGATCTCCACAAGCACATTGAATTCAACAAAAACATCGGCACTCCTCCAAATCATCAGAATCACTTGCATCTTCATCTGGAACCTCAAGAACACTATCTGTCATAACTGTCACCCTAGAAAGATTGCTTGCGGACCTCAAACCATGAACCACTTGAATGGATACTACACACTGACTTCCCAGACATGCCTCTAGATCCGTAGATCATCATTTTACATTACCAGAGCAATTCAGACCTCTTTCCTATCACTTTGTCTTTCCTAAACACTGCAAGAATTGGTTCTACTCAGATGGCCATAACTTCTTCAGATCTTAATGTGAACCTCTCAAATCTTAACTGGGTCTTCTTCAGACAAACCTCTACATAGCCATATGGTCCGCATACATTGATCTTCATTAATTTTCTCAATATCCTCAACATTCCAGTCTTCTAAGCAGGCAACAAAATAGAAAATAGTTGACACCAATGGCAACAAGGATATGCTGACATCAATGACAACACCTCTTAGGAACATATTTGCAACAATCTCCCCCTTTGTCATTGATGGCAACATATGATGTGAAAAATTGATTTGACCATCAAGACAAGACCTTCTCCCCCTTTCTCTTATCACTTCTGCAATCACTTTCTTCACTACCCCCCTTTCATCAGCAACTAGTTTTTCACATGAACTTCTCTCCCCCTTTGACATCAATGGCAAAGGGCACATATTTGTAATATTTTCTCCCTTTTTGTTTCAGACTAATCCCAAAATTTGCATACTAACTACTCCCCCTGAGTAGTATCTCCTTAACATCAATCCAGATCATAAGATATGACTATGAATTCTAGTGGACTGATGCACCTTGGTGCATCATAGTTTTGATCACGAGGGGTAATAACCCATAACTTCTCTCTTAGATACTCAAAAGTATCCTTGGGAAGAGGCTTAGTGAAAATATCCATAATCTGATCCTTTGAAGACACAAACTCCAACTTGACTTCATTGTCATTTACCTTCTCTCTCAAGAAATGAAATTTGATAGATATATATTTTGTCTTTGAATGCAACACATGATTCTTTGAGATGCTTATTGCACTTGAATTATCACAAAAGATTGTGACAGGCTCCTTAAACACAATTCTTATGTCCTTCAACATTTGCTGCATCCACAGAACTTGAGTACAATTGTTTGCTACTGCTATATACTCTGCCTCTATTGTAGATAGAGAAATTGCCTCTTGCTTTTTTCTTAGAAAAGAAACCAATCTACTTCCCAAGAAGAATGAACCACCACTAGTGCTTTTTCTGTCATCCACATCTCCTACCCAATTAACATTTGTATATGCATGAAGAGTGAAGTTATTATCCTTTGGATACCATAAGCCATAATCAATTGTCCCTTTGAGATATCTGAAAATTCTCTTGACTGCTACAACATGGGATTCTCTAGGATAAACTTGAAATCTAGCAACAAGTCCAACTACATTCATGATGTCAAGTCTAGTCTGAGTCAGACAAAGCATTCCTCCAATCATTGATCTATACCTTTTTTTATTTGCCTTAGGGGAGTCATCATATTTACTCAACTTGCATCTAGTTACCATAGGTGTACCCACTAGATTTGAATCTTCCATTCCATACTTTTTCAACAATTCTTTCACATACTTGGACTGAGATATGAAGATACCTTTATTTGACTGAACAATTTGTAGACCTAGGAATAAATTCATCTCACCAAACATTGACATCTCAAATTCACTTTTCATCTGATTAGCAAATACTTTGCACATACACTCATTTCCACAAAAATGATATCATCAAAAAAGACATCAACAATAAGGATGGCCTCATGATTAATCTTGAAGCAAAGATTACTATTCGCAGTGCTTTCCTAAATCCTAGCTTAAGCAAATACTTATCCAATCTTGCATACCAAGCTCTTGGGGCTTGCTTGAGTCCATACAATGCTTTTCTTAGTCTATAGACCATATCTCTCTGACCAGACAACTGAAATCCTTCTGGTTGATCAATGTAGACTTCTTCCTCCAACTCTCCATTCAGGAATGCTGATTTGACATCCATTTGATAAACTTTAAAATCTATGAAAGAAATAAATGTAAGAAATAGTCTAACTGCTTCTATTCTTGCCACTGGAGCAAAAGTTTCTTCAAAATCAATTCCTTCCACTTGAGAATAGCCTTTGCATACCAATCTTGCTTTGTTTCTTACAACTTCACCATCTTCATTTAGTTTATTCCAGAAGACCCATTTGGTTCCAATCACATTTTTGTGCTCAAGTCTAGTTAACAAGATCCCAAGTGTGATTCTTTTCAATTTGCATCAATTCTTCTTCCATTGCTTTTGCCTAGTTTTCATCATTGCAGGCTTCACTTACTGATTTAGGTTCAATCTTTGAAATCAAACAAATCTCCTCTTGATCTTCAATAATTTTTCTCCTAGTTTGAACACCTTTACTCTTATCTCCTATGATCTGATCTTTAGGATGATTCAGCCTTACATATCTGGGAGTTTTGGGAATTGTTTGAACTTCTATTTCTTGAGCTTGTTCCTCAACATCTGCACTATCCTCTTGAGTCAGTAGAGTTTCCAGATCAATCTGGATCTGAGTCTAGGTTTGAACTTGCCTTGACTTTGACTTTCATCTTGATCATCTGAATCATATCCGTAATACCTGGAATGTCCTTTGTTTTCATCAACTGTAATATTAGCACTTTCAACAATCTTTTTCAACCTCTTGTTAAAGCATCAGTAAGCCTTACTTTGAGTAGAGTATCCCAAAAATATTCCTTCATCACTTCTTGCATCAAACTTACCTAAGTCCTCATCTCTTTTGATGTAGCATTTACTAACAAAAACTCTAAAATATTTCATAGTAGGAGGATGACCAAACCATAGTTCATAAGGGGTTTTACCAGAATTGCCTTTGATCTGCACCCAGTTAAGAGTGTAGACAACAATACTCACATCTTTTCTCTAATAGACTTGAGGAACATTTATTTCCATCATCATGTTCTTGAAAGCTTCTTGAATGGTCCAGTTCTTTCTTTCCACAACTCCATTTTGCTGAGGAGTCCTAGGAGCAGATAACTGTCATTTTATTCCATGCTTTTCACAAAATGTATCAAACTCACCGGAGGTAAATTCTCCACCTCTGTCAGATCTCAGAAACTTTATTTTCTCACCAATCTCATTTTCCACCATCACCTTGAACACCTTAAACTTGTCAAGAGCTTTTGATTTTTCTTTTAGGAAGGTTACCCACATCATCTGGGAGTAATCATCAATCAGCAACATGAAATATTTGTCTCCTTGCACACTCCTAATTCTAGCAGGACCACAAAGATCAATATGCACCAATTTCAACCATCCACTTTAAAATTGCTCTCTATGTTTCAATGAAATTTTGTTTTGTTTACCCAATTGAGATTCTCTACACATGCTATTAGGTTTCACAAGTTTTGGAAGATCTCTTATAGCCTAAGTAGAACTTATCTTGACAATGTTATCAAAATTCACATGACACATCCTCCTATGCCATAACCAACTTTGATCTGTTTGAGCAATCAAAAAACTTTTTCCAGAACTACTTAAATGAAAGATGTTACCTCTAGTTTGAGTACTAGATGCAATTTCAGTTCTGGAGCTTTCCAAGATTCTACATTTTGCATCCTTGAATCGGAGATCATAACCCATGTCAAGCAACTATCCAACACTGAGAAGATTATGCTTTAGTCCTTCCACATACAGAACATCATTGGTGTTATTCTTACCATCAAAAGAGATGGATCCTCTGCCATGGAATGTACCAGCTGAGTTGTCTCCAAATTTCACAAATCCACCTTCATATTTTCAAAGCTTACAAAATTACTTTTATCACCGATCAGATGATGAGAACATCCACTATCAATCACCCATTCATCTTTTTGAACAACTTGAGTAACCAAGGCACTTTCCACATTTGTACAGCTAGCAGATTCAGTTGGCACTGGATCTTCTTCTTTGATAGCAATGAACATCTAATCACTTTCAGTGGAATCTCCATGATCAAATTCATCATCTATGACTCCTTCTCTAGCTTCTTGGACATAGTAACATTTCTTCTAATTTTTATACCTGTTATGGTTTGGCTTTGAAACCCTCTTCAGACATCTTGAGGCAAAATGACCAATCTTATTACAAGTAAAACATTTGAATGGCAATTTTCTTTCATACTTATCGAATCCTCTTGGCACTCTTTTGGCAATGAGAGCTTCAAGTTCTATAGCCTCAATTTCATCATCTTCAAGATCCTTCCTTGCTTTCTCAAATCTATTTGATCATCTTGAGGAGCTTTCACCTGGATCATATCTTTGCTTTCCATGAATACCGGCTCTAAATGTAGATTCAGATTTGGGAACAGAATCACCAAACTCACTCATTTCAAATGCTAAAAGATTTCCAACCAACTGATCCATTGTGACAGTTGTCATAGTCCTAATTTCTTTAATTGTAGATTTATGCTTGTAAGCTGGAGGTAAGGATCTAAGCACTTTGGCCACAATCTCTGATTCTTCCAATTTTCCACTAGCACACCTGATACCACTCACAAGTTCATTCACCTTGTGCATGTAGGAGGTAATGTTTTCATTTTCACTCATCCATAAAATTTCATATCTACCCTTCAAGCTTTGTATCTTGGCACATTTGACATGTTCATCTCCTTCATACAAAGTTTCCAGCTTCTCCCAGATTTCAAGTGCAGTTTTTAATTACAAGACATTTATTAATTCAGTGTCAGTTAGGGCACTCAACAATTATTCTATAGCTCAAACATTGTTCTCCACATCTTTGACTTCATCTGGAGTACTAGGACCTTTTTCTGGAATCTTAGACTCATCCTTAGTTATCAACCAATAAGCATCACCCATGCATTGCAAATGACACTTCATGCGCATCTTCCAAAGGGAATAATTTGTTCCATCAAATCTTAGACTATCCTTCTTGTATGATGACATCTTGGATCTCCTCAAGTGGTCAAGCTTCCTTCAGAAGAACTGGCTCTGATACCAGTTGTTGGAATTAGTCCAAACAACTGAAAGGGGGGGTGAATCAGTTGTCCCACAAATTCAACCTTTTCTAATTTTAATCTTCTTTGTCAACTTACAATCAGATTAATAATGTAAATATTAAAGCAGGATCATCAACACATGAGAAGAAATAAATTAAGCACACATAACACCAAAATTTTTACGTGGAAACCTAGTTAAGTGAAAACCATGGTGGGGGTTGACCCACAAGATTCATACCCTGTTAAAAGTACTTAAAAGAAAAGAGAAGGCATGTGCCTTTGGGTTCACTGCTCAAGAGAGGGTCATTGCCTACAGAATTTATGTTTTAACATAGAAAGAATTAACTGATAAATAGCATCCTTTTCATGCCTAGTTCAGTTTCATTGAATGCTCACAAAACTTCTGCTCTGCTCCAAATACTTCTTCTTTAACTCTTCATCCTAAACAACTCTTGTTTTTCTTCTCCTCCTCTACTATGCTCTGCCTTTGATCCTTTCTTTGTATTTTATTATTTTCGCACAAGGATGATTTTCCACAACTCATCAACAAGTATTTATATGCTTCATCAACCTTGGAATGAACATCAAGGTTGGTACTACAAACATCTGACTTAATGCAAATCACTAAGTTGTTGGCAAAACATAACTAGTACTCAAATATTCCTCAATCAACATGCCATGCTCCATAGAAATGCTCTTAGGTCATCCGCAACATGCTTGAATCATTCGATCAGCCAAGAGTAAGAAGAACAACAACACCAAGAGGAAAATCATAAATAATGAGCTCAAACTTCAATGCGGACCTCCAACACAATATCTACATGATCCAGAGATCTCCATAAGCACATTGAATTTAATAAAAGCATCGGCACTCCTCCAAATCGTCAAAATCACTTGCATCTTCATCCAGAACCTCAAGAACACTATCTACCATAACTGTCACCCTAGAAAGATTGCTTGCGGACCTCAAACCATGAACCACTTGAATGGATGCTACACATTGACTTCCCAGACATGCCTCTAGATCCGTAGATCATTATTTTACATTACTGGAGCAATCTGGACCTCTTTCCTATCACTCTGTCTTTCCTTAACACTGCAAGAACCAGTTCTACTCATATGGCCATAACTTCTTTAGATCTTAATGTGGACCTCCCAAATCTTAACTGGAGCTTCTTCAGACAAAACTCTACATAGCCATATGGTCTGCATACATTGATCTTTATTAATTTTCTCAATATCCTCAACATTCCATTCTTCTAAGTAGGCAGAAAAATAGAAAACAGTTGACATAAATAGCAATAAGGATATGTTGACATCAATAAAAACACTTGTCAGGCACATATTTGCAACATGAATCTAGGTACTTCCTTCGTATCCCATATTGCCTACATACCTTGTATCCATAGGATCAAGACACTTAAATGATAAAGATGAGATGTAGTTCTAAATTTGTTTTATTGATGGGATGATAAAAGAGGATGGATTGATCAGGTTTTCATTGATTGATTGGATTGATTTGATTTTATTTGATAAGTTTGATTGGATTTGATTGATGTGATTTTGATTGATTGATAGATTGGCTTGATTTGATGATTTGATTGGATTTGATGTGATGGATTATTTGATTTAATTGCTTGGATTTTTTGTTGGATATTTGATTTTTTATTTATTTTGGGGAATATTTGATTTTTTTGGATTTTTGAAATGTTTTAATTTTTTTTTGTATTTTTGAAATGTTTTGATTTTTTGGATTTTTGAAATATTTTGATTTTTTTGGATTTTTGAGATATTGAATGTCAATGGATTTACAATTTGGGTAGCCTTTATGCTATATACCAATGACAAGGGGAAACCAAGTCTAGGTGCAAATATGGAGGTATGATTGGATAGAATAAAAGGATAGGTGATAATAACATGGGATGGAAGGCTCACCATAAATGGATGGGATGGAAGACTCACGATAGATGGGTAGATAAGAGGATAGGCCATAGAATACAAATCTCATGATAAATGGATAGATAAAAGGATAAGCTATAATGGATGGATGTATGCCTCATAAGGGAGCTAGGATGTGATCTCCAAAGACTGTTGGATGGGAATAACATGCCCCATTCTAGGTAGTAGACTTAGGATTTTAGATGATAAAGCTTACGACAAAAGGATGACATGATGGATTTTACATGACAAAGCTTATGACAATAGGATGATAAGATGGATTGTTTTGAAAGGGTGGGGTATGTCAAAAGGTATCCAAAACATTTGTCAACATTGTGCCCCCAATCTTCTATTGAAATTAGGGCAGACAACTGAGAGGGGGGGTGAATCAGTTGTCACAAAACTTTATCTTTTGTTGCATTTAATCTTCTTTACCACTTAATAACAGATTAATGATATAACCATAAAATTATGAATCAATAACACATGAGCAGAAACACAATCAACACACATAACACCATGATTTTTACATGGAAACCTGGTTAAGGGAAAAACCATGGTGGGGGTTAACCCACAAGATTTATTCTCTATTAAAAGAATAGAAAAATGGGAAGGCACCTGCCTTCAGGAATGCTGCCCAGAGCTCACTGCTCCAAGAGACTCACTATCTACAAAATATTCACATGGTTAACACTGAAAGGTTGAACTGAGAAACATCTTCTCCATGCCAAGGTTCAATTCCATTGATGCTCACAACACCTCTGCTCTACCCCCAAACACTTATTCACTACCTCTGCATCTTTACACACATTCACACATTTACATGACTTCATTACACTTATTTATACATTAAATCAACTTTGGAATGAACTTCAAAGTCAGCCTTAGAATCATCTATCTAGAACATTCTCCAAGATAGGCATTGTAAGCAATTACATTCACAAGACTTGACTTAATACAAAATGCTACATGCGGACCACTACACTATCAGCCAAACATAGCTGGGAATCAAATCTTCCTCAAACAACATGCCACACTCCATAGAACTTCTCTTAGATCATCCGCAACATGCACCAAGCATTCGGTCAGTCAAGACGGGAAAGAACAGTAACACCCAAGGAGAAATCTTCAACTATGAGCTCAATCCTCAATGTGGACCACCAAAACAATAGGCACACAATCTAGAGACCTTCACAGGCACAATGAAATCAATAAGAACAACTGTACCACCTCAAACCACCAGAATCACTTGCATCTTCATACGAGATCTTAAGAACACTAACTATCATGACTGTCACATTAGATATATTGCTTGCAGACCTCCAAACCATGAACCACTTGAGTTGAGGATACACACCAACATCTCAAACATACCTCTAGATCTGCAGACCATAATAATCTAATGCAGAACAATCTGGACCAAATTCCTATCACTTTGTTACCTCTAAACAACTACAAAACCCAGTTCTACTTAGATGGCCATAACTTCACCAATCCTCCATGCAGACCTCTCAAATATTAACTGGAGAAACTTTAGACAATCCTCTACAAACCCTTTAATTTCCAGACTCTAATCTTCATCTCACTGGGAATACGGAGCAATCTACATTATTGAACTACATTGTCTTCACTATCTCTAACAAAGAGATATGTTGACATCAATGATAACAATGTTGGCAAGAGACACTGTGTGGCTTCATTATTGTTGTCATTGATAGAAACAATGTTTATCCCACACATCCATAGTACATAGTATGTCTTTACCAGAAGTCAGATTGAAGAGTGTTTTGGTCCGGTGAACAAGAACAGAGCATGCAGCAAGGTCTAACAATTAGGTCTGGATCTCTTAGAGGATGTATCTCAGTAAAGTGTGGACTTGGGGAAGTCAAGAGGGGTACCATGACTGCTACATTCCAAAGATTGAGCCTCCAGTGATGAAAGAGTGAAAAGATATGAGCATCTAAGTGTTGGGTTCCTGACAAGCAGAGCAGACTAAGGAAGAACTGACTGGCAAAGCATCAGACTTTAATCCGGATGAGAAATTGATGGTGATCAAGCTTCTTGAGGGATCATTCATGGTTGGTCAACATGATTGATAACTTCTATGTCTATAATCTTGATATGCATCACATATTAAGCATGGATTCAGCTGACAGACCAGTATTTAGTAAATATCTTGAGTATTCCGGTTGCCGACTAGAAAGATGTTGAAATCCTTGGTGCGGATATATATATACTAGATGGATTTCAGTATGACGGTGTGTGGAAGAGTGAGAAGTGTGCGACAAAAGGCAGAGAGAAGTGTGGAAGCACCAATACAAGTCCAGTATGTGACAGAATAGAAGCACTAAAATAGAGGAAGTATGAAGTGCAGTAGATCAGTATATTGAGCCTAACCGGAACTGAACCTCAACACATGTGGATGCCCCTCTTCAGTTCAAACATCTGGTTACCTTCTATATTCTTGTAGACAGTGAGTCTCTTGTAGGCAGTATGCCTCATGTGAGTAGTGTGTTCAGGTAGTGAGCCCTAATTGGCAAGTGCCATTTTATACTTCTTATTCTTTTAACAGAGAATACCATCTTGGGTTAGTCACCCCATGGTTTTTCCCTTAACAGGGTTTTCCATGTCAAAATCATTGTGTTACATGTGTTGATTTTATTTCTGCTCTCATGGTTATGTATGCTTATATGTTTTGATGTTGCACTAATTGTTAAAGAAGAACAAAAAGTTAAAATATTTAAGATAACTGATTCACCCCCCCTCTTAGTTATCTACCTTGTTTCCAACAATTGGTATCAAAGCTAAGTTCCTCTAAATAGAGCCTAACAGCTTGAGGAAGATCTAGGAATCTCAATGGATATGTATGGTATGAGGGAACAACTTCAGTCTGCCCTAGATGATCTTGAGAAATCTCACTCTGAAGTTAATAACCTAAGGGAAAGACTCAAACAAGTTGATGATTTCATAAATGAACTCAAAGAAAAACTGAGTATCTCTGTGAAAAAGAGAAAGGAACTACTTCAACAATTAGCAAATCAAAGTGAAGCTAATGATACTAATGAAGATTTGAATGAGAAAAATAAGTTATGTGAGAAGCTATCAAAAGAGGTCATTATGGTAAGACATGAAATGGAATCAGGGGTTATGAAATTCACCCAAGAAATTGAAGAGAAAAGAAAAATTAAAGATAATCTAAAACAATCTCATGTAGTAAAAGAAGAGACAAAGGATCAGATTGCCATATTTGAAGGAGTTTTTCTTGTCCTTCTTAATCTTCTGTAGATTTTCAAAGAGTTGGTTTACTAGAAGCTCACACAAGTCATAGTCTGCATTCTCCTTTAACATCTGATAGGCTGTGTAGATTGCAGTTCCTGGTACTGAATTTTCCCTACTGGAGTGATAGATTTTGTAACCAATTATCATAGCTGCAAATTTGACATCCGGTTCAATGATGTCATCAACTGTCATAGCTCTCTTGTCAAATTTGGATCCGGTTGCATCACTGACTGTCTAATTTTTGACAGATTTGAGAACAGGTAATCCACCGGATGAGTGCAGACTGGTTACAGCCCTAATTGCGTCCTTGGTGATCTTGAAGGGCTTGTTCAACCATAGGAAGTTGTCATGTACTCTACTTAGTACATACCGGACCCATTCATCTTCTTCAAAACAGGGGAAATGAATGCACTGTGCAAAGTGTTTGTCCTGGATGGCTTTATACTGAGGTTTGATCTCAAAGGAGTCATCTATCAATTGTTTGTGATAGATATCCATCAGTTTTGATTCTCCAAAGTCTTCAAGATTCGCATGGATGTAAACCCTAATATCTTCCGTATGCAATACACCATGAGGAACACTAGAGAAGGCTCCTAGTGGATCTACCTCCAATGATTTATAAGGATGTTTCTTGAATGAGGGGCGAGGTCTATCAGAGATCTTAACTATATTTGGAGTAGCCATTCTTCAAGGATTTGCAGTGAGGTAATGAAAAACAGAGAATACCTTATGCACCTTCGATTTGCACGGAGTGATTGGATTGATTTCTTTATGCAATGACTTCGGCAGGAGATCCTTGGTGTGCTTGATGAATCTTGTTGCAGAGCTCCACTATTCGCTTCTTCTTGAGTGCAGAATGAGCAAATGACTTTTGAGAAATCCCTTATATTGCTCCGCGAACCCTAATATCTGTCTACAATAAATGCTTCACCTACATTAATCCGGTTTGCCTTGTCTGGATAGCTTGGAGTATCCCGGATTAGTCCTGATCTGCAAATATCATCCGGATCTTTCAATCATGAATAAATCAAGCTAACATATTACAAGAACATCCCAAACACTCTGTCCAATCCGCAGAACAAGATAGTGCACTTCCAGATCTCTCCAGACCTTTTTGTAATCCTTTGTCATACCGGAGCATCTCCCTGATCAGGTCTTATTTGATCGATCACAGCTTCTTCATAACTCCATGCGGTCCTCTGAAAACTTGACTGAAGCATCTCAAGACTCATATCTGCAAACCCTTTAATCCGCATCTTGTGCCACATCCGGCACCACTTGTTTGGCTGGGGGAACAGGATTTTCTTTGAGTCTCCCCCTGAGCCTGAGCTCACTTTTTAATTTCCGGAAGAAATATCAGCACTAGAGTCTGGTGCGGATCCAACCTCTACATTCTCTGAACTTTTCTTCACCCAAATCTTGCTCATCTGATTCCTAACTTCATCCGCATTCATCTTTTGTTTACCCTTGTCTTGATTCTGATTATACACCAGACCTCTTTTGTCCTGATTCTTGTTTCTGCAGACTTTAGCATTATGACCGGACCTATTGCAGATTTGGCAAATAACATTTCTTTGCATATTTGACTGATATCCTCTTGATCTGCATTGATTAGCCATATGACCTACTCTATTGCATGTAAAGCATCTACCTTTGGATGATTTGTTTACTTGCATAATTCTGCATTCATGGGATTTGTGTCCATACCTTTTGCAGTTGAAGCACTGTCCAGAGAAGGATGAATTAATCTGATTCATTCTCATTCTGCACTGATTAGCTTTGTGACCAAAGTGGTTGCAGCTGTGGCAGTATCCATTGAAGGATGGATATCTTTGAGCATTTGGTTGTCTTACCGGAGGTCTTCTAGGCCTGCTCCTTGGATTTTCTGATCCAAGATTCCTCTGACCAGATTCGGAGATTTCTCCTTTCTCATATCCCAAACCATACTTGTCATCTGTCCTCTTTTGACTTCCAAGAAGAACTTCAAGTTGAGCAGAACTTATCTTGAATTTCTCTTTATATTCATTTGCTGTTTGAAGGTCTCTTTTGAGAGAGGCAATTTGATCCTCAAGTTTTTCTTCATTATCTTTGGCATCTTCAAGATCAGATTCAAGATGTCTGATAATCCTGTCCATCTGGTGGCATTCTTCTGATTTATCTTTAAGAGATTGTCTTAGATTGTCTTCAGCCTTTCTTTTTTCTTCAATCTCTTGAGTAAACTTTATAGTTCCTGATTCCATTTCATGTCTTAACATAATGACTTCTTTTGATAACTTTTCACATAACTTGGTTTGCTCAGTCAATTCTTCATTTGTATTGCTTTCTTCACTTTGTCTTGCCAACTGTTGGAGCAGCTCCTTTCTCTTTTTCATAGAGAGACTTAATTTGTCTTTTAATTCTCTCATGAATTCATCAGCCTGTTTGAGTCTTTCCTTTAATTCATTGACTTCAGAATTTAACTGTTCAAGATCCTCAAGAGCAGTCTTGAGTTGCTCCCTTAAACCATATGCATCCATTTGAACTCCCAGATCTTCCTCAAGCTGTTAGGCTCTATTAGGAGGAACTTAGCTCTGATACCAATTGTTGATAACTGAGAGGGGGGGTGAATCAGTTATCCTAATTATTTCCCTTATTAAACTTTCTTATTAATTAATGCAGCATTGAATCAAGCACAAAAACATTACCATGAAATAAGAAACACATAACACAGTATTTTTGACGTGGAAACCCTGTTAAGGGAGAAAACCACGGGGTGATTAACCCAAAATTATTCTCTGTTAGAAGAATAGGAAATTACAAAATGGCACTTGCCAATTAGGGCTCACTGCCCGAGCACACTGCTCACAAGAGGCCCACTGCCTACAAGAAGACACACTATCTACAAAGTGATAAGAATCACAGTCTTGAACTGATTGAAAGCATCTGCATATGCTGGAGTTCAGTTCCGGTTAGGCTCAGTACACTGATCTGCTGCACTTCATCTTTCCTCTGTTCTTTATTCTGCTATCTTTCACATACCGGATCCTTTTTGCTACTTCTGCTCTGTTCTGTACTTCTTCACATATATCTTCACACCATCACACCCTTCACAACTAAATCCATCCTCTATATATATCCACACAAGTAATTTCATCACCTTTCTAGTCGGCATCCGGAACAGTCTAGTTTCTTACAAACTCTTGTTCTGTCGGCTGAATCCTTCCTCACCAAGCAATGCGGATCAAGCATATACTTGTAGATATAATTAATCATGTCAGCCAAACATGATTCATGCCTTCACAACCTCTATCATCAACAGTAACACATCCGGAAAGTAGTTTGATACTCTGTCAGTCAGTTCTTCCTCTGTTTTCACTGTCTCTCAGGAATCCGGTACTCAACTATTCATATCTTTTTCCTTGTCCATCACCGGAGGATAAATCCTTGGAATATACCACTCAAGGTAGTCCTCTTGACTTCCCCAAATCCGCACTGCACCAAGACACTTCCTCTGAGAGATCCGGATCAATCTGTCGGACCTTGCCACATGCTCTGTTCTTGTTCACCGGACCACAACAATCTTTATTCTGACTTCCGGTAGAGACACATTATGACTTGCGGATATGTGGGATGACCTTTGTTGCCATCAATGACAACAACCATGAATCCATATAGTGTCTCTTGCCAACAATCTCCCCCTTTGGCATTGATGGCAACACTTAGTGAAAAATGACTAAGTGTTTACACTATGCTCCCCCTTTGCTGATGCTTTGTCTTTATATATAATTTCTGGAACTCCCCCTTAATTGGATTCCTCATTTTTCACTGCTCCTCACTCCCCCTTTGACATCAATGGCAAAGGGTAGGGTCCGCATATCAAAATTTTCAAAAATTTTCTATACATAGCCGCATATTTACATACTCACATATACTGAAGAATGTCTGCAAAGGATGTCTGCAATTGGATCATTTCTGTAGCCCAACTTTGCTTCATTCTATCCAAAATTGAAATGTGACCACTCAACAAAAATGCAAAAGCTTCTGCCCTCTTGAGATCTGTCGGATCATTTGTTTGGGCGGTGGTCTGAGCATCACTGATGGCCTCATGCATAGTTTCTAACTTAGGGATTATAATCCGTCTAAGTTCTCCCATCCGGTTAGTGATGTTCTTCCTTTCCTTCTCAAGATTCTTTATTTCATTCAAGACTGCAATAGTCTGACATTCTTGATTTATTATGGAGGAAGAGAGAGGATCAAAACTTTGAGATAAGCTTTGTAGCTTGTCCTGTTCCTCTTTTATTTTCTTATCAATTGCTGCTGTTGCCTTTGACCAGGATATACAAAATTTGTAGATGTCACCGCCATCCTTAAGAGCATTCTCTAAGCTCTTTATTCCAATGCTCACAATCTTCCTATCTTTAGAGATTAATTCTAATACTTCTGAAAATCTTTTATCCAAAAATTCCTTCCGGACCTTTTCTTCAGCTGATTTTTCTAGAGAATCAAAATGTGTATCAACACTGCTGACTAAGGTTTTTAGATTACCGGAAGAGGAGGCTGTCGGATCTATCTGGATTGATGGCATAATCTTTACAAGTACTCCGGAAGCAGCCTCTATCAACTCACAGTCTTCCATATGAGACTTCAGGAGTTTTTCATTTGCCTTGGCATTTGCAAATGAAGCTATCTTCATTGTTTGTACTGGAGAGAGAGAGTCAAAGTCGAATGGGCCTTTTAGAAGCTCCGGTTCATCAATCTCTAAAGTTTCTTTGCTCAAAAATTGTTGAATAGTTTGTGCAGTGTCTCTTGCCGGAGACAGATGTTTCTTTTCTTCTGCAGTCTTGGAACTGTCAACCTCTTTGTCTTTCACCACTGCTTCCTTCTCCTGTAATTTCTCTTCTTCTTTGGATCCGGAGACTGTAGGGGAAACCGGAGGAGAGATGCTAGCTTGTTCATAGGCCACTTCTTCTGGAGCAGAGGGTTCCAAGTCCTCAGCTGTTTCTGTACCTAAGTCCTCTACAACAGGAAGATTGAACCTTTTGAAGGCCTTCCGGAGGATCTCTTCTGTCTCTTGGGCCACTTTGTCAGTCTCACCAAGCATGAGTTGATTCATCCTGGCTTTACTTCTGAACTCATCTTTGCAGTCCTTGAAGATTATGTTCATTGTCTTGGGATCAATTTGAGGATATAGCTGAATAGCTATCTGCTCCCGAATCTCAAGATCTTTTGCATGAGCATTGTTCTTTCTTACTTCTAATTCCTTTTCTAGGCTTTTAGGAATAAGAGATATGATCTCAATGAAAGCCTTATTATATATGTTCAGATATTTGACTGTGGCTTCCTGCAGAGTCTTTTGGTCAGCCTCACTGAAGTCATCATAAGATTCAGTCATTGGTTGAAGGTTTCCATCCACCGTGACCGACTTGATTACATTTTCTAGAGACAGAGTGGGCTTTTCAACAAATACCTCTGCCATTTCATCCTTGTCTTGTCCTGAGGAGGGTTTACCGGATCCTTTCTTCTTCTGCTTCTTTATTTCTTTTACTCCCTCATCTGACTCTGTTTCCTCTTCATCCTTTTGGCTTTTATAAGCCCTTGTGGCTTTTGTCTTGGATCTTTTACCGGATGCCTGGACTTCCGGTTTTGAACTTTTGGTTGAGGGAGGTGCAGATCTTTTTGATGATCTAGTCCGGGTGGGAGTTTCAACCAGAACACTTTCTTTACTTTTCTCTTCTTCCTTAGCCTTCCTCCTCTTTTCCCGGCTGGCATCAAGTGCCTCTTTTGAGATGCCTAGGCCTTGAGCAATATGCTCAACTTCTTTTCTTACCTTCCTCTTTATCTCCGGTTCCCTGAGTTCTACATGTAACTTTACACTCAGTTCCTCAAAGGTTCCAAACCTTTCTGCCTTAGGATCTTTGGGCTGGCTTAGCATGTGTTGAACATGCAGCTCTACTATCTATTCATCCACTTCATACCCCATGGGCATGATCCAAACAGTCCTTGGCTCTACTGCCTCCATTAGACACTGATCTGTTTCAACCATGAAGCATACTGTGTCTTTGTACTTTTCTACAAAGGATTGGGGTATTCTTTCTCTTGCATGCATCATGCTTTGGAAGTTTTTGAAGTATCCCCATAGAGCTGTATTTCTTGCTTTGGCATCCCCAAGTCCATGCAAATAGTCTCTGATTTGGATGGCAACCGGTCTGTCATTTTGCCATACCCATCCACTGGATCCGGGAAGCTCATTCATGTAGTAAAAGAAGAGACAAAGTATCAGATTGCCATATTTGAAGGAGTTTTTCTTGTCCTTCTTAATCTTCTGCAGATTTTCAAAGAGTTGGTTTACTAGAAGCTCGCACAAGTCATAGTCTGCATTCTCCTTTAACATCTGATAGGCTGTGTAGATTGCAGTTCCCGGTACTGAATTTTCCCTACTGGAGTGATAGATTTTGTAACCAATTATCATAGCTGCAAATTTGACATCTGGTTCAATGATGTCATCAACTGTCATAGCTCTCTTGTCAAATTTGGATCCGGTTGCATCACTGACTGTCTGATTTTTGACAGATTTGAGAACAGGTAATCCACCGGATGAGTGCAGACCGGTTACAGCCCTAATTGCGTCCTTGGTGATCTT
This sequence comes from Cunninghamia lanceolata, assembly GCA_027924645.1. NCBI lineage: Eukaryota > Viridiplantae > Streptophyta > Pinopsida > Cupressales > Cupressaceae > Cunninghamia > Cunninghamia lanceolata. Next base: position 4,896,000 of record BSBN01000165.1, on the reverse strand, counting down.
GAAGGGCTTGTTCAACCATAGGAAGTTGTCATGTACTCTACTTAGTACATACCAGACCCATTCATCTTCTTCAAAACAGGGGAAATGAATGCACTGTGCAAAGTGTTTGTCCTGGATGGCTTTATACTGAGGTTTGATCTCAAAGGAGTCATCTATCAATTGTTTGTGATAGATATCCATCAGTTTTGATTCTCCAAAGTCTTCAAGATTCGCATGGATGTAAACCCTAATATCTTCCGTATGCAATACACCATGAGGAACACTAGAGAAGGCTCCTAGTGGATCTACCTCCAATGATTTATAAGGATGTTTCTTGAATGAGGGGCGAGGTCTATCAGAGATCTTAACTATATTTGGAGTAGCCATTCTTCAAGGATTTGCAGTGAGGTAATGAAAAACAGAGAATACCTTATGCGCCTTCGATTTGCACGGAGTGATTGGATTGATTTCTTTATGCAATGACTTCGGCAGGAGATCCTTGGTGTGCTTGATGAATCTTGTTGCAGAGCTCCACTATTCACTTTTTCTTGAGTGCAGAATGAGCAAATGACTTTTGAGAAATCCCTTATATTGCTCCGCGAACCCTAATATCTGTCTGCAATAAATGCTTCACCTACATTAATCCGGTTTGCCTTGTCTGGATAGCTTGGAGTATCCCGGATTAGTCCTGATCTGCAAATATCATCCGGATCTTTCAATCATGAATAAATCGAGGTAACATATTACAAGAACATCCCAAACAATCTGTCCAATCCGCAAAACAAGATAGTGCACTTCCGGATCTCTCCGGACCTTTTTGTAATCCTTTGTCATACCGGAGCATCTCCCTGATCAGGTCTTATTTGATCGATCACAGCTTCTTCATAACTCCATGCGATCCTCTGAAAACTTGACTGAAGCATCTCAAGACTCATATCTGCAAACCCTTTAATCCGCATCTTGTGCCACATCCGGCACCACTTGTTTGGCTGGGGGAACAGGATTTTCTTTGAGTCTCCCCCTGAGCCTGAGCTCACTTTTTAATTTCTGGAAGAAATATCAGCACCAGAGTCTGGTGCGGATCCAACCTCTACATTCTCTGAACTTTTCTTCACCCAAATCTTGCTCATCTGATTCCTAACTTCATCCGCATTCATCTTTTGTTTACCCTTGTCTTGATTCTGATTATACACCGGACCTCTTTTGTCCTGATTCTTGTTTCTGCAGACTTTAGCATTATGACCGGACCTATTGCAGATTTGGCAAATAACATTTCTTTGCATATTTGACTGATATCCTCTTGATCTGCATTGATTAGCCATATGACCTACTCTATTGCATGTAAAGCATCTACCTTTGAATGATTTGTTTACTTGCATAATTCTGCATTCATGGGATTTGTGTCCATACCTTTTGCAGTTGAAGCACTGTCCGGAGAAGGATGAATTAATCTGATTCATTCTCATTCTGCACTGATTAGCTTTGTGACCAAAGTGGTTGCAGCTGTGGCAGTATCCATTGAAGGATGGATATCTTTGAGCATTTGGCTGTCTTACCGGAGGTCTTCTAGGCCTGCTCCTTGGATTTTCTGATCCAAGATTCTTCTGACCGGATCTGGAGCTTTCTCCTTTCTCATATCCCAAACCATACTTGTCATCTGTCCTCTTTTGACTTCCAAGAAGAACTTCAAGTTGAGCAGAACTTATCTTGAATTTCTCTTTATATTCATTTGCTGTTTGAAGGTCTCTTTTGAGAGAGGCAATTTGATCCTCAAGTTTTTCTTCATTATCTTTGGCATCTTCAAGATCAGATTCAAGATGTTTAATAATCCTGTCCATCTGGTGGCATTCTTCTGATTTATCTTTAAGAGATTGTCTTAGATTGTCTTCAGCCTTTCTTTTTTCTTCAATCTCTTGAGTAAACTTTATAGTTCCTGATTCCATTTCATGTCTTAACATAATGACTTCTTTTGATAACTTTTCACATAACTTGGTTTGCTCAGTCAATTCTTCATTTGTATTGCTTTCTTCACTTTGTCTTGCCAACTGTTGGAGCAGCTCCTTTCTCTTTTTCATAGAGAGACTTAATTTGTCTTTTAATTCTCTCATGAATTCATCAGCCTGTTTGAGTCTTTCCTTTAATTCATTGACTTCAGAATTTAACTGTTCAAGATCCTCAAGAGCAGTCTTGAGTTGCTCCTTTAAACCATATGCATCCATTTGAACTCCCAGATCTTCCTCAAGCTGTTAGGCTCTATTAGGAGGAACTTAGCTTTGATACCAATTGTTGATAACTGAGAGGGGGGGGGTGAATCAGTTATCCTAATTATTTCCCTTATTGAACTTTCTTATTAATTAATGCAGCATTGAATCAAACACAAAAACATTACCATGAAATAAGAAACACATAACACAGTATTTTTGACGTGGAAACCCTATTAAGGGAGAAAACCACGGGGTGATTAACCCAAAATTATTCTCTGTTAGAAGAATAGGAAATTACAAAATGGCACTTGCCAATTAGGGCTCACTGCCCGAGCACACTGCTCACAAGAGGCCCACTGCCTACAAGAAGACACACTGTCTACAAAGTGATAAGAATCACAGTCTTGAACTGATTGAAAGCATCTGCATATGCTGGAGTTTAGTTCCGGTTAGGCTCAGTACACTGATCTGCTGCACTTCATCTTTCCTCTGTTCTTTATTCTGCTATCTTTCACATACCGGATCCTTTTTGCTACTTCTGCTCTGTTCTGTACTTCTTCACATATATCTTCACACCATCACACCCTTCACAACTAAATCCATCCTCTATATATATCCACACAAGTAATTTCATCACCTTTCTAGTCGGCATCCGGAACAGTCTAGTTTCTTACAAACTCTTGTTCTGTCGGCTGAATCCTTCCTCACCAAGCAATGCGGATCAAGCATATACTTGTAGATATCATTAATCATGTCGGCCAAACATGATTCATGCCTTCACAACCTCTATCATCAACAGTAACACATCCGGAAAGTAGTTTGATACTCTGTCAGTCAGTTCTTCCTCTGTTTTCACTGTCTCTCAGGAATCCGGTACTCAACTATTCATATCTTTTTCCTTGTCCATCACCGGAGGCTAAATCCTTGGAATATACCACTCAAGGTAGTCCTCTTGACTTCCCCAAATCCGTACTACACCAAGACACTTCCTCTGAGAGATCCGGATCAATCTGTCAGACCTTGCCACATGCTCTGTTCTTGTTCACCGGACCACAACAATCTTTATTCTGACTTCCGGTAGAGACACATTATGACTTGCAGATATGTGGGATGACCTTTGTTGCCATCAATGACAACAACCATGAATCCATATAGTGTCTCTTGCCAACAATAAGACTACCATAAAATGGATAGAATAATCAGGCATCTGGAATCTAATCTTGAAGAAGCTAGAGATAATGAAGAACAACTTGAGAATTAGATAGACACTCTCAAAAGGGATCTTCAAATATCAAATGAATACAAAGAGAAATTCAAGATAAGCTCTGCTCAACTTGAAGTTCTTCTTGAAAGCCAAAAGAGGGTAGATGACAAGCATGGCTTGGGGTATGAGAAAGGTGAAAGCTCCAGATCTAGTCAGAAGAACTCTGGGACATGAAATCCAAGGAACATGCCTAGAAGACCTCCGATAAGGCAACCAAATGCTCAAAGACATCCATCCTTCAATGGATATTGCTACAATTGCAATAACTTTGGTCATAAAGCAAATCAGTGCAGAAGGAGAATGAATCAAACTAATTCATCTTTCTCCAGACAGTGTTTTAACTATAAAAGGTATGGTCACAAATCTCATGAATGTAGAAATATGAAAATAAACAATTCATTCAATGGTAGATGCTTTGCATGCAATAGAATGGGACATATGGCTAATCAATGTAGATCAAGAGGATACCAATCAAATATGTAAAGAAATGTTGTTTGTTACAATTGCAATAGATCTAGTCATATTGCCAAATTCTGTAGAAGTAAGAACCAGGGTAAAAAGGGTCCGGTGCATCATAATCAAAATCAAGACAAAGGACAAGAAAAAATGAATGCGGATAAAGTTCAAAGGGAGATGAACAAGATTTGGGTGAAGAGAAATACAAAAAATGTTGGGGATGGATCCGTACCAGAATCTAGTGTTGATATTCCTTCTAGAAACTAAATTAGATGAGCTCTAGCTTAGGGAGAGTCACAAAGGAAAATAAATTCCCCCAGCCAATTAATTGGTGCCTAAATTTGGCACATCAAATGCTGCGGATTAAAGGGTTCTGAGAGATATATCTAAATAACTATCGGTAAAAATATGAAAGATCCGCAAGGACCTTTGAAGAGTTTAATCATCCAAGACTGATTCGGTTTGACAGCCATCCGGCAAAAGTAGGATTTTCACAGTTAGATCCCGTGTGATTTGAAATTGAAATATCTTGATCTGCCGATAAATGGGATGATTCGAGGAAAGGAGATACATTTTCAATTATCACTAAAAATAATTCTAAGTGCATCTCAGTGATCCGGAAAGATCTCTCTCAGAACAAGGCAATTGAAATGACTTAAGTTGTGCATTTATTGCAATATGAAATTAGGGTTTGCACAGAGATAAAAGGGTTCTTTTATTCATCATTTGCACATTTGCATTCGAGAAGAAGAAAGAAAGAGCTCTGCAAACAAGATTGCTTCAACCCTCTCAAAGATCAATCACAAAATCTAATTCAACCAACGATCTTTTCTAGCTCATATTGTGAACCCTAGAAATGTAAAAAGGTATTTCCGTTCTTAAGCATCTCTCTCTTAATCTTTTTACAAGATGGCTACTCCAAATGTTTTTAAGATCACTGATAGGCTACGCCCAAAGTTTAAGAAACATCCTTACAAATCCCTGGAAGTTGATCCCTTAGGCACATTCTCTAGCATTCCGCATGGGGTTCTACACGTAGAAGATGTTAGGGTATACATACACACCAATATTGAGGAATTTGGGGAATCCAAGCTGATGGATATCTATCATAAGCAATTAATAGATGAAACATTTGAACTTAAACCTCAATACAAGGCCATCCGGGATAAGCATTTTGGACATTACATCCACTTTCCCTATTTTGTAGAGGATGAATGGGTATGATATGTTCTTAGCAGAATACATGACAACTTCATGTGGTTAATGAGGCCATTCAAGATAACAAAAGATGCCATTAGGGCAATAACCAGATTGCACTCATCTGGTGGGTTTCCTGCTCTCAAATCTGTCAAGAATCAGATAGTAAGTGAGGCTACCGGATCAAAGTTTGACAAGAGAGAAATGACAATAGAAGATATCATAGATCTGGATATCAAATTTTCCTCTATGATAATTAGCTATAAAATATATCATTCTAGTAGGGAGAACTCTGTATCCGAAACTATAATTTATACTGCATATCAGATGCTAAGGGAAAATGCAGACTATGATCTTTGCGAACTTCTTTTGAGCCAACTGTTAGAAAATTTGTAGAAAATAAAGAAGGATAAGAAGAACTCATTTAAGTATGGTGGCCTAATACTATGTCTCTTCTTTTACTATATGAATGAGCTACCTGGAACAAGTGGCTGGGTATGGCAAAATGACAGACCGGTTGCCATACAAATCAGAGATTATATGTATGGGCTCGGTGATACCAAGGCTCAAAGCACAGCACTTAGGGGATATTTCAAGAACTTCCAAGGTATGATGCAGGCCAAAGAAAGAATTCCTTAGACAATAGTTGAAAAATATAAGAACACAGTGTGTTTTATGGTAGACATTGATCAATGCCTAATGGAGGCAATAGAGCCTAGAATAGTCTGGATTATGCCAATGGGCTATGAGGTAGATGAGAAAATCCTAGAACTACATGTCCAACACTTGCTGAGTTAGCCTAAGGACCCTGAGGTAGAAAGGTTTGGAACCTATTGGATCTTTCTCTCCAAATAGGTAGAGGATTTACCAATTCCAATGCACAGGTAGATTTGGCCAACAAATACAGGAGGTTACGTGAGCTGCCTCCCCTTCACTTCTGGTTTTGCCACACCAAGGGGGGTATCCCTATAGCTAAAGATTTAACTTTGACTCACCCAATAGAAAGATTTATCTTTACAACAACATGCAAAATACTCTCATGTTTGGACCAAGATTTGCATGATAAGTCACTAGGCTGGCAATGTTCTTGGACATATCTAACTGGTTGTGGATGAGAGTATGTAGGGGTCCTATTTCTACTCCTACAAACTAACAGTTTGTAGACTTGAAATGATTTGTTTTATATTTTAGATGCAAGACAAGGGGTTTTGGATCATAACTACTACACCAGGGCAAACCAGTGCCTATCTCAGGGCAATAGAGTCAACTAGACATATACAAGTGAATGATTTGCACTGGCATTCAAGTTTCAAGGGGTCAGATTGGTGCTTGCCTTACAAACACCACCCAAGAATGAGTCTTTAGCTACCTCTACTTACAAATATCCCTGCTGCCATACATTCTTCCTCATACTTAACCTAAAATAGTTTAATCCACTCCTTGAATGGAGGTCAAAAGTTAAGCATGCAATATAGAAATCTATATCCTAGAATCTAAGGAACCCTTAGCGACCGGATTCAAAATATGGGATGCATACAAAAAATGGAGACAAACAACTAAACACATGCAACAATGCATTTTTCATATAAAACAACATGAGACTAAACATGTGTACAACATGCACTCAAATGCAACTCAAACTCACAACAGAGATAAAACAGTAAAGGAAATGCTCTGTCTTTCATTATTTCCCCCAAAAATTTTCCCAAGTCTTCAACCCCCAGAAAAATGAGTGACACAGTCCTCTTATACATTAAGAACATGCACTAAGCAATTAATTACATGTTTTCAAAATGCTGCCAGTTACAATGCACCATCAAAATGGTGCCAAGAATATTCAATGTAGCCATGAGAAGAAGAGGAAAGGAGCAGTTGAATTTGGGAAGTGTGCCACCACTTGAAGATTTTCTCCTTTAAGATGGTAGCTAGCCTGTCAATCTATCGACCCATACCTCTACACTTTTACCATTAATGGCCAACCTACCAGCAGCCTCTGGAAATGCAGCAGTTGCGTGCTCTAAAGATTCTTTCTATTTGAAATGCAACTGTGAACACACAGAAAAATTACTCCTGCTCTGAAGATTTGAAATAGGCCATCAATTCCATCCTTGCTGCCGAGATCAATGGCTCCAAACCGTGCTGAAAAGTTGTTGGCCAATTAAAATGTGCCACACAGGCAACTTTTTCCCATCGCAAACTTTTCAAAGCTTGAACAAACATTTCTACCTTTTTTGCCTTCAAATCCTTGCATATGTAGTTGTATATACATACAACTGACTTGGACATGTGGCAACCTGCCATTGGATCACCATTGATGAATATTTGCATCTCCATCGGTCATTGGAAAGACCCTGGAAGTGTCTGCTGATAGGCACTGTCCTGCCGACGAGCCATTGTATCTTCTTTTACATCTGTGGTTACATATGAGATTGTATGCACATATAATCACTCTGCATACAAGTGCAGACCCTAAATCTTTATAAAACAATTTGAAATTACAATCGGGTCCGGGCCTTGTATCTTTTCCTTTCGCATATCTCCTTGTATATTGCATATACAAATACAATATACATACAACCACAGGATACATTGCATTTATCAGCTAGATTGGAATAAATTTTGAATCTAGCGTTGTATCTTATCCTTTGCATCTCTCATTGTATATCACATATACAATGCACAATATACAACCCACGGACCCCAACCTGAAATCTGCCAAAACACATTTTCCTTTCACATCCGAGTTGTATGTGTGCCCTTTGTACATTGCATTGTATATCGCACATACATACAACCCATAGAACATACAACTACGTGGGCCCCACTAGGTTCTTGAAGAATGTTGACTTTAACCGCAACATGCTTGTATATTTCCTTTGCATCTACTTGTTGTATGTTTGATTGTATATTGGGTACATACAACCCCAATATACAATGACGGATTTCACTTGGTTCATACCACAAATTTGAAACAATCTTGATTTTGGCCTTTGTATGCTCCATTATATATGCCATTATACATCGGGAACATACAACCCATGATACAAAGGAATGCATTGACTTTTCAACCCTACTTTTCTACCAATACTCGCCAAGTACAATTTGATAACATTTGAAGTCCAGGATTGTATATTCTGCTTTGTATGTTTGATTGCATGTGCAAACATACAATTGTATATATATACAATTAGTGGACCCCATCCTTTGCATCTTGCCTTGCATGTATCCTTATTTTCATCAGCCTATCAGCGGGACCATGGAATGAGATGCCAATAATCACTGTCTTGCCAAAAAGCATTGAATGTGACCCTTGTATATGCATCGGCCCATCGGAGAGAGCTTGAATTGGGCCGCCGATGCACTGTGTCACACCGATAAAACCTTTGTATGTCCACCCTTGCATCTCACCATTGTATATCGAATATACAACCACATATATACAACAATATATACAAAGGACCCGATCTACATTTGCCTTTGTATATGGCCAAGATACAACATACAATGCATAAAAATATGAAGGTTGATAGACTTAGAATTTTGAGGGTTTAAATAAAAAGACCAATAGATTTTCAAGCTCAAAACCCTAACCCTAGGTAGGCACCAACATTGGTTCTGTCTGGGGACATATGCCTCTTGCAGGCATGGCGAGAACCGTAGATCTCTGGGATGTAGATCGGACCTTATCCATTGGGCCATAGAGTCAAGCACTGCACCAACCTACATCACAGATTACATTTTTTGAAAGGAAAAACCAGTAGCCTCCCGTGTCAAATACCTAATTTTCATCTGATTTTACTGGATCAAGCCTGACGATATTGCCTCTATCAAACTACACTTTAAAATCCAGTATTGATCCACATACATTGTCATACCCTTTAGCATCAGGCAATGTGTGAATGTTATATTCATCAAACAATGCACTTTCATATGAAATATAACACATATTATCATTTGTATCAGCAATATGCATTGTAAAATGATCTCCCAGCTGGACTAAAAACTGAAAGTACTCAAAGTCCACCATATAGCTAGGATCGTCAGGCCTCATTTTATCATAAGTTAGCATATCAAAGAAAAGGCTTTCATATTCATATTTGTGCACTTCATGCAAACATCCTCTAGCTGCACCAAACAGGAAAGGCTCAGACTCAGGCACCTCCTTGCAACAATCTTCATGATATATGTTGGTCTCTCTTTCATCAGGATGAAATTCAGAATCCTTATCAATAACAATTCTTAGATTTTCACTATACTCAAACAGATCCTTCTCAACATACGTATCATTTGCATGGAAGAGGGTTGATCCAAGTGTTTCAATTTCATTACAGTATGCCACTGGTTCATGGGCAGCTAGACATGCATTTTCATTACCAATGAATTCCTTGTGTGGAGGAGTATCAGCCTGTGTGTCATAAACAAAACAATAATCAAATAAAGAACAATCATGCTCAACACTACTGCTTGTTTCAATCTCTGATTGCTCTTCATCATCTCCATGTGTTTGAATAAAAGACAATGATTCAAACATGGAATTGCTTCTTTGTTTGCTTATTTCTTCTCTATCTTGTGCACAATACTCACAATCATCTCCACAAACCCAATCTAACAAGTATTCATTGCTGTCCATAACCTCATCATTGTTTTCAGAACCATATACCTCAACCTTGAAATGGGAGTCACCACTGATCCTCTTGTTAGCATCCTTAACTGGTGACAGTTGAGCATTGTTATCAGCATTATGTTCAAACATAGTAGCATTGTCAACTTCTATATTTTCATTTTCACATTTATCTTCAAATGATGCCATGATCATTTGGTCATTTGCAACTAGACAATTGCTATTCATACCAAAGCCTCTGGACATGGAATTCTGTATGTGCACATCCCTCATTTTTTCTGTATTTCTAAAAATTTGTATGCCATCTGCACACTTATTATCTTGAATTCCCTCAACATTGCACTAGAGCCCTTTTCAAAAGCTTCAAAGTATATGCCAATGTAGGCTGGAGTATAAGGTTTGAAGTCTTCAAGGATTTGTGAAAGGGCAACTGCAAATCTATGACTAAAATCAATACTGGGCTCTTCATCTTGTCTTCTAATTTCCATTAATCTTGCAACAAGATCAGCAGGTTCCCTTGCAAACTCCTTTCTAAAACAATCAATAAGCTTATCCCAATAGGTAAAGAACTTCTTAGGAAAGCTCAAATACCAATCTCTAGCTCTTGCACCAAAGGATCTAACAAAAAACCTCATCCACATGTCCTCATCTCGAAATGAGTGTTTCTCCATAAAACTATGAAAGTTTTGGATATGTGCACCCCCATCACACACACTATGTCCACTAAATCTAGGCATCTGATTATAAATCTGAGTAGGCATACCTTCAACTTTATAGTCAACCCATGACAAATCTAGTTGGTCATACAAAGGATCAAAAGAGATGACAAGAGGTTTAGCATTTTGACTGGCAGACACAACAGGGTTATTATTTAGCTGAGCTTGTCTAGCCTCTAAGGATATCAACCTTTTCTTTATCTCTTCAATTTTTTTACACAACATTCCATCCCCCTCTTGGCTGAGCATGGGTGTATACATAATTGGATTCATGAAAATTTCAATCTTAGACATCTTATGTCTACCTAAAACCTAAGGCTTCCCCCTGGCATTTAACTTATGCAATAAAACAACAAATACAAGTGGGAAGAAGCCGTGTACCTTTTCTCATCCAAATGCTGAAGTCTTGAACAAAATATTTTTAGATCACAACAACATACATTGTCCTTTCATGTGCACTAAGAACTTTTTTACAGAGTCGCCACCTCTCCAAAAAGGATAAAATTTTCAAACAACTGAAAGCTCATCATAGAACAAATATTTCTCTAAGTTCATTCCACTAACAGAGCACCATTATTCACATGAAATTTCGAGATATGCAGAAATGATTTCACACTATTCAACTTTATCCCCAGTAGAGTCGCCACTTTGTTGGTGACTCGGATGGGCAAAAAGATAAGACCTTTTAATTCAAGTCCTTAGCAGAGTCACCACTTTGTTGGATCTTTCTCTCCGAATCAGCAGAGGGTTTGCCAATTCTAATGCATAGGTAGATTTGGCCAACAAATACAGGAAGTTGCGTGAGCTGCCTCCCCTTCACTTCTAGTTCTGTCGCACTAAGGGGGGTATCCCTATAGCTCAAGATTTAACTTTGACTCACCCAATAGAAAGATTTAGCTTTACAACAACATACAAACTACTCTCATGTTTGGACCAAGATTTGCATGATAAGTCACTAGGCTGGCAATGTTCTTGGACATATCTAACTGGTTGTGGATGAGAGAATGCAGGGGTCCTATTTCTACTCCTACAAACTAACAAGTTGTAGACTTGAAATGATTTGTTTTATATTTGGGATGCAAGACAGGGGGTTTTGGATCATAACTACTACACAAGGGCAGACCAGTACCTATCTCAAGGCAATAGAGTCAACTAGACGTATACAAGTGAATGATTTGCACTGGCACTCAAGTTTCAAGGGGTCAGATTGGTGCTTGCCTTACAAACACCACCCAAGAATGAGTATTTAGCTACCTCTACTTACAAATATCCCTACTACCATACATTCTTCCTCATACTTAACCTAAAACAGTTTAATCCACTCCTTGAATGGAGGTCAAAAGTTAAGCATGCAATATAGAAATCTATATCCTAGAATCTGAGGAACCCTTAGCAACCAGATTCAAAAGAAGGGATACATACAACAAATGGAGACAAACAACTATACACATGAAACAATGCATTTTTCATTTAAAAACAACATGAGACTAAACATGTGTGCAACATGCACTCAAATGTAACTCATAAACTCACAACAGAGATAAAACAACAAAGGAAATGCTTTGTCTTTTGTTATTTCCCCCAAAAATTTGCCCAAGTCTTCAATCCCTAGAAAAATGAGTAACACAGTCCTCTTATACGTTAAGAATGTGCACTCAACAATTAATTACATGTTGTTTTCAAAATGCTACCAGATACAATGCACCATCAAAATGGCGCCAAGAACATTCAATGTAGCTGTGAGAAGAAGAGGAAAGGAGCAGTTGAATTTAGGAAGTGTGCCACCATTTGGAGATTTTCTCCTTTAAGATGGTAGCTGGCCTGTCAATCCATCGACCCATACCTCTATACTTTTTTTATTAATGGCCAACCTACCCATGACCTCTAGAAATGTAGTAGTTGCGTGCTCTAAAGATTCTTTCCATTTGAAATGTAACTGTTAACACATAGAAAAATTACTCCTACTCTAAATATTTGAAACAAGCGATCGATTCCATCCTTCCCGCCGAGATCAACGGCTCCAAACTGCGCTGAAAAGTCGTTGGCCAATTAAAACGTACCACGCAAGTAGCTTTTTCCCATCGCAAACTTTTCGTAGCTTGAACAAACATTTCTGCCTTTTTTGCCTTCAAATCCTTGCATATGCAGTTGTATATACATACAACTGACTTGGACACATGGCAGCCTACCATTAGATCACCATCGATGAATATTTGCATCTCCATCGGTCGTTAGAAAGACCCTAGAAGTGTCTACCAATAGACACTATCCTGCCGATGAGCCATTGTATCTTCTTTTCAATCTGTGGTTACATATGAGATTGTATGCACATACAATCACCCTGCATACAAGCGCGAACCCCAAATCTTTATAAAACAATTTGAAATTGCAATCGGGTCTGGGCCTTGTATCTTTTCTTTTCGCATATCTCCTTGTATATTGCATATACAAATGCAATATACATACAACCATGGGATACATTGCATTTATCAGCCAGATTGGAATAAATTTTGAATCTGGCGTTGTATCTTATCCTTTGCATCTCTCATTGTATATCGCATATACAATCCGCAATGTAAAACCCACGGACCCCAGCCAAAAATCTGCCAAAACACATTTTCCTTTCGCATCCAGGTTGTATGTGTGCCATTTGTACATTGCATTGTATATCACACATACATACAACCCATGGAACATACAACTATGTGGGCCCCACCAGGTTCTTGAAGAATGTTGACTTTGACTGCAACCTACTTGTATATTTCATTTGCATCTGCTCGTTGTATGTTTGATTGTATATTGGGTACATACAACCCCAATATACAATGACATATTTCACTCGGTTCATACTACAAATTTGAAACAATTTTGATTCCAGCCTTTGTATGCTCCATTGCATATGCCATTATACATCAGGAACATACAACCCATGATACAAAGGAATGCATTAACTTTTCAACCCTACTTTTCTACCAATACTCACCAAGTACAATTTGATAACATTTGAAGTCTAGGATTGTATATTTTGCTTTGTATGTTCGATTGCATGTGTAAACATACAATTGTATATGTATACAATTGGTGGACCCCATCCTTTGCATCTTTCCTTGCATGTATCTTTATCTTCATTGGCCTATCGGCGGGCGGGGCCATGGAATGAGATGCCAATAATTACTGTCTTGCCGAAAAGTATTGAATGTGACCCTTGTATATGCATCGGCCCATCGGAGAGAGCTTGAATTGGGTCGTCAATGCACTGTGTCACACCGATAAAACCTTTGTATGTCCACCCTTGCATCTCACCATTGTATATCGAATATACAACCACATATATACAACAATATATACAAAGGACCTGATGTACATTTGCCTTTGTATATGGCCAAGATACAACATACAATGCATAAAAATATGAAGGCCGATAAACTTAGAATTTTTAGGGTTTAAATAAAAAGACCAATAGATTTTCAAGCTCAAAACCCTAACCCTAGGTAGGCACCAACAAAACCTTTCAAGAATTGAGTGTGAAAATTCATGTTGAGCTAAGACAACCAGAGATGAGTGAGAAGGGAAGTAGAGGAAGTTGCCAAAAGATATGGCATTTCAAAAGAGACAGTTGATGCAAACAAAGAAAAATTAGAAAGAGTTGAGAAAGAGAAACAAGAAATAGAAAAAGGAAGTGTTCTGGTACAAGCCTCCTCCCGGACCAGATCCTCCAAGAGCTCTGCATTTGCCACTTCTAAGAGCTCAAGATCCTCCAAACCGAAAGCCAAGAAATCTGGTAAGGGAGAAAAGAGAACAAAAACCAAGGCCACAAGGTCCTATATAAGTCAGAAGGATGATGAAGAAATAGAGACCGATGAGGAAATTAAGAAAATGAGGAAGAAGAAGAAAACATCAGGTGAATCCTCTACTGGTGCAAACAAAGAAGAAGAGGCAGAAGAATTTGTTGAAAGGCCTACTCTCTCCATTGATGATGTCATCAAGGCAGTCACTATGGATGGAAATCTACAACCAATGACAGAATTCTATGATGAGTATAGTGACACAAACAAAAGGATCTTGGAAGAAGCTATAGTTAAGTACCTAAACATTTATAATAAAGCATTCATTGAACTCATCTCTCTAATTCCCAAGAGTTTAGAAAAGGTACTTGAACTCAGAAAAGACAATGCCAAGGAAAAGGATTTGCAGATCTAGGAACAGATTGCAATTCATCTCTATCCCTCCATTACTCCAAAACAAATGACCATCATCTTCAAGGATTGCAAGGATGAGTTCCAGAGAAAAGCAAGAATGAACAAAATTATGCTCGGAGAGACTAATTAGGTGGCAAAAGAAACATAAGACATCCTCTAAAATGCCTACAAGAGATTCAATCTTCCTGTTATAGAGGACATAGATGATGAACCTTCTGTCATGGATGATGAAGGACTAAGTACATCAAAAGAAGAATATACTAAGAAAAATGTAGAAGAGCTAAAGGAGATAGGTGAGGAGAGGACTAAGGACTTGGATTCCTCTATTCTAGGAGAGGAAGTCCATGAAGAAGTTAACATCTCTCTTCCGGATCCCCCAGTAGACTCTAGAACTAAAGGAGAAGAAAGAAAAGAAGAGAAAATTAGTCAAGAAGAAGAGGTAAAGGGGAGAGAAGAAGATCAAATAGAGAAGATCCCAGATGATAGTTCTAAGGTGGGAAAAGGAAAGAAGACTCTTTCTCTGGCAAGAGAAATTGCTGAGGTAGTAAAGAGCTTCTTGAACAAAGAAATGTTAGAGATAGATGAACCAGAATTATTTCAAGGACCACTCAATTTTGACTCCCTCTCTCTGGTCTAGACAATGAAGGTAGCATCTTTTGCTCAAGCTAAAGAAAAAGAAAAGCTTCTGAAGTCTCACATGGAAGACTGTGAACTAATAGAGATTGCATCCGGTGTGCTAGAGAAAATCATGCCATCCTTCCAAAAGGATCTTTCGGCCTCTTCATCCAATAATCTGAAATCTCTTGTTAATTCTGTTAGCACACATTTTGATTCTTTGGAGAAATCAGTAGAAGAGAAAGTCCATAAAGAGTTTTTGGGAAAGAGATTCTCTGAAGTACAGGGACTTATAGCAAATGATAGGAGAAATTTAGATATTGTGATAAAGAGCCTAATAAATGCTCTTAAAGATGGTGAAGAATTATACAAATTTTGTTTATCTTGGTCCACAGTGACAGCAGACATTACAAAGAAGGTGGAAGAACAAGAGGGTAAACTGTCAAATTTATCTCAGAATTTTGATCCTCTCACCTCATCCATAATGAATCAAGAGTGCTAGGCTATTGCCACTATAAATGAGATAAAGAGGCTTGAGAAGGAGAAGAAGAATAGAATAAGCAGAATGAGTGAACTAAGAGGGATAATTATCCCTAAGTTAGAGGCAATGCATGAGGCCCTAACTGATGCTCAGACTATAGCCCGGACCAATGATCCGACAGACTTAAAAAGGGTATAATCTTTTGCATTTTTGTTGAGTGGTCACATCTCAATTTTGGACAAGATGAAGCAGAGTTGGGCAACAGAGTTTGTCCAGTTGAAGACCACTTTTGTGGATATACTTAAGTATATGTAAGTATAACTTGCATATGTACTTATGCAGCTATGTATAGGTTAATTTTTGCAAATTTTGGTTTGTGGATTCCACCCTTTTCCATTGATGTTAAAGGGAGAGTGAGGAGTAGTGAAAAATGTGGAATCTAGCAAAGGGGGAGCTCTGGTAAAATGTACATAAGACAGAGCATCAGCTAAGGGGGAGTTTGCTACGACACTTAGTCATTTTTCACTAAGTGTTTCCATCAATGCCAAAGGGGGAGATTGTTGGCAAGAGGCACTGTGTGGATTCATTATTGTTGTCATTGATGGCAAAAAAGTTTATCCCACACATCTATAGCACATAGTATGTCTTTACCAAAAGTCAGATTGAAGAGTGTTTTGGTCCAGTGAACAAGAACAGAGCATGCAACAAGGTCTGACAATTAGGTCTGGATCTCTCAGAGGATGTATCTCAATAAAGTGTGGACTTGGGGAAGTCAAGAGGAGTACCATGACTGCTACATTCCAAAGATTGAGCCTCCAGTGATGAAAGAGTGAAAAGATATGAGCATCTAAGTGTTGGGTTCCTGACAGGTAGAGCAGACTAAGGAAGAACTGGCCAGCAAAGCATCAGAGTTTAATCCGGATGAGAAATTGATGGTGATCAAGCTTCTTGAGGGATCATTCATGGTTGGGCAACATGATTGATAACTTCTATGTCTATATTCTTGATATGCATCACATATTAAGCATGGATTCAGCCGACAGACCAGTATTTAGTAAATATCTTGAGAATTCTGATTGTTGACTTGAAAGATGTTGAAATCCTTGGTGCGGATATATATACTAGATGGATTTCAGTATGAAGGTGTGTGGAAGAGTGAGAAGTGTGCAACAAAAGGTAGAGAGAAGTGTGGAAGCACCAATACAAGTTTGGTATGTGACAGAACAATAGCACTAAAACAAAGGAAGTATGAAGTGTAGTAGATCAGTATATTGAGCCTAACCGGAACTGAACCTCAGCATATGTGGATGCCCCTCTTCATTTCAAACATCTAGTTACCTTCTATATCCTTTTAGACAGTGAGTCTCTTGTAGGCAGTATGCCTCTTGTGAGCAGTGTGCTCGGGCAATGAGCCCTAATTGGCAAGTGCCATTTTGTACTTCTTATTCTTTTAATAGAGAATACCATCTTGGGTTAGTCACTCCGTGGTTTTTCCCTTAACAAGGTTTTCCAAATCAAAATCATTATGTTATGTGTGTTGATTTTATTTCTACTCTCATGGTTATGTATGCTTATATGTTTTGATGCTGCACTAATTGTTAAAGAAGAACAAAAAGTTAAAATATTTAAGATAACTCTTTCACCCCCCCACTCAGTTATCTACCTTGTTTCTAACAAACACATCATAGGCGCATATTTACAACAATCTCCCATTTTGTCATTGATGGCAACATATGATGCAAAAAAATGATTCAACCATCAAGACAAGCACTTCTCCCCCTTTCTCTTATAACACCTACAACCACTTTCTTCAATGTTCCCCCTTTCACTAGCAACTACTTACTTCCAAGTTTTTCACATGACTTCTCTCCCCCTTTGACATCAATGGCAAAGGGCACATATTTGTAATCATCTCTCCCCCTTTTTGTTTCTTAGATAAAACCAAATTGAACTCCAGAATTAACATACTGACTACTCCCCCTAAGTAGCATACCCTTAACACCAATTTAGATAACAAGATATGATTGTGAGTTCCACCAGACTGATGCACACTAGTGCACCTTAGTTCTAAACAGGAGGGGTAATAACCCCTAACTTCACTCTGAGATACTCAAAAGTATCCTTAGGTAGAGGCTTAGTGAAGATATCCACAATTTGATCCTTTGAAGAAACAAACTCCAATCTAACTTCATTCTCATTTACCTTCTCTCAAAAAATGAAAGTTGATGGATATGTGCTTTGTCTTTCAATGCAACATCAAATTCTTTGTGATGTTTATTGCACTTGAATTATCACAGAAGATTGTAACAAGCTTTTCAAACACAATTATGATATCCTTCAACCTTTGCTTCATCCACAAAACTTGAGTACAATTACTTGCTATTGCTATATACTCTGCCTCTGCAGTAGACAAAGATATTGCCTCCTACTTTTTGCTCAACCAAGAAACCAATCTCTTTCCAAAGAAAAATGCACCACCACTTGAACTCTTCTTGTCATCCACATCTCCTCCCCAATCAGCATCTATATATGCATGAAGAGTGAAATCATCATCTTTAGGATACCATAAGCCATAATTAGATGTCCCCTTCAGATATCTAAAAATTCTTTTGACTACTACAACATGAGATTCTCTAGGATCAGCTTGAAATCTAGCAATAATGCCAACTGCATTCATAATATTAGGTCTGGTTTGAGTCAAATAAAGTAGTCCTCTAATCATCGATCTATACCTTTTCTGATCTGCCTTAGGGGAATCATCATCTTTACTCAACTTGCATCCAGTTATCATAGGAGTACTCACTGTTTTTGAATCCTCCATTCTAAATTGTTTTAACAACTCTTTCACATACTTAGACTGAGATATGAAGATGCCCTTATCAGACTAAATAATTTGTAGACCTAAGAAGAAATTCATTTCAACAAACATGGACATCTTAAATTCACTTTACATCTGATCAACAAATTTTTTACACATGCTCTCATTTCCACCAAAGATGATATCATCAACAAATACATCAACAATCAAGATGTGTTCATGATCAATTTTGAAATAAAGATTACTATCAGTTGTGCCTTTGCTAAAACCTAACTTTAGCATATACTTATCTAATCTTGCATAGCAGGCTCTTGGGGCTTGTTTAAGTCCATACAATGCTTTCCTCAATCTGCAGACCATATCTCTTTGATCAGACAACTAGAATCCTTCCGGCTGCTCAATGTAGACTTCTTCCAACTCTCCTTTCAGGAATGCTGACTTGACATCGATCTGATAAACTTTGAAATCTTTATAAGCAGCAAAGGAAATAAATAATCTGATTGCTTTGATTCTTGCCACCAGAGAAAAAGTTTCTTCAAAATCAATTCCTTCTACCTGAGAATATCCTTTGCACACCAATCTTTCTTTGTTTCTCACAACTTCACCATCTTCATTCAATTTATTCTGGAAGACCCATTTAGTTCCAATTACATTTTTGTTTTTAGGTCTAGGAACAAGATCCCAAGTATGATTCTTTTCAATTTGCATTAATTCTTCTTCCATTGCTTTTACCCAACTTTCATCATTACAAGCTTCATTCCCTAATTTTGATTCAATCTTTGAAATCAAACAATACTCCACTTGTTCTTCAGCAATTTTTCTTCTAGTTTGAACACCTTTATTTTTATCTCCTATGATCTGATCTTCAAAATGATTCAACCTTACATACCTTGGAGTTTTTGGATTTTCTTGAACTTCTAATTCTTGAACTTGTTCCTCAACATTTGCACTAGCTTCTTGAGTCACTGGATTCTTCAGAGCAATCTGACTCTAAGTTTGAGTTTGAACTTGGTTTCCTTTATTTGGACTTTCATTTTGATCATCTAATTCATATCCACAAGACTTGGAAGTTCTCTATTTGCTTTCATCAACCTTGACATTGGCACTTTCAACAATCCCTTTCAATCTCTTGTTAAGGCACCAGTATGCCTTGCTTTGGTTAGATTAACCCAAAAATATTCCTTCATCACATCTTGCATCAAACTTGCCTAGATCTTCATCTCTCTTGATATAGCATTTACTACCAAAAAATCTGACGTATTTCATAGTAGGGGCATTACCAAACCACAGTTCATAAGGTGTTTTATTAGTATTACCTTTGATCTGCACCTAGTTAAGAGTGTAGATAGAAGTACTCATAGCCTCTCTCCAATAGACATGTGGAACATTTACCTCCATCATCATGGTTCTAGCAGCCTCTTGAATAGTTTAGTTCTTCCTTTCCACAACTCCATTCTACTGAGGAGTCCTAGGAGTAGATAACTATCTTCTTATTCCATGCTTTTCACAAAATGCATTAAACTTACCAAAGGTAAACTCTCCACCTCTATTAGATCTCAGACACTTTATCTTCACACCAATCTCATTCTCCACCATAGCCTTGAACACCTTGAATTTGTCAAGAGCCTCTGATTTCTCACTTAAGAAAGTGACCCACATCATCCGAGAGTAATCATCAATTAGCAACATAAAGTATATGTCTCCTTGTGAACTCCTAACTTTGGCAGGACCACACAAATTAGTGTGCACAATTTCCAACAATCCAATTGAAAATTGTTCTTCACTTTTGAATGTAGCTCTATTCTGTTTGCCCAACTAACATTCCTTATACATGCTATTAGCAGGTTTCACAAGCTTTGGAAGATCTCTCACAGCCTAAGTAGTACTTATCTTGACAATGTTATCAAAGTTTACATGACACATTCTGCTATGCCATAACCAACTCTAATCAATCTGAGCAATCAAACAACTTTTATTAGTACCATTTAAATGAAAGATATTACCTCTAGTCTATGTACCAGATGTAATCTCAGTTCTGAAGCTTCCCAAAATTTTGCATTTTCCATCCTTGAATCAGAGATCATACCCTTTGTCAACCAACTATCCAAAACTAAGAAGATTATTCTTCAATCCTTCTACATACAAAACATCATTAGTGTTATTCTTACCATCAAGAGAGATTAATCCTCTGCCACGGATTCTACAAGCTAAATTGTGTCCAAAATTCACTATTCCACCTTCATATCTTTCCAAGCTTACAAACTTACTTTTATCATGAGTCAAATGATGAGAACATCCACTGTCAATCACCCATTCAACCTTTTCTTCACCTTGAGTAGCCAAGGCAATTTCCACATTCACACAGCTAGCAGATTTAGTAGGCACTGAATCTTCTTCTTTGATAGGAATGAACACCCATTCATTTCTAGAGGTACTTCCCATATCAGGTTCATCATCTGTGACTCATTCATCAGCAGCTTCTTGAACATAGTAGCATTTCTTCTAAACCCTAGGTCTATTAGGGTTTGGCTTTGAAACCCTCTTTAGACATCTTGAAGCAAAATGACTAATCTTATTGCAAGAAAAACATTTGAAAGGAAACATTCCTTCATACTTACTAGATCCTCTTGGTAATATTTTGGCAATAAGGGCTTCAAGTTATTCAAGCTCATATTCATCTTCTTAAAGTTCCTTCCTTGCCTTCTCATATCCAGTTAGTCTTCTTGAAGAGCTTTCACCTAGATCAAATCTTTGCTTTCTAAAAATACTGGCCTTAAATGTAGATTCTAATTTAGGAAGAGAGTCACCAAACTCACTCATTTCAAATGCTGAAAGCTTGCCAACCAACTAATCCCTTGTAACATCTATCACAGTCCTGATCTCCTCAATAGCAGCAACTCTATGCTTGTATGAAGTAGGTAAGGATCTGAGCACCTTGGCAACAATCTCTAATTCTTCTAGTTTTCCACCAGCACACTTGATATTGCACACAAGTTCATTCACCTTCTGCATGTAGGAAGTGATATTTTCATCTTCACTCATCCTCAAACATTCGTATCTACCCTTTAGGCTCTATAACTTAGCACATTTGACATATGCATCACCTTCATAGAGAGTTTCCAACATCTTCCAGATTTCATGAGAAGTTTGCAATTTGAAGACATTTGTCATTTTCGTATCAGTCAAGGCACTCAACAATGCTTCTTTAGCCTGAATGTTGTATTCAACTTCTTTGATTTCATCTAGAATTGTAGGACCATTCTACGGAGGAGTATAATTATTCTTATTTATCAACTAATAAGGATCACCCATGCATTGCAAATGACACTCCATGCAATCCTTCCAAAGAGAGTAATTTGTTCCATCAAATCTTAGACTGTCCTTCTTGTATGTCGACATCCTAGATCTCCTCAAGCGGTTAAGATTCTTTTAGAGGAACCAATTCTGATACCAATTGTTGAAATTAGGGTAGACAACTGAGAGGGGGGGTGAATCAATTATCACAAAACTTTATCTTTTTCTGCATTTAATCTTCTTTACCACTTAATAATAGATTAATGATATAACCAAAAAGGATGAATCAAGAACACATGAGCAGAAACACAATCAACACACATAACACCAACATTTTTACGTGGAAACTTGGTTAAAGGAAAAACCACAGTAAGGGTTAATCCATACGATTTATTCTCTATTAAAAGAATAGAAAAATGGGAAGGCACCTGCCTTCAGGCACACTACTGAGATCTCACTGCTCCAAGAGACTCACTATCTACAAAAATATTCACATGGTTAACATTGAAAGGTTAAACTAAGAAACAAAATCTTCTCCATGCCAAGGTTCAGTTCCATTGAAGTTCACAACACCTCTGCTTTGCACCCAAACACTTCTTCACTACCTCTACATTTTCACACACATTCACACATTTACACAACTTCATTACACTTATTTATACATGATATTGACTTTGGAATGAACATCAAAGTCGGCCTTACAGTCATCTATCTGGAACATTCTCCAAGATAGGCATTACAAGCAATTACATTCACAAGACTTGACTTAATACAAAATGCTACATGTAGACCACTACATTGTTAGCCAAACATAGCTAGGACTCAAATCTTCCTCAAACAACGTGCCACGCTCCATAGAACTTCTGTTAGATCATCCGTAACATGCACCAAGCATCTGGTTGGCCAAGACTAGAAAGAACAACAACAACTAAGGAGAAATATTCAACTATGAGCTCAATCCTCAATGCAGACCACCAACACAATAGGTACATGATCTCGAGACCTCCACAAGCACAATGAAATCAACAAGAACAACTGCACTACCTCAAACGACCAGAATCACTTGCATCTTCATATAGGAACTTAAGAACACTAATTGTCATGACTGTCACACTAGATAGATTTTGTGCGGACCTCCAAACCACGAACCACTTTAGTTGAGGATACACACCAACATCCCAAACATAGCTCTAGATCTATAAACCATAATATTCTGATGCAGAGCAATCTAGACCAAATTCCTATCACTCTACTACCTCTGAACAACTGTAAAACCCAGTTCTACTTAGATAGCCATAACTTGACCAATCCTCCATGTGGACCTCTCAAATCTTAACTAGAGCAACTTCAGACAATCCTCTACAAACCCTTTAATCTGCAGACTCTGATCTTCATCTCACTAGGAATGCAAAGCAATCTACTTTATTAAACTGCATTGTCTTCACTATCTCTGACAAAGAGATATGTTGACATCAATGACATCACATCATAGGCACATATTTGCAACATCTTCAACAAAATCAAAAGGAAGATGGGAGGATGAATAGACTCAATATGATAGGTATGTGGGTGTCATGGCTAAGGATGGTAGGATAAAAGGATGGGCAAGATAGGACATGATAAGATGGAAAATGATAGTGTGGCAGGGATGAGACAATGTGCCCCCAAGTGTAAGTGATATAGAAGATCAACCTACACATGACACATGTTTGCTAGGTTTTCATCATGGTACTTATCTAGGGTGCCTGTTTACTATGTTTTCACTATTGGATGAAGGGATTTCTCTTTACTATTTTTTTTTTTTTTTGGGATAGCATGATAAATACACATGGCTCTTGTGAGAATTTTTTCACCATGGTAATGGATAGGAGGGACTCAAGTGTCTAGTTCCATGAAAAGTGATAGTATCCCACTAGAGAGGAATGTCATCGCATGGACCATGTCAAATGTGATCATAGATGTTGGTAGGGGATTGCATGGATGGGAGATGGATTAGGTAGATAGTGGATATGGAAGGTGCGATAGTGGATATGGAAGGTGCGATAGTGGATTATGATGTGGATTTATGTAGGACTTATGCAAAAGAATGGATGGAAGATTGATGGAAAAAAGGATGGATGGAGGGAAGGCCTATGCAAAAGCATAGACCATAGGAAGGTGATGGGGAAGATATGTAGGATAATGAATGAAGGATTGGGAGATGGAGGTATGTGGGAATATCATGGAATGGAATGGAACCATGACCAACAGTTGCACACACCATGATAAACATTGAATCTTTTGATAGGAAGGTGGTGTAGGAAGCAATGGTGATGTTTTCTTAGGAGATGGATGATTTAGAAATTTAGGAACCCACATAGACTTAGTATTTTTATGATTTTTCCTTTTCATGTGGGATGAAGGAAATTGATATTTTTGAATGGAATGAGAATTTTGGGTGGAAGTGGATGGTTGGATTTTTGAGAGGTGGAAGAAGATGCCTCATTTGACTTGCTTAATTTTTCCTTAGGGACCCAAACCATTTTGCTTTTGGACTTTTATTTTGGAGGTATGGGCTTGGATAGCTTTTTGAATGTATTTGACTTTGATTCTTTGCATTAATCCCCTAAGGTATTAAGATCTTTAGGATTTTTGTTAGGATTTATGGCTTTATAGGTAGAGGCATCCAAATTTTTATTTTGGAATCCCATGGGTTTGGTGGAATGAGTGGAAGCTTTATGTTTAGACAATGTGTGCATTTGTTGATCATGATTAGGATGGTAAGGGTACTTATGGATAAATGAATAATTATGCATTGGTAGAAGTGCAGGCAAAGTGGATTGAGGGAAATTAGGAGTTGGAAGGAGTGGAGTTAAATTGGATAGTGGAAGGTGTATGGTCACATGCTTTTGACATTTGTAGGATGATGGAGGTAGAATGGATACATATGTTTTGGGTGTATGATGTGATTTATGAGGGAAAGTGGACTTGGGATGCATGGAGGAAGTACCAACATCTTTAGATTGTTTACCTTGGGGTGAGTATCCCAGGCCAAATGAGTGTGGGGGAACCTTGACATGGATTGGCTCCAAATACCTTGTTCATAAAGCCCTAAGCTTTTACCTTGGTAGCTCATGTTTTAGAGGATGCGATGGACAATGGGACTAGGTGTAGTTTGAGAACTAGACTTGAGTTCATTATTGGGTGGAGAAGGTGAAGTGAATAAAGGTTGTTGTTCCCCTAGGGAAGAACATTCATGGATGAAGGTGGTAAGACCAAGGGGATATGCTAGCTTTGAAGTGGAGTTGATGGTGGATGTCGCAGGATCATTAGGATCTTGATTATATTCATTATTCTCACTAAAATCCAAGTTATTTGTTTGATCTTCTTGTTACAAATATGTGCATATGATGTGTTGTCATTGATGTCAACATATCTTTTTGTCATAGATAGTGAAGATAGTACAATTGATTGCTCTACATCTCTAGTAAGATGAAGATCAGAGTCTGTGGACTAAAGGGTTTTGTAGATGATTTTTGGAAGCTACTCCACTTAAAATTTGAGAGGTCCGCATGGAGGATTGGCAAAGTTATGGCCATTTGAGTAGAATTGGGTTTGGAATTATTTAGAGGTGACAGAGTGATAGGAATTTGGTCCGGATTGCTCTACATTGGACTATTATGGTCTACAGATCTAGAGGTATGTTTGGGATGTTTGTGTGTGTCCTCAACTCAAGTGGTCCATGGTTTGGAGGTTTGGAAGTAATCTTTTTAGTGTGACAGTCAATGTTATTGAGTTCACGTATGAAGGTGAATTGATTCTGGTGATTTGAGATGGTGTGGTCGTTCTTGTTGATTTCATTGAGCTTGTGGAGATCTCTGGATCATGTTCCTATTGTGTTGGTGGTCCACATTGAGGATTGAGCTCGTAGTTGAAGATTTCTCCTTGGGTGTTGCTATTCTTTCTAGTCTTGGCTGACCGGATGCTTGGTGCATGTTGTAGATGATCTAAGAAGAGTTCTTTGGAGCATGGCATGTTGTTCAAGGAAGATTTGAGTCCCAGCTATGTTTAGACAATAGTGTAATGGTTCACATGAAGAATTTTAAGTCTTGTGATTATAATTGCTTGCAATGCCTATCTTGGAGAATGTTCCAGATAGATAATTGTAAGGCCGACTTTGATGTTCATTCAAAAGTTGATGTCATGTATAAATAAGTGTTATGAAGACATGGAAGTGTGCCGAATGTGAGAGAAGATGTAGAGGTAGCAAGGAAGTGTTTGGGGGTAGAATAGAGGTGTTGTGCGCTTTAATGGAACTGAACCTTAGCATGAAGAAGATGTTGTTTATCAGTTCAATCTTTTAGTGTTAATCTTGTGAATGTTTCTGTAGGTAGTGAGCCTCTTTTGACCAGTGAGCTCTGAGTAGTGTGCCCGAAGGCAAGTGCCTTCCCATTTTTCTATTCTTTTAACAGAGAATAAATCTTATTGGTTAACCCCCATTGTCTTTTTTCCCTTAACTAGATTTCCACGTAAAAATCTTGGTGTTATGTGAGTTGATTATGTTTCTACTCATGTGTTGTTGACTCGTGCTTTCATGGTTATATCATTAATCTATTAATAAGTGGTAACGAAGATTAAATCTAGGAAAAGATAAAAATTTTGTGACAACTGATTCACCCCCTCTCTCAGTTGTCTACCCTAATTTCAATAATTGGTATCAGAGCCAGTTCCTCTCAAAGAAGCTTAACCACTTGAGGAGATCTAGGATGATGACATACAAGAAGGACAATCCAAGATTTGATGGAACAAATTACTCTCTTTAGAAGAATCACATGGAGTGTCATTTGTAATGCATGGGTGATCCTTATTGGTTGATAACTAAGAATGAGTACACTCCTCCAGAGAATGGTCCTACAACTCCAGATCAAATCAAAGAAGTTGAATACAACATTTGGGCTAAGGAAGCATTGTTGAGTGTCCTGACTGATATAGAAATGACAATGTCTTGGAATTGAAAACTACTCATGGAATCTGGAAGAAGTTGGAAACTCTGTATGAAGGTGATGCATATGTCAAATGTGCTAAGATACAAAGCCTAAAGGGTAGATACAAAAGTTTGAGAATGAGTGAAGATGAAAACATCACTTCCTACATGTAGACAGTGAATGAACTTGTGTACATTATTAGGTGTGCTAGTGGAAAACTGGAAGAATCAGAGATTGTTGGAAAAGTGCTTAGATCCTTACCTGCTTCATACAAGCACATATTTGTTGCTATTGAGGAGATCAGGATTGTGATAGATGTTACAAGGGATTAGTTGGTTAGCAAGATTTCAACATTTGAAATGAGTGAGTTTGGTGATTCTCTTCCTAAATCAAAACCTTCTTTTAAGGCCAGTGTTTATGGGAAGCAGAGATTTGATCCAGGTGAAATCTCTTCAAGAAGACTAACCAAATATGAGAAGGCAAGGAAGGAACTTTAAGAAGATGAATCAGAGCTTGGAGAACTTGAATCCCTTATTGCCAAAAGATTACCATGAGGATCTAGTAAGTATGAAGGAAAGTTACCTTTCAAATGTTTTTCTTGCAATAAGATTGGTCATTTTGCTTCAAGATGTCTGAAGAGGGTTTCAAAGCCAAACCCTAATAGACCTAGGGTTCAGAAGAAATGCTACTATGTCCAAGAAGTTGATGATGGAGTCACAGATGAAGAATCTGATATGGGCAGTACCTCTAGAAATGAATGGGTGTTCATTGCTATCAAAGAAGAAGATCTGGTGCCTACTAAATCTGCTAGCTATGTGAATGTGGAAAGTGCCTTGGCTACTCAGGTTGAAGAAAAGGATGAATGGGTGATTGACAATGGATGTTGTCATCATATGACAGGTGATAAAAGTAAGTTTGTAAGTATGGAAAGATATGAAGGTGGAATTGCAAAGTTCGGAGACAATTCAGCTAGTAGAATCCATGGTAGAGGATCCATCTCTTTTGATGGTAAGAATAACACTAATGATATTTTGTATGTGGAAGGGTTGAAGCATAATCTTATTAGTGTTGGATAGTTAGTTGACAAAGGATATGATCTCTGATTCAAGGATGGAAAATGTAGAATTTTTGAAAGCTCCGAAAATGAGATTGCATCTGGTACATATACTAAAGGTAATATCTTTCATTTAAGTGGTATTGGTAAAATTTGTTTGATTGCTTAGATTGATCAAAGTTGGTTATGCCATAGGAGATTGTGTCATGTAAACTTTAATAACATTGTCAAGATAAGTACTACTCAGGCTATGAGAGATCTTCCAAATCTTGAGAAACCTGCTAATAGCATGTGTAAGGAATGTCAGTTGGGAAAATAGAATAGAGCTACATTCAAAAGTAAAGAACAATTCTCAAGTGGATTGTTGGAACTTGTGCACACTAATTTGTGTGGTCCTGCTAGAGTTAGAAGTTTGCAAGGAGACATATACTTTATGTTGCTGATTGATGATTACTCCTGAATGATGTGGGTCACTTTCTTAAGAGAGAAATCAGAGGCTCTTGACAGATTCAAGGTGTTCAAGGCTAGGGTGGAGAATGAGATTGGTGTGAACATAAAGTGTCTGAGATCTAACAAAGGTGGATATTTTACCTCCAGTGAGTTTAATGTATTTTGTGAAAAGCATGGAATAAGAAGACAATTATTTGCTCCTAGGACTCCTTAGCCGAATGGAGTTGTGGAAAGGAAGAACTAGACCATTCAAAAGGCTACTAGAACTATGATGATGGAGGCAAATGTTCCACATGTCTATTGGAGAGAAGTTGTGAGTACTGTTGTCTACACTCTTAATCGGGTGCATATTAAAGGTAATACTGGTAAAATACCTTATGAACTCTAGTTTGGTCATACTCCTAATGTGAAATACTTCATAGTTTTTGGTAGTAAATGCTATATCAAGAGAGATGAAGATCTAGGCAAGTTTGATGCAAGATGTGATGAAGGAATATTTCTAGGTTACTCGAACCAAAGCAAGGCATATCGGTGCTTTAACAAGAGATTGAAAAGGATTGTTGAAAGTGCTAATGTCAAGGTTGATGAAAGCAAGGAGAGGCCTACCAAGTCTTGTGGATATGAATCAGATGATCAAAATGAAAGTCCAAATAAAGGAAGGATTCTGATTACCCCAAAGAATCCAGTGACTCAAGAAGCTAGAGCAAATGTTGAGGAACAAGTTCAAGATTTAGAAGTTCAAGAAAATCCCAAAACTCCTAGGTATGTAAGGTTGAATCATTCTGAAGATTAGATCATAGGAGATAAAACTAAAGGTGTTCAAACTAGAAGAAGAATTTTTGAAGAATGATTGGAATATTGTTTGATTTCAAAGATTGAACCAAAATTAGTGAATGAAGCTTGTAATGATGAAAGTTGGGTAAAAGCAATGGAAGAAGAATTAATGCAAATTGAAAAGAACCATACTTGAGATCTTGTTTCTAGTGAAAATAAAAATGTAATTGGAACTAGATGGGTCTTGTGTATGAGGAAAATTGACTATGATAAACTAACAAAATCAAAAACCAATAACATAAAGAGAATGAATCTAAATAAAAGCCATTACTAATAAATCAATGAAATATGAAAGCTTTTACCGAGATTTGTATTGTTCCCTTTGGATGAATGTGGATTGCTCAATAGTATTGCAAAACCATGGTTGCAACAAGCAAGTAGTGTGCTCAAAGACCAATGTCAAAAGATCGTGAAGTCACTCAATCGATGCGATATATGCTCAAAACGCTGTTAAGTATGCCTGAGAATAAGTGATCAAAGAGACTTTGTGAAGGAGATGAGGGGGGTTTATATAGGTTTTAACAGAGATCGATCAACGATACAGATAATTTAGAAGAATCAACGGAGGAGAACAGTTGAGGAACATGCAACGAATAAGAAAAAGACACGTGTCTTGCTTTCTTTTGCATGAGAAGATTTGCTAAGAATAGAAGAATGAGTTAAAGCAATTAAAAAAATATAATAATCAGTTAAGTGATTTAAAACAAGAAGGGAGGATTTGCATTAGAATAAGAAGATATTTTGCTTTATTAAATATTGGGAATATTTAATTGCATGTGCAAGAAAGCTTGAATTATATTTGGAGATAACTCAATTTAGAAGAAAAAGTAAAATAAATATTTGATTTATTTAAATTTAGAGAAGATATTATTGGAAGAAATAATTAAATAATTATAATTATTTAATTTAGAAGATTTGAAAGCAAATTAAATAAATAAATTTATTTAATTGTTGTGCATGATTTTGGAAGAATAAATAAAATATTTGATTATATTTCATTTTTTTTGGAAGAATGAATTTGATTTAATTAAATAATTAAGAATTATTTAATTGTAGATAAGAGGGAATTTGTGATGAATTAATTAAATAATGGGATTTATTTAATTAATGGAGACCTAAAATTTGGAAAGAGGATAAGGATCTAATTAAATAATACAAATTATTTAATTTTGGAAGACTATAGAGGAATTTAATTTAATTAATTAAATAACAAGAATTTATTCAATTAATGTCGCAATTATGTGATTTAGAAGAATTTGGTGAAATTGCTGATTAGAAGAATTAGATGAAATGTGAGTAGTGCGACGACTTGGTCATTTTAGGGTGTCTACAGGTCTTCTGGAATAAATTGAATAAAGATGGTGAAGCAATATTGGTGTGCAAAGGATATTCTTAGGTAGAGGGAATTGATTTTGAAGAAACGTTTTCTCTGGTGGCAACAATTGAAGTAGCTAGATTATTTCCTGCCTTGACTGCTTACAAAGATTTCAAAGTTTACCAGATGGATGTCAAGTTAGCATTCCTGAATGGAGAGTTGGAAGAAGAGGTCTAGATTGAGCAATCAGAAGGATTCCAATTATCTGATCAAGGAAATAAGGTCTGTAGATTGAGGAAAGCATTGTATGGACTTAAACAAGCCCCAAGAGCCTGGTATGCAAGATTAGATAAGTATCTGCTAAAGTTAGGCTTTAGCAAAGGTATAATTGACAGTAATCTTTATATCAAAATTGATCATGAACACATCTTTATTGTTGAGGTATTTGTTGATGATATCATCTTTGGTGGAAATGAGAGCATGTGTAAAAAATTTGTTGATCAGATGCAAAGTGAATTTGAGATGTCCATGTTTGGTGAAATGAATTTCTTCTTAGGTCTACAAATCATTCAATTAGAAAAGGGCATCTTCATATCCCAGTCTAAGTATGTGAAAGAATTGTTGAAAAAGTTTGGAATGGAGGACTCAAAACCAATGAACACTACCATGATAACCAGATACAAGTTGAGTAAAGATGATGATTCCTCTAAGGCAGGTCAGAAAAGGTATAGATCAATGTTTGGAGGACTACTTTATTTGACTCAAACCAGACCTAATATTATGAATGCAGTTGGCATTGTTGCTAGATTTCAAGCTGATCCTAGAGAATCTCATGTTGTAGCAGTCAAAAGAATTTTTAGATATCTGAAAGGGACATCTGATTATGGCTTATGGTATCCTAAGGATGATGATTTCACACTTCATGCATATATAGATGCTGACTAGGTAGGAGATGTGGATGATAGGAAGAGTACTAGTGGTGGTGCATTTTTCTTGGGAAAGAGTTTGGTTTCTGTTGCAAATATGTGCTTAAGCGGTGTTGTCATTGATGTCAACATATCCTTGTTGTCATTGGTGTCAACTGTATCCTAATTTGTTTCCTATATAGAAGACCAGATTGTTGAGGATATTGAGAAAATTAATGAAGATCAATGTATACGGACTAGATGGCTATGTAGAGGTTTGTCTAAAGAAGCTCCAATTAAGATTTGAGAGGTTCGCATTAAGATCTGAAGAAGTTATCACCATCTGAGTAGAACCAGTTCCTATAATATTCAGGAGAGACAGAGTGACAGGAAAGAGGTCCGGATTCCTCTGGTAATGTAAAATGATGATCTGCAGATCTAGAGGCATGTTTGGAAAGGCAGTGTGCATCATCCATTCAAGTAGTTCATGATTTGGGGGTCCACAAACAATCTTTCTAGTGTGACAGTTATGGAAGACAGTGTTCTTATTGGTAGTCAGTTTAGGCTCTTTTGGCATGCCACAGCACTTTTGGTAGGAAGGTATAGCACTTTTGGCAAAAATAGAGCGCTATTGGCTATTTGGGCTTAGTACCACAACACAGTTGGTAGAGTTTCGCAGTGCTTCTGTTTATACAGTGTAGCACTTCTAGCAGGATAGGTTAGTGCGGTTGGTTTGGGAGGGAGAAAATTGAGTCGCGTCTGGTAGCGCAGTGAGGCATGGTTGGATAGGTAGCAAAGAACCCCTATAAAATAGGTTGCCTTTGGTAGGAGAAAGTGAAGGGCTTGTGCATCAGTAGTGTAGTGCTCTTGGGACAACAGTGCAGTGCTTTTGTATGAAACAAAGAGCTATTGGTTAGGAGAGAAGAGGTATCAAGTTAGGGTTGACTGTGGAGGTAACCACTTAGATTAGAGCAAGGGGGAGTTGGTCCTAGGGTTTTATGTCATAGGGTAGAAGTTGGTAGGACTAGTGGAAAAGAATTGACAAGTGGTTTCTTGGATGCAGAGGATTATGCCGCCATTGATGTCACGATAGCGACACCACACAATAGCACATGAAGTAGTACAACTTTCATGGGAGGAGGACGCGTTCCTAGAGCACACGGGATTATGGCATGTGACACACTTGACACACATTAGGGTAGATCTCACCCTAGTGATAGCAGTTGTGGAGAGATTTTGCAGTGAGACAGGCTCGTTTCACTTTCTGACAGGGGAGGTGATAGTGACGCTAGAGGATGTGTATCACATCCTAAGGATTCGGATTGATGGAGAGAGAGTGGATTTTGACCTGGTGCAGGGTGAGGCAAGCTTGGTAGAGGTCTTCTACATAGATGACCTAAGGATACATGACGGAGAGATTCGGTGGGTAGACGTCCCACAACTCTGTGACAGGATCAGGTGGATAGTTGCTTCACTAGTTGGTGGCTTTTTGTGCCTAGATAGGTGATCCAGAGGACTATCTATGGGATGGGGCATAGTACTATCAGGGATGTTCACACATGGTACACAGTACGCATGGGGGCCATGCATGCTAGGGCAGCTATATCAAGACATGCACGACTGCGTGTATAGGAGGGGCAGTAGTCTCTCAGTAGGGGTGACTTTACTATAGGTGTGGGCATGGGAGCATATCCCAGTGATCAGACCCATGACACAATGCCACCAGGATAGGGGAGAGCCATACGCATTCCTATATGAGGGAGTGATCACACACAGGATGCTGGGATCTGTTAGCCACTGGAGGCAACAGATCGATGAGATGGACCTATTTGTTTGGAGGCCATGGTTACTTTGCAAGGAGTGGGAGGATGAGCACGAGCAGCTTATGTACTACCACCAGGCTCGCTACCTCTTCAGGAGATGGACAGACACTATCAAGAGATACTTACTAGAGAGGGTACTTAGATAGTTTGGGTTGCCACAGGGACTACCAGTGGGGGAGGTGACACATGCCAAGACACGGTGGGAGGTTGGGGACTGGGATCCAGAGATTCCAGTAGCAACAACATTAGTAGAGGTACAGGGACTTGTCCCCAATGAGATGGGATTGGGATACAGGACTGGCAGATCCAGGTACATTGCCAGAGTACGATAGATACTGGCAGACACATAGGCTAGTGTGGTTGACTACACCAGGGGTGGTAGGGGCAGTGGGGGAGGTACTAGTCCTAGGTGCAGAGGCCAGGATGAGGCAACAGGCTAGAGTGGTGAGATAGTAGGCAGTTGGAGAGGCCAGCGGCCAACAGACTGATGTGGAGATGGTGGAGGAGGGGGATCTGGTTGTAGAGATTCATTTGCAGAGGACTGAGCAGTTGTTACAGGAGGAGATAGCCTAGAGGACTTGGCTAGAGCTTCAGATGGTAGGGTTGAGGCAAGACAAGCCAAGGCCTTAGCATAGGTACAGACATAGTTAGCAGCAGTAGCACAGATAGTCTTGGCACACACACAAGCACAACTACAGATCTAGGCATAGGCACAGATACAGGTATAGGTACAGGTGCTAGCCGCACCAGTAGGGGATGACGGGAAGCTAGCCTAGGTGATGAGAGAGAGATGCAGAGGTATAGCTACGGCTGACAGTAGAGGCCACACTCCATAGAGTGAGGTGGGAGAGAGATGAGGCACACCGTGCACTGGGTGCCGATCAGAGGACCCTATATAGTGAGCTCATTTGGGTGCAGGGAAAGCTAGTATCAGCAAGCAGAGAGGTAGAGTACTATAGGGCAATCTACACAAGTACGGTGCCAGCAGCACAGCAGGCACCCAGTTACAGAGACAGGAGCAGATCTGGGGCATTCGAGTCTTGCAGGACAGGACAGTCACTCTCCTCAGTTAGAGGACTAGGGGTGACACCAAGGGGAGGAGGACCAGTAGGGGGACCTGCACCGAGCATAGGTGGAGGACAAGGGCCATAGCAAGAGGGCAGCTCTACTCACTAGAGCATGCACATTTGTATATTGTATCATTTTGGACTGATGCCTGTGTGCATCTTGATGTATATTTTGCGGGCTCTTGATAGCCTTGATATACTATATTGATGTATATATGGACTATTGATGTAGACACATACATTTTGTACTATGATGACCTTCACATGATATATATGATGATCTATTCAGCTCATTGATGTTCATGCTTGTATATATGCACTTCTTGATGTCATGGATGTGATGATATGTATGTATGATTATGGATTTATGTGATGTCTATTGTGTATATGATGCTTATAGATGTATGATGATAGAGATGTATGATGATATAGATGTTATGACTAGTGATATCTAACATGTGGGTTTTACAGATAGCACCAAAGAGAAGAAAAGGAGGAGACAGAAGACAGAGACTGTTGATCAATCTTTGCAATGAAAACGATATAAGGGTTATGTGAATGGATGAATGATGAGCTTGTTGCATTGGTTTCACAATTGTATATAAAGAGCAATCCTTATTTTTGATATAGCACATGGATAGTTTGCCACCAAGGTATAAAAGACCAAGGTACAGTAATATCCGAGTGCGTGGATGTTGACTCTGCAAGCAAGCTGTTTGAACTTAGATCCTTTAGACATAATATGACCTTGTTGGTATATGTGATTGAGCCATAGTCTTGAACATAAAATAAACTTCAATACATGCAAATGCAAGAAGAGTATTAAATATGTAAGATGCTAGGTTGTAACACACACAAGATAAATAGAATCCTAAGAAAGATGCTAAAGATCATTCCTCAAACACGGCACACAAAAGCAATGACTATGCCCCCAATCCGTACTGCATCGTAACATACCAAGATTATAGATAAACCAAGGTAGCCTTGAGTAGGTGATGCAGAGGTAAATGCAACAGGAGCCTACAAATGGGAAGGAGGAGTCATTAACACAAACAACATGTTAAAAATCCTATCGGCTTAGCAGCATCATCATATTTCGAACGAGCACGAAATATCCTCTTGCTGACTACTGTTCACTTCCTTATCGCCTTTCGCCTTTTGCCTGTCAGCAGCATCATGATATTTGACAAGCGCAAACATCCTCCTGATGTTCACTGTTCACTTAGCGCCAAACACTATCTTCATCATCATGATATTCAACATCACCTACATCAGCAGGATATAAAATATCCGGTTCCCTTCAAATATCCTGATGACGACAACTTCAAGCACCCTTCCTTCGATGCTTACGTCACCCTGATATCCTGATGATGATTATCCTGATGATGATGACATCACATGCAGCTCCCTCAATATCCTATTGCTCTGATATCCTGATGACGTATATCCTGATGATGATGACGTCATATGTAACTCCTTCAGTATCCGACTACTCGAACAACAGCATCATGATATGACTTATCCGGTCATATTGAAACATCCTGATGATGTTAACCAAACCTTATGCCGAAGCCTTACGTCGATGCCAAAACACTTAGCGACAGCAGGATAAACTTGCATAGGGTGATATTCGCAATATCCTGATGATGACCTCTCCGGTACTTAGCAAAAAAATGAACTTTCCTTCCGCATACGATAGCGATATACGGGTGATGGGCACACCCGAAAGATGATCCTGATGACAATATATACACTGAGTATATATCTGATTTAAATCATCCTGATGCACTTGAAACATACAATCTTCATCAGCTTCACAACCCGATCCGGATAGCGATACACTCGTAGATGACGATGCGATTCACTTCGACTGGAAAAGCACATGCAGACTCCTGTATATCCGTCAGCTGCATGCAAACTCACAGAACTGTACAATTTCACAAAGAAAATATGATGATCGGGCCGGATCACCTTCAGATCAAAACTTAAAGATTTATCTTCCTGAACCTAGCACATGAGGATGCTAGGCTGATTCACAGCATGCTACCAACTGATCTCTCAAACAATGAAATGCAGAAAACTAAAATGCAAACTAAACTATCATACATGACCATTCCACCGATTCACAAAATCAACCGGTGGAAGGGTTGAAAGAATCCATCCACTTGTAATCAGAACAGAAATCAAAACAATAACAACTGATAAACCAGATAATGCAATTGATGAGATCTTATTCAGATGAAACACAAATGTCCTGAACAATGTTTCACAATGTCTGGACTGATCTCTGGATCACCAGTACAACACAACACAACACAACTAACATCAACATCTAACATGCTAAACCCTAACAGATCGAAGGTATATATAGCAATATCCTGCGAGTACTACCAACTTGATTCCTAGCGGTTGGGAGCTTCCAAGCGGCTGGGAGAGAGGACAGCTCGGACTACCCGCTCACGAGCTCTAACTACCTACACATTCTCCTAGACTGATCTAATACATATGCATTGGTCCAATGGACCTTATTACATTATGAAGTCAAACATACTAAAAATAAACTAATGTCCTGTCATGCGGACAATTAACCTATATCCTGATCATGTAGGGGTGCTCCTGCACCATACTCCCTAGAAGAAGAAATCTCAAGTCCACTTGAGATGAGAGTATGAAGATCTACACCATGTTTCCGTATCTGCTCTTCAGTCATCCATACTACTTCAGAAGTAGGTTTTCCCTTCCAAGAGACTAGATACTCCAAGTATTGTTTGTTCCGGGTCTGTTTGACCACTCTGGTGTCCAAAACCTTCTGCAACTGTGGAGGATCATGCTTGGGAATGTCATCATTTACTGTATCCTGTAGGAGTTCCGGATCTGCATCTGGATAAGACTTGTATGGAGTTAAATCACATACATTGAATATGGGGGACAAACCAAGATCAGGTGGGAGTTGGATCTCATAAGCATTCTGTCCATGCTTGTGCAAGATCTGACAAGGTCCAACTTTTCTCTGCATGAGTTTAGTATACTTTCCCTTAGGAAGTCTGTCCTTCTTCAAATGAACCCATACCAAATCTCCAACAGCAAACTGAACATCCTTCTTCTTTTTATCAGCATATTCCTTATACTTCAAGGTGGTTTGCTGTAGTTGGGTCTTGACTTGGTCATGAACCTCTTTGATGGCTTCTGCAAAAGCTTCACCTTCAGCACTAACAGGGTCTACTGTAGGTAGATCTCTCAGTTCCAAAATTCCTCTTGGATGCATACCATAAACTATCTGAAAAGGTGATTTCCTTGTGCTCCTATTGACAGTATCATTATAGGAAAACTCAGCTTGAGATAGGATATTATCCCACTTTTCTCCATGTTGTTTTGTCAAACATCTAAGCAAATTCCCTAAGGAACGGTTCACTACTTCAGTCTGTCCATCCGTTTGAGGATGATATGCAGAGGAAAAAGACAAATTTGTTCCAAGTTTCCTCCAAAGAGTCCTCTAGAAGTGACCAATAAATTTCACATCTCTATCTGACACTATACTCAATGGCAATCCATGGATTCTGACAATCTCCTTGAAAAACAAATCTGCAATGTATGAAGCATCAGTAGTGGTTTTGCATGGCAAGAAATGTGCCATTTTGCTGAATCTGTCCACTACAACAAAAACACTGTCAAATCCTCTCCTTGTCCTTGGTAAACCCAAGACAAAATCCATACTTATGCTTTCCCATGGTCTGGAAGGAATGGGTAAGGGCTGATATAAACCTGCATTAGTTGACCTGCCTTTAGCTTTCTAACATATCACACATGTCACTATAAATTTTCTGACATCTGATTGTAACTTAGGCCAAAAGTAATGTCTTCTGACCAGATCAAGAGTCTTATCTAGACCAAAATGACCTGCCATAGCTCCACAATGTTTCTCCTTGATGATATTCAACCTCATAGAACACCTTGGAATACATAACTATCCACCTTTGAACAACAATCCATCCTGAATCAAAAATTTAGAGAATTCAGCATGATATTTCTCCCCAAAAGAAGTACATACCTAATATATTTCCCCAAAATCTTCATCAGTCTGATACATGGTCTTGAGTGAATCAATGCCAACACTTTCTAGCTGAATCTGGTTGACTGTTAGAACTCTCCTGCTCAAAGCATCTGCAACTTTATTCTTGACTCCTTTCTTATGCTTCAATGTAAAAGTGAAAGGTTGTAAGGTTTCTACCCATTTCATGTGCATGTGGTTCAGCTTTTCCTGGCTGTTGATGAAAATCAGAGCCTGATTATCTGTGAATACTATGAATTCCTTTGGCATCAAGTAATGCTTCCATTTCTTGAGTGACTGGACTAAAGCATACATTTCCAAATCATATGAGGAATACCTCTTCTTAGCATCATTGAGCTTCTCACTGAAAAATGCAATAGGTCTACCTTCTTGACTGAGTACTGCTCCAATGGCCATGTGACTGGCATCACATTCTACCTGAAAGATTTTGTTAAAATCTGGAAGTGCAAGGACTGGCTGCTGTGCCACCTTCTTCTTCAATGTTTCAAAAGAATCATCTGCTCTTTGAGTCCAAACAAATCTGCACTTCTGTCCTCCTTTGATGGTATCAAGCATGGGTGCACAAATATGACTAAACCCTCTTATAAACTTCCTGTAGAAGGTTGCTAACCCATGGAAACTTTTGACATCATTCATAGTCTGTGGA
Source organism: Cunninghamia lanceolata (assembly GCA_027924645.1). Lineage (NCBI taxonomy): Eukaryota > Viridiplantae > Streptophyta > Pinopsida > Cupressales > Cupressaceae > Cunninghamia > Cunninghamia lanceolata. The sequence goes on along the minus strand of BSBN01000165.1, from coordinate 4,857,029 downwards.
GTTGGCCAAGACAATATGGCACTTACCTTTTCCTTATCCATTTGTAACTTTCCTTGTGAAATGACAAAACCCAAATATGTGATCTCCTCTTGCATGAACAAACACTTGTCTAAATTTATCATCAGCTGCTCTTCATGTAACCTCTTAAGAACCAAATCTATATGTCTGAGATGTTCTTCTTTTGTGTTGCTGAAAACCAGAATGTCATCTAGATATACTATGACAAACTTACCAATGAACTCTTTCAAAACCTCATTCATCAACCTCATAAAAGTACTAGGTGCATTAGACAAACCAAAAGGCATAACCTTCCACTCATATAACCCTTCATTAGTTTTGAATGCTGTTTTCCATTCATCTCCTGGTCTAATCCTGATCTGATGATATCCACTCTTCAAATCTATTTTTGTAAAATACTTAGCACCTCCCAAACAATCAAGTAAATCCTCTATCCTAGGGATTGGAAACCTATACCTGATTGTGATCTTGTTAATAGCTCTGGAATCTGTGCAAAGCCTCCAAGTGCCTTCCTTCTTTGGTGCTAGTACAGCTGGTACTGCACATGGACTTAAACTCTTCCCAATCAGACCTGAATCCAATAATTCTTCAATCTGTCTGGCTACTTCTGCATTCTGTTCTGGAGTCAGCTTATAGGCTGCTTTGTTTGGAAGTGTTGACCCTGGAATTAAGTCTATACAGTGACTGATATCTCTGACAGGTGGTAGGGATCTTGGCATTCCCTCTGAGATGACACCTTTGTACTTATCCAATAGCTCTTGGATAGTTGGGTCTATGAACCTTTGCTTTTTCTCTTCCTTGACTTCTTGCTGCTGTTCTTTATTCACACTCATACATGGGATTAGGGCATATGCAACTACACCTTCTGCTGCTACTTCTTTCATGAACTGTTTACCTTCCATCAGCATTACCTTCACCTCTTTTCCTTTAGATTTCTCCTCCTTTTATGTCAGTGGGTGTAACTCTGTCACCTTACCATCTTTAGTGATTGTATAGGTATTTCTAACACCATCATGCTGTGCCTTCAAATCATACTGCCATGGTCTACCAAATAAAAGGTTGCAAGCATCCATCTTGGTAATGTCAAACAACAACTTATCCTTATATGCACCAATCTGAAATTCTACCCAAGCCTGCTCTTCTACAGTTGTCTGCTGTCCTTGGGTAAGCCATGAGACTTTATATGGGGATGGGTGAGGCAATCTCCTAAGCTTAAGCTTTGTCACCATTTCTTCAGACACAAAATTTTCAGTAGAACCAGAATCAATCAAAACTTTACATGCCTTACCTCCTGCTTTGCAAATAGTTCTGAAAAGAGACTTCCTTTGAGGGGCTTCTTTGTCAGGTACCTTCATGGTAGTCACTGTTCTTCTCATCATTAGAGACTCTCCACTTTCTGGGTATCCATAATTATCAGGAGCATTCACACTCTGAAAAGTATTAGAGCCTGTCATACTTTGATTATCAGGTTCTTGGACCAGATTTGTTCTCCTTTCTCCTGTTGAGCTTGTGGCCTTGTCTGGACATCTGCTGGCTATATGGCCTTCTTTGTTACAGTTATAACATCTGATGGATCCTCTGCCCTGGGATCTTCCTCTGAAGCTTCCTTGCTGACTATAATTTTCCCTCTGGTTCTGATTATTGTTTCCCTTACTATTGTCATGACTGGATTCTCCCTGATATCCTTGTCCATGTCCTCTGCCTCTAAAAGGACCTCTTCCACCTCTTTGTTGTCTTCCCCTTCCTCTATTGTGTTGTTCTTGTTTTCTCTTTAACTTCTCTTCCACTTTCAATGCCAACTGAAAGCATTTCTGAACTGTATGCAGACTTAAATCTTCCTGAATATTGAACCTCAATCCATTAAGGTATCTGGCTACCTTCTCTTCTTCACTTTCCTTTACCTTTGTCTTCATACAAAGTTTCATGAATTCTTCTGTATATGAGCTGACATCTAGCTCCTTCTGCTTCAGGTTTTGCTTCCTCTTGTGTAATTGGATACTGTAATCCAATGGGACATAAGCTTCCTTTACTAATGCCATCATCTTCTTCCATGTAGCGACTCTATGCTTTCCTTCCTGTACTCTATCATCTTGGATGAAATTCCACCATGTCAAGGCAGCTTCTCTCATTTTTGACTGGGCTATCTTCACCCTCTGTTGTTCTGGTATCTCCTCTGTTACAAAGAAATTGTTCAAGGAGTCTATCCACTCCATCACTGAATCAGGGTCCATCTTTCCTGTAAACACTAGCAAATCCAGTTTCACATCCATGGTTCTCCTCTCCATGGCCTTGAGGGCGTTCAACAGCGGTCTCTAGTCTACAGGAACGACCTCCTCGCTCCAATTAGGGACCTCTTCTTCTTCCCTATCTTCTTCTCTACCAGAACCTACTCTGCTCCTCAACTTTGCTAACTCATCCTTCAATTCCTGATTCTGAGCCTTCACGGCCTTGCTTTCTGCAATCTGTTTCTTCACCAGAACTGCCAACTCAGCGTTGGTCATCCTTGTCGGAACCTCCGATGTTCCTTCGTCACCTGACATCCTGCTATACCCTTATCTCTTCCAGAAGATCCTTCCTTTGCTCTGATACCACTATGATGCAGAGGTAAATGCAACAGGAGCCTACAAATGGGAAGGAGGAGTCATTAACACAAACAACATGTTAAAAATCCTATCGGCTTAACAGCATCATCATATTTCGAACGAGCACGAAATATCCTCCTGCTGACTACTGTTCACTTCCTTATCGCCTTTCGCCTTTTGCCTGTCAGCAGCATCATGATATTTGACAAGCGCAAACTTCCTCCTGATGTTCACTGTTCACTTAGTGCCAAACACTATATTCATCATCATGATATTCAACATCACCTACATCAGTAGGATATAAAATATCCGGTTCCCTTAAAATATCCTGATGACGACAACTTCAAGCACCCTTCCTTCGATGCTTACGTCACCCTGATATCCTGATGACGATTATCCTGATGATGATGACGTCACATGCAGCTCCCTCAATATCCTATTGCTTCGATATCCTGATGACGTATATCCTGATGATGATGACGTCATATGCAACTCCTTCAGTATCCGACTACTCGAACAACAGCATCATGATATGACTTATCCGGTCATATTGAAACATCCTGATGATGTTAACCAAACCTTATGCCGAAGCCTTACGCCGATGCCAAAACACTTAGCGACAGTAGGGTAAACTTGCATAGGGTGATATTCGCAATATCCTGATGATGACCTCTCCGGTACTTAGCAAAAAATTAAACTTTCCTTCCGCATACGATAGCGATATACGGGTGATGGGCACACCCGAAAGATGATCCTGATGATGATATATACACTGAGTATATATCTGATTTAAATCATCCTGATGCACTTGAAACATACAATCTTCATCAGCTTCACAACCCGATCCGGATAGCGATACACTCGTAGATGATGATGCGATTCACTTCGACTGGAAAAGCACATGCAGACTCCTGTATATCCGTCAGCTGCATGCAAACTCACAGAACCGCACAATTTCACAAAGAAAATATGATGATCGGGCTGGATCACCTTCAGATCAAAACTTAAAGATTTATCTTCCTGAACCTAGCACATGAGGATGCTAGGCTGATTCACAGCATGCTACCAACTGATCTCTCAAACAATGAAATGCAGAAAACTAAAATGCAAACTAAACTATCATACATGACCATTCCACCGATTCACAAAATCAACCGGTGGAAGGGTTGAAAGAATCCATCCACTTGTAATCAGAACAAAAATCAAAACAATAACAACTGATAAACCAGATAATGCAATTGATGAGATCTTATTCAGATGAAACACAAATGTCCTGAACAATGTTTCACAATGTCTGGACTGATCTCTGGATCACCAGTACAACACAACACAACACAACTAACATCAACATCTAACATGCTAAACCCTAACAGATCGAAGGTATATATAGCAATATCCTGCGAGTACTACCAACTCGATTCCTAGCGGTTGGGAGCTTCCAAGCGGCTGGGAGAGAGGACAGCTCGGACTACCCGCTCACGAGCTCTAACTACCTGCACATTCTCCTAGACTGATCTAATACATATGCATTGGTCCAATGGACCTTATTACATTATGAAGTCAAACATACTAAAAATAAACTAATGTCCTGTCATGTGGACAATTAACCTATATCCTGATCATGTAGGGGTGCTCCTGCACTAGTAGGTATTGGAAAAGGAACAAAAGATAAACCATAAAACAAATTGATTGACTTACAAAGTAAACATACAGCCAACATATTCTCTTGCCAAAGAGATTGCTTAGGATAGATTGGATAGGAAAGATAACATCCTTATCGTAGGAACTCTATGTCCATTAAAGGATGCCATCTACCTAAAAAGATAATGTCTCACTGCAGGAAATGCCACATGTCGCAGGAGACGCATGTTTTGGTCTCGACAATGGAACATTCTGCAGAAGACAAGCTTGTTGATCTAGGGCTTTGGTTAAGCGGGACTTTAGCTGATGTTGGCAGTCAGACCAATAGGATAGTAGATGACTCTAGAAGGAAGCTGCTTCTTTGCTTCAGGTTTGTTAAGGACTTTTGCTTTAAAAGGATGCACTAACTTGCTACTTGAGCTAGTCAAGTCGAGGCAAATAGATTTTGATAAACGGAAGACTAGAAAGATGACAGTGCTAATGGATTGGGGTGGATGGAGAATGATGAATCATATGTACCTAAGTACTGGATACATCCTTTGTATTCCAAACTGCCTACATACCTTGTATCCACGGGATGAAGGCACATTACGATGAAAGATGAAAATGATAAATATGTAGTTCTAGATAGAGTGATGAGATGGGTCAAGGTGGTGAGGGGGAGATCTTGTGTACCTGAGTACTGGATACTTCCTTCATATTCCAGACTACCTACATACCCATATCCATGGGATCAAGGTACCTTAAGACTGAAATGAGATAATATGTAGTTCTGGTGGTGTGATGATGTATGAAAAAGTGTTGGAGAGATAACAACCTTATCGTAGGAGTGATGTGTTTGTTAAAGGATGCTATCTGTGGAAAGGAGACAAGATTGAAGAGCGCATTGTGAACCATGAACAAGGAACCAGATCCTAGACCTAAGTTAAGGAAAGAGTTGCCCCCATTTCGGTAAAGGAATTTGCATGGGTGACTGATGGAAAAGACATAGAAAGATTTGACCTAGGGCAAGACAGTGTTAACTACTGACACAGATCAAGGCACGGGATGATGATGATGGACACTAACAAGTTTCCAAGCTATACTAGATAGGGATATGGAAATGAAAACAAGGTCAATGGTTTTATTATGGATGGATGGATGAAGTGCGTTATGATAATAAGAAATGAACAAGACTCAACAGACGATGGGTGATGCCTCTACACATAGTGCATATTTGCCAGGTTTTCACTATGGTACTTATCTAAGGCGCATGTTTGCCAGGTTTTCACCAAAGGATGGCTTTTTTTTTTTTGGAATACTCTGAGGATCAGGTATAGAACTTCTTGAGATGGACACTATTAAGTGGCTCATCTAGAGGAATGCCATCAAATGTAGCTAAAGTATAAGCTCTTGATCCATATGCTGCTGTGACAATAAAGGGACCTAACCAATTAGGCTCAAACTTGCCCTTCTTTTCTCAATCTACTTGATTTCTCTAATTCTCTTTGAGGACAAGATCACCAACTTGAAATTGTCTTTCTTTGATCTTTTTGTTGTAATTATGCCAGAGGCGGTTTTGATAGACATGGAGATGATTAAGTGTAGCAAGGTACCTTTCATCTAATAGTTCTAGCTTAGCTAACCTGGAAGTACGATACTCCTCTCCGCCGATCAGGTTTTGCATGGATACTCTGAGGGATGGGATCTCAACCTATATAAGTAGGATGGCTTCAGAGCCATAGACCAAGGCATAGGGTGTGGCACCAGTTGGTGTTCTAATACTAGTGCGGTAGGCCCATAGGGCAGGATTGAGTTGCAAGTGCCAATCACGACCAACTTCATTGACCATTTTCTTAAGGATTTTGAGAATGGTTTTATTAGAAGCCTCAGCTTGGCCGTTACTCTGCGGATAGTAGGGAGTTGAAAAGCAATGTTGGATATTGTATTATGTGCATAAGGCATGGACATCTTGATTCTTGAATGGTCTCCCATTATCAGTGACAATGGCTTGGGGAATACCATACTGACATATGAAGTAGTTAAGGATAAACTTGGCTATTTGCTTACCAGTGATATAGGTCATGGGAATGGCTTCTACCCACTTCGTAAAATACTCAGTGGCTGTAATGATGAACTTATGGCCATTAGAGGAGGATGGGTGGATTTGTCCTATGAGGTCAAGACCCCATTGAGAAAAAGGCCAGGGAGTAGTCACAAGCTATAATTCATGAGCTGGTGCATGAATCAAATCTCCATGCTGCTGGTATTGTAGACACTTCTTAGCAAACTATGCAGCATCTTGCTCTATTGTAGGCCAGTAGTACCCTGTTCTGAGTATCTTCTTAGCGAGTTAGGACCGGTAGAATGTGAACCATAGACACCTTCATGTATATATCGTAAGGTAGCTTCGACGTCTTCCGCGTTAAGACATCATAAGAGGATACCCTCGAGACTCTGGCGATATAGTGTATCACCTAGAATGATGTTACGGGAGGATCGACGGATAAAGGTTTTACATTGGGTGGAGGATAGGTCAGCGGGAAAGGTACTATGTTTAAGGTATTCACAGATGTCTTCATACCATGGGGAATTGGGACCAACAAGTTCGCAGATGATTTTAGTAACGGGAACATCGACGACTAGTATCAACAATTGCTCGATCAAGAATTCACATTTTTGTGTATTAGCAGGCATGTCAATTAGTGACCCGATAGAAGCCATAGAATCTGTAGCTTTGTTATGCTCTCTTGGAATTTTCTCAAATGTGATGCTAGAAAAGTGTGGTTTATAGGCATCCACTAGTTGCTTGTAGGGGACCAACTTTTCATCTTTTGTTTGGTACTCATCTGTGACTTGGCGAATGACTAGTTGTGAGGCTCCATATACCTATAATTTTGTGATGTCCCATTGAACTGTTGTATTGAGACCTATGAGGAGTGCTTCATACTCGGTTATATTGTTGGTGCAAGGGAATGCAAGTCGATATGACTTTGGAATATAGTCATTTTGAGGTGTGATGAATAAGATGCTAGCCCCTGATCCATGCTGTGTGTAGGAACCATCAAAGTACAACTTCCACATTATTGAGTTGGAAAGAGTGAAGAGATTCTCATCTGGAAAGTCTACTACCATAGGTGTGTATCTGTCATAGGTGCTTCTACTAGTTGATCTGCTAGGGCTTGCCCCTTGATTGATTTACAATCTGTATACTCAATGTTGAACTCACTAAGGATCATGACCCATTTAGCTAGTCTGCCTGTAAGAGCTGCTTTTGCTAGTAGATACTTCAATGGATTAATTTTGGCTATAAGATTTGTGTGTTGGTTCAACATGTAATGCCGCAACTTTTGGGAAGTGAACACTACTGCTAAACAAGCCCTTTCCATTGGTGAATAATTGAGCTCATATCCAACCAAGGTTCTACTGATATAATAAATTGCATGCTCTTTTCCTGTTTCATCATGTTGTGCTAGCAAGGCCCCTAGGGCTGAAGTTGTAGTTGAGATGTATAATATCAAAGGTTTATCAGCCACAGGTGGTACCAATACAAGAGGTGTAGCTAGATACTCCTTAAGCTGATCAAATGTTGCTTGACACTTATTGTCCCATCGAAATGAGACATCCTTTCGGAGTAAGTGTTGAAATGGTTGACATTTATCTGCTAGCTGTGAGATGAAACGCCTAATGGATTGCAACCTTCCCTAAAGGCTCCTTAATGCTTTGAGGTTCTTTGGTGGAGGCATCTCCACTATAGCCTTTACTTTTGTAGGGTCTACTTCGATGCCTCTATGAGATACAATGTATCCCAATAGCTTTCCTGATTTTACACCGAAGACACACTTCTTCGGATTGAGTCTTACTTGGTATTACTCAAGCATGTCAAAGATCTGTCCTAGAACTTGTATGTGATCTACCCTAGAAGATATAGCTAGTATGTTATCAACATAGTCCTCCATGATATGATGAAAGAGATCGTGGAATATCACTGTCATTTCTCTCTGATAGGTTGCTCTTGCATTCTTTAGACCAAATGGCATGATGCACCAACAATAATTGCCCCAAGGATAAGTAAAAGTTGTTTTATGTTGATCTTCTTCTGCTATCCTTATCTAATTATAGCCTGAGAATCCATCCATGAGAGAAAGCATTTCATGACCTGCTGTCAAGTCTACTATAATATCAATGTTTGGTAATGGAAAGTCATCTTTGGGACATGCTTTATTAAAATCTCTAAAATCATTACACATGTGGATGCGCCCATTGTGTTTAGACACAGGTACAATGTCTGATACCCAATCTGAATAATCAATAGGTCAGATGAACTTTGCATCTAACAGCTTCTGTATTTCCACCTTTACTAAGAGAGCTATCTAGGGGTGCATCTTTCTCAAATTTTGCTTGACTGGTTTAACTTTTGGATCAACTGTGAGATAATGAACTACTAGCTTAGGGTCTAGCCCTGGTATATCAACATAGGTCCACACAAAATTGATGTTTCTCTATAAGAAGAATGTGTTAAGATTCCTGTGCTCTATTTCTAATAGTGATGCTGCTAGGAATGTGGTCTTTGGATTTTGCTTTGTGCCAAGGTTTATCTCTATAGAATCTTCCACTAGGAGAGTTGACTTCTCTTGATACTTAGATGGTAGGGGAAGGTCAAATCCTCCATCCTCAGGTGCCATAGTTGGGTTTTCACCTTTGGATACATCCTTTGTTTTTACTATTTTGTGATCAAGAGGTGCCACAGTGTGGTTTTCACCTAGAGATCTTTCTTTATTTTTACTTTTGCAACTGGAGGATTTGGCATTCTCACCAAAATAAGCCATTGGATCTAGTTCCATTACAAAACCTACTATATGATCACCAAGAGGGATACCATCCTAAAGTCCCATGAACTCAGCTAATGCTTTGTCATTCTGAAATACATCTATAATGGGGGACCCTTGTTGGTCCCAATCGATAAGTTCAGGGTAGTCAAGTGTGACATTCTGGGTGTTAGTGGTGGAGGTTAGGGATACAGAGGATAGCATAAAAATGGAGGATTCAGAAAATAGGTTGGTCATATGGAGGGAAGAGTCATCAATGATATCCTCAGTAGATGTCGAATCAGTGGGAAAAGTTTTAGCCACCTCGTCGAGGATATACTCAATGTCCAAGGCGCGCGGTACCTTCTTACCAAATCCTAAACCCTTCTTGTCTAGTTTCTTTGTCACAACAATGGGTTCCATAGTTCCTTGATTCTGTTTCCCAAGGCCACCTTTGCCTTTATAGCCCATGTGTTTGACTATCCTTAAGCCATTACCATATTGCTTGACTAGTATTGTGACTGGTTATTTCTCTTTATAGAGCCAAGAAGAAATGTCCTCAATAGTTTCCTCTTCCAATAATTGGCCTTGTTGGAATTGGGTTAGAAATGCTGGGGGAGGAATAGCTACTTTTTTTGTTACTTTGGCAATGGGCGGTTGGCCATAAGATTTAGGGGATAAAGGCATCCACCTTACACAACAAGATTTGGAGATATCATACGTTCCAAAGCCTATATCATGGATGTGTGCTTTGACTTCAGGAAGAGGATTAGTTTCACTTGTAGAGGCTTGTGTCAGAGTTTCAGGATCAACATATAGTGGGGATTCAAGGGCTTTTTCATTTTTAGACACTTGGTTGCAATTCTTATAACTGCCTTAAAAGACACGACAGAATTCAAAAGGATTGGGGTCTCCTGGGATAGTGATCTCTGTACCATTGTATGGGAACTTTAGAGATTGATGGTATGTGGAGGGAATGACTTTCATTGCATGGATCCATGGGCAGCCTAGGATAATGTTGTAAGGCAGTTCAATATTAAGGACTTGACCCCTGGTTTCAACCATGACAGGACCCAGTTGTATAGGCAAGTGGATTATACCTTCTGAATGGCATTCAACATCATCATATCCCTTGATTGTAATACTTTGATCAGTGTTGACATGATCCTCAGAGTATCCCAATTGCTTAAGTAACTTTAAAAAATAGATGTTGAGACCAGCACCACCATCTATGAGTATACATTTGATTTTGTTCTTATGGATGAGAACTTCAATATGAAGGGCATCATTGTGACAAGGATCATGGGATGGGAGATCTTTCTGAGAGAAGACCACATTGTAGGGTGAAGCAATGCTACCTACTATCGCTTGGAAATCTGTGACCACTATGTTGTTAGGAACTAAAGACTCTTGGAGGGCTTGTTCTAGCACTACTCTATGTGTAGGTGATGACCATAGAAGGTCCAAGATAGAGATCTATGCTAGCGTTTTCCCTAGATGTTCGATAAGATTATAATCAGATTGAGCTGGCAGACTGGGTGTAGGACCACGAATGGTGACACGACCGCGACGAGTTGTAACAGCACAATCCATAGATTTGCCTTTGATTGTGAGGGTAGTGTTAGCACAGTAAAAATTTGAAATTTTTACTATCTCCTTACTCCATCATATTTGAATAAATCCTGAAGAATATCCCAAAAAGACCATAATAAAAAATTTTTGTATCTCATGAGATGTCTATGGATGAGCAGTGCCAAATTTCATCAATATCAATCCATCGGCAAGAGGTTGTATTGCTTACACCGATACACAAGGAATCGTTTGAAAACAACCATCGGCGTGAAAATAGAGATCGGAGGAAGAATTGTGGAAGTCACTGATGGAGTAAGTAATACCGATGACTTTACATCGGCAAGAAAGGTAAGTGGTCATACCGATTGGTATGACAGATATCTATCGGATGATTTTTTAAAAGATGCCCCGACGGTATATATCATACCGATAAAGCATTTCGGCAAGAGTTTCACCGAACAGCATGCGGGGGTGACGAAACAAATAGCCATCGGCGAGAGGTAAGCTATTGGGATAGAAAACAAGTAAGCCTCCGATGATTAAGAGTCTTGGCGATAAGAAATCCATCGGCGAGACTCACAGTGATACACCTCTATCGGGATAACTTGACATATCGGAACAAAAGAACTAGGTCTTGCCGATTCACAAGTCACGGCGATCAAAAGGTGTCGGTGACACTTTACCAAAATTTGCCCGATGAAAGATATGAAAAGGGTCATCGGGGAGATGATTTGGATCGGGATATCTTGAGAAAGCTATCCCGATAATGAATGTCATTCTGATAAAGATAAAAGTTCATATATGAAGATGACTCTCGGCGAGACAATAAAGATCGGGAGAACATAGTTTTATTATCCTGATAGTCTCAATCTTCCCGATAAGCAAATCATATCGGTGGGACTCACTATATCGCAAAGAGATCTAAAAACCCTTGGTGATGAAGCAAGTCATGCCGATGGTCTCCCCCACTTAAGATATGACATTACATAGCGTCAGGAATACAATTGAGGGGTCACCCTTGATATAATTACCAGGAGTGCTGTTGATCTTACTGATTCTCACCGTGAGCAGGAGTATTTAGATCATCTGGCAAAAGTTTATTTATGGCTAAATAGAGCCTAATTAATCTTATTATTGTTTATGTTGGTTAAATTCCCAAGAGACTTATTGAAGAGTTGTATCTCTTCATGAAAATATCTATATAAGTTCAAACAATCGATGCTGAAACATCATCAACAGTAGAAGATATTCATATATACATAATATACAATATTTCAAAATGACTGTGTTGCATATTTTATTTGAAGAAGAAGTTTGAAGTTCTCTGATTCAGTATTTCTACTTTGGTATCAGTTATTTGTTGAAATTATTCAATTGTGTGGCTGTCTCCATTTCTGCATTTCCCTGTTATTCAGATTAAGATATCAAGTATATATTTAATCTGTCGATACACATTTGCTGTATCTGTGTGATTAATTTGGTTGGTGTCCATCTAAGGAATTAAACCCTTCTGATTTATTCACAGTAGCCTGGAAGTAGTAAGTTGGGATTACTAAGTAGAGCCATATAATTAGGATTGACACACTGTCTCCAGTAAAATATTATCTGTTAATCTTGTCCATTCATTTCATTTGGTTCCTTCAAGTAAGGATTAAAATACCTTCTGGTGAATTATAAGATATCTGATTTTATTTGGTTGGATTATCAAGAAGAGTCTGTCAGTCATTTACTTGCACGTTTATACAAGCTATAAACCAGAACTGTGCCAAATATCTAGAATTATTACCATTAAGAAACTACTGTTCTTAGTCCTTCAAATTGACTTTGTTACCCAACAAGGCACTAGTCTCATTCAACTCATTAATTAAAACCTTTTTACCTTGATATTGCTTATACAATTTCTGCCAATCACTTATTAAACATTATACATAGAATTAATTAGTCATCTTTGTCATCTATCCTACATCCTATGCCATTGTAGATAGACCTAGTTAGTCCATTCATCCACACTCAGACTGCTTTAATATTTCAAGGTTCACCCACCTAGGTGTAGCAGGACCTAAAGTGTAGGAAATCATCAAACCTTGAAGGTTGATTTCGTCAAGTTAGTTCAAAAACGTTGCAAATCCAAACATAGAGCCTGGCATCCTCTTAGGATTAGCAACTTGCATTTTTGAGACCTAACAAATTGGCGACTCTGCTGGGGATTTAGTAACAGACCTTAGAAAGTAATCCTTTCCTTCATAGAATTAATTCAGAAAGTTTAAGTTGGTAACTCTGCTGGTGATAACAACCCTACATATAAAATATAAACTTTTCCTATTTAATAGGTGGCGACTCTAGTTACAAAAATTTCAATATCAAATGGATGGTAGGAGATCCAAGATGGAAGGCAGAAATTTGCAGTCATCTCCACCACTTAGAAACATTTCCAAAAGAAATGTGAATCCAAAATATTCCCACCAAGATAATAATCTAGACATCCAGGAGAATGATTCAGAACAAAATATTGCAATTCACAACAAATTCACACCTCTGCATGATTCAAACGAGAACCTCAGTGGAGCAACTGATGATATTTTGGCAAGGTACAGACCCACTCCTCAAGAACAGCGAGATCATGATGCAAAGGTCATGAGGGATATTGATAGGAACCAAGCTGAACATGATTTCAAGATCTCATTTGACCAGGGAGAAGAGATAGGATATGAATTGTCAAATCAGGGAATGAATGACAATCCAGAATATCAGGAAATAAATAATCAAGACATGAGTGATGAGAAACAGGAAATACTCATGCTCAGGAAAGAACTTGAAAGGTACAAGATACAAGAGGAGAAGGAGTTATTGCAGCAAGAAATTCAATAGAGGAGAAATAAAGCCAAAACAGCTCCCCCTAAATATGTACCCCCGCATAGAGGGAATATTTCAAGAAATACACAACAAAATACAAGTAGTTCTCAAAACTCACATGCTTCTGGAAATCATCAGAACACTATTCCCCAAAACCCTAGACCACCTCCCATACGTAATGCATCCCAACATATGGCAAATAATTACCCACCCCCTGGTCAACAATATTATAGGCCACAAAATCAACACATAAATCCCCATATGAACCAACATCAACAATATGCATATCATCAGCCACCAGGTGGATATAATTACTATCCCAATCCACCACCTCTCAATTTCCCTCCCCAAAACCTTGCTAATATATGCAGTCAATTTGATTTGACTGGATATCAGTTATATCCATATCCTATGGATAGTACTTGGAGAAACATGGTTCCCAAGTTTACTGGAAACAATGCACTATCTGCAGAAGATCATATCAGAAGTTTTAATGCTTTTTTACAGGCTATAGGTATGGATTGGGAAGACATTAGAATGAGGTTATTTATGATGTCCCTCACTGAAGATGCCAGAGATTGGTTTAATAGCTTGCCCGATGCATCAATCAATTCAATAACTGATTTCCATAACCAGTTTAAGGATCAGTATGGTAACCAATACGCTCCTGAGTTTGCACTACATGAACTAATAAGTATACAGAAGTATCAAAATGAATCAGTATTTGATTTCAACCTAAAGTTTTCCAAGTTACATAATAAGGTACCACATGGAGCCAAGTTATCTGACCAGGCAGCACTGAGTATCTATATGAAAGCAATTGACCCCAAAACAAGATATGAACTCAGAAACCGGTGTCCTGCAACATTGGCTGAAGCACAGAAAATAGCCATAACTATTGAAAATAATAGGAAGGCTGCAGGAATGGTCAATAAAAGGGAAAATCATAGAAATCTTCAGAATCCAAATGCTCAACAGATTAAACCAGAGGGTCAGCATAGGCATGATAGACCTAGGTTACATGATATGCCTTACAATACAAATTGGAAGGATGGAAGACCTATTGACAACAACAGAAAGCAGCCATATGGAAAGGATACTCCTGATCCCTTGAAGAGAAACATGGCACATATGGCAGAAAATAAACCTTGGTGTTTTGTATGTAACTTGCCACATTCACCTGAATACTGTGAGGTAGCTAAATCAATACAGCAAGAGGAAATGCTATACAGCTACAATAGGGATAATCACACCATCAATATGATGCAGGATACACCATGTGTAGTAACAGAAGATTATTCTTCTTCAGAAGAAGGATATGAGTATGATGTAGGGAACCAAAAGTATCATATTAACATGGGGGAACAGTAGGTATTCTCAGACCCAGAAGATAGTTGTAACAACAAGTCATGTGGTCAATGGAGAAAACCTATTGAGGATGAAAGAGAAGCTCTCACAGTGGCTGCAGTGGCTCAAGCTCGAAACACTTATAACTTAAGGAATAGAACAACAAATGTTGGGCAAGGAACTCCTGGAAGTGTATTTATAAAAGACCAGAATAGCAAAGAAAATAATACAAAATCATCACCTAAAGAACCAGAAAAGGGGGATAAAAATAAAATGAAAGGAAATCAAGAAAAAGAAAACACAAAAACAGAAAAGAATGACCAGATCATAACCCCTTCTTTCGACATTGCACAGGCAGTGTCTCAGGTGAAGATATCAGTCCCACTCCTAGAGATGATGAAAATAGATAAATATAGGAGTACAGTTGTCAAGATGATTTCTGATACACCTAATCCAAAACATAAAGGGTTTGAAAAAACAACAAATAATGTGCATCAGGAAAATTTTAAGATGCCTGAGGTTTACCTTGGTGACACACTTACAAAAAATCCGTCACAGGTAGATCCATTCTATACTACACTAGTAATCAAGAACAAAATAGTCAGGAATTGTATGATTGATTCAAGTGCTGCTATGAATATCATGCCTATAGCAGTGATGAAAGAATTGGGGATGTGGGTTGATACTACGTATGGCCAGTGTTATGCAATGGATAACAGATCTATTCCAGTAGTTGGTATTATGAAAGATGTAGAGATAAAACTTGCTTCACATCCTAAAGCAACATATAACATTGACATCACTGTGGTTGATATCCCACCGTATTATGGAATGTTGTTATCAAGGCAGTGGGCTGCAATGGCGGGAGGCAATGTTCAATTAGATCTATCATATGCCACCATACTAGTAGGTGACAAGGAAATTAAGTTGTGCAGAGAACCAAGGTATGACAATATTATAGAAAGAATGGACCGGCATCAGGTGAATCTCTTTTGTGACACAGATTTAGGAGTTTTCAAAGTTGGAGAAACTACCCCAGAATTGCATAACAGTGACCCAATACACACTGAATCTATGAAAAGAGAAAATGATTTGTGGAAAATGTATTTCGATGGTGCATGCAGCAAGATAGGAAATGGGGCCAGAGTAGTTTTTATCTCGCCAGGAGGTAAAACATTCAAATACTCTTTCTTATTGACATTTGAATGCACCAATAACATAGCTGAGTATGAAGCCCTGCTTATTGGCCTAAACATAGCCACCAAATACAAAATAAAAAAGTTGGCTGTCTATGGTGATTCTGAATTGGTCATCTCCCAAGTAAGAGAAAAATATTTATCTAAGAATAAAAGATTAAGACAGTACAGAAATGTAGTTTGGGATAGTGTTGAATTATTTGATGCTTTTTCAATCAGCTGGGTTGATAGGTCTAAAAACATCATGGCAGACTTTTTAGCAAACATTGCATTAAAGAGAGATGATGTAACATTAGGAGGGATCACAGAAGTAGAATTTAAAACTAGACCTACCATCCCTGATAATATACAGAATTGGCAAGTGTTTGATAGCGATGCTGATATAATCAATTTCTTACATTGTGCTGATTATTATGAAAATCAAGAAATTGATTTCAGTGCATTTGTGGAGGAACACAAAGGGAAAGAAACCCTTTTTGGCCAAGAAGTGGTTCAACTGAAGACAAATAAGATACCCAAAGGGCTTATTGCATTAGAAAAAGCATTTGATGGGCATGATAGATACAAAAAGAAAGAAACACCAGTGATACCTGAGAACCTTGAGGAAGTGAATTTGGGGACTCAGACAACCCCAAAAAATGTATATATTAGAAGGAATCTTGACCAAAAAATCAGAAGTAGAATCATCAATCTACTTAGGAAGTACAGGCATGTGTTTGCTTGGTCATATGATGATTTAAAGGCATATAGAGAGGATTTATTTCAACATGAGATACCACTCAAGCCAGATGCAAAACCATTCAGACAGAAACAGAGACCGATTAATCCTACACTAGCCCCTAAAATGTTAGAGGAACTTACAAAGTTAAGGGATGGAGCCATAATCAAACCTATTAGACACTCTTCCTGGGTTTCAAACTTAGTGCCTGTCAGAAAAAGGAATGGTGACATTAGACTATGTGTGGATTTCAGAAACTTGAATAAATCTTCCCTCAAAGATAATTATCCTCTTCCCAATATGGAGGCAATATTGCAGAAAGTCACTGGGTGTGAATTGCTATCCATGATGGATGGTTTCTCTGGCTACAATCAAGTAAAAGTTAAGGAGTCTGA
This sequence comes from Cunninghamia lanceolata, assembly GCA_027924645.1. Classification (NCBI taxonomy): domain Eukaryota; kingdom Viridiplantae; phylum Streptophyta; class Pinopsida; order Cupressales; family Cupressaceae; genus Cunninghamia; species Cunninghamia lanceolata. The sequence goes on along the minus strand of BSBN01000165.1, from coordinate 4,839,920 downwards.
ACAATTTAAGACGGCATTCACCACTCCGTGGGGAACATATGTGTATTTGAGAATGCCATTTGGATTAACTAATGCTGGAGCAACATTCCAGAGAGCGATGGATGTAGCTTTTGCTGAATTGATTAATAAGATTATGATAGTATATCAAGACGACTTGACAGCATATTCTAAAAAAGCCGAAGATCATTGCACACATTTAGAACAAGTATTTATCAAAGCCCTAGAATATGGGATATCATTGAACCCTAAAAAATGCCATTTTCCAGTAACAGAAGGAAAATTGCTTGGTCATATAGTCTCGAAGGAAGGGGTTAAAATAGATCCTGAAAGGGTAAAAGCAATTGATCAAGTCCCTATTCCAAAAAATGTAAAAGCTATACAATCATTCTTTGGTCAGATAAATTTTGTCAGAAGATTTATACCAAATTTCGCAGAAATTGTTTGTCCTATATCGAGAATGCTGAAGAAGAATTCAGAAATAAAATGGATAACAGAAATAGTGGAAGCATTTGGTAACATTAAGGAGGCTATCAAGCAAGCTCCAGTCTTAATATCCCCTGACTTCGGTAAACCTTTCCAACTTTTCTCATTTGCTTCCTACCATACAGTAGCAGCAGTATTGTTACATAAAAACAATGATGGACATGAACAGCCTATCTCTTTCTTTAGCAAGTCCCTTCAGAATGCAGAGTTGAAGTATGACATTATTGAAAAGCAGGCATATGCATTGGTAAAAGCAGTAAAAAATTTTAGACCATATTTGGTGGGGGCTAAAATCATAGCATATGTCCCTAATGCTGCAGTGAAGGATGTACTGATCCAAACTGAGGTCACTGGTAGGAGATGTAGGTGGATTAATAGGATTCAGGAATTCAACATTGAAATCCAAATCACTAAATTAGTAAGAGGACAGGGTCTTGCCAAATTGATGGCTGAAAGTAATCTAGAAGCTTCCCAGATATGTAATGTTGATGCAAGTACCAGTATTGAACACACTCCATGGTATACTGATATAGTATATTATCTAAAATATATGAAGTGTCCTGAAGGATATGATGATAACAAAAGAAGGACACTCAAACTACAAGCTTCAAAATATGTACTCATTGGTGGGGATCTCTATTGGAAAAATAGAGATGGGGTTCTACTATTATGCTTGGATGAATATCAATCAAAACATATTATGAAGGAGTTGCATGAAGGCATGTGCGGAGGACATTTCTCAGCAAAAACCACAACCCACAAGATCCTGAGGGCAGGGTACTATTGGCCTAAAGTCTTTAACGATTCATACCAGTACACTAGAAAGTGTGAAGCATGCCAAAAGTTCTCAGGGAAGTTAAAGTATCAGGGAGCACTACCCTTAAAACCTATGCAAGTTGAGGCTCCATTTTATCAGTGGGTATTGATTTTATAGGTGAAATTTCAGAGAAATCAAGTGGGGGGCACCGATGGATTTTAGTGGCTACTGATTACTTTACAAAATGGGTGGAAGCAATCCCAACCAGACAGGCTACAAGCAAAGTTGTGATAAATTTTCTAATGGATAACATTATATGCAGATTTGGTACTCCTGTAAGATTGATTACCGATAATGGGATGTGTTTTAGATCTGATGAATTCAAAGGTTTTTGCAGCACACATGGTATCACTGTTTCTTATGCTGCTCCTTACCATCCACAGGCCAATGGACAAGCTGAATCAAGTAATAAGAGCCTGTTGAAAATCATAAAAAGAATGTTGGATAGAAATAAGAAGGCTTGGGATTCAAAATTAAGAATGGCAGTATGGGCTGACAGGATTACTATAAAAAGGGCAATTGGAAGATCCCCTTATGAATTGGTATATGGAACCCAAGCAAGATTACCATTGGAAAATCTTATACCAGTATACAAATTCATTCTCCAGGAAGATTTAAATATCCCTGAACCAATGGAGGAAAGGTTGGAACAATTGGCAGAGCTTGATGAAACAAGAAGAATAGCTCAGAGACAGAATATTAAATTACAATCACAGGTAAAATATCTCTTTGACAAGAAGGCCAAAGAAAGAAAGTTTGAAATAAATGATCTGGTACTAATGTGGAATGCAAAATGTCAGGACAAAGGAAAACATGGAAAATTTGAAGCCCTATGGTTGGGTCCTTTTGTTATCACTGGCAAGGGAGGTGATGATTCTTACTATGTACAGAATATGTCAGGAGAGGAGCAAGAATTGCCTGTACATGGGCAATACTTGAAGCAGTTCTTTTCATAAACTTGTACAAAGAGAATTGAGTGTTGCCAGTGCATGGACAACATTCAAATAATTCTCAAAAATATCTTATTCCATGCACAGTAGTCTAGGAATCATTCCCGCTCCCCATCATTTGTTCCTTTCCTTTTCCCAGTTTCATAAAACCTCACCCCAAAATAATAAAATACGTGGTCTACTTCCCCAGGAGATCTGGATCCTTGTTATACTCACAGGGAGTATACATCCCAGACAGAGCCACTGTTAGCACAGTAAAAATTTGAAATTTTTACTATCTCCTTACTCCATCATATTTGAATAAATCCTGAAGAATATCCCAAAAAGACCATAATAAAAAATTTTTGTATCTCACGAGATGTCTATGGATGAGCAGTGCCAAATTTCATCAAAATCAATCCATCGACAAGAGGTTGTATTGCTTACACTGATACACAAGGAATCGTTTGAAAACAACCATCGGCGTGAAAATAGAGATCGGAGGAAGAATTGTGGAAGTCACCGATGGAGTAAGTAATACCGATGACTTTACATCGGCAAGAAAGGTAAGTGGTCATACCGATCGGTATGACAGATATCTATCGGATGATTTTTTAAAAGATGCCCCGACGGTATATATCATACCGATAAAGCATTTCGGCAAGAGTTTCACCGAACAGCATGCGGGGGTGACGAAACAAATAGCCATCGGCGAGAGGTAAGCTATCGGGATAGAAAACAAGTAAGCCTCTGATGATTAAGAGTCTTGGCGATAAGAAATCCATCGGCGAGACTCACAGCGATACACCTCTATCGGGATAACTTGACATATCGGAACAAAAGAACTAGGTCTTGCCGATTCACAAGTCACGGCGATCAAAAGGTGTCGGTGACACTTTACTAAAATTTGCCCGATGAAAGATATGAAAAGGGTCATCGGGGAGATGATTTGGATCGGGATATCTTGAGAAAGCTATCCTGATAATGAATGTCATTCTGATAAAGATAAAAGTTCATATATGAAGATGACTATCGGCGAGACAATAAAGATCGGGAGAACATAGTTTTATTATCCCGATAGTCTCAATCTTCCCGATAAGCAAATCATATCAGTGGGACTCACTATATCGCAGAGAGATCTAAAAACCCTTGGCGATGAAGCAAGTCATGCCGATGGTCTCGCCCACTTAAGATATGACATTACATAGCGTCAGGAATACAATTGAGGGGTCACCCTTGATATAATTACCAGGAGTGCTGTTGATCTTACTGATTCTCACCGTGAGCAGGAGTATTTAGATCATCTGGCAAAAGTTTATTTATGGCTAAATAGAGCCTAATTAATCTTATTATTGTTTATGTTGGTTAAATTCCCAAGAGACTTATTGAAGAGTTGTATCTCTTCATGAAAATATCTATATAAGTTCAAACAATCGATGCTGAAACATCATCAGCAGTAGAAGATATTCATATATACATAATATACAATATTTCAAAATGACTGTGTTGCATATTTTATTTGAAGAAGAAGTTTGAAGTTCTCTGATTCAGTATTTCTACTTTGGTATCAGTTATTTGTTGAAATTATTCAATTGTGTGGCTGTCTCCATTTCTGCATTTCCCTGTTATTCAGATTAAGATATCAAGTATATATTTAATCTGTCGATACACATTTGCTGTATCTGTGTGATTAATTTGGTTGGTGTCCATCTAAGGAATTAAACCCTTCTGATTTATTCACAGTAGCCTGGAAGTAGTAAGTTGGGATTACTAAGTAGAGCCATATAATTAGGATTGACACACTGTCTCCAGTAAAATATTATCTGTTAATCTTGTCCATTCATTTCATTTGGTTCCTTCAAGTAAGGATTAAAATACCTTCTGGTGAATTATAAGATATCTGATTTTATTTGGTTGGATTATCAAGAAGAATCTGTCAGTCATTTACTTGCACGTTTATACAAGCTATAAACCAGAACTGTGCCAAATATCTAGAATTATTACCATTAAGAAACTACTATTCTTAGTCCTTCAAATTGACTCTGTTACCCAACAAGGCACTAGTCTCATTCAACTCATTAATTAAAACCTTTTTACCTTGATATTGCTTATACAATTTCTGCCAATCACTTATTAAACATAATACATAGAATTAATTAGTCATCTTCGTCATCTATCCTACATCCTATGCCATTGTAGATAGACCTAGTTAGTCCATTCATCCACACTCAGACTGCTTTAATATTTCAAGGTTCACCCACCTAGGTGTAGCAGGACCTAAAGTGTAGGAAATCATCAAACCTTGAAGGTTGATTTCGTCAAGTTAGTTCAAAAATGTTGCAAATCCAAACATAGAGCCTGGCATCCTCTTAGGATTAGCAACTTGCATTTTTGAGACCTAACAGGTAGACACTTGAATCTCTTCAAAATGACCTACAATGGAATCAAAGGAAGTGGAAGCATGATTGATACCTTTACCTCTATCTTGAGGAGGAGGTGGACCATGATGAGGAATGGTTCCTTGTACATATTGAGGTCTTTGTTCGTGTGCTGAGATGGTGGATCCTCTTGTAGAGATATTTGATTGCCTTCAGTGAGATTTTGGATTAGGTGCTTGAGCTTCATGCATGATGCAGTTCTGTGCCATTTGCTCCTATGGAATTCATAGTATTCATTTTCTCTATACCGTGCAGTTTTGCAAATAGGTTCACCATACAGGGGAGCATCGGGTAAGGTGATGAGGCCTTTGTGTAAAATCTTTTGTAGGACAGATTCTATGGGCTCTCCCAAGGGAATGAATTGATGCCGCGGAGGGTAACCTTGTTGAGGCCACTCTTGTTGTCATTGCTATTGGTTTTGATAAGGTTGCCTTTGTTGTTGCTATTATTGAAGTGGAGCTTGACTTGGTTTGGAAAGCTGCAACGGTGTTTGCAAAGTTTGGACATGTTTAGAATCGACCACCCCATCGTTGACCATGTTTTTGTTTTTGTTTTTGTTCCAATAGTTGGGTTTATCACTCGATTGTTGATGAGGAGCATCATCTTTTGTTTCTTTGAAGATTTTGACTACACCTTTAGCAATGAGGGCCTTTTCAATGTTGATTCCCTTGTAGGTAATTTCATCAAAGGTTGTAGCACTAAGAATTTGCAAATGGAAACCTAACTCTTGGTTGAGGTTCTACACAAATATGCTAACAAGCTATTTCTTAGGAATCTTGAAAGGGAATTTGCTAGCCATTTGTCTCCATCATTGAAGGAAAGAAATGAAAGTTTCACCATTTTTCTGTTTATTATTGCATAGATCGGTCATGGAAATCTCATGCTCTGCATTGTAAGAAAAATGCGTGGCAAATTTCTCTACTAGTTCATTAAAAGACTTGATACCCATGGGTAAGTGTGAGAACCATTCTATAGCTTGACCTCCATGTCTGCAAGGAAAGAGACGCATAAGATATGTGTCGTTATGTGAAACCTCAAAGCAAGCAAGATAGAATTCCCTGAGATGGTCTTTTGGGTCGCCTTTTCCTTTGTATTTATCAAACTTAGGAATAGTAATATTTTGAGGAAAAGGGATCATAGGTAATGACTAATCAAAAGGATAAGGACACACTTCTTCTAAAGAGAAGGTCTTTTTGGTGTGGCCAAATGTAAGATCAGATAGTTGTTGTTGAACTTCCATGATTTTTAGCTCCATCACTGTGGGAGGGGTTGGAAACATCTCTTGTTGTCCTAGAAGTGGTTGTTGCTGCCCATATGGAAGATTGTAGTGTAAGCCATGAGCATTGGTATTATAAGGGTCATAAGATTGGTTGGGGTCGTATGTGTTGTATGTTGGGTTCAAATTGGGTTGATATTGGATGTTTTGATTTGGAAGAGATGGAGGTGGCACTAGGTAAGAATGTTGGCTTTGTGATGGTTGAAGAAAAGAATTGGGTGGAGGAAAGCTAAAGTGCATTGAATTAGGTTGCGATGGCAGCACATAGCTTTGGGAAACTTGATGTTGGGGAAGTTGAGGGTGGCTAGGCAATGTGTGAAAGAAATTTAGTGCTGATGAATGTAGTGGAGGAGGGACATAGGTGGAAGTGTTATGTGATGGTTGATTGGGGATGAGTGTAGAAGAATTTTGTGGTGGGGATTGCATGACTCTAATTGGTTGAGAGACATGAAGGTTTGATGATATGGGAGGTGGTATGTGTTGAGACCCTTGTTGCATGGCTACATAGTTGTTCCCCAGATTGTAATTGGCTGGAACCTATTCGTCATGGGGTAACTAAAATTCCACTTGCAATTAGTGTGGACACTTTAGGAGTTCATTGTATATTTGATCGAGCTAAGGTGGCTTGCTTAGCTAGCTCCACTTGATGTTGGAGAGTTTCTTGTTGATTTTTGTAGATCTCCATAGGAGTCAGAAGCAGTGAAATGGCCCTCTTTCCTGTTGGGTTTTGATAAAGGGGATTCTTATATTGTACCATTGTTTTCCCTTGTGAGCCTTGTTCGGGTAAAGGCGTGGTCATTGTTGACATGGTTTGCACCACTTGTATGGTGTCTAGGGTATTGTTTGTCTCCTTGAGATTGGATAAATCAAAATCTTGAGGTAATTTGGCTCCTTGCTCTGCTAGCAAGCGAAAGAAATGATCTTGGTTCTTGCTAAGGATTTTGTCTAAGGCAGCTATAGCTCTAGGGTCTTGTATGAATTCATCAAGATCTTGCCCATCTTCTTGAGAGGATTGACCTATTTCAAAGTGTCGCTCTTCTTGAGATGGGGCTAGATCTATAGTGTAACCTTGTGGGACAAAATCTGGAGGCAAGTCGGTGGTGTAATGAGGTGTACTTACTAAAGGAACTCTTTCCTCTTGAGATGGGACCAGATTGGTAGTATAACCTTGTGGGAAAAAATTTGAAGGCAAGCCGGTGGTATAGTGGGGTGTACTTACCAAAGGGGTTCTACCCTCTTGTAGATTGCTTGGTTGATCAAGGTGCAGCATGTTGGGAGAATTGGTAGATCTTTCCGCGGGTTCTCTAGGGGTAACCTTGGTAGTAATGTTAAGACAACCTGATTGCGATGTGTGAGGAGGTGATTTGCGCTTCCTAGGGACAACTTGCTTGGACTTCATAGTTTGTTGGAGCCTAGTGGTTACCATGGTATACACTAGGACAAAAGATAATGCTGAGATTCTGCTTGTGTTTTGACAAAGACAAAGTCTAATGCACAATTTACTGGACCAAAGGCGCTATACTATTTGACTAGAGGTGCAGGACTGTGCAACCAAAAGCGTGCTACTGTGATACCAAAGGTGATGGACTGAGCTACAAGAGGTGAGTTACTGCTATACCAAAGCAAGCTACTATGACCAAAAGCAAGCTACTGTACCACCAAGGGCTAGCTGCTGTAATACCAGAGGCACTGAAGTAGTGTCTGATGTTTTTATAAAGGTAATTTTAATAGATTTGGTTATGGTTCTAATTGAATTTATTTTTGGCAAGAGAAAACACAGCAAACCAAGTTGGTAAAGAAGGGACTGACACAACAGATAGTGTATGTTCAAGGCTCACAAAAAAAGTCCAATGTTTCCATAGGTATAAGACAATTGCAATCAATAACAAGAACTTTTTATCCCTAGAGACAAGGTTTCATTGCAGTAGATCAGATCACAGCTTAATACTCTGTCGATAAAAATATCATTCCATAAAGGTGTCAAATATTTTGTATCTTTGCGAGAGACGATAGGTAGGGATATCTCACCCTCCCCTTGGAAAGCTCAAGTAGGTCACAAGAGCTCCATGGCCAAGGGAATACTATCTCTTCTCAAGGGAGCCAATGGTGAGTATCTTAAGGGCTTAAATCGATTCCCCTTGCACTAATGATTACTGCAACGTTTGGAGGTAGATCAAGTAGTCTCTATCTAGAATGGTTCTTAGTAATTTTGAGAGACAAACATCTTATGAGCAATGTGATAAGCTACTAAAAGCTTTAACCAATCCTACTAAGAGTATCAAACACTGCACTCAATGTAAAAATTGTTTCCACAAAGAGCTAGTACACCTCTTTTCAGTTTGGCACCACAAGGTAAGGTTGATGTCAGTTAGGACTTGGCTTTCACCTTATCCCTCTTATATAGCGGTTCAAAGGAAAACTCTGCTTAGGGTCATCCCTTTTGGATGAAATGCAATCCAAAAGCATACCCTTCTAAAGGAAATACTAAAATGTAAGAGCAAGCACGTCAAACAAAGGTTTAATTGTCCCTTTATAAGAAAAATAAGGTGCAACTAAATTAGGCACACACACTTTTGTAGTTGTCAATTTTTCCTTATGCAATTGAAGTGTTTGGCATTCATGTCCATTGTCCCTTAGAAAATTGAGGTGTTTTCACATACATGTCCATTGTCCCTTAAGAAAATTAGTATGTTCCTAAGACTTAGATTGCCAAAAAATGATTTGTTCAATTATCCCTTTAAGAAGGCAATATGTTTCTAAGACTTAGTGTGATAAATCAAGATTTCTTCAATGCTTGTCCTGCATGAACATATTAGAAAAACCTTTTTTTCTCTGTGTGAGTGATAAGAAGCTGCAACAAGTCAATTTATTCCACAAAAACTCACAAGTTAGCAAAAATAAATCAAATTGACCAAAAGTGAGTTACTGTAACACCGAAAGTGACTTACTGTGATACAGATAGCGCTACACTGTGTTACCGAAAGTGATGTGTTACAGACCAGAGGTGATCTATTGTGCCACTAGACACACTGAACCAGACCTAGAAACGTCATACCGAGCTGCCGAAAGCGCAGTACTGTATATCCAAAAGCGATGTTCTATCTCAGATCCAAAAAAAGTTATGCTTTGTCAAAATAACTAGGTTCAGATAGGATTTCATAATTGATCTAATGTTCTGAGAAGTAATATCTAATAGATCTGTATCCTGACATCAATAAAACTCAAAAAGTGTCGCGAATAGATAGGTTAACTCAAATATCAAAAATACCCCTAAATAAGTCAACTTAGGAAGTATCAAAAGACAGTTGAAAGACAAATAAAATAGATTGTCAGATAAATCAAATATATGTATATGAATAAAACCCTACAAAAACACCAACCAATGTCAGAAAACCTATTTTGCTGAAAACACTTAACGATACTACCAAAAGTGCCAGTTTGTGTTACCAAAAGCACGGCTCGGTGTTACTAGAAGCACCGCAGTATCGCCCGAGGGCAATGTACTGTGCCTCTAGGAGTGCTTAAGGATACTGCCAAAAGTGATTTTCTGTTTCTTTTGTGCTATTTGGTACTGTAACTTAAAAAAAAATTAATTTTTCAAAGAAAAAAAAGGATTAGTGGGTCCCACCGGGCGTGCCAGAATGTGTATGAGGAAAATTGACTATGATAAACTAAAAAAATAAAAAACCAATAACATAAAGAGAAAGAATCTAAATAAAATCCATTACTAATAAATTAATGAAATATGAAAGTTTTTATCGGGATTTGTATTGTTCCCTTTGGATAAATGTGGATTGCTCAATAGTATTGCAAAACCATGGTTGCAACAAGTAAGTAGTGTGCTCAAAGATCAATGTCAAAAGATCGTGAAGCTGCTCAATCGATGCAATGTATGCTCAAAACGCTGTTAAGTATGCCTGAGAATAAGTGATCGAAGAGAATTTGTGAAGGAGATGAGGGGGGTTTATATAGGTTTTAACAGAGATCGATCAACAGTCTAGATAATTCAGAAGAATCAACAGAGGAGAATAGTTGAGGAACATGCAACGAATAGCAAAAAGACACGTGTCTTGCTTTCTTTTGCATTAGAAGATTTTCTAAGAATAGAAGAATGAGTTAAAGCAATTAAAAGAATATAATAATCAGTTAAGTGATTTAAAACAAGAAGAAGGGGTTTGCATGAGAATAAGAAGATATTTTGCTTTATTAAATATTAGGAATATTTAATTGCATGTGCAAAAAAGCTTGAATTATATTTGGAGATAACTCAATTTAGAAGAAAAAGTAACTTAAATAAATATTTGACTTATTTAAATTTAGAGAAGATATTATTGAAAGAAATAATTAAATAATTAGAATTATTTAATTTAGAAGATTTGAAAGCAAATTAAATAAATAAATTTATTTAATTGTTGTGCATGATTTTGGAAGAATAAATAAAATATTTGATTATATTTCATTTTTTTTGGAAGAATGAATTTGATTTAATTAAATAATTAAGAATTATTTAATTGTAGATAAGAGGGAATTTGTGATGAATTAATTAAATAATGGGATTTATTTAATTAATGGAGACCTGAAATTTGAAAAGAGGATAATGATCTAATTAAATAATACAAATTATTTAATTTTGGAAGACTATAGAGGAATTTAATTTAATTAATTAAATAACGAGAATTTATTCAATTAATGTCGCAATTATGTGATTTAGAAGAATTTGGTGAAATTGGTGATTAGAAAAATTAGATGAAATGCAAGTAGTGCGACGACTTGGTCATTTTAGGGTGTCTACAGGTCTTCTGGAATAAATTGAATAAAGATGGTGAAGCAATATTGGTGTGCAAAGGATATTCTTAGGTAGAGGGAATTGATTTTGAAGAAATGTCTGCTCTAGTGGCAACAATTGAAGTAGTTAGAGTATTTCCTACCTTGACTGCTTACAAAGATTTCAAAGTTTACCAGATGGATGTCAAGTTAGCATTCCTGAATGGAGAGTTGGAAGAAGAGGTCTAGATTGAGTAATCAGAAGGATTCTAGTTGTCTGATCAAGGAAATAAGGTCTGTAGATTGAGGAAAGCATTGTATGGACTTAAACAAGCCCCAAGAGCCTGGTATGTAAGATTAGATAAGTATCTGCTAAAGTTAGGCTTTAGCAAAGGCACAATTGACAATAATCTTTATATCAAAATTGATCATGAACACATCTTTATTGTTGAGGTATTTGTTGATGATATCATCTTTGGTGAAAATAAGAGCATGTGTAAAAAATTTGTTGATCAGATGCAAAGTGAATTTGAGATGTCCATGTTTGGTGAAATGAATTTCTTCTTAGGTCTACAAATCATTTAGTTAGAAAAGGGCATCTTCATATTCCAGTCTAAGTATGTGAAAGAGTTGTTGAAAAAGTTTGGAATGGAGGACTCAAAACCAATGAACACTACCATGATAACCAGATACAAGTTGAGTAAAGATGATGATTCCTCTAAGGTGGGTTAGAAAAGGTATAGATCAATGATTGGAGGACTACTTTATCTGACTCAAACTAGACTTGATATTATGAATGCAATTGGCATTGTTGCTAGATTTCAAGCTGATCCTAGAGAATCTCATGTTGTAGCAGTCAAAAGAATTTTTAGATATCTGGAAGGGACATCTGATTATGGCTTATGGTATCCTAAGGATTATGATTTCACACTTCATGCATATATAGATGCTGATTGGATAGGAGATGTGGATGATAGGAAGAGTACTAGTGGTGGTGCATTTTTCTTGGGAAAGAGTTTGGTTTCTGTTGCAAATATGTGCTTAAGCGATGTTGTCATTGATGTCAACATATCCTTGTTGTCATTGGTGTCAACTGTATCCTAATTTGTTTCCTATATAGAAGATCGGATTGTTGAGGATATTGAGAAAATTAATGAAGATCAATGTATAGGGACTAGATGGCTATGTAGAGGTTTATCTAAAGAAGCTCCAATTAACATTTGAGAGGTTCACATTAAGATCTGAAAAAGTTATCGCCATCTGAGTAGAGCCAGTTCCTGCAATATTCAAGAGAGACAGAGTGACAGGAAAGAGGTCCAGATTGCTCCGGTAATATAAAATGATGATCTGCAGATCTAGAGGCATGTTTGGAAAGGCAGTGTGCATCATCCATTCAAGTAGTTCATGATTTGGGGGTCCACAAACAATCTTTCTAGTGTGACAATTATGGTAGACAGTGTTCTTAAGGTTCTGGATGAAGATGCAAGTGATTCTAATGATTTGGAGGAGTGTAGATGTTTTTGTTGAATTCAATGTGCTTGTGGAGATCTTTGTATTGTTTAGCTACTATACTGGAGGTCCGCATTGAAGTTTGAGCTCCTTATTGAAGATTTTCCTTTTTGGTGTTGATGTTCTTCCTAGTCTTGGCTGAGCAGATGATCTTAGCGTGTTGTGGATGATCTAAGAGCATTCTATGGAGTGTGGCGTGTTTATAGAGGAGGATTTGAGTCATAGTTATGTTTAGCCAATAGTGTGATGATCTGCGTCAAGTCAAGCTGACCTTGATGTTTGTTCCAAGGTTGATGAAGCATATAAAGGTGTATAGTTGAAGTGTGGAAAATTATCCTTGTGCAAAAACAATCTAATCAAAAGAAAGAATGAAGTGCAGAAGCAGAGTAGAGAGGAAGATGTGTAGAGTCACAAGAGCAGTAAGGATGAGGATGTAATAGACAAGTGGTTGAAGATCAGAGAAAAAATTGTGAGCTTTTTAAATGGATTGAACCAGGCATGAAATAGATGCTATTTCTCAGTTCATTATCTTTGTAATAAACTTAATTCCTATAGGTAGTGAGCCTCTTTTGAGCAGTGAGCTCTGGGTAGTGTGCCCGAAGGCATGTGCTTTCTATTTTTCTAAAGTATGCTTACTAGGGTAGAAATCTTTGTGGGTTAACCCCCACCGTGGTTTTCCCTTAACTAGGTTTCCACGTAAAAATTATAGTGTTTTGTGTTCATTTGTTTCTACTCATGTGTTGATGATTCATTCTTTAAATGTTTATATCATTAATCAGTTTTGTGTGATAAAGAAATAGATGCAAGTGTTAAAGATTTGGGACAACTGATTCACCCCCCTCTCAGTTCTCCAGCCTATTTCCAACAATTAGTATTAGAGCAAGGTTCCTCTAGAAGAAGCTTAACCACCGAGGAGATCCAGGATGTCAACTTATAAGGAGAGTTTGAGACTCGATGGAACAAATTACTCTTTTTGGAAGAGTTACATGGAGTGCCATTTGCAATGCATGGGTGATGCTTATTGGGCGATAACCAAAAATGAGTATAAACCTCTAAAGAAATGTCCTTCGACTGATTCAAAAATGTCAAATGTCTTTGGACTAAAAACTGCTCATGAAATCTGGAAGAAGTTGGAGAATCTTTATGAAGGTGATGAATATGTCAAATGTGCCAAGCTACAAAGTTTGAGAGGAAAATTTGAAAATCTGAGGATGAGTGAAGATGAAAATATCACAATCTACATGCAAAAGATAAATGAAATTGTGTGTGGTATCAGGTGTGCTGGTGGAACTTTGGAAGAATTAGAAATTGTGGAAAAAGTGCTCAGATCATTACCAAATTCATACAAACATAAGGTTGTTGCTATAGAGGAGATGAGGACTATCTCAAAAGTTACAAGAGATCAGTTGGTTGGCAAAATTTCAGCTTTTGAATTAAGTGAGTTTGGTGATTCTCTTCCTAAGGCTGAAATTGCATTCAAAGCTAATGTATATGGAAAACAAAGATATGATTTGAGTGGAAGCTCTTTAGCAAGATCAAACAGATTTGTGAAGACAAGGAAGGATCTTGAAGATGTTGAAATTGATACTACAGATCTGGAAGCTCTTATTTCCAAAAGAATGCCAAGAGGATCCAGTAAGTATGAAGGAAAGTTGCCATTCAAATGTTTTGCTTATAATAAGATTGGTCATTTCACCTCAAGATGTCTGGAGAAGTTTTCAAAACCAAACCCTAATAGATATAAAGGTTAGAAGAAATGCTACTATGTCCAAGAAGCTAGAGAAGGAGTCATAGATGATGAATCTAATCATGGAGGTTCCTCTGAAAATGATCTAGTATTCATTGTTATCAAAGAAGAAGATCTGATATCTACTGAATCTACTAGCTGTGCAAATGTGGAAAGTGCCTTGGCTACTCAGGTTGTTGAAAAGGATGAATGGGTGATTGATAGTGGATGTTCTCATCATATGACTGGTGATAAGAGTAAGTTTGTGAGTTTTGAAAAATATGAAGCTGGGCTTGTGAAATTTGGAGACAACTTAGTTGGTAGAATTCGTGGTAGAGGATCCATCTCTTTTGATGTTAAGAATAACACCAATGATGTTCTATATGTGAAAGGACTGAACCATAATCTTCTCAATGTTGGACAGTTAGTTGACAAGGGTTATGATCTTAGATTCAAGGATGGAAAATGCAGAATCTTGGAAAGCTCCAGAACTAAAATTGTATTTGGTACTCAAACTAGAGGTAACATCTTTCACTTAAGTAGTTCTAGAAAAAGTTATTTAATTTCTCAGATAGATCAAAGTTGGTTATGGCATAGGAGGATGTGTCATGTGAATTTTGATAACATTGTCAAAATGAGTTCCAATCAGCCTGTAAGAGATCTTCCAAAACTTATGAAACCTGATAGCATATGTAGAGAATGTCAATTGGGTAAACAAAACAAAATTTCATTCAAAAGTAAGGAACAAGATTCAAGTGGATGATTGGAACTAGTACATACTGATCTTTGTAGTCCTGCTAGAATTAGGAGTGTTCAAGGAGATAGATATTTCATGTTGCTGATTGATGATTACTCCCGAATGATGAGGGTAACTTTCCTAAAAGAAAAATCAGAAGCTCTTGACAAGTTCAAGGTGATGGTTGAAAATGAGATTGGTGAGAAATTAAAGTATTTGAGATTTGACAAAGGTGGAGAATTTACCTCTAGTGACTTTGATGCTTTCTGTGAAATGCATGGAGTAAAAAGATAGTTATCTACTCTTAGGACTCCTCAGCAAAATGGAGTTGTGGAAAGAAAGAACTGGACCATCCAAGAAGCTGCCAGGACCATGATGATGGAAACAAATGTTCCTCAAGTTTATTGGAGAGAAGTTGTGATTACTATTGTCTACACTCTTAACTAGGTGCATATCAAAGGCAATTCTTGTAAGACCCCTTATGAACTATGGTTTGGTCATCCTTCCACTATGAGATATTTCAGAATTTTTGGTAGTAAATGCTATATCAAAAGAGATGAGGACTTAGGCAAATTTGATGCAAGAAGTGATGAAGGAATATTTTTGGGATACTCTACTCAAAGTAAGGCTTACCAGTGCTTTAACAAGAGGTTGAAAAAGATTGTTGAAAGTGGTAATGTTACAGTTGATAAGAGCAAAGGACATTCCAGGTATTGCGGATATGATTCAGATGATCAAGATGAAAGTCAAAGTCAAGGAAGGCATGTTCAAACCCAAACTCAGATTCAGACTGATCCAGAAACTCTAGGAACTCAAGAGGATAGTACAGATGTTGAGGAACAAGCTCAAGAAACAGAAGTTCAAGCAATTCCCAAAACCCTCAGGTATGTAAGGCTTAATCATCATGAAGATCATATCATAGGAGATAAGAGTAAATGTGTTCGAACCAGGAGAAAATTTTCTACAGATCAAGAGGAAATTTGTTTGATTTCAAAGATTGAACCTAAATCAATAAGTGAAGCCTGCAATGATGAAAATTGGGTAAAAGCAATGGAAGAAGAATTGATGCAAATTGAAAAGAATCACACTTGGGATCTTGTTCCTAGACCTAAGGACAAAAATGTGATTGGAACCAAATGGGTCTTCCAGAATAAACTAAATGAAGATGGTGAAGTTGTGAGAAACAAAGAGAGGTTGGTATGCAAAGGCTATTCTCGAGTGAAAGGAATTGATTTTGAAGAAACTTTTGCTCCAGTGGTAAGAATAGAAGCAGTCAAATTATTTCTTGCATTTGCTGCCTTCAGAGATTTTAAAGTTTATCAGATGGATGTCAAATCAGCATTCCTGAATGGAGAGTTGGAGGAAGAAGTCTACATTGAGTAACTGGAAGGATTTTAGCTTTTTGATCAGAGAAATATGGTCTACATACTGAGAAAAACATTGTATGGACTCAAGCAAGCCCCAAGAGCCTGGTATGCAAGATTGGATAAGCATTTGCTTAAGCTAGGATTTAGCAAAGGTACCACTGATAGTAATCTTTACTTCAAGATTAATCATGAGGACATCCTGATTGTTGAGGACTTTGTTGATTATATCATTTTTGGTAGAAATAAATGTATGTGCAAAGCATTTACTGATCAGATGAAAAGTGAATTTGAGATGTCAATGTTTGGTGAGATGAATTTCTTCTTAGATCTGCAAATTGTTCAGTCAGATAAAGGTATCTCCATATCTCAATCCAAGTATGTGAAAGAATTGTTGAAGAAGTTTGGAATGGAAGATTCAAAGCCAGTAGGTACACCTATTGTAACTAGATGCAAATTAAGCAAAGATGATGACTCCCCCAAGGCAAATAAGAAATGTTATAGATCAATGATTGGAGGATTATTCTATCTGACTCAGACCAAAGTTGACATCATGAATGCAGTTGGACTTGTTGCTAGATTTCAACCTGATCCAAAAGAATTTTTAGATATCTCAAGGGGACAATTGATTATGGATTGTGGTATCCAAAGGATAATGACTTCACTCTTCATGCATATATAGATGCTGATTGGGTAGGAGATGTGGATGATAGGAAAAGTACTAGTGGTGGTGCATTCTTCTTGGGAAGAAGATTGGTCTCTTGGATGAGCAAAAAGAAAGAGGCAATATCTCTCTCTACCGTAGAGATAGACTATATAGTAGCAGCAAATAAGTGTACTCAAGTTCTATGGATGAAGCAAATGTTGAAAGGCATTAGAATTGTGTTTAAGGAGCCAGTCACAATCTTCTATGATAACTCAAGTGCAATAAGCATCTCAAAGAATCTGGTGTTGCATTCAAAGACAAAGCATATATCTATCAAGTTTCATTTCTTGAGAGAGAAGGTAAATAAGAATGAAGTCAAGTTGGAGTTTGTGTCTCCTAAAGATTAGATTGCAGATATCTTCACTAAGCCTCTTCCCAATGATAGTTTTGAGTATCTCAGAAAGAAGTTAGGGGTTATTACCCCTCCTAACCAAAACTAAGATGCACTAAGGTGCATCAGTCTAGTGGAATTCATAGTCATATCTTGTGATCCAGATTGATGTTAAGGAAATACTACTCAGGGGGAGTAGTTAGTATGCAAATTTTGGAGACCAATCTGAAAAAAAAGGGAGAGAAAAGATTGCAAATATGTTTCCTTTGCCATTGATGTCAAAGGGGGAGAGAAGTTCATGTGAAAAACTAGTTACTGATGAAAGGGGGAGCAGTGAAGAAAGTAATTGCAGAAGTGAGAAGAGAAAGGGGGAGAAGTTCTTGTCTTGATGGTTGAATTCAGTTTTTCACATCATATGTTGCCATTAATGATAAAGGGGGAGATTGTTGCAAATATGTGCTTAGGCGGTGTTGTCATTGATATCAACATATCCTTGTTGTCATTGGTGTCAACTGTATCATAATTTGCTGCCTGTATAGAAGACCAGATTGTTGAGGATATTGAGAAAATTAATGAAGATCAATGTATGCAGACTAGATGGCTATATAGAGGTTTGTCTGAAGAAGCTCCAGTTAAGATTTGAGAGGTTCGCATTAAGATATGAAGAAGTTATGGCCATCTGAGTAGAACTAGTTCTTGCAATATTTAGGAGAGACAGAGTGATAGGAAAGAGGTCTGGATTGCTCCAGTAATGTAAAATGATGATCTGCAGATCTAGAGGCATGTTTGGAAAGTCATTGTGCATCCATCATTCAAGTAGTTCATGATTTGAGTGTCTGTAAGCAATCTTTTTAGTGTGATAGTTATGGTAGACAGTGTTCTTAAGGTTCTAGATGAAGATGCAAGTGATTCTGATGATTTGGAGGAGTACAGATGTTTTTGTTGAATTTAATGTGCTTGTGGAGATCTTTGTATCATGTAGCTACTGTGTTGGAGGTCCGTATTGAAGTTTGAGATCATTATTGAAGATTTTCCTTTTCGGTGTTGATGTTCTTCCCAGTCTTGGCCAACCAGATTATCTTAGTGTGTTTCAAATGATCTAAGAGCATTCTATGGAGCATGGTGTGTTTATAGAAGAAGATTCAAGTCTCAGTTATGTTTGGTCAACAGTGTGATGATCCACATCAAGTCAAACTGACCTTGATGTTTGTTCCAAGGTTGATGAAGCATATAAAGGTGTGTAGTTGAAGTGTGGAAAAGTATCCTTTATGAAAACAATCTAATCAAAAGAAAGGATCAAGTGTAGAAGCAGAGCATAGAGGAAGAAGTGCAAAGGAACAAGAGCAATAAGGATGAAGATGTAATAGACAAGTGGTTGAAGATTAGAGCAGAAATTGTGAGCTTTTCAAAGGGACTGAACCAGGCATGAAATAGATGCTATTTCTCAGTTCATTATCTTTGTAATAAACTTAATTTCTATAGGCAGTGAGCCTCTTTTGAGCAGTGAGCTCTGGGCAGTGCGCTAGAAGGCATGTGCCTTTTCTTTTTCTTAAGTACTTTTAACAAGGTACAAATATTTGTGGGTTAACCCCCACCATGGTTTTCCCTTAACTAGGTTTCCACGTAAAAATCCTAGTGTTCTATGTTCATTTGTTTCTACTCATGTGTTGATGATTCATACTTTAAATGTTTATATCATTAATCAATTTTGTGTGATAAAGAAATAGCTGCAGGTGTTAAAGACTTGGGACAACTAATTCACCCACCCCCTCTCAGTTGTCTAGCCTATTTTGAACAGTTTCTTGGTTGAGCAAAAAGTAGGAGACAATATCTCTATCTACTGTAAAGGCAGAGTATATAGTAGCAACAAGTAATTGTACTCAAGTTTTGTGGATGGAGCAAATATTGAAGGATATAAGAATTGCGTTTGAAGAGCCTGTTACAATCTTCTGTGATAATTCAAGTGCAATAAACATCTCAAATAATCCGGTGTTGCATTCAAAGACAAATCACATATCCATCAAGTTTCACTTCTTGAGAGAGAAGGTAAATGAGAATGAAGTCAGATTGGAGTTTGTTCCTTAAAAGGATCAGATTGCGGATATCTTCACTAAGCCTCTACCTAGGGATACTTTTGAGTATCTCAGAGTGAAGCTAGGGGTTATTACCCCTCCTATTCATAACTAAGGTACATTAGTGTGCATCAGTCTGGTGGAACTCACAGTCATATATTTTGATCCAGATTGTTGTTAAGGGGATGCTACTCAGGGGGAGTAGTCAGTATGTTAATTCTAGAGTTCAGTTTTGTTTTATCTAAGAAACAAAAAGAGGGAGAGATGATTGCAAAAATGTGTCCTTTGCCATTAATGTCAAAGGGGGAGAGAATTCATGTGAAAAATTTGGAATTAAGTAGTTGCTGGTGAAAGGGGAAGTAGTAAAAAAAGGGTTGCAGGTGTGATAAGAGAAAGGGAGAGAAGTCCTTGTCTTGATGGTTGAATCAGTTTTTCACATCATATGTTGCCATCAAGACAAATGGGGAGATTGTTGAAAATATGTGCATATGATGTGTTGTCATTAATGTCAACATATCTCTTTGTCAGAGACAGTGAAGATAGTGTAGTTGATTGCTCTGCATCTCTAGTAAGATGAAGATTAGAGTCTACGGACTAAAGGGTTTTGTAGATGATTGTCAGAAGTTGTTCTAGTTAAAATTTGAGAGGTCCACATGGAGGATTGGTGAAGTTATGGCCATCTGAGTAGAACTAGGTTTTGTAGTTGTTCAAAGGTGACAGAGTGACAGGAATTTGGTCTGTGGATCTAGAGGTATGTTTGGGATGTTGGTGTGTGTCCTCAACTGAGGTGGTTCATGGTTTGGAGGTCTGCAAGCAATCTTTTTAGTGTGACAGTCATGACAGTCAGTGTTCTTGAGTTCATGTATGAAGGTGCAAGTGATTCTAATGATTTGACATGGTGTGGTTGTTCTTATTGATTTCATTGAGCTTGTGGAGATCTCTAGATTGTGTTCCTATTGTGTTGGTGGTCCACATTGAGGATTGAACTCATAGTTGAAGATTTCCCCTTGGGTGTTGCTTTTCTTTCCTGTCTTGGCCGACCAGATGCTTGGTGTGTGTTGTGAATGATCTAAGAAGAGTTCTTTGGAGCGTGGCATGTTGTTCAAGGAAGATTTGAGTCCCAGCTATGTTTGGCTAACAATGTAATGGTTCACATGAAGCATTTTAAGTCTTGTGATTATAATTGCTTGTAATGCCTATCTTGGAGAATGTTCCAGATAGATGATTGTAAGGCCAACTTTGATGTTCATTCCAAAGTTGATGTCATGTGTAAATATGTGTTATGAAGTTGTGGAAGTGTGCCGAATGTGAGAAAAGATGTGGAGGTAGGAAGGAAGTGTTTGGGGGAAGAACAGAGGTGTTGTGCACTTGAATGGAACTGAACCTTGGCATGAAGAAGATGTTGTTTATAAGTTCAATCTTTCTATGGTACTCTTGTGAATGTTTCTATAGGCTGTGAGCCTCTTTTGAGCATTGAGCTCTGGGTAGTGCACCCGAAGGCAAGTACCTTCCCATTTTTATCTTCTTTTAATAGAGAATAAATCTTGTGGGTTAACCCCCAGCATGGTTTTTCCCTTAACTGGGTTTCCACGTAAAAATCCTAGTGTTATGTGTGTTGATTATGTTTCTACTCATGTGTCATTGATTCATGCTTTCATGGTTATATCATTAATATGTTAATCAGTGGTTAAGAAGATTAAATGCAGCAAAAGATAAAAGTTTTGTGACAACTAATTCACCCCCCCTCTCAGTTGTCTACCCTAATTTAAACACTTCTATGCTTGCTTTAGGGCCATGTGTTTCATTGTGACAAGGGGAAGTGGTTGGATTATGGATAGGTGAATAAGTTTCTTTTCTTTGAATGAAGGCCATGAAACAAGGTGAATGCTCAAGTAGGTCAACAAGACATTCATTAGATGGAGCATGTAGGTATTGAGTGTCTTGCTAATGAATGGTTGTGGGGGGATGACTAGGATCAAGGTGCTCATGGATAGGTTCATCATTATGGATATCATCTTGACCATGGAAAAGATATATGTTATGGATGGGGTGGATGGAAGTGTGTTAATCTTTATTAGGACTAGGGGTTGATGTTTCGGCATGCTTAGGATTGTGTTCTTGACATACCTCTTGACTTTTTGAAGGGGATTGGAAATGGGAAACTCTTGTATAGGATCTTGGTCAACAACATGAAGGTATGATGGGTCTTGACATGGATTTATGATAGGAGGTTCATGAATAGGTTTGATGGCTTGTGGATCACATGATGGAGTTATAGGATTGGACATAGGCATGGTGTAGGACTCTTTTATAGGTTCATGAATGGGTGTTTGACATGGGGTTGTTCTATCCCTTGCTAGTAGCCAATGGATCACATCCTTTGCAAGTGCATGTGTAAATGGACAATATAGTGGATGGATGATAAGGGTAGATGGGTTTGTAGGCTTATGATCATGATTAGGATTTGTGGGATGGATAATAGGATTAGATGGAGTGGTTTTATCTAATACAATCTTACCACAATCTTCTAGGTTCTTGACCAATCTCTTAAACTCTATACAAGTGGATGTGGCATGGCCCTTACACCTATGGTATGTGCAATATTCGTTATATTTATACCAATGAGGTTTAAAGAGAGGTGGAGAATATGATCTTAGTGGTAATATCTCAATCAAATTTTCTTGGACTAATTTTCCCAAAAGTATCTCCATGGAATATTTTAATGAAGGGTTAGTGGAACATGGGGATGAAGGTGATGAAGGTTGATGGACCAATGGACTATGATTGGGAGGACATGATGGTATTGAGATAGGACTACTTGGCTCATGTGTTGGCATTTGGGTGGATGGTGGAGGTGACTCATAAGATGCATTGGCTAGATTGGTATCTCTCTTGTCAAAGGTAATTAAGTCTTG
The DNA here is from genome assembly GCA_027924645.1 of Cunninghamia lanceolata. Classification (NCBI taxonomy): domain Eukaryota; kingdom Viridiplantae; phylum Streptophyta; class Pinopsida; order Cupressales; family Cupressaceae; genus Cunninghamia; species Cunninghamia lanceolata. Next base: position 4,817,854 of record BSBN01000165.1, on the reverse strand, counting down.
TATAGGATATCTTGGGATTGCTTGATTTATCTACAAGGGGCCATTTCAACTTGCATCTTCTTGTTGAAAAGGTAGACTTAGGTCTATCAACGGTGCTTGATGGTCTTGGTGGTGTGTTGTAAAGGGATATGTTGATGTGGAATTGTCATGATAGGTGGATGGATCAGGTTGGTATGAAGTTGAGGGGGATGACACATAGGATTGATGTGGAATTTGTTGAGGTTGGGATGGTGTTTGGACTTGTTGTTGTGATAAGGATTGATATGGATAAGGGTTGACATTGGAAGGGGTGTGATAGGTTGATGAAAGATTGTTGTGACATGTGGATGGATGAAGTTGATATGATGATGTAGGTAACACATGGGATTGAGATAGCATTGGTTGATGGTGAATGGATATAAGATGATGTTCTTGTTGGGTTTGACAAGTGGCCATGAGGTGTTGTGCTTGTGCTATGAGATGTTGTATTTGAGGTGATTGACTTGCTTGAAATTGAAGTTGTTGAATCATGACTTGGAACCTTTGAATCATTCCTTGGTCTAGAGGTTTTGGTGTTTGGTGAAGTATGTGAATGCGCTCCTATACTAGGTCTTCTAATGTTGGCATGTTTTCACACAAGTGTTTAAGTCTTAAAACTTTTTTGGCAAGTGCTTGATTAGGATTATAATGATGATATGGATGTGATTAGGATAGTGATTGCTTGGATGACTAGGATAAAGTGATTAGGATGAAGGTGATGTGCAATGATTAGGAATGTGGATGGGTTTGATTAGGATATGTTTAGGATGAAATTGATATGGATATAATTAGGATGTGATGTGGAAGAACAAGACTGGATGATGTGGATGAAATTGAGTTGGATATGATGTATAGGATGACTCGTTTATGTGTGTAGACACCTAAAAATGTCTTTTACCATCAAACCGACTCCCGACATCCCTAAACATACCAATTTCCCTTCTAATCAATCAATTAAATTTTTATTTAATTAATTATCCCTTCATCGCCTAATTTTTCATCATTTTATCCCCAACAATTGAATTAATTCTATTAATTCAATAGTTTAAACCTTAGCCATTTGATTTAATAAATATGCAATATTTATTTGATAAATTTCCCTCTCCTCACTAAATCCAATTAATTAGCTAAATCATGTTTAAGTAATTAGTTCAGCCTACTAATTGACCTATCCCTACCCTAGGTAATTAAATAGCTATTATTTAATTACCTACCCTAGCCTACCTCATCCTAGCCCTAGGATTAATTAAATACAACCTTGTTTAATTAATCTTGAACCTTTCATTAAGATGGTGAAATCCAACTTAACACCCTTCCCCACATCCTCCAAATAAAAAATTGAAATATATCCACATAAGTCAATTTTTTATTTAAATATATCCCACATCACAATTAATTCCTCTTACATCCCCATACCTCATTTATCTCCACTTATCTCCAAATGAATTTTTAATTCATTTTACATTCCCCATATGAATCTTTAATTCACAAATATTCCATCTTACCCATACTCATTTAATTCCCCCTTTTCCCAAAATAAATAAAATATTTACATTTATTCCTAGCCCTCCATTCCTCCAAGATCAAATTTAGGCCCTCCACATCACTTTTTTCCTCCACCATTGGATCAAAATCCCTCCAAAAAATCTATAAATAGAACCTCTCCCAAGCCATTTAGGGATCCAATATTCAAGTAGAGTTATCATGCGAAAATATCTAATGAACTAGTTTTTGTGAGTTGCAATTGAGATAGAGCATTTCACATTTTATTCATCCATTAGGGTACATCTTATCTAGGAGCTCTTGGGTGCAAAGCTTCATTCCCTTTTGATGAGATTGGGTTTTCATGTCTAGGTATAACTATTTGTTTTGTTATGCATTTGGTTTGTGTTTTTACCTTTGATTTAATTTTCCTAATCACATTGGCACGCCCGGTGGGACCCACAAGGTCCATATCTAATCAAATTTTGTGAGTTTTTGTGGTTGAGACGTGTTTTTACAGGTGTAGTACTATATACCTTGCGCAGTGGTGCTATCTTTGGCTTGTTTCAGTGCTATATATTATTTTGGCGCTATTTTGCAGAGCATTTTTGTCTCCCAACTCTCACTCACAAATCTGTCTAATCTTTGGTTTTTTTGTGGTTTTATAGGGTTATCTGCTCTCTATTTTGTAGGAGTCTTGAATAGAAGAAGGGGAAGTCATGTTGAAATTTGTTTAAAGACTAAACATGCACTTTAGCTTTCATTTTGTCTTGGATTTTCATTTGTTATACTAACAAGACTAATGGGACCTCTCCTATGTGCAGTCTAAGCCTCTGTTTTGGTTAGAAAAACCTTTGTTTTGCAAGCCGGACACACTTAGGCACGTACTGGCGCTATTGGCACCCAGCGTAACACTATCTTTAAACTATGACCAGACCACTTGACAACACGTGCAGTGGCACCTTATGATATCCATATTGGTGCTATTTCATGTTTCAACGCCTTCTATATCTCATTTTAGCACTATATTATGTTCTAGCACCTTCTTTCCAATGTTGTAGCATGATATTCTATTTTGGCACATTCTGTCTCTGATACTAGTACTATTTGTTGAATCAGCGCTATCTGTATTATGCATCAGCACCATTTGATAAGGTGTCAAGTTTTTAGGGTTGTTTCTATCAGTAGCGCCATTTGCAGTCTGCAGTGGAGCCATTAGGTCAATGTTTTAGTGCTATTTTTAGAGACTGACTTTGCGTTCTGTGCAGGGACTGACAAATTATTTGTAGGTCATCACCATCATTTTGCAGACACTAACAAGTTTTTGCAAGGTGTTTATCTTTAGTTTAGAAAACACTTCATTTGGGAATTAAAAAGAACCCTTGCATGTTGGGTAAGTGCAAGAAGATGGGGGGCCAAAAAGGGGCCTTAAGTGGCCACTTTTTTTTTGAAATCAGGAAATACTGGCCTTGGATGAGAAATTGACCATAGTTACACTCAAAATTTGGAGATGCAACCAAAACAATGTTCGTAGTGCTCCGAGTCTACTTTCTAAACTACTATTTTTTTTTTGAAAATGACATAGATTAAGGGGTTCAAAAGAGGGAGCCACAGAAATTAGTGTTGTTTCTATCAAAAAAACATAACATAGCATGTTTTGTGGCTCCCTCAAAAGGTCAAGTCTTTTTTAGTATTTTTAAAATCACTTTGGTGAGAAATTAGCTAATAGCATGTAGTTTATGCCCAATTTTTCTAATAATTTTTTTATGAATATTTGATTTTTTACTAATTTTCAAAGTGGACACATCCTAAAAAATACAATTTTGGCCGTGCTACCCCTTTAAATTTTGAAAACTAATTGAAAATTATTTTTTTCTTTTTTAGATATTTGTAGAATGGAGTCTAGTTTCTAAATATGTAATTATTTTGAAATTTCAATGAATAGTTAATTTACAATGAAAAAAGACCAAACAATGGTTTTTGCCCAAAAACGGACACACAAAAAAAAGAAATTAAAGATGAAAGGCTTAACATTGTTAAAATGTGAAAAAAATCATATCATCAAATAGCTAAGAGAAAGCCTAACATTACCCAGGTGTTTGATTTGTTTGACCTTGAAACACGTGCAAATCTGAGGGTGAGCACAAATGAAATTATGTGAAATCTTGAACAATATGGAAAAACATGTCTGTGACTGTTCAAAAGGCACTCCAAGCCTTTGGGTTGGAAATCCAAAGCAAATCCCAAGCCCAAGGCTTGGGACTCCCAAATCAAGACATAACGCGAGCATGTTATAATGCGCTCGCGTTATATTTTGCTTTGCATTTTTCTTTTTTTGCAAGTCTGTTGTTCGTCATGTTTGACATAATGGGAGTGCGTTATAACGCACTCGCGTTATGTTTGCCTTAAATGTTTTTATGTTCAAGGCTATTAATCATGTATGTATGTATGTATGCCTATATGTATGTATGTATCTATGTATCTATGTATGCCTATATGTATGCCTATATGTATGTATGTATGTATCCATGTATGCCTATATGTATGTATGTATCTATCTATGTATGCCTATATGTATGTATGTATAGTGTTGAGGGAAGAGGAGGGTAGAGATGGGAGTGAGCCAGATAGGGGAGGAGAGAGGTGGATAAGGATTGAGTGATTAAGGTTTAAGGTTGAGGGTTGAGCGTTTAGGGATAGGATTTAGAGTTTAGGGATAAGGGATTAGAGTTTAGGACCTTGAGGGATTAGGGTTTAGGGTTGAGGCTTTAGGGATAGCATTTAGGGTTAAGGGTCGAGGGATTAGGTTTAAGGTAAAGTGTTGAGGGTAGAGCGATTAGGGTTAGGGTTTAGGGTTAAAATTTTAGAGTTGAGGGATTAGGGTTTAAGGTATAGTTTAGTATTTCTTGTGGATAGAGCCAGTAAACAATGGGAGATTATTTGCCTATTTCATAACAATATACCTTCCCTAAGTGCGGGGTGGACAGCAAGAAACATAGATGTACCCCAATGCAAATCTTTTCTCATAATGATCATCCTTCTGATTTCAACTATTAATTACTCACTGTGGATGTACCATACGCAAATCTTTTCTCATAGGGTTTAAGGTATAGTGTCAAGGGTTAAGGGTTTATTGATAGTGTTTAGGGTTGAGGGTTGAGGGATTAGGTTTTAGGGTTGATGGATTAGGGTTTAAGGTATAGTGTTGAGGGTTGAGGGTTTATGGATAGGGTTTAGGGTTGACGGATTAGGGTTTAGGGTTGACGGATTAGCATTTAATGTCAAGGTTAGGGTTAGAGTGTCGAGGGTAGAGGGATTATGGATAGGGTTTAGGGTTGAAGGTTTAAGGATTGAGGGTTGAGGCTTTAGGGATGAGGGTTTAAGGCTTAAGATATAGTGTCAAGTGTTGAGGGTGTAGGGATAGGGTTTAAGTTTAAGGGTTAAGGGTTGAGGGATAGGGATTAGGTTTTAAGGTATAGTGTTGAGGGTTGATGGTTTAGGGATAGGGTTTAGGTTTGAGGAATTGGGGTTTAGGGTTGATGAATTAGGGTTTAATGTTGAGAGTTGAGGGTTGAGGGTTGATGTTGAGGGATAGGGTTAATGGTCAAGGGATTAGGGTTAAGTAAGAGTGTCAAGGGTAGAGGGATTAGGGATAGGGTTTAGGGTTGAAGGTTTAATGATTTAGGGTTGAGGCTTTAAGGATGATGGTTAAGGGATTAGGGTTTAAGATATAGTGTCAAGTGTCGAGTGTGTAGGGATAGGTTTTAGGGTTCAAGTTTTAAGGGTTAAGGGTCGAGGGATCAGAGTTAAGGGTTGAGCAATTAGGGTTTGACGTTGAGGGTTGAGTACATTGAGGTTTAAGGGTTAAGGGTTTCAGGATAGGGTTGAGGGTCGAGGGATTAGGGTTAAGGGATAGGGTTGGAGGGTTTAGGGATAAGGAATTAGGGTTTAAGGTATAGTATCGAACCCATTGAGGGTCTAGGAATAGGGATAGCATTTAGGGTTTAGGGATGACGGATTAGAGTTGAGGGATGGTGGATGATGGATTAGGGTTGAGGGATTAGGGTTTAGGGATAAGGTTTAGGGTTAGGGTTGAGGGATTAGGGTTTAAGGGATAGTGTTGAGGGTTTAGGGATAGGGTTAAGGGTTGAGGGGTTAGAGTGAAGGGTTGAGGGATTAGGATTTGACATTGAGGGTTGAGGGTTTAGGGTTTAGGGTTTAGGGATAGGGTTGAGGGTCGAGGGATCAAAGTTAAGGGTTGAGGGATTAAGGTTTGATGTTGAGGGTTGAGGGTTGAGGTTCGAGGGTCAAGGGTTTAGGGATAGGGTTGAGGGTCGAGGGATTAGGGTTAAAGTAGAGTGTGGAGGGTGTAAGGATTAGGGATAGGGTTGGAGGGTTTAGGGATAAGGATTAGGGTTTAAGGTATAGTATCGAGTCTGTTGAGGGTTTAGGAATAGGGATAGCATTTATGGTTTAGGGATGGGGGATTAGAGTTGAGGGATGATGGATTAGGGTTGAGGGTTGAGGGATTAGGGTTTAGGGATAAGGTTTAGGGTTGAGGGTTGAGGGATTAGGGTTTAAGGTATAGTGTTGAGGGTTGAGGGTTTAGGGATAGGGTTTAGGGTTGACAGATTAGGGTTTAGGGTTGATGGATTAGCATTTAATGTCAAGGTTAAGGTTAGAGTGTCAAGGGTAGAGGGATTAGGGATAGGGTTTAGGGTTGAAGGTTTAAGGATTGAGGGTTGAGGCTTTAGGGATGAGAGTTTAAGGCTTAAGATATAGTGTCAAGTGTTGAGGGTGTAGGGATAGGGTTTAAATTTTAAGGGTTAAGGGTTGAGGGATAGGGATTAGGGTTTAAGGTATAGTGTTGAGGGTTGATGGTTTAGGGATAGGGTTTAGGTTTGAGGGATTAGGGTTTAGGGTTGATGAATTAGGGTTTAATTTTGAGAGTTAAGGGTTGAGGATTGAGGGTTGAGGTTGAGGGATAGGGTTAATGGTCAAGGGATTAGGGTTAAATAAGAGTGTCGAGGGTAGAGGGATTAGGGATAGGGTTTAGGGTTGAAGGTTTAATGAATTAGGGTTGAGGCTTTAGGGATGAGGGTTTAAGATATAGTGTCGAGTGTCAAGCGTGTAGGGATAGGTTTTAGGGTTCAAGTTTTAAGGGTTAAGGGTTGAGGGATAAGGGTTTGATGTTGAGGGTTGAGTACATTGAGGTTTGAGGGTTAAAGGTTTCAAGATAGGGTTAAGGGTTGAGGGATTAGGGTTAAGGGATAGGGTTGGAGGGTTTAGGGATAAGGGATTAGGGTTTAAGGTATAGTATCGAGCTCGTTGAGGGTCTAGGAATAGGGATAGCATTTAGGGTTTAGGGATGAGGGATTAGAGTTGAGGGATGACGGATGACAGATTAGGGTTGAGGTATTAGGGTTTAGGGATAAGGTTTAGGGTTAGGGTTGAGGGATTAAGGTTTAAGATATAGTTTTGAGGGTTTAGGGATAGGGTTTAGGGTTGAGGGATTAGAGTGAAGGGTTGAGGGATTAGGATTTGACGTTGATGGTTGAGGGTTGAGGGTTTAGGGATAGGGTTGAGGGTCGAGGGATCAGAGTTAAGGGATTAGGGTTTGATGTTAAGGGTTGAGGGTTGAGGTTTGAGGGTCAAGGGTTTAGGGATAGGGTTGAGGGTCGAGGGATTAGGGTTAAAGTAGAGTGTGGCAGGTGTAAGGATTAGGGATAGGGTTGGAGGGTTTAGGGATAAGGGATTAGGGTTTAAGGTATAATATCGAGTCTGTTGAGGGTTTATGATTAGGGATAGCATTTAGGGTTTAGGGATGAGGGATTAGAGTTGAGGGATGATGGATTAGGGTTGAGGGTTGAGGGATTAGGGTTTAGGGATAAGGTTTAGGGTTGAGGGTTGAGGGATTAGGGTTTAAGGTATAGTGTTGAGGGTTGAGGGTTTAGGGATAGAGTTTAGGGTTGACGGATTAAGGTTTAGGTTTGACGGATTAGCATTTAATGTCGAGGTTAGGGTTAGAGTGTCGAGGGTAGAGGGATTAGGGATAGGGTTTAGGGTTGAAGGTTTAAGGATTGAGGGTTAAGGCTTTAGGGATGAGGGTTTAAGGCTTAAGATATAGTGTCAAGTGTTGAGGGTGTAGGGATAGGGTTTAAGTTTTAAGGGTTAAGGGTTGAGGGATAGGGATTAGGGTTTAAGGTATAGTGTTGAGGGTTGATGGTTTAGGGATAGGGTTTAGGTTTGAGGGATTAGGGTTTAGGGTTGATGAATTAGGGTTTAATGTTGAGAGTTGAGGGTTGAGGCTTGAGGCTTGAGGGTTGAGGTTGAGGGATAGGGTTAATGGTCAAGGGATTAGGGTTAAATAAGAGTGTGGAGGGTAGAGGGATTAGGGTTTAAGGTATAGTATCGAGCCCATTGAGGGTCTAGGAATAGGGATAGCGTTTAGGGTTTAGGGATGAGGGATTAGAGTTGAGGGATGATAGATGACAGATTAGGGTTGAGGATTAGGGTTTAGGGATAAGATTTAGGGTTAGGGTTGAGGGATTAGGGTTTAAGTTATAGTGTTGAGGGTTTAGGGTTGAGGGATTAGAGTGAAGGCTTGAGGGATTCGAGTGAAGGGTTGAGGGATTAGGATTTGACGTTGAGGGTTGAGGGTTTAGGGTTTAGGGATAGGGTTAAGGGTTGAGGGATTAGAGTTAAGGGTTGAGGGATTAGGGTTTGACGTTGAGGGTTGAGGGTTAAGGTTTGAGGGTTGAGGGTTTAGGGATAGGGTTGAGGGTCGAGGGATCAGAGTTAAGGGTTGCGGGATTAGGGTTTGACGTTGAGGGTTGAGGGTTGAGGCTCGAGGGTCAAGGGTTTAGGGGTAGGGTTGAGGGTCGAGGGATTAGGGTTAAAGTAGAGTGTGGAGGGTATAAGGATTAGGGATAGGGTTGGAGGGTTTAGGGATAAGGGATTAGGGTTTAAGGTATAGTACCAAGTTTGTTGAGGGTTAAGGAATAGGGATAGCATTTAGGGTTTAGGGATGAGGGATTAGAGTTGAGGGATGACAGATTAGGTTTGAGGGTTGAGGGATTAGGGTTTAAGGTATAGTGTTGAGGGTTTCTGTTGTCAAATGTAGATTTATGGGTTTGATTATATTGATTGCCTCTCTAGTTTTGGGGTGTGGATGTTTTGGAATCAATCAGGAAGTCTTCAGGAGACTTTGTGGAAGTGGGTTCGAAATCTCTTGATAGAACCCTTGCTATTTATACTTGGATAAGGATTTGTCACAAACTAGTTTTTCTACTTCCAAAGAAGATCTATCTTTCTTCCTCAATGGGCATTTTCTATCAAGAACTTGATTATGAGGGCTTGCCCCTTCATTGTTATGCCTATCATATGGTAGAGCATCTGGCAAGCTCTTGTAGGAAACAAGAAAAGTTCTCCCTCAAAAGCCTTGTGGTCATTCAAGTTTGAAGGGGAAGGTTTGGAAAGAGATGTGATCAATGTAAAGGATGTGATCAATCTATAGAAGGACAAAATGTGAGCGTGTTATAATGTGAGTGTGTTTTGTGTTGCTATAGAAATGGTAAAAAAGTGTTGACCCCCGTGATCCAGGATCACATACTCTATTTTCATACTAATTCTGGCATGCTCTGACAAAAAAGAAGTGCTTTCATGCTATTGGGAAGTTCACATGCACATTTGACACATTGTACCACCTTTGCATGATCTTTCCACCACCTTTTCTGCTTTACCAACTTGAGAAGGAGGAAATAACATAGTTTTCACACCAAGTTTGATATATATCTATTCAAGTTTCAATTTTTGTAGTGTTGCAATGTTAATTGTGATTCAATTTTAGGAATTTAACATCATAGATTGGTGAAAAGTATTGTTGCTAGTAATTATATTTGAGTGTTATTCAATTTAACATTGAAAAGGAAGCAAGTGGTGAAAAACTCAAATTGTTGAGGAGTTTGATGCAAGAAGAAAAAAACACTACATAATTGGGTTCTCTCTCCATTTGAATCTTCATTTTTTAGGTATGTCAAGTCTTTACATGCATGTTCTTTACAATTTCCTTATTTCAGATTGAATTACTTTATCATGCTTTATCATACATGTTTAAAATAGACACATTCCCAATCAAGAAAGCAACCTACAATCTTACATGATGCCATGTATATTTTCTACACTCGGGCTCTTTAATAATTATGTGTAATAAACAGACCTTAACATACCGTGATGTCAAACTATACAAGAATAAATCCTTACAACATAATAAAAATACAATCCCACTATTATCTTGTATTCATTTCTTAGGAACTAATATTGGTCTCTTTATCATGCTACAGAGAAATTCTCTGTCATGCTGAGGAAATGATCAAGAATTAAACCAACACAGGAAGAGATAGAAGCTAAGAATGCAAAGAAAGCAGTGGCTATGAGGGAACTTCATGAGAAGAGGAAATTGGACACGATAAATGAAGACATACCAATTGAAGAGGAACCACAACCATCACAAAGAGATATGGTATTGGTAGCACAAAGAGAACGAATGAAAAAACTTCGTGGTACGAGAGATTTGAATACCATAGTTGGAGACACATCCTCTACCGCAAGTCAACATGTAGGGACACCATCTACCACATCTCAAGTTGAGAGTACATCATCACTCACATGTGATGAAGGAGGTATGCCTTCATTCCCACCTCAACCTCAAGGTATGTCATCTAGTCCATCTTCGATTGAAGGTATGCCATCTAACCCATCTCATTTAAATATTGATGAAATTCCTAATGTTGAGATGAATTTACCTAACTTAACACAACCTAGAATTTTGCATAGAAAGCCAAATTATTTGATTGATATTGATGAGAATATTTTGCAGCCAATGGAAGGTAAGATTCCAAAACGCACTTGTAGAAGATATGCTAATAAGATTTAGAGATTGTTCTTTGAAAAGTTAAAAGAGACTGCAAGATGTCAACTATTCATTGAAATGATGTGAAGTATAAAGTATCATGAAGATTCTTGGGTTGAGAACATCAGAGGCTTCAAGTGAAAAATCTATTGTCAAGAATCTAATGAGTGCGTATGAGAGTGTGGGTAACACCTCACACACAAAAGATAGTAATGCAACACGACGTGTGATTACATCGACTATAGTAAGTAGTCAAATGAGGAAAGCTCATCTCATTAGAAAGACGAGTCAACAATTGAGAATTAATAGGAAAACTTTATCAAGAGCTATTGGAAGACACCAAAGAATTAAGGACACTAATGCTAATGAATTATGGGCATTCTTGGGGAGACTACCACGAAAAGATAAACCAATTGTTGAAGCATTGAGATCACAAATTGAAGACTTTGGAAGAATTACACAAGGGTATCTCCAAATCAAAGGGATGTGGTAAGAAAGAGAATTGGTAGTCAGAACCGTGAGCCACATCCAAAGCATTTTTGGATGAGACTCAAACACAGTTTTATGGTAAATTTCTAGAGAAGTATCCTCAAATTAAAATTTGTCAAAGATATTTTGAAATGCTAAAACCTTTCTATGTTAAGATAAATCACACACGCACTACTTGTTATTGTATATTACATATTGAATTTTCTAACCATTTTGATGCTTATAGGTCTATATGTTTAGATATGCATACTAACAATGATTTGCAGGGTTGTGCCATATGTGCCCCACCAACATCTTCAAGAGACTTCATATCAATAATTTTATGTGAAAGAGAGGAAGGTCAAATATTCTACAAGAAATTATGCTTGGATGGCACATGTCATCGTTGCGGTGGCTTGCAACATTTGCCAATATGTGAACATATGGAACATGTAGTTGGAAATGAACTAGTAGAGTTAGGCAAGTATAAAATAGTGGCATACAATACAAAAGATGGTAAAGAAGCAAAGAGGTGTGAATTGGTTATTGAAAAGATTCCAGTGTATTAGTTTATGCCTATATTTCGTGACAGCATAGTGTATGAGTATGCAAGACATGCTAATAGAGTTTGATGGTTGGACTTGCAATTCAAGTTATGCAAGGACACATTTCCAGTTGGTAGCATTGTTTCAGTCGTCAACTTTGCAGAGAACTACAGTCTACAGCCACAGCGTGAGATGCAATCACAATATTACAACTCCACACAGGTTTCTATATTTATGCACATCGCAATCATTCATGTAAATGATAGTATAGAGGATGACAAAAAGATCATAAGGGAGTATAATTTATATATTAGTGATGATCACAAGCATTCTATGGAGTTCATGCAAGGTTGCTTTTAGGTGTTCTACAATGATATGGCTAGAAGGGGCATATCATTCAGTCAACATATCATATGGTCAGATAACTGTGCGTCACAATTCAAGAACTCACAGAATTTCTATTGGCTGAGTAGGAGGCATAATTTTACAGGTATTCAGCATATGTGGAACTTCTAGGAGGCCAGACATGGAAAGGGGGAGCATGATAGTGCAAGAGCATGTATCGAAAGAGCCATAGCATGAGAAGAGTTAAAGTATAAAGACAATGCAAAGTTGACAGATGCAAAATTAATTGTCGAGTGGTGTAATGCTTCCATGGGTCCAGGTAATGAAGGTAAGTCTTAAGTTCGTAGAATTTTTTGGTTGATAGATGATACTAACATTGCACCATATGAGGACTATTGTACACTGATAGGATCAAATGAGATGCACTCTTTCAGAAGCTCAATTGTAGGTTCATGGAGTATCCATACACGAAAGATGTCATGCTTTTGTTCTTCCTATACAATTCAAGTCTAGGATGAGTGTGAGTCAAAGGAGTGGGTTGACAAATGATAGTTAAGTTATCTTAGCCCACTTGACATGTATCGACCCCCGACGGCACTGGAACTAACACAAATGGAATCTTCAGTTGACTTTGACCACATATCAGATTTAGTTCAATAGGTAATATATGGCATGTATATGCATCTAATTTCATCTAGTTCAACCAGGTAATGTCATCTTACTTTGTAGTGTTTTTGTAATGTTGACTAATTTCATCTAATTTGCTACACATATCAATGTAGGGCACGTATATGCAGTTATTATAGATGAAGATAATGAAGAGGGAACAGATTATTAATTATGTCGTTGTGTTGAGGCCAAAAAGAAATTGGAGGCCCCTATTACAGATGGAGAAAACATCAAATACCCTACAGGCTCAGTGGTTATTACTGGAACATGGCTTAGAAGGTACCCACATAAGAGTGTTAATATTTGGCTATTTCAAGACTTTGACACGCATCGGAAGATTCTTCATTACTTGAACCTTGTCGTGGCATCCAATGTTCATTTGATAAAGTATCGGGGTAGACCTTTGAACAAAATCTTGTGGAAGGTGCGTGAGTCTGACCATGAAGCAATACTTGACACAATAAAGAGTAGAGCAGACTCAGATGGTTCATTAGATTAATTTGTAAGTATTCACATTGATTTTGTAAAGTCATGTTACATTGAGTTGTAAGTATTCACATTAATTTGTAAGGTTTGTCTTTTTTTATTTCCTCCTACATTTTTACACATATACACATTTTTACATCATCATGTTATGCATTTTTGGTGTCCTGCTCCTGATGCGACCAAACTTATAACTCACCCTACTTCCTCTCGACACCATTTGATGATCTCTCCAACACTCTGGATCTAGGGCACCCAATCATGATGATGACCTATACACCATTCTCCCAAGGTGCTCATAATGAATGAAAAGAAGACCAAGGGTGCCCAAGCTTAATAGACTTATTTCTTTCAATTTTGATGATCCAAACTCTTGTAAAACGACATCCACTTTCATGCCTTTAGATCTTCCTTCACATACAGGGTGCCAAATCAAGTTGAAAAATCTACATAAGGGTGCCAAAATGGATGAAAAGAGACATGAAATGCACCTTAGGACTCCATGCTAAGGTTTGAGCCATTAAAGTCTCTTGATATTAGGCGCTTATGATGATGAAACTTAGAGTTTTTTCCTTTCCTAAGAGTTCATCTAAGATGTTTGAATGATAAGGAGTGCCTAGACCTCTATAATGTACATTGGGTGCCAAAATCAAGGTGATTTTAAGTCACTTTGAGTCATTTGGGGTTAGTTTGAGTCTTTGAGTCATGTTGCAAAAAAGTGTCAATGTTGTCAAGTTGCACAAAGAAACTTTTGCATTTTTGGTGTCCTGCTCCTGATGCGACCAAACTGACTATTCCAAGGCATCTAGATGGGTCAATTTATGCTAGGCATGGTCTTATTTTTCACCCAAACATGTTGAAACAGTCCAAGCTACATTGTACCGATGATATCCCTGAAGAGTCCAAAGTGCAAAAAAGCAGCAATCTTTGACAAGATGTTACTCAAAAACCATGTCACTTAGAAACATTCCCTCTAAGGCAACGTTATCATGTAGAGTGCCTCTACAATAATCTCTCTCAGTTTTTTATATCTCTGAGAAATTTGCCTATGGTGAAAGGTTTTCTGCTGCCCCAAAAATCGTCAGAAGGAGGCAGTGTAAAGTTGCAAAGGGGTGTATCTTTTATCTTGCTCTTGATGTGACGAAACTGACTATTCCAACACATCCAGATGGGTACATTTACGCTAGGCATGGTCTTGTTTTTCACCCAAACATGTCGAAACAGTCTGAGCTACATTGTACCGACGATATCCTTGAAGAGTCCAAAGTGTAAAAAGGCAGCAATCTTTGACGAAATGTTACTCAAAAATTGTGTCACTTAGAAACATTCCATCTAAGGTAACGTGATCACGTAGAGTGTCTCTACAATAACCTCTCTCAGTTTTTTATATCTCTAAGGCATTTGCCCATGGTGAAAGGTTTTTTGCTACCCCAAAAATCATCAGAAGGAGGCAGTGTAAAGTTGCAAAGGGGTGTAACTCTCGTCCTGCTCCTGATGTGACCAAACTGACTATTCCAACATGTCTGGATGGGTACATTTACATTAGGCATGGTCCTATTTTTTACCCAAACATGTCAAAACAGTCCGAGCTACATTGTACTAACAATATCTCTGAAGAGTCCAAAGTGTAAAAAGGTAGCAATCTTTGACGAGATGTTACTCAAAAACCATGTCACTTAGAAACTTTCCGTCTAAGGAAACATGATCATGTAGAGGACCTCTACAATAATGTCTCTCAGGTTTTTATATCTCTGAGGCATTTGCCTGTGGTGAAAGGTTTTCTGCTGCCCCAAAAATTGTCAGAAGGAGGCAGTGTAAAGTTGAAAAGGGGTGTAACTTTCATCCTGCTCCTAATGTGACCAAACTGACTATTCCAACACATCTGGATGGGTACATTTACACTAGGCATGGTCTTTTTTTTCACCCAAACATGTCGAAATAGTTCGAGCTACATTGTACCGACGATATCCCTGAAGAGTCCAAAGTGCAAAAAGGCAGCAATCTTTGACGAGATGTTACTCAAAAACCATGTCACTTAGAAACATTCTGTCTAAGGTAATGCAATCACGTAGAGTGCTTCTACAATAACCTCTCTTGGTTTTTTATATCTCTGAGGCATTTACCTATGGTGAAAGGTTTTCTGCTGCCCCAAAAATTGTCAGAAGGAGGTAGTGTAAAGTTGCAAAGGGGTGTAACTTTCATCCTACTCCTGATGTGACCAAAATGACTATTCCAATGCATCCAGATGGGTACATTTACGCTAGGCATGGTCCTATTTTTCACCCAAACATGTCGAAACAGTCTGAACTACATTGTACCGATGATATCCCTGAAGAGTCAAAAGTGTAAAAAGGTAGCAATCTTTGATGAGATGTTACTCAAAAACTATGTCACTTAGAAACATTTTGTCTAAGGAAACACGATCATGTAGAGTGTCTCTACAATAACCTCTCTCAGTTTTTTATATCTCTGAGACATTTGCCCATGGTGAAAGGTTTTCTGCTGCCCCAAAAATTGTCAGAAGGAGGCAGCGTATTAAGTCAGGATGAAAGCCTATTCACTCTAGGTGCCAATCTCAAGTTGCAGAATCATGAATGGGTGCCTAGAGAAATAAGGCACTACATCATGGTTCTAGGACCTTGAAATGGCACCCAAGCATGTAGGAGGAATTTTCAAGGAGCCAGAATGTTTTTGAAACTCTAAGGAACTAGTCCAAAGACTCTATGGTGTCATCTTGATACCATTGAGTCAACTTTGGAACTCAAACATATTGAAACAAGGTCTAGGAAGCTAGGTGCCATCTCTTGCTAGTTCAACCTCTTAGATGCGCCAACATTGGAAAGACTCTTAATGAGCGTCTAAGTTTGAATTGATCTTGTGATTGAAAGTTTAGTGATGTATTAGTGCAAGATGATCTTCAGTTGAAGCAATCTAAGTTCCAGGAAGGGTTTAGAAGTTATCAACCTCTTCACTAAGTTAGGTGCACTTTACAAGATTTCTTACCCAAGAGTTACACCTCATTAAGACAAGGCACATCTTAACCTTCGGGACTTTTCCAAAGAAGTGCTTCAGTTTATTAGCACCTTTTGACCTTGTTTTGCATTTTGAAAGAGAAGGTGCACTTTGGAGGCATTTCTAACCTAGATTGATGCCTAGGTATAGTCATCTCTCTAGAGAATTACAATGTGTTTTAAAATGAAGGAGGACATTTCATAAGTTGGGGAATTGATCACTGGAGACCTTGGAGTGTTTGAATTACTCTAAGTAAGAAGGCACATTTCCATGGAGTAGCATACTCTAGATAGCACCTAATGCCATCAAGGTGCAATTCCACCCTCACTTTGGTGCCTATCATCAAGAAGGGGCATTGGGCATTCCTTGAATAGTTCTGAGTGTTTGAAGTTTGTGAAATCACCAAGGAATGTTGGGCACCATGTGTATCCTCAACAAGCTTGAGTTTGCGCCTAGACAAGTTGGTGCTTATTCATGTTTTAACTTCCCTCTTGAATCACCTAACTTGGGAAAAAGTTATCTTGTTGTTAGTCAAGTGTTTGATGTGTTTTGGAGACTCCAAAAGACTTCCTCTTGCTAGATGCTCTTCTCGGCAACTACAACCTTCAACTGGTGCCTAGATCCTGAAGAAAAACACTTGCAAGTGTGGGCGCACTTTCCTTGTGATGGAGCATCAAACTGGTGCCTAGAAATCATAATGCATGAAGTGAGGACCTAGGATCCTATTGGTCCAATAGGTGGTTTTGGGATCCGTGTCAAGTCATTGGATTAGGTTGCCAACTCAGAATAATTTTTATGCACTTAGACTTCAAGGCGCCAAAACTAGTAGGAAAATATTTGGGGGGAAACCACGCTGATAAAAGTTGGGCAAATTTAACATCCGAGTCTGATTAGGCTCCATATAACAACAATATTTATATCATGTCCCTTTGCTTTATGAAACAAGCAGTATGTGTCAAGTCATAGGGATAACACTATGGTCCTTAGAAATTTCTCTGTGACTTTTGATAAGATTATCTACTATTATGTGGATGCTTGATAGTATTATCCTGATTCATTGGACTAGTGTGGCTATGAGGTTGGAAAGTGTTACAACCTCCATCCTTTAAACTTCTCCACCTTGTTATGGGTTGTTTTGAGTATTTTCACTTGCTTTCTATTCGAGAATATTTTCTAATGATACATGATGTGTCATAGATCATTCAACTTGATAAACAACATGGAGGGATTCTCATGCCTCCTATACTTGCAAGTTTCTTTATAGATAGCTCTCATCATTGTCCATCGAGGTGGTCATTTCCCTAAATATTATGATAAGATAATCATGTTAATGAACTTTGGATTGAATGAGAATCAACATACTTTGTCTTGACTAGAATAGTTGGGATGGACAAAAATCTATTGATTCTAGGTTGGGTTGTTAAAGGTCAAGAAGTTTTGGTGTCTAATATCCTCTAAATCTAAATATTCAAAATCATAGTGGTTCAATAAGTTACAACAAACAGTCAGGTAGACAATAGACTATAAGGAACAAGGACTGCACATGAATCCAAAACAACACCAGTCAATAAGGACATCACAAGTAACTCAACATTACTTCCAGAGGCATTCACAAAAACAAAGGGGAGAACACAACTAGAGAATGCTAGACTGTAGTAGGAATGAGTGTCTGACGCAGAGCACATAGTGGAAGCATAGAATTATCAACTTTTGAACCTTCGAACTCACTATTGGTAAGACAACATACCATCGACGAGCTTAAAATTTCATTGGCCGATAGGTCGATGCGACCATGACTCCGTTTGATTTCACTTTTGACAAACATCCCATCATTGACTCTTATTGGTCACAGACTGCTATCGGTGACTTTATATCGTTTCACATTGATGTCTTTGTCACTCTAATATGAGACTCTAAGTCCCTCACCTATCGGTAGGACTTAATACCATCGGCACACTCAAAAACTCTTATGCCGACACACCGATCTCACCAATGACAACCTTTAGACCACACCCATCGGTGAGACTCCAAACATCAATGAACTCTAATCTCATTGGGCCAATACACTAATGGATTTCGATTGTTGGTGTGACCCCCTTCATCGGTGAATCTCTCAACTGCTCTTCCGATGCACCGATGGGATTATCTTCTGATACACTAATGTCTTTGACTTCAAACCACACTCGTCGGCAAGATAGACCACTATCAGCAAAGCCTAACCAAGGTCTGCCGATACGCCGATACGACCAACTCTTGACGTCGATACAAGGTTCTTTTGAAGGTAAAGGGCGCCTAGGCTTATGAGGCTCAATTTGATGTATTTATTGAAATCTCAAGGTGAATTGATGCTTATTGAAAATGCCACTTAGTCCTTCATTTGCATTCTAGGCGCCATTTCCTATTGACTTATATACTCCTCATGCTAGGGTGCCATAATGAAGTGGTTTAGACAATAGGTGTGCTTCACTTACTAGAGGCTTGTTCTCCTTCCACCTTAGGCATACTTTTATGATGGAACATGAGTCAATGGGTGCCTTGTCTTAAATAAATGCTCTCTCTAAGTTGGGTGCCCTTTTGAGGCTTTATAAGCTGTAAATTGTGCCTTAACCCTTCATGCTTGTTGCTCAATGTTTGAATATTTAAGAAAGTCTCCTTTAGGCACTCATCTTAATGACTTTTTCTCAAGGCGCAATCATCCTAATGACTTGGATATTCATCCTAGTGTTTCAGGATATCAGGCTACCAGACTTAGTCATTTTTAGGATCTCAAACATAAAGAATAACATGATCATTTATTTTTTTGTATTGCATATAGTTGACATTCTATGCTACTCATAAAGAATATTAATATTTTTTGTTCAACATGATGATTCATTTTTTTTTAAATACAACTTTTATCTTTTAGTTCCAAAATGAGGTTTACGTGATACTTGAATAACAATAGCTAGCTTATTGGATCAACAAACATCCTATGTAATACAATTAGACTTTAAATATTTGAAGTAGCCATCTACAAATATCCATTCAAACATGAATTTATAATGCAAGTATGGACGCCATCAATAAAAAAGATTTGTATTAACCAAATATCCATATAGGCATACATCAATATCTATCGATATAAGTATAACATATATACAAAATAGGCATATAGGCTTACAAGAATGCCATATAGGCATACAATGTCAACTATATACAATACAAAATATATGTCCACAAATGCCATATAGTCATACAACAAAGGAACACAATAAAAATTCATTCCCCTCTGGCTGGTGAAGAGAATAGATCACGGGCAGCCTTTGATCTTCTAGGGGATGGAGACGTGCATGTGGGTGGTCTACTACGAACTTGAGGGCTACTCCTCCTATTTAGTTCTTTCTGCATCTTTAGTTGTTACAATAAAAAGTATAGACATTAATATATAGAAATTACATGTTATAAAAAATGAAACATTTAACAAAATAATCACTTACCGCTAACATATAATCTGTCTCCTCACTTGCCTCAGTAGAAGGAATAGGCCCTGGTGATGTCATGTCCTATAGAAACCATCTAGATAGAAATTAAACTTCAAACCAATAATCTTTTGATTTTTCAAAAATAGACAACGATAGCAATGAATGTAAATTAAAATTTACTAATCTGCCTCATACCCCTGTCATTGCCATGGAGATATGAATCATAGAGGCCACACCATGCTCCATTGCCCTCTGAACATGGGGAGGTGTCCCCACAGCCTACATCATCTGGAAATAAAATAACATTATTTAATTACGAAAACTATAATAGTGATGCAAATCATGGCTCCTAACATACACACACGTTCATCTAAACGGGGAAGTACACACAATAAAGCACACAAGTCACATAAAAAAATCTAGTAAGTACAATTCATTCATTAAACTATTTATTTTATTACCTCCGTAAAGCTTTGAAGTCCACCACCGCTGGTAGGTGTTGCTGTGAAATCTACAATATTAACCTATTCAACATCTAAAATCAGATATTAGAATACCATTCATATAACGATGCTATTCACATGTAATATTTATAATTGTTTACTAGTTACATACCCCGACAGTAGATGATCTAGTGTAAAATGCAAGTGGTGAACCACTGAAAACTGCATCGACGCTATGACCCTAAAATTTCATTAAAATCATCAATTTAAATTAGTTAATCTTGCATTTCAAAAATGAAATTTAATAAATTAAATTCAATAAACTTGCTAATATTTACCTGAGTATCAAGGCCAAAAGTCTCACTTAGGAGGGTATCTGTCATCACCATCTGCTTAGCTGCAGATGTAGCCTGTGTACCTACATCCTGACTATCCATGGGGTCATAACCATAGGCTAACCCGCAAGCCTGACAAGCATGGGGTGGGACCCTACTCCTCATACTATCTCCCAACCCACTCTGTGTTGCAGGACCGGCATGCTCTATGATGCTCTGGGTCAAGGCACTAATGGACTGAAGTGTATCAACCTCAACACTCTCCTTCACAATGGAAGGGATAGAAGCATGCTCATGGGCTGGTCTGCTGATTACTCATCTCACTACCTACTGTGGGTCAAGACGTGCCCCTGGTCTATCTTATGCTGACCCCCCACCTCTACTCTGGAAGTCCCACATATCAAAATAGTTTGGCACTTTATTAAGGACAAACTCGCAGTAGAGTTTCCTCAAAAAGTATTGCGGGACCTCATTATTATTGCATGGAGGATGGTCAAAAACCATCCACCACCTCTTCCCAAAATTGTCCCTTATCATTTGGTTGTTGCACCAATGGAAGGGAACCTCTTGCATGTAATGGGTGGAGATTGATTGTTTGTGGGTTTATGAAAATCAAACACAAGTCTAATTTTGTGATTTGTAATTTTTTCACATCCTGGTATGACAACTTGTTTGCATAATAATCTCTAAACTCTCTCCTCTTATCCATCCAACTAGTTATTTGCTTGCTAATTGAATCTACATTTGATAACATAGATTCAAGAGATTCAGCAAGCGTGGACCTATGCAAGGTTGAAGTAGAAGGATCTTTCAACCTTGCAATTATATCTTTAATTTCTTTTTTTTTTGTTTTCAATTTGTTCCATTATATTTTCTTGTGTTCCAGGGGCATGTCGAGGAATGGATGGAGAAGGTTGTTCAGTAGGTATTTCCTCCTCAGGATTTTGTGGATTTTGAGGAGGAGGAGGAGGAGGTGCATTAACATTTTCTGACAATTAACGAAATATACATCAAAAAACAACTCAAACCTACCTATTTAGAAGCAAATTCAAACAAAAAAACAAATAAAACTCACTCCTTTGGCATGCTCAACGTCATGGTGGCATTTTGGCAACGAATTAGCAAGATTTTGGTGTTGAATTGTCTTTTCCAAAACGCGAGCATGCTTCCTAGGGTTTACAAGCCACGGGGATAGAGGAGAAAAATAGAAATGAAATGAAATGACAAGCCTTTTTTTATTTATAATAGTTAATAACGTGCTCGTGTTATAACATGAGCGCATTATGTATGATTTTTTTTAAAACCATTTGGCCACTTTTTGGCCCCCCATCCTTTTGCACTTACCCTATTAGCTTAAACAACATCTTGATTTGGTGCAATAAAAAGTGATCAACAACCAACAAACAAATCTTTGTGTGTGTGTGTGCCTTAGTTTAGAACAAATATTTGAATTTGGTGTTCTAAAATTCAGAAGTGTGTGCCAACAACTGTATCAAAACATTTCATTTTTGGGCTTGAAAAAGAACCACAAAGTGCATCAATAAACTCATTGGATTAAAAAGAACAACAATCTGCATTCTTCACTCATATAAACAAGAAAACCAATCTAATTTATGTGAAGTGTTTTCATGATTTTGTTGTTAGTGTGAAAAGTGTATGCTCTTCCCTCGCACCATTGGTGACCTTGGGAATCAAAATCTTTTCACAACACTTGTACAAATCACCCCCAACATAATCTGAAGAACTAAAATGAACCTTGTTTAGTGTGATGCAAGCATAAAGAATACGTATGCTCTCCCCTTGCATCTTTGTATGAACTTGGAGATCAAAAGTATTTTTGTGGTTGTGTTGCTTTTGTTAATCTTTAGAGGGCCTACCACCCCGCTTCAAAAGGTGGGAATGACCCAAGCGGCAACAAGCTAAAGCCAAGATCTTTCAAGCCACTATATAAAATAATATGTTTCTGACAAAAGTCACAAGCAACAGGTGTTGTTGTGTCATACCAACAACCAACCTCCAAGGCGTAACCCTTGGAGACTGGGAGACTCCATAACAAAGAGTAGCACTGCCGCACATATGGCCACCTAAACGAATGCACATACTACGAACCTTTGTTTTAGCAAGCCAAAAACCTTCTATTTATTGACGCAGAAGGGAAACCTTTGAAGCAGCCCTGATTCATGTGGTTCTTAGCCGAGGTAGTAAGGACAATTCTAAGGTTTGGTGAGGGACAAGCCTTCATGGAAACCTAGATATTGGTATGCGTGAGAAGTGTGTACAATTGTAAGGAGGAGCTGGTGCTACCAAGATCCTAGAACTACCCACTTTGAATAGGCGCAGCTAGGGGATTCAACAAATACTGTCCTATCTTCACCTTAGGTTGTGCAAAGTGCTTGTTAAACAAAATCACACGTCTTTTCACAAACAAAAATCTTGGTTATTATGTGTTATTGTGCTTAAATTGTTTTCAAAAAACTTTCCAAGAGACAATAAGATCATTTGATCAAACTTCATATCAAAACAAATCTAAATTTACCATCAAAATCTATCTTTTTCAGAGCCTCGACCAACACTACCCTATTTCAGTGCCATCTATGTCTGCTTTTAATGCCATTTCACCTATGGATTGGTGCTATTCATAGATTGACTTGCCTGAAACTAAGACCAATTCCATTGTGATCTTCAGCATATGCTCTGCCATAATCCATATTCACTTTCTAAAAAAAAACCATCAGTACCCATCCATTTTCTCCTCAAATTTTCCAAATCATACCTTCATTTTGACCTTAGAAAATCAATCACTATCATTGTTGGACCCTTTGCTATATCATAATCCACTCCATTTCATATCCATTTATCCTTATTTAATCTTTGCCATACCTTTTGGACCAAACAAATATCCTTGTCACAAGAAATCATTCCAAGATCTTTTTGCTTCTCTCATCAAAAACATATCCAAAATCTTCCAAATCTAAACACCCATCAAAAAATCAATCAAACATCCAAAACTTGTCATCTCTTTTAGCTAAAGCTAGATCTAGGTTTCATCATTTCATCCTATTTTTCTTGGAGAGTCATTAGTCAACCTTTCAAGTGAAATAATCATCCTTCTTTGTGTAAGGTCATTAGTCTACCCCAAACAAAGAAAAACATCCATTTGTGCAACACAAATCTAGATCTTACCTAAGTTCAATTTGTTAACCATCAAAACTTTTTGAAAAACATCATCCTAATCTCCCATATCGAACATCAAAATCAAGCATCAAAATCTCTTCCAACAAATCATCCTCAAGCAAACATCATCCATCATCTACCTTTTTTGGTCCAAATTTGTGCAAAAAGTCAATACTATCTATTCTTATCACAATACAATCAACCCTACATCTTCTTCTCTACTCCATCTCACTACCACATCCATCTTTGGGTCCAACAATTTAATCCAAATTCTCTAAGGTCTCCATATCCATTTCACGCCATCTCTAAAATCAAATCCATACACTTGCATGCCCATAACTAGATTACAACACAAGAAGAATCAAGAAAGGGCAAAATTTAGGCAATATGGGGGCATAGGAATGCCTAATACCAATGACAACAACCTACCAATCAACCAAATGCACCTCCCACCTTCGGTCTTTCAAATCCCAACATACAATCCCAATGAAAATCCCTTACATTTCTTGCAACCACCACCACCACCACCATCACAAAACATCCCCACCATATCCCAAGATGATCTAGATGTCCTGAGCTTTACACAAGATGTCGATAGCATGGACCTACTTGACAAAATCCTAAAGTCGGATCCAAATAGATATCTTGATTATCTCCTCAAAATTGGTGCTCAACCACCCCACAACATGACATCATCCCAACCATCCACCTCTAATGTCACTCCTACCACATCCTCCCAACCATCTACATCAAACACCCAACCTATCATCTCACAAACATCAACTCCCACCATATCTACCACTACCACAAGCTCTAATGCTACCACATCAACAATTCCCATGAGTGTCTCCAACCCTACCACTTCCCAACCCATCACCACATCCACAATCACAACCAACATACACTCTTCCGTTCCAAAAATCACCTTAGGCATACAAGGGAACCTCACACATACAAGTGCCTCCACAAGTGTGCCTCCACTCAACCCTCAAACCATATCTTACATAAGACAACTCTATTCACAACCACCTTACAACATGACCAACCCATCTAATCTCAAAGCATCTCATATCAATCCATCTCATCTTACGTATATACAAAACCCCGTAGCATCATCAACACATCATAATCCCAATCCCTAAATACCTCCACATATTCTCCAACAACTCTACACTCATCAACAACATCTTGCACAACTCAACCAAAACACCACCACACAATACAAAAATATGACATCCCAAAACCTCCAACATCAAACCCCACCTAATCTCCAACACCTCATCCATCAGCAAACCTACACACCCCAACCACAATCAACATTGGATCTCACAACCATTGTACAGGCCTTGATCCAAAAGGTAGACGACATGCAAACTAGGGGCAAATGCAAAAATTACTCTTTTGAGGATATTTGTCCCTATCCATTTGATCGCACATTGTACATGCCCCCTTTCCCCAAGAATTTTGAAACACCTAAATTTGACAAATACAAGGGAAAGGGAGACCCTAGGGATCACCTTAGGGAGTTTTATCTTGCTTTCTTAGAAGTCTCAAATAATGATACATATCTTATGAGACTATTTCCAAGAAGCCTCGGTGTTCAAGCGAGTGAGTGGTTCACACATCTTCCCCCGAGCATTAGGTCTTTTCCTGAGCTCATGGAGAAATTTGTCAACCATTTCTCCTACAACTTTGAACATGAGATATCTATGATAGACCTTTGCAACACAAAACAAAAAAGTAGAGAATCCTTCGCTTCCTTCTTGCAGAGGTGGAGAAGCTTAGCAAGAAAACTCCCATGGCCAATTCCTGAAAAACAACTTGTCACCATGTTTGTGACCAACCTCAATCAGGAAATAGGGTTCCATTTACAAATCCTTTGTGCATCTACCTTTGAAGAAGTCATCGACAAAGGTTCTACCATTGAACGAGCCCTCATCACCAAGGGCTCCATCAAATTATATGACTACAAATCCAACAACAACAACAACAAACTCCATATCAACACCCCCAATACAAACAACAACGCCAACGCACAATCAAACGACAAGCCGTGCTATTGGGGAAAGAACAAGAATACCTTGAATGATGGTGTCACAGATGTGAAAGCCATCCAACATGTACAAAATCAAACACCTAGACATACATATACTGCTAATGTAAATAACCCAAGGGGGAAAACCAAACAAAACAAACCTCGCAGACAATTTACACCCTTAGGGGAACCCATCGAGGACATCCTCGACAGATGCCTCAGGAAAGGTTTGATAATGCTTCCACCTATTAGACCCCATCAAGAGAATGAGCTCAAAGATGCGTGGTACAACGAGAATGACTATTGTCACTACCACCGTGTTGTGGGCCATAAAATTGCTGACTGCATGAAATTGAAACATTGCGTGCAGGATCTCATAGATCAAAATCAAGTCAGCCTTGATCAAAGCACCCAACCATCACCAAACTCCAACCTCAGAGATTACAAGGATCCACTGCCTAACCATAACAAAGCATCTTCATCCAATCAAGCATACAATGTCACCCCACCACCCCCATCCTATGACTCTATCGTAGGGCAGATAGAGCCATCATCTCACCATGTCAACACAATCACCATTCAGGCACAAGAAACCGATTGTGCTGTCACAACTCATCATGACCGCATATCCATCTACATAGCCCCTACCACTAAGCAAATTCCCGCATCCACATCAAACTCCCTACCCCCTTGTCCAACTACACATCCATCATCTACCAATCAGTACAACCTCCTAGAACATCTAGGAAAGACCCATGCACAAATATCCATACTTGAGCTACTTTGCACATCACCCCTTCACAAAGACATCCTCGATAAAGCACTCTTGGAAACCCAAGTTCCTGCCAACTTGAACGTAACTCAATTCCAAGCCATGGTAGGACATATCACCGTGCTACATCATCTCACATTTTTTTGAAAAGGATCTTCCCTCTTTAGAACACTTACATAACAACGTCTTACACATCAAAGTCTATATCCACAAGCACATCATTAAAAGATTCTTAATAGATGGTGGCTCTAGCCTAAACATATGCACTCTTAAACTATTAAAATACTTGGGATACTCAGATGTGGTTGTAGACACCAGTGAGTGCATCACAATCAAAGGGTATGATGACACCGAACGGCTATCTAAAGGCACCATCAAGCTCCTGTTGATCATGATTGTTAGTCATTCACAAACATAGAATAAAAGTTACACAACAACCTTTACTCATCTTGAAAGATACAATGAATTCAGAGAATTCATGATCCCAAGTCTCCGTTGATTAGGTCTTAATCTACTGATGTTACTTAGTGGTTGATGTGTGTTGCTGTTTTCCATTCAGGGGCCTTACGTATTTCTGCAAAGTTCATCATTATTCCTCCAAATATCCTGTTATGTATGTCTGCTCTACATAAATCTCCAATGATTCTACCTCTGCACTGTGAATTTAGTCAAATAATGTGTTTACAGACTGATATTTGCATGATTTCTACCATTATTTGCAGTTCTTTGCATGATATTTTCAATACTACATGCATTTAACTCAAATATGCTAATGATTTTCAGTTACCTACGGGATTTCAGCATATTTCTCTATTTCTGCTTATTATTTATCATGACTTGCAGTTATGGTGATGGATTTATGAAATTAAAAAAAGGAAAAGGGGTAAAGAATGAGATTCCCAAAACTACTTGACTGAGATCACTGATCCACATACAAGCTCCCATACATGCAATGAAAAGAAGGAAACTAGAATCATACTTCACCAGGACATCCCACAAATCCGCATGATCTAGTGCAAATCTTCAAAGGAAAAGTTGACAACAACATGTAATGAAATGAAAGCACTTCTAGTTGAACACAGCATTCACCAGTACATATCCAGAAATCAACATGAAGATTGCGTAAAATTTACAATCAGGATGTAATCTGAAACTTCATATCCATTCAGTATGCTCAAGAACAGGTACATTTACAGTGATCTAAAGAAAGAACCTTGACATTTCAACAATTCTATCCTCATTAGTCTCAGTAATCCGATCTCCTAATTGATTCTACAGTAATTGGTGTTATTGCCAGATGTTCCTATGTCTATCAATGTATCCCCCCTTTTATAGTTCAGGATCTGGCTCTTATATAGAACAAATGCCAGAAAACAGTTACCATGATCCAAGGATCAGGATCCTCTCATAACAATCAACGGTCCAGATGAAAAGCACATGCTTCGCCAGTTGGCAAATGTACAGCTGGCACAGAATATTCCAGCATCTTTGATTTGATTCGGTCTCCAGCTGGCAAACAACATATTTGACAATATCCTCCTCACTTCTGGTTCATGTTGCCTCCATGTGCAACTTTGTAATTATCAGCTTCAACTCTAACAGCATCATGACTTCTTGCAAGTAAACAGACAAACATTAAGTTCATCATCATGTGGATAAACAACAGGAATTTAAACATTTTATTAACCAGGCCTCAAAAATGTGCAGCTACAGGCAATCGAGCTTCAAATTTCTATCGCTCTATTTTCCCGCCCATTTTCTTGTATATCAGGTTCAAAATAGTGCATATGTATGTATCGGCGTGACTACACACTGTCGGAATGACAATTTTACATTAGGCCGACGGTTAAACTTATACCGACGCCAAAAATCATGATGATGTCCATCCATCGGGAAGACATGCTCTATCGGCGAGAAAAAACTAGACTTGGCCGATAGCAAGACTTAAAACTTTCGTCCGCATGATATTTTGGAAATATGATGCTCCCCCTTCCGAATGTCCAGATGATGTCACCGTCATGTTTCACTTCTGTACATTGGGGAAAAGAAAGACATCATCATCATCATCATGTAGAAGGAAAATAGGAGGATATGAAATATGATCCTGCTGCTGAGGAAAGGAATATGATGGTGACGTCATCGTGATATCCGGGTTTCATTAAAATGCAAAAGATGACGTCACCGTCATGCTTAGTTAAGATCAGGGGATAAATGTAATATCGGGTTACCTAAGGAAGATGATTAGGTGGTGAATGTAATATGACCCCTTTGCGGCCAAGGTAACCCTCTCGAAAGATCAGGATGATGATGATCATCAGGATATTCGGGGCTTTTGTTAAACTTAGAACATGACGTCATCATCATATTCGCGAACCGGATCATGCTTTGGAAAATATCCTGCCGAAGGGAAATGTGATGATGATGTCATCCTGATATTTGCTTCTTCGTTTATCAGATCGGGATGACGTCATCAGGATATTAGCAAAAGGTCATATTTCTCGGCAGGAGGACATTACAAAATATCGGGTTAACAAACAAGATCATGATGATCTTGACAGCATGACTGAGGAATGGAATATCACCCTCCTATAAAAGATAGGGTGATCATCATGATCATGCAAAAGGAGATCAGGAGGATATGATGACGTCATCATCATATTAGCAAATATCAGTAAATATGACCCTCCCTTGAAAGATCAGGATGATGACCCTCCGATAGGACTTTGACATGCGCATGCAAATATGCAGATGGTGGATTTTCTAAGCAGGGTGATATTACAATATCAGCATGATATTATAATATCAGGTGATGTTAAAAACATGATGCTCACGATGTGCCCAAGGTCATTTGACGGGTAAAACACACTATCACCTAAGATTGACGTCTGGATATTGGGACTGCATGATTTTTATCGAGTGATAGATCAAGATCATGATGACCTTGACAACATGACTGAGGATAAAAATATGATGATCCTCATGCGATTATCAGGTTTGACCAAAACTTTGACTGTGCATAACTCCCTCATATGAACAAATTTTCAAGTGATGTAAAAGGGAAACCTGCATGGAATTTCAAGCTCTTTCTAAATACGAGGTCATAGAAACAAAATATGAACTTTGACAAACTGACCTCATGATGATGACCTACCTCATTGAATATCATGATGATGATGCACCTGACTCATTTTTACCAGACCGCCAGAAAACAGACAACACAAGGGAACAAGCCAGCAAAGTTGGGTCCCTGTTTTGACAAGTTAAAATGGGGCATGTTGTGTAACCACACAACAACTTGCCACCAAAGAAAACAACAAAATTCAAATAATTCAAAAGGTGAGGATAAATTAAAACATAAATTTCCAACTCCTATTAAGCATGAGCATCCTAATCCTTTCTAACTGGTATCATGTTCATCAATGTAACAGTGAATTGATAAGGGATCAATTGTGTGCATGTGATTCATATACTCATTTCGAAAGTGAGTTGAATAAGTCAGTGACTGGTGTTAAGCTACGTAGTTTGGTTCATCCCTCATAGCCAACCAGATAGAGCCTTGTTGCCAGCAGGCGTCCATAGCCCCGGCAAGGTTATCGTTGCAATTCCCCTAAGTAGAGCCCCACTGCCAGCAAGCGTCTATAGCTTTGGTAGAGTTACTTAGATGACTTAATTTGGATTTCAGAAAATCCATTTTAATATTTTATTTATTTTATATTTTGAATTTAATTCTTAAGATATAACAATTATAGCCTCATGATACAAGGAATGGTCACTTGTTGAAATTAAGTTGAGAATTGCAATGGTAGCAAGGGCAACCTTTAGATTTTTCACTTAACCCCTACACTGATATGTTCAATAAACCCAAGGCTGTTAGGTGTGTCATTGTGAGGATCACCTTGACTCAAGAAAAGTAGTACTGATGAATATGATACCACAGATCTGATCAAGAATACCTACACTGATATGAGTTACAACCTATGTAAAAACTTATATCCAACTTTTGAATTCTAACAATTTATGTAGTGTTCTTAAGTAACAAGGTGCACCAGTTTTGCCCAACCAAAACAAAGACTCAACAACGCAAAGCAAAAAGAAACCTGTACAAACAACTAACCTACAAAAGGAAACAGAACAAGAAAGCAAAACAAGCAAACTGTACAAACAACTAACCTACAAAATTATATACAAACCACTACTAGGCAAACAAAAACCAGCAAACGACCCAAATACACCTGTATTTGCATACTTCTTTTGATTGTGCAGGAGCATTAGGGTATCAGTTATGGTTCTCAACCTAACAAATTTATCTTTATATTCTAAAAAATATTCTGATATTCTGAATTCACTGTATTCAACAGAACAACTCTTGATGATCAGCAACTGAGGAAGCTCATCATGTTCATGATTAATCCATATGCATGTCTTATCTCCTGAATTTCCATAATCAAAATAATAATCAACATCATTTACTGTGGAAAGGAGAAATACAACCTGGTGTATTTCTGATTTTGTTGGACATGCTTCTTCATTGGCAGTTGGTCTTCCATTTGTCATTATATTTTCACTGCTTGGCTCAGTGCCTGGTCTCGCTTCAAATTGAAGGATGTATGACTCTTGATGTATTAATTCTTCATCTTTATCCAGCCTTATCCCTTCATTCTGGATGTTCAGTTTATCTTCCAGTTCAGGAAACTTCTCAATATTTTCTTCAATTTCCTGCACATCAGCATCTAAATAAGTATCTTTATTATCACAACCTGATATACAGAAATTTATCATTTCTAAATCACTTGATTGTAAAGGAGAATTGGCATTCAACTGATAAGAACACTCCCCTGTTTCATTCTCAAAATATTTCTGGAGTAACGTCTGATCATTCACAACAACTCCAAAGTCTTCTACATCTTCATCTTTCAGGAATTGTTCATTAAATAATTCACATCTTTTATCTAGTAAAGTGCCTGGTTCCATTAACCTGCAACATTCTTGTATTTGATCATTTAATTCAACCCAGTTAGGTAGTAAATCAGCATTTATTTTCTTTTCTATGACTCCCTGAGTTACTATCATAGGAACTTCATCATCAGCAGTGAATTTAAATTGCTCTACTATCTGTTTACACTTCTCTTTACCATAGAATGACTCCAGGAAAGATGTTTCATCTTCCTTATCAAAAGTATTAGGATCAGAATCAAAAATATTATCCTGATGAGTGGTTTCTTCTCTAAAATTTTCACAAGATTCATACCTGCATACTAACTGATCCTTACTTGTATTAGGAAGTAGAGAACTCCTATCAATCTCACCATAAAATGAATCCAGGAAAGATGTTTCCTCTTCATTACCTTTTGGAACCGACTCAGCTATTGTATTTTCTAGGGTCTTTTTCAACATGACCAAGCAAGCGTAACAATCTCTCTCTGAATGCTCTTCATCATGATATCTGCACCAGCTTTCAATCAAGACATCATCAATGGGTAAACCTAATAACTGACTACATTGTATATTTCTAGACAAGTATAATTCAAAATCTTCAGAACGATCCACTTCAGTGTCTGGACAATTAATAACTTCTGGTGCTACACCTGCTTGTTGCTCCAGAATTTCTTTATTTTCCTGGCAAATTTCAGCCCTGAACACATCTGGGAAGAATATTAGTCCTTTCAAGTATAAATCCAACCTTGTAAGGAAAGTTAAACAATTAATTTCACTATGTTCCACAGTCTGGTGTATCCTGCAACAGGTGGATAAACCAAAGTTAGACAAACTGTGAGGGTAAAGCTGCCTACTCAAAGTTTCCTGAAATAAAGGAATGTTAATTTGACAATTGCCTTCATATACATCCATCAAAATGAGACTCTATTTTTCAATTTTTTAGTATTTTGAAATTTTAATGAGATCTATCATATCTCAGAATAAAACTTGAAAGTTCAGAAAATCAAACTAATCTTTGATGTTTCGAGCCAGATCTTTGCAAAGGTGCAACCAAAACATCTCAGATAAGAGATATTTGCAGACATTTAACTGAAATGCTGAAATATTTATGCAATATTTGCAGAAATCTAGAAATTCACAGCTCACGCCCTCCTTCTAGCGCTAATTTATGTTGCGATAGGAGCGAGGGGCCTGCAGATATGTTTGCAAGATTTAAAGCGGGCTGATAAATAGAGGCAGGGGATATCACTTCAACTGAACAGGATTTCTTTGCTGAGAAACAGCTCGCCCTCCTTCTAGCGCCAATTTATGTTGCGTTAGAAGCGAGGGGCCTGCAGATATGTTTGCAAGATTTAAAGCGAGCGGCTGTACTAAGGCAGGGGATATCACTTCAACTGAAAAGAAATTATTTGCTGAGAAACAGCTCAGCCCTCCTTCTAGCGCCAATTTATGTTGCGTTAGGAGCGAGGGGCCTGCATAAAATGAATGATGACTAAAGTAGTAGTGTCTTTTCCAGTTCTGCCCTCCTTCTATGTTGAAATCCAAAAATTCTCTGTCTCGGCCCTCCTTCTAGTGCCAATTTGTTGTTGTGTGGTTACACAACACACCCCATTTTAACTTGTCAAAACAGGAACCCAACTTTGCTGGCTTGTTCCCTTGTGTTGTCTGTTTTCTGGCAGTCTGGTAAAAATGAGTCAGGTGCATCATCATCATGATATTTGATGAGGTAGGTCATCATCATGAGGTCAGTTTGTCAAAGTTCATATTTTGTTTCTATGACCTCGTATTTAGAAAGAGCTTGAAATTCCATGCAGGTTTCCCTTTTACATCACTTGAAAATTCGTTCATATGAGGGAGTTATGCGCAGTCAAAGTTTTGGTCAAACCTGATAATCGCATGAGGATCATCATATTTTTATCCTCAGTCATGTTGTCAAGGTCATCATGATCTTGATCTATCACCCGATAAAAATCATGCAGTCCCAATATCCGGACGTCAATCTTAGGTGATAGTGTGTTTTACCTGTCAAATGACCTTGGGCGCATCGTGAGCATCATGTTTTTAACATCACCTGATATTATAATATCATGCTGATATTGTAATATCACCCTGCTTAGAAAATCCACCATCTGCATATTTGCATGCACATGTCAAAGTCCTATCAGAGGGTCATCATCCTGATCTTTCAAGGGAGGGTCATATTTGCTGATATTCGCTAATATGATGATGACGTCATCATATCCTCCTGATCTCCTTTTGCATGATCATGATGATCACCCTATCTTTTATAGGAGGGTGATATTCCATTCCTCAGTCATGTTGTCAAGATCATCATGATCTTGTTTGTTAACCCGATATTTCGTAATGTCCTCCTGCCGAGAAATATGACCTTTTGCTAATATCCTGATGATGTCATCCCGATCTGATAAACGAAGAAGCAAATATCAGGATGACATCATCATCACATTTCCCTTCGGCAGGATATTTTCCAAAGCATGATCCGGTTCTCGAATATGATGATGACGTCATGTTCTAAGTTTAACAAAAGCCCCGAATATCCTGATGATCATCATCATCCTGATCTTTTGAGAGGGTTACCTTGGCCGCAAAGGGGTCATATTACATTCACCACCTGATCATCTTCCTTAGGTAACCCGATATTACATTTATCCCCTGATCTTAACTAAGCATGACGGTGATGTCATCTTTTGCATTTTAATGAAACCCGGATATGACGATGACGTCACCATCATATTCCTTTCCTCAGCAGCAGGATCATATTTCATATCCTCCTATTTTACTTCGACATGATGATGATGATGATGTCTTTCTTTTCCCCAATGTACAGAAGCGAAACATGAGGGTGACATCATCTGGACATTCGGAAGGGGGAGCATCATATTTCCAAAATATCATGTGGACGAAAGCTTTAAGTCTTGCTATCGGCCAAGTCTAGTTTTTTCTCGCCGATAGAGCATGTCTTCCTGATGGATGGACATCATCATGATTTTTGGCGTCGGTATAAGTTTAGCTGTCGGCCTAATGTAAAATTGTCATTCCGACAGTGTGTAGTCACGCCGATACATACATATGCACTATTTTGAACCTGATATACAAGAAAATGGGCGGGAAAACAAAGCGATAGAAATTTGAAGCTCGATTGCCTGTAGCTGCACATTTTTTAGGCCTGGTTAATAAAATGTTTAAATTCCTGTTGTTTATCCACATGATGATGAACTTAATGTTTGTCTGTTTACTTGCAGGAAGTCATGATGCTGTTAGAGTTGAAGCTGATAATTACAAAGTTGCACATGGAGGCAACATGAACCAGAAGTGAGGAGGCTATTGTCAAATATGCTGTTTGCCAGCTGGAGACCGAATCAAATCAAAGATGCTGGAATATTATGTGCCAGCTGTACATTTGCCAACTGGCGAAGCATGTGCTTTTCATCTAGACCGTTGATTGTTATGAGAGGATCCTGATCCTTGGATCATGGTAACTGTTTTCTGGCATTTGTTATATATAAGAGCCAGATCCTGAACTGTAAAAGGGGGGATACATTGATAGACATAGGAACATCTGGCAATAAGGCCAATTACTGTAGAATCAATTAGGAGATCAGATTACTGAGACTAATGAGGATAGAATTGTTGAAATGTCAAGGTTCTTTCTTCATATCACTGTAAATGTACCTGTTCTTGAGCATACTGAATGGATATGAAGTTTCAGATTACATCCTGATTGTAAATTTTACGTAATATTCATGTTGATTTCTGGATATGTACTGGTGAATGCTGTGTTCAACTGGAAGCGCTTTCATTTCATTACATGTTGTTGTCAACTTTTCCTTTAAAGATTTGCACTAGATCATGCGGATTTGTGGGATGTCCTGGTGAAGTATGATTCTAGTTTCCTTCTTTTCATTGCATGTATGGGAGCTTGTATGTGGATCAGTGATCTCAGTCAAGTAGTTTTGGGAATCTCATTCTTTACCCCTTTTCCTTTTTTTAATTTCATAAATTCATCACCATAACTGCAAGTCATGATAAATAATAAGCAGAAATAGAGAAATATGCTGAAATCCCGTAGGTAACTGAAAATCATTAGCATATTTGAGTTAAATGCATGTAGTATTGAAAATATCATGCAAAGAATTGCAAATAATGGTAGAAATCATGCAAATATCAGTCTGTAAACACATTATTTGACTAAATTCACAGTACAGAGGTAGAATCATTGGAGATTTATGCAGAGCAGACATACATAACAGGATATTTGGAGGAATAATGATGAACTTTGCAGAAATACGTAAGGCCCCTGAATGGAAAACAACAACACACATCAACCACTGAGTAACGTCAGTAGATTAAGACCTAATCAATGGAGACTTGGGATCATGAATTCTCTGAATTCATCGTATCTTTCAAGATGAGTAAAGGTTGTTGTGTAACTTTTATTCTATGTTTGTGAATGACTAACAATCATGATCAACAGCTCCCTATTCAAGTGGGACAGAAAATACTAGAAACAAAATGTTAGGTCCTTGATCTTGACCTCCCCTGCAACATTCTTCTCAGCCAACCATGGATCCATGCCATGCAAGCGATCCCATCTACATTCCATCAATGCCTCAAGTTCCCTCACAATGGCACGGAGATAACCATCTATGCTAACCCCTGCCCCTTCCAATACTGCATTTTCTTGGAAGGCCATGACCACACCTTTTGTCCATACAACAAAGCCACCACTAAAGCCAATCTAATAGCTTCCACCTCATACATCGACTGTGCCAACATTACCACCACTTCATCCCAAACACCACCACTGCCTAAGGTTAAGATCAAGCTCACTGACATGGGATGTGGGGAATATGACTTGCATGGTACCTTTTGTGTGGGCACATTACCCAATCCTAAAATGTTTGGCATCCCAAAGACAGAAGCAGCCAATACAGTCATCATCAAGTGTAAACCATCACCCATCTTTGAAAAGAAACATCTCCTAGATTAGGGCATGCTCAAAGATATATCATCCTGGTTGTATAAGGATGAAGAAACTGAGCAAGAAACTCCCACCATACCAACAAAAATCTATGGTAAAGGTTCAGAAATTGTCAAAAACATGGGTTATAAAGGACAAGGTGATATCAGCCTTCATGAATAGGGGATCGTGGAACCAGTCCAAGTGACAAGAAATCCCTATACTCAAGGGTTAGGATATGGTCAACGACAATGTTGTTGCAAGTATGGGCCTAACTATGTATGAGGAAAATTGACTATGTTAAACTAAACAAATCAAAAACCCATAACATAAAGAGAAGCGATCTAAATAAAAGCCATTAATAATAAATCAATGAAACACGAAAGCTTTTACCAAGATTTGTATTGTTCCCTTTGGATGAATGTGGATTGCTCAATAGTATTGCAAAACCATGGCTGCAACAAGCAAGTAGTGTGCTCAAAAGATCAATGTTAAGAGATCGTGAAGTTGCTCAATCGATGCGATGTATGCTAAAAGCGTTGTTAAGTATGCCTGAGTATAAGTGATCAAAGAGGAATTGTGAAGGAGATGAGGGGGGTTTATATAGGTTTCAAACATGATCAATCAATGGTCCAGATAATTCAGAAGAATCAACAGAGGAGAACAGTTGAGGAACTTGCAACGAATAAGAAGAAGACAAGTGTCACACAAAAGCTATTTTATTTGAGTTAAACACTTTCTTTTCTAAAGATAAAACATGCTTTTCATAAATTAGAAAGCTTTTTTCTAATTTAAGAGAAATTGATAAAAACAAGGTTGAGTGAATAGATAACTCAACTTAAGATTTGCTTTTGCATGATTTGAGAGAAATTAAATAATAAATTATTTAATTTTGTGTGCATGGAGAAGATGACTTATTTTTAGAAGATTTGAAAGATATTTGTAGATAAGAAAGCAAATTAAATAAATTTGAGATTGAGAGGATTTTAAATAAATTTGATTTGATTTATTCAAATTTAGAAGAATGAATTTGATTTAATTAAATAATTGGGAATTTATTTAATTGTTTGGATAAGAGAGAATTTGTGATGAATTAATTAAATAATGGGATTTATTTAATTAATGGTGACTTGAAATTTGGAAAGAGGATAATGATCTAATTAAATAATTGAAATTATTTAATTGTGGAAGAATAGAGGAATTTGATTTAATTAATTAAATAAAGAGGATTTATTTAATTAATGTCGAAAGTATGTGATTTAGAAGAATTTGGTGAAATTAATTAAATAATTAGATTATTCAATTAACGTTGAAATGCAGGTTATTAGACAGATTCGATGAAATGCAAGTCATGTGATGACATGGTCATTTTAGGGTGTCTACATTTTGCCCCTCTTTGATGCGATGTAGTTTATAGCGTTGCTTCAAAGAAATCGATTGTTGAAGACATGATACAATTTTTGATGCCCCAGTATAGGTAGTTGCCCCAGCATATGCCCCCTCAAGCAGAAAAATAGAGAAGCGTTAGAAGGACTGGGTTGACGCTTGACTAGAAGAGTGTACGAGCAGGGTAGAAGGAAAAGCAGCAGGGGTGGGGAATATAGAAGAAAGAGGGAGGGATGCTATAAATAGGTCCCATGGGGACCACAATCCTCATTTGCACACTAGGGGCTTCTAAATTTAGAGAGTAGAGCCTCCAATCTTAGGTTGAGTGGAAGGAGCGAACAGCGTGGAGAGATGTCGATTCTAGCACATAGGCATTGGGCGGAGTTAGTGCAGACATACAGGAGGCCAGCAGGAGCTTCGACAGTGGTAAGTGTTCGAAAACTTCATTTTAATTTGACGTTTTAGGGTGGTTTAGGGCTAGGTCTAGGTAGGGTTTTCAATCATGCCAAAAGCACTTTAGGGTGGTGTGACGCGACTAGTAGTTGCGCTAGGTGCTTTTGGCGCACCGCAGCATGGTTGGTAGGAAGGTAGAACGTGCTTGGTCAAATCAAAGTGCTTTTGGTTTTAGGGCTCCGCACCGTAGTGCGATTGGTATCAATCCACAGCGCTTCTAGTTATATAGTTTAGTGCTACTGGAAGAATAGGCTAGCACGGTTGGGAGGGGAGAGAAGGAATCAGGTCGCCCTTGGTAGCGTAGTTAGGCATTTTTGGTAGCATAGTGCAGCGCACTTGTTAAACAAGTCACCTTTGGGGTAAGATAGTTCAACGCTACTGCATAAGCAGTAATGCACTTTTGGAAAAATAGGACAGTGCCTTTGTGTACAACAAAATGCTTTTGGTTAGCTGAGAAGAGGAACCTAGTTAGGGATGACTGCAGAGGGGACCACCTAGGTTAGAGCATGGGGAGAGTTGGTCCTCAGGTTTTGCGTCATAGGGTAGAAGTTGGTAGGACTATAGAGGAATGGTTAAACTGAGTGACAAGTGGTTTGCTATGGATGCAGAGGATTATGCCTCCGTTGATGTCGAGAGAGCGACACCACGCGATAGCACATGAGGTAGTACAGCTGACGTGGGAGGAGGATGCATTCCTAGAGCATGTGAGATTATGGCATGTTGTACACTTGATTCACATTAGGGCGAATCTCGCCCTAATGACAACAGTGGTGGAGAGGTTCCACAGTGAGACAGGCTCATTTCACTTTCCAATAGGGGAGGCGACAGTGACCTTGGAGGATGTGTATCGCATCCTGAGGATTTAGATAGATGGAGAGAGAGTGGACTTTGACCCAACGCGGGGAGAGGCAGGCATGGTAGAGGTATTTTGCACTGATGATTTACAGATAGACGATGGAGAGATTCGGTGGGCAGATGTCCCGAGACTCTGCGACAAGATTAGGTGGATAGTATCTTCACTGATTGGTGGCTTCCTCTACCCAGATAGGAGATCTAGAGGATTATCAGTTGGCTAGGGTACTGTACTATCTGAGATATTCACACATGGCATTCAGTATGCATGGGGCCCATGTGTGTTGGGACAGTTGTACCATGATATGCACCACTACGTGTACAGTAGAGGTAGGAGTCTCTCAGTAGGGGTGACTCTTCTACAGGTGTGGGCGTGGGAGCACATCTCGATGATCTGACCCATGACACAATGCCATCAGGATAGGGGAGAGCCATACGCATTTCTGTACGAGGGAGTCATTACACATTGGAGGCTGGGATCTGTTAGCCACTGGAGGCAGCAGATTGATGAGATGGACCTATTTATTTGGAGGCCATGGTTACCATGCGAGGAGTGGGAGGATGAGCATGAGCAGCTGATGTACTACAGACAAGCTTGGTATCTGTTTGGGAGACAGACAGACACGATTGAGAGATACCTACCAGAGCGGGTACTGAGACAGTTTGGACTACCATAGGGGTTACCAGTTGGAGGGCGACCCATGCCAGGACACGGCGGGAGGTTGGGGACTGGGATGCAGAGATTCCAGTGGCTATAGCATTAGCAGAGGTACGGGGACTTGTCCCTATGAGATGGGATTGGGATACAGGACTGGCAGATCCAGGTACACTGCCAGAGTATGACAGGTACTGGCAGACACATAGGCCGGTGAGATTGACTGCACTAGGTGTGGCAGGGGTAGTGGGGGAGGTACCAGTCCCAGGTGTAGAGGCCAAGATCAGACAATAGGCTAGAGCGGCTAGATAGTAGGCAGTTGGAGAGGCCAGCGGCCAGCAGGCAGACAGAGATGGTGGAGGAGGGGGAGCCAGCCATAGAGACTGATTTGGAGAGGGTTGAGTGGTTGCTACAGGAGGAGATAGCCCAGAGGACTTGACTAGAGCTCCGGATGGTACAATTGAGGAGGGATAGGGATGCAGCGAGGGTTGAGGTGAGACAGGTCGAGGCCCTAGCCCAGGTGCAGACATAGGTAGCAGCAGTAGCACAGACAGCCCTGGCACATGCACAGGCACAGCTATAGGTCCAGGTATAGGCATAGGCATAGGTATAGATACAGCTGCCAGCCGCACCAGCAATAGATGATGGGCAGCTAGCCCAGGTGACAAGAGAGAGAGACACAGAGGTATAGCTAAGGCTAACAGCAGAGGCCACACTCCATAGAGTGAGGCGGGAGAGAGATGAGGTACACCGTGCACTAGGTGCGGATCAGAGGACCTTATACAGTGAGCTCGTCCGGGTACAGGGAGAGTCAATATCAGCCGATAGAGAGGCAGAGTACTACAGGGCACTTTACAAAGGTGCAGTACCAGCGGTGTAGTGAGAGCTGAGCTACAGAGATAGGAGCAGGTCCGGAGCATCAGGTTCTCGCAGGACAGGGTAGTCATTGTCCTCAGTGAGAGGACCATTTGTGCCACCAGGGGGAGGAGGAGGACTAGTAGGGGGACCATCCGGGGGACCTGTACCAAGTATAGGTGGAGGACAAGGGCCACACCAGGAGGGCAACTCTACCCACTAGAGCATGTATATTTGTATATTGTATCATTTTGTATCATTTTGGATAGATGCGTGCGTGTATCCTGATGTATATTTTGTGGGCTCTTGATAGCCATG
Organism: Cunninghamia lanceolata; assembly: GCA_027924645.1. Lineage (NCBI taxonomy): Eukaryota > Viridiplantae > Streptophyta > Pinopsida > Cupressales > Cupressaceae > Cunninghamia > Cunninghamia lanceolata. The sequence continues at coordinate 4,777,266 of BSBN01000165.1, read as the reverse complement.
ATATACTATATTGATGTATACAGATGACCTATTGATGTAGACACATACATTTTGTATTTTATGATGACCTTTACATGAGATATATGATGATCGATTATGCGCATTGATGTTCTTGCTTGTATATATGCACTTCTTGATGTCATGGATGTGATGATATGTATGTATGATTATGGATTTAATGTGATGATGTATATTACATATATGATGCTTATAGATGGATGATGATAGAGATGTATGATGATATAGATGTTATGACTAGTGATATCTAACATGTGGGTTTTGCAGATATGCACCAGAGAGAAGAAAAGTGGAGAAGAAAGAGAAAGACTATTGATTGATTGTTGTTTTAAAAATGATATAAGGCCATGGGTGAACGAATGGGTGAATGAGCTTGTTGCAATGGTTTCACATTTGTATATAAAGAGAAATCCTTATTTTTGATATAGCACATGGATAGTTTGCCACCAAGGTAGAAAAGACCAAGGTGCAGTAATATCCGAGTGCATGGACGTTGACTCTGCAAGCAAGCGGTTTGAACTTAGATCCTTTAGACATAATATAACCTTGTTGGAACATGTGAATAAGCCATAGTCTTGAACATAAAATAAACTTCAATACATGTAAATGTAAGAATAATTATTAATATGTAAGATGCTAGGTTGTAATACACACAAGATAAATAGAATGCTAAAAAAGATGCTGAAGATCATTCCTCAAACACGGCACACAAAAGCAATGACTATGCCCCTAATCCATACTGCATCGCAACATACCAAGATTATAGATAAATCAAGGTAGCTTTGAGTAGGTAATGGATAAAGGAACAAAAGATAAACCATAAAACAAATTGATTGACTTACAAAGTAAACATACAGCCAACATATTCTCTTGCCAAAGAGGTTGCTCAGGGTAGATTGGATAGGAAAGATAACATCCTTATCATAGGAGTGGTGTGTCCGTTAAAGGGGGCTATCAACCTAAAAAGGCAATGTCTCGCTGCAAGAAATGCCACATGTCGCAAGAGATGAGTGTGTTGGTCTTGACAATGGAACACTTCGCAGAAGACAAGCTTGTTGATCTAGGGCTTTGGTTAAGCGGGACTTAGCTAATGTTGGCAATTAGAATAGTTAGGACAGTAGATGACTCTAGAGGTAGGCCTCTTTGCTTTAGGTTTTCTAAGGACTTTTGCTTTGAAAGGATGCGCTAGTTTGGTGCTTGAGTTAGTCAAGTCGAGGTGAATGGATTGTGACAAACGGAAGACCAGAGAGGTGACAATGTCAATGGATTGGGGTGGATGGAGAATGATTGATCGTGTGTGCCTAAGTACTAAATACATCCTTCGTATTCCAGATTGCCTACATACCCTATATCCATGGGATCAAGGCAAATTACGATGAAAGATGAAAATGATAAATATGTAGTTCTAGATAGAGTGATGAGATGGGTCAAGGTGGAAGGGGGAGATCTTATGTACCTGAGTACTGGATACTTCCTTCATATTCTAGATTGCCTACATACCCATATCCATGGGATCAAGGTACCTTAAGATTGAGATGAAATAATATGTAGTTTTGGTTGATGTGATGATGTAAGAAAAGCATTGAGAAGAGATAACAGCCTTATCGTAGGAGCAATGTGTCCATTAAAGAGTGTTAGCTGCGGAAAGGAGAAAAGATTGAAGAGCGCGTTGTGAACCACGAACAAGGAATCAATCCTAGACCTAAGTTAAGGAAAGAGTTGCCCCCATTCTGGTAGAGGAATTTGCATGGATGACTGATGAAGAAGACATAGAAAGCTTGACCTAGGACAAGACAATGTTAACTATTGACACAGATCAAGATGTGAGATGACGACGATGGACATTGACAAATTTTCAAGCTATACTAGATAGGGAGATGGAAATGCAAACAAGGTCAGTGGTTTTATTATGGATGGATGCATCAAGTGAGTGGAATGAACAAGACTCGATAGAAGATGGATGTTGACTCTACACATAGCGCCTGTTTGCCAAGTTTTCACTATGGCACTTATCCAAGGTGCTTGTTTACCAAGTTTTCATCAGAGGACAGATTTTTTTTGGATTTTTTTTATTTTTATTTTTATTTTTTTGGAATACTCTGAGGATCAGGTATAGAACTTCTTGAGATGGACACTGTTAAGTGGCTCATCCAGAGGAATGTCGTCAAGTGTAGCTAAAGTATAAGCTCCTGATCCATATGCTGCTATGACAATAAAGGGACCTAACCAATTAAGCTCAAACTTGCCCTTCTTTTCTCGATTTGCTTGATTTCTCTAATTCTCTTTGAGGACAAGATCACCAACTTGAAACCGTCTTTCTTTGATCTTTTTGTTGTAATTACGCCAAAGGCAGTTTTGATAGATATGGACATGATTAAGTGCAGCAAGGCGCCTCTCATCTAGTAGTTCAAGCTCAGCTAATCTGGAAGTGCGATACTCCTCTCTGCTGATCAGGTCCTGCATGGATACTGTAAGGGATGGGATCTTGACCTATATAGGTAGGATGGCTTTAGAGCCATAGACCAAGGCATAAGGTGTGGAACTAGTTGGTGTTCTGATACTAGTGCAGTATGCCCATAGAGCGGGATTGACTTGCAGGTGCCAATCATGACCAGCTTCATTAACTGTTTTCTTGAGGATTTTGAGAATGGTTTTGTTGGAAGCCTCAGCTTGGCCGTTACTCTGTAGATAGTAGGGAGTTGAAAAGCAATGTTGGATATTGTATTGTGTGCACAGGGCACGAACATCTTGATTCTTGAATGGTCTCCCATTATCAGTGACAATGGCTTGGGGAATACCATACCGGCATATGAGATAGTTAAGGATAAACTTGGCTATTTGCTTATCGGTGATATAGGTTATGGGAATGGCTTCAACGCACTTCACGAAGGACTCAGTGGCAGTATTGATGAACTTATGGCCATTGGATGAGGATGAGTGGATTTTTCCTACGAGGTCGAGACCCCATTGAGAAAAAGGCCATGGAGTAGTCATAGGTTGTAGTTCATCAGCTGGTGCATGAATCAAATCTCCATGTTGCTGGCATTGTAGACACTTCTTAGCAAACTGTGCAGCATCTTGCTCTATTGTAGGCTAGTAATAACCTGTTCTAAGTATCTTCTTTGTGAGATTAGGACCGGTAGAATGTGTGCTACAGACACCTTCGTGTATGTCTCATAAGGTAGCTTCGGCTTCTTCTGTGTTAAGACATCATAAGAGGATACCATCGAGACTCCGACAATATAATGTATCACCTAGAATGGTGTAACAGGAGGATCGACGGATAAAGGTTTTGCGTTGGGTGGATGAAAGGTTAGAGGGCAAGGTATTGTGTTTAAGGTATGCATAGATATCTTCATACCATGGGGAATTGGGACCAACAAGTTCACAGATGATTTCAGTAACGGGAACATTGACGACTGGTATCAACAATTGCTCAATCAATAATTTGCATTTCTATGTATTAGCAGGCATGTCAATTAGTGACCCGACAGAAGCCATAGAATCTGTAGCTTTGTTATGCTCTCGTGGAATTTGCTCAAATGTGATGCTAGAAAAGTGTGGTTTATAGGCATCCACTAGTTGCTTATAGGGGACCAACTTTTCATCTTTTGTTTGGTACTCATCTGTGACTTGTCAAATGACTAGCTGTGAGTCTCCATATACTTGTAATTCTGTGATGTCCCATTGAACTGCTATATTGAGACCTATGAGGAGTGCTTCATACTCAGTGATGTTGGTGCAAGGGAATGTAAGATGATATGACTTTGGAATATAGTCATTCTAAGGTGTAATGAATAAGATGCCGACCCCTAATCCATGCTGTGTGTAGGAACCATCAAAGTACAACTTCCACATTATTGAGTTAGAAAGAGTGAATAGATTCTCATCTGAAAAGTCTGCTACCATAGGGTGTATATCAGTCATGGGTGCTTCTACTAGTTGATCTGCTAGGGCTTGTCCTTTGATTGCTTGATGATCTATATACTCAATGTCAAACTCACTAAGGATCATGACCCATTTAGCTAGTCTGCCTGTAAGAGCTGCTTTTGCAAGTAGATACTTCAAGGGATCAATTTTGGCTATATGATTTGTGTGTTGGTACAACATGTAATGCCGTAGCTTTTGGTCAGTGAACACTATGGCTAAACAAGCCCTTTCCATCAGTGAATAATTGAGTTCATATCCCACCAAGGTTCTATTGATATAATAAATTGCATGCTCTTTTCCTGTTTCATCATGTTGTGCTAGCAAGGCCCCTAGGGCCGAAGTTATAGTTGAGATGTATAATATCAATGGTTTATTAGCCATTGGTGGAACCAATACAGGAGGCATAGCTAGATACTCTTTGAGCTGATCAAATGCTGCTTGACACTTATCATCCCATCGAAATGAGACATCCTTTTGGAGTAAGTGTTGAAATGGTTGACATTTATCTGCTAGCTGTGAGATGAAATGTCTGATAGATTGCAACCTTCCCTGAAGGCTCCTTAATGCTTTGAGGTTCTTTGGTGGAGGCATCTCCACTATAGCCTTTACTTTTGCGGGGTCTACTTCGATGCTCGATGAGATACAATGTATCCCAATAGTTTCCCTAATGTTACACCGAAGACACACTTCTTTGGATTGAGTCTTACTTGGTATTTCTTGAGCTTGTCAAAGATCTATCCTAGAACCTATATGTGATCTGCCCTAGAAGATTTAGCTAGTATGTCATTAACATAGTCTTCCATGATATGATGAAAGAGGTCATGGAATATCACTGTCATTGCTCTCTGATAGGTTGCTCCTGCATTCTTTAGACCAAACGACATGACACACCAACAATAGTTACCCCAAGGACAAGTAAAAGTTGTTTTATGTTGATCTTCTTCTGCTATCCTTATCTAATTGTAGCCTAAGAATCCATCCATGAGAGAAAGCATTTCATGACCTGCAGTCAAGTCTACTATAATATCAATGTTCAGTAGTGGAAAGTCATCTTTAGGACATGCTTTGTTGAGATCTCTAAAATCATTGCACATGCGGATGCACCCATTGGGTTTAGACATAGGTACAATGTTTGATACCCAGTCTGAATAGTCAATAGGTCATATGAACTTTGCATCTAACAACTTCTGTATTTCCACTTTTACTAAGAGAGCTATCTGTGGGTGCATCTTTCTCAACTTTTACTTGACTGGTTTAACTTTTGGATCAACTATGAGATAATGAACCACTAGCTTAGGGTCTAGCCTTGGCATATCTACATAGGTCCACACAAAATTGATGGTTCTCTATAAGAAGAATGTGTTAAGATTCCTGTGCTCTGTTTCTGATAATGATGCTGCTAGGAATGTGGTCTTTGGATTTTGCTCTCTGCCAAGGTTTATCTCTGTAGAATCTTCCACTAGGAGAGCTGACTTCTCTTAATACTTAGATGGTAGGGGAAGGTCAAATCCTCCATCCTCAGGTGCCATAGTTGGGTTTTCACCTTTGGATACGTCCTTTGTTTTTACTATTTTGTGATCAGGAGGTGCCATAGTGTGGTTTTCACCTAGAGATCTTTCTTTATTTTTACTTTTGCGACTGGAGGATTTAACATTCTCACCAAAATAAGTTGTTGGCTCTAGTTCCATTACAAAACATGCTTTATGATCGCCAAGAGGGATACCTTCCTGAAGTCCCATGAACTCAGCTAGAGCTTCGTCATTCTGAAATACATCTATTACTAGGAACCCTTGTTGGTCCCAAATGATAAGTTCAAGGTAGACAAGTGTGACATTCTGGGTGTTTGTGGTGGAGGTTAAGGATACTGAGGATAGTGTAAAAATGGAAGATTCTACAAATAGGTTGGTCATATGGAGGGAAGAGTCATCGAGGATATTTTCAATAGACATCGAATCAGTGGGAAAAGTTTTAGCCACCTCATCAAGGATATACTCGATGTCCAAGGTGCACAGTACCTTCTTACCAAATCCCAAACCTTTCTTGTCTAGTTTCTTTGTCACAATAATGGGTTCCATTGTTCCTTGATTCTATTTCCCAAGGCCACCTTTGCCATTATAGCCCATGTTTTTACTATCCTTAAGCCATTGCCATATTGCTTGATTGGTATTGTGACTGGTTCTTTCTCCTTATAGAGCCAAGAAGAGATGTTCTCAATAGTTTCCTCTTCCAATAATTGTCCCTGTTGGAATTGGGTTAGAAATGCTGGGAGGGAATAGCTACTTTTTTGGCAACTTTGGCAATGGGCGGTTGGCTGTAAGATTTTGGAGATAAAGGCATCCACCCTACACAACAAGATTTTGAGATATCATAAGTTCCAAATCCTATATCACGGATGTGCACTTTGATTTCAGGACTAGGATTAGGTTCACTTGTAGAGGCTTGTGTCAGAGTTTCAAGATCAACATATAGTGGGGATTCAAGGGCTTTTGCATTGTTAGGCACTTGGTTGCAATTCTTATAACTGCCTTGCAAGACACGACAGAATTCAAAAGGATTGGGGTCTCCTGAGATAGTGATCTCCGTACCATTGTATGGGAATTTTAGAGACTGATGGTATGTGGAGGGAATAGCTTTCATTGCATGGATCCATGGGCGGCCTAGAATAATGTTGTAAGGTAGCTCGATATCAAGGACTTGACACCTGGTTTCAAGCATGACAAGACCCAGTTGTATAGGCAAGTGGATAATACCTTCTGAACGGTGTTCAACATCATCATATCCCTTGATTGTAATACTTTGATTAGTGTTGAAATGATCCTTAGAGTATCCCAATTGCTTAAGTAACTTTAAAGAATAGATGTTGAGACCAGCACCACCATCTATGAGTATACGCTTGATTTTGTACTTATGGATGAGAACCTCAATATGAAGGGCATCGTTGTGACAAGGATCATGGGATGGGAGATCTTTCTCAAAGAAGACCACATTGTAGGGTGAAGCAATGTTACCTACTATAGCTTGGAAATCCATGACCGCTATGTTGTTAGGAATCGAAGACTCTTGGAGGGCTTTTTCTAGCACTACTCTATGTGCAGGTGATGACCGTAGAAGGTCCAAGATAGAGATCTATGCTAGCGTTTTCCTGAGATGTTCAACAAGATTATAATCAGATTGAGCTGAAAGACTGGTGTAGGACCATGAATGGTGACACAACCACGGCGAGTTGTAACAATGCAATCTATAGATTTGCCTTTGATTGTGAGGGTAGATACCCGACTCTCTTCAAAACAACCTACAATGGAATCAAAGGAAGTGGAAGCATGATTGATACCTTTACCTCTATCCTGAGGAGGAGGTGGACCATGATGAGGGAATGGTTCCTTGTACATATCGAGATCTTTGTTCATGTGTTGAGCTGGTTGACCTTCTTGTAGAGATATTTGATTGCCTTCAGTGAGATTTTGGATTAGGTGCTTGAGTTTCATGCACAATGCGGTTCTATGCCCTTTGCTCCTATGAAATTCATAGTATTCATTTTCTCTATACAGTGCAGTTTTGTAAACAGGTTTGCCATATGGGGGAGCATCAGGTAGGGTGATGAGACCTTTGTGTAAAATCTTTTGTAAGACTATCTCTATGGGCTCTCCCAAGGGAGTGGATTGATACCGCGGAGGGTAATCTTGTTGAGGCTGCTCTTGTTGTCGTTACTGTTGGTTTTGATAAGGTTGCCTTTGTTGTTGCTGCTGTTGAGGTGGAGCTTGACTTGGTTTGGAAAGTTGCAGCGGTGTTTGTAACATTTAGACATGTTTAGAATCAACCACACCATCGTTGACCATGTTTTTGTTTTTGTTCCAATATTTGGGTTTATCGCTCAATTGTTGATGAGGAGCATTGTCTTTCATTTCTTTGAAGATTTTGACCACACCTTTAGCAATGAGGGCCTTTTCAATATTGATTCCCTTGTATATGATTTCATCGAAGGTTGTAGCACTAAGAATTTGCACATGGAAACCTAACTCTTGGTTGAGGTTCTGCACAAATATGCTAACAAGCTATTTCTCAAGAATCTTGAAAGGCAATTTGCTAGCCATTTGTCTCCATCGTTGAAGGAAAGAAATGAAAGTTTCTCCATTCTTTTGTTTGTTGTTGCATAGATCAGTCATGGAGATTTCATGTTCTGCATTGTAGGAGAAATGGGTGGCAAATTTCTCTGCTAGCTCGTTAAAAGACTTGATACCTGTGGGTAAGTGTGAGAATCATTCTATAGCTTGACCTCCAAGACTACGATGAAAGAGACGCATAAGGTATGTGTCGTTATATGAAACCTCGAAGCAAGCAAGATAGAATTCCTTGAGATGGTCTTTTGGGTCACCTTTTCCTTTGTATATATCAAATTTAGGAATAGTGAAATTTTGAGGAAAAGGGATCATAGGTAACGACTGATCAAAAGGATAAGGACACACTTCCTCTAAAGAGAAGGTCCTCTTGGTGTGGCCAAACGTAAGATCAGATAGTTGTTGTTGAACTTCTGTGATTTTTAGCTCCATTGTCGTGGGAGGGGTTGGAAAAATCTCCTACTATCCTAGAAGTGGTTGATGTTGCCCATATGGAAGATTGTATTGCAAGCCATGGGCATTGGTATTATAAGGGTCATAAGATTGGTTGGGGTTGTATGGATTGTATGTTGGGTTTGGATTGGGTTGGAATTGGATGTTTTGATTTGGAAGAGGTGGAGGCGGCGCTAGGTAAGAATGTTGGCTTTGTGATGGTTGAAGAAAAGAATTAGGTGGAGGAAATCTAAAGTGCGTTCGATTAGGTTACGATGGTGGCACATAGCTTTGGGAGACTTGATGTTGGGGAAGTTGAGGGTGGCTAGGCAATGTGTGAAAGAATTTTAGCGAGGATGAACGTAGCGGTGGAGGAACGTAGGTAGAAGTGTTATGCGATGGTTGAGGCAGATTGATGATGAGAGTAGAAGAATGTTGTGGTTGGGGTTGCATGACTCTAGTTGGTTGAGAGACATGAAGGTTTGATGATATGGGAGGCGGTATGTGTTGAGACCCTTGTTGCATGGCTACATAGTTGTTCCCCGGATTGTAATTGGGTGGGAAACCTATTTGCAAAGGAGTAACCAAAATTCCACTTGCGGTTGGTTCAGACACTTTAGGAGGGTCTTGTATATTTGATTGAGCTAAGGTGGCTTGCTTAGCTAGCTCCGCTTGATGTTGTAGAGTCTCCTTTTGGTGTTTGTAGATTTCCATAGGAGTCAGAAGTGGTGATACGGCCCTCTTTCCTATTGGGTTTTGATAAAGGGGATTCTTAATCATTCTTCCCTGTAAGCCTTGTTTAGGTAAAGGCGTGGTCACTGTTTACATGGTTTACACTACTTGTATGGCGTCTAGGGTATTGTTTTTCTCCTTGAGATTGGAAAGATCAAAATCTTGAGGTAATTTGTCTCCTTTCTTTGCTAGCAAATGAAAGAAATGATCTTGGTTCTTGCTAAGGATTTTGTCAAAGGCAGCTATAGCTCTAGGATCTTGTATGAATTCATCAGATCTTGCCCATCTTCTTGAGAGGATTGACCCATTTCAAAGTGTCGCTCTTCTTGAGGTGGGGCTAGATCTATAATATAACCTTGTGGGACAAAATCCGGAGGCATGTCAGTGGTATAATGAGGTGTGCTTACAAAAGGGACCCTACCTTCTTGAGGCGTGGCTTGATCAATAGTATATCCTTGTGGCACAAAATCTAGAGGCAACCAGTGGTGTAATGAGGTGTACTTACCAAAGGGACCCTACCTTCTTGAGGCATGGCTTGATCAATAGTATATCCTTGTGGTACAAAATCCAAAGGCAAGCCGGTGGTGTAATGAGGTGTACTTACCAAAGGGACCCTTCCCTCATGAGGAGTGCTAGGGTGGTCAAGGTGCGGCACATTGGCAGAATTGGTAGATCTTTCCGTGGGTGTTCTAGGAGGAACCTTGGGAGTAATGTTGAGACGGCCTGATTGCGGTATGTGAGGAGGTGATTTGCACTTCCTAGGGACAACTTGCTTGGACTTCATAGTTTGCTGGAGCCTAGTGGTTACCATGGAATACACTAGGACAAAAGGTAATGCTAATATTCTACCTGTGCTTTGAGAAAGATAAACTCTTGATACACAATTCACTGGACCAAAGGCGCTATACTGTTTAACCAGAGGCATAGGACTATGCAACCAAAAGCGTGCTACTGTAATACCAAAGGTGATGGACAGAGATACCAAAGGTGAGGTACTGTTATACCAAATTCGAGCTAATGTGACCAAAAGTGAGCTACTGTACCACCAAGGGTGAGCTGCTGTAATACCAAAGGCACTAAAGTAGTGTCTGATGTTTTTAAAGGCAATTTTGACAGATTTGGTTATGGTTCTGATTGGATTTGTTTTTGGCAAGAGAAAACACAGCAAACAAGTGGTAAAAAAAAGGACTAACACAACAGATAGTGTGTGTTCGAGGCTCACAAAAAAGCCCAATGTTTCCACAGGTATAAGACAATTGCAATCAATAACAAGCACTTTTTATCCCTAGAGACAAGGTTTCATTGCAGTAGATCAGCTCACAACTTAATACTCCATCGATAAAAATATCATTCCATAAAGGTGTCAGATATTTTGTCTCTTTGCAAGAGATGATAGATAGGGATATCTCACCCTCCCCTTGGAAAGCTCAAGTAGGTCACAAGAGCTTTATGGCCAAGGGAATACTATCTCTTCTCAAGGGAGCCAATGGTGAGTATCTTAAGGGCTTAAATCAATTCCCCTTGCACTGATGATTACCACAATGTTCGGAGGTAGATCGAGTAGTCTCTATCTAGAATGGTTCTTAGTAACTTTAAGGGACCAACGTCTTATGAGCAATGTGACAAGCTACTAAAAGCTTTAACCAATCCTACTAAGAGTATCAAACACTTCGCTTAATGTGAAAATCATTTCCACAAAGAGCTAGTACACCTCTTTTTTATTTGGCACCACAAGGTAAGGCTGACATTGGTTAGGACTTGGCTTTCGCCTTATCCCTCTTATATAGCGGTTCAAAGGAAAACTCCACTTAGGGTCATCCCTTTTGGATGAAATGTAATCCAAAAGCAGGCCCTTCTAAAGGAAATACTAAAATGTAAGAGCAAGCACGTCAAACAAAGGTTCAATTGTCCTGTTATAACAAAAATAGGATGCAACTAAATTAGGCACACACATGTTTGTAGTTGTCAATTGTCCCTTATTAAATTGAAATATTTGGCATTCATGTCCATTGTCCCTTAGAAAATTGAGGTGTTTTCATATACATGTCCACTATCCCTTAAGAAAAGAAGTATGTTCCTAAGACTTAGATTGCCGAAATGATTTGTTCAAGATTTCTTCAATGCTCATCCTACATGAACATATTAGAAAAACCTTTTTGCTCTATGTGAGTGATAAGAAGCTGCAACAAGTCAATTAGTTCCACCAAAACTTACAAGTTAGCAAAAATAAATTAATTTGACCAAAAGCGAGTTACTTTCTTACTGAATGCGACTTACTATTATACCAATAGTGCCACACTGTGTTTCCAAACGCGTGGTGATGCAGACCAGAAGCACCTGACTATGCTTTCATAAGCACTGAACCAGATCCAAAAGTGCCGAACTGTGCTACCGGAAGCACTGTAATGTGTAACCAAAAGTGTTGTCCTGTCTCAGATCCAAAAAAGGTTATACTTTGTCAAAATAACTAGGTTCAGATAGGATTTTATGATTGATTTAATGTTCTAAGAAGTAATACCTCCTAGATCTGTATCCTGAAATCAATCAAACTCAAAAAGGTGTCGTAAAAAGATAGGTAAACTCAAATATCAAAAATACCCCTAAATAAGTCAGCTTAGGAAGTATCAAAAGACAGCTGAAAGACAAATACAACAGCTTGTCAGACAAATCAACATTATGTATATGAATAAAACCCTGCAAAAACACCAACCAAAGTTAGAAAACCAATTTTCCTGAAAGCGCTTAACGATACTACCAAAAGCGCCATTCTATGTTACCGAAAGCGCCACTCTGTGTTACCAGAAGCACCACAGTAGTGCTCGAGAGCGCTATACTGTGCCTCCAGTAGCACTTAAGGATACTGCCAAAAGCGCCTTTCTATGTCCTTTGTGTTGTTTCATACTGTAACTTAAAAAAAAATCAATTTCTCAAAGAAAAAAAGGGATTAGTGGGTCCCATCGGGCGTGCTAGAATGTGTATGAGGAAAATTGACTATGTTAAACTAAACAAGTCAAAAACCCATAACATAAAGAGAACTGATCTAAATAAAAGCCATTAATAATAAATCAATGAAACATGAAAGCTTTTACCAAGATTTGTATTGTTCCCTTTGGATGAATGTGGATTGCTCAATAGTATTGCAAAACCATGGTTGCAACAACCAAGTAGTGTGCTCAAAAGATCAATGTTAAGAGATCATGAAGTTGCTCAATCGATGTGATGTATGCTCAAAGCGCTGCTAAGTATGCCTGAGAATAAGTGATCGAAGAGGAATTGTGAAGGAGATGAGGGGGGTTTATATAGGTTTCAAACATGATCGATCAACGGTCCAGATAATTCAGAAGAATCAACGGAGGAGAACAGTTGAGGAACGTGCAACGAATAAGAAGAAAATAAGTGTCACACAAAAGCTATTTTATTTGAGTTAAACACTTTCTTTTCTAAAGATAAAACATGCTTTTCATAAATTAGAAAGTTTTTTCTAATTTAAGAGAAATTGATAAAAACAAGGTTGAGTGAATATATAACTCAACTTAAGATTTGCTTATGCATGATTTGAGAGAAATTAAATAATAAATAATTTAATTTTGTGTGCATGGAGAAGAAGACTTATTTTTAAAAGATTTGAAAGATATTTGTAGATAAGAAAGCAAATTAAATAAATAAATTTATTTAATTGTTGTGCATGATTTGGAAGAATAAATAAAATATTTGTTTTATTTTATTTTTGGAGATTGAGAGGATTTTAAATAAATTTGATTTGATTTATTCAAATTTGGAAAAATGAATTTGATTTAATTAAATAATTGGGAATTTATTTAATTGTTTGGATAAGAGGGAATTTGTGATGAATTAATTAAATAATGGGATTTAGTTAATTAATGGAGACTTGAAATTTGGAAAGAGGATAATGATCTAATTAAATAATTAAAATTATTTAATTGTGGAAGAATAGAGCAATTTGATTTAATTTATTAAATAAAAAGGATTTATTTAATTAATGTTGAAAGTATGTGATTTAGAAGAATTTGGTGAAATTAATTAAATAATTAGATTATTCAATTAACGTTGAAATGCAGGTGATTAGACAGATTCGATGAAATGCAAGTCGTGTGACGACATGGTAATTTTAGAGTGTCTACACTAACCTTTGTTGTCATTGATGTCAACATACTTCTATTATATTAATGATAAGGATTGGATGGGCTGTGTGCTGAGGATATTGAGAAAATTAGTCTCAATCAAGAAAAGTGAAGATCAGTAATGACAATAAGGCAAAAGTCCAAGATAGGAAGTGGATCAGAGGATGCAGATTAAAGGGTTTGTAGATATGTGTCTTGAGGTGATCCAATAGCAATTTCAGAGGTTCGCATGAAGATATGAAGAAGTTGTGGCCGCTCAAGTAAAATTGGTTTTGGTAGGTGTTCAGAGGTAACAGAGTGACACAGACAAGTCCGGTGAGATCCAGAAGTACAATTTCCTACTCTGTAGATTTGAGATAGTATTGATGAAGTCCTTGTGATGTGTCAACTCATTTGGCTCATGAATTGAAGGTCTGGAAGTATCCATTTATTGGTGACAGTGGTGATAGACTGTGTCCTTGAGGCTCCAGATAAAAGAGACAAGGATCTCAGTATGTAGATGAAGTGCAGATGTTCTTGGTGATTTAGGCAACCTTGTGAAGGACTTTGGATTGTGTCCAACATGTGTTTTTGGTCCGCATTGGAGTTGGAGCTTGCTATTGAAGAATAACCTCCAGATGATGGTGTTCTTCTTGAGACTGGCCGACCGGATAAGTTACACATCTTGTGGATGTTTTGGTAGATGTTTGCCAACTTAGATGATTATTCCTAAGTTGATGTCTTGTATAAATAAGGGGTTGCGAAGTCATTTCAAAGTTGTCCTTGAAGAGATGAGTGTGTGGTAGCAAGGAGAAGAGCGAAAGGCAGAGTAGAAGTATTGGGCTTAAATGGAACTGATTCAAGTATGATGAAGATGCGATCTTCTAGTTCAAGTAGGTGATACTTATTTCTTTGTAGATAGTGTGTCTCTTGTAGCCAATGAGCCTCTTGTGAGTAGTGTGCTCGGGCAGTGAGCCCTAATTGGCATGTGCCATATTGTTCTTTCTATTCTTCTAGGAGAGAATACATTCTTGGGTTAATCACCCCTTAGTTTTTCCCTTAACTGGGTTTTTCACGTCAAAATCTTGGTGTCTCATGTGTTGATATGTTTCTACTCTTAATTTGTTGCATTGTGTTTCCATGACTAATTTATTATTAGACTGCTAAATTGCAAAATGGAATTAAGTGTTTAATTAAGAGAAAGTTTTGCACAACTGATTCACCCCCCCTCTCAGTTGTGTGGCCTAAGTCTAACAATTGGTATAAGAGCTAAGTTCCTCTAAAAGAGCTTAACCGCTTGAGGAAATCTAGGATGTCGTCTTACAAGGATAGTCTGAAGTTTGATGGAACCAATTTTAATCTTTAGAAAGGTCACATGAAATGTCACTTGAGATGTATGGGAATGGTGTATTGGACCATGGTTACAACATAGTATGTACCTCCACAAGGTGGTCTGAAAACACAAAATGAAATCACAAATGCTGAAAACAATCTGTGGACTATAGAGGCTCTTCTAAGCACATTATCTGATTCAAAGCTCTCAAATGTTATTGACCTACCGACTGCTTTTGAGATTTGGGAAAAACTGGAACTTTTGCATGAAGGAGACAAGTATGTCAAAAGTGCAAGGTTACAAAGTCTGAAAGGAAAATTTGAAAATCTGAAGATGAGAGAAGATGAAAACATCACTACTTTTATGCCAAGAGTAAATGAGCTTGTTTGTGGAATTAGAAATGCTGGTGGAGTCTTGGATGAAGATGAGATTGTTGGAAAAATTCTCAGATCCCTTCCTGCTTCTTACAAAATCAAGGCTGCTACCATTGAAGAATTCAGAGCCCATACAACTGTCATAAGAGATCAATTGGCTGGAAAATTGGCTGCATTTAAAATGATAGAGTTTGGAGATGACCCCCCCAAGACTGAATCTACATTCAAAGCTAGTGCCTTTGTCAAAGGTAAACAAAGGATTGATCTGGGAGAGAATTCATCAAGGAAGCTGTCATGGTATGAAAAAGCAAGAAAAGATCTGGAGGAAGAAGAAGTAGAAGTTGATCAACTTGAAGCCCTTATTGCAAAGAGCCTACCAAGAGGATCCGGTAAGTATAAAGGAAAATTACCTTTTAAGTGTTTTAACTGCAATAAGATTGGTCATTTTTCCTCAAGGTGCCCGGAAAGGTTTTCAAGGCAAAATTCCAACAAGCCAAGGTTCCAAAAGAATTGTTATTATGTACATGAAGATGATGATAATGAAGGAGTAACAGATGATGAATTAGAGATAGGAAACAAATCTGAAAATGAATGGGTGTTCATTGACATCAAGGAAGAAGATCCAATGTCCTCTGTATCTGTCAATCATAAGACTGTGGAAAGAGCTCTACCTACCCAAGTTGAAGAGAAAGATGATTGGGTTATTGACAGTGGATGCTCTCACCATATGACAGGTGATAAAAATAAGTTCATAGATTTGGAAAGGTATGAAGGAGGAGTGGTAAAGATTGGTGATAATTCTATTGGTAGAATCAGAGGTAGAGGAACTATTTCTCTTGATGGAAGGAACAAAACTGGTAATGTACTATATGTTGAAGGCTTGAAACACAATCTTCTTAGTGTTGGATAGTTGGTGGACAAAGGCTATGATCTCTGATTCAAGAATAGAAAATGCAAGATCCTTGAAAGTTCTAGAATAGAGATTGCATCCGGTACTCAAACTAAAGGTAATATGTTTCACTTGGTTGGTACTAGAAAAAGTTTCTTGTTTGTTCAAATTGATCAAAGTTGGTTGTGGCATAGGAGGATGTGTCATGTGAATTTTGATAATATCATCAAGATAAGCAATACTCAAGCTGTAAGAGATCTTCCAAAATTGGTGAAACCTACTAACAGCTTGTGCAAAGAATGTCAGTTGGGTAAGCTAAGCAGAGTCACATTCAAAAGTAAGGAACTATCTTCTACCGGATTATTAGACTTAGTTCATACTGATCTTTGTGGTTGGCAAGAATCAGGAGTATTCAAGGTGACAGATACTTCATGCTACTAATTGATGACTATTTCTAGATGATATGGGTAACCTTTCTAAAAGAGAAATCAGAAGCTCTTGAAAAATTCAAAATATTCAAGGCTATGGTAGAAAATGAAACCAGATTAAAATTGAAGTGTCTGAGGTCTGATAGAGGTGGAGAATTCACATCCAGTGAGTTCATAGAGTTCTATGAGAGACATGGAATAAGGAGACAGTTGTCTGCTCCTAGGACTCCACAGTAGAATGGAGTAGTGGAGAGAAAGAACCGAACCATCCAGGAAGCATCTAGGACCATGATGATGGAAGCAAATGTTTCTCAAATCTATTGGAGAGAAGTTGTCAACACTGCAGTCTATACTCTCAATCAAGTTCAAATCAGAAGTAATACTAGTAAGACTCCTTATGAACTTTGGTTTGGTATCACTCCTACTGTAAGGTATTTCAGAGTTTTTGGCATTGAATGTTACATTAAAAGAGATGAAGATCTAGGAAAGTTTGATGCTAGAAGTGATGAAGGAATATTCTTGGGTTACTCTACTCAAAGCAAAGCATACCGGTGTTATAACAAGAGACTGCAAAAGATGATAGAAAGTACAAATGTGAAGGTTGATGAAGGAATTGAAAAACCCTCAAGATTCTATGAATATGATGAAGATGATCAGAATGGTGTTCTAACTTAAGGAGCCCAAGCCTCTTCTGAGATTTAGATCTAGATTGATCTAGTAAATTAGGAAGAAGAGATAAGTTTAAATGAGCCTGATCAAGAAGCAAAAATGTAAGTAACTCCCAAAGTGCCTAGGTATGTAAGAATGAATCATTCTGAAGATCAGATCATAGGTGATAAAAGTAAAGGTGTACAAACAAAAAGGAAAATTACTCAAAACGCAAATGAGTATTGTCTAATTTCAAAAATTAAACCTAAGACAGTGAATGAAGCTTGCAATGATGAAAAATGGACTAAAGCAAGGGAGGACGAATTGATGCAGATTGAGAAAAATCACACTTGGGATCTTGTTCCCAGACCTAGAAATAAAAATGTGATTGGAACCAAATGGGTCTTCCGGAACAAACTAAATGAAGTTAGTGAAGTAATCAAAAATAAAGCTAGATTGGTCTGCAAGGGTTACTATCAAATAGAAGGAGTTGATTTTGAAGAAACTTTTTCTCCAGTGGCAAGAATTGAAGCAGTCAGATTATTTCTTGTTTTTGCTACTTTCAAGGATTTCAAGGTATATCAGATGGATGTCAAGTCTGCCTTCCTAAATGGTGACTTGGAAGAAGAAGTATACATTGATCAATCGGATGGATTTCAATTGTCTGATCATGATGATATGGTATGAAAGTTGAAGAAAGCACTGTATGCACTGAAGCAAGCCCCAAGAGCCTAGTATGAAAGATTGGATAAGCACCTTTTGAAGATTGGTTTCAACAAAGGTACTGCTGACAGTAATTTGTATTTAAAAATTGATCATGAAAACATCCTAATTATTGAAGTGTTTGTTGATGATATCATTTTTGGAGAAAGAGATAGTATGTGTAAAACTTTTGCAAATCAAATGAAAAGTGAATTTGAGATGTCCATGCTTGGTGAAATGAATTTCTTCTTGGGTATACAAATCACTCAAACAAAAAAAATAATCTTCATTTCTCAAACTAAATATGTGAAAGAATTGTTGAAGAAATTTGGGATGGAAGACTCAAAACCAATGAATACTCCCATGGCAACTGGATGTAAATTGAGCAAAGATGATGATTCTCCTAAGGCTGATCAGACAAAGTACAGGTCAATGACTGGAGGACTGTTGTATCTTACTCAAACTAGACCAGACATTATGCAGACTGTTGGTCTTGTTGCTAGATTTCAGGCTGATCCTAGAGAATCTCATGTCATGGCAATCAAGAGGATTTTTAGATATCTTAAAGGGATAGTTGAGTATGGTCTGTGGTATCCTAGAGATCATGATTTTTCTCTTCATGCATATACTGATGCGAATTGGGCAGGAGATGTGGATGATCGGAAGAGGACCAGTGGTGGAGCATTCTTTTTGGGGAAGAGATTGGTTTCTTGGCTAAGCAAGAAACAAGAGGCAATATCTCTATCTACAACTGAAGCAAAATATATTGCAGTAGTAGGTAGTTGCACTCAAGTTTTATGGATGAAGCAGATGCTAAGAGATATCAAGGTAGAGTACGAAGAACCTATCACAATCTTCTGTGATAATTCAAGTGCTATAAATATATCTAAGAATCCGGTGTTGCATTCAAATACTAAACACATATCCATCAAGTTTCACTTTTTGAGAGAGCAAGTGAATAAGAATGAAGTTAGATTGGAGTTTGTGCCCTCCAAGGATCAGATTGTAGACATCTTTACTAAACCTCTACCTAAGGACTCTTTTGAGTATCTCAGGGAGAAGTTAGGGGTTATTGCCCCTCCGGTGATGAACTAAGGTGCACTGAGGTGCATCAATTTAGTGGATATCATTGTCATATCTTGTGATCCAGATTGATGGGGAGCTATTACTCAGGGGGAGCAGCAAGTATGATTCTAAAGTGTTGGAACTGCAAGTATGTGCCCTTTGCCATTGATGTCAAAGGGGGAGAGAAGACATGTGAAAAACAAGTGGTTGCTGATCAAAGGGGGAGTAGTAAAAGGAGAGAAGACATGTGAATGGTTGTTGCTGATAGGGGGAGTTGTGACAGTGAGGAGAAGTTCTTGTCTTGATGGTCCAAATAGTTTTTCACATCATATGTTGCCATCAATGACAAAGGGGGAGATTGTTGAAAGTATGGGCCTAACCTGTGTTGTCATTGATGTCAACATACTCCTGTTATATTAATGATAAGGATTGGATGAGCTGTGTGCTGAGGATATTGAGAAAATTAGTCTCAATCAGGAAAAGTTAAGATCAGTAATGACAATAAGGCAAAAGTCCAAGATAGGAAGCAAATCAGAGGATGCGTCTTAAAGGGTTTGTAGATATGTGTCTTGAGGTGATCTAGTAGCAATTTTAGAGGTCCTCATGAAGATAGAAGAAGTTGTGGCTGCTCAAGTAAAACCAGTTCTGGTAGGTGTTCAGAGGTAACAGAGTGACACAGACAGGTCCGGTGAGATCTGGAAGTACAATTTCCTGCTCTAGGGATTTGAGATAGTATTGATGAAGTCCTTGTGATGTGTCAACTCGATTGGTTCATGAATTGAAGGTTTGGAAGTATCCATTCATTGGTGACAGTGGTGACAGACTGTGTCCTTGAGGCTCCGGATGAAAGAGAGAAGGATCTCAATATGTAGATGAAGTGCGGATGTTCTTGGTGATTCAGGATACCTTGTGAAGGACTTTGGATTGTGTCCAGTGTGTGTTTGTGGTCTGCATTGGAGTTGGAGCTTGCTATTGAAGAATAACCTCTGGATGATGGTGTTCTTCCTGAGACTAGCTGACCAGATAAGTTACACATCTTGTGGATATTCTGGTAGATGTTTGCCGACTTAGATGATTATTCCTAAGTAGATGTCTTGTATAAATAAGGGGTTATGAAGTCATTTCAAAGTTGTCCTTGAAGAGATGAGTGTGTGGTAGCAAGGAGAAGAGCAAAAGGTAGAGTAGAAGTATTGGGCTTAAATGGAACTGATTCAAGCATGATGAAGATGCGATCTTCTAGTTCAAGTAGGTGATACTTATTTCTTTGTAGACAGTGTGTCTCTTGTAGGTAGTGAGCCTCTTGTGAGCAGTGTGCTCAAGTAGTGAGCCCTAATTGGCATGTGCCATATTGTTCTTTCTATTCTTCTAACAGAAAATAAATTCTTAGGTTAATCACCTCATGGTTTTTCCCTTAACTAGGTTTTCCACGTCAAAATATTGGTGTCTCATGTGTTGATATGTTTATGCTCTTAATTTGTTGCATTGTGTTTCCATGACTGATTTATTATTAGATTGTTAAATTGCAAAATGGAATTAAGTGTTTAATTACGAGAAAGTTTTGCACAACTGATTCACCCCCCCCTCTCAGTTGTGTGTCCTAAGTCTAACAAACGTATCCTCACTACCAGTGAATGTATCTTAGCTGAGGTTGCTACAGTCTCCCTTGAAGTCGACAATGTCAACAAAAAGGGCCATCAAGACTCCTTTAGTGACTTTACTGATTTCTTCAACTCATCCATATGCACCATTTACACAGTCACCACCCTATCCTCATCATCTAATGACTTACCACTTGTATACCTGGACCTCATAGACTGGCACCAACGGGGACCTTCTGTCTATGACGTAGCACCAAATGATGAGGCCATCGCTAAAATGATGGGGGTTAGAGATCACTTCCCCCTGGGAGATCACAGAGTAGGATACATCATGGAACTTGATATGCATGCCTATTTTAGGGAGACAACCCCTACTTCTAGTCATAAAAATATAAAAATCAAACATGGACATGATGGTGAAAACTGTTCCATGGCAGTGTCAGATCCCAAAAAAGTAAAAATAAAAGATGCATCTCCTGTTGAATACCTCCACGAGGCGCTAGGAGATGGAAGCATGGGCCTTCCTGAGATAGACATGGTTTATCCAGACAGGAGAGCCAGCCCAAGAGATGAATCTTGGGACGGAAGAAGAGCCAAAAATCACTTTCAGGGTAGAATCTCTCAACATAGTAGAGCAAGAAAACTTCTTAGCATTCTTCAAATGTAGAAATCACAATTTTGTGTGGACCTATGCAGACATGCCAGGGCTTGATCCCGCTTTGGTCATTCACCACCTTGCAGTACGTCCTAATGCCAAACCAGTGAAGTAAAAGCTCAGAAAAATGAACCCCCAGGTGGCCCTCCTAGTCAAAGTAGAACTGAAAAAACTACTAGATGTTGGGTTCATTCACCCAATTGATTATCCTGAATGGGTTTCCAACCTAGTACCAGTAGCCAAACCTGATGGCTGAATCTGCTGTTGCACTGACTTCCAAGATCTGAACAAAGCCTGCCCAAAGGATGAAATCCCATTGCCTAACATTGACATGATAGTGGATCTCACAGTAGGACACAAGATGCTATCCATAATGGATGGATTTTTAAGGTACAACCAAATTTGGATCGCAGAAGAGGACCAACATAACACAACCTTCATATGCCCATGGGGGACGTACTGCTGGGTAGTGATGCCTTTTGTCCTAAAGAATGCTGGAACCACATATCAAAGAGCCATGACTGTCATCTTCCATGACCTCTTCCACCACATCATGGAAGACTATGTGGATGACTTGCTGGGAAAATCGAAGACAAGGGAGGAACACTTGGATGTATTGGCAAAAATCTTTGACCGACTGGAGAAAGACAATGCTCACCTAAATCCAAAGAAATGTGTCTTCAGGGTCACCTCAAGAAAACTTTTGGGTTATATAGTCTCCAAAAGAGGAATCAAGGTGGATCCCGCAAAGGTCAAGGCCATCACTAAAATGCCTCCTTTGAAAATATTGAAACAGCTGAGAAGTCTGCAAGGAAAACTCCAGTCCATTCGTTGGTTCATTACTCAACTTGCCGATAAATGCCAACCATTCCAACATCTACTCTGAAAAGATATAGCTTTTGTCTGGAACACTTAGTGTCAGGCTGCCTTTGATCAGCTAAAAGCATACCTAGCTAATCTCCTTATGCTAACTCCACCAAGGCAAGGAGAACCTCTCCTATTATACATCTCTGCAATAGAGACAGCTATTGGAGCCTTATTAGCACAGCACGATGAGCAAGGAAAGGAAAGAGCCATCTATTACATCAGCCGCACTCTAATATCCTATGAGCTCAACTATACACCAATTGAATGAGCATGTCTAGCCTTGGTCTTTACTTCACAAAAACTAAGACACTACATGCTCAATCACAAAACCAAGCTCATCACCAAGATCAATCCATTAAAGTATCTACTAAATAGAGCTTCTCTTACTGGGAGAATGGCAAAATGGGTCATAATCCTCACTAAGTTTGACATTGAATATACTGAGAGAAAGGCCATGAAAGGATAGGTTATAGCTAACCAGTTGGATGAAGCACCCATTCTTGCAGAACATCCTACACTCGCAGAGTTTCCTGATGAAACTATCTTGACAATAACATCGACAACTGAAACATGGAAGATGTACTTCAATGGATCATACACACACAGAGGCTTGGGGACACGTGTCCTATTTGTTACCCCTCAAGGTGACACAATCCCCAAGTCATTCAAAATCACATTCTCATGTACCAATAATGTGGCAGAATATGAGGCCCTTATCATAGGTCTCCGAATGGCGATCCAATAGAAAATTGAGAAGCTGACAGTGTATGGAGATTCTCAACTGGTCATCCGATAGGTAAACAATGAATACAAGACCAAGGATGATAAACTCCTACCTTATAAAAAGATAATCGATGACTTCAAAGACTATTTTGATGACATCCACTTCGAACAAATCCCAAGGCTCAACAACAAAGCTGCAGACGCCATGGCCACTATCGGATCCCTGGTCGACATGAAGAAAGACAATAAGAGGTGTGAATTCCTGATCGAAGAGCTCCCTATCCCAGCATATGACATTCCTCAATTGGAGCTAGTATGTGAAGTCATTGGTCTCCTATCCCTGTGGTATCAAGAAACCTACCTATATCTCCATGATAACATCATCCCTCCCACCCTATCCACCTCACAATGAAAATCTTTCATCCGCCGAGCCTCCCACTTCACCCTTGTAGGAGAAACCCTATACAAAAGGAGTCTTGAGGGAACACTTTTACGATGTTTAGACTCTAGGGAAGCTGAAGTGGCCTTACAAGAGGTACACGCAGGTATCTATGGGGCACATTCAAGTGGGCCCACTCTTGCTAAAAAGATCCTGAGGACTAGATACTATTGGCCAACCATAGAACAAGCCTCCAATCAGTTTATCAAAAAATGTCTACCATGTCAACAGCATGGAGATCTCATTCACGCACCAACATAGGAATTGCAACCAATCATGACACCATGGCCTTTCTCATAGTGGGGACTTGACCTCATAGGGAAAATCCATCCACCATCATCCAACGGCCATAAGTTCATCATCACTGCTACCGAATAGTTCACTAAATGGGTGGAAGCAATACCACTCACCTTCACCACTGGAACCTAGATATCCAAATTTATCCTCCATTACATCATCTGTCACTATGGTATCCCTCATTCCATCGTCACTGACAATGGAAAGCCATTCAAGAACCAAGAAGTTCACACTTCATGCAAAAAATTCCAAATCAAACACCACTTCTCTATGCCATATTATCCTCAAGGAAATGGTTAAGTAGAGGGTTCAAATAAAACCATCCTTTGCATTCTAAAGAAGACAGTCAATGAAGCTAGCTGTGACTAGCACCTCCAACTCAACCCTGCCCTACGAGCCTATCGCACAAGCATCCGTACCTCCACAAGAGCCACTCCATTTTCCCTAGTCTTTGGATCCCAAGCCATTTTACCTATTGAGGTTGAGCTCCCATCCTTAAGAGTATCCTTGCAAAACATAATCACTGATGAGGAATACTGAGTTGCCAGGTTGCATCAGCTAGAATTACTGGATGAGAAACGTCTGAATGCATTGAACCACCTGCAGGCCTATCAAAATCACCTTAGGAGAAGCTATAAAAAGGGAATCAGAAACCAAAAATTTGAAGTAGGTGACCTTGTCCTTATGGAAAATCAAAAAAACTTGCAAGAGTGCCCTAAGAAAGGAAAGTTTGAACCCAATTGGCTAGGGCATTATGTCATCACAACCAGCTATGGATCAAGAGCATACTAGATTGCAACACCTAAGGGACATCCTCTAGATGAGCCAATGAACATTCTGCATCTAAAGAAATTCTACGCATAACCCATCGAGTATTCCATAAAAAAAATCAAAAAATCAAGAAAAACCCAAGTGCAATAAAAACTTCCAATAGTGAAAATCACTTCGGTGATGCTTTGGATAAGTACCATGGTGAAAACCTATTTCAGGCGCCATGTGTAGTGGCCAGTTCTACCATCTAATAAGTCCTCTTTCCGTCACAACACTCCATATCACACACATCCCATGGCTTGGAATTCTGAAACATCAAGTCCTATCACCCATCCTGCACCATCCCACCCAAGTCCAACTCATGGAACACGGATCCTTGTAAAGCTCCCTTTTGTACAGCTGAAAATCAAAAAATCTAAAGATAATACAAAATCATCAAAATCCAAAAACAATACAATATCACCGTCACACATCAATCTCTTCCATCCATCAATCCTCACCATCACATCCATCCTGAACCATTCCCACATCATCAAGTCATACCAGAACTACATATTCATTTCGCCCGCATCTTGAAAGTACCTTGATCTCGTGGACACAGGGTATGTAGGCAGTCTAGAATATGAAGGAAGTTTCCAGTACTCAGGTACATAAGATGCACCCATCCAACCCATTTGGATGGTCCCCATTAACTAAGCTTCCTAGACCCAATATATGATACACACGCTAAGTATACACTTGAAGCATGGTCCCTAATGCAAAAATCATCAATCAACATACCAACTATAATCCTACACATTGCCTAACTATCCTATTGCCCACCTTTCAAAAAATTTCCAACAAAATCCAACTGATTTGCGTCCTAGGATATATCTTTCCCACAATGGACAAGAATCTGTCATTCTATCATCATGTATCTTGGCAAGAACACACACAGGCTATTTGTATCTTTTCATTGGTCTTATTGATTATTGATTTTTATCTTTTTGTCTCACTCTAGGTCATTTCCAAAGCTACCTTGATCTCATTATATCATGGTAAGTAGCGGACAACACCTAGAGTAGACACGGTCATTATTTCTATATGCTGTTCTTGTGGGTTTGATTTCATTACTCCAAGAATAGTATTCATATCTTGAAGCCTGGGTCGGTTCTAGTATGACGTGCCTCATTTGCACATACATGCATCAAAACCTTATATGTACTACTAGCACTCATCACTATGAGTCCCCTTCCTAGGCTAAGTAAGATTGTATTACCTTGGGCATGCATGAAATCAACCTATTGTTTGCAGGTCTAGTCCATGCAATCGTCAGATATATATCATCACCTAGGTCATTTCATACCTTTGTGAACTGTATCCTACATTGCTATAGCAAACTAAGAAATGCTCTCAACTTATGTTATGCAACTACTGTTACTAGCTCAAATCATCATCCTAATCATTTAATCTACTATACCATCTGGGCCTAGATTTAATAATCACCTACCATACCCCCCCACCCTATCAAATCCCGTTACTAATCCCATTCCTCCAACATATACTCACTCAGCACATCCCGAACCAAATCATATCCCCCCCACCCTCAATGATGTGGTGTCTTATGACCTATCAATTCCCTCATCCCCCCATAATCTAACTGCTCCCAATCCTATCTGTATCCTTATCCACTCCCCACCTATTCCCCTGGCATGCAGCCCCACCACCCAGGGTCCAACAAAGAACATGTGTATCAAAACTTATTCATCTCACCTATCACCTAATTCCCATCTCACCTATCACCTAATTTGCATTTCACCTATCACCTACTTTGCATATCATCTCATTAGGTTCATTTTAGAATCTGTTAGTTGCATATCATCTCATTAGGATCCTATAGTTTGCATCTTACAATCATTTAATTTTGCATTTCACTTATCACCTAATTTGCATTTTAGTTATTGCCTAATTTGCATCTCACCTATCACCTACTTTCCATATCATAATCATTTAAGTTCATTTTAGAATCTGTTAATTGCATATCATAATCATTTAGGTTCATTTTAGAATCTATTAGTTACCTATCATAACCATTTAGGTTCATTTATAATAATCATTTAGTGTGTAATCACATAGGTGCATTTTAAAATCATTAATCATCACATTGCATTCCATATATCATATCATAATAATTTAGTTACATTTAACTTGCATAGCATAATCATTTAGTTACATTTGCATAATCACAAGCCATAATCATTTAGTTGCATTTTATAATCATCTAGTTTAATATCCATATTTTCCATACATAACATGTGTTTATTTAGATAAACATACACTTCCATTGCATTACATCCATAATAAATGTTTATGAATTTGAACGTTCATTTGCATTTTACATCATCCATAAATCATAAACCATGCATATATCAAAATAAATAAACCATCATTACATCCATCATGACACATCAATAGGTACATCCATAACATCAAAATCATACACAACACATCCATAGCATATAATCCATAAAGCATCCTGCATCCATCAACATTAAAATCATCATAATCATATAAGAGCATCAAATAGGCCATCAACATCATATCATATATCATCACTGCAAAAATATACATCGCTCATATATATACACATCAAAAAATATAATGTCCTGATACAATGCCTCTAAGGGCCAAAATGATACACTGTCACATAGAGGACCCTCTCTCTGATCGAGTGAGGGATCCTGACCCTAGTGGTGGCTGTGATCCTGCCTGTGGCTATGTGTGGCTGCGGCCAAACCTCAATCTCTGGAACCTGCTGGGGCACATGTGATGGAGGGCCCATCGCCTGCTGGGCAGACTGAACCGATCTAGATCTGTGTGACCTAGATGACCTAGCCCCACTAAGCTCACTAAAGCTCACTACACACTGCTCAGCTGGCACTACCACATGATAGAGAACCTGATAATAATTTACCCGTCGAGTGGCCTCTGACACTTGTCCTTGTGCCTGAGACAACTGTGTTTGCATCAATGTCAAAACTAGGGCCATACCAGCACTTGAAGCCTATAAACTACTCACTGTAGCCTCTACCTACCAGGCTCACGCAAGTGCCGCATCCCATTCCCCTATCAAAGTGACTATCTCACCTTGAGCCTGGGCTAGCTGTGCCTACAATGCAGCCATCTGCCCATCTGTACCATCCAACAATGCTACTGTTCCTCGCAGCTACACCAACTTTGCCTCACGGCTCTCTAAAGCCTCCTGCAGGCTAGCTACCTATGCCTACAGGGTCTCAATCTCCTCCTCCTCACCCCATGGACATCAAAAAGGTGTGAGCCCTCGAACCTCATCCTCTCCACCTGCCCCTAAAGGGCCTGCCTCTGCCTACTACCCTGCTGCCTGCTGCCCTGCTACGACAGCCTATTGTTGAGCTACTTGTGGTGGGGGTAGACCCCCATGTCCACCCTTGGCTGTCCCCCATGCTGTTGAGGCCCTCTATGCTGCCACACCACCCCAATCTGCACCTGCTCAATAGGCATCTGCTATACAGGTGCCTGCTATCTCGGCCATTGCTGGGGCACCTGTCCAGCTGCCACTGCTGCCAGCACATCCATAGGCTAACCATTCCTCCCAACCTCCTCCTCCTCTCCATTCCCTCTAATCTCCATGAGGTAATCTGCAATGATCTCCTCACCCTCTAGGAAATCATCCCCATCAGAATCATTATCCCCCTCATCCTCATAATCCTCATCCCCTAACCCCACCGCCTCCTCCGCAGGGATTACCTCCTCTGTTGGGTCTGTAAACCACGTCAACTGCCACATCTGCCACCATGTATCATATACAAGAGTAGTACCTACATCCCTAAATGTGCTCTACCAATCCCACTATAGTGGACGCAAACCCGCAAAATCCTCCAAACTGACCTGGGGTTGTATGGCTGTAGGCCAAAAATGAGCATCTTGGTAGGTCCTTGCAAAGATAGCCATCTGCTGCAGTGTATCCTATCGTAACCCAAAATATCACATCACTTATGATAGTAGATACATGTCTATCATATGGTCTCCTCAACCTATTAGGTATTGCTGCTGAAAAGTAAAAGGTAGGTGTACATCATCATTTGGCCACGGTTCTACTCCGATGTATGGTCACCAAGTCACCCAAATGACATCATCTAACATCCACCGCCAATACCGAACCTGTCCAGTATAGGTGTACTCAGCATCCTGATATAATAACACAAAGGCCTCAAAAGGACAGTGATAGTACCCACATCTCGGTCGAGTAACTATAATGTGCTCCCAAATTCACACATGCAACAAAGTAACCCCGACTGATAAGGCTTCATCATAATGATAGACAACTATATGCATCTTGTGATATAGCTGTGCTAGCATCGCTGGTCCCCAGGCATACACGGTCTCATGAATGACCATCCCCTCGATCATCTCCCCCCAACCAACTGGAAATCCCCTGCCCCTCCTATCATGCATCACCACACCACTAATCAAGGTACATAGGAATAAAGCAAAGGGATCTACACCCGCCACCAATGTCCCCTCATAACTCATCTCCCTCCCGTCTACAGATAAAACAATATGATCCTAGCCAAATACTCTGATCAAGGCCCTCTATCCTCTCATTGTGTCATATCTCACCCAATGGCCATGAATAGGTAGCTTGAGGATGCAATAAACATCCTCAAGAGTGATAGTAATCTCACTAGTCGGTAGCAAAAAGGTGCACATCTCCAGCTGATACTGCTCCACTACTACTATCATCAGAGCTCTATGAGCTCGCAACACCGACATCGATGCCACTGTCACAAGCCCCAACCTAGCCAGTCGGGCCTGAGTGGCATCATCAAACTGATCAAATAACACCATCATAGATGGCATGCGTCGCTCCCGCAAAGACACTATAAATGACCTCGTCTCCTGCATCCACCACATTCTGGTCAAAAATCTACCTATCTTTTTTCCAAATCAGCCCCTTTCTTCTAATCGTAAACACCAAAATCATTTGGCACCAAAACAAACCATGCTTTGTGCCATTTTTTGAAATAGAGCTACTACTCCTTCCCTAGGGCACTGATTTAGATTATAGCGCCATGGAAAACCCCCTTTGCACCATTTTTAAAAATGGCACCATTGCACAACCTCTTTTGCACCATTTCTACAAATGGCGCCACTACACAAGAAACTTCACACCACTTTCAACAATTGCACTACTGCACAGGACAATTTGCGCCATTTCACAAAATGGTGCTAACCTAACATTTGGTGCTAATCTAAGTAATAGCGCCAATTCTCCCAAATGCACATATATCGCATATTGCGTTGATTCCCCACATAGCGCTAAAAGAAAATATAGCACTACTACTCACAATAGCGCTAGTTGAGAACATAGCGCTACCCTCATACCTATTTGGTGCTAAAATGCCAAAACCCTAACCCCTACGCACATTGTGCCAAAATAGATGATGGTGCCAAAATGCTAAGTATTTGGCACCAATATACCCCTATTCTACCTGAGCGGATAGCGCCAATCCAGAAGATGGTGCTAATCCGCATACTTTTAGTGCTACATGACCTCGTGATAGTGCAACCAATCCCCAAACCCATTTCCTGAACCAAAAAATGCAACAAAATTAAAAAATCACAAACCCCAGGGTTAGGCCCTACCTGGGGTCCATCCTCCAATGCCCAACCAAATGATCGCAACCACTCAGAAATGTGTCAAAGTCGCGGGAATTGGGGGTTACACTTTGCCATCTCTCCTCTACTTCTTCTTCTCACCAAGTCAATGTGTGCAAATGTGGCACTCTTAGGGCCCACTTGTCTTAGTATAGTAGGCCATGTCATCCTTCCGCCCACTCTTTTTCCCCCCCAGGGTGCAGATCCCAACCTTTTTCCTCCGATTTTCTTCCTATTGTCTTCTTTTTCCATCCCCTATCCAACTTTCACTTCCGTCACATCCTTTCGAAAGCTCGCCCTAAAAATTTCTTTATTTTTCCACTGAACTCTTGAGGGGGCATCCCTCACCCATCTTATTCCTTCCCGGCAGCTAGGGCATATTTTTTTTCAACCTAACGCCACTTCCCCTTAGGTCCTGATGCCATGTTAAAGAGGGGCAAATGTAGACACCTAAAAATGTCTTTTACCATCAAACCAACTCCTGACATCCCTAAACATACCAATTTCCCTTCTAATCAATTAATTAAATTTTTATTTAATTAATTATCCCTTCATTGCCTAATTTTTCATCATTTTATCCCCAACAATTGAATTAATTCTATTAATTCAATAGTTCAAACCTTAGCCATTTGATTTAATAAATATACAATATTTATTTCATAAATTTCCCTCTCCTCACTAAATCCAATTAATTAGCTAAATCATGTTTAACTAATTAATTTAGTCTACTAATTGACCTATCCCTACCCTAGGTAATTAAATAGCTATTATTTAATTGCCTACCCTAGCCTACCTCATCCTAACCCTAGGATTAATTAAATACAACCTTGTTTAATTAATCTTGAACCTATCATTAAGATGGTCAAATCCAGCTTAACACCCTTCCCCACACCCTCCAAATAAAAAATTGAAATATATCCACATAAGTCAATTTTTTATTTAAATATATCCCACATCACAATTAATTCCTCTTACACCCCCATACCTCATTTCTTTCCACTTATCCCCAAATAAATTTTTAATTCATTTTACATTCCCCATATGAATCTTTAATTCACAAATATTCCATCTGACCCATACTCATTTAATTCCCCCTTTTCCCAAAATGAATAAAAGATTTACATTTATTCCTAGCCCTCCATTCCTCCAAGATCAAATATAGGCCCTCCACATCACTTTTTTCCTCCACCATTGATCTTCCAAACCAATCTCCACCCTTGGTCAAAATCCCTCCAAAAAATCTATAAATAGAACCTCTCCCAAACCATTTAGGGATCCAATCTTCAAGTAGAGTTATCATGCCAAAATATCTAATGAACTAGTCTTTGTGAGTTGCAACTGAGATAGAGCATTTCACATTTTATTCATCTATTAGGGTGCATCTTATCTAGGAGCTCTTGGGTGTGTTAGGTCTCAAAAATGCAGGTCGTTAACCCTAAGAGGGTGCCAAGCTCTCTTGACATTCTTGGCTAACTGACACGAGGTAGATATGGCTAAACCCCCTTCACTTCAAGCTCTGCCAGACCTAGGCAGTTAAACCTCTAATTAATAAAGCAGATAAAAAGATGATCACTACTTTAATCAGAATTAATCTAACTATTGATAATGGCATAAATTATACAATAGATAAAAAGACAGCAAGTTAATTTTAAATAATCTAAATTGTAATGCTAAAACAATAATGCAATCTAACTAAGTAAATCCAAAATGAAGTTGAATAAGTGATAATGAAAATACTAGACCAGTGCCTTATTTAATATAGAGTCAATATGGTTATGAAATAAATGACTGTTTGTTTGGTAAAAACTTGAATTATCTGGCATGAAAGAATAGGTATGTAACTTGTACAACCCTACAAGGAAATAGTTAGTATTCCATACTTACATATATTCAATTGACAAAATATTACCTGCATTCATCTAAAAGGATTTAGTCCTTGCTTGAAGGAACCTATCAGAATGATATTGCAATTGTAACAGATTTATCAAAAAACTGGAGATAGAATACAAACCCTAACTATATGACTCTTCTTATAGATCCATGACAAGGTCTTCTGAGTTACTATAATAGATTTAAAGGATTTAATTCTGAAAGCAGAAACCAATTAATCTTATCACACTATAACAACAAATGTGCATAGACAATTTGAAGATATACTTGATAACTCAAATTGAATAACAGAGAAAACTTTGAAAGGAGACAATCATATAATTGAATAAATTTAACAGATAATTGATACCAAAATTTTGCAGTCACTGCTTCATGCTTACAAACTTGACTTCATCAGAGAATGCTTGCACATGATCTACCAGAAATAAAATATATTAAAAAATGAACTAGCATTGCTGTTCAAATCTAATCTATAGTATCTCCTCTTCTATTCTGTAATCTCTCCCTATGATCCTTTTTTCTCTCGTCTTGGTCATCTCTTATAAAGAGAGGCATACAAAGTTTAGACCAGTCACAATGGTTGTGACAGTTGATAACCGAACAACAATATTAGTTCTAATAAAACAGATTTATGAAATTTAAAACTAGCTGCTAATCATCAAATGGATAACCATTTCAGGGTCGAAAAGTCTTTAACTGCAGTTTTGCCCAATATCCATTAAGGGTTTCTTCGTTATTCCTAAAAAGACTAGATAAAACATCCATTAGTCTCAGATCAATTGATTAAAACAAATTTATTCATATATATTTACTCAATTGATTACTTCCCTCATCAACAATTTATCAATTGCTTAAGATCCTCTTGCGGGTGTTTACACAACTTAATCACCGCTGTGTATATCCTGTAAAAACAAATATTTTATCTGTCAGAAAAATATTTTGATATTTTGGATTTTAATGTTGTTTTTTAGGGTTTCCTTCGTCAGCGTGACCTCGTAGTCGGGTTGAAAAAACTTCTTGCCTTTTCGCTTTCCGTTTCTTTGTATATTCAATATGTTCATTGCAATATACAATCGCTATAACATACAAAGAGTTTTTAACATTTAATTTTTCCTTCGCGTCCGGTTCTTGTACATCCTTTTGTATCTATAGCTTGTATCCTGAAGAATGTATGTTAGCTACATACAAAACATTGAATATACAAGTGCTTAACTCTTTTGAATAACCCTTTCAGTTCTGCCACTTGTATGTTATA
Organism: Cunninghamia lanceolata; assembly: GCA_027924645.1. NCBI lineage: Eukaryota > Viridiplantae > Streptophyta > Pinopsida > Cupressales > Cupressaceae > Cunninghamia > Cunninghamia lanceolata. Next base: position 4,744,308 of record BSBN01000165.1, on the reverse strand, counting down.
CATTTGTATATCAGAAATGTATGTCGGATAGGTACAAATCACAAACATACAACGGATGTTTCATCCTTAATAAACTTTTGGGGTTCGTGTTATGCATATCGCCTTTTATATGCATACACTTTTTATACAATCATGGACTTTATTGAATTTATGAAATGAATTGGAATTTTCTTCGAATCCACCAAATGTATGCATATACATACATCTCTGACATACATACATGGTCCCCACCAGATGTATACAATGTTTGAGTCTTTAGTCAAGTTTTGTATGTATGTATTCTTTGTATATCAGATATGTATATACAAGCACCCAGACATGCAGAGATTTTTCCGTATTTAATTTCTTCTTGACATCTGGCTTGCTTTTTTAGAATGTATCTTCACTTGTATATGGGCTTGTATATCAAAGATATACATTGATATTATACAAGCCCAAATGTGCATGTGGTGGGACCCACTACTTGTAACCTTCATATGCAATGCCCAATACATACAAATTCGATTATATGTCTTTTTCAGACTCCCTATTTTTATAAACCATGGTTCATTTATTTTCGACTCTGACTTGTATATGCATCCTCCAATATACATAAAGTCTCGATGCATCCCTTTAACCAGATTTAATTCTCTCCTCAGTTCTGCCTTGCATATGTGTCGCGATGTATAATCCGAAACATACATACAAGGCGTAATACATACATCAATTATTCTTTTTTTTATAAACATTTCAGTTCCATCTTGCATAAAGTGCAATGTATATTTCTGATATACATTGAGTAGTAATGCATCGTTTATACCATTTTTTAATGTTCCCCAAAATCTGTGTTGTATGTCCCGCAATGTATGTACTAATACATACAAATGCGAAATATACAAAGACTTATCATTATTTCACAATTATTTCGGTTCTGGCTTGTATGTGGGCATTGTATCTCGATAATGTATGTATATTTAAAATGTATGTCTCTGAAAGCATACATATACAAGGTGTGATACATACAACAAGTTAACTTTGTTTCATACTTTTTCAAATCCAAGATATGTATATTAGCTTTGTATAACTCGAAACATACAATACGCGAAACATACAAAAGTTTCACCATATTTGATAATATTTCAATTTCAGGCAATGTATATTATGTTGTATGTATCGCGTTGGATGTTGCATGCTACCAAACATGCAAACATAACATACAAGCAATGGACCTGACAGGATATATACTTCAACTTTTAACCTCGTCAGGTCCACTTTGTATGTAGTAACAAAATGTCAGCCAAACGCATATAATTAAACGATGCATCAACCCAATGATTCCTTTATGCGACCATACCGTGACCCGATATACAAGGGACTTTGCACATGCATCATACAACGACAGAACATACAAACCACTTTGTATATGAGAGGATTTGTATATACAAATGACTTTGTATATACAAACATACAAGCCCATACCATAATGTATTTTATCAGAAACATACATAACTTGCAAAATACAGGGAGTTTTAAGATGGTTCAAAAAATAGCCCTTATTCATTTTCGACAAGGAATTCACTCGTATTCAGTTCTGGTACTTAATGCTATTTTTCCTTTACTTTCAACATGGTTTGTAACTTTTCACTTCCTTTTTTACAGTTTATTTTTAATGAACACTTCAACCATGTTATACTAAGTCTTTAGGAATCAGGACAGATCAAATCCAAATATTTCTATCAGCTCAATTGTTAATTTCTGCTTGAAAACAATTGTGAATCTTTCTCTATATGCTCTCACACTAAAATCTTTGGATGATTAAAACTTAATATTTGCCAAAAAGTATCTTGGGAATTTCAGTCCCAATAGTGGCTCTTTCTGGGGATGTATGTTCCTTGTGGGCATAGCAAGATCCCTGATTTTTGGAGGAGCAGACCAATGTCTTCTTCGTTTGATGATGGGTGGAGATCTTGAATTATATCTTTATAAAAAGCCTTTATAAGAGATATCTTTAAGCAATTCATTTGATTCTTCTAAACTACTATGCATGGAAAAGACCATTTGGAGAGTTTAATCAAAATTGTCCATGCACTGGCAATTCTTTTTTCTCTCGGGTTATTTTTAAGAGAAGAAGTGTTTCAAGAACTGCCCATGTACTGGTAGTTCTTGCTCCTCACCAGACATGTTATGTACATAATATGAATCCTCCCCTGCCTTACCATTTATGACAAAAGGTCCAATCCACAGGGCATCAAATTTTCCATGCTTCCCCTTTTCTTGATTTCTGGCATTCCAAATAAGCACTATGTCACCTATCTGAAATTTTTTGAATGTTGCTTTTTTGTCATATAGGTATTTCATCTACATTTGCATTTTTTTATTTTGTTGAATTGCATGTTCCCTCATTTTGTTTAATTCCATTAGCTATTCTAGTCTTTCCTCCATTGGTTCTGGGACATCCCAATCCTCTTGGAGGATAAACTTACTCACTGGCAGCAGGTTGTGTATTGGGAGTTTGCCATGAGCTCCATATACTAATTCAAATGGTGATTTGCCAATTGCTTTCTTTATTGTGATCCTATCAGCCCATAATGTCAGTCTCAACTTACAGTCCCAGGCTTTTTTGTTATTATCCAGCATTCTTTTTATAATATTTAAGATACTTTTATTGCTAGACTCAGCTTGCCCATTACCTTGTGGATGGTAGGGAGAAGAATATGAGATCATAATGCCATAAGATTTACAAAAAAATTTAAACTCACCTGATCTAAAACACATTCCATTGTCAGTTATGATCCTCAAAGGTACCCCAAATCTAGTTAAAATGTTTTCCAATAGGAAGTTGATCATAACCTTGCTGGTTGCTTGTTTAGTGGGCACTGCTTCTACCCATTTCGTGAAATAGTTAGTGGATACTAATATCCATTTATGACCACCACTTGATTTCTCCATAATCTCTCCTACAAAGTCAATCCCTCATTGGTGAAATGGGGCATCAACTTGCATAGGTCTCAAGGGTAATGCCCCTTGGTACTTTAGTTTTCCTGAGAATCTTTGATAGGCCTCACACTTCCTAGTAAAACTGTATGCATCATTGAAAACCTTGGGCCAATAGTATCCAGCCCTTAATATCTTGTGTGCTATGGCTTTAGTTGAGAAATGCCCATCACAGACTCCCTGATGCATCTCTTGTAAGGCAGATTTTGCTTGTTCTTCATCTAGACAAAACAATAAGACACCATCATTATTTTTACAAAAAAGATCTCCGTCTATAAGCACATATTTAGAGGCATGTAATTTTAGATTCCTTTTCTTATTATCATCAAATCCGTTAGGGCATTTCATGTGCTTCAGGTAATATACTATGTTAGTATACCAAGGAGTTTTTTCAATACTTGTTATCATTTCCTCTTCGTTTTCAATATTACATACTTGGGCAGCCTCAAGATTTGTTTCAGTCATTAATTTTGCTAGCCCTTGTCCCCTTACTAGCTTTGTGATTTGAATTTCTATATCAAATTCCTGAAGTTGATTTATCCACCTACATCTCTTCCTAGTTACTTCACTCTGCATGAACCCATCTTTGACTGCTGCATTTGGTACATAAGTTATCACTTTGGCCCCAACCAGGTAAGGTCTAAATGCCTTGACAGCTTTCACCAATGCATAAGCTTGTTTTTCTGTGATATCATAATTAAGTTCTGCATGTTGGAGTGATTTACTGAAAAAGGAAACAGGCTGCTCATAACCCTCATTATTCTTTTGTAACATAACTGCTGCTACTATATGAAAAGATGCAAAGGAAAAGATCTAGAAAGGTTTATTAAAATTGGGAGACTTTAGCACTGGAGCTTCTTTAATTGCTCTTTTTATGGATGCAAAAGCTTCTATGCATTCATCTATCCAATTAACCTTTGCATTTTTCTTCAACATTCTAGATATAGGGTTAATTATTTCTGCAAAGTTTGGTATAAACCTTCTCACAAAGTTTATTTGTCCAAAGAATGATTGAATAGCCTTGACTATTTTTGGAATAGCAACTTTGTCTATTACCTCTATCCTCTCGGGATCAATCCTAACTCCATCTTTGGACACAATGTGTCCAAGTAATTTCCCTTCTGTGAATGCAAATTTGCATTTTTTGGGGTTCAAGGAAACACCATATTCTAATGCTCTAATAAATATCTTCTCAAGGTGATTCACATGATCCTCAGCCCTTTTTGAGTATGCAGTAAGGTCATCCTGGTATACAGCCATGATATCATTTATTAGACCTGCAAAAGCAACGTCCATTTCCCTCTGGAATGTGGCTCTAGCATTTGTAAGGCCAAATGGCATTCTTACGTATACATAAGTTCCCCATGGGGTTGTAAAGGCTGTTTTGTATTGTTCAGATTCTTTAACCTTTACTTGATTGTATCCGGAGAACCCATCCATCATGGATAATAACTCACAGCCAGTAACTCTCTGCAACAAATTTTCCATGTTAGGCAATGGATAATTATCTTTGAGGGAGGATATGTTTAAGTTTCTAAAGTCAACACAAAGTCTAATATCCCCATTCTTCTTCCTAATAGGAACTAAATTTGAGACCCATGATGAATGCCTAATTTTAATTATGCTAGCTTCCCTGAGTTTTATAAGTTCCTCATACATCTTAGGTTCTAACACAAGGTTGATGGGTCTTTTTTTTTGTCTATAGGGCTTAGCATCAGATTTAAGTGGAATTTTGTGTTGGAACAAATCTTCCCTATATGCTTTAAGATCATCATAAGACCAGGCAAACACATGTTTATATTTTCTTAATAATGTAATTAACATGCTTCTAATTACAGGGGTTATTTTCTTTCCAATGTAGACCTTTTTAGGTGACAATTCAGTTCCCAAATTTATTTCTTCCACATCATCCTCCTTTACTATTACTTCTTTGGAAATGGATTGATCATTTGCATCAGAAACTCTTTCTAATGCTACTAAACCTTTTGGAATTTTATTGGTTATAAGTTGGACAATTTCTTTGCCAAATAAAGTCTCTTTACCATCATTCTTTTCAACAAAAGCATTAAGATCAATCTCTTGATCCTCATACTAATCTATGCAGTGCAAAAATTTGAACAAATCAGCATCATTATCAAAAACCTACCAGTTATATATGTTGTCTGGGATAGTTGGTCTTGTTTTGAGCTCAACTTTTGAAATACCTATCAAGGTAACGTCGTCCCTTTTCAAAGCTATGTTTGCAAGGAAGTCAGCCATCATATTTTTTGACCTATCTATCCAACTTATTGAAAAAGCATCAAACAATTCTATATCATCTAGGACTGCATTTCTATATTGTTTCAGTCTTTTGTTTTTTCAAGAATATTTGCCTTTGACTTGTGAAATAATCAATTCAGAATCTCCATACACCGATAACAAATTGATTTTGTGTTTTCTAGCGATGTTTAGCCCAATTAAAAGTGCTTCATATTCAGCTATGTTATTTGTGCATTCAAAATTTAGAGAAAAAGAATATTTGAATGTTTTTTCTGATGGTGATATAAACAACACCCTGGCTCCATTTCCTGCCTTACTACACGTGCCATCGAAATACATGGTCCATACTTCATTTTCATCCATTTTAGCTTCGTAGTAAATTGGGTCTGTATTATGCAATTTAGAGTGTTCTTCCACCCTGAATGTACTTAAATCTGTGTCACAGAAACAAGTCCTTTGCTTTGGATTAATTTTCTCTATAATGTCTTCATACCTTGGCTCCCTATATAGTTTAACTACCTGTGTTCCCAATGGGATAGTAGCATAAGATAAATCTAATTATACACTTCCCCCTACCATGGCAGTCCATTGTCTAGATAACAACATTCTATAGTTAGGTGGGATATCTACCATAGTGATGTCAATTTTATAAGAGGCTTTAGGATGAGATGCTAATTTTATCTCAACATCTTTCATGATTCCAACAATAGGGATAGATCTGTTATCCATTGCATAACATTTACCGAATGTAGTATCCACTCACATTCCTAACTCTTTCATAATAGCCATGGGCATTATGTTTACTACTGCTCCTGAATCAAGCATACAATTCCTGACTAATTTGTTATTTATCAGCAAGGTAATATAAAATGGATCTACTTGAGATGGATTTTTCATTAATGTTTCACCCAAATATACCTCAGGTATTTTGATAGATTCCTGTTGCGTGTTTATTTTAGAACTATTTTGTTCGGGTCTTTTGTCTGATGCATTTGATATCATCTTCACTACTATATTTTTATATTTTTCCATCTTCATCATTTCTAGAAGTGGCACAGATACTTTCATTTGAGAAACAGCTTGAGCAATATCAAATGAGGGATTTATGTTTAGTTCTGATCTCTCAACTTTTGTTTGCCCCTTTTCTTCAGTTTTTGTGTCGTCGTTCTTTTTGTTTGGTGTGTCAACAAGAGGTGTATCATGAGGTGTTTTCTCAGCTTTACTTTTATCATTTTTACCTTTATCATTTTTATTGGAGACTTGATTTTTGATAAACATACTTCTGGGAGTTCCTTGTTCAGCATTTACTATTTTGTTTCTCAGGTTGTAACTACTCTTGGCCTGTGCTACCGTAGCCATTGTCAAAGCTTTTCTCTCTTCCTCAGAAGGTTTTTGTTGATTGTAGCTTTGTGTTGTACTGAGGTCATATCCACAATTTCCTAAGTCTTCTTCATGGTCAGAAAATACCTCTTGTCATCCTAAGTTTACATTATATTTTTGCACTTCTACATCATATTCATACCCAGATTCCTCACCGGATGAGTAATCTTCTTCAACAGTGAAAGGTGTGATACCCAACATATTTATAGTATGATGATCCATCTCAGGGTTATAAGATACTTGATCCTTTTGTATTGATTGTGCTACTAACAATAATCAGGAGAGTGTGGCAAATTACAGGGCATACACCATGGACTATTTTTTGTCATATGGACTCCACCCTTTTTTAAAGGGTCGGGAGTGTCTTTTCCATAGTTATGTCTCTTGTTAGTATCCACGGGCTTTCCATCCTTCCAGTTGGTATGATATGGCATATCATGGAGTCTCGATCTTTCATTCTTATGTGAGTATTCTTACTTGTTTGTAGGAGGATCAGGATTTTGAGGAACTCTTATATTGTCTCTTTTTCCAATCATCCCAGTAGTCTTTTTATTGTTTTCAATAGTGAGAGCCATTTTTTGTGCTTCTGCCAAGGTTCTAGGACTTTTGCCCCTGAGTTCATAACCTGTTTTGGGGTCAAATGCTTTCAAGTATATGCTAAGGGCTGCTTGGTTGTTCAATTTGGATTCTTGTGGAACCTTGTTATACAGTTTAGTGAATCACAAATTAAAATCATACACCTGCTCATTCTGATACTTTTGAATAGTGATTAATTCATGAAGAGCAAATTCTGAAGCACATTGATTTCTGAATTGTTCTAAAAATTGATTGTGGAAGTCTCTTAGGGTATATATTGAAGCATCTGGTAAGCTATTTACCCAGTCTCTTGCTTCATTAATAAGAGATCATAAACAGTTTCATTTTTATATCTTCATATTCATTACCAATGTCCTGTATAAAAGCATTGAATTGTTTGATATGTTCTTCAGTAGTCAGTTCACTACTTCCTGTAAACTTAGGTACATTGTTCCTCCAAATTTTATCCATGGGATAAGGATATAGCTGATATCTAGTCAAATCAAATTATCTGGCCATACTTGTAGGATTAGGAGGTGGTATATTTGGCTATGGCGGATAATACTAGTATCCAAATGGAGGTTGTGGATACATATTGGGTTGGACATATTACTAACGATACATATTTTGAGGTGGAGGGGGCCGCGGCTGCTGATTGTTGAGTCTGTGCCCTGGTGGTGGATGTTGTTGGTGAATATTCCTAGTATTTATAGGTGGAGGTCTATGTATTTGCCTATTTTGCTGAGGAAGATTATTACATGTATTATGGGGTACCCTAGTGTTTCCAATAGCTATAGCATTCTGAGGCATTCCATGCTGATTAATATTGTTATTGTCTCTATGTGGGGGTACATACTTAGTTGAATTTTGTGCCTGAAGATCTAAACGGGGCATTTGTCTATTGATTTCTTCAGCTCTTTGTATCATTTGTTGTCTATTTTTGAGTCTTTGCTCTTGATATTCTAAATGTATAGAAAGTTCCTAATTAGTCATACAGTCATAATCTATGATAGCTTGAACACCTGTATGTTCATGATTTTCCTCACCCTAATTTTCTATCTCATCTATCCTTTGTGGTTGTTCTTCCTGATTGAAAACATCATTATGACTATCTGTTGGTGTCTTGGGATTATCACCTTCAGCATGGAATGCGGAAGTATAAATTGTATAATTTTGGCCAAGAGGACTTGTATTCTCTGGAGGGATTTGGTTATTATTACTATGAGATTGACTTGATATCCCAGTCTTCTTAGTAGGAGCCCTTAAAGGTGGGGAAGGTTGTAGTTTTTTACCATCAACTTTAGATCTCCTACCATCCATTATGACACTTTTATCAGAAAAGCAATTTAGGTTTAGTGTAGAGTCGCCACCTCTGTTTAGAGGACTAATCAATCTTCTGGGTTTTTCCTTCCACCAGCAGAGTTATGCCTTTTAATTCTCTGACTCTGATAACATGATCTTTAACCAAAATTTGGGATTAAAGTCCCCAATAGAGTCACCAATTCTGTTAGGTCTCAAAAATGTAGGTCGTTAACCCTAAGAGAGTGCCAAGCTCTCTTGACATTCTTGGCTAGCTGACACAGGATAGATATGGCTAAACCCCCTTCACTTTAGGATCTACCAGACCTAGGCAGGTAAACCTCTAATTAATAAAGAAGATAAAAAGATGATCACTACTTTAATCAGAATTAATCTAACTATTGATAATGGCATAAATTATACAACAGATAAAAAGACAGCAAGTTAATTTTAAATAATCTAAATTGTAATGCTAAAAGAAAATGCAATCTAACTAAGTAAATCCAAAATGAAGTTGAATAAGTGATAATGAAAATACTAGACCACTGCCTTATTTAATATAGAGTCAGTATGGTTATGAAATAAATGACTGTTTGTTTGGTAAAAACTTGAATTATCTAGCATGAAAGAATAGGTATGTAACTTATACAACCCTGCAAGGAAATAGTTAGTATTCCATACTTACATATATTCAATTGAAAAAATATTACTTGCATTCATCTAAAAGGATTTAATCCTTGCTTGAAGGAACCTATCAGAATGATACTGCAATTGTAACAGATTTATCAAAAAACTAGAGACAGAATACAAACCCTAACTAAATGACTTTTCTTACAGATCCATCACAAGGTCTTCTGAGTTACTGTGATAGATTTAAAGAATTTAATTCTGAAAGCAAAAACCAATTAATCTTATCACACTATAACAGCAAATGTGCATAGACAATTTGAAGATATACTTGATAATTCAAATTGAATAACAGCGAAAACTTTGAAAGGAGACAGTCATATAATTGAAAAAATTTAACAGATAATTGATACCAAAATTTTGCAGTCACTGCTTCATGCTTACAGACTTGACTTCATCAGAGAATGCTTGCACATGATCTACTAGAAATAAAATATATTAAAAATGAACTAGCATTGCTATTCAAATCTAATCTATAGTATCTCCTCTTCTATTCTGTAGTCTCTCCCTATGATACTTTTTTTCTCTGGTCTTGGTCATCTCTTATAAAGAGAGGCATACAAGCTTCAGACCAATTACAATGGTTGTGACGGTTGATAACCGAACAACAATATTAGTTCTAAAAAAATAGATTTATGAAATTTAAAACTGGCCACTAATCATCAAGTGGATAACCATATCAGGGTTGAAAAGTCTTTAACTGTAGTTCTACCCAATATGCATTAAGGGTTTCTTCATTATTCCTAAAAAGACCAGATATAACATTCATTAGTATCAGATCAATTGATTAAAACAAATTTATTTGTATATATTTACTCAATTGATTACTTCCCTCATTGACAATTTATCAGTTGCTTAAGATCCTCTTGTGGGTGTTTACACAACTTAATCGCTGCTGTGTATATCCTGCAAAAACAAATATTTTATCTATCAGAAAAATATTTTGATATTTTGGATTTTAATGTTGTTTTTTAGGGTTTCCTTCATCTGCGTGACCTCGCAGTCAGGTTGAAAAAACTTCCCGCCTTTTCGCTTTCCGTTTCTTTGTATATTTGATATGTTCATTGCAATATACAATCGCTATAACATACAAAGAGTTTTTAACATTTAACTTTTCCTTCACGTCTGGTTCTTGTACATCCTTTTGTATCTATAGCTTGTATCCTGAAGAATGTATGTTCACTACATACAAAACATTGAATATACAAGCGCTTAACTCTTTTGAATAACCCTTTCGGTTTTGCCACTTGTATGTTATACATTTGTATATCAGAAATGTATGTCAGATAGGTACAAATCACAAACATACAATGGATGTTTCATCCATAATAAACTTTTGGGGTCCGTGTTATGCATATCTCCTTTTATATGCATACACTTTTTATACAATCATGGACTTTATTAAATTTATGAAATGAATTGGAATTTTCTTCGGATCCACCAAATGTATGCATATACATACATCTTCGACATACATACGTGGTCCCCACCAGATGTATACAATGTTCGAGTCTTTAGTCAAGTTTTGTATGTATGTATTCTTTGTACATTAGGTATGTATATACAAGCACCCAGACATGCAGAGATTTTTCCGTATTTAATTTCTTCTTGACATCCGGCTTGCTTTTTTAGAATGTATCTTCGCTTGTATATGGGCTTGTATATTGAAGATATACATTGATATTATACAAGCCCAAATGTGCATGTGGCGGGACCCACTACTTGTATCCTTCATATGTAATGCCCAATACATACAAATTTGATTGTATGTCTTTTCCGAACTCCCTACTTTTATAAACCATGGTTCATTTATTTTCGACTCTAACTTGTATATGCATCCTCCAATATACATAAAGTCTTGATGCATCCCTTTAACCCGATTTAATTCTCTCCTAAATTCCGCCTTGCATATGTGCCGCGATGTATAATCGGAAACATACATACAAGGCGTAATGCATACAACTATTATTCTTTATTTTATAAACATTTCGGTTCAACTTGCATAAAGTGCAATGTATATTTCCGATATACATTGAGTAGTGATGCATCGTTTATACCATTTTTTAATGTTCCCTGAAATCCGCGTTGTATGTCCCGCAATGTATGTACCGATACATACAAATGCAAAATATACAAAGACTTATCATTATTTCACAATTATTTCGGTTCCGACTTGTATGTGGGCATTGTATCTCGGCAATGTATGTATATTTAAAATGTATGTCTCCGAAAGCATACATATACAAGGCGTGATACATACAACAAGTTAACTTTGTTTCATACTTTTTCAAATCCAAGATATGTATATTAGCTTTGTATAACTTGAACATACAATACGTGAAACATACAACAGTTTCACCATATTTGATAATATTTCAGTTCTGGGCAATGTATATTGTGTTGTATGTATTGCGTTGTATGTTGCGCGCTGCCAAACATGCAAACATAACATACAAGCAATGGACTCGACAGAATATATACTTCAACTTTTAACCTCGTCAAGTCCACTTTGTATGTAGTAATAAAACATCAGCCAAAAACATATAATTAAACGATGCATCAACTCGATGACTCCTTTTTTTGACCATACCATGACCTGATATACTAGGGACTTTTTACATGCATCATACAATGACAAAACATACAAACCACTTTGTATATGAGAGGCTTTGTATATACAAATGACTTTGTATATACAAACATACAAGCCCATAGCATATTGTATTTTATCAGAAACATACATAACTTGCAAAATACAGGGAGTTTTAAGATGGTTCAGAAAACAACCCTTACTCATTTTCGACAAGGAATTCACATGTATTCAGTTCTGGTACTTAATGCTAATTTTCCTTTACTTTCAACACGGTTTGTAACTTTTCACTTCCTTGTTTACGATTTATTTTTAATGAACACTTCAACCATGTTATACTAAGTCTTTAGGAATCAGGAAAGATCAAATCCAAATATTTCTATCAGCTCAATTGTTAATTTCTGCTTGAAAACAATTGTGGATCTTTCTCTATATGCTCTCACACTAAAACCTTTGGATGATTAAAACTTAATATTTGCCAAAAAGTATCTTGGGAATTTCAGTCCCAACAGGGTGCAAAGCTTCATTCCCTTTTGATGAGATTGGGTTTTCATGTCTAGCTATAACTATTTGTTTTGTTATGCATTTGGTTTGTGTTTTACCTTTGATTTGATTTTCCTAATCACAATGTGTTTGATGTTTATAGCTTGATTTGGCAATGTTCAAACAAATGATTATGCATATACACACATGAATCACTCACGCAAGACACAAGCAATTTTAACTTTGAAATTGAAATGTGATAATTAAGCAAGTACATGTGGAAGACACATCAGCAAGCCCTATGACTAGTCAAGTGGGTATGGAAAATTAGGTCTTAGGCTAGATTGCACAAGGTTGACAAGGGATACAATGAAAGTGAAATCCTACCACACAGTCGGGAGAAAGGGGTAACCCACCATTCACCTTCACTTCCCAAAGGTATAAAGTAATTTGGGGCTTATCCAAGAGTGTCAAGATTCCAACTCTCAAAGGAGGGTGTTTTTTAGTTCAACCTTGATTGAGGTCATCCCTTGGAGTGGTGTGTCTCCAAGAAGGCCTCCTAAGATAGGGTATACAAAAGCAAACCAAGTGAGTTGTCACTTGATTCACACTCGCAGTTGTTAATTTCCCTTTAGAAAATGAAATGTGTGGAAGATAATTAAAGCACTTTTTCATTTTAGATCCCAAATCCAAATGTATCAAAAGACAATGGTTTGTTTTAACCTAATTTCAATGGTGTGATTGCAAGCAATGTTCATTTTAGGCCTCAAAATCCAAATGTGTGATCAAACAAGATGTTCTTTTTAAGCCCAAAATCGAAATGTGTTGACACGCAATGATAAGAGATGGAAGATGGAATGTGTGCCCCTGGTTATTTTTCTCTTTCTGATCTGCTATAGGTGATGATGCCAACATTGTTCTAGCTCCTTAAATATCCCTGAAAGTCACCAAGATAAGAGAAAAACCAAACTTGCAAGAACCAAATCTAAATGTTCCTAAGTTAGTGAAAAATGTGATAAATCTTCAACCAATCGATCTTGCAATAAAGATGATAGTAGTTTTAAATCCTCCTTTCTTTGGAAAATGGTAAAATGTTGCACAAAAAGATGTTAGATGCCCTAGAAAGTGAAACAACAACATGATTAGCCAAATGCATATCACATAAACCAATTGTGACGATCTGAAATACAAATGCACATGAAATTTTACCAAATGTGACAGACTAGGGCCCAATTGCGACTTGTTGATGTGCAATTGTGACTGTCTACAGTGAAATTCCAACTTTCTATGATGCAATTACACTTAGCTTTGCAAACAAAACCCTAGTTAACCAAATGCGGCCGACAGAGTGCAATTGCGATGATCTGCGGCTCAATTGTGTATGGATTTACTACAAATGTGAGGATCTAATATTCAATTGCGACTCAAAATGACCAAATACGCATACATGGTGTTTTAGCAGGGAATTTTTTAAGGGTAGATCAATTGTGTATGGTTTTGACCAAATGTGACAAACTGCAGTTCAATTGCATATGGATTTGACCAAATGTGAGTTTCTACAAATTGATTTCTATTTTCTTCACCAAACGCTCTTTTCTTCACAAAATCTAGGCATATTTGTACTCAAAATTTATAAAAATGGCCTCTTGAATGCAATGGTGAGGTTAGATTTGAGCTAGGAGATCACCTACATACACTTTCATTCAAATCTTGACAAACAAGGGTTAGAAAAACACAATTTTTTGCAACAAAAACTTGCAAAAACTAATCATTAGATCCAATAGGGCATGCTTCATGTTGGGTTCACCAAAAATGTGTATAGAAAATTTTGGATAAATGAAAATGATAAAACAATACAAATGCATTACCTAATCCAAATCTTCAATACCTCAAATAGATGCAATGATGGATGCATGCAAGCTAAATTGATCGATTGATTTGATATGTTGGTTGCTCAATTCAGTAGCATAATGGTAAGATGGAGATGATAGATGAATGATGCAAAGGCTCCAATGTTATTTTGATAGCATAAGGATACTTCAACTCAATGCATCTTGATGGCTTTTGAGTGAGATAATTTATAGGCAAGGCTTGGTTCAAATGGATGGTTGCAATTGAAAGGCTAAATGAATGATGTGGATGGCTAGGATTGATTAGTTATTCTCACTCTTCAAGGAAGGTGTAGTCATGTGACAAGTGTAAGGAGGAGGATAGAGCTCATGTGTGACCGTGTACACAAAAACCTTTATTTAATAAGTTCATGTGTGATTGTGTACATAAAAACATTTATTAGTTGTGCATGTGAAGGATATTAAATGAAAGTTGTACTACCACACATGATTCAATTGAGAGGTGGACAAGTGTTGGAATGTGGTGAAAGGTGAGGACCTAATTCAAATATTTTATTTGAATTAGTTGGAAAATTATATAAATAAATAAGATTTATTTAATTAATTAGAAAGTGGGATAAGATGGGATTATTAATTAAATAAATAAAATTTATTCAATTAATTGGCTAAATGGATAAGTTGGATTTAAGAGTGGGATTAGGACAAAATGCTACATGATGTCTCTAATAATGTATTTAACTAGACCTGTTGCAAGACATGGACAATTTTAGGTGTCTACACCACCTACTATTAAGACAAATGATGTAGTAGCTATGATAGATTGTATGCATGTGACAAAAATAGATATTTTGTTTCAACAACATGAGTTGCCTTCTACTAAAGTTCAAAATCAGTATGATCCTTTGATTATCTTCATTAGAATAGACAAGAAATTGATCAAGTGAGTTATCATTGATAATGGATCAACTCTTAATGTTTGTGGTATTAATTTGTTACATAAGATTAAGGTTGATACCTCTTTGATTAAGCCAGATAGAATAAGCATTTGTGGCTTTGATAATGTTGGAAGATAATCTATGGGTACGATAACTTTACCTATAAAGGTTGGACCCATGATAGTATCCACTCTTTTTCATGTCATGTGTGGTTCACTTTCATATAATAAAATTCTTGGTAGACCATGGATCCATGCCATGGGGGCAGTTCCCTCTACTCTTCATCGATCATTAAAATTCATTTATCGAAACAAGCTCTACACCGTGGAAGCCAATCCTGAACCAAATAGTTTCTTACATATTGGAATGCAAAAAAAATTTGACAATAATAAGAGTTTAAACAACTTACGAGTTGATTCATCAATACCTCTTGCCACAGATAATGTTGTGCAACACTCAAAACCATCAAATGCACTTTTTGGTGATGATTGGGGATCATTAGATTTTACTCCTTCCTATATGGGGGAATATAAACTTAATAACTCTGACACATCAGAAGTCACATTGATCTCATCTCAGTAATCTTTGGAAACACCTAAGAAAACCAAAGCCTCCTTGATATGCAAAAAAGATAATACACTTATACTACATATTATGAGACCTATGAGGCTTCACCATCTTCTAAAGAAATGGACTTTCTCTATGGTCATGGATTTTAGATTTTGTACAAAAATTGTGACTATGCAGGTAATGGATGTGGTGTAAATCAACAAGGAATTAGGGTATATTTACAAGTTGCTAGAATTAATTAGACAGCCGGTATTGGATTTCACTCTTTGAAGCCCACAAAAGCCTCTCGTCATCCTAAACTCAATGTTAATACAATATCAACAATATCGAAACTACATGCGAGATATCCTAAGCTGATAGACAAGAATTGTCCACCAAGAAACATCCCATTGAAACAGATAAGTATGTCCCCCTCTTTAATCCATGCTCATTGTAGAAACTACTGTAGTTTCTCTCAAGGGTGGTCTCCTCCTAGATATATATGTTGTTAGATTCGTGTTGGGTTCTCCTGTGATGTGTTATGTGTTGTTTAGTCCTCCTAGGATG
Organism: Cunninghamia lanceolata; assembly: GCA_027924645.1. Classification (NCBI taxonomy): domain Eukaryota; kingdom Viridiplantae; phylum Streptophyta; class Pinopsida; order Cupressales; family Cupressaceae; genus Cunninghamia; species Cunninghamia lanceolata. Next base: position 4,728,160 of record BSBN01000165.1, on the reverse strand, counting down.
ACCCTTGATACTCTTGTAAGGTCAAGGATACTGGGATATCACCTCTGTTGTGACCATTCTTCTATATTGCCTCTCCTCTATTTCATTGTTGTGTGTCATGCCTTAGGAGCATACCATTGCGGCTGAGGACCCAAGGGGCATCCTCCTATGTGACAATCCTAAGGCACTTGTTCTCCTCTCTCATTTTATTGTTTACCTTCTTCTAGTGACTCAACCTAGTCGGCAAATGACAAAAAATAAACAACTAACTGATACGGACCATCTGTCCCTTTAGCAAGCTAAGAAAAAATGGACCTAGTCCATATATGAAGATGAGGTTGATCTATATATATCTAACACTTGGCTAGTTGAATCACTCCATTTTATATTGGATCTTGTCTTATCTTTGCTAACAAATCATAATAATATATCTTCTCTATGAACTTTGTTTATTTTGAGTCTCACCTTGGCTATACTTAGTTTTGAGACTTCTGTAGTATAGCTCCATGGTTATACTCAGTTTCTGAATCCATAGTATAGCCTTGGCTCTTGATTGTTTGCATTGCTTTTATCATGCAATATGGTTATTATCTTACGAAAATATTTCTAACCTCTCTTGTTTATCATAGCAAATTGTCTATTTGTGCCTGAATATTTGGTGATTGTAAGCACATGTCACCTTTGGGGGCATGGGCTTTGTTAAAGCTCTTGTTTTCTTGTGGTTTCTCTCTACCTTAACGTGCTTGATATTGGTACACGACATCAACCACCTTAAGGTGGGGGCATATAAAAGGTAAGTTGTCTAATTATTTTGGTACTAACGAAGTGTGTTTGTAAGCCCTTTGCAGAGGTGGGATGTTGTATCTCCAGCACGGGTGCACATCTTTATCTATATTGCAATCAAAATCCCTTTGTAGAGGTGGGATATCATGCATATCCTTTTATTCAGAATCCCTATGCAAAGGTGGGGATGGTGTATCTCTTGAGCTAGTGCACATCCTTTTTATTTCAAAAGTCCTCCAAGTAGGCAGGGTTGGATCTGAGACTCTCCTCCCTTAAGCATGTCTTTGGCAGTTGTTGTGGCATAAGCCCAACCATCAAGTGTGCCTGTAGTGTGTTTGAGATGATGGGAACTTAGTGATAAGTTCCTTCCATTGTCTTGTTTGTCATATTTTAGATGTATAGTATGTCTTTGGCATGCTATATGGCACTCATGTTTTTCATGTGTCTTCCGTGTGTTTTCCCCTATGTGTAGTTTCAAGGGTGTGGTGAAATTCCCCTCCTACACTCAGGATTTTTATGATATGTTTTCTCCCAAGCATAGTCTCAAGGGTGTGGTGAAATGCCCCTCCTATGCTTCGGGTTTTGTATGGAGTGTTTTGATCTCAAAGTGTAGTCTCAAGGGTGTGGCGAAATGCCCATCCTACACTTTGGGATTTGTATGGTGTGTCTTCTCCCCCATATGTAGTCTCAAGGGTGTGGCAAAATGCCCCTCCTACATGTTGAGGTTGTGTGTTACATTTTTACTTTCCATGTATTTGGATTCATATATCTATGAAAAGGAAAAATAAAATATCAAGCGTATTCTCCATGACTTCTCTTTTGTCTTCTCCAATTTTTGCATGTCTGTGATGTGTTTTCTAGTGCTTACCTGAGACTAGGGGCTAGAAATAGTTCCTAAATCTTTGTGTATGCTTTAGCTTTAAGTGTCTAGCATGTTTTCTTTATTTGCAACCATACTTTAATGCATGTATGGCTCGTAAGATCATACATACATTAAAGTGGGGGCTAAATGTTACGTCGTAAAATGTTCCCCTAGGACTTTTACCTCCTAAGTTTAGCTCTCGGGTCCCTTGTTTTTTATCATGCATATTAGAATTGATCCTTGAGACAAAATGACCTAAAACCCATGTCAAATGAGGCTTGAGGGACATTTCAAAGCCTAAACCTTGACCTAAAATAGGTCTTGGGACAAGGGTGCTCATGTCATTGTCCTGTCCTATTTTAGCAGGGTCCCAAATTTGAATGTCGGTAAAGTGACCATTAAAGGTGTTCCTTGCTAACATCTTAAGTTTGAATTAAGAAATTAAAGAAGGAATGCATATATAAGCATGTTTAGGGTTTCATTTGTAAACTAGAGAAGATGATTATGGGATTTTGGCAAACTTATGATTTTAGAGCATTCAAGGCATTCATTGTGTTGTAGAGTAGAATATTGTTGTTGTGTTTGTTATTGAAGATTTGACTTCATCTTCTTATGTTGTGAAGGATCTTCATCTATGTGAGAGCTACACCTCTGAGGTGATATCTATTTGTTTTTTCAATCAATCATTTATCATTTGTTTTTACCTCTATCCTGCAAGGATACACTCTCTCTATCTAACAATGGTGTTGGAAGGCTTGAATGCCATTATAGGGCTTGATCGAGGCAAGCTCCTAAACACCACAATCCCCCAACCCCTCTCTTGTGATTTCATGCAACAGGTGTAGGATTCTATGAAGTGGAGTTGTAGAGGAGTGTTGCAGAGTATAAGGATCCTGAATCTAAAGGAAAAAGTAGGAAAGAGCACTATCAGGACTTGGGCGCTAGTCCCTGTGTCCTTCAGGTTTGTAGAGCTAGAAATCACTAGAACAACGATAATCAACATTAGAAAAGGTTTAGAAACCCCTGATAAAATACTACCTTGGACTTTAGTGGGAGTCCCTATGTCCCTGACATTTTTGAATCTCAAACATCAAAATCTGATACAAATCTAACCTTCATCCAGCATCTTTGTGTGCAAGCATTTGTCAAAATTCATTTGTTTATTTATGATTTTGCAATAATTAGGGTTTTGAGCATAATTGGGCTTAAATTAACACAGTAATCATTAATTTTCAAATTTTCTTATCATTCCAAGTGACAACAAACCTGTAGGTAAATCCTCTTGTAGAAGTTGTGATTCTACTCAATTTAATGTCCTTGAATGTATGTTGAGAAAGGAGGATCTAAACTATACATCAAACCAAACCCTTATCCTTCTTTTTCTACATTATAGAAATAATGTAGAGGAAGCTAGCAGGGTGGAAAGGTAAGTTGCTTAGCCAAGCTAGGAAATTTTAGCTTCTTCAAGCCTCTCTCCAAGGAAGTCCCACATATTTCCTTACCTTTTTAAAATCCCTAAATGTTTAGCTGAGAGGATTGAGCAAATCTAGAAGTTTCTATGGTCATGTGTGGAAGAGAAAAGGTGAATCTCCCTTGTCAGTTGTGAGAAACTTTGTTTGCCCAAGGCCCAATGGGGGTTGGGGGTAAGAAGAATTTATCTCATGAACAAATCACTCATGGCTAAGACTGACTTGAACACAATCCAAGGTAACAAGGACTAGGGAGATATCATGTATGCCAAGTACTACAAGGGGTTAGGGATACAGATTTCTTTCTAAGTGAAATATCCCTAAAGGATCAGTCATCTGTAATGGGACCCTTAAAACCAAGGGTCTTCTTCATAAAAGAGTTAGGTGGAAGGTGGGGGATGGTAGGAGAATTAGCTTCTAGGAGGATAGATGGTTGAAAGACATGCCCGTCAGAGAGTCAAATTGTGGTAGACTTGCTAATAGATCTAGTAGCTTCTTTGGTAGCCTAGTTTCAGATTATATCTACCACAATGGGTTCTCAAAAACTAGCAATGCCTTATTGACTGTGGATTTGTTTACAATGAGGAAAGACAGATTGCTCTTCAACTTAAGGGGGAATTGAACAATCCTAGGCTCACTTTGCTCCCTAAACAATATTAGATTGTTTTGGAGAAGCACTACAGAGGTCTATTCACTGTGAAGAGTGCCTATGTTCTACTACTAGTGTTGTATATAGGTTATCATTGATGTCAATAGTGGTATGAAGTGTTGCAATGTCGAAAGTTGCAGGTGATGTCTATTGTTTCCTTCAACTAATTATCTAAATCCTCTAAAGGTTTAGCCAATTTCCCATGATTAAAGATTCTAGGTCAGTGGCCAACAAATAGGATTCAACTTAGAATTTGTTGAAATCTTTTGCACTTTTGGTTCTATAAGACAACAACGAGTGTACATATAAAACATCCAAAGGTATTTCTTGACTTATGCTAGATGTTGATGTTTAAACAAAAAGGTCTCAATGAAAATATACCAAGGAAATGATTGACTCCTATCAGATTGGCTTAATCCTTTGGTATATCAGTTCAGACCAAGATTGAGAATGGTTATTACTCCAATTCTACTCTAAAATAGTACAAAAATATAAATGATTTTGATTATTGGTATGGATCTGAATCAACATATTAGTCCAGTGATAGATCAATGCCCAATCTAAGGGCTACAGAGTCAAGCTGCATAAATTAAGTGTATCTTTCAAGCAATATTACTTCATAACAAATAGTAGCATCAATGCCTTACATCAATTCTTCTAGTACCTAGAATTATAAAACTATCCTTTAAACCACATTGTATAATGAAATTAATAGAATATTTCCCAAGCAATTATTTCTCTCCTTGAGAAAAAGCTAAAGATAATACAGACATTACAAAGGATTGCAAAGATGAATCAAAATATTCTTGATATTCATCACTCATACTAACTTCATTAATTACACAAATGGAGAGAATTCTGCAACTAGTATGACAATACATTTAGGATTCAAAATGACACATTATTCTATAGATTTGAACACAAAATAACATGCAACTTTCTTTTGTTACTCTAGACTAAGACATAGACATACTATGCCCAAAACAAAGATTTGAAACCCAGACAAAATGGCCCTGAATTCCCTCTTATAGAAACAAGGGAGCAAACAAGCTTTAGGTCATAGACACATGTCACATTTTTATTTGACAACCTTCATCATAACAAGATAGGGTGTAACTGCCTGTGGAGAGAATATCCCAAAAGAACAAAGACACGTACATGTACAAGTGTGTTGGCCTCATTTTTGACTTGTCAAATTTTTAAAATTTATGTGTCAAAATTCCTACATCGAATCACTCCTAGTCACAAGTTCTATGATTATCCTGAATTGTCGATTCATTCACCAGTTTGAAAAAGGATCTCCAGCATTTCAGTTGAAACCTTGGAAGCAATTGCATAGGGTGGGTGATTTATGAAAATAATTAAATCTTGAAATCTATGACAGATGGTGTAAAATAATTTTTATGGCAGTATTCGTGACTCCATTTTGCCTAATGTGGCAACTTTTCAGGTCAAGAAGTCTTACCATTTAGGAGATTTTAAACTTTCAATTCTTTGGCGGATAGTTTGCAAAAATAATTAAATCATGATTTCTGTAAGGCCTGGAGTGGAATCATCTAGCTGGGAGATCTATGACACTGTGTTGATGATGATTGTTAGTCATAACAACATGCATAAAAATTTGCACAGCAAACCTTTATTATCTTGTAAAGTACGATCAGCTTAAGATAAGTTGATGACTCCAAGTCTCCGTTGATCAGGTCATGATTGTCTGACGTTACTCAGAGGTTGATGTGACATGTTGTTTTCCATTCTAAGGGGTCTTACATTCATTCAGGTGATTGGTATTGCGTTGTATTCTATAAATTCACTCCACAGAGAGGCCAATTCTACTCTATTTTCAAAGATTGTTGAGATATTTGTAAGTTTGATCAATTCTTCTGATCATTGATCATTATGAACTTACTCCTTCTACACTACATATCTATTTAAATGATGTGTCTATAAGTGAATATTTATATGTATTTCATGGATATTTATCTAAATTTGCATGATATTTATCAATTTGACATGCTTTTACTCCAAATATGCTCTGTATTTTCAATTACCTACAGGATATCTACATATTTCATGTTTTATTTTCTTTTGATTGTATGTTATTTGCAATTATGGAGATGATCTGTAATGAAATTCAAGGAAATTTAAAAGAATACTTCTACTTTTAGTGAACCTTTAGTTATTGAATCACATACACACAAGATACATTCATGGAGAGAAGAAATCAAACCATAGGTCACCAAGTCGTTCCACAGCTAGATATGGTTGATGCTAACTTCAAAGGAACTAGGAATGAAAACAATAAATGCAGGATGAAAAGCACTCCAAGGGACGCAACTAATCAATGCATATATCCATATTTCAATCACATATTACTCAAGATTTACAATGATTTGTAATCAAAATAGCTTCTCTTTCATTAAGTATGCAAAACATGTATATTTACAATAACTTTGAAATAAGTCCTAAACTTTTCAGCAATCAGATTTCAATTAAGTTTTGAATGACTAAAAGATTACACCCCTACACCTTTTATAGAATAAGGTGAGGAGGTAGTTACAATTGACCAACGGTCAAGATTTATCAATTTAGATCAATGGTTGACAATTCTCCTATGACTTAGTCAACTTTATCTCGTGGCATAGGTTGCCAACTGGCAACCATCTTTATGACTCACTATTAATGAGTACCTTATGCATATGTTCACTTATTGATGCATCTTCATTCATTCCTCAGGTTCTTCTTCTTCATCGTTCTCTTCATCTTCATCACTTTAACCATCACTATCACTCTAATATGCATCCTCTTTCATGTGGACCTTTACTGCTGTCTTGATATGTTCATATGCTTGTACTATTTTATCAACCTCTCCCCCATCCTGGATTCTAAGTTTTGCTCTTGCATGTTTATGAGATTGGAATTTAGCCTTGAGAGCTTCCAGCTTACCTTTCCTATTGTTTAATGTCTCATTGTATGTCTCTACTTTAACTTTTATCCTCATAATTTTATTCATTACTTCTTCTGTCAGGTGGGTGAGAGGGTCATCTGCTACTGATTTAAAATTATCATGCAAAGCTTTACTAGCAAAGTCTACATCCTGATTCTCAATTTTGTCCTCTATTTTCCCTTCTAAGGCCTCCAGGATTTCTACTTCATATCCCATCATGCTATGTAATTTAACACCAATATCTCTGAGTTTACCACTACACTTCTTCAAGAGATCACACTCAAACTTAATATCTTCATAACATATACTTGTCAGCAGGGTAGAATTATTATCCAATACGTTATTGTTTATCAAAATTTGTGAGTCAATTCTCTTCATTTCACTCAGAGCTTTCAGGTCCTTTTCCAATTGGAATGACTATTTTCTTGTATCATTATGCATTTTATCTACCTTCGTCTTTAGACTACTCAAAGAATTCCACCTCTGTAAAGAGGTTATCAATACATCTTCAGCTCCAGTAAGAGCTGAAAACATCCATTTTTCCATCACCATTGCCTCATGTTTCATCAGGTCCAATTTGGTGACCTCTTCCTATGATATGACAGTCAATGGGACTTCAGGATCAACTGGTGCATTATCAGGGTTAATTAACCCTGATAATGCACCAATATAATTGAGCAATATGCTCCTTATGTATTTTATTCTTCTTTTTTTCCTTCTTCACCCTTTGGGTTAAAGAATCAATAATATCCTTCCCCTCTTGACCTTCCTGGTCTTCATTAGCAAAACCCAGATCAACATTTGTGATTTGGAATTCCTCCAAGCTAATTTTGCCTTTTTCCTTTTCAACTGTGGGAAGTACTATCTGTGTGGTTCTTCGGCCTGTGGTAGGATCTCTTTTTATGGTAGATGTTAATCTAGCCTTCCTCTTTGGTTTCATCATTTTCTCAGTGAACAAGGTAGAAACATCAAACTCTTGAATTTTTGACGCTTGTTCCATACCTATTTATTTTTCTAGCCAATGAGATACATCACCTCCAAATCCTTGGTGGCCTTTATTAATATCATGTATGCCCTATTCTCCAATGTCTGCTTCTATCCTTGTTGGAGAAGGCACATTCTTTATTTCTTCCTCATGTAGTTCCTCATGAGGGGGATCTTGTTGGAGTTCTTCCTATTGAGGGGTTGCCTTCTACAAAGGAGGACCCTATGGAATTTTCACATTCTGATCTTGTGCTTGATCCTATACTCTGTCCTTCAGATTTTCATCTTCTTTATTATTTTTCTCATCCAATAGCATATTGACATATTTGGATGCCTGTGTATTTCGCTCTTGAGGGTCACCCTAATCATGGATCATTTCCTGTACTCCACCTGATGCACTGATATCTTGTGGCTTAGGGTCCTCTTGACCTAATTTGTCTTCTGTTCTTGGGACTTCTCCTGAATCTCCTTGAGTCTACGAAACACTAGTGTCTGATATTTCCTGATCACCCCCACTGTCTTATGGAACTCCTAATATTTTTTGTTCTGTAGGTGTCTCATGTTGTTACTGACTCTGATTAGGAGCAATGCCATCCTTCCCTGTATGCTCTACCACTTCAGTCTTCTTTGGATACTCAGGTGCACCTATTTCCTTACTTGGGCTTATGTCACCCCTATATGTTAAGTCTATGGCTACAGGACTAGTCACCTACTCAACCAAATTGTCGAGCCCTATCTGTGCTACCTTTTTTCATTTCTTCTATTTGCTTTACTTCCTCCAACACTACCATCTGTGCTAATGGAGTTCCATGAGGGGTCATACGGGTGTTGGAAAACAGAGTTTCCATTTGTTGAGAGGCCACATTCTGAACCACCTCATCATCAGACAAATCTACTGTATCCTCCAAAGAGAAAGGAACACCTTGACTTGTATTAAACATTTCTCTCATCTGCTCTTCTACTTTCTTAGTTATGAATTTAATTATGGTGTGAAGAGGAACATCATTTTGCAGTTCCTTCCTAAAAACTTCACCACTAGCTCCTCTCAATATGACGGGGTTAGCATGAATATCCCCCCTCATGGTCGTTCTTTGTTTCTTGGGTAGTGACATCAGCGGCATCCCCCTCCTCTTCTTGCTGCCAACTAGCAAGTCAACACCTCTAGGTTCCTTATTTAACTATTCTTCTTCCAAAGGGACTCCCTCTTCCACTTCTTGTTGTAGGTTTCCACCTACACCTCTGTAGTTTCAACAGTGGGCTTCAAAATTCTTTTGGTTTTTGATTTTTCAATTAGAGGTTGTGCAGATGATGTAGATGCACCTACATCCATAGTGGCAATCCTCTCAATTATCACCCCCTTTGGTTCATCTTCACCTTTCTTACCCTTAGGGGAATTCTCCTTTGTTTTTCTGTAGGCAATCTTTCCCCATTGGATTTTCTCTTTTCAGTAAGGAAGTAATCATATTCCTCATCAGACACCTCCTGCCTCTTCTTCTTGGTATCAACTATAAGGGAAACACCCCTTTTCTTTAAACTAGATATCTCTTCATCTACCTAGGCCTGGCTTACCTAGATCACCCCACTTGTCAGCTGATCTAAAGATATATCTTCTTGTTGTGTAAGATCTGGGGCTAATATGGTGTCATTATACACCTTTTTGTCCTCATATTCATTTCACATGATTTTCCCATCATCCTTACATAGTTGTACTGGCACCAGGATGCAGTCAAAGGTTTTGATTTGATTCAAGGTTTGTCTTTGATATTTCCTTCTTCTCACCTCAGCGTCATCATCACAATCGGTCCAGAAGTCTTTTAGATGCTTTTGATGTATTGGTTTTCCTAGTATCTTTTGCATCCTACCATAAGGATCATATGATCTGGCTAGAGGAAATGGCTTTAAATACATCAATTTTAACCCCCCCAATGACATTCTTATGCTCGTTGAATCTGGGCACATGTACCATCCCATAGATACTAGAAATAAAAATGGAGGTATCTTCTTTTGTACCTTGTAGGCTTCAACTATTGTGGATACCTACCTGACAAATTCCATCAAGACGACCCCATCAGTGGGGTATCTTGGCAACATAAGAGGCTGTCCTTCAAATCCTTCTATCCTGATGTATGAGAAAGTGGCAAACTAGATAAACCAGGCCCCATGCCAATAAACAATTTCTTGAGCTTCCATGCTCAGCCTTTTAGTCCTGTCCTCCTCCATAGTTCTGACCAAATGCATGGAGAATGCATCATTTACCAATTTGTAGTCTAGGAGGTATGCCTTCCTTTGCAATTGGAGATAATGATCCCATACATGTGCATCATCAGCATTACCACCAGTCTTACCGACTGTCTTCAAAGCATCAAAAGTTCCTTTATATACACATTAGTACACCACATATGAAGTCATGTAAAATAAACATGTTTGTCCTCCCAGGCTCCTCATTCCCTCATCCAATACATCACTAATGATCTTAGCCCATAGTGGCTGGTTATCTGCATATAAGACCATTTTGATGATCCCAAACATCCATTTCTCAAAATTTCTAGCATGAGGCCTACTAGTCATCTTGCTTAGTAGAGCAATCATATATTGGTACTCATCATCAAAATCAAACTTATACAGATGCACGGGTAGTTTGGCTAAGGCGGCATATGTGCTACTCTTTGATCTCCATTGGTATATCCTCTTCCTTGCATTTTTCTTGTTATTATTATACTCTGTTTTCAATTTGTGTAGGTCTATACTCACTACCTTCTTCCCAACTAGAAAATTGAAAGTTGATGTAATGCTCTTGACTAGAAGTCTGCATATATCCTCCCATGTTTCTCTACTCGTCTAGTTTTAGGGTAGTAATTTCTTGTGCACTCTACTACCATCTCTAAAGCATCCATAGCACATGGAAAACCAATTGTATGCCACATACCTGAGACATACACTCCATCTAGAATGGGATTGTCCTTATCATGATCCAATCTTGTCGACCATACTGCCTGGTCCGTATCCCCTTGGTGTGTATCACCAATAACTCCGTACTTGAACTACACCCCCTCAAGTTGGACAAATATGGGCTTGAGGAAATCTGCCTCATACCTATTTCTTCAGAGATCTACCATGGATTCCTGCAATAAACATGATATGTTTTACCCTACAGTGTCCACATGCATTTCTACAACATCATGTACTTCTATCATGTATACTCTGTATATTATTCCTCACTTCATCATGATATGTATTATCACAAAGCCAAACCATAGGAGAAACAAATACTCTACCTAAAAATATAGAAAATGAGAATAGGAGGGTTTACCGTTACTTACCTAGCAATGCTTTCTTTTGGATTAGATGACTAATTACGGAGAAGGGCTATAAACACTTAAGATCACCCATTCTGTTACGTTGAAGGATCCAATCCATTGACAGGGAGTTGTTTGAGGGTTTGACTTCGAAGCTCTATAATTTCTTGATTTATTGCAAGGTAAATGAAAATAACCTTAAAATTTTACCTTTAAAGTAGATCAATAGGATAGATTAGGGTAAAAATGCATTGTCCTGATCAAATCCATTGATCATCTGCAGGGAATCTGTAGATGCTACCAAGTGTTTAATTTACATTTGTAAACGGTGGGAATTCATCTACTGCATTTAATTGCATTTAATGTCAAAAGGGGGGGTGATCTTTGAAAGATCAAGGGATATCAAAATATGATCCCTTAGACAAAATGACCCCCCACTTTTGAGTAGAATATGTGAATGCAAAGGATCGGGTGATATGGTCAATGTTTGACCATGTGTATATCAGGTCACGAAATTAAGATCAGGAGCTATTCAAAATATGACCCCCTGGATAAAATGACCCCCTTAGAAAAGATTGGTTTGACATCATTATGTCGATGACATTGTTTAATCATTATGTTTTAATGACGTCATCATCATATTAAAGAATATGACAGACATCAAATATATACCTCCCCACAGATAGATGGAACAATGACATCATCATTAGCATGATTTCCTTCATTCATTGGACTTGGATGACATCACTGTCATATTGGCATAGGGTGATATTTATGAAGAGGGTGATATTCGTAAGATGACTGATGTTTGATATATGACCCCCTTCAAGATAACTGATGTCTTTTGACAGGTAAATATTGACACTTACTTAAAGTTGACATCTGCACATCACGCACTGGGTGATTATCATGTGATAATCCTATATTAGGGTGATCTTATCTAATATGACTGATGTTTGAAATATGACCCCCTCCCTACATGGGATATCAAGTTTGACCAGACTTTGACTCAACATAACTCTCTTCCCTTAGGTAATTTTGGGGTGATCTAAAAGGCAAACCTGCTTGGAAATTTGTGTACTTTCCAACCATGAGGTTAATAATGTAAATTAGTAGCTTTGAGAATTGACCTCATCACAATGGAAAATCTACCCCCTTTTCAAGGTTACATGCATGACTAATTTTACCAAACTGCCCAAAGCAAAAACAAACAAGCCAAAGCAGAAAGAAAAGTTGGGTCCCTATTTTGTCAAGGCAAAATGGGGCATGTTGTGTAACCACACAACTTGCCACCAAAGATCATAACCAAATTCCAATGATTCAAGTGATGTGATCACATTTTAACATAGAATTTTAACTCTTTCTAAGTATAAGTATTATAATCTTTCTGAATGATAGGATTTTCATCATGGCAACAATGCTAGCAAAGGATCAGGTGTGTGCAGATGATTAATTATCCTCATCTTGAAAGTAAGTTGAAAACATGAGTAACTGATGTTAAGCTACATAGTTTGGGTGCATTCCTCATAGCCAATTGGATAGAGCCTTGCTGCCAGTAGGCGTCTATAGCCCCGACAAGGTTATCTATACAACCCCCCTAAGCAGAGCCCCACTACCAATAGGCATCTATAGCCCTGGTCGAGTTACTTAGATGACCTAATTTTATTGCTTTTGGATATTCAATATTTATTCTTTCTATTCATATGATTTCATCATGTAAGCTTAATGTGCAAGGCATGGTCACTTGCTGATTTGGGTTGGAGATTGTATTGGTAGCAACAGAGTCCCTTTAGATTTTTCACTTAACACCTATACTTATGTGTTCTGTTGGTAATAATTTATGTTTAAGGTTATAGGATGTGCACCTCCCTTGAAATCCAAAAAATTTCCTAAGTGTTGGACCCTCTCAGTGTTTTCAGCATCATCATGATATTTTGAAGGAGGGGGTCATCATCATCATCATCATGTTCCCAGACATCCCCTTGATGTTTCTTCTGAGGGTCATTTCTCCTCATGACCAGATATCCTGTGGGGGCTTCATGTTTCTTCCAACATGACATCTTTCCTGGAGGTGATCTTTTAACATGGGTGATCTCAGTTCAAGATCATCCTGATGTTGGTGTTGAGAATTTGCTAAGTATGACCTGATGTCCCAAGGTCATCATATTTGAACATCCAATGATCTTTGTTAAGATCGCCCTGATGTTAGTTCATCACCTTATGTTTTAACTTCACCGATGTTGCTGACGTCAAGATCTTGTAGAGGTGATATTTTCTTATCAGCAGCATGATTTTCAATTGTCGAGGTGATATTCCAAATATCGGGTTATCTTATGAATATCACCCTAGTCCTGAATGTGATGATGACATCATCAGGATTTTCATTGTCGGGGTGATATGTCTTTCAGCTTCATCATTTTCTAAGGATGGGGTGATATTTCCAGATATCAGGTGTGTTCTAACATCACCCCAATGTTTCATGGAGCTACAGTGCTACCCGATATTCTTGCGGGGGGTGATATTTCAAACATCCGGTGATCTTCCAAATATCACCCTACCCCGATATGATGATGATGTCCCCCGATTATTTGAACGGGTCATTTTCTAAGTTGTTCAATCCGACATGATATTTCTTGAGTTGAAGAGATCATCATCATCATCTAGTCTATAGTGCACCCTCATATTTCTATGTCGAGGTGATACTCCGAATATCAGGTCATCTTTTGGATATCACCCTTGTTCTAAACATAACGATGACATCATCAGGATGTTCATATATCAAGGTGACATCTTTTATCTGGGTGACATCAGCAGGATTTTTGAGCATCCGAAGGGTGCATGTAGTAGAAGACATCAGCCAAACGTTTGGTATCAGCAAGGCAGGAGGATCTTTCTCTGACGCATCAGGTTGTGCCGATGAAGGCGATTATCATGCAGGTGATATTGCAATGTGATGCTGACATCAGGGTGATATTTTGAGTATCTAGATATCCTGGAGGATGATGATGATGAAGGTTTTATGCTAGGTGCTGTCAGGAGCAAAATCACTAACATTATATATGTTAACGACCTAGTATATAAAGTAATGAGGAGTTGCCGCAGGGTGCATGTGGGATATTTTGATCCTACATAATTTGAAATATCAGGATGAGGTATTTTGGTGGGAAACATTTGTGATGCACAGTATAATGTTTTTCCCAAGGCCGCAAGTTGGTGCACCATTAATGGCAGTTGTTGTAGAGGTATGGGGAATGGCGTGGACGGATCTGGTACCTGATTGAAGTTGTACATCCATGGGTGGCGGCGCAAGGCTCAAGATTTCTTCCTGTCTCCTCCCCTACCTGCTGCATTAAATGTTTGAGCACCATTTTCTCAATGAGTTGTATCTGGTAGAATTTTGACTTTTGCCATGTAATTAATGCGAAGGACCTTCCTTGTTGTATTTAGCAGGTTGTGTTTCTCATTTGTAGGTTGTTGAAAACTAGACATATCTGGCTTTGTAATAAGATACAACTAATTTTGGTTGCTCTGTGCAGGAGGTCTTGTGAGTTTATGTATCTCTTGTTGTATGTCTCATGCATGAATCTACTGATTTCATGATTGATTTTATATGAGTAATGTTGTATCTGCATGTGTTTTGTTAATTTTGTCTCCAGTATTGCATGTATCTTTCTTCTGAATCTAGATATGTAAGGGGTGTCTGGTATTCTAGAATATAGAATTCCTGTATTGAATGCTTGATCTTTCAACTTCTGCTCAAGGAGTAGATTAAAGTGTTTTCAGATTAAGTGTTGGGAAGGATATACTACAATAGGGATGCCATAAGTAGAGATAACTTAACACTCTGTATTGGGAGGTATCTGTAAGGCAGATATCACACATATCCCCTTGAAATCTAGTTTTAATGTGTTCATGCTGATCATTCACAGGTGTATGTCTACTGACTCCAAGCCCTGGATAGGCACCAATCTAGCTCTGTGTTGAGCTTATACACCAGGTCCAGGTTTGCATCCAAACATAAATCAAACTCAAACTTCTAAATCAAACCATTAGGACTATAGAAGTAGTTTAGGACCAAGATCCTCTGATTCACAACTGAACATGAGCCCAAAGCTAGCCCCTTTGCACTTATCTCACAGTTTTGGTCTTCACACAGGAGGATCTATCTGCTTTGTATCAACATCCCAAGCCAACCCACAAGCATTTTCTCATGGGTGTTGAATAGGGAATACCCCCCTAAGTTTTGCAGAGCCTGAAGAAGAAGAGGAGATAAAAATAGAGTCTATCTCCTATACTGTTGGCCCCTGCCCCAGAGATCCTGTTGATCACTGATGGCTACGTTGTAGGGAAATCTGGGAACGAGCATCCAGTCAGGGAAAAAACCAACAGAAATTGGTGACTCTGCTAGGGATGTGAAGTAAAAGTACTATCTAATCATCTCTGGTGATATATTTGTGGCCCATCTGAGTCACAACAAAAATTGGTGACTTTGCTAGGGATATACAGTAAAAGAACCCTGATTTAAAAGAAAATAGTTCCTAGTTATAGGTGGCGACTCTGAACAATCTCCCAATCAGTAAAGTGAAAGTTTGTATGCAGGGGAGAAGATCCTTACATAATCCATTATTTGTAGAGTTACCCATAAAGAGAAAGATGATGTATAGAAGAAAAGGAACTGTCTCAGCCAGTCAGGAGGGTTCCCCTAGGAATAATGATGATATTCAGGACAGCGCTAGACTTTTAGGGCAGCATGTGCCTTATTTTTCAAATGTAGAAGCTGATATCCAAGATGCATATGAGAGGCAATAGGGTAGTAGTTTAAGGATGAGGTCAAAGGTGTTCCAAGAATGCCCTTTCTTAGACCCTGGTGAAAGATTTGAAGAGGTAGAATCTCCAAGGGATGATGAAGATGATGACCAAAATGGTATGAGACCATCTACCTCCATGCCTAAAGAAGAATAGTTAGCTGATGAAATTAAGAGTTTAAGAGCAGAATTAGAATATTTACAAGTAATGAGAGTTAGAGATGACATGAGATAGAAAGTGCAAGCTCTAAGGATTGCTCAACAGGATATAGTTCCTACCCTTGAAAATGCAAATATGCAGAGAAAACAGCATAGAAATGAAGTCCAATATCAACAGAATGATCAAAGATAGAATGTAAATGATGCCAGAATACCATTGAATAATGTAAGAAATCAAAATGTAAACAAAAATATTAATGCTAATCAGTTTGATAGACAACCCATACAGTTGGATAGATTTAGACAGCTAGTGTTTGATGGTTTTCCTGGTTATCGTAACCCCATTGACAAGCATGTGAGGCTTCAAGTGCCAAAGTTTTCAGGAAATAATATTGTTTCAGGGGAGGATCATCTAAAAGTTTTTCAAAATGTCATGGACAACTTTGAGGTTGAACATGAGGATGTTTTCATGAAGTCATTCATGCAATCCCTTGTTGATGAAGCTAGAGAATGGTACAAGAATCTGCCTGACCAGAGTATTTCATCATGGGATGATTCCAAAAGGATGTTTAAGGAGCAATATGGTGACAAAACTGACCCTAGCTTTTTTGTAAATGAATTCACTAGTATCACTAAAGAGTCAAATGAGTAGGTTGCAGATTTTAATGCAAGATTCACTAAAGTGTTGAACAAATTGCCACATCACATGAGGCCAAATGAACCAATGTACATAATATTATATATTAATGCTTTTGATGCCAAAACAACATATGGGTTAAGAGATAAAGGTCTTGCTACTCTCAGGGATGCTTTCTAGATAGCAATAAATATTGAGAATAACAGGAAAGCATCAGGCAAGACAAACAGGAGGGATGAGGTGAAAATTCTACAGAATCCAAATAAGCCTCAAAACACTTAAGGTAGTACATCTGCCCCTGAAGACAAAATTGATAAACTGGCAAATGTTGTTAAGGACCTAAGCTATAGACTAGCTAGAAGTGAAAAAGGGATAGGTCCTGAAAGGCAAGTCTACCAAAGGTAGGAAAAGAGACCATCATTGCATGATATGCCATATAATACCAATTGGCATAATGGTAAACCTATATTTCTACATAACAATACAAATTAGAGAGCTCAACATACCAAAGAAACTCCTGATCCTTTGAAGAAAGCTGTAAATATTGCTGATGATACTCCATGGTGCATAATCTGTCAAATGCCACATTCACAGTCACAATGCATGATTGCTCAGTCTTTGTATGATAATGCTGTATCCTGTAATGAATGCAATGAACCACATTATGTGCAGGATGATGATGTTAATATGCTATCCATGAGCAGGGAGCATCATTCTCATGATGTAGATGAGAGTATAGATGATGGAATTCAGGCTTGTCAATAGGTTTCTTATGATGAGGATAATGAAGATGACTATGTGTATGCTCAGGGCTCACACAATTTTTTGAGTAACCTGCAGAGACCTTTTGATGAAGATATTAGAGCTCTCACAGCTGTAGCAGTGGCCCAAGTCAAAAGCAATTATAACCTTAGAGGCAAAGCTCAGGTAAGTAACCCATATCAGCCAGAAGGCATTTCTGCAAGTCAGCCAATGCGTGATCATAGAGGGGCTGAAACATATAAAAAATAATGGAACAATAATAAGAAAAATTTTAAGAAAAAAATAGGTCATGAATCTCAATGACCAGAAAATAGAATCCCCCAAGTTGAGGATCAAAGCAAAAGTTCCCAAAACAAGAATGATGATCAGGGAGCTGTGACGATTAAAGCTGGCTCATCTCAAGATAAAAACAAAGCCACAACATAAGCTACAACTATGGTACAAAACTATCCTCCCTTTGATATAACTCAAGTCCTCTCTCAGGTAAAGGTTTCGGTCCCATTGATGGAACTGATGAAGGTTAAAGAAATCAAGAATAAGATAGTATCCCTAATTTCAGGGGTACCTTGTCAAGCTAAGCAAAATGATGAGATTCAAGGTAAGAAGCATGCTATATGCAATGAAGAAGATGAAGTCCCTGAGGTGTATTTAGCGATGACCATGACTAAATGCCCTTCACAAGTGGAGCCATTTTATGTATCCCTGATCATAAATGGGAAAGTGATCAGAAATTGCATGCTTGACTCTGGAGCCTCAACAAACATCATGCCTCTAGCCATTATGCATCAAGCTGGATTGAAAATAGACAAGGCATGTGGAAAATGTTATGCTATGGATGCCAGAGAGGTACCAGTTATTGGAATCATGAAGGATGTGAATTTCAGACTGGCAACATTTCCTGAAAAGAACTATGAAATGAACATAACAGTGGTTGACATCAAGCCACAGTATGGTATGCTGTTGTCAAGAAGATGGGCATCACCTATTGGGGGAAGTATGTAGCTGGACCTGTCATATGCTATGATTCCAATGAATGGCAGGGATGTCAAGCTGATTAGAGAAGAAAGGTCATCAGAGACAGTGGAAGACCAAGAATCAGAAGAGCATGTATGCTTTATGAACACCAACTGTGACAACTTCAGAGTTGTCTCAAATGATCAAGGTAAAAAAGGAGATGCTTGCATCAAAGAGCTAGACTAGCAAGGTCTATGGACCATGTATTTTGATGGAGCTTGTGCAAAGGAAGGCTCTGGAGCTGGAGTTGTATTCCTATCTCCATCTGGTAAGCTTCTAAGATTCTCCTTCTTGCTAAGATTTACTTGCACAAACAACATTGCAGAGTATGAAGCCTTACTCTTAGGCTTAAATATGGCTATCAAACATGGAATCAAGATGTTGAGAGTATTTGGAGATTTTGAGTTAATTGTGTTCCAAGTTAGAGATAGGTATGCCTCAAAGAACAAAAGATTAAAATAATACAAGCATGCTGTTTGGGACATAATTGAGTTATTTGATGCATTTTCAATAGGCTGGGTAGAGAGATCAAAAAATGTCATGGTAGATTTCCTTGCTAATGTGGCTATTAGACCAGATGATATAACCCTGTTTGACATTACAAATATTGAAGTTAAAATCAGACCTGCAGTACCAAAAAACATATGCAGTTGGCAAGTGTTTAATGATGACAAGGACTTGTTAAGATTTTTGCACTACATAGATGAATATGAGAACCAAGAAATTGATTTTCAAAATTTTGTAGAAATTGTAGATGGAAAAGAAACTCTTATGGGGAAGGAAGTAATTCAGCTAAAGACTAACAAAATCCCTAGAGGGTTGGTAGCTTTAGAAAGAGCTTTTGACAATAGAGACCAATTGGTCACAAAGACATCTCCCACAAACAAAGATGACTTAGAGGAGATAAATTTGGGGACATATCAGGCCCCCAAGAAGGTATACATTGGCAAACAGCTCAAACCACACATTAGGAGTATGCTGATTGCACTACTAAAAAAGTATAAACATGTTTTTGCTTGGTCATATGAGGACCTAAAGGCCTATAGAGAGGACCTATTCCAGCATGAGATCCCTTTGAAGATTGGAGCTAAGCCATTTAGATAGAAGCAAAGGCTTATTAATCCTACCTTAGCTCCAAAAATGCAAGAAGAACTCAAGAAGCTTAGGGAGGCTGGAATAATTGTGCCAATTAGACATTCAACCTAGGTGTCTAACCTTGTCCCAGTTAGAAAAAATAATGGTGATATTAGGGTTTGTGTTGATTTTAGAAATTTGAATGTGTCTTCTTTGAAAGACAATTACCCATTGCCTAATATGGAAGCTATGTTGCAGAAAGTGACTGGTTGTGAACTCATGTCCATGATGGATGGATTCTCAAGTTACAATCAGGTGAAGGTAAAGGAATTAGAACAATACAAGACTGCCTTCACCACTCCATGGGGAACTTATGTATATGTAAGAATGCCATTTGGACTAACAAATGCAGGTGCTACTTTTCAAAGAGCTATGGATGTTGCTTTTACAGGGTTGGTTGACTCAACCCTGGCTATTTATCAAGATGATCTGACTGCCTATTCAAAGAAAGAAGAGCAGCATTGTATGCACTTGGAGCAAATTTTCATAAGAGCACTAGAGTATGGCATTTCTCTAAATCCAAAGAAGTGTGCTTTTGGGGTAGTAGAAGAGAAGCTCCTGGGGCACATTGTTTCCAAAGATGGAGTTAGGATTGATCCTGAAAGAGTAGCTACAATTGACAGGATCCAGATGCCAAAAATAGTGAAAGGAGTTTAGTCTTTCTTTGGACAGATCAATTTTGTCAGAAGATTTGTTCCTAACTTTGTAGAAACCACAAGGAACATTTCTAAAATGCTGAAGAAGGATGCAACTATCAATTGGGAAAGTGAAGCAATTGAATCATTTCAGAGCATCAAAGAAGCAATAAAGATGGCTCCTGTGCTAAAGTCTCCTAATTTTTCTAAGCCATTTCAATTATTTTTATTTGCTTCTTTCCATACTATTGCTACATGTTTACTACAGAAAAATGATGATGGTTTTGAGCAGCCCATTGCTTTTTTCAGTATGTCCTTGCAAGCTTCTAAATTAAAGTATGACATCATGGAGAAACAGGCATATGCACTAGTCAAAGCAGTCGAGTTTAAGGCCATATCTGGTAAGGTCTCAAACAGTTGCATATGTGCCTCATGCAGTAGTCAAAGATATCTTCACTCAGCAGGAGGTGATTGGAAGAAGGTGCAGATGGATAAACAAGCTGCAAGAATTCAACATAGAGATACAAATTACCAAGTTGGTAAGAGGACAAGGATTAGCCAAGATGATGGCACAGTCAAACTTGGAAGCATACCAAGTCATTGCAGTCTAGAATGAGAATGTCAATGTATCAAAATTTGAATGGTATAAGGACATCATATATTACTATTGTGATGTTCACAACACGCCCCATTTTGCCCCTTAGCAAAACAGGGACCCCTGTTGTTGCTTTGCTTTTTGCTTCTGCTTGTGTTTGTTCTGTCTGGTGGTAAAGGGGAAAACAGAGTCAAATTTGCAAACCTCATTGAAAATAAAGAAAATTGCATTTTCAGTACTAATGCATGATGTGGTTGGATTCCTTGTGAAAAATGAGCCAAGGTTGTTTTTTGAACCATCGTGAAATTCATCATATCTTGCAAGTTATGATCATTTAGGTAAAATGAACTATCAAGTTTTGCATAAAAACAGTCAGTTGTTTGACTTTTTGATTGGCATTCGTTATAAATTTTGAAATATTCATGCTTAGTGGTTCCGGGTCGTGGGCAATTTTGTCTGGGTTCCACTTTGTATCTTGCATTTAGCTGCCTGTTTGAAGAAAAATGCATCTAGCACTTTGATCGCCATATTTTATTCAATAGTTCAAGGGTTCGGATTCAAAGCCAGGGTAATATCATTGGCATAACATTTAGTATCGGCCAAGTTTTTTTAGCCTTCGCCGATATAAGGAGCTCTTGCCGATAAGCGATGGCAATCAACGAAGGGGGGTCGTCGGCAGGAGTCAGGCCGACGAAAGAGCATCGGCCAAGGTATGGGCATCGGCGGAAAAGATTTGGATTTCGCTGATGGCGAATCTCTCGCCGATGGAACTAACAACTGACATCGGTGAAACTCTCGCCGATGAAATGAACATCGGTAAGAAAAGAGTGATCGGCGGAAGGGTTATAGAGTTCGCCGATGGCGAAACTCTTACCGATGAAGAGAAATACCTGCCGAATGGAGGATGAACGAAGAGGCCATCGGCCAAACCATAGTGATCGGCCCGAGTATTTTTGGACACGCCGATAGTGTTTGTCACACCGATGGGCGGGAAATGGAATGCGATAGAGTTTTAAATCATTTCTTTTGGCGCCCGTGGCATTTTTGGTCAGCGATAGTTGACCCGATGGGTTTTGAACAGTCTGTGTACATTTTGAACGCAGTTTCTGCTAATTTTAGACCCGATTTCCACATTTTGCATGGTCACCCTGATTTAAACAGATATTTTTGGTTCCCTACTGTTCATTTGGAAAATTTGATACTTATTGCTTGTCTTGTCTTGCAGGCTTGCAGTTGAGGAAGCAGCTGGAACTTGATCACAGTGACATCATGGAGGAAGGAAATCCAATCTCAGGAGTAGGAAGTAAAGATGAAGTGCAAAGAAGTTGAGGCCAAACCAATGGAGGACAGAGTTGCAGCTGAAGGTATTACTGCAACAGACAAACAAAAGTTATTGCCAAGCTGCCGGAACTTCTTAGAAGGGGCAATATTTCGCCCAGATTTGACACTGCTCAGAGATATTTTGGAAGAGCTGGTTCACCTGTATTTATTGCTGTAACCAGGGGTTTGAACCAGGGGTTCAATTAGGTTTCTGCTGTAGTGAGGACAATCAGAATGTCTTTATATTGTGCCTCTCTACATTGTAATACTCTACAACAGGGGCTACAACAGGGGCTACAATAGGGGCTACAACAGGGATTTTTTTTAGAAGCACACAGTGAGTTAGCTTAGCATAGTTTAGAGGTAGAAGAAGGAGGTCGCCTGTTTGTCTGCAGTAAGGTGCGCGTGGAATGTCTGGCTGCCTTATTGTATCTGTAAAGCTTGTAAGTTCTCTGTAGTATGATCAATGAAACTAAGAGTCATTCCTACATTGTAAATCATGTATGACTATTCGTTTCTAATACAATAGAATCTGGAGTTCTGCATCTATCTTCTGAGTGTTCTCCTGCCCTTCTTTGTGTTTTGAAATATTTTCTTTGAGAGCTTGCAATTTTAAATGTACGTTTGTGAAAATTCTCAGAACTTGCATTTAAGGTTTTTACTGTGGATTTGATCAAATTACTGTGGTATTTACATAGTGCATAACAGAACAATTAGATCCTTCGGTAGATCAAATGAGGTATAGATTAGATCTTTCTAACTTTTCCCAACCCATATGAATATTTAGCTGAAAACGTAGAAATCTAAAGGAAATTGTCTCAAATTTGAAGAAGCATGCATAATAGAGTTATAAGTAGATAGTTTTCATAAATAGATAAAGAAGAAAGCTGCAATAATTCAAGAAAATCATCTGAACTTGTAGCACAGTAACACTTTTATGCAAAGGAATGAAAAGTATTGACATATCTCATGATCTTTTTGCATATTCTTAGTCCAGTAAACCACAAAGAAACTCTAAACTACGTAAGGCCCCTTGAACATTACAGCTTCACATTGACCAACTGAACTTGACCAACCGAACCATTGTAGACTTGGGATTAGTTGAATCTCAAATGATTCCTTCTTATCTTTCAAGTATAGTTTCAGTTCATTATATGTGAATTTTAACTTATTGTTATGATTGCATCAAAACAATCATCAACAGTTTTCTGGCGCTAGAAGGAGGGCCTGATTTGGTTTAGGGTTAAAATTTTGAGTTTTAAATGTTATATTCTGAGATATGTCAGATCTCATAAAATTTCAAAAGGCCTAAAAGGGTGAAAAGAAGGTCCCATTTTTTTTAATGGACTCATATAGGGACAGTTTTCAAGTTGACATTCCTTCATTTCAGAAGGCTTTGAATAACCAGCTTTATCCTAAAAATCTATATAGCTATGGTTTATTTGGAAGGTGTAGGATACATAAGTCCGCAGAGCATGGTGAGCTTAATTGTCTATCTTTTCTTACAAGATTAGATTTATATTTGAAAGGACTAATCTCTCTCTCAGATGTGTATAAGGCTGAAAGTTGGCAGGGAAATGAGGAGATTATTGAGTGACAGGAGGATGCAGCATCAACGGTCATTAAATGTGCAGAGGATACAAAGATGGAACCAATGCTAGGAATAAAGGATAATAAGATCTCTTGGCAGGAATCATGTGATGGTAAGAAAAAAAAATCTGTCTTTTCGTTAGGATCCGGCTGTGATTAAGGTTAGCGAAAAGTATAAATATCCTAAAAAATGTAGAGAAGAAATCACAGCTCATGTCCCTTTTCTAGATAATAAGCAAAAAGGATTTAATAAAAAAGAAAAGGAAAGTGAGGTTCATCTTGATACATTTGATAAATATATAGAACTACTAAGGAATATTTGTCAAGAAGAAACCTCTGGATCTGACCTGAATAGTTTTAACGAACATGATTTGGCAAAGAAATGTAAACAAGCATTGGCAAAATTAAAATGCATTAAAACTGATGAAGTTCCCACTACAGCAACTAATGAAGTCATAGAAAAGAAAGTAAATCCTAGTGTTACAACTGACTTCTTTGAATTAAATGATCAAAGTCAAGATTGTTGCAAGTCAATAAAATTAGACTCTTCACTGAATGACAAATATGAGTCATCTGATAAACAAGTCTTGAAAGAAGAGGATATAGAGGATCATGGAGCTGCTGTACACAATCAGACATCACCCCCAGGCCATGTTGAAAATAAAATAGGGGAGTATTCCTGTCGATCTAAGGATGTCGTCCCACCTTTACTCTCAAGTGATTTAGAAATAATTAATTTCTGTATATCAGATTATGATGATCAAGATACTTACTTAAGTGCTGATGTGCAGGAAACTAATGAGAACATTGAGAGGTGTGCTAAATTTGAGGGTAAACTGAACATCCGGAATGAAGGAATAAAGGTAGATGAAGATGAAGAAATGATACATCTAGAGTCATTCATCTTTCAACTTGAAAAAGGACTAGACATAGAGCTGGGCAATGAAAATGCAGAGCTAAATGAAGAGCCAGCTATTAATAAACAAGTGTGTTCCACAGAGCTAAAGGCACATCAGGTTGTCTCTTTCCTTTCCTTAGTAAACAATGATAAATGCTATTTTGATTATGGAAATTCAAGAGATAGGACCTGCATATGGATTAATCATAAACCTATTGAGATTCCTCAGTTACTAGTTAAGAGCTATTCTGATAAACACAATGAATTTAGAATACCAGAATTTTTTTCAAAATTCAAAGATAAATCTGCTAGGATGAGGACCATAACTAGTACCCTGTTACTCCTGCACAATCTAAAGAAATATGCAAGTAGGGGTGTTCTTGGGTCTTTTTCCTGGGTTTCTGTTTGCCTTGGAGAGGCTTGTATATAGTCTGGTAGGGTAGTTGTTTTTTGTTTTCTTTTCTTGTTTTGCTATTTTTCTTTTTTAGGTTAGCTGTTTGTATAGTTTGTCTTCTGTTTGTTTTTGCTTTTTGTTTCTTTCTGTTTGTATAGCTTTTCTTTTTTTTTGGGTTGTTTGTACAGCTTGTTTGTTTGGTTTGTTGGTTGTCTCCTCAGCAGGGATCTTTATTTTACTTTAGAGTATTAAGGAGCAAAACTAGCAACCATTCAAAACAGTATAAAATTTAGGATATTCAAGTTAATCATTTACAAATTTACACATAACTTGTTACTGTCATGAATGTAGAGAGTTGTTCATCTTCTGAAGTTTCGTATTCAATAAATGTGATTGAGAATTCAAAGCAAGTTTCTCACGATGACACACCTAAAATCCTTGGGTTTGTTGAACTTACCAGTGTAGATATTAGGTGAAAAATCAGAGGTTACCCTTGCTACCATTACAATTCTCAGCTTAATTTCAGCAAGTGTCCACTCCTTGCATCATGAAGTTACAAATTGTTATATCTTATGAAATCTTTCAAAATTAGAAAACAAAAATAAATAAATAAATAAATAAAGCAGATTATACTAAAAATCCAGATTAAGCCATCTAAGTAACTCTACCGGGGCTATGGACGCTCGCTGGCAGTGGGGCTCTACTTAGGAGAATTGTAACGATAACCTTACCGGGGCTATGGACGCTCACTGGCAGCAAGGCTCTATCCAGTCGGCTATGAGGGAATATCCTCACCTACATAGGCAATGTCAGTCACTGGTTTGTTCAACCGATCTTCAAGATGAGGATAATTAATCACGTGCACACAATTAAACTGAAAATAGAAATTCATGCACCCTTATTGAATACCTTAAGTCTCAAGCTGAATAGTAATTTACAGGAGGGATAGTCGGAAGTTATGAGTTCATTTCATCTAGTTTTCTTGAACACTTTGAATTTAATTGTTTTGTTTTGGTTGCTAGTTGTTGTGATGTTCACAACACGCCCCATTTTGCCCCTTAGCAAAACGGGGACCCCTGCTGTTGCTTTGCTTTTTGCCTCTGCTTGTGTTTGTTCTGTCTGGTGGTAAAGGGGAAAACAGAGTCAAATTTGCAAACCTCGTTGAAAATAGAGAAAATTGCATTTTCAGTACCAATGCATGATGTGGTTGGATTCCTTGTGAAAAATGAGCCAAGGTTGTTTTTTGAACCATCGTGAAATTCATCATATCTTGCAAGTTATGATCATTTAGGTAAAATGAACTATTAGGTTTTGCATAAAAACAGTCAGTTGTTTGCCTTTTTGATTGGCATTCGTTATAAATTTTGAAATATTCATGCTTAGTGGTTCTAGGTCGTGGGCAATTTTGTCTGGGTTCCACTTTGTATCTTGCATTTAGCTGCCTGTTTGAAGAAAAATGCATCTAGCACTTTGATCGCCATATTTTATTCAATAGTTCAAGGGTTCAGATTCAAAGCCAGGGTAATATCATCGGCATAACATTTAGTATCGGCCAAGTTTTTTTAGCCTTCGCCGATATAAGGAGCTCTCGCCGATAAGCGATGGCAATCAACAAAGGGGGGTCGTCGGCAGGAGTTAGGCCGACGAAAGAGCATCGGCCAAGGTATGGGCATCGGCGGAAAAGATTTGGAGTTCGCCGATGGCGAATCTCTCGCCGATGGAACTAACAACTGACATCGGTGAAACTCTCGCCAATGAAATGAACATCGGTAAGAAAAGAGTGATCGGCGGAAGGGTTATAGAGTTCGCCGATGGCGAAACTCTTGCCGATGAAGAGAAATACCTGCCGAATGGAGGATGAACGAAGAGGCCATCGGCCAAACCATAGTGATCGGCCCGAGTATTTTTGGACGCGCTGATAGTGTTTGTCACGCTGATGGGCGGGAAATGGAATACGATAGAGTTTTAAATCATTTCTTTTGGCGCCCGTGGCATTTTTGGTCAGCGATAGTTGACCCGATGGGTTTTGAACAGTCTGTGTACATTTTGAACGTAGTTTCTGCTAATTTTGGACCTGATTTCCACATTTTGCATGGTCACCCTGATTTAAACAGATATTTTTGGTTCCCTACTATTCATTTGGAAAATTTGATACTTATTGCTTGTCTTGTCTTGCAGGCTTGCAGTTGAGGAAGCAGCTGGAACTTGATCACAGTGACATCATGGAGGAAGGAAATCCAATCTCAGGAGCAGGAAGTAAAGATGAAGTGCAAAGAAGTCGAGGCCAAACCAATGGAGGACAGAGTTGTAGCTGAAGGTATTACTGCAACAGACAAACAAAAGTTATTGCCAAGCTGCCGGAACTTCTTAGAAGGGGCAATATTTCGCCCAGATTTGACACTGCTCAGAGATATTTTGGAAGAGCTGGTTCACCTGTATTTATTGCTGTAACCAGGGGTTTGAACCAGGGGTTCAGTTAGGTTTCTGCTGTAGTGAGGACAATCAGAATGTCTTTATATTGTGCCTCTCTACATTGTAATACTCTACAACAGGGGCTACAACAGGGGCTACAACAGGGATTTTTTTTAGAAGCACACAGTGAGTTAGCTTAGCATAGTTTAGAGGTAGAAGAAGGAGGTCGCCTATTTGTCTGCAGTAAGGTGCGCGTGGAATGTTTGGCTGCCTTATTGTATCTGTAAAGCTTGTAAGCTCTCTGTAGTATGATCAATGAAACTAAGAGTCATTCCTACATTGTAAATCATGTATGACTATTCATTTCTAATACAATAGAATCTGGAGTTCTGCATCTATCTTCTGAGTGTTCTCCTGCCCTTCTTTGTGTTTTGAAATATTTTCTTTGAGAGCTTGCAATTTTAAATGTATGTTTGTGAAAATGCTCAGAACTTGTATTTAAGGTTTTTACTGTGGATTTGATCAAATTACTGTGGTATTTACATAGTGCATAATAGAACAATTAGATCCTTCGGTAGATCAAATGAGGTATAGATTAGATCTTTCTAACTTTTCCCAACCCATCTGAATATTTAGCTGAAAACGTAGAAATCTAAAGGAAATTGTCTCAAATTTGAAGAAGCATGCATAACAGAGTTATAAGTAGACAGTTTTCATAAATAGATAAAGAAGAAAGCTGCAATAATTTAAGAAAATCATCTGAACTTGCAGCACAGTAACACTTTTATGCAAAGGAATGAAAAGTATTGACATATCTCATGGTCTTTTTGCATATTCTTAGTCCAGTAAACCACAAAGAAACTCTAAACTACGTAAGGCCCCTTGAACATTACAGCTTCACATTGACCAACTGAACTTGACCAACCGAACCATTGTAGACTTGGGATTAGTTGAATCTCAAATGATTCCTTCTTATCTTTCAAGTATAGTTTCAGTTCATTATATGTGAATTTTAACTTATTGTTATGATTGCATCAAAACAATCATCAACAATTACTTGCAAAATCTGAATTGTCCTTCCCATTTCAGTGACAGTCAAAAGAGGACTTTGAAGCTGCAAGCTATTAAATACACCATTGTTCAAGGAGAACTATATTGGAAAAATCATGATGGTGTATTACTCAAATGTGTGGATGAAAACTAGGCCAAGGACATTCTAAATGACATACACCATGGAGCATGTGGTGGACATTATCCTACTTATACAACATCCCACAAAGTCCTCAGAGCTGGTTACTAGTGGCCAACTCTTTTCTCAGATGCACACAGAATGATAAGAAAGTGTGACCCTTGCCAAAGGTTCTCAAGAAAGCTAAAATATGATGGTGCATTGCCCCTCAGGACTATAACCGTGGAAGCTCCATTTTAGCAATGGGGAATTGACTTCATAGGGGAGATTGCAGAAAAATCTAGTGGGGACATAGTTGGATTTTGGTTGCCATTGACTACTTCACTAAATGGATTGAGGCTATCCCTACTAAAAAGGCTACAAGTAAGGTAGTGATGGATTTTATCCTGGAGAATATTATCATCAAGTTTGGGGTACTAGTCAAGCTAATTACAGATAATGCAATGTGCTTTAGATTAGGTGAATTTGTTGATTTTTGCAATAAATATGGAATTGACTTGTCTCACACATCACCATACCATCCACAAGGAAATGGTCAAGTGGAATCAAGCAACAAAAGGCTAATGAAAATCATCAAGAGTATAATGGATAAAAATAAGAAATCCTGGGATTCAAAACTGAAGTTGGCATTATGGGCTGATAGGGTGACAGTGAAAAGAGCCACTGGAAGGTCACCTTATGAATTAGTGTATGGTGCAGCAGCTAGATTGCCTGTGAATAACCTCCTACTGGTTTACAAGTTCATACAAAAGAATGATGGGGATGTTAATGATTCAATGACTGAAAGGATCAATCAACTGGTTGAGCTAGATGAAATCAGGGCAGAGGTACAAAAAATAAACATCAAGAAATAGCAAAAGGTGAAGTATCTGTTTGATAGAAGGGTTACAAGGAGAGGTTTTCAGATAGGTGATATGGTCCTTATGTGGAATACAAGGAACCAGGATAAGGGTAAACATGGCAAATTTGAACCCTTGTGGACAAGCCCATATCGAATTAGAAATATCTATGGAGGAGACTCCTACTTTCTCCGAGCCCTAAATGGTGAACTAATGGAATTGCCGGTGCACTGCAAATTCCTTAAAACCTTTTTCACATAAATGAGTAACTTGTGTGCACAATGTATAATAGTTGTAAATATTTTGTACATACCTTGTGTGGTCGGTCCTGTTTTGAATTTTGGGTTTTGTCTGATCTGCCCTGGAGAGATCTGGTTCTCGCTGCAGTCTTGCTCCTACACTTCTCCAATCGGAGCCTATGTTGGTAATAATTTTTGTTTAAGGTTACATGATGTGCACCTCCCTTGAAATCTAGAAAATTTCCTAAGTGTTGGACCCTCTTAGTGTTTTCAGCATCATCATGATATTTTGGAGGGGGTTGTCATCATCATCATCATGTTCCCAGACATCCCCCTGATGTTTCTTGCGAGGGTCATTTCTCCTCATGACCAGATATCTTGTGGGGGCTTCATGTTTTTGCCAGCCCGACATCCTTCCTGGAGGTGATATTTTAACATGAGTGATCTTAGTTCAAGATCATCCTGATGTTGGTGTTGAGAATTTGCTAAGTATGACCCGATGTCCCAAGGTCATCATATTTGAACATTGGGTGATCTTCGTTAAGATCACCCTGATGTTAGTTCATCACCTTATGTTTTAACTTCCTCGATGTTGCTAATGTCAAGATCTTGTAGAGGTGATATTTTCTTATCAGCAGCATGATTTTCAATTGTCGGGGTGATATTCTGAATATTGGGTTATCTTATGAATATCACCCTAGTCCTGAATGTGACGATGACATCATTAGGAATTTCATTGTTGGGGCAATATGTCTTTCAGCCTCATCATTTTCTAAGGATGGGGTGATATTTCTAGATATCAGGTGTGTTCTAACATCACCCCGATGTTTTATGGAGCTACAGTGCTACCTGATATTCTTGCGAGGGGTGATATTTCAAACATTCGGTGATCTTCCAAATATCACCCTACCCCGATATGATGATGATGTCCCCCAATTTTTCGAAGGGGTCATTTTCTAAGTTGTTCAATCTGACATGATATTTCTTGAGTTGAAGAGGTCATCATCATCATCCAGTCTACAGTGCACCCTCATATTTCTATGTCGGGGTGATACTCTAAATTCGGGTCATCTTCCGGATATCACCCTTGTTCTAAACATGATGATGACATCATCACGACATTCATATATCAGGGTGATATCTTTTATCTGGGTGATGTCAACAGGATTTTTGAGCATCTAAAGGGTGCATGCAGTAGAAGACATTGGCCAGACATTTGGTATCGGCAAGGCAGGAGGATCTTTCTCTGATGCATCAGGTTGTGTCGATGAAGGTGATTATCATGCGGGTGATATTGCAATGTGATGCTGATGTCAGGGTGATATTTTGAGTATCCAGATATCCTGGAGGATGATGATGATGAAGGTTTTATGCTAGGTGCCATCGGGAGCAAAATCACCGACATTATATATGTTAACGGCCTAGTATATAAAGTAATGAGGAGTTGCCATGGGGTGCATGTGGGATATTTTGATCCTGCATAATTTGAAATATCAGGATGAGGTATTTTGGTAGGAAAAGTTTGCGATGCATAGTATGATGTTTTTCCCAAGGCTGCGAGTTGCTGCGCCATTAATGGCAATTGTTACAGAGGTATGGGCTTTGGCATGGACGGATCTGGTACCTGATTGAAGTTGTACATCCATGGGTGATGGCGCAAGGCTCAAGATTTCTTCCTGTCTCCTCCCCTACCTGCTGCATTAGATGTTTGAGCGCCATTTTCTCAATGAGTTGTATCTAGTGGAATTTTGACTTTTGCCATGTAATTAATACGGAGGACCTTCCTTGCTGTATTTAGCAGGTTGTATTTCTCATTTGTAGGTTGTTGAAAACTGGACATATCTAGCTTTGTAATAAGATACAACTGGTTTTGGTTGCTCTATGCAGGAGGTCTTGTGAGTTTATGTATCTCTTGTTGTATGTCTCATGCATGAATCTACTGATTTCATGATTGATTTTATATGAGTAATGTTGTATCTGCATGTGTTTTGTTAATTTTGTCTCCAGTATTGCATGTATCTTTCTTCTAAATCTAGATATGTAAGGGGTGTCTGGTATTCTAGAATATAGAATTCCTGTATTGAATGCTTGATCTTTCAACTTCTACTCAAGGAGTAGATTAAAGTGTTTTCAGATTAAGTGTTGGGAAGGATATACTGCAATAGGGATGCCATAAGTAGAGATAACTTAACACTCTGTATTGGGAGGTATCTGTAAGGCAGATATCACACATATCCCCTTGAAATCCAGTTTTATTGTGTTCATGCTGATCATTCACAGGTGTATGTCTACTGACTCCAAGCCCTAGATAGGCACCAATCTAGCTCTGTGTTGAGCTTATACACCAGGTCCAGGTTTGCATCCAAACATAAATCAAACTCAAACTTCTAAATCAAACCATTAGGACTATAGAAGTAGTTTAGGACCAAGATCCTCTGATTTACAACTGAACATGAGCCCAAAGCTAGCCCCTTTGCACTTATCTCACAGTTTTGGTCTTCACACAGGAGGATCTATCTGCTTTGTATCAACATCCCAAGCCAACCCACAAGCATTTTCTCATGGGTGTTGAATAGGGAATACCCCCCTAGGTTTTGCAGAGCTTGAAGAAGAAGAGGAGATAAAAATAGAGTCTATCTCCTATACTGTTGGCCCCTGCCCCAGAGATCCTGTTGATCACTAATGGCTACCTTGTAGGGAAATCTGGGAATGAGCATCCAGTCAGGGAAAAAACCAACATGTTCCATAAACCCAAGGCTATTAGGTGAGTCATTGTGAAAAATCACTTTAGTTGAGAAAAGGCACCATGATGGAAAGGATAGCACAAACCTGATCACCGGTGCTCCTCAAAATGAATCATAACCTATATAGGAATTTGTTCTCACCACTTGAATCTTAACTATTTGGTTATTTTCTTAGGGTGATGAGTTGCAACATCTTGACTAACAAAAACAAAACTCAATAGGCAAACAAATAAACAAAACAAAACTGTACAAAAAACTATACAATATGCACATTATGATACATTTGACCTATATGACACTATTTCAAGCTTGAAAATAATGCTTGAGGAACTGTCTATTAACTGGCAATGGGACATCCTCACCAATTAAAGTCTTGAGCCTATAAGTGTTGTCTCCTAAAATTTCTGAAACTTGAAAAGGACCTATCCAAAGTTTATCAAATTTACGATGATGCCCTTTCCTTTCATGTGCTTTATCCCACATAAGGACTAAATCTGAAATTCTAAAAGCCTTAACTCTAGATCTTTTGTCAAACTAACGCTAACAACAACTTGATGTTTAGCAAATTGATCAATTGCTCTATTCCTTTTTTCTTCTAGATACATTAACTGAAGCAACCTGACTTCTTGTTTGTTATCTATACCTAGATACTCTTGTGCAAATTACAATGTGGGGTTTTTTAGGTTAACAAGGAGGATGGGATCCACCCCATGTACTAGGTGAAAAGGAGAATTTCCTAATGCAACCTTCATCTTGGTTCTATCTACCCACAATGCATATTTTAATAGGGTGTTCCACTCCCTTGGGTTCTTTTCTATCAATTTCTTTATGATGTTCAACAAGTTCTTGTTTGTAGATTCTACTAATCCATTCCCTTTAGGATAGTAATTTGAAGAAAACTTCAAAATAATTCCATGGTCAAAAGCCCAACTTGATAATCTTATCGATGCAAAGGCAGATCCATTGTCACATACTAAAGCGTAAGGGACTCCATACCTGGTTACTATGTTGCTTTCTAAGAAATTGATCACATCCTCAACATTACATGTCTTACTACTGATAGCTTCAGTCCACCTGGTACAATAATCAATAATAGTCAACACATACCTATCACCTAAAGATGATGAAGGGTTGATAGGTCATATGAAATCCATCCCCCATTGAGCAAATGGGTGCATCTCCATCACTAGTTGCAAGGGCTGAGCAACATACCTTTCTCTATTTGAAGCAACCTGACACATATGACAACATTCGATGTGTTCAACAGTATCTTTGAAAATAGTGGGCCAGTAATACCTTGCTCTGAGGATAGCATGAGTGGTAGCTAAGTATGATCCATGTGCAGTTCCAAACTTGTCATGTAATTCTATTAACACTTTGTCTGCTTCTTTCCTTTCTAGGCATCTAAGGTATATTCCCTCATAGTTCTTCTTGAAAATAATTCCTCCTTTTATCATGTACTTATGTGATCTTATCTTCAAGGCTCTCCTCTGCGAGGCATGCAACCTTGAAGGACATCTTCCAGTAATCAAGGTATGCCTGATGTCTGAATACCATTCTCTAGTTCCCTTTGTATTTATGACATATTGCTGGCTCATGATGTTAGGATCAATTTAAGATATCATCTGACTCAAGGCTTGTCCTCTTACTAATTTCATGGGTGTTATGTCCAAATCATACTCTTGGAGGACAGCTATCCATTTGGCTCTCTTTTCACCTAGTTCACTTTGCATTAAAAGCATCTTTACTGCTACATCTGGTACTACAACGATCACTTTACTTCTCAAGATGTAATGTCTAAACTTGTTGACTGATTAGACTAGAGAAATTGCTTGTCTTTCAACATCCATATATCTATGTTCTGCATCCTTGGAAAGACAACTCATGAAAGCTATAGGCTTTTCTTCTTTAGCCTCATTTTTTTGTGTTAATATTGCTGCAAACGTATGCTCTGAAGCAAATGAGTATATGTAAAAATATTTCGTATAATCTGGACTAATTAGAATAGGAGCATTAGATATAGCTTTCTTGATATCTTCAAAATCTACTCTAGCTACAGGTGCCCACTCAATTTTAACATCCTTCTTGAGCATTGCATTCAATGGTCTGACAATCTCTACAAAACCAGTAATGAACTTCCTAACGAAATTGATCTTACCAAAATATGATTTGAGCTCTTTCTTACTCCTAGGGAGTTGTATCTTCATGATTGATTCTACTCTCATAGGGTGAATGATGATCCCATTCTCTATTATCAAGTGACCTAATAACTTCCCTGTGGTTATCCCAAATATATATTTCTTAGGGTTTAAGGATATTCCATAATGTTCACATTTCTTTAGTACTTTCCTGAGGTCTTCTACATGATTCCCTCTCTCTTTAGAGAAAACTGTCAAGTCATCCATGTATATGACGATGCATTTACCAATTAGTCCCCTGAAGTCTATATCCATTGCTCACTGAAAGGTGGCTCCAACATTTATCAATCCAAAGGGCATGCACCTATAGGAAAATATTCCCCACTTTGTGGTGAATGCAATCTTCAATCTATCTATCTTGTCTACCATCACTTGGTTGTAACCTAAAAAACCATCCAAAAATGACATCATCTTTTCACCATTTACAATCTGCAAGACCTCATCCAGAGAAGGCAAAGGATAATTATCCTTTTCAGAAGCTCTATTTAAATTTATAAAGTCTACGTACAACCTAATGTCACCATTCATTTTCCTTATTGGGACCAAGTTAGCCACCCATGTAAATGTCTCACAAGAAATATGATTCTGGCATTAAGCAATTTCTTCACTTCTTCAAAAATGATGGGCTCCAGCAAAGCATTAATAGGTCTTTGTTTCTGTCTAAAGGGCTTGACATTTGGATTTAATAGTATAGTATGAGTGATGATTAAAGTATCATAAGTTTTCAACTCATCATATGTTTAGGCAATAACATGAATATAATCTTTAAGTGCTTGGGTTATTCCTACCATTTCTTCTTCTGTACACACCTTTTCAATCAGGACATTCCTTTTCTCTACATCATGTCCTATGTTAACTAATGACTATTCCCCTCCATCTACTTTAGGGAGATCTTTCTATTTCAGCATGTTATCTAAATCAAATGCTCTTTCCAATTCTATCATTCCTTTAGGAATCTTGTTAGTGGGCAGCTCTATGATTTCTTCTTCTTCCCAGGTATGATCTTCCACATTTCTTTCATCTATGATTTGTGTATCAAACACATCTCTATTGGATATGAAATCTAAAATGTGATGGTCATCATCAAACACTTGAAGGTTAACTACATTGTCTGGTATAGAGGGTACTGAACTAATATAACTAAAAATCTCTTCAAACTAGATATGGATAACAGTTCCAAAGTACTTGTGGCTTGGGCCAAGGCATTTGCCCTGTGATTTTGTTTTCTAGGCACATGGGTGATGTTAAATGCATCAAAATCTTCTATCAGATCTCATATCCTATGTCTATAATTAGACAACTTCTTGTCATTACAAGAATACATGCCCCTTACTTGTCTTACTACCAATTCTGAGTCTCCATAGACATGTAAAATCTTTACTTTCTTTAAAAGCACCTGCCAAGCTTGTGACACCAGGATGTGTTCTCCTAATAAACATAGAAGTTAGGGGATCTAATGTTGAGTAGTATATACTCCTAGCAGCTTCATCTGCTATAGTATAGGGAGCAACTAGCTTTGAGAGCATCTTTTGGAACCTTACATTGAAATTGGCAATAGGTTCTCCCTCAAATCTCTTGATTGTGGCGAAGAGATGATAATTCATTGAAGGATCTATAGGTATTTTGAATCTATCCTTAAAGGCTTTCTCCAAGGCAGCCCATGAACTGACTGAACCCTGACCAAGACTAATATACCAATTATATGCCTCTTCCCCTAAGGAAAATGGAAATAACTTGCATACCACATCTTGATGTTTAATTCTTGCTATACAATAGGCTTCCTTGAATGTTCTAATGTGATCGTTAGCATCCTGATATGGATGATATTTAGGACAAATCTTATCAAGATTTTTAGGTAAAGGATGATATGCAATGAAAGTTAGAGGTGACTCTACAGTAAAGAATAACATTGTGACTGGTGGAGGTTGGATTGGGGGTGTGACAGGTGGTCCTGTAGGTATTAGCAACACCATAGGAGTTGTTGGAGTGTGTTTTGGTGAAGCTCCTGATGCACTAGAACTAGGAGAATGATGAATATCTATTGTTCTAGGTCTGAGTCCCCAGATAGGCAATCTTCAAAGAGTCCACTGGATCTGGACTTGGTATTTGGCCTAAGAGCCAGGATTTCATGAATTTAAGAAAATATGGCTTGTTTACTATAAAGGTCAGCTAAAAAACTCAAGCAAAGGATGTATTTATGATCAGAATCTAAAATTGACTAGATATTTATGCAATATTTGTAAAAATGATGCAAATATGAGGTGATGTGAGAATTTTGGATACAAGCGACAAGATATCAGGTCTCTTGAGCAAATTACTTCAAAGCTTTACCAAAAAGACTTGAAAGAGAACTTATCTTTTGAATATCACAGCGAATGACCACAAAGCTTGAAATATTTACTCTCAATTTTGAAAACTTTGCAAAGGACAAGGATAAACAGACTCAAAACAACAAATCTTTGCACACGAATTGAAGTACAAAGCTGTGCCAATCTTACCTTTTCTTCTATGACATTGAATCAGAAAAATGTACTGTATTGCCCTCCTTCTAGTACCAATTTATGTTGATGATGATTGTTAGTCATAATAACATGCATAAAAATTTGCACAACAAACCTTTATTATCTTGTTAAGTACGATCAACTTAAGATAAGTTGATGACTCCAAGTCTCTGTTGATCAAGTCGTGATTGTCTAAGGTTACTTAGAGGTTGATGTGACATGCAGTTTTCCATTTCAAGGGGTCTTACATTCATTCAGGTGATCGGTATTGCACTGTATACTGTAAATTCACTCCACAGAGAGGTCAATTCTACTCTATTTTCAAAGACTGTTGAGATATTTGTAAGTTTGATCAATTCTTTTGATCATTAATCATTGTAAACTTACTCCTTCTTCTACACTGTATATCTATTTAAATGATGTGTCTATAAGTAAATATTTATATGTATTTCATGGATATTTATCTAAATTTGCATGATATTTATCAATTTGACATGCTTTTACTCCAAATATGCTCTGTATTTTTAATTGCCTACGGGATATCTACATATTTCATGTTTTATTTACTTTTTATTGTATGTTATTTGCAATTATGGAGATGATCTGTAATGAAATTCAAGGAAATTAAAAAGAATACTTCTACTTTTAGTGAACCTTTAGTTATTGAATCACATACACACAAGATACATTCATGGAGAGAAGAAATCAAACCATAGGTCACCAAGTCGTTCCATAGCTAGATATGGTTGATGCTAACTTCAAAGGAACTAGGAATGAAAACAATAAATGCAGGATGAAAAGCACTCCAAGGGACGCAGCTAATCAATGCATATATCCAGATTTCAATCACATATTACTCAAGATTTACAATGATTTGTAATCAAAATAGCTTCTCTTTCATTAAGTATGCAAAACATGTATATTTACAATAACTTTGAAATAAGTCCTAAACTTTTCAGCAATTAGATTTCAATTAAGTTTCGAATGACTAAAAGATTACACCCCTACACCTTTTATAGAATAAGGTGAGGAGGCAGTTACAATTGACCAACGGTCAAGATTTATCAATTCAGATCAATGGTTGACAATTCTCCTATGACTTAGTCAACTTTATCTCATGGCATAGGTTGCCAACTGGAAACCATCTTTATGACTCACTATTAATGAGTACCTTATACATATGTTCACTTATTGATGCATCTTCATTCATTCTTTAGGTTCTTCTTCTTCATTTTCTTCTTCTTCATCATTCTCTTCATCTTCATCACTTTAACCATCACTATCACTCTAATATGCATCCTCTTTCATGTGGACCTTTACTGCTGTCCTGATATGTTCATATGCTTGTACTATTTTATCAAACTCTCCCCCGTCCTGGATTCTAGGTTTTGCTCTTGCATGTTTATGAGATTGGAATTTAGCCTTGAGAGCTTCCATCTTACCTTTCCTATTGTTTAATGTCTAATTGTATGTTTCTACTTTAACTTTTATCCTCATAATTTTATTCATTACTTCTTCTGTCTGGTGGGTGAGAGGGTCATCTGCTACTGATTTAAAATTATCATGCATAGCTTTAATAGCAAAGTCTACATCCCGATTGTAAATTTTGTCCTCTATTTTCCCTTCCAAGGCCTCCAAGATTTCTGCTTCATATCCCATCATGCTATGTAATTTAACACTAATATCCCTGAGTTTACCACTGCACTTCTTCAAGACATCACACTAAAACCTAATATCTTCATACCATATACTTTTCAGTAGGGCAGAATTATTATCCAATACTTTATTGCTTATCAAAATTTGTGAATCAATTCTATTCATTTCACTCAGAGCTATCAGGTCCTTTTCCTATTGGAATGACTATTTTCCTGTATCATTATGCATTTTATCTACCTTCCTCTTTAGACTACTAAAAGAATTCCACCTCTATAGAGAGGTTATCAATACATCTTCAGCCCCAGTGAGAGCTGAAAACATCCATTTTTCCATCACCATTGCCTCATGTTTCATCAGGTCCAATTTGGTGACCTCTTCCTATGATATGACAGTCAATGGGACTTCAGGATCAACTGGTACATTATTAGGGTTAATTAACCCTTTTATGAAAGAATATAATTGATCAATATGCTCCTTATGTATTTTATTCTTCTCTTTTTCCTTCTTCACCCTTTGGGTTAAAGAATCAATAATATCCTTTCCCTCTTGACTTTCCTAGTCTTCATTAGCAAAACCCAGATCAACAATTGTGATTTGGAATTCCTCCAGGCTAATTTTGCCTTTTTCCTTTTCAACTGTGGGAAGTACTATCTGTGCAGTTCTTCTACCTATCGTAGGATCTCTTTTTATGGCAGATGTTAATCTGGCCTTCCTCTTTCATTTCATCATTTTTTTAGCGAACAAGGTAGAAACATCAAACTCTTGAATTTCTAACGCTTGTTCCATACTTATTTTTTTTTCTAGCCAATGAGGTACATCACCTCTAGATCCTTGGTGGCCTTTGTTAATATCATGTATGCCCTATTCTCCAGTGTCCACTTCTATCCTTGTTGGAGAAGGCACATTCTTGATTTCTTCCTCATGTAGTTCCTCATGAGGGGGATCTTGTTGGAGTTCTTCCTGTTGAGGGGTTGCCTTCTGCAAAGGAGGACCCTGTGGAATTTTCACATTCTAATCCTGTGCTTGATCTTGTACTCCATCCTTCGAATTTTTATCTTCTTTGTTATTTTTCTCATCTAGTAGCATATTATTATTTTTTTCATCTGTAGGTGTCTCATGTTGTTACTGACTCTGATCATGAGCAATGCCATCCTTCCCTATATGCTCTGCCACTTCAGTCTTCTTTGGTTCCTCAGGTGCACCTATTTCCTTACTTGGGCTTATGTCACCCCTATATGTTAAGTCTACGACTGCAGGACTAGTCACCTACACAACCAAATTGTCGAGCCCTATCTGTGCTACCTTGTTTCATTTCTTCTATTTTCTTTACTTCCTCCGACACCGTCATCTGTGCTAATGGAGTTCCATGAGGGGTCATGCGGGTGTTGGAAACCAAAGTTTCCATTTGTTGAGAGGCCACATTCTAAACAACCTCATCATCAGACAAATCTATTGTATCCTCTAAAGAGAAAGGAATACCCTGACTTGTTTTAAACATTTGTCTCGTCTGCTCTTTCACTTTCTATGTTTTGAATTTAATTATGGTGGGAAAAGGAACATCATGTTGTAGTTCCTTCCTGAAAAATTCACCACCGGCTCCTCTTAATATGATGGGGTCAGCACGGATATCTCCCCTCATGGTCATTCTTTGTTTCTTGGGTGGTGACATTAGCGGCATCCCCCTCCTCTTTTTGCTAGCTACAAGCAAGTCATCACCTCCAGGTTTCTTATTTAACTGTTCTTCTTCCAAAGGGACTCTCTCTTCCACTTCCTGTTATAGAGTCTGGCCTTCCACCTGCACCTCTATAGTTTCAATAGTCGGCTTCAAAATTCTTTTGGTTTTTGGTTTTTCAATTAGAGGTTGTGCAGATGACGTAGATACCTAAGCTGATGTAGATGCACTTGCAACCATAGTTGCAATCCTCTCAATTATCACCCCCTTTGGTTCATCTTCACCTTTATTACCCTTAG
Source organism: Cunninghamia lanceolata (assembly GCA_027924645.1). Taxonomy (NCBI): domain Eukaryota; kingdom Viridiplantae; phylum Streptophyta; class Pinopsida; order Cupressales; family Cupressaceae; genus Cunninghamia; species Cunninghamia lanceolata. Next base: position 4,687,502 of record BSBN01000165.1, on the reverse strand, counting down.
GGAGGATTCTCCTTTGTTTTCTTGTAGGCAATCTTTCCCCATTGGATTTTCTCTTTTCAGTGAGGAAATCATCATATTTCTCATCAGACACCTCCTGCCTCTTCTTCTTGGTATCAACTATAAGGGCAACACCCCTTTTCTTTAATTTGGATATCTCTTCATCTACCCAGGCCTGGGTTAGCTAGATCACTCCACTTGTTAGTTGATCTAAAGATATATCTTCCTGTTGTGTAAGATCTAGGGCTGATATGGTGTCATTATACACCTTTTTGTCCTCATATTCATTGGACATGATTTTCCCATCATCCTTATGCAGTTGTACTGGCACCAGGATGCAGTCAGAGGTTGTGATTTGATTCAAGGTGAGTCTTTGATATTTCCTTCTTCTCACCTTAGCTTCATCATCACAATCGGTCCAGAAGTCTTCTAGATGCTTTTGATGTATTGGTTTTCCTAGTATCTACTGTATCCTGCCATAAGGATCATATGATCTGGCTAGAGGAAATTGCTGTAAATACATCAATTTTAACACCCTAATGACATGCTTTATGCTCTCTAAATCTGGACACATGTACCAGCCCATGGATACTGGAAATAAAACTGGAGGTATCTTCTTTTGTACCTTGTAGGCTTCAACTATTGTGGATACCTTCCTAACAAATTCCATCAAGACGACCCCATTAGTGGGGTATCTTGGAAACATAAGAGGCTATCCTTCAAATCCTTCTATCTTGATGTACAAGAAAGTGGCAAACTGGATAAACTAGGCCCCATGCCGATAAACAATTTCTTGAGCTTCCATGCTTAGCCTTTTAGTCCTATCCTCCTCCATAGTTCTGACCAGATGCATGGAGAATGCATCATTTACCAATTTGTAGTCTAGGAGGTATGCCTTCCTTTGCAATTGGGGATAATGATCCCATATGTGTGCATCATCAACATCACCACCAGCCTTACCCACTATCCTCAAAGCATCAAAAGATCCTTTATATGCACATGAGTACACCACATATGAAGTCATGTAAAATAAACATGTTTGTCCTCCCAGGCTCCTCATTCCCTCATCCAATGCATCACTGATCATCTTAGCCCATAGTGGCTAGTTATCTGCATATAAGACCATCTGGATGATCCCAAACATCTAGTTCTCAAAATTTTCATAATGAGGCCTGCCAGTCATCCTGCTCAGTAGAGCAATCATATATTGGTACTCATCATCAAAATCAAACTTATACAAATGCACGGGTAGTTTGGCTGAGGCAGCATATGTGCTACTCTTTGATCTCCATTAGTATATCCTCTTCCTTGCATTTTTCTTGTTATTGTTATACTCTGTTTCCAATTTGTGTAGGTCCACACTCACTACCTTCTTCCCAACTGGCAAATTAAAAGTTGCTTTAATGCCCTTGACTGAGAAGTCTACATATATCCTCCTATGTTTCTCTACCTATCTAGTTTCAGGGTTGTAATTTCTTGTGCACTCTACTACCAGCTCCGGAGCATCCATAGCATACGAAAAACTGGCTGCATGCCACATACCTAAGGCATACACCCCATCCAGAATGGGATTGTCCTTATCATGATCCAATCTTGTCGATCATACTACCAGGTCCATATCCCCTTGGTGTGTATCACCAATAACTCTGTACTTGAACTGCACCCCCTCAGGCTGGACAAACATAGGCTTAAGGAACTCTGCCTCATACCTATTTCTTCTGAGATCTGCCATGGATTCCTGTAATAAACATGATATGTTTCACCCTATAGTGTCCACATGCATTTCTACATCATGTACTTATATAATGTATACTCTATATATTATTCCTCACTTCATCATGATACATATTATCACAAAGCCAAACCACAGGAGAAACAAATACTCTACTTGAAAATACAAAAAATGACAATAGGAGGGTTTACAGTTACTTACCTAACAATGCTTTCTTTTGGATTAGATGATTGATTACGGAGAGGGGATATAAATGCTTAAGATCACCTATTCCATTACGTTGAAGGATCCAATCCGTTGACAGGTAGCTATTTGAGGGTTTGACTTTGGAGCTTTGTAATTTCTCAATTTATTGTAAGGTAAATGAAAATAACCTTTGAATTTTACCATTAAAGAAGATCAATAGGACAGATTAGGGTAAAAATGCATTGTCCTGATCAAATCTGTTGATCATCTGTAGGGAATCTGTAGATGCTAGCAAGTGTCTAATTTATATTTGTAATCAGCGAGAATTCATCTACCGCATTTAATTATATTTAATGTTAAAAGGGGGTGATCTTCGAAAGATTAGGGGATATCAAAATATGACTCCTCGGACAAAATGACCCCCTACTTTTGAGTAGAATAACTGAATGCAAAGGATCAGGTGATATGGTCAATGTTTGACCATGTGTATATTAGGTCATGAAATTAAGATCAAGAGCTATTTAAAATATGACCCCCTTAGAAAAGATCGGGGTGACATCATTATGTCGACGACATTGTTTAATCATTATGTTTGAATGACATCATCGTCATAGTAAATAATATGGACATCAGATATATACCTCCCTACGGATAGATGGAATAATGACATCATCATCGGCGTGATTTCCTTCATTCATTGGACTTGGATGATGTCACCATCATATTGGCATAGGGTGATATTTACAAAGACGGTGATATTCGTAAGATGACTGATATTTGAAATATGACCCCTCGTGAGATAATTGAAGTCTTTTGACAGGTAAATATTAGCTTACTTAAAGTTGGCATCTGTACATCGCACACCGGGTGATTATCAAGTGATAATCCTATATCAGGGTGATCTTATCTAATATGATTGATGTTTGAAATATGACCCCCTCCCTACGTGGGATATCAGGTTTGACCAAACTTTGACTCAACATAACTTGCTTCACTTAGACAATTTTGGGGTGATCTAAAAGGCAAACCTGCTTGGAATTTTGTATACTTTCCAACCATGAGGTTAATAATGTGAATTACTAGCTTTGAGAACTGACCTCATCACAATGACAAATCCACCCCCTTTTCAAGGTTACATGCATGACTGATTTTACCAAACCGCCCAAAGCAAAAAATAAACAAGTGAAGGTAGAAAGAAAAGTTGGGTCCCTATTTTGTCAAGGCAAAATGGGGCGTGTTGTGTAACCACACAACACACTATTATGGACAATGTGCCGAGAGTTTGTGAGAAAACACTATCCCAATCAAAATTTATGCATCTTTCATCATCTTCATGCTTGGAGATCAATCAGACAATTTTCTCTGAGTAACATTTGGCAATGTAATCAGTTTTAAAAGTTTTTGGCATTCGTGAAGTTATTAGTCTCCAACAATGCCGATGAGAGGAGAAGTTTACTTGTGTCATCAAGGAATATGAACTTTATAAGTGTTTGCTTCGCATGCTGTCAATACAGTGATTACTTCTTCTATCAAAAGGTGTATTGGAAACTATTGTTGGCTAAAACAAAAGTTTTTGAAATTAGTTTCAAACATTGATGGACACTTGAACTTATCATCAGAGAATTTAAATACTTCCAAAAGTGTCTTGCCATATGAAAGAATGGGTGTCTCGTGAGATAAGTTTATTATGATGAACATAATACATGGTTTTATAATCATCTTCAGAGGCAACAAGGTTTTAAAAACTAACAATCTGCAAGCTCTACTCCATAGTGGATAAGCATTTGGCTAAAGTACCAATATGAGTTATGAACTCATCATCATCCTCTGATATAAAGCTGTGAAACTATGTTCTAATGCTCGTAAAAGTTGCAAACTTGTATTCAAGTGTCAAATCAAAGTTATGATCTCATGTTTAACTATGGATGCAAGTTTTGAAAGCTACTTCTATAATTATTAAGAAGCCAAAACAAAAGGAGGTTCATAAAAGACAATCTCCCAAGTTATAAAATATTGAAAGTTTCAAAGTAACGGGTAAAGAAAGTTTTACCATCGGTGAAAGCACAAAGTTTAAAAAGCTCCTAATATCTCTGATGAGTTTTAAAGCATGCTCAAAATGCCAATGAAGAATATAATCAAACTTATTAGCAATCTCACTGAGTTTCAAAACTAATTCAAACTACCGACAAAGTTTGTGAAGCCATCCTAAAGAGTCGACAACTTTAGAAAAAAAAAGGGAGGTAGTTTTTATGACTACAAGTAGTTATTATAACTACTTAAGGATTGAGATCTACACAAAATTGATTCATGGTAAAGGCTTTTAAACTTGTTGGTAATTCAGGTGTCTCAACCTTGGTAATTCTCTACATTTGTAATGTTTGTATTTATTATTCAATTGCCTATGTTGTAAATAATGGGAAATTCCACTTTGTCATATTGTGGGATGTGGCATGGTGATGTGTCAATCCTACATGGATTATGACAACTTGTTATTTTGTCCTCACATGAGGAGATAGGTGTCCCACTTAGTGGTAGGAATATTTTGCCATGTGTCGGCATCTTCTATGTTGTGTAAGGAACATTTGACCAAAATGGTTATGACAGATTCCTATGACGAATCTATGACATGTAAGAGTCGAGAATAGAAGGTTATAAGACAGGTAATGACATGTCTCATGTAGCATTTTTAAATTGTAAGGAAAGCAAAGGTGCAGAAAACAGCTTCCCTAATGAAAATTCCAAGGGGAAAATGCAGACAGGTAACTTTCAATATGAAATAATTAGATAAATACACCAGAGAAACAAAATAGACAAAATAGACTCCAGTATTATGTGGGAAAACCCTTTCGGGTAAAAAACCCACCACCACAATAGAACAATCTTTATTATAGTAAAACAGAATATACAATAAAGATCCCCTGTTCTAATGTTCAGGTATCGGTCACTTTTACAATTTGTACAAAAACTATTTATATCAACTGCACATTCTATAGATAAACTTGTACAAATTAAACCTCTTTATCATCCAACAACGATGCCAGCAGATCAGTTTTATAACATCAGTCTGCGAGAGCAAAAAATGGTTACTCGACTATTACCCTAACTGAATGATTCACCTTCCCCATTGTCGTTGTTGCTCAACAGTCATAACTGTTCACATTCCATGAGATGAATTATCCCACATGCACCAGGTCGCATATACTATTATGGTTTATAACCACAAAAGATCAAAATGACTATCATCAACAATTTTGTTGCCAACAAAGATAGTCAAAAACTCATCGGGATAACCTTCATCATTGGTGAACTATTCAACACTTACTCCAATGGATCCTTGTCTCACCAATGCCAATGCTATGCTAACCCTTCATCAGAGTGACTGGTAACTTCAGAGAGACATCTCAACACTGGGCCGATTATAGTTCTTACGCCGATGATCCATTGATCCCAACGCACACTTCCATCAGAGTAACTCAATACTATCAGAACGACCACCATGAGTTTACCCGAAGCCCAACCTTATGCCGATGGACTTCTCACATACGTATGACCCTCATTGATTGGAGAAGTAACTTAAGACTGTGCCGATATAGTAAGTCTGCCCGATAGCTTGTCCCTTCATCAATGTGAACAAAACTATCAATGTAACATTCACTAGTTCTGTCGAAACTCTAGTGTGGCTGATGACCAATGAAAGAAAGAGGTTCCAAGCAATAACTTGAGACACTAGGTCTCTTCAATCTCCCACTTGTTGAAGAGATTATTGCTAACCTCTTAATCCTCAAAAGGATTACTAGTTTTGTTAAGGCATCAGCGACATTTTCTAAAGTGTCAACTTTTTCTAGCTTTACCTTCCTGTCTTCCACCATATCACGAACAAAGTGATATTGGACATCAATATGTTTTGTCCTAGCATGAAATGTAGGATTTTTCACCAAACATATAGCACTTTGACTGTCACAATGAATTTGTATTTGTCTTGCATTAAAACCAACATCAAAACACAACCTCTTCAACCAAACAGCTTCTTGGCATGCACGAGTAGCTGCCATGTACTCTGCCTCTATTGTGGACAAAATGACTATAGCCTGTCGCTTTCTCATCCAACTAATAGCACCACCATTTAACGTGAATACATATCCACTGGGAGATCTTCTACTATCAATGTCCCCTGCCCAATCAAAATCAACATATCCCTGAATACTGATAGATCTCTTAGATCCATCTAAGTTTCCATGATAGCAAATAGTATGATTAGAAGTTCCCTTCAAATACCTCATAGCTCTTTTCACAGCATCCCAATGTGATCTGCCTGGATTTGCCATAAACCGGCTCAAAACTCCCACTGCTTGGGCAATGTCTAGTCTGGTACAGACCATTGCGTGCATTAAACTACCAAAAACACTTGCATAAGGCACTTTTTTCATGTTGTCAATTTCATTCGAAGATTCTGGACAATCTTCAATAGATAGTTTCATTCCCTGCAAAATTGGAACAACTAGTTGTTTGGAATCAGACATATTAAATTTATCAAGAACATTAGTAATATACTTGCTCTGGCTGAGCCAAAGCTTTCTCTTAGATCTGTCCCTTTTGATCTCCATTCCCAGAATGCACTTTGCTACCCCTAGATTCTTCATTTCAAATTTCAAGGACAACTAAGATTTTAAATCTAAGATCATCCCCTTACCATTGCCGATGAACAACATATCATCCACATACAGTGCAATTATAAGAATCTAATCACCTTCAATTTTATAATAGACACAGTGATCAGATTTAGATCTCACATATCCTAAAGATAACACATACATATCAAACTTCAGATACCACATTCTAGGAGATTGTTTCAAACCATAAAGAGACTTTTTAAGTTTACATACCAGATGTTCTTTTCCTTTTACCACAAAATGCTCTGGCTGGGACATATAAATTTCTTCTTCAAGGTCCCCATGAAGAAATGTTGTCATCACATCCATCTGCTCAATTTCAAAGTCATATGCTGCTGCAAGTGACAAAAGAAATCTAATGGATGTCAGCTTAGCTATAGAAGAAAAAATTTCTCCATAATCAATACCTTCCTTTTGGGAATACCCCTTAGCAACCAGTCTTGCCTTGTACTTATCAACACTACCATTTGGACCATATTTCCTTTTAAATACCCACTTGCAGCCCACAGGTTTTCTACCTTCAGGTAAGGGCACCAGATCCCAGGTTCCATTCTTCTCCAATGATTTCATTTCACTATCCATGGCTTCCAACCAAGAATCTGAATTAGGTAAACTAATAGCTTCTTTCATAGTCCTAGGTTCATCAGTATTAGTAAGTAAAGCATAGGCACAACTTGAATTAAGTATTGAAAATCCATACCTATCTGGTTGTCTTCTTTCACGTGTAGACCACCTCAAAAGCTGAGGTGCAGGTTCAGGTTCTTGCTCTAGATCTAAATCTTCAGAGCTACTCGAACTCACATCTGAACCATCTACACTTGGTGTTTGTTGTTCCTCTTTTATAGGGGTTAGAGGAATATTCACAACACTCTTTTCTTTCTTCTTTGTTGTCTTCTTTGGCTAAGGATCAATAACCAAAGGTTTCAACTCTCTAAAAATTACATTCTTGTTGTAAATTACTTTTTCCGTTTCAGGATTCCAAAGCTTGTACCCTTTAACACCGACTCCATAGCCAATAAAGATACATTTGATTGCCTTGTTATCTAAATTAGATCTTTTTACCTTAGGAATATGAGCATATGCCTCATAGCCAAAGACACAAAGATGTCTTAGAGAGGGCTTCTTTCTAGACCACGCTTCCATAGATGTCTTATCAACCAATGCTGAAGTAGGAGAAGGATTCAACAAGTAACAAGTTGTAGCTACTGCCTCAACCCAAAACTTTTGTTCAAGCCTAGCATAACTCAACATACTTCTTGCTTTCTCTATCAACGATCGATTTAACCTTTCAGCAACTCCATTTTGTTGTGGAGTGTAAGGTGTAGTCTTATGCCTTTTAATTCCATGGTCTACACTATACTTATCAAAATCTGCATTGCAATATTCACCACCATTATCCGTTCTCAAACATTTTATTTTTCTACTAGTCTGATTTTCCACAAGAGTTTTAAATTCTTTAAACCGACTAAACACTTTTGATTTATTTTTCATAAAATATATAAATGCCCTCCTTGAATAATCATCAATAAACGATATGTAGTATCTTGATTTGGACATAGAAGGAACATCAACTGGACCAAAAACATCAGAATGTACATAGTCCAGAACACCAGAAGATTTATGAGAACTAGAGTAAAAAGAAACACGGTTCTGTTTTCCATATATACAATGTTTGTAGAAATTGAACTCCAGATTACAATCAGTTAGCCCATCTACCAGGTTTTTGTTCTACAAGGTTTTTAAACCTTTTTCACCTATGTGACCAAGTCTATGATGCCAGAGCATTGTTTTCTCTGCAGGAAGTTTAACTTCCATAGAGTTTACATCATGTCTCACAATAGTAGCTTCTTCAAATTTTACATAGACATTATTACAGCACACTGGTTTTGCATCTAACCTATACAGAGTTCCAATGCGCTCACCCTTTGCCAATACAATAGAACCTCTAGTCATTTTACAACCACCATTTACAAAAGTAACTTGCACTCCAACATCATTAAGCTTACTAACAGAAAGTAAATTTTGACCCAGACCTAGTATGTGAAGAACTCCATTCATTCCCTTTATCTTGCCATCTGGGAATTGGATTCTAACTCGTCCTCGGCCAACAATTTCCAATGTTGAATCACTTGCCAGGAACACCTTCCCACCAGCATACGGTTCATACTTAGTGAACCACTCTCTGTGAGATGTCATATGAAAAGATGCTCCTGAATCCACCAGCCAAACATCTTTAGATGCAAGCGTTGCCAAAGCAACAATGAAAGCATCAACATCACTCTATGAAGAATCAGAGTCAGAGAAGCTCTTCTTCTTCTTCTTCTCCTCTTTGCATTCTTTCTTGATGTGACCTTTCTACCCACAATTCCAGCACTTCACCTTGGACTTCTTGCTAAGAGATTTTGATTTCCCCTCTGATTTGGACTTAGACTTCTTGTCCTTCTTGCCTCTTTCCTTTGATCTACCTCAAACAGACAGAGCCTCTTTGGCCATACTAGAAGACTTCCTCTGCATCTCTTCAGACAACAGTGAGGCAACAACAGTTTCTATTGAAAATGTAGTTGTTGTACTTCCAATAGCCATCACCAGATGGTCCCATGAGTCAGGTAAGGAACACAACAAAAACATATAGCGGTCCTCCTCTTCTATTTTTACACCTATAGATGTCAACTGAGTAACAATCGTATTGAATGTACTCAGATGTTCTGCTATAGATGCACCTTCATCCATCTTTAAAGAATACAATTTCTTTCTGAGGAAAAGTTTATTCACCAAGGACTTGCCCTGATAAATATTATTCAACTTCTTCCACAAATCACTTGTAGTCTTCTCCTCATGGACATTCAATAGAACAGAGTTAGATAAACTCAATCTTATCAGTCCTTTGGCTTTCCTATTTTCTAGATCCCAATCTTCTTGCTTCATGGCTGTAGGTTGAGTTCTAGACACAGCAACCCAAAGATGTCTATAGACCAGCATGTCTTCAACTTTAAGTTTCCACAACTCAAAGTTTGTACCATTGAATTTTTCAATGTCTATTTTGTCTGACGTACTTGCCATCTTATTTAACCAAATAAATCTTTACAGAACTCCCACTCACAGAATTGACACAAAAAACCCAAACTACCAACAAGGATAGCACAACTAGCTAGGCTCTAATACCACTTGTAAGGAAAGCAAAGATGTGGAAAACAGCTTCCCTAATGAAAATTTCAAGGGGAAAATGCAGACAGGTAACTTTCAATACGAAATAATTAGATAAATACACAAGAGAAACAAAATAGACAAAATAGACTCCAGTATTACGTGGGAAAACCCTTTCGGGTAAAAAACCCACCACCACAATAGAACAATCTTTATTACAGTAAAACTGAATATACAATAAAGATCCCCTGTTCTAATGTTTAGGTATCGGTCACTTTTACAATTTGTACAAAAACTGTTTATATCAACTGCACATTCTACAGAATAAACTTGTACAAATTAAACCTCTTTATCATCCAACAATGATGCCAGCAAATCAGTTTTATAACATCAGTCTGCAAGAGCAAAAAATGGTTACTCGACTATTGCCCTGACTAAATGATTCACCTTCCCATCGTCGTTGCTGCTCAACAGTCGTAACTATTCACATTCCATGAGATGAATAATCCCACATGCACCAGGTTGCATATACTATTCCAGTTTATAACCACAAATGATCAAAATGACTATCATCGGCAATTTTGTTGCCGACAAAGATAGTCAAAAACTCATCGGGATAACCTTCATCATCGGCGAATTGTTCAACACTTACTCTGACAGATCCTTGTCTCACTGATGCCAATGCTATGCTAACCCTTCATCAGAGTGATTGGTAACTTCAGAGAGACATCTCAACGCTAGGTTGATTATAGTTTTTATGCTAATGATCCATTAATCCCAATGCACACTTCCATCGGAGTAACTCAATACTATCGAAACGACCACCATGAGTTTACCTGACGCCCAACCTTATGCCAATGGACTTCTCACATTGGTATGACCCTCATCAATCAGAGAAGTAACTTAAGACTATGTTGATATAGTAAGTCTACCCAATAGCTTGTCCCTTCATTGATGTGAACAAAACTATCGGTGTAACATTCACTAGTTCTGCCGAAACTCTAGTGTGGCCGACGACCAATGAAAGAAAGAGGTTCCAAGCAATAACTTGAGACACTAGGTCTCTTCATGACTGAGGCATATTTGGGTGCCCCAAGGTGGAATATGATGTGTTGTAAGAGAATATGCTATTTATAGCATGTGTATGACAGATTCTATGATGGTCGTAAGTGTCGTAAGAGCATCTATTATACCCCATTTTGGAAATAGGTGACCTCTTTGGAATGGGAGCTATGGACAAGTGTCAGAGACATTCTACAATGTTGACCAAGTGTCCCTAGGCATGGGTTTTGGTCCAAGATGCCATATTGGATGCCCATTCCAAGAAAGGTCCAAAATTGCCTTGTATGTTCTATTTAAACAGGTGCTTGGAGATGGAGTTTGTATCACAGGTTTACAGGTACTATTATGCTACCGGATTGACTCCAAACATGAGTGTCAAAGACCATTGAAGCTTCCATTGCAAGTGTATTGTAAACATTCTTTCAGATTTGTTAATACGTTGTGCAAGTTTCTGAGTGTGGGGTTTTTCACCTGATAAGGGTTTTCCCCACCATAAATCTTTGTCTCTCTTCTTCTGTCTTCTCTAGCTCTTGTGTTTTTCTACTATATCTCATGTTAATGGTTTAACATTACTGTAATAGTTAGGATAAAGTTGAATTTGCATAGCCCTCTACTCAATAGATTAGTGTAGGAAGCATTTCCCCACACCTAAATTCATTTCAGTTGGTATCAGAGCTTGATCACCTTTGGTCCTAGTTGTTGGGTAGGGGTTTTTTGAGCTAATCTTACATTGAGTGGGAGTCTGTATAGAGCATTCTGTATCTTATTGCAGTAAGGATATGGCAAGCACATCAGGAAGGTTTGAAGTAGAGAAGTTCAACGGGAGTAATTTCGAGATGTGGAAGCTCAAGATGGAAGACATGTTAGGTGACCGAGACCTTTGGGAAAGTGTGAATGGAACTAAACCAGCTACAATGACTCAAGATGAGTGGGATCTCAAGGATCGGAACGCTAAGGGTCTCATAAGACTTAGTCTTGCCAATTCTGTGTTGTTAAATGTCCATGAGGAGGCTACTGTACAACTCCTTTGGAAGAAGTTGGAGGATGTGTATCAAGCCAAATCCCTAGTCAATAAACTTTTTCTGAGAAAGAAGTTGTATTCTCTTCAAATGGAGGACAAAGGTGTTGTGCCTTGCACACACGCCCCATTTTGCCAAATGGAGACCCCCTCTTTTGCTTTGGCTTGGAGTCTAGACCTCTCTTGCTTATGATGATGAGAAGGTGAATTTGTGCTTAGAATGCATGACTTGTTACAGATTTGGGTATTTTGCATGTTTGGAGTCATTTGATATTTTTCATGATTGATTTGGAAGTGTCTTGAGTGGTCTTGTGCTTAAAAAATAGCCATTTGTTGCCTTCTACATTAGGATTGGGTGTTACTGTACTTTACTCTAAAAACCTATGTCACGGGATGTTGCCCTTGAAAATGCTTCTGCAGGATGTTTCATGTTGAAATTCATAGTTTCTAGATCTTATAGTTGCAAAATCATGTCAAATTCCATTAGATTTCACCAAGGGGTCCATAAGCTTTCACCCTGATACATGTTCCTGAAGCTTTGATTTGGCTAAGTCTGAAATCCTGAAAATCCTGAAAAATGGCTAAGTCTGAAATCTGGTAGAACCTCAAAATTCTAGAATCTGCATATGAAATCCTATGGATCTGGAACCTATCTCAAACATCCTGAAAGTATATTTAAAAATATTTAAAGTATAAGTAATATATTTTTAAATATACTTTCACCCTGACCAATTCAAAATTTGGCGCTAAAAACACCGAGAATAAAAATCAAACAGTCACACAAAGTGATGGCTTGGAATCTTTTTCATGTCAGTCACTTGATCACATCATTGAGTTGATATCAACAATGAGCAAGGATATGCTACTGCATGGGAACTCACCGCACATGACAGATTTTGCTTTAGCCACTTCATGCAGAGTTCATCTAGATGATCCACATTCTGAAGACGGTTGCTCAGATTTTCTATTTGCTTGGGAGGTTGCTGCAGCATTCAGTGCTCCAGAGGTATTTAATAAACATGATATGGCCAACCACAAGCTGAAAACCCCTGAAGATGAGAAGGTATTCAGTGCAATGCAACAAGGAGATGAACTTACAACTCTAACCGACAATACTATAAATCAGGTTGTATCTTCCCTTTCTCTGCTCAGTTCTAATTATCAATTTGATTATGGTGATTTAGGTAAGACAACTTGCATTTGGATTGATCATGGCCCTAATGAATTGCCCCAATTGCTGATTTTATGCGACTGGCACCTCGAAGATGAGCCTAGCTTGCCCATACCCTACTATTCAGAGTACAAAGATGAATTTGCCAAACTTAGGACACTGAGCCGCACCTTGTTACTCCTGCATGTCCTAAGAAATCAGTCACGAGGGAGTGTTAATACCTGCTATCCAAGATCTTTGCAACTAGTCTTACTTGTTTCTAGTTAGCTTTTAGTTAGTTTCTTGTTGTTTAGTTTAGTTTTTGCTTTTGCTTTTCCTTGGTTGTAGGTAGTAGTTGTTAGTTATTGCTTTCTGCATGTTTTGCTTGGGTTAGAGTAGTTTGCTTTGCTTTTCGCTCCTGTGCTTGCTTTGCTTGGGTTCTCCATTTATCGAATGTGGTGGCAATTGTGCAGACCTGCAGATGCTTCCTTATTGGGCAAATAGTCTGCAGTCTTTCTTTGAGAAGCCAAAGTTTCGCTTAGGCCTTGCTGTGGGTTCCGCTGTTATACCAGAAAATATGATGTTTGTTCATTGGAAATGAGTCATTAGTTGGTGCACCTGAAGTATTTTCTAACAATATATCTCTCACACTTTAAATAACCCTGAAGTAGCTAAATGAGTCTGGGTGATCTTGTGTAAGTGACGAGTTTTGGGTCCTCCATTTTACCACCAACACCAATTCTGCAGATCCAGATGAGAGTGGCAGGCGGTACTAAGTATTACTAGCCTACTGGGTAAAAATAAAAGGTGTTTTTCAACACCAGACCCACTACAAAGTATCAACATAAAGATTACCATTTAAATACTCTCACATGAAGACTGTTATCTAAAGATTATTAGCATCAGAAATCATCGAAGGCATTATCAAGAAAGAATATCATTGCCAAAAAAATTGTTACTGGAAGGATCATCATCTCTATCAAGGCTCATCACGTCTCAACATCAAAAGCATTCTCTTGGTGGTAAAATAATCCCAACTTCATAGCTTAACATGAAGAATCTTGGATGAACTTAGTTGCCAAGGGATGGGAATGAATACAATTGCACACACTCAGGTTTTCAGGATATGGAGGGATGCACTGGTTAGCGGTCCTTGATTCTTTTGGTAAGGCACCATGTTTTCTCGTCTAATGTGTGGGAAACACAGAGATTCTGGGTTCGAACTAACGTTTATCTTAGAAATGCTTTGGAGCATTTCCCAGTAGAGTCGCCATTTGTTGTGCCTTGCACACACGCCCCATTTTGCCAAATGGAGACCCCCTCTTTTGCTTTGGCTTGGAGTCTAGACCTCTCTTGCTTATGATGATGAGAATGTGAATTTGTGCTTAGAATGCATGACTTGTTACAGATTTGGGTATTTTGCATGTTTGGAGTCATTTGATATTTTTCATGATTGATTTGGAAGTGTCTTGAGTGGTCTTGTGCTTAAAAAATAGCCATTTTTTGCCTTCTGCATTAGGATTGGGTGTTACTGTACTTTACTCTAAAAACCTATGTCACGGGATGTTGCCCTTGAAAGTGCTTCTGCAGGATGTTTCATGTTGAAATTCATAGTTTCTAGATCTTATAGTTGCAAAATCATGTCAAATTCCATTAGATTTCACCAAGGGGTCCATAAGCTTTCACCCTGATACATGTTCCTGAAGCTCTGATTTGGCTAAGTCTGAAATCCTGAAAATCCTGAAAAATGGCTAAGTCTAAAATCTGGTAGAACCTCAAAATTCTAGAATCTGCATATGAAATCCTATGGATCTGGAACCTATATCAAACATCCTGAAAGTATATTTAAAAATATTTAAAGTATAAGTAATATATTTTTAAATATACTTTCACCCTGACCAATTCAAAATTTGGCGCTAAAAACACCTCCTACTACAAAAAGCGCTAAAACAGCCTCCAACCGACCTTTGCGCTAAATTTGTCTCCGACCGACCTCCCTCCAAGCCACTGCTAAGTCAGTCAGACCAAAAATCCCCGCCGAGACAATTTTGAAGAAAAGCGCTAAAAATGCACCTGACGGACCTGCGCTGAAAAATGCCTTCACCGACTGATCTCATGAAACATCATTTTAGTCGGTCGGACCCAAAATCCGCGCTAAGGTCAGACAACCCCAAAATCCGCGCTAAGGTCGGACAACCCCAAAAATCCCGCTTTTTGCAGAAAATGCTAGAAAAACATGAAATTAAAGTCTGCAAATGGATCCTAATAATTGCAAAAACTTCCTAGATCAATATATTGGCCAAATGGGTACTCAAAAATGATGAAAAATGCAGAAAATCATGCAAAAATCACTAGATTTAAGAGGTTGTTTACAAGAAGGTGACATTGACAATGAGTTGTTTTTGACTGATTCGTGACTGCAAATGGACATGTTTTGGTCCAAATTGATGAAAAATGACTTGTTAAGATGAAATTGATTCTTTGTATTGTGAATTGTAGGTCTTGGAGAGCTCAAAGGAGCCAACTGGAGCCGTCTTGGAAGGATGTACACACAGATATGCAGTATTGATCCAGAGATGCAGAATCGACATTCTATCAACCAAATTGCTGCTACACATGCAAAAGGAAGTCAGTATAATGTCCAAGATGATAAAGATGAGTCTCAGGAGCTAAAAGACATAGAAGATCATGCCAAATCACTATTGTTCCTGTAGATCCAGTCCAATGTCCTAGTGATCTAGTCCGAGGGTCATAACTCCTAGCTATTTTATCAGAATTTAAACTTCTTGGACTCGTTGGAAAGATAAACCGGTTGTCTAGTTTGAGCTGCCTAGCTACTTAGGCTTAATGCCAAGCTGCCGATAGGTTTCGAGCCCCCATTCCACTCTGAAGGCCTCCAAAAATGCAATTTACTACGATGTAGAAAATACCAAAAATTATATTTTTGATATTTTCCCCAAAATGCCACTCAAATAACCTTGGATCGGATCACCAAGACATGCATACCGCTGTCCCAGTAGGCCAGTCATCAAGAATCAGTCTAAAAAGCATCCAATTGGATATATCTTCACTAATAAAGTGTCAAATACTCCTTTTTGATCCACTCAACACTTGGAATCCCGTGGATCCACATCAGCTCAAGTTTTCAAGTGTCATGTGACTCTATTTTGGCTTTATTAGGCCTTGAAAATTGACTTTTCATCATGTATAACCAAATAGGTATCTATTTTGTCCAGATTCAATGTATTTGCAACCTGTATTTTGTCTTTTTCCTACAAGACAAAGGCAAATCCGAAAATGTAACAAACTGATGTATCTTATTAAATGCCATGTAATCTGGACCGTCGGTGTTGAGTTAATCTCCACCGTTCATTAGAAAGCTAGGGTAAGCTACTTTCTATATAAAGGGCTGCCATTTCCACTTTTTGTAAGAGAGATTTTGATGCCAAATTGTTGACTCTGTGCCATTTGAATTAAATACAAAGCAAGTTTCTGTAGTATTTCTGAGAATTTGCATCTTGTTTCGATTCATTGTGGTCTTCATGGTTTGCTTCTTGCTCTCCCATAGTTAGATTAGTTGTGCCTTTATGATGTTAATGGTTTATTGCAGTATTTGATGAATGTTCCAAGTCCATACTTTTAGTTATTTGCTGATGGTAAATAACTGTGTAAAGTTAGCCTGGGCTTATTATTTGTGCTAAAGTTCAACTTCATTTTATGAGTTAAGTTGCGCCATTTATTGGGTATTTAACGAATGAATGTGGTCTGAAAATCTTTCGACTTCCATTGAAGATAGCACCGTTTTCTGCAGCACTGTAACGTTTCAGTTTGGTAACTCAGAGAACTGGTTTAAAGTCTGGAATATTTGTCTACTAAAGATAACCCTTGCATTGTGAATGTCACTTAGGATTCCTTCTAAACCCTAAATCTTTTGCATTTTCTTTAAAACCAATGTTTAGTTATTAGAATAGAAAGTTTTAGCAGCATTTTACCTTGTCTATCAGCTGAAAATCATAATAAGGTTTATGTGTATTTGTTGTCTCAACCTTGAAGATTTGTAGACTGCATGTAAGACCCCTTGTAGGTACAGCTAGAACATAACCATTGAGAAATTCCAAGCAAGCTAAGACCTAGCTGTATTATCCTTGGAGTAGTCTTACCTAGGGTGAGATACTTTTCAAGAGAGGTGTGAAACCAGCAATCACACCTGCGTTGTTGCATGCTAAAACCACCATCAACAGAATTGGCGCTAGAAGGAGGGCGAACAAAGATTTTATGTAGGCCATCAGTTTTGTTGCTGTTCATTGCACATGCTGAAATGAAATGAATGTACAGAAAATTTTGATCCAATGGGTACACATCAGGGTTTCAGTCATGAAATCCCTTCATTCTTCAGAGGACCATCTTAGATGTTATATCATGAAGAAAACTTCCAAGTAGATATCCCACTTTTCAAAGAAGTGTTAGATAGGCAGATCAGAGTGAAGTATCCTCCACTAACACTACTCGATTTTAGTTCACCTCAGATTTGCACTGTACATCCTGGAGAACTACATGACAAAATTGATTGTTTGACTTTTCTCGAAAGATTGGATCTGCATTTAAAGGGATTGCTTCCTATTTTTGAAGTTTATAACCCTGAAGCAGGATATGGATACGACAGACATATACAAGGCAAGACCTTGCAAGGAGCTGCAAATCTTCCATTCATAAATGATCGTGGTCAACAAGGCAATCCGCATGTTGGAGAAATTGAAGTCCCTCAAGTTATTAATCAAAATACATGTCGAGATGATGAGAGTAGGCAATGCACGTGGTCTGCAGGTCGCCCAACTAATGAAGATGAGGTCCCTGCCTGGATAAAGCTTGGTTTTCAACCATTGGATCCAGACTATTCAGTCACAGAATATGCTATCCCAGCATGGCAAAAATCTAATTTTCAGTCATAAGGCAGTGAACAGAGCAATGCACAAGATCAGATTTTTGCTGCAAAGAATGTGGACAATGCAGATGATAAAACAGACTTGATGAACAGGCATGTTGAAGATGCAGATCAGAAATCAAATGTTTCACAGACATCAAATCCTAAGATTGAATTTGCTACTACAGAGGTACAAAACATCTGTCCCTTGCAGGTGGATGATAATTCTGAGTTGGAACAGCAGTTAGATCAAATCAAATGCATGCAAGAACAAGAAGAAATTAGTCCTCCAAATGAAGAACAGTCATGGATAGCAATGCAGAAAATTATTCCAATTGACACGCTTGAGCCACAATTTGATTGTTGGATGAAAAATGATCAAGCTACTGAGTATATCAGCACGGTGAACTACAAAGATCAGTCATATCAGATCACTGTGGTTACTCCCATAGAGTTTTCAGCTGAGTCAAATGAAGAAGAAGAATATGATGCATCACTTCAAGGCAGCACTAACATCATAAATCCAACTATGCAAGAAGAAAGAGACCTTGTTGTTACTGCAGACAGTGAATTGCCAACCCTATGCCAGCCCTTAATTCAAACACGAAGATTGCTGATTGGTGCAGAAGAAGTTTTATCAGAGCATGTGACTGATTTTGATGAAGTAGATTCAACTATAACACATGTTCCCCATGTTGCTCCTGTTTACACATGCAATGAAGAAGATCTCCACATGGTTGATGCTAATCCAATGATAAGAAATGAAAGTATAAGTCTGCAATCCGAGAATAAAAATCAAACAGTCACACAAAGTGATGGCTTGGAATCTTTTTCATGTCAGTCACTTGATCACATCATTGAGTTGATATCAACAATGAGCAAGGATATGCTGCTGCATGGGAACTCACCGCACATGACAGATTTTGCTTTAGCCACTTCATGCAGAGTTCATCCAGATGATCCACATTCCGAAGACGGTTGCTCAGATTTTCTATTTGCTTGGGAGGTTGCTGCAGCATTCAGTGCTCCAGAGGTATTTAATGAATAGGATATGGCCAACCACAAGCTGAAAACCCCTGAAGATGAGAAGGTATTCGGTGCAATGCAACAAGGAGATGAACTTACAACTCTAACCGACAATACTATAAATCAGGTTGTATCTTCCCTTTCTCTGCTCAGTTCTAATTATCAATTTGATTATGGTGATTTAGGTAAGACAACTTGCATTTGGATTGATCATGGCCCTAATGAATTGCCCCAATTGCTGATTTTATGCGACAGGCACCTCGAAGATGAGCCTAGCTTGCCCATACCCTACTATTCAGAGTACAAAGATGAATTTGCCAAACTTAGGACACTGAGCCGCACCTTGTTACTCCTGCATGTCCTAAGAAATCAGTCACGAGGGAGTGTTAATACCTGCTATCCAAGATCTTTGCACCTAGTCTTACTTGTTTCTAGTTAGGTTTTAGTTAGTTTCTTGTTGTTTAGTTTAGTCTCTGCTTTTGCTTTTCCTTGGCTGTAGGTAGTAGTTGTTAGTTATTGCTTTCTGCATGTTTTTCTTGGGTTAGAGTAGTTTGCTTTGCTTTTCGCTCCTGTGCTTGCTTTGCTTGGGTTCTCCATTTATCAAATGTGGTGGCAATTGTGCAGACCTACAGATGCTTCCTTATTAGGCAAATAGTCTGCAGTCTTTCTTTGAGAAGCCAAAGTTCCGCTTAGGCCTTGCTGTGAGTTCCGCTGTTATACCAGAAAATATGATGTTTGTTCATTGGAAACGAGTCATTAGTTGGTGCACCTGAAGTATTTTCTAACCATATATCTCTCACACTTTAAATAACCCTGAAGTAGCTAAATGAGTCTGGGTGATCTTGTGTAAGTGACGAGTTTTGGGTCCTCCATTTTACCACCAACACCAATTCTGCAGATCCAGATGAGAGTGGCAGGCGGTACTAAGTACTACTAGCCTACTGGGTAAAAATAAAAGGTGTTTTTCAACACCAGACCCACTACAAAGTATCAACATAAAGATTACCATTTAAATACTCTCACATGAAGACTGTTATCTAAAGATTATTAGCATCAGAAATCATCGAAGGCATTATCAAGAAAGAATATCATTGCCAAAAAAATTGTTACTGGAAGGATCATCATCTCTATCAAGGCTCATCACGTCTCAACATCAAAAGCATTCTCTTGGTGGTAAAATAATCCCAACTTCATAGCTTAACATGAAGAATCTTGGATGAACTTAGTTGCCAAGGGATGGGAATGAATACAATTGCACACACTCAGGTTTTCAGGATATGGAGGGATGCACTGGTTAGCGGTCCTTGATTCTTTTGGTAAGGCACCATGTTTTCTCGTCTAATGTGTGGGAAACACAGAGATTCTGGGTTCGAACTAACGTTTATCTTAGAAATGCTTTGGAGCATTTCCCAACAGAGTCGCCATTTGTTGTGCCTTGCACACACGCCCCATTTTGCCAAATGGAGACCCCCTCTTTTGCTTTGGCTTGGAGTCTAGACCTCTCTTGCTTATGATGATGAGAAGGTGAATTTGTGCTTAGAATGCATGACTTGTTACAGATTTGGGTATTTTGCATGTTTGGAGTCATTTGATATTTTTCATGATTGATTTGGAAGTGTCTTGAGTGGTCTTGTGCTTAAAAAATAGCCATTTTTTGCCTTCTGCATTAGGATTGGGTGTTACTGTACTTTACTCTAAAAACCTATGTCACGGGATGTTGCCCTTGAAAGTGCTTCTGCAGGATGTTTCATGTTGAAATTCATAGTTTCTAGATCTTATAGTTGCAAAATCATGTCAAATTCTATTAGATTTCACCAAGGGGTCCATAAGCTTTCACCCTGATACATGTTCCTGAAGCTCTGATTTGGCTAAGTCTGAAATCCTGAAAATCCTGAAAAATGGCTAAGTCTGAAATCTGGTAGAACCTCAAAATTCTAGAATCTGCATATGAAATCCTATGGATCTGGAACCTATCTCAAACATCCTGAAAGTATATTTAAAAATATTTAAAGTATAAGTAATATATTTTTAAATATACTTTCACCCTGACTAATTCAAAATTTGGCGCTAAAAACACCTCCTACTGCAAAAAGCGCTAAAACAGCCTCCAACCGACCTTTGCGCTAAATTTGCCTCCGACCAACCTCCCTCCAAGCCACCGCTAAGTCAGTCAGACAAAAAATCCCCGCCGAGACAATTTTGAAGAAAAGCGCTAAAAATGCACCTGACGGACCTGCGCTGAAAACTGCCTTCACCGACTGATCTCATGAAACATCATTTTAGTCGGTCGGACCCAAAATCCGCGCTAAGGTCAGACAACCCCAAAATCCGCGCTAAGGTCAGATGGACCCAAAATCCGCGTTAAGGTCGGACAACCCCAAAATCCGCGCTAAGGTCAGATGGACCCAAAATCCGCGCTAAGGTCGGACAACCCCAAAATCCGCGCTAAGGTCAGACAACCCCAAAATCTGCGCTAAGGTCGGACAACCCCAATATCTGCACTAAGGTCGGACAACCCCAAAAATCTCGCTTTTTGCAGAAAATGCTAGAAAAACATGAAATTAAAGTCTGCAAATGGATCCTAATAACTGCAAAAACTTCCTAGATCAATATATTGGCCAAATGGGTACTCAAAAATGATGAAAAATACAGAAAATCATGCAAAAATCACTAGATTTAAGAGGTTGTTTACAAGAAGGTGACATTGACAATGAGTTGTTTTTGACTGATTCGTGACTGCAAATGGACATGTTTTGGTCCAAATTGATGAAAAATGACTTGTTAAGATGAAATTGATTCTTTGTATTGTGAATTGTAGGTCTTGGAGAGCTCAAAGGAGCCAACTGGAGCCGTCTTGGAAGGATGTACACACAGATATGCAGTATTGATCCAGAGATGCAGAATCGGCATTCTATCAACCAAATTGCTGCTACACATGCAAAAGGAAGTCAGTATAATGTCCAAGATGATAAAGATGAGTCTCAGGAGCTAAAAGACATAGAAGATCATGCCAAATCACTATTGTTCTTGTAGATCCAGTCCAATGTCCTAGTGATCTAGTCCGAGGGTCATAACTCCTAGCTATTTTATCAGAATTTAAACTTCTTGGACTCGTTGGAAAGATAAACCAGTTGTCTAGTTTGAGCTGCCCGGCTACTTAGGCTTAATGCCAGGCTGCCGATAGGTTTCGAGCCCCCATTCCGCTCTGAAGGCCTCTGAAAATGCAATTTACTACGATGTAGAAAATACCAAAAATTATATTTTTGATATTTTCCCCAAAATGCCACTCAAATAACCTTGGATCGGATCACCAAGACATGCATACAGCTGTCCCAGTAGGCCAGTCATCAAGAATCAGTCCAGAAAGCATCCAATTGGATATATCTTCACTAATAAAGTGCCAAATACTCCTTTTTGATCCACTCAGCACTTGGAATCCCATGGATCCACATCAGCTCAAGTTTTCAAGTGTCATGTGACTCTATTTTGGCTTTATTAGGCCTTGAAAATTGACTTTTCATCATGTATAACCAAATGGGTATCTATTTTGTCCAGATTCAATGTATTTGCAACCTGTATTTTGTCTTTTTCCTACAAGACAAAGGCAAATCCGAAAATGTAACAAACTGATGTATCTTATTAAATGCCATGTAATCTGGACCGTCGGTGTTGAGTTAATCTCCACCGTTCATTAGAAGGCTAGGGTAAGCTGCTTTCTATATAAAGGGCTGCCATTTCCACTTTTTGTAAGAGAGATTTTGATGCCAAATTGTTGACTCTGTGCCATTTGAATTAAATACAAAGCAAGTTTCTGCAGTATTTCTGAGAATTTGCATCTTGTTTTGATTTATTGTGGTCTTCATGGTTTGCTTCTTGCTCTCCCATAGTTAGATTAGTTGTGCCTTTATGATGTTAATAGTTTATTGCAGTATTTGATGAATGTTCCAAGTCCATACTTTTAGTTATTTGCTGATGGTAAATAACTGTGTAAAGTTAGCCTGGGCTTATTATTTGTGCTGAAGTTCAACTTCATTTTATGAGTTAAGTTGTGCCATTTATTGGGTATTTAACGAATGAATGTGGTCTGAAAATCTTTCGACTTCCATTGAAGATAGCACCGTTTTCTGCAGCACTATAACGTTTCAGTTTGGTAACTCAGAGAACTGGTTTAAAGTCTGGAATATTTGTCTACTAAAGATAACCCTTGCATTGTGAATGTCACTTAGGATTCCTTCTAAACCCTAAATCTTTTGCATTTTCTTTAGACCCAATGTTTAGTTGTTAGAATAGAAAGTTTCAGCAGCATCTTACCTTGTCTATCAGCTGAAAATCATAATAGGGTTTATGTGTATTTGTTGTCTCAACCTTGAAGATTTGCAGACTGCATGTAAGACCCCTTGTAGGTACAGCTAGAACATAACCATTGAGAAATTCCAAGCAAGCTAAGACCTAGCTGTATTATCCTTGGAGTAGTCTTACTTAGGGTGAGATACTTTTCAAGAGAGGTGTGAAACCAGCAATCACACCTGCGTTGTTGCGTGCTAAAACCACCATCAACAAAAGGATCCGTGGCTGAGCATATGAATGCCTTTAACATGCTAGTTGCACAATTCGCATCTATTGGTGTAAAAATGGAGGAGGAGGATCGGTGTATGACCCTGCTTTGTTCTCTATCGGACTCATGGGATCATCTTGTCATGGCAATCAAAAGCACCACATCCACATTCAAAATGGAAGAGTTGCGGAGAAAGTCTTCTGAGGTAGCCAAAGAAGCCCTTGCAGTTCATGGAAGACCCAAGGAGAAAGGGAAGAAGAAGGACAAGAAAGCTAAGAAGGGTAGATCCAAATCCCATTGGAGATCTAAATCTCCTGGAAAGTCCAAGGCTCTTTGTTGGAACTGTGGCAAGACCAGGCATTTTTGAAAGGAATACAAAGAGGAGAAGAAGAAAAAGAAGAAAGCTCCTGATTCAGATTCAGAAAAATCACAAGATGACAGTGATGCCTTCACTGTAGCCCTGGCAACCCATGCATCTAATGATGTGTGGCTAATTGACTTTGGTGCATCATTCCACATGACCTCGCATCAAGACTGGTTCACTAAGTATGAGGATTTCGATGGTGGAAAGGTGTATCTGGGTGACGACTCTCATCTAAAGATCATTGGTCATGGAAGAGTCTGTGTCCGATTCCTTGATGGTTCAGTGAAGGGGATCTCTGAGGTTATGCACATCCTAGGCTTAGCACGGAACCTACTTTCTATAAGTAGTTTAAATGATGTAGGTGTGCAGGTTATCTTTTCGAAACAAGGATGCCAGATGACTAGAGGATCTATGGTGCTTGCTAAGGGTACTCAAAGAGGTACTCTATTTCAGTTGGAGGCATGTATTTCACAATGCAATAGTTCTTCTGACTCAAGGAAGAGGGCAGCAGTCACTTCATCCCCACCATCTGAACAAACAGTGAAGAAATCTGTTGTTTCTAGTCTTGATGGTTGTAATCGTGCATTGGAAGTTAAACTTCCTGCATAAAAGATAATGTTATGGCATAAGAGATTTGGCCACATTGGTGAGAAGAGTCTGCTACCCTGAAAAATAAGAACCTCGTTGAGGGGTTAGATGATTGTAATCTTGAGTTTGACTTTTGCGAACATTGCATTTATGGAAAACAAAACTGTGTTCAGTTTTACTCGAGCTCTCATAAGTCTTCTGGTGTGTTGGACCTCATTCATTCTGATGTGTTTGGTCCTGTTAATGTTCCTTCATTATCAAAATCTGTATACTTTGTATTGTTTATAGATGATTATAGTAGAAGGACATGGATTTATTTTCTCAGAAGCAAATATGAAGTCTATAGCAAGTTTAAGGAGTTTAAAGCCTTTGCTAAAAATCAGACTGGTAAAAAGATTAAATGTTTGAGAACTGACAACTGTGGTGAGTTCTGTTCAATAGAATTCGATAAGTATTGCAAGGAACTAGGGATTGAAAGACATAAGACAACTCCATACACACTGCAGCAAAATGGAGTTGCAGAGAGGATGAATAGGACACTAATGGAGAAGGCTAGGAGTATGCTTAGTGAAGCTGGTCTAGAACAAAAGTTTTGGGCTGAAGTTGTTGCCACTGCTTGCTATCTGGTAAACAGATCTCCTACATCAGCTCTTATTGGAAAGACACCCATGGAGGTGTGGTCTGGTAGAAAGCATTTAGTAAGGCATCTTCATGTTTTTGGTTGTGAGGCATATGCACATGTGCCTAGGGAGAAGTAGTCAAAGTTGGAGAACAAAGCTGTTAAGTGTATCTTCATCGACTATGGTGTTGGTGTGAAAGGATACAAGCTTTGGGACCCCATGGCTGAAAAAGTGTTGTATAGCAGAAGTGTCATCTTTAGAGAGCTTACACCTTCTTCCACTATTTTGCAGCCAGAAGAAAAAGAAAAGAAAGAGGATGTTGTTTAGTTTCCTCTCACCCCTGAGAAGACTGAATAGAAAGACAATGCTAGACTTGATGATGAGGAGAGCTCTAGCAGCTCTGAAAGCTCAGAAGAAGAAGCTAAACCTCAACCTCAGCTCTTGAGGAGGTCTACATGGATAAGGAAGTAACCTAAAAGGTTTGGTTTTACATTGCTTGATTCTAGTTGTGCTTATGCTTTGCTCACTAACAGTGATGAACCTAGAACTGTATCAGAGGCTTTGGATATGAAGGATGCAGGTTCCTGGAAGGAGGCCATGGAGGAAGAAATGGCTTCTTTGGAAAAGAATCAAACTTGGGACTTGGTGCCTTTGCCTCCTGGATGGAAACCCATTGGATGCAAATGGGTGTTCAAGAAGAAGATTGGTGCAAATGGCAGTATTGAGAAGTATAAGGCCAAATTGGTTGCGAAGGGGTATTCACAAGTAGAGGATATAGATTATGGTGAGATCTTCTCTCCTATTGCAAAGTTGACATCCATTCGATTCCTATTGTTTCTTGCAGCAACTTATGACTTGGAGGTAGAATAGATGGATGTGAAGATAGCTTTCCTTCACGGTGACTTGGAGGAGGAAATCTACATGTCACAGCTAGAGCATTACATGGTAAAAGGTAAAGAAAATTTGGTTTGCAAACTTAAGAAGTCTTTGTATGGTTTGAAGCAATCCCCTAGGAGATGGTACTTGAAGTTTGATGCCTTTGTGTTGTTAATTGGATTTGTGAGATCAAAATCGGATCACTGTGTTTATTATAAGTTTGATGGTGATCGTATTCTCATTGTTGCACTGTATGTTGATATGTTGCTCATTGGAAAGGGTAAGAATATGATTTTTGATTTTAAATCTCAGTTGTTAGCTCAGTTTGAAATGAAAGATTTAGGGGCAGCCAGGTACATTCTAGGAATGGAAATCAGAAGAGATAGAACCAACAGAAAACTTTGGTTAAGTCAGAGTAAGTAGGTTAAGACCATGTTGGATAGATTCAGCATGGGAGATTGTAGACCATTGTGTGTTCCCATTTCCTTGGGGACAAAGTTGTCTATTGAGGATTGTCCAAAATCTCCTAGTGAGGTGGAGGACATGAGCATAGTACCTTATGCTAGTGCTATTGGCAGTTTGATGTATGCTATGGTCTGCACAAGACCAGACATTGCCCAAGCAGTGGGAGTCCTTAGTCAATTTATGGGTAATCCATGTCAGGTTCATTGAGATACAGTTAAGCGAGTGTTTAGATATTTGAGGGGTACTTCTGAGTATTCCATTTGCTATCATGGTAATGTTTTAGGACCTTCACATTCTATTGATATTCATGGATTTGTCGATTCAGATTAGGCAGGTGACATTGACAGCAGGAGATCCACCAGTGCTTATGTTTTTACACTATTTGGTGGTGCTATTAGTTGGATGAGTAAGCGACAACCTATTGTTTCTTTGTCCACGATAGAAGCTGAGTATATGGCAGCAACTCATGCTTGTAAGGAAGCCATTTGGCTTAAGAGATTGTGTTCTGATATTGGTGTTGATGTAGGTTAGATCATGATAAGTTGTGATAGTCAGAGTGCAATTTGCCTTGCAAAGAATCAAACTTTCCATGCTAGAACCAAGCACATTGATGTTTAGTTTCACTTCATGAGGGACATGGTTGAGGATGGAAAGGTAAATTTGGAGAAGGTAGATACTTTGAAGAATGTTGCAGATGCATTGACAAAGCCAGTGGGCATAGAGAAGTTCAGATGGTGTTCGGAGTCTATGGGCCTCTCAGCTTATAGCAGTTAAATTCTATTTTTCTATTGGCTCTTACAAGGTGTTCAACAAGTGGAAGAATGTTGGGAATTAAGGTGTCTCAACCTTGGTAATTCTTTGCATTTGTAATGTTTGTATTTATTATTCAATTGCCTATTTTGTAAATAATTGGAAATTCCACTGTCATATTGTGGGATGTGGCACGGTGATGTGTCAATCCTACATGGATTATGACAACTTGTTATTTTGTCTTCACATGAGGAGATAGGCATCCCACTTAGTGGTAGGAATATTCGTCATCTTCTATGTTGTGTAAGGAATGTTTGACCAAAATGATTATGACGGATTCCTATGATGAATCTATGACATGTAAGAGTCGAGAATAGAAGGTTACAAGACATGTAATGACATGTGTCATGTAGCATCTTTGAATGAGGCATATTTGGACACCCCAAGGTGGAATATGATGTGTTGTAAGAGAATATGCTATTTATAGCATGTGTATGACAAATTCTCTTACAGCTGTTAGTTGTAACTGCTATTACAGATTCTATGATAGTTGTAAGTGTCGTAAGAGCATTTGTCATAGCCCATTTTGGAAATAGATGACCTCTTTGGGATGGGAGCTATGGACAAGTGTCAGACACACTCTACAATGTTGACCAAGTGTCCCTAGGCGTGGGTTTTGGTCCAAGATGCCATATTGGACACCCATTTCAAGAAAGGTCCAAAATTGCCTTGTATGTTCTATTTAAATAGGTGCTTGGAGATGGAGTTTATATCACAAGTTTACAGGTACTATTATGCTACCGGATTGACTCCAGACATGAGTGTCAAAGGAAATTGAAGCTTGCATTGCAAGTGTATTGTAAACATTCTTTCAGATTTGTTAATACATTGTGCAGGTTTTTGAGTGTGGGGTTTTTCACCCGATAAGGGTTTTCCCCACCATCAATCTTTGTCTCTCTTCTTCTGTCTTCTTTTTGGCTCTTGTGTTTTGCTTCTATATCTCATGTTAATGGTTTGACATTGCTATAATAGTTAGGATAAAGTTGAATTTGCATAGCCCTCTCCTCAATAGATTAGTGTAGGAAGAGTTTCCGCACACCTAGCTTCCTTTCAAAACTCACAATCAAAAGTATTCAACTCTACAACCTTTTCCAGCATGCTCTTGGCCTATGCTCAAAGGAATATGAAGATTGCAGACGTCCATCAAAACATTGGAGGATGATATAGATGCCCATAAAAGAATAATGGAAAGTGGATTTTTGTTGAAATGCCCTAGTATACATATATGCAAAATATGGAAGCATAGACAAGGTCCGTGAACTGTTTGAGAGAATACCTCAAAGTTTTAGTCAATGGGATTTATATGTGAGCATTATAATACTCAAAAAATTGTTTCACACCATCGATTGTTCCTAGTGACGTATTCCTTGAAGCCTCCTATGTGTACAAGTGCCATCTTAATGGGAAATTAAAATGCTAAGAACAAAGACATCTCAGGCTTGCACAATTTCTGTCAAAGCAATTGACTTTATAGTTGGTAGAAAATATGGTTAAAGCGTATTTGAGATACGAGCCAGTAAGCATTTTTGGGGTTGTGACATCTCACGAGTCTAACATCACCTTTGATAACAGTAGAAAACTGATATTATGCAGTGCATTGGAGCCGCTAGTCATACAGAATGTTAAGAAGGGTGAATGCATATATAAACTCCTACAGACTTCTGCAAACACCGGGGCACAACCTGTTGTTACTTCTATTGCCTACACACCTTCTTCAACATCTACTCAGGCTAGATCAAAATGAGAACTTTCAAACAAGGTATAGGCATCCATCAAAGCATGAAGGATGGAGGATTTTTGTCAGATGTTATATGTTTGAAGTGTCTTCATAGACATGAATGCAAAACGTTGAAGCACAGATAAAGGGCGTTGAACTATTTGACACAATACTTCAAAGATTGCTAGATATGAACAAATGGTTTCGTTGAAAGGGCTTTAGAAACTTTAAAGAAAATGCAACTTGCTGGTGTAGAGCCAGACTTCCCAAATGCCAGTATCCTCCTCATAATGGATAGCGATTAGATATTATGGCTAGAAATGTGCTATTAGACATGTATGCATAATGTCAAAGCATTGACAAGGTATGTGAATTGTCTGACAAAATGCTTTAAATAAA
The DNA here is from genome assembly GCA_027924645.1 of Cunninghamia lanceolata. NCBI lineage: Eukaryota > Viridiplantae > Streptophyta > Pinopsida > Cupressales > Cupressaceae > Cunninghamia > Cunninghamia lanceolata. The sequence continues at coordinate 4,658,202 of BSBN01000165.1, read as the reverse complement.
TGTAGGCTCATGGAACGCAATGATTGTAATATATACAACAAATAGATTGGTTGAAAAGACTTTAGAAACTTTTAAACAAATGCAATCTATTGGTGCCTTTTTCTAAATGTAATCCTTTGAATGAGTTATGAATGTCCATTAGAGATTAATGGAATAAGAGTTTTACATTTATAAATGCTCTGGTAAAACATGAATGCAAATTATGAAAACATATAAACAAAACACATAAGATGCTTGACAATATACCCCAAATAAATGTGGTCTTTCTTTACTACAATGATTGAAAAATACATATAATATGGATTCATCTAAGATGCTTTAGAACCTTTCAAGTAAATCTTGGCAAGTTTACAAGACAGTTTCACAACATTGCCAATATCCTCTTCGTCTACATATGCCGAATGGAAACTTTGAAATCAGGACAATGACAACGTTTATTGGGTGTAATTGTAGTTGATATCATAATGTACTCTCAAGCCATAGTGCAAGAAACTTTTCTTTCACAGGAAATTCTGCCAAGCAAATGAAGATTTATCTTGGTTTTCATTTTCAAAAATTCTATTTGTTCACTGAGAGAAGATTGTGGCATCTCTCTGTAAAGTAGTTTTGAATTTGGTAGTTTGTAGTGTTGATCTTAAATTCAAGATATACATCTAGCCTTACACCCTACCTATGCCAAGCACAGTAGACAAACATGCTATCTCAACTTGGGGACTACATAACCACTTTAACTTTCTTTATTTATCATATACTTGCCATACAGAAGATGTTAGATAAGTTCGTGCTCACCTATCTAATCTTGGGAATTTTCACCAATCCTAGATATTTGTCAAGATTGAAAATATAGAGGGCTTACAACACTTTGATGAGATTTCACAAAGGGTAGATGGTGTCATCCCTTCTTGTGTAAACTTGGGGGATTGATCTTCCACTAAAGAAAGTCTTTTTATTTTAGAAAGCTATTGTTTACAAGTGTAACATGGATAGAAAGCCTTCAATTCTCACTCATGTGGTCGACAGTATGACTGATTATCTTAAACCAACCAATGTTGAAGTAACTGATATGGCAAATATTGTCCTTAATGGTACAGATGGGATTTTGTTCGAAGTAGAAATTCTTCAGGGACTATACCCTATTAAGACCATAACAAGGGTACAACTTAAGGGCACAATGGATGGATTGGTAAATAGATCTCCTTGTTGTAAACATAGATGTTGCCACCGATATCAAGGTTTGGTTGAAACTCACATGAAATTTCATTTGAACCCACATGAAGATACTGTTTACAGCCCAAGTACAATGGAAATTCAGAAATAGGTAGTCTCAACCATGAGAGGTCTTATAATTTCTAATTGCTCTCCATCTCTAGATTATGTTATTCATTGTTTAAATGTTCCTGTTGTTGAAAATATATACATTCATTTTGGATATTAGAATGGTTCTCAAAACATTAATGGGAGGCAAAATCACATGTGAATGTACACCTCTGAGAGTGGGTAGGAGGGATGAAATTCAAGTGGGAAGGAAATTATTAAAAGAAAGAGCAATTAAAAAGAAATCTGGAATTAGTTGGATTGAATAGGAAATACTACATGATTTTGTGAAGAACATAGATCTAGAGGAGGTGGCTTTGGAAATGATGATATTAGAAATTTGTGATTGGATCAGAGCAGGAAAATGTGGAGCGTTATTCAATCTATGCCTACCATGCTAGTGTTGTTAGTGGAAAAACATGTTATTTTAATAGTTCATGTTTTGTATACGTGAACACAAGAGTCTAAGATTTAGGTATCCAAAGGAGTCATCAGCATCTAACGAAGTGTGACTACCGAAATGGAGCAAACGGAGGAAAACGATAACTTAGTAGCTCCAAGCTTAATGTTACCTTTTGAAAAAGTGACTTATGTCACTTATTGTAATTAAAGTTAGCCTTTTGAATTTAACTTTGTAAAAGTTAGGTAAATCCTAACTTATCTTCAAAAAGGTAGTTATTCTAAGCATTGGCTTAGGTAGTTATACTAAGTGGATTAGCCAGGTAGTTATTCTAAGTAGTTACAAAAGTGGTTAAGGTAGTTACCTTAAGTGGTTACTAGCCTCACCTATATATACTACTTGGTAATTCAATCAAAGGGGGTTCCACTTTTTTGCAAGGCATTGTATGAAGGACTCGAATAGTATTATTCAAGTAAGAAAGCAATAGAGAAATATTTTGGATGTGTGTTCAATTCAATCTTATGTGTTGTTGTTGATATTCATATGTTTCATCAGTGATAACCATTTGCTTTCCTTTAAATGTTGCATGTGGAAAAGATTATCATGTTAAATTTTGGTATCTCAACTTGAATGTGTGGAACTTGAATCGATAAGATTATTTCTCATTTATTCATTAGTTTTCATTATTTGATTTGTTTTGTTCTTATAACCCCATAAAATCCATATACCCCCATCATACGAGGGAGTTGCCCCTCTCAAATACAGAGAGGAATCGACATTGTTCTACGATTCTTCAACTGTTGTGAACAATTTGTTGCTGATCCAAGGGCGAAATGGAGTTACTCAAGAAGATGACTTAAGAGCAACAAATCTATTTACCAACAAATTTTTGGCAACTCTACTAGGGATCAATTCAAGAATTGGTGCCTTTTTGGTTCCTCAAGAATATACAAGTATCTCCCCAGAGAAAAAATTGGCAAGTCTATCTGAAAGAAGAATCCTGAAAGACGGTTTGGTATCGACGAACCCAAATGCATAACTTGTAGTTTCCTGAATCAGATAGTGATAGTGAAGATGAAGCCTATCCTTTTTCTACATCCTCTTCTTAACAAAATCAAGTTCTTGATGGCCCTAAGCAAGTGGAGTTTTTGAAGAGTTTCTATGGTGGCATGCAACATGCTACTAATCAGGTTCATCCTTCTTTGCTTCAAACATTGCAAAAGATTAAAGAAAAAGATGGGAAAGACACTCATTTTCTTGCTCATGATCAAAACTCCTTATTAGAAGAGATTCATGCACCAGAAGATAAAAGAAATTATGCTGAGATATATCATTTGCATGATGAGGACATCAATGAAGAGGCAAAAGTTTTTCCTACAAATAAAATTGTATTGAAGGAAGTGTTTGAAAGAGGCTCATCAGAACATGCATGTACTAGAGAAGAAGTTATTACATTTCCTCATAATAAGACATCTCCACTGAAGCAAGAAGAAAAAGAAGAAGTGATAGAGATGGAAGAAGAAGATTGTATGGAAACATGCAATGATGAAGAAGAAATCTATCCAGACGATGACATGTTTTCAGTTTCTTTGAAGAATGTCACTCCTCTTGTGACAACTTACTCTGGTTCCACAACTACAACCTCTAAGAAAGATTTCTCTGACATGATTAATGTTCAAGGGAGTGTAGAAGAAATTTCAGACCAAAGTGCGAACAAAGATCATGAAGACGAGTTGTAAAGTGTTCTATTGACATGCATGCAATCTGAACAAGAGAAGAATGTCAATGAAATAGTACCACAAGATCTCCCTTAGGAAGTTTCCATGATAGATTGGTGTCTCAAGACTCTTGATGATGATTTTATTCATGAAGAAGATGTCATCCTTTCTCCTTTATCATTTGTTGAAGAAGAATCCTCAACTACTGGAACCAAAGATACTACTCAAGATAAAGCATTGAGTACTTCCACTCCAAATATGCAAGAAGACCATAAAGATACCAAGATTGATGAAGAGCTGCATGTTTTTAACTTCTCCTTCACTACTTCCAAGAGAGGAAAATATTATTTCTTCTTCATCAACTATGGAAGAGGCTTTTCAAGATGATAAAGTGTGTGATGTGTATTTGTCACTTTCTCTTCCTCATGCACAATCCTTCGCTAAAAGAAATCCTGAGTTGGTAATAGTAAAGAAGGAGGAATTTTCTTTTGCATGTGATGATTCAATGATAAAGGATGATATTATTCATAAGAAAGATCAGTCATAGGATATCAAGTTTTCTTCACTCCTTACTTCACATTAAGGATGCTTTGATTCAAGCTATCATAAGAATCTTTAGATAGAGAAATTTGGTATGCTCAACATGATGCCAGAAGATATGATTAACACTACACAGGGCAATACCAATGTGATTCAAAAGGACTCAAAAATTTATGATGAAAAATGGTTGTTTGGTGTACTATACAAGGAGTCCTCACATTTCATGTATTTTATTTTTCTCATAATCTTGAAATGGCTACTAAGTTTGCGGGCACCTCATTTGTGCACCTCTCTTTTTTGTATAGGTGCCTATTTTTCTCAACCTTTTAATGGTTTCACATGATCATCCTGAAGCAGTTTTGAGGTAGGAGTCACCTACCATGTACATAGGTTAACTAGGTGTTTTGGTTGTATCTGTCTTGTTTCAGTTTCTGTTGGTTTTTGTTGTTTGTTTCATCCCTGTTGTTTGTCTTATTTTCATCTCGCTTGAGTCTCCTTGTTCTCTTTGTATATTATGTTATCCCCTAACTTGATTTGCCCAATGGATAAGGCACTAGTCATTTCCAGAGATTCTAGGTTCATCCTACATCCACAAGGTCTTGGTCCCTAGTTAGAGCTAGTTGTTGACCCTATTTTTGCATTTCAAAAATTTAAAATTTTTGTGTCAAAATCCCTATATTACATCATGACCATGACCAATATAGATTATGAATAGATTATATGCAAGACCTACAAAGAAATTGGCTTCATCTCTGATGATGTAGGTTTGGATGCTGACAACTGCAAGGTGCTGGTGAATATTGAGCACCAGAGCCCTGACATTGCCTAGGATGTGCATGGATATCTTACCAAGAGGCCAGAGGAGATTAGAGCTGGTGACCAGGGTCACATATTCGGCTATGCCACTAATGAAACTCCTAAGCTTGTGCCTCTCACTCATGTATTGGTCACTAAGCTTGGTGCCAATCTTACCAAGGTCAGAAAGAAGGGTACTTGCCCCTAAGTTGAAACCTGATGGCAAGACCCAGGTCACTATTGAGTACATAAATGAAAGAGGTGCCACAGTTCCTAAACATGTACACACTATTCTCATCTCCACATAGCATGATGATACCATCACCAATGACCAGATTACTTCTGATCTCAAGGGGCATGTCATTAAACATATGATTCTAGAGAAGTACCTTCATGAGAACACCACCTTTCACTTGAACCCATCAGGGAGATTTGTGATAGGAGGGCCTCATGGAGATGCAGGCCTCACTAGCAAGAAGATTATCATTGACACATATGAAGGGTGGGAATCTCATGGAGGAGGAACATTCTCTGTCAAGAATCTGACCAAGGTCAAGCAAAGTAGAGCATATATAGTTAGACAAGCTGCCAAGAGTGTTGTGATAGTCAGGCTCACAAGCTGATGCATCATGCAATTTTCTTATGCCATTGGTGTGTCACAGCCTCTCTCTATCTTTATGGACACCTACGCCACCAGAACTCATGGGCAATTTCCATTCGTTAGATGTGTGATTTTTAATATGTCAAGTGCAATGGGTGATTGCACCATCATATTCTATGACCTTTGCCACCACACCCACGGCCTATGTCAAAAAGAGAGCTTTAAAACAAATTTTTAGGTATCCATCAAAGAACAATGAAATGGAATTTATATCTAATATATGATGTATCAGTTGCATGTATACGAAATAAAGAAGACTAAAGTGTGTAAATTGTTGAAAGAACACCTTGAAAGAATGTATGGATATAGTGCGCAAAGGTGGCATGTTTAAAATACTATGAAGACTCTCACATAAATGAAATTGGGTGGGGTTTAGAATCAAACTTCACAACCTCATCAGCGTCAACTATGAGTTTCTTATCTGCACAAATGCCTAATGACAGCAGCAAAGGAGGCAAAGCTCTCGACAGGGTTGAGTTAAATCATTTTGTTTCAAAGTTTATTTCAAACATACGTTTTCAAATAATAAAGCACTTTCGAGACGAATGAAATTTTCAACAAAATGCTTCCATAGAAATATGGTGTCATGGAACACAATAATTGCATGATATGATCAAAATGGCTTTTGTGACCTTTGCAGCATTATGATATTTGAAATGATTGGTAACCACCTCTTCTTCCAAAAGTAGTGCAAAAACATATAGACGCCAATAAAACATTTTGTAGTTGCCAACTTACATTTAATTGGAGATTTTAGTTGGTTTTGCAACTATCCTCCACCACTGAAGAAATTTTGAAGAGCTTTAAATCACCAATGAGATAGTGCCTTTTCCATCAGGTATACAACTAGATTTCCTAAACTCCAAATCAAAGCTTACCAAGCACTCAAAGACATCGATAAGAGGAGACGCGATGAGCATTGGAGGAGGTGAGAAACTTTCAAAATAACTCTAAGGGCCGATCTAACTTCTAAAGATGCTGATAAAGGTGAATTCGTTGCAATGAAAGACTATTAACAAAGTGCAAGATGTTATTGCACATTGAAACTGCCAACCCCATATCACTCAAAATCTACAACTATTTACGTTGAATAACTGATTTGTTGGGTACAACATGCAATGGGCAAAACAAAACAAGATATGCATTCATGCATTTTATCAACTTTTATTCAAAAGGCAACTCTCGAACAAGGTATTGACATTCATCAAAGCTAAAATTGGCATATGGATTTGACAGATGATCATGGAATGTCGTGGTTGTAGGTTATGTACAAAATGAGTTTGTTATGTAGTAAATACAGTTGGCTGGTATAAAGCCAAGCACATAACTTTGCCCACATACTCCTTGCTGCACCCTTCAATCATACAATTTGATGGATTTTTGTCAAATATTATGGTTTGGAATCCTCTAATGGATGTGTATGTAAAAATGTAGAATCAGATATAAGGTGCCTAAATTGTTTGACTAAATGCCTCAAAGATATGTAATTCTGTGGAATACAACGACAGATAGATACTTGCAAAATGGTTTCATTGAAAAAGTGTTCACTTCCAAGAAGATGCATGTAGGATACACACTAAATTGGGTTTGTTGTAAAGGTTTTTGAGTTTGTCAAGCAAATACCATTGCCCAACGTTCAACTTTTTCCAACAAGTTGTGTGATAGGCACATATGCATAATGCAAAAGCATTGACAAGGCATGTGAATTGTCTAACAAAATGGTTTAAAGAAATGTGGTCTCATGGAATGTGGCGAGTGTAAGAGACTTCAGAAACATTCTATCAAGTGTAAAGCTAAAATCCATGACCTTCACCAGTATCCTCCTGGCATGTGCCAAAATGAGAGCTTTGGAGTAGGATATGGATGCTTAACAAAGCATAATGGAAAGTGAATATTTGTCAAATATTATAGATCAAAATTCCCTGGAAGATATGTATACATAATGAAGAAGCATAGACAATGAACATGAACTATTTGACAACCAAAGGGTATACACAAAAATGTACATTTGATTATGAAGTTTTAGTTTTACACAACCTTCAATGCAGTTCTTAACTGCTGGATATGAAAAGAGAAAATGTGACTATTCTCGAGATATAGTCTTCTTATGCACAGGCATAAATCCTAGATGATTGATTATCATCAAAATGGGTTTGTTTCTTAAACACTCCCTCTTCAAAGTGCACATAATGAAAATCAATTCAATTGAATGGTTAGTTGAAAATGACTTCCTATTGAATAGCCAGGCAATCATTAGTGAACCTTTGCAAATATCTTCCTTAGCTTCAGAAATAGAGACCTTTACTTTTGAAGATATTGATAGAGTTTAAATAAGTGGTACAGTTAGTACAAAAGTTAAAGATCAACTTCAAAATGAAGATGAATCATCAAGCATTCACTCTTTATCATACATGCAATTGGAGTATGAAGTTTTCAGATTTCATGAAGAGTTCCATGGAGAAGAACCACTGAGTCTAGAGAATATTGAGCAGCTTAAAATTGAAAGCTATGTAGATACATTAACAAATGTCCAGGTCTTGTTGGAAGCGTAATCTTTGTCTTATGGAGCATTTAAGGTTTAAAGCAATCCTCTTTTCAAATCTTTAGATCAAGAAGACACCCCTATTTCAGAGGATAGTTGTGGGAGTTGTGCCAACAATGAATCAAGGAATGAGGTAATGGATGATCCAATGGAGGAATTCAATAAGGTTAACTCTCATGATGTTTATGTCTCAAGTTGGTGCTTGAAAGGTTTAGACAATGATTCCCTCTATAGCCAAGGTGACTACTTCAATCCTTTATTTGTGAATGAGTGCATTTCCACAGATGTTTCTCAAGTTGATACTCAAAAGCATGATCTGATGGGTGTGTCTACATGGGTTTCTTCACATCACAAATTGTATGAAGGTTGTCCAATTTGTGGGATAATTTGTTGCAAACCAGATTATCAAAAAGATCTTCAAATAGAGGATATTGGTGTGCTCCAATTGAATGAAATGATTAAAGAATATTCACATAGTAAATTTATTAATTTAGAGGTGGTACTTCAATTGTTGAGGAAGTTTCTCAAAGGAATCTAGATATTCAAGGGAAGGGCATTGACCACTATGCAAAACATTAGGATTAAGCAATGCTATAATTATTGAAGATGGTGATGATGTCATCCATATGTCACCACACATTGTCAATAACTTCGTTGGTAGAAATTTAACTCCTTGACATCCTCTTCAAAATACAACTAGCCTTAAGTGAGAAAGATCTTGAATTTTGACTTGCTATTGGAAAAATTCCACCTCAAATGTTTGTCATGAATATAATTTAATTCTACTTAGTGGCACAACTAATATTGTTCATGATGATGAGGAGTTTTGAAATCTTATGGTGGAAAGATGTTACTTCTGTTATAACAAGGAATGGAGGAAGCAAAGTTCATTTTCAATATTTAAATATATGTAATGCAACATGCTATAGAGCCCTTGTGTCTACCAAGGATGTTTGAATGATTGACTCAAGATCTTGTCATAAACTAGCAAAAAGAGAAACATCATGGGGGAGTCTAAGATTCAGGTATACATAGGAGTCATTAGCATCTAATGAAGTGTGACTACCAAAATGGAGCAAATGGAGGAAAAGGGTAACTTAGCGAAATTTACAACTCGAAAGCTCCAAGTTTAATGTTACCTTTTGAAAAAGTGACTTATGTCACTTATTGTAATTAAAGTTAGCCTTTTGAATTTAACTTTGTAAAAGTTAGGTAAATCTTAACTTATCTTCAAAAAGGTAGTTATTCTAAGCATTGGCTTAGGTAGTTATTCTAAGTGGATTAGCCAAGTAGTTATTCTAAGTAGTTACAAAAGTGGTTAAGATAGTTACCTTAAGTGGTTACTAGCCTCACCTATATATACTTCTTGGTAATTCAATCAAAGGGTGGGACTTCTCTAGAGAACTTTTAACAGGGGAAACTATGGAGAGACTTTTTCATAGACTTCGATCTAGCATTTTGTACATGAAGCTTTTGGAATTGTGTAATTCTAAAAAGGTAATGAAGAATGCATTTCAGTTTGTATGTTCTTGATGTAATTCTAAGTTATGATTACTGATTTCTCTTATGTCAAATTAGTGATCTCTCTATGTATTTGTGTAAATCAAATTTATCCATCGAAATATGCAATTAGGGTGAAGAAGCACAAACATGTCTCGGTATCTTGATTTGAATGTGTTAAAAGAGATGATCTCTTCGTATGTTGAGATTTTCTATCTTTCTTCATCATTGTTCCACATACATTGTGAAATTCATCATGGAGTTTAGGAACATAGTTTCTAGTTTTGTGGTGAAACCCCCTTGTACTTTTCAATAAGATTGTGAAACTCCTATTGGTTTTCATACGTCTGCCACGAGGGTTTCTACATGCCCAATTCTCTTGTTATTTTTCTTTTCTTCCTTTTTGTACTTTCAGGATAAAAGTACACAAAAACTACAAAAATCCCATCATATGAGGGAGCTATCCCTCTCAAACATAGAGGAAAGCCAATAATTCAATAACAACTTCTCCAACTATTGGGACAATTTAGTCACCACTCTAAGGGCAACATGTCATTTTCACAAGTTATTTAGCGGTGACAAATCTATTTACCAACAAAGTATAAATCCTCAGCCTCCAAAATCCATTTGTAAAAGGTTGTTAATAGTTATAATTTCTTCAGCAACCTTCCTAGAAGCCCAAATCCTGAGAGATACTGATTACACAGATGAGGATAAAAAGACAAGCCCACAAGAAGACAAAATACCTGTTGAGACTTGAAAGATGCATGTTGATGCAATATGAGACTCCTTGCAAACTTCCCCAAGAAATGATATGCATCCCACAGTTTGTCCAAGTCATAATTCCACATGTTTGAGACTGGGAAAGGCAAACTCCTTTTGTCATGCCAATGGCAAAATAATAGCCATCTGAGAAGTTGTCGATGTGTTTGAAAGAATAAGGAAGGCTAGGAAGTAGAGCTCCAAAAAATTAGACTTTAGAGCTCAGGCCTTTCATCCTGCAACTTACAACACTTGGAAGAGGAATGAGGGAAGCCCCGACCCAACCTATGTATAGATACAAAGGCATCGGAGGACAGGCCTCGAGACTTCACCCTTTTGCCTTACATCTTCTCGAAAGGAGAACAAGGAAGCCCTGATGTCTACCTTTGTCCTTGTAAATAGAAGGAACATTTGTCAAGGGTCATTTGTCAGGCCTTCCTCCTTTCATCTTCTTATGAAGAAGGTGGAAAAAAGTAAGCCTAAACTCTGACCTCTGATACACTGAATGATAGAATATCCCTATTGGATTTTGGCCTTTGGGCCCTCCACCATATAATGTTAAAGAAGAAGGAAGGTTGAAACTCTGACGTCTGACATTCCATAGTATTGCACCACACTTAGAATAATTTTCATCACCTTGGTGGAATTCATTCCTCAACCCTTCTCCCTGATGTCTGTCCTGAAGAAACATCAAGCCAATATCTAAACATTCCACCTGGGATCACCTTTACAACTCAGAAAAAAGGGTGCGCTATTGAAAAGATCATTTGGCCTCGTCCATGTGGTGGCATTTTGTGCTCTCATGGTCATGAGATCAAGCCATACATGAGGATCCACTAAATGGAAGAAACCCTCTAGATCGTGCCCTGTGGCACCAAGTTGACATCCCCTTTGAAGTTTCCCCGCATGTTGTAGAACTCACCGCATTTCATTGGCAACCATCTCATGTCCATTCATCAGCCAAATACGGACACATGGTAGCTTCCTGCTATTCCGCAAGCTTCATTAAAGCATCATTGGAACACTCCATGGAATGGTGGAAAAGCTACATACCATGCCATGTGGCCTCCTAGTTTAGGTTCCTTAAATACTGAGCTATTGAACCCTACCACTTATAACCTTTTCTGCACTTCTGTAGAGAAATTTTTTCTCAATAAAATACCCTCACGAAATGGAAGAAACCTGAATGCTAGTCATGTAAGCACACCGAGCCCCACCACATAAGTTCACCACTTGTCACCCTTCTGCACTTCCATGGGCGACCTTTGCCTTAGTAGAAAATGCTTCACAGAATGGAAAAATGCAACCAAAGCATGCAATGCGTCGACAAATGGTGAATTTGCAAACAACTTCAAAGGGACTCAAGCACATGCACCTAAAACAACCTTTGTTCGACTAGGTAAATAGGGGCTATATTTTTACTAAGGGCATGGATCAAGACATTAAGCATATGATAAAATAAATTGGCACACAAGCTCAAAAGGTAATATGGGAGAAAGGGGTCAGTAACCAAATTATGTGCAATACACAAAGTTGCAACTTAGAAGATTGGCAATGGGCATTGTTATGTCAGAAAAAGTAACCTTGGGGGAATTTTCCTCTTAAGGTTTAGCTCTCAGGTCCTTTAGAATGCATTTAGAGCATCTTACATGATTTTGATGACTCCCGATGAGAAAACTCTGAAGTTTCATGGCAAATGGGACTTAGGGGATGCACTTAACATAAATCCTTCCTGAAATAGGGAGGAGGACTTGGGCACTCATGCCCTAGTCCTACCCTATTTTAGGTCAGGACTAATTTCAAAGTGTCAGTTTATGACCATTATTTAGGTCCTATGCCGACACGGTAAGTTTGAATTATGAAATTCTTAGTGGGAATGTTTGTAGTTTCATATATAAGCATGATTAGTGATTCATTTGTAAACTAGATGGATATTATGAACTTGTGGCTTATGTAAAAGTGATTCAAAGGCTTTCATTGTGTTACAGAGTAGAATTTGTGTTGTTCTTGTGTTTGTATTTGTAGATTTGGCATCCATCTCCTCATGGCATGAACATATTCATTCCATGAGATCTTCACTATAAGGTGATATCAATTGTGTTTTCTATCATTTATCATTTGGATTTTGCCTCTATCCTATAGGGATACATACCCTTTATCTGACAACAGTGTTTGGAAGACTTGAATGTCTCTCTAGGGCTTGACTGAGGCAAGCCTCTAAACACCACAATCCCCAACCCATTTTTCTATGATTGCAGGTTATAGGTTATGAATGGAAAAGAAGTGGTGTTGCAGGAGAGTAGTGCAGACTGTCAGAATTCTAGATTAGAGAAGAAAACAGGGACTTGGAATCGGGCGCCCGCTCATTAGTCCTCCGCATCCTGCAACTGAAAAATCTTTAGAACAACAGGAATAGGTTATAGATAAGATTCCCAGATACTGAAGAAAATTGGGACACTGGACTAGGGTACCCACTCATTAGTCCCCAACTTTTCTAGACATCAAACTTTAAAATCTAGTATGAATTTGATTGTCATTTGATATCTCTTTGTGCCATCATTTTCCATAATTTGTCTATTTGTTAACGAATTTATGAAATTAGGGTTTTGAGCATATTTGGGCTTAATTAAACAACAAAATCACACAATTCCAATCTTCCCCTATGTTCCAAGTGATAGGAGATCTGTAGTAGAGTTTTCTACTCGGTTGAATGTCCTTGAATGTTTAGTGGTGAAAGCAGGATCAACACAAACCATCAAAATCAACCCTAAACAAATCCTCTTCATTTTTCATCCTAAACATTTTGGTGAACCCATGTTTTTAATGAATTTTGTACCTTGCTGAGTGTTTTTCTTTATATTTACATTCATTTCATTCATTCATTTCATTGTTCATCTTATTGCATTCGAAAAATTACCCAAAAAAAATGGAAAAATTTGGAAATTTTGAAAAAATTGGCATTTTTAGCTTGCATTTTCAAATAATTTGAAGTAGTTGGCATTTAATTTCAACAAATTTATATCATTATCATCAAATCAGATTTAAAATACAGAATTTTTTCATTCATCATTCATTTAAATTACATTTTCATGCTTAAATTGATAAAAAATGCTTGAAATTGTGCATTTTTCCATATAACCTAGTTTTGCATTGGCTAGGGTTTGTAGTCAAAATCTTGTTTTAGATTTTACTACCCTTTTAAAACACTCATTAGGACTGATTTATAACTTTAGTGTTGCATCATAGTGGTTCACTTGCAAAATTTCATGCCTAGAGTTTAAAAACCTTGCTTATTCACTAGATTTTAGCCTTATCGTCTCTCTAGATTTGCATCATAGGCATGTCGTAAAGGATTTTTCTATACTAATTGGATATTATCATGGCTATTATCTACTGTCCCTCCTCAAATTCTTTACAACACCCTTTTTATTGCGTCTTTGCATTGAAATTTGCTGAAAAATACATATTTTCGCTATATCTTCCCTAGGGTTTGACTTAGATTTGCACTCTAAGCATGTTGTGATGGATTTTATGGTTTTAGGTGATTGATATTGCTATTATAATATGATAAATCTCCTAAAATTATTTACAACACCCTTTTTATTGGGTCTTTGCATTGAAAATTTGTGAAAAAATGCATATTTTAGTGTATTTTCACTAGGTTTTGACTTGTCATCACTCTAGGTTTGCATCAAAAGTGTGTTGTGAAGGATGTTATTGCTTTATTGGGCTAATATCAAACATATTACTTGCTACCCCTGATCATTTTCCTTACAACACCCTTTATTTCAGTCGTTTGTATTGAAAAAAGTTGAAAAATCAAGCATTTTGCATCTTAAACATATGTTGCTCCTAGGGTTTGTTCTATTAATTTGTGCATTCTATGTTGCATGCTATCACATGATCCTTATGACCTACTACCTTGATGTAGGAGCATCTAGGCTATAAGAGCAATCTTGCATCAACAAAAAAAAAATGTTGTTTCTTTTCAATAAGGGCTAAATTTGGCAGGGTTACTATTTTTAGTAAGTTTGCATTTGTGCACGGTTGGATACAAAATCTTACATGGACCTCCAGAATGGTGAATTGATTCTAATGGTGAAGAAATCATTTCAATATCATCTGTCATTTGTGAGATATTAAAATTTCAAATTCCAAAAATCCTATTGAAATATTCAAAGTCAAATCTGAGGCACTTAGAGGCTCCAGATGGGCCTGAAATTTGGCTAGAAACCCAAGCATCTACCTTTAGGTACTGCTTGTACACAATCATCTTTTCAAGAGCTTTCCAAAAAGGTATTATAATTGAAAATCCAATGGTCGGATCGAAATTTATAGCCACGCAAAGTTGACCTATTTTTGGAGGGAGATGCAAATTTTGAAATTAAGCTGGTGGAAACTAAAAAGGGCTATATATGACCTTTTTTAGGAACCCTTGGAGTAGTAGAGTTAAGGGGGAAAGTGTAGAGTCAAGAATAGGTGGGAAAATAGAAACCCTAGCAGATTTGGGGTTATAGAAGGCTAAAGATTTTAGAGTCTTGAGAGAGGGAGCTGTAATGTGTTGCAGCCTGTAGGGGATTCATCCTCTGATTGTATTTGAGCTTCTGTAATGTAATGTTTTGCCCATATTAATAAAATATCATTCTATTTTCTGTGTGCAATTTATGTTATTGTGTGTTTTATGATTTACCCCCTTCATCATACCCTAATAGAAATATCCCTTTAAGAAGAAGCAAAAGACTCATGGGATCTAGTGCCCTTGAAGAAAACTGGTGCAGTCACGGTAGGAGGGTTCACAGAAAACACAACAGAAACAACTCAAAGATATGAAACAAACACAGATTCAGTCATTCAATATATAATAGAATTCAAATACAATATGGTCGGCACCATGCGATCTTAAAGTATGACTCAAAGGACTAATTACAGAATATCAAAATATGCGCAAGATATAGCTTAAAGGTCCTTCGCACCAAATCTCAACTATGAACTTATGCTAATGATCATAACTACTTTCCTAGGGATCGATTACATCCTTATATATCATCTTTGGAACAAAATATTCCTTCGTGTCGGCCAAGGAAGGTCTCAAACTCCAATGAAGAGTTGTAACGTGTGTACATAGATAGGTTGGATCTAATCATGTAGAACACCTCCACAAATGAATGGAATGATGTGCAGATCTCGGGGAAGGTCATCCATGAACCAAAGATCATTGAATGATGTTTCATTAAGCTCCATGAGTTGAGGAATGCTCTACAAGTCTTCTCCTTTAGCTAATTATTAGAGACTATCAAGATGCTCTATTCTGGGAAAACAGTTGATCTTCTGATAGCAATATCTTTCTGATACTTAATCCAAATGCTCTGAATTTTGGATATGATGTGGATGAATTAATCTAGATGCTAAGTCTAGCTCCGCAAGATGTGAAATGCAACTGTGGTAGAATGCAGACCAAAATATAGAAACTTCTATTGACTGAACTGCCTAAACTGAACTGGAAAATGAAAGGAAACAAAATGAACTGCAAGCAAACTGAAATGCAAATGTTTTTGGTTGATGCAAGATTGCTCTTGAACCATGGATGCTCCTGCATCAGACATCCAGGGTTATTGAAAAAGTGAGTCCCTCACTTTGTTGGGGCTAGGGGAGAACCAAGACGGTCCACCTCAGCCTAAGAAATCCAAGATGAATCTTCTTCTAGTCTGCCTTTCCACTTTAGAAGATATTCTTTGTATTGCCTTCCTCTAGTGCTACGTCCAACTCTACTATCCTAAATGTCTTCAATCTACTCCAATGCTTGTTGTGGTAACTGCTTCATCAAGTCTTCTTCCATGATATCATTGAACTCTACTTCATGATATTGATAAAGGTTTGCAATGTTGAAAATAGGTGATATACCCAATGTCTCTGGTAACTCTACTTCGTATGCATTTCTTGAATCAAATTTTTTGAGTATCTTACAGGGTCCAAACTTCTTCATCTTCAACTTGTTTTATGTCCCAATTAGAAATCTATTTTTTCTCAAGTATACCATTACTTCATCTCCTACTTCAAATTCCTTATGTCTTCTCATCTCATCTACCTTTTCCTTATACTTACTATTCAAATCCTCCAAATGCTTCTTCACCTAATTATGCACTATCTTCATGTGATCTACAAATTCCTTTGCTTCTACACTTCACTTTTCATCTATGTCGATGTCTCTCAACTTTGCAACTCCTCTAGGTGTTACTCTAGTAACAATCTCAAATGGTGTTCTTCCAGTACTCCTATTTACTGAATTATTGTATGCAAACTTGTCTTGTCAAAGAACCAAATCCCAACTTCCTGTCTTCTCTCCAACCAAACATCTTAATAAGTTTCCCAAACTCCAATTCACTACCTCTATCTATCCATCATGTTGAAATAAGGGTAGACAACTGAGAGGGGGGTGAATCAGTTGTCTCAAAACTTTAACACTTGCTGCAATTAATTCTTTTCTACCTCTTATTAACAGATCATTATTATAACCATGAAAGCATGAATCAATAAAATATGAGTAGAAACACAAAAAACACACTTGACATCAAGACTTTTAACATGGAAACCTGATTAAGGGAAAACCACGGTGGAGGTTAATCCACAAAAATTAATACCCTGTTAAAAGTATTACAAATGGGGAAGGCACAGGCCTTCAGGCTCACTGCCCAGAGCTCACTACTCAAAAGGAGGCTCACTACCTGCAAGAAGGATTACAAGAAGATTTACCAATTTTTTAAACTGATGAACAACATCTACTTATGCAAGAATTCAGTTTTGGTTAAGCACAGAATACTGATCTTACACACTTCATCTTTGCTCTACCCTATTTATTATTCTGCCATGATCCAGTCCTTAGAACTCTTCTCCTTCACACTTCTTTCTACCTTTTTTCCACTTACTCCATCACCACCTCTCACTCACACCACAAGACTCAAATCCATCAGCTATATATATCCGTATCAAGAAATTTTATCAACTGTAGTTGGCTCAGAGAAAACTTAGAACATTTATGAAGACCTCTGCTTTGTCAGCTAAATCCATGCATAATCAGCAATGTGGACCAAAAACTTGTGTTCTCAAATCATCAACGATGTCATCCAATACCACTAGTTATCACAAATTACTTAACCAACAACTTTTCTTTGTCCGGACCAAGATCAAATACTAGGTTACCCTGTTCTTCTTCTGATTGTGCTGATTGACTGGAACTTGATACTTAGATCCTTATAACTTTTGAATCCTTTATCACCAGATGCTAAATATCTAAATTTAGATAGTCATGACAATCCTTATCACTCCCTCAGATCCATAGCACACTGTGAATTACCACCAGAGAGATCCAGACCAAGATATCGGACCTTGTCACATGCTCTATTTCTGACTACCTAGACTTAACCAAATCTTCACTTTGACTTCTGGTATGAATATATTATGCAATGCAGATGTGTAAGGTAGACTTAGTTTCCATTAATGACAATACCTGTCATGCATAGCAGTGTCTCTTGCCAACAATCTCCCCCTTTCGCATTGATGGCAACATTTAGTGAAAAATGACTAAGTGTCAGAACACTCCTTACTATGTACACTTGTGCTTTTCACTGATCACCAATGCTCCCCATTTTCTATATTCCTCATTTTTCACTATTGTTCACTCCCCCTTTGACATCAATGGCAAGGGGTGGGATCCACAAACCAAAATTTACACAAAAATATTGGGCCGCATATGTACAAATAGTCTTTGAGTCTTATTTACATATACTTAAGTACATCAGCAAAAATGTTCTTCAAATGTGCTAGATCACTATCCCACTTCTTCTTTATAGTGTTCAAAATTGAGATGTGGCCACTGAAAAGGAATGCTTGTGACTTTGTTATCTACAGATCAATGGGATCACTTGACTAAGCTGCAGCTTGGGCTTTAGTCAGAGTATTGAACATGGCTTCCATTTTGGGGGAAAGTAGTCCCCGTAGCTCACTCATTCTTGCCTCTATGCTCTGTTGGATCTAGGGCATACAACTGAGAGGGGGGGGGTGAATCAGTTGTATAGAACTTGTTCTATTTCAAACACTTTATTCTCTGTTGTTAGTTAGCAGCATATCAAATAATCATTCATGGAAGCACAATACATAAACACAAGAGCAGATAAGCATCAACACATTGAACACCAAGATTTTGACGTGGAAAACCCGGTTAAGGGAAAAACCACGGGGTGATTAACCCAAGAATTATTCTCTGTTAGAAGAATAAGGAGAAATGAATGGCACATGCCAATAAGGGCTCACTGCCCGAGCACACTGCTCACAAAGAGGCCCACTGCCTACAAGGAGACACACTGTCTACAAAGTGATAAAAATCACAGTCTTGAACTGGAGAATGACATCTCTACCATGTCCGGATTAGTTCCAATTAAGCCCAACAATCTCTGCTCTGCCTTTCGCACCTTTCTTCGCTATATCATGCTCATCCACATGCCACACCTTGAAATGAACTCACAAACCGTTATTTATACAAGACATCAACTTAGGAACAAACATCTAAGTCAGAAAACAACCATAGGAGTATCTGCAAGATGAATAACACATCCGGTCGGCCATCACAAGAACATTCGCAGGATGAACAACTCATCCGGTCGTCTAAACAGAGCAATAACTTCATCCGGAAGAATAACTTCAATTCCGGGCTCTACCATCAATGCGGACCAACAACACAACCTAAACATGATCCAAGAACCTTCACAAGCCTGTCTGAATGTCCGGATACATCCGCACTTCCTCTGCTTACTGGGATCTCTTGTCTTCCTCATCCGGAACTTCAAGAACACAGTCTGTCGCCACTGTCATAATGCAAGAGGTACTTCCGGACCTCCAAATCACACACAAATCAGGATGACACATCACAAGGACATCTCAAACACTCCTTCCAATCCGCAGATTATGATAATAAAATTCCGGACCTCACCGGACCTTTTTGTGATCCTCTGTCACCTCCGGATACTTGCCGGACCCGGTTCTATACCGGCAGCCACAACGCCTTCAGATCTTCATGCGGACCTCTGAAATCTTAACTGTAGCATCTCAAGACTCATATCTACTAACCCTTTAATCCGCATCCTCCGGTTCTCAACCTATACAGTACATTTACCTTCTTCTCATCACTGTTCTTCACTGTTCCTGACTGAGTCTAATTTTCTCAATATCCTCAGCACACAGCTCATCAAATCCTTCTTGTCAATGCAATATGAGTATGTTGACATCAATGACAACACTGGCTCACCTCATACTTGCAACAATCTCCCCCTTTGTCATTGATGGCAACATATGATGTGAAAAACCATCAAGACAAGAACTTCTCTTTTCTGTCACAGCTCCCCCTATCAACAACAACTCTTCACATGTCTTCCTTTGCTGCTCCATCAAGACAAGAACTTCTCTTTTCTGTCACAGCTCCCCCTATCAACAACAACTCTTCACATGTCTTCCTTTGCTGCTCCCCCTTTGATCATCAACCACTTGTTTTTCACATGTCTTCTCTCCCCCTTTGACATCAATGGCAAAGGGCTCATACTTGCAACTCTCATGCATCAGAATAATACCAGCTGCTCCCCCTTAGTTGCAGCTCCCCATTAGTCCGGATCACAAGATATGACTGTGATAGCCACCGGACTGATGCACATCAGTGCATCTTAGTTCATCACCGGAGGGGCCATGACCCCTAACTTCTCCCGGAGATATTCAAAAGAGTCCTTGGGAAGAGGTTTTGTAAAGATATCTACAATCTGATCCTTGGAGGGAACATACTCCAATCTGACTTCTTCCTTGTTTACTTGTTCTCTCAAGAAGTGAAATTTGATAGATATGTGCTTAGTCTTAGAATGCAATACCGGATTCTTGGAAATATTAATTGCACTTGAATTATCACAGAAAATTGTAATAGGCTCCTCATATTCAATTTTGATGTCTCTTAGCATCTGCTTCATCCACAAGATTTGAGTGCAACTACCTGCTGCTGCAATGTATTCTGCTTCAGTTGTAGACAGAGATATTGCATCTTGTTTCTTGCTTAGCCAAGAAACCAATCTCTTCCCCAAAAAGAATGCTCCACCACTAGTGCTCTTCCGGTCATCCACATCTCCTGCCCAATCTGCATCTGTGTAAGCATGAAGAGAGAAATCCGGATCTCTAGGATACCATAGACCATACTCAACTGTCCCTTTCAAGTATCTAAAAATTCTTTTGATTGCCATAACATGAGATTCTCTAGGATCAGCCTGGAATCTTGCCACAAGACCAACAGCTTGCATTATATCTGGTCTAGTTTGAGTGAGATACAACAATCCACCAATCATTGATCTATACTTTGTCTGATCTGCCTTTGGAGAATCATCATCTTTGCTTAACTTACATCCGGTTGCCATAGGAGTGTTCATAGGCTTTGAGTCTTCCATACCAAATTTTTTTAACAATTCTTTCACATATTTGGTCTGAGAGATGAAGATCCCTTCTTTTGTTTGAGTAATTTGCAGACCCAAGAAGAAATTCATTTCACCAAGCATAGACATTTCAAACTCACTTTTCATCTGATTTGCAAAAGTTTTACACATACTATCTCTTCCTCCAAAAATGATATCATCCACAAACACTTCAACAATCAGAATGTTTTCATGATCAATTTTGAAATATAAGTTGCTGTCAGCAGTACCTTTGTTGAATCCAATCTGCACAAGATGCTTATCCAACCTTTCATACCATGCTCTTGGGGCTTGCTTCAATCCATACAAAGCTTTCTTCAACTTGCAGACCATATCATTATTATCAGACAATTGAAATCCATCCGGTTGTTCAATGTAGACTTCTTCTTCCAGATCACCATTTAGGAAGGCAGACTTGACATCCATCTGATATACCTTGAAATCTTTGAAGGCAGCAAATGCAAGAAGTAATCTGACTGCTTCAATTCTTGCTACCGGAGCAAAAGTCTCTTCAAAGTCAATTCCTTCTATTTGAGAGTAGCCTTTGCAGACCAATCTAGCTTTGTTTCTGATTACTTCACCAGCTTCATTTAGTTTGTTCCGGAAGACCCACTTGGTTCCAATTACATTCCTGTCTCTAGGTCTGGGAACAAGATCCCAAGTATGATTTTTCTCAATTTGCATCAGTTCATCTTCCATTGCTTTGGTCCAGTTTTCATCATTGCAGGCTTCATTTATTGTTTTAGGTTCAATCTTTGAAATCAGACAACATTCATTCTGATCTTGAGCAATATTCCTTCTAGTTTGTACACCTTTGCTTCTGTCACCTATGATCTGATCTTCAGAGTGATTCAGTCTTACATACCTTGGAATTTTGGGAGTATCCAGTACTGCTGTTTCTTGATCAGGCTCATTCAAACCTAACTCTTCTTCCTGATTTACCGGATCAGGCTGACTCTGTTTCACCGGAGAGGATTGAGGTCCTTGAACACTATCTTGGTCATCTTCATCAAATTCATAAAATCTTGAAGGCTTCTTAATTCCTTCATCAACCTTTACATTGGTGCTTTCTATCGTCTTCCTCAATCTCTTATTGTAACACCGGTATGCTTTGCTTTGAGTGGAGTAGCCCAAGAAAATTCCTTCATCACTTCTAGCATCAAACTTTCCTAGATCTTCATCTCTTTTAATATAACACTTGCTACCAAATACCCTGAAATATTTCACAGTAGGAGTGATGCCAAACCAAAGTTCATAGGGGGTCTTACCGGTGTTGTTTCTGATTTGAACTCGATTGAGAGTGTAGACTGCAGTGCTGATAGCTTCTTTCCAAAACATTTGAGGAACATTTGCTTCCAACATCATTGTCCTAGCAGCTTCCTGGATGGTCCGGTTCTTTCTCTCAACTACTCCATTCTGCTGTGGAGTCTTAGGAGCAGACAACTGTCTCCTTATACCCTGTTTCTCACAGAAGTCAATGAATTCACCAGATGTAAATTCACCACCTCTATCAGACCTTAGACACTTTAGTTTCAATCCGGTTTGATTCTCCACCATAGCTTTGAAGATTTTGAACTTCTCAAAAGCTTCTGATTTTTCTTTTAGAAAGGTAACCCACATCATCCGGGAATGATCATCAATTAACAACATGAAATATCTATCACCTTGCAGACTCTTGATTCTTGTCGGACCACATAGATCAGTATGTACTAATTCCAACAATCCGGTAGAAGACTGATCTTTGCTTTTAAAAGAGACTCTGCTTTGTTTGCCTAACTGACATTCTTTACACACACTATTTGTAGGTTTTATCAACTTTGGAAGATCTCTCACAGCCTGAGTATTGCTTATTTTGATGATGTTATCAAAATTTACATGACACATTCTTCTATGCCATAACCAACTCTGATCAATTTGAACAAACAAACAACTTTTATTTGAACCAACCAGATGAAAGATGTTACCTCTTGTCTGAGTACCGGATGCAATTTCAGTTCCGGAGCTTGTAAAGATTCTGCATTTTCCATTCTTGAACCGGAGATCATAGCCTTTGTCCACTAGCTGACCAACACTGAGAAGATTGTGCTTCAATCCTTCAACATATAGTACATTACCTGTTTTGCTCTTACCATCAAAGGAAATAGTTCCCCTACCTCTGATTCTGCCAGCAGAATTGTCACCAAACTTTACCATTCCTCCTTCATATTTTTCCAAGTCTAAGAACTTATTCTTGTCACCAGTCATATGGTGAGAACATCCACTGTCAATAACCCAATCATCCTTTTCTTCCACTTGAGCAGCCAAGGCTTTTTCAACAACTTTGTGATTGACAGATTCAGAGAGCAAGGAATCTTCTTCCTTGATGGCTATAAACACCCACTCATTTCCGGATTTGCTTCCTGGATCTGATTCATCATCTGTTACTCCTTCATTGTCATCTTCTTCATGAACATAATAGCAATTTTTTTGAAACCTTTGTCTGTGAGTATTAGATCTTGCAGATCTCTCCGGACATCTTGAGGCAAAATGACCAATCTTATTGCAGTTGAAACACTTAAAGGGTAGTTTTCCTTCATACTTACCGGATCCTCTTGGCAGTCTCTTTGCAATGAGGGCTTCAAGTTGAGCTGTTTCTGCTTCTTCTTCTTCCATGTCTCTTCTTGCTTGATCATACCATGACATTTTCCTTGATGAGTTTTCACCCGGATCAAATCTCTGTTTGCCTTTCACATAGGCACTGGCTTTAAAAGCAGATTCAGTCTTGGGAGGATCATCTCCAAACTCGGTCATTTCAAATGCAGCTAGTTTGCCAGCCAGTTGTTCTCTTGTGACAGTTGTGTGGGCTCTGAATTCATCAATGGCAGCAACTTTGATTTTGTAAGCAGCAGGAAGGGATCTTAGGATTTTGCAGACAATCTCATTTTCATCTAGAGTTCCACCAGCATTTCTGATTCCACATACCAGCTCATTTACTCTTGGCATAAAGGTAGTAATGTTTTCATCATCTCTCATTTTCAATCTTTCAAATTTCCCTTTCAGACTTTGCAACCTTGCACTTTTGACAAACTCATCTCCTTCATACAGAAGTTCCAGTTTAGTTAGGATCTCATATGCAGTTGGTAGGTCAATGACATTCGAGAGATCTGAGTCATTCAATGCGCTTAGAAGAGCTTCCTTGGTCCGCAGATTGTTTTCAGCTTCTGTGGTTTCATCTGGAGTTGTCGGACCACCTTGTGGGGGTATATATGGTTTTGAAATCATAGCCAAGTATGCTTTTCCCATACATCCCAAATGACACTTCATGCGACCTTTCCAGAGAGTGAAGTTGGTTCCATCGAACTTCGGACTATCCTTCTTGTATGATGACATCCTGGATCACCTCAAGCGGTTAAGCTCCTATCAGAGGAACCTTGCTCTGATACCAATTGTTGGATCTAGGGCATACAACTGAGAGGGGGGGGGTGAATCAGTTGTATAGAACTTGTTCTATTTCAAACACTTTATTCTCTGTTGTTAGTTAGCAGCATATCAAATAATCATTCATGGAAGCACAATACATAAACACAAGAGCAGATAAGCATCAACACATTGAACACCAAGATTTTGACGTGGAAAACCCGGTTAAGGGAAAAACCACGGGGTGATTAACCCAAGAATTATTCTCTGTTAGAAGAATAAGGAGAAATGAATGGCACATGCCAATAAGGGCTCACTGCCCGAGCACACTGCTCACAAAGAGGCCCACTGCCTACAAGGAGACACACTGTCTACAAAGTGATAAAAATCACAGTCTTGAACTGGAGAATGACATCTCTACCATGTCCGGATCAGTTCCAATTAAGCCCAACAATCTCTGCTCTGCCTTTCGCACCTTTCTTCGCTATATCATGCTCATCCACATGCCACACCTTGAAATGAACTCACAAACCGTTATTTATACAAGACATCAACTTAGGAACAAACATCTAAGTCGGCAAACAACCATAGGAGTATCCGCAAGATGAATAACACATCCGGTCGGCCATCACAAGAACATTCGCAGGATGAACAACTCATCCGGTCGTCTAAACAGAGCAATAACTTCATCCGGAAGAATAACTTCAATTCCGGGCTCTACCATCAATGCGGACCAACAACACAACCTAAACATGATCCAAGAACCTTCACAAGCCTGTCTGAATGTCCGGATACATCCGCACTTCCTCTGCTTACTGGGATCTCTTGTCTTCCTCATCCGGAACTTCAAGAACACAGTCTGTCGCCACTGTCATAATGCAAGAGGTACTTCCGGACCTCCAAATCACACACAAATCAGGATGACACATCACAAGGACATCTCAAACACTCCTTCCAATCCGCAGATTATGATAATACAATTCCGGACCTCACCGGACCTTTTTGTGATCCTCTGTCACCTCCGGATACTTGCCGGACCCGGTTCTATACCGGCAGCCACAACGCCTTCAGATCTTCATGCGGACCTCTGAAATCTTAACTGTAGCATCTCAAGACTCATATCTACTAACCCTTTAATCCGCATCCTCCGGTTCTCAACCTATACAGTACATTTACCTTCTTCTCATCACTGTTCTTCACTGTTCCTGACTGAGTCTAATTTTCTCAATATCCTCAGCACACAGCTCATCAAATCCTTCTTGTCAATGCAATATGAGTATGTTGACATCAATGACAACACTGGCTCACCTCATACTTGCAACATGCTCTCCTTCTCTTTTATCAATTTCTTTATATCTTCAATAAATTTGATCACTTGACTCTCCTTACTTTCCACTGATACTAACACTGGATCAAAAGAGTTGGATATACTAGATAATTTTTTCTTAGACACTTTTATTTTATCTTCAATATCTTCTATAATTTTAGGACAAGATAGACCAAATTTATATACATTTCTTCCTTCTGTAAGAGCATTTTGAATACTCTTAACATTGGCATCTAGCACCATTTTATCTACTCCAATCAATCCCTTAAGAACATTAAATCTTTTATCATTGAATTCTTTTTGAACCTTGACCTCTGCAAACTTCTCTAGAGACTCAAAATGAGAACTTACTGAGTTTATCAGGTTCCTTAATTGTCCAGAGGGGGATGCTGAAGAATCCTTCTAGTATGTTGGCATGATTTTCTCTAAAATTACTGATGCTAGACCAAGTAGCTCACTATCCTCTATGTGAGACTTCAAAATGTCTTCTCTAGCCTTGGCTTGATCTATAAAAGCCAACTTAATCTTTTACATCAGAGATAGTGTGTCAAAATTTATTGGACCTTGGATTATGTCTTGATCTTCTTCAATTTGTTTGTCCCTTTGCAAAATTTCCTTCACTACCTTCGCAGTGTCTCTTACCCAAAATGATGATGTGTCTATCTATTTCTTACTGGTACTGTCAACCAGATTGTCATGCTTGGGCTTTTCATCATCCTTAGTAAACTCTTCTTCTTTTTCATTTTTCTCCTTGACCTCTTCCATGTCATGGTCCTTAGCCTTTTCAATTTCATGCTCTTCAACCTTCAATGAGTCATCTTCAAATTGATGATATGCTTTTGTATTCATCTCTATATCTTCTTTGTTAGAATGATCTAGAGGAGTTAGAATACCTCCTGCATCAACAGTTTCATCTGTCATTTTTACTTCTTCCCTGCTTATTTCTTCCTCTGCTAGGACAGAGGAATCATCCATTCTAAATTGTTTCCCATCCTTTTGCTTCTCTTCTTCATCCGAGACTGGTGTGTCATCAACAAGCTCATCTGACACAACAAAGAACTTGTTCTTGTCCAATGCTTTTCTCAAAATTTATTCAGTTTCTTGGACTATTTCATCTATCTCTCCAATCATCAGTTTGTTCATTCTTGTCTTACTCCTGAATTCATTTTTGACCTCTTTAAAAAATTTATATGCTTCTCTGTTAGAGATCACTGGACATAGAGTGGTTAACACATGTTCCCTTAGCTCTATATCTTTTGACTTGGCCACTTCTTTTCTTATCTCCAAGATGTTTCTTAAGCCTTTTGGAACTTCTGATAGAATTTCTACCCGTACTCGATTGAATACATTCAAGTACTTGATAGTGGCTTCTTCCAAAAGTCTTTTGTCAGCATCATTGTAAAGATTATAGTATTTAGTCAATGGTTTTAAATTCCCATCAATAGTGATTGTCTTGACAATATTTTTCACAAAGAGAATTTGCTTCTTATCATCATCCTCTGATCTCTGCCTCTTATTTGTCTTCTTGCTTCTGGAAGGCTTCTCTTTAGATACTTTAACGAATTTAGCACCTGTGGCCTTTAGCTCCTTAAGCCCATAATCTAAGTTTGTCTTTTCTTCATCCTCCTTTTCCAAACTATCATGTGATCTCTTTCCCTTTACTTTAGTTCTCTTCTTTTCCTTATCAGAAGATATGGTTTCCAGTTTCTTAGGATTGGGAGGTTTTCGGGGAACAGAGGTAGTAGCAGAGCTCCTAGTAGTCCTTAGAGTGGAGGAGGATTCTACTGGAGTACTTCCTTGTTTCTTATCCTACTTCTCCTTCTCATCTTTTTCTATTCATTCTCTATTCTACCTCACAACTTCCTTTGTTATCCCAATACTTTCAGCATACATTTCTACTTGCTTCTGATCTTTTCTCTTAATCTCTGGCTTCCAAAGTTCAACGTGCAGCTTTTCATCAAGCTCTTTATAAGTCCCAAACCTCTCAACAGAGTCATCCTTCGGTTTTCTCAAGAGGTGTTGAGCATACATTTCAAAAATCTTCTCATCAACCTCATAACCCATAGGCATAGTCCAAACAGTTCTAGGTTCTACAGCTTCCATTAGGCACTGATCAATGTCCACCATAAAACAAATTTCATTTTTGTATTTCTCAACTACTGATTTAGGGATTCTCTCCATAGAGTGCATCATACTCTAAAAGTTTTTAAAGTACCCCCAGATTGCAGTTTTATGTCCTTAGAATCTCCAATGCTGTGTAGATGATCCTTATTTGCATTGAAACTAGTCTGTCACTAGTCCATTGCAATCCTTTTACTCCAGGCACTTCATTCATGAAGTAGAGGAATAAACATATAACCAGAGAACCATATTTGAAGGTGTTTTTCTTGTCTGTAATTTTGCTCAACTTCTCAATTAGTTGGATCTGTAACAACTCACATAGGTCATAATCTATATTTTCTTTCAACATTTTGATATGATGCATATATGGTAGTTCCAGAGATAGAGTTCTCCCTACTGGAGTGATAAATGTTGTAACCAATCTCCATAGAGGCAAACTTAACATCCAGTTCAATAATGTAATTGATGGTCATTGCCCTTTTATCGAACTTGGCACCGGTTACATCAATAACAGTCTAGTTATTCATAGATTTCAACATGGGTAATCCACCAGTTGAATTTAACCCAGTCACAATTCTGATAACATCCTTTGTAATCTTGAAAGGTTTCAACAACCATATGAACTCATCATGCATTTGGTTCAAGATGTAACCAATCCACTCACTCTCATCAAATGTCAAAAATTCAATGACTTGTACAAAATGTTTGCTCTCTAGGGTTTTGAATTTTAGTTTCAAATCATAGTTATCATCCTTTAGATGGTTCTCAAACAATTCCAGCAATCTCAGATTTCCAAATTCATCCACATTACAATGGATGTATGTTCTAATATCTTCTACATGTAGTACTCCGTATGGGACACCAGAAAATGCACCTAATGGTTTGACTTCAACTGACTTGTAAGGATGCTTATTAAATTTTGGATGGGGCCTTTTAGTAATATCAACAATAAGAGGAGTAGCCATCTCAACAGATTATAGATTCAAAGCTTCATAGAAAAGTACCTTTTTTCTTCCATAGAGTTAGGGTTGATCAATTGCCGGTCAAATTCATTTTTCATGCTTCAATCTCTGGATTTTCAGTTCAGATGCTCTTCTTCTCATTCTCTTCAAATTCAAAGTGATTCAAATGTTTGAGTGAGTGACCTTTTATCTTCCACAAAACCTAATTTGTCATTGTAATAAATGCGTTGCCCTAACTTTATCTAGTTACTCTATTTCTTGATGCAGTTTCTTATGAATCGCTTTGCAAATTGCCATATCCACTTCTTTTCTTTTAGAAATCCTTCCAAATGATCTATAATAACCCAAAATATTTTCTCTTATTGTGCCAGATTTAGGCACTCACTTACTGGCTGGGGGAATTTGATTTTCAATGCAGCTCCCCCTGAGCTAGAGTTCCTAATTCAATTCCCAGAGGGATTACTAGCACCAGATTCTAGTGTGGATCCATCACCATTATTCATTTCACATTTCTTGACCCATGTCATGTTCATTTCATTCTAGATTTCATTCACATCTACTTTTCCCTTGCCTTTGTCTTATCTCTGCTCATCTAGTTTTCTATTTACCAAACCTCTTCTTTCATTATTCCTGCTTCTACAAAATATTGCAATATGACCAGATCTATTGCAATTCAAGCACACAACATTTCTTTTCTTATTTACTTGATTTCCTCTTGATCTACACTAATTAGCCATGTGTCCAAATCCATTGCAAGCAAAACAGTAGCCATTGAAAGAATTTCCATTTCCTCTATTGCTAGAGTTATTCATTATCATACTTCTACATTCATTGGATCTATGACCATACCTCTTACACTTGAAGCATTGACCGGAGAAGGATGGACCACTTTGATTTACTCTACTTTTACATTAAGTAGCTCTATGACCAAATTTATTACAATTGAAACAATTTCCATTGAAAGATGGATACCTTTAAGCATTAGGCTGTCTTACCAAAGGTCTTCTAGGTCTATCTCTTCCATTCCTTGATTTAAGATTTCTTTGTCCGAATCTGGAGCTTTCACCTTTCTCATACCCAATACCATACTTATCATCAACCTTCCTCTAACTTTCAAGAAACACTTCAGGTTTAGCTAAGCTTATCTTGAACTTCTCTTTGTATTCATTTGCAACTTCTAGGTCATGTTTGAGAATGACAATTTGCCTTTCAAGTTCCTCCTCATTATATCCACAATCTTGTAGATCAAATTTTAAGTGGCCAATTGTTCTGTCCATTCTGCAGCACTCTTTAGTTCTTTCCTTCAGGGTTTGATTCAGTTCTTCTTCAGTCTTCTTCCTCTGCTCAATTTCTTTGGTTAGCCTCATCACCCCAAATTCCATCTCATTTTTTAGAACAGAGACTTCTCTTGACAGCTTCTCACATTCCTTTGTCTTTTCTTCCAAGGATTCATTCATGCCATTTTCTTCAGTAAGATTAGATAGTTGCAGAAGTAGTTCCTTCCTCTTTTCCATAGATTTCATTAATTTATCTTTTATCAATTCAATGCAATCATCAGCACCCTTAAGGTTTGCTTTCAGGTCATCTACTTTTGCTTTGGACTGATCAAGATCTTCTAAAGCCAATTGAAGTTGTTCTTTGAGTGAACCCATTGAAACTCCTTCCCAGATCTTCCTCAAGTTCTTATGCTTCTTCTAAGGAACCTTGCTCTGATACCAATTGTTGAAATAAGGGCAAACAACTCAAAGGGAGGGGTGAATCAGTTGTCTCAAAACTTTAACACTTGCTACAATTAATTCTTTTCTATCTCTTATTAATAGATCATTATTATAACCATGAAATCATGAATCAATAACATATGAGTAGAAACACAAATAACACACTTAACACCAATATTTTTAATGTGGAAACCCAATTAAGGGAAAACCACAGTGGATGTTAATCCACAAAGATTAATACCCTGTTAAAAGTATGACAAATGGGGAAGGCACATGCCTTCAGGCTCACTGCCCAGAGCTCACTACTCAAAAGGAGGCTCACTACCTACAAGAAGGATTACAAGAAGATTTATAGATTGTTTGAACTAATGAACATCATCTACTTATATAGGAATTCAATTTTGGTTAAGCATATAATATTGATCTTACACACTTCATCTTTGCTCTGCCCTGTTTATTGTTCTACCATGATCTGGTCCTTAGAACTCTTCTCCTTCACACTTCTTTCTGCCTTTTTCACACTTACTCCATCACCACCTCTTTCTCTCACACCATAAGACTCGAATCCATCAGCTATATATATCCGCATCAAGAAATTTTATCAACTGTAGTCAACTCAGAGAAAACTTAGAACATTTATGAAGACCCCTGCTCTATCGGCTGAATCCATGCATAATTAGCAATATAGACCAAAAACTTGTGTTCTCAAATCATCAACCATGTTAGCCAATACCACTAGTTATCATAAATTACTTAACCAACAACTTTTATTTGTCCAAACCAAGATCAAATACTAGGTTGCCCTATTCTTCTTCTGACTGTGCTGACTGACTGGAACCTGATACTTAGATCCTTATAACTTTTGAATCCTTTATCACCAAAGGCTAAATCTCTACATTTAGATAGTCCTAACAATCCTTATCATTTCCTCTTATCCACAACACACTGTGAATTACCACTGGAGAGATCAGGACCAAGATACCAGACCCTATCACATGCTCTGTTTCTGACTACCCAGACTTAACCAAATCTTCATTTTGACTTCCGGTATGAACAAATTATGCAATACAGATGTGCAAGGTGGAATTAGTTGCCATCAATGATAGTACCTATCATGCATAGTAGTGTCTCTTGCCAGCACCTTAGTCTGTGGATGAAAAGATGAACTGAACTTCAAATCTGTCCTCATCTTCTTCCAAAGTGTTCCAAAAGTATCTAAGAAATCTGGTGTCTCTGTCTAAAATTATACTCTTAGGTAATCTATGTAATCTCACAATCTCCATGCACTACATTAGTTGTCTTCTTACAAGGTATGAAATGAATCATCTTCAAAAATTTGTCAACCACTACAATTATTGAATCATGTCTTGTCTGTGTCTTCGGCAATCACATTACAAAATCCATGCTTATGTCTTCCCAAGGTCTCTCTGGTACTGTCAAAGGTCTATACAATCTAGTATTTTGACTACTCCCTTTTTCAACTTGACAAACTCTACAACTCTGCACAAATTTCCTAACATCCTTATGTATCTAAGGCCAAAAGTAGTTTTCACTTACCAAAGCCACTATCTTATCAATGCCAAAATGTCCTGCTAATCCACCACTATGTTTCTCCTTGATCAAATTGTCTCTCATTGAACTCTTAGGTATGTACAACTAATTTCCTATAAACAACATATCTTCCTGAATGAAATAATCCAGCCACTTACTCCTATCTGTCACAATGGGTTCCTTGCATGCTTTCCAATGTTTTGCAAAATCAGTGTCTCCCTCATACATGTTCTTCAATTCATCAAAAACTAGCACTTCCACTCTCATTTTTGTCAACAAGTTTCTTCTTCTACTCAATGCATCAACAACTTTGTTTGATTTTCCAATCCTATGCTTCAACACAAAAGTGTAACTCTACAATAATTCTACCCATCTCATGTGTCTTTGATTCAACTTATCATGACTATTCAAATTCTACAAAGCTTGATGGTCTGTATATAGTACAAACTCCTTCAAGGGTTGAATTATGGCATAGAACTCTTGACCATAAACTGAATATCTTCTCCTTACATCATTCAACTTCTCACTAAAATATGCTATAGGTCTACCTTCTTGACTTAATACCGCTCCAATCACATTTCTACTTGCATCACAATCAACTTGAAATACCTTATTGAAATCTGGTAACGCCAAAACAGTTTGCTATATCACTTTCTACTTCAAAAATTCAAAACTTTTATTTGCTCTAGATGTCCACTTAAAGTCTTTCCTATCACCTCTCATTCTCTCTGTTAGAGGGTTATATACTTAAACTAAAATTTCTGATGAACTTCTAGTAGAAACTAGCCAATCCATGAAATGATCTAACCTCTCCAATGCTCTCTGGTGCATGCCATTCAACACTTGCTTTCACTTTCTCAGGGTCCATCTTCAATCCTTCCACATAAATCACAAATCCCAAATATACCAACTCTTCCTTCATGAAACTACACTTCTTGATGTTTATCAACAATTTCTCTTCTCTCAACCTCTGCAAAACTTGTCTAATATGCCACAAATGTTCTTCTTTTGTCTTACTAAAAATTAGAATATCATCTAAGTATACAATCACAAACTTACCCAAGAATTTCTTCAAGACTTCATTCATCAATCTCATGAAAATACTTGGTGCATTTGTCAATCCAAAAAGCATCACTAACCACTCATACAATCCTTCATTTGTCTTAAAAGAAGTCTTCCATTCATCTCCCTCTCTAATTTTGATCTAATGGTATCCACTATTCAAGTCTATCTTTGTGAAATATCTTGCTCCACTCAAACAATCCATGATATCATCCATCCTATGTAAAGGAAATCTATATTTAACTGTGATCTTGTCTATTACTCTTGAGTTAGTACACATTCTCCATTCTCCATCCTTCTTAGGTGCTAATACTAAAGGCACTGCACAAGGACTCAAACTTTCTCTGATCAAACCTTTCCTCAGCAACTCTTGTATCTGTCTATTCAATTCTGCATTCTCTGTCAGTGTCATTTGGTGTGCTGCTTTGTTAGGCAAACTTGCTTCTAGTATAAGATCCATGTGATGACTGATACTCCTTATAGGTGGAAATCCTTCAAGTACTATATCTGATATGATGTCTTCATACTCTGTCAACAACTCTTTTATCTCCTCTAGTTGTGATTCTTTAGTCTCTTTCTTCAATGTTTCAGGTTTCTTAGAAATCAAAGCATAACACATATTTTCATGTCTCAAAGCATCAAGAATTTTTCTTCCATCTACCAAACAGATTATAGCATTTCCACATACTTCACTCT
This sequence comes from Cunninghamia lanceolata, assembly GCA_027924645.1. Classification (NCBI taxonomy): domain Eukaryota; kingdom Viridiplantae; phylum Streptophyta; class Pinopsida; order Cupressales; family Cupressaceae; genus Cunninghamia; species Cunninghamia lanceolata. Next base: position 4,624,644 of record BSBN01000165.1, on the reverse strand, counting down.
TAGGATCATCTTCTAAAGGAATCAAAGTAATTCTCTTTCCATTTGTTGTTATGGTGTATGTATTCTTTCTCCCATCATGTATTACTTTTCTATCATACTGCCAAGGTCTACCCAACAAGATATGACAAACATACATAGGCACAATATCACACAAGAATTCATCATGATAAGATCCAATATGAAATTACACCAAACATTGTTCACTCACCAGTACCTTATGATCATCTTGAATCCATGCTACCTGATAGGGCTTAGGGTGTTTTAATCTTTCCAACTCCAGCTTAGTCACCATCTCCTCTAAAACTAGGTTGTCTGAACTACCACTATCAATCACAACTTTACAACACTTACCTCTTGATTTGCATCTTGTTCTGAACAAATTTTTCCTCTGTGGTGGTTCCTCATTTGCTTCTACTTGAAATAGTGCTCTTCTCATAACCAATGATTCTCCTTTCTCTAGGTTACAAATAGAACTGGGTGATCCAACAAGTTCTTCAACATAGGTTGTTCTTCCGCTGTTCTCTGTCTTCTTACTTGTACTACCCTTATTACATTCAAATGCTCTAGTCCTTCACCTCCACACTTGAAACAAGTACCTCTAAATGTTCTCTTATCAAATCCTCTTCCCTCTCTTTTGTATCCTTCATTCCAGTATGCACTAGGGTTTCCTCTTCAGTAAAAATTTATGTCATCTCTCTGGTAAACGTTATTATCTCTGTCATCCTTCCTAAATGTGCTGTCAAATTTGTTCTTCTTTGAATGTGATCTATCTCCTCTAGAAAATATTATACCTCTCTAAAATTTACCTCCTCTACCTTTCTATCTTAGATCATGTCTTTTATTCATCTTCTCTTCAACTTTTAGGGCAAACTGATATGCTTCTTCCAAAGATTTCATCCTTACCAATCTTAGTTCTTCCTAAATGTTCAATCTCAATCCATTAATGTATCTAGCTACTTTCTCCTTGTTTGTTTCACTATGTCCTATCCTTATAATCATCTTATGAAATTCCTCAATATACTCCACAGATTTCTCCTTCTATCTCAGGTTTTGCAATCTCTTCAACAGCTCCAACTCATAGCCAGCATGTATGAATTGATTCTTCAATTTTGTCACCATCCTATTCTGCTTCATAATATTTTCTTTTCCTCTTCTATTTCTTTCCAACTAAACCTCTTTCCATCATATAGCAGCATTCCTTTCAACTTTGTCTTTGCAAATTTCACCTTTTCCAAATCTTCAATCTCTTTATACTGAAAGTATTCTTCCATGTCATTTATCTAGTCAATCAATTCTTTAGGGTTCAAATTACCAGTATAGTTCGGCACATCAACTCTAGATCTTTTTCCAATATTTGAAATAGGTCACAACATCTTTACTTGATTTGATTCTTCTTCTTCATTACCTCCTAGGGTTTCACCAATTTGTTCAATAGATTGAAATTCTTCTTCATTGTCACTTTCAACATTAGGTCTCGGTGTCAATCCTCTTTGTCTATCTTCTTCAACAACATCCAAACAAATTCACATCATTTTCATCATTTCCATCATCTCATCCATTCTACCATCCATTGTTCCAACAACAACAACTCTCCTCAGTGGCATTCTTCCTAGGATCAGGTGCAAACTACCTCAAATTCAGCGATCAAGTTACAAGGTGACAACTGCCTCACAATCAACAATTGGTTGCAACACAAGTAACCTATCTTAGTATGGTAATCTATCCACAACAAGTTCTTATGGAATTCCCTCACCAACTTTTCTCAACTCGTTCCCAAAGATTTGAACTTTTGCTATGATACCACTTGGTGCAGTCACGGTAGGAGGGTTCACATAATGAAATACCCAGGCCGTGCAACAAGAGTCAACACAATGGAAACAACTCGAAGATATGAAACAAACACAGATTTAGTCATTCAATATATAATAGAATTCAAATACAATATGGCCAGCACCATGTAGGCTTACAAGTAGGACTCAAAGGACTAAACAGAATATCAAAATATGCACAATATATAGCTTGAAGCTCCTTCACACCAAATCTCAACTATGAACTTATGCTAATGGTCATAACTACTTTCTTAGGGATCTATTACATCCTTATATATCATCTCCAAAATAAAAGATTCCTCCACATCGACCAAGGAAGGTCTCAAACTCCAATTAAGAGCTGTAATGTGTGTACATGGATAGGTCAGACCTAATTATGTAGAACACCTCCGCAAATGAATGGAATGATGTACGGATCTTAGGGAAGGTCGGCCATGAACCAAATATCATTGAATGATGTTTCATTAAGCTCCATGAGTCAAGGAATGCTCTGCAAGTCTTCTCCTTTAGCTGATTATCAGAGACTGTCAGGATGCTCTGTTTTGGGAAAACAGTCGATCTTCTGATAACGATATCTTTCCGGTACTTAATCCAAATGTTCTAAATTATGGATATGGTGTGGATGAATGAATCTAGATGCTAAGTCCATCTCTATAAGATGTTAAATGCAACTACAACAAAATGTGGACCAAAATACAAAAAACTACTACTGATTGAACTACCTGAACTGAATTGGTAAATGAAAGGAAACAAACTGAACTGCAAGCAAACTGAAATGTAAATGTTTCTGGTTGATGCAAGATTTCTCTTGAACTAGGGATGCTCCTACATAAAAAACAATATTCCTACCTTTGAAAATCCATTGAATACCTTCTTTACAAAAGGAGAGACACAAATTTTGCAAGATACTATACCTCATACAACCACTATGGAAGATCAAATATTTCATGATGTTGAGGACATTATTGAGGTGGTCACACATGTACCTAATGCGCAAATAAATAAACTTGATAAAGACTTAGCCTATTTTTAAGAATTTGTTGGAAATGAAAGAATAGTGGAAGAAGATGTCCCTGTGATCTACCACATAAGACAACTAATAAAAGAAGGACAAGATGGTATTAATGTTATTCAAGTTTTAATACATATTGTACACAATAATGTAATGATGGTGATTGAATGTGTGAATGGTATTGTTGCAAGTATGAGGTGAGCCATTGTTGTCATTGATGTCAACATACTCATACTGCATTGACAAGAAGGATTTGATGAGCTTTGTGCTGAGGATATTGAGAAAATTAGCTTCAGTCAGGAACAGTGAAGAACAGTGATGAGAAGAAGGTAAATATACTGTATAGGATGAGAACCGGAGGATGCGGATTAAAGGGTTAGTAGATATGAGTCTTGAGATGCTACAGTTAAGATTTCAGAGGTCCGCATGAAGATCTGAAGGAGTTATGGCTGCCGGTATAGAACCGGGTCCGGCAAGTATCCGGAGGTGACAGAGGATCACAAAAAGGTCCGGTGAGGTCCGGAATTGTATTATCATAATCTGCGGATTGGAAGGAGTGTTTTATATGTCCTTGTGATGTTTCATCCTGATTTGTGTGTAATTTGGAGGTCCGGATGTACCTCCTGCATTATGACAGTGGCGACAGACTGTGTTCTTGAAGTTCCGGATGAGGAAGACAAGAGATCCCAGTAAGCAGAGAAAGTGCGGATGTATCCGGACATTCAGACAGACTTGTGAAGGTTCTTGAATCATGTTTAAGTTGTGTTGTTGGTCCGCATTGATGGCAGAGCCCGGAATTGAAGTTATTCTTCCGGATGAAGTTATTGCTCTGTTTAGCCGACCGGATGAGTTGTTCATCCTGCGAATGTTCTTGTGATAGCCGACCGGATGTGTTATTCATCTTGCGGATACTCCTATGGTTGTTTGCCGACTTAGATGCTTGTTCCTAAGTCGATGTCTTGTATAAATAATGATTTGTGAATTCATTTCAGTGATGTAGCATGCAGATGAGTATGGAGTAGCGAAGAAAAGTGCGAAAGGCAGAGCAGAGATTGTTGGGCTTAATTGGAACTGATCCGGACATGGTAGAGATGTCATTCTCCAGTTCAAGACTGTGATTTTTATCACTCTGTAGACAGTGTGTCTCCTTGTAGGCAGTGGGCCTCTTTGTGAGCAGTGTGCTCGGGCAGTGAGCCCTTATTGGCATGTGCCATTCATTTTTCCTTATTCTTCTAACAGAGAATAATTCTTGGGTTAATCACCCCGTGGTTTTTCCCTTAACCGGGTTTTCCACGTCAAAATCTTGGTGTTCAATGTGTTGATGCTTATCTGCTCTTATGTTTATGTATTGTGCTTCCATGAATGATTATTTGATATGCTGCTAACTAACAACAGAGAATTAAGTGTTTGAAAAGAGAACAAGTTCTATACAACTGATTCACCCCCCCCCTCTCAGTTGTATGCCCTAGATCCAACAATTGGTATCAGAGCCGAGTTCCTCTGATAGGAGCTTAACCGCTTGAGGTGATCCAGGATGTCGTCATACAAGAAGGATAGTCCGAAGTTCGATGGAACCAACTTCACTCTCTGGAAAGGTCGCATGAAGTGTCATTTGGAATGTATGGGAAAAGCATACTTGGCTATGATTTCAAAACCATATATACCCCCACAAGGTGGTCCGACAACTCCTGATGAAACCACAGAAGCTGAAAACAATCTGCGGACCAAGGAAGCTCTTCTAAGCGCATTGAATGACTCAGATCTCTCGAATGTCATTGACCTACCAACTGCATATGAGATCCTAACTAAACTGGAACTTCTGTATGAAGGAGATGAGTTTGTCAAAAGTGCAAGGTTGCAAAGTCTGAAAGGGAAATTTGAAAGATTGAAAATGAGAGATGATGAAAACATTACTACCTTTATGCCAAGAGTAAATGAGCTGGTATGTGGAATCAGAAATGCTGGTGGAACTCTAGATGAAAATGAGATTGTCTGCAAAATCCTAAGATCCCTTCCTGCTGTCTACAAAATCAAAGTTGCTGCCATTGATGAATTCAGAGCCCACACAACTGTCACAAGAGAACAATTGGCTGGCAAACTAGCTGCATTTGAAATGACCGAGTTTGGAGATGATCCACCCAAGACTGAGTCTGCTTTTAAAGCCAGTGCCTATGTGAAAGGCAAACAGAGATTTGATCCGGGTGAAAACTCATCAAGGAAAATGTCATGGTATGATCAAGCAAGAAGAGACATGGAAGAAGAAGAAGCAGAAACAGCTCAACTTGAAGCCCTCATTGCAAAGAGACTGCCAAGAGGATCCGGTAAGTATGAAGGAAAACTACCCTTTAAGTGTTTTAACTGCAATAAGATTGGTCATTTTGCCTCAAGATGTCCGGAGAGATCTGCAAGATCTAATACTCACAGACAAAGGTTTCAAAAGAATTGCTATTATGTTCATGAAGAAGATGACAATGAAGGAGTAACAGATGATGAATCAGATCCAGGAAGCAAATCCGGAAATGAGTGGGTGTTTATAGCCATCAAGGAAGAAGATTCCTTGCTCTCTGAATCTGTCAATCACAAAGTTGTTGAAAAAGCCTTGGCTGCTCAAGTGGAAGAAAAGGATGATTGGGTTATTGACAGTGGATGCTCTCACCATATGACTGGTGACAAGAATAAGTTCTTAGATTTGGAAAGATATGAAGGAGGAATGGTAAAGTTTGGTGACAATTCTGCTGGCAGGATCAGAGGTAGGGGAACTATTTCCTTTGATGGTAAGAGCAAAACAGGTAATGTACTATATGTTGAAGGATTGAAGCACAATCTTCTCAGTGTTGGTCAGTTAGTGGACAAAGGCTATGATCTCCGGTTCAAGAATGGAAAATGCAGAATCTTTACAAGCTCCGGAACTGAAATTGCATCCGGTACTCAGACAAGAGGTAACATCTTTCATCTGGTTGGTTCAAATAAAAGTTGTTTGTTTGTTCAAATTGATCAGAGTTGGTTATGGCATAGAAGAATGTGTCATGTAAATTTTGATAACATCATCAAAATTAGCAATACTCAGGCTGTGAGAGATCTTCCAAAGTTGATAAAACCTACAAACAGTGTGTGTAAAGAATGTCAGTTAGGCAAACAAAGCAGAGTCTCTTTTAAAAGCAAAGATCAGTCTTCTACCGGATTGTTGGAATTAGTACATACTGATCTATGTGGTCCGACAAGAATCAAGAGTCTGCAAGGTGATAGATATTTCATGTTGTTAATTGATGATCATTCCCGGATGATGTGGGTTACCTTTCTGAAAGAAAAATCAGAAGCTTTTGAGAAGTTCAAAATCTTCAAAGCTATGGTGGAGAATCAAACCGGATTGAAACTAAAGTGTCTAAGGTCTGATAGAGGTGGTGAATTTACATCTGGTGAATTCATTGACTTTTGTGAGAAACAGGGTATAAGGAGACAATTGTCTGCTCCTAGGACTCCACAGCAGAATGGAGTAGTTGAGAGAAAGAACCGGACCATCCAGGAAGCTGCTAGGACAATGATGTTGGAAGCAAATGTTCCTCAAATGTTTTGGAAAGAAGCTATCAGCACTGCAGTCTACACTCTCAATCGAGTTCAAATCAGAAACAACACCGGTAAGACCCCCTATGAACTTTGGTTTGGCATCACTCCTACTGTGAAATATTTCAGGGTATTTGGTAGCAAGTGTTATATTAAAAGAGATGAAGATCTAGGAAAGTTTGATGCTAGAAGTGATGAAGGAATTTTCTTGGGCTACTCCACTCAAAGCAAAGCATATCGGTGTTACAATAAGAGATTGAGGAAGATGATAGAAAGTACCAATGTAAAGGTTGATGAAGGAATTGAGAAGCCTTCAAGATTTTATGAATTTGATGAAGATGACCAAGATAGTGTTCAAGGAACTCAATCCTCTCCGGTGAAATAGAGTCAGCCTGATCCGGTAAATCAGGAAGAAGAGTTAGGTTTAAATGAGCCTGATCAAGAAACAGCAGTACTGGATACTCCCAAAATTCCAAGGTATGTAAAACTGAATCACTCTGAAGATCAGATCATAGGTGACAGAAGCAAAGGTGTACAAACTAGAAGGAATATTGCTCAAGATCAGAATGAATGTTGTCTGATTTCAAGGATTGAACCTAAAACAATAAATGAAGCCTGCAATGATGAAAATTGGACCAAAGCAATGGAAGATGAACTGATGCAAATTGAGAAAAATCATACTTGGGATCTTGTTCCCAGACCTAGAGACAGGAATGTAATTGGAACCAAATGGGTCTTCCGGAACAAACTAAATGAAGCTGGTGAAGTAATCAGAAACAAAGCTAGATTGGTCTGCAAAGGCTACTCTCAAATAGAAGGAATTGACTTTGAAGAGACTTTTGCTCCGGTAGCAAGAATTGAAGCAGTCAGATTACTTCTTGCATTTGCTGCCTTCAAAGATTTCAAGGTATATCAGATGGATGTCAAGTCTGCCTTCCTAAATGGTGATCTGGAAGAAGAAGTCTACATTGAACAACCGGATGGATTTCAATTGTCTGATAATAATGATATGGTCTGCAAGTTGAAGAAAGCTTTGTATGGATTGAAGCAAGCCCCAAGAGCATGGTATGAAAGGTTGGATAAGCATCTTGTGCAGATTGGATTCAACAAAGGTACTGCTGACAGCAACTTATATTTCAAAATTGATCATGAAAACATTCTGATTGTTGAAGTGTTTGTGGATGATATCATTTTTGGAGGAAGAGATAGTATGTGTAAAACTTTTGCAAATCAGATGAAAAGTGAGTTTGAAATGTCTATGCTTGGTGAAATGAATTTCTTCTTGGGTCTGCAAATTACTCAAACAAAAGAAGGGATCTTCATTTCTCAGACCAAATATGTGAAAGAATTGTTAAAGAAATTTGGTATGGAAGACTCAAAGCCTATGAACACTCCTATGGCAACCGGATGTAAGTTAAGCAAAGATGATGATTCTCCAAAGGCAGATCAGACAAAGTATAGATCAATGATTGGTGGATTGTTGTATCTCACTCAAACTAGACCAGATATAATGCAAGCTGTTGGTCTTGTGGCAAGATTCCAGGCTGATCCTAGAGAATCTCATGTTATGGCAATCAAAAGAATTTTTAGATACTTGAAAGGGACAGTTGAGTATGGTCTATGGTATCCTAGAGATCCGGATTTTTCTCTTCATGCTTACACAGATGCAGATTGGGCAGGAGATGTGGATGACCGGAAGAGCACTAGTGGTGGAGCATTCTTTTTGGGGAAGAGATTGGTTTCTTGGCTAAGCAAGAAACAAGATGCAATATCTCTGTCTACAACTGAAGCAGAATACATTGCAGCAGCAGGTAGTTGCACTCAAATCTTGTGGATGAAGCAGATGCTAAGAGACATCAAAGTTGAATATGAGGAGCCTATCACAATTTTCTGTGATAATTCAAGTGCAATTAATATTTCTAAGAATCCGGTATTGCATTCTAAGACTAAGCACATATCTATCAAATTTCACTTTTTGAGAGAACAAGTAAACAAGGAAGAAGTCAGATTGGAGTATGTTCCCTCCAAGGATCAGATTGCAGATATCTTTACAAAACCTCTTCCCAAGGACTCTTTTGAATATCTCCGGGAGAAGTTAGGGGTCATGGCCCCTCCGGTGATGAACTAAGATGCACTGATGTGCATCAGTCCGGTGGCTATCACAGTCATATCTTGTGATCCGGACTAATGGGGAGCTGCAACTAAGGGGGAGCAGCTGGTATTATTCTGATGCATGAGAGTTGCAAGTATGAGCCCTTTGCCATTGATGTCAAAGGGGGAGAGAAGACATGTGAAAAACAAGTGGTTGTTGATAGGGGGAGCTGTGACAGAAAAGAGAAGTTCTTGTCTTGATGGTTTTTCACATCATATGTTGCCATCAATGACAAAGGGGGAGATTGTTGCAAGTATGAGGTGAGCCATTGTTGTCATTGATGTCAACATACTCATACTGCATTGACAAGAAGGATTTGATGAGCTTTGTGCTGAGGATATTGAGAAAATTAGCTTCAGTCAGGAACAGTGAAGAACAGTGATGAGAAGAAGGTAAATATACTGTATAGGATGAGAACCGGAGGATGCAGATTAAAGGGTTAGTAGATATGAGTCTTGAGATGCTACAGTTAAGATTTCAGAGGTCCGCATGAAGATCTGAAGGAGTTATGGCTGCCGGTATAGAACCGGGTCCGGCAAGTATCCGGAGGTGACAGAGGATCACAAAAAGGTCCGGTGAGGTCCGGAATTGTATTATCATAATCTGCGGATTGGAAGGAGTGTTTTATATGTCCTTGTGATGTTTCATCCTGATTTGTGTGTAATTTGGAGGTCCGGATGTACCTCCTGCATTATGACAGTGGCGACAGACTGTGTTCTTGAAGTTCCGGATGAGGAAGACAAGAGATCCCAGTAAGCAGAGAAAGTGCGGATGTATCCGGACATTCAGACAGACTTGTGAAGGTTCTTGAATCATGTTTAAGTTGTGTTGTTGGTCCGCATTGATGGCAGAGCCCGGAATTGAAGTTATTCTTCCGGATGAAGTTATTGCTCTGTTTAGCCGACCGGATGAGTTGTTCATCCTGCGAATGTTCTTGTGATAGCCGACCGGATGTGTTATTCATCTTGCGGATACTCCTATGGTTGTTTGCCGACTTAGATGCTTGTTCCTAAGTCGATGTCTTGTATAAATAATGATTTGTGAATTCATTTCAGTGATGTAGCATGCAGATGAGTATGGAGTAGCGAAGAAAAGTGCGAAAGGCAGAGCAGAGATTGTTGGGCTTAATTGGAACTGATCCGGACATGGTAGAGATGTCATTCTCCAGTTCAAGACTGTGATTTTTATCACTCTGTAGACAGTGTGTCTCCTTGTAGGCAGTGGGCCTCTTTGTGAGCAGTGTGCTCGGGCAGTGAGCCCTTATTGGCATGTGCCATTCATTTTTCCTTATTCTTCTAACAGAGAATAATTCTTGGGTTAATCACCCCGTGGTTTTTCCCTTAACCGGGTTTTCCACGTCAAAATCTTGGTGTTCAATGTGTTGATGCTTATCTGCTCTTATGTTTATGTATTGTGCTTCCATGAATGATTATTTGATATGCTGCTAACTAACAACAGAGAATTAAGTGTTTGAAAAGAGAACAAGTTCTATACAACTGATTCACCCCCCCCCTCTCAGTTGTATGCCCTAGATCCAACAGGTATTAAAAACATGTCGTCATCTCACAGGCAAATATCAGCACATATACTGACCACTGGAATGTCTACATTTACATTGACAATTTTAACAACTAATGTAAATGCTAGTAGTAATGCTACCACTGCTATTGGAGTATCTAATGGGATTTAATTATCAAAACTTGGTTTCTAAGGGAACCTCTTCTATGAATACCTATTCTCAGCCACCTATTACATATAACTACTCACAGCCACCTTCCACCTATCATTATGTCCAACCACCATTGAACTATTCACAGCCTCTGCTTATCACTGCTTAGACTCAATCACCACCTCACTTTGGTTCTAATTCCTCGCAACAAACAACATATCCCAATGATGCCATCTTAAACCAACTTTTGCAAGGCATGACTTCTTTACAACAAAAGGTGACAAACTTGATGAATTCTTCACAACCTAATATACCAACTTATCATGCTCATAATCCTTTATCTTATGCAATCTTGAGAACTCATATGCTTGAGAGGTTTGAGACTCCTCGTTTTGAAAAATATGGTGGAAAATGTGATCCTAATACTCATGTGGTAGCATTCATGGCTATGTGTAGTGATTTCTACTTTGAAGAGGACTTGTTAGCAAAATTTTTCCCATGATCTCTCAAAGATACTGCTTTAGAATAATTTTTTCTTTACCTCCAAATTCAATACTCTTTTTTGCAATTAGTTGATCAATTTTTACAACATTTTCAAGAAAATATTAGCCCTCAAGTTTCTTGGATTGATTTAATTCATTGCAAGCAAGGTCTGAAAGAGAAGTTAACTGAGTTTATTAGTCAGTATCAATCTCTCTATGCACAAATTCAATATCAGATGAAGGATGAGGATGTTCAGAAGGTGTTTATTACAAATCTACAACCTAACATCTGTGATAAGATTCTCTTGACGAAGTATAACTCCTTTCAACATTTATGTACTGCCCTTCATGATTATCAACTTTTCTCTAGTTAGAATGAAAACCAAAACTCATCAGCTCAAATTGGTCAATCCATGGGTGGAACGTCACAAAGCAACTTTAAGAGGAATAATAGGAGTTTCATCAAGATTAATGGACTGAACTCGAATAACTTTTCCCAAGTTTCTTCTATCACTAATCTGAAGAAGGCACTGTATCAACAAAGAAAAATTACTCTGATATCTAAATCCTATCATTCTATTATGAATCAAGCTATGAGTAATAATCTTATGAAGCTTCCCCTAATTAAACCTTTGGATCCTAGTAAAATGCAAGGACCTTATTTCGATGCTAATGCCTTTTGTCATTTTCATCAATAATAAGGACACGATACTGAACAGTGTATGCATCTTAAACATGAAGTACAAGACCTCATTGACTCAAATGTTATATAGGTATTAGGTGTGAATGATAATGGAAATAAGTTGGTTCCTTCGCCGAATTAGAATTTGTAAATCTTTACTAATCCTTTCCCTAAGCATACCAATAACATGTTAGAACATAATATAGTGGAAGTAGAAGATGATTATTTGGATTATGATAACATCATGGGTATAATAGAGGTGGATAAAGAAAATATTGAAGTATCACCTCATCCATGAAGAAAAGGTATTTATGCTGAGGTTCCTCCTCCATTATCTTTACAAGGATCAGGAGTTAACCAAAATGCATCAGAAAGACAAATAGAACAACAAAAATAAGAGACTTTAACAAAAGAAATGATTGAAATAATACAAGATAGTCCTTGTCACCATGATAGATGAACTCAATAAAGAAAGCTAGCTAAAAATAGGAAAAGAGTAAGAAGATTGTCATTAGTTGGAAATAATAATGGTTCTCCTCCTCACAAGGAACAAAAGGTCTCACATACACAAGAATCTAAGAAAAAAGCATTACGTGGATTTCATGATAAAAAACAAGACTCTCATAAGAATCACTCAAGCTTCACACAAAACTTGATAGAGCATCTCACCAAGATGCTCGTAAGTTTTAAATTCTAGACTGGTTTTTCTCAATAGATAAGTATCTCTAACCCTAGGTGTCACTTATATAGTTAGCATGATCATCTCATGTATTTGACCTCTCCTTCATGTTTTGTTTCCCCCGTGATGTGTTATGTGTTGTTTAGGCCTCTTGGGATGACCATCAATTCTCTTGTAAGGTCCAGGATAATAGGAGACTGCCTCTATTATGACATTCTTCTATTTGTATCATCATTCTTCTATATTGCCTCTCCTCTATTTTCACAATTATGTGTTGTGTCTTATGGACATAGTATTACAGTTGGTGACTTGGGGACACCCTCCTACATGACTATCCCTAAGGCACTTGTTTCTCCTCTCTTGATTTATTGTTTCCCTTCTTCTAGTATTTCTATCTAGAGGGCTAATGATGAAAAACATATTATACTAATATGGACCTAGTGTCCCTTTAGCAAGAAATCAAAAAATGGACCAAGTCCATACATGATGATGGGGTTGATATATATTATCCAACACTTGGCTAGTAGAATCAATTTGTGTGATCTTGATGTTGTCTTATCGTACTTACAAACCATAACAATATTGTTGCTCCGTGCACTTTGTTTATCTTTGAATCTCACCTTAGTTACACTCAGTTTTGAGATTTCTATGGTATAGCCCCATAGTTACACTCAGTCTCTAAATCTGTAGTATAACCTTGGATCTTTGTGTTAATGATCACATGCACTGTTGTTTATCATGATTATATGGACATTAACACTTTTCTTGCAGGAATGTGTTTGTAGGAGCATTTGGCGATCGTAAAGTACATGTCACCTTCGGGGGGCATGGGCTTTGCGAGAGCTTGTGTTCCCTTGTGTGTTTTCTACCTACCTTAATGTGATTGATATTGGTACATGATATCAACCACCTTAAGGTGGGGGCATATATAAGGTAAGTTGTTTGTTCTAGATGCTAGTAAAGTGTGTTTGTTCTCAGTTGCAGTCTTAAAGATTGATGGAGATGAGTCCCTCTTACACTGAGATTTGTCTAAAATCTATTGCAATCATTTAAGCCCTCTGTAAAGGAAGGATATCATGTATAACCTTTCATCTTAAGCCCTCTGTAGAGGTAGGGATGTTGTATTTCTCATGAAGAGTGCACATCCTATCATTTTCAAAAGTCCTTTGCGAAGGTAGGGAGTAGTTTTGTCACTAACTTAACCCTTAAGCATGTCTTCGGCGATTGTTTTAGTGAAGCCCAATCATTGGTGTGTGCCTATAATGTGCCTGAGATGGTGATGAACCTAGAAATAGGAGCACTCCAATTGTCTGCCATGTTTTCTCCATGTCTTCCAAGTGTGTGTATTGAGTGTTTGTTCTCAAGCATAGTTTAAAGACCGGTGCCAATGAGTCCCTCATATGCTTTGGGATCTGTATGGCATGCTTGTTTTGTATGGCATGTTTGTTCTCAAGTGCAGTCTTAAAGATTGGTGGCGATGAGTCCCTCCTAAATTATGGGTGGTGTGTTTACTTTCCTTGTACTTGCATCTATATTTCATATATAAGAAAAAGAAAAAGAAAATCATCACTGTATTCACTGCATTCCCTATATTCACTATGTTTTACATGTCTTCAATACTATCTTCTCTGTGTTTTGTGTGATTGTAACTATGTTCTCCGTGTTTTGCATGCATGTTACTATCTTCTCTATAATTGGCATGTCTTCTCCATGCTTGGCGTGTTTGTTGTGCTTGTTGACTGTAAGTTAATGCATGTATTGGCCTTGTGTTTATACATACATTAAAGAGGGGGCTAAATGTTGTGTCAGAAAAAGCAACCTTGGGGGCTTTTTCCTCTTAAGGTTTAGCTACCAGGTCCTTTAGAATGTATTTAGAGCATCTTGCATGCTTTTGATGACTCCCGATGAAAAAACCCTAAAGTTTTATAGAAAATGGGACTCAGGGGGTGTACTTAACATAAATCCTACCTGAAATAGGGGGGAGGATTTGGGCACCCATGCCCTAGTCCTGCCCTATTTTAGGTCAGGACCAATTTCAAGTGTGTCAGTTTATGACCATTATTTAGGTCCTAGCTAACACAATAAGTTTGAATTATGAAATTCTTAGCGAAAATGTTTGAAGTTGCATATATAAGCATGATTAGTGATCCATTTGTAAACTAGATGGATATTATGAACTTGTGGCTTATGTAAAAGTGATTCAAAGGCTTTCATTATATTATAGAGCAAAATTTGTGTTGTTCTTGTGTTTGTATTTGTAGATTTGGCATCCATCTCCTCATGGCATGAAGATCATCTTCCTTCCATGAGATATTCACTATAAGGTAATACCAATTGTGTTTTCTATCATTTGTCATTTGGATTTTGCCTCTATCCCACAGGGATATGCACTCTTTATCTGACAATGGTGTTCGAAAGACTTGAATGTCTCTTCAGGACTTGACTGAGGCAAGCCTCTAAACACCACAACCCCCAAACCATTTTTTCATGATTACAAGTTATAGGTTGTGAAAGTGAAAGAAATGGAGTTGCAGGAGAGTTATGCAGACCATTGAAATTGCAAATCAAAGAAGAAAATAGGGTCCTAGACTTGGATACCTTCTCATTAGTCCTCTAAATCCCACAATTGAAAAATCTCCAGAACAATAGGAATAGGTTGTAGACAAGATTCCCAGATCTTGAAGAAAATTGGGGCATTGGACTAGAGTGCCCAGTCATTAGTCCCTAACTTTTTTGGACACTAAACTTCAAAATCTTCTATGCATTTGATTGTCATTTGATATCTTTGTGTCCAATCATTTTCTATAATTTGTCCATTTGTTCATGAATTTATGAAATTAGGATTTTGAGCATAATTGGGCTTAATTGAACAACAAAATCAAACAATTCTAATCTTCCCCTATGTTCCAAGTGATAGGAGAACTGTAGTAGACTTTTTTACTTAGTTGAATGTCCTTGAATGTTTAGTGGTGAAAGGAGGATCAACACAAACCATCAAAATCAACCCTAAACAAATCCTCTTCATTTTTAATCCTAAATAGGCACTAAGCGGTCAACATGAAATTAGAAGAAAAAGGTACTTTGATGCTTGCATAAACCATAGGGTTTAAGGTTTTATACCTAAGAACAAGGTTTTTGAATATTTTCAAAGCTAAACCTTAGCATAGGACCAAGAAATTAAAGCTTGAAGTAGGGCCAACATAGGAAGCCAAGGAAATGTTTTTAGTCCTAACGGTGGCTCTAGTTGGGGATAGATGACTACAAGGTCATCTTGAGGATCTAGAATGGATGGTAGAAAACCACAAAAATAGTAAGTAAGGAAAGCACACAAGACAACAGACCTATTTACACTAAAATAAAAATGTGCATGGATATGATCAAGCAAAGAATTGCTTCAAGAACTATCCATGCACTGGCAATTCTTGGATTTCACCATTCAAGGCCTAGATGAAATATAAATCTCATACATGATAATTTGTTATTCACTTAGAGACCTAACCACAATGCTTCAAATTTTCCATGCTTGTCCTTGTCTTGTGCCCTAGCATTCCATACCAAAACCATGTCGTTCACTTTGAACTTCCTATCAAAAGTTCTTTTGTCAAAAAAATATTTATCCTTTTATTGCATTTTGAGGTTGTTCCTTTGTGCATATCTTCTAACTTCATCAAGTTCAATTAAATGTTCAATCCTCTCCTCCATTGGCTCAGGGATGTCTAAATCCTCTTCTTGGATGAACTTATAGATAGGTAGGAGATTATTTACTAGCAACTTGGGCTAGTGCCATAAACCAATTCAAATGGTGATTTTCCAATAGCCTTTCTATTGGGAATTAAGGTGTCTCAACCTTGGTAATTCCTTCTATTTTTACATTGTATTTATTTATTTGTTGCCTATTATATTAATTCGATGCAAACCCTACGTTGTCATATTGTGGGAGTTGGCACTGTGATGTGTCATCCTACATGGCATATGATCACATGTAATTTTGTCCTCACATAAGGAGATAGGTGTCCCACTTAGTGGTAGGAATATTTTTCCATGTGTCAGCATCTTGGATGTTGTGTAAGGGAATATTGACTGAAACGGTCATGACAGATTCCTATGACAAAGTTATGACATGTAGGAGTCAGAAATAGGAGATTCTATGATAGGTGAAGACATGTGTCGAAGAGCATCTTTGAAAAAGGCATCTTTGGGCACCCCAAGGTGGACTATGACATGTTGTAAGAGAATATGCTATTTGTAGCTTGTGTATGATAGATTCTCTTACAACTATAAGTTATGACAACTATGACAGATTCTATGATGGTTGTAAGAGTCATAAGAGCATCTGTCATAGCCTATTTTGGAAATAGGTGACCTCCTTGGGATTGGGTGACTTGACAAGTGTCAGGGACAACCTACAGAGTTGGACAAGTGTCCATAGGTATGGGTTTTGGGCCATGAGGTCATGTTGGATGCCCATCCCTATGTGGAGCCATTTTTGCCTTGTATATTCGATATAAATAGGTGCTTTGGAGAGGAGATGTACTATAGGTTTGGCAGGTACTATTATGCTGCCAGTTTGTCTTTAGATATGAGTGTCGAAGACTTTTGACAGCTTGTATTGCAAGTGTATTGTAAACCATTTCAGTTTTGATAATACATTGTGCAGGTTTTGGAGTGTGGGGTTTTTCACCCGATAAGGGTTTTCCCCACATATATCTTCTGTCTCTCTCTTCTGTCTCACTTTCTATGTGTATGTATATTGCTACAATATCTCCATTTTTGTTGCTAACATTCTGTAATTATAAGGATTAAAAAGAATTTGTACTCTCCTCCCCTCATTAGATTAGTGTAGGAAGTGATTTCTGTACACCTAGCTTCCTTTTAGTTGGTATCAGAGCCAGGCCAATTTTGGTTCTAGCTGCTGGGTAGGGTTTTTTGAGCTAATCTTAGGTTGAGTGGGAGTCTGTGTAGAGTATTCTATATCCTTTTTGTAGGAAGGAGATGGCAACCACATCTAGAAGAGTAGAGGTGGAGAAGTTTAATGGCACAAATTTTGAGTTGCGGAAACTCAAGATGGAGGACCTACTTGTTGATCGTGATCTATGGGAAACCGTTGATGGCACTAAACCTATGGCAATGTCACAAGTTGATTGGGACCTCAAAGATTGGAAGGCTAAGGGTCTTATAAGAATCTATCTAGCTAACTCTGTCCTATTGAATGTCCATGAGAAGACTGATAAAGAACTTTGGAAGAAGTTGGGATCTGTTTATTAGGCCAAGTCTCTAGTGAACAACCTCTTTCTGAATAAGAAGTTATTTGCTTTGAAGATAGAAGATGAAGGATTTGTTGTGGACCATTTGAATGCTTTTAACATGATTGTTGCACAATTGACATCTTTGGGTGTGAAAATGGAGGAGGAGGATCGATGTATGACCCTACTTTGTTCTTTGCCAGATTCATGGAATCATCTTGTCATGGCTATCGGAAGCACTACCACCACCTTCATGATGGATGAAGTGGTATCATCATTGTTGTCTAAAGACATGAGGAGAAAGACATCCAAGTCAGCCAAAGAAGCTCTTGTGGTTTGTGGAAGACCCAAAGAGAAAGGGAAGAAGAAGGACAAGAAATGTGAAAGGGTAGATCCAAATCCCATGGGAGATCTAAATCTTCTAGAAAGTCCAAGGCTCTCTGTTGGAACTATGGTAAAACTAGGCATTTCTAAAAGGAATGCAAAGAGGAGAAGAAAAAGAAGAAGAATGCTCCTGATTCAGATTTTGACAAGTCACAAGATGATGGTGATGCCTTCATCATAGCCTTGGCCACCCATGCATCTGATGATGTGTGGTTGATTAATTCTAGTGCATCATTCCACATGACCTCGCATCAATACTGGTTCATGAAGTATGAAGAGTTCAATGGTGGAAGAGTGTACTTGGGTGATGATTCTCATCTGAAGATTGTTGGTCATGGAAGAGTCTCAATCCGATTCCTTGATGGACGAGTGAAGGGGATCACTAGACTTATGCACATTCCAGGCCTTACACGGAACCTCCTTTCTGTAAGTATGTTGAATGATGCAGGTGTGCAGGTTGTCTTTTTGAAGGATGGATGCAAGATGATTAGATGATCCATGGTGCTTGTGAAGGGTACTTGGAGAGGTACTCTATTTCAGCTGGAGGCTTGTACTTCACAGTGCAATAGTTCTTCTAACTCAAAGAAAAGAGTTGCAGTCACTTCATCCCCACCATCTAAATGAGTAGTGAAGAAATCTGTTGTAACTAGTTCTAATGATAGTGCACATGCTATGGAAGTTAGGCTTCTTGCTGAAAATACTATGTTATGGCATTTGAGATATGGCCACATTGGTGAGAAGGGTTTGCGTACCCTAAAAAATAAAAACCTCGTTGAAGGGTTAAATGATCATAATCTTGAGTTTGACTTTTACGAACATTAAATTTATGGAAAGCAAAACCATGTTCAGTTTTACTCTAGTTCTCACAAGTCTTTTGGTGTATTGGATCTTATTCATTCTGATGTGTTTGGTTCTGTTAATGTTCCTTCGATTTCCAAATCTGTATATTTTATATCTTTCATAGATGATTATAGTAGAAGGACATGGGTTTATTTTATCAGAAGCAAGACTAAAGTCTTTAGTCGGTTTAAGGAGTTTAAAGCCTTTGTTGAAAATTAGACTAATAAAAAGATTAAGTGTTTCAGAACTGACAATGGTGGTGAGTTTTGTTTGGCAGAGTTTAATAAGTTCTATAAAGAGCAAGGGATTGAAAGACATCAGACAACTCCATACACCTCGCAGAAAAATGGAGTTGCAGAGAGGATGAACAAGACACTGATGGAGAAGGCTAGGAGTATGCTTAGTGGAGCAAGCCTTGAACAAATGTTTTGGGATGAAGCTGTAGCCACTACTTGCTATTTGGTAAATAGATCTCCTAAATCAGGTCTTGTCGGTAAGACACCTATGGAGGTGTGGTCTGTAAGAAGCCTTCAGTTAGACATCTTCATGTTTTTGGTTGACGCATATGCACATGTGCCTAGTGAGAAAAGGTCTAAATTGGAGAATAAGGCTGTTTAGTGTATCTTCATTGGCTATGGTGTCGGTGTGAAAGGATACAAGCTTTGGGATCCTGTGGCTGAAAAAGTGTTGTATAGCGATGTTGGTAAACAGATTTGTTTCTCTTAAGTAATCTTCTTGAGTAACTCTATTTCTCCCTTGGATCAGCAACAAACTATTCACAATAGTTGAAGAATCACAGAATAATGTCGATTCCTCTCTACATCTGAGAGGGGCAGATCCCTTGTATGATGGGGGTATATAGATTTTTGGGGGTTATAAGAACAAAACAAATTGAATAACAAAAACTAATGAAGAAATGAGAAATAATCTTATCAATTCAAGTTCAACACATTCAAGTTGAGATACCAAAACTTGACATGATAATCTTTTCCACATGCAACGTTTAAAGGAAAGAAAATGGTTATCATTGATGAAACATATGAATATCAACAACACATAAGATTGAATTGAACACACATCCAAAACATTTCTCTATTGCTTTCTTACTTGAATAATACTATTCAAGTCCTTCATACAATGCCTTGCAAAAAAGTGGAACCCCCTTGTACTTTTCAATAAGATTGTGAAACTCCTGTTGGTTTTCATAGTCTACCACGAGGGTTTCTACATACCCAATTCTCTTGTTATTTTTCTTTTCTTCCTTTTTGTACTTTTAGGATAAAAGTACACAAAAACTACAAAAATCCCATCATATGAGGGAGCTGCCCCTCTCAAATGTAGAGGAAAGCTGATAATTCAATAACAGCTTCTCCAACTGTTGGGACAATTTAGTCACTGTTCTAAGGGCAATGGGTCATTTTCACAGGTTATTTCACGGTGACAAATTTGTTTACCAATAGATTTTTGGTAACTCTACTGGGGAATGAGTTGAAGCATAGGTGCCTTTTGATTCCTCAAGAATATACAAGTATCTCCCCAAAAAAAGAAGTTGGCAACTCTATCTGAAAGAAGAATCCTGAAAGATGGTTTGGTATCGAAGAACCTAGATGCATAACTTGCAATTTCTTGAATTAGCCAGTGACAATGATGATGAAGACTATCCTTTTTCTACATCCTCTACTCAACAAAATCAAGTTCTTGATGATCCTAAGCAAGTAGAGTTTTTGAAGAGTTTCTATGGTGGCATGCAACTTGCTACTAATCAAGTTCATCCTTCTTTTCTTCAAACATTATAGAAGATTGAAGAAAAAGATGGGAAGGAGACTAATTTTCTTGCTCATGATCATAAGCCCCTATCAAAGGAGATTCATGCACTAGAAGATAAAAGGGATTATGTTGAAATCTATCATTTGGACAATAAATATAGTAATGAAGGAGCAAAAGCTTTTCCTGCAAATAAACCAGTATTGAATGAAACATCTTCTAATCAAAGGTCTGAAAGATACTCATCAGAACATGCATGTACTAGAGAAGAAGAAGTTATTACATTTTCTCATAATAGGACATCTCCACTGAAGCAAGATGAAAAAGAAGAAGTGATAGAGATAGAAGAAGAAGATTGTATGGAAACATGAAATGATGAAGAAGAAATCTATCCAGACGATGACATGTTCTCAGTTTCTTTGAAGAATGTCACTCCTCTTGTGACAACTTGCTCTAGTTCCACAACTACAACCTCTGAGAAAGATTTCTTTGACATGATTAATGTTCAAGGGAGTGTAGAAGAAATTTTGGACCAAAGTACGAACAAAGATCAAGAAGATGAGTTGCAAAGTTCTCTCTATACATGCATGCAATTTGAACAAGAGAAGAATGTTGATGAATTAGTACCACAAGATCTTTCTCATGAAGTTTTCATCACAAATTGGTATCTCAAGACTCCTAGAGATGATTTTCTTTATAAAGAAATTTTCATTCTTTCTCCTTTATCATCTGTTGAAGAAGAATCCTCAACTACTAGAACCAAAGGTACTACTCAATTGAGTACTCCCACTCAAAAATATGAAAGAAGACCATAAGGATACTAGGACTGATGAAGAGCTGCATGTTTTAACTTCTCCTTCACCACTTCCAAGAGAGGAAAATATTATTTCTTCTTCATCAACTATGGAAGAGGCTTTTCAAGATGATAAAGTGTGTGATGCATATTCATCACTTTCTCTTCATTGTGTGCAATCCTTCAATAAAACACGTCCTGAATTAGTAATGGTGAAGAAGGAGGAATTTCCCTTTGCAGGAGATGATTCAATGATAAAGAAGGACATTACTCATAAGAAAGATTAGTCATAGGATATGGAGTTTTCTCCACTTCTTACTTCACATGAAGGACTTTTGGTTCATGATTCAGTTTTCTTTGGTTCAAGCTATCAAAAGAATCTCCAGATAGAGAAAATTGGTATGCTCAACATGATGGCAGAAGATATGATCAACACTACACAGGGAAATACCAATATGATTCAAAAGGACTTAGATATTTATGATGAGAAATCATTGTTTGGTGTACAATTCAAAGAGTCCACATATTTTCCATATTTTCTCATCATTTTGAAATGGCTACTGAGTCTACAAGTGCCTCATCTATGTACATCCCCTTTTTGTACAAGTTCCTATTTTTCTCAACCTGTTAATGGTTTTGCATGACCATCTTGGAGAATTTTGAGGTAGGAGTCACCTACCATGTATATAGGTTAATTACGAGTTTTTGTTGTGTCTGTCTTGTTTTGGTTTCCATTGCTTTCATCGTTGCCTCATCTTTGTGTGTCTTTTGTTATTTGTTCTTTTGTCTCGCTTGAGTCTCCTTGTTCTCCTTGTACATTATGTTATCTCTTGACTCTACTTGCCCCATGGATTTAAGGCACTATTCATTTCTAGAGATTCTAGGTTCATCTTGCATCCACAAGGTCCTTGTCCCTAGTTAGAGCCAGCTGTTGGCCTCATTTTTTACTTGCCAAATTTTTAAAAATTTTGTGTCAAAATTCCTATATCAAATCACTCCTAGTCACAAGTTCTATGATTATCTTGAATTATCGATTTATTCACTAGTTTGAAGAAGGACCAGCATTTTAGTTGAAACCCTGGAAGTAGTTGCGCAGGGCGGGTGATTTATGAAAACAATTAAATCTTGAAATTTGTGATAGATGGTGCAAAATAATTTTTATGGCAGTATTTGTGACTCTATTTCACCTAATGTGGCAACTTTTCAGGTGAAGAAGTCTTACCATTTAGGAGATTTTAAACTTTTAATTTTTTGATGGACAGTTTGCAAAAACAATTAAATCATGATTTCTGTAAGGCCTGGAGTGGAATCATCTAGCTGGGAGATTTATGACACTGTTACAAACAATGTACCAAGACTTTGTGAGAAAACACTATCCCAATAAAAAATTATGCATCTTTCATCATCTTCACGCTTGGAGATCAATCAGACAATTTTCTCTGAGTAACATTTGGCAACATAATCAGTTTTAAAAGTCTTTGGCATTCATGAAGTTATCAGTCTCCAACAATGTTGATGAGAGGAGAAGTTTACTTGTGTCATTAAGGAATATGAACTTTGTAAGTGTTTTGCTTCAGACGCTGTCAATACAGTGATTACTTCTGCTATCGAAAGGTGTATTGAAAACTATTGTCAGCTAAAACAAAAGTTTTTGAAATTAGTTTCAAACATCGATGAAGGACACTTGAACTTATCATTAGAGTATCTAAATACTTCCAAAAGGGTCTTGCCATATGAAAGAATGGGTGTCTCATGAGATAAGTTTATTATGATGAACATAATACATGGTTTTATAATCATCTTTAGAGGCAATGAGGTTTTAAAACCTAATGCTCTGCAAGCTCTACTCCACAGTGGATAAGCATTTGGCTAAATTACCAATATGAGTTATGAACTCATCATCATCCTCTGATATAAAGCTATGAAACTATGTTCTAATGCTCGTAAGAGTTGCAAACTCATATTGAAGTGTCAAATCGAAGTTATGATCTCACGTTTAACTATGGATGCAAGTTTTGAAAGCTGCTTCTATAATTATTAAGAAGCCAAAACAAAAGGAGGTTCATAAAAGATAGTCTCCCAAGTTATAAACTATTGAAACTTTTGAAGTAGCAGGTAAAGAAAGTTTTACCATCAGTGAAAGCATAAAGTTTAAAAAGTTCCTAATATCTCTGATGAGTTTTAAAGCATGCTCAAAATGCCAATGAAGAATATAATCAAACTTATTGGCAATCTCACTGAGTTTCAAAACTAATTCAAACTACCGACAAAGTTTGTGAGGCCATCCTAAAGAGCCGACGAAGTAAGAAGAAAAAGGAGGTAGTTTTTATAACTACAAGTAGTTATTATAACTACAAGTAGTTATTATAACTACAAGTAGTTATTATAACTACAAGTAGTTATTATAACTACTTAAGGATCAAGAGCTACACAAAATTGATTCATGGTAAAGGTTTTTAAACTCACAATCAAAAGTATTTATCTCTACAACCTTTTCCAGTACCCTCTTGGCCTATTCTTAGAGGAATATGAAGATCACAAACGTCCATCAAAACATTGGAGGATGATATAGATGCCCAACAAAGAATAATGGAAAGTGGATTTTTGTTGAAATGCCCTGGTATACATATATGTGAAATATGGAAGCATAGACAAGGTCCGTGAACTATTTGAGAGAATACATCAAATTTTTAGTTGATGGGATTTATATGTGAGCATTATAATACTCAGAAAATTGTCTCACACCATCGATTGTTCCTAGCGGCATATTCCTTGAAGCCTCCTACGGGTACAAGTGCCATCTTAATGGGAAATTAAAATGCCAAGAATGAAGACATCTCAGGCCTGCACAATTTTTGTTAAAGCAATTGACTTTACAGTCAGCTGAAACTATGGTTAAAGCGTATTTGAGATATGAGGCAGCAAGTGTTTTTGGGGTTGTGACATCTCACGAATCTAACATCACCTTTGATAACTGTGGAAAACTGATATTATGTGGTACATTAGAGAAGCTGGTCATACGGAATGTCAAGCAGGGTGAATGCGTAAATAAACTCCTGCATACTTCTACAAACACTGGGGCACAACCTATTGTTACTTCTATTGCCTACACGCCTTCTTCAACATCTACTTGGGCTGGATCAAAATGAGAACTTTCAAATAGGGTATAGGCATCCATCAAAGCATGAAGAATGGAGGATTTTTGTTAGATATTATATGTTTGAAGTGTCTTCATAGACATGAATGCAAAATGTTGAAGCACAGATAAAGGGCATTAAATTGTTTGACACAATGCTTCAAAGATTGCTAGATGTGAACAAAATAGTTTCGTTGAAAGGGATTTAGAAACTTTAAAGCAAATGCAACTTGTTGGTGTAGAGCCAGACTTCCCAAATGGTAGTATCCTCCTCACAATGGACAGTGATTAGATATTATGGTTGGAAATGCGCTATTAGACATGTATGCATATTGTTAAAGCATTGACAAGGCATGTGAATTGTCTGACAAATGCTTTAAAGAAATGTAGGCTCATGGAACACAATGATTGTAAGATATACAAAAAATAGATTGGTTGAAAATACTTTAGAAACTTTTAAATAAATGCAATCTATTGGCACCTTTTGCTAAATTGAATCCTTTGAATGAGTTATGAATGTCCATCAAAGATTAATCGAATAAGAGTTTTGCAGTTATAAATGCTCTAGTAAAACATGCATGCAAATTATGAAAGCATATAAACAAAACACATGAGATGTTTGAAAATATACCCCAAATAAATGTGGTCTTGTTTACTACAATGCTTGCAAAATACATATAATATGGATTCATATAAGATGCTTTAGAAGCTTTCAAGTAAATGTGCTTGACAGGTTTACAAGACAGTTTCACAACATTGCCAATATCCTCTTGGTCTACATATGCCGAATGGAAACTTTGAAATCAAGACAATGACAACATTTATTGGGTGTAATTGTAGTTGATATCATAATGTACTCTCAAGCTGTAGTGCAAGAAACTTTGCTTTCACAGGAAATTCTTCCAAGCAAATGAAGATTTATCTTGGTTTTCATTTTCAACAATTCTATTTGTTCACCGAGAGAAGATTGTGATATCTCTCTATAAAGTAGCTTTGAATTTAGCTATTTGTAGTGTTGTTCTTAAATTCAAGATATACATCCAGCCTTACACCCTACCTATTCCAAGCACCATAGACAAACATGCTATCTCAACTTGGGGACTACATAACAGCTTTAACTTTCTTTATTTGTCATATACTTTCCATATAGAAGATGTTAGATAAGTTCATGCTCACCTATCTAAGCTTGGGAATTTTCATCAAACCCAGATATTTGTCAAGATTGAAAATATAGAGGGCTTACAACACTTTGATGAGATTTCACAAAGGGAAAATGGTATCATTCTTTCTCATGTAAACTTGGGGGATTGATCTTCCACTAAAGAAAGTCTTTTTGTTTTAGAAAGCAATTGTTTACAAGTGTAACATGGATAGAAAGCCTTCAATTCTCACTCATTTGGTTGGCAGTATGACTAATTATCTTAAACCAACCAATGTTGAAGTAACTGATATGGTAAATATTGTCCTTGATGGTATATATGGGATTTTGTTCGGAGCAAAAACTTTTCAGGGACTATACCCTATTGAGACCATAACAAGGGTACAACTTAAGGGCACAATTAATGGATTGGTAAATAGATCTCCTTGTTGTAAACATATATGTTGCCACCGATATCAAGGTTTGGTTGAAACTCACATGAAATTTCATTTGAACCCACATGAAGATACTATTTGTAGCCCAAGTACAATGGAAATTTAGAAATAGGTAGTCTCAACCATGAGAGGTCTTATAATTTCTAATTGCTCTCCATATCTAGATTATGTTATTCATGGTTTAAATGTTCCTGTTGTTGAAAATATATACATTCATTTTGGATATTAGAAGGCTTCTCAAAACATCAAGGGGAGGCAAAATCACATGTGAATGTACACCTCTGAGAGTGGGTAGGAGGGATGAAATTCAAGTGGGAAGGAAATTATTAAAAGAAAGAGAAATTAAAAATAAATATGGAATTAGTCGGATTGAATACCAGGAAATACTACATGATTTTGTGAAGAACATAGATCTAGAGGAGGTGTCTTTGGAAATGATGATAGTAGCAATTTGTGATTGTATCATAGTAGGAAAATGTGGAGCATTATTCAATCTATGCCTACCGTGCTGGTGTTGTCAGTGGAAAAACATGTTATTTTCATATTTCATGTTTTGTATAAATGAACACATGAGTCTAAGATTCGGGTATCCAAAGGAGTCATCAGTATCTAACGAAGTGTGACTACCAAAATGGAGGAAAAGGGTAACTTAGTAGCTCCAAGCTTAATGTTACCTTTTGAAAAAGTGACTTATGTCAATTATTGTAAATAAAGTTAGCCTTTGGAATTTAACTTTGTAAAAGTTAGGTAAATCCTCACTTATCTTCAAAAAGTTAGTTATTCTAAGCATTGGCTTAGGTAGTTATCCTAAGTGGATTAGCCAGGTAGTTATTCTAAGTAGTTACAAAAGTGGTTAAGGTAGTTACCTTAAGTGGTTACTAGCCTCACCTATATATACTGCTTTGTAATTCAATCAAAGGGGGTTCCACTTTTTCGAAAGGCATTGTATGAAGGACTTGAATAGTATTATTCAAGTAAGAAAGCAATAGAGAAATGTTTTGGATGTGTGTTCAATTCAATCTTATGTGTTGTTGTTGATATTCATATGTTTCATCAATGATAACCATTTCCTTTCCTTTAAACGTTGCATATGGA
Organism: Cunninghamia lanceolata; assembly: GCA_027924645.1. Classification (NCBI taxonomy): domain Eukaryota; kingdom Viridiplantae; phylum Streptophyta; class Pinopsida; order Cupressales; family Cupressaceae; genus Cunninghamia; species Cunninghamia lanceolata. The sequence continues at coordinate 4,597,730 of BSBN01000165.1, read as the reverse complement.
AAAGATTATCATGTTAAGTTTTGGTATCTCAACTTGAATGTGTGGAACTTGAATTGATAAGATTATTTCTCATTTCTTCATTATTTTTTGTTATTCAATTTGTTTTGTTCTTATAACCCCAGAAAATCCATATACCCCCATCATACAAGGGAGCTGCCCCTCTCAAATGCAGAGAGGAATCGACATTGTTCTACGATTCTTACACTGTTGTGAACAAGTTTGTTGCTGATCCAAGGGTGAAACGGAGTTACTCAAGAAGATTACTTAAGAGCAATAGATCTATTTACCAACAAGGAGAAGTGTTATCTTCAAAGAGATAACACATTCCATGTTCTATAGCCAGAATAGATAGAAAAGAAAGAAGATGTGGTTCAGTTTCCTTCTACCCCTGAGAAGACTAAACAGACAGACCCTATGAGACCTGATGATGAGGAGATCTCTAGCAGCTCTGAAGGCTTAGAAGAAGAAGCAAAACCTCAACCTCAACCATTGAGGAGGTCTACATGAATGAGAAAGCAACCTGATAGGTTTGGTTATTCATTACTTGATACTAGTTGTGCTTTTTCTTTACTTACTGACATTGATGAGCCTAGGACCATGAAAGATGCTATGGGCATGAAAGATGCATGTTCTTGGAAAGAGGCCATGGAAGATGAGATGGCTTCTTTGGAGAAGAATAAAACATGGGACTTGGTGCCTTTGCCTAATGAATGGAAACCTGTTGGATGTAAATGGGTGTTCAATAAGAAATTCAGTGCAGATGGTGGTGTTGAAAAGTACAAGGCTAGATTGGTTGCAAAGGGGTACTCACAAGTGGAGGGAATCGATTATGGTGAAATTTTCTCTCCCATTGCAAAGATGACATCCATTCAATTTTTGTTATCTTTTGCAGCTACTTATGACTTAGAGGTAGAACAGATGGATGTGAAGACAACTTTCCTTCATGGTGATTTGGAGGAAGAGATTTACATGTCACAGCCAGAGCATTACATAGAGAAAGGTAAAGAAAATTTGGTTTGCAAGTTAAAGAAGTCTTTGTATGGTTTGAAGCAGTCTCCTAGGGTGTGGTACTTGAAGTTTGATGCCTTTGTGTTGTCGATTGGATATCTGAGATCGAAATCAGATCATTGTGTGTATTACAAGTTTGACAATGATCGTATTCTCATTATTGCATTGTATGTTGATAATATGTTGTTGATTGGGAATGGTAAGAATATGATTTTTGATTTGAAGTCTTAGTTGTCAGCATAATTTGAGATGAAAAATCTTGGGGCAGCCAGGTATATTCTGGGGATGGAAATTAGAAGAGACAGAGCTAACAGAAAACTTTGGTTAAGCTAGAGTAAGTATGTGAAGACCATGTTGGATAGGTTTAGCATGGTAGATTGTAGACCATTGTGTGTTCCTGTTTCATGGGGGACAAAGTTGTATGTTAGTGATTGTCCAAAATCTCCTAGTGAGGTGGAGGACGTGAGTAGAGTACCTTATGCTAGTGTTGTTGGTAGTTTGATGTATGCCATGGTCTGCACAAGACTAGACATTGCCCAAACAGTGGGACTCCTTAGTCGATTTATGGCTAATCCTGGATGGGTACATTGGGATGCAGTTAAATGAGTGTTTAGATATTTGAGGGGTACTTTTGAGTATTCCATTTGCTATCATGGCAATGCTATAGGACCTCTACATTCAATTTGTATTCATGGATTTGTTGATTCTGATTGGGTAGGTGACATTAATAGCAGGAAATCCACTAGTGCCTATGTGTTCACTATGTTTGGTGTTGCAATTAGTTGGATGAGTAAAAAACAACCTGTGGTTGCTTTGTCCACTACAGAAGCTGAGTATATGGCTACAACTCATGCTTTCAAGGAAGCCATTTGGCTTAAGAGATTGTGTTCAGATATTGATGTTGATGCAGGACAGATTACGATCAGTTGTGACAGTCAGAGTATGATTTGCCTTGTGAAGAATCCAACTTTCCATGCCAGAACAAAGCATATTGATGTACAATTTCACTTCATGCGAGACATGGTAGATGATGGGAAGGTAAATTTGGAGAAGGTAGAGAAGTTCAGATGGTGTTTGGAGTCTATGTGCCTCTCAGCCTATAATAGTTAAATCCTATTAATTCTATTGGCTCTTACAAGGTGTTCGACAAGTGGGAGAATGTTGGGAATTAAGGTATCTCAACCTTGGTAATTCCTTATATTTTTACATTGTATTGATTTATTATTTACCTATTGTATTAATTGGATGCAAATCCTATGTTGTCATATTGTGGGAGTTGGCACAATGATGTGTCATCCTACATGGCATATGATCACATGTAATTTTGTCCTCACATGAGGAGATAGGCATCCCACTTAGTGGTAGAAATATTTTTCCATGTGTCAGCATCTTGGATGTTGTGTAAGGAAATATTGACTGAAATGGTCATGACAGGTTCCTATGACAAAGTTATGACATGCAAGAGTTGGAAATAGGAGATTCTATGATAGGTGAAGACATGTGTCGAAGAGCATCTTGGAAAAGGCATCTTTGGGTGCCCCAAGGTAGAATATGACATGTTGTAAGAGAATATGCTATTTATAGCCTGTGTATGACAGATTCTCTTACAGCTGTAAGTTATGACTACTATGACAGATTCTATTATGGTTGTAAGAGTCGTAAGAGTATCTGTCATAGCTCATTTTGGAAATAGGTGACCTCCTTGGGATGGGGTGACTTGACAAGTTTTAAGGGCATCCTACAGAGTTGGATAAGTGTCCATAGGCATGGGTTTTGGGCTATGAGGTCATGTTGGATGCCCATCCCTATGTGGAGCCATTTTTGCCTTGTATATTCAATATAAATAGGTGCTTTGGAGAGGAGATGTACTACAGGTTTGAAAGGTACTGTTATGCTACCAATTTGTCTTCAGATACAAGTGTCAAAGACCCCTGAGAGCTTGCATTGCAAGTGTATTGTAAACCATTTCAGTTTTGATAATACATTGTATAGGTTTTGGAGTGTAGGGTTTTTCACCTGATAAGGGGTTTCCCCACGTATATCTTGTGTCTCTCTCTTCTGTCTCACTTTCTATGTGTATGTGTATTGCTGCAATATCTCCATTGTTGTTTCTAATATTCTATAATTGTAAGGATTAAAAAGAATTTGCACTCTCCTCCCCTCATTAGATTACTGTAGGAAGAGATTTCTGCACACCTAGCTTCCTTTCACTTTTTACTAGTCACCCTATCAGCCCATAAATCTAGACTTAGCTTAGAATCCCAAGACTTTTTGTTTTTATCCAACATCATTTTGATGATTTTCATTGGGCTTTTGTTTCTTGACTTAGCATGACCATTTCCATGGGGGTGATAAGGGAAGGAATATGACATCTCAATGCCATATGTATTGCAAAAACCTATAAAATCATCATATCTAAAGATCATAGCATTATCCATTACTAACCTGACTGGTGCTCTGAATCTGACAATGATGTGATTTAGAATGAAGTCCGTCACTAGCTTTCTTGTGGATTTTCTAGTAGGGATGGCTTCTATCAACTTGGTGAAGTAATTTGTAGTTACAAGGATCCATTTATGACCTCCACTTGATTTTTCACTGATTTCACCAATAAAATCTATGCCCTATTGATAGAAGGGGGCCTCGACTTGCATGAGTTTGAGGGGCAATACACCTAAATATTTGAGCTTTCCTAAGAATTTTTGACATGCCTCACATTTTCTTGTGAATGCAAGGGAGTCTAAAAATTATAAGGCGAGCCAATAATAGCCAACTCTTAGAATTTTATGGGCTATTATTTTTTTTGTAAAATGACCTCCACACACTCCATGCATTTCCTTCAACATGCTTTCAACTTGGATCTTATCTAAGCATAGTAATAGGACACCATAATTGTTTTTCCAATATAAGTCTCCTTTAATAAACACATATTTCACAACTTGCAACTTCAATGTTCTTTCTTGGTTCTTGGTGAGCCCATAAGAACACCTAAGGTGTGTCAGATAATAAATGATATCAATATACCATAAAGTCATTTGTAGGCTACATATCACACATGTCTCCTCCTCAATAACATTGATCCAAGTAGCATCCAAGTTATCTTCAGCCATTAGTTTGGCAAGTCCTTGTCCCTTGACCAGTTTTGTGATCCGTATGTCAATATTAAAATCTTGGATCTTGTTGATCCATCTACACCTCTGGGAAATGACCTCTTGTTTGACTAACACATCTTTTATAGCTACATTAGTTTAATGTCAGAAAATGTCCCCTTGGGGGCTTTTCCCTCAAAAGGTTTAGCTCCTGGGTCTCTTAGCTGCATTTAGGACATATTACATCATAATTCAACATCCTGATGGAATGAACCCTAGGTATCATGACAAATGGGACCTAGGGGGACCCCTTGAACTTAACCCTACCCAAAATAGGGGGGAGGACTTGGGCACCCGCTCCCTAGTCCTACCCTATTTTAGGTCAGGCCCAAATTTCTAGTGTCAGTTTATGACCGTTATTTGGTCCCTAGGCCAACATGGTAAGTTTAAATTTATGAAATCTTGGTGGGAATGATTTTAGTTGCATATAAAAGCATGTTTAGACATTCATTTGTAAACTATATGGTTATTGTGAACTTTATGCATCCTAAAGGTGATTCAAGACTTCCATTGTGTTGCAAGAGTAGATTTGTGTTGTCTATGTGTTTGTGTTTGCAGATTTGAGCATCCATCTCCTCATGGAATGAAGAGCTTTTTCCTCCCATGAGATCTTCACTACAAGGTGATATCTATTGTGATTATTGAGCATTTATCATCTAGTTTTTGCCTCTACCTGCCTAGGCATGCACTCTCTATCTGACAACGGTGTTCGAAAGACTTGAATGTCTCTCTGGGGTTTAACTGAGGCAAGCCTCTAAACACCACAACCCCCTCCCAAAGTTTTCATGATTGAAGGTTATAGGTTGGAGTTACAGACAAAGTGAAGTTGTAGGAGGGTAGAATAGAGTGTCAGGATTGCAGATCAGTGAAAGAAATAACCACCTGGACTTGGACGCCCACTCATTAGTCCTCAAAGTTCTGCAACGGGAAAATCTCTAATACAACAGATACAGGTTGCAGACCTTGTTTTCAGATCTCGACAAAAAGAATGACACTAGACTTGGGTGCTTTCTCTTTAGTCCTCAACTTTTCCGTCTTTGAACCCCAAAAACAAGTACACAAATATTTGATATTTTACATCTTCTTGCAAAAGCATTTTCTGTAATTCATCCATCTACAATCGTATTTGCATAATTAGGGTTTTAAGGTACAATTGAGCATAAGAGAAGGAAATTGACAATCTAATCATAAAAATCCAAGTTTCCCTACATCCCAATAGTGACCTAGGGTATGATAGTACATTGCAACTCGACTCTATGTCCTTCAATGTAAGGGTGAAAGGAGGATATATACCAAAACTACCAAAAACTCAACTATCCAAAAATCACCCATTACATTTTGGTGAACCTATGTTATTGGACTTGTTTCCACATTGCCGAGTGTTTTTCTTTAGATTTGCATTGTGGTGCAGGAGCACCCCTACATGATCAGGATATAGGTTCATTGTCCGCATGACAGGACATTAGTCTATTTTTAGTATGTTTGACTTCATGATGTAATAAGGTCCATCGGACCAATGCATATGTATTAGATCAGCCTAGGAGAGTGTGCAGGCAGTTAGAGCTCGTGATCAGGTTGTCTGAGCTGTCCTCTCTCCCAGCCGCTTGGAAGCTCCCAGCCGCTAGGAATCGAGTTGGTAGTACTCGCAGGATATTGCTATATATACCTTCGATCTGTTAGGGTTTAGCATGTTAGATGTTGATGTGAGTTGTGTTGTGTTGTGTTGGAGATCAGTCCAGATATTGTGAAACATTGTTCAGGACATTTGTGTTTCATCTGAATAAGATCTCATCAATTGCATTATCTGGTTTATCAGTTGTTATTGTTTGATTTCTGTTCTGATTACAAGTGGATGGATTCTTTCAACCCTTCCACCGGTTGATTCTGTGAATCGGTGGAATGGTCATGTATGATAGTTTAGTTTGCATTTTAGTTTTCTGCATTTCATTGTTTGAGAGATCAGTTGGTAGCATGCTGTGAATCAGCCTAGCATCCTCATGTGCTAGGTTTAGGAAGATAAATTGTTAAGTTTTGATTTGAAGGTGATCCGGCCTGATCGTCATGTTTCCTTTGTAAAATTGTGCGGTTCTGTGAGTTTGCATGCAGCTGACGGATATACAGGAGTCTGCATGTGCTTTTCCAGTCGAAGCGAATCACATCGTCATCTGCGAGTGTATCGCTATCCGGATCAGGTTGTGAAGTAGATGAAGATTGTACGTTTCAAGTGCATCAGGATGATATAAGTCAGATATATACTCATTGTATATATCGTCATCAGGATCATCTTCCGTGTGTGCCCAGCACCCGCATATCGCTATCGTATGCGGAAGGAAAGTTCAATTTTTTTGGCTAAGTACCGGAGAGGTCATCATCAGGATATTGCGAATATCACCCTACGCAAGTTTATCCTGCTGACCCTAAGTGTTTTGGCATCGGCGTAAATCATCGGCATAAGGTTTGGTTAACATCATCAGGATGTTTCAATATGACCGGATAAGTCATATCATGATGCTGTTGTTCGAGTAGTCGGATATTGAAGGAGTTGCATATGACGTCATCATCATCAGGATATACGTCATCAGGATATCAGAGCAACAAGATATTGAGGAACTGCATGTGACGTCATCATCATCAGGATAATCGTCATCAGGATATTGGGGTGACGTAAGCATCGAAGGAAGGGTGCTTGAAGTTGTCGTCATCAGGATATTTGAAGGGAACCGGATATTTTATATCCTGCTGAGGAAGGTGATGTTGAATATCATGATGATGAAGATAGTGTTTGGCACTAAGTGAATAATGAACATCAGGAGGATGTTTGCGCTTGCTGAATATCATGATGCTACTGACAGGCGAAAGGCGAAAGGCGATAAGGAAGTGAACAGTAGGTAGCAGGAGGATATTTCGTGCTCGTTCGAAATATGATGATGCTGTCTATGTTAGCAGGAAATATGATGATGATGCTAAGCCGATAGGATTTTTAATATGCTGATTGTATTATTGACTCCTCCTTCCCATTTGTAGGCTCCCGTTGCGTTTACCTCTGCATCATAGTGGTATCAGAGCAAAGGAAGGATCTTCTGGAAGAGATAAGGATATAGCAGGATGTCAGATGAAGAAGGAACATCGGAGGTTCCGGCAAGGATGACCAACGCTGAGTTGGCAGTTCTGGTAAAGAAACAGATTGCAGAAAGCAAGGCCGTGAAGGCTCAGAATCAGGAATTGAAGGATGAGTTAGCGAAGTTGAGGAGCAGAGTAGGTTCTGGTAGAGAAGAAGATAGGGAAGAAGAAGAGATCCCTAATTGGAGCGAGGAGGTCGTTCCTGCAGACCAGAGACCGCTGTTGAACACCCTCAAGGCCATGGAAAGGAGAACCATGGATGTGAAACTGGATTTGCCAGTGTTTACAGGAAAGATGGACCCTGATTCAGTGATGGAGTGGATAGACTCCTTGAACAATTTCTTTGTAACAGAGGAGATACCAGAACAACAGAGGGTGAAGATAGCCCAGTCAAAAATGAGAGAAGCTACCTTGACATGGTGGAATTTCGTCCAAGATGATAGAGTACAGGAAGGAAAGCATAGAGTCGCTACATGGAAGAAGATGATGGCATTAGTAAAGGAAGCTTATGTCCCATTGGTTTACAGTATCCAATTACACAAGAGGAAGCAAAACCTGAAGCAGAAGGAGCTAGATGTCAGCTCATATACAGAAGAATTCATGAAACTTTGTATGAAGACAAAGGTAAAGGAAAGTGAAGAAGAGAAGGTAGCCAGATACCTTAATGGATTGAGGTTCAATATTCAGGAAGATTTAAGTCTGCATAATCCAGATACAGTTCAGAAGTGCTTTCAGTTGGCATTGAAAGTGGAAGAGAAGTTAAAGAGAAAACAAGAACAACACAATAGAGGAAGGGGAAGACAACAAAGAGGTGGAAGAGGTCCTTTTAGAGGTAGAGGACATGGAAAAGGATATTAGGGAGAATCCAGTCATGACAATAGTAAGGGAAACAATAGTCAGAACCAGAGGGAAAATTATAGTCAGCAAGGAAACTTCAGAGGTAGAAGACCTTTCAGAGGAAGATCCCAGGGCAGAGGATCCATCAGATGTTATAACTGTAACAAAGAAGGCCATATAGCTAGCAGATGTCCAGACAAGGCCACAAGCTCAACAGGAGAAAGGAGAACAAATCTGGTCCAAGAACCTGATAATCAAAGTATGACAGGCTCTAATACTTTTCAGAGTGTGAATGCTCCTGATAATTATGGATACCCAGAAAGTGGAGAGTCTCTAATGATGAGAAGAACAGTGACTACCATGAAGGTACCTGACAAAGAAGCCCCTCAAAGAAAGTCTCTTTTCAGAACTATTTGCAAAGCAGGAGGTAAGGCATGTAAAGTTTTGATTGATTCTGGTTCTACTGAAAATTTTGTGTCTGAAGAAATGGTGACAAAGCTTAAGCTTAGGAGATTGCCTCACCCATCCCCATATAAAGTCTCATGGCTTACCCAAGGACAGCAGACCACTGTAGAAGAGCAGGCTTGGGTAGAATTTCAGATTGGCACATATAAGGATAAGTTGTTGTTTGACATTACCAAGATGGATGCTTGCAATCTTTTATTTGGTAGACCATGGCAGTATGATTTGAAGGCACAGCATGATGGTGTTAGAAACACCTATAAAATCACTAAAGATGGTAAGGATATAATGTTATTCCCATTTAAGGAGAAAGAGGAGAAATCTAAAGGAAAAGAGGTGAAGGTAATGCTGATGGAAGGTAAACAGTTCATGAAAGAAGTAGCAACAGAAGGTGCAGTTGCATATGCCCTAATCCCATGTATGAGTGTGAATAAAGAACAGCAGCAAGAAGTCAAGGAAGAGAAGAAGCAAAGGCTCATAGACCCAGCTATCCAAGAGCTATTGGATAAGTACAAAGGTATCATCTCAGAAGGAATGCCAAGATCCCTACCACCTGTGAGGGATATCAGTCACTGCATAGACTTAATTCCAGGGTCAACACTTCCAAACAAAGCAGCCTATAAACTAACTCCAGAACAAAATGTAGAAGTAGCCAGACAGATTGAAGAATTATTGGATTCAGGTCTGATCGGGAAAAGTTTAAGTCCATGTGCAGTACCAGCTGTACTAGCACCAAAGAAGGAAGGTACTTGGAGGCTTTGCACAGATTCCAGAGCTATTAACAAGATCACAATCAGGTATAGGTTTCCAATCCCTAGGATAGAGGATTTACTTGACTGTTTGGGAGGTGCTAAGTATTTTACAAAAATAGATTTGAAGAGTGGATATCATCAGATCAAGATTAGACCAGGAGATGAATGGAAAATAGCATTCAAAACTAATGAAGGGTTATATGAGTGGAAGGTTATGCCTTTTGGTTTGTCTAATGCACCTAGTACTTTTATGAGGTTGATGAATGAGGTTTTGAAAGAGTTCATTGGTAAGTTTGTCATAGTATATCTAGATGACATTCTGATTTTCAGCAACACACAAGAAGAACATCTCAGACATATAGATTTGGTTCTTAAGAGGTTACATGAAGAGCAGCTGATGATAAATCTAGACAAGTGTTTGTTCATGCAAGAGGAGATCACATATTTGGGTTTTGTCATTTCACAAGGAAAGTTACAGATGGATAAGGAGAAGGTAAGTGCCATATTGTCTTGGCCAACTCCACAGACTATGAATGATGTCAGAAGTTTCCATGGGTTAGCAACCTTCTACAGGAAGTTTATAAGAGGGTTTAGTCATATTTGTGCACCCATGCTGGATACCATCAAAGGAGGACAGAAGTGCAGATTTGTTTGGAATCAAAAAGCTGATGATTCTTTTGAAACATTGAAGAAGAAGGTGGCACAACAGCCAGTCCTTGCACTTCCAGATTTTAACAAAATCTTTTAGGTAGAATGTGATGCCAGTCACATGGCCATTGGAGCAGTACTCAGCCAAGAAGGTAGACCTATTGCATTTTTTAGTGAGAAGCTCAATGATGCTAAGAAGAGGTATTCCTCATATGATTTGGAAATGTATGCTTTAGTCCAGTCACTCAAGAAATGGAGGCATTACTTGATGCCAAAGGAATTCATAGTATTCACAGATAACCAGGCTCTGAGTTTCATCAACAGCCAGGAAAAGCTGAACCACAGACACATGAAATGGGTAGAAACCTTACAATCTTTTACTTTTACATTGAAGCATAAGAAAGGAGTCAAGAATAAAGTTGCAGATGCTTTGAGCAGGAGAATTCTAACAGTCAACCAGATTCAGTTAGAAAGTGTTGGCATTGATTCACTCAAGACCATGTATCAGACTGATGAAGATTTTGGGGAAATATATCAGGTATGTACTTCTTTTGGGGAGAAATATCATGCTGAATTCTCTGAATTTTTGATTCAAGATGGGTTGTTGTTCAAAGGTGGACAGTTATGTATTCCAAGGTGTTCTATGAGGTTAAACATCATCAAGGAGAAACATTGTGGAGCTATGGCAGGTCATTTTGGTCTAGATAAGACTCTTGATCTGGTCAGAAGACATTACTTTTGGCCTAAGTTACACTCAGATGTCAGAAAGTTTGTAGAGACATGTGTGATATGTCAGAAAGCTAAAGGCAAGTCAACTAATGCAGGTTTATATCAGCCCTTACCCATTCCTTCCAGACCATGGGAAAGCATAAGTATGGATTTTGTCTTGGGTTTACCAAGGACAAGGAGAGGATTTGACAGTGTTTTTGTTGTAGTGGACAGATTCAACAAAATGGCACATTTCTTGCCATGCAAAACCACTGCTGATGCTTCATACATTGCAGATTTGTTTTTCAGGGAGATTGTCCGAATCCATGGATTGCCATTGAGTATAGTGTCAGACAGGGATGTGAAGTTTATTGGTCACTTCTGGAGAACTCTTTGGAGGAAACTTGGAAAAAATTTGTCTTTTTCCTCTGCATATCATCCTCAGACGGATGGACAGACTGAAGTAGTGAACCGTTCCTTAGGGAATTTGCTTAGGTGTTTGACAAAACAACATGGAGAAAACTGGGATAACATTCTGTCTCAAGCTGAATTTTCCTATAATGATACTGTCAATCGGAGCACAGGGAAATCACCTTTTCAGATAGTGTATGGTTTGCATCCAAGAGGAATTTTGGAACTGAGAGATCTACCTACAGTAGACCCTGTTAGTGCAGAAGGTGAAGCTTTTGCAGAAGCCATAAAAGAGGTTCATGATCAAGTCAAGACCCAACTGCAGCAAACCACCCTGAAGTATAAGGAATATCCTGATAAAAAGAAGAAGGATGTTCAGTTTGATGTTGGAGATTTGGTATGTGTTCATTTGAAGAAGGACAGACTTCCTAAGGGAAAGTATACTAAACTTATGCAAAGAAAAGTTGGACCATGTCAGATTTTGCACAAGCATGGATAGAATGCTTATGAGATACAACTCCCACCTGATCTTGGTTTGTCCCCTATTTTCAATGTATGTGATTTAACTCCATACAAGTCTTATCCAGATGTAGATCAGGAACTCCTACAGGATATAGTCAATGATGACATTCCCAAACATGATCCGCCACAGTTGCAGAAGGTTTTGGACACCAGAGTGGTCAAATAGACCCGGAACAAACAATACTTGGAGTATCTAGTCTCTTGGAAGGGAAAACCTAATTCTGAAGCAGTATGGATGACTAAAGAGCAGATCTGGAAACATGGTGCAGATCTTCATACTCTCATCTCAAGTGGACTTGAGATTTCTTCTTCTGGGGAGTATGGTGCAGGAGCACCCCTACATGATCAGGATATAGGTTCATTGTCCGCATGACAGGACATTAGTCTATTTTTAGTATGTTTGACTTCATGATGTAATAAGGTCCATTGGACCAATGCATATGTATTAGATCAGCCTAGGAGAGTGTGCAGGCAGTTAGAGCTCATGATCAGGTTGTCTGAGCTGTCCTCTCTCCCAGCCGCTTGGAAGCTCCCAGCCGCTGGGAATCGAGTTGGTAGTACTCGCAGGATATTGCTATATATACCTTCGATCTGTTAGGGTTTAGCATGTTGGATGTTGATGTGAGTTGTGTTGTGTTGTGTTGGAGATCAGTCCAGATATTGTGAAACATTGTTCAGGACATTTGTGTTTCATCTGAATAAGATCTCATCAATTGCATTATCTGGTTTATCAGTTGTTATTGTTTGATTTCTGTTCTGATTACAAGTGGATGGATTCTTTCAACCCTTCCACCGGTTGATTCTGTGAATCGGTGGAATGGTCATGTATGATAGTTTAGTTTGCATTTTAGTTTTCTGCATTTCATTGTTTGAGAGATCAGTTGGTAGCATGCTGTGAATCAGCCTAGCATCCTCATGTGCTAGGTTTAGGAAGATAAATTGTTAAGTTTTGATTTGAAGGTGATCCGGCCCGATCGTCATGTTTCCTTTGTAAAATTGTGCGGTTCTGTGAGTTTGCATGCAGCTAACGGATATACAGGAGTCTGCATGTGCTTTTCCAGTTGAAGCGAATCGCATCGTCATCTGCGAGTGTATCGTTATCTGGATCGGGTTGTGAAGTAGATGAAGATTGTACGTTTCAAGTGCATCAGGATGATATAAGTCAGATATATACTCATTGTATATATCATCATCAGGGTCATCTTCCGTGTGTGCCCAGCACCCGCATATCGCTATCGTATGCGGAAGGAAAGTTCAATTTTTTTGGCTAAGTACCGGAGAGGTCATCATCAGGATATTGCGAATATCACCCTACGCAAGTTTATCCTACTGACCCTAAGTGTTTTGGCATCGGCGTAAATCATCGGCATAAGGTTTGGTTAACATCATCAGGATGTTTCAATATGACCGGATAAGTCATATCATGATGCTGTTGTTCGAGTAGTCAGATATTGAAGGAGTTGCATATGACGTCATCATCATCAGGATATACGTCATCAGGATATCGGAGCAACAGGATATTGAGGAACTGCATGTGACGTCATCGTCATCAAGATAATCATCATCAGGATATCGGGGTGACGTAAGCATCGAAGGAAGGGTGCTTGAAGTTGTCGTCATCAGGATATTTGAAGGGAACCGGATATTTTATATCCTGCTGAGGAAGGTGATGTTGAATATCATGATGATGAAGATAGTGTTTGGCACTAAGTGAATAATGAACATCAGGAGGATGTTTGCGCTTGCTGAATATCATGATGCTGCTGACAGGCGAAAGGCGAAAGGCGATAAGGAAGTGAACAGTAGGCAGCAGGAGGATATTTCGTGCTCGTTCGAAATATGATGATGCTGTCTGTATTAGCAGGAAATATGATGATGATGCTAAGCCGATAGGATTTTTAATATGCTGATTGTATTATTGACTCCTCCTTCCCATTTGTAGGCTCCCATTGCGTTTACCTCTGCATCACATTGATTTTCATTCATCCATAGTATCATTCATCTTATTGTATTGGAAAATTTACAAAAAAATTGAAAAATTAGAAAAAAAAAATGGCATTTTAGGGTTTGCATGTTGCATGAATTAATTTGAATTTCATCAAATTCTAATTTTTGCATTAGATCTGATTTAAATTACAAAAAATTAAAAAATAAATCATTAATTTGCATTGCATTTTCATCATAAAATTGCTAGGGTTTTGTTGAAAATTTGTGAATTTTCATATAACCTAGTATTTCCAAAATCTAGGGTTTGTAGGTAAAATCTTGTTTCAGATTTTTCTACTAATTTTAGAGACTCATCCAAATTTTAATTTGGCTGTAGTCTTGCATTTTGGAACAAATTTGCATTTAGATGTTAAAAATTTGCATTTTTGCATAGAAAAAGTCAACAAAAACTAGCATTTTCATTGATTTTTCATTAGATTTGCACTTGCATTTTGCATGTTAGAGCATGAAAACCATTTTAAGATATGAGAGAATATAATTTTCATCATATATAAGCTTACAAAACATTCATATAGCATTTTGTGTCAAGTTCTAAAACCTAGGGCTTCAAAAACATTGATTTTCACTAAATTTGGCCTTATCGACTCTCCAAATTTGCACCATAGGCATGTTGTGAGGGAAATTTTTGAACTAATTTGTTGTTATTAGGGTAATAATTTTCTTCCCCTCCTAAAAATCTTCACAACACCTTTTTAACGGGCTCTTGTATTGAGAATTTGGTGAAAAACCACACTTTTTTGCTATTTTTGCCCTAGGGTTTGCCCTAGTTTGCACTCCAAGAGTGTTGTAGCCAATTTTATAGATTTAGGTCACTGATATCATCAGTATTATTTTTTGTACCTCCTAAAATTCTTTACAACACTCCTTTTTCTAGGTCTTGGAATTGAAAAACTGTGAAAAATTACCTATTTTGCTACATTTTCACTAGGATTTGACCTTGGGAGATAGTAAAAGTGTGTTGTGATGGATATTTTGGCATTAAGAGGCTATTATTACTGATATAATTTTCTATCCATCATCATTTTCCTCACAACACCCTTTTTCATGCTTTTTTGCATTAAGATTTGGTGAAAAAATCACTTATTTTAGTGTATTTTCACTATATTTTGATTTGGCATCATCTTAGATTTGCATCAAGAGTGTGTTGTGAGAGATATTATTTTTGTATTGGACTAATATGAGACATATAATTTGCTTCCCCTAATCAACAACACCTTTCCTTTCATACATTTGCATTGAAAAAGTACAAAAAATTAAGCATTTAGGTCATTGTTGCATTAAACTTTGCACTTGTCTTTTACAAGCTTTTAAAATCTGATTTGTCACTAATTTGAGCATATACACATGGCCTCTAATTGTAACAACAACAATAGGTTCCTATTGATGGTGGTTTTAGCACACAACAATGTAGGTGCGATTGTTGGTTTCACACCTCTCTTGAAAAGGCATTCTATCCAAGATAGGACTGCCCCAAGGATAATACAGCTAGGTCTTAGCTTGCATGGAATGACTCAGTGGTATGTCTAGCTGTGTCAAAAAGGGGTCTTACATAAAATCCAGGGTTTATGAAAAGATGGCATCAATGCAAGTGCGGAAACCCTAGGTGGTTCAGACTGTGAAGTCTAAAATTTCAGCAGATGATCAATGTAATGCTACTTATAACCTAACCTAACAAACTTAATATAAATAAAATGCAAATGGAAAAGGAGAGAGAGAAGGGATAAGAGATCCTAAGTGATAGTCACAATGGGGTAAAATGCTACAGATAGATAAATACTTTCAATAAACCATTCCCTGTTTCACTAGGATAGGAAATCCACAATGTTGCAAGAAATGATGCAATCTTCAAAGGATCCTTATGATTTTCAAGTTGCATTCACTCATTAAACACCCGGATAATGGCACAACTTAACTAGTGGAGTGCAACCAAACTATATTCAAAGACAGGGCCCAGGCTAACTATACACAACAACTTACCATCAGTAAGCAGTACTAGTATGGACCAAAGCATTCATCAGATATCTTAACATTTACCCATCATTGCAAAGGCACAACTAATTAAATTCAGATTGATATAAACCATGAAAACCAAAGAGGATAACACAAGAACACAAATTTTTAGCAACCTGCAAAACTTGCTTTGTAATAATCACAATTTGGTAAAGTCTCAGCAATTCAGTATCTAATCTTACTTACAAATGAGAGAAAAGGATAGCCCTTTTATAGACAAGGCACCATACTGAGTTTTTCAATGGATGGTGGAGATTAACTCGGCACCAACGGTCTAGATTACATGGCATTTAATGAGATACATCAGTTTATTACATTTTCGGATTTACCTTTGTCTTATAGGAAAAAGACAAAATATAGCTTGTAAATACATTGAATCTGGACAAAATGGATACCCATTTGGTTATACATGATGAAAAGTCAATTTTCAAGGCCTAATAAAAGCCAAAATAGAGTCACATGATGCTTGAAAACTTGAGCTAACGTGGATTCATAGGATTCCAAGTGCTGAATGAACCAAGAGGAGTATGTGGCACATTATTAGTGAAGATATATCCAACTGGATGCTTGTTGGACTGATTCTCGATGATTGGATTGCTAGAATAGCTGTATGCATGTCTTGGTGATTGTTGGCCTCGTTTTCAAATTGCCAAAATTTAAACTTTTGCATTGAGACCTCTGGCAAAGTAGTCCTTTGTACTATGTCATCCATTTGGTTGCAATTTGTCAGTGTCGTATCTCACGTGTCAGATCATGTTGATAATTTGTTATCATGGTGTTTTCCCTCATCTTATTTTCTCTCCATTTAAAGCTTCAAAGCAATTTTCATGCCTAGGCAAAACTCACGACTTAGTAATCTTTTACTTTGCGTCTATTTTCCGTTTAGACTATGTCCGCATTAATTTTCGCTTCCCACCAAGTCCATTTGCATCTACTATTGATCCGCACCAAAATCACACCAATTTCTCCTTTTCACTAAGTGTGCGCAACTTGTGAAGTTTGTCTAAGTTGTTCGTATCCGCTTTTTACCGATGCAAGAAGTCTACATTCACTTGTGACAATCAGGAAGTAAACGTCGTTTCTATTCAACTCACAAGTTGCACATTTTTCTTTTATGAAGCAAGTAATAAAAGTACGGGAATCCATTTCTTTTTTTTCCTTTAAATAACACCTCCACGTCCACCAAATTCTCCTACATGCGGGGAAAGTGTTTTAATATTCTTGAAAGTGCCAATTATAGACATACAAATTGTTCTAGCCAAATTTTTCAAAGAAAGTTACATCTCCTGAATGCATTGATTGCAAGGTATTTTTCATTCATTTATTGAAAAGGCTGATAACAAATTCAAGAAGAAGTTATTAAAACTACCCATGTGCAGATTTTTTGGGAAGGTGTTATCAACTTTCAAGAACATACATACGCACCTACCCATTTTATCATTGTGTATTACTAGCAGAGGCTTTATCCTACATTGCTCGCATATTAAAAGAGACCTGTGGTATTTGGATGGTCAGATATTCATTAGAGCTTTTAAACAAAAGTGTGCCTCAAAAGATTTGCAATTTTATTATATTATTGTTGTAATCATTCTGGCAGACATATTTACAGTGCATGCGAAATATATAATAGGAGCCTCAAACTCTTGTCATCTCATGATTGCAAAATTATCAGACGAGCCTTTTCCCAGCTTGATTGCATTGATCTCATTCATTGCTTTCTTGTTTCTAGGTAACATGCCTCCATGAAATCCTTGGGAGCATGTTGAAAGCTCATTTGGTCCTTCTCCATTTAAGCCTTCTTCAATCGGTCCCACAAGTACCGTTGTAGAGGTAGCTGGAGTTGTAAATATTAGAGAGAAGAATTTGAATGCTGAAAGAAGAGTGCCTGTCGCTAATAGAAGTACTATTGGTAGGCCTATGCCACAGAGACCCTAGGAATAGAACTGTGGGGTTGGCTATGGAAGTAACTATGGAGGGCCTGGTTCTATGACAAATTATAATTCAAGCTATGGTGCGATGACACCTTACAATTCGAGATATGGCTCTGGTATGTATGGATCAAATAGTATGTATGGCAGATTAGGAGGATATGGAAGTACAATAGGAGGATCATACAGCGGTGGTCTTTATGGCAACAATATGTCCTGAGGATATGGTAGCCCGAATGGATATGGTGGAATGTTCAATAATGGAATGGGAGGCCCAAGGGGTGGATACGGCTTTGGCCCTAGAGGTCCTTATGCCAAAGGGAGTGAAGATCCAAATAATCCATTTGCTGGACCTCCTTCGCCACCAAACATTCATGCAGTCTATGAGCATACAGTAAAGCATGTGGAAGCATTGGCAAGGCATGTGAATTGTCTGGCAGAATGCCTCAAAGATTTGGTTGATGGATTCCATATGTGAGCATTAATATTCAGGAAATTATCTCACGCCATCAGTTGTTCCTAGCAGTAGATTCCTTGAAACCTCTTATGGGTACAAGTGCTAGTTTTAAACTAGTGCGAGTGGCAGGTGTAAAGTTGAACTGTTCGACCTTCACTAGGATTGTGTGTAGAATCTGAATCTCCTACTATACTTGAAGTGGAAGTACATAGACAATACTCATAAACAGTTCGAAAACATGCCTCAAAGAAATGTAGTTTTTGTGGAATATAATAATTGTAGCACACACATGGAATGAGTTCCTTGAAAAAAAGTCACAGATATTGCCTAGAAAATTTAATTTACAGGTGAAAATCCAACATTCATAAGTTTTACTAGCCTCTTCTTGGCTTGTACAATTGAACTATAGAATAGGTTATGGATATCCCTTAAAGCATAAAGGGTAAAGGAAACTTATCAGATGTTTTAGTTGCAAATACGCTAATGAAATTATTGAAGAGTGTACAAAACAACACATTTGTTGATTTGGCATGAATGTTACATGCTTATGTTCCTCTCTCGAATCTTGATATAGGATACACATGAATTGAATTTGTTGTATGATGTTAAAACATTCAAGTAAACTCATTTGATACAAGAGGATATCTCAAATGAAGGTGCTCAAGAGAAAATGTGGTCCTTATTTCTATGCAATCGTATCTTGAAGATGAGAAAGTGGAAGAAAGTGTGCATAGTTCTACAATTCATCTTGATGAATAAAGGTATTGTAACATGAGCAGTAAAGTAGTAAAAACCTGGAGGACAGTGAAGATCATGAAATCATATCATTCATATGGAAAAGAGAGGTTTGTTTCTAGTGAATGACCTATCTTATCCTAATCACAAATTTTGATTGTCCATATTAATCCATGAAATTTTGAGGGAGTATGATCCACAGTTATCAGATATACCTAAAAGACTTAACCATAGAGAGGAGGAATTTGTACTTTGTGCCAAGATTATCTTATTTGATTTTAGAAAAATCTCACATTGGCCATCATTTAAGACTGTCATTAGATTGTTTGGATATATCGATGAATCCTATAAAGAAAGAACAAGGAATTGTCTTCAATTCAGAGCTTGTAGAGGGAATGATAATTGGGTTGCATTAAAGGAATGGATGGTTAGTGCATGTCTTTAAAGGTCAAGTCACTATCAGACAGATGATTCATGGATTGGGAGAAGATATAGTGCCTGCCTAAATAAGACCAATCATTTGGTCTACCTTCCAAAAGTTTGCAAGTTACAAGTCTTGGTTCTCATTTTGTAAAAGTGACTCATGTCACTTATTGTAACCAAAAGTTACAAAATAGACTTTATTTTCGGGACCTTTGAGAAAGTCTAACTTAAATAAAATGTACTTCTATTTTCAAAAATATTTTGGAGGTAGTTAGAAAAAGTAGTTATAAGGTAGTTACAAGTTGGTTACAAGGAGACAATTCTATATATACAAGACTTCATCATTGTAAAGGGGGGGGGGGACTCTTTTGAGAGAACTCTGGGAAAGGGGAAACTCTAGAGAAATTTTAGAGATATCTTGAAAAGCTTTGTGTTTACACTATGTACAAAAAGGATTTTGGATTTGTATAATTTCAAAGATAATGAAAAATGCAGTTTAGTTTGTATGCTCTAAATGTGTTCTTATGTTATCATTACTAATTTCTCGTATGTTGAATTGGTAATCCTTTATGCACATGTGTAATACATTGATTATCTGTGTGATTGAAGTGATGAAACACACCCATCTCCTAGTATCTTGTTTTGGATGTGCTCGTATGACCTATCTCTTCTTATGATGAGGTTTATTGTACTCCTTTCATCATCGTTACAGATTTCAACCCATTTGGTAATAACCCCTTTTGTCATCATTATTAGTTGTGGAATCTCAATTGGTTTTCATATGTCTACTGTTGGGGTTTCTGTTAGTCATCTATTCCTAGTTTTGTGTTTTATCCTTTTTGTACTTTTAGGATAAAAGTACACAAAAACCCACAAATAACCCTATCATACGAGGGAGCTGTCCCTCTCAAACGCAGAGGAAAGCTGATAGCAAAACTACAGCTTCTCCAACTGTTGGGACAATTTAGTCACCGCTCTAAGGGTAACGGGTCAATTTCAAAGGTTACTTTGCGGTGACAAATCTGTTTACCAACAGTGATCTAGCCCAAGGTCATTTGAGTGGTATTTTTGGGAAAATATCAAAAATATAATTTTTGGTATTTTCTGCATCATAGTAAATTGCATTTTCGGAGGCCTTCGGAGCGGAATGGGGGCTCGAAACTTCTCAGCTGCTTGGAATTAAGCCTTAGCAGCCAGGTAGCTCAAACTAGATAATTAGTTTATCTTTCCAATGAGTCCAAGAAGTTTAAATTCTGATAGAATAGCTAGGAATTATGACCCTCGGACTAGATCACTTGGACATTGGACTGGATCTGTAGGAACAATAGTGATTTGGCATTATCTTATATGTCTTTCAGCTCTTGAGACTCATCTTTATCATCTTGGATATTATATTGACTTCCTTTTGCATGTGCAATAGCAATTTGGTTGATAGAATGTTGATTCTACATCTATGGATCAGTAAGGTACCTCTGTATGTTCATCCTTCCAAGATGGCTCCAGTTAGTTCCTTTGTGCTCTTAGACCTACAATTCACAATGCAAAGCATCAATTTCATCTTAACAAGTCATTTTTCATCAATTTGGATCAAAACATGTCCATTTGCAGTCATGGATCAGTAAAAAACAACCCATTGTCAATGTTGCTTCCTTATAGACAACTTCATAAATCTAGTGATTTTTGCATAATTTTCTACAGTTTTTTACCATTTTCAAGTACCTATTTGGCTAATAAATTGATCTAGGAAGTTTTTGCAGTCATTAGGATCCATTTGTAGACTTTAATTTCATGTTTTTCTAGCCTTTTCTGCAAAAACCAAAATTTTTGGGGGTCACAGACTTTTCATGTGCAGTGGCATTAATTATCATAAAACATGCCAAAAATCCACACAAACTTGGTAAAATATTCATCATGATGTGAAAAATAGATATGCAATTCAAATCCATCAAGAAAATCCAATTTTCTCTTTGAAAAACTCAATTTCTAGGTGAAAATGTCAAAAAGCGCGGGTTTTGGGGGTCACTGACTTAGCGCTGATTTTGCTTCCAACTGACCTAGTGCAGATTTTGACTTTATCTGACCTTAGCACAGATTTTAGGTTCATCCAACCTTAGCGCAAATTTTAGGTCCGACCGACTAAAATGATGCTTCATGAGGTCAGTCGGTTCTATTTTTAGCACAGGTCCGTTGGGTCTGTTTTTAGCACAAAATGGTTCTGGCGGGGTTTTTCAAAGTGACTGACCTGCGCAACTTAAGTCGGTGAAAGGCCATTTCAGCGCAAGTCGGTAGAAGGCAATTTTAGTGCTTTTCTTCAAAAATGTCTTGGTGGGGATTTTTGGTCTGACTAACTTAGCGGTAGCTTAGAGGGAGGTCAGTCGAAGACGAATTTAGTGCAAAAGTCGGTAGGAGGCATTTTTAGCACTAGATCTTGCATTGGCCAGGGTGAAAGTATATTTAAAAGTATATTTAAGTATAAGTTTAGATATTGAATTTCTTATATTTTAAATATTTTTAAATATACTTTCAGGATGTTTGAGATAGGTTCTAGATCCATAGGATTTCATATGTAGATTCTAGAATTTTGAGGTTCCACCAGATTTTAGACTGTCATTTTTCAGGATTTTCAGGGTTTCAGACTTAGCCAAATCAGGGCTTCAAGACCATGCATCAGAATGAAAATATATGAACCCCTTAGTGAAATCTTGTGGAATTTGACATGATTTTGCAACTCTGAAACCTGGAAACTAGGAATTTCAACATAACACATCCTGCAGTAGCAATTTCAAGGCCAATATACAGTAACATAGGATTTTTGAGCAAAGTGCAGTAACACCCCATTTTAGTGCAAAAGGAAACAAATGGCAATCTTTTAAGCGCAAGACCACTCAAGACACTTCCAAATCATAACATCAAATATCTCCAAACTTGCAAAATACTCAAATCTGGAACAAATCCTGCACTCTAAGCACAAATTCACTTTCTCATCATCATAAGGCAAAAAGGTTGAGAATTCAAGACAAAGCAAAAGAGGGGGTCTCCATTTGGCAAAATGGGGCGTGTGTGCAAGGCACAACAGTTCCCTCCTAGGCCTTACATGAAAAGAAAGGCCCCTGAACCAGAAATTGTCTTTACACCTCATGATAGAACAATTGGAGACACTGATGGACCTCTTTACATTACTATGAAAATAATAGGAAACCCTGTGGATGGAACTCTTGTTGATCCTAATTGCATGACTAATGTTTCCAAGGAAGAGTTCCTCTATTTACATAATTTGATGGAAGTATCTTATGACCCTTCAGACATGATTAAAACAAATAAAGGAACCTTTATAAAACCTTTGGGTAAGATGTCATTGTTGGTAATTGTATTTGAGAAACATGTAGAACAATGGTTTGATGTTGTCCTCATTTCTAACCACTTTCGCATAAAATTGGGACACCCTTGGTTAAAGGAAATGAAAGTTGTCCATTCAACAATTCATAATTGTCTAAAATTTCCTTTTGAGGGACATGTGATTACCATCCCCCAAAACAAATATAAACCTTTGGTTGAAATAAAACATTGCACAAAGGATTACTTTTGGGACATGTCTGAAGAGAAACCTAAACCACGGACAGACTTTGACTTTTGGAGCTATAGAAATTACAAAGCAAAACTATTACATCCGATGGTTGGTCCCTCTATGTAAGAAATACCAAAAGACAAACAACCCACATTTGAAGAGAACCATAGACTAAATAAACAAGGTCCCTATGTTGAGGTTCCTTCCCTGTCATCCTTACATGGATCGGGAGGTAATAGTCAACAACAAACTATGCCACCTAGACAAATGAGATTTGATCCTGGTGCTTCCTCTTCTAAATTGCAAAAACCTATGAAAGAGCAAAGCCGTATCTTACAAGAGATAAGTGGTAGAAGAAAGAGAAATAGAAAAGAAAGAGAAAGAAGATGAAGAAGACAAGCTTATGCCATAAACCTTGCATCTCAACAAGAAAACATTGATCCAAATATTGAACAAAACAAAGATGACCCTAACAATGATGAGAATTGGGCTATGGTACCTTATGTCCCACTTTCCTCTAAAATCTGGGAGTGGGAAAATGACGATGATTTATTTGACGAAGAGATTTAGCCTGGAGGACCCTCCAGGTAATCATCTCTAACCCTTTATCTCTCTCATGATGTGCTTCCCCCGTGATGTGTTATGTGTTGTTTAGGCCTTCTGGGATGACCCTTGATTCTCTTGTAAGGTCTGGGATACCAGGAGACTACCTCTATTGTGACCTTCTTCTATTTGTATAATCATTCTTCTATATTGCTTCTCTCTTTGATTTCATCATTGTGTGTTGTGTCTTACGAACATAGCATTGTAGCTAGTGACTTGGGGGCACCCTCCTACATGACTGTCCCTAAGACACTTGTTTCTCCTCTCTTATTTATTGTTTCCCTTCCTCTAGTGTTTCTATCTAGTGGGCAAATGATGAAAAACATTTATATTGATGCGGGCCTAGTGTCCCTTTCGCGAGAAGTCAAAAAAATGGACTTAGTTCCTAATATGATGATGGGGTTGTATATCTTATCCGATGCTTGGCTAATGGAAGCACTCATGCTTTCCACGTAGTGATCTTGATGGTGTTCTATCTCATTTACAAATCATAACAGTATTGCTACTCCACACACTTTGTCTATCTTGAATCTTGCATGCCTCAAATTTCATATGCATCGATGTTATTGTTTATCACGATTTGGTAGACACTAACATGTTTCTTGCAAGGATGTGTTTGCGGGAACATTTGGTGATTATGAAGTACATGTCACCTCTGAGGGGCATGGGCTTTGTGAAAGTCTATGTTCCCTTGTGTGTTTTCTTCCTACCTTAACGTGCTTGATATGGATGCATGATATCAACCACATTAATGTGGGGGCATATAAAGTAAGTTGTTTGTTGTAGATGTTAGCAATGTGTTTTTCCTTAGGTACAGTTTAAAGACCTACGCGATGAGTACATCCTGCATCTTGAGTTTGTTTGCAATCAATCAATCATATAAGCCCTTTGCGGAGGCAGGGATGGTGTATTTCTTGGAGTAGATTGCATTATCCTATCATTTTCAAAAGTCCTCTGCAGAGGTAGGGAGTGGTTCTGTGACTAACTCAACCCTTAAGTGTGTCTTTGGCGATTGTTGTGGAAAATCCTAATTGTTACAGTGTGCCTATAATGTGCCTGAGATGGTGTTGAGCCTAGAAGTAGGAGCACTCCATCGATTGGCTGCCATGTTTTCTCTGTGTCATCAAAGTGTGTGTGTTTGGTGTACTTGCTTTGTGTGGCATGTTTGATTTCCTCAGATGCAGTTTAAGACCTGCATGATGAGTGCATCGTACATTTTGGGAGGTTTTGTGTGTCTTGCGTGTGTGTTGTCCCATATATATAGTTTAAAGACCTATGCGATGAGTACATCCTGCATTATGGGAGGTTTGTTTACTTTCCTTTACTTGCATTTGCATTCCATATATATGAGAAAAAGAAAAGAAAAGAAATCATTCCCGTCTTCCATGCATTAATGTGTCTTCTTTGCATTCAATGTATTCTCTGTGTTTTGCGTGACTGTAACTATCTTCTCCATGTTTTATGTGCCTTT
Organism: Cunninghamia lanceolata; assembly: GCA_027924645.1. NCBI lineage: Eukaryota > Viridiplantae > Streptophyta > Pinopsida > Cupressales > Cupressaceae > Cunninghamia > Cunninghamia lanceolata. The sequence goes on along the minus strand of BSBN01000165.1, from coordinate 4,572,914 downwards.
CATTGTCTTCAATGTGTCTGGCGTGTCTTCTCCGTGTTTGGCGTGTTTGCTATGTTTGTTGACCATACTTTAATGCATGTATTAGCCTCACATTTATACATACATTAAAGTGGGGGCTAAATGTAATGTCAAAAAATGTCTCCTTGGGGGCTTTTCCCTCAAAGGGTTTAGTTCCTAGGTCTCTTAGCTGCATTTAGGACATATTACATCATAATTCAACATCCTGATGGAATGAACCCTAGGTATGATGACAAATGGGACCTAGGGGACCCCTTGAACTTAACCCTACCCAAAATAGGGGGGAGGACTTGGGTGCCTGTGCCCTAGTCCTACCTTATTTTGGGTTAGGCCCAAATTTCTAGCGTTAGTTTATGATGGTTATTTGCTCCCTAGGCCAACACGATAAGTTTGAATTTATGAAATCTTGGCGAGAATGTTTGTAGTTGCATATAAAAGCATGTTTAGGCATTCATTTGTAAGCTAGATGGTTATTAAGAACTTTATGCATCCTAAAGGTGATTCAAGGATTTCATTATGTTGCAAGAGTAGATTTGTGTTGTCTATGTGTTTGTGTTTGCAGATTTGAGCATCCATCTCCTCATGGAATGAAGAGCTTCTTCTTCCCATTAGATCTTCACTACAAGGTCATAGCTATTGTAATTATTGAGCATTTATCATTTGGTTTTTGCCTCTACCTCCCTAGGCACGCACTCTCTATCTAACAATGGTGTTCAAAAGACTTGAATGTCTCTTTGGGGCTTGACTGAGGTAAGCCTCTAAACACCACAACCCCCTCCCAAAGTTTTCATGATTATAGGTTACAGGTTGGAGTTGCAGACAAAGTGAAGTTGCAGGAGGGTACAACAGAGTGTCAGGATTGTAGATTAGTGAAAGAAATAGTCACCTAGACTTGGGCGCTTGCTCATTAGTCCTCAAAGCTCCGCAATGGGAAAATCTCTGATACAACAGATATAGGTTGCAGACCTTATTTCTAGATCTTGACAAAAAGTAGGGCACTAGACTTGGGCACCCACTCTTTAGTCCTTGACTTTTCCACCTTCAAACCTCAAAAATAGGTGCATAGTTATTTGATATTTTACATCTTCCTACAAAAGCATTTTTTGTAATTCATCCATATACTGTCGTATTTACATAATTAGGGTTTTAAGGTACAATTGAGCATAAGAGAACGAAATTGTCAATCTAATCATAAAAATCCAAGTTTCCCTACATCCCAATAGTGACCCAGGGTATGATAGTACATTACACCTTAACCCTATGTCCTTGAATATAAGGGTGAAAGGAGGATATATACTAAAACTACCAAAAACTCAACTATCCAAAAATCACCCATTACAATTAGGAACATATGCTTCCACCTTTGCACCAACTAAGTAAGGTCTGAAATTCTTCACAGCTTTCACCAAAGCATATGCCTATTTTTCTTCCATATTATACTTCAACTCTATGGCTTGAAGAGACTTAATAAAAAATGTAATGAGTTGTTGGAAACCTTCTTCATTTGTTTGTACCATAACTACTTATTGTGTGGTTACACAACATGCCCCATTTTTCCCTAGCAAAATAGGGACCCAACATTTTGGCTGGCTTGTTTCCCTTATTTTTGGACAGTATGGTAAAATAGTAATAGGTGCATATCAGGATGTCATCCTGTGCATGTTGAGACCTTAGCTTATAGGTTAGATTTTCAAAATTTGAATTTCTTATTATAAATCTTATCAGATGAAAGAGCATAAAAATCTAAGAAGATTTTCTTTTTGAAGCACCCTAAAATTTTTTAAAACAAGGAAGTTATACATGGTCAAAGTTTGGCCAACATGGCATAAGGATATTCACATTACCAAGCATATATATCTTAACTTAATGTCCCGGACTCCGATAATGTCTAGACATCAAATTAAAAGAACTTGGTGGGTTAAGTGTCATGCATAGGGATATTAGATAACATCCAGATCTTAGCTTAATATCCTGACTGAAAATATCCATGTCCCGATGACATCATGTCATCCCAATCTTACAAAGAGCCCCGAGCATGCTTACGTCACCTAGACATTAGAGCACATCGATATTAACTTTGTCAATATCCTGATCTTATTGCAACATCCTAATCTAGATGATGTCATGTCATACTGGTTTTACGAAGAATGTTAAACTTGCTCATTGTTAGGAACCCGTGTTTAACCCTTCTCTTTACTTTGTTAGTATATTACATTTGGACACATATGCTTTGTAAGTCATCCTGTGAGTATATTGTATTATCCCACATTCATTTCCTAGTAATAGTTGTTTAGATTAGACTGAGTATATAAGTACATGTTGAGGCCAATGAAGGCATCCACAAATTTATTGTATTGAGCTTGCTCAAAGGAGTTTGCCCCCTCGAAGTGGCCTATGATCAATAAATTCCTTCTATGTTTCTGCTATTTCTGTCATTTCGTGTATTTTTCATTATATTGTTGTAGGAGGTTCCTCTCATTTGGTATCAGAGCACTTTCTTGGGCTCGCTGGGTGGAATTTCTACCGAATTGTTTTTCACAGTGGCCTCTAGGCACTGTGATTATTGTAGTAGTTCTTTTTTTTACATATATATTGTTCCTTTCAATTGCAGGTTCAGATAAGGGAATAATCCCTATCTGCTTAACTATGGGAAGTGCCTAGGCATAGCCCTAAAACTCATTGTGAGGAGTACCACAGGAACCCCAAAGTAGCTGGCCCATTGAGAGGACCTACCAGTGAAAAGTGCAACAGCCCCTACCTAATTGACTAGTTCCCATCCATGAGGTTAACCAAGAGCTGTCATTTGTGGCAAAGCGGTTATCAGTTTTACCTAAGCCGTGGAGTGAGGGGTACTAGCCCAATATGCAAGACATTAGACAACATTGGTATTTGAGTGAATCCCCTGAACCTTTAGGAAGATGAACTTACCTGGGGTCCATATCTATTACCAGCTAATAAATCACTAATTGAATCTATCCAGAGCCATTACAGATCCCATTGCAGATCATTTTGGAAAAAAAAAAAATTCTATTTTTTCACCATATCTTCCTTGTTTTCACTCTGTTTCCTCTGAAAATTCACTGGAACCCTTGAAATTCCATTCTGCATATTTCCTTCTGTTGGTGCCTGAATTCACTATCAGTTAATTTAGCAATTTTCATGTAGGCACCATCCCAAAATATCCAAAAGGTTCTAAGTTTTGGCACCCCTTCAGTACTTTTCAGCATCTGCATCTCATTTCTTGAGGAGGGGTCTTCGTCTTTTCTCCATTGGCATGGGTTCGTTTTTGTGTCTTCGACATTTCGGTTTGAACTTGAACCCTTTTTTCTCTAAGTTCAGTGGTTCAGTGGTTCAGGGTTCAATTTTCTTCTAACGGGTCGCATTATGCATTTGCCTTGCGCAAATATTGCATCGTTGAACCTCCCGCTTGAACCTTTTTGTTTTGGTTCAAGGTTCAAAAGTTCGAAGCTTTGTTGCCTATGGAGTATTATTTTTGATGTTTGAACCATCGCATTGAAACCTCATGTTGAACCCTTTTGGTTTTGGGTTCAACGGTTCAAGGCTTTATGTTTTTGGTCTTATCGGAGTGATTGGCTTCATCGGCGAAAGATTTCTTGAGTGCTTCGATTGTTTTGGTCTGGCCGATGGATGTCCATTGGCGTGTGTTTGGCTATTAGCGAAGCAAATTTTTGGGCTGCCGATGTAAGGAGTTTGCCCGATGGGGAATGCCATCGGAGTAAGATTGCATATTGGGCTAGCAGTTGGAGGGTCCGCCGATGGGTCTTCTCTGGCCGATGTGGAAGTTGGAGGCTTTAGGGAGGTGTTCGTTAGTGTGACTAAGGGTGTCGGCTAGTGTTTTTTTAGTTGCTCCGATGATGTGTGTTTGGACGATAGTGGAGCAGAGTGTGGCTCATTGGTGGTCGGTGTGACTGGCTGTGTCGGCAGGGATGGAATGTGTTGGCCCGATGGCGTTTCTCTAGCCGATGGGGAATGCGAAGGTAGGCATCGGCAGGACTTTTGAGGTCGGTGAGAGCTTTCATTGGTGTGCTGATGGTCTATGTCTTGGCGACAAGGGATTTGGAATGGTCATCGGCATGACATAGACTGTCGGGTGAACGGGCAGATGTTGGGTCGACAGTGGAGGTTTCGCCGACGAGGGTGTTTTGGTGGCCATCGGGGAGAGTTGGTCTATCGGCCAAGGAAGCTTTTGGGCTAGCTGATAGACTATGTCTGGCCGACAGAGGTTTGCGGAGGTGTCGTCGGTGAGATGATTAAGATCAGCGAGAGGTTTTTGGGGCAAGCCGATGGTGTAGATTTGGCCGATGGGCTTTTGGCGAAGGGTCGTGTGTCGAGCGCGATAAAACGCTTGACACCTATTATGCATGCAGCTATGTTTATAAAGTGCTAGTGTGGTCTTAGCACTGTGCATGTGGGATTATTCCCCTGTGTAGTTTGAGCCTGTGAAGAGGGCGTTTTGGCAGGAAACTTCCATTTGAACGTAGCGATAGTTTTCTCGATGGTTGCGGGTTGTTGGGCCATCAATGGCGACTGTAGCAGGAGTATGGGCGATGGTACAAGTGATTAAACTACCCGATTGTGAATGAAGACTCCCAAATGGCAGTGCAAGGCTCGAGGCCTCCCTTGGCTGCTGCATTGATGGCTTCTGAGCGCCATTCCCTCTGATGGATGTATCTGGCAGATTTTTGACTTCTGGCCATGTAATTAATTACTGAATGTACACGGTTCTGTATAAATGGTTTTGGCTGTGTTACTTTTGAGAGGTTGGAGGTTTTTTAGGATTTCGGCTCTGACTCTGAACATAAGGTGTTCACATTTTGAAAGGCATTTTTTGCTACAAACTTGGTCCTTAGTCTGGTGTACTAATCTATCTTGGATTGTAAATGATGATTTTCTCTGTGATGACCTTCTATGTAGATTGATTTTAAATGAAAAACACCTATGTGTGTATTGTTTCTGATTGTCTCCTGTATGTCATTTGTTTTCCTTTCAAACAAGGTTATCAAGGACTTCCAAGTTTTTCAGTGTATGCATACTGTGTGTCTGATTTATTGCGTCTGCTCAAGGAGTGGTTAAATAAGCTTTTGATCAGATACAAAGGGAAATAGATTGCATCATAGGATCAGTTAAGCATGATCATTAATGATACTCTTTCTTGGACATGTTTCTATCAGGCAGTAGCATTATTCTCAGGTCCTCTGGATATGAATTTATGTTGTCATGGGGAGACATTTACAGTCTTAGATATGACTCTGCTGCCCAGATAAGGCACTGGTTTGGGAATTTGTCTGTTCAATGGGTCTAGGAAAGTCCCATCACTCCAAACACCATTTCAACCCATCTCATCACTTCCACCTGTTAGTTGTAGGATTAGGATTAGGAACCTCTGCATGCTCTCATACCTAACCAGACATTATGTCCAAGAATGTTGCCAACCTTGTGATTTGTTACACAAATCTTGGTCCATACATGAGAGTATTCTACCTGTTGCCGTCAAGTTAAATCCTTCTGTCATTGAGCTAGTCAAGGTTATACTTTTATCAAATAGGGACACCCCCTTGGTGCGGCAGAACCAGAAGTGAAGGGGAGGAGCTCACGCAACCTCCTGTATTTAGTTGGCTGAATCTGCCTGTGCATTAGAACTGGCAAACCCTAATGCTGATTCAGAAGCAAAAACCAACACCTTCCTTGAGGACCATATCCAAAATTCCACTTATTGAAGCCAAAAATCCCACATTTGTCTATTTTTAGGGTTTCCCATAACTTCTTCGATTCTCACCCAATCACCTTCAAATTTTGCCACAGTGTTCATTTCCTATTTTTGCTCCCATTCTTGGACAAATTTTCCCATTCTTTCACCCCGCTTCTGAAATCCCCATTTTTTGCTTCCTCCCTCAGAAAGTGTCCAAAACCTAGTCAAACCTCAATTAGCCATCAAAGTTTTTCCCAAATCCAAAATTTCCTTTACTTAAAAAGTTTCTATTTTTGTTTTTCTACCCATTCCAAAAAAAAAATCCTGGTTATGGTTGTCACCCGTACAAGAGTAAAAAACATGGAGGAGGAACTTGCAGCCATCAAGACCAAACTTTAAGATCTGGATGAAAAAATTCTTGGGATCAATCTTCAACATTTAGCCATGAACAATAAACAACAACTAGAGTCTTTTGCAAATATAGGGTTTTCTTCTTCTGACAATTTTCGTGGACCAAAGCTTGATTTTCCTCACTTCAATGGTGATGATCTGACTGGATGGATATACTGGGCAGAACAATATTTCAATCTGCATAATACTTTTGATGTCAACAAAGTCCCACTTGCCTCCTTTCATTTGGCACATGAAGCCCTTCAATGGTTCCATTGGTACATCAAAGCTCACGAAGAGCCAAAATGGATAGATTTTTGCAAACTCATTTTGCAACGATTTGGCCCTAGTGCTTTTGATGACTTCATAGGAGCACTCACAAAACTGCGCCAAATAGGCACTATGAGAGAATATCAAATAAAATTTGAAAAACTAGCCAATCACGCAGAGGGATTGTCTAATTAATTCTTTAGGAGTTGTTTTGTCAGTGGTTTGAAGGACACAATTCGCTCTGAGGTTAAAATGTTCTACCCACACACAATGATGGAAGCCTTAGGGTTGGCTAAGTTGGTAGAGGACAAGATCACAGCTCAACAATGCTCCAAATCCAATTTTGTTCCATTCAGAAATATGGATGCCCAAAGCCCTCAAATAATGTCAGCTCCTAGAACAACTCCTATCAAGCATTTGACTGAAGAAGAGATGCGGGCACATAGAGAAAAAGGGATTTGTTATAATTGTGATGACAAATTCACTCAGGGACATAGATGTGTTGAGAAAAAGCTCTATCTCTTGGATGTGGATTCTCCACCTGAAACTAAAGTTTATGTAGATGCTCAGAATATAGTAGCTGATTAGGTTGAAACTCAGCAGTCACCTGTTGACCCTACTTCTCAAGAAGACTACCCAGAGATCTCTCTCCATGTCGTAGCAGGAGTCACCACCCCACAAACCATGTGGGTCAAGGGTTACTTCAAGAAGCTCCCTCTTACAATACTCATTGATTCTGGTAGTACTCATAACTTCATTGACCCTCACATAGCCAAATAGGCTAATTGTTTTGTTCATCATTGCTCAAACTTTGAAGTCATGATTGCCAATGGGGGCACATTACCTTGCAAAGGGAAGTGTCACAATGTGTGTATCTCTATTGGAGATTATAACCTACAATCTGACATGTTTGACTTGCCCTTAGGCAGATGTGATGTGGTTTTGGACACCCAATGGTTATGCACACTTGGACCCATCTTATGGGATTTTGCTAAACTTTGGATGCAGTTTTCAGACAATGGGCACAAACACACATTGAAGGGCTTACAACTAGGGTCTCTCAACATCATAAGTTCACATCACCTGGAAAAGCTTCTTAAGAAGAATTCACATGGTGTCATCACTCATCTTCACTCCATTCAGATGCAACCATCCATGGTCTCCACTACTCCTTCGGCTCTACAATGAATGATGGCTATTTTGCATGCAGTACTAAAGTGGCAGCCATACCTATTAGGGAATCATTTTTGCATCGGGGTGGCTCACCAAAGCCTAAAACATTTCCTAGAAAAATGGATCAATAAACTCATGGGTTATGACTATGAGATCACTTACAAGAAGGGTAAGGACAATATTGTGGCAGATTCTCTTTCTCATACATGTGATGACCAAGCTTCTCTTTTAGCTATTTCTATGTCTATTCCAAATTGGTTGGAATCTATCCTGCATGCTATCTTCTATGAACTCTATGTTTCTCCATTGGTAGGGCACTATGGGTTCCTCAAAACTTATGAGCAGGCATGGCGTCACTTCTTTTGGAAGGAAATGAATAGGGTAATTCAACATATTGTGGCTACATGTGATACCTCAAAACAACAACATTAGTGGGCAAAGTGGCTCCCTCTCACTGAATGGTGGTACAATACCTCCTACCACACTGCATCTAACATGACTCCATATGAAGCAGTCTGTGGGTAGGCACCGCCAGCACTCCTTCCATACTCCCCCAATAGTTCATGAGTTTCAGTAGTTGACACAGTCCTTCACACCCAAGATCAGATTGGGGATCATAAGCTAGCTCCTTCTTCCCACGTTCATCCAATATTTCATGCCTCTTGTCTAAAGAAATTTCTTAGTGCCAGCGACAGAGCACAAACTATTTTGCCACAACTGGATAATGGAGGATCCATCCTTTTGGCGCTAGAGGTAATCCTCGATAGGGGCACTTGTACTCTTCATTCCTGCTCCATCACAGAGGTATTAATTTAGTGCCATGGATTACACCCAGAGATTGCTATAGGGGAACCACTCCTTCAGATTCAACAACAATTTCCACATCTTACAATTTGAGGACAAAGCTTTTCTAAGAGGGAGGGGATGTTAGGAACCTATGTTTAACCCTTTTCTTTACTTTGTTAGTATATTACATTTGGATGCATAGGCTTTGTAAGTCATCCCGTGAGTATATTGTATTATCCCACATTCATGGGAACTAATATTTGTATAAGTACGTGTTGAGGCCAATGAAGGCATCCATGAATTTATTGTATTGAGCTTGCTCAAAGGAGGTTACCCCCTCAAAGTGGCCTGCAATCAATAAATTCCTTCTGTGTTTTTTCTATTTCTATTATTTCATGCATTTTTCATTATATTATTGTAGGAGGTTCCTCTCACTCATGTCATCTAGATATTACCTAACATCTGGATATTAACTTAATATCCAGACATTTTTTTAAGATCCATATCCCAATGACATCATCTTACCCTAACACGATATTAAGGATATATCTTTGCTTATGCCATCAAAACATTAGGCCATAGGGATATTTCGCACTTATATTGTCATGACCTTAATTTAGATCGACATCCTGATGACATCACGTCATCTCCCTACAATGAAGGATTCTCTTCCCTGATGACATCATCCGAATATTTCAACTGATGGATATTTTATACTTATAATGTCTTGATCTTAACGTAGTATTCATACATCCCACAAAACCAATGGCATGATGCCACATGTCCATATGGATATCCTAACCTATTATGAAAGCAAATTTGAAGCCCGATCATGTATCTCTAGTCAACAAGGGTTGACCCGACCCATGCTAATGTCATCTAAATATTCTCATCTGGATATCCATGGGGATATTCTTTACAAGATGCCCATATTCACACCCCTACGCTTTTTTCATTTAATGTAGTGCAAAGGCCATTGGCATTTAAATTTGAACTCACGCCAATGGACACCTGTAGAAATCTCCTATGATTTAGTCAAATGAAGCCATCAAATCTCCCTGATGCCATTAATAAGCCCTAAAATCATGCTTTGAATAAATAAAAAGGGATTTTCATTATCCTAATCAACATAACTACATTCGAAAGCCCTAATCTTACTGCAAAGAGCTTATTGCAAACTAGTGCTATGACAAAGAGTGAAATTGCTGAGTGTTTAATCCATTGTGGTGTTCAATCATCAATTACAGGCTAAGAAAGTATTCACAGGTATGTATAAAGCTTTATTCCATTGGTAATTGCAAAAACTTGTGTCATAATCATATTGGAGAAAGGGTAAATGATGAAATATGATAGAATTTGGTAATGCTTATGCAGTGACTGGTTAAATTTGTAGGATTCAAACATTTTACCTCTTTCAAAACACTAAGAGTTAATATGTGTTAACTCTAGATAGGTACATGCTATTGTTTGAGACTAGTATGTTTAACTTGTAGGATAAAATGTCTCAACCAAGGATGGACAAAAGGGATGCAAAATTCAAACACATTATGTTTACCAAGACACATAGTGTATATAATAATCTAGGTTTTGTAGAGGATACCCATTCAGGTAATACAGACATTGAGGCATTTCAAGCTTGAATTAATGCTAGAGAGGATCATCTTGTTCTAAAAAACATAGTCACTTTGGGGATGTACTACAAATCAGATTTTCCTTATGCTACAGATGCCTTGGAGCTTGTGATCAAGTGTGCCTAGAACTATGATGTTGCCACCAGGAGAGTGGAGAAGTAGGGGAGAGGTTATGCAGATTTATTTGTGGATGGCAGAAATGAGGCATTCAATTTGCCAGTGTCAAGAGGGATCTATGTACTAGACCTGGATGCCCTAGCCAAAGATTTGACACTAGTCAGAAGACTTGTAGAAAAGTGATCTACTAAGGATGGAGAGATAAAGATAATAAACATAAGGCTATGGCCAAATTACCACAACATTTATATAAGTATGACTTCAATGAAGAGGTGCAATACATGTTGTTCTTGCTCAGTAGAATGAGAGGAAGGGAAGGATGCTGAGATTTTGAATCCTAGATGTTTGGATTGATCGGGATGGTCATTGAAAAAAAAGATGCAAAGGTCCAATGGGCCAAAATTATTAGCGACACTATGCATGATTAGATGGTGAAATGGAAGAATTGTAAAGATGTGGTCTTTACGATGATGTCATATCTAGTCTACGCTTGTGTAGCAAAAGGAACATTTGAAGGCCTACAAATGGTGGGAAAGATGGGTAAATTGCCCCATGAGAAAACTCCCTAGGAGCATTATTCCCAGTTGGAAAGAAGGTTATCAGTTCAGCATTAAAAGATGGTGAATGATTGTTTTACTATGCATATAGTCAGGCTCATAGAAGGAGACAGAGCCAAGAGATTTTTAGTAGAAGCTACCAAGATGATCAGTGGATATGGTTCTTGCTTAATACAGTCCAAGACTTATTCTTATATCTGGATGGAGGGTTTTAGTGGAAACCCATTTATGTTACCAAGGTATCCTTTTGATAAGCTAGTCTTGATGGAAATGATGAGACAACAAATCCCCATATTTGAATTATCTAAGAAGAAAGAGGGGAGGCCATATAGAAAATTTCCTATAGACATCAATTGGTTCCTGGAAGGATCCAATGCAAGAAAGGTTAAAAATAGACCTAAAGAGTTTGAATTTACAATTATTCCCTTTGGCCAGAGATTATGATCCCTACCATAGGATCGAGAAAAGATTCAATAAGAAATATAGACATACCATGCACTTAGAGGACTACTGGGCAAATTGCGATGATGAGCATGAAGTAAGGAGAAGAGAATATCAAAGACTTACATTAGATCAAATAAGGACCATTGGACAAACAGAGGTCCCTCCTCAACTCAAAAAAGATTATGAAGATTTTATGGATCCTGAGTATTAGGATAATAAAGTACATAACAATGCATTGACACCCCCAGACTAGACCCAAAAGAATTAGACTTCAATTGATGTCCTTATAGCCAAAGTCCTAGATAGGACCAAGAACTGGATAGATCAAAATGTAAATGAGCTGAAGGCAAAAGGTATTGTAGTCACATTTGACAAGAAAAGGAAAATAAAAGAAAGGGAGGAGCCGAGGTATGATGACTTTTTGATACGAAAGAGGTAGGTCCTTGGGACCAAATAAGTATTGCAATATCATGCAAAGGGAATAAAATACGGATCACACTATGCCTGAGCTAGGACTCAAACATGATCTTCCATGCCACAACATGTTTCTACAATCTTCTAGAGATCTCCGCAGTCACTGGGATCAACCAGGTCGGCCAAGACTGGTTACATGCTACATTATCTGGGAACAATCTTCACACATCATCTCAATATCTTAATGTAGACCAATGTCTAGATAGGAACATGATTAGGAGACATCCACAAGCACACTATAATAATTAGGAGAAATAGTACAAACCTTAACCACTTTATCCATAGGAATTTTCTCACTGAAACACATGAACTTCTCTGTCTTCAACTATCATAAAAGGGAAGTAAGTTAGAGGTATGTCTGAGTATGCTCCATTCTGGGTTTGATCCATCTGCATGAAAATTTGAGTGAGTTGTGTTCATCAGAGTGAAACCTACTTCTTCTATGAAGTTCAGTTGGGACAAGAAGAAAGTATTCTACTCCACATTCCTCCACATTAAAGTATTTGGCTTTACAGTTCTAGAGAGAAGTATGAGATGATGATAAGTGCCTACAGTTGCAATGGTTCATGGTTTAGTGCTCTATAAGCTATCTTTCTTTTATGACAATTGAAGACAGAGAAGTTCATGTGTTTTGGTGAGAAGATTTCTATGGATAAAGTGGCTAAGGTTCATGCAGTTGCTCCTGATGATTATATCATGCTTGTGGATGTCTCCTAACCATGTTCCTATCTGGACTTTGGTCCACATTAAGAAATTGAGATGGTGTGTGAAGATTGTTCCCGGATAATGTAGTGTGTAACTAGTCTTGGCTGACCTGGTTGATACTAGTGATTGCAGAGATCTCTAGAAGATTTTGGAAGAGTGTTGTGGTGTGGAAGATTGTGTTTAAGTCTTAGCTAAGGCATGACATGATCTGCATTTTATTCCCTTTGCATGATATTGGAATAGGTCAGGACCTATTTTGTAAATGTTTGTAATACCAACCTTGGAGGTTGTTCCAATGGTTGATGATTGTGATGCTGACCTTGATGATCATTACAAGGTTGATGTAGTGTATAACTACCTATAGTTGAGTCATGGAAAAGGTGTCCTTGAGTGAAAATGAAAATATATTAAGAAAGGTCCAAAAGGAAGCGCAGAGAAGGGGCAAAGGAAAGAAGAGGAAGAGAAGAGTAGAGGAAAGGCAGAGTAGAGAAATTATTATACTTTAGTTGCAAATAGTGAAAGGTGTTGATCATGGCAGTGAATAGGGTTTAATAGCCCTCAAGGTTTAACGACCCTTATTGTAATCTTGCTAGGTTTAGGGTTGAGGCAATGAGCCTACTAGACCTAGTTGTTCTTCATGGCAATGTATATTGAGAGTTAATCCTCTTTGTGGTTGTTCCCCACCTTGGGGTTTTTCACATAAATTTGGTGTCTCTTATGTTTGATGTTGTATTTGTGGTTAAGTTTCTGATTTCATGCACTCATGGTTAAAATGATAATAATTATGGATAAGTGATGAATGTTTAAATTACAGAAAGTGTTTAAGGTTTTGTGACAACTGATTCACCCCCCCTCTCAGTTGTCCAGTGCATATCAACAATTGGTATCAGAGCCAAGTTCCTCTGAAGAAAGTTTAACAGCTTGAGGAAGATCTAAAATGTCTTACAAGAAGGAAGTTTCACATTTTGATGGAACTAATTATGTTCTCTGGAAGGCTCAGATGAAAATTCCTCTTTCCCTTGGTGATAGGAAGACCTAAGGGTTTCAAAAACCTATCTTGACACAATAATTCAAGACCTATGCCATCCCCAAGTTTCCCTACCAATTCAAGTGCTTATAGACATTTTCTACCCCAAAATGTCTAAAACAACCTAAGCAATCTATTACAGAGGTGAAAGACCTATTTGTCTATTGTTTCCCATACAGACTCTGCTTTCTTGGTGTGAGGTACTCTTCCTTATCCTCACTGCTTCCAAGATTCCCAATCTCCAAGGCTTCTAGCCTTCTTGAGCCCTTTATCAGCCCTCCTCTCTGGGTCCAGGGTTCTGATTGCTTGGTGCTCAATTCTTTCTACTCTATTTTTCACCCCTGTCTTCTTAGACTGCAACTTGCATACCTAGCTGAGCTATAGCACAGCTTGCCTAGGACAAGTTCCTAATGTCTCTCATTGACAATCCAACCACTAACACAAACAGAAACAAAAGAAACAAGGTCTCTGCTTGATGGCCCTCCATGACTGTACAAGGAAAATGCAGGGGCATCAAGACAGAGACATTTTGTACAAACAAAAACAAAAGAATAGAAATTAAACTGTCTACTCTACTGCAAACCAGATTATACAAGTACTCTACAGAAAATATACAAATGGATTCAAACTATCAATGTTTCTATTATCAAAAGTTTCTCTATTACATTCAATGTATGTTCTTCAATCTTCCACATTTTTCCACCTTCTCTAACCGATCTACAAAGCCAAAAATAGTTCTTATACTCTTCGTCCTTTTTCTATTATCGGATGGTTAGGGTTTCCTGTTTGTTCGGTTATCATCAGTGGAACAGGTTCTTCACTCATTAATCCTTCATTTCACTTTCCTATCGGTTTGACCTACCTTATCGGCCACTTCTTAGTTTCTTTCCCTGACATGCCATCTCTCTCTGATGGATAGAATCCATTGCTCAGACTTTGTATCATCGGAGTAACTTTTCCTTTGTTCGCCAATAATACAACTTACTCCGATGAGCATTGAACTGTCGACGTGACTTTACTTTTCGGCCAAACTCCAACCATCTCCTCCAATCATGCCTCTCACACCGATAAGATTTCTATAAGCATGACCCAGTTGTTCGCTGTGACTCTTAAAGTCTTTCCCAATGACTATTTTCTCTCCGATAAACTCACCATCAATGAACACTTGCAGCTATCACCTTGATGAGCCTTCCCTTCACACTTGTCAGTGTGACTTTAACATTGGCCAATGTTCAACTTCTCCCACCAATATCTTTAGTCACTCTGATGAGCCTTGGCCCTATCCCGTCAACCAGACTCTTTCCCATTGGTGACACCTTTAACTTCTCCACCGATGTCATATCTCACACCGATGTGCCTATCATTAACTAGCCGTCGGTAAGACTTCTTACATCGGCCTAACATTCTCTCCATCTCCTGATATGCATCTCACACCGATATCAAATGAACCTATGCTTGCATCAGTCCTGCACCTTCCTAATTTAAAAACAAAAGCATTACACCAAAAATGCGTTATATACATATGGGCTCACTCCAAGCCCCTTGGTGCTCCTGCACCACTTGGTGTCAAAGTTTAGAAAGCTGCAGAAATAGAATACACCATACCTCAAAATGGTTCGATGACTGAAGACAAAATCAAAGAATATGAGATAGATATCAAGGCAAAAGATGCTCTACTAAGCTCATTGACCGACTCAATACTGATGAAATTGGTGGATCTTGAGACTGCAAATAAGGTATGGGAAAAATTGAAAAATTTGTATGAAGGAGATGACTCTATGAAGGAAGCTAAGTTACAAAGTCTGAAAATGAAATATGAAAGCTTGAAGATGAACAATGATGAAAACATATCAGCTTTTATGCAAAGAGTTGATGAACTTGTTACATGGATAAAAGCCATAGGGGGAACTCTCAAAGAAAAGGAAATTGTTATGAAAATACTCAAATCTCTACCCAAGTCCTACTGTCACAAGGTGGCCGTGATTGAAGAATTCATGCAAGTAAAAGTAGTTAATAGGGATCAGTTACTTAGTAAACTTAATGCTTTTGAAATGAACAAGTTAGATGATGCTCTGCCAAAAGTTGAGACTACCTTCAAAGCCAGTACTCCTGGAAGTACTTCTAGATCAAAAAAGTATACGATAGAATTTGATGATGAGTTAGATGAAGTTGAAGCCAACTTTGTGGATAGACTGCAAAGAGGATCTGATAAGTATAAAGGAAAATTTGTTGGAGTCAGGGTAGACAACTGAGAGGAGGGGTGAATTAGCTATCTCAAAACTTTAATACTTTCTACAGTTAATTCTTCCTTTTACCACTTAATAATAGATCAATAATTTAACCATGAAAAACAAGAATCATAAAAATATGAGCATCAGCACAATAACACACTTAACACTGAGATTTTTAACGTGGAAACTTGGTTAATGGAAAAAGCACAGTGGGGGTTAACCCACAAAGATTAATACTCTGTTAAAAGTATTTTACAAATGGGAATGCACATGCATTTGGGCTCACTGCCTAGATCTCACTGCTCAATAGAGGGTCACTACCTACAGAGATGATTACAAAAGGATAACAAGAAGTTTGGACTGATGAATGGCATCTACTAATGCAAGTATTCAGTTTTGGTTAAGTACAAAAGACTGATCCTACACATTTCATCTTCACTCTGCCCTGTTTACTACTCTGCTATCATCCAAACCTTAGATCTCTACTCTTTTCACACTTTATCCATAGTCGCATCACACACACACACATACACACACACTGAGATCACTTAAATCCATCAGCTATATATATCTGCATCATGATATTCAATCACTTTTCAGTTAGCTTCAAGAACACTTAGAACTTTGTTGAAGAGTCTGCTCTGTCATCTAAAACCATGCATAACTTGTAACATAGATCAAAACTTGCATTCAAAAATCATCAATCATGTCAACCACTATCACTGATCATCACAAATCATCCAACTAACAACTTCCATTTATCTGGAACTAAGATTAATTACAAGGTCAGCCTTTTCTTCTGTTGTCTGCTCTGTCAAACTATAACCCTATACTTAGATGCAAATAACTTTGGAATCCTTTATTACTAGAGGTTAAAATTCTAGATTTAGATTACCCTAACAATCCTTATGACTTCTTCAGATCGGGAGTATAATCTAATTTACCACCAGAGAGATCTGGACCAAGATACCAGACCTTGTCGTATGCTCTATTTCTGGCTACCCGGACTTAGATAATTTCTGATTCTGACTTCTGATATGAACAAATTATGTTATGTGGATGAGTGAAATAGTCTTAGTTTCCATCAATGACAACACCTGTCATGCGAAGCAGTGTCTCTTGCCAACAATCTCCCCCTTTGGCATTGATGGCAACACTTAGTGAAAAATGACTAAGTGTTACTCCCCCTTACTCTATACTCTTATGCTCTCCACTGATTCTAGAGCTCCCCCTTTGTTGGATTCCTCATTTTTCACTACTCTTCACTCCCCCTTTGACATCAATGGAAAAGGATGGGGTCCGTAAGCCAAAATTCAAAAATTTTGTATATAGTGCCTCATATGTACACCCAATCATTAAGTTGTATTTACATGAACTTGAGAACATCTGTAAAACTAATTTTCAATTCCTCAAGTTCAGAGGCCCAACTTCTTTTCATGCCATCCAAAATCGAGATGTGTCCACTTAGTAGAAAAGCGTATGCTTCTGCCTTTGTCAGATCTAAAGGATCACTTGTCTGAACTACAGTTTGAGCTTCTGATAATGCATTAAACATTGTTTCTAACTTGGGGGCAATCAATCCCCGGAGCTCACACATTCTCCTCACAATATTTCCTTTTTCTTTAACAAGCTTCTTTATTTCATCGATCAAGCTAATTACTTGATATTCCTGACTTATAGGAGAAACTATTAGAGGATCAAAAATTTGAGATAGATTTGACAGTTTTTGTTCTTGCTTCTTTATCTTCTTCTCAATATCCTCACTGACTTTGGACTAGGATAGGCAAAATTTGTATATATTACCTCCATCACTTAGATAATTTTGAATACTCTTTATACTGATACCAAGTATCATCCTATCATTCCCTATTAGGCTCTTTATTTCACTAAATTTCTTATGCAAAAATTCATTCCTTACTTTAGGCTCTGCAGACTTCTCAAAAGACTCAAAATGTGTACTTATAGAATTTACAAAATTCTTTAGACGTCTAGAGGGAGAGTCAGATGGATTCTTCTAGAAGATTGGCATTATCTTTTCCAATACTCTAGTTGTAAGGCCTAGTAGCTCACTGTCCTCAATGTGAGATTTCAACATCTTTTCTCTTGCCTTGGCTTGTGTGAAAGATGCTATCTTCATTACTTGAACCAGAGAGAGAGCATCTAGATTGATCGGTCCTTGAAACAACTCTGCTTCATTAAACTCAAGTATTTCTTTACTTAGGAGGCTTTCTACTACATCTGTAGTGTCTCTTGTCACAATTTTTGGACTACCTTTCTTTTCTTGAGTTTTCTCAATATCAGGACTATTTTGTTTGGATGCATCAATATTTGTACCATCTTCTTCTGCTTTATCTTTCTTACCTTTAATTTCTTCTTCTTTCTCTACTTCACCTTTCTCTATGTTATCTGTAGGAGGATTCTTTCCTTTGTCCTCACCATCTACAATCCATTCTAGAGGATCTTAAGTAGCAGTAGTATTCTCAACATTGTCTTCATTACTGGATTGATCAGGAAGAGTTAGAGTAACTCTTGCATCATTAGTTTTATCCACCATCTCTATATCTTCCTTGTTTATTTGCTCCACTTTTGGGACTAAGGAGTCATTGACCTTGGTCTATTGCTCATCAATTTTTATTTTGTTCAATATCTAGGATTGATGAATCAATCCCATCATCAGTCTCTTCTTCGACAAATTGAAGATTGTGTCTCTTCAGTGCACTTAGAATTATTTCTTGTTGGCAAGAGACACTCCTTCACATTGATAGGTGTTGTCATTGATGGAAACTAAGATCATCCCAATCATTTGCATAACTCATTTTGTTCACACCAAAAGTCAGAATTAGAATTTGTCTAAGTTCGGGCAATTAGGAACAAAGCAAGTGACAAGGTTCGGTATCTTGGTCTAGATCTCTCTAGTGGAAAGGCATGGTTTGTTGTGGATCTAAGGTAGTTATAAGCATTGTTAAGAAACTCTAAACCCAGAGTTTTGTCCTCCAATGATGAAGGACACAAAATATATTAGCTTCTGAGTATTGGGTTTTAGTTTGACATAACAAACAGAAGAAGAACAGGCCGACCTTGTGAATGATCTTAATTCTGGATGTATAGAAGTTGTTTATTGGGAAACTAGTGATGATCAGTGATGATAGATAACATGATTTTCAAGTGTAATTTTTGGTCTGCATCTCACATTATGTATGGATCTAGCCAACTGAGCAGAGTACTCAACAAAGTTCTAAATGTTCTTGAAGCTGATGGGTAAAATGATTATAGATCGTGTTGTAGATATATATAGTAGATAGAATTGAATGATTTTGGGTTTGTGGTGTGTATGTGAATAAAGTGTAAATGTGAGAAGAGCAGAAATCTAAGGTGTGAATGAAGGCAGATCAGTAAGAAGAGCAGAGCAAAGATGAAATGTGTAAGATCAGTTTTTGTAGTTAACCAGAACTAAACTCTTGCATGGGTAGATGCTATTTATTAGTTCAAAATCTGTGCTATTCTCTTGTAATCTTTCTATAGGTAGTGATCCTCTATTTGAGCAGTGAGCTCTAGGCAGTGAGCACAAATACATGTGCATTCTCATTTGTAAAAATACTTTTAACATGGTATTAAATCTTTCTGGGTTAACCCCCACCATGGTTTTTCCCTTAACTGGGTTTCCACGTCAAAAATGTTGGTGTCAAATGTGTTATTCATGTTTTTGCTCATGTGTTATTTGATTAATATTGAAAAGTTTATATCATTAATTGGATTATAGGTTGTAAAAGAAGATTAAAGGTAGAAAAGTTTAAATTGAGAAACAACTGATTCACCCCTCCTCTCAATTGTCCAGACCCAATCCAACATTTCTTGTGTTTCTTTGACTATTTTGTCCAATTCTCCAAGCATCAGTTTGTTCATTCTCTTCTTGCTTTTGAATTCATCCTTCACTTCTTTGAATATCATATTCATTTGAAATTGAGTGATCTAAGGGCATAGTTTTATCAATATATGTTCTCTAAGCTCTATATCCTTACTTTTTGCATTTTCTTTCCTCAACTCCAAAATGTCTACAAGACTTTGAGGAATCTCATAAGTTATTTCAATCAGGACTTTATTATAGATATTTAGATATCTAACAATTGCTTCCTCTAACACCCTCTTATCTGTATCACTGTATTCATCATAGAATTCAGTCATTGGTTTCAAATTTCCATCCACATTGACTGATTTTATTACATCTTCCATAGAAAGTGTGGGCTTCTCAACATATGTATCTATCTTCTTCCTTTTGCTTTCCCTTTTGCTTCTAGAGGGCTTCTCCTTAGTCACCTTGGCATCTTTTGTTCTTGAGGATTTCAACTCCTTTACCTCAGCATCTAAATCTGTTTCTTCTACATCATCTTTTGTGCTCTTATAGGTTCTTGTGGCCTTTGTTTTTACTCTTTTCCCTTCTTTTCCTAATGATTTTCTTTTTGGTTTCTTAGGATTGGTAGTTTTGGGGGGAACAGGGGTAGCAGTAGAGCTTCTAGTAGTCCTTGATGTGGAGGAGGATCCTACTAGAGCATTTCCTTGTTTCTTATCCTGCTTCTCCTTCTCTGCCTTTTCAGTTCTTTCCCTGAATTGCCTCACGGCTTCCTTTGTGAGACCTAGATTCTTAGCCAATTGTTCATCTTCTTTTCTTACTTTTTTGTTGGTTTCAAGTTCTCTGAGCTTAGTATGTAGTTTTAAACTTAGCTCCTCATATGTCCCAAATCTTTCAATTGTTGTGTCTTTTGGCTTGCTCAAAAGATGTTGAGCATACATATTCAAGATTTTTCCATCTACTTCATACCCCATGGGCATGGTCCAAATAGTTCTAGTTTCCACTACTTCCATCAAGCACTGATCAGTGTCAACCATAAAACATATTTCATTCTTGTACTTCTCAACAATTTATTTGGGGATTCTTTCCCTTGAATGCATCATACTTTGAAATTTTTTTAAGTATTCCTAGATTGCAATTTTCTGAGCTTTATAATCACCAATGCGACGAAGATGACCTTTGATCTGAATGGCAACTGGCCCATCATCATCAAATGTTGGAAACACCATAATCTGAATAAAATGTTTATCAAGTGTTGCCTTATACTCAGGTTTAAGGTCGTGACTTTCATCCATGAGATGGCTCTCAAACAAATCTACATACCTTGAGTCCCCAAATTGATCTATGTTCACATGAATATAAACCCTAATATCTTCAGTATGCATCACACCATATGGAACACTTGAAAATGCACCTAATGGGTCAACTTCTATTGACTTGTGTGGATTCTTTTTAAATTTTGGTTGAGGCCTTTCAGTAATATCAACAACCAAAGGTGTAGCCATTGCAAAAAGATTACAAGTTCAAAGCTTCGTAGATAAATACCTTTTTCATGAAATTAGGGTTGATAGATAAATTCACTGATCGCACTTCAATTTTTCTAATCTCAGTTCAGACACTATTCTTTTTGCTTTCTTCAAGTGCAAAGTGACTCAAATGAGGAATGAATGACCTTTCTAAGCTCTGCAAAACCTAATTTGCCTTTGTAATAAATGCTCTGCCCTAACACATCCAGTTACATTGTTTCTGCATATAGTCAATCTTTAATTGTTCTACAAATCATCATATCCATGTTTTATCTTCCAGAAATACTTTCAAATGATGTATAATAATCCAAATTATTTTCTCTCATTGTGCCAAATTTAGTCACCCATTTATTGGCTAGGGGAATTTTAGATTTCATTATAGCTCCCCCTAAGCTAGAGCTCCTAATTCAATTCCTGGAGGAATTATCAGCACTAAATTCTGGTGTAGACCCATTATTATTATTCACAACACTTTTCTTGACCCATGTCTTGCTCATTTCATTCTAGATCTCATTCACATCAATAATGCCTTTGCTTTTGTCTTGTGTCTGCTCATCTAGTTTTCTATTTGTTGGACCTCTTCTACTGAATCTTGCAATATGACCAGATCTCATACAGAATCTTGCAATATGACCAGATCTATTGCAATTAAAGTACACAACATTTTTTTTCTTAAATACTTGATTTCCTCTTGATCTGCACTGATTAGCCATGTGTCCAAATTCATTATCATACTTCTGCATTCATTTGATCTATGACCATACCTCTTAAATTTAAAGCATTGACTAGAGAAGGATGGACCATTTTGATTTACTCTGCTTCTACACTGAGTATCTCTATGACTAAATTTATTGTAGTTGAAACAATTACCATTGAAGGATGGATATCTTTGAGCATTAGGTTGTCTTATTGGAGGTCTTCTAGGTCTGTTTCTCCCATTCCTTGGTTGAAAATTTCTTTGTCTGGATCTAGAGCTTTCACCTTTCTCATATCCAAGACCATGCTTATCATTAGCCTTTTTCTATCCTTCAAGCAGTGCTTCAAGTTTAGCCAAGCTTATCTTGAACTTCTCCTTGTATTCATTTGCAACTTCTAGGTCATGTCTAAGAATGACAATTTGCCTTCAAGTTCTCTCTCATTGTCTCTACTTTCTTGTAGATTAGACTCTAGGAGGCTAGCTATTCCATCCAATCTACAACATTCTTTAGTTCTTTCTTTTAGATTTTGATTTAGGTCTTCTTTAGTTTTCTTCCTATCTTCAATATCCTTGGTTAGCCTCATCACCCCGAATTCCATCTCATGTTTGAGGATAATAACTTCTTTAGCTAACTTCTCACATTCCTTTGTTTTCTCTTTCAGGGCCTTGTCCTTGTCATTGTCTTCATAATGATTTCCTAGTTGAAGAGGTTGCTCCTTTCTCTTTTGATTAGATTTCCTCAATTTTGTTTTTAAAGTCTCAATGAAGTCTTCAGCCTTTTTAAGGTCCTCTTGCAGCTCTTTGGCTTCTATTCTAGACTGCTCAAGATCTTCTAGTGAAAGTTTAAGTTGTCCTTGGAGGTTGTATTCATCCATTTTACTGCCTTCCCAGATCTTCGTTAAGCTATTAAACTTTTCAAAGGAACCTTGCTCTGATACCAGTTGTTGGAGTTAGGGCAGACAACTGAGAGGGGGGGTGAATCAGTTGTCTCAAAACATTAATACTTTCTACAGTTGATTCTTCCTTTTACCACTTAACAATAGATCAATAATTTAACCATGAAAAATAAGAATCATAAATATATGAGCATCAACATGATAACACACTTAACACCAAGATTTTTAATGTGGAAACCCAGATAATGGAAAAACCACAGTGGGGGTTAACCCACAAAGATTAATACTCTATTAAAATTACTCTACAAATGGGAATGCACATGCATTTGGGCTCACTGCCCAGAGCTCACTGCTCAATAGAGGCTGACTGCCTACAGAGATTGATGCAAAGCCAAACACCCTGACCTACATTTCCCTTTGTATGTCTATGCTTTAATTGCCTATCGGAAAGACTATGCACCATCGGCCAACCAAAAAAGTTTTATTCTGATCACATTCCTCATACTGATGTACATTCTTTGTATCACTTGCATGTTGGTGACACCTTACCTATCGGTCACCTTGCTTATTGTCTCCTTGACGCTTACCTTACGCTGATGTAAGACTAAACTCTCATTGTTGAGACTTCCTCCATTGGTGTAGCTCCAACCCTTTCCACCGACCTATGTTTCTCTCTCCAATGTATCGAGCCCAATGTATGTTTCAACATGCATACAATTGCAACATGTAATCTCCAATGTACATACAACCAACTTGCACATGCATAGCATGACCTGCTACTACCGGTCTTCTTCATCATCTCTGCCAGTCAGCACTTGTATCAAAGACAATGTATATTTTTGATATACATCCAAAACATACAACCCAAATATGCATCTGTGGGATACTCACAACCATTCAACTACAGGATACACAGGAAATGAACCTGATACTCATTAGCAATATACAAAGAGATTGTATATCAACATTGTACATCCACAACATGCATTTCAATTATGCATCTGATGGGTTTGACTGAACCACTGACTCCTTTGTATGCCGATACCCTTGTATCTTCACAATGTATGTTTACTTCATACAATTGAGACATACAAGCTGCCAGTGAAACCTGATATACTTTGCAATGTACAAACTTCAACAAATAATAGCAATATACACATAGAATGTATATCTGACATACAATTGTGGTATATACACAAAATGCATCTCCAATGAAACCACATGAATCTTCGCTGTTTTAAACCCTGCAACACTGCGATTGCCCAGATCTACTCCTCCAGCAATCTAACATAGATTTTCAACTTCTTCAACGTAGCACATGACGGTGCTAGGATCTACCAAAGTATACTGCATCCAATCCTGCAAACATGAACATGAACAAAATAGAAAACAAAACGAAAACAAAAATTGATATGTATAGCCATTCCACCAATTTTGAAGAAATCAACTGGTGGAATGGATTAAGTAATCCATCTCAGCCTTAGAATAGAAAATCAATTGCACAATGAGTTCAAATGCCAGAAAGATGCACAGTACAATAGGATCTTATTTATTATGTTTTTAGAAAATGCGAATACATAGATGCTCTGTTTTCCAATTGCACAACTAATTTCTACCACTGATTATCTAATCATAATCGATCTGACCTAGGGTATTTATCTACTTACCCTTAGTAGTATAGAATTGTCTCCAAGTGGCTGGGAGACAAATCTAAGTGGCTGGGAGATCACAATCGACTAACTGCCTAACAACCTTCCTAACTGTCTAACAACCTTCAAGATTACAGCTCGACAAATGTCCTAGGGACTTACAACATAAACCTAGTTACAAACTGAAATAACATGCATTGGTCAAACAAACCTTATTACATTAAATGGTCTTATAGGACCTTATTGGAAACATCAAAATAAATTGGAACAGTTAATGCCTTATGGAGGCCACTATGGATTGGGTGCTCCTGCACCATACACCCCACCTTGAAAAGAACTCATGCCACATGAGTTAGGTCTTTATCTTGCTCCAACTGGATACTCTGTTATCTCATGTCTTCCCCATGATCTTTGGACTACATTGTAGGCTCTTTGTAAACCTATCCTGTCCTTGCCATTCTATCTTACTATCATAGTTGTCTGAACACCTGCCTTGGGTAATGCTTCTAGTACTACTGTTGTGGCAGAATATGTTTGCCTTTCAACTCTTGTTGGTGCTAGAGGACAAACAATAGTCCCTACGAGGATAGCATCCTTGTCTTGCCAATCAACTTGTGGCTACTTGTAAACTTGCTTTTTGATCTTCTACTGATCCATCAGTTCTCTATCAGTCAGAACTAAAATCTTCTTCAAACTGTGATCTCCACTCCATGAGATATCCGCAACTTCCTTTGACTCTATTGTAGGCATCTTCACAAACTCTTTCTTTCCCACTAAGATGACCTTGGATGCCTTCTGTGCTGCAGCATCCTCCTACAATTGTGTCATCACAAAAGTCCTCCCATCCTTCTTGATGGTGTAAGTGTTACCATATCCATCATTAAATGCTCTCCTATCAAATTGCCATGGCCTACCCAAAAGTAGGTGACAACATTCCATGGGCAATATGTCACACACCCTATCCTGATATTCTCCAATCTGAAAATCAACATATGCCTGTTCATATACCAAACGTGATTGACTATCACTTACCCAAGATGCTTTGTAAGGATTTTGATGAGGAATCCTTTCTAGTTTTAGTTTATCCACCATTTCCTGAGATACCATATTGTCTGTTGAACCAGAATCTATTACTACCTTGCATAGTTTACCTTTAGTTTTGCATTTGGTCCTAAAAAGAGCTCTCCTTTGTAGCATGTCCTTAGATGTCTACAAGACTATTCTCCTTAGCATCAATGATTCTCCATCTTCAGCTAGGGCTGCACTTCCCATTGGAGAGTTCACACTTTCATCTACCTTCTCTTCTTGCACAAATTGAACCCTCTTGTCATTCTTCCTATCACCTCTTGATGATGAACCTTGCCTTTCTAGACATTTGAATGCTATATGACCAATTTCATTACAATGATAACATCTTCTAGTGAAAACATTAGAACATCTACCACCTCCAAATCTGTCTCTTGTGCCTTTCCATCCACCTCTGAAATTAGACTGTTCCTATCCTTTACCAGTCTCTTCTTGGCCCTCATTGGTTTGCCTTGTTGTAAGGGTTGATCCTCTTCCCCTTATATTGCTGCCTCTTCCTCTCATGGACTTATCCTGTCTCCTTTTCATCTTCTCCTCAATCCTGATTGCCATTTGATAACAGTCTTCTACACTCCTAGGGTTAGCCAAAACTAATTCATCTTGTATGTTCAATCTCAAACTAGCCAAGTATCTAGCAACCTTTTCAACCTCATTCTCATGATGACCAGACCTCATACTCAATTTGTAAAATTCCTCAGTATATGCCTTCACATCCATTTCCTTTTGTCTTAAAAATTAAAGCTTCTTAAACATTTAAACTTCATAATCCTTGGGTAAAAATTTACCTTTGATCCTTGCTACCATCTTGTCCCATGAAGAAATATTTGACTTACCTTGCTTTCTCCTCTCTGATTGTACATAATCCCACCATACCAAAGCATGACCTCCCAATTTGGTCTTTATAATCTTTACTTTCTGCTCCTCAGGAACTTCCTCACATTCAAAATGATTATCTAATGTAGCAATCCAATCAAGTAACTCTTCCTCATTCAAACTTCTAGTGTACCTTGGAACATCAATCTTTACCTTAGGTTTGTCATTCTGAACTGTCCTTAATAGTTTTGCAAATCTCTGATCTTCAGGATTCAAATCTTCATCTACCTCTTCAAATTCTTCACCTTCATCTTCTTTTTCTAATTCAATGTCTTCCACTTCTCTTTTTTTGTTTGTCTCCAAGGCTGCAAGCCTGGCTTGAAGTGCTTTTGCAAGCTCTTTCATCTTCCTCATCTCTCTAGCATGTTTTTCCTTCATCTCCTGCAACTCTCTGGTAGTACCATTACCTTTCGAAGGCATCTTGTCAACCTCTCAATCCTTCTACTTTTGCCTTCTCAATGATAGAATCAACACACAATAGTCCAGACCTTTTGCTGAGCTCTGATACCACTATGATGCAGAGCCAAACACCCTGACTTGCATTTCCCTTTGTATGTCTATGCTTTAATTGCCTATTGTCAAGACTATGCACCATCAGCCAACCAAAACAATTTTATTTCAATCATATTCCTTATATCGATGTACATTCTTTGTATTGCTTGCATGTCGGCAACACCTTACCTATCGGTCACCTTGCTTATTGTCTCCCTAATGCTTGCCTTATGTCGATGTAAGACTAAACTCTCATCATTGAGACTTCCTCCATCGATGTAGCTTCAACCCTTTCTGTCGATCTATGTTTCTCTCTCTGATGTATCGAGCCCAATGTATGTTTCAACATACGTACAATTGCAACATGTAATCTCCAATGTACATACAACCAACTTATACATGCATAGCATGACCTGCTACTGCCGGTCTTCTTCACTATCTCTACTGGTCAGCACTTGTATCAAAGACAATGTATATTTTTGATATACATCCAAAACATACAACCCGAATATGCATCTGCGGGATACTCACAACCATTCAACTGCGGGATACATAGGAAATGAACTCGATACTCATTAGCGATATACACAGATCTTGTATATCAACAATGTACATCCATAGCATGCATTTTGATTATGCATCTGATGGGTTTGACCAAACCATTGACTCCTTTGTATGCCGATACCCTTGTATCTTCACAATGTATGTTTACTTCATATAATCGAGACATACAAGCCACCAGTGAAACCTGATATACTTTGTGATGTGCAAACTTCAATAGGCAATAGCGATATACACACAGAATGTATATCTGACATACAATTATGGTATGTACACAAAATGCATCTCCAATGAAACCACATGAATCTTTGCTATTTTGAACCTTGCAACACTGCAATTGCCCAGATCTACTCCTCCAGCAATCCAACACAGATTTTCAACTTCTTCAACCTAGAACATGATGGTGCTAGGATCTACCAAAGCATACTACATCTGATCCTGCAAACATGAACATGAACAAAACAAAAAACAAAATGAAAATAGAAATTGATATGTACAGCCATTCCACTGATTTCAAAGAAATCAACCGGTGGAATGGATTAAGTAATCCATCTCAGCCTCAGAAGAGAAAATTAATTACACAATGAGTTTGAATGCCAGAAAGATGCACAGTACAATAGGATCTTGTTTCTTATGCTTTCAGAAAATGAGAATACACAGATGCTCTATTTTCCAATTGCACAACTAATTTCTACCACTAACTATCTAATCACAATCGATCTGACCTAGGGTATTTATCTTCTTACCCTTAGTAGTATAAAATTGTCTCCAAGTGGTTGGGAGACAAATCCAAGCAGCTGGGAGATCAAAACTGACTAACTGTCTAACAACCTTTGAGATTACAGCTCGACAAATGTCCTAGGGACTTACAACATAAACCTAGTTACAAACTAAAATAACATGCATTGGTCAAACAGACCTTATTACATTAAATGGTCTTATAGGACCCTATTGGAAACATCAAAATAAACTGGAATAGTTAATGCCTTATGGAGGCCACTGTGGATTGGGTGCTCCTACACCAGAGATGATTACAAGAGCATAACAAGAAGTTTGAACTAATGAATGTCATCTACTAATGCAAGTATTTAGTTTCGATTAAGCGCAAAAGACTGATCTTACTCATTTCATCTTCACTCTGCCCTATTTACTACTCTGCTATCATCCAAACCTTAGATCTCTACTCTTTTCACACTTTCTCCATAGTCACATCAAACACACACACACACACACACTAAAATCACTTAAATCCATCAGCTATATATATCTGCATCATGATATTCAATCACTTTTCAGTCAGCTTCAAGAACACTTAGAACTTTGTTGAAGACTCTGCTCTGTCAACTAAAAACATGCATAACTTGTAACATGGATCAAAACTTGCATTCAAAAATATTCAATCATGTCAGCCACTATCATTGATCATCACAAATCATCCAATTGACAACTTCCATTTATCTAGAACTAAGATCAATTACAAGGTCAGCCTATTCTTTTGTTGTCTACTTTGTCAAACTGTAACCCTATGCTCAGATGCAAATAACTTTTGAATCCTTCATTACCAGAGGTTAAAATTCTAGATTTAGATTTCCCTGACAATCCTTATGACTTCTTCAGATCTGCAGCATAATCTAATTTACCACCGGAGAGATCTGGACCAATATACCAGACCCTATCACATGCTCTGTTTCTGGCTACCTGGACTTAGATAAATTTTGATTCTGACTTCTGGTATGAACAAATTATGTTATGCGGATGAGTGGAATAGTCTTAGTTGCCATCAATGACAACACATGTCATGCAAAGCAGTGTCTCTTGCCAACAAAATTACATTTCAAATGTTTTTCCTGTGGTAAAGTAGGTCATTTTGCTTCTAGATGTCCTGAAAGAATTGAAAGAAATAGAAGATATGAAGACAAGCCTAGGACCCAAAAGAAGTGTTATTATGTTGAAGATTTTGATGATGATAAAGGAATATCAGATAATGGTGAACCAAATAATGCTAATTCCTCTATAAATAAATGCTTGTTCATTGCTATTAAGGAAGATCTTGTGTCTACTAATTCTTCTAGCTATATGAAGGAAGAAAAACCAGTGGAAAGTGCTTTGGCTACTTAGATCATTAAGGACAAGGATGAATGGGTTATTGATAGTGGTTTCTCTCACCACATGATTGGTGACAAAATTTTGTAAGTTTGGAAAAATATGATGGTGGACTAGTTAGGTTTGGAGATGATACAACTGGTAGAATTTGTGGGAAAGGATCTATTTTTTTTATGGCAAGCATAATACTGAAGATGTCTTGTATGTGAAAGGATTAAAGCACAATCGTGTGGGTTAGATGTGTGACAAGGGCTATGACTTAAGCTTCAAGGATAATGGATGCAAGATCAGGGAAAGCTCCAGAATAGTCATTGCAACTAGTAAGAAGACAAAAGGTAATATCTATCCCTTGAAAGGAACTGAGAACTATTGTTTGTTGACTTAGACTGATGAGAGTTGGTTATGGCATAGAGTTGTGTCACATAAATTTTGATAATATTATGAAGATAAGTACTAGACAACTTATTAGAGATCTGTCTAAGCTTGTCAAGCCTATTAATCCAGTTTACAAGGAGTGTCAATTTAGGAAATAGACAAGAACAAGTTTCAAAAGCAAGGATCAATCAGTTGGAGGACTACTTGAGCTAGTGCATACAGATTTGTGTGGACCTACCAGAGTAAGAAGTTTGCAAGGAGACAAGTATTTCATGTTGCTCATTGATGATTATTCTAGAATGACTTGGGTCACCTTTTTGAAAAAGAAAGCTGAAACTCTAGATAAATTCAAGGCATTTAAATCAATGGTTGAAAATGAGATGCATTTGAAAATCAAATGTTTGAGGTCTAATAGAGGAGGAGAGTTCACATCAAATGAATTCAATTTATTTTGTGAAGAACATGGAATAAAGAGGCAACTAGTTGTGCCTAGAACTCCACAACAAAATGGAGATGTTGAAAGGAAAAACAAAATAGTTCAAGAAGTTGCTAGAACCATGATGAAGGAAGCTCATCTTCTAGAAGCATATTGGAGAGAAGCAATTCACACCACAGTATATATCCCAAACATAGTTCAAGTAAAAGGTAATAGTTCAAAAACTCCCTATGAATTGTGGTATGGTAGAGTTCCTACTATGATATATTTCAAAGTTTTTGGTAGCAGATGTTATATCAAAAGAGAAGAAGATTTAGGCAAGTTTGATGCTAGATCTGATGAAGAAATCTTCCTTGGTTACTCCACCAAGAGCAAGGCTTATTGGTGCTATAATAAGAGGCTAAATACGATCATTGAAAGTGCAAGTGTTGAAGTTGATGAATGTAAGGAAAAGTCTTTAGAATCAAGTGGATATGAGTCAAATGATCTAGATGTTTTAGAAGTGGTGCAGCATGAAGGTAGCACAGA
Source organism: Cunninghamia lanceolata (assembly GCA_027924645.1). Classification (NCBI taxonomy): domain Eukaryota; kingdom Viridiplantae; phylum Streptophyta; class Pinopsida; order Cupressales; family Cupressaceae; genus Cunninghamia; species Cunninghamia lanceolata. Next base: position 4,542,312 of record BSBN01000165.1, on the reverse strand, counting down.
TGAAGAAGAACAAGCTCCGGTAAGTGCTACCAAAACTCCAAGATATGTAAAAATCAGTCACTATTAAAATCATATCATAGGAGATAAGAGTAAAAGGATCTTAACTAGAAGAAAGCTATAGAAGAACAAGTAAATTTCTGTCTAATCTCTAAGATTGAACCTAAAACTGTGGATGAGGCATGCAAAGATGAGAATTGGATAAAGGTCATGGAAAAAGAATTGATGTAGGTAGAGAAGAATTAGACTTGGGATCTTGTTCCCAAACCAATAGACAAGAATGTAATTGGTACAAAGTGGGTCTTCAGAAACAAAATGAATGAAAATGGTGAAGTGGTAAGAAATAAAGTAAGATTGGTATGTAAAGGATACACTTAGGTTGAAAGAATAGACTTTGAAGAAAAATTTTCTCCAATAGCAAGGATTGAAGCAATAAGGATGTTTCCGGCTTTTGCAGCATATAAAGATTTCAAGGTTTATCAAATGGATGTAAAGTCTACCTTCTTAAATGGAGAGTTGGAAGAGGAAGTCTATATTGAACAACTGGAAGGATTTCAGTCATCAGAACAAGGGGATATGGTATGCAGATTGAATAAAGCATTGTATGGATTAAAACAAGCTCTCAGGGCATGGTATGTACAGTTTGACAGGTACCTGATATAGATAGGGTTCAGTAAAGGTACTACAAATAGTAATATCTACTTCAAGATCAATGATGAATAAACCTTGATTGTTGTAGTTTTTGTTGATGATATTATTTTTGGAGGCAATGAAAGTATGTGCTCAGTTTTTGCTGGAGAAATGCAAAGTGAATTTGAAATGTCTATGTTTGGAGAGATGAGCTTCTTTTTAGGTCTGCAAATAAGTTAATCAGATGAGGGTATCTTCATTTCTTAGTCTAAGTATGTGAAATAGTTGTTAAAGAAATTTGGGATAGAAGACTCTAAACCAGTATGCACACCTATGATAACTGGTTGTAAGTTGAGCAAAGATGATAACTCACCCATGGTAGACCAAAAAAAGTATAGATCTATGATTGGAGGATTACTTTATCTGACTCAAACTAGACCTGAGATAATGCATGCAGTGTGTCTTGTGGCAAGATTTTAGGCAGAACCCAAGGAATCACATGTGATGTCAGTCAAGAGAATTCTGAGATATTTAAAAGGGACAATAGATTATGGTTTGTAGTACCCCAAGGACAGTGACTTTGTTCTCAGTACATATACTGATGCAGATTGGGCTAGAGATGTGGATGACAAAAACAGCACAAGTGGAGGTGCATTCTTCTTGGGAAAAAGATTAGTATCTTGGTTGAGCAAGAAACAAGATTCAATATCCCTGTCTTCTGCAGAAGCATAATACATTGCAGTAGCATGTAATTGCACTCAAGTGTTATGGATGAAGTAGACTTTGAAGGACATTAGAGTTGTGTATGAAGATCCAATTACAATATTTCGTGACAATACAAGTTCCATCAACTTATCAAAGAATCTAATGATGCATTCAAGGAAAAAGCACATATCCATTAGGTATCATTTTTTGAGAGAAAAGGTGATAGAGAATGAAGTGAAGTTGGAGTATGTTTCCACCAAGGATCAGATTGTAGACATTTTTACCAAGCCTCTGCCTAAAGATACTTTTGAGTATCTCAGAGAAAAGTTAGGGGTTATCACACTACCTACTCTAAACTAAGATGCATAATAGTGCATCAGTCCAAAGGTGTTCAGAGGTTTGGATTGATGATTTTTAGGACTGCTTCTCAGGGGGGTAGTCAGAGAGTTTAGAAGAGAGATTAGATCAGAGAAGATGAGTGCAAGTATGTACCCTTTGCCATTGATGTCAAAAGGGGAGAAAAGTCATGTGAAAAACTTTGAGTGTAGACATGTAAGAGAAAGGGGGAGAATTTTGGAGAAAGAAAGAGTGCATGTGTGCAAAGAGAAAGGGGGAGAATCTTGTCTTGATGGTTGTTTCAATTTTTCACATCATATGTTGCCATCAATGAAAAAGGGGGAGATTATTGCAAGTATGTGCCTAATCAGTGTTGTCATTGATGTCAACATATTATTTTTATCATTGGTGTCAACTGTATCTTGTTCTATTACTTGTTTAGAAGACTTGTATGTTGAGGATATTGAGAAAATTAGCCTCTTTGGAAGAAACAAGTGAGTTGCAGAGAAGTACAGTACAAACAGTGAGTTGTATGCTGAAGAACAGTCTGGTAAATTGCTCCGTATTTTTTTTCTTGAAGATTGTGGTTAGAGGATTGGAAATAAGTTAGAGGTATGTTCAAGTATGTTCCATTCTAGGTTTGAGCTATCCACATGAAGATCTAAGTGAGTTGTGTTCATCAGAGTGAAACCTGCTTCTTCTGTGAAGTTCAATTGGGATAGGAAGAAAGTATTCTACTCTGCATTCCTCTGCATTAAAGTATTTGGCTCTACAGTTCTAGAGGGAAGTCTGGGATGATGATAAGTGCCTAAAGTTGCAATGGTTCATGGTTTGGTGGTCCACAAGCTATCTTTCTTTTATGACAGTTGAAGACAGAGTAGTTCATGTGTTTCAGTGAGAAGATTCCTATGGATAAAGTGGTTAAGGTTCATGCAGTTTCTCCTAATGATTATAGCATGCTTGTGGATGTATCCTAATCATGTTCCTATCTATACTTTGGTCTACATTCAGAAATTGAGATGGTGTGTGAAGATTGTTCCTAGATAATGTAGCGTGTAACTAGTCTTGGCTGACCTGGTTGATCCCAGTGATTGCAAAGATCTCTGGAAGATTGTGGAAGCATGTTGTGGCATGGAAGATTATGTTTGAGTCCTAGCTAAGGCATGGCATGATTTGCATTTAATTCCCTTTGCGTGATATTGCAATAGGTTAGGAGCTATTTTGTAAATGTTTGTAATACCAACCTTGGAGGTTGTTCCAATGGTTGATGATTGTGATGCCGACCTTGATGATCATTTCAAGGTTGATGTAGTGTATAAATACCTATAGTTGAGTCATGGAAAAGGTGTCCTTGAGTGAAAATGAGAATATATTAAGAAAGGTCCAAAAGATAGAGCAGAGAAGGGGCAGATGAAAGAAGAGGAAGAGAAGAACAGAGGAAGAGCAGAGTAGAGGAAAGGCAGAGTAGAGAAATTATTATACTTTAGTTGCAAATAGTGAAAAGTGTTAATCATGGTAGTGAATAGGGTTTAATAGCCCTTAGGGTTTAACAACCCTTATTGCAATCTTTCTAGGTTTAGGGTTGAGGCAGTGAGCCTGCTAGACCTAGTTGTTCTTCATGGCAATAAGCCAATATGTTTAGGCCCATGGAGTGACCAAGCCTAAACATCACTATTTCAAGATTGCAATATATATTGACAGTTAAGCCTCTCCATGGTTTTTCCCCACCTTGGGGTTTTCCACATAAATCTAGTGTCTCTTATGTTTGATGTTATATTTGTGGTTAATTTTCTAATTTCATACACTCATGGTTAAATCATAATAATTTTGGATAAGTGATGAATGTTTAAATTGTAGAAAGTGTTTAAGGTTTTGTGACAACTGATTCACCCCCCTCTTAACTGTCTGATGCATATCAACAAGAAGCAGAGCCTAGTTCATCAGGAGTTGTAGAACAACTTACAACTGAAGGAATCTCACTAGTGTATGCACCACCCTCACCTCCTAAAGGTACACCATAGGTGACTATCCCAATATCTATTACCTAGGTATCAAGTACATAGGAGGATATGCTACAAGATCAAGAGTAAACTCTAGTTAGGACTATTGTAGATGAAGAAGACAATGATGATGAAGAAGAGAAAGGTCATGTCCCAATTGAAACATTATTGGGGACAAAGAATGATATGTTGCAAGGAGTGAAAGTGCTTAGACAAAGTAGATAGAAGGGCCCTCACATGAGAGGAGCCATCGCACCTCTTGCTGTAGCATCAAGATCAATTGATCCATCCTTAGATGTAGTGAAAGACCTACAACACAATGTGCTTGTAGAGAACATAATCAAGGTGAAGTTTGAAATGGCACAAAAATCCATTAATAAATCATTGGAGAAAGAGATAAATAAGCCACTCCCATTGAGTGCAAAAATTGATTTAACTGATGATGATGTATCCTGGAATGTGACTAATCATCCTATTGAGACCCTGCTCTACCACATTGAGCAAAGGTGGGAAGCTAAGATGCAGAAATAAAAGACAAAAACATTGATAGAGAAGAATCTCTTGAGGTGGAGGTACAGATGGGGCCTCTAAATACTTTGATTGAAAATGTAACCAACCCAAAAGTAATAGACTTGACATATCAGCCCAAGCATGGGAAGAAAAATAAGAAACTGATAAATAGGATCAGGGATTAGAGAGTATCCTTATGGATATTGATGATACATGTAAGGATACTCAAACTAAAGGAGCACAATAGGATGTCCTGAATGATGAGTCTAAACAATGGCCAATGTTAGAATAGAACACTGATGTTGGAAATAATACTGACAAAGGTAATCAAGAACAACCCTTGCTAGAATCATATCAGGATGATCAAGCACTGAAGCCTGAGAATATCCAAGTAGAAGATATGCAACAAGAGTAGGCTCAGGATGTGCCTAAGGATATGCATACAGAAGGTAAGGTTCAAGAGGAACCAAAAGACACCCCACATCTAGATTAATCCTTACTAGAACAAGAAAAGATTTAGGATGATGATAAGAATGATCAAGATAAGGATCAATAGACAGAGAACCTAAAGTCATCCCATCACAGTAAGATCAAGATGGAGGACAACAAGAGAATATACAAGATCCTAGTAATGGAGATAAAGTTGATAAAAATAAAGAACTACAAGATGCTCATATTGAGTAGTTAGACCAAGGAGGGTTAGATTCAACTGCATTCTCATGGATGTCATCAAAGGTGGCACTTGCACAAGAAGAGACCGAGCCTTTCACATTCAAATCAATCTTTGCATTGGATCTAGCTAAATAGAAGAGGAGGGTAAGGATAGTCTCTACAATAAAATGAGATGCACTGACAGGAAAGAGAACAACTTAGATAGATGTGCCACAGGTGGATAAGGCCAAAAGAATTCCAAATAACTACCATTGATTTGGGCCATGCCACTAATAAGCAGGAGATCCAGGGATTAAGAGATCATACTAATGTAGTAGAGGTAAGAATAAAGAAGGCTAAAGCCAAGAAGAAGTCTAAGGCACAAGTATCCCAATTATAGGATTTTGTGAAAGGGTTGGTAGCACCAACCAACATTCAAATAATAAAGGATACTACATTGACATTGGTAATTCAAGAAGAGATAGCAACCCTAGATGTGCAAAAGCACAAGGCACAAATAATGGACAATTGGTTCCATAAATTCTTAGCTAATGGAGTACAAATAATAAGGATTTCTTGATCCAATTGGGAGTTGTTAACTAATTTGAAAGAGAAGGAAAACAAAGTGAAGAAAGATGTCAGCCAGAGACTAATAAAAAGTGAAAAAAATCTAGCCACCCTTAAAATATGCAAAAGACTGATTCTAATGTCATGATAACAAAGAATATCTTGACATCTCAGACATTGCTTCAGTTGGATGATTGGTATGAAGATGTAAGATTTGAGGGAGATATTTTAAAGAAATGTAATTCTAAAGATGCAGATATTAGTATGAAGGTCCATGATTTATTAGCAGATGAAATTAAAATTTTGGAAGCTCCTGAGGGTGAGGTAGAAGGAAAGGTAGAAATTAAACTAGGACAAAGACTTTGCTATTAAAGCATTCAGAGATAATTTCAAGATTTTAGCAGAAGATCCTATTAAATTTTTTTTTGAGGATATAATTAACAAGGCCATGAGGATGAAGGCCAAGATAGAAAAGTATAAAGAAGAGTTGGACAGCTGGATAAACTGGTGGATATCTTTACAGGATTAGTTAAAGGCACATGAGCATGCATCCAAGAAGGTAAAGGTAGCAGATATTGTAGAAGTAGAAAAGGTTGTCCAAGCATATGAATTTATCCAAGGGAATAGATGTAGAGTAATATAAGAGGATGCTTCTACTAATGAAAAGGAAGATGATAATACATAGTACATATCATGTTGACTAGCTCAACAAATTTGAAGAATATTCTAGATCATTGTTAGTTGGCAATTTTTGCCACATGTTTTGATTGTCGACTTGGTCAAATTTTGGACTATTGATTATCATAGATAAATCTAGATCTTTAGATCAATTGTAACTATCTCCTCTCCTTGTTCTATAAAAGGAGGTGGAGTGCCATTTGTATGATTATTAGAAGCTTAATTGAGATTGGATTGTTGAATGTCATGGTTCATTCTCAAGGTCAATTGTAAATGTATATTCCTTTTGCATACTTGAATGAAGACAAAGACTATTGATTACAAATAATTGTAAACCCTGCATAATTTGTGGATGATATCTTGGCATTCCTTTGATTTGTTGTGTCCCTTGGAGTACATTTCAATCTGTGAAGGTTGTTGTTATCCTTCCCTTTGAAGATTTACATCAATCATATGTAGCTGTTGAATGTGCTAGTGAAATATGGTTTGATTTTCTTCTCTTTCATGAAAGTATCAAGGATATATGTGGATTAGTGACTGAACTTCATTCATTTTAGAAAAGTTAGAATTTAATTTCAATTTTTTTAAATTTCATAAAATCACCATCATCATAACTGCAAAATACTAAAAATGATAAGCAACATACTAAATATGCTAATATTCGTAAATACATGAAGATCATATGCATATTTGAGTAGAGTACATGTACAATTGCAAATATCACACAGATAATCATAAATAATCTCAAGAATCATAGAAATATATGCTTGTAGACACATCATTTAAAAGAATTCATAGTGCAAAAGTAAAACAAAGCAAAGATTAGTTCAAATTTGAGTAAATTAGGAATAGTTTTAGAGGAACTAATCAAAATTAATAACCATGAACAGTCCTAACTAGAGTAATAATTAGAAGAATTGATCAAACTTACATAAATATCTGCATGTGATCTAGTTAAATATTGTAGGATTTGATATCATTTGTTAAGAATTTATAGAGAATGGGTGAAACAGAGTAATATATGTATATCAAGATACTAATACTTCAAATCAAGCATAAGGCCCCTAATAGGAAAAAATAATTCACATCAAACTGACTGAGATGTTGTCAAAGATTATGAACTAATCAATAGAGACTTGGAGTCATCAATTCATGTTAAATTGATCATACTTTTCAAGAAGATAAGGCTTGCTTTGTGAATTTTATCATTGTTTTTATGACTAACATCATCATCAACAATTTTTGGTGCTAGAAGGAGGGCTCGAGAAATTTGATTCAAGGATCGGTCATCCTAATATTGTTTCCTGGACTCTTGTGAGGTGATGTTTTTTGAAATTTCTTAGCAACATTTTTAAATTCATTTATTTGTTCAAAGTTTCCATCAATATCTAATAATTTGAGAAATTCATCTACAAATATCTTGTCCTGGTGGACAATCATTCCAATCTTTATAGAAAGTTGTCTGTAATTTCAAAGTTGAGTCAATATTTGCATTTTTTGCAAAGATCCTACAAATATCTTCTCATTTTGGACATCTATTCATAAATATCCACTCTAGAGGAGTAAATATATGCACCTTTGCAAAGATTGTGTCAAAAGATCCAAAGTTTGTCTAGAATTGTGAAGTACTGGCTCATAGACCTAATACCAGGTTGAGATCCACTAGACCTTTAGAAGAATTGCCTATCTTTGGATTTAGACCTCCTATGACAAATATTCATCACAGTCCTAGTCCAAGTTCACCATTATCTCTAGTAGTAGCTATTGTGATACCTCCAACACCGCTAATAATGTCGTTCTTCACTATTGAATCACCACTACTCTTTGCAGCTTATAATCCTTTGCCTAAAAATCTAAACAAGATTTGTCCAAAATATCATCCCTATAAAGATGTAGATGATCACATTTGAACCTATAAGGAAGCCTGTTTTAGGGCTAGGATACAATATGAAGATGTTGTATGTAGGTTATTTCTCTATTCACTAGGAGAAGAAGCATATAGTTGGTATATTACCCTTCCTTAGCCTTCCATAGTGGTGCAGGAGCACCCCTACAAGACAGGATATAGGTTCATTGTCCGCATGATAGGACATTAGTCTATTTTTAGTATGTTTGACTTCATAATGTAATAAGGTCCATTGGACCAATGCATATGTATTAGATCAGCCTAGGAGAGTGTGCAGGCAGTTAGAGCTCGTGATCAGGTAGTATGAGCGGTCCTCTCCCAGCCACTTGAAGCTCCCAGCCGCTGGGAATCGAGTTGGTAGTACTCGTAGGATATTGCTATAAATAACTCAGATCAGTTAGGATTTGAGAACACACAGTCAGAGAGAGAGTAGTAGTTATGTTGTACTGGTGATTGAGTGAAATCCAGAGATCAGTCCAGACATTGTGAAACATTGTAGAAACAGGACATTTGTGTTTCATCTAAATAAGATCTCATCAATTGCATTATCTGGTTTATCAGTTGTTTATGTTTTGATTTCTGTTCTGATTACAGGTTAATGGATTCTTTCAACCCATCCACTGGTCGATTCTGTGAATCGGTGGAATGGTCATGCATGTTAGTTTAGGTTGTATTTTAGTTTTCTGTTTATGCATTTCATTGTGTGGGAGATCGATTGGTAGCATGCTGTGAATCAACCTAGCATCCTCATGTGCTAGGGTTTAGGAAGATAAACTGTTAAGTTTTGATCTGAAGGTGATCCGGCCCAATCATCATATTTTCTTTGTGAAATTGTGCGGTTCTGTGAGTTTGCATGCAGCTGACAGATATACAGGGGTCTGCATGTGCTTTTCCAGACGGAGTGAATCGTATCGACATCTGTGAATATATCACTATCCGGACCGGGTTATGAAACTGACAAAAACTGTATGTTTCAAGTGCATCAGGATGATATAGGTTGGATATATACTCAGTGTGTATATCATCGTCAGGATCATCTTTCGTGTGTATTCATCATCCGCATATCGCTATCGCATGAAGGAGTGAAAGTTCACTTTTTGGCTAAGGACCGGAAAGGTCATCATCAGGATATTGAAAAGATCACCGGATATTCATTATCATGTTGCGGAGGATATAAGTGTCTTATATCCTGTTGACATCATCATCAGGTGCATTGACATCATCATCGGGTGTAAGTGACGTCATCGTCATCAGGATATTGCAAATATCACCCTATGCAAGTTTATCCTGCTATCGCTAAGTGTTTTGGCATCGGCGTAAGTCATCGGCATAAAGTTTGGTTAACATCATCAGGATGTTTCAATATGAACGGATAAGTCATATCATGATGCTGTTGGTTGAGTAGTCGGATATCGGGGTGACGTAAGCATCGAAGGAAAGGTGCTTGAAGTTGTCGTTATCAGGATATATGGGAGGAACCGGATATTTTATATCCTGCTGATGAAGGTGATGTTGAACATCATGATGCTGAAGATAGAGTTTGTCGCTAAGTGAATAGTGAACATCAAGAGGATGTTTGCGCTTGCCGAATGTGATGATGCTGCTGATAGGCGAAAGGCGAAAGGTGATAAGGAAGTGAACAGTAGTTAGCAGGAGGATATTTCATGCCTCTTCGAAATATGATGATGTTGTCTGTGTTAACAAGAAATATGATGATGATGATAAGCCGATAGGTATTATATACTGCATGTCCCAGATTTTAACATGCTGGTTGTGTTAATGACTCCTCCTTCCCATTTGTAAGCTTCTGTTGCATTTTCCTCTGCATCATAGTGGTATCAGAGCAAAGGAAGGATCTTCTGGAAAAGATAAGGATATAGCAGGATGTTGGATGAAGAAGGAACATCTGAGATGCCGGCAAGGATGACCAACGTTGAGTTGGCAGTTCTGGTAAAGAAACAGATTGTAGAGAGCAAGGCCGTGAAGGCTCAGAATCAGGAATTGAAGGATGAGTTAGAGAAGTTGAGGAACAGAGTAGGTTCTGGTAGAGAAGAAGATAGGGAAGAAGAAGAGATCCCTAGTTGGAACGAGGAGGTCGTTCCTGCAGACCAGAGACCACTGTTGAACGCCCTCAAAGCCATGGAGAGGAGAACCATGGATGTGAAATTGGATTTGCCAGTGTTTACAGGAAAGATGGAACCTGATTCAGTGATGGAGTGGATAGACTCCTTGAACAATTTCTTTGAAACAGAGGAGATACCAGAACAACAGAGGGTGAAAATAGCCCAGTCAAAAATGAAAGAAGCTGCCTTGACATGGTGGAATTTCGTCCAAGATGATAGAGTACAGGAAGGAAAGCGTAGAGTCACTACATGGAAGAAAATGATGGCATTAGTAAAGGAAGCTTATGTCCCATTGGATTACAGTATCCAATTACACAAGAGGAAGCAAAACCTGAAGCAGAAGGAGCTAGATGTCAGCTCATATACAGAAGAATTCATGAAACTTTGTATGAAAACAAAGGTAAAGGAAAGTGAAGAAGAGAAGGTAGCCAGATACCTTAATGGATTGAGGTTCAACATTCAGGAAGATTTAAGTCTGCATAATCTAGATACAGTTCAGAAATGCTTTCAGTTGGCATTGAAAGTGGAAGAGAAGTTAAAGAGAAAACAAGAACAACACAATAGAGGAAGAGGAAGACAACAAAGGGGTGGAAGAGGTCCTTTTAGAGGTAGAGGACATGGACATGGATATCAAGGAGAATCCAGTCATGACAATAGTAAGGAAAATTATAGTCAGCAAGGAAACTTCAGAGGTAGAAGACCTTTCAGAGGAAGATCCCAGGGCAGAGGATCCATCAGATGTTATAACTGTAACAAAGAAGGCCATATAGCCAGCAGATGTCCAGAAAAGGCCACAAGCTCAACAGGAGAAAGGAGAACAAATCTGATCCAAGAACCTGATAATCAAAGTATGACAGGCTCTAATGCTTTTCAGAGTGTGAATGCTCCTGATAATTATGGATACCCAGAAAGTGGAGAGTCTCTAATGATGAGAAGAACAGTGACTACCATGAAGGTACCTGACAAACAATCCCCTCAAAGAAAGTCTCTTTTCAGGACTATTTGCAAAGCAGGAGGTAAGGCATGTAAAGTTTTGATTGATTCTGGTTCTACTGAAAATTTTGTGTCTGAAGAAATGGTGACAAAGCTTAAGCTTAGGAGATTGCCTCACCCATCCCCATATAAAGTCTCATGGCTTACCCAAGGTCAGCAGACAACTGTAGAAGAGTAGGCTTGGGTAGAATTTCATATTGGAGCATATAAGGATAAGTTGTTGTTTGACATTACCACGATGGATGCTTGCAATCTTTTATTTGGTAGACCATGGCAGTATGATTTGAAGGCACAACATGATGGTATTAGAAATACCTATACAATCAATAAAGATGGTAAGGTTATAAAGTTACTACCATTGACGGAGAAGGAGGAGAAATCTAAAGGAAAAGAGGTGAAGGTAATGCTGATGGAAGGTAAACAGTTCATGAAAGAAGTAGCAGCAGAAGGTGCAGTTGCATATGCCCTAATCCCATGTATGAGGGTGAATAAAGAACAGCAGCAAGAAGTCAAGGAAGAGAAAAAGCAAAGGTTCATAGACCCAGCTATCCAAGAGCTATTGGATAAGTACAAAGGTATCATCTCAGAGGGAATGCCAAGATCCCTACCACCTATCAGGGATATTAGTCATTGCATAGACTTAATTCCAGGGTCAACACTTCCAAACAAAGCAGCCTATAAGCTAACTCCAGAACAGAATGTAGAAGTAGCCAGACAAATTGAAGAATTATTGGATTCAGGTCTGATTGGGAAAAGTTTAAGTCCATGTGCAGTACCAGCTGTACTAGCACCAAAGAAGGAAGGTACTTGGAGGCTTTGCACAGATTCCAGAGCTATTAACAAGATCACAATCAGGTATAGGTTTCCAATCCCTAGGATAGAGGATTTACTTGACTGTTTGGGAGGTGCTAAGTATTTTACAAAAATAGATTTAAAGAGTGGATATCATCAGATCAGGATTAGGCCAGGAGATGAATGGAAAATAGCATTCAAAACTAATGAAGGGTTATATGAGTGGAAAGTTATGCCTTTTGGTTTATCTAATGCACCTAGTACTTTTATGAGGTTGATGAATGAGGTTTTGAAAGAGTTCATTGGTAAGTTTGTCATAGTATATCTAGATGACATTCTGATTTTCAGCAACATAAAAGAAGAACATCTCAGACACATAGATTTGGTTCTTAAGAGGTTACATGAAGAGCAGCTGATGATAAATTTAGACAAGTGTTTGTTCATGCAAGAGGAGATCACATATTTGGGTTTTGTCATTTCACAAGGAAAGTTACAAATGGATAAGGAGAAGGTAAGTGCCATATTGTCTTGGCCAACCCCAAAGACTATGAATGATGTCAGAAGTTTCCATGGGTTAGCAACCTTCTACAGGAAGTTTATAAGAGGGTTTAGTCATATTTGTGCACCCATTCTTGATACCATCAAAGGAGGACAGAAGTGTAGATTTGTTTGGACTCAAAGAGCAGATGATTCTTTTGAAACATTGAAGAAGAAGGTGGCACAGCAGCCAGTCCTTGCACTTCCAGACTTTAACAAAATCTTTCAGGTGGAATGTGATGCCAGTCACATGGCCATTGGAGCAGTACTCAGCCAAGAAGGTAGACCTATTGCATTTTTCAGTGAGAAGCTCAATGATGCTAAAAAGAGGTATTCCTCATATGATTTGGAAATGTATGCTTTAGTCCAGTCACTCAAGAAATGGAGGCATTATTTGATGCCAAAGGAATTCATAGTATTCACAGATAACCAGGCTCTAAGTTTCATAAACAGCCAGGAAAAGCTGAACCACAAACACATGAAATGGGTAGAAACCTTACAAGCTTTTACTTTTACATTGAAGCATAAGAAAGGAGTCAAGAATAAAGTTGCAGATGCTTTGAGCAGGAGAGTTCTAACAGTCAACCAGATTCAGTTAGAAAGTGTTGGCATTGATTCCCTAAAGACCATGTATGAGACTGATGAAGATTTTGGGGAGATATATCATGTATGTACTTCTTTTGGAGAGAAATATCATGCTGTATTCTCTGAATTTTTGATTCAGGATGGATTGTTGTTCAAAGGTGGACAGTTATGTATTCCAAGGTGTTCTATGAGGTTAAACATCATTAAGGAGAAACATTGTGGAGCTATGGTAGGTCATTTTGGTCTAGATAAGACTCTTGATCTTGTCCGAAGACATTACTTTTGGCCTAAGTTACAATCAGATGTCAGAAAATTTGTAGAGACATGTGTGATATGTCAGAAAGCTAAAGGCAGGTCGACTAATGCAGGTTTATATCAGCCCTTACCCATTCCTTCCAGACCCTGGGAAAGCATAAGTATGGATTTTGTCTTGGGTTTACCAAGGACAAGGAAAGGGTTTGACAGTGTTTTTGTTGTAGTGGATAGATTCAGCAAAATGGCACATTTCTTGCCATGCAAAACCACTGCTGATGCTTCATACATTGCAAATTTGTTTTTCAGGGAGATTGTCAGGATCCATGGATTGCCATTGAGCATAGTGTCAGATAGGGATGTGAAGTTTATTGGTCACTTCTGGAGAACTCTTTGGAAGAAACTTGGAACAAATTTGTCTTTTTCCTCTGCATATCATCCTCAAACAAATGGACAGACTGAAGTAGTGAACCGTTCCTTAGGAAATTTGCTTAGATGTTTGACAAAACAACATGGAGAAAAGTGGGATAATATTCTATCTCAAGCTAAATTTTCCTATAATGATACTGTCAATAGGAGCACAGGGAAATCACCTTTTCAAATAGTTTATGGTATGCATCCAAGAGGAATTTTGGAATTGAGAGATCTACCTACCGTAGACCCTATTAGTGCAGAAGGAGAAGCTTTTGCAGAAGCCATAAAAGAGGTTCATGATCAAGTCAAGACCCAACTGCAGCAAACCACCTTGAAGTATAAGGAATATGCTGATAACAAGAAGAAGGATGTACAGTTTGATGTTGGAGATTTGGTATGGGTTCATTTGAAGAAGGACAGATTTCCTAAGGGAAAATATACTAAACTCATGTAGAGAAAAGTTGGACCATGTCAGATCTTGCACAAGCATGGACAGAATGCTTATGAGATACAACTCCCTCCTGATCTTGGTTTGTCCCCTATATTCAATGTATGTGATTTAACTCCATACAATTCTTATCCAGATGCCGATCAGGAACTCCTACAGGATACAGTCCATGATAACATTCCCAAGCATGATCCTCCACAGTTGCAGAAGGTTTTGGACACCCGAGTGGTCAAACAGACCCGGAACAAACAGTACTTGGAGTATCTAGTCTCTTGGAAGGGAAAACCTAATTCTGAAGCAGTCTGGATGACTGAAGAGCAGATCCAGAAACATGGCGCAGATCTTCATACTCTCATCTCAAGTGGACTTGAGATTTCTTCTTCTGGGGAGTATGGTGCAGGAGCACCCCTACAAGACAGGATATAGGTTCATTGTCCGCATGACAGGACATTAGTCTATTTTTAGTATGTTTGACTTCATAATGTAATAAGGTCCATTGGACCAATGCATATGTATTAGATCAGCCTAGGAGAGTGTGCAGGCAGTTAGAGCTCGTGATCAGGTAGTATGAGCGGTCCTCTCCCAGCCGCTTGGAAGCTCCCAGCCGCTGGGAATCAAGTTGGTAGTACTCGTAGGATATTGCTATAAATAACTCAGATCAGTTAGGATTTGAGAACACACAGTCAGAGAGAGAGTAGTAGTTATGTTGTACTGGTGATTGAGTGAAATCCAGAGATCAGTCCAGACATTGTGAAACATTGTAGAAACAGGACATTTGTGTTTCATCTAAATAAAATCTCATCAATTGCATTATCTGGTTTGTCAGTTGTTTATGTTTTGATTTCTGTTCTGATTACAGGTTAATGGATTCTTTCAACCCATCCACCGGTCAATTCTGTGAATCGGTGGAATGGTCATGCATGTTAGTTTAGGTTGTATTTTAGTTTTCTGTTTATGCATTTCATTGTGTGGGAGATCGATTGGTAGCATGCTGTGAATCAACCTAGCATCCTCATGTGCTAGGGTTTAGGAAGATAAACTGTTAAGTTTTGATCTGAAGGTGATCCGGCCCAATCATCATATTTTCTTTGTGAAATTGTGCGGTTCTGTGAGTTTGCATGCAGCTGACAGATATACAGGGGTCTGCATGTGCTTTTCCAGACAGAGTGAATCGTATCGACATCTGTGAATATATCGCTATCCGGACCGGGTTATGAAACTGACAAAAACTGTATGTTTCAAGTGCATCAGGATGATATAGGTTGGATATATACTCAGTGTGTATATCATCGTCAGGATCATCTTTCGTGTGTATTCATCATCCGCATATCGCTATCGCATGAAGGAGTGAAAGTTCACTTTTTGGCTAAGGACCGGAAAGGTCATCATCAGGATATTGAAAAGATCACCGGATATTCATTATCATGTTGCGGAGGATATAAGTGTCTTATATCCTGTTGACATCATCATTAGGTGCATTGACATCATCATCGGGTGTAAGTGACGTCATCGTCATCAGGATATTGCAAATATCACCCTATGCAAGTTTATCCTGCTATCGCTAAGTGTTTTGGCATCGGCGTAAGTCATCGGCATAAAGTTTGGTTAACATCATCAGGATGTTTCAATATGACCGGATAAGTCATATCATGATGCTGTTGGTTGAGTAGTCAGATATCAGGGTGACGTAAGCATCGAAGGAAAGGTGCTTGAATTTGTCGTCATCAGGATATATGGGAGGAACCGGATATTTTATATCCTGCTGATGAAGGTGATGTTGAACATCATGATGCTGAAGATAGAGTTTGTCGCTAAGTGAATAGTGAACATCAGGAGGATGTTTGCACTTGCCGAATGTGATGATGCTGCTGATAGGCGAAAGGTGAAAGGCGATAAGGAAGTGAACAGTAGTTAGCAGGAGGATATTTCATGCCTCTTCGAAATATGATGATGTTGTCTGTGTTAGCAAGAAATATGATGATGATGATAAGCCGATAGGTATTATATACTGCATGTCCCAGATTTTAACATGCTGGTTGTGTTAATGACTCCTCCTTCCCATTTGTAAGCTTCTGTTGCATTTTCCTCTACATCATATAGCTTCTTGGGAAGCTTTAGAGAAAGCTTTCAATGGAAGATTCAAAATACCTGCAGATCCAACTATGATGTATCACCTCTTTGCTACAATTAAAAGCATTGAGGGAGAGTTAATCTCCAACTTTAATGCTAGGTTCCAAAAGATGTACTCCAAATTAACTGATCCTTACAATGTAGGTGATGAAGTAG
Source organism: Cunninghamia lanceolata (assembly GCA_027924645.1). Taxonomy (NCBI): domain Eukaryota; kingdom Viridiplantae; phylum Streptophyta; class Pinopsida; order Cupressales; family Cupressaceae; genus Cunninghamia; species Cunninghamia lanceolata. Next base: position 4,525,902 of record BSBN01000165.1, on the reverse strand, counting down.
CTAGGTTAGTTTATTACTCAGCCCTAGATTCTTTAACATCTATGTTCATTAGGAGGTGATGTCACATCCTTGGCGGGTGCTTTTGAAGAAGCTATCAAAGTTAATCAATAGTTAACTCTAGGCCTTACACCTAACTTTGGGTATCCTACATATCCTAACCAACCACAATCTAATGGAGCTCTAATGTCCCCTACTAATCCATTACAAGTGCCTCCACTTAGCATTATGCCTCCTTAGGGTAATTGTCAGATCATACCTCACCCTAGACATGAACCTCAGGATATTGCACAAAACAGTAATGACAGTTCATTCTTCCAACCAAATCAAGACACTGTAGTAGCCAAAGTGCAGGAAGAAAAGGATGACATCAAAGAAATATCAGCTTAGTTAAGGAAGCTAACCACTGAGGTTACTCATCTAAGAAGTCAGAATTTTTAGTCATAGTCTAATCCTCAGAACCAAAATAGAGGATATCCTGATAGAGGATATGGCAACAACAATGATAGGTCTAGATATTCGGATAGAGGATACAACAATGATAGGAATTTCGACAATAGTAATAATAATTCCCCTAGGCCACCTAGAGTTTGGAATACCTAGCCTAATAATGGTTCATTACCTTCACCATTAGATAACCAACCTCTTGTTGAACCTATGCAGACAACCAGAGTTAATTTGGTAGAAGTTGCACTGACTAATTGGTACATGATGCATAACACAAATGCACATGCTGAGTTGGACTATCTATACTTTAAAATAGTAGCCAACATATTCCAAGCTGAAGTGTCAAACATTGCATGAGATCCACCTTTCCCTGAAGGTAATGAGATTATTCCTATAAGATATTAGTCAACTTTAGTACTTGAAAGTTCTAACGATTATCAGCATCATCAGATGACGGCAATGCATGAAAATTACACCCTAGTATGTGAGGAGTCTACTTTAGCCTTTGAAACAAACTATGTTTTTCCTTTTGAGGATAAAAATGAACCCGAACAAGAATATGAAGAGGTTCATGCATATCAACAGAAATATCAGGGTAGACATAACTATAACCTTAGGAGCAATGCAAACCACCCGATTGGTCCTTTGACCACATCCATCCCTCTTAAGAACTTCAATACACCTCCAGACCTCAAGGCTAGCAATAACCCTAGACCTCCCAAGGTGAACACACAGTACTTTACACCATATACTACATTAGCAAAAGCCATGAGTCAACTACCTGAATTAGACAAACTTGTCACTTACCTAGCTGAAGAAATGAAGAAGATAAAAATCAGCATGTCTTTATTAGAACCATTGAAAACCCCTGTCATCAAGAAATCTTTCTTGAAGTCACTATATGAACCTATACCTAAGGAAGACAATCCTAGTCATAATCCTAGCCATATCTTGACTAGAGATCCTACACCTAGAGATAATACTACTAAACCAAAAGTGCATGCCAGTGTTCATGTTGTAGATACATCATAGATGACCTTATACAAGGATAAATATGAATAACCTCCTTTCTTACTCACATTGAGGATATTTGGTAAGAACCTACACAATTGTCTTGTAGATTTGGGTGCTTCAACTAATGTGATGCCTTTATCTATCTGTCAAACTCTAGGTCTACATCCAACAAAATATCTTAATAAAGTGACTCAGTTAGACAAGTCTGAAGTGAGTGTGGTAGGAGAGTTAACACACATACACATGCAACTGACATCAAATCCAAGAGTGCAATATTACATAGATATCCACGTAGTGGACATACCTGACACTTATGGTATGCTTCTCAATAGAGATTGGTCAAAGACTTTAAACAATTACATGGCAATGGATTTCAGTCATATGTGGTTGCCATGGAAAGGAGTTCCTAATCAGCTAAGAATCAAGGTTGAACCACGTATGAAACACATGATCACTGAGTATAATCAAAACAATGAAATATTGTATGTGGACATTGAGCCAGTGGTTTATGCACTAAGACCTCAAGGAGTCAAGATTGAAGAGGTCCTAATGATATCATGTTATGGATATGAAGGTAGTGACAAAGAAGGAATTATGCCAGATGAAACACTGATGACAAAATCAAAATATAGCTCGACTGATGAGGAGGACGTATATCATTTTATTGAATTTGAGAGATATCTAGCCAAAGAAATTCAAAGATGTCAATTGACAGAGTCATCCATAGAGGATATCTGATATCTAGATGGTGTAGACTACACGAGGATGTACACTCTATAATTACATGTGAATTATGTCTGGATATGATTGAGGTAGAAAGAATATGTATAGGAAGTGGATCGTCTTCGCCTAAGGTAAGTGAAATATTTGATGATGATGATGATGAGCATTTCGTGTTTTCTTCAGATATAGAAGAACCAGAGCAAGAGATACATCAAGATGATGTCCTAATGACTAACTCAGAAGAGGTATTGTTATATGATGATATACATTTTGATGAGAAGAAAAATACTATCACTCTAGGGATTGATTGTCTCATTGAATCTGATTATGAATTATCAAATGAGGATAGAGGGAGTCATCTGACTCAATTTGAGGAATTCTTGTCTAAACAAATTTAGAGACAAATTCTACAAGGAATTCCTCCACATCATGCACTAATTGAAGGATGGTGTAGGCTTCATGAGTTATCACATTAAGAGACAACTTGTGCTCTGTGCCTCCATATACTAAATAAGGAAGAGCAGTTGTGCTCAAGGAATAGATTACATAAGATCAAGGATATTCTTGAAGATGCAAGAAAATAAATTGCAATATCCCCTGATGATAAAGGTGATAACATCAAAGTGATGAAAAGAGAAGATGCTCAATATGATGTTCAAAAGAAATAAAAGGAGGATTTTCCAATCTCACCAAAACATCTAGATGTGGTAAAAGATGAACCATAGAAGATTAAATGGATATATGTAGGTGTAACTACATGGGCCAAGAAGAAGAGAGAAGGTCCTGATAAGCCTTTAACTAAGGATAAACCATGGATCCTAAGATTTGATGGCTCCAAGTCAAAACAAGGAGCCGGTGTAGGTGTAGACCTCATTTATCCATCAGGAAAGTCATGTTGAGAACGTGTGTCTTAAACTCATTGATAAAACCCTAGCTCAATTGCAGTTGGTCACAGACTTCCATGGTTGCATTCAAGTTTTTTACCATAGTACCATAGGGAGTAGCTACTACAGTACTGCAGGGTGCAGTCTAGAGAGGTGCGGGATGGCGGTGTTTATCGCCATCCCATGGAGTCTATAAAATAGTGTGTTGTAGTGCGGTGTTACCGCAACCTTGCAATAGTGGTTGACTCTAGCCTGCGGTAGTGTGGTACTTACCGCCACCCCACAATAGCTAGTGGAGAGGCTTGTGGGTGTGCGAGTCTTACCATTACCCTGTGATAGCCTCTGAGATGGCTTGCAATGGTGTGGTATGGATCTTGCCACACCATGAAGGTCAATCTAAGATGTCTATGGTAGTATAGTATACCATGTGGCCCCGTGATGGACAATAAACAAGTTTGCGGTGTTGTGGTGTATCCTATAGTCCCATAAAGGAAAGGTCATATAGCTTGTGGTAGTGTGGTAAAGACTGGAAATAATAGTTAAAGATAGTTAAAATGTTTTGTAATGGTTTTTTCTAGTGTGGAAGTTGTAATGATGAGCTTCTTGAAATGTTTGAGAGGTCGATATTAATGCAGTAATGCACTGAGTTGAGATATGATGATTTGAGAGTGAATTGTATTGAATGTTGTTCGATTCATTCTATGAATTGACACCTAAAAGAGCATAGCTTTGTAACTATATGTAATTGACATTTTACTATAATACTATTGGAAACAAGGTAGATAACTGAGAGGGGGGGTAAATCAGTTATCACAAAATTTCTTTTGCTTTCTTTTCTTTTTGTTATCTAAATAATCAGTGTAGCATCAAAACATATAAGCATATGAGATCATAAGAATAGAAATAAAATCAACACACATAACACAAGGATTTTTACATGGAAACCCTGTTAAGGGAAAAACCATGGGGTGACTAACCCAAGATTGTATTCTCTGTTAAAAGAATAAGGAGTACAAAATGGCACTTGCCAATTAGGGCTCACTGCCTGAGCACACTGCTCACAAGAGGCACACTGCCTACAAGAGACTCACTATCTACAGAACTTACAAAAGGTAATCAGGTATTTGAACTGATGAGAAGCATCTACAAATGCAAGAGTTCAGTTCTAGTTAGGCTTAATACACTGATTTGATGCACTTGATTCTTCCTCTATTTTAATGTTGTTGCTCTGTCACATATCAAACTTGATTTGCTTCTTTCACATTTATCCCTGCTTTTCTTTGCACTTTATTTCATCACCTATACATTCCACTACTCTACATATTGGAATCCATCTGGTATATATATCCGCATCAAGGATTCCACCAACTTTCTAGTCGGTAACAAGGACACTCAAGATGTTTACAAGTTATTGATTTGTTGGCTGAATCCATGCTTGGTTTGTGATGCGTATCAAAAACATAGGTATAGAAGTCATTAATCATGTCAGCCAACAATGTATAATCCCACATATTACTTGATCAACACCTTTAACTCATTCAGATTGAAGTCTGATAATCTATCAGACAGTTCTTCCTCTATCTGCTCTACCTAACTGGAACCCAATACTTAGATGCTCATATCTTTTCCATGCTTTACTACCAGAGGCTAAATCTTTGGAATACAGTAGTCAAGATTCCCCTCTTGACTTGTCCAAGTCCGTAACTTACTGAGTTACACCATCTAAGAGATCTGGACCTAATTTTCAGACCTTGTTACATACTCTGTTCTTGTTCACTAGACCAAAACAATCTTTAAACTAACTTTTGATATAGACATACTATGTACCACGGATGTGTGGGATAGACTTTGTTGCCATTAATGACAAAACTCATGAAGCCACACAGTGTCTCTTGCCAACAATCTCCTCCTTTGGCATTGATGGCAATACTTAGTGAAAAATGGCTAAGTGTCACAGTAACTCCCCCTTGGCTGATGCTCTGTCTTTTGCACTATTTTACTAGAGCTCCCCTTTAGTTGGATTCCACATTTTTCACTACTCCTCACTCCCCCTTTGACATCAATGGAAAAAGGCAGAATCCACATACCAAAAATTTGTAAAAATTGTCCTATACATGGCCGCATAAGTATATATATATGTTATACTTACATATACTTAAGTATATCTGCAAAAGGAGTCTTCAATTGTACAAACTCTGTGGCCTAGCTCTGCTTCATCCTGTCCAAAATGGAGATGTGACCACTCAACAAAAATGCATATGCTTATGCCCTTCTTAAATCTACTGGATCACTAATCCAGGCTATGGTCTGAGCATCTGTCAAGGCCTCATGCATTTCCTCTAGCTTAGGGATAATTATCCCTTTGAGTTCACTCATTCTGTTTATTATGTTCTTCTTTTCTTTGTCCAGCCTCTTAATTTCATTTATGATGACAATAGCTTGGCATTCTTGATTCATTAAAGAGGTAGTAAGGGGATCAAAATTCTGAGATAAACTTGATAGTTTACCTTCTTGTTCTTTCACCTTCTTTTCAATGTCCTTTGTCACTTTGGGCTAAGATAGACAAAATTTGTATATGTCTCCACCATCTTTAAGAGCATTTTCAGGGCTCTTTATTCCAATGTCTAGGGTCCTCCTATCATTAGCACTAAGTCCCTGTACTTTAGTGAATCTTTTTCCTAGAAACTCTTTCTAGACCTTTGCTTCTGCTAATTTTTCTAGAGATTCAACTTGAGTGCTAACAGAATTTACCAAAGATTTTAGGTTGTTGGATGGAGAGGTTGAAGGATCCTTTTGGAATGATGGCATGATCTTCTCTAGCATCCTAGATGCAATCTCCAACAGTTCACAGTCTTCCATGTGAGATTTCAAGAGTTTTTCTTTTGCTTTGGCTTGAGCAAAAGATGTTATTTTCATTGTCTAAACCAGAGAGAGTCAAAATTTAGTGGCCCTTGAAATAGCTTAGGTTCATCTATCTCCATCATTTCTTTGTTTAATAAATTCTTCACTGCCTTTGCAGTGTCTCTTGTCGGTGATTGAGTCTTCTTTGGGATATTAGAATAGTCATCATTGGTCTTTTCTGCTTGTTCTCCTTCTTTTCCCTTAACCTCCTCTTCTTGGCTCACTTTCTCCTCTTTTCTTCCTTCTCCTTCAGCTTCAAAATCTGGAATGTCTATAGTAGGATCTAGAGGAGAGATGTCACCTAAGTTTTCTGCTTCATGAACTTCCTCTTCTAGAATAGAGGAATCCAAGTCCTTAGACTTCTCTTCATCTATCTCTTCTGATCCTTCTACATCAGAAGATTCTTCATTGGTTACATTTAATCCTTCAACATCCATGGTAGAGGGTTATTCATCTATTTCCTCTACAATAACAAGATTGAATCTTTTGAAAGCATTCTGGAGGATGTCTTTTATTTCTCTTGCTACTTGGTCAATTTCTCCAAGCATAAGTTTATTCATTCTTTCTTTACTCTGGAACTCATCGTTACAATCCTTGAAAATCATGTCCATTTGTTTTGGAGTGATAGAAGGATAAAGCAGAATCATTATTTGTTCCCGAATCTCTAGATCTTTTGCCTTTGTATTCTCTTTTCTCAGTTCAAGTACCTTTTCTAGACTCTTAGGAATTAATGATATAATTTCAATGAAAGCTTTATTGTAAATGTTCAAGTACCTGACAGTAGCTTCTTCCAAAATCCTCTTGTCAGTATCACTGTATTCATCATAGAAATCTGTTACTGGTTGCAGATTCCCATCCACAGTAACTACCTTGATGATGTCATCAATGGAAAGAGTGGGCTTTTCAACAAATTCCTCTACCTTTTCTTCCTTATTTTTACTAGCAGAGAATTCCCTGGATGTTTTCTTCTTCTTCATTTTCTCAATTTCCTCATCAGATTCTATTTCTTCATCATCTTTAAGACTTGTGTATGACCTTGTGGCTTTGGTCTTCATCCTCTTTTCTCCTTTTCTGGATGTCTTGACTTCCGGTTTGGTGGCCCTTGAGCTTTTAGGAGTGGCAAGTGCAGAGCTCTTGGAAGATCTAGTTTGGGAGGAGGCTTGTACTGGAACATCTCCTTTCTTTGCTTCTTGTTTCTCTTCCTCAGCCTTCTCCATTTTCTCTCTGTTTGCATCTACTACCTCTTTTGATAGGCCAAAACTTTTGGCAATTTCCTCAACTTCCCTTCTTACCTTCCTCTTTATCTCCGGTTGTCTTAACTCAACATGTATTTTTACACTTAGTTCTTGAAAGGTGCCAAACCTTTCTACTTCAGGGTCCTTAGGCTGGCTCAACAAGTGTTGAATATGTAGCTCCAAGATTTTTTCATCAACCTCATATCCCATATGCATTATCCATATAGTTCTGGGCTCAACTACCTCCATTAGGTATTGATCAGTGTCAACCATGAAGCACACTGTGTCCTTGTATTTCTCAACCATGGATTGAGGTATCCTCTCTCTATCTTGCATCATGCTTTGGAAGTTCTTAAAGTAACCCCAGAGAGCTATGTTCTGAGCTTTAGCATCACCAAGTCCATACATATAATCTCTAATTTGGATTGCAACCAATTTATCATTTTGTCAAACCCAACCACTAGATCCAGGTAGCTCATTCATATAGTAGAAGAATAGACACATTATTAGAAAACCATATTTAAAGGAATTCTTCTTATCCTTTTTGATCTTCTACAAGTTTTCTAACAATTGATTTAGAAGAGGTTCACATAGGTCATAATCTGCATCTTCCCTTAGCATCTGATATGCTGCATAGATTGTTGTCCCAGACATAGAATTCTCCCTGCTAGAATGATAGATCTTGTACCTGATTATAATTGAGGCAAACTTGAGATCTAGATCTGTGATTTTATCTATGGTCATTACTCTTTTATCAAATTTAGATCTGGTGGCTTCAGTTACTATCTGGTTCTTGACAGATTTAAGTGTAGGTAACCCACCGGATGAGTACAATCTAGTCACTGCCCTGATGGCATCTTTAGTTATTTTGAAGGGCCTCATTAACCACATGAAATTATCATGCATCCTGCTTAGGACATACTGGACCCAATCATCTTCTACAAAACATGGAAAGTGTATGCAATGTATGAAGTTTTTATCATGGAGGGCCTTGAATTCAGGTTTGAGTTCAAAACTCTCATCTATTAGCTATTTGTGATAGATGTCCAACAGTTTTGAGTTTCCAAATTCCTCAATGTTGGCATGGATATAGACCCTAACATCTTCTACATACAATACCCCATGCATAATGCTAGAAAATGTGCCTAAAGGATCAACTTCTAGAGATTTATAGGGGTGTTTCTTGAATTTAGGATGCGGCCTATCAGTGATGTTTACAACCATTGGAGTAGCCATCTTGCAAAAGATCTAGAGAGAGATTTTTAGAATGGAAGTACCTTTTTACGCTTTAGGGTTTGAAATAGGAGCCAAAAACAAATCGCTGGCTGAATTCGATTTTCTAGTTGATCTTTGAGTGAATTGTAGAAACTTTGTTGTAGAGCTCTTCTTTTCTTCTTCACGAATGCAAGTGTGCAAATGATGAGTGAAAGAATCCTTTTATCTTTGCGTAAACCCTAAATTCCTTTTTTAATAAATGTACAACTTAAGTTATTCAGTTACCCTATTTTAAGAGAGATCTTCTCGAATTATTGTGCTGAACTTAGAATCATTGTCAGTGAGGATTAACAATGTATCTTCTTTTCTTCAATCATGTCATGGGTCTGCAGATCAAAGTATTTCAATTTTGAATCATACTAGATCTGTCTGTGAAAATCTTGCTTTACCAGATAGCTATCAGAACTAGATTAACTTGAGCAATTATAAGTCTTACAAAACTCCATGTGGATCTTTCACATTTTGACTGAAGATTATTTGAAGGTTTTTCTAAGAACCTTTTAATCTACAGCATTTCATGTGCCAAATCTAGGCACTAGTTGATTGGCTGGGGGAATTTGTTTTTCTTTGTGACTCCCCCTAAGATAGAGCTCACCTGTTTAGTTTCTGGAAGGAATATCAGCACCAGATTCCAGTGCAGATCCATCCCCAATATTTCATGTACTCTTCTTCACCCAAATCTTGCTCATCTCCTTTTGAACTTCATCCACATTCACTTTACCTTTACCCTTATCTTGTTTTTGATTATGTTGCACTGGACCTTTTTTATCCTAATTTTTACTTCTACAAAATTTGGCAATATGACCAGATCTATTGCAATTGTAATAGACAACATTTATTTGCTTATTTGATAGATATCCTCTTGATCTGCATTGATTAGCCATATGTCCCATTCTATTGCATGCAAAGCATCTACCATTGAATGAATTGTTTATTTGCATATTTCTGCATTCATGAGATTTGTGACCATACCTTTTGTAGTTGAAACATTGTCCAGAGAAGGATGGATTAGTCTGATTTATTCTCCTCCTGCACTGAGTTACTTTATGACTAAAATTGTTGCAATTGAAGCAATATCCATTGAAGGATGGATATCTTTGAGCATTTGTTTACCTTACTGGAGGTCCTCTAGGCCTATTTCTTTGATTTCCTGATCCAGAGTTCTTCTGATTAGATTCAGAGCTTTCACCTTTCTCATATCCCAAGCCACACTTATCATCTACCCTCTTTTGGCTTTCAAGGAGAACTCCAAGTTGAGCTAAGCTTATCTCAAATTTTTCTTTGTATTCATTTGTTGTTTGAAGATTAAGAGTGCCTATTTGATTCTCAATTTGTTCTTCATTGTCTCTAGCTTCTTCGAGATGCCTGATTATTTTGTCCATTTTGTGGCAGTCCTCTATTTTCTCCTTGAGGGATTGTTTTAGATTATCTTCAATTTTCTTTTTTTCTTCAATTTCTTGGGTGAATCTCATAACCTCTGATTCATTTCATGCCTTACCATAATGATTTCTTTTGACAACTTCTCACATAGCCTAATTTTCTCATCTAGATCTTCATTAGTATCATTGAATTCACTCTAATTGGCTAATTTTTGAAGTAGTTCGTTTCTCTTTTTCACAGAGATACTCAGTTTTTCTTTTAGCTCATTTATGAAATCATCAGCTTGTTTGAGTCTTTCTCTTAAGTTATTGACTTCAGAGTGGGATTGTTCAAGATCATCTAGGGCAGACTAAAGTTGTTCCTTCACACCATATATATCCATTGAGATTCCCAGATCTTCCTCAAGCTGTTAGGCTTTGTCTAGAGGAACTTAGCTCTGATACCAATTGTTGGAAACAAGGTAGATAACTGAGAGGGGGGTGAATCAGTTATCTCAAAATTTATTTTACTTTCTTTTCTTTTTGTTATCTTTATAATCAGTGTAGCATCAAAACATATAAGCATATGAGATCATAAGAATAGAAATAAAATCAACACACATAACACAAGGATTTTTATGTGGAAACCTTGTTAAGGGAAAAACCATGGGGTGACTAACCCAAGATTGTATTCTCTGTTAAAAGAATAAGGAGTACAAAATGGCACTTGCCAATTAGGGCTCACTGTCTAAGCACACTACTCACAAGAGGCACACTGCCTATAAGAGACTCACTGTCTATAGAACTTACAGAAAGTAATCAGGTATTTAAACTCATGAGAAGCATCTACAAATGCAAGAGTTCAGATCCAGTTAGGCTTAATACACTGATTTGATGCATTTCATTCTTCCTCTATTTTAATGATGTTGCTCTATCACATACCGGACTTGATTTGCTACTTTCACACTTATCCCTGCTTTTCTTCACACTTTATTTCATCACTTGTACATCCCAGTACTCTACATACTAGAATCCATCTAGTATACATATCCACATCAAGGATTCCATCAATTTTCTAGTCGGCAACAAGGATACTCAAGATGTTACAAGTTACTGATCTGTCGGTTGAATCCATGCTTGATTTGTGATGCCTATCAAAAACATAGGCATAGAAGTCATTAATCATGTTAGCCAACAATGTATAATCCCACATATTGCTTGATCAACACCTTTAACTCATCCGAATTGAAGTCTGATACTTTGTCACTCAGTTCTTCATCTGTCTGCTCTACCCGACTGGAACCCAATACTCAAATGCTCATAGCTTTTCCATTCTTTACTATCAAAGGCTAAATCCTTGGAATATAGTAGTCAAGATACCCCTCTTGACTTATCCAAGTCTACAACTTACTAAGTTACACCATCTAAGAGATCCAGACCTGATTGTCAAACCTTGTTACATACTCTGTTCTTGTTCACCGGACCAAAACAATCTTCAAACTGACTTTCGGTATAGACATACTATGTACTATGGATGTGTGGGATAGACTTTGTTTCCATCAATGACAACACTCATGAAGCCACACAGTATCTGTTGCCAACAAATACAAGTGATCTTGCTTTGGTGTGTGGGTTATTCTCCTGTAAGGGTTTTCCCACATAAAATTTGGTGTTCAATCTTTATTGTTTATTATGTTATTCTTGTTTGTACATATTAAATGAACTATAGTTACAAAGTTTTGTAAATTTATATCTCTCTCCTTAAATATTAGTATAAAGAAGGTGTATTCTACACCCTGCTTTCCTTTCATTTGGTATTAGAGCTTGGCCAACTTTGTTGTCCTTATGGATAAGATAGGTCTTTTGTGCTCATCTTGTTCAGTGGGAGTTTTGTAGAGAAATCTAGTTCAAAATCTTATTGTAGATTTAAGATGGTGAGCACATCCAGAAGAATAGAGATTGAGAAGTTCAAATGAGAAGTACAATGGTGGCAACTTTGAGTTGTGGAACTCAAGATGGAAGATTTGCTCATGGATCGAGAATTATGGACTGTAGTGTCCTCTAACAAACCATCAGCAACCTCACAAGATGACTAGGATGCAATGGATCAAAAATCCAAGTGTCTGATTAGACTATCCTTGGCTGATTTTGTTCTCTTGAACATCCACGAAGAGAAGATAGTGAAACTTCTATGGAAGAAGCTTGGTGATATTTATCAAAGGAAATATCTGGTAAATAAGTTATTTTTGAGGAAGAAGTTGTATTCTTTGAAGATGGAGGAAGGAGAGTCCATTGCAGATCATTTGAATGCATTTAACATGATCATTGCTCAGTTGGCATCTATGGGTGTGAAGATAGAAGATGAGGATCATTACATGCTCCTGTTATGTTCATTTCTTGACACATGGGATCACCTGGTAATGGCTATTAGGAATGTTGGGTTTTTTCCCCAACTGAATGTTTCCTAAGCATCCCTACAAGTTAGCCATTACTCATCAATAGGATGCTTAGGTCAGGGGCCAACAGTACAAGAGATAGACTCTATAAATGTCTCCTGTCCTTCTTTAGGCTCTGCAAAACCTAGGGGCTATTCCCTATTCAACATCCATGAAATAAATCTATGAACTTACTAGGATATTGATACAAAGTAGATAAATCCTCTCTAAAACAAACCAAAACAATGAAATAAGTACAAAAGGGGCTAGCTTTGGGCCTTATATTCAGTTGTGAATCAGAGGATTTGAAACCTAAAACTACTTCTAAAATCCTAAAAGTTTGTGATTAAGATTTGATTGTATTCTATGTTTGGATGCAAGATTAGAGCTTTGAATTATAACCTCAACACAAGAATAGACTGGTGCCTATCTCAGGGCATGGAGTAAAATAGACATATATGTGTGAATGTTTACCATAAACTTAAAATAATAATCAAATTTCAAGGGGCTTCTCTAGTATATGCCTCACAAATACTACCCAAGACTGAGTATTTTATTATATCTTCTTACAAATATCCTCACTACAATGTATTCATCCCAACACTTAACCCAAAACATTTAATATGTTGCTTGAACAAAAGTAGAAGATTAAGTATTCAACATAGAAGACCCATGTTCCAGAACCTTGAGTAACCCTTAGCTGTTTAGATTTAGAAGAAGAACACACACAACTTGGAGACAGATAATAGAATACATGCAATAAAGCATTACTCACTTAAAACAACATGAAACTAATAAATTTTATGCATAAAACATTCAACATACAACTCATAAACTTACAAGACAAGAGATAGAACAACCCATCAGAAGTGTATTTTATTACTTCTCCAAAATTGCCAAATCTTCAATGACAACAAAAATGAGTGACACAAATCTTTTATATACCAAGAGTGTGTACTTAGCATTGATTACATTGCCATTTCAAATTAGTTCATAATACAATGCACTGCCAAAAGGCATTGGGGAACATTAATTCATTTGAGAGAAGAAGAAAAAAGGAGGTAGTTATACTTTGGAGAGTGTGTGGTTGCCAGAGGATTTGCCTCTTTAACACTAGGAAGATGGTAGTTGGCTTGTCAATCCTTCGATCCATATATGTCCTTCCACTCACCATATGTCTCTTTAACCGGCCAAGGGAATGAAATCACTTTTTCAATCTTGCCATTATGACTGACATACTTGGCATCCAAAGTAGTCTTTGCATTCTTGCAAAATATTTCAAAATTTACTTCAACTACGTGCAACTTGTCAAGTGATAAGCTCAATACCTGCATGGTTGGGTCACTTTCATCACAAGTGGGAAATAATTGGTAACTATTATCTAATATTTCTTTCCTCCACTTGTCCAAGTCCTTAGCTTTACCATCACCCTCCAAAATATGTGGCAACCACTTGGTGTCCATTCTTTCTAATGCCTGCATCTTCTCCTTCAGAATTGTGTCCAACCTCAATTGAAATTTGGCCACATCCTCAAAATGCTTCAATATGTCTGACACTGGTTTTAGCTCAGGAGGTGCATTTGTATCATACCTAGAACACCTAAGAAAATATCTGACCTCTCCAGTTCTAGGTAGCCACTTAGTTTTTATACTTAACAACCTCTTCTTATTAGACTCATGCTTCTCATAAGCTATCCTCAATTGTGAGTAAGACCTATAGGTCTCCTCCATCCTGGCCAAAATTTTGTCACCCTATTTTTGATCAAATTGGTGACCACATCCTTAACCTTGTTCTCCTTTTCTTCCTTCAATCTTTTGTTATCTGTTGCTGATGATTGTTAGTCATTACAACATGAATAAAAGTTTACACAACAAACCTTTATTATCTTGAAAAGTATGATCAATTTAGGATAAATTAATGACTCCAAGTCTCCATGGATTAGGTCATTATCATCTAACATTACTTAGAGGTTGATGTGTGTTGTTGTTTTCCATTCAGGGGCCTTACATGTTAGTCTGGAGTTGATGTATCTGGATATGCTCTACTAATCTTGCTCACTGTGAATTCTCAACAAAAGATGCTAATTCCTACAATCTTTCATCAGGATATGCATTTAATCATGTGACTAATCTATTCTTAACTTCACTTTTGCACATTAAATTATTCTAAATAATGTGCCTATAAGCTAATATTTGCATGATTTTTATTGTTATTTATGATTCTTTGCATGATATTTTAAATTATACATGCATTTAGCTCAAATATGCATACGATATTCATGTATCTATAAATTTCCTACATATTTACTCTATTCTACTTATCATTTTCAGTATTTTATAGTTGTGATGTTGGTGATTAGATGAAATAAAAATGAGAAAATAGAGTTTAAAGAATGAGATTCCTGAAATTACTTAACTAAGACCATTGATCCACATACATGTTCTGATACAGTAATGAAGAGAAGACAACTAAATCATACTTCAAATCTGGATGATCCAATGTAAATCTTCAAAGGGAAAGTTGACAACAATATGTAATAAAATGAAAGCACTTCTATTGAACGTAGCATTTCACCATTACATATACATAAATCAACTTGAAGATTACGTCAAGTTTACAATCAAGATGTAATTTGTAGCTTCATCTCCATCCAGTATGCTTTAGAACAAGTACATTTACAATGATCTAAAGAAAGAACCTTGCATAGTTCAATAATTTAGTCTTCATTAGTCTCAATAATCCGATCTCCTATCGGGTTTACAAAAATTGGCCCTCTTTTGCTAGATATGAAAATGGTTTTCCTCCCTACCAGATGTAAAAATAATTGGCTCTCTTTTTACAAATGACAAGTCATAGCCTTTTTATAGAACAAAGGCCAGAAAATGGTTACATTGATCGAATGGTCCAGATTGAAAGCATGTGGTTGCTAGTTGGCATCATACAGTTGGTAAAGAATATTCTAGCATCTTCAACTTGGTTCCCAGGATCTCTAGCTTGCATAGATAGCACATTTAGTGGTATCTTCTTTGGTTCATGTCACCCTTGTCTGTAACTTCATCCATTTTAATTTTCCTCTGCAGCATCCCCTTCTCTGCATTTGCATGCTCTATGTAACATCTTCCAAGCTCCAAATAGCTCCAGTATCCTACAACAGTCATACAAGAAATTAAACACAATTATTTAATAAACCTTTACATTTAACTATCATTTAGCAAGAAATGTGCATATCCTTAAGTGTGAAGGGGATATGGACATTAAGATGTTGTGAATATCAAGTTTGGGATATGTCCATATAGATATCTGGATATTGGGATATGTGAACATCCATATGGATATCCATGAGGATATGCCCATATGACGTCAACATGGGGTTCGTGTCACCCCTTGTTGACCAAAAATTTATCATCGGGTCCTAAATGTGTTTTCAATAAGTCAGGATGTACATATATGGATATTGAGTTCAAGGGTCTAGACATTATAAGGTCAAGATATCCCTCTGGTCAAAATATCTGGATGATGTCAGTACGAAAAAAGCCTTTTGTTGTGCAATAGGATGATGTCATCAGGATGAGGATATTGAGAAATATGACCCTCCTAATGTCGGGACTATGATGACATCATCATCATATCAGGTCCTCTTTCTATCAAGTTAGGATGATGTCATCATCATATTAAGGAAGATTGGGGATCATAAGAAATATGACCCTCTTTGGAATATGACTGTCCTGATGTCGGGCATATTGATGACATCAATAGGATATCGGGTCTTCTTTATATCAGGTTTGGATGACGTCATCGTCATATTGATGAAGATCAGGCATGTTAAGAAATATGACCCTCTTAGATCAAGATCATAAATGATGTGATCATCATGTCAGGTCTTTTATAAAGTGGAACAAGATGATGTCACCATCATGTTAATGAATATGAGGGATATTAAGAAATATGACCCTCTTGGATGTGCGCGGATACCTGACGGGTAAATAACTCTAGCATTTAAATTTGACATTTGTACATTTGTAGATGTCAGGTTTTCTTTGTTAAAACACATATCAAGGATATTGACAAATATCAGGGATATTAGGAAATATGACCCTCTAGGAATATCAAGTTTGACCAAACTTTGACTAACCATAACTTCTTACCCTTAAGGAATTTTAGGTTGATCCAAAAGGCAAACCAGCTTAGAATTTCACACTCTTTCATTTGGCAGGCCTTTTGAGGGAAGAATCATACTTTGGAAATTTGACTTCATATTTCAAGATCTGGACATGCTTGAGACTAGACATATGCATACTGATGAATGTCACTTTTACCATTACCACCCAGGGAGAGACAAAACAAGTAGAAGCAAAAAGTAAAAGGTTGGGTCCCTATTTTTCTAAGACAAAATGGGGCATGTTGTGTAACTACACAACAACTTGCCACCAAAGAAAACAATAAAAAATTAAATAATTCAACAGATGATAACAAATTAAAACATAATGTTCCAACTCTTACCAAACATAAGTAACCTGACCTTCCTAAATGATATCATGTTCATCAATATAACAATGCTGAGAAGGAATCAGGTGTGTGCATGTGATTTATATCCGTCATCTTGAAGATGAGTTGAAAACACTAGTGATGGGTGTTAAGCTACATAGTTTGGTTCATCCCTCATAGCCAACCTAGATAGAGCCTTGCTGCTAGTAGGCTTCCATAGCCCCGAAAAGGTTATTGTTGCAATTCCCCTAAGTAGAGCCCCACTACTAGTAGGTTTCCATAGCTCTGGTAGAGTTACTTAGATGTCCTAACTTTTATCCTTTTTGGATAGTCAATATATTTCTTTTTTCTTTCTTTTTTTTTGTATTCAATTTTCATATGATACATGATCATGTAAGCTCATTATGCAAGGTGTGATCACTTGTTGTTTTAGGTTGGGAATTGCAATGGTAGCAAGGGAAACCACTAGATTTTTCACTTAACACCTACACTAGTATGTTCAACAAACCCAAGGCTATTAGGTGAGTCATTGTGAGGATCTCCTTGAACAAGAAAAGTTACACTAATGAATAGGACATCATAGACCTGATCAAAAGTACCTATACTGACATGAGTTACAACCTATGTACGAACTTGTATTTATTTTATGAATTCTAACAATTTCACTAGTTTTCTAAAGTGAAAAGGTGCACTATCTTACCTGACCAAAACAAGGAATCAACAAAAACATAGCAAAGCACACACACAAAAGTAAGCAACTATACAAACAACTAACTACAAAAGGGAAACAAAGCAAAGCAAGATAGAAAAGAAAAACAAAGAAAACAACTACTCTACCAAACTATATACAAGACACTAAAAGGCAAACAAAACCCATGGTTAGGCCCACAAACACTTGTATTTGCATACTTCTTTAGATTATGCATGAGTATCATGGCATTAGTCATGGTTCTAGTCCTAGCAAATTCATCTTTGTATTCTGAGGAATATTCTTGTATTTTGAATTCACTATATTTAACAGAATAATCCCTAATGATCAATAATTGAGGAAGCTCATCATGTTCATGATTAATCCATATACACGTCTTATCTTTTGAATCACCATAATCAAAATAATATTCAACATCATTCACTATGGAAAGGAGAGATACAACTTGGTGTATTTCCTATTCTGTTGGACATGCTTGTCTACTGTCAGCTAGTCCTCCATTTGATGACTTTGCATTTTCTCTATTTAATTTCATGTCCTATCCTTCTTCAAATTGAAGAATATATGACTCCTGATGAATTACTTCTTCATCTATATCCAACTCTATTTCTTCATTCTATATGTTCAGTTGATCCTCAGGTTCAGGAAACACCTCAATGTTTTCATCAGTTCTCGACACATCAACACTTGAGTATCTTCATCATTAGAACATGATGCACATAAATCTATTGTTTCTTAATAAAGAAATTGTAAGGATGGATCAACATTTGATAGATAAGAATACTTCCCTGCTTCATCTTCAAAAAGGTGCTAAAGAGACATCTGATCATGCACAGCAATAACAACATTTTCTATATCTTCCATTTTCATGAATTGTTCATCAAATAGTCCAGTTTCACCATCCACTAGAGTATATAGTTCTATTGACCTGCAACAATCTTGGATTTGATCATTCAATTTAAAGAAATCATGTAATAAATCAGGAATTACTCTATTCTTTATGACTCCTTTAGTTGTCATAGAAACTTCTTTAGCAGCAGTGCATTTTAATTCTTTTATCACTTGTTTATGCTTCTTTATCCACTTATCCTCATCAAAACTATTAGGATCAGATCCAGAGACACAATCTTGAAATGTATTTCTTAATAATGCAATATATTTATCAAATGTATCAGGATATTCTAATCCTTTTGATTTACTATCTGATGACATAAAACAGGGAGCACTTTCTTCTCTACAATTTTCAAAAGATTCATACCTGCACTTTGCCTCATCCATATTTGATCTGTGATAGAGAAGTACAGAACTAGCAATCTCACCATAAAATTATTCAAGGAAACATGTTTTGTTATATTCATATGAATCTATTGGCCTCAAATGATGAAATATTCATGCATATTTTTCAGAGAATGCAATATTTTAGCTCAAATGTAGAAATTTAGACAAATTGTTTGTGAATATCAAGCTGAATATCCACAAGGAAGTGCTATTTATGATCAGATTCTGCAAATTATTGGATATTGGTGGAATCTTTACATAAATACTTAGGATTTAGAGTATTATTGAGAAGTTTGAAAGATACCACCTCACTTCAGATTCTTTGTTCAGCCCTCCTTCTAGCGCCAACTCTATTGCGTTAGAAAGGAGGGGCATGCAACTTGAGCAATATTGGAACAATTGTTTATAGGAATACCTTTAGATTTAAGGAATGCCCTCCTTCTAGCACCAATTCTATTGATGATGATGGTTAGTCTTTACAACATGAACAAAAGTTTACACAACAAACCTTTATTATCTCGAAAAGTTCGATCAATTTAGGATAAATTGATGACTCCAAGTCTCCGTGGATTAGGTCATCATCATCTAACATTACTCAGAGGTTGATGTGTGTTACTATTTTCCATTCAAGGGCCTTATGTGTTAGTCTAAAGTTTCATATCCGGATATGCTCTGCTGATCCTGCTCACTATGAATTCTCAACAAAAGATGCTAAATCCTACAATCTTTCATCAGGATATGCATTTAATCATGTGACTAATATATTCTTAAATTCACTTCTGCACCTTAAATTCTTCTAAATAATGTGCCTATAAGCTGATATTTGCATGATTTTTATTGTTATTTATGATTCTTTGCATGATATTTTCAATTCTACATGCATTTAGCTCAAATATGCATATGATATTCATGTATCTACAGATTGCCTGCATATTTACTCTATTCTATTTATCATTTTTAGTATTTTGCAGTTGTGATGGTGGTGATTAGATGAAATAAAAATGAGAAAATAGAGTTTAAAGAATGAGATTCCCAAAATTACTTAACTAAGACCACTGATCCACATACATGTTCTGATACAATAATGAAGAGAAGACAACTAAATCATACTTCACTAGGATATTCCACAAGTCTGCATGATCTAGTGCAAATCTTCAAAGGGAAAGTTGACAACAATATGTAATAAAATGAAAGCACTTCTATTAAACATAGCATTTCACCATTACATATCTGGAAATCAACTTGAAGATTACGTAAAGTTTACAATCAGGATGTAATCTGTAGCTTCATCTCCATCCAGTATGCTTTAGAACAAGTACATTTACAATGACCTAAAGAAAGAACCTTACATAGTTCAACAATTCAATCTTCAGTAGTCTCAGTAGTCCGATCTCCTATTAGGTTTACAACAATTGGCCCTTTTCTGCCAGATATGAAAATGGTTTTCCTCCCTGCCAGATGTGAAAATAATTGGCTCTCTTTTTACAAATGACAAGTCATATCCTTTTTATAGAACAAAGGCCAGAAAATGGTTACATTGATCCAATGGTTAGGATCCAATCATGATGATCCAATGGTCCAAATTGAAAGCACGTGGTTACTAGTTGGCATCATACAACTGGCAAAGAATATTCCAGTATCTTCAACTTGGTTCCTAGGGTCTCCAGCTTGCATAGATAGCACATTCAGTGGTATCTTCTTTGGTTCATGTCACCCTTTTCTGCAACTTCATCCATTTTAATTTTCCTCTTCAACATCCCCTTCTCTGCATTTGCACACTCTGTGTAACATCCTCCAAGCTCTAAATATCTCTAGTATCCTACAACAGACATACAAGAAATTAAACACAATCATTTAATAAACCTTCACATTTAACTATCATTTAGTAAGAAATGTACATATTCTTAAGTGTGAAGGGGATATGGATATTAGGATGTTGTGAATATCGAGTTTGCGATATGCCCATATAGATATATAGATATTGGGATATGAAAATGTCCATATGGATATCCATGATGATATGTCCATATGATGTCAACATGGGGGTGAGGTCAACCCTTGTTGACCAAAGATTTATCATTGGGTCCTAAACGTGTTTTCAATAAGTTAGGATGTGCATATATGGATATTGAGTTCAAGGGTCTAGATGTTATAAGGTTAGGATATCCCTCCAGTCAGAATATTCATATGACGTCAGTAAGAAGAAAGCCTTTCATTGTTGTGCAATAGGATGATGTCATTGGGATGAGGATATTGAGAAATATGACCCTCCTGATGTCAGGAATATGATGATGTCATCATCATATCGGGTCCTCTTTCTATCAAGTTAGGATGACATCTTCGTCATATTAAGGAAGATTAGGGATCTTAAGAAATATGACCCTCTTTGGAATATGACTATCCTAATGTTGGGCATATTGATGACATCAGTAGGATATTGGGTCTTCTTTATATTAGGTCCGAATGATGTCATCATCATATTGATGAAGATCAAGCATGTTAAGAAATATGACCCTCTTAGATCAAGATCATAATGACATCATCATCATCTTGGGCCTTTTATAAAGTGGAACACGATGACGTCACCATCATGTTAATGAATATGAGGGATATTAAGAAATATGACCCTCTTGGATGTGCGTAGATACCTGATGGGTAAATAACTCCAGCATTTAAATTTGATGTCTGCACATTTATGAATGTCAAGTTTTCTTTGTTAAAACACATATCAGGGATATTGACGAATATCAAGGATATTAGGAAATATGACCCTCTGGGAATATCAGGTTTGACCAAACTTTGACTGACCATAGCTTCTTACCCTTAAGGGATTTCAGGGTGATCCAAAAGGAAAACCAACTTAGAATTCCACTCTTTCATTTGGTAGGCCTTTTGAGGGAAGACTCATACTTTGGAAATTTGACTTCTTATTTCAAGATCTGGACATGCCTAAGACCAGACATATACATACTAATGAATGTTGCTTTTACCATTACCACCCAGGGAGAGACAAAACAAGCACAAGAAAAAAACAAAAGGTTGGGTCCCTATTTTGCTAAGGCAAAATGGGGCGTGTTGTGTAACCACAGAACATTATCCTCTTTCAATTCTCTAATCTCTGAAAGGAGAGGTTCTATATCTACTAGGAAAGATTCCACTGTTGGAATCACTGGTGAAGGGGATGAAGTAATAGCTCCCAATGATATTTGCTACTTCAACATGTTTATCTCTACAATTGCCTGAGCATAATTGAGTTGCATCTCATTGTGATCCTTTTGCAATTTATTAGTGACTGTTTCTACAAATTTTACACTATATACATTTAGGCTTGCACCATGGGGAGAAGGAGTATCAGATACTCTTTTTATTATTACATCCCCTACCAACTCCACCAATTCAACCATAGGCTTTTTATTATTTGGGGCTAGAGCCCATATTGCCAGTGTTTCAAATCTAGGGTTGAAGGCTGCACCAGAGAGAGCCTTTTCAATCTGTTCACTTGTCATATCTGAGTCATCTCTGGTGATTGTATCAAATGTGATGGCATCTGATAGGTTCTAGTGAGGAAGAAGCAAAATATTACTTTTTGCAACTAGTGCTCTTCTCTCCTCTGGGGTCATTGCACTTATGGATTGATGTACTTCTTTTAAGACCCTTTGAGTAATAGCATCATATTCTGTAGGGTCTGCTCCAACCTTAGCATCTTCAATCTTCTTTTGAAACTCTTCACTTCTTACTTTCAAAACATAACCCCTAAATTTAGGAGTGTTGACAAATTCATCATCTTCTAGGAATTTATTGCAGGCCATCACCTTGACATCTTCATTGTCCATAGCTGGGTTCCTCATTGTTCTCACTGCCCTATTCTCAATGGATGAATAAGGTCTCATTCTATCAGGGGAATTCACCTGAGGGCCAGTTTCTTGTACATGCTCCTCCTTCCCTTCTAGATTAACTATCTCAATTTCTTCAGGGTTTCTTGTTAGATCTAGGGCACACAACTGAGAGGGGGGGTGAATTAGTTGTACAAAAACTTGCTTCCAATTCAAACACTTAAATCCTCTTATTATTTAATAGCATATCAATTAATCACTCATGAAAGCATAAAGCATAAACACCAGAGCAGATACACATCAGCACATGAGACACCAAGATTTTGACGTGGAAAACCTGGTCAAGGGAAAAACCACGGGGTGATTAACCCAAGGATTATTCTCTATTAGAAGAATAAGAAAAAAAGATGGCACATGCCAATTAGGGCTCACTGCCCAAGCACAGTGCTCACAAGAGGCACATTGTCTACAAGAGACACACTGTCTACAAAGTAACAAGTATTACAAACTTGAACTGGATATTGACATCTTTACCATGTCTGGATCAGTTCCATTTAAGCCTGAAAACTCCTGCTCTGCCTTCACTCTTCTTCGCTATGCCACACTCATCCACACCAAGACACACTTCAAAATAAATTCACAATCCCTTATTTATACAAGGCATCGACTTAGGAACAATCATCTAAGTCACAAACACCTATAAGATCATTCGTAAGACGTGTAATACATCCGGTTGGCCTATTATAGGAAGAACACCAATATCCATGGTTATTCTTCAAATGCAAACCCAAGCTTCAATGCGGACCACCAATAAGAATTGTACATGATCCAAAGATCACCAAAACCTTTCCTGAGTCATCAAGAACATCCGCACTTTATCAGCTTACTGGAATTCTTCTCTTCTTCATCCAAAACTTCAAGAACACAGTCTGTCATCACTATCATAATGAAAAAGGTGCTTCTGGACCTCCAAACCATGAACAAATCTAGTTGTCACTTCACACAGACTTCTTCAACACTCCCTCCAATCCACAGAGTGAGATAATGCAATTCCGGAGCTCACCGGACCTTTCTGTGACCCTCTGTCACCTCTGAACACCTGCCGGAACCTATTCTAATTGAGCGACCATAACTTCTTCAGATCTTCATACAGACCTTTGAAATCTTGACTGGAACATCTCAAGACTCATATCTACAAACCCTTTAAACCGCATCCTCTGATCCTCAACCTATTTAGGACTTTTTCCTTCTTGTCATCACTATTCTTCACTGTTCCTAATTGAGACTTATTCTCTCAATATCCTTAGCACACAACTCATCCAATCCTTCTCATTAATGCAATATGAGTATGTTGACATCAATGACAACACTGGTTAACCTCATACTTGTAACATTTCTAAGTCAATAATTTTAGCCTTCTTGGCAGGGGAGGGACTAACTGATTCCCTTTTTACATCATGTCCTCTACTAGAGCTGCCAAGCTCATAAGTAGGTCTTTTTAGCAAGAGACACTGCTAGGCATGATAGCTTTTGTCATTGATGGAAACTAAGATCATCCCATCCATCAGTATAACATAATTTGTTCACACCAGAAGTTAGAATCAGAATTTATCTAAGTCCAGGTGGTTAGGAACAGAGCAGGTGACAGGGTCTGGTATCTTGGTCTGGATCTCTCCGTTGGAAAGGTATGGTTTGTTGCAGATCTAAGGTAGTTGTAATAATTATCAAGACACTCTAAATCCATAGTTTTTTCTTCCGGAGATGAAGGACTCAAAAGATATTAGCTTATGAGTATCGGGTCTCAGTTTGACAAAACAGACAAAAGAAGAACAAAGTGACCTTGCAAATGATCTTAACTCTAGATGTATAGAAGTTGTTTATTGGGCAATGTGTGATAATGAGTGATGGTAGCCAACATGATTGATGATCTATGAATGCAAGTCTTGATCCACATCTCATATTATGTATGGATCTAGTCGACAGAGTAGAGTACTCTACAAAGTTGTAAATGTTCTTGAAGCTGACTGGTAAAATAATTGTAGATCATTCTACGGATATATGTACCTAATGGAATTGGATGATTTTGGTGTGTGTATGTTGCGACTATGGAGTAATTGTGAAAAGAAGTAGAGTTCAATGTTCAGATGCTAGTAGAATGGTAAGAGGAGGAGAGTAAGGATGAAGTGTATCAAGTTAGTTTTCTATGTGTAACTGGAACTAAACTACAGCATTGATAGATGCCAAATATCAGTTCAAATATTTTATAACTCTTCTTTCTTGTAGGCAGTGAGCCTTCTTTTGAGCAGTGAGCTCTAGGCAATGAGCTTGAATGCATGTGCATTCACCATTGTAATACTTTTAATAGAGTATAATCTTTGTGGGTTAACCCCCACCGTGGTTTTTCCCTTAACCAGGTTTCCACATCAAAAATCTTGGTGTCAAGTGTACTATTTTTATTTCTACTCACGTGTTATTGATTAATGCTGAAATGTTTTGATTATAAGTTATAAAAGAAGATTAAGAGAAAGAGATTGTTAAATTGTGTGACAACTGATTCACCCCCCCTCTCAGTTATCTGGACCTAATTCAACAATTGGTATCAAAGCAAGGTTCCTTAAAAGAAGCTTAACAGCTTGAGGAAAGATCTTGGAAGAAGTTTTCAATGGGTTCACTAAAGGATCAACTTCAGCTGGCACTAAAAGATCTTGATCAGTCCAAAGCAAAAATATCTAATCTGAAAGATAAATTCAAAGATACTGATGATACCATTGAAATGTTAAAATATAAATTAAAGAAGTCTTTGGGAAGGAATAAGGAGCTACTTCTGTAATTATCCAGTTTAACTGAAGAAAATGGCATGAATGAAGCCTTGGAAGAAAAAACAAAGGAGTGTGATAAGCTATCAAAAGAAGGTGTTCTAAAAGTTGAGATGGAATCTAGGGCAATGAGGTTTACCAAAGAAATTGAGCAAAGGAAGAAGACTAAAGAAGATTTAAATCAAACTCTAAGAGAAAGAATTGATGAATGCTACAGATTGGATAGTATTGCTGGTCATCTAAAATCTAATCTACAAGAAAGCAAAGACAATGAAAGAGATCTTGAAAGACAAATAGTCATTCTTAGACATGATTTAGAAGTTGCAAATGAATACAAGGAGAAGTTTAAGATAAGTTCAGCTAAACTTGAAGCAATACTTGAGGGTCAGAAAAGGGCTAAAGACAAGCATGGTCTTGGATATGAGAAAGGTGAAAGCTCCAGATCTGGACAAAGAAACTTTCAACCAAGGAATGAGAGAAACAGACCTAGAAGACCTCTGATAAGATAGCCTAATGCTCAAAGGTATCCTTCTTTCAATGGAAATTGTTTCAAGTGCAATAAATTTGGTTATAAAGCCACTTAATGCAAAAGTAGAGTAAATCAAAATAATCCATCCTTCTCTAGACAATGCTTCAATTGTAAGAGGTATGGTCATAAATCCAATGAATGTAGAGGTATGATAATGAATGACTCATCAAATAGAGGAAATAGGAATTCTTTCAATGGCAAATGTTTTACATGCACTAGATTTGGACATATGGCCAATCAGTGCAAATCAAGAGGAAATCAATCAAATGGGCAAAGAAATGTTGTGTGCTTCCATTATAACCAATCCAATCATTTTGCAAGATTTTGCAGAAGTAGGACTAATGAAGGAAAAGGTCCTGTGAATAGAAAACTAGATGAACAGAGACAAGACAAAGGCGAAAGAAAAATTGAAGAGAATGAGATCCAAAATGAAATAAGTGAGACATGGGTGAAGAAAGCAATTGTGAACCATAGTGATGGGTCCGCACTAGAATCTAGTGTAGATAATTCCTCAGGTAATTAAATTAAGATCTCTAGCTTAGGGGGAGCTGCAATAAAAATCAAAATCCCCTAGCCATTTAGCAAGTGCCTGAATCTGGCACTGTGAGAAAAGAGATCTTGGATTGTTTCAGATCATTTGAAATGATTTCTGGAAGAAAAAAAGTGGATATGCCAGATTACGAAATAATTCATGAGAAACTATTTAACAACAGAGTAACTGGATGTACTAGGGCAGAGCATTTATTACAAAGACAAATTAAGAATTGCGGAGCATAAAAGGGTCATTCATTCCCCAGTCAGATCACTTTGCATCAGAAGAAAGGAAGAAGTGAAGAAGTGAATGAGATCTAAGCTGAGAATTCCCAAGAATTGAAGCGCGAAGAGGATCCTCAAGAAAAACCCTATCTTGTAGAACAAGGTATTTCTATTTTCTACAAAATCTCTTTGATTCTCAATCTCTGCAAACTGCTACACCTTTAGTTGTTGATTTCATTGAAAGGCCCCGTCCTAAATTTAAGAAGCATCCTTACAAATCTATTGAAGTTGAACCACTAGGTGCCTTTTTGGGTGTTCCATATGGGGTTTTACATGTTGAAGACATTAGATCATACATCCACTATAACACAAATGAATTTGGAAACTTGAGACTCTTGGATTTGCTCAACAACTACTTAATTGATGATAGCCATAAATTGAAACCAGAATACAAAGCCCTAGAAAGAAAACACTTTCTGCAAGTCATTAGGTTTCTAATATTTGATGAAAATGAATGGGTTCATTATGTATTGAACTGAATACATAATGAGTTCATGTGGCTATTGAAACCATTTAAGATTACAAAGGATATTATCAAGACTGTAACTAGGTTAAATTCCTTCGGCAGATTACCCATGCTGAAAGTCGTGAAAAACCAGATAGTGACTGAAGCTACTGGTGCCAAGTTTGACAAAAGGGCAATGACCATCAATGATATAATAGAACCTGATGTCAAATTTACCTCCATGGTGATTGGGTACAAGATTTACCATTCTAGCAGGGAAAATTCTATCTCCAAAACTGCAATATATGCAGCCTATCAAATGGTAAAGGAAAATGCTAATTATGATCTTTGTGAGCTACTATAGAATCAATTGATTAAGAATTTGAGCAAAATAAAGAAAGATAGGAAAAATACCTTCAAATATGGTTCCTTGATTTTATGCTTGTTCTTCTATTTTATGAATGACGTACCTAGAATTCAAGGTGTGCATTGGACAACTGACAAACCAGTAGCATGACAAATAAGAGATCACCTTCTCAGCCTTGGTGACTCCCAAGCCCAAAAGACTGCCATTTGGAGCTACTTCAAAAACTTCCAAAGTTTAATGCAAGCAAGGGAGAGAATCCCTAAATCAATTGTGGAGAAGTATGAAAATGACATATGTTTAATGGTTGACATAGATTAGTGCTTGATGGAAGATGTAGAACCAAGGATAGTTTGGATAATGCCTATAGGTTATGAAGTGGATGGAAGAGTTTTGGATATGTATGCTCAACATCTTTAGAGCACACCTAAAGATACCTTTGTCGAAAGGTTTGGAACCTACAAGGAACTAAGTCTAAAATCGCATGTGGAGCTCAGACAGCCAGAGACCAAGAGGAAAGTACAGAGACAAGTTGAAAGGTATGCTGAGAGCATTGGCCTAACCAAGGAGGTAGTAAAGTAGAATAGAAAAAGAATTGAAAAGATGAAGAAAAGAAATGAACAGACTACAGAAGAAAAAGTGGAAAGTGAACTGGTAGTCTCTTCAGAAGTCCCACCAAGCTCCTCAAGGAAGACAAGGAGTTTTGTAACTCTTGCTGAACAACTCAAGTCCACTTCCACTATGAAACCGAAAGCCACTCCATCTAGTGATGGAGGGAAAAGAAAGAAAACCAGGGCCACAAGAACCCACATGAGGACAAATGATGATGAGGAGACAGAGACAGATGAAGAACTAGAAGAAATAAGATCCAAGAAAGCCAAAACTTCAAAGACTTCTGAAGACCAGCCTTCTGAAAGCAATAAGGCTAGTAAAAAACAAGTAACTGATAAGGTTGCTATGACTATTGATGAAATTATAAAAACAATCATTATTCATGGAAATTTAAAACCTATCAGAGTTTACTATGATAATTTTGATCAAGCAAATAAGAAAAGTTTGGAAGATGCCATTATCATATATTTGAATAAATTCAATAGAGCGCTGTTGGAAATTTTACAACTCCCTAAAAGTTTAAGGAAAGTACTAGAAATGAGGAAAGAAGCAGCTAAGGATAAAGACATGGAACTTAGAGAGTATGTTCTCTCCACTTTGTGCCCTGTGATGACTAGAAGAGAAGCACACAAAATCCTCAGAGAAGTTAAAGATAAATTCAGAAGCAAAGTTTGGATGAACAAACTAATGCTTGGTGAAACTGAGGAAATTACAAAATAAATAGAAGAAATTCCTAGAAAGGCTTTAGACAAAGATAAATATTATATTATTTTAGAGAAACAAGTAGAAGAAGTCAATCCTCCAGTTCTGGAACATGAAGCTCCAGAAGGATAGATTAACAAAAGAATTGATGACCAAGGTGTTAATTATAGATCCTCCAGAGTTAACCTATGAAGAGACTAAGGTTGGATTTGATTCATCAGATCTAAATGTTGGAGAAGTCCGGGAAGAGGAACAAGTCAATCAGGAGGACATAGATATGATAGACAAAATAGTTGATGTAGGAGTAACTCCTCCACCTGATCATTTTGGAAAAGAAGAGGATATTGCTACTACACGAAGCCCTTTGGATCATGTAGCAAGTTGTGAACAAATAGGAAAGAGTTCCTTTGTAGAGAACATAGAGAAAAATAAATCAAATTAAGAGGAGGAAAAAGGAAAGAAAGACAAAGCAGAAGAGGATGGTGCAAATGTTGGAACACCTGAAGTAGATACTAAGAAATCTGATGAATAAAAGGATGGTTTAGAAAATATTGCAAGAGACACTACAAATGCAGTGAAAAATCTTCTTGAAAAAGAGATGATTAAGCTTGATGAGCTTGAAATACTCCAAGGATTAGCCAATCCAGATGCTCTCTCTCCAATTCAATTGATGAAAATAGCATCATTCACCCAAGTAAAGGCTAGAGAAAAGATGTTAATGTTCCACATGGAGGACAATGAGCTAATGGGGCTTTCAACCAGGATTTTGGAGAAGTTAATGCCTTCCTACCAAAAGAGTCCATCTGATTCCCCATCTAGACATATGAAAAATCTTATAAGTTCTGTAAATACTCATTTTGTATCCTTTGAAAAATCTACAGAGGCAAAGGTCCAGAAAGAGTTTTTGGATAAGAAATTTAGTGAAGTATAGAATCTAATAGGAAATGATAGGATGATTCTCAGCATTAGCATAATGAGTATTCAGAATGATTTGAATGATGGAAGAGATATGTACAAATTCTATCTATCATGGCCTAAAATTAGTGAGGATATTGAGAAGAAGATAAAGGAGCAAGAACAGAAATTGTCAAATCTCTCACAAACTTTTGATCCTCTAACAGTTTCACCTATAAGTCAGGAATGTCAAGTAATTATCTTGATAGATGAGATAAAGAGGCTCGGTAAAGAAAAAAGTAACATTATGAAGAGAATGTGTGAGCTCCAAGAATTAATTGCCTCCAAGTGAGAAACTATGTTTAATGCCTTATTAGAATCTCAGACTGCACTTCAGATAAGTAATCCTTTGGATCTGACAAAGGTAGAAGCATATGCATTTTTGTTAAGTGGGCACATCTCTATCTTGGATGAAATAAAGAGTACTTGGGCCTCTAAACTTGTGCAATTGAAAAACAATTTTACAGATATTCTCAAGTTCATGTGAATAAAACTTAATGATTACTTGTACATATGTGGTTCTATATACAATTTTTTGGAGAATTTTGGCTTACAAACCCCACTAACAAAGGGGGGGTGAAGTTCAGTGAAAAATGAGGAATCTAGCTAAGGGGGAGCACCGGAAAGTAGTGTGAACAACAATATGGAGCATAAACTAAGGGGAGCTATTTCAACTCTTAGTCATTTTTCACTAAGTGTTGCTATCAATGCCAAAGGGGGAGATTGTTGGCAAGAGACACTACTAGGCATGATAGGTGTTGTCATTGATGGCAACTAAGATCATCCCATCCATCCGTATAACACAATTTGTTCACACTAGAAGATAGAATCAAAATTTATCTAAGTCTGGGTAGTCAGGAATAGAGCAGGTGATAGGGTCCGGTATCTTAGTCCAGATCTCTTCAATGGAAAGGCATGGTTTTTTGTAGATCTAAGGTAGTTGGAAGAATTGTCAAGACACTCTAAATCCACATTTTTATCCTCCAGAGATGAAGGACTCAAAAGATATTAGCTTCTGAGTATCAGGTCTCAGTTTGACAAAACAGACAAAAGAAGAACAAGCTGACCTTGCAAATGATCTTAACTCCGGATGTATAGAAGTTGTTTATTGGGCAATGTGTGATAATCAGTGATGGCACTCGACATGATTGATGATCTGTGAGTACAAGTCTTGATCTAGATCTCATATTATGTATGGATCTAGCTGACAGAGCAGAGTACTCTACAAAGTTGTAAATGTTCTTGAAGTCGACTGGTTAAATGATTGTAGATGATTCTATGGATATATATACCTAATGGAATTGGATGATTTTGGTGTGTGTGTGTGTGTTACAACTATGGAGTAATTGTGAAAAGAAGTAGAGATCAAAGTTCAGATGCTAGCAGAATGGTAAGAGGAGGATAGTAAGGATTAAGTGTATCAAGTCAATTTTCTATGCTTAATTGGAACTGAACTCCAATATTGATAGATGCCAAATATCAGTTCAAATATTTTGTAAATCTTCTTTCTTGTAGGCAGTGAGCCTTCTTTTGAGCAGTGAGCTCTGGGTAGTGAAGTGGAAAGCATGTGCATTCCGCATTGTAATACTTTTAATAGAGTATAATCTTTGTGGGTTAACCCCCACCATGGTTTTTCCCTTAACCGGGTTTCCACGTCAAAAATCTTGGTGTCAGGTGTACTATTTTTATTTCTACTCATGTGTTATTGATTAATGCTTAATTGTATTGATTATAATTTATAAAAGAAGATTAAGAGAAAGAGATTATTAAATTGTGTGACAACTGATTCACCCCCCCTCTTAGTTGTTTAGACCTAATTCAACAGGTCTCTCTTCTCCTGCAAGGATAGAGGAAATCAACTGCTCTGCATTGTCTAGCATTTTCTCAATTTTTTTGGATTGGGTCTTGCACTTCTGCAAATGCCACTAAATATGTAGGATTTATGCTTTTCTTCATCTTCTCACTTGTCATGATAGTGTCCCACTTAATCCTTAAGTGGTGGACATCATTCATTGTGAAACAATTTCTAGCAATATCATCATTGTAATCCACCTGGGGAAAATACTTGGACCTTCCCTTGCTGACTCTTACTCTACTGATGAAGCCTTTAGGGTCAAAATGCCTTGGATGTTCTAAATACATCCCAACACATTGCATGGTTGAATAAATTTGATCTAGTCCACTCTTATAAGAAATAAAAAAATCATAGAATCTGAGGGAAGAAGGAAAGAATGAACCCTTCTTGTGGTTCCTTAGGTGCTCTTTGTCAGAATCATTTAGCTACCTAATAATCTCTAAAAATGCCACCCTTTTAGGTACATATTTAGGTAGTATATGAGGTGGGGTCTCATATCCATAGACTCTAATGCAAGTAGTATTATCATGAAAGAACCAATCACCTCAATTGTGATAAATTCCAAGGTGAGGAGTCATGTCTAGAGGCCTTAAGAAGTCTAGTACATTAGGATGTAGCCTTTCACCTTCTGGTTCCAAAAACCCAAGGATTCTCCTCACAAAATACTCTTCAAAGATGACATAATCTACTATAGTGAATGCATATCTAGCATACATGTCCATAGTTGTTCCAGCAACATATTTCCTTGAGCATATGTACTCTTAACATGTAGATTTTGGTGCTACATTCCAGATAAAGTAAATGAGAACATGTGTCACAACAAGGAATACCATGTGAATTCGACATGGACATCCTACTTAGATAGATTATTCTTATTTTTTGTCATTTGTTCATGCATATGGTCAGCAATGTAAGTTGCATAATCATATGGCTCTCTGACATCTTGATTCTGAATATCAATTTCTATCATCATTAAAGAAACAAACATTCTATCTAAAGCATCCCTGCCCAATACCTGAAACAAACTGTGATAAGTCCTGACAAAATAATCCATAAACATACTGCAGTGAAAGGGCTCCTTCTCAGTATCTAAAATCTTCATTAGTTTACAATCAACACCCTTTAGCCTGTTCTTGGCTAGGTTGTAATCCCTATAAGCACATTTCATAGTCTGGTATTTCCTCTTCAAAGTGGCAAGGTAAAGTGGCTTGCTAGCTACAAGGTCTAAATTGAATATGGTAGCAATAAATCCTTTGGTAAGCTTGATAATTTTTAAACCATTTCTAATTACAACTATCCTTGTAGCTGGGTCATACCTCAACACTGCTGCCCTAACTAGGTCAGGGTTAGGGAAGACATTGGAATAGATAAGCTTGGCTAAATCATACTTCTAGGCATGACAAATAGGGGCCTTATAGTTTATTCTTTTATGCCAATGCTCAAACATGATCCAATCAGGGATAGGCAATATGGCGTCCCGACAATTATAGCAATAATCAAGGAATTTATCTTCGGGCCCACCTGGGCCATGTAATTTCAAGGTTGTCCTAGCAGAACGAGGGAACTAGATCATGAGATCCTTGTCTAAGCTACGTTTGGAGGTGGAGGGTTGACTAGCTTGACTCATTTTTTCTAGCTTATCTTAACATGCTAGGGCTTCTCTTTCAGGCAATTAACTACTTCTCAAATCAAAAGGCCAACTCAAAACAATGGATACAGGGAAATAGAATGAACTTACTAGTTTGACTTGCAAAGTTCTGAATTATCACTTTTCATTTTCTTAGGAATCCTCTGCATGCCTAAAAGTTGTATGTGCTTGAAGAAATGATGCGTGAAGGCCTAAATTATCTTTCTCTTAAGCTTCATAGCCTAGCCTCTAATGCATTAATGGAGGTAGCCTTAGATTTATTCTTCATTCGTGCTATAGTGCACATCCAATGTTCATTGCAAAATTTCAAACCTGTGTCGTTGATTTGAATTCCTCCTTGCAAGATCTACGAGCAACAATTACCCATGAGATTTGAAAATCTCGATCATCATGTTGAAAAGTCTTTGGCCAATCAAGATAGGCCATATCAGATATACCTTCTTTGTAAATCACATTACTTTATGTCTAGATTGAACACATGGCACCATCTCGCAGCATTGTAGCTAGAGATGGCCCACCACTTACCTACCACATGCAGGTGGGATAAAGTCTCCATGCATCCACCTTTCATTTGATTTTCACTTCTTAAATAAGAGAATGCCACATGTCACCATCTCATGACCATACAGTGCAATTTCCATCCTTTAAGATTCCCTTGTGATGAAGCGCAGCCGTCGGATTAAGTCTTTCTCTGTGGACCACCTTTATACTGACAGTTGGCAACATGGAACTGGTTAATGCAGGATTCTTAGTGGAATAGGATGTCAACATAGATTCTTGGATAGGTGTCATCCTATTGCAGCCACACAATGGGGTAATGATGTCACTAATGACACACTGCAACACTATGCTATCCACTTTAGTAAGCCTAAAGGCTTAAGGGAAGACTTAGGACATTTGATTTAAAATTTTATGGCTACTAGCGTGAAGACCTAAAACATGGGACCGGTCACTTAATGCATACAGAGGCTCAAGGTTACAACTCAAAGGACCGAAAATTGACTACAAGCATTCAACATAAATTTAGAACATAAAGTGCATGACCTCGTGGATTAGGGCAAGAAAGATTCTAAAGGCAAACACTTATGATGCAGATTTGAAACCCTAAACCATAAGCAAGGACCATTAGGGAGTACTACAACCACTTTCAAGATGGAGGAGGTGGTTGCTTCACTACTTTTAGAGGAAATGCAGAGGAAATCTTCTGAGATGGCTAAGGAGGCCCTTGTTGTTTGAGGCAGATCAGAGGAGAAAGACAAGAAGAAAGATAAGAAGCCTAGATCCAAGTCAGAGGGGAGATTAAAGTCTTCAGGTAAAAATTCCAAGGTGAAGTGCTAGAATTGTGGGCAAACTGGACACATCCAAAAATAATGCAAAGAGGAGAAGAAGAAGAAAAAGGACAACTCTTCTGATAATGATTCTTCTCAGAGCGATGTAGATGCCTTCATAGAAGCCTTGATGACTTAGGCATCAAATGATGTTTGATTAATTGACTCAGGTGTATCCTTTCACATGACCTCGCATAGGGATTAGTTCTTAAAGTATGAGAAGTATGCTGGTGGAAGGGTGTATCTAGGCGATGATTCTCACCTAGAAATTGTAGGTCATGGAAGAGTCAGAATTTGGTTTCCTAATGGAAGAGTGAAGGGAATTTATGGTGTAATGCATATACTAGCTATGGTTTGAAATTTACTTTCTGTAAGTAAGCTTAATGATGCTAGTGTACAAGTCTCTTTCTTGAATGGTGTTTGTAGAATGACTAGAGGGTCTATGGTGCTAGCAAAGGGTGCACAAATTGGTACTTTGCATAAGCTGGATGCACATACAGTTCAATGTAATAGTGCTTCTGTAAAGTCAAGTAAATTTGATCATGTTGAGAAGGAGGATGTTGTTCTTATGGGTGCTAATTCTTTGGATATCAAGCTTCCAGCAAAGAAGACAATGTTGTGGCATCAAAGACTCAACCACATTGGTGAAAAAGGCTTAAAAGCCTTGAAAAATAAAAGTCTAGTTGATGGGCTTGATGATTGTAATCTTGAGTTTGATTTTTGTGAACATTGCATATATGAAAAGCAACACCATGTTTCTTTTTATTCTAGTCCTCATAAATCTTCTAGAATTTTGGATTATATTCATTCTGATGTATTTGGTCTATAATGTTCCTTCATTATCAAAATTTGTGTATTTTGTTTCGTTCATAAATGATTATTCGAGAAGGACATTTGTTTATTTTCTCAAAAGTAAAACTAAAGTTTTTAGTTGATTTAAGGAATTTAAAACCTTGGTAGAAAATCAGATTGGTAGAAAAATTAAGTGTTTGAGGATGGATAATGGCAGTGAGTTTTGTTCTGCAGACTTCAATAAGTTTTGCGAGGATCACAAAATTAACAGACATAGGACAACTCCTTACATGTTGGGAATTAAGGTGTCTCAACCTTGGTAATTCCTTGTATTATTTCATTGTATTTATTTATTTATTGCCTATTATTGTAATTAGGATGCAAATCCTTATTGTCATCTTTTGGGAGTTGGGACAATGATGTGTCATCCTACGTGGAAGGTGACAACATGTAAATTTGTCCTCACATGAGGAGATAGGCATCCCACTTAGTGGTAGGAATATTTTTCCATGTGTCAGCATCTTGGATAGTGTGTAAGAGAATATTGACCGAAACGTTTATGACAGATTCCTATGACAAATCTATGATGCGTAAGAGTCATAAATGGAACATTCTATGATAAGTGAAGACATGTGTAGCAAGGCATCTTGGAAGAAGGCATCTTTGGGTGCCCCAAGGAGTGTTATAACATGTTGTAAGATAATATGTTATTTTTAGCCTATGTATGAAAGATTCTTTTACAGCTGTAAGATATGACAACTATGACGGATTCTATGATAGTTGTAAGTGTCATAAGAGTATCTGTCATTGCCCAACTTGGGAATAGGCAACCTCTTTGGGATGGGGTGATATGACAAGTGTCATGAGCAATCTACAGTGTTGGACAAGTGTCCCCATGCATGGATTTTGGGCCATGAGGCCATGTTGGACGTCCATCTCAAGATAAAGCCATTTTTTGCCTTGTATCTTCTATATAACCATGTGCTTTTGAGAGGAGATGTATTATGTGATTGAGAGGTACTATTATGCTACTAGATTATCTCCAGATACAAGTGTCAAAGACTCCTGCAAGAGCATTAGCTTTATAACTGTAATGTAAACCTCATTGTTTAGATAATACATTTGAGTTGTGTTTTGGAGTGTGGGGTTTTTCACCCGTAAGGGTTTTCCCCACATATATCTTCTCTCTCTCTCTCTCTCTCTTTTGTCTTCATTCTTGTGTTGTGTATTTCTACAATATCTCCATTGTTGTGTTAAACATTCTATAATTCTAAAGGTTAAAAAGAATTTGCACTCATCTCTCCTCATTAGATTAGTGTAAGAAGCGATTTCCGTAGACCTAGATTCTTTTCAGTTGGTATCATAGCTTGATCACCTTTGGTCCTAGTTATTAGGTAGGGGTTTTTTGAACTAATGTTAGGTTGAGTGGGAGCTTTGTGTGGAGTATTCTATAATCTTGTTGTAGGAAAAGAGATGGTAGGCACATCCGAAAGATTAGAGGTGGAGAAATTCAATGGCACTAATTTTGAGTTATGGAAACTTAAGATGGAAGACATGATTGTTGATCAAGACCTATGGGAAACTATATCCGGTGTAAAACCAACCACAATGGCACAAGATGATTGGGATCTCAAAGATCGAAAGGCTAAGGGTCTCATAAGATTTTGTCTAGCTGATTTTGTCCTATTGAATGTCCATGAGGAGAAGACCATGAAAGACCTTTGGAAGAAGCTAGGTGATGTTTATCAAGCTAAATCCCTAGTGAACAAGCTTTTTTTGAGAAAGAAGTTGTATTCTCTGAGGATGGAGGATGGAGGATCAGTTGTAGATCACCTGAATCCTTTCAACATGTTAGTTGTACAATTGACATCCGTTGGTGTGAAGATGGAGGAGAAGGATCATTGTATGACCTTGCTTTGTTCTTTGCCAAACTCATGGGATCATCTTGTTATGGCTATTAGGAGCACCACATCCACATTCAAAATGGATAACGTGGTATCTTCATTGTTATGTGAAGAGATGCGGAGAAAGTCTTCTGAGGCAGCCAAAGAGGCTCTTGTGGTTCATGGAAGACCCAAGGAGAAAGGGAAAAAGAAGGACAAGAATGATGAGAAGGGCAGATCCAAATCCCATAGAAGATCTAAATCTCCTGGAAAGTCCAAGGCTCTCTGTTGGAACTATGGAAAAACTAGGCATTTCTAAAAGGAATGCAAAGAGGAAAAGAAAAAGAAGAAGAAGAAGAATGCCCCAGATTCAAATTCTGACAAGTCACAAGATAATGGTGATGCCTTCATTGTAGCCCTAGCCACTCATGCATTTGATGATGTGTGGTTGATTGATTCTAGTGCATCACTCCACATGACCTCGCATCGAAGCTGGTTCATGAAGTATGAAGAGTTTGATGGTGGAAGAGTGTACCTGGGTGATGATTCTCATCTAAAGATTGTTGGTCGTGGAAGAGTCTCAATCTAGTTCCTAGATGGATGAGTGAAGGGGATCTCTAGGGTTATGCATATCCTAGGCTTGGCACAAAACCTTCTTTCTATAAATAAGTTGAATGATGCAGGTGTGTAGGTTGTCTTTTTGAAGGATGGATGCAAGATGACTAGAGGATCTATGATGCCTGCAAAGGGTACTCTATTTGAGCTGAAGGCATGCACTTCATAGTGCAATAGTTCTTTTGACTTGAAGAAAAGAGCTGCAGTCACTTCATCCCCACCATTTGAACAAGCAGTGAAGAAATCTATTGTAACAAATTCTGATGGTAGTGCACATGCTTTGGAAATTAAACTTCCTACTGAAAAGATGATGTTATGACATAAGAGATTTGGCCACATTGGTGAGAAGGGTCTTCAAACCCTAAAAAATAAAAACATCGTTGATGGGTTAAATGATTGTAATCTTGAGTTCAACTTTTGCAAACATTGTATATATGGAAAGCAAAACCGCATTCAGTTTTACTCTAGTTCTCACAAGTCTTCTGGTGTGTTGGACCTTATTCATTTTGATGTGTTTGGTCCTGTTAGTGTTCCTTCAATTTCCAAATTTGTATACTTTGTATCTTTTATAGATGATTACAGTAGAAGGACATGGATTTATTTTCTCAGAAGCAAGACTGAAGTCTTTTGTTGGTTCAAAGAGTTTAAAGCTTTTGTTGAGAATCAGACTAGTAAAAAGTTGAAGTGTTTGAGAAATGACAACGGTGGTGAGTTTTATTTGGTAGAGTTCGATAAGTTCTATATAGAGCAAGGGATTGAAAGACATAAGACAACTCCGTACACCCCACAGAAAAATGGAGTTGTAGAGAGGATGAACATGACATTGATGGAGAAGGCTAGGAGTATGCTTAGTGGAGCAAGCCTCGAACAAAAGTTTTGGCCTAAAGCTGTAACCACTGCTTTCTACCTGGTAAATAGGTCTCCTACATCAACTCTTGTTGGTAAGACACCTATGGAGGTGTGGTCTGGTAAGAAGCCTTTAGTTAGACATCTTCATGTTTTTGGTTGTGAGGCATATGCACATGTACCTAGGGAGAAATGGTCTAAATTGGAGAACAAGGCTGTTAAGTGTATTTTCATTGGCTATGGTGTTAGTGTGAAAGGATACAAGCTTTGGGATCTTGTGGTTGAAAAAGTGTTGTATAGAAGAAGTGTTATCTTCAGAGAGATAACACCTTCTCCCATTGTTCTACAGCCAGAAGAGACATAAAAGAAAGAGGATGTGATTCAGTTTCCTTCTACCCCTGAGAAGACTGAACTGACAGACCCTGTGAGACCTGATGATGAGGAGAGCTCTAGCATCTCTGAAAGTTCAAAATAAGAAGAAGAACCTCAACCTCAGCCATTGAGAAGGTCTACACAAACAAGGAAGCAACCTGATAGGTTTGGTTATTCATTTCTTGATTTTAGTTGTACTTTTTCTTTGCTTACAAACACTAATGAGTCTAGAACTGTGAAAGAGGCTATGAGCATGAAATATGCTAGTTCCTGGGAGGAGGCCATGGAAGATGAGATGGATTCTTTGGAGAAGAATAAAACATGGGACTTGGTGCCTTTGCCTAAAGGACCAAAACTTGTTAGATGCAAATGGGTGTTTAAGAAGAAATTTAGTGCAGATGGTAGTGTTGAAAAGTACAAGGCTAGATTGGTTGCGAAGGGGTACTCACAAGTGGAGGGAATTGATTATGGTGAAATTTTCTCTCCCATTGAAAAGATGACATCTATTCAGTTATTTTTATCTCTTGCAATAGATTATGATTTAGAGGTGGAGCAAATGGATGTGAAGACAACATTTCTTCATGGTGATTTGGAGGAAGAGATTTACATGTCACAGCCAGAGCATTACATAGAGAAAGGTAAAGAAAATTTGGTTTACAAGTTGAAAAAGTCTTTGTATGGTTTGAAGCAGTCTCCTAGGATGTGGTACTTGAAGTTTGATGCCTTTGTGTTGTTAGTTGGATTTTTGAGATCAAAATCAGATCATTGTGTGTATTACAAATTTGATAATGATCGCATTCTCATTATTGCATTGTATGTTGATGATATGTTGTTAATTGGGAATGGTAAGAATATGATTTCTAATTTGAAGTCTTAGTTGTCAACATAGTTTGAGATGAAAAATCTAGGGGCAGCTAGGTACATTCTAGGAATTGAAATTAGAAGAGACAGAGCTAATAGAAAACTTTAGTTAAGACAGAGTAAGTATGTGAAGACCATGTTGGATAGGTTCATCATGGCAGATTGTAGACCATTGTGCGTTCTTGTTTCTTTGGGGACAAAGTTGTTTGTTAATGATTGTCCAAAATCTCCTAGTGAGGTGGAGGACATGAGTAGAGTACCTTATGCTAGTGCTGTTGGTAGTTGATGTATGCTATGGTTTGTACAAGACCAGACATTGCCCAAGCAGTGGGAGTCCTTAGTCAATTTATTGCTAATCTTGGATGGGTACATTGGGATGTAGTTAAGAGAGTGTTTAGATATTTGAGGGGTACTTCTGATTATTCCATATGCTATCATGGTAATCCTACAGGACCTCCACATTTAGTTTATATTCATGGATTTGTGGATTCTGATTGGGTGGATGACATTGACAGCAGGAGATCCACCAGTGCCTATGTGTTTACTATGTTTGGTGGTGCAATTAGTTGGTTGAGTAAGTGGCAACCTGTGGTCACTTTGTCCACAATAGAAGTTGAGTATATGGCAGCAACTCATGCTTGCAAGGAAGCCATTTGTCTTAAGAGATTGTGTTCAGATATTGGTGTTGATGTAGGGCAGATTAAGATTTGTTGTGACAGTTAGAGTGCAATTTGCCTAGCAAAGAATCTAACTTTCCATGCTAGAACAAAGCATATTGATGTACAGTTTCACTTCATGCAAGACATGGTAGAGGATGGGAAGGTGAATTTGGAGAAGGTAGACACTTTGAAGAATGTTGCGGATGCATTGACGAAACTAGTGGGCACATAGAAGTTTAGATGGTGTTCGGAGTCTATGGGCCTCTCAGCCTATAGCAGTTAAATCCTACTATTTCCATTGGCTCATACAAGGTGTTCGACAAGTGGGAGAATGTTGGGAATTAAGGTGTCTCAACCTTGGTAATTCCTTGTATTATTTCATTGTATTTATTTATTTATTGCCTATTATTGTAATTAGGATGTAAATCCTTATTGTCATCTTGTGGGAGTTGGTACGGTGATGTCTCCTCCTACGTGGAAGGTGACAACATGTAAATTTGTCCTCACATGAGGAGATAGGAGTCCCCCTTTGTGGTAGGAATATTTTTCTATGTGTTGGCATCTTGGATAGTGTGTAAGGGAATATTGACCGAAATGGTCATGACAGATTCCTATGACAAATCTATGACACGTAAGAGTCGTAAATTGAAGATTCTATGACAGGTGAAGACGTGTAGTAAGGCATCTTGGAAGAAGGCATCTTTGCACACCCCAAAGAGGGTTATGACATGTTGTAAGAGAATATGCTATTTTTAGCGTGTGTATGATAGATTCTCTTACATTTGTAAGAAATGACAGTTATGACAGATTCTATGACAGTTGTAAGTGTCGTAAGAGTATCTGCCATTGCCCAACTTAGGAATAGGTGACCTCTCTGGGATGGGGTGATATGACAAGTGTCATGAGTATTCTATAGTGTTGGACAAGTGTCCCTAGGCATGGATTTTGGGCCATGAGGCCATGTTGAACGCCCATCTCAAGATAGAGCCATTTTTTACTTTGTATCTTCTATATAAACAGGTGCTTTTGAAAGGAGATGTATTATGTGATTGACAAGTACTATTATGCTGCTAGATTATCTCCAAATATAAGTTTTGAAGAATCTTGCAAGAGCATTGGCTCTGTAACTGTATTGTAAACCTCATTGTTTAGATAATACATTTGAGCTATGTTTTGGAGTGTGGGGTTTTTCACCCATAAGGGTTTTTCCCACGTATATCTTGTCTCTTTCTCTCTCTTCTGTCTTCATTCTTGTGTTGTGTATTGTTGCAATATCTCCATTGTTGTGTTAAACATTCTATAATTATAAAGGTTAAAAAGAATTTGCACCCATTTCTCCTCATTAGATTAGTGTAGGAAGTGATTTCTGCACACCTAGATTCCTTTCATTACACTCCACAACAAAATAGAATTGTAGAAAGGATGAATCAAATGCTGATGGAAAGGGTGAGAAGTATGTTGAGTAGTACTGGCATGGAGCATAAGTTATGTGCTGAGGCTGTAGCAACAACATGTTACTTGATTAATCGATCTCCCACTTTGGCGCTCATGGAGAAGACACCTATGGAAGTGTGGTCTGGTAAGAAGCCCTCCTTGGGACATGTTAGAGTCTTTTGTTGTGAGGCATATGCATGTGTACCTAGTGAAAAAAATATCTAAATTGGAAAATAAGGCTATAAAATGTATCTTCATCAGTTATGGAATTGGTGTGAAAGGGTACAAGCTTTAGAACCTAGTTTTAGAGAAGGTGTTGTATAGCAGAAATGTGATCTTCGATGAGATGAAACCTTCTACAATTGATCTATAGCTGGAGGTGAAAGAAGTAGAAAAGAAGGAGGTAGTTGAAATCCCTTTTACTCTAGATAAGCATAAACTATGTACTCCTAGTGGACCTATTAGTGAGTAGAGCTCAAGCAACTCTGAAAATTTTGAACAGGATGAAGAACCTCAGCCTCAGCCAGTGAGGAGGTCTACATGTGAGAAGTAGCAACCTAAAAGGTTTGGTTATTCTATGTTGGATTCCAGTTCTGTCTATGCTTTGATTGCTAAGACTAATGAGCCTAGGACTGTTAGAGAGGCTATGGGGATGTCTGATTCAGATTCCTGGTTGGAAGCCATAAATGAGGAAATTGCATCATTGAAGAAGAATGAAACGTGGGATCTGGTACCTTTTCATGAGGGTCATAAAGTTGTTGGATGTAAATGGGTGTTTAAAAGAAGATTGGTCTTGATGGAAGTGTTGAGAAGGATAAAACAAGGTTGGTCGCAAAAGGATATTCCTAGGTGGAGGGGATTGACTATGGAGAAATATTTTCTCATGGAGCTAAGCTGACGTCTATTAGATTTGTATTGTCACTTGCCATAGCATATGACTTAGAAATTGAGTAGATGGATGTGAAGACAACATTTCTTCATGGTGATTTAGAGGAAGAGATTTATGTCCTAGCTATAGCACTTTGTTGAAAAAGGTAAGGAAAACCTGATTTGCAAATTAAAGAAATCTCTATATGGTTTAAAGCAGTCACCTAGAATGTGATACTAGAAGTTTGACACCTATGTGTTGTCTTTAGGTTTTGTGAGATCAAATTCAGATCATTGTGTTTATTTTAAATCTAAAAATGGTCATCTTCTTATTATTGCCCTGTATGTGGATGATATGTTTTTCATTGGGAATAGTAAGGCTA
Source organism: Cunninghamia lanceolata (assembly GCA_027924645.1). Taxonomy (NCBI): domain Eukaryota; kingdom Viridiplantae; phylum Streptophyta; class Pinopsida; order Cupressales; family Cupressaceae; genus Cunninghamia; species Cunninghamia lanceolata. Next base: position 4,482,547 of record BSBN01000165.1, on the reverse strand, counting down.
TGATTTTTGAATTGAAGTCTCAATTGTCAGTACAATTTGAAATGAAATATTTAGGTGCAACAAGGTATATTCTAGGGATGGAAATCAGAAGGGATAGATGAAATAGAAAACTTTGGCTTAGCTAGAGAAAGTATATAAATACTATCCTAGAGAGGTTTAATATCACAGATTGCAAGTAGTTAGTTGTTCCAATGTTGCAGGGAATGAAACTTTCTATTGAAGATTGTCCAAAATCTCCTACTAAGATGGAGGACATGACTAGGGTGCCTTATGCAAGTGCAGTTGGTAGTTTAATGTATGTAATGGTCTATACTAGGCTAGACATTGCCCAAGCAGTGGGAGTACTTAGTCAGTTTATGGATAATCTAGGAAGGCCGCATTGGGATGTTGTGAAAAGAGTTTTTAGGTATTTGAAGGGTACTTTTGAATATGCCTTGTGTTATCATGGTTACTCTACTGGATCTCAAAGTTCAGTTAGCATTCATGGATATGTGGATTCTAATTGGGTAGGGGACATTGACAGTAGAAGATCCACTAGTGGATATATATTCACGTTGTTTGGTGGTGTAGTTAGCTGGATTAGCAAGTGGCAAGATGTAGCCAATTTATCTACTATTGAGACGAAGTATATGATAGTAACTCATGCTTTTAAGGAAGTCATTTGGCTTAGAAGACTGTGTTCTAATATTCATTTTGATGTAGGACAAATTTTTATTTACCATGACAGTTAGAGAGCTATTTGTTTGGAAAAAAAATCCAACTTTCCATGCCAGGACAAAACATATTGACATACCATACCATTTTGTTCGTGATATGGTGGAGGATGGAAAGGTTATTCTGGATAAAGTATATACTCTGGTGAATTTTATTGATGCATTGATGAAGCCTGTGAGCATAGATAAGTTCAAGTGGTGTACTAGTTTGATGGGCCTTGGGGCTTAGAATGTTTAGTGACTTCAAGCATTGGAAGGGGTTTAGTGAGCTCTTCATCAAGTGGGAGAATGTTGAGAATGTGTGTCTTAAACTCATTGATAAAACCCTAGCTCAATTGTAGTTGGTCTCAGACTTTCATGGTTGCATTCAGGTTTTTTATCGCAGTACCATAGGGAACAGCTACCACAGTACCGTAAGGTGCAGTCTAGAGAGGTGCAAGCTAGCAGTGTTTACCACCATCCCATGGGAGTCCATAAACTAGTGTGTGGTAGTGCGGTGTTACCACAACCTTGTGATAGTGGTTGACTCTAGCCTATGGTAGTGTGGGACTTACTGCCACCCTGTAGTAGCTAGTGGAGAGGCTTGCGGGTATGCAGATCTTACCGCTACCTCGTGACAACATGTGAGATGGCTTGCGGTGGTGCAGTATGGATCTTGCCACACTGTGAAGGTTAGTATAAGATGCCTGCAATAGTGTGATATACCCCATGGCCCCGTAATGGATAGTAAACAAGTCTGCGGTGTTGCAATGTATCTCGTATTCCCATGAAGGAAAGGTCATATAGCTTGCGACAGTGTGGTAAAGACTGAAAATAATAGTTAAAGACAATTAAAACATTCTATAATTGTTTTGTCTGGTGTGGAATTTGTAACGATGAGCTTCTTGAAACATTTGAGAGGTCAGTATTAATGCAGTAATGCATTGAGTTGAGATATGATGATTTGAGAGTGAATTGTATTGAATGCTACCGGATTCATTCTATGAATCGACACCTGAAAGAGCACAACTTTGTAACTTGTATGTACTAACATTTTACTATAATACAAGTGATCTTGCTTTGGTGTGTGGGTTTTCCTCCCTTAAGGGTTTTCCCACGTAAAATCTAGTGTTTAATCTTTATTGTTTATTCTATTATTCTTGTTTGTGCATTTTAAATGAAATATAATTGGAAATTTTTGTAAATTTCTTTATCTCTCTCCTTGAAGATTAGTATAAGGAAGGCGTATTTTGCACCTTTCTTTCCTTTCAAGTCATTCCTGGTCATAGGTTGCAATTCCCTTGCACCAACAATGTGGCTGAGTATGAAGACCTAATACATGGTTTATTGTTTTCTCTGAAGAAACAAGTTAAGGTTTTGCATGTCTATGGAGACTCAGAACTAGTAGTGAAGCAAGTTAGAAACATATATGCATGCAACTATGAGAGACTACCAAGTTACAGACATAGAGTTTGGGACTGGATAGAAAACTTTGATGATTTCAATATCATGCATGCACCCATAGAACTTAATCATCGATCAGATGTGATAACAAAAGCTACTAGCATGTTAGAACCTTTATCCATATTCAGGATGAAGAGGTTATTTGTGGAGCTGGTGTCAACACCATCCATTCCTAATAATATCACCAACTTTCAAGTGTTTGACGATGATCAACACATCCTAGACTTTATTGCAAATAGAGATATATTCGAAGCCTAGATAGTAGATGAGAAAAATCTGGAAGAGCATGTCTAGGATGAAGAGGACATAGTTGATTTGCCTAGCAACAAGATCCCCAAATGCATGATTGAACTAGAGAGAGCCTTTGATCTAGATAACATGGTAAAATAGAAAGATCTTCCCAAAACAGATGGAGGAGAGTATGCACCTATCAACATAGGACAGGGTGAGGATATAAGAAATGTCTTGATAGGAAAAGTTTGCTCTGAAGAAGAAAGAGAAGGGATAACCAAGGCATTAAAAGACTATATTCATGTCATTGCATGGACATATGATGAATTGAAAACTTATGACACATCTATTATAACCCATACTATCCCCCTAAAGCCTGATGCAAAGCCCTTCAGGTAGAAATAGAGGCTGGTTAATGCTTTGCTAGAACTGCTCATTTGAAGAAGTCAAGAAGCTTCTTGCTATTCGGATCATATTCCTAGTCAAGAATTTAACCTGGATGGCTAATTTGGTTTCTATTAGGAAGAAGAATGGGGACATATGCTTATGTGTGGACTTTAGGAATTTAAACAGAGCATTAGAGAAGGATAATTATCCTTTGCCTTCTCTAGATGAGGTGCTCTAGATGGTAAATGGTGCCTAAATGATGTCCTTTTTAGAAGGTTTCTTAGGGTATAACCAGGTGATGGTGGATAAGATAGATATATTGAAGACAATCTTCACCACCAAATGGGGAATCTTCACCTACAGACATATGCCATTCAGCCTAATCAATGCTGGAGCCACTTTCCAACATGTTATGGATATAGCATTTAGGGGACTAGTAGGTCAGTGCATCATCATTTATATGGATAACCTAATGGTATTCTCAAAACAAAGGGGTGATAATATAGAAGACCTTAGAAAAGTACACAAGAAGTGTGAGCAGTATGGTATTTTTTTGAATCAAAAGAAGTGCATTTTTGGGGTAGCCACTAGCAAATTACTTGGTCACATCATATTAAAAAATTGGATAACCATTGACCATGCAAGAGTAGATTCTATTATGAAGCTACAACTTCCAAGAAGCAAAAAGGAACTGAAATCTTACTTTGGTAAGATCAAATTTGTCAAGAAGTTCATTACTAGATTTACAAAAATAGTAAGACCTCTCAATGCATGCTCAAGAAGGATGCTAAGATCAATTGGACTCCTAAAGCTAGGGTAGCATCTGAGGATATCAAGAAGGATATTGTAGATGCCCTAGTCCTGATAAGTCTGGATTAGACTAGAGATTTTTATTTCTACTCATTGGCATATGAACATACATGTGCAGCAGTTCTGACATAGAAAAGTGAAGCAAAAGAGGAAAAGCCCATTGCATTCATGAGCTCTCCATTTAGAGATGTTGATCTCAAGTACATGGATGTGGAAATGCAAGCCCTTGTCTTAGTTAGAACTGTGAAGAAACTTAGACATTATATCTTCAGAAGCAAGGTAATTGCAGTGGTACCAGATTCAGCTGTCAAGATGTTCCTTATGTAGAATGTGATGGTGTCAGATTGTCATTGATGTCAAAAAGGTCTTGCAGGAGATGTGGTCTTGCAGGAGATGTGGTGTGCTAATTAGGTGTTGAACAAAGATGCTTGCATTATATATATTGATCTCAATCTCTAGGTGTCTTGGTCTTGATAAGTGATACATACTTATCTCCATGAAAGTTTGAACAAGAACATGAGTAAATCAGAGAATGGTTTTATACTTCACAGGTTTGATCTTGTATCATCAGGTGTACAAAGTTCAACTTTGAAGGTTCACAGGGCAGAAATGATAACATTTGTTGATAAGGGAGTTCATTGATGTTGATATGGATATGCAAAGTTTTCGTATGTTGTTCATCTCTGACTGTTTCAGTTGACAAGACTCTTCTTACAGTGGCATATGATAATTACTGGCATGGGACACATTTAGTGACAGTTAGATCTTCATTATCACATTTGAAGTATCACATTTGGTTTCCTAGCTGGTTTAAGATCTTAGTGATGGTTTAGCATTCAAGAGCCTTTTTGATGAACCCTGATACTCTAGTTATCATATATAATGTCCTTGTTAATGAAATGTCTTTGAATCAAAATGTCCTCTTAGAGTTTTTTTATCAAGGTTCATGTGTTTGAATGGTAGGAGAGAACTCAGATCTGTTTTGAGGTACTACAATGGCAAAGTAACAATGACTAAGTGGCAATGGTATTTATGAAGGTCCTATTTGTTGTTTAGGTATCTTTAAAAACACTCACATAATAGTCACTCATCAAATGCACTTTTTGTTTTAACAAGGAAGTGACTTGTAGCTGCAGGTTAATCTCTTAAACCTTACCTGCTAGAGGGTTCCTAACACACGGCAGTGACCGGCCCTTTCCCTTGGAGACCGATAGCTTTGGTAATGTGATGAGCGGGCTTTCAATTCAAACTTACTATCACCGCCAAATGTGAAGTGGGCGGCATCAACGTATATGTTTAAAGCCTCGGGCGGTTTCAAAAGGCTCTCTTCACATGTTTTGGAATGCGAATTTCATTAAGTTTTTTTTTGAGTTTAAAAACACTTGAAAATGCTTTGAAGGGCCCGTGATACATTCACAAAGGGAAGGTTTATTTTTTTTGAAGACTATTGAATAGGTGGAGCCCGATATGTTAGGAGAATTTAATTTTGAAAGTTTCTATTATGGATGCAAAGCCACCTTTTATGGCTTTAGTTTTTTTTTGGAACTTTATTATAAGGAATTTTTAAGGAGTTTTCTTAATAAGGAGATTTCTAATTATGAGAAGAGATTTTTAATGATATATATATTTTTTGAAGATATTTTTTTGTGAAGGCAAAGTCTATTATGATGAAATTTTTTTTTGGGCTTGAATATGAAAGATATGGAAAGAATTTTTCATGAATAGGAGCTGAATGAATTAATACTCATTTTGAAGAAGTTCTTTGCAGTGATAATGTGGATTTGATTCTTGACAAGGATAGATTGATTTGTTGTGGGAAGAAATTAATTTATTGTTTTCTTGTAGAGGAAAAATATTTCTCAGATTGAAAGAAATTTGATGCAAAGATGGAAGATATAAGTGCTCAGATATTTTATTTACCAAGTGTTTTGAAAAGAGTCAGAGGAATATGAAGAGATTTTGGAACAATTTTTTTTGTGAAGATATAATTTTATTTGCAGGGATAATATTGAATACAGAAATTGTCCAAATTGAAATGTCAAAGAATGTGAAGGATCATGTACAGAGAAGAGGAAGATCAAAAGATTTTTTAATGCATAGAATTGACGGGAAGATATTTTAGAGAAGAGAATATGAAGGGTTGTGAAAGTATATTCAGATTTTATTTAATGATATTACATATGCTTTATATAGAGTCTTGTGTATTAACAAAATGAAGTTAGTGATGTTGTGCAGATTGATGATGAACTGACAGGGATCAAATACAGAGATTGACAAGGTGATTAAAAGACAATATGCAATTGAAATGACAATCAGGTGCATGAATCATGAATTCGATTGATCAAGACATTGAGACTTGTAAGACATAAATGAAACAGACAGAGTAAAGTAGTGTTGTTGTGCATATTGGAATACAGGATTGATATTTAGTGTTGTTGAATGGAGGATTAGAATACAAGATTGATATGCAGTATGGATCTGATTAATTTGCAGAGAAAATTGTTTATAGAGATTTGTATATGGAGCTTGTTTTGATTTGAAAATCTAACAGGAGGTATAAGGTTGTATACAATGGTGCAAATCTGATTGAACAGCAATCTTGTCTTGCACACGAAGTTTGATGTTTTGTTTATAGTGATTGTATTAGCCAGTGAGGCTTGTAGGTCAGTGAGACCTATTGGATTACCAGTGAGGTATATCAGTGTTGGAAGTTGGTGCTTCTGTTTGGGATTGGAGTTGGTGCTCCATAAGGAGTTGGTGCTCCTAGATACAATTTGTATTGCAAGTGAGGCATGTTTTTCAGTTAAGCCAGTGAGGCAATTCTGGAGTGGTTTTTCTACCCCTGGAGGGTTTTCCACTCGTGCAATTCTTGTGTCTTAATCATCTCTCTATGATTGTATGTTTTACTCATGAGTTTTGTTTATGTGTTTGACAAAGTTATGTGCATATGTGTTTGACAATTCAATGATTACTTTCTCTCCTTATGCTCTCCAAGTTAAAGTTTGAAAAAGATTTAAAAATTCACACAACACTGATTCACCCCCCCTCTCAGTGTTGTCCTTGACTCCTACAATTGGTATCAGAGCCAGTTTCCCTTCTACAGCTTAATCAGCTTGGGTAGGTCCTGTGTGTGGAGTTCAATGGGTAAGTGTAGGAGAAATAAGCACATGAGAAATCTTAAGCATCATTCTGGTCAGAAGACACAAAAGATATTATCCATATCAAATTCAAATGTTGATATAAATTCAGTTGATAAAGATGTTCTCCATGTTAAGTCTGATATTGTGTTAGAAGGAAATTTTTTAGATGTTCCTCAGTTTGATGGTTCAAATTTTCTAGTTTGGTATGTTAGAATGCAAGTGTATTTATCCTCCTTAGGATATGATGTTCTTATGTCAGTTGAGAATGGTAATTCTGCAAATAACAAAGAAGTTCTTGAATATAATGATATTGCAAAGAAGGCTATATTATCTGCTCTGTCTAATAATGTTATTTGTAAAGTTATGGATTGTGTTACAGCTCAGGATATGTGGAGGAGATTGAAAAGAATTTACCAAGGTAATGATAAAGAAGAGGACACTCTGGTATGTGAAGAAAGTAGCAATGAAAAGAGACTTTCAAATGAAGGAGTTGAAGTTCAATCCCAATCAAATTTAGAAGAAGCTAGCATTAGAAGTGATGATGATCAGAGTGATGATGATCAGGATTATAATGAACAAGATTGTGAAATTGATATGGAAGGAGAGCTTATATATGCTTTGAGTGAGCTCAAGAAGTATAAGAGAGAGAATCAGAAACTAAATTTGCTGCTGCAACAAGAAAGAGAATCTAAAGATAATGTACATTCAAAACTTGAAATTGTATCTACAGATCTTGAAGAGGCTAGATGTCAAGTTATTAGTTTAAAGACATATATTGATGATTCAGATAAACTAGTTGCTAGATTAAAGACAGAAATTGAAGAAGCTAAGAGGATAGCAGATGATTCAATATCTGACCTTGAAGTTAGAAGGATTGAGAATCTAAAACTGGAAGGTGAAATTATCAAACTCAGAAAAGATTATGATGGTCTCAAGACTTTATCTAAGAAGTATCAGGAGTTTGAAGAAAGCACAAGCAAGTTACATGTGTTGTTGGGCAAACAGAAGCAGCATAATGACACAACTGGATTAGGATTTGAAGAAGGGGAATGTTCAAAAGCTAGAGAGACTCCCAGAAAGATGATTGATTTGAATACTGCCACTGAAAACAAAATGCATAATCAAAGAAGAAGAAATTTTAGAAGAAGTGCTCCTGTTAGACAAGCATACATGTACAGGTATAACTATTCATTTAATGGTTTTTGTTATACTTGTAATCAATTTGGGCACAAATCAGTTAACTGCAGAAGGAACACTGATATTGTTTGTTACAAATGCAATAATGTTGGACACATACAAAGAAATTGCAAAGTACATAGAAGGTATAATCCTACAGAGAAGCTTAAAATCAGTGCTCAAAGGTATTATCAGTCAATTGATTTTGATTATAACATAATTTGTTATAATTGCAACTCTCTTGGTCATAAAGCACACAGTTGTAGGAGAGCATCACCTAATTTGAAAGGTTGGGAAAAGAAAAAGGTTGAAAAGGTTTGGAGAAAGAAAGCACCTGTGAAGATTTGGAAGCAGAAAGAAAGTAAAGAGAAGTCAGAATCTAAGCTTGTGCATCTTGCACAAGTCATCACATCTATTGCATAACATAGCATGAAGTAAGGAGGAGGTATCAAATGTTCTATCAGTTAACCCCGAGAATTTTCAGGAAGAAGATCATTTGATATGATGATCTTGTCTGTCTATCATTCTTACCATGCTTTGAAATTATTGATGATGATGTTGCTAACATTGCTGCTTTTCAGTGTATAATAGTGATACAGGTGTTCATTGGTTTATTATGCTTTCAAGATATTGAAAAGGTATTTCAGGGTTCTAATGCACAAATTTGATCCTGACTACAAAGGATGAATTGTCATTGCAATTCAAAGTGTTGTTGCAATAAAATCTTGATTTACTAATAAAATCAAGAAATAGGAATTCTTGTTGATTGTAGTAGGTTTCAGATATGATCAAATTTGACAAAAGATGTGCAGGAACAGCAAGATTGTCTTCATTCCTTTCATGTCAAGAAGGATGATCTTCATTCTTGGTTGCAAAATGAATGTTCATTGGTATAATAATTAATATGATTCAGAAAGGTATGTGAAAAGTGTTTTGTGCAGAACAGGAGGATTGTTCAGATGGTCTTCATTCTTTGTCATGTTAGAAAAGGTGTCAGAATAGTTTGGTTGCAGGAAGATATTTTGATGGTCATATTTACTATCTTTTTGAGTAATGTTTTATGGCATATGTTTTACATAAGTATTAAAGCTTTCAGGTGATTTGGAGATAGTGTTTCACTTGTTTCATTGATGATCTTCCTCACTAATTGTTTCAGACAGAGTTCTTCAATCTATGACATTGATGGTGATATCCTGCATTTCATCAGAAGAAGTTAAAATCAGCAATAGCAGATGGTAATGTTCAAAAAGATTAAGGAGTCTTCATGATTTTTTTTGCCTGCAAATTTGTTTATCAAAGAGTATTGGTATGTTTATGATTTTCTTTGCAAAAGTGTTCAGAAGGTTGACTGTCAATAAATGGATGGTATACTTCAGGTTGATATGTTGCTTCAGGACTATTTCAGGAAGTGGATTAGTGTTGAGTTGAGTTGTGTTATGCTGATTATTCTTGTTAGTGTTTACCTTGAACTTTATCACAGGGGAAGCAAATAGACTCTTTGGAGATTTGTCATGTGAGTCAAAAAGTGTTGTTTGCAGAAGAATTGATTGTTTTGGAAGTTTGTCTTTCAATCACATGTGATGTATTCAGGAGTATGTCAGTCTTTACCTTCATAGTGGTATTGAAATAAGAAGTGGTATTGTGCTTCAGATGTAAGTTTCATGGTATCTTTTTGCTTTCAAGTTTGAAATGTTGTTGTTCAAGATAAGATTAGCAAATTTGCATTCAGTACCTTCAATCTTTTGAAAGACAAGTGGTATCAAAGATTTTGGTAAGTGGTTCTAATTTTTTGGATAACAGGAGTTTATGCCTTTAAAGTGCTCATAATGCAATGTGTCTGTAAATGCTATAATCAAGCTTTAACATCTTTCAGTGGAGTTATTTTCTCAGGGGGAGATAATTGTCTTTGTCATCAAGATGTCAAAAAGGGGGAGAAAGATAAATTGCGTCAGGTGGTTTTGCCATCAATGACAAAGGGGGAGATTGATGGTGTCAGATTGTCATTGATGTCAAAAAGGTCTTGCAGGAGATGTGGTCTTGCAGGAGATGTGGTCTTGCAGGAGATGTGGTGTGCTAATTAGGTGTTGAACAAAGATGCTTGCATTATATATATTGATCTCAATCTCTGGGTGTCTTGGTCTTGATAAGTGATACATACTTATCTCCATGAAAGTTTGAACAAGAACATGAGTAAATCAGAGAATGGTTTTATACTTCACAGGTTTGATCTTGTATCATCAGGTGTACAAAGTTCAACTTTGAAGGTTCACAGGGCAGAAATGATAACATTTGTTGATAAGGGAGTTCATTGATGTTGATATGGATATGCAAAGTTTTCGTATGTTGTTCATCTCTGACTGTTTCAGTTGACAAGACTCTTCTTACAGTGGCATATGATAATTACTGGCATGGGACACATTTAGTGACAGTTAGATCTTCATTATCACATTTGAAGTATCACATTTGGTTTCCTAGCTGGTTTAAGATCTTAGTGATGGTTTAGCATTCAAGAGCCTTTTTGATGAACCCTGATACTCTAGTTATCATATATAATGTCCTTGTTAATGAAATGTCTTTGAATCAAAATGTCCTCTTAGAGTTTTTTTATCAAGGTTCATGTGTTTGAATGGTAGGAGAGAACTCAGATCTGTTTTGAGGTACTACAATGGCAAAGTAACAATGACTAAGTGGCAATGGTATTTATGAAGGTCCTATTTGTTGTTTAGGTATCTTTAAAAACACTCACATAATAGTCACTCATCAAATGCACTTTTTGTTTTAACAAGGAAGTGACTTGTAGCTGCAGGTTAATCTCTTAAACCTTACCTGCTAGAGGGTTCCTAACACACGGCAGTGACCGGCCCTTTCCCTTGGAGACCGATAGCTTTGGTAATGTGATGAGCGGGCTTTCAATTCAAACTTACTATCACCGCCAAATGTGAAGTGGGCGGCATCAACGTATATGTTTAAAGCCTCGGGCGGTTTCAAAAGGCTCTCTTCACATGTTTTGGAATGCGAATTTCATTAAGTTTTTTTTTGAGTTTAAAAACACTTGAAAATGCTTTGAAGGGCCCGTGATACATTCACAAAGGGAAGGTTTATTTTTTTTGAAGACTATTGAATAGGTGGAGCCCGATATGTTAGGAGAATTTAATTTTGAAAGTTTCTATTATGGATGCAAAGCCACCTTTTATGGCTTTAGTTTTTTTTTGGAACTTTATTATAAGGAATTTTTAAGGAGTTTTCTTAATAAGGAGATTTCTAATTATGAGAAGAGATTTTTAATGATATATATATTTTTTGAAGATATTTTTTTGTGAAGGCAAAGTCTATTATGATGAAATTTTTTTTTGGGCTTGAATATGAAAGATATGGAAAGAATTTTTCATGAATAGGAGCTGAATGAATTAATATTCATTTTGAAGAAGTTCTTTGCAGTGATAATGTGGATTTGATTCTTGACAAGGATAGATTGATTTGTTGTGGGAAGAAATTAATTTATTGTTTTCTTGTAGAGGAAAAATATTTCTCAGATTGAAAGAAATTTGATGCAGAGATGGAAGATATAAGTGCTCAGATATTTTATTTACCAAGTGTTTTGAAAAGAGTCAGAGGAATATGAAGAGATTTTGGAACAATTTTTTTTGTGAAGATATAATTTTATTTGCAGGGATAATATTGAATACAGAAATTGTCCAAATTGAAATGTCAAAGAATGTGAAGGATCATGTACAGAGAAGAGGAAGATCAAAAGATTTTTTAATGCATAGAATTGACGGGAAGATATTTTAGAGAAGAGAATATGAAGGGTTGTGAAAGTATATTCAGATTTTATTTAATGATATTACAGATGCTTTATATAGAGTCTTGTGTATTAACAAAATGAAGTTAGTGATGTTGTGCAGATTGATGATGAACTGACAGGGATCAAATACAGAGATTGACAAGGTGATTAAAAGACAATATGCAATTGAAATGACAATCAGGTGCATGAATCATGAATTCGATTGATCAAGACATTGAGACTTGTAAGACATAAATGAAACAGACAGAGTAAAGTAGTGTTGTTGTGTATATTGGAATACAGGATTGATATTTAGTGTTGTTGAATGGAGGATTAGAATACAAGATTGATATGCAGTATGGATCTGATTAATTTGCAGAGAAAATTGTTTATAGAGATTTGTATATGGAGCTTGTTTTGATTTGAAAATCTAACAGGAGGTATAAGGTTGTATACAATGGTGCAAATCTGATTGAACAGCAATCTTGTCTTGCACACGAAGTTTGATGTTTTGTTTATAGTGATTGTATTAGCCAGTGAGGCTTGTAGGTCAGTGAGACCTATTGGATTACCAGTGAGGTATATCAGTGTTGGAAGTTGGTGCTTCTGTTTAGGATTGGAGTTGGTGCTCCATAAGGAGTTGGTGCTCCTAGATACAATTTGTATTGCCAGTGAGGCATGTTTTTCAGTTAAGCCAGTGAGGCAATTCTGGAGTGGTTTTTCTACCCCTGGAGGGTTTTCCACTCGTGCAATTCTTGTGTCTTAATCATCTCTCTATGATTGTATGTTTTACTCATGAGTTTTGTTTATGTGTTTGACAAAGTTATGTGCATATGTGTTTGACAATTCAATGATTACTTTCTCTCCTTATGCTCTCCAAGTTAAAGTTTGAAAAAGATTTAAAAATTCACACAACACTGATTCACCCCCCCTCTCAGTGTTGTCCTTGACTCCTACAGAATGAACTAGGAGAAAAGAGAGCAAAGTGGATCATTATACTTCAAGAATATGACATGGATATAAATCCAATGAATCTATTTAGGGGACAAGCCCTTAGCCAAATGATTGCTGAAATAGATCCAAATATGACAAGTCAACATTATGCAGTGGATACAAAGGAACACGAAGAATGGTACTCTAATATCAGGCATGCTCTAATCACTAAGAAATGTCCACAAAATATGCATGCATCCCATAGAAGAGATCTAAGGATCAGAGCATAGAAATACATTATCAAAGGAGGAGTCCTATTTAAAATAAATTATGAGGGGATATACCTCAGGTGTTTAGATAAGCAAGAGGCCACCAAATTCCTTTTGGAATTACATGATAAATTTGGTACAACTCATGGATCACACTTGGCCACCATACATGCTATCATGAGAGCTGGATATTACTAGCCAACTATCTTCAAGGATACCATTGAACACACCAAATTCTTCCATACATGTCAAACTACCTCAAATAAAGAAAAGTATGCAGCTTAACCTCTATAGCCTGTGATGGAGATGCACCCATTCACACAATGGGGCATAGATTTCATCGGTCCCATCAATCCTCCATCCTCCTTATGACATAGGTATGTGCTAATAATTATAGATTACTACACTAGATGGACTGAATCCATTAGTAGGAAGACTTGTACTTTAGATGATGTGATCAAGTTTCTAGAGAGAAACATCACCACCAGGTATGGAATCCCCTATGCTCTTGTTTGTGTTAATGGACCAACCTTTGATTCTCTCAAGCTTTCTAGTTAGGCATTTGACCATGGCATAATTTTAAAGTTTTCATCTAATTACTACCCCCAAGGTAATGGCTTGGCTGAATCAACTAATAAAACCTATTGAATATCATCAAAAAACTTATTGAAAAGAACCCCAAAGAGTGGAACACTCTACTTAAGTATGCCCTATGGGTGGACAGAACCATCATGAATATTGCATTGGGAAATTCTTCCTACCAGTTAGTTTATGGGGTAGATCTCATCCTTCCTATTAACTTAAAAATCCCTACCCTACAGTTTGTACAAGAATACCTAGGCATTGATAATAAACAAGAAGTTAAGTTATTACAACTAATGCACTTAGAAGAAAACCAAGATAAGGCAATTGATCAATTTGCAAAATATTAGGCTATAGTCAAATGTTGGTTTGATAAAAGAGATAGAGTAAAGGCTTTTAGAATTTTATACTTAGTCTTATCATGGGATAAAGCCCACAAAAGGAAGGGTGATCATGGGAAATTCGACAAACTCTAGATTGGCCCTTTCCAAATATCAGAAATTTTAGGTAATAGCACCAATAGGCTGAAGACTTTAACAGGTGAGGATGTTCCATTGCTAGTCAATGGACAATTCCTCAAACACTACTTTTAGGCCTAGGTAGGTCATCTCAGGATAATGTATCATATGTACATTTTCTATAGTTTTCTTTGTGTGTTTGCTTTGTTGGTTTGTTGTTGAGTCCCTATTTTGGTCAGGCAAGATATTGCACCTTTCCACTTTAGAAAACTAGTGAAATTGTTAGAATTCAAGAAATGAATACAAATTCTTACATAGGTTGTACCTCTTGTTAGTTTAAGTATCTCTGATCAGGTCTGTGATATCTTATTCATCAATGATAACTCTTTTGTTCAATGAGATCCTCATAGAATACACCTAACATCCTTGGATTTGTTGAACATGCTAGTGTAGTGTTAAGTGAAAAATCTAAAGGTTTTCCCTTGCTACCATTGAAATTCTCAACCTAAATAAGCAAGTGCCCACACCTTGCAAATGTGCTTACATGATCATATCTTATGAAAATTGAAACCAAATAAGAAATATATTGAATATCCAAAGGAATAATTAAGCTATCCAAGTAACTCTATCAGGGCTATAGATGCCTGATTGGCAGTGGGGCTCTACTTGGGAGAATTGCAATGATAACCTTGTTGGGGCTATGGATGCTTGCTAGCAGCAAGGCTCTATCCAGGTTGGCTACGAGGGTAAAATCAAACTATGTAGCTTAACACTTATCACTAGTGTTTTCAACTTGTCTTCAAGATGAAGGATATGAATCACATGCACACACTTGACTCCTTCTCAATATTGTTATATTAATGAACATGATATTATTCAGGAAGATCATGATTCTTATATTTGATAAGAGTTGGAATATTATGCATTAATTTGTCTTCATCTATTTAAATTTTAGTTGTTTTCTTTGGTGGCAAGTTGTTGTGTCGTTACACAACATGCCCCATTTTGCCCCAGCAAACTAGGGCACCAACTTTTTGGCTGGCTTGTTTCCCTTGTTTTTGGGTAGTATGGTAAAATAGTAACAAGTGCATGTTAAGATGTCATCCTGTGCATGTCCAGACCTCAGGTTATAGGTTAGATTTTCAAAATTTAAATTTCTTATTATAGATGCTACCAAATAAAAGAGCATGAAAATCTAAGTAGATTTGATTTTTGAAGCACCCTAAAATTTATTAAAACAAGGAAGTTATACATGGTCAAATTTTGGTCAACAGGGCATAGGGATATTCACATTACCAAGCATCTAGATCTTAACTTAATGTCTTGAACTCCAATAATGTTCAGACGTCAAATTTAAAGTATTTAGTGGGTTAAGTGTCAAGCGCAGGGATATTAGATAACATCCACATCTTAACTTAATATCCTTACCAAAAATATCCATGTCTCAATGACATCATTTCATCCCAATCTTACAAAGAGCCTCTAACACACTTACGTCACCTAGGCACTAGAGTGCATGGATATTAACTTTTTTAATATCCTAATTTTATTGGAACATCCTGATCTAGATGACATCATGTCATCCTAGTTTTACAAAGAATGCTAAACTTGCTCACATCATCTAGATATTACCTAATATTTGGATATTAACTTAATATCTAGACATTGTTTTAAGATCCATATCCTGATGACATCATCTTACCCCAACATGATATTAAGGATATATCTTTGCTTATGCCATCCTTCATTGTCATGACCTTATTTTAGATCCACATTCTAATGACATCACGTCATCTCGCTACAATGAAGGATTCTCCTCCTTGATGACATCATCCAGATATTTCAACTGATGGATATTTTACACTCATAATGTCTAGATCTTAATGTAGTATTCAGACATCTCACAAAACCAATGACATTATGCCACATGTCCATATGGATATCTTGACCTATTATGAAAGCAAATTCGAAGCCCGATCATGAATCTCTGGTCAACAAGGGTTGACCTGACCCATGCTGATGTCATCTGGATATTCTCATCTAGATATCCATGAGGATATTCTTTACAAGATGCCCATCTTCATACCACCATGCTTTTTGCATTTAATGTGGTGCAAAGGTCATTGGCATTTAAATTTGAACTCATGCTAATGGACACCTGTAGTAATCTCCTACAATCTAGTCGAATGAAGCCACCAAATCTCCCCAATACCATTAATAAGCCCTAAAATCATGCTTTGAATAAATACAAGGGGATTTCATTATCCTAATTGACATAACTACATTTGAGAGACCTAATCTTACTATGAAGAGCTTATTGCAAACCAGTGTTGTGACAAAGAGTGAAATTACAGAAGACCATCTAATCCATTGCGGTGTTCGATCATTACCGCATCAATTACAAGTTAAGTAAGTATTCACAAGTATGTACAAAGCTTTATTCCCTTGCTTATTTCAAAAACTTGTGTCACAATCATATTGGAGAAAGGGTAAATGATGAAATATGATAGATTCTGGTAATGCTTATGCAGTGATTGATTAAATTTGTAGGATTCAAACATTTTACCTTTTTCAAAACATAGAGAGTTAATATGTGCTAACCCTAGATAGGTATATGCTATTGTTTGAGATTGGTATGTTTAACATGCATGATAAAATGTCTCAACCAAGGATGGACAAAAGGGATGCAGAATTCAAACACACCATGTTTCCCAAGATATGCAATGTATACAATAAGTTGGGTTTTGCAAAGGAGACCCATTCAGGTAATACAGACATCAAGGCATTTTGTGCCTGAATTAATGCCAAAGAGGATCATCCTATTCTAAAAAACATAGTCACTTTAGGGATGTGCTACGTAGCAAATTTTTCTTATGCTACAGATGCCTTGGAGCTTTTGATTGAGTGTGACTAAAACTATGACATTGCCACTAGGAGAGTGGAGAAACATGGGAGAGTTTATACAGATTTATCTATGGATGGCATAAATGAGGTATTCAATTTGCTAGTGTCAAGAGGGATCTATGTACCAGACTTGGATGCCCTAGCCAAAGAATTTGATACTAGTCAAAAGACTTGTAGAAAAGTGATTTACCAAGGATGGAGAGAGCCAGATAATAAAGTTAAGGCTGTGGCTAAAATGCCACAACATTTATATAAGTATGACTTCAATGAAGATGTGAAATACATGGTGTTCTTGCTCAGTAAAACTAGAGGAAGGACAAGATGTGGAGATTTCAAATCCTAGATGTTTGGATTGAACAGGATGGTCATCGAAAACAAAGATGCAAAGGTCCAATGGGCCAAAAAATTTAGTGACACTTGTTGGCAACTTGTGTATGATGTATGAAGATGTTATCATTGATGGCAACAAGCAAAGGAACAAGATTGGAATAGTGTTTTGATCTGGAGAAGAAGACCTAGCTATTTTGGCTAAGTGTTAGCATTATATAGGAGATAGCAACAGAGCAATAATATAATGGATGCCATTGGTCTGTAGTAGAAGATGTTATCATGTGGATCAAGTATGTTGCTCACAATCCTCAGATGATCAATTGTCCAAGATTTTAGTCTTTAATGAGTACCAGAAGTTCATCTTCAAGAAGTCTAAGTCTGACAGTGTAGTGAGTAGAGGAAATTATAATAGAACACTCAACTATTTTGGTCTACATTCCTCTGCTATTATATATCTTTCTATGTGGAGTTGAGGTGTTGTAAACACTTGTTTAAAGTATCCAAATCTAGAGTTGCAAGTTCTTAGCTTCACCGGAGAGTTAGTTAGGAATATATGAGTATCGCTACTTAATATGGTATAGTTTGACTATGACAGAGCATGTGTTCTAGTGGTCCACATTCTACTGCAGAAGAATATTTTGTTCTGTGGTTCTAGAGGTATGATCTATGACATGTGAGGAGTCTCTGATATGGATTTGAGCAAGTCTTGTGGTTTGTAGTGGTAGATATTGTCTGACAATTGAACTGATCCGGTGAACAGTCTATGGATGCGGCCGACATGATAGTATGATGTGTGTGTGGTAAGATTTGGTGTTTGAAACTTAGTTCTAAGTGGTGAAATAGTTGAGGCCAACATATGAGAAGGTGTTTCAAGTATTGTTTGGGTCCACTATAGATTTTGAATAATGAATTTAGCTGACATAGTATATAATGTATGACTACATGGTACAACTTATTTGGCTGACCTAATATGAAGTTTTTGTTTGTTGCGGATATAAATGTGAGATTGAATTCAAGGTTTTCTTGGTGAAGTGTGATAGTGTATATGTAGAATATATGAAAGTGTAGAGCAAGTGACAAGAGCAGAAGAAGAGAGATCTTGCCTAATGTAAAGGGAGAGTGGTAAAATAGAGCAGTCAAGATGAAGAGTTTTGAGACAGTATTTTAAGAATTCATTGGAGCTATATCCATGCATGAGTAGATGCAATATGAGCAGTTCAAATTGGTAGTGAGCCACCCTTCTTTCTTTCTTTCTCTAGGTAGTGAGCCTTCTTGCAGTGAGAACTTCTTTTAGGCAGTGAGCCCTAGGTAGTGAGCATTTATTGTAATTCGGTATTGTTCCTACATAATATATTGTGAGCTAACACTCACTATGGTTTTTCCCTATTTAGGGTTTTCCTCCTAAAAAATTTAGTGTTCATGTGTATGTGATGTTGATGTTTTCAAGTCTTTGATTTTGCTATTCATGTCTACTGTTGATAATAAAATAGGGAAATAAGTTAGGTGATTGAGAAATTGATTGTGGTTTATAGAAGTTAAATTTTTGATACAACTGATTCACCCTCCTCTTAGTTGTCTTGTGCCATTCAACAATTGGTATCAGAGCCTGATTCCTCAGAAGAAGTCTAACAACTTGAGGAAGATCTTAGAGACTGAACACATGGCAGGTAAAAAACATCCTACTCTGCTAAAGAAATTGATGCAACTGAGACTGAAGAAGAATGCACACTTGTCAATGAAGAAGAACTTGAACTTGCTCTAGAAGACCTTGAAAAGGTTGAATTGGAAAATAGGGATCTGAAAGATAATGTCAAGGAAGTAGATAAGTGTATCAAGAAATTGAGTGAGCAAGTCAAGAGATTCGAAGAAAAATACAAGGAGGTTAGTGAACAATTCATATCTGCAAAAGACAACTTGAGTAATCTAAAAGTGGAAGTTGTAAAAAGAGCAAAAGTAGAAGAAGACCTAAATTAGTTGGTGAAAAGCAAAATTGAAGACTACACAAAGCTTGAAAAGGAAGTTGGGACTTGAAGTCTTATTTGGAAAAGGAAAAAAGTTATGAAGAAAAATTTAAGATAAGCACTACAAAACTTAATGAAATGATTGCAAGCCACAAGCGTCCTAATGACAAAGAAGGTTTGAGATTTGGGAAAGGTGAAAGCTCCAAAATTGGTCAAGAAAAGAATGTTGGGATCAAAAGGTTAAAAGGCAAACAGATTCAAAATCAAAGGAACAGACCTAGAAGACCATTGGTCAGGCAACCAAATGCTCAAAGGTACCCTTTATTCAATGGTTATTGCAATACATGCAATAAATTTGGTCATAAGGCTACTTAGTGTAGGAGTACAGTAAATAATTTTTTTTTATCATTCTCTAGTCTGTGTTTCACTTGCAACAAAGTGGGTGACAAGGCTAGTAAATGTAGAAGTTAGAGAAGGAACAACTATCATGGAAGGAATGCTCAATCTTTCAATAGAAATTGCTTTGCATGCAATAGATATGGTCACAAGGATAACCAATGCAGATCAAGGATGAATGAAAGGAACAATAGATAGATAAATGTTGTATGTTTTTGTTGTCTCTCAGATCTGCACCCTTTGTTGCTGTTGTGAAACTTTAGCAATCTAGAGAAACATGGGAATGATCTCGAAGTGTGGCACCTTGCAAAATGAGATCAGACCTCCAGAGAAGTCTAGCTTCCTCTTTCTAAGGCTAATGCTTAGATAAATGCATCTAAACCTAGTGCTAATGCTTGTTGGGAAAAGGGTTAGAAGGAATGCTGAAATAAAATAAGAAAAGTGATACACGAGATTTAAATGTGTTTGGCTACAACTGAATCGACACAGTAATAATCTCATAGCTGGAAAGACTTACATAGACTCCTATTAATTCTAACAAAGGTTGATACAGAATAATAGAGGAATGAAAGGGACTGTTTTGTCCACAATACATAGCCTACACTAATCCAAAGAGTAGACACAGTGTTAAAAATCATAAAAGAGAAGCAAAATACTAGTTTATATTGATTATAGAGACCAAGTAGCCATTACAAAATAGTCTAGAAGAACAACCCCCAACAATACATCTGCTTCTCATGTATACATAGCATTTTACATTTTAACCTAAGTCAGTTACAAAAATTTACTCCATGAGCTGCAACAGGAAAATATCTGTCTGAAGGGACGTCCAACTACAAGAAGTTATGGCACAAAAGATCTGGAATTGGTGCAGATGGAAGATATTTTCAGTCTTGAATGCAAGCTACTTAATCATCAATCTGCACTCATAAATGCAACAAATATCTACATTTGCATCTTGCCAAAATGACCTCTGAAATGCCCAACGGATCAAACATGCAAATCCAGATTCAAAATTTGAAAGTGAGAATATTCTGTCCAAAGTCTGCCAAATGAAGGAGGAGACAAAAATAAGCACTTTTTCCTTTTGCAACATGTAGAAATTTGCCAGGATGAGCAAGATATTCATGGTCAAAGTTGCGGTCAACTACCTATGTATATCACTTTGCATATGTGCGCTTGTATATGCCCTTGTATGTTCCATTGTATATACAATGCAACTGTGCCTTTAGGTTCACTTGGTGCAATCACACTTTCTTCTTCTTTGCATATGCCTTTATACAATCGCAGGCCTTACCTTTTAAATCAGCCTTTGAATCACCCCTGACATGTGGCACCACCTGATTGGTCATTGAATTGAAGCTGGGACCCATCACTAAAAACTGTAACCCCTATCAACCATCGAAAAGATAAAAAAATGAGTCACTGATGCATACTATCTCGCCAAAATCCCCTATATGTTGGCCTTGTATATCGCAATTGTATATCACATATACAATCGCATGTATACATACAAAGCGGACTCCAACATATTATCTTCCATACTTAATTCCGTAGTGGGGTCCAGCTTGTGTGTGTACCCTTGCATCATTTCATATGCATCTCTAGACCTTGCATATGCAAATATACAATGCGGACCCCAAAACAATTATCTGTTGCATTTGATTCCTCAGCCAGGTCCAGAGTTTGTATGTTTCTCTTTGTATCTATCCTTTGTATATCACATATACAAGGCGAACATACAAGCCAAACTACATACAACCGCACTTGTATATTGCAAAAATGCATCTCTATTTGTATGTTACCTTTGTATATGAGCCTTGTATGTTACATATACAATGTGACTTGTATATGGGATACAATTGCCCATTGTACATTCAGCAGACCCCACCAAATGTATAATTTCTTTGTAAGTTTCCTTGCATCAGCCATCAAGATTGGACTTGGCTGTCGATGGTCTGATTCATGCCAAAAATCCCTTTGTATGTCACCCCCTTGTATGTGCACTTTGTAATGGCGAATGTATATCGCATGACATACATTCTCCTTTTCTTTTCTTTGCATCTTCGGCCTTTGTATATGGGTGTTGTATCTTTTCCTTGCATCTTTGATTTGTATGTTACCTTTATATGTGCGATTGTATATATGAACATACAATGCGAACATACATACAAAGAAACATACAAATGCATATGCATATAAAATGACTAAGTATAAAAATGGGAAAAATCTACAATGGAAGGCACTTGAAGCCAAAAGATTTCTAGGTTTTTCTGGGTTTTCTGCAAGGATTCTTTAGGTAATATTTTAGGATTTTTTTTGGCAAGGCAAAGCATGACTATTTGAAGGATTCAAGCTTTTTGGGGTGAATTCCTAAAGGATTTTCAAGGAAAATACAAGGTGAACTATTTAACTCTGGATAGAGGAAAATAGGTCAACATATTGGTGACCTCTATGGGGTGTTTTCCTACTAAACAATTAGACCAGTGGCCTTAAACATCCATTGGGCATGGAGTCATAAGAGACTGCAACAAGAACAAAGGAGTTGGAACATTGAGCAAGCAACCAAGCCAAAACAAAAAGCAACAAGCAAGCATGTATCTCCTAATGAGAATACAGCAAAGTGCAAGGGCACTTATTGAAAGGAAACCTAAAACTGCATAAAAACTACTCTAATCCTAAACTAACTAGTTAGAGGTGACCTTAAACAAAGCCATTAACTAGTTCCTGAAGGTAACTGCCCTTCCTTAACAATTTACAATGTTTCTCATTTATGTAGGTAGTTAAAAAGAGGTGAGGGGGAAATGGGCATATGACAAATTGATAAAACACCCCCCACAAAATGGAGCTAAACTCACCTATCCACCTGGACTGACTACTAATGCTACTAACTTGTGGTGAATAAATGGGCTTATCCTACTCATTTTGATGCTCAACTTCATGCTTAGAGGTAAGCATGACAAGTGGTGACTTCTCTTGATATGTCTCCAGCTGGGCTAGATGCTTGATTGGGCATCCCCTTGAAGGTTTTAGATGTTGGCAAGAGACACATTGTAGCTTCATGAGTGTTGTCATTGATGGCAACAAAGCTCATCCCACCCATCCGTAGGACATTGTGTGCTTATACTGGAAGTAAGATTGAAAAGTGTTGTAGTCCGGTGACCAAGAACAGAGTATATAGCAAGGTTTGACAATCAGGTCCAGATCTCTTAGAGGAAGTATCTATGTAAAGTGCAGACTTGGGGAAGTCAAGAGGAGTACCTTGACTAATAGATTCTAGGGATTGAGCCTCCAGTAATGGAGTAAAGAGATATTAGCACCTAAGTATTGGGTTCCTATTTAGCAGAGTAAACTGAGGAAGAACTGACCGACAGAGCATCAGACCTTAATCCGGATGAGATATTGATGGTGACCAAGCTTACTAAGGTATCATTCATGATTGACCGACATGATTGATGACTTCTATGAGAATCTCTTTGATATGCATCACTTGATAAGCAAGGATTCAGCCGACAGACCAAGAGTTTGGGAAAATAGTAAGTATTTTGGATGCTGACTAGAAAGTGGATGAAATCCTTGGTGTGGATATATATACCAGATTGATTTTGGTATGAAGTGGTGTGTGAAGAAAAACAAAAGTGCAATGTGCAAGTAGTAAGACAGGTCTGATATGTGACAGGACAGTAGCACCAAAGAAGAGAAAGAATGAAGTGCAGTAGATCAGTATACTGAGCCTAACCGGAACTAAACTCTAGCATATGTGGATGCTTCTCATCAGTTCAATTATCTTGTTACTCTCTTTATTACTTGTAGACAATGAGTCTCTTGTAGGCAGTGAGCCTCTTGTGAGCAATGTGCTCAGGCAGTGAGCCCTAATTGGCATGTGCCATTTTGTATTTCTATTCTTCTAACAGAGAATAGATTCTTGGGTTAGTCACCCCATGGTTTTTCCCTTAACAGGTTTTCCACGTCAAAATCATTGTGTTATGTGTTTTGACTTTGTTTCTGCTTTCATGATTATGGATGCTTATTTTCTTTGATGCTATACTAGTTATTAAAGAACAGAAAGTTAAATTAATTAAGATAACTGATTCACCCCCCTCTTAGTTATCAACAATTGGTATCAGAGCTAAGTTCCTCCAAATAGAGCCTAACAGCTTGAGGAAGATCTAGGAATTAAAATGGATGTGTATGGTATGAGGGAACAACTTCAGTCTTCCCTAGATGATCTTGAGTAATCTAACTCCGAAGTCAATGAATTGAAGGAAAGACTCAAACAGGCTGATGATTTCATAAATGAACTAAAAGGGAAACTGAGTATCTCTATGAAAAAGAGAAAGGATCTACTTCAGCAATTAGCAAGTCAAGGTGAATCCAATGATACAAATGAAGATCTGAAGGGGAAAACCAAGTTATGTGAAAAGTTATCAAAAGAGGTCATTATGGTAAGACATGAAATGGAATCAGGAGTTATGAAATTCACCCAAGAAATTGAAGAGAAAAGAAAATTTGAAGATGATCTAAGACAATCTCTCAAGGAGAAATCAGAAGACTGCCATAAAATGGATAGAATAACCAGGCATCTAGAATCTAATCTTGAAGAAGCTAGAGATAATGAAGAACAACTTGAGAATCAGATTGACACTCTTAAAAGGTATCTTCAAATAGCAAATGAATACAAAGAGAAATTCAAGATAAGCTCTGCTCAACTTGAAGTTCTTCTTCAAAGCCAAAAGAGGGTAGATGACAAGCAAGGCTTGGGGTATGAAAAAGGTGAAAGCTCCGGATCCGGTTAGAAGAACTACAAATTAGAAAATCCAAGAAACAGGCCTAAAAGACCTCCGATAAGGCAACCAAATGCTCAAAGATATCCTTCCTTCAATGGATACTACCACAATTGCAATAACTTTGGTCATAAAGCAAATTAGTGCAGAAGAAGAATAAATCAGACTAATTCATCCTTCCCCAGACAGTGCTTTAATTGCAAAAGGTATGGTCACAAAACTCATGAATGTAGAAATATGCAAATGAACAATTCATTTAATGGTAGATGTTTTGCATGCAATAGAATGGGACATATGGCTAATCAGTGTAGATCAAGAGGATATTAGTCAAATATGCAAAGAAATGTTGTTTGTTACAATTGCAATAGATTCAGTCATATTGCCAAATTCTACAGAAGTAAGAATCAGGACAAAAAGGGTCTGGTGCATCATAATCAAAACCAAGACAAAGGAAAAGGAAAAGGAAAAGGAAAAGTGAATGTGGATGAAATTCAAAGAGAGATGAACAAGATATGGGTGAAGAGAAGTACAGAAAATGATGGGGACGGATCCGCATTAGAATCTGGTGCTGATATTCCTTCCAGAAACTAAATAGATGAGCTCTAGCTTAGGGAGAGTAACAAAAGAAAAACATTTTCCCCCAGCCAGTCAATAGGTGCCTGAAAGTGGCACATGAAAGGTTGCAGATCAAAGGGTTCTCAGAGAAATATCTAAATAACCCTTGGGAAAGATATGAAAGATCCACAAGAATTTGAAGAGGTTAATCATCTAAGATTAATCCGGTTTAACAGTCATCCGGTAAGAACAAGATTTTCACAGACATATCCGGTATGATTCAAATTCAAAGTATCTTGATCTGTGGGTAGATCAAATGTTTGGGGAAAGGAGGATAGATTGTCACTAATCATCAAGAAAAACTCTATGTATATCTCAGTGATCTGGAAAAGATCTCTCTCAGAACAAGGAGAACAAGGCAACCGGAATGACTTAGGTTGCGCATTTATTGCAATATGGAATTAGGGTTTGCTTAGAGATAAAAGGGTTCATTTGCTCATCATTTACACATTTGCATTAGTGAAAAAGATAAGAAGAGCTCTATAAACAAGTTTGCTTCATTTCTCTCAAGGATCAACTATAGAATTCAAGTCAACCAGTGTTCTTTTCAGCTCATTCCATGAACCCTAAAAGCGTAAAAGGTATTTTCCATTCTTGAAATCTCTCTGTGAATCTTTTGAAAGATGGCTACACCAAATGTTGTGAAGATCACTGATAAACCACGTCCAAAATTCAAGAAACATCCATACAAATCCCTAGAAGTTGATCCCCTAGGTGCCTTTTCTAGCATTCTACATAGGGTTTTACATGTTGAAGACATTAGGGCATACATTCATGCCAATATTGTGGATTTTAGGGAATCTAAGTTGATGGATATATATCACAAGCAGCTAATAGATGAATCATTTCAACTAAAACCTCAGTACAAAGCCATTCGAGACAAGCATTTTAAACAATACATTCATTTCCCTTGTTTTGCAGAAGATGAATGGGTCCGGTATGTTCTAAGTAGATTACATGACAACTTTATGTGGTTGATGAGACCATTCAAGATAACCAAGGATGCCATTAGGGCAGTTACCAGATTGCACTCATCTAGTGGGATACCTTCTCTCAAGTCAGTCAAGAATCAGATAGTGAGTGAGGCAACAAGATCAAAATTTGATAAGAGAGCAATGACAATAGAAGATATCACTGATCTGGATATCAAGTTTGCCTCCATGATAATCAGTTACAAGATATATCATTCCAGCAGGGAAAATTTAGTACCCAGAACTGCAATTTACACTGCTTATCAGATTCTTAAAGAAAATATTAACTATGATCTTTGTGAGCTCCTTCTAAACCAAATTTTGGAGAATCTGTAGAAGATAAAGAAGGACAAGAAGAACTCTTTCAAATAGAGTGGATTGATACTCTGTCTGTTCTTTTATTACATGAATGAGCTACCCAGATCCAATGGTTGGATGTGGCAAAATGATAGACCAGTAGCCATACAAATCAAGGATTATTTCCATGGGCTTGGTGATGCCAAGGCACAAAACATAGCTCTGTGGGGTTACTTCAAAAACTTCCAAAGCTTGATGCAGGCTAGAGAAAGAATCCCCCAATCATTGGTTGAAAAGTATAAGGATATAGTATACTTTGTGGTAGAAACTGATCAGTGCCTAATGGAGGCTATGGAGCCAAGGATAGTCTGGATCATGCCAATGGGGTATGAAGTAGATGAGAAAATTATAGAGATACATGTTCAACACATGCTTAGTCAACCCAAGGATCCTAAGGTAGAAAGGTTTGGAACCTTTGAAGAGTTGAGTGTAAAAATTCATGTGGAACTTAGACAACCGGAGATGAAGAGAAAAGTGAGAAAAGAAGTAGAGAATGTTGCCAAAAGGTATGGCATATCAAAAGAGGAACTTGATGCAAATAGAGAGAAGATGGAAAGGGCAGAGAAAGAAAAGGAAGAAGTAGAAAAGGAAAGTACTTCAATAGAAGCCCCCTCCCGAACCAGATCCTCTAAGAGCTCTGCACCTGCCACTGCTAAGAGCTCAAAGGCATCAAAACTGGAAGAAAAATCATCTGGTAAAGGAGAAAAGAGAACAAAGACAAAGGCTACAAGATCATACACAAGTCTCAAAGATGATGAAGAGACAGAATCTGATGAAGAGATCAAGAAGATGAAGAAGAAGAAAATATCCAGAGAATACTCTATCGGTCTAGAGAAGGAAGAAGAAAAGATAGATAAAAGTGTTGAGAAGCCTACTCTTGATGATATCATCGAGGCAATTATTGTGAATGGAAACCTGAAAACATTAATAGAATTCTATGATGAATGTAGTGAAGCTGACCAGAAGATCCTGCAAAATGCCACAGTCAGGTATCTGAATATCTACAATAAAGCTTTCATCGAAATCATATCTCTAATTCCTAAAAGCCTTGAGAAGGAACTTGAAATCAGAAGGAATAATGCTAAAGCAAAGGATATGGAGATCCAGGAACAGATAGCCATTTAGCTCTATCCTTCCATCACTCCTAAGCAAAAGAATATGATCTTCAAAGATTGCAAGGATGAGTTCCAGAGCAAAGCTAGGATGAATCAGCTTATGCTTGGAGAAACTGACAAGGTGGCAAAAGAAATAGAAGACATCCTCCAGAATGCATACAAAAGATTCAATATTCCTATTATAGAGGACTTAGGTGATGATCCCTCAGCCATGGATGACAACAAAAAATCTACTGAGATAGTGGCAGAAGAGGCAAAGGAGACAAGAGAAGAGAAAGCTACAGACTTAGATTCCTCTGCTCTGGAAGAGGAAGTTCATGACAAAGAAGACACTTCTTTTCCGGATCCTCCTGCATACTCTAGAATTGAAGGAGAAGAAAGAAAAGAAGAGAGCATTAGTCAAGAAGAACAAGTAAAGGGAAGCGAAGAAGGTCAAATAGAAAAGACCACAGATGACAGTGCTAAGGCTACAAAAGGGGAGAAAACTCTGTCTCCAGCAAGAGACATAATATAAGTAGTTAAAGATTTCTTGACCAAAGAGATGATGAAATTTGATGAATTGGATCTACTTCAAGGTCCATTCAATTTTGATTCCCTCTCCCCAATTCAAACCATGAAGCTAGCATCCTTTACTCAAGTAAAGGCAAAACAAAAACTCTTGAAATCTCACATAGAAGATTGTGAGCTCATAGAAGCTGCATCTGGTGTATTGGAGAAGATCATGCTATCCTTCCAAAAGGATTCTTTGGCCTCCACATCTAGTAATCTAAAGTCTCTTGTAAATTATGTTCATATGCATTTTGATTCCTTAGAGAAATCAGCAGGAAGAAAAGGTCTGAAAGGAATTTTTGGGAAAAAGATTCTCTGAAGTGCAGGGTCTAATAACAAATGATAGGAGAGTTATGGATATTGGAATAAAGAGCTTGGAAAATGCTCTTAAATATGGTGGAGATATCTTTAAATTTTGTTTAGCCTGGCCTAAAGTGACCAAGAATATTGAGAAGAAAGTAAAAGAGCAAGAGGATAAATTGTTAAGTTTATCTCAAAGTTTTGATCCTCTCTCCTCCTCCATAGTAAATCAAGAGTGTAAGACTATTGTAGTCATAGATGAAATAAAGAATCTTGAGAAGGAGAAGAAAAATAGAATAAATAGGTTGAGTGAACTTAGAGGGATCATTATCCCTAAGTTAGAGGCCATGCATGAGGCCCTAACTGATGCTCAGGCCACAACCCAGACCAATGATTTGATAGATCTTAAGAAGGCAGAAGCATTTGCATTCCTATTGAGTGGTCACATCTCAATTTTGGATAGGATGAAGCAGAGTTGGGCTACAGAATTTATACAATTGAAGAATACTTTTGTAGACATACTTAAGTACATGTAAGTACAACTTGTATATACACTTATGCGGATATGTATAGATTGTTTTTCTTGAAAATTTTGGTGTGCAGACACTACCCTTTGCCATTGATGTCAAAGAGGAAGTGAGGAGTAGTGAAAAATGTGGAATCCAGCTAAGGGGGAGCTTTGGTAAAATGTACATTAGAACAGACCATCAGCTAAGGGGGAGTGTAGTGTGACACTTAGCCATTTTTCACTAAGTGTTGCCATCAATGCCAAAGGGGGAGATTGTTGGCAAGAGACACATTGTAGCTTCATGAGTGTTGTCATTGATGGCAACAAAGCTCATCCCACCCATCCACAGGACATGGTGTGCTTATACCGAAAGTCAGATTGAAGAGTGTTGTGGTCCGGTGACCAAGAACAGAGTATGCAGCAAGGTCGGACAATCAGGTCCAGATCTCTTAGAGGAAGTATCTATGTAAAGTGTGGACTTGGGGAAGTCAAGAGGAGTACCTTGACTAATAGATTCCAGGGATTGAGCCTCTGGTAATGAAAGAGTAAAGAGATATGAGCACCTAAGTATTGGGTTCCTGTTTAGCAGAGTAAACTGAGGAAGAACTGACTGACAAAGCATCAAACCTTAATCTGGATGAGATATTGATGGTGACCAAGCTTACTAAGGTATCATTCATGATTGACTAACATGATTGATGACTTCTATGAGCATCTCTTTGATATGCATCACTTGATAAGCAAGGATTTAGCTAACAAACCAAGAGTTTGGGAAAATAGTATCTCGATGCCGACTAGAAAGTGGATGAAATCATTGGTGCGGATATATATACTAGATTGATTTCGGTATGAAGTGGTGTGTGTTGTGGTGTGCAAAGAAAAGTAGAAGTGCAGTGTGGAAGTAGTAAGACAGGTTTGGTATGTGACAGGACAGCAGCACCGAAGAAGAGAAAGAATGAAGTGCAGTAGATCAGTATACTAAGCCTAACCAGAACTAAACTCCAACATATGTGATGCTTCTCATCAGTTCAAGTATCTTTTTACTCTCTTTGTTACTTGTAGATAGTGAGTCTATTGTAGGCAGTGAGCCTCTTGTGAGCAATGTGCTCAAGTAGTGAGCCCTAATTGGCATGTGCCATTTTGTATTTCTATTCTTCTAACAGAGAATACATTCTTGGGTTAGTCACCCCATGGTTTTTCCCTTAACAGGGTTTTCCATGTCAAAATCATTGTGTTATGTGTTTTTACTTTGTTTTTGCTTTCATGATTATGGATGCTTATTTGCTTTGATGCTACACTAGTTGTTAAAGAAGAACAAAAAGTTAAATTAATTAAGATAACTGATTCACCCCCCTCTCAGTTATCAACATTAGATTGGTTGCTTCTTGTTCCTCATTTGGTATAATGGTGACCTCCATTTGACTCTCATGTTGCTCTTGTGTGTGAAACAATTGACTTGGGACCTCATGGTTTTCTCATTCTTCCTTCAAAGATCCCAAGAAAGCTGATATAATGTCATCATGGCTGCATTCGTCAAACCTTTCTTGCATGATAGTTTGCCAAGTTGACTTCTCCTCTATGGTCAATGGACCATCCTCTTCCACTAGGATAGCCAAAAGCTCATCAAAGCTATCATCTCTTAGAAGACTTTTACAAATAGCTATCCCAAGCTCAAAATTCCCATTATCACTCAAAGAAGTGCCCTCCAAATCAAGTTTTTCTTCTGCAATAAAGGAAGGCAAATGTTCAAACAATGAGTTAGCCTCATCCAACAAACCTTCATTTGTTATATCAGCCTCAAACTCATTATTTTCAATAAAGCATGGAAGCTCCTCAAACAGATCTGAATCATCAACCTCAGCATTATCTAACATAGGGCAACATGCTTGCCCTTCTTTATGGTTTGGAACCTTGTTGTCATGCTCAGCCTCAACCTGCAACAATTTGTCATTATTTTTAGTGTTTTCTTGTTGTTGCATATCCACAACTAGCTACTCATCCTCTTCATCTTCAACATAATTAGGTAGCTCATGAAGTAGGGAAGCATCATCCACCTTTGAAGTGATCTTAACAACCTCTTCCCCTATGCCTCCATCCTTTGACTGCAGCTCCACTGGATTGTGTTTAAGTTCCCTCTACAGTTGAAGGCCTTCCCCATGCACTTTTTGCATTTCAAACTTGTTTTCTTGTTCAGATGCATGAGAAAAGGCTTCAAAAGAACTCAATCCCTTATTTGGTTTAACAGTACTCATAGGTGTAATAGGCTCAAACAATTCTATCTCTGTGAGTTTAGGAACAAAATGCTCCTCATTAGTTTCATCTTCTTCCACCCCCTATTTTGGCTCATCTTTCCAATTATCTTGGTAGACAATAGGTCCACCCTTGAGGATTGAAATATCATCAGGGAAAGAGGCCTGAGTATCTTTTTGAATTTCTTAAAGGGGAGAGGGTCTTGGACAAATTTGTTCCTGGGGAGTGATAATTTGAGTTTGCATAGGAATAGGGACTTGTGGAGGGATATAGGCATTGAAGCCTAGAAACTTGTGGAGTCTAGGTTGCTCCTCTATAGGCCAAACATGTGTAGAAGAAAGGGGCTGCTTGAATTTTGGGATTGTAAACACATGCTCCTTCAACTTAGAAATTTCATCATAACTATCCATGCTAGGTCCATCTGATAAGGAGATTTGAAAAGGCTGCAAATAGGAGCTAGGGGGTTGAATTTGCACTAGAACAGGCTCCTGTGAAAGCTGAGGGCCTCTAAAACTTGGGATTTTAAAACTGGGAAGCAGTTTTGGAGGTGTTGATGAATTATCCTGCCTGAAGCTTGGAAAATTAAATTTTGGGGCTTCTTCAGCAGCAGGCTGAGAAAGTATGAAAGGGAGAGAATATTTGAAACTAGGAATGGAGGGGATTGTTTGGATCACCTATCTCATCTGTTGCTCTTGAGTTTCTATCCTTATAGCAAGGTTTTCCTGAAAAACCCCCTCTTGTGCCTCTCACTGCCGGTCACGTTTTAGCGTTTCTATAAATTCATCAGCCTCCCTATTTAGATTCAAGTACAACTTCTCGAGACCATACAAGGTTATTATGTTAAGGTCATAAGACCACTGAGCCCAACTATACCTTGCTTCTCTTTTTTCATTGTCCAAAAGTCTGTCAAGCTTTAGGAAAGTGCTCATGAGCTCATTGAAAGCATCAATATTCTCAAGAGCAACATTAGCGGTGGGAGGGAGGTAAGCATCATGAGGATGCTGATATTCTGTAGAGGCAGGGCTATAAGGCATAAAATTAGAGGCATTTGGGGCCTGGTATTGTTGATATTGGGGCCAATAGCTTGTATTTGGATTAGGGGTAGGGGAATAGCCATGATTCCCATAAAATTCTAACATTTTATAGCATCTAAATGTTGGATAATCATAAAAATGTCAGAATGAGAGCAAAATAGGTCTGCAACAAAAAAAAACACTAGATACATACTAGAAATGGAGTTGCCAGGTGATTAAGATCCTTCTGGAAGCTGAACAGACCAGGAAAACCACCAAAATATTGATCCTTGATGAAATTTTAGGTGATTAGACTACTAAAACCAGCTAATTTTTCACTTGTAGAGTTGCCAAGTGTATGAATATTGCCTCTATAGGCTGGTAATACTAGGAGAAACACCAAATCTCTTAGTACTTTGATGAGAAGTTTATCGAACTAGTCCCACTGGGCATGCCAAAAATTATCTCTCAGATCTGCACCCTTTGCTGCTGTTGTGAAACTTTAGCAATCTAGAGAAACATGGGAATGATCTCAAAGTGTGGGACCTTGCGAAATGAGATCAGACCTCCAGAGAAGGCTGACTTCCTCTTTCTAAGACTAATGCTTAGAGAAATGCATCTAAACCTAGTGCTAATGCTTGCTGGGAAAAGGGCTAGAAGGAATGCTAAAATAAAATAAGAAAAGTGATACACCAGATTTAAATGTGTTTGGCTACAACTAAATTGACACAGTAATAATCTCATAGCTAGAAAAACTTACACAGACTCCTATTAATTCTAACAAAGGTTGACACAAAATAATGGAGGAATGAAAGGGACCATTTTGTCCATAATACACAGCCTACACTAATCCAAAGAGTAGACACAGTGTTAAAAATCATAAAAGAGAGGCAAACTACTAGTTTATATTGATTATAGAGGCCAAGTAGCCATTACAAAATAGTCCAGAAGAACAACCCCCAACAATACATCTTCTTCTCATGTATACATATCATTTTACATTTTGACCTAAGTCAGTTACAAAAACTCACTCCATGAGCTACAACAAGAAAATATCTATGTCTAAAGGGACATCGAACTGCAAGAAGTTATGGCACAAAAGATTTGGAACTTGTGCAGATGGAAGATATTTTCAGTCTTGAATGCAAGCTACTTAATCATCAATCTACACTCATAAATGCAACAAATATCTGCATTTGCATCTTTCCAAAATAACCGCTGAAATGCCCAGCCGATCAAACATGCAAATCTAGATTCAAAATTTGAAAGTGAGAATATTCTATCCAAAGTCTGCCAGATGAAAGAGGAGACAAAAATAAGCAATTTTGCCTTTTACATGTATAAATTCACCAGAATGAGCAAGATATTCGCAGTCAAAGTTGGGGTCAACTACCTGTGTAAATCACTTTGCATCTGTGCGCTTGTATATGCCCTTGTATGTTCCATTGTATATACAATACAACTGCGCCTTTAGGTTCACTTGGTGCAATCGCGCTTTCTTCCTCTTTGCATATTCAAATCACTTTGCATATGCCTTTATACAATCGCGGGCCTTACCTTTTAAATCAGCCTTTGAATTGCCCCTGACATGTGGCACCACCTGATTGGTCATTGAATTGAAGCTGGGACCCATCGCTAAAAACTGCAACCCCTATCGGCCATCGGAAAGATCAAAAAATGAGTCACTGATGCATACCATCTTGTCGAAATCCCCTGTATGTTGGCCTTGTATATCACAATTGTATATCGCATATACAATCTCATGTATACATACAAAGTGGACTCCAACATATTATCTGCCATACTCAATTCCATAGTTGGGTCTAGCTTGTATGTGTACCTTTGCATCTTTTCATATGCATCTCTAGACCTTGCATATGCAAATATATAATGCAGACCCCAAAACAATTATCTGTTGCATTTGATTCCTCAGCCGGGTCCGGACTTTGTATGTTTCTCTTTGTATCTATCCTTTGTATATCACATATACAAAGCGAACATACAAGCCAAACTACATACAACCGCACTTGTATATTGCAAAAATGCATCTCTATTTGTATGTTACCTTTGTATATGAGCCTTGTATGTTACATATACAATGCGACTTGTATATGGGATACAATCACCCATTGTACATTTAGAGGACCCCACCAATTCTATAATTTATTTGTATGTTTCCTTGCATTGGCCATCGAGGAGAGATTGGACCTAGCTGCAGATGGTCCGAGTCACACTGAAAATCCCTTTGTATGTCGTCCCCTTGTATGTGCGCTTTGCAAGGGCAAATGTATATCGCATGACATATATTCTCCTTTTCTTTTCTTTACATCTTCGGCCTTTGTATATCTTCGTTGTATCGTTTCCTTGCATCTTCGATTTGTATCTTACCTTTGTATGTGCAATTGTATATATGAACATACAATGCAAACATACATACAAAGAAACATACAAATGCATATGCATATAAAATGACTAAGTATAAAAATGGGAAAAATTTGCAATGGAAGGCAATTTAAGCCAAAATATTTCTGGGTTTTTCTGAGTTTTTTGCAAGGATTCTTTAGGAAAGATTTTGGGATTTTTTTTGGCAAGGAAGAGCATGACTATTTGAAGGATTCAAGCTTTTTGGGGTGAATTCCTAAAGGATTTTCAAGGAAAATACAAGGTGAACTATTTAACTCTGGATAGAGGAAAATAGGTCAACAGTTTCAATTACAATAGGCCTAGACATTTTGCAAGATTATGTAAAAGAAGGAATATGAAGAAGGATAATTAGAATGAAATGAAGAAATTATTACAAAAGGTGGATCTAGTAGAGATCAAGAAAGCTCGATGAATCAAATGTGGGTCAAGAAAGGTGTACATGAAGTCAAGGATGTGTCCGCACCAGACTCTAGTGTTGGTACTTCCTCCGGGAAGTAAATTGAGAGCTCTAGCTCAAGGGGAGCTTAATACAAAGTCTTACTCCTCCAGCCAGAATTATGGTGCTAATATACAACACAAAGAGATAAGGGTATAATACTAAATGACAGAGCTTATGGAGAAGATTCTAGTAGAAAAGAAGCCAATGTAGTAAATTGTGGAGCAATCTTGATCGACTGGGAACAACAGAGAAATGGTTTGACAACTTTTTTAACGAAGCATTTATTATGATTAAATCCTAATGAAAAGAGAATATAAGGGATTCATTTGAAAGAAAAAAGTCATTCTTCATTCAAACCTTCAAGCAACTAAAGAGACCTGAGAAGCAAGCTAGGGAAAATTCAAGCACCTAACTAAGAAACCCTAATGGAGGCAAAAGAAAATAGAAGAAAAAAAGAAAAGAAAGAAAGTAAAGGTCACCAAAAGAGTATATGTGAGCCTTGGAAAGAATGAAGAAGAAGAGGAAATAGAAATAGAAGAGGAAGTCAAAACAAAAAGGACAAAAACAAATGAAGCCACTATTGAGAAGCCCTCCAGAAAAGCTAAGGGGAAGAAGAAGAATAAACAAGAAAAGACTGAGAACATAATAGAAGAAGCAAGTTTATCCTTGAAATCCTTGATTAATGCATTTTCTCAACATGGTAACTTTAAGCCTATTGCTGACATGTGTATACGCCTAAAAATGACACGATTCATCCTAAATAAATATTCTAAATATTTATTCCATTCTTCTATTAATTAAATAAATATTCTAAATTTATTTAATCGATTCACTATTCCATAATTAAATAAATTCAATTTATTTAATTAAAATTCTTCTAAATGTCCTACACAATTAAATAATCATAAATTATTTAATTAATCCAAATTCCTCTATCCTAAGTTCTAAATTTCAAAAATCCACATCACTTTTACACCTCACCTTTTCCACCTCACCTTGTCCACCTCATTGGGTTGCACATGTAATTAAATATATTTAATATTTAATTATCTTATTTTCCCTCACCCACACGGCCTATTTCTTCTCAAATTAGAGGTTAGTTAACTAATCAATCAAATCTGATAACTAACCTGTCAATTGAGTCAAATCCTCAATCAATTCAGTCAGTTCCACGATTTATTCTTCTAATTGATCAATCAAGTCTGTTAACAGACCAGTCAATGGAGTTAACTCTCCAATCAGTTTTGTCACATCCCCCCTTTCATGATGGAGCTGGGACACTTGTCACATTTCCACTGGTTGCACATTCCTCAACCATTCTCAGCCGTTGATCTTCATATCTTCTCTCAACCGTTGATTCCCATTCTTCTGAGTCTATAAATGAAACCTCATTCTTCCATTCTAATCATCCAGGCTTTTGACATCGTTACTCTGCAGAAATATCACCAGTGTGCCTTTGGCACCCTTTTGTCATCTACAAGCTTGAGATCACCTACTTGCATTGGAGCTCATCTTCATTGCGTATCACCATAGCCGTTCACCATCGACTTCCTACAAACAGCTAAAAAGATTGCACTCTCTGAGGGCTCATCTCATCTGCAAAAGGATGATTTGTGATAGGCGAACAACAGAAGTTTCAAAATAGGAGAGGTTTGCACTGTGTTTGTTCATTGCTTTGTTTGTTGAATCCTTCTTGTTTCACTATTCTGTTGATGTTTGGGTCTTGTTTAATTCATTTGATTGATCACCATTTTACCCTTACATTTTTGGCGCCCATCGGTTGTAGTATAATTACCCGCAGTGGTAGGGTCACGATCAATACCACCCCTCCAAGGTCGTCACCATCTCCATCCGACCCCCGCCCATATAATGTCATTGACCAGTTGCAAAAAACTCCAGCTCACATTTCTATATTGGAGCTCTTGCGTCTATCTCCTTCTCATAAGGAGATTCTTGAGAAAGCCTTAGTGGAAACTACTGTCTTCACTAACCTTGCCCAAGAAAAGTTTCAAACCATGGTGGGTAATTTGATATCCTCCACTTCCATCTCGTTTACAGAGCAAGATGACCTTTCCATATCTCAACCCCACAACACTCCTCTACACATTGTCGCATTCATGCACAAGCACCGCATCAAGAGGGTTCTCATTGATGGGGGCGCCAGTCTAAATATTTGCATGTTGAAGCTAGTCCTTGCACTGGGGTTCTCCGAACAGGAAGTAGATCCAAGACAGAAAATTACTATCAAAGCCTATGACGAGGAGGAACGAACCAGAAAGGGCACGTTGTCCTACCCATTCAAGTGGGACCGGTAATTAAAGATGTGGTGTGCCAAGTCCTTGATTAGGAGCTTGCTTACAATATTCTACTAGGGAGACCATGGATCCACGCCATGAAGGCTATCCCCTCCACCTACCATCAATGCATTAAGTTCCCACACGATGGCAAGCAGGTCACCATACAAGGCGACCCCGACCCCTACCAACATTGCAAATCTTTCCAAGCAAAATCTGAATGCGTCATTCCCAACAACAGAGCCTACATTTCCCCTACTCCGCCACAAGACCATACTGCCGAAGCTTCCTCCTCGAGGCCCAAACCGCTGAAACTTACCATAAAAGAAAATGGCGTGGGGGAGTACTCCATTGAGCATAGCCTCAACCTTGCCACCATGCCTTTGTCTCCTCGCTCCTTTGGCAAACCCAAGCATCAACCTAGGCATTTTCCAAAGCCATATTCTCCTCCTATAACTCCCACAAATCCCTTTGTCAAATGGGGGACCTTATCTGATGATATAGAGGAGCAAGATCTCTTGCAATGGCTTTATGCTGAAGAGGAAAACACACCCCAAGAGCTGCCTAGACTCCCTACGGAACTCTATGGATGGGGTGAAACTATCTTGCACCGGATGGGGTACGAAGGACAAGGCCCCATAGGCGTCAGAAAAGAAGGAATCGTTGAACCTATCCAACCTTCTTCATCCTCTTCGGCTAGAAACACCACTGGCCTAGGGTACAAAGGTAAAGGTAAAGCCAAAGAAAATGCCTGCCTAGTGGAGACAATTCAAACACTCCAAGTGGATAGTGACGCAGATTCAGATGAGTTGAATGAGTATGAGTGGGACGAGCTGACAGAGCACTCCTACGATGACAAGGAGATTGACACCATCCAAACTCTCAGCCCCTACCATGAAGGACAGATGCAACGGGACAGACCACTGGAGTCTGATTTGCCCCTCCCCGAGATTATGGCTTTCGAGGAAAGTTTCGATTCTATTGCGATAAACAACCTGGAAGAAAGTACCACCCAGAACACTACTCCCGCTAGTGACCATGACATTTTCATTCACACCATTAATGAATCAGATCTCTCATCCGAATCCCTTCCCCTCTTACACCCTGAGCTTATTGACTGGGATCTGCAAGAAACCCCTCAATTAGATATGTTCCAGAATGATGATGCTTACATTGACTATATGGAACTTAGGGATCACTTACCAAAAGGAGATCATAAGGCTGGTTTTGCTATCAAACTCAATACTGTGGCTTACTTTGGGGAGGGTGCCAAGCCATCTAGTCGCAAAAATATTAAAATAAAAAATGGATCTGATGGTGAAAACCACCGTGCGGCAGTGTCAGATCATAAAACAGTAAAAAGAAAGGACGTATCCGAAGGTGAAAACCCAACTGTGGCACCTGATGATGGAAGGCTTGACACCCTCCCTAGTGATATGTACCAGGAGCGGTCACAGATTGTGGTGGAACCAACAGAGCCAGTGAATATTGGCACCGAAGAGCAGCCCAAGATTATCCACTTCGCAAAATCTCTCACACCACCTGAGAAAACCAGGTTTGTACCATTCTTTAAGAAGAAGAGAGGCAGCTTTTCTTGGTCATATGCTGACATGCCAGGTCTAGACCCTAACCTGATTCTGCATCATCTGCCATTGGATCCAGGGGTGAAGCCCGTAAAGTAGAAACTGAGAAAGATGCATCCCCATATAGCTCTTTTGGTCAAGGAAGAACTCAAGAAATTGCTAGATGTGGGGTTCATCAGGGCCATAGATTACCTCGAATGGATATCAAACATTGTGCCAGTATCTAAACCAGATGGCAGGGTTCAACTATGCAACGATTTTAGAGACTTAAACAAAGCATGCCGCAAGGATGACTTTCTGTTACCAAACATCGACATCATAGTCGACCTTACTGCAGGCCATACTATGCTATCACTCATGGACGGATTCTCCAAGTACAACCAAATCAAAATAGCACTGGAGGACCAACACAAAACAGCTTTCACTTGTCCATGGGGTACCTTTTGCTGGAATGTCATGCCTTTTGGGCTGAAAAACACAGGTGCTACATATCAGCGGGCCATGATAACCATATTCCATGACATGATGCATGTGACCATGGAGGATTATGTTGACGATATCTTAGCAAAATCTCTCACGAGGGACTCACACCTGGATATCCTAGAGAAAGTCTTCCAACGGCTGGACTAATTCCAAGTTAAATTGAACCCGAAGAAATGTGTGTTTGGGATAACATCGGGCAAGCTGCTAGGCTTCATCGTGTCAGAAAACGGCATAGAGGTAGACCCGGCCAAGGTCAAAGCAATAATGGACATGCCACCACCCAAGACTCTAACACAGTTGAGATCCTTACAGGGCAAGCTACAGGCCATCCGCAGGTTCATCTCATAGTTGGCAGACAAGTGCCAACCTTTCAGCCACCTCCTACATAAGAATATTCCATTTAAATGGGATGAGTGGTGTGAAGAGGCATTTAACAAGATAAAGGAGTACTTTATGAACCCTCCTATACTCATGCCTCTGATCCAAGGAAAACCTTTGATTCTCTACATTTCTACTACACCTACTGCTCTTGGGGCTCTCCTAGCATAGCAAGACTATGAGAACAAGGAAAGAGCTGTATACTACATCAGTCAAACCTTAGTGGACTACGAGTTACAATACTCATAGGTAGAATGATCGTGCCTTGCGGTGGTTTTTGCTTCACAAAAACTTTGACACTACATGTTGGCACATCCTGTCAAACTCATTGCCAAAATTGACCCACTAAAGTATCTTCTCAGCAAAGCAGCTCTCATAGGTCGACTAACAAAGTGGGTTATGCTTCTTAGTGAATATGATATAGAATATGTGGACAGAAAAGCCATCAAAGGGCAAATCATAGCTGACCAATTGGCCGAGGCACCATTACAAGACACTTCACCAATGCAGTTTGAGTTTCCCGATGAGTCTTTATTCACTCTGTCAACATCTCCTTGGAAACTCTACTTCGACGGGTCTTACACCAACCATGGATTGGGGGCAGGTATCCTATTTATCATGGCCCAAGGCGACACAATTCCAAAGTCCTACAGGTTGTTATTTCCAGGCACTAACAATATAGCAGAATATGAAGCCTTGGTAATTGGTCTCAAGATGGCCACTGAGTGGAAAATCCAAGCACTATGTGTCTATGGTGATTCTCAGCTTATCATAAATCAGGTCAACGATGAATATCAAACCAAATATGAGAAGCTCATCCCATACAAACGGATGGTCGACGACCTCAAAGGACACTTTGGGACCATCTCCTTTGAACAAATACCTAGGATCAAGAACAAAGCAGCAGATGCAATGGCTACCATAGCCTCTCTTCTTGAAATACCTGAATACAAGTCACGGTATGAGTTCTTAGTAGAAACCATTCGGCAACTGGCTTATGATCTCCTCAAAACCCATTGCATTTGCCTCCTAGTAGGATTTGATTCACCTTGGTATGGTAAGACCTACACTTACCTCAAGGACAATATTCTTCCACCGGACCTCTCTTCCAACCAAAAATGAACTTTCATCTGACAAGCCTCCCGTTACACCATCATAGCTAATACCCTTTACCGAAGTGGTCTGGATGGTACTTTACTCTGTTGTCTAGAACAAGAAGAATCCATAATGGCCTTGCGAGACATACACGAAGGGATCTGCAGAACACACTCCAGTGGTCCTTCCTTAGCTAAGAAACTCATGCGTTTGGGTTATTACTGGCCCAATATGGAAATGGATTCATATCAGTTCGTCAAAAAGTGCAAACAGTGCCAGATACACGGGAACCTAATTCATGCACCTGCTCAGGAGTTGAGACCTCTAACGACACCCTGGCCCTTTTGCCAATGGGGACTTGACCTTGTGGGAAAGATCCATCCACCTTCTTCCAACGACCATAAATTCATCATAACTGCCACTGAGTACTTCACAAAGTGGATTGAAGCCGTTCCCCTAACCACCATCACAGGCAAGCAAATTTCCTCGTTCATTCTGAATTACATTATCTGCCGATATGGCATCCCTTCATCCATCATAACGGATAATGGGAGACCATTCAAAAATTAGGATGTCCAGGAACTTTGTGAGCATTTCAAAATCCAACACAGGTTCTCCACTCCATACTACCCCCAAGGTAACGGCCAAGCTGAGGCATCAAATAAAACCATTCTGAAAATCCTAAAGAAGATTGTCAATGAAGCTGGTCGTGATTGGCACGTCCAACTCAATCCCGCTCTGTGGGCCTACAGAACCAGTATACGCACTCCCACAGGTGCTACACCCTACGCCCTTGTCTATGGTTCTGAAGCCATCCTTCCCATTGAGGTCAAACTCCCATCCCTCAGGGTGTCGTTGAAAGGTCTCATATCAGATGAAGAATACAGAGTCTCCAGGCTACAAGAACTAGAGCTGCTAGAGGAAAGGCGCCAGAAGGCTTTTGACCATCTCAAAGCCTATCAACAGATGATGTCTAGAAGCTACAACCACAAGGTTAGACCAAGATGCTTCAAGGTTGGGGACCTCGTTCTAAAAGAGAACCCTCACAATCAGCAGGACAGAGAAAAGAAAGGTAAGTTCGAGCCAAACTGGCTTGGGCCCTATGTGATTGTAGCTACTTACGGATCGGGGGCATATTAGTTGGCCACATCAGAGGGTGAGTTGTTTGATGATCCAATCAATAGCATGCATCTTCGCCGGTTCTATACCTAGGAGAACCCCAATGCAAGGGGGCGTAGTAAAATCAAAAAATTAAAAAAAATACAAAAAAAAATTTTGAAAAGAGAAAATACAAAAAACAAAAATTAAAAAAATAGAAAGGCATACAAAAAAATCGTCCTTTGGTGAAAACCTGGCAAACAGGCGCCTTGGATAGGTATCGTGATGAAAACCTGGCAAACAGGCGTCATGTTACTTTCTAGCTTCTTGTGCAAATAAAAGCAAGTGATGAAAACTTGGTAAACAGGCGTTACTTATGATAAACTACCTTCTCCATCTTTGGGAATCCAATCCCCTTGAGTCCATTCTTTCTCCATTTGCCCCATTCGATCCATATCTACCCCACAATAAACACCTGACAGTTACCTATCATGGCTTGATACTCTCCTTGTGGCCTTGTCAACCAAGGTTTTGTCCCGTACCGTCTCCTCAATGTGAGCCTACATAGTGTCTCTCATCAGTGTCCATGGTCCAAGTCCATGAACTACGTTGCCTCTGCACTGTCACGTAGGCAAGGCCATTATTCTAATGTGCCCCCGAGGCTTCCACTTCTCCTGTGGTCCCATTCATCTCCTTTCTTGTCTTCATTCTTGTTGTCCTTCTTCTAGTCCATCCATGGTCCATTAGGGTTTACCCCGAACTACATTGCCTCTGCGTCGTCGCGTAGGCAAGGCCAT
Source organism: Cunninghamia lanceolata (assembly GCA_027924645.1). Classification (NCBI taxonomy): domain Eukaryota; kingdom Viridiplantae; phylum Streptophyta; class Pinopsida; order Cupressales; family Cupressaceae; genus Cunninghamia; species Cunninghamia lanceolata. The sequence goes on along the minus strand of BSBN01000165.1, from coordinate 4,439,977 downwards.
TTAGCAATGAGCCCCTGAGGCACTAGGTCAGTCCCTTAGGGTCCGTCTCCCCAATAAGGATTGTGCAATCTTCTCACCAAACAAGCAAATGCAAGCAGAAATCTTGACTGTGAGCATCTTAACCTATCCACTGCAAAGCAAATACCCAAGGTCTTCTAAATGATTTTATGCAAATTACAGCAAGAAATAACACACATACCAATGCAAATATGCTTTGTAGATCGAAAACATGGTCAACAGTTTGAGTCCTGATTTTGCTATCATACCTTCCTATGCTACTCAAGGATGCCAAAAGCTAGAGATGCTATGATGGGGGCATGATTACTTTCTTTGTTTGTTGTTTGTGGATTAAACTTTAGTAATGTGAAGCCTTGTCTAAGGACATGATCGGCAAAAGATCATCAAGGACATCAAAGGTCAAACATGAATGGGGGCAATCCTTGTTTGTTGAAATGCAAGAAGTACTCAGGTCATCTAGATTCAATTTTGACTAGATGCTTGTATTAACTTGCTAAATCCAAATCCATGTAAGCGGTACTCAGGTCATCTCGGTTCAATTATACCTAGATGCTTGTATTCACTTACAACATTTCAGAAAATGTACCAAAAACACAAGGCCCAATGATGAAATAAAGCACTCCAATAGCAAAGCATCCATCCTATATCCATTTATACATCCATACCATACCCCATGTAATAAAGATCCACAAAATGCAGAGTATCAATACAAATAAAAGCTTGTGAGTTCTTCTATCGAGTCTTTCTTCTATCCATCAGATTTCTATCTATCATCATATCTTTCATCCTTGTCCAGTCAGTCTAAGAAATGATCCAAATGCAAGGTCCATCCTTAATCCATACCAATCAAGTCAAGTCAATCTTGCACAAATGATCCAATCACAATCAGGGGTCTTGATCTTTTTCTGGTCGTAAACCAACTCGATTAGTTAATCAATCAATTATCTTATACAGGATGTTGCATTGTCGAAATCAGACCAATACACGCGTCTTACACGACATGCTTCATTTCCTAAAACTAGACACTATCCTTCATGTTTCTCTAGGGATCCATCATTCCCCACCATGACAACACGCCTGTCATGTTGGTCTAGGGATATATCGTTCCCTGCCATGACAACACTATCGTATATCATTATCAGTATATCATTGGTTTACCGCTTGACAGGGGAAATACCTTGTTTGTTCTTGTGTCATTTGTGCATACTTGCTTGCTTGCTTGTGTGTGTCATCATTCCATCTTGCATCGCGTATCATTCAACTCTTTTCTTCATCCCTTTTCCTCCAACCTATCCTAACCCCTTCGTCTTCGTGAGATTGTCCGTCTCCGAATCCTTCTGCCTTCTTCTCATCCAATCTCCGGAGGGGGCATCCTGTCGTTAAACTTGTACCAGGGGCAAACTGGGGCATATATCACTGTCAGACTATTTATTCTTTGAAGCAACGTTGTAAATTGCATTGCATCAAAGAGGGGCAAAATGTATATGCCTAAAAATGACACGATTCATCCTAAATAAATATTCTAAATATTTATTCCATTCTTCTATTAATTAAATAAATATTCTAAATTTATTTAATCGATTCACTGTTCCATAATTAAATAAATTCAATTTATTTAATTAAAATTCTTCTAAATGTCCTACACAATTAAATAATCATAAATTATTTAATTAATCCAAATTCCTCTATCCTAAGTTCTAAATTTCAAAAATCCACATCACTTTTACACCTCACCTTTTCCACCTCACCTTGTCCACCTCATCGGGTTGCACATGTAATTAAATATATTTAATATTTAATTATCTTATTTTCCCTCACCCACACGGCCTATTTCTTCTCAAATTAGAGGTTAGTTAACTAATCAATCAAATCTGATAACTAACCTGTCAATTGAGTCAAATCCTCAATCAATTCAGTCAGTTCCACGATTTATTCTTCTAACTGATCAATCAAGTCTGTTAATAGACTAGTCAATGGAGTTAACTCTCCAATCAGTTTTGTCACATCCCCCCTTTCATGATGGAGCTAGAACACTTGTCACATTTCCACTGGTTGCACATTCCTCAACCATTCTCAGCTGTTGATCTTCATATCTTCTCTCAACCGTTGATTCCCATTCTTCTATAAATGAAACCTCATTCTTCCATTCTAATCATCCAGGCTTTTGACATCGTTACTCTGCAGAAATATCACCAGCGCGCCTTTGGCACCCTTTTGTCATCTACAAGCTTGAGATCACCTACTTGCATTGGAGCTCATCTTCATTGTGTATCACCATAGCCGTTCACCGTCGACTTCCTACAAGCAGCTAAAAAGATTGCACTCTCTGAGGGCTCATCTCATCTGCAAAAGGATGATTTGTGATAGGCGAACAACAGAAGTTTCGAAACAGGAGAGGTTTGCACTGTGTTTGTTTATTGCTTTGTTTGTTGAATCCTTCTTGTTTCACTATTCTGTTGATGTTTGGGTCTTGTTTAATTCATTTGATTGATCACCATTTTACCCTTACAACATGTATGATGAAAGATCAGATACATACAAGGTAATCATTGAAATAGCAATTGTAAGATATTTAGACATGTTCTGCAAAACATTGATTGAAGTAATAGATGAGTTACCAGATACCTTAGCCAGCATAATGTCAGTAAGGAAAGAAGGAGCTATGGCCAAGGATACTAAGATCAAAGAATATGTCTTGTTAAAACTCTGTCAAAACATCACCCCTGTAGAAAGAACCAAAGTCACTAAAAAGCTCAGTTAGGAATTCAAAACCATGAAAAGATTCAATGCTATGATGTTTGGTGAAATAGAGAATGTGGTCAAGGAGACAAAGGACATAACACTAAAAGTGCTACATGAACTACAAACTTCAACCATTGTTGATACTAATAAAGAGGAACAAAGTGCTGGTGGTAACAATACAATTCCAGAGATAGATGTGGAATAGACCTTGGAGCAAGGTACAATTAATCCTCTGGTGAGCACAAGGAGTGAAGAGGAGGTGAATATAGAACAAAGTGAAATGGTTCCTCCAGATAAACAAATGAAAGAGGTTGAAAAAGAGAAGAAGTTCGAGCAACCAAGGACAATCCTTGAACAAGATGTCTTTGAGGAATAAGAAGAGGAGAGAAAAGAGGAAAATGAACAAATGATGGACATTCCTGCTCCAGATCTTGAAGGAAATGAACAAGAAAACATTCAAGATCCCCCTCCCACAAGAAGCTATAATGTCTCATGGTGAGAGATAAAAAGAGATATTGTTGATTCATTAAGGGAATTTCTGTTGAATAAAAAAGAAGCTCAAAGTGTAGACACATCAGATTTACTACAAGGACAAATAGAATTGACCACTGTCTCCTTTACAAAAATTAAAATTGGGCAGAACATTTCAAGCAACTTCTCAAGAAGAAATAATAAAGTCTCACATGAAAGACAATGAGATTCTTGGTGAAGCAATAAATATTTTTGAAAAGATCATGCCCAAAGTTCAGAGAGATAGAACACTATCTCCCATAGAGTAGATGGAAAAGCTTATCAAGTCTATGAATTCCCATTTTGAATCATTTGAGAAAGCTACTGATAAAAGGGTAAGAGCTGAAATAGATATCAAGAGATTAGTGGAGCTAAAAGATAAGCCTTCTCAAGACAAAATTTTGTTAGATAAAAGTATAGAATATGCACGGTTAGCCCTCAAAGAATCTAGTTAATTGTATCAATTTTGTCTCACATGGCCAGTTAAGCCTAAGGATATAAAAGATATAATAGATAGATGGGAAGAACAGATAATGAAGGTATCCAGAACTTATGACCTAGCAAAAGATTCTATTGGCCATCAAATGGCGCAAGTGGAAACCATTCATTCTAATATACATAATTTGTAGACCTAGAGGCAAATCATAAAGCATAGAATGAGTCAGCTCAAGGAGGTAGCAAGTTTCAAAATTCCTTCTCTAACCAAATTAATAACAGTGGTACATAAGACAAGGCAAATTTATGAAGCTCCTGACATAGTAAAGCAAGAAGAAGATTTGGTGTCCTAGATTAATGGACACATACTAATTTTGAGTGATGCCAAGACCAATTGGGATGAAGAGATGGTGCAACTGAAGACAATCCATAAAGATATTCTCCTAGAACAACAACAACAACAGTAAGCATTTTTGATATCACTTGTATATATGCGGTAGAGTAGAAAAACAATTTTTAGCAACTTGTACATATCCTTGTATCATACACCTTTTCCATTAATGTCAAAGGGGGAGAAGAAATAAAGCATGTGAAATTTGTTTTTGAAAAAAAATAAAAGAAGTATGAAGACATGGGGAGTAGTGTATAAAGAGATAGGGGGAGTTGTAACAAGTTTTTCACATCAAGTGTTTCCATCAATGCCAAAGGTGGAAATTGTTGGCAACTTGTGTATGATGTTTGAAGATGTTGTCATTGATGGAAACAAGCAAAGGAACAAGATTGGAACAATGTTTTGATTCAGAGAAGAAGACTTAGCTATTCTGGCTAAGTGTTAGTAGTATACAAGAGATAGCGATAGAGAAATAGTATAATGGATGACATTGGTTTGCAATAGAAGATCATATCATGCGGATCAAGTATGTTGTTCATAGTCTTGAGATGATCAATTGTCCAAGATTTTAGTCGTTAATGAGTATTGGAAGTTCATCTTCAAGAAGTCTAAGTCTGACAGTGCCGTGAGTAGAGGAAATTATAACAAAACACTCAACTATTTTGGTCCACATTCCTCTATTATTACATATCTTGCTATGTAGAGTTGAGGTATTGTAAACACTTGTTTGAAGTATCCAAATCTAGAGTTGAAAATTTTTAGCTCCACTGGAGAGTCAGTTAGAAATATCTAAGTATCGCTACTTGTTATGGTACAATTTGACTATGATAGAGCATGTGTTCTAGTGGTCTGCATTCTACTAGAAAAGAATATTTTTCTCTGTAGTTCTGGAGGTGTGATCTATGACATGTGAGCAGTCTCTGATATGGATTTGAGCAAGTCTTGTGGTCCGCAGTGGAAGATGTTGTCTAACAATTGAACTAATCAAGTGAATAGTATGTGGATGAGGCTAACATGACAGTATGATGTGTGTGTGGTAAGCTTTGGCATTTGAAACTTAATTCTAAGTGGTGAAATAGTTGAGGCCAACATATAAGAAGGTGTTTCAAGTATTGTTTGGGTCTTCTATAGATTTTGGAGAATGAATTTGGCCAAAAGAGTATATAATGTATGACTACATGGTACACCTTATCTAACCGACCTAGTATGAAGTTTTTGTTTGTTGCAGATATAAATATGAGATTGAATTTGATGTTTGATTGGTAAAGTGTGATAGTGTATATGTAGAATATGTGAAAGTGCAGAGCATGCAACAAGAGCAGAAGAAGAGAGATCTTTCCTAATGTAAAGGGAGAGCAGTGAAACAGAGAAGTCAAGATGAAGAGTTTTGAGATAGTATTTTGAGCATTCATTGGAGCTGCATCCATGCATGAGTAGATGAAATTTGAGTAGTTCAAATTGGTAGTGAGCCACCCTTCTTCTTTCTTTCTTCTTTAGGAAGTGAGCCTTCTTGTAGTGAGCACTTCTTTTGGGTAGTGAGCCTTAGGTAGTGACCCTTTATTGTAATTTGGTATTGTTCCTACATAATATATTGTGAGCAAACACTCATCATAGTTTTTCCCTATCTAGGGTTTTCCATGCAAAAATTTTGGTGTTCTTGTACATGTGATGTTGATGTGTTCAAGCCTTTGATTCTACTATTCATGTTTACTTTTGATAATAAAATAAGGAAATAAGTTAAGTGATTGAGGAATTGATTGTGGTTTATAGAAGATAAATTTTTTATACAATTGATTCACCCCCCTCTCAGTTGTCTTGTGCCATTCAACAACACTACACATGATCAAATGGTGAAATGGAAGAATGGTAAAGATATGGTCTTTAGGATGACCTCCTATCTAGTGTACACTTGTGCAACAAAAGGCACATTTGAAGGCCTACAAACAGTGGGAAAGATGGGAAAATTGCCCCATGAGAAAACTCCCTGGGAGCATTATCCCTAGCTAGAAAGAAGGTTATCAGTTCAGCATTATAAGAAGTTGAATGATTGTTTTACTATGCATATAATTAGGCTCATGGAAGGAGATAGAGCCAAGAGGTTTTCAGTAGAAGCTACCAAGATGATCAGTGGATATGGTTCTTGGTTTATATAGGCCAAGATTTATTATTGTATCTAGAGGGAGGGGTTTAGTGGAAACCCATTTATGTTACCTAGGTATCCTTTTAATAAGGTAGTCCTGATGGAAATGATGAGACAACAACTCCCCATATTTGAATTATCTAAGAAGAAAGTGGGGAGGCCATGTAGAAAATTTTCTATAGACATCAATTGGTACCTGGTAGGATCCATGGATAATGCAAGAAAGGCTGAAGTAGACTTGAAGAGTTTGAATTTACAATTATTCCCTTTGGCTAGAGATTATGATCTCTACCATAGGATTGAGAAAATATTCAATAAGAAATATAGACATACCATGCACTTAGAGGACTACTGGACGAATTGTGATGATGATCATGAACTAAGGAGAAGAGAATATAAAAGACTTACATTAGATCAGATAAGGACTGTAGAGACCTAAAAATGTCCAACACCTTGTCATTAGCATGTTTTTCCCAAGGTTCCCAAGTCATCACCTAATTAGTTAAATAAATTTTATTTATTTGACTAATTTATTTTATCCCCTTTCAATCCCATCATCCTATCTTCTATAATTAAATAAATTTTAATTATTTATTTAGTTTTTCATGACCATTAATCCTCTTTAGTTAAATAATTATTTTTAATTATTTAATTAGTCATTTATTTAATTATCTTTCCACATCATCTCCCATCACAATCCAAATTAATTAAATAAATTAAATATTTATTTAATTAATAAAATCCTAATAAAATCATCTTTCTTTCTTTCTAAAAATACAACTCATGCATATCTAATTTATTTATTTAATTAGATAATTTATCAGTTATTCCTCTCATCTTTTTAGGATTTATTTCCTTTAAAGCAAAAAATTAATTTCTTTCTATCTTTTTAAAATCCTATCTTATCTTGTTTTATTTCCTCTTTTGTCTAATAAAGAAAAAATCCAATCCAAATCTTATCTTATCTTCTTCCCTTATCTATAAATATGGCTTCTCACAAGCCATTTTAGAGGCAATTATTGAGTTTTAAGTATCCTTATTCTGTTGAGTTATCTTCACAACCATTCTTGATCATCTCCTATCAACGTTATGCTACGATTGTGGGCAATCAACATTCGATCATCTAAGAAATCAGTCATGCATGCATCACTTTGAGGTATTCGAAGAGTTTGGGTAAAAAGGTATTGCATTTATTTGTTTTTCTTTATATTTTATTCCAAATTTTTCATATATAAGGACCATCGGACATCCAAAGGTCCCTCCTCAACTCAAAAAGGATGATGAAGATGTTATGGATCTTAAGTATGAGGATAATAAAATGCATAAATTTGCATTGCCACCCCCCGACTGGACCCAAAAGAATGAGACTTTAATTGATGTCCTTACCGCCAAAGTCTTGGAAAGGACCAAGAACTAGATAGCTCAAAAGGTAAATAGGCTAAAGGCAAAAGATATTGCAGGCACATTTAACAAGAAAAGGAAAATAAAAGAAAGGGAGGAGCCGGGGTTTGATAATTTTTTGATATGAAAGAGGTAGGTCCTTGGGACCAAAGCAACAGAGCCTAGTTCATCAAGAGCTACAGAGAAACTTAAAACTAAAGGAGTCTCACTGGTGTATGCACCATTCTCACCTCCTAAAGGTACACCATAGGTGGCTATCCCAATATTTGTTCCCCCGGTATCAAGTACACAGGAGGAGATGCTGAAAGATCGAGAGCAAAGTCTAGTTAGGACTATTATAGATGAAGAAGATAGTGATGATGAAGAAGAGAAAGGTCATGTCCCAATTGAAACATTGCTAGGAATAGAGAAAAATCTGTTGCAAGGAGTAAAAATGCCCAGACAAAGTAGATAGAAGGGCCCTCACATAAGAGGAGCCATCACACCTCTTGTTGTAGCATCAGGATCAATTGATCCATCCTTAGATGTAGTGAAAGACCTACAACACAATGTGCCTGTAGAGAACATAGTCAAGGTAAAGTATGAAATGGCACAAGAAGCCATTAATAAATCATTAAAGAAAGAGATAAATAGGCCACTCCCATTGAGTGCAAAAATTGATTTAACTAATGATGATGTAGTCTGGGATGTGACAAATCATCTTATTGAGACCCTGCTCCACCAATTGAAGCAAAGGTAGGAAGCTAGGATGTAGAAATGAAAGACAAAAACACTAATAGAGAAGAATCTCCTGAGGTGGAGGTACAAATGGGGCCTCTTAACACTTTTATTGAAAATGTAACTAGCCCAACAATAATAGACTTGACATATTAGCCCAAGGATGGGGAGAAAAAAGAAGAAACTGATAAACAAAATTAGGGATCAGAGAGTATCCTTATGGATATTGATGATACAGGTAAGGATGCTCAAACTAAAGGAGCACAATAGGATGTATTGAAGGATGAGTCTGAATAAGGGCCAATGTTAGAACATAACACAGATGTTGGAGATAATACTGACAAAGGTAATCAAGAACAACCCTTGCCAGAATTTATATTAGGATGATCAAGCACTAAAGCCTGAGAATATCCAAGTAGAACATATGCAACAAGAGCAGGCTCAAGATGTGCCTAAGGATATGCATACAAAAGGTAAGGTTCAAGGGGAACCAAAAGAAACACCACATCTAGATCAATCCTTACTAGAACAAGAAAAGTTTCAAGATGATGATAAGAATGATCAAGATAAGGATCAATAGAAAGAGAACCCTAAAGTCATCCCATCACAACAAGATCAGGATGGAGGACAACAAGAGAATGTACAAGATCCTGGTAATGGAGATGAAGCTAATAAAAATAAAGAACTACAAGATGCTCATATTGAGTAGTTAGACCAAGGAGGGTCAGATTCAACTGTATTCTCATGGATGTCACCAGAGGTGGCACTTCCACAAGAAGCGACTGAGCCTTTCAATTTCAAATCACTCTTCACATTGGATCTAGCTAAATAGAAGAGGAGGGCAAGGATAGTCTCTATAATAAAATGAGATGCAGTGATAGGAAAGAGAACAACTCAGATAGTTGTGCCAAAGGTGGATAAGGCCAAAGGAGACATAAGGCCAAAAGAATTCCAAATAACCACTATTGATTTAGGCCATGCCACTAATGAGCATGAGATCTAGGGATTAAGGGATCATACTGATGCAGTAAAGGCAAGAATAAAGAAGGCTAAAGCCAAGAAGAAGATGTATAAGGCACAAGTAGCCCAATTACATGCTTTTGTGAAAGGTTTGGCAACACCAACCAACATTCAAATAACAGAGGGTACTACATTGACATTGGTATCTCAAGAAGAGATAGTAGCCCTGGATGTGTAAAAGTACAAGGCACAAATAACGGGCAATTGGTTCCATAAATTCTTAGCTAATGGAGTACAAACAATAAGGATTTCTTTATCCAATTGGGAGTTGTTACGTAATTTGAAAGATAAGGGAGACAAAGTGAAGAAAGATGTCAGCCAGAGACTAATTAAAGTGACAAAAATCTAGCCACCTTTAAAAATATGTGAAAGACTTATTCTAATGTCCTCATAACAAAGAATATCTTGACATCTCAGACATTGCTTCAGTTGGATGATTGGTATGAAGATGTAAGATTTGAGGGAGATATTTTAAAGAAATGTAATTCTAAGGCTATAGATATCAGTATGAAGGTCCATGATTTATTAGCAGATGAGATTGAAATTCTGGAAGCTCTTGAGGGAAAGGTAGAAGGAAAGGTAGAAAACCAGGATGAAGAATTTATTATTAAAGCATTCAGAGATAATTTCAAGTTGGTAGAAGAAGATCCTATTAAACATTTTTCTGAGGATATAATTGTTGCAAGTATGGGCCTAACCGGTGTTGTCATTGATGTCAACATACTCCTGTTGCATTGATGATAAGGATTCGATGAGTTGTATGCTGAGGATATTGAGAAAATTAGTCCTATCAGGAACAGAGAAGAACAGTCAAGACAGTGAGGTAAAGATCCCAACTAAGATGAAGATCAGAGGATGCGGATCAAAGGGTTTGTAGATATGTGTCTTAAGTTGATCCAATAAATATTTGAGAGGTCCGTATGAAGATCTAAAGAAGTTATGGCCACTTAAGTAAAACCGGTTCTGACAGATGTTCAGAGGTGACAGAGTGACATAGATAGGTCCGGTGAGATCCAAAAATGGAATACGTTGCTTTGCAAATTTGGTGGAATGTTTAGGGAGTCAATTTGAATTGACAACTCAATTAATTTGTGGTCTGGAGGTTTGCAATCATCTATTCCAATATGACAGTGATGACAGACTATGCTCTTGAGGTTCCAGATGAAGGAGAGGATGATTTCAGTAAGCATAAGTAGTGTGGATGTTTTTGGTGTTTTAGGCAAGCTTGTGGAGGTCTCTGGATTGTGTCCACTTCATGTTGGTGGTCCGCATTGAAGATTGAGCTCATAATTGAAGAATTACTTCCAGATGATGATGTTCTTCCTAAGTCTAGTTGACCGAATGAGTTACACATCCTACAGATGATCTTGAAGGTGTTCTATGAAGCATGGTGTGTTCCTCAAAGAAGATTAAAGTCTCAAATCTATGTGGCCGACAGTGTGTTGATCCGTGTGAAGTCTTTTTGTAATTAGTCATGTTGTATTTATGTATTTTCTCTGTAATGTATGCCAGCTTGGATGATTATCCCTAAGTCAATGTCTTGTATAAATAAGGAGTTGTAAAGTCATTTCAAAGTGATCTTGTGGAGATGAGTATGTGGTAGAGAGGAATAGAGTGAAAGGCAGAGAAGAAGTTTTTGGGCTTAAATGAAACTGACTTAAGCATGGTGACGATGCTATTCTTCAGTTCAAGTATGTAATACTTATCATTCTATAGACAATGTGTCTCCTGTAGGTAGTGGGCCTCTTGTGAGCAGTGTGCTTGGGTAGTGACCCCTAATTGGCATGTGCCATTTGTTTTTCTTATTCTTTTAACATAGAATACAATCTTGGTTAGTCACCCTGTGGTTTTTCCCTTAACCGGGTTTTCCACATTAAAAATCTTGGTGTCATATGTGTTAATGTGTTTCTGCTCTTGAATTGTTGCATTATGTTTCCATGATTGATTTATTATTATGCTGTTGAATTAAAAGAAGGATTTAAGTGATTAATTGGAAGAAAGTTTTGGACAATTGATTCACCCCCCCTCTCAGTTGTCTATCCTAAATCTAACAATTGGTATCAGAGCTAAGTTCCTCTAAAAGAGCTTAACCGCTTGAGGAGATCCAGGATGTTGTCCTACAAGAATGATAGTCTGAGGTTTGATGGAACCAATTACACACTTTGGAAAAGCCACATGGAATGTCACTTGCAATGTATGGGAATGCAATATTGGATCATAACTTCAAAGAAGTATGTTCCTCCATAGAATGGTCCGAGAGCTATAGATGAAATCAGAGATGCTGAAAATAATCTTTGGGCTAAAGAAGCTCTATTAAGTGCCTTATCTGATTTAGAGCTGACAAATGTTATAGGTCTAACAATTGCATTTGAGATTTGGGAAAAACTGGAACTTCTACATGAAGGAGACAAGTATGTCAAATGTGCCAAGATGCAGAGTCTGAAAGGAAAATTTGAAAACCTAAAGATGAGAGAAGATGAAAATATCACTACATTTATGCCAAGAGTAAATGAGCTTGTTTGTGGCATTAGATGTGCTAGCAGAATCTTGGATGAAGATGAGATTGGTGCCAAATTTCTCAGATCCCTTCCTGACTCTTATAAATACAATGTTGCTACTATTGAAGAATTTAGATCTTTTCAAATATCATAAGAGATCAATTGGTTGGCAAATTAGCTACATTTGAATTGTTTGAGTTTGGAGATGTACCCCCCAAGATTGAATCTGTATTCAAAGCTAGTGCCTCTGTAAAAGGTAAACAAAAGTTTGATCTAGGAGAGAACTCTTCAAAGAAACTTTCATGGTATGAAAAAGAAAGAAAAGATCTGGAAGAAGATGAAGCAAAAGCTGCTCAACTTGAAGCTCTTATTGTAAAAAGATTGCCAAGAGGATCCAGTAAGTATAAAGGGAAATTGCCTTTTAAATGTTTTAATTGCAACAAGATTAGTCATTTTGCCTCAAGGTGTCTGGAAATATTTTCAAGACCAAATCCTAATAGATCAAGATTCCAAAATAAATGTTACTATGTTCATGAAGATGATGATGATGAAGGAGTAACAGATGATGAATCAGAGACAGGAAACAAATCCGGAAGTGACTGGGTGTTTATTGCCATCAAGGAAGAAGATCCAATGCCCTCTGAATATGTCAATCATAAAATGGTAGAAAGAGCTCTGGTTTCCCAAGTTGAAGAAAAGGATGATTGGGTCATTTGCAGTGGATGCTCCCACCATATGACAGGTGACAAAAATAAGTTCATAGATTTGGAAAGATATGAAGGAGGAGTGGTAAAATTTGGTGATAATTCTCTTGGCAGAATCAGAGGTAGAGGAAATATTTCTTTTGATGGAAAGAACAAAACCAGTAATGTACTGTATGTTGAAGGTCTGAAGCACAATCTTCTCAATGTTGGATAGTTGGTGGACAAAGGCTATGATCTCCAATTCAAAAATGGAAAATGAAAGATCTTTGAAAGTTCCAGAATAGAGATTACATCCAGTACTTAGACAAAAGGTAATATCTTCCACTTGGTCGGTACTGGTAAAAGTTGTTTATTTGTTCAAATTGATCAGAGTTGGTTGTGGCATAGAAGAATGTGTCATATGAATTTTGATAATATCATCAAGATAAGCAACACTCAGGTTGTAAGAGATCTTCCAAGATTGGTGAAACCTACTAATAGTTTGTGCAAAGAATGTCAGTTGGGTAAGCAAAGCAGGGTCACATTCAAAAGAAAGGAACAGTCTTCTACTAGATTATTGGACTTAGTTCATACTGATCTATATGGTCTGGCAAGAATCAGGAGTGTGCAAGGTGATAGATACTTCATACTATTAATTGATGATGACTCCCAGATGATGTGGGTGACTTTTCTGAAAGAGAAATCAGAGGCTCTTGAGAAATTCAAAATATTCAAGGCTATGGTAGAGAATGAAACCGGATTGAACATAAAATGTCTGAGGTCTGATAGAGGTGGAGAATTCACATCCGGTGAGTTCATAGAATTCTATGAGAAACATGCAATAAAAAGATAGTTGTTTGCTCTAAGGAATCCACAACAAAATGGAGTAGTGGAGAGAAAGAACCAGACCATCCAGGAAGCATCTAGAACCATGATGATGGAAGCAAATGTTCCTCAAATCTACCAGAGAGAAGATGTAAGCACTGCAGTCTATACTCTTAATCAAGTACAAATTAGAAGCAATACTAGTAAAACTCCTTATGAACTCTGGTTTGGCATCACTCCCACTATGAAGTATTTTAGAGTCCTTGGTAGAAAATGTTACATTAAAAGAGATGAAGATCTAGGTAAATTTGATGCTATAAATGATGAAGGAATATTCTTGGGTTATTCTACTCAAAGCAAAGCATATCAGTGTTATAACAAGAGAATGAGAAAGATTATAGAAAGTACAAATGTGAAAGTTGATGAAGGTATTGAAAAACCCTCAAGGTTTTATGAATATGATGAAGATGATTAGAATGATGTTTTGATCCAAGGAGTCCAAGCTCATTCTGAAATTTAGATTCAGACTGATTCAGTGAATCAGGAAGAAGAGATAAGTTTGAATGAACTTGTGCAAGAAATAGAAGTACAAGAAAGTCCCAAAATTCCTAGGTATGTAAAACTAAATCACTCTAAAGATCAGATCATTGGTGATAAAAGCTGGTGCAGGGCACCCAAGAGCAGCATTTTGATTTCTAAGAGCATTTTGATGCATATTGAGAAGTTATGGTTTTTGTTCAATGTGTTTGGTAATAAGGCTTTTAGCCATTGTTGTTTGGTCCATTTTGTATGGTCAAGAGGTTTGGGGTGACTATATAAACTTCAAACCCTTCTTAGTCCATTTGGACCCTAGTTATGCCACTTAGGCCTAGTAGGTCTGATGTTGGTTTTTTGTTTGTTTTTGAGTCTAATTGGAATTTTTTGTGTTTTGGCATGTTTTAGAGGGAATGGTGGTTGGTTAGGTTCCATTGGACAAGTTGAACCAATCAAGCTCTTTATGTTATTACAAAATGTCATAGTGACCAATGTTGTCAATGTTGTCAAATGACACATTTGGTCAGTTGCAACCCATTTTTGGAAGTTGAATCTATTTTGATAGTTGAAAACCAACTTGGGTCGAGTTATATTGCTGTCCTCTCACCCCAGAATAGGGGAGGAGATTTTGTATGCAATTTTGGGCACAAAAATCAAGAATTTGACTATTTTTCTGAAGAAAACGTGTTTCTGTACAGACTGTATGGACTAAGCTCTTGGTCTAATGTACTTTTTCTAAAACTAGAGTGAGTCTGGGTTTGAATACAACTAGTTTAAGGTATTGAAGTGGTGAGAGTCAAAAGTTATTGAATTTTCTTTCAAACTGGTCTAGAAACCCTATTTTCTAGGGCTGTCCCACAAATTTGGCCCTAGAATGCATTCCCACTAATGAAATTTCATGCCACTTGGTGAAATGCAGGCTAGGGGTGTATACTACTTGATTCCAAAAGCTTTTTTCTGGGAAAGTAGTCTTCTATTTTTAAGGTGATGCCCTAGGTCAAATATCTCTATGTATTTGACTGAAATTGTGTAATTTGATGATGTAAATGACAAAACTCTGATAAGGTGAGTGAATGAATGGTGGTTTTGAGTTGTTTGGGTGTGGTAGAGGTAATCCAAACTCCTGTCCCTGATCTATGACCCCAAATTAGACCACTTGCTTTTTAACCTAGCCCTAAAGTGATCAATTAGGCCGAGAGACCAAGTGGGTGTTCTGAGTTACTAGAGTAGAGTTGGACCTAGAAGTTTGGAAGTTTGTTAGGACCCCTTAAAGGGTATTCAAATCCATCATTTACTTGCCTAGTCATTTAGGGTTTTGTCAAGTTGTGTGGAGAAAATTAGATTTGGAGGGCTAGTAGCCTCACCAGACCTAGTCAAGGTTAGAGAGTTGAATGAAGTTGGTGATCAAACCAAGTGTTGGTAAGGTGTTTGCATACCTACCTCAAGGTGTGGGAGAAGCCTTGAAGGCTAAATAGAAGTCTAGGCAACAAATCCTTAATAGACCCTTGAATGTGCCTTTGATTGGTTGGTTAAACGCTAGGTGAGTGGGTGAGTGGGCTAAGGAGAACAAACTTATCTTGTGGTTGCTTCCCTTGTGCCACTCTGCATCAAGTGGTATCAGAGCCATCAAAAGAGATGGGAGATAGAGAAGAAGAGGAGGAACTCCCTTCAAGAGTGACCAATGCCGAATTGGCAAAGATAGTGAGAGAGCAAGCAGCCAAGAACAAAAGGATGGAGGCTGAGATAGAAAAGTTGAAGAAAGAAAAGCACAAGAAGAAGAAGCCAGAAGTCATCTTACATTTAGATGAAGAGGATCAAGATGAAGAAGAAGAAGTGCCTATGGAAGAGCCACAAGGAGGCATGTCAGAAAGACAATTCCTAGATGCACTTGGAAAGTTGAGTAGAAAGGACACTAAAGGGGACTTACCTATGTTTCCTAGTAAGATGAACCCAGAGGAGTGCCTTGATTGGATTGAGGCAATGGAGAACTATTTTGAATGTGAAGAAGTGGTAGAAAATCAGAAAGTGAGGATTGCCAAATCAAGAATGAAAGGGCCAGCCTTGAGTTGGTGGAACTTTATTCAAAATGAGAGGATAGAAGATGATAGGAACCCTATCTCTACATGGAGGAATATGGTGCTTGAAATCAAGAAGCAATTTGTCCCTAAAGATTATGAGGTCAACTTACACAAAAAGTTGCACAACTTGAGACAGAAGGACATGGACATGAGCACCTACACAGAGGTGTTTCACAAGATGACATTGAAAGCCAAGATGCCTAAGAATGAAAAATAGAAGCTTGCAAGGTATCTCAATGGCCTTAAGTTCTCCATTCAAGATGAATTAACTCTCTTTAACCCGGAGACAGTCCATAAGTGCTTTCAAATGGCACTGAGGATTGAGGATAAGCAAAGAAGAAAAGGGGATCTTAACAGCAGCAGTAGAGGTAGAGGAAATCAAAACTTTAGGGGCAGAGGCAGATTTCAAAATAGAGAGAATTTTTCAAGACCCCAAGGAGGTAGATTTCAAGAAGGCAGTCAAGGGGCTGCTGACAGAGACAATGCTAATAAGGATTAGTTTAGAGGGAGAGGTAATGGCAGAGGAAGAAGTGGGGGTAGAGGTCCCAATGTGTTTGCTGGAAGGTGTTTCTCTTGCAATCAGATTGGACATCAGTCCTTTAGATGCTCAGAGAAAATTGGAAACACTGTTGCAAATCAAAAAGATAGAAGTGTGCAACTCCTTCAAGAAGAGGACTGTCAAAGCAACACATCATACCAAACAACCTCTTCCAAGTCTGCAGTACCTGAGAGTGGAGAATGCATCATGTTCAATAGGTCACTCATCATGCCAGCCACTAAGGAGCAGCCCCAAAGGAACAACTTGTTCAAAACTACTTGCAAGGTGAAAGGAAAAGTTTGCAAGGTAATAGTAGATTTAGGTTCTTCTAAAAATTTGGCTTCTAATGAAATGGTGACTTCTAATGAAATGGTGACTAAGTTAGGATTGGAAAGAATGCCTCATCCTAACCCCTATAGAGTCTTTTGGCTAACCAAAGAACAACAAATTGTGGTGAAAGAGCAATGTTGGGTTGAATTCAAGATAGGTGAATATCATGATAGGATTCTTTGTGAGATAGTGGATATGGATGCGTGCCACCTTCTTCTTGGAAGGCCTTGGCAACATGACACAAGTGCCCAACATGATGGTAAGCAAAATGTGATTCATTTGTCCAAGAATGGTGAAAATTTCACAATGACTCCTTTGATTGATGATTGCAAAGAGAAGATCATTTCTAGGTCAGTTATGTTGGTAGGTGAAAAAGAGTTTTTAGCTAACCTCAAGGAAGAGAAAGTGCCATGTTTTGCAGTAGTCCTCAAGCCCAAGGATGTAAATGCCAAGAAGGTCAAAGTGCAGCAACCTCTTAGGAGGATTGGACCAAAGGAAGCGGAAGAACTATGGGAGAGGTTTCATGATGTGATAGCCGATGAGAGTAAGGATGCCCTTTGTCATGCCCGCATCTTCTGCGCAGACGCAACGCACAGACGCCCGTGTGGTGACCACATTTGCCATGTGGTCACGACACGGGCCACTAAATTTTTTCTCCCTAACCCTAAAAACCCCCTCGCACGCACTTGCGTGCTCGGTGGCAATACACCTGAGGCGTAAACATGACAACATATTCGATGAGGTGTAGGCTGTCTAGGGTATACGACACGAAGTGTGTCGCTTCTAGGGGTAGACTATTTTAAATTAGAACCCTAGTTTCCTAGGTGAGAAGGCGATTTTCGGCAGGTTCGAAAACAAACCCTAACTCAAAATTTAAAAGAAATCAAAATAATAAATAAGAAATAATGGCATAATGGATGCATGATAAAGTGGAGTGATTAAATGGGAGTCATAAAAATACTATAAAAATAAAGCCTAAAATCTGGCAAAAATTTTGACAGCATAATGCGTTATTGATAACGCAAAAATAAATATTACATAAATGCCAAAAGGAAAAATTAAATCAAACAAACGATTAAATATTAAATACTCTTAGAAATTAAAATAATAGATTTAATAAGAGCAACAAGACATCAATCAAATTCAACTGAGAAACTGAGTTTGTTATTAAATATAATTTGGTAATATATTTAATATCTCACTCAAGAAATTAATGGGTGAGGGAGGAGGGTTTAATTAACCCTCCCCGTAAAATAATTTTCATAATAAAATTGTTTATAATAAACATTGTAAACATTAACGATAAAAGAACTCAATAATTTATTCGATAAAAGAAAATACAAAGGGGAGATTCTTCCCACCACGAATTAAATTAATCCTCTCCCAAGTAAACTCAATTCACAAAATAACAAGGTCACAAAGTAAAAATTAATCCCATTTCAAATTTAGAAAAACAAGTCAAAAGCCCTCATGAGTAAAATAGAAAATAAAATAAATAAATAAAAAGAAAGGAGATTAAAATCAAATTTAAATTTAAAATCCTCACCCTCTCATAATACTCTCAAAAGAAAAGATATAATTTTCTAAATTACTAAGTCTGCCCTAATATCCATATTCACTAAGTGATCACAAAGTAAACCTAATCTCTTATTCCTTCATTTTGTTGTGTTGCCCTAACTCTATTTTCCATATTTTTCTCTCACTTTGTTTTCTCATGTTTTGTGAGCAGGTTAGGGTTAGAACCAGTATTGGAGGCCATGGATCATCTACAACCTCTCACAGAGGTAAACTTAGTATGATTAATATTGCAGAATATCCATTCATTTTTTTTTCTGTGTGTGTTTATTATATATATATATAGATTTATTGATATACATTATTGAAGATGTAGGTTAAATTTTCAATTTGTTGTGATAGGAAGAAGAGGTAAAGTAGAGCCACCATCGTCGGAGGAGGGCCGAGGGGAGGAGTCGAGGTGCGCTACTGCGAAGAGGGTATGCGGAGGAAGAGTGGCGGAGGGAGGTTTTTTTGTTAGGAGTCGGGGGTGGCGAGCGGTGGGCAGCGGGCATGTCGGAGGTTAAGGGAGAGGTGTGCCCATGGCGTGGAGAGGGTAGGCTGCATGGGGTTTGTGGTATGGTGTATGGGGGGTGGGGTGTGGGATGGGAGGCGGAGCCTCCACCCACACCCGGTATGGTGTATGGGGGGTGGGGTGTGGGATGGGAGGTGGAGGCTTCACCTCCCATCCCACACCTCGTATATATGAGTTCAGTGGGACTGTGGGCGCAGCAGCTCATAGTCCCATTTATTATTTTTTTTTTGTTGTATTTCTCAGAACTTTGCCTGATCCGTTCGCCACATAAATTTTGTTCTCGGCTTTTTTTCTTCTTTTTCTTCTACAGCAGTTTATAATGTAAAACTCAGGTTCTGTATATATATATATATATATATATATATATATATATATATATACTCAGTTCATATCTGACAGTTGCTAAAATTTCATAACTGTAAAATTACATTTTAGAACTAAAGCCTATATAAATATGTATATATTATATATATATAAATATATATTTTCATATACATATATATATATATAAGTGTATATATAATATATATACATAAAAAAAATCCATTTCTACATTTTATTTTCTACCTCAGCATATACACAACAGGAAGGGAGGAATTAACAATAAATTAATTTCTTAAGGAAAATAACTACAAGTATATTTTTTTTTGCAAAAATTACATTGATATAATTTTTTGAAAATAACTATCTAATCTAAGCTAGGAAATTAGCTTTCTATTTAGGGACAGGAATAATGCAGAAACATTTACATAATTTTTTTAAAAAAATGATGCTATACAGAAATATATTTTTGTTTTGTAACAAGCTAGCTACACAAAAACATATCCTTTCTTTTGATGCAACTAGTAGGGTGAGAAACCTGGCAACTTTATTTAAATCTCTAACAAGTCAGTTTCTCTACATGACAACAACTATTTCATAGAAATTTCATTACAAAAATAATAGAAAATGCACTCTTTTTTTTTTCTCTTTATCTACAATGAGATACCAAACAATGGCCTTATAACACATGCTTACTTCTTGTCTTTGGAAGCAATAATGACAGAAATAAATTTATTTGTCTTGTAATTCTCTTCACAATGTTAACTTCATAATTAAGGAAATATACTAGTTTAAACTCATAAACAACAAGTTACATTGAAAATCTTTCACAACCAACTGCATGACTAAAAAAAAAAACTTAGTAGCTTCTTATAAAATGAAGATACAATGAGGCCACCATGGCCAAGGCTTCAACATCCAATAAAACATACTAACAAGCCACTCAAGTGAGCTCCACAACTCCATCTCACCACTCAAACCTGCAAAAAAAATCACAACAAGAACAACAAAGGAAAACAACCACTATGAAAGGAAAAGCTCTCCTCCCTACCATAGGCCCACAAGAGGGTCACCCCTGAGCTAGGGAGGTAGGGTGTTCACACAGGTTCCATTCCACAACAAAAGCAATCACAGTGACACAAAAGCAGAACAACCCCATAGGCTTTACACATAACTTAACTCATAGAAATGAGCTTGGTGAGGGTAGGGAATGGACCCCTCAACTTAAAAGGGCTCCCAAATGAAAAGAAAATCTCAACTCCTGGCCTCAAGCCAAAATCTCAGAACACCACAATCCACAAGAATCACAAACAAAGTGCATGGCACTCTTGCCATTCAGATATCTCCTCCTCAATTAATAATAAGCCCTCAAGGCATAAACACATACTGTGGGAGAGACCTCAAGGAGGTTCCTTTCCCCTACCCATACAAGTTGAGCATTATTTCCATTGGAGGTGCTCTCACCATAACACCCAACCCAACATCAAATGCAAACATCACAATGCAAACAACTCACAACCAAAATCTAAAACATGGAACCACATATAAGCAAGGTAAGAAGCAAGTTAAGAGGCCTACCTTCAAGGCCTTGACAATGGAAGTAGAATTGGTGAAGAGCTCGAAGCCTTCCCAAGCCTTCCAACTTTCAGAATTTCTCCAACCTTCCCTAACTCCTCCAAACTAGAAAGGAAAATTGAAATTTATAAAAACTCCCAATTGCAAGGAAAAAAGGCTAGAAAAGAAGAACCCCCACTCCTCTACAAGAGGAGCTATTATAGGCCATCAACTTGGCCTTGAGGGAATGAGAAGGTGACATTTGTCACCATCTCCTCCCTCCTCCAAAGGCCACTTGTAAGAGTGAGAAGGTAAGAGGATGACAAATGTCCTCCTCACACTCCACCTCCATCTCCACCTCATCCACTTGTGCTTCCACACAAGTGGGAGGGGGACAAATGGTGAGTTGGATTCCCACTCACATCTCAAGAAGACAAGGGTCTTGAATGGTGCTCCCACTCACTTGGGAGTTTGGGAGGACTCTTGGAGACCTCCCAAGTCTTCCTTGGGAATGATTCCCAAAACTTAGGGATGGGAGATGAGTTCTTCCCAAGGCAAGGCCCATCCCCCATCTTCCCTCTTTTCTAAATTCGTTACTTTTACTCAACCATGGTTTAGGGTGACCTAAGGTGAGTCAAAACTAGGGTTAGATAGTCGAAGTTGACCCTAGACTCATGGTTGACCACCTAGGGTAACTTTTGGGACACTAGGGTTCATGAAAAGGGTTAACAATCCACATTTAAATGGCCCAAAAAAGATAAATAAAAATACCAAGTGGCATAAATCAAATAAAATTTTACAACACTTAATATTAATCAAAAATAAGAACATGAAAGGGTACTAAGACTACAAATAATTAAAATTAAACCAAGTACAATAAATCATCATTCAATTACACACGTGATCCTTATCCCTCTTGGGAATGGATCGGCTTTACAGGGAATAACATGGTGTGAATCCTACCTCTGATTTCCCATGGCTAGGGAACATAAAACCTATACATCTCGATCAAGTGTCAGTCCTATCATGAAAAGTCATAGCCGAAGAAACTGAAATTAACTTCACGCAATCAAAATAAACATCATTACATAACTCCAAATTAAACTGCATTTTCCATCACATGTCAAATAGTTCACATCACATAAATAACTAGAATCTCATAACAAAATAACATCTAATATAAATCCCATATATCGAACCATGACATATCATCCAATACGACCGAATCAAAT
This sequence comes from Cunninghamia lanceolata, assembly GCA_027924645.1. Taxonomy (NCBI): domain Eukaryota; kingdom Viridiplantae; phylum Streptophyta; class Pinopsida; order Cupressales; family Cupressaceae; genus Cunninghamia; species Cunninghamia lanceolata. The sequence continues at coordinate 4,417,921 of BSBN01000165.1, read as the reverse complement.
CACATATATCAAATCAGTGAGATAAAACATCAAGTCTGCATATTGAAACATAGTCACTAAGGTCTGATAGTGTCATCTACTGAATAACATAATGATCAAAATATGGGAGGTAAAATAATTGGCCTCACATCCTCCCCCCCAAGACTGAACTTCCTCCTGAAAGTCATCAAAAAGGTGAGGATAGAGTGCCCTCAAACTAGCTGCATCCTCCCAAGTCACCGTGACCTCGTCATATCGATCCCACTAGACCCTAACCTAGTCCAGCTCTCGCCCTTGAAGGCCCAGTGTCTAACGTGCCAATATGCAAATTGGCTCCAAGGCCAATTTCCCGTTTGCCTCTACCTATAAAGCACTCGCGTCCAGTATGTGAGATACCTCAGATATATAATGTCTCAAAAAAGAAATATGAAAGACATTGTGGATACGTGACAGGCTAGGTGGCAATGCTAGATGATAGGCAATTGGTCCTATCCACTCCAAAATCTCAAAGGGTCCTATGAACTGTGGTGCGAGCTTAGAGCCCTTTCCGTAATGGATTGGACTCTTGTGTGGCTGCACTCTAAGGAATACCCTGTCACCCACTAAGAAGCTCTGATCAATCCTCTTAGCATTGGCATACTTCTTTTGTCTATCCTGTGCCTCCTGCAACCTCTGTCTAATTAGCATGACCCGTTGCTCCATATCCTGAACTAGCTCTAGACCAATGGTGACTCTTTCCTCAATCTGATCCCAACTCAATGGTGTCCTGCATGGTCTGCCATATAAAGTCTGAGAGGGAGGCATACCTAATGAGCTCTGATGCCCATTATTGTAGGCAAACTCAACTAGATAAAGATACTCATCCCATCTAGATTGATGGTCCATAACATACATCTGAAGCATGTCCTCCAATACCTGATTCACCTGCTCTGTTTGTCCATCTGTCTCAAGATGATAAGCGGAGATAAAATTGAGCTGTGTGCCCAAAGCCTGCTATAAGGCTCTCCAGAATGCTGAAGTAAACACTGGATCTCTGTCTGAGATGATGCGATGGGGTACCCCATGTAGTCTCACAATATCATCCAAGAATACCTTCGCCACAGCTGGTGCATTGTACATTGTGCATATAGGTGAGAAATGAGCCACCTTGGTCAACTTGTCGACTGTCACCATGATGGCATCATGGCGACGCGAAGACATAGGAAGACCAATAATAAAATCCATGGAAATGGTATCCCATTTCCACTCAGGTATATCATGTGGGTATAGGAGACCTGCTGGATGCTGATGCTCGGTCTTGACCCTCTAGCACTCAAATCAACAAGAAACAAACTCTACTATATCCCATCTCATACCTGCCCAATAGTACAAATGTCGAAGATCGGCATGCAACTTCTTCACCCCCAGATGTGCCGCATATGGTTCTCTATGAGCCTCTGATAGCACTACAGTATGTAGGTCACCTGTGCAGGGTACATAGATACGTTGTTGATGATGAAGTAAACCATCTGTGTCAAGTGTATACCCTGCAAACTTGCCCACAAGGGCCCTCTGTGAACTGATCTCCTGGTGCACCTTAAGAAACCATCCATCCTTTGGCAAATACTGTAAAATGTGATCCCTCAAGTCCACACTCAAAGTCAAGGTCAAGAGCGCATGGCGCCTCTGACTCAATGCGTCAGCAACCACATTCTCCTTCCCTTTTATGTAGTGGACATCAAAGTCATACTCGCAGAGGAACTCCATCCAACACCGCTGACGGGCATTCAGATTCAGCTATGTAAAGATATATTGGAGGCTGTGACGATTAGAATGGAGCTCAAAGCGACGATCCAACAAGAAATATCTCCAACGGACTAGAGCATGAACCACTGCTGCTAACTCCAAGTCATGTGTGGCATAGTTCAGCTCATGAGTCTTGAGCTTTCGCGACTCATATGCAATCACTCTACTATCTTGCATAAGTATAGCTCCCAATCCCTCAAGTGATGCATCCGTGCAAACCATGAAATCTGCTACAGGATCAGGAACTGCTAAAATAGGAGTGCTGGTAAGACGCTCCTTGAGGACCCCGAAGGCCCTCTCACACTCTCAGTCCAAAGGAAGCTCTTCCCTTTCCATTGAAGGGAAGTGGTGGGGTGCACTATCTGAGAAAAGCCCTTGACAAAGCGATGGTAATAACTAGCTAACCTCATAAAACTCCTGACCTTTGTCACACTAGTGGGTGCTGCCCAATCCTTGATAGCCCTAATCTTTGATGGGTCTACTGAGATCCCATCGCTAGAAAGGATATGCCCTAGATACTGAACCTCTATCCTGAAAAATGCACACTTCACCAAATTCCCATTAAGTTTCTACTCTCACAAGCACTGTAGAACCTGACAAAGGTGCACCTCATGCTCCTCCTTGGTCCGTGAGTAGATCAAAATGTCATCAAGAAATATGATCACGAGCCGATCTAAATAGGCACGGAACACGCCATTCATGAGACTCATGAACACTACACGGGCATTCATCAAGCTGAAGGGAACCACTATGAACTCATAGTGTCCATAACGAGTCCAGAAGGCGGTCTTATGGATATCTACCTCTGCGATGCATAATTGATGATACCTTGGGTTAAATCTCCTAAAACAAAGTTATTATTTGAACTTCATATATTGTGAGTTAATCCTCACCGTGGTTTTTCCCTTCTAGGGTTTTCCACTTAAATCTGGTGTTGTGTTGATGTGCATTGTGTTATTCTTTCATGTTGATATTGTGATGATTAAGGTTTAATCTGCTCTAGATAAATTGAAGTTGTTAAAATTGGAAATTGTTTGAATACAGATTCACCCCCCTCTCAGTATTCTTGTGTGTCTAACAAAGGTGGCACCATGTTGGAGTAGGATTGAAACATAATGATTTGGGTTAGATTTTAGGACTCGGTCCAACATTTCCATGCACTCAGGATTTTGTGTGAACTCAAGCATTTCTTGGTCTTGATTAGTCTCTTGTGGACTTTGGAAAAGAGAGGAGAATGTACCCTCTCCTTGGTCATGTGTGTTCCGAACTTCACTTGGTAGATGAGATGCCATTTTATTTTCTTGTGCTCTTGTGATAATGGGCATATAGAAGAAAATGACCTAGGTTATAGAATGAAAGTGATGGTAGGATCAAATGTTTTTGGGATGGGTTGATTTTGGGTAGGATTAAATGATGGAAGTGGTTACTATGATCAATTTTTTTGGGGATTAGAAATGGGACAAAAGGGGTTATGGGGTTAAATGTCAAATGTTTAGATTTTATAAATTAGATATGGGGTGGAAGGAATTATAGGATCAAATTTCTGGAGTTTGGAAAATTGGATATAAGATGATAAAGGAGGATATGATTAAATGGATTTGGGTATCGATTAATTTTGATGAATGTTTAGATTTGGAAATTGGATATGTTTTAGATTTGGACCAAAATGATGACAAAAGGATGACAAAGAAAGGATGTTGGGAAGATAGGATATGGATATGGGATGGAACCAAATGTGGTTCAATTTTTCACCTAGATCTTTTATTTTTGATAAGGATAATATCCTTCACTACTTAGGGTTGGCAAATGCCTAAGCAATAAAAGGAATAGGGATAATCTTCTTCTACTTGGGGTAGACAAGATCCGAAGCAAAACAAGATGGGCTAAGGATTTCTTAACTCAAGAGTAGTTAAAGCTCCTAAGTTAATTGATATTTGGTATGACTTAACACTTTACTTGAGGGAGATGAAATCTTTAAGTAACATGCAAGTGATAAAAGGATAAAAGATCTAGGCTAGGCTTTAGCAATTTTGATCTTGGGTTTGGTTGATGTAATAAACATTTTGGATAGGTTGATGTTTGGATTGACAATAGATTAGGTCCAAGATAAATGATGGTTGGCCAAAAGGATCAATTTAAAAAATCCAAATCTAATTTGATGAGGGGAGGGTGAAAATGGTTGGGGATATTTTTCATCTATGGATGCAAAAGGACAAATGTTGGTTGTTCATAAGGGGTTGATGGGTTCCAAATCCAAATTGATGAAGATGATAATGGTTGGGGATACAAAAAGATAAATGATGATTGATCCAAAGGGATATTGATGAAAGAACAAAGTCTCAAAGGTGCAATCTCAAGATGGGATAGGGATGAAAATTTTGGTAAAATGAGATGGTATGGGGGTTATTATTTTGGTATGGATTTAGAAAATGGGGAAGTTTGATGGATGAACCTAGGTCAAGTCTAAAGTTTACCAATTGGAGACAGTCTCAAATTTGATTTGATAGATTTAGGTTTGACTTTCTAAGTTTAGAAGCAAAGGCACTGAAAGGCCCAGAAAAGGAGCTGACAAAGCTTCAAAGTTAGTAACAAACCAAGCAAAAGCATTGAAAGGATACGAAAAAAGTACTGATAGGCCAGGTAAAAGAACTAACATGTTAGATGAAAGCACCGATAGGCCAAGAAAAAGTACTAAAGGCTGGAAAAGGTGTTGGGAATTAAGGTATCTCAACCTTGGTAATTCTCTTTATTTGTGATGTTTGTATTTATTATTCAATTTTCTATATTGTAAATAATTGGAAATTCCACTTTGTCATATTGTGGGATGTGGCATAGTGATGTGCCAATCCTACATGGATTATGACAACTTGTTATTTTATCCTCACATGAGGATATAGGCATCCCACTTAGTGGTAGGAATATTCTTCCATGTGTTGGCATCTTCTATGTTATGTAAGGAATGTTTGACCGAAATGGTTATGACAGATTCCTATGACGAATCTATGACATGTAAGAGTCAAGAATAGAAAGTTGTAAGATAGGTAATGACATGTGTCATGAAGCATCTTTGAATGAGGAATATTTGGGTTCCCCAAGGTGGAATATGATGTGTTGTAAGAGAATATGCTATTTATAGCATGTGTATGACAGATTCTCTTACAGCTGTAAGTTGTAACTGCTATGATAGATTCTATGACGGTCGTAATCGTAAGTGTTGTAAGACCATCAGTCATATCCCATTTTGGAAATAGGTGACCTCTTTGGGATGAGAGCTATGGACAAGTGTCAAACACATTCTACAATGTTGACCAAGTTTCCCTAGGCATGGGTTTTGGTCCAAGATGCCATATTAGATGCCCATTCCAAGAAAGGTCTAAATTTGCCTTGTATGTTCTATTTAAACAGGTGCTTGGAGATGGAGTTTGTATCACAAGTTTATAGGTACTGTTATGCTACCAGATTGACTCCAGACACAAGTGTCAAAGACCATTGATGCTTGCATTGCAAGTGTGTTATAAACATTCTTTCAGATTTGTTAATACATTGTATAGGTTTCTAAGTCTGGGGTTTTTCACCTGATAAGGGTTTTCCCCACCGTAAATCTTTGTCTCTCTTCTTCTGTCTACTTTCTGGTTCTTGTGTTTTGCTGCTATATCTCATGTTAATGGTTTAACATCACTGTAATAGTTAGGATAAAGTTGAATTTGCATAGCCCTCTCCTCAATAGATTAGTGTAGGAAGTGTTTCCGCACACCTAGCTTCCTTTCAGTTGGTATCAGAGCTTGATCACCTTTGGTCCTAGTTGTAGGGTAGGGGTTTTTTGAGCTAATCTTAGGTTGAGTGGGAGTCTGTGTAGAGCATTTTGTATCTTATTGTAGCAAGGAGATGGCAAGCACATCAGGAAGGTTTGAAGTAGAGAAGTTCAATGGCAGTAATTTTGAGCAGTGGAAGATCAAAATGGAAGACATGCTAGTTGATCGAGACCTTTGGGAAAGTGTGAATGGAACAAAACTAGCTACAATGACTCAAGATGAGTTGGATCTCAAGGATCAGAAGGCTAAGGGTCTCATAAGACTTAGTCTTGTCGATTCTATGTTTTTAAATGTCCATGAGGAGGCTACTACAAAACTCCTTTGGAAGAAGTTGGGGGATGTGTATCAAGCCAAATCCCTAGTCAATAAACTTTTCCTAAGAAAGAAGTTGTATTCTCTTCAAATGGAGGATGGAGGATCCATGGCTGAGCATAGGAATGCCTTTAATATGCTAGTTGCACAATTAACATCTATTGGTGTAAAAATGGAGGAGGAGGATCGGTGTATGACCCTACTTTGTTCTCTACCGAACTCATGGGATCATCTTGTCATGGCAATCGGAAGCACCACATCCACATTCAAAATGGAAGAGGTGGTTTCTTTGCTGTTATCTGAAGAGATGTGGAGAAAGTCTTCTGAGGCAGCCAAGGAAGCCCTTGCAGTTTGTGGAAGACCTAAGGAGAAAGGGAAGAAGAAGGACAAGAAAGCTGAGAAGGGTAGATCCAAATCCTGTGGGAGATCTAAATCTCCTAGAAAGTCCAAGGCTCTTTGTTGGAACTATGGCAAGACCGGGCATTTCCAAAAGGAATACAAAGAGGAGAAGAAGAAAAAGAAGAAAGCTCCTAATTTAGATTCTGACAAATCACAAGATGATGATGATACTTTCATCACAACCTTGGCAACCCATGCATCTGATGATGTGTGGCTAATCGACTCTGGTGCATCATTCCACATGACCTCGCATCGAGACTGGTTCACTAAGTATGAGGAGTTTGATGGTGGAAAGGTGTATCTAGGTGACAACTCTCATATGAAGATCGTTGGTCATGGAAGAGTCTCTATCCGATTCCCTGATGGTCGAGTGAAGGGGATCTCTGGGGTTATGCACATCCCAGGCTTAACATAGAACCCACTTTCTGTAAGTAGTTTGAATGATGCAGGTGTGCAGGTTGTCTTTTCAAAAGAAGGATGCAAGATGACTAGAGGATCTATGGTGCTTACTAAGGGTACTCAGAGAGGTACTTTGTTTCAGCTGGAAGCATGCATTGCACAATGCAATAGTTCTTCTGACTCAAGGAAGAGGGTAGTAGTCACTTCATCCCCACCCTCTGAACTAGCAATGAAGAAATCTGTTGTTTCTAGTCTTGATGGTTGTAATCATGCATTGGAAGTTAAACTTCCTATAGAAAAGATAATGTTATGGCATTAGAGATTTGGCCACATTGGTGAGAAGGGTCTGTGTACCCTGAAAAATAAGAACCTCATTGAGGGGTTAGATGATTGTAATCTTGAGTTCAACTTTTTACAAACATTGCATTTATGGAAAACAAAACTGTGTTCAGTTTTACTTGAGTTCTCATAAGTCTTCTGATGTGTTGGACCTTATTCATTCTGATGTGTTTGGTCTTGTTAATGTTCCTTCATTATCAAAATCTATATACTTTGTATCTTTTATAGATGATTACAGTAGAAGGACATGGATTTATTTTCTTAGAAGCAAATCTAAAGTCTATAGCAAGTTTAAGGATTTTAAAGCTTTTGTTGAAAATTAGACTGGTAAAAAGATTAAATGTTTAAGAACTAACAACAGTGGTGAGTTCTGTTCTACAGAATTCGATAAGTATTGCAAGGAACTTGGGATTGAAAGACATAAGACAACTCTATACACACCACAGAAAAATGGAGTTGTAGAGAGGATGAACAGGAGACTGATGGAGAAGGCTAGGAGTATGCTTAGTGGAGCTAGTCTAGAACAAAAGTTTTGGGCTGAAGTTGTTGCCACTGCTTGCTATCTAGTAAACAAATCTCCTACATTAGCTCTTGTAGGAAAGACACCCATGGAGGTGTGGTTTGGTAGAAAGCCTTCAGTAAGGCATCTTCATGTTTTTGGTTGTGAGGCATATGCACATGTGCCTAGGGAGAAGCGGTCAAAGTTGGAGAACAAAGCTGTTAAGTGTATCTTCATCGGCTATGGTGTTGGTGTGAAAGGATACAAGCTTTGGGACCCCATGGCTGAAAAAGTGTTGTATAGTAGAAGTGTCATCTTCAAAGAGCTTACACCTTCTTCCACTATTTTGCAGCCAGAAGAAAAAGAAAAGAAAGAGGATGTTGTTCAGTTTCCTCTCACCCCTGAGAAGACTGGACAGAAAGACAATGTTGGACTTGATGATGAGGAGAGCTCTAGCAGCTCTGAAAGCTTAGATGAAGAAGCTAAACCTCAACCTCAGCTGTTGAGGAGGTCTACATGGATAAGGAAGCAACCTAAAAGGTTTAGTTTTAGATTGATTGATTCTAGTTGTGCTTATGCTTTGCTCACTAACAGTGATGAACCTGGAACTATATCAAAGGCTTTGGATATGAAGGATGTAGGTTCCTAGAAGGAGGCCATGGAGGAAGAAATGGCTTCTTTGGAAAATAATCAAACTTGGGACTTGGTGCCTTTGCCTCCTAGAAAGAAACCCATTGGATGCAAATGGGTGTTCAAGAAGAAGATTGGTGTAGATGGTAGTATTGAGAAGTATAAGGCCAGATTGGTTGTGAAGGGGTATTCACAAGTGGAGGGTATAGATTATGGTGAGATCTTCTCTCCACCAGTGCTTATGTTTTTACACTATTTGGTGGTGCTATTAGTTGGATGAGTAAGAGACAACTTGTTATTTCTTTGACCATGATAGAAGCTGAGTATATGGCAGCAACTCATGCTTTTAAGGAAGCCATTTGGCTTAAGATATTGTGTTCTGGTATTGCTATTGATGCGGGTCAGATCACGATCAGTTGTGATAGTTAGAGTGTAATTTGCCTTGCAAAGAATCCAACTTTCCATGCTAGAACTTGTTATCACTCAGTTTTGCACCCTTGCATATAGTCGTAAAGACTCTGCAAACTGGAGTAACATGGGACCAATCTCTAAGTGTGGGACTTTGCTAGATGAGATTAGACCTCCGGAGAAGGTCAGCTTCCTTGTCTAGTTATCACCTAAAACTACTGAATTTTGAGGGGAAAAGGGAGAGAGAAAACTTGTAATGGAAATGAAATAAAAGCTTGAAAACAAGGGTGATGCACCAGATAGATTTAAAGAAATTTTCACAACACTGAGAGAAATGTACAATATGGTCAAATACAACAAGTAGGTATACACAGATTAGATGACTCTAGCAAAGGCGAGAAGCAATATGATTGAGAGGAATGAAACATTCACAGACAAACATATATAGATTCACACAGAACTAGAAAATCAGCAAAGGAGGTAAAATTAACCTACATATATTCAATGAAAAGGCACAGTTACAGCATATGAAAAACTATGTTTGGAAACAGAAAAGCCTTAATGCCAAAAAATTTCCAATCTTATTTACAACATTCGAATGCATATATATAGCATTCAAAATTATTCTAAGTTGGTTATAAAAATCCACTCAAAGAGCTGTCATTGAAAATATCTCCTTGAAATGACTATTCAACTACATTAGTTATGGTGTTGAAATCTGGAACTGGACGGTTGAGGAGATATTTTCTGGTCTTTAATGTAGCAGCTTACTCATCGTGCATCTAGAGATGAAACAGTGGAAAGATATTCTTTGTCATCAATGCGAGCTGCTTATTCTGTCTACTATAATGAATGCCCCAAAAATATCTCCATCAGCTAAAAGTCATCTCTGAAATATTCATCGTTCAAAACATAAATCCTCATATCTGAAAATTAAAAAATTGACAAAACTCCTGAAAAACCCTGCCAAATGAAAGAGGGGACCAAAATATACAACTTTGCCTCTTACAGCAGGTCAAAATTCACAAAAATGAAAGAGATACAGGCGGTCAAAGATTTGGTCAACCACCTATATATACTGCATCTGCATCTGTGTGTATATCACTTGCATCTTGGCACCTAAAATGGCATTCAAAATTCATTCTGCAATACCTTTGCATATGCATGACGCCTTGCATATCAGGCCCTGTTTGTGCCTTTGTATTTCAAAATTGTATATACATACAATTTCCCCTTATATTTGCGGGCCCCACCATTTGTATGTCTCCTTCTGCATATGCAATCATACTAGCTATGGACCCCAAATAACCTTTAGCTACTTTTCATTGTTCTGCCAGATCTAGCTTATATACTTTCTCCTTGAACATTTCTTTGTATATGCAAAATATACAAACACTTATTCATACAAAGCGGACTACAAACTCTTATGTGCTGAAACTGATCCTTGATTCAAATCCATCTTGTATATGCAATGCATCATTGACTTGTATATATATCACTATATACAAGTGCCATATACATATAAGTTGGACACCAAATGACCTTTAAGTATATTTGATTACCTGTCGGGTCCGGCTTGCATCTCCACTCTTTGTATCTTTTCTTGTATATCGCAATATACAAATGGCCTCATACATACAAAACGGACCTGGAGCCTGAATGAGGTAGAAATGATATCCATTTGAAATCAGCCTGCATATCGGCCTGTATCTTTGACTTGTATATCGCAATATACAAGCGACTGTTCACGTGACCCTTTGTATGTAAAAACATACAATCCCCCTTGTATATGCGCGAGACCCACCATTTGTATCTTGGTGATATACAAACTCCTTTGTATATTTCTTTGTATAGATCCTTTGTATCTCCATTTGTATATCTGAATATACAAGCCCCTATATACATGCAGACCCAATATACATTTAGCGAATATTCTAGAAATCTGTGGAAGATTCCCTAAATGTATATGCATCTCCTCAGCCTGATATACATTCAAAAAATGTATATAACTCAAATTTTTCCATATTTTATAAGGCCGATATAGATTTACAAGCCCGCCAAATGTATATTTGAACTATATGTTGACCAAACTTTGACCATGGATAACTTCTTTATTTGGCCGAATTTCAGGGTGGTGTAAAAAGCAAACCTGCCTATTTTTTCAATCTCTTTCCAATGGTAAGGTTTTTTTTAGGCAATTTGGCATTTTAAGCTTTATAGGGACATTTTTCAAAGGATTTTCTAGAAAAATACCAGGTTAAACATTTGATCCAGGACAGAGGAAAATGGGTCAACAATTTGGTGACCTCTATGGGATGTTTGCTTGCTAAACATAAGATCAGTGGCCTTATTGCATCCATTGGGCATGGAGTCACACCAAAACATGCTGAAAAACTGAAACTATCCTCCAAAACACAAAAAGGGGAAAAGGCCTGCATTCTCCCAATGACAATGTGGCCTGTGCAAAAGTACTTATGGAAAGCAAGAAATCTAATCTACTGATTTACAAAGCACTCATACCTCAAAACACCTCTTTAGGTGTATCCCATTAACTGGGATAGGCAAATTTTATCCATCCATATTTGCTAACTGAAATGCATTGTGCTGCTTGCATTTAGTAATGAGAAATGGGCCACTCCACATGCTATCAAACTTGGAATGCTTTCCTGGTTTGCTTTTCAATTCATCCCATTTGAGCACCATATCACCCATTCTAAAGCTTCTGGGGGTGGCCTTCTGATCAAAATTTCTTTTTGTTTGAAGCTGATGATATTCCATAGTCTTCATAGCCTTGTCTCTGATTTCTTCAATCTCTATAAGCTGAGCATATCTGACAACCATGGGGTCTTCCTCTTCAAACATTTCCAGCTGATTAATGATGTCTAGTGCTGGCAATTCTATAGAGATAGGCAATCTTGCTTCCTTCCCATAGACTAACATATATGAAGAATTTCCAATGGACCTCTTAGGAGTTATTCTCTCAGCCCACAAGGCATATTTTAAATTAGTATGCCAGGTCCTCTGGTTGTCCTCCATTGATATTTTAATAATCCTTATGAGATTTTTGTTGGTAGACTCGGCCAAACCATTACCCTGCGGGTAATATTTAGAAGAAGTATTCAAATAGATCCCATTCTTAACAGCCCAGTCAGTTATTTTTAGGCCAACAAAGGCCAAAGCATTATCAAAAATTATTGACTAAGGCACTCTGAATCTGGATATCAAATCATGATAAAAATTTAAGACAACATTTTCATTGGATTCCTTCAAGGTCACTGCTTCAGTCCATCTTGTGAAATAATCTATAGCTGTAAGTATCCACCTATGGCCTGCACTAGATGGTGGGTTAATAGGACCTATGAAGTCAATACCCCATCTCATGAAGGGTTCCTCTATTTGAATTGGCCATAGAGGCAAGGCTGGGAGCCTTTCCTTTCCTACAAAAATGGCACATTTTATACATTTCCTAGCCCATGTATGGGCATCCTTAAATAAGTTGGGCTAGTAATAGCCAGCTCTCATTACTTTCCAAGCAGTAGTCCTTGGGGCAAAATGACCCCCTATTGTTCCATCATGAAATTCATGCAGTACCTTATCAGTTTGATCTCCAGCAATGCATCTTAGCAATACACCATTGAAATCTTTCCTAAAAAGGGTGCCATTAATCAAAATGTATGGAATGGACTATAGTCTATAATATCTTCTTTTAGTTCTATCTAGACTGGCTGGACATTTACTAGTTTGCAAAAATTGAGTCATGTCATTAACCCAATTGGTACCTGTTGCTGTTGTATCATTCTGATGTTCTTCCTCAATAGTCAGGAGCACTTCTTCTTCTTTTTCTACTTCATTCTCTGAAATGGCAGCGAGTTGTTCACTGAGTCCTCTACTCCTAACAAGCTTGGCTATCTTGATCTCCACATCATACTCCATGACCTTGGTGATCCAACCAACTCTTTTTTCATTAACGTCTTTACTCAACAGGAACTCCTTCACGCTAGGATGAGCCACCATTAAATGTATCTTATTATTGGAAACAAGATGCCAAAATTTGTTGAGGCTCCATATCACTACAAGGACATGCTTCTCAACAAAGCTATACCTCATTCATAATCTTCCAGCCCTTTACTGAAGAAGGCGATTGGCTGCTCAAAGCTACTACTCTGCTACTATACCAAAATCATAGAGATTGTGTCCAGGCCGCCATAAGCATATAAGATAAAGTCCTTAGAAAAGTCAGGGTTTATTAAAGTTGGTGCAGCCGCTAACGCCTCCTTGATGGACTCGAAGCTGAGCTTGGCCTCCTTCGTCCAACTAGAAATTATGTTCTTCTTTAGCATGGATGTCAAAGGTTTCAAAAGATTTGCAATATCAGGGATGAACCTTCACAGAAAATTAATTCTGCCAATAAAACTTTGAAGCCCTTTCTTGTGACTAGGTAATGGCAGCTCCAAAATAGCTCTTACCCTTTCAGCATCAATGGTAATTCCTTCCTTTGACACAACGTGTCCTAACAACTTGCCTTCGTGTACAGCGAAGATGCATTTATTTGGATTAAGGGATATCCCAAACTCTCGACATCTTTCAAAAACTTGCCTTAAATGGGATAAATGTTCGGATGCATTCTTGGAAAAGACTATTATGTCATCTAAGTACACCAGCACTAATTTATATAGCAGACCCTTAAAGGCCATATCCATGGCTCTTTGAAAAGTAGAGCCAGCATTTGAGAGGCCAAAGGCATCCTTTGGTAGGCCATGGTCCCCCATTTGGTGGTGAAGGCAGTCTTAAATTGATCCTCCTCCTTGACTAACCCCTGATTGTAACCAGAAAAACTATCAAGCAAGGAAAATCTTTCTGAGCCAGCCACTACCTATAAAATTTGTTCCATTGAGGGCAATGGGTAATGGTCTTTTAGAGAGGCTTTGTTCAGGTCCCTGAAGTCGACACATAGCCTAGTTTCTCCATTCTTTTTTCTTACAGGGACAAGGTTGGAAACCCAAGAAGTGTGCTTGATTGGAAAAACAATTTTCCCCTCAATTAGTTTAGTTAGTTCTTTAATTATTAGAGGCTCAAGCTTTGGATTTAGGGGTCTTTGCTTCTGCCTCACAGGTTTTGTACCTGGTTCCAACTCTATGGTATGCTAGGCAATTTGAGGATCAAAACCCTTCAGGTCTGAATAATCCCAAGAAAGCACATCTTTAAACTCTTGACAAAGACTAATAAAAGCCCTTCTGTCCTCAATTGAGTAGATTTTACCAATTTTAAGGAGTCTGCCTTTAAAATTTTCTAATTCCTCATAATGCTCCTCCTTAATCTGCATGCCCGTCTTGTTTTTCTTCAATTGATCATCTATGCCAAAAATAGACTCCAAGGTTACCAATCCCTTGGGCAGTTTATTTGTTCTCAACTACACAAATTGATCATTGCCATATTGTTGATTGAGCTTATCCTGATTTATCACAGAAAATTCATCTTCTTCTAATAAGAAACGCAGGATCTGCTCATCACTTTCAAAAACTTGCCAGTGAATATTATTATCAGGGATAGAAGGTCTATCCACTATTTTTACATGAGGCTGCATCTTTTCTCGTTGAATATCGCTAGGGATATCAAACTGTGCCCCAATCATGGCTAACCTATCAGCATGGGAGTTTTGATTTCTTAGAATAGAGACCAGATTAAAAGCATCAGATTCTTCAATCATGTTCCATACCCTATGCTTGTAGCTTTTCAAAACATCATTTTTGGTTAGATGCAGTCCTCTCACCTGATTTACAATAAGTTCACTATCTCCAAACACTTGCAAACAACCTATTTTCCTCTTTCTTGCCTATTGCAAACCCTGAATTAGTCCTTCATACTTAGTAGTATTGTTTGTACATGCAAAGGCAAACCAGAAGGCAGAATAATCTTTTTCACCCTGAAGGGATACAAGCATCGCGCCACCACTAGATCCATTTCTGCTCCTAGAGCCATCAAAAAACATTTTCCATACTTCATGTTACTGCTTGGCCTACTGTCCCGCATCCTTTACCAGATTTGGAATTGCTATTTCAGGCTCATGTAGTATGTAATTTCCCATACCAGTTCTTGTACGTGTGCCTGAGGATCATCCACAACATTTTCTGAGGTCCATTCCCTTAATAACACCTCTGGTATACTCTCAACTTGTAACTCATGAGCAGCCATGATCTTAGGATCATTTAACAACACTTGGTGTGTAGGGCTCTATGTGATGATTTGAAAGCAATTCAGATCTTAGGGTCACCTTAGTGCCATATCTGGTCCTAAAAAACATATGGGACCAGTCTGAGGATAAATATCCTCCTATTTTGGCTGTGAATTCTCTTGACAAGCACATGGCAAAATAAGGCGGCAAATCAATGATGAAGATCTCCTGGGAAATAGAAACATTGGGACAAGTGTGCAGAGTGAGACCTAGGTCTTTTATTCCACCCACAGTATTAACAGATGTGCCATCTAATTGAAGTACACCCTTCTCAAGAGGCTGATACTTAAGCCCTAACTAGTCTGCAATTTGTTTAGGCATCACAGAACTACTTGCTCCACTATCCACCATGCAATTATGAACTAATTTGTCTCCAATTATCAGTGATACATAAAATGGGAGTGGTTTAGTACTTTTGTTAGGCTATTTGATGTTATCTTCAGATGAATTGGTAAAGACAGCCTTATTTGGGTCAATGGTTGTATCATTGGATACTTTTAAATCAGATAGGGTGGACTACAATGTCTTCTTTTGGCTAGGGATGGCTAGGGAATCCCACATGGACATTGTCACATTCATCTTTTTCATATTTTCAATAATATTGAAAGGTGGAATGGTACTCACCTTCTGATTTGACTTTGTAGCAGCAACCTCTGCTTGCAAATTAGGCATATCCCTTGCTTTTGCTGGGTCACTTCTTTGTAAAATGTGGGGAATTTGGGGGGCAGAAGCATTAGCAGACATTTTCCCTTTATTCTCTATTTGTTCTACCTCATAACCCCTCTTCTTGGCCCTTGTATTTGCTGCCACTGGTGTATGTTCTCTATTCACACCACAAAATTTGCCTTGCTGCCAATTCATAAAGGCAAAATCACTTTGAGGTTGTTCTTGTTATGGCACAGCTCCATCATGAGGTGTATTTGGCTATGGGACTACAACATTCTGTACCATCAGAGCCTGATTTATGACTCCATTTGAGTAGGCTGACTAACTGTGTGGCTGATTACATGGAAAACACCATTCGTAATCAACTGCAAGATTATTTTGAATAGGGACAAGGTCCCTTGCTGTATTGATGGGCATTAGATTATAAGGCTGAAAAGGTCTTTGGTTGACATTTTGCCTGGGACCCTCATAATTACCTTGATATGGAGGTCTGTTGGCTTGGTAAGGCTAATTCTGACCTTGATATGATTGTTGATAAGGCTGAAAAGGCCTCTAGGCTTGCTGTTTCTTCATGTTCACCAGCTCATTTCCAAAAGTTTGAAGGATTCCCTCAATCTTTTGTTGACTATTTTTAATTTCATTCAACTCTTGAGATGAACTAGAGGTAGAAGGCTCAGAATTGATAGTATTGGGTAATGCTGCGATAGTAGGTACAGGGGGAAAACATGGAATTGGCAAAGGCATGGAAGCTTGAATCTCAAGAAAAATAGGCACTGGCGGTCTGGGTGCTATTTTTCCAGCCTGAATTAGATTATTCTCTTCTCTAATTGCTAATTCATAAGCATCTGGTAATCTATTACCTCCTAATGGTTGAATCATTACTAAAATATCACTATTTAGGGCTTTCAAAAAATATAGAAATGCATATTCCGTAGGAGGTCTTACCATGGTGGGGATTTTGTCCCATGTCTTCTAAAATCTAAAGTTAAAATCCATCATTTGCTCCTGAGGAGCTCTCTTTATAGTGGTCATTTGTTTAACCAATGATAAATTATCTGATTTATCTTGGAATTGTCTATTTAATTTCTCTCCTAGATCATCCCAAGTTGTAATAGTCTGCACTGGTAGACTCTTGAACCATTGCAATGCCTTCCCCTTGAAAGAGGCAGCCAACAATCTGATGGTTACATTCTCCTGAGTGACATGATGTACCCCACATAGAGAAGCTATGTCTCTGATGTGCTCAATAGGAGTAGCCTGATTTTCCCCTGTGAAATAGGGCAAATTCTTCAAAGCTGCCATAGGTATCACATCATGCACCATTAGATTCAATGGGCTGCTCCCATCAAAAGTCATGAATGGCTGATTTCTTGCCATATAAAGAGCTGTAGGTAGATTTGCTTGAGTTACTACAAGAACTACAAAAGCAACTGGTCTGAAACTTGGTGGAGTTGATTGTACTCTTTTGGAAACTAGAGTCCTTGTTGTGGTTCTACTCTGTCTTCTAGGTGGAGAGAGCTGCAAATATTCAAATGAGCTTGAGCTTGAAGTTCTAGTTTGTATATTTCTCATAAAATAGGTAACAACAAAACTGATCTGCTTGTCCTTCCTCTGCCTGAGTCACCAGATATGCAAACTTTAACATCTTAAAGGTCTGTAATTACTGGTTGCACATCAAAACTAGCAATTAGTTATGTTAAGTTGATTGTTTTCTTCTGACTTCGTGTCCCACCGAGCATGCCAAAGTTGTTATCACTCAGTTTTGCACCCTTGCATATAGTTGTAAAGACTCTACAAACTGGAGTAACATGGGACCAATCTCTAAGTGTGGGACTTTGCCAGATGAGATCAGACCTCCGGAGAAGGTCAGCTTCCTTATCTAGTTATCACCTAAAACTACTAAATTTTGAGGGGAAAAGGGAGAGAGAAAACTTGTAATGGAAATGAAATAAAAGATTGAAAACAAGGGTGATGCACCAGACAGATTTAAAGAAATTTTCACAACACTGAGAGAAATGCACAATATGGTCAAATACAGCAAGTAGGTATACATAGATTAGATGACTCTAGCAGAGGCGAGAAGCAATATGATTGAGAGGAATGAAACATTCACTGAAAAACATATATAGATTCACATAGAACTAGAAAATCAGCAAAGGAGGTAAAATTAACCTACATATATTCAATGAAAAGGTACAGTTATAGCATATGAAAAACTTTATTTGGAAATAGAAAAGCCTTAATGCCAAAAAATTTCCAACCTTATTTACAACATTCAAATGCATATATATAGCATTCAAAATTATTCAAAGTCGATTATAAAAATCCGCTCAAAGAGCTATCATTGAAAATATCTCCTTGAAATGACTATTTAACTGCATCAGTTATGGTGTTGAAATCTGGAACTGGACGGATGAGGAGATATTTTCTAGTCTTTAATGCAGTAGCTTACTCATCATGCATCTGGAGATGAAACAGTGGAAAGATATTCTTTGTCATCAATGTGAGCTGCTTGTTCTGTCTACTATAATGAATGCCCCAAAAATATCTCCATCTGCTAAAAGTCATCTATAAAATATTCATCATTCAAAACATAAATCCTCAAATCTAAAAATTGAAAAATTGACAAAACTCCTGAAAAACCCTGCCAAATGAAAGAGGGGACCAAAATATACAACTTTGCCTCTTACAGCAAGTCAAAATTCACAAAAATGAAGGAGATACAGGTGGTCAAAGATTTGGTCAACCCCCTGTATATACTACATCTGCATCTATGTGTATATCGCTTGCATCTTGGTGCCTGAAACAACATTCAAAATTCATTCTGCAATACCTTTGCATATGCATGGTGCCTTGCATATCGGGCCCTGTTTGTGCCTTTGTATTTTGAAATTGTATATACATACAATTTCCTCTTATATTTCACCATTTGTATGTCTTCTTCTGCATATGCAATCATACTAGCTACGGACCCCAAATAACCTTTAGCTGCTTTTCATTGTTCTGCTAGATCCGGCTTGTATACTTTCTCCTTGTACATTTCTTTGTATATGCAAAATATACAAACACTTACTCATAAAAAGTAGACTCCAAACTCTTATTTGCTGAAACTAATCCTTGATTCAAATCTGTCTTGTATATGCAATGCATCATTGACTTGTATATATCACTATATACAAGCGCCATATACATATAAGTTGGACACCAAATGACCTTTAAGTATATTTGATTACCTGTCAGGTCCGGCTTGCATCTCCACTCTTTGTATCTTTTCTTGTATATCGCAATATACAAATGGCCTCATACATTCAAAACGGACCCGGAGCCTAAATGAGGCAGAAATGATATCCATTTGAAATCTGGCCTGCATATTGGCCTGTATCTTTGACTTGTATATCGCAATATACAAGCGACTGTTCACGTGACCCTTTGTATGTAAAAACATACAATCCCCCTTGTATATGCATGGGACCCACCATTTGTATCTTGGTGATATACAAACTCCTTTGTATATTTCTTTGTATAGATCCTTTGTATCTCCATTTGTATATCTAAATATACAAGCCCCTATATACATGCAGACCTGATATACATTTAGCGAATATTCCAGAAATTTGAGGAAGATTCCCTAGATGTTTATGCATCTCCTTAGCCCGATATACATTCAGAAAATGTATATAACTCAAATTTTTCCATATTTTATAAGGCCGATATAGATTTGCAAGCCCGCCAAATGTATATTTGAACTATATGTTGACCAAACTTTGACCATAGATAACTTCTTTATTTGGCCAAATTTCAGGGTGGTGTAAAAAGCAAACCTGCCTATTTTTTCAATCTCTTTCCAATGGTAAGGTTTTTTTTAGGCAATTTGGCATTTTAAGCTTTATAGGGACATTTTTCAAAGGATTTTCTAGAAAAATACCTGTTAAACATTTGATCCAGGACAGAGGAAAATGGGTCAACAGAACCAAGCACTTTGATGTTCAGTTTCACTTTGTGAGGGACATGGTTGAGGATGGAAAGGTAAATTTGGAGAAGGTATATACTTTGAAGAATGTTGCAGATGCATTGACGAAACCAATGGGCAATGAGAAGTTCAGGTGGTGTTCGGAGTCTACGGGCCTCTCGGCCTATAGTAGTTAAATCCTATTTTTCTATTGGCTCTTACAAGGTGTTCAACAAGTGGGAGAATGTTGGGAATTAAGGTGTCTCAACCTTGGTAATTCTCTGCATTTGTAATGTTTGTATTTATTATTCAATTGCCTATGTTGTAAATAATTGGAAATTCCACTTTGTCATATTATGGGATGTGGCACGGTGATGTGTCAATCCTACATGGATTATGACAACTTGTTATTTTGTCCTCACATGAGGAGATAGGCATCCCACTTAGTGGTAGGAATATTCTGTCATGTGTCAGCATCTTCTATGTTGTGTAAGGAATGTTTGACTGAAATAGTTATGACAGATTCCTATGACAAATCTATGACATGTTAGAGTTGAGAATAGAAGGTTGTAAGATAGGTAATGACATGTGTCATGAAGCATCTTTGAATGAGGCATATTTGGGTGTCCCAAGGTGGAATATGATGTGTTGTAAGAGAATATACTATTTATAGCATGTGTATGATAGATTCTCTTACAGCTATAAGTTGTAACCGCTATGACAGATTCTATGACGGTTGTAAGTGTCATAAGAGCATCTGTCATAGCCCATTTTGGAAATAGGTGACCTCTTTGGGATGGAAGTTGTGGCCAAGTGTCAAACACATTCGACAATGTTGACCAAGTGTCCCTAGGCATGGGTTTTGGTCCAAGATGCCATATTGGACGCCCATTCCAAGAAAGGTCAAAATTTGCCTTGTATGTTCTATTTAAACAGGTGCTTGGAGATGGAGTTTGTATCACAAGTTTATAGGTACTATTATGCTACCGGATTGACTCTAGACACGAGTATCGAAGACCATTGAAGCTTGCATTGCAAGTGTGTTATAAACATTCTTTCAGATTTGTTAATACATTATGTAGGTTTCTGAGTGGGGTTTTTCACCTGATAAGGGTTTTCCATGCTGTAAATCTTTGTCTCTCTTCTTCTGTCTACTTTTTGGTTCTTGTGTTTTGCTGCTATATCTCATGTTAATGGTTTAACATTATTGTAATAGTTAGGATAAAGCTAAATTTGCATAGCCCTCTCCTCAATAGATTAGTGTAGGAAGCATTTCCGCACACCTAGCTTCCTTTCAAAAGGATGTTAATTAAGAAGGCAAAGGTGCTGGCATGCTACACAAAAACATTCCCAAGCTTGGCAAAAGCACTGAAAGGTCAGACAAAAGCATTGACAAACCAGACATAGGCACTAATAGGTCCTACATAAGCACTAATCTACAAGTTTATCTGATGTTTAATGGATTTTGGTAAGAGATTAAACAAGAAAAAGACATAATGATTAATAGTGACTTTTAAGGTGATTGGTGCCAATTACTTCATGGATAAAAGTGACTTATACTAGTATCTCACAATTAAGGTGATTGGTGCCAATTACTTCATGGCTAAAAGTGGCTTATACTAGTATCTCACAAGAATACACACCAAACACATCAACAAGCCTAAAAATTATTCAAGTAGTATTGATCCTTAATGTGGGCCTGGCACACTTAATTCCCTTCAATGCTCTTACCTGCTAAGTGTTAGAATTAGGTTGGACAACTGAGAGGGGGGGTGAATTAGTTGTCCCAAAAATTTATCTTTTGCAACAATATCACTTAGAACTGATTAAAACATTTTAAAGCATGAATCATTAACACATGAGAAGAAGAAAATAAACACACATGACACAATGATTTTTAACATGGAAACCTGGTTAAGGGAAAAACCACGGTGGGGGTTAACCCACAAAGATTATACTCTATTAAAAGTATTACAAAGAGGAGAATGCACATGCATTTGAGCTCACTGCCTAGAGCTCACTACTCAAAAGAAAAGCTCACTGCCTACAGGAAGAAGATTACAATGTGTTTGAATTGATAATTAGCATCTACCTATGCAAAGATTTAGTTTCGGTTAAGAATAGAATATTGACTTGATACACTTCATCTTTATTCTATCTTGTTTACTGCTCTACCATAATCTAGATCTTAGATCTCTTTCCCTTTCGCACTTATATCTGCTCTTTTCACTCTTACTTCATATTTGCACACATACACACACAAATCACATAAATCCATCAACTATATATATCCGCATCATGATATTCAATCACTTTTCAGTCAGCTTCAAGAGCACTTGGAACTTTGTTGAAGACTCTGCTCTGTCAGCTAAATCCATGCATAACTTGTAACGCAGACCAAAACTTGCATTCACAAATCATCAATCATATCAACCACTATCACTGATCATCACAAATTGTCCAACTCACAACTTCCATTTATCCAGAACCAAGATTAATTACAAGGTCAGCCTATTCTTCTACTATCAAACTATCAAACTGTAACCCCATACTCAAATACAAATAAGTTTTGAATCCTTCATCACTAGAGGTTGAAATTCTGGATTTAGATTGCACTGACAATCCTTATGACTCCTTTAGATCTATAGCATACTCTGATTTACCACCAGAGAGATCCAGACCAAGATACCAAACCTTGTCAGATGCTCTGTCTCTGGCTACTTAGACTTAGATAAATTCTAATTCTGACTTCCAGTATGAACAAATTATGTTATGCAAATGAGTGGAATAGTCTTAGTTCCATCAATGACAACACCTGTCATGCGAAGCAGTGTCTCTTGCCAACAATCTCCCCCTTTGGCATTGATGGCAACACTTAGTGAAAAATGACTATGTGTTAACCCCCCTTACTCTATACTCTTATATTCTCCACTGATTCTGGAGCTCCCCCTTTGCTAGATTCCTCAACTGTTCTTCACTCCCCCTTTGACATCAATGGAAAAGGATGGGGTCTGCAAGCCAAAAATCTCAAAAATTATGTATACAGTTTCACATATGTACACCCAATCATTAAGTTATATTTACATGAACTTGAAAATATCTGCAAAACTACTTTTCAATTGCTCAAGTTCAGAGGCCCAACTTCTTTTCATGCCATCCAAAATTGAGATGTGTCCACTCAGAAGAAATGTGTATGCTTCTACCTTTGTTAGATCTCAAGGATCACTTGTCTAAACTATAGTTTGAGCTTTTGATAATGCATTAAACATTGTTTCTAAGTTAGGGACAATCAATCCCTAGAGCTTACACATTCTCTTCACAATATTGCTTTTTTCTTTAACAAGCTTCTTTATTTCATCGGTCAAGCTGATTACTTGACATTCCTGACTTGTAGAAGAAACTGTTAGAGGATCAAAATTTTGAGATAGATTTGACAATTTTTATTCTTGCTCCTTTATCTTCTTCTCAATATCCTTATTGAATTTAAGCTAGGATAGACAAAATTTATATATATCACCTCCATCACTTAGAGCATTTTGAATACTCTTTATACTGATACCAAGTATCATCCTATCATTCCTTATTAGGCTCCTTATTTCACTAAATTCCCTATCCAAAAATGCATTTATGACTTTAGTCTCTGCATACTTCTCAAAAGACTCAAAATGTGTACTTACAGAATTTACAAGATTCTTTAGATGTTTAGAGGGAGAGTCAGATGGATTCTTTTGGAGGGTTGGCATCATCTTCTCCAATACTTCAGTTGCAAGGCCTAACAGTTCACTATCCTCAATGTGAGATTTCAATATCTTTTCACTTGCCTTAGCTTGTGTGAAAGATGCTAATTTCATCATTTGGACTGAAGAGAGAGTATCCAGGTTGATTGGTCCTTGAATCAGCTCTAGTTCATCAAACTTTAGCATCTCTTTACTTAGAAAACTCTTCACTGCATCTGCAGTGTCTCTTGCCACATTTTCTAGATCACTTTCCCTTCCTTGACTTTTCTTAGTATTAGGACTATCAACATTTACACCATCTTCTTCTGCTTTATCTTCCTTATCTTTGACTTCTTCTTCTACTTTACCTTTCTCTGTGTTATATGCAGCCAGATTCTTTCCTTTGACCACACTATTTGCAATTTGTTCATGAGGATCTTTTGTGTAGCAGTAGTATTCTCAACATCATCTTGTTTTCTGGATTGATCAGGAGAATCTAGAGTATCTCTGACATCATCAATTTAGTCCATCATCTTTGTATCTTTTGTGTTTATTTGTTCCTCTTCCAGAATGTAGGAGTCATCAACCTTGGTTTTTTGCTCATCAGTTTTCATCTTTTCAATATTTGGGATTGATGAATCAATCCCATCATCAGTCTCCTCCTCAACAAATGGAAGATTGTGTCTCTTCAATGCACTTAGAAGTATTTCCTATGTTTCTTTAACTATTTGGTCCAATTCTCCAAGCATTAGTTTGTTCATTCTCTTCTTTGTCATGAATTCATCCTTCACTTCTTTCAATATCATATTCATTTGAACTTGAGTGATCTGAGGGCATTGTTTTATCAATACATGCTCTCTAAGCTCCATATCCTTACTTTTTGCATTTTCTTTCCTCAACTCCAAAATGTTTGCAAGACTTGGAGGGATCTTAAAAGTTATTTCAATCAAGGCCTTACTATAGATATTCAAATATCTACCAGTTGCTTCCTCTAACACCCTCTTATTTGTGTCACTGTATTCATCATAGAATTTAGTCATGGGTTTCAAATTTCCATCCAAAGTGACTAATTTTATTACATCTTCCATGGAGATTGTGGGCTTCTCAACATTCTTCCTTTTGCTTGCCTTTTTGCTTTCAGAGGGCTTCTCCTTAGTCACTTTGGCAGCTTTTGTTCTAGAGGCTTTCAACTCCTTTACCTCAGCATCAGAATCTGTTTCTTCTTCATCAACTTTTGTGCTCTTATAGGTTCTTGTGGCCTTTGTTTTCACTCTTTTTCCTTCTTTTCTAGATGGTTTGTCTTCTAGTATCTCAGGATTGGTAGGTTTTGGAGGAACAGGGGCACTAGTAGAGATTCTAGTAGTCCTTGATGTGGAGGAGTATCCTACCAGAGCACTTCCTTGTTTCTTATCCTACTTCTCCTTCTCAGCCTTTTCAATTCTTTACCTCAGTTGCCTCACAGCTTCCTTTGTGAGACCTAGATTCTCGGCCAACTGCTCAACTTCTTTTCTTACTTTTCTGTTGGTTTCAGGTTCTCTGAGCTCAGTATACATTTTTAACTTAGCTCCTCATATGTCCCAAATCTTTCAACTGTTGTGTCTTTTGGCTTGCTTAGAAGATGTTGAGCATACATATTCAAGATTTTTCCATCTACTTCATACCCCATGGGCATGATCCAAACAGCTCTAGGTTCCACTGCTTCTATTAAGCACTGATCAGTGTCAACCATAAAACATATTTCATTCTTGTACTTTTCAACAATGGTTGTAGGGATTCTTTCCCTTGAATGCATCATACTCTAAAAGTTCTTGAAGTATCCCCAGATTGTAGTTTATGTGCTTTATAGTTACCAATGTTGCGTAGGTGATCTTTGATTTGAATAGCAACTGGCTCATCATTAGTCCAGTGCACACCCTTTACTCCAGGTACTTCATTCATATAGTAGAAGAACAAACATAGAACCAATGTACCATATTTAAAAGTATTTTTCTTATCTTTCTTGATTTTGTTCAAATTCTTAATCAGCTGGTTCTGTAATAGCTCACATAAGTCATAATTTGCATTTTTCTTCAGCATTTGATATGCTACATATATAACAGTTTTAGAGACTAACTTCTCTCTGCTAGAGTGATAGATCTTGTAGCTAATCACCATGGAAGAAAACTTCACATCCAGTTCTATAATGTCATTTTTGGTCATAGCCCTCTTATTGAATTTTGCACCAGTTGCATCAGTAACATGTTGGCTTTTCACATATTTCAACATGGGTAATCCATCGGTTGAGTTTAACCCAGTCACAATTTTGATAACATCCTTGGTAATCTTGAATGGTTTTAACAGCCATATGAACTCATCATGCATCCAACTCAAAACATACAAGACCTATTCATCTTCATCAAATGTTGGAAAACCCATAATTTGAATAAATTGTTTATCATGCAGTACCTTATACTCAAGTTTAAGATCATGATTTTCATCCATTAGTTGACTCTCAAACAAATCTACAAACCTTGAGTCCCTAAATTCATCTATGCTTGCATGAATATAAACCCTAATATCTTCAATATGTAGCACACCATACAGAACACTTAAAAATGCACCTAATGGGTTGACTTCTATAGATTTGTGTGGATGTTTCTTAAATTTGGGTCAAGGCCTTTCAGTAATGTCAATGACCAAAGGTGTAGCTATTACAAAAGAATTATAATTTCAAAGCTTCATAGATAAATACCTTTTTCACGAGATTAGGGTTGATGGATAAATTCGTCCGTCACACTTCAATTCCTTGTAATCTTAGCTCAGACACTATTCTTCTTTCTTTCTTCAAGTGCAAAGTGATTCAAATGAGGAGTGAACACCTTTTTATGCTCCACAAAACCTAATTTGCCTTTGTAATAAATCTTCTGCCCTAACGTCATCCAGTTACTCAGTTTCTTGAACAATTCTTCATGAATCACTCTGTAAATTTCCATATCAACATCTTTTCTTTCAGAAATCCTTCCAAAAGTTCTAAAACAATTCAAAATATCTTCTCTCATTGTGCCAAATCCAGGCACCCACTTACTGGCTGGGGGAATTTGATTTTCAATGCAGTTCCCCCTGACCCAAAGCTCCAAATTCAATTCCCAAAGGAATTATCAGCACCGGATTCTAGTGCAGACTCATTACTATTGTTCTTAATTGTTTTCTTGACCCATGTCTTGCTCATTTCATTATGGATCTCATTCACATCAATTTTGCCCTTTCCTTTGTCTTGTCTCTGCTCATCTAGTTTTTTGTTCACCAGACCTCTTCTTTCATTATTCCTACTTCTGTAGAATCTTGCAATATGGCTAGATCTATTGCAATTAAAGCATACAACATTTCTTTTCTTATATACTTGATTTCCTCTTGATTTGCATTGATTAGCCATGTGTCTAAATCCATTGCAAGTAAAGCAGTAACCATTGAAAGAGTTGCCATTTTCTCTAGAGTTATTCATTATCATACTTCTACATTCATTTGATCTATGACCATACCTCTTACACTTGAAGCAGTGACCAGAGAAGAATGGACCATTTTGATTTACTTTGCTTTTGCACTGAGTAGCTCTATGACAAAATTTATTACAATTAAAACAATTTCCATTGAATGATGGATATCTTTGACCATTAGGCTGTCTTACCAGAGGTCTTCTAGGTCTATTTCTTCCATTCCTTGGTTGAAAATTTCTTTTTCCGGATCTAGAGCTTTCACCTTTCTCATATCCAAGACCATGCTTATCATTAGCCTTTTTCTGTCATTCAAGCAATACTTCAAGTTTAGCTAAGCTTATCTTGAACTTCTCCTTGTATTCATTTGCAACTTCTAGGTCATGTTTGAGAATGACAATTTTCCTTTCAAGTTCTCTCTCATTATCTTTGCTTTCTTGTAGATTAGATGCTAGGAGGCTAGCTATTCCATCCAATTTGTAGCATTCTTTAGTTCTTTCTTTTAGATTTTGATTTAGGTCTTCTTCAGTTTTCTTTCTATCTTCAATTTCTTTGGTTAGCCTCATCACCCCAGATTCCATCTCATGTTTTAGGACAACAACTTCTTTGGCTAACTTCTCACATTCCTTTGTCTTCTCTTTCAGAGCCTCATCCTTGTTGTTGTTTTCATAATGATTTCCTAGTTGAAGACGTTGTTCCTTCCTCTTCTCATTAGATTTGCTCAATTTTTCTTTTAAAGTCTTAATGAAGTCTTCAGCATTTTTAAGGTTCTCTTGCAGCTCTTGGACTTCTTCTCTGGACTACTCAATATCTTCTAAAGTGAGATTAAGTTACCTTTGGAGGTTATATTCATCCATTTTACTGCCCTCCCAGGTCTTCCTCAATCTATTAATTTTTTTCAAAGGAACCTCACTCTAATATCAATTGTTAGAATTAGGTTGGACAACTAAGAGGGGGGTGAATCAGTTGTCCCAAAACTTTATCTTTTGCAACAATATCACTTAGAACTGATTAAAACATTTTAAAGCATGAATCATTAACACATGAATAGAAGCAAATAAACACACATGACACAATGATTTTTAACATGGAAACTCGGTTAAGGGAAAAACCACGGTGGGGGTTAACCCACAAAGATTATACTCTATTAAAAGTATTACAAAGAGGAGAATGCACATGCATTTAGGCTCACTGCCTAGAGCCCACTACTCAAAGAGAAAGGGTCACTTCCTATAGCAGACTCACTACCTACAGGAAGAAGATTACAATGTGTTTGAACTGATAATTAGCATCTACCTATGCAAAGATTTAGTTCCGATGAAGCACATAATACTAACTTGATACACTTCATCTTTATTCGCACACACACACACAAATCACTTAAATCCATCAGCTATATATATCTACATCATGATATTCAATCACTTTTCAGTTAGCTTCAAGAATACTTGAAACTTTGTTGAAGACTCTACTCTGTCAGCTAAATCCATGCATAACTTGTAACACAAAACAAAACTTGCATTATCAAATCATCAATCATGTCAGCCACTATGACTGATCATCACAAATTGTCCAACTGACAACTTCCATTTATCTAGAACCAAGATTAATTACAAGGTCAGCCTGTTCTTCTGTTGTCTACACTATCAAACTATAACCCCATACTCAGATGAAAATAACTTTTGAATCCTTCATCACCAAAGGTTAAAATTATGGATTTAGATTTCCCTAACAATCCTTATGACTCATTTAGATCTATAGCATACTCTGATTTACCACCGGAGATATCTGAACCAAGATACCAGACCCTGTCACTTGCTTTGTCTCTAGCTACTCGGACTTAGATAAATTCTGATTCTGACTTCTGGTATGAACAAATTATGTTATACGGATGAGTGGAATAGTCTTAGTTACCATCAATGACAACACCTGTCATGCAAAGTAGTGTCTCTTGCCAACACTAAGAACACCTTTTACAGGGAGTAGCTAGGGATAAAGGAATTGCACCAAGTATCCCTTTTCCTTTAGAGGTTTTTACATCAAGATTACCCAAGGAAAATTCTACATCCCCTCTATGAGGAACATGGTGAGTAACTTCAGGATTGATCATCTGAACCTTGCACCACACTAAGAATTCATTCGAAGGTCTTAACAAGGCTTGACAAGGCTTCTAAGGGAGTCCTTGATATACACAAGGTATATTGAGGCCCAAGCCTGTGAATGGATGGATTGCCTTTAAATGGTGAGATTGGGACAATCTCTCCTTCTCTCTTCACCACACAAGTCTTAGCATATTGAGGGTCTTACGGCTTCCTAAAGCATGGTAATGGCCACTTGTTGAGGTACAACTTTTTCTCTCCCCCTTTTATACCCCACCAAAACACGTGGTTGAGGTTATCCCTTGAAAGGATGAAGTTTCCAAGTAGGCCTATTAAAGGGAAGGAATGCTATTCAATTTTGATCCCCAGGCTCACATGAAGTGCAATGGGAGAGCATAAATGAAAATAGCACCCCTAGGATAAACAAGTAACAAGGAGGACTTATGAAGGGATTTTTGATCCCCAAGATCACCCAAGGGTGTGAGGGAAGAGCATATGTCCCTTCAAAAATCCCAAGATAGAGAACAATTATTTTTAATCCCACTAATCTAATGTGCAACTAAACTAGTAAATAAATGATGCAGGAGCATCCAGTGGTGTAAGGGAAATCTTCAATCACCCAAAAATTTGAAGTTGTTTGAATTTGTTTGTTTTTGTCAGTTTCTTTAGTTGTGTTGAAGTCCATGATGACACTTTAGTGGTTCAGGACTATCAGAAGTTTAGAAAGGCTAAAAATAGTAACCTAGTATTTTTAGTAAGTTGGCCTATTTGGGTACATATGGACCTAAAAATTTACCTCAAGAAGAGGAATTACAAAAAATAACAAAATGGTGAAAAAATCATCTAAATATCATTTATAGTTTGATAGATAAAATTTTTCATCTTGGAAAATTGCTCTTGATGAACTTCAGATTTGAATTTGAGGCCTTCAGAATCATCGTTGGGGTATGAAAAGTGGACAAAATGATCTTTAGATCATTTTGCATGTCGTAGACCTCTTCATGAACTTTCTGACACCTAGTTGTGTTTGTCAATGAGTGATGCAGGAGCATCCTTGGTTCAAGAGTAATCTTGCATCAACCAAAAACATTTGCATTTCAGCTTGTTTGCATTTCAGTTCTTTCATTTTCCAGTTTAGTTCAGGCAGTTCAGTCAGAAACAATTTCAGCTTGTGGTCCAGTTTTGGCAATCCACACCTTGTAGATCTGGACTTAGCATCTACATTAATTCATCTACATCATATCAATAATTCAGAGCATTTGGATCAGTTACCAGAAATATATCGCTATCAGAAGATCAACTATTTTCTTAGTGTAGATCATTCTAGCAGTTCCTGATAATCAGCTAAAGGAGAAGGCTTGCAGATCATTCCCTAACTTGTCGATCTCAATGACACATCATTCAATGTCCTTTGGTTCATGGTCGACCTTCCCCAAGGGTCTACACATTGCTCCATTCTTTTGAGGAAGTGTTCCATGCATTTAGGTCTGACCTATTTGTGAACACGTTACAACTCTTCATTGGAGTTTGTGACCTTCCTTAGATGACGCGGAGGAATCTATTGGTCTAGAAATGATATATATTGATGTAATAGATCCTTAGGAAAGTAGCTATTCACATAAGAAAGATCTGATAGTTTAGATTTGTGTGAAGGAGCTTCAAAGCTTTATCTTGCGCATGTATGTAATCAGGCCTTTGAGCCCTAATTGTAAGCCCACATGTTGCCAGCTAGATTGTATTTGAATGCTTTGATATACTAAATGATTGGATCTACATTTGTTCCATTTCTTTGAGTTGTTCCCATTGTGTTTACTCTTGTTGTACTGTCCAGATAGTTCATTCTATAAACCCTCCTATTGTGACTGCACCAAGTGGTATCAGAGCAAAAGTTTAAATCTTGAAGAGAGAATTGAGCGAAGTTCATTCTATAAACCCTCCTATCGTGACTGCACCAAGTGGTATCAGAGCAAAAGTTTAAATCTTGAAGAGAGAATTGAGCAAAGTTGGTGAAGGATTCTATAAGATCCTATTGTAAGTAGAGTGTTGATTTGAGGCAGGTTACTTGTGTGCAACCGATTGCCAATTGAGAGGCAATTGTCGTTTGTAGCCTAATTGTCGAACCTGAGGCAGTTTGCACTTGATCCTAGGAAGATGCTTCCTTGAAGAGTTCCTCCTATTGGTACAATGGCAATAGAATGGATGAGATTATGGAATTGATGAGAATAATACAAATTTGTTTAGATTTTGTTGAAGAAGATAGGCGAAGAGGATTGACGTCGAGACCTAATATTGAAAGTGATGATGAGGAAGAATTTTAATCTGTTGAACACACTAGCAAAACTATAGAAGGTAATGAAGAAGAAGAATCAAATTAGATAAAGATGTTGCAAGCTATTTCAAAGATTGGAAAAAGACCTAGAGTTGATGTACCAAACTATACTGGTAATTTGAATCCTGAAAAATTGATTCACTGGATAAATGACATGGAAGAATACTTTGAATATGAAGAAATTGAATATCAAGAGAAGGTGAAATTTGCAAAGATAAAGTTGAAGGGACATGATGCTATATGGTGGAAAGAAGTTCAGTTGAAAAGAAACAGAAGAGGAAAAGAAAAGATTACAAAGTGGGACTGGATGGTGACAAAGTTGAAGAATCAGTTTATACCTACTGACTATGAGTTGGAGCTATTGAAAAGATTACAGAACTTGAGACAAAAGGAGAAATCTGTGAAGGAATACATTGAAGAATTTCATAAAACAATCATAAGGATAGGACATAGTGAAGCAAGCAAGGAGAAAGTGTCTAGATACATCACTGGATTGAGATTGAACATTCAAGAAGAACTAAGCTTGGTAAGGATGACAACTTTGGAAGAAGCATATCAGTTTTCCCTGAAAGTTGAAGAGAAGCTGAATAAGAGACATAATCAAAGATAGAGAGGTAGAGGAGGTAAATTTTAGAGAGGAAGAATGTTTTCCAGATATGATAGATCATTTTTGGAGCAGAATATTGACAACCCAGTTAGGAAGGATGACAGAGATAACAATGCTTACCGGAGAGATGACAAAAATTTTCCCTGGAGAGGAAACCCTAGTGCATACTAAAATGAAGGATATAGAAGAGAAGGAAGAGGATTTGATAAGAGGACATTTAGGGGTACTTGTTTCAAGTGTGGAGGTGAAGGACATAGAGCATTTGAATGTAATAAGGGTAGTATAAGAAAGAAGATAGAGAACAGTGGAAGAGTAGCCTATGTTTAAGAAGAACATGTTGAATCACCCAATTATGTTGGCAAACCTAAAAAAGGAGAATCATTGGTGATGAGGAGATAACTATTTCAAATAGAAACAAATGAGGAACCATCACAGAGAAAAAGTCTGTTCAGAACTAGATGCAAATCCGGAGGTAAGTGTTGTAAAGTTGTAATAGATAGTGGAAGTTCAGATAACCTAGTTTTAGAGGAGATGGTGACTAAGCTAAAGTTGGAAAGATTGAAACACCCTAAACCCTATCAGATAGCATGGATTCAGGATGATCATAAGGTACTTGTAAGTGAATAATGTTTGGTGAAATTTCATATTGGATCTTATCATGCTAAAGTCTTGTGTGATATTATGCCTATCGATGTTCGTCATATCTTGTTGGGTAGACCTTGGTAGTATGATAGAAAAGCTATACATGATGGGAGAAAGAACACATATACTATAACAACAAATGGGAAAATAATTACTTTGATTCCTTTGGAAGATGATCCTAAAGATGTGGTATGTAGGAATGCTACAATCTATTTGGTAGATGGTCAGAAATTTTTGGATGGTTTGAAATAGGAAAGTATGTGTTATGCCTTGATTCCTAAGAAGCCTGAAGTAGTGGAGAAAGAAATTGAATCGGAAGAAATAAAGGAGTTGCTGATAGAGTATGAGGACATCATATCAAATAATGTACCTGAAGGATTACCACCTATAAGGAGTATTAGTCATCACATGGATCGTATACCAGGAGCAAGTTTGCCTAACAAAGTAGCACACAGGATGACACTAGTAGAGAATGAAGAACTAAATAGATAGATACAAGAGTTTTTGAGAAAAGGGTTGATCAGAGAAAGTTTGAGTCCTTGTGCAATACCTGCAGTTCTTGTACCAAAGAAGGATGGAGAATGGAGAATGTGTTCTGACTCTAGAGCATTAAACAAGATCACAGTTAAGTATAGATTTCCTTTACCTAGGATGGATGATATCATGGATTGTTTGAGTGGAGAAAAATATTTCACAAAGATAGATTTGAAGAGTGGATACCATTAGATCAGAATCAGAGAAGATGATTAATGGAATACTGCTTTTAAGACAAATGAAGGATTGTATGAGTGGTTAGTGATGCCCTTTGCACTAACAAATGCACCAAGTACTTTCATGAGATTGATGAATGAAGTCTTAAAGAAATTCTTGGGTAAGTTTGTGATTGTGTACTTGGATGATATTATGATTTTTAGTAAAACAAAAGAATATTTGTGGCATATTAGACAAGTTTTGCAGAGACTGAGAGAGGAGAAATTGCTAATAAACATCAAGAAGTGTAGTTTCATAAAGGAAGAGTTGGTATATTTGGGATTTGTGATTTCTGTGAAAGGATTGAAGATGGACCCTAAGAAAGTGAGCAATTATTGAATGGCATACACCGGAGAGCATTGGAGAAGTTAGATCATTTCATGGATTGGCTAGTTTCTACTAGAAGTTCATTAGAAATTTTAGTTTAGTTTGTAACCCTATGGTAGAGACAATGAGAGGTGACAGAAAAGATTTCAAGTGGACATCAGGAGAAGATAAAAGTTTTGAGTTGTTGAAGTAAAAAGTGACAGAGAAACCAGTTTTGGCATTACCGGATTTCAATAAGGCATTTCAAGTTGATTATGATGCTAGTGGAAATGCAATTGGAGTAGTGTTAAGTCAAGAAGGTAGACTTGTAGCTTATTTCCATGAGAAGTTGAATGATGCAAGGAGAAGATATTCAGTTTGTGACCAAGATTTCTATGCCATAATTCAAGCCTTGAAGAAGTGGAGACATTACTTGTTGCCTAAGGAGTTTGTGTTGTATACAAATCATCAAGCTTTGTAATATTTTAATAGTCAAGGTAAGTTGAATCAGAGACATATGAGATGGGTAGAGTTCATGCAAAGTTATACCTTTGTGTTGAAGCATAGGAGTGGAAAATCAAATAAAGTCGTTGATGCCTTGAGTAGAAGAAGAAACTTGTTGACAGAGATGAGAGTTGAAGTGTTGGGTTTTGATGAATTAAAGAACATGAGGGAGACACTAATTTTGTAGAAGCTTGGAGAGCATGTAAGGAAATTGTTGTGATAGATATGAGTAACTGGTTGGACTATTTCATTCAAGAAGATATGTTGTTCAAAGGAAGTCAGTTGTGCATACCTCGAAGTTCAATGAGAGATAATTTGATCAAGGAGAAGCATAGTGGTGGATTGGAAGGACATTTTGGCATTGACAAGACAGTGGCTTTTGTAAGTGAAAATTACTTTTGGCCTCAGATACATAAAGATGTTCAGAGATTTGTACAAAGTTGTAGAGTTTGTCAAGTTGCAAAAGGGAGTAGTCAGAACACTAGATTGTATAAACCTTTGACAGTACCAGAGAGACCTTGGGAAGATATAAGCGTGGATTTTGTAATGGGATTAACTAAGACATAGAGAGGACATGATTCTATATTTGTAGTGGTTGATAGATTTTTAAAGATGGCTCATTTCATACCTTTTAAGAAGACAACCGATGCAGTGCATGTAGCTGACCTATTTTTCTAAGAGATTGTGAGATTGCATAGATTACCTAAGAGTATAGTTTTAGACAGAGATACAAAGTTTGTTGGATACTTCTGGAAGACACTTTAGAAGAAGATGAAGATAGATTTGAAGTTTAGTTCTACTTTTCATCTGCAGACAAATGGATAGATAGAGGTAGTGAATAGGAGTTTGGGAAACTTGTTGAGATGTTTGGTTGGAGACAAAGCCAGAAGTTGGGATTTGATTCTTTCACAAGCAGAGTTTGTATACAATAATTCAGTAAATATGAGTACCAAAAGAACACCTTTTAAGATTGTTACTAGAGTGAATCCTAGAGGAGTTGCAGAACTAAGAGATATCAGTACAGAAGAAAAGAGGAGTGTAGAAGTAGAATAATTTGCAGACCACATGAAGATAGTGCATAACTGAGTGAAGAAACATTTGGAGGATATGAAGAGTAAGTATAAAGAGAAGGTTAATGAGAAGAGAAGACAAGGAATTTGAAGTGGGAGATGAAGTAATGGTGTACTTGAGAAAAGAAAGATTTCTAGTTGGGACATATAACAAGTTGAAGATGAAGAAGTTTGGACCTCGTAGGATACTCGAGACATTTGATTCAAGAAATGCATATGAAGTGGAATTACCAGAGACATTGGGTATATCACCTATTTTCAACATTGCAGACCTACATTAGTATCATGAAGCAAAGTTCAGTGACAATATGGAAGAAAACTTGAAGAAGCAATTACCACAACAAGCACTGGAGCAGATTGAAGACATTTTGGACAACAGAGTTGGATGCAACACTAGAGGAAGACAATACATAGAATATCTTGTGAAATGGAAAGGTAGGCCGGAAGAAGATTCATCATGGATTTCTTAGGCTAAGGTGGACCATCTTGGTTATCCCCTAGCCCTAGAAAAGTGAGGGACCCACTTTTTCAATAACCCCGGATGTCTAATGTAGGAGCATCCCTGGTTCAAGAGTAATCTTGCATCAACCAAAAATATTTGCATTTCAGCTTATTTGCATTTTAGTTCTTTCATTTTCCAGTTCAGTTAGAAGCAGTTTCAGCTTGTGGTCTAGTTTTGGCAATTCACACCTTGTGGATCTAGACTTAGCATCTACATTCATTCATCTACATCATATTAAGAATTTAGAGCATTTGGATTAGTTACCAAAAAGATATCACTATCAGAAGATCAACTATTTTCTCAGTGTAGAGAATTCTAGTAGTTCCTGATAATTAACTAAAGGAGAAGGCTTGTGGATCTTAATGACACATCATTCAATGTCCTTTGGTTCATGGCCAACCTTCCCCAAGGGTCTGTACATTGCTCCATTCTTTTGAGGAAGTGTTCCAT
Source organism: Cunninghamia lanceolata (assembly GCA_027924645.1). Lineage (NCBI taxonomy): Eukaryota > Viridiplantae > Streptophyta > Pinopsida > Cupressales > Cupressaceae > Cunninghamia > Cunninghamia lanceolata. Next base: position 4,382,067 of record BSBN01000165.1, on the reverse strand, counting down.
GCATTTAGGTCAGACCTATTTGTGAACACGTTACAACTCTTCATTGGAGTTTGTGACCTTGATTAGCCAACGCGGAGGAATATATTGGTTCAAAAATGATATATATTGATGTAATAGGTCCTTAGGAAAGTATCTATTCACATAAGAAATATCTGATAGTTTAGATTTGTGCAAAGGAGCTTCAAAGATTTATCTTGCGCATGTATGTATTCAGGCCTTTGAGCCCTAATTGTAAGCTCGCATGTTGCCAGCCAGATTGTATTTGAATTCTTTGATATACTGAATGATGGAATATGCATTTGTTCCATTTCTTTGAGTTGTTTCCATTGTGTTTACTCTTGTTGCATGATCCAAAAAGTTCATTTTGTGAACCCTCCTACTGTGACTGCACCAATCAGACACCTGGTACAAAAGTTATGGACCCTGGAAGTTGTGTTGCAAAATTTCAAAAACTTTAAAAATTTCAAATTTCCAATTTCTTGGGTGGGAAAATGGACAGCTGGACTTCGCACCCAAAAAGGGGAGTTAAACTTTCTAAAACATTCAAGAAGGTAGTGGAGAAGTGGGTGGCATTTGTTAGTGACTGTATACGCCTAAAAATGACACGACTCGGTCTAAATAAGCATTCTTAATATTTATTCCCTTATAATTCTTCTATCAATAAATAAATAAACAAATTTATTTATTTGATTCACATTCCTCTAAGTTAATTAAATATCAAAATATTTAATTACCTCTTCTAAAGTCAAAATTAAATAAAATCCTTTATTTAATTAAATTCTTCCAAACAATTAAATAATTCTTAATTATTTAATTAAATCAAATCATTTTTCCAAATTTGAATAAATCAATCAAATTTATTTAAGTCCTCTCAATCTCTAAAAAATATATATATAATCAAATATTTTATTTATTCTTCAAAATCATGCACAAACAATTAAATAAATTTATTTATTTAATTAGATTTCTTATCTTCTAGTTCTTCAAATATCTTCCAAATCTTCTAAAAATAAGTCTTCTTCATGCACACAAAATTAAATAATTTATTATTTAATTTCTCTTAAATCATGCAAAAGCAAATCACAAGTTGAGTTATCTCATTCAATCAACCTTGTTTTTATCAATATCTCTTAAATTAGAAAAAGCTTTCTAATTTATGAAAAGCATGTCTTATCTTTAGAAAAGAAAGTAGTTAACTCAAATAAAATAGCTTTTGTGTGACACTTGTCTTCTTCTTATTCATGCACATTACCTTGACTGTTATCAACTGTTGATCTTCTCATTCTTTCTATACCATTGATCTTCTCTCTTTTAAGTCTATAAATTGAACCCTATTCTTCCATTTCATTTATCCAAGCTTTAAGTAAACTTACTCTGTAGGAATTACAGCGCACCTTTGGCACCAATTCCTTCATTGCTTGTGATCACACTTGTTACCACACTACTACTATCATTGTTGTGAAGCTCATCTTCATGGTGAAACTATCATAGCCGTTCCCATTTGAACATCTTGGAATCATAGCAAGGAAGTGCACCTTCTGAGGGCCATATTCATAGACAAGATCATTTGTGATAGATGATCAATGGAAGCTGAGAATTAAAGGAGGTTTGCTTTGTATTTTTCATTGTTTGAGTGAATCTCTTTTATTCATTATTTCATTGAGTTTTGGGTATTATTGATATTGATATATTGATTATTCATGTTTACTCCAATTTTCCCTTAACAGTGACAAAATAAAAAGGGGAAATAAAAAGGTTATGAGTAGAGTTCCATATGTGCGGTTGTCGCTCTGGATTGTAGAAATCTCTAATAGAGTGGGATTTTATCTATTGTGATTGTAGCATGTAATACTGGATTTTGTACTCTATTTTGCTAAAGAAATAAAAGTTTCTTGTTTCCATTCCTCACATTTTTTGGTGGGAATATATGTTGTTGTTTCATGTGTGAGTGTTGGGTGGTGTAGCCCTTCATCAAGTGGTATCAGAGTAAGGGTTCTTGAGTGTGTAAATAGATCACCGACCATGAGATAATTTGCACTAGGACTTGAGGTTGTGGTTTTGTTGTAGAGATCGAAATGCCTCCACAAAGAAACCATGGTGGGAGAAATGCTTTGATAGAAGAGGGTTTTAGAGCCTTGAAAAGGCAAATTGATGTATTGCAAGAGGATTTACAGAGAGGGTTTGATCCAAGAATAAGAGAAGAATGTGAAGATGAAGTTGAAGAAGAAGAGCTATATGAAGAAGAACAAGTTGATGCAAGAGATCTTGCACAAGTTAGGTTGTTGAGGGCCATTTTGAAAATTAGAAAGAGGCCTAGGATTGCTAGGATCAAATTTTCTACCTATTCTGGGGATCTAAATCTAGAAGAGCTTATTGATTTGATAAATGATATGGAGGAATATTTAGAGTATGAAGATGTGGAAGATCCAAAATGGGTCAAGTTTGTAAAAACAAAGTTGAAGGGCCATGCAAATATTTGGTGGAAGGAGGTCCTGTTGCAAGTATGAGCCTAACCAGTGTTGTCATTGATGTCAACATACTCTTGTTGCATTAATGATAAGGATTGGATGAGTTGTATGCTAAGGATATTGAGAAAATTAGTCCTATCAAGAATAAAGAAGAACAATGAAGATAGTAAGGTAAAGATCCTAGCTAAGATGAAGATCAAAGGATGTGGATCAAAGGGTTTGTAGATATGTATCTTAAGTTGATCTAGTAAAGATTTGAGAGGTCCGCATGAATATTTGGAGAAGTTATGGCCATTTGAGTAAAACCGGTTCTGGCAAATGTTCAAAGGTGACAGGGTGACACAGATAGGTCTGGTGAGATCTAGAAATGAAATATCTTGCTCTACAGATTTGGTGGAAAGCTTAGGGAGTCAATGTGAATTGACAACTAAATTGGTTCATGGTCTGGAGGTCCGTAAGAATCTATTCCAATATGACAATGATGACAAACTATGTTCTTGAGGTTTCAGATGAAGGAGAGGATGATTTCAGTAAGCAGAAGTAGTGTGGATGCTCTTGGTGATTCAAGCAATCTTGTGGAGGTCTTTAGATGGTGTCCAGTTCATGTTGGTGGTCCGCATTGAAGATTGAGCTCATAATTGAAGAATTACTTCCAAATGTTGATGTTCCTCCTAAGTCTGGCTGTCCGGATGAGTTACACATCCTGTGGATGATCTTGAAGATGTTCTGTGAAGAATGGCATGTTCCTAAAGCAAGATTAAAGTCTCAGATCTGTGTGGCCAATAGCGTGTTGATCCACATGAAGTCTTTTTGTAATTAGTCATGTTGTATTTATGTATTTTCTCTGTAATGTATGTCGACTTGGATGATTATCCTAAAGTCAAATGTCTTGTATAAATAAGAGCTTATGAAGTCATTTCAAAGGTATCATGGTGATGAGTATGTGGTAGAGAGGAGTAGAGCAAAAGGTAATGTAGAAGTATTGGGCTTAAATGGAACTGACTCAAGCATGGTGAAGATGCTATTCTTCAGTTCAAGTATGTAATATTTATTATTCTGTAGACAATGTGTCTCCTGTAGGTAGTGGACCTCTTGTGAACAATGTGCTTGGGTAGTGAGCCCTAATTGGCATGTGCCATTTGTTCTTCTTATTCTTTTAATAGAGAATACAATCTTGGGTTAGTCACCCTATGGTTTTTCCCTTAACCAGGTTTTCCAGGTTAAAAATCTTGGTGTCATGTTTCTGCTCTTAAATTGTTGCATTATGTTTCCATGATTGATTTATTATTATGCTATTGAATTAAAAGAAGGATTTAAGTGATTAATTGAAAGAAAGTTTTGGACAACTGATTCACCCCCCCCTCTTAGTTGTCTATCCTAAGTCTAACAGGTCCAGCTATAGAGAAATAGAAGAGGAAAAGGAAAGATTACTAGATGGGATCAAATGGTGGACAAACTAAAGAAGTAATTCATTCCTACACAGACTATGAGTTGGAGTTGTTAAAGAAGCTACAAGGATTTAAGAAAGTTAACAAGTCTATTAAGGACTATACAGAAGATTTTTAAAAGATTATAAGAATAGGCCATGTAGAGGCCAACAAGGAGAAGGTAGCTCATTACATTAATGGGTTGAGGTCAAGTATTCAAGAGGAGCTGAGCATGGTTAGAATGACCAACATAGAAGATACATACAAGTTTTCTCTAAAGGTGGAAGACAAACTGAGTAAAAGATTCAAAAGAAAGAAAAGAGGAAGAGGTCATGGTGGAAGGACTGGTGGAAGATCCTATAGAGGCCAAAATTAAGATCAAAACAAAAATGAAGAAGTAAGCACCAATCAAAATCAAAAAGGAGATAATGTCTACCAGCCTCACTAAAATAATGGTGAGCAAAGAGGAATAGGGAGAGGAAGACTGGGGCAAGGACCTGGAAGAGGAAGTTTTATAGGAACTTATTTCCAATGTGGAGTAGAAGGACATTGAGCCTACAAGTGTCCCCAACATCAAAAAAGGACAAATAGAAGACCTAAAGGTAATTCACAAGTTGCACATGTAGATGAAGATGTGCATTATGAGCATTCTAAGGATACTGAAAGGGGAGAAACCCTAGTCATCAAAAGAACCTTGTTAAATGAGGACAAAGAACCAGATCAAAGGAAGAGTTTATTTTGCACAAGGTGCAAGTGTGAAGGTAAGTGTTGTCATATTATTATTGACATTGGAAGCAGTGATAATCTTGTCTCATAGGAGATGGTTAACAAGTTAAAGTTGACAAGGAGAAGGCATCCACATCCATATTAGATTGCATGGTTGCAGAAAGACCGTAGATCTTTAGTCAATGAGTAGTGTTTACTCAAGTTCAAGATTGGATAGTACCATGATGAGGTGATGTGTGACATCATACCGATAGATGCATGTCATATGCTATTAGGAAGGTCATGGCAATATGATAGGTGTGTTGTCCATGATGGCCATGCAAACACCTATTCCCTAACAAATGGAGTCTGTCATAAGTTGAGCCCTTAAAGGAGGTGGAAGCAAAGGTATGTAGCACTAATAGAATTTTCTTCGTAGATAGAAGGAAATTTTTGGATAGTATGAAGTACGAGTGTCATTTCTTTGCATTGATTCCTAAGATCAACTAGGAGAAGTGTGAAGATGTACTAGTAGAAGCCTTAGACCTATTGGAAGAATTTAAGAACATTGTCTTTGATAATGTACCAAAAGGTTTAACACTAGTGAGAAAGATAATTCATTGAATGGATTTGATACTAGGAGCTAGTTTTTTGAATAATGTAGCCCATAGAATGACTCTTGTAGGGAATGAATAATTGAATAGACAAGTTCATGATATGTTAACAAATGGACTGATAAGGGAGAGCCTAAGTCCATGTGCGGTACCTGTAGTACTATCACCAAAGAAGGATGGAGAATGTGTACAAACTTGAGATCCATCAATAAGATAATGATCAAGTATTAGTTTCCATTGCCAAGGATGGATGACATAATGGATTGCTTAAGTGGAGCTAAGTACTTCACAAAGATATATTTAAAGAGAAGATATCACCAAATCCAAATCCAAGAAGGAGATGAATGGAAAATAACTTTAAAGAAAAATGAAGGTTTTTATGAGTGGTTATTATAACATTTGGGCTAACCGATGCACCAAGCACATTCATGCGGCTCATGGATGAGGCATTGAAAGAGTTTTTGGGAAACTTTGTTATTGTTTATTTAGATGAAATTTTGATTTTTAGTAAGACTTGAGAAGAGCATTTGATGCATATCAAAAGAGTTTTAGAGAAGTTGGGGGAGAAGTTGTTGATTAATCTAAAGAAGTGTAGTTTTACAAAGAAGAAGTTAGTATACTTGGGATTTTTTGTCTCAACTGAGGGTCTTAAGATGGACCCAGAAAACCTAAGGGCTATTGTTGAATGGCCCATGCCAAGGAGTGCTACAGAGGTAAGATCTTTTTATGGTTTGGCAAGTTTTATAGAAAATTTATCAGGAATTTTAGTAGCATTTGTGCCCTCCTAAATGAGACAATGAGAGGGGATAGAAAGGAGTTTAAATGGACTACATGAGAAGCCAAGAATTTTGATACATTGAAGGAGAAAGTCACAGAGCAATCTATTTTGGCACTTCCAGATTTTAATAATGTGTTTCAGATAGATTGCGATGCTAGTGGCAGTAGTATAAGAGTAGTTTTATGTCAAGAAGGTAATCTCTTTGCCTGTTTCAGTGAGAATCTTAATGATGCCAAGAAAAAGTATTATGTCTATGATCAGGAGTTTTATGCTATAGTTCAGGCTTTGAATAAATGGAGGCATTATTTGTTGCCAAAAGAGTTTGTTCTATATACTAATCTCATTAGGCTTTACAATATCTTAATAGCCAAGGGAAGTTGAATCAAATACACTCAAAATGGGTTGAGTTTTTGCAAAGTTATACTTTTATTTTGAAGTACAGGAGTGGAAGATCAAACAGAGTTGCAGATATCTTAAGTAGAAGGAAAAATTTGTTGATAGACATGAAGATAGAGATCATTGGGTTTAGTGAACTTAGAAATTTGTACCTTGATGATCTAGACTTTGCAGAGGCCTGGAAATATTATTTGGAGCCTGGTACCCTGGATAGGATGAGATGGTTGGATTATATAATCCAAGATGGTGTGTTGTTTATAGAAAGCTAGTTGTGCATTATGAGGAGTTCAATGAGAGAGAACCTGATTAAGGAGAAGAATAATGGAGGGTGGGTAGGACACTTTGGTCAATATAAAAGCATTGCTCTTGTTAGTAAGAATTATTACTAGCCATAGGTACACAAAGATGTGAAGAAGTTTGTGCAAAGATGATGCAAGAGCATCCCTAGTTCAAGAGTAATCTTGCATCAACCAAAAACATTTGCATTTTAGTTTGCTTGCAATTCAATTTGTTCTTTTCATTTTCTAGTTCAGTTCAGGTAGTTCAATCAGAAGTAGTTTCTGTATTTTGGGCAACATTCTACCATAGTTACATTTCACATCTTGCGGAGCTGGACTTAGCATCTAGATTCATTCATCTACATCATATCTAGAATTCAGAGCATTTGGACTAGTTACTGAAAAGTTATCTCTATCAGAAGATCAACTATTTTCTTAGAATAGAGCATCTTGACAGTTTCTAATAATCAGCTAAAAGAGAAGACTTGCGGAGCATTCCTCAACTTGTGGAACTTAATGACACATCGTTCAATGGTCTTTAGTTCATGGCTGACCTTCCCTGAGATCCACACATTTGCAAAGGAGTTCTACACGATTAGGTCTGACCTACACATGTACACATGTTACAACTCTTCATTGGAGTTTGTGACCCTCCTTGACTGACACGGAGGAATATTTTGTACCAAAGATGATATATATTGATGTAATAGATGCCTAGGAAAGTAGTTATGTTCATTAGCATAAGTTCATAGTTTGGATTTTGCACGAAAGCGCTCCAAATCCATATCTTATGCATATTCTGATATTCTATAATCAAGCCTATGAGCTGAATTGTAAGCCTACATGATGCCAGCCAAATTGTATTTGAATTCTATGATATATTGAATGACTAAATCTACATTTGTTTCATATCTTTGAATTGTTTTCATTGTGTTTACTCTTACTACATGGCCTGGACACTTCATTCTGGAACCCTCCTACCATGATTGCTCCAAAAGATATAGAATATTTCAGATGGCCAAAGAGGTAAGTTAGGATACAAGGTTGTATCAACCATTACCTATACCAGAGAGATTGTGGGAGGATATCAGCATGGACTTTGTTCTTGGTTTATCGAGGACATAGAGAGGGCATGATTCAATATTTGTGGTGGTGGTTGATAATTTTTCAAAGATGACACATTTGATTCCATGTCAGAAAACTAGTTATGTTCACATTGCATATTTTTTTTCAGAGAGGTGGTTGGACTACATGGTCTACTAAGGAGTATAGTTTCATATAGAGATACCAAGTTTGTTGGGTATTTCTGGAGGACCTTATAGAAGAAGTTGAATACTGATTTGAAGTTCAATTATGCACATTATCCATAGATTGATGGATGGATAGAGGTAGTGAATCAAAGTTTGGGCAACCTGATGAGATGTTTGGTAGGAGATAAGCCCAATGGGTGGGATTTGATGTTACCACAGGTAGAGTTTACATACAACAATTCTATCAACATAAGTATTGGTAAATCTCCATTCCATATTGTATATGATAGTAGTCCAAGAAATGCTTCTAAGTTGAGGAAGATGGATAGAGGAGAGAAAAGAAGTGTCAAGGTCAAAGAATTTGCAAAGCACCTAAACAACTTGCATGAGGAGGTAAGAAAGCATATCAATAAGATGAATTTATAGTACAAGGCTAAGTTAGATGAAAAAAGAAGATTTAAGAAATTCATGGTTGAAGATGACGTTATGGTTCATCTAAGAAAGGTATCTTGTGGGAACATATAATAAGTTGAAGATGAAGAAATTTGGACCATGCAAGATCTTGAAGAAGCATGATTTAGGAAATGCATATGAAGTAGAGTTGCCAAGTGGAATCAACATTTATGATTTGATAGAGTATCATGAAGGTGAAACAGGGGATGGACCAACAAAAGAACAATAGAGTATTCTAGAACCTACTTCAGAGGAGGCAATAGAAGAAATCTTAGATAGTCATGTGGGAAGAAATACTAGAAACTACTAGAAACATGTGATATGAAGAATACTTGGTTAAGTGGAAAGGAAGGCATGTTGAAGATTCATCATGGTTTTCTAAGGTAGAGGTTGACCATCTTGATTTTCCTCAAACACCTAAGATGTGACAAGGTCACTTGTCAAATTACCTTGGGTGTATGATGCAGGCGCATCTAGTGGTGTAAGGGAAATCTTGCATCACACAAAATATTTGAAGTTTTGAATTTCTTTGTTTTTGTAGGTTTCTTTAGTTGTGTTGGAGTCCATGATGACACTTTAGTGGTTCAAGGCTGTCAGAAGTTCAGAAAGGATAAAAATAGTAACCTACTATTTTTAATAAGTTAGCCTATTTGGGTACATATGGACTTAAAAATTTACCCCAAGAAGCAAAATTGCAAAAGTAATAAAATGGTATCATTATAGTTTGAGAGATATTAAAGTTTCCATCTTGGAAAATTATTCTTGATGAACTTCAGGTTTGAATTTGAGGCCTTTAGAAGCCTCGTTGGGGTTCAAAGAGTGGACAAAATGATCTTTAGATCATTTTACGGGTCATAAACCTCTTCACGAGCTTTTTGACACTTGGTTATGTCTATCAGTCGAACACCCAGTTCAAAAGTTATGGCCCTCAAAATTTGTGTTACAAAATTTCAAAAACTTTAAAAGTTTCAAATTTCCAATTTCTTGGGTGGGAAAATGGACAGCGGGACTTGGCACTCAAAAAGTGGAGTTATGTTGGAATTAGGGCTGACAACTGAGAGGGGGGGTGAATTAGTTGTCTTAAAACTTTAATACTTGCTACATTTAATTCTTCTTTACCACTTCTTAACAGATTAATGATATAAGAAAGAATCAATAACACATGAGTAGAAACACAAATAACACACTTGACACCAAGATTTTTAACATGGAAACCTGGTTAAGGGAAAATCCATGGTGGGGGTTAACCCACAAAGATTATACTTTGTTAAAAGTATTACAAAAGGGGAAGGCACGTGCCTTCAAGCTCACTACTCAAAAGAGGCTCACTACTTACAATAATGATTACAAAAGGATTATAGATTGTTTGAATTGATGAGTAGCTTATGCCAATGCAAGAATTCAGTTTTGATTAAGTACAAAATATTGATCTTACACACTTCATCTTTATTCTACCCTTTTACTGCTTTGCCATAATTTGGACCTTAGATCTCTTCCTTTTCTACCTTTTTTGCACTACTCCATTATTGCACACCAACATTCATCAATACACTTGAATCCATCAGCTATATATATCTGTCTCAAGAAATTCAATCACCTTTCTGTCAGCCTTATGAAGAACTTAACAAACAATACAAGTACTCTATTTTGTCGGCTGAATCCATACACCAATATTGATGCGTACAAGAAATAACACTTGCAGGTCACCATACATGTTGGCCACTAACATTATATCCCATACGTAACTCATGAAAACACTTCTAGATCTGCACAAGGATCTAACGCAAGTCAGCCTGTTCTTCACTGAGCTATTTTGTCATATTAGGACCCGGTACTTAGATGCTCATAACTTTTAATCCCTTTGTCACCGGAGGCTAAAATCTTGGATTTAGGTTGTCCTGACATTCCTCTACCCTCCCTCAGATTCGTAACACACAATGATTAACTAAAGAGATCCGTTGACCAAAATACTGAACTCTGCCATATACCCTATTCCTGTCTATCCGGACTTGACAAATCTTGGAACTGACTTCTAGTATGATCTGATACTACACTATGGATGTGTTGAATGGACTTAGTTGCCATCAATGACAACACATAACATGCCTTGTAGTGACTCTTGCCAATAATCTCCCTTTTTGGCATTGATGGCAACACTTAGTGAAAAATGACTAAGTGTCATGACTAACTCCCCCTACTGTGTACACTTATATATTCTTCCACTACTCCCCCTTTGATGGATTCTTCATTTTTTTTCATTTTTCACTGTCTCTCACTCCCCCTTTGACATCAATGGCAAAGGGTGGGATCCGTAAACCAAAATTTACACAAGAAATATGTATACAAGGCCGCATATGTACAAATAATTCATGTATTATATTTACATGAGCTTAAGAATATTTGCAAAACTATTTTTCAACTGTACAAGTTTAGAGGTCTAACTTCTTTTCATGCCATCCAAAATTGAGATGTGTCCACTTAGTAGGAATGCCTATGTTTCTATTTTCTTCAGATCTGAAGGATCACCTGTTTGGACTGCAACTTGAGCTTCTGATAAAGCAATAAACATTGTTTCTAACTTGGGGGCAATCAATCCTCGGAGCTCACACATTCTCTCCACAATATTTCTCTTTTCTTTAACAAGTTTCTTTATTTCATTAGTCAATCTGATTGTTTGACACTCCTGACTTACTGGAGAAACTGTTAGAGGATCAAAATTTTGAGATAGATTCAACAATTTTTGTTCCCACTCCTTTATCTTCTTCTCAATATCCTCAATAACTTTGGACCAAGATAGACAAAATTTACATACAACACCTCCGTCATTAAGAGCATTTTTAATACTCTTTATACTGATATCAAGTACCTTTCTATCATTCCCTATTAGGCCCTTTAGCTCACTAAATCTCTTATCCAAAAATTCATTCCAGACTTTAATCTTTGTAGACTTCTCAAAGGACTCAAAGTGTGTACTTACAAAATTTACAAGGCTCTTTAGATTTATGGAGGGAGAATCAGATGGATTCTTCTAGAAAGTTGGCATTATCTTCTCCAATATATCAGATACAAGGCCTAACAACTCACTATCCTCTATGTGAGATTTCAATATCTTTTCTCTTGCCTTGGCTTGTATGAAAGATGCTATCTTCATCATTTGGACTGGAGAGAGTATCTAGGCTAATTGGTCCTTGAATCAATTTTGGTTCATCAAACTCTAGCATTTCTTTACTCAGGAAACTCTTCACTGCATCTGCAGTGTCTCTTGCCACAATTTCTGGACCACCTTCCTTTCCTTGAGTTTTCTCAATGTCAGTATTAGGACTATTTTGTTTGGGTGCATCAACATTTGCACCATCTTCTTCTACTTTATCTTCCTTACTCTTGACTTCTTCTTCTTCCTTTTGTTGTGAGTCAACTTTAGTGGGAATTTCTATTTCCATGTTTACTTTTGTGTTAACTTCATCTATTTGATCTTGAGTATCCTTTTTGTCTTCAACCTCTTCTAATTTCTGATCCTTGTTCTTCTCAGAGTCATCTTGAGTAGGACTTAGTGTCTCCACAAAGGTTTGTTGCTCATTGATCTTCAATTCTTCAACATCTGGAATTGAGGAGTTAATTCCATCATTAGTCTCTTCTTCAACAATAGGAAGATTGCGTCTTTTCAAAGTATTCAGGAGAATATCCTGAGTATCTTTGACTATCTCATATGTTTCACCAAGCATGAGTTTATTCATTCTCTTCTTGCTCCTGAAGTCATCCTTCACTTCCTTGAATATCATTTGCATCTGATCTGGAGTAATCTGAGGGCACAAATTTATCAACACATGCTCCCTAATCTCAATGTCTTTACCTTTTGCATTTTCTTTTCTTAGACTTCTTGGAATTTTAGAAGTTATTTCAATAAAATCCTTATTGTAGATATTTAGATATTTGACAGTTGCTTCCTCTAGGACCTTCTTACCAGCATCACTATAATAATCAAAGAATTTAGTCATTGGCCTTAAATTCCCATCTACAGCGACTGATTCAATGATGTCATCCACATAGAGAGTAGGCTTTTCAACAAATATTTCAATCTTTTGCCTCTTGCTTTCTCTTTTTCTTCTGGAGGGTTTTTCCTTAGTTACCTTGGCTATATTTGTACCTGAGGCCTTCAACTCTTTGATCTCAATATCATAATCCATTTCTTCTTCATCATTTTCCATGCTTTTATATGTCTGGGTGGCCTTGGTTTTCACTCTTTTCCCTTCTTTTCTAGATGATTTTCCTTCCAATTTCTCAAGATTTGCAGGTTTTAAGGAAACAAGGGCAGCATCAGAGCTTCTAGTAGTCCTCGATGTGGAGGAGGATTCTACCGAAGCTTTTCCTTGTTTCTTATCCTGCTTCTCCTTCTTTGCCTTTTTAGTTCTTTCCCTGAATCACCTCATAGCTTCCTTTGTGAGGCCTAGATTCTCAACCAACTACTCAACTTCTTTTCTTACTTTCCTTTTGGTTTTAGGTTTTCTAAGCTCAACATGTAGTTTTACACTTAGCTCCTCATATGTCCCAAATCTTTCAACTATTGTGTCTTTTGGCTTGCTCAAAAGGTCATATTCAGGATTTTTCCATCTACCTCATACCCCATGGGCATGATCCAAATAGTTCTGGGGTTCTACTACTTCCATTAAGCACTGATCAATGTCAACCATAAAACTTATTTCATTCTTATACTTCTCAACAACTGATTTAGGGATTCTTTCTCTAGAATGCATCATATTCTAAAAATTCTTGAAGTATCCCTAGATTGTAGTTTTCTATGCTTATATTCACCAATGCTACGTAGATGATCTCTGATTTGAATAGCAACTGGTTTGTCATTAGTCCAGTGTACACCTTTTACTCTAGGTAACTCATTCATAAAGTAGAAAAATAAACATAGAACCAATGTACCATATTTAAAGGTGTTTTTTCTTATCTTTCTTGATTTTGTTCAAGTTCTCAATTAGTTGGTTCTGCAATAATTCACACAAGTCATAATTTGCATTTCCCTTTAACATTTTGTATGCAGCATATATGACCGTTTCAGAGACAAAGTTCTCCCTGCTGGAATGATAAATTTTGTATCCAATTACCATTGAATAAAACTTGACATCTGGATCAATAATATCATTGATAGTCATTGCCCTTTTGTTGAGTTCGGCACCGGTTGCATCAGTTACAGTCTGGTTCTTCACAGATTTTAGCATGGGTAAACCACTGGTTGAATTCAACCTAGTCACAATCCTAATAGCATCCTTTGTAATTTTGAATGGTTTCAACAGCCACAAAAACTCATCATGCATTTGGCTTAAAACATACCAAACCCACTCATCTTCATCAAATGTCGGAAACCCCATCATCTGAATGAAATGTTTTGCATGTAGTGCCTTATACTTGGGTTTAAGGTTATGATTTTCATCCCTGAGATGACTCTCAAACAAATCTACATACCTTGAGTCCCCAAACTCATCTATGTTCTCATGAATATAGACCCCAATATCTTCAACAAGTAGCACACCATACAGAACACTCGAAAATGCACCTAAGGGGTTGATTTCTATTGATTTGTGTGGATTATTTTTAAATTTGGATCGAGGCATTTTAGTAATATCAACAACCAAAGGTGTAGCCATTACCAAAGATTATAGGTTCAAAGCTTCGCAGATAAATACCTTTTTCATGAAATTAGGGTTGGCGGGCAGATTCACCGATCGCGCTTCAAATCCTTGAAATATCTGCTCAGACACTATTCTTCCTACTCTCTTCAATTGTAAAGTGATTCAAATGAAGAGAGAATGATCTTTTTATACTCCGCAAAACCTAATTTTCCTTTGTAATTGTTTAGGGTAAAATTTGGATTATTTAATGTTTTAGTGTTTAGATGTTTGAATCCTCCTTTCACCCTTTACATTCAAGGATCTAGGGTCGAGTGGCAATTCACTATCATACCCTAGGTTACTGTATAATGTAGGAAAACTTGGATTAGGGAATTTAATTATCATTTTTCCTTCTTTTATGCTCAATTGACCATTAAAACCCTAATTTCGCAAATATGATTATAAATGGAAGAATAATAGAAAAAGCTCTTGCAGACAGAAGTAAAATATCAAATCATAGAGTACCTATTTTTGGGGCTCTGAGATGAAAAAGTTGGGGACAAAAGAATGGGCACCCAAGTCCAATGCCCTACTTTTTGTCGAGATCTAGAAATGCAGTCTGCAACTCTTCCCTGTTGTTTTGGAGATTTTCCCATCATGGAAATTGGAGGACTAATGAGCGGGTACCCAAGTCCAGGGTGCTATTTTTCTTCCTGTTCTACAATTCTGACACTTCAAGATGCCTTCCTACAACTTCACTTTTTCTAGCTCCGCAACCTGTAACCTACAACCATGAAAACTTGGGAGGGGGTTGTGGTGTTGAGGGGAGGGGGTTGTGGTGTTTAGAGGCTTTCCTCAGTCAAGCCTCAGAGGACACTTAAGTCTCAAAACACCATTGTTAGACAGACAGTGTGTGCCCTTGTGAGGAAGAGGCAAAACCAAAGGAAATGATGATGAAAACACAATATAATGTCACCTTGTAGTGAAGATATCATGGGAGGAAGATGCTCTTCATTCCATGATGAAATGGATGTTCAAATCTGCAAACAAAAACACATAAACCACACAATTCTTCTCTTGCAACACAATGAAAGCCTTGAATCACCTTAAGAATGCCTAAAGTTCACAATTGCCATCTAGTTTCTAAATGAATGCCTAAGCATGCTTTTATATGCAACTACAAACATTCCCGCCAAGATTTCATAAATTCAAACTTACTGTGTCAGCCTAGGGACCAAATAACAGTCACAAACCGACACTTAAAATTTGCATTTGACCTAAAATAGGGTAGGGCTAGGGTGTAGGTGCCCAAGTCCTCCCCCCTATTTTCGGTAGAGTTAAGCTCAAGGGGTCCCCCTAGGCCCTATTTGCCAAGATACCTAGGGTTCATTCCATCGAGATGCCAAATTATGAAGTAAGATGTCCTAAATGCATGCAAAAGACCTAGGAGCTAAACCTTATGAGGGAAAAGCCCCCAAGGGGACACCTTCCGACATTACATTTAGCCCCCACTTTAATGTATGTATAAATGCAAGGCCAATACATGCATTAAAGTAAGGTCACAAACACAGAAAACACGCCAAGCATGGAGAGGACATGCCAATCACATAGAAGACAGTAATAGGCATGCAAAACATAGAGAAGATAGTTACAGCCATGCAAAACATAGAGAATACAGTAATACATAGAAGACACAGTAATGCATGGAAGACAAGCATGATTTATTTTCTTTTCTTTTTCTCATATATATGAAATGCATATGCAAGTACTGGAAAGTAAACAAACCTCCCATAATATAGGATGCACTCATTGTGCAGGTCTTTGTATATATGGGGCAACACACACGCAAGACACATAAAACCTCCCAAAATGTAGGAAGCACAACCCTAAGGTGCTAGTCTTCATACTGTATATGGGGCAACAAACACGCCACACAAAACAAGCATGCCAAAACACACACACTTGCAGACATGGAGAAAAAATGGCAGACAAGTGATGGTGTGTTCCCTATTTATAGGCTCATCACCATCTTAGGCACATTATAGGCACACATCGATGATTGGGCTTCGCCACAACAATCACCAAAAACATGCTTAAGGGTTGAGTTAGTCATAAAACCACTCCCCACCTCCGTAAAGGACTTTTGAAAATAACAGGATGATGCAATCTACTCCAAGAAGTACACCATCCCCACCTCCGTAGAGGGCTTAAGAAAAAGGATATATGTGATATCCCACCTCTGCAAATGGCTTACATGATTGATTGATTGATTGCAAACAAACTCAGGATGCATGATGCACTCGTCGCGTAGGTCTTTGCACCCAAGAACAAACACATTGCTAACATCTATAACAGACAGCTTACCTTATATATGCCCCCACCTTAATGCAGTTGATATCAGTTATCGATATCAAGAACATTAAGGTAGGAATAAAACACACAAGGGAACACTGACTTTCACAAAACCCATGCCCCTCGGAGGTGACATGTACTTTACAATTGCCAAATGTTCCCACAAACATATCCATGCAAGAAACATGTTAGTGTCTACAAGATCATGATAAACAACAACATCAATGCATATGATTAACCACACAAAGAGACAAGGTTATACAATGAATTCAAAGTTCAAGGATAACCGTGGGGTTATATCATGAATCTCTCCAAATCGAGTACCACCAAGGCTAGATTCAGAGACGAACAAAGGTGCACAGAGCATCAGTATTGTTAAGGTTTGTAAATGTGATATAAACATCATTAAATTCACTATGTGAAAAGCACGAGTGCTTCCACTAGCCAAGTGTTGGATAAGATATACAACCCCATCATCATATTAGGAACTAAGTCTAATTTTTTATTGCTCTCAAAAGGGACACTCGGTCCACATCAGTATAAATGTTTTTTCATCATCCACCCTCTAGATGGAAACACTAGAGGAAGGGAAATAATACATAAGAGAGGAGAAACAAGTGTCTTAGGGATAGTCACGTAGGAGGGTACCCCCAAGTCACCAACCGTGATGCTATGTCTGTAAGACACAACACACAATAATGAAATCAGGGAGAGGCAATTTAGAAGAATGATGATACAAATAGAAGGTCACAATGGAGGTAGTCTCTTGGTATCTTGGACCTTACAAGAGAGTCAAGAATCATCTCAAGAGGCCTAAACAACACATAACACATCATGGGGGAAGCACATCATGAGAGAGATAAAGGGGTAGAAATACTTACCTGTAGGGCCCCTTTCGAGCTAGAGATTGTCTATAAGCAAATCATCAGCCTCATCTTCCCACTCCCTAATGTTGGAGGAAAGTGGGACATAGGGTACCATAGCCAAATTCATTTCTTGTTCATCATGTTGTTCATCGTTAGGATCATTATTGTTTGGTTGAATGTTGGGATCAATGTTTTCTTGTTGAGAGGCAAGGTTTATGGCATAATCTTGTCTTCTTTTTCTTCTTTCTCTTGCTTTTCTATTTTGTTTTCTTTTACCACTTATGTCTTGTAAGACAGGGCTATCCTCTTTTATAGGCTTGTGCAATTTAGAAGATGAAGCACAAGGATCAAACCTCATTTGTCACGGTGGAACATTTTGTTGTTGACAATGACCTCTCGATCCTTGTAAGGATTTCAAGAGAGGAACCTCAGCATAGGGACCTTGTCCTTTTGGTCTAAAGTTCTCTTCACATGTGGGTTGTTTATCTTTTGTCATTTCTTGTATAGAAGGACTAGGTACTAGATGTAACAGTTTTGCTTTGTAGTTTCTATAGCTCAAAAATGTAAAGTCTGTTCATAGTTCCAGTTTGTTGTTAGTTTTGTTACAAAAGTAATCCAATGTAAAATGTTGTTGTGTACTTGAAGGATTGTATGTATTTCGAGGAATGACATGCGCTTGTCTATTCAAAGGAAATTTTACACATTTATAGATAGTTGAAGGGACAACTTTCATAGCCTTTATCCAAGGGATTCCAAGTTTGATTTCAAAGGTGTCGGAAGCGGGGGTAACATCAAACCATTGTTCAACAGGTTTCTCAAATATAGTTACTAACAATGATATCTTACCCAAAGGCTTGATAATGGTTCCCTTATGTGTCTTGATCATCGTGTTCGAAGGGTCATAAGAACCTTGCATTAATTGATGTGAAAAGAAGAACTCCTCAGTGGTAACATTAGTCATGCAATTAGGATCAATAAGAGTTCCATCCACATGTTTTCTCATTATTTTCACAGTGATGTAAAGAGGTCCTTCCTTGTCTCCAGTTGTTCTATCATGAGGTGTAAAGACAATTTTAGGTTCAGGTGTTTTTCTTTTCATGTAAGGTCTAGGAGGGAACCTATTATTTATATTGTGATTAGAGTCCATGTTTTAATGCTCAAATCAGGTTTGAAAGTTTTTTCAAAAGTATGTTAAAGATAAGTGCAAGGCGATATACCCCAAAATAGCCTCAAATGCTTGATTTTTGTACTCTTTTCAATGTAAATAAGTGAAACAAAGGGTGTTGTAGACACCCAAATTTGTCCCAACTTTGTCCATGTCTAGCAACACCTTGTTAAATCATTAAGCCAATTAATTAAATAAATTTTATTTATTTAATTAAATCTCATTCTCATAATACTTAGCCAATTAATTAAATAAATTTTATTTATTTAATTAATTCCACATCATATCCCAATCATATCCTATCCTCATCCCAATTAATTAAATAAATTTTATTTATTTAATTAATTTCCACATCATATCTTATCCCATCCTATTCATTTATCCAATTAATTAAATAAATTTTATTTATTTAATTAATATCCAACTCATATCCCAACTAATTCAATCCTAGCCATTCACATAGCCTCTGAATCTCCACCGTTGATTGATCTTAGCTAAGCCCTATATAAACACCCTCTCATTCCATATGAGAGGATCCAGCAATCATATAGCACCTACATTATTATCTTGAGCATCTTGAGCATCTGAGCATCTAATTGAGCTTTTATCATCTATCATGGCAGCTTTCAACTTTGCAATTGTTCATTGTTGAAGAAGCAGTCCACATCTCTCAAACAAGGAATCGCATGGTCTAGGTGATGTTATACTTGAATTGCATTGTTCTTTGATTTCATTTAGATTAGATTCCTTGATGATGGTAGGGTTAGGGTTTCATGACTATGTCTGATCTGCTAAACCTGACTTTTCACCTATCACATTTTGGCACGCCCGGTGGGACTCACATCCTTGATTAACTTCATTTTCTGGAGTTGTTTCTTTGAAGATCAGATTTTGCAGGTGCTTACAGTAAATTTCGGTCACTTCTGAGCAAAGATCTGCCACTTTCTATCTCTCCGTGTCACTTTTACGCTGGAACCGGCCGCATTTACCTCTCTGGATTGCCTTTAAACTGATAGTGATCGCCTCAAGTATGATTTGCATTACCTTTGTATTAACAGAACTCACCTCTGTATTATCGCTATTAAGCTATCGTTTTAAACTGTCTGGATCGCTTATGACCCAACAGTGATCGCTTCTACTATAATTCACATTGCTTTTCAAATAACAGTCGTTGCTTTCTATTCTATACGCATCGCTTCTGAATGAACAATACTCACTTTAGATCTTATTCGCATCGCTTATGAACAAATAGTATCCGCTTATGATCTGGTATGCATCGCTTCTGAATTAACATTAATAGCCTGTGCAAAATAGGGTTTTGTGGTTGGACTGTCAATTTTGTAGGAAACAGATCGCTTATAAGCCTAAAGAAATTGCATCAATTTCTATGTCGCATATGAGCAGAAATATGCCACATATGGTATTATTATATTCTCATCTATGATATAACCGATCGCCTAAAAACATATTGGGGTCACTTGTGAATTAACAGTGCTCACCTATGCAGACCAAGGTTTTTGTGTTTCAACTTTTTGCAGATACAGATCACGTTCAGGCTGTAAATGGTCGCTTCTGCATTTATCTGCCTCGCCTATAAGCTGACAATGGTTGCATCTGGTATGTTTCTTATCGCATTTAATCTTCAGAATCTCACCTGTTGAAAAATACAGATTGCTTTTGATCAACAGTGGATCGCATGTGGTGCTTTTCCTAGTCACTTTTGAACTGCAAATTCTCACCTTGGTAAAACAACCGCCGCTTCTAATTAACAGTTTGTCGCATCTGGCAATTGTAATTTACTTTCATTGTGCATCTTGGTGTTTCTAGCATAACTTTCACATACGAAGGCCAAATCACACAAACGAGGACTCATTGGAAAGCTAGGAGGACAAGCTTCACAACTGTACCACTTTTATCAGGTGACTATACTATTTTTCATGCTTTTTTATCAGTCAAAGTTTAGGTTCATTGCAAACTTCATTTGAGCATAACTTGAGCAATTTTGATCGTTTTTCAGTGAAACTTTTTTTTGAATTGCTTAGAATCTCCTGAACTTTCTGTTTATGCAATCTTTTTTTCTATATCAGATCATTTTCATTAGAATTTTTTATATTTCATCTTTTTCATGTAATCATCTTCTTTGCAAGTTTACTTGTTTCCTTTTGGAATTTGGTGACTTGTAGGAGCATCTAAGGAGCTGGAGTAGCATTGGCATCGACATCTACAGCAAAATTGGAAAGCAATTATATTAGGTGCACTCATTCTAATCTTTCATCTCTTAATCTTGTTTGATCACACATTTGGACTTTGGGATTAAAACGAACATTGTTTGCTATCACACTATTGAAAAAATTGGGCTAAAACGAACCATTATCTTTCACACATTTGGCTTTGGATCTAAAATGAACAAATGCTTGAACTATTTGATCACACATTGAATTTCTAAGGTTAATGAACCCCATGCGAGTGTGATCAAGTAAATGTGTATGCTCTCTCCTCGCGTCCCAACACGAACTTGGAGATCAAAAACATTTACTTGTGTTGCTTTTGTTTAGCCTTAGAGAGGCCTGCCTTGGTATCCACCCCAAGGGAACGGCCTCAAGCGGTACTTTCATCTGGTCTGCTATAAAAATTAGAGGATAAGGCGAAAGCTAAGTCTAACTAGTATTAGTGCTCATCATACAGTGCTAACTCGAAAGGAGGTGTACCTTTGTGTATATTAAAAATCCTAGTAGGGTTAGTTACAGTCTTAAGTGACTTGTTGGATGCTCGTGGGGTGCCGGTCCCCCGGATTTTCACTAGAACCTCCTTGTGATAGTGGCCTTGCCTTAACTAGGACTTGTTGAGTTGTCTTCACGTGCTTTCTTAACCATCATCACATTCTTCCAAACTAACAACTTGCTTATGTGTCTTGCGTGAGTGATTCATATGTGTATATGCATAATCATTTGTTTGAACATTGCCAAATCAAGTTATAAACACCGAACACATAAACAAATCAATCTAAACACATCATCCAGACAATCCACATCATCAACCAAATCCCTAAGCAAGCACTTGCTAAAAGGACTTAAGACAAACACTTGGTGACAACATGTCTACACTAGAGGACCTAGAAATCAAATTCCAAGGATTCCTCCAAAATATTTATCAAGGATTACAACCCCTCAACCAAGATGCCATTGAAATATTACAATTCTTCCTCCAAAGAGCTCAACCCCATGCAAGCCAATCACCTCAACTACAACACTTCATAGCCCAAGTCCAACACCTTTTAGCCACTAGTCAAGCTCGACAAGTAAAACAATCCTTAGCCACTCCATACCAACCTAATCCACCTCATAGCCACATGTCATATCCATCCACTTCATATCAACTTAATCCACCTATCCACCAAGTCAATACCACATCAACCTATGAACATCCACCTCAAGCTTATCCAATCCCTCATACCACCATTCCACTGCACTACCAAGCCCATCCACAAAGTCATCAAGTGATATTACAAGAACAACATCCAAGTCCCAATGGCTTTTTGTACATAAATCAAGCAAGTCCAAGTACACCTTTTCAACAAGACCACCAAGCACCATTGATAGATCTAAATCCACCTTTCCAACAAGAAGCACATCCAAGTCCCAATGGCCCCTTGTACATAAATCAAACAAGCCCAAGTTATCCTATGAAAGACTTAATTACCTTTGACAAGGGAGATACCAATCTAGAGTGGCCACCACCATCCAATCACATGCCATCACATGAACCAACATGTCCTATCCCAACACCACCATGTGATCCTATTCATAGTCCATTGATCCCTTTACCTTCCAAACCACCAAGCCCTTCATTACCTTCATCACCATGTCATTCTAATCGTTCACCAAAGGATGCAGCTGAGAGAGTTTTACAAAGGATGCTTGAAGTAAAACTCATTGAACTTCCTAAAGTCAAACCATGTGAAGAAAGTCCATATGATGAACATGATTATTGTGCATACCATAGGACCAAAAGCCATAATACAAATCAATGCCCAATATTTATCTCAATTGTTTACAAGGTGTACCCACCTATAATGGGAAATCGTGCCACATCACCCCCATCTAGTCCAAATCCTAATCCATCCAATCCAATTATCTCTCAACCTAATCCTCATCCTAATCCTAATCCAACACCATCTACCATTATCATCCATCCATTATATTTCCCATCCACCCATACACTTGCAAAGGATGTGATCCATTGGCTACTAGATAGGAATAAACTACCCCCATGTCAAACACCAATTCATGAGCCTACCAATGAACTTCCAAAGGTCATGTCCAATCCTATAATCTCATCATGTGGTTCACATATCCTTGAGCCTCTTCAAAAGCCTTCCAATAACATACTGAGCCATTTAAGCCCATCATGTGACCTACAAGCCAACAAGTCTATTCAAGAGTCTCCAACCACAAGCCTAAGTCAAGAGCCATCATGCCTTCATGTTGATAACTATCAAGAACCTATCAAGTCCACTCAAGAACCTTCCACTTCCATCCAAAGTCAAGAGGTATGTCAAGAGCGTAATCTTAAACATGTGGAAATATTGAACCTTAATCTTAATCAAGATCAAAGCACCTCTAAGTTCCACCTATCCATGGCCTACTTATGGGTTTCCCTCAAGCTATTAGCCATCACCATGACCTCATTCATGAGCAAATTTATCCCTTTTATAGCCCACTTAATCCTATTTTTTCTCATAGTTATGATCAAGGTTCTAGCTAAGATCATGAAAACCATGATGATCCATTTGGCAAAACTTTATCTATCTCATGATCAAGATGATATCTATGATGAAGAACCTATTAAAAAGTACCTTGATCCTATCCATAATCCCATAACCATCCATGAGCAAGATATTCAAATTGCTCCTAGTCATCCTCCATCTAGCCCTATCCATAATGAGCAAACATCCACTTGTCATAATGAGACATGTGCCTCTCAAGAACACATAAGCATAGAAGATCAAACAAATAACTTGTATCTTAGTGAACACAACGCTAATGATCCTCCCTCCACATCTACCATCGATCCCATTTGAAGTCCACCATCATGTCCTAGTGGTCTTACCATCTTCCTCCATGAATGTTCTTCCTTAGGACAACAACAACCATTGTCCTCCATTTCATCTTCTCCATCCAATAAAGAACTCAAGTCTAGTTCCCAAAACACATCTAATCCCATAGTCAATAGCATCCTCCAAAACATGAACTACAAAGGTAAAGGCCTAGGTCTTTATAAACAAGGTATTCTGGAGCCAAACCATGTCAAGATCCCTCCATGCTCATATGGCCTTGAACACATACCCCAAGGTAAACAAGCCAAAGATGTTGGTAATCCTTTCATGCATCCTAAACCTACCACTTTCCATCGCACCCCCCATCATCTACCCAAAACATATGTAGCCATTCCAACTCCATCATCCTATAAATGTCAAAAGCATGTGACCATACACCTTCCGCCATCCACTTTGCCTCCATTACTTTCAACTCCAAATATCCCTCCATCCACCTTGCCACCATTGCTTCCAACACCTAACATACATATCATTCATAAGTATCCTTACATCCCTAATCATGACCAACAAAAGCACACATCGTTTAAGCATAAAGCTTCCAATAATTCCATCCACTCCACCCACCCCATGGGATTCAAAAGCAAAAAATTTGATGTCTCTACCTATAAAGCTAAAAGTCCTACCAAAAATCCTAAGGACTCTCATGCCTTAGAGCACAAACATGAAAAGTCAATGCAAAGAACCAAAGCAACACAATTCAAAAAGCTATCCAAGCCCATACCTTCAAAAGCAAAGCCCAAAAGCAAAATGGTTTGGGTTCCTAAGCAAACAACTAGCAAAGTGAATGAGGTATCCTCATCCACATCTCAAGAATCCCAATCACCTATATCCATCCAACAATCCACTTCCATCCAAGAGCCTATTTCCATCCAAAACTTCCATTCCCTTCAAAAATCCCACAAGCAAAATAAAAACACTAAAAATACTAAATCTATGTGGGTTCCTAAATCACTTCATCAACCATCCCCTAAGCAAACATCTCCATTGCTTCCTACACCACCATCCAATCAAGAGCTTCAATGTTTATCACGGTGTGTGCAACCATTGGTCATGGTTCCCTTCTATTCCAAAGCATTGCCACATAACTATATCCCCCCATCTTCCATCCATTATCCTACATATCTCCCCCATGCTAACCCTATGGTCCATGCTTTTGCATAAGTTTTCCATCCATCTTCATTCCATAAGCCTATATAAATCCACATCATAAGCCACTAGCCTACCCTTCCACAATCCGCATCCTACCTAATCCATATCCAATCGACACAATCCCTTATCAACATCTATGAGCACTTGACATGGTCCATGCAAAGACAACATTCATCTCTAATGGGACTACCAACATCCATTGAACTAGCCACTTGAGTCCCTCCTATCCAGTACCATGGTGAAAACCTGGCAAACAGGTGCCATGTGTAATTGTCAACCCATCTAAAAAAAAGAAAAAAAGCAAAAATCAAAAATCAAAAAATCAAAAAAGTAAAGAGAAACCCCTTTGTCCAATGGTGAAAACCTGGTAAACAGGCACCTTGGATAAGTACCATGATCAAAACCTGGCAAATAGGCGTCATGTGTAGGTTGATCTTCTATGTCACTTACACTTGGGGGCACATTGTCTCATCCATCCTATCATACCAACCTATCATTTTCTATCTTACCATGTCCTATCTTGTGCCATACCATCCTACCATCCTTAGCCATTACATAAACAAGCCTATCCTATTGAACCCATTTATCCATCCTCCTGCCTTTTGATTTTGATGAAGACATATGGGCAAAATGTTGAAACATGTTTGGATATTTCTTGACATACCTTCTTTCTAAACCAAGTCCTATCCATTGACCATTTATCCATCCCATTCAAACCAATCTATCATGTCATTCTTTGGTCATGAATTTTATCATGCCAAAAATCCTAAGCATTACCACCTAGAATGGGGGCAAGTTCTTCCTATGCAACATAGCCTTTTGAAGATCACATCCTAGCTCCCTTATGATCCATCCACTATAGCGTACCCTTATCATGAGCTTTCCATCTTATAGCTTATCCCCATCTATTTATCATAAGCTTTCCACTATAGCCTACCTATCCATTTATCATGGGGCATGCATCCATCCCTTATATGGCCTATCCATTTATCATGAGCCTTCCATCCCATTTACTATGAGCCCATCCTACATCCATCCTTGCACCTAGGCTTGGTTTTCTCCCTTGTCATTGGTATCTAGCACAAAGGCTACCCAAATTGTAAATCCATTGACATCCCAAAACATTTCAAAAAATACAAAAAAAAATCAAATCTCTCAAAACAATCCAACAAAACCAATCATCATCCAAAACAATCCAAGCAATAAAATCACATCATCCAAAACAATCCACTCCATCAACATTCAATCAAAATCAAATCCTCATCATCATCAATTCCTCCTATCAATAACATTCATTCATCCATTTCAATCAATCACCTCTTCCAATCATTTCAATCAAATCAATCTAAGCAATGATCTCAAAATCCAAGTCACATTAATCCATATCAAGCAAACTAATCAATCAAGGAACATTATCCAGTCAAATCAACAAGTTTTTGATCCTAATCTTGTCATGAACCCAATCAATCATTATCAATCATCATCAATGGGATATAGCGTTCCCACATCCTTGTGTTGATCTTGGGATATAGCTTTCCCCACAATGACAACACTATCATCATCAATCAAACAATCAATCATTGGTTAATGACTTGACAAGGGCAATACCTTGTTTGTTTTACATCCTTTGAGCACACTGAGAACACTTACTTATGCTTAGATTGAGTGGACACTCTAATCATCACACCGTCACTATCATCATTCAAAACAGTCATCCCAACAATAACAAACATCAAAGCAAATCAACTCAAGCACATCAAGCCAACCATCAAAACAAATCCAATCACTTCAGCAAATCAAAAGCAGCTCAATCCACCACAAATCATCCATCAAATCAATCTTCATCCTTCAATCATCTTCAAATCATTCTAAACAATTATCCAAGTGCAAGCCCATCCTTAAAGCTATACCAATCAAGCTAATCAATTAAGCCAAGTTATCCAATCACAATCAATGGTCTTGATCCTAGCCTTATTGTAAGCCAAATCAATCAATCAACTAGCCAACCAACTCAGCAAACAACCTTGTGTTGATCTAGGGATATAGCTTTCCCCACAATGACAACACTCTCAACTATCATCAACAAAACAAACAACAATTAATCATTGGTTTACAGCTTGACAGGGGCAATACCTTGTTTGTTTTTGAATCATTTGTGCATGCTTGCTTGCTTGCTTGTGTGTGTTATCATTTTATATTGCATTTGCAGGATGATCTTCTTCTCTTCCTATGTGTATTGGTATCTTGTATGTGTTGGGATTAGCATCTTACATATCAATATCTCTAGCATCTGAGAAGCTAAACAGTCTCTTAGCATTTGAGACTAGTCTGTGTTAAGACTAACTCCATACATATAACCAGCAAGCTATCATTATGTGTAGTGGAGATAAGCTCAAACCATTGCTTGTAGGGTCAAAGTCCAACACTAGCTGTTATTCATATCTTGTGCATGTTGGCTCAACATCTTGCCCTCATGCTTTCAGACAAGATTGTAACACGCTAGTTGCGCATTGGATATCTCGACACCTTGGTCTCTTATACCCTGGTGCATAACATCCATATGCTATATCAAACATAAGGACTGCATTTCTTTTCATTCTAAGCAATTACTTGAAAGCTGCCCATCATCATCCTATCTATTCATTCTATAGCTCTGCAACCCTCACTCTCTGAAGCTCTAGATTTCTCTAGTTTCTAAGCACAAATGACCACAACTGAGCCTATTTGCCATTGTAGAACCTACTTATAGCCCTTCTCAAACCCTAATTCTTCTATGCCATAGCCTATTTTCTTACACCCAACTCCCATTTTCTTCGTGTCAGCCTTCTTTTTAGCCTTTTTTTTCTATTGCGAGCCAACCCAGCCCTTCCTGGTTCGCCTGGCTTACCTCTTGAGGGGGCATCACCTGCCAGTTACACTGGGGCATAACTTGTTTATTGAATGCATATCATATCTTCTTTGGCATAATGCTCTATCGAACATTGTATCAAAGAGGGGCAAAATGTAGACACCCAAATTTGTCCCAACTTTGTCCATGTCTAGCAACACCTTGTTAAATCATTAAGCCAATTAATTAAATAAATTTTATTTATTTAATTAATTCCACATCATATCCCAATCATATCCTATCCTCATCCCAATTAATTAAATAAATTTTATTTATATAATTAATTTCCACATCATATCTTATCCCATCCTATTCATTTATCCAATTAATTAAATAAATTTTATTTATTTAATTAATATCCAACTCATATCCCAACTAATTCAATCCTAGCCATTCACATAGCCTCTGAATCTCCACCGTTGATTGATCTTGGCTAAGCCCTATATAAACACCCTCTCATTCCATATGAAAGGATCCAAAAATTATATAGCACCTACATTATCATCTTGAGCATCTTGAGTATCTGAGCATCTAATTGAGCTTTTATCATCTATCATGGCAGCTTTCAGCTTTGCAATTGTTCATTGTTGAAGAAGTAGTCCACATCTTTCAAACAAGGAATTGCACGGTCTAAGTGATGTTATGCTTGAATTGCATTGTTCTTTGATTTCATTTAGATTAGATTCCTTGATGATGGTAGGGTTAGGGTTTCATGACTATGTCTGATCTGCTAAACCTGACTTTTCACCTATCACATGTGTTGTAAGGATTTTGATCAGTGGCAGAAAAATATATATCTGATATCAGTCTAAAATAGTAATAAGATCACTCTCAACACACTCGTGATGTAAATCTAGGATAATGCCAAGTCAAATTATAATGAAAATATGTCGAAATAAGCACTTTTTTCACCAAATCTTAATGCAACAAAGCATAACAAAGGGTGTTGTGAGAAAAATTATAATGGACAGTGAACAATATCAGTAATAACATCCACTTGATGTCAAAATACCTAACACAACATGCTTTTAGTGCCACTTAAGGTAAAACCCTAGTGAAAATATAGCAAAATATGTAATTTTTCACGGTTTTTCAATTCCAAGACCTAGGAAAGGGGGTGTTGTAATAAATTTTAGGATGCATAGAAAGTAATACTGATGCTATCAGCCAACTCAATCCATAAAATTTTTCACATGTTTGGGGTGCAAACTAGGTCAAACCCTAGGGCAAAAATAGCCAAAATATGTAGTTTTTCACCAAATGTTCAATTTAGGAGCCCGTTAAAAGGTTGTTGTGAAGATTTTTAGGAGGGGAAGAAAATTATTATCCTAATAATAGCTAATTAATGCAAAAATAATTTTCACAACATGCCTATGGTGCAAGTTTAGAGAGTCAATAAGGCTAAATTTAATGAAAATCGTTGTTTTTGAAGCCCTAGGTTTGATATCTTGACACAAGATGCTATGTGAATGTTTTGGAGTCTAATTTATGATGAAAATGAATTATTCTTCGATCTTAAAATGATTTCCAAGATTTAATATGCAAAATACCAATGCAAATCTAATGAAAATGCATGAAAATTGCTAGTTTTTGTTGAAATTTTCTATGCAAAAATGGAAATATTTTGAATCTAAATGCAAATTTACACTAAAATGTAGAACTAAAGATAAGTTATGATTTTAATGAGCCTCTAAAACCAGTAGAAAAATCTAAAAGAAAATTTTGCCTACTAACCCTAGATTTTGGAATTACTAGGTTATATAAAATTGTCAAAATTTCTACAAAAGTCTAGCAAATTAATCATGAAAATGCAATGCAATTTATTGAATTTTTGTTTTTTTATGTAGTTTATATCAGATATGATGCAAAAATCATGAATTGAGGAAATTTAGAAAGAATTGATGCAATTTAGTAAGCCAAACAATGCAATTTTTTTGAATTTTTCAAAAATTTCAATTTTTTTAAAATTTTCTCAATACAATAAGATGAAAGACTATATGAATGAATGAAATAAATCCAAATATAAAGATAAACACTTAGAAAGTTGCAATTAAGTCTAAAAACATGGGTTCACAAAATGTTTAAGGTAAAATTTAGATTGTTTAATGTTTTAATGTTTAGACATTTGAATCGTCCTTTCACCCTTACATTCAAGGATCTAGGGTCGAGTGGAAATTCACTATCATACCCTAGGTCATTGTACAATGTAGGGAAACTTGGATTAGGGAATTTAACTATCAATTTTTCTTCTCTTATGCTCAATTGACCATTAAAACCCTAATTTC
The DNA here is from genome assembly GCA_027924645.1 of Cunninghamia lanceolata. Taxonomy (NCBI): domain Eukaryota; kingdom Viridiplantae; phylum Streptophyta; class Pinopsida; order Cupressales; family Cupressaceae; genus Cunninghamia; species Cunninghamia lanceolata. The sequence continues at coordinate 4,352,263 of BSBN01000165.1, read as the reverse complement.
ACAAATAAGATTGTAAACAGAAGAATAATAGAAAAAGCTCTTGCAGAAGGAAGTAAAATATCAAATCATAGAGTACCTATTTTGTGGGCTCCTAGGCAGAAAAGTTGGGGACAAAAGAGTGGGTGCCCAAGTCCAATGCCCTACTTTTTATTGAGATCTAGAAACTCAGTCTGCAACTCTTCCCTATTGTTCTAGAGATTTTCTCATCATGGAAATTGGAGGACTAATGAGCAGGCATCCAAGTCCAGGGTGTTATGTTTCTTCCTGTTCTACAATTCCAACACTTCAAGATGCCTTCATGCAACTTCACTTTTTCTAGCTCCGTAACCTATAACCTGTAACCATGAAAACTTTGGGAGGGGGTTGTGGTGTTTAGAGGCTTGCCTTAGTCAAGCCCTGGAGGACACTTAAGTCTATGAACACCATTGTCAAATAGAGAGTGTGTGCCCTTATGAGGCAGACATAAAAACCAAAGGAAATGATGATGAAAACATAATATAATGTCACCTTGTAGTGAAGATATCATGGGAGGAAGATGATCTTCATTCCATGATGAAATGGATGCTCAAATCTACAAACACAAACACATAAACCACACAATTCTGCTCTTGTAACATAATGAAAGCCTTGAATCACCTTGAGAATGCCTAAAGTTCACAATTGCCATCTAGTTTCTAAATGAATACCTAAGCATACTTTTATATGCATCTACAAACATTCTCTCCAAGATTTCATAAATTCAAACTTACCATGTCAGCCTAGGGACCAAATAACGGTCACAAACTGACACTTAACATTTGGGTCTGACCCAAAATAAGGTAGGACTAGGGTGCGGGCACCCAAGTCCTCTCCCCCTATTTTGGGTAGGGTTAAGCTCAAGGGGTCCCCCTAGGCCCTATTTTCCAAGATACCTAGGGTTCATTCCATTAGGATGCCAAATTATGAAGATGTCATAAATGCATGCAAAAGACCCAGGACCTAAACCTTATGAAGGAAAAGCCCCCAAGGGGACATTTTTTGATGTTACAGTAATAAATGATTTGCCCTAACACATCCAATTACACTATTTCTGCATACAGTCAACCTTCAATTGCTTCTCAAATCATCATATCCACTTCTTTTCTTCTAGAAATCCTTTCAAATGATCTATAATAATCCAAATTATTTTCTCTCATCGTGCTAGATTCAGGCACCTACTTATTGTCTGGGGGAATTTGATTTTTAATGCTTCTCCCCTTGAGCCAGGGCTCCTAATTTAATTTCTAGAGTAACTGTCAACACCGGATTCTGATGCGGACCCATTACTATTGTTCATAACACCTTTCTTGACCCATGTCTTGGTCATTTCATTTTGGATCTCATTCACATCAATTTTACCCTTGCCTTTGTCTTGTCGCTACTCATCTAGTTTTCTATTTACCGGACCTCTTCTTTCATTATTATTGCTTCTGTAGAATCTTGCAAAATGACCGGATCAGTTACAATTGAAGCACACAACATTTCTTTGCCCATTTGATTAATTTCCTCTTGATCTGCATTGATTAGCCATATGTCCAAATCTATTGCATGCAAAGCATTTAACATTGAAGGAATTACCATTTTTTCTTTTGTTAGAGTGATTCATTATCATACTTCTACATTCATTGGGTCTATGACCATACCTTTTGCACTTGAAGCATTGACCGGAGAAGGATGGATCACTTTGATTTACTTTTCTTCTGCACTGAGTAGCTCTATGACCAAATTTATTGCAATTGAAACAATTTCCATTAAATGATGGATATCTTTGAGCATTAGGTTGTCTTACCGGAGGTCTTCTAGGTCTATTTCTCTTATTCCTTGATTAAGAATTTCTTTGTCCAGATTTGGAGCTTTCACCTTTCTCATACCCAAGACCATGCTTATCATTAGCCTTCTTCTGACTCTCAAGGAACAATTCAAGTTTAGTTGAACTTATCTTGAACTTCTCCTTGTATTCATTTGCAACTTCTAGGTCATGTTGGAGAATGACAATTTGTCTTTCAAGCTCTTTCTCATTGTCTCTACTTTCATGTAGATCAGACTCTAGATGGCTAGTAATTATGTCTAATCTACAACATTCTTCTATACTTTCTTTCAGAGATTGATTCATTTTTTTCTTTAGTCTTCTTCCTTTCTTCAATTTCCTTGGTTAGCCTCATCACCCCGGATTCCATCTCATGTTTTAAGACAACAACTTCTTTAGCTAACTTCTCACATTCCTTTGTCTTCTCTTGTAGGGCCTTATCCTTGTTGTCTTCATAATGATTTCCTAGTTGAAGAAGTTGCTCCTTCCTCTTTTCATTGGATTTGCTCAATTTTTCTTTTAAAGTCTCAATGAAGTCTTTAGTATCTTTAAGGTTCTCTTACAGTTCTTTGACTTCTGCTCTAGACTGATCAAGATCTTCTAAAGCAAGTTTAAGTTGTTCCTGGAGGTTGTATTCATCCTTTTTATTACCTTCCCAGATCTTCCTTAAGTTGTTAAACTTTTTTCAAAGGAACCTTGCTCTGATACCAATTGTTGGAATTAGGGCTGACAACTGAGAGGGGGGGCAAATCAGTTGTCTTAAAACTTTAATACTTGCTACATTTAATTCTTCTTTACCACTTCTTAACAGATTAATGATATAAGAAAGAATCAATACTGCATGAGAAAAAACACAAGCAACACACTTGACACCAAGATTTTTAATGTGGAAACTCAGTTTAGGGAAAAACCACAGTGGGGGTTAACCCACAAAGATTATACTCTGTTAAAGGTATTACAAAAGGGGAAGGTACGTGCCTTTGGACTCACTACTCAAAAGAGGCTCACTATCTACAAGAATGATTACAAAAGGATTACATATTGTTTGAAGTGATGAGTAGCATCTGCCAATGCAAGAATTCAGTTCTGGTTAAGCACAGAATACTAATTTTACACACTTCATCTTGATTCTGCCTTGTTTACTATTCTACCATAATCCAGACCTTAGATCTCTTCTCTTTCTACCTTTTTCACACTACTCCATCATCGCACACCAATATTCATCAATACACTTGAATCCATCAACTATAAATATCTGCCTCAAGAAATTCAATCACCTTTCTATCGGCCTTGTGAAGAACTTAACAAACAATACAAGTACTTTGTTCTGTTGGCTGAATCCATACACCAATACTAATACGTACCAGAAATAACACTTGCAGGTCACCATACATGTTGGCCACTAACAGTATATCCCATACTCAACTCACCAAAACACTTCTACTAGGTCTGCACAAGGATCTAACACAAGTCAGCCTATTCTTCACGTAATTGTTCTGTCATATTAGGACCCGGTACTTAGATGCTCATAACTTTTAATCCCTTTGTCACCAAAGGCTAAAATATTGGATTTAGGTTGTCCTGACATTCCTCTACACTCCCTCAAATTTGCAACACATAATGATTAACTAGAGAGATCCACTAACCAAAATACTGAACTCTACCATATACCATGTTCTTGTCTATCTGGACTTGACAAATCTTGGAACTGACTTCTGGTATGATTTGATACTGCACTATGGATGTGTGGAATGGACTTAGTTGCCATCAATGACAACACATGACATGCCTTGCAGTGTCTCTTGCCAATAAGCTACACTTTCTAGAACATTTGGGAAGGTAGTGGAGAAGTGGGTGGAAGTTATTGCTGACAAAATAAAAAGGGGAAACAAAAAGGTTACAAGCAGAGTTCTATATGTGTGGTTCTAGCTCTAGATTGTAGAAATGTATGGTAGAGTAGGATTTTCTCTATTGTGAAACAACCCATGTTCCTGTAACATGTAATACTAGATTTTGTACTCCATTTTGATAAAGAAATAAAAGTTGCTTGATTCCATCCCTCATATATTTTGGTGGGAATCTCTATTCTTGTTTCATGTGTGAGTGTTGGGTGGAGTAGCCCTTCATTAAAAAAAGATGTTCTTTAACTATGGTACTACAGAAAACTATTAGTAGTTTCTATTTTTTTCTTAGATAGATAGATAAGAGCTACACATATTAGATTAGTCTCCAAAAATCCAAAGTAGATTTAGTTTTGAATGTTAATATGAAATGTCCCCAATCTGATTTTTATTAAAACCCCACAAAATCTGAAAGTGACTTTGCATTAACAACACAACTATGCATCACAATATCTAGAAACTAGTGACTAGTTTGCACAATAAACCATCCAAAATATTGCAACACAACTCTAAAACAATTTTATTATTATTTTCTGATGGAAACACATATGTGTAGGTCTGATACATAATATTTACCCAGCAGCAAACTATCACAACAAATCTATAATTTTAGCCACAACCCATTAAGCAAAATGCTGAAATATACATAAAATAACTCACTACAGAGTCTCCAAACTCTTAGATTCACAACTAGAATTGATATGTCTATATAATGAAACTAAAGATAATGTATTACAGCAGCACACACAAAAAACTAAACCCCATATAATAGAAAATGCGAACAGCAACACAAACAACTCCTAAACACACTATGAAATCACTACAAAATCCTACAACACAAGAACATTTTACTATTGAATCTTGTTTGCACAAATACAATCTCTAAGATAAGATTGCTATATCAACCCAAGAACACTACCCTCAGGTTACTGCAACCTCATGTCCACTGGCCACAAGCTTCGTCTTCAATGGTTTCCCTGTCCACTGAAGCTGCATAAGCATCTGCTCTACAAGAAAGAGAGAAAATGTCATTAGCCTCCCAAAATGAAATGTTACATTATTTTATGATGTGAGAGCCCATCTTGCACATCCAAGATCTCCCATGCTTGAATCTTGGGAGCTACAACTCCCATATGCCACTTGGATGCTTCAAACAATGCCCACCATCCACTTGTCAAAGGTGCAGTCCCTATTTTTAGCAGTCTGCCCCAAATCTCCATAAAATATTCCCTCTCAAATCCAAATGCCCAAAGGGAATATTTGAGCTCTAAATACATTTTATTTAATATTTATTTGTCCTTTAATATTTGAAAATGCATCTGAACAAACATAATATTAAATAATTAATTTCCCTCCAAGCTGCCATGTAAAGTGACTTACAATTTTTGGATAGGACAGACTTACTAAAAATAGAAAATGTTATTTTTGGAAAGGGGACATGACAAGTCCTCCCTCCCAAAATTTACTTGTCCTCAACCAATGGAGATTAGGATGCTCAAGTATCTCAAGTCCCTCCCATGATGCATCCTCAATTGGTAAGTTCTTCCATTTGATCAAATATTATGTGATACATCTATTTCTGAGTTTCTTCTCCCTTATTTCCAGCACTCTTTCCAAAATTAGAATTAATTTCCCTTCATCATCCAATGGAGGTAAATCATGTGAAGTAACAACTTTTTGTCCTACCACTTTCTTCAAGCATGAAACATGGAAAACATTATGAATTTTACTACCTGAAGGAAGCTCCAACTCATAGGCCACTTCTCTGATCTTTCGGATGATTTTGTATGGACCATAGTACTTGGGCTTGAGTTTCTCAGCCCCATTCTTCTTCAATGTACTCTATTTATATGGCTGCAATCTCACATATACCAAGTCCCAAACCTCAAATATTCTCTCTATCCTCTTCCTATCTGCATAATTTTTTTGCTGATTTTGTGCATGCTGTAAGTTATCTTTAAGGGACCTCAAAATCTCTTGACTTTGATTTATTAGATCACTTGGTATTGGTACATGACTATCTAAAAATAGTAAATCAGAAAATGAAAGTGCATCATACCCATAAAGAGCTTGAAAAGGAATCATACCTATAGACATACGAAAAGAAGTGTTGTAACAATATTCCCTTAGATGCAACCATTTCACCCAAGCATGTTGCTGATCTAAAACATAATTTCTTAGGTATCTGTCATGACCGCATCTCCCGCGCGGACGCAACGTGCAAAATGCCCATATCACAACCACATTCGCCATGTGGTCATGACATGGGCCATGAAATTTTTTTCTTTCTAACCCTAAGAAGCCCCCTCACACGCGTCTGTGTGCTCGGTGGCTATACACAATGGTGTAGACATGTCGACGTAACCGTGTTGGTGCGGGTCATCTAGGGGAAATGCGATACAAAGTGTGTCACTTCTAGGGATAGATCGATTCCAATCTATATCCTAAGTTACCTAGGTGAAGTTGGATTCAACAACGAACCCTAACTAACTCCATTTGAAAAGTGATTAATTATGATGACATGATGGCGCACGATTGAAGTGGAAGGATGGAAAAGAAATTAAAAAAATGACATAATTTCAACCCTAGAAAATCTAGGAAAATTTAGGCAGCAAAACGCGTTTTTGATAAACGCGAAAAAAATAAATTTCAATAAAATGCCATAGAGAAAAAGAATAAATAAAATATATGATTGAATATTAAATTAACTTAGAAATAAAACTAACGTTATAAATTAAAATAATAAAATTATTTTAAACGTCAAGACGTCAATTAAATTCAACTAAGAATCTGAGTTCGTCATTAAATATAATTTGGCATTATATTTAAAATCTCACTCAAAAATTTAATGGGTGAGGGAGGAGGGTTCAAATAACCCTCCCTGTAAAATAATAAAATTGATTTTAAATATCAACGTAAAATTACTGATAAAATATCTCAATAATATTAAAACGGTAAAAGAAAATTCCTCCCCAATGAAATAAATAATTCCCAAGTTCAAATAAATTCCCAAGGTAATTAATTTAAATACAACTCCATTGATAATTAAAATCCAGGATAAATAATGAATAAAAGCAAAGGGCAAAATTTTAAAGAAAAGGGAAATTTGAAACCCTTTAAGTAACAAAAATATATCCTCACAAATTCCCCTCAAATAAAATAAAAAGGAATATTGTTTTCTAAAAATAGAAAACCCTAATTGATTAAAAACTCAAGTGTTCAAAATGAAACCTAAATCATTCTCTAATATTTTCCTCTTCTCTAATTTGCCCTAATTCCATTTCTCATTTCATTTTGCCCTAATCTCTTTTGTTTTCTTTGTTTTCTCTTGTTTGTGAGCAGGTTAGGTTTTGGAGGCAGCCATTGAAGAACTCACAGAGGTGAGCTCAAGGGAGATTTCATTTTGTTTTATTTTGTGTATGCTGTCAGAATCTCTCTGTAATTACATTCATTTATTCTTTTTTTTTTGAGTTGGAGACAGGGATCAATGAGGGGAGAGCCAATGGCGGCGGTGGCGGTGAAGATGGTACAAGTGTGAGGAGGGCAGTGAAAGGGACAGACAGAGGAGTGTTGGAGAGGAGGTGGATGGTTCGCGGGTGGCAGAGGTCACGTGAGAGGCAGGGGAGGCGGTGCTATGTGGGGCATGTAAGAGGGAGGTGTGTTGGTCGCAGAGGGTAGTGGGAGTGGTGGTGGTGGAGTGGGGATCTTGTGACGCAGGGGACAGAGGTCATAGAGGTGGTGAGAGGGGAGGTCTGCGGAGCACTGGCGGCGGGGTACTGTGCGCGGGCGGAAGGGGGTTACGGGGGCTCGAACTGCAGGGTAAGGGGGCTGTGTGGTGTGGGGTGTGGGGGAGGCGATGCCTCCACCACACCCCCTTCTCTTTCTGCTGTGCGGGGGATTGTGGGTGCTGCCCACAGTCCACCCTTCTCCCTTTTTTTTATATTTTTTTTTGTTTTTTTTTTTTAAAAAAAACCAAATACATCTATCCTTAATGATGTATATTAATTACATATATTAATTTCTTTTATATTTTTCTTTCAAATGATATTTAGTATATATATATGTATATTATATGTTTTTTTTTTGTATTTTCCAGAAATACATTCTCTTTTTTTTTTACAGTCCAACTTGTATACATAATGCATATATAGTTTTTTCTTTTTTTTGTTTTAATACCTTTTTTTTTAAGAAACTAACTTTCCAAATTCTGAAATACAAATAGATAAACAAAATAGTTAAACATATAGTTATATTTTCTTCAAAATGTTTAGAACATAAACTAACTTGCAACTAATACACATTTACACCACTAACACCTTTCCGTATTTGTTTTTTAAAGGCATAACTGTAAATACATAATATATATTTTGTTTAAAAGGGCAGCAGCAAGGTAGAAGACTAAATTTCATATAATTTTCAAATAGCTTTCCTTTCTTATCCAACAATAACCAACAGTAAAATAACAGTTCAATTAGACAACAGAAAACTACCAAAACACTCTCTTCTCTTTTTTTTTTCTTGCATTCACTAAAATTTCCTTCACATGTTTATATTTCTTTTGCAAGGATCAATGATAGAGAATAAATCCACCCAAGCATATATTTTTTTTGAAAGAACAATGTCAGAAACTTAATTACATTTATTTACACATGCATTTCTCAACACAAGGACTCCTTCACAAAGAGGAAAATAATAACTTTTTGATAAACGGAAAGAGAGGTTCTCATAGCAACATTTACAACAACCAACTCCATTAATTCACAAACAGGTCAAAATATATACAATAATGTCATAATGGCCATGGCTCCAACAACCAACATAAGAGACTATATGAACACCAACTTGAGCTCCTAAAACAAGCTTAATCTCTTTTCTTAACAACCTGCAACTAATCACAACAACAAGACAACAAAAACCAGCCACTACGAAAGGAAAAGCTCTCCTCCCTACCGTAGACCCACAAGTGGGTCACCCCTGAGCTAGGGAGGTAGGGATTTCACACAGGGTTTCATTCCACAACAAAAGCAACCATAATAACACAAAAATAGAACATCCCCATAGGTTTTACACAACTTAACTCATATACATGAGCTTGGTGAGGGTAGGGAATAGACCCCTCAACTTAAAAGGGCTCCCAAATGATAAAAATCTAAACACATGGCCTCAAGCCAAAATCATCAAAACACCACCATCCTCCAAATCACAAATACTCCATAGCACTCTTGCCATCCAATAAATCACAACCCATGGCCTCAAGCCAAAAATCTCCATAACACCAACCTCCACAAATATCACATAAAATCTCCATGGCACTCTTTCCATTCAACATTCTCCTCCACAAATAAAAGCCCTCAAGGCACAAATACAACTGTGGGAGAGCCCCCAAGGATGTTCCTTTCCCCTACCCATACAAGTTGAGCATTACCTCCATTGGAGGCGCTCTCACCATAACACCCATCCCAACATCACAATGCAAAACAACAAAACATCCACAAACTAAACCACAACACATTATACAAGCAAAGTTGAGATAACAAGCTAAGAAGCCTACCTTACAAGCCCCTTTAATGGAAGTAGTTTGGTGAAGAGCTCCAAGCCTTCCCAAGCCTTCCAACTTCTAGAATTTCTCCAAACTCCTCCAAACTAGAAAAGAAACTGAAATTTGCAAGAACTCTCAAAAATTGCAAGGAATAGAACTAGAAAAGAGAAGAACCAAAAGAAGAAGAAGAACCCCCACTCCTCAACAAGAGGAGCTATTATAGGCCTTCAACTTGGCCTTGAGAGAATGAGAAGGTGACATTTGTCACCATCTCCTCCCTCCTCCAAAGCCACTTGTAAGAGTGAGAAGATAAGAGGATGACAAATGTCCTCCTCTCACTCCACCTCCATCTCCACCTCATCCACTTGTGCTTCCACACAAGTGGGAGGGGGACAAATGGTGAGTTGGATTCCCACTCACACCTCCAAGAAGACAAGGGTCTTGAATGATGCTCCCACTCACTCGGGAGTTTGGGAGGACTCTTGGAGACCTCCCAAGTCTTCCTTGGGAATGATTCCCAAAACTTTGTGATGGGAGATGAGTCCTTCCCAAGGCAAGGTCCATCCCCCATCTTCCCTCTTTTCTAAATTCGTCATTTTTACTCAACCATGGTTTAGGGTGACCTAAGGTGAGTCAAAACTAGGGTTAAATAGTCCAAGTTGACCCTAGACTCATGGTTGACCACCTAGGGTAACTTTTGGAACCCTAGGGTTCATGAAGGGGCTAAAAATCCACATTTAAATGGCCTAAAAAAAACAATATAAATACCAAGTGGTATAAATCAAACAAAATTATACAACACTTATTATTAATCAATTTTAAATAAACAAAAGGGTACTAAGGCTAAAAATAAATAAAATTAAATCAAGCACTATAATTCATCATTCAAATTCAAACGTGATCCTTATCCCTCTTGGGAATGGATCGGCTTTACAGGGAATAATATAGTGTGAATCCTACCTCTGATTTCCCGTGGCTAGGGAATGTAAAACCTGCACATCTCGATCAAGTGTCAGTTCTATCATGAAAAGTGATAGCCAAAGCAACTGGAATTAAATTCACACAATCGAATACCACAATAACACCAATACATAAATCCAATCACATGTCAATTAGACCACATCACATCAATAACTAGAGTCTCATCTCAAAACATCATCAATTATATAACTCGCATGTCAAATCATAAAGATAGCATCACTATGATCAAAATGAATCGCATATGTCAAATCAATGTCCTAACATAATTAGTGGATCAAATCAAGTCTACAAAATGAAGCATAGTCACTAAGGTCTGATAATGTCATCTACTAAATAGCATAACAATCAAAATATGGAAGGTAAAATATTCGGCCTCACATCCTCCCCCCTAAGACTAAACTTCCTCCTGGAAGTCATCAAACAAGTGAGGATAGAGTGCCCTCAAACTGGATGCATACTCCCAAGTCGATGTGACCTCGTCATAATGATCCCACTGGGCCCTAACCTAGTCCAGCTCTCAACCTTGAAGGCCCAGCGTCCAACGAGCCAATATGTGAATTGGCCCCAAATCCAACTGCTCGTTTGCCTCTACTCGTAGTCTCAAGGATGGGGGTCTGATAGGTATCGCACATTGAAGCGCTCAATAAAGGTCTCCCATGATAGGGTGTCTAAAGAAAGGTGGCGCTTGCACTCCTCAGTGCGCCACTAGGTAGCTGTTGCATCTCGCAACAAGTGTACTGCCACACGGGCCTTCATGTTGCCCTCGTAAGGACACAATGTGAAGCATCTGTCTAAACTAATAAGCCAGGCTTCTGCCTCAGCTCCCTCTGTGGTCCTGATGAAAATAGGAGGGTTCAACCTCAATATGTCCCTAATGGGATCTCCTCTATCTATGTGCCCCCTGATAGGCTCATCTGCATGATAATCATAAGGCATGTGACCAAAGTGCTCTACTCGCACTGCCTCGTCATGCCTAGCGTGATGTGTGGGGCTCCTGCTACGGGCCCTGTCAGCTGAACCAACCTCCTTTGTCTCTGGCAGCTCGACGTAAGGCTCCACATGTGGTGCCTCTCGTGGCTCTATGTGGGGCTCTACACGTGGCTCTACTACAGCTGGTGGAAGCCTATCTAAGATTGCCTATAAGGCCTGTAATATCTATGGTCCCATGTCTGGTGGGGCCGGTGGTGCCTGCGGTACCTGAGGAATTGGTTGTGCCTATGGATCTGGCTGTACCTATGGAACTGGCTATACTTGTGGAACTGGTTGTGGCTGTAGGAGTGGCTGCTCTTATTCCTCATCTGAAGAGTCAGTGTACACCTCGGGGGGTGGAGTGCGGCGGGACTATGCTCATTGAACTCATCTGAGAGGCATCCTACAAAATGAGGTAGCCACAAGTCAATCATAGTTGTGGAAACAATAATGTGCCTAAAACAAGCCCAGTGTTTTAAAAACCTAGGCTCTAATACCAAATGTCACGCTCACATCTCTCGCGCGGACGCAATGCGCAAAACACCCGTATCACGACCACATTCACCATGTGGTCATGACACGGGCCACGAAAAAATTTTCTTTCTAACCCTAAGAAGTCCCCTCCCACGCGTCTGCATGCTCGATGGCTATACGCAACGGTGTAGACATGTCAACGTAACCATGTTGGTGCGGGTTGTCTAGGGGAAATACGACACAAAGTGTGTCGCTTCTAGGGATAGATCGATTCAAATCTGTACCCTAAGTTACCTAGGTGAAGCTAGATTCAACAACGAACCCTAACTAACTCTGGTCAAAAAGTGATTAATTATGATGACATGATGGCACACGATTGAAGTGGAAGGATGGAAAAGAAATTAATAAAATGACGTAATTTCAACCCTAGAAAATCTAGGAAAATTTAGGCAGCAAAATGCGTTGTTGATAAATGCAAAAAAATTTTTTTTCAATAAAATGCTATAGAGAAAAAGAATAAATAAAATATATGATTGAATATTAAATTAACTTAGAAACAAAACCAACATTATAAATTAAAATAATAAAATTATTTTAAACGTCAAGACGCTAATTAAATTCAACTAAGAATCCGAATTTGTCATTAAATATAATTTGGCATTATATTTAAAATCTCATTCAAAAATTTAATGGGTGAGGGAGAAGGGTTCAAATAACTCTCCCTATAAAATAATTAAATCAATTTTAAATATCAATATAAAATTAATGATAAAATATCTCAATAATATTAAAACGGTAAAAGAAAATTCCTCCCCAATGAAATAAATAATTCCCAAGTTCAAATAAATTCCCAAGGTAATTAATTTAAATACAACTCCATTGATAATTAAAATCCAAGATAAATAATGAATAAAAGCAAAGGGCAAAATTTTAAAGAAAAGGGAAATTTGAAACCCCTCAAGTAACAAAAATATATCCTCACAAATTACCCTCAAATAAAATAAAAAGGAATATTGTTTTCTAAAAATAGAAAACCCTAATTGATTAAAAACTCAAGTGTTCAAAATGAAACCTAAATCATTCTCTAATATTTTCCTCTTCTCTAATTTGACCTAATTCCATTTCTCATTTCATTTTGCCCTAATCTCTTTTGTTTTCTTTGTTTTCTCTTGTTTGTGAGCAAGTTAGGTTTTGGAGGCAGCCATTGAAGAACTCACAGAGGTGAGCTCAAGGGAGATTTCATTTTGTTTTATTTTGTGTATGCTGTCGGAATCTCTCTGTAATTACATTCATTTATTCTTTTTTTGTTTGAGTTGGAGACAAGGATCAATGAGGGGAGAGCCGATGGCGGCGGTGACAGTGAAGACGGCACAGGTGTGAGGAGGGTAGTGAAAGGGATGGATAGAGGAGTGTTGGAGAGGAGGTGGATAGTTCGCGGGTGGCAGAGGTCACGTTAGAGGTAGGGGAGGCGGCGCTGTGTGGGGCGCATAGGAGGGAGGTGTGTTGGCCGCGGAGTGCGGCAGGAGTGGTGGTGGTGGAGTGGGGATCAAGCAGCACAGGGGGTGGAGGTCACAGAGGCGGTGAGAGGGGAGGTCTGCGGAGCACTGGCGGCAGGGTACTGTGTGCGGGCAGAAGGGGGTTACGGGGGCTTGAACTGTGGGGTAAGGGGGCTGTGTGGTGTGGGGTGTGGGGGAGGCGATGCCTCCACCACACCCCCTTCTCTTTCTGTTGTGCGGGGGACTGTGGGCACTGCCCACAGTCCGCCCTTCTCCCATTTTTTTATATTTTTTTGTTTTTTTTAAAAAAAAAAACCAAATACATCTATCCTTAATGATGTATATTAATTACATATATTAATTTCTTTTATATTTTTCTTTCAAATGATATTTAGTATATATATATATATGTATATTATATGTTTTTTTTTTGAATTTTCCAGAAATACATTCTCTTTTTTTTTACAGTCCAACTTGTATACATAATGTATATACAATTTTTTTTTAATACCTTTTTTTTTTAAAGAAACTAACTTTCCAAATTCTGAAATACAAATAGATAAACAAAATAGTTAAACATATAGTTATATTTTCTTCAAAATGTTTAGAACATAAACTAACTTGCAACTAGTACACATTTACACCACTAACACCTTTCTGTATTTTTTTTTTAAGGCATAAATGTAAATACATAATATATATTTTGTTTAAAAGGGAAGCAGCAAGGTAGGAGACTAAATTTCATATAATTTTCAGATAGCTTTCCTTTCTTATCCAACAATAACCACCAGTAAAATAACAGTTCAAATAGACAACAGAAAACTACCAAAATACTTTATTCTCTTTTTTCTTTCTTGCATTCACTAAAATTTCCTTCACATGTTTATATATCTTTTGCAAGGATTAATGACAGAGAATAAATCCACCCAAGCATATATTTTTTTGAAAGAACAATGTCAGAAACTTAATTACATTTATTTACACATGCATTTCTCAACACAAGGACTCCTTCACAAAGAGGAAAATAAAAACTTTCTGATAAACTAAAAGAGAGGTTCTCATAGCAACATTTACAACATCCAACTCCATTAATTCACAAATAGGTCAAAATATATACAATAATGCCATAATGGCCATGGCTCCAACAGCCAACACAAGAGACTATATGAACACCAACTTGAGCTCCCAAAACAAGCTTTATCTCTTTTCTTAACAACCTGCAACTAATCACAACAATAAGACAACAAAAACCAGCCACTACGAAAGGAAAAGCTCTCCTCCCTACCGTAGACCCGCAAGTGGGTCACCCCTGAGCTAGGGAGGTAGGGATTTTACACAGGGTTTCATTCCACAACAAAAGCAACCACAATAACACAAAAATAGAACATCCCCATAGGTTTTACACATAACTTAACTCATATACATGAGCTCAGTGAGGGTAGGGAATAGACCCCTCAAATTAAAAGGGCTCCCAAATGATAAAAATCTAAACACATGGCCTCAAGCCAAAATCATCAAAACACCACCATCCTCCAAATCACAAATACTCCATGGCATTCTTGCCATCCAATAAATCACAACCCATGGCCTCAAGCCAAAAATCTCCATAACACCAACCTCCACAAATATCACATAAAATCTCCATGGCACTCTTGCCATTCAACATTCTCCTCCACAAATAAAAGCCCTCAAGGCACAAATACAACTGTGGGAGAGCCCCCAAGGATGTTCCTTTCCCCTACCCATACAAGTTGAGCATTACCTCCATTGGAGGTGCTCTCACCATAACACCCATCCCAACATCACAATGCAAAACAACAAAACATCCACAAACTAAACCACAACACATTATACAAGCAAAGTTGAGATAACAAGCTAACAAGCCTACCTTACAAGCCCCTTTAATGGAAGTAGTTTGGTGAAGAGCTCCAAGCCTTCCCAAGCCTTCCAACTTCAAGAATTTCTCCAAACTCCTCCAAACTAGAAAAGAAACTAAAATTTGCAAGAACTCTCAAAAATTGCAAGGAATAGAACTAGAAAAGAGAAGAACTGAAAGAAGAAGAAGAACCCCCACTCCTCAACAAGAGGAGCTATTATAGGCCTTCAACTTGGCCTTGAGAGAATGAGAAGGTGACATTTGTCACCATCTCCTCCCTCCTCCAAAGCCACTTGTAAGAGTGAGAAGGTAAGAGGATGACAAATGTCCTCCTCTCACTCCACCTCCATCTCCACCTCATCCACTTGTGCTTCCACACAAGTGGGAGGGGGACAAATGGTGAGTTGGATTCCCACTCACACCTCCAAGAAGATAATGGTCTTGATGTTAGATCTAGGGTACACAACTGAGAGGGGGGGTGAATCAATTGTACAAAAACTTGCTTCTACTTCAAATACTTAATTCTTCTTGTTATTTAATAGTATATCAATTAACCATTCATGAAAGCATAAAGCATGAACACAGGAGCAGATAAACATCAACACATTAAACACCAAGATTTTGACATAGAAAACCTGATTAAGGGAAAAACCACGGGGTGATTAACCCAAAGATTATTCTCAGTTAGAAGAATAAGAAAAATGGATGGCACATGCCAATTAGGACTCACTGCCTGAGCACACTACTCAGAAAGAGGCACACTGCCTACAAGAGACACACTGTCTACAAAGTGATAAGAATCACAAACTTGAGCTAGAGATTGACATCTTTACCATGCCTGGATCAGTTCCATTTAAGCCCAAAACTCCTACTCTACCTTTCGCACTTTTCTTTGCTATATCACACTCATCTACTCAACAACACACCTTAAAATGAATCTAAAAACCTTTATTTATACAAGGCATCAACTTAGGAATAACCATCTAAGTTGGCAATCATTCACAAGAAAATTTGCAAGATGAATAACTCATCCGGTCGGCCAGTCAGAACAAGAACATCTTCATCCAGAAGAATATCTTCAATTCTGGGCTCTAACACTAATGCGAACTGACAACACAACCTCAACACGATCCAATAATCTTCACAAGCTTGCCTGAATGACCAAGTACATCCGCACTTCCTCTTCTTATTGGAATCTCTTCTCCTCTTCATCTAGAACTTCAAGAACACAGTCTGTCGCGACTGTCAAACTGAAACAGGTTCCTTCGAACCTCCAAACTATGTACAAACTGAGATGACACATCACAAGGACATCCCAAACACTCCTTCCAATCCGCAGAGTCTGACAATGCACCTCGGGATCTCACCGAACCTTTTTGTAACAATCTGTCACTCCAGAGCATCTCCTGGAACCGGTTCTACTTGACCGATCACAACTTCATATCTTCATGTGGACCTTTGAAATCTTAACTGGATCATCTCAAGACCCATGTCTATAAACCCTTTAATCTGCATCCTCTAATTCTCAACCTATTGAGTACATTTGCCTTCTTCTCATCACTATTCTTCACTATTCCTGATTGAGACTAATTTTCTTAATATCCTCAGCACACAGCTCATCCAATCCTTCTTACCAATGCAATATGAGTATGTTGACATCAATGACAACACTAGTTAACCTCATACTTGCAACAATCTCCCCCTTTGTCATTGATGGCAACATATGATGTGAAACAACCATCAAGACAAGAACTTCTCTTTTCTGTCACAGCTCCCTCTATCAACAACAACTCTTCACATGTCTTCTCTTCCTTT
This sequence comes from Cunninghamia lanceolata, assembly GCA_027924645.1. Classification (NCBI taxonomy): domain Eukaryota; kingdom Viridiplantae; phylum Streptophyta; class Pinopsida; order Cupressales; family Cupressaceae; genus Cunninghamia; species Cunninghamia lanceolata. The sequence goes on along the minus strand of BSBN01000165.1, from coordinate 4,335,387 downwards.
ACTGCTCCCCCTTTGATCATCAACCACTTGTTTTTCACATGTCTTCTCTCCCCCTTTGACATCAATGGCAAAAGGGCTCATACTTGCAATTCTAACACATCAGAATTATACCAGCTGCTCCCCCATAGTAGCAGCTCCCCATCATCAATCCGGATCACAAGATATGACTGTGATATCCACCAGACTAATGCACATCAGTGCATCCTAGTTCATCACTAGAGGGGCCATGACCCCTAACTTCTCCCTGACATACTCAAAAGAGTCCTTGGGAAGAGGTTTAGTAAAAATATCTGCAATCTAATCCTTGGAGGGTACATACTCCAGTCTGACTTCATCCTCATTCACTTGTTCTCTCAGAAAGTGAAACTTGATAGATATGTGCTTGGTCTTAGAATGCAACATCGGATTGTTAGAAATATTTATTGCACTTGAATTATCACAGAAAATTGTGATAGGCTTCTCATATTCTACTTTAATGTCTCTTAACATTTGCTTCATCCATAAAATTTGAGTGCAGCTACCTACTGCTGCAATGTATTCTACTTCAGTTGTAGACAGAGATATTGCCTCTTGTTTCTTTCTTAGCCAAGAAACCAATCTTCTTCCCAAAAAGAAAGCTCCTCCACTTGTACTCTTCCTATCATCCACATCTCCTGCCTAATCTGCATCTATATATGCATGAAGAGAAAAATTTGGATCTCTAGGATACCATAGACCATACTCAACTGTTCCTTTCAAGTACCTAAAAATTCTTTTGATTGCCATGACATGAGATTCTCTGGGATCAACTTGAAATCTTGCCACTAGACCAATAGCCTGCATTATATCTGGTCTAGTTTGAGTGAGATACAATAATCCTCCAATCATTGATCTGTACTTGGTCTGATCTGTCTCAGGAGAGTCATCATCTTTGCTCAACTTACATCCGGTTTCCATAGGAGTGTTCATTGGCTTTGAATCTTCCATTCCAAATTTCCTCAACAATTCTTTCACATATTTGGTCTGAGAGATAAAGATGCCTTTCTTTGTTTGAGTAATTTGCAGACCCAAGAAGAAATTCATTTCACCAAGCATTGACATTTCAAACTCACTTTTCATTTGACTTGCAAAAGTTTTACACATACTGTCTTTTCCTCCAAAGATGATATCATCAACAAATACTTCAACAATCAAGATGTTTTCATTATCTATTTGGGAATATGGATTACTGTTAGTAGTACCTTTGTTGAAACCAATCTACACAAGATGTTTATCCAACCTTTCATACCATGCTCTTGGAGCTTGCTTCAATCCATACAGTGCTTTCTTCAACTTGCAGACCATATCATCATGATCAGACAATTGAAATCCATCCGGTTGTTCAATGTATACTTCTTCTTCCAAATCACCATTTACGAAGGTAGACTTGACATCCATCTGATATACCTTGAAGTCTTTGAAGGTAGCAAATGCAAGAAATAATCTGACTGCTTCAATTCTTTCCACTGGAGCAAAGGTTTCTTCAAAATCAATTCCTTCTATTTGAGAGTAGCCTTTGCAGACCAATCTGGCTTTTTTTCTGATTACTTCACTAGCTTCATTTAGTTTGTTCCAGAAGACCCATTTGGTTCCAATCACATTCTTGTTTCTAGGTCTAGGAACAAGATCCCAAGTGTGATTTTTCTCAATTTGTATCAATTCTTCCTCCATTGCTTTAGTCCAATTTTCATCATTGCAAGCTTCATTTATTGTCTTAGGTTCAATCTTTGAAATCAGACAACATTCATCTAAATTTTGAGTAATTTTCTTCCTTGTTTGTACCCCTTTGCTTTTGTCACCTATGATCTAATCTTTAGAGTGATTTAGAATTACATACCGTGGAACTTTGGGAGTTTCTTGCACTACTATTTCTTGACCAGGCTCATCCAGACAAACTTCTTCTTCCTGATTTACCAGATCAGTCTGAATCTGACCTTCAGGAGAGGATTGAGTTCCTTGAATCAGAACATCATTCTAATCATCTTCATCATACTCATAAAACCTTGAGGACTTCTCAATTCCTTCATCAACCTTCACATTTGTACTTTCTATCATCTTTCTCAGTATCTTATTGTAACACTGGTATGCTTTGCTTTGAGTGGAGTATCCCAAGAAAATTCCTTCATCACTTCTAGCATCAAACTTTCCTAAATCTTCATATCTTTTAATGTAACACTTGCTACCATATACTCTAAAATATCTCACAGTAGGAGTGATACCAAACCAAAGTTCATAAGGAGTCTTACCGGTATTGCTTCTGATTTGAACTCGATTGAGAGTATAGACTGCAGTGCTGACAGCTTCTCTCCAAAACATTTGAGGAACATTTGCTTCTATCATCATTGTCCTGGATGCTTCTTGGATGGTCCGGTTCTTTCTCTCAACTACTCCATTCTGCTGTGGAGTCCTAGGAGCAGACAACTGTCTCTTTATACCATGCTTCTCACAAAAGTCTATGAATTCATCGGATGTGAATTCACCACCTCTATCAGACCTCAGACATTTCAATTTTAATCCAATTTGATTCTCTACCATAGCTTTGAAGATTTTAAACTTCTCAAAGGATTCTAATTTCTCTTTTAGAAAGTTAACCCACATCATCTGGGAATGATCATCAATTAGTAACATGAAATATCTATCACCTTGCATACTCTTGATTCTTGTCAGACCACATAGATTAGTATGAACTAATTCCAATAATCCGGTAGAGGACTTATCCTTGCTTTTGAAGGAGACTCTACTCTATTTACCTAGCTGACATTCTTTGCACAAACTATTTGTAGGTTTCACCAATTTTGGAAGATCTCTTATAGCCTGAATATTGCTTATCTTGATGATATTATCAAAATTTACATGACACATCCTTCTATGCCACAACCAACTCTGATCAACTTGAACAAACAGACAACTTTTATTTGAACCAACTAGATGGAAGATATTACCTTTTGTTTGAGTACCAGATGCAATCTCAGTTCTGGAGCTTTCAAAGATCCCGCATCTTCCATTCTTGAACCAGAGATCATAACCTTTGTCCGCCAACTGACCAACACTGAGAAGATTGTGCTTCAATCCTTCAACATATAGTACATTACCATTTTTGCTCTTTCCATCAAAAGAAATAGTTCCCCTACCTCTGATTCTGCCAGCAAAATTATCACCAAACTTTACCATTCCTCCTTCATACCTTTCCAAATCTAAGAACTCGTTCTTGTCACCTGTCATATGGTGAGAACATCCACTGTCAATAACCCAATCATCCTTTTCTTCCACTTGGGCAGCCAAAGCTCTTTCTACAACCTTATGATTGATAGATTCTGAGGATATTGGATCTTCTTCCTTGATGGCAATAAACACCCATTCATTTCTGAATTTGTTTGCTATTTCTGATTCATCATCTATTACTCCTCCATTATCATCTTCTTCATGAACATAATAACAGTTCTTTTGGAACCTTTGTCTATTAGAATTTGACTTTACTGATCTTTCCAAACATCTTGAAACAAAATGACCAATCTTATTGCAATTGAAGCACTTAAAGGGTAATTTTCCTTCATACTTACCAGATCCTCTTGGCAGTCTCTTGGCAATGAGGGCTTCAAGATGAGCTATTTCTACTTCTTCCTCTTCCATGTCTTTCCTTGCTTGATGATATCAAGATAGCTTCCTTGAAGAGTTTTCTCCCAAATCAAATCTTTGTTTGCCTTTCACATAGGCACTGGCTTTGAATGCAGATTCAGTCTTGGGGGGATCATCTCCAAACTCAGTCATTTCAAATGTAGCCAGTTTTCCAGCCAATTGCTCTCTTGTGACAGTTGTATGGGCTCTGAATTCATCAATGGCAACAACCTTGATTTTGTAGGCAGCAGGAAGGGATCTGAGAATTTTGCAAACAATTTCATTTTCATCCAGAACTCCACCAATATTCTTGATTCCACACACTAGCTCATTTACTCTTGGCATAAAGGTAGTGATATTTTCATCTTCTCTCATCTTCAATCTTTCAAATTTCCCTTTGAGACTTTGCAACCTTGCACTCTTAACAAACTCATCTCCTTCATGCAGAAGTTCCAGTTTAACCCAGATCTCATATGCAGTTGGTAGGTCAATAACATTTGAGAGTTCTAAGTTAGTCAATGCGCTAAGAAGAGCTTCTTTAGTCTGTAGATTATTTTCAGCATCTGTGATTTCATTCAGAGTTGTCAGACCACCTTGTGGAGGTACATATGGTTTTGTGACCATGGACAAGTATGCTTTTCCCATACACTCCAAGTGACATTTCATGCGACCTTTCCAGAGAGAGAAGTTGGTTCCATCGAACTTCAGACTATCCTTCTTGTATGACAACATCCTGGATCTCCTCAAGCGGTTAAGCTCCTTTCAGAGGAACTTGGCTCTGATACCAATTGTTAGATCTAGGGTACACAACTGAGAGGGGGGGTGAATCAGTTGTACAAAAACTTGCTTCTACTTCAAATATTTAATTCTTCTTGTTATTTAACAGTATATCAATTAACCATTCATGAAAGCATAAATCATGAACACAGGAGTAGATAAACATCAACACATTAAACACCAAGATTTTGATGTGGAAAACCTAGTTAAGGGAAAAACCACAGGGTGATTAACCCAAGGATTATTCTCTATTAGAAGAATAAGAAAAATGGATGGCACATGCCAATTAGGGCTCACTACCTGAGCACACTGCTCACAAAGAGGCACACTGCCTACAAGAGACACACTGTCTACAAAGTGATAAGAATCACAAAATTGAACTAGAGATTAACATCTTTTCCATGCATGGATTAGTTCCATTGAAGCCCAAAACTCCTGCTCTGCCTTTCGCACTTTTCTTCACTATATCACACTCATCCGCTCAACAACACACCTCGAAATGAATCCAAAAACCTTTATTTATATAAGGCATTGACTTAGGAACAATCATCTAAGTCAGCAATCATTCACAAGAACATTTGCAAGATGAATAACTCATCCGATTGGCCAGTCAGAACAAGAACATCTTCATCCGGAAGAATATCTTCAATTTCGAGCTCTAACACTAATGTAGACCGACAACACAACCTCAACACAATCCAATAATCTTCACAAGCTTTCCTGAATGACTAGGTACATCCGCACTTCCTCTTCTTACTGGAATCTCTTCTCTTCTTCATCCAGAACTTCAAGAACACAGTCTGTTGCGAATGTCAAACTGAAACAAGTTCTTTCAGACCTCCAAACTATGTACAAACTAAGATGACACATCACAAGGACATCCCAAACACTCCTTCCAATCTGCAGAGTCTGACAATGCACCTCCGGATCTCACCGGACCTTTTTGTAACACTCTGTCACTTCGGAGCATCTCCCAGAACCGGTTCTACTTGACCAATCACAACTTCTTCATATCTTCATATGGACCTCTAAAATCTTAACTGGATCATCTCAAGACTCATATCTACAAACGCTTTAATCCGCATCCTCTGATTCTCAACCTTTTGAGTACATTTGCCTTCTTCTCATCACTATTCTTCACTATTCCTAATTGAGACTAATTTTCTCAATATCCTCAGTACACAGCTCATCCAATCCTTCTTACCAATGCAATATGAGTATGTTGACATCAATGACAACACTGGTTAACCTCACACTTGCAACACTTGAATGGTGCTCCCACTCACTTGGGAGTTTGGGAGGACTCTTGGAGACCTCCCAAGTCTTCCTTGGGAATGATTCCCAAAACTTTACGATGAGAGATGAGTCCTTCCCAAGGCAAGGACCATCCCCCATCTTCCCTCTTTTCTAAATTCGTCACTTTTACTCAACCATGGTTTAGGGTGACCTAAGGTGAGTCAAAACTAGGGTTAGATAATCCAAGTTGACCCTAGACTCATGGTTGACCACCTAGGGTAACTTTTGGGACCCTAGGGTTCATGAAGGGGTTAAAAATCCACATTTAAATGGCCTAAAAAAAAATATAAATACCAAGTGGTATAAATCAAATAAAATTATACAACACTTATTGTTAATCAATTTTAAATAAACAAAAGGGTAATAAGGCTAAAAATAAATAAAATTAAATCAAGCACTATAATTCATCATTCAAATTCATATGTGATCCTTATCCCTCTTGGGAATGGATCAGCTTTACAGGGAATAACATAGTGTGAATCCTACCTCCGATTTCCCATGGCTAGGGAATGTAAAACCTACACATCCCGATCAAGTGTTAGTTCTATCACGAAAAGTGATAGCTGAAGCAACTAGAATTAAATTCACACAATCAAATACCGCAATAACATCAATACATAAATCCAATCACATGTCAATTAGACCACATCACATCAATAACTAGAGTCTCATCTCAAAACATCATCAATTATATAACTCGCATGTCAAATCACAAAGATAGCATCACTATGATCAAAACGAATCGCATATGTCAAATCAATGTCCTAACATAATCAGTGGATCAAATCAAGTCTACAAAATGAAGCATAGTCACTAAGGTCTGATAATGTCATCTACCGAATAGCATAATGATCAAAATATGGAAGGTAAAATATTTGGCCTCACAGTATCCCTCTATCCACTTGTTCACTATTTCAGTTTGTCCATCAATTTGTGGATGGTAGCTTGTGCTGGATGTAAGTTTAGTACTTGTTAAGTGAAAGAGCTCCTTCCAAAAAGAGCTATGAAATCTGCTATCTCTGTCACTAACTATGTTTCTAGGTAGCCCATGCAATTTGAAAACTTCTCTAAAAAATAATTCCACTACTTGTGGTGCTTTAAATTCAGTTGTAATAGGGAAAAAATGAGCATATTTTGCCAATCTATCTACCACCATATAAATACAATCCTGACCTTGCCCCTTGGGTAAAACTATAATGAAATCCATGGAGATGCTCTCCCATTTCTGTTCAAGTATGGGTAGTGGTTGTAGAATCCCTGCAAGATAAAGTTGTTCACTCTTATTCTGCTGACATACCATGCACTCCTTAATGTGGCTATACACATCCTCCTTTAGCCCTTTCCAAGCAAATCTCTCATAGATCTACCTATAAGTCTTGTAATATCCTTGATGACCCACAAGTGGTGTATCATGAAAGGCCCTTAGGATCTTCTCTTTAACCTTGGATTCAGGCACCAAATAGATCCAATTTTTGTAATAGATCAGCCCATCCATCAGCACATACCTATGATCCTCGACCAACTCATCCGAGATGTTAGTAGAAAAGGGATTTTTTGCATACTCAGCAATGATGGACATCTTCCAATTAGCTGAAATAGTTGACAAAGAGCATAAAGTAGGCTTCCTAGAAAGTGTATCTGCCACCACATTATTCTTCCCTTTCATATACTCAATCTCAAAATCATATACTTGTAATCTACTTAGCCACTTCTGTTGGTGGTCATTCAAGTTCTTTTGCTCTATAAAAAACTTGAGACTATTATGATCTGTCTTTACTATAAACTTCCCACAGACAAGTATTGTCTAAACTTTTCCAGTGCATGCATTATTGCCAACATTTCATTATCATAAATAGAGTATCCTCTTTCTAAATTGCTCAATTTTCTACCCTCAAAAGCTATGGGATGTTTATTCTGAGTGAGGATAGCCCCTACACCCTCCCCTGATGCATCACATTCTACTACAAATGGAAGAGAAAAATCTGGAATTGCAAGCACAAGGCAAGAGCTCATTACCTCTTTGAACTTATCAAAAGTTTGTTGTGCTTCTTTTGTCCACATGAATGCTCCTTTCTTTGTCAAATCAGTTAATGGAATAGAAAGTTGTGAAAAACCTTTCACAAACCTTCTATAGTAACAACATAGTCCAAAAAAACCCTTTAGCTATATGAGATTGGTAAGTGGTGGCCAATCTAGGATGGCTTGAGTTTTTTGCTGATCTACCTTGACTCCTTCAGCACTAATGACATACCCCAGATATAAAATTTTAGTCACCCCAAACTCACATTTGGACATTTTGGCATAGAAAGATTGCTGTTCTAAAATCCCCAAAACTATATCTAGCTGCTCCAAATGTTCTTTCCATGTTTTGTTGTATATCAAAATATCATCAAAAAAGACTAGCACGAATTTTTAGAGTTGCTTACTGAATACCTGGTTTATGCAAGATAAAAAAGTAGCTAGAGAATTAGTGAGGCCAAAGGACATGACTAAGAACTCAAAGTTCTCGTAGTGACACCTAAAAGTTGTCTTTTCTATATCTTTCTCCCTCATGCGAATTTGGTGGTATCCTAACCTTAAATCAATCTTTAAAAAATAAACTGCTCCATGTAACTCATGTATGAATTCATCTATTCTAGGAATGGGGTATCTATACTTGATTGTTTTCTTGTTTAATGTTCTGTAATCTATACACATCCTAAGAGTGCCATCTTTCTTTTTCACAAGCACCACTGATGAAGCAAATGGGCTAGAACTAGGCCTGATGAAACCCATATCTAAGAGCTCTCTAATAGTCTTCTCTATCTCCTCCTTATAACCTCATGGGTGTCTGTAAGGAGTTGTAATAACAGGTTTTGCACCCTATTCCAACTTAACCACATGCTGAAATCCTCTATCTAGAGGTAAACCTAGAGGTGGATCATTGAAAACAATACTATGCTTATCCAAAATTTCTTGAATCTCAAAATGAAATTTACCTTTTTCTTGTGGGGAACTCAAAGGATGTATCAAGCATGTTGCATCCCAAGCTACTTGCCCTCTCCTAAAAGTCCTCTCCATCTTCTTCACAATTACTACTCTTGGTGCTCCACTTGAAAGGCCTCTTAGAACAATTTCTCTTCCATCTGAATGGAATTTGAATTCTATAGTTTGGTAGTTTTGGTAATAACCTCCAATGGAGTACAACCATTGCACACCCAACACCACATATGTTTCAGCAATACCCACCACATAGAAATCATCACTTAGATTATAATCTCCCATAGTAATGTTGAGCTACTGAATCACTTTCTTACAAGGCATTGTAAAACCATCAGCAACTATGACATTAAATCCTTCAAACTTAGTTTTCAATCCCCTCTTCATCACATATCCTTCATCAATGAAATTGTGGGTAGCTCCACTATCAATCAACACAGCCATCCTTTGTCTTGCTAGGACTCCTCGAACCTGGAATGGATGGTATCTAGGGGCTCCTGATAGGGCTACCAAGGAACCTTCTTTGCTGTTTTCAACTTCCACTCCTTCAAAAGTAGGGTCTATAGAGTCATGAAATTCTTCATTCTCCTCAGACTCAGGGTTTGAAGATACTTCAATGAAATGCACCTTTCCCTCACCAAGGCATCGATGGTTAGGGTCCCATGGTTCTTTGCAATGGAAGCAAAGGTTCCTCCTCCTAAGCTCCTTCTTGTCATTGAGGTCTATCTTCTTAGGGGTTGCAGGTGGTACAAGTGATGCAATCTTTTGTATAGGGGCTGGGAAAGTCTTCTTTGTGAAACCACTCTTTTGTTGTCTTGAAAAGAATCCCTTAGATGGTTGTGCCAAGCTCTTCTTGGGAAAAGTGGGTTCAAGATGAAAGCTTCTTCTAATTGCTTCTTGGATTGTGGTAGGTGAAAAGGCTTTGATAAGCCCTCCTAAAGGATCTTCAAGTCCTTCCAAGAAGAGGTAAACAATCCTTTTTTCTGATATGTTAGGTACCATAACAACAATTTTCTGAAACTCATCCACATACTCACTCACCGTAGTCTTCTATTTAATCTTTGAAAGTTCTTTAAAATACTGTTCTTCATCTCTAAGTTCAAAGCGGTCTAATAGCCTCTAGCTGAAATCTACAAATGTATTCACCTGATTGTGATCTTGAGTAATGGTCCCATGATACCATCACTCATAAGCATTACCTTCTAGATGTAAAATTGCAAACTGAATAGCATCTTTCTCAGTCATAGGATTGAGGGTGAGATATGTTTTTAGTTTTTGTAACCATGCTCTATTTAAGATTTTGTTGCTACCATCAAAAGTAGGTGCTACAAGTTTGTTCAGATTACTTTTAAGTTTTCTTTCTCCTCTATCTTGCTCCCTTCTCCTATGTTCCTTACCAAAGATCTCCAAAAATCTGTCAAATGAAATGGCTATTTTATAGGTTTGTGATTGCTTGGAATACTCCTCAAACCACTTAGTTGTTGCCTCAATAGTGATGGCCTCTGTGTTAACATCAGCTGCAACTTCTCCTCCTCCATTCTTCGGTAGAAATATGGGTTCTTTTTGCCTTGACATAGTTGTTGCCTTTCTTCCTCTAGAAGTGCTTCCTTCACCAGTAGCATCTTCTCCATTTTTCTTACTCTGATATGTCTACATTTGTTCAACAATGAGACCCAATCTATCCACAGTGGCTAAAAATCTTTCACCTGCTTCCTCTCCCTTACCTTTACCACTATCATCAGCCATTATTTAAACTTCTTTAGTTTCTTTGTTAGCTGTTAACTTTTTTTGCTCTCTTCTCCAAGCTCTGAGATCTCTTTCACTCAGAAGCATGAATCAAGAAACCCTATAGGATGGAAAGATCATGCTCTGATACCACTAAAATATCCCCAATCTAATTTTTATTAAAACCCCACAAAATCTGAAAGTGACTTTGCATTAACAACACAACTATGCATCACAATATCTAGAAACTAGTGACTAGTTTGCACAATAAACCATCCAAAATATTGCAACACAACTCCAAACCAATTTTATTATTATTTTCTGATGGAAAAAAATATGTGCAGGTCTGATACATAATATTTACCCAGAAGAAAACTATCACAACAAATCCATAATTTTAGTCACAACCCATTAAGAAAAATGCTGAAATATACATAAAATAACTCACTACAGAGCCTCCAAACTCTTAGATTCACACCCAGAACTGATATGGCTGTAGAATGATGCTATAGATAATGTATTACAACATCACACACAGCAAACCAAACCCCATAAAATAGCAAATGTGAACAGAAACACAAACAACTCCTAAACACACTACGAAATCATTACAAAATCCTACAACAAAACAAGAACATTGTACTACTGAATCTTGTCTACACAAATACAATCTCTGAGATAAGATTTCTATATGAACCCAATAACACTACCCTTAGGTTGCTGGAAACTCATGTCCACCGGCCACAAGCTTCGTCTTCAATGGTTTCCCTATCCACTGAAGCTGCACAAGCATCTGCTCTGTAAGAAAGAGTGAGAAAATGTCATTAGCCTCCCAAAATGAAATGTTACATTATTTTATGATGTGAGAAGCCATCTTGAGCATCCAAGATCTCCCATATGCCACTTGGATACTTCAAACAATGCCCACCATCCACTTGTCAAAGGTGCAGTCCCTATTTTTAGCAAATCTCTTCACAAATCTACCCCAAATCTCCATAAAATATTCCCTCTCAAATCCAAATGCCCAAAGGGAATATTTGAGCTCTAAATACATTTTATTTAATATTTATTTGTCCTTTAATATTTGAAAATGCATCGGAACAAACATAGTATTCAATAATTAATTTCCCTCCAAGCTGCCATGTAAAGTGACTTACAATTTTTAGATAGGAGGGACTTACTAAAAATAGAAAATGTTATTTTTGGAAAGGAGACATGACATAATAGTCAAAGATGCTAATAGAATCAAAAAAGGTGCCAAACAGATAGATGTAGGTGCTAATGAAGATGGAAAAAGCACTAAAATAGATAGCAAAGGTGCTAAAGTATATTTAGATGTGCTAATCAAACTAGCCTATGCGCTAACAGAGAACTTAGAGGTTCTAAGTTGTAGAAATTTATACCTGAGTCATAGGTGTTGAGTCTAGAGGCATAGGCATTGAACTATTGCAGAGGATGGGGATACCTACAAAATGATAAGATTATCCTACAAATAGAGACTAGATTATGACCAAGGCTAATAATGGGCTATAAGGTTAGCTATAGAGACTTCCAGACTCAGCAAAGAAGTAAGAAGTATAAGTAGAGAACCCTGAAATGTTAAAACACTAAGGTTAGTTAAATGAAACACACTGAAAACTTATAAAAAGTGAGTTAGCCTATGTAAATAGAATGTTAAAAGGGATGCAAGGCTACTTTTAGTCCAACAGAATGTGAAACGTGCCAAAAATCTGAGACAAAAAATGCTCCAAACAAAGATACTAATAGTTATAAGCAAAAGCACTATTGTAAAGTTTAATTTAAGCGCAAAAGAAAAGAGCATAAGCACTAACAAAAGACCCAAAGGCACTAAGAAAACACAAAAGTACTAAAACACTCAAAGGCATCAACCTACAAAAATAGATAGTGTTAACACATAAACAAAAATGTTGAACTATAAAACATAGGTGCTATTTACCTATAAGAAAAAGCATTAACAAATAGTCAAAGGTGCTAATCCATAACTTGTTAACATAAACACATGAAATTTCTTTAGAGAAAAGTGTTAGTTCTCAAGGAATGTGGTCCCACTACGCGTTCTAGAATGGAGAACAAAAAAATGTGCAATAGCAGAAAAGAACACAAGTTTATACCTTCAAATTCCTGCACAAATCTTCTCACCTAGATAGAGTGGAGGATTGTTGCACCTGAAAAATAGCCTTGGCTATACTCAATGATAATAAGCAATGTGGATTTCTCTCTTAAATCATCATAATCAGGTTTCTAATGGAGGTAAGTGAGAAAGGACGGTATGGAGATAGATATGTAAAATAGTTACACAATGAGGATACTAAGGTTGATGATGGAGATAATTTGACAGCATGGAGCTACAACACATGAGCATGGAGTGAATATTTCTTGGAGAATGTTGGAATTTATAGAATTTTGGAGAGGATTTGATCAATGGTTGAGATTGCATGTTGAGATGGAGGGCTCAGATTGAGAGGTGGTGTGAGCAAAAACAAGTGAGAGGTGAAGAGGTCCAATGAAATTTGGAGGTGGGATGGATGGATTAGATTTCCTCCCAAGGCATCTTTCAAAATAGAGGGTTGGGATTAATTTAAGAGTTGACTTTCTCTTTTTGACATTTTGTGGAGAGAATTTTAAATTTGGATTTATTTGCGAGAGGTGATGACCGATGTGGATGATGACACATGGCAGGTTAACTAATTAAATAATTAGGATTATTTAATTAGTTGTGGGAAGGGGATTAGATGGATGTTAGGATTAATTAAATAGGTTTTATTTAATTAATGTAGGGATATGAAGGTTAAAGGGTTAAATTAATTAAATAAAGGAATTTATTTAATTAATTTAGGCTATTGGGGGAAATGATAATTAATTAAATAAAAATATTTAAATAATTTAGGATGAGGGATAATGAAGAATAGATAAATTAATTAAATAAAATAACTTATTTAATTAATTTACACGGTGAAAGAGGGATAAGTTAGTGTGAAAATAGTGTTAGTAGGAAGCGGTAAAAGGTGATGGAGACCTCATCTTTTTCTAGTGTATACACTCCCCTCTCCCCTATCTCTCCCCTCTATCTCTCTCTATTTGTCCCTCTCTCTATATCTCTCAATCTCCCCCGTCTCCCTCTCTCACCATCTCTCTCCCCTTTCTCTTTCCCCCTCTCCATCTCTCCCTCTCTATCCCCAAGTCTCTATCACCCCTCTTCCCCATCTCTCTTTCTCTCTATCTCCCCTCTCTATCTCTCTCCCCCTATATCTATATCTATCAATATCTCCCTCTCTAAATCCCCACCTCTCTCCCATCTATATTTGTATATCCCTCCCTCTCTTTATATCTCTCAATCTCCCCCTCTCTCTCCTTGTCTCTCTCCCCTATCTCTTTCCCCCTCTCTAACTCTCCTTCTCTATCCCTATCTCTCTATCTCCCCTCTCTCTCTCTCCCCTCTCTTGCTATCTCTCCCTCTCTATCCCTATATCTCTATCTCACCTCTGCCCCATCTCTCTCTCTCTCTCAATCTTACCCCCTCTCTCTCTCTCCCTATCTCTCTCCCCTATCTCTTTCCCAATCTCTATCTCTCCCTCTCTATCCCCTCTCCCCCATCTCTCCCTCTCTCTCTCTTACTCTCTATATCTTTCCCTCACCCCTATCTCTCCTTCTCTCTAACTAGATCTATCCCGCTTCTGCCCCTCTCATTATCTCTATCTCTTTCAATCCATCTCCCTTTCTCTCTCTTCCCCTCTCTCTCCCTCTATTTATCTCTCCTTGTCTCCCTCTCTCTATGTGGCTTGACCATATTAATACTTTTTTGCATTTTTATGTGCAAAATAGGACAAAATGCGAGTATGTTTTGTCCTATTTGGACAAACAAGTGGTTTGGCCACTTTTTGGTCACCCATCTCCATGCACACTCTCACTGCCACCCTTTAACTCTTGGCCAGGCCATTTCATGCAACTAATATCTCTTTAAGGCTCTGTTGATGTGTAAAATTGCACGAGTTCCAACACCAACATGGGAAGTTTCAGGAATGTGGGACTTGCTCCCTGAAATAACCTCCAGATTTTAAAGAAGCTGGCTCTTATCTATCTTGTATGGGTTTTGGGAAAAAGGGAAGAAATTAACAGAAATAAAGATACAGTTTAAAACAAATCTATCTATGGCAATGCACCTGAATAATAAGTATCTCTTTCAACTTAAGCACAATGAAGCTATTCTCAAGATTTAGTTACATTAAAGAGCAAATGTTGCATGGTTAACATAAACAGATATAATGAATAAACTCAAAGGCTCATAAATAGACAATTTACAATGACACATAAAATATCAACCAAGGCACAGAACTCTGTCTTTCTCATTAATTTTGCAGCAACATAAGAGGCACAGATACATGCATAGTTACATTTACTTCCTGAATCACAAATAACAGAATAAAGGCAAATGATATTAACTGGTCACAACAAAAAGTCTCAAATCTCTGATAGAAAATATCTCTAGCGAAACTATCTATGAATGAATCACTATATCTCCATCCCTCGATGTTACATATTTATAACACAGGATCGACTCTAGATCATCTGCACGATCGAATCCCAATAGTCTAACCAAACTGGAGCTAATTGGAAGTCTCTGACACTTAAAAAAAATCTTTTGGATCTGCAAACGGTTACAAAAATTGCAAGTATATTGGCTGTGGCAAAAACATGTGTGGCACATCTCCTTCTATAGGGAAAAGACACTTGGTGACCCCCGCACTCTTTAAACAATGAAAATCTAAGACACATGGCAGTGTCCACATATAACTTGAAACTTCTTCATCTCTCGAGAGAAATAGGAAACTGACACATGGCGGCATCCACAACAACTAGAAGTAGATATGTGTCTTTATCCACACCTTCTTGCTGAATTGTGTCTCTATATTCGGGTGGCCCTTGCTTGTGATAAATGTCACGATCTGCTACACTGAAGCTTAAAGACACAGTTAGGAAAGGGTCCCACAACTCTTCACTCATAAGCTTTCAAACAGGGACATGTGGCAGCATCCGTGGCAAAAACTAACCAGTATGTGGTAGCTTCCATAGCCTTCTATCTGATACATGGTGGCTTGTGCAGCCTTCTTGTTACATTAGAACCTTTTTGAGACTCATACGGAGGTTGACACATGTCAGGCTCCGCAAAACCAAAAAAAACATTTATTTATCATTGGAAGAAAGGGCTAAAAGCTTTTACTTGGGTGCCGCATCCACCACATGGCACGATCCACATCACTGAATATTTACACTAGGGTCCACCTCCCTTTATTACCTTGCATCGAAACATATAGAAACTGATACGCGGAAGCTGACACTTGGCAAGCTCCACGACTACCATAAAAGACACATGGCTTCTTCCGCGGGCACACTGAAACTTTATAACTATGTCTTCGCATGTAACACGTGGCGTCTTCCGCAAGGTCTTAACTTAGAAATGCATAAGAAAAAATTTTCGCTACATGGCACGATCCGCTACAAAGTTATAACTTAGAAACAAAAAGCGGCTTGAAACCATAGCTTAACACTTGGACGATTCCGTGGCATTGGCAAAAAGAAAACTCGCAGCAACTGTAAAATGAAACCCTTGAAAACCCTCACGGCCATCTCAGAAACATTTATAGACACAGAAAATGAAACTCATGGGTGTGCTGCTGAAAACAAAATGTAGAGTTTTATACTCTATAGTTCTTAGCGACTAGTAGGGATTTTGAGCCTGCTCAAAAAGAACCCAAAACTTGGCAAAATATATGTATGTAAAATACAAGACAGGGTCACAAATTCTACAAAGCTGTTTGATAGACAGACCATTATGAATCTGAGAGTCCCTGCTTGCACTGTAAATCCTGGAAGGCAAAATCAAGACTTATAATGTCCTTGTGAGAAAACCTCTGCAGAATCTAAACTGCAGTCTTCAGTTGAAACTCTAATTGGGCCATCGGGATCAAAATAGCTTCTACCTCTTATACTGATGAGGAATCACTTAAACCTTGAAAACTAGATTGATCATTTTGCTTTATCAAAAGTAGGGTCTTAATCTCATCAATCATCAATAGAGTGCTAGCATTTGGAAATGGCGAGGGAAGACCCAGCTGGACCAAGTCTTCTATGTGTCTCTTCATGTCCTTTACTCTTTCTTTGACAATATCCAGGAGCTCCTGGCAGTTTGTGGCAGCTGAATTGCAACTTAGAACTTCATTTACTCTCTTTGCAGCTACCATCCTGTCGTTGATCCCTGCTGCTAACAGAATTTCATCTATTGTGTCATATAGTTTCTTCAGCAATAGTTGAGAATCATAAACTCTCAAAGAGACAATAGACAGAGTGGTTTGAACCGAAGTTTCCACTTTCTCACATAACAGCTATGCATTTAATAGGAAAGTTAATGAGGGACTGAGCTAGATAATCTCCTCAGAGATTCTTTTCCACATTGACACATATAGCTCCTTGACCAGATTCAGAACTCCAGCATTCTGAGGCCTATTAGCTAACTCCAATGTTAGCTGTTTTGTTGTTTGTTGCTCTGCTAAGAGTTGTGCCTGTATTGCAGCAGCAACATTTTGTTCATTCAACAACTTTTGCTGAGACTGTGTAGCTTGTTGTAACCTTTCTTGATACCTCTTCTCTAAGGTGGCCTTTTCTTGCCTAAAAACATTTACTGCAACTTTTTCCTGTGCAAGCACCATCTTTAGAGAAGCATTTTGAGCCACTGTCACTTGATGAATTTGATAGGAAACAATATTTTGCAACTGTTTATTTAGATTCTCTATTTCATATGTTCTAGATTTCAACTCTGTAGCAAGGTTGCTACTATTTTCCTTCTCCTGGGCTAATTCAGTTTCAATCTTCTGCAACCTCCTAGACACCTTTAAGTAGTCAGTTGCAATAGCAGAAGTGGTTTCATTGAGTAGCTCGACCCTATCTTGTGCTTTAAATAGAGACATGTCCATAGGTACTGCATTCATTGCAAAGTCTTGAGGCTGCATCTACTCATTTGGCTTCACCACATTTGGAGACAAATGTGTGACAGTCAGTTGCTGTTGTATAGGGTCAAATAGAAACCTCATATGTGGCACAACCAGACTCTTATTTTCTTTCTTTCTTTTCTTATCCAGCCTGGCTTCTCTAGCCTTCTTTGTTGTATCTGCCTGAGCTTGGAAAGTGGGGGGAGAAGCAATGTACCCCCCAGCAAAGGGATGACCCTGAGATAAACCATAAGGAATATCCAAATGTTGGCTAGGGGAGATTTGGGAAGGTACTCTTCTTGGAATAGAGGGGGAAAAGAATGGCAATGAGGTGGCATGTGAAGACATGGCCTGAGGATTAACAATTGGGGCAAGTGTAGATATAGGCACAACAGAGGTGGTAGGGGATAATAATGTGTGGCTAGCTGGGATTGGCACCCCTATGGTAGAAGAAAGAGACCGAGATGAAAAAGGAGAAGAAACACTTACCTGAGGAGTAGCAGATGTGGCTGATAGTTGTTGTAGCAAAGGTTCTGCTTCTTCATCTGACTCTGGTGGCAGGTTTAGTTTTCTATGCTTCCTTGGTATTTCTCATGTTTCTCCTTCTAATTCATTTTCCTCTACATTTACCACCACTGGAGGTGGCAAGGGTACAAAACTAGAAGCCCCAGTGGCTGAAACTAATGGAGTCCCTCTAGGTGGTGATGATACAACACCCTTCTGTTTCTCTAAAGTACTAAGAGTTTGGGGCTAGGGAGATATAGGGGCTATTGATGAGGCTTGTCTTGTTGCTTGCATTGTATGAGTTGACTCAGCCTCCTCTCTGGACTCCTCACCCTTCTTGTGGATTTTGCTTGTATCAGGGCTAGAAACTAGAGAAGGATGCCACTCATCCCAGATAGACTCCCATCTTTCATCAGTGTCAACCTTCCCAAAAGAGTGTCAACTTAGAAATTTCCTACCTATACTTCCAATAGGCCTCAATTTTCTCTGGCTTCCACTCCTTTCCCTTCAAAGCTTTCTTTAAACCAGTGCCCATTCTGATCTTAGGGTCAAAGGCCTTATGTTTAATATAAAAGGTCTCCCATGGCCTGGGCCCCTCATAAGGCAAATCTGCCAGTTCCACATATAGGTCTGGGGAATCTTCTTTAGGGTTTCTCCTATCTTCCCAAAAGGGATGACCCTCATGAACTATTTTAGCCCCGACTTTGTTGGTTTTAACCCAGGAGGCTATAAAACTGCTTGGGTCGTACTTCCATTTGTCTTCAATAATGAAGAATCCCAAGATGACTAACTTTCGTAGGAATAGGTGCTCAGCATCTTTGACTTCTAAGGCCATGTTCTTTCTAACCCAGGGAATATCATACATTTTCTTCTTCTTTCTCTTGGTGCCATACTCATTATCGACCACAGACACTTGTCGGGTTACTTCTAGAAACGCTACCCTAGGGGTCAAAATTTTAGGGAGCAACATTGGTTCCTCATTGAAGCTATGGACCCTAATGATAGTATTTTGTGCCCCAAAGAAATAATCACATAAGATTGGGCAATTGGTCATGAAACCCTTAATACTCGGTGTCAACCTATGTTCTACAGGTTTAGGGCTCAAATGGCAAAATGTAGGGGCATAAAGAGTTCCCAGAACTCATAAGGGTCTGATGCATCAGATAGCACATGTGTCCATGCAGACACAAGAATGGTTCTATTTTGCCCAAAATTTGGGTCGTACATGTTCAATTGCATATTTTGTGGAAAAATATTGTGGTTCGGATATAACATCAAATGGAACAGATAAGTAGAATACCTGAATACTCCCATGGCTTTGAAATTGGTGAGGTGATCAACCATGGAATAAGCAATTTGTTCTAAAAAATCTAGATGGTATTCCTGCGACTTATCCATAGTCTTCAACCTAAAAATAATTGCAATTTGCCAATCATAGACGGTGCTATCTTCCTTCATCCCAAAAATGAAAGACATCATGGATAGTGCCTCTTGACTGGCCTGGCTAAATTATGCCCTTCCTGTAGGTAGCGAGGGCATCTGTGTGTTCTCCTCTTCTAGCTACAATTCTGAGTTAAGGAACCTAAGCTGGTTGTTGACATTTGACCATGTCTTCTGCATTTTAGCAATAGTGGGAAAAGTGGCCATTTGATCATGATACAGGGCCAGCATGTCTCTTATAGCTTTGGGTGTAATCTACACCATAAAGGGTCCATGTTGACTGGTGCTTGATGGTGCATGAAACAACTCCGCGCATATATCAATTAGGTCAGGGCAGAGGTGCACATTAGGGACTAGGAACTATGTCAACTATGAGGTCTAAATCCTCATTTCAAAGGTCTCAGACTGTCCACTCTTCACCTTTTGAATGCATCTCTGGTGTGCCCCTTCGTGGAGAGCCTTGGTAGATTTTTGAAGGGCTGGGTTGAAAATATCATCTGCGAAATCCTTTACTTTCGCTGGGTTGACGGAGTAACCTACCTTAGGGACTCTCATTCTAGGGTAGGTTCTCTTAGGTTGTACAGGAGCCGAGGCGTAAGACTTGCTTTTTAAAAGTTTGTTAGTTGATTCATATATTCTGAGTCCCTCCTGAGAGGACTGTGCTTCGGCCATGACTGTGTTTGCAGGGAGAATGTAAGAAGCTTTGTCATAGTAATAGATGGAAATGCCACTGGAAAAATACACAGCTAAAAGTGCTTGCTAGGGATTAGAGGCAATAGTAATCGCAGCGAAGAGATAGAAACAAATGAAAGCCACAGTTAGGATTTTTGCTAATTTAATGAGGCTTTTAATGACACATTGAGTCTCATAAATGGCATTTACACTGAGAAAATTGTTAGTGTATCTTTTGAAATCTCCGTAGAAAGGATTGTCAGAAAAATTATGAGAGTGGCTGCAAAAGTGGTACTTTTTAGGATTTTGGGGATTGGAGACAACCTTAATGAATGTGAGATTTTCAAAAGAGAAGGGGCTTGCGCTGATGACATGTGTTCATAGAACACTTATTTAAAGGAAAGCGGGAAAAGAAAGTGGGAAGACAAGAAAGCTACAAAAAGGGAAACTAACTAACTATGGTACATAAGAGTCCCTGATTAATTGAAATGTTTCAAATGGATCCCATTAACAGGAATCTCTTCAAGCTCGCCATCCATATTTTCCAGTTCGAAAGAATTTTGTTGCTTACAGGAATGAATCTTGTAAGGGCCCGTCCATAGTGACTCGAACTTGCTATGTCGGCCTGGCTTGGTAGCTCTTTCATCCCACTTCAAAACCACTGAGCCCACTTCAAAATGGGGATTTAAGGTTTTCTTGTCAAAACAATCCTTGATTATTTTCTAGTGTCTCATTAGTGACTCATGTGCTTTCTCTCTTTTCTCTTGTACTTCCAGCAGTTCAACAAGTCTAACTTGCATTGGGCCATTTTCCTCAATCTCAATTTGTTTCAATCATTGCAAAGTAGGAATCTCTAAGCTTAGTCGCATTACAACTGGCTTACCATAGACCAATTCATGTGGAGACATCTTTGTCACTTGCTTAGGTGTAATTCTTTCAGCCCACATTGTTGTATTTAGCAGCTTATGCCACTCTCTATGGTAGTTGGTCCCAATCCTCTTAATGAGTCTGATTAGGTTCTTGTTAGTAGATTCTACCAGACCATTACCCTGAGGGTAATAATTTGAAGAAGTTTTCAAATAAATTCCATACTTTAATGAAAACTCAGATACTTTTGTCCCCAAAAATGCCTTAGCATTATCTGATATGATGGTACGAGGAGGGCCAAAACGAGCTGTAATGCTTTCCAGAAAGTCTAGTATTACTTTTTTCTGTTGCTTCCTTGAGTGGTACTACTTCACTCCATCTGGTAAAGTAATCTGTGGCTATAAGGATCCATTTGTGTCCCATACTTGACACTAGATTGATCATACCAATGAAATCAAAGCCCCATTGGGCAAAGGGCTCATCTATAATTATGGGGCTGAGGGGCATTGCTGCATTTCTTCTTTTTCCTATATAGAACTGACAGGCTTGGCACTCTTTGACCAACTGATAATAGTCTGTAAATAGAGTTGGCCAGAAGTATCCTGCTTGAGTCACCTTTATGGCAGTGGTCCTTGCTGAAAAATGCCCTCCTAAGGTTTCATGGTGCAACTCATGTAATATTCTTTGAGCCTCATCCTTTTCTATACATCTCAAGAGTATACCCTCAACATTTCTTCTAAAAAGCATATGGTCAATTAATACAAAGTGGGCCCCTTGTTGCCTATAATACCTTCTCTTGTCATGAGAGAGCTTATTTGGGAAAATCCCATATTTCATGAATTGTATTTTGTTTGTGACCCAAGAATTCAGATCAATCTCTTGGATTCTCAACACACTCTCACTTTTTGTTTCTACAGTCACCATTCTCTCCATGTCTTGGGCCATATATTGGCACAAATCTTTGCCTCTTACTAACTTAGTGGGTCTGACCTCCACATCATATTCAAGGATCTTTGTTATCTAGTTTGCTCTTTTTTCAGTGATCTCACCCTCCATAATGTATTCTCTTACACTAGGATGAGCCACTAATATCAAAATTTTATTTCTCGTTACCAAGTGTCTGAATTTCTTAAGAGCTTTGACCATGGCATAGGCCTATTTCTCCATAAAATTGTATCTAGCCTCATATTCCCTGAGTGTCCTAGAGAAAAAGGCTATTGGGTGCTCTCCTTCTTATTGGTCATCTTTCTGAGTCAAAACAACAGCAACACTAAATTCACCTCCACACACATACATTATAAAAGACTTAGAAAAGTCTGGGTTTCTAAGTACTGGGGCTATTGAAATGGCTTTCTTGATCTCCTCAAAAGCCTGTCTCCCTTCTACAGTCCATTTGAAAACTAGGTCCTTCTTTAGCAATAGTGTCATTGGTCTAATTAGGCATGCAAAGTCAGATATGAATCGGCTGACAAAATTGATCTTCCCTAGAAAGGATTGAATTGCTTTCTTATTGACTGGCAGAGATAAGTTCATAATGGCAGTGACTCTCTCAAGATCAATAGAGACTCCTTTTGACACTATATACCCTAACAGTTTACCCTGAGGTACTGCAAAGATACACTTCTTGGGGTTCAGGGATATTCTGAACTCTTGACACTTCTTAAAAACTACCTCTAAATGATCAAAATGATCAATAGCATTTTTAGAGAAAATAGTGAGGTCATCTAGATAAATTAGGATGATTTTGTTTATGAGCTCTCCAAATGCTACATCCATTGCTCTTTGAAAAGTGGCTCCAGCATTTGAAAGGCCAAATGGCATCTTAGCATATGCAAATGTTCCCCATTTGGTAGTGAATGCAGTCTTATGTTGGTCTTCATTAGCCAACCAAATCTGATTGTATCCAGAGAAGCCATCCAGTAAGGAAAATCTTTCTGACCCAGCCATAGTCTGTAAAATTTGTTCCATAGAGGGCAGGGGATAGTGATCTTTCAGAGATGCTCTATTCAGATCTCTGAAATCTACACAGAGTCTTATGTCACCATTCTTTTTCCTTACTGGCACTAAGTTTGATACCCAGGTTGAGTGTTTGATTGGAAAAATTATTTTTTATTCTAAGAGCTTTTGTAACTCATCCACCATTAGAGGTTCAATCCTTGGATTCCCTGGCCTTTGCTTCTGTCTGACTGGTTTAGATCCTTCAGCTAGCTCTATAGTGTGCTGGATGATATCTCTATCATAGCCCTAGAGATCTTCATAGGTCCAGGCAATCACCCTATCATATCTTTCACACAAATCAATTAATCTTTCCTTTTCTTGCTGGGTTGTAGAATTGCCAATCTTCAATTTTCTTCCTTCACTAACCTGGATTTCAGAATAATCTTCTTTATTTGCTTGAAACCTCTTCTTTTCCAGGCTTACATCTTCTAGGTCAAATAAGTTTTCTAAGGTAATCAGTCCTTTAGGGAACTTGTTTGACTTTAGTTGAATTATTTGGTCACCATATGCTTCTTCAATTTTAGGTTGCAACTGATCAGCAAATTCTCTTGACTGTTGTAAAAATGAAAGTACTTGAAAATCATTTTCAAAAACTTGCCAATTTTGGTCATTGTTTGGGATAGTTGGCCTCACTATAATTTTGACTGATTCATTGTTGACTAGTAGATTAGTTGCTGGATCAAATTGTGAACCAATCTGTGCCATTCTATCAGCCTCAAAATTTTGGGCTCTAGGG
Organism: Cunninghamia lanceolata; assembly: GCA_027924645.1. Taxonomy (NCBI): domain Eukaryota; kingdom Viridiplantae; phylum Streptophyta; class Pinopsida; order Cupressales; family Cupressaceae; genus Cunninghamia; species Cunninghamia lanceolata. The sequence continues at coordinate 4,311,756 of BSBN01000165.1, read as the reverse complement.
ACTACTTCAATATTGAAAGCTTCAAAATCATCTATTAGGTCCCAAATCCTGTGCCTATAGGATCTCATCCTTACATTTTTAGCCACTGCCTTTTCTCTTATTTGTTTGACCACTAATTCTAAATCTCCTTTTACTATCAGATTTTTTACTCCTTTTTTCTTGTCTAACATGAGTCCATGCACCAAAGATTCATATTCAGCATCATTATTGGTACAGGCAAATTGAAAACGGATGGCTCTTAAAATTTTCTCACCATTTGGGGCAGTAAGGCAAATTCCTGCTCCAGCTCCATTTTTACTTCTAGCCCCATCAAAATTTAGAGTCCAGATTTCTAAATCCTTTTCAGATTCTTGAGTCTATGGTGTTTCTTTCCTTAAAACATTTGGGATCTCTTGGTCTTCTTCAAATATGACATAAGTGCCTAAACCAATAGAGTCATAATTTCCATAGGGGTCACTTTGCATCATAGTCAACAACTGATTATTCTCTTCCTCCTATTGGTCATGTTCAGTCTAGTCACCTATCTCTTCAACAAAGATTCTTTCATCTTTATTTAGCATAGCATGGTTTGCCTCTAATTTTGGGGTTGGTTCATTTGTGATATGGTCTTTTGATAATGGTTCATATAGTATCTTCATCTTTGTCCCATATTTGGTTCTTAGAATAAGGTGTGACTAATCTAATGACATGTAACCTCCTATCTTGGCTGTAAAATCTCTGGATAGACATAGACCAAATATAGGAGGAATATCTATGAGTACCACATCCTGATTCACAATTATATTAGGGCAAGTGTATAATTGCAATGGGAGTTGTTTAATTTTTCCTATTGTTTGCACTGATTTCCCATCCAACTGCATAACTCATCTAGTAAGTGGCTCATACTTTATCTTCAAAGCATCTTCTATTTGTTTTGGCATTACTGTAGTACTGGCCCCAAAGTCTATCATTGCATTATGCAACAGTTTCTTCCCAACTATCAAAGTCAAATAAAAGGGGTCTGGTTTGGATTTACCTATCTCAAGTGCATTATTCAAAAGGGCTATTATCTGCATAGGTACAATATACTTGAGCTGTAGCTTTTCTTTATCAGTAGGTCCTCTTTTGGTGTCAGTATGTTTAGGCACTTCTTGGCCCTGCAGAGCTTCTTGCAACAGTGTCATTTGCTCATGAATAGCTAGCATGTCCCAGATTGATACATGTGCTGGTGTCCTTTTTAGTTGATCCACTATATTGACAGGTCCTAATGCTTGGGCCTTTGAGTAATAAGGGTACCTTGCCTTCTCTTGAACTTGACCTAAGGCTACTTGATTTTACACAAGCTGGGACATTTCTTGTCTAGCAGCTATGTTCTGATGACCTTGAAAAGGGAGAGCTCCCATGATCTCATTATTAGTGACTTCAGGTTGTTCCATCATTCTCCTCTTTGCTCTGGTATAATAATCTGATTGTACCAATGGCTTCTTGGAAGTAGATGCTTCATTCAAGAACACTGAATCTTCATCTTCAATCCATGAAAATAAATCATGCTAAGGGGCTATTTCCTCTTCCTATTGTAAGGATATTCCTTGCATCTGGGCAACCAGGACTACATTTTGTACACCCAGAGACCGATATTGTGAAGTGTTAGAAGTTACAAATTGTCCTTCTAATCCTCTCTGTTCTGCTATCTTTTGCTATAAATTTCCTCTAGGGCAGTCTCTGGGCATGTGAGCATTATTGCAAGGAAAACACCAAGCATTTGTGCTATCTGCAAAATTATTTTTCCTTGGGACAATTTCCCTATTGGGATTAGGAGGAACAACCTGTAGAGGTGTAGGGACTGTGACTAACTGGTTTGATGGTTGAGGATTAGCTTTCCTTTGAGGGCCTTGATATTGATTTGACTGAAAGGGAGGTCTATTTCCTTGGTATCCTTGATATTGGGGTTTTGGATAAGGATTTTGTTGTCTCTTTAGATTGATTATCTCATTTGAAAAGGTTCTTAAAATGTTCTTGACATCATCCATTTCAGATGATTGAATAGGGGCAATTACTTTAGTAGGCTGCTGAGGAAAAGAATACATAGACACTGGTGGGGTTGTAGGATTAGGGACTTCTTGAGGCAAAGGTAAGGTAATTTCTAGGAACATAGGCATAGGAGGCCTTGGGGGCAACTTTCCAACATCTATTAAATTATTTTCAGCTTTGACTGCAAACTCATAAGCTTCTGGTAGTGTCTGGCCTCCAAGGGATTGGATCATCACTGATATATCTGAGTTTAAAGCTTTAAGGTAAAACACAATAGCCATACCTGGTAGTGGTCTTGCTATGGCAGGGATCCTCTCCCAAGTCTTTTGAAATCTTGAATTGAAATCAGTCATAGCTTCTTGTGGTGCCCTTTTGATGGTGATCAATTGTTGCAGCAAAGAAGATTTATCACCCTTTTCTTTAAATCTTTCAAAGAAAGCATCACCAATCTGATCCCATGTGGATATTGTATTTGGGGTTAAAGATCTATACCAGTCCAGAGCCTTCCCTTTAAAAGAAGTTGCCAACAGTCTTATAGCCACATTTTATTGAGTGATCACATGCACTACACAAACATCAGATACATCTTGCAGATGCTCTTTAGGTGTCTTGAAACCTTCCCCACTAAATTTAAGCAGAGCCTTCAGAGCATTGGCTGGGATAGCATCCCAAGTAGATGGTGGTATTTGAAGAATCAGAGGACTGCCAGTGTTCCAATTTGCATAATTCCTTGGGGCTATAGGTGCTCCCATAATTACTCTTGGTGTTGCTACAAATTGATTCACTCTTCTCCTTGGATTAGCTACCAGTGGTGGCAAAAGAATGCTTGGTCTAGTAGTAGATTTAGCTCTTATTACAGGTCCATAGCTCTGACTTCCTGTGGCTTCCTGGCTCATACAATCTTGATAGAAACTTCAAAGAAATTGTCCCACTGGGTGTGCCAAAAACTGTTGATGTGTAAAATTGTACGAGTTCCAACACCAACATGGGAAGTTTCAGAAATGTGGGACTTGCTCCCTGAAACAACCTCCATATTTTAAAGAAGCTGGCTCTTCTCTATCTTGTATGGGTTTTGGGAAAAAGGGGAGAAATTAACAGAAATAAAGATATAGTTTAAAACAAATTTATCTATGGCGATGCACCTAAATAATAAGTATCTCTTTCAACTTAAGCACAATGAAGCTATTCTCAAGATTTAGTTACGTTAAAGAGCAAATGTTGCATGGTTAACATAAATAGATATAATGAATAAACTCAAAGGCTCATAAACAGACAATTTACAATGACATAAAATATCAACCAAGGCATAGAACTATGTCTTTCTCATTAATTTTCCAGCAACATAAGAGGCATAGATACATGCACAGTTACATTTACTTCCTGAATCACAAATAACAAAATAAAGGCAAATGATATTCACTGGTCACAGTAAAAAGTCTCAAATCTCTGATAGAAAATATCTCTAGTGAAACTATTTATGAATGAATCCCTATATCTCCATCCCTTGATATTACATATTTATAACACAGGATCGACTCTAGATCGTCTACATGATCGAATCCCAATGGACTAACGGAACTAGAGCTAACTGGAAGTCTCTGACACTTAAAAAAAATCTTTTGGATCCACAAACAGTTACAAAAATTGCAAGTCTATTGGCTGTGGCAAAAACATGTGTGGCGCATCTCCTTCTATAGGGAAAAGACACTTGGTGACCCCCGTACTCTTTAAACAATGAAAATCTAAGACACATGGCAGCGTCCGCACACATATAACTTGAAGCTTCTTCATCTCTCTAGAGAAACAAGAAACTGACACGTGGCGGCGTCCGCAGCAACTAGAAGTAGATACGTGTCTTTATCTGCACCTTCTCACTCAACTGTGACTCTATATTTGGGTGGCCCCTGCTTGTGACAAATGTCACGATCCACTGCACTGAAGCTTAAAGACAGTTAGGAAAGGGGCCCACAACTCTTCTCTTATAAGCTTTCAAATAGGGACAAGTGGCAGCATCTGCGGCAACAACTAACCAGTACGTGGTGGCTTCCGTAGCCTTCTATCTGATACGTGGCAGCTTCCACAACCTTCTTGTTACATTAGAACCTTTTTGAGACTCACACGGAGGTTGACACATGTCAAGCTCCGTGAAACCAAAAGAAACATTTATTATCATTGGAAGAAAGGGGCAAAAGCTTTTACTTGGGCACCGCATCCACCACATGGCACGATCTGCATCACTGAACATTTACACTGGGGCCCACCTCCCTTTATTACCTTGCATCAAAACATATAGAAACCGATATGTGGAAGTTGACACTTGGCAAGCTCCGCGACTACCATAAAAGACACATGGCTTCTTTTGCAGGCACACTGAAACTTTATAACTATGTCTCCGCATTCAACACATGGCATCTTCTGCAGGGTCTTAACTTAGAATGTATAAGAAAATGTTTTCGCTACGTGGTATGATCCGGTGCAAAGTTATAACTTAGAAACAAAAAGCGGCTTGAAACCATAGCTTGACACTTGGAGGATTCCATGAAACTGGCAAAAAGAAAACCCGCAGCAACTATAAAATGAAACCCTTGAAAACCCTCGCGGCCATCTTAGAAACATTTATAGACATAGAAACTGAAACTCGCGAGTGCACTGCTAAAAACAAAATGTAGAGTTTTATACTCTATAGGCTCCACTACACATGTGATGGTGTGGCCCCTTAGTTTTGGTGGAGGTCAATAAGGAAGAAATAGTTAATTTATTAATTTGAAATTTGATTTCCTCCTCATGTACATCTATCACAAGGTACTTTTTCTCCATAAATAGTTGTAGAAGGTTAATTTTGGTTCTTGATATTTTGATGAATGGTCCCACACATGAGAGTGTATAGTTAGGAGTCATTAGAAAGCATAAAATATCCTTTGATTTATCATTAGGATGGAGTTTTCTCTTTGAAATAGTTGTAGTGATCATGTTTACATCTACAATGTCCTTTTGAACTCCTAAAAGTTGGACGGGTATTCTTTCCCAAACATGTGCATGTATGGTCAAGGGTCTAAAATACTAATTTCACCCATTTTGAAGTATAATTTTATTCATTGCTTTAGGAACTAAGCAAGGGTTTGAGCTCTACATAAGGGTTTGATTCCATGATGTATTGAATATTATTCATGATCATGTTTGAATATGATATTTTGTGTCTTCTATCTTGCAGGGTCTACAATATCAATAACTAGTGGGGCTATTCTTTAAAGTTTCATGTTAAATTAATATTCTATTTGAGCTTCAATATTTGATTGCCCAATAGGAAACTCATCAAATTTTAATGAGAATAGCATGTATATCACATATTTCATTTTGCCAGAAATAGGCTTGTTATTGATGCATAAACCTAAAGTCTCTTGCATTAGGATAACAAACCATGCAATATCTTATTCTCTAGATCACTAGATTGAAGTCATTGGTTATCACTTTAATGTTCATAAAATAAATGAATGGTGGGGTTAGTAGGAACAACATGATGAGAAATTAGTCACAAAACTATTGTAATGGCTAAGGGATAGCCAACTATGTGTAGGACTTGTTGTGATGTTCACAACATGCCCCATTTTACCCTCTAGCAAAATTAGGACCCTTGCTTTTGCTTTTTGCTTATTTTTTGTCTTGCTTGATGGTAAAGGGAAAAGGGTATGTATTGTGAGAAATGCTTAAAAAATAAAAAATACCCAGTGTTAGAGAAAATAGGAGGTGCTAGTGAATTCTGTGTGAAAAATGATTAAGGGTTGTTTTTTGAACCAGCTTGAAATTCCTAGTATTTCATGAAATATGAAGGTTTTGGTAAAATACAGTGTTAAGTCAAATTTGTATGTCATGTAGAAATTTATTTGCATGTGGGATGCTAAAATGGTTGTATTATGGTGTAGGCAGGTTCGTTGTATCTTATCTTTTGCATGTATACTTAGAATGTTCAAACTTTAAAAGTGCAAAGACAGGCCTGATTAGTTTCAGAGGTTAAGTGAATAAAACGTTGATGTCCGCACTTGTATATCAATAATTTGTATTGTATGTTTAGGCATTCAATATACAAATTAGTGAATATGCATGCTAGAACCTGAAATAAATATGCAATTAGGTTTATAAAGGTTGAAGTCCAAATGAATGTTAAGTGTTATTTGTATGTATAAATGTTTGCATTTAAAATATAGATGCAATGACAAATTTCAAAAGGGAAGTGAAAAGTGATTTAAGTTGGTGGGACCCACAAGGTATTATCATAGGGGTTTTGATATACAAAAGAATTATACATTGATATATGTAAAAGCAGAACCAAAGGTATTTTAAGTACGATGTATAATAGACTGGGCTCCACGTCTTGTATGCATGCTATGATGTATGCAAACCTGATATACAAGAAAGAAAAGATACAAAGATACAATGCCGAAATTAGCAAAAGGGTTAAAATTAGTTGAAACACTAGGTAAGTCCACACTTGTATGTTATAATGTATGTATTACACGTGCATTGCGATAGACAAAAGGTGAATACAAAACCTAAAGCTGTTGAAAGTTGAGAATTGTATGCATAAAGTAGCATACAAAGTCTAAAATGCAAAGGCAGACCTGACAATGATTAGAATATGGTTTATAATAAATTGAGGTCCGAACATGTTTATATATGTATTACGTATTATGCATGTAAACACGATATTCAAAAGGTAGTATACATTGACATATACAAAAGTGGACCCGACAGTGATTTAAATACGGTGTATAAACTAAGGCCCGTGATTTTGTATGTATGTTAAATTGTATGTGTTGGATAAACATGATATACAAAAGGGGTAAGGATACAATACCAGAACTGATATGAAATCAAAATAAAATGGATACAAATTTCAATTCTGTCTTTGTATGTTTGAATGTATGTATCACAGGTACATTACAGAGTACAAACGATAGGTACAAGGCTGGACACGAGGTAAAGGGAAATATGTTTTATAAACTCACATAGATCTGAGATTGTATGTCTTAGGGATTGTATGATTGAAATATACATAGCGATATACAAAGAAATAGACAAAATTTGAAATACAAAGAAAATAGATATAGGAACTAACGCATACAAAGTTTAAAATGCAAAATTCAATGGGAAAAAAGGTGTAATTTGAATTGTATGCATTAATTACCATATTTAATGCACAACTAACATTAAAAATGTAGAATTTGAATGAGATAAAAGTAAAGTGTGACTGTGTTATTTCATAATTGCATTTCAAGGGTAAAATTGTAGAAGATTTCATGGAACGAGAAAAGGTGCTTTGAAAGGCTGGACGAAAATTCATGGAGCAGTAACGGTAAAGGTTGAAATGGTAATTGTGGTTGACATTCATAAGGTCAGAATGGTTGCAAATTATAGGTATGTACATGAAATGTCATTGCATTATAGTTAGATAAAATTAGGGTTAATTACAGTAATTTCATTAAGAAAATGATGCAAATTGTTAGTCATTACTGTAGTTAATTATGCAAGTAGAATTTGATACTGTTAAATTTTAAAAATCTTTATTAGCAAAAGACAAGAAACAATCCTAGGGTAAATGGTAAAAAACATTAAATTGTGGTAAAAACCCTAGAACTATACACAAGCAAGAGGGTAAAAGGTATAATTTCTCTTGGCAGGATGGCACCCAGGCAAAAGAAGGTAGATACTATGGCCGAGGAAGGAGAGAAAGTAAAAAAGAAAAAGAAAACCAAGGAAAGAAATGGTTAGGGAGGAGTTACCACTGGTAAGGGGATACTCATCCTTGATATTTAGTTCAGGAGGAATAGTTACAGATACAAATATTGGTCACTATGATGCAGAAGAAGTGTTATAGAAAGTCATGGCGCTAGATGCCACTGCCGACATGGGTAAGATTTGGGAGAAATGATTGTATAGAGCTGCAGGATTCCCATTAGCTATGGAGGCCAAAGATTTAGTGCTGGAATGCGTAGACAAATATAACTTAAGTACCAGAAAGGTAATGTACAACGGTCAAACTATTGCAGATCTATCTACAAAAGGCATAGCCCAAACTTTTGGGCTAGAGATTAAAGAGCAAATGATGGATATTGATATTGATCAATATACTGCAGATTTTATTAAAAATGATAAGGAATGTAAAACAACTATCTTTTATGGGTGGTATGTAGAGTAGAGAACAAACCCAAAGTTGTTGTAAGGGTGCCTAAGAATTTATACAGGATTGACTTCAAAGAGGAAGCATACTTAATGATCACAATGTTGAGCAGATTAGCTAGATTAAAGGATGCAACAAAGTTTGAGCCATGGATGTTCACCATCATACAATATATTAGAGAAAAGGAGGGAACCATTCATTGGGCTAGAGCTATTAGTATAGCAATAAATAGACAAATAATGGCATTCAGAAAAAATAGACGGTTTTCTTTGTCTTCCTATGTGATTTATGCATGTGCTATTGAAATACCACCATTGGCTAGAATAGACAGAGTGGGTACCTTAGGAAATGGCCCAAATCAAAAGTTGATCTATGATCATTATCCAGATTTATAGGAAGAGAATGCATGGCACAAATATGTCATGGTTAATGATGTTTTTTATATTTATTTAGTAAGAATTCTAATAGGGGATAAAGACAGGAGATTATCAGAGGAGGTAGCAAAGGCTATAAGTTCTTTCAGTTCTTAGTATATATAATTTCCTACATTCACCTATATTAGGACTGATGGATTTGAGGGTAAACCATTCAAATTTCTAAGATATCCTCCAGACCAGTTGATTGTATTAGAATTCTCAAAATAAATTTTGAATGTATTCAGGATGTACAAAAAGAGGTTTGGCAAAGGAAACATCCAGTTCCCTTGGATGATTGGTAATTATTCATGTTATAATGAGGACATTGCTAAGGAATTAGAAAGAGAGTTAAGATATTATGGCTTTGAGGAGTTTGATTTAGTTAGACATTTTGACCCTTTTCATAGAATTGAAAATTACATTAATAAAAAATATAAGCACCAAATCCACATTGAGGATTTTTTGTCAGACTGTGAGAATGAGCAGGAAGTGAGGAGAAGAGCTCATTAGAGATTGACATTGGAGTAGATGAAAACCATGGGGGAAATCAGTGTGCCCCAAGAGGTTAGAGATGATGATAAAATATTACACCAAAGTTATGAAAGTAAGGGAGTGGCCTTGTTCCCTATCAATGAGCCTAATTGGGAGGAGCCAACAGAGACATCTTTAGATGTAATATCTAAATCAATTCTTTTATTTTCTAAAACATGGTTAAGTGATAGGATGGAGGAGCTTAAAGCTCAAGGTGTTATTTCCACTTATCAAAAAAGGGAAAGAAGAGAGAAAGAAAAAAGAAGGATGAGTTAATGTGTTTTTATGAAAAGAGAAGAAAATTTGTAGAGACTACAGTCCTTGATAAGGATGAAAATGCTACACGTTTAGATCCCTATGCTCTTGGTATCATAGTTGCCATTCCTTTAGGGACATTCATGGAGGAAGGAACATCAAGCCAAGTGGCTAATGTGGAACAAATATAAACATCAGGGGTTGATGTAGAACAAGTACAAAGTAAAGAAGTACCATCAGGATAGCATACAATTAAAGTTGTGATCATAGATACCCTAAGAGGGAAGGCACAAATTCCTACTATAATAGTGGATGCTCCATTGGTTGGAGTAAGACAAAGGCATATATCTAAGGATTTTACACCTGAGGAAACAAGACTAGGCCAGATAAAAGTCAAACAAGAGTTGACTAAAGAAATGTTGCAAGAGTCAAAAGGCCAAGAAGTCAAGAAAGTAGGTGAAATTGTGAATATTGATGAAGGGATTAGTGATGAGGAGGAGTCACAATTTGGATCTGATATAGAGGTAGAGGATGAAAAGGAAGAACAAACATCAAAGACTGCCCCTATCGTGGAAGAACAAAGTGCTAAAATGGAAAAGGCACAGAGCCCAATAAAAAGGATGAAAATATACAAGAAAATTTGGAGGCAGTAGATCCTTATGGTTAATTAGTATCACCTAAAATCATAGAAGTGCAAGTTGTTGCATAGCAAGTAGCAGAGGTAGAAATAGAAGAAGGAGAAAACAATATAGAGAAAACAAATGTATCTTCTAGATAGTTAGTACAATCAGAAAAGATAAGTGAAATAGAAAATGTGCAAGTTCAAACTGAGGTGCAGACAGAAGAAGCAATGCCAGCAGGCATTGCAGATACTAATGTTTCAAATGTTTCTAATATTAATATTGAACAAGGTGGAAAAAAGAAGAACTCAGAGGAGAGAAATGAAGAACAAGATACTAAAAGGGATACAGAGGAGGATGAAGAAGAAAAGGAAAATGAAGAAGAAGGACCACAACATCAAGATGATGCATCACCCTCAGTACCACAACAGAGTCCAACTTTGGATCAAAATCCACTGCAACAATAGCAACAACAACAAGAGTTAAGAGAAATAGAAAAACTTGAGGAGGAGGTAATAAATGAAGAGAAGAGGGTAGAAACAAATAGAGAAGCACCATCTTGGTTGGGTTCTAAGGTTAGAAGAGAAAAAATAGAGGTACAGTTGGTTCCTATTGACATCAAAATCTTGTTAGGTAGGCATCCATAGAAAGAAAAGAGAAAAGCTTGAACCATGTTGGCTATAAAGAGAAGTCCATCTAGATTTAGAACTTTAGAGTTAGCTATACCACAAAAGGACAAGGCAAATGGAGAAATGACCCTTGAAGATTATCAACTGATGAATATAGACCTCGGACATGTGACTAGGGAACAACACATTGTTGAATGGGAAGATATGAATAAAGTAACTATGGAAATGATGAAGAAGGATAAAGATAATTTGATTATTTGAAAGGGCATATTGTACAATTGTAACAATTCATACAGGGAATATTTGACCCCAATGTTGGCATGCTTGATTTACCTTCAGACTTAGTTATTTTATCAAAAGATCAAGTTACTGAATTAGAAAACAAAAAGGTTGAAGCAAATGTTTTTGAAGAGTGGTTTAATACATTTATTCAAAAAGGAGAAAGCATGATAAGGAAGGTAATTTCTAGTTGGGATGTGGCTCTTACAGAGAAGAATGATTGCAATGTTGTTTTACATCATTGTCAATCTAGAATGGAAGAGTGCAAAAGGGAGTTGAATCAGGTTGAAGAACTAATAAGTGAGGGAATAATAAATTCTCAAATGACAAATCATATGCCACAATACATATTAGAGCTGAAATTTGAATACATCATGTTAGAAGGTTGCATTATGAGTACCCAGGATCTGGAAGAAATTGTTGATGAAGTGATCAGGAAACACATGAAAATAATATAGAAGTTCATTGGGCATAAATGTCAAGAGACACCAGTCTATGATGCAGCTATGGTAGTTAAAGAATTCAAATCTATTTATCTACCCTTCCTGGAGAATCCTAGTACATATCTGAGCACTAAAATGATTGATTCCATCATGGAATTAAATGCACGGATAAGGAAATATCAGAAAAATAGAGAGGAAGTGGAAGAACAAGTAAAGAGATTAAAAGAGAAAGTTGAATTATAGAAGTATACATGGATAGTGAGTCAAAAGAATAATCATAATTCTATTGTAGCATTGATAGCCAAGTACACTAAGTACTTGAAGAAATGAGGAGAGGAGTAAGAAGGAAAGGTACTAGTGGCAGTGGTTATTTCTTTTGTATCTTCATTTGCATATGCTGTGGTATATTTTGTTATGTTGTTACGGCCAAAGTCAACAAAGAGAAAGTCAAAGAGGATTCTAGGTTTTGAAAGATCCTAATGGCATCCTTTGCACCAAAAGGAATATTCCTGAAGATATTTTGGAAATGGTTGGGAATTGATTCCCACCATTGATTTTGTAAGTTTAAATTGGAACCATTGATTAGGTTCCTTTGTAACTGTAGTAAGGGGGAATTCAAACTTATATAAAGAACCCTACTACTGGCATTTTAATTACATAGAGTTTGAGAAAGACATATGTTACATTTAGGCAAGAGAAGTAATAGACTTTGAGTAGAATTTTATGTGAAGTGGAATGTGCCTGTGTCTGCAGCGGAGATAATGTGGAATGTCTAGTTCCTCCCTATATCTATAAAGTATCTATGAGTTTTGATTAATTGTTAATGTTTTCATAGAATTTGAAGTCAAAATACATTGTAAATTTGAAAGACTTTTCATATAATGAATGCAAACATCTATCTGCTGCATCTATTTTAGAGTGCATTAGATTCAAGTATTCTTTAGTGTATTTCCTTTGATGATTGCATTTTTGTATGTTAATTCGTGATACTACTCAGGATAAGCATACATGAAATTTACTCCTTTGAAGCATTATAATTGATTAATCTTGTATACATGAATAGAAAAGAATTAATTCCTATAGAATTAAGTTTTCTAACCATATTTCTTCCAACTTTTCCTAAAAAATCATAAATAATTAGCATGCACATAGGAATCTAAAGGAAATTGTCATATATTTGAATAAAGAATGAGGAATTGTAAGGATCTTTGACAATTTTCATATAAATTTGAAAGGCAAAGTTTGTTTTATTGAAATTCATCCAAATCTTTGTAGTTAAATAGTAAATACATGCAAAGGATCACTCATTCTAATGTAATATGTAGTTATTTGTATAAATTGAACAAGTCCAGTAAGTCATAGATCAGCTTAGTTTTTGTAAGGCCCCTTGAACATTACAACTCACAACAAACCACTAAATTGTCCAACATAGGAAAGAACTGACTACCGGAGCCTTGGAGTTGAGAATTATATTTGTATAACTCTCCATACTTTTCAAGAGAGACTGAGTTCATTGTGAATTTATCTCATGTTACTTATGTAGTTATTTGCATAAATTGAACAAGTCTAGTAAGTCATGGATCACCTTAGTTTTTGTAAGGCCCCTTGAACATTACAGCTCACAATGAACCACTAAATTGTCCAACATAGGCAAGAACTGACTACCGGAGCCTTGGAGTTGAGAATTATATTTGTATAACTCTCCATACTTTTCAAGAGAGACTGAGTTCATTGTGAATTTATCTCATGTTACTTATGTACTTTACATACATCAACAGGACTACCTTGTATTTTAAGACCATCATGGGGATTATTAGCCAAAACTCCACTAACATCATGTTATGAATACCATTCATAGTCTTAAGATATTGTCATATCCCTTAGAGTACATTTATGAACCTAGTGGTTGTTTTTTGAAACTGAGAAAATAATCCTAAGCTCACTATATTCATATGTTGTTTAAAAGGACAATGTCATGGACATCAACAAATTTAGTCATAGTCATAAGACAAGGAAGAAAAGTGTACATAGAGGGTAGTCAAAGCTTTTATGAGTGAGTAATTTGTTAATGAAGACTAGACCATGCAAGGATGTACAATCATGTATGAGTGTCACAGAACTATTATGGAGTAAAAAGTATCCCTATGCCTTTTTACCTCCTAGTTTAGCTCCTAGGTCCCTATGTTAACACTTTACAAGCTTAATACTCATCTCAGAGCAATTTCCCCCAAAACCCATGTCAAATGGGACTTAGGGACCCACTCTAAATGTTAATCAATACCAAAAAAGGGTCTTTGGACTTGGGCACCCATGCCCAAGTCTAGGCTAATTTTTCAAAAGGTTTCCTTCTATTGGCCTTTTCAATTTAAATTATGAATGTTAGTGGGAAAGCATATATAAGTGAGTTTATGTCTTCATTTTACCCCTAGATGGATAATGCAAACTTGTGATATTGAGCTAAGGCATTTCAAGGCATTCATTGTGTTGCAGAGCATAATTGTGTTATTATTGTTTGTTTGTTGCATATTTGGATTCCTTAATCCATCTCATGATTTGAAGGATCTTCATCTCTGTGAGGGCTTTTCCTCTAAGGTGACATCTATTTATGTTTGAATCATTTCATTTCATCATTAGATTTGGCCTATGTCCTCCTTAGGCATGCACTCTATCTAACAATGGTGTTGGAAGACTTGAATGCCATTTTAGGGATTGACCGAGGCCAGCTCCTCAACACCACAACCCTCAAACCCCTCTCTTTGTGATTGTAGGTTACAGGTGCATGATTTGGGAAAGTGCAAGTGCAGAGAAGCAATTGAGAAGATAAGGATTCATGATTTGGAAGAAACTTGTTGATATTTTACCGTATTGGACTAGGGAACCCACCTCATAGTCCTCCTAATAGGATTTTCTCCTAACTCAGGAATAAGTTACAGTCTAACACTACTCACTACTTTGGATCTATAGAAAATTGCCATGTCAGACTCGGATGCCTACCTCGTAGTCCACAAAGTCTTCGCTTCTAAAAATCCAACTTCTGGTATGTTTATGATCCTTCCTAAGTGCCTTCCTATCTAGTTTTCTATATCATTTTGTTCATTTGTACCTCATTACATTATAATTTGGGTTTCAGGCTTATTCAAATTAGGGTTTGACAAATCTCTCAATCTAATTAATCTTTCAATACCATTGTTGAGTACACCAACCTGTAGCTAAGTCCTCATTCATCTATAGTGACTTGGCTCGGTTATTGTCCTTGAGTTTTATTGTGAAAGGAGGGTTTGATTTGATAGATCTTAACACTATCCACCATCTTCCCACTTTTCATGCATAACAAGAACAACTAAAGTGATACAGTGAGTTTGAACAAGCTGTTTAATGTGAAAAAAGGAATGGGGTTGTTTGGGGGTTTTAGTTTGAATCCTCCTTTCCACTAAACATTCCAAGGGCTTTTCAACCGATTACTTCTCCTATCAAGAGGAGAGTCATCTATCAGGTTGGTTTGCCACTTGGTTTTACTAGGAAATTCAAAAGTTATCACATAATGTTGCTAATCAATGCTTTTTATGTTCTTGAAACCCTCATTTAAGAAAAAGAGTAAGTAAATCTAAAAATTATGACAAATGCTACTAAAATTAGAGAAAGGGTAGAGAAACTTAACTCACTATTTTTCATAGTCTGGAAACAAAAATGTCAGGGACAATGGTGATGGCACCCAAGTCTAATGTACTACTTTTTCTGTGGAATCCTGATCTCCTTCTGACATTGATTTTTGATGTATCTTTAGTTTCTGGTAATGTAAATGCAAAGGACAATGTTGATGGCACCCTAGTCCACTGAGGGATCTTCTGTCGGATGTCAAAAACTCTACAAACCATGATTATCACTATCTAGTTTGTTTCTGTATCTTTCGATGCAAAGGACAATGTTGATGGTGCCCTAGTCCAAGCAGGCTCCTCCTTCGGGATATGAAATCTCCACAGTGTCCTCCTACTCCCTGCAACTCCACTTCTTCCGCTTTCACAACCTGTAACCTACAATCACAAGGAGTGTGGGAGGGGGTTGTAGTGTTTAGAGGCTTGCCCCAGTCAAGCCCCAGAGAGACATTCAAGTCTTCCAAACACCATTGTTAGAGAGAGAGTGCATATCCTTGTGGGATAGAGGCAAAAATCCAAATGATAATGATGATAAAACACAATAGATGTCACCTTGATGATGAATCTCTCATGGAAGGAAGATGCTCTTTAATGCCATGAGGAGGAGATGGAATCCAACCCTTGAAAACAAACACAATAACAATGCTATGCTCTGCCACACAATGAATGACTTGATCACTTTAACATAAGCTCATGAATCACCATGTCCATCTAGTTTACAAATGATAACCTAAACATGCTTATATATGCAACTACTAAGATTCCTGCTAAGAATTTCGTAATTAAAACTTATGATGTCAGCCTAGAAACCAAAAAACAATCACAAACCTGACATTTGAATTTAGGACAGATCCAAAATAGGGCTAGACTAGGGCACTAGCATCCTTGTCCACCCCCCTATCTTTGTTCTGGAATCATTAAATTAGCCCCCCTAGGTCCTATTTGTCACAAGACCCAAGGGTTTTCTCATCAGGAGTCTGAATTATCATGCAAGATGCTCTAAATGCAATCTAAAGACCTGGGAGCTAAATCTTAATAGGAAAAAGCCCCCAAGGGTGCATTTTTTTGACATAACATTTAGCCCCCACTTTAATGTATGTATAAACGCAAGGCCAATACATACATTAAAGTAAGGTCAACAAACATAGCAAACACACCAGGCATAGAGAAGACACACTAAACACATTGAAGACAATAACTTGCATGCAAAACACAGAGAAGATAGTTATAGTCATGTAAAACACGGAGAATAGAACATTGAAGACATGTAGAGCACAAAGAATACAATGATTGCAATGATTATTTTCTTTTTGATTTTCCCATATGAAATACAAAATGCAAGTACAAGGAAAGTACACAAATAAATCCCAAAAAGTGTAGAGGAGCTGTTCACCATCGGTCTTGCACTTTTTGAGAATAGACATGCCAAACAAAGTCCCAAGGTGTAGAGGAGCTCATTTCCACCAGTCTTACACCTTGAGAACAAATATGCCAAACAAATCTCAAAGTGTAGAGGAGCTCATCGCCACCGGTCTTGCACTTTGAGAACAAACACGCCATACACATACACATGGAAGACACGGAGAAAACATGGCAAACAAGTGATGGAGTGAAACTATTGCTAGGTTCATCACCATCTTAGGCACATTACAAGCACACACCAATGATTAGGCTTTGCCACAACAATCACCAAAAACACACTTAAGGGTTGAGTTAGTCACATAACTGCTCCCCGCCTTGCAATGAGGACTTTTTGAAAATGACAGGATAATGCAATCTCTTAGAGAAATACACCATCCCCACCTCACAATGAGGGCTTAAGATAAAAGGATATGCTCAATATCCCACCTCCACAAAGGGCTTAAATGATTGTGATTGATTTTTAGATTGTTCAAACATGCTTTACTATCATCTAAAGCAAACAACTTACCTTATATATGCCCCCACCTTAAGGTGGTTGATATCATGTATCGATATCAAGCACGTTAAGGTAGGAAGAAAGCACACAAGAGAACATAAGCTCTTGCAAAGCCCATGCCCCCCAGAGGTGACATGTACTTTATGATTTCTGAAAGTTCCCACAAACACATCCCTGCAAGAAAGGTGTTAGTGTCCAAATAACCATAATAAACAACAATGCATATGATCAACTACATGAAAGAGCCAAGCAAGGTGAAATCCATGATAAACAAAGTGCACAGAGCAGCAGTATTGTTAAAGTGTTGTTAGTAAGGTAAGATAATATCAACATCAATATCAAGATAGAAAAATCACATGGAGTGATTCCACTAGCCAAGAGTCAGATAATATATAACAACCCCGTTGTCATGTATTGACTTATTACTCGCAAAAGGGACACTAGGTCTGCATCAGTATAATTTGTTTTTCGTCATCTGCTAGCTAGATAGAAACACTAGAGGAAGGTAAACAATAAGTTAGAGAGGAGAACAAGTGCCTTAGGGATGGTCACATAGGAGGGTGCCCCCAAGTCACCAACTGTAACGCTATGTCCATAAGACACAACACACAAAAATGAAATTAGAGGAGAGGAAATATAGAAGAATGATGATACAAATAGAAGAAGGTCACAATAGAGGTGGTCTCCTAGTATCATTGACCTTACAAGAGAATCAAGGGTCATCCTAGGAGGCCTAACAACACATAGCACATCATGGAGGAAGCACAACATGAGAGATAAAGGGTTAGAGATACTTACCTAGTAGTGCTATCATACTAAATTTTAGAACTTGCAAACCTCTTGGAGAGGTACTTGATCAAGTTGTATGAGAAGCTTGAGTGGTTCTTATTAGGCTATTTCTTGTTATCAAAGAGTCTATGCAGTACTTTCTCAAAACTTCCTTGTTTATGTCAAATCTTTTGTTGCTTGTGAGGAGGAAAACCACTATTATTTCCAACTGATGATAATTGTCTTGCTCATTTCCAATTTTTATTTCTCTTTTTCTGTTAATTCTGTCTATCGTAATGACAAGGACTATCTTGTACTATCTTAACCTTTTCGATTGTCATAATCTCTTGCTTCAATTTTTCCATTTGTCTTTTTGGTATATGTTGATTCTCTCCTGATCCTTGAAGGGATAACGGAGGAGGAACTTTAGAGTAATTACCTTTTCCTCATGGATGAGGTGATACTTGAGTATTTTCCTTGTCCACTTCAATTGTAGCAATTATCTCATCATAATTTAAATAGTCCTCTTCTATCTCTAATGTATTTTGTTCCATCAAATTGTTATTAGTATGCTTAGGGAAGGGATTAGTAAAGATTTGTAAATTCTGATTTGGTGGAGCAACCAACTTATTCCCATTATCATTCACACCAGATACGTGTATAACATTTGAGTCAATGAGGTCTTGTATTTCATGTTTAAGACGCATACATTATTTAGTATTATTTCCTTGTGTCTAATGATAGCATGAAAAAAGGCATTAGCATCAAAATAAGGTCCTTGCATTATATTAGGATCCAATAGTTTAATCAGGGGAAGCTTCAAGAGATTATTACTCAGAGCTTGATTCATGATAGAATGATAGGACTCAGATATTGGAGTGAACTTTCTTTGTTGATATGGTTCCTTCTTTAGATTAGTGATAGCAAAAACTTGAGAAAAGTGATTCAGTCCATTAACCTTTATGAAACTCTTATTATTCCTCTTAAAGTTATTTTGTGATGATCCACCCTTGGATTGACCAACTTGAGCTGATGAGTTTTGATTTTCATACTAACTGGAAGAAAGTTGGTATTCACGAAGGTTCGTACATAGGTGTTGAAAAGAGTTATACTTCATCAAGAGGATCTTATCATGAATGTTAGGCTGCAAATTTGTTATAAATATCTTTTGAACATCATCATATTTCATCTAATATTGAATTTGTGCATAAAGTCCTTGATACTGGCTAATAAACTCAGTCAACTTCTCTTTCAGACCTTGCTTGCAATGAACGAAATCAATCAGAAAGACTTGGGGTCTGATGTTTGCTTGAAAATGTTGTAGAAATTGATCAATTACCTACGAAAAAAAATGTATTGAATTCAAAGGTAGAGAGAAAAACTATTCTAAAGCAATATCTTTGAGAGATCATGGGAAAAGTTTTGCTAACAAGTCCCCTTCAAAGTAGAAATCACTACACATAATTGTGAATGCCGCCATGTGACTATTAGGATCACCTTTTCCACCATATTTTTCAAAGAGAGGAGTTTAAAACTTCTCATGCATAGGAGTTCTCAAGATTACAGATTACATAGGATAAGGGATTATGAGCATGGGAAGTCGATATATTAGGTTGTGAAGCATTTGACAAGATTGCTACTTTTTGTTGTAAAGAGCTCATGCCTTGCTAAAGTTGGTTTAGGATGGCATCATTAGGAGATGTAGTTTGTGGTGAGGAATTGGAACCAAAGTGTGGCAGAGATTGAGCATGGGAAGTGACAAGCAGAGTTTGTGAATAATTGAGTGATGGTTGGACATAGCGATAGGTGGAGAATGGTTGAGAATAAGCATATTCAAGAGGTGGTTGAGAGTGATATGAAGACACCTTAGGGGTAATATTCTGATAGTTGAATCCGACAGCTCTGTAATTAGTGGTAGCATTACTACAAGAATTTGCATTAGTTGTCAAAATATTTGATTTAAAAGTAGATATTCCTACGGTCGATATAGGTACCGATACTTGAATATGAGATGGTGATAAAGTGTTATTTATCACTTTTGCACATTCAGTCACTGGCATAATATTGGTTTGTACAAGATGTGCTAGACCACGGATTGCATTACCACATCTTGTCCTTCTTTTATCAATTCCCTTATGTTATGAATTACAGGAATAGCTTCTTCAGCTATCCTCTCATTTTGCATAAGTGCTTGGAAATCAGCTAATTCTTTGTCAAGTTTATCTATTTGTTCATCAGATACCTATGCAATCACCTCAATAGTATTGTATACGTCTAAAAATGACACAAATCATCCTAAATAAATATCCTAAATATTTATTCCATTCTTCTACCAATTAAATAAATATTCTAAATTTATTTAATCGATCCACTGTTCCATAATTAAATAAATTCTATTTATTTAATTAAAATTCTTCTAAAGTCCTTCACAATTAAATAATCATAAATTATTTAATTAAGCCTAATTCCTCTATCCTAAAGTTCTAAATTCAAAAATTTCACATCACCTTTTCCACCTCACCTTGTCCACCTCATCAGGTTGCACATGTAATTAAGTATATTTAATATTTAATTACCTTATTTTCCCTCACCCACATGGCCTATTTCTTCTCCAATCAGAGGTCAGTTAACCAATCAATCAAATCTGTTAACTAACCTGTCAGTTGAGTCAAATCCTCAATCAATCCAGTCAGTTCCACAATCCACTCTTCTAATTGATCAATCAAGTCTGTTAACAGACCAGTCAATGGAGTTAACTCTCCAATCAGTTTTGTCACATCCCACCTTTCATGATGGAGCTGGGACACTTGTCACGTTTCCACTGGTTGCACATTCCTCAACCATCCTCAACCGTTGATCTTCATATCTTCCCTCAACCGTTGATTTCCATTCTTCCAAGTCTATAAATGAAGCTTCTTCCCTCCATTCTAATCATCCAGGCTTTTGACATCGTTACTCTGCAGAAATATCACCAGCACGCCTTTGGCACCCATCTGTCATCTACAAGCTTGAGATCACCATTGTTGCATTGGAGCTCACCTTCATTGCATATCACACCATAGCCATTCACCATCGACTTCCTCAAACAGCTTTAAAAGATTGCACTCTCTGAGGGCTCATCTCATCTGCGAAAGGACGATTCGTGATAGGCGAACAACAGAAGTTTCGAAATGGAAGAGGTTTGTTGTATTTGTTCATTGCTTTGTTCATTTGAATCTTCTTTGTTTCTCTATTCTGTTGATGTTTGGGTCATCTATTATTCATTTGATTGATCACTATTTTACCCTCACATTTTTGGCGCCCACCGTGGGGCCGTTGCCCCTTTATTTCACCATTTTTGAGCTTTTTTGAAGGCAGGTTCCGTACAGGTCCCGCAGAGTCACGCACAGGTTCTTTCGGCACATCTGTTCATTTTTACGGCGCTTTTGAAGACTGTTACAGTGCTTTTGAAAATCCTGTGCATCTATGTATTCTTGCTGCGCTTTTACAGACTGTTACGGTGCTTTTGTTAAAACTGTGCATTTGTTGACTGTTGCTGCGCTTTTACAGACTGTTACGGTGCTTCTGTTAAAACTGCGCATCTGTTGACTGTTATGGCGCTTCTGACGACTGTTGCTGCGCATACGTTAAAACTGTGCATTTATTCATTTTAACGGCACATATGTTCAAAACCACGGTGCATTCGTTAATTCTGTGCTTCTGTTGATCACTTCTGCGCATTTGATCACTGAAGCTGCGCATTTGTGACTGGCTCAGATTTTAATACTTTTCTAGAGGATTTTGCTAACGCTAACCCTTTTGCAGGTGTTTGCTGGAGCGGTTTTGCAGGATAGGCTCAGGTTTAGTTACATGTAGTTGCATCTAACTAGCTCACATTTCATTTTCTGGGAAAGAGTAAAATGGTTGTTCATTACAAATCTTCATCTAGTCTTAATTAGGGAGGAAGTAACTGGTTTATTTCATGCTTGCATTGCAAACAACTTCCAAGTTATTGCTATCTAAGATTTAAAATTGAACTCATCACTGATCTTGCAGTTAAAATGAACCATTGCTATATCGTGAGACCTGAATTTCAAAGTTAACAATCTCGTGCAACGTGGACTTAAAATTGAACTCACAACTGCTTTTTGAAGTTAAAATGAACCATTGCTATATCGTGAGACCTGAATTTCAAAGTTAACAATCTTGTGCAACGTGGACTTAAAATTGAACTCACAACTGCTTTCTGGGATTTAAAATTGAACCACTGCAATATTGTTGAAATCACTTCAAAGTTCTGTTTGAGTAGCTTAGCCCATTTAGTTTTTATCTTTTAACTAGGGTGGATCAATCAGTGTATTCTGTGCTTGTGAATGACAATAGGCTTATGCTCTCCCCTCTTCTGGGTGATCAGAGTGCCAGACTTGTCATTCTATTTGTTTAAACTTTAGGAGGGGCCTGCCCTTGGATGCACGCTTGTCCAAGCGGGAACGACCCTGAGTGGTAACAGGCTAACGCCAAGCCCTACCGAGCCACTTAAAATAAATTGTGCTTGAGGTGAAAACCTCCTGCAACGAGTGCTGTTATGTTACACCGACGGCCAACCTCCCCCAAAACCCTCTCAGGCGTAACCCTTTGAGGTTGGGAGACTCCATAACGGAGAGTAGCGCCGCCACACGTGTAACCACTTGAACGGTTGCCCGAATTAAATACCTCTTGTTTGAGTGGCCCAAATCCCTTAGAATCCATTTCTCGCCTAGGATTTTGTGCTTGCTTTTGTCCAAAATAGAGTCAAAAAACTACAAA
This sequence comes from Cunninghamia lanceolata, assembly GCA_027924645.1. Lineage (NCBI taxonomy): Eukaryota > Viridiplantae > Streptophyta > Pinopsida > Cupressales > Cupressaceae > Cunninghamia > Cunninghamia lanceolata. Next base: position 4,289,274 of record BSBN01000165.1, on the reverse strand, counting down.
AACAATGGAAAACTACAAAATACTCTTTGTGCTTGCTGTGTTTTCTTGCTAAATTAATTCATAATATCACATCAGGAAGACCTTTTCCAGCCAAAGAATACCAAAAATAGAGAAAAATCCCAAAAATTTGCAAAAAAAATACCAGAACTGCGCATATATCTGTTTCTGCTGCGCATATACAGCGACTTGCTGCGCTTTTGTACCGACTTGCAGCACTTTTATACCTTTCTGCTGCGCATATACACTGTTCTGCTGCGCTTTTATAGCGACTTGCTGCGCATATACACCGACTTGTTGCGCATTTACTTTTCTACTGCACATTTACACACTGTTACTGCGCATACATACTTCACCAGAGCGGTGCATATACAGCGACTTATGGTGCATTTGCCCATTCTTGCTGCGCATCTGTTTCTACGCATGTGTGACAGTGAGCATCTGCCCTATTTTTGAGAAATTTTCGTCAGCTGTTCAGAGTACCCATTTCAACCTAGTTTCATTTTCTGAGGTCAGAATTAACCTTGCAGTCAATTTTCATCCATTTCACCCAATTCTCTCTCTTTCGTCGGTCATCCCAGTCACCTTCTGTCCAACGTCATTCTGTCCCATACCGATTCGACATAGGTCCTTCTTTGTTTCATTAGTGAATTCACGTAAGCCTAGTAGGTCACAGTACCTTTTGCTAGTAGTCTTGTTGAACGACTAAGCCCTACACAGTGAGACTGGTATCGACTACCCTTGCTAGTGGCTAGAGTCTTGTCTCAACCGTCTTACCTGAAGTCATTGAGCGAGAGAACCCTTTGTCCAAGTCTTGTCCTAGATATCCCATTCATTACAGTCTTAGTCGACACCTTGCCAAAATTTCTAATCCTAGTCCATTTCATCCCACCCCACCTTGCATGGTTCTTACTCTATCCCAGTACAACAAGCTAACTGAAATGGCCGACTCTTCTGATCACATCGCCCCACCACGCGATGATGATGAAGAAATTTCTCGTGAAGAATTAGTGGCACACATGCAAGATAGCAAATTCCAACGCCTAGTGGAGAAAGTGCTCCTTGAGGACCCCACCAAATATTTCCATCATCTTGCTAGTCTCGGAATCAAACTCCCCGCAGACTTTGACATTAGCTCCATCATGGAAAATGCAGACAATGAACGTGAGAGGGACACAAATGACACAGTCCCAAATGCACATGAGAGAGGTGTTGGTTTTTCTTCTGAATCAGCATTAGGGTTTGCCACTTCTAATGCACAGGCAGATTCATCCAACTAAATACAGGAGGTTGCGTGAGCTGCCTCCCCTTCACTTCTGGTTCTGCCGCACCAAGGGGGGTATCCTTATAACTCAAGATGTAACCTTGACTAGCTCAAAGATAGAAAGATCTAACTTGACAACAACAGGTAGAATACTCTCATGTATGGACCAAGATCTGTATGATAGATCACAAGGCTGGCAACATTCTTGGACATGATGTTTGGTTGGGTATGAGAGCATGCAGGGGGTTCCTAATCCTACTCCTACAACTAACAGGTGGAAGTATGAAATGGTTTAGTTTGAATTTTGGATGCAAAGCTGGACATGGTGTATAACCTCAACACAGAGCTAGATTGGTGCCTATCCAGGGCTTGGAGTCGGTAGACATACACCTGTGAATGATCAGCATGAATAGCTAAAACTGGATTTCAGGGGGATACACATGATATCTGCCTTACAGATATCTCCCAATAAAGAGTGTTAAGCTGTCTATACTTATGGCATCCCTATTGCAGTAAGAAAGATACATGCAAAACTGGAGATAGAATCAGCATAACACATGCAAACACAGCATTATTCATATAAGATTAACCATGAAATCAGTGGATTCATGCCAAATCGTACAACAGGAGATACATAAACTCACAAGTTTTGCTGCACAGAGCAACCAAAACCAGTTGTATCTTATTACAGAGCCAAAATGTCTAGTTTTCAACAACCAAAAATGAGTAACACTTCCTGCTTATAACAGCCAGGTAGTGTACCACAGCAATTAATTACATGGTTGACCAAAAATCCTGCCACATACACAGTATCAAAAAAATGGCGCTCAACGCATTACCAGATTGGCGCCCAAACATGAATGCAGTAGGTAGGGGAGGAGACAGGAAGAAACCTCGAGCCCTGCGCCACTGTCCGTTGATGTACACCTTCAATCGGGTACCAGATCCGTCCATACCTCTGCAACCTTCGCCATTAATGGCGCACCAATCCGCGGCCTTGGGAAAAACATCAACTGTGCATCGCAACAATTTCCTGCCAAGATTCATCGTCATGATATTTCAAAATATGCAGGATATCAATTATCCCACATGCACCCCGCGGCGACCTTTTCAACACTTTATATACTAGGCCACGAGCATATATGATGTCGGTGCTTTTGCTCCTGACGACACTAGTATAAGACTTCATCATCATTATCCTTCAGTAGCATGATATCCTGTCACTTGAAATATCACCCTGACGTCAGCATCATATCGCAATATAACCTGCATGATAATCACCTTCATCGGCACAACCTGATCCATCGGAGGAAGATCCTCCTGCTTAGCCGATACCAAATGTCTGGCCGATGAACATCCTGATGACGTCACCGTCATATCCTGCTGACGTCATCAACATATTTGCCTACTGCGCACCTCCTCATATCCGGATGATGTCATCATCATATTCGCAACATTGGGGGATCTTCATAAGATGAGTAATGTTAGAAATATGACCCTCCGAAGCTTGATGACGTCACCACCACATGTCGGCATCAGGATGATATTCGAAAGATAACCGGATATTTGGAAATATCATCTTGATGCACAAATATCATGCTGCACTGTAGCTCCGCTATAAGATCGGGGTGATATATGAATATGACAGATATTTGAAATGATCACCCCCCACTGGATAATGCATGAAGCCGACAGGCGGATATCTCCCTGATATCAGCATCATCATGATGCTGGAACAAACATACATCCGGGTGATATTCAAATATGAAAATATCACCCCCTCCTTCGGAAATATCATGATGCAGATAGGTAGAGAAATAGATATCACCCTGACATAAGAATGACGTCAGCATCATCAGGATGATAAAACAACGAACATGAAGTGATACAACAACATCAGGATGATATTGACTAAGATCATCCTGACATTCAAAATATGATGACCATGATGAATATCGGGTCGCACTTAGAACTTTACAGCAACATCATCAGGATGATCTTAACAAAGATCACCCGATGTTAAAATATCACCCCAGCGAAAGATCATGCAGGTAGACAATGTGATGACCCTCGCAAGCAACACGGCGATAACCGGAAATATGATGATGATGATGACGACCCTCCTAAAGAAAAATAGGTCGGGTTGAACAACTTAGAAAATAACCCCTTCAGAAGATCGGGGTGACATCATCATCATATAAGGGCAGGGTGATAATTGGAAGATCACCAGATATTTGAAAAATCACCCCCCGCAAGAAAATCAGGGCACACTGTAGCTCATCAGCAGGATCGGGATGATATCCAAACATCACCCGATATTGAAACATGATGATCCTGATGAAAAACTGGTTGATAGAAAACATGATGATGCTGACCACCATCGAAGAATATATGATGTTGCAGTTGAAAAATGCTGAGGAGGCCCAGAGACTTGGAGTATTTTTTGGATTTTTTGGGAAGGTGCCTGCATGAAAATTGCTCAAAAACTGTCAGTCAATTCAGGCACTAACAGTGGCTCTGTCTGGGGACGTGCAGGTGCAAGACTACAGCGAGAACCCCAGATCTCTGGGATGCAGACCAGTGCCTTATCCATTGGGCACAAAGTCATAAAACTACATTGACCTGCATTATAGATCACATTTTCAAACATCACTTTGGAGGCCCCAGGTAGCCAAAAAGGAAGAACCATAATTTTTTCAAGTCAAGTGCCTGATTCCAAATTGAATAATCCCAACCACAGCTGAAAAGATTGGCATAATCTGCCCATAATGTCATCTGTTTAAAAAGATATTCCACCAGTTTTGAAAGCTTGCCACCATCATTTTCAGCTCTGTCATTTTGGATTTCAGAATTAGACATATAACCATACACATAATATTCTTCAACATTAGGCAACACATGTATGTTATGTCCCTCAGATAGTACATCATACTGCTCTTGGCACTCTTTATCATTTATCTGGCTGCTGCACATTATCAGGCACTCTTCCAGCTGATCCAACAATTCAAAATACTCAGAAAATATGAGATCCCTAATATCTACTGATATTGAAAACAAAACCTGATCCACACACCCAATGTTGCACATGTCTGAATCAGGTGATGATGAACATTCATTATTCATAGTTTGCAAATCAGTATCATCATCTTCAAACAAAGGGTTAATCATGCACCAATGAAGGTCAGGACTCACAACATCATATGCATCAGCAGGCTCATCATAAAGGGGATTAACACTCACTGCAAAGGCCTCTGCTTCTTCTTCATGACATTCCAATTCTTCTTCATTACTATCAGATCCAGAGTCATAAGAAAAACAAACCTGATCCATGCACTGGTCATGGATATCATTTTTATCATCTAATTGCCCCGCATACAAGATTGCTGTTGTTTCAATGCACTCTGAAGTTGAACAATCTGCATCATTTTCCAGCCCTCCAATGCTTCCTGATGAAACTGATATTGATTCTTGATCCATATGATCACAACTCTGCACAACTGGATCATTTAAACATGAAGGCTCTTTGTTTAGGACTGGTATGCAAATATTATTTGAAAAATTATTATTTTCAACTTCACCTGCTGGGCAAAAAAGGACATCCTCCTCTATAATAGAAACATCATCCACTTGGAATGATGCAAAAACTGGGACAACAGGGGTGTGAGTGCTATGACATTCATTGTCAATTCCTAAATTAAAACTTTCATCAACATTGGGGGCTGCAGGAGAACAAAATTTTTTAGAAAAATAACCCTTTTGAATTCCATACCTCCAATTGTTTTCAATATCTATTGCAAACTGATGTGCCTGATGCAATGTGGTGGGCTCCTTGTCTCTCAATCTATAACTCATTTTTTTGTCAAAGGCTCCCAAATAGACGACTAAGCACAGTGCATCATTAGGTCTCATACATTCTGGAATTCTATTCAATGCCCTCATAAATCTGAGGTTAAAAGCTGGGATCAACTCATCTTCTTCAATATGGATGTACATGAAGTTACTAATAACTGCATATTCAGAAATTCTTTCACCATATTGTACTAGAAATGCAGATTTAAAATCATGCCAAGAGCTGACAGAGCGAGCTGGAAGGTAGGAGAACCAATCCCTTGCATCTTCTTCTAGAGATTGAACAAATAATCTCATAACTACATCTTCACGGTCAATCTTGAAATCATCTATAACATTTATAAACTGCTGCAAGTGTCTCTCAGCTAATTCATCCTTTGCGCCACTAAATTTGGGCAAATATCTTCTGATTTTAGGTGGAAGAGCATTTGGGTAGCCACAAATGCCACTAAAATTTATGGGCTTATATCTATCTATGTTGAAACTTCTTTTATTACATGGTTGGGATTGACTGTTATACATTTTTGCATTTGACACTTCACAAGGGTGCATAGGCAGATAATACATCCTTTATGTTTTTGCAACCCTCCTCTCTACTCAGATTTTATACTAACAATGACTTTAGGCACTCAAAATTCAAAATATTTTTTCAAACTTTCCTAAAGTCCTTTAAATGAGTCTTTTGAACAACATTGCATGCCCTTTGAAATACAGGGTAAGTTCTAATAAAAGCATGCAAGCTCTATTTTCACCAATGTTTCCCTTTTAACCAGTGCTATCTCACCAAATAGGGAGTCTGTCAAACAATATGAAATACCTGGATATGTTGCAGGAGCTGCAAATTCTTCTCTGACTGATTTTGTTCTTTTATCAGGTTCTTTGATGCAGAGTCGCCACCTCCTTGAAGAGGAATGAGCTTCAAACAAGCTGAAGCTGCAAATTGATTTCTTTCTTTCTAGGTCATCCACCAGCAGAGTCACATATACAACCTTTTTTCTCTGCTGCAACAAACAGTTTCCAGGTCTAATTTTTTAATCTTGTAGACTCAAACTTTCATGGATATGACATTGATCTCCCCAACGGAGTCGCCATTTTGTTGGTGACTCGGATGGGTCACAGATATATTACTGGAGATGATTAGATAGTACTTTTACTTCCCATTCCCCAGTAGAGTCGCCATTTTGTTGGTTTTTCTTCTGAATCAGCATTAGGGTTTGCCACTTCTAATGCACAGGCAGATTCAGCCAACTAAATACAGGAGGTTACGTGAGCTGCCTCCCCTTCACTTCTAGTTCTGCCGCACCAAGGGGGGTATCCCTATAACTCAAGATGTAACCTTGACTAGCTCAAAGATAGAAAGATCTAACTTGACAACAACAGGCAGAATACTCTCATGTATGGACCAAGATCTGTATGATAGATCACAAGGCTGGCAACATTCTTGGACATGATGTCTGGTTGGGTATGAGAGCATGCAGGGGGTTCCTAATCCTACTCCTACAACTAACAGGTGGAAGTATGAAATGGTTTAGTTTGAATTTTGGATGCAAAGCTAGACATGGTGTATAACCTCAACACAGAGCTAGATTGGTGCCTATCTAGGGCTTGGAGTCGGTAGACATACACCTGTGAATGATCAGAATGAATAGCTAAAACTGGATTTCAGGGGGATACACATGATATCTGCCTTACAGATATCTCCCAATAAAGAGTGTTAAGCTGTCTATACTTATGGCATCCCTATTGCAGTAAGAAAGATACATGCAAAACTGGAGACAGAATCAGCATAACACATGCAAACACAACATTATTCATATAAGATTAACCATGAAATCAGTGGATTCATGCCAAATCGTACAACAGGAGATACATAAACTCACAAGTTTTGCTGCACAGAGCAACCAAAACCAGTTGTATCTTATTACAGATCCAAAATGTCTAGTTTTCAACAACCAAAAATGAGTAACACTTCCTGCTTATAACAGCCAGGTAGTGTACCACAGCAATTAATTACATGGTTGACCAAAAATCCCGCCAGATACACAGTATCAGAAAAATGGCGCTCAACGCATTACCAGATTGGCGCCCAAACATGAATGCAGTAGGTAGGGGAGGAGACAGGAAGAAACCTCGAGCCCTGCGCCACTGTCCGTTGATGTACACCTTCAATCGGGTACCAGATCCGTCCATACCTCTGCAACCTTCGCCATTAATGGCGCACCAACCCGCGGCCTTGGGAAAAACATCAACTGTGCATCACAACCATTTCCCGCCAAGATTCATCGTCATGATATTTCAAAATATGCAGGATATCAATTATCCCACATGCACCCCGCGGTGACCTTTTCAACACTTTATATACTAGGCCACGAGCATATATGATGTCGGTGCTTTTGCTCCTGACGACACTAGTATAAGACTTCATCATCATTATCCTTCAGCAGCATGATATCCTGTCGCTTGAAATATCACCCTGACATCAGCATCATATCGCAATATAACCTGCATGATAATCGCCTTCATCGGCACAACCTGATCCATCGGAGGAAGATCCTCCTGCTTAGCCGATACCAAATGTCTGGCCGATGAACATCCTGATGACGTCACCGTCATATCCTGCTGACATCATCAGCATATTTGCCTACTGCGCACCTCCTCATATCCGGATGACGTCATCATCATATTTGCAACATTGGGGGATCTTCATAAGATGAGTAATGTTAGAAATATGACCCCACGGACCTTGATGACGTCACCACCACATGTCGGCATCAGGATGATATTCAGAAGATAACCGGATATTTGGAAATATCATCCTGATGCACAAATATCATGCTGCACTGTAGCTCCGCTATAAGATTGGGGTGATATATGAATATGACAGATATTTGAAATGATCAGCCCCCACTGGATAATGCATGAAGCCGACAGGCGGATATCTCCCTGATATCAGCATCATCATGATGCTGGAACAAACATACATCCGGGTGATATTCAAATATGAAAATATCACCCCCTCCTTCAGAAATATCATGATGCAGATAGGCAGAGAAATAGATATCACCCTGACATAAGAATGACGTCAGCATCATCAGGATGATAAAACAACGAACATGAAGTGATACAACAACATCAGGATGATATTGACTAAGATCATCCTGACGTTCAAAATATGATGACCACGATGAATATCGGGTCGCACTTAGAACTTTACAGCAACATCATCAGGATGATCTTAACAAAGATCACTCGATGTTAAAATATCACCCCAGCGAAAGATCATGCAGGTAGACAATGTGATGACCCTCGCAAGCAACACGGCGATAACCAGAAATATGATGATGATGATGACGACCCTCCTAAAGAAAAATAGGTCAGGTTGAACAACTTAGAAAATAACCCCTTCAGAAGATCGGGATGACATCATCATCATATAAGGGCAGGGTGATAATTGGAAGATCACCAGATATTTGAAAAATCACCCCCCGCAAGAAAATCAGGGCACACTGTAGCTCATCAGCAGGATCGGGATGATATCCAAACATCACCCGATATTGAAACATGATGATCCTGATGAAAAACCGGTTGACAGAAAACATGATGATGTTGACCACCATCGAAGAAAATATGATGCTGCAGTTGAAAAATGCTGAGGAGGCCCAGAGACTTGGAGTATTTTTTGGATTTTTTGGGAAGGTGCCTGCATGAAAATTGCTCAAAAACTGTCAGTCAATTCAGGCACTAACAAGAGGCACAAATGACACGGTTCCCCAGGCCAATGAGAGAGGAAAACAACACATAGATCAAAATGCTCCTATGGCGGATGTGAGACAACAAATTGAGAGTCTAAAGCTAGAAATCTCCAACCTTAAGATCGGCACCAGTTCCAAGAACTACTCCTTGGAAGATATAGCACCATACCCCTTTGACAGAAGTTTGGTCATGAAACCATTCCCCTTTCAGTTCGGAATCCTGAAATTCGACAAATACAAAGGGAAGGGGGACCCTAGAGATCATATCAGGGAATTCACTGTAGCATGTTTAGAAGTAGCTCACAATGAGACCTACTTAATGAGACTGTTCCCAAGATCTTTAGGAGGTCAAGCTATGGAGTGGTTCTCGCGTCTCCCACCAGGAATCAAAACCTTTGATGAACTTGTCAATAAATTCATAATGCACTTCTCTTACAACATAGAACATGAGGTATCTATGCTAGACCTATGCAACACCAAACAAAAGGGTGGTGAGTCTTTCACCACCTTCTTACAATGATGGAGACAGCTAGCTAGTAAGTGTTCTTACGACATGCCTGAGAAATAACTATTGGAAAGGTTTGTCCACAATTTGAATCCTGATCTTAGCTATCAGATTCAGATACAATGCCCTACCTCATTCACCAAAGTCATTGAAATGTGGCTATTCACTGAGAAAGCTATGATCGCTAAAGGAACTCTCAAGCTCTACAAGGACACACCTCCTTCAAATTACACAACTGACAAGTCAAAGTTTTGGACCAAGAACAAGAACGTGGTCAACGATGGAGTAGTGGATGCCAAGGTGGCAGCCCCTAAACAACAACCCATATTCACTCTTAAGGAAGAAGCAAATAATGGTGCACTCAACAAGCCACCCCCTCGGGAACCTAGACCTTGGTTCAATTCGAATCCAAGGAGGAAATTCACACCGTTAGGAGAATCTCAAGAATCAGCCCTCAGAAAGTTGTTGGCTAACAATGAAATCTCTCTACCGCCAACAAGTGACTATGAGCCTATAGTCAAACCTCCCTATTGGAAGGACACAGACTACTACGAGTATCATTGAGGAAGGGGGCACACGACTAACAATTGCATTCGCCTCAAGAATGTCATACAAGATATCCTGGATCAGAATCAGGGAGGAACACAACAACATACCTCCAATGAATCTCATGTGGCCTACCGCGATCCTCTTCTAAATCACAATAGGCCGTATAACTACAATCACAACAGCGGTCACAATAATCGCAACAATGGCCACAACAACAACGATAGTCACAATGGCAACAACTCCAATGGCCATAACAATAATGACAACAATCGCAACAGGCCAAACCAGAACAGTGGGTCGAGTAATGCTAACTATGCAAGCGTTCCCTTTGAGTACACCATTAACTGCATTTCTGAGCATGTTCCGCAAGTCAACGTCATATCCCCCAACCAACAACCAGGACCTAACGGAACTGGTTGTAGTATAATTACCCGCAGTGGTAGAGTCACGATCAATACCACCCCTCCAAGGTCATCACCATCTCTGTCCAACTCCCGCCCATATAATGTCATCGACCAATTGCAAAAGACTCCAGCTCACATTTCTATATTAGAGCTCTTGCGTCTATCTCCTTCTCATAAGGAGATTCTTGAGAAAGCCTTAGTGGAAACTACTGTCCCCACTAACCTAGCCCAAGAAAAGTTTCAAACCATGGTGGGTAATTTGACATCCTCCACTTCCATCTCATTTACAGAGCAAGATGACCTTTCCATGTCTCAACCCCACAACACTCCTCTACACATTGTCGCATTCGTACACAGGCACCGCATCAAGAGGGTTCTCATTGATGGGGGTGCCGGTTTGAATATTTGCACTTTGATGCTAGTCCTTGCATTGGGGTTGTCTGAACAGGCAGTAGATCCAAGACGGAAAATTACTATCAAAGCCTATGACGAGGAGGAACGAACCACAAAGGGCATGGTTGTCTTACCCATTCAAGTGGGACCGGTAATTAAAGATGTGGTGTGCCAAGTCCTTGATCAGGAGCTTGCTTACAATATTCTACTAGGGAGACCATGGATCCACGCCATGAAAGCTGTCCCCTCCACCTACCATCAATGCATCAAGTTCCCACATGATGGCAAGCAGGTCACCATACACGGCGACCCCGACCCCTACCAACATTGCAACTCTTTCCAAGCAAAACCAGAATGTGTCATACCCAACAATCGAGCCCATATCTCCCCTACTCCGCCACAAGACCATACTGCCGAAGCTTCCTCCTCATGGCCCAAACCAATGAAAATCACCATAAAAGAAAATGGCGTGGGGGAATACCAGATTGAGCACAGCCTCAACCTTGCAAAAATGCCCTTGTCTCCTCGCTCCTTTGGCCAGCCCAAGCATCAACCCAGGCATTTTCCAAAGCCCTCTGCTCCTCCTATCACTCCCGCAAACCCCTTTGTAAAATGGGGGACATTATCCGATGAATCAGAGGAGCGAGATCTCTTGCAATGGCTTTATGCCGAAGAAGAAAACACACCCCAAGAGCCACCTAGACTCCCTACAGAACTCTATGGATGGGGTGAAACCATCTTGCATAGGATGGGATATGAAGGACAAGGCCCTATCAGCCTCAGAAAAGAAGGGATCATCGAGCCTATACAACCTTCTTCCTCCTCTTCAGCTAGAAACACCACTGGCTTGGGATACAAAGGCAAGGGCAAAGCCAAGGAAAATGCCTGTCTTGTGGAGACAATCCAAACACCCCAAGAGGACAGTGACACAGATTCAGATGAGTCGAATGAGTATGAGTGGGACGAGCTGACAGAGCACTCCTACGATGACAAGGAGATTGACACCATCCAAACTCTTAGCCCTTACCATGAGAGACAAATGCAACGGGACAGACCACTGGAGTCCGATTTGCCCCTCCCCGAGAGTATGGCTTTCAAGGAAAGTTTCGATTCCATTGCGATAAACAACTTGGAGGAGAGTACCACCCAGAACACTACCCCCACCTATGCTCCTAGTATTTCCATCCACACTATCAACGAATCAGGTCTTTCATCCGACTCCCTTCCCCTCTTGCACCCTGAGCTTATTGACTGGGATCTGCAAGGAACCCCCCAATTAGATATGTTCCAGAACGATGATGCCTACATTGACTATATGGGACTTCGAGATCACTTACCAAAAGGAGATCATAAAGTCGGTTTCGCTATCGAACTCAATACTGTAGCTTACTTCGGGGAGGGTGCCAAGCCTTCTAGTCGCAAAAATGTAAAGATCAAAAAGGGATCTGACGGTGAAAACTACCATGCGGCAGTGTCAGATCATAAAATAGTAAAAAGAAAGGACGTATCTGAAGGTGAAAACCCAACTGTGGCACCTGACGATGGATTGCTTGACACCCTCCCAAGTGATATGTATCAAGAAAGGTCACAGATCGTGGTCGAGCCAACAGAGCCAGTGAACATTGGAACCGAAGAGCAGCCTCAGATTATCCACTTTGCAAAATCTCTCACGCCGCCTGAGAAAACCAAGTTTGTACCATTCTTTAAAAAGAAGAGAGGCAGCTTTGCTTGGTCATATGCCGACATGCCAGGTTTGGACCCAAACCTGATTCTACATCACTTGCCATTGGATCCAGGGGTGAAGCCCGTAAAGCAAAAACTGAGAAAGATGCATCCCCATATAGCCCTTCTGGTCAAGGAAGAACTCAAGAAATTGTTAGACGTGGGGTTCATCAGAGCCATTGATTACCCCGAATGGATATCAAACATCGTGCCAGTGTCTAAACCAGATGGCAGGGTTCGACTATGCAACGATTTTAGAGACTTAAACAAAGCATGCCGCAAGGATGACTTTCCCTTGCCTAATATCGATATCATAGTCGACCTCACGGCAGGACATACAATGCTGTCACTTATGGATGGATTCTCAGGGTACAACTAGATCAAAATAGCACTAGAGGATCAGCACAAAACCACTTTCACTTGTCCATGGGGTACCTTTTGCTAGAATGTCATGCCATTTGGGCTGAAAAACGCAGGTGCTACATATCAGCGGGCCATGACAACCATATTCCACGACATGATGCATGTGACCATGGAAGATTATGTTGACGATATCTTGGAAAAATCACTCACCAGGGACTCACACTTGGATACATTAGAAAAAGTCTTCCAACGGTTGGATCAATTCCAAGTAAAACTGAACTCGAAGAAATGTGTGTTTGGGGTCACATCGGGCAAGTTGCTAGGCTTCATCATGTCAGCAAACGGCATAGAGGTAGACCCGGCCAAGGTCAAAGTAATCATGGACATGCCTCCACCCAAAACTCTAACATAGTTGAGATCCTTACAGGGCAAGCTACAGGCCATCCGCAGGTTCATCTCACAGTTGGCAGACAAGTGCCACCCTTTCAGCCATCTCCTACATAAGAACGTTCCATTTAAATGGGATGAGCAGTGCGAAGAAGCATTCAACAAGCTCAAGGAGTACCTCATGAATCCTCCTATACTCATGCCTCCGATCCAAGGAAAAACTTTGATTCTCTACATATCTGCTACACCTACTACTCTTGGGGCTCTCCTAGCACAGCAAGACTATGAGAACAAGGAAAGAGCTGTGTACTACATCAGTCGAACCTTAGTGGGCTACGAGTTGCAGTACTCACAGGTAGAACGTTCATGCCTTGCGGTGGTTTTTGCCTCACAAAAACTCTGACACTACATGTTGGCACATCCTGTCAAACTCATTGCCAAGATCGACCCACTAAAATATCTTCTCAGCAAAGCAGCTCTCACAGGTCGACTAGCCAAATGGGTTATGCTTCTTAGCGAATATGATATAGAGTATGTGGATAGAAAAGCCATCAAGGGGCAAATCATCGCTGACCAACTAGCTGAGGCACCATTACAGGACACTTCACCAATGCAGTTTGAGTTCCCCGATGAGTCTTTATTCACTCTGTCAACATCTCCTTGGAAACTCTACTTCGATGGGTCTTACACCAACCATGGATCGGGGGCAGGTATCTTGTTCATCACTGCCCAAGGCGACACAATTCCAAAGTCCTACAGGTTGTTATTTCCATGCACTAACAATATAGCGGAGTATGAGGCTTTGGTAATTGGTCTCAAGATGGCCACTGAGTGGAAAATCCAATCACTATGTGTCTACGGTGATTCTCAGCTCGTCATAAACCAGGTCAACGATGAGTATCAGACCAAAGATGAGAAACTCATCCCATACAAGCGAATGGTCGACGACCTCAAAGAACATTTTGGGACCATCTCATTTGAGCAAATACCCAGGATAGAGAACAAAGCAGCCGATGCAATGGCGACCATCGCCTCTCTTCTTGAGATACCTGAACATGAGTCACGGTATGAGTTCTTAGTAGAAACAATTCGACAACCGGCTTATGATCTCCTCGAAACCCATTCCATTTGCCACCTAGTAGGATCTGATTCACCTTGGTACGGTAAGACCTACACTTACCTCAAGGACAATGTCCTTCCTTTGGACCTCTCTTCCAACCAAAAATGAACTTTCATCCGACAAGCCTCCCGTTACACCATTATCGCCAATACCCTTTACCGACGTGGTCTGGATGGTACTTTACTCCGTTGTCTAGAACAAGAAGAATCTGTAACTGCCTTGCGAGACGTGCACGAAGGGATCTGCGGAACACACTCCAGCGGTCCTTCCTTAGCTAAGAAACTCATGCGTTTGGGTTATTACTGGCCCAATATGGAAATGGATTCATATCAGTTCGTCACAAAGTGCAAGCAATGCCAGATACATGGGAACCTGATTCATGCACCTGCTCAAGAGTTGAGACCTCTAACGACACCCTGGCCCTTTTGCCAGTGGGGACTTGACCTCGTGGGAAAGATTCATCCACCCTCTTCCAACGGCCATAAATTCATCATAACCGCCACTGAGTACTTTACAAAGTGGATTGAAGCAGTTCCCTTATCAACCGTCACAGGAAAGCAAATTTCCTCTTTCATTCTGAATTACATTATCTGCCGATATGGCATCCCTTCATCCATCATAACGGATAACGGGAGACCCTTCAAAAATTAGGATGTCGAGGAACTTTGTGAACGTTTCAAGATCCAACATCGCTTCTCCACTCCATATTACCCCCAAGGTAACGGCCAAGCTGAGGCATCAAACAAAACCATTCTGAAAATCCTAAAGAAGACTGTCAATGAAGCTGGTCGCGATCGGTACGTCCAACTCAATCCCGCTCTGTGGGCCTATCAAACCAGCATACGCACTCCCACAGGTGCTACACCCTACGCCCTCGTCTATGGTTCCGAAGCCATCCTTCCTATTGAGGTCGAACTCCCATCCCTTCGGGTGTTGTTGAAAGGTCTCATATCAGACGAAGAGTACAGAGTCTCCAGGCTACAAGAGCTAGAACTGCTAGAGGAAAGGCGCCAAAAAGCTTTTGACCATCTCAAAGCCTATCAACAGATGATGTCAAGAAGCTACAACCACAAGGTTAGACCAAGATGCTTCAAGGTTGGGGACCTCGTCCTAAAAGAGAACCCTCGCAATCAGCAGGACAGAGAAAAGAAAGGTAAGTTCGAGCCTAACTGGCTTGGACCCTATGTAATTGTAGCGGCTTATGGATCGGGGGCATATCAGTTGGCCACATCAGAAGGTGAGTTGTTTGATGATCCAATCAACAGCATGCACCTTCGCCGGTTCTATACCTAAGAGAACCCCAATGCAAGGGGGCACAATAAAGTCAAAAAATCAAAAAAATCAAAAAAGTTACAAAGAGAAAATACAAAAAAATCAGAAAAAAATAGAAAGCATACAAAAAAAAAAAATCATCCTTTGGTGAAAACCTGGCAAACAGGTGCCTTGGATAGGTATCATGATGAAAACCTGGCAATCAGGCGTCATGTTACTTTCTAGCTTCTCGTGCAAATAAAAGCAAGTGATGAAAACCTGGTAAACAGGCGTTACTTGTGACAAACCGCATTCTCCATCTTTGGGAATCCAATCACCTGGAGCCCATTCTCCCTCTATTTTCCTCATTTGACCCATATCCATCACACAATACACACTTGACAGTTACCTATCATGGCTTGATACTCACCTTGTGGCCTTGTCAACCAAGGTTTTGTCCCATACCGTCTCCTCAATGTAAGCCTAGTGTAGTGTCTCTCGTCAGTGTCTGTGGTCCGAATCTGTGAACTACGTTACCTCTGCACCGTCACGTAGGCAAGGCCATTATTCTAATGCACCCTCGAGGCTTCCATCTCTCCCAAAGTCCCATTCGTCTCCTCTCTTGTCTTCATTCTTGTCGTCTTTCTTCTAGTCCATCCATGGTCCATTAGGGTTTACCCCGAACTACGTTGCCTCTGCATCGTCACATAGGCAAGGCCATTTAGCAATGAGCCCCCGAGGCACTAGGTCAGTCCCTTAGGGTCCGTCTTCTCAATAAGGATTGTGCAATCTTCTCACCAAGCAAGCAAATGCAAGCAAACACCCGCGCTTCGAGCAGAAATCTTGACTATGAGCATCCTAACCTATCCAATGCAAAGAAAATACCCAAGGTCTTCTAAATGATTTTATGCAAATTAAGGCAAGAAATAAACACATATCAATGCAAATATGCTTTTGTAGATTGGAACCTAGGGTTAAGTTACAGAGTCTTGATTTTTGCTATCATACCTTCCTATGCTACTCAAGGATGCCAAAAGCTAGAGATGCTATGCTGGGGGCATGATTACTTTCTTTGTTTGTTGTTTGTGGATTAAACTTTAGTAATGCGACGCCTTGTCTAAGGACATGATCAGCAAAAGATCATCGAGGACATCCAAGGCCTTACATGAACAGGGGCAATCCTTGCTTGTTGAAACGCAAGAAGTACTCAGGTCATCTAGATTCAATTTTGACTAGATGCTTGTATTAACTTGCTAAATCACAATCCATGTAAGCGATACTCAGGTCGTCTCAGTTCATTTATACCTAGATGCTTGTATTCACTTACAACATTTTAGAAAATGTACCAAAAAAAATGCCCAATGATGAAATAAAGCACTCTAAAAGCAAAGCATCCATCCTATATCCATTTATACATCCATACCATACCCCATGCAATAAAGATCCAACAATGCAGAGTATCAATACAAATAAAAGCTTGTGAGTCCTTCTATCGAGTCTTTCTTCTATCAATCAGTATTCTATCTATCATATCTTTCATCAGTCAGTCAGAGCAATGATCCAAATGCAAGGTCCATCCTTAATCCATACCAATCAAGTCAAGTCAATCTTGCACAAATGATCCAATCACAATCAGTGGTCTTGATCCTTGTCTGGTCGTAAACCAACTCGATCAGTTAATCAATCAATTGTCTTATACAGGATGTTGCATTGTCAAAATCAGACCAACACACGCGTCTTACACGACATGCTTCATTTCTTGAAACCAGACACTATCCTTCATGTTGCTCTAGGGATCCATTGTTCCCCACCATGACAACATGCCTGTCGTGTTGGTCTAGGGATATATCGTTCCCCGCCATGACAACACTGTCGTATATCATTATCAGTATATCGTTGGTTTACCGCTTGACAGGGGCAATACCTTGTTTGTTCTTGTGTCATTTGTGCATACTTTCTTGCTTGCTTGTGTGTGTCATCATTCCATCTTGCATCACGTATCATTTGACACTTTCTTCACCCATTTTCTTCAAACTCAACCTTCTTCATCGTGAGATTGTCCGTCTTCAAAACTTTCACTGTTTTTCCCGTCTAATCTCCCGAGGGGGCATCCTATCATCATTTAACCTGTACCAGGGGCAAACTGGGGCACATATCATCATTCAGACTATCAACTTCTTTGAAGCAACGCTGTAAACTGCATTGCATCAAAGAGGGGCAAAATGTATACGTCTAAAAATGACACAAATCATCCTAAATATTTATTCCATTCTTCTACCAATTAAATAAATATTCTAAATTTATTTAATTGATTCACTGTTCCATAATTAAATAAATTCTATTTATTTAATTAAAATTCTTCTAAAGTCCTTCACAATTAAATAATCATAAATTATTTAATTAAGCCTAATTCCTCTATCCTAAAGTTCTAAATTCAAAAATTCCACATCACCTTTTCCACCTCACCTTGTCCACCTCATCAGGTTGCACATGTAATTAAGTATATTTAATATTTAATTACCTTATTTTCCCTCACCCACATGGCCTATTTCTTCTCCAATCAGAGGTCAGTTAACCAATCAATCAAATCTGTTAACTAACCTGTCAGTTGAGTCAAATCCTCAATCAATCCAGTCAGTTCCACAATCCACTCTTCTAACTGATCAATCAAGTCTGTTAACAGACCAGTCAATGGAGTTAACTCTCCAATCAGTTTTGTCACATCCCACCTTTCATGATGGAGCTGGGACACTTGTCACGTTTCCACCGGTTGCACATTCCTCAACCATCCTCAACCGTTGATCTTCATATCTTCTCTCAACCGTTGATTTCCATTCTTTCAAGTCTATAAATGAAGCTTCTTCCCTCCATTCTAATCATCCAGGCTTTTGACATCGTTACTCTGCAGAAATATCACCAGCGCGCCTTTGGCACCCATCTGTCATCTACAAGCTTGAGATCACCATTGTTGCATTGGAGCTCACCTTCATTGCATATCACACCATAGCCGTTCACCATCGACTTCCTCAAACAGCTTTAAAAGATTGCACTCTCTGAGGGCTCATCTCATCTGCGAAAGGACGATTCGTGATAGGCGAACAACAGAAGTTTCGAAACGGAAGAGGTTTGCTGTATTTGTTCATTGCTTTGTTCATTTGAATCTTCTTTGTTTCTCTATTCTATTGATGTTTGGGTCATCTATTATTCATTTGATTGATCACTATTTTACCCTCACAAGTATCATCAACATTGTGAAAATTTTTCTCTTCCATTGTATTTGTGATAGGTATAGTATCTTGCAACATTTGTGTCTCTCCTTTTGTAAAGAAGGTGTACAGTGCATTTTCAGAGGTAGGAATACCGATTTCTTCTAAGGCACTAGATCCCAGGTGTCTTATTCCTCTTCTTAAAGGGATATTTCTATTAGGGTAGTGAGTTATAATACTCATGCAATAGCATGCATAAACCAATAGGATACAATCCTAGAAAAAAGATATGTTTAAAGGCAAAAATGCTTGATTTTTCAACTTTTTTCAATGCAAACAAGTGAAAGAAGAGGTGTTGTGAATATTTTTAAGAGGGACAAAAAATGATATGCCCAAAAATAATCAACTAATGCAAAAATATCTTTCTCAACACATTTTTGAAACAACTCTAGAGAGTCGACAAGTCAAAATCTAGTGAAAATAGGCCAAAATATGCGATTTTTCACCAAATATTAATGCAAAAGAGTAGGGCAATGGGTGTTGTATGGAAATTGATGATGGACAAAAACTTATAATAGTAATAATAGCCACCTAATGATAAAAAATCTATTACAACATGCCTATAGTGCCACTCTTGCTCAAAGTCTAGTGCAAAGTTATCAAAAATATGCAAATTTTCCCAAAATTTGAATGCAAAAGCCCAAAAGAAAGGGTGTTGTAAGGAAATTAAGTAGGGGCAGGAGATAATAACCCTAATAGAAGCCAATTAGTATAGAAAAATCCCTTACAACATGATTGGAGCGCAAATCCAACAAGAGGATAAGGCCAAATCTAGTGAAAAAATGCAAGTTTTCAAACCTTAGACATGAAATTTCACAAGGAGGCCACTATGATGCAACAATACAATTAGAAACCAGACCTAATGAGTGTTTTAACAAGGTAGTAAAATCTGAAACAAGATTTTGACTACATCCCTAGCTCATGTAGAACTAGGTTTTCATGAAAATAAATGAATTGTAAATGATGAATTTCTGTATTTTGTATCAGATATAATGCAAAGAACATAAATTAATTGAAATTAGATGCCAATTAATTCAAATTTTATGAAAATGTAAGTCTAATATGCCAATTTTTCAAAATTTTAAAAAATTTTCAATTTGTTT
Source organism: Cunninghamia lanceolata (assembly GCA_027924645.1). Taxonomy (NCBI): domain Eukaryota; kingdom Viridiplantae; phylum Streptophyta; class Pinopsida; order Cupressales; family Cupressaceae; genus Cunninghamia; species Cunninghamia lanceolata. The sequence goes on along the minus strand of BSBN01000165.1, from coordinate 4,269,349 downwards.
GCAATTTTTCGAATGCAATAGAATGAATGAATGAATGAATACAAATTTGTCAAACAATACTCAGGAAGGTGCCCAAAAGTTCAAAAAAATGGGTTCACAAAAATTTTTAATGTGGAAAGAGGAATGGGGTTGTTTGGGGGTTTTAGTTTGAATCCTCCTTTCCACTAAACATTCCAAGGGTTTTTCAACTAAGTGCTTCTCCTATTGAGAGGAGAGTCATCTATCAGGTTGGGTTGCCACTTGGTTTTGCTAGGAAATTCATAAGTTATCACACAATGTTGCTAATCAATGCTTTTTATGTTCTTGAAACCCTAATTTAAGAAAAACAATAACTAAATATGCAAATTATGACAAATGCTATTGAAATTAGACAACGGGTAGAGAACCTTAACTCACTATATTTTTTGCAGTCTAGAAAATAGAAATGTTGGGGACAATGGTGATGGTGTCCAAGTCCAATGTGCTTCTTTTTCTATGGAATACCGATCTCCTTTCGACACTGATTTCTTCTGTATCTTTAGTTTCCTACAATTTAAATGTGGAGGAAAATGTTAATGGTGCCGTAGTCCACCAAGGGATCTTCTGCCAGATGTTAGAAACATTGCAAACCCTAATTATCATTGTCTAGTCTATTTCTGTAGCTTCGGATGTAGAGGACAATGTTGATGGTACCCTAGTCCAAGCAGGCTCCTCCTTTAGGATCTAAAATCTCTACAGTGTCCTCCTTCTCACTACAAATCCACTTCTGCTTTAGCAACCTGTACCCTACAATCACAAGGAGTGTGGGAGGGTGTTGTGGTGTTTAGAGGATTTCCTCAGTCAAGCCCTAGAGAGACATACAAGTCTTCTGAACATCATTGTTAGAGAGAGTGTATCCTTGTGGGATAGAGGCAAAAATCCAAATGATAATGATGATAAAACACAATAGATGTCACCTTGATGATGAAGCTCTCGTGGAAGGAAGATGCCCTTCAATGCCACGAGGAGGAAACAGAATCCAACCTACAAAAACAAACACAATAACAATGCTATGCTATACCACACAATGAATACCTTGATCACTTTAACATAAGCTCATGAATCACCATGTCCATCTAGTTTGTGAATGATAACCTAAACATGCTTATATGTACAGCTACTAAGATTCCTGCCAAGAATTTCATAATTAAAACATATGATGTCAGCCTGGAAACCAAATAACAGTCACAAACCTGACATTTGAATTTAGGGAAGACCCAAAATAGGGTTGGACTAGGGTGCTAGTGCCCTTGTTCACCCCCTATCTTTGTTTTGAAATCATTAAATTAGCGCCCCCTAGGTCCTATTTGTCACAAGACTCAAGGGTTTTCTCATCGGTAACCTGAATTATCATGCAAGATGCTCTAAATGTAATCTAAAGACCTGGGAGCTAAACCTTAATAGGAAAAATCCCCCAAGGGTGCATTTTTCTGACATAACACAAGTATTATCACAAAAACTTAAAGACTATCAATGACAAAAGCTATACTCCTATCACATACATAATATCATTGTTCAAGGTCTTCATGATGTTGATTAGCTCTAGTGAAGCTCATTGTCCTAGGATCTATTACAAATATGATTTTACCATCATTATGCCACCCTACTATCCAAGGAATTATCATGTCTAGTTAGAGATCTTGACATCAATAAGATCCCAAGACAATTTTAGGAGCAGTTAAGGAAACCTTCATGTGATTTTAAGGTAACACCATTGTTTATCTCTTGAATGTTGAGTGTGTGGAATAAAGGAGGATTTATGAAAGGTTGTTATGCATGTAAGAGACTATATAGTTGTTGAGCCCATGCCAAGATTTTGAACTACTATCATATGCCAAGGTCTTATATCTCCCCTGCATCTCACTAATTGGAGATACCATATAGTAGTGACACCATCAAGGTTGAATTTATTTCACTATTCCAAGTCTTGGGAGTACCATACTATCATACAATACCTAAGAGGACAGTTAGGACAAATCAGTGATAGTACTATCTATTGCATAGGAGACTTTATCATTATTTCTTTGGGTAAAACTCATCATATTGTGACGGTAATGAATTAGTCAAAATTTATTTATGAGCATTCATTTCTCAAAAGCTAATATATCATTTTTTGTGCTTTCAGGATCAAGTTGTTAAAATATCTCATGCTTGTGTACATAAAGAACCCATCACTTCTATAACCAATTACTAGGATTATATGAAGGTTTCAGAGATTTTATGGCCAATGGATGCTCATCAAATCTATCTAGGTCTTTTCTTCATTGTCACTACAACCATAGTCATAGGAAGGATATGGGTAGTCCTTGATTTCATTGTTAGGATGTTGCCATTTTGATTTGTCAGTCCTTGAATAAGTGTCGATGAAATAGCATTGAAAATCACATGGTTTGAATTTGAGTAATATTATCTCTTTCAACCCATGAGCTAATAGACATGGTCTTGAGTGCTTAGTGTTTGTATCATTTTAGCATCATCATAGCCAAATAGGATTGCCAAAACCTCCATTGACAAGGATTATGATATCAAACTTGGAGATAGAATTACTAAGAGCTTACATAACTATCTTATCGATTGTATTGTCTTCATTAGAAGGCTGCCATGGTAAACATGACTACATAGTCATGGTGATAGTCATTGTTTAAAGAATGTCAAATGAGTTACTGAAAGGCTAACCTCTGACTATTTAGTCCTTTGTGACTATTGTAAATAATGTAATCATGATTTCTTGATGAATTTTGACTAAGGTTAATTTGGGATATCATGACAAAACCCTAAGAGAAGAGAACCCTTAAAAGACTATTGTTTCAAAGGCGAGGAAGCCAATTTGAGAATAAAAGATAGTCCTTATAAGGATTGCCATTGAGTGAAGAGGATAATTACCACTATCATACCATATTTCATGAGTCATGAGGATTTTAGGGACAATCATATGGATGTAGATTCATTGCACTCATCTCCTATTAGTTTGTCAATGGAGGTCCAAATAGGGAAAGACTATCATCCTAGTCAAGAAGAGTCATGAGGTTTTCAAGTTCACTATGGAAAGGCATTAAGAGGGGATTGTGATTTCTAAAGATTTGTACACTCAAGTGATTAACACCATGGCTTGGTACAATGACATAAAAATGGAGGCAAAGGACAAGTGGTGTCCTAACTTTTAGGACATTCATAACTCATTCTAGGACTATCACCATGTTAGATCCTTGTAAAATAGAGAAAAGAAAATTACCATGACCCTGGAGATCAATCAATGGATAATTAAACTACCTAAAGGACACAAGTTCATGCATTATTTAGAGGCCAGTACATTACAAAACCAATCAAGATTGATTAATGATATTATGGATAGTCATATGAGATTGAATTGTCATTAGAAAGATATGGGAATAGTCCATGGAAGCTAGAGATTGTCATTATAGTCCATAAGAAAGCCAAACCATTATTTGAACTCAATAAATAAATCATGGTGCTCACTTGGAAAGATCATTAGATATTTGTAAGAGTTTGTTAACTAATAGAAGGGTCCTTAATGATGTTTAGTGAAACAAGGAGAATCCTTTTAGATTTGGGACTGTCACTATCCAAACCATAGTTATGCTATTATTTTTTCATGCTTACAACTTTTTGAAACTACTCCATACTCTTTGTATGCAACCATGACATAAATTTGGTGATTATTCTATCCTTCTTGGAGTGTCAAAAGGGTATAAGAGATCTCTAACACCTAGTGAGTACCTAGGAAAGTCAATATGATCTGCTAAAGCTATGATGCTTGGATAGACATAGGTTGTTATAAACTTTTGGATGTAATCATTGCATTAGTCTTCTTGGAACCATCATAAAGGTGGTAATTATGTCCAACATTGTCTTGTACATCCTTGAAATGATGTCATATAAATTTAATATAAGTGTTACCCCAAACCATTGAAATACATAGTGGTGAAATCCAAGTCATTAAAATACACACTACGTAATATGTAGAATAGTATTAGGGACAGTCAACCCATTCATTAATTGTTACAAGTTTGTGTGGATAGAAGAATTTTCTATTCTTATTTTATGAAATCTCATGTCATATTGTAGGGATAGGTTAATATTCCTTCTATTTGGCATCTCAAGTAGCATGTAGGCAGTCATATGAACTTGTTTTGCACATTAATGGTAGTCACCTCAAGATCCAAGACATTAGGATTGTCACAAAAGTTAGGGGATAGTCACAAAATTCAAATGATTATTGAGGGTTTGAATGATTCCATACCTCAAACCATATTATAATTCATTGTCTATATGTGACTATTTTACTAAGAGAGAAATAATTTTGGAGAGCAAAGTGAATGGAGATTCATGAGGAGATTACTATAAGGATTGGATACTATGATGAGTAAGGATAAAAAATAAGAATATCATTCTCATGACTATACTCAATTTAAGTGGAGATGAAAGCATTTCTCTTTTATGATTTCGAAGGGGTTGTTGAGACATCCAAAAGGTATTAATAGTGGAATACTCCAAAAAGTGAGATGAGGGATCATGAAGACAATACAAAATGGTGAAGAGGATAGTCATCACCTCTAGGGCAATCCTCCACATCCTTATTCCTAAATGCACTTACTTCACATAGTGGATCTAATGATGGAATGATGATCATGATGATCAAAATGGATATTCGTGAAGAAAACTGAAGAGGCCAACAAAACAACAAATTTGTGAAGTTGCCAATGGCAATAAATTTATCAACTTACCTAGTACTGATCTATGACTAATATATCATTGCAAATGGATATGTTTTAACTTGTATTCAATGAAAATGTTTTATTTTTGAGGAATTTGATTCTTGGCACTATTTTTTGTAGGTCTAGGAGGATGAAAACAAGTGGAGAGAAACATGAGCTACCATGAAAGCATGAAGACTTGGATACACCTTGTTGTCCTAGATATGAATAAATTTGATCTTTACACCTAAAACATTATTGTACCTAGAAAATGGAGCCAAGATGATGTCAAGGATGATGAAGGAAAACCTCAAGAGCTAGATAAATACAAAAATCAAACCTATATCACTAATGTTCATACAAAATTAGAGCCAAAAATAGTGGGAAATGAAGGAACAATGCCTTGTAGCTTATTGGAGATGAATTAAGTATGATCTTATATCTAATTTGCAGCCAATGACATGACTAATATAACCCATTATGATGCCCCAAATTGTTGTTTTAGACATGAGATGAAGATTTTTGGTTGAAAAATGATGGAAACATGAAGAATAGGGGTTGGAAATGCACTTTTGATGCCAAAATCAATCACCTATAACTGGATATTCATGCTTGCACTCAGAAAATGGGTACCTATAGCCACACATGATAGACAAAATGAATTTCTATAGATTCACATGTTCTTTTTATGGATATTTGCCATACTACAACAAGTTGTTAGAGTTCTATTTGAAAAAAAAAAACAAATAAGTTGGAGATGAAGTTTCGAATATTAAATGTTTTAAGCTTCCAAAAAGTTTCTTTTTGTCAAAATTAGAAAACTTAGTACTTAAAAGTAAATGTGAAGACAAGAAAAGTTACTTTTGATATTAAGAGAGGCTTGTCGAGGAAGCTACAATGAGATGAATAAAATATCTTGGAAATTGCACTTGCCACCAAAATTGACTTTGTGTTTGAGCATCAAAAGTGAGCCATTGGATCAAATTCATAATAGCCATTGGATGTAAAGGTGAAAACTTAGAATTGTAAAGGTGATTTGCATAAGTATATAGTTGAAACTCGTAGTAAGGGTTGGTGTTGGGAAAAATCATTGGAGACACTTGAAAGACATTTGTACTTTGGATTTGAGAGAAAATACATAGTATTTTCTAAATTTTCATGATATTCTCATGGTTTTCTCCACACCAAGTTTAGAAATTGTTGATGTTTGTCAATATTTTGAGAGCTTAATACAATTTTGGTTCACGATTTCTAGTTAAGATACTGAATATCAATTGTTGTAATTATTGAACTTGTCATCATACAAAGTTTGTTTCATGATTTATAAACACCAAGTTGAGTTTTTCTTACATTTTTAGTTTTAAGTTCGATGGATATTTGATGATTTTGTGAAGTGTTCATACCATTGGTTGTTTACTAATTGTAAATTGCTTTGTGTGGCTAGCATAAGCACCCATAAACTCATCTTTGAAGATTACACCTTCTTGAAGATTGGTTGTTGACTTGTCATGATCAAATAAAGATTGGTTAATGTTTTCAAACTTGTTTATCCATTGTTGAGGATGAAATGTTGGTAAAATATTGAGCATTATCTAGTTTTCACTCTAACCCTTCTCTATCCTACCTTTCTTTTGCACTTATTTTTTTAATCAAATCTAGTTAGTTTAGAGTTAGAATAGGACTTTCAAACTTGAATAGTGGTGTTGTAAGGTTGAAACTTCATGAATGCAAGTTGATATATTGTTGGTCATAGGTTGGAATGATGTATTTTATGGAAATATGTGTTGGGATCATTTTTTTTATGCATTGCTAAATCTAAAAAAAATTGGTTTATATGTATTTTAACCTCATTTGTTGAAATTTTATCCAAATTTATATAATGCCCCTTGATTGGAACAACTAAGTCATCTTGTAAAGGCCAAGACCCAGCTAGTAAATACCTTGAGGTTACCATTTTCCATCTCTTTGGGATTTGATTCCTTTTAAGAGAGATATGATACTTAGTATTTTATCTAAGTTGTGTGTAAAAGCACCCATCAACACTCCCCCTTATGTCCATATCGACTAAGGCTCCATACCAGTAGTGGGGTCTTTATTTTATTGGAGACATTGTGAAAAAATGTAGTAATGGATATAGGTGGATCCTTGTAGCTATTGATTACTTCACTAAATGGGTGGAAGCAATACATACTAGAAATGCAACATCTAATTTTAGTGATTGATTTCCTAGTGAACAACATCATCAGAAGATTTGGTTTGCCTACAAGGATTACTACTAACAATGAAATATGTTTTAGATCCCATGATCTCCTTGGTACATGTTCTAAGTATGGGATAGCTTTAATACATTTTTCCCCTATCATCCATAAGGAAATGGTTAGGCTTAATGTAGTAACAAGAGCATCATGAATATCATCAAGAAGACACTAGACTCAAACAAAAAGAGTTGGGATGATAGGCTCAAGCTTGTTGTTTGGGTAGATAGGGTCACTTTCAAGAAGGATATTAATAGGATCCCCTTTGAGATGGTCTATAGAGTAGAAGCTAAGGTTCCAATCAGTCTTGAACTACCTATGTACAAATTGCTATAGTAGATTGAAGAAGATAAGGATGATGCCATTTCCTTAAGAATACATGAGATGACTAAACTTGATGAAGCTAGGAGGACTGCATGTGAAAAAAAAAATGTTATAGAAGTAGAAGGTCAAGCATTTGTTTGACAAGTGAGTAGTTGAGAGAAGCTTCTAAGTTGGTGACCTAGTCCTCATGCATAATCCTTGTGCTGGAGATAAGGGCAAGCATGGAAAATTTAAAGCCTTGTGGTTGGCCCTTATTATATTATGGACAAGTGCAGTCAAGACACTTTTTACCTTAAGATTTTAGATGAAGAATTCATGGAGCTATTGATCCATGGCCAACACCTCAAGCATTATTTCTCTTGATGGTATTTGGTTCTCTGTGCCAATGTATATATCTTTTCATTTTGGGTGTTTTATGTTTAGGTTTCTGTAAAGGGTAAAATTTGGATAGTTGAGTTTTTGGTAGTTTTGTATGTGTATCCGCCTTTCACTCTTGTACATTTAAAGACCTAGGGTTCAGTGGCAATGTACTATCATACCCTAGGTCACTATGAGATGTATGGAAACTTGGATTTCTATGATTTGATTGTCAATTATGCTCAATTTTGCTCATTTATACATCAAAACCCTAATTATGCAAATATGGAAGAAAATAGACAAATATAAAAAAATGTTGCTACAAAAAGGCATAAAATGATAGATAATTGTGCACCTATTTTCAAGGTTCAGAAGTGGAACAGTCAGGGACTAATGAGTGGGCACCCAAGTCCAATGCTTAGGTTTTTGTTAGGATCTAGAAGTTCAATCTACAACCTGTTCTTGCTATCACAGAGATTTTCCATCATAGAAGCCAGAGGACTAAAGAGTGGGTGCCCAAGTCCAGGTGTGCTATTTTCAACTCTGATCTGCAAAGCTGACACTCTGTAGTACCCTCTTGCAATTTCACTTTTCCTATATCTTTAGTCTATAACCTGCAATCACAAAAACTTTGGGAGGGGGTTGTGGTGTTTAGAGGCTTGCCTTAGTCAAGCCTTGGAGAGACATTCAAGTCTTTCGAACACCTTTTTTAGATAGAGAGTGCATTCCCTTGTGAGGCAGAGGTAAAAACCAAATGATAAATGCTCAAAAACACAAATTATGTCACCTTGTAGTGAAGATCTCATGGGAGGAAGAAGCTCTTCATGCCATGAGGAGATGATTGCTCAAATCTGCAAATACAAACACATAGACAACACAAATCTACTCTTTCTACACAATGAATGCCTTGAATCACCTTTAGAATGCATGAAGTTCACAAATAGCCATCTAGTTTACAAATGAATGCCTAAACATGCTTATATATACAACTAAAAACACTTGTGCCAATAATTTCATAATTCAAACTTATCGTGTTGGCATAGGACCTAAATAACAATCACAAGCTAACATTTAAAATTTGGGACTGACCCAAAATAGGGCAGGACTAGGGCATAGGTACCCAAGTCCTCCCTCCCTATTTTGGTCAAGGTTAGGTTCAAGGGATCCCCCTAGGTCCCATTTGTCATGAAACTTAGGGCTCATTTCATCGAGATGTCAAAATATGATGCAAGATGTCCTAAATGCAGATAAAAGACCCAGGAGCTAAACCTTATGAGGGAAAAGCCCCCAAGGGGAAATTTTCTAACATTACATTTGGCCCCCACTTTAATGTATGTATAAACACAAGGCCAATACATGCATTAAAGTATGGTCAACAAACACAGCAAACATAGCAAGCACGAAGAAGACACACCAGACACATTGAAGACAATTACAGGCACGCAGAACATGGAGAAGATAGTTACAGTCATGCAAAACATGGAGAAGACAATAGATGCATAGAAGATGGTTAATGCATAGAAGACATGAATGATTTCTTTTCTTTTCTTTTTCTCATATATATGAAATGCAGATGTAAGTACTAGAAAGTAAACACACCTCCCATAATGTAGGGAGCACTAATCGCGCTGGTCTTTAAACTACATATATGGGGCAACACACACAAGACACACCAAACCTCCCAAAATGCAGGAAGCACTCATCTTGCTGGTCTTTAGAAATTGGATGTGGGGAAACAAACACGCCAAACAAAGCAAGCATGCCAAACACACACTTTGAAGGTTTCATAGAAAACACGGTAAACAAGCGATGGAGTGTTCCTATTTCTAGGCTCATCACCATCTTAGGCACATTATAGGCACACATTGATGATTGGGCTTCACCAAAACAATTGCCAAAGACACACTTAAGGGTTGAGTCAGTCATAGAACTACTCCCCACCTTTACAGAGGACTTTTGAAAATGACAAGATGGGCACTCTCTGCAAGAGATACACCACCCCTACCTCTATAGAGGGCTTAAGATGATTGATTGATTGATTGATTGATTGATTGCAAACAAACTTAGAGTGTAGGAGGGACTCATTGCCATCAATCTTTAAACAACACTTAAGGACAAGCACATTGCTAACATCTACAATAGATAGGTTACCTTATATATGCCCCCACCTTAAGGTGGTTGATATCACGCATCGATATCAAGCATGTTAAGGTAGGAAGAAAACACACAAGGGAACATGGACTTTCACAAAGCCCATGCCCCCCAGAGGTGATATGTACTTTACGATCACCAAATGTTGCCACAAACACATCCCTACAAGAAACATGTTAGTGTCCATAATCATGATAAACAACAACATCAATACATATGATCAGTCACATAAAGAGCCAAGGTTATTCTATGAATTCAAAGATCGAGGATAACCATGGGGATATATCACAAAAATATTAGAACCGAGTGTCACCAAGGTGAGATTCAAAGACAAACAAAGTGTGCGGAGTAGTAGTATTGTTAAGGTTTGTAAGTGAGATAAAGATCATCAAAATCACTATTGAGATGCAAGGTTTATGGTATAAGCTTGTCTTCTTCTCCTTCTTTCTCTTTCTTTCTATTTCTCTTTCTCTTACCACTTATCTCTTGTAGGATAGGGCTTTGTTCTTTTATGGGTTTTTTCATTTTAGAGGAAGAAGCACCAGGATCAAATCTCATTTGTTTAGGTGGAATATGTTATTGTTGACAATTACCTCCTAATCCTTGTAAGGATGGCAGGGGAGGAACCTTAGCATAGGGACCTTGTCCTTTCGGTCTAGGGTTCTCTTCAAATGCAAGTTGCTTGTGTTTTGTTATTTCTTGTATAGAGGGACCGACCATTGGATGTAATAGTTTTACTTTGTAATTTCTATAGCTCAAGAAGTTAAAGTCTATTCATTGCTCTAGTTTCTTTTCAGATTTATCCCAAAAGTAATCCAATGTAAAGTGTTTTCTTGCAACCAAAAGTTTATACTTATTGCAAGGGATAGTAATTATATGTCCATCAAAAGGGAATTTTAGACAATTATGAATTATTGAAGGGACAAATTTCATAGAATTTAACCAAGGGTGTCCAAATTTAATGTGAAAGAGGTTAGAAATAGGGACAAAATCAAACCATTGTTCTACATGTTTCTCAAATATAGTCACCAACAATGATATCTTCCCAGAAGTGTTTATAAAGGTTCCCTTATGTGTTTTAATCATCATGTCTAAAGGGTCATAAGATCCTTGCATTAATTGATGTGCAAAGAGGGACTCTTCCATGGTAAAATTAGTCATGCAATTAGGATCAATAAGTGTTCCATACATAGGATTTACCATTATTTTCATAGTGATGTAAAGAGGTCCTTCAGTGTCTCTGATTGTTCTATCACGAGGTGTAAACACGATTTCAGGTTCAGGGACCTTTCTCTTCATGTGAGGCCTAGGAGGGAACTTATTGTTGTTTTTATGATTAGAGGCCATGTGTATATGCTCAAATTAATGCAAGATCAGATTTTAAGAGTTTTCCAAATGTATGCCAAAGACAAGTGCAAAAATGACCTAAAATGCCTGATTTTTTGTACTTTTTTAAAATGCAAATATATGAAAGGAAAGGTGTTGTAAATATTTTGATCATGGATAGAAAATAATATGTTTGATATGAGTCCAGTATAACAGTAATATCCATCACAACACACTCTTGATGGAAATCTAAAATAATGACTAGTCCAAACCTAGTGAAATACATAAAAATATGTGATTTTTCACCAAATCTAAATGCAAGAGAGCATGAAAAAGGGTGTTGTGAGTAAAATGATGATGGAAAGCAAATTATACCAGGAATAACAACCACATAATGCCAAAAAATCCCTCACAACATGCTTATAGTGCCACTCAAGATCAAACCCTAGTGAAAAAATATGCAATTTCTTAAAATTTTTAACTCCAAGACCTAGCAAAAGGGGTGTTGTAAAGAATTTTAGGAGGTTTAGAAAATAATAGAAATTATATCAATCACCTCAATACATAAAATTTTTCACAACACACTTGGAGTGCAATCTAGGTCAAACCCTGGGGCAAATATAGCAAAAATGTGCAATTTTTCACCAAAATTTCAATACAAGATCTCAATAATAAGGTGTTGTGAAAATTTTTAGAAGTGGAAGCAGATACCCTAATAAAATCCAATTAGTGTAAAAATATCCTTCACAACACGCCTATGGTGCAAATTCTGAGAGTCGATAAGGCCAAATCTAGTGAAAATAAAGGTTTTTCAAGCCCTAGGTTTGAGATCTTGATACAAAATGTTATATGAATGTCTTGTAAGCTGATTTATGATGAAAAATAAATGAACTCAGATATGAAAATGATTTCCAATCCCTAAGATGTAAAATTCAAGTGCAAATCTAATTAAAATTCAATGAAAATGCTAGTTTTTTTGTTGAAATTTTCTATGTAAAAATGCAAATTTTTGAAATCTAAGTGCAAATTTACACTAAAATGTAACACTAAAGCCAAATGAAAATTTGAATGAGTGTCTAAGATCAGTAGGAAAATCTGAAACAAGATTTTTCCTACAAACCCTAGTTTTTGAAATTACTAGGTTAAATGAAAAATGCAAAATTTCTAACAAAACCCTAGCAATTTTATGATGAAAATGCAATGCAAGATATTGAATTTTTGTAATTTTCTGAAATTTAGCTCAGATATAATGCAAAAATTAGAAATTTGATTAAATTTGATTTAATTGATGCAAAATAGAAACCATATGAAGATGCAATCTAGGGTTTCCAATTTTAAATTTTTTTATTTTTTGGTAAGTTTTCCAATGCAATAAGATGAATAATACTATGAATGAATGAAATCAAAGAAAATATGAAGCAAAACACTCAGCAAGGTGCAAACAAGTCCAACAACACGGGTTCACCAAAATGTAAAGGGTAAAATTTGGATAGTTGAGTTTTTGGTAGTTTTGTGTGTATCCTCCTTTCACCCTTTCATTCAAGGACCTAGGGTCGAGTGGTAATGCACTATCATACCCTTAGTCACTATGAGATGTAGGGAAACTTGGATTTGTATGATTTGATTGTCAATTATGCTCAATTATACATCAAAACCCTAATTATGCAAATATAGGAGTAAATGGATGAATATCAAAAAATATTGCTATAGAAAGGTGTAAAATGACAGATAACTATGCACGTATTTTCTGGGTTTAGAAGAGGAATAGTCAAGGACTAATGAGCGGGTGCCCAAGTCCAATGTGTAGGTTTTTGTTAGGATCAAGAAGCTCTGTCTACAACCTATTCCTATTGTCACATAGATTTTCCTGTCACGGAAGCTAGAGGACTAAAGAGTGAGCGCCCAAGTCCAGGGTGCTATTTTCAACTCTAATCTGCAAATCTAACACTCTGGAGTACCCTCCTACAATTCCACTTTTCCTATATCTTCATCCTATAACCTACAATCACAGAAACTTTGGGAGGGGGTTGTGGTGTTTAGAGGCTTGCCTTAGTCAAGCCCCGGAGAGACAGTCAAGTCTTCTAAACACTGTTGTTAAATAGAGAGTGTGAGCCCTTGTGAGGCAGAGGAAAAAACCAAATGATAAATGCTCAAAAACACAAATGATGTCACCTTGTAGTGAAGATCTCATGGGAGGAAAAAGCTCTTCGTGCCATGAGGAGATGATTGCTCAAATTTCCAAATACAAACACATAGACAACACAAATATTCTTTTGCCACACAATGAATGCCTTGAATCACCTTTAGAATGCATAAAGTTCATAATAGCCATCTAGTTTACAAATGAATTCCTAAACATGCTTATATATGCAACTACAAACACTCCCGCCAAGAATTTTATAATTCAAACTTATCGTGTTAACATAGGACCTAAATAATGGTCACAAGATGACACTTCAAATTTGGGACTAACCCAAAATAGGGCAGGACTAGGGCACGGGCACCCAAGTCCTTCCCTATTTTGGTTAGGGTTAGGTTCAAGGGATCCTCTAGGTCCCATTTGTCATGAAACTTAGGGCTCATTTCATCGGGATGTCAAAATATGATGTAAGATGTCCTAAATGCATATAAAAGACCTAGGAGCTAAACCTTATGAGGGAAAAGCCCCCAAGGGGACATTTTTTGATGTTACAGTTTCTTTGTTTCCCTTGTCCTTTCCCTTTGTTTTGCCTTGTTCCTCACTTTTTCCCATTTAGTCTACATCCTAAAGATAACTAGATCTTTTCTATGCCTGTAAGTATGAAAAAGACACACATGCCTACATGGCAGCCAAAGAATGAGCTATAGTCCTAATCATGTACATGTAACTGTGAAATATATACATGCCTCTCATAATTATTCCTCTTGGTGATGTTTCTATGTTTCTTTTTCATTTTTCTCGTGCTTTTCTAACCTTTGAGCTAACATTCTAAGGTCCTGCACACCTTCTTGCTATCCACCTAACCAATGTTCAATGGATCTTTCCTATTACTTTCTATCCTTGATAACCTCACTAATCCACTTCACAGAGGGGAATTCATGTTCCCTAGGGGCATTTCCATCATTCCATCCTCTTGAATCACCCAATTGACCTCCCCATGCCTTTCGTAACCTCAAATTGCTTGTCTAGGATCTCTCTGGGTGACCTTGCATTTGAAAAAGGATCTCCAGGGTTGACTTTCCCTAGTAAAAGGTTTGGCCCACCTTGTAGAGGTACTATTGGGATAGGAAAATTTAAAATTTTCTTGTATTCTTACTCATCCATATCTGACCAAATCATAAAACATTTCACCCAAAATTAGAATTATAATTGATATATCCCATAAAAAAATCCTATGACAAAACAATGTAAACAGCCTAAATTTCTTAATATTGGCAAGACTTTATATTAGCTATACCGATCCATTAGAAACTAGTTGAAATGGCTATCAGTGTGAAAACAAAGTTCGGAGAGAAGATTTCATAGAATACTGATGAAGAAAGTGGCACTAATGACCTTTCATCAGAGAGAAAACGCATGGTCACGCCGATCGGTGTAAGGAAAGACCATCGAAGAATACTCTGAAACCCTTCCTGACAGTGTAAGTCATACCAATGGAGGAGCTTAGTGAGATTCTCACTAATCACCCAATAGACCGGAAGAAACTAATGGTCATCGGTAGGAAATGAGTATCGGAATGAGAAATTAAGGAGCTTCCAACACTCCAATGTCTCACCGATTGAAGAAAAGTGCTTCGGCAAAACTTACATTGATAAGTGTGAAGAATAAGAACCATCAGCAAAGAAATCCTCTGTGATAACATTTGAAGTCATTACAATTAAACTCGACAAAATTGTTTGAGAAAAGCCTACAAGAAAAGATTTGAAGCAGAAAACAGAGGAATCAAGATCCTTAAAAAACAAAGTGTATGTTGGTTAGAATGCATGTATACCAGATACAAAGGTGAATAGTCGAAGGTTTTGTATTTTTTTGTATGTATGCAAGATACAAATAGTGAGAAGATACAAATGCATAAAACATACAAGACGATATACAAAGCTATATGCATGTTGCGAAACTGAAAAGATTATGAAATGAGGGTTTATTGTTGTATGTTTCGTGCATTGTATGTATGTTTTAGGTTATACATTTCAATATACATACAATGCAGAACTCAAGAAAGGTTGAAATTTGGTTAAAATGATGCATCATGACTTAAAGTATATCGGAAGATGAATTGCAATTTATATACATTATGGAGCCAAAAAGTAAGTAAATTGTGGTTTATAAAAATGATAAGTCCGAAGAGGTGATACAAAGGAGTTTGTATGTATTCGGCTTTGTATCTAAAAATACAATACAAGTATTGTTGCATTTCGTAAGATACAATAAAAAAAAGTGATGTGGGCTCCACCGTTTACATATCAGGCTTGTATAAATAATGATGTATATCTTCGATATACAAGCCAATATACAAGTTAAAAGGATCCAAAAAAGAGATACAAACCGGATGCGAAAAGAAAGTTAAGTATTGAAAAGTCTTTGTATGTTCGGGGTGCTTGTATGTTTATAATATACATACCCGATATACAAAGGAATAAAAAGCATCGCTAGGGATAAAAGGTAAAGAGAGGGTTTGTATAAGATGATCTGTATATGCGCTTATACAAGATAACATACAAACGGCAATATACCAATAAAATATACAAGAGAATAATATACAAAACCCAACATAATTGGAGATTTGAACATTATATACATCGTGTGGGGTCTGAGTTTGTATGTGAGAAATGTATGTATCCAATATGCAAAAAGATGCACAAAAGATGATACAATTCCGAACCTGATTAGAAAGTCAAATTTTGAGAACTTTGTGTGAAGTCCATGCTTGTATATTATAATGCATTGTATCTGATATACAAAAAGAGATGCAGTTGCAGATTGTATGTATATAAGATACATACAATGGTATATTTGAAGGCAATTTCAATTCATTTCATAAACCTGGTCGGGCCCGCTCTTGTGTACAGAAGAAAATGTTCCAGTATACAAAAGATATGTATGCAAAAGGAGGATGCAGGAAAATATATAAGGACGGATCTGAAATCTAATTTATTTTATAGACCGGATGCAAAAAGAAAGTTAAATACTAAAAAGTCTTTGTATGTTCGGGGTGCTTGTATGTTTATAATATACATACCTGATATACAAAGGAATAAAAAGCATCGCTAGGGATAAAAGGTAAAGAGAGGGTTTGTATAAGATGATTTGTATATGCGCTTATACAAGATAACATACAAATGGCAATATACCAATAAAATATACAAGAGAATAATATACAAAACCCAACATAATTGGAGATTTGAACATTATATACATCGTGTGGGGTCTGAGTTTGTATGTGAGAAATGTATGTATCCAATATGCAAAAAGATGTACAAAAGATGATACAATTCTGAACCTGATTAGAAAGTCAAATTTTGAGAACTTTGTGTGAAGTCCATGCTTGTATATTATAATGCATTGTATCTGATAGACAAAAAGAGATGCAGTTGCAGATTGTATGTATATAAGATACATACAATGGTATATTTGAAGGCAATTTCAATTCATTTCATAAACCTGGTCGGGCCTGCTTTTGTGTACAGAAGAAAATGTTCCAGTATACAAAAGATATGTATGCAAAAGGAGGATGCAGGAAAATATACAAGGATGGATCTGAAATCTAATTTATTTTATAGACCTGATGGAGTCCACACTTGTATGTGTGTCCCAAATGCATATACAAAAGTTGATACATAGGAATTTCTAATGCATATATGTTTATTACAACTCTGAGATGGATTTTTTTGTTGCCAGACCAATATGAAGAGGGTCGTATAAAACAAAAATGAGATTTTGTTAATGTAAAAATTGATGTATTACTTTCAGCAATGAGAACATGCACAACTTATTCGATAGAAACTATAATCTGGAATACCTTGCAAAATGAAGATTAATGGATATAGCTCTTAATCAAATTTGTCTATTTCTTAATCCATTTATGTGAAAAGGTGTGAGCAATGAATAGTCATATTGTTTCAGCTTGAATTTTGTTTCCCACACATATTTATCAGGGAAAACAAGGATCATCCACAGAATCATCAGCAGTAGAATATATACTTATAATTTACAATGTTTCTCAAAGACCATGTTGCAAGTTTATTATTGAAGAAGTAAATTGAAGTTCTCTAATTCAGTGGTTCTATTTTGGCATCAATTGTTTGTTAAGATTATTCAATTGTGTGGTTGTCTCCATTTCAGTATTTCCTTGTTATTCAAATTAATATATCAAGTATATAGTTAATTTGTCAATGCACATTTGCTGTATCTGTATGATTGAATAAATTGGTTTCCATTAGAGGAATTAAAATCGTTCTGATCAATCACAGTAACCTAGAAGTGTTAGTTTGGATTACTAAGAAGAAGCATATAATTAGGATTGCCATTCTATCTCCAAGTTAATATTATTTGTTATTCTTGCATATTTCATTCAATTGGTTCCTTCAAGAAAGGATTAAATTACCTTCTGATGAGTTACAAGATATCTGATTATATTGGTTGGATTATTAAGAAGAGTTTGTTAGTCATTTCTTTGCATGTTTATACAAGTTATAAACTAAAGTATTGTGCCAAACAGTTAGAGTTACTACCAACTATAAGCCACTAGTCTTAGTCTTCCATTTGACTCTGTTTACCCAACAAGGCACTGGTCTCATTTCAATTCATCACTTAAAACCCTTTTATTAGTTAAGCACAGTCATAGAATTCACCTTGATATTTCTTATACAATTTCTACCAATCATTCATCAAATATTAGATAAAGAATTCATTAGAAAGCTTTCATCTATCCTACACCATTTGCCACTATAGGTAGATCCATTTAATTAGTCAATACATTTACATTTAGTCTACTTTAATTGCCAAGGTTCACCCACCTAGGTGTTGCAGGGAATCATCAAACCCTAAAGGTTGATTCTGTCGCATTAGTTCAAAAATGTTGTGAATCTAAGCATAGAGCCTGGCATTCTCTTAGGATTAGCAACCTGCATTTTTGAGACCTAACAAATTGACAACTCTACTGGGGATATAAATAAAAGACCTTAGTAACAAACCATTCCTTCTATAGAGTCATTTTAGAAACTTTAATTTGGTAACTTTGCTGGCAACAAGAACCTAGAAAGATAAATTACAAACTTTTTCCTATTTACAAAATAGGTGGCGAATCTAGTGATAGTTATAACAGAAAATTGATACCAAATGGATGGTAGGAGATCCAAGATGGAAGGCAAGAAATTGCAATCATCTCCACCAATTAGAAACATCTCCAAAAGAAATGAAACATCAAATTATTCTCACCAGAATGATAACCAGGAGGCTCAAGAGGATAATGTAGAGCAAACTATTGTAATTCACAATAAGTTCACACCTCTACATAATTCAAATGAAAATCTCAACAGAGTAACTGATGATATATTGGTAAAATACAGACCTGATCCTCAAGAACAACTTGAGTGTGAAGCACGGACCATGAGGGAAATCAATCAAAGACAAGCTAAATATGATTTCAAAATGTCATTACATCAGGGAGAAGGGGTAAAACATGGATTCTCAACTCAAGAAGTAAATGACAGCCCAAAGACTTCAGGAGGTATGAATCAAGCACAATAGGATCTACTTAGGCTCCAAGAAGAACTTGAAATGATCAAGATAGAGGAAACTAAGAGGTTGTTGTAACAAGAGATTCAATAGATAAAGAGTAGAGATAAAACAACCCCCTCAAAATATGTACCTCCACATAGGGGAAACACTTCAAGGAATCCATAGCAAAATCTACATCAAAATACAGGTGATCCTTCAAATTCACAAGCATCCAAAAATCATCAGAATACTATTCCTAAAGTTCCTAGACCACCTCCCATGCACAATATCTCTCAACATATGGTTAATCCTTACCCACCCCCTGGCCAACAATATTATAGACCACAAAATCCTTACATAAATCACCACACAAACCCACAGCAGCAATATGCCTATTATCAGCCTCCAGGTGGATATAATTACTATCCTAATCCACCACCCATGAATTTTCCACCTCAAAACCTCACAAATATATGCAGCCAATTTGATCTGACTAGATATCAGTTGTATCCATTGTTGATAACTGAGAGGGGGGGTGAATCAGTTATCTTAATTATTTCATCTTTCTGAACTTTCTTAATAATTAATACAACATCAATTCAAATAAGCAAACATAACCATGAAATGGAAATACACATGACACAATATTTTTGATGTGGAAACCCTGTTAGGGGAGAAAACCACGGGGTGATTAACCCAAGATTGTATTCTCAGTTAGAAGAATAGAAATACAAAATGGCACTTGCTAATTAGGGCTCACTGCCTGAGCACATTGCTCACAAGAGACTCACTATCTACAAGTTGTAAGAAGAATAATAAGATACTTGAACTGATGAGGAGTATCCACACATGTTGGAGTTCAGTTCCAGTTAGGCTCAGTAAACTGATCTGTTGCACTTCATCCTTCCTCTTCTTTTGTTCTGCTATCCTTTCACATACCAGATCTTCCTTACTGCTTTCTTTCTGCTCTTCTACTTTTCTTCTCACTTAACACAACACACACACTTTCATCAAAATCCATCTAGTATATATATATCCGCACAAGGGATTTCATCCTCTTTCTAGTCAGCATTCGGAATAGTCAATATTTTCCAAACTCTAGTCTGTCGGCTGAATCCTTTCTTACCAAGTGATGCGGATCTAAAAGAAACTTATAGAAGTCATCTAACAAGTTGGCCAATCATGAATGATACCTTAATAATCTTTATCGCCATCAGCATCTCATCTGGAATAACTTCTAATGCTCTGCCTGTCAGTTCTTCCTTTGTCTGTTCTACCAAACCGGACCCCAATACTTGAATGCTTATATCTCTTTACTCTTGCATCACCAGAGGCTCAATTCCTAGAATCTATTAGTCAAGGTACTCCTCTTGACTTCCCCAAGTCCGTACATTCAAAAGATACTTCCTCTGAGAGATCTGAACCTGACTATCGGACCTTGCCACATACTCTGTTCTTGCTTACCAGACCACAACACTCTTCAATCTGACTTCTGGTATAGGCACACCATATCCTACGGATGTGTGGGATGAACTTTGTTGCCATCAATGACAACAATTATGAAGCTACAATGTGTCTCTTGCCAACAATCTCCCCTTTTGGCATTGATGGCAACACTTAGTGAAAAATGACTAAGTGTTATACTATACTCCCCCTTGGTTGATGCTTTCTTCTAATGTACACTTTACCGGAGCTCCCCCTTAGCTAGATTCCACATTTTTCACTGTTCCTCACTCCCCCTTTAATATCAATGGCAAAGGGTAGGGTCCGCACACAAAAATTGCCCAAAAATTCAACTATACTTAGCCACATAAGTATATAAATAGGTTTTACTTACATATATTGTAATATGTCTATAAAAGTTGTCTTCAACTGTACAACTTTTGTCGCCCAACTCTGCTTTATCCTATCCAAAATTGAGATGTGACCACTCAACAGGAATGCAAAAGGTTCTACCCTCTTGAGATCTGTCAGATCACTGGTTCAGGCTGTGGTCTGGGCATCTGTTAGGACCTCATGCATGGCCTCTAATTTGGGGATAATCATCCCTCTAAGCTCACCCATCCAACTTATTATGTTCTTCCTCTCCTTTTCAAGTTTCTTGATCTCATTCATGACTACAATAGTTTGACATTCCTAGTTTACTATAGATACAGTGAGAAGATCAAAATTCTGAGAGAGGCTTGACAGATTATCCTCTTGTTCCTTTACTTTCTTTTCAATATCCTTGGTCACTTTGACCAGGATACACAAAATTTATAGATATCTCCACCATCTTTAAGAGCATTTTCTAAGCTCTTTATGCCAATATCCATATTTCTCCTATCATTGGTTATAAGTCCTTGTAACTCTGAGAATCTTTTATCCAAAAACTCTTTTCAGACTTTCTCTTCTATTGCTTTCTCTAAAGAATCAAAATGAGTACTAACAGAATTTACAAGAGACTTTAGATTACTGGATGTGGATGCTGTAGGATCCTTTTGGAAGGATGACATGATTTTTTCTAGTACATCGGATGTAGTTTCTATGATTTCATAGTCTTCCATGTGAGACTTCAGCATTTTTTCTTTTGTCTTTGCTTGAGTGAAGGAAGCTAGCTTCATGGTTTGCACCAGAGAGAGGGAATCAAAATTGAATGGACCTTGAAGTAACTTTGGTTCATCAAATTCCATCATCTCTTTGGTCAAGAAATCCTTAACTACTTCTGCTGTGTCTCTTACCAGAGACAGAATTTTCTCCCTTTCTACAGCCTTACCACTGTGATCTATAGCTTTTTCTATCCTTGACTCTTCTTTTCTTTCATTTCCTTGTTCTTCTTGACTAGATTTTTCTTTTATACTTTCTTCTCCTTTAGATCTGGAGACTGCCGGAGAGTCTGGATTTACTTCTCCTTGGACTTCCTCTTCCAGAGCAGAGGAATCTAAGTCCTTGCCTTTTTCTTCACCTCTCTCCTTTACCTCTTCTACTACTGTCTCAGTAGTTTCTTCCTTATCGTCCATGGTAGAGGGCTCATCACTTATGTCCTCTATGATAGGAATGTTGAACCTTTTGTAGGCATTCTAGAGGATTTCTTCAGTTTCTTTAGCTATTTTATCAGTTTCTCCAAGCATAGGTTGATTCATTCTTGCTTTGCTCTGGAACTCATCCTTACAATCTTTGAAAATGATATTCATTTGTTTCTACGTGATTGAGGGATAGAGTTGAATAGCTATTTGTTCCCTGATCTCAAGGTCCTTGACCTTGGCATTGTTCTTTCTGATTTCTAGTTCTTTCTCTAGGCTCTTTGGAATTAAAGATATAATCTCAATGAATGCTTTATTATAAATGTTAAGGTACCTGACTGTGGCTTCTTGCAGGATCTTCTGATCAGTCTCACTGTAGTAGTCATAAAATTCAGTCATTGGTTTCAAATTCCCATCCATAGTGACTAATTTGACTACATTATCAATGGATAGAGTGGGCCTTTCAACAAACTCTTTTGCCATCTTTCCCTTATCTTCACCGGTAGAGGGTTCACCAGATACTTTCTTCTTTTTTCTCATTTTCCTTACCTTCTCATCTGATTCTATCTCTTCTTCTTCCTTCTGACTGATATAAGACCTTGTGGCCTTCGTCTTGGTTCTTTTCTCTTCTTTATCAGATGATTTTGCTTCCAGTTTTGATGCCTTTGAGGTCTTAGCAGTTGTTGGTGCAGACCTCTTAGAGGATCTGGTCCGGGAGGGGGCTTCTACCAGATCACTTTCCTTTTCTGTTTCTTCCTTCTCTTTCTCTGCCCTTTCCATCTTTTCTCTATGTGCATCAAGTGCCTCTTTTCAGATTCCATGCCTCTTGGCAAATTCTTCTACCTCTTTTCTCATTTTTCTCTTCATCTCTAGTTGTCTGAGTTCCACATGGATTTTTATACTTAATTCTTCAAAGGTTCTACACCTTTCTACCTTAGGATCCTTGGGCTGACTTAGCATGTGTTAAACATGCAGCTCTACAATTTTTTCATCAACTTCATATCCCATTGGCATGATCCACACTGTTCTTGGTTCCACAACCTCCATTAGGCACTGATCAGTTTCTACCATAAAGCACACTGTATCTTTGTACTTCTTAACCAAAGATTGGGGGATTCTTTCTCTAGCTTGCATCATACTTTTAAAGTTCTTGAAATATCCCCACAAAGTTGCATTTCTTGCCTTAGCATCCCCAAGCCCATGCAGGTAGTCTTTGATTTGGATTGCAACAAGTCTGTCATTCTGCCAAACCCAACCACTGGATCTAGGAAGCTCATTCATGAAGTAGAAGAATAAACATAATATCAGCCCACCATACATGAATGAGTTTTTCTTGTCATTTTTGATCTTTTGTAGGTTCTCCAACAGTTGGCTTAGAAGAAGTTCACAAAAATCATAGTCAACATTTTCTCTTAGCATCTAATATGTTGTATAAACTATAGTTCCTGGTACTAAATTTTCCCTACTAGAGTGATAAATCTTGTAACCAATTATTATGGATGCAAATTTGATATCTGGATCAGTGATATCTTCAATTGTCATAGCTCTCTTGTCAAATTTTGATCTGATTGCTTCACTCACTGTCTGATTCTTGATAGATTTAAGAACAGGTATCCCACCAGATGAGTACAGACCAGTTACTACCCTAATTGCATCCTTGGTGATCTTAAATGGTCTATTCAACCATAGAAAGTTATCATGCACTTTGCTCAACACATACCGGACCCATTCATCTTCTTCAAAAAAGGGGAAATGAATGCACTGTGCAAAATGCTTATCTCGGATGGCCTTGAACTGAGGTTTGAGCTCAAAAGAATCATCTATTAACTAATTGTGATAGATATCAACTAGCTTATATTCCACAAATTCTTCAATATTCGAATGAATATAAGCCCTAACATCTTCTACATGCAGAATTCCATGTAGAATGCTTGAAAAGACGCCTAGGGGATCAACTTCTAGAGATTTATATGGATGCTTCTTAAACTTAGGGCGTGGCCTATCAGAAATCTTCACCACATTTGGAGTGGCCATTTTCAAAAGATTTACAAAGAGATATTCAGCAACGAAAAATACCTTTTACACTTCTAGGGTTTGCTGAATGAGCTGGATTAATTTGTTGGATGAATTGACTCCAATGGTTGATCTTTGAAAGTTTGAGACAATTTGTTGTAGAGCTCCTTTTCTTTTCTTCTTGAGTATAAATGTGCAAATGACGAACGAATGAACTCTTTTATTTATGGGAAAGCCCTAATTTCATACTACAATAAATGCGCGACCTAATTCATTCCGGTTGCCTTGTTCATCTTATTCTGAGATAGATCTTTTCTAGATCACTAAGATACATTTAGAGTCTTTCTTAGAGAATAGTGATAATCTATCTTCCTTTCCTTAATCATTTGATCTATCCATAGATCAAGATTCCATAGTTTAAATCATGTCGGATTTAACTGTGAAAAGAAACCTACTTCTCACCGGATGATTGATGAACCAGATTAGTTTTCAACTTGTTCAAAATTTCTTGCAGATCTTTCATCTTTTAATCAAAGCTTATTTAGATGTCCCTTTGTGATTCCTTTAATCCACAACTCTCCTTGTGCCAGTTCTGGTACCAATTAACTGGCTGGGGGAAAATGTTTTTCTTTGTGTCTCCCCCTGAGCCAGAGCTCACCTTTTAATTTCTGGAAGGAATATCAACACCAGATTCTGGTGCAGATCCATCCCCTACATTTTTGTACTTCTCTTCACCTAAATCTTTTTCATCTCACTTTTAACTTCATCCGCATTCACTTTTCCTTTTCCCTTGTCTTGATTCTGATTATGATGTACCGAACCTCTTTTGTCCAGATTCTTGCTTCTACAGAATCTTGTAATATGACCGGATCTATTGCAATTGTGGCAAACAACATTTCTTTGCATATTCAATTGATGTCCTCTTGATCTACATTGATTAGCCATATGACCCATTCTATTGCATGCAAAGTATCTACCATTGAAAGAATTGTTCATTTACATATTTCTGCATTCATGAGATTTGTGATCATACCTTTTGCAGTTAAAACACTATCCGGAGAAGGATGTGTTAGTCTAATTCATTCTTCTTCTACACTGATTAGCTTTGTGACCAAAGTTATTGTAGTTGTGGCAGTATCCATTGAAGGATGGATATCTTTAAGCATTAGGTTGCCTCACCAGAGGTCTTCTGGGCCTATTTCTTGGATTTTCTGATTCAAACTTCTTCTGACCAGATCTGGAGCTCTCACCTTTCTCATATCCCAAGCCACACTTGTCATCTACCCTATTTTGGCTTTCAAGAAGAACTTCAAGTTGAGCAGAACTTATCTTGAATTTCTCTTTGTATTCATTTGTTGTTTGAAGATCCCTTTTAAGAGAGACAATTTGATCTTCTAGTTTTTCTTCATTATCTTTAGCATCTTCAAGATCAGATTCAAGATGTCTAATTATTCTATCCATCTTGTAGTATTCTTCTAATTTCTCCTTGAGAGATTGTTTTAGATCATCTTCAGTTTTTCTTTTCTCTTCAATTTCTTGGGTAAATTTCATGACTCCTGATTCCATTTCATGTCTTACCATGATGATCTCTTTTGACAATTTTTCACATAACTTGGTTTTCTCCTTAAGATCTCCATTTGTATCATTTGCTTCACCTTGACTTGACAATTGCTGAAGTAGTTCCTTTCTTTTTTTCATAGAGAGACTTAGTTTCCCTTTTAGTTCATTTATGAAATCATCAGCCTGTTTGAGTCTTTCCTTCAATACATTGACTTCAAAATTAGATTGCTCAAGATCATCTAGGGTAGACTGAAATTGCTACCTCATACCATACACATCCATCTCAATTCCCAAATCTTCCTCAAGATATTAGGCTTTGTTTGGAGGAACTTGGCTCTGATACCAATTGTTGATAACTGAGAGGGGGGTGAATCAGTTATCTTAATTATTTCATCTTTCTGAACTTTCTTAATAATTAATACAACATCAATTCAAATAAGTAAACATAACCATGAAATGGAAATACATATGACACAATATTTTTGACGTGGAAACCCTGTTAGGGGAGAAAACCACGAGGTGATTAACCCAAGATTGTATTCTCTATTAGAAGAATAGAAATACAAAATGGCACTTGCCAATTAGGGCTCACTACCCGAGCACACTGCTCACAAGAGACTCACTATCTACAAGTTGTAAGAAGAATAATAAGATACTTTAACTGATGAGAAACATCCACACATGCTGGAGTTCAGTTCTAGTTAGGCTCAGTAAACTGATTTGCTGCACTTCATCCTTCCTCTTCTTTTGTTCTCCTGTCCTTTCACATACCGGACCTTCCTTACTGCTTTCTTTCTACTCTTCTGCTTTTCTTCGCACTTAACACAACACACACACTTTCATTGAAATCCATCCGGTATATATATATCCGCACAAGGGATTTCATCATCTTTCTAGTTGACATCTGGAATAGTCAATATTTTTCAAACTCTAGTCTGTCGGCTGAATCCTTACTTACCAAGTGATGTAGATCTAAAAGAAACTTATAGAAGTCATCTAACAAGTTGGACAATCATGAATGATACCTTAATAATCTTTATCACCATCAGTATCTCATCTGGAATAACTTCTTATGCTCTGCCTGTTAGTTCTTCCTTTGTCTATTCTACCAAACTGGACCCCAATACTTGAATACTTATATCTCTTTACTCTTGCATCACCGGAGGCTCAATTCCTAGAATCTATCAGTCAAGGTACTCCTCTTGACTTCCCCAAGTCCACACTTTCAAAAGATACTTCATCTGAGAGATCCAGACCTAACTATCAGACCTTGCCACATACTCTATTCTTCCTTACCGGACCACAACACTCTTCAATCTAACTTCTGGTATAGGCACACCATGTCCTGCGGATGTGTGGGATGAACTTTGTTGCCATCAATGACAACAATCATGAAGCTACAATGTGTCTCTTGCCAACATCTATATCCTATGGATAGTAATTAGAGAAATATAGTTCCTAAGTTCACTGGGAACAGTGCAATATCAGCTGAGGATCACATCAAAAGCTTTAATGCTTTCATACAAGATATTGGTATGGACTAGGAAGATGTTAGAATGAGGTTATTCATGATGTCCCTGATTGAAGATGGAAGAGACTAGTTCAATAGCTTACCAGATGCCTCAATCAGTTCAATAACTAATTTCCATAATCAATTTAAGGAGCAATATGGTAATCAGTATGCCCCTGAATTTACATTACATGAATTGATAAGTATCCAGAAATACCAAAATGAATCAGTGTATGACTTCAATCTAAAATTTTCCAAATTACACAACAAAGTACCACATGGATCCAAATTATCTGATCCAATAGCATTGAGCATTTATATGAAAGCATTTGATCCCAAGATGGGCTACGAACTTAGAAATTGATGCCCTATGACCCTAGCTAAAGCATAGAAAGTGGCCTTAACAATTGAAAACAATAGGAAAGCTACAGGTATGGTTAACAAGAGGGATAACCCTAGAAATCCTCAGAACTCAAATGTTCAGCAAACTAAACAAGAAGGTTAGCATAGGCATGAGAGGCCCAGGTTGCATGATATGCCATATAATACCAATTGGAAAGATGGGAGACCCATTGATAATAGCAGAAAACAACATTATGGCAAGGATACCCCTGACCCTCTAAAAATAAATATGGCACATATGGTAGAAGATAAACCTTGGTGTCTGGTATGCAATTTACCACATTCACCTGAGTATTGTGAGGTGGCTAAAATAGTACAACAAGAAGAAATGTTATACAATTATAACAGAGAAAATCACACTATAAACATGACACAAGATACACCATATTTTTTGACTGAAAACTATTATTCTACAGAGGAAAAGGGATATGAATATGATGTGGGAAACCAGAGACATCATATCAATATGGGAGAACAAGAAGTGTTCTCAAATCAGGTGGATGGTTATGAGGAACCTACCTATTATAACAATCAGCTATATAATCAATGGAGAAAGCCCACTGAAAATGAAAGAGAAGCTCTTACAATAGCTGCAATAGCACAAGCTAAAAATGCTTATAACTTAAGGAATAGGACAGTGAATGTTGAACAAGGAACACCTGGGAGTGTATTCATAAAAGATCAGAATTACAAAAGAATAATGCAAAGTCATCATTCAAAAAACTAGAAAAGGGGGGTAAGAGTAAAACAGAAGAAAAATCACAAAATTAAGAAAAATAAAATATAAAGACAGAAAAGAATGATCAGACTATGGCTCATTCTTTTGACATTGCTCATGCAATATCTCAGGTAAAAATATCAGTTCCACTTTTAGAAATTATGAAGATAGACAAATACAGGAATACAATAGTTAAACTAATTTTAGATATACCAAGTCAAAAACATAAAGGATCTGAAAACATAACAAACAATGTTCATCAAGAAACATTCCAAATGCCTGAGGTATACCTAGGTGATACATTGACAAAGAATCCCTCACAGGTGGACCCTTTCTACACTACATTATTGATCAAAAATAGGATAGTGAGGAATTGTATGATTGATTCAAGTGCTACCATGAACATCATGCTAATAGCAATTATGAAAGAACTGGGAATGTGGGTTGATACTACATTTGATAGGTGTTATGCAATGGATAATAGATCCATCCCACTTGTTGATATTATGAGGGATGTGGAGATAAAACTTGCCTCATACCCTGAAGCAACTTATAACATTGATATTACTGTGGTTGACATCCCACCATATTATGGAATGCTTCTATCAAGACAATGGGCTACAATGGCAGGAGGGAATGTCCAATTGGACTTATCATATGCCACAATACCATTTGGAGGTAAAGAAATCAAGCTGTGCAGGGAGCCAAGGTATGAAAATATTATAGAACGCTTGGATCAACATCAAATAAATTTCTTTTGTGATACAGATTGGGAGCCTTTAGGGTTGAGAAAAGTCAACCAGAATTGCAGAATACTGATCCAATACATATTGAATCTAAGAAAGAAGAAAATGATGTATGGAAGATGTATTTTGATGGTGCATGCAGCAAAATGGGAAATGGGGCTGGAGTAGTATTTATTTCACCAGGAGGTAAAAATTTCAAATACTCTTCTATTAACATTTGAATGCACAAACAATGTAGCAAAGTATGAAGCTTTGCTCATTGGTTTGAACATAGCCACCAAGCATAAGATATAAAAATTAGCTGTATATGGTGATTTTGAATTGGTTACTTCCCAAGTAAGAGAAAAATACCTGTCAAAAAACAAGAGGTTGAGACAGTACAAAAATGTAGTATGGGATGATATTGAGTTATTTGATGCCTTTTCAATCAACTGGATTGATAGGTCAAAAAACATTATGGCAGATTTTCTAGCGAATATCGCATTGAAAAGAGATGATGTCACATTGGGAGGTATTACAAAAGTTGAGTTCAAAACCAGACCCACTATCCCAGATAATGTACATAATTGGCAAGTATTTGACAATGATTCTGATATAATCAACTTCTTACATTGTGCTGAATATTATGAAAATCAAGAGATTGATTTCAATGCATTTGTAGAAGAACATGATGGGAAGGAAACCCTTTTTGGTCAAGAGACAGTTCAGTTGAAAACAAATAAAATACCTAAGGGACTTATAGCATTGGAAAAGGCATTTGATGGACATGATAGATTTAAAATGAAAGGCACACCAGTGGTGCAAAATGACCTTGAAGAGATTAATTTGGGGACACAAGCAGCCCCAAAGAATGTGTCTATTGGAAAAAATCTTAACCCAAAAATTAGGAGTAGAATCATCAACTTACTTAGGAACTATAGACACGTGTTTGCCTAGTCATATGATGATTTAAAAGCATATAGAGAAGATTTGTTTCACATGAAATACCACTAAAACTAGATGCTAAACTATTCAGGTAGAAACAGAGGCCTATCAATCCTACATTAGCTCCTAAGATGCTTGAAGAGCTTACCAAATTAAGAGATGGGGCTATCATTAAACCCATTAGGAATTCTTCTTGGGTTTCTAATTTGGTTCCTATCAGGAAAAAGAATGGTGATATTAGATTATGTGTGGACTTGAGGAACCTAAATAAATCTTCCCTAAAAGACAACTATCCCCTCCCTAATATGGAAGCAATATTACAAAAAGTTACTGGATGTGAACTATTGTCAATGATGGATGGCTTCTCAGGTTACAATCAGGTGAAAGTCAAATAATTAGAGCAATTTAAGACTGTATTCACCACTCGATGGGGAACATATGTATATTTAAGGATGCCATTCGGACTCACTAATGTTGGAGCAACATTCCAAAGAGCAATGGATGTGGCCTTTGCTGAATTGATTAATAAAATCATGATAGTATATCAAGATGACTTGACAGCATATTCCAAAAAGGTTGAGGATCATTGTGCACATTTAGAGCAAATATTTATTAAAGCCTTAGAATATGGGTTTTCATTGAATCCTAAGAAGTGCCATTTTGCAGTGACAAAGGGGAAGTTGCTTGGTCACATAGTCTCAAAAGATGGAGTGAGAATAGATCCTGAGAGAGTAAAAGCAATTGACCAAGTCCCTATCCCTAAAAATGTGAAAGCTATACAATCATTTTTTGGCCAAATTAACTTTGTCAGGAGGTTTATATCAAATTTTGTAGAAATTGATGCCCCCATATCAAGGATGTTGAAGAAGAACTCAAAAGTGAAATGGACAATAGAAACAATAGAAGCATTTGCAACTATTAAAAATGGAATCAAAGAAGCCCCTGTTTTGATATCTCCTAATTTTAGTAAGCCATTCCAACTATTCTCATTTGCCTCTTATCATACAGTTACAGCAGTGCTATTGCAGAAAAATAATGATGGATATCAATAGCCTATCTCATTTTTCAACAAATCCCTTTAGAATGTAGAGTTGAAATATGACATTGTTGAGAAACAGGCATATGCATTAGTAAAAGTAGTTAAAACTTTTAGGCCATACTTGGTGGGAGTTGAAATCATAGCATATGTGCCTAACGCTGCAGTAAAGGATGTATTGGTACAAACTAAAGTCACAGGTAGAAGATGCAGATGGATCAATAGAATTTAGAGTTCAATATTGAAATCTAGATTACTAAACTAGTGAGAGGACATGATCTTTCAAGGTTGATGGCTGAGAGTAATCTTGAAGCTTCTTAGATATGTAGTGCTAG
Source organism: Cunninghamia lanceolata (assembly GCA_027924645.1). Lineage (NCBI taxonomy): Eukaryota > Viridiplantae > Streptophyta > Pinopsida > Cupressales > Cupressaceae > Cunninghamia > Cunninghamia lanceolata. Next base: position 4,238,258 of record BSBN01000165.1, on the reverse strand, counting down.
TGATGTTGATAATACAAGTTCTAGCATTGAGCGCACTCCATGGTATACCGACATTATATATTATCTAAAGCACATGAAATGTCCTAAGGGGTATGACGATAATAAAAGGACACTAATTACAAGCCTCAAAATATGTATTTATTGATGGAGATCTTTACTGGAAGAATGGATGGTTTTCTACTATTATGCCTAGATGAACATCAATCAAAACATATCATGAAAGACTTACATGAGGGCATGTGTGGAGGTCATTTCTCAGCAAAGACTATAGCCCACAAGATCTTGAGAGCTAGATACTATTGGCCTAAAGTTTTTAATGATTCATATCATTACACTAGGAAATGTGAAGCATGTTAGAAGTTCTTAGGAAAGTTGAAATATCAAGGAGCATTGCCCTTGAAACCCATGTAGGTGGATGCTCCATTCTATTAGTGGGGTATTGAGTTCATAGGAGAAATTGCAGAGAAGTCAAGTGGTGGACACAAATGGATTTTAGTGGTGATAGATTACTTCACTAAATGGGTAGAAGCTATCCCAACCAAACAAGCAACAAGCAGGGTGGTGATTAACTTTTTGATGGAAAATATTATAATCAGATTTGGCACTCTAGTAAGGTTAATCACAGGCAATGGGATGTGTTTCAGGTCTGATGAATTCAAACATTTCTGTAGTACACATGGCATCACTGTGTCCTATTCTACCCCTTATCATCCACAAGCAAACAGGTAGGTAGAATCCAGCAACAAAAGCCTTTGAAAATCATAAAAAAGAATGTTGGAGGGAAACAAGAAAGCATGGGATTCAAAGCTAAGAATGGTTGTATGGGCTGATAGGATAACTGTAAAAAGAGCAATTGGGAGATCTCCTTTTGAACTAGTATATGGAACACAAGCAATAATACCATTAGAAAACCTCATGCCAGTTTACAAATTTATTCTTCAGGAAGATTTAAACATTCCTAAACCAATGGAGGAAAGATTAGAACATCTTGTAGAACTTGATGAAACAAGGAGACTAGCCCAAAGGTAGAATATTAAGTTACAATCACAAGTGAAATACCTCTTTGACAAAAAGGCCAAAGATAGGAAGTTTGAAATAAATTATTTAGTACTGATGTGGGATGCTAGGTGCCAAGACAAAGGAAAACATGGAAAATTTGAAGCTTTATGGTTAGTTCCTTTTGTTATAACTGGCAAAGGAGGTGATGATTTCTACTATTTGTAAAACATGTCTGGAGAAGAGTAGGAATTGCCTATGCATAGGCAATATCTGAAGCCTTTCTTTTCATAATCATGCACAAAGAGGATTGAGTGTTGCCAGTGCATGGATGACTCTTGAATAATTCTCATAATACTTTTATTCCATGCACAGTAGTTTAGGGTAATCAAAACAAGATTAGGACATGCCAGTACATGGACAGTCCTATGAATCTGTATAAATATATATATATATATATATATAATATTTTCCATGTACAGTAGTATAGGATCATCCCAATTCCCCATCATTATCACTTCCATCTCCCATTCTCATAAAATTGTCATCCCAAACAAATAAAACACATGGTCTACTCCCCCAAGAGATCTGGATTCTTGTTATACTCACAAGGAATATACATCCTAGACAGAGCCACTGTTGGGACAAGAAAATTTAAAATTTTCTTGTATTCTTACTCATCCATATCTGACCAAATCATAAAACATTTCACCCAAAATCAAAATTACAATTGATATATCCCATAAAAAATGCTATGAAAAAACAATGTAAATGGCCTAAATTTCTTGATATCAGCAAGACTTTATATTAGCTATACCAATCCATGAGAAACTAGTTGAAATGGCTATCAGTGTGAAAACAAAGATCAGAGAGAAGATTTCAGAGAATACTGATGAAGAAAGTGGCACCAATGACCTTTCATCAGAGAGAAAATGCATGGTCACGCCGATCGGTGTAAGGAAAGACCATCGAAGAATACTCCAAAAACCTTCCCGACAGTGTAAGTCATACCGATGGAGGAGGTGAGACTATCACTGATCACTCAATAGAGAAAAGGAAACTAATGGTCATCGGTAGGAAATGAGTATCAGAATGAGAAACTAAGGAACTTTTGACGCTCCAATGTCTCACCGATTGAAAAAAAGAGCTTTGGCGTAACTTAAACCGATAAGTGTGAATAATAAGAACCATTGGTGAAGAAATCCCCTGTGATAACATTTGAAGTCATTACAATTAAAATTGATAGAATTGTTTGAGAAAAGCCTACAAGCGGAGATTTGAAGCAGAAAATAGAGGAATCAAGATCCTTAAAAAACAAAGTGCATGTTGGTCAGAATGCATGTATACCAGATACAAAGGTGAACGGTCGAAGGTTTTGTATATTTATTTGTATGTATGCAAGATACAAATAGTGAGAAGATACAAATGCATAAAACATACAAGATGATATACAAAGCTATATGCATGTCGTGGAACCAAAAAGATTATGAAATGAGGTTTTATTGTCATATGTTTCGTGCATTGTATGTATGTTTCAGGTTATACATTTCAATATACATACAATACAGAACTCAAGAAAGGTTGAAATTTGGTTAAAATGATGCATCATGACTTAAAGTATATCAGAAGATGCATTGCACTTTATATACATCACGGAGCCAAAAGTAAGTAAACTGTGGTTTATAAAAATGATAAGTCCGAAGAGGTGATACAAAGGAGTTTGTATGTATTCAGCTTTGTATCTAAAAATTGGATACAAGTATTGTTGCATTTCAGAAGATACAATCAGAAAAAGTGATGTGGGCTCCACTGTTTGCATATCCGGCTTGTATAAATAACGATGTATATCTTTGATATACAAGCCGATATACAAGTTAAAAGGATGCAAATAAGAGATACAAACCAGATGGGAAAAGAAAGTTAAATACTGAAAAGTCTTTGTATGTTCAGGGTGCTTGTATGTTTATAATATACATACCTAATATACAAAGGAATAAAAAGCATCGCTGGGGATAAAAGGTAAAGAGAGGGTTTGTATAAGATGCTTTGTATGTGCGCTTATACACGATAACATACAAACGGCAATATACAAGAGAATAATATACTAAACCCAACATAATTGGAGATTTGAACATTATATACATCGTGTGGGGTCCGAGTTTGTATGTGAGAAATGTATGTATCCAATGTGCAAAAAGATGTACAAAAGATGATACAATTCTAGACCCGATTAGAAAGTCAAATTTTGAGAACTTTGTGTGAAGTCCGTGCTTGTATATTATAATGCATTGTATTTGATATACAAAAGGAGAGATGCAATTGCAAATTGTATGTATATAAGATACATACAATGGCAGATTCGAAGGCGATTTCAATTCATTTCGTAAACCTGGTCGGGCCCCGCTCTTGTGTATAGAAGAAAATGTATCTAGTATACAAAAGATATGTATGCAAAAGGAAGATGTAGGAAAATATACAAGGACAGATCTGAAATCCAATTTATTTTATAGACCTGATGGAGTCTGCACTTGTATGTGTGTCCCAAATTCATATACAAAAGTTGATACATAGGAATTTCTTATGCATATATGTTTATTACAAATCTGAGATGGATTTGTTTGTTACCAGACTAATATGAAGAGGGTCGTATAAAACAAAAATGTGATTTTGTTGATGTAAAAATTAATGTATTGCTTTCAGCAATGAGAACAGGCGCAACTTATTCGATAGAAACTGTAGTATGGAATACCTTGCCAAATGAAGATTAATGGATACAACTCTTAATCAAATTCATCTATTTCTTAATCCATTTATGTGAAAAGGTATGAGCCACGAATAGTCATATTGTTTTAGCCTAAAGTTTGTTTCCCACACATATATATCAAGGAAAACAAGGATCATCCATGGAATCATCAGTAGTAGAATATATACTTATAATTTACAATGTTTCTCAAAGACCATGTTGCAAGTTTATTATTGAAGTAAATTGAAGTTCTCTGATTCAGTTGTTCTATTCTAGCATTAATTGTTTGTTAAGATTATTCAATTGTGTGGTTGTCTCCATTTCAGTATTTCCTTGTTATTCAAATTAATATATCAAGTATATAGTTAATTTGTCAATGCACATTTGCTGTATCTGTGTGATTGAATAAATTGGTTTCCATTAGAGGAATTAAAATCCTTCTGATCAATCACAGTAACCTAGAAGTGTTAGTTTGGATTACTAAGAAGAACCATATAATTAGGATTGCCATTCTGTCTCCAAGTTAATATTATCTGTTATTCTTGCATATTTCATTTAATTGGTTCCTTCAAGAAAGGATTAAATTACCTTCTGGTGAATTACAAGATATCTTATTATATTGGTTGGATTATTAAGAAGAGTTTATCATTCATTTCTTTGCACATTTATACAAGATATAAACTAAAGTATTGTGCCAAATAGTTAGAGTTACTACCAACTATAAGCCACTAGTCTTAGTCTTCTATTTGACTCTGTTTACCCAACAAGGCAATGGTCTCATTTCAAGTCATCACTTAAAACCCTTTTATTAGTTAAGCACAATCATAGAATTCACCTTGATATTGCTTATACAATTTCTACCAACCATTCATCAGATATTAGATAAAGAATTCATTAGCAAGCTTTCATCTATCCTACACCATTTGCCACTGTAGGTAGATCCATTTAATTAGTCATTACATTTACATTTAGTCTACTTTAATTCCCAAGGTTCACCCACCTAGGTGTAGCAGGACCTAAAGTGCAGGGAATCATCAAACCCTAAAGGTTGAATCCGTCACGTTAGTTCAAAAACATTACGAATCTAATCATAGAGCCTGGCACTCTCTTAGGATTAGCAACCTACATTTTTTAGACCTAACAGGTCCCTTAGTTATTTTCAAGGCCCCGAAACTATCTTTAGCCTTTCTAGATCATTGTCCATCCCAAAAATCACCTATACAACACCTCCTTTCTAGGTCATCCCCTATCACTTCAAGATCTCCCTAGGTGACCTAGAAAGTTAAGTATGATCTACAAGGGTGACTTTCCTTGCTAAAAGGGGTGACCCACTTCTTGAAAGGGGAAACCCTGTTTTCTTTTGACATGCATGTTTTCTTCTAATTATGGTCCAAATTCACTCCAAATTCACTCTTGATTGCATGATTATTCTTGTCAAACTAATTGCCAGCTCCCCCTAACTATTTCAACACTATAAATTATCCCAATCTCATATCCTTGTTATCTTCCAACCAATCATGTGTTAACTTCATCCCTTCTTCTATGATCTCCTTTACAACTAGTGCTCACTCCCAATTGGAATCAGATCGCTCTCCAATCTATTTATGTTAACTCCCCAATCACCACCACATTTTGTGTTGAATTTATACCTATAAATACACCCTTCTATATACATTTGGGGAGGTAAACTTAGTATTGCATCTCTGCTCTCTCTTTTCTCTACATATAGTTGTCTCCATAGAATTTTTATGCTCATTCAAGACCCTACATGCCTTGTGATTTTATCATAGATTCAATAGTTCAAGCCATAGTACTTCATTAGCATTCTTGTTCTCAATTACTTTCATCATGGCTTCAATAGCTCAAGCCATAGTGCTTCACTAGAATTTCTATACTTTGTTGCTTTCATCAAAGCTTCAAAGCTTCATTTTAATTTCATTTTCTCTCATCTTCATTCCTATCACCAAGAGGAGAAACCCACTATTGTAGAGGAAGAGACGGTTCTATTTTGTGGTTACACAACATGCCTCATTTTGCCTTGAAAAAATAGGGACCCAACTTTGTTTTCTGCTTTGGGCGGTTTGGTAAAATCAGTCATGCATGTAACCTTGTAAGAGGGTGGATTTGTCACCATGATGAGGTTAGTTGCCAAAGTCAGTAGTTCGCAACCTCATGGTTGGAAAGCACACAAAATTCCAAGCAGGTTTGCCTTTTAGATCACCCCAAAATTGTCCAAGGGAACAGAGTTATGTTGAGTCAAAGTTTGATCAAACCTGATATCCTGCATAGGGGGGTCATATTTCAAACATCAGTCATCTTAGATAAGATCACCCTGATATAGGATTATCACCTGATAACCACCTAGTCCACAATGTGTGGACGTCAAATTTAAGTAAGAGCCGATATCTACCCATCGAAAGACTTCTGTAATCTCACAAGGGGTCATATTTTTTAACATTAGTCATCTTATGAATATCACCCTCTTCACAAATATCACCCTATGTCAATATGATGGTGATGTCATCCAAGTCCAATGAATGAAGGAAATCATGCTGATGATGATGTCATCATTCCATTCTACCCATAGGGAGGTATATATCTGATATCTGTCATATTCTTTAATATGACGATGATGTCACTAAAACATAATAATTGAACAATGTCACCGACATAGTGACATCATCCTGATCTTTTTCAAAGGGGGTCATTTTATCTACGAGGTCATATTTTGAATAGCCCCTGATCTTAATTTCGTGACTCGATATACATATGGTCAAATGTTGACCATATCACCTGATCCTTCACATTCTATTTTGCCGCTCAAAAGCAGGGGGTCATTTTATCTAGAGGGGGTCATATTTTGAATATCCCCCAATCTTTCAAAGATCACCCCCTATTTCTTGACATTAAATGCAATTAAATGTGGTAGATGAATTTGTGCTGATTACAAATGCAAATTGAACATTTGGCAGCATCTACGGATTCCCTGCAGATGATCAACGAATTTGATCAAGACAACACATTTTTACCCTAATTTTTCCTATTGACCTACTTTAAAGGTAAAATTCAATGGTTATTTTCATTTACCTTGTGAAAAATCAAGAAATTATAAAGCTCTAAAGTCAAACCCTCAAACAACTACATGTTAACAGATTAGATTCTTCAACATAACGGAACGGGTGATCTTCAGCATTCACAGCCCTTCTCCGTAATCAGTCATCTAATCTAGGAGGAAAGCATTGTTAGGTAAGTAACTATAAACCCTCCTATTGTCATTTTTTGTCTTTTCAAGTAAAGTATTCATTTTTAAATACAGTTTGGCTTTGTGATAATACATATCATGATGAAATAAAGAATAATATACAGAGTATACATGATGTAGAAGTACATGATGTTGTAGAAATGCATGTGGATACTGTAGGGTAAAACATATCATGTTTATTGTAGGAAGCCATGATAGATCTCAGAAGCAATAGGTCTAAGGTAGAGTTCCTCGAGCCCATGTTTGTCCAGCCTGAGTGGGTATAGTTCAAATACAGAGTTAATGGTGATACTCATCAAGGAGTTACGGACCTGGCAGTATGGTCAACAAGATTGGATCATGATAAGGACAATCCCATTCTAGATGGGGTATATGTCTCAGGTATGTGGCATGCAACTAGTTTTCCGTATGCTATGGATACCCCAGAGCTGGTAGTAGAATGCGCCAGAAATTACAAACCTAAAACCAAACGGGTGGAGAAACATGGAAGGATATATGCAGACTTCTCAGTAAAGGGCATTACCACCACTTTCAATCTTCCAGTTGGGAAGAAGGTAGTGAGCGTGGACCTACACAAGTTAGAAATAGAGTACAACAATAATAAAAAAAATGCAAGGAAGAGGATCTACCAATGGAGGTCAAAGAGCAACACATAAGCCGCCTTAGCCAAATTACCCGTGCATCTGTATAAATTTGATTTTGATGATGAGTACCAATATATGATTGCCCTGCTGAGTAGGATGACTGGTAAACCTCATGCTAGAAATTTCAAGAACTAGATGTTTGGGATCATCCAGATGGTCTTATATGCAGACAACAGGCCACTATGGGCTAATATCATCAGTGACGCACTAGATGAAGGAATGAGGAACCTGGGAGGACAGACATGTTTATTTTACATGACCTCATATGTGGTGTACTCATGTGCATATAAAGGAACTTTTAATGCTTTGAAGACAGTGGGTAAGGCTAGTGGTAATGCTAATGATGCACACATATGGGATCATTATCACCAATTACAAAGGAAGGATTACCTCCTGAACTACAAACTGGTAAATGATGCATTCTCCATGCATCTGCTTAGAACCATGGAGGAGGATAGGACTAAAAGGCTGAGCATGGAAGCTCAGGAAATTGTTTATCGGCACAGTGCCTAGCTTATCTAGTTTACCACCTTTTCATACATCAGGATAGAGGGATTTGAAGGACAACCTCTTATGTTGCCAAGATACCCCACTGATGGGGTTGTCTTGATGGAATTTGTCAGGCAGGTATCCACAATAGTTGAAGCCTACAAGGCACAAAAGAAGATACCTCCAGTTTTATTTCTAATATCCATGGGCTGGTACATGTGCTCAGACTCAAGGAGCATAAAACATGTCATCATGGGGCTCAAATTGATGTATTTACAGCCATTTCCCTTAGCCAGATCATATGATCCTTATGGCAGGATACATAAGATATTAGGAAAATTGATACATCAGAAGCATCTAGAAGTCTTCTAGACCAATTATGATGATGAAGATGAGGTAAGAAGAAGGAAATACCAAAGACTCACCTTGAATCAAATAAAAACCTTTGACTATATCCCGGTACTAATGCAACTACATAAAGATGATGGGAAGATCATGTCCAATGAATATGAGGACAAAAGGGTATATAATGACACCATATCAGCCCTGAATCTTACACAGCAGGAGGATATATCCTTGGATCAACTAACAAGTGGGGTGATCCAGCTAACCCAAGCTTGGGTAGATGAGGAGATATCTAGATTGAAGAACATGGGTGTTTCCCTTACAGTTGATGCCAAGAAGAAGAGGTGAGAAGTATCCAATGAGGAATATGATGATTTCCTCACTGAGAAGAGAAAGTCTAATGGGGAAAGACTGCCTACAAAAAAACAAAGGAAGGGTCTCCCTAAGGGTAAGAAAACTGAAGATGAACCAAAGGGGGTGATAATAGAAAGTATTTCCATGTCAGTTGTAGGTGCATCTACATCAGCCCAGGCATCCACATCATCTGCACAACCTTTAGTTGAAAAACCAAAAACTAAGAGAATTTTGAGGCCCGTTGTTGAAACTATAGAAGTGTAGGTAGAGGACCAGACCCTGCAGCAGGAAGTAGAAGAAGGCATCCCTTTGGAAGAAGAGAAGGTAAATAAAGAATGTGGAGGTGATGACTTGTAGGTAGCTAGCAAGAAGAGGAGGGTGATGCCGTTGATGTCACCACCCAAAAAACAAAGAACAACCATGAGGAGGGATATCTAGGCTAACCCCATCATATTGAGAGGAGTCGGTGGTGAAGCTTTCAGAAAGGAACTACAACATGATGTTCCTCTTCCCACCATAATAAAATTCAAAACTGAGAAAGCAGAGGAACAAATGAGAGAAGTGTTTACAACAAGTCAGGGTGTTCCTTTCTCTTTAGAGGATACCGTAGACTTATCTAATGATGAGGTGGTTCAGAGTGTGGCTTCTCAACAAATGGAGACTCTGGTTTCCAATACCCCACATGACCCCTCATGGAACCCCATTAGCATAGATGGTAGTATTGGAGGAGGTGAAGTAGACAAAGGAGATGAAACAAGGTAGCCTAGAGAGGGCAGCCCAACAGATAGGGCTCGACAATTTGGTTGAGCAGGTGACTAGCCCTGCCATCGTAGATTTAACATATAGGGATGATGTAAGCCATAAAGATAAAGTATGTGTACCTAAGTAACCAGAGAATATTGAAGTGGCAAAGCATGTAGAAAAGGATAGAACTACTCTTGATATGGGTCAGCAACAGCATGAGACACCCATAGAACCAAAAATAGTAGAAGTTCAACAGAAGAGTGGGGGTGATCAGGATATATCAGATGCTTGTGTTGCTCAAACTCAGGGAGATCTAGGAGAAGCCTCAAGAGCAAAAGATAAATCAGGTCAGTAGGACCCTAAGCCATAGGATATCAGTGCATCAGGTAGAGAACAAAAAATGACCCTTGATCAGGGTGATGCACAAGGGCAAAATATACAAGCATCCATAGATGTCAATACACCACTAGATGAGAAAAACAATAAAGAAGATGAAAATCCCAAGGAGGGAGTATAGGATCAAGCACAGGATCAGAATGTGGAAATTCCATAGGATCCTCCTTTGCAGAAGGCAACCCCTCAGCAGGAAGAAATTCAACAAGATCCCCCTCATGAAGAAATACATGAGGAAGAAATCAAGAAGTTGCCTTCTCCAACAAGAATAGAAGTAGATACTAGAGAACAGGGCATACATGATATTGACAAAGGCCACCAAGAATTTCAAGGTGATGTTCCTCAGTCACTAGAAAAGGAAATAGATATGGAACAAGGGTCAGAAATTCAAGAGTTTGATGTTTCTACCTTGTTTGCTGAGACAATGATGAAGCCAAGGAGGAAGGCTAGATTAACATCTACCATAAAGAGAGATCCTAACACAGGCAGAAGGACCAAATAGATAGCACTTCCCATAGTTGAGAAGGAAAAAAGCAAAATTAGCCTAGAGGAATTCTAAATCACAACTGTTGATTTGGGTTTTGCCAATGAAGACCATGAAGGTCAAGGGGGGAAGGATATTATTGATTCTTTAACCCAAAGGGTGAACAAGGAGAAAGAGAAAAATAAAATGCATAAAGAGAATATTGCTCAGCTACATTCTTTCATAAAAGGGTTAATTAACCTTGATAATGCACCAGTTGATCCTCTAGTCCCATTAACTATCATATCACAAGAAGAGGTCACTAAGTTGGACCTAATGAAACATGAGGTAATGATCATGGAAAAGTGGATGTTGTCAGCTCTCACTGGGGCTGAAGATGTATTGAGAACCTCTTTCTAGAGGTGGAATTCTTTGAGCAGTATAAAGAGAAAGGTAGATAAAATGCAAAATGATACAGGAAAATAGTCATTGTACTTAGAAAAGGACCTAACTATGCTAAGTGAAATGAAGAGAATTGAACCACAAATTTTGATAAGAAATCAAGTATTGGATAATAATACTATCCTGTTGATAAGCATATGGTATGAGGATATCAAGTTTGAGTGTGATATCTTGAAGAAGTGCAATGGCAAACTTAGGGATATTAGTGTTAAGTTGCAAAGCATGATGGCGTATGAAGTAGAAATCCTTGAGGCCATAAAAGGAAAAATAGAGGGCAAAATTGAGAATCAAGATGCAAACTTTTCTATTAAAGCTTTGCATGATAATTTTAAGTCAGTAGCAGATGACCCTCTCACCCACCTGACAGAAGAAGTAATGAATAAGATTATGAGGATAAAAGTTAAAGTAGAAACATACAATGAGACATTGAACATCAGGAAAGGTAAGTTGGAAACTCTCAAGGCTAAGTTCCAGTCTCATAAACATGCAATAACAAAGGCTAGAATCTAAGATGGGGGAGAGGTTGATAAAATAGTACAAGCATATGAACATATCATGAGAGCAGTAAAGGTCCACATATAAGAGGATGTATTTCAAAGTGATAGTGATGCTGAAAGTGATGAAGTTGAAGAGAATGATGAAGAAGAAGAAAATGAAGAAGAACCAGAGGAATGAATGAAGATGCATCACTAAGTGAACATATGCATAAGGTACTCATAAATAATGAGTCATATAGATGGTTATCAGCTGGAAACCTATGCCACGAGATAAAGTTGACTAAGTCATAGGGTAATTTTCAACTGTTGATCTTAATAGATATATCTTGACCATTGGTCAATTATAACTACTCCTCACCTTATTCTATAAAAGGTGTAGTGGTGCAATCTTTTAGATGTTTGAAACTTAATTGAAATTTGATTGCTAAAAAATTTAGGACTCATTTCAAAGTTGTTGTAAATGTACATGTTATGCATACTTAATGAAAGAGAAGCCATTTTAATTACAAATCATCATAAATCTTGAGTAATCTGTGATTGAAATCAGGATTTATGCATTGATTAGTTGCGTCCCTTGGAGTGCTTTTCAGCGTGCATGTATTGTTTTCATTCCTAATTCCTTTAAAGTTAGCATCAACCATATCTAGTTGTGGAACATCTCGGTGACCTATGGTTTGATTTCTTCTCTCCATGAATGTATCTTGTGTGTATGTGATTCAATAACTAAAGGTTCACTAAAAGTAGAAGTATTCTTTTAAATTTATTTCAATTTCATTACAGATCATCTCCACAATTGCAAATAATAGATAATCAAAAGCAAATAAAACATGAAATATGCAAATATCCCATAGGCAATTGAAAATAAAGAGCATATTTGGAGTAAAAGCATGTCAAATCGATAAATATCATGAAAATTTAGATAAATATCCATGAAATACATATAAATATCCACTTATAGACACATCATTTAAATAAGATTTGTAGTGTAGAAGAAGGAGCAAGTTTATAATAATCTATTATCAGAAGAATTGATCAAACTTACAAATATCTCAGCAATCCTTGAAAATAGTGTAGAATTGACCTCTCTATGGAGTGAATTTACAGGATATAGTGTAATACTAATTACCTAGACAAATGTAAGACCCCTTGAAATGGAAAACACAATGTCACATCAACCTCTAAGTAACGTCACATGATCATGACCTGATCAACAGAGACTTGGAGTCATCAACTTATCATATGCTAATCATACTTTACAAGATAATAAAGGTTTGTTGTGCAAATTTTTATGCATGTTGTTATGACTAACAATCATCATCAATATAAATTGGCACTAGAAGGAGGGCCTTCATAGAGTAGATTTGTCTGATTTGATGACACAAAAAGAAAGGTAATACTCACACAACTTTGTATTTCAAGTTGTGTGCAAGGATTTGCTGTTTTGAGTCAATTTGTGCTTGTCCGTCGCAAAGTTTTCAAAATTTAGCATAAATATTTCAAGCTTTGTGATCGATCACTGAGATATTCAAAAGATAAGTTCTCTTTCAAGTCTTTTTGCTAATGCTTTGAAGTAATTTACTTAAGAGATCTGATATCCTATTGCTTGTGTCCATAAGTCTCACATCACCTCATATTTGCATCATTTCTACAAATATTACATAAATATCCAGTCAGTTTCAGATTCTAATCATAAATACATCCTTTGCTAGAGTATTTTAGCTGACCTTTACAGTAAACAGGCCAAATTTTCTTAAAATTCAAGAAATCTTAGCTCTTAGGCCAAATACCAGGTCCAAATCTAGTGGACTCTTTGAAGAATTGCCTATTTGGGGACACAGACCTCGAATAGTAGATATTCATCATTCTCCTGGTTCTAGTGCATTAGGAGCTTCACCAGAACACAATCCAATAACTCCTATCAGGTTGCAAATACCTATAGGACCACCTGTCACACCCCCAGTCCAACCTCCACTAGTCACAATGTTGTTCTTTACTGTAGAGTCACCTTTGACTTTCACTACATATCATCTTTTACCTAAAAATCCTGATAAGATTTGTCCTAAATATCATCCATATCAAGATGTTGGTGATCACATTAGAACATTCAAGGAAGCCTATTGTAGAGCAAGAATTGAACATCAGGATGTGGTATGCAAGTTATTTCCATTTTCCTTAGGGAAGATGCATATAATTGGTATATCAGTCTTGGTCAAGGTTTAGTCGGTTCATGAGTTGCCTTGGAGAAAACCTTTAAGGATAGATTCAAAATACCTATAGATCCTTCAATGAATTATCATCTGTTTGCCACAATCAAGAGATTTGAGGGAGAACCTATTGCCAATTTCAATGCAAGATTCTAAAAGATGCTCTCAAAGCTAGTTGTTCCCTATACTGTAGTAGATGAAGCTGTTAGGAGTATATACTACTCAGCTTTAGATCCCCTGACTTCTATGTTTATCAAGAGAACACACCCTAGTGTAACAACCTTGGCAGGAGCTTTTGAAGAAGTTGTCAAAGTCAGTCAACAGTTGATTCTTGCTTCAACACCTAATATTGTGTTTCCTACACTCCCTGTTTATCCTACATATTCTACTCAACAACAAACCAATAGAGCCATGATACCTCCAACTGTAATGCCAAACCCTTTACAGATACCTCCACTCAGTATCATGCCACCTCTAAATGGAAATGGTAAAATGCTACAATAACCAGGACATACATAGGTACCTCAGGTTGTGGAATAGTCTAATAACAATAACAATGGTTATTCCTTCTTTAAACCCCAAACAGAGAATGTAGTAGCCAAATTTTAGGAATAAAGGAAGAAATTAAAGAGATATCAGCATAGCTAAGGAAACTCACCACTAGGATCACTCATTTGAGGAGCCAAAATTTCTATTCTCAACCAAATCAGAATAGAGGATATGTCAATGATAGATCTGGTTATCCTGATAGGGGATACAATAACAACTACAATAACAACAATGGTAAAAATAATCCCCCTAGACAACCTCGAGTGTGGAACACTAGGCCAAACAACGGTTCTTTGCCATCACCCTTAGATAATCAGCCTCCTAGTGAACCTAAGCAGACCACTAGAGTGAACCTGACAAAGGCAGCTCTTACAAACTAGTGTAGGATACATAATACCAATGCTCATGTAGAGCTGGATTGTCCTCAGTTTAAGATAGCAACCAGTATATTCCAAATTGAAATATCTAATACTACAGGTAATCCACCTTATGTTGAAGGAAATGAAATTGTCCCCTATGGATATGATTCTGCTCTTGTATTAGAAACTTTCATTAATCATCCTTATCAGCAGACGATGTCACCTCATGAGAATTACACCTTAGCATGTGAAGAGTTAGCTATGGATTTTGAAACCAATTATGTTTTTCCATTTGAAGATGAAAATGAGCCATCAGTTGAACATGAGGAAGTACAGGCTTATCAGCAGCAGTATTAGGGTAGACATAATTACAACCTAAGGAATTATTCCAACCAACCTTCTGGTCCTTTGACTACATCCTTGCCTCCAAATAATTTCAACACTCCTCCTGATCTTAAGGCAAGCAATAACCCTGGATTTCCTAAAGTTAATGCTCAGTACTTAGCACCATAAAATACAGTACCAAAAGCTAGTAATCTACCTCCTAAGTCTGATAAATTGGTCACGTACTTAGCAGATGAAATGAAAAAGATCAAGATCAGTCTGTCATTGTCAGAATTACTCAAAACCCCAACTATTAAAAAAGCTTTCATGAAATCCTTAGATGATCCTGCTCCAAAAGAAGATAATCATACCTCAAGTTAGACTAGGAATAAAGATCATGCCATTAAAGATATTAATGTTAAACATAAAACTCCAGCCACTATTCAAGCTGCAGAGACTTCACACATGACTCTTTATAGAGATAAAACTGAGTCACCTCCTTTTCTCCTTACCATAAGGATGTTTAGTAAGAATTTGCATAATTACTTAGTAGATTTAGGTGCATCTACTAATGTAATGCCCCTATCCATATGTGACACCTTAGGGTTGCATCCTACTAAGTCACTAAAGAAAGTAACACAGTTAGATAAAATAGAGGTGTCATAGGAGAATTGACTCACATCCATATGCAATTAGCATCAAATCCAAGAATCCAATACTACATTGATATTTAGGTAGTAGATATACCAGATACCTATGGGATGCTGCTCAACAGGGATTGGTCAAAAACACTCAATGGATACATGTCCACTGATTTCGGTCACATGTAGTTACCTTGGAAAGGAATACCTAACTAGATAAGGATAGATGTTGAACCTCACATGAAACATATGATCACTATATACAATAAAACCAATGAGATCATGAATGTAGATGTTGAACTCAGAGTGTATTCCATCAGACCCCAGACCGTCAAGATAGAGGAGATCCTCATGTATGATGTTCATGTTCATAATGACAATCTTTAGGATGATAGAATAATTTTAGAGTCTGATTGTAGTTCTGAAAATGAGATAGAAATAAACCACTTCAAGAACTTTGAGATGCACTTGTCTAAAAAGGTACAACATTGCCAATTGTTAGAAGTGTCTGTTGAGACTGTTCTAATTGAAGGATGGTGTAGGTTACATGATGAGGTGCTTTATGAAAAGACATGTGATGCTTGCTTAGACATGATGGAACTGGAACAAGCGTGCAATGAGATGGCATCATCATCATCATCTGGGGTAAGTTCTACAGATAGTGATACTGATACTAATTTTTTCTTGTCATTTACAGGAACAGAAGAAAGCACATATCATGATGAAAGTCCTATCCAGATGATAGAAGAGCTATTGGTGTGTAGCGAGAGTAATTCTAAAAGTAACAAGAATATCACCCCAAGAACCGATTGCTTGGTTAAGTCAGATTATGAAATATTTGATGAAGATGGAGATAGTAATTTGTCCAAATTTGAGGAATTTTTATCAAAATAGATTCAGAAGATGATACAATAGCAAAGATCCCCACAAGATGTTCTAATTGAAGGATGGTGCAAGTTACATGAAGCACCACATTCAGAAACTACTTGCTCATTATGTTTGCATTTCTAGAAAAGTAGATTTTACCTTGTTCAAAGGATCCTCATTCTAATGACAGGGAAGAAAAAGGAATATTAGTTTCACATCAGCTAGATAAGGTGAAGTTTGAGAAGATTGAAACACCAAAATTAAGATGGATATCAAGTGGTGCAGCTGCTAGAGCTAAAAAGAAAAGAGAAGGCCTAGACAAACCTTTAACTAAAGATAAGCCATGGATCCTTAGGTTTGATGGATCTAAATCAAAACAAGGGCCTGGAATAGGAATAGATCTTATTGATCCAGCTGGTAAATCCTACTTGGCAACATATAGATTACAATTCCCATGCACAAACAACGTGACAGAGTATGAAGCCTTGATCCATGGGATATTGTTTGCACTCAGAAAGAAAGTAAAGATTCTGCATGTCTATGGAGACTCAGAATTGATAGTAAGACAAGTAAGGGGCATATATTCTTGTAATTACAAGAAGTTGTCTAATTACAGACATAGGGTATAGGATCTGATAGAAGAGTTTGATGCATTTAACATCACCCATGTGCCTAGAGAACAAAATCACAGGGTAGACGCCTTGGCCCAAGCCACAAGTACTTTGGAACCATTATCCATATCTAGTTTGAAGAGATTTTTAGTTGAATTAGTGTCAATACCCTCTGTACCAGACAATGTAGTTAACCTTCAAGTGTTTGATGATGACCAGCACATTTTAGACTTCATATCCAATAGAGATGTATTTGATACATAGATCATAGATGAAAGAAATGTGGAAGATCATACCTGGGAAGAAGAAAAAATCATAGAGTTGCCCAGTAACAAGATTCTGAAAGGAATGATAGAGTTGGAAAGAGCATTTGATTTAGATAACATGCCGAAATAGAAAGATCTCCCTAAAGTAGATGGAGGAGAATATTCACTAGTTAACATACGACATAATGTAGAGAAAGGAAATGTCCTGATTGGAAAGGTGTGTACAGAAGAAGAAATGGCAGGGATAACCCTAGCACTTAAAGATTATATTCATGTTATTGCTTGGACATATGATGAGTTGAAAAATTATGATACTTTGATCATCACTCATACTATATCATTAAAGCCAGATGTCAAGCCCTTCAGACAAAAATAGAGACCTGTTAATGCTTTGCTAGAGCCTATCATTTTTGAAGTGAAGAAATTGCTTAATGCCAGGATCATATTTCCTGTGAGACATTCTATATGGGTGACTAACTTGGTCCCAGTAAGGAAGAAGAATGGCGACATCAAGTTGTGTGTAGACTTTAGAAATTTAAATAGAGCTTCTGAAAAGGATAATTATCCTTTGCCTTCTCTGGATGAGGTCTTGTAGATTATGAATGGTGCAAAGATGATGTCATTTTTGGATGGTTTTTCAGGTTACAACCAAGTGATGGTAGACAAGATAGATAGACTGAAGACTACATTCACCACTAAGTGGGGAATATTTGCCTACAGGCGCATGCCCTTTGGATTGATAAATGCTAGAGCCACCCTTCAGCGGGAAATGGATATAGCCTTCAGGGGACTAATTGGTAAATGCATCATCATATATATGGATGGCTTGACAGTTTTCTCTAAAGAGAGAGGGAATCATGTAGAAGACCCCAGGAAAGTACTAAAGAAATGTGAACATTATGGAATATTCTTAAACCCTAAGAAATGCATATTTGGGGTAACCACAGGGAAGTTATTAGGTCACTTGATAATAGATAATGGGATCATCATTGACCCTATGAGAGTAGAATCAATCATGAAGATACAACTTCCCAGAAGTAAGAAAGAGCTCAAATCTTATTTTGGTAAGATCAATTTCGTTAGAAAATTTGTTACTGGTTTTGTAGAGATTGTTAGACCATTGAATGCAATGCTCAAAAAGGATGCCAAAATTGAGTGGACACCTGAAGCTAGAGCAGCTTTTGAAGATATCAAGAAAGCCATATTTGATGCTCCTATTCTAATTAGTCCAGATTATACCAAAGATTTTTACATATACTCATTTGCTTCAAAGCATATGTCTACAACAATATTAACATAAAGAAATGAGGCTAAAGAAGAAAAGCCTATAGACTTCATGAGTTGTCTTTTTAGGGATGTAGAACTTAGATACATGGATGTTGAAAGATAAGCACTTGCTCTGGTCCGAGCAGTCAAGAAGTTTAGACATTACATCTTGAGAAGTAAAGTGATCGCTATAGTACCAGATGTAGCAATAAAGATGCTATTAATGCAAAGTAAACCAAGTGAAAAGAGAGCCAAATGGATAACTATCCTTCAAGAGTATGATATGGACATAACACCCATGAAATTAGTGAGGGGACAAGCCTTGAGTCAGATGATATCTGAAATTGATCCTAACATCATGAGCCAGCAATATGTCATAAATACAAAAGAAATTGGAGAATGGTATTCAGACATCAGGCATATATTGATTACTGGAAGATGCCCTTCAAGGTTGCAGGCCTCACAGAGCAGCGCCTTGAAAATAAGATCACAAAAATACATGATAAAAGGAGTTCTTTTCAAGAAGAACTATGAGGGAATATACCTTAGATGCCTAGAAAGGCAAGAAGTAGACAAAGTGTTAATAGAATTACATGACAAGTTTGGAACCGCACATGGATCATACTTAGCTACCACTCATGCTATCCTTAGAGTAGGGTATTACTGACCCACTATTTTTAAAGATACAGCTAAACACATCAAATGTTGTCATATGTGTTAGGTTGCTGCAAATAGAGAAAGGTTTGTTGCTCAACCCTTGCAACTAGTGATGGAGATGCACCCATTTGCTCAATGGGGGATGGATTTCATAGGACCTATCAATCCTCCATCATCTTTAGGCCATAGGTATGTCTTGACTGGTATTGATTATTGTACTAGGTGGACTGAAGTTGTTAGTAGTAAGACATGTAATGCTAAGGATGTGATCAAGTTCTTGGAAAGCAACATAGTAACTAGGTATGGAGTTACTTATGCTTTAGTATGTGACAATGGATATGCCTTTGCATCAATAAGATTATCAAGTTGGGCTTTTGACCATGGAATTGTTTTGAAGTTTTCTTCAAATTACTATCCTCAAGGGAATGGATTAGTAGAATCTACAAACAAGAATTTGTTGAACATTATAAAGAAATTGATAGAAAAGAACCCAAGGGAGTGGAACACCCTATTAAAGTATGCATTGTGGGTAGATAGAACCAGGATGAAGGCTGCATTAGGAAATTCTCCTTTTCACCTAGTATATGGGGTGGATCCCATCCTCCCTATTAACCTAAAGATCCCCACATTATAGTTTGCACAAGAGTATCTAGGTATATATAACAAACAAGAAGTTAGGTTACTTCAATTGATGCACCTAGAAGAAAAAAGGAATAGAGCAATTGATCAGTTTGCTAAACATCAAACTGTTGTCAAGTGTTGGTTTGACAAAAGAGCTAGAGTTAAGGCTTTTAGAATTTCAGATTTAGTCCTTATGTGGGATAAAGCACATGAAAGGAAAGGAGATCATGGTAAATTTGATAAACTTTGGATATGTCCTTTTCAAGTTTCAAAAATTTTAGGAGACAGTACCTATAGGCTTAAGACTTTAATTGGTGAGGATGTCCCATTACCAGTTAATGGGCAATTCCTCAAGCATTATTTTCAAGCCTGAAATGATGTCATGTAAGTCAAATGTATCATATGTGCATATTGTATAGTTGTTTGTACAATTTTGTTTTGTTTGTTGGTTTGCTTGTTGAGTTTTGTTTTGGTTAGTCAAGATGATGCAACTCATCACCCTAAGAAACAAACCAAATTTTTAAGATTCAAGTGATGAGAACAAATTCCTATATAGATTATGACTCATTTTGAGAAGTGTCAGTGATCAGGTCTGTGATATCCTTTTCATCAGGGTGCCTTTTCTTAACTAAGGTGATTTTTCACAATGACTCACCTAATAGCCTTGGGTTTGTGGAATGCATAAGTATAGGTGTTAAGTGAAAAATCTAAAGGGACTCCCTTGCTACCAATGCAATCTCGAACCTAAATCAGCAAGTGACCATGCCTTGCACATTAAGCTTACATGATGACATCATATGAACATAAAGAATAAATATTGAAAATCCAAAAAGAATAAAATTAGGCCATCTAAGTAACTCTACCAGGGCTATAGACACCTACTGGCAGTGAGGCTCTACTTAGGGGGATTATATAGATAACCTTGCTGGGGATATAGATGTCTGCTAGAAGCAAGGCTCTATCCAGGTTGGCTATGAGGGATGCTCCCAAACTATGTAGCTTAACATCAGTTACTCATGTTTTCAACTTACTTTCAAGATGAGGATAATTAATCATCTGCACACCTGATCCTTTGCTAGCATTGTTGCCATGATGAAAACCTTATCATTCAGAAAGATTATAATACTTATACTTAGAAAGAGTTAAAATGCTATGTTAGAATGTGATCACATCACTTGAATCATTGGGATTTGATTATGTTCTTTAGTGGCAAGTTGTTGTGTGGTTACACAACATGCCCCATTTTGCCTTGACAAAATAGGGACCCAACTTTATTTTTTGCTTTGGGTGGTTTGGTAAAATCAGTCATGCATGTAACCTTGTAAGAGGGTGAATTTGTCACCATGATGAGGTCAATTTCCAAAATCAGTAGTTCCCATTATTAACCTCATGGTTGGAAATCACGCAAAATTCCAAGCAGGTTTGCCTTTTAGATCACCCTAAAATTGTCTAAGTGAAGAGAGTTATGTTGAGTCAAAGTTTGGTCAAACCTGATATCCTACCTAGGGGGGTCATATTTCAAACATAAGTCATCTTAGATAAGATCACCCTGATATAGGATTATCACCTGATAATCACCAAGTCCACGATGTGTGGATGTCAAATTTAAGTAAGAGTTGATATCTACCCATCGAAAGACTTCAGTAATCTCACAGGGGGTCATATTTTTTAACATCAGTCATCTTATGAATATCACCCTCTTCGCAAATATCACCCTATGTCAATATGATGGTGATGTCATCCAAGTCCAATGAATGAAGGAAATCATGCTGATAATGATGTCATCATTCCATTCTACCCACAGGGAGGTATATATCTGATATCCGTCATATTCTTTAAAATGATGATGACATCATTAAAACATAATAATTAAACAATGTCACTGACATAGTGACATCACCCCGATCTTTTTCAAAGGGGATCATTTTATTTGTGGGGTCATATTTTGAATAGTCCTTGATCTTAATTTCATGACCCAATATACATATGGTCAAACGTTGACCATATCACCTGATCCTTCACATTCTGTTTTGCTGCTCAAAAGTGGGGGGTAATATTTTGAATATCCCCCAATCTTTCAAAGATCACCCCCTATTTCTTGACATTAAATGCAATTAAATGTGATAGATGAATTCCCGCCGATTACAAATGCAAATTAAACATTTGGCAGCATCTACAGATTCCCTGCAGATGATCAACGGATTTGATCAAGACAATGCCTATTGACCTACTTTAAAGGTAAAATTCAAAGGTTATTTTCATTTAGCTTGTGAAAAATTGAGAAATTATAGAGCTCTGAAGTCAAACCCTCAAACAACTACCTGTTAACGGATTGGATACTTCAACAGAATGGAACAGGTGATCTTCAGCGTTCATAGCCCTTCTTTGTAATCAGTCATCTAATCCAGGAGGAAAGAATTGTCAGGTAAGTAATTGTAAACCCTCTTGTTGTCATTTTCTATTTTTTCAGGTAGAGTATTCATTTTTACTTGTAGTTTGGCTTTGTGATAATACGTATCATGATGAAGTAAAGAATAATATACAGAGTACACATGATATAGAAGTACATGATGTTGTAGAAATTCATGTGGATACTGTAGGGTAAAACATATAATGTTTATTGCAGGAAGCCATGACAGATCTTAGAAGGAATAGGTCTGAGGCAGAGTTCCTCAAGCCCATGTTTGTCTAGCCTAAGGGGGTCTAGTTCAAATACAGAGTTATTGGTGATACACATCAACGAGATACGTACCTGGCAGTATGGTCAACAAGATTGGATCATGATAAGGACAATCCCATTCTAGATGGGGTATATGTCTTAGGTATGTGACATGCACATGGTTTTCTGTATGCTCTGGATACCCTGGAGCTGGTAGTAGAATGTGCCAGAAATTACAACCCTGCAACCAGATGGGTGGAGAAACATGGAAGGATATATGCAGACTTCTCAATCAAGGGCATTACCGCCACTTTCAATCTACCATTTGGGAAGAAGGTAGTGAGTGTGGACCTACGCAAGTTAGAAATAGAGTACAATAATAATAAGAAAAATGCAAGGAAGAGGATCTACCAATGGAGGTCAAAGAGCAGCACATATGCCACCTCAGCCAAATTACCTGTGCATCTGTATAAATTTGATTTTGATGATGAGTACCAATATATGATTGCCCTGCTGAGCAGCATGACTGGTAAGCCTCATGATGGAAATTTCAAGAACTAGATGTTTAGGATCATCTAGATGGTCTTATATGCAGACAACAGGCCACTATGGGCTAAGATCATCAGTGAAGCACTGGATGAAGGAATGAGGAACCTGGGATGATAGACATGTTTATTTTACATGACCTCATATGTGGTGTACTCATGTGCATATAAAGGAACTTTTGATGCTTTCAAGATAGTGGATAAGGCTAGTGGTGATGCTAATGATGCACACATATGGGATCATTATCCCCAATTACAAAGGAAGGATTACCTCCTAGACTACAAACTGGTAAATGATGCATTCTCCATGAATCTGGTCAGAACCATGGAGGAGGACAGGACTAAAAGGCTGAGCATGGAAGCTCAGGAAGTTTTTTATTGGCATGGAGCCTGGTTTATCTACTTTGCCACATTTTCATATGTCAGGATAGAGGGATTTGAAGGACAACCTCTTACGTTTCCATGATACCCCAATGATGGGGTTGTCTTGATGGAATTTGTTAAACAAGTATCCACAATAGTTGAAGCCTACAAGGCACAAAAGAAGATACCTCTAGTTTTATTTCCAATATCCATGGGCTGGTACATGTGCTTAGACTTAGGGAGCATAAAACATGTCATCGGGGGGGTAAAATTGATGTATTTACAGCCATTTCCCTTAGCCAGATCATATGATCCTTATGGCAGGATGCAGAAGATATTAGGAAAACTGATACATTAGAAGCATCTAGAAGACTTCTAGACTGATTGTGATGATGAAACTGAGGTGAGAAGAAGGAAATACCAAAGACTCACCTTGAATCAAATAAAAACCTTTGACTACATCATGGTGCCAGTGCATCTGTGTAAGGATGATGGGAAGATCATGTCCAATGAATATGAGGACAAAAAGGTATATAATGACACCATATGAGCCCCAGATCTTACACAACAGGAGGATATATCCTTGGATCAGCTGACAAGTGGGGTGATCTACCTAACCCAAGCCTGGGTAGATGAGGAGATATCTCGATTGAAGAGAAGGGGTGTTGCCCTTATAGTTGATGCCAAGAAGAAGAGGCAGGAAGTATCCGATGAGGAATATGATGATTTCCTCACTGAGAAGAGAAAGTCCAATGGGGAAAGATTGCCTACAGAAAAATAAAGGAAGGGTCTCTCTAAGGGTAAGAAAAGTGAAGATGAACCAAAGGGGGTGATAATAGAAAGGATTGCCATGTCAGCTGCAAGTGCATCTACATCAGCCTAGGCATCTATGTCATCTGCCAACCTCTAGTTGAAAAACCAAAAACTAAGAGAATTTTGAGGCCCACTGTTGAAACTACAGAAGTGCAAGTAGAGGACCAGACCCTACAGTAGGAAGTAGAATAAGGTATCCCTTTTGAAGATGAGCAGGTAAATAAAGAACCTAGAGGTGATGACTTGTAGGTAGCTAGAAAGAAGAGGAGGGCGATGTTGTTGATGTCACCACCCAAAAAACAAAGAACAACCATGAGGGGGGATATCTGGGCTGACCCCATCATATTGAGAGGACCCAGTGGTGAAGCTTTTAGAAAGGAACTACAACATGATGTTCCTCTTCCCACCATAATAAAATTCAAAACTAAGAAAGCAGAGGAACAAACAAGAGAAGTGTTTAAAGAAAGTTAGGGTGTTCCTTTCTCTTTAGAGGATACCATAGACTTATCTAATGATGAGGTAGTTTAAAGTGTGGCTTCTCAAAAAATAGAGACTCTAGTTTCCAATACCTGCATGACCCCTCATGGAACCCCATTTGCACAGATGGTAGTGATGGAGGAGGTGAAGCAGACAGAGGAAATGAAACAAGGTAGCCTAGAGAGGGTAGCCCAATAGATAGGGCCCGACAATTTGGTTGACCAGGTGACTAGCCCTGTCGTTGTGGATTTAACATATGGGGATGATGTAAGCCATAGGGATAAAGTAGGTGGACCAAAGGAACCAGAGAAGATTGAAGTGGCAAAGCATGTAGAAAAGGATAGCATTGCTCCTGATATGGGTCAGCAACAACATGAAATACCCACAGAACCAACAATAGTAGAAGTTCAACAGAAGAGTGGGGGTGATCAGTATATATCAAATGCTAGTGTTGCTCAAACTCAAGGAGATCTGAGAGAAGCCTCAAGAGCAGAAGATAAATTAGGTCAGGAGGACCCTAAGGCATAGGATATCAGTGCATCAGGTGGAGAACAAGAAATGACCCTTGATCAAGGTGATCCACAAGGGAAAAATACACAAGCATCCACAGATGTCAATATGCCACTAGACGAGAAAAACAATAAAGAAGATGAAAATCCCAAGGAGGGGGTACAAGATCAAGCACAGAATCATCCTTTGTAGAAGGCAACCCCTCAACAGGAAGAAATTCAACAAGATCCCCCTCATGAAGAAATACATGAGGAAGAAATCAAGAAGGTACCTTCTCCACCAAGAATAGAAGTAGATACTAGAGAATAGGGCATACATGATATTGACAAAGGCTACCAATAATCTGGAGGTGATGTTGCTTAGTGGCTAGAAAATAAAATAGGTATGGAACAAGGGTCAGAAATTCAAGAGTTTGATGTTTCTACATTGTTTGTAGAGACAATGATAAAGCCAAAGAGGAAGGCCAGATTAACATCTACCATAAAGAGAGATCCTAACATAGGTAGAACGACCGCATAGATAGCACTTCCCACAATTAAGAAGGAAAAAGGAAAAATTAGCTTAGAGGAATTCCATATCACAACTGTTGATTTGGGTTTTACCAATGAAGACCAGGAAGGTCAAGAGGGGAAGGATATTATTGATTCTTTAACCCAAAGGGTGAATAAGGAGAAAGAGAAAAATAAAATTGATAAAGAGCACATTGCTCAGCTACATTCTTTCATAAAAGGGTTAATTAACCCCGATAATGCACCAGTTGATCCTGCAGTCCCATTGACTATCATATCACAAGAAGAGGTCACTAAGTTAGACCTAATGAAACATGAGGCAATGGTCATGGAAAAGTGGATATTGTTAGCTCTCACTGGGGCTGAAGATGTATTGAGAACCTCTTTACAATGGTGGAATGTTTTTGAGTAGTCTAAAGAGAAAGGTAGATAAAATGCAAAATGATATAGGAAAATGGTCATTCCAGTTGGAAAAGGACCTGATTGCTCTAAGTGAAATGAAGAGAATTGATCCACAAATTTTGATAAGCAATCAAGTATTGGATAATAATACTACTTTGTTGATAAGCATATGGTATGAGGATATCAGGTTTGAGTGTGATATCTTGAAGAAGTCAGTGGAAAACTCAAGGATATTAGTGTTAAGTTGCAAAGCATGATGGCATATGAAGTAGAAATCCTTGAGGCCCTAGAAGGAAAAATAAGGGAAAAATTGAGAATCAGGATGCAGACTTTCCTATTAAAGCTCTGCATGATAATTTTAAGTCATTAGCAGATGACCCTCTTGTTGCAAGTATGAGGTTATCCAGTGTTGTCATTGATGTCAACATACTCATATTGCATTGACAAGAAGGATTTGATGAGCTGTGTGCTGAGGATATTGAGAAAATTAGTCTCAGTCAGGAACAGTGAAGAACAGTGATGAGAAGAAGGTAAATGTACTGTATAGGATGAGAACCGGAGGATGCGGATTAAAGGGTTAGTAGATATGAGTCTTGAGATGCTACAGTTAAGATTTCAGAGGTCCGCATGAAGATCTGAAGGAGTTGTGGCTGCCGGTATAGAACCGGGTCCGGCAAGTATCCGGAGGTGACAGAGGATCACAAAAAGGTCCGGTGAGGTCCGGAATTGTATTATCCTAATCTGCGGATTGGAAGGAGTGTTTGGGATGTCCTTGTGATGTATCATCCTGATCTGTGTATGATTTGGAGGTCCGGAAGTACCTCTTGCATTATGACAGTGGCGACAGACTGTGTTCTTGAAGTTCCGGATGAGGAAGACAAGAGATCCCAGTAAGCAGAGGAAGTGCGGATGTATCCAGACATTCAGACAGGCTTGTGAAGGTTCTTGGATCATGTTTAAGTTGTGTTGTTGGTCCGCATTGATGGTAGAGCCCGGAATTGAAGTTATTCTTCCGGATGAAGTTCTTGCTCTGTTTAGCCGACCGGATGAGTTGTTCATCCTGCGAATGTTCTTGTGATGGCCGACCGGATGTGTTATTCATCTTGCGGATACTCCTATGGTTGTTTGCCGACTTAGATGCTTGTTCCTGAGTCGATGTCTTGTATAAATAAACGTTTGTAAGTTCATTTCAGGGTGTGGTGTGAGGATGAGTATGGTATAGCGAAGAAACGTGCGAAAGGCAGAGCAGAGATTGTTGGGCTTAATTGGAACTGATCCGAACATGGTAGAGATGTCATTCTCCAGTTCAAGACTGTGATTTTCATCACTTTGTAGACAGTGTGTCTCCTTGTAGGCAGTGGGCCTCTTTGTGAGCAGTGTGCTCGGGCAGTGAGCCCTTATTGGCATGTGCCATTCATTTTTCTTTATTCTTCTAACAGAGAATAATTCTTGGGTTAATCACCCCGTGGTTTTTCCCTTAACCGGGTTTGCCACGTCAAAATCTTGGTGTTCAATGTGTTGATGCTTATCTGCTCTTGTGTTTATGTATTATGCTTCCATGGATGATTATTTGATATGCTGCTAACTAACAACAGAGAATTAAGTGTTTGAATGACAAGAAGTTCTATACAACTGATTCACCCCCCCTCTCAGTTGTATGCCCTAGATCCAACAATTGGTATCAGAGCCAAGTTCCTCTGACAAAAGCTTAACCGCTTGAGGAGATCCAGGATGTCGTCATACAAGAAGGATAGTCCGAAGTTCGATGGAACCAACTTCACTCTCTGGAAAGGTCGCATGAAGTGTCACTTGGAATGCATGGGAAAAGCATATCTGGGTATGATTTCAAAACCATATGTACCTCCACAAGGTGGTCCGACAACTCTGAATGAAATCACAGAAGCTGAAAACAATCTGCGGACCAAGGAAGCTCTTCTAAGCGCATTGAATGACTCAGATCTCTCAAATGTCATTGACCTACCCACTGCATATGAGATCCTAACTAAACTGGAACTTCTGTATGAAGGAGATGAGTTTGTCAAAAGTGCAAGGTTGCAAAGTCTGAAAGGGAAATTTGAAAGATTGAAAATGAGAGATGATGAAAACATCACTACCTTTATGCCAAGAGTAAATGAGCTGGTATGTGGAATCAGAAATGCTGGTGGAACTTTAGATGAAAATGAGATTGTCTGCAAAATCCTAAGATCCCTTCCTGCTGCCTACAAAATCAAAGTTGCTGCCATTGATGAGTTCAGAGCCCACACAACTGTCACAAGAGAACAACTGGCTGGCAAACTAGCTGCATTTGAAATGACCGAGTTTGGAGATGATCCTCCCAAGACTGAATCTGCTTTCAAAGCCAGTGCCTATGTGAAAGGCAAACATAGATTTGATCCGGGTGAAAACTCATCAAGGAAAATGTCATGGTATGATCAAGCAAGAAGAGACATGGAAGAAGAAGAAGCAGAAACAGCTCAACTTGAAGCCCTCATTGCAAAGAGACTGCCAAGAGGATCCGGTAAGTATGAAGGAAAACTACCCTTTAAGTGTTTCAACTGCAATAAGATTGGTCATTTTGCCTCAAGATGTCCGGAGAGATCTGCAAGATCTAATACTCACAGACAAAAGTTTCAAAAGAATTGCTATTATGTTCATGAAGAAGATGACAATGAAGGAGTAACAGATGATGAATCAGAACCAGGAAGCAAGTCCGGAAATGAGTGGGTGTTTATAGCCATCAAGGAAGAAGATTCCATGCTCTCTGAATCTGTCAATCACAAAGTTGTTGAAAAAGCCTTGGCTGCTCAAGTGGAAGAAAAGGATGATTGGGTTATTGACAGTGGATGTTCTCACCATATGACTGGTGACAAGAATAAGTTCTTAGACTTGGAAAGATATGAAGGAGGAATGGTAAAGTTTGGTGACAATTCTGCTGGCAGAATCAGAGGTAGGGGAACTATTTCCTTTGATGGTAAGAGCAAAACAGGAAATGTACTGTATGTTGAAGGATTGAAGCACAATCTTCTCAGTGTTGGTCAGTTAGTGGACAAAGGCTATGATCTCCGGTTCAAGAATGGAAAATGCAGAATCTTTACAAGCTCCGGAACTGAAATTGCATCCGGTACTCAGACAAGAGGTAACATCTTTCATCTGGTTGGTTCAAATAAAAGTTGTTTGTTTGTTCAAATTGATCAGAGTTGGTTATGGCATAGAAGAATGTGTCATGTAAATTTTGATAACATCATCAAAATAAGCAATACTCAGGCTGTGAGAGATCTTCCAAAGCTGATGAAACCTACAAATAGTGTGTGTAAAGAATGTCAGTTAGGCAAACAAAGCAGAGTCTCTTTTAAAAGCAAAGATCAGTCTTCTACCGGATTATTGGAATTAGTACATACTGATCTATGTGGTCCGACAAGAATCAAGAGTCTGCAAGGTGATAGATATTTCATGTTGTTAATTGATGATCATTCCCGGATGATGTGGGTTACCTTTCTAAAAGAAAAATCAGAAGCTTTTGAGAAGTTCAAAATCTTCAAAGCTATGGTGGAGAATCAAACCGGATTGAAACTAAAGTGTCTAAGGTCTGATAGAGGTGGTGAATTTACATCTGGTGAATTCATTGACTTTTGTGAGAAACAGGGTATAAGGAGACAGTTGTCTGCTCCTAAGACTCCACAGCAGAATGGAGTAGTTGAGAGAAAGAACCGGACCATCCAGGAAGCTGCTAGGACAATGATGTTGGAAGCAAATGTTCCTCAAATGTTTTGGAAAGAAGCTATCAGCACTGCAGTCTACACTCTCAATCGAGTTCAAATCAGAAACAACACCGATAAGACCCCCTATGAACTCTGGTTTGGCATCACTCCTACTGTGAAATATTTCAGAGTATTTGGTAGCAAGTGTTATATTAAAAGAGATGAAGATCTAGGAAAGTTTGATGCTAGAAGTGATGAAGGAATTTTCTTGGGCTACTCCACTCAAAGCAAAGCATACCGGTGTTACAATAAGAGATTGAGGAAGATGATAGAAAGCACCAATGTAAAGGTTGATGAAGGAATTGAGAAGCCTTCAAGATTTTATGAGTTTGATGAAGATGACCAAGACAGTGTTCAAGGACCTCAATCCTCTTCGGTGAGACAGAGTCAGCCTGATCCGGTAAATCAGGAAGAAGAGATAGGTTTGAATGAGCCTGATCAAGAAACAGCAGTGCTGGATACTCCCAAAATTCCAAGGTATGTAAGACTGAATCACTCTGAAGATCAGATCATAGGTGACAGAAGCAAAGGTGTACAAACTAGAAGGAATATTGCTCAAGATCAGAATGAATGTTGTCTGATTTCAAAGATTGAACCTAAAACAATAAATGAAGCCTGCAATGATGAAAACTGGACCAAAGCAATGGAAGATGAACTGATGCAAATTGAGAAAAATCATACTTGGGATCTTGTTCCCAGACCTAGAGACAAGAATGTAATTGGAACCAAGTGGGTCTTCCGGAACAAACTAAATGAAGCTGGTGAAGTAATCAGAAACAAAGCTAGATTGGTCTGCAAAGGCTACTCTCAAATAGAAGGAATTGACTTTGAAGAGACTTTTGCTCCGGTAGCAAGAATTGAAGCAGTCAGATTACTTCTTGCATTTGCTGCCTTCAAAGACTTCAAGGTATATCAGATGGATGTCAAGTCTGCCTTCCTAAATGGTGATCTGGAAGAAGAAGTCTACATTGACCAACCGGATGGATTTCAACTGTCTGATAATAATGATATGGTCTGCAAGCTGAAGAAAGCTTTGTATGGATTGAAGCAAGCCCCAAGAGCATGGTATGAAAGGTTGGATAAGCATCTTGTGCAAATTGGATTCAACAAAGGTACTGCTGACAGTAACTTATATTTCAAAATTGATCATGAAAACATTCTGATTGTTGAAGTGTTTGTGGATGATATCATTTTTGGAGGAAGAGATAGTATGTGCAAAACTTTTGCAAATCAGATGAAAAGTGAGTTTGAAATGTCTATGCTTGGTGAAATGAATTTCTTCTTGGGTCTGCAAATTACTCAAACAAAAGAAGGGATCTTCATTTCTCAGACCAAATATGTGAAAGAATTGTTAAAGAAATTTGGTATGGAAGACTCAAAGCCTATGAACACTCCTATGGCAACCGGATGTAAGCTAAGCAAAGATGATGATTCTCCAAAAGCAGATCAGACAAAGTATAGATCAATGATTGGTGGATTGTTGTATCTCACTCAAACTAGACCAGATATAATGCAGGCTGTTGGTCTTGTGGCAAGATTCCAGGCTGATCCTAGAGAATCTCATGTTATGGAAATCAAAAGAATTTTTAGATACTTGAAAGGAACAGTTGAGTATGGTCTATGGTATCCTAGAGATCCGGATTTCTCTCTTCATGCTTACACAGATGCAGACTGGGCAGGAGATGTGGATGACCGGAAGAGCACTAGTGGTGGAGCATTCTTTTTGGGGAAGAGATTGGTTTCTTGGCTAAGCAAGAAACAAGATGCAATATCTCTGTCTACAACTGAAGCAGAATACATTGCAGCAGCAGGTAGTTGCACTCAAATCTTATGGATGAAGCAGATGCTAAGAGACATCAAAGTTGAATATGAGGAGCCTATCACAATTTTCTGTGATAATTCAAGTGCAATTAATATTTCTAAGAATCCGGTATTGCATTCTAAGACTAAGCACATATCTATCAAATTTCACTTTTTGAGAGAACATGTAAACAAGGAAGAAGTCAGATTGGAGTATGTTCCCTCCAAGGATCAGATTGCAGATATCTTTACAAAACCTCTTCCCAAGGACTCTTTTGAATATCTCCGGGAGAAGTTAGGGGTCATGGCCCCTCCGGTGATGAACTAAGATGCACTGATGTGCATCAGTCCGGTGGCTATCACAGTCATATCTTGTGATCCGGACTAATGGGGAGCTACAACTAAGGGGGAGCAGCTGGTATGATTCTGATGCATGAGAATTGCAAGTATGAGCCCTTTGCCATTGATGTCAAAGGGGGAGAGAAAACATGTGAAAAACAAGTGATTGATGATCAAAGGGGGAGCAGTAAAGGAAGAGAAGACATATGAAAAGTTGAAGTTCTTGTCTTAATGGTTTTTCACATCATATGTTGCCATCAATGACAAAGGGGGAGATTGTTGCAAGTATGAGGTTATCCAGTGTTGTCATTGATGTCAACATACTCATATTGCATTGACAAGAAGGATTTGATGAGCTGTGTGCTGAGGATATTGAGAAAATTAGTCTCAGTCAGGAACAGTGAAGAACAGTGATGAGAAGAAGGTAAATGTACTGTATAGGATGAGAACCGGAGGATGCGGATTAAAGGGTTAGTAGATATGAGTCTTGAGATGCTACAGTTAAGATTTCAGAGGTCCGCATGAAGATCTGAAGGAGTTGTGGCTGCCGGTATAGAACCGGGTCCGGCAAGTATCCGGAGGTGACAGAGGATCACAAAAAGGTCCGGTGAGGTCCGGAATTGTATTATCCTAATCTGCGGATTGGAAGGAGTGTTTGGGATGTCCTTGTGATGTATCATCCTGATCTGTGTATGATTTGGAGGTCCGGAAGTACCTCTTGCATTATGACAGTGGCGACAGACTGTGTTCTTGAAGTTCCGGATGAGGAAGACAAGAGATCCCAGTAAGCAGAGGAAGTGTGGATGTATCCGGACATTCAGACAGGCTTGTGAAGGTTCTTGGATCATGTTTAAGTTGTGTTGTTGGTCCGCATTGATGGTAGAGCCCGGAATTGAAGTTATTCTTCCGGATGAAGTTCTTGCTCTGTTTAGCCGACCGGATGAGTTGTTCATCCTGCGAATGTTCTTGTGATGGCCGACCGGATGTGTTATTCATCTTGCGGATACTCCTATGGTTGTTTGCCGACTTAGATGCTTGTTCCTGAGTCGATGTCTTGTATAAATAAACGTTTGTAAGTTCATTTCAGGGTGTGGTGTGAGGATGAGTATGGTATAGCGAAGAAACGTGCGAAAGGCAGAGCAGAGATTGTTGGGCTTAATTGGAACTGATCCGGACATGGTAGAGATGTCATTCTCCAGTTCAAGACTGTGATTTTCATCACTTTGTAGACAGTGTGTCTCCTTGTAGGCAGTGGGCCTCTTTGTGAGCAGTGTGCTCGGGCAGTGAGCCCTTATTGGCATGTGCCATTCATTTTTCTTTATTCTTCTAACAGAGAATAATTCTTGGGTTAATCACCCCGTGGTTTTTCCCTTAACCGGGTTTTCCACGTCAAAATCTTGGTGTTCAATGTGTTGATGCTTATCTGCTCTTGTGTTTATGTATTATGCTTCCATGGATGATTATTTGATATGCTGCTAACTAACAACAGAGAATTAAGTGTTTGAATGACAAGAAGTTCTATACAACTGATTCACCCCCCCCCTCTCAGTTGTATGCCCTAGATCCAACACCTCTCACCCTCCTGATAGAAGAAGTAATGAATAAGATTATGAGGATAAAAGTTAAAGTAGAAACATACAATGAGACATTGAACAGTAGGAAAGGTAAGCTAGAAGCTCTCAAGGTAAGTTCCAGTCTCATAAACATGCAATAACGAAGGCTAGAATCCAAGATGGGGGAGAGGTTGATAAAATAGTACAAGCATATGAACATATCAGGAGAGCAGTAAAGGTCCACATACAAGAGGATGTATATCAAAGTGATAGTGATGCTGAAAGTGATGAAGATGAAGAGAATGATGAAGAAGAAGAAAATGAAGAAGAAGAACCTAAGGAATGAATGAAGATGCATCACTAAGTGAACATATGCATAAGGTACTCATAAATAATGAGTCATACAAATGGTTGCCAATTGGCAACCTGTGCCACGAGATAAAGTTGACTAAGTCATAGGGTAATTATCAACCATTGATCATAATAGATAAATCTTGACCGTTGGTCAATTGTAACTGCCTCCTCACCTTATTCTATAAAAGGTGTAGGAGTGCAATCTTTTAGACATTTGAAACTTAATTGAAATTTGATTGTTGAAAAATTCAGGACTCATTTCAAAGTTTTTGTAAATGTACATGTTATGCATACTTAATGAAAGAGAGGCCATTTTGATTACAAATCATCATAAATTTTGAGTAATATGTGATTGAAATTAGGATATATGCATTGATTAGCTGTGTCCCTTGGAGTGCTTTTCATCCTGCATGTATTGTTTTCATTCTGAATTCCTTTGAAGTTAGCATCAACCATATCTAGCTGTGGAATGTCCTGGTGACCTATGGTTTGATTTCTTCTCTCCATGAATGTATCTTGTGTGTATGTGATTCAATAACTAAAGGTTCACTAAAAGTAGAAGTATTCTTTTTAAAAAATTTCAATTTTATTATAGATCATCTCCACAATTGCAAATAATAGACAATCAAAAGCAAATAAAACATGAAATATGCAGATATCCCGTAGGCTATTGAAAATACAGAGCATATTTAGAATAAAAGCATGTCAAATTGATAAATCTCATGCAAATTTAGATAAATATCCATGAAATACATATAAATATGCACTTATAGACACATCATTTAAATAAGATTTGCAGTGTAGAAGAAGGAGAAAGTTTATAATAATCAATGATCAGAAGAATTGATCAAACTTACAAATATCTCAACAATCCTTGAAAATGGAGTAGAATTGATCTCTCTGTGGAGTGAATTTACAGGATACAGTGTAATATTGATCACCTAGACAAATGTAAGACTCCTTGAAATGGAAAAAAGCATGTCACATCAACCTCTGAGTAATGTCAGATGATCATGACCTGATCAACAGAGACTTGGAGTCATCAACTTATCCTAAGCTAATCATACTTTACAAGATAATAAAGGTTTGTTGTGCAAATTTTTATGCATGTTGTTATTGTTGCAAGTATGGGCCTAAACGGTGTTGTCATTGATGTCAACATACTCATGTTGCATTAATGAGAAAGATTAGATGAGCTGTGTGCTGAGGATATTGAGAAAATTAGTCTCAATCAGGAACAGTGAAGAACAATGATGACAAGAAGGTAAAAGTCCTCAATAGGTTGAGGATAAGAGGATGCAGTTTAAAGGGTTTGTAGATATAAGTCTTGAGATGCTCCAGTCAAGTTTTCAGAGGTCCACATGAAGATCTGAAGAAGTTATGGTCACTCAAGTAGAACCAGTTCTAGCAGGTGTTCAGAGGTGACAGAGTGTCACAGATAGGTCCGGTGAGATCCAAAATTTCATTATCCCATCCTGTGGATTTAAGGGAGTTTTGAGGATGTCCCTGTGAAGTATCAACTAGATTGGTTAGTGGTTTGAAGGTCTGAAAGAGCCTATTCATTTGTGACAGTGATGACAGACTATGTTCTTGAAGCTCCAGATGAAGGAGAGAAGAATTCTAGTAGGATGATGAAGTGCGGATGTTCTTGGTGATTCAGGGAAGGTTATGATGATCATTGGATCATGTCTAGTTCATGTTGGTGGTCCGCATTGGAGTCAGAGTTTGCATTTGAAGAATAACCACCGGATATTGGTGTTCTTCTTGAGACTGGATGACCGGATGTATTACATGTCTTGCGAATGTTCTTGTAGGTGTTTGCCGACTTAGATGATTGTTCCTAAGTTGATGCCTTGTATAAATAAGGGATTGTGAAGTCATTTTGAAGTGTGTCTTATGATGATGAGTGTGTGGTAGCGATGAGAAGTACGAAAGGCTAAGCAAAAGTATTGGGCTTAAATGGAACTGATTCAAGCATGGTGAAGATGCTATTGTCCAGTTCATGAAGGTGATATTTATTTCTTTGTAGACAGTGTGTCTCTTGTAGGCAGTGAGCCTCTTGTGAGCAGTGTGCTCAGGCAGTGAGCCCTAATTGGCATGTGCCATTTTGTTCTTTCTATTCTTATAACAGAGAATACTTTCTTGGGTTAATCACCCCGTGGTTTTTCCCTTAACTGGGTTTTCCATGTCAAAATCTTGGTGTCTCATGTGTTGATGAGTTTTTGCTTTTGATATGAATGCATCATGTTGCATGTTTAATATACTGCTAATCACTAAGAGGATTTAAGTGTGAAAATTGAGAGAAAGTTTTGCACAACTGATTCACCCCCCCTCTCAGTTGTGTGCCCTAAGTCTAACAATTGGTATCAGAGCTAAGTTCCTCTAAAAGGAGCTTAACCACTTGAGGAGATCCAGGATGTCGTCATACAAGAAGGATAGTCTGAAATTTGATGGAACCAACTTTTCTCTTTGGAAAGGTCGCATGAAATGTCACTTGCAGTGTATGGGAATGATGTACTGGTCCATGGTCACAAAAGCGTATGTACCTCCACAGGGTGGTCGGACAACCCTAAATGAAATCACAGATGCTAAAAACAATCTATGGACTAAAGAGGCTCTTCTAAGTGCATTAACTAACTCAGAGTTCTCAAATGTTATTGACCTATCAACTGCTTATGAGATCTAGATTAAACTGGAACTTTTGCATGAAGGAGATGAGTATGTTAAATGTGCAAGGTTACAGAGTCTAAAAGGGAAATTTGAAAAACTGAAGATGAGAGATGATGAAAATATTACCACTTTCATGCCAAGAGTGAATGAGCTAGTTTGTGGAATTAGAAATTCTAGTGGAGTCTTGGATGAAAATGAGATTGTTGGTAAAAGTCTCAGATCCCTTCCTGCCTCTTACAAAATCAAGGTTGTTGCCATTGATGAATTCAGAGCCCATACAACTATCACAAGAGACCAATTGACTGGCAAACTGGCTGCTTTTGAAATGATCAAGTTTGGAGATGATCCCCCCAAAATTGAATCTGCATTCAAAGCCAGTGCCTCTGTGAAAGGTAAACAAGGAGTTGATCTAGGAGAGAACTCATCAAGGAAACTATCATGGTATGAAAAAGCAAGAAAAGACTTGGAAGAAGAAGAAGTAGAAACTACTCAACTTGAAGCCCTCATTGCAAAGAGACTGCCAAGAGGATCCGGTAAGTATGAAGGAAAATTGCATTTAAGTGTTTTAACTGCAATAAGATTGGTCATTTTGCCTCAAGATGTCTGGAAAGATTTTCAAAGCCAAATCCTAAAAGATCAAGGTTCCAAAAGAATTGTTACTATGTTCATGAAGAAGATGATAATGAAGGAGTAGCAGATGATGAATCAGAGATAGGAAACAAATCTAGAAGTGAATGGGTGTTTATTGCCATCAAGGAAGAAGAACCAATATCCTCTGTATCTATCAATCATAAAGTTGTAGAAAGAGCTCTGGCTACCCAAGTTGAAAAAAAGAATGATTGGGTCATTGACAGTGGTTGCTCTCACCACATGACAGGTGACAAAAATAAGTTCATAGACTTGGAAAGGTATGAAGGAGGAGTGGTGAAGTTTGGTGATAATTCTGCTGGTAGAATCTGAGGAAGAGGAACTATTTCTTTTGATGGAAGAAATAAAACTGGTAATGTATTGTATGTTGAAGGTTTGAAGCACAATCTTCTCAGTGTTGGATAGTTGGTGGACAAAGGCTATGATCTCCGATTCAAGGATGGAAAATGCAAAATCTTTGAAAGATCCAGAACAAAGATTGCATCTGGTGCTCAAACTAAAGGTAATATCTTCCACTTGGTTGGTACTAGTAAAAGCTTCTTATTTGTTCAAGTTGATCAGAGTTGGTTATGGCATAGAAGGATGTGTCATGTGAATTTTGATAATATCATCAAGATAAGCAATACTTAGGCTGTAAGAGATCTTCCAAAATTGGTGAAACCTACTAACAGCTTGTGCAAGGAATGTCAGTTGGGTAAGTTGAGCAGAGTCACATTCAAAAGAAAGGAACTGTCTTCTACCAGATTATTGGACTTAGTTCACACTGATCTTTGTGGTCCGGAAAGAACCAGAAGTATTCAAGGTGATAGATACTTCATGCTGCTAATAGATGACTATTCCCAGATGATGTGGGTAACCTTTATAAAGGAGAAATTAGAAGCTCTTGAGAAATTCAAAATATTCAAGGCTATGGTAGAGAATGAAACATGAATAAAGTTGAAATGTCTAAGGTCTGATAGAGGTGGAGAATTCACATCCAGTGAGATCATAGAATTCTGTGAGAAACATGGAATTAAGAGATAGTTGTCTGCTCTGAGGACTCCACAGCAGAATGGAGTAGTGGAGAGAAAGAACTGGACCATCCAGGAAGCATCTAGGACCATGATGATGGAAGCAAATGTTCCTCATATCTATTGGAAAGAAGCTGTCAGTACTACAGTCTATACTCTTAATAGAGTTCAAATCAGAAGCAATACCGGTAAGACCCCTTATGAACTTTGGTTTGGCATTACTCCTACTGTAAGATATTTTAGAGTCTTTGGTAGCAAATGTTACATCAAAAGAGATGAAGATTTAGGCAAGTTTGATGCTAGAAGTGATGAAGGAATATTCTTGGGTTACTCTACTCAAAGCAAAGCATACCGGTGTTATAACAAGAGACTAAGAAAGATCATGGAAAGTACAAATGTGAAGGTTGATGAGGGAATAGAGAAACCCTCAAGGTTTTATGAATATGATGAAGATGATCAGAATGGTGTTCTAGTTCAAGGAGTTCAATCCTCTTCTGAAAGTCAGATTCAGACTAATCCGATAAATCAGGAAGAAGAGATAGGTTTGAATGAGCCTGATCAAGAAGCAGAAGTGCAAGAAACTCCCAAAGTTCCAAGGTATGTAAGACTGAACCACTATGAAGATTAGATCATAGGTGCCAAAAGCAAAGGTGTGCAAACTAGAAGGAAAATTGCTCAAAATTCAGATGAATATTGTCCGATTTCAAAGATTGAACATAAGACAATAAATGAAGCCTGCAATGATGAAAATTGGACCAAAGAAATGGAGGAAGAGTTGATGCAAATTAAGAAAAATTACACTTGGGATCTTGTTCCTGTTGGATCTAGGGCTTACAACTGAGAGGGGGGGGTGAATCAGTTGTATAAAACTTCTTCTTCCTTCAAACACTTAATTATCTGTTGTCAGTTAACAGCATATCAAATAATCATCCATGGAAGCATAATACATAAACACAAGAGCAGATAAGCATCTACACATTGAACACCAAGATTTTGACGTGGAAAACCCGGTTAAGGGAAAAACCACGGGGTGATTAACCCAAGAATTATTCTCTATTAGAAGAATAAAGAAAAATGGATGGCACATGCCAATAAGGGCTCACTGCCCGAGCACACTGCTCACAAAGAGGCCCACTGCCTACAAGGAGACACACTATCTACAAAGTGATGAAAATCACAGTCTTGAACTGGAGAATGACATCTCTACCATGTCCGGATCAGTTCCAATTAAGCCCAACATCTCTGCTCTGCCCTTCGCACGTTTCTTCGCTATGCCATACTCATCCACATACCACACACTGAAATGAACTTACAAACCGTTATTTATACAAGACATCGACTCAGGAACAAACATCTAAGTCAGCAAACAACCATAGGAGTATCTGTAAGATGAATAACACATCCGGTCGGCCATCACAAGAACATTCGCAGGATGAACAACTCATCTGGTCGGCTACACAGAGCAAGAACTTCATCCGGAAGAATAACTTCAATTCCGGGCTCTACCATCAATGTGGACCAACAACACAAGCTAAACATGATCCAAGAACCTTCACAAGCCTGTCTGAATGTCCGGATACATCCGCACTTCCTCTGCTTACTGGGATCTCTTGTCTTCCTCATCCGGAACTTCAAGAACACAGTCTGTCGCCACTGTCATAATGCAAGAGGTACTTTCGGACCTCCAAATCATACACAAATCAGGATGACACATCACAAGGACATCCCAAACACTCCTTCCAATCCGCAGATTAGGGTAATACAATTCCGGACCTCACCGGACCTTTTTGTGATCCTCTGTCACCTCCGGATACTTGCCGGACCCGGTTCTATACCGGCAGCCACAACTCCTTCAAATCTTCATGCGGACCTCTAAAATCTTATCTGTAGCATCTCAAGACTCATATCTACTAACCCTTTAATCCGCATCCTCCGGTTCTCATCCTATACAGTACATTTACCTTCTTCTCATCACTGTTCTTCACTGTTCCTGACTGAGGCTAATTTTCTCAATATCCTCAGCACACAGCTCATCAAATCCTTCTTGTCAATGCAATATGAGTATGTTGACATCAATGACAACACTGGCTCACCT
Organism: Cunninghamia lanceolata; assembly: GCA_027924645.1. Lineage (NCBI taxonomy): Eukaryota > Viridiplantae > Streptophyta > Pinopsida > Cupressales > Cupressaceae > Cunninghamia > Cunninghamia lanceolata. The sequence goes on along the minus strand of BSBN01000165.1, from coordinate 4,197,996 downwards.
CATACTTGCAACAGTTCCCAGACATAGAAACAAGAATGTGATTGGAACCAAATGGGTCTTCCGGAACAAACTAAATGAAGTTGGTGAAGTAATCAGAAATGAAGCCAGATTGGTCTACAAAGGCTACTCTCAAATAGAAGGGATTGATTTTGAAGAAACCTTTGCTCTAGTGGCAAGAATTGAAGTAGTCAAATTATTTCTTGCATTTGCTGCCTTCAAGGATTTCAAGGTGTATCAGATGGATGTCAAGTTTGCCTTCTTGAATGGTGACTTAGAAGAAGAAGTGTACATTGAACAACCGGATGGTTTTCAATTATCTGAGCATGGTGATATGGTCTGCAAATTGAAGAAGGCACTGTATGGACTAAAGCAAGCCCCAAGAGCCTACTATGAAAGACTGGACAAACATCTTTTGAAGATTGGTTTCAACAAAGGTATTGCTGACAGTAACCTATATTTCAAAATTGATCATGAAAACATCTTGATTGTTGAAGTATTTGTTGATGATATCATCTTTGGAGGAAGTGATAGTATGTGTAAAACCTTTGCAAATCAAATGAAAAGTGAGTTTGAGATGTCAATGCTCGGTGAAATGAATTTCTTCTTGGGTCTGCAAATTACTTAGACAAAGAAAGGAATCTTTATCTCTCAGACCAAATATGTGAAAGAATTGTTGAGGAAATTTGGAATGGAAGATTCAAAGCCAATGAAAACTCCCATGGGAACTAAATATAAGTTGAGCAAAGATGATGACTCCCCTAAGGTAGATCAGACAAAGTACAGATCAATGATTGGAGGATTATTGTATCTCACTCAAACTAGACCAAATATAATGCAGGTTGTTGGTCTTGTTGTGAGATTCCAGGCTGATCCCAGAGAATCTCATGTCATGGCAATCAAAAGGATTTTTAGGTACCTAAAAGGAATAGTTGAGTATGGTCTATGGTATCCTAAAGATCATATTTTTTCTCTTCATGCATATACAGATGCAGATTGGGTAGGAGATGTGGATGACAGGAAGAGTACCAATGGTGGAGCATTCTTTTTGGGAAAAAGATTGGTTTTTTAGCTAAGCAAGAAACAAGAGGCAATATCCCTGTCTACAACTGAAGCAAAATATATTGCAGTAGCAGGTAGTTGCACTCAAGTTTTGTGGATGAAGCAGATGCTTAGAGATATTAAAGTAGAATATGAGGAGCCTATCACAATTTTCTGTGATAATTCAAGTGCAATAAATATTTCTAAGAATCCAGTGTTGCATTCTAAGACTAAGCATATATCTATCAAGCTTCACTTTATGAGAGAGCAAGTGAACAAGGATGAAGTCAGATTGGAGTATGTGCCCTCCAAGGATCAGATTGCAGATATCTTTACTAAACCTCTTCCCAAGGACTCTTTTGAGTATCTCAGGGAGAAGTTAGGGGTTATTGCCCCTCCAATGATGAACTAGGATGCACTGATGTGCATCAATCCAGTGGATATCACAGTCATATCTTGTGATCCGAATTAATGATAGGGAGCTACTACTCAGGGGGAGCAGCTGGTATGTTATGAAGTAATGGAGTTACAAGTATGAGCCCTTTGCCAATGTCAAAGGGGGAGAGAAGACATGTGAAAAACAAGTGGTTGTTGATCAAAGGGGGAGCAATAAAGGAAGAGAAGACATGTGAATAGTTGTTGTTGTTAGGGGGAGTTGTGACAGTAAGGAGAAGTTCTTGTCTTAATGGTTTTTCACATCATATGTTGCCATCAATGACAAAGGAGGAGATTGTTGCAAGTATGGACCTAACCGGTGTTGTCATTGATGTCAACATACTTATGTTGCATTAATGAGAAGGATTAGATGAGCTGTGTGCTGAGGATATTGAGAAAATTAGTCTTAATCAGGAACAGTGAAGAATAGTGATGACAAGAAGGTAAAAGTCCTCAATAGGTTGAGGATCAGAGGATGCGGTTTAAAGGGTTTGTAGATATAAGTCTTGAGATACTCCAGTCAAGTTTTCAGAGGTCTACATGAAGATCTGAAGAAGTTATGGTTGCTCAAGTAGAACTGGTTCCGACAGGTGTTTAGAGGTGACAGAGTGTCACAGATAGGTCCGGTGAGATCTGGAATTTCATTATCCCATTCTGTGGATTTGAGGGAGTGTTGAGGATGTCCCTGTGAAGTATCAACTAGATTAGCTAGTGGTTTGAAGGTCTAGAAGAGCTTATTCATTTGTGACAGTGATAACAGACTGTGTTCTTGAAGCTCTGGATGAAGGAGAGAAGAATTCTAGTAGGATGATGAAGTGCAGATGTTCTTGGTGATTCAGGGAAGGTTATGATGATCGTTGGATCATGTCTAGTTCATGTTGGTGGTTTACATTGGAGTTAGAGTTTGCATTTGAAGAATAACCACCGAATATTGGTGTTCTTCTTGAGACTAGCTAACCAGATGTATTACACATCTTGCGGATGTTCTTGTAGGTGTTTGCCGACTTAGATGATTGTTCTTAAGTTGATGCCTTGTATAAATAAGGGATTGTGAAGTCATTTTGAAGTGTGTCTTGTGGTGATGAGTGTGTGGTAGTGAAGAGAAGTGCGAAAGGCCGAGTAGAAGTATTGGGCTTAAATGGAACTGATTCAAACATGGTGAAGATGCTATTCTCCAGTTCATGAAGGTGATATTTATTTCTTTGTAGACAGTGTGTCTCTTGTAGGCAGTGAGTCCTAATTGGCATGTACCATTTTGTCCTTTCTATTCTTCTAACAGAGAATACTTTCTTGGGTTAATCACCCCGTGGTTTTTCCCTTAACTGGGTTTTCCACGTCAAAATCTCGGTGTCTCATGTGTTGATGAGTTTCTGCTTTTGATTTGAATGCATCATGTTTCATGTTTAATATACTGCTAATCACTAAGAGGATTTACGTGTGTAAATTGAGAGAAAGTTTTGCACAACTGATTCACCCCCCCTCTCAGTTGTGTGCCCTAAGTCTAACAGTTATGACTAACAATCATCATCAACAGGTTCCACAAGGACTTTTAAGGGCTCAATCCAAGCACTAACATCTTCTTCATACTAGTTTATTTATGTTTTAGAGTACTAATTAGATCACATCTTGCTCTTGGAAAAGTAAATCATTGCTTTTCCTTTTCTTTATAGGTCATCTATTTTATTTTTTAGAGTAGCATTCCATTTCATTTGATTAGATTATATTTTTTTTGATTCACTAGATTAGATTTAACTTCATGGTTACTAGAAATTTCATTTCTTAGATTACTATTTCAAAAATCAATCTATGAAAACATAAAAAATATAGATTAGGTTGCATTTGGAAAACACATATAGACTACATCCAATTTTCAATTTCTAGATAATTAGCTAATATTTAACATTGGGGAAAAGGAACCAAAATTATTCTACTTCATACAGCTTGCATTGATAAAAACTCAAAAAAAATACTAGGGAAACTTAGAACAAAATAAGTTAATAAACCCTTGATTTCATCATGAGATCAAAATCAACTCAATTCAACAACACATCATAGACTGGAACAAGACTTAATACCAAAAATCATTCAAAATGGAGAAAGGAGACAAAAGCATCTCTGAAACATCAATAAATACAATAGACTTCATGCTAGGATCAAGAGACTCAGAACTAATGGTTCTTTAGGTCATACTATTATCACCACAACAACTAAAATTGAACATCTCCATAGAAACAATCATCAACACACACACCTAGAAAACAAACTAACCACAATCCATGATTTTCTACTCCATCAAGAATGAGAGTAGAACACCCCCAATCCTACCTCCACTTGATTGGATCTTTCCATGTGAGCGGGAGTGACTAGGAGGTTTCCCTAAGAAAGGAACATGGTTCATGTGTTGTGTTAGAATGTGACTCAACAAATTATTTGGGTCACATTCTAAACAACACATATTTTGGTGAACCTGACTTGAAGGGAAAATCCTTCTAAGGAAATCATTTCATGTTTCCATCATCACTTTCCACTTTTATTCACCATTCTCTTTTTCATCTTGCTCATCACCTTCATCGTCTTCACTCTTCAATCCATTTATTTCGTTGTGTCTATGACACCCATGAATATGATAGAATTGGAAGGAAACCCAAGGAATATTCCATCTAGAAAATGTGGAACAACCCCATTTAATAGGTATGTGCTACCTGATTCATTGGCACTAATCACCATCTGCTTCAATTAGGAAGATTCAGATTATGAGAATGATAGGAAAGAAACTCATTGTTCTCTTACATTTGATAATCCCACTTGGGAACAAGAAGCAATGGCACAACCAATGCACTCTAACCAAGGTAGAGCATGTTGAGTGCTCGTTCAATTATAAATCCACTAGGTAGATCAACCATCAACTAGCTATGCAAGAATAACAACACAATTAGATAATGAAGTGAAACATTTAGTAAAACACATGCAAGAAGCTAGAGAGGCCTAATAGGCCTTACATATTTCATATTAGACTAAGAAATTAGAAAATGCCTTGAGAGAGCACATGAATGAAGGAAATGATGAAAGTTTGTTGCAAATTGGAAAAGAAAAAAGAATGGGAGTTGCAACCACTGCTGACCTCATAGCCACTTTAGTCTAATGGATTAGGACATTAGTAGCTATAGGAATAGAACAACCTCCCCAAGATAAGAATGACCAAACAAATAGAACACAAGTGAACTCACACAACATTAGGGTCGAAAAAGACTAGGGGGCAACCCAAAATCCCCTTATATATTTATTCGTGAAATGGAAGTAACACCATGATACAACAACTTCTACAATTTGGTGGAGCCTATCCAACTCATAACTTTTAAGCTCCTCAGAGTTATCCACAAGTTCAGCTAACATATACAAATGCATCTGGATATCATGGGCCAAATCAATAAGTCTCATTTGTAGGGCTCATTCTCTCAACATCAATATCTTAGAGCACCTTTTTAGGGACATACCTCGAATATTTGAAAGAGCCTCTAGACCACAACATATGTAATATGCTACTTCCACGTCCTCTCATATATCTACCCAAATTCAAATGGGAGGGAGACCTAAATTTACACATAAAATCTTACACTACTACTATAAGAGAACCATTTCCTTGGGATGGCGTCGTAGCTAGAATTTTTCCTCAAACACTTAAAGGGATTTCTTTGGATTGGTACTATCACTTGCCTAAAGCCTCAATTCACTCCTTTCTCAACTTATAAGGGAGTTTGTCATAGATTTTAACATGAAAAAGATAATCAAGATAGGAATATAGGAATTCCTAACCATGAAGCAAGATACAAATGAATTAGTGGCACATTTCATCACTTGATAGAGACAAGTGTTGTACTCTTCAACAATTGCCCCAAACATGCACCACAAAGAACTATGTGACCTTTTATTGCATGCCCTTAATATGGATATGAGAGAAGTATTAAAATTACCATATATGTCCTATGAGGAAGATTTGGAAAAGGCATTGAGAATTGACCAAGTTGCAATCGATAGTGGGTGAAAGACTTATAGTGCGAATGGCTAGTTAATAACTCAAGTAGGTGACAACAATGGAAATATTGGAAATAATCCTTCCACAGTTAAAATGTTAAAGAACAATTGAAATGCAACCATAGATGGGGTGATAGATCAACCCTCAATAAGGAACAAAGTAAGGGATGACTACAATGGGAGAAATTATTTCCCTTAGAATGTCAATGCTATAGACCATTCTTGAAACAATAATTACTATTAGAGGGACAATCAACAATTGTGGAACCAAAATTGGAATCACAACTGATATAACTCATATCACCCACCCAATGAGTATAATTAGTTTCATTCTTTCCATAGGACAAGGGGGAATAACAATGAGTCATGTTGAGAATACAATAGATTCATAGCGAGGCTTGTAGATGATCAATAGTAATTGTTCATCAAAAAATTTCTTAACCCACAAGAGGTAACAACACTGAGTCATGTTGAGAATACAATAGATTCATAGTGAGGCTTGCAGATGATCAATAGTAATTGTTCATCAAAAATTTTCTTAACCCACAAGAGGTAACAACACAATAATAATAATGTTAAGCAAGCACCTTTCATGCCAAAAAATGTGGACATGAGGATATTCCAAGATCTCTTTCTAGCCCACAGCAGTGGTGAAATGAATAACAAAGATACAATACCTTTAGGATCAACCAACCTCCTAAAAACCCTAAGTCAAACATCCCCTCCCAACTAGGACCAAAAGGTGAGAAAAGAATGCTACAATTAATAGAAATTGTGCATAATGAGGAGAACATCTAACCATTTTTTCAAACAAGAAGTTAAATTTCATGGAAAAATGATCTAAGAAGTAGAACTTATGCCTTCCCCAATTGGACCCTATCACTTAATAGAGGATCTAAAGAAGACCTATGCTAAGATTTCTTTTATGGATCTTCTAATAAATTCCCCAACACATTGGTCTACCTTTTGACAAGTGATATGAATAAAGTACTTGGATTGGATCACTCCTCTTGATGAAAAAATCAACCAAGTTGAACTTGACATGAACCTACCAAATGCCAAACTTCAAGATCCTAAGTTCTTTTTTGACATGAAGTAAATGCCTTAGAGGCTAAATTAACCAAAAGAGGGGGTCCTACCTTATACATACAAGTGTGGATTTATTGTTGCAAGTATGTACCTAATTGGTGTTTTCATTGATGTCAACATATCCCTATTGTCATTGGTGTCAACTATATCTCATTCTATTACTTGTTTAGAAGACTTGTATGATGAGGATATTGAAAAAATTATCCTCTCTAGAAGAAACAAGTGAGTTACAGAGAAGTGTAATAGAGACAGTGAGTTGTATGCTGAAGAACAGTCTGGTAAACTACTCCACATTTATTTCTACTTGAAGATCATGGTCTATGGATTGGAAGTAAGTTAGAGATATGACTAAGGATGCTACATTCTGGGTTTGAGATCTCTGCATGAAGATCTAAGTGAGTTGTGTTCACCAGAGTGCAACCTACTTTTTTTGTAAGTTCAGTTGGGATAGGAAGAAAGTATTTTGCTTTGTATTCCTCTGCAATAAAGTATTTTTCTTTGCAGTTCTAAAGGGAAGTCTGGGATGATGATAAGTGCCTACAGTTGCAATGGTTAGTGGTTTGGTGGTCCGCAATCTATCTTTCTTTTATGACAGATGAAGACAATGAAGTTCATGTGTTCCAATGTGAAGATTCTTATGGATAAAGTGGTTAAAGGTTGTGTAGTTGCTCTTGATGATTATAATGTGCTTGTGGATGTTTCCTAATCATGCCTCTATCTTGATATTGGTCCGCATTGAGGATTTGAGATCGTGTTCAAAGATTGTTCCCAGATAGTGTAACAAGTAACCAATTTTGGCCAACCTGGTAAATCCCAGTGATTGCAGAGATCTCTGGAAGATTGAGGAAGCATGTTGTGGCATGGAAGATCATGTTTGAGTCCCAGCTAAGGCATGGCATGATCCACATTTCATTTCCTTTGCATAATGTTCTAATAGGTCAGGACCTATTTTGTAAATGTTTGTAATGCCGACCTTAGAGATTGTTCCAATGGTTAATGATTGTGATGCCAACATTGATGATCATTCTAAGGTTGATGAAGTGTATAAATACTTGTAGTTGAGTCATGGAAAAGGTGTCCTTGAGTGGAAATGAAAAGATGTTAAGAAAGGTCCAAAAGGTAGAGCAGAGAAGAGGTAGAGGAAAGAAGAGGAAGAATAGAGTAGAGGAAGAGCAGAGAAGAGGAATTAGTGTACTTAAGTCATAAATATGGAAAGGTGTTGATCATGGCAGGGAGTCTAGCAGTAAGCCATCAGTAGGGTTTAACAACCCTTATTGTAATCTTGCTAGGTTTAGGGTTGAGGCAGTGAGCCTACTAGACCTAGCTGTTCTTCATGGTAGTGAGTCAATATGTTTAGGCCCGTGGAGTGACCAAACCTGGACATAATTATTTCAAGATTGTAATATATATTGAGAGCTAATCCTCTCCATGGTTTTTCCCCACCTTGGGTTTTTCCACGTAAAATCTGGTGTCTCTTGTGTTTGATGTTGTATCTGTGGTTAAGTTTATGATTTCATGCATTCATTGTTAAATCATAATAATTGTGGATAAGTGATGAATGTTTAATTGAAAAAAGTATTTAAGTTTTTGGGACAATAGATTCACCCCCCCTCTTAGTTGTTTGGAGCATATCAATAATTGGTATCAGAGCTAGGTTCCTCTGAAGAAAGTTTAACAGCTTGAGGAAGATCCAAAATGTCTTACAATAAGGAAGTACTACATTTTGATGGAACAAATTATGTTCTCTGGAAGGCTCAAATGAAAAGCCATCTTCTTTCTCTTGGTTACAAAGCATGGAAAGCTACAGAAATAGAATACACCATACTTCAAAATGGTCCAATGACTGAAGATGAAATCAAAGAATATGAGATAGATATCAAGGCAAAGAATGCTCTACTAAGCTCATTAACTGACTCAATATTGACAAAAGTTGTGTATCTTCACAAAAGTTGTGTATGAAGGAGATGATTATATGAAGGAAGCCAAGTTACAAAGTTTGAAAGTTTGAAGATGAGTGATGATGAAAACATATCAGCCTTTATGCAAAGAGTTGATGAACTTGTTACAAGGATAAAATCCATAGGCAGAACTCTCGACAAAAAGGAAGTTGTTATGAAAATTCTCAGATCTCTACCCAAGTCCTATTGTCACAAGGTAGCCGCAATTGAAGAATTTATGCAAGTAAAAATAGTTGACAAGGATCAGCTACTTGGTAAGCTTACTGCCTTTGAAATGAGGGAGTTTAATGAAACTCTACCAAAAGTTGAGATGGCCTTCAAAGCGAGTACTCCTGGAAGTACTTCCAGATCAGAAAAGTACAAGGTAGAATCTGATGATGAGTTTTATGAAATTGAAGCCAAATTCATGGACAAACTACAAAGAGGATCTAGTAAGTATAAAGGAAAATTACCTTTCAAATGTCTTTCCTGTGGTAAAGTAGGTCATTTTACTTCTAGATGTTCTGAAAGAATTGAAAGAAATAGAAGAAGTTATGAGAACAAGCCTAGGACCCAGAAGAAGTGTTGTTATGTTGAAGATTTTGATGATGATGAAGGAGTATCAGATAATGGTGAACCAGATAATTCTAGTTCCTCTGTAAATGAATGCTTGTTCATTTCTATTAAGGAAGATCCCATGTCTACTAATTCTACTAGCTATGTGAAGGAAGAAAAACCAGTGGAAAGTGATTAGGCTGCTCAAGTCATTAAGGACAAGGATGAATGGGTTATTGATAGTGGCTACTCTCACCACATGACTAGTGACACAAGTAAGTTTGTGAGTCTGGAAAGATATGATGGTGGATTGGTTAGGTTTGGAGATGATACAGTTGGTAAGACTTGTGGCAAAGTATCTATTTCTTTTGATGGCAAGCATAATACTAAAGATGTCTTGTATGTGAAAGGATTAAAGCACAATCTTTTGAGTGTGGCTCAGATGTGTGACAAGGGCTATGATTTAAACTTCAAGGACAATGGATGCAAGATCAGGGAAAGCTCTGGAACAATCATTATAACTGGTAAGAAGACCAAAGGTAATATCTATCACTTGAAAGGAACTGAGAACTATTTCTTGTTGACTCAGACTTATAAGAGTTGGTTATGGCATAGAAGGTTGTGTCACATAAATTTTGATAACATTATGAAGATAAGTACTGCATAGGTTGTTAGAGATTTGCCTAAGCTTGTAAATCCTGCTAATCCTATTTGTAAGGAGTGTCAATTTGGGAGATAGACAAGAGCAAGTTTCAAAAGCAAGGACCAATCAGTTGGAGGACTACTTGATCTAGTGCATCCAAATTTGTGTGGACCTACCAGAGTAAGAAGTTTGCAAGGAGATATGTATTTCATGTTGCTCATTAATGATTATTCTAGAATGACTTGGGGCACCTTTTTGAAAGAGAAAGCTAAACATCTAGATAAATTCAAGGCATTTGATGCAATGGTTGAAAATGAGATGGATTTGAAAATCAAATGCTTGACGTATGATAGAGGAGGAGAGTTCACATCAAATGAATTCAATTTCTTTTGTGAAGAACATGGAATAAAGAGACAACTATCTGCACCCAAAACTCCACAACAAAATGGAGTTGTTAAAAGGAAAAATAGAACAGTTCAAGAAGCTACTAGAACCCTAATGAAGGAAGCTCATCTTTCGGAAGCATATTGGAGAGAGGCAATTCATACCTGTATATATCCTAAACAGAATTCAAGTAAAAGGTAATAGTTCAAAGACTCCTTATGAATTGTGGCATGGTAGAGTTCCTACTATGAAATATTTAAAAGTTTTTGGTAGAAAATGTTATATCAAGAGAGAAGAAGATTTAGGCAAGTTTGATGCTAGATGTGATGAAGGAATCTTCCTTGGTTACTCCACCAAGAGCAAGGCCTACCGTTTCTATAATAAGAGGCTGAATAAGATCATTGAAAGTGCAAATGTTAAAGTTGATGAATGTAAGGAAAGGTCTTCATAATCAAGTGGATATGAGTTAGATGATCTAGATGTTTCAAAAGTGGTGCAGCATGAAGACAACCCAAATGAAGAAGAACAAGCTTCGGTAAGTGCTACCAAAACTCCAAGATATGTAAGAATCAGTCATTCTGAAGATCAAATCATAGGAGATAAGAGAAAAGGGATCTTAACTAGAAGAAAATCTATAGAGGAACAAGTAAATTTCTATCTGATTTCCAAGATTGAACCTAAAACTATGGATGAGGCTTGCAAAGATGAGAATTGGATAAAGGCTATGGAAGAGGAATTGATGCAGATAGAGAAGAATCAGACTTGGGATCTTGTTCCCAAACCAGCAGACAAGAATGTAATTGGTACAAAGTGGGTCTTCAGAACGAAGATGAATGAGAATGGTGAAGTGGTAAGAAACAAAGCAAGGTTGGTATGCAAAGGATACACTCAAGTTGAAGGAATAGACTTTAAAGAAACTTTTACTCCAGTGGCAAGGATTGAAGCAATAAAGATGTTTTTGGATTTTGTAGCATACAAAGGTTTCAAGGTTTATCAAATGGATGTGAAGTCTGCTTTCTTAAATGGGGAGTTGGAAGATGAAGTCTATATAGAACAACCAGAAGCATTTCAATCATTAGATCAGGGTGGCATGGTATGCAGATTGAAGAAAGCTTTGTATGGATTGAAACAAGCTCCCAGAGCATGGTATGCATGATTGGATAGGTACCTGATACAAATAGGGTTTAGTAAAGGTACTACAGATAGCAATCTCTACTTCAAGATCAATGATGAACAAACCCTGATTGTTGTAGTTTTTGTTGATGATATTATTTTTGGAGGCAGTGAAGGTATGTGCTTAGTTTTTGCTGGAGAAATGCAAAGTGAATTTGAAATGTCTATGTTTGGAGAGATGAACTTCTTTTTAGGTCTATTAATAAGTCAATCAGATAAAGGTAGCTTCATTTCTCATTCTAAGTATGTGAAGGAGTTATTAAAGAAATTTGGGATGGGAGACTCTAAACCAGTATGCCCACCTATGATAATGGTTGTAAGTTAAGAAAAGATGATAACTCACCCATGGAAGACCAGAAAAGGTATAGATCTATGATTGGAGGATTATTTTATCTGACTCAAACCAAACTTGACATAATGCATGCAATATCTCTTGTGGCAAGATTTCAGGTAGAACCCAAGGAATCACATGTGATGGGACTCAAAAGAATTCTGAGATATTTAAAAGGAATAATAGATTATGGTTTGTGGTACCCTAAGGATTGTGACTTTACTCTCAGTGCATATACTAATGCAGATTGGGCCAGAGATGTGGATGATAGAAAAAATACAAGTGGATGTGCATTCTTCTTGGGAAAAAGATTAGTATCTTGGTTAAGCAAGAAATAGGATTTAATATCCCTATCTACTGCAGAAGTAGAATACATTGTAGCAGCATGCAGTTGCACTCAAGTGTTATGGATGAAGCAGACTTTAAAGGACATCAAAATTGTGTATGGAGATCCCATTGCAATTTTTTGTGACAACACAAGTGCCATAAATATGTCAAATAATCTAGTGATACATTCAAGGACAAAGCACATATCCATCGGGTATCATTTTCTAAGAGAAAAGGTGACAAAGAATGAAGTCAAGTTGGAGTATGTTTCTACCAAGGATCAAATTACAGACATTTTTACCAAGCCTCTGTCTAAGGATACTTTTGAGTATCTCAGAGACAAGTTAGGGGTTATCACCCCTCCTACTCTAAACTAAGATGCACAATAGTGTATCAGTCTAGAGGTGCTCAAAGGTCCAGATTGATGCTTTTTAGGACTACTTCTCAGGGGGAGTAGTTAGAGAGTTCAGAAGAGAGATTAGATCAGAGCAAAAGAGTGCAAGTATGTGTCCTTTTCCATTGATGTCAAAGGGGGACAGAAGTCATGTGAAAAACTTAGAGTGTGGATGTGTAAGGGAAAGGGGGAGAATTTTGGAGAAAAAAAGAGTGCAGGTGTGTAAAGAGAAAAGGGAAGAATCTGATGGTTGTTGAAGTTTTTCACACCATATGTTGCCATCAATGACAAAGGGGAAGATTGTTGCAAGTATGTGCCTAATTGGTGTTGTCATTGATGTCAACATATCCTTATTGTCATTGGTGTTAACTGTATCTCAATCTATTACTTGTATAGAAGACTTGTATGCTGAGGATATTGAGAAAATTAGCCTCTTCAAAAGAAATAAGTGAGTTACAGAGAAGTACAGTACATATAATGAGATGTATGCTAAAGAATAGTTTGGTAAACTACTCTGCATTTATTTCTACTTGAAGATCATGGTTTACAAATTGGAAGTAAGTTAAAGATATGACTAAGGATGCTACATTCTAGGTTTGAGCCCTCCACATGAAGATTTGAGTGAGTTGTGTTCACCAGAGTGAAACCTGCTTTTTTGATATGTTCAGTTGGGACAGGAAGAAAGTATTTTTCTCCGCATTCCTCCGCAATAAAGTATTTTTCTCTGTGGTTCTAGAGGGAAGTTTGGGATGATGATAAGTACCTACAATTGCAATGGTTCCTAGTTTGGTAGTTCGTAAGCTATCTTTCTTTTATGACAGTTGAAGATAGTGAAGTTCATGTGTTCCAATGTGAAGATTCTTATGGGTAAAGTGGTTAAAAATTGTAAATTACTCCTAATGATTATAATGTGCTTGTGGATGTTTCCTAATGATGTCCCTATCTCTATATTGGTCTGTATTAAGGATTTGAGATCGTGTTCAAAGATTGTTTCCAAATAGTGTAACGTGTAACTAGTTTTGGCTGACCTAGTTAATCCCAGTGATTGCGAAGATCTCTGGAAGATCATTTTTGAGTCCCAACTAAGGCATGGCATGATCCACATTTCATTTCCTTTGCATAATGTTCTAATAGGTTAGGACCTATTCTGTAAATGTTTGTAATGCCGACCTTGGAGATTGTTCCAATGGTTAATGATTGTGATGCTAACCTTGATGATCATTCCAAGGTTGATGAAGTGTATAAATACTTGTAGTTGAGTCATGCAAAAGGTGTCCTTGAGAAAAATTGAAAAGATGTTAAGAAAGGTCCAAAAGGTATAGCAGAGAAGAGGCAGAGGAAAGAAGAGGAAGAACAGAGCAGAGGAAGAGTAGAGTAGAGGAATTATTGTACTTCAGTCATAAATATAGAAAGGTGTTGATTGTGGCAATGAGTCTGGCAATAAGCCACCTATAGGGTTTAATAGCCCTTATTGTAATCTTGCTAGGTTTAGAGTTGAGGTAGTGAGCCTACTAGACCTACCTATTTGTTCTTCATGGCAGTGAGTTAGTATGTTTAGGCCTATGGAGTGACCAAGCCTAAACATCATTATTTCAAGATTGCAATATATATTGAGATATAATCCTCTCCATGGTTTTTCCCCACCTTGGGGTTTTCCATGTAAAACTTGGTGTCTCTTGTGTTTGATGTTGTATCTGTGGTTAAGTATTTGATTTCATGCATTCATTGTTAAATCATACTAATTGTGGAGAAGTGATGAATGTTTAATTGCAAAAAGTGTTTAAGTTTTTGGGACAACTGATTCACCCCCCCTCTTAGTTTTCTGGCACATATCAACATTTATGACACTTGCATCAAGATGATGCTAATCGATGATGAAGCAACTATGAATATAGTCTCATTTTCCCTTCTTGAAAGGATGGGATATGGGTGTTGGTGTCCCCAATTGATTGTCTAAGTTACCCTAAAAAGTAGCCATATTTTATCCACAGGATCCTCATGTCAGTGGCCAATGAATAGGAGACTGACTCTTTGTCTCCTCTACACTTTAGGCTTTGTAGGACCTAGGGGGTATTCCCTTATTCAATACCCATATAATAAACCCTGATTTCAACTAAGTATTGATAAATAAGTAGATAAATCCTATTTTTTACAGACCAAAACTATATGATAGAGGCAAAGAGGCTAGCTATGGACACTAGTTCATTTGTTGTGTGTCAGAGGACTTTAAAACCTAATATCCTACTCCTAAAAACTCTAAGGTTTAAGATTATGAATTGATTTTTTTTTATATATTTGGTTTCCAAATTAGGGTTTGATTCATAAAATTAATCCAAGCCTTTAATTGGTGCCTATCTTAAGGTATGGAGTTAGACTTTAAACATGCAAATGATTTTCCATAAGCCCAACAAACATACATATTTCAGAGGGTCTATTTTATTCCTACCTTGCAGACAACTCCCAAGATTGAGTATTTATATTAACTCTTCTTATAAATATCACTATTATCAAACATAGCTCCCCATATTTGATCTAAAGTAGTTTAGTCTATTCCTTAAATAGAAGCATGAAACCAAATATGCAATGCAGCAAGTGTGCACCCAAGAACTCAGAAAACTCTTAACTACTTTGTTCAAAAGAAGAATGGAAATAAAAAAGGAGGTAGTTAATAGAAACACACACATAATTATTCATACAATTCAACCTAAAACTAATAAATTGCTTATGAAAAATACATTTAACACATCAAACTAAAACTTGCAACACCATAGATAGGGCAACCAATCAAAATTTGTATTGCATTCACTCCTCAAAATCCCAATCTTTCAATAACCTTACAAAGTGACTCTACCAGTTCTTTTATATACACAAGAATGTAGTACTCAGTATTCATTATCTTATGTCGATTACATGAATCTTACATTAAAAGCCACCACTCATAGGCATTGTGAAACTAATTACATATCGAATAGAGAAAAGACAAAATATAATTTCTTGGAAGAAGTACAATTGACTAGGGAAGCCCGGTCACATAAATGAAGAGAAGATGTTAGTTGCTCATTCATATCACCTACACATTTATCCATACTTCTTTATCCAAGTTGCATATGACTTCTCTGATGGCTATTAAAAAGAAATCAACTTTGATATCTTCTCATTATGCCCTGTGTACCTTGCATCTAACAAAATCTTTGACTCCTTATAGAACAACTCAAAATTTATTTCAAGCACATGCAACTTGTCCAATGTTGAGCTCAAAAGCTTCATGCTTGGATCCTCATCAGTACAACAGGAAGATATTAATTGGCCAGAAATGTTTTCAAAGTCATCCTTTCACTTGTCCAGACTCTTTATCTATCCATCATTTTCCAATATGCCCAACATTATTTTCTTATCTATTTTCTCAATAAAATGTATTTTATCAACCAAAATCTTGTCCAACTTTAATTGAAAAGACACGACTTCTTCAAGTATCAACAACATGTCAAGTGTCAACTTTATCTCAAGTGGTGCTTTTGAATCAAACCTTGAGCTTCTATTTATGTCCCTTACCTCTCTAGTCCTTACCAACCACGCTTTGATCATAGTCTTGAGGCTTTCTTTATCCTACTCATGCTTGTCTAGGGCTGTCCTCAGACTTGAATATGATTTCCATGTTTCATCTACCTTGGTTTGAACTTTGGTCATACTATAATTTATCAAATTTCTGATCATGTCTCTAACTGAATTCTTCTTTTCACCTTTCAATTTCCTCACCTCTTCCTTCAATTCTCTTATTTCTGATAGCAGTGGCTCTATATAAACTGGAAATGCCTCTACATTTTGTATTATAGATGGAGCATTTGATGTGCTAGACCCTAACAATAGATGTGCTTTATACCTATTTGGCTCTACAACAACATGCCCATACTTCAGAAACAAGTCATCATGGTCCTTTTATAGCTTGCTTGTAATAACCTCTACAAATTGTGTTGTCTACAAATTTAAGCTAGTAGCTTGGGGAGCTAGAGTCCTTGATACTCTTTTGATCATGACATCCCCTGTTAATTCTCACAATCCAATCCTAGGCTTTTTATCATTTAGGGTCAATGTTCAGATTGCTAAGGTTTTAAACCTAGGATTAAAAGCTACACCAGAGAGTGCCTTTTATACTTGTTCATCTGTCAAATTCAATGGCATCTGACAAGGTCCAATGTGGGAGAAGAAACACATTACTTTTGGCAACTAAGGCCCTCCCTTCTTCTGGGTTCATCCCACTATTGTCTTGATTCACCTCATTTAATACCTTTTGAGTGATGGCCTCATACTGTGATGGGTCTGCCCCACTTTTGTCCTCCTCTATCCTCTTTTGGAACTCCTCACTCCTGACTTTCAATACATAACTCCTGAATTTAGGAGTGTTGATAAAGTCATCATCCTCCATGAATTGTGCACAGGCCAATACTCTGACATCTTCTATGTCTACATCCTGATTGGTTATTGACCTTGGTAGTCTATTACCTGGGAAAACATAAGGTCTTATTCTATTAGGTGGATTCACTTGATGGAAAGCTTCTTGTTCTTTTGCTTCCTCCTCCAAGTTTACTACTTCAATCTCTTCTTCATTTTCTAGATCAATTAGTTTTGCTTCCTTGACATGGGGAAAATCAAGTGATTCCCTTTTTCTAACATATCCTCCTCTTGACCTACTAGGCTGGTACGTTGGCCTCTCCTCACCTACTCGGGCACTACCAATCAGTTCATCTGCACTGTCAAAAATCATCTGAACCCTCATTATTGGATCTTTTGTCTCTACAAAAGCCCCTGGGTAAGGAACATTCAAATTCTTTCTTACCCTCTCTCCTGCCATGACTGCTTCCCATTTTTCGTAAAACAATTTCTAACTATGTCCTCATCATAAAAGACCTAATGAATATAGTGTGGTCTTTTCACACTCACCCTTACTTTGTCAGTAAAGCCTTTAGGGTCAAATATCCTGGGTTTCTCCACATTCATTATGTAACCTTGAAGAATTGAGTCAATCTGATCTAAGCCATCCTTGTTAACCATTATGAAATCACTGAATTTGATGGAAGTGGGAAAGAATGAGCCCTTCTTGTGCTTCCTCAAGTGCTCTCTATCAGACTCATTCAGTTTCCTAATGATCTCCAAGAAGGCAATCCTTTTGGGCACATATTTAGGAAGAATATATGGAGCAACCTCACATCCATAAATCCTAATGCAGGTGGTGTGGGTATGCAAAAACTAGTCACCCTAGTTGTGGTCTATTCCCAATTTAGGGGTCCTATCTAGAGGCCACAAAAAATATAACACAGCTGCATCTAACCTCTCTCTCTGGCTCCAAAAACCAAATTATTCTCCTTACAAAGTGTTCCTCAAAAATCACATAATCAAAATCAATTCAATGCATGTCCAACACGCAGGTCCACATCTGAATAGGCAACTTGTTTCCCTCTAGATTAGTCTCTTTAACATGTAAATCCATGTACCACATGCCCAATACATAAAACAAGATCATATGGCACATCAATGAGTACCATGTAAAATATACATGAGCATTCACAATATACAATTTGTTTTTTACCCCAATCATTTGCATATGCATTTTTTCTTCTATGTATGAGGCATAATCCTATGTCTCTTTTGTGGATGGATTACTGCCATCATCATCAAAGAAATTGGCATTTTGTCCATGGAATCTCTCCCAAGTACCTAACATAGATTGTGGTAAGTTTTACAAAATAGTGCATAAATAGGGAGCATTCAAAGGGCTCCTCCTCCCTATCTGATATCTTTACCAATTTGTGATCTACCCCCTTTGGTTTGTACTTAGCTAGGGTGAAGGTTCTATATCCTCATTTGACAATTTTGTCAAGGCATTCAGGTCAATTTTCTTAGTGGCTACAAGTTCAAGTTAAATACACTTGAGATATATTCTTTCGTGAGTTTTATCATTATGGTGTCATTCCCTGCTAGGATTGATCTTGTCTAAGGGTCATATCTCTGCGAGATTGCCCTTACCAATTTTGGGCTATGAAACAAATTCAAGTATATCAGCTTAGCTAGGTCCAACCACCAAGCATTACAAACTAAGACCTTGAAGTCTATTCTATCATACCAGTGCTTAAAGAGAACCCAACTCGGCATAGGTAATTTGGCATCTCTGCAGTTGTAGCAGAGGTCTAGAATTTTGTCATTTGGCCTACTGGGACCATGCACATTCAGAGGACATCTGACAAACCCTAGGAATTGGACCATGAGGTCCTAATCCAATATTTGTTTCAATGTGGAGGGTGTTGGTGCTTACGTGTACGACCCTCAACTCCTCCCTTCCTGGACCCGCGTGTTCTCTAGGTTAACATGACTAGGGTGCCATTCACTAATAGTTCAAGCTTTTGGTGTAGTGGTAGCCAGGTTTGTGTTAAAACAAACTGGCGACTCTACTAGGGAGGGGTTCGATTCCCACTGATGCCCACCTGCACCATGCGCACAAGAAGGCACCAAGAAGCCCGTACCTACCTATGTGGTTATCACTAGGCAGGCACAGGCTGGTGGGGCTCTGTTGGTGCTTAGGTGTGCGATCCTCAACTCCTCCCTTCCTAGACCCGTGCGGTCTCTGAGTTAACATGACCAGGGCGCCATTCACTGACAGTTAAAGTTTTTGGTGTAGTGGTAGCTAGGTTTGTGTTAAAACAAGCTGAGGGTTGACTAGTTTGACTCATTTCTTCAGAATATTTCTATCAAACTAGGGTTTCTTGTTTCAACAATATTCTACCCTCCAAACAAGCAATCAACTTAGAATTCAACTTAGTGCAGTCAAATAGAGTAAACTTACTAGTTTTATGCTTGCAAAAGCCCAAAATTCCTTCTCTCTTTTGTCTGAAAGCTTGCTGTGTGATAAGACTCTATTCGTGCTTGTGAAAATGATGTAGAAAGCCTTATTTTTGCCCTTTAATAAGCGTCATAGCTTAGGGTCTGAGGTATTAATGGATGTAGCTTCGACCTTAGCTCAAATTCATGTCACAAGGCACCCACAACGTTCACCATAAAAAGTTTAAATCTAAGCTATTGATCCAATTCTTCCCTCATGAAAACTATGGTCATCATTCACCTGCCAGATTTGAAAATCTAGGTCTTCCCCATTGAAAAGTCTTTAGACAATAGAAATGAGCCATGTCAGATGTACTTCTTCCTTTGACTACTTCACCTTTTGTCTGATGTGGACACGTGGTGCCATTTCATGGTGTTGCAGCAGGAAATGGCCCAACATCAACTTGCTCTGTGTAGGTGCGCTAAAGCCTCCATGCATCCTTCTTTATATAGACATTCATTCTTGTCTCAAGAGGAGGTCACATATCACCAATTCATGATCACGCAATGGATCTTTACCTCTGCGAGGATTCTTCTGTGTGATTACACTACCGTCAGATCTGAACCTTTCTATAGATTACTTCTTACCTTGACACCTGGCATCACACGGTTCCTTAATTTAGAATCTTCGATCAAGAGGCTATAAGCCCAAATTCTTTGACATATGTCCCCATTTTGTGGCCCCACAGAAGGATGATGATGTGAGAGGAACCTCCTGCAACAAAATAATGAAAAATGTAAAAAATAACAGAAATAGCATAAACACAGAAGGAATTTATTGATCGCAGGCCACTTCGAAGGGGCAACCTCCTTTGAGCAAGCTTAATACAATAAATTCATGGAGGCCTTCATTGGCCTCAACACGTACTTATATACTAAGTCTAATCTAAACAACTATTACTTCCCATGAATGTGGGATAATACAATATGCTCACAGGATGACTTAGAAAGCATATGCGTCCAAATGTAATATACTAACAAAGTAAAGAGAAGGGTTAAACACGGGTTCCTAACATCCCCTCCCTCTTAGAAAAGCTTTGTCCTCAAAGCGTAAAATGTGGAAATTGTTGCTAAATCTAAAGGAGTGGTTCCCATGTAGCATCCTCTGGTTGCATTCCATGCCATTGAATTAAGACCTCTGTGATGGATCTTGAGCGAAGCTGACGAGTACGTCTGTCGAGGATTCCCTCTAGCTCCAAAATGATGGATCCTTCATTATCCAGTCTTGGTAAAATAGTTTGTGCTCTGACATTGGTGCCAAGAACTTTCTTTAGACAAGAGACATGAAATACTAGATGAACGGAAAAAGGAGGAAGCTCCAATTTATAAGCAACTGACCCAATCTTCTGAAGAACCTTATATGGCCCATAGAACTTTGGTGCTAACTTATGATGCCCTTTGAGTTTCAGGGATGATTGCTTGTATGGATGTAGATGAAGAAAAACCATATCACCTACTTGAAAAGTGCATTTAGAATGGTGCTGATCAACTTGTTGTTTCATGCGATTTCTTGCCATGTGAAGATTTTCCTACAAGATGCGAAGAATTTGATCCTAGGTTTGGAGAACCATGTCGACTGCTTAAACTAGTGAACTGTTGGGGTTGTATGGAAGGAGTACTGATGGTGCCTGACCATAGACTTCTTCATATGGAGTCATTTTAGATGCAGTGTGGTAGGAGGTATTGTACCACCATTCAGTGAGAGGTAGCCACTTTGCCCACTGATGTTGTTGTTCTGAGGTGAAGGAACAAAGATAAGTTTCCAAACATTTGTTGATAATTTTAGTCTGACCATCTATTTGTGGGTGATACCCAGAACTCCTCTTCAATTTGGTGCCAGTGTGTCGAAATAGTTCTATCCAAAAATGACTGATGAAAGTTGCATCACGATCTGAGACAATGGAAGAAGGGATACCATGAAGACAGAATATCTAGTCCATGAAAATTTGTGCAACTAAGGAGGCTATATAGGGATGGCTAAGGGCACAAAAAAGACTATATTTGGAGAGATGATCAACCACAACCAAGATCATTATCTTTCCTCCAAATTTAGGGAGCCCCTTAATGAAATCCATAGAAATATCTGTTCAAATCTGTGTAGGGATGGGCAAGGGTTCGATCAATCTAGGAAGGAGTGTCGTTTCACCCTTGTTGTGTTGGCAGGTATCACATTCAACCACCATCTATTGAATTTCCCTTTTCATTCCCTTCCAAAAGAAGTTACGCCATGCCCACTCATGAGTTTTGAGAAACCCAGAGTGCCCTGTCGATGGATAAGCATGAAGTTCATAGAAGACAACCTACTGAAGATTTGTGTTTTGGGGAAGCACCAGATGACCCTTGTATCACAGAGAAGCACCATCCCAAGAGTAATGAGGTACAAAAGAAGGGTTAGTGGCCAACTATTGAATGATTTGAGATAATGAAGGGTCATTGACATAGCCCTATTGGACAGATTCCAACCAATTTGGAATAGGCATAGAAATAGATGAAAGGGAGGCTTGGTCATCAAATGTGTGAGAAAGAGCATCTGCCACAATATTGTCCTTACCCTTCTTATAAGTGATCTCATAGTCATAACCCATGAGTTTGCTAACCCATTTCTGTTGTGTTGGGGAGGAGACCCATTGTTCCAGGAAATATTTCAAACTCTAGTGATCAGTCTTGATGCAAAAATGATTCCCTAGTAGGTATGGCCAACACTTCTGTACTGCATGCAAAATAGCCATCATTTCCTTCTCATATGTAGAGAGTACTAAATTCTTGCCAGAAATGGCTTTGCTGGTGAATGCAATGGGATGTTCTTCTTGAAGGAGAACAGCACCAAGTCCATTGCCGCAAGCATTAGTCTCAATAGTGAAGGTCTTGGAAAAATCTGGCAAGCTAGAACAGGTGTAGTACACATAGCTTGTTTCAATTTTTTAAATCCATACTCAACAGCTTGTGTCCAGATAAAAGCATCCCTTTTTAACATAGATGTTAATGGAGCTGCAATCTTCCTATAATCCTTGACAAACTTGCGATAGTAGCTAGTCAGCCCCAAAAAACAACGTAGGCTCTTGAGTGTCTAAGGATGCGGCTAATTTTTCATGGCATCTATCTTTGCAGGATCCACATGAACCTCTTGGGCTGAAACAATATGCCTGAGATACTCCACTTCCTCCTAGCAAAAAACACATTTAGACTGCTTTGTAGAGAGATGATGATCAGAGAGAAGTTGCAATATGAGATCCAAATGTTGGAGATGCTCAGCCCATGTTTTACTATAGATGAGGATATCATCGAAGAAGACCAGAATGAATTTCTACAGGTGAGGCTGAAATATTTTATTCATCAATGCCTAGAATGTTAAAGGAGCATTAGTGAGGCCAAAGGGCATGACCAAAAACTCGTAGTGGCCATCATGCATGCAAAAAGCCATTTTAGGGATATCATCCTCATGAACTCGAATTTGGTGATACCCAGAACGAAGATCCAACTTGGAGAAAAAATGAGCACCATGAAGCTCATCAACAACAGGAATCAAAAACTTATCCTTGATTGTGATCTCATTAAGTGCTCAGAAGTCAATGAAAAGGTGCCATGACCCATCTTTTTTCTGGACAAGAAGAACTAGTGAAGAAAAGGAATTGGTACAAGGGTGAATAATACCTTGCTTCGGTAAGTCTCGAACAAGCATCTCAATCTCTGTCTTTTGGTGAAATGGGTAGCAGTAGGGCCTGATGTTGGGAGGAATGCTTCTAGGAAGGAGCTGAATATGGTGGTCCTCTGGTCATGAAGGTGGCAATCCCACTAGTTTGGCAAAGACACATGCATACCTATCCAAAATTTGTTGTAGATCTGAAGGAGTAGTGGAGACCACTGATGGTTGCATCTAAATGGAATGGAGCTAAGCGATGATACCATGTGAATTCTTCTTAAGAAGCTTTTCCATGTGATGTGAACTTATGATCCTAAGAGACCCCAGTTGTAAGCCCTTCAATGTGTTTTTTTGTCCATTGTCTGAAAACTGCATCCAAAGTTCAGTAAAATCCCATAAGATGGGTCCAAGTGTGCGTAACCATTGGGCACCCAAAACCACATCACATCCACCTAAGGGCACGGCAAACATGTTGGAGTGCAAGTTATAATCTCCCATAAAGATATGCACATTGTGAAACTTCCCTTTGCAAGGTAATGTGCCCCCATTGGCAATCATGACTTCAAAGATGGAGCAAGGATGGAGAAAACAATCAGTCTGTTTAGCGATTTGAGGGTCAATGAAGTTATGAGTGCTACCAGAATCAATGAGTATTGTAAAAGGGAGCTTCTTGAAAAAACCCTTGACCCACATGGTTTGTGGGGTGGTGACTCCTGCTAAAGCATGGAGAGAGATCTCTAGGTGATCTTCCTAAGAAGTAGGGTCAACAAGCAGCTGCTGAGTGTCGACCTAATCATCAACTGTATCCTACGCATCTGCATAAACTTTAGTTTCAGGCAGAGAATCCACATCCAAGAGATAGAGCTTTTATTCAACACATTTATGTCCCTGAGTGAATTTATCATCACAATTATAACAAAGCCCTTTTTCTCTGTGTACCCTCATTTCTGCTTCAGTCAAATGCTTGATAGGAGTTTTTCTAAGGGCTGGCGTTATTTGAGGTCGTTGGGAAGCTGTATTTCTAAATGGAACAAAATTGGATTTGGATCATTGTTGAGTTGTGATCTTATCCTCTACCAACTTAGCCAACCCTAGGGCTTCCATCATTGTGCTGGGACGAAACATTTTAACCTCAGAGCGAATTGCATCCTTCAGACCACTGACAAAACAACTCCTAAAGAATTCATCAGACAATCCCTCTGTGTGATTGGACAGTTTTTCAAATTCCATTTGATATTCTCTCACAGTACCTATTTGGCACAGTTTAGTGAGTGCTCCTGTGAACTCATCAAAAGCACTAGGGCCAAATCATTGCAAAATGAGTTTGCAAAAATCTATCCATTTTGGCTCTTCATGAGCCTTGATGTACCAACAAAACCATTGAAGGGCTTCATGTTCCAAATGAAAGGAGGCAAGTGGGACTTTATTGACATCAAAAGTATTATGTAGACTGAAATATTGTTCTGCCCAGTATATCCATCTAGTCGGATCATCACCATTGAAGCAAGGAAAATCAAGCTTTGGCCCACAAAAATTGCTGGGAGAAGAAAACTCTGCAGAAGACTCTGGCTGCCATATATTATTCGTGGTTGAATGCTGAAGATTGAGGCCAAGAATTTTTTCATCCAAATCTTGGAGTTTGGTCTTGAGGGCTACAAGTTCATCCTCCATGTTTTTTGCTCCTGCGCAGGTAACAACCATAACCGGGTAGAAAAACAAAAATAAAAAAAAAATTAGTAAAGGAAAATTTGGATTTGGGAAAAACTCTAATGGGTAATTGGGGTTTGACTAGGTTTTAGACACTTTTTGAGGGACAAGGAAGCAGAAAATGGGGATTTTAGAAGTGGGGTGAAAGAATGGGAAAATTTGTCCAAGAGGGACAAAGGAGTAGAAATAGGAAATGAACACTATGGCAAAATTTGAAGGCTATTGGGTGAAAATCGAAGATGTTATGGCAAACCCTAAAAATAGACAAATGTGGGATTTCTAGCTTTGATAAGTGGAATTTGGGATAGGGTCTTCAAGGAAGGAAATATGTAGAATGAAATTTTAGGGATTCTAGTGAATTTTGAGAGGAAACGGAGCTAAAGCAAGGGAGATATGGTGAAAAAATGATTTTTTTTGAATTCTGGAAATGATCTGCAAACTACTCTGGACAGATTCAATCTACAATTTGCCGATTGTCAATAGATATGGGCCCCAGGTATGTTCAGCTTTCTAAAGGTTCAGGGGATTCACTCGGCTACTAATATTGTCTAATGACTTGTGTATTGGGGTAGTACCCCTCACTCCATGGCTCAAGTAAAACTGATAACCGCTTTACAACAAACAATAGCTCTTGGTTTACCTCACAGATGGGAACTAGTCAATCAAGTAGGGGTCGTTGCCCTTTTTGCCGGTAGGTCCTCTCAATGGGCTAGCTACTTCGGGGTTCCTGTGGTACTCCTCACAATGAGTTTTAGGGCTATGACCAAGCACTTCCCATAGTTAAGCAAATAGGGATTATTCCTTGATCCAAACTTGCAATTGAAATGAACAACACAGATGCAAAAAAAAGAACTACTGCAATAATCACAGCACCTGGAGGCCACTATGGAAAAAAAATTTGACAAAAATTCCACCCAACAAGCCCAAGAAAGCACTCTGATACCAGATGAGAGGAACCTCCTGCAACAAAATAATGAAAAATGTACAAAATAATAGAAATAGCAAAAACACAGAAGGAATTTATTGATCGTAGGCCACTTCAAGGGGACAACCTCCTTTAATTAAGCTTAATACAATAAATTCGTGGATGCCTTCATTGGCCTCAACACGTACTTATATACTAAGTCTAATCTAAACTATTACTTCCCATGAATGTGGGATAATACAATATGCTCATGGGACGACTTACAAAGCATATGTGTCCAAATGTAATATACTAACAAAGTAAAGAGAAGGGTTAAACACGGGTTCCTAACATGATGTCATCTTCAAGGTTCTATGACACTGCGGAATACTATCACATCGCAATTTCTAACCCTTATGAAGACTTAGGATTTAAAACTTAGGATATTATGGGCTACAAAGGGTAAAGATAGGACTTAGGGCCGGTCACCTCATGATCTTAAAGGCTTTGAGTTGTAACTTAATCGACCGGGGACCTACTACAAGTGGTCAACATGAAATTAGAAGATAAAGGAAATGGGACTTAGGAACTTAGGTTTAAAGGCTTATAGGAATAAAAATTTACAATTTCTCATAGTCAAAACCCTAAACCTACATAGGTACCACCACTGGCTCTAGTTGGGGACGTGTAAGCATTAGATTGTAGCAAGAACCATTGGACTTCAAGAGCAGACCAAACCAAAACCCAAAGGAACAAATAGTACAAGAATAGACATTACTTACAACCTATATACAACTTATTTACAAAATGTATAGAAAACAACCTACTTATGAAAAGTAGGGTTTCAGGAATTGTCCGTGCACTGGTAACTCCTAATATTCACCATTAAGTTCTTGGAGAAAATAATAATCCTCTCCATGTGTGTTACTTATCAGATAAGGACCAATGCATAAAGGTTCCAACTTACCATGTTTACCCTTATCTTGATTCCTGACATTCCACACAAGAACCAATTCATTCACCCAAAATTTTCTTTCTATGGCTCTCTTAACAAACAAATATTTCACTTTCTATTGTTTCTTCACATTAGTTTTATGTGCTTCTCTCCTAGCTTCATCCAGTGCAATCAATTGATTCACTCTCTCAGCCATTGGGTCTTCCACATCCTCACCAATTTCTTGTATAAACTTGTACACTGGCACGAGATTATTCACTGGCAACCTGGCCTCTGCACCATATACCAACTCAAAGGGAGATTTACCAATTGCCTTTTTTACTATTACCCTATCAATCCATAATGTTAACTTCAATTTAGAGTCCCATGCCCTTTTGTTCATATCAATTATCCTCTTAATTATCTTCATAAGACTCTTATTACTAGATTCTTCTTGGCCATTTCCTTGAGGATGATATGGTGATGCATGAGACAAACTGATTCCATAACTATTGCAGAAATCAATGAACTCACCAAACCTGAAGCACATTGCATTATCTATGACCAATTTTGCTGGTAATTTGAACCTGCTTATTATGTGCTCTAAAATAAAGTTAAGCACAACTTTACTTGTATCTTTCTTGGTTGGATTGGCCTCAATCCATTTGGTGAAGTAATCTGTAGCAACCAATGTCCAACTATGTCCTCCTAAGAAATCTATTCCCCATTGATGGAATGGAGCTTCCACTGTTACAGTCTTAAGAGATATTGCCTCTACATACTTAAGTTTCCCAAAAAAAATTTAGCAAGAATCACATTTCCTTACCATCTTATGTGCATCAGAGAAAAGTGTTGGCCACCAATAACCTGCTCTGAGAATCTTATGGGTAGTTGTCTTAGATATATAATGTCCCCCACACATCCCTTCAAGCATATCAGTTAAAATATTCATGGCCTAATCTTCATCTATACATTTGAGAAGCACACCATCACGGTTCTTCCAATACAGTTCACCTTGAACAATAATATATTTGATAGCTTGTAGTTTTAGTGTTCTCCTTTGAGTGTCACTTAAATGAGCAGGGTAATTCATACTTTGCAAATAGTGTACAATGTCTTTGTACCATTATGACTTTAGTATGTTGCAAACTTGATCTTGAGCTACGTTCACTTGACATGCCTCCAAATTTGATTCTATCATCAGTTTAGCCAGAACTTGTCCCTTCACCAATTTAGTAATATGAATCTCAATGTTGAATTCTTAGAGTTTGTTTATCCATCTGCATTGTCTTCCAGTTACTTCTTGTTGAGTGACTATGTCCTTAACTGTTGCATGAGGTACATATGCTATAATATGGGTTCCAACCAAATAAGGCCTGAAATTCTTGACTACCCTAACCAAGACATAAGCCTTCTTCTCCATTATATCATATTTCATCTATGTGGCTTGCAAAGATTTGCTAAAGAAGGCAATTGGTTGTTCAAATCCATCATCATTCTTCTATAATAGGCATGCAACAATTGTATAGAAAGAAGCAAATGAGAATAGATGGAAAGGTTTAGAAAAATTAGGGGATTTTAAGACATTAGCAGTCTTAATAGCCTCTTTTATGCTCTAAAATGATTGGACTATCTCACTTCCCCAAGTTATAGATTCACCCTTTTTTAACATCTTGGCTATAGCTTTGGTAATCTCTACAAAATTAGGAATAAATCTTCTAACAAAGTTAATCTACCCAAAGAATGATTGAATACCTTTTACTATCTTGGGTATCTAGATTTTATCAATTGCTGCAACCCTCTCTGGGTCAATCCTAACTCCATCTTTAGACACTATATGCCCTAAGAGTTTTCCTTCAATTACCCCAAAAGCACATTTCTTAGGGTTTAGTGAGATACCATATTCTAGTGCTCTAATGAAAATCTATTCTAGGTGCATGCAATGATGTTCTTCCTTTTTAGAATAGGCAGTTAGATCATCCTGATACACAACTAAGATAGAATCAATCAATCCTACAAAAGAAATATCCATTGCTCTCTGGAAGGTTGCACCTGCATTTGTTAAACCAAACGACATTCTTACATATACATAAGTTCCCCATGGAGTTATGAAGGTAGTTTTATATTGTTCTGGTTCTTTCACCTTCACCTAGTTATACCCCAAAAAATCCATCCATAATAGACAAAAGTTCACACCCTATCACCTTCTGCAACATAGCTTCCATGTTAGGTAATGTTTAATTATCCTTCAAAGAAGACATATTCAAATCCCTAAAGTCTACACATAGTCTTATATCTCCATTCTTTTTTCTCACTGGAACAAGATTTGACACCCAAGTAGAATGTCTTATGGGCTTAATGATTCTAGTATCCCTAAGTTTCATAAGCTCTTCCTACATTTTCAGAGCTAAGGTAGGAATAATAGGCCTCTGCCTATGTTTGAATGGTTTAGCTCCTGGATTTAGAGGAATTTCATGTTGAAACAGGTCCTCTCTATAGGCTTTCAGGTCCTCATATGACTAGGCAAAGACATGTTTGTATTTTCTTAGTAATTCTATCAACATTGCCCTAATGTGTGGTTTCAAGTGCTTACCTATATAAACCTTCATTGGAGCATTGTGTGTACCCAAATTTATTTCCTCCAAATCTTCCATGTGAGGAGAAGAGGTCTTAGCAACCAACTGATCTATGTAATCAAATGTTCTCTCCAAAGCCACCAACCCCTTTGGAATCTTGTTAGTCTTGAGTTGTATCACTTCTTTTCCAAACAAAGTTTCTTTCCCATCCACAACTTCCACAAAGTTCTGGAAATCTATCTCTTGATCCTCATACTCATCAATACAATGTAAGAATTTTACAAATCCTTATCATCCTCAAAAACCTGCCAACTACATATGTTGTATGGCATTGTTGGTCTGATCTTAATCTCAATATTTGTGATATTAGATAATGTAATATCATCTGGCATAATAGCCTCATTAGCCAAGAAGTCTACCATAACATTTTTTGATCTTTCTGTCCAATTTATTGAAAATGCATCAAACAACTCAATAGTATCCCAAACTGCATGTTTATATTGTTTCAACCTTTTATTCTTTGAATCATATTTATGTGTTACTTGCGAAACTATTTGTTCTAAATCTCCAAACACTCTTAAGAATTTAATGCCATGCCTAAGAGCAACATTCAATCCTAGCAACAGAGCTTCATATTCTGCAATATTAATTGTGCAAGAAAACTTCAATAGAAAGGAGAGTTTATGGATCTTACCAGTAGGAGACAGAAATACCACTCTTGCACCAGAACCTTCTTTTGAACAAGCACCATCAATGTACATGGTCCATAAGCCATTTTGATCCTTATGTCTTTCAAACTCCTCATCAATAGGTTCTTTCTTCTTTGCATCCTGATTGCATGATACAATTTTGAAGTTTTCACAATCAATGTCCACAAAACAAATCTGATCTTCTGGTTCTTGATCCTCAACTGTATCAGGTGCTCTTTCATCTCTAATCAGCTTGACATCTTTACCATTCATAGGAATCATAGAATATGAAAAATCTAACTGCATACTCCCTCCAATTAGTGTTGCCCACCTACTAGACAATAGCATACCATACTGTGGCTTGATATCAACTACTATCACATTCATTGTATAGTTTTTTTCTGGATTGGTTGCAAGCATGAAGTCCACATTCTTCGTAATCCCTATAACTGACACATAATAATTTCTACATGCCTTATCTATATTCAATCTAATCTACTACATAATAGCCAAAGGCATGATATTCATTGAAGCACCTGAATCAAGCATGTAATTCCTTATCACTTTCCCATTAACAATAAGGGATACATAGAATGGTTCTACCTATGATGGGCATTTTGTTACTAATGTTCCCAAGTATACCTTAGGGATCTCTTCCTCATCAAAATTATTCTCCTGACTTTTACAATGCTCTTTGGCTTCTTGGTCTATCTGATGAGGTATTCCTGATATTAATGTTAATGCCTTATTTTTGTACTCTTCAATTTTCAGTATCTCTAACAATGGAACAAAAACTTTCATTTGTGATAATGCCTGAGTGATATCAAATGGGGCATAATTTTGTATAATAGTTGTAGCATGACCCACACTTCTACCTTTTTCTTGAGTAGGTCTAGCTTTAGCATTTGTGGCACCCTAAATGTTGACTTTTGCATTAGAACCTTTAGTTTTTTCATCATTTTGAGAAGCTATACCCTCCGAACTCATGGGATTGTGATTTGATTTTCCTTTAGGATCTTTTTTGTTATTACCCTATTTCTTCTGAGGTTCAGGCTCTTTCTAATTATGTTGAGTTTGCTTTACAAATATGCTTCCTGGCTAGCCTAAGTCACCACCTTGAGCTTTATTCCTGAGATTATAGTTTCTCTTAACTTGGGCTACTGCAGTAGCTATAAGAGCTCTGATTTCCTCATCAAAAGGTCTTTTTAAATTAACCAAACGAATATGTGAATCTTGGGCATAAACTTGATGATCCTCATTTTCTTCATCTAAGAAAACCTACTAGTAGAGTCGATCCTTATAACACCTTCTTTCATTCACATCTGTATCTACATCTGCCTCATCAGAGGAAGAATAGTCTCCATTTGCAAAAGGCATGTTAACACTATCATCTTCAACACAATGAGGTTCATTACACTCATTGCAAGCATTAGCATCTTTATAAAAGGATTGAGCAACCATGCACTGGGATTGTGGGTGAGGCATTTGGCATACTATACACCATGGAGTATCTTCAACAATGTTGACAGTCTTCTTCAGGGGGTCAGGAATTTCTTTAGTATTCTGAGACCTTTGATCAGTTTTATTTTTTAGGATAGGCTTACCATTGTGCCAATTTGTGTTGTATGGCATATCATGTAGTTGTGGTCTCTTTTCTTGCCTGTGATAACTTTGCTTCTCAGGACCAAGTCCCTTTTCATTTTTAGCAAGTTTGTAACTTAAGTCTTTGAAAGCAATTATCAATTTGTCCAATTTATCCTTAGATATGGAGATGTTAATCTGAGCATTCTGAGTTCTATTGTTTGGATTTTACAAGATTCTCACATTATCCCTTCTATTTCCTTTACCTGATGCCTTCCTATTATTTTCTATATTGGTTGCAATTCTAAAAGCATCTCTAAGGCTAGTTGGACTCTTATCTCTTAGTTCATAGGTTGTCTTAGCATCAAAGGCATTTGTATACAAGATCATGCACATTAGCTCATTTGGTCTCATATGAGGTGGCAATTTGTTTAAAACCCTAGTAAACCTAGCATTGAAATCAGAAATAGACTCATTTGACCCTTTAGAAATACTTGTGAACTCATTAATGATGAAACTAGGGCTAGTCTTATCTCCATATCGTTCCCTAAAAAATTGTCTTAAAATCATCCCATGATGTAACACTTTGATCAAGCAAATTTCTATACCATTCTCTAGCTTCATCTATCAAGGACCGCATAAATAATTTCATGAAAACATCCTCATGTTCTACTTCAAAATTATCCATTACATTGAGGAAAGCCTTCAAGTGGTCTTCAACTAACACAACATTGTTACATGAAAATTTTGGTAATTCATCCCTGATATCACTGTCAATGGGGTTAGGGTATCCAGGAATGCTAGTGAAATCTAACTGTCTGAATTTGTCCAACTGCATAGGTCTCCTACCAAATTGGTTTGCATTAGCATTCCTATTTGCACTACCATGAGCATTTTGATTTCTCACATTATTCTATGGTATTCTATTATTATTTACATTTTGTCTTTGATTATTATGTGGATTTTGATTTACATGTTGGTTAAGCCCTTGATCATTTCCAAGTATGTTTTGGTTATTCTGTTGATTTTGAACCTCATTTGCCTGTCGGTTTCCTAACACATTTGCATTATTGAGGGTGGGAGCTGCATTCTGATGAGTAATTCTCAAGGCTTCCACCTTTGGTCTCATTTCATCTCTTATTTTCAAGGCTTGCAAGTAGTCAAGTTCAGCCCTAAGATTCTTGATTTCTTCTGCTAACTACTCTTCTCTTGGCATAGAAGAGGAAGGTCTCATCACATTGGGGTTATCAGTATCCCTTGGTGATTTCGTATCTTCAAACCTATCAGGGGGATCTAGAAAAGGACATTCTTGAAACATATCAGATCCTATCCTCAACCCATAACTTTGTTGTTTCTCATAAATCTCTTGAATATTAGCCTCTACGGCTGAAAAATGTTGTTGTTGCCTAGGAGATCGAACATTATTTTGGGGATCATCATTATTCCTAGGACTTGGTGAACCTTCTCGACTAGGCTGAGTAGTTCCTTTTTTCCTATACATTTTTCTTCGTAATTCTTGGAACAAGGGATTTTGAAGGGATCTTCTCCCCTGCATGCAATTTCTATTTTCACCAGCTGGGAGATTAACCTTCGGAGTTGCCACCCACTAATGGGATTTATGTTTACATTCCAAGTTCCTTTTCAACTCCCCAGCAGAGTCTCCGATATGTTGGTGTGCCCAACTGATTGTCTGAGTTTCCCTAAAAAGTAGCCATTTTTCATCCACAGGATCCTTAGGTCAATGGCCAACAAATGGTAGATTGACTCTTTGTCTCCTCTGCACTTTAGGCTATGCATGACCTAGGGGGTATTCCCTTATTCAATACCCATATAGTAAACCCTGACTTCAACAAGGTATTGATAAATAAGTAGATAAATCCTCTTTTATGCAGACCAAAAATGTATGATAGATGCAAAGTGGCTAGCTTTGGACACTAGTTCATTTGTTGTGTGTTAAAGGACTTTAAAACCTAAAACCCTACTCCTAAAAACTCTAAGGTTTAAGATTATGAATTGATTTTGTTTTTATATATTTGGTTGCTAGATTAGGGTTTGATTCATAAAATTAATCCAAGCCTTTGATCAGTGCCTATCTTAGGGTATGGAGTCAGACTTTAAACATGTAAATGATTTTCCATAAGCCCAACAAACATACAGATTTTAGAGGGTTTGTTTTGTTCATGCCTTGCAAACAACTCCCAAGATTCAGTATTTCTATTAACTCTTCTTATAAATATCCCTATTATCAAACATAGCTCCCCATATTTGATCTATAGTAGTTTAGTTTGTTCCTTAAACAGAAGCAAGAAACCAAATATGTAATGCAGCAAGTGTGCACCCAAGAACTCAGAAAACTCTTAGCTACTTTGTTCAAAAGAAGAATGTAGATAACGAATGAGACAATTAATAGAAATGCATGCTTACAACATTATTCATATAATTTGACCTAAAATTGATAAATTACTAATGAAAAACACATCTAACACATTAAATTGAAACTTACAACACCATAGATAGGGTAACCAGTTAAAATTTGTATTGCATTCACTCCTCAAAATCCCAATCTTTCAACAACCTTACAAAGTGACTCTACCAGTTATTTTATAGACACATGAATGTATTATTCAACATTCATTATCCTATGTCAGTTACATGAATCTTACATTACAAGCCACCTCTCATAGGCATTGGGAAATTAATTACATATTGAATAGAGAAAAGACAAAATATAATTTCCCAGAAGAAGTACAATTGACTAGGGAAGCCTGATCACATAAATGAAGAGAAGATGTTAGTTGCTCATTCATATCAGGCACATTTATCCATACTTCTCTATCTAGGTTGCATATGACTTCTCTTATGGCCATTGAAAAGAAATCAACTTTGATATCTTCTCATTATGCTCTTTGTACCTTGCATCTAACAAAATCTTTGACTCCTTATAGAACAACTCAAAATTTATTTCAAGCACATGCAACTTGTCCAATGTTGAGCTCAAAATCTTCATGTTTGGATCCCCATCAGTACAACAGGAAGATATTAATTGGCCGGCAATGGTTTTAGAGTCATCCTTCCACTTGTCCAGGATCTTTATCTGTCCATCATTTTCCAATATGCCCCACATTATTTTCTTATGTATTTTCTTAATAAAATGTCTTTTCTCAATCAAAACCTTGTCAAACATTAATTGAAAAGCTACAACTTCCTCAAGTATCAACAACATTTCAAGTGTCAACTTTATCTCTAGTGGTGCTTCTGAATCAAACCTTGAGCATATGTTTATGTCCCTTACCTCTACAATCCTTGGCAACCACGCTTTGATCATAGTCTTGAGGCTTTCTTTATCCTACTCATGCTTGTATAGGGTCATCCTTAGACTTGAATATGATTTCCATGTTTCATCTACCCTGTATTGAAATTTGGTCATCCTATGATTTATCAAATTTGTGACCATGTCTTTGACTGAATTCTTCTTTTCATCTTTCAATTTCCTCACCTCTTCCTTCAATTCTCTTATTTCTAATAGCAGTGGCTCTATATCAACCGAAAATGCCTCTATAGTTTGTATTATAGCTAGAGCATTTGATGTGCTAGGTCCTAACAATAGCTGCTCTTTATACATGTTTAGCTCTACAACAGCCTGTCCATACTTCAACAACAGGTCATCATGGTCCTTTTGTAGCTTGCTTGTGATAGCCTCTGTGAATTTTTTGTCTATACATTTAAGCTAACAACTTGGGGAGCTAGAGTACTTGATACTCTTTTGCTTATGACATCCCCTATTTATTCTCCCAATCCAATCGTAGGTTTTTTATCATTTGGGGCCAATGCCCATATTGCTAAGGTTTCAAACCTAGGATTAAAAGTTGCACTAGAGAGTGCCTTTTCTACTTGTTCATATGTCACTTCTAAATTCTCTCTATTTATTGTGTCGAATGCAATGGCATCTGACAAGGTCCAATGTGGGAGAAGCAACACATTACTTTTGGCAACTAAGGCACTCCCTTCTTCTGGGGTCATCCCACTATTGTCCTGATTCACCTCATTTAATACCTTTTGAGTGATGGCCTCATACTGTGATGGGTCTGCCCCACTTTTGGCCTCCTTTATCCTCTTTTGGAACTCCTCACTCCTAACTTTCAATACATAACTCCTAAATTCAGGAGTGTTGATAAAGTCCTCATCCTCCATGAATTGCGCATAGGCCAATACGCTAACATCTTCTATGTCTACATGTTGATCAGTTATTGACCTTGCCAGTCTATTATTTGGGGAAACATAAGATCTCATTCTATCAAGTGAATTCACCTAATGGAAAGCTTCTTTTCTTGTTCTTCTACTTCCTCCTCCAAGTTTACTACTTCAATCTCTTCTTCATTTTCTAGATCAATTATTTTTCTTTCTTGGCAAGGGGAAAATTGGATGATTCCCTTTTTCTAACGTATCCTCCTCTTGAGCTACTAGGCTGGTAGGTTGGCCTCTCCTCACCTACTGGGGCATTGCCAATTAGTTCATCTGCACTGTCAAAAATCATTTGAATCCTCATTATTGGATCTTTTGTCTGTGCAAAGGCCCCTAGGTAAGAAGCATTCAAATTATTTCTTATCCTCTCTCTTGCCATGATTGCTTCCCATTTTTTCCTTAAATTGTGGACATCATCCATGGTAAAACAATTTCTAACTGTGTCCTCACAATAAAAGACCTGATGAATATAGCGTGGTCTTTTCACTCACCCTTACTCTATCAATAAAGCCTTTAAGCTCAAATACCCTAGGTTTCTCCACATTCATTATGTAACTTTGTAGAATTGAGTCAATCTGATCTAATCCATCCTTGTTAACCATTATGAAATTACTAAATTTTATGGAAGTGGGAAAGAATGAGCCCTTCTTGTGCTTCCTCAAGTGCTCTGTATCAGACTCATTCAATTTCTTAATGATCTCCAAGAAGGCAGTCCTTTTGGGCACATATTTAGTTAGAATATATGGAGCAACCTCACATCCATAAATCCTGATGCAGGTAGTGTGCATATGCAAAAACTAGTCACCCCAGTAACCTCTCTCCCTCTGGCTCCAAAAACCCAATTATTCTCCTGAAAAAGTGTTCCTCAAAAATCACATAATCATAATCAATGCAATGCATGTCCAACATGCAGGTCCACATCTAAACATACAACTTGTTTCCCTCTAGATCAGTCTCTTTAACATGTAAATCCCTATGCCACATGCCCAATATAGAAAACAAGATCATATGGCACATCAATGAGTACCATGTAAAATCTACATCAGCATTCACAATATACAGATTATTTTTACCCCAATCATCTACTTATGCATTTTTTCTACTATGTATGAGGCATAATCATATGCATCTTCTATGGATAGATCTTGAATGTTGACTGCCATCATCATCAAAGAAACTGGCATTCTATACATGGCATCTCTCCCAAGTACCTAATAGAGACTGTGGTAAGGTTTTACAAAATAGTGCATAAATAGGGACCATTCAAAGGGCTCCTCCTCCCTATCTGATATATTTACCAATTTGCCATCTACCCCCTTTAGTTTGTGCTTGGGTAGGTTAAAGGTTCTATAGCCTCGTATGACAGTTTTGTATCCTTCCTTCAACACATTTAGGTCAATTTTCTTAGTGGCTGCAAGGTTCAAGTTAAATACACTTGAGATATATTCTTTGGTGAGTTTTATTATTATGGTGTCATTCCCTGCTAGGACTAATCTTGTCTGAGCATCATATCTCTATGCGATTGCCCTTACCTAGTTTGGGTTGTGAAACACATTCGGGCATATTAGCTTGGCTAGGTCCAACCACCAAGCATTACAAACTGGGACCTTGAAGTCTATTCTATCATACTAGTGCTTAAAGAGAACCTAACCCAGCACACACAATTTGGCATCTCTGCAATTGTAGCAAAGGTCCAAAATTTTGTCATTTGGCCCACTGGGACTGTGCACATTCAGAGGACATCTAAAAGACCCAAGGAATTAGAGCATGAGGTTCTCATCCAAACTTCATTTTGATGTGGAAGGCTGACTAGTTTTACTCATTTCTTTAGAATATTTCTATCAAACTAGGGTTTCTTGTTTTAACAATATTCTACCCTCTAGACAAGAAATCAAGTTAGAATTCAACTGAGTGCAGTCAAACAAAGTAAACTTACTAGTTTTATGCTTGCAGAAGCTTGGAATTCCTTCTCTAGTTTGTCTAAAAGCTTGCTGTGTGACAAGACTCTGTTCATGCTTGTGAAAATGATGTAGAAAGCCCTATTTTTGCCTTTTAAGAAGCTTCATAACTTATGGTCTGAGGCATTAATGGATGTAGCTTCGGCCTTAACTCAAATTCATGTCACAGGGTGCCCACAAAGTTCACCATAAAAAGTTCAAATCTAGGCCATTGATCCAATTCTTTCCTCATGAAATCTACGGTCATCATCCACCCGCCAGATTTGAAAATCCAGGTCTTACCCATTGAAAAGTCTTTAGCCTTTAGAAATGAGTCATGTTAGATGTACTTCTTCCTCTTTGTAAAGCACAAAGTTGTGTCACACTTTTATAAAGGAAACGGCCAATGCTGATCCAACTTTTAAACTTGAATCACTAAAAAGTGACATATATGTTTTGAATTTTGAAATGATGTAAACTAATAAAATATTTATTTTCTAGTATATTTTATGTTTGTATTTTTTGAAAAAATTTAAAAAATTATTTGAATATAGTTTTTAATAAATTGACACTACAATTTAGTTGCTGATAAAATGCTGAAAAATGAAGTTACATGAGACATCAATCTTTATATAGTAAATTTTATTTTTTTTCTTCAATTTTTTTGTGTGTACTTATAACTTGAAACTTTAGTGCATGGATATATTTTTTTCCAATTTTGATAATATATATTTTTAAATAAATAATAAAATGTGCGTGTATTAAAACGTAGTTGTTTCCATTCGACGTCAACTTTCATATTAACTATTTATCTAAAATAGAAAAAAAATATACCATCTTGATATAGATTCTTTTATCTAGTGCATCATATTTTTTTCAATTTTTTTAATAAGTTTTACTATTTTTCCTTGACATGGTAATCGACCTAATGTTTTGTGCTAATAACCTAGTGTAGACACCCAAAATTGACTCATTATCACTAGCATTCAAACATCGCATTATCCACCATCTGCATTTGTCTAACACACTTGTTCAATATCCCTAAAACATATATTTCTTCTATTAATTAAATAAATTTATATTTATTTAATTAATTCATTAGCTATTTCTTCTAGTCTATAATTAAACAATCTTTAATTATTTAATTATCTTCATTCTATCTATTTTTAATTAAATAAATCTTATTGATTTAATTAAAAATTCCTTTCATAAACCCACTTTCTAATTAATTATTTAATTAATTTATCTTATCATTTATCTCATGAGCCGACATGTGTGCCTCTCTCATTTAAAAACATAAGTGGTACTACATCCTTTTATATAATATCTTTCACATGTAGTACTTTTTTTATGTACACAAGCACACATAAGCCCTATCTTCTCTCCACTTGTCATCTACACATTCATCTGTCTATATTTTAATCTTAGCCATTCACATAGCCACCGAATCTATACCATTGATTGATTTTGGTTAGTTCTATATAAACACTCTCTCATTCCATACTACATCTATCCAGCATTCGTATAACATCTACATTATCATCCTGAGCATATTGAGCACTTGAGTATCCATAGCATCCATTGAGCTTATTATCATTATCATCCATCCATCATGGCAGCTTTTATCTTCATAATTGTTCATTGTTGAAGAAGTAATCCACATCATAAACAAGGAATCACACAATCTAGGTGATATTGTGCTTGAATTGCATGTTTTTTATTTCATTTGGATTAGATTCTTTGATGATGGTAGGGTTAAGTTTTCATGGCTATGCTTGATCTTATTAACCTAATTTTTTACCTATCACATTTTTTACCTCGTCGATTAGGACCAACAGGGGGCACCGATGTTAGATACATTTGAAAATGATGAAGCTATTGCAGAATTCATGGGCTTACGACAAGGTATTCCATTGAGTGATCACAAAGCAGGTTTCATGATGGACCTACCTAAACTAGCATATTTTGGCGGAAGTATCAAATCCTTCAGTCACAAAAGTGGAATAAACAAAATCAAACAAAATAGGTCACTAGGTGAAAATTGAAAGGTGCCTTTTGACCGTGAAAAAGTAAAAATAAAGGGCATATCTAAAGGTGAAAACCTCTTTGAGGCGCCTGAGGATGGGGGATTTGATCTTCCTGTTGCCATTGATTATCATGAGAAATCAACTGTGCTAGTTGAACGATCACAAGACATGAACTTGGGTACAGAATAGAATCCAAAGATCACTTTTTTGGCAGCATCACTATTAGAGCAAGAAAGAAGAAACTTCACAACATTTTTTATGAAAAGAGCTATAAATTTTGCATGGACTTATGCTGACATGCTGGGTCTAGATCCATTATTTGTGGTACATCATCTAGTAGTATCTCCTAATGCAAAACCTGTCAAACAAAAATTGTGCAAAATGCATCCACAGGTAGGTTTATTGGTCAAGGTAGAGATTCAGAAACGGTTAGAAGCAAAGATCATAAAGCCTATTGATTATCTAGAATGGGTTTCAAATTTAGTACTTGTAGCAAAACTTGATGGACAAGTTCACTGTTGCACAGACTTTAGAGATCTTAATAAAGCATGTCCTAAGGATGACTTTCCACTACCAAGCATAGACAACATTGTAGATCTTACAGCCGGACATGAAATGCTATCTTTGATGTATGGATTTTCAAGATATAATCAAATCAGAATAGCAGAGGAAGACCAAGATAAAAGATCTTTTATTTGTCCATGGGGTACATATTGTTGGGTTGTAATGCCTTTTGGTCTCAAGAATGCTGGAGCTACTTATCAACAAGCCATGACAGTCATTTTTCATTACCTTTTTCATACTATCATGGAAGACTATGTTGATGACATCCTAGGAAAATCTAAGACAAGAGAAGGACATCTACAGGTATTAGCACAAATCTTTGATTGATTAGAAAAGTATCAAGTCAGACTAAACCCAAAGAAATGTGTATTTGGTGTAACATCTAGAAAACTATTGGGATACATTGTGTCTTGATGGGGAATAGAAGTAGACCCAACTAAGGTAAAAGCTATCATGGAAATGCCTCTGCCAACAAATCTCGAGCAGCTCTGCAGTCTACAAGGAAGGCTATAGTCCATCCGCAGATTTATCTCACAACTAGCAGATAAATGTCATCCTTTTCAGCATCTTCTTCATAAGGGTGAACCTTTTAAGTGGGATGAAAAGTGTCAACAGGCTTTTGATAAAATAAAGGAATCTCTAGCAACACCTCCTGTGCTTAACCGCCCATTATTGCTCTACATATCATCAACAACAACATTGGGTGTCCTTCTAGCTCAACATGATGATTCAGGAAAAGAACAAGCCATCTACTACATCAGCAGAACTCTTGTGGGATATGAACTCAATTATTCATCTATGGAAAAAGCATGTTTAGCATTAGTGTTTGCTTCCCAAAAGTTGTGACACTATATGCTAAACCAAACAACCAAGCTTATATCTAATGTCGATCCACTTAATATCTTCTTTCTAAAGCAATTCTCATGGGAAGA
This sequence comes from Cunninghamia lanceolata, assembly GCA_027924645.1. Lineage (NCBI taxonomy): Eukaryota > Viridiplantae > Streptophyta > Pinopsida > Cupressales > Cupressaceae > Cunninghamia > Cunninghamia lanceolata. The sequence continues at coordinate 4,157,055 of BSBN01000165.1, read as the reverse complement.
TTAGCAAAATGGGTCATGATCTTAAGTGAATTTGACATACAATATGTGGATCAAAAAGCCATCAAAGGACAAGTCATCATTGATCAATTAGCTGCAGCACCCATCACAGACATTCACCCAATGTATCTAGAATTCCCTGATGAAGGATTGTTCAATTTAACTTCCCCAACATGGTGGCAGCTATATTTTGATGGATCATACACACAACATGGATCAGGAGTAGGCATCTTTTTTGTTACCCCTCAAGGAGATTGTATACCCAAATCATACAGAATTACATTTCCATGTACCAATAACATAGAAGAGTATGAAGCTTTAATCATAGGATTGCGCATGGCAGTACAATGGGCTATCAAATAGTTACAAGTCTTTGGTGATTCTCAACTAGTTATCAAACATGTCTTAGATGAATATCAAACAAAAGATGAGAAGCTTCTTTCATACAAGCTAATGGTTGATGATTTTAAAAAGTATTTTAACAATATCACTTTTGAACAAATCCCAAGGCTATAGAATAGAGTAGCAGATGCCATGGCTATGATTGGGTCTCTCCTAGACATGCCATCTAATACACATAAATGTGAGTTTTTGGTCAAATCAATTTTGATTCCAGCATTTAAAGTTCCACAGTCTGAGCTTATATGTGACATTGTTGGTCCCAATTCACCATGGTATGAGGATTTATATGATTATCTCTGTAATCAAACCTTTCCACTTCAACTATCTAACAACCAACACAAAACCTTTATTTGTTGAGCCTCTTGTTACACTATTTTGGGAGACACCCTTTATCGCCGGAGTCTTGATGGTATCCTTCCTAGGTTTCTTAATTTTGAGGAAGCAAAAGTGGCATTACGTGATGTACATGAAGGTGTCTGTAGCTCACATTCCGCTAGCCCAGGCCTTGTTAAGAAACTTCTATGAGTAGGATACTATTGGCCAACCATGGAAAAAGATGCACAACAATTTGCAAAGAGATGTCTACAATGTCAGAAACATGGAGATTTAATACATGCACCAGCACATGCACTTCAGCCTATCATTATTCCATGGCCTTTTTCGCAGTGGGGACTTGATCTCATAGGTAAAATCCATCCTACTTCATCAAATGGTCATAAGTTCATTATCGCCGCCATTGAATATTTTACAAAGTGGGTGGAAGCCATACCCATGACTTATATCACAGGCAAGCAAATATCTAAGTTTATTTTACACTATATCATTTGTCATTATGGAGTTCCTCAAGCTATTATCACAGATAATGGTCATCCCTTCAAGAATCAAGAGGTCAGAGATCTTTGCAACAAGTTCCATATCCAACATAGATTCTCTACCCCTTACTATCCTTAGAGCAATGGCCAAGCTGAAGCTTCTAATAAAACAATCATCAAAATCCTCAAAAAGATGGTCAATGAAGCTGGTCAGGATTGGCATCTACAACTCCATCTTGCATTATGGGCATATAGAACAAGTATCAGGACTCCCACTGGTGCCACACCTTATGCTCTTGTGTATAGCACTGAAGCTATTTTACCTATTGAGGTTGAGATCCCCTCACTGTGAATATCTCTACAACATACCATCTCAGAGGAATAATATTGAGTATCCAAAATCCACGATCTTGAGCTTCTAGATGAATGGCATCTTATAGCACTCAACTATCTCCAAGTCTATCAAAACCGTCTATGCTACAGCTACAACAAAAAAATTAGAGAACATCGATTTCAAGTTGGAGATCTTGTCCTTAAAGAAAATCAAAGGAATCAACAACATCGTGAGAAACAGAGCAAGTTTGAACCAAATTGGCTTGGTCCTTTCATCATCACAATATTTTATGGATTAGGTAAATACACTCTTTCAACACCTGAAGGCATTCCCTTGGATGAACCAGTCAACAGCATTCATCTCAAGAAGTTTTATCCTTGAATCTCAGTTATCCCAAAAAAAAATCCATCCAATAGTGAAAACCACTTTGTGGCACTTTGGATGACAAAAAAATAATAGTCTAAGACAAATAATCCATCCTCTGGTGAAAACCTAGTAAACAGGCACCTTGGATAAGTACCATAGTGAAAACCTAGCAAACAAGCACTATGTGTATTGACCAGCTTCCATCATCTACTTGGTTTGTTTGATCATCACTTTTCCTACCATATTTCTCCATCCTATCCCACATAGTCCATATCATAATCCACATGTCATTGCAATAAACAACCTTTCCACCTTTGCCTCTGTCAATGCTAGACATCATACTTGAGACATTGTTGTGATAACTATCTCTTTTGGCACCTTAGCATCTTGACCCCACGCCTTCTCCATCGTCGCTTCTTCATAATAAACCTCATCCCGCACTGGGGGCATTTGTTGAGACTTATTTGGAAGTGGATACTGCTATCTCTAGCTCATAACACATCAAACACTTTAGCTCACAACACAACAAACTTTCAACTCCAACCATAGCATTCATCCAAGAACAAACGTGGCAAAACAATTTGCAACCAGGATTCATATCTTTGCAATCAATTCGTGCTCATCCGACATCCAAAAATAGTAAAACATTGCCAACGCAAACATTCAAGCAATCAGTTGATTCTTTCAACATCACTCACCAGCGTAATAAGCAAGAACTACATCCCAGCTCTATCGTTAAAGTCTTGATCCCATGGATACAACGTATGTAGGCAATTTGAGATGCAAAGGAAGCACTCTGATTTAGGCTAAGATGATAGCCCCTTCTTTTCATCATTCATCTTTCATCTTTCTTCTAATCATCCTTAAAACTTCCATCACACATTCTTCTATCTTTCATCACACACATCATCAATAAAACCTAGAACTACATATTCATCATGTCTCATCTTCATCGTAAATGTGCTTTGATCATGTGGATATAGGGTATGTAGGCAGTCTGGAATACAACAGAAATTTCCAGTACTCAAGCACAGATGATCCACCCCATCTTCTTCATCTTCTCTCATCTTCCATCTTCTGCTCTTTGATCCGCTCAAGAAAGAAGCAAACTATGTGTATACTGAAAGCTCAAGTACTTTAGTCAATCAAGAATAAGCCAAAAGCTATTTGTCCGCATGCCTTAAGCCAACATTTGCTATAGTAGTCTATCAACATTTTTAGCCTTCAACAGGATGTAGCTTTCCTCTTAACAAGGTGCCAGCTTAAATCCATCTAAGAGCACTTAAATTTGGCAAGAGAACGTGATGACAATGTCTTTTGTTTTATCTTTTGATTTATCTTTTGTCCCTTTTTCTATGCCTAATCAAGACTGCCTTGATCTATCTATATCTTGGTATGTTGCGATGAAGTAAGGAATGGGGCAGGGTCATATTGCTTTCATATACCGTGTTTGTGGGATGATCTTCTTCTCTTCCTAAGCGCATTGATATCTTGTACGTGTTGGGATTAGCATCTTACATATCAATATCTCTAGCATCTGAGAAGATAAACAGTCTCTTATGGACTTGAGACTATTCTATGTTAAGACTAGCTCCATACATATAACCAGCAAGCTATCACTATGTGTAGTGGAGATAAGCTCAAACCATTGCTTGTAGAGTCAAAGTCCGTCTTGAAACACTAACTGTTACTCATATCTTGTGCATGTTGGCTCAACATCTTGACCTCATGTGTTAAGACAAGATTGTACCATGCTAGTTGCACATTGGATATCTCGACACCTTGGTCTTCTATACCCTGGTGCATAACATCCACATGCTATATCAAACATAAGGATTGCATTTCTTTTCATTTTGAGCAATTACTTAAAAGCTGCCCATAATCCCATCTATTCATCCTATTATTCACCTATATAGTCCTCAACCAAGATCAATCATTTCCATTGTCCTTCGTCCACATTTCGTATCTTGCAAAACAAGTGTGTTAGACATACCTAAGTCCATCATATATCATCTCATTACCATCTATCTATATGCATACATCCATATCATATCATTACCATTTACATATTTGCATTATCAAACTTTTCCACTCATATCATTTGCATAAACATCCATACATAATCCATGAAAATACAAATACAACATGCATAACCCTCATAATACCACTAGTGCATCCATTAAAACATCATATAGATCAACAATACTCCATCATATATATATATATATACAAGTGTCTACATATACAAGTTGAGCCATAAAGAATGTATGTATAATCGGCTCTAGGCCTCATCATGATACAACATAAAACAAGGTATCCCTAGTGACTACTGGCAACTCCCTCACCCTGACCACCACCACTGGGTCCTGCACCAGTCCCCCTATCTCTCGGTGGCCCCATCACTGAGGCTACTGATCGAGATCCACCTGACCTCTGTGAACCTGAAGCCCCTGATCTGCTCCTAAAGTTAGGCTACCTCTGCTCTACCGGCACAACCCCATAGTATAAGCCTCTATAGTACTCTGCCTCACCCTGTACTCTCCGTAGCTCTACCTACGCCTGTGTCAACTGTGTGGCCAAATACATCATAGTCCCATCTATACCCAATGCAGTCACTGCTCTATCCCATTCACTAGTCATCCCCTGTAGTTGCTACACTGTCGTATCCCTCTCTGCCCATAGACCATCTCTCTCTACTCTCATCGCCTACACCTGATGTATCGCAGTATCTCACTCTATCCTCATCATCTACTCGCTCTGTCTAGCTGCATCTTTCTCCCCTATCACTCTAGCAAGTGCACCATCATCCTGTCCATCCCCAGCTTGCACTCTAATCTGTAACTGAGCCTGGTATGTTTGAACTTGAGCTCTAGCATGCCGCAAGCCAATCACCACCTGGTACCTATCCAACTCCACCTTCCTCAACCTGATCTGAGCCTGTTGCCTCCATCTCCTCTCCTCTTTGATCCTACTCCGTAGCTGTTGAATCCCAACATCATCACCCACTAATATCTTCCCTTGAGGCTATGCAAGTATCTGAGGCTGTCCTGGCATCTGTCCCTGTACCTATATCCTTGGCACTACTGGTATGACAGCCTACACTGGTGGAGCCCATCATCGCCTCCTCCTAACCGATCTCTCCATCCCTATCTCCCCTATCTCTCCAACCTGTGTCAGCTACGTCGGTCTCATTGTCACCCAGTATGCATCATAATCTGGCAGTGTGCCTAGATCTGTAGGACCGTGTCCCCACTACCATACAACTGGTTGTAGCCCCTCTCTCTCCACCAAAGTCATGTCAACCACAACCTCCCATCCTACCGGAAAGTATCTCGCTCATCTATCTCCCACTAGCCATCTGATAATATCTACTACCACTCACTGCAGTCTATCACATCACTTCTCCATCCTTGCCATAGGAATCTCTGAGCCCTCTACTCCAATGTCTGGTGTCCCGAACAATCTCCTGAATGCAACTGGAGCCATATCAGGATCATAATCTACTCGGTCCCCATCTATAGGAATCCGCAGAATCTGAAACACATCCTCTAGTGTGATCATAGCCTCTCTTGTTGGCAACAAGAAAGAACTATGCTCTCTCCTCCATCACTCCACCATCACCGTCATTAGTCCTCGATGTGCCTACACCGGCTCCAATCTTGACACATGCTCTAACCTGAGGATCTCTAACACTAGTCGCTCCTCTGCATCCAACAATCTCACCAACTGCAAATCCCTAGGATGTGGCTCCTGTGATAACAAAGGCAGTAGTATATCTTGCATCATTTCATTCATCATGTCAATCCCTTGCGCTACTTAAATGCTATAAAAATTTGATCGTTTATTGCTATCCTAGCTTTTATCTACTATAAGCAGTTCATTTTACCATATGCGCCTATCTGCTGATCAAACGTGACCTCTTTTACCATCTACACTCATATCTCGCTCATATGTGACCTATTTTGCCTATGAGATCACTGCTAGACTATGTGCGAGCTGAACCTCTACATGCATCTAGCTTTCACCTATAAGTGAGCTATATTTCATAAGCAAGCATTTTTTCTTTACCTGCGAGCTATATTTCCCTATGCACCTACTTTTAGCCCATAACCGACTTGTTTATATCTATATGTGCATTTTGTCTATACATTTGCCTAGCCAACTAAAAGTGACCTATTCTTTCTATATGCAACCAAGCCATGCCTAAAAGTGACCCTCACTACTGTAAATGATCTATTTTTGCTCCTAAGTGACCTGAACTGCCTATCCTAAGACCTAGTCACTTATGGTGACGTGTGTACATTTATGACGCTTCTAACCTATCAAAATCACACTTTTAGCAAAAAAATTTATACATACCGGTACATCTGATCCCTCTGGTCGCCCATGTGTCCTCACTCACTCAGCATGATGATCTCTGCATGGAATCACCATCCTGAAAGCTCTCCAACTCTCATTGCACACCAACTTTAAGGAGCTCTAGATCTCTATAGCTTTCTGAGCACAACTGAGCACAAATGAACCTATTTGCCCTTGTAGAACCTATTTATAGCCCTATCCAAACCCTAATTCTTCTATGCCAAAGCCCTTTTTTCTTCTGCCTCATCCCATTTGTTCCCACCCACCCCCATTTTCTTCGTGACAACCTTGAGTCCTATCTTTTCTTCTATCGTGAGTCAACCCAGCCCTTCCTGGTTAGCTTGGCTTACCTCTCAAGGGGGCATCACCTCCCAGTTACATTGGGTCATAACCTTATTTATTGAAGGCATATCGTATCTTCTTTGACACAACAATCTATCGAACATTGTATCAAAGAGGGGCAAAATGTAGCACCCAAAATTGACTCATTATCATTAGCATTCAAACATCGCATTATCCACCATCTACATTTGTCTAACACACTTGTTCAATATCCCTAAGACATATATTTCTTCTATTAATTAAATAAATTTATATTTATTTAATTAATTCATTAGCTATTTCTTCTAAGCTATAATTAAACAATCTTTAATTATTTAATTATCTTCATTCTATCTATTTTTAATTAAATAAATCTTATTGATTTAATTAAAAATTCCTTTCATAAACCCAGTTTCCTATTAATTAAATAAATTTTATTTATTTAATTAATTTATCTTATCATTTATCTCATGAGCCGACATGTGTGCCTCTCTCATTTAAAACATAAGTGGTACTACATCCTTTTATTTAATATCTTTCACATGTAGTACTTTTTTTATGTACACAAGCACACATAAGCCCTATCTTCTCTCCACTTGTCATCTACACATTCATCTATGTCCATATTTTAATCTTAGCCATTCGCATAGCCACCGAATCTATACCATTGATTGATTTTGGTTGAGTTCTATATAAACACCCTCTCATTCCATACTACATCTATCCAGCATTCGTATAACGTCTACATTATCATCCTGAGCATATTGAGCACTTGAGTATCCATAGCATCCATTGAGCTTATTATCATTATCATCCATCCATTATGGCAGCTTTTATCTTCATAATTGTTTATTGTTGAAGAATCAATTCACATCATAAACAAGGAATCATGCAATCTAGGTGATATTGTGCTTGAATTGCATGCTTTTGATTTCATTTGGATTAGATTCTTTGATGATGGTAGGGTTAGGTTTTCATGGCTATGCTTGATCTTATTAACCTGATTTTTTACCTATAACACCTAGTACTTTTACTAAAAAGAGAAAGGAAAATATAAATAATAATTAAACTATTAATATATATATTTTTTAAAACTAAACTTATAGATCTACAAAAGGGTATTTTTATATTTTAAAAAAAATGCTATTTACACAAGCAGAAGTTGTTGAAATATCACATTTTTTAAATATATATATTTTTTAGTAAATTGGCCTCACAGTGGTGCTAGATATGCATTTAGCCAACAATTTTAGTTGGAAAAGTTGTGGACATATCTAACTTAGCTAGAATGAATCTTACAAGATCATATGTTTGACCAAAATTAGTTTTTAGTTAGAAATACTTAAATTCACTTGTGCTGATAAGCTGGATGAAAGTGTGACACAACTTTGTGCTTTTACTTTTCACCTTTTGTCCGATGTGGACACATGGCGCCATTTTGCAGCATCACGGCAGGAAATTGCCCACCATCAACTTGCTTTGTGCAGGTGCGCTAAAGCCTCCATGTGTCCTTCTTTATATATACCTTCATTCCTCTCTCAAGAGGAGGCCACGTGTCACCATTTTGTGATCGCATAGTGGATCTGTACCTATGCTAGGATTCTTTTGCATGATTGCACTACCATTAGATATGAACCTTTCTGCAGATTACTTCTTACCTTGACACCTGGCATCACATGATTCCTTGATTCAGAATCTTCAATCAAGGGGCTGTAAGCCCAAATTCTTTGACAGATATCCCCATTTCACAGCCCCGTAGAAGGATGACGACATCATCTTCAAGGCTCTGTAACACTGTGAAATACTATCACACGACAATTTCTAACCCTTATGAAGACTTAGGATTTAAAACTTAGGATATTTACGGGCTACAAAGGGTAAAGCTAGGACTTATGGCCAATCACCTCATGATCTTAAAGGCTTCGAGTTGTAAATTAAATGACTGGGGACCTACTATAAGAAATCAACATGAAATTAGAACATAAAGCGAATGGGACTTAGGAACATAGGTTTAAAGGCTTATAGGGATAAAAATTTGCAATTTCTCAGACTCAAAACCCTAAACCCACACAGGTACCACCAATGGGCACACTAACATCATGTCATCTCAAGAAACATTACGAGGCTATGACAACTTGAAGGCAACAACAATTGGAAATATTACACTCCTAATCTCCTTGGAATCTGAAATAGTTTGCATAGTATTTTATGTCATCAATAAAGACACTAGCTACAATCTATTGTTGGGGAGACCATGGCTTGACAGGATGAAGGTAGTTCCTTCTACATTGTTTCAATAAGTCTAATTTTTACATCTTGGAAAGATTTATGTTGCAAAGGGGGGTTTGAATCATTCAACATGGTCAAGACAGATGCAACTAAGAAGAAGATAGGTATCCCTATTGACTTTGAGTTACTGATGAACAAAATTACCATGCTAGATCCAACTGCTTAGTCAATACGCTGAAAAAGATGGAAAAACCTAGTGAGATGGTGAACAACATAGAAGTGAGAATGTTCGAGAAGGGAGAATCATCAAAGCCAAGACAAGTGGTCCCAAAGGAAACAATAGCCAAGATTATGGAGTTATTGGAAAGGGATGGCCCTATATAGTTTCCCTTAGATGTGTGCACTATCAACGTGTTCTCTGATGGTGAGCAAGAAAAGGCTAGTTAACCCATCTCAATAAAATAAAGTATAGGTGAAGTTCCTCTTATAACAAAGTGGCCTAGGTTTGAAGAACAATTTCAGACTGCAACAATAGATCTTAGAGAGGTGGATCTAGGTACCTTTTTGGATCCTCAAGAAGAAATATATCGAAAAGCTATACTCCTAACACCACCAAGAGAGATGTCATCAAGAAAATCATATGTACCTTTAACTTAGGAAGTGATCGATTCTTATGTACGACTTTCACCTCCTGAAGAAACTTACACACCTTGGACACCCCTAACACAAGTGGAAGCTACTAATCACAAACAAGCTTATTTGGTTGACAATGAACCCACAAATACTCTAGGAGCCTCGTCTTGAGCTTGAACACAACTAGAAATACCCATGAACTTAATTTTTCCTCAACCTCGATACAATATAATGATACATGGGAAGCACCATATGCTCAAATCAAATATTTGAGAGCTTTCCTAATGAAGATGAAGTTAGTGAAGGAGAATTTCAGCAAGAACACAAATTGTAAATAACCATAGGAGTAGAAGATCTTGCTATTCTCGAGCTACCAGAGAAATACATAGGATACTCCATGGATTTGCAACCAGAGCCAAATAGAAAGATGAGTATAAGTTTTGTTCCCCTGGAGGAGAAAAGGGAGCCTCAAACTCTCTTCAAAATATTTCAATTCTTGCAAAGTATCCAAGAACATATTGAAGTCAAAGTTTATATGCATGACAAATTTGACTTGCTCGTGGAGTTATTAAACTACGATGGAGTCTTATATTGGACCCCTTCTCATCAACAATCTTACAAGTCCTTAGCCCATCTTACTTTACCTCAACAAATCACATAATTGAATCCACAAGGACAAGAAAATCCTATTGGACCTTACAGAGTAGGGGAGATAGTTCTCAATAAAGAAAGCACCAAGAATACGAAGCATAGAAGAAAAAGGAAGTTTCGAGAAGACTGGAAAGGTCCCTACATGGTTAAAAAGAATGTTAGAAACGGTGCTTATTTTTTGTGCATAATGGCGGGTGAGGAATTTGGTGCTTGATTGTTGTTCTCAACCTTAGTCACCACCATTGGATTAGCCCATCCAAGGTTTTGACTAAGAAGAGCATAACTCTCATAATATAGTAAATTCCCCAGAGGTTTTTTTAATATTCCTTACTAGATTGACAATGTAGACATGAAGACAAACAAGTTCTAGACAATAGAAATCTATCAAATCAGGTTTGCAAGTTATAGGTTAAGATCCATGTATCAAGTTTAGGTCTTCAAATGTGAATATCACTTACATGCATGTAGAAGTAAACCCAAACAATACACAATCAAATTTATAGATTAGTGGCAATTTCATTAAATAAAGTCTAAAATTATGGCAACTAGATAAATGAATTCTTGACACTTAGACAATGACATCTTCATCAAAATTAGAACTAAATATTCATACGTTAAATTTAATTTATGTATGTGATTAGAACATTTATTTTAATTATCAATCCCAACTCTCATTTATCAAAATTACTTACTTATTTAATTAATCTAAATATTTAAGTAAGGTCTCGTTCTTCCCATTGCAAAAGTATATAATAAATGAATGTTATTTATACTATATTTGTTTGAATGTAATTTGATTAGAAGGTAAATATATATGAAAAATATGAGAGTTCTTTTATACAAACTTAAATGGCATAGTAGAAATAGCAAAGGATAAATCTCACCAACAAAGCCATTGCCACATTAATAATAAAAATCAAAGAATTCATTTTAGTGGCAAAGTTGTAGATTCAGGTGAAACGAACTACATTCTCAACTGTAAGCACATTAGTTGTCTGAATTTTGCAGGCTTAGATGACCATAATAATGGTATTAGTGGTTACTGATTTATCACCTCTTTTTTAAGGTGGTAATCCACTAAACATAAAAAGTAGCAAAATGTGTACCGCACTTCATTTTTTTGTTTTCTAAAGAGAAGGGCTCTATATATATTTAGAATTAGGGTACAAAATCTTCCTGGTTATGGCATATCCAACGAGGAAGGAAAGATCAAGGAAATGTGCTTACAGGAGTAGTGTTAAAAGTGAGATATATCAAGAGAATCTACTACAAAGGATATGATCAAGCTCGTTAATTTACCATCGCCAAATCAAGAGATGGAACAAAATTAACCATCAAATCAGACTTGCTAACTGAAAGAATCAACCCTTGGTATGTTTATAAGACCAATGGTTGATTCTTAGAATTGTGATCCATTCAAGCTGAAAACCAGCAGAAAGTTCAAGAGCCTACTCAGTACCTTATTCTCAACATGAAAATAATGTACTCTGCTTGAAGCTTTCCATAGAATTATAAATGTAATCACTTAACCTGTTGCAAAATCAAGAACAATTGAAATGTGTTGCTAACTAGACTTGACCTTTTAGTAGACCTGGGCTGTAATGTAAATGCGGAATGAAGCTTTTGTCTACTAAAATATATATAAATTAAAGAAAACTTTGTTTGTACAAGATAACTAAAAACATATATGTAACAGGACTCTGACAATAGGAAATATATGACTGAACTGTCGAGCACTAACTACCTTTCCACGATATTTTTTAAACTTTTTAAAAAACTGTGTCAAGAAAAAATATTAATTTAACTACAATAAGATGGAAGGGTTTAAACAATTAGTACAATGTAGTTAATGTACGAATTGTTTATCATATGAAGTCCTACATGTAAATAATGGGTGCAATAATCATAATACACCAGTTGTTTATTGTAAGATCAACAAGGACCTCTTTTACCAAACTAGGAACTATCGATAGAAATCAGTTCTCTAAACTCATCCAGAGTATTCCTTTTATTATTGCTCAAGCACAAAACAAGGACATAAAGAGGTAAATATGGAAGAATTAAAGAAGATAGTTTTCAGAATGAAATAGGATAAGGATCCTACCCATCACTCTGGATGTTCTGAAAGATGTTTTGTCTTTTTATATGGAGCTTTGAAATCAAACCATGGAATAACCAGTTGTGTTGATGCTTTATTGTCTCATGACAATATAATCCTTGAACACATTGTTGGAGTGGGTCTTGCTTCTAATAATGATGCTAAAGACTGGCATTAAGAGTTGGCTGGTAAAGGATTACTACTAGTGTTCAAGGTTCTCTAGAGCTCTATGGTTTTAAGCCACTTGATTAGCTTTTTTCAGGGTGGTTTGTCCTTTGCTATATATTTCTGCCCCTTTTAGTGGGTTGTCTCTATGTTGTGGCAGTTGATGTTGTTTTTCAGCTTTAGTGTTGTTGGTCCATGTAGTTCTTGCATTGCTGCTTGTTGGGCTCTATTGTTACATCTGATCTTGTCTTCAAAAGCATTTAGACCCTTTCAAAAACCCCACTTTACTCTTAATTAAAAAAAAAAAAGTTGGTATGCAACTTGATTTCAGGGAAGGTATACAACAACTTAACATAAAGGCACTCTCAACTTATCATCAATAAGATAAAATTCTCTTATAATAAAATTGTCTATTTACAACACAGCTAAATATATAATTTACATTTAAAAAAAAAACTTTTCTTTTATTAACTACTGACACATTTCTAGAACCAAAAATACCATTACTGATTCTATAGGCAATCATAGTGCTGATCTTCTTGCTGACACACTCCAAATATGATGTAACTATACAAATTCTGAGTGAAATTTAAGTTCTGAATTGTATTCATATCTTCTCTATTTTCTTTGTGCATTATTAATAAAATCTCTTCTTAAAATAAGAAACAAACATAATTAATAAAAATTGGTAGAACCCAAAGGATATTACATGAAGCAAGATACGGTTGTACTCAGATGGTATGCCATCTTAAACCAAATTAAGTCGGAGATTGAGACGGGAATGATTGAAACTCCTTGGTAACCAAGCACCATCTGTGCCAATTTACAGTTATAAATGTCAGTAGATTAGAAGAGAATGATTCAAGTTCCTTGTCAACTATCTCCTATCTCTATGCATTTACATTTTATTGTAGGAGCTTTATTAAAGAAGCACCGGTACCCTATCTAACTTTTTGCAAAAGTACACATTTCTTTTATTATCGGATGATGGAAATTAAGTAAGAAAGAACGGTAACAGATGCTGACAGACAGCTAAGTAACAAAATTAAATAATCATAAGATCTAATCGGGGCTGAGAGCGTGTAGAGCCAACACACTGTCACACATTTTTTCATTTTTTCAATTTTTTTTTGAAAAAAGGGGTAGAACCCCAGACCATATATTATATATAAAAGTAAAATATTTACAGAGAGTATTATAGAGAGGAGATCAATATTTCCTTGCCCCTCACTGCGAAAAAACCACACACCGTCACACATTTTTTCTTAATAAACAAACAAGAGCACCATTATTCAATGTTGGGTAAACACAATACTTACCTGAAGCTAGAAACGAAAAGTTTTTTGAAAAAGAAATTACTGCAAATCTCAAAAACTCGGAGCAACATGTCATGATAAAGCCAAGAGGAGAAGAGAGGAGCACAGCTTCTGTGCAAGAAAAGATTTGTCATGGAACGTTTAAAAAGCAAATCTGGCTCAGAGAAGAAGCTGTGCTCTCTCTCTTCTGCTCTTGATCTTATTGATTAGAATGAATAAGCCGGCTCAGGGGAGACAACACATGAAATTCTCGAATGGATGAGTACTCAGGAGATATGATGAGAATATATAGAAACAGAACACTAGTTCAGGCACAATCTATCTAGTAAAACAGCTAAATGGTCCACATGCTACAACAGTTACATTAAAGTTAAATAAAGATGTGAGCCATCAATCACAATTTGATGAAGTTTATTTGGTCCGTTGAACTCTAATGTACCAAAGATTTGGTGATAAGGAATCTCTCATCTAAACTAGTGGGACATGACATATATTATAGGTTAGATTTATTAATTTCATTTTTCTCTTTTCAATAAATAATGTTGCAAAAGTGAATTGCTGAAGAAGTAGAAGCAGAGATGGCGTCAAAATTTTATGATATTATCATGTCTGACTTACAATTGTTAGAGAGAGGGGTTCAATAATCTTTGAAAAAGGATTTGTCATTTAATTGTTGGAAATAAGTCACACCTAGATTGACGATGGACTGGCCACAAGGGGCCAGCAGCTCAGTTGGTAGAGCACTCCAGCGGCAAATGGCAGGTCCTAGGTTTGATTCCAAACTGGTCCATATGAGATATAGCTCAACATTAACTCATCCAAGATAAGCTATGAAGTGTTGTTTCCATGGTCCATTAAGTATGTGGTCTGAATTTTAAACTCATTCTGGTTTATTGTGCAGGAGAAATGTGTATACTTTTATTGTATATCTGTACTTAAATAGGATTAGCTTGTTTAAGGTAAATATTTATTTGGATAGATTTCACATATGACTTGTACTTCCTCATTTGGTAGAGATGTTGTGCACACATGACTACATCTCCCATTATTTCACATTAGTTGTACATTCACATATCTTAGCATTGTATCTTATATATATCCACTTGTAGCTCATTGTATCTTATATATATCTTCTGATCTAATTGTGCTTATCTTTAGTCTCTTGGTCATGGGTAGCTTCCATTGTCAAATCTTACATAATATGAAAGAAAGAGAGTTTCTAAAGGCTTGTCTTCTTTTTTTTTTTACTAGAAAAAGGCACTGGGACACCCATAGATTAATAATAAAAGTTAACACAGAGAAAGTTAAGGACAACAAGTCCAGATGTAAAAGCATTAAAATATTACAAAACCAAGGTCCTTTAACGACTTGATAAAATAGATTAAAATAAAGTGGTGACCATTAACCAAACAGAATGAGCAATTATAGTCCTAACCAAAAAAAACCTGCGACACCCACCCTAGGAGAAAACAAAAGGAAAGACCAGTTCACACCTGCGAACATCCAACACCCACTAGGAGCAGAAATTAGATAGGGATAAAAGAAACACCCACATCTACTGCCTGACCATTCATCACCTCGACGGCCTCCGCCCTCCTCTGCACTGCCTCAAACCAGCTGCCGCCTTCTGCATCCTCTACCAAAGCGCCAGGAAGAATAACTTGAACCAAACGGAGGGAATCGTCATCTCTATCATCATCCATATCAACCTCTTCATCATCAGCTGGGTCATCAAAGGCATCTCTTGGCATATGTGGGGAGAAATTTGGAGCATGGACCCTTAAAAATCTAATAGCCTTAAACTTTTCCATAATGCGCAAAGCTTTCTTCTTAGTGAAAGAGAAGCTATATGCGCTCAATTCTCTCTCTAGCTCACTGCTACATAGTGATTTAATATAGCGTTGCAACATCTTATAAATAGCTTGATTGTGCATGGTGGTACGAAGGCTTTGAATGCTGAGCATACCTCCAATGAGGGCATCCCCTTAAAGCGAATCATATCCCCTTTTCGCTACAATTCCTCTCTCCACCGTATAAATGTTGTTATAGAAGAGACTAGTGGCCAACCTATGGACAAATTCCTTGTCCTATACTAGATCCATAATGTTAGAGAGGACTTGGGACACAATTTCCAAGTAGTATAGGACTCGTCCATTATACCCTTTTATCCAGTGATGCCCTGTAATGTTTCTCACATAGAACTACATTAAGGTGTAGTCACAGTCATTGAGTCTCATCAAATCTAACATCTTAACTTTGCCTTTCACCTGTGGCTCCCATTGAAGAAGGGGCGAGAAAAGCCTTTGATTAAGTCGAATGTCCACCATAGAAGCCAAACTAGACGAACCGGACCAGTAGTAAAAAGCCCTCAACAAAATCAAGGAAAAGAAGCCAAGAAGATGACCAATAATAAAGAAAGAAAAGAACTGAAGCCGTCGTAGAATGTCCATGTGATAGGGAGTACTTCATTTGTCTTAGGCCAATCCTGAGGCAATCCAACTTAGGTGAAGTGGCAGGCTTCATACTTGTTTTCTTATTGGCCAGTAAGGAAGATCATCAACTACGCAGAAACTTCCTTAAATGTAGCAAGTACTTCTAAGGTGACATGGAAGGAAAGATGCCTCCCAAAAAAGGTTAGAATCCTAACAACTACTCTTCTAGACATCGTCATTATACTTTTAAAAGTGGAAGGCCTTGTCATGATTATGTATTAAAGAGAGTTGAACCAATCTTGAAGACCAAAATCATATGGACAAGACATGCTAGTCATTTAACTCCACCACATTTCATCAATAAATGATGAGAATTGTTCCCCTCATGCTATCTCTCCTAACAACAATAAATGATGGGCACCACTACCATCGTGTGAACATAAAGAAGTTATACTCTCATCCATCTGTGACAAGATACCCATGCTAGAGCCATTAGAAGAAGAGAGAGTGCCCGAGATTTGAATCTGTCCTGACACCTGTATTTCCATTTAGACTTGAATGTTGTCCATGTCATTGTCCAACCAAGTCACCAACTGGCAAGGTAAATTAGGTTGTCCTTGTAGGAAAACTTCACAATCCATGTCTTGGTCAATTGCCATGTTGGCTAGTCCATCTACCACCCGATTCCCTTCTCTATATGTATGGGATATACATAAGTTATTAAAACTATCAAGCAAAGAAACCACCTGTTGCAGGATGTAATTGATCTCCTAGTTATCCAATCCCTTTAATTTCAAAGCATTTAAAATTATTTGAGAATCTCCTTCAATCCATGTGTTCTTGACATCAAGACTAACCACCAATTTAAGGCCATGAACCAAAGCCCAAGCCTCTGCTTCATTGTTCAATCCCTTTGGAATTTTAGCCATCTTAGCTATCACTAAAGAGCCATCCCCTCGCCTTAACACACAGCTAGTCCCTGAGATGCCCAGATTCCCTCTACATGCCCCGTCAAAGTTAAGTTTACTAAAATGCCCTGGAGGAGGAGTCCACTTGACTTGGTCTCTAGATGAAACATGGCTATTAATTGCATCAAACCCGCTTAGCCCCAGTTTGCTGAGGGAGCTCTAATTCTTCACCAAATCGATATCCCATTTAGACCAACTAGGTGTCTTAATTTTGGGCTTGCTAACATTGGTCACCACCAATTCTGAGATAGCCTCTTCCAATTTGTTACAGACTTCACTCCATGGAAGAGCTACTTTCCTAAAGATTTTGGAATTCCTCTCCCTCCATAAGTGTCAAACTATGAACGATGGGCCTAGGATCCATATACAGGCAAAAAAATAATCTAGAAACATTGTAGGCCAGTTCATAAACATAGAGTATAAAGAATTAGATATTGGTGAGCTCCAATTCAATTTCCTCATGAACCAGAGCTAGCATTGTCTGCTGAACAGGCAAAAGACGAAGAGATGATCCACTAATTCTTTTTTTGCTCCACAAAAAACATAAGGAAAGTTTGGCCCTAGCCCAATTCTTTTGATCGTATGCCATGTTAAAACTTTTTTATGTAATGCTAGCCAGATAAAAGCTCTAGCTTTTGGGAGGATGACATAGTTCCAGCATAGGTTGACCGGCCAATCTACCTTAGCTTTAATCATGGCACTCATATAACCTTCCTTGACCGAATATGATCCAGACTTAGACTCCATCTTAATCAATTCATCCTCTTTGTTAGAGAAACTAAACACTATGTGTGATAGGATCTTCTTCAATAAGAACTTTTGTTCAGTGGGAAAGTTGTAGAGCCGAGTACTTCTCCATGAAATAGACATACTTTCAATACCACTATTAACACACCAATAATCTTTCACTTTATTGCCCCAGTTTGTTTTCAAAAAGACCATGGCTTCCTTGAGATCCTCCCTCTCTAAAAGCTTGGGTTCCCTGCACCATGAATCCTCCCAGAAATCTGCCTTCTCCCCATTGTGGATTACCCATGATAAGTTTGGTAGTATAATATCTCTACTTTTCACGATGAAGTTCTAGAGCGTAGAGCCCCGAGGGGGGGTTTTCACCATAAAAATTCTTTCACAGTCATTGACATCCAAATATTTGTGTCTCATCAACTAGACCCACTTTGCATCTAACTTTTTGTACATGCTTTTGGCTAATTTAGTACCCAACACTTGATTTTGGATGCTTAAGTCTAAAATACATGCCCCTCCTTGTGATTTCAGTTTGCAGATTTTATCCCACACCATGAGATGGACTTTCTTCTCCTTCGAAGGGCCTGGCCAAAGGAACTCTTTGCAAATCTTCTCTATTTTCATATGCACCCCTTTAGGAATTTTAAATAAAGACATCATGTAAGCCAGAACCGCTACTAACACTGCCTTAATCAAAGTGAATTTTCCTCCAAGTGTAAGCTAGTGCCCTTTCCATGCCATGATCTTCGAGTGCAAAGAGTTGATGACATTATTCCATAAGTTATTCTTGTATCTCCCATTGAATAGGGGTATACCTAAATATCTCCTAGGAAGGGATTCAATCTTGAAACCAAACAACTCCCCTATCTGCATTTGAATAGACGAATGGACATTAAACAGATATATCATAGACTTATTGGTGTTTACTAGCTGACCTGAAATATGACAATAATCCTCAACTATTTCCTTAATATTTTGAGCCTCCCTTAATGAAGGTTGCCCAAAAAGAATTGTGTCATCTACAAAAAGCACATGTGTGAATGAGTCTTGGACACCATGAAAGGAAATACCTTGCCAATTTAATTTTCTATTTGCTTCCTTTATAACCCATGTGAATGTTTCTATCATGAGGATAAAGAGATAGGGAGATATAGGATCCCCTTTCCGCAAACCTCTTGAGGGCATAAAGGTTTCTGATTCTCTTCCATTAACCAAGACTACAATTCTATAACCAGAGATACAAGAATAAATCCATTTTAAAGCATCCTTAGAGAAGTCCAATCTATGTAACATGTCCATAAGGAATTGCCATTCCACCCTATCATAAGCTTTTGACATGTCTAATTTGATAATCATAGCTGGAATTCTACCCTCATTGGTTGAGTGTAGAATTTCATGTGTTAAGATTACTCCTTCCTAAGTTTCTTTTTGAGGGACGAATCCCCCTTTCTCTTTTGAAATAATGTCTAGTAGAAAAGTTGCAATTCTCGTAGCCATTGCTTTTGAGATTATCTTATACACAAAGTTACACAAAGAAATGGTCCTGAAATCTTCAAAGGTCTGGGGATTCTTTATTTTTGGGATGAGCATGAGGCTCGTAGATTTCATCTCTTTAAGCATATTTTTAAATTTCCTAGACTCTTCAATAGCCAAAAAAATGTCTTTACTTATAGTATCCCAACATTATTGAAAGAAGAGACCAATACAACCATCTGGTCCCACAACTTTTTCACCTGGCATAGACAATACCACTATCTTCACTTCCTCCATTGTGAATTCTTTCATCAAATTTTTGTTGTTTTTCTCTAAAACTAGCTTCGGGATGAAGTCAAGATTGACCCTGATGTTGCCTCTCAGGATCTTCTTGGATAACAGTTCTTTGAAAAAACCTTTAGCTTCCCTTCTAATTTCCTCCTGATTGGTGAATAAAAACCCCTGAGAATCATGAATAGACTTAATAGAGTTTTCTGATTTCTTAATCTTTGTTGCTAGATGAAAAAAGGACATATTCTTGTCACCTTCTTTCAGCCAAACTTCTCTTGATTTTTGTCTCCAAAAGGATTCTTCTCTTCTTAGAATTTCCTCTAGATCTGATTTAAGATTTTTCTCTAGTTGGAAAGAGGCAGAATCCATACCTTCTCTTATCACCTTCTCTTTGAGCATTCATAGCTCTTGTCTTATCCTAAACTTTTCTACAAATATATTTTTGAATTGCATTACATTCCAAGAGATAAGTTTCCCTCTTAGAAATTTAATCTTTGAAATGAGTTGAAACATACGGGAATCCTTGACAAAGGGGGCTTGTTTCCACCATTCATCAATTTTCTAAATGAAGGTAGGGTCCCTAAGCCACATAGACTAAAATCTAAACTTTTTCCTGCCAAGAGTTTCATCCATTCTCAACCTCAGCCTAATAGGAAAGTGGTTTGAGCCTGCAAGAGGTAAAATGTCTTATTCATATTCCAAGTCATTAGTCAAGCAAACCGGGGAGAGGAAAAATCTATCTAGTCTTTCTGCAATTTTGCAAAAGTCCTTTCTTCTATTTTTCCAGGTGTATTTGTCATTTCTTAGAATATAGTCTATCAAGTTATTATTCGAAACAAAATCTGCAAAGTTCTTTTGAGACCTATCTGAGTGTAAAATCCCACCAATTTTTTCTAAAGCATCCAAAATTGCATTGAAGTCTCCTAACATAACTCTCTCCCTATTAAGCCAACCAAGCCATGAGGAAAGATGAAGCCATAACTGTTGTTTCTTCACCAAATCTGTAGGGATGTAGACACATACCACCCAGTAGTCAAGGCTTGCTAGTAGTTTAGGGAATCTACCAAGTAGACAATGTTCACTTTTCTCCACCAATTCCATCTTTTGAACATAATGTCTCCACAAAATCGCTAACCCCCCTGAAGCTCCATTAGCCACAAAAGAGACAAAATCCCATCCTAGCCACTGCTTAAAGACTGACTCACTTAAATCTTGGGAAAGTTTTGTTTCTTGGAAGACTATGATATCACATTTCTCCTCATCAATCTACTGTTTGATGAGGCGTCGCTTGTTAGGGGCATTTAAACCCCTAACATTCCAGGATAGTAATCGCATGCTTCCCGAGAGAGCCTTCCACTCTCTTCTAATTTGGATTATTGTTAGGGGCTATTGGTGAAGCTTCATCTTCTCCTTTATTCTTTCTTGATTTCCTCTGTCTTGAACTCTTTCTGAGAGGAGTTGGTGTGCTCTTCTTCTGAGGACCCCTCAAATTCGTTTGGGAAATACCTAGGGATTTTTTGACACCTTTGTTTGGATCTTTTCTTGTCTTCTTTTTAGTATGAAAGTTACTTTTCTATTACATCCTTGGATGATCTAAGGAATTACAAAAGTGGAGATGAAAGATAAGATTCTAGGGGGGCTTCTATTTGTAGCTTTTGAGGCGAGATGTACAAAAGATTGAAAGATTTTTTTATTGGGCATCCATATATCACCCTACATCTAGAGTATTTTGGGTCAAATCTCACCCTATAATTGCATCTTAATTACTTAAAAGCCTTACTTGATCACCTATCCATTTGTCCATTTTAGATAGCTTTTCCTAGAAACTCTACAAAATATTATTGTAGTGATGTTTTCTTAAAAAATGTTGAGAGGAACCTCCTGCAACAAAATAATGAAAATGCACGAAATAACAGAAACAACAGACCACAGAAGGAATTTATTGATCGCAGGCCACTTCGAGAGGGCAACCTCCTTTGAGCAAGCTCAATACAATAAACTTGTGGATGCCTTCATTGGCCTCAACATGTACTTATATACTAAGTCTAATCTAAACAACTATTACTCCCCATGAATGTGGGATAATACAATATACTCACGGGATGACTTACAAAGCATATGCGTCCAACAGCAATATACTAACAAAGTAAAGAGAAGGGTTAAACATGAGTTCCTAATATCCCCTCCCTCTTAGAAAAGCTTTGTCCTCAAAGCTTAAGATGTAAAAATGGTTGTTGAATATGAAGGAGTGGTTCTCATGTAGCATCCTCTGGTTGCATTTCGTGCCACTGAATTAATACCTTTGTGATGGATCAAGAGCAAAGTTGACGAGTGCACCTGTCGAGGATGGCCTCCAACTCCAAAATGATGGATCCTTCGTTATCTAGTTCTAGTAAAATAGTTTGTGCTCTGATGTTGGTGCCAAGAACTTTCTTTAGACAAGAGACATGAAATACTGGATGAACACGGGAAGAAGGAGGAAGCTCCAATTTATAAGCAACTAACCCAATCTTCTGAAGAACCTCATATGGAACATAGAACTTTGGAGCCAGCTTATGATGCCCTTTGAGTTTTAGGAAGGATTGCTTGTATGGCTGTAGACGAAGAAAAACCATATCACCTACTTGAAAAGTGTGCTTAGAACGGTGCTGATCGACTTGTTTCATTCGATTTCTTGCCATGTGAAGATTGTCCTACAAAATGCGAAGAATCTAATCTCGGGTTCAGAGAACCATGTCAACTACTTGAATTGGTGAATTGCTGGGGGTGTATGGAAGGAGCACTGGCAGTGCCTGACCATAGACTGCTTCATATGGAGTCATTTGAGATGTAGTGTGGTATGAGGTATTGTACCACCATTCAGCGAGAGGGAGCCACTTTGCCCACTGATGTTGTTGTTCTGAGGTGAAGCAATGAAGATAAGTTTCCAAACATTTGTTGATAACTTCAGTTTGACCATCTTTTTGTGGGTGATACCCTGAACCCATCTTTAGTTTAGTGCCAGTGTGGTGAAATAGTTCTGTCCAAAAATGACTGGTGAAAGTTGCATCATGATCTGAGACAATGGAAGAAGGGATTCCATGAAGACAGAAGATCTGGTCCATGAAAATCTGTGCGACTGAGGAGGCGGTATAGGGATGGCTGAGGGCACAAAAATGACTATATTTGGAGAGGCGATCAACCACAACCAAGATCACTATCTTCCCTCTAGATTTAGGGAGTACTTCAATGAAATCCATAGAAATATCTATCCAAATCTATGTAGGGATGGGAAAGGGTTTGAGCAATCCAGGAAGGAGTGTCATTTCACCCTTGTTGTGCTGGCAAGTATCACATTCAACCACCATCTGTTGAATTGCCCTTTTCATTCCCTTCCAAAAGAAGTTACGCCATGCCCGCCCATAAGTTTTGAGGAACCCAGAGTGCCCTGTCGATGGAGAAGCATGGAGTTCATAGAAGACAGCCTATTGAATATCTGTGCTCTCGGGAAGCACTAGATGACCCTTGTATCTTAGAGAAGCACCATCCCAAGAGTAATGCGGTATAGCAGAAGGGTTATTGGCCAACTGTTGGATGATTTGAGATAATGAATAGTCATTGACATAGCCCTGCTAGATAGATTCCAACCAATTTGGAACAGGCATAGAAATAGCTGAAAGAGAAGCTTGGTCATCAAATGTGCAAGAAAGAGAATCTGCCACAATATTGTCCTTACCCTTCTTGTAAGTGATCTCATAGTCATAACCCATGAGTTTGCTAACCCATTTCTATTGTGTTGGGGAGGAGACCCATTGTTCCAGGAAATATTTTAGACTCTGGTGATCAGTCTTGATGCAGAAATGATTCCCTAATAGGTATGGCCGCCACTTCTATACTGCATGCAAAATAGCCATCATTTCCTTCTCATATGTAGAGAGTACTAAATTCTTACCTGAAAGGGCTTTGCTGGTGAACGCAATGGGATGTTCATCTTGAAGGAGAACAGTACCAAGTCCATTGCCGCAAGCATCACTCTCAATAGTGAAGGTCTTGGAAAAATCTGGCATAGCTAGAATAGGTGTAGTACACATAGCTTGTTTTAGTTTTTCAAATGCACACTCAGCAACATGTGTCCATGTAAAAGCATCCTTTTTCAATAGAGTTGTTAATGGAGCTACAATCTTCCCGTAATCCTTGACAAACTTACTGTAGTAGCCAGTCAGTCCCAAAAAACCATGGAGGCTCTTGAGTGTCTAAGGATGCGGCTAATTTTTCATGGCATCTATTTTGGCAGGATCCATGCAAACCCCTTGAGCTGAAACAATATGCCTGAGATACTCTACTTCCTCCTACCCAAAAACACATTTAGACTGTTTTGAATAGAGATGATGATTAGAGAGAAGTTGCAGTACAAGATCCAGATGCTAGAGATGCTCAGCCCATGTTTTACTATAGATGAGGATATCATCAAAGAAGACCAGAATGAATTTCCGCAAGTAGGGCTAGAATATTTTATTCATCAATGCCTGGAATGTGGAAGGAGCATTAGTGAGGCCAAAGGGCATGACCAAAAATTCATAGTGGCCATCATGCATGCAGAAAGTTGTTTTAGGGATATCATCCTCATGAACCCAAATTTGGTGATACCCAGAATGAAGATCCAACTTGGAGAAAAAATGAGCACCAGGAAGCTCATCAAGAAGCTCATCAACAACAGGAATTGGAAACTTATCCTTGATTGTGATGTGACTAAGTGCTCAGAAATCAATGCAGAGGCGCCATGACCCATTTTTTTTGGATAAGAAGAATTGGTGAAGAAAAGGAACTAGTACTAGGGTGAATAATACCTTGCTTTAGTAAGTCCCGAACATGCATCTCAATCTCTGTCTTTTGGTGAAATGGGTAGAGATAGGGCCTAATGTTGGGAGGAACACTTCCAAGAAGGAATTGAATACGATGGTCCTTTGGTCATGAAGGTGGCAATCCCACTGGTTCAACAAAGACACATGCATATCTATCCAAAATTTGTTGTAGATCCGAAGGAGTAGTGGAGATTGCTGATGGTTGCATTTGAATGGAATGGAGCTTAGAGATGACACCATGGGAATTCTTCTTAAGGAGATTTTCCATGTGATGTGAATTGATGATGCTGAGAGACCCTGGTTGTAAGCCCTTCAATGTGTGTTTTTGCCCATTATCTGAAAACTGCATCCAAAGTTCAGCAAAATCCCATAAGATGGTTCTAAGTGTGCGTAACCATTGAGTGCCCAAAACCACATCACATCTGCCTAAGGGCAAGGCAAACATGTTGGAGTGCAGGTTATAATCTCCAATAGAGATATGCACATTGTGACACTTCCCTTTGCAAGGTAAGGTGTCGCCATTGGCAATCATGACTTCAAAGCTAGAGCAAGGATGGACAAAACAATCAGCCTATTTGGTGATCTGAGGGTCAATGAAGTTATGAGTGCTACCAGAATCAATGAGTATTGTAAGAGGGAGCTTCTTGAAGTAACCCTTGACCCGCATGGTTTGTGGGGTGGTGACTCCTGCTAAAGCATGGAGAGATATCTCTAGGTGGTCTTCCTGAGAAGGAGGGTCGACAGGCAGTTGCTGAATGTCGACCTGATCATCTACTGTATCTTGAGCATCTTCATAAACTTCAGTTGCAGGTGGAGAATCCACATCTGAGAGATAGAGATTTTTCTCAACACATCTATGTCCCCGAGTGAATTTTTCATCACAATTATAGCAAAGCCAATTTTCTCTATGTGCCCGCATCTCTGCTTCAAACAAATGCTTGATAAGAGTTGTTCTAGGAGCTGGCATGATTGGAGGTCTTTGGGAAACCATATTGTTGAATGGAACAAAAGTGGATTTGGAGCGCTGTTGAGTTGTGATCTTGTCCTCTGCCAACTTAGCCAACCCTAGGGCTTCCATCATTGTGCTGGGACGAAACATTTTAACCTTAGATCGGATTACATCCTTCAGACCATTGACAAAACAACTCCTGAAGAACTCATCAAACAATCCCTCTGTGTGATTGGCCAATTTCTCAAATTTTGTCTGATACTCTCTCACAGTGCCAGTTTGGCGAAGTTTAGTGAGTGCTCCTGTGAAGTCATCAAAAGCACTAGGGCCGAATCATTGCAAAATGTGTTTGCAAAAATCTGTCCATTTTGGCTCTTCATGAGCCTTGATGTACCAACAGAACCATTGAAGGGCTTCATGTTCCAAATGAAAGGATGCAAGTGGGACTTTTTGACATCAAAAGTATTATGTAGACTGAAATATTGTTCTATCCAGTATATCCATCTAGTCGGATCATCACCATTGAAGCGAGGAAAATCAAGCTTCGGCCCATGAAAATTGTTGGAAGAAGAGAACCTAGTGTCTACAGAAGACTCTGGTTGCCGTCTATTGTTCATGGCTGAATGCTAAAGATTGAGGCCAAGAATTTTTTCATCCAGATCTTGGAGTTTGGTCTTGAGGGCTACAAGTTCATCCTCCATGTTTTTTGCTCCTGCGCGGGTGACAACCATAACCAAGTTTTTTTTTTGGGGAATGGGTAGAAAAACAAAAACATAAACTTCTTAGTAAAGGAAAATTTGGACTTGGGAAAAACTCTTATGGGTAATTGGGGTTTGACTAGGTGTTGGACACTTTTTGAGGGACAGGGAAGCAGAAAATGGGGACTTTAGAAGTGGGGTGAAAGAATGGGAAAATTTGTCCAAGAGGGACAAAGGAGCAGAAATAGGAAATGAACACTGTGGCAAAATTTGAAGGCGATTGGGTGAGAATCAAAGAAGTTATGGCAAACTCTAAAAATAGACAAATGTGGGATTTCTGGCTTCAATAAGTGGAATTTGAGATAGGGTCCTCAAGGAAGGAAATATGTAGAATGGAATTTCAAGGGTTCTAGTGAATTTTCAGGGGAAACATAGCTAAAGAAAGGAAGATATGACGAAAAAACAATTTTTTTTCTAGAAATGATCTGTAATGGCTTTAGACAGATGCAGTCTACAATTTATCAGCTGGCAATAGATATGGACCCCAGGTATGTTCAGCTTCCTAAAGGTTCAGGGGATTCACTCAGCTACCAATGTTGTTTAACAACTTGCATATTGGGGTGGTACCCCTCACTCCATGGCTCAGGTAAAACTAATAACCACTTGGCCACAAATGATAGCTCTTGGTTTACCTCACGGATGGGAACTAGTCAATCAGGTAGGGGCCGTTGCCCTTTTCGCTGGCAGGTCCTCTCAATGGGCCAGCTACTTCGGGGTTCCTGTGGTACTCCTCACAATGAGTTTTAGGGCTATGCCCAGGCACTTCCCACAGTTAAGTGGATAGGGATTATTCCCTGATCCAAACTTGCAATTGAAATGAACAATACATATGTAAAAAAAAAAGAACTACTACAATAATCCTAGCACTTGGAGGCCACTGCAAAAAGAAATTTGACAGAAATTCCACCCAACTAGCCCAAGAAAGTGCTATGATACTAGATGAGAGGAACCTCGTGCAACAAAATAATAAAAATGCATGAAATAACAGAAATAGCAGAACATAGAAGGAATTTATTGATTGCAGGCCACTTCGAGGGGGCAACCTTCTTTGAGCAAGCTCAATACAATAAACTCATGGATGCCTTCATTGGCCTCAACACGTACTTATATACTAAGTCTAATCTAAACAACTATTACTCCCCATGAATGTGGGATAATACAATATACTCATGGGACAACTTACAAAGCATATGTGTCCAACAACAATATACTAACAAAGTAAAGAGAAGGGTTAAACACGAGTTCATAACAAATGCATGTTTGCAAGAGGTTGTACACCTCACACAGGTCTCGAAGAAAGTGATTTTAGATTCAATGTAAAAAGGACTTAAACATCATTCCAACATGTGGTCATAGTGGTAGTACTTAGGAAGATATGATGCTCTAAATTTGATCTCCAATTCTAATTTTTGACAAAATTTATAATCACAACGTTCAAAAAAATTGCTAGATATTATTATTTGTTGTACAATGAAGGATCTTAATTTTAAGATTTATGTTTTTAACTATGGTAAGTGGGAAGAGGGTCCCAAACCATTTTACATAGATACAACTAAGCATAGTTCATCTAAATATACCAGCTTACATAAAGAAGCCTCTGGAACTAAGCTAGGCGAGCCAAAGAGAAGAATAGACAAAAAACAACAAGAGAACAACTAATACACAACACTAGAAACTATAACCAAAAAATAGACACCAACAACAAGATCAGATCCTGATATTGTTAAGTAGAGTATCCTAGACCTTTCTTATCGAATCTAGAGTCTCCTCTCAGTTCGAGACTCCCAATATCTGTTGCTTCATCTTCTTCTTCGGTCCCTGCAAATTGTCTTGTGCAATTTTTCATTTTCTCAGCTCAGACTGAATAGACACAATATTTGAAAAAATCTTCTTCATTACCTCATTAATGAATTATGCCATCTCATTCACACCTTTCTCAAATCTGATCAGTCTATGCTGATACATTTTCATAGTATCATACATATTTGCCTAAATGTCTTGACAAGTAGTATTGTCCATCTTTTTATTATAGGTATCCTCCAAGTAGTCAACTCTCTTAACCAGGTCCCTAAAAGCATGAATAGACTCCATGTTATCATTTTCTATCAACCTTTCGCATATTTGCATTCTTACCTTTAGTTTTTTTAGTTCATAATAAAAATGTATCTACATCAGCAACCACATCATCAAAGTAATCCTCACTAGGAGAAATAAAACTAACCTCCACATCCTTGTCTTGAGTTTGATAGTTACTACCATCCATCTTGAAATCCTCATGTAAATTATCATCATGAGGCTCCTCCATTTCTTCCACATTATTCATATCTCCCCCATCTTTCTCAACAACAAACTCTCCGTCAACCTCCTCTATCTTATTCTCCTACTCTTCCTACTTCTCATTAATTGCAACAATAGTCTCAATGTTTTTAGATAAAGAATCAGAAGTAAGATCTTCCACAATAACATGTTTATTTTTGTTACCAATTTTCTTCTTTTGATTAGCCTTTTGAGAGGTAGCCTTCGCCAGGTGAGCAAACCTTCTCCCAATATTGATGATATGTGAATAAACATCATCCATAGTTTCTTTAGTATTACGCCTATCAAAAGATGCATCTAGGTTAACCCTAGCAAAAGGAGACTTAATCTTAACATTGTTTTTACCCTTGTTAGTAGAGGAGCCAGTACCCACCTTTTTATCTTACAAAGATAGAAAGATATTTTCTAGGGAATCCATATCCACTCTAATAGACTCCTTCTCCTTAACATTCAGAGTAGAAGGAAGTGGGTTCCTATCAATAGACTAGGTATCTGTATCCACATAGGCATTAATAGGAATTGTGTTTAGATCCTTTGAGGAGTTATTTTGGTCATTTTATAATTTTTAAAGATCTCATTTTCCCCTATTATATTATAATTGCTAAGTTCTTGTATCCCCATTTTGAGTGTTTGTAAAAATATTAAAGTACAACCTTTGGGGAGGGTTCTTTTTGCACTTTCTTGAGTGTTGGGTGAAAGTTCAAAATTGTGTCACACTTTTATAAAGGAAATGGCGTGATCTAACATTTTAATTTGAATCACTCTAAAGTGACATATATTTGAATTTTAAAATGATGTAAATTAATAAAATATAGAGTTTTTAGTTTATTTTAATTTTTATTTTTTAAAAAATTATTAAAAAAATTATTTGAATAATTTTTTTTTATAAAATTGACACTACAATTTAGTTGTTGATAAAATTCTAAAAATAAGGTTAAGTGGAACATCGCTCTTTATATTGTAATATTTTCCTTCAATTTTTTTGGAGTATTTTTTTTAAGAAAAAGGTGCTCTACACTTGAAAATAGTATTATATTAATATAAAGAGTCATTACATATCAACCAAAAGAGATACAACCTGAAGCACTATCATGCAACATAATCATATAAAAATCTAATACAACCACCCTACTATAGATAACACAAATTTCAACTGTGGTTGGTATATAAAAAGCCCATAGAACCCATCAAAATAGCAAAACAAATATTTTTTGTTTGTACAAAAAAGAGAAACTAGCGCCTTAGATAGGTGGCTCATTCATGTCGATCACAGGTCTAGGTAAGTCTTCAACCATATTGGCATTAGTGTCAACTCCACCCTCTTCCATGAAGTCTCCTGGGGGTGGAGGAATTTGAGGCTGATGCTGCATAAGAAATAGAATGGAGTGAAACTTGTCTTCAATTTTGGCTGCAAATACATCACTGATTTCATCCCTATGTGCTCTTAGTGAATTAGCTATTGTGGGCTCACACTCATTCTGCAAATCATGTTGAAGTGCACTGAAGATGCAGATGAAAGAAGGGACATGGATTATCTAGCATTGGGAGAACAAACCCTCGACCAAGGCTTTGTGCTTGAAGAGGTCGTAACCTTGGAAAGTAGCAACTAGAGAAACTTTTGAGAATTTTTTTGGAGTATTTATTAATTAAAATTTTAGTGCAAGGATTTATTTCTCCACCATTTTCATAAATATATATTTCAAATAAATCTTAGACATTGTGTGTAATGAAACCATAAATGTTTCGACGGGATGTAACTTTTTGTCTTAACTATTTATCCAAAATAGAAAAAAATATTATATCTTCTCGACATGGAATCTATCCTCTAGTGCATCATATTTTTAATTTTTTTTAATAAAATTTAGTACTTTTCTATGAGGCCTACCTTTTCATTCCCATATAGGGTATGTGCAGGATCATCACGGGCCAAATAGTGGCAATAGGAAAAAAATTACATTTTTACTTAGCCAAATTCGCGACTTGGCAAAGTTTGACTTTCATATGTTTTAAAACGGATATCTGTTTCTAGAAATTCAAAATGGATATCTATTTTTTCTAGAAATAGATATCCATTTTGGATTTCATGCCCTAAATTGCTTTACCCAATCCTTCATATGATTTGATTCATGATACATGGTTTGAGAAGGATACACATGATACACCCTTACCCTCTAGTGATAAAATTATGAATGATACTTTATGTGGTGAAGCTACACCTTCATTAATCCTTCATGACATTGTTATTCCTTGTGATGATGATGATCCTTCATGTGATATGTTAGGACATAATGCAAAGTTAACATGGCATGAACTCTCTTGGAAGGGTAAGCATGGACTATAAGAACATTGAACTAGTTGGATCTGTTAAGCTCACCATTTATGAAAGAATCTTAAAGGTTAACCTTAATTAGGTAAGGTTATGTTTCAATGTGGTTGTTTGTGCAAAAATGTGTAAATTAATGTTACCTAAGGATAAAACTAACTATACTAACATTTTAATAACCATGAGAGTTGGGACTAATAATTACACTAAAAACTTGACAAACAATACAACTTGCACACATGTAGGACTTGGAAAATGGAAAAGAATATAATTAAATGTGGAAAACAATGAAAAAGTGGTATTAGTTGCACCTATATAGAGAAGTGGTTTAGAGGTTGATTAGGGGAATTATTTAGGGTTTAGAGGTTTAGGGTTGCTCAGGTTTAGGGGTTTAGGGTTTACAGTTTAAAGAGAGATAGAGAGAGGGGACTGATAGAGTTTGGGAGAGATAGAGGAGACAGAGGGGAGAGATAAGGAGATAGAGAGTGAGAGACATGTCCAGAGACATAGAGAGAGATATTGAGAGGTAGAGGGATGATAGAGATAGGGAGATAGAGGTTTAGGGTTGCTTGGATTTTGGGGCATTATTTAGGGTTTAGGGTTTATGGTTTTGGGGTTAGGGATTAAGGTTTAGAGGTTTAGGGTTTAGGGTTTAGAGAGAGATAAAAGACCAATAGGGAGATATAGAGGAGTCTAAGGGGAGAGATAGGGAGATAAAGAGTGAGGGACATGGCAAGAGACATAGGGAGAGAGATTGAGAGGTAGAGGGACAAAAGTGATAGGGAGATAGGGGAGAGATAGGAAGATAGTGGTTTATGGTTACTTGGGTTTAGGGTTTAGGGGTTTGGGGTTTAGGGTTTCTTAGGTTTAGGGGTTAGAGGTTAGGGTTTAGGGGCATTATAATTTAGGGTTTAGGATTTATTGTTTAGGGGTTAGGGGTTAGGTTTAGAGGTTTAGGGTTTTGGATTTAGGGTTTATAGAGAGAGAGGAATGATAGGGAGATATAGGGGAGTCTGAGGGGAGAGATAGGGAGATATAGAGTAGTCTGAGGGGAGAGATAGGGAGATAAAGAGTGAGGGACATGGCCAGAGACATAGGGAGAGAGATTGAGAGGTAGAGGGACAAAGGTGATAGGGAGATAGGGAAGAGATAGGGAGATAGTGGTTTAGGGTTACTTGGGTTTGGGGTTTAGGGTTTCTCAGGTGTAGGGGTTAGGGGTTAGGGTTTAGGGGCATTATTTTGGATTTAGGGTTTATAGAGAGAGAGGAATGATAGGGAGATAGAGAGAGGAGACCAAGGAGAGAGATAAGGAGATAGAGAGTGAGGCACATGGCCAGGGACATAGGGAGAGAGATCAAGAGAGGTAGAGGGATGATAGAGATAGGGAGATAGGGGAGAGATAGGGAGATATAGGTTTAGAGTTGATTAGATTTAGGGTGTACTTGGGTTTAGGGTTTCTCAATTTTGGAGATAGCTAGATAGAAAGAGAGAGGAGACAGATAGGGAGAGATAGGGAGATAGAGAGTGAGCGAGATGTCTAGAGAAATAGGGAGAAGGATTGAGAGGTAGAGGGATGATAGAGATATGGAGATAAGGGAGAGATAGGAGATAGGGTTTAGGGTTGCTCAAATTTAGGGTTTAGGGGTTAGGTGTTATGGGTTAAGGTTTAGGGGCATTATTTAGGGGTTAGGGTTTATGGTTTAGGGGTTAAGGTTTACAGGTTTAGGGTTTAGTGTTTAGAGAAGACCAATAGGGAGATATAGAGTGAGGGACATGGCCAAAGCATAGGGAGAGAGATTAAGAGGTAGAGGAATGATAGTGATGGGGAGATATTGAGATAGGGAGATAGAGAGATAGAGGTTTAGGGTTTCTTGGGTTTAGTGTTTAGGATTTAGGGGTTTATGGTTTCTCAAGTTTAGGGTTTAGGGGTTAGGAAATAGGGGTTAGGGGTTAGGTTTAATCATGCATTAATACAAGTTGTGGAGTGAGAAAAGGGTGGTATGGGTATGGTTGAATGAAGTAATGAGGTGATTTAATTGGTGATGACCTAGGTGAAGTGATGGGTAAGGTGTCTTATGTGGGATTGCTAGAAAGTGTGATTGGTAATGGTGGGGATAGCTAAATGTCATCTTCTAAGGGTTCAAAGGTGAGGAAAGTGTAAGATGGGGATATGGGATAATCCATGGTTTAATTATTATTCAAGGGAGTCTCCTTATATAATGATTATCAATGATGGTGTCAATAGGGGGAATGGAGTCTATGAATGTAGGTGTGGGAATGTGAGCTATGACATTGGGATTACAGTATTAGATGAATAATGGAAAGTACTTGGGCACCTGTTTAGTGATGGAAGGAGTCACATGATCAAATGATGTTTGGGGAAGGGCTTTTATTAGGAAAGTAAGGATTTGGGTGATGGTCTAGGGTTTAGTGGAGAAGAATTTATGGAAAATTTGGAGGTCATTAAAATTAATATCTCTCCACCTCTATCTCCCTATCTCTCCCTTATCTCCCTTTCTCTATCATCCCTCCACCTCTCAATCTCTATCCCTATCTCTCTAGACATTTCACTCACTCTCTATCTCCCTATCTCTCCCTTTGTCTCCTCTATCTCTCTTAATCTATCTCCTCTCTCTCTACCTATATCTATCTCTCCCTATCTCTTGCCTCTCTCTCCCCTATCATTCCTCTATCTCCTTGTCTCTCTAGACATCTGTCTAACTCTCAATCTCCCTATCTCTCCCCTTCGTCTCCTCTATCTCTTCCTATCTATCTCCTCTCTGTCTCTCCCAATCTCTCTATCTCTTGCCTCTCTCCCCCTATCATTCTTATATATCCTATCTCTCCCCTCTATCTTTCCCTCTCCCTTATCGATGAAGGAAATGGAAACAAGAAAACTAGGACTCCCTTTCTCAGGTTTAGGGTTTAGGGCTTAGGGGAATTATTTAGGGTTTATGGTTTAGGGGTTAGGGTTTAGGGTTTGGGGGAATTATTTAGGCTAACTTGGGTTTAGGGTTTAGAGGCATTATTTAGGGTTTATGGTTGCATGTCAAAAGTAGTCTCTCTCTCTTACTCTAAATCTGTAAACCCTAAATAATGGCCCTAATCCCTAACCCCTAACCTGTATCTACCTCTCTCCTATAGCTACCTCTGTATAGATATCTCCCTCTCTCTATCTTTCTCTTTCTATTGACATCAATCCAATGATGTTGAGGATGTGCTAAATTGATTTGCCACCTTTAGAAAATAAATGACATGAATCCAATGATTGTCTTGGAATTGGAATAGGTATAGAAAAATGAGAGGTCGATCCCAAGTGTCACAAGTTTGATCTCAATTGTTGACACAAATATCATCTAATATGTAAGTTAAACATGAAATGATTTGTTAGAATTTACACCAAAACTACTTTCTTTTACAATTTTTTTATGACAATTATCTATTCAAAAGTGCCTTTGAAATACTATGAGATACCTTAGTATAAGTAAATCATATAAAAATCAAATATATATATCATCATAATCCTATATAAATTTTGATAGTTTGTCCAAACTGTCTCCTTTCATATGATACAGTCTTTCTAAAATTTGGATTGTATTTTATAGCTAAAATGCCTAAATACTAAAATGCTAAAATGCTAAAATACTAAAATAAAAAATAATGAAAACAATTGAGAAAAAGAAAATGGATATCTGTTTTGATAACGGATATCCATTTTGAAAAATATAAAAAGCAAAAAAGGGTCATGTTTTTGCAAACCCGCGGCTTGCAAAACATAGTGTCATCTTTGAAGAATGGATACTAGAGGTGAAGAATGGATATCCGATCCAAAAAGGTAAGATCTTTCACATTTTTTTGTTTGTTTTGTATATTCAAGCAATTTTTTTGGTTTTTTATGCTAAGTGGGTATGTTTTATATTTTAATTAAGTAAAATGGATGCACAAATGAAAACCCAAACCCTCCACTACCAAACCCTCCCCCTCCAACAATAGAAGAGAATATTCAAAGAAATATTGATCAAATAAGTAGGATCATAGAAATGTATCACCGCCACCCTTGATTGTCTACAATGACATTGAATTTAGAGGGAATCATTAATCATGTTCAAACCTTGTCAACCCAACACGAATCATTTAGGCAATGGCGAGAAGCCAAGAAGGCCGAATATGCTAACGGTTTGTCATATGATGAAGTCAAAGAATTAGAGATTACAAAAGCTATGTTAGCCTAATAATTTGTCAATCCTAAAACTGGATTGCATGTTGATGTCCATAAGCCCAAGTTTTCAATCAAATGGTGTATTCATGAGGGCATTAGTAAGAACTTTTGGGATCGTTGGTGGATGGTTTTTGATAAACCACCCAACAACAATTTAGATGTACCTTTGTATTTCCTTCATAAACTCTATGCAGAGTTCGTCATGGGTCAACATGTTAATTATTTTGATTTTAGAGAGTTTCAAGGAGTGGGTAAGGAAATGCCTCAAGATAGACCTGGGGCAATGAGACAAGTACAAGGTCCCTATATTCCCCCTCCTGCTATCCCTTCTCCACCCCCAATGTAGCACCTAGATGTTGTTGCAAATGCAACACAATAGGGCCTTAGTGCCTACACTCTTTGACAAAGCATTTGATTATGTAGACATCTTAGTTTGCACAAGCACATGATGAAGGCGATGATATTGGATCACCTG
The DNA here is from genome assembly GCA_027924645.1 of Cunninghamia lanceolata. Lineage (NCBI taxonomy): Eukaryota > Viridiplantae > Streptophyta > Pinopsida > Cupressales > Cupressaceae > Cunninghamia > Cunninghamia lanceolata. The sequence goes on along the minus strand of BSBN01000165.1, from coordinate 4,121,583 downwards.
GTTCTACTAGACCGTCATCGTCCACACATGTATGTGTGCCCCATCATTGCATTTCTTGTAATCATTTATGCTTAGGTCCTATTATGGAGAGTAGTGAGCCACCGTTGAACACATCAGAGTACGATCTCCATTCACAAGATGAGGCAATGGGGTCCAGAACTCAAGCTGAGGGGTCAAGGACAAGAGTATAAGCTACCAGATTAGTGAACCATAGAGAAGGAGAAATGCATGAGCAATCTTTTATGTAGGTAAAATTTAAAGTTAAATTTTATAGTCTATTCCATTTGAATATATAAACAAATTTATTAGTACTAATGTATCTGAATGGGATAACAGTTGATGACAGAGGAAGAGTTGACAGAAGTTCATCATGGAACTTTGTTTGCCATCCAATTTGGCTTGGATTTGCCGGTATAATTTGTTCTACACATCAACTTTTTTTTTATGCATTTATTTCTTTGTGAGTAATTGTATATTAATTTATATCTTGATGTTAATTTTATTTTATAGTCAATCAAAAATGTGAATGATGTGGCATCTTTGCCAATAGTCTTTTCTCAAACTCCTGATCAACCCAAGGGACTATCATTTGCAGAATGACTTTCTCAACGCCAACAAAGGGTGGAGGTAATTTGATTGAATTGTACTTTAATTGATAATTTAGAAAAATTAAATATTTGATTATAGTTATTTAGAGTCTTACATTCTTGTCATTTTGATAATTTAGAGTCCTTCTCAATTGATTTTGGAGGCCTCGATGATGGTATGTGTTTGTTTTCTAGTAGCTAAGTTTTTGTGTAGTGCACTCTAGATTGTTTGTGTGTAACAAATCTCACCTTTTTAAATATATGCATTTCCTATTTTGTTTAATAATTATATATTAATTTATTTTAATGTTACTTTGATTTTATGTAGTCTCTTGAGAATGTGAGTGATGTGCCACCTTTGCCATCATGCTTCACTAGGACACCTGATCATCTTAAGAGAAAACCATTTGCAGAATGATTGTTCGAACAACAACATAGAGTCGAGGTAATTGAATTGAATTTTTCTAAATAATTGATAGTTTATCTAGAAGTCTTATAGTTGATTGTAGTGATTTAGATGTATGTTAATAAATGAAATTTCTTAATTGTAGTAGATAAAAATCTATTTACTAACTTTAACTTATTTTTATTTACCATTGAAGAGATTAATCAAATTTGTGTTTTGACTTGTTAATGCAAGAAATTTTGCCTCCATCAATTACTAGACATTCTGGTACAAAGAGGACACTTTTTTAGGATCCATCACAGATTGAGGATCCATCACAGATTGAGGGTCAAGTAGAATTGTAGTATTTGATGTAGCTATTTGGCATGTAGATTGTATATAGATTTTGAGACATGGCATATGCCACATTTTGTAAAAAATGTTTTGAGTTGGCATATTTGCCAAATTTTTGTATATGTCTACCATTATGGACTAGATTTTAATATATATACACCTTGATATACAATATAATTTAAATTCCTTATGTGCATGTCATGATACTTCCCATGATGCCATACATTATGATGATAGTTCTTTAGTCCATTAATGATATGTTTAGCATTGAGAATGGTTTTAGATTAATAGAATCAATATAATCAATATGAAAAAATTCCTTATATGCCCTAATCAAGCATAGTAGCTTGAAATCTAATAAGGTCATGATATACCATTTCATCATGTATTTAGTCTTCATCTTGTCAAATTTTGTAAATATGTCAAAGTTGTCATATGAACAATGTAAAAAAAATGCAAAAGTATGGAAGATGAACAGTCAAGTACTCAAAAGTCAGTTGGAGACTATTAGTTTCCCTCAAATCATGTAGAAATATGCATAAACCTTTGTGGAAAAGGTATTGGAGATGTATTGAAAACATTTTGAAGATGAATTGAAGACAAGTTTGAATGAAATTAATGTCAAGAAACTCTGTTTTTGTAGATTTTACTATTTTTCTGCTATTTCTTTGTTTAGTAAAGCCCTGTATGGATGTGTTAGGGCCTGAGACCAATTGTAATTGAAAGCTGGTGGAATCTACTTTCTTGTGTTTCTTGTTTCATTCATTTTCATGGAGAAATAAGTAAGTTATGGTCGTTTTACCAAAAACTGCTCTAGACTGTCAAAACCCTCATCTAGGGTAATAGCAAATAGATAAAATTGTATTGCTCTAGTTTTAGGTCAAGTCATGAACTCTAATGGTGGTGAAAATGCTCACTCTTGTATACCTTTTCATACCCCAAGGTTGCAGATAGAAAAAATGAAGTTTGTTATTAATTCTTGATACTATAAGACTGTATTCTCATGTGTTACAGACTGTTAAGACAACAGAATAAGGGTTTGATACTTTTCTTGACAAGTTTAGTGTTCCTCAAAAGTGGAAGTGACTTGAGAATGATGTCAAGATGCATATTGAACCCTTTGCATAGGTGTTCTTAATGGGCTAGTAGGTATAAATTTGAACATAAAATGAAATGGATTTTTGCAAGAAAGGGAACAAGATTAAGCAAGGGGATTGGGGTTTATGAATTCACCAGTAGGCTACCATGAAAGTGTAATGATCCCAAACTAAGAGAAAGGGACATAACATCCAAAGACATAAGGAGCCACTAGGATACAAAAGCATGCCATGAAGGCCACAAGAAAACTAAAGACATGAACATGCACAATGTAACATGAACAAACATTAAGATTACTACATGCAAGACCCAAACATGAAGCCCTAATGTATGAGGCATCTCAGGTCAATTGTAATTTGAGGGTTACAAGGACACTGGGGGCACATTATAAACATAAAAAACTTACATCTTGGGGGGAGGTGCCAATAAGGCCAATAAGGATACTATTTCATTTGGGTGTGTGTGTGTATGCAAATCCCATTTATGGCCGAGAAGCTCTCTATTTACTATTATTCAACTCTCGTTGATAGGAGGTTGGCTCTACAACTATTGCAATTTGTGTATGAAACCTAGATGCCTACGAGATCATATATATATGTATGTATGTAAATCCTATTTATCATCAAGTAGCTCTCTATTTACTATCATTGAACTCTCATTGATAGGAGGTTGGCTCTCTGACTATTGCAATTCAATCCATATGTAATGATGCCTGTATCATGTTGAGTTAGATCCTATATCTGCATCAAGTTAAAATCATGAAGATCACAACACCATACAATCCTCATTGGGTTGTTAAAATGCACAAAACAATCATACAAGACAGTCATTCATGAAATTACTATGCAAAGAGGGTTTATAAGTTGCATTAGGGTTTGTATAAATGATCTAATGGATTTATAAGGTTGTCAAACACCAAAATGGATAATTTATATGAGTTTTGGGACTGTCACAATCCATGTACAACTTGCCCTTTATGATTGTTAAAAAGATACACATGGCTATCCAAAACTGCCCTTTATGACTATCCTAAAACAACATCATGTATATGCTCATAAAAGCCATCAAACTATGAGAATAAACTCGTCATTAGATAAGGAGTGGAAGGATAAAGTCACATTCCCAAAAACCTCTTAAAATCACATGTCCCCCCTTATGAAAACTAGGATCTTTGCCGATACATTGTTCCGTAAGAGTAAAGTCACTTGAGATCCTAAGAGCAAAAACCTTGCCAGGTACCATATTTTTTGTTTTGTTCATTGTGGGACCGAATAGACTATACCAACACATTGGGGTGGGTGGGTGAATTCTAGGGGAGGTCTTGTTTTGTATGCCAAGCATCCCAGTCATTCCATGAAAGAGGCTACCAGCAAAGTCACTTAAGATCTCTGAGACCAAAAAACTGCCAAAGTTTGATGGAGTAGTTCTCAGAATTCATGATAGATGGGAATGCATTGTTTGGACCTACAAGTGTATGTGGGGTCCATCCACAATAATCTCTCTCAATTTTGGTCAACCCCATTCCATTTGACTGTGCTAAAATCAAACGCATTGTTGCAAAATGCTTCAATTTGATGCAGTGGAAAGGTGCTAGGTGTGACATTTTTCATTCCATAGCTCGTGGGGTTGAACGGACTATGCCAATGAGTTGGAGTGGATGGGTAAATACTAGTGGAGGTCTCATTTTGTGCGCCAAGCGTCCCAGTCATTCCGGGCAAGAGGTTACCGACAAAGTCCCTTAAGATCCTTGAGACCAAAAAATTGCTAAACTTTGATGGAGTAGTTATCAGAATTCGTGATAGCTGGGAATGTTCTATTTGGACTTACAAGTGTATGTGGGGTCCATCCACAATAACCTCTCTCATTTTTGGTCAACTTCATTCCGTTTGACCATGCCGAAATCAAACGCATTGTTGCAAATCGCTTCAATTTGATGTAGTGGAAAGGTGCTAGGTGTGACATTTTTCATTCCATAGCTCGTGGGCTCAAATGGACTATGTCAACACATTGGGGTGGATGGGTAAATGCCATTGGAGGTCTCGTTTTGTGCGCCAAACATCCCAGTCAATCCGGCCAAGAGGCTATCGGCAAAGTCCCTTAAGATCCCTGAGACCAAAAAATGCCAAACTTTGACAAAGTAGTTCTTAGAATTTGTGACAGTTGGGAATGTTCTGTTTGGACCTACAAGTATACGTGGGGTCCATCCACAATAACCTCTCTCGGTTTTGGTCAACTCCATTCTGTTTGACCATGTTGAAATCAAATGCATTGTTACAAAATGCTTCAATTTGATGTAGTGGAAAGGTACTAGGTGTGACATTTTTCATTCCATAGATCGTGGGGCCGAACAGACTATGCTAATGCGTCGGAGTGGGTGGGTAAATGCCAGGGGAGGTCTCATTTCGTGCGCCAAGCATCCCAGTCGTTCTGAGCTGTAAGCTACCGACAAAGTCAAAAGTTGCTAGGATTGAAATTTTGCATTCCACAGGTCCTAGGGCCGAATAGATTGTGCCAACACATCGGGGTGGACAAGTAAATGCTAGGGGAGGTCTCATTTTATGTGCCAAGGCTCCCAGTCCTTCCGAGTTGTAAGCTACCAGTAAAGTGACTTTGCTAGTAGCTTATAGCTTGGAACAACTGGGATGCTTTGCACATAAAATGAGACCTCTCCTAACATTTACCTGCCCACCCCGACATGTTGGCATAATCCGTTCAGCCCCAGGACCTGTGGAATGCAAAATTTCAATCCTAGAAACTTTTGACTTTGTCGGTAGCTTATAGCTTAGAATGACTGGGACGCTTGGTGCATGAAACGAGACCTCCCCTGGTATTTACCTGCCCACTCCAATGCATTGGTGTAGTCCGTTCAGTCCCATGAGCTATGGAATGAAAAATGTCACACCTAGCACCTTTCCACTGCATCATATTGAAGCATTTTGCAACAATGCATTTGATTTCGGAACGGTCAAATGGAATGGAGTTGACCAAAACTGAGAGAGGTTATTGTGGATGAACTCCACATGTACCTATAGGTCTAAACAAAACATTCCTATCTATCATGAATTATGAGAACTACTTCGTCAAAGTTTGATAATTTTTTGGTCTCAGGGATCTTAAGGGACTTTGTCGGTATCCTCTTGCACAGAATGACTGGGATTCTTGGCACACAAAATGAGACCTCCAATGGCATTTACCCATCCACCCCAATGCGTTGGTGCAGTCCATTCAACCCCATGAGCTATGGAATGAAAAATGTCACACCTAGCACCTTTCCACTGCATCAAATTGAAGCATTTTGCAACAATGCGTTTGATTTCAACAAGGTCAAACAGAATGGAGTTGACCAAAATTGAGAGAGGTTATTGTGGAAAGACCCCACATGCACCTGTAGGTCTAAATAGAACATTCCCAGCTATCAGGAATTCTGAGAACTGCTTCGTCAAAGTTTGGCAGTTTTTTGGTCTCAAGGATCTTAAGGGACTTTACCGATAGCCTCTTGCCCAGAATGACTGGGATGCTTGGTGCACAAAATGAGACCTCCATTGGCATTTACCCACCCATCCCAACGCGTTGGAGCAGTCTGTTTGACCCCATGAGCTATGGAATGAAAAATGTCACACCTAGCATCTTTCCACTGCATCAAATTGAAGCATTTTGCAACAATGCGTTTGATTTCGGCACGGTCAAACAGAATGGATTTGACCAAAAATTGGAGAGGTTATTGTGGATGGATCCCACATGTACTTGTAGGTCCAAACAGAACATTCCCAGCTATCATGAATTCTGAGAACTACTCCGTCAAAGTTTGGCAATTTTTTGGTCTCAGGGATCTTAAGGGACTTTGTCGGTAGCCTCTTGCCCGGAATGACTGGGCTGCTTGGCACACAAAATGAGACCTCTCCTAGCATTTAACCACCCACCCTGATGTTTTGGCGTAGTCTGTTTAGCCCCACAATGAGTAGAACAAAAAATATTGTTCTAGTTGAAACATTCTTAATCATTGACATGGATGATATCTCAGTACCATTCCTTTAGGCACAATATGAGCTTCCAAGGGAAGGCACAATTGTGAGGTTGGAGATGATGAAAAGTGTACCTCATTCACAATCATGTTTTACTTGTCTTCAATGATGATTCCTTGATTCAACTTAATCCTTTGATAATACATTTTAACCTCCTTGTCAAAGTGCACTTTCAAGGTTGCTTGAGCAAGAGCTAGCGCCTCAACATCTAGGCGCACTTTTGGTGTTCTAGAAGCATGAACTAGCACCTCAAATAGTAAGGCACTCATTCTAGGTTGTTTGTTCAATAATTCGCACCTTGTATTCTTTGGACATTCTTTTAACTTATGGAGACAACCTCAATTTGCAAGATCAATTCATTATCAAGGCACATATCCAAATTCATAGAGATATGAAGTGGCGTCTCACTAATCTAGGTGCACATTTGATGGTGTAGATAGGTAGATGTGCACCCAAGTCATCATTTGATGCCTTCAATAACTATAAACTCCTTTGATGATGCATTTTATCCTTCCAATTCACTATCTAGCCTTAGGCGCACATTTTAGGTCAATCAATCATAGTCTAGTACCCTAAGTACCAAGGCACACTTTTAGGTTAGTTTGATCAAGGATTAGCGTGATCACTTCTAGGCGCAAGTTTGGAGTTGAAATACATCAAAATAACAAGTTTCTTCATCACTTCAAACATCTTTAATACTTTGAAGATCTCTAATGCATGATTGAATATCAATAAACCAATGTATCATTTCATGGAGGTCTTGACGAGCAGAACAAAAAATATTGTTCAAGTTGACACATTCTCAATCATTGACCCAATGAAATTGATGCAAACATGCAATTTGTTCATGTTGTGACATCATGTTGATGTAAACATTCTCTATCATTCATATTGTCACATGTTGTAAGCCATGTATGTGAAGATGTAAACATAGTATTGGTGACATGAGAAACACTACTATATATTCTTAAGTGTTGTAAATATGCATCTTCTTATTTAATCATGTGTTGTAAATGAAGGAATGCAATGATTGGAATATGTGCACAAAATAGAATTTTTGATAAGGATTGAAAGGAAATGTTAAGAAAATGCAATTGGCAGGTGTAAATCCAAATTCCACAACCTTATCTAGCATTCTCCTTGCCTATGCAAGAATGGGATCTTCGGAACATGATGTATTTATAGCTACCCTTGTAGACATGTATGAAAAGTGTGGAAGCATAGACAAGACATGTGAACAGTTTGGCATGACACCTCAAAGAGATGCTATCTCATGGAATGCAATGATTGCAAGATATGCACAAAATGGATTTTTTGAAAAGGCTTTAGAAACATTGAAGCAAATACAATTGGAACATGTAAAACTAAATTCCATAACCTTTGCAAGCATTCTCCCTAATTGTGCCAAATTAGGATCTTATATATACATATATGCATAATGTCATGAAAATAATGTATAGTGTATATATCAAGCCATATAGGCATGTGCAAATAAAACCATATGGGTATATACAATGATATACATCGATAACATACAAAAGTATCTTTCAAAGCCAAATAGGCATATGTAACAAAATGTCCCAAAATCAAATCTCCTATGGATTTCTATCAAATAATCTATGGCTCTTGCTAGGCCATGAAGATGGTGAACCAGTCAATGACTCATCCTCTATCGCTCATCGACTAGACCTCCTCGATAGAGATTTTTGAATTTCCACCTATTAATACAATCAAACAACGTGCACATTAATATAGAATTTAATATTCAAAATATATAACATGACATAAGTAATCAATCACTTACCGCCAATTGGTGATCCTTCTTGATCATTTGTTGTCTCTCTTCTTTTGTAGAGCTGGATGGGTAGGGGAGGTGACGTCCTGTGAGAAGCATGAACAAGCAAATTTAAGTAAACATGAATATCATAAATATGTACAATAAATGCTACGCTTGTTATAGGACTGTTCTAACACTATTTTAGGACTGTTGTAGTTAAAACTATCCTAGTAGACATGTATAGGACTGTCATCTCATGGAATACAATGATGGCAAAATTACTCCTAAGATTAGTATGAAGATTAATTATGACTGTTATAGGACTTTTATAAGAATGCAAAGTAAGGAAGCATAGGCAAGGCACATGAACTATTTGGTGGAATACCTCAAAGAAATGAGAATTTTGTCAAATGTTGTAGTTGCAATTGCCATGTGACACATGTATGTAATGTGTGAAAGCATAGACAAGGCACATGAACTATTCAGTGAAAGACATCAAATACATGTCATCTCATGGAATGCCTCATGTAGAAAAAGGTACAAATGTGCAATATTAAGAAATACAAATGAGAACTAAAAATCATACCTCGAGTATAGTCAAAATAACCTACGATGCCATACAAAATAATTTACGATGCCATGCAAAATAATCTATGATGCCATGTAAAATAACTTTATTTGCAGTCCTGTATAGTAAAAGCATGCATTATAGTTAAAGAAACAAGATTTTTAACAAAACAACTCTAAAAAATAGAAAAAACAAGAACAAGTTAAGATAAAAAATGTCATACCTGTCCATCTGGAAGTTTAAATGCTAGTTAAGCGTACTTGAGGGGTCATCTCTTACCTTCAAAGTATCTAATATTGCTTCATGATCAACATTACTAATTGTCCATAGTTCTTTTGATTTTGGTTTTCCACGATGCTTTAGTAACTTGACATTTGTTGCTACAACTAGGTGAGAATACATCAATATGGTTTTATGCTTCTCAAAGTCTTCAAAGGCTAGGATGCCATTCTTTTTAATCATATATGTTCATAACCAAGTCCCAACAATAACAATTGATCTTGTAGGATATGTGAACCCATCATCATCTATCATAGGTTGTGTTAGATTTTATTTTCCTTGTACACATCGTACCAACCAATAGTCTGACCTTTCTTCATTTCCATGCGGTGCAACAACTGCAAAAACATGACTTGGCTGTACAAAGTCTAAAAGATGTTCATAGTAAAATGAGCTCTCCATGTCATTGACGAAAGATGATTTACCTTCATATAAAGGGATTAAATATCTTCGAATCCATGCATCTACCCACTCACTTGACTCACAATTGTCCCAATCACATTTAATACAACTCTAACAAAAACAAGCTAATTCTTGTGTCCAAATAGTCCATGTACTTGCATTCGAGCTTTGAAATGAATGCATCTTTGATGATTCACTGATTCTCTAACATTCTAATTTCTCTATCGCTATCCCATCATCAACCAACCAAAAGAACTTGCGCACTTCAGAATCAAGAGCCACTCCTCGTGACAATGCATAGTTACACCAGGTAACAATGGAATCTGCATCACTAAATGTAGCACCACCTCTAATCTTTAGTTGGTCTTTAAAAAGAGCTCTCTTCACGCATGCACTTGCTCCATCATGTTCACCTTTTCCATGCCCAGCTTAAAAAAAATTCCAAATATGAGGTGTACCCTTCTCTACATGCATTTTGCTCAACCAATAGAAATTACGAGCATTCTTGAATTGACCAATGCAATTATTTGACCAAATGAGATGTTGATCTGTTCTAATATCTTTTTCTTGCAAGAACCCATAAAATTGTTGAAAACAATATTGCACAAACTTTGTTGAATGAGATTGATCATCACTTATGTAAAAATGGTATTCTCTGATAATCTTCCTATTCTCTTCTGTACTCTCGGGGGCATGTCTATATGTGATGTGAACAAAAATAGCAATCTGAATAGAATTGTAGTATTGGGATTGAACTTCATTTTGGGGTTGCAATGTATAGTTTTCTACAAAATCAACTATAGAGACAATAGTTCCAATCGGGAAAGAGTCTTTACACATCCTCAACTATTGATCTAACCATCGAGACCTGTGGCTATGTCTGACATACTCGTAGAAAAGATTTTTCTTAAAATCATCAATAAAATCAGCAATACTTACCTCTCTTACAATCAACTCACATCTAGAACTTTCACCTCCACTTTTCAAATTGTATTTCATTGTCTCATATCTCTTTTTCTCAACCATTCTCTTTCAAAAATCATGCTCATTGCCCTCATGAAAACATGATACAAACTTTGATAACCCACCACATTGTAAACACTTTTCATTTAAACAATCATTCTTGTAGAACATGAAACCATCATCTCTAATACATAGAAATAAATCCAATAAGTCCCTAGATGACTTTGGTAGTTGAATTGCACCACACTCCTGTAACATTTTGTTAGTGTGCAAAGTAGAATGAATATTGCATAATAATTCATGGTACATAGAAAACTCTACATGGTATTTGCAACAACATGTATTACAAACTTTAAGAGGAACACAATAAAATGGCTTAAGAGATTCAAATGCTCTTTGTGAGATGGTCATACTTGGGTGAGTTTCATAATATTGTTTGTACAATGTTGTTTGGCTACATTCTAAGTAATGTTTAGGATGTGGTGTGCGGTCTTTATCACCAATTCTTAACTTTACAACATCTTTTGCATTCGGTGATACCCTAGAGTTAGTGTGCCAAAATCATTCAATTTATTCCTTTATGCTATCAATTAGCTTCTTGTCAACTCGTAGAAGCCTACCACTGAAAGCCCAAGTATCATTGGCAAGAGGACTATCTAGCCTTGATCTTAATGCTAGTGCTTTTGACAATGTTTTACGATTCAATCTTAAGTCAACACAAGTTTGCCTCATTAATCGAGCATTTCTTAATTGTTTTCTTACTATTGAGGTTGTTATTACTCTACAAACAGCTCTTTTATCTTTTTCCTTGCTAGTCTTTCCAATAGAATTGAGTGCATTGAAAAGGCTTCTAACAATAATTTTATTCTGATCGGACACTTTGTTTAACCGAATCTTTAATTTATTTAGTAAAGGTCTCATTTTGTACATCTTTAATAATTGCACAAAAAGTTGGCATTGTTTGATTAATGTTTTTTTCTCAAAGTATTCATTGAAGAGTTTTGAAGCCCACAACCGAACCATTCGTGACGACCTCTTGCCTTCAAGTTTTTCCATTATGTTCTCATCAATTTCAAGTAACCATTTTGGGGTTCTTGGGTGTTGTCCAATTTCATCACAGTTATTCTCTTCTTGACAAATGTCATCTCTTCTTGACAAATGTCCTCTCTTCTTATGAAATTTGGAGATACATTGATTGTTCTTGTTTCATCCATGTTATCAACCTCATCAATTTTATCAACAAATGGATTATGGAGTGCAATTTCAACATCATGATGTTCAAATTGACTTTCTTCAAGTGCACGTCTTCATTTTTCTTCTTCTTCTTTGTCCATGGTATTGCTATTATGAATAGGTGTTTCATAACATTTTTAAATATTTTCATTTGCAATATCATGGTGAATTTCACCCTTATCTAACATTTCATTATAATCAAAATTAACATCTTCAATTTGCATGTCATTAGATGGTAAAGAAGAAGATTCACCTTGATGAGCATCCGCCAAACCCACTTTTGCAATCCTCTTCCTTTCCCTATCTTTTTCCCTAATTGTTTCAATTTCCTCCAATGTAACTTTCCTCCTTTTTTCTTTACGATGACTGTTACTCCCCATTAGGGGAACAAAAATATCACCCTTATGATTGTAACAAGAAAATCGTGTCTCCAAAAGTGCATAAAAATATTCCTTTCACTGTCATAGTGAGAGATCACGAGTATTTCGATAGCAGAGGGTCTCTAGGTGCGGATGTCAGGCCCAACAATATTCCTTTTATCTTTTTTCTGCATTTACATAATGGATATCCATTTTAGAAATGGATATCCATTTCTTAAAGCCCAATTCTTTGCCAATGGACACTCTGCAACGTCCTTATCACTACCTCAAAATAGATATCCATTTTCAAAATGGATATCTGTTTTGTTTTCCTCACAAAGAATGAAATAATCTACAAAGTATACAGCTAGATATACATAAATGAGAATAGGAGATGATAAGAACACATAAGAAGGAAAAATTAAATGTCATATAAATAACTAAAGAATAAGAATGCTAAATGTGTAAGAACCATAAGTATGTTTAAGTATTAGAAACATCATGATAAGCATGGAATATGGATACATAAGAGATAGAGATCACAAGCATAGATCATAGGAATATAGGGACATCATGGATATATAGCATAGGGATATATAAGTAAACAAGTAACATGGAAAAATATAGGTTCTAAACATAGAACATAGAGATGTTTAGGAACCAAACAAGGCATAGAAGAAAACATGGGAGGTAAGGATTGAATATACGAAAGAATATGAGCTAAACAAGTAACATAGGATAGAATATATGGTAATCATGGAAGATAGGAGCAATAAGTCATATGGGTTTGACATCTATCGTCACCTTAACCACTTGATCCATGCACCACACGCATGTACATACAAATTTGTATAAAAGTATAGACAAGGAAGAATAAGCTAAACATTGCACATTTGTACATGCCTTCTCCAATTCAATAAAGTAATTTGTTCAAAGTCTTTAATGCCTTTGAATATGTACATTTGGATTCTAGACTAGAGATTCATTTTATTATTCTATAAACTTGTGAATTGCCATCTAATTTGAATGTTTACACACTAATCCACTTAGGTATCAACTTAATAAAGCTCTGGATATAAGCCATTATTTGATTTGAGTAATCTTACTTTGGACACATTTGTGAAGACTCCTAAAGAGCTTGGACATACAATTGTAAAGATGATATAGCCTCCATATAAGCATAAAGCTGATATATAATTTTAGTTTGTTGAAGGCCATGTAAATCAGTCATTGATGAGGACTCTACTACACCTAAAGTTGAGTCCTTTGTTTGGAACTTTGAAGCATGCAAAGAGGTAAGTGACTTGTAATGCTTAAGTAAACACGAGTCTCAACATGATGTAGTTCAACTTGATGACATGTCTAAATGTGACACATTTTAGTTTGTATTGCATGAGGACTTCCTTATTCATGCATATCAAATTTATAATTAAGTATATTTTTCTAAAGTGTATGAGTTTGAGGCTTTCAATTTTTGTATTCACTCACTTGAAGATGCTACCAGCCATGTGAACATGATTAATATCGGATCTAAGAGTTGTCCTTTTCCCATGCATTTGGAGTGGATTGTTGGCCCTTATGATTGTTTAAATCATGTTGGCCTAGCATTTGAATAGTTGCTTCATGACATGGACGGGAATAGATAATATATAGACTTTATCACACTTTAGGGTTTTCCCATTATGCTAAAATGTTATGACTATCCACTTATTCTATTTTAGGCTATCATGAAATGAGGAGCTTCTAAAGGCAAAAATCTTGTCCCAAAAGAAGGCTCAATGTTATTCGTAAAGACATTAGATTGTTAAAATACAAATTCAAGGGTAGATATTCCTTGGGCTATTTTAGTATAGAGAAGCAAAGTTGAAATATGACTATCCTAGGAATTAGAATGGTTGATCATAGGATATTCATGGCATTTCGATATTAATGAATGGATTGATGGATATTTAGGGAGTTTAAGTTTAAATGTAATGTATGAGAATTCTTATTTATGAAGGATCTAATAGGTCTTGTCTTATTTACAGGCCATTCAAGAAAGAAATGAAAAGATACCAAGGACTATCATAACACCTATTACAATTAGGTGCATCAAAGGATTGTCATCAAGGACCTTACCAATATGGGAAGTTATCAAAACCATGTCATGTTTAAAATTAAAGGCTTTATCACCTCTTTGTGCCTATAGGCCTATTAGAACAATAGGTCACATTTTATTCATATACCGGGGTTGAGAATAAACAATAAGCATTTGTAGTTATGGCAAGTGTAAATGGAAATAGATTACAACTTTAGATAATCTATCCTCTCCTAGATTGAACTGACTGAGTGGAAATTAAAAATTCCCTATCAATGTCCTTTATATACTAAAGGTATGGGTGAGAAAGGTAAACTTTGTATGTTGTAGACAAGGCCTCAAATGTAAAATATATTATGACAATAACGATAAGGACTATTAGGCATGAATGCTATCACTATTATAGATTATCAAACCAACCATAGGCTGCCATAATAGTACATTGCTGACTATCATATCTTTAGGCATGGTTCCATGAACCTTATTAGTAGAATGCATTAGTATTTGTGAGAAATGTATTGCTTATGTTAAGAATAAGTATTTATATTGTTTGAAAATCATCAAAAGGTGGACTACAAATATGACTTTGTCAAAAGAAAACTTTAGTGGCAAAAATCTAACTATGAACTATTGTGCCATCCAAGCACAATCATGACCAACATCAAGGGATAGTCAAGGCATGGTTGTCTTAAGAAACACAATTGAAATTGTTCATGGATATTTGAAGTAATTCATAATATTCATGATCAAGAATCAACTCCGACTGTCTCAACAGTGGTAAATGTGGCTTTAAGACAATAAAAAATGAGTTTAGGGATTCATTATCACCAAGTAATAAAGAAGAGTAACTGTAAGTGTCGACCTTCAATTTCATTATACAAGAGCATGAAGAAGAGGCCATAGTATTTTCATATCATAATACAACATACAAAAGGAAAATCATGAAGTCAAAACATGTGCAAAGGGTATCTATGTTAAAGAGGAGAGTTGTGAATGGAAGATGGCTATCACTGTCAAAATGAGATATAGTCTCACTAAGGTTAGTTAGGTGATTTGTGGATTGTCATGACTACAAGGAATGAGAATCTTGTGTATGAAGAGGAAATAAATATAAATAAAAGAAGATTGAAGGATTGTTGCACCTGGGTACAATGATCCTAAAGGATTGGCATGCTAAAAGGAGAGTCAACAGTACAAAGATTCATATTTCAAGGCTATCCTTAATCTCATTCACATGGTCCTAATGTTGGTTTGATTTGCATGGAGTGAGATGACACTATCAGGATTAATTGAAAAGGTGAAAGGGTTTGGTACCAAATTTGGTCACAAGTGTAAAAATTGTAATAAGCTTGAGAATATTGTTCACTAAACCTAGAACTATCACCAAGCAACATCTGTTTCATAAGATGTGATCAACAAACATGTAAGAAAAATGGATATCAACCTTCTTGGTTATGCGTGCTTGATAAGAGCCCATACTTTTCACAAGGAGCCACCAATTTTTAACTAAATATTTCCATTAGAAATAGATATCTGTTTTGCTTTGGTACACATAAAGATGAATATCTGTTTTGGTTGTTAACTTTTCATGGATTCTAACATGTTTTCATGTTTCAGTCTCTTCTTCGAACTTCACCCTTCGTGCTGACAACCTTTTTTTTATGCAAAATTGAAAAACGAAAAGGGTTTATAGAACAAAATGTTAGCTTTCTAAAAATATAAGATTTGTTTGGTTATCATTTTATTAAATAATTATTAATAATTTTCTATATACCGTGTCTCTGAAATCTTGATGGACACACTAATTGAAAAACATCCATAACTTTCAAACCATTTCACCTTTTTGAGATTCGAAACATGTGTCACACTCTATGCTTTTCTGGCTATAGGTTAAAAAAAATTGAATTTCAATTTTTTTTATCGAGTTAGGTTGGCTGGAAAATTACTTTTTAGTTATAAAAAAAGTCACAGTAAAAAATCATAACTAATTATTTTATCAGAAATTTTTTTCAAATAAATATGCGTCACATCCAGACATGAGTCCTCTACTTATTTTGAAAGTTTCAAAAATATATATATAATTTTAATCATAGTTAGGTTGGCTAGAATGACACCCACTTTTTATTTTTTTCTGAAAAATTTAATAGTTGTTCATTGAAATATTCAATTTTCACTAAGTAAATTTAGTTTTAAAAAAAAAATAGTAGCCTATAAACTAGATTCAATTCTCTACAAATTTCTTTCTTATATCTTTTTCAAATTGTGTAGATAATCCATTCAAATTTTCACATGAACTTGATAAAGTCTAATTTTTTGTATTTTCATTGCCACTTAAAGGTATAGTTTGGCCCATCATGATCCTGCACATACCCTATATTTGACTACTTTATTTTACTACTAGTGATATATATTAGACTTATGGGATTGTTGATCCCGATTTGCAGGACTATTAGATTTTATGCTTTATGGGGATTTATTATGTTTAACATGATTACGATGTGATTGGACATTGATATTGATTCACTGATGAGGCTAGACATGTGATTTACATTATGATGTTATTTGGATAATATGCATGTGATTTTAGTTAGGAATTTGTTATGTAATTATATCTGCGATGGATGTTTGAAATGCAAAATTTAGAATTTAATTATAATGTGATTTCCTTGATGCTTATATGAACATGTGATGTTGTATGTGCTTGTTTCACTTTGCTTCGGCTATCATATACATGTCAGATTAACATTTCATTTGAGTGCACAGGTGTTTCTAACGAAGCCACAGAAATTTAGAGATCATCCCACACACTATGTTGTTTTCCCATGTGAAGCCGATCTAGTTCCAAGAGGAACCAAGATCAACTATGTTTGCATGATGAATTTTTGTAATGTTGTTGCATGGTGTTAGTTGGGTTAGGTCTACCCTTCTTTTATTGATTTCTAATTGGTGTTGTAAGTTGTAATGTCATTTGAATTTCATTTTTGAGTTATAAATTTTGTGACCCCTTTATGTGTTTTTACTTAACCTTAGGTGCTCAAAATGGGTTAAATTTGACCCTGGGTTGTACTCCTAGGGTCTAGGGCTCATTTGGACTTTTGTAACCTTAGATAAACTCCCATTTGGTCACTTTAACTTCATTGTTAAGTAAAGTGACGAAAATGGAAGCTTGGGAGGGAGAGGATGAGTGGGTCAAATACTCAACCTCTTCCTTTCCTCTTCCCTTGGTTGGGGGAGTCTTCAAGACCCCTTAATTGTGGAGGACTCAACTCCAAGCCTCTCCCACAATTGGTGAGGGTACCTTGGGGTTGAGTGGGCCTTTTTAGGAGGAGAGGATTGGGTCACATGTGGCACCCACTCCTTCTTTGGCTCCACTTTTCTCTCCCACATGTTTAAGACAGGACAAGTGGAAGGGAGAAAGAATTGGTGAATTGGGTGAATGACATGTGTCACCATCCCATTCCAATAGTCTTACAAGTAGTTGGGTGGAGGAGTGAGGAGGTGACATGTGTCACCTCCCCATTCCTCAAGGCTCATGAGAAGAGCCTATTTTAATCCCTCTTGAATGGTAGCAAAGCGGTTGTTGAATCTTTTGGCAATTTTTGAATTTGAATTATTTTTGGGGAAAAAGTTACAGGGAAATTGGTGGCTCAACTTGGAGGAGTTAGAGGAGCTCTTCTCAACTATCTTCCATTTGGGATTTATAAGGTAGGATTCAAGGCAAATGCCTTTCCTTATGCATTTTTTTTACTTGCATGTTGTGTGTGTGTATGTTCATTTTGTTGATTTTACTTTGTGTTGTGGGAAAATTGGGTATGGGAGTTGTGAGAGCCTCTCCTACTTGGGAGAAGATGCTCAAAATGTGTGGGGTGGGGGAGGAGTGAACTTCCTCGGGGTCACATCCTTGGTTTCATGGAATTTTAGCCTTGAGGGTAAAATTGTGAATTTGAGCAATATGTGTATAAGAGAAAATTGTGAAATCATGTTTATATGTGTGGGCTTGAGGCCTTGAGAGATTTATGTTTTGGGAAGTTTTTGGAGTGGCACTCTTGAGTTGAGTGATGTCCACTCCCCTACCCCATTAAACTCATCTTGAGTGAGTTGTTGTTATGTGAAAACCATGGGAGTTTTCTTGTTGTTGTGTTGAGTGAATTTGTTGTAAAGTGGTGTGTGCTTACCTTGTGTGAGGATGACCTCCTAGCTTAGGGGTGACTCATGAGTGAGTCAATGGTAGGGAGGAGATCAGTTTGAGTGGCTTCCTTTCCCTTCTGTGTTTTATGCAGGTTGTTCTTTGGGAGCTAGGTGGTGTTGAAGAAATTATTATTGTCCTTATGAGTTGTTATTTTTGTGCTCTTGAGAGAGCATGGCCATGGGAGGCCTTGTGTATCATCTTAGATTTCAAAGAGGAGACCCTTGTTCTCTCTCTCAATTTGTATGAGATATATTGTTACTTGTGTTGTAACAAACTATTTACATTTGCAAATAGAAGATTTAGTTTGCATATTTTAAATGACTTATGATTTAAAGAAAAGTAGAGCACTAAAAGTAAAGCATGTTTATATTGGTTTCACTTGTATGTTTAATTTTTAAAAATAGGATAGTTGTTTTATTGTTGTGAGACAAATAAAAATTTTACATTTTTCTTAAGAGAAGGAAATTTAGTTGTTGCTGTTATTTTGAAGGATTAAACTAAATACATCCATTTAGAAGCAAAATAAATGAATTCTTAAGTAGAGTTGTTTTTCTTGTTGGCTGTATTATGTCATTATCAGTTTTGTATTTTTTTTAAGTGAAAGAAATGTCTATTCCATATTTATTAAAATATAAGTCTTTTTACAAAAAGAAATGTTCATTTGCTCAATGTTAATATGTTAAAGATAAAAACTTCTTTTGCTCTATTGCATTAAAAAAAAATTCTATGTCCAATTTAAATGTCACATACTTGAATATATATATATATATATATATATATATATATATATATATCTATATATATATATATATTTATAAATATGTTAATTAGTAAATCTTTTTTTTGTTAATTGTAGAAAAATATATATATATACAACAGTGGTAATAAATGTATATATATACAAATATATATATATATATATATATATACTCTAATTGTTTTATTTATTTATTTTTATTTGCTGTCATATATTCAAACTGTGTTGATGAAATATATTAAAATTGAGTTTGTATTCTAACCAAGAGTACACACACACACACACATATATATATGTATGTATGTATGTATGTATGTATATATTTTATTTTATTTAAAAAAATGCAAAAAAAAATAGCAGTGACCGTTGTACTGAGAGATCGGACTGTGGTCCGTGAGTTATAGTTTTAAAACTTAAAAAAAAAATCAAAGGAAGTTTGGTGGGGGGTTCGACCCCCCCCCACTACCACCGTCTAAAGGGAGTGTGGGGAGGGGCTGAGCCCCACCCACACAATGGAGTGTGGGTGGGGCTCGGCCCCTCCCCACACTCCCCAAACCCCCTCCGTAGACCTCCCCACATCCCCACACATCCCTTCCGCCACTGCTATCCGTAGTGCCCTCTGCACACTCCCTTAACCCCCATAGAAAATGTCACCACTCCTGACTGCCACTGCTGCCCCAGCAGCGCTACCTCTACCGCCGTCTGCCATTCTCCCTTCAGCCCCTCAGTGAGCAGTAACTCCACATCATAGCCACCGCAGATCTCCCTTCTTTAGACCTGTAAACATTGTTGAATACTATTATTTTTAATAAATAAATAAATATATATATATATAAGCATGGATACCTAATGTGTATCCTTCCTAGTGTGGTGGCCATGAATGGCTTCCCTCTAATCTGCAAACACAAATCCAAAACAAAACAAGAAGAAAGAAAATGAGAAAATGAAGAAGAGGGAAATGAGAAAACAATAAGGAGGCTAGGGTTTGATCTTCTCCCCATAAGAATATTACTATTCTATTGGGAGGCTTTTAGGGCAAGATTGTTTTGTTTTTTAAATTTAATTTTATTATTTCTTGTTTCCCTTCCCTCTCTTTATGGATTTGATTTAAGGGTTTTGCTTTGATTATTTAACTTGAGATGCATATTTAGTAATGGAGAAATCTATAATACATATTGGGGTTTTATTTTAATATTGTAATTTGTGAGACTTTTTAAAAGTATAGTGATTAAGTTAGAGCATATTATATACATTGTTTTAATTAAATATTTTGCAGTGGGATTTAATTAATCTAGTTAAGTTTTCCCCAATTTAAATATTGTTCTGGAAGTAGTTTAGATTAAATTGTAATTATATATTACATGTGGATATTTATCGTAGGGGTTATTGTTACTTTAATTATTCAATCTAGTTGTGTTAATTTAACTATTGAAGCGTAAATAATTTTAAATCAGTGGAATTAATTTATGGCTTGTAAACCTTTATCAAACAAGGTTAGTGGAAATTTAGTCGTTAATAGTTTGGTAATTAATTTAATTAATCTAAAGTGATTTTATTAGTTTAATAAAGATGTCATTTTAATCCAACTTGGAAACCTAGTAAACTATCTAAATGAAGTTAGTATAACATGCTTTTGTGATCTGGTCTACCAAGAAATTAGGAATAACATAAAGGATGCAGTGATAGCTCTAATTGATAGAGAACGTGAAGGAGAATAAATTGATCGAGCTTTGTTGAAAAATGTTCTGGGCATCTTTGTAGAGATTTCGTTAATGAGTTTTAGGGTTATTAATTAATCTAATTAACTTTTCTACCCATTTAACTAGTGTAACGTAGGTAATTTAAAACCAACCCAGTAAACTTTCAATCAAATTAGTTTTATTAAAATAAACCCTACTCATGCCTGTGAGGTGTTATGCTGCTGGATTTTTCCAGAATCTAGGGTTTAGCTAGGTTAGTAAATTTTAACCTTGCATAGAATTAAATTATTATTTTTTGCTGGATTACTGACATTATGTTTGAAATTAAATATATTTCTCTTACACTAGAATTTGGCTTTTGATTTTGACGTGTGTCAAAATCCCATCATCAACTTAGGTTAACCTAGGGTTTCAATTTTGATCCTAACCCTATTAGTGACGGTAATCGCGTCGCATCGACCCCCTAGTTGGCCTTCATCGTGCAAAGGAATGTGCAAGTGAACGCATTACCCTACCTTCAACTGTCATGTTTATGCCTTATGCGTAGCACCACCGAGCACGCTTACATGTGCGAGGGGGTTTCTAGGGAAGCATGGTAAAATTTTTTATATTTTGTGCCATGACCACATGACAAATGTGGACATGACACGTGTGATGTGTGTCGTGACCGCATGGGAAATGTGGGCATGACATTTTCTTGAGAAGACAATGAAAATTATATTTTGGTGTTGACAACCTACTTTTAGTAAAAATAAGATAGAAAATATACACTAATTGAAATATTAAAAAATATATATTTTTACAAACTACACTCTACAAAATATTATTTTTAGATTTTAAAAAAGATTATTTATGTGAGTAGGAGTTGTTAGAATGTTGGATTTTTCAAATAATGTTATTTTTTTGTAAATTAGCCCCAAAGTGCTGCTACATATGTATTTAGTGGGCACTTTTAGTTGAAAAAGTTGTGGCCTAGATCTAATTCAGGTAGAATGAATCCAACTAAAACATATGTTTCACCAAAATTGACTTTAAGTTGGAAATGCTTAAATTTATTTATGCTAATAAGTTGGCCTAAAGTGTGACACAAATTTGAACTTTCACCTTGCTAATATAACTTTTATAAGATAGGTACTAAATGCTTCTATAACACATCAAGATTAAGGCCACTTTAGACATTTTGGTAAGTGAAAACTATAATCACATTAAGTATAAGTGCCAAGATCATATTTTGTTGGGGGAATCTTGTAATTAAGTAATTTTGGAGAAGTGACATCATAGTTTTTGGTATTCAAATCCACCATTCTATTGTCAAGATAAGTTCAAAGATCTTTTAATCTTGAAAATAAGGCATAGAGAATGACTGCATTATGCATGATCTATTACCCTATCTCCCCAGACCATGGTTCCTATGAAAAGAGATTATGAACAAAAGCATGCATGTTTTAACAAGAATGTCATGGTCTATGGACTAACATGTCTAATAGTTTTTGAGAATATTTTAAATCACATTAGACATATTGAATGTCCTTTCACTACTTGGAGCATCATCTAGTAGTTGTATGAATACCCTAAATTTTCATTTGAATCTTGTGCTTCCTTAGAGAAACTTGCACATGTCAATGATACTAATCTACTATTACCGTTCCTCCTTCTAATGTCCCATCTAAAGTTGATGACATTCCTCCATCACATATTACTTCATCAAATTTTAGTGTTGCTTCATCAGAGGTTTCCAACATTAATCCACCTCATTAAGACATTTATCTACTAGACATTTTACATTTTCATGTGGAGTCCCACCTATTGGACCTTGAGGACACCTTTGAGGACTTAATCTTCCTCTTTGATGATAGTCCTTCTACAAATATTGTTTCCATATATTTGGTATATGTTTTTCATTAGTTTCCATGTCATTTTAGATGCTCACTTTTATCAGTTATTCTTGGGACTCTTGATTTGTTTGTAACACCTTTGGACATTAGAATGATGACACTTATCTGGTATCTAGTGACATACATTTAGATCTTTCTACCCTCATAATCCTTTTAGGAATGGGAAAATATCATGCACACACCTTTGGTCTTGTTTAATCCTTAGGGGAAAAATGATGTTTGACAATCTTGGACCATCTTCAGCATTGGTGCGGACCATCCACCATTGGTGCATGAGACTACACTTTGATGGGGTTGTCTAGTATCTCTTCTTCTCTCTTTTTTTTTTTTTTGGGGGGGGGGGGGGAGTTTTTCGCATATGGAGCTTTATCTTTCTTAGTCTTTCAAGGGGCTCTCTAGTCCTCTCCTTTGTCTTTTTTTTATCCTTCCTAGTTCCTTGAGGACACATTTTGTACTTGGGTACCTAACATAGTTAAACATTTGTTGGGAGCCATTTATCCTTCTTTCCTTAAGCATGTAAGATATTCCTATGAGGAGTGTTGGTGCATGATTTTATTTTTTATTTAGTTTATTGTTTTATTGCATATTTGCACCTAATATATGATAAGGGTGCTTAGGTAGGTATCTACTTGGGTAGGTTTCATATGTGACTTGTAATTCCTAATTTGGTGGAAATTTGCACATATGTAACTACATCTCCTATTATCTCACATTGGTTTTACATTAACATGAATTAGTAATGTATCCTAGATATATACCCACTTGTATCTCATTGTTGAGAAATATTATATGCATTGATCATGCTTAATTAATTCTATTGATATTTTGGTCTAATTTTATTTTTCCTTAGTCTCTTGGTCTTGGGTAGATTCAATAGCCAAATGTTACAAGTTTGAGTTTTTTGGAACACTCATTGATCCAAAACCTATCTCAAATTCATTTATGCTCAAAACATATTTGATTCATTTTTTGTAACTTTTCTTGCCTAAGATATGATTTTGTGTCGTAGACTATATTATAGATGTTATCTTATCCCCTATTTGAAAATTTAAAATTGTTTGCATCCCAAGACCAACAATATCAAACATAGATGTTACATGATAATGTACATGCTAAAAAATGAATTGTGTGTCTAGGGTCTATATTCAAAGACATCACCCTAGGTCATTGTATTACAATAGAATTTTTGGATAAAAAAATACAATGCGTTAACATTTCCATCTCTAACACTTTGCAAGTTCAACATATCTACAACTATGTCTAGATCAACATCCAACTCCACTTTCACTCTTTATTTTGTCATTGTTAACTAGGTCTCAAGGCCAAACTACTAACAAGGAAGTCAACAATTCTTCCCCATTGTTATAGTAACTCTCAATAGTTCTTTTTAGCATCCCTAGTTTTTCCTTAACATAGATATACATAAGGTAAATCTCTTTTGTAGGTTTCAAAGGTCTAACTCTACTTAAGATAGAGTCATACCATCTAGATGGAGTCACACCACCTATACAATATTGTGGGCATGATTATATCCTAAAGTATCAAACTCCTAGATTTTAATCATCTCAAGCCCCTAGTTTTAAAACTTGTACTATATTCATATTTTTATATCTCTATTACAACTCCATAATCATCAAAGTTCATATTATGTCAATTTTAAGTTAATCCCTAATTCTATATTAATCTATTTTATCACATGTTTATTTACAATCAAAATTAATTTAATTTTATATATTAATCATACTTAGCTCATTTAAATATATATGTTTTTATTATATTTAAGTGATTTAATTAATTTATGATGCAGGAGCACCGGGGCGCATGTGCAATCGACATCACCCAATTTTTTTTGCCATTGTTTATTTTAGTTTTGGTTTCCTTAGGTTTTGTTTTGGCCTCTCATAGTGTTGGCGACACATGGTGTGGTCACATTGGCAGGAAACTAGTTTTCACCAATTGTCAGTTTTTGCACATAATAGGTAGCCTTCACAAAAATAATTGTTCAGGAAGTTTAGAGAAGTTTGGCTGAAAAATCTCTTAGAGGCATATTATTGGATCTACTTCTAAATTATTGGTGAAGGTTTGGAGATTGAATTCTTTCTGGTTTTTGAGATTTAATCATTTTCTATCTAGCGCTAGTGATTTCACAAAAGTTTAAAATTTTGAGTTTTCAGAAGGTTGAGATAGAATGAATTGGTGGAAGGATTGGAAATGATGATGTACATCTATTGGAAAATTTTTAGACAATTTTGATGTTCTGATAAAAAGTTATAAAGGAAGTCATTTTTCAACCTCCTATTGTAGTTTCACAGTTTGATCTTTTAGAGTTTGTTTTGGCTTTCCAATGGTTTTGTTGTGGTCTAACTAGTATTGGCTCAATGGAATGGAAAGTATCCAATTATTTATGATATTTAATTGATAAATGGCATCCTTGGATGTTTTAACATAGGTACGCAGGTGTTTGATATATTGTTTTCAATATATTACTCTAATATCCCAACAGAAGCGTCATGGAAGAATCTTCAGAGGTAGATGTATTTTATTGTCAATATTCAGTAGATGGTGGAGTTATTGAACCTCAATATGTTGCAATGGAGGGTGAAGGAATCTTACTAAAAGTGATGCAAATAAACTAGTGAGTTTGAAGAAACTACATTTCCACATAGAAATTTGAAGTGTGGAAATAAAATGCCATCATGGCATTAGTCTCATTTAATATTATAATTAGAATAAAAGACAAAAGAAGGGTGGCACCTCATATCTCCTCCTTTTGAAATGAAGTGTCATGAAGCTATGATGCAAAAAGAGGAAGAATTAGCAAATAGATAATGGGAAAAAGGAGAAACTAAATTGGAGGGAAAATCAAATTGGGAGAGGGAGCATTGCCTATGTTGTGATGAGATGGAGGATATTCACTGCCATTAGAGGATTCCCCATCAGTGAAAATAAAAAGATAGAAAGAAACTAAAAACCAAAGTAAAAGAGAGGGAGGAGGTGTGGTGTCCCAATAGAAAAGAACTAGTTGAGAAAAAAAATGAATGTGTGAGAGGGGGTTGCGACCAAGAAGAGAAGAGGAAGGTGGAAGAAGGTCGATGTCTAGTGAGAGAAATTAAAAGTGCAATAGAAATGTGTGGAATGATTAGCTAGGAGGAAATAATAGTGAAGGGAAAGGAAGCATTTGATGTTTCATAGAAACATGAAGACTGTGGTAAATTGAAGATGAATGTTTGAGTCCACAAGATGAAGTGTTGAGAGGAGGAAAATTGCACATCATTTTGGAGAGGAGGATCAACCATGAACAATGAACATGAAATGCATGTTTGATAAAGAAGATAGATGTGTCTTTGGGGCATTAGAATTGTAGATTTGAAGTACCAAGTTTCTATGAAGGTGTGAATCTTGATGAAGTAATTGTCACTAGCCAATAAAGAAATTTATAGGAGCTATATAGAGGGAGATAGATTTGTTTTTTTGAGTGTAAAGTAGCTCAAGGAAATTCCTTGTATTGTAATATGTTGTGAGAATAAAAAACAATTAAAAGTCTATTGCAATTTGAGTTTTATTTATGTGAACAGAGAGTCTATGTTTTGTGTGATATGAATTGTGTGAGTTTGTGTGTAGAAGTGTTATGTTTTGCTGAGAGGGTAGGTTTTTTGCATCATATGGTACCAGAGTCGAAAGATCTTGAGTGTGTAGAGTATACACTAGGACTTGCGGGTAGAGAAGAAGCTTGTGTGAGGGCTATTTGTAAGGTGCAAAAATATACCAACTAAAAATAGTACCTGAAATGAAAAGAATATTCCATAAGTAAGATAATCAACTAGTAATGGTTTCCAAATATCCATAATAACATAAAATGGAAAGAATCCATGAATAAGAATAATGATCCATATACCATAATGGATTACAAAATAGTTTACATACACCCAACTTGGTGTTACAATACATCTGTTTCAATGTTACATAAGGAAGGACTATCATCAAGATATCCATGAATCATGTTACAATTACAACTTGGGAATGAAGCCATATGAAGAAATATATCTAAAGCAAATATCCATATCAATAATAATATCTAAAATCAGTTGCCTCGATCCTCTGATCATCCGCAAACCAAGACCAAGAGAGTGGTTGATGCACTTTTTCCACCCAACCACGAAGTATTGGACTTCCCTAGGTTTCTTCCTAACTTGAAGAAAACACTGACCCTGCACAAGGAGCCTAGCAACCTGGAACAGTGTAAGCATGAGGGAATCACTCGATGTGTGTCTGTTGCTTGTATACATCCTAATCCTAGAATGACATAAACTCTTGCAAACAAGATGTGGCAGAGACAAATATAGTTCTAGGATTTTAAACAAATCCATCTATTTCAATGGTACAGTAGCTTGGCCAAGCAAATAAATAATATGATAGTTTTAGAAAAAGTAAAACTATTGTCTCTGGGAGCCCACATTCGGCATCCTATCCCGAAATTTTGTACTTTACCCAAAATACATACAACATAGTTTCCAATGTTTGTTTTTCCATAGTCATAAATATCTATATTTCAAATTCAAACATTATTTCCATTGTTCAATTCACTGGTTTCCTTGTTGGAAAGTTTACTATTTTTCCCTTATTTTATCTCAATTTTTCCTAATCTATGTGATGATCTACTAGTTAAACATAATGCATTTCTTTCATAAATCAAGGAATTTGATATATTGTTAGTTTTTCCAATTGAAATGTAAAAATAACATTTACCAAGAACTCAATAATTCAAAAGTTCATACAAGTCATTTTCATTGATGCATATATAAAATAGAAAGAATATTTCTTTTTTTGTAGTACAATAAATTTGATTTTAGATATTATATATATATATATTCATATAATTCAATTTGACAAAATAAACTCCACTCATCATTGTAGTTCTGTTCCATCATATACATTTTCCAATAAACACAATCAATACAATTATATATATATAATTGTAAAAACTAAGTTATCAAATGATATAATTGAATACAATCATAAACCATTCTGTTTCCAGACAATAAAAATTAAAGTCAATATATATATTTGCTATCAATTGATATAATCGATTAAAATCATAACCATTTTGTTTTTAGACAATAAAAATTATAGTCAATATGTACATCTATATGCAAAGGAAATAAAATTTGTATATATATATATATATATATATATATATATATATATATATATATATATATATCCAAATAAACTAATGTTTGGAGGACTGTCAGTACCCAAGCGCTACAAGCGCAGCGATATCAATTTAAAGTTAAATAGTTACGAGGGTTTCAGGTATATAAATATACATAATGCAAGGAAAACATTTGAAATAAAATTAAACAATGATAAAATAAAGGTCGTCGTCCCTAAATGGGGTCACAGTCCCTAAGGGACTGTGGCACCATTTGGTGATGCAGTGCCTTTGCTGTCCTCCAACGGCCTTAGTGCCATATATGCAAAATAGTCATTCCATTATATAAAATCAATCAAAGATAAAACATAATCGCTCTAGCTTAAAATACATTCGATCCAATATAAAAATCATTCGATTCAACATGAAATACAGTCAATCCAACATAACATACAATTGATCCAAAAATACTATCGATCCAACATAAAGTACAGTCAATCCAATACAAAATGTATTGATCATAATATATATATAGGTATATGTATATACAGTAATATATATATATATATATATATATATTATTTGAAACAAAACATTTCTTTCACAATTCTATAACCAGTTGCATGTATTTCTATATATCAATTTCAAACAGAGGATCATAGTTTTTGCACATAAGAAAAGATTCATACACACACATAGCCACAGATGATCTAAAATAAGAACCTAGAATTTTCTCCCTATCCAATCAAATGCTTGATTCCCACAAATTTTTACTGCAACTTCCTGATCTGAACTATTCCCTCTTTTTGTCTAAAAAATGCTTCCACAATTTCCTTTTTGTTTTGAATACAATTTTTAGAGATGAAGAGCTTCCTCTCTTTTTGAGAATGCAAGATGTTAAATATGAGTTTTGGTGACCAAGAAATGAATTATAACTCCTCTTTTATTGTTTCCTCTTCCTCAAATGTTTTGTTTTCTAGAGCTTTTATTTTCCTAAATTAAGTTTTTGTTTCAAAATCATGTTTTATTCTATTTCTAGTTCTAAAATATTATGAAAGTAATTTACATATTTATCACAATGTATCTATAATACTAATAATTATATAGAATATGATTGTTTTCTAAATAAAAACAAATTAAATAACTAATTCAGTTATTCTATTTTCTAAACACTCACGATATTTAAATAACAATGAATTAAATAATCTAATTAAATCACCATTAACTAACTATGCGATAAAATCATATAATTTAAATTAAAAAAAAAAGCAATTTAAACTAAACTATTAAATCATTTAATATGCAACATATGCAGCTACATGACACTACGTGAAGTGTGTGAATGATATCCCTCCATCTTAACCCTACTAGGATGCTAATCTCCTTTTCCTCAACCACACTCTTGTCTTTGACAATCCTACAATTTAGAATAAACTCCAATTTCCCATTAATAGGTTAGTAACCAATAGTTGAAGCATAGCCGAAGCACTATTAACATAATATAACAATTCATTTCATTTCATCTTTCCATATTAAGAATAATCATTCATCCTTCAAAATAATAAATTATCTAACACACATAATTATCCATAGATTGTTTCCATATAAAGCAACCACAAATAGTATCAAAGTTTGAGACGTGACATCCTTCCCCAATTGGAAGAGACATCATCTCGATGTCTTATAACAAAACATCTACATCAAGTATCAATAATAAAATAAATGTCATCATCTGCATAATAAAAAATAAACTAGAATCTCAAATAAGGAAATGATCTGTCAATGTCCTCTGCATTTTTTCAGGTGGCATTATCCACCGAATACTAGTCCCACTGGACCCTATACTGCACCACATTGTAGTTTTGTAACTTAACATTGCGTATCTCTAGAATCTTGGTGGGCTCCACTAGCACCACCCCTAGATCCTAACCCTGTAATGTACACCAGTCAAGAATATGAGATGCATCTGGCTGATATGGCTTAAGTATAGAAACATGGAAGACATTATGTATTTGGGAAAGAGCGGGTGATAGAGCAAGCCTGTAAGCAACCGGATTAATAACCTCCAATAAATCAAATGGTTCAACATATCTAGGGGCAAGCTTTGACCCCTTTTCAAAAGATATTGAGTTCTTCTGAGGACGAACCCTCAAAAAGACCTTGTCTCCTACTGAGAACTACCTAAAGGTCCTATTTCTATCTACAAAACTTTTATGTCAATCTGAAGCTTGCTTCAACTTTTCTTTAATGAGCTTCATCTGATCTTCCATTTCCCTTAACATTTCTGGTCCTACAACAATCCCATCTTCCACTCTATCCTAGCTGATAAGTGTTTGAAAGTTGCGACCATATAAAGCCTCGAAAGGTGCCATACCCAAGGTGGCATGAAAAGAGTTATTATAAGCAAATTCAACTAGAGGCAAGTACTCCTCCCACTTATGTTGTTGATCCATATAGTACATTCTGAGGAGATCCTCTACTACTTGGTTCACACTCTCAGTCTGACCATCAATCTGAGGATGATAAGTTGAACTAAAGTTCATCTTTGTTCCCAAAGAAGCATACAAAGTGGTCCAAAATCTAGAGGTCATCCGAATATCATAATCAGAGATGATCATTTCAGGTACACCATGCAAATGGAAAATCTCCTGCACAAATTTCTTTGCCAACACCAAAGAACCATCCTTAAGGTTCCCAAGAATGAAATGGGCAACCTTTGTCAATTTATCTACCACTACCAAGATGACATCATGTCGAGTCTTAGTCATAGGTAACCCCTAAATGAAATCCATAGTGATTATTTGTATTCTGGCACCCTATGAGGATAAAGAAGTCCTACTGGATGTACATGCTCAGCCTTAACTCGCTGGCATTCTAAGCATCGAGCTACAAAAGAAATAACATCTCTCCTAAGTCCAGGCTAGAAATATAATGGTTTCAGTCCTTGTAACATCTTTGTTACATCGGGGTGCCTAGAATAAGGTACATTATGAAACTCTTCTAACACAAGTTCCCTCAATTGAAATAACATGGCCCAAATAGTGAACCTTAGTCTGATAGAAGGCACATTTTGACATCTTTCCAAAGAGTTTATGATCTCACAACCGCTACAATACTATTCTCAAATGATGGTCATGCTCTTCCAATGACTTGGAGTATATCAATATATCATCAAGAAAAACAAGTACAAAGTCATCTAAGCAATCCTGAAAAACACTATTCATCAAATTCATGAAAGTTGTAGGGGCATTAGTTAACCCAAATAGTAACACCGTGAACTTGTAATGTCCATATCTAGTCCTGAAGGCTGTCTTTTAAATATCTTCATCCTTTATTCTAAGCTAATTGTATCTTGAACTCAAATCTATTTACCTGGTTCTAATACCAAATGTAAGGTGCAGTAATATACCAACTAAAAATACTACCTGAAATGAAAAGCATATTCCATAAGTAAGATAATCAACCACTAATGGTTTCTAAATATCCATAATAACATAAAATGGCAAGAATCCTTGAATAAGAATAATGATCCATATACCATAATGGATTACAAAACAGTTTACATGCACCCGACTTGGTGTTACAATACATCTGTTTCAATGTTACACAAGGAAGGACTATCATCAAGATATTCATGAATCATGTTACAATTGCAACTTGGTAATGAAGCCATACAAAGAAATTTATATAAAGCAAATATTCATATTAATAATAATATCTAAACTCGGTTGCCTCAAGGGTAAAAGCACAAAGTTGTGACACACTTTTATAAAGGAAATGGGCAACGCTGATCCAACTTTTAAACTTGAATCAGTAAAAAGAGACATATATGTTTTGAATTTTGAAATGCTGTAAACTAATAAAATATTTATTTTTTAATATATTTTATGTTTGTATTTTTTGCAAAATTTTCAAAAATTATTTGAATATAGTTTTTAATAAATTGACACTATAATTTAGTTGATGATAAAATGCTGAAAAATAAAGTTACATGAGACATCAATCTTTATATAGTAAATTTTATTTTTTTCTTTAATTTTTTTGTGTATTTATAACTTGAACCTTTAGTGCACAGATTTTTTTTTCCAATTTTGATAAATATATATTTTTAAATAAATAAGAAAATGTGTGTATTAAAACGTAGTTGTTTCATTCGACGCCAACTTTCATATTAACTATTTATCTAAAATAGAGAAAAAATTACACCATCTTGTTATAGATTATTTTATCTAGTGCATCATGTTTTTTTCAATTTTTTTAATAAGTTTTACTATTTTTCCTTGACATGGTAATTGACCTAATGTTTTGAGCTGATAACCTACTACTTTAGTAAAAATAGAAAGGAAAATATAATTAATAATTAAACTATTAAAATATATATATTTAAAAACTCAACTTATAGATCTACAAAAGGGTATTTTTATATTTTTTTAAAAATGTTATTTACACAAGTAGAAGTTATTGAAATATCAAGTTTTTCAAATAAGTTTATTTTTTTGGTAAATTTGCCTCATAGTGGTGCTACATATTCATTTATCCAACAATTTTAGTTGGAAAAGTTGTGGACATATCTAACTTAGCTAGAATGAATCTTACAAGATCATATGTTTGACCAAAATTAATTTTTAGTTACAAATACTTAAATTCACTTGTGCTAATAAGTTGGCTGAAAGTGTGACACAACTTTGTGCTTTTACCCTCAATCCTCCGATCATCTACAAACCAAGACCAAGAGAGTGGTTGAGGCACTTTTTCCACCCAACCACGAAGTACTGGACTTCCCTGGGTTTCTTCCTAACTTGAAGAAAACTCTGACCCTACATAAGGAGCCTAGCAACCTGGAATGGTGTAAGCAGGAGGGAATCACTTGATGCATACCTATTTCCTGTATGCATCCTAATCCTAAAATGACATAAACTCTTGCAAACAGGATGTGGCGGAGTTAAATATAGTTCTAGGCTTTTAAACAAATCCATTTGTTTCAATGGTACACTAGCTTGGCCAAGCAAATAAATAAAATGATAGTTTTAGAAAAAGTAAAACTATCGTCTCTGGGAGCCCACATTCAGCATCCTATCTCAAAAGTTCGTACTTTACCAAAAATATATACAACACAATTTCCAATGTTTCGTTTTCCATAGTCATTAATATCTATATTTCAAATTCAAACTTTATTTCCATTGTTAAATTCACTAGTTTTCTTGTTGGAAAGTTTACTATTTTTCCCTTATTTTATCTCAATTTTCCCTGATCTATGTGATGGTCTACCAGTTAAACATAATGCATTTCTTTCATAAATCAAGGAATTTGATATATTGTTAGTTTTTCCAATTGAAATGTAAAAATAACATTTATCAAGAACTCAGTAATTCAAAAGTTCATAAAAGTCATTTTCATCAGTGCAAATATAAAATAGAAAGAATATTTATTTTTCTGTAGTACAATAAATTTGATTTCAGATATTATATATATATATATATATATTTATATTTTCAACTCTAAGAATTAAATATGTTGCGGGAATATACACAGAGATAGGTGAAAGAGTATATATTGTGATCAATGAAATCGAAATGAACGTTAAAACTAATCAAATACAAAACAGAATGATTATACCTTCATGAAGACCTCACAAATCCATGCAGGAAGGAGATGCACCCAAGAGTCTCCTCAGATTGTTCCCGTGATAACTGAAATGTATGTGGATTGCTCAAGTGCTCAACACAATGTGAATGAGATTAGATGATGGATTGATAGACTAGATGAGATTGAGACAATATTTTGACATTAGGATGGTAGGATGAAGAGGATTGTGGAGTGATTTTGGCCGAGTTCTGATGCATGAAGTGGTCTCTCCAAAATGGCTTGGAGATGGTCCAATTTATAGAATTATGGAGATGAGGATGGAGGGTGAGGATTCATTTGATGAGATCAAGGGCTAGGAATAAAAGTGAATCTTTTATTCCTAGTGGATGAATTAATAATTCCCATTTTGGGAAGAGTGGAGGATAGTGGATGAATAAATAATTCATCTTTGGGAAGAGTGGAGGAGTGTGGGGGACAACTAAATTTTAAATTCAGTGAGTGGATGAGAGTGGGGGACAACTAAATTTTAAATTCAGTGAGTGGATGAGAGTGGGGGACAACTGAATTTTAAATTCAGTGAGTGGATGATAGTGGGAGACAAGGTTAATTAAGTGATATCTTAATTAACTTAAGTCTAGGTTAATTAGATAATCATGATTTATCTTATTAACAGGGATTAGGGAAATGGATAAATCATCTAAATAAATATTAGCAATATTCATTTAATTGATAGGATAGGGTTGTAAGGTTAAATGGATTATTAAGTGAATTAATTGATCACCAGGGATATGCAGATTGGGGGAATGGATTAGTGCGAGGTATGAAAAATTGGCTTGCAGAGCAGTCCAATTTTAGGTGTCTACATTTTCCCCTCTTTGAGATGGTGTTGCGGCTAATTAACATCATTTCAAAGAAGTTAGAACATAGAGTTGGATTGGATAGACAAAAGATTTTGGTTTGGAAGAATAGGGTTTGGGGATAATTGGTAAGGGTGATGCCTCCTCAAGAGGATAGGTGGGTTGTGAGAACACGGTTGTGCTCTTGAAATGGATAAGATAGATTGGTAGATGTGGTCAGAGGATAAGTGGTGGGATGAAAGGATGATGATGTTCAGAGATGATTGGTGGATGATCATTGTGCTGAAACAGAATTTAAGCAATCCTAGGTTTGATATAGCAAAGTGGATATGTTCACCAAGGTATAGAAGACCAGGGTGATGATTTTTATCCAACATTTGCATGGACTAGACACGCAGACAAAGGGATGATCCCATGCATGCCCAAGATAGTACAACCTTGTCTAGACGAGGGAAGGGGACTTATAGCATAAGCCCTTAGTACACAAAAGGTATGATGAACCTTAGATGCATACGGAGATCAATATGCTAGAACCGACCCTATGATCAACAAGATATGAATACTAGCTTGGAGTAATGAGACCAACCCACAAGCACAGCATACAAAAGCAAGACTATGCCCCATTCTAGATGTTTTCGCCACATACCATGATATAGTAAGATCAAGGTAGCTTTGATGTAATCTTCGAATAGGACAAAAGATAAAAATCAAAAACCAAAAGACCAACGAACCAAACAAGAAACCATTGTATCTTTTGCCAAAATGGATGATGATGTGATAGATGCTGCCTATCGTAGGAAAGATATATCCTAAGGCAGGGATTGATAGATGATTTGATGATGTTGTGATGATTGGATATATTCTGCCTATCATAGGAATGACATATCCTAAGGCAAGAATCAATCAAATGATCTAAGATTGGCTCAAGATATGATGGTGACAAGTTGTGATTGATGCTGATTTGATAGTTGATGATTTTTGATAAGGGATGATGCTTTGATAGGTGATGCGATGCTTGGATCTAGTGTAAGCTTATTGAGGATAGTTGTGATGATGATGTGGGATGATGATGAGAGTGTGATGGAGTTTGATGTTTGTGATGGATAAATTATTTTTGGAATTTTGTGTGTTTTCTATTGTTTTTGTATTTTTTTGATTTTGTGATGTTTTTGAATTTTTTGATTTTGTGATGTTTTTGGATTTTGTGATGTTTTGATGTTTTTGGATTTTTTGATTTTTGAAAAGGAATGGTTTATTATGAAATGGTTGCATTGGATTTCATGTGGATAACCTTTGCGCTAGATACCAATGACAAGGGAACACCAAGTCTAGAGGTGAAAGTGATGGTGTTGGATAGGGGGATTGGTGATGAAAGGATAATGGATAGGAGATTTGATAGATGAATGGACAAGTGATAGGGATGCATGTTAGATAGATGGAAGATTGGGATGAGGGATAGGATAGGTATGTATGATATATGGATGGGAGATGGGGATAAGGATTTTCTCCAAGGGCTAGGTTGCAAGGAATCATATGCCCCAATGCTTAGGATTTGGCATGATGGGTTCATGTTGGAATGGATGGATTTTTGTAGTAGGTGGATGGAGGATATACTGACAAAGGGAGTATGCCAAGAGGTCTCCAAAGCATGTTGTTGATATGTTGCCCCTTGTCTTTATCAAGATCTAAGGTGGGAGATGGTAAAAACAAGAGATAATGGATAGGATGGATGGGAAATGATAGGATAAATATGGGATAGTGGATGGGAATATGATAGGATAAGGATACGTGGATATGATATGCAAAAGGATGTTATGGACGTGGATGAAGGATATGGTTTTGCCCCCAAGTGTAGGGATACAAAATGGATGGAGAAGGGATTACACATGATGCCCACAAATGGTTTTCATCAAGGTACTTGCCCAAGGTGCCACAAGGAGTGGTTTTCACCATTGGACGGATTTTTCTCTTTACTATTTTCTTGATTTTTTTGATTTTATTTTTTTTTTGCTTTTTTCCTTTTTTGATGGAATGGTGACTCTAGCGTTTGTTTCCATAGCAAGGATAAGATGGTCCCATGTTGGATAGCATTATGGATTATGATTACATGGATGTGGGTAGATAGGAGAAGATGGAATGGATTATGGATAATGGATTATGGTGTGGATTATGTGGATTATGATGTGGACAATGCGGATTATGATGTGGACAATGCGGATTATGCAAAAGCATGGACCATAGGAATGTTATGGGGAAGATATGTAGGATAATGAATGAAAGATGGAGAGATGGAGGTATGTGGGAATTGCAAGTGGTCGAGGGGAACCAAGACCAATGGTTGCACACATCGTGATGTATTTGGAAGCTTGTATTTTGGATGTGGAGTTGGGAGTAATGGGGATCGGGATGGGGGATTTTTGTATGATCGATTTGGGGTTTTAGGGACCCAAATAGACTTAGGATTTATGGGATTTTTAGATGTGGAGCAAGATGTTTGGGAGTTTGGAGTGGATTGGGATGTAGATGCCTCATTTGTTTTGATTGATCTTTGCTTAGGGACCCACACCATTTTTGTTTTTGCTTTTTCTTGTGATGGTGTGGGCTTGGATAGCCTTTTTGATTTGTCATTTTGATTGGAAGGGATAATGTCCTTAGGCTTTTGTGCTTTATGAGTTGAGGCATTCAAATTTTTGAATCCCATGGATTTGGGGGAAGCTTCATGTTTGAAAGATGTGTGCTTTTGTTGGTCTTGATTGGGAATTTTAGTGGTTTTATGGATGGAGGGGTAAAAAGTGGATTTATGGATAAATGGATAAGAGGATTTGAGGATGGGGATATTAGGAGTTGGGAGGATGGGAGGATAAGAGGATTTGTGGATAGGGATGTTTGGTGTTGGTAGGATAGGAGGTAGAGTGGATTTGATAGGGATCTTTGAAGTTGGAAGTAGTGGAGGTAAATTTGATGGAGGGAGATGGATGGTCACATGCTTTTACAAATGATAGGATGATGGAGGAGGGATGGCGACATAAGATTTGGGAGTGCGATGAGATGCACCATGCTTGGGATTGGATGAATGGAATTTGGAAGGTGGGTGGATGGTATCGACATGTGTAGGTTGTTTGCCTTGAGATGTATAGCCAAGGCCATGTGATGATGGATGGAATGTTGTGTGAATGGGCTCCAAAATGCCTTGTTCATGAAGGCCTAAGCCTTTGCCTTGATAGTTCATAAGTTGGAGCATGCGACATGCAATGGGATGTTTGTTGCTTTGGAAACAAGACGCGAGTCCATTATTTGTTGGAGATAGATAGGAGGTGGATAGAAGTCTCCTACAAGGGAGTCACTACAGATGAAAGTGCTTGTTCCCAGTGAATAGGAGGATGGATTTGGGATGGGATTGGTAGATGGAGGTAAAGGATTCATGGGGGATGGCAAACGGGTGGTAGAGGTTGATATGGGATGAATAAGGTGATCAATAGATGGTAGGGGATCAGTAATGGGATTAGATGGGATGATTAGATCATGATTAGGAGAAGGGGTTGATGTTTCAACATACTTTGGATTTGATTCTTTGCATAGCTCATGTGGTTGGGTAGAAGTGGGATTGACTTGGATAGATGTGGTGGGTGCTTGGATGGATGTGATAGGTGTTTGGATGGATGTGATAGGTGCTTGACTTATGGGTTCTTGAACATAGCTGCATGATGGTTCTTGAGTTATGATAGGGGATTGTTCAAGAGATTTGGTGGGTGTTGGATTGCATGAGGGTGTTTGATTCCTTGCTAATAGCCAATGGATAGCATCCTTCATGAGTGTATGGGTTGAATAACAATATAATGGATGGATAATGTGGTGGATGGTGTAGAAATAGGATTAGGATTGGATAGGTGGGTGATAGGATTAGGTAATGATGGTTCTTGGGTGGGTTCAAGGATAGGTATGGGATTAGATGGTGGAGGCCACTCTAGATTGGTATCTCCCTTGTCAAAGGTTATTAGATCTTGCCTAGGATAACTTGAACTCATTTGATTTATGTTCAAAGGACCACTTGGACTTGCAGGTGCGTCGTGTTGTAAAGGTGGATTTGGGCTCACTAGTGCTTGTTGGGGAAGCCATTGATAGTCTTGGTTGCCTTGTGGATGGGCTTGGTGGTATGTTGGAAAGTGAGAATGAGAAATTGGATAGTGTTGGGGTGAAGGTTGATTTGTTGATGTGACATTGACATGATAGGTGTATGGATTAAGTTGGTATGAAGTTGAAGATGATGACATGTAAGGTTGTTGTGGAATTTGTTGAGGTTGGGATGGTGGTTGGAATTCTTGTTGTGATATGATCTGTTAGTGATGTTGGTAAATGTGTTGATATGATGATGATGGAGGGGTTGCATAGGATAATGGTTGTTGTGATATGGATTGATATAGATAAGGGTTGTGATAAGTTGATAAAGGGTTGATATGACATGTGGATGAATTTGGTTGATATGAAGTGGGATAAGTTGATGCAGAATTGGTTTGATTTGTAGATGGATATGATGGGATAGGTGTTAGATATGAGGGTTGTTGGACTTTGCAAGTGGCCACGAGGTGTTGGATTTCTACCAAGAGGTATTTTATTTGTGAGGATTGGCTTGTTTGACCTATTTGAATCAATTCTTGAATGCTTTGAAAGGTTCGCTGATCTAAAGGGGATTGGCTTGCATGCATGTGGTGAAGCATATGAAGGAGCTTTTGAGGTCCTCTACGGTTGACATGATGTCTTAAGTCCTTTTTGGCAAGTGCTTGTTTATGATTTGATGATGATGTGGATTGTTTAGATGAAGTTGATTTTGCTTGGCAAGTAGACAAACAATCAAGCAAGAAAACACAATGGCCAAAGGTTTGATTTATGAAAGATGTGATAATCAAGCATGTACAACCTTAAGGATTTGGGCCACTAAAACAAAGGTTTGTAGTGGGGGAACATCTGAGGGATCGACACCTTACGAGCATCTGATAAACCACTTAAGGTTTTGACTAGCTCTACTAGGAGTTTAATATACCTCAAGGGTACTACTTCCTTTCAAGCTAGCACCGAATGGTAAGCACTCATACCGATTAGACTTGTCTTTCGCCTTATCCTCAATTTACATATAGCGGACTAGATGAAAGTACCGCTTGGGGTCACCAATGAGTTCTCTAAATGGATGTGTCTCAAGGGCAGGCCCACGTGCTAAAAAGAAAAATAGAGCAGAACCATTTCTCTTCACCCAAGATCCTTTTAAAGGCAAGGGGAGAGGATACTTTGATTCTACCCTATGGGATAACACAAACGTGCAAGTGCACAAGACACGGCAAACAAGAGCTAATGTTTGTTTTAAGCCCAAATTGAAAATGTGCCTAAATTTGTTTGTTGCAAGCAATGATTAATTTTAGTTGCACCAAAATCAAATGTTCTTTACACTAAGGCACTCAAAGATTCTTTTTAGGTGCACCGAAAATAAAATGTTTGATTGTAGATTGTTTGGAAGCAAGATTCATTTTAGGTGCACAAAAGACAAATATTTTCTATGCTAAGAAATCCCTGCAAAAAAGATGTTAGTAACTTCTAGATTGTGCCCTGAGATGATTTGAAATATGCTGCGAAATAGAGACCAAACCCTGCAGAGACCCCTAAGCTAGTACAAAAAAATAGTGCTAAAATAGAGGTAAGATAGCGCTAATACAGAAGATAGTGCTAATATAGAAAATAATGCCAATACAGATGCAATATAGCGCTAATAAACAAAATAGCGCCAATACAGATGCCAGATAGCGCTAATATAGATGCAAGATACTGTTAATACAAACAATAGTGCCAATATAGAAGCAAGATAGCGCTAAACTGTGTTTCTGTCTTAGTTTTCAGTCTGCCATGAGGAAGATAGCACCGAACTGGGTGATAGCGCTGATACGGCACCGAGTTTGGTCAATGGATGATTTTAGGAAAATTTTTCCATAGTTTCCCCTTGTTCATTCAAGATTCCTGCAAAAATAGAGAGCAAAGAGACACAAAAATAGTGGGAAGATTGTTAAGAAGAGACATGTGAGATGTGTGAGCAGAAGTTAGAATAG
Source organism: Cunninghamia lanceolata (assembly GCA_027924645.1). Taxonomy (NCBI): domain Eukaryota; kingdom Viridiplantae; phylum Streptophyta; class Pinopsida; order Cupressales; family Cupressaceae; genus Cunninghamia; species Cunninghamia lanceolata. The sequence continues at coordinate 4,081,254 of BSBN01000165.1, read as the reverse complement.
AAAATGCTTGGTAGAAATGGCGCTAAAACAGTAGATAGCACTAAAACACGCCAAGGATAGCGCCACTGCGCAGGATGGATGGCATTGCACCTGCAAAAAACACATCCTAAGCAAAGAAACTCACACAAATAGATTAGATTTAGACCTTGTGGGTCCCACCGGGCATGCCAAATGTGATCAGTGAAATTGAAATGAAGGTTAAAACTAATCAAATACAAAATAGAATGATTATACCTTCATGAAGACCTCACAAATCCATGCGGGAAGGAGATGCACCCAAGAGTCTCCTCAGATTGTTCCCATGATAACTGAAATGTATGCAGATTACTCAAGTGCTCAACACAATGTGAATGAGATTAGATGATGGATTGATAGACTAGATGAGATTGAGACAATATTTTGACATTAGGATGGTAGGATGAAGAGGATTGTGGAGTGATTTTGGCAGAGTTTTGATGCATGAAGTGGTCTCTCCAAAATGGCTTGGAGAGGGTCCAATTTATAGAATTTTGGAGATGAGGATGGAGGGTGAGGATTCATTTGATGAGATCAAGGGCTAGGAATAAAAGTGAATCTTTTATTCCTAGTGGATGAATTAATAATTCCCATTTTGGGAAGAGTGGAGGATAGTGGATGAATAAATAATTCATCTTTAGGAAGAGTGGAGGAGTGTGGGGGACAACTGAATTTTAAATTCAGTGAGTGGATGAGAGTGGGGGACAACTGAATTTTAAATTCAATGAGTGGATGAGAGTGGGGGACAACTGAATTTTAAATTCAGTGAGTGGATGATAGTGGGAGACAAGGTTAATTAAGTGTTATCTTAATTAACTTAAGTCTAGATTAATTAGATAATTAGGATTTATCTTATTAACAGGGATTAGGGAAATGGATAAATCATCTAAATAAATATTAGCAATATTCATTTAATTGATAGGATAGGGTTGTAAGGTTAAATGGATTATTAGGTGAATTAATTGATCACCAGGGATATGCAGATTGGGGGAATGGATTAGTGCGAGGTACGGAAAATTGGTTTGTAGAGCAGTCCAATTTTAGGTGTCTACACACACACACACACACACACACACACACATATATATATAATTAGGATAGTGTTTGATTTGATTGGTTTGGTGTATCCTCCTTTCACCCTAAAGCATTCAAGGACCTTAGGTAATTCAATTTGACAAAATAAACTCCACTCATCATTGTAGTTCTGTTCCATCATATACATTTTCCAATAAATACAATCAATACGATTATATATATATATATATAATTTTAAAAACTAAGTTATCAAATGATATAATCAAATACAGTCATAAACTATTTTGTTTCCAGACAATAAAAATTACAAACAGTATATCTATTTGCTATCAAATGATATAATCAATTACAATCATAACCATTCTATTTTCAGACAATAAAAATTATAGTCAATATACATCTATATGCAGAGGAAATGAAATTCGTATATATATATATATATAATATAGATATATTCATATATATATATATATATAAACTAATGTTCAGAGGACTGTCAGCACCCAAGCGCTACAAGAGCAGCGATATCAATTTTATGCTAAATAGTTATGAGGGTTTTAGCTATATAAATATACATAATGCAAGGAAAACATTTGAAATGAAATTAAATAGTGATAAAATCAAGGCCGTCATCGCCAAATGGGGTTGTAGTCCCTAAGGGACTACGACACCATTTGGTGATGCAATGCCTTTGCTGTCCTCCAACGGCCTTAGTGCCATATATGCAAAATAGTCATTCCATAATATAAAATCAATCCAAGATAAAACACAATCACTCCAACTTAAAATACATTCGATCTAATATAAAATTCAATTGATTCAACATGAAATATAGTCAATCCAACATAAAGTATAGTCAATCCAATATAAAATGTATTGATCATTATATATATATATATCGAAACAAAACATTTCTTTCACAATGCTACAGCCAATTGCATGTATTTCTATATATCAATTTCAGACAAAGGATCATGGTTTTTGCACATAAGAAAAGATGCATACAGACACAACCACAGATGATCTAAAATAAGAACCTAGAATTTGCTCCCTATCCAATCGAATGCTTGAATCCCATAGATTTTTACAACAGCTTCCTGATCTAAACTATTCCCTCTTTTTGTCCCAAAAATGCTTCCACAATTTCCTTTTTGTTTTGAATGCAATTTTTAGAGATGAAGAGCTTCCTCTCTTTTTGAGAATGCAAGATGTTAAATAGGAGTTTTGGTGACCAAGAAATGAATTATAATTCCTCTTTTATTGTTTTCTCTTCCTCAAGTGTTTCGTTTTCTAGAGCTTTTATTTTCCTAAATTAAGTTTTTGTTTCAAAATCATGTTTTATTCTATTTCTAGTTCTAAAATATTATTAAAGTAATTTACATATTTATCACAGTGTATCTATAAAACTAATAATTAAATAGAATATGATTGTTTTCTAAATAAAAACAAATTAAATAACTAATTCAATTATTCTATTTTCTAAACACTCACAATATTTAAATAACAATGAATTAAATAATCTAATTAAATCACCATTAACTAACTATGCGATAAAATCATATAATTTAAATAAAATAAAAAATGCAATTTAAATTAAACTATTAAATCGTTTAATATGCGACATATGCAGCTACATGACACTATGTGAAGTGTGTGAATGATATCCCTCCATCTTAACCCTGCCAGGATGGTAATCTCCTTTTCCTCAATGACACTCTTGTCTTTGACAATCCTGCAATTTAGAATAAACTTCAATTTCCCATCAATAGGTTATTAACCAATAGCTGAAGCATAGCCGAAGCACTACTACCATAATATAACATTCATTTCATTTCATCTTTCCATATTAAGAATAATCATTCATCCTTCAAAATGATAAATTATATATCTAACACACATAATTATCCATAGATTGTTTCCATATAAAGCAACCACAGATAGTATCAAAGTTTGAGACATGACACTATTATAGGTAGGAGTCCTAAGTAGTGAGAGAGCTTGAAGTTACGAAAAGATTAAGAGTGTGATGTGGATTGTAAATTGAGGTGAGATTGTAGTAGCAGATGAAATGGGTATAGTCATAAGGAAGAAGCCTATGATTTGGGAAGCGTGGAGATGGTATGAAGAAAATAAGACATGGAGGATGATTAAAAATATAAACAAGCGATTGGATAAGCTGGAAAATTTGGAAACACAAATGAGTGAATGAAAAGACATGACCAAAAAAAGATGAGAATGGAGTGAACAACGAAGAGCCTGCAATAGAGGTAGTTGAAGAGGAGAAAAATGAAGATACAGTTGTGGAATGCGTAGAGGTTGCAGTAGTAGAGCATGGTGAGGATGATGATTTGTTGGCACAAATTTTAGTGATAGAGAAAGAATGGTTAGAGAAGATTGCAATGATTGAGGGTGAGAAACTTGTTGCAACAGATAAAGGTGAGAAGATAAACATGGCAGCGAAAGATGATGAAGAGGTAAGTTTTAATTTTTTTGCAAATTGTGATGAGAAAGTTAGAGATTATGTAGTTGTAGATTGGTGTGTGGATAGTGCATATTTTCTTGTAGAGGTTGTGGAGGATGATGCAAGTGGAATTTGGTGGAGGTGGTTGGTTTGTGTTGGGTTGGATCCCATGAAGGAGGAGAGGAGGTAGGGAGTCTTTGGTGGAGAAGGATGACATATGGTGGATGTGAATCCATGAGAGGAGAGAGGAGTGGTGAATGGAGTTGTGGGAGGAGGATGATGCGTGTGCCAACGAGATGTTGGAAAAAGAGGAAGAAGACATAACCTGTGCACATGACTCAGCAATGGAGTTTGCTATAGGTTGGTGGAAACCTAAAAGGGTAGTTCTACTACTCTACTTTACTTTGTGAGCCCGTGCTCACAAACTTTCTACTTGGCATGTCTGATGTAGGAGCACCCGTGCGCACTTACAATTGACATCAACCAAAAAAATTATAGTTATTTATTTTAGTTTTGGTTTTCTTAGGTTTTTTTTAGCCTCTCATAGCATTAGCAACACATGGTGTGGTCAGATTGGCAGGAAACTAGTTTTCACCGATTGTTGTATTCGGTGCATTCCAAACCATTTTGGATAGTATAGAAATATAATTTCCATATTGTTCATATGGATCCCTCTTATGATTCCTTTTTCTCATATGAGATTTGATCATGGGTAAATTAGATTTGATTATCTGACTCCTGTTGCCACCTGGCATCCTAGGAGACAACGCCTATAGCCCTCCGAGCTAACCCGCAACGGCTACTTTGCTCTCCAACTGCTTATAAAAAGTAAATAGACAACCTTCATGAAAACAATTGTTTGGGAATATTGGAGAAGTTTGGTTGCAAAATCTCTTAGATGCATATTATTGGATCTATTTCTAAATTATTGGTGAAGGTTTCAAGATTGAATTCTTTTTGGTTTTCAAGATTTAATCATTTTCTGTCCAGCATTGGTGATTTGGAGAAAGTTTAAAATTTTAGGTTTTTGGAAGGTTGAGATAGAATGACTTGGTGGAAGGTGTGGGAATTATGATGTAATCTTTAAGAAAGTTTTCAGATAGTTTTTAGGTTTTGATAAAAAGTTATAAAGGAAGTCAATTTTTAGCCTCCTATCATAGTTCCAGACTTTGATAGTTTGGGGTTCATTTTGGCCCACTAATAGTTTTATTGTGGTCTAACTAGTATTGGCTCAATGGAATGGAAATTATCTAATTCTTTATGAGATTTCATTGATAAATGGTGTCCTTGGATGTTTTAACATAGGTACATAGGTGTTTGATATAATTTTTTCAATATATTACTCTAATATCCCAATGGAAGCATCATGGAAGAATCTTCAGAGGCAAATGTATTTTATTGTCAATATTAAGTGGATGGTGGAGTTATTGAACCTCAATATGTTGTGTTGGAGAGAGAAGGAATCTAACTAAAAGTCATACGAATAAACTAGTGAGTTGAATAAAATACATTTCCACATAGAAATTTGAAGTGCGGAAATAAAATTCCATCATGGCATTAGTCTCATTTAATATTCTAATTAGAATCAAAGACAAAAAAGGATGGTGCCTCATATGTCCTTTTGAAATGAAGCGACATGAATCTATGATGCAAAAAGAGGAAGAATTAGCAAACAGATAATGGGAAAAAGGAGAAACCAAATTGGAGGGAAAATCAAATGGGAGAGGGAGCATTGCCTGTGTTATGGTGAGATGGAGGGTATTCACTGTCATTGGAGGATTCCCCATCAGTGAAAAGAAAAAGATAGAAATAAATGAAAAACCAGAGTAAAAGTGGTGTAGGGCACCTAGGAGCACCTTGGTTCCCAAAGGCATTTTGATGCATTTTGAGAAGTTATGTTTTTTGTTCAATGTGTTTTGTAATAAGGCTTTTAGCCATTGTTGTTTGGTCCATTTTGTATGGTCAAGAGGTTTGGGGTGACTATATAAACCTCAAATCCTTCTTAGTTCATTTGGACCCTTGTTGTGCTAATTAGGCCTAGAAGGTCTAAGGATTGGTTTTTGAGTTTTTTTGGTTGTTTTAGTGTTTTAGTATATTGGAAGGAGTGTGTTGATCATTTGGACTCCATTGGACAAGCCAAACAAATCAACCTCCTTGTGTTAATGCAAAACACCATAGTTGTCAAAGGTGTTATGTGTTGGGTTGGTTCAAAAACCACTTTGGACAGTTGAATGCTATTGCAGAAGTTGGAAACTGACTTGTATGGGTTAATATGGTGGATATCTAACTCCAGTACGGAGGAAGAGTTTTTGTATGCAATTTTGGGCACAAAAATCAAGAATTTAACTATTTTTCTGAAGAAAATGTGTTTTTGTACGGACTGTACAAATTTTCTAGGGGTGTAAATGCACTTTTTCTAAAATTTCTTGGAGTTAGGGTTCCAATGAAACTAGTTTGATGTCCTGAAGTGGTTAGGATCAAAAGTTATTGATTTTTCTTTCAAAATAGGTCCAGAAACCTTGTTTTCTAGGGCAGCCATAGAAATCCGGCCCTAGAATGCATTCCCACTAGTGAGAATTCACAAAAACTGGTGAAATGTAGGCTAGGGATATGTACTATAAGATTCCAAAAGATTTTTGTCGGGAAATGTAGTCTTCTATTTTTAATTTGATGCCCTAGGTCAAGTATTACCATGTATTTGGCATGTTTTATGCTATTTGTTGTTGTAGGTGACAGAATCCAGACAAGGTGAATGAAAGAATGGTGGTTTTGTGTTGTAGGGACCTAGTAGAGACATTCTAAATTCCTTCCCCTAACCTATGAACCCAATTTAAACCCTTTGCTTTGTAACCCAGGCCTAAAGTGATCAATTAGGCCTAGAGACCTAGTGGGGATTTTGAACTATTGGAGTAGAGTTGGGATTGGAGATTTGGAGGTTTGTTAGGGTGCCCTGAAGGGTGTTCAATTCCATCATTTTTTTGCCTAGTCCTTTGAGATTTTGTCATTTGGTGTGAAGAAAACTAGTAGAAGAGAGCTAGTAGCCTCACTAGGCCTAGTCAAGGTTAGAGGGTTGTGTGAAGTTGGGAACGAAACCAACTGTTGGAAAGGTGTTTGCAGACCTTCCATAAGGTGTAGAAACAGTCTCAAGGGTTAGACAATAGCCTAGACCACAAATACATAATTTGCACTTGGTGAGTGGCTTTGCTTGGTTGAAGGCTAGGTGAGTGGGTGAGTGGGTAGTAAACCATTGTGTTGTTGCTTCCCTTGTGCTACTCTGCATCAAGTGGTATTAGAGCTATCAAAGAGATGGGAGATAGAGAAGAAGAGGAGGAAGTCCCTTCAAGAGTGACTAATGCTGAGTTGGCAAAGATAGTGAGAGAGCAAGCAGTCAAGAACAAAAGGATGGAGGCTGAGATAGAAAAGTTGAAGAAAGACAAAGACAAGAAGAAGAAGCTATAGGTCATCTTGGATTTAGATGAAGAGGATCAAGATGAGGAAGAAGAAGTGCCAATGGAAGAGCCACAAGGAGGCATGTCAGAGAGACAATTCCTAGATGCACTTCGAAAGTTGAGTAGGAAGGACACTAAGGCAGACTTACCTATGTTTCCTGGTAAGATGAATCCAGAGGAGTGCCTTGATTGGATTGAGGCAATGGAGAACTATTTTTAATGTGAAGAAGTGGTAGAAAATCAGAAAGTGAAGATTGCCAAATCAAGAATGAAAGGGCTAGCCTTGAGTTGGTGGAATTTTATTCAAAATGAGAGGATAGAAGATGATAGGAATCCTAACTCTACATGGAGAAAGATGGTACTTGAAATCAAGAAGCAATTTGTCCCTAAGGATTATGAAGTCTACTTGAACAAGAAGTTGCACAACTTGAGACAGAAGGACATGGACATGAGCACCTACACAGAGGAGTTTCACAAGATGACATTGAAAGCCAAGATGCCTGAGAATGAAAAATAGAAGCTTGCAAGGTATCTCAATGGCCTTAAGTTCTCCATTCAAGATGAATTAACTCTCTTTAACCCGGAGACAGTCCATAAGTGCTTTCAAATGGCACTGAGGATTGAGGATAAGCAGAGAAGAAAAGGGGATTTTGGCAGCAGCATTAGAGGTAGAGGAAATCAGAACTTTAGGGGCAGGGGCAGATTCCAAAACAGAGATAATTTCTCTAGACTCCAAGGTGGCAGATCACAAGAAGGCAACCAAGGGCAGGCTGATAAAAATAGTGCTGATAAGGGTCAGTTTAGGGGTAGAGGTCCCAATGTGTTTATTGGAAGGTGTTTCTCTTGCAATCAGATTGGACATCAGTCCTTTAGATGCCCAGAGAAGATTGGAAACACTGCTGCAAATCAGAAAGAAAGAAGAGTACAACTCCTTCAAGAAGAGGACTATCAAAGAACCACAAGTTACCAAATAGCCTCTTCCAAGTCTGCAGCACTTGAGAGTAGAGAATGCATCATGTTTAATAGATCCCTCATCATGCCAGCCACCAAGGAGCAGCCCCAAAGAAACAACTTGTTCAGAACCACTTGCAAGGTGAAAGGAAAAGTTTGCAAGGTAATAGTAGATTCAGGTTCCTCTGAAAATTTGGCTTCTAATGAAATGGTGACTAAGTTAGGATTGGAAAGAATGCCTCATCCTAACCCCTATAGAGTCTTTTGGCTAACCAAGGAACAACAAATTGTGGTGAAAGAGCAATGTTGGGTTGAATTCAAGATAGGTGAATATCATGATAAGGTTCTTTGTGAGATAGTGGATATGGATGCATGCCACCTTCTTCTTGGAAGGCCTTGGCAACATGACACAAGTGCCCAACATGATGGTAAGAACAATGTAATTCATTTGTCCAAGAATGGTGAAAAGTTTACAATGACTCCTTTGATTGATGATTGCAAAGAGAAAGTCATTTCTAATTCAGTTATGTTGGTAGGTGAAAAAGAGTTTTTGGCTAACCTCAAGGAAGAGAAAGTGCCATGTTTTGTAGTAATCATCAAGCCTAAGGATGTGAATCCCAAGAAGGTCAAAGTGCAGCAACCTCTTAGGAGGATTGGACCAAAGGAAGTGGAAGAACTATTGGAGAGGTTTTAGGATGTGATAGCCGATGAAGGCAAGGATGCCCTTCCACCAAAGAGGGAGATTAGTCATTGCATTGATCTCATCCCTGGATCCACCCTACCAAACTAAGCAACATACAAGTTGACCCCAGAGAAAAATGTTAAAGTGGCAAGACAAATCCAAGACTTATTGGATAGAGGACTTATTAGGAGTATTAGTCCATGTGCAGTACCTGCAGTACTTGCACCCAAGAAGGAAGGAACATGGAGACTATGCATTGATTCCAGGGCCATCAACAAGATTACTATCAGGTATAGGTTTCCAATGCCTAGAATAGAAGATTTAATGGATTTCTTGGGCAAGGCTAAGTATTTTACCAAGATAGATCTAAAAAGTGGTTATCACCAAATTAGGATAAGGGAGGGGGATGAGTGGAAAACTGCCTTCAAAACCAATGAAGGACTATTTGAATGGGTTGTCATGTCTTTTGGCTTGTCAAATGCACCAAGCACCTTCATGAGATTGATGAATGAAGTGCTAAAACCTTTCTTTAACAAGTTTATTGTTGTATATTTGGATGATATACTAATTTTTAGTGATAGCAAGGAAGACCACATAAGGCATATCCATCAAGTGCTCAGGAGGCTTCAAGAGGAGAAGTTGAGAATCAATCTTGACAAATGTGTCTTCCTACAAGAAGAGTTGATATTTTTGGGGCTTGTCATCTCCAAGGGCAGCCTAAAAATGGATCCAAGTAAGGTTACAGCCATTCTTAATTGGCCAACACCTACAACAGCCTCGGAGGTAAGGAGTTTCCATGGTTTGTGTAGTTTTTATAGAAAGTTCATTAGAGGGTTTAGTGGCATTTGTGCTCCACTTGTTGACATCATAAAAGGGGGCAAGAAATGTGTATTTGTGTGGACAAATGAGGCCACTCAAGCCTTTGAACTGTTAAAGAAAAAAATTTCAGAAAAACCAGTCCTAGTGCTACCTAATTTTGACAAGGTCTTTGTGGTAGAGTGTGATGCAAATAAGAGGGCTGTTGGGGGAGTCTTAAGTCAAGATGGGAGGCCTGTAGCATTCTTTAGTGAGAACTTAAATGAGGCAAAACAAAACTACTCCACCTACGATCTAGAGTTATATGCCATGGTTCAGTCATTGAGGAAATGGAGACACTACTTATTGCCAAAGGAATTTATAGTTTTTACTGATAACCATGCATTAAGCTTCTTGAACAGACATCAAAACTTGAATCACAGACATGTCAAGTGGATGGAGTACATCCAAGCATACACCTTCTCCATAAAACATAAGAAAGGAGTGGCCAATAAGGTAGCCGATGCCTTAAGTAGGAGGAATCTTGTTGTGCAGACCATACAGTTGGAAAGTATAGGTATTCAAGCCATCAAAGATTAGTATGCAACAGATGAGGACTTCAAAGAACCATACCTCTCTTGCAAGGCAATGACAGGAAGGTATAATACTAATTTTTCTAATTTTTTGTTGCAAGATGGATATCTTTTCAAGGGTAGCATGTTGTGTATCCCAAGAGGGTCTATTAGAGAGAATATAATCAAGGAAAAGCACTGTGGCAGCATGTCAGGTCACTTTGGTATTGATAAGACCCTAGAATTGGTTAGGAGGTACTATTTTTGGCCAAAATTGCCAACCGATGTAAGGAAGTTTGTTGAAACTTATCAAATTTGCCAAAGAGAAAAGGGGCATACCTCAAATGTAGGTTTATACACTCCTCTACCTATTCCTTCAAAGCCTTGGGATTCCATAAGCATGGACTTTGTACTTGGTTTGCCTAGGACAAAGAATGGGTATGACAACATTTTTGTGGTTGTAGATAGGTTCTCAAAAATGGCTCACTTCATCCCATGTAGAACCACACATGATGCCTCACACATAGCCAGTCTTTTCTTCAAAGAAATAGTTAGGTTACATGGTTTACCTTTGTCAATCATCTCAGATAGAGACCCCAAGTTCATAGGACACTTCTGGAGGACACTATGGAAGAGACTAGGTACAAATTTGTCCTTATCATCTGCCTATCACCCTCAGTCTGATGGACAAATAGAGGTGATTAATAGGTCACTTGGCAACCTCCTAAGATGCCTAACCAAGGAGAAGGGTGCTAGTTGGGATTCAATTTTGGCTCAGGCAGAGTTCTCATACAATGACACTATCAATAGAAGCACCGGCCTATCTCCTTTCCAAATTGTTTATGGCACTCACCCAAGGGGTATTTTGGAACTTAGGGAGGTTAAAGGAATGGAAAATAGTAGTTCCTTGGTTGAAGACTTCATTCAAGTCATGAAAGATGTCCATGAACAAGTACAACATAAATTGTTGTCCACTTCACAGAAGTACAAACAGCTTGCTGACAAGAAAAGAAGGGATTTGCAGTTCAAGGAAGGTGATTTGGTAATGGTCCATCTAAAGAAGGAGAGGCTCTCTATAGGTAAACATACCAAGCTACTCATGAAGAAGATTGGGCCTTGTGAAGTGCTCAAGAAATGTGGAGAAAATGCATATAAAATCAGACTTCTGGATGGCATTGCTTTGTCTCCAATTTTTAATGTTTCAGACCTTTATCCCTATAAAGGATCTGATCCTCAGACTACTGTTGAAGAAGATCAAACTAATCAGACACTCCAGGAACTCATTCCTTCATCTCCAACTCAGATTGAGTGCATTTTGGACAAGAGGATTGCAAAACAAACTAGAAGGCACACCTATCATGACTATTTGGTGAAGTTGCTAAACAAACCTTAGGAGGATGCCACTTGGATGAGCAAAGCAGACATTGAGAAGGTAGGTTTCACATTTGACAGCATTCCAACTCAAGAGACTTGAGTTCTCTTTGATAGTGGGTGTATGGTGCAGGGCACCTAGGAGCACCTTGGTTCCTAAAGGCATTTTGGTGCATTTTGAGAAGTTATGTTTTTTGTTCAATGTGTTTTGTAATAAGGTTTTTAGCCATTGTTGTTTGGTCCATTTTGTATGGTCAAGAGGTTTGGGGTGACTATATAAACCTCAAATCCTTCTTAGTCCATTTGGACCCTTGTTGTGCCAATTAGGCCTAGAAGGTCTAAGGATTGATTTTCAAGTTTTTTTGTTTGTTTTAGTGTTTTAGTATGTTGGAAGGAGTGTGTTGATCATTTGGACTCCATTGGACAACCCAAACAAATCAACCTCCTTGTGTTAATGCAAAACACCATAGTTGTCAAAGGTGTTATGTGTTGGGTCGGTTTAAAGACCACTTTTGGTAGTTGAATGCTATTGTAGAAGTTGGAAACTAACTTGTATGGGTTAATATGGTGGATATCTAACTCCAGTACGGAGGAAGAGTTTTTGTATGCAATTTTGGGCACAAAAATCAAGAATTTGACTATTTTTCTAAAGAAAACATGTTTTTGTACGGACTATACAAATTTTCTAGGGGTACAAATGTACTTTTTCTAAAAGTGCTTAGAGTCAGGGTTCCAATGAAACTAGTTTGAGTTCCTTAAGAGTTCAAGATCAAAAGTTATTGATTTTTCTTTCAAAACAAGTCCAGAAACCCTGTTTTCTAGGGCAGCCATAGAAATCTGGCCCTAGAATGCATTCCCACTAGTGAAAATTCACAAAAACTAGTGAAATGTAGGCTAGGGATATGTACTATAAGATTCCAAAAATTTTTTGTCAGGAAATGCAGTCTTCTATTTTTAAATTGATGCACTAGGTCAAGTATTACCATGTATTTAGCCTATTTTATGCTATTTGCTATTGTAGGTGATAGAATCCAGACAAGGTGAATGAAAGAATGGTGGTTTTGTGTTGTAGGGACCTGGTAGAGACATTCTAAATTCCTTCCCCTGACCTATGAACCCAATTTGAACCCTTTGCTTTGTAACCCAGGCCTAAAGTGATCAATTAGGCCTAGAGACCTAGTGGGGGTTTTGAACTGCTGGAGTAGAGTTGGGATTGGAGATTTGGAGGTTTGTTAGGGTGCCCTGAAGGGTGTTCAATTCCATCATTTGTTTTCCTAGTCCTTTGGGATTTTGTCATTTGGTGTGAAGAAAACTAGTAGAAGAGGGCTAGTAGCCTCACTAGGCCTAGTCAAGGTTAGAGGGTTGTATGAAGTTGGGAACCAAACCAACTATTGGAAAGGTGTTTGCAGACCTTCCATAAGGTGTAGAAACAGTCTCAGGGGTTAGACAATAGCCTAGACCACAAATCCATAATTTGCACTTGGTGAGTGGCTTTGCTTGGTTGAAGGCTAGGTGAGTGGGTGAGTGGGTAGTAAACCATTGTGTTGTTACTTCCCTTGTGCCACTCTGCATCAAAAAGAGATGGAGAAGGTTTGGTGTCCTAATAGAAAAGAACAAGATGAGAATAAAAAAATTGAATGTGTGAGAGGGGGTTGTGACCAAAAAGAGAAGACAAAGGTAGAAGAAGGTCGATGACTGTGAGAGAGGAATACAAATTGCAACAAGAATGTGTGGAATGATCAGCTAGGAGGAAACAAAAGTGAAGGGAAAGGAAGCATTTATTGTATCACAGTAATGTGAATACTATGGTGAAGTGAAGATGAATGTTTGAGTCTACAAGATGAAGTCTTGAGAGGAGGGAAACTATGCATAATTTTGGAGAGGACTTCTCTTTGGGGCATTATAATTGTAGATTTGAAGTACCAGGTTGCTACAAAGGTGCAGACCTTGATGAAGTAATTGTCACCAGCCAATAAAGAAATTTAGAGGAGCTATATAGAGGGAGATAGATTTGTTTGTCTGAGTGTAAAGCAAGACATGGAGATCCCTTGTATTGTAATATGTTTTGATAATTGAAAACAAATAAAAATATGTTGTAATATGAGTTTTGTTTATCTAAATAGAGAGTCTCTATTTTGTGTGATATGAATTGTGTGAGTTTGTGTGTAGAAGTGTTATGTTTTGCTGAGAGGGTAGGTTTTTTTGCTTCAATTTATTAGCCTTAGATATTTTATAGGGTACATTCAGCTACTCTGCAATTTTGTGAACTTGAACCTTGAAACCCACTAGTACTTTTCCCCAAAGTTTTGATCCTCTACTATGTGTGACATCTAAAGTGATATTTATGATTATTACCATCTTTATTTTAAATCTATAATTTGTGTGTAGTCTCATTGTTTACCTTTCTACTTTGATTTTATTTATCAATTCACAATTTGGAATAACCCTATGCCTCCATGTCTATATGGTTATAAGTGTAATACTATGTCAAACTTTTATAAAGGAAATGGACAACACCACTCTAACTTTTTAACTTGAAGCACTTGAGTCTGACATATATGTTTTGAATTTTAAGATGATGTAAACTGATGAAATGTAGAATTTTTAGTTTAGATTATGTTTGCAATTTTTAAGTTTTAATAAGTTATTTAGATATAGTTCTTTATAAAATTGACATTATAATTTAATTGCAGAAAATGAGGTTAAGGGTCCACTTTTTTAATCGTAAATTTCATTATCTTATTTTTTTTCCATTTTGTTAACTTGAAGCTTTAGTACATGTAGTAATCTTTTTAAAATAAATGTTTAAAGTTACTCATAATTTGGAAATCCAATAGTTTCAATGGGCCTTCACTTTATGTATTGACTATTTATTAAAAATAGAAAGGAAAAAAATCTTGAAAATAATTCTCTCCTTTAGTGCACCTTATTTTTCTTAATTTTTAAAAATAGATTTTAGTATCTAATTAGCTCTATGTTTGGATATAATGATCTACTTGTACTGAACTTAAAAAGGCAATTACTAATTGTAATTATTTTTGTTTTGAAATCTATGTTTTTAGATCTACCAAACAACATTTTTAGAGTTTTAGATATATATGTAACATGGAAAATTGTTGCAAAAAGATAAGGATTTCAATATTTTAAAAAATAGGAAAATTTATGTCACATAGTTATGATTAAAACTATTAAATTAAAGAGTTCTTTGAAAACTTTCCTTTATATATGGTTGTAACCTAAAGTATTCTAGCTAGTATGTTGGGCTTCATATAGGCACTATGGTGTTCTAGCAAAAAACATTTTGGCTACAAATAGTTCAAGCTACAACACCTTAGTTGTCATAAAGTGGCATAGAAATTTGAACTTTCAGCCATATTTAGGGTTATTTTTTAATTCTAAATCAAATATGTAACATCAAAAATTGCATACCCTTCCAATTTCACGCTATATTTTGGCCTTGCTTTAGTGTCCATTCCCTTAGTCTATTTGTAGGCTTGCATTAGCCTTTTCACTCTCATGGTGCTTAGGCCTTCTTTTTAGTGTTGTCCTTTTGTCAAATTTTATTGTCACTTTTGTGTTATCCATATGATTTTCTTGTGTCATTATTATTGAGCCTAAATTATCTAGATGCTAGTGCTTCATGTGGACATTTGTGTGATGCACTAGCTATTGCAAATATGTGCCTAAGTGGTGTTGTCATTGATGTCAACATATCCTTGTTGCCATTGGTGTCAACTATATCATATTTTTACTGCCTATGTAGAAGACTGGATTGTTGAGGATATTGAGAAAATTAATGAGGATCAATGTATATGAACCATATGGCTGAGTAGAGGATTGTTTGAAGAAGCTCCAATTAAGCTTTGAAGGGTTCGCATGAAGATTTGAAGAAGCTATGGCCATCTAAGTAGAACCAGTTTTACAGTGTTCAGAAGAGACAAAGCGATAGGAAAGAGGTCCAGATTGTTCTAGATATGTCAAATGATGATCTGTGGATCTTGAGGCATGTTTGGGAAGTCATTGTGTGTATCATCCGTTCAAGTGGTTCGTGGTTTGGAGGTTCACAAGCAATCTTTCTAAAGTGACAGTCATGGCAGACAATGTTCTTAAGGTTCTGGAGGAAGATGCAAGTGATTCTGATGACTTGGAGGAGTGCAACTCTTTTTGTTAAATTCAATGTGCTTGTGGAAGTCTCTGGATTGTATGACTGCTATGTTGGAGGTCCGCATTGAAGTTTGAGCTTGTCAATAAAGATTTCCTTCTTGGTGTTGTTGTTCTTCCCAGTCTTGCCTGACCAGATGATTCAAATGTGTTGCAGATGAGCTAAGAGCATTTCTATGGAGCATGGTGTGTTGATTAATGAAGATTTGAGTCCCATTTATGTTTGGCTGACAGCTTAGTGATTCATATTAAGTCAGATATTTGTAGTGACAACCTTAATGTTCATTCCAAGGTTGACAAAGCGTATAAGTACTTGTTGATGAGTTGCGAAAAACTATCCTTGTGCGACAATAATATAATTTGAAGAAAGGATCAAAGGTAGAGCATAGCCGAGGAGAAGCAAAAGAACAAGAGCTATTTTGATGAAGAGTTAGAAAAGAAGTATTTGGAGAAAAGCAAAAGTTTTGTGAGCACTCAAATAAACTGAACCAGGCATGAAGGAGATGCTATTTATCAGTAAATTCTTTCTGTATTAAACATAAATTTTGTAGGCAGTGAGCCTCTACTGAGTAGTGAGCTCTGAGCAGTGAGCCCGAAGGCATGTGCCTTCTCTTTTCTTCTAAGTACTTTTAACATGGTATGAATCTTGTGGGTTAACCCCCACCATGGTTTTCCCTTAACTGGGTTTCCACATAAAAATCTTGGTGTTATATGTGTTAAGTTTATTTCTACTCCTGTGTTGTTGATTCATGCTTTAACGTTTTCATTATTGATCTAATTGTAATTTAATAAAGAAGATTAAAAGTAGAAAAGGTTAAATTTACAAGACAACTGATTCACTCCCCCCTCTCAGTTGTCTGGACTATTTCCAACAATTGGTATCAGAGCTAGATCCTCTAAAAGAAGCTTGATCACTTGAGGAGATCCAAGATGTTGACCTACAAGAAGGATAGTCTGAGATCTGATGGAACAAATTATTCTATTTGGAAGAGTCACATGGAGTGTCATTTGCAATGCAAGGGTGATGCTTATTGGGTGATAACCAATGATGAGTATAAACCTCTGGAGAAAGGTCCTTCAACTCCAGATCAACTCAAAGATGCTGAAAACAACCTTTGAGTTAAAGAAGCCTTATTTAGTGCCTTGACTGATTCAAAAATGACAAATGTCTTTGGACTAAAAAATACTCATGAAATCTAGAAAAAGTTGGAGAATTTGTATGAAGGCAATGCATTTGTTAAATGTACCAAGCTACAATGTTTGAGAGGAAAATTTGAAAATCTAAGGATGAGTGAAGATGAAAACATCACAATCTACATGCAAAAGATAAATGAACTTGTGTGTGGTATCAGGTGTGCTGGTGGAACTTTGGAAGAATCATAGATTGTAGCAAAAGTGCTTAGATCTTTACCTAATTCATACAAACATAAGGTTGCTTCTATACAGGAGATCAGCTGGTTGGCAAAATTTCATCTTTTGAATTAAGTGAGTTTGGTGATTATCTTCCTGAGTTTGAATATGCATTTAAGGCTAGTGTATATGGAAACAAAGATATAATCTGGGTGAAAGCTCTTTAACAAGATCAAATAGATTTGTGAAAGCAAGGAAGGATCTTGAAGATGATGAAATTGAGACTTCAGATTTTGAAGTTCTTATTGCCAAGAGGATCCGGTAAGTATGAAGAAAAGTTGCCACTCAAATGTTTTTCTTGTAATAAGATTGGTCATTTTACCTCAAGATGTCCGGAGAGGTTTTCAAAACCAAACCCTAACAGATATAAAGGTTAGAAGAAATGTTACTATGTCTAAGAAGCTGGTGGAGTCATAGATGATGAATCTGATCATGGAGGTTCCACTGAAAATGATTGGGTGTTTATTGCTATCAAAGAAGAAGATATGATGTCTACTGAATCTGCTAGTTGTGAAAATGTGGAAACTGCCTTGGCTACTCAAATTGTTGAAAAGGATGAATGGATGATCGATAGTGGATGTTCTTATCATATGACTGGTGATAAAAGTAAGTTTCTAAGCCTTGAAAAAGATGAAGCTGGGCTTGTAAAATTTGGAGATAACTCATCTAGTAGAATCCGTGGCAGAGGATCCATCTCTTTTGATGGTAAGAATAACACCAATGATGTTCTGTATGTGGAAGAGCTGAAGCATAATCTTCTTAGTGTTGGATAGTTGGTCGACAAGGGTTATGATCTCTAATTCAAGGATGGCAAATGTAAAATCTTGGAAAGGTTCAGAACTGAAATTGCATCTGGTACACAAACTAGAGGTAACATCTTTCAATTGAGTAGTTCTAGTAACAGTTGTTTGATTTCTCAGATAGATTAAAGTTGGTTGTGGCATAGGAGAATGGGTCATGTGAATTTTGATAACATTGTCAAGTTAAGTTCTACTCAGGTTGTGAGAAATTTTCCAAGACTTGTGAAACCTGATAGTATGTGTAGAGAATGTCAATTGAGTAAATAGAACAAAACATCATTCAAAAGTAAAGAACAATTTTCAAGTGGGTGATTGGAACTTGTGCATACTAATCTATGTGGTCCTGTTAGAATTAGGAGTGTGCAAGGAGAGATATTTTATGTTGCTAATTGATGATTACTCCCAGATGATGTGGGTAGCTTTCTTAAAAGAAAAATTAGAAGCTCTTGACAAATTCACAGTGTTCAAAGTTATGGTGGAAAATGAGATTGGTGTGAAGATAAAGTGTCTGAGATCCAACAGAGGTGGAGAGATTACCTCTGATGAGTTTGATACATTCTATGAAAGGCATGGAATAAAAAGACATTTATCTACTTCTAGGACTCCTCAGCAAAATGGAGTCATAGAAAGAAAGAATCAGACCAATCAAGAAGCTGCCAGGACCATGATGATGGAAACAAATGTTCCACAAGTTTATTGGAGAGAAGTTGTGAGTACTATTGTCTACACTCTTAACCAGGTGCAGATCAAAGGTAATTCTGGTAAGACTCCTTATGAACTTTGGTTTGGTCATCCTCCTACTGTAATATATTTTAGATTTTTTCATAGTAAATGCTATATCAAAAGAGATGAGGATCTAGGCAAGTTTGAAGCAAGAAGTGATGAAGGAATTTTTCTAGGTTACTCTACTCAAAGAAAAGCATACCGGTGCTTCATGAAGAGGTTGAAAAAGATTGTTGAAAGTGCTAATGTTAGAGTTGATGAGAGCAAGGAAGGACATTCTAGGTCTTGCAGATATGATTCTGATGATCAAGATGAAAATCTAAGTCAAGAAAGGCAAGTGCAAACTTAGACTCAGATCTAGATTGATCCAGAAAATCTAGTAATTTAAGAGGTTAGTACAGAAGTTAAGGAACAAGCTCAAGAATCAAAAGTTCAAGCAAATCCCAAAACTCCTAGGTATGTAAGGATGAATCATCCTGAAGATCAAGTCATAGGAGATAGAAATAAAGGTGTTCAAACTAGAAGAAGAATTGCTAAAGATCAAGAAGAGATTTGTCTAATTTCAAAGATTGAACCAAAAATAGTAAGTGAATCCTGCGAAGATGAAAATTGGGTAAAGGCAATGGAAGAAGAATTAATGCAAATTGAAAAGAATCACACATGGGATCTTGTTTCTAGACCTGAGGACAAAAATGTGATTAGAACTAAATGGGTCTTCCGGAACAAACTAAATGAAGATGGTGAAGTTGTAAGAAATAAAGCAAGGTTGGTATGCAAAGGATATTCTCAAGTGGAAGGAATTGATTTTGAAGAAACTTTTGCTCCGGTGGCAAGAATAGAAGTAGTCAGATTATTTCTTGCATTTGCTGCTTATAAAGATTTTAAGGTCTATCAGATGGATGTCAAATCAACATTCCTAAATGGAGAGTTAGAAGAAGAAGTCTACATTGAGCAACCGGAAGGATTTAAGTTGTCTGATCAGAAAGGCATTGTCTATAGATTGAGGAAAGCATTATATGGACTCAAACAAGCCCCAAGAGCCTGGTATGCAAGATTAGATAAGTATCTACTAAAGCTAGGATATAACAAAGGCACTACTGACAGTAATCTTTACTTCAAGATTGATCATGAGAATATTCTAATTGTTGAGGTATTTGTTGATGATATCATTTTTGGTGGAAATGAGAGCATGTACAAAACATTTGCTGATTAGATGCAAAGTGAATTTGAGATGTCCATGTTTGGTGAAATGAACTTCTTTTTAGGTCTACAAATCACTCAGTCAGATAAAGGTATCTTTATATCTTAGTCTAAGTATGTGAAAGAATTGTTGAAGAAGTTTGGAATGGAAGATTCAAAGCCAACAGGTACTCCTATGGTAACTGGATGTAAGTTGAGTAAAGATGATGACTTCCCTAAGGCAAATCAAAAAAGGTATAGGTCAATGATTAGAGGACTGCTCTATCTGACTCAAACTAGACCTAATATCATGAATGTAGTTGGGCTTGTTGCTAGATTCCAAGCTGATCCTAAATAATCCCATGTTGTAGCAGTCAAGAAATTATTAGATATCTCAAAGGGACAATTGATTATGGATTGTGGTATCCAAAAGACAATGACTTTACTCTTCATGCATATATAGATGTTGATTGGGCAGGAGATGTGGATGATAGGAAAAGTACTAGTGGTGGTGCATTTTTCTTGGGAAGTAGATTAGTTTCTTGGTTGAGCAAAAAGCAGGAGGCAATATCCCTATCTATAGCAAAGGTAGAGTATATAGCAGCAGCAAACAATTGTACTCAAGTTCTGTGGATGAAGCAAATGTTGAAGGACATCATAATTGTGTTTGAGGAGCTAGTCACAATCTTCTATGATAACTCAAGTACAATAAGCATCTCAAAGAATCCAGTGTTGCATTCAAAGACAATGCACATATCCATCAAGTTTCATTTCTTGAGAGAGAAAGTAAATGAGAATGAAGTCAAGATGGAGTTTGTATCTTCAAAGGATTAGATTGTGGATGTTTCCACTAAGCCTCTTCCCAAGGATACTTTTGAGTATCTCAGAGAGAAGTTGGGGGTTATTACCCCTCTTGATCAAAATTAAGATGCACTAGAGTGCATCAGCCCAGTAGAATTCATAGTCACATCTTGTAATCCGGATTGATGTCAAGGAGGCACTACTCAGGAGTAGTCTACATGTAATTTTTGAGTGTGGTCTGAAACAAAAATAAGGAGAAAAGACTACAAATATGTACCCTTTACCATTGATGTCAAAGGGGGAGAGAAGTTCATGTGAAAAACTAGTTGCTAATGAAAGGGGGAGCAATAAAGAAAGTGATTGCAGAAGTGATAAGAGAAAGGGGAGAAAGTCTTGTCTTGATGGTCAAATCAATTTTTTACATCATATGTTGCCATCAATGACAAAGGGGGAGATTGTTGCAAATATGTGCCTAAGCAGTGTTGTCAATGATGTCAACATATCCTTGTTGCCATTGGTGTCAACTGTATCCTATTTTTAATGCTTGTTTGGAAGACTAGATTGTTGAGGATATTGAGAAAATTAATGAGGATCAATGTATGCGAACCATATGGATGAGTAGAGGATTGTCTAAAGAAGCTCCAGTTAAGCTTTGAAGGGTTTGTATGAAGATTTGAAGAAGCTATGGACATCTAAGTGGAACTAGTTTTGTAGTGTTCAGAAGAGACAAAGTGACAGGAAAGAGGTCTGGATTGTTTTAGATATGTCAAATGATGATTTGCAGATCTAGAGGCATGTTTGGGAAATCAGTGTGTGTATCATCTGTTCAAGTGGTTTGTGGTTTGGAGGTCCGCAAGCAATCTTTCTAAAGTGACAGTCATGGCAGATAGTGTTCTTGAGGTTCTAGAGGAAGATGCAAGTGATTCTAATGACTTGGAGAAGTGCAGATGTTTTTGTTGAATTTAATGTGCTTGTGGAAGTCTCTAGATTATATGACTACTATGTTGGAGGTCCACATTGAAGTTTGAGCTTGTCAATGAAGATTTCCTTCTTGGTGTTGCTGTTCTTCCCAGTCTTGGCTGACCTAATGATTCAAGTGTGTTGCAGATGAGCTAAGAGAATTTCTATGGAGCATGGTGTGTTGATTAATGAAGATTTGAGTCCCAGTTATGTTTGGCTGATAGTTTAGTGATTTGCATTAAGTCAGATGTTTGTAGTGCCGACCTTGATGTTCATTCCAAGGTTGATGAAGTGTATAAGTACTTGTTGATGAGTTGTGAAAAACTATCCTTGTATGACAATAATATAGTCTAAAGAAAGGATCAAAGGTAGAGTAGAGTAGAGGAGAAGTAGAAGAACAAGAGTTGTTTTGATGAAGATTTAGAAAAGAAGTATTTGGAGCAGAATAGAAGTTTTGTGAGCACTCAAAGAAACTGAACCAGGGATCAAGGAGATGCTATTTATCAATAAATTCTTTCTGTATTAAACATAAATTCTATAAATAGTGAGCCTCTCTTGAGAAGTGAGCTCTAGGCAGTGAACCCAAAGGCATGTGCCTTCTCTTTTCTTCTAAGTACTTTTAACAGGGTACGAATCTTGTGGGTTAACCCCCACCATGGTTTTCCCTTAACCAGGTTTCTACGTAAAAATCTTGGTGTTAAATGTGTTAAGTTTATTTCTGCTCCTGTGTTGTTGATTCATGCTTTAATGTTTTCATTATTGATCTGAATGTAAGTTAATAAAGAAGATTGAAATAAAAAAAGCTTAAATTTGCAAGACAACTGATTTAGCCCCCCTCTTAGTTGTCCGGACTATTTCCAAAACTAGCATCCCACAATAGTTTTGTGTTTGTTAGCCATTTATGAGCATTCCTCCACTTAGCATTTTTGTGGGTCAGAGGTAATGGGTCAAGATGAATCCAAATAGCTCATCAACATCTTCCTCTTCCCTCCTCCTCTCTCTTTCTAAATCTATCTTTTATTGTTTCATTTTTTCTCTTGGCTCTCTCTACAACTTTCTTACATGTTATAGCTTTCAAAAACTCTCTACAATTTTCTACATCACTCTTCATTCATCTCCCTTGCTCTCTTTGGCTACTTCAAGCCCTCATAGGTGATATTGCTACTTTCCTTATTTTATTACAAGTATTTCTTTTGTTGTGCCTTTTTTTTAGGAATTTACAAGTAGATCAAACCAATTCTACATAACCCAAAGGAGATAATGATGCATACAATCATACGGATTTACCATAATGCAAGGATCAATAGACAATCAAGAAGATAAAACAAGATATACCCTAGGAAAACCTTCATTGAGGGAAAAAACCAAACTTCCAAAAGCATCCATACTCAATGTATTATTCAACAATAAGAAATTACAATACACTCATGGTGTCTCCATGAACACCTTTGAAACATCAAGCTCCTCTATTGCAACCTCCATGTATCCAAGCATGAATCTACACATCCCATGCCATGCTTTACAATATGCACTCACAAGAGAAAAATTAATACAATGATAGCCTCTCACACAACCTGTAAAATAATAGCCAACCCTAACCACTAACTTTGTTCTTTCTTTTATAGAGTCAAGCTCACATTAATTAAACTTATGGTATTGGATAAAAATAATGTTTTTCAAAGTTGGCCTTTACTATTCTCTAAAGCTACTTTTTCTTCTTTGTGGATTGTTTCACCAAGCATTGTCATCTGGTCTCTCTGGTTAGAAAGAAATAGAAGAATTTTTAAAAAAGTAAGCAATCCTCTTCATATTGTGTTGGGTAAAGTTGAAACATCTATTTCAGAAGTAGTTTTAGCATCTTTGTTATCTAAGAAGGCAAGTTCTCTTATTTTTACAAGCTGGGATGATCTGATTTTAAAGACTTGGAAGCAGTTAAAGGTGCCTAATATTGCTTGCTTTAAGTCTGAAGCTTTGATTGATCGATCCGTTATTAAATGGATCCCTCCTATTGACTCCTTTGTAAAGCTTAACTTTGATGGAGCAAGTAGAGGTAATCCAGGAATCTCTAGTGCTGGTTGTGTTATTAGAGATCATCATGGAACAATTCTCAGAGCTTTGTCAGTAAAAATTGGCATAATAACAAATAATGAAGCTGAGGCTTTGGCTTTCATAGCAGGATTGAACTTAGCATTAAAATATGGTTTTAATAATATCATCGTGGAAGGGGATTCATTGAATATTGTTTCAGCTATTTCCAATAATTCGTCTCTGAATTGGAAAATAGAATATATTCTTAAGCCAGGCAGAGATCTATTACAACAGTTTCATTCATTCCAGATAAGGCATACATATCGCTAAGGTAACCTACTAGCTGATTTTTTAGCTAATATTGCTTTTAATCTTAATGAAGTTGTTACTAAATGGAATTCAGAGTCTTTTCTTCAGATACCCGGTATAAGTGATATCTTGGCTAAAGATTCAATTGCTTAAGTTATGATATTTTGGTTAAATTCTTTAGATATCAATCTTTATGACAAGCATTTTTTTGGTCCTTTATGATGATTAGCTGATGTTGTTTTAAGTGTGGTGACCATTATTTCGATGGGCGGTATGTACCTTGTTGCCTGTTTATTCAGATGGTTGGCAGACCTCGCACAAGGGATTTGGCTTTTCACTGATTACTCTTATTTATGAATTATATGAGGCATCTTTTCCGTTTTGGTTATATGCTTTGTTTCTGCTTTCACAGTGGTTATAGTTTCATTGTTTTTATCCTATCTTGGTATATAGTTCTACCTTTTGCTCTTGCAATTGTGAAGGTATCAAGTTCTAGTTTATTTTAGCTTTTAGCAGATTAGTATGGGTTCCATCCGCTGAAACAATAGAATTTCCTGGCCTATCTGGAATTTGGAACGCCCTGTTCTTGGTTGTTTTAATTCTAACATTATGCAGGAAATTTTTAAGGTATATGAGGTACTGGTGGGCACTGCTATTATTCAGGTCTGTAACTTACCAGCCCTTCATACACTAGTTGCTATCTATCCTTCGCAGGTTGCTTCCCATTTTTTATCTAATGCAATGGATCTCTTGCAATCTAGCGACAGAGTAAGGGATTTGGGGTTTACTTTTATTCAAAATGTTCATTTTTCTGTCGATGCATTTAACTCTGCTCTAGTTGATTATGATGTGCATGAAGGGTCTGCTCCTGTCGGGGGGCTTTTTGATGGTAGGTGTTTATTTCGAACACCAGGGTTACATTGTCTTTTCAATGCCTTTTCACATGGCCTCCGCAATAATTGTATCATTTCATTTCAAAATTCAATCCATTGCCACAGGCAGGAATTAGGAAACTAGCTGGCAGACAAGGCTGTGGAAGTGTTTAATGCTCTGCTATTTCTATTGAATTATGTGCCTCCTCCCCTACCACCCCCTCCTCAAGCTGCAGAAGAAGATGTGCTTGTTGAGAATCAGGATTTGCAGGTTATCGACATAGTAGATTGATGGGTCCTTTCTCCTATTTTTTTGCCTTCAACGGTCCCTTTTCATTTGGTTGTGTTCATGCCAGATACTATGTAATTTCTTTGAAAATTGTATTATTTTCTGGCATGCTTTTAGTCTTGTTCTTCTGACCTATGTTTTTGAGGTAAATATGTAAAATTTTGTTAAACTCAGGCTATAACCGGAGGTTTTCTTCACCAGATTCTTTCCTGCCGGTATGCCTTTTCTGAATCCTGGCATTTTGTAACTACTTTTTATTAATAAATTTTAGTGGTTCGACCACTTTTGTTTAAAAAAAAAATTAATGTGACTCAAAACCATGAGCACAAAACCATTGACCCCAAAATTAATTATTTTTCACAAATAATAAATATTTTCCTTATGTCTCTCAATGTTAAAAACAACTTTTACAAGTGATACCAAATAAATATTTAATGTGGCTAAACACATCAATTAAGGTACACCACAAAATAATATTTATTTTACATAATTAAATTAATTAATGTTATGTAAGGTGAACAACACCTTTTTCCCAACATGCTCCCACTTGTTGTATACATTGCATAAGGGTCAATCAAGGCAAACATGAAACCACATGAATCTCCAACATGCTCTCGTGCTCCACCAAGATACCTGCAATAAAATCAAAGTAACCACCATCTCAAGCAAGAACTCCTCTCATCCTCCAATGTGCCACTTATGGAAGAAAAGGAACATGCCAAGGTGAAGATGCACCAATTCAAAGAACACTAGCATCAAATCCAAGTGATAACAAAAGCTCCAAGTAGCTATCAAAGGTAAAAAAAACCCACATGACTAGAAATAGCACCCATAACATATGCTAATACATCCAACCATCTATACCTCATAGGTATGAACAATATCAGTAAACTCATGCCAACAACATATCCAACCCATATACCGCAATCATAAGCTCTATGTATAAAACCTGTCAATGAAGAACACATACATCCAGGAACTCCCACTACATGGGTAATGTCAAATCTGAAAATAGATCCAAGACATACCAAGTTTACCAATCAACACTCAAACTATGTGTGGCTAATCAACAAGACAATGTAGTATCAAGAACACTCACAATGATCAAGACATGCAAGATAAAACACTACATACTCTCTCACAACACATCACCATAACTCTCCCAAGTCCAACCATATTAACATGATGCTCCACGAAGTAGCCATAAGACAAAGATAAAACCTGTAAATCATAATGTCCTACCAACACCTCAAAGTGCAAAGTTGTGTCAAGTATGATCTCCTCTACAACCCCAAATGAAAAGCCTCAACAACACCCAATCATTTAATCTCATAGATCAAATGAACATATGTAGCATGTAACCAACATGGATGCAAGCCTCTCTAACTAAGGAAGATCAAATTCTGATGTAGGAGTATCCAGTGGTGTAAGGGCAATCTTGTATCACCCAAAAAAAGATGTGTTTCAAAATTATTGATGTTCTTTCCATTTCTTTTCAAAATTTATGGTTCTGGTTCCATAATCGCTTGAATAATGATGTAGAACTTTTAGTTTTTCCAAACTACTAAAAATAGCAACCTACTATTTTTAGAAAGTTTGCATTTGGGCATGGATTGAAGTGAAAATTTACAAGAAGCTTCATAATGGAAAAATAAGACATTTGGCAAAGGAATCACGTAAAGATCATTTGCAAGCTAAAAGATATTAAAGTTTCTATTTCCTAAAAAACACCTAAAAATTATTCAAACTCAAGTTTGAGGCACTAAATGGCCCCGTACGGGCCCAAAAATAGCCAGAACTGGTATAGCAAGTTCTTAGCGCGTAGAGCACTCCACGATTTTTCTGACGTATTAAACAGTTTGTCAATCGGACACCCGGATCAAAAGTTATGGCTCCCAGAAGTTGACCTATTTTTGGAGGGAGATGCAAATTTCAAAATTGGGTTGTTGGCTGCCATAAAGGCTATTAATAACCATTTTTGGGAACCCTGGGCATTAGTAGAGTTAAGGGGGAAAGTGTAGAGTCAAGAATAGGTGGGAAAATAGAAACCCTAGCATATTTGGGGTTGCAAATGGCAGATGATTTCAGAGTCTTGTGAGAGGAAGTTGTAATGTGTTACAACCTGTGGAGGGTTGATTCCTCTAATTGTATTTGAGCTTCTGTAATTTAATAAGTTGTCCAAATCAATAAAGAAAGTTCTATTTTCTATGTGCAATTTCTGTTGTTATGTGTTTATTGATTTACTCCCCTTTATCAAGTGGTATTAGAGCTAGGTTTCCTGAGTGTGTAGGCAGATCACTGGCCATGAGACAGTTTGCACTAGGACCTAAGGTTGTGGGTTTGCTACAAAGATAAAGATGCCTCCACAAAGAAATCATATTAGGAGGAATTCTTTGACAGAAGAGGGTTTTAGATCCCTGCAAAGACAAATCAATGCATTGCAAGAGGAGCTACGAAGAGGGTTTGAGCCAAGAACAAGAGAAGAAAGTGAGGATGAAGCAGAAGAGGAGCTATCTGAGGAAGAACAAGAAGCTGCAGGAGATCTTGCAAAAGTTAGGTTGTTGAGGGCCATTTTTAAGATTGGAAAGAGGCCCACGATTGAAGTTTCTACATATTATGGAGATTTGAATCTGGAACAGCTTATTGATTGGATCAATGACATGGAGGAGTATTTCGAGTATGAAGACATGGAGGGCCCAGATTGGGTCAAGTTTGCAAAAACAAAGTTGAAGGGCCATACAAATATTTGGTGGAAGGAGGTCTAGTTAGAGAGGAACAGAAGAGGAAAAGGAAAGATCGCTAGATGGGATCAGATGGTGGAGAAACTGAAGAAGTAGTTCATTCTCGTGGACTATGAGATGGAGTTGTTAAAGAAGCTACAAGGATTGAAGCAAGGCAACAAGTTTGTTAAGGAGTATACAGATGAGTTTTATAAGATTACTATCAGAACCGGTCATGCAGAGGCCAACAAGGAGAAGGTAGCTCATTACATTAATGGGTTGAGGCCAAATATTCAAGAGGAGTTGATCTTGGTCAGAATGACCACCATAGAAGATGCATACCAATTTTCCTTGAAGGTGTAAGAGAAGCTAAATAAAAGATTTGATAGCAAGCAAAGGGGAAGAGGTCAAGGTGGAAGGACTGGTGGAAGAGCCTATGGGGGTCAAAATAAAGATTCAAAGAAAAGTGAAGAAACTGGCATTAGTTGAAATCAAAGATGAGATAATACCTACCACCCTCGTGACTAGAACAATGGTGAGCAAAGAGGAAGAGGAAGAGGCAGACCTGGGCAAGGACTTAGAAGAGGAGGTTTCAGAGGAACCTATTTCCAATGTGGAGAAGAAGGGCATCGAGGATACAAGTGTCCACAACATCAAGGAAGGACAAATAGAAGACCTGAAGGTAATGCATGAGTTGCACATGTCGATGAAGATGTGTAATCTAAGCACTCTGAAGATGCTTAAAGGGGAGAAACCTTAGTTGTTATAAGAACTTTGCTAAATGAGGAGAAAAAACCCAATCAGAGGAAGAGTTTATTCTGCACAAGGTACAAATGTGAAGGTAAGTGTTGTGATATTATTATTGACAGTGGAAGCACTGATAATCTTATTTCAGAGGAGATGGTTGACAAGTTGAAGTTGACAAGAAGAAGGCATCTACATCCATATCAAATTGCATGGTTGTAGAAGGACCATAGAGCTTTGGTCAATGAGCAGTATTTAGTGAAGTTCAAGATTGGTGACTACCATGATGAGGTGGTGTGTGACATCATACTGATGGATGCATGTCATATGTTATTGGGGAGGCCATGGCAATATGATAGGAGCACTATCTATGATGGCCATGCAAACACATACTCCCTAACAAAGGATGGAGTTTGTCATAAGTTGAAGCTCTTGAAGGAGGTAGAAGAAAAGGTATGTATTACTACCAGAATTTGCTTGGTAGATGGTAGAAAATTTTTGGAGGGTATAAAGCATGAGCATCATTACTTTCTATTGATTCCTAAGATTAGTCAAGAGAAATGTGAAAATGTACCAGCAAAAGTTTCAGATATGTTGGAAGAATTTCAGGACATTATCTCTGATAATGTACCAAAAGGTTTACCACCAGTAAGGAAGATAAGTCATCAAATGGATTTGACACTAGGAGCTAACTTGTTGAATAAGGTAGCCTTTAGAATGACTCTAGCTGAGAGTGAAGAGTGGAACAGACAAGTTCAGGAGTTGTTGAGAAATGGATTGATAAGAGAGAGCCTAAGTCACTATACGGTACCTATAGTAGTAGAATAAAGAAAGATGGAGAGTGGAGAATGTGTACAGACTCTCGAGCCATCAATAAGATCATGATCAAGTACATATTTCTATTTCCCATAATGGATGACATAATGGACTGTTTGAATGAATCCAAGTACTTCACGAAGATTGACCTAAAGAGTAGGTATCACCAGATCTATATCAGAGAAGAAGATGAGTGGAAAATAGCCTTCAAAACCAAAGAAGGTTTGTATGAGTGGTTAGTCATGCCATTTGGGCTAACGAATGCACCGAGCACATTCATGCGGCTCATGAACAAAGTACTGAAAGAATTTTTGGGAAGTTTTGTTATTATTTATTTGGATGATATTTTGATTTTCAGTAAGACTTGGGATGAGCATCTGATGCATATCAAAAGAGTTTTAGAGAAGCTAAGGGAGGAGAAGTTACTGATTAATATAAAGAAATGTAGTTTTACAAAGGAGTTGGTATACCTTAGATTTGTTGTCTCAGAGGAAGGTCTTAAGATGGACCCATAAAAAGTAAGGGCTATCATTGAATGGCCTATGCCAAGGAGTGCAATGGAGGTACGCTTTTTTCATGGTTTGGTAAGTTTTTATAGAAAGTTTATCAGGAATTTGAGAAGCATTTGTGTACCCCTAACTGGGACAATGAGAGGAGATAGAAAAGAGTTTAAATGGACTAAAGGAGCAAACAAAAGATTTGATTCATTAAAGCAGAAAGTCACAGAGCAACCTGTTTTGGCACTTCCAGATTTCAATAAGGTGTTTCAGGTAGATTGTGATGCTATTGGTATAGGAGTTATTTTGAGTCAAGAAGGTAAGCCCATTGCATATTTTAGTGAGAAGATTAATGATTCCAAGAAAAAGTATTATGTTTATGATCAGAAATTTTATGTAATAGTTCAGGCTTTGAAGAAATAGAGACATTATTTGTTGCCAAAAGAGTTTGTTTTATATATTGATCATCAAGCTTTATAGTATCTTAATAGTCAAGGAAAGTTGAATCAAAGGCACTTAAAATGGGTTGAGTTTTTGTAGAGTTATACTTTTGTTTTGAAGCACAGGAGTGGGAAGTCCAACAGAGTTATAGATGCCTTGAGAAGAAGGCAAAATTTACTAACAGAAATGAAGATAGAGGTTGTTGGGTTTGATGAGATCAAAAGTTTGTATCCTAAAGATCCAAATTTTGCAGAGGCCTGGAAAGCTTGTTTGGAACCTATTACTTTGGATAGGACAAAATGGTTGGATTTCATAATCCAAGATGGCATGTTGTTTAGAGGAAGCTAGTTGTGCATTCCAAGGAGTTCCATGAGAGAGAACCTGATTAAGGAGAAGCATAGTGGAGGATTGGCTGGACACTTTGGTTGAGATAAGACCATTGCTATTGTTGGTGAAAATTATTATTGGCCACAGTTGCAGCAGGATGTGAGAAAATTTGTGTAGACTTGGAGAGTGTGTCAAATGGCAAAAGGAAAAAGTTAGAATACAGGGCTATATCAGCCATTACCTATATCAGAGAAACTATGGGATGATATTAGTATGGATTTTGTTCTTGGTTTACCAAGGACACATAGAGGACATGATACCATTTTTGTGGTGGTGGATAGATTCTCAAAGATGGTACATTTTATTCCTTGCAAGAAGACCAATGATGCAGTTCATATTGCAGAGTTATTTTTTAGGGAGGTGGTGAGATTACATAGTCTACCAAAGAGCATAGTTTTAGATCGAGATACCAAGTTTGTTAGTTATTTCTAGAGGATATTGTGGAAGAAGTTGAAGATAGATTTGAAGTTCAGTTCTGCACACCATCCACAGACTGATGGACAGACCAAAGTGGTGAATAGGAGTTTGGGTAACCTTCTACAATGCTTAGTAGGAGATAAGACCAAGGGATGGGATTTGATTTTACCACAGGCAGAATTTGCTTACAACAATTTTATCAATAGGAGTATTGGTAAATCACCATTTCAAATTGTATATGGGAATAGTCTAAGAAATGCTTCAGAGTTAAGGAATCTGGACAAAGGAGAAAAGACAAGTGTCGAGGCTGAAGACTTTGTAGAACACATGAAGAATTTGCATGAATAGGTGAAAAAGTACATTAATAAGATGAATATTCAGTACAAGGCTAAGCCAGATCAGAAGAGGAGATATAAGGAGTTCCAGGTAGGAGATGAAGTCATGGTTCACTTAAGAAAAGAAAGGTTCCTAATTGGAACATACAATAAGTTGAAAATCAAGAAATTTGGACCATGTAAAATTTTGAAGAAACATGATTTAGGAAATGCATATGAGGTAGAGCTATCGAGTGGGATCAACATTTCCCCTATTTTCAACATTGTTGATTTATCAGCATATCATGAAGGTGGAACAGAGGATGGACCAACAGAAGAATAGTATAGAGGAGATAGAAGAAATCTTGGATAGCCATGTGGGAAGAAGTACTCAGAATAGGCAATATGAAGAATATTTGGTGAAATGGAAAGGAAGGCATGTTGAAGATTTTTCTTGGTTGTCTAAGGCAGAGGTTGATCGTTTAGGTTTTCCTCACACAAACACCTTAGACGTGACAGGGTCACTTCTCAAATTACCCTGGGTGTCTGATGCAGGAGCATCTAGTGGTGTAAGGGCAATATTGCATCACCCTAAAAAAGATGTGTTTCAAAATTTTTGATGTTTTTTCCATTTCTTTGCAAAATTTGTGTTTCTGGTTCCATAATCGCTTGAATAATGATGTAGAACTTTCAGTTTTTCTAAACTACTAAAAATAGCAACTTGCTATTTTTAGAAAGTTTGTATTTAGGCATGGATTGAAGTGAAAATTTACAGGAAGCTTCATAATGGAAAAATAAGACCTTTGGAGAAGGAATCATGCAAAGATAATTTGTGAGCTGAAAGATATTAAAGTTTTTGTTTCCTGAAAAACACCTAAAAATTATTCAAACTTAGGTTTGAGGCACTAAATGGTCCCGTATAGGTCCAAAAATGGCTGGAACCAATAGAGAAGGTTCTTAACGCATAGAGAACTCCACGATCTTTCCAATGCATAAAATGGTTCATCAATCAAACACTCGAATCAAAAGTTATGGCTCCTAGAAGTTGACCTATTTTTGGAGGGAGATGCAAATTTCAAATTTAGGTTGTTGGCTGCCAAAAAGGCTATTAATAAACATTTTTGGGAACCTTGGGCATTAGTAGAGTTAAGGGGGAAAGTGTAGAGTCAAGAATAGGTGGGAAAATAGAAACCCTAGCAGATTTAGGGTTGCAGATGGCAGATGATTCCGGAGTCTTGTGAAAGGAAGCTGTAATGAGTTGCAGCCTGGGGAGGGTTGATTCCTCTGATTGTATTTGAGCTTCTGTAATGTAATAAGTTGTCCAAATGAATAAAGAAAGCTCTATTTTTTGTGTGCAATTTATGTTGTTGTGTGTTTATTGATTTACCCCCTTCATCAAACTCATAATCATTCCATAACCAGGAATAAACCCAATCACATCTCCTAAACTCCTCATAATGGAAATCATAAATCAAACCACATGAATAAAGAGATAACCATTCCAATGTCCCTCAAATGAACCCTCTAGAACCAATTAACCATAGCTCAAGATCCATATCTATGAGAAGATATAACATAAAGCAAAATGCATCTAAAAGGATGGACAATACCTTATAGATGATAAACCACTGAGTAGACCAAGAGTGAGGAATGAGAATGCCCCTCTAGGATACACCAAGTCACAAAGACTTTCTCTAAGAATAGTCTCCTCTAGGTCAAAATAAACTCACATCCATATCTTGGTGCAGGCTACTCAGTCTATTTGTTGAAACCTCCAATGAGTAACTGTCTCAACAAGTGTCTCTAATCACAAAAGAACTCCAACCTTACCTAAGTCTCCAAGTATCTAAGAGTACCTCCATGATCAATCCATGCTAAACTCCAAATGCGACATTGCACTATCATGAAGCTCCCAAGAACATAATCAATGTACTCAATACCAAGAGATCCAACAAGATCACTATCAATTCTCCTACTGCACATCTGTATAATCAAGAAGCCCATCATGACATCATGATCTAACCATTTCCTTCTAAGAGATCACATGCATCAATGCACACATCTTGTCACAAGAGAACCTGTGTCATGCCAATACTCAAACTAGTATCCAAAGTAAACCAATACACAATACCAACACCTCTAAACAAATGATCAACATGTCAAACTGACAAGTAATAAATTGACACCTCAACCAAAGACTCCAAAAGTCCTCCATGATAAACCAAGATGTCAACATCTCCAATCACATGAAGATAACTATCTACTAACAATAGAAAATCAAGATGTCAAAGCACACTCACTGAAACAAGAATCGTAATCCAAGAGCCTCTCCAAGACACCCACAACCACTGAAGAAGATCATCCATCACTAATGATGAATCCATATCACCGCTAAAGCTCCCACTGAGTCATGGCACTAAGCTATACATGGAAACAAAGTAACCATCTCCTAAATGAAGATCATCCATGGCCCCAACACAATCAAGGAATCCTACTGTAACATCAACAACTCCCAAAAGGTAAAGTAAAACCATGATCTCCAAACTAAGAAGATAAAACCATCATTGTCAAAAGCTCACATAAAACCATGTATCCAAGCTATCCATGACATCATGATAAATATGCTATAAGTCCCAATAACTGACTATCCAGGCACTCTAATCATCTATCCTCTCATCTCAATGCAACATACCAATGTACAAATGACCACAAACAAGGCCAATTAACAAAGTCTACATAAACACTAAATCAATCTCGTAAATAAAGAAAATCCACATAAGAGTCATCCCACTATAGCCAAGGGGTAGAGAATCCACAAAACTACATAACTCGAAGATCCAAAAGACATGTAACATGCAAACTCATCATCACATTAGTAACATGCAAACTAATATATCAAAGAAGACAATCTGTAGACCCCAAGACTCAAACACCAAATCAATGCTAGATTTGATTTGCCAAACAAGTCCAAAACACAAGTAACCATAGTCAAGGAATTACAAGAATCTAGGTGATAAGAACAATCCCCTAAAACAACAACACGACACCACTTGTAATCATGAATCAAACATAATGGCCCATACCTATCAACCGCATACATGATCATGTCATGCCAATGCAAGAGTGTACTTGCATATCCATGACACCATAATCATCATCAATGCTTTACCTATACTCAACTCTCACTGAAACGAGACTCCAAGTCTCACACATGTATCAATCATGTCCTCAAACTAGAAGACAACTTGTGTACCTATCTCCATCAAAGCTCAAATGCTGAAAAACACCTGTAAACCCATAATTGGAAGCACAAATATGAACACCTACTATACCATGCTGATGGTCACATAGAAACATCCACTCCCATAGGTTTGTGCCTAAATATTCATCTAAATGCACTCATAACCATACGTTGAATATCTAGCTCCCACAAGTGATCAAACAAGTATCAAACTCACTTTGATACCCCTTGTTAGGAATTTATAGGTAGATCAAACCAATTCCACATATAACCCAAAGGAGATAATGATGCATACAATCATACAGATTTACCATAATGCAAAGATCAATAGATAATCAACAAGATATCACAAGATATACCCTAGGAAAACCCTCATTGAGGGAAAAAACCTGGCCTCTGAAAGCATCCATACTCAATGTATTATTCAGCAATAAGAAATTATAATACACTCACAAAGTCTGCATGAACACCTCTGAAACATCAAGTTCCTCTACTGCAACCTCCATGTATCCAAGCATGAATCCACACATCCCATGCCATGGTTTACAATATGCATTCACAAGAGAAAAATTAATACAATTATAGCCTCTCACACAACCTGTAAAATAAGAGCCAACCCTAACCACTAACCTTGTGCTTTCTTTTATAGACTCAAGCTCACACAAATACAACTTGTGGTTTTGGATAAAAACAATGTGACTCAAAACCATGAGCACAAAACCATTGACCTCAAAATTAATTATTTTTTACAAATAATAAATATTTTCTTTATGTCTCCCAATGTTAAATACAAATTTTACAAGTGATACCAAATAAATATTTAATGTGGCTAAACACATCAATTAAGATGCACCACAAATGAATATTTATTTTACATAATTAAATTAATTAATGTTATGCAAGGTGAACAACACCTTTGAGCACCTCGGCATCCTCACATCCCTTCTATTTCCTTCATTATAGTTTTTACTATTTGTACAATCATAGCTCTTAGAATTCCCATACATATTTGGTATAGTAGCATTCACACTATTTTTCCTTTTATCTATCTTGGCTATTGTGGAGGTCGAATGACCAAAGAAGGGATTTGACCTAAAGGCAAACCCCTGAACAACCCCAACAATTTTTCCTTGTCTTCATCTATAGGTACTTGGGAAGCATTCAACTACACAGAGGTTGGCTAGTATTCTTCCCTTCTCTTGTCCATTCTTTCATTTCATTAGAATATTTAATTTTATCTTTGTTATTTACATTTCTATTATCATTTGGTACCTTTCTATTGTCTCCCCTTTTCTAGTTTTATAGATTTGGGCAAGTTTTTGGACTAGATTTCACATATTCTAGAAGCTATTTAGTTTTCTAGGCCATATGAATGATAAGCCTTAGTGTGGACATCCACACGATGTGCTAGCATCCTAGGAAGTGGCTTTTTATTCTAGCTCTAGGTTCCTCTCTTCACCCTAGTTTAGGCTCTATAACTTGTTTATGGAAATTATACTTCAATTTTTTTGTAAGTTTTCTTTTTCCATTCTAGCTTGTATGAATGTAGTATACAAAGTAGAGGTATTAACTTTTCTATCATACATTTGGGTGAACCTTCCTCTTTAGAACTAAAAACACCTTTTTCATTTAATTTTATTTTAAAATAAAAAATTCTTTCTAAAAAAGTAAATTTTGGGCCCTACCCAAACCCCGTTCCATAGTCCTAAAGGAGAAAAATGACGGTCTTCAGTTGGATCCATCAATACCTTTATTAATCTTCTCCTTCTATTCTACATTATCAACATGTTCTCTTCTTTTCTAACATAACTTTCCAACTTTTCTCAAAAGGTTTTTGATAGTGATGTTCCATGCGATGGTGACTTAGCTCTCCCTATGTGACTCTATTATTTTGATCCCTCTCCTAAAATTCCTCATACTTATGAGGATATTTTGGCACAAGAGGATGAAATGATTGGTACTTTCTTAACATTCTTCTACCCTCTCTTAATTTTTGATTCTCTCCCTTCTAGAGATGAAACATTAGTAGATGAAGAGTCTCACCTCACATCAGATCCCCCATGGATAGATGTTGAGCATACTTATTCTTCTCCTACATCATGTATTTCTCAAGAAGATAATAATATGAATGCAATAACTATTAATAGACTAATCCCACAGGTTAAGGCGATGTTGGATAAGTCCATTAATATTAAAAATATTCTTTCTATTCCTAAAATCAGTGTGTGTGGGGTCCCTGATTTACCCCCACCCTCTGATCTCATGATCACTACTTGAAGTATTCCTAAAACTCTCCAACCTTTGAATCACTTTTTAGAAATTGTGAAGTCTATAACTCAAAACATGTGTGTGGCTCCTCACTTCCATGCAATAGCCCACATGTATAGCACTCAGAAAAGAAAATAGGTTACTCCTATCCCTATTTATCTTCCTCCACTAAATCTTATTCTTCAACCACCTCCTCATCTTTTTGTGGAGAATACCAAAGAGTATGATCTTGTTAAGTAGCTACAAGATACACAAGCTATGATCCTTCTTTGGGACTTGATACAAGTTTAATTTTCTCATCATAGTGCCCTTCAACATACCTTGCAAAAGGTACCTATACAATTTATTTTGCAAAGGCCATGGCTGTGGCTGCTATTCTAAGGCTTTCATTCTAATTCTATTGATATCACTTTTCATTTCTTTGAACTTCCTTCTACTAAAGTTTAGAATAAAAATGATGCTCTTATGGTTATTGTTGGTATAAACTCAAATGGGATTAAGTGAACCCTTATTGATAGTGGTTATGGTCTTAATGTCTGCAGTTTAGACATCCTTACGTGTCTTAATATTGATGCTTCTTCTATTTCTCCTTCAAATCTATCTATTGGAACCTACTATTTTCTAGGGTTTTAGGATCATTTCTTCAAAGTAACATCTCAGGTCTAAAACCCTAAACCCTTCTTCTGGTTTGCTTTGATCTTATGTTTTGTCATTGACCTTTTAGCCCTAGTTGCTAGTCATTTAAGTTACAATCTAAGCCTTCATATGTAGTATTTTACTCGCCCCTTTGTCCTAGGCTACTGGTTGATAGCCCATAGAGAATGGAAATATTAAAGTATATAAGTCTTTAGTGTGAAAGTCAAGTGTGGAATTGACACATGGCAGCTTATCACGAGCCCGCGAGCTTCTAAAATATGTACCTTGTTGGGGTCATGCTACCACAGAATGGTGTAACTTATTTAGTGTGTCCATAATCTTGCTAAAGATAAAGCTAATAGAAGTCCAACTATGCACTCTTTAATTGGTCACGTGCTACCATAGAGGACGGACTATCAGAATTGATTCAGCTCCATGTTGCTATGGTTTGTTGTCACGCATATGTAGTCAGCTGAATACTTGCAAAACCTGAGGAATAGTACATTCCATGTGGATGGAAAGTGCAAGCCCATACTACAAAAGTTTTGGTACCTGATGGGAAGCACGGGGGTGGAAGAAGGTGACACGTGAAATCTTATTTATTTGATGTGGAACATTTTCCCTTTTGGCCCATTTTGATTGGTCAAAGACTTTTTAATGCTCACGGTTATCTTTAACCATTGATCTTGACACAACAAACCTTACATCAATAATCCACATTTAGTTTTGAATTCTACTTGTTGCAGGTGGTCTAGTTGAGTACATGGGTAGTAATGGTGGAGTGGTTGTTGCATGATAGTTTTTGCATGGATTTCAAAGTTCTTAGCTATGATCTAGTAGGAGCTTGAGTCTATGAGGAAGGATGGTATCATTTGAGCATAAAGGATTGTGATTTGACATCAGGTACATCTTACCAACTTGTCCTAATATTTAGTCAAGCTCTAGTAAATTGATTAGACATTTGCTTTCTGCATGAGATGTGTTCATAGGTAGGCTCTGATGAGTTATGAGTAGTTCACACCTCCATTTCATACTTTAGGAGTTATGATGTGATCTTCAAAGATTTCTTGATAGGGATCAAGTGTGTGAAGCTTGTATACGCCAAAATTCCATTTATGGGGTTGTTGTAAGTGGAATGTACCGGGGTGAAGAGCCTTCATCACTTTTAGCTATAAATGGAAGTGTTTCCATGATTAGCCTACATCAGTTTCTACCATGGGTACAATGAAAAGTATTCCCTTGTCTATTTTTCCTTTTGTGTACTCTATTTCCAAAAGAGGCATGCCCCTATTCTCCTAGTTGTAAATTTGTCCATTCTAATTTAAGAACAGGGAAAACATTGCTTAGGGAATGGATGGTTTAGAAAAAAGTATGAATCTGTGGCATCAACAACATTGCTACTTCCTCATGACCACATGTTAGTAGTGTCATTCAGATAAGGGAGATCTTTGATTTCTTAGGGGCTCCAACTGGATGTAGTTAATTGGTTGAACCTGAGAAACTTGTTGAAATTTTAACAACATCAACCATGTTATAGAGCCAGATGCTCATGTAGAAAGATATCATTATGGTCTCTCCCCTTCTCTAGGCTAGATGACACTCATCAAAGGTGCATTTGTAATAGTGGAAGAATAACGTTTGGGTGGTCCATTTGGCAATGGAGAGTTGTGATTCCATCAGTAAAGTTAGATAAGTGAATGCGTTGATGATGGTGATGCATGAGACAACTTCCTCTAAGGAGCAGTTATGATTGCTTCTTGATCTAACTGTTGATGGTTACCTCAACAATTCTAGGGGATTTGACACTTGGCGACCTAATATTGAAAGATGGGGAGTCATGTGGACAACCCAATAGCCCATGCTCAAAGAGTAAGTGTAAAACAAAAGGGTAATTGTCTTGAATTGTCTCAAGGGTTTTGAATCTGGTTCTCTCAAATAAATGAATATTGTTGTAATCTTTTAGAGGAAATCTCGATGCATTGTAAGAGCCCCCCTTGTATTATAATAAAGTGATGCTCATTGGTTTAACTATTTTGGAAAAAATTGAAATGGGCGAGCTGTAAAGGGAAAATAGGTCAAGTCTATTATTCAGTCTCAGAACTTTGTCTATAAAGTTTTTGCCACAACATTGTTGTATCATGAATCATGAAGATATGAATACATATTACTATGTAATTGTCTCCATTTTGAATTGTAATACTCTTTTAAATTGAACAATTAAGGTTTATATAATTTGTCATACACATTTGATGTATTGAGTTATCCTTATAGTTTGCTTTATGTTTAAAGAACACTGTAAATGCTTACTTGAGAGGTACATGAGTATTAAAATTTAAAATGGATTAATAAGTATGGTTGCATTGCAGGATTTAGGTCTTACTATTGCCATGTAATAGTATTCTACTGACCATCAGGAATACATTTAAATGCTGTGATATATGCA
This sequence comes from Cunninghamia lanceolata, assembly GCA_027924645.1. Classification (NCBI taxonomy): domain Eukaryota; kingdom Viridiplantae; phylum Streptophyta; class Pinopsida; order Cupressales; family Cupressaceae; genus Cunninghamia; species Cunninghamia lanceolata. The sequence continues at coordinate 4,041,467 of BSBN01000165.1, read as the reverse complement.
AAATATTGTGACTTTATAGCCCATGATAGACACTAGTTAGTTTCTTGCATTCTCCATTTCTAGGATCCCAAACTAAAATGATAAATCTCAAGTCATTTGTAAGTTATTTTTAACTATTTATTAAGCTTCATATTAGAGCCTAAATGATTACAAAGAACAAGATACCCTATAACCAAATATGCAAATCTTTGTCAATCTATATGAAGCCTTTCATCTACTAGGTACTATGCTTCAATTCTGTTACCAATCGGTATTTAGTGCCATTAAAAGGAAACCCACCTAGGTCTTGTAGAGCCTGAAGAGTAGGGGAGAAAAGTGTGAAACAAATCTCCCATTCATTGGCAAAGCTTCTCTAGATTTTGATCATAAAGGTTTCCCACCTTTTAGAGATTAGTGGATACAGTTTAGAGAACCAACACTATCCATTAGAGGTTTTGATAATGTGGCTCACCTTACTTTAGGTACTATCACATTTACTATTATGTTAGGCCTTGTTATATTAACTACTAAGATTTAGGACATGCAAGAGAGTCTTTCTTATAATCTTCTTCTTGGTAGACCATGGATTCATGCCATGGGTGTAGTCTCATCCACCATTCATCAATCTCTTAAATTTCTTCATAATGGTAAAATACATAAGGAAAGTACCAATCATGATTCCTTTCAATACTGTCAACAAGATGAATTGGATCATGCGAAGCCTACTATTTATTCTCTTCATAATTGTGTACCTTCTACAACAACCTCTCAAACACCATCATCACCCTCTACTAATGATGATGTACATTCCTCATATAATGCATGTCTTGGTGATGATTGGGGTTCCTTAGACTTCACTCCCCATGGGCCTGGTGAATATTAAATTGACCCTTGTCAATCTGACATTCCCACATTCAACAAGGATCTGCATTATGGTATTAGAATCAATCCCTCTTCTCATGTTAATTCTTCTATTGTTCCTCTTTAACATGTGCATACACATCTCATATTGATAAGGCTAGTGATTTTGAATCTCCTCCTCTTTTACATTTGGACACATTACAAGCTTGGATGAAAAATTATTTCTAAACATAGATACAACAAAAATTGTCTTGGGCACATGTCACAAGGAGTTGAAGTCCCTATGGAATATACACCACACTTCTATAAAGTGGGTTTAGATTATCATCCTTCTCCTATGTCTACATCCCCTCCTCCATTGTCTAAGGTCTCTATGGTTTCTTCTTTTCAACCTTTCTCCACAATAGAAAGGGTTTCTACCTACTCCACCTTCTTCTCTTTTATCTAAACAAGAGTGTTGTTATATGGTAAAAACAGAGATGATGGAATATGTGTGAGTACACTAGATCAAACCCTCCTTTCACTACAACCTTCAAGGACAAAACCAAGCTTAAGTCACTATGAGATGGAAGAGGACTCGGCTACAAATTTTGTACTCTTGTTTGTCAAGGAAAGATGAGATTAAATTAAGATTTTTATCCAACCCTAGGCTAAGTATGAAGGAAACCCTAGTTATGAGATAATTAGCTTGAAATAGATGATCAACAATAGAATTTGGAAACCAAAGTATAGATAGGATCCGTAAGATGTCGAAACTTGTCTCCTAAAAGTAGAGGTGTCAGAGGAAAAATTTGACAATTTAGAACTAAGAAGATATTGTAAATGATGCTTAGAAACCTTATCCATAAGTTGGAAGCCCTATGGAATGGGGTACCAACCACCCAAGTCTCTTCAGAGAGTGGAACTGTTTATGGATCCCTCAGCTCTAATTCTTACATTACCTTTTTATAGCTCCACTTTTCCTAAAACCTATACCTGTAACCTACACATAAGATGACAAGAGAGGGGTTTGAGGGTTGTGGCGTTTAGGGATTTGCCTCAGTCAAATCCTAGGTTAGCATTCAAGCTTCCCCAACACCATTCTTAATGAGAGAGCATGCCCTTATAGGGCATAGGCTAAAGATAATACAAATGATGAAATGATTTGAATGATTCAAATATCAATGATGTCACCTCAGAGGTGATGTCCTTAGGAGGATGAAATCTCTTCAACTCATAAGGAGATGGATGATGATGCCATATCTGCAATAAACACACAAGTACAAACACAATTCTATAACAATAATACAATAAATGCCTCGAATGCTCTTTGTTCATATATCATAAGTTTGTGTTGTCCATATAGGTTTAAAATCAAGTCATAAACTCACTTATATATGCTTTCCCACTAACATTTCTGAATTTAAATCACAAAATCTGACAAGGAGAAACATTTTGGAAGGACCCAAGCTAACATGCCATTATTTAGCCTTGACCAATTAGGGGAGACTTGGGTAGTTTTGCGCCCAATTCTAAGGGCCTAAATTAGGGCAGGGTTAAGCTAAAGCAAGTCCCAAGGTTCCAAAATGTCATGGGTGTTGGGTAATTTCCTTCGAGATGATCAATTATAATATATAATGAAGAAAATAGGACCTAGGAGATAAACTAGGAGGTAAAAAGGCATGTGGCCACTTTTTACTCCATAACATTTAGTCCCCACTTTAATGTGTGTATGATCTTATGATCCATACATGCATTAAAGTACGATCAAAGCACATCAAACACATTAAAAACACCCTAAGTTTGAATACTATCACTAGCCCCCAAGCTTAAGAAAACATAAGAAAATACTTAACAATCACATAAGACACAATGAATAGAGTAAGAAAGTATGCAATACATAGAGAAGAGAGTGAAGCACACAATACACAAAGAAGACATGAACATAGTCACACAATACACAAAAACAACATGAAGAGAAGACATGATTAAGCAATTATATATCCATATATATGATGGTAACTAAAGTAAACAAAACACATATGTAAAGACATGCAAAACACATACAACATGGGGAGGGACTCAAATGTTAAGGGAAAACTAGAGTAAACATGAATAATCAATATATCAATACCAATAATACCCAAAACTCAAAGAAAAGGGAAATAATCAAGATCAAACAAACAAAGATGAAAAACCTTTGCAAACCTCAATACTTCATAGCTTCCATTGGTTTCCTGTCTCAATCGATCTTGCATGTATGAATAAGGCCCTCAGAGAGTGCACTTCCTTGCTATTCCAAGATTGTCAATGGAGAATGGCTATGATAATTGATTGCAATGAAGATGAGCTTCACAACAATGGTAGTGATATAGTAATGAGTTGATCGCAAGCAAAAGGAATGACATGGGTGCCAAAGGCATGCTATAATTCCTTCAGAGTAACAATACTAAAAGCTTGGATGAATGAAATGGAGGAATAGGGTTCAATTTATAGACTTGTGAAAGAGAAGATCAACGGTATAGAAAGAACAAGAAGATCAATGGTATAGAGCATTGAGGAATGTGCGTGAATAGGAAGAAGACATGTGTCTTGCTATATTTTGCATGAGAGGAATTAAAGAAATAGAAGAATGAGTTAACTAAAGAGATTAAAATTAATTAAAAGAATAGATCAGTTAGTTAAGAGAATAGAACTAGAGAATAGAAATTTCATGAGGATGAGAAGATATTTTAGCTCAATTAATATTTAGAATATTCAATTGCATGTGCACAAAGATTGAATTATATTTAGAGATAACTCAATTTAGAAGAAATGGACAACTTAAATAAATATTTGATTTATTTAAATTTAGAGAAGATATTATTGGAAGAAACAATTAAATAATTGATATTATTTAATTTAGAATGAATGTGGAAGAACTAATTAAATAATTGGGATTATTTAATTTGTTGGAAGAATTAGAAGAATTTTAAGAAATTTAATTAAATAAATTGATTTTATTTAATTATTGGGAGAATATGAATCAAATAAATAAATTTGTTTATTTATTTATTGATAGAGGAATTTGACTTAAATAAATATTAAGAATATTTATTTGGATAGAGTCGTGTCATTTTTAGGCGTATACATTTTGCCCCTCTTTGATGCAATGCAGTTTATGATGTTGCTTCAAAGAATAAGATTATCTAATAATGATACATGCCCTAGTTTGCCCCTGGTACAAGTTTAACAATGGTAGGATGCACCCTCAGGAGATTGGATGGGAAGAAGGCAAAAGGATGTGAGATAGACAATCTCATGAAAAAGAAGGGAAAACTAGGTTCTGGTTGAAGAAAACAAGAAGTGTTTTAGAGAAATGGGAAGAAACGAGTGCAGGAAGTAGTCATAGTCATCACACAACCAGTTTAGGGTTTGCATGCTATATATAGGAGCTAGGTCCACAAGATAAGTCATTTGTACACTTGGCTTTAGTTGGTTTGTCCTTGAGAGCTTAGGAGAGCACATAGCATAGAGCAGTCAACACTAGGATGGATATTCTATGTGAGGAGCACCGCTTTGAGTGAGTCCATCAGTACGATCAGACAGCTAAGGCAAGACCACCGGTATGTATCTCAAAAAACTTCCCCTAGGGTCATTTATTTGTGCAATAAATGCTAGAGAAAATTAGGCTAGATAAATGCGTAGAATCGTAGTTCAACGCATATGCAATGCAGAACTGTGCATGTATAATTCTGCGATGCATTAGGTTATGAAACTATGCATGCACTAGTGTTGTGCATGCATGTTGCTAGTCGACGCATACATTGGGATTCAATGCACTTGATATGAGAATCGGTGCATGCATCCTGGCTACGCATATATGGTATGTTACTATGCATGGGATATGGTTCAGCGCATTTGAGAAATGTTGTGGCGCATCTTCCAGAAGTGGTGCATTTACTGTGAAATTGCACATTTACCTTTTGTTCCGGTACATATGATATAGATAGTCAGTGTACTTAGCAAAATTGACTCAAGTGGCATCTTGCTCGATGCGTCAATTGATAAGCTATCTCTGAGATTGTAGGAATCTAGTCAAGAGATGTAGTGTGCTATTTTGATCAATTTGATATGCTAAGTGAGTTGATATGATTCTATAGATATGTTGAGCATGATACTTGCATCTTTAGGATGACGCCTTGCCTTGCATGTTTACAGGAGGATATTTGAGACACACTTATGTCGAGGGAGTAGTTTCCCTTGCCAATGTTGTAGCACTATATGTTTATGGAGATAGATCGAGTGCGATGGGCCTTGATTACTTTTGCTTTATGCCCGAGGTTTGTGCAAACCTCAGTTTACTGACTATAGCCATGGAAAGATTCCATAGCGAGGATGGGACTTTTCACTTCCTGACTGGAGAGATGGCAGTGACTCTTGAGGATGTCTACAGGATACTACACTTACCGATACAGGGAGAGCTTGTGGAGTATGATCCTTAGTGGGATACATGACTCACAGAGTGCAAACAAGTGTTTGATGACCCTGAGCTAGACTGTCAAGTTATCTCCTAGTAGGATATACATGATTACTATGATTACTTCCCTGGTATAGTTGCAAGATTGATCAAAGGTGTTGTATGCCCCGATAGGAGATCGCATGGGTTCCTGATTGGATGGGGTCAGATCATGGAGCGGATGATCATAGAGGGCACTTGCTATGCATGGGGTGTCTGTGTCTTAGCACACCAATACCACGATATGCATCAGGTGGTATACCACAGGGGTGCTAGCCTATCAGCACGTGTTTCACTATTGTAGTTTTGGCTATGGGAGCATATTGCCATTACACAGCTGATATGTGTCTTTTCTCGACAGAGGGGTGAGCCCTACAACTATGGATATGTAGGAGTGATTTCCTAGCACAAGCTGAGAAAGCTAGAGTACTTGAGGCATGCTTTGGATGGGGTAGATGTAGTTACCTAGAACCCCTACCTAAAGTGTGAGCACTGGGATGATGAGGATGACGAGCTGCCATATTATTTTTAGACTCAGTGGCTCATAGGCAGGACCCAATTTATTTTGGAGAGACAGATTGTTAGTAGGGTTTGGAAGTAGTTTGGGAGGAGATAGGGCATGGCACAGGGGTAGGCTCTGTTTACACAGACACATGCAGAGAGGTTTAGATGGGACCCAGTGGCCTCCTATGAGGAGGCTCTAGTAGAGTTTCGGTAGCTGCCTTAGGTTGCTTGGCCCATGAGGAGAGAGCTAGCAGATGCAGGGATGACTCCAGATTATGAGGAGTGGTTCACCACTCACCCTTTTCTGAGGTACTCAGGGCCTGAAGAGCTAGTTCCTCATATAGACAAGGATGATACAGATGATGAGGGTAGGGCTAGTAGGAGGAGGAGGGGGGGAGAGGAGGATGGGGAGATGAAGGAGATGGAGGAGATGGAGGAGGAGGAGGATGGGGAGACAGAGGAGATGAAGGAGGTGGAGGAGGAGGAGGAGACAGAGCGAGATAGAGGAGGAGATCTAGGGAGGGATCTTCTCACCCTCAGTAGGTAGTGCAGCCATAGGTTGCATAGCAGGTTCAGATGCTGCCACCATAGTAGGTGGCCTAGTAGTAGGTAGTGTAGCCATAGGTTGCACAACAGGTCTAGATGCCACCACCATAGCAGGTGGCATAGCAGCAGGCACAGGGACAGGGACAGGCCCCTCAGGGTCCAGTGTAGTTGGATGCTCAGGAGCAGGCCATTGTTATGTTGAGGGGATAGGTTAGATAGCTGAGGGCACAGCTCAGGATGGTTGAGGCTTAGAGAGAGACAGACGTAGGTTGTGTGTCAGAGATTTTGAGAGAGAGAGAGAGATGTAACCTTGGCAAGGGTGCGGACTATCAAAGTAGAGAGAGATGCGGTAGTGGCAACCCTTGGGATAGATGGTACTAGCCATTTTCTAGTTGGACAGGTGCAACAAGCACATGCACAACTCACACAGGTTCAGGTACAGTTGGCATAGGTATAGGGTGAGCTTACCAGAGTGTAGGCTCAGATGTAGTACTATCAGGGATTGTATCATGGTATCATTCCAGCAAAGCAGAGGGCACCTAGCTATAGGAGCCAATCTGTGGTAGGTACAATGAAGAGGGGAGAGGGGTCATGGTTAGGAGTTTCTATGATGGGCCTGTAGTAGTCTAGGCCCAGTAGAGGAGGGGATGGAGAGGGGAGTGTTGGGAGCAGTGGCCCATAGCAGCAAGGTTAGCTGACACTCCTATATAGATTTTGATTTTGATTTTGTATATGACATTAACTTAGAGATGGTTCTGGTGGACTTTGATATTTTGTACATTTGGACATGTTTTATTTGATATATATATCCAGTTGTTCATACTATGCTATGGATGCATTTCTATTGTATGATGGTACTAATGTGATGCATACTATTATTATGTCTATATGATGTTTATCTAATGCAGACTTAGATGATTACTTGATGCTATGTGATGTTATCTAATGCAGACTTAGATGTTTACTTGATGCTATGTGATACAGACTTTAGATGTTTATATGATGCTATGAAATTCTTTTGTCTATATTTTTGTATTTTCTGTGTTGACACTATGTTATGATGCAAAATGTGTATGGATGATCTAATGCATTTATTATGTATGCAAGTGTTTTAATCATGTAAATGACTATCTCACATGATATGATATGAAATCCTATGCTATGTTTTTTCGTTATGTCCAAACGTACTCAATAAACACAGAGATGACACAATGATAGACAACAGATTTGATTAAAGACTGACTTGATAGAAAGACTCACAAGCTTTTGTTTGTATTGATTGATACTCTACATTTTGTGGATCTTTTATTGCATGGGATATAGTATGGATGTATAATGGATGCGAATGGTGTTTTCTTTCTTGACATCTTGATGGTGCAAGTGTTTTGAAGTGCTTATTTCATCATTGGGTGATTTTTTTGGTACTTTTTCTAAATGTTGTAAGTTAATACAAGCATCTAGGTATAATTGAACCGAGATGACCTGAGTATTGCTTACATGGATTTTGATTTAGCAAGTTCATACAAGCATCGAGGTATAATTGAACCAAGATGACCTGAGTATTTCTTGCATGTCAACAAACAAGGATTGCCCCTTTTCATGTTAGAACTTTATGTCCTCAATGATCTTTTGCCAATCATGTCTTTAGATGAGGTGTCCCATTACTAAAGTTTAATACACAAATAGAAAACAAAGAAAATAATCATGCCCTCATCATAGCATCTCTAGCTTTTGGCATCCTTGAGTACCATAGAAAGACATGATAACAAAAATCAAGATGTTGTAACCTAACCTAATCACAACAACAAAACATTATTGCATTTAGATGTGTTTGTTTCTTGCCATAATTTAGGTAAAATCATTTAGAGTGCTTTAGGTACTTGCTTGGTTTGCTTTGGATAGGTTGAGGTACTACATCAAAATTTCTTCTTGAAAGTGGGTTTTGCTTGTGCTTGTTTGCCTTGCGAAAGGTTCCACAATCCTTACTAGTGAGAAGGACCCTAAGGGACTGACCTAGTGCCTCATGGGCTCATTACTAAATGGCCTTGCCTACGTGATGATGTAGAGGAAACATAGTTCGGGGTGAACCCTAATGGACCTAAGGCCTAGGTGATAGAAAGTGGTGTGGACTCAGATAGATAGAAGGACCAAACACGGTATGGATGGGTAGGTGGGATCCTTGGGGGCGCATTGAAAAATGGCTTTGCCTATGTGATGCCGTAGAGGCAATGTAGTTCATGGACTTGGACCATGTGGGCACTGACGACAGATGCTACACTAGGCTGACACTATGGATAGGATACTGGATAAGACCTTGGTTGACAAGGTGACAAAAGAGATAGAGTATCAAGCCATGATAGGTTATTGTTAGGATTTTATTATGGAATAGATATGGATCAAATGGGACACGATTGAAGGAAGAATGGACACAAGGTGATTAGTTTCCCAAAGATGGAGGAAGCAGTTTATCGCAAGTAATGCCTATTTACTAGGTTTTCACCACTTGCTTTTATTTGCACGAAAGCTAAAAGTACACATGACGCCTGTTTGCTAGGTTTTCATCATGGTACCTATCCAAGGCACTTGTTTGCCAGGTTTTCACCACAGGATGATTTTGTTTGTTGTTTTTCCATTTTTTTTAATTTTTTTGTATTTTTCTAATTTTTTTTTTTTGTATTTTATGCCCCCCTAACATTGGGGTTCTCTTAGGTATAGAACCAGGGAAGATGTATACTATTGATTGGGTCATCGAACAACTCACCTTCTAATGTAGCCAACTAATATGTCATCGATCCATAGGCAGCAACGATCACATAAGGCCCAAGCCAATTGGGTTCAAACTTGCCTTTCTTTTCCCGATCCTATTGATTGTGGGGATTTTCCTTAAGTACTATATCTCCAACCTTAAAGACTCTTGGATGGACTCTGTGGTTGTAGCTTCATGACATCATTTGCTGATATGCCTTGAGATGATTGAAGGCTTTCTATCTCCTTTCTTCTAGCAGCTCTAGCTCTTTCAATCTGGAAACTCTATACTCTTCATCAGTTATGAGACCGTTTAACAACACCCTTAGAGATGGTAACTCGACGTCGATGGGTAAAATGGCTTCTGATCCATAGACAAGGCCGTAAGGGGTAGCACCTATGGGAGTGCATATACTAGTTTGATAGGCCCATAGAGCGGGATTGAGCTGGATGTGTCAATCACAGCCAGCATCATTGACTGTCTTCTTGAGGAGCTTCAAGATTGTTTTGTTGGATGCTTCTGCTTGGCCATTGCCTTGGGGGTAATAGGGTGTGGAGAAATGATGTTGGATTTTGAATCTGTCACAAAGCTCTTGTACATCCTGGTTCTTGAAAGGTCTTCCATTATATGTGATAATGGATGAGGGAGTTCCGTATCTACAGATGAGGTTATTGAGGATGAATGAGGAAATCTTTTTACCCGTGATAGTGGTAAGGGGAACGGCTTCAATCCACTTGGTAAAGTATTCTGTGGTAGTTATTATGAACTTGTGGCCATTTGATGAGGGCGGGTGGATTTTTCCCATAAGGTCGAGTCCCCATTGACAAAAGGGCCAAGGTGTTGTTAAATGTCTCAGCTCTTGAGTTGACGCATGTATCAGGTTTCCATGTATCTAGCACTTCTTGTACTTCTTCACAAACTGATATGAATTTGTTTCCATGTTCGGCCAATAATAACCCAAACACATGAGTTTCTTAGCTAAGGAAGGACTGCTAGAGTGTGTTCCACAAGTTCCTTCATTCACGTCTTGTAAGGCAGTTTGAGATTCTTCTCATTCTAAACAACGAAGTAAATTACCATCTAGACCATGTTAGTATAGGGTGTCAACAATAATGGTATAACAAGAGGTTTGGCAGATGAAGGTTTGACGTTGGTTTGAAGACAAGTCAGGTGGGAGGGTGTTATCCTTGAGGTAAGTGTAAATCTTACCGTACTAAGGTGAATTAGATCCGACTAATAGGCATATGGAGTGTGTTTCAGGAAGATCATAAGAAGGTTGTTGAATTGACTCCACCAAGAACTCATATTGTGACTCATTCTCTGGGATCTCGAGGAGTGAGGCAATGGTGGCCATGGCATCTACCACTTTGTTTTCAATGTGAGGTATCTATTCAAAAGAGATGATCACAAAGTACTCTTTAAAGTCATTGACCATGTGCTTGTATGGGATAAGCTTCTCATCTTTGGTTTGATAGTCATCATTGACTTGGTTGATCACTAGTTGAGAGTCACCATAGACATGTAGCTCTTTGATTTTCCATTCTGTTTCCATTTTGAGAACAATGATCAAGGCCTCATACTCTGCTATATTGTTTGTGCATGGGAATAATAGATGATAAGACTTAGGTATAGTGTTGCCGTGGGGAGTGACCAATAAGATTCCTGCCCCTGATCCATGGTTTGTATAGGATCCATCAAAGTAGAGTTTCCATGAGTGTGTTGTGATATTGAATAAGGATTCGTCTGTAAACTCAAATGTCATTGGTGTGGTATAATGTAATGGTGCTTCTGCTAACTGATCAGCAATGATTTGCCCCTTGATAGCTTTTTTGCCTACATACTCAATATCATATTCACTTACGAGCATTACCCACTTGGCTAGCTAACCTATTAGAGCTACTTTGCTTAATAGGTATTTCAGTGGATCTATCTTTGCAATAAGCCTGACTGGGTGTGCTAGCATGTAATGTCATAGTTTTTGGGAAGCAAAAACCACAACAAGACATAATCTTTCTATTTGAGAGTATTGCAGTTCATAGCCCACCAATGTGTGACTGATGTAGTAGACAACTCTTTCTTTACCTTCATAAGCTTGTTGTGCTAGAAGGGCCCCAAGAGCAATTGGTGTAGCAGATATGTAAAGTAATAGCAGTTTACCTTGGATAGGAGGCATCAAGATAGGTGGGTTCATAAGATATTCTTTAAGTTTGTCAAATGCCTCTTCGTACTTCTTATCCCACCTAAGTGGAATGCTCTTATGTAGGAGATGACTGAAAGGCTAACACTTGTCTATCAGTTGTGATATGAACCTATGGACTGCTTATAGCTTGCCCTATAGAGACCGTAGTTGAGTAATATTCTTGGGTTGTGGCATTTCTATGATGGCCTTGACCTTGGCAGGATCCACTTCAATCTCATTTGCTGATACAATAAAGCCTAAGAGCCTTCCCAAGGTGACTCCAAACACACATTTCTTTGGGTTCAACCTGACCTTGAATTGTTCTAGTCTCTGAAAGACCTTCTTTGGCACATCCAGGTGTGATTCTCTTGTGAGTGACTTTGAAAGGATATCATCTACATAGTCCTCCAATGTGATGTGCATCATGTCATGGAATATAGTGGTCATAGCATGTTGATATGTGGCTCCTGCATTCTTTATCCCAAATGGCATGACATTCCAGCAGAAAATGCCCCATGGACAAGTGAAGGTTGTCTTATGTTGGTCTTCTGGTGCTATCCTGATTTGATTGTATCCAGAGAAGCCATCCATGATAGATAACATGGTATGCCATGCTGTTAAGTGTTGATCATGATGTTAGTCATAAACAAACATAGAATAATAGTTATACATCAACCTTTACTCATCTTAAAAGATACGATGAATTCAAAGAATTCATGATCCCAAGTCTTCATGGATTAGGTCTTAATCATCTGACGTTACTCAGTGGTCGATGTGTCTTGATGTTTCCATTTTGGGGCCTTACATTGGATTATTAATATGATTCTGTTCCTGTAATGATGCTACATAGAAAGGTCATTCTACACAATATATTTCTACAAATAGTGTTCCTATGCTTAAATCTTTGCATGATATTTATCAATTATAGATGCTTTATCTTCAAATATGCTATGAGTATATAGTTATCTATGAGATGTCCACATATTTCATGTACTTTGCTTCTGATTGTCAATTATTTGCAATTGTGATGGTGAATTGTTTTGAAATTAAAGAAATGTAAATGAAAACTTCAAATTATGATGAATCTTCAGCTATTGAGCCACATACACACTTGATACTATCATTATGAGAAGAAATCAAACCATATGTTCACCAGGATGTTCCACAGCTAGATACAGTTGATGCTAACTTCAAAGGATGATGAATGAAGATAATATATGTAGACTGATGAGCACTCCAAGGGACGCAGCAAATCAAAGCATATATCAAGACTTCAGACATAGATTACTCAAAATTTATGATGATTTGTAATCAAAATAGTCTTCTCTTTCATTAAATATGCAAAAACATGTACATATACAATAACTTTGAAATGAGCCTTGATACTTTAGCAAACAAATTTCAATTAATCTTCCAATGTTCAAAATAAAACATCCCTGCATCTTTTATAGAACAAGGTGAGGGAGCGGTTACATATGATCTATGATCAAGATTTGTCTCTTAAGATCTACGGTGGATATTCATCTTTGACTTAGTTAGCATTTCATGTGGCACAGGTTGCTAGCTGGCAACCATCTGAATTACTTATTTTCTCCAAATGTCCAATGCTTATGCCTTCTTTGGTATTGCATCTTCATCTACTCTTTATCAGGAGCATCAGGATCATCACTTCCCGTATCTTCGTCATCTTGATGAATGTTGCTTTGCATATGGGCCTGCATGATTGTCCTGACATTTTCATATGCTCCCACCACTCGCTCAACCTCTCCGCCATCCTGAGTTTTTGCTTTGGCAATGGCGTGCTTGTGGGCCTATTATTTATCTCGAAGAGCCTCCAATTTGCTCCTGCTGCTGCTTGATGTTTCATTGGAATTCTCCACCCTGACCTTGATCCTCATGATCTTGTCCATGGCTTCTTACGTTAGGTGGTTAAGGGGGTCATTAGCTATCATTTGAAGTTATTATGTAGAGCCTTTATAGAAAAATCTACATCTTGATTCTCAATCTTTCCTTCTATTTTCCCCTCAAGGGCCTCCAGGATCTCTACTTCAAATGACATCATGTCATGCAACTTCATGCTGATGTCTCTTAATTTGCTATTGCATCTCTTTAATACATCACATTCAAATTTGATATATCTATGCCAGATATCTATTAGCATGGTGGTATTATTATCCAAAACCTGTTTGTTTATTAGAACTTGAGGATTAATCCTCTTTATTTAAACCAAAGCACTCAAGACTTTCTCTAATTGGAATGACCCTCTTTCGGCCTCCATTTGTAATTTATCAACCTTCCTTCTGGAGATACTTAGAGACTTCCACCTCTACAAAGAGGCCTTCACTACTTCTTCAGCTCCACCGAGTGTGGATGCCATCCACTTTCTCATTATTACTGATTCGTGGTTCATAAGGTCCAACTTATTGACCTCTTCCTGAGAAATTACAGTCAATGGGACTGCTTCTAAATTTGAAGTATCATCAGGGTTAATTAAGCCTTTTATGTAGGTATGCAGCTGAGTAATGTGCTTTTTATGCCGCTTATTTTTCTCTTTTTCTTTCTTTACCCTTTGGGTTAAAGAATCAATTATATCTTTTCCCTCTTGACCTTCCTGGTCTTCATTGTCAAATCCTAAATCAACAGTAGAGATATGGAATTCTTCCAGGGTGATCTTGCCTTTCTCCTTTTCAACTATGGGAAGTGCTACCTGAGCAGTCCTTCTGCCTGCAGCAGGATCTTTTTTTATGGCCGAGGTTAACCTGGCCTTCCTCTTCAGCTTCATGATGGTCTCTAAAAATAGTGTTGACACATCAAACTCTTGGATTTCAAAATCTAATTCCATACCTATTTCTTTCTCAAGCCATGGAGGAACTTGGTCTCCGGATCCTTGTCATCCATCATCATCATCATGATCACCTTGTTCTCTAGTAACTGCATCTATTTTCGATGGAGATGGTGACTTCCTTATTTCTTCCTCATGATGCTCTTCATGAGGGTGATCTTGGGGTACTTCCTCCTGTTGAGGAACTTCTTCTTGTGGTGGAGGATCTTGCGATGCATCCACATGATGATCCTGTAATTGGTCCTATACTTCATCCTTTTTTGTTTCATCCCCCTTGGTAATTTCCTCATTATGAGGCACATTTGCATCAGTGGATGTCATTGTATATGTCTTAGGTGCATCTACCTGATCTTGCATCACATTATGCTCCACACCTGTAGTATCTAGCTCTTGAGTTTTTAGGTCATCCTGACCTAATGTGTCCTTTTCACCAGAGGCTTCTTGAGTCTGGGGTACTTCTTCACTTAATATGGCCTTGTCATTCCCACCCTTTTCTTAGACTTCAACTATTTTGGGTTCATTAGATATATATTGTTGTTGTTAGCCCATATCTGAAGTATGGCCTTCCATTTTTGCCAGTTTCACTTTCTCAATATTTTCCTCTTTATCAGGTGCACCTTCTTGATTTCTAGGACTTACATCCTCTCTGTATGTTAGATCGATCACTACATGGCTAGTTACCTGATTAACCAATTCATCAAGCCCTATTTGTTGAGCAATCCTTTCTGGGCTCCTTTCCTTTTCTTGTTCCACTTGCTTCAGTTCTTCTAACACAGCCACCTGTACTGATGGAGTTCCTTGTGGAGTTATGTGGGTGTTAGTAGCAAGGGTTTCCATTTGTTGAGAGGTTACTTCTTTTACTACCTCATCATCAGATAAGTCAACTATCTCTTCCAGTGAGACAAGACTACTTTGAATTGGCCTAGAGGCTTGTTTCATTTGTTCTTTAGCTTGTTCAGTCTTGAACTAAACAATGGTGGGAAGTGGAATGTTATGTTGCAACTCTTTTTTGAATACTTCACCACCAGCTCCCCTCAATACTATGGGGTCATGCTTTATTTCACCTCTCATGGATGTTCTTAGTTTCTTAGGTGTGGATGGCATCACTTGAGGTGCTTTTCTTTTTCTAATGAGGGGCATAGGGTCTTCCTCTTTAGGTTCTTCATCAAGAGGAACATCCTTTTCCATTTGATTTTCTAATGCTTGACCCTCCTCATATGTTTCAACAGCTCCCATAGCTAGCCTTTGGATCTTTTTCGCCTTCTATTTATCCATGGGAGGTGATACTGATGAGGCTACTACCTGTCCTAATGTAGATGCATCCTCTACTGATATAACTATTCTTTCAACTATTACCCCTTTAGGTTTGTTATCAGTTTTCTTACCTCTGGGGGGTCTCTTGCTTTGTTCTTGAGGCGGCATTCTTTCTTCTTTAGATTTCCTCTTTTCAATCAGAAAGTCATCATATTCATTGTTAGGAATCTCTTGTCTCTTCTTCTTATTGTCAACTATAAGGGCTACACCCTTCTTCTTCAATGCATTTATTTGTTCATTCACCCAAGACTGGGTTAGCTGTAGCATCATACCTATAAATTGGTCTAATGAGATATCCTTAGGTTGTGTAAGATCAGGTGCTGAGATTGTGTCATTATATATCTTCTTTTCTTCATATTCATCTGCTATTATTTTGCAATCATCCGCTTTTAATTGCACATGCACTGGAATACAATCAAATGTTCTAATCTCGTTGAGAGTTAGCCTCTACTATTTTCTTCTTCTAGCCTCAGCCTCATCCTCACAATCTGTCCAGAAATCCTCCAAGTTCTTCTAATGGATGGGCTTCCCCATGATCTTCTGCATCCTCCCATATGGGTCATATGATCTTGCCAATGGGAATAGCTGTAATTACATCATGTCCAGACCAACTATGGCCTTCTTGATCCTTTCAGAATCTTGGCATATGTACCAACCCATTGTTACTAGGAACAATACTGGTGGAATCTTATTATTTGTTTTGTAAGCATCCAGTATTGTGGATATCTGTCTCATGAACTCCATCAAAACAACTGCGTCAGTGGGATATCTTGGGAGCATGAGGGGCTGTCTGGCAAAGCCCTCTATTCTGATGTAAGAAAAGGTGGTATATTCTATAAACCAGGCACCATGCCTGTATATGACTTCTTGAGCTTCCATGCTTAGTCTTTTAGTCCTATCTTCTTCCATTGTTCTTACTAGATGCACAGAAAATGCATCATTCACTAATTTGTAATCTTGAATATAATTTTATCTTTTTAGGTGGGGATAATGATCGCATATGTGGGCATCATTTGTACTGCCACCAATCCTTCCTACTATTGTAAGTGCATTGAATGTACCTTTATAAGCACATGAGTATACCACATATGAAGTCATATAGAATGAACACTCTAGGCCTCCTAGGTTCATGAGCTGCTCATTTAGGGCATCACTTATCATTTTAGTCCATAATGGCCTGTTCTCTGTATAAAGACACATTAGGATAACCCCATACATCCAATCATTGAAACTTCCAGCATCAGGATGTCCTGTCACTTTGCTGAGTAAGGTTATCATATATTGGTATTCATCATCAAAATCAAACTTGTACAGGTGCACTGGTAATTTGGCAGAGGTAGTGTAAGGACTGTTCTTTGCCCTCCATTGATACATCCTCTTCCTAGCGGCTTTCTTGTTATTTTCATATTCAACTTGCAGTTTATTCAAATCCATGCTAACAACTTTCTTTCCCAATGGTAAATTAAAACTGGTTGCAATCCCCTTGATGGACAGATCTACGTAAATCTAACCATGTTTTTCTATTCTCCTTGTCTGTGGGTTGTAGTTTCTGGCACATTCAATAATCAACTTTGGAGCCTCCATAGAAAAAGGAAATCCAGCTGCACTCCACATTCCTAACACAAAAATAGCATCCAATAGGGTATTATTCTTGTCATCATGCATTCTAGACGACCATGTGACCAGATCTATGTTTCCCTTGTGTGTATCTACAATGATGCCATATTTGAATCATACTCTCAGGTTGAGCAAACATAGGTTTAAGAAATTCAGCTTCAGACTTGCTCAACCTCTTGTTTGCCATGGTTTCCTACAATAAACAGGACCAGCCTTACCATATAATACTTCACATACATGCATACAACATTATATCTTCACGACATGATGCATATTATATTCATTAATCATCACTTCATCATAATATGCATAACATATAACTTCAAACCAATGGAAAATCACACTACCTGGACATGCAAAAAATGATGGCAGGAGGGTTTTAATTACTTACTTGATAATGCTTATCTCCTTGATTATGCTGATGATTATATGAAAGAGATTCAGATACCAGCGATAATCACGTGTCCTATTCTGCTGCAAGCCATGTGTGTTCGCAAGTAGGTCGTATGAAGAGTTGAAACCTCTGTGCTCTGTAAAAACTCATTTTATCAGAGTGTAAATGCAAAATGACATTGGAAATTCACTTTTAATCTCATTTTTAGGGTAAATTAGGGCAACACAAGGCAAATTCAATCATAACCATTGATCTTCTATCATAAATCTATGGGCATTGCCAGGTGTTTAGATCGTGTTCGTAATCGGCGGGAATCCACCTACTGTATTTATGGCATTTAATGTTGCATGGCAAGATGAGGGGGTGATCTTCAGAAGATCAAGTGATATTCAGAATATCAGGTGATATTAAGAATATGACCCCCTCAGTGTAATATCGGGTGATATTTGGAACATCGGGTTATGTTTTAAGACTGGGTGATATTTGGGAACATGACCCCTAAAAAGTAAAATGACCCCCCTTTTAAAATATTAGGATGACATCATCGTCATGCTGTTGTAAAAGGCTAGTCATTAGAAATATACCTTCGCGAGGTAAAAGGATGATGACGTCATCGTCATATTGGTTGCAGGGTGATATTTTGCACCGGGGTGATATTGAGAGATAGGGTGATATTCGGAACATCGGGTGATATTCAGAATATCACCCCCGTAAAATATATGAAGCCGACTGACGGGTAAATACTACTATCATGTAAAATTGACGTCTGGATAATTGGACCAAATGGTTTATCGGGTGATAAAATTGGATCGAGGTGATCTTTCATAAGATGACTGATATTTATAAATATGACCCCCCCAGAATATAAGGTTTGACCAAGACTTTGACTTTTCATAACTCTCGTTCCCTAAGGAATATCAAGGTGATCCAAAAGGTAAACCTGCCTGAAATTTTGTACTCTTTCCAGCTATGAGGTTATTAACATGAAATATTAACTTTGAAAAAATTGACCTCATCATGATGACTTACCCAACCCCTTCATGCAGGATCACCTGGAGGACTTACTTTTACCAAACCTCCAGAAAATAGAAAACACAAGCCAAGCCAAGCAAAAGGTTGGGTCCCTGTTTTGTCAAGTCAAAATGGGGCGTGTTGTGTAACCACACAACAACTTGCCACCAAAGAAAACAACAAAATTCTAATGATTCAAGTGAGGTGAACACATTCATATATAGTATTCTAACTTGTTTCTAAGTATAAGCATCATAATCTTTCTGAATGACAAAGTTTCATCATGGCAACAATGCTAACAAAGGATCAGGTGTGTGCAAATGATTAATTATACTCATCTTGAAAGCAAGTTGAAAACATGAGTAACCGGTGTTAAGCTACATAGTTGGAGATCATCCCTCATAGCCAACCTGGATAGAGCCTTGCTGCCAGCAGGCATCCATAGCCCTAGCAAGGTTATCTATACAATCCCCCTAAGTAGAGCCCCACTACCAACAGGGGTCTATAGCCCTGGTAGAGTTACTTAGATGGCCTAATTTTATTATATTTTTGGATTTTTCAATATTTATACTCTATATATCTGATATCATCATGTAAGCTCAGTGTGCAAGGTATGGTCACTTGCTGATTTAGGTTGGAGATTGATTGGTAGCAAGGGAGTCCCTTTGGATTTTTCACTTAACACCTATACTTGTGTGTTCAACAAACCCAAGGCTGTTAGGTGAGTCATTGTGAAAGAGTCACTTTGGTCAAGAAAAGGCACCCTGATGAAAGGATATCACAGACCTGATCATAAGTACTTCTTAGAATAAGTCATAACCTATATGTAAATTTGTTCTCATCACTTGAATCCTAACAATTTAGTTATTTTCTGGGGTGATGAGCTGCATCATCTTGACTAACCAAAACAAAAACTCAACAAGCAAACAAAAACCAAAACACAAAAAAAATTGTACAAACAACTATACAAATATATACTATGATACACATGACTATCATGAAGATACTTAGGATTGGAAATAATGTTTGAGGAACTGTCCATTAACTGGTAATGGAACATCCTCACCTGTCAGGTTTTTCAACCTGTAAGTGATGTCTCCTAATATCTCAAAAATTTGAAAGGGACCTATCCATAATTTGTAAAAATTACCATGGTCTCCTTTCCTCTCATGTGCTTTGTCCCACATTAGGACTAAATTAGATATCTTGAAGGCTTTTACCTTGGCTCTTTTGTCAAACCAGCATTTGACAACAGCCTGATGTTTGGTAAATTGATCAATTGCCTGACTTCTTTTCTCTTCCAGGTGCATCAAGTGAAGCAAACTAACCTCTTGTTTGTTGTCTATGCCTAGGTACTCTTGGGCAAACTGCAGTGTAGGAATTTTCAAGTTCACAGGGAGGATGGATCCACCCCATATACTAAATGGTAAGGTGAGTTTCCTAATGCAACCTTGTTCCTGGTTCTGTCTACCCATAAGGCATATTTTAGAAGTGTGTTCCACTCCCTAGGGTTCTTTTCTATTAACTTTCTTATGATGTTCAACAAATTTTTATTGGTGGATTCTGCTAATCCATTCCCTTGGGGATAATAGTTTGAGGAGAATTTTAGTATAATCCCATTACCAAAAGCCCAACTTGACATTTTTGTTGAAGCAAAAGCAGAGCCATTATCACTCACCAGAGCATAGGGAACTCCATACCTGGTGACAATATTACTATCCAGAAATCTGATGACATCTTCAGCATTGCAGGTCTTGGTGCTGACAACTTTGGTCCACTTGGAACAGTAATCAGTAATTGTTAAGACAGACCTATGGCCTGATGATGATAGATGATTAATTGGTCCTGTGAAGTCCATGCCCCATTGTGCAAATGGGCACACCTTCATCACTGGATGCAAAGGTTGAGCAGCATATCTCTCTCTGTTAGCAGCAACCTGGCATATATGACAACATTTAACATGTTCAGCAGTATCCTTGAAAATTGTGGGCCAGTAGTATCCTGCTTTGAGGATAGCGTGAGTTGTGGCCAAGGGTGACCCATGTGCTATTCCAAATTTATCATGTAGCTTTGATAACACTCTATCTGCTTCTGGCCTTTCTAGGCATCTTAGATATATTCTTTCATAATTTTTCTTGAAAAGGATTCCCCCTTTCATCATAGACTTTTGTGACCTTATTTTTAGGACTCTCCTTTGTGAGGCCTGCAGTCTTGGAGGACATCTTCCAGTAATCAGGATGTGCCTGATGTCTGAATACCATAATTCATTGTCCTTTGCATTAATTACATACTGCTAACTCATGATATTTGGGTCAATCTCTAATATCATTTGGCTTAAAGCTTGTCCTCTTACTAGCTTCATGGGTGTAATATCCATGTCATATTTGTGTAGAACAGTGATCCACTTAGCTCTTTTTTCACCTGGCTTGCTCTACATTAATAGTATTTTCACTACTGCATTAGGCACCACAGCAATAACTTTACTTCTCAGTATATAGTGCCTAAACTTCTTTACTACTCTAACCAATGCAAGTGCTTGCCTTTCAACATCTTTGAAAGGGTAGCTCATGAAGGCTATGGGCTTCTCTTCCTTCTCTTCATTTCTCTGTGTCAGCACTACTGCAGAGGTATGTTCTAAAGAAAATGAATAAATGTAGAAGTCCCTGGTGTAATCTGGACTGATCAACACTGGAGCATCTGATATAGCTTTTTTAATGTCTTCAAAAGATGATCTATCCTCTGGTGTCCACTCAATCTTTGTGTCCTTCTTGAGCATGGTATTTAAAGGTCTAACAATTTCAGCAAAGCTAATGATAAACTTCCTAACAAAATTAATCTTACCAAAGTAAGATTTGAGCTCCTTTTTGCTTCCAGGAAGCTGTATTTTCATAATGGACTCTACCCTATCAGGATCAATGATAATCCTATCTTTAGTTGTCAGGTGGCCTAATAATTTTCCTATTGTTACCCTGAATATGCATTTCTTGGGGTTCAGGGATATCCCATATTCTTCACATTTTTTAAGCACATTTCTGAGATCTGTTACATGGTTTCCTCTATATTTAGAGAATACTGTTAAGTCATCCATGTATATGACTATACATTTTCCTATTAATCCTTTGAAGGCTATGTCCATTGCTTGCTAGAATGTTGCTCCAGCATTTATCAGCCTAAATGGCATGTGCCTATAGGCAAATATCCCCCACTTTGTGGTGAAGGTAGTTTTCAGTCTATCTATCTTATCTACCATTACCTGGTTGTAGCCTGAGAAACCATCTAGAAATGACATCATTTTGGCACCATTTACAATTTGTAGGACCTCATCCAAGGAAGGCAAAGGATAATTATCCTTCTCAGACGCTCTATTTAGGTTCCTGAAATCCACACATAGTCTAATGTCTCCATTTTTCTTTCTCACTGGGACCAGATTTTCTACCTAGGTGGAGTGTCTCACAGGAAATATAATCCTGGCATTTAACAATTTCTTAACTTCCTAAAAAATAATAGATTCCAGCAAAGCATTGACAGGCCTTTGCTTCTGTCTAAAAGGCTTGGAATCTGGCTTAAGGGGTATGGTGTGTGTGATGACTGATGTGTCATATGTCTTTAGCTCATCATAAGTCTAAGATATGACATGGATGTAATCCTTGAGAGCCTGGGTGATTCCTTCTAATTCTTCTTTCATGCAAACCTTCCCTATCAATACATTTTTCTTTTCATCATTTTGTCCAATGCTAACCTGGGAATATTGTCCTCCATCAGATTTTGGAAGATCCTTCTGTTTGAACATGTTGTCCAGATCAAAAGCTCCCTCTAGCTCAATCATTCCCTTAGGAATCTTATTGCTGGGCAACTCTAATATTTCTTCCTCTTCCCAAACATGATCTTCTATATTATTCTCATCTATGATCTGAGCATCAAATATATCTCTGTTGGAGATGAAATCTAGGATATGTTGATCATCATCAAACACTTGGAGGTTGGTCACATTGTCCAACATAGAAGGTATTGATACTAGCTCTACTAAAAATCTTTTTAAACCAGAAATAGACAGTGGCTCCAATGTACTAGCAACCTGGGCTAAAGCATCCACCCTATGGTTCTATTCTCTAGGTACGTGAGTGATATTAAATGCATCAAATGATTCTATCAGGTCCCACACCCCATGTCTATAATTAGACAGTTTTTTTATAATTGCAGGAGTAAATTCCTCTTACCTATCTCACTACTAATTCTGAGTCCCCATAGACATGCAGAATTTTTACTTTCTTCTTAAGGGTAAACAGTATCCCATGAATTAGAGCTTCATACTATGTTACATTGTTGTTGCATGAGAACTATAGTCTCTAGGCTGCCAAGTAGGACTTTTCTGATGGATCAATTAGGTCTATCCCTACTCTAGCTCCTTGTTTGGACTTGGATCCATCAAATCTAAGGATCCATGGTTGTCTTCAACTAAAGGCCTATTTGAACCTTCTTTTTTCTTTGCAGCTCTGGCAGCTGCACCACTTGATATCCACTTTCTCTTAGGTATCTCAGCTTTCTAAGACTTCATCTTTCCTTTCTTCTATGAAGCTGATGACTCTTCTTTATTTTTATCATCAGGAGGATAATCTTTTGGACTAGGCAAAGTCTGTCTCTTAAAAATATGTAAACATAGTGAACAAGCAGTTTCTGAGTGAGGTGCCTCATGTAACCTGCACCAATTTTCAATCAAGGCATTCTGCGGAGGCCTCTGCTGCTGTGTCATCTTCTAGATCTCTTCTTTCAGAAACTTTTCAAATTTAGACAGATTGCTGCCTCTGTCTTCATCATATAATTCATAATCTGATTCAACTAAACAATCACTCCCTTTGGTGATTTTCTCTTTTCTCTTAACATTACTCTGGTTGCATACCAGCATCTCTTCTATCATTTGGACATGATTTTCATCTTGGCATATAGCTTCTCCTGTTCCTGTAGGAAATAAAAAATGATCAGCATCACTATCATTATCACTGTCTGATGAACTTACCTCTGATGATGATGATGATGATGCATCACTACACGCCTGTTCTAGCTCTAGCATGTCTAAACATGCTTCACAGGTCTTCTCAGAATGTGACTCATTATGCAACCTGCACCAACCATCCATTAGAATATTGTTAACAGGTATCTTTAATAATTGGCATCACTTTACCCATTTAGATAAGTGTTTTTTGAAATCCCTATAATGGTCTACCTCATTTTCATTCTCAGGGTTACTATCAAATTCTACAACTATTTTGTCACCATGATGATCATCATGATGATGATGAACATCATACATCAGGATCTCTTCTATCCTGATGGTCTGGGGTCTTATGGCATAAACTCCAGGTTCCACATCTACGTACACGATCTCATTAGTTTTGTTGTATTCAGTGATCATGTGCTTCATTCTAGGTTTAGCATCGATTCTTATCTAGTTTGGTATCCCCTTCCAGGGTAACCACATGTGACTGAAGTCTGTGGACATGTATCTATTGAGGGTTTTGGACCAGTCTCGACTGAGTAGCATCCCATAAGTATTAGGTATATCAACTACCTAAATGTCAATATAATATTAGATTCTGGGGTCAGATACAAGCTGCATGTGAATGTGTGTTAGCTCCCCTACCACACTTACTTCTATTTTGTCCAGTTATGTGACTTTCTTCAAAGATTTAGCAGGATGCAGTCCTAAAGCATTACATATAGATAGAGGCATTACATTGGTAGATGCCCCTGTGTCTACCAAGCAATTATGCATGTTTTTACTGAACATCCTTATGGTCAGGAGGAACGGAGGTGACTCACTTTTATCTCTATATAAGGTCATGTGGGAGGTTTCTGTAGCTTGAATGGTAGCTGGTACCTTGTGTTTAACATTAGGATCTCTAGCAACATGATCTTTGTTACCAGATTGACCTGAGGGGTGACTATCTTTGGGAGTAGGATCATCTAGTGATTTCATAAATGTCTTCTTGATGGCAGGAGTTTTGAGCAATTCTAACAAAGATAGGCTGATTTTGATCTTCTTCATTTCATCAGCCAGATAGGTGACTAACTTGTCAGATTCATGAGGTGGATTGGCAATTTTTGGCACATTATTCTGGGGTGTTAAATACTGAGCATTCACCTTGGGAAAACCAGGGTTATTACTTGCCTTAGGGTCTGGAGGTGTATTGAAATTATTCAGAGGCAAGGATGAGGTTAATGGACCAGAAGGTTTGTTAGCATTACTTCTTAGATTGTAGTTATGCTTCCCCTGATACTATTGTTGGTAGGCATGCACTTCCTCATGTTCATTCGAAGGCTCATTTTCATCTTCAAAAGGGAAAACATAATTTGACTCAAAAGCCATGGCTGATTCCTCACATGCAAGGGTGTAATCTTGAAGATCATGCACTATTTGTTGATAAGGATGATGAGTGTAACTCTCAAGCACTAAAGCCAAGTCATATCCACAAGGGACAAGTTCATTTCCTTCTATATGAGGCTGATTTCCTAAAGTATTGGACACTTTTAGTCTAAAAAATGCTAGCAGCAATTCTAAATTGAGGACAGTCTAACTCTACATGTGCATTGGTGTTATGGATTTTGCACTAGTTAGTGAGGGTTGCCTCTACAAGGTTGACTCTAGTAGTCTATTTGGGCTCGCCAGGAGGCTGGTTATCTAGGGGTGATGGCAATGAACCATTGTTTGGCCTAGTGTTCCACACTCTAGGCTGTCTCTAAGGATTATTATTGCCATTATTGTTGTTATATCCCCTATGTGGATAATTTGGTCTATCATTGTTATAGCCTCTATTTTGATTAGGCTGAGAGTAGAAGTTTTGACTCCTCAAGTGAGTGATCTCAGTTGTAAGCTTCCTTAACTAAGCTGATATTTCTTTGATCTCTTCTTTCTCTTCCTGAACTTTAGCCACTACGTTTTCTATCAAAGGCTTGAAAAAAGAAGATCCATTATTGTTATTGTTCTGGTCTACAACTTGAGGTGCTTGTATTTGTCCTAGATACTGCATCATCTGGCCATTTCCATTTGAAGGTGGCATGATACTCAAAGGAGGTATTTGTAAAGGTGCTGGCATCATAGCAGGAGGTATCATGGCTCCATTATGCTATTGTTGAGTAGGATATCCTGGATAACCAGGAAGTGTGGGAAATGCTATGTTTGGTGTGGGAGTAGGAACTAGCTACTGATTGACTTTGATAGCTTCTTGGAAAGCTCCTGTTAAAGTCGTGATTTCAGGGTGTGCTCTCCTGATGAACATAGACATTAAAGGATCTAGGGATGAATAATAAATGCTCCTAGCAACAGCATCTGCTACAACATATGGGGTGACTAACTTGGATAGCATTTTTTGGAAACTACCATTGAAATTGGCAATAGGTTCTCCTTCAAACCATTTAATTATGGAAAATAGGTGATAGTTCATTGAAGGATTGATAGGTACTTTAAACCTATCAGTGAAAGCTTTTTCCAGGATAGTCCGTGATCCGATAGAATCCTGACCAAGGCTAATATACTAGTTATAGGCTTCTTCCCCTAAAGAAAAAGGAAATAATCTACATACAATGTCCTGATGCTCTATTCTGGCTCTACAGCAGGCTTCCTTGAAAGTTCTAATATGATCATCCGCATCTTGATATGGATGATATTTTGGACAAATTTTGTCAGGTTTCTTTGGCAAAGGATGATATGCCAAAAAGTTAACGGTGCTTCTGTAGCAAAAAATGAAATTGCAATCGGAGGAGGTTGAGCTTGGGGTATGATCGACTGAGACTGAACCAGAGGTGTAACTGGTGATCCTATAGGTACTTGCAAACCAATAGGAGTCATAGGAGGATGTTTTGGCGATGCCCCTAAAGCACTAGAACTGGGAGTATGATGGATATCAACAGTTTGAGGTCTAAATCCTCTGATAGGTAATTCTTCAAAAGGTCCGGTGGATCGTGACCTAGTATTTATCTTGTGAGCCAAGATTTCTCAATTTTAAGGGAAATCCACTAGTTGACTGTAAAGATCAGTTGGAACTTACCAGCAAAGTCTATATTTATGGTCAAGAAATTGTACTGACTAGATATTTACTGACTATTTGCATGAACAATGCAAATATGGGGTGATATTGAGGTCTGGTGACTCTTGCAACCAGATATTAGGTTTCTAAGGCTTATTACCTCAAAGCTTTGACAAATTTACCTAAAATTAACCTAATCTTTGAAAAGTCACGATGATCTATGACAAAGCTTGCAATATTTATGATCAATCTTGAAAACTTTACATAGGATTAGCATGTACAAGCTTAATACAGTAAATCTTCGCGTATTGATCAAAATAAGGGGGTTTCAGTATTACCTCACTGTCTGCATCATCAAATTCAACTTACTAATGATGATCTTTAGCTTTAGGCCCTCCTTCTAGTGCCAATTTATGTTGATCATGATGTTAGTCATAAACAAACAGAATAAAAGTTATACATCAACCTTTACTCATTTTGAAAGATATGATGAATTCAAAGAATTCATGATCCCAAGTCTCCGTGGATTAGGTCTTAATCAATTGACATTACTCAGTGGTTGATGTGTCTTGCTATTTCCATTTTGGGGCCTTACGTTGGATTATCAATATGATTATGTTCCTATAATGATGCTACACAGAAAGGTCATTCTACACAATATATTTCTGTAAATAGTGTGTCTATGCTTAAATCTTTGCATGATATTTATCACTTACACATGCTTTATCTTCAAATATGCTATGAGTATATAGTTATCTACGAGATGTCCTCATATTTCATGTACTTTGCTTCTGATTGTCAATTATTTGCAATTACAATGGTGAATTATTCTGAAATTAAAGAAATGTAAATGAAAACTTCAAATTATGATGAATCTTCAGCTATTGAGCCACATACACACTTGATATTGTCATTAGGAGAAGAAATCATACCATATGTTCACAGGATGTTCCACAGCTAGATACAGTTGATGCTAACTTCAAAGGATGATGAATGAAGACAATATATGCATACTGATGAGCACTCCAAGGGACGCAACAAATCAAAACATATATCAAGACATCAAACATAGATTACTTAGAATTTATGATGATTTGTAATCAAAATAGTCTTCTCTTTCATTAAGTATGCAAGAACATGTACATATACAATAACTTTGAAATGAGCCCTGATACTTCAGCAAACAAATTTCAATTAAGCTTCCAATGTTCAAAACAAAGCATCCATGCACCTTTTATAGAAGAAGGTGAGGGAGCGGTTACACATGATCTACGATCAAGATTTGTCTATTAAGATCTATGGTGGATATTCATCTTTGACTTAGTTAACATTTCATGTGGCACAGGTTGCTAGCTGGCAACCATCTAAATTACTTATTTTCTCCAAATGTTAGATGCTTATGCCTTCTTTGGTATTGCATCTTCATTTACTCTTCATCAGGAGCATCAGGATCATCACTTCCCGTATCTTCATCATCCTGATGAACGTTGCTTTGCATATGGGCCTGCATGATTGTCCTGACATTTTCATATGCTCCCACCACTCATTCAACCTCTTTGCCATCCTGAGTTTTTGCTTTGGCAATGGCGTGCTTGTGGGCCTGATATTTATCTCGAAGAGCCTCCAATTTGCTCCTCCTGCTGCTTGAAGTTTCAATGTAATTCTCCACCCTGATCTTGATCCTCATGATCTTCTCCATGGCTTCTTTCGTTAGGTGGTTAAGGGGGTTATCAGCTATCAGCTGGAAGTTATTATGCAGAGCCTTTATAGCAAAATCTGCATCTTGATTCTCAATCTTTCCTTCTATTTTCCCCTCAAGGGCCTCTAGGATCTCTGCTTCAAATGACATCATGTCATGCAACTTCATGCTGATGTCTCTTAATTTGCTATTACATCTCTTTAATACATCACATTTTCATTTGATATCTCTATACCAAATATCTATCAGCATGGTTGTATTATTATCCAACACCTGTTTGTTTATTAGAACTCGAGGATTAATCCTCTTTATTTCAACCAAAGTACTTAAGAATTTCTCTAATTGGAATGACCCTCTTCTGGGCTCCATTTGCAATTTATCAACCTTTCTTCTAGAGATACTTAGAGAATTCCACCTCTGCAAAGAGGCCTTCACTACTTCTTCAGCTCCACCAAGTGCGGATGCCATCCACTTTCTCATTATTACTGATTCATGCTTCATAAGGTCCAACTTATTGACCTCATCCTGAGAAATTACAGTCAATGGTACTGCTTCTAAATTTGAAGTATCATCAAGGTTAATTAACCCTTTTATTAGGTATGCAGCTGAGCAATGTGCTCTTTATGCTACTTATTTCTCTCTTTTTCCTTCTTTACCCTTTGGGTTAAAGAATCAATTATATCTTTTCCCTCTTGACCTTCCTGGTTTTCATTGGCAAACCCTAAATTGATAGTAGTGATATGGAATTCTTCCAGGATGATCTTGCCTTTCTCCTTTTCAACCATGGGAAGTGCTACCTGAGCAGTCCTTCTGCCCGTAGCAGGATCTCTTTTTATGGCCAAGGTTAACCTAGCCTTCTTCTTCAGCTTCATGATGGTCTCTGAAAATAGTGTTGACACATAAAACTCTTGGATTTCAAAACCTAACTCCATACCTATTTCTTTCTCAAGCCATGGAGGAACTTGGTCTC
This sequence comes from Cunninghamia lanceolata, assembly GCA_027924645.1. Lineage (NCBI taxonomy): Eukaryota > Viridiplantae > Streptophyta > Pinopsida > Cupressales > Cupressaceae > Cunninghamia > Cunninghamia lanceolata. Next base: position 4,012,307 of record BSBN01000165.1, on the reverse strand, counting down.
CGGATCCTTGTCCTCCATCATCATCATCATGATCACCTTTTTCTCTAGTAAGTGCATCTATTTTCGATGGAGATGGTGACTTCCTTATTTCTTCCTCATGATGCTCTTCATGAGGGTGATCTTGGGGTACTTCCTCCTATTGAGGAACTTCTTCTTATGGTGGAGGATCTTGCGATGCATCCACATGATGATCCTATAACTGGTCCTGTACATCATCCTTTTTTGTTTCATCCCCCTTCGTAATTTCCTCATTATGAGGCACATTTGCATCTGTGGTTGTCATAGTATCTATCTTAGGTGTATCTACCTAATCTTGCATCGCATTATGCTTTGCGCTTGTAGTATCTACCTTTTGAATTTTTAGGTCATCCTAACCTGATGTGTCCTTTTCACTAGAGGCTTCTTGAGTCTGGGGTACTTCTTCACTTAATATGGTGTTGTCATTCCCACCCTTTTCTTGGACTTCAACTATTTTGGGCTCATTAGATAAATCTTGTTATTGTTGGACCATATCTGAAGTATGGCCTTCCATTTCTGCCAGTTTCACTTTCTCAATATTTTCTGCTTTATCAAGTGCACCTACTTGATCTCTAGGACTTACATCCTCTCTGTATGTTAGATTGATCACTGTAGGATTAGTTACCTGATCAACCAATTCATCGAGCCCTATTTGTTGTGCAATCCTTTCTGGGCTCCTTTCCTTTTATTGTTCCACTTGCTTCAGTTCTTCTAACATAGCCACCTTTACTAATAGAGTTTCTTATAGAGTTATGCGGGTGTTAGCAGCAAGGGTTTCCATTTGTTGAGAGGTTACATCTTTTACTACCTCATCATCAGATAAGTCAACTGTCTCTTCTAGTGAGACAAGACTACTTTGAATTGGCCTAGAGGCTTGTTTCATTTGTTCTTCAGCTTGTTCAGTCTTGAACTGAACAATGGTGGGAAGTGGCACATTATGTTGCAATTCTTTTCTGAATACTTCACCACCAACTCCCCTCAATACTATGGGGTCATGCTTTATTTCACCTCTCATGGATGTTCTTAGTTTCTTAGGTGTGGATGGCATCACCTAAGGTGATTTTCTTTTTCTAATGAGGGGCATAGGGTCTTCCTCTTCAGGTTCTTCATCAAGAGGACCATCCTTTTCCATTTGCTTTTGTGATGCTTGACCCTCCTCATATGTTTTAGTAGCTCCCACAGCTAGCCTTTGGATCTTTTTAGCCTTCTGTTTAGCCATGGGAGGTGGTGCTGATGAGGTTGTTGCCTGTCCTGATGTAGATGCATCCTCTGCTGATATAACTATTCTTTCAACTATTACCCCTTTAGGTTCGTTATCAGTTTTCTTACCTCTAGGGGGTCTCTTGCTTTGTTCTTGATGCGGCATTCTTTCTCCTTTAGATTTCCACTTTTCAATCAGAAAGTCATTATATTCATTGTTAGGAATCTCCTGTCTCTTCTTCTTATTGTCAACTGTAAGGGCTACACCTTTCTTCTTCAATGCATTTATTTGTTCATTTACCCAAGACTGGGTTAGCTACATCATCCTACCTATAAATTGGTCTAATGAGATATCCTCAGGCTCTGTAAGATCAGGTGTTGAGATTGTGTCATTATATATCTTCTTTTCTTCATATACATCTGCTATTATTTTGCCATCATCCCCTTTTAATTGTACAGGTACTAGAATACAATCAAATGTTCTGATCTGGTTGAGTGTTAGCCTCTATCATTTTCTTCTTCTAGCCTCAGCCTCATCCTCACAATCTCTCTAAAAATCCTCCAAGTGCTTCTGATGGATGGGATTCCCCATGATCTTCTGCATCTTCCCATATGGGTCATATGATCTTGCCAATGGGAATGGCTGTAATTGCATCATGTCTAGACCAGCTATGGCCTTCTTGATGCTTTCATAATCTTGGCATATGTACCAACGCATTGTTACTAGAAACAATACTAGTGGAATCTTATTATTTGCTTTGTAAACATCCAGTATTGTGGATATCTGTCTCATGAACTCCATAAAAACAACTGCATCAGTGGGATATCTTGGGAGCATGAAGGGCTGTCCTACAAAGCCCTCTATTCTGATGTAAGAAAAGGTGGTATATTGTATAAACTAGGCACCATGCTTGTATATGACTTCTTGAGCTTCCATGCTCAGTCTTTTAGTCCTATCTTCTTCCATTGTCCTTACTAGATGCATAGAAAATGCATCATTCACTAATTTGTAATCTTGAAGATAATTTTGTCTTTGTAGTTGGGGATAATGATCCCATATGTGGGCATCATTTGTACTGCCACTGATCCTTCATATTGTTGTAAGTACATTGAATGTACCTTTATAAGCACATGAGTATACCACATATGAAGTCATATAAAATGAACACTCCAGGCCTCCTAGGTTCATGAGCTGCTCATTTAGGGCATCACTTATCATTTTAGCCCATAATGGCCTGTTCTCTATATAAAGACACATCAGGATAACCCCATACATCCAATCATTGAAACTTCCAGCATCAGGCTAGCCTGTCACTCTACTGAGTAAGGCTATCATATATTGGTAGTCATCATCAAAATCAAACTTATACAGGTGCACTCGTAATTTGGTGGAGGTAGTGTAAGGACTATTCTTTGCCCTCCATTGATACATCCTCTTCCTAGCGGCTTTCTTGTTATTTTCATATTCAACTTGCAGTTTCTTCAAATCCATGCTGACAACTTTCTTTCCCAATGGCAAATTAAAAGTGGTTGCAATCCCCTTGATGGACAGATTTGCGTAAACCTGACCATGTTTTCCTTTCTCCTTGTCTATGGGTTGTTCTTTCTGGCACATTCAATAATCAACTCTAGAGCCTCCATAGAAAAAGTAAATCCAGCTACACTCCACATTCCCGACACAAAAATAGCATCCAACAGGGTATTATTCTTGTCATCATGCATTCTAGACGACCATACGACCAGATCTGTGTTTCCCTGGTGTGTATATGCATTGACGCCATATTTGAACCATACACTCTCAAGTTGAGAAAACATAGGTTTAAGAAATTCAGCTTTAGACTTGTTCAACCCCTTGTCTGCCATGGTTTCCTACAATAAGCAGGACTAGCCTTACCATACAATACTTCACATACATGCATACAACATTATATCTTCACGGCATGCTGCACATTATATTCATTAATCATCACTTCATCATAATATGCATAACATATAACTTCAAACCAGTGGAAAAGCACACTGCCTAGACACGCAAAAAATGACGGCAGCAGGGTTTTAATTACTTACTTGATAACGCTTATCTCCTTGATTATGCTAATGATTATATGAAAGAGATTCAGATACTAGTGATAATCACGTGTCCTATTCTGCTGCAAGCTGTGTGTGTCTGCAAGTAGGTCGTATGAGGATTTGAAACCTCTGTGCTCTGTAAAAACTTGTTTTATTAGAGTGTAAATGCAAAATGACATTGGAAATTCACTTTTAATCTCGTTTTTAGGGTAAATTAGGGCAACACAAGGTAAATTCAATCATAACCATTGATCTTCTGTCATAAATCTACGGGCATTGCCAGGTGTTTAGATCATGTACACAATCGACGGGAATCCACCTACTGTATTTATGGCATTTAATGTTGCCTGGAAAGATGAGGGGGTGATCTTTGGAAGATCGGGTGATATTCAGAATATCAGGTGATATTAAGAATATGATCCCCTCGGTGTAATATCAAGTGATGTTGAAATATCAGGTGATATTTGGAACATCGGGTCATGTTTTAAGATCGGGTGATATTTGGGAACATGACCCCTAAAAAGTAAAATGACCCCCCTTTCGAAAGATCAGGATGATGTCACCATCATGCTATTGTAAAAGGCTGGTCATTAGAAATATACCTCTGCAAGGTAAAAGGATGATGACATCATTGTCATATTGGTTGTAGGGTGATATTTTTCACTGGGGTGATATTGAGAGATAGGGTGATATTTGGAACATCGAGTGATATTAAGAATATCACCCCCGCAAAATAGATGAAGCCAACTGACGGGTAAATACTACTATCACGTAAAATTGATGTCCAGAGAATCTGACCAAATGGTTTATCGGGTGATAAAATTGGATCGGGGTGATCTTTCATAAGATGACTAATATTTATAAATATGACCCCCCCTGGAATATCAGGTTTGACCAGGACTTTGACTTGTCATAACTCTCGTTCCCTAAGAAATATCAGGGTGATCCAAAAGGCAAACCTGCATAAAATTTTGTACTCTTTCTAGCTATGAGGTTATTAACATGAAATATTAACTTTGAAAAAATTGACCTCATCATGATGACTTAGCCAACCCCTTCATGCAGGATCACCTGCAAGGCTTACTTTTACTAGACCGCTAGAAAACAAAAAACACAAGCCAAGCCAAGCAAAAGGTTGGGTCCCTATTTTGTCAAGTCAAAATGGGGTGTGTTGTGTAACCACACAACATTAAGTCAACTATGATATCTATATTTGGCAACGGAAAGTCATTCTTTTAGCAAGCTTTGTTTAGATCTCTGAAATCATTGCATAGTTTGACTCAGCCATCAGGTTTGGATACTGGAACTATGTTGGAAACCCATTCCAGATAATCTATTGCTCTGATGAACCCCACATCTAGTATTTTCTTGAGTTCTTCTTTCACTAGCAGTGCAATGTGTGGATGCATCTTTCTAAGTTTCTGTTTAACCGGTTTCACTCTTGGATCTAGTAGAAGATGATGTAGAATCAAATATGGATCCAATCCTAGCATATCTACATATGACCAAGCAAAGTTGACTTGCTTCTTCTTGAAGAATGGTACAAACTTACTCTTTTCTGGTGGAGTTAGAGACTTAGCAAAGTGAATGACCTTAGGCTATTCCTCTATTGCAATGTTAACTAGTTTTGTGGGTTCCACAACAATCTGAGACTTCTCTTGGTGCATTTTGTCAAGAGAGTGTCAAGCCTTCCATCGTTAGGTGCCATAGTTGGGTTTTCACCATCGGATGCGTCCTTTCTTTTTACTATTTTGGGATTTGATACTGCCGCATAGCGGTATTCACCATCAGATCTAGTTTTTATTTTGATATTTTTGTGACAAGAAGGTTTGGCATCCTCTCCAAAATAAGCCACGGTATTGAGTTCAATGGTGAATGTAGGCATCATCATTTTGGAACATGTCTAGTTACAGGGTTCCTTGTAGATCCTAGTCAATAAGTTTAGGATGTACAAAGGGGAGGGAGTCAGAGGATAGATCTGATTCATTGATAGTTTGAATGGATATATGAGGGGTATTGGTAGGGATAGGGTCCAGGATGGTACTTTCCTCCAAATTGTTTATTACGATAGAATTCAAACCTTCCTTGAAAGTCATATTCTCGGGAATAGGCAAATCACACTCTAATGGTCTATGCATTAGCATTTGTCCCTCATGCTAGGGGCTATAAGTTTGAATGGTGTCAACTTCCTTGTCATCATAGGAGTGCTCTGTCAGCTCATCCCACTTAGATTCATTGGAATTTGTATCACTATTTTCTTGAAGGTTATGGATCATTTCCACAAGACAAGCATTTGATTTTGCTTTGCCCGTGTCCTTGTATCCTAGGCCCTTTGTATTTCTTGCCAATGAGGATGAAGAAGGTTGAATGGGTTCTATTATTCCTTCTTTTCTTAGGCCAATGGGGCCTTGTCCTTCATAACCCATTCTATGTAGGATAGACTCACCTTGCCCACAGATTTTTTCATTGGGAGCTTAGGTGGTTCTGGTTGTGTATTCTCTTCTTCTTTGTGTTGGTAAGAGACACTGTGTGGCTTCATGAGTGTTGTCATTGATGGCAACAAAGTCTATCCCACACATCTGTAGTACATAGTATGCATATACTAGAAGTTAGATTGAAGATTGTTTTGGTCTGGTGAACAAGAATAGAGTATGCAACGAGGTCTGGATCTCTTAGATGGTGTAACTCAGCTAGTTGTGGGCTTGGATAAGTTAAGAGGGGTATCATGACTACTATATTCCAGAGATTTAGCCTTTGATGATAAAGCATGAAAAAGATATGAGCATATGAGTGTTGGGTTCCAGACAGGTAGAGCAGATAGAGAAAGAACTAATCGGTAGAGCATCAGACTTCAATTTGGATGAGTAAATGGTGTTGTTCAAGCAGTTTGGGGATTATACTGTTGCAAGTATGAGGTGAGCTAGTGTTGTCATTGATGTCAACATACTCATATTGCATTGACAAGAAGGATTTGATGAGCTGTGTGCTGAGGATATTGAGAAAATTAGCCTCAGTCAGGAACAGTGAAGAACAGTGATGAGAAGAAGGCAAATGTACTGTATAGGATGAGAACCGGAGGATGCGGATTAAAGGGTTAGTAGATATGAGTCTTGAGATGCTTCAGTTAAGATTTCAGAGGTCCGCATGAAGATCTGAAGGAGTTGTGGCTGTCGGTATAGAACCGGTTCCGGCAAGTATCCAGAGGTGACAGAAGATCACAAAAAGGTCCGGTGAGGTCCAGAATTGTATTATCCTAATCTGCGGATTGGACGGAGTGTTTGGGATGTCCTTGTGATGTGTCATCCTGATTTGTGTATGATTTGGAGGTCCGGAAGTAACTCTTGCATTATGACAGTGGCGACAGACTGTGTTCTTGAAGTTCCGGATGAGGAAGACAAGAGATCCCAGTAAGTAGAGGAAGTGCGGATGTATCCGGACATTCAGACAGGCTTGTGAAGGTTCTTGGATCATGTCTAGGTTGTGTTGTTGGTCCGCATTGATGGTAGAGCCCAGAATTGAAGTTATTCTTCCAGATGAAGTTCTTGCTCTGTTTAGCCGACCGGATGAGTTGTTCATCCTGCGAATGTTCTTGTGGTGGCCGACCGGATGTGTTATTCATCTTGCGGATACTCTTATGGTTGTTTTCCGACTTAGATGTTTGTTCCTAAGTCGATGTCTTGTATAAATAACGGTTTGTGAGTTCATTTCAAAGGGAGGTGTGTGGATGAGTGTGGCATAGCGAAGAAACATTCGAAAGGCAGAGCAGAGATTTTTGGGCTTAATTGGAACTGATCCGGACATGGTAGAGATGTCATTCTCTAGTTCAAGACTGTGATTTTTATCACTTTGTAGACAGTGTGTCTCCTTGTAGGCAGTGGGCCTCTTTGTGAGCAGTGTGCTCGGGCAGTGAGCCCTTATTGGCATGTGCCATTCATTTTTCTTTATTCTTCTAACAGAGAATAATTCTTGGGTTAATCACCCCGTGGTTTTTCCCTTAACCGGGTTTTCCACGTCAAAATCTTGGTGTTCAATGTGTTGATGCTTATCTGCTCTTGTGTTTATGTATTATGCTTCCATGGATGATTATTTGATATGCTGTTAACTAACAACAAAGAATCAAGTGTTTGAAAGAACAAGAAGTTTTATACAACTGATTCACCCCCCCCCCTCTTAGTTGTATGCCCTAGATCCAACATATACATTGTTGGACGACATGATTAAAGACTTCTATGCCCATGTTTTTGATACACATCACAAATCAATCATGGATTCTACCAATAGATCAATCACTTGCAAATATTTTGAAGTGTTCTTGTTGCCGACTACGAAGTTGATGAGAATTCTTTATGTGGATATATATACCAGATGGATTCTAGTATGTAGGTGGGTGTCAAGTGATAAAGTGTGAATAAAAGTAGGGATAAGTGTGAAAACATCAATTTAAGTTTGGTATGTGATAGAGCAACAACACCAAAACAAAGGAAGAATGAAGTGCATCAAATCAGTATATTGTGCCTAACCAGAACTAAACTCTTGCATTTGTAGATGCCTCTCATCAGTTCAAACACCTGATTACCTTTTGTAAGTTTTGTAGACAGTGAGTCTCTTGTAGGTAGTGTGCCTCTTGTGAGCAGTGTGCTTGGGCAGTGAGCCCTAATTGGCAAGTGTCATTTTGTACTCTTTCATTCTTTTAACAGAGAATACAATATTAGGTTAGTCACCCCATGGTTTTTCCCTTAATAGGGTTTTCCACATAAAAATCCTTGTGTTATGTGTGTTAATTTTATTTATGTTCTTATGATCACATATGCTTATACATTTTGATGCTACACTAATTATTAGAGAAGAAAGAGTTAAAGATATTTGAGATAACTGATTCACCCCGCTCTCAGTTATCTACCTTAATTCCAACAATTGGTATAAGAGCTAAGTTCCTCTAAACAAAGCCTAACAGCTTGAGGAAGATCTGGGAATCTCAATGGATATTTATGATATGAAGGAACAACTTCAGTCTGCTCTTAATGATCTTGAACAATCCCACTCTGAAGTCAGTAACTTGAGAGAAAGACTCAAACAAGCTGATGATTTCATAAATGAGCTAAAAGAAAAATTGAGTATCTCTATGAAAAAGAGAAAGGAACTACTTCAAAAATTAGCCAATCAGAGTGAAGTTAATGATACTAATGAAGATCTAGATGAGAAAAATAGGCTATGTGAGAAACTGTCAAAATAAGTCATTATGGTAAGGCATGAAACAAAATCAGGGGTTATGAGATTCACCCAAGAAATTGAAGAAAAAAGGAAAATTGAAGATAATCTAAAACAATCTCTCAAGGAGAAAATAGAGGAATGCCACAAAATGGACAGAATAATCAAGCATCTTGAATTAGATCTTGAAGAAGCTAGAGACAATGAATAACAACTTGAGAATCAAATAGACACTCTTAAACAAGATATTCAAACAACAAATGAATACAAAGAGAAATTCAAGATAAGCATAGATCAACTTGAAGTTCTCCTTGAAAGCTTGGGATATGAGAAAGGTGAAAGCTCTAAATCTGGTTAGAAGAAATTTGGATCAGGAAATCAAAGAAATAGGTCTAGAAGACCTCCGATAAGGAACTAAATGCTCAAAGATGTCCATCCTTCAATGGATACTACTTCAATTGCAACAATTTTGGTCATAAAGCAACTCAGTGTAGGAGGAGAATGAATCAGACTAATCCATCCTTCTCTGGACAATGTTATAACTGCAAAAGGTATGGTCACAAATCTCACAAATGTAAAAATATGCAAATAAACAATTCATTCAATGGTAGATGCTTTGCATGCAATAGAATGGGACATATGGTTAATTAATGCAGATCAGGAGGATATCAATCAAATAAGCCAAGAAATGTTGTCTGCTATAATTGCAATAGATCCGGTCATATTGCCAAATTCTACAGAAGTAGAAATAAGGATAGAAATGGTCCGGTGCAACATAATCAAAAACAAGATAAGGGAAAAGGTAAAGTGAATGTAGATGAAGTTCAAAAGGAGATGAGCAAGATTTGGGTGAAGAAGAATACATAGAATATTGGGGATGGATCCTTACTAGAATCTGGTGCTGATATTCCTTCCGAAAACTAAAAGGGTGAGCTCTGGCTTAGGGGGAGTCAAAGAGTAAAACAAATTCCCCCAGGCAGTCATTTAGTGCCTAAAACTTGGCACATGGAATGTTATAGATTAAAGGGTTCTCAAAATAATATCTACATAACCTTTAGTAAAAATATGAAAGATCCACATGGAGTTTTGCAAGAGTTTAACCTCTCAAGGTAATCCGATTCCGATAGCGCTCTGGCAAAGCAGGATTTTCACATACAAATCTGGTATGATTCAAAATTGAAATACTTTGATCTACAGACCAATGGAATGATTGAAGAAAAGAAGTTACATTGTCACTCCTCACTGACAATTATTCTAAGTTTAGCATAGTGATTCGAGAAGATCTCTCTCAAAACAGGGCAATCGGGTAACTTATGTTATGCATTTATTACAAAAGGAAATTAGGGTTTGTGCAAGGATAAAAGGGTTCATTCACTCATTATTTACACATTTGCATTCGAAAAGAAGAAAAGAAGAGCTCTGCATCAAAGTTTCTACAACTCACTCAAAGATCAACTGCAAAATTGAATTCAACTAGTGATTTGTTTCGGCTCCTATTTCAAACCCTAAAGTGTAAAAAGGTACTTCCATTCTAAAAATCTCTCTAAATCTTTTGCAAGATGGCTACTCCAATGGTTGTTAAGATCACTGATAGGCCACGCCCAAAATTCAAGAAACACTCCTATAAATCTCTAGAAGTTGATCCTTTAGGCACATTTTCTAGCATTCCACATGGGGTATTGCACGTAGAAGATGTTAGGGTCTATATCCATGCAAACATTGAGGAATTTGGAGACTCTAAATTGATGGACCTCTACCCCAAACAACTAATAGATTGAAGTTTTGAATTCAAACCTCAGTACAAGGCCCTCCGGGATAAACACTTCAAACATTGCATTCACTTCCCCTATTTTGCAGAAGATGATTGGGTCCTGTATGTCCTAAGTAGGATGCATGATAACTTCATGTGGTTAATGAGGCCCTTCAAGATAACAATAGATGATATCAAGGCAGTAACTAGACTACACTCATCCGGTGGGCTACTTGCACTTAAATTTGTCAAGAACCAGATAGTAACTGAAGCCACCGGATCTAAGTTTGACAAAAGAGCAATGACCATAAATGACATCACAGATCCAGATGTCAAGTTTGCCTCAATGATAATTGGGTGCAAGATCTATCATTCTAGTAGGGAGAATTCTATGTCTAGGATTACAATATATGCAGCATATTAGATGTTGAGGGAAAATGTAGATTATGACCTATGCGATCTTCTCCTAAATCAACTATTAGAAAACCTATAGAAGATCAAAAAGGATAAGAAGAATTCCTTCAAATATGGTTGTCTTATACTGTGTCTATTCTTTTACTACATGAATGAGCTACCCGAATCAAGTGGTTAGGTATGGAAAAATGATAAAATGGTTGCCATACAGATTAGAGATAACATGTATGGACTTGGTGATGCTAAAGCTCAAAACACAGCTCTCTAGGGTTATTTTAAGAACTTCCAAAGCATGATGCAAGCTAGAGAGAATACTTCAATCCATAGTTGAGAAATACAAGGATACAGTGTCCTTCATGGTTGACACTGATCAATGCCTAATGGAGGTAGTTGAGCCTAGAACAGTGTGGATAATGCCAATGGGATACGAGGTTGATGAGAAAATCTTGGAGCTACATATTCAACATCTATTGAGCAAGCCTAAGGACCCTGAGGTAGAAAGGTTTGGAACCTTTCAAGAACTGAGTGTAAAAATACATGTTAAGACAACCGAAGATAAAGAGGAAAGTAAGAAGGGAAGTTGAGAAAATTGTCAAAAGATTTGGCATATCAAAAGAGGCAGTAGATGCAAACAAAGAGAAAATGGAGAAGGCTAAGAAAGAGAAACAAGAAGCAAAGAAAGGAAATGTTCTGGTACAAGCCTCCTCCCAGACTAGATCCTCCAAGAGCTCTGCACCTACCACTCCTAAAAGCTCAAGGGCCACCAAACCGGAAGTCAACACATCCGGAAAAGGAGAAAGGAGGACAAAGACCAAAGCCACAAGGTCATATACAAGCCTCAAAGATGATGAAGAAATAGAATCTGATGAGGAAATCAAGAAAATGAAGAAGAAGAAAACATCTGGAGAATACTCTGCCAGTAAAAATAAGGAAGAAAAGGTAGAAGAATTTGTTGAAAAGCCTACTCTTTCCATTGATGACATTATCAAGGAAGTCACTGTGGATGGGAACCTGCAGCCAGTAATAGAGTTCTATAATGAATACAGTGATACTGACAAGAGGATTTTAGAAGAAGCTACTGTCAGGTACCTGAATATTTATAATAAAGATTTCATTGAAATTATATCCTTAATTCCTAAAAGTCTATAAGAAGTACTTGAACTGAAAAAATAAAATGCAAAAGCAAAAGACTTAGAGATCTGAGAACAGATAGCAATTCAACTTTATCCTTCTATCACCCCAAAAAAATGAACATGATCTTTAAGGATTGTAAGGATGAATTCCGGAGCAAAGCAAGAATGAATAAACTTATGCTTAGAGAAACTAACCAAGTAGCAAAAGAAACAAAAGACATCCTCTGGAATGCTTTCAAAAGATTCAATCTTCCTATTGTAGAGGAAATAGATGAAGAACCTTCTACCATGGATGTTGAAGGATTAAATATAACCAATGAAGAATCTTCTAAAAAAGATGTAGAAGGATCAAAAGAGCTAGATGAAGAGAAGTCTAAGGACTTGGATTCCTCTAGTCCAGAAGAGGAAGTTCATGAAGCAATAAACTCCACTGACATCTCTCCTCCGGATCCCACTGCTGACATTCTGGATTCTGAAGTTGAAGGAGAAGGAAGAAAATAGGAGAAAGTAAATCAAGAAAAAGAGGTTAGAGGAAAAGAGGAAGAACAAGCAGAAGAGACTAATGTTGACTCTTCTGATATCCCAAAAGAAAAGAAGTCTCAATCACTGACAAGAGACATTGCAGAGGCAGTGAAGGACTTCTTGAACAAAGAAATGATGGAGAAGATCATGCCATCATTCCAAAAGGATACTTTGGCTTCACCATCTGACAACCTGAAATCATTGGTAAATTATGTTAGTACTCACTTTGAATCTCTAGAAAAATTAGCAGAAGCAAAGGTTTAGAAAGAGTTTCTAGGAAAAAGATTCACTGAAATATAGGGACTCATTGCTAATGATAGGACCCTAAACATTAGAATAAAGAGTCTTGAAATGCTCTTAAAGATGGTGGGGACTTGTACAAATTTTGTCTATCTTGGCCCAAAGTGACAGAGGATATTGAAAAGAAGGTGAAAGAACAAGAAGGTAAACTGTCAAGTTTATCTCAAAATTTTGATCCCCTTTCTACCTCTTTAATGAATCAAGAATACCAGGCCATTGTCATTATAAATGAAATAAAGAGGCTGGAAAAATAAAAGAAGAATATAATAAACAGGATAAGTGAACTCGGAGGGATAATTATCCTAAGTTAGAGGCAATGCATGAGGCCTTGACAAATGCTCAGACCACAGCCTAGACCAGTGATTTGACAGATCTAAGAAGGGAAGAAGCATATGCATTTTTCTTGAGTGGTCACATCTCCATTTTGGATAGGATGAAGTAGAGCTGGGCCACAAAGTTTGTTCAGTTGAAGGCCACTTTTGCAAATATACTTAAGTATATGTAAGTATAACATGTATATATACTTATGCGGCCATGTATAGATTAATTTTTACAAAAGTTTGGTATGTGGATTCCACCCTTTGCCATTGATGTCAAAGAGGGAGTGAGGAGTAGTGAAAAATGTGAAAAAATATGGAATCCAACTAAGGGGTAGCTCTAGTAAAACAGTGCAAAAAAACCAGAGCATCAGCCAAGGGGGAGTTTACTGTGACACTTAGCCATTTTTCACTAAGTGTTGCCATCAATGCCAAAGGGGGAGATTGTTGACAAGAGACACTGTGTGGCTTCATGAGTGTTGTCATTGATGGAAACAAAGTCTATCCCACACATCCGTAGTACATAGTATGCCTATACCAGAAGTAAGATTGAAGATTGTTTTGGTCCGGTGAACAAGAACAGAGTATACAACAAGGTTTGACAATCAGGTCCAGATCTCTCAGATGGTGTAACTCAGCAAGTTGTGGACTTGGATAAGTCAAGAGGGATATCATGACTACAATATTCCAAAGATTTAGCCTCTGGTGATAAAGAATGAAAAAGATATGAGCATCTGAGTGTTGGGTTCTAGACAGGTAGAGCAGACAGAGAAAGAACTGACCGGTAGACCATCAGACTTCAATCCGGATGAGTAAAATGTGTTGTTCAAGCAATTTGGGGATTATACATTGTTGGCTGACATGATTAAAGACTTTTATGTCCATATTTTTGATATGCATCACAAATCAAGCATGGATTCTACCGACAGATCAATCACTTACAAATATCTTGAAGTGTTCTTGTTGCTGACGAGGAAGTTGATGAGAATCCTTTATGCAGATATATATACCAAATGGAGTCCAGTATGTAGGTGGGTGTCAAGTGATAAAGTGCAAAGAAAAGTAGGGATAAGTGTGAAAATAGCAATTTAAGTCTGGTATGTGACAGAGCAATAGCACCAAAATAGAGGAAGAATGAAGTGAATCAAATCAGTATATTGTGCCTAACCGGAACTGAACTCTTGCATTTGTAGATGCCTCTCTTTTAGGCAGTGTGCCTCTTGTGAGCAGTGTGCTTGGGTAGTGAGCCCTAATTGGCAAGTGCCATTTTGTACTCTTTCATTCTTTTAACAAAGAATACAATCTTGGGTTAGTCACCCCATGGTTTTTCCCTTAATAGGGTTTTCCACGTAAAAATCCTTGTGTTATGTGTGTTGATTTTATTTTTGTTCTTATGATCACATATGCTTATATGTTTTGATGCTGCACTAATTATTAGAGAATAAAGAGTTAAAGATATTTGAGATAACTGATTCATCCCCCCTCTCAATTATCTACCTTGTTTCCAACACTTCTGTGTAGAGCCATTGTAAGATATCTCTTTCCTTTGTTTCATCTGATAGGGTCCCCCATTTTACAAAGGGATATGTAAGAGGTGTAGGAGGAGCAAATGGCTTTGGAAAGTGTTTGGGTCACCCAAAGGATCTAGGAGATAAAGGCATTTTGGCCAAGTTGAGGCTCTGCTCAATGGAGTATTCCCCCACTTCTATTTCTTTGATGGTAATTTTCTACTCTTTGGGCTTGGATGAGGAAGCTTCAGAGGTAGAATCATACTGTGGGGTAGGGGATGTAGATGCTTTGTTGTTGGGTATGATGTAATTAGGTTTTGATCAGACAGTAATGCAATGCTGAAAGGGGTCAGGATCACCTTGGATGGTGACTTGCTTTCCGTAATGAGGAAATTTTATGCATTGGTGGTAGGTAGAAGGCACAGCTTTCATGGCATGAATCCATGGTCTACCTAGGAGAATATTATAGGCTAGCTCCCTATCTAGGACTTGGCAAACAACATCCTTTATTAGCAGTCCCACTTGTATTGGTAACACCATTGTTCCTTTGGTAGTTCTTTCCTCTTCATCATAGGCTTTAATGGTAATCTTTTTCCTTGGATCCACTACATTTTCAGAGAACCCCAATGTAAGGACTAGCTTGAGCGTGCAAATATTTAAACTGACTCCCCCATCAATGAGAACTCTCTTGATGTGGTGCTTATGGATGAAGGCAACAATGTGTAAGGGGGTGTTACGAGGCTGAGATACTAAGAGGTCATCCTGTTTAGTAAATGATATGGTGCTAGAGGAGGTGAGATTTCCTACCATGGCTTGAAACTTCTCTTGGGCCAAGTTTGTGGGTACAGTTGTTTCTACTAGGGCTTTTTCAAGAATCTCCTTGTGGGAAGGAGATAGACACAACAACTCTAAGATAGATATGTGGGCAGGAGTCTTCCATAGTTGGTCTATGACACTATACTAATGGGAATTGGACTGAGAAGGTGATGACCTTGGAGGGAGGGTATTCAACATGACCTTGCCACTGTAGGTGATGATGTTGAAATTAGTTTTGTCAGGTCCTGATTGTTTATTGGATGTAACCACATTGATTTGTGGGATGTGCTCTAATATGTAATTGATGGTATAATCAAATGGTACACTTGCATAATTAGCATTATTATTCCCATTATTTTGATTTTGTCTGTTGTGGTTGTTGTTGTTGTTGCCATTGTTGTTGTTGTTGTACAGCCTATCGTGGTTGAGAAGCAGATCCTTGTATGCCACATGCATCTCATTAGAGGTATGTTGTTGAGCCCCTCCCTAATTTTATTCAAGTATGTCTTGAATAAAATGTTTGAGACAAATACAATTGTTGGTCATATGTCCCCTTCCTCTATGATACTCACAAAAGTCAGTGTCTTTCTAGTAGTGAGGTTTTATTTGAGGCTCATAATTGCTAGTAGGTGGGAGAGTGATCTCGTTGTTGGCCAATAGCTTCCTTAACGTAGATTCTTGGGACTCACCCAGTGGTGTGAACTTTCACCTAGGATTTGAGTTGTACCATGGCCTTGGTTCCTGAGAGAATGTTTTGTTGGGTGTAGCATTTCTTGCCTCTCCTTTGAGAGTGAAGATTGGTTGTTGCTTGGGAGCCACCGCTTTGGCATCAACTACTCCATCATTGACGACATTTTTATTCTTAGTCCAAAACTTTGACTTGTCCATAGTGTAGTTGGAGTTAGGGGTGTCCTTGTACAACTTAATTTGCCCCTTGGTGATCATAGATTTCTCAATGAATAATCCCATTTCAATGACCGTTGAAAATGAGGTAGGACATTGAATTTGGATTTGATAGCTGAGATCAGAGTTGAGGTTGTGGATAAACATCTCCATCAATTGCTTCTCCAGTACATCATATGAGCATTTGCTTGCTAGTTGTCTCCACCTTTGTAAGAAGGAGGTGAATGATTAGCCACTCTTTTGCTTGGTATTGCATAGATCAAGAATGGAGACTTCATGTTTAATATTGTACGAGAAGTGCGTGATGAATTTGTTTACTAACTCATCAAATGTCTTGATACTTGGTGGAAGTCATGAGAACCACTCCATGGCTTGACTACCTAGAGATCTAAGGAATAGTCTCATTATGAAAGTTTCGTTGTGAGCTACTTCCATGCATGCAGCATTGAATTCCCTAATGTGATCTCTTGGGTGTCCCTTTCCTTTGTACTTGTCAAACTTAGGAACTTCAAACTGAAAGGGGAAGGGCACCATGTTCAAACTTTTATCAAAGGGGTACGGTGTGATATCTTCCAAAGAGTAGGTTTTAGTATTTGTTCCCATTTTGAGATCCGTCATTTGTTGCGTTAGGCCCTTAATTTGTTTCCTCATTTCTTCCATGGGTATGTTTGGGTCTACAACTTTCTTTCCTTTATCTTCACCTATGTGGTGTTCATGAGTTTCCTCTTCAATCTCTTTCAATTTGCTGAGATCAAAGTTAGTGGGTAGCTTAAGTCCAAGATTTGTGAGATGAATAAAGTACCTGTGAGGATCCTCATGGAGCACCTTTTCTAGTAAGCGTTGAAATTTTTGATCTTGGAGGTGTCCTTGGTACTCTTCATGAGAGATTTCCTCATCACTATCATGAGGGATGATAATGCAGTTGGATGATCTGGCCATTTCAAGTTTCTTTTTGTATTGAGATCTAGTTAAAACCATGCAAGGTGACGTAGGAAGTGGTGGGATGAAACTAGAGATTTTGGAAAGATGTTGATGGAGACTGTTGAGAATGGGATACTTTTGATGAGATTTGGACAAGGGACTCTTTTGGTCAATGATTCCAAAGAAGACGGCTGATACAAGATGATAGCCACAAGTAAGGGTACTCGATACCTATCTTACTGTGTAGAGACTAGTCATGCACCAAGACCACTAGCAAAGTTCTGTGACTTACTAGGGTTACTTGAATCCGAAATGATCTAAAAAAGGTCTTGCACTAATCTGATATACGATACTTTAACTTTGTACTAGGGAGACTTGATAGAAGGTGGATGCAATAACTGATGAAAGAGAGAGCTTGACATAAAATGGATGCAAAGGCAACTGCAAGGTAAGACTTGATCTTAAAACTTAGAACTTGGCTAAAATGGGTACCCAGAGATGGTAAAATTTTTCTCTCAAAATATGTGGAAGTACTCACTATTAAGCATACACAGGAACAGATGCACAGCCAAAAAGTATAAATGCACAGAAAGTTGTACAGATGTGCAATACTGGTAAAAATTAGATGTATAGTAACATGTGATATAAGCGCAGCAAGTCAGTATAGATGCATAGCAAGTCAAAACAGATGCGTAGTAGAAAATGACAAAAGCGCAGCTCTAGTTTTTTTAATGTTCTTACAAATTTTTGACAATTTTTTTGACATTTTTAGTTTCTTTTGTTGCAAGATGGTCTCTTTTGATCTTATTTTCTTTAATTATGGCAAGAAGACAGCAAACACAAAGAATGTTTTCATGATTTTTTATTTTTTTGTATTTTTTGACTCTTTTTGGACTAAAAGAAAGAAAGTACAATCCTAGGTTTCAAAGGATAGTATAAACCAAATTCTCACTATCTCTAGTGAAGCATCTTTGGGAGGTGATAATTGCCCTTCCCTGCATCGGCTTATAGGGGTTTTTTGCCACTAAAACAAAGGTGTTTAATAAAGGCAATCGTTCAAGTGGTTATACATGCAGCAACACTACTCTCTATTATGAAGTCTCCTAGCCTACAAGGGTTGCATCTTGGAGGGATTTTGGGGAGGTTGATTGTCGGTATTGTTAGATCTAGGGCACACAACTGAGAGGGGGGGTGAATCAGTTGTACAAAAACTTGCTTCCAATTCAAACACTTAAATCCTCTTATTATTTAATAGCATATCAATTAATCACTCATGAAAGCATAAAGCATAAACACCAGAGCATACACATATCAACACATGAGACACCAAGATTTTGATGTGGAAAACCCGGTCAAGGGAAAAACCACGGGGTGATTAACCCAAGGATTATTCTCTATTAGAAGAATAAGAAAAATAGATGGCACATGCCAATTAGGGCTCACTACCCAAGCACACTGCTCACAAGAGGCACACTGCCTACAAGAGACACACTGTCTACAAAGTAACAAGTATTACAAACTTGAACTGGAGATTGACATCTTTACCATGTCTAGATTAGTTCCATTTAAGTCTGAAAACTCCTGCTCTACCTTTCGCTCTTCTTCGCTATGCCACACTCATCGACACCAAGACACACTTCAAAATGAATTCACAATCCCTTATTTATACAAGGCATCGACTTAGGAACAATCATCTAAGTCAGCAAACACCTATAAGATTATTCGCAAGACGTGTAATACATCTGGTCAGCTAGTCTCAAGAAGAACACCAATATCCGTGGTTATTCTTCAAATGCAAACTCTAACTTCAATATGGACTGCCAATAAGAATTGTACATGATCCAAGGATTACCAAAACCTTTCCTGAGTCATCAAGAACATCTGCACTTTATTAGCTTACTAGAATTCTTCTGTTCTTCATCTGGAACTTCAAGAATACAGTTTGCCATCACTATCATAATGAAAAAGATGCTTCCAGACCTCCAAACCATGAACAAATCTAGTTTTCACTTCATATAAACTTCTTAAACACTCTCTCCAATCCGCAGTATGAGATAATGCAATTCTGGAGCTCACCGGACCAATCTGTGACAATCTGTCACCACTAAACGCCTGCTGGAACCAGTTCTACTTGAGCGATCATAACTTCTTCAGATATTCATGTGGACCTCTAAAATATTGACTGGAGCATCTCAAGACTCATATCTACAAACCCTTTAAACCGTATCCTCTTATCCTCAACCTATTGAGGACTTTTGCCTTCTTCTTATCATTGTTCTTCACTATTCTTGATTGAGACTAATAACCTCAGTATCCTCAGCACACAGCTCATTCAATCCTTCTCATTAATGCAATATGAGTATGTTGACATCAATGACAACACTGGTTATCCTCATACTTGCAATAGGTATAACACAACTTCACTCATTGTTTGAAACTTTCACTCCAAACACAATTTATTTAGAGTGGCTTGGAAAGGCTTGGATTTAGCCTATTACCACTTAGGGTCATTCCTACTTGGATGAATGGTATCCAAGAGTAGGCCCCTCTAAAGAAAAAACACATGCGAAAATGATATGTCTGGCATTTTGGTCACCCAAGATAGGGGAGAGCATAGGCCTAGTATCATTCCCAAAATAGAGAAGACAGTGGTTCTTTTCCCCTAGTTAAAAAGAAAAAGACTAAATGGGCTATCTACTTGGGCAAGCACAGAAATTTGTAAACTTTGAAGTGATAACAAGATAGCAATGGTTCAATTTTACCCAGATAGCAATGATTTGTTATCTTTGAAGTGATAACAAGATAGCAATGGTTCAATTTTACCTAGATAGCAATGTGTCTAACTTTGAAAGATAACAAAATAGAAATGATTCAATGATATGCAAGATAGCAATGATTTAGTTACCACCCTCCTAGTTAAGACTATGTGAGATTTGCATGAGCATCCATTTACTTTCCTTTTAGAAATCAAAGTGTGAGTTAACAAGTGCAGCTATATGATTCTAAACTAGTACCTAGCCTGCAAAATAGATCCAAGAGTGTTCTTGCGAAAAAGCATTAGCATTAGCAAAAAAGCCACAAGAAAAATTGTAAAGTCACTGTCTAAATCAGATGCGTAGCTTCAGAGCCTGAATGTGAAGAAACAAAGCTCAGAAGCGTAGAAGTACAAATGCATTGAGACAAAGGTCAAAAGCACAGGAATACAGAGTATATGCGTCAAACTAACAAATGTGCCATTTCAGAAGATATACGCACCAGGACAGAGTCTATATGTGCCAAAAGATTGGATACACCAAAACAAATAGCAGATGTGTGTTAGGATGAGGTAGATGTGCAATTTTCTCCTGTGTATGGCTTTATAACACACAAAAACTTAGTTTTTGGGTTAAATTGGGGCTAGGCCCCACAGTGGGCACCAAAAATGTTAAGGGAAAATTGGAGTAAACATGAATAATCAATATATCAATATTAATAATACCCAAAACTCAATGAAAAGGGAAATAATCAAGATCAAACAAACAAAGATGAAAAACCTTTGCAAACCTCAATACTTCATAGTTTCCATTGGTTACCTATCTCAATCGATCTTGCATGTATGAATAAAGCCCTCAGAGAGTGCACTTCCTTACTATTCCAAGATTGTCAATGGAGAATGGCTATGACAATTGATTGCAATGAAGACGAGCTTCACAACAATGGTAGTGATATAGTAATGAGTTGATTGCAAGAAAAAGGAATGACGTGGGTGCCAAAGGTGTTGTAATTCCTACAGAGTAACAATACTAAAAGCTTGGATGAATGAAATGGAGGAATTGGGTTTATTTTATAGACTTGTGAGAGATAAGATCAATGGTATAGAGCATTGAGGAATGTGCATGAATAGGAAGAAGACATGTGTCTTGCTATATTTTGCATGAGAGGAATTAAAGAAATAGAAGAATGAGTTAACTGAAGAGATTAAAATCAATTAAAAGAATAGATCAGTTAGTTAAGAGAATAGAACTAGAGAATAGAAATTGCATGAGGATGAGAAGATATTTTAGGTCAAATAATATTTAGAATATTCAATTGCATGTGTACAAAGATTGAATTATATTTAGAAATAACTCAATTTAGAAGAAATGGACAATTTAAATAAATATTTGATTTATTTAAATTTAGAGAAGATATTCTTAGAAGAAACAATTAAATAATTGATATTATTTAATTTAGAATGAATTTGGAAGAACTAATTAAATAATTGGGATTATTTAATTTGTTAGAAGAATTAGAAGAAGTAGAAGAATTTTAATTAAATAAATTGATTTTATTTAATTATTGGGAGAATATGAATCAAATAAATAAATTTGTTTATTTATTGATTGATAGAGGAATTTGACTTAAATAAATATTAAAAATATTTATTTGGACAGAGTCGTGTCATTTTTAGGTATATACAAGACTTGTCACCACACAATTTTAGACCATGCCACAAACACACAAGACATGCAAAGAAGACATGTAAAACACATGGAATACATGAGTGCCATATAGTATGGCATTGACACACTATACGTCTTATTCATGGCAAACACGAGTGATAGGGAGGAGCTCATCACTACTCCACTATCTAAAACATGCCAAACACACCGAACGGTTGAGCTACATTACCAAAACCACCAAAGACACACTTAAGGGTGAATGACTCAAGATCCAACCCTACCTCACGATGAGGACTTTGTATAAAAGGATGTGCACTAGCTCAAGAGATACACCATCCCACCTCGCAGTGAAGGCTTTGTATAAAAGGATACACCCTAGATCAAGAGATACATCATCCCACCTTGTGATGAGGGATTTTTTCTTTAAAAGGATGTTCAATAGCTCAAGAGATACACCATCTTGCCTCATAATGAGGGCTATAAAACATGCTTTGTCAGTGTCAAAAGATAATCAAGAAAATACCATTATATATGCCCCCACTTTAAGATGGTTGATCCTCTTGTCGGTATCAAGCACATTAAGGTAGAATGAAAACATGCAAGGAAACAAAAGATTTTGCAAAGCCCATGCCCCCAAAGGTGACATGTGCCATGATTGTTGAATGTTCCCACAAACACATTATTATGATTGTAATGTTAGAAAATGTCCCCTTGGAGGCTTTTCCCTCATAAGGTTTAGCTCCCAAGTCTTTTATCTACATTTAGGACATCTTGCATCATAATTTGACATCTCGATAAGATGAGCCCTAAGTTTTATGACAAATGGGACCTAGGGGGATCCCTCAAATCTAATCCTGACCAAAATAGGGGGGGAGGACTTGGGTGCCTGCGCCCTAGTCCTGCCCTATTTTGGGTTAGTCCCAAATTTTGAGTGTCAGCTTGTGACTATTATTTAGGTCCTATGCCAACACAGTAAGTTTGAATTACAAAATTCTTGGTGGGAGTGTTTGTAGTTACATATAAAGGCATGTTTAGGCATTCATTTGTAAACTAGATTTCAACTAGATTGTGATTGTGAACTTCAAGCATTCTAAAGGTGATTCAATGCTTTCATTGTGTATCAAGAGGAGATTTGTGTTGTCTATGTGTTTGTATTTGCATAGTTGAGTAATCATCTCCTCATGGCTTGAAGATCTTCTTCGTCCCATGAGATCTTCACTACAAGGTGATATCATTTATTTTTTTGAGCATTTATCATTTGGTTTTTGCCTCTACCTCCAAGGGCACACACTACTATTTGACAACGATGTTTGGAAGACTTGAATGTCTCTCCAGGGCTTGACTAAGGCAAGCCTCTAAACACCACAACCCCCTCCCAAAGTTTTCATGATTGTAGGTTATAGGTCAAGGATATAAGAAAAGTTAAGTTGCAGGAGGGTATCTCAGAGTGTCAGAATTATAGATCAAAGAAGAAAATAGCTCTCTGGACTAGGGTGTCTGCACATTAGTCCTCAAAGTTCCATGATGGGAAAACCTTTGGTACAATAGGAATAGGTTGTAGATCTTCTTTGAAGATCCTGACAATAACTTAGGCCTTAGACTTGGGCACCCACTCATTAGTCCCTGACTATTCCACTTCTAAACCCTAAAAATAGGTGCACAGTTATTTGTCATTTTACATCTTTCTGTAGCAGCATTTTCTCATATTCATTTGTTTGTTGTCATGTTTGCATAATTAGGGTTTTGATGTATAATTGAGCATAAGTAAACATAATTAAAAATCAAATCATACAAATCCAAGTTTCCCTACATCTCATAGTGACCTAGGGTATGACAGTACATTACCACTCGACCCTAGGTCCTTGAATGAAAGGGTGAAAGGATGATACACAAAAACTACCAAAAAATCAACTATCCAAATTCCACCCTTTACATTTTGGTGAATCTATGTTGTTGGACTTGTTTGCACCTTGCTGAGTGTTCTTGTTCATATTTTCTATGATTTCATTCATTCATATAGTCATTCATCTTATTGCATTGGAAAACTTACAAAAAAATTGAAAATTTAGAAAAATTAGAAAAAAATTGCATTCTAGGGTTTGCATGTTTCATTAATTAATTTTAATTTCATCCTATTTGCATTAGATCTAAGTTAAAATACAGAAAATTACAAAAATTCAATAGCTTGCATTGCATTTTTATCATAAAATTGTTAGGGTTTTGTTGGAATTTTGCATTTTTCATATAACCTAGTAATTGCAAAAACTAGGGTTTGTAGGAAAAATCTTGTTTCAGATTTTTCTATTGATCTTAGACACTCATTCAATTTTTTTTTTCAGCTATAGTGTTGTATTTTAGTGTAAATTTGCATTTAGATTTCAAAAATTTGCATTTTTACATAGAAAATTTCAACAAAAACTAGCATTTTCATTGATTTTTCCTTAGATTTGCACTTGCATTTTGCATGGTAGGGTGTGATAATAATTTTCAGATCTTAGTGGACTTAATTTTCATCATAAATCATATTACAAGACATTCATATAGCATTTTGCCTCAAAATCTAAAACCTAGGGCTTGAAAAACTCTAACTTTCACTAGATTTGGCCTTATTGACTTTCAACATTTGCACCATAGCCGTGTTGTGTAGATTATTTTCACACTAATTGGCTGTTATCAGGGTAATTATCTACTTTGCCTCCTAAAAATCTTCACAACACCTTGTTATTGGGCTCCTGTATTAAAAATTTGGTGAAAAATTGCACATTTTTGCTATATTTGCCTTAGGGTGTGACCTAGTTTGCACTCCAAGCATGTTGTAAGAGATTTTATGATTGTAGGTGACTGATATCATCACTATTATTTTCTACACCTCCTAAAATTCTTTACAAAACCTCTTTTTCTAGGTCTTGGAGTTGAAAAATCATGAAAATTGCATATTTTTGCTCTATTTTCACTAGGGTTTGATCTTGAGTGGCACTATAAGCATGTTGTGATGGATTTTTTGGCATTAGGTAGCTATTATTACTGATATAATTTTATTTCCATAATCACTTTCCTCACAAAGCCCTTTGTCATGCTCTTTTGCATTTAGATTTGGTGAAAAAAATCACATATTTTAGTGTATTTTCACTAGATTTGGACTAGTCATCATCTTAGATTTGCATCAAGAGTGTGTTTTAAAGGATATTATTGCTGTGTTGGACTAATATTAGACATAAAATTTTCTTCCCCTAATAAAATTCCTTACAACACCTTTTCTTTCATATATTTACATTAAAAAAAGTACAAAAAATCAAGCATTTTAGGTCATTTTTGCATATAGTTTTGCACTTGTCTTTTGCATACTTTTGAAAAACTTTTATAATATGACTTTGTATTTATGTTCAATACATTTCATTATGGCATATTCATCTCATCTCTCTTTGATATCTTTACATGCATATATCAAAAACTTCAAGAATTTCTACAAATTTCTTAATCTGAATCCTCATGTTCTCACTTACTTACAAGCCATGTATTACAAGGATATATTTAAATGCACTTCATTTGAAATCCTTGACTATGTATCTGATTATTACAACTTCACATCTCTCATGAATACATACCCTTGGGTAGTAGAAGATTTGACAAAACACATTGAGAATGATGAGAGTGAAAGTTCCCTTAATGCTTTGAATTTAATAGCTAAAACATGTGATGATGCCATAGAAAATGATTCCTCCTATGAGGATATACTAGCACAAGAGGATGTAATCATTGACATATTCTTGAACATCACCCTATCCTCTTTGGAAAATTAAACATTAATGGATAAAGGGCTCCCTTTGAAGAAGGATTCTTTAGGGGTGGAAAAAGACTATTCACCTAATGATCATTTGGTGCATGAGACCTCTATGGATAATCCATTAGACCTTCCACCTTTGATTGAAATCTCAAGAACCTTCGATGAGAAGACTATGGATAGCTCTAGTTTTCCTAACAACACCATACCTTCCTCTCATCCCACTACTCTCCCTATCCAAGATGTAGCATTAGTGGATGAGAAAAGGTCTCTCACATTAAATCCTTTAGGGATGGATGTTGGGTGCAATCAAGATGGAAACAATGTTAATTCAATCATCATTAATAGGATTGGTAGCAATATTCCTAATATTACTATCCAAAGGGCACTTAGTGCACCCTCTTGCTTAAAGCTGATGATAACGATTCAAGGTAAACCTACCTATGACCTCTTCAACTATGCAAAGCAAATTACTCAAAGAAATCATGGTGTTCAAAATGTAATTTCTCATACATACAACACTCGTAATAATAAACAAAGTAAGAAAGCACTTCATGTTCCTGCCTCTCTTCCATGTTGCCAACCTATGCTCCCTCCACCACCTCCTCTTACTCATAAAAGTAGTTAAGAGTATGATCTTGTCGAACAGCTTCGCACTACTCTGGCTAAGATCTGTCTTTGGGATTTAATACAAACATCACCTACATACCATGGAATGCTCCAAGAAGCTTTGCAAAAGGTGTTTACCCCACCTACTACTAAGCCTAATGATGTAGTAGCCGTATTGGATAGTATGCATGCGATAAAAATAGATATTATCTTTCAACCACATGAATTACCATCAATTGAAGTTCAAAACCAATATGATCCACTTATGATCTCTATCACAATAAATAAAACGTTGGTAAAATGAGTTATGATTAACAATGGATTGGATCTTAATGTTTGTAGCATTGACCTACTACACAAAATCAAGGTTGGCACATCACAAATCAAACCAAATGGCATTAGCATTCATGGATTTGATAATGTTGGATGACAATCCATGGGCACTATAACTCTATCTATACAAGTAGGATCTATGCTTATGCCTACCCTGATTCATGTCATGCCTTGTTCTTTATCTTACAACATGATTCTTGGTAGACCTTGTATTCATGCATTAAGGGTAGTTCTTTCCACCCTACTGATGTAGAGCATCTAGGACAGCCGAAGCATGTTCATAACTTCTCATGCAATAACTCTTCAAGCTCACTATCTCTGATTGAGATTAGACTTCCTTCAAGGTAGGGCTTCAACATAATAGCTAACTTGTTCTTGACATACAAAATGAGGGAGGACTCCAGGACACCTATCCCAAGAAGCCTAACTCCATCTAACATTCCTTCAACTCCTCTACATAGACCTGTAGGACAACAGTCTTCATTCTGCCTTTCTAAGACAGTCACAACATCCACCTTGGGATGATCTCCTTCTACACAAACTCAGTCTCATTGCAACCTACCAAACCAAATCATGCATTCACCCTAATGCCTCCATTGGCAAAGCAATAACATGACAAGCTAATCTCTTACCTTCTTAACAGTGGTTGTCTCCAAGAGGACTGTCAGAGACAGCGCAAAGCAACACAGACTGTTATCTTGGAGAGGGAGCTCTTCATACTCCTTGTCATGAATCCAAGATCATACCTAGGACTCTTCTCACCAGTCTCAACACCTTCATTCACTAACATTCCACTTCCTCAGTCGGTTGACATCATCTAACTTGCTGTTGTCCTTCTCCAAGTTCCAACACAAGACTTCTGTAGGGTCATCTACCTGACCAACACAGTCCAAACTATCCTCCTACCCTCACAACCTCTACAAGACATTGCATCATCTAATATACAAGCCATTCCACTGATCACTAATAGAAAAGATAAGTGGAATGATGGAAAATCCATCAAACTACTCAGGAGGAGCCCTAAATTAGGGTTTTGGACAGTCAATGGGAAACTAATGATTTCTTCCTCTTGCCTTACTATCAAAACCTCAAAGTAGATTCAAAACAAAGGCACTTCACTCCTCTAGTTGGCCAACATGGATACCAGTCACCTCCAGACTGTACCAGTACGGACTAGTGCCGGAAACAACAAATTTCTAACTGTGACAGTGGGTTTAAAGGATAGTTTGGCAATCAACAATCATAGTCTATCTTCTTTCATTCCCTAGGCTCAAACTCACTTCAAAAGATAGTCAATAGACCCACCTTCACATCCAAGCATTTAACACTTCCCAACAATGCCATACAGTACAGTAGTACGGGCTTAAAATGCATTGGAATACAGAAAAATACATAAAAGACAGGAAAATAGAAGTTTCTTCTTTCTTATTTCATCTCCACCAAATATATCTTTACAATCAATCCTCCCTTGGCTTAAAACAACCCTCAACATTTGCATGGAGTGGTTGGGGTCCAAGAAAATGCCCAAACTATCGTGCTTTTCTTGATTTCTAACTGTTGTTCAAAAGATTGTTTTTGTAACTGTCTTTTTTCACCGACTGTTTTATGTTTAGAAGCTTTATAACATGTGGAGAACCTATGACAAGGTGTTAACATCCTTCCTACCTTTGAAATGCCTTTAGAGGCCTACAACATGAAGGCTAAAATGACTTTAATGACTGTTTTAAATGCCTCAACAAAGGCTTACATAATGACTATTGCAAACTACCTATTACAACATGACTGTCCTACCTAGGACTCACAACATAACAATAGTAGATTCTAGCTATTTGGACATAGTCCATTACAAATTTGGCTTTCAAGCCTTATACAACCTTTAATATGGTCTCAAGGACCTCATTGAAACAAACAAAACAACTTGAAAATCAAGTAAAATCTAGACATCTTGGTCAAGTAAAATCTAGACATTTTGGTGCTCCTGCACCACCTACAACATCCAATCAAATTTATATTCAAAGGTAAACTTCATACTATTCATGCTGATCCTAAATCAGATGATTGTTTACATATTGAAACATAAAAACTAGTTTACAATCATATGAGCTTAAACAATTTACGAATAGATTCATCAATGCCTCTAGCCACGAATGATGTTGTTAAAGATTTTATACCATTGAATGCAGTTGGTGATGATTGGGGTTTATTAGATTTTAATCCTTGCAATATAGGGGAATATAAAATTAATAGCCTTGACACATCAAAACTGGCATCAATCTCACCTAAGCAATCTTTTGAAGCAACTAAAAAACATAAAGACCCCTTGGTAGAAAATAAAAACAATACTCTCACTTATACCAAAAATTACAAGACCTATGAGGCTTCACCATCTTCTAAGGAAATAACATCCCTTTATGGTCAAGGATTTAAAATTCTTTATAAAAATTGTGAATATGTAGGTAAGGGATGTGGTGTAAATCAACAAGGGATTCGAGTACCTATAGAATCCGCTTCAACACATTACTTAAGAGGCATTGGATATAATTATTTTAAAGAAAAGAAAGCCTCCTATTGTCCTAAACTTAATATTATAACAATATCAACAAGACTAAATCAACATGAGAGATATCCTAGATATGTATGTTCTTAACGATGGTGCTATAGGTAAGTATTTCTAACCCTTCATCTCTCTCATGATGTGCTTCCCCCGTGATGTGTTATGTGTTGTTTAGGCCTCCTAGGATGACCCTTGATTCTCTTGTAAGGTCCAGGATACCAAGAAACTGCCTCTATTGTGAACTTCTATTTGTATCATAATTCTTCTATATTGTCTCTCTCTCTCTCTCTAATTTCATTGTTGTGTGTTGTGTCTTACGAACATAGCATTGTGGTTGGTGAATTGGGGGTGCCCTCCTACATCATTGTCCCTAAGACACTTGTTTCTCCTCTCTTATTTATTATTTCCCTTCCTCTAGTGTTTCTATCTAGCAGGCGGATGACGAAAAAATATTTATACTGATGCGGACCTAGCATCCCTTTAGAAAGAAATAAAAAATTGGACTTAGTTCCTAATATGATGATGGGGTTCTATATCTTATCTGATGCTTGGCTAGTAGAAGTACTTGTGCTTTCTGCATAGTGATTTTGATGGTGTTCTATCTCATTTACAAATCATAACAATACTGCTGCTCTGTGCACTTTGTCTATCTTGAATCTTGCACACCTCAAATTTCATATGCATTATCATGATTATGTAGACACTAACATGTTTCTTGCAGGGATGTGTTTATGGGAACATTTGGCAATCGTAAAGTACATGTCACCTCCAGGGGGCATGGGCATTGTGAAAGTCTATGTTCCCTTGTGTGTTTTCTTCTTACCTTAACATGCTTGATATTGATACTTGATATCAACCACTTTAAGGTGAGGGCATATATAAGGTAAGTTGTCTGTTGTAGATGTTAGCAATGTGCTTGTCCTCAGGTGTAGTTTAAAGACTAGTGGCGATGAGTCCCTCCTACACTCTAAGTTTGTTTGCAATCAATCAATCATCTTAAGCCCTCTATAGAGGTAGGGGTGGTGTATCTATTTGCCGAGAGTGCCCATCCTGTCATTTTCAAAAGTCCTCTAGGGTGGAAAGGAGCAGTTCTGTAACTAAATCAACTCTTAAGCATGTCTTTGGTAATTGTTGTGGTGAAGCCCAATCATCAGTGTGTGCCTATAATGTGCCTGAGATGGTGATGAACCTAGAAATAGGAACACTCCATCGCTTATCTGCCGTGTTTTCTATATGTCTTCAAAGTGTGTGTGTTTGGTCTGCTTGCTTTGTTTGGCATGTCTATTGCCCCATATGCAATCTAAAGACCAACACAATGAGTGCTTCCTACATTTTGGGAGGTTTGGTGTGTCTTGTGTGTGTTGTCCCATATATGTAATTTAAAGACTAATGTGATGAGTACTTCCTACATAATGGGAGGTGTGTTTACTTTCCTTGTACTTGCATCTGCATTTCATATATATGAGAAAAAGAAAAGAAAAGAAATCATTCCTATCTTCCATGCACTAACTGTCTTCTATGTATCTATTGTATTCTCTGTGTTTTGCATGACTATAACTATCTTCTTCATGTTTTGTGTGCCTGTCATTGTCCTTAATGTGTTTGATGTGTCTTTTCCATGCTTGGCATGTTTGCTGTGTTTGTTGACCATACTTTAATGCATGTATTGGCCTTGCGTTTATACATACATTAAAGTGGGGGCTAAATGTAACATCAAAAAATGTCCCCTTGGGGGCTTTTCCATTATAAGGTTTAGCTCCCAGGTCTTTTATCTACATTTAAGACATCTTGCATCATAATTTGACATCCTGATGAGATGAGCCCTAAGTTTCATGACAAATGGGACCTAGGGGATCCCTTGAACCTAACCCTGACCAAAATAGGGGGGAGGACTTGGTGGCCGCGCCCTAGTCTTGCCTTATTTTGGGTCAGTCCCAAATTTTGAGTGTCATCTTGTGACTATTATTTAGGTCCTATGCCAACATGGTAAGTTTGAATTATGAACTTCTTGGCAGGAGTGTTTGTAGTTGCATATAAAAGCATGTTTAGGCATTCATTTGTAAACTAGATTTCAACTAGATTGTGATTGTGAACTTCATGCATTCTAAAGGTGATTCAAAGATTTCATTATGTAGTAAGAGCAGATTTGTGTTGTCTATGTCTTTGTATTTGTAGATTTGAGCAATCATCTCCTGATGGCATGAAGAGCTTCTTCCTCCCATGAGATCTTCACTACAAGGTGATATCATTTGTATTTTTGAGCATTTATCATTTGGTTTTTTCCTCTACTGCTAAGGGTACGCACTCTCTATCTGACAACGGTGTTCAGAAGACTTGAATGTCTCTCCGGGGCTTGATTGAGGCAAGCCTCTAAATACCACAACCCCCTCCCAAAGTTTTCATGATTGTAGGTTACATGTCAACAATATAGGAAAAGTGAAGTTGCAAGAGGGTATCTCAGAGTGTGGGAATTGTAGATCAGAGAAAAAAATAGCTCCCTAGACTAGGGCGCCTGCTCATTAGTCCTCAAATTTCTATGATGGGAAAACCTTTGGTACAACAAGCAGAGGTTGCAGATCTTATTTGTAGATCTTGACAAAAACCTAGGCCTTGGACTTGGGTGCCCGTTCATTGGTCCTTGACTATTCCACTTATGAACCCCAAAAATAGGTGCACAGTTATTTGTCATTTTACATCTTTCTATAGCCACATTTTCTGATATTCGTTTGTTTGCTGTCATATTTGCATAATTAGAGTTTTGATGTATAATTGAGCATAAGTGAACATAATTGACAATCAAAGCATACAAATGCAAGTTTCTCTACACCTCACAGTGACCTAGGGTATTGTTGGTCATGATGTTAGTCATAAACAAACATAGAATAAAAGTACACATTAACCTTTATTCATCTTGAAAGATACAGTGAATTTAGAGAATTCATGATCCCAAGTCTCCGGTGATTAGCTCTTAATCGACTGACGTTACTCAGTAGTTAATGTGAATTGCTGTTTCCATTTTGGGGCCTTACGTGAAAATGTACCATCATCATGACGTTCCTGCAGAAATTCCTTACAGAGAAGTCAAATTATGCAGTTATTTGATGAAAAGAAGTAAAATACCTCAATCTTTGCATGATATTTTCGATTGTGTATGCTTAGTGTTCAAATATGCTAAATATTTGCTATTATCTATGAGGTGTCTGCATATTTGGTGTTGTTTGCTTAAGATTATTAGTTTATTTGCAATTACGATCGTGAGATGTTCTGAAGTTGAAAGAAATTAAAAGAAATACTTCTAATTAAGTTGAACCTTTAGCTTTTGATCCAAATACATGCTTGATACTATCATGAGGAGAAGAAATCAAACCA
Source organism: Cunninghamia lanceolata (assembly GCA_027924645.1). Taxonomy (NCBI): domain Eukaryota; kingdom Viridiplantae; phylum Streptophyta; class Pinopsida; order Cupressales; family Cupressaceae; genus Cunninghamia; species Cunninghamia lanceolata. Next base: position 3,980,160 of record BSBN01000165.1, on the reverse strand, counting down.
TATGTTCACCAGGACATTCCACAGCTAGATACAGTTGATGCAAACTTCAGAGGATAATGAATGAAAACAATACATGCAACATGATGAGCACTCCAAGGGACGCAGCAAATCAAAGCATATATCCAGAATTCAAACACAGATTACTCAAGATTTACGAAGGTTTGTAATCAAAATACTCTTCTCTTCCATTAAGTATGCAAAAGACATATACATATACAGTAGCTTTGAAATGAGCCCTGAATATTTCAGCAAACAGATTTCAATTAAGTTTCGAATATCTACAACAAAGCATTCCACCACCTTTTATAGAGTAAGGTGAGGAATCTGTTACAAAAGATCTAAGGTCTTGATTCATCAATACAAATCAACGATCATCATTCCATGACTTGTCAATTCACACAAAAATGGCACAAGTTGTCAGCTGGAAACTATCTATATTACCTATGCAAAATATTCCCCTTTATGATGTATCTCCATCATGTTCTTCAGCTGATTCATGCGGGTCATCATCATGTGCATCGCTTCCTGAACTTTCGCTATCCTGATGATGATGCTGCTACATATGGGGTTGCATCCTGCTCTGGATCTGTTCATATGACTGCACAACCTGATCTATTCCTCTGCCATCTTGAGTCTTTGCCTTGATAATGGTGTGCTTGTGTGCCTCATACTTATCCCTGCTGTTGTCCAGCTTATTCTTTCTGTCCTGCAGTGTCTCATTATAACTCTCCATCTTGACCTTGATTCTCATTATTTTATTATCACTTCTTCTGTCAAGTGGATGAGTGGACCATCTGCTTTCATTTGGAAGTTACTGTGCAGAGCTTTAAGGGCAGAGTCTTCATCTTGATTCTCTATTTTTCCCTCTACTTTACCTTCTAATGTTTCTAGCATCTCTGCTTCAATTCCCATTAGGTCCCGCAACTTCATACTGATCTCCCTCAGCTTATTATTGCATCTCTTGAGGACCCCACATTCAAACTGCACATCCTTGTACCAGATGTCTATTAATAATGCAGTATTATTATTCAATACCTGCTTACTGATAAGCAGTTGTGGGTTTATCTTCCTTATTTCTCCCAACAGGCTGAGGACTTTCTCCAGTTTATAAGACCTTTTCCCGGTCTGCATCTACAATTTGTCCACCTTGGTTTTGGAGTCACTTAATATGCTCCACCTCTTCAAAGAGGCCTTCATTATTTCAACAGCATCATCCAATGTGGATGACATCCATTTTCTTATTACGGATGCCTCATGCTTCATGAGGTCCAATTTATTTACTTCCTCCTAAGAAATGGCAGTCAATGGGACTGCAGCTTCACTTGTAGTATCATCAAGATTGGTTAAGCCTTTAATGTATGCATGCAACTAAGCAATGTGCTCTTTATGTTGCTTATTTTTCTCCTTCTCTCTTTTCACTTTCTGAATTAGAGAGTCTATGATGTCCTTTCCCTCCTGACCTTCCTGGTCCTCGTTAGCAAAACCTAAATCAACTGTACTGATCTGAAATTCATCGACAGTGATTTTACCTTTTTCCTTCTCAACCGCAGGTATGGCAATTTGTGCGGTTCTTCTCCCTGTCGCCGGATCTCTTTTGATGGCCGATGTCATCCTGGCCTTCCTCTTGGGCTTCATTATATCCGCGGAGAACAGGGTGGAGACATCAAACTCTTGAATTTCAATCTCTTCCTCAATATTTACCTCCTTTTCTAACCATGGAGGCACCTGATCATGCTTTTCAGCATCATGATGCTGTTCACCCCTATCTCTCGTTTCTATCAACAAGTGTTGTGGAGATGGTGGTTTTTCCTTTTCTCTCTCTTGATGCTCGCCTTGCTGCTGATCCTGTGGTGCCTCCTCCTGTTGAGGAACTTCCTTTTCTAGGGGAGCATCTTCTCTGTGTGGGGAACCCTGCGGTGTACCTGTATGTAGATCATGATGATCATGATCTTTCTCCATCATTTCTTCACTTGTCCCCAGTTCTTCCCTTTGTGGAGGTTGATCATCCTCCTTTTGTTTCTCTATTTCTAGTGGTATGTCCACCATACTGGATATCATAGGATCCGCCTGAGGTGATGGCATCTATTCTGCAGCCGCTATTTGTTCTATGCCTGCACTATCTACCTCTTGTGTCTTAGCGGCAGGATCCTCTAGTGTTTCCTTTTTCTCATCAGCCTTTATTTCTTGGACCTCCACTATAGCAGGTCCTGCTGATGTACCCTGTGGGCTTTGCTGGCCTGATTCAAGAGCATGGCTTTCTGCTTCTGCCATCTCTATCTCCTCTGTTGGATGGTCCTTATCAGGTGATCCTACTGGCTATTCAGGACTTGCATCCTATTTCTTTGTTAAATCCACCACTACAGGACTTGTCACCTCAATGATTAGTGTATCCAGCCCTATGTCCTGAGCTACCTGCTCTGGGCTATTTTCTGGCTCTTCCTCTGCTTGTTTCATCTCCTCAAGTACTGATTGACCAGATGGAGGCTTATGAGGAGTCATGCTTGTACCAGCAGCCAGTGTTTCCATGTTCTGTGCAGACACATCCTGCACAACCTCATCATCAGACAAATTGATTGTCTCTTCCAGTGAGACATGTCCTTCCGCTTGTGTCTGAGATGCTTCCTTTTGTTGCTCTTCAGCAAGTTCAGTTTTGAACTTGACAATGGTAGGAAGTAGAACATTGTGCTGAAGTTCCTTCGGCACTTCACTACCTGCCCCTTGTAATTGTGCTGGGGGTTGACTTATCTCACCTCTCATGGAGGTTCTTGGTTTCTTAGGTGTGGTGGGAACCAAAACCTATGGAGCTCTCCTCTTTCTTCTTATTATTAGTGGAGCTTCCTCCTCTTCTTCAGGCTCCTCCTCCATGAGGATATCTTTGCTTGGTTGTTTGGATGACTGACCCACTTCTTGGGTCTCTGTGATTCCAGCCTCTGCTGTCTTGGTTTTCTTGGGCTTTGGAGGAGAATCCGATTCTGATCCTGATTTGGATGCCTCCTCCGTTGTGAATACTGCCCTTTCAATTATGACCCCTTTGGGTCCTTTTTCCACCCTCTTGCCCCTTGGGGCCCTTTTGCTAGGCTGTTGTGGTGGAGGGATCCTCTCTCCCTTAGTCTTCCTCTTCTCCAGCAGGAAGTCGTCATATTCATCTGCAGGGATGTCCTGCCCCTTCTTCTTGTTGTCCACCGTGATGGCAACACCCTTCTTCTTCAATGCCTCTACCTGCGCATCTACCCAAGCTTGGGTCAAGTGTAGGGATCTGGCAAGGAATGGGTCTAAGGACATATCCTCCTGCATGGTGAGGTCAGGTGCAGAGATGGTATTATTGTAAATCTTCTTCTGCTCATACTCATCCGCCATTATCCTGCCATCATCATTCTTTAGCTGTTGAGGAAGAGAGATGCAGTCAAATGTCCTAATCTGGTTCAGAGTCAACCTTTGATACCTCCTCCTCCTGGCTTCTGCCTCATCTTCGCAGTCAGCCCAAAAATCTTCTAGGTGCCTTTGGTGAATAGGCTTTCCTAGGATCTTCTGCATCCTACCGTAAGGATCATATGGTCTCGTTACTGGGAAGGGCAGTAAATTCATCTTATTCAGAGTGACCATCACCTTCTTTATACTGTCAGAGTCAGGGCACATGTAGTTGCCAATGCTGACTGGGAACAAAATTGGTGGCAGCTTCTTGGCATCCTTATACATCTGTATCATGGTGGAGCCCTGCTTGATAAATTCCATTAACACTACTGCATCCGTAGGATATCTTGGCAGCATTAGGGGATGTCCTTCAAAACCTTCTATCCTGATATAGGAAAAGGTGGCAAATTGTATGTACCATGCCCCATGCCTGTATACTGCCTCTTGAGCCTCCATGCTCAGTCTTTTACTTCTGTCATCTTCCATGGTCCTTACCAGATGCATAAAGAATGCATCGTTGACCAGTTTGTAATCTTTGATATAGTTGGTTCTTTGCAGCTGGGGATGATGATCCCAGATATATGCTGCATTTGTGCCTGTGAGCTTTCCATCTGTCACCAGGGCATCAAAAGTGCCCCTATAAGCACAAGAATACATGATATAAGAGGTCATGTAGAATGCACAATCTGAACCTCCTAGGTTCATCAGCTGCTCATGCAGAGCATCGCTTATTATTTGGCCCCACAGTGGCTTGATGTCTGCATACAGACACATCATTATTATGCCGTACATCCAATCTCTAAATTCACTAGTATCAGACTGGCCAGTCACCCTGTTCAGAAGGGCAATCACGTATCGATACTCCTCATTGAAGTCAAACTTGAACATGTGCACGGGGAGCTTGGCCGCTGCATTGTATGTGCTGTTCTCGGCCCGCCAAGCATACATGTTCTTTCTGGCCACCTTCTTGTTGGCCTCGTATTCTCTTTCAGACTTCTTTAAGTCTACACTCTTTACCTTACTGCCCATTGGTAGTCCAAATGTCCGGGAGAGACCTTTGATGGATAGGTCTGCATACACTCTCCCATGCTTCACCACCTGCCTCGTCTGAGGGTTATAATTCCGGGCACATTCAATGACTAGCTCCGGAGACTCCATGGAATATGGGAAGCCAGCAGCATTCCACATACCTGATACAAACACTGCGTCCAGCACAGGACTCTTGTCGTGTCCATCATTCAGCTTGGTCGACCAGGCCTCTAGGTTAGTAATCCCCTGATGGGTGTCTGTAATTGCCCCATATTTGAACAGGACCCCTCTCTGGGAAGAGAACATAGGCTTGCTGAATTCCTCCTGACTCTTGACTAAGCATTTTTCAGCCATGGGTACCTGCAATTAACAACATTTCTTCTCACAACAGGGATATGCATGCATACATATTGCAAATATCATGCCTATTGCATCAATTTCACATTACTTACTTATATGGATACATAACCAGAACTTACAACATCATTTAGAAACAACATGATGAGGGTTTCAGTTCACTTACCTAGTTATGCAGATTTTTCTTTATACCAGTATATCGTCAAGACGCTCTTAATTCAACTGCTAATCACTTCCTTCCTTCTATCTGTGAGCTCGAATTGCGCAATGGTAGCTGTTATGCGGATATGGAGGCTAGTGCTCTGTAAAACAATTTTAACGCAGGTAAACGTAACAATGGCAGTTGAATTACCTTTTAACCTCGCAGTTAGGGTAAATTTAGGGCACTTTGACAAGTTAGATTGCAATCTTTGATCATTCGTGCGAAAACTCAGGATCTCGCCAGATGTTTCATTGGGTTCCGGGGTCGGCGGGAATCACCTACCATATCCGCGCGCATTTAATGACAATGGCGGCAAAGGGAGCGGGGGGATATCCATATGACGGGATATCATGAGGGCAGGATGATATTTCACAAATATTAGGTTGAGTTTCGATATCATCCTCCCTAGCATTAAAATTATTATCGCGACAAGATTCGGGTGACAATGCACCCTTTGTTTACGTTTTAGCACATCAGGAGGATATTTCGGTTTATCGGGTGATGTTTCAAAAAATGATGATGACGAGACAAACTTACTTGTAATCCTTTCTGAATATCAGGATGATGTCATCATGATATTTGTTCTTTATATTGGCCATGTCACATGACATCATCATCACATTGGGCGAACATGATCATGTTTACAAAATATCCTGTCGAAATGTAAATATGATGATGATGTCATCAGGATGTTTGTTTCTTCGTTTATCGTATTTAGATGATGTCATCAGCATATCTGTTAAGGGTGATATTTCGTGTCAGGATGATATTAACAAATATCAGGTTACTTTCCAAAACATGATGCTCGCGATACAAAAGATCGCTTGACGAGGAAGACTTACTACAACTTAAAGTTGACGTCCGGATACTTGAGCCGCAGGATATATCAGGGGATGTCTCAAATATGATGATGATGTTCGAAACATGACTGAGGTTATAAAATATGACCCCCCCTCTTGCGAATATTAGGTTTGACCAAGACTTTGACTGTTCATAACTCTCACATCCTGATGAATATCAGGGTGATGTAAAAGGCAAACCTGCATGAAATTTAATCTTCTTTCAGAATATGAGGTCACAGATATGAAATATGAATTTTGACAACCTAACCTCATATTGGGGACTTACCTCATCCTGACTCAACGTGATGATGCACTTGACATATTTTTACCAAACCGCCAGAAAGTAAGAAACACAAACCAAGCCAAAAGAAGTTGGGTCCCTATTTTGCCAAGTCAAAATGGGGCGTGTTGTGTAACCACACAACAACTTGCCACTAAAGAAAATGAACGAATTCCAATGATTCAAGTGATGTGATCACATTTATCTATAGTGCTCTAATTCTGTCTAAGTGTAAGCATCATGGTCCTCTGAATGATAAAATTTTATCATGGTGATAATGCTAACAAAGGATCAGGTGTGTGCATATGATTAATTATCCTCATCTTGAAAGTAAGTTGAAAACGTAAGTAACTGGTGTTAAACTACATAGTTGGAGATCATCCCTCATAGCCAACCTGGATAGAGCCTTGCTGCCAGCAGGCGTCTATAGCCTCGGCAAGGTTATCTATACAATCTCCCTAAGTAGAGCCCCACTGCCAGCAGGCATCTATAGCCCTGGTAGAGTGACTTAGATGGCCTAATTTTATTTCTTTTCTAATTTTCTTTTAAAATTCATATCTGATATCATCATGTCAGCTCATTTGTACAAGGTATAGTCACTTGCAGCTTTAGGTTGGAGATTGCACTGGTAGCAAGGGAGTCCCTTTAGATTTTTCACTTAACACCTATACTAGTGTGTTCAACAAACCCAAGGTTGTTAGGTGTTTCATTGTGATGGATTCACTTTGACCAAGAAAAAGCACCCTGATGAAAAGACATCACAAACCTGATCATGAACACTTCTTAGAATGAATCATAACCTATGTTTAAATGTGTTCTCATCACTTGAATCCCAACAACTTAATTATTTTCTAGGGTGATGAAGTGCATCATCCTGACTTACCAGAACAAAGTCCCAACGAGCAAAACAAAACAAGCACAACAAAGAAACTATACAAACAACTATACAAATATACAATATGGTACATATGACTGTCATGAAGTCATTCAGGCCTGGAAATAATGTTTAAGGAATTGTCCATTGACTGGCAATGGGACATCCTCACCTGTCGGGTTCTTAAGCCTATAAGTGCTATCTCCTAAGATCTCAGAAATCTGAAAGGGACCTATCCATAATCTATCAAACTTACCATGATCACCTTTCTTTTCATGGGCTTTATCCCACATCAGGACTAAATCAGATATCCTGAAAGCTTTAATTCTGGCTCTCTTGTCAAACCAGCATTTGACAACAGCCTGATGTTTTGCAAATTGGTCAATTGCTTGACTCCGTTTTTCTTCTAGGTGCATCAACTGAAGCAACCTGACTTCCTGCTTATTATCTATGCCTAGATATTCTTGAGCAAACTGTAGAGTAGGAATTTTCAAATTTACAGGGAGGATAGGATCTACCCCATATACTAGTTGGAAGGGTGAGTTTCCTAATGCAATTTTCATTCTAGTTCTGTCTACCCATAAGGCATATTTCAGAAATGAGTTCCATTCCCTGGGATTTTTCTCTATCAGTTTTCTTATGGTACTCAGTAAATTCTTGTTGGTGGATTCTGCTAATCCATTTCCCTAGGGATAGTAGTTGGACGAAAACTTAAGTATGATCCCATGATCAAAAGCCCAACTTGACAATTTGGTGGAAATGAAGGCAGAACCATTATCACTTACCAATGCATAAGGAGTTCCATACCTGGTGACAATGTTGCTTTCCAGAAACTTAATGACATCATCTGCAGTGCAAGTTTTGCTGCTGATAGCCTTAGTCCATCTAGTACAATAGTTAGTAATCGTTAGGACATACATATGGCCTGAGGAAGATGGAGGATTGATTGGTCCTATGAAGTCCATGCCCCACTGTGCAAATGGGCGCTCTTCCACCACTGGCTGCAAAGGTTGTGCAGCATATTTCTCTCTATTGGCAGCAACCTGACAGACATGACAACATTTAACATGATCAGCCGTGTCTTTAAAAATTGTAGGCCAGTAATATCCTGCTCTGAGGATTGCATGTGTTGTGGCCAATGCTGATCCGTGTGCCGTTCCAAACTTGTCATGTAACTCTGTCAAAACTTTATTTGCTTCTAGTTTCTCTAAGCATCTCAGGTATATTCCTTCATAATTCTTCTTAAACAAGGTTCCTCCCTTCATCATATACTTCTGGGATCTTATCTTCAAGGCTCTTCTCTGTGAAGCTTGCATTCTTGAAGGACATCTTCCAGTGATCAGGATGTGCCTGATATCTGAATACCATTCTCTCTTATCTTTCTCATTGATCACATACTGCTGACTAATGATGTTTGGATCAATTTCAGATATCATCTGGCTCAGAGCTTGTCCTCTTACTAGCTTCATTGGTGTGATCTCCATGTCGTACTCTTGTAATACAGTAATCCATTTGGCCCTTTTTTCACCAGGTTCACTCTGCATCAGCAGCATCTTCACTGCTGCATCTGGTACCACAGTAGTCACTTTGCTTCTCAGTATATAATGTCTGAACTTCTTTACTACTCTGACTAATGCAAGTGCCTGTCTCTCAACATCTACATATCTCAATTCAGCATCCCTGAAAGGACAGCTCATGAAAACAATTGGTTTCTCTTCTTTCTCTTCATTTCTTTGAGTTAACACTGCTGCAGAAGTATGTTCTGAGGCAAATGAGTAGATGTAGAAATCTCTTGTATAATCTGGACTAATGAGGATAGGAGCATCTGAAATGGCCTTCTTTATATCTTCAAAAGCAGCCTTGGTTTCTGGTGTCCACTCAATTTGTGCATCCTTTTTCAACATGGCATTTAGTGGTCTGACAATCTCAGCAAAGCCGATGATGAACTTCCTCACAAAATTTATCTTACCAAAGTAAGACTTAAGTTCCTTTTTGCTTCCTGGAAGTTGTAACTTCATAATAGACTCCACCCTGTCAGGATCGATGATAATTCCATCTTCTGTGATCAGGTGGCCTAGTAATTTTCCTGTTGTGACTCTGAATATGCACTTCTTAGGATTCAAAGATATTCCGTACTCTTCACATTTCTTCAGTACACTTCTGAGATCAGCAACATGATTTCCCCTTTCCTTAGAGAAAACCGTCAGGTCATCCATGTAGATGACTATACACTTTCCTATTAAGCCTCTGAAGGCTATGTCCATTGCTCGCTGGAATGTAGCTCCAGCATTTATGAGTCCAAATGGCATACGTCTATATGCAAATATCCCCCACTTTATGGTGAAGGCAGTTTTCAATCTATCAATTTTATCAACCATCACTTGGTTGTATCCTGAAAAACCATCCAGGAAGGACATCATTTTCACTCCATTTACAATCTGTAGAACTTCATCCAAGGAGGGCAAAGGATAATTATCCTTTTCTGATGCTCTGTTCAGGTTCCTAAAATCTACACATAACCTGATGTCTCCATTCTTCTTTCTGACTGGCACAAGATTTGCCACCCAAGTGGAGTGCCTTACAGGAAATATTATCCGGGCATTTAACAATTTCTTGACTTCTTCAAGGATGATTGGTTCAAGCAGAGCATTGACTGGCCTCTGCTTCTGTCTGAAAGGTTTTGCATCTGGCTTGAGAGATATAGTATGATTTATTACAGAAGTGTCATATGTCTTTAGCTCATCATAAGTCCATGCAATTACATGTATGTAATCCTTAAGGGCCTGAGTTATTCCTTCTAACTCTTCTGGTGTACAAACCTTACCCAATAAGACGTTTCTCTTGTCATCAGCTTGTCCAATATTCACTTGTGAATATTGACCTCCATCTGCCTTAGGCAGATCTTTATGTTTAAGCATATTATCTAGATCAAAAGCTCTTTCTAATTCAATCATACCTTTGGGAATTCTGTTGCTAGGCAACTCTAATATCTCATCTTCTTCCCAGACATGATCTTCCATACCATTCTCATCTATAATCTGAGCTTCAAATATGTCTCTGTTTGATATAAAGTCCAAGATGTGCTGATCATCATCAAACACCTGGAGATTAGTCACATTGTCAGGTACTGAAGGCACTGACACCAATTCTACTGAAAATCTCTTTAGACCAGATATAGATAGCGGTTCCAATGTACTGGCGGCCTGGGCGAGTGCATCTGCCCTCTGGTTCTGTTCTCTTGGTACGTGAATGATATTAAAGGCATCAAAGTCTTCAATCAGGTCCCACACTCGATGTCTGTAATTTGATAGTTTTCTGTAGTTACAGGAGTAAATTCCTCTTACTTGCCTCACAACTAGTTCTGAATCCCCAAAGACATGCAGGATCTTTACTTTTTTCTTATGAGCAAACAACATTCCATGAATCAGAGATTCATACTCTGCGACATTATTGGTACAGGGGAACTGTAATCTGTAAGCTACTAAATAGGATTTTCCTGATGGATCAATGAGATCTATTCCTACCCCAGTACCTTGCTTAGATTTGGATCCATCAAACCTCAGGATCCAAGGTTTATCTTCAGCAGGACATTTAGCTAAACTTTCTTTTCTCTTGGTAGCTCTGGCTACTGCTCCGCCTGATATCCATTTTATCTTAAGGACATCATCATCCTTAAGTTTCTTCTTTCCCTCTTCTTGTGAGCCTGATAGCTTTTCTATCCTCCCTTTCTATTCAGCAGGAGGATGATCTTCTGAATCTGCAGCTGCATGCTTTTTCAGGATGTGTAAACATAGTGAGCAAGTTGCTTCTGAGTGAGGCACCTCGTGCAGCCTACACCAACCTTTAATTAACACCTCGTGGGGAGATTTATGCTGTTGTGTCATCTTCTCTATTTCTTTTACCAGAAATTCTTCGAACTTGGTCAAGTCACTGCCTTTGTCTTCATCAAACAATTCATAATCTGGTTCCATGAAGCAATCACTACCAGGAGTGATTTTTTCTTTCTTCACGTCATTCGTCTGATCAGACACCATGATCTCTTCTATTTTCAGGATAGGATCTCTATCATGATCTGTCGAATCTTCTGTTCCTGCAGAAGACAGATAAGAATTAGTATCGTCACCATCATCAGATGTAGCACTCACCTCGGAATATGATGATGATGCTTCACTATATGTCTGCTCCAGTATCATCATGTCTAAGCATGTTTCACAAGTCTTTTCTGAGTGTGCTTCACCGTGTAATCTGCACCATCCGTCAATTAAGATATCATTAGCAGGTATATTTAGTAATTGACAATGTTTTCCTGAGTAGATAGATGCATCTCAAAATCTCTGAAGTGATTCATTTTATTTTCATTATCAGGATCATTATTAAGTTCTATAACTGACCCGTCCTCATGATAATCATCATCATGACAATGATGAACATCAAGCATCAAGATCTCTTCTATTTTAACAGTCTGTGGCCTGATGTAATAAACTCCAGGTTCTACGTTCACATACATGATCTCATTTGTTTTGTTGTACTCTGTGATCATATGTTTCATCCTAGGTTCAGCATCAATCCTGATTTGATTAGGTATACCCTTCCATGGTAACCACATGTGACTAAAATCTATGGACATATATCCATTAAGCGTTTTGGACCAATCTCGGCTAAGCAACATCCCATAAGTATCAGGTATGTCAACTACCTGAATGTCAATGTAATACTGGATCCTAGGATCAGATGCTAGCTGCATGTGGATGTGAGTCAGTTCTCCTACTACACTTACTTCTGTCTTGTCCAGTTGAGTGACCTTCTTTAAGGATTTAGTCGGATGCAGTCCTAAAGCATTACATATTGACAAAGGCATAACATTCGTTGAGGCTCCTGAATCAACCAAACAGTTGTGCAAGTTCTTGCTGAACATTCTTATAGTGAGGAGAAACAAAGGTGATTCAGTTTTATCCCTATACAAGGTCATGTGGGAGGTTTCAGTAGCTTGGACTGTAGATGACACTTTAGGCTTGATAATATTATCCTTAGCAGCATGGTCTTTGCCATTGGATTGACTTGAAAGATGACTATCCTCTTTAGGAGCAGGATCATCTAGTGACTTCATGAATGCCTTTTTGATGGCAGGAGTTTTCAGTAACTCCGATAAGGATAGGCTGATCTTGATTTTCTTCATTTCATCAGCCAAATAGCTGACTAACTTGTCAGACTCATGATGTACATTTACGACCTTTGATCTGGTGCTTTGAGGTGACAAGTATTGAGCATTCACCTTAGGGAACCCAGGGTTATTGTTAGCCTTAGGATCAGGAGGTGTGTTGAAGTTGTTTGGAGGCAAAGATGATGTCAACGGACCAGTAGGTCTATTGGCATTACTTCTCAAGTTATAATTATGCTTACTAGGATATTGCTGTTGGTATGCATGTACTTCATCATGCTCTCTTGCAGGTTCATTTTCATCCTCAAAAGGAAAAACATAATTTGTTTCAAAAGTTAAAGTAGATTCCTCACAGGTCTAATCATAACTCAGATGAGGCTAATTAGTGTACGTTTCTAGCACAAAAGCCGAATCATATCCACAAGGAACTATCTCATTTCCTTCTACCTGAGGTGGATTTCTAGAAGTGTTGGACACTTCATTCTGAAAGATGCTGGCAGCAATCCTAAATTGTGGGCAATCTAATTCTGCATGTGCATTGGTATTGTGGATCCTACACCAATTGGTAAGCGCTGCCTCAGCAAGATTGACTCTAGTAGTCTGTTTAGCTTCACCCGGAGGCTGATTATCTAGGGGTGATGGTAATGAACCGTTATTTGGCCTGGAGTTCCATATTCTGGGCTGTCTAGGTGGATTATTGTTGTTTCCACCATTATTGTTGAAGTTATTGTTGTTATATCCTCTGTCAGGGTAGTTTGGTCTATCATTGGAATAATTTCTATTCTGACCTGACTGTGCATAAAACCCTTGATTTCTCAAATGTGTTACTTCGGTGGTGAGTTTTCTCAATTGAGCGGACATTTCTTTGATCTCCTCCTTTTCTTCTTGGGCTTTGGCCACTACATTTTCAGTCTGAGGCTTGAAAAAAGAAGATCCATGGTTATTGTTGGACAGATCAGTACCCTGAGGTGTCTGAGCATGTGCAGGATATTGTGGTAATTGGCTATTTCCATTAGGAGGAGGCATAATGCTCAGTGGAGGTACTTGCAAAGGTGCAGGCATGACTGTTGGAGGTATCACTGCTCCATTTGGATATTGTGCAGGATACTATGGTGAATACGGTGCAGGATATTGTGACTGCATGCCAGGCAAAGTAGGGAATACTATATTCGGAGTAGGAGCAGGTATCAACTGCTGATTTACCTTGATAGCTTCTTGAAAAGCTCCTGTCAATGTAGTGATCTCTGGATGTGTTCTCTTGATGAACATGGAAGTTAATGGATCCAGGGCTGAATAATAGATACTCCTAGCAGCAGCATCAGCTACTACATATGGGGCAACTAGCTTGGACAACATTTTCTGGAACCTAGCATTGAAATTAGCAATAGGCTCATTCTCAAATCTTTTGATTGTAGCAAACATATGGTAATTCATAGATGGATCAATAGGGACCTTGAACCTGTCAAGAAAAGCTTTCTCTAAGACAGCCCATGAACCAACAGAGGATTGGCCCAGACTGATGAACCAATTATAAGCCTCTTCCCCTAAGGAAAAAGGAAATAATCTGCACACCACATCTTGATGTTCTATTCTAGCTCTGCAGCAAGCTTCTTTAAATGTCCTGATATGATCATCAGTATCTTGATAAGGATGATATTTTGGACAAAGTTTGTCTGGATTCTTTGGTAGCTCATGATATGCAGTAAAGGTCAGAGGTGACTCTGCTGCAAAGAAAGACATTGTAACCTGAGGAGGTTGAGCTGGTGGTGCAGCTGGCTGAGGTTGAACTAAAGGCACACCCTGAGGTTGAACAGGAGGTGTCGCGGATATACCGGAAGGTATTTACAAACCAACAGGAGTTACAGGAGGAGGTTTTGGTGAAGCTCTAGACGCACTAGACCCTGGAGTATGATGAATGTCTACAGTTCTAGGTCTGAAACCTCTAACAGGCAATTCTTTAAAAATTTCACTAGGTCTAGACCTAGTATTTATCCTGTGAGCCAGGATTTCTCGATTTGGAGGCAAATTGGCTGAAACTTTGCAAATATTGGCTGGATTCCACCGGATGAGGTGATATTTGCGGTTAGATGGCAAATCAGACTGGATATTTATGAAATATTTGCGAAGATACTGTAAATATGACAGGATATTGGGGTATATTGATCGTAGCACGAGATCTCAAGTGTCTAAGGCCTAAATTCTTCAAAATTTGAACAAATTTACATATCTTTGGCCAATATTTAGTGAAGTCAGAAAGGTCTACCGTAAAGCTTGCAATATTTACGTGAGATCTGGAAATCTTTACATAGAATGAACACGTACAAACTTCTCACAGTAAATATTTACATAATTTACTGAAATTCACAGGCGATCTGAGGTTACCTTACTCTATGCGTCATCAAACCTGAAAATAATGATGATGAGCGTGGTTTTCTGGACTCGGCCCTCCTTCTAGCGCCAATTTATGTTGGTCATGATGTTAGTCACAAACAAACATAGAATAAAAGTACACATTAACCTTTATTCATCTTGAAAGATACAGTGACTTCAGAGAATTCATGATCCCAAGTCTCCGGTGATTAGGTCTTAATCGACTGACATTACTCAGTAGTTAATGTGAATTGTTGTTTCCATTTTGGGGCCTTACGTGAAAATGTACCATCATCATGACGTTCCTGTAGAAATTCCTTACAGAGAAGTCAAATTATGCAGTTATTTGATGAAAAGAAGTAAAATACCTCAATCTTTGCATGATATTTTCAATTGTGTATGCTTAGTGTTCAAATATGCTAAATATTTGCTATTATCTACGAGGTGTCTGCATATTTGGTGTTGTTTGCTTAAGATTATCAGTTTATTTGCAATTGCGATCGTGAGATGTTCTGAAGTTGAAAGAAATTAAAAGAAATACTTCTAATTAAGTTAAACCTTTAGCTTTTGATCCACATACATGCTTGATACTGTCATGAGGAGAAAAAATCAAACCATATGTTCACCAGGACATTCCACAGCTAGATACAGTTGATGCAAACTTCAGAAGATAATGAATGAAAACAATACATGCAACATGATGAGCACTCCAAGGGACGCAGCAAATCAAAGCATATATCCAGAATTCAAACACAGATTACTCAAGATTTACGAAGGTTTGTAATCAAAATACTCTTCTCTTCCATTAAGTATGCAAAAGACATGTACATATACAGCAGCTTTGAAATGAGCCCTGAATATTTCAGCAAATAGATTTCAATTAAGTTTCGAATATCTACAATAAGGCATTCCACCACCTTTTATAGAGTAAGGTGAGGAATCTATTACAAAAGATCTAAGGTCTTGATTCATCAATACAAATCAACGGTCATCATTCCATGACTTGTCAATTCACACAAAAATGGCACAAGTTGCCAGCTGGCAACTATCTATATTACCTATGCAAAATATTCCCCTTCATGATGTATCTCCATCATGTTCTTCAGCTGATTCATGCGGGTCATCATCATGTGCATCGCTTCCTGAACCTTCGCTATCCTGATGATGATGCTGCTGCATATGGGGTTGCATGCTACTCTAGATCTGTTCATATGACTGCACAACCTGATCTATTCCTCCGCCATCTTGAGTCTTTGCCTTGATAATGGCATGCTTGTGTGCCTCATACTTATCCCTGCTGTTGTCCGGCTTATTCTTTCTATCCTGTAGTGTCTCATTATAACTCTCCATCTTGACCTTGATTCTCATTATTTTATTTATCACTTCTTCTGTCAAGTGGATGAGTGGACCATCTGCTTCCATTTGGAAGTTACTATGTAGAGTTTTAAGGGCAGAGTCTTCATCTTGATTCTCTATTTTTCCCTCTACTTTGCCTTCTAATGTTTCTAGCATCTCTGCTTCAATTCCCATTAGGTCCCGTAACTTCATGCTGATCTCCCTCAGCTTATTATTGCATCTCTTGAGGATCCCACATTCAAACTGCACATCCTTGTACTAGATGTCTATTAATAATGTAGTATTATTATTCAATACCTGCTTACTGATAAGCATTTGTGGGTTTATCTTCCTTATTTCTCCCAACAGGCTGAGGACTTTCTCCAGTTTATAAGACCTTTTCCCAGTCTGCATCTGCAATTTGTCCACCTTGGTTTTGGAGTCACTTAATATGCTCCACCTCTTCAAAGAGTCCTTCATTATTTCAACAGCATCATCCAATGTGGATGACATCCATTTTCTTATTACGGACGCCTCATGCTTCATGAGGTCCAATTTATTTACTTCCTCCTGAGAAATGGCAGTCAATGGGACTGCAGCTTCACTTGTAGTATCATCAAGATTGGTTAAGCCTTTAATGTATGCATGCAACTAAGCAATGTGCTCTTTATGTTGCTTATTTTTCTCCTTCTCTCTTTTCACTTTCTGAATTAGAGTCTATGATGTCCTTTCCCTCCTGACCTTCTTGGTCCTTGTTAGCAAAACCTAAATCAACTGTACTGATCTGAAATTCATCGACAGTGATTTTACCTTTTTCCTTCTCCACCGCAGGTATGGCAATTTGTGCGGTTCTTCTCCCTGTCGCCGGATCTCTTTTGATGGCCGATGTCATCCTGGCCTTCCTCTTGGGCTTCATTATATCCGCGGAGAATAGGGTGGAGACGTCAAACTCTTGAATTTCAATCTCTTCCTCAACATTTACCTCCTTTTCTAACCATGGAGGCACCTGATCATGCTTTTCAGCATCATGATGCTGTTCACCCCTATCTCCCATTTCTATCAACAAGTGTTGTGGAGATGGTGGTTTTTCCTTTTCTCTCTCTTGATGCTTGCCTTGCTGCTGATCCTATGGTGCCTCCTCCTGTTGAGGAACTTCCTTTTCTGGGGGAGCATCTTCTCTGTGTGGGGAACCCTGCGGTGTACCTGTATGTAGATCATGATGATCATGATCTTTCTCCATCATTTCTTCACCTGTCCCCAGTTCTTCCCTTTGTGGAGGTTGATCATCCTCCTTTTGTTTCTCTATATCTGGTGGTATGTCCACCATACCAGATATCATAGGATCCACCTAAGGTGATGGCATCTGTTCTGCAGCTGCTATTTGTTCTATGCCTGCACTATGTACCTCTTGTGTCTTAGCGGTAGGATCCTCTAGCGTTTCCTTTTTCTCATCAGCCTTTATTTCTTGGACCTCCACTATAGCAGGTCCTGCTGATGTACCCTGTGGGCTTTGCTGGCCTGATTCAAGAGCATGGCTTTCTGCTTCTGCCATCTCTATCTCCTCTGTTGGATGGTCCTTATCAGGTGATCCTGCTGGCTATTCAGGACTTGCATCCTGTTTCTTTGTTAAATCCACCACTACAAGACTTGTCACCTCAGTGATTAGTGTATCTAGCCCTATGTCCTGAGCTACCTACTCTGGGCTCTTTTCTAGCTCTTCCTCTACTTGTTTCATCTCCTCAAGTACTGATTGACTAGATGGAGGCTTATGAGGAGTCATGCTTGTACCAGCAGCCAGTGTTTCCATGTTCTGTGCAGACACATCCTGCACAACCTCATCATCAGACAAATTGATTGTCTCTTCTAGTGAGACATGTCCTTCCACTTGTGTCTGAGATGCTTCCTTTTGTTGCTCTTCAGTAAGTTCAGTTTTGAACTTGACAATGGTAGGAAGCGGAACATTGTGCTGAAGTTCCTTCGGCACTTCACTACCTACCCCTTGTAATTGTGCTGGGGGTTGACTTATCTCACCTCTCATGGAGGTTCTTGGTTTCTTAGGTGTGGTGGGAACCAACACCTGTGGAGCTCTCCTCTTTCTTCTTATTATTAGTGGAGCTTCCTCCTCTTCTTCAGGCTCCTCCTCCATGAGGATATCTTTGCCTGGTTGTTTGGATGACTGACCCACTTCTTGGGTCTCTATGATTCCAGCCTTTGCTGTCTTGGTTTTCTTGGGCTTTGGAGGAGAATCCGATTCTGATCCTGATTTGGCTGCCTCCTCCGTTGTGAATACTGCCCTTTCAATTATGACCCCTTTGGGTCCTTTTTCCACCCTCTTGCCCCTTGGGGCCCTTTTGCTAGGCTGTTGTGGTGGAGGGATCCTCTCTCCCTTAGTCTTCCTCTTCTCCAGCACGAAGTCGTCATATTCATTTGCAGGGATGTCCTGCCCCTTCTTCTTGTTGTCCACCGTGATGGCAACACCCTTCTTCTTCAATGCCTTTACCTGTGCATCTACCCAAGCTTGGGTCAAGTGTAGGGTTCTGGCAAGGAATGGGTCTAAGGACATATCCTCCTGCATGGTGAGGTCAGGTGCAGAGATGGTATCATTGTAAATCTTCTTCTGCTCATACTCATCCGCCATTATCCTGCCATCATTATTCTTTAGCTGTTGAGGAAGGGAGATGTAGTCAAATGTCCTAATCTGGTTCAGAGTCAACCTCTGATACCTCCTCCTCCTGGCTTCTGCCTCATCTTCGCAGTCAGCCCAAAAATCTTCTAGGTGCCTCTAGTGAATAGGCTTTCCTAGGATCTTCTGCATCCTGCCGTAAGGATCATATGGTCTCGTTACTGGGAAGGGCAGTAAATTCATCTTATTCAGAGTGACCATCACCTTCTTTATACTGTCAGAGTCAGGGCACATGTAGTTGCCAATGCTGACTGGGAATAAAATTGGTGGCAGCTTCTTGGCATCCTTATACATCTGTATCATGGTGGAGCCCTGCCTAATAAATTCCATTAACACTACTGCATCCGTAGGATATCTTGGCAGCATTAGGGGATGTCCTTCAAAACCTTCTATCCTGATATAGGAAAAGGTGGCAAATTGTATGTACCATGCCCCATGCCTGTATACTGCCCCTTGAGCCTCCATGCTCAGTCTTTTAGTTTTGTCATCTTCCATGGTCCTTACCAGATGCATAGAGAATGCATCATTGACCAGTTTGTAATCTTTGATATAGTTGGTTCTTTGCAGCTGGGGATGATGATCCCAGATATATGCTGCATTTGTGCCTGTGAGCTTTCCATCTGTCACCAGGGCATCAAAAGTGCCCCTATAAGCACAAGAATACACGATATAAGAGGTCATGTAGAATGCACAATCTGAACCTCCCAGGTTCATCAGCTGCTCATGCAGAGCATCACTTATTATTTGGCCCCATAGTTGCTTGATGTCTGCATATAGACACATCATTATTATGCCGTACATCCAATCTCTAAATTCACTAGTATCAGACTGGCCAGTCACCCTGTTCAGAAGGGCAATCACGTACTGATACTCCTCATTGAAGTCAAACTTGAACATGTGCACGGGGAGCTTGGCCGCTGCATTGTATGTGGTATTCTCAGCCCGCCAAGCATACATGTTCTTTCTGGCCACCTTCTTGTTGGCCTCATATTCTCTTTCAGACTTCTTCAAGTCTACACTCTTTACCTTACTGCCCATTGGCAGTCCAAATGTCTGGGAGAGACCTTTGATGGATAGGTCTGCATACACTCTCCCATGCTTCACCACCTGCCTCGTTTGAGGGTTATAATTTCAGGCGCATTCAATGACTAGCTCCGGAGACTCCATGGAATATGGGAAGCCAGCAGTATTCCACATACTTGATACAAACACTGCATCCAGCACAGGACTCTTGTCGTGTCCATCATTCAGCTTGGCCGACCAGGCCTCTAGGTTAGTAATCCCCTGATGGGTGTCTGTAATTGCCCCATATTTGAATAGGACCCCTCTCTGGGAAGAGAACATAGGCCTGCTGAATTCCTCCTGACTCTTGACTAAGCATTTTTCAGCCATGGGTACCTGTAATTAACAACATTTCTTCTCACAACAGGGATATGCATGCATACATATTGCAAATATCATGCCTATTGCATCAATTTCACATTACTTACTTATATGGATACATAACCAGAACTTACAACATTATTTAGAAACAACATGATGAGGGTTTCAGTTCACTTACCTGGTTATGTAGATTTTCCTTTATACCAGTATATCGTCAAGACGCTCTTAATTCAACTGCTGATCACTTCCTTCCTTCTATCTGTGAGCTCGAATTGCGCAACGGTAGCTGTTATGCGGATATGGAGGCTAGTGCTCTATAAAATAATTTTAACGTAGGTAAACGTAACAATGGCCGTTGAATTACCTTTTAACCTCACAGTTAGGGTAAATTTAGGGCCCTCTGACAAGTTAGATTGCAATCTTTGATCATTCATGCGAAAACTCAGGATCTCGCCAGATGTTTCATTGGGTTCCGGGGTTGGTGGGAATCACCTACCATATCCGCGCACATTTAATGACAATGGTGGCAAAGGGAGCGGGGGGATATCCATATGACAGGATATCATGAGGGCAGGATGATATTTCGCAAATATCGGGTTGAGTTTCGATATCATCCTCCCTAGCATTAAAATTATTATCGCAACAAGATTCGGGTGACAATGCACCCTTTGTTTACGTTTTAGCACATCAGGTGGATATTTCGGTTTATCAGGTGATGTTTCAAAAAATGATGATGACGAGACAAACTTACTTGTAATCCTTTCTGAATATCAGGATGACGTCATCATGATATTTGTTCTTTGTATTGGCCATGTCACATGACGTCATCATCACATTGGGCGAACATGATCATGTTTACAAAATATCCTGTCGAAATGTAAATATGATGATGATGTCATCAGGATGTTTGTTTCTTCATTTATCATATTCAGATGATGTCATCAGGATATCTGTTAAGGGTGATATTTCGTGTCAGGATGATATTAACAAATATCGGGTTACTTTCCAAAACATGATGCTCGCGATACAAAAGATCGCTTGACGGGGAAGACTTACTACAACTTAAAGTTGATGTCCAGATACTTGAGCCGTAGGATATATCAGGGGATGTCTCAAATATGATGATGATATTCGAAACATGACTGAGGTTATAAAATATGACCCCCCCTCTTGCGAATATCAGGTTTGACCAAGACTTTGACAGTTCATAACTCTCACATCCTGATGAATATCAGGGTGATGTAAAAGGCAAACCTGCATGAAATTTAATGTTCTTTTAGAATATGGGGTCACAGATACGAAATATGAATTTTGACAACCTAACCTCATATTGGGGACTTACCTCATCCTGACTCAACGTGATGATGCACTTGGCTGATTTTTACCAAACCGCCAAAAAGCAAGAAACACAAACCAAGCCAAAAGAAGTTGGGTCCCTGTTTTGCCAAGTCAAAATGAGGCATGTTGTGTAACCACACAACAGGTATGATAGTACATTGCCACTCAACCCTAGGTCCTTGAATGAAAGGGTGAAAGGAGAATACATACACAAAAACTACCAAAAATTCAACTATCAAAATTCCACCCTTTACAATGATTTTCTAAGATAATCAATAAGATCGAAGCTTTGGTTAGAAAATCTTACTCTAAGATAACAACCAAATCAATTTCTTGAATTCTATATAGAAATCATATCACATATGAGAGACCAAGGCTACACTAGCAGGTTCAGAATCAAGTATAGCCATTGGGCTATACTATAGGTATCTCAAAACTGAGTGTAGCAACAAGGTAAGATTCAAAATAATCCAAAGTGCATTGGAGTAAATTGAGAGTATTGTAAAAGGTCTGTTATGACAAATATGAATCACAGCATGGAGTGATTCTACTAGTCAAGCATTGGATATATATATCAACCCCATATTCATATATGGACTAGGTCCATTTTTTCTTTCTTGTTGAAGGGATGCACGGTCCTTATCAGTATTTGTTTTTTTTCATCATCCATCAAATAGGTAGAGTCACTAAAGATTATAAACAATAAAAATGAGAGAGGAGACAAAAGTGACTTGGGTTTACAACATGAGAGGATGCCCCTAAGACATCATCCACAATGTTATGCCCCCAAGGCACAACACACAACAATAAAATAGAGGAGAGGAAACATAGAAGAATGTAGAGAAAAAAATAGAAGAATGGTCAAAACAAAGGCAGTCTCCTTGTATTCTTGACCTTACAAGAGTATCAAAGGTCCTTCGAAGAGACCTAAACAACATATAAGACAACATGACA
Organism: Cunninghamia lanceolata; assembly: GCA_027924645.1. NCBI lineage: Eukaryota > Viridiplantae > Streptophyta > Pinopsida > Cupressales > Cupressaceae > Cunninghamia > Cunninghamia lanceolata. The sequence continues at coordinate 3,957,944 of BSBN01000165.1, read as the reverse complement.
TATATATATATAAGAAGAAGAAGAAGCAAAACTTGCAAGCATATTAGAGAGGTGCTCCATCAAGAATGGAAAATTGTGTGAGTTCATAACTAATTGATGCTTATTTCCAAAACGGCCATGTGGTTCTTGTTTCTCAAGACCCTGTATGTTTAAAATATTCTGCTACTTACGAGGAAGGGAATCATTGCTATGTCCTACCAATGACGGTCACCTTGTTCATTTCCTTTCTTTTTCTTTCCTATTTGATTAATGAGCCTTTCATGATGAAATGGAATTCTTCTCATCGATACCACTTTCGCGTGCTTTAAGTGATTACATATAGGCTCTTCTAGTTGCATATCTTGTGTATGTTGGTTATCTCCCAATCCAAAAAGGGATAATGGAAGAGGAACCTCCACATAGATACCTTTTTCTCATGGATGAGAGTGATCTTCACTTGTTTCCTTATCCACTTCTAACATACCCACTATGCCATCATAGTTGACATAATCATATTCAAGCTCTATTTTTTTACCATCATGTTATTGTCGCTATACTTAGGAAAAGGATCAGTGAAGATTTGTAGATTTTGATTCAGTGGTGCCACTAACTTATTTCCATTGTCATTTAAACCAATAACTTGTTTCATAGTATAACCAATGAGGTCTTGAATTTCATGTTTAAGATGCATACATCTTTCAATATCATGTCCTAGAGAATGGTGATAGTGACAATAAGCATTAGCATTAAACGAAGCTCCTTGTGGCCTAGTACTATCAAAAGGATGAGCAAGAGGAAGCTTCAAAAGATTGTTATTCACTACTTGAGTCATTACCAAATGGAGATAATATAATAACAAAGTAAACTATCTCTACTCTTGTTTGAATTGAAATCATGCTCGAGGGGGATTTGTAATAGGAGACACTTGTGAGTGAAAATTATTTGAATGTTTCCCATTGATCTTAATGAAATTCATGTTGTTCTTCTTGAATGAATTTTGTGTTGAGCCAGCTATGGATTGACCCACAAGAGTTGATGAGGTATGATTCTCATACTAACTAGCCGAAAGTTGGTAATCTCAAAGAGTTGTGCATAAGTGTTGAAAAGAACTATACTTCATCAACAAAATCTTGTTGTGTATGTTCAATTGTAGATTCATAATGAATACCTTCTGAAGATCCTCATATTTAATCTAATATTGTATTTGTGAAATGAGACCTTGATATTGAATGATGAATTCTATTAATTTCTCATTGGAGCCTTGGTTACAATGAACCAAATCAATCAAAGAGATAGTAGGTCCAATGTTTGCTTTAAAATGTTGAAAGGATTGATCAAGTAGTTGTGAGAAGGAATTTATTGAATTAGGAGGTAGAGAGAAAAACCACTCCAAAGTAGTATCTTTCAGAGATTGGGGAAATAATTTCACTAACAATTCCTCATTAAAGAAGAAATCACTACACATCGCAGTGAATGTGTATTAGGATCACCTTTACCACTGTACTTTTCAAAGTGAGGAGTCTCAAATTTATCAGGCATTGGAGTTCTTAGAATTGCATAGGATAAAGGACTATGAGCATGATATGTTGGTAGAGTAGGTTGAGAAGAAGAATTAGTCAAGTTTGTTACCTCTTTTGTAAGGGAGACATACTCTGCAAAAGTTGATTTAGGAGGGTATCATTGGATGAAGAGTTGGCTTGTAAATTTGAGAGAGATGGATTTGATGATATGGTCATGAAATTTTAGGGTTGATGGTAAGTGGAGATAATAAGTGGTTGAGAGTAATTATGTATTGGTATGGATATATGAGGTGCAGAGTTTTGATAAGTAAATCTAATGGATTTGTAATTTCCAGTAGATGTTCCGATGGTAGTAGTAGCATTACTACAAGCATGTGGATTGGTCATGAGAATTGATAATGTAAAAGTGGATATTATAGTAGCTGGTATTGGTATCCATCCTGGTGAGCTTATATACCTTAGTGGTAACACATTTTCAATGTTATTTGTGTGGCTAGCCTATGCATAATGTTATGATCCACTATGTGGGCTAATCCCCAAAGCATGTCAACACCTCCTTGTCCTTCTTGTAACAATCCTCTTATACCTTCAACAATAGGTACCACTTCTTGAGTTAGAAGTGCTTGTTCGACAATTTGTTAAAATTCAGCTAGTTGTTTGTCCAATTTGTTAAGATTTTCATTAGGCACATGTACATCTTTGTTACCCATTTTTCAAAAGGAGGAATTGTTGGTTCTTCTAAGTTATCATGAAAGATGTCATGTAGAGGTGTTGATTCACCCTTTGTAAAGTGGTTGTATAATGGTGTTTTGGGGTAAAAGTTGTGGAGGGTTAATGTTTGCTTTAGTTTGAATCCTCCTTTCCACAAAACATTCCAAGGGCTTTTCAACCAAGTGCCTCCCCTATCAAGAGGAAAGTCAGCTATCAGATTTGAGTTGCCACTTGGTTTTCTGTTGGGAAATTTAGATGTGATCACACAAGTTTGCCAATTAATACTTCATGCCCTTAAAACCCTAATTTAAACAAAATAATAATCAAATCTAAGAATTACGACAAATGCTACGAGAAATAAGCAGAGGACAGAGAACCTTAACTCACTATTTTTCACAGTCAGAAAATCAAAAAATATGGGACAACGATTATGGCACCCTAGTCCAATGTACAACTTTTTCTGCACAATCCTAATCTCCTTCTGGTACTGATCTCTATTATATCTTCTATTTCCTGTGATCCAAAAATGGAGGACAAGGTTGATGGCACCCTTGTCCCAAAAAGCTGAACAATATCCACTTCTTTTAAGATCTAAAATCTTGAATGTCTTCCTTCCTTCTCTGTAACCTCACTTTCTTTAGATCTGACACTGCTACCTAAAATTATAAGGAGTGTGGGAGGGGGTTTTGGTATTTAGAGGCTTGCCTTAGTCAAGCCCCAGAGAGAAATTTAAGTCTTCTGAACACCGTTGTCAAAGAGAGTGCGTGCCTTTGGGAGGCAGAGGCAAAAACCAAATGATAATGATTGATAAAGCACAATAAAACATGCCTTGATGATGAAGCTCTCATGGAAGGAAGAAGCTCTTCAATGCCATGAGGAGAAGATGTAATCCAACCTACAAACAAACACAATAACAATGCTATGCTCTGCAACATAATGATAATCACAAAAATCTCAAGTATGCATAATGTTCACAATCATTTTCTCTAGATGCAAATTATAACCTAATCATGCTTATATATGCAACTACTAAGATTCCTGCCAAGAATTTCGTATTTGAAACTTATGATGTTGGCCTGGAGACCAAATAATGGTCAGAAAACTAACATTTCAAATTAGGGCAAACCCAAAATAGGGCTAGACTAGGGCACTAGCGCCCTTGTCCACCCTCCTATATTTGCTCAATGATCATCAACATAGTCCCCCTTAGGTCCAAATTGCCACAAGACCCATGGGTTTTCTCATCGGGAGTCTAATTTAACATGCAAAATTCTCTAAATGCAAATCTAAAGACCCAGGAGCTAAACCTTTAGGAAAAAGCCCCCAAGGGTGCATTTTCCTAACATAACATTTAGCCCCCACTTTAATATATGCATTAATTGCAAGGCCAATACATGCATTAAAGTAGGTCAACAAACATGGTAAACATGCCAAGAATGGATAAGACATGCCAAACACATTGAAGACAATGATAGGCACACAAAACATGGAGAATACAGTTACAGTCATGCAAAACATAGAGAATACAACATTGAAGACACACAGAGCACAGAGAATACAATGAATGCAGTGATTATTTTCTTTTTAATATTTCCATATGAGATGCATAATGCAAGTACAAGGAAAGTATACAAACAAATCCCAAAAAGTGTAGAGGAACTATTCACCACCGGTATTGCACTTTTTGAGAACAGACATGCCAAACAAAATCCCAAGGTGTAGAGGAGCTATTCATCACCAGTCTTGCACCTTGAGAACAAACACTCCAAACAAATCCCAAAGTGTAGAGGAGCTCATCGCCACCGGTCTTACACTTTGAGAACAAGCACACCATACACACACACGCTGAAGACATGGAGAAAAGATGGCAGACAAGCGATGGAGTGTTCCTATTGCTAGGCTCATCACCATCTCAAGCACATTACAGGAACACACTGATGATTGTGCTTCACCACAACAATCATTGAAAACATGCTTAAGGGTTGAGTTAGTCACAGGACCGTTCCCTACCTCGCGATGAGGACTTTTAAAAATGATAGGATAATGTAATCTTCTCTGAGAAATACACCATCCTCACCTTGCAATGAGGGCTTAAGAGAAAAAAAGGATATACTCGATATCCCACCTCCACAAAGGGCTTAAATGATTGATTTGATTGATTTTAGATTGTTCAAACATGCTTTTCTATGATCTAAAGTAGACGACTTACCTTATATATGCCTCCACCTTAAGCTGGTTGATATCACATATCGATATCAAGCACGTTAAGGTAGGAAGAAAACACACAAGGGAACACAAGCTCTCGCAAGGCCCATGCCCCCCAAAGGTGACATGTACTTTACGATCATCAAATGTTCCCACAAACACATCCCTGCAAGAAAAGTGTTAGTGTCCAAATAATCATGATAAGTAACATTGCATATGATCAACTACATGAAAAAGCCAAGAAAGATGATATTCATGATAAACAAAGTGCACATAGTAGAAATATTGTTAAAGTGTCATTTAGCAAGATAAGATAACATCAACATCAACATCAAGATAGTGAAATCATAGAGTAATTACACTAGACAAGCGTTAGATAATTTGTTACAACCTCGTCGTCATATATGGACTAGCTCTATTTTTTGATTACTCACAAAAGGGACACTAGGTCCACATCAATATAATATGTTTTTCATCATCTAACCACTAGATAGAAACACTAGAGGAAGGTAAACAATAAATTAGAGAGGAGAACAAGTGTCTTAGGGATAGTCACATAAGAGGGTGCCCCCAATTCACCGATCGCAATGCTATGTCTGTAAGACAACACACAAAAATGAAATCAGAGGAGAGGAGATATAGAAGAATGATAATACAAATAGAAGAAGATCATGACAGAGGTGGTCTCCTAGTATCCTTAACCTTACAAGATAATCAAGGGCCATCCTAGGAGGCCTAACAACACATAACACATCACGGGGGAAGCACATCATGAAGAGATAAAGGGTTAGAGATACTTACCTATAGAGAGGTCCATGCTAGAGGTCATCCACAATTAAATTATTCTATTTCCAATCCCAAACATAAGGTACAATTGCCAAGTCTTTGTCATTATTCTTTTGTTCATTCTTAAATGCTTCTTGGTTTGACTTAATATTGGGTGGAATGTTTTCTTGTTGAAGCTTACTAGTATACTTATTCACCATCCTTTTAGGAGGTGGAGGAAGCAAATTTTTTTTGAGTGATCTCAACATCCATCCTTGAGGGAGTTAATGGGAGAGACATTTCCTCATCCACTAATGTGACATCTTGTAAAAAGAGAACATAGGGATGAGGGGAAGGTAAGGTGTTGTGAGGAGAGGTAAGCAATGTTTTTAGATCCTTAGTGAAGTCCAAATGACTTGAATATTCAATCAAATGAGGGAGATTAAAGGTCTTCTCCTCCCTAGTGATATCCAAGGTGTGTGAACAATCAACTAAAGGAAAAAGGTTGGTGGGGTGATCTATAAAGGTTTCATGCACTATGGTAGGATGCTCATTATCTATACATTGAATGTTCTTTGTTAAAGGGAGCTCCTCATTCACTAATGCTTCATCTTGGCTAGAGTGAGCATTGGAATGCAAAAGTGGTGGCTCTTCATTTACTAATGCTTCATCTTGGCCAGAGTGAGCATTAGAATGAAGATTTGGTGGTATGATTTTAAGAGATGTGTCAATGAATTCATCATATTGCATCAAAGTGTCCTCATAAGGAGGATCAACTTTGGGAGAGAGATCATAGAAGTTATCATCACATGCAGTAGCAATAGGGGTCAGTGGAATGTTCAATAGAGATAAGGTCGTTTAAGGGCTCATCTAACATACTGAAGTCATAACTACTAAATGTATTTTTTGCTATGAATTTAGTGAGATCATATAATATCTGAGGATATATTCCCATGAGATTTGTTAAGCTATCAAAATTAGATATATAGTAGAGAACTTCATAGGTGGAACACATAGAGGTATCAACATCATATATGCATGCTATTTGTTCCAAGACTTGAGGATATTCGTGAGTAAACTTGGAAAATTTATCAATGTCTATGATGTATGCAAAAAAAGCTTCCAAAGATGAATAAAAAGATGTGTCCATGATGTATGTTTTCAAATGAGTTCCAAATCAAAGATCTTCAAAACTTATGCAAAAAGCAAATACAAAAGTGATGTCGAATATGCTCTAAAATGCTTGATTTTTCAACTTTTCTCAATGCAAACAAATGAAAGAAGAGGTGTTGTAAATATTTTCAAGAGGGACAGGAAATGATATGCCTAATAAAATTATTCTTGCAAGAATACCTTTCACAACATACTTTTGAAGCAACTATAAAAAGTCGATAAGCTAAAACCTAGTGAAAATAGGCCAAAATATGTGGTTTTTTAACCCGATCTTCATGCAAAAGAGTAGGGAAGCGAGTGTTGTAAGGAAAATGATGATGGAAAGAAACTTATAATAGTAATAACATCCACCTAATTCAAAAAAATCCATTACAACATGCCTATAGTGCCATTCTATATCAAACCCTAGTGCAAAAATAGCGAAAATATGCAAATTTTCACAAAATTTCAATGCAAAGGCCCAAAAGAAAAGGTGTTTTAAGGAATTTAGAAGGGGAAGAATATAATAGAACTAATAACAGAAAATTAGTGTAATAAAATACCTTACAACATGCTTGGAGTGCAAGTCTAGCAAGATGATAAGGCCAAATCTAGTGAAAAATGCAAGTTGTCAAACCCTAGCCATGAAATTTCACAAGGAGGCCACTATGGTGCAACACTAAAATCCGAGATCAGACCTAATGAGTGTTTTGACAAGGTAGTAAAATCTGAGACAAGATTTTAACTACAACTCTAGCTCATGCAACCTAGGTTTTCACAAAAAATGCAAAATTTCAAGCAAATTTCGACAAATTAAGCATGCAAATGAAATAAAAATGCATTGTAAATGAAGAATTTATGCATTTTGGATTAGAAATAATGTAAATGACAGAAGCTAATTTAAATTTGATACCAATTAATTTAAATTAGATTCCAATTAGTTTAAATTAGATGCCAATTAATTCAAATTTCACAAAAATGCAAGCTCAATATGCCAATTTTTGCAAATTTTTCAATTTTTTAAAATTTTTTGTAATTTTTCAAATGAAATATTAGAAATAATGAATTGAATGATGATTAATTTCTGATCTGATGTAAAAATCATAAATTTAATTAAATGTAATTGAATGAATGCAAACTATGTCAAAAATCAAACCCTAGAATGCAATTTTTTTTTTCAATTTTTCCAAATATATGAATTTTTTGGTAAATTTTCCAATGCAATAGAATGAATGAATACAAATTTGTCAAACAACACTCAGTAAGGTCCCAAAAAGTTCAAAACATGGGTTGACCAAAATGTTTTGGTGAGAAAGTTGTGGAGGGTTAATGTTTGCTTTAGTTTGAATCCTCCTTTCCACAAAACATTCCAAGGGCTTTTCAATCGACTGCCTCACCTATCAAGAGGAGAGTCAGCTATCAGATTTGAGTTACCACTTGGTTTTCTACTAGGAAATTCAGATGTGATCACACAAGTTTTCCAATTAGTGCTTCATGTGCTTAAAACCCTAATTTAAGCAAAACAATAATCAAATCTGCGGATTACGACAAATGCTATAGGAAATAAGCAGGGGGTAGAGAACCTTAAGTCACTATTTTTTGCAGTCAGAAAATAGAAAAATCTAGGATAATGGTGATGGCGCCCTAGTCCAATGCACATTTTTTTCCACATAGTCCCAATTTCCTTTCGGCACTCATCTCTGCTATGTCTTTTGTTTCCCATGATCTAAAAATGGAGGACAAGGTTAATGGCGCCCTTGTCCCGAAAAGTTGAACACTGTCCCCTTCTTTTTAGATCCAAAATCTTCAATGTCTACTTTCCTGCTCTATAACTCCACTTTCTTGAGATCCGACACCTGTACCTACAATCACAAGGAGTATAAGATGGGGTTGTGGTGTTTAGAGGCTTGCCTCAGTCAAGCCCAGGAGAGACATTCAAGTCTTCAAAACACTGTTGTCAGAGAGAGTGTGTGCCCTTGGGAGGCAGAGGAAAAAAACCAAATGATAATGATTGATAAAGCACAATAAATGATATCTTGATGATGAAGCTCTCATGGAAGGAATAATCTCTTCAATGCCATGAGGAGAAGATGTAATCCAACCCACAAACAAACACAATAACAATGCTATGCTTTGCAACACAATGATAATCACAAAAATCTCAAGTATGCATAAAGTTCACAATCATCTTCTCTAGATACAAATGATAGCCTAATCATTCTTATATATGCAACTACTAAGATTCCCGTGAAGAATTTTTTATTTGAAACTTATGATGTCAGCCTAGAGACCAAATAACGGTCACAAAACTGACTTTTCAAATTAGGGCAGACCCAAAATAGGGTTGGACTAGGGCGCTAGCGCCCTTGTCCACCCTCCTATCTTTGCTCAATGATCATCAACATAGTCCCTCTTAGGTGTAAATTGCCACAAGACCCATGGGTTTTCTCTTCAAGAGTCTGATTTAACATGCAAAATGCTCTAAATACAAATCTAAAGACCCAAGAGCTAAACCTTTAGGAAAAAGCCTCCAATGGTGCATTTTTCTGACATAACAAATGGATTCTTTGATGCTCGCACACCATTGCTATCAATAGAATTAGAACCCATTAGTCTACAAATTATCCTTACAAAGATGTTCCTAGTAGGGCAGTAGGTTATGCAACTCATGCAAAGTCCAATAACACTCAATGTACTAACCAAGAGTACAATCAATAAGATTAAGGTAGTTATATTTGTTGAAATACACACTGTGTAATTGCAAAGTTTGTAAGTTTAGTGAAAGGAAACATAATGAAGCAAGACTACAACTCAAAATTAGATTTTAATGAGTGTTTAAAGAAGCATAAAAATCTGAGATAATATTTTGACCATTGACCCTAGCTTCTTGCAAAAACTAGGTCATATGAAAAATGCCAAATTTTTAACAAAACCCTAGCAAGTGATATGAAAATGTAAGGTGTGAGATCATGAAATGATTAATTAATGTACTTTATCTCAGATGTGATGTAAAAATCATATTTTCAAATGCATCTAATGATATTCAATGAAAATAATATAAAACTATGCCTTTATGCAAGCCTAGAATGCTTATTTTTATTTTTCATTTTTTTTTCAAATTTATGTAGGATAATGACAAGTATGATATGAATTAATGCAAGGACTAATTTCAACACTCAACAAGATGCAAATTCATTAAAACATGGGTTCACCAAAATGTTATATGTTAAAAAGAGATGATGGAATATGTGTGAGTACACTAGATCAGACCCTCCTTTCACTAGAACATTCAAGGACAAAACCGAGCTTAAGTTAGTACATGATGGAAGAGGACTCAACTACAAATTTTGTGCTCTTGTTTGTCAAGGAAATATGAGATTCAATCAAGTTTTTTATCCAACCCTAGGCCAAGTATGAAGGAAATCCTAATTATGAGATCATAATCTTGAAATAGATGATTAAAGGTAGAAATATGGAAACCAAAAGTATAGAGAGGATCAGTAAGATGTCAAAACTTGTCTCTCAAAAGTAGAGGTGCTGAGGAAAATTTCAGCAACCTCCCAAGTCTAGAAGTGAGATTCTATCAAAGGTTAGAACTAAGAAGATGCTATAAATGGTTCTCAAAAACCAAATCTAGAAGCTAGAAGCCCTGTGGAGTAGGGTACCAACCACCGAAGTCTCTTCAAAGAGATAATCTAGAACTATTTCTGGATCCTAGAACTCTAATTCTTACTCTGCCTTCCTCTAGCTCCACTTTTTATGAAACATGTACCTATAACCTTTACAAAAGATGACAATACATGGGTTTGGGGTGTTTAGGGATTTACCCTAGTCAAATCTTGGGTTAGCATTCAAGATTTCCCAACACCGTTGTTAATGCAAGAGCACACCCTTGCAGGACAGTGTCTAAAGATAATCCAAATGATGAAATGATTCAAATGAATTAAATAGCAATGATGTCACCTCAGAGGTGAGGTCCTTAAGATGATGAAATCTCTTCAACTCATAAGGAGATGGATGATGATGCCATATCTGTAACAAACACATAGATACAAACACAAATCTACAACAACAATACAATGAATGCCTTGAATGCTCTTTGCTCCTATATCATAAGTTTGTGTTATCCATCTATGTTTAAAATGAAGTCATAAACTCACTTCTACATGCTTTCATGCTAGCATTTATGAATTTAAATCACAAAATCCAACAAGGAGAAACATTTTGAAAGGGCCCAAGCTGACATGCCATTAGTTAGCCCCGACCAATCAAGGGAGACTTGGGCAGTTGACGCCCAAGTCTAGGGGCCCAAATTAGGTTAGGGTTAAGCTAAAGGATGTCCCAATGGTCCAAAGCATCACAGGTTTTAGGTAATTTCCTTCAAGATGATCAATTATAATATATAATGAAGCAAATAGGACCTAAGAGCTAAATTAGGAGGTAAAAAGGCATGCGACCACTTTTTACTCCATAACAAGTTTATTTTGTTAAGGCTTCTAAAAGCCTTCTTTATCACTCTTCCTCCTCCTACATGCAAAATGTTTCCTAAACACATTTAATCAACACTTCCTCTTTACATGCATATCACTGAGTGCTTGGCTATTCTAGAAATGAATGCCAAGCCTTGAGGGACAAAATTCAACACCTTGTTGGCATGGCGTGACGTTAGAAAATGTCCCCTTGGGGGCTTTTACCTCTTTAGGTTTAGCTCTCGAGTCTTTTGTGTTCATTTAGGACATCTTGCATCATAATTTGGCATCCCAATGGAATGAACCCTAGGTATCATAACAAATGGGACCTAGGGGGACCTGTTGATGATGATGTTAGTCATAAACAAACATAGAATAAAAGTTACACAACAACCTTTACTCATCTTGAAAGATACGATGAATTCAAAGAATTCATGATCTCAAGTCTCCGTTGATTAGTTCTTAATCTACTAACGTTACTCAGTGGTTGATGTGTGTTGCTGTTAATCATTCAGGGGCCTTATGTTCTTCAGTAATTTCTATAAAGTTCATCAATATTTCTCCAAATATCCTATCCTTTATATCTACTCTGCATAAATCTCCAATAATTCTACCTATGCACTATGAATCCACTCAAATAATGTGCCTATAGGTTGATATTTGCATGATTTCTACCATTATTTATAATTCTTTGCATGATATTTTCAACATTACATGCTTCTGCTCAGAATATGCTAAGGATTTTCAGTTATTTACGGGATGTCAGCATATTCCTCCGTTCTGCTTTATTATTTATCATGATTTGTAGTTATGGAAGTGAATTTATGAAATTAAAATGAGAAAAGGGTTAAAGAATGAGATTCCCAAAACTACTTGACTCAGTTCACTGATCCACATACAAGTCCCCATACATGCAATGAAAAGAAGGAAACTAGAATCATACTTCACCAGGACATTCCACAAATCTGCATGATCCAGTGCAAATCTTCAAAGGAAAAGTTGATAACAACATGCAATGAAATGAAAGCGCTTCTATTTGAACACAACATTCACCAGTACATATCCAGAAATCAACTTGAAGATTACGTAAAGTTTACAATCAGGATGTAATCTGAAGCTTCATCTCCATTCAGTATGATCAAGAACAGGTACATTTACAGTGATCTGAAGAAAGAACCTTGATGTTTCAACAATTCGATCCTCATTAGTCTCAGCAATTCGACCTCCTGTAAAATTGTACAGTAATTGGCCTTATTTTGCTAGATATTATTTCTCTCTGTATATCTCCCCCTGATACATATATACAAAGCAATAGATATACAATGAATTTGTCTTATTTCATAAACATTTCGGGTCCGACGGTTTGTATGTACATTTCAGCAATGTATGTATGAACATACAAGCCGAACACATTCAATGATTTAATCACCTTTTATATGATTTCAGTTCCACTGCATGTATAAGTTCAATGCATATCGCAATGTATGTATAAACATACAATCATGAAACATACAACGAACTTTCGCTATTTAATAACTATTTCAATTCTGACTTGTATATGATGCAATGTATCCTCTAATATACAAGCCGCAATGCATACAATGAATTTTTCTTGTTTAATAAAAGTTTCGGTTCTGGGGTAGTAAATGATGTAATGCATATCACCATTGTGTGTGAAACACATACAATGATTTTTCATTTTTTAATAAACTCTTCGGTTCTGGCTTGCACTTTATTAATATGAGGTACATTAACAAATATGACCCCCTTCATAAAATGGGATATGATGGTGACGTCACCATCATATCCGGACTTCATTAAAATGCGAAAGATGACGTAACCATCATATTGGCAATATTAGGGGATATTGAGAATATAAGGTGATATTTAAAATATGAGCCCCCTCAGGGAAAACCAGGTTGACCAGAACTTTGACCCGCCATAACTTTCTCATTTGGTCGAATTTCAGGATGATGCAAAAGGCAAACTTGCATGGAATTTCATCCTCTTTCACATGGTAAGCTTTTTGGGGATAGATTCAGACTTTGGAATTTGGCTTAGATTTCAAGATCACAAATATACCTGACATTAGGCCTATGCATACTAATTGAAATTGTTTTTACCATTACCGCCCAGAGCACAAAAGCAAGGGAACAAGCCAGCAAAATTGGGTCCCTGTTTTACTAATGCAAAATGGGGCGTGTTGTGTAACCACACAACAACTTGCCACCAAAGAAAACAATAAAATTCAAATTATTCAAAAGATGAGGATAAGTTAAAACATAATGTTCCAACTCTTATTAAGCATGAGCATCCTAATCCTTTCTAACTGGTATCATGTTCATCAATGTAACAATGAATTGATAAGGGATCAAGTGTGTGCATGTGATTCATATACTCATCTTGAAAGTGAGTTGAATAAATTAGTGACTGGTGTTAGAATACATAATTTGGTTCATCCCTCATAGCCAACCAGATAGAGCCTTGCTGCCAACAGGTGTCCATAGCCCCGACAAGGTTATCATAGCAATTCCCCTAAGTAGAGCCCCACTGCTAGCAGGAGTCTATAGCCCCAGTAGAGTTACTTAGATGACTTAATCTGGATTTTCAGAAAATCCACTTTATTATTTTATTTATTTTATATTTAGAATTTGATTTCATAAGATATAATAGTTATAGCTTCATGATGCAAGCAGTGGTCACTTACTAAAATTAAGTTGAGAATTACAATGGTAGCAAGGGCAACCTTTAGATTTTTCACTTAACACCTACACTGATATGTTCAACAAACCCAAGGCTATTAGGTGTGTCATTGTGAGGATCACCTTAACTCAAGAAAAGTAATACTGATAAATATGATACCAGAGACCTGATCAAGAATACCTACACTGACATGAGCTACAACCTATATAAAAACTTATATCCAACTTTTGAATTCTAACAATTTCTACAGTGTTCTTAAGTAACATGGTGCACCAGTTTTGCCCAACCAAAACAAAGGCTCAACAATGCAAAACAAAAACAAACACACAAAGAAAACAAAACAAGAAAGCAAAATAAGTAGACTGTACAAACAACTAACCTACAAAACTATATACACACCATTACTAGGCAAACAAAAAATAGAAAATGACCCAAAGACACCTGTATTTGCATACTTCTTTTGATTGTGCAGGAGCATCAGGGTATTAGTTATGGTTCTCAACCTAGCAAATTTATCTTTATATTCTGAAAAATATTCTTGTATTCTAAATTCATTGTACTCAATAGAATAACTCTTGATTGTCAGCAATTGAGGAAGCTCATCATTTTCATGATTAATCCATATGCATGTCTTATCTCCTGAATTTCTATAATAAAAAAGTATTCAACATTATTTACTGTGGAAAGGAGAAATACAACCTGGTGTATCTCTGGTTCTATTGTTGGACATGCTTGTTTGATGATAGTTGATCTTCCATTTAACTCTATATTTTTATTGCTTGGCTGACCATCTGGTTTCACTTCAAATTGAGGGATGTATGACTCTTGATGTATTAATTCTTCATCTTTATCCATATTTGTTCCTTCATTCTGGATGTATGGTTTATCCTCAAGTTTAGGAAACTTCTCAATATTTTCTTCAATTATCTACACATCAACACATAGATGAGTATCTTTATCATCATAACCTAATAAATAGAAATTTATCATTTCTAAATCATTTGACTGTAAAGGAGAAACAACTTTCACTTGATAGGAATACTTCCCTATTTCATTTTCAAAATAATGTTGGATTGGCATTTGATCATGCACAACAACTCCAAAGCTTTCTGCATCTTCAATTTTTATGAATTATTTATCAAATAACTCACATTTATCATCAAGTAGAGTTCCTGGTTCCATTAACCTACAACAATCTTGCATTTGATCATTCAATTTAAAGAAGTCATTTATGAAATCAGCATTTACTTTCTTTTCTATGACTCCCTGAGTCACTATCATAGGAACTTCATTAGCAGTAGTGCATTTAAATTATTCCACCACTTGTTTACAATTCTCTTTACCATAAAATGACTCAAGGAAAGATGTTTCAGCATCCTTATCAAAAATATTAGGATTAGAATCAAATACTTTATCCTGACAAGTGGTCGCCTCTCTATGATTTTCAAAAGATTCAAATCTACACTCCTCTTTTGAAGAACCCTCATCAATATCACCATAAAATGACTCAAGCAAAGATGTTTCACTATCTTTAACCTCTAGGACTGGTTCAGCTATTGTATTTTCTAGAATCTTCTTCAACATGACCAAGCAAGGGTAACAATCTCTTTCTGAATGCTCTTCATCATGTAATCTGCACTAGCTTTCAATTAGGACATCATCAATGGGTAAACCTAATACTTGACTACACTGTATATTTCTAGACAGGTATAATTCAAAATCCTTAAAGTGGTCCACTTCAGTGTCCAGACAACTAATAACTTATGGTGCTGTATCTGCTTGTTGCCTTAGAATTTCTTCATTTTCTTTCTAGACTTTAGCCCTGAACACATCCAGGAAAAATATTATTCCTTTCAAATATAAATCTAACCTTGTGAGGAAAGTTAAACAATTGATTTCACTGTGCTCTATAGTCTGGTGTAACTTGCAACAAGTAGATAAACCAAAGTCAGGTAAACATTGAGGATAAAGCTGCCTATTCAACACTTCCTGAAATAAAGGAATATTAATTTGATAATTGCCTTCATATGCATCCATCAAAATGAAACTCTATTTCCAATTTTTAGGATTTTAAAATTTTAATGAGATCTATCATACCTCAGAATAAAACATGAAAGTTCAAAAAATCAAACAAATCTTTGACATTTTGAGCTAGATCTTTGCAAAGATGCAACCAAAACCTCTCAGATAAGAGATATTTGCAGACAATTAACACAAACGATGAAATATTTATGAAACATTTGTAGACAATTACAAATTCCTTGTTCAGCCCTCCTTCTAGCACTAATTTATGTTGATCATGATGTTAGTCATAAACAAACATAGAATAAAAGTTACACAACAACCTTTACTCATCTTGAAAGATACGATGAATTCAAAGAATTCATGATCTCAAGTCTCTGTTGATTAGTTCTTAATCTACTGATGTTACTCAGTGGTTGATGTGTGTTACTGTTAATCATTTAGGGGCCTTACGTTCTCCAGTAATTTCTATAAAGTTCATCAATATTTCTCCAAATATCCTATCCTTTGTATCTGCTCTGCATAAATCTCCAATAATTCTACCTCTGCACTATGAATTCACTCAAATAATGTGCCTACAGGTTGATATTTGCATGATTTCTACCATTATTTATAATTCTTTGCATGATATTTTCAACATTACATGCTTTTGCTCAGAATATGCTAAGGATTTTCAGTTATTTACGGGATGTCAGCATATTCCTCTATTCTGCTTTATTATTTATCATGATTTACAGTTATGGAAGTTAATTTATGAAATTAAAATGAGAAAAGGGTTAACGAATGAGATTCCCAAAACTACTTGACTCAGATCATTGATCCACATATAGGCCCCCATACATGCAATGAAAAGAAGGAAACTAGAATCATACTTCACCGGGACATTCCACAAATCCGCATGATCCAATGCAAATCTTCAAAGGAAAAGTTGACAACAACATGCAATGAAATGAAAGTGCTTCTATTTGAACACAGCATTCACCAATACATATCCAGAAATCAACTTGAAGATTACATAAAGTTTACAATTAGGATGTAATCTAAAGCTTCATCTCCATTCAGTATGCTCAAGAATAGGTACATTTACAGTGATCTGAAGAAAGAACCTTGATGTTTCAACAATTTGATCCTCATTAGTCTCAGCAATTCAACCTCCTATAAAATTGTACAGTAATTGGCCTTATTTTACCAAATATTATTTCTCTCTGTATATCTCTCCTCGATACATATATACGAAGCAATAGATATACAATGAATTTGTCTTATTTCATAAACATTTCAGGTTTGGCGGTTTGTATGTACATTTCGACAATGTATGTATGAACATACAAGCCGGACACATTCAATGATTTAATCACCTTTTATATGATTTCAGTTCCACTGCATGTATAAGTTCAATGCATATCACAATGTATGTATAAACATACAATCACGAAACATACAACGAACTTTTGCTATTTAATAACCATTTCAATTTCGGCTTGTATATGATGCAATGTATCCTCTAATATACAAGCCGCAATGCATACAACAAATTTTCCTTGTTTAATAAAAGTTTCAGTTCTGGGGTAGTATATGATGTAATGTATATCACCCTTGTATGTGAAACACATACAACAATTTTTCATTTTTTAATAAACTCTTCAGGTCCAACTTGTACTTTATTAATATGATGTACATTAACAAATATGACCCCCTTCATAAAATGGGATATGATGGTGATGTCACCATCATATACAGACTTCATTAAAATGCGAAAGATGATGTCACCATCATATTGGTAATATCAGGGGATATTGAGAATATAATGTGATATTTAAATTATGACCCCCCTCAGGGAAAATTAGGTTGACCAGAACTTTGACCCGCCATAACTTTCTCATTTGGTTGAATTTTAGGATGATGCAAAAGGCAAACTTGCATGGAATTTCATCCTCTTTCACATGGTAAGCTTTTTGAGGATAGATTTAGACTTTGGAATTTGGCTCAGATTTCAAGATCACAAATATACCTAACATTAGGCCTATGCATACTGACTAAAATTGTTTTTACCATTACTGCCCAGAGCACAAAAGCAAGGGAACAAGCC
The DNA here is from genome assembly GCA_027924645.1 of Cunninghamia lanceolata. NCBI lineage: Eukaryota > Viridiplantae > Streptophyta > Pinopsida > Cupressales > Cupressaceae > Cunninghamia > Cunninghamia lanceolata. The sequence goes on along the minus strand of BSBN01000165.1, from coordinate 3,940,329 downwards.
AACAAAGTTGGGTCCTTGTTTTGCTAATGCAAAATGAGGGGTGTTGTGTAACCACACAACAGGACCCCTTGAGCTTGACCCTGCCCAAAATAGGGGGGGAGGACTTGGGCACCTGTGCCCTGGTCCTACCCTATTTTGGGGCAGTCCCAATTTTTGGGTGTTGGCTTGTGACTGTTATTTGGGTCCTATACTGACACAGTAAGTTTTAATTATGAAATTCTTGGCGGAAGTGTTTGTAGTTGCATATAAAAGCATGTTTAGGAATTCATTTAGAAACCAGATGGAAATGGTGATGTTCATGCATTCTCAAGGTGATTCAAGGCTTTCATTGTCTTGCAAGAGCAAATTTATGTGGTTTATGTGTTTGTGTTTGCAGATTTGAGCATCCATTTCATCATGGAATGAAAAGCTTCTTCCTCCCATGAGATCTTCACTACAAGGTGACATTATATTATGTTTGTGATCATTATTTCATTTGGTTTTTGCCTCTGCCTCATTAGGCACACACTCTCTATCTGACAAAGGGGTTCAGAGACTTAAGTGTCCTCCAGGGCTTGACTAAGGCAAGCCTTTAAACACCACAACCCCACCTAAAGTTTTCATGGTTGCAGGTTATAGGTTGAGGAGCTGGACAAAGTGAAGTTGCAAGAAGACATCTTGAAGTGTCAGAATTATAGAATAGAAGGAAAATCTACCCCCTAGACTTGGGCACCCACTCCCTAGTCCCTGAAGTTTCGTGACGGGAAAATCTCTGAAGCAGCAAAAATAGTTATAGATTGAGTTTCTAGATCTCAACAAAAAATAGGGCATTGGACTTGGGTACCCACTCTTTTGTCCCCAACTTTTCTACCTCAGATCCCCAAAAATAGGTACACTGTGATTCATCATTTTACTTCCCTCTGCAAGAGCTTTTTCTATAATTCATCCGTTTACTGTCATATTTGCAAAATTAGGATTTTAATGGTTAATTGAGCATAAGATAAGGAAAATTGATAATTAAACACCCTAATCCAAGATTCCCTACATTTGTAAGTGACCAAAGACCTGTTAGTGCTCTGCCACTCGATCTAAAGGTCCTTGAATGTAATAGGTGAAAGGAGGATTTAAATAATAAACAAAACAAATCTAATTTTCCCCTAAAAATTTTGGTGAACCCATGTTTTTGGACTTAATTGCAACTTTCTAAGTGTGTGTCTTTATATTTGGATTTCATTCATTCATTCATATAGTCTTTCATCTTATTGAATTAAGAAAATTCAAAAAAACTGAAAATTTTGAAAATTTTGAAAAAATTGCATTGTTAGGCTTACTAATTTGCACCAATTCTTTCTATCCCTAATTCATGATTTTTACATCAGATCTGATATAAAATACATAAAATTATAAAAATCCAATAATTTTCATTGCATTTTCATCATTTAATTGCTTGGGTTTTGTAGAAATTTTGACAACTTTCATATAACCTAGTAATTCCAAAATCTAGGGTTAGTAGGCAAAATATTCTTTCAGATTTTTCTACTGATTTAAGAGGCTCATTCAAATTATAATTTGGCTGTAGTCTTCATTTTAGTGTAAATTTGCATTTAGCTTTTAAATATTTGTATTTTTGCATAGAAAATTTCAACAAAAGCTAGCAATTTTCATGCATTTTCATTAGATTTGAATTGGCATTTTGCATATTAAAGCTTGGAATTAATTTTAAGACTTGAGAGTATTTAATTTTCATCACAAATCAGATTTCAAAACATTCATACACATTTTGTGTCAAGATCTCAAACCTAGGGCTTGAAAAACATCAATTTTCACTAGATTTGGCCTTATCAACTCTCAAAATTTGCACCATAGGCATGTTCTGAAGGGTATTTTTGCACTAATTGGATTTTATTAAGGTAATAATTTTTTTCCCCTCCTAAAATTCTTCACAACACCTTTTTATTGGCCTCTTGTATTGAAAATTTGGTGAAAAACTACACATTTTTGCTATTTTTTCCATAGGGTTTGGCCTAGTTTGCACTCCATGTGTGTTGTGACAAATTTTATGGATTGCAGTGACTGATATCATTGATTTTATTTTCTTCATGTACTAAAATTCATTACAACACCCCTTTGGCTAGGTCTTGGAAGTTAAAAACCGTGAAAAAGTGCCTATTTTTACTATATTTTCACTAGGGTTTGACCTTAAGTGGCACTAAAAGCATGTTGTGATAGATATATTGTTATTAAGTGGCTGTTATTACTGATATACTTTTCTATCCATCATCATTTTACTCACAACACCCTTTTTCATGCTCTTTTGCATCGAGATTTGGTGAAAAAATTGCATATTTTTGACATATTTCACTATATTTTGACCTATCGTCATCTTAGATTTGCATCAAGAGTGTGTTTGTGAAGGATATTATTTCTATTTTGGACTTATATTAGACATATAATTTGCTTCCCTTCATCAAAATCCTTACAATACCTTTTGTTTCATTCATTTGCATTGAAAAAGTACAAAAATTCAAGCATTTTAAGTCATTTTCATATGTTCTTTTGCATAAAAACACAATGCATTGGCACCTTCATGTCATTTTTCTATGGTATCTCTACATTCATTTATCAAAAATCTTTATTTTGACAAATTCCTAATCCTCATGAGTGAACATCCTTTGATATTAGAAGATTTAACCAAATTCATCTCTAGGAACACTCATGAGAAAGATGAGAGTGAAAAACCTTTTTCCACCATAGAGTATGATGATGATGATGATGATGTACCTTCCTCTCATCCCATTTCTCTCCCTGGCCAAGATGTAGCATTAGTGGATGATAAAAGGTCTCTCACATTAAATACTTTAGGGATGGATGTTGGGTGCAATCAAGAGGGAAACAATGTCAATTCGATACTTATTAATAGACTTGGTAGCACTATTCCTAAGATGTGATGCAGAGGAAACGCAACAAAAGCTTACAAATGGGAAGGGGGAGTCATAAACACAACCAGCATGTTAAAATCCTAGACATGTAATATGTAATACCTATCAGCTTATCATCATCATCATATTTCGAAGAGGCATGAAATGTCCTCCTGCTAACTACTGTTCACTTCCTTATCACCTTTCACCTTTTGCCTGTCAGCAGCATCATCACATTCGGCAAGCACAAACATCCTCCTGATGTTCACTGTTCATCTTACCGCCAACCTCTATCTTCATCATCATGATGTTCAACATCACCTTCATCAGCAGGATATAAAATATCTGGTTCCCTCCATATATCCTGATGACGACAACTTCAAGCACCTTTCCTTTGATGCTTACGTCACCCCGATATCCGACTACTCAAACAACAGCATCAGGGTATGACTTATCCGGTCATATTGAAACATCCTGATGATGATACTCAACTTTATGCTGATGACTTACGCCGATGCCAAAACACTTAGCGACAGTAGGATAAACTTGCATAGGGTGATATTCGCAATATCCTGATGATGATGACGTCACTTGCACCCGATGATGATGTCAATAGGATATAAGACACTTATATCCTCCGCAACATGATAATGAATATCTGGTGATCTTTTCAATATCCTGATGATGACCTTTCCGGTCCTTAGCCAAAAAGTGAACTTTCACTCCTTTGTGCGATAGCGATATGCGGACGATGGATACACATGAAAGATGATCCTGATGATGATATATACATTGAGTATATATCCAACCTATATCATCCTGATGCACTTGAAACATACAGTCTTCGTCAGCTTCATAACCCGATCCGGATAGCGATATACTCATAGATGTCGATGCGATTCACTCCGTCTGGAAAAGCACATGCAGATCCCTATATATCCATCAGCTGCATGTAAACTCACAGAACCGCACAATTTCACAAAGAAAATATGATGATCGGGCCAGATCACCTTCAGATCAAAACTTAACAGTTTATCTTCCTAAACCCTAGCACATGAGGATGCTAGGTTGATTCATAGCATGCTACCAGTCGATCTCCCACACAATGAAATGCATAAACAGAAAACTAAAATACAAACTAAACTAACATGCATGACCATTCCACCGATTCACAGAATCAACCGGTGGAAGGGTTGAAAGAATCCATTAACCTGTAATCAGAAAAGAAATCAAAACATAAATAGCTGATAAACCAGATAATGCAATAGATGAGATCTTATTTAGATGAAACACAAATGTCCTGTTTCTACAACAATGTTTCACAATGTTTGGACCGATCTCTGGATCTCACTCAATCACCAGTACAACATAACGTAACTACTACTCTCCTTGATATCAAACCCTAACTGATCTGAGTTATTTATAGCAATATCCTACGAGTACTACCAACTCGATTCCCAGCGGCTGGGAGCTTCCAAACGGTTGGGAGAAGACAACTCATACTACCTGATCACGAGCTCTAACTGCCTGCACACTCTCCTAGGCTGATCTAATACATATGCATTGGTCCAATGGACCTTATTACATTATGAAGTCAAACATGCTAAAAATAGACTAATGTCCTGTCATGCGGACAATGAACCTATATCCTGTCTTGTAGGGGTGCTCCTGCACCATACTCCCCAGAAGAAGAAATCTCAAGTCCACTTGAGATGAGAGTATGAAGATCTGCACCATGTTTCTGGATCTGCTCTTCAGTCATCCATACTACTTCGGAATTAGGTTTTCCCTTCCAAGAGACTAGATACTCCAAGTACTGTTTGTTCCGGGTCTGTTTGACCACTCTGGTGTCCAAAACCTTCTGCAACTGTGGAGGATCATGCTTGGGAATGTTATCATGGACTGTATCCTGTAGGAGATCCTGATCTGCATCTGGATAAGACTTGTATGGAGTTAAATCACATACATTGAATATAGGGGACAAACCAAGATCAGGTGGGAGTTGTATCTCATAAGCATTCTGTCCATGCTTGTGCAAGATCTGACATGGTCCAACTTTTCTTTGCATAAGTTTAGTATATTTTCCCTTAGGAAGTCTGTCCTTCTTCAAATGAACCCATACCAAATCTCCAACATCAAACTGTACATCCTTCTTCTTTTTATCAGCATATTCCTTATACTTCAAGGTGGTTTGCTGCAGTTGGGTCTTGACTTGATCGTGAACCTCTTTTATGGCTTCTGCAAAAGCTTCTCCTTCTGCACTAACAGGGTCTACTATAGGTAGATCTCTCAATTCCAAAATTCCTCTTGGATGCATACCATAAACTATTTGAAAAGGTGATTTCCCTGTGCTCCTATTGACAGTATCATTATAGGAAAATTCAGCTTGAGATAGAATATTATCCCACTTTTCTCCATGTTGTTTTGTCAAACATCTAAGCAAATTTCCTAAGGAACGGTTCACTACTTCAGTCTGTCCATCCGTTTGAGGATGATATGCAGAGGAAAAAGACAAATTTGTTCCAAGTTTCTTCCAAAGAGTTCTCCAGAAGTGACCAATAAACTTCACATCCCTATCTGACACTATACTCAATGGCAATCCATGGATCCTGACAATCTCCCTGAAAAACAAATCTGCAATGTATGAAGCATCAGCAGTGGTTTTGCATGGCAAGAAATGTGCCATTTTGCTGAATCTATCCACTACAACAAAAACACTGTCAAACCCTTTCCTTGTCCTTGGTAAACCCAAGACAAAATCCATACTTATGCTTTCCCATGGTCTGGAAGGAATGGGTAAGGGCGATATAAACCTGCATTAGTCGACCTGCCTTTAGCTTTCTGACATATCACACATGTCTACAAACTTTCTGACATCTGATTGTAACTTAGGCCAAAAGTAATGTCTTCGGACAAGATCAAGAGTCTTATCTAGACCAAAATGACCTGCCATAGCTCCACAATGTTTCTCCTTAATGATGTTTAACCTCATAGAACACCTTGGAATACATAACTGTCCACCTTTGAATAACAATCCATCCTGAATCAAAAATTTAGAGAATTCAGCATGATATTTCTCTCCAAAAGAAGTACATACATGATATATCTCCCCAAAATCTTCATCAGTCTCATACATGGTCTTTAGTGAATCAATGCCAACACTTTCTAACTGAATCTGGTTGACTGTTAGAACTCTCCTGCTCAAAGCATCTGCAACTTTATTCTTGACTCCTTTCTTATGCTTCAATGTAAAAGTAAAAGCTTGTAAGGTTTCTACCCATTTCATGTGTCTGTGGTTCAGCTTTTCCTGGCTGTTTATGAAACTCAGAGCCTGGTTATCTGTGAATACTATGAATTCCTTTGGCATCAAGTAATGCCTCCATTTCTTGAGTGACTGGACTAAAGCATACATTTCCAAATCATATGAGGAATACCTCTTTTTAGCATCATTGAGCTTCTCACTGAAAAATGCAATAGGTCTACCTTCTTGGCTGAGTACTGCTCCAATGGCCATGTGACTGGCATCACATTCCACCTGAAAAATTTTGTTAAAGTCTGGAAGTGCAAGGACTGGCTGCTGTGCCACCTTCTTCTTCAATGTTTCAAAAGAATCATCTGCTCTTTGAGTCCAAACAAATCTGCACTTCTGTCCTCCTTTGATGGTATCAAGCATGGGTGCACAAATATGACTAAACCCTCTTATAAAATTCCTATAGAAGGTTGCTAACCCATGGAAACTTCTGACATCATTCATAGTCCTTGGGGTTGGCCAAGACAATATGGCACTTACCTTCTCCTTATCCATTTGTAACTTTCCTTGTGAAATGACAAAACCCAAATATGTGATCTCCTCTTGCATGAACAAACACTTGTTTAAATTTATCCTCAGCTGCTCTTCATGTAACCTCTTAAGAACCAAATCTATGTGTCTGAGATGTTCTTCTTTTGTGTTGCTGAAAATCAGAATGTCATCTAGATATACTATGACAAACTTACCAATGAACTCTTTCAAAACCTCATTCATCAACCTCATAAAAGTACTAGGTGCATTAGATAAACCAAAAGGCATAACCTTCCACTCATATAACCCTTCATTAGTTTTGAATGCTGTTTTCATTCATCTCCTGGCCTAATCCTGATCTGATGATATCCACTCTTCAAATCTATTTTTGTAAAATACTTAGCACCTCCCAAACAGTCAAGTAAATCCTCTATCCTAGGGATTGGAAACCTATACCTGATTATGATCTTGTTAATAGCTCTGGAGTCTGTGCAAAGCCTCCAAGTACCTTCCTTCTTTGGTGCTAGTACAGCTGGTACTGCACATGGACTTAAACTTTTCCCAATCAGACCTGAATCCAATAATTCTTCAATTTGTCTGGCTACTTCTGCATTCTGTTCTGGAGTTAGCTTATAGGCTGCTTTGTTTGGAAGTGTTGACCCTGGAATTAAGTCTATGCAGTGACTGATATCCCTGACAGGTGGTAGGGATCTTGGCATTCCCTCTGAGATGATACCTTTGTACTTATCCAATAGCTCTTGGATAGCTGGGTCTATGAACCTTTGCTTCTTCTCTTCCTTGACTTCTTGCTGCTATCCTTTATTCACCCTCATACATGGGATTAGGGCATATGCAAATGCACCTTCTGCTGCTACTTCTTTCATGAACTGTTTACCTTCCATCAGCATTACCTTCACCTCTTTTCCTTTAGATTTCTCCTCCTTCTCCGTCAATGGTAGTAACTTTATAACCTTACCATCTTTATTGATTGTATAGGTATTTCTAATACCATCATGTTGTGCCTTCAAATCATACTGCCATGGTCTACCAAATAAAAGATTGCAAGCATCCATCATGGTAATGTCAAACAACAACTTATCCTTATATGCTCCAATCTAAAATTCTACCCAAGCCTGCTCTTCTACAATTGTCTGCTGACCTTGGGTAAGCCATGAGATTTTATATGGGGATGGGTGAGGCAATCTCCTAAGCTTAAGCTTTGTCACCATTTCTTCAAACACAAAATTTTCAGTAGAACCAGAATCAATCAGAACTTTACATGCCTTACCTCCTGCTTTGCAAATAGTCCTGAAAAGAGACTTTCTTTGAGGGGATTCTTTGTCAGGTACCTTCATGGTAGTCACTGTTCTTCTCATCATTAGAGACTCTCCACTTTCTGGGTATCCATAATTATCAGGAGCATTCACACTCTGAAAATCATTAGAGCCTGTCATACTTTGATTATCAGGTTCTTGGACCAGATTTGTTCTCCTTTCTCCTGTTGAGCTTGTGGCCTTTTCTGGACATCTGCTGGCTATGTGGCCTTCTTTGTTACAGTTATAACATCTGATGGATCCTCTGCCCTGGGATCTTCCTCTGAAAGGTCTTCTACCTCTGAAGTTTCCTTGCTGACTATAATTTTCCTTACTATTGTCATGACTGGATTCTCCTTGATATCCATGTCCATGTCCTCTACCTCTAAAAGGACCTCTTCCACCTCTTTGTTGTCTTCCTCTTCCTCTATTGTGTTGTTCTTGTTTTCTCTTTAACTTCTCTTCCACTTTCAATGCCAACTGGAAGCATTTCTGAACTGTATCTGGATTATGCAGACTTAAATCTTCCTGAATATTGAACCTCAATCCATTAAGGTATCTGGCTACCTTCTCTTCTTCACTTTCCTTTACCTTTGTTTTCATACAAAGTTTCATGAATTCTTCTGTATATGAGCTGACATCTAGCTCCTTCTGCTTCAGGTTTTGCTTCCTCTTGTGTAATTGGATACTGTAATCCAATGGGACATAAGCTTCCTTTACTAATGCCATCATTTTCTTCCATGTAGTGACTCTACGCTTTCCTTCCTGTACTCTATCATCTTGGATGAAATTCCACCATGTCAAGGCAGCTTCTTTCATTTTTGACTGGGCTATTTTCACCCTCTGTTGTTCTGGTATCTCCTCTGTTTCAAAGAAATTGTTCAAGGAGTCTATCCACTCCATCACTGAATCAGGTTCCATCTTTCCTATAAACACTGGCAAATCTAGTTTCACATCCATGGTTCTCCTCTCCATGGCCTTGAGGGCGTTCAACAGTGGTCTCTGGTCTGCAGGAATGACCTCCTCGTTCCAACTAGGGATCTCTTCTTCTTCCCTATCTTCTTCTCTACCAGAACCTACTCTGTTCCTCAACTTCTCTAACTCATCCTTCAATTCCTGATTCTGAGCCTTCACAGCCTTGCTCTCTACAATCTGTTTCTTTACCAGAACTGCCAACTCAATGTTGGTCATCCTTGCTGAAATCTCTGATGTTCCTTCTTCACCTGACATCTTGCTATATCCTGATCTTTTCCAGAAGATCCTTCCTTTGCTCTGATACCACTATGATGCAGAGGAAACGCAACAGAAGCTTACAAATGGGAAGGGGGAGTCATAAACACAACCAGCATGTTAAAATCCTAGACATGTAATATGTAATACCTATCGGCTTATCATCATCATCATATTTCGAAGAGGCATGAAATGTCCTCCTGCTAACTACTGTTCACTTCCTTATCGCCTTTCACCTTTCGCCTATCAGTAGCATCATCACATTCGGCAAGCGCAAACATCCTCCTGATGTTCACTGTTCATCTTACCGCCAACCTCTATCTTCATCATCATGATGTTCAACATCACCTTCATTAGCAGGATATAAAATATTCGGTTCCCTCCATATATCTTGATGACGACAACTTCAAGCACCTTTCCTTTGATGCTTACGTCACCCCGATATCCGACTACTCAAACAACAGCATCAGGGTATGACTTATCCGGTCATATTGAAACATCCTGATGATGATACTCAACTTTATGCTGATGACTTACGCCGATGCCAAAACACTTAGCGACAGCAGGATAAACTTGCATAGGGTGATATTCGCAATATCCTGATGACGATGACGTCACTTGCACCCGATGATGATGTCAACAGGATATAAGACACTTATATCCTCCGCAACATGATAATGAATATCCGATGATCTTTTCAATATCCTGATGATGACCTTTCCGGTCCTTAGCCAAAAAGTGAACTTTCACTCCTTTGTGCGATAGCGATATGCGGACGATGGATACACACGAAAGATGATCCTAATGATGATATATACACTGAGTATATATCCAACCTATATCATCCTGATGCACTTGAAACATACAGTCTTCGTCAGCTTCATAACCCGATCCGGATAGCGATATACTCACAGATGTCGATGCGATTCACTCCGTCTAGAAAAGCACATGCAGATCCCTGTATATCCGTCAGTTGCATGCAAACTCACAGAACCGCACAATTTCACAAAGAAAATATGATGATCGGGCTGGATCACCTTCAGATCAAAACTTAACAGTTTATCTTCCTAAACCCTAGCACATGAGGATGCTAGGTTGATTCATAGCATGCTACCAGTCGATCTCCCACACAATGAAATGCATAAACAGAAAACTAAAATACAAACTAAACTAACATGCATGACCATTCCACCGATTCACAGAATCAATCGGTGGAAGGGTTGAAAGAATCCATTAACCTGTAATCAGAACAGAAATCAAAACATAAACAGCTGATAAACCAGATAATGCAATAGATGAGATCTTATTTAGATGAAACACAAATGTCCTGTTTCTACAACAATGTTTCACAATGTCTGGACCGATCTCTGGATCTCACTCAATCACCAGTACAACATAACGTAACTACTACTCTCCTTGATATCAAACCCTAACTGATCTGAGTTATTTATAGCAATATCCTACGAGTACTACCAACTCGATTCCCAGCAGCTGGGAGCTTCCAAACGGCTGGGAGAAGACAGCTCATACTAGCTGATCACGAGCTCTAACTGCTTGCACACTCTCCTAGGCTGATCTAATACATATGCATTAGTCTAATGGACCTTATTACATTATGAAGTCAAACATGCTAAAAATAGACTAATGTCCTGTCATGCGGACAATGAACCTATATCCTGTCTTGTAGGGGTGCTCCTGCACCAAGATGGTTGTGCGGGGGGCAACTAATGCACCTTCTTTCTTAAAGACGGTGATTATGGTTCAAGGTGTTTAAATTGTGTTACAACAACCACACCACAATGTGATTTCTCACACATACAACACCTGTAATAACAAGCAAAGTACCCAAGCAATGCATGTGCCTGTCTCTCTTCCATGCTCTCAACCTATGCTCCCTCTACATCCTTGTCTAACTCATAAAAGTGGTTAAGAGTATGATATTGTTGAACATCTTCATGCTACTTCGGCTAAGATCTCTCTTTGGGATTTGATACGAACATCACCTACATACCATGGAATGCTCCAAGAAGCTTTACAAAAGGTGATTGTGCCACCTGATGTTAAGCCGAATGATGTAGCAATCATATTGGATAGTATGCATGCGACAAAAATAGATATTCTCTTTCAACCACAGGAATTACCGTCAATTAAAGTTGAAAACCAATATGATCCTCTTATAATCTTTGTCACAATAAACAAAACATTGGTAAAATGAGTTATGATTGACAATGGATCAGCTCTTAATGTTTGTAGCATTGACCTACTACACAAAATCAAGGTTGACACATCACAAATCACACCAAATGACATTAGCATTCGTGGCTTTGATAATGTTGGACGACAATCCATGGGCACTATAACTTTACCTATACAAGTAGGATCTATGCTTGTGCCTACCCTGATTCATGTCATACCTTGTTCTTTATCTTCCGACATGATTCTTAGTAGACCTTAGATTTATGCATTGGGGCCAGTCCCTTCAACTCTACATTGTTCAATCAAATTTATATTCAAAGGTAAACTTCATACTATTCATGTTGATCCTGAACTAGATAATTGTTTACATATTGAAACGCAAAAACTAGTTTACAATCATATGAGCTTAAACAATTTACAAGCTAATTTATCAAGGCCTCTAACCATGAATAATGTTGTGAAAGATTCTAAACCATCAAATTTACTCTTTGGTGTTGATTGGGGCTCATTAGATTTTAATCCTTACAGTATAGGGGAATATAAAATTAATAACCTTGACACATCAAAAGTAGCATCGATCTCACCTTGGCAGTCCTTTGAAGCATATAAGAAACCTAAAGTCCCCTTGGTTGAAAATAAAAACAATACTCTCACTTATACCACAAATTATGAGACCTATGAGGGTTCACCATATTATAAGGAAATGACATCCCTTTATGGTTGAGGATTTAAAATCCTTTATAACAATTGTGAATATATAGGTAAGGGATGTGGTGTAAATCAACAAGGGATTCAAGTACCTATAGAATCTGCTTTAACACATTACTCAAGTGACATTGGCTATAATCCTTTTAAAGAAAATAAATCTTCCCTTCATCCTACACTTAATGTCAATTCAACAAGACCAAAACAACATGAGAGAAATCCTAGATATGTATGTTCTTAATGATGATACCGTACATGTAAGTATCTCAAACCCTTTATCTCTCTCATGATGTGCTTCCCTTGTGATGTGTTATGTGTTGTTTAGGCCTCCTGGGATGACCCCTGATTCTCTTGTAAGGTCCAGGATACCAGGGGACCACCTCTATTGTGACCTTCTTCTATTTTTATCATCATTCTTCTATATTGCCTCTCTCTCTAATTTCATTGTTGTGTGTTGTGTCTTACAAACATAGCACTGTAGTTGGTGACTTGGGGGCACCCTCCTATGTGACTGTCCCTAAGACACTTGTTTCTCCTCTCTTATTTATTGTTTCCCTTCTTCTAGTGTTTCTATCTAGCAGGTAGATGACGAAAAATATTTATATTAATGCGGACCTAGTGTCCCTTTAGAGAGTAATTAAAAAATGGACTTAGTTCCTAATATGACGATGGGGTTGTATATTTTATCTGACACTTGGCTAGTGGAAGCACTCGTGCTTTCCAGGTAATGATTATGATGATGTTTTTATCTCATTTACAAACCTTAACAATACTGCTTCTCTGTGCACCTTTGTTTGTCTTTGAATCTAGCCTCGATGGTGCTCAATTCAGAGAGCTTCATGATATAGCCCCACGGTTATCCTCAAACTCTGAATTCATAGTATAACCTTGGCTCTTTGTGTGTTTAATCATATGCATTAATGATGTTTATCATGATGTTGTAGACACTAACATGTTTCTTGCAGGGATGTGTTTGTGGGAACATTTGGTGATCATGAAGTACATGTCACCTCCGGGGGACATGGGCTTTGCAAAAGTCTATGTTCCCTTGTGTGTTTTCCTCCTACCTTAATGTGCTTGATATCAATGCATGATATCAACCACCTTAAGGTGGGGGTATATATAAGGTAAGTTGTCTAATCTAGATGCTAGTAAAATGTGTTTGAACAATCTCAAAATCTATTTCGTATACCTCCTTTTCACTATAAGGAATCTTCGTGATGCAGGTGGGCTTGTATGCTTTTGAGCTCATACCTCCTTTTCACCATAAGGCATCTCCATGATGTGAGTGAGGTTGTATACCATGCTTCCTTTTCAATGTAAGGTGTCTCTGTGATGCGGGTGGGGTTGCATTTTCAAAAGTCCTCTGCAGAGGTCGGGAGCGGTTCTGTGACTAACTCAACCCTTAATCATATCTTTAGTGATTGTTGTGGTGAAGCCCAATCGTCAGTGTGTGTCTGTAATGTACCTGAGATGGTGTTGAGCCTAGAAATAGGAACACTCCATCGCTTGTCTTTCGTGTTTTCTCCGTGTCTTCAAAGTATGTGTGTTTGATGTGCTTGCTTTGTTTGGCGTGTCTTTTTCCCCATATGAGTCTACATTTTGGGAGGTTTTGTGTGTCTTGCATGTGTGTTGCCCCATATATATAGTATAAAGACTTTCATGATGAGTGCATCTTGTATTATGGGAAGTTTGTTTACTTTTCAGTACTTGCATCTACATTTTATATATATGAGAAAAAGAAAAGAAAAAAAATCATGCATGTCTTCTATGCATTAATGTGTCTTCTATGCATTCACTATATTCTGTGTTCTGCATGACTGTAACTCTCTCCTCCATGTTTAACATGCCTATTACTATCTTCTATGTGATTGGCGTGTCTTCTTTGTGCTTGGTGTGTTTGCTGTGTTTGTGACCTTACTTTAATGCATGTATTGGCCTTGTGTTTATACATACATTAAAGTGGGGGCTAAATGTAAAGTTAGAAAATGTCCCCTTGGGAGATTTTCCCTCTTTAGGTTTAGCTCATGGGTCTTTTGTGTGCATTTAGTACATCTTGCATCATAATTTGATATCTCGATGGAATGAACCCTAGTTATCATGACAAATGGGGCCTAGGGGGATCCCTTGAGTTTGACCCTACCCAAAAATAGGGGGAGGACTTGGGCGTCTACACCCTAGTCTTGCCCTATTTTGGGACAGTCCCAATTTTTGGGTGTTAGCTTGTGACCATTATTTGGGTCCTATGCCAACACGATAAGTTTGAATTATGAAATTTTTAGCGAGAGTGTTTGTAGTTGCATATAAAAGCATGTTTAGGCATTCATTTAGAAACTAGATGGCAATGGTGATATTCATGCATTCTCAAGGTGATTCAAGGCTTTCATTATATTGCAAGAGAAAATTTGTGTGGTTTATGTGTTTGTGTTTGCATATTTGAGCATCCATTTCATCGTGGAATGAAGAGCATATTCCTCCCATGAGATCTTTACTATAAGGTGACATTATATTGTGTTTGTGATCATTATTTCATTTAGTTTTTGCCTCTGCCTCCCTAGGCATGCACTCTCTGTCTGACAAAGATGTTCAAAGACTTAAGTGTCCACTGGGGCTTGATTGAGGCAAGCCTCTAAATACCACAATCCCTTCCCAAAGTTTTCATGGTTGCAGGTTACATGTTGAGGAGCTGGACAAATTAAAGTTGCAAAAAGACATCTTGAAGTGTAAAAATTGCAGAACAGAAGGAAAATCTACCCCCTAGACTTGGGTGCCCACTCCCTAGTCCCTGAAGTTCTGTGATGGGAAGATCTTCAAAGTAGCAGAAACAAGTTACAGACTGAGTTTCCAGATCTCGACATGTTGGCCTCATTTTCAACTTGCCAAATTTTAAACTTTTGTGTAAAATCATTATGTTGAGTTGCCCCTAGTCACAAATTCTCTTAAGTGTCAAGTTGATTTCTATTTTGAAGGATGAGTTGTTTGTCTGTTTCAGCCAATGTCCTGGAAGCAATCTACCTATGAGAAAAATCACAAAAACAAATAAATTTCAAAATCTGCAATGTCTGGACAGAAATCATTTGACATGAACATTTCTATGTCTATTTTGCCTAATATGGAAAATGTTTAGGCTCATATGGCTTCTGGTTTGCAAGATATTAAAACTTTAAATTCTCCATGGGTAATTTGTGAAAAAAATTAAATCATGGTTTTTGTAAGGACTGAAGTAGAATCATCTGACAAGGAGATTTATAATGTTATTATGGATAATGTGGCAAGGTTTCATGACAATCTAACATTCCAGTCGAAAGTTATACACTTTTCACCATTTCTTGTGCTTGCACAGTTAACTGGGTCAACACATTTGCAATGGAGTTCATAGAAGAAGGAAAAATGTTTCACTTGCTTGTGTAAAGTTATTTTGATATTTCTAGGTCAGATCAAAGATCAACTCTATATGCATGGATCCAGGTTCACAAGTTGCAAATTTTCCTAAGTCAAAAAGGTATCACTTATGAATTTGGCTGAGTGGAGAGTTTGCTTTAAAACGCAAGTTGTTATCGGCCTACTTTAAAAAAATGAAAGTTGGAAGCAACTTTCAATTTTGGCTAACTTGATGCAACTTAGAAATTTTCACAAGTTTCCAACTTGTGAATTTGGCTAACTCAATGGAAAGAACAAGTTATAATTGTTGGTTTTAGAATAGACAACTGAGAGGGGGGTGAATCAGTTGTCACCAAACCTTCTAATCTTTAAATCCTTAAATCCTTCTTATATAATAATTATTTAATCATGAAAGCAAAATATAATAACTCAAGAGAAGAAAGACATTCAACACATATGACACCAAGATTTAATGTGGAAAAACTGGTTAAGGGAAAAACCACGGGATGACTAACCCAAGATTGTATTCTTTGTTAAAAGAATAAGAAGAACAAAAATGGCACTTGCCAATTAGGGCTCACTGCCCAAGCACACTGCTCACAAGAGGCCCACTGCCTACAAGAGACACACTGTCTATAGAATAATATAAATATTACACAATTGAACTAGAGATTAGCATCTTCACCATGCTTGAGACAGTTCCATTTAGGCTCAACACTTCTGCTCTGCTTTTCGCTCCTTTCCTCTCTAACACTTTCTCATCACAACCACACATATTTTGAAATGACTTCACAAATCTTATTTGTACAAGACATTGACTTTGGGATGATCATCAAAGTTGGCACAACACATACTTTATTTTATTACAAAGCAATTACACAAATACAACTTTATTACAAAAACTTCATGCGCGTCACTACCCTGTCAGCCGCGCATAACTGGGACTTCAATCTTCTTAGAGGAACATGCCATGCTTCGTAAAACATCTTCAAGATCATCCTCAACATGTGTAAAACATCTAGTCGGCCAGGATTGGGAGTAACATCATCACCCAAAGGTAAAACTTCAATTACGAGCTCTATCTTCAATGCAGATCACCAACACAAATTGGACACTATCTAGAGACCCCCACAAGATTGCCTGAAACACCAAGAACATCCACACCACTTTTGCTTGCTGAAATCATTCATATCTTCATCCGGAACCTTAAGGACATAGCGGGTCATCACTGTCACATAAGAATAATTGCTTGCGGACCTCCAGACCATGAACCAATTGAGTTGTGAATTCACATTGGCTTCCCAAACATGTCACCAGATCCACAGAACATGATATTACATTTCTGGATCTCACCAGACCAATTTATGTCACTTTGTCACTTCTAAATAGCTACCAGAACTAGTTTTACTCATATGGCTATAACTTCTCCAAATCTTTATGCAGACCTCTGAAATATTTACAGAAGCACCTTCAGACATATATCTACAAACCCTTTGATGCGCATACTCTGATCTTCAACTGTCTAGAATCTTCACTTCATGGAAGTTGACTGACTTTACTATTCTTCTCTATTTTTGATAGGGCTAATTTTCTCAATATCCTTAGCACACAACTCATCCAATCCTTGAAATCAATGCAACAGGAGTATGTTGACATCAATGAAAACACTGGTTAGGCCCATACTTGCAACAATCTCCCCCTTTGTCATTGATGGCAACATATGATGTGAAAAACTGTTTTGACCATCAAGATAAGAATTTCTCCTCACTGGCTCCCTCTAACAACATCAATCATTCACATATCTTTTCTTTCTTCATTTCTCCCCCTTTGATCATCATCAAGAAAAGAATTTCTCCTCACTGGATCCCCCTAACAACATCAATCATTCACATATCTTTTCTTTCTTCATTTATCCCCCTTTGATCATCATCAAGACAAGAATTTCTCCTCACTGGCTCATCCTAACAACATCAATCATTCACATATCTTTTCTTTCTTCATTTCTCCCCCTTTGATCAACAATCACTTTTTTTTTTCACATGTCTTCTCTCCCCATTTGACATCAGAATCATGTAGATTGCTCCCCCTGAGTAGTAGCCTCCTATCATCAATCTAGACCACAAGATATGACTATGAGATCCATTGAACTGATTCACATCAGTGCACCTTAATTTAGAACTGGAGGGGTAATAAACCCTAACTTCTCCCTAAGATACTCAAAAGAGTCCTTAGGTAGAGGTTTAGTAAAAATGTCTACAATCTGATCCTTTGAGGGCACAAACTCCAATCTGACTTCATTCTTATTCACCTGCTCTCTTAAAAAGTGAAACTTGATGGATATATGTTTTGTCTTTGAATGCAACACTGGATTTTTTGATATATTTATTGCACTTGAGTTATCACAGAAGATTGTGATAGGTTATTCATACTCCACTTTGATGTCTCTTAGCATTTGCTTCATTCACAATACGTGAGTGCAACTACCTACTGCTGCAATATACTACATTGGTGGATGCTCCTGAGTATACTAAACAATTGTACAAATTTTTACTGAACATCCTTATGGTCAGGAGGAAAGGAGGTGACTCACTTTTGTCTCTATATAGGGTCATGTGGGAGGTCTCTGTAGCTTGAACAGTAGCTGAGGTTTTATACTTAACATTAACATCCCTAGCAGCATGATCCTTATTCCAAATTGACCTAGGGTATGGCTATCTTCCTTTTGAGTAGGGTCATCTAATGATCTCATGAAAGGTCTCTTGATATCAGGGGTTCTAAGCAGCTCTGACAATGGTAGACTGATTTTGATCTTTTTCATTTCATCTGTCAAATATGAAACCAACTTGTTAGGTCCATGGGGTAGATTTGCAGCTTTTGGTGCTATGTTATGCAGTGCCAAATACTGAACATTGTCCTTGGGAAGTCTAGGGTTATTACTTGCCTTGGGATTAGGAGGTGTATTGAAAATGTTTGGAGGCAAGGAAGTGGTCAAAGGACTACTAGATCTGTTTGAGTTATTCCTCAAGTTGTAGTTATGTCTACCCTAAGGTTGCTATTTATAAGCATTGACTTATTCATGCTCAGTTGATGGCTCATTCTCATCTTCAAAGGGGAAAACATAGTTAGACTCAAAAGCCATGGCTGATTCCTCACATGCTGAGGTGTAATCCTGATGTGATGAAATTATCTGTTGATAAGGGTAATGCATGAAGCTTTCTAGCACTAGGGCAGAGTCATACTCATAGGGGACAATTTCATTTCCCTCTGCATAGGGTAGATTTGCTGAAGTACAGGACACTTCAGCTTGGAAAATACTGGCAACAATCTTGAATTGAGGACAGTCTAGCTCTACATTAGCATTGGTGTTATGTATCCTGCACCAGTTTGTAAGTGTTGCCTCTGCAAGGTTTACTCTGGTGGTCTGTCTAGGTTCACCAGAAGGCTAATTGTCTAGGGGTGATGGCAAGGAACCATTGTTTGGCCTAGTGTTCCACACTCTAGGCTGTCTAGGAGGATTGTTGTTGCCATTATTGTTATAATTATTGTTGTACCCCCTATCATGATAATTAGGTCTATCATTGACATAACCTCTGTTCTAATTAGGCTACGAGTAGAAGTTCTGATTTCTCAGGTGGGTGACCTCGGTAGTAAGTTTCCTTAACTGAGCTGATATTTCCTTGATTTCTTCCTTTTCTTCTTGAACCTTGGCCACTACATTTTCTATCTGAGGCTTGAAAAAGGAAGATCCATTGTTATTGTTGGATTGTTCCATAGACTGAGGCGCTTGTGTTTGATATGGTAACATCTGGCTATTCCCACTTGGTGGTGGCATGACACTGAGTGGAGGTATCTACAAAGGGGCTGGCATCACAGCTGAAGGTATCATTTCTCCATTGGTCTATTGGTGGATAGGATATGTTGGATAACCTAGAAGTGTAGGGAAGGCAACATTTGGTGTGGGAGCAGGAGCTAATTGCTGGCTGACTTTGATGGCTTCTTCAAAATCTTGTGCTAAAGTTGTTACACCAAGATGTGTTCTTCTGATAAACATGGAAGTCAAGGGGTCCAAAGCTAAGTAATAAATGCTCCTAGCAGCTTCATCTGTTACAACATAGGGAGCAACTAGCTTAGATAGCATCCTCTAGAATCTAGCATTGAAGTTTGCAATAGGTTCTCCTTCACATCTTTTAATGGTTGAAAATAGGTGATAGTTCATTGAAGGATCTATAGGCACCTTGAACCTATCCTTGAAAGCTTTCTCCAAGGCATCCCATGAATTGACTGAACCTTGACCTAGACTAATATACCAGTTATAGCTCTCTTCCCCTAAGGAGAAAGGAAACAACTTGCATACCACATCTTCATAATCAATTCTAGCCCTACAATAGGCTTCCTTAAAGGTTCTAACATGATCATCAGCATCCTAATATGGATGATACCTAGGACAAATTTTATCTATATTTTTAGGCAAAGCATGGTATGCATTGAAGGTCAAAGGTGATTCTGCCATGAAAAATGACATTGCAACCGGTGGAGGTTGGATCTGGGGTGTGATAGGTGGTCCTATAGGTATTTGTAAGCCAATAGGAGTGACAGGAGCACGCCCTGGTGAAGCTCCGGATGCACTAGGATCAAGGGAGTGATGAATGTCCACAGTTCTAGGTCTAAATCCCCTGATAGGTAGTTCTTCAAAGAGTCCACTAGATCTGGACCTGGTATTTGGCCTAAAAGGTAGGATTTCTAAAGTTTTCAAGGTAGAATGGCTGGTTTATGGTAAGATTTTGAAACTGATAAGATACTCAAGCAATGTTCATAGGAATCTATAGTTTCCTTTGTTTAGGCCCTCCTTCTAGCGCTAGTTTTATCTGGTGATGTGGATGTTAGTCACACACAAACAAAACCAAACAAAAGTCACACAACAACCCTTGTTTGTCCTGAAAGATACAATGAATTCAAAGAATTCATGATCCCAAGTCCTTGTTGATTAGTTCATAATTTGTTGATGTTACTTAGTGGTTGATGTGTATTTATGTTTTCCATTTTGGGGTCTTACGTAGGTTAGTAGATTCTGATTCTGCAACAATGCTCTATAGGGAGGTTACTCTACACAGTATATATCTCCAAAAGATGTGCCTAAGTTGATATTTGCATGAGTTCTACCCTTATTTGTGATTTTCTGCATGATATTTTCAATAGTACATGCATCTAGCTCAAAAAAAGACATGCTAATGATGTTCAATTATCTACGGGGTGTCAGCATATTTCTCTATTCTATTTAATATTCATTATGATGTACAGTTATGGAAGGTGATTTCTATGAAATTAAAATGAGAAATAGGGTTAGAGAGATGAGATTCCTAAAATTACTTGACTGAGATCACTGATCCACACACATGTTCCCACACAGCAATGAAGAGAAGAAAACTAGAGTCATACTTCACCAGGACATTCCACAAATTAGCATGATCCAATGCAAATCTTCAGAGGTAGAGTTGACAACAACATGCAATGAAATGAAAGCGCTTCTATAGAACATAGCATTCACCAGTAGATATCCAGAAGTTAACTTGAAGATTACTTAATTTTTACAATCAGGATGTAATCTAAAGCTTCATCTCCATACAATATGTTCATAAAACAAGTGCATTTACAATGATCTAAGGAAAGGACCTTGATTATTTCAGCAATCCAGTCCCCACTAGTCTCAGTAATCCAATCTCCTACATGAAATTGCTATAGGTCCGATTTTGTATGATTGACCTCCTCTCTTCCAGAGCGCAGGGGGTGAATATATGTCTCTATTTTTCCCCTCTAGGGCAGTGCCTAGGAAACCCTAGTAAATCAACGGTCCACATCCTGAAATGTAGCATCAGACGGTGGAAAATGGATCCTGCCAAGAATTCAAACGGCCCACAGATAGGGCGCTGCTCCCTCAATAATGTTTCCACCAGCAAACCTCCGCATTGAAAGTATTGTCCCTTCCTGGTGTATTTTCAACCTCTCGGGATCCGGTCCACCACCGGGGATGTCCCCTACCATTAAAGCTCCATCATGTCTCCACCTGTACACCATCAGGTTCTAGAATGGGTTTGAAATCCACCTACCCCACTTTTACTGCCTTGTGACATGACTGCACATCATGCTAGTCATCAGCATGACCAGCCTCGATTGGAGCGAGCCAACAATGTCTCATCGACCCCATCTTTCTGGTTGATGCACCTATGGTCATCATACAAAAGTTAGGAATCATCATTTAAACAACCAGCAGGAGGATAAACATTTATATTAAATTATTATTTGAATGTGCAAACAAATATATTGGGTCATGATTCCGTGAAAATCCATATGCATATGAAAATTCAATCCATTTTGATAACCTTTCGGTTCCGCCACCTGCATGTAGATTTCCAGGCACTTTCATATTAAGTCAGGATATGATGATGATGTCATCATCATGGGCGAGCTTCATTAAAATGTGGAAGGATGATGCCATGGTCATATTGAAGAAAATTGGGGTCCAAGAAATATGACCCCGAGGAAGGAAACCTGAAGAATATCACCCTCTGAAAGGATGACGTCATCATCATGTTGGGCTTTGTATATCAGGGTGACATTTTGTGAGAGGGTGATATTCGAAAGATCGGGTGATCTTTGAAACATCGAGTGATATTTGAAATATGACCCCCCTGCAAAATATATATATATATATATATATATATATATATATATATATATATATATATATATATATATATATATATATATATATATATATATATATATATATATATATATATATATATATATATATAAGGGTGCCCGACGGGTAGATATAGTTATCACATAAACTTGACGCCCAGACTTTGCGAACAAGGTGATCATCAGGTGATAAATTGATATCAGGGTGATCTTTGGAAGATCGGGGGGATCAAATGTAAGGTGTAAGGTGACTGATATTTGAAATATGACCCCCCCCAGAATATCTGGTTTGACCAGAACTTTGACCCGTCGTAACTTTCTTACTTGGTTGAATTTCAGGGTGATGTAAAAGGCAAACCTGCTTGTAAAAGGCAAACCTGCTTAGAAGAATTTCACACTCTTTCACATGGCAGGCTTCTTCAGGCAAGATTTAGACTTTGAAATTAGGTCCATACATGAAGATCACAAATGCACCTGACATGTATCACATACATACTGATTGAAGCTACTTTTACGATTACCACCTAGAGCACAAAAATAAGGGAGCAAGCCACAGCAGGGATCCTCATTTTGCTAAGAAGTAAAATGGGGTGTATTGTGAACATCACAGCAACTAGCAACTAAACAAAACAATCAAATTAAAACCAATAAGGAAAACTAAAAGAAATAGATGCATAACTTCCAACTATCTTCCCTACAAATCATCATCTAACTTGAGGCTCAATGTATTCAATAAGGTGCATGAATTTTCCTTTTAGTTTAAGTGGGTGCATGTGATTAATTATCCTCATCTTGAAGATCAATTGAACAAACTAGTGGCCAATATTAGCCTACATAGGTGAGGATGTTCCCTCATAGCCAACTGGATAGAGCCTTGCTACCAATAGGCATCCATAGCCCTGGCAAGGTTATCGTTACAATTCTCCTAATTAAAGCTCCACTGCCAATGAGCATCTATAGCCCCGGTAGAGTTACTTAGATGGCTTAACCTAGATTTTCAGTAAAATCCATTTTATTACTTTATATTTTTATGTATTTGATAGAACTTCATAAGATATTGCACTTGTAGCTTCATGATGCAAGGAGTGGTCACTTGCTGAAATTAAGCTGAGAATTGTAATGGTAGCAAGGGTGACCTCTAATTTTTCACCTAATATCTACACTGGTAAGTTCAACAAACCCAAGGATTTTAGGTGTGTCATTGTGAGAAACATTCCTTGAATACTCAACCTATTCTTATTGAATACAAAATTTCATAAGTCAAACAACTCTCTACATTCATGACAGTCACAACAAGTTATGCATAAATTTCAAAAAATTAACCTGAATGACCTAAATTTTCCATTGTTTTCAATGGTTGTTAGTCTGCTCCTTCATACTCTAAATCAAAATAAAGATCCCTGCTGAGGAAACAAAGCAACCAAACAAAACAAACAAAACAAAAGACTGTACAAATAACTATACAAAGAATATACATTATGATACACATGACTGTCATGGTGCAGCTTTAGGCCTAAAAATAGTGTTTGAAGAATTGTCAATTAACTAGTAATGGGACATCCTCACCTATTAAGGTCTTAATCCTGAAGGTGTTATCCCCTAAAATTTTAAAAAATTGAAAGGGGCCCATCCAGAGTTTATCAAACTTACCATGATCACCCTTTCTTTCATGTGCTTTGTCCCACATCAAAACCAGATCTAAGATCCTGAAAGCCTTAATTCTGGCTCTTTTGTCAAACCAATGCTTGACAACAGCCTGATGTTTAGCAAATTGATTAATTGCTACACTTCTTTTTTCCTCTAGGTGTATCAGTTGCAGCAACCTAACTTCTTGCTTATTATCTATGCCTAGGTATGCTTGTGCAAACTGCAGTGTAGGAATCTTTAAGTTAATAGGGAGGATGGGATCCACCCCATATGCTAGATGGAAATGAGAATTTCCTAATGCAGCCTTATTCCTGGTTCTATCTACCCACAAGGCATACTTCAACTGAGTGTTCCATTTCCTTGGGTTCTTATCTATCATCTTTTTTATGATGTTCAATAGGTTCTTGTTTGTGGATTCTGCTAATCCATTCCCTTGGGGATAGTAATTGGAGGAGAATTTTAAGATGACCCCATAATCAAAAGCCCAACTTGATAGTTTCATTGAAGCAAAAGCAGATCCATTATCACATACTAAAGCATATGGAACTCCATACCTGGTCACTATATTGCATTCCACAAACTTAATGACATCCTCAGCATTACATGTCTTACTGCTGACAGCTTCAGTCCACCTGGTATAGTAATTAGTGATAGTTAACACATACCTGTGGCCTGAGGATGATGGAGGATTAATACGTCCTATGAAGTCCATCCCCCATTGAGCAAATAGATGCATCTCCATCACTGGTTGCAAATGTTGAGCAGCATATTTTTCTCTGTTTGCTGCAACCTGACACACATGACAACATTTGATGTGTCTAGCAGTATCTTTGAAAATCATGGGCCAATAATAGCCTACCCTAAGGATAGCATGAGTGGTGGCTAAGGATGATCCATGTGCAGTCCCAAACTTATCATGCAATTCTGCTAGCACCTTATCTACTTCTGGTCTTTCCAGGCACCTTAGGTATATCCCCTCATAATTTTTCTTGAAAAGGATTCCTCCTTTCATCATATATTTTTGACCTTATCTTCACGACTCTACTCTGTGAGGCCTGCAATCTTGAGGGGCATCTTCCAGTGATCAGGATGTGTCTGATGTCTGAGTACCATTCTCCATCATCTTTTGCATTCACAACATACTATTGGCGCATGATAATAGGATCAATCTCTGATATCATTTGGCTCAATGCCTGCCCTCTCACTAACTTCATGGGTGTAATGTCCATATCATATTCTTGGAGGAAAATGATCCATTTAGCTCTCTTTTCTCCTGGTTCACTTTGTATTAGCAGCATCTTTACTACTGCATCATGTACTACAACAATCACTTTTCTTCTCAGGATGTGATGCCTGAATTTCTTGACTGCCTAAACCAGGGCAATTGCCTTTCATTCAATGTCCATGTACTTGAGCTCTGCATCTCTGAAAGGGCAGCTCATGAAGGTTATAGGCTTCTCCTCCTTTTCTTCATTTCTCTGTGTCAGTACTACTGCAAAGGTATGTTCTGAAGCAAATGAGTAGATGTAGAAGTCCTTGGTGTAATCTGGACTGGTCAGGACTAGAGCATTTGATATAGCTTTCTTAATGTCTTCAAAAGTTGCTCTAGTCTCCAGTGTCCATTCAATTTTAGCATCTTTCTTAAGCATGGCGTTCAAGGGTCTGACTATCTTTGCAAAGCTAGTGATAAACTTCCTAACAAAATTAATCTTACCAAAGTAAGATTTGAGCTCTGTCTTGCTTCCAGGCAGTTGTATCTTCATGATGGATTCCACTATGTCAGGATCAATGATGATCCCTTTTCAGTTATTAGGTGGCCTAGCAATTTCCTGATGGTCATCCCAAATATGCACTTCTTGGGATTCAAGGATATCCCATACTGTTCGCACTTCTTTAGTACCTTTCTCAAGTCTTCTACATGATTTCCTCTTTCTTTGGAGAACACTGTCAAGTCATCCATGTATATTACTATGCACTTACCAATTAAGCCTCTGAAGGCTATGTCCATTACTCACTAAAATGTGGCTCCAGCGTTTATCAACCCAAATGACATGCGCCTGTAGGGGAAGATCCCCCACTTGGTGGTGAATGCGGTTTTCAATCTATCAATTCTGTCCACCATCACCTGGTTGTAACCAGAGAAATCATGCAAGAAGGACATCATCTTGGCACCATTCACAATATGCAGGACTTCATCTAGGGAGGGCAAAGGGTAGTTGTCCTTTTTAGAAGCTCTGTTTAAGTTTCTAAAGTCCATGCACAGTCTGATGTCACCATTTTTCTTCCTCACTAGGACCAGGTTCGCCACCCACGTAGAGTGTCTCAAAGGAAATATGATCCTGCCATCAAGTAGCCTTTTAACTTCTTCAAAGATGATGGGCTCTAGCAAAGCATTAACAGGTCTTTACTTCTACCTGAAGGGCTTGGCATCTGGCTTCAAGGGGATTGTTTGAGTGATGATTGATGTGTCATAAGTTTTTAGCTCATCATACGTCTAGGAAATGACATGAATGTAATCTTTGAGGGCCTAGGTTATCCCTTTCAATTCTTCCTCTGTACAGACCTTTTTAATCAGAACATTTCTTCTTTTATCACCCTATCCAATGTTGACCTGTGAGTACTGTCCTCCATCAGCTTTTGGAAGATCCTTCTGTTTCAGCATGTTGTCCAGATCAAATACTCTTTCTAGCTCTATCATTCCCTTAGGAGCCCTGTTGCTAGGCAACTCTAGGATTTCTTCTTCTTCCCAGACATGATCTTCCATATTTATTTCATCTATGATCTGAGCTTCAAAAACAATTCTGTTGGAAATAAAATCCAATATATGTTGATCATCATCAAATACTTGAAGGTTAGTTACATTATCACGTACTGACAACACTGATACTAGTTCAACTGAGAATCTTTTTAGACCTAATATGGACAGAGGTTCTAAAGTACTTGCAGCCTGGACCAAAGCATCTGCTATGTGGTTCTATTCTCTGGGGACATGGGTGATGTTGAATGCATCAAAATCTTCTATTAAGTCCCACACCATGTGTCTGTAATTGCACAGCCTTCTATATTTGCAAGAGTATATACCTCTTACTTGCCTCACAACTAATTCTAAGTTCCCATAGACATGTAGAATTCTGACCTTCTTTCTAAGTACAAACAATATCCCATGAATTAGAGCTTCATACTTTGCCACATTGTTTGTACATGGGAACTGCAACCTGTATGCTACCAAGTAGGATTTTCTAGATGGATCAATGAGGTCTATTCCTACTCCAGCTCCTTATTTTGACTTGGATCCATCAAGCCTGAGGATCCATGGCTTATCTTCATCTAAAAGCTTATCTAGGCCTTGTTTTTTTCTTTTGGCTCTGGCAGCTACACCATTGGATATCCATTTTAACTTTGGTATATCAGCTTTACCAGAAACCACCTTATCAGCCTCATGGGAGGCTGATATTTCTTCTTTTCTCTTATCATCAGGAGGAACATCCTTTGGCCTAGGCAGCATCTACCATCTTAAAATATGCAGGCACAATGAACAAGATGTTTTTGAATGAGGTGCCTTGTGTAACCTGCACTAGCTTTCAATCAAGATGTCCTGAGGAGGCCTCTGCCGCTGTGCCATATTTTGAATCTCTTTTGACAGAAACTCTTTGAATACGGACAGATTACTGCCCCTATCCTCATCAGATAACTGATAATCTGATTCTACCAAACAATCACTCCCTGGGGTGATCTTCTTGTTCATAGCATTACTCCTGTTGCATACCAGTATCTCTTTTGTTATATGAATAGAATCCTCATAATGATATGTGCACCCTCCTGTTCCTGCAGGAAACAAACAAAAATAGTATCATTATCATTATTTGTAGAACTCACCATGGGTGATGATGATACTGATGATGATGAAGATGCCTCATTGTATGCTCGTTCCAGCTCCAACATGTCTAGGCAAGCTTCACAAGTCTTTTCAGAATGACCTTCATCATGCAACCTGCACCATCCACTAATTAGAATATCATGAACAAGAATTTTTAATAATTGACATTGTTTCACCTGTTTAAATAAATGCATCTCAAATTTCTTGAAATGATCCAGTTCTATTTTATTTCTAAGATTACAATCAGATTCTGAATTTATTTCATCACCTTGAGGGTCATCATCATGATCAAGCACGTCAAACATCAGGATCTCCTCTATGTTGGCAGTTTGGGGTCTGACGGAGTAAACTCTAGGTTCCACATCCACATACATGATTTCATTGGTTTTGTTATATTCAGTTATCATGTGTTTCATGCGGGGCTCAGCATCTACCCTTATTTGATTTGGTATCCCCCTCCAGGACAACCACATATGACTGAAATCAGTTGACACATATTCTTTAAGGGTTTTTGACCAGTCTCTGCTAAGCAACATCCCATATGTATCAGGTATATCAACTACCTGAATATCGATGTAGTGTTGGATCCTGGGATCCGATGCTAGCTACATGTGAATGTGGGTTAGTTCTCCTACCACACTTACCTCTGTTTTATCCAATTCTATTACTTTCTTCAATAATTTAGCAGGATGTAATTCTAAAGCATTGCATATGGATAAGGGCATCACATTGGTGGATGCTCCTGAGTCTACTAAACAATTGTGCAATTTTTTATTGAACATCCTTATGGTCAAGAGGAAAGGAGGTGACTCACTTTTGTCTCTGTATAGGGTCATGTGGGAGGTCTCTACAGCTTGAACAGTAGCTAAGGTTTTATACTTAACATTAACATCCCTAGCGGCATGATCCTTATTTCCAAATTGACCTAGGGTATGGCTATCTTCCTTTTGAGCAGGGTCATCTAATGATCTCATGAAAGGTCTCTTGATATTAGGAGTTCTAAGCAGCTCTGACAATGGTAGGCTAATTTTGATTTTTTTCATTTCATCTGTCAAATATGAAACCAACTTGTCAGGTCCAGGGGGCAGATTTGCATCTTTTGGTGCTCTGTTATGCGGTGCCAAATACTGAGCATTGACCTTGGGAAGTCTAGGGTTATTACTTGCCTAGGGATTAGGAGGTGTATTGAAATTGTTTGGAGGCAAGGAAGTGGTCAAAGGACTAGCAGATCTATTTGAGTTATTCCTCAAGTTGTAGTTATGTCTACCCTAAGGTTACTGTTGATAAACATTGACTTCTTCATGCTTAGTTGATGGCTCATTCTCATCTTCAAAGGGGAAAATATAGTTAGATTCAAAAGCCATGGCTGATTCCTCACATGCTGAGGTGTAATCCTGATGTGATGAAATTGTCTATTGATAAGGGTAATGCATGAAGCTTTCTAGCACTAGGGCAGAGTCATACTCATAGGGGACAATTTCATTTCCCTCTACATAGGGTAGATTTCCTAAAGTACTGGACACTTCAGCTTGGAAAATACTGGCAGCAATCCTGAATTGAGGACAGTCTAGCTCTGCATGAGCATTGGTGTTATGTATCCTGCACCAATTTGTAAGTGCTACCTCTGCAAGGTTTACTCTGGTGGTCCATCTAGGTTCACCAGGAGGCTAATTGTCTAGGGGTGATGGCAAGGAACCATTGTTTGGCCTAGTGTTCCACACTCTAGGCTGTCTAGGAGGATTGTTGTTGACATTATTGTTATAATTATTGTTGTACCCGCTGTTAGGATAATTAGGTCTATCATTGGCATAACCTCTGTTCTGATTAGGCTACAAGTAGAAGTTCTAATTTCTTAGGTGGGTGACCTCGGTAGTAAGTTTCCTTAACTGAACTAATATTTCCTTAATTTCTTCCTTTTCTTCTTGAACCTTGGCCACTACATTTTATGTCTGAGGCTTGAAAAAGGAAGATCCATTGTTATTGTTGGATTGTTCCACAGACTAAGGTGCTTGTGTTTGATATGGTAACATCTGGCTATTCCAACTTGGTTGGTGCAGGAGCACCCGCACATGATCAGGATATAGGTCCGCATGATGACACACATGATCAGGATATAGGTCCGCATGATGACATACATGATCAGGATGTAGGATAGTTATCATCATGCTGACGAGATAATCTATTTTTAGTATGTTTGAATTATCATGTAATAAGGTCCACTATGACCGATGCTATGTAATAGTTCAGCATAGGAGTAAGTGTAGGCAGTTAGAGATCGGGATAAGAGAGTCTGAGCTGTCCTCTCTCCCAGCCGCTTGGAAGCTCCCAGCCGCTGGGAAGTGATGTTAGTAGTACTCGAAGGATTTGTTATATATACCTTCGATCTGTAGGGTTTAGAGATAGTTTGATATAGAGTTTTGATATTGATGTACTGGTGTTGAGTAGATATTCAGGAGAGCAGTTCAGACAGTGTGAAGCTGTATTCAGGACACTGAATTTCAATTGAATAAGATCTCGTCTTTTGCATTATCTGTTTACATCTGTGTTGATTTCCTTTCCGTTTTGCAAGCTAATGACCACTTTCAACCCTTCCACCGGTTGATCCTGCAAATCGGTGGAATGGACCTGTATCATAGCTTAGATTGCATTTGTGTTTTCTGTTTGTGCATTGCATTGTTCAGGAGATCTGTTAGAAGCATGCTGTAAATCAGCCTAGCATCCTCATGTGCTAGGTCTAGAAGATAAACTGTTAGATTTTGGTTTGGAGGTGATCCGGCCCGGTCGTCACAGGATCTTTGTGAAATTATGCGGTTGTGAGTGTTTTCATGCAGTGGAAGGATACACAGGAGTCTGCATGTGTGTTTCCAGTCGGAACGAGCCGCAACATCATCTGCGAATCCACCGCCATCAGGATCGGGTCATGAAGTTGTTGAAATTTGCATGTTGCAGGTGCATCATGATGTTTTGAGTTGGATATATACTCAGTGTATATATCGCAGTCAGGATCATCTCTCGGGGAAGGTCATCATCCGCATATCGCTAACGGATGCGGGTGTGAAAGTTGAGTTTTTGGCTAAGTGTTGAAGAGTTCATCAGGATGATGTGTGACGTCATCGTCATCAGGATATGACGTCATCGTCATCAGGATATTAAGAAATCCCTCTATGCGGGTTTATCCTATTGTCGCTAAGTGGAAAGGTATCGGCGTAGGCAGGAAGTTGTATTAGCATCATCAAGAGGTTTCGAAGAACCGGATGTTTAATATCATGATGCTGTTGCTTGTATCGTCGGGCAGTGAAGCATCGAAGGCAAGTTGTTGAAGTGGAACGTCATCAGGATATTAGGACAACTGGATATTTGGATATCCTGCTGACGAAGGTGATATTGAATATCATGATGATGCCGCTTGTATTTGGCACCCGATGAACAGTGCAACCGGAGGATGTTTGCGCCCGTTGATTATCATGATGATGATGACAGGCGACAGTCGAAGGAGGTAAATAGTAATCGACAGGAGGATATTTGCGATCATCCGAAATATGATGATGCTGTTGAAATATGATGATGCAGTTGGTGTTGTTAGGAAATATGATGATGAGGTTCAGCCGATAGAGAAGTTTATCATGCTGTTTGTTTTGTTGGCAGCTCCTTCCTGTTAGGTTGCCTCCGTTGCGTTCCACTCTGCATCATAGTGGTATCCGAGCAAAGGTTAGGATCTTTTGGAAAAGATAAGCAGGATGTCAGACGAAGAAGGAACATCTGAGTTCCCAACAAAGATGACCAACGCTGAGTTGGCAGTTCTGGTGAAGAAGCAGATTGCAGAAAGTAAGGCCGTGAAGGCTCAGAATCAGGAGTTGAAAGATGAATTAGCAAAGTTGAGGAGCAGAGTAGGTTCTGGTAGAGAAGATGATAGGGAAGAAGAGGATATCCCTAATTGGAGCGAGGAGGTCGTTCCTGCAGACCAGAGACCGCTGTTGAATGCCCTCAAGGCCATGGAGAGGAGAACCATGGATGTGAAGCTAGACTTGCCAGTGTTTACAGGTAAGATGGACCCTGATTCAGTAATGGAATGGATAGACTGTCTGAACAATTTCTTTGTGACAGAGGAGATACCAGAACAGCAGAGAGTGAAGATAGCACAGTCAAAGATGAAAGAAGCTGCCTTAACATGGTGGAACTTTGTTCAGGATGATAGAGTGCAGGAGGGAAAACGTAGAGTTGCCACATGGAAGAAGATGATGGAATTGGTAAAGGAGGCTTATATCCCTTTGGATTACAGTATCCAGTTACACAAGAGGAAGCAGAACCTAAAGCAGAAGGAGCTAGATGTCAGCTCATATACAGAAGAGTTCATGAAACTCTGTATGAAGACCAAGGTGAAAGAAAGTGAAGAAGAAAAGGTAGCCAGATACCTTAATGGACTGAGGTTTAATATTCAGGAAGATCTGAGTCTGCATAACCCAGATACAGTGCAGAAAAGTTTTCAGTTGGCACTGAAGGTGGAAGAAAAGTTGAAGAGAAAGCAAGATCAGAACAACAGAGGAAGAGGAAGACAACAAAGAGGTGGAAGAAGTCCTTTCAGAGGCAGAGGACAAGGACAGGGATACCAAGGAGAGTCTAGTCAAGACAATAGCAAGGGCAACAATAGCCAGAGTCAGAGAGAGAATTTCAGTCAGCAAGGAAACTTCAGAGGTAGAAGACCTTACAGAGGAAGATCCCAGGGCAGAGGATCCATCAGGTGTTACAACTGTAACAAAGAAGGCCATATAGCCAGCAGATGTCCAGACAAGGCCACAAGCTCAGCAGGTGAAAGGAGGACAAATCTGGTCAATGAACCTGATAATCAGAGTAGGACAAGTTCTAATGATTTTCAGAGTGTGAATGGTCCTGAGAATTATGGATATCCAGAAAGTGGAGAGTCCCTGATGATGAGAAGAACAGTAACTACCATGAAGGTACCTGATAAAGAAGCCCCTCAGAGGAAGTCCCTTTTCAGAACCACTTGCAAAGCAGGAGGTAAGGCTTGTAAAGTTTTGATTGATTCTGGTTCTACTGAGAACTTTGTGTCTGAAGAAATGGTGGTGAAGCTGAAGCTTAGGAGATTGCCTCATCCATCTCCATATAAAGTCTCATGGCTTACTCAAGGTCAGCAGACAACTGTAGAAGAGCAGGCTTGGGTAGAGTTTCAGATTGGTGGATATAAGGATAAGTTGTTGTTTGATATCACCAAGATGGATGCTTGCAACCTTTTGTTTGGAAGACCATGGCAATATGATCTGAAGGCACAGCATGATGGTGTCAAAAACACCTATAAAATCACTAAAGATGGTAAAGATGTAATACTATTCCCATTGAAGGAGAAAGAGGAGAAGTCTAAAGGCAAAGAAGTGAAGGTCATGCTGATGGAAGGCAAACAGTTTATGAAAGAAGTGGCAGCAGAAGATGCAGTTGCATATGCCCTGATCCCCTGTATGAGTGTGAATAAGAAACAACAGCAAGAAGCCAAGAAGGAGAAGAAGCCAAGGTTGATAGACCCAGCTGTCCAAGAGTTATTGGATAAGTACAAAGGTGTTATCTCAGAGGGAATGCCAAGATCCCTACCACCTATCAGAGATATCAGTCATTGCATAGACTTGATTCTAGGGTCTACACTTCCAAATAAAGCAGCTTATAAGCTTACCCCAGAACAGAATGCAGAAGTAGCCAGGCAGATTGAAGAATTGATGAATTCAGGTTTGATTGGAAAGAGTTTGAGCCCATGTGCAGTACCAGCTGTACTAGCACCTAAGAAGGAAGGCACTTGGAGACTTTGCACCGATTCCAGAGCCATCAACAAGATCACAATCAGGTATAGGTTTCCAATCCCCAGAATTGAGGATTTACTTGATTGTTTGGGAAATGCTAAGTACTTTACTAAAATAGACTTGAAGAGTGGATACCATCAGATCAGGATTAGACCAGGTGATGAGTGGAAGACAGCATTCAAAACAAATGAAGGTTTGTATGAATGGAAGGTTATGCCTTTTGGTTTGTCTAATGCCCCTAGTACTTTCATGAGGCTGATGAATGAGGTTCTGAAGGAATTCATTGGTAAGTTTGTCATAGTCTATTTAGATGACATTCTGATTTTCAGTAACACCAGAGAAGAACATCTCAGGCATATAGAGCTGGTTCTCAAGAGATTACATGAAGAGAAGCTGATGATAAACTTGGACAAGTGTTTGTTCATGAAACAGGAGATCACCTATTTAGGTTTTGTCATCTCACAAGGCAAGCTGCAGATGGATAAGGAGAAGGTGAGTGCCATTTTGAATTGGCCAACTCCACAGACCATGAATGAAGTCAGAAGTTTCCATGGGTTAGCAACCTTCTACAGAAAGTTCATCAGAGGGTTCAGTCATATTTGTGCACCCATGTTGGATACCATCAAAGGAGGACAAAAGTGCAGGTTTGTTTGGACTCAAGGAGCAGATGATTCCTTTGAGGCATTGAAGAGGAAGGTGGCACAGCAGCCAGTCCTTGCACTTCCAGATTTCAATAAGATCTTTCAGGTAGAGTGTGATGCCAGTCACATGGCCATTGGAGCAGTACTCAGTCAAGAGGGTAGACCAATTGCATTTTTCAGTGAAAAGCTCAATGATGCTAAGAAAAGGTATTCATCATATGATCTGGAAATGTATGCTTTAGTTCAGTCCCTAAAGAAATGGAGGCATTACCTGATGCCAAAGGAGTTCATAGTCTTCACAGATAATCAAGCTTTGAGTTTCATCAACAGTCAGGAGAAGCTGAACCACAGACATATGAAGTGGGTAGAAACACTACAGGCTTTCACTTTTACCTTGAAGCATAAGAAAGGGGTTAAGAACAAAGTTGCAGATGCCTTGAGCAGGAGAGTTCTCACAGTAAATCAGATTCAGTTAGAGAGTGTTGGCATTGACTCACTCAAGACCATGTATGAGTCTGATGAAGATTTTGGAGAAATATATCAGGTCTGTACTTCTTTTGGGGAGAAATACCATGCTGAGTTCTCTGAATTCCTGATCCAAGATGGATTGTTGTTTAAGGGTGGACAGTTGTGCATCCCAAGGTGTTCTATGAGGTTGAATATAATCAAGGAGAAACATTGTGGGGCAATGGCAGGTCATTTTGGTATAGACAAGACTCTTGATCTGGTCAGGAGGCATTACTTCTGGCCTAAGTTGCAGTCAGATGTCAGGAAATTTGTGGAAACCTGTGTAATTTGTCAGAAGGCTAAAGGCAGGTCAACTAATGCAGGGTTATACCAGCCCTTACCCATACCTACCAGACCATGGGAAAGTATCAGTATGGATTTTGTTTTAGGTTTACCAAGGACCAGGAGAGGATTTGACAGTGTCTTTGTTGTAGTGGACAGGTTCAGTAAGATGGCACATTTCTTGCCATGCAAAACCACTGCAGATGCCTCATATATTGCAGATTTATTCTTCAGGGAAGTTGTCAGAATTCATGGGTTGCCTTTGAGCATAGTTTCAGACAGAGATGTGAAGTTTGTGGGTCATTTCTGGAGAACCCTATGGAGGAAGCTGGGAGCCAATTTATCATTTTCCTCTGCATATCATCCTCAAACGGATGGACAAACTGAGGTTGTGAACCGTTCCTTAGGGAATCTACTTAGATGCTTGACAAAACAGCATGGAGAGAAGTGGGACAATATTCTGTCTCAAGCTGAGTTTTCATATAATGATACTGTCAATAGGAGCACAGGAAAATCGCCTTTTCAGGTCGTATATGGAATGCATCCCAGAGGTATTTTAGAGTTGCGAGAACTACCTCCAGCAGATCCTGTTAGTGCAGATGGAGAAGCTTTTGCTGAAGCAATCAAAGAAGTTCATGATCAGGTTAAGACCCAACTCCAGCAAACCACCTTAAAGTATAAGGAGTATGCTGACAAGAAGAAGAAGGATGTTCAATTTGCTGTTGGAGATTTGGTTTGGGTTCACTTGAAGAAAGACAGGCTCCCTAAGGGGAAGTATACTAAGCTCATGCAAAAGAAAGTTGGACCATGTCAGATTTTGCAAAAACATGGACAAAATGCTTATAAGATCCAACTACCACCTGATCTTGGTTTATCTCCTATCTTCAATGTATGTGACTTAACTCCATACAAGGCTAATCCAGATGCAGATCAGGATATCCTACAAGATACAGTTGCTGAAGACATTCCTCCACATGATCCTCCACAGATACAGCAGATTTTGGACACTAGAGCGGTCAAACAGACCAGGAACAAGAAGTACTTGGAGTACCTCGTCTCTTGGAAGGGACAGCCGACTTCTGAAGCAGTCTGGATGACTGCAGAACAGATACAGAAACATGGTGCCGACCTTGATACTCTCATCTCAAGTGGACTTGAGATTTCTTCTTTTGGGGAGTATGGTGCAGGAGCACCCGCACATGATCAGGATATAGGTCCGCATGATGACACACATGATCAGGATATAGGTCCGCATGATGACATACATGATCAGGATGTAGGATAGTTATCATCATGCTGACGGGATAATCTATTTTTAGTATGTTTGACTTATCATGTAATAAGGTCCACTATGACCGATGCTATGTAATAGTTCAGCATAGGAGTAAGTGTAGGCAGTTAGAGATCGGGATAAGAGAGTCTGAGCTGTCCTCTCTCCCAGCCGCTTGGAAGCTCCCAGCCGCTGGGAAGTGATGTTAGTAGTACTCGAAGGATTTGTTATATATACCTTCGATCTGTAGGGTTTAGAGATAGTTTGATATAGAGTTTTGATATTGATGTACTGGTGTTGAGTAGATATTCAGGAGAGCAGTTCAGACAGTGTGAAGCTGTATTCAGGACACTGAATTTCAATTGAATAAGATCTCGTCTTTTGCATTATCTATTTACATCTGTGTTGATTTCCTTTCCGTTTTGCAAGCTAATGACCACTTTCAACCCTTCCACCGGTTGATCCTGCAAATCGGTGGAATGGACCTGTATCATAGCTTAGATTGCATTTGTGTTTTCTGTTTGTGCATTGCATTGTTCAGGAGATCTGTTAGAAGCATGCTGTAAATCAGCCTAGCATCCTCATGTGCTAGGTCTAGAAGATAAATTGTTAGATTTTGGTTTGGAGGTGATCCGGCCCGGTCGTCACAGGATCTTTGTGAAATTATGCGGTTGTGAGTGTTTTCATGCAGTGGAAGGATACACAGGAGTCTGCATGTGTGTTTCCAGTCGGAACGAGCCGCAACATCATCTGCGAATCCACCGCCATCAGGATCGGGTCATGAAGTTGTTGAAATTTGCATGTTGCAGGTGCATCATGATGTTTTGAGTTGGATATATACTCAGTGTATATATCGCAGTCAGGATCATCTCTCGGGGAAGGTCATCATCCGCATATCGCTAACGGATGCGGGTGTGAAAGTTGAGTTTTTGGCTAAGTGTTGAAGAGTTCATCAGGATGATGTGTGACGTCATCGTCATCAGGATATGACGTCATCGTCATCAGGATATTAAGAAATCCCTCTATGCGGGTTTATCCTATTGTCGCTAAGTGGAAAGGTATCGGCGTAGGCAGGAAGTTGTATTAGCATCATCAGGAGGTTTCGAAGAACCGGATGTTTAATATCATGATGCTGTTGCTTGTATCGTCGGGCAGTGAAGCATCGAAGGCAAGTTGTTGAAGTGGAACGTCATCAGGATATTAGGACAACCGGATATTTGGATATCCTGCTGACGAAGGTGATATTGAATATCATGATGATGCCGCTTGTATTTGGCACCCGATGAACAGTGCAACCGGAGGATGTTTGCGCCCGTTGATTATCATGATGATGATGACAGGCGACAGTCGAAGGAGGTAAATAGTAATCGACAGGAGGATATTTGCGATCATCCGAAATATGATGATGCTGTTGAAATATGATGATGCAGTTGGTGTTGTTAGGAAATATGATGATGAGGTTCAGCCGATAGAGAAGTTTATCATGCTGTTTGTTTTGTTGGCAGCTCCTTCCTGTTAGGTTGCCTCCGTTGCGTTCCACTCTGCATCATTGGTGGTGGCATGACACTGAATGGAGGTATCTGCAAAGAGACTGGCATCATAGCTAAAGGTTTCATGGCTCCATTGGTCTATTGGTGGACAGGATATGTTAGATAACCTAGAAGTGTAGGGAAGGCAACATTTGGTGTGGGAGTAGGAGCTAATTTCTAGCTGACTTTGATGGCTTCTTCAAAAGCTTGTGCTAAAGTTGTTACACCAGGATGTGTTCTTCTGATAAACATGGAAGTCAAGGGGTCCAAAGCTGAGTAATAAATGATCCTAGTAGCTTCATCTTTTACAACATAGGGAGCAACTAGCTTAGATATCATCCTCTGGAATCTAGCATTGAAGTTTGCAATAGGTTCTCCTTCACATCTTTTAATGGTGGCAAAGAGGTGATAGTTCATTGAAGGATCTATAGGCACCTTGAACCTATCCTTGAAAGCTTTCTCCAAGGCATCCCATGAATTGACTGAACGCTGACCTAGACTGATATACCAGTTATAGGCCTCTTCCCCTAAGGAGAAAGGAAACAACCTACATACCACATCTTCATACTCAATTTTAGCCCTACAACAGGCTTCCTTGAAGGTTCTGACATGATCATCAGCATCCTGATACGGATGATACCTAGGACAAATTTTATCTAGATTTTTAGGCAAAGCATGGTATGCATTGAAGGTCAAAGGTGATTCTACCATGAAGAATGGCATTACAACCAGTGGAGGTTGGATTAGGGGTGTTACAAGTGGTCTTCTAGGTATTTGTAAGCCAATAGGAGTGACAGGAGCATGCCCTGGTGAAGCTCTGGATGCACTAGGATCAGGGGAGTGATGAATGTCCACAGTTCTAGGTCAAAATCCCCTGATAGGTAGTTCTTCAAAGAGTCCACTAGATCTAGACCTAGTATTTGGCCTGAAAGCTAGGATTTCTAAAGTTTTCAAGGTAGAATGGCTAGTTTATGGTCAGATTTTGAAACTGATAGGATACTCAAGCAATGTTCGTAGGAATCTACAGTTTCCTTTGTTCAGGCCCTCCTTCTAGTGCTAGTTTTATCTGGTGATGCAGATGTTAGTCACACAAAAACAAACCAAACAAAAGTCACACAACAACCCTTGTTTGTCCTAAAAGATACAATGAATTCAAAGAATTCATGATCCCAAGTCCTCGTTGATTAGTTCATAATCTATTGATGTTACTCAGTGGTTGATGTGTATTGTTGTTTTCCATTTTGGGGTCTTATGTAGGTCAGTAGATTCTGCTTCTGTAACAATGCTCTATAGGGAGGTTACTCTACACAACATATATCTCCAAATGATGTGCCTAAGTTGATATTTGCATGAGTTCTACCCTTATTTGTGATTTTCTGCATGATATTTTCAATAGTACATGCATCTAGCTAAAAAAAAACATGCTAATGATGTTCAGTTATCTACGAGGTGTCAGCATATTTCTCTATTCTATTTAATATTCATCATGATGTGTAGTTATGGAAGGTGATTTCTATGAAATTAAAATGAGAAACAGGGTTAGAGAGATGAGATTCCTAAGATTACTTGACTGAGATCACTGAACCACACACATGTTCCCATACATCAATGAAGAGAAGAAAACTAGAGTCATACTTCACCAGGACATTCCACAAATCAGCATGATCTAGTGCAAATCTTCAGAGGTAGAGTTGACAACAACATGCAATGAAATGAAAGCGCTTCTATAGAACACAACATTCACTAGTACATATCCATAAGTCAACTTGAATATTACTTAAGTTTTACAATCAAGATATAATCTGAAGCTTCATCTCCATACATTATGTTCATAAAATAAGTGCATTTACAATGATCTGAGGAATGGACCTTGATTATTTCAACAATCTAGTCCCCACTAGTCTCAGTACTATGATCTCCTACATGAAATTGCTATAGGTTTGATTTTGTATGATTGACCTCCTCTATTCCAGAGTGCAGGGGCTGGATATATGTCTCTATTTTTCCCCTCTATGGCAGTTCCTAGGAAACCCTAGAAAATCAACAGTCCGCATCCTGAAATGTAGTATCAGATGGTGGAAAATGGATGCTACAAAGAATTTAAATGGCCCATAGATAGGGCGCCACTCCCTCAATAATGTTTCCACCTGCAAACCTCTGCATTGAAAGCATTGTCCCTTCCTGGTGTGTTTTCAACCTCTCGGGATCCGGTCTGCCGCCTGGGATGTCCCCCACCATTAAAGCTCCATCGTGTCTCCACCTGCACACCATTGGGTTCTGGAATGGGTTCAAAATCCACCTACCCTATTTTTCCCACCTTGTGTCATGACTGCATATCATGCTAGTCATCGGCATGACCAGCCTCGATTAGAACAAGCCAACAATGTCTCATCGACCCCATCTTTCTAGCTGATGCACCTGCGGTCATCATACAGAAGTTAGGCATCATGATTTAAACAACCAGTAGGAGGATAAACATTTATATTAAATTATTCTTTGAATGTGCAAACAAATATATTGGGTCATGATTCCGTGAAAATCCATATGCATATTAAAATTCAATCCATTTTGATAACCTTTCGGTTCCACCACCTGCATGTAGATTTCTGAGCACTTTCATATTAAGTTAGGATATGATGATGATGTCATCATCATGGGTGAACTTCATTAAAATGTGGAAGGATGATGCCATGGTCATATTGAAGAAAATCAGGGTCCAAGAAATATGACCCCGAGGAAGGAAACCTGAAGAATATCACCCTATGAAAGGATGACGTCATCGTCATGTTAGGCTTTGTATATCAGGGTGACATTTTATGAGAGGGTGATATTCAAAAGATTGGGTGATCTTTGAAACATCAAGTGATATTTGAAATATGACCCCCCCGTAAAATATACATATAAGGGTGCCTGACGGGTAGATATAGTTATCACATAAACTTGACGCTCAGACTTTGCGAACAAGGTGATCATCAGGTGATAAACTGATATCGGGGTGATCTTTGGAAGATCAGGTGGATCAAATGTAAGGTGACTAATATTTAAAATATGACCCGCCCTAGAATATCCAGTTTGACTAGAACTTTGACCCATCATAACTTTCTTACTTGGTCAAATTTCAGGGTGATGTAAAAGGTAAACTTGCTTAGAATTTCACACTCTTTCACATGGCAGGCTTCTTGAGGCAAGATTCAGACTTTGAAATTGGGTCCATACATGAAGATCACAAATGCACCTAACATGATGCACATACATACTGACTGAAGCTACTTTTTACCATTACTGTCCAGAGCACAAAAATAAGAGAGCAAGCCACAGCAGGGGTCCTCATTTTGCTAAGGAGTAAAATGGGGTGTGTTGTGAACATCACAACAAGTATTCATTGGCTTTGAATCTTCCATCCCAACTTTCTTCAACAATTCTTTCACATATTTGGTCTATGATATGAAGATTCTTTTCTTTGTTTGAGTGATTTGTAGACCCAAGAAAAAATTCATTTCCCCAAACATAGACATCTCAAATTCACTTTTCATTTGATTTGCAAAAGTCTAGTACATACTATCTTTTCCTCCAAAAATAATGTCATCAACAAATACTTCAATAATCAAGATATTTTCATGATCAATGTTGAAGTACAAGTTATTGTCAGCAGTACCTTTGTTGAAACCAATCTTCAAAAGATGTTTGTCCAATCTTTCATACCAGGCTCTTGGGGCTTGTTTGAGTCCATACAATGCTTTCTTCAACTTGCAGACCATATCAACATGATCAGACAATTGGAATCCATCCAATTGCTCAATGTATACCTCTTCTTCCAAATCACCATTCAGGAAGGCAGACTTGACATCCATTTGATATACGTTGAAATCCTTAAAGGAAGCAAAAGCAAGAAATAATCTGACTACTTCAAAGTCAAATCCTACTTGAGAATAACCCTTACAGACCAATCTAGCTTTGTTTCTGACTACTTCACCATCTTCATTCAGTTTATTCCAGAAGATCCACTTAGTCCCAATCACATTTGTGTCTTTAGGTCTGGGAACAAGATCTCAAGTGTGATTTTTTTCAATCTGCATCAACTCTTCCTCCATTGCTTTAGCCTAGCTTTCATCATTGCATGCTTCACTTACTATTTTTGGTTCAACTTTTAAAATCAAACAATACTTCACTGAATCTTGAGAACTTTTTCTTCTTGTTTGAATACCTTTGCTTCTATCTCCTATGATCTGGTCTTCAAAATGATTCAGTCTTACACACCTAGGAGTTTTGGGAATTTCTTGCACTTCTATTTCTTGGACAGGTTCATTCAAACTTGTCTCTTCTTCTTCCTATATTTCAGGATTCTCTAGATTAGTCTAAATCTAAACTATAGTTGGGGCTTGTTCTTCTTGGATAGAAACACCATTCTGATCATCTGCTTCATACTCATAAAACCTTGAGAGATTTTTAATGCATTCATCAACCCTCACATTTGTACTTTATACAATATTTATCAATCTCTTGTTATAACACCGGTATGGTTTGCTTTGAGTAGAATAACCCAAGAATATTCCTTCATCACTTCTAGCATCAAATTTGCCAAGGTCTTCATCTCTTTTGATATATAATTTACTACCAAAGACTCTGAAATACTTCACAATAGGAGTGATGCCAAACCAAAGTTCATAACGAGTCTTACCAGTATTGCTTCTGATTTGTACTCAATTAAGAGTATAGACAGTAGTGCTTACAGCTTCTCTCCAGTAGATCTAAGGGACATTTTATTCCATCATCATGGTTCTAGATGCTTCCTGAATGGTTTGGTTCTTTCTCTCCACTACTCCATTCTACTATGGAGTCCTTGGAGCAGATAACTGTCTCTTTATCCCATGTTTCTCATAGAATTCTATGAACTCTCTGGACGTGAATTCACCACCTCTATCAGACCTGAGACATTTTATGTTTAGCCTAGTTTTATTTTCTACCATAGCCTTGAATATTTTGAACTTCTCAAGTGCTTCAGATTTCTATTTCAGGAAAGTCACCCACATCATCTAGGAGTGGTCATCAATCAGTAACATGAAATATCTATCACCTTGCAGACTCTGTTCTATCAGTGGACCACATAGATCAGTGTACCAAGTCCAACAATCAAGTATAAGATTGTTCCTCACTTTTAAATGTGACTTTGTTATGCTTACCCAACTGACATTCTTTGTACAAACTATTAGTAGGTTTCATCAATCTTGGAAGATCTCTTATAGCCTAAGTGTTTCTTATCTTGATGATATTATCAAAATTTACATGACACATTCTCCTATACCACAACCAGCTCTAATCAATTTAAACAAATGAACAACTTTTTCTAGTACCAACCAAGTGGAATATGTTACCATTTGTTTGAGTACCGAATGCAATCTTAGTTTTAGAGCTTTCAAAGATCTTGCATTTTCCATTTTTGAATCCGAGATCATAGCCTTTGTCCACCAACTGTCCAACACTAAGAAGATTATGTTTCAGTCCTTTAACATACAGAACATCATTGGTTTTGTTCTTTCCATCAAAAGAAATAGTGTTGCAAGTATGGGCCTAACCGGTGTTGTCATTGATGTCAACATACTCCTGTTGCATTGATGTCAAGGATTGGATGAGTTGTATGCTGAGGATATTTAGAAAATTAGTCCTATTAGGAATAGTGAAGATAGTTAGGTAAAGATCCCAGCTAAGATGAAGATCAGAGGTTGCACATCAAAGGGTGTGTAGATATGTGTCCAAAGGTGATCCAATAAAGATTTGGGAGGTCTACATGAAGATTTGAAGAAGTTATGGCCACTTGAGTAAAATTGGCTCTAGCAGATGTTCAGAGGTGACAGAGTGACACAAATAGGTCTGGTGAGATCCAGAAATACAATATCTTGTTTTATGGATTTGGTGGAGTGTTTACGAAGTCAATGTGAATTGACAACTCAATTGGTTCATGGTCTAGAGGTCTGCAAGCATCTATTCCAATATGACAGTGATGACAGACTATGTTCTTGAGGTTCCAGATGAAGGAGAGAATGATTTCACTAAGTAGGAGTGTGGATGTTCTTGATTGTGGGGGTCTTTAGATTGTGTCTAGTTCATGTTGGTGGTCTACATTGAAGATTGAGCTCATTATTGAAGAATTACTTCCAGATGATGATGTTCTTCCTAAGTTTGGCCAACCGGATGAGTTACACATCTTGTGGATGATCTTGAAGATGTTCTGCGAAGCATGGTGTGTTCCTCAAAGAAGATTTAAGTCTCAGATCTATGTAGCTGACAATGTGTTGATCCACGTGAAGTCTTTTTCTAGTTAGTCATGTTGTATTTATGTATTTACTCTGTAAAGTATGCCAACTTGGATGATTATCCCAAAGTCAATGTCTTGTATAAATAAGAGTTGTGAAGTCATTTCAAAAGCATCTTGGCGGAGATGAGAGTGTGGTAGAGAGGAGGGGAGTGAAAGACAGAAAAGAAGTATTGGGCTTAAATGGAACTAACTCAAGCATGGTGAAGATGCTATTCTTTAGTTCAAGTATGTAATATTTATCATTCCATAGATAGTGTGTCTCTTGTAGGCAGTGGGCCTCTTGTGAGTAGTATGCTCGGGCAGTGAGCCCTAATTGGCATGTGCCATTTTGTTCTTCTTATTCTTTTAACAGAGAATATAATTTTGGGTTAGTCACCCCATGGTTTTTCTCTTAATTGAGTTTTCCATGTTAAAATCTTGGTGTCATATGTGTTAATGTGTTTTTGCTCTTGAATTGTTCGATTGTGTTTCCATGATTGATTTATTATTATGCTGTTGAATTACAAGAAGGATTTAAGTGGTTAATAAAAGAAAGCTTTAGAGACAACTAATTCACCCCCCCTCTCAGTTGTCCATCTTGAAACTAACAATTGGTATTAGAGCTAAGT
This sequence comes from Cunninghamia lanceolata, assembly GCA_027924645.1. NCBI lineage: Eukaryota > Viridiplantae > Streptophyta > Pinopsida > Cupressales > Cupressaceae > Cunninghamia > Cunninghamia lanceolata. Next base: position 3,895,649 of record BSBN01000165.1, on the reverse strand, counting down.
TCCTCTAAAAGAGCTTAACTGCTTGAGGAGATCCAAGATGTCTTCCTACAAGAAGGATAGTTCAAGGTTTGATAGAACCAATTACACTCTTTGGAAAATCTGCATGGAATGTCACTTGCAATGTATGGGAATGCAATATTGGATCATGGCTTCAAAGAAGTATGTTCCTCCACATAATGGTCCAAGACTTGTAGATGAAGTCAGAGATGCTAAAAATAATCTTCAAGCTAAAGAAGCTCTACTAAGTGCCTTATCTGATTCAAAGCTAACAAATGTTATAGATCTAAAAAATGTATATGAGATTTGGCAAAAATTGGAACTTCTGCATGAAGGAGACAAGTATGTTAAATGTGCCAAGCTATAGAGTCTGAAAGGAAAATTTAAAAACCTGAAGATGAGTGAAGATGAAAATATCACTACATTTATGCCAAAAGTAAATGAGCTTGTTTGTGGCATTAGATGTGCTGGTGGAATCTTGGATGAAGATGAGATTGTTGCCAAAGTTCTCAGATCCCTACCTCCTTACAAATACAAGGTTGTTGCTATAGAAGAATTCAGATCTTTTTCAAATATCAGAAGAGATCAATTGGTTGGAAAATTAGCTGCATTTAAACTGGTCAAGTTTGGAGATGTACCCCCCAAGACTGAATCTGCATTCAAATCTAGTGCCTTTGTAAAAGACAAATAAAAGTTTGATCCAGGAGAGAACTCTTCAAAGAAACTATCATGGTATGAAAAAGAAGGAAAAGATTTGGAAGAAGATGAAGCAAAAGCTATTCAACTTGAAGCCCTTACTGCAAGAAGACTTCCAAGAGGATCTGGTAAGTATGAAGGAAAATTGCCCTTTAAATGTTTTAACTACAATAAGATTGGTCATTTTGCCTCAAGGTGTATGGAAAGATTTTCAAGGGCAAATCCAAATAGATCAAGATTCCAAAAGAATGTTACTATGTTCATGAAGATGATGCTGATGAAGGAGTAATAGATGATGAATTAGAGACAGGAAACAAATCTGGAAGTGACTGGGTGTTTATTGCCATCAAGGAAGAAGATCCAATGCCCTCTAAATCTGTCAATCATAAAATAGAAAGACCTCTGGCTGCCCAAGTTGAAGAAAAGGATGATTGGGTCATTGATAGTGGATGCTCCCACCATATGATAGGTGACAAAAATAAGTTTATAGATTTGGAAAGATATGAAGGAGGAGTTGTAAAATTTGGTGATAATTCTGCTGGCAGAATCAGAGGTAGAGGAACTATTTCTTTTGATGGAAAGAACAAAACCAGTAATGTACTATATGTTGAAGTTTTGAAGCACAATCTTCTTAGTGTTGGACAGTTGGTGGACAAAGGCTATGATCTCTGATTCAAAAATAGAAAATGTAAGATCTTTGAAAGTTTCAGAACATAGATTGCATTCGGTACTCAAACAAAAGGTAATATTTTCCACTTGGTTGGTACTGGTAAAAGTTGTTTATTTGTTCAAATTGATTAGAGTTGGTTGTGGCATAGAAGAATGTGTCATGAATTTTGATAATATCATCAAAATAAGTAACACTCATTTTGTAAGAGATCTTCCAAGACTGGTGAAACCTACTAATAGTTTGTGTAAAGAATGTCAGTTGGGTAAGCAAAAAAGAGTCACATTGAAAAGTAAGGAACAGTCTTCTACCAGATTATTGGACTTAGTTCATACTGATCTATGTGTTCTGGTAAGAATCAGGAGTTTGCAATGTGATAGATACTTCATGTTATTAATTGATAACCACTCCCGGATGATGTGGGTGACTTTTCTAAAAGAGAAATTTGAGGCTCTTGAGAAATTCAAAATATTCAAAGCTATGGTAGAGAATGAAACTGGATTAAACATAAAATGTCTTAGGTCTGATAGAGGTGGAGAATTCACATCCAGAGAGTTCATAGAATTCTGTGAGAAACATGGGATAAAAAGATAGTTGTTTGCTCCAACGACTCCACAATAGAATGAAGTAGTGGAAAGAAAGAACTAGACCATCCAGGAAGCATCTAGAACCATGATGATGGAAGCAAATATTCCTTAGATCTACTGGAGAGAAGTTGTAAGCACTGTTGTCTATACTCTTAATCAAGTACAAATTAAAAGCAATACTGGTAAGACCCCTTATGAACTCTGGTTTGGCGTCACTCCCACTATGAAGTATTTCAGAGTCTTTGGTAGAAAATGTTATATTAAAAGAGATGAAGACCTTGGCAAATTTGATGCTAGAAGTGATGAAGGAATATTCTTGGGTTATTCTACTCAAAACAAGCATACCGGTGTTATAACAAGAGATTGAGAAAGATTATAGAAAGTACAAATGTGAAGGTTGATGAAGGTATTAAAAAACCTTCAAGGTTTATGAATATGATAAAGATGATCAGAATGATGTTTTCATCCAAGATGTCTAAGCCCCTTCTGAAATTTAGATCCAGACTGATCTGGAGAATTGGGAAGAAGAGATAAGTTTGAATGAACCTGTTCAAGAAATAGAAGTGCAACAAATTCCCAAAATTCCTAGGTATGTAAGACTGAATCATTTTGAAGATTAGATCATAGGTGATAAAAGAAAAGGTGTTAAAACAAGAAGAAAGATTGCTCAAGACTCAGAAAAGTATTGTCTGATTTCAAAGATTGAACCAAAGATAGTGAATGAAGCATGCAATGATGAAAGCTGGACTAAAGCAATGGAGGAAGAGCTGAGGCAAATTGAGAAAAATCACACTTGGAATCTTGTTCTTAGACCTAGAAACAAGAATGTGATTGGAACCAAATGGGTCTTCCGGAATAAACTGAATGAAGATGGTGAAGTAGTCAGAAACAAAGCTAGATTGGTTTGCAAGGGTTATTCCCAAGTAGAAGGAGTTGATTTTGAAGAGACTTTTCCTTTGGTGGCAAGAATTGAAGCAGTTAGATTATTTCTTACCTTTGCGGCCTTCAAGGACTTCAAAGTATATCATATGGATGTCAAGTCTGCCATCCTGAATGGTGACTTGGAAGAAGAAGTATATATTGAGCAATCGGATGGATTTCAATTGTCTGATCATGGTGATATGGTCTGCAAGTTAAAGAGATTACTGTATGGACTCAAACAAGCCCCAAGAGCCTGGTATGAAAGACTAGATAAGCATCTTTTGAAGATTGGTTTCAACAAAGGTAATGTTGACAGTAATTTGTACTTCAAAATTGATCATTAAAATATCCTGATTGTTGAAGTATTTGTTGATGATATCATTTTTGGAGAAAGAGATAGTATGTGTAAAACTTTTGCAAATCAAATGAAAAGTGAATTTGAGATGTCCATGTTTGGGGAAATGAATTTCTTCTTGGGTCTACAAATCATTCAAACAAAGAAAGGAGTCTTCATTTGATAAACCAAATATGTGAAAGAATTGTTGAAGAAATTTGGGATGGAAGACTCAAAACCAATGAGTATTCCCACGGCAACCAGATGTAAATTGAGAAAAGATGATGACTCTCCTAAGGCTGATAAAAAAAAGTATAGGTCAATGATTGAAGGACTACTATATCTAACTCAAACTAGACCTGACATTATGAATGTTGTGGGTCTTTTCGCTAGATTCCAAGCTGATCCTAGAGAATCTCATGTCATGGCAATCAAGAGGATTCTTAGATATCTGAAAGGAACAGTTGAGTATGGTTTATGGTATCCTAGAGATCATAATTTCTCTTTTCATGCATATACAGATGTGGATTGGGCAAGAGATGTGGATGACTGGAAGAGTACCAGTGGTGGAGCATTCTTTTTGGGGAAAAGATTAGTTTCTTGGCTGAGCAAGAAACAAGAGGCAATATCTCTATCCACTGCAGAAGTAGAATATATTGCAGCAGTAGGTAGTTGCACTCAAGTATTGTCAATGAAGCAAATGCTAAGAGACATCAGAGTGGAGTATGAGGAACCTATCACAATCTTCTGTGATAATTCAAGTGCAATAAATATATAAAAAAATCTAGTGTTGCATTCAAAGACAAAACATATATCCATCAACTTTCACTTGTTGAGAGAGAAAGTGAACAAGAATGAAGTCAGATTGGAGTTTGTGCCCTCCAAGGATCAGATTGCAAACATTTTTACTAAACCTCTACCTAAGGACTCTTTTGAGTATTTCTGGGAGAAGTTAGGGGTTATTACCCCTCCAGTTTTGAATTAAGGTGCACTGATATGCATCAATCCGGTGGATCTCACAGTCATATCTTGTGGTCTAGATTGATGATGGGAAGCTACTACTCAGAGGGAGTAGTTGGTATGATTCTGAGTAATGCAAGTATGTGCCCTTTTCCATTGATGTCAAAGGGGGAGAGAAGACATGTGAAAAACAAAAAGTGGTTGCTAATCAAAGGGGGAGTAGTAAAGGAAGAGAAGACATGTGAATGGTTATTGTTGATAGGGGGAGTTATGGTAGTTGGTGAGGAGAAGTTCTTGTCTTGATGGTTAAAACTATTTTTCACATCATATGTTGCCATCAATGACAAAGGGGGAGATTGTTGCAAGTATGGGCCTAACCGGTGTTGTCATTGATGTCAACATACTCCTGTTGCATTGATGTCAAGGATTGGATGAATTGTATGCTGAGGATATTGAAAAAAATAGTCCTATAAGGAACAGAGAAGAACAGTGAAGATAGTAAGGTAAAGATCACAAATAAGATGAAGATCATAGGTTGCGCATCAAAGGGTTTGTAGATATGTGTGTTGGCAAGAGACACTATATGGATTCATGGTTGTTGTCATTGATGGCAACAAAGGTCATCCCACATATCCGCAAGTCATGATATGTCTCTACCGGAAGTCAGATTGAAGATTGTGGTGGTCCGGTGAACAAGAACAGAGCATGTGGCAAGGTCCGACAGATTGGTCCGGATCTCTCAGAGGAAGTGTCTTGGTGCAGTGCGGATCTGGGGAAGTCAAGAGGACTATCTTGAGTAGTTTATTCCAAGGATTTAGCCTCCGGAGATGGACAAGGAAAAAGATATGAATAGTTGAGTACCGGATTCCTGAGAGACAGTGAAAACAGAGGAAGAACTGACTGACTGAGTATCAAACTACTTTCCGGATGTGTTACAGATGATGATAAAGGTTGCGGAGGCATGAATCATGTTTGGCCGACATAATTGATGATATCTACAAGTATATGCTTGATCCGCATTGCTTGGTGAGCAAGGATTCAGCCGACAGAACTAAGTTTGTAAGAAACTAGACTGTTCCGGATGCCGACTAAAAAGATGATGAAAGTACTTGTGCGGATATATATAGAGGATGGATTTAGTGGTAAAAGGTGTGAATGGATGTGAGGATATGCGAACAAGTCCAGAGTAGAGCAGAAGTAACAAGAAAGATCCGGTATGTGAAAGGACAGCAGACTAAAGAACAGAGGAAAGATGAAGTGCAGCAGATCAGTATACTGAACCTAACCGGAACTGAACTCCAGCATATGCAGATGCTTCCAATCAGTTCAAGACTGTGATTCTAATCACTTTGTAAGACAGTGTGTCTTCTTGTAGGCAGTGAGCCTCTTGTGAGCAGTGTGCTCGGGCAGTGAGCCCTAATTGGCAAGTGCCATTTTTGTAATTTCCTATTCTTCTAACAGAGAATAATTCTTGGGTTAATCACCCCGTGGTTTTCTCCCTTAACAGGGTTTCCACGTCAAAAATACTGTGTCATATTTCATGGTTTATGTTTTATGTTTGATTTTATGCTGCTTCAATTAAAAGGAAAGTTTAATAAGGGAAATAATTAGGATAACTGATTCACCCCCCCCTCTCAGTTATCAACAATTGGTATCAGAGCCAAGTTCCTCCTAATAGAGCCTAACAGCTTGAGGAAGATCTGGGATTTCAAATGGATGCATATGGTTTAAGGGAGCAACTCAAGACTGCCCTTGAGGATCTTGAACAGTCAAATTCTGAAGTCAGTGAATTAAAGGAAAGACTCAAACAGGCTGATGAATTCATGAGAGAATTAAAAGACAAATTAAGTCTCTCTATGAAAAAGAGAAAGGAGCTGCTTCAACAGTTGGCAAGACAAAGTGAAGAAAGCAATACAAGTGAGGAATTGACTGAGCAAACCAAGTTATGTGAAAAGTTATCAAAAGAAGTCATTATGTTAAGACATGAAATGGAATCAGGAACTATAAAGTTTACTCAAGAGATTGAAGAAAAAAGAAAGGCTGAAGACAATCTAAGACAATCTCTTAAAGAAAAATCAGAAGAATGCCACCAGATGGACAGGATTATCAGACACCTTGAATCTGATCTTGAAGATTCCAAAGATAATGAAGGAAAACTTGAGGATCAAATTGCCTCTCTCAAAAGAGACCTTCAAACAGCAAATGAATATAAAGAGAAATTCAAGATAAGTTCTGTTCAACTTGAAGTTCTTCTTGGAAGTCAAAAGAGGACAGATGACAAGTATGGCTTGGGATATGAGAAAGGAGAAAGCTCCGGATCCGGTCAGAAGAATCTTGGATCAGAAAATCCAAGGAGCAGGCCTAGAAGACCTCCGGTAAGACAGCCAAATGCTCAAAAATATCCATCCTTCAATGGATACTGCCACAGCTGCAACCATTTTGGTCACAAAGCTAATCAGTGCAGAATGAGAATGAATCAGATTAATTCATCCTTCTCCGGACAGTGCTTCAACTGCAAAAGGTATGGACACAAATCCCATGAATGCAGAATTATGCAAGTAAACAAATCATTCAAAGGTAGATGCTTTACATGCAATAGAGTAGGTCATATGGCTAATCAATGCAGATCAAGGGGATATCAGTTAAATATGCAAAGAAATGTTATTTGTCAAATCTGCAATAGGTCCGGTCATAATGCTAAAGTCTGCAGAAACAAGAATCAGGACAAAAGAGGTCCGGTGTATAATCAGAATCAAGACAAGGGTAAACAAAAGATGAATGCGGATGAAGTTAGGAATCAGATGAGCAAGATTTGGGTGAAGAAAAGCTCAGAGAATGTAGAGGTTGGATCCGCACCAGATTCTGGTGCTGATATTTCTTCCGGAAATTAAAAAGTGAGCTCAGGCTCAGGGGGAGACTCAAAGAAGATTCTGTTCCCCCAGCCAAACAAGTTGTGCCGGATGTGGCACAAGATGCGGATTAAAGGGTTTGTAGATATAAGTCCTGAGATGCTTCAGTCAAGTTTTCAGAGGTCCGCATGGAGTTATGAAGAAGCTGTGTTCGATTAAGTTAGACCTGTTCAGGGAGGTGCTCCGGTATGATAAAGGATTACAAAAAGGTCCGGAGAGATCCGGAAGTGCACGATCTTGTCTTGCGGATTGGACAGAGTGTTTGGGATGTTCTTGTAATATGTTACCTAGATTTATTCATGATTTAAAGATCCGGATGATATTCAGTGATCAGGACTAATCCGGGATACTCCAAGCTGTCCAGACATGGTAAACCGGAATAATGCAGGTGAAGCATTTATTGCAGACAGATATTAGGGTTTGCGGAGCAATATAAGGGATTTCTCAAAAGTTATCTGCTCATTCTACACTTGAGAAGAAGCGAATAGTGGAGCTCTGCAACAAGGTTCATCAAGCACACCAAGGATCTCCTGCCGAAGCTATTGCATAAAGAAATCAATCCAACCACTCCGTGCAAACCGAAGGCGCATAAGGTATTCTTCGTTTTTCATTGCCTCACTGCAAATCTTTGAAGAATGGCTACTCCAAACATAGTTAAGATCTCTGATAGACCTCGCCCCTCATTCAAGAAACATCCCTACAAATCGTTGGAGGTAGATCCACTAGGAGCCTTCTCTAGTGTTCCCCACGGAGTCTTACATACTGAAGATATTAGGGTTTACATACACGCAAACATTGAGGAATTTGGGGAATTCAAATTAAGAGACCTCTATCACAAGCAACTGATAGACAATGCTTTTGAGCTCAAACCGGAGTATAAGGGTATCCAGAAGAAACAATTTGAGCAATTCATTCATTTCCCTAGCTTTGAAGAAGATGAATGGGTCCGGTATGTACTGAGCAGGATGCATGACAACTTCCTTTGGCTAGATAGACCCTGCAAGATCACAAAAGAAGCAATTAGAGCAGTAACTGGTCTATACTCTTCCGGGGGGGTACCTATCCTCAAATCTGTCAAGAACAACGTTGTAACTGAGGCCACCGGATCAAAATATGATAAGAGAGCAATGACCATTGAAGATATTTCGGATCCGGATATCAAATATGCATCAATGATCATAGGATACAAGATCTATCACTCCAGCAGGGAGAATTCTGTATCCGGAACTGCAATATACACAGCATATGAAATGCTAAGAAAGAATGCAGATTATGATCTTTGTGAACTACTACTAAGCCAATTGATGGAAAATGTACAGAAAATCAAGAAAGACAAGAAGAACTCCTTTAAGTATGGTACTCTCATTGTATGTCTCTTCTTTTACTTCATGAATGAGCTACCCGGAACAAGTGGATGGGTATGGCAGAATGACAAACCTGTTGCAGTCCAGATAAGAGACTATTTGCATGGACTTGGGGATGCAAAAGCGAGAAATACAGCTCTATGGGGATACTTCAAAAACTTTCAGAGCATGATGCAAGCAAGAGAGAGAATTCCCCAGTCACTCATTGAGAAATACAAGGACTCAGTATGTTTTATGGTTGACACTGATCAGTGCCTAATGGAGGCAGTGGAGCCAAGGACTGTCTGGATCATGCCCATGGGGTATGAAGTTGATGAACAGATAGTAGAGCTGCATGTTCAACACATGCTAAGTCAGCCCAAAGATCCTAAGGCAGAAAGGTTTGGAACCTTTGAGGAGCTGAGCGTGAAATTACATGTAGAACTCAGGGAACCTGAGATTAAAAGAAAAGTGAGAAAAGAAGTAGAGCACATTGCTCAAGGCCTAGGCATCTCAAAAGAGGCACTTGATGCCAGCCGGGAAAAGAGGAGAAAGGCTGAGGAAGAAGAGAAAAGCAAAGAAAGTGCTCCGGTTGAAACCCCCACCCGGACCAGATCATCAAAGAGATCTGCACCTTCCACAACCAAAAGCTCAAAACCGGAAGTCCAGGCATCCGGTAAAAGATCCAAGACAAAAGCATCAAGGGCTTATGAAAGCCAAAAGGATGAAGAGGAGACAGAATCAGATGAAGGAGTAAGAGAAGTAAAGAAACAGAAAAAGAAAGGATCCGGTAAGCCCTCCACAGGCCAAGACAAGGAGGAAATGGCAGAGGTAACTGTTGAAAAGCCCACTCTGTCACTAGAGAGAATAATCAAGTCGGTCACGGTGGATGGAAACCTTCAACCAATGACTGAATCCTATGATGACTTCAGTGAGGCAGACCAAAAGACTCTGCAGGAAGCCACAGTTAAATATCTGAACACATACAATAAGGCTTTCATTGAGATCATATCTCTCATTCCTAAAAGCCTAGAGAAGGAAATGGAAGTAAGAAAGAATAATGCGCATGCCAAAGATCTTGAGATCCGGGAGCAGATAGCTATTCAGCTATATCCTCAAATTGATCCCAAGACAATGAACATGATCTTCAAGGACTGCAGAGATGAGTTCAGAAGTAAAGCCAGGATGAATCAGCTCATGCTTGGTGAGACTGACAAAGTGGCACAAGAGACAGAAGAGATCCTCCGGAAGGCCTTCAAAAGGTTCAATCTTCCTGTTGTAGAGGACTTAGGTGCAGAAACAGCTGCTGACTTGGAATCTTCTGTTCCGGAAGAAGTGAGCCCTGAACAGACAAGTGAGGACTTGGGACCCTCTGCTCCAGAAGAAGTGACCCATGAACAAGCAAGCATCTCTCCTCCGGTTTCCCCTACAGTCTCCGGATCCAAAGAAGAAGAGCAATTGCAGGAGAAGGAAGCAGTGGTGACAGACAAAGAGGTTGACAGTTCTAAGACTGCAGAAGAAAAGAAACATCTGTCTCCGGCAAGAGACACTGCACAAACTGTTCAACAATTTTTGAGCAAAGAAACTCTAGAGATTGATGAACCGGAGCTTCTAAAAGGTCCATTTGATTTTGACTCTCTCTCTCCGGTACAAACAATGAAGATAGCTTCATTTGCAAATGCCAAGGCAAATGAAAAGCTCCTAAAGTCTCATATGGAGGACTGTGAGTTGATAGAGGCTGCTTCCGGAGTACTTGTAAAGATCATGCCATCAATCCAAATAGATCCGACTGCCTCCACTTCCGGTAATCTAAAAACCTTAGTCAGCAGTATTGATACACATTTTAATTCTCTAGAAAAATCAGCTGAAGACAAGGTCCGGAAGGAATTTTTGGATAAGAGATTTTCTGAAATATTAGAATTAATCTCTAAGGATAGGAAGATTGTAAGCATTGGAATAAAGAGCTTAGAAAATGCTCTTAAGGATGGCGGTGACATCTACAAATTTTGTATATCTTGGTCAAAGGCAACAACAGCAATTGACAAGAAAATAAAAGAAGAACAGGACAAGCTTCAAAGCTTATCTCAAAGTTTTGATCCTCTCTCTTCCTCTATAATAAATCAAGAATGTCAGACTATTGCAGTCTTGAATGAAATAAAGAATCTTGAGAAGGAGAGGAAGAACATTACCAACCGGATGGGAGAACTTAGAAGGATTATAGTCCCTAAGTTGGAAACGATGCATGAGGCCATCAGTGATGCCCAGACCACCGCCCATACAAAAGATCCGACAGATCTCAAGCGGGCAGAAGCTTTTGCATTTTTGCTGAGTGGTCACATTTCAATCCTGGACAGAATGAAGCTTAGTTGGGCTACTGAAATGGTTCAACTGCAGACATCCTTTGCAGACATTCTGCAGTATATGTGAATATGTAAATATGCGGCTATATATAGAAAATTTTTGAAAATTTTGGTGTGCGGACCCTACCCTTTGCCATTGATGTCAAAGGGGGAGTAAGGAGCAGTGAAAAATGAGGAATCCAACTCAGGGGGAGTTCCGGAAATTGTATATAAAGACAGAGCATCAGCAAAGGGGGAGCATAGTGTAAACACTTAGTCATTTTTCACTAAGTGTTGCCATCAATGCCAAAGGGGGAGATTGTTGGCAAGAGACACTATATGGATTCATGGTTGTTGTCATTGATGGCAACAAAGGTCATCCCACATATCCGCAAGTCATGATATGTCTCTACCGGAAGTCAGATTGAAGATTGTGGTGGTCCGGTGAACAAGAACAGAGCATGTGGCAAGGTCCGACAGATTGGTCCGGATCTCTCAGAGGAAGTGTCTTGGTGCAGTGCGGATCTGGGGAAGTCAAGAGGACTATCTTGAGTAGTTTATTCCAAGGATTTAGCCTCCGGAGATGGACAAGGAAAAAGATATGAATAGTTGAGTACCGGATTCCTGAGAGACAGTGAAAACAGAGGAAGAACTGACTGACTGAGTATCAAACTACTTTCCGGATGTGTTACAGATGATGATAAAGGTTGCGGAGGCATGAATCATGTTTGGCCGACATAATTGATGATATCTACAAGTATATGCTTGATCCGCATTGCTTGGTGAGCAAGGATTCAGCCGACAGAACTAAGTTTGTAAGAAACTAGACTGTTCCGGATGCCGACTAAAAAGATGATGAAAGTACTTGTGCGGATATATATAGAGGATGGATTTAGTGGTAAAAGGTGTGAATGGATGTGAGGATATGCGAACAAGTCCAGAGTAGAGCAGAAGTAACAAGAAAGATCCGGTATGTGAAAGGACAGCAGACTAAAGAACAGAGGAAAGATGAAGTGCAGCAGATCAGTATACTGAACCTAACCGGAACTGAACTCCAGCATATGCAGATGCTTCCAATCAGTTCAAGACTGTGATTCTAATCACTTTGTAAGACAGTGTGTCTTCTTGTAGGCAGTGAGCCTCTTGTGAGCAGTGTGCTCGGGCAGTGAGCCCTAATTGGCAAGTGCCATTTTTGTAATTTCCTATTCTTCTAACAGAGAATAATTCTTGGGTTAATCACCCCGTGGTTTTCTCCCTTAACAGGGTTTCCACGTCAAAAATACTGTGTCATATTTCATGGTTTATGTTTTATGTTTGATTTTATGCTGCTTCAATTAAAAGGAAAGTTTAATAAGGGAAATAATTAGGATAACTGATTCACCCCCCCCCTCTCAGTTATCAACAATGTGTCCAAAGGTGATCCAGTAAAGATTTGGGAGGTCTGCATGAAAATTTGAAGAAGATATAGCCACTTAAGTAAAACCAGTTCTAGCAAATGTTTAGAGGTGACAGATTGACACAAATAGGTCTGGTGAGATCTGAAAATGTAATATCTTGTTTTGTAGATTTGGTGGAGTGTTTAGGAAGTCAATGTGAATTGACAAGTCAATTGGTTCATGGTCTGGAGGTCCGCAAGCATCTATTCCAATATGACAGTGATGACAGACTATTTTCTTGAGGTTTTGGATGAAGGAGAGAATGATTTTAGTAAGGAGTATGGATGTTCTTGATGATTCAGGCAAGCTTGTGGGGGTCTCTGGATTGTGTCCAGTTCATGTTGGTGGTCCGCATTGAAGATTGAGCTCATTATTGAAGAATTACTTCTGAATGATGATGTTCTTCCTAAGTTTGGCTGATCGGATGATCTTGAAGATGTTCTACGAAGCATGGTGTGTTCCTCAAAGAAGATTGAAGTCTCAGATCTATGTAGCTAACAGTGTGTTGATCTGTGTGAAGTCTTTTGTAATTAGTCATGTTGTATTTATGTATTTGCTCTGTAAAGTATGCCGAATTGGATGATTATCCTAAAGTTGATGTCTTGTATAAATAAGAGTTGTGAAGTCATTTCAAAAACATCTTGGTGGAGATGAGAGTATGGTAGAGAGAAGGGAAGAAAAAGGTAGAGAAGAAGTATTGGGATTTAATGGAACTGACTCAAGCATGGTGAAGATGCTATTCTTCAGTTCAAGTATGTAATATTTATCATTCTGTAGATAGTGTGTCTCCTGTAGGCAGTGGGCCTCTTGTGAGTAGTGTACTTGGGTAGTGAGCCCTAATTGGCATGTGCCATTTTGTTCTTCTTATTATTTTAATAGAGAATACAATCTTGGGTTAGTCACCTTTTGGTTTTTCCCTTAACCAAGTTTTCTACATTAAAATCTTGGTGTCATATGTGTTAATGTGTTTCTGCTCTTAAATTGTTGTATTGTGTTTCCATGATTGATTTATTATTATGCTGCTGAATTACAAGAAGGATTTAAGTGGTTAATAAAAGAAATTTTTAGAGACAACTGATTCACCCCCCTCTTAGTTGTCCATCTTGAAACTAACAAATAGTTCCTCTACCTCTGATTCTGGTAGCAGAATTATCACCAAATTTTAGAACTCCTCCTTCATATCTTTCCAGATTTATGAACTTGTTCTTATCACCAGTCATATGATGGGAGCATCCACTGTCAACGACCCATTCATCCTTTTCTTCAACCTAAGTAGCCAGAGCCCTTTTTATCTTAAGATTGGTAAATTCAATAGGCATTGGATCTTCTTCCTTGATGGCAATAAACACCTAGTCACTTCTAGATTTGGTTCCTATCTCAGATTCATCATCTGTTACTCCTTCATCATCATCTTCTTGAACATAGTAACACTTCTTTTGAAATCTTGATCTATTAGGGTTAGGCCTTGAAAATCTTTCAAGACATCTTGAGGCAAAATGACCAATCTTGTTGCAATTGAAACATTTGAAAGGTAATTTTCCTTCATATTTATTAGATCCTCTTGGCAGTCTTTTTGCAATAAGGGATTCAAGTTGAACAGCTTCTACCTCATCTTCTTCCAAATCTTTTCTTGTTTTTTCATACCATGATAATTTCTTTGAGGAACTCTCTCCTAGATTATACCTTTCTTTACCTTTTGTAGAGGCACTAGCTTTGAATGCAGATTCAGTCTTGGGAGGAGCATCTCCAAACTCAACCAATTGAAATGTAGCTAACTTCCCAACCAATTGATCTCTTGAAATATTTGATAAAGATCTGAATTCCTCAATAGCAGCAACCTTGTGTTTGTAAGCAGGAGGTAAAGATTTGAGAACTTTGGCAACAATCTCATCTTCATCTAAAGTTCCACCAGCACATCTAATGCCACAAACAAGCTCATTTACTTTTGGCATAAATGTAGTGATATTCTCATCTTCATTCATCTTCAGGTTTTTGAATTTTCCTTTCAGACTTTGAATCTTGGAACATTTAACATATTTGTCTCCTTTATGCAGAATTTCCAACTTTGACCAAATTTCATATGCAGTTTTTAAATCCATAACATTTGTCAACTCTGTATTAGATAAGGCACTTAGTAAGGCTTCTTTAGCTCAAAGATTATCTTCAGCATCTTTGATTTCATCTAGATTTGTTAGACCATTCTTTGGAGGAATATACTCTTTTATAGTCATGTTCCAATACTAAAATCCCATACATTGCAAGTGACATTCCATGAGGTTTTTCCAAAGAGTGTAGTTCATTCCATCAAACCTTAGACTATCCTTCTTTTAGGAAGACATCCTAGATCTCCTCAAGCAGTTAAGCTCTTTTAGAGGAACTTAGCTCTGATACCAATAATTGGTTTTAGAACAGACAACTGAGAGGGGGGGTGAATTAGTTGTCACCAAACCTTTTGATCTTAAAATCCTTAAATCCTCTTATATAATAATTATTTAATCATGAAAGCAAAATACAATAACTCAAGAGCAGAAACACATTCAACACATATGACACCAAGATTTTAATGTGGAAAACCTGGTTAAGGGAAAAACTATGGGGTGACTAACCCAAGATTATATTCTCTGTTAAAAGAATAAGAAGAACAAAAATGGCACTTGCCAATTAGGGCTCACTTCCCGAGCACACTGCTCACAAGAGGCCCACTGCCTACATGAGACACACTGTCTATAGAATAATATAAATATTACATACTTGAACTAGAGATTAGCATCTTCACCATGCTTGAGATAGTTCCATTTAGGCTCAACACTTCTACTCTGCTTTTAACTCCTTTCCTCTCTATCACTTTCTCATCACAACCACATGTATTTTGAAATGACTTCACAAATATTATTTGTACACTACATCAACTTTCGGATGATCATCAAAGTTGGCACAACACATACTTTATTTTATTACAGAGCAATTACACAAATAAAACATTATTACAAAAACTTCATGTGCATCACTACCCTGTCGGCCACACATAATTGGGACTTCAATCTTCTTAGAGGACCATGCCACACTTCGTAAAACATCTTCAAGATCATCCTCAAAATGTGTAAAACATCTGGTCATCCAGGACTGGGAGAAACATCATAACCCAAAGGTAAATCTTCAGTTATGAGCTCTATCTTCAATGCGGACTGCCAACATGAACTGGACACTATCTAGAGACCCCTACAAGCTTGCCTAAAACACCAAGAACATCTACACCACTTCTGCTTACTAAAATCATTCTCATCTTCATCTGAAACCTTATGGACACAGTCGGTCATCACTGTCACATAAGAATAATTGCTTGCAGACCTCCAGACCATGAATCAATTGAGTTGTCAATTCACACTTGCTTCCCAAACATGCCACCAGATCCACAGAACAAGATATTGCATTTTTGGATCTCACCAGACCAATTTGTGTCACTCGGTCACTTCTAAATAACCTCCAGAACTAGTTTTACTTATATGGCTATAACTTCTCTAAATCTTTATGCGAATCTCTGAAATCTTTACAAAAGCACCTTTAGACATATATCTACAAACCCTTTGATGTGCATACTCTGATCTTCAACTGTCTGGAATCTTCACTTCATGGAACTTGACTGACTTTACTATTCTTCTTTGTTTCTAATAGGGCTAATTTTCTCAATATCCTTAGCACACAACTCATCCAATCCTTGACATCAATGCAACAGGAGTATGTTGACATCAATGCAAACACTAGTTAGGCCCATACTTGCAACAATATTTTTTATTAACTACTCGTGAAGTTAGAGGTTTGGAGAAGTCATAACTTTCTAATTGGTAGTTATTTCATGAAAGTTTGCCAAAAGCACAAGTCACAAGTTGTAACTAGTTTGTGAAAAGTTAGTTAAAAGGTTGGGGTTGTGAAAAATTATAGCTTATAACTTGGGAGTTATGAATTGAGGTTATGAAAAAGGAAAAGTCACAAGTTAAAAGTTAGTTATTATTTGTGAAAATCACTTCCAACATCGATGAAGCACTCTTTTATCATCGACTTATATGATCAATTTTAAAAGTTTCAATTTCCTTCGACAAAGTTATGGAAGTCTTCTAAGCTATAGATGAGTAGTTAATTAAAGGATGAGTAAAACTAGAAGTAGTAATTACAATACTTAATAACTAAAATCTGCACATGAATACAACTATTGAGAAGGCTTCAGAAACTTTCAAGGAAATGCAACTGGTGCATGTAAAACTAGATTCCAAGACCTCTGCCAGCATCCTCCCAGCCCATGCCAAATTGTGAAGAAGAGTTTATAGTTGGAAATGCTTTGGCATGCAAAACATGGAAACACACAATATGCAAATGGCATAGCAAAATGTTTCAAAAAGAGGTCATTAATCAAATTACAGTAATTGTAGCATACACACAAAATGGATTCATTCAAAAGACTACAGAAGTGTCCAAGAAAATGTGTTTGGCAAATTCTCAACCTTTCCCAACAAACTCCAACCATACCAAATGAGATATTATAATGGGGTATGAACATCCACCAAAGCTTAATGAAGATATTGTAGTTGGAAACACTCTAGCAGGCATGCATACAAAATGTGGAAACAAAGCCAACACACTTGAACTATTTGACAGGCAGCCTCAAAGTATGGAATGTAATGATTGCAAGCTATACACTAAATGGATTTGTTGAAAAGGTTATAGAAACTTTCAAGCGAATGTAGGTATAAAGCCAAACCCCATAGCCTTCACATAGACAATGCCCGTGAACCATTTGAAGGAATGTTACAAAGAGATGTAACTTCATGGAATGCCATGATTACAAAGAATGCACAAAATGGTTTTGGTAGGTGTAAAACTAAAATGCTTAGCCCTTGCTAGCATCCTCCTTGCACAACAAGATAGAGGGCACATGAACTGTTTTACAAAGTACCTCAATGAAATGCATTCTCATGGGTTAGAATGATTGCAAGGGATGCACAAGTGAATTTGTTGAAAGAACTTTAGGAACTTTCAACTAAATGTAATTTGCATATGTGAAGTCAAGTTCCACAACAATCTCTATTATTCTCTCAATCTACCCTAAAATGGGAACATTAGAAAAGTATAAGGAAATCCATTTAAGCAAAGCAAAGGCAACATTTCCATTAGTTTTTGTTGTAGTTGCAACCGCCCTGGCATACATGTTTGCAAAATATGGAAACATAGGCAACACATGAAAGTTATTTTACGGCATGTATCAATGAGAAGTTGTCTTGTGGACCACAATGATTGAAGGATATATGTATTAAATGAAGATGATGAATACATTTCCACATATAGATATCCATAAAAACATAAAAACAACATGAAATTTAGGCTATCAATGGTGTTCACCATCACCATGCTATCGTGGAGTGTTTTAGATTTTAGAAGATGGATGGGTGATGATCTCTAACATACAAGGAATGCTATTTGTTATGTTGTAGGTTACATGGTCAAAGCCACTGTCCTCCTTTTCACATATGCAAAATACTTGAGTATTTCTAAGTAGGTGGTTTGGTGTGAGAACATTGCAGTAACTCTTATCAGAATAAGAACTATTGCAAGTAGATAGGTTGATTGCATTTTGAGAGGTAATCAGCTACAAACATCATACATGATGGGATAGTGGCAATATTTGGTAAGCTTGCCCATATCTCACATATTATGGACTTCATTATGAATTTACAAGTCTAGAGGGTTGTGTATCACGTGTGGAGTCACATTATGGGAATTTTATCTTCATGCTCTATGAGTATAGGCAAAAGAAAACATAGCAAAATGGATCAATCTACTGGGAATACTATTCTGTAAGATGAATGTTTTGTTTATGGGTATCAATCTAGACATCTCTTGCCTCATGAAGAAAGCAACTCAATGCCCCAATCAAACTCTTCAACATTCCTATATAATTTTAAAAGAAATGTCATAAAGCATGAGTCTTGTGTATAAGCTTCTTGTAATAATAGATCTAATAGTGGATGTTTTACAACCTTTGATGAATAACAATCAAGATAAAATTTCTAAAGATGGTGAATTTAAACACCATAAGGGACCTTGAATGATGTAGAAAGGATACTTAAAGTTATGAAAAGAAAGAGGATTAAAAAGATTCTTAGATATGATTGTAATTAGAGAAGAACAATGTGTAGCATTATTTAGACTATGCCTATTGTGCTGATGTCGTCAGTTAAAGACTTGTTAATTTCTAGTTCATATTTTGTATATGCAAACATAGGAGTCTAAGATTCAAGTATACAGAGGGGTCATCAACATTCGGTGAGGTTTGACCCCCAAAATGAAGTTGATAGAGGTGGAAAATAACTTGGTGAAATTCGTAACTTGAAATTCACAAGTTTTTAGTTACCTTTTTGTAAAAGTGACTTATATCACTCGTTGTAACTAAAAGTTAGAAAATGGGCTTGGTTTCTAGAAAAGTTAGGTTAAATCTAACAAAAATAAAGCTTATTTTTAAATCATTGTATTTCAAAAAGGTAGTTGAGGTAGTTACAAAGTGGTTACTAGGTGGTTACCAAATGTAAGCCTATAAATACAAGGCTATTTCAAATGTAAAAGGGGGGGGACTTTTAGGAAGAGACTTTTGAAGAGGGGAACTTTTTAGAGATATTTGAGCTCATACTTTGAACATAGGAGCGTTTGAAATTGTATAATTTTGAAAAGATAATAAAGAGTGCATTTGGTTCATGTGTTTCAATGTTCTTCTGAATTATTATTACTAATTCTTCGTATGTCGAGTTAGTGATCTCTTTTTTCTATGTGAAATCATTAGTCATCTTTTAAAGCATATATAAACCATGAAATTGATGTAAAGAAACACATCCACTTCTCGGTATCTTGATTTAAATGTTTTGATAAACTATGTCTTCGTATGTTGAGATCCATGCATTATCCTTCTTTCATCAATGTTGTGTTTTAGAACATATATTATTGTGAAATTCATCATAGAAGTTTAGGAACATAGTCTCTAGCATTTGTGGTGGAATCCCCTCATAATCTATCATAAATCTATGAAATCCCAGTCGGTATTCATGCATCTACCACTAGGGTTTCTATAATTCATTTTCCTTTAATTTTCCTTTACCTTTGGTATTTCTAGTTAAAATACCACAAAACCCCATATTTTGATCATACGAGGGAGCTGCCCCTCTCAAACGCAGAGGAAGATCATTGCTCTGTCGCGATCTCTCCAACTGTTGGTTAGTTCATTGCTACTTTTCAGGCAAAATAGAGTCATTCTTGAGAATTCATTTGCAGTGACCAATCTATTTACCAATAGATTTTTGGAGACTCTACTGGGGGAAATTGAAATTGAAGTCCTGGTGCATATTTATTCCTCACAAATTTTAAGGTACTTCATTGAAGAAGGAAGTCAGCGATTCTGTAGAAATTTGAAGATGGTTTGGTATCGAGGAAGGAATGATAGTGATGATAGTAATGATGAAGACTTTTCTTCTTCTACATCTCCATTGCAGAATAATCAGGTATTTGATGATCCTAAACAAGTGGTAATATGCAGTTTCAGCCCAATATGGGGCATCTATCTTTGCTTCAAACCTTGTGAAAGATTGAACAAAGGAATGGGAAAGATACATGTTTTCTTGCTTGTAGCCATGAAGATACCCATGTTCATGAAGAAGTTACATCTAGTGAGGAATCTCGTACTACAATGCACCCTTTGTAAAGAGAGGACAATAGTTCAAAGATAGAAAATTTTCTTACAGAAGTGTCTTCTCATGGAGTAATTGATGGATGTGAGAGTAAATTAGAAATTTCAGCTGACATGTACATGCAATCAAGGCTTGAGCATGAAGATTCTAGAACTATTTCCCCTCCTCAAGATTCTTCTTCTCCTGGGTGTTGTACTTCAATCAATAATCCTTTTTGGGTGGATTCATTAAAGAATTTGCAAAGCTATGTTCAAGAAGGAGAAATTATTGTGATGCAGGATCAAAAGGAAGAAGTCAAAGACATCAACCACTTCAAGATTGATGACAAGGTTGATACAAAATGTATGCAAGATGTAGTTGATGAGAAGGTAGCCTCAAATTTAAACTGCTTCTTGGAATGCCTAGTGGAGATTATGGAAATCAAAGAAAAAGAATTTGGATCCTTGAAGGAGCATGAAGGCATTAATAAGCAGCCAAGAAAATTCCAAATTATTTCAGCCTACTATCCAGAGGTACCAAAATTAGATTTTCTTTATTTTGGAAATCCTTCATTTGCTACTCCATCTAAATTTGAAGAAGATTTGCATCACCCAGCCATAGATTTGCATCGTCAAAATTGTATTCATAGGCTTGAGATTGTAATACTTTAAATAATTCTAGAAGAAGTGATTCACAACATGCAAGAGGATGTTATAGGTTTTCTTGATTCAGACATCTTCTACGAGGAGCATTTGTTCCAATTCAATGTCTTATCTAGAGGAGTTGCATATGCCAAAGATTGTAGAGTTTCTATTCAAAGCATCAAGCCGCAACTAAGTATAATAACGCTCCATCTTTTCTTCCATTTAGGCATCTATTTCTCCCTACTGATAAATGGTTTTGTATGATCATCTTGGAGTAGATTAAGGTAGGAAATCACCTTCCATGTACATAGGTTAATTAGGTGTTTTGATTGTGTCTATCTTGTTTTAGTTTCTATTGGTTTTCATCATTTGCCTCATCTCTGTGTGTCTTTGTCATTTGTCCTTTAGTCTCATTTGAGTCTCCTTGTTCCTCTTGTACATCATGTTATCTCCTGACTCTACCCACCTAATGGATAAGGAATGTTTTTCAAACCAAAGATTCTAGGTTCATCCTATGTCCTTTATAGTCCTTTTCCCTAGTTAGAGCCAATTGTAGGCCTCATTTTCAACTTACCAAATTTTAAAATTTTGTGTCAAATGATTATGCTGAGTTTCCTCTAGTCACAAATTCTCTTAAGTGTCATGTTGATTTCTATTTTGAAGGAGTTGTTTGTCTGTTTCAGCCAATGTCCTAGAAGTAGTTCAGCTATGAGCAAAATCACAAAAACAATTAAATTTCAAAATCTACAATGTCTGGAGAGAAATCCTTTGACATGAACATTTCTATGTCTATTTCACCTAATATGGCAAATTTTTAGGCTCATATGGCTTCTGGTTTGCGAGATATTAAAACTTGAAATTCTCCACTGATAATTTGTGAAAATAATTAAATCATGGTTTTTGTAAGGGTTGGAGTAGAATCATCTGATAGGGAGATTTATAATGTTATTATGGATAATGTGACAAGGTTTCATGACAATCTGACATTCCAGTTGAAAGTTATGAACTTTTTGCCATTTCTCGTGCTTGCACAGTTAACTGGGTCAACACATTTGCAATGGAGTTCATAGAAGAAGGAAAAATGTTTCACTTGTTTGTGTAAAGTTATTTTGATATTTTCTAGGTTAGATCAAAGATCAACTCTATATGCATGGATCCAGGTTCACAAGTTGCAAATTCACCTAAGTCAAAAAGGTATCACTTATGAATTTGGCTAAGTGGAGAGTTTGCTTTAAAAAGCAAGTTATTATCGGCCTACTTAGAAAAAAATGAAAGTGGTAAGCAACTTTTAGTTTTAGCTAACTTGATGCAACTTAGAAATTTTCACAAGTTTCCAACTTGTGAATTTGGCTAACTCAATGGAAAGAACAAGTTATATTTTTTATTAACTACTCGTGAAGTTAGAGGTTTGGAGAAGTCATAACTTTCTAATTGGTAGTTATTTCATGAATGTTTGCCAAAAGTACAAGTCACAAGTTGTAACTAAGTTGTAAAAAGTTAGTTAAAAGGTTGGGGTTGTAAAAAATTAGAACTAATAACTTGGGAGTTATGAATTGAGGTTATGAAAAAGGAAAAGTCACAAGTTAAAAGTTAGTTATTATTTGTGAAAATCACTTCCAACACTGACGAAGCACTCTTTTATCATTAGCTTATATGATTAGTTTTAAAAGTTTCACCCTCCTCCAACAAAGTTATGGTTCACCCTCCTCCAACAAAGTTATGGAAGTCTTCTAAGTTGCTGATGAGGAGTTAATTAAAGGGTGACTAAAACTAGAAGTAGTTATTACAACTACTTAATAACTAAAATCTACACACGTTGGTCTTTTCACTAGATTGCAAGCTGATCCTAGAGAATCTCATGTCATGGCAATCAAGAGGATTCTTAGATATCTGAAAGAAACAGTTGAGTATGGTTTATGGTATCCTAGAGATCATAATTTCTCTTTTCATGCATATACAGATGTGGATTGGGCAGGAGATGTGGATGACTGGAAGAGTATCAGTGGTGGAGCATTCTTTTTGGGGAAAATATTAGTTTCTTGGCTGAGCAAGAAACAAGAGGCAATATCTCTATCCACTGCAGAAGTAGAATATATTGCAGCAGTAGGTAGTTGCACTCAAGTATTGTCAATGAAGCAAATGCTAAGAGACATCAGAGTGGAGTATGAGGAACCTATCACAATCTTCTGTGATAATTCAAGTGCAATAAATATATAAAAAAATCTAGTGTTGCATTCAAAGACAAAACATATATCCATCAACTTTCACTTGTTGAGAGAGAAAGTGAACAAGAATGAAGTCAGATTGGAGTTTGTGCCCTCCAAGGATCAGATTGCAGACATTTTTACTAAACCTCTACCTAAGGACTCTTTTGAGTATTTCTGGGAGAAGTTAGGGGTTATTACCCCTCCAGTTTTGAATTAAGGTGCACTGATATGCATCAATCCGGTGGATCTCACAGTCATATCTTGTGGTCTGGATTGATGATGGGAAGCTACTACTCAGAGGGAGTAGTTGGTATGATTCTGAGTAATGCAAGTATGTGCCCTTTTCCATTGATGTCAAAGGGGGAGAGAAGACATATGAAAAACAAAAAGTGGTTGCTAATCAAAGGGGGAGTAGTAAAGGAAGAGAAGACATGTGAATGGTTATTGTTGATAGGGGGAGTTATGGTAGTCAGTGAGGAGAAGTTCTTGTCTTGATGGTTAAAACTATTTTTCACATCATATGTTGCCATCAATGACAAAGGGGGAGATTGTTGCAAGTATGGGCCTAACCGGTGTTGTCATTGATGTCAACATACTCCTGTTGCATTGATGTCAAGGATTGGATGAATTGTATGCTGAGGATATTGAAAAAATTAGTCCTATAAGGAACAGAGAAGAACAGTGAAGATAGTAAGGTAAAGATCACAAATAAGATGAAGATCATAGGTTGTGCATCAAAGGGTTTGTAGATATGTGTCCAAAGGTGATCCAGTAAAGATTTGGGAGGTCTGCATGAAAATTTGAAGAAGATATAGCCACTTAAGTAAAACCAGTTCTGGCAAATGTTTAGAGGTGACAGATTGACACAAATAGGTCTGGTGAGATCTGAAAATGTAATATCTTGTTTTGTAGATTTGGTGGAGTGTTTAGGAAGTCAATGTGAATTGACAAGTCAATTGGTTCATGGTCTGGAGGTCCGCAAGCATCTATTCCAATATGACAGTGATGACAGACTATTTTCTTGAGGTTTTGGATGAAGGAGAGAATGATTTTAGTAAGGAGTATGGATGTTCTTGATGATTCAGGCAAGCTTGTGGGGGTCTTTGGATTGTGTCCAGTTCATGTTGGTGGTCCGCATTGAAGATTGAGCTCATTATTGAAGAATTACTTCTGAATGATGATGTTCTTCCTAAGTTTGGCTGATCGGATGATCTTGAAGATGTTCTACGAAGCATGGTGTGTTCCTCAAAGAAGATTGAAGTCTCAGATCTATGTAGCTGACAGTGTGTTGATCTGTGTGAAGTCTTTTGTAATTAGTCATGTTGTATTTATGTATTTGCTCTGTAAAGTATGCCGAATTGGATGATTATCCTAAAGTTGATGTCTTGTATAAATAAGAGTTGTGAAGTCATTTCAAAAACATCTTGGTGGAGATGAGAGTATGGTAGAGAGAAGGGAAGCAAAAGGTAGAGAAGAAGTATTGGGATTTAATGGAACTGACTCAAGCATGGTGAAGATGCTATTCTTCAGTTCAAGTATGTAATATTTATCATTCTATAGATAGTGTGTCTCCTGTAGGCAGTGGGCCTCTTGTGAGTAGTGTACTTGGGTAGTGAGCCCTAATTGGCATGTGCCATTTTGTTCTTCTTATTATTTTAATAGAGAATACAATCTTGGGTTAGTCACCTTTTGGTTTTTCCCTTAACCAAGTTTTCTACATTAAAATATTGGTGTCATATGTGTTAATGTGTTTCTGCTCTTAAATTGTTGTATTGTGTTTCCATGATTGATTTATTATTATGCTGCTGAATTACAAGAAGGATTTAAGTGGTTAATAAAAGAAATTTTTAGAGACAACTGATTCACCCCCCTCTTAGTTGTCCATCTTGAAACTAACAAATAGTTCCTCTACCTCTGATTCTGGTAGCAGAATTATCACCAAATTTTAGAACTCCTCCTTCATATCTTTCCAGATTTATGAACTTGTTCTTATCACCAGTCATATGATGGGAGCATCCACTGTCAATGACCCATTCATCCTTTTCTTCAACCTAAGTAGCCAGAGCCCTTTTTATCTTAAGATTGGTAAATTCAATAGGCATTGGATCTTCTTCCTTGATGGCAATAAACACCTAGTCACTTCTAGATTTGGTTCCTATCTCAGATTCATCATCTGTTACTCCTTCATCATCATCTTCTTGAACATAGTAACACTTCTTTTGAAATCTTGATCTATTAGGGTTAGGCCTTGAAAATCTTTCAAGACATCTTGAGGCAAAATGACCAATCTTGTTGCAATTGAAACATTTGAAAGGTAATTTTCCTTCATATTTATTAGATCCTCTTGGCAATCTTTTTGCAATAAGGGATTCAAGTTGAACAGCTTCTACCTCATCTTCTTCCAAATCTTTTCTTGTTTTTTCATACCATGATAATTTCTTTGAGGAACTCTCTCCTAGATTATACCTTTCTTTACCTTTTGTAGAGGCACTAGCTTTGAATGCAGATTCAGTCTTGGGAGGAGCATCTCCAAACTCAACCAATTGAAATGTAGCTAACTTCCCAACCAATTGATCTCTTGAAATATTTGATAAAGATCTGAATTCCTCAATAGCAGCAACCTTGTGTTTGTAAGCAGGAGGTAAAGATTTGAGAACTTTGGCAACAATCTCATCTTCATCTAAAGTTCCACCAGCACATCTAATGCCACAAACAAGCTCATTTACTTTTGGCATAAATGTAGTGATATTCTCATCTTCATTCATCTTCAGGTTTTTGAATTTTCCTTTCAGACTTTGAAGCTTGGAACATTTAACATATTTGTCTCCTTTATGCAGAATTTCCAACTTTGACCAAATTTCATATGCAGTTTTTAAATCCATAACATTTGTCAACTCTGTATTAGATAAGGCACTTAGTAAGGCTTCTTTAGCTCAAAGATTATCTTCAGCATCTTTGATTTCATCTAGATTTGTTAGACCATTCTTTGGAGGAATATACTCTTTTATAGTCATGTTCCAATACTAAAATCCCATACATTGCAAGTGACATTCCATGAGGTTTTTCCAAAGAGTGTAGTTCATTCCATCAAACCTTAGACTATCCTTCTTTTAGGAAGACATCCTAGATCTCCTCAAGCAGTTAAGCTCTTTTAGAGGAACTTAGCTCTGATACCAATAATTGGTTTTAGAACAGACAACTGAGAGGGGGGGTGAATTAGTTGTCACCAAACCTTTTGATCTTAAAATCCTTAAATCCTCTTATATAATAATTATTTAATCATGAAAGCAAAATACAATAACTCAAGAGCAGAAACACATTCAACACATATGACACCAAGATTTTAATGTGGAAAACCTGGTTAAGGGAAAAACTATGGGGTGACTAACCCAAGATTATATTCTCTGTTAAAAGAATAAGAAGAACAAAAATGGCACTTGCCAATTAGGGCTCACTTCCCGAGCACACTGCTCACAAGAGGCCCACTGCCTACATGAGACACACTGTCTATAGAATAATATAAATATTACATACTTGAACTAGAGATTAGCATCTTCACCATGCTTGAGATAGTTCCATTTAGGCTCAACACTTCTACTCTGCTTTTAACTCCTTTCCTCTCTATCACTTTCTCATCACAACCACATGTATTTTGAAATGACTTCACAAATATTATTTGTACACTACATCAACTTTGGGATGATCATCAACGTTGGCACAACACATACTTTATTTTATTACAGAGCAATTACACAAATAAAACATTATTACAAAAACTTCATGTGCATCACTACCCTGTCGGCCACACATAATTGGGACTTCAATCTTCTTAGAGGACCATGCCACACTTCGTAAAACATCTTCAAGATCATCCTCAAAATGTGTAAAACATCTGGTCATCCAGGACTGGGAGAAACATCATAACCCAAAGGTAAATCTTCAGTTATGAGCTCTATCTTCAATGCGGACTGCCAACATGAACTGGACACTATCTAGAGACCCCTACAAGCTTGCCTGAAACACCAAGAACATCTACACCACTTCTGCTTACTAAAATCATTCTCATCTTCATCTGAAACCTTATGGACACAGTCGGTCATCACTGTCACATAAGAATAATTGCTTGCAGACCTCCAGACCATGAATCAATTGAGTTGTCAATTCACACTTGCTTCCCAAACATGCCACCAGATCCACAGAACAAGATATTGCATTTTTGGATCTCACCAGACCAATTTGTGTCACTCGGTCACTTCTAAATAACCTCCAGAACTAGTTTTACTTATATGGCTATAACTTCTCTAAATCTTTATGCGAATCTCTGAAATCTTTACAAAAGCACCTTTAGACATATATCTACAAACCCTTTGATGTGCATACTCTGATCTTCAACTGTCTGGAATCTTCACTTCATGGAACTTGACTGACTTTACTATTCTTCTTTGTTTCTAATAGGGCTAATTTTCTCAATATCCTTAGCACACAACTCATCCAATCCTTGACATCAATGCAACAGGAGTATGTTGACATCAATGCAAACACTAGTTAGGCCCATACTTGCAACAATATTTTTTATTAACTACTCGTGAAGTTAGAGGTTTGGAGAAGTCATAACTTTCTAATTGGTAGTTATTTCATGAAAGTTTGCCAAAAGCACAAGTCACAAGTTGTAACTAGTTTGTGAAAAGTTAGTTAAAAGGTTGGGGTTGTGAAAAATTATAGCTTATAACTTGGGAGTTATGAATTGAGGTTATGAAAAAGGAAAAGTCACAAGTTAAAAGTTAGTTATTATTTGTGAAAATCACTTCCAACATCGATGAAGCACTCTTTTATCATCGACTTATATGATCAATTTTAAAAGTTTCAATTTCCTTCGACAAAGTTATGGAAGTCTTCTAAGCTATAGATGAGTAGTTAATTAAAGGATGAGTAAAACTAGAAGTAGTAATTACAATACTTAATGACTAAAATCTGCACATGAATACAACTATTGAGAAGGCTTCAGAAACTTTCAAGGAAATGCAACTGGTGCGTGTAAAACTAGATTCCAAGACCTCTGCCAGCATCCTCCCAGCCCATGCCAAATTGTGAAGAAGAGTTTATAGTTGGAAATGCTTTGGCATGCAAAACATGGAAACACACAATATGCAAATGGCATAGCAAAATGTTTCAAAAAGAGGTCATTAATCAAATTACAGTAATTGTAGCATACACACAAAATGGATTCATTCAAAAGACTACAGAAGTGTCCAAGAAAATGTGTTTGGCAAATTCTCAACCTTTCCCAACAAACTCCAACCATACCAAATGAGATATTATAATGGGGTATGAACATCCACCAAAGCTTAATGAAGATATTGTAGTTGGAAACACTCTAGCAGGCATGCATACAAAATGTGGAAACAAAGCCAACACACTTGAACTATTTGACAGGCAGCCTCAAAGTATGGAATGTAATGATTGCAAGCTATACACTAAATGGATTTGTTGAAAAGGTTATAGAAACTTTCAAGCGAATGTAGGTATAAAGCCAAACCCCATAGCCTTCACATAGACAATGCCCGTGAACCATTTGAAGGAATGTTACAAAGAGATGTAACTTCATGGAATGCCATGATTACAAAGAATGCACAAAATGGTTTTGGTAGGTGTAAAACTAAAATGCTTAGCCCTTGCTAGCATCCTCCTTGCACAACAAGATAGAGGGCACATGAACTGTTTTACAAAGTACCTCAATGAAATGCATTCTCATGGGTTAGAATGATTGCAAGGGATGCACAAGTGAATTTGTTGAAAGAACTTTAGGAACTTTCAACTAAATGTAATTTGCATATGTGAAGTCAAGTTCCACAACAATCTCTATTATTCTCTCAATCTACCCTAAAATGGGAACATTAGAAAAGTATAAGGAAATCCATTTAAGCAAAGCAAAGGCAACATTTCCATTAGTTTTTGTTGTAGTTGCAACCGCCCTGGCATACATGTTTGCAAAATATGGAAACATAGGCAACACATGAAAGTTATTTTACGGCATGTATCAATGAGAAGTTGTCTTGTGGACCACAATGATTGAAGGATATATGTATTAAATGAAGATGATGAATACATTTCCACATATAGATATCCATAAAAACATAAAAACAACATGAAATTTAGGCTATCAATGGTGTTCACCATCACCATGCTATCGTGGAGTGTTTTAGATTTTAGAAGATGGATGGGTGATGATCTCTAACATACAAGGAATGCTATTTGTTATGTTGTAGGTTACATGGTCAAAGCCACTGTCCTCCTTTTCACATATGCAAAATACTTGAGTATTTCTAAGTAGGTGGTTTGGTGTGAGAACATTGCAGTAACTCTTATCAGAATAAGAACTATTGCAAGTAGATAGGTTGATTGCATTTTGAGAGGTAATCAGCTACAAACATCATACATGATGGGATAGTGGCAATATTTGGTAAGCTTGCCCATATCTCACATATTATGGACTTCATTATGAATTTACAAGTCTAGAGGGTTGTGTATCACGTGTGGAGTCACATTATGGGAATTTTATCTTCATGCTCTATGAGTATAGGCAAAAGAAAACATAGCAAAATGGATCAATCTACTGGGAATACTATTCTGTAAGATGAATGTTTTGTTTATGGGTATCAATCTAGACATCTCTTGCCTCATGAAGAAAGCAACTCAATGCCCCAATCAAACTCTTCAACATTCCTATATAATTTTAAAAGAAATGTCATAAAGCATGAGTCTTGTGTATAAGCTTCTTGTAATAATAGATCTAATAGTGGATGTTTTACAACCTTTGATGAATAACAATCAAGATAAAATTTCTAAAGATGGTGAATTTAAACACCATAAGGGACCTTGAATGATGTAGAAAGGATACTTAAAGTTATGAAAAGAAAGAGGATTAAAAAGATTCTTAGATATGATTGTAATTAGAGAAGAACAATGTGTAGCATTATTTAGACTATGCCTATTGTGCTGATGTCGTCAGTTAAAGACTTGTTAATTTCTAGTTCATATTTTGTATATGCAAACATAGGAGTCTAAGATTCAAGTATACAGAGGGGTCATCAACATTCGGTGAGGTTTGACCCCCAAAATGAAGTTGATAGAGGTGGAAAATAACTTGGTGAAATTCGTAACTTGAAATTCACAAGTTTTTAGTTACCTTTTTGTAAAAGTGACTTATATCACTCGTTGTAACTAAAAGTTAGAAAATGGGCTTGGTTTCTAGAAAAGTTAGGTTAAATCTAACAAAAATAAAGCTTATTTTTAAATCATTGTATTTCAAAAAGGTAGTTGAGGTAGTTACAAAGTGGTTACTAGGTGGTTACCAAATGTAAGCCTATAAATACAAGGCTATTTCAAATGTAAAAGGGGGGGGACTTTTAGGAAGAGACTTTTGAAGAGGGGAACTTTTTAGAGATATTTGAGCTCATACTTTGAACATAGGAGCGTTTGAAATTGTATAATTTTGAAAAGATAATAAAGAGTGCATTTGGTTCATGTGTTTCAATGTTCTTCTGAATTATTATTACTAATTCTTCGTATGTCGAGTTAGTGATCTCTTTTTTCTATGTGAAATCATTAGTCATCTTTTAAAGCATATATAAACCATGAAATTGATGTAAAGAAACACATCCACTTCTCGGTATCTTGATTTAAATGTGTTGATAAACTATGTCTTCGTATGTTGAGATCCATGCATTATCCTTCTTTCATCAATGTTGTGTTTTAGAACATATATTATTGTGAAATTCATCATAGAAGTTTAGGAACATAGTCTCTAGCATTTGTGGTGGAATCCCCTCATAATCTATCATAAATCTATGAAATCCCAGTCGGTATTCATGCATCTACCACTAGGGTTTCTATAATTCATTTTCCTTTAATTTTCCTTTACCTTTGGTATTTCTAGTTAAAATACCACAAAACCCCATATTTTGATCATACGAGGGAGCTGCCCCTCTCAAACGCAGAGGAAGATCATTGCTCTGTCGCGATCTCTCCAACTGTTGGTTAGTTCATTGCTACTTTTCAGGCAAAATAGAGTCATTCTTGAGAATTCATTTGCAGTGACCAATCTATTTACCAATAGATTTTTGGAGACTCTACTGGGGGAAATTGAAATTGAAGTCCTGGTGCATATTTATTCCTCACAAATTTTAAGGTACTTCATTGAAGAAGGAAGTCAGCGATTCTGTAGAAATTTGAAGATGGTTTGGTATCGAGGAAGGAATGATAGTGATGATAGTAATGATGAAGACTTTTCTTCTTCTACATCTCCATTGCAGAATAATCAGGTATTTGATGATCCTAAACAAGTGGTAATATGCAGTTTCAGCCCAATATGGGGCATCTATCTTTGCTTCAAACCTTGTGAAAGATTGAACAAAGGAATGGGAAAGATACATGTTTTCTTGCTTGTAGCCATGAAGATACCCATGTTCATGAAGAAGTTACATCTAGTGAGGAATCTCGTACTACAATGCACCCTTTGTAAAGAGAGGACAATAGTTCAAAGATAGAAAATTTTCTTACAGAAGTGTCTTCTCATGGAGTAATTGATGGATGTGAGAGTAAATTAGAAATTTCAGCTGACATGTACATGCAATCAAGGCTTGAGCATGAAGATTCTAGAACTATTTCCCCTCCTCAAGATTCTTCTTCTCCTGGGTGTTGTACTTCAATCAATAATCCTTTTTGGGTGGATTCATTAAAGAATTTGCAAAGCTATGTTCAAGAAGGAGAAATTATTGTGATGCAGGATCAAAAGGAAGAAGTCAAAGACA
The DNA here is from genome assembly GCA_027924645.1 of Cunninghamia lanceolata. Taxonomy (NCBI): domain Eukaryota; kingdom Viridiplantae; phylum Streptophyta; class Pinopsida; order Cupressales; family Cupressaceae; genus Cunninghamia; species Cunninghamia lanceolata. Next base: position 3,864,096 of record BSBN01000165.1, on the reverse strand, counting down.
TCAACCACTTCAAGATTGATGACAAGGTTGATACAAAATGTATGCAAGATGTAGTTGATGAGAAGGTAGCCTCAAATTTAAACTGCTTCTTGGAATGCCTAGTGGAGATTATGGAAATCAAAGAAAAAGAATTTGGATCCTTGAAGGAGCATGAAGGCATTAATAAGCAGCCAAGAAAATTCCAAATTATTTCAGCCTACTATCCAGAGGTACCAAAATTAGATTTTCTTTATTTTGGAAATCCTTCATTTGCTACTCCATCTAAATTTGAAGAAGATTTGCATCACCCAGCCATAGATTTGCATCGTCAAAATTGTATTCATAGGCTTGAGATTGTAATACTTTAAATAATTCTAGAAGAAGTGATTCACAACATGCAAGAGGATGTTATAGGTTTTCTTGATTCAGACATCTTCTACGAGGAGCATTTGTTCCAATTCAATGTCTTATCTAGAGGAGTTGCATATGCCAAAGATTGTAGAGTTTCTATTCAAAGCATCAAGCCGCAACTAAGTATAATAACGCTCCATCTTTTCTTCCATTTAGGCATCTATTTCTCCCTACTGATAAATGGTTTTGTATGATCATCTTGGAGTAGATTAAGGTAGGAAATCACCTTCCATGTACATAGGTTAATTAGGTGTTTTGATTGTGTCTATCTTGTTTTAGTTTCTATTGGTTTTCATCATTTGCCTCATCTCTGTGTGTCTTTGTCATTTGTCCTTTAGTCTCATTTGAGTCTCCTTGTTCCTCTTGTACATCATGTTATCTCCTGACTCTACCCACCTAATGGATAAGGAATGTTTTTCAAACCAAAGATTCTAGGTTCATCCTATGTCCTTTATAGTCCTTTTCCCTAGTTAGAGCCAATTGTAGGCCTCATTTTCAACTTACCAAATTTTAAAATTTTGTGTCAAATGATTATGCTGAGTTTCCTCTAGTCACAAATTCTCTTAAGTGTCATGTTGATTTCTATTTTGAAGGAGTTGTTTGTCTGTTTCAGCCAATGTCCTAGAAGTAGTTCAGCTATGAGCAAAATCACAAAAACAATTAAATTTCAAAATCTACAATGTCTGGAGAGAAATCCTTTGACATGAACATTTCTATGTCTATTTCACCTAATATGGCAAATTTTTAGGCTCATATGGCTTCTGGTTTGCGAGATATTAAAACTTGAAATTCTCCACTGATAATTTGTGAAAATAATTAAATCATGGTTTTTGTAAGGGTTGGAGTAGAATCATCTGATAGGGAGATTTATAATGTTATTATGGATAATGTGACAAGGTTTCATGACAATCTGACATTCCAGTTGAAAGTTATGAACTTTTTGCCATTTCTCGTGCTTGCACAGTTAACTGGGTCAACACATTTGCAATGGAGTTCATAGAAGAAGGAAAAATGTTTCACTTGTTTGTGTAAAGTTATTTTGATATTTTCTAGGTTAGATCAAAGATCAACTCTATATGCATGGATCCAGGTTCACAAGTTGCAAATTCACCTAAGTCAAAAAGGTATCACTTATGAATTTGGCTAAGTGGAGAGTTTGCTTTAAAAAGCAAGTTATTATCGGCCTACTTAGAAAAAAATGAAAGTGGTAAGCAACTTTTAGTTTTAGCTAACTTGATGCAACTTAGAAATTTTCACAAGTTTCCAACTTGTGAATTTGGCTAACTCAATGGAAAGAACAAGTTATATTTTTTATTAACTACTCGTGAAGTTAGAGGTTTGGAGAAGTCATAACTTTCTAATTGGTAGTTATTTCATGAATGTTTGCCAAAAGTACAAGTCACAAGTTGTAACTAAGTTGTAAAAAGTTAGTTAAAAGGTTGGGGTTGTAAAAAATTAGAACTAATAACTTGGGAGTTATGAATTGAGGTTATGAAAAAGGAAAAGTCACAAGTTAAAAGTTAGTTATTATTTGTGAAAATCACTTCCAACACTGACGAAGCACTCTTTTATCATTAGCTTATATGATTAGTTTTAAAAGTTTCACCCTCCTCCAACAAATTTATGGTTCACCCTCCTCCAACAAAGTTATGGAAGTCTTCTAAGTTGCTGATGAGGAGTTAATTAAAGGGTGACTAAAACTAGAAGTAGTTATTACAACTACTTAATAACTAAAATCTACACACGAATACAACTGTTGAGAAGGCTTCAGAAACTTTCAAGGAAATGCAACTGGCAGGTGTAAAACTAGATTCCAAGACCTCTGTCGACATCCTCCCAGCCCGTACCAAATTGTGAATAAGAGTTTATAGTTGGAAATGCTCTGGCATGCAAAACATGGAAACACACAACATGCAAATAACATAACAGAATGTTTCAAAAAGCGGTCATTAATTAGATTATAGTAATTGTAGCATACACACAAAATGGATTCATTCAAAAGACTATAGAAGCACTCAAGAAAATGCGTTTGGCAAATTCTCAACCTTTCCCAACAAACTCCAACCATACCAAATGAGATATTTATAATGGGGTATGAACATCCACCAAAGCTTAATGAAGATATTGTAGTTGGAAACCCTCTGGTGGGCATGCATGCAAAATGTGGAAGTAAAGCCAACGCACTTGAACTATTTGACAGGTAGCCTCAAAGTATGGAATGTAATGATTGTAATCTATACACTAAATGGATTTGTTGAAAAGGTTATAGAAACTTTCAAGCAAATGCAGGTGTAAAGCCAAACCCCACAGCCTTTGCATAGACAATGCCTATGAACCATTTGAAGGAATGTTGCAAAGAGACGTAACTTCATGGAATGCCATGATTACAAAGAATGCACAAAATGGTTTTGGCAGGTGTAAAACTAAAATTCTCAGCCCTTTCCAGCATCCTCCTTGTACAACAAGATAGAAGGCACCTGAACTGTTTTACAAAGTACCTCAATGAAATGTATTCTCATGGGTTAGAATGATTGCAAGGGATGTACAAGTGAATTTGTTGAAAGGACTTTAGGAACTTTCAACTAAATGTAATTTGCAAATGTGAAGTCAAGTTCCACAACCATCTCTATTATTCTCTCGGTCAGCCCTAAAATGGGAACATTAGAAAAGTATAAGGAAATACATTTAAGCATAGCAAAGGCAACATTTCCATGAGTTTTTGTTGTAGTTGCAACTGCCTTGGCATACATGTTTGCAAAATATGGAAACATAAGTAACACATGAAAGTTATTTTATGATATGTATTGATGAGAAGTTGTCTTGTGGACCACAATGATTAAAGGATATATGTAATAAATGAAGATGATGAGTATATTTCCATGTATAGATATCCATAAAAACATAAAAACAACATGAAATTTAGGCTATCAATGGTGTTCATCATCACCATGCTATCGTGGAGTATTTTGGATTTTAGAAGATGGATGGGTGATGATCTCTAACATATAGGGAATGCCATTTGTTGGGCTGTAGGTTACTTGGTCAAAGCCACTGTCCTCCTTTTCACATATGCAAAATACTTGAGCATTTCTAAGAAGGTGGTCTAGTGCGAGAACATTGCAGTAACTCTTATCAGAATAAGAACTATTGCAAGCAGATAGGTTGACTGCATTTTGGGAGGTAATTAGCTACAAAAGTCATACATGATGGGATAGTGGCAATATTTGGTAAGCTTACCCATATCTCACATATTATGGACTTCATTATGAATTTACAAGTCTACAGGGTTGTGCATCACATGTGGAGTCACCTTATGGGAATTTTATCTTCATGCTCTATGAGTATAGGCAAAAGAAAACACAAAGCAAAATGGATCAATCTAATGAGAATACTATTCTGCAAGATGAATGTTTTGTTTATGGGAATCAATCTAGATATCTCTTGCCTCATGAAGAAAGCAACTCAATGCCCCAATCAAACTCTTCAACATTCCTATATAATTTTGAAAGAAATGTCATAAAGCATGAGTCTTGTGTATAAGCTTCTTGTAATAATAGATCTGATAGTGGAAGTTTTACAACCTTTCATGAATAACAATCAAGATAAAATTTCTAAATTTGGTGAATTTGGACACTGTAAGGGACCTTGAATGATGCAGAAAGGATACTCAAAGTTATGAAAAGAAAGAGGATTAAAAAGATTTGTAGATATGATTGTAATCAAAGCGGGAAAATGTGTAGCATTATTCAGACTATGCCTATCATTCTAATGTCGTTAGTGAAAGACATATTATTTTCAAGTTCATATTTTGTATATGCAAACATGGTGCATGAATCTAAGATTCAAGAATATAGAGGAGTCATCAACATTCGGTGAGGTTTGACTGCCAAAATGGAGCTGATAGAGGTGGAAAGTAACTTAGCAAAGTTCATAACTTGAAATTCGCAAGTTTTTAGTTACCTTTTTGTAAAAGTGACTTATATCACTCATTGTAACTAAAAGTTAGAAAATGGGCTTGGTTTCTAGAAACGTTAGGTGAAACCTAACAAAAATAAAGCTTGTTTTTAAATAATTGTATTTCAAAAAGGTAGTTGAGGTAGTTACAAAGTGGTTACTAGGTGGTTACCACATGTAAGCCTATAAATACAAGGCTATTTCAAATGTAAAAGGGGGGGGGGGGCTTTCAGGAAGAGACTTTTGAAGAGGGGAACTTTTCAGAGACCTTTGAGCTCATACTTTGTACAAAGGAGTGTTTGAAGTTGTATAATTTCAAAAAGATAATAAAGAGTGCATTTGGTTCGTATGTTCCAATGTTCTTCTGAATTATTATTACTAATTCTTCGTATGTCGAGTCAGTGATCTCTTTTGTCTATGTGGGAATCATTAGTCATCTTTTAAAGCATATATAAGCCATGAAATTGATGTAAAGAAATACATCCACTTCTCAGTATCCTGATTTGAATGTGTTGATAAACTATCTCTTCATATGTCGAGATCCATGTGTTATCCTTCTTTCATCAATGTTGTGTTTTAGAACATATATTATTGTGAAATTCATCATAGAAGTTTAGGATCATAGTTTCTATCCTTTGTGGTGGAATCCCATCATAATCTATCCTAAATCTGTGAAATCCTAGTCAGTATTCGTGTGTCTACCACTAGGGTTTCTATAATTCATTTTCCTTTAATTTTCCTTTACCTTTGGTATTTCTAGTTAAAATACCACAAAACCCCATATTTTGATCATACGAGGGAGTTGCCCCTCTCAAATGCAGAGGAAGATCATTGCTCTATCATGATCTCTCCTGCTATTGGTTAGTTTGTCACTGCTTTCTGGGAAAAATAGAGTCATTCTTGAGAATTTATTTGTAGTGACCAATCTGTTTACCAACACAGCAAAGAGCAGGGCACTGGACTTGGGCACCCACTCTTTTGTCCCTGACTTTTCTACCTTGGATCCTTGAAAATAGGTACTTTATGATTTGTCATTTTACTTCCCTCTGCAAGAGATTTTTCTATAATTCATCTATTTACTGTCGTATTTGCAAAATTAGGGTTTTAATGGTTAATTAAGCATAGGAGAAGGAAAACTGATAATTAAACACCCTAATCCAAGCTTCCCTACATTTGTAAGTGACCAAGGACCTATTAGTGCTCTACCACTCAATTTGAAGGTCCTTGAATGTAATAGGTGAAAGGAGGATTTAAACAATAAACAAAACAAATCCAATTTTCCCCTAAACATATGGGTTCTCTCATTATTTCATCTAATGTAGCATGTGTCTCTTCTCTACATGAAAATTGATATTGAGCATGGCCTCTAATCCAGTTCATTCTTCTTCATCTATCATCACATTGTGATTACCTCTAGTATTGTTATAAAATGGCATAGTATAGAGTCCACCTCTCTATCTTTCTTTAATGTACTTTATCATGAGGCTTTCACACCTCCCTTCTTCTATTATGTTGCTACCCACTATGTGGCATCTATAGAATTCTTTGTTTTCTTGTTTCCATTCTTGGTGGTACAATCTCATGTGCAACCATATTTTATTTTTTGGTAACAACACAATATTCTTTTTCATGGTTTTCCTCACCCATATTTTTGGGGGCAAAGACAACATTTTCTATGGGTGTGCATTCCTTTCTAAGGATCTCACCTTTTCTTTCTTGCCCTTTTATTTAGCTTAAAATGTTTGCATATTATACATGCTCTTCTAGCATGAGCATCTCTACATGCACCTTTATTTATTTGCATCCTCTGAGCTGTAGCTTATTAATTCACCTCCTTGTGGTGTTGTTTATTCAATGCTCCCTAAAGCATTAACTCCTTGTGGTGTTGGTGTTTAATACACTTTTGAGGCATTAATTTTTGAAGAGCTCTTTGAGGCTTTCATCTTGGTACGCTCCTTGAGGCATTGGTAGTCTATGATCACCTAGTATAATACAACTTACTAGTCTATAATCCATGTAGCCTATGAGCCACATAACATAATATAACTTTCTAGCCTATGTGATTCATATGACCTAACTTTCTACACCCATGGTCACCTAGCATAATGCAAATTTCTAGTTCATGATCCATGAGGGTATTGTGATTCACATGACCCCTAGTGACAAAGCAAGATAGCATTTGAGTCATGTACTCTTCTTCATTCATATTCATTATTTCCTTGTCTATTTGTATGTATTCCCTTGTTGAAGAAATAAATCAACTCATTATATTCTTCTATATCTATTTAAGAATTCTTCTAGTTGTAGTTTTCTTTATTTTTATTGTATTTTGGGGATAACGCATAGTATTGAGACAACCTTTCACATTGAGGTCTCTTTCACTTTGCTAACTCAAAATTTTTCTTTGCTTGCTATGTGTTTTTCTCTTCTATGTATGTGTTGATTATGTTTATATATGTTTGTGATGTTCTAACATAGTGGTTTTGTAGCTTTTTACTTGCTAACACTATTAGCTTATAGGTTTTTGTTGTTTAATGTACTTGTTTCATAGGTTCTTAGCCTATGGGCTTGATCCCTCTACTTGAAGAGCTTTGCATCCTATACATTATCCTTTTGGTTTTGTGATGTTATTTACTTTTAGTATTTTTCTTTTTGTAGGAGTACAATCAACACTGAGAGGGGGGTGAATCAGTGTTGTATAAATTTTAACCTTTTGCAAAATTTATCTTATCTTACAAAACAAAAGAGGAAGACACATGAGACTACTAATAAAAAAGGATATAAACAACACTTCAGTAAATCATACACACATATAGAGAAGATCAATATGAATTAGGACACAAGATTTGCACGAGTAGAAAACCCTCTAGGGGTAGAAAAACCACTCCAAAACTGCCTCACTGGTTACAATGTTTAGAAGCACCAACTTCAAGGAGCACCAACCCCTAATTCAAACTCAAATTAAAATCAAGAATTCATAGGGTTTCTCTATTTCAATATGAATCACTTCTTCTTTTACATATGTCTGTCATATCATCATACAACTCAAATCAATCTGCATACTAGTCTCAGTATCTTTTTTTAATCAATTCATAATTCATTCACCTGATTATCTCTGCATACCAATTCACCTGATGCAATCAATTGCATATTGTCTTTATGATGATCTTGTCAATCTCTGTATCTGATTCAGTTTATCTCTGCACAATTAATTTCATATTATCCTCCAATCTGTGTCATTCAAGTTGTCTTCAATTTTTCATATCAATTCACATCCATTTCAACTATATTATCAAATTAATTCATCATTGATCTGCACACACACCCTCATTTACATCATCTGTATATATATGGATTTCAAACAAAAAGACCTTTCAAATTCAACTTTTTCTTGCAAAGAAAAATATTTTCATATTCCTCTGTGCATTTTCAACTCTTCAATAACCCCTTCAAATTCAATTTGCAAAAATAACTCTTCACCAAATTGTCAATCTACAAAGAATAAATCAAACTTCTCTACAATAAAAAATTTGTACTTAGAGAGAATAAAATCTCTTTCAAACATTATCTCTATCTACAAAGACAATTTCATCTTCATATGCAAAAATAAAATCAATCTCCTGCAATAAAACTTTTCACCTTTTCTTCAATAAATTTCTCACACAAAAAAAATATTTTTAGATCCTCTTCTCAAAAATTCTCTACATAAAAAAATTTTCAACTTCTTCTATGAAATCTTAATCTACCTCTGAAAGAAAATAGAAAACTCCTTCATTAAAAAAAATCATCTTCAAACAAGAATTCTCTCTATGAATTCATTAATTCATTCTTCAAAATCATTCATTCCAATCCGCCCTCTTCATCTTCCCCTATATACAAATTCCGTAAAAGAATTCCTTGTCAAAAAAATGCTTTTCAAGAAACTTCTACATACGGTTTTTAAAAAAAAAACTTCTAATAAAAATATCCTTTTAGATAGGCTCAAACATAATAACTTTTGCCATGAGGAAGATATAGTCTTAAAAATAGAATGGAAACTGCCATAAAAAAACTCCTTAGAATCTTCTTATAAAAGACTAAAAATAGCCTTTGAAAAATCCCACTTAAATGTAGTTTTAAAGTTCTTGATGTCTCAATGACCTCAAATATAAGTTCGAGAGGAGAAGGCTCAAGTTTGAATACCACACATTGATTTTGACTTGTGCGCCTTTTGAAGTTTCAAATAAGGCCGTTGATGTAATTTGGGCGCCCATCGAGCACAAGAAGAAGACTAGTTCTTCAGGTTATGGCTAGCAAAGGGGCTGGTCTTCATATGATACCGATACCCATAAGTGATGACTTAAGTCATCCTTAACCTGCACTTCCCGATCACCACATAAACATAACATAAAGTGCAAAATGGTTGACGGGTAGGTTAGAGTTAAAAACAATGTATCTAAAGCACTTGACAAAGGGTTTAAAATAGGACTTAAGCCCATTAATATCTGCAGAGGCGCAAAAGAAGATCACAAGATATACTTTTTCTTTAACATTAGAAACCTCCATCTAAACATCAGAACCCTTAACACTAGAGATCATTAACACCCTTAATCACTTAACACTATAAATGCTTCATAGATATCATTAATTGATGATGATATGAATTATGCTAACCCTTGTCATGTGATACTAACACAACCTTGATGCATAGTATGCAGAAGATACAAAAAAACATAAAGACTATTGATTTCACTAAAAGTAAGAAGATCACTGATTGCCACTCCCACTGAAACACACCTAGATACCAAGTCATAATGCCAACATGAAATGTGAAGACCAACTAACCTTGCTAACACAATAATCAACTTTTGATATGAGAACAAGAACCCAAATTGTAGTATAAATCCCTCCTATTTCATCACTGCTAATATTATGAGCACCTAACACCTTCATAATACTAGATGACATCATAACTCTGATTCTTATTTGAAATAACTCTTGACAACTCTTGACTTGGATATTGAACATCATGATGATCCTGATAGAATCTTATCATTGCAACTTTGTCATGCTTGAAGATATCCTAACTTGAAGATATCCTAATTGAATCAATGTTATGTCTATGAAGATTAAGAATATAAGACAACACAAACAAGTCCTCTTGTGAACACACTGCACCATGACATCATCCTACAAATAATATCAAGACATCTTAATCAAGCACATTCTTGATGAACCTTTTTGACATCAATGACAACCTATTTCCATCACTTCTTACTTTAGCATGCATATTCACATAGTGTCATTATCCTGCTAAAGTGGGGGCTAAATTTAGCATAAAAAATTGCATACTCTTGCAATTTCATGCTATATTTTGGACTTTCTTTAGTGTCCATTCTCTTAGTCTATTTGTAGGCTCATTTTAACCCTTGCATTAGCCTATTTACTCTAATAGTGCTTAGGCCTTCTTTCCAGTGTTGTCTTTTCATCAAGTTTTTTCATCACTTTTGTGTTATCCATGTGATGTTCTTGTGTCTAATTGTTTTTTAGCGTAAACTATCTAGACACTAGTGCTTCGTGCAGATGTTCATGCAGTGTGCTAGCATCTTGCGACAATTTTGTGTTTGGTAGTTGTTTTTGAGCATTCCTCCACATGGAATTTTCAAAGGTTGACCAAAGGTAATAGATCAAGATGAATCTAAATGGCTCTTCAACCTCTTCCTCTTCCCTCCTCTCTCTTTTTCAATCTCTCTTTTATTTTTTCATTTTTTCTTTTGGCTCTCTTTGCAACCTTTGTATGCTATAGTTTTCTACAACTCTCTATAGTTTGCTACAACACTCTTCTTTCAATTCCCTTTCTCTCTTTGGCTTCTTCAAGCCCCCATAGGTGGTATTTTTACTTTCCTTGTTTTATTACAAGTATTTTTTTGTTGTGGCCTTGAGCACCTTGGGATCCTCACATCCCTTTTATTTCCTTTATTCTAGTTTTTACTATTTGTACAATCACAACTCTTAGCATTCCCATACACATTTGGGATAGGAACATTCATACTATTTTTCCTCTTATCTATCTTGGTTATTGTGGAGGTTGAAAGACCAAAGAAGGGGTTTGACTTGAAGGTAAACCCCTAAACAACCCCAACATTTTTGCCTTGTCTTAAACTATAGGTACTTGGGAAGCATTCAACTGCATGGCGATTTTCTAGTATTCTTCTCTTCTCTTGTCCATTGTTTCATTTAATTTTATTTAGTTAATTTATCTTTGTTATTTATAATTTTGTTATAATTTGGTACCTTTTCATTGTCTCCCCTTTTCTAGTTTTATAGATTTGGGTGAGTTTCTGGATTGGATTTCTTGTATTCTAGAAGCTATTTAATTTTTTAGGATTTATGGAAGACAACACTTAACACAAACATCCACACGATGCACTAGCATCCAAGGTAGTGGATTTCTCCTTCTGGCTGTAGGTTCCTCTCTTCACCCTGTTTTTAGCTCTATAACTTGTTTTTGGAAATTATACTTTAGTTTTCTATAAGTTTGTGTTTTCTATTCTGTAACATTAGAAAATGTCCCCTTGGGGGCTTTTCCCTCATAAGGTTTAGCTCCCGGGTCTTTAGCATACATTTAGGACATCTTAGTTCATATTTTGGCATCCCGATGGCATGAGTCCTAGGTTTCATGGCAAAGTGGACCTAGGAGGACCCCTTTACCTTAACCCTACCCAAAATAGGGGGGAGGACTTGGGCGCTCATTCCCTAGTCCTACCCTATTTTGGGTCAGGCCCAAAATTTAAGTGTCAGTTTATGACTATTATTTGGTCCTTTTGCTGACATGGTAAGTTTTGATTTTTGAAGTCTTGGCGGAAGTGCTTGTAGTTGCATATAAAAGCATGTTTAGGCATTCATTTGTACACTAGATGATTACTAGCAAGCTATTGTTTTCTCAAGGTGATTCAAGGCTTTCATTATGTTGCAAGAGTAGACTTGTCTATTTTGTGTGTTGATATTTGTAGATTTGTGCATTAATTTCCTCATGGAATGAAGAGCTTCTTCCTCCCATGAGAGCTTCACTACAAGGTGACATAATATCGTGTTTTCATCATTGATTCCTTTGGTTTTTTCCTCTGCCTCACAAGGGCATGCACTCTTTATCTAATAACGGTGTTCAAAGACTTAAGTGTCCTCTGGGGCTTGACTAAGGCAAGCCTCTAAACACCACAACCCCCAAACCAAGTCTTGTGATTGCAGGTTATAGGTGTCATATTTGGGAAAAGTGGAGTTGTGAGAAGGATTGGAAGGCATCAAGGATTTAGGATCTAAAGAAAAATAGGACACAGGAGCACTTCCAGGACTTGGGCACTCGTTCTAGTGTCCTCCGCATTTGAGTTTTGGGAAATAGAAGTTACAGGGCTGATTAGTGTCGAAAGGAGGTCTAGATTCTACAAAGAAATTGGTACCTTGGACTTGGGTGCCCTCTCCACTGTCCCCAACTATTCTACTTCAGAACCCTAAAAATAGGTACTCTGTGATTTGGTATTTAACTCCTGTCTGCAAGATCTTTTTCTATTATTCATCAATTTGTTGTCATATTTGCATAATTAGGGTTTTAATGGTCAATTGAGCATAGGAGAAGGAAAATTGATAATTAAATTCCCTAATCCAAGTTTCCCTACATTTACAAGCAAGCTAGGGTATGATAGTGCTCACCACTCGACCCTAGATCCTTGAGTGTATAGTGGAGAGGCATATTTAAACATCTAAAATCTATAACATTAACAAATCTAATTTTCCCCTAAACATTTTGGTGAACCCATGTTTTTGGACTTAAATTGCAACTTACTGAGTGTGTGTCTTCAAATTTGGATTGATTTCATTCATTGATATAGTCATTCATTTTATTGCATTGAGAAAAATTCAAAAAAATTGAAAAATTTGGAAAATACAAAAAAATTGCATTGTTTGTCTTACTAAATTGCATCAATCCTTTCTAAATTTTCCTAATTCATGATTTTTGCGTTAGATCTGATATAAACTATAGAAAATCTCAAAAATTCAGAAATTTTCATTGCATTTTCATTATTAATTTGCTAGGTTTTTGTAGAAATTTTGACAATTTTCATATAACCTAGTAATTCCAAAATCTAGGGTTAGTAGGCAAAATCTTTTCTTAAATTTTTCTACTAATTTTAGAGGCACATTCAAATTTTAATTTGGCTATAGCCTTGCATTTAGATTTAAAATATTTGCATTTTTGCATAGAAAATTTTAACAAAAACTAGCAATTTTGATGCATTTTCATTAAATTTGCATAGGCATTTTGCATGTTCAAGCTTGAAAATCATTTTCATATCTGAGAGTATTTAATTCCCATAATAAATAAGACTTCAAAACATTCACATAGCATTTTTCCCCAAGATCTCAAACCTAGGGCTTCGAAAACAACGATTTTCACTAAATTTGGCCCTATTGACTCTATAAACTTGCACCATAAGTGTGTTGTGAAAGGTATTTTGACATTAATTTGTTGTTATTAGGGTAATAATTTTCTTCCCCTCATAAAAATATTCACAAAACCCTTTTATCAGGCTCTTGTAGTGAAAATTTTGCAAAAAACTATACATTTTGGCTATTTTTGCCCTAGGGTTTGACCTAGTTTGCACTCCAAGTGTGTTGTGATCAATTTTATGGATTGAGGTGACTGATATCATTGATATTATTTTTTGTATCTCCTGAGATTCATTACAACACCTCCTCTGCTAGGTCTTGGAATTGAAAAATCGTGAAAAATAGCCTATTTTTGCTATATTTTAACTAGGATTCAACCTTAAGTGGCACTAAAAGTGTGTTGTGTTGGGTATTTTTGCATCAACTAGCTGTTATTACTGATAATATTTTCTTTCCATCATCATTTTATTCACAACACCCTTTGTTATGCCGTTTTGCATTGAGTTTTGGTGAAAAAACGCACCTATTTTAACATATTTTCACTATATTTCGACTTGGCATTAACTTAAAATCACATCAAGATTGTGTTGAGAAGGATACTTTTTCTATTTTGGACTGATATCATAAATATAACTTGCTTCCCTTGACTGAAATCATTACAACACCCTTTGGTTCATTCATTTGCATTAAAAATTTACAAAAACCAAGCATTTTAGGCCATTTTTGCATACAGTTTTGTACTTGTCTTTGACATACTTTTGAGAAAACTTCAAAAATGTGATTTTGTATCTCATTATGACATCTTCATTTTATTCATCTTTGAAATCTTTGCATGAGTATATCCTAGATTTTGACAATTTCTCCAATTTCACTAATGAGAATCCTCATGTTCTAGAACACATAGCTTCTGCAAGTGGTATTGATGTTTCTATATGTTCTACATATGAGCTGCAATTACTTTGTTATACACATGATTTTAATAGCTTCACACTATTCATAGGAGCATATTCTTTGATATTAGAAGATCTAACTAAATTCGTCAATAAGAATACTCGTGAGAAAGATAGCTTTAGTAATTCCATTATTCTCCTTGGCCAAGATGAAGCATTGGTGAATGAAGAGATCCCTTTAACAAAGGACATTCCATGGGTTGACAATGAGCATTCATTTAAAAATAATCATAATCCTATCCTAGTGCATGAAACCTTTATGGATCATCTTATCAACCTTCTTCCTTTAGTTGATTGTTCACACACCTTGGATTTCACTAAGGAAGAAAAGACCTTTAATGTCCTTCCTTTGTTTGAGTATTCATGTCATTTGGACATCACTAAGGATGTAGCACTAGTGGATGAGGAGAAGTCTCTCACATTAAATCCCTCAAGGATGGATGTTGAGATCATTCAAAATAATTTGCTTCTCCCACCACCTAAGAGGATAGTGAATAAGTATACCAATGAACTCCAACAAGAGCACATTCCACCTAACATTGAGTCAAACCAAGAAGCATTTAAGAATGAACAAAAGAATAATTACAATGACTTGGCAATGGTACCTTGTGTTTGCAATTGGAAAGAAAATAATTTAATTGTTGATGATTTCTAGCACGAAGATCCTACAGGTAAGTATCTCTAACCCTTTATCTCTCTCGTAATGTGCTTCCCTTGTGATGTGTTATATGTTGTTTAGGCCTCCTGGAATGACCTCAGATTCTCCTGTAAGGTTTGGGATTCCAGGAAACCACCTCTGTTGTGACCTTCTTCTATTTGTATCATCATTCTTCTATATTGCTTCTCTCTCTGATTTCATTGTTAAGTGTTGTGTCTTATGGACATAGCATCATGGTTGGTGAACCGGGGGGCACCCTCCTATGTGAATGTCCCTAAGACACTTGTTTCTCCTCTCTTATTTATTGTTTCCCTTCCTCTAGTGTTTCCATCTAATGGGCAAATGATGACAAACATTTATACTGATGTGGACCTAGTGTCCCTTTTGAGAGCAATCAACAAATGGACTTAGTTCCTAATATGATGATGGGGTTATATATCTTATCTGACGCTTGGCTAGTGGAAGCACTCTTGCTTTCCATGTAGTGAATTTAATGATGTTTGTATCACATTTATAAACCTTAACAATACTGCTACTCCATGCACCTTTGTTTGCTTTTGAATCTAGCCTTGGTGGTACTCGATTTAGAGAGCTTCATGATATAGCCCTACAGTTATCCTCGAACTCTGAATTCATTGTATAACCTTGGCTCTTTATGTGGTTAATGATATGTAGTGATGTTGTTGTTTATCATTATTTTGTAGACACTAACATGTTTCTTGTAGGGATGTGTTTGTGGGAACATTTGGTGATCGTAAAGTATATGTCACATCTAGGGGACATGGGCTCTGTGAAAGTTGATGTTCCCTTGTGTGTTTTCTTCCTACCTTAACATTTTTTATATCGATAACTAATATCAACCACCTTAAGGTGGGGGCATATATAAAGTAAGTTGTCTATTGTAGATGTTAGCAATGTACTTGTCCTCAGGTGTAGGCTAGTACGATGAGTACTTCCTACATCTTGAGTTTGTTTTCAATCAATCTATCTATCTATTGCGTATACCTCCTTATCACTATAAGGCATCTCCATGATGCAGGTGGGGTTGTATACTTTTGAGCTCATACCTCCTTTTCACTATAAGGCATCTTCGTGATGCAGGTGGGGTGGTATGCCATGCTTCCTTTTCACTATAAGGTGTCTTCGTGACGTGGGTGGGGTTACATTTTCAAAAGTCCTCTATGGAGGTGGGGAGCGGTTCTGTGACTAACTCAACCCTTAAGAATGTCTTTGGCAATTGTTGTGGCGAAGCCCAATCATTGGTGTGTGCCTGTAATGTGCCTAAGATGGTGTTAGACCTAAAGATAGGTACACTCCATTACTTGTCTACCATGTTTTCTCCATGTCTTCAAGTGTGTGTGTTTCAGTGTGCTTGTGTTGTGTGGTGTGTTTGTTGCCCCATATGCAGTCTAAAGACTTTCTCGATGAGTGCATCCTTGATTTTGGGAGGTTTTGTGTGTCTTGTGTGTGTGTTGCCCCATATATACAGTATAAAGACTTGCTCGATGAGTGCATCCTGTATTATGGGAGGTTTGTTTACTTTCCAGTACTTGCATTTACATTTTACATATATTACAAAAAGAAAAGAAAAGATATCATTTTTGTCTTCGATGCATTAATGTGTCTCCATGTTGTGTGTGACTGTAACTGTCTTCTTTGTGTTTTACGTGCCTGTTACTGTCTTCTATGTGATTGGCGTGTCTTATCCATGCTTGATGTGTTTGTTGTGTTTGTGACCTAACTTTAATGCATGTATTGGCCTCACATTTATACATACATTAAAGTGGGGGCTAAATGTAACGTCAGAAAATGTCCCCTTTGGGGCTTTTCCCTCATAAGGTTTAGCTCCCAAGTCTTTACCATGCATTTAGGACATCTTAGTTCATATTTTGGCATCCCGATGGAATGAGGCCTAGCTTTCATGGCAAAGTGGACCTAGGAGGACCCCTTGATCTTAACCTTGCCCAAAATAGGGGGGAGGACTTGGGTGCCTGTTCCCTATTCCTACCCTATTTTAGGTCAAGCCCTAAATTTAAGTGTCAGTTTATGACCATTATTTGGTCCTTTTGCCGACACGGTAAGTTTTGATTTTTGAAATCATGGCGGGAGTGCTTGTAGTTGCATATAAAAGTATGTTTAGGTATTTATTTGTACACTAGATGATTACTAGCAAGCTATTGTGTTTTCAATGTGATTCAAGGCTTTCATTGTGTTGCAAGAGTAGACTTGTGTGTTTTGTGTGTTGATATTTGCATATTTGAGCATCAATTTCCTCATGGAATGAAGAGCTTCTTCCTCCCATGAGAGCTTCACTGCAAGGTGACATAATATTGTGTTTTCATCATTGATTCCTTTAGTTTTTGCCTCTACCTCACAAGGGCACACACTCTTTATTTGATAATAGTGTTCAGAGACTTAAGGGTCCTCCGGGGCTTAACTGAGGCAAGCCTCTAAACACCACAACCCCCAAACCAAGTCTTGTGATTACAAGTTACAAGTGTCGTATTTGGGAAAAGTGGAGTTGCAGGAAGGATTAGGAGGCATCAAGGATTTAGGATCTAAAGAAAAGTAGGACACAAGACCACTTCTAGGACTTGGGTACTTGCTCTAGTGTCCTCTGCATCCAAGTTTTGGGAAACAGAAGTTATAGGGCTGATCAGTGTCGGAAGGATGTTTGGATTTCATGAAGAAATTGGTACCTTGGACTTGGGTGCCTGCTCCAGTGTCCTTGACTATTCTGCTTTGGAACCCTAAAAATAGGTACTCTGTGATTTGGTATTTTACTCCTATCTACAAGAGCTTTTTCTGTTATTCATCAATTTGTTGCCGTATTTGCATAATTAGGGTTTTAATGGTCAATTGAGCATAGGAGAAGGAAAATTGATAATTAAATTCCCTAATCCAAGTTTCCCTACATTTGCAAGCGACCTAGAGTATGATAGTGCTCGCCACTCAACCCTATATCCTTGAGTGTATAGTGGAGAGGTAGATTTAAACATCTAAAATCTAGAACATTAACAAATCCAATTTTCCCCTAAACACATTCCAACTTGTATGAATGTATTTTAGAAAGTAGATGTACTTTTTCTATCTTACAAGATACAATTTGATAGTTGTATCATTTTTAGATCTAATTATCATTTATGAATTTACTTGTCTTAGTTAGGGTTTGTCCCTTAGTTCATTGCCACTTTGTGGATTCCAATTGTGTAACTTTCATTGCTAAATATTTAATCACGTGCTTTAATAATCGCTTGTCCTTAGCCTACATTCTTGAATACATCTAAGATCTTATTATGTTGATATCCACCAGACAACTAAGAGGGGGGGTGACTCTGTTGTCACAAAAACTTAAACACTTTCTGCAATTAAACAGTCATCACTTATCCACAATTATTATGATTTAATAATGAGTTCATGAAATTAGAAACTTACCCACAAATACAACATCAAACACAAGAGACACTAGATTTACATGGAAAACCCCAAGGTGGGGAAAAACCATGGAGAGGATTAACTCTCAATATATATTACAATCTTGAAATAATGATGTTCAAGCTTGGTCACCCCATAGGCCTAAACATACTAGCTTATGCCATGAAGAGAAACTAGGTCAAGAAAGCTCGCTACCTCAACCCTAAACCTAGCAAGATTACAATAAGGGTTGTTAAACTCTGAGGGCTATTAAACCCTAGTGGTGGCTTACTGCCAAACTCACTGCCATGATCAACACCTTTCTATATTTGTAACTGAAGTATAATAATTCCCCTACTCTGCTCTTCCTCTTCTTTTCTCTGCCTCTTCTCTTCTCTACCTTTTAAAACTTTCTTATTATCTTTCTATTTTTTCTAAAGAACACTTTTTCCACAACTCAACTACAAGTATTTATACACTACATCAACCTTGGAATGATCATCAAAGTTGGCATCACAATCATCAACCATTGGAATAATCTCCAAGGTCAGTATTACAAACATTTAAAAGATAGGTCCTAACCTATTACAAATTATACAAAGGAAATGAAATTTGGATCATGCCATGCCTTAGCTGGGACTCAAACATGATCTTCCACACCACAACATGCTTCCACAATCTTCCAAACATCTCTGTAATCACTAGGATTAACTAGGTCAGCCAAGACTGGTTACATGCTACATTATCTAGGAACAATCTTCACACACCATCTCAATTTCTTAACACAGACCAAAGTTAAAATAGGAACATGATTAGGAGACATCCACAAGTATGCTATAATCATCAAGAGAAACCACATGAACCTTAACCACTTTATCCATAGGAATCTTCTCAGTAGAGCACATGAACTTCACTGTCTTCAACTGTCATGAAAGAAAGATAGCTTACTGACCACCAAACCATGAACCATTGCAACTACAAGTACTTATCATCATTCTAGACTTCCCTCTAGAACCGTAGAGCAAAATACTTTATTACAGAGGAATGATGAGCAAAATACTTTCTTCCTATCCCAACTAAACTTATAGAAAAAGCAAGTTTCACTCTGGTGAACACAACTCACTCAGATCCTCATGCAGAGGCTTCAAACTTTGAATGCAGCATCCTTAGTCATACCTCTAAATTACTTCCAATCCACAGACCATGATCTTAGAGAAAAAGTAAATGTGGAGCAGTTTACCAGACTGTTCTTTAGTGTACAACTCACTGTCTGTACTGTACTTCTTTGTAACTCACTTGGTCCTTTCAGAAAGGCTAATTTTCTCAGTATCTTCAACATACAAGTCATCTAAACAAGTAATAGAATAAGATATAGTTGACACCAATGACAACAAGGATATGTTGACATCAATGACAACACTGAGTAGGCACATACTTGCAATAATCTCCCTGTTTGTCATTGATGGAAACATATGATATGAAAAATGTAACAACCATCAAGACAAGACTCTCCCCCTTTCTCTTTACACACTTGCACTCTTTCTTTCTCCAAAATTCTCTCCCTTTCTCTTGTACATCTGCACTCTAAGTTTTTCACATGACATCTCTTCCCCTTTGACATCAATGGCAAAGGGCACATACTTGCACTCATCTTCTCTAATCTAATCTCTCTTCTGAACTCTCTGACTACTCCCCCTGAGAAGTAGCCCTAAAAAGCATCAATCCAGACCCTTGAGTACCTCCAAACTGATGCACTACTGTGCATCTTAGTTTAGATCAGGATGGGTGATCACCCCTAACTTTTCTCTAAGATACTCAAAAGTATCCTTAGGCAGAGTCTTGGTAAAAATGTTTGCAATCTGATCCTTTGTAGAAACATACTCCAACTTGACTTCATTCTCTATCACTTTTTCTCTCAGAAAATGATACCTAATGGATATGTGATTTATCCTTGAATGCATCATTGGATTCTTTGATATGTTTATGGCACTTTTGTTGTCACAAAATATTTCAATGGTATCTTCATACACAATTCTAATGTCCTTTAAAGTCTGCTTCATCCATAACACTTGAGTGCAACTGCATGCTACAACAATGTATTCTGCTTCTGTAGTAGATAGGGATATTGAATCCTATTTCTTTCTCAACCAAGATACTAATCTTTCTCCCAAGAAAAATGCACCTACACTTGTACTTTTTCTATCATCTACATCTCTGGCCCAATCTGTATCAGTATATGCACTAAGAGTAAAGTCACATTTCTTAGGGTACCACAAACCATAATCTATTGTGCCTT
Source organism: Cunninghamia lanceolata (assembly GCA_027924645.1). Taxonomy (NCBI): domain Eukaryota; kingdom Viridiplantae; phylum Streptophyta; class Pinopsida; order Cupressales; family Cupressaceae; genus Cunninghamia; species Cunninghamia lanceolata. The sequence goes on along the minus strand of BSBN01000165.1, from coordinate 3,844,010 downwards.
TTAAATATCTCAGAATTCTCTTAACTGCCATCACATGTGATTCCTTGGGTTTTGCCTAAAATCTTGCCCCAAGACACATTGCATGCATTATTTCAGGTCTAGTTTGAGTCAAATAAAGTAATCTTCCAATCATAGATCTATACTTTTTCTAGTATGTCATGGGTGAGTTATCATCTTTTCTCAACTTACAACCAGTTATCATAGGTGTGCATACTGGTTTAGAGTCTTCCATCCCAAATTTCTTAAACAACTCTTTCACATACTTAGACTAAGAAATGAAGATACCTTTATTTGATTGACTTATTTGCAGACCTAAAAAGAAGTTCATCTCTCCAAACATAGACATTTCAAATTCACTTTACATTTCTCCAGCAAAAACTAAGCACATACCTTCATTGCCTCCAAAAATAATATCATCAACAAAAATTGCAACAATTAGGATTTGTTCATCATTGGTCTTGAAGTAGAGATTGCTATCTGTAGTACCTTTACTAAACCCTATCTGTATGAGGTACCTATCCAACCGTGCATACCATGCTCTGGGAGCTTGTTTTAATCCATACAAAGCTTTCTTCAATCTGCATACCATGTCACCCTAATCTAATGACTAAAATCCTCCTAGTTGTTCTATATAGACTTACTCTTCTAACTCTCCATTTAGGAAGGCATACTTCACATCCATTTGATAAACCTTGAAGTCTTTGTATGTTGTAAAAGCTAGAAACATCTTTATTGCTTCAATCCTTGCTACTAGAGCAAAAGTTTTTTCAAAGTTTATTCCTTCAACTTGAGCATATCCTTTGCATACCAACCTTGCTTTGTTTCTCATCACTTCACCATTCTCATTCATATTGTTTTTGAAAACCCACTTTGTACCAATTACATTCTTGTCTGTTGGTCTAGGAATAAGATCCCAAGTCTGATTCTTCTCTATATGCATCAATTCCTCTTCCATAGCCTTTATCCAATTCTCATCTTTGTAATCCTCATCCACAGTTTTGGGTTCAATCTTAAAAATCATATAGAAATTTACTTGTTCCTCTACAATTTTTCTTCTAGTTAAGATCCCTTTGCGCTTATCTCCTATGATTTGATTTTAAAAATGACTGATTCTTACATATCTTGGAGTTTTAGTAGCACTTATCAGAGCTTGTTCTTCTTCATTCATCTATGTTGTCTTCATGCTGCACCACTTTTGAAACATATGGATCATCCGACTCATATCCACTTGATTCTGAAGACCTTTCCTTACATTCATCAACTTTAACATTTGCACTTTCAATGATATTTTTCAGCCTCTTGTTATACCACCAGTATGCCTTACTCTTGGTGGAGTAACCAAGGAAGATTTCTTCATCATATCTAGCATCAAACTTGTCTAAATCTTCTTCTCTTTTGATGTAACATTTGCTACCAAAAACTTTAAAATATTTCACAATAGGAACTCTACCATGTCATAATTCATAAGGAGTCTTTGAACTATTACCTTTTACTTGAACTCTGTTTAGGACATATACTGTAGTGTGAATTGCCTCTCTCCAATATGCTTCCAGAAGATGGACTTCCTTTATCATGGTTCTAGCAGCTTCTTGAAGTATTCTATTTTTCCTTTCAACAACTCTATTTTGTTGTGGAGTTTTGGGCGTAGATAGTTGTCTCTTTATTCCATGTTCTTCACTAAAGAAATTGAATTTAGTTGATGTGAACTCTCCTTCTCTATTAGACCTCAAGCATTTGATTTTCAAATCCATCTCATTTTAAACCATTGCCTTAAATGCCTTGAATTTATCTAGAGCTTCAACTTTCTCTTTCAAAAGGGTGACCCAAGTCATTCTAGAATAATTATCCATGAGCAATATGAAATACCTATCTCCTTGCAAAGTTCTTACTCTGGTAGGTCCACACAAATATGTATGCACTAGCTCAAGTAGTCCTCCAACTGAATGGTCCTTGCTTTTGAAACTTGTTCTTGTCTGTTTCCCAAATTGACACTCCTTGTAAATAGGATTAGCAGGCTTCACAAGCTTAGGAAAATCTCAAACAATCTTTGTAGTACTTATCTTCATAATATTATCAAAATTTATGTGACATAATATTCTATGCCATAACCAACTCTCATTAGTTTGAGTCAACAAGCAATAGTTATTGGTTCCTTTTAAGTGATAGATATTACCTCTGGTCTTCTTACCAATTGCAATGACCATTTTAGAGCTTTCCTTGATCTTGCATCCATTTTCCTTGAAGCTTAAATCATAGCCCTTGTCACACATCTGACCCACACTCAAAAGATTGTACTTTAATCCTTTCACATACAAGACATCTTCAGTATTATCCATTCCCACAAATCCTACCAGTTGTATCATCTCCAAACCTAACCAATCCACCATTATATCTTTCCAAACTCACAAACTTACTTTTGTCACTAGTCATGTGATGAGAGAAGCCACTATCAATAACCCATTCATCCTTGTCCTTAATGACCTAAGCAGCCAAATAACTTTCTACTAGTTTTTCTTCCTTCACATAGCTAGAAGAATTAGTAGACACGGGATCTTCCTTAATAGAAATGAACAAGCATTAATTTACAGAGGAACTAGCATTATCTAGTTCACCATTATGTGATACTCCTTCATCATCAGCAAAATCTTCCACATAATAACACTTCTTTTGGGTCCTAGGCTTGTTCTCATATCTTCTTTTATTTCTTTCAATTCTTTTAGGACATCTAGAAGAAAAATGACCTACTTTACCACAAGAAAAACATTTGAAAGGTAATTTGCCTTTATACTTACTAGATCCTCTTTGCAGTTTGTCCACAAAGTTGGCTTCAACTTCTTCTAACTCATCATCAGATTCTACCTTGTATTTTTTTGATCTGGAAGTACTTCTAGGAGTGTTGGCTTTGAAGGCCGTCTCAACTTTCGGCAAAGCATCATCTAAACCCTCATTTCAAAATCAGTAAGCTTACCAAGTAGCTAATCCCTGTTAACCATTTTTACTTGCATGAATTCTTCAATCCCAACTACCTTGTGATAGTAGGACTTGGGTAGAGATCTGAGAATTTTTATAACAACTTCATTTTCTTCGAGAGTTCAGCCTATGGCTTTTATCCCTTATTTACAATTTCAAGATCCACAAATTTTGTCAATATTGAGTTGGTTAATGAGCTTAGCAGAGCATCCTTTGCCTTGATAAATATATCATATTCTTTGATTTCATCTTCAGTCATCAGACCATTTTGAGGTATGGTGTATTCTATTTCTGCAGCTTTCCAAACTTATTAACCAAGAGAAAGAAGATGGATTTTCATCCAAGCCTTCTAGAGAACATAATTTGTTCCATCAAAATGTGGCGCTTCCTTCTTGTAAGACATGTTGGATATTTCTCAAGCTGTTAAACTTTCTTCAGAGGAACTTGGCTCTGATACCAATTGTTGATATATATCAAACAACTGAGAGAGGGGGGGATGAATCAGTTGTTACAAAAACTTAAACACTTTTTGCAATTAAACATTCATCACTTATCCACAATTATTATGATTTAACAATGAGTGCATGAAATCAGAAACTTAACCATAGATACAACATCCAACACAAGAGACACCAGATTTACGTAGAAAACCCCAAGGTGGGGAAAAACCATGGAGAGGATTAACTCTCAATATATATTGCAATCTTGAAATAATGATGTCTAGGCTTGGTCACCCCACGGGCCTAAACATACTAGGTTACTGCCATGAAGAGCAACTAGGTCTAGTAGGCTCACTTCATCAACCCTAGACCTAGCAAGATTAAAATAAGGGATGTTAAACCTAAGGGTTGTTTAACCCTACTGGTGGCTTACTGCCAGACTCACTACCACAATCAACACCTTCCTATATTTGTAACTGAAGTATAATAATTCCCCTGCTCTACTCTTCCTCTGCTCTGCTCTTCCTCTTCTTTCCTCTATCTCTTCTCTACTCTGTCTTTTGGACCTTTCTTATTATCTTTCCATTTTCACTTAAGGACACTTTTTCCATGACTCAACTACAAGTATTTATACACTACATCAACCTTGGAATGATCATCAAGGTTAGTATCACAATCATCAACCATTGGAACAATCTCCAAGGTTAGTATTACAAACATTTACAAGATAGGTCCTGACCTATACAAATTATGCAAAGGAAATGAAATGCGGATCATGCCATGCCTTAGCTGGGACTCTGATGCAGGAGCATCCAGTCATGTAAGGGCAATCTTGCATCACCCAAAAAGAAGTAGATTCAAAATCATTTTAGTTGTTTTCATTTCTTTCCATAATTAGTGTTTTTGATTCCATAATCTCTTGAATAATGATCTAGGACTTTCAATTTTTTTCCAAATTGTTAAAAATAGCAATCTACCAGTTTTGGAAAGTTTAACTGCCATTTTATGAAAGTTTGCATTTGGGTATGGATTGAAGTGAAACCTTACAAAAAGATTCATTAATAAAATACAAGACCTTTGGCAAAGGAATCAGGCAAAGATCATTTGTGAGCTGAAAGATATTAAAGTTTTTGTTTTTTGAAATGAGATATGAGGCACTAAAACACCCCATAACATCCCAAAAAACTGATAGAAATCCATTTACATATTTTTACGTGATAGTTCACATTGCGAGTTTTCTGGCGCTTAAAACAGTTCATCAATCAAACACCCAGATCAAAAGTTATGCTTCCGTAAGTTGGCCTACTTTTGGAGAGTTGCAAATTTTGAAATTTAGTTAGAGGCCACCAAAAAGTGTTATTTATGACTATTTTTGGAACCTTGGGTGGTAGTAGAGTTAAGGGGGAAAGTGTAGAGTCAAGATTAGGAAGGAAAATAGAAACCCTAGCTGATTTGGGGTTACAAAAGTTAGAAGATTCCAGAACCTAGTGATGTGTAGCTGTAGTGTGTTGCAGCTTGAGGAGGATTGATTCCTCTGATTGTAAGTGAGATTTTGTAATGTAATGAGTTGCCTAGATCAATAAAGAAATATTATATTTTATGTGTTCCATTTCTGTTGTTGTGTGTTTTATGATTTACCCCCCTTCATCAAGTGGTATTAGACCAAGGGTTCATGAGTGTGTAGACAGATCGCTGATCGTGAGGCAATTTGCACCAAGACCTGAGGTTGTGGGTTTACTGCAGAGATCAAGATGCCTCCATGAAGAAATTGTATTGGGAGGAATACTTTGATGGAAGACAGTTTTAGATCCCTACAAAGGCAAATTGATGCATTGCAAGAGGAGTTGCAAAGAGGGTTTGAGCCAAGAACAAGAGAAGAAAGTGAAGATGAAGCTGAAGAAAAGCTATCTGAGGAAGAACAAGAAGCTGCGGGAGATCCTGCGGAAGTTAGGTTGTTGAGGGCCATTTTGAAGATCGGAAAGAGGCCTAGGATCAAAGTTTCTACCTATTCTGGAGATTTGAATCTGGAACAACTTATTGATTGGATCAATGACATGGAAGAGTATTTCAAGTATGAAGATGTGGAGGACCCAGATCCAGTCAAGTTTGCAAAAAACAAAGTTGAAGGGCCATGCCAGTATTTGGTGGAAGGAGGTCCAATTAGAGAGGAATAGAAGACGAAAAGGAAACACCACTAGATGGGATCAGATGGTGGAGAAACTAAAGAAGCAATTCATTCTGGTGGACTATGAGATGGAGTTACTGAAGAAGCTGCAAGGACTGAAGCAAGGTAACACGTCTGTTAAGGAGTATATAGAAGAGTTTTATAAGATTACTATAAGGATAGGCCATGCAGAGGCCAACAAAGAGAAGGTAGCCCATTACATTAATGGGTTGAGGCCAAGTATTCAAGAGGAGCTGAGCCTGGTCAGAATGACCACCATAGAAGATGCGTACTAGTTTTCCCTAAAGGTGGAAGAGAAGCTGAATACAAGATTCAACAGCAAGCAAAAGGGATGAGGTCAAAGTAGAAGGACTGGTGGAAGACCCTATGGGGGACGAAATGAAGATTCAAAGAAAAGTGAAGAAGATGGCACCAGTCAAAATCAGAGAGGAGATAATACCTATTGCCCTCATGACCAGAACAATGGTGAGCATAGAGGAAGAGGCAGACCTGGGCAAGGACCTGGAAGATAAGGTTTCAGAGGAACTTGTTTCCAATGTGAGAAGAAGGGCATCAAGCATATGAGTGTCTGCAACATCAAGGAAAAATAAAAGACCTGAAGGTAATGCATGAGTTGTACATGTAGATGAAGATACACATTCTGAGCATTCTGAAGATGCTGAAAGGGGAGAAACCCTAGTTGTCAGAAGAACCCTGCTGAATGAGGAGAAAGAACCAAATCAGAGGAAGAGTTTATTCTGCATAAGGTGCAAATGTGAAGGTAAGTGTTTTGATGTTATTATTGACAGTGGAAGCACTGACAATCTTGTTTTAGAGGAGATGGTTGACAAGTTCAAGTTGACAAGAAGAAAGCATCCACATCCATATTGGAATGCATGGTTGTAGAAGGACCACATAACCTTGGTCAATGAGCAATGTTTAGTGAAGTTCAAGATTGGGGACTACCATGATGAGGTGCTGTGTGATATCATACTGATGGATGCATGTCATATGTTGTTGGGTAGGTCATGGCAGTATGATAGGAGTGTTGTCCATGATGGCTGTACAAATACATATTCCCTAGAGTTTGTCACAAGTTGAAGCCCTTGAAGGAGGTGGAAGAAAAGGTATGTAGTATGGCCAGAATTTGCTTGGTAGATGGTAGAAATTTTTTGGAGGGTATGAAGCATGAGTGTCATTGCTTTGCATTGATTCCTAAGATTAGTCAAGAGGAATGTGAAGATGTACTAGTAGAAGTTTCATATATGTTGGAAGAATTTTAGGACATTATCTCTGATAATGTACTAGAAGGTTTACCACCAGTAAGGAAGATAAGTCATCAAATGAATTTGATACTAGGAGCCAATTTTTCAAACAAGGCAGCTCATAGAATGACCCCTACAAATAATGAAGAGTTGAACAGACAAGTTCATGAGTTGTTGAGGAAGGGACTAATAAGGGAGAGCCTGAGTCCATGTACGGTACCTATAGTACTTGTACTGAAGAAAGATGGAGAGTGGAGAATGTGTACAGATTCTTGGGCCATCAAGAACATCACGATCAAGTATAGATTTCCATTGCTGAAAATGGATGACATAATAGATTGTTTGAGTGGAGCCAAATACTTCACAAAGATTGACTTGAAGAGTGGGTATCACTAGATCTGTATCAGAGAAGGAGACGAATGGAAGACATCCTTCAAGACAAAGGAAGGTTTGTATGAGTGGTTAGTCATACCATTTAGGCTAACCAATGCACCGAGCACATCCATGTGGCTGATGAACAAGGTATTGAAAGAATTTTTGAGAAGTTTTTTTATTATTTATTTGGATGATATTTTGATTTTTAGTGAGACTTGGGATGAGCATCTGATGCATATCAGAAGAGTTCTAGAGAAGCTAAGGGAGGAGAAGTTGTTGATTAATTTGAATAAATGTAGTTTTGCAAAGGAGTTGGTATACCTGGGATTTGTTGTCTCAGAGGAAGGTCTTAGGATGGACCTAGAGAAGGTGAGATCTATCCTTGAATGGCCTACACCAAGGAGTGCCATAGAGGTATGATCTTTTCATGGTTTGGCAAGTTTTTTATAGAAAGTTTATCAAAAAATTTAGTAGCATTTGTACACCCCTAATGGAGTAATGAGAGGGGATAGAAAAGAGTTTAGATGGACTAAAGGAGTAGACAAAAGCTTTGATGCATTGAAGCAGAAAGTCATAGAGCAACCTATTTTGGTACTTCCATATTTTAATAAGGTATTTCAGGTAGATTGTGATGCTAGTGGTAGTGTTATAAGAGTTGTTTTGAGTCAAGAACGTAAGCCCATTGCCTATTTTAGTGAGAAGTTTAATGATGCCTGGTGGTACCCACCTAGGGTTAGGATTTTGAGTCGAGTCTGTAAGATTTATTTTCATTCCCTCAAACTCTTTGTCCCTTAGGTTTTGTTTTCCTTCGAGATCCTGCATTGTATCTTCTATTTTGTCGTTGACCTCCTATAATAGGTCATAAATCATTCAAGTTGCATTTTGATGCCTTAGCACTCGTAGGTTGACCGATCCCTTTGCATTATATTACCGCTTTCTCCCGTCGCACTAAAAAAGATTGAAAAAATGCTAAGTCCAAAGAAAAACCATTTATGCGGCAGTGAAATCCTTGCATGTATCATTGTATATGGCATATTCTAGGTTAGATTCCATGCTTGTATGTAAAGCTTTGCATGTATGTTGTTGTTGTATATTCAATATACAATGGGTAAGATATAACGCAGATCTTAAGAAGGTTCCAATTGGGTTGAAATGGTGGTCGGGCGCACAGGTGTACAAAAGGATTGAATGTATATTTTGCATGTATGTTTGACATACAATGGGCATGTACAATGAAATATACAAGGTAGATGTGCAAGGGTCTTATACAATTGGCCACATACAAGGAAAATATGCAAAAAGATCATCGGTGAAACAATATGCATCAACAACTCAACTAATTGTCTTTCCGATGGCTGATGAGATACAAGTAGGTATGTGCAAGGAGCAGACGCGACCATGGAGTTAATTGTATTTGTGAAATGGGTGAAGTCTACCATTGTATATTGGGATTGTATGTTCCCAATATACATACAAAGAAATATGCAAAGCGGGTATGGTCAAAATCAACATTTTTTAAAGAACCTGGTGGGGCTCGCACAGTTGTATGTTCCGTGGGTTGTATATGGCGTATTGTATATGCGATATGCAACGTGAGATACAATGAGGTAGATACAAGCCAGATTTCAAAGGTTTTTCCAATCTGATTGATGGGTGGTTGGGATTTGAGGATTGTATGTATATTGCATTTGTATATGCAATATACAAGGAGATGTACAAGAGCGGAAGATGCAAGCCGGACCCGATTATGTTTTCAATTGGTTTCATGTAGATTTGGGGTCCGCACCTTTGTATGCATATACAATCTCATATGCAACCACAGCAACCACAGATGCAAGAATGGAATGGATACAATGGCCCGTCGGCAAGACAATGCACATTGGCAGAAACTTCCAGGGTCCTTCCGTTGGCCGATGGAGATGCAAAAGCATAGCGATGGCGATCCAATGTCAGGCTGCCACGTGTCCAAAAGTAATTGTATGTATATGCATTTGCATATACAAGGATTTGAATGTAAAATGGGTGAAAAGGGTAAAGCATATGTTTGTGCTGTGAAAAGTCAAAGAAGCAAAAGATGCCTACGTGGTACATTTTCATTGGCTGGTGACTTTTCAAAGTGATTTGGAGCCGCAGATCTCAGTGGGATGGAGGAAATCGATGGCCTTGTTTTGAATTCCCAAGGAAGGAAGGATTTTCTTAGTATCTGCATCATTTTGAGTGGGAAAAGTTCCTGAACATGCACTTCTGGTTGTAGGTAGGTTAGCCATTAATGGCATTTTGTGGAGACATGATCGACTGATTGACAGGCTAGCTACCTTGTTAAAGGAAAATTTTTAGATAGCGGCACATCTCCTAATCTCACCTGCTCCTTTCCTCTTTGTCTCTCTATTGCATTGAATTTTTGGGCACCATTTTGATGGTGCAATGTATCTAGCAGCATTTTGAATGACCGTGTAATTAATTGTTGAGTGCACAGTCTTGCTATAAAGGGAAAACTGTGTTACTCATTTAGGGGTTGTTGAAGATCTGGTAAACTTTTGGTGGAGTAATAAGATACAATTTTGTTGGTGGCTCTGTTTTGGTGTCTTGTGAGTTTATGAATCATATGTTGAATGTTTTATGCATATTTTACTGGTTTCATGTTGTTTCTATATGAGAAATGCTTTGTTGCATGTCTTTGGTTATTTGTCTCCAAGTTGTGGGAATTTTTCTTTTGAATCCAAATAGCTAAGGGTTATTTGGGATTCTAGAACATGTTTCTATGTTGAATGTCTAATCTCTTACTTTTGTTCAAGGAACAAATTAAATGTTTTAGGTTAAGCATTGGGAAAAGTATGTTGCAACAAGGATATTATTAAGTATGAATGACTAAATACTTAGTCTTGGGAGGTATCTATAAGGCAGACACTAAAAAATCTCCTTGAAACCTAGTTATTGATTCAAGTTTATGGTAATCATTCACATATGTATGTCTATTGACTCCGAGCCCTGAGATAGACACCAGTCTAATTTTGTATCGAGGTTACAACCCAAGGTCCCAGTCTTGCATCCAAATACAAAACTCAAATTCAAACTTCAAATATATACCTTTAAGCTATTAGAAGTAGTTTTAGGACAAAAATCCTCTATCTCACAACTGAGTATAGGCCCAAGGCTAGCCCCTTTGCACTTATTTCACAGTTTTGGTCTGCATAAGAGAGGATTTATCTACTTTATGTCAACATCCTAGTAAGTTCACAAGCATATTCTAATGGAGGTTGAATAGGGAATACCCCCCTTGGTTCTGAAGAGCCTAAATAAGAAGAGGAGATATTTATAGAGTCTATCTCCTATACTGTTGGCCCCTGGCCCAAAAATCTTATTGATCAATGATGGCTACCTTGTAGGGATAACTGGGAAGCATCCAGTTTGGGAAAAATAACAACAATGCCAAGAAAAAGTATTATGTTTATGATCAAGAATTTTATGATATAGCTCAGGCTTTGAAGAAATGGAGACATTATCTATTGCCAAAAGAGTTTGTTTTATATACTGATCATAGGCTTTGCAGTATCTTAATAGTCAAGGAAAGTTGAACCAAAGGCATTTAAAATGGGTTGCATTTTTGTAGAGTTTTACTTTTGTTTTGAAGCACAAGAGTGGGAAGTCCAACAGAGTTGCATATGCCTTAAGCAGAAGCTAAAATTTGTTGATAGAAATGAAGATAGAGGTTGTTGGGTTTGATGAGCTCAAGAGTTTGTATCCTGAAGATCAAGATTTTGTAGAGGCTTGGAAAGCTTGTCTAGAACCTGTTACTTTGGACAAGACAAAATGGTTGGATTTCATAATCCAAGATGGCATGTTGTTTAAAGGAAGCCAATTGTGCAATTCGAGGAGTTCCATGAGAGAGAACCTCATTAAGGAGAATCATAGTGGAGGATTGGTTGGACACTTTGGTTGAGATAAGACCATTGCTATTGTTGGTGAAAATTATTATTGGCCACAGTTGTAGCAGGATGTGAGGAAATTTGTGTAGAGTTGCAGGGTATGTTAGATGACGAAAGGAGCAAGTCAAAATATAGGTCTATATTAGCCACTACCTATACCCGAGAATCCATGGGATGATATTAGTATGGATTTTGTTCTTGGTTTACCAAGGACATAGAGAGGACATGATTCCATTTTTGTGGTGGTGGATAGATTCTCGAAGATGGCACATTTCATTCCTTGCAAGAAGACTAATGATGTTGTTCATATTGCTGAACTATTTTTCAGAGAAGTAGTGAGATTACATGGTCTACCAAAGAGCATAATTTCAGATCAAGATACCATGTTTGTTGGTTATTTCTGGAGGACATTGTGGAAGAAGTTGAAAATTTGTTTGAAGTTCATTTTTGTACACCATCCATAGACTGATGGATAGACAGAAGTGGTTAATAGGAGTTTGGGTAACCTACTACGATGCTTAGTAGGAGATAAGCCCAAGGGATGGGATTTGATTTTACCACAAGTAGAATATGCTTACAACAATTCTGTCAATAGGAGCACTGGTAAATCACTATTCTAGATTGTGTATGGTAATAGTCCAACAAATGCTTCAGAGTTAAGGAAGCTAGACAAAGGAGAAAAGACAAGTGCCATGGCCGAAGACTTTGTAGAACACCTAAAGAATTTGCATGAAGAGGTGAGAAAGCACATTAATAAGATTAATATTCAATACAAGACTAAGGCAGATTAGAAGAGGACATATAAGGAGTTCCAGGTAGGAGATGAAGTCATGGTTCACTTGAAAAAAGAAAGGTTCCCAATTGGAACATATAATAAGTTGAAAATGAAGAAATTTGGAACGTGCAGAATTCTGAAGAAGCATGATTCAGGAAATGCATATGAGGTAGAGCTACTGAGTGGGATCAATATTTCCCCTATGTTCAACATTGTTGATTTAACATAATATCATGAAGGTGGCAAAGAGGATGGACCAATAGAAGAATAGTGGAATATTCTGGCATCTACTTCAATGGAGGAGATAGAAGAGATCTTGGATAGCCATGTGGGAAGAAGTACTCAGAATAGGCAATATGAAGAATATCTGGTGAAATGGAAAGAAAGGCCTATTGAAGATTCTTCTTGGCTATCTAAGGCATAGGTTGACCATTTGGATTTTCCTCAAACAAACACCTGAGACGTGCTAGGGTCACTTCTCAAATTACCCTAGGTGTCTAATGTAGGAGCATCTAGTCATGTAAGGGCAATCTTGCATCACCAAAAAGAAGTAGATTCAAAATCATTTCATTTGTTTTCATTTATTTCCATAATTAGTGTTCCTGGTTCCATAATCTCTTGAATAATGATGTAGGACTTTCAATTTTTTTCCAAACTACTAAAAATAACAATCTGCCAGTTTTGGAAAGTTTAACTACCATATTAGGAAAGTTTGCATTTGGCTACAGATTGAAGTGAAAACTTACAGAAATCTTCATAACTAAAATATAAGAACTTTGGCAAAGGAATCAGGCAAAGATCATTTGTGAGCTAAAAGATATTAAAGTTATCATTTTTTGGAAAGCCCTTAAAAATTTTTGAAATGAGATATGAGGCACTAAAACATCCCATAACATCTCAAAAAGTTGATGGAAATCCATTTACATATTTTTGACATGATAGTTCACATTTCAAGCTTTCCAACGCTAAAAACGATTTGTCAATCAGACACACGGATCAAAAGTTATGCTTCTCGGAAGTTGACCTACTTTTGGAGGGAGTTGCAAATTTTAAAATTTAGCTGGAGGCCACCAAAAGGTGCTATTTATGACTATTTTGTGAACCCTGGGTGGTAGTAGAGTTAAGGGTACAAGTGTAGAGTCAAGATTAGGTGGGAAAATAGAAACCCTAGTTGATTTTGTGTATATGGAAAAATGGATTAAATCTAAACTAAATAAAACCAAAAAACCCAATAACATAAAGGAAACGAATCTAAGTAAAAGCCATAAATCACAAATCAAAGACAAATGAAAGCTCTTACCAAAACTTGTATTGTTCCCTTTTGGAGATATGTGGATTGCTCAATGTAGTTGCAAAGCCATGGCTGCAACAAGCAAGTATGTGCTTAAGAGATCAATGTCAAAAGATCGTTATAGTGCTCAATCGACACGTTGTGTATGCTCGAAGCTCTGTTAAGTATGCCTGAGAATACGATCGAAGAGAGAGGCTCAATGAAGGAGATGAGGGGGGTTTATATAGATTTCAAGGAAGATCGATCAACGGTCCAGATAATTCAGAAGAATCAATGGAGGAGATAAGTTGAGGAATGTGCAACGAATGAGAAGAAGACAAGTGTCCTTCTTTCTTTTGCATGAGAGGAGTTATCAAGAATAGAAGAATAAGTTAACTGAAGAAATAAATCAATTAAAAGAATAAAGCAATCAGTTAAGTGATTTAAAACAAGAAGAAGAGATTTGCATGAGACAAGAAGATATTTTGCTTTATTAAATATAGAAATATTTAATTGATGAGCAAGAAAGCTTGAGTTATTTTAGAGATAACTCAAATTAGAAGAAAAAGCAACTTAAATAAATAATTGATTTATTTAAATTTAGAGAAGATATTATTGGAAGAAATAATTAAATAATTGGAATTATTTAATTTAGAAGATTTGAAAGCAAATTAAATAAATAAATTTATTTAATTGTTGTGCATGATTTTGGAAGAATGATTTTGATTTAATTAAATAATTAAGAATTATTTAATTTTAGATAAGAGGGAATTTATTGAATTAATTAAATAATTGGATATATTTAATTAATGTGGATTTAATTTTTGAAAAGAAGATAATGATCTAATTAAATAAATAAGATTATTTAATTGTGGAAGAATATAGAGGAATATAATTTAATTAATTAAATAAAAAGGATTTATTTAATTAATGTTGAATTTAGGAGATTTAGAAGAATTTGATGATATTAATTAAATAATTAGATTATTTAATTAATGTTGGAAATGCAGGTGATTAGACAAAAATGACGAAATGTAAGTGATTCGACGACACGGTCATTTTAGGGTGTCTACATTTTGCCCCTCGTTGATGCGATGCAGCTTGCAGCATTGCTTCAAAGAAAATAATTGTTGAAGAGGTAATACAATTTTTATGCCCCAGTGTAGCTAGTTGCCCCAGCGTATGCCCCCTCGAGCGGGAAGACAGGGAAGCGACAGAGGAAAGGTGTTGACGCTCGATTAGAAGATTGCGCGACCAGGTGGGAAGAAAAGTAGAAAACGGGGTGGGAAAGAAAACTAAGGGTGGGGACACTATAAATAGGTCCCATGGGGACCACAATCCTCATTTGCACCCATTGAGATTCTAAATTTAGAGAGAAGAGCTTCTAAACTTAGTGGAGAGAGAGGTGAGCAGACAGCGCGGAGAGATGCCGATTCCAGTGCATAGACATCGGGCGGAGCTGGTGCGGACCTACGGGAGGCCAGCAGGAGCTTTGACAGCGGTAAGTGATCGAAAACCCCCTTTGAATTTGTCAATTAGGGGTAGATTAGGGCTAGGTGTAGGTAGAGGTTAGCCATTTGAGCCAAAAGTGCTTGAAGTCTCTGCAGCGCGGGTGGTAGTCGGCTGGCGCGCTTTTGGTGCGCCGCAGCGCGTTTGGTAAGCGGCTGCAGCGCTACTGGTAAAACCAAGTCACTTTTGGTAGTTGGGGTCCGCGTCGCAGCGGATATGCAAAATCCCGCAGTGCATATGGCTAGGCAGTGTAGCACAGTTGCTAGGGTGAGACAGCACAAATGGTGGGTAGAGGAAAAAATGAAGCACCTCTGGTAAAACAGAGCAGCACTGTTGGCATGTGGGTGCAGCACTTGTGGAAAACAAGGCGTGGTTGGCAGAAAAACCGCAGCGCGGATGGTTAGACCGTGAAGCGCGGTTGGCAGGGAGGGGCAGCGCTTTTGTATAAACACAGTGCTTTTGTTTTGAATAGAAGAAAATTAGGGTTTAATAGAATGGGGGGACATAGAAGAGAGACGCCTAGCCTAGCCGACAAGAGGGAAAAGGGATGGTTGGGGTTTGCATAGCATAGCCCAGGGGTAGATAGGATTATGAGGATTTGGTTATGGAAGAACTAACACGTGATAAATATGTAGTTCTGGATAGAGTGATGAACGGGGCCAGGTGAAAGTGGGAGATCTTATGTACCTGAGTACTAGATACTTCCTTCGTATTCCAGACTACCTACATTAGGAATAACCTGTTCTGAGTATCTTCTTAGCAAGATTAGGACCAGTGGAATGTGCGCCACAGACACCTTCATGTATGTCTCGTAAGGTAGCTTCAGCTTCTTTTGCGTTAAGACATCGTAAGAGGATACCATCGAGACTCCGGCGATATAGTGTATCACCCAGAATGATCTAACGAGAGGATCGACGGATAAAGGTTTTGCGTTGGGTGGATGATAGGTCAGGGGGGAAGGTATTGTTCTTGAGGTATTCATAGATATCTTCGTACCATGGGGAATTGGGACCAACAAGTTCACAGATGATTTCAGTAACAGGAACATCGACGGCTGGTATCAACAATTGCTCGATCAAGAATTCACACTTCTGTGTATTAGCAGGCATATCAATCAGTGACCCTACAGAAGCCATAGAATCTACAGCTTTGTTATGCTCTCTTGGAATTTGCTCAAATGTGATGCTAGAAAAGTGTGGTTTGTAGGCATCCACTAGTTGCTTGTAGGGGACCAACTTTTCATCCTTTGTTTGGTATTCATCCATGACTTGGCGAATGACAAGCTGTGAGTCTCCATATACTTGTAATTCCGTGATGTCCCATTGAACTGCTGTATTGAGACCTATGAGGAGTGCTTCATACTCGGCTATGTTGTTAGTGCAAGGGAATGCTAGCCGATATGACTTTGGAATGTAGTCATTCTGAGGTGTAACAAATAAGATGCCAGCTCCTAATCCATGCTGTGTGTAAGAACCATCAAAATATAGCTTCCACATTATGGAGTTAGCAAGAGTGAAGAGATTTTCATCAGGAAAGTCTGCTACCATAGGATGTGTATCTTTCATAGGTGCTTCTGCTAGTTGATCTGCGAGGGCTTGTCCTTTGATTGCTTTACGATCGGTGTACTCAATGTCGAACTCACTAAGGATCATGATCCATTTAGCTAGTCTGCCTGTGAGAGCTGCTTTTGCTAGTAGATACTTCAAGGGATCAATCTTGGCTATCAGATTTGTGTGTTGGTTCAGCATGTAATGCCGCAACTTTTGGGAGGCGAACACTACTGCTAAACAAGCCCTTTCCATTGGTGAATAATTGAGCTCGTATCCCACCAAGGTTCTACTAATGTAATAAATTGCATGCTCCTTTCCTGTGTCATCATTCTGTGCTAGCAGAGCCCCTAGGGCTGAGTTTGTAGTGGAGATGTACAATATCAAGGGTTTGTCCGCAACTGGTGGAACCAATACAGGAGGCGTAGCTAGATACTCTTTAAGTTGATCAAACGCTGCCTAACACTTGTTGTCCCATCGAAACAAGACATCCTTTCAGAGCAAGTGTTGAAAGGGTTGACATTTATCTGCTAGCTGTGAGATAAAACGCCTGATGGACTGTAACCTTCCTTGGAGGCTCCTTAATGCTTTTAGGTTCTTTGGTGGAGGCATCTCCACTATAGCCTTTACTTTCGCCGGATCCACTTCGATGCCTCTACAAGATACAATGTATCCCAATAGCTTCCCTGATGTTACACCAAATACACACTTCTTTGGATTGAGTCTTACTTGGTATTTTTCAAGCCTGTCAAAGATTTGTCCAAGGACCTATATGTGATCCACTCTAGAAGATTTAGCCAGGATATCATCAACATAGTCTTCCATAATGTGATGAAAGAGGTCATGAAATATCACTGTCATTGCTCTCTGATAGGTTGCTCCTGCATTTTTCAGACCAAACGGCATGACGCACCAATAATAATTGCCCCAAGGACAAGTAAAGGTTGTTTTATGTTGGTCTTCTTCAGCTATCCTTATCTGATTGTAACCTGAGAATCCATCCATGAGAGAAAGCATCTTGTGACCTGCTGTCAAGTCTACTATAATGTCAATGTTTGGTAGTGGAAAATCATCTTTAGGACATGTTTTATTGAGATCTCTGAAATCATTACACATGCGGATGTGCCCATTAGGTTTAGACACAGGTACAATGTTTGAGACCCAATCTGAATAGTCAATAGGTCGTATGAACTTTGCGTCTAATAGCTTTTGTACTTCCACCTTCACCAAGAGAGCTATCTATGGGTGTATTTTTCTCAATTTCTGCTTGACTGGTTTCACCTTGGGATCAACAGTGAGATAATGAACTACCAGCTTAGGGTCTAGCCCTGGCATATCTGCATAGGTCCATGCAAAGTTGATGGTTCATTGCAAGAAGAAGCTGTTAAGATCTCTGTGCTCTGTGTCAGATAATGATGCCGCTAGGAATGTTGTCTTTGGATTCTGTTATGTACCTAGGTTGATCTCTGTAGAATCTTCGACTAGGAGAGCTGATTTCTCTTGGTACTTAGATGGTAAGGGAAGGTCAAATCCTCCATCCTCAGGTGCCACAGTTGGGTTTTCACCTTTGGATACGTCCTTTATTTTTACTATTTTATGATCAGGAGGTGCCACAGTGTGGTTTTCACCTAGAGATCTTTCTTTATTTTCACTTTTGCGACTAGAGGATTTGGCATTCTCACCAAAATAAGCTGTGGGCTCTAGTTCCATTACAAAACCTGCCTTGTGATCGCCAAGAGGGATACCTTCCCGAAGTCCCATGAACTCAGCTAAAGCTTCGTCATTCTGAAAGACATCTATAACGGGGGCCCCTTGTTGGTCCCAATCGATAAGTTCAGGGTAGACAAGCGTGACATTCTGGGTGCTGGTGGTGGAAGTTAAGGATATAGAGGATAGTGTAAAAATGGAGGATTCTGCGAATAGATTGGTCATGTGGAGGGAAGAGTCATTGATGATATCCTCTGCAGACGTCGTATCGGCGGGAAAAGTGTCAGCTACCTCGTCGAGGATATACTCAATGTCCGAGGCGCGTGGTACCTTCTTACCAAATCCTAATCCTTTCTTGTCTAGCTTCTTTGTTACCACAATGGGCTCCATAGTGCCTTGATTCTGTTTCCCAAGGCCACCTTTGCCTTTATAGCCCATGTTTGTCACTATCCTTAAGCCATTGCCATATTGCTTGACTGGTATCGTGACTGGTTCTTTCTCCTTGTAGAGCCAAGAAGAGATGTCCTCAATAGTTTCCTCTTCCAATAACCGTCCATGTTGGAATTGGGTTAGGAATGTTGGGGGAGGAATAGTAGCTTTTTTGGTAACTTTAGCAATGGGTAGTTTGCCGTAAGATTTTGGAGATAAAGGCATCTGCCCTACGCAACAAGATTCGGAGATATCATAAGTGCCAAAGCCTATATCTTGGACGCGTGCTGTGATTTTGGGGAGGGGTGTAGGCTCACTTGTAGAGGCTTGCGTGAGAGTTTCAGGGTCAACATAGAGAGGGGATTCAAGGGCTTTATCATTTTTAGGCACTTGGTTGCAATTCTTATAGCTTCCTTGCAAGACACGACAAAATTCAAAAGGATTAGGATCTCCTGGGATGGTGATCTCCGTACCATTGTATGGGAACTTGAGGGACTGATGGTATGTGGAGGGAACAACTTTCATTGCATGGATCCATGGGCAGCCAAGAATAATGTTGTAAGGCACCTCGATATCAAGGACTTGACACCTGGTTTCAAGCATGACTGGGCCCAGTTGTATAGGCAAGTGAATAACACCTTCTGAACGGCGTTCTGCATCATCATACCCCTTGATTGTAATACTATGATCAGTGTTGACGTGATCCTCAGAGTATCCCAATTGCTTTAGTAAATTTAAAGAACATATGTTGAGACCAGCACCACCATCTATGAGGATGCGTTTGATTTTGCGCTTATGTATGAGAACTTCAATATGCAGGGCGTCGTTGTGACATGGATCATGGGAGGGGAGGTCTTTCTCAGAGAAGACCACGTTGTAAGGCAAAGCAATATTACCCACTATAGCTTGGAAATCTGCGACTGCTATGTTGTTAGGAACGGAAGACTCTTGGAGGGCTTTTTCTAGCACCACTCTATGTACAGGTGATGACCGTAGAAGGTCCAAAATAGAGATCTGTGCTGGTGTTCTCCCGAGATGTTCGACAAGATTATAATCAGACTGAACTGGAAGCCTAGGTGTAGGTGCACGGATGGTGACATGACCTCGACAAGTAGTAACAACACAATCCATAGATTTTCCTTTAATGGTGAGGGTAGACACTCGACTCTCTTCAAAACGACCTACAATGGAATCGAAAGATGTGGAAGCATGGTTGATACCTTTACCTCTATCCTGAGGAGGAGGTGGACCGTGATGAGGGAATGGTTCCTTGTACATATCGAGATCCTTGTTCGTGTGTTGCACTGGTGATTCATCCTCAAAAGTGATTTGATTACCATCGATGAGGTTTTGGATGAGGTGCTTAAGCTTCATGCAAGATGCAGTTCTATGACCTTTGCTCCTATGGAACTCACAATACTCATTGTCTCTGTAACGTGTAGTTTTGTAGATAGGTTCTCCATATGGGGAAGCATCAGGTAAGGTGATGAGTCCTTTCTGCAAAGCTTGTTGTAAGACCGATTCGATGGGTACTCCCAAGGGAGTGAATTGACGTCGCGGAGGGTAATCTTGTTGGGGCCGCTCTTGTTGTCATTGTTGTCGGTTGGGATAAGGCTGCCTTTGTTGCTGCTGTTGTTGAGGGGGAGCTTGACTTGGTTTGGAGAGTTGCAGCGGTGTTTGCAACGTTTGGACATGCTTAGTATCGACCACCCCATCGTTGACCACGTTTTTGTTCTTGTTCCAATATTTGGGTTTATTGTTTGACTATTGATGAGAAGGGCTATCTTTCATCTCCTTAAAGATTTTGACCACACCCTTAGCAATGAGGGCCTTCTCAATGTTGATACCCTTGTATGTGATTTCATCGAAGGTTGTAGCACTAAGAATTTGCAAATGGAAACCTAACTCTTGGTTGAGGTTCTGCACAAATATGCTAACAAGCTGTTTCTCTGGAATCTTGAAAGGGAATTTACTAGCCATTTGTCTCCATCATTGGAGGAAAGAAATGAAAGTTTCACCATTTTTCTATTTATTGTTGCATAAGTCTGTCATGGAAATCTCATGCTCTGCGTTGTAAGAAAAATGGGTGGCAAACTTTTCTGCTAGCTCGTTGAAAGACTTGATACTAGTAGGTAAGTGTGAGAACCATTCTATTGCTTGACCTCCAAGACTGCGAGGAAAAAGACACATAAGATATGTGTCGTTGTGAGAGACCTCGAAGCAAGCAAGATAGAATTCCCTAAGATGGTCTTTTGGGTCACCTTTTACTTTGTACTTATCGAACTTGGGAATAGTGAAATTTTGAGGAAAAGGGATCATTGGTAATGACCGATCAAAAGGATAAGGGCACACTTCCTCTAACGAGAAGGTCTTTTTGGTGTGGCCAAATGTAAGATCAGATAGCTGTTGTTGCACCTCCGCAATCTTTAGTTCCATAGTCGTGGGAGGGGTTGGTAACATCTCCTGTTGTCCAAAAAGCGGTTGGTGTTGCCCATATGGAAGATTATAGTGTAATCCATGCGGACTGGTATTGTAAGGGTCGTAAGATTGATTGGGATTGTATGGATTATATGATTGGTTCAGATTGGGTTGGAATTGGAGGCCTTGATTAGGCAGAGGTGGAGGTGGCGCTAGGTAAGAATGTTGGCTTTGCGATGGTTGAAGAAAACTATTGGGGGGAGGAAAGCTAAAGTGCGTTTGATTAGGTTGTGATGGTGGCACATAGCTTTGGGAAACCTGATGTTGGGAATGTTGAGAGTGGCTAGGCAATGTATGAAAGAAGTTGAGCGTGGATGAACGTTGTGGAGGAGGAACATAGGTAGAAGTGATTTGCGACGGTGGGGGTTGATTGAATATGAGAGTAGAAGAATGTTGTGGTGGAGGAACATAGGTAGAAGTGATTTGCGACGGTTGGGGTTGCTTGAGGATGAGAGTAGAAGAATGTTGTGGTTGGGGCTGCGTGACTCCAATTGGTTGAGAGACATGCAGGTGTGATGATATAAGAGGTGGCATTTGTTGAGACCCTTGTTGCATGGCTACATAAGTGTTCCCCGGATTGTAATTAGGTGGGAAACCTACGCATGATGGGGTAACCAAGATTTCGCTTGCGCTTGGGATGGACACTTTAGGAGGTGGTTGCACATTGGATCGAGCTAAGGTGGCTTGCTTAGCTAACTCTGCTTGACGTTGGAGAGTTTCTTGTTGGTTTTGATAGATCTCCATAGGAGTCAAAAGTGGTGATATGGGCCTCTCCTCTGTTGGATTTTGAAAAAGAGGATTCTTATATTGCGAGCCTTGAGTAGGTAAGGGCGTAGTCACCGTGGACATGGTTTGCACCGCTTGTACGGTTTCTTGGGTGTTGGTGCTCTTCTTGAGAGTGGACACATCAAAATCTTGAGGCAACTTGGCACCTTGCTTTGCAAGCAAGCGAAAGAAATGATCCTGGTTCTCACTAAGGATTTTATCAAAGGCAGCTATAGCTCTAGGATCTTATATAAATTCATCAAGATCTTGCCCATCTTCTTGAGAGGATTGACCTATTTCAAAGTGTCGCTCTTCTTGAGATGGGGTTTGATCTATTATATAACCTTGTGGGACAAAATCCGGAGGCAAGCCTGTGGTATACTGAGGTGCATTTAGCAAAGGGGTTCTATCCTCATGAGGATTGCTTGGTTCATCCATGTGTGGCATGTTCAGAGTGCTGATTGGTTTTGCCGTGGGTGTACTAGGAGTCACCTTGGGAGTAATGTTGAGACGACCTGATTGTGGTGTGCGAGGGGGTGACTTGTGCTTCTTAAGGACAACTTGCCTAGACTTCATAGTTTGCTGTAGCCTAGTGGTGACCATGGGATACACTTAGGACACAATGTAATGCTGGGAATCTGTGAGATGCTTTGAAGAAATGGACAAACTCTAATGCACAAAGTACTGGACCAAATGCGCTATACTGTTTGACCAGAGGCGCAGGACTGTGCTACCAAAAGCGTGCTACTGTGGGCCAGAGGCGACGGACTGAGCTACCAATAGCGAGTTACTACTATGCCAAAGGCGAGCTACAGTGACCAAAAGTGAGCTACTGTTATACCAAGGGCGCTAAAGTAGAGTTTTGCTAGAGGCGGGTTACTGCTGACCAAAGGTGATCTACTGTGTTACCAAAGGCGAGCTGCTGTAATACCAGGGGCGCTGAAGTAGTGTCTAATGTTTTTCAAAGGCAAGATTTTTCTATTTCTGATTGGATTGGTTTGGCAAGAGAAAACACAGCAAACAAGTGGTCAAGAAAAGGCACAAGGACTGACACAACAAATAGTGTATGTTCAAGGCTCCAAACAAGCCCAATGTTTCCATAGGTCTAATACAGTTGCAATCAATAACAAGCACTTTTTATCCCTAGAGACAAGGTTTCATTGCAGTAGATCAGCTCACAGCTTAATACTCCATTGATAAAAATATCATTCCATAAAGGTGTCAGATATTTAGTATCTGTTGTGTGGTTACACAACACGCCCCATTTTAACTTGGCAAAATAGGGACCCAACTTTTGGCTTGGCTTGTGTTGTCTGTTTTCTGGCGGTTTGGTAAAAATGAGTCAGGTGCATCATCATCATGATATTCGATGAGGTAGGTCATCATCATGAGGTCAGTTTGTAAAAGTTCATACTTTGTTTCTATGACCTCATATTTAAAAAGAGCTTGAATTTCTAGGCAGGTTTGCCTTTTACATCACCCTAAAATTCGTCCATATGAGGAAGTTATGACAGGTCAAAGGTCTGGTCAAACATGATTTTAGGAGGGTCATATTTCATAACAACGAGCATCATGATATTTTTACATCACCTGATATTATAATATCATGCTGATATTATAATATCACCCTGCCTAGAAAGTCCACCATCTGCATATTTGCATGTGCATGTCAAAGTCCTATCGGAGGGTCATCATCCTGATCTTTCAAGAGAGGGTCATATGTGCTGATATTCGCTAATATGATGATGACGTCATCATATCCTCCTGATCTCCTTTTGCATGATCATGATGATCACCCTATCTTTTAAGGGGGTGATACTCTCAGCAACATGATCATATTTTAAAATATCACCCTAGCGCTAACCTGATGATGACCTCAACTCATCCTCATGCTCCGAAGATGAATATGATGGTTACGTCATCATGATATTCGATGAGGAGGATTATCATACTTTTATCCTGTCATGTTGTCAAGATCATCATGATCTTGTTTTTCTACCTGATATTTCATAATGTCCTCCTGCCGAGAAATATGACCTTTTGCAAATATCCTGATGACATCATCCCGATCTGATAAACGAAGAAGCAAATATCAGGATGACATCATCATCACATTTCCCTTCGACAGGATATTTTCCAAAGCATGATCCGGTTCACGAATATGATGATGACGTCATGTTCTAAGTTTAACAAAAGCCCCGAATATCCTGATGATCATCATCATCCTGATCTTTCGAGAGGGTTACCTTGGCCGCAAAGGGGTCATATTTCATTCACCACCTGATCATCTTCCTTAGGTGACCCGATATTACATTTATCCCCTGATCTTAACTAAACATGACGGTGACGTCATCTTTTGCATTTTAATGAAGCCCGGATATGACGATGACGTCACCATCATATTCCATTCCTCAGTAGCAGGATCATATTTCATATCCTCCTATTTTTCTTCGACATGATGATGATGATGATGTCATTCTTTTCCCCAATATACAGAAGTGAAACATGACGGTGACATCATCAGGACATTCGAGAAGGGGGGAGCATCATATTCACAATATCCTGCAGATAGGTAGAAAGCCCTAAGTTTCCCCATTGGCGTAGCTTGTACTGTCGGCCCAGCTTTATATTTTCACTCCGACAATAGTAGTCTCCCCGATGTATTTGTCCATCGGCCCAATGTTTGTCTATCGGCCAAGTCTGGATTTTTCTCGCCGATAGTTGTTGTCTTCCCGATGGGTGGACGTCATCATGATTTTTGGCGTCGGTGTATGTTTTACCATCGGCCAAGTCTAATTTTGTCACCCCGATCATATGTGGTCACACCGATGCGAATATGATGTGAACCCGATACACATGCCGAATATACAAAGCCAGATTTGAAATAAATTGAAAAGTAGTTATTTCCTTGTATATTTTGAGATACATGATCATATTTGGAGCCTGATATACAAGAAAATGGGTGGGAAAACAGAGCGATAGAAATTTGAAAGCCCGATTACCTGTAGCTGTACATTTTGAGGCATGTTTAATAAAACATTTAAATTCCTGTTGTTTATCCACATGATGATGAACTTAATGTTTGTCTGTTTATTGCAGGAAGTCCCGGAGCTATTTGAAGCTGAACATTGCAAAGTTGCACATGGAGGCAACATGAACCAGAAGTGAGGAGGATATTGTCAAATATGTTGTTTGCTAGCTGGAGACCGAATCAAATCAAAGATGCTGGAATATTCTGTGCCAGCTGTACATTTGCCAACTGGCAAAGCATGTGCTTTTCATCTGGACCATTGATTATTATGAGAGGATCCTGATCCTTGGATCATTGTAACTATTTTCTGGCATTTGCCCTATATAAGAACCAGAGCTTGTTAACAATACGGGGGAGGATACACAGACACATCTGGCAATAAGGCCAATTACTGTAGAATCAATTAGGAGATCGGATTACTGAGACTAATGAGGATAGAATTGTTGAAATGTCAAGGTTCTTTCTTCAGATCACTGTAAATGTACCTGTTCTTGAGCATACTGAATGGATATGAAGTTTCAGATTACATCCTGATTGTAAATTTTACGTAATCTTCATGTTGATTTCTGGATATGTACTGGTGAATGTTGTGTTCAACTAGAAGCGCTTTCATTTCATTACATGTTGTTGTCAACTTTTCCTTTGAAGATTTGCACTGGATCATGCGGATTTGTGGAATGTCCTGGTGAAGTATGATTCTAGTTCCCTTCTTTTCATTGCATGTATGGGAGCTTGTATGTGGATCAGTGATCTCAGTCAAGTAGTTTTGGGAATCTCATTCTTTAACCCTTTTCCTTTTTTTAATTTCATAAATTCATCACCATAACTGCAAGTCATGACAAATAATAAGCAGAAATAGAGAGGTATGCTGACATCCCGTAGGTAACTAAAAATCATTAGCATATTTGAGTTAAATGCATGTAGTATTGAAAATATCATGCAAAGAATCATAAATAATGGTAGAAATCATGCAAATATCAACCTATAAGCACATTATTTGACTAAATTCATAGTGCAGAGGTAGAATTATTGGAGATTTATGCAGAGCAGACATATAGAGCAGGATATTTGGATAAATAATGATGAACTTTGCAGAAATACGTAAGGCCCCTGAATGGAAAACAGCAACACACATCAACCACTAAGTAACGTCAGTAGATTAAGACCTAATCAACGGAGACTTGGGATCATGAATTCTCTGAATTCATCGTATCTTTCAAGATGAGTAAAGGTTGTTGTGTAACTTTTATTCTATGTTTGTGAATGACTAACATCATGACCAACATAAATTAGCGCTAGAAGGAGGGTAGAACTGGAAAAGACACCACTGCTTCAGTCATCATTCATTTTATGTAGGCCCCTCGCTCCTAACGCAACATAAATTGGTGCTAGAAGGAGGGCCTGAGCCGTGAATTTCTGGATTTCTACAAATATTACATAAATATTTCAGCATTTGAGGTTAATGTCTGCAAATATCTCTTATCTGAGATGTTTTGGTTGCACCTTTGCAAAGATCTAGCTCGAAACATCAAAGATTAGTTTGATTTTCTGAGCTTTCAAGTTTTATTCTGAGATATGATGGATCTCCTTAAAATTTCAAAATACTAAAAAATTGAAAAATAGAGTCTCATTTTGATGGATGTATATGAAGGCAATTGTCAAATTAACATTCCTTTATTTCAGGAAACTTTGAATAGGCAGCTTTACCCTCACAGTTTGTCTAACTTTGGTTTATCTACCTGTTGCAGGATACACCAAACTGCGGAACACAGTGAAATTAATTGTTTAACTTTCCTTACAAGGTTGGATTTATATTTGAAACGATTAATATTCTTCCCAGATGTGTTCAGGGTTGAAACTTGCCAAGAAAATGAAGAAGTCTGGCAAGAAAATGAAGAAATTCTGGAGCAACAAGCAGATGCAGCACCAGAAGTTATTAATTGTCCAGACACTGACGTGGACCGATCTGAGGATTTTGAATTATACTTGTCTAGAAATATACAGTGTAGTCAAATATTAGGTTTGCCCATTGATGATGTCTTGATTGAAAGCTGGTGCAGATTACATGACGAAGAGCATTCAGAAAGGGATTGTTACGCCTGCTTGATCATGTTGAAAAAGACTCTAGAAAATATAATAGCTGAGTCGGTTCCAGAAGGTAATGAAGAGGAAACATCTTTCCTTGATTCATTTTATGGTGGGATTGATAGGAGTTCTCTACTTCCTAATACAAGTAAGGACCAGTCAGTATGCAGGTATGAATCTTGTGAAAATTTTAGAGAAGAAATCACTCATCAGGATAATATTTTTGATTCTGATCCTAATACTTTTGATAAAGAAGATGAAACGTCTTTCCTGGAGTCATTCTATGGTAAAGAGAAGTGTAAACAGATAGTAGAGCAATTTAAATTCACTGCTGATGATGAAGTTCCTATGATAGTAACTCAGGGAGTCATAGAGAAGAAAATAAATGCTGATTTACTACCTGACTTATTTGAATTGAATGATCAAAAACAAGAATGTTGCAGGTTAATGGAACCAGATCCTCTAATAGATAGAAGATGTGAATTATTTAATGAACAATTCCTGAAAGATGAAGATGTAGAAGACTTTGGAGTTGTTGTGCATAATCAGATGTCACTCCAGAAATATTTTGAGAATGAAACAGGGGAGTGTCCTTATCAAGTGAAAGTTGTTTCTCTTTTACAGTCAAATGATTTAGAAATGATAAATTTCTGTATATCAGGTTATGATAATAAAGATACTTATTTAGATGCTGATGTGCAGGAAATTGAAGAAAATATTGAGAAGTTTCCTGAACTGGAAGATAAACTGAACATCCGGAATGAAGGGATAAAGTTGGATAAAGATGAAGAATTAATACATCAAGAGTCATACATCCTTCAATTTGAAGAGAGACCAGACACTGAGCCAAGCAATGAAAATATAGAATTAAATGGAAGACCAGCTGCCAATGAAGAGGCATGTCCAACAGAGCCAGAAATACATCAGGTTGTATTTCTCCTTTCCACAGTAAACGATGTTGAATACTATTTTGATTATGGAAATTCAGGAGATAAGACATGCATATGGATTAATCATGAACATGATGAGCTTCCTCAGTTGCTGATCGTTAAGAGTTATTTTGTTAAACACAGTGAATCTAGAATACAAGAATATATTTCAGAATACAAGGATGAATTTGCTAAGATCATAACCATAACTAGTGCCCTGATGCTCCTACACAATATAAGGAAATATGCAAATACAGGTGTATTTGGGTCTCTCTCTAGTTTGTGTTTGCCTAGTAGTGGTTTGTATATAATTTTGTAGGTTAGTTGTTTGTACAGTTTGCTTGTTTTGCTTTCTTGTTTTGCTTTCTGTTGTTTCCTTTTTGTAGGTTAGTTGTTTGTATAGGTTGCTTTGTGTTTTTGCGTTGTTGAGCTTTTGTTTTGGTTGGGCAAAATTGGTGCACCTTGTTACTTAAGAACACTACAGAAATTGTTAGAATTCAAAAGTTGGATATAAGTTTTTCTATAGGTTGTAACTCATATCAGTGTAGGTGTTAAGTGAAAAATCTAAAGGTTGCCCTTGCTACCATTGCAATTCTCAACTTAATTTCAGCAAGTGACCACTCCTTGCATCATGAAGCTATAACTGTTATATCTTATGAAATAAATTTCAAAATAAAATAAATAAAATAATAAAATGGATTTTCTGAAATCCAGATTAAGTCATCTAAGTAACTCTACCAGGGCTATAGATGCCTGCTGGCAGTGGGGCTCTACTTAGGAGAATTGCAACGATAACCTTGCCGGGGCTATGGATGCCTGCTGGCAGCAAGGCTCTATCCGGTTGGCTATGAGGGATGAACCAAACTACGTAGCTTAACACCAGTCACTGACTTATTCAACTCACTTTCAAGATGAGTATATGAATCACATGCACACAATTGATCCCTTATCAATTCATTGTTACATTGATGAACATGATACTAGTTAGAAAGGATTAGGATGCTCATGCTTAATAGGAGTTGGAAATTTATGTTTTAATTTATCCTCACCTTTTGAATTATTTGAATTTTGTTGTTTTCTTTGGTGGCAAGTTGTTGTGTGGTTACACAACACGCCCCATTTTAACTTGGCAAAACAGGGACCCAACTTTTGGCTTCGCTTGTGTTGTCTGTTTTCTGGCGGTTTGGTAAAAATGAGTCAGGTGCATCATCATCATGATATTCGATGAGGTAGGTCATCATCATGAGGTTAGTTTGTCAAAGTTCATACTTTGTTTCTATGACCTCATATTTAGAAAGAGCTTGAAATTCTAGGCAGGTTTGCCTTTTACATCACCCTAAAATTCGTCCATATGAGGAAGTTATGACAGGTCAAAGGTCTGGTCAAACATGATTTTAGGAGGGTCATATTTCATAACAATGAGCATCATGATATTTTTACATCACCTGATATTATAATATCATGCTGATATTATAATATCGCCCTGCCTAGAAAGTCCACCATCTGCATATTTGCATGCGCATGTCAAAGTCCTATCGGAGGGTCATCATCCTGATCTTTCAAGAGAGGGTCATATGTGCTGATATTCGCTAATATGATGATGACGTCATCATATCCTCCTGATCTCATTTTGCATGATCATGATGATCACCCTATCTTCTAAGGGGGTGATACTCTCAGCAGCATGATCATATTTTAAAATATCACCCTAGCGCTAACCTGATGATGACCTCAACTCATCCTCATGCTCCGAAGATGAATATGATGGTTACTGTTGGCAAGAGACACTATATGGATTCATGGTTGTTGTCATTGATGGCAACAAAGGTCATCCCACATATCCGCAAGTCATGATGTGTCTCTACCGGAAGTCAGAATAAAGAATGTTGTGGTCCGGTGAAGAAGAACAGAGCATGTGGCAAGGTCCGACAGAGTGGTCCGGATCTCTCAGAGGAAGTGTCTTGGTGCAGTGCGGATTTGGGGAAGTCAAGAGGACTACCTTGAGTGGTATATTCCAAGGATTTAGCCTCCGGTGATGGACAAGGAAAAAGATATGAATGGTTGAGTACCGGATTCCTGAGAGACAGTGAAAACAGAGGAAGAACTGACTGGCAGAGTATCAGACTGCTTTCCGGATGTGTTACTGTTGATGACAGAGGTTGTGAAGGCATGAATCATGTTTGGCCGACATGATTAATGATATCTACAAGTATATGCTTGATCTGCATTGCTTGGTGAGGAAGGATTCAGCCGACAGAATGAGAGCTTGTAAGAAACTAGACTGTTCCGGATGCCGACTAGAAAAGTGATGAAATTACTTATGCGGATATATATAGAGGATGGATTTAGTCGTGAAGGGTGTGGTGATGTGGAGATATATGCGAATAAGTCCAGATAAGAGCAGAGGTAGCAAAAAGGATCCGGTATGTGAAAGATAGCAGAATAAAGAACAGAGGAAAGATGAAGTGCAGTAGATCAGTGTACTGAGCCTAACCGGAACTGAACTCCAGCATATGCAGATGCTTCCAATCAGTTCAAGACTGTGATTCTCATCACTTTGTAGACAGTGTGTCTTCTTGTAGGCAGTGGGCCTCTTGTGAGCAGTGTGCTCGGGCAGTGAGCCCTAATTGGCAAGTGCCATTTTTGTAATTTCCTATTCTTCTAACAGAGAATAATTTTGGGTTAATCACCCCGTGGTTTTCTCCCTTAACAGGGTTTCCACGTCAAAAATACTGTGTCATGTGTTTCTTATTTCATGGTTAATGTTTTTGTGTTTGATTTTATGCTGCATCAATTAAAAGGAAAGTTCAATAAGGGAAATAATTAGGATAACTCATTCACCCCCCCCTCTCAGTTATCAACAATTGGTATCAGAGCTAAGTTCCTCCTAATAGAGCCTAACAGCTTGAGGAAGATCTGGGATTTCAAATGGATGCATATGGTTTATGGGAGCAACTCAAGACTGCTCTTGAGGATCTTGAACAGTCAAATTCTGAAGTCAGTGAATTAAAGGAAAGACTCAAACAGGCTGATGAATTCATGAGAGAATTAAAAGACAAATTAAGTCTCTCTATGAAAAAGAGAAAGGAGCTGCTTCAACAGTTGGCAAGACAAAGTGAAGAAAGCAATACAAATAAAGAATTAACTGAGCAAACCAAGTTATGTGAAAAGTTATCAAAAGAAGTCATTATGTTAAGACATGAAATGGAATCAGGAACTATAAAGTTTACTCAAGAGATTGAAGAAAAAAGAAAGGCTGAAGACAATCTAAGACAATCTCTTAAAGAAAAATCAGAAGAATGCCACCAGATGGACAGGATTATCAGACATCTTGAATCTGATCTTGAAGATGCCAAAGATAATGAAGGAAAACTTGAGGATCAAATTGCCTCTCTCAAAAGAGACCTTCAAACAGCAAATGAATATAAAGAGAAATTCAAGATAAGTTCTGCTCAACTTGAAGTTCTTCTTGGAAGTCAAAAGAGGACAGATGACAAGTATGGTTTGGGATATGAGAAAGGAGAAAGCTCTGGATCCGGTCAGAAGAATCTTGGATCAGAAAATCCAAGGAGTAGGCCTAGAAGACCTCCGGTAAGACAGCCAAATGCTCAAAGATATCCATCCTTCAATGGATACTGCCACAGCTGCAACCACTTTGGTCACAAAGCTAATCAGTGCAGAATGAGAATGAATCAGATTAATTCATCCTTCTCCGGACAGTGCTTCAACTGCAAAAGGTATGGACACAAATCCCATGAATGCAGAAGTATGCAAGTAAACAAATCATTCAAAGGTAGATGCTTCACATGCAATAGAGTAGGTCATATGGCTAATCAATGCAGATCAAGAGGATATCAGTCAAATATGCAAAGAAATGTTACTTGCCAAATCTGCAATAGGTCCGGTCATAATGCTAAAGTTTGCAGAAACAAGAATCAGGACAAAAGAGGTCCGGTGTATAATCAGAATCAAGACAAGGGTAAACAAAAGATGAATGCGGATGAGGTTAGGAATCAGATGAGCAAGATTTGGGTGAAGAAAAGTTCAGAGAATGTAGAGGTTGGATCCGCACCAGACTCTGGTGCTGATATTTCTTCCAAAAATTAAAAAGTGAGCTCAGGCTCAGGGGGAGACTCAAAGAAAATCTTGTTCCCCCAGCCAAACAAGTGGTGCCGGATGTGGCACAAGATGCGGATCAAAGGGTTTGTAGATATGAGTCTTGAGATACTTCAGTCAAGTTTTCAGAGGTCCGCATGGAGTTATGAAGAAGCTGTGATCGATCAAATAAGACCTGTTCAGGGAGATGCTCCGGTATGATAAAGGATTACAAAAAGGTCCGGAAAGATCCGGAAATGCACTATCTTGTTCTGCGGATTGGACAGAGTGTTTGGGATGTTCTTGCAATATGTTACCTTGATTCATTCATGATTGAAAGATCCGGATGATATCCACAGATCAGGACTAATCCGGGATACTCCAAACTATCCAGACAAGGCAAACTGGAATGATATAGGTGAAGCATTTATTGCAGACAGATATTAGGGTTTGCGGAGCAATTTAAGGGATTTCTCAAAGGTCATTTGCTCATTCTGCACTCGAGAAGAAGCGAAAAGTGGAGCTCTGCAACAAGGTTCATCAAGCACACCAAGGATCTCCTGCCGAAGTTATTGCATAAAGAAATCAATCCAACCACTCCGTGCAAACCGAAGGCGCATAAGGTATTCTCCGTTTTTCATTACCTCACTGCAAATCTTTGAAGAATGGCTACTCCAAACATAGTTAAGATCTCTGATAGACCTCGCCCCTCATTCAAGAAACATCCCTACAAATCATTGGAGGTAGACCCACTAGGAGCCTTCTCTAGTGTTCCTCACGGAGTTTTACACACCGAAGACATTAGGGTTTACATACATGCAAGCATTGAGGAATTTGGGGAATTCAAATTAAGAGACCTCTATCACAAGCAGCTGATAGACAATGCTTTTGAGCTTAAACCAGAGTATAAGGATATCCAGAAGAAACAATTTGAGCAATTTATTCATTTCCCCTGCTTTGAAGAAGATGAATGGGTCCGGTATGTACTGAGCAGGATGCATGACAACTTTCTATGGCTAGATAGACCCTGCAAGATCACAAAAGAGGCAATTAGAGCAGTAACTAGTCTATACTCTTCCAGAGGGGTACCTATCCTCAAATCTGTCAAGAACAACATTGTAACTGAGGCCACCGGATCAAAATTTGATAAGAGGGCAATGACCATTGAAGATATTTCGGATCCGGATATCAAATATGCATCAATGATAATAGGATACAAGATCTATCACTCCAGCAGGGAGAATTCTGTATCCGGAACTGCAGTATACACTGCCTATGAAATGCTAAGAAAGAATGCAGATTATGATCTCTGCGAACTACTGCTAAGCCAATTAATGGAAAATATACAGAAAATCAAGAAGGATAAGAAGAATTCCTTTAAGTATGGTACTCTTATTGTATGTCTATTCTTCTACTTCATGAATGAGCTACCCGGAACAAGTGGATGGGTATGGCAGAATGACAAACCTGTTGCAGTCCAGATAAGAGACTATTTACATGGACTTGGGGATGCAAAAGCGAGAAATACAGCTCTATGGGGATACTTCAAAAACTTTCAGAGCATGATGCAAGCAAGAGAGAGAATTCCCTAGTCTCTTGTTGAAAAATACAAAGACTCAGTGTGCTTTATGGTTGACACTGATCAGTGCCTAATGGAGGCAGTAGAACCAAGGACTGTTTGGATCATGCCCATGGGGTATGAAGTGGATGAACAGATAGTGGAGCTGCATGTTCAACACATGCTAAGTCAGCCCAAAGATCCTAAGGCAGAAAGGTTTGGAACCTTTGAGGAGCTGAGTGTAAAAATACATGTAGAACTCAGGGAACCTGAGATTAAAAGAAAGGTGAGAAAAGAAGTAGAGCACATTGCTCAAGGCCTAGGCATCTCAAAGGAGGCACTTGATGCCAGCCGAGAAAAGAGGAGGAAGGCCGAGGAAGAAGAGAAAAGTAAAGAAAGTGCTCCGGTTGGAGCTCCCACCCGGACCAGATCATCAAAGAGATCTGCACCTCCCTCAACCAAAAGTTCAAAACTGGAAGTCCAGGCATCCGGTAAGAGATCCAAGACAAAAGCCACAAGGGCTTATGGAAGCCAAAAGGATGAAGAGGAAACAGAGTCAGATGAGGGAATAAAAGAAATAAAGAAACAGAAAAAGAAAGGATCCGGTAAGCCCTCCACAGGCCAAGACAAGGATGAAATGGCAGAAGGATCTGTTGAAAAGCCCACTCTGTCTCTAGAGAGCATAATCAAGTCGGTCACGGTGGATGGAAACCTTCAACCAATGACTGAATCATATGATGACTTCAGTGAGGCTGACCAAAAGACTCTGCAGGAAGCCACAGTTAAATATCTGAACATATACAATAAGGCTTTCATTGAAATAATATCTCTTATTCCTAAAAGCCTAGAAAAGGAAATGGAAGTAAGAAAGAATAATGCTCATGCTAAAGATCTTGAGATCCGGGAGCAGATAGCTATTCAGCTATATCCTCAAATTGATCCCAAGACAATGTACATTATCTTCAAGGACTGCAAAGATGAGTTCAGAAGCAAAGCCAGGATGAATCAACTCATGCTTGGTGAGACTGACAAAGTGGCCCAAGAAACAGAAGAGATCCTCCGGAAGGCCTTCAAAAGGTTCAATCTTCCTGTTGTAGAGGACTTAGGTACAGAAACAGCTGAGGACTTGGGACCCTCTGCTCCAGAAGAAGTGAGCCCTGAACAGACAAATATCTCTCCTCCGGTTTCCCCTACAGTCTCCGGATCCAAAGAAGAAGAGCAATTACAGGAGAAGGAAGCAGTGGTGAAAGACAAAGAGGTTGACAGTTCTAAGACTGCAGAAGAAAAGAAACATCTATCTCCGGCAAGAGACACTGCACAAACTGTTCAACAATTTTTGAGCAAAGAAACTCTAGAGATTGATGAACCGGAGCTTCTAAAAGGCCCATTTGATTTTGACTCTCTCTCTCCGGTACAAACAATGAAGATAGCTTCATTTGCAAATGCCAAGGCAAATGAAAAGCTCCTGAAGTCTCATATGGAAGACTGTGAGTTGATAGAAGCTGCTTCCGGAGTACTTGTAAAAATCATGCCATCAATCCAGATAGATCCGACAGCCTCCTCTTCTGGTAATCTAAAAACCTTAGTCAGCAGTATTGATACACATTTTGATTCTCTAGAAAAATCAGCTGAAGAAAAGGTCCGGAAGGAATTTTTGGATAAGAGATTTTCAGAAATATTAGAATTAATCTCTAAAGATAGGAAGATTGTAAGCATTGGAATAAAGAGCTTAGAAAATGCTCTTAAGGATGGCGGTGACATCTATAAATTTTGTATATCCTGGTCAAAGGCAACAGCTACAGTTGACAAGAAAATAAAAGAGGAACAGGATAAGCTACAAAGCTTATCTCAAAGCTTTGATCCTCTCTCCTCCTCTATAATAAATCAAGAATGTCAGACTATTGCAGTCTTGAATGAAATAAAGAATCTTGAGAAGGAAAGAAAGAACATCACTAACCGGATGGGAGAACTTAGAAGGATTATAATCCCTAAGTTGGAAACTATGCATGAGGCCATCAGTGATGCTCAGACCACCGCCCAAACAAAAGATCCGACAGATCTCAAGCGGGCAGAAGCTTTTGCATTTTTGCTAAGTGGTCACATTTCAATTTTGGATAGAATGAAGCAAAGTTGGGCTACAGAAATGATCCAATTGCAGACATCCTTTGCAGACATTCTTCAGTATATGTGAGTATGTAAATATGCGGCTAAGTATAAGAAATTTTTGAAAATTTTGATATGCGGACCCTACCCTTTGCCATTGATGTCAAAGGGGGAGTGAGGAGCAGTGAAAAATGAGGAATCCAACTAAGGGGGAGTTCCGGAAATTGTATATAAAGACAGAGCATCAGCAAAGGGGGAGCAGAGTGAAAACACTTAGTCATTTTTCACTAAGTGTTGCCATCAATGCCAAAGGGGGAGATTGTTGGCAAGAGACACTATATGGATTCATGGTTGTTGTCATTGATGGCAACAAAGGTCATCCCACATATCCGCAAGTCATGATGTGTCTCTACCGGAAGTCAGAATAAAGAATGTTGTGGTCCGGTGAAGAAGAACAGAGCATGTGGCAAGGTCCGACAGAGTGGTCCGGATCTCTCAGAGGAAGTGTCTTGGTGCAGTGCGGATTTGGGGAAGTCAAGAGGACTACCTTGAGTGGTATATTCCAAGGATTTAGCCTCCGGTGATGGACAAGGAAAAAGATATGAATGGTTGAGTACCGGATTCCTGAGAGACAGTGAAAACAGAGGAAGAACTGACTGGCAGAGTATCAGACTGCTTTCTGGATGTGTTACTGTTGATGACAGAGGTTGTGAAGGCATGAATCATGTTTGGCCAACATGATTAATGATATCTACAAGTATATGCTTGATCCGCATTGCTTGGTGAGGAAGGATTCAGCCGACAGAATGAGAGCTTGTAAGAAACTAGACTGTTCCGGATGCCGACTAGAAAAGTGATGAAATTACTTATGCGGATATATATAGAGGATGGATTTAGTCATGAAGGGTGTGGTGATGTGGAGATATATGCGAATAAGTCCAGATAAGAGCAGAGGTAGCAAAAAGGATCCGGTATGTGAAAGATAGCAGAATAAAGAACAGAGGAAAGATGAAGTGCAGCAGATCAGTGTACTGAGCCTAACCGGAACTGAACTCCAGCATATGCAGATGCTTCCAATCAGTTCAAGACTATGATTCTCATCACTTTGTAGACAGTGTGTCTTCTTCTAGGCAGTGGGCCTCTTATGAGCAGTGTGCTCGGGCAGTGAGCCCTAATTGGCAAGTGCCATTTTTGTAATTTCCTATTCTTCTAACAGAGAATAATTTTGGGTTAATCACCCCGTGGTTTTCTCCCTTAACAGGGTTTCCACGTCAAAAATACTGTGTCATGTGTTTCTTATTTCATGGTTAATGTTTTTATGTTTGATTTTATGCTGCATCAATTAAAAGGAAAGTTCAATAAGGGAAATAATTAGGATAACTGATTCACCCCCCCTCTCAGTTATCAACAGGTTACGTCATCATGATATTCGATGAGGAGGATCATCATAATTTTATCCTGTCATGTTGTCAAGATCATCATGATCTTGTTTGTCTACCCGATATTTCGTAATGTCCTCCTGCCGAGAAATATGACCTTTTGCAAATATCCTGATGACGTCATCCCGATCTGATAAATGAAGAAGCAAATATCAGGATGACATCATCATCACATTTCCCTTCGGCAGGATATTTTCCAAAGCATGATCCGATTCGTGAATATGATGATGACGTCATGTTCTAAGTTTAACAAAAGCCCCGAATATCCTGATGATCATCATCATCCTGATCTTTCGAGAGGGTTACCTTGGCTGCAAAGGGGTCATATTTCATTCACCACCTGATCATCTTCCTTAGGTGACCCGATATTACATTTATCCCCTGATCTTAACTAAACATGATGGTGACGTCATCTTTTGCATTTTAATGAAGCCTGGATATGACGATGACGTCACCATCATATTCCATTCCTCAGTAGCAGGATCATATTTCATATCCTCCTATTTTTCTTCGACATGATGATGATGATGATGTCATTCTTTTCCCCAATATACAGAAGTGAAACATGACGGTGACATCATCAGGACATTTGAGAAGGGGGAGCATCATATTCACAATATCCTGCAGATAGGTAGAAAGCCCTAAGTTTCCCCATTGGCATAGCTTGTACTATCGGCCCAGCTTTATATTTTCACTCCGACAATAGTAGTCTCCCCGATGTGTTTGTCCATCGGCCCAACGTTTGTCTATCGGCCAAGTCTGGATTTTTCTCGCCGATAGTTGTTGTCTTCCCGATGGGTGGACGTCATCATGATTTTTGGCGTCGGTGTATGTTTTACCATCGGCCAAGTCTAATTTTGTCACCCCAATCATATGTGGTCACACCGATGTGAATATGATGTGAACCCGATACACATGCCGAATATACAAAGCCGGATTTGAAATAAATTGAAAAGTAGTTATTTCCTTGTATATTTTGAGATACATGATCATATTTGGAGCCTAATATACAAGAAAATGGGCGGGAAAACAGAGCGATAGAAATTTGAAAGCCCGATTGCCTGTAGCTGTACATTTTGAGGCATGTTTAATAAAATATTTAAATTCCTGTTGTTTATCCACATGATGATGAACTTAATGTTTGTCTGTTTATTGCAGGAAGTCCTGGAGCTGTTTGAAGCTGAACATTGCAAAGTTGCACATGGAGGCAACATGAACCAGAAGTGAGGAGGATATTGTCAAATATGCTGTTTGCTAGTTGGAGACTGAATCAAATCAAAGATGCTGGAATATTCTGTGCCAGCTGTACATTTGCCAACTGGCAAAGCATGTGCTTTTCATCTGGACCATTGATTATTATGAGAGGATCCTGATCCTTGGATCATTGTAACTATTTTCTGGCATTTGCTCTATATAAGAACCAGAGCTTGTTAACAATACAGGGGAGGATACACAGACACATCTGGCAATAAGGCCAATTACTGTAGAATCAATTAGGAGATCGGATTACTGAGACTAATGAGGATAGAATTGTTGAAATGTCAAGGTTCTTTCTTCAGATCACTGTAAATGTACCTGTTCTTGAGCATACTGAATGGATATGAAGTTTCAGATTACATCCTGATTGTAAATTTTACGTAATCTTCATGTTGATTTCTGGATATGTACTGGTGAATGTTGTGTTCAACTAGAAGCGCTTTCATTTCATTACATGTTGTTGTCAACTTTTCCTTTGAAGATTTGCACTGGATCATGCGGATTTGTGGAATGTCCTGGTGAAGTATGATTCTAGTTCCCTTCTTTTCATTGCATGTATGGGAGCTTGTATGTGGATCAGTGATCTCAGTCAAGTAGTTTTGGGAATCTCATTCTTTAACCCTTTTCCTTTTTTTAATTTCATAAATTCATCACCATAACTGCAAGTCATGACAAATAATCAACGGAGACTTGGGATCATGAATTCTCTGAATTCATCGTATCTTTCAAGATGAGTAAAGGTTGTTGTGTAACTTTTATTCTATGTTTGTGAATGACTAACATCATGACCAACAGTATCTTTGTGAGAGACGATAGGTAGGGATATCTCACCCTCCCCTTGGAAAGCTCAAGTAGGTCACAAGAGCCTTATGTCCAAGGGAATACTATCTCTTCTCAAGGGAGCCAATGGTGAGTATCTTAAGGGTTTAAATCGATTTCCCTTGCACTGATGATTACTGCAATGTTCGGAGGTAGATCGGGTAGTCTCTATCTAGATTGGTTCTTAGTGACTTTGAGGGACCAACGCCTTACGAGCAATGCAACAAGCTACTAAAAGCTTTAACCAATCCTACTAAGAGTTTCAAACACTTCGCTCAATGTGAAAATCATTTCTATAAAGAGCTAGTACACCACTTTTCAGTTTGGCACCACAAGGTAAGGCTGACGTCGGTTAGGACTTGGCTTTCGCCTTATCCCTCTTATATAGCGGTTCAAAGGAAAACTCCACTTAGGGTCGTCCCTTTTGGATGAATCGCAATCCAAAAGCAGGCCCTTCTAAAGGAAGTACAAAAAAGTAAAAGCAAGCACGTCAAACAAAGGTTCAATTGTCCCGTTATAAGAAAAATAAGGTGCAACTAAGCTATGCACACACACGATTGTAGTTGTAAATTGTCCCTTATGAAATGAAGTGTTTGGCATTCATGTCCATTGTCCTTTAAAAAATTGAGGTGTTTGTTCATACATGTCCATTGTCCCTTAAGAAATGTAGTATATTCCTAAGACTTAGATTGCAAGAAAAGATTTGTTCAATTATCCTTTTTAAACATGCAATGTGTTTCTAAGACTTAGTGAGATAAATCAAAAGAGGTCTTCAACGCTCATCCTGCATGAACATATTAAGAAAACACCTATTGGCTCTGTGTGAGTAATAAGAAGCTGCAACAAGTGAGTTAGTTCCACCAAAAATTTTACAAGTTAGCAAAAAACAAATCAACTTGAACCAAAAGCGTGTTACTATCTTACCAGAAGCGATTCACTGTAAACCAAAAGCGCTTTAAGATAGATGAGAAGTGCAACAGAATATTACCAGCAGCGTTGAACAATAACCAGAAGTGTTGTACTGTGATTCCAAAGGCGCTGCGATAAATACCAAAAGCGTGCAACAATAATAACAAAAGTGTTGTAAAATATCCAGGAGCACGTCACTGTGTAACTGAAAGCGCGATAATGTGTAGCCAAAAGCGCTGTGCTGTCTCAGATACAGAAAATATTAGTTTTTTGTCAAAATAACCAGGCAAAAATGACTTTTCATGGTGGGTCTACTGTCTGGACAATGATATCTGATAGATCTAGGTCGTGAAATCTGGAAAACTCAGAAAATGGGTCAACACAATAGATTAGCAGAACTTAAGGATACTCCTAAATAAATCAGCTTAGGAGATATCAAAAATCAGGTTTGGAAGACAAATACAACAGCTTGTGCAACCAAAATCACAGATCTGAAATGAGAAAAACCCTGCAAAAGCACCGTGAATAAAGTCAAAACCTAATTTTAACCAGAAGCGCTTAACAAGGCCACCAATAGCGCTTCTCTGTGTCACCGAAAGCGCTGCTCTGTGCGGCCAGAACCGCGGCCGTGCCGCCAGTAGCGCTGAACTGTTCCTGCAAGAGCGCTTAGAGATACTACCAGACGCCCTGTGCAATATCGTTTGCGCTGTGCCATACTGTGACTTAAAAAAAAACAAATTTCTCAAAGAAACAAAGGGATTAGTGGGTCCCACCAGGCATGCCAGAATGTGTATATGGAAAAATGGATTAAATCTAAACTAAATAAAACCAAAAAACCCAATAACATAAAGGAAACGAATCTAAGTAAAAGCCATAAATCACAAATCAAAGACAAATGAAAGCTCTTACCAAAACCTGTATTGTTCCCTTTTGGAGATATGTGGATTGCTCAATGTAGTTGCAAAGCCATGGCTGCAACAAGCAAGTATGTGCTCAAGAGATCAATGTCAAAAGATCGTTATAGTGCTCAATCGACGTGTTGTGTATGCTCGAAGCTCTGTTAAGTATGCCTGAGAATACGATCGAAGAGAGAGGCTCAATGAAGGAGATGAGGGGGATATAGATTTCAAGGAAGATCAATCAACGGTCTAGATAATTCAGAAGAATTAATGGAGGAGATAAGTTGAGGAATGTGCAACGAATGAGAAGAAGACAAGTGTCCTGCTTTCTTTTGCATGAGAGGAGTTATCAAGAATAGAAGAATAAGTTAACTGAAGAAATAAATCAATTAAAAGAATAAAGCAATCAGTTAAGTGATTTAAAACAAGAAGAAGAGATTTGCATGAGATAAGAAGATATTTTGCTTTATTAAATATAGAAATATTTAATTGATGAGCAAGAAAGCTTGAGTTATTTTAGAGATAACTCAAATTAGAAGAAAAAGCAACTTAAATAAATAATTGATTTATTTAAATTTAGAGAAGATATTATTGGAAGAAATAATTAAATAATTGGAATTATTTAATTTAGAAGATTTGAAAGCAAATTAAATAAATAAATTTATTTAATTGTTGTGCATGATTTTGGAAGAATGATTTTGATTTAATTAAATAATTAAGAATTATTTAATTTTAGATAAGAGGGAATTTATTGAATTAATTAAATAATTGGATATATTTAATTAATGTGGATTTGATTTTTGAAAAGAAGATAATGATCTAATTAAATAAATAAGATTATTTAATTGTGGAAGAATATAGAGGAATTTAATTTAATTAATTAAATAAAAAGGATTTATTTAATTAATGTTGAATTTAGGAGATTTAGAAGAATTTGATGATATTAATTAAATAATTAGATTATTTAATTAATGTTGGAAATGCAGGTGATTAGACAGAAATGACGAAATGCAAGTGATTCGACGACACGGTCATTTTAGGGTGTCTACAGATTTAAGGTTACAAAAGTTAGAAGATTCCATAGCCTAGTGATGTGTAGTTGTAGTGTGTTGTAGCCTATGGAGGATTGATTCCTTTGATTGTAAGTAAGCTTCTGTAATGTAATGAGTTGCCCAGATCAATAAAGAAATATTCTATTTTCTATGTTCTATTTTTGTTGTTGTGTGTTTTATGATTTACCCCACTTCATCAGACTCAAAGATGATCTTCCACGCCACAACATGCTTCCACAATCTTCTAGAGATCTCTGCAATCATTGGGATTAACTAGGTCAGCCAAGACTAGTTACACACTACACTATCTAGGAACAATCTTCACACACCATCTCAATTTCTTAATGTGGACTAACATCCAGATAGGAACATGATTTGGAGACATCCACAAGCATGCTATAATCATCAGGAGAAACTGTACGAACCTTAACTACTTTATCCATAGGAATCTTCTCATTGGAACACATGAACTTCAGTGTCTTCAACTGTCATAAAAGAAAGATAGCTTGTAGACCACCAAACCATAAACCATTACAACTGTAGGTACTTCTCATCATTCCAGACTTCCCTCTAGAACCATAGAGCAAAATACTTTATTGTGGAGGAATGCAGAGCAAAATACTTTCTTCCTGTCCCAATTGGACTTACAGAAAAAATAGGTTTCAC
Source organism: Cunninghamia lanceolata (assembly GCA_027924645.1). Taxonomy (NCBI): domain Eukaryota; kingdom Viridiplantae; phylum Streptophyta; class Pinopsida; order Cupressales; family Cupressaceae; genus Cunninghamia; species Cunninghamia lanceolata. Next base: position 3,801,548 of record BSBN01000165.1, on the reverse strand, counting down.
TCTAGTGAACACAACTCACCCAGATCTTCATGTGGAGGCTTCAAATCTAGAATACAGCATCCTTAGTCATACCTCTTACTTCCAATCTATAGACCATGATATTCAAGCAGAAGTAAATGCGGAGTAGTTTACTAGACTGTTCTTCAGCGTACAACTCACTGTCTATACTGTACTTTATTGTGTGGTTACACAACATGCCCCATTTTTCCTTAGCAAAATAGGGACCCAACTTTTTTGCTTCTGTTTGCTTTTGTTTTCTTGCTTTGGGTAGTTTGGCAAAAGTCAGTTAAGTACATCACCCTTGCACATGCATGTGCATCCTATATATGAAGGTCAAATGTCAAAGTCAAAATCTACTCCCATAAGCCTCATAATCTTGAAGAGCACAAAATTCTAAGCAAGTTTGCCTTTTGGATCACCCTAATATTCTTTAGAGATCAAAAGTTTTACTAAGTCAAAAATTGGTCAAACTTGATATTCCCCACAGGGTCATATTTGTAAACATCAGTCATATTGGTTAGATGAACCAGAAATAGGAAGATCACCCAATATCTACATATTCATTAATATGCAAGACGTCAAAGTAAAGTGCAAAAGAACATTTACCCATCGAGCCTTAGGCATATTTTTTATAGGGTCACATTTCCAAATATCTGTGTTTAGATGGAAAATTGGATTTGTTAATGTTCTATTGTTTAGATGTTTAAATCTGCCTCTCCACCATACATTCAAGGATCTAGTGTTGAGTGGCAAGCACTATGATACCCTAGGTCACTTACAGATGTAGGAAAAATTGGATTAGGGAATTTAATTATTAATTTTCCTTCTCTTATGTCTAATTAACCATTAAAACCCTAATTATGCAAATACAACAACAAATTGATGAATGATAGAAAAACCTCTTGTAGACATGAGTAAAATACCAAATTATAGAATACCTATTTTTGGGGTTCTAAAGTGGAACAGTCAGGGACACTGGAGCAAGTGCCCAAGTCCAAGGTGTCAGTTTCTTCATGGGATCTGGACCTCCTTCCGACACTAATCAGCCCTGTAACTTCTATTTCCTAAAACTGAACTATGGAGGACACTAGAGTGAGCTCCCAAGTCCTAGAAGTGCTCCTATGTCCTTTTCTTCAAATCCTAAATCCTTGAGGCCTACCAATCCTTCCTGAAAATCCACTTTTCCCAAATGCGACACTTGTAACCTGCAATCACAAGACTTGGTTTGGGGGTTGTGGTGTTTAGAGGCTTGCCTCAATCAAGCTCCAGAGGACCCTTAAGTCTCTGAACACCATTGTCAGATAAAGAGTGCATGCCCTTTTGAGATAGAGGCAAAAACCAAAGGAATCAATGATGAAAACACAATATTATGTCACCTTGTAGTGAAGCTCTCATGGGAGGAAAATACTCTTCGTGCCATGAAGAAATTGATGCTCAAATATGCAAATATCAACACACAAAACACACAAGTCTGCTCTTATAACACAATGAAAGCCTTGAATCACCTTGAGAACACTTGAACATCGCAATTACCATCTAGTTTCTAATTGAATGCTTAAGCATGCTTATATATGCAACTACAAGCACTCCGGCTAAGATTTTAAAAATCAAAACTTATCATGTCGGCAAAAGGACCAAATAATGGTAATAAACTGACACCCAGAAATTAGGACTGCCCCAAAATAAGGCAGGACTAGGGCACGAGCGCCCAAGTCCTCCCCCTATTTTGGGCAAGGTACAGCTCAAGGGGTCCACCTAGGTCCAATTTGCCATGGAACCTAGGTCTCATTCCATTAGAATGCCAAAATATGAACTAAGATGTCCTAAATGCATACTAAAGACCTGGGAGCTAAACCTTATGAGGGAAAAGCCCCCAAGGGGACATTTTTTGATGTTACAATCTAGATGTTCCCAAATATCACCATTCACAAAATATGACCCTGACGTCATCTTGGTCCGAGCTATAAAAGAACTTAACATGATGATGACGTGTTGATCAAGATGTTAGTCATAAGCAAGCATAGAATAAAAGTTACACAACAACCTTTACTCATCTTGAAAGATACGATGAATTCAAAGAATTCATGATCCAAAGTCTCAGTGGATTAGTTCATAATCTACTGACATTACTCAGTGGTTGATGTGTGTTGTTGTTTTCCATTTAGGGGCCTTACGTTTGTTTATCAGTATATTCCATTCTTGTAAAGATGCTACATAGAAAGGTTACTCTACACAGTATATTTCTTCAAATAATGTGTTTGTACTTAGATCTGTGCATGATATTTATCAATTGTACATGCTTTAACTCTAAATATACTATGAATTTTCAATTGTCTATGAGATGTCAACATATTTCATGTCATTTGCTTCTATTTATCTGTTATTTATAATTGTGATGGTGAATTGTTATGAAATTAAAGAAATGTAAAAGAATACTTCAAATTATGATGAATCTTCATCTATTGAACCACATACACACTTGATACAATCATGAGGAGAAGAAATCAAACCATATTTTCACCAGGATGTTCCACAACTAGATAAAGATGATGCTAACTTCAAAGGATGATGAATGAAAATAATACATGCAGACTGATAAGCACTCCAAGGGACACAACTAATCAAAGCATGTATCAAGAATCTAAAAATAGATTGCTCAGGATTTATGATGATTTGTAATCGAAATGGTCTTCTCTTTCATTAAGTATGCAAAAACACGTATGTTTACAACAACTTTGAAATAGATCCTGATATTTCAGCAATCAAATTTCAATTAAGCTTCTGATTGTTTCAAAATAAGGCATCACTAAACCTTTTATAGAATAAGGTGAGGGAGCGGTTACAAATGACCTACAGTCAGGATATGTCAATTAAGATCAATGTTGTACATTTACTTTTGACTTGGTCAACTATCCTCTGTGGCACAGGTCACCAACTAGCAACCATCTAGGTTACTTATTTTCTTCTAAGTACCTAATGCATGTATTTCCCTTTTGGTGCATCTTCATTTACTCCTCAGGTTCCTCTTCTTCATCATCATGATCATCATGATCATCACTTTATGTGTCATCATCATCCTAATGAATATCACCTTGTATTTGAACCTTCATTATCATCCTAATATTTTCATAGGCTTCTACCATCTTACCTACTTCCTCGCCATCCTGAGTTTTGGCTTTACTGATGGCGTGCTTGTGGGCTTAAAATTTATCTCTGAGGGCCTCTAACTAACCCTTCCTATTACTCAATGTTTCATTATAGTTCTCCACCCTGACTTTGATCCTCATGATCTTATTCATTACCTCTTCTGTCAAGTGGTTGAGAGGATCATCAGCCATCAACTGGAAGTTATCATGCAGAGCTTTTCTGGCAAAGTTTGCATCTTGGTTTTCAATTTTCCCCTCTACTTTTCCTTCTATGGCTTCCAGGACTTCTACCTCATAAGATATCATGCTGTGCAGTTTCACACTGATATCTCTTAACTTACTACTACACTTCTTTAGTACATCACATTTAAACCTAATGTCCTTATACCAAATATGCACTAGCATGGCAGTGTTATTATCTAGTACCTGATTATTTATCAGGACCTGAGGTTTAATCCTCTTTATTTCACTCAGAGCATCCAAGGCTTTTTCTAACTAGAATGATCTTTTTCTGGCTTCATTCTATACTTTATCAACCTTCTTCTTGGAGATACTCAAAGAATTCCGCCTCTGCAAAGAGGCTCTCACTACTTCCTCAACTCCCGTGAGTGCTGATAACATCCACTTCCTCATGATCACTAACTCATGCTTCATAAGGTCTAACTTATTAACCTCCTCTTGAGAGATTGCAGTCAATGGGACAGCCCAATCAATTGATGTACTGTCAGGTTTAATCAACCCTTTTATGTATGAGTACAGCTGGGCAATGTGTTCTTTATGCTTCTTATTCTTCTCCTTTTCTTTCTTCACCCTTTGGGTTAAAGAATCAATTATATCCTTCCCTTCTTGACCTTCTTGGTCTTCATTGGCAAACCCCAAGTCAACTGTGGTGATCTGGAATTCTTCTAGGGTGATTTTGCCTTTCTCCTTTTCAACAATGGGAAGTGCTACTTGGGCAATCCTTCTGCCTGTAGCTGGATCTCTTCTGATAGCCGAGGTTAACTTGGCTTTCCTCTTAGGTTTCATAATGGTTTCTAAAAACAAGGTTGAAACATCAAATTCCTAAATTTCAAGGCCTTGTTCCGTACCTATTTCTTTCCAAGCCATTGAGGTACTTGATCTCCGGATCCATTTTGTCCATCATCTTCATCATGTCCACCCTGATCTCCAGTGTCTATCTTTGTTCTTGATGGAGAGGGTGATTTTCTTATTTCTTCCTCATGATGTTCATCATGAGGGGGATCCTGTTGTATTTTTTCTTCCTAAGGAACTTCTTTTTGTGGGGGAGGATCTTGTAGTGTATCTACATGCTGGTCCTATATTTGATCCTGCACCACCTTATTTTGTTCCTCACCTTGAGGTATATTTGTATCCGTGGATATCATTGTGTTGGAACTAGGTGCATCTACCTGATCCTAGATCACATTCTACTCCGCACCTGATATATCTACCTCCTGGGTCTTAAGGTCCTGATGACCTGATGTTTCTTTATCACCTGAGGTTTCTTGAGTCTGGGGGGCATCATCACCTAATGTGTCTTTATCATTTCTACCTTCTTGCTGGACTTCTACTATTTTGGGCTTAGAAGGTATCTCTTGTTGTTGCTAGCCCATATCTGGAATGCTGCTCTCTATTTCTACTCGCTTGGCTTCTTTAATATTCTCTATTGTACCAGGTGCACCTGCTTTACCTTCAGGATGTGTTACATCCTCCCTGTATGTTAGGTCTATCATTGCAGGGCTAGTTACTTGATCAACCAACTTATCAAGCCCAATTTGTTGGGCTACCCTTTCTGGGCTACTTTCTTTCTCTTGCTCTTCTTACTTCAACTCTTCTAACACCGCCATCTGTGCTGATGAGGTCCCATGTGGGGTCATGTGAGTGCTAGAAGCAAGGGTCTCCATCTGCTATGAAGCGACATTTTGTACCACCTCATCATCTGATAGGTCTACAGTTTCCTCCAATGAGAAATGACCACCTTGACCTACTCTAGTGGCTTCTTTTGCTTACTCTTTAGCCTTCTAAGTCTTAAACTAAATGATGGTAGGAAGTGGCACATCATGTTGCATTTCTTTCTTAACACTTCACTACCAACTCCCCTTAATACTATGGGGTCATTTCTAATCTCACCCCTCATAGATGTTCTCTATTTTTTAGGTGGTGACATCACCTGGGGTGCCCTCCTCTTTCTGGTGAATGTCATAGGATCATCACCTGCTGGCTCTTCATCTAATGGCTCATCCTCAAGAAGGATATCCTCTTCCACATTCTGCTATGAGGATTGGCCTATATCTTGTACTCCTATAGTCTCCACAGCTGGCCTTAGGATTCCTTTTGTTCTTGGTTTATCCATCAAAGGATATGTAGATAAAGTTGATGCCTATCTTAATGCAGATGTACCTTTAGCTGGTATGATAATTATCTCAACTATCACCACCTTAGGTTCACTATCAGTCTTCCTTCCTCTGGGGGGTTCTTTACTTTGTTTCTGGGGTGGTAGCCTTTCTCCATTAGATTTTCTCTTCTCAACAAGAAAGTCATCATATTCCTCATCAAGAATCTCCTGCCTTTTTCTCTTATTATCCACTATGATGGCCACACCTCTCTTCTTCAGTATATTGATTTGTTCATTTACCCATGATTGGGTCAACTACAGCACCCCACCTGTAAATCTATCTAATGAAATGTCCTCAGGCTGCGTTAGGTCAAGGGCTGAGATGGTGTCATTATACACATTATTATCCTCATATTCAGTTGACATAATCTTTCCATCATCCTTCCTTAATTGTGCAAGTACTAGAATGTTGTCAAATGTCCTTATCTGATTTAGGGTAAGCCTTTGATATGTTCTTCTTCTTACCTCTGCCTTATCCTCACAATCAGTCTAGAAATCTTCCACGTGCATTTGATGTATAGCTTTTCCTATTATCTTTTGCATTCTTCTATAGGGGTCATATGATCTAGCCACTGGAAATGGCTATAAGTTCATCAGGTTCAAACCCTCTATATCCTTGTTTATGCTTTCTGAATCAGGGCATATGTACCAACCTATAGTTATTGGAAACAATACTGGAGATATTTTCTTGTTTGCTTTGTATGCATCCAGTATAGTTGATATCTGTCTCATAAACTCCATCAGGACTACCCCATTAGTAGGGTACCTGGGTAACATGAATGGCTATCCTTCAAAACCCTCTATTCTTATGTAGGAAAATGTAGCAAACTGGATGAACCAGTCACCATGCTTGTATATAACTTCCTGAGTTTCCATGCTCAATCTTTTGGTTCTATCCTCCTCCATTGTTCTAACCAGATGCATGGAAAATGCATCATTCACCAATTTATAGTTAAGGAGATAGTCTTTTCTCTATAACTAAGGATAATGATCCCATATATGGGCATAATTTATACTGCCACCAATCTTTCCAGCTGTGGTCAGTGCATCAAATGTCTGTTTATAAGCACATGAAAAAACAATAAATGAAGTCATCTGGAATGAGCATTCCAGGCCTCCTAGGTTCATCAATTGTTCATCTAAAGCATCATTGATGATCTTTGCCCATAATGGCTTGTTATCTGTTTAGAGGCACATCTGGATGATTCCAAACATCTAATCCTTGAAACTCCTAGCATTAGGCTGACCTGTCATCCTACTGAGTAGGGTTATCATATACTGATACTCATCATCAAAATCAAATTTGTACAGATTCACTCGCAATTTGGTAGAGGTAGTGTAAGTGTTGTTCTTGGATCTCCATTGATATATCCTCTTCCTGGCAGTCTTTTTATAGTTTTCATACTCTTTCTCAAGTTTGTGTAGATCCATACTGACTACCTTCTTTCCAACTAGGAGATTAAAAGTAGATGTAATCCCTTTAATTGACAATTCTGCATAAACCCTTCCATGTTTCTCCACTCGCCTCGTCTGAGGATTGTAATTTCTGGCACATTCAATTATTAACTCTGGGGTTTCCATGGAATAGGGAAATCTAGCCACATGCCACATTCCTGAAGCAAATATGTTGTCCAGTAGGGTATTATCTTTGTCATCATGCATCCTAGATGACCATGCTACTAAATTTGTTTCCCCCTGGTGAGTGTCATCAATGACACCATACTTGAATTGTATTCCTTCAGGTTGAACGTACATGGGTTTAAGAAATTATGCCCCAAATCTATTCCTCTGGATGTCTACCATAGATTCCTGTAATGCACACGATTGGTCTTACCATAATATCCATATGCATTCATATATCACTTACATCTACAGCAGCATGCATATTATACCATTTAAAATTCACTACTTCATCCTGATAAGCCTACTTACAAAATCAAACCACCAAAAAATTCCTACTACCTGGACATGTAGAAAATGACAACAGGAGGTTTTCTAATTACTTACCTGATAACACTTATCTCCTGGATTAGGCTGATGTTTATGGAAAAGGGGGCTGAAATGATGATAATCACGTGTTTCATTCTGCTACAAGCTGTATGCATCCACAGGTAGCTCGTATGAGGTTTTGAATGTTCTGCTATGTAAATTCTTTGTTTCTCACAAGGTAAATGAAAAATGACCTTGGAAATTTACCTTTAACCTTATTCATAGGGCAAATTAGGGAAAAACCAGGTTAAATCGATTAAAATGATTGATCTTCTGCACGAAATCTATGGATGTTGCCAGGTGTTTGTATCATATTCGCATTCGGCGGGAATCCACCTACTACATTTATGTGCATTAAATGTTATGAGGCAAGATGAGGGCAGGTGATCTTTAGAAGATCGGGTGATATTTGTAATATGACCCCCTCTGTGTAATATGACCCTCTACCTTTGAGTGGAAAAACTGATATCAAGGAATTGGGTGATGTTCAGAATATCGGGTCATGATTTTAAGATCAGGGGATATTTAAAATGTGACCCCTCAAAGCTAAAGTGACCCCCTTTCAAAAGATTAGGATGACATCACCGTCATGTATTTGAAAAGGGCGATCATTGGATACATACCTCCGCGAGGTAAAAAGGATGATGACGTCACCATCAGGGTGATTTTCTATGTTCATCAGGGTTGGATGATGTCATCGGCATATTGGCACTGAGCTGATATTTTGTGACAGGGTGATATTTGAAAGATCGGGTGATATTCAAAAGATCAGGTGATATTCAGAATATGACCCCCGCAAAATATATGAAGACATTTGATGGGAAAATACCACTATCAATTAAAATTGATGTCCAGAGTTGCAGACCAAATGATTATTAGGTGATAAAATTTCATCGGGGTTATCTAACGTAAGGTGACTGATGTTAAGAAATATGACCCCCTCCGTAGGAATATCAGGTTTGACCAAGACTTTGACTTGTCAACTTTCATCCCCTAAAGAATATCAGGGTGATCCAAAAGGCAAACCTACATGAAATTTGGTACTCTTTCAAACCATGAGGTCAATGATACAAAATACAAACTTTGACAAACTAACCTCATCATGGTGACTTATCTACCCCCTTTATGTAGGGTCACCTGCATGACTTACTTTTACTAGACCGTCGAAAAGTAGAAAAATAATACAAGCCAAAGCAACAAAAAGTTGGGTCCTTGTTTTGTCAAGTCAGAATGGGGCGTGTTGTGTAACCACACAACAACTTGCCACTAAAGAAAACAACCAAATTCTAATGATTCAAGTGAGGTGATCACATTCATATATAGTATTCTAACTCTTTCTAAGTATAAGCATCATAGTCTTTCTATATGATAGGGTCTTCATCATGGCAACAATGTTAATAAAGGATCAGGTGTGTGCAAATGATTAATTATCCTCATCTTGAAAGCAAGTTGAAAACATGAGTAATTGATGTTGAGCTACATAGTTTGGGATCATCCCTCATAGCCAACCTGGATAGAACCTTACTGCCAGTAGGCATCCATAGCCTCGGCAAGGTTATCTATACAATCCCCCTAGGTAGAGCCCCACTGCCAACAGGCATCTATAGCCCTAGTAGAGTTACGTAGATGGCCTAATTTTATTTCTTTTTCTAATTTTCAATATTTTATATTCTATAAATATGATGTCATCATGTAAGCTTAGTCTACAAGGTATAGTCACTTGCTGATTTAGGTTAGAGATTGCATTGGTAGCAAGGGAGTCCCTTTAGATTTTTTACTTAACACCTATACTTGTGTGTTCAACAAACCCAAGGCTGTTAGGTGTGTCATTGTGAAAGAATCACTTTGATCAAGAAAAGGCACCCTGATGAAAAGATATCACAAACCTGATCATAAGTACTTCTCAGAATGAGTCATAACCTATATATAAACTTGTTCTCATCACTTGAATCTTAACAATTTAGTTATTTTCTTGGGTAATGAGCTGCATCATCTTGACTAAGCAAAACAAAACTCAACAAGCAAACAAAACAAAACAACAAAACCAAAACAAAATTGACTATACAAATATACACTATGATACACATGACTTTCATGAAGCCAACTTAGGCTTGGAAATAATGTTTAAGGAACTATCCATTAACTGGTAATGGAACATCCTCACCTGTCAAGGTTTTAAGCCTATAAGTGTTGTCTCCTAAAATTTTTGAAATTTAGAAGGGACCTATTCAGAGTTTATCAAACTTACCATGATCTCCCTTCCTCTCATGTGCTTTGTCCCACATCAGGACTAGATCTAAGATCCTAAAGGCCTTGACCCTAGCTCTTTTGTCAAACCAGCATTTGACAACAGCCTGATGTTTGGCAAATTGATCAATTGCCTGACTTCTTTTCTCTTCTAGGTGCATCAATTGGGGCAACCTGACCTCTTGTGTATTATCTATGCCCAGGTATTCTTGTATGAACTACAGTATAGGAATCTTTAAGTTAACAGGGAGGATGGGATCCACCCCATATACTAAGTGAAATAGTGAATTTCCTTATGCAGCCTTATTCCTAGTTCTGTCTACCCACAAGGCATATTTTAGTAGGGTGTTCCACTCCCTACGGTTCTTTTCTATTAACTTTTTTATGATGTTCAATAAGTTTTTATTTGTGGATTCTGCTAATCTATTCCCTTGGGGATAGTAGTTTGAGGAGAATTTCAATATGATCCCATAGTCAAAAGCCCATCTTGACAATCTTGTCGAAGCAAAAGCAGACCCATTATCACATACCAAAGCATAGGGAACTCCATACCTGGTGAGTATATTACTTTCCAAAAATCTAATGACATCTTCAGCATTACATGTCTTGTTGCTGACAGCTTTAGTCCACCTGGTACAGTAATCAGTAATAGTTAAAACATACATGTGGCTTGAAAATTATGGAGGATTAATAGGTCCTATGAAGTCCATTCCCCATTGAGAAAATGGGTGCATCTCCATCACTGACTACAAAGGTTGAGTAGCATATCTCTCTTTGTTCACAGCAACCTGACACATATGACAACATTTGATATGTTCAATAGTATCCTTAAAAATTGTGGGCCAATAGTATCCTGCTCTGAGGATAGCATGAGTGGTGGCCAAGGATGACCCATGTGTTGTTCCAAATTTGTCATGTAACTCTGATAGCACCTTGTCTACTTCATGCCTTTCCAGGCACCTTAGGTATATCCCCTCATAATTTTTCTTAAAAAGGACTCCCCTTTCATCATATATTTCTGTGACCTTATCTTTAGGGCCCTCCTTTGTGAGGCCTATAGTCTTGGAGGACATCTTCCAGTAATCAGGATGTGCCTGATGTCTGAGTACCATTCTCCACCATCCTTTGTATTAATAACATACTGCTGGATCATGATACTTGGATCAATCTCTGATATCATTTGGCTCAATGTCTATCCTCTCACTAGCTTCATGGGTGTAATGTCCATATCATATTCTTGTAAGATAGTGATCTATTTAGCTCTCTTCTCACCTAGTTCACTTTGCATTAACAACATCTTTACTGCTACATCAGGTACTACAACAATCACTTTACTTCTCAGGATATAGTGCCTGAACTTCTTAACTACTTGAACCAGAGCAAGTGCCTGCCTTTCAACATCCATGTATCTAAGTTCTGCATCTTTGAAAGGGTAGCTCATGAAGGCTATGGGCTTTTCTTCCTTTTCTTCATTTCTTTGTGTCAACACTATTGTAGAGGTATGCTCTGAAGCAAATGAATAAATGTAAAAGTCCCTGGTATAGTCTGGACTGATCAAGACTGGAGCATCAGATATGGATTTTTTAATATATTCAAAAGTTGCTCTAGCGTCCGGTGTCCACTCAATTTTAGCATCCTTCTTGAGCATGGTGTTTAAGGGTCTAACTATTTCTGCAAAGCCAGTGATAAATTTTCTAACAAAATTAATCTTACCAAAGTAAGATTTGAACTCCTTTTTGCTTCCTAGAAGCTGTATCTTCATGATGGATTCCACCCTGTCAGGGTCAATGATGATTCCATTTTTAGTTATCAGGTGGCCTAGTAATTTCCCTGTAGTTACCCCAAATATGCATTTCTTGGGGTTAAGGGATATCCCATATTGTTCACATTTTTTAAGCACTTTTATGAGGTCTTCTACATGGTTTCCTCTTTCTTTAGAGAACACTGTTAAGTCATCCATGTATATGACTATGCATTTACCAATTAAGCCTCCGAAGGCTATGTCCATTGCTCACTGGAACATTGCTCCATCATTTATTAACCCAAACAACATGCACCTATAGGTGAATATCCCCCACTTTGTGGTGAATGTAGTTTTCAATATGTCTATTGTGTCCACCATCACCTGATTATAACCTGAGAAACCGTCTAGAAATGACATCATCTTGGCACTAATCACAATTTGCAGGACCTCATCCAGGGAAGGTAAAGGATAATTATCCTTCTCATATTCTCTCTTTAAGTTCCTGAAGTCTACACATAGTCTGATGTCACCATTTTTCTTTCTTACTGGAACTAGGTTTGCTACCCATGTGGAGTATCTCACAAGAAATATGATCCTGGCATTTAGCAGTTTCTTAACCTCCTCAAAAATAATGGGCTCTAGTAAAGCATTGACAGGTCTTTGCTTTTGTCTAAAAGGCTTGGCATCCAGATTCAAGGGTATGGTGTGGGTGATGACTGATGTGTCATACATTTTTAACTCATCATAAGTCCAGGCAATGACATGGATGTAATCTTTGAGAGCTCGGGTTATTCCTTCCAACTCTTCTTCTATGCAAATTTTCCTAATAAGGACATTTCTCTTTTCATCATCTGGTCCAATGTTGACCTGTGTGTACTGTCCTCCGTCAACTTTTGGAAGATCTTTTTGTTTTAGCATGTTGTCTAGATCAAATGCCCTTTCTAGCTCTATCATTCCCTTAGGAATCTTATTTCTAGGAAATTCTAAGATTTCTTCTTCTTCCCAGACATGGTCCTCCACATTCCTCTCATCTATGATCTGTGCATCAAAGACATCCCTGTTGGAAATGAAGTCTAGAATATGCTGATCATCATCAAATAATTGGAAGTTGGTTACATTATCTGGCACTGAAGACATTGATACTAATTCTACTGAAAATCTTTTCAGACCAGATATGGACAGTGGTTCCAATGTACTGGCAGCCTGGGCTAAGGCATCTGCCCTATGATTTTTCTCTTTGGGTACATGAGTGATATTGAATGCATCAAAATATTCAATCAAGTCCCACACCTTGTGACTGTAATTGGACAGTTTCTTGTAATTACAATAGTATATACCTCTTACCTGTCTCACAACTAATTCTAAGTCTCCATAGACATGCAAAATTTTCACTTTCTTTTTAAGTGCAAACATGATCCCATGAATCAGAGCTTCATACTCCATCACATTGTTGGTGCATGGGAATTGTAGTCTGTATGCTGCTAAGTAGGATTTTCTAGACAGATCAATGAGATCTATCCCTACTCCAGCTCCTTGTTTTGACTTGGATCCATCAAATCTAAAGATCCATGGCTTATCTTCAGCCAAAGGCTTATTTGAGCCTTCCTTTTTCTTTGCAGCTCTAGCAGCTGCACCACTTGATATCCATTTTAACTTTGGTATCTTAGCTTTCTTAGACTTAACCTTTTCTATCTTATGTGAAGCTAATGTTTCTTCTTTCTTTTTATCATCAGAAGGACAATCTTCCGGACTAGACAACATCTACCTTTTCAAACTATGTAAACATAGTGAACAAGTAGTTCCAGAATGAGGTGCTTCATGTAACCTACACCAGCCTTCTATCAAGACATCTTGTGGAGATCTCTGCTGCTGTGTCATCTTTTGAATCTCTCTTGATAAAAACTCTTCAAATTTGGACAGATTGCTACCTCTATCTTCATCAAATAACTCATAATCTGACTCTACTAAACAATCACTCCTTGAGGTGATTCTCTTGTTTCTTTTAATATTATTCTTATCACATACCAGCATCTCTTCTGTCATCTGATTATGACCTACATCCTACTATGTACCCTCCTCTGTTCCTGTAGAAGACAAATAAAAATTAGTGTCACTATCACTGTCTGCAGAACTTACCGCTGATGATGATGAAGATGTTGATTCATCACTACATGTTTGTTCCAGCCCCATCATATCTATGCAAGCATCACAAGTTTTCTCCAAATGCGATTCATTATGCAACCTGCACTAGCCATCAATTAGAATATCATGAACATGTATCTTTAATAATTTATATCACTTCACATGTTTAGATAAGTGCATTTCAAAATTCTTGAAATGATCTACCTCATTTTCATTTTTAGGATTACAATCAGATTCTACAATTATTTTGTCATCCTAAGGGTCATCATCATGATGATGAACATCATACATCAGGATCTCCTCTATCTTGACAGTCTGGGGCCTGATGGAGTAAACTCTAGGTTCTATATCTACATACATGATCTCGTTGGTTTTGTTATATTCAGTGATCATGTGCTTCATGCGAGGCTCAGCATCGATCCTTATTTGATTTGGTATCCCTTTCCAGGGCAACCACATATGACTGAAATTAGTTGACATATATCCATTAAGAGTTTTTGACTAGTCTCTGGTGAGTAACATCCCATAGGTATCAAGTATATCAACTACCTGAATATCAATATAATACTAGATTATAGGATCCGATGCTAGCTGCATGTGAATATGCATTAGTTCTCCTACCACACTCAGTTCTATTTTGTCTAATTGAGTCACTTTCTTTAATGATTTAGCAGGATGAAACCTTAAAGCATTACATATGGACAGGGGCATTACATTGGTAGATGCTCCTGAGTCTACTAAACAGTTGTGCAAATTTTTATTAAACATCCTTATGGTAAGGAGGAAAGGAGGTGACTTACTCTTGTCTCTGTACAAGGTCATGTGGGAGGTTTCTACAACTTGAACAGTAGCTAGCATTTTGTGTTTGACATTGGTGTCCCTAGCAGCATGGTCTTTACTACCAGACTGACCTGAGGGATGACTATCCTCTTTTGGAGCAGGATCATCTAGTGATTTCATGAATGCCTTCTTGATAGCAGGAGTTTTAAGCAACTCTGACAATAACAGGCTGATTTTAATCTTTTTCATTTCATCTGCCAAATAAGTGACCAACTTGTCAGATTCGTGAGGCAAATTGGCAGCCTTTGGTGGTGTGTTTGGTAATGCTAAGTATTGAGAATTAACCTTGGGGAATCCAGGGTTGTTGCTTGCCTTGGGATCAGGTGGTGTATTGAAATTGTTTGGAGGCAAGGAAGTGGTCAAAGGTTGACCAGCAGGCCTGTTTGAATTATTTCTTAGGTTGTAATTATGCTTTCCTTGATACTACTGTTGATATATGTACCTCCTCATGTTCATTTGAGGGCTCATTTTCATCCTCAAAGGGAAAAACATAATTAGATTCAAAGGCCATGGCTGATTCCTCACACGCTAGGGTGTAATCTTGGTGAGAAGGCATTTTCTACTGATAAGAATGACGAGTTTAACTTTCAAGCACTAAGGCAGAATCATATCCATAAGGAACAAGTTCATTTCCTTCTACATGAGGTGGATTTCCTGAAGTATTGGACACTTCAGTCTAGAAAATGCTAGCAGCAATTCTGAATTGAGGACAATCTAACTCTGCATGTGCATTGGTGTTATGTATTCTACACTAGTTAGTAAGGGCTGCCTCTACAAGATTGACTCTAGTGGTCTGTTTGGGTTCATTAGGAGGTTAATTGTCTAGGGGTGATGGCAAAGAACCATTGTTTGGCCTAGTGTTCCACACTCTAGGCTGTCTGGGAGGATTATTGTTGCCATTATTTTTATTGTAGTTATTGTTGTACCCCCTATCAGGATAATTTGGTCTATCATTAGCATAGCCTCTATTTTGGTTTGGCTGGGAATAGAAGTTCTAACTCCTCAGATGTGTAATCTCAGTAGTGAGTTTTCTCAACTGTGCTAATATTTCTTTGATTTCTTCTTTCTCTTCCTGAACCTTGGCCACTACATTTTCTAGTAGAGGCTTGAAAAAGGAAGATCCATTGTTGTTATTGGACTGATCTACAACCTGAGGTGCTTGTATTTGTCTTGGATACTGTAACATCTGGCCATTTCCATTTGGAGGTGGCATGATACTTAGTGGAGGTATCTGCAAAGGACTTGGCATGACAACTAGAGGCATCATGGCTCCATTAGGTCGTTGTTGGGCAGGGCATGTTGGATAACCAAGAAGTGTGGGAAATGCAATGTTTGGTGTGGGAGTAGGAACTAACTACTAACTGACTTTGATAGCTTCTTGGAAAGCCTGTATCAAAGTTGTGACATTAGGATGTGCTCTCCTGATAAACATGGAAGTTAAAGGATCCAGGGCTAAATAATATATGCTCCTATTAGCTTCATCTGCTACAACATAAGGGGAAACTAACTTAGATAGCATCTTCTAGAACCTAGTGTTGAAGTTAGCAATAGGTTCTCCTCCAAATCATTTGATCGTGGAAAATAAGTGATAGTTCATTGAAGGATCTATTGGTATTTTGAACCTATCAGTAAAAGCTTTCTCCAAGATAGCCCATGATCTGACTGAACACTGACCAAGACTAATATACCAGTTATAAGCCTCTTCCCCTAAGGAAAAAGGAAATAACCTACATACAATGACTTGATGCTCAATTCTAGCCCTACAATAGGCTTCCTTGAAAGTTCTGATATGATCATTAGCATCTTGATATGGATGATACTTTGCACAAATTTTATCAAGATTCTTTGGCAAAGCATGATATTCTGTGAAAGTTAGAGGTGACTCTATTGTAAAGAAAGACATAGCAACTGGTGGAGGTTGAACTTGAGGTATGACAGGTTGAGGTTGGACCTAAGGTGTGACAGATGAACCAATAAGAGTTACAAGAGGATGCTCTGGTGATGCTCCTGACGCACTAGAACTAGGAGTGTAATGAATGTTTATAGTTCTAGGTCTAAATCCTCTAACGGGTAATTCTTCAAAAAGTCCAGTGGATCGGGACCTAGTATTTGGCCTGAGAGCCAGGATTTCTTAAGGAAAATTAGGTGGTTAACTATAAAGATCAGTTGGAATTTACCAGCAAAGGCTATATTTATGGTCAGAAAGTGAGACTGACTAGATATTTATGGAATATTTGCACGAACAATGCAAATATCAGGGGATATTGAGGTCTGGTGACACTTGCAATCAGCTATCAGGTTTCTAAAGTAGGTTACCTCAAAGCTTTAAGAAATTTACCTGAAATAGAGCTGATCTTTATAAATTCACAATGATCAGCTGCAAAGCTTGCAATATTATGCGTAATTTTTAAAATTTCACAAGGATTAGCATGCACAAGCTTAAAACAAAAAATCTTTGTGCATGACTCAAAATTCAAAGGTGTCTTAGTGTTACCTCACTGTCTGCATCATCAAATCAAACAAAACCTACTGATGATGAAGAGCTGGCCCTCCTTCTAGCACCAATTTATGTTGATCATGATGTTAGTCATAAACAAAAATAGAATAAAAGTTACACAACAACCTTTACTCATCTTGAAAGATACGATGAATTCAGAGAATTCATGATCCCAAGTCTCCATAGATTAGTTTATAATCTACTGACATTGCTCAGTGGTTGATGTGTGTTGTTGTTTTCCATTCTGGGGCCTTATGTTTGTTTATCAGTATGTTCTATTCCTGTAAAGATGCTAAACAGAAAGCTTACTCTACATAGTATATTTCTTCAAATAATGTGTTTATACTTAGATCTTTGCATGATATTTATCAATTGTACATGCTTTAACTCTAAATATGCTATGAATTTTCAATTGTCTATGAGATGTTAGCATATTTCATGTTATTTGCTTCTGTTTATCTATTATTTACAATTGTGATGGTGAATTTCTATGAAATTAAAGAAATGTAAAAGAATACTTCAAATTATGATAAATCTTTAGCTATTGAACCACATACACACTTGATACAATCATGAGGAGAAGAAATCAAACCATATTTTCACTAGGATGTTCCACAGCTAGATACAGATGATGCTAACTTCAAAGGATGATGAATGAAAACAATACATGCAGACTGATAAGAACTCCAAGGGACACAGCTAATCAAAGCATGTATCAAGAATCCAAACATAGATTACTCAGGATTTATGATGATTTGTAATCGAAATGGTCTTCTCTTTCATTAAGTATGCAAAAACATGTATGTTTACAACAACTTTGAAATAGGTCCTGATATTTCAGCAATCAAATTTCAATTAAGCTTCCAAATGTTTCAAAATAAGGCATCCCTGTACCTTTTATAGAATAAGGTTAGGGAGTGGTTACAAATGACCTACGATAAGGATGTGTCAATTAAGATCAATGGTGTACATTTACTTTTGACTTGGTTAACTATCCTCTATGGCACATGTCACCAGCTAGCGACCATCTAGGTTACTTATTTTCTTCTAAGTACCTGATGCATATATTTCCCTTTTGGCGCATCTTCATTTACTCAGGTTCCTCTTCTTCATCATCATGATCATCACTTTCTGTGTTGTCATCATCCTGATGAATATCACCTTATATATGGACCTTCATTATCATCCTAATATTTTCATAGGCTTCTACTATCTTATCAACTTCCCCACCATCCTGAGTTTTGGCTTTACTGATGGCATGCTTTTGGGCTTGAAATTTATCTCTGAAGGCCTCTAACTTACCCTTCTTGTTACTCAATGTTTCATTATAGTTCTCTACCCTAACTTTGATCCTCATGATCTTTTTCATTGCCTCTTATGTCAAGTGGTTGAGAGGATCATCAGCCATCGGTTGGAAGTTATCATGCAGAGCTTTTATTGCAAAGTCTACATCTTGGTTTTCAATTTTTCCCTCTACTTTTCCTTCTAGGGATTCTAGGACTTCTGCCTCATAAGACATCATGCTGTGCAGTTTCACACTGATATCTCTTAACTTACTACTACACTTCTTCAGTATATCACATTCAAACCTGATGTCCTTATACCAAATATCCACTAGCATGGCAGTGGTATTATCTAGTACCTAATTATTTATCAGGACCTGAGGATTAATCCTCTTTATTTCACTCAGAGCACCCAAGGCTTTTTCTAACTGGAATGATCTTCTTCTAGCTTCATTCTGTACTTTATCAACCTTCTTCTTGGAGATACTCAAAGAATTCCACCTCTGTAAAGAGGCTTTCACTACTTCCTCAACTCCCGTGAGTGTTGATAACATCCACTTCCTCATGATCACTGACTCATGCTTCATAAGGTCTAACTTATTAACCTCCTCTTGAGAGACTGCAATCAATGGGACTGCCTGATCAATTGATGTACTGTTAGGGTTAATCAACCCTTTTATGTATGAGTGCAGCTGGGCAATGTGCTCTTTATGCCTCTTATTCTTCTCTTTTTCTTTCTTCACCCTTTGGGTTAAAGAATCAATTATATCCTTCCCTTCTTGACCTTCTTGGTCTTCATTGGCAAACCCCAAGTCAACTATGGTGATTTGGAATTCTTCTAGGGTGATTTTGCCTTTCTCCTTTTCAACAATGGGAAGTGCTACTTGGGCGGTCCTTCTGCCTGTAGCATAATCTCTTCTGATAGACGAGGTTAACCTAGCTTTCCTCTTAGGTTTCATAATTGTTTCTGAAAACAAGGTTGAAACATCTTCCTAAATTTCAAGGCCTTGTTTCGTACCTATTTCTTTCTCAAGCCATTGAGGTACTTGATCTCCAGATCCTTGTTGTCCATCATCTTCATCATGTCCACCCTGATCTCTAGTGTCTATCTCTATTCTTGATGGAGAGGGTGATTTTCTTATTTCTTCCTCATGATGTTCATCATGAGGGGGATCCTGTAGTATTCCTTCTTCCTGAGGAACTTCTTTTTGTGGGGGAGGATCTTGCCATGTATCTACATGCTGGTCCCATATTTGATCCTACACCACCTCCTTTTGTGTTTCATCCACCTTATTTTGTTCCTCACCTTGAGGTATATTTATATGCATGGATATCATTGTGTTCGAACTAGGTGCATCTACCTAATCCTGGATCGTATTCTGCTCCGTACTTGATATATCTACCTCCTAGGTCTTAAGGTCCTGATGACCTGATGTTTCTTTATCACCTGAGGTTTCTTGAGTTCGGGGGGCATCATCACCTGATGTGTCTTTATCATTTCCACCTTCTTGCTGGACTTCTACTATTTTGGGCTCAGCAGGTATCTCTTGCTATTGCTAGCCCATATCTGGAATGCTGCTCTCTGTTTCTACCCGATTGGCCTCTTCAATATTCTTTGTTGTACCAGGTGCACCTGATTTGCCTTCAGGATGTGTTACATCCTCCCTATACGTTAGGTCTATCACTGCAGGGCTAGTTACCTAATCAACCAACTTATCAAGCCTAATTTGTTGGGCTGCCCTTTCTGGGCTACTTTCTTTCTCTTGCTTTGCTTGCTTCAACTCTTCTAACACCGCCATCTGTGCTGATGAGGTCCCATGTGGGGTCATGCGAGTGCTAGAAGCAAGGGTCTGCATCCACTAAGAAGTGACATTTTGTACCACCTCATCATCTAATAGGTCTACAGTTTCCTCCAATGAGAAATGACCACCTTGACCTGCTCTAGTGGCTTCTTTTGCTTGGTCTTCGGCCTTCTAAGTGTTAAACCGAATGATGGTAGGAAGTGGCACATCATGTTGCATTTCTTTCCTGAACACTTCGCTACCAGCTCCCCTTGATACTATGGGATCATTTCTAATCTCACCCCTCATAGATGTTCTCTAGTTTTTAGGTGGTGACATCACCTGGGGTGCCCTCCTCTTTCTAGTGAATGTCATAGGATCATCACCTCCATGCTCTTTATTTACTGGCTCATCCTCAAGAAGGATATCCTCTTCCAGATTCTGCTATGAGGATTGGCCTATATCTTGTACTCCCGTAGTCTCCACAGCTGACCTAAGGATTCCTTTTGTTCTTGGTTTATCCATCAAAGGCTGTGCAGATGAAGCTAATACCTATCTTGATGCAGATGCACCTTCAGCTGGTATGATAATTCTCTCAACTATCACCCCCTTAGGTTCACTATTAGTCTTCCTTCCTCTGGGGGGTCCTTTACTTTGTTTTTGGGGTGGCAGCCTTTCTCCATTAGATTTTCTCTTCTCAACAAGAAAGTCATCATATTCCTCATCAAGAATCTCTTGCCTTTTTCTCTTGTTATCCACTGTGATGGCCACACCTCTCTTCTTTAGTGTATTGATTTGTTCATTTACCCATGATTGGGTCAACTACAACAACCCACCTATAAATCTATCTAATGAAATGTCCTCAGGTTGCGTTAGGTCAAGGGCTAAGATGGCGTCATTATACACCTTATTATCCCATATTTATTTGACATAATCTTGCCATCATCCTTCCTTAATTGTGTAGGTACTGGAATGATGTCAAATATCCTATTCTGATTTAGGGTGAGCCTTTGATATTTTCTTCTTCTTACCTTAGCCTCATCATCACAATCAGTCTAGAAATCTTCTATGTGCCTCTAATGTATAGGTTTCACTATTATCTTTTACATTCTTCCATAGGGGTCATATGATCTAGCCACTGGAAATGGTTGTAAGTTCATCAGGTTCAAACCCTCTATATCCTTGTTTATGCTTTCTAAATCAAGGCATATGTACCAACCTATAGTTATTGGAAACAATACTGGAGGTGTTTTCTTGTTTGCTTTGTATGCATCCAGTATAGTTGATATCTTTCTCAGAAACTCCATCAGGACTACCCCATTAGTAGGGTACCTGGGTAACATGAATGGTTGTGCTTCAAAACCCTCTATTCTTATGTAGGAAAATGTGGCAAACTGGGTGAACAAGGTACCATGCTTGTATATAACTTCCTGAGCTTCCATGCTTAATCTTTTGGTTCTATCCTCCTCCATTGTTCTAACCAAATGCATGGAAAATGCATCATTCACCAATTTATAGTTAAGGAGATAGTCTTTTCTCTGTAATTGAGGATAATGATCCCATATATGGGCATCATTTATACTACCGCCAATCCTTCCAACTATGGTTAATGCATCAAATGTCCCTTTATAAGCACATGAATAAACAATATATGAAGTCATGTGGAATGAGCATTCGAGGCCTCCTAGGTTCATCAATTTTTCATCTAAAGCATCACTAATGATCTTGGCCCATAATGGCTTGTTATTTGTGTAGAGGTACATTTGGATGATTCCAAACATCCAATCTCTGAAACTCTCAGCATTAGGCTGACCTGTCATCCTACTGAGCAGGGTTATCATATAATGATACTCATCATCAAAATCAAATTTGTATAGATTCACTCACAATTTGGCAGAGTCAGTGTAAGTGTTGTTCTTGGATCTCCATTGATATATCCTCTTCCTAGTAGTCTTTTTATTATTTTCATACTCTTTCTCTAGTTTGTGCAATCCATACTAACTACCTTCTTTCTAACTGGGAGATTGAAATTAGATGTAGTCCCTTTAATTGACAAATCTTAATAAACCCTTCCATGTTTATCCACTTGCCTTGTCTGAGGATTGTAATTTCTGGTGCATGTCACATTCCTAAAGCAAATATGTTGTCTAGTAGGGTATTATCTTTGTCATCATACATCCTGAATGACCATGCTACTAAATCTGTTTCCCCCTAGTTAGTGTCATCAATGACACCATACTTGAATTGTATTCCTTTAGGTCGAACGTACATGGGTTTAAGAAATTCTGCCCCAGATCTGTTCCTCTAGATGTCTACCATAGATTCCTGCAATGCACATGACTGGTCTTACCATAATTTCCATATGCATTCATATATCACTTACATCTACAGCATCATGCATATTATACCATTTAATATTCACTACTTCATACTGATATACCTATTTACAGAATGAAACCAACGAAAAATTCATACTACTTGGACATACAGAAAATGACAATAGGAGGGTTTCTAATTACTTACCTGATAACACTTATCTCTTGGATTAGGCTGATGATTATGGAAAAGGGGGCTCAAATGATGATAATCACATGTTTCGTTCTGCTGCAAGTTGTATGCGTTCGCTGGTAGCTCATATGAGGGTTTGAATGTTCTACTCTATAAATTCTTTGTTTCTCGCAAGGTAAATGAAAAATGACTTTGGAAATTTACCTTTAACCTTATTCATAGGGTAAATTAGGGTAAAAATGGGTTAAATCAATTAAAACCATTGATCTTCTACATTAAATCTATGGATGTTCCTAGGTGTTTGTATCGTATTCACATTTGGTAGGAATCCACCTACTGCATTTATGTGCATTAAATGTTACGAGGCAAGATGAGGGGGGGTGCTCTTCAGAAGATCGGGTGATATTTGTAATATGACCCCCTCTATGTAATATGACCCTCCGCCTTTGAGCAGAAAAACTGATGTCAAGGAATCAGGTGATGTTCAGAATATCAGGTCATGATTTTAAGATCAGGGGATATTTAAAATGTAACCCCTCAACACTAAAGTGACCCCCTTCTGAAAGATCGGGATGATGTCACCATCATGTATTTGAAAAGGGTGATCATTGGATACATACCTCCACAAGGTAAAAAGGATGATGATGTCACCATCAGGGTGATTTTCTATGTTCATCGGGGTTGGATGAGGTCATCAGCATATTGGTACTGGGGTGATATTTTGTGACAGGGTGATATTTGAAAGATCGGGTGATATTCGAAAGATCGGGTGTTAATCAGGATATGACCCCTGTAAAATATATGAAGACGTTTGATGGGCAAATACCACTATCACGTAAAATTAATGTTCGGAGTTCTGGACCAAATGATTATCAAGTGATAAAATTACATCAGGGTGATCTAACGTAAGGTGACTGATGTTAAGAAATATGACCCCCTCCCCAAGAATATCAGGTTTGACTAGGACTTTGACTTGTCATAACTTTCATCCCCTAAAGAATATCAGGGTCATCCAAAAGGCAAACCTACATGAAATTTTGTACTCTTTCAAACCATGAGGTTAATGATATGAAATACAAACTTTGACAAACTAACCTCATCATGGTGACTTATCTACCCCCTTTATGCAGGGTCACCTGCATGACTTACTTTTACCAGACTGCCGAAAAGCAGAAAAACAACACAAGCCAAAGCAACAAAAAGTTGGGTCCCTGTTTTGTCAAGTCAAAATGGGGCGTGTTGTGTAACCACACAACATGACATCACTAGTATACCCGATACCCAAAGGGTCATATTTCTAAATGTCCGTCATATTTCTCAATCTGACAATGATGTCACCTTTAACTAGCACAAAGTGATCATGATTTTGTGATGATGTCACCCTCATGACATAGACCTAAGAAGGCCATATTTCAAAACATCCCTGATCTTAACCAATATGATGATGATGTCATTCCTCAGAACAATTTCAAAGACTCATATTCACGATGACATCATATTCACTTTCCTAAATAGGGGGATATTTCGTAAGTTTTAAAGATCCAGATATTTATTAATATAATTCATATCAACCCTTATGACCTAAGATATAGTGATTCTTGATAACCAATCAAATGGTGCCACGTGGCACATCATCCAGATCATGTTGATATAGTATAATGTTCTGATTGTTGACAAACATATAATGACCTGACCTGGATCATTGGTCAATGGTTGACCATCTTCATGATGATGTCACCATCATGTTCCAAATATCAGTCATATTTTCAAATATCCTGATGTTTCCAAATATCACCCTCCGCATTAAATGATTTCCCAATGGTAGGTGAAGCCTTCTGAATTTCAAATACTTACGCGACACTTGTTAACATCTACTAATATCATCTATTAATCAATGGACATAAGTAAAATGACATTAAATGCACCCTAATTTGACATGTCAAAGAGTTAAAAGGTAATTTTGGGGGGTCATTTTGAATTTACCATGCGTTTGAGTGGAATTTATAGAGCTCCGAGTGATTAAACCCTTACTACAACATGCAAATGGAATGGGACCCGCATTCAAATGGAACAGAGAATGGCAATTGTAGAGCAATCACACTCATAAAGATATCACCTTTATAGTAAGAAGAGAAAGCGATTATCAGCTATGTAACCGAAAACCCTAGTTTTGTCATTTATGGTAAATCATGAGGTAAATATAGTTTTTACAGAGTTAATTAGCATGATGATTGCATAAGATGGAATAGAGCAATAAAATTATCACCATGAGATGCATGAGATCATGAAACCACTATTGCATATGACACGTTAGGGTAAGATATGTGTGTTTTTTATTACAGGACACCGTGGTCATTCAGAAGAACAGATTAGAAACTAAATTCTTAAAGCCCATGTTCTTGCAACCAGAAGGGGCAGTATTCAGATATGGAATAATCAATGATACACTTCAAGGGTACACAAATCTTGATGCATGGATGAGAAGACTAGATAGGGGAACTAATAAGCCTCTCCTCATGAGCATAGTCAATTCAGGAATGTGGAATGTCAAGGGATTCTCATATGCCATGGAAGGTATAGAGTTGGTGATAGAATGTGCTAGGAATTATAATCCAAAAACTAGGAAAGTGGAGAAACATGGTAGAATATATGCAGATTTCTCCATTGCAGGCATCACTGTGGCATTCAATTTGCTTAAGGGACCTGATGTGGTTCGTCTGAGTTTGATCTATTAGAACTATGCAGAACAATTATGGGGGGGTGTTGGTCATGATGTTAGTCATTCACAAACATAGAATAAAAGTTACACAACAACATTTACTCATCTTGAAAGATACAATGAATTCAAAGAATTCATGATCCCAAGTCTCCATTGATTAGGTCTTAATCTACTGATGTTACTCAGTGGTTGATGTGTGTTGCTGTTTTCCATTCAGGGGCCTTACGTATTTCTGCAAAGTTCATCATTATTCCTCCAAATATCAGTGGTTGATGTGTGTTGCTGTTTTCCATTCAGGGGCGTGTTGTGTAACCACACAACAGGGGGTGAATTAGTTGTTTGAAAACTTTATCATTTACAACAATATAACTTAGAACTGATTAAAACATTTAAAGCATGAGTCATCAACACATAAGCAGAAATAAATAAACACACATAACAATGATTTTTGATGTGGAAACCTAGTTAAGGGAAAAACCACGGTGGGGGTTAACCCACAAAGATTATACTCTATTAAAAGTATTACAATTGGGAATGCACATGCATTTAGGCTCACTGTCCAGAGCTCATTGCTCAAAAGAAGGCTCATTGCCTACAAAAGGCTCATTTCCTATAGTAAGAAGATTATAATGATTTTGAACTAATAATTAGCATCAACCAATGCAAGGATTCAGTTCCAGTTAAGCATAGAATACTGACTTGATACACTTCATCTTTGTTCTGCCCTTTCTACTACTCTTCCATAATTCAGATCTTAGATCTCTTCCTTTTTGCACTCCTATCTGCCCTTTTCACACTTACTCCATATACACAACACACACACACCGAAATCATTTAAATCCATCATCTATATATATCCTTATCCTGATCTTCAACCACTTTTTAGTTAGCTTCAAGAACACTTAGAACTTTATTGAAGATTCTGCTCTATTGGCTAAATCCATGTATAACTTGTAACGTGGACCAAAACTTGCACTCACAAATCATCAATTAAGTTGGCTACTATCACTGATCATCACAACTTGTCCAACCAACAACTTCCATACATCTAGAACCAAGATCAATCACAAGGTCAACCTATTCTTCTTCTGTCTGCTCTTTCAAACTATTAACCCGATACTCATATGCTAGCAACTTTTGAATCCTTCATCACTAGAGACCAAAAATCTAGATTTAGATTATCCTAACAATGCTTATGACTCCCTCAGATCTGCAACAAACTCTAATTTACTACCGAAGAGATCTGGACTAAGATACTAGACCCTGTCGCCTACTCTGTTTCTAAATTCTTGGACTTAGATAGATTATGATTCTGACTTCCGGTATGAACAAATTGTGTTATGTGGATGGGTGGAATAATCTTAGTTGCCATCAATGACAACACCTGTCATGTGTAGCAGTGTCTCTTGCCAACAAACTCCCCCTTTCACATTGATGGCAACACTTAGTGAAAAATGACTAAGTGTCGGTGCTACTCCCCCTTGCTCTGTACACTTGCTTTCCACTATTTCCAAAGCTCCCCCTTTGCTGGATTTATCATTTTCCACTACTCTTCACTCCCCCTTTGACATCAATGGCAAAGGATGGGGTCTGCAAGCCAAAATTCTCCCAAAAATTCTGTAAATAATGTCGCATATGTACAACCAGTCATTAAGTTATATTTACATGAACTTGAGAATGTCTGCAAAACTATTTTTTAATTGCTCAAGTTCAGATGCACAAGTTATTTTCATGCCATCCAAAATTGAGATGTGTCCACTCAGTAAAAATGCATATGCTCTGCCTTTGTTAGATATAAAGGATCACTTGTTTGAACTGCATTCTGAGCTTCATATATGGCATTATGCATTGTCTCTAACTTGGGGGCAATCAATCCCCAAAGCTCATGCATTCTCTTCTTAATATTACCCTTTTCTTTAACAAGCCTCTTTATCTCATCGGTCAAGATGATTACTTGACATTCTTGACTTATAGGAGAGATAGTTAGAGGATCAAAGTTTTGAGATAGATTTGACAATTTTTATTCTAGCTCCTTTATCTTCTTCTCAATATCCTTACTGACTTTGGGCTAGGATAGACAAAATTTGTATATATCACCTCCATCACTTAGAGCATTTTGAATACTTTTTATACCAAGTATCATCCTATCATTCCTTATTTGGCTCTTTATTTCACTAAATTTCTTATCCAAAAATTTGCTTCTGACTTTAGTTTCTGCAGACTTCTCAAAAGACTCAAAATGTGTACTTACATAATTTGCAAGATTCTTCAGATGTCTGGAGGGAGAGTCAGATGGGTTCTTTTGGAGGGTTGGTATTATCTTCTCCAATACTCTAGTTGCAAGCCCTAGCAGCTCACTATCCTCAATGTGAGATTTCAACATCCGTTCTCTTGCCTTGGCTTGTGTGAATGATGCTATTTTCATTACTTGAACTGGAGAGAGAGAATCTAGATTGATCAGTCCTTGAAATAGCTCTGGTTCATCAAATTCAAGCATTTCTTTACTCAGAAGACCTTTTACTACATCTGTAGTGTCTCTTGCCACAATTCCTGAACCACCTTCCTTTCCTTGAGATTTGCCAATGTTAGTATCAGGACTGATTTGTTTAGATGCATCAACATTTGCACCATCTTCTTCTGTCTTACTTTCTTCTTTCTCTTCCTCTATTTTACCTTTCACTGTGCTATCTGCAGGGGAATTCTTTCTTGTGTCCTTACCATTTGAAATCTATTCAGAAGGATTTTGTGTAGCAGTAGTAATCTTAACACTGTCTTCTTTTCTAGATTGATCAAGAGAAGTTGGAGTATTTCTTGCATCATTAGTTTGGTCTACCATCTCTATATCTTCTTTGTTTATTTGTTCCTCTTCTGAAACATAGGAGTCATCAACCTTGGTTTGCTTCTCATTAGTTTCTATATTTTCAACATCTAGGATTGATGAATCAATCTTATCATCAGTCTCCTCCTCAACAAATGGAATATTATGTCTCTTTAATGCACTTAGAAGTATTTACTGTGTTTCTTTAACTATTTGGTCCAATTCTTCAAGCATTGGTTTGTTCATTATTTTCTTGCTCCCGAATTCATCCTTCACATCTTTGAATATCATACTCATTTGAACTTGAGTGATTTGAGGGTATAGTTTTATTAGTACATGCTCTCTAAGCTCCATATCCTTGCTTTTTGCATTTCCTTTCCTCAACTCCAAAGTGTTTGCAAGATTTGGAGGGATCTCAGAAGTTATTTCAATTAGGGCCTTATTATAGATATTCAAATATCTAATAGTTGCTTCCTCCAACACACTCTTATCCGTGTCACTATATTCATCATAAAATTCAGTCATGGGTTTCAAATTTCCATCCACAGTGACTAATTTTATTACATCTTCCATGGAGATTGTGGGCTTCTCAACATATGTATCTATCTTCTGCCTTTTGTTCATCTTTTTGCTTTTAGAGGGCTTCTCCTTAGTCACTTTGGCAGCTTTTGTTTCAGAGGCTTTCAACTCCTTTACCTGAACATCAAAATCTATTATTTCTTCATCAACTTTTGTGCTCTTATAGGTTCTTGTGGCCTTTGTTTTCACTCTTTTTCCTTCTTTTCTAGGTGATTTGCCTTCCGATATCTTAGGATTGGCAGGTTTTGGAGGAACAGGGGTAGTAGCAAAGCTTCTAGTAGTCTTTGATGTGGAGGAGGATCCTACTGGAGCACTTCCTTGTTTCTTATCTTGCTTCTTCTTAACCTTTTAAGTTCTCTCCCAGAATTGCCTCACGGCTTCCTTTGTGAGACCTAGATTTTTGGCCAACTACTCAACTTCTTTTCTTACTTTTCTATTGGTTGCAGGTTCTTTGAGCTCAATATGCAATTTTAAACTTAGCTCCTCATATGTCCCAAATCTTTCAACTATTATGTCTTTTGGTTTGCTTAGAATATGTTGAGCATACATATTCAAGATTTTTCCATCTACTTCATACCCCATGGGCATGATCCAAACAGTTATGGATTCCACTACTTCCATTAGGCACTGATCAGTGTCAACCATAAAACATATTTCATTCTTGAAAGGAAGCTAGGTGTGCAGAAAACTCTTCCTACACTAATCTAATAAGGAGAGGGCTATGCAAATTCAAATTTATCCTAACTATTATAGTGATGTTAAACCATTAACATGAGATATTGTAGTAAAACACAAGAACCAAAAAGAAGACAGAAGAAGAGAGACAAAGATTTACAGTGGGGAAAACCCTTATAGGGTGAAAAACCCCACACTTAGAAAACTTGCACAATGTATTAACAAATCTGAAAGAATGTTTACAATACACTTGCAATGCAAGCTTCAATGGTCTTCGGCAGTCATGTCTGAAATCAATCTGGTAGCATAACAATACCTGTAAACCTGTGATAGAAACTCCATCTCCGAGCTCCTGTATAAATAGGAAATACAAGGCAATATTGGACCTTTCTTGGAATGGGCGTCCAACATGGCATCTTGGACCATAACCCATTTCTAGGGACACTTGGTCAACATTGTACAATATTCCTGACACTTTTTCATTGCTGCCATCCCAAAGAGGTCACCTATTTCCAAAATGGGCTATGAAAGATACTCTTACGACACTTACAATAGTCATATAATTTGTCATAGCGGTTACAACTTACAACTGTAAGAGAATTTATCATACACATGCTATAAATAGCATATTCTCTTACAACATGTCATATTCCACCTTGGGGTGCCCAAATATGCCTTATTCAAAGATGCTTCATGACACATGTCATCACCTATCTTATAACCTTCTATTTCTGACTCTTATATGTCATAGATTCATCATAGGAATCCATCATAACCATTTCGGTCAAACATTCCTTACACAACATAGAAGATGCCGACACATGGCAGAATATTCCTACCACTAAGTGGGATGCCTATCTCCTCATGTGAGGACAAAAATACAAGTTGTCATAATCCATGTAGGATTGACACATCACCGTGCCACATCCCACAATATGACAATATGGATTTTCCAAATATTTACAACATGGGCAATTAAATAATAAATACAATCATTTCAAATGCAGAGAATTACCAAGGTTGAGACACCTTGATTCCCAACATTCTCCCACTTGTCAAACACCTTGTAAGAACCAATAGAAAAATAAGATTTAACTACTATAGGCTGAGAGGCCCATAGACTCTGAACACCATCTGAACTTCTCTATGCCCACTGGTTTCATCAATGCATCTGCAACATTCTTCAAAGTATCTACCTTCTCCAAATTTACCTTTCCATCCTCAACCATGTCTCGCATGAAGTGAAACTAAACATCAATGTGCTTGGTTCTAGCATGGAAAATTACACTCTAACTGTCACAACTGATCGTGATTTAACCTGCATCAACACCAATATCGAAACATAATCTCTTAAGGCAAATGGCTTCCTTACAAGCATGAGTTTCTGCCATAGACTCAGCTTTTTTCATGGACAAAGAAACAACAGGTTGTCACTTACTCATCCAACTAATAGCACCACCAAATAATGTAAAAATATAAGCACTGGTGGATCTCCTACTATCAACGTCACCTGCCAAATCTGAATCCACAAATCCATGAATATCAACAAAATGTGGAGGTCCTGAAACATTACCATGATAGCAAATGGAATACTTGGAAGTACCCCTCAAATATTTGAACACTCGCTTAACTGCATCCCAATGAACTCGTCTAGGATTAGCCATAAATCGACTAAGGACTCCCACTGCTTGGGCAATGTCTAGTCTTGTGCAGACCATAGCATACATCAAACTACCAACAACACTAGCATAAGGTACTCTGCTCATGTCCTCCACCTCACTAGGAGATTTTGGACTGTAGACACCCTAAAATGACCAAGTTGTCGCACTACTGGCATTTCATCAAATCTGTCTAATCACCTACATTCAGTGTTAATTAAATAATTTAATTATTTAATTAATTTCACCAAATTCTTCTAAATCACATACTTTTGACATTAATTAAATAAATCCTCTTTATTTAATTAATTAAATCAAATTCTTCTACTATTCTTTGACAATTAAATAATTTCAATTATTTATTTAGATCATTATCCACTTTCAAAATTCAAGTCTCCATTAATTAAATAAATCCATTGTTTAATTAATTCATCACAAATTCCCTCTTATCCAAACATTTAAATAATTCTTAATTATTTAATTAAATCAAATTCATTCTTCCAAATTTGAATAAATCAAATCAAATTTATTTAAATCCTCTCAATCTCCAAAAATAAAATAAATCAAATATTTTATTTATTCTTCCAAATCATGTACAACAATTAAATAAATTTATTTATTTAATTTGCTTTCTTATCTACAAATATCTTTCAAATCTTCTAAAAATAAGTCTTCTTCTCCATGCACACAAAATTAAATAATGTATTATTTAATTTCCCTCAAATCATGCAAAAGCAAAATCTTAAGTTGAGTTATCTATTCACTTAACCTTGTTTTTATCAATTTCTCTTAAATTAGAAAAAAACTTTCTAATTTATGAAAATCAGGTCTTATCTTTAGAAAAGAAAGTATTTATCTGAAATAAAACAACTTTTGTGTGACACTTGTCTTCATCTTATTCGTTGCACGTTCCTCAACTATTCTCTTCTATTGATTCTTCTGAATTATCTAGACCATTGATCGATCTCTATTGAAACCTATATAAATCCCCCCTCATCTCCTTCACAAATCCTCTTTGATCACTTATTCTCAGGCATACTTAATAGCACTTTGAGCATACATCGCATTGATTGAGCAACTTCATGATCTCTTGACATTGATCTTTGAGCACACTACTTGCTTGTTGTAACTATGGTTTCGCAATACTATTGAGCAATCCACATTCATCCAAAGGAAACAATACAAATCTCAGTAAAAGCTTTTATATTTCATTGATTTATTATTAATGGCTTTTATTTAGATCGGTTCTCTTTATGTTATTGGTTTTTGATTTTGTTAGTTTATCATAGTCAATTTTTCTCATACACATTCTGGCACGCCCGGTGGGACCCACTAATACCTCTTTTTCTTTGAGAAATTGATTTTTTTTAAAAGTTACAGTACAGAACAGCGCAAAAGACACAGAAAAGTGCTTTTGGCAGTATCCTTAAGCACTTCTGGAGGCACAATATAGCCCCTTCAGGCGATACTGCGGTGCTTCCAGTAACGCAGAGCAGCGTTGCTGGTAATACAGAATGACGCGCCTATTAGTATCATTAAGCGCTTTCAGTGAATTAGGTTTTCTAACTTTGGTTGGTGTATTTTTGTAGGGTTTTATTCATTACATATCTTTTTGATTTGTTTGACAAGCTGTTGTATTTGTCTTTCAGATTGTCTTTTGATACTTCCTAAACTGACATATTTAGGGGTATTTTCAGTATTTGAGTTAACCCATCTATTCGCGGCACCTTTTTTGAGTTTGATTAATTGTAGGATTCAGATCTAGTAGATATTACCTCTCAGAACATTGGATCAATCATGAAATCCTATCTGAACCAAGTTAGTTTGACAAAGTATGACTTTTTTTTGGATCTGAGACAGAACAGCACTCTTGGTCAGATAGTACAGTGCTTACGATATCACAGTACCGCACTTCGGGTTCTTATTTAGGACTTCTGATAGAACAGTGAGGCACTTTTGGTTTACATCACTGTGCTTTAGGAGACACAGCAAGGCTCTATTGGTATAACAATTAGACGCGTTTGGTAAGACAGTAACTTGCATTTGGTCAGTTTGATTTATTTTTGCTAACTTGTGAGTTTTTGTGGAACTAAAGTGACTTGTTGCAGCTTCTTATCACTCACATAGAGAAAATAGGTTTTTTCTAATATGTTCATGTAGGACGAGCATTGAAGAAATCTTGATTTATCTCACTAAGTCTTAGAAACATACTGCCTTCTTAAGGGATAATTGAACAAATTATTTTCAGCAATCTAAAGCCTTAGGAACATACTGCTTTTTTTAAGGGACAATGGACATGTATGTGAAAACACCTCAATTTTCTAAAGGACAATGGACATGAATGCCAAACACTTCAATTTCATAAGGGACAATTGACAACTACAAATGTGTGTGTGCCTAATTTAGTTGTACCTTATTTTTCTTATAACGGGACAATTGAACCTTTGTTTGATGTGCTTGCTCTTACATTTCAGTACTTCCTTTAGAAGGGCCTACTTTTGGATTGTGCTTCATCCAAAAGGGATGACCCTAAGTAGAGTTTTCCTTTGAACCACTATATAAGAGGGATAAGGTGAAAGCCAAGTCCTAACCGACGTCAGCCTTACCTTGTGGTGCCAAACTGAAAAGAGGTGTACTAGCTCTTTGTGGAAACGATTTTCACATTGAGCAAAGTGTTTGATACTCTTAGTAGGATTGGTTAAAGCTTTTAGTAGCTTGTCGCATTGCTCGTAAGGTGTTGGTCCCTCAAAGTTACTAAGAACCATTCTAGATAGAGACTACCTGATCCACCTCTGAACATTGCGGTAATCATTAGTGCAAGGGGAATTGATTTAAGCCCTTAAGATACACACCATTGGCTCCCTTGAGAAGAGATAGTATTCCCTTGGCCATAAAGCTCTTGTGACCTACTTGAGCTTTCCAAGGGGAGGGTGAGATATCCCTACCTATTGTCTCTCGCAAAGATACAAAATATCTGACACCTTTATGGAATGATATTTTTATCGACAAAGTATTAAGCTGTGAGCTGATCTACTGCAATGAAACCTTGTCTCTAGGGATAAAAAGTGCTTGTTATTGATTGCAATTGTCTTATACCTGTGGAAACATTGGGCTTTTTTTTGTGAGCCTCAAACATACACTATTTGTTGTGTCAGTCCTTTTTTGACCACTTGTTTGATGTGTTTTCTCTTGCCAAAGACAAATCCAATTAGAACCATAACCAAATCTGTCAAAATTGCCTTTAAAAGGTATCAGACACTACTTTAGCACCTCTGGTATTATAGCAGCTCACCTTTGGTGGTACAGTAGCTCACTTTTGGTCACTGTAGCTCACCTTTGGTATAGCAGTACCTCACCTTGGATAGCTCAGTCCATCGCCTTTGGTATTACAGTAGCATGCTTTTGGTTGCATAGTCCTAGGCCTTTGGTCAAGCAGTATAGCGCCTTTGGTCCAGTTACTTGTGCATCAGATTTTGTCTTTTCTCAAAAACACAAGTAGTTTCTTAGCATTACCATCTATCCTAGTGTATTCCATGGTAACCACTAGGCTATAGAAAACTATGAAGTCCAAGCAAGTTGTCCCTAGGAAGCATAAATGGCCTTCTCACACACCGCAATCAGGTTGTCTCAACATTACTCCCAAGGTTACTCCTAGGACACCCGCGACAAAATCAACTAGCTCTCTGAACATGCCACACCTTGACCCCCTATCACTCCTCATGAGGGTGGGGTCCATTTGATAAGTACACCTCACTATACCACCGGCCTGCCTCTAGATTTTGTGCCATAAGGATATACTATTGATCAAGTCCCATCTCAAGAAAGTAGAGTCCCTTTGGAAAGCACACCTCACTATACCACCAGCTTGCCTCTGGATTTTGTGCCACAACGATATACTGCAGAGCTAGCCCCATCTCAAGAAGAGAGACACTTTGAAATAGGTCAATCCTCTCAAGAAGAGGGGCAAGATCTTGATGAATTCATACAAGATCCTAGAGCCATAGCCACCTTTGACAAAATCCTTAGTGAAAACCAAGATCATTTCTTTTGCCTGCTAGCAGAGCAAGGAGCTAAATTACCCAAGGGTTTTGATCTATCCACGTTTAGCAAGCCTAACAACACCCAAGACACCATACAAGCAGTGAAAACCATGTCAACAGTGACCATGCCTTTTCCTAAACAAGGCTTACAAGGGAAAACAATGGTACAATATAAGAATCCCCTTTTTCAAAACCCACAGGAAAGAGGGTCGTATCACCACTTCTAACCCCTATGGAGATTTACAAAAATCAACAAGAAACTCTCCAACGGCAAGTGGAGCTAGCTAAGCAAGCCACCTTAGCTCAATCGAATATACAACAAACTCCTAAAGTGTCCACACCAATTGCAAGTGGAATCTTGGTTACTCCTTCACGAATAGGTTTCCCACCCAATTACAATCTGGGGAACAACTATGTAGCCATGCAACAAGGGTCTCAACAAATGCCACCTCCTATATCATCAAACCTTCATGTCTCTCAACCAACTAGAGTCATGCAATCCCAACCACAACATTCTTCTACGCTCATCCTCAATCAACCCCAACCATCACAAATCACATCTACCTATGTCCCTCCTCCACAACGTTCATCAGTGCTAAATTTCTTTCACACATTGCCTAGCCACCCTCAACTTCCCCAACATCAAGTTTCCCAAAGCTATGTGCCACCATCACAACCTAATCCTAGCACTTTAGCTTTCATCCACCTAATTCTTTTCTTCAACCATCACAAAGCCAACATTCTTACCTAGCACCACCCCCACCTCCTCCAAATCAAAATGTCCAATTCCAAATCAATCTGAACCCAACATACAAGGCATACGACCCCAACCAATCTTACGACTCTTATAATACCAATGCTCATGGCTTACACTACAATCTACTGTATGGGCAACAACAACCACTTCTAGGACAACAAGAGCTATTTCCAACCCCTCCCATGGTGATGGAGCTAAAAATTACAGAAGTTCAACAACAACTATCTGAGCTTACATTTGGCCACACCAAGAAGACCTTCTCTTTAGAAGAAGTGTGTCCTTATCCTTTTGATCGATCATTACCAATGATCCCTTTTCCTCAAAATTTTACTATTCCTAAGTTTGATAAATACAAAGGAAAAGGCAACCCAAAAGACCATCTTAGGGAATTCTATCTTGCTTGCTTCGAGGTCTCACATAACAACACATATCTTATGCGTCTCTTTCCTTGCAGCCTTGGAGGTCAAGCAATAGAATGGTTCTCACACTTACCTATGAGTATCAAGTCTTTTAACGATTTAGTAGAGAAATTTGCCACCCATTTCTCCTACAACGCAGAGCATGAAATCTCCATGACTGATCTATGCAACAACAAATAAAAGAATGGAGAGACTTTCATTTCTTTCCTTCAATGATGGAGACAAATGGCTAGCAAATTCCCTTTCAAGATTCCTAAGAAACAGCTTGTTAGCATATTTGTGCAGAACCTCAACCAAGAGTTAGGTTTCCACTTGCAAATTCTTAGTGTTACAACCTTTGACGAAATCACATACAAGGGAATCAACATTGAAAAGGCCCTCATTACTAAGGGTGTGGTCAAAATCTTCAAAGAAATGAAAGATAATGCTCCTCATCAACAGACGAATGATAAACCCAAATATTGGAACAAAAACAAAAATGTGGTCAACGATGGGGTGGTCGATTCTAAACATGTCCAAACTTTGCAAATGCCACTACAGCTTTCCAAACCAAGTCAAGCTCCACCTCAACAACAGCAGCAACAAAGGCAACCTTATCAAAACCAACAGCAATGACAACAAGAGCGGCCTCAACAAGATTACCCTCTGCAACATCAATTCACTCCCTTGCGAGAGCCCATAGAGATAGTCCTACAAAATATTTTACAGAAAGGACTCATCACCTTACCCGATGCTCCCTCGTATGGGGAACTTGTTTACAAAACTGTGCGGTATAGAAAAAATGAATACTGTGAATTCCATAGGAGCAAAGGGCATAGAACCGCATCATGCATGAAACTCAAGCACCTAATCCAAAATCTCATCAAAGGCAATCAAATATCTCTACAAGAAGATCCACCAGCTCAACACATGAACAAGGATCTTGATATGTACAAGGACCCATTCCCTCATCATGGTCCACCTCCTCCTTAGGATAGAGGTAAAGGTATCAATCATGCTTCCACTTCCTTTGATTCCATTGTCGGTCATTTTGAAGAGAGTCAAGTGTCTACCCTCACAATCAAAGGCAAATCTATGGATTGCGCTGTTACCACTCACCGTGGTCATGTCACCATTCGTGGTCCTACACCTAGTCTTCTAGCTCAATCTGATTATAATCTTGTCGAACATCTAGGGAAAATGCCAGCATAAATCTCTATCTTGGACCTTCTACGGTCATCACCTGCACATAGAGTAGTTATAGAAAAAGCCCTCCAAGAGTCTTTGGTTCCTAACAACATAGTGGTCATGGATTTCCAAGCTATAGTAGGTAACATTGCTTCACCCTACAATGTGGTCTTCTCTGAGAAAGATCTCCCATCCCATGATCCTTGTCACAATGATGCCCTTCATATTGAGGTTCTCATCCATAAGTGCAAAATCAAATGCATACTCAGATGGTGGTGCTAGTCTCAACATCTGTTCTTTAAAGTTACTTAAGAAATTGGGATACTCTAAGGATCATGTCAACACTGATCAAAGTATTATAATCAAGGGATATGATGATGTTGAACACCATTTAGAAGGTATTATCCACTTACCTATACAACTGGGCCCTATCATGCTTGAAACTAGATGTCAAGTCCTTGATATTGAGCTGCCTTACAACATTATCCTAGGCTGCCCATGGATCCATGCAGCGAAAGTTGTTCCCTCCACGTACCATCAGTCTCTAAAGTTCCCATACAATGGTACGAAGATAACATCCCAAGAGACCCCAATCCTTTTGAATTCTATAATGTCTTGCAAGGCAGTTATAAGAATTGCAACCAAGTGCCTAAAAATGAAAAAGCCCTTGAATCCCCACTATATGTCGATCCTGAGAATCTGACACAAGCCTCTGCAAGTGAACCTAATCCCATTCCTGAAATCAAAGCGCACATCCATGATATAGGCTTTGGCACTTATGATATCTCAAAATCTGGTTGTGTAGGGAGGATGCCTTTGTCCCCTAAATCTTATGGCCAACCACCCATTGCCAAAGTAACTAAAAAAGTAGCTATTCCTCCCCCAGCATTTCTAACCAAGTTCCAACAGGGAAAATTATTAGAAGAGGAAACTATTAAGGACATTTCTTCTTGGCTCTATAAGGAGAAAGAACCAGTTACGATACCAGTCAAGCAATATGGCAATGGCTTAAGGATAGTAAAAAAACATGGGTTATAAAGGCAAAGGTGGCCTTGGGAAACAGAATCAAGGAACTATGGAACCCATTATTGTGACAAAGAAACTAGACAAGAAGGGATTAGGATTCGGTAGAAAGGTACCGCATGCCTTGGACATCGAGTGTATCCTCGACGAGGTGGCTGAGACTTTTCCCACCGATTCGACGTCTACTGAGGATATCATCGATGACTCTTCCCTCCATATGACCAACCCATTCACAGAATCCTCCATTTTTACGCTATCTTTCGTATCCTTAACCTCCACCACAAACATCCATAATGTAACACTTGTCTACCTTGAACTTATCGATTGGGACCAACAAGGGTCCCCTGTTATAGATGTATTTCAAAATGATGAAGCTTTAGCTGAGTTCATGGGACTTTGAGAAGGTATCCTTCTTGGTGATCATAAAGCAGGTTTTATAATGGAACTAGAGCCAACAACTTATTTTGGTGAGAATGCCAAATCCTCCAGTCACAAAAGTAAAAATAAAGAAAGATCTCTAGGTGAAAACCACACTATGGCACTTCTTGATCACAAAATAGTAAAAACAAAGGATGTATCCAAAGGTGAAAACCCAATTGTGGCACCTGAGGATGGAGGATTTGACATTCCCCTACCATCTAAGTATCAAGAGAAGTCAACTCTCCTAGTGGAGGATTCTACAGAGATAAACCTTGGCACAGAGCAAAATCCAAAGACCACATTCCTAGCAGCATCACTATCAGAAACAGAGCACAGGAATCTTAACACATTCTTCTTACAAAGAACCATCAACTTTGTATGGACCTATGCTAATATGCCAGGGTTAGACCCTAATCTAGTTGTTCACTATCTCACAGTTGATTCAAAAGTAAAACCAGTCAAGCAAAAGTTGAGGAAGATGCACCCACAGATAGCTCTCTTGGTAAAAGTGGAAATACAAAAGTTGTTAGATGCAAAGTTCATCCGACCTATTGATTATTCAGACTGGGTGTCAAACATTGTACCTGTGTCTAAGCCCAATGGGCGCATCTGCATGTGCAATGATTTTAGAGATCCTAATAAAGTATGTCCCAAAGATGACTTTCCACTACCGAACATTGATATTATAGTAGAATTGACTACAGGTCATGAGATGCTTTCTCTCATGGATGGATTCTCTGGCTACAATCAGATAAGGATAGCAGAAGAAGATCAACATAAAACAACCTTTACTTGTCCATGGGGTAATTATTGTTGGTGTGTCATGCCATTTGGTCTAAAGAATGTGGGAGCAACCTATCAGAGAGCAATGACAGTGATATTCCACAATCTCTTTCATCATATCATGGAGGACTATGTGGATTACATACTAGATAAATCTTCTAGGGCAGACCACATACAAGTTCTAGGAAAGATATTTGATAGGCTTGAAAAATACCAAGTAAGACTCAATCCAAATAAGTGTGTCTTCGGTGTAACATTAGGGAAGCTATTGGGATACATTGTATCTCGTAGAGGTATTGAAATAGACCCTGCAAAAGTAAAGGCTATAGTGGAGATGCCTCCACCAAAGAACCTCAAAGCATTAAGGAGCCTTCAGGGAAGGTTGCAATCCATTAGGCATTTCATCTCATAGCTAGCAGATAAATGTCAACCATTCCAACACTTACTCCAAAAGGATGTCTCATTTTGATGGGACAATAAGTGTCAGGTAGCATTTGATCAGCTTAAAGAGTATCTAGCTACACCACCTATCTTGGTACCACCAATTGCTGATAAACCTTTGATATTATACATCTCAACTACAACTTCAGCCCTAGGGGCCTTGCTAGCACAACATGATGAATCAGGAAAAGAGCATGCAATTTATTATATCAGTAGAACCTTGGTGGGATACGAACTCAATTATTCATCAATGGAAAGAGCTTGTTTAGTAGTAGTGTTCGCTTCCCAAAAGTTGTGGCATTACATGTTGAACCAACACACAAATCTTATAGCCAAAATTGATCCATTGAAGTATCTACTAGCAAAAGCAGCTCTTACAGGTAGACTAGCTAAATGGGCCATGATCCTTATTGAGTTTGACATTGAGTCTATGGATCATAAAGCAATCAAAGGACAAGCCCTAGTAGATCAACTAGCAGAAGCACCCATGACTAATACACACCCTATGGTAGCAAACTTTTTGGATGAGAATCTATTTATGCTTTCCAACTCAATAAAGTGGAAGTTATACTTTGATGGTTCCTACACACAGCATGGATCAGGGGCCGGCATCTTATTCATCATACCTCAAAATGACTATATTCCAAAGTCATATCGGCTTGCATTCCCTTGCACCAACAACATAGCTGAGTATGAAGCACTCCTCATAGGTCTCAATATAGCAGTCCAATGGGACATCACAAAATTACAAGTATATGGAGACTCACAACTAGTGATTCGCCAAGTCACAGATGAGTACCAAACAAAAGATGAAAAATTGGTCCCCTACAAGCAACTAGTGGATGCCTACAAACCATATTTTTCTAGCATCACATTTGAGCAAATTCCAAGAGAGCATAACAAAGTTGCAGATTCTATGGCTTCTATAGGGTCATTGATTGACATGCCTGCTAATACACAGAAATGTGAATTCTTGATCGAGCAATTGTTGATACCAGCCGTCGATGTTCCTGTTACTGAAATCATCTATGAACTTGTTGGTCCCAATTCCCCATGGTATAAAGATATCTATGAATACCTTAAACAAAATACCTTTCCCTCTAACCTATCATCCACCCAATGTAAAACCTTTATCCATCAATCCTCCCATTACACCATTCTGGGTGATACACTATATCACCAAATTCTTGATGGTATTCTCTTATGATGTCTTAACGCGGAAGAAGCCGAAGCCACCTTATGAGACATACACGAAGGTGTCTGTGGTGCACATTCTACCAATCCTAATCTCGCTAAGAAGATACTCAGAACAAGGTACTACTAGCCTACAATAGAGCAAGATGCTGTACAGTTTGCTAAGAAGTGTCTACAATGCCAGCAGCATGGAGATTTGATTCATGCACCAGCTCACGAACTACAACCTGTGACTACTCCATGGCCTTTTTCTCAATGGGGTCTTGACCTCATAGGCCGAATCCACCCTTCCTCATCTAATGGCCATAAGTTCATCATTATTGCCACTGAGTATTTCACGAAGTGGGTAGAAGCCATTCCCATGACCTATATCACCGATAAGCAAATAGCCAAGTTTATCCTTAATTACCTCATTTGCCGGTATGGTATTCCCCAAGCCATTGTCACTATTAATGGGAGACCATTCAAGAATCAAGATGTCCATGCCTTGTGCACACAATACAATATCCAACATCGCTTTTCAACTCCCTACTATCTGCAGAGTAATGGCCAAGCTGAGGCTTCCAATAAAACCATTCTCAAAATCCTCAAGAAAACAGTCAATGAAGCTGGTCATGATTGGCACTTGCAACTCAATCCCACCCTATGGGCCTACCGCACCAGCATCAGAACACCAACTGGTGCCACAACCTATGCCTTGGTCTATGGCTCTGAAGCCATCCTACCTATAGAGGTCGAGATCCCATCCCTCAGAGTATCCATGCAGGACTTGATTGGCAGAGAGGAGTATCGCACTTCCAGATTAGCAGAGCTTGAACTACTAGATGAGAGATGCCTTGCTGCACTTAATCATCTCCATGTCTATCAAAACCACCTCCAGTGTAATTACAACAAAAAGATCAAAGAAAGACAGTTTCAAGTTGGTGATCTTGTAGTTAAAGAGAATCAAAGAAATCAAGCCGATTGAGAGAAGAAGGGCAAGTTTAAGCCTAATTGGTTAGGTCCCTTTATTGTCACAGTAGCATATGGATCAGGAGCCTATACTTTAGCTACACCTGATGGCATTCCTCTAGATGAGCCACTTAACAGTGTTCATCTTAAGAAGTTCTATGCCTGATCCTCAGAGTATTCCAAAAAAAAATGAAAAACACAAAAAAAAAAAACTATCCTCTGGTGAAAACCTGGTAAACAAGTGCCTTGGATAAGTACCATAGTGAAAACCTAGCAAACAGGTGCTATGTGTAGAGTAAACATCCATCCTCTATTGAGTCATGTTCATTCCATGTCCATTTTGCAGCAAGCTTCATCCATCCATCCATAATAAAACCATTGACTTTGTTTGCATTTCCATCTCCCTATCTAGTATAGCTTGGAAATTTGTCAATGTCCCTCGTCATCATCCCACATCTTGATCTGTGTCAATAGTTTGCACTATCTTGTCCTAGGTCATGACTTTCTATGTCTTCTCCATCAGTCACCCATGCGAATTCCTCTACCGGAATGGGGGCAACTCTTTCCTTAACTTAGGTCTAGGAATAGATCATTGTAGATAGCATCCTTTAATGGACACATTGCTCCTACGATAAGGCTGTTATCTCTCCAATGCCTTTCCTACATCATCACACCAACCATAACTACATATTATCATCTTCTAAGTCTTAAAGTACCTTGATCCCATGGATATGGGTATGTAGGCAGTATGGAATACGAAGGAAGTTTCTAGTACTTAGGTACCTAAGATCTCCCCCTCACCACCTTGTCCCATCTCATCACTCTATCTAAAACTACATATTATCAGCTTTCATCTTTCCTTGTAATGTGTCTTGATCCCGTGGATATAGGGTATGTAGGCAATCTGGAATACGAAGGATGTATCTAGTACTCAGGCACATACGATTCATCATTCTCCACCCGTTCCAATCCATTAATACTGTCACCTTTCTGGTCTTCCATTTACCACATTCCATTCACCTCGACTTGACTAACTCAAGCAGCAAGCTAGCGCATCCTTTCAAAGCAAAGGTCCTTAACAAACTTGAAGCAAAGGGGCCTACTTCCAGAGTCATCTACTATCCTGCATACCGATTGCCAACATCAGCTAAGTACCACTTAACCAAAGCCTTAGATCAACAAGCTTGTCTTCTGTAAAGTGTTCCATTGTCGAGACCAACACATGCATCTCCTGCGACATGTGGCATTTCCTGCAGCAAGACATTGTCTTTTTAGGTAGATAGCCCCCTTTAATGGACACATCGCTCCTACGATAAGGCTGTTATGTTTCCTATCCAATCTATCTTGAGCAACCTCTTTGGCAAGAGAATATGTTGGCTATATGTTTACTTTGTAAGTGAGTCAATTTGCTTGTTGGTTTATCTTTTGTTCCTTTTACCCATTACCTATTCAAGGCTACCTTGATTTATCTATAATCTTGGTATGTTGCGATGCAGTATGGATTGGAGGCATAGTCATTATTTTTTGTGTGCCTTGTTTGAGGAATGATCTTTGGCATCTTTGTTAGCATTCTATTTTATCTTGTGTGTGTTACAACCTAGCATCTTACATATTAATAATTCTTCTTGCATTTACATGTATTGAAGTTTATTTTATGTTCAAGACTATGGCTTATTCACATGTTCCAACAAGGTCATATTATGTCTAAAGGGATCTAAGTTCAATTCGCTTGCTTGCAGAGTCAACGTCCACGCACTCGGATATTACTGCACCTTGGTTTTTTATGCCTTGGTGCCGAACTATCCATGTGCTATATAGAAAATAAGGATTGCTCTTTATATACAAATGTGAAACCATTGCAAAAAGCTCATTCACCCATTCGTTCGCCCATGGCCTTATATCATTTTCAATACAACGATCGATCAACAGTCTTTCTCTTTCTTCTCCTCTTTTCTTCTCTAGTGCTATCTACAAAACCCACATGTTAGATATCACTAATCATGGCATCTATATCATCATACATCTCTATCATCATGCATCTATAAGCATCATATATATAATATACATCATCACATAAATCCATAATCATACATACATATCTTCACATCCATGACATCAAGAAGTGCATATATACAATGCATGAACATCAATGAGAAGAACAAATCATCATATATCTCATGTGAAAGTCATCATAACACACAATGTCTATGTCTATATCAATAGTCCATATATACATCAATATAGTACATCAAGGCTATCAAGAGCCTGCATAACATACATTAAGATGCACATAGGCATCTATCCAAAATGATACAGCATGATACAATGTATGTATATACATGTCCTAACGGGTCAAGCTGCCCTCCTGCTGTGGCCCCTGTCCTCTACCTGTGCTCGGTGTAGGTCCCCCTGCTTGTCCTCCTCCCCTTGGTGGCACAAATAGTCCTCTCACTGAGGACAATGACTTCCCTATCCTATAGGATCCAGATGCCCCAGATCTGCTCCTGTCTCTATAACTAGGTGCCTACTAGGCTACTGGCACCGCAATCGCGTAGAGCCCCCTATAATACTCTACCTCTCTACCAGATGATACTAGCTCTCCCTGAACCCAGACAAGCTTACTGTATAGAGTCCTCTGATCTGCACCCAGTGCACGGTGTGCCTCATCTCTAT
The DNA here is from genome assembly GCA_027924645.1 of Cunninghamia lanceolata. NCBI lineage: Eukaryota > Viridiplantae > Streptophyta > Pinopsida > Cupressales > Cupressaceae > Cunninghamia > Cunninghamia lanceolata. The sequence continues at coordinate 3,756,659 of BSBN01000165.1, read as the reverse complement.
CCTGCCTCACTCTATGTAGTGTGGCCTTTGTTCTTAGCCATAGCTATACCTCTACGTCTCTCTCCCTCATCACCTGGGCTAGCTGCCCGTCATCTACGGCTGGTGTAGCTGGCGGCTGTATCTGTACCTGTGCCTATGCCTATGCCTAGACATGTAGCTATGTCTATGCATGTGCCAAGGTTGTCTATGCTACTGTTGCTACCTATGTCTACAGCTGGGCTAAGGCCTCAGCCTATCTCATCTCAACCCTCACTGCATCCCTATCCCTCCTCAATCGTACCATCTAGAGATCTAATTGAGTCCTCTGGGATATCTCCTCTTGTAACAACCGCTCAACCCTCTCCAAATTAGTCTCTACCGCTGGCTCCCCCTCCTCTGCCATCTCTACATCTGCCTGCTGGCCATTGGCCTCTCCAACTGCCTACTATCTAGCCGCTCTAGCCTAGCGTCTGATCCTGGCCTCTGCACCTGGGACTAGTACCTCCCCCACTACCCCTGCCACACATGGTGTAGTCAATCTCACCAGCCTATGTGTCTGCCAGTACCTAACATACTCTGGCAGTGTACTTGGATCTACCAGTCCTGTATCCCAATCCCATCTCATGGTGACAAGTCCCCGTACCTCTGCTAAAGCTGTAGCTACTAGAATATCTACATCCCAGTCCCTGACCTCCCACTTTGTCCTAGCATGTGTCGCCTCCCCCACTGGTAGCCCCTATGGTAACCCAAACTGTCTCAGTACCCACTCTGGCAGGTATCTCTGGATCGTGTCTGTCCATCTCCCAAATAGATACCGAGCCTATTTGCAGTACATTAGCTACTCATGCTCGTCCTCCCACTCCTCACATAGTAACCATGGCCTCCAAACAAAAAGGTCCATTTCGTCGATCTATCACCTCCAGTGGCTGACAGATCCCAGCCTCTGATCTGCAATCACTCCCTCATATAGGAATGCGTATGGCTCTCCCCTGTCCTGATGGCACTGTGTCATGGGTCAGATCACTAGGATATGCTCCCATGCCCACACCTGTAGAAGAGTCACACCTGCTACGAGACTCCTGCCTCTCCTATACACACAGTGATGCATATCATGGTACAACTATCCCAGCACACATGGGCCCCATGCATATTGAATGCCATGTGTAAACATCCCAGATAGTACAGTACCCCAGCCAACCAATAATCCTCTAGATCTCCTATCTGGGTAGAGGAAGCTACCAATCAGTGAAGACACTATCCACCTGATCCTGTCGTAGTCTTGGGACATCTGCCCACTGAATCAGTGCAAAATACCTCTACCATGCCTGCCTCTCCCCGTGCTAGGTCAAAGTCTACTATCTTTCCGTCTATCTGAATCCTCAGGATGCAATACACATCCTCCAAGGTCACTGTCGCCTCCCCTATCAGAAAATGAAATAAGCCTATCTCACTGCGAAACCTCTCTACCACTACTGTCACTAGGGCAAGATTCACCCTAATGTGTGTCAAGTGTGCAACGTGCCATAATCTTGCATGCTCTAGGAATGCATCCTCCTCCCATGTCAGCTGTACTATCTCATGTGCTATTGGGTGGTGTCGCTCTCGTGACATCAACTGCAGCATAATTCTCTGCATCCATAAGCAAACCACTTGTCAGTTATTCTGTATAATATCCCCCAACTCCTATCTGCTTCTATTCTATCCAACCCCTTTTCTAAACTAAGGTAGTCAACCCTTTGGTCAACCTTAACTAGGTTCCTCTTCTCAGCTAACCAAAAGTGCTTTGTTTCACACAAAGGCGCTGTCCTATTCTACAAAAGGCACATTACTACTTATGCAATAGCGCCAACCTACCTTATACCAACCGCAACTTGATTTATAAATGCACCTCACTCTATAGCCAAACGTGCCTTACTATGCTACCGGCCGCGACCTGATTTTTTGCTATCCCCTCCAACAGCGCTATCTTGCCCCACCAATAGCACTGCATAATATAACCAGAAGCGCTATGGCTTTGTGCCAATAGCACTGTGGTGCAGAGCACCCCAGCCAATAACACTTTGTTTTTTCCAAATGTGCTACACCTACCTACTAGAGGCACTACGGCGTGCCAAAAGCGCCTTAACCAACTACCAATAGCACTATCCTAGCCTAAAGCACTTTTGGCTGACCTGAAAACATCACCTAGACCTAGCCCTAAACCACCCTAAAACACCAAATCAAAGTGGAGTTTTCAAACACTTACCGCTGCCAGAGCTCCTATTGGCCTCCTGTATGTCCACATTAACTCCACCCGATGCCTGTGCATTAGAATCGGCATCGCTCCACATTGTCCGCTCCTTCCACTCAACCTAAGCTTGAAGGCTCTACTCTCTAAATTTGGAAGCTCCTAGTGTGCAAATGAGGATTGTGGTCCCCATGTGACCTATTTATAGCATCCCCCCCTCTTTCTTCTATCTTCCCCAACCCTACTGCTTTTCCTTCTCACTTGCTTGCACACTCGTTTGGTCGAGCATCAACCCAGTCCTTCTACCGCTTCCCTGTCTTTCCGCTCGAGGGGGCATATGCTGAGGCAACTACCTACACTGGGGCATAAAAAATTGTATCATATCTTCAATAATCATTTTCTTTGATGCAAAGATGTAAATTGCATCGCATCAAAGAAGGGCAAAATGTAGACACCCTAAAATGACCAAGTCGTCGCACTACTTGCATTTCATCAAATCTGTCTAATCACCTGCATTCAGCGTTAATTAAATAATCTAATTATTTAATTAATTTCACCAAATTCTTCTAAATCACATACTTTTGACATTAATTAAATAAATCCTCTTTATTTAATTAATTAAATCAAATTCTTCTACTATTCTTCCACAATTAAATAATTTCAATTATTTGATTAGATCATTTTCCACTTTCAAAATTCAAGTCTCCATTAATTAAATAAATCCATTATTTAATTAATTTATCACAAATTCCCTCTTATCCAAACAATTAATAATTCTTAATTATTTAATTAAATCAAATTTATTTAAATCCTCTCAATCTCTAAAAATAAAATAAATCAAATATTTTATTTATTCTTCCAAATCATGCACAACAATTAAATAAATTTATTTATTTAATTTGCTTTCTTATCTACAAATATCTTTCAAATCTTTTAAAAATAAGTCTTCTTCTCCATGCACACAAAATTAAATAATGTATTATTTAATTTCCCTCAAATCATGCAAAAGCAAAATCTTAAGTTGAGTTATCTATTCACTCAACCTTGTTTTTATCAATTTCTCTTAAATTAGAAAAAAGCTTTCTAATTTATGAAAACTAAGTCTTATCTTTAGAAAAGAAAGTGTTTATCTAAAATAAAACAGCTTTTGTGTGACACTTGTCTTCTTCTTATTCGTTGCACGTTCCTCAACTGTTCTCCTTCGTTGATTCTTCTGAATTATCTGGACCATTGATCGATCTCTGTTGAAACTTGTATAAATCCCCCCTCATCTCCTTCACAAATCATCTTTGATCACTTATTCTTAGGTATACTTAACAGCGCTTTGAGCATACATCGCATCGATTGAGCAGCTTCACGGTCTCTTGACATTGATCTTTGAGCACACTACTTGCTTGTTGCAACTATGGTTTCGCAATACTATTGAGCAATCCACATTCATCCAAAGGGAACAATACAAATCTCGGTAAAAGCTTTTATATTTCATTGATTTATTATTAATGGCTTTTATTTAGATCGGTTCTCTTTATGTTATTGGTTTTTGATTTTGTTAGTTTATCATAGTCAATTTTCCTCATACACATGGACAACCCTCAATAGACAACTTGGTCCCCAAAGAAATAGGAACACACAATGGTCTACAATCTGCCATGCTAAATCTCTCCAAGACAGTCTTCACATACTTACTCTGGATTAACCAAAATTTTTTGTTGGTTCTGTCTCATCTGATTTCCATTCCTAGAATGTACCTAGCTGCTCCTAAATCTTTCATTTCAAACTGAGTTGACAACTGAGATTTAAAATCAGAAATCATATTCTTACCCTTCCCAATGAGCAACATATCATCAACATACAGTGTAACAATGAGAATATGATCACCATAAAACGTATAATAAACACAATGATCTGATTTTGATCTCACAAATCCAATTAACAATACAAAGGCATCAAACTTCAAGTACCATCTCCTAGGGGATTGCTTCAAACCATACAAAGCTTTCTTAAGTTTGAAAACAAAATTTTCTTTACCTTTTACCATGTAATGCTCTGGCTGTGACATGTAGATTTCTTCCTCCAAGTCACCATGAAGGAAAGTTGTCTTCACATCCATCTATTCTACCTCCAAGTCATAAGCTGCTGCAAGAGACAACAGGAATTGAATGGATGTCAGCTTTGCAATGGGAGAGAAGATCTCACCATAATCTATACCCTCCACTTGTGAATACCCCTTTGCAACCAATCTGGCCTTATACTTCTCAATACTGCCATCTGCACCAATCTTCTTCTTAAACACCCATTTGCATCCAATGGGTTTCTATCCAGGAGGCAAAGGCACCAGGTCCCAAGTTTGATTCTTTTCCAAAGAAGCCATTTCTTCCTCCATGGCCTCCTTCTAGGAACCTATATCCTTCATATCCAAAGCCTCTAATATAGTTCTAGGTTCATCACTGTTAGCAAGCAAAGCATAAGCACAACTAGAATCAAGTAATGTAAAACCAAACCTTTCAGGTTGCTTTCTTATCCGTGTAGACCTCCTCAAGAGCTGAGGTTGAGGTTCAACTTCTTTATCTAAGCTTTCAGAGCTGCTAGAGCTCTCCTCATCATCAGGTCCAACATTGTCTTTCTATTCAATCTTCTCAGGGGTGAGAGGAAACTAAACAACATCCTCTTTCTTTTCTCTTTCTTTTGTCTACAAAATAGTGGAAGAAGGTGTAAGCTCTCTGAAGATGACACTTCTTCTATACAACATGTTTTCAGCCACGGGGTCCCAAAGCTTGTATCCTTTCACACCAACACTAGAGCCGATGAAGATACACTTAACAACTTTGTTCTCCAACTTTGACCGCTTCTCCCTAGGCACATGTGCATATGCCTCACAACCAAAAACACAAAGATGCCTTATTGAAGGCTTCCTACTAGACCACACCTCCATGGGTGTCTTTCCAACAAGAGCTGATGTAGGAGATCTATTTACGAGATAGCAAGCAGTGGCAACAGCTTCAGCCCAAAACTTTTGTTCTAGACCAGCTCCACTAAGCATACTCCTAGCCTTCTCCATCAGTGTCCTGTTCATCCTCTCTGCAACTCCATTTTTCTAAGGGGTGTATGGAGTTGTCTTGTGCCTTTCAATCCCAAGTTCCTTACAATACTTATCAAATTCTATAGAATAGAACTCACCACCGTTGTCGGTTCTCAAACATTTAATCTTTTTACAATATGATTTTCAGCAAAGGCTTTAAACTCCTTAAACTTGCTATAGACTTCATATTTTCTTCTAAGAAAATAAATCCATGTCCTTCTACTATAATCATCTATAAAAGATACAAAGTATAAAAATTTTGATAATGAAGGAACATTAATAGGACCAAACACATCAAAATGAATAAGGTCCAACACACCAGAAGACTTATGAGAACTCAAGTAAAACTGAACACAGATTTGTTTTCCATAAATGCAATGTTCGCAAAAGTTGAAATCAAGATTACAATCATCTAACCCCTCAACAAGGTTCTTAGTTTTTAGGGTACACAGACCCTTCTCACCAATGTGGCCAAATCTCTTATTCCATAACATTGTCTTTTTTGTAGGAAGTTTAACTTCCAATGCATGATTATAACCATCAAGACTAGAAACAACAAATTTCTTCACTGCTCATTTAGATGGTGGGGATGAAGTGACTGCTACCCTCTTCCTTGAGTTAGAAGAACTATTGCATTGTGAAATGCATCCCTCCAGCTGAAATAGAGTACCTCTCCTAGTACCCTTAGCAAGCACCATAGCTTCTCTAGTCATCTTGCATCCTTCTTTCGAAAAGACAACCTGCACACCTGCATCATTCAACATACTTATAGAAAGTAGGTTCCATGCTAAGCCTAGGATGTGCAGAACCCTAGAGATCCCCTTCACTCAACCATCAGGGAATCGGATAGAGATTCTTCTGTGACTAATGATCTTCAGATGAGAATCATCACCCAGATACACCTTTCCACCATCAAACTCCTCATACTTAGTGAACCAGTCTTGATGCAAGGTCATGTGGAATGATGCACCAGAGTCGATTAGCCACACATCATCAGATGCATGGGTTGCCAAGGCTATGATGAAAGCATCGCCATCATCTTGTGATTTGTCAGAATCTGAGTCAGGAGCTTTCTTCTTTTTCTTCTTCTCCTCTTTGCATTCCTTGTAAAAATGTCCAGTCTTGCCACAATTCCAACAAAGAGCCTTGGACTTTCTAGGAGATTTGGATCTCCCATGGGATTTGGATCTACCCTTCTCAGCTTTCTTGTCCTTCTTCTTCCCTTTCTCCTTGGGTCTTCCACGAACTGCAAGGGCCTCTTTGGCTGCCTCAGAAGACTTTCTCCTCATCTCTTCAGACAATAGCAAAGAAACCACCTCTTCCATTTTGAATGTGGATGTGGTGCTTCTAATTGCCATGACAAGATGATCCCATGAGTCCAGCAGAGAACAAAGCAGGGTCATACACCGATCCTCCTCCTCCATCTTTACACCAATAGATGTCAATTGTACAACCAACATGTTAAAGGCATTCATATGCTTAACAATGGATCCTCCATCCTCCATTCGAAGAGAATACAACTTCTTTCTCACAAAAAGTTTATTGACTAGGGATTTGGCTTGATACACATCTCCCAACTTCTTCCAAAGGAGTTTTGCAGTGGTCTCCTCATGGACATTTAACAACATAGAATTGACAAGACTAAGTATTATGAGATCCTTAGCATTTTGATCCTTGATATCCCACTCATCTTGTGACATTGTAGCTGGTTTAGTTCCGTTCACACTTTCCCAAAGGTCTCGGTCAACTAACATGTCTTCCATCTTGGGCTTCCACAGCTCGAAATTACTGCCATTGAACTTCTCTACTTCAAACCTTCCTGATGTACCTACCATCTCCTTGCTGCAATAAGATACAAAATGCTCTATATAGATTCCCACTCAACCTAAGATTAGCTCAAAAAACCCCTACCCAACAACTAGGACCAAAGGTGATCAAGCTCTGATACCAACTAAAAGGAAGCTAGGTGTGAGAAAAATGCTTCCTACTCTAATCTAATGAGGAGAGGGCTATGTAAATTCAAATTTATCCTAACTATTATAGTGATGTTAAACCATTAACATGAGGTATTTGAGCAAAATGCAAGAACCAAAAAGAAGACAGAAGAAGAGAGACAAAGATTTACGGTGGGGAAAACTCTTATCGGGTGAAAAACCCCACACTCAAAAAACCTACACAATGTATTAACAAATTTGAAAGAATGTTTACAATACACTTGCAATGCAAGCTTTAATGGTCTTTGACACTCGTGTCTGGAGTCAATCCAGTAGCATAACAGTACATGTACACCTGTGATACAAACTCCATCTCCAAGCACCTGTATAAATAGGAAATATAAGGCAATATTGGACCTTTCTTGGAATAGGCATCCAACATGACATCTTGGACCATAACCCATGCCTAGGGACACTTGGTCAACATTGTAGAATGTGCCTAACACTTGTCCACTACTCCCATCCCAAAGAGGTCACCGATTTCCAAAATGGGCTATGACAGATGCTCTTACAACACTTATGACCGCCATAGAATCTGTCATAGCGGTTACAACTTACAGCTGTAAGAGAATATGTCATACACATGCTATAAATAGCATATTTTCTTACATGTCATATTCCACCTTGGGGCACCCAAATATGCCTTATTCAAAGATTCTTCATGACACTGTCATCACCTATCTTATAACCTTCTATTTTTGACTCTTACATGTCATAGATTCATCATAGGAATCCGTCATAACCGTTTCAGTCAAACATTCCTTACACAACATAGAAGATGCCAACACATGGCAGAATATTCCTACTACTAAGTGGGATGCCTATCTCCTCATGTTAGGACAAAAATACAAGTTGTCATAATCCATGTAGGATTGACACATCACCGTGCCACATCCCACAATATGACAATATGGATTTTCCAAATATTTACAACATAGGCAATTAAATAATAAATACAAACATTTCAAATGTAGAGAATTACCAAGGTTGAGACACCTTGATTCCTAACAATTCTTGTACTTCTCAAAAATTGATTTAGGGATTCTTTCCCTTGAATGCATCATACTCTAAAAATTCTTGAAGTATCCTTAGATTGTAGTTTTCTGAACTTTATGATTTTTGATTTGAATGGCAACTGGCTCATCATTAGTCCAGTGAACACCCTTTACTCTAGGTACTTCACTCATATAGTTGAAAAATAGGCATAGAACCAATGTACCATATTTAAAAGTGTTTTTCTTATCTTTTTTGATTTTGTTTAGGTTTTCAATCAGTTGGTTCTATAATATCTCACATAGGTCATAATCTGCATTCTTCTTCAACATTTGATATGCTAGATATATGGTAGTTCCAGAGACTATTTTTTCTTTGCTAGAGTGATAGATCTTGTAGCCAATCACCATGGAAGCAAACTTCACATCTGGTTCTATAATCTCATTTATGGTCATTGCCCTTTTGTCAAATTTTGCATCGGTTGCATCGGTAACAATTTGGTTTTTCACAGATTTCAACATGGGCAATCCACTAGTTGGGTTTAACCTAGTCACAATTCTAATAACATCCTTGGTAATCTTGAATGGTTTTAACAGCCATATGAATTCATCATGCATCTGACTCAATACATACCAGACCCACTCATCTTCATCAAATGTTGGAAATCCCATAATCTGAATAAAATGCTTATCAAGTAGTGCCTTATATTCTAGTTTAATGTCATGATTTTCATCCTTGAGATGACACTCAAACAAACCTACATACCTTGAGTCCCCAAATTCATCTATGTTTGCATGAATATAAACCCTAATATCTTCAATATGTAGCACACCATATGAAACACTTAAAAATGCACCTAATGGGTTGACTTCTATAGATTTGTGTGGATGTTTCTTAAATTTGAGTTGAGGCCTTTCAGTAATGTCAATGACCAAACATGTAGCCATTGCAAAAAGATTATAAGTTCAAATCTTCGCAGATAAATTCCTTTTCACGAGATTAGGGTTGATGGATAAATTCACTGGTTGCACTTCAATTCCTTGTAATCTTAGCTCAGACACTATTCTTCTTGCTTTGTTTGAGTGCAAAGTGTTTCAAAAAAGGAGTGAACACCTTTTTATGCTTTGCAAAACCTAATTTGCCTTTGTAATAAATGCTCTACCCTAACTTCATCTAGTTACTCAATTTCTTGAACAATTCTTCATGAATCACTCCGCAAATTTCCATATCAACATCTTTTCTTCCAAAACTCCTTCCAAAAGTTTTGAAACAATTCAAAATGTCTTCTCTCATTGTGCCAAATCTGGGCACCCACTTGTTGGCTAGGGGAATTTCATTTTCAATGTAGCTCCCCCTGAGCTAGATCTCCAAATTCAATTCCCAGAGGAATTATCAGCACTAGATTTTGTTACAAACTCATTACTATTGTTCTTACTTATTTTCTTAACCCATGTCTTTCTCATTTCATTTTGGATCTCATTCACATTAATTTTTATTTTGTGTTTGTCTTGTCTCTACTCATCCAATTTTCTATTTGTCAGACCTCTTCTTTCATTATTCCTACTTCTGTAGAATCTTGCAGTATGACCATACCTCTTACACTTGAAGCATTGACTGGAGAAGGATGGACCATATTGATTTACTCTGCTTCTGCACTGAGTAGCTGTATGACCAAATTTATTGCAATTGAAACAATTTCCATTAAATGATGGATATATTTGAGCATTATGTTGTCTTATCAAAGGTCTTCTAGGTCTATTTCTCCCATTCCTTGGTTGAAAATTTCTTTGTCCGGATCCAGAGCTTTCACCTTTCTCATATCCAAGACCATGCTTGTCATCAACCTTTTTTTGTCCTTCAAGTAGTGCTTCAAGTTTAGCTGAGCTTATCTTGAACTTCTCCTTGTATTCATTTGCAACTTCTAGGTCATGTCTGAGAATGACAATTTGCCTTTCAAGTTCTCTCTCATTATCTCTGCTTTTCTTGTAGATTAGACTCTAGGAGACCAACAATTCCATCTAATCTACAGCATTCTTTAGTTCTTTCTTTTAGATTTTGATTCAGGTCTTCTTCAGTTTTCTTTCTATTTTTAATTTCTTTGATTAGCCTCATCACCCCATATTCCATCTCATGTTTTAGGACAACAACTTCTTTGGCTAACTTCTCACATTCCTTTGTCTTCTCTTTCAGAGCCTCATCCTTGTTGTTGTTCTCATAATGATTTCCCAGTTGAAGAGGTTGTTCCTTCCTCTTCTCATTAGATTTGCTCAATTTTTCTTTTAAAATCTTAATGAAGTCTTCATCATTTTTAAGGTTCTCTTACAGCTCTTGGACTTTTACTCTAGACTTCTCGAGATCTTCTAGAGTGAGATTAAGTTGCCCTTGAAGGTTATATTCATCCATTTTACTATCTTCCTAGATCTTCCTTAAGCTATTAAACTTTTTCAAAGGAACTAGGCTCTAATACCAATTGTTAGAATTAGGCAGAACAACTGAGAGGGAGGGAGTGAATCAGTTGTTCAAAAACTTTATCATTTACAACAATATAACTTAGAACTGATTAAAACATTTAAAGCATGAGTCATCAACACATGAGTAGAAAAAAATAAACACACATGACACAATGATTTTTGATGTGGAAACTTGGTTAAGGGAAAAATCATGGTGGGGGTTAACCCACAAAGATTATACTCTGTTAAAAGTATTACAATTGGGAATGCACATGCATTCGGGCTCACTGCCCAGAGCTCATTGCTCAAAAGAAGGCTCACTGCCTATAGTAAGAAGATTACAATGAATTTGAACTGATAATTAGCATCAACCAATGCAAGGATTCAGTTTTAGTTCAGTACAGAATACTAACTTGATACACTTCATCTTTGTTCTCCCCTATCTACTGCTCTGCCATAATCTAGATCTTAGATCTCTTCCTTTTTGTACTCCTATTTTCCTTTTTCACACTTACTCCATATTCGCGACACACACACACTAAAATCATTCAAATCCATTAGCTATATATATCTGCATCCTAATCTTCAACCAGTTTTTAGTCGGCTTCAAGAACACTTAGAACTTTATTGAAGATTCTACACTGTCAGCTAAATCCATGTACAACTTGTAACATGGAACAAAACTTACACTAACAAATCATCAATCAGGTCAGCTACTATCATTGATCATCACAACTTGTCCAACCAACAACTTCCATACATCCAGAACCAAGATCAATTACAAGGTCTACCTATTCTTCTTCTGTCTGCTCTGTCAAACTGTTAACTCGATAGTCAGATGCTAGTATCTTTTGAATCCTTCATCACTGGAGACCAAAACTCTAGATTTAGATTATCTTGACAATTCTTATGACTCCCTCAGATCTGTAACAAACTCTAATTTACTACCGAAGAGATCCAAACTAAGATACCGAACCTTGTTGCCTGCTCTGTTTCTGACTTCCCGGACTTGGATAGATTCTGATTCTGACTTCTGGTATCAACATATTGTGTTATGTGGATGGGTGGAATAATCTTACTTTCCATCAATGACAATGCCTATCATGTGTAGAAATGTCTCTTTCCAACATGAGTAAATTAGAGAAAGAATATAATAGCAATGAAAAGGTAGCTAGAAGAGTCATGTAGCAGTGGAGGTATAAGAAAAGCATGTATAAGGCTGCTATTAAATTACTTGTGTGCCTTTTCAAATTTGATTTTTCATCAAAGTACCAATACATGATGGTTCTACTCTACAGAACTACAGGGAGGCTGAACACTAGATCATTTGAAAACTAGATGTATGGTATAATGTGGATGATAGAGTATTTTGATTACATACCCCTGTGGGCCAAGATTATAAGCGACAACCTAGATGAAGGGATGACAAGGCTGGGAGGGAACATCAATATGTTCCATATGACCTCTTATGTTATGTACGCTTGTGCTTTTAGAGGATCTTTCAATGGACTACAAACAGTAGGAAGACTGGGAAGCAACCCAGGAGATATGAATATATGGGAATACTACCCACAACTAAAGAGGAGGGAAGCTCTTGATAATTATAAGTTAGTAAATGACTCTTTCTCCATGCATTTGGTTAGAACCATGGAAGAGGACAGGACAAAGAGGATAAGTGTGGATGCACAAGTAGTTATATATAAGAATGGGGCTTAGTTTATCCAATTCCCCACATTCTCATACATGAGGATAGAGGGCTTTACAGGGTAACCTCTTATGTTGCCCAGGAACCCAAATGATAAAGTCATCCTGATGGAGTTTGTTAGAAAAATATTGCCTTCAGTGGAGGCTCACATTGAACGGGGAAAGATTCCACATATCTTGTTTCCACTCATGATTGGCTAGTACATGTGTCCAGATAGAGAAAGTATAAAGGATGTGATTGGAGGACTAAAATTGATGCATCTATAGCCCTTTGAGTTAGCTAGGCCTTATGATCCATATAGCAGAATGCAAACATTACTAGAAAAGACCATTCATCAAAAGCACCTTGAGGACTATTGGGCTGATTGTGACAATGAGGCAGAGGTGAGGAGAAGAGATTACCAAAGGCTCACCCTAAAACAAATACATACTTTTGATTGCATATTAGTACCAGTTCAGTTACATAAAGATGATGGAAAGATAATGTTTCAAGAATATGAGAAGAATAAAGTATAGAATGATACTATATCAGCACCTAACTTGAGCCAGCCAGAGGTGGTCTCATTAGACCAAATAATGTCGAAAGTCATGAAATGGACCTAGGAATGGGTAGATGCTGAAGTTAAGAAACTGATTGATAAGGGTGTAGCCCTTACCATAGCTAATAAGAAGAAAAGATAGGAACTATCTAAAGATGAACATGATGATTTCCTCACAACAAAGAGACAATCCAATGGAGAAAGACAACCACCTGAAGATAAGAAAAGGCTGAAAAGTAAGAAGGATTCCCAAGCATATGGGGTGGTGATCATCAGGCAACTATGACCAAAATGACATGATGCATCCACATCAACTACAGGAACTTCATCTAATGCACCTTCCAAACAAAAGAAAGTTGTCACAAAGCCTACTCCTACTACCATTGAAGAAGAGGGAGAAGAACCTTTGGATAGTGATCTGTTGATTACAAGGAAAAAGAGGAAAGTTGTGACATCATCTCAGCGACTTCAGAAGAAATAGAAGACTACCGTGAGAGGAATGGTGGACATAGATCCTCTACTATTGAGAGGTCTAGGTGGTCTAGGTATTATGAAGAACATGCAACATGAAGTCCCCATCCTAGATATTATTCAATTTAAAACTGAAAAGGCAGATGAACAAAGGGAAGAAATGTAGAGTGAAAGAAAGGAACCACCTCTTCCACTTGAAGATATTGTCTATTTGTCAGATGATGAGATAGTTAATGAAGTGTCTGCTTAGAGGATGGAAGCTTTGGCAGCAAATACAAGAATGACTCCTTGTAGCACTCCCTTAGTGCAAACAAAGACTCTTCAAGAGGACATAGAAATAGAAGAAATTAATGAAGAAAGCCTAGAGGTGATAGCCCAACAAATTGGATTGACCAACTTGGTTGATCAGGTTACGCACCCTACAATGATTGACCTGGTCTATCAAGGTGACCATGATCAGGATAAAGACAATGATCCACCCCCAGAGAAAGAAAAGGTAGAACTTCATGTACATATGGAAGAGGATAAAGATATGCTTGCCAAGAATGAAGATCAAGATAAGAATCCAGTGCCACAAGAGAAAACAAGTGAGAAAGAACTAGAGAAAACTTAGGATACTGTAGAGGGAAATACATCAAGAGATGCAGGATAGATCCTTCAAACAGATAGTGGTCAGCAAAAAGAAGTAGAGAATATGAATCAGGATGGTCAAGGGGAGCATATAGACAAAGCAGATCAGAATATCTAGCCTCCTCCTGAAGATCCACCTCAACAGAGTGTGCATGATCATAATGTTCAGGATCTTCCTAAGGATCAACCTCAACAAAATGTACCAGACTAAAATATTGATGTACCACCTAAGGCTCCTTCTCCACAGGGGCCCCCTACATTCCAAGAAGCTCCTGATCAATAGGAGGTACCTCTTAAGGAGATCCCTCAGCAAGAGATCCCTCATGATAAAGTGCATGAGCAAGAACAAAGGAAGGAGACTTCTCCACCAAGGGGAGAGCATAATACAGAGTCCCAAGATGCTCGTATTGAGCAAACTGATCAGCAAGGACCTAGTGTTTATGTGCCGTATTGGTTGTAGCAGGAAATAAACCCACAACATATTAGTGAAGTTAGGGAGTTTGATGTCTCTGCTTTGTTTTCAGCAAGTATGATGAAGCCTAAAAGGAAGGCTAGACCAACATCTACAATTAGAAGAGATCCTACTATAGGTAGGAGAACAATCCAAGTTGCCTTGCCAATTGAAGATAAGGAAAAAAGGGAAATAAATATTGAGGAATTCCAAATAACTAACATTGATTTGGGTTTTTCTACTGAAGAGCAAGAAGGCCAAGAGGCCAAGGATAGCATTGATTTCTTATTGAAAAGAATAAAAAAGGTAAAGGATAAGAACAAACAGCATAATGAGCACATTTCTCAATTACATTCATTTATAAAAGGGTTAATTGACCCTAAGCATACACCACTCAGTACAGCCACCCCATTGACAATCATATCTCAAGAGGAGATAACAGGGTTGGACCTCATAAGGCTCAACTAGTGGATAATTGGTTTGTCTCCTTTGTTTTTGAAGCAGAGAAAGTAGTTAAAATCTCCCTTGCAAACTGGAATTTGCTTGGTGCTCTGAGGAGCAAAGTAGATAAGCTATAAAATGAGGTTGGACAAAGGTCTTTCAAGTTGGAAAAACATCTGGATTCCTTGGATGAAATAAGGAGGATAGACATGAAAATACTTATGGATAATAAAGTATTGGATAATAACATTGCATAGTTGCTAGGCATTTGGTATGAAGACACTAGATTTGAATGTGATATCTTGAAAAGAAGTAGTAGCAATCTCAGAGACATAAGTGTTAAACTACATCATCTCATGGTAGAAGAAATAAATACCCTGGAGGCTTTGGAGGACAAAGTAGAGGGAAAAGTAGAAAATTAGGATACTAATTTTACTGCCCAAGCCTTTCACAACAATTTTAAACAGGCAGTAGAGGATCCTCTTCATCATTTGATAGAGGATGTGATAAATAAGGCCATGAGAATGAAAGCTAAATTTGAGACATACAATGAGACATTAAATAGTAGAAAGAGAAAATGGAATACTCTTCAGGCATAGTTTCATTCTCACAAGCATGTTGTAGTAAAGGCCAGAGTTGAAGATGGAGGACAGATTGAAGAAATAGTACAAGCCTATGAATCTGTTAGAGGGATAATCATCATACATATAAGGCATGATCCCGGAGCTGACGATGATGATAATGATGATGAAGATGAAGA
Source organism: Cunninghamia lanceolata (assembly GCA_027924645.1). Taxonomy (NCBI): domain Eukaryota; kingdom Viridiplantae; phylum Streptophyta; class Pinopsida; order Cupressales; family Cupressaceae; genus Cunninghamia; species Cunninghamia lanceolata. Next base: position 3,740,941 of record BSBN01000165.1, on the reverse strand, counting down.
AGATGATGATATAATTGAAGAAGAAGAAGAGTAAGTAGAGATGCATGATGAAAAGATCACATGCATAACAAGACAAAAGTGATCAAACTCCACTAGATGGTTGCCAGCTAGCAACCTGTGCCACATTGACATGTGTTGACAAAGTTAATACCAATATTGACCATATATTTAGATAGACAAATCTTGATCATTGGATCAATGTAACTGCCTCCTCTCTTTGTCCTATAAAAGGAGATGGAGTGCACATTATAGATTATTGGAAACTTAATTGAAGTTAGATTGCTAAAGTTCTCAGGACTAATTTCAAAGCTTATTGTGAATGTACAATTCTTTTTCATACCTAATGAAAGAAAAGATGTTTTGATTACAAATAATTGTAAATATTGAGTAATCAATGGATGAATTCTAGATATATGTACTGATTAGCTACATCCCTTGGAGTGCTTATCAGTTTGCATGTGTTGTTTTCATTCTTTGTTCCTTTGAAGTTAGCATCAACCATACCTAGCTGTGGAACATCCTAGTGAAATTATGGTTTGGTTTCTTCTCTTAATGAAAGTATCTAGAATGTATGTGAATCAATAGCTAAAGGTTCATTAAATTTAGAAAGCATTCTTTCAATTTTCTTTGATTTCATTACAATCATTTTCATAATTGCAAATAACAGATAATCTAAAGCAAATAACATGAAATATACCTATATCCCGCAAATAATTGAATATATAGAGCATATTGGAGTAAAAGCATGTTAGAATGATAAATATCATGCAAATACATATGAATATCAATGGTAATGATGCAAATATCCACTTGTAAGCACATTATTTATATAAATATATAGTGCAAAAGTAAAGATAAGTTCATAACAGTTGATGATCAGAAGAATTGATCAAACATATAAATATCATCATCATCTATCAAATACAGTAGGATTAACTACATTTGTGGAAAGATTTTGTAGGAAACAAGTGTAGAATCGAGTGGATATACATCAATTCACAATATAGAATAGTGTAAGGCCCCTTAAATGAAAAACAACATATCACATCAACCTCTGAGTAACGTCAGATGATCATGACCTGATCCATGGAGACTTGGAGTCATCAATTCATTCCAAATTGATCGTACTTTTCAAGATAATAAAGGTTTGTTGTGTGAACTTTTATGCATGTTGTTATGACTAACAAATCATCAACACACTTCTTTGTAACTCACTTGGTCCTTCTAGAAAGGCTAATTTTCTCAATATCCTCAACATTTAAGTCTTCTAAACAAGTAATAGAATAAGATACAGTTGACACCAATGACAACAAGGATATGTTGACATCAATGACAACATTGATTAGGTACATACTTGCAACAATTTTCACAAATTTTTACAACTTACCCTTTGATCCTTGAGGATATCATGTCCTTTTACTAAAAGAATGGTGCTCCATAATTTATGCAAAGAGTTGCTTCAACATGTTCTTAGTTTCTCATCATTCATAGAGGTTGTTAACACCATTCATTCCATATTAGAGTACATCACTTTGTTTATTTATGAGATTCATGATTATGTTTATCCTTGCATAACATATGATATTGATTTAGCTCTAAGCATATCCCTTTATTCTAGTGATATATATAGGGATGATGATAATCTAGTTTGTTTGAGTATCATAATATTGCTAGAATTAGTGGTAATGATATCCCTTAAATAGATCATGATAGTCCCTCTTCTGTATCCATTAAATCATGGTCTATTGATGATGTACTTTGTGAGGATATTATTTATTCATTATTAGATGATGTACATACTTTAACCTTGCCCTTAAATTTTTTTTTAATGCATCCTTGTATCATAATGATTTTCTTAATGATATATTTAATGCACATATGTTTTTAGTACCAATGGTAGAGGTATTGAGTTGAAATGATGATGCAATATTTCATGATAAATAATTCTTGTCTTCACACAATGTGTACATGCATGGTGATGGCACATTATTAAATGTACTTGGAGATACAATGGTTGAAAGAGAAAGAAAATGGATTTTGTTAATGTTATGGTTATAATACTCATTCCATCCTTTTGGCCCAAAAGCCTACTTATCTAGTGTTTGCCATCTTTCAACTTGTAGTGGCTATTATTTAACAAATATTAAGGACTTATCTATGTTTCATGTCCATGTACACTAGTTCTAGATTCCTATGATGATTCTTCTATGGACCATTTTAAGCCTTCTCATCTTTCAACTTGTAGTGTAAATTCTATAGAGGTATTATGGACTTTTCTACGTGTCACATTCATACATGATTTTTACATGCCTATGATGATTCTCCTATTGACAATAAAAACATATCCTTTGATAATTATAGTTTCTATGATTATTATGATGTCTTATATCATATTGTCCAACATGCACAAACACATGGCCTAGAAGGAAAACCCATTATAATCTCTTACAATTTTGAGTAGGATTATATAAGGATGATGTTGAAGAAATTAATGTACAAACAATTACATCTTCCCCCATTGTTACACATGACACTGATACACATAAGGCCATAGGGAAACATTTTTTGTGATACCATCTCTAGCTCACACAATCATTCCTACCAATTGAGTACCATCATGAGCATATTATGAAATATAAAGGATTGAATCAATTATTTGCAAAAACCTCCAAATAAGGAATATAAAAGTGAGATGCACATGACAACTAAGAGGGGGGTTGAATCAGTTGTACATTAAAACATTCAATCCTTCTTTTGCTTTCAAACATTTGTTAATATTTAAACCCTTATTGTGCATTAGTAGAATGTAAACATATCAAATATTAATGCAAACACATCCAAACACATAAGAACAACATATTTACATGGAAAACCTAAGAAGGGAAAAACCATGGTGAGGATTAGCTAACATATATATGAATAGAAACAACAAATACAAGTAGGCTCACTGCCAAGGGCTCACTACCTAGAAAAAGAAGAAAGGTTCACTACCTTAAGGACTCACTACCTAGAGGAAAGAAGAATAGAACAAGACTATTACAAATATATTCACTATCTCAAGGAAATAGGAGAAGTCCACCACTGCAACTCTATGCCATCCGTAATCTTTGACTTACTACCTCCAATAACTTCAATCAAACTGAAATGTAGACACCTTCTCACTACATCCAAAAGTCATAAGCATTTAATCTTGTACTCAAATCACCACAGTTGATCATATTCAAATCTTTCCACACCACACACACTCTAATCAAACTTCACCTTGCATTCATACCATATGTGACCTAAAACAATCTCAATTAGGTTAGCCTTAATGAAATGTATGCACCTCAAATGTGCAACACCAAAATAGGTCAGCACCAAACACTTCCATGGTGGAAGGAAGTGAAGGAAGACCACTCTAAGGGTTAACTAGGACAAAAATTTGTATCACCATGCTACTCATGACATACACAATCCACAAGGTACCTCTACAAATAGCACTAGCAAGCCAGGTTGGCCAAACTTGAACTAACACTACAAGTGACCAAAAAATGCCTCTCCAAGTCCAAAATAGACATGCAAATTATTGGGTTTTTTCCCAAACTAGATGTTTCCCAATTATCCCTACAAGGTAGCCATCGCTCATCAATAGGATTCTTGGGCCAGGGACCAACAGTACAAGAGATAGACTCTATAGATATCTCCTCTCCTTCTTTAAGCTCTGCAAAACCTAAGGGGGTATTCCCTATTCAACATCTATGAAATATATATGTAAACTAACTAAGATGCTAAGACAAAGCAGATAAGTCCTCTCAAATGAAGACCAAAACTATAAGATAAGTGTAAAGGGGTTGGCTTTGGGCCTTATGTTAAGTTGTGACTCAAAGGATTGGGGGTCCTAAAACTACTTCTAAATCCTACAGGTTGTGAATGATATTCTGATTTAGTTTTTTGTATTTTGGATGTAAGACATGGGTTTTGAATCATAACTTCAACACAAGAATAGATTGGTACCTATCTTAGGGCAAGGAGTCAACTAGACTTATATATGTGATTTATTTGCATAAACTCAACTGATATTCAAGTTTCATGGGGAGAAATTGGTATTTGTCTTACAAACACCACCCAAGATTGAGTATTCAGCTATCTCTGCTTATGAATATCCTTATTACAATATGTTCTTCCCAATATTTAACCTAAAACATTTAATCTACTCCTTGAGTAGAAGTAAAAGATTAAACATTCAATACAGAAAACCCATATCCCAGAACCTCAAATAACCCTTAGCTATTCACATTCAAAAGAAAAACACACGCAACTTGGAGACAGATAGCTGAATACATGCAATGAAGCATTACTCATATAACATCAAAATGAAACTGAAAACATATATGCCAACATACATTCAACATATAACTCATAAACTTATAGGACAAGAGATAGAACAACCCAGAAAGCTCTGTATTATCATTACTTCTCCAAAATTTTCCAAGTCTTCAACAACCATAAAATGAGTAATATAGTTCCATTATATAATAGGAATGTGTACCCTCAGCATTTAATAAATTGTCTTTCAAATACAATGGATATAGAGAGAGGCACCAAAAGCATCGAAGAAAAATATTAATTGCATTGAAGGAAAAGAGAAGAAGAAGTGGTTGGCCTTGAGAAGCACCTGAAGCTGCCTGGGGATCTACATTGTTGTGGTTGGGAGATAGTAGCAGAGTTGTCATTCATGAGGTCCATATCTATCCTGGCACTCATCATATGTACTTTCAGCTGACCAAGGGAATGAGATGATTTCTACTACCTTACTATTGTGGCTGACATACTGTGCATCTAGGATACTTTTGACATTTTTACCAAATAATTCAAATGTAATGTCCACAACATGCAACCTATCAAGTGTCCAACTTAACACATGCAAAGCTGAGTCTCCCTTATCACAACAAGCTAGAATTAATTGATCACCATTATCAATGATTTCCTTCTTCCATTTGTTCATATCTTTTGTTGTCCCATCAGTTTCTAGAATGTGAGGCAACCACTTCGTGTCCTGCCTCTCAATTGCTTGCATTTTATCCTTCAATATTGTATCCAATTTCAATTGATGAGCAGCCACATCCTCAAATTTCTTCAGCATACCTACTACCAATTCTATCTCAAGAGGGGCATTTGGATCATATCTAGAGCACCTGATAAAATCTCTAACTTTTGCAATCCTTGGTAGCCACCTGGTCTTCATAGGTGATAGCCTTTGTTTATCTAATTCATGCTTCTTATGTGATGTCCTTAATTGGGAGTAAGACCTATGGATCTCCTCTAACCTAGCCAATATCTTTTTAATCCTATACTTGATCAAATTTGTAGCTACACCCTCCACTATACTTTCTATTTCTTCCTTCAACTTCTTATTCTTCTCTTTCAGTTCCTTTATTTTTTGAAGCAGGGGTTGTGTGTCTACTGGTAATGACTCTATAGTTTATATAATTGGAGGGGTTTGAGATGGACTAGCTTCCAACTAAGGTTGACTCTCAAGAGTATTAAGTCTAGCCATTTCTCCTATGTATTTCTCCAATAATTCATTGTACTCTTTCTACAGTTTGAGTGTTGTTGCCTCTGCAAAATGTGTTGTTTGTACATTTAGGTTGGTTGCCTGAGGAGCAGGGGTGTCTGACACCCTCTTGATGATTACATTAGAAGTCAACTCCTCCAAACCTACCCTTGGCTTCTTATCATTTGGGGCTAATGCCCAGATACCCAAGGTCTCAAATCTAGGGTTAAAGATTGCACCTTGTGATGCCTTTTAAGCCTTCTCTCCACTTACATCTAAATCATCTCTGGAAAGTATATCAAATGCAATAACATCTGATAGTGTCCAATGTGGCAATAGTAAGATGTTACTGTTGCAAGTATGGGTTTAACCAATGTTGTCATTGATGTCAACATACTTATGTTGCATTAATGAGAAGGATTGGATGAGCTGTGTGCTGAGGATATTGAGAAAATTAGTCTCAATCAAGAACATTGAAGAACAGTGATGACAACAAGGTAAAAGTCCAAGGTAGGTTGAGGATCAGAGGATGCGGTTTAAAGGGTTTGTATATATAAGTCTTGAGATTCTTCAGTCAAGTTTTCACAGGTCCACATGAAGATCGGAAGAAGTTATGGTCGCTCAAGTAGAACCAGCTCCGACAGGTGTCCAGAGGTGACAGAGTGACACAGATAGGTTCGGTGAGGTCTAGTAATGCATTATCCCATTCTACAGATTTGAGGAAGTGTTGAGGAAATCCTTGTGAAGTGTGAAGTAGATTGATTTGTGGCTTGAAGGTCTGGAAGAACCTATTCCTTTGTGACAGTGATGACAGACTGTGTTCTTGAGGTTCTGGATGAAGGAGAGAAGGATTCTAGTAAACACATGAAGTGCGGATGTTGTTGGTGATTAAGGAAAGTTTTTGGTGATCTGTGGATTGGTTCCAGTTCATGTTGGTGGTCCGCATTGAAGTTAAAGTTCATATTTGAAGAATAACCACTCGATGTTGGTGTTTTTCCTGAGACTAGCCGACCGGATGTATTACACGTCTTGCGGATGTTCTTGTAGGTGTTTACTGACTTAGATGATTGTTCCTAAGTCAATGTCATGTATAAATAAGGGATTGTGAAGTCATTTCAAAGTGTGTCTTGGAGTGATGAGTGTGTGGTAGCGAAGAAGAGTACAAAAGGCAGAGCAGAAGTATTGGGCTTAAATGGAACTGATTCAAGCATGGTGAAGATGCTATTCTCCAGTTCATGAAGGTGATACTTATTTCTTTGTAGACAGTGTGTCTCTTGTAGGCAGTGAGCCTCTTGTGAGCAGTGTGCTCGGGCAGTGAGCCCTAATTGCCATGTGCCATTTTGTTCTTTCTATTCTTCTAACAGAGAATACAATCTTGGGTTAATCACCTCGTGGTTTTTCCCTTAACCGGGTTTTCCACATCAAAATCTTGGTGTCTTATGTGTTGATATGTTTTTGCTTTTGATTTGAATGCATTATGGTTCATGATTAATATTTTACTAATCACTAAAGAAGATTTAAGTGTTTAATTAGAGAAAGTTTCCCACAACTGATTCACCCCCCACTCTCAGTTGTGTGCCCTAAGTCTAACAGTTACTTCTCTTCACAAGTGATCTCCCTTCTTTAGGAGTCATGGTACCGATGTCCTTGTTCACTTCACCCATAACCCTTCTTGTGATGGCATCATATTCCAAAGGGTCTGCACCGTGCTTTGCTTCTTATATCCTTTTCTAAATATCTTCACTCCTCATTCTTAGCATGTAGGATTTAAATTCTAGAGTAGCAATGAATGCATCATTGGAGATAAACTGATTGCATGCTACCTCCCTTACATCTTCTGTGTCACCCTCATTGTTGACTATGGACCTTGTCAACCTATTCTCTAGAGAGGCATATGTTTCTATCCTTGGTGGAGAATGCAATTGGTGTGGAGGCTCTAGGACTTGTTCCTCTACTACTTCCTCCTCTAGATTCACAACTTCCATCTCTTCCTCTGTTTTAAAGTCAATTATTTTTGTTTTCTTTGGGAAAGGTGCATTAGGGGAGTCAGAGGAATCTTTTCTAACATACTTTCCCCTTGAACTACTTGGTTTATATGTGGGCCTCTCCTCACCAGTAGGTGCTTCAGCAATCAATTCATCTACTTTAGCAAAGAACATTTTTATTCTTTCAATGGGGTCTTGAATGTCAGTGAAAGCCCCCTAATATGCACAGTTAGCATTCTTTTTCCTTTTCATTGCTTCCATTATCCAACTCCATTTATTTCTCAAGACATACACTTGTTGCATTATTTAACAATTTCTGACAATGTCCTCATCAAATAGGACATGGTGTAGATATGCAGGTCTGCCGACTTTATGCCTTGTGTCATGAATGAAACTTTCAGGATCAAAGCACCTTATTCTCTCCATATCCATCCTATAACCTTGCAACATTAAACCAATTTGGTCAAAGCCACTCTTATCAATTGTAATAAAATCATGAATTCTTAGAGATGTTGGGATAAGAGATCCTTTCTTATGCTTTCTAAAATTTTCTTCATCTACTTCATTCAGTTGTCTGATGATCTCCATAAATGCTATTCTCCTGGGCACAAATTTTGGTAAGGAGTAGGGTGGAGCCTCACACCCATAGATTTTGATGCAAGCTATGTTTTCATGTAGAAACTAATCTCCCTAATTGTGATTGATCTTTAAATGAGCGATTCTCTCCATTGGTCTCAAAAAGTCCTTTATCTCCTTTGGTATCCTATCTGCAGCTGGCCCTAGGAATCCCAACACTTTCCTTACAAAATGTTCTTTAAAAGTAACATAACTTGCATACTTATAATGTTTATCAAGCATGCAGGTCCACATCTGAACTGACATGGCACTTCCTCCTGCATCAGTCATTCTCAAGTACAATTCTTTGTTCCAATTGCCAGATAGATAGAATAGGATCATGTGGCACATTAATGAATACCAAGTGAATTTTACATGGGGAGCCGGAGTGTACATATTGTTCTTAATGGCCACCATCTTCTCATGCATCTTTTTTGACAAATAACCAGCATAATCATATGGCTTCTCAGCTTCATAGTCTTGAATATACACTGCTGTCATCATTAAAGACACTGGCATTCTATTTGATGCATCTCTCCCAAGCATATGACTCAAGCTATAATAGGTCTTATCAAAATATTCCATGAATAGGCTACATCAGAAAGGTTCCTCTTCTATATCAGGGAATTTGATAAAGGCTCCATCAACCCCCTTTAATCTGTGCTTGGCCAAGTTATGAGATCTGTTTGCATACCTAAGAGTTTTGTATTATTTTTTGAAGGCATTCAAGTCTATAAGTATATTGGCGGTAGGATCAAGATTGAAGACAGTAGCAATATAGGCCTTTGTGAACCTAATGATAACATTGCCATTACCAGATAAGACAGACATGGTCCTAGGGTCATACCTAGTTGCTACAGCTCTCATCAAGTCTGTGTTTACGAAGACATCAGGGCATATCACTTTGGCTAAGTCAAGTGTCCAAGCATAGAAAATTAGGGCTCTGTAGTCAAGTCATTTGTGCCAATGCTCAAACAAACTCCAAGTAGACACATGGATCCTAGCATCTCAACAATCTACACAGAGGTCATATATTTTGTCATTTTTGCCAAACTCCCCCAAATTTCTCAGAGGTCTCCTAGATGATCTGGGACACCGAATCATGATATCCTCATCTAGGCTACATTTTGAGGTCAATTCTTGACCTGACTAACTTATTTTATACTTGTGCAAGCAACCTAGGGTTTATGCAATCAATAACTACCCTAAATGTCTCAGAAAATACTTATAGATAGAAAGACCAAGTGTAGGGGAGAGATAATAACTTACTGGTTTTTTGATGTTGCAGAGGCTTGGAGTTACTTCTCCTTACTTGTTTTGATGATCCTTTGGCTCTAAACGTGATTGCTCCTTGAAATATGACATGAAATACTTTGAATTAAGTTGTTATAACATCAAATTCCTATACTACTCTCTATATTAATGGAGGTCATGACAACCATAACTCTGCTCGTGCCATAGTCATTCAAAAATCTTCTTTGTCTGCAAGTTTGAATTTGGACCATTGATCATGTTGGGATAGGAAAATTTAAAATTTTCTTGTATTCTTACTCATCCATATCTGACCATAAAATATTATGCCCAAAATCATAATAATAAGAAAGATCAAATTTCCTAATATCGGCAAGACCTCATTATTGTTATACTGATCCATGAAGAAACTAGCTAAAATGGCTATCGACATGAGAATAAGGATCAGGGAAAATTTTTTAGATAACACCAATGGAGAAAGTGGCACCGATGACTTATCATCAAAGATAAAGTTACTAGTCATTCCGATTGACATAATAAAAGACTATCGGAGAACAATCTGAAAGCCCTCCTAATAGTATAGATCACACCGATGGAGTATCTCAGCAAAACTCTCACCAAGCATCTCATGGAATCAAAGGAAATAGTGGTCAACGGCAGGAGATGAACATTAGAGTGAAAGATTAATAAGTCTCCGATACTTTGATGTCTCAGAAAATAACAAAAGGTGTTTTCGGTATAACTCATGCCGATATGTATAACCATTGGCAAAAGCAAATGAATCGGAACAAGGTTTACAAGTCTGGCTGAAGCAATTCTCATGATGATGTCGGTAACATATTACGAAGGTCTTTCTGATCTAGAATATAAAAGGCTATCGGGGAGATCACTACGATCAGATATCCATAAATATGTTATCCCGATAACATAGATTACCCTAATGACAATGATTGTCACAGTCATCGACGAGACTCTCACCGATAGCCATATCGGTAACACTTAGGAGATCGGGGAAGAAGATTAATCACACAGCGATGAAAGAGGTCATGCCGATGGAAATTATGCCCACTTCCACATCGGGTAAGGCATGGAAATCTCTTGCCAATATGATTTCACAAATGAAATATAACGTCGAGGAGACAATTGAAGGGTTATAGTGATTGATCTATGAACAAACGTTCGCACCATAAGGAGATATTAAAATTGCCCAGACATTATAAAAATCATGCTGATGAAAGGAGTTATTATGATGTGACATTTCACAATGATCAAGAGAATTGAAATGCTTGAACAATTAATTACAAATGACGAAGAAATCCTCTGAGGTAACATTCAAAATCATTGCAATTAAACTCAGCATAATTGTTTGAGAAGAGCCTAGAGGGGGAGAATTGAAGTGTAAAATAGGGGAATTCAATTAGATCCACCGATAACAGATGATAGATACAAGCTCACTCCAGAAGGTGTCAATGAAGTATATATGGGCACAAAATATAATAATGATGAAAATTCATTAATGATATGGGCCCTGTATCCTCTCCACAAAAAAGACAACTATTATAGACACTGAGAAGACTTTTGGCCATGTCATGACTTTGAAGGCAGGGGAGACTGACCCCTTGATCACTGCAGACATTGGAATCAATGTTCCAAAGCTGAATAAGGTGCAAGATCAGATGTTAATTAAGGAAATAGATGCATATAAACTGAGCTGTGAGAGGTTGACAAAAGAGAATGATTATTTGAAAGATACTGTTAAGAGCACCTTCAGGGGATTAGTAAAGAGGGTAACCTAGGGTGAAAGTTCAAAGAGTGTCCATAGATCAAGTAGCTCAAACACAGATGGATACACTTGTCACAGTACTCCAGAACAGGCATACCAACATGATGCATTGGCTGAACCAATTTTGGGATAATTATTCTCAAAATTATAAAGCAATCCAAGAACATGACAAGCTTGAAAAATGATTAGAGGAGAAATTAAATGAGACACGGGGTAAAGATACTTCTGACATTACAGGGGCCTCCAATGCAAAAGAGTTGATTGAGAAACATCAGAGGTATTATGATCAACTTAAGACTGATGCCAAAGAATGTGCTAAAGCTTCAAAGGAAGGAGTGCCCACATTGTTCAAAAGTGATAAAGAATTAAAGAGAAAAAAGAATGGAGCAGAGATTGTCAAGCAATATTACATGAAGCTTTATGAGCTCTTAAGGACAAAGACTCTGCATCCAGGGAAGCCTGCAGGCATTTGGAGAGGATGGTTATGATGGATGTGATTACAAGGAAGGCCATTGAATTTACTGATTCACATCATAGCCAGGAGTACTTAGATCATATTGCTCAGCTTTACTTGTAGTTGAATAGAGCATAATCATAGTTATTTTATTGTTGTTATGTTTGTTAATTCCCAAAAGACTTCTTTGAAGAGTTATGTCTCTTCATAAATATTTCTATATAAGTTGGACATATGATGCTGAATAATCATCAAGAGTAGAATATAATACATACAGTTTACAATGTTTTCAAAAGACCATGTTGCAAGTATATTATTGAAGAAGTAAATTGGAGTTCTCTGATCTTGTGGTTTTATTTGGGCATCAATTGTTTGTTAAAGTTGCTCAATTGTGTGGTTGTCTCTAGTTCTGTATTTCCTTGTTATTCAGATTAATATATCAACTATATATTTAATTTGTCAATACACATTTGTTGTAGTTGTGTGATTTGATTAATTGGTTCACATAAAAGGAATTAAAATCCTTCTGATCAGTCACAGTAACCTAGAAGTGTTAGTTTGGATTGCTAAGAAGAGCCATATAATTAGGATTGCCATTATGTCTCCAAATTAATATTATCTATTATTCTTGCATATTTCATTCAATTGGTTCCTTCAAGAAAGGGTTAAACTATCTTCTGGTGAATAACAACAAGTCTAATTATATTGGTTGGATTATTAAGAAGAGTTTGTCAGTCATCTCCTTGCATGTTTATACAAGTTATAAACTAAAATTGTGCCAAACAGTTAGAATTACCACCCACTATAAGTCACTAGTCTTAAGTCCTCCATTTGACTCTTTTTACTCAACAAGGCACTAGTTTTATTTCAATTCATTATTTAGAATCCTTTATTTAATTAAGCACATCCATAAAATTCACCTTGATATTGCTTATACAATTTATACCAACCATTCAACAAGCTCTCATCTAGTCTACACCATTTGCCTCTGTAGGTAGATCAATTTACTTAGTCAAAATAGTTGCATTCAGTCTGCTTTAATTTCCAAGGTTTACCCACCTAGGTGTAGTAGGACCTAAAGTGTAGGAAATCATCAAACCTTGAAGGTTGATTTCATCAAGCTAGTTCAAAAACATTGTGAATCTAAGCATAGAGCCTAGAATCCTCTTAGGATTAGTAACCTACATTTTTGAGACCTAAAAAATTGGCGACTCTACTGGGGACATAAATAAAAAGACCTCAGTAATAAACCATTCCTTTTATAGAGTCACATCAGAAATTTTTGGTAACTCTTCTAGCGAAAAGAATCCAGAAAGATAAATTACAAACTTTTCCTATTACAAAATAGGTGGCAACTCTACTGACTGTTATAACAGTAAATTGATACCAAATGGATGGTAGGAGATCTAAGATGGAAGGCAAGAAATTGCAATCATCTCCACCAATTAGAAACATCTCTGAAAGAAATGGAACTTCAAATTATGCTCACCAGGATAATAATCAAGAAGCTCAAGAGGATAATGCAAAGCAAACTATTGTAAGTCACAATAAATTTACACCTCTGCATGATTCAAACAAAAATCTGAATGGGGTAAATGATGACGTATTGGAAAAATACAGACCAAGTCCTCAAGAACAACTTGAGTGTGAAGCACAGGCCAAAAGGGAAATGGAGCATATACAAGATGAATATGATTTTAAAATGTCATTACAGCAAGGAGAAGGGGTAAAACATGGATTCTCAACTCAAGAAAGCCCAAAGAATTTTAGAGGTATGAATCAAGCATAGTAGGATCTGCTTAGGCTCCAGTAGGAACTTGAAATGCTTAAGATAGAGGAAACTAAGAGGTTGTTGCAACACGAGATTCAATAGATAAAGAGTAGGGCTAAAACAGCCCCCCCAAATTATGTACCTCCACATAGGGGGAATACTTCAAGGAATCCATAGCCAAATTTACACCAAAATACAGATGGTGCTTCAAATTCACAATCATCCAGAAGTCATCAAAACACCATTCCCCAAAATCCTAGACCACCTCCCATACATAATACATCTCAACATATGGCTAATCCTTACCCACCCCCTGGCCAACAATATTATAGACCACAAAATCCTTATATAAATCCCCACATGAACCAACAACAACAATATGCTTATCGTCAGCCTCTAGGTGGATATAATTACTATCCTAATCCACCACCCATGAATTTTTCACCTCAAAACCTCACAAACATATGTAGCCAATTTGATCTGACTGGGTATTAGTTGTATCCCTATCCTATGGATAGTAATTGGAGAAATATAGTTCCCAAGTTTACTGGGAATAGTGCAATATCAGCTGAAGATCACATCAGAAGCTTCAATGCTTTCGTACAAGATATTGGTATGGACTGGGAAGATATTAGAATGAGGTTATTCATGATGTCCCTGACTGAAGATGCAAAAGACTGGTTCAACAGTTTACTTGATGCTTCAATCAGTTCAATAACTAATTTCCACAATCAATTCAAGGAATAGTATGGCAATCAGTATGCCCTTGAGTTTGCATTACACGAATTGATAAGCATCCAGAAATACCAGAATGAATCGGTGTATGACTTTAATCTGAATATTTCCAAATTACACAACAAAGTACCACACGGATCCAAACTGTTTGACCCAGCAGCATTGAGTATTTATATGAAAGCATTTGATCCCAAGACAGGGTACGAACTTAGAAATCAGTGCCCTATGACCCTGGCTGAAGCACAGAAAGTGGCATTAACTATTGAGAACAATAGGAAAGCTATAGGTATGGTTAGCAAGAGAGATAACCCTAGAAATCCTCAGAACCCAAATGTTCAGCAGACTAAACAAGAAGGTCAGCATAGGCATGAAAGGCCCAGGTTGCATGATATGCCATATAATACAAATTGGAAAGATGGGAGACCCATTGATAATAGCAGAAAGCAACATTATGGCAAGGATACCCCTGACCCTCTAAAAAGAAATATGACACATATGGTAGAAGATAAACCTTGGTGTCTAGTGTGCAATTTACCACATTCACCTGAGTATTGTGAGGTGGCTAAAATAGCACAACAAGAAGAAATGTTATACAATTATAACAGAGACAATCACACTATAAACATGATGCAAGATACACCATATGTGCTAATTGAAGACTACTCTTCTACAGAGGAAGAAGAATATGAATATGATGTGGGAAACTAGAGACATCATATCAATATGGGAGAACAAGAAGTGTTCTCAGATTAGGAGGATGGTTATGAGGAACCTACCTATTATAACAATCAGCCATATGATCAATGGAGAAAGCCCATTGAAAATGAAAGAGAAGCTCTTACAATAGATGCAATAGCTCAAGCTAAAAATGCCTATAACTTAAGGAATAGGACAGTGAATGCTAAACAACGAACACCTAGGAGTGTCTTTATAAAAAATTAGAATTACAAAAAGAACAATGCAAAGTCATCATTCAAAGAACCAGAAAAGGTTGATAAAAGTAAAACAAAAAAAAAATCACAAAATCAAGAAAAAGAAAATATAAAGATAGAAAAGAATGATCAGACTATGGCCCATTCTTTTGACATTGCTCATGCAGTATCTCAGGTAAAAATATCATTTCCACTTTTAGAAATGATGAAGATAGACAAATATAGGAATATAGTATTTAAATTGATTTCAGATATACTAAGTAAAAAACATAAAGGATCTAAAAACAGAACAGACATTGTTCATCAAGAAAAATTCTAAATGCCTGAGGTATACTTAGGTGATACATTGACAAATAATCCCTCATAGGTGGACCCTTTCTACACTACATTATTGATAAAAAATAAGATAGTGAGGAACTGCATGATTGATTCAGGTGCTGCCATGAACATCATGCCAATAGCAGTTATGAAAGAACTGGGAATGTGGGTTGATACTACATTTGGTAGGTGTTATGCAATGGATAATAGATCCATCCCAGTCATTGGTATTATGAGGGATGTGGAGATAAAACTTTCCTCATACCATGAAGCAACTTATAACATTGATATTACTATGGTTGACATCCCATCATATTATGGAATGCTTCTATTGAGACAATGGGCTGCTATGGCAGGAGGGAATGTCCAATTGGACTTATCATATGCCACAATACCAGTGGGAGGTAAAGAAATCAAGATGTCTAGGGAGCCAAGGTATGAAAATATTATAGAATGCTTAGATCAACATCAAATAAATTTCTTTTGTGATACAGATTTGGGAGCCTTCAAGGTTGAGAAAAATTAGTTAGAATTGCAGAACACTGATCCAATACATATTGAATCCAAGAAAGAAGAAAATGATGTATGGAAGATGTATTTTGATGGTGCATGCAACAAGATAGGAAATGGGGCCGGAGTAGTGTTTATTTCACCAGGAGGTAAAACTTTCAAATACTCTTTTCTATTAACATTTGAATGCACAAACAATGTAGTAGAGTATGAAGCTTTGCTCATTGGTTTGAACATAGCCACCAAGCATAAGATAAAAAAGTTAGCTGTATATGGTGATTCTGAATTGGTTACTTCCTAAGTGAGAGAGAAATACCTGTCAAAAAACAAGAGGTTGAGACAGTATAGAAACATAGTTTGGGATGATATTGAATTATTTGATGCCTTTTCAATCAATTGGATTGATAGGTCAAAAAACATTATGGCAGATTTTCTAGCGAATATTGCATTAAAAAGGGATGATGTCACGTTAGGAGGCATTATAGAGGTTGAATTCAAAACTAGACCCACCATCCCAGATAATATACATAACTGGCAAGTGTTTGATAACGATGCTGATATAATTAGCTTCCTACATTGTGCTGATTATTATGAAAATTAAGAGTTTGATTTCAATGCATTTGTAGAAGAACATGATGGGAAGGAAACCCTTTTTGGTCAAGAGATAGTTCATTTGAAAAAAAAAAAAAAACCTAAGGGACTTATAGCATTGGAAAAGGCATTCGACGGACATGACAGATTTAAAATGAAAGACACACCAGTGATACAAAATGACCTTGAGGAGATTAATTTGGGGACACAGGCAGCCCCAAAGAATGTATATATTGGGAAGAATCTTAACCCAAAAATCAGGAGCAGGATCATCAACTTACTTAGGAAGTATAGGCACATATTTGCCTAGTCATATGATGATTTAACAACATATAGAGAGGATCTATTTCAGCATGAAATACCACTAAAACTAGATGCTAAACCATTTAGGAAAAAATAGAGGCTCATCAATCCTACATTAGCTCCAAAGATGCTAGAAGAACTTACAAAATTAAGGGATGGAGCTATCATTAAACCCATCAAACATTCCTCTTGGGTTTCTAATTTGGTGCCTATTAGGAAAAAGAATGGTGATATTAGATTATGCGTGGACTTCAAGAATTTAAACAAGTCTTCTCTTAAGGATAACTATCCCCTCCCTAATATGGAAGCAATATTACAAAAGGTTACTGGATGTGAACTGTTGTCAATGATGGATGGCTTCTCAGGTTACAATCAGGTGAAAGTCAAAGAATCAGAGCATTTTAAGACTGCATTCACCACTCCATGGGGAACATATGTATATTTAAAGATGTCATTCAGACTCACTAATGCTGGAGCAACATTCCAAAGAGCAATGGATGTGGCCTTTGCTGAATTGATTAATAAAATCATGATAGTATATCAAGATGACTTGACAACATATTCAAAAAGGGCTAAGGATCATTGTGCACATTTAGAGCAAATATTTATTAAAGCCCTAGAATATGGGATTTCATTGAATCCTAAGAAGTGCCATTTCGCAGTGACAGAGGGGAAGTTGCTTGGTCACATAGTTTCAAAAGATGGAGTGAGAATAGACCTTGAGAGAGTAAAAGCAATTGACCAAGTTCCTATCCCTAAAAATGTGAAAGCTATACAATCATTTTTTGGCTAAATTAACTTTGTTAGGAGGTTCATATCAAATTTTGTAGAAATTATTACTCCCATATCTAGAATGTTGAAGAAGAACTTAGAAGTGAAATGGACAACAGAAACAATAGAAGCATTTGCCAATATTAAGAGGGAAATCAAAGAAGCCCCAGTCCTAATATCCCCTAATTTTCGTAAACCATTCCAACTGTTTTCATTTGCCTCTTATCATAAAATTGCAGCAGTACTATTGCAGAAAAATAATGAGGGACATGAACAACCCATCTCATTTTTCAGCAAATCTCTTTAAAATGCAGAGTTAAAATATGACATTGTTGAAAAATAGGCATATGCACTAGTGAAGGTAGTTAAAACTTTTAGGCCATACTTGGTGGGAGACAAAATCATAACATATGTACCTAATGCTGCAGTAAAGGATGTATTGGTCCAAACTGAAGTCACAGGTAGAAGATGCAGATGGATCAATAGAATTCAGGAGTTCAATATTGAAATCCAGATCACTAAACTAGTGAGAGGACAAGGTCTTGCTAGGTTGATGGCTGAATTTAATTTTGAGGCTTCACAAATATGTAGTGCTAATGATGTTGATAATACAAGTTCTAGCATTGAGCATACTCCATGGTATACTGACATCATATATTATCTAAAGCATATGAAATGTCCTAAGGGGTACGATGATAACAAAAGAAGGACACTTAAATTGCAAGCCTCAAAATATGTATTTATCGATGGGGATCTTTACTAGAAGAACAAAGATGGAATTCTACTATTATGCCTAGATGAGCATCAATAAAAACATATCATGAAAGAGTTACATGAAGGCATGTGTGGAGGCCATTTTTCAGCAAAGACTACAGACCACAAGATCTTAAGGGTTGGATACTATTGGCCTAAAGTTTTTAATGATTCATATCATTACACTAGGAAATGTGAAGCATGTCAGAAGTTTTTAGGGAAGTTGAAATATCAGGGAGCATTGCCTTTAAAACCCATCCAAGTCGAGGCTCCGTTCTATCAGTGGGGTATTGACTTCATAGGAGAAATTGCAAAGAAGTCAAGTGGTGGACACAAATGGATTTTAGTGGCGACTGATTACTTCACAAAATGGGTGGAGGCAATTCCAACCAAACAGGCAACAAGTAGGGTGGTGATTAACTTTCTGATGGAAAATATTATATTCAGATTCAGCACTCCAGTAAGGTTAATTACGGATAATGGAATGTGTTTCAAATCTAATGAATTCAAAAATTTATGTAGTACACATGGCATCACTATGTCCTATGCTGCCCCTTATCATCCACAAGCAAATGGACAGGCAGAATCCAGCAACAAAAGCCTTCTGAAAATCATAAAAAGGATGTTGGAGGGAAACAAGAAAGCATGGGATTCAAAGCTAAGAATGGTTGTATGGACTGATAGGATTACTATAAAAAGAGCAATTGGGAGATCTCCTTTTGAACTAGTATATGGAACACAAGTGAGAATACCATTAGAAAACCTCATGCCACTTTACAAATTTATTCTTTAGGAAGATCTAAACATTCCTAAACCAATGGAGGAAAGATTAGAACATCTTACAGAACTTGATGAAATAAGGAGATTAGCCCAAAGGTAGAATATTAAGTTGCAATCACAAGTGAAATACCTCTAACAAAAAGGCCAAAGATAGGAAGTTTGAAATAAATGATTTAGTACTGATGTGGAATGCTAGGTGCCAGGACAAAGGAAAGCATGGAAAATTTGAACCTTTATGGTTAGGTCCTTTTGTTATAACTGGAAAAGGAGGTGATGATTCTTACTATTTGCAAAACATGTCCAGAGAAGAGCAGGAATTGCCTGTGCATGGGCAATATCTGAAGCCTTTCTTTTCATAATCATGCACAAAGAGGATTGAGTATTGCCAGTGCATGGATGACTCTCGAATAATTCTCATAATACTTTTATTCCATGCACAGTAGTTTAGGGTAATCAAAAGGAGATTAGGACATGCTAGTACATGGACAGTCCTATGAATCTCTAAAATAAATAAATAAATATAAACAAACTTTTCCATGTATAGTAGTATAGGATCATCCCAATTCACCATCACTATCACTTCCATCTCCCATTCTCATAAAATTGTCATCCCAAACAAATAAAACATATGGTCTACTCCCCCAAGGGATTTGAATTCTTATAATACTCACAAGGAGTATACATCCCATACAAAGCCACTGTTGGAACAGGAAAATTTAAAATTTTCTTGTATTCTTACTCATCCATATCTGACCAAATCATAAAATATTATGCCCAAAATCATAATAATAAGAAGGTTCAAATTTCCTAATATCAGCAAGACCTCATTATTGTTATACCGATCCATGAAGAAACTAGCTAAAATGGCTATCGGCATGAGAATAAGGATCGGGGAAAAAGTTTTAGATAACACCAATGGAGAAAGTGGCACCGATGACTTATCATTGAAGATAAAGTTACCAGTCATTCCGATCGGCATAAAAAAAGACTATCAGAGAACAATGCGAAAGCCCTCCCGATGGTATAGATCATACCGATGGAGTATTTCGGCAAAACTCTCACTGAGCATCTCATGGAATCAAAGGAAATAGTGGTCATCAACAGGAGATGAACATCAGAGTGAAAGATTAATAAGTCTCTGATACTCTAATGTCTCAGCGAATAACAAAAGGTGTTTTCGGTATAAGTCATGCCGATATGTATAACCATTGGTAAAAGCAAATGAATCGAAACAAGGTTAATAATGTCTGGCCGAAGCAATTCTCACGATGATGTCGGTAACATATTATGAAGGTCTTTCTGATCTAGAATATAAAAGGCTATCGGGGAGATGACTACGATCGAATATCCATAAATATGTTATCCTGATAACATAGATTACCCCGATGACAATGATAGTCACATTCATCGACAAGACTCTCACTGATAGCCATATCGGTAACACTTAGGAGATTGGGGAAGAAGATTAATCACACAGCGATGAAAGAGGTCATGCCAATGGCAACTATGCCCACTTCCACATCAGGTAAGGCATGGAAATCTCTTGCCAATACGATTTCACAAATGAAATATAACGTTGAGGAGACAATTGAAGGGTTACAACAATTGATCTATGAACAAACGTTCGCGCCATAAGGAGATATTAAAATCACCTAGACATTATGAAAATCATGTCGATGAAAGGAGTTATGACGATGTCACATTTCACAATGATCAAGAGAATTGAATTGCTCGAACAATTAATTGCAGACGGAGAAGAAATCCTCTGAGGTAACATTTGAAATCATTGCAATTAAACTTAGTAGAATTGTTTGAGAAGAGCCTATAGGGGGAGACTTGAAGCGTAAAATAGGGGAATTTGATTAGAGCCACTAATAACAGATGATAGATACAAGCTCACTCCAGAAGGTGTCAATGAAGTATGTATGGGCACAAAATATAATAATGATGAAAATTCATTAATGATATGGGCCCTGTATCCTCCCCACAAAAAGATAGCTATTATAGACACTGAGAAGACTTTTGGCCATGTCATGACTTTAAAGGCAGGGGAGACTGACCCCTTGATCACTGCAGACATTGGCATCAATGTTGCAAAGCTAAATAAGGTGCAGGCTCAAATGTTAATTAAGGAAAGAGATGCATATAAACTGAACTATGAGAGGTTGACAAAAGAGAATGATTATTTGAAAGATGCTATTAAGAGCACCTTCAGGGGATCAGTAAAGAGGCTAACCCAGGGTGAAAGTTCACAGAGTGCCCAATCACTATCCATAGATCAAGTAGCTTAAATACAGATGGATACACTTGTCATAGTACTCCAGAACAGGCATACCAACATGATGCATTGGCTGAACCAATTTTGGGATAATTATTCTCAAAATTATAAAGCAATCCAAGAACATGAAAGGATTGAAAAAAGATTACAGGAGAAATTAAATGAGACACAAGGTATAGATACTTTTGACATTGCAGGTGCCTCCAATGCATAAGAGTTGATCAAGTAACACTAGAGGTATTATGATCAATTAAGACTGATGCCAAAGAATGTGCTGAAGCTTCAAAGGTAGGAGTGCCCACATTGTTCAAAAGTGATAAAGAATTAAAGAGCAAAGAAGAATGGAGTAGAGACTATCAAGCAATATTACATGAAGCTTTAGGAGCTCTTAAGGACAAAGACTCTGCATCCGGGGAAGCCTGCAGGCATTTGGAGAGGATGGTTATGATGGATGTGATTACAAGGAACGCCATTGAATTTACTAATTCACATTGTAGCTAGAAGTACTTAGAACATATTGCCCAGCTTTACTTGTGGTTTAATAAAGCATAATCATAGTTATTTTATTGTTGTTATGTTTGTTAATTCCCAAAAGACCTCTTTGAAGAGTTATGTCTCTTCATAAATATTTCTATATAAGTTGGAATATGATGCTGAATAATCATTAGCAATAGAATATAATACATATAGTTTACAATGTTTTCAAAAGACCATGTTGCAAGTATATTATTGAAGAAATAAATTGGAGTTCTTTGATCTTGTGGTTTTATTCTGGCATCAATTGTTTGTTAAATTTACTCAATTGTGTGGTTGTCTCTAGTTCTATATTTCCTTGTTATTTAGATTAATATATCAAGTATATATTTAATTTGTCAATACACATTTGTTGTAGTTGTGTGATTTGATTAATTAGTTTCCATAAAAGGAATAAAAATCCTTCTAATCAGTCACAGTAACCTGGAAGTGTTAGTTTGGATTGCTAAGAAGAGCCATATAATTAGGATTGCCATTCTGTCTCCAAATTAATATTATCTGTTATTCTTGCATATTTCATTCAATTGGTTCCTTCAAGAAAGGATTAAACTGCCTTCTGGTGAATAACAAGAAATCTGATTATATTGGTTGGATTATTAAGAAGAGTTTGTCAGTCATCTCCTTGCACGTTTATACAAGTTATAAACTAAAATTGTGCCAAATAGTTAGAATTACCACCCACTATAAGCTACTAGTCTTAAGTCCTCCATTTGACTCTCTTTACCCAACAAGGCACTGGTCTTATTTCAATTCATTATTTAGAATCCTTTATTTAATTAAGCACATCCATAAAATTCACCTTGATATTGCTTATACAATTTATACCAACCATTCCACAAGCTCTCATCTAGTCTACACCATTTTCCACTATAGGTAGATCAATTTACTTAGTCAAAATAGTTGCATTCAATCTACTTTAATTTCCAAGGTTTACCCACCTAGGTGTAGCAGGACCTAAAGTGTAGGAAATCATCAAACCTTGAAGGTTGATTTCATCAAGTTAGTCCAAAAATGTTGTGAATCTAAGCATAGAGCCTAGAATCCTCTTAGGATTAGTAACCTTCATTTTTGAGACCTAACAGATCATTTCATGCCTTTCTGAAATCCACGGCTTCGATTCAATGACTAGATTTGACAATATTAGTCATCTTTGTGGACAAGTCATCGCCCAATGAAAATGAGCCAGATCATCAGTACCTTCCATACACATTATGTCATCCTTAGCCTGGACTAGATGCGTGTCATCTTTTCACGGCTTTGTAGTCAGCCCACTAAATACTTATTGCATGATGGTGTGACATAGCATCCATGTGCCTTTTATATACTTGCTTTTCAATTAGTGCATGCCACATGTCTTCATCCCGCTACCTCGTAGTGAATATTCCTCCTGGAAAGGTTCCCTTGTGCTAGAGCGTAGCCATTGGATTTTAAGCTTGTTGTGTGGACCATTATTACTTTGATAAGTGGCAAAGGGCAGTTGGTTGAGGAAAGATTCAAAAGTGAACACTTCATAAGCAAAGGTTACTGGACAGGTGGCAGCTTGTCACAGCGTCACGACCAAGTACTGACATGACTTAATATGCTCCGTGACAGTGCGATATTCAGTTTATAAGACTTTAGGAAATTTAAACATTGCTTTTACTAGTGGCAACAAGTAACAGCTATGCTAAGGGGTCAATCAACTTATGGGCTTCAAGACTTAAGGTCGTGACTTAAAGGATTGACAATCGGCTATAAACAGT
Source organism: Cunninghamia lanceolata (assembly GCA_027924645.1). NCBI lineage: Eukaryota > Viridiplantae > Streptophyta > Pinopsida > Cupressales > Cupressaceae > Cunninghamia > Cunninghamia lanceolata. The sequence goes on along the minus strand of BSBN01000165.1, from coordinate 3,717,299 downwards.
CAACACAAGAATATAACAATAAAGTGCATGACCTAAAGAAAAGGGACAAAGGGTTTTCAAAATAAAATACTTAGAGATTTTTTAAACCTAAAACCCTAACCCTAAAGGGCGGAACCACCATTGGCTCTGACTGGGGACGTGTAGACACAAGGCTGCAGTGAGACCTAGACCATCTGGTGCAGGGGCACCATGGCAAATTTAAGTTTTTTTGGTTCTCAATAAGAGCCTAGGTGGAGTTTGGATTCATAAATGATGTAATAAGGTCTATTTAAGACCATTTTAGATGCATTTGTGGTCACCTAGGGGCAAAGTTTTAATTATTGCATAATATTAGACAATCTATTTTTAGTAATGTAGTGGACAGGCTATTTTTAGCCTATTTTTGGGATTTTGAGGAATTTAAATGACCATGGGAGTCATGTAATGATGGAATATGAGGGAAAACATGTTATTTAGGCCTCACACACCTCAAGGTAGAGAGAGAAGAAGTTTTGGAGAGAAAAATGAATAAAAATTTCAAGTTTTCTACACTTTTTTCTATATTTTTTCAATCTCAGAGATTGGTATGGATCTATATAGAATTTGTATGACCTGCATGTGGTATGGTTGGAAATATAATGGAATATAATTTCTAATTCTTTTTGTTACACTTAGTTTTGTCATGTTTTGTGAAAGTTATGGTTAAATTAGTGATTGTCGTTTCTAGATTTTAGCTTAATTGGCAGAAGGACAGTCCATTTTGTAGGGTTTCTGTACAAAATAACCTACCTTGATTTTGAGATATGTTAAATAAGGGAAAAATAGGTATTTAAATCAAGTTTTCGTTCTTGGAGATCAGTTCTGGTTTGAAATTTATGGCTAAAAAATTATTTGCTGCTCCACTTCAAATCTAGTCAAGAGTAGGACAAATCAAGATTTCACCTCTATGTTCCAAAACAACCCCACCTGCACATAAAGTATGTTGTGTAAGAGGATAATGGGTATCCAAAACAGTTTTTAGATCACAGGTTTGAGTTGTATTTTGAAAATTATGTCAAAATTACCTTATTTGTTGCTTTCATCAAAGCATAGTGGAAGTTTTTGTGAAAAGTCAATTGCTTGTACTGTGTTTGTTTGGATGAATCTTAAATGCTCTACATCAATTGGTATCAGAGCTAGAATGATGCAAAGTGGCACAAGGGAAGCAACAAAACAAGGTAAGTTTGTTCTCCTTAGCCCACTCACCCACTTCACTCCTCAACCCAACCAAAGGCACATCCAAGGGTGTATGAAGGATTTGTAGTCTAGGCTATTGTCCAACCCCTAAGGCTTCTTTCACACCTCAAGGTAGGTTTGTAAACACTTTACCAATAGTTGGTTTGGTTCCCAACTTCCCCCAACTCTCCAACCTTGACTAGGCCTAGTGAGGTTACTAGCCCTCCAAACCTAGTTTTCTTCACACAGCTTGACAAAATCCCAAATGACTAGGCAAGCAAATGATGGTTTTAGATACCCTTTAAGGACCCTATCAAATTTCCAAGTCTCCTGTTCCAACTCTACTCCAGCAACTCAGAACACTCACTAGGTCTCTAGGCCTAATTAATCAGTTTAGGGCTAGGTTGCAAAGCAAGTGATCAATTTTGGGTGCATAGATCAAGGATAGGAATTCGAAACACTCCTACCATGCCCAAAAAATATAAAACCACCATCTATTCACTCACCCTATTAGGGTTTTGTCTTCTACAATAGCAAATTGCATAAAATAGGCCAAATACATGGTAATACTTGACCTAGGGCATCACCTGAAAATTTGAAAATAGCCTTTCCCCACCAAATGTTTTTGGAATCCTATGGAGTACACCCCTAGCCTACATTTCACCAGTTTTCATGAATTTTCACCTGTGGGAATGCATTCTAGGGCCGGATTTATATGACAAACCCTAGAAAACAGGGTTTCTAGACCAGTTTTGAAAGAAAATTCAATAACTTTTGACTCCGACCACTTCAAGACCTCAAACTAGTTGCATTCAAACCTTGACTCAGTCTAGTTTCAGGAAAAGTACATTTTCTCACTTGGCCAATCCGTACAGGCCGTACACAGCAAGAAAAAGAAGGAAAAAGTGACTATTTTTATTGTTTGAATGCCCAAAACTCCGTACTAGACCTCCTCTGCCATACAGGAGTGAAAATCACAATCATATCAACCGATCCAAGTTAGTGTACAACTTCTACAAATAGTTTCAACCGCCAAAATGGAGTTGCAACTAGTCAATGTGTCATTGACACTATTGACAACACTAGACACTATGGTATTTTTGCATTTACACAAGGATGGTGATTTGTTTTGCTTGTCCAATGGAATCAAACCACCATCATACTCCCTAAAACATGTTAAAACACAAAACTAACAAATAAACTCAAGAAATCATCCTTAGACCTACTAGGCATAACTAGGTTCCAAATGGACTAAGAGTGTCTTGAGGTTTATATGATTACCCCAAGCCTTTTGACCATACAAAAGGACCTTACAATAATGGCTAAAAGCCTTATTACCAAACAAATTGAATAAAAACCATAACTTATCAAAAATGCATCCAAATGCTTGAGGTGTCAAACTGCTCCTAGGTGCCCTGCACCATACACCCACTGTCAAACAGAACTCAAGTCTCTTGAGTTAGGAATGTTGTCAAATGTTAAACATGACTTCTCAATGTCTGCTCTACTCATCCAAGTGGCATCCTCCTAAGGTTTATTGAGCCACTTCACCAAGTACTCGTGATAGGTGTGCCTCCTAGTCTGTTTTGCAACCCTCTTATCCAAGATGCATTTAATATGATCAGGAGATGAAGGAATTAGTTCTTGGAGTGTCTGATCAGTTTGGTCTTCTTCATCAGTAGTCTGAGGATCAGATCCTTTATAGGGATAAAGGTCTGAAACATTAAAAATTGGAGACAAGGCAATGTCATCCGGAAGTCTGATTTTATATGCATTTTCTCCACATTTCTTGAGCACTTCACAAGGCCCAATCTTCTTCATAAGCAGCTTTGTATATTTACCTATAGGGAGTCTCTCCTTCTTAAGGTGGACCATGACCAAATCCCCTTCCTTGAACTATAGATCCCTTCTCTTTCTGTCAGCAAACTGTTTATACTTCTGAGAAGTGGACTGCAATTTCTATTTTACTTGTTCGTGGACATCTCTCATCACTTGAACGAAGTCTTCAGCCAATGTACTACTCTTTTCCAGTCCTCTAACCTCTCTAAGTTCCAAAATACCCCTTGGGTGAGTGCCATAAACAATTTGGAAAGGAGACAGGTCGGTGCTTCTATCGACAGTGTCATTGTATGACAACTCTACCTGAGCCAAAATTGAATCCCAACTAGCACCCTGCTCCTTTGTTAGGAATCTTAGGAGGTTGCCAAGTGACCTATTGATCACCTCTGTCTATCCATCAGACTGAGGGTGATAGGCAGATGATAACGACAAGTTTGTACCTAGTCTTTTCCACAGTGTCCTCCAGAAGTGTCCTATGAACTTGAGGTCTCTATCAGAGAATATGGACAAAGGTAGACCATGTAATCTGACTATTTCCTTGAAGCAAAGACTTGCTATGTGGGAGGCATCATGTGGGGTTTTACATGGGATGAAGTGAGCCATTTTTTAGAACCTATCTACAACCACAATAATGTTGTCATGCCCATTCTTTGTCCTAGGCAAACCAAGTACAAAGTCCATGCTAATGGAATCCCAAGGCTTTGAAGAAATAGGTAGTGGAGTGTATAAACCTACATTTGATGTATGCCCCTTTTCTCTTTGGCAAATTTGACAAGTTTCAACAAACTTTCTTACATCGGTTGGCAACTTTGGCCAAAAATAGTATCTCCTAACCAATTCTAGGGTCTTATCAATGCCAAAGTGGCCTAACATGTTGCCACAGTGCTTTTCCTTGATAATATTCTCTCTAATAGACCCTCTTGGGATACACAACATGCTATCCTTGAAAAGATATCCATCTTGTATCAAAAAATTAGAAAAATCATTGTTATACCTTCTTGTCATGGCTTTGCAAGATTGGTAAGGTTCCTTGAAGTCTTCATCTGCTGCATACTGATCTTTGGTGGCATGAATACTTGTACTTTCCAACTGAATGGTCTGCACAACAAGATTTCTCCTACTTAAGGCATCGGCTACCTTATTGGCCACTCCTTTCTTGTGTTTTATTGAGAAGGTGTATGCTTGGATGTACTCCATCCACTTGACATGTCTGTGGTTTAACTTCTGTTGCCTATTCAAGAAGCTCAAAGCATGGTTATCAGTGAAAACTATAAATTCCTTAGGCAATAAGTAGTGTCTCCACTTCCTAAATGACTGAACCATGGCATATAATTCTAGATCATAGGTGGAGTAGTTCTATTTTGCCTCATTTAACTTCTCACTAAAGACAGCTACAGGCCTCCCATCTTGACTTAGGACTCCCCCAACAGCCCTCTTACTTGCATCACACTCTACCATAAAGACCTTGTCAAAATCAGGTAGAACAAGGACTAGTTGTTCTGAGATTTTTTTCTTTAAAAGTTCAAAGGCTTGATTGGCCTCATTTGCCCACACAAATACACATTTCTTGCCCCCTTTTATGGTGTCAACAAGTGGAGCACAAATAGCACTAAACCCTCCAATGAACTTTCTATAAAAGCTGCATAAACCATGGAAACTCCTTACCTCAGAGGCTGTTGTAGGTGTGGGCCAATTAAGAATGGCTTCCACCTTGCTTGGATCCATTTTTAGGCTGCCCTTAGAGATGACAAACCCCAAGAATATCATCTCTTCTTGTAGGAAGACACATTTGTCAAGGTTGATTCTCAACTTCTCCTCTTGAAGCCTCCTGAGCACTTGATGGATATGTCTTATGTGATCTTACTTGTTGTCACTAAAAACCAATATATCATCCAAATACACAACAATAAACTTGTTAAGGAAAGGTTTTAGCACCTCATTCATCAATCTCATGAAGGTGCTTGGTGCATTTGATAAGCCAAAAGGCATGACAACCCATTCAAATAGTCCTTCATTGGTTTTGAAGGCAGTTTTCCACTCATCCCCCTCCCTTATCCTGATTTGGTGATAACCACTTTTTAGATCTATCTTGGTAAAATACTTAGCCCTTCTATTCTAGGAATTGAAAATCTATACCTGATAGTAATCTTGTTAATGGCCCTGGAATCAGTGCATAGTCTCCATGTTCCTTCCTTCTTGGATGCAAGTACTGTAGGTACTGCACATGGACTAATACTCCTCCTGATAAGCCCTCTATCCAACAAGTCTTGGATTTGTCTTGCCACTTCAGCATTTTGTTCTGGGGTCAACTTGTAGGCTACTTGGTTTGGTAGGGTGGATCCAAGGATGAGATCAATGCAATGACTAATCTCCCTATTTGGTGGAAGGGCATCCTTACTCTCATCAGCTATCACATCATGGAACCTTTCCAATAGTTCTTCTACTTCCTTTGGTCCAATCCTCCTAAGAGGTTGCTACACTTTGACCTTCTTGGGATTTACATCCTTGGGCTTGATGACTACTTCAAAACATGGCACTTTCTCTTCCTTGAGGTTAGCCAAAAACTCTTTTTCTCCTACCAACATAATTGAACTAGAAATGATCTTCTCTTTGCAATCATCAATCAAAGGAGTCATTGTGAACTTTTCACCATTTTTGGACAAATGAATCATATTTTGCTTACCATCATGTTGGGCACTTGTGTCATGTTGCCAAGGCCTTCCAAGAAGAAGGTGGCATGCATCCATATCCACTATCTCACAAAGAATCCTATCATGATATTCACCTGTCTTGAATTCAACCCAACATTGCTCTTTCACCAAAATTTGTTGTTCCTTGGTTAGCCAAAAGACTCTATAGGGGTTAGGATGGGGTATCCTTTCCAATCCTAACTTAGTCATCATTTCATTAGAAGCCAAATTTTCAGAAGAACTTGAATCAACTATTACCTTGCAAACTTTTCCTTTCACCTTGCAAGTGGTTCTGAACAAGTTGTTGCTTTGGAGCTACTCCTTGGTGGCTGGCATGATGAGGGACCTATTAAACATGATGCATTCTCCACTCTCTAGTGCTGTAGACTTGGAAGAGGTTGTTTGATAACTTGTGGTGCTTTGACAGTCCTCTTCTTGAAGGAGTTGCACCCTTCTATCTTTCTGATTTGCAGCAGTGTTTCCCATCTTCTCCGGGCACCTAAAGGACTGATGTCCTATCTGATTGCAAGAGAAACACCTTCCAGTGAACACATTGGGACCCCTACCCCCACTTCTTCCTTTGCCATTACCTCTCCCTCTAAACTAACCCTTACCAACATTGTTTCTGTTAGCCTGTCCTTGGCTGCCTTCTTGCTATCTAGGAAAGTTATCTCTGTTTTGAAATCTGCCTCTGCCCCTAAAGTTTAGATTTCCTCTACCTCTGCTGTTGCTATTTGAATCACCTTTTCTCCTTTGTTTGTCCTCAATCCTCAATGTCATTTGAAAACACTTGTGGACTGTCTCTAGGTTAAAGAGGGTTAATTCATCTTGAATGGAGAACTTAAGGCCATTGAGATACCTTGCAAGCTTCTTTCTTTCATTCTTAGGCATCTTGGCTTTCAATGTCACCTTGTGAAACTCCTCTGTGTAGGTGCTCACGTCCATGTCCTTCTGTCTCAAGTTGTGCAACTTCTTGTGCAAGTTGACTTCATAATCCCCAGGGACAAATTGCTTCTTGATTTCAAGTACCATCTTCCTCCATGTAGAGATAGGGTTCCTATCATCCTCTATCCTCTCATTTTGAATGAAGTTCCACCAACTTAAGGCTGGCCCTTTCATTCTTGATTTGGCAATCCTTGCTTTCTAATTTTCTACCACTTCTTCACATTCAAAATGGTTCTCCATTGCCTCTATCCAATCAAGGCACTCCTTTGGATTCATCTTATCAGGAAACATAGGTAAGTCCACCTTAGTGTCCTTCCTACTCAACTTTCCAAGTGCATCTAGGAATTGTCTTTCTGACATGCCTCCTTGTGGCTCTTCCATAGGCACTCCTTCTTCTTCATCTTGATCCTCTTCATCTAAATCCAAGATGACCTCTGGCTTCTTCTTCTTATCCTTATCCTTCTTCAACTTCTCTATCTCAACCTCCATCCTTTTGTTCTTGGCTACTTGCTCTCTTACTATCTTTGCCAATTCGACATTTGTCACCTTTGAAGGAATTTCCTCCTCTTCTTCTCTATCTCCCATCTCTTTGATGGCTTTGATACCACCTGATGCAGAGTGGCACAAGGGAAGCAACAAAACAAGGTAAGTTTGTTCTCCTTAGCCCACTCACCCACTTCACTCCTTCAACCCAACCAAAGGCACATCCAAGGGTGTATGAAGGATTTGTAGTCTAGGCTATTGTCCAACCCCTAAGGCTTCTTTCATACCTCAAGGCAGGTCTGCAAACACTTTACCAATAGTTGGTTTGGTTCCCAACTTCCCCCAACTCTCCAACCTTGACTAGGCCTAGTGAGGTTACTAGCCCTCCAAACCTAGTTTTCTTCACACAACTTGACAAAATCCCAAATGACCAGGCAAGCAAATGATGGTTTTAGATACCCTTTAAGGGACCCTATCAAATTTCCAAGTCTCCTGTTCCAACTCTACTCTAACAACTCAGAACACTCACTAGGTCTCTAGGCCTAATTGATTAGTTTAGGGCTAGGTTACAAAGCAAGTGATCAATTTTGGGTGCATAGATCAGGGATAGGAATTTGGAACACTCCTACCATGCCCAAACAACACAAAACCACCATCTATTCACTCACCCTATTAGGGTTTTGTCTTCTACAATAGCAAATTGCATAAAATAGGCCAAATACATGGTAATACTTGACCTAGGGCATCACCTTAAAATTTGAAAACAGTGTTTCCCCACCAAATGCTTTTGGAATCCTGTAGAGTACACCCTTAGCTTGTATTTCACAAGTTTTCATGAATTTTCACAGGTGGGAATGCATTCTAGGGCCGGATTTATATGACAAACCCTAGAAAACAGGGTTTCTAGACTAGTTTTGAAAGAAAATTCAATAACTTTTGACTTCGACCACTTCAAGACCTCAAACTAGTTGCATTTGAACCCTGACTCAATCTAGTTTCAGGAAAAGTACATTTTCTCACTTGGCCAATCCGTACAGGCCATACACAGCAAGAAAAATAGGGAAAAAGTGACTATTTTTATTGTTTGAATGCCCAAAATTCCATACTAGACCTCCTCTGCTATACAGAAGTGAAAATCACAATCATATCAACCGATCCAAGTTAGTGTACAACTTCTACAAATAGTTTCAACTGCCAAATGGAGTTGCAACTAGTCAATGTGTCATTAACACTATTGACAACACTAGACACTATGGTATTTTTGCATTTACACAAGGATGGTGATTTGTTTTGCTTGTCCAATGGAATCAAACCACCATCATACTCCCTAAAACATGTTAAAACACAAAACTAACAAATAAACTCAAGAAATCATCCTTAGACCTACTAGGCACAACTAGGGTCCAAATGGACTAAGAGTTTCTTGAGGTTTATATGATTACCCCAAGCCTCTTGACCATACAAAAGGACCTTACAATAATGGCTAAAAGCCTTATTACCAAACACATTGAACAAAAACCATAACTTATCAAAAATGCATCCAAATGCTTGAGGTGTCAAACTACTCCTAGGTGCCCTGCACCATAGAAGACTCTAGGAAAGGAAGGTTATGTGTTTGTGTGTTGTCTTTTTGTAGGTTGAAGGAAGAACGTGGATGCCAAGAGACTAGGTAGTGAAGAAAAGAGGAAACCTAGGTGAGGTGTCACAAAGACAAGATGAAACAAGGTTAAAGGGACTTGCTTGAAGAGAAGATGCATTTGTTGAGAAGGTACCTATGGGCTGAGGGTTCACAAAATAAGAAGCAAGAAGAAAAAGAGAGGAAGAGGAGAAAGGAAAGGATGAGGCAAATAGAGATTGAGAAAGAGATAAGAGAATTGAGGCAAGTTGTAGAAGAGATGGAAAAAGATATGGAAAGAATAGTTTAGGAGTTGCAAAGTTGGCACTTATTAGTGAAGAGGAAGGTTACATGGCCCATCAAGAAAATTGTCCAAAGAAGAAGAAGACAAGCAAGGACAACAGCAATAGAGGAAGAACAAAAGCAATCTTAGACAGAAGAAGAGGTAAGCAATGAAATGGTGAGTACATCTTTGATATCAAGCACTGAAGAAGACAAAGTAGACATGGTGGTGGATGAGCCTTCATTTCATTTTTAGTTGTTTGAGTCTCAATAGCAAGTTGAACAAGTAGAAGGGCATATTACTATTAATGTTGCTGAATAAGTTGATATTGATAATGAAGTTGTTGATAGGGTTGTTGTTACAGAGTTACAGATCAAGTTCTTACAGTTGGATGTTGTTATATTGTAGGTATCACCAAAGGAGTGTGAGAAGCAAAGTAAATAATGCACTATTGTAATGGTACTAACCAAGTTGTTTTGGTGTATGAAGTTGTTATTGTTATTATTCCAGTGCAAGTATCTAGAGATGTAGATAGGAAGAAGCTTATGCCATTTGACAGGCCTAAACATGTTAGAAAATAGTTGGGGAAGCCTGAAGTAAAGATGAAGACTACATGGAGATACTTTAAGGAAGACATAGGGTAGATTACAAAAGGCATCAAGGAGTATTCAAAGTGGATATCTCTTGCTACCCTCAATCCAAGAGGGCTTGAAATTTCTTTTGGTCAGGTGTATGGTGCAGAGGCACATGGCAAATTTTGGTTTTTTTTGTTTTCAATAGGAGCCTAGGTGGAGTTTGGATTCATAACTAATGTAATAAGGTCTATTTAAGAGCATTTTAAATGCAGTTGTGGTCACCTAGGGACAAAGTTTTAATTATTGCATAATATTAGACAATCTATTTTTAGCATTGTAGTGGATAGGCTATTTTTAGCCTATTTTTGGTATTTTGAGGAATCTCAATGACCATGGGAGTCATGTAGCACTGGAATATGAGGGAAAACATGTTATTTATGCATCACAAACCTCAAGACAAAGAGACAAGAAGTTTTGGAGAGAAAAATGAATAAAGATTTCTAGTTTATTACAGTTTTTTTTATATTTTTGTTGTCGCATAGATGGGTACAGATGTATATGGAATTTATATGACCTACATGTGGTATGGTTGGAAATGTAATGTAATCTACTTTCTAATTCTTTTTTTTGCACTCAATTTCATCATGTTTTATGAAAGTTATGGTTAAGTTAGTGATTGTCATTTCTAGATTTTAGACTTAATTGGCAGGACAGTCCATTTTTGAGGGTTTTCATACAAAATAACCTACCTTGATTTTGATATATGTTAAATAAGGGACAAATGGGTATTTAAATCAAGTTTTTGTTCTTGGAGATGAGTCCGGGTTTGAAAGTTAGGGCCAAAAAACCCTATTTGCTGCTCCACTTCAAATCTAGTCAAGAGTAGGACAAATCATGATTTGACCTCTATGTTCCGAAACAACCCCACCTACACTTGAAGTATGTTATGTAAGAGGATAATGGGTATCCAAAACAGTTTTTATATCACAAGTTTGAGTTGTATTTTGAAAATTATGTCAAAATTACCTTATTTTCTGCTCTCATCAAAGCATAGTGGAAGTTTTTGAGAAAAAGTCAATTGCTTGTATTGTGTTTGTTTGGGTGAATCCTCCATGCTCTGCATCACCATCTCCGAGGAAGAATAGACAAAAAACATAGAAACAACCGAGTATACAAGAATTTACAAAAATATAGATTATATACATATGTTACATTGTGCACAAAAACATACTTGTTCATGAAAAATAGGGCTTGAGGAATTGACCATGCACAAGTAATTCCTATAACTCACCATTTAGGGCCTAAAGAAAGTAGGAAGCTTCTCCATGCATATTGCTAATTTTATATGGGACCATCCATAAGGGTTTGAATTTACCATGTTTTCCCTTGTCTTGACCTCTTGCATTCCAGACCAGGACCAAGTCATTTATTTGAAACTTCCTTTTTGTAGCTCTTTTATCAAACATGGACTTCACCTTTTGCTTCCTTTTAAGATTTGTGATCTATGCTTTACTTCTAATCTCATCCAATGCAATTAACTAATTTATTCTTTCACTCATTGGATCTTCTATTTCTTGATCATTTTCCTGTATGAACCTGTAGATTGGCAAAAGATTGTTAACTAGTAATTTATCCTCAATACCATATACTAGCTCAAAAGGTGACTTCCTAATTGCTTTCTTCATTGTTACCTATTGATGATTGTTTTTATACATTCATAACAAAAGTTAAAATTCACAAAATGAACCTAAACTATATTGAAAGATATGAAGAAATCACCTAAGAGTTCTTAATCCCAAGTTTCTCTATGGCCAGGTCTTGACCTTATGGACAATTCAGTAGGTTGATGTGAAATTGTAATATTCAAGGGGCCTTCTTGATTTAAGATAATCTGTGACTTACTAGACTCAAATTATACAAATTGTTACAAATATAGACAAATTATTCATTCTTTTGCATAAACTTAATACTGTATCACAAAGCCTTGTATGATTTATAGTGAAACAAGCTTTGCCTTTCAAATTGATATAAAAATTGTCAGATATTAACATAATTCTTCATACTTCTTTTAAATGTAAGACAATTTCCTTAAGATTTCTGCATTTAAGCTAATTATTTCAAATGTTTGGGGAAAAGTTAGAGAAAATTAGGTTGAAAATCATTTCAATGCAGGATCTAAATGTTCTGTTACTCACATCTTTAAGAGATACAACACATTAATCAAATCAACATACAAAATCTTCAAATGCAGAGTCCTGCGTATTTTCACGAACACACATCAAAGATTGCAAGATTTCAAAGGATAATACTTCAAATACCAGTAAGAGTCAGAAAACACTCTATAATAGATGCAGAACTCCAAGTTTACTTATATTTAAAGCACACAGTCATATAGAATTTTGATGCAGAGGCATCCACACTAAAAACCCATCAGCATCATCATATTTTCTTTGCTGACTGATATCATCCTGTAGTTCAACCCTCGACCTTTCGCCTATCAGCAGCATCATCATATTCGACGAACACCATTATCCTCTTGATGATCACTATTCACCTTGCCGCCAAACTCTATCTACAGCATCATGATGTTCGGCATCATCTGCACCTTTTATTGGCAGGATATAAAATATCGAGTTCCTCCCATATATCCTAATGACGACAACCTCATGCACCTCTCCTCTGATGCTTACGTCACCCCGATATTCGACCCACTTACACAACTAGCATCAGGATATAACTTATCAGGTCATATTGAAACATCCTGATGACGATACTCAACTTTATGCACATGACAAATATTCTGTCGAATATTCCTTCTGCGATCTACTGATCTCCCCAATGTCCTCTGCCTATGCCAAAACACTTATCATCGCTAGGATAAACCTTTATCAGGTGATATTTGGAATGTCTTGATGATGATGACGTCACATGAACTGTTACTCTCTCCAATATCCTTGCTTATCGGCCAAACATAACATTGTCGGCCCATGATGGAAATGTCAACTCGATCTACTAACTCACGCCGATATGCTCTTCATCGGCAACACCTTGCTATTGTCACCCCGATGTGCATTCACCTTATGCGATCTACTGCATCATATTCACAAATATGTAACTGATGCCTGATGTAACTACAAGATATACACAGAAATATCCTGATGATGCAGATGCAACGAATACACCGATCTTAGTGGATTTTCATGGTTCTGATCCGCTGAACTTCCTGGGGTGACCCGATCCACTTCCTGGATGATCTTCCAGACTCTAACAACCTACCCAACCTAGCACATACCAATGCTAGGGTTCTCAACACCTCTCGACTGCGATCCTACAAACATGCATGCGAACAAACAGAAACACAAAACTAAAACCTAAACAACTGTACATGACCCTTCCTCCAATTCACAGAATCAACTGGAGGAATGGGACAAAGAACCCATTCGGCCAATCAAAACAATGATTCAATTGTACAGTGAGATCAAATGATTTAAAACACCAACAGAATCTTGATTAGCTTTCAACAGATGCGATTACAGTACTCTGTTTTCCAACAGCACAATGTAATTTCTCAGTATGTCTCTCTATGTCTCTCTATATCTCAAATGACCTAATCTGGGGGTATTTATCTACTCTCAGTAGTACTATTTTTGCCTCCAAGTAGCTGGGAGACCCAATCGAACTAACAAACTAAACAGCTGTCCAAACAAACTATCTAAAAATAGTAAAAGCATTGGTCAATTCAGACCTTATTACATGCATTGGTCTTATAAGACCTTCTTGGAAACATCAACAAGATTTAAAACTAACTAACTACCTCATGGAGGCCACTGTGGGTTAGGTGCACCTGCACCAAATTTACAATGTATGAATGACCTTTTATTTCATTAATCAAATTGCTAGAAAATTTACAGACATTTTTACAGATACAGTAAGGAAACTGGACATTCTGCGCATTCCTTAGTGTAGACACAGGTGACCTCTTCTAAACTAAAAGAAATATTTCTCTATTCAAATGTTCAAACAAATTACAAGTGCAAGCTACAACTCAAAAAATTCCTATGTAAATAATATACAAGTAGCAGAGCTTCTTATATAGAATTTGAAGCTTCATACTGCTATGGCTTCAAAACCTAATCTATGGTCAGTATTCATGCTTTCTTGATCAAGGGTGTACATTCATTTCTAACCATTTCTCAAAATAACTTTGTGGTATCTTTTCCTGCCTCAAAGGATGCCATTGGAATTTTTTCAAAATAGGATTCCCCCTTTGACCTCTTCTATTTTGTTGACCTTGCCTGCAGATACCCTTCAATTGACTCTTTCATTAGTATTATTTGCCTTTTTTTATACTTTCCTACTCCTTCAGATATATCTTCAAATTATTTGTTACACCTTCTATGAAGGTACGATTTCCCCCTAGACTCCTTGTCCATATATATTCTTGTATTATGACCCCTTCTTTCAATTTCTTCTCTTCTTTACCTAAACCTTCAACATTCTTCTTATATTTCTTTATCTTGGCACTCGCCTCCATTATTGAATCAATCATTTGTTTACTTAAATATGCATCTGGATTCTCCAAACATGGTGCAAAGATGGCCTTGAAGTCTTTTAATGCCCTTTGGAGTTCGTATGCTGGTATGTCCATACATTCATGATCTATGAGCTTTTCAACTATCCTCTTATGCAACCTGATCATGCTATCTACTTTCTCCTCTAAACCCTGAGTAATTGTGATGCATCTTCTTAGACTATCATCTTCAAAACATAACTCTAACCTGGCCTATGGTACTTGATTTGCCATCCGAGGAGTAATGACTCCATGTATTAATTCATCCACTCTTTCTTCAATTACCTCTAGTTTCTCTAATTCAAACTTATATTCTTCTTTTCTAAACTAACAATTATATATAAGTACACTGCATTTATTCTTTTCTGTTGCATCCAATTCCCATCCTATCACTACTTGTTTGATCACCTCTTCTCCTTCTTGTATGAATGCTTTGAACCATTCTTCAAAAATATTGGCCTCAAGCCTCTTATTTTCCATATCCTTCACTTCATCTTTTGACAATGCTGCTATTTCACTAGGTAACTCTAGTATTGTAGCATTGCGATCAAATTTCCCCCTAATGAATTGTTGTAACTAGACAATGTGTCCTTTCAAATATTCATGTTTATCTTTATCTTTCCTTAGCATTTTTGTAGTAGCCTGGTGCATATCCTCCCCCTCACTTATATGCTCCTCCCTTATTGTGTGTCCTAGGTCAAAATTAAGTATCTTGTAGTCATCTATTGTTATTTCTCCTTTGGCTTTCTCCTTATGTGGTATGGCCAAATTCAGTGTTCTGGATCCATCTGGACCCCTTTGTATTGCCGACATGGTTCTGGCCTTCTTCATTTCTTTTTTTGGCATTACATCGCCTAATAAACTTTTGATGTCTATGGGTAGTAACTGTACCTCCACCTTTTCTCTCCTAATTTCTACACCCAACCAGGCCGGAACCTCTTTTGTGCTTTTAGTAGCTTTCTCTTCATTGATTACCTCTTCTTGAGGCTTTTCTACTTCTCCTTGTTCTTGTTGTTGTTGTTGTTCTTGCTGTTGTTGTTGTTCTTGTTGCTATGGAGGAGGTTGCTGTTAAGGGGCTAGTTCCTATACTATTGGATCATTTTGCTATTTAGATTCGCCCTCATTATCATCTTCTTCAATTTCTTTATCTCCTCCACCCTCATCTTCTTTCTCTGGACCTTCTTTTTCTGATGAATCATTTTCTTGATCTTCCTCTTTATTTTCTTGTTCCATATTTGCCATGCCCTTAGCCTCTGTTTGCTTTTTAGGTTCAAAATTATCTTCATCAATATTCTTTGTGTTCTCTTTGCTTTCATGTTTATCTATTGTTTCCTCTGTTGTTTCAACTTTCTTTTGTACCTTTTCAGGCATGTCAGCTTGCTCTGCATGTGAAGGTGAACCTACTATCTTATCAGATTCTTTTGTCTCTTTTTCTTGTTCATCTTTGCTTTCTACATTCTTTTCTTCTTCGCTATGTTCCCCATACATGTTTAGAATATTCAACACATCTACACCAGAAGTACTAGCTCTTGTTTCTTCCTTAGTTTGAGTAGGTGTTTCTTTCACTGCTTCCTTAGGTTTATCTTCTTTTTTAGATTCTTCCATTTGATGTGCTACATCTTGCACATCTCTTATTATTTCTGGAGGTACCAATGTACCAAATGGATCCACTGCCCCAATCCTTCTTGGACATTTTCTTGCTCAGGCACTGGACCTTGTTCAACTTCCATATAAGATTGAGTATCTTGTTCCTCTTCCTCACTTGAATATTCACTGTATTCCACTTCCTCCATGCCAGTTTCTCTTCCCATCCTTGAATCCACTTCCTTGACTTCACTTCCACTATTGTCATATTCAATGTTGACAGTCTCAATAACTTGTTTGGCTTCATGCTTTTTTGACCCATGCAGTGTTTCCTCAGCCAATTCTATTTTAACCTTAGCATATGTTTGTCTTTTCTCTGTTGAGGTAGATGCACTAGGTATGTTACTTAATTTAGCACTTACTTGTTGTGCCCCTATAACTTCACTCTGTTTTGAAGTTTCTCCTTTGGATATCCCTACTGGTATTGCCTTCATAACCCTCTATCCTGTTGACTCCTTAGCAGCTTGTGCTTGCTCTATACTGGTATCATGACTCAAGGACTTTGCTTCTACAAATGTGCCTGACGATACCACTATTGTCACCCCTAGTGCATAAGGATCCATCAATGTAGCATTTTTCTCTTTCTCAACAATCTTTGCTTCCACAATCTTCCTTTTTCTTTTCATAGAAGCACTAGAGATCATCCTGATGCTCCCTCACTCTCTTTTTGCCCTTCTTTGGATATGTAGGTTTAATTCCCTTAGCCTTAAGCTCCTCAATTCTTTCCTTCAACCATGTCTTGGAGAACAAAATAATAGGTTTGGGCAATGTGTCCAAAGATGTATTCCATGGTTGCGACCAATCAGGCTCACCAATACGAGCAAGCCTGACACTTTCATAACTGTGGTTCAATAATTTTCCATCATCCTTAATTTTTGCAGGGACATAAATGTCTCCCATGGACCTCATTTTCTCTACTGTCAGTCTTTTGTGAGCTCTCTTTCTTACTTCTCTGTCATTCTCACAATCTAACCAAAAATCTTGAATGTGTATTTGATGTTTAAATTTAGAATCAATAGTAATTTGGATCCTGTGAAAAGGATCAAACCTCCTTGCTAACTCAAATTCCTTAAATCCATAATATCTTAAATACCTCTCTGAGTAACTAGCCACTTCTTCGTTGGAATAGGAATACCTACCAATTGCCCAAGGGAGCTTAAGATTCCTCCTATTATACCTCTTTTTATACATTCTGAAGGCATTCAAGTTCTGCCTTGAGAACTCTAAAACAATCAACTTGTTAGAAGGATACCTAGGTAGCATGAAAGGTTTTCCTTCAAAGCCCTCAGTTTTGATATAAGTGAAGTTCTAGAATTGAATGTACCATGAACTGTGCAAACCAATTGTATCCTCTACATCTATAGACAATCTCTTATCCTGCTCTTCTCTTAAAACTTTGGCCATGTATGTATAAAATACATCATTTACTAAAGCATACTTTATTAATGCATTATCCTCCTATAAATCAGGGTAATGGTCATATACAAGCTTTTGGTCTGGGCCATTCCCTAGGGTTCCAATTCTATCAATCCCATATATATATGGCTGAACCATTGCCGCACATGAATATAATACATACGAGGATAAATAGAAAGGCATCATCTTTTGTTTTCTTAACATTACCTATTTCCATATGGCTGTACTAATAGCCTTAGCCTAGTGAATTTGTCCCTGTAACTTCTTCACTTCCCTCATGAATTGTATAACAGTGAACATCCAAAGCTCACACTTAGTGGTATCCCTCAATCCCACCAATCTGATTAACATTGTAATCATCAAATGTATCTCTTCTTTGCAGGATCTTATGTACTCTTGCCATGGCCTTGGGTTTATTCTCCACATTATACCAACTATAGAAGATCTTGCTTCTACAATCCCTCTCATTATCATTGAAATCCTCATTGTACTGGTCAATATCAATATCTACCATTTTTTCATGTATCTCTAGACCAAATGTTCTTGCAATCCCCTCTATAGATAAGTCTGCAATGACCCTATCCTGGTGTATTACTCTTCTGGTAATTGGGTCATATAAGTGTATGCAATCCAGACATAGGTCCTTAGCTTCCATAGCTACCGGGAAACCTGCAGCTTTGTATAATCCACTTTCCCATATACACCTCATGTCAAGTGTAGCATCGGCTACTGTGATCTTTTGCAAAACATCATCCACATAATAATTCCCTATGCTGGTGTCTGTCCCTACTCTGCTTGTACCAAGCAATGAAGGGTATCCTCTATATATTGGCAACTCTTCCTTCTCGGTTTCTTTATGGGGCTTTCTTTCCTTTTTAATCTTTTCCTCACCCCTTGTATCCACCTTTTTCTGCTTTGGGGCCATCCTGTAAAAAACACATTTTTTAACTTGCCATTTTACTATCTTACCTAGGGTTTTACCATGAATTTTCTATTTTTTACATTTACCCTAACCCCCTGTTTATCTTTTCCAGTTTTGACTTTCATATTATTTAACCCAAACTAGCTAATTAACTATCAGACAGAGTAATTTAACACTCTCTTACATTTTAAAATGAAATTACTGATAATCACTTTGCATTTTCCATTAACTAAATTGTAACGACATTCAAGATAAATACCTATATTTTTTGACAGCTCAACCTTACAAATGTTGACTCACTTTACCATTTTCCAATCTTTTTCCATTTCTGAAATTCTGTCTCACGATGAATTTTCATTCAATTTCTACAACAATTCCTCTTTCTATAATTTTAATTCTAACAATGCAAATCTGAAAGAAAAACAACCTTTTATTTACCCTAACCCTTTAAATTTTACCATTTTCAGTGTTAGTTCAGCATTAATTACAGCAATCAATGCACCTATGGCCCCGACCTTCTATTTTAATGTTTTATTGTTTAAACCATCTATCCGTTAATCTATTTTTTGCATACATAGCACTTTCTTGTATATCAATTTGCATCTTTTCAATATACAAGCCTACATCCAACGGGTTATAAAGAATGTCACCCTTTTTCTTTATATCTGCCCTTGTGTCTTTTGTTTGTTTATCGTAATGTATGTAAAATGAATACAAATGTTTATACAATTACAACCCATACAAACACTCTTTACCTTTAGCTCTCCGACGATGTCTTTCATTTCTTTGTATATCAGGATTGTATATCGTTAACATACAATCACCCAAACATACAAAGCCTTACCCTTATTTAACTTCCTTTTGAAATCCATGTTGTATCATGATTCCTTGCATCTTTGCTTGTATATCATCTTGTATATGTTCTTGTATATCCATCTGTTTGTGAAATATACAACCACGAGACACAACCTGTGGGGCCCACTTTACCTACTCACTTGTATCTCGATGAAACAACACTTGTATCTACCCTTAGATACAAGCCTCCATACATGCAAACTATTATACAATCATCCCTGACTTTTCATTTTTTCTTAACCATATTGTATAACCCTTTCGGATCCATACATGTATATAAAGTGAATGCATATTTCCAAAATGCATCACTTACACTCGATTTAATTATCTTTTAAAATCTATGTTGTATGTATGCACAAGATGTAAACCTAAGATATGCAACATATAAACAATGAAACATACCCTTTTATCTCCCCTTAATCAAACCAAATTTTATATTCTCTTCAGGGCCACGAAATGTATATCGCATTGTATATTGCCTTGTATCTTTCTTTTTCAACAAACATACAACTCAAGATACAATACAAACTTAGCCATTTATCCACTTCACTTTTGAAACTTATCGGGTCTGACTTGTATCAAAGAATAAAATACTAAACACATGCATACAAAGTACCATGATAAATAAACTTGACCACTCCATGTGACTAATATAATGACTCCACATACAAATGACCTTGTACATGCAACATACAAAACCCTTCTATAATGCATTTTACCAAAAACTTGCATATCTTGCAAAATATTGCAAATTTTAAAATGGTTCAAAAAGCAACCCTTATTCATTTTTGACAAAGAATTCACCTTTATTCCACTCTGGTACTTAATGCTAAATTTTTTTAGTTTTCAACATGGTTTGTAACCTTTACCTCTTTTCCCTTTACCACCAAGCAGGACCACACACAAGCAAAAAGCCACAGCCACAGCAAGGGTCCTTATTTTGCTAAGAGGTAAAATGGGGCATGTTGTGAGCATCACAACAACTAGCAAAAAAAGAAAACAATTAAATTTAAACCATTAAAGAAAACTAAATGAAATAAATTCATAACTTCCAACTTTCTTTTCTATAGACCATTATTTAACTTGAGACTTAATGCATTCACTAAGGTACATGAATCTCCCAATTGAGTTTAAGTGGGTGCATGTGATTAATAATCCTCATCTTGAAAATAAGTTGAATAAACCAGTGACTAATATTAAACTACATAGTTGATGTCATTCCCCCCAAAGCCAACCAGATAGAGCCTTGCTGCCAATAGGAGTTCATAGCCCTGACAAGGTTATTGTTACAATTCTCCTAAGTAGAGCCCCACTGCTAGCAAGCGTCTATAGCCCCGGTAGAGTTAGTTAGATGGCTTAATCTAGATTTTTCAGTAAAACCCATTTTATTTGTTTACTTATTATTATATATATTTTTGGTTTGGTGTAAGATAGAGACTTTATAAGATATTATCATTGTAACTTCATGATGTAAGGTGTGATCACTTGCTAAAATTAAGCTGAGAATTGTAATGGTAGCAAGGGTGACCTCTGATTTTTCACTTAACACCTACACTGGTATGTTCAACAAACCCAAGGATTTTAGGTGTGCCATTGTGAGAAACTTCCCTTGAATACTCAACCCACAGTTATTGAATACAAAACTTCACAAGCCAAACCATTTTCTACATTCATGAAAGTCACAACAAGTTATGCATAAGTTTCAAATAATTAGCCTGAATGTTCTAAATTTTCTATTGTTTTCAGTGGTTGTTAATCTACTCCTCTATACTTCAAAACAAAACAAACATCCCTACCAAGGAAACACAACACACAGACCAACAAAACAACAAAACAAAACAAAACAAGACACAACAAAAACAAAACAACTGTACATTGTTTACAAATAATACATAATAGGACAACCACTGTCACCTCAAGCCTAGAAGTAATGTTTCAAATGTTGGCCATTAACAAGTAATGGCACATCTTCTCCAGTCAAAGTTTTAAGCCTGAAAGTATTATCTCCTATTATCTCTACGACCTGTAGTGGACCTAACCACAATTTGTTGAATTTCCCATGATTTCCTTTCTTTTCATGTGCTTTATCCCAACACAACACTAAGTCTGATATTCTAAATGTTTTGACTTTTGCTCTTTTGTCAAACCATCTTTTGACCACTACTTGATGTGTAGCAAATTTTTTGATAGCTTGATCTCTCTTTTCGTCCAATTGTAACATTTGGACTAACCTGGCTTCTCTGTGATCATCAAATCATAAATACTCATTAGCAAACTTCCAGATAGGTATTCTTAAATTCACTAGAAGTATGGGATCAGTCCCATAAACTAGGTGATAAGGAGCATTACCTAAGGTTGACTTAACCTTAGTCCTATCTACCCACAACGCATAGTTTAACAATGTATTCTACTCTCTGGGATTTTTTACAATTAGTTTCTTGATCATATCCAATAAAATCTTGTTTGTGGACTCAGCTAAACCATTCCCCTAAGGATAATAATTTGAAGAAAATTTTAAAACTATCCCATATTCAAATGCCCATTTAGAAAATTTCAGAGAAGAAAATGCAGGGCCATTATCACATACCAGTGAATATGGAGCTCCAAACCTTGTTATAATATTTTCTTCAAGAAATTTGATAACTACCTCAGTAGTCAAAAAACTTCAACATGTGGCTTCAGTCCTCCTTGTTTAGAAGTCTGTCACTATCAATATAAACGTATGTCCTGCAGATGATGGAGGATTTATAACTCTAATGAAATCCAAGACCCACTACACAAATGGCCTAGACTCAATGACTGGATGTAATGGATTAGCCTGATTCCTTCCCTTGTCTGCTATAGTCTGATAGGTGTGACAACTTCAAATATGACTCTCTATATCTTTAAACATTGTTAGCCAATAGTATCCTACTCTTAATATCTTATGCATAGTAGCTAAATGAGAACCATAAGCAGTTCCATACTTATCATGCAACTCTAACAATACCTTATCTGCTTCAATTCTATTTAAATATCTTAAATATATACCTTCATGGTTCTTCTTGTACTATGTATCTTTATGCTTTAATCTTTAAATCTCTCCTCTAAGATGACTTCATCTTACTTGGATATTTACTTGATATCAGAAATGTATTCAAATCATCATACCAGCCTGATGCATCGTTAGAGTTTAATACATACTGTTGCTTTACCAAATTTGGATCTATGTTCTCTATGGTCTATACTCATGCTTCTCCTCGAACCAGCTTCATTGGAATGATCTCCATATCAAACTCTTGCAATATTGTAATCCATTTGGCCCTTTTCTCTCTAGGCTCATTCTACATTAGCAACATTTTTACTGCTACATTTGGTACTATGGCCTTGACTTGACTACATAGGATGTAATGTCTAAACTTTTTAACTACCCTTACTAATGCAAATGTTTGTCTATCTGTGTATAAATACTTCAGCTATGCATCTTTCAAAGGTGCACTCATGAAAGCTATGGGTTTTTCTTCATTGTCTTCTCCCTTTTGTGTCAAGGCAGCTGCAACTGAATGTGTAGATGCAAAAGAATATATGTAAAATGGCTTGGTATAATTTGGACTTGCTAACATAGGAGCATCAGAAATGGCCTCCTTAATATCTTTGAATGTGGCCTTGGCTATTGGTGTCCATTCTATCTTTGCATCTTTCTTGAGCATTGTGTTTAAAGGTTGCACAGTCTCTACAAACCCTGTAATAAACTTCCTGACAAAGTTAATCTTACCAAAAAAAGATTTTAATTCCTTCTTACTATTAGGTAATTGCAATTTTCTTATTCCTTCTACTCTATCGAGATCAATGGATATCCTTTTAGAAATGACATGTCCTAACAATTTTCGCTCAATTACACCAAATGAGCATTTCTTTGGATTAAGAGAAATCACGTACCTTTCACATCTATTAAGTACCCTTCTCAAATTTCTGCATGAGTGGATGCATCTTTAGAGTACACATTTAAATCATCCATATAAATAACAATGCATTTACTTGATAATCCATGAAATGCAATGTCTATGGCTTGCTAAAAAGTAGCACCTGCATTGATCAAACCAAAAGGCATTCTCCTATATGCATAATTACCCCACTTGCAAGTAAAAGTAGTCTTCAACCTATCTTCCTTATCAACCAAGACATGATTATATCCTAAAAATCCATCTAAAAAAGACATCATCTTAGCTTCGTTTACTACTTGCAGCACTTCATCTATTGGAGGAAAAGGATAATTATCCTTTTCAGATGCTTTGTTCAAATTTCTAAAGTCAACACATAATCTAATGTCTCCACTTTTCTTTCTCACGGGTACCAAATTAGCTACCCAGGTTGAATGTCTTACTGGGAAAATTATCCTAGCAGATAGTTTTTTTTCACTTCCTCAAAGATTAAAGGCTCCAAAATAGCATTCACAGGCCTCTGTTTCTACCTAAATGGTTTAACTTCCAGTTTCAAGGGTATTACATGAGTTATGATGGACATATCATATGTCTTCAAATTTTCATATGTCCATGCTATTACATGTTTGTATTCTTTCAAAACATCCACAATTTATTTTCTTAACTTCTCAGAGCAAGCCTTTCCAATCAGTACATTATGTGGAATTTGCTCTATTCCTAGGTTATAGGGATCACATTTACCCCCTTTAGTTTTGGCCAAATCTTTCTTTCTAACTACCCCATCAAAGTCAAAAATCTTTTCCAACTCAATTACCCCCTTAGGTAAGAAATTAATTTTCAAGTTTATTATGTCTTCTTCATCCCAAGACACATCAGGCCTTTCCTATTCATCAATGATTTGAGCTTTAAACACTTCATTACAGGTGAGAAAATCCATAATTTTATGATCCCCTTGAAATACCTGAAAATGAGTAACATTATCTGGTATGCTCATGACATTCACTAATTCAATAGCAAATCATTTTAGACCTAACAGTGTTAAAGGCTCCAAAGTGCTAGCAGCAACTGCTAACGCATTTGGTCTATGATTCAATTCCCTAGGGATATGTTCTATGATAAAGGCATCAAATGAATCTATTAAATCCCACACTCTATGCCTATAAAAAACCATCTACTTATAATTGTATGCATATAATTTTCTCACTTGTCTAACCACTAACTCAGAGTCTGAGAATACTCTGATCATTTTCACCCTTTTCTTGATAGCCATAACAAGTCCATAAATTAAAGCTTCATATTCTACTACATTGTTAGTACAAGGAAATTGTAACCTATATGCTACTAAAAATGATTTACCATTAGGATCTATAAGTTCAACACCTGCACCTGCACCTTGTTTGGACTTAGACTCATCACATTTTAGTTACCACATGCCTTCCTTATTTCTTTGACCTTTTATTTTGGCATGTCTCACTCTTTCTGTTACCTGCACTGTAATATCTTATTTCTTCATGGGTGATTCATTTTGACCTACCTGTATATTTATATTCTTAACTTGTAAATCAGAATGATAGACACTTTTGTCTTTTGTTTCTTTCTCTAAATATGGAATTGATACATCTATGTTATCATGAAAGTATAACTCTAGTTTCTCAGGACTAACCTTTCTTTCTTGTAGTTCCATCCCTTTTGTGCACTTTATGTATTGATATTCTATAATGTCTCTGCACATTCCACAATTCTCTTTAGAATGAGGCTTACTATGGACTCTACACATGCTTTTGTACAACTTGCACTGAACTGGAATTTTTTGTTCAATGCACCTTTCTCTTTCCTACTTTATGATCTGACCAAAACTATTTACTGCATTGTCTTCCTCATTAGAAGAATTGCAATCAAACTCAATGAACACTATTGTTTCTTTACTGACAGGTTTTTCCTTAATATTAAACATCAAGATTTCTTCAATTTGCACTCCCTTATTAGTGACTCTATAAACACCTGGTTCAATAGAAGCATATAATATCTCACTAGTCCTATTGTATTCTGTAACCATGTGTTTCATTCTAGGTTCAGCTTCTATCCTGATCTAATTTGGAACACCTCTCCAAGGTAACCACATGTGTAAAAAATCAGTGGCCATATATCTGTTTAATGTTTTGGACTAGTCCCTACTTAACAACATCCTATAATTCATAGGTATATCCACTACCTGAATGTCAATAAACTAACTCACCCTAGGATCAGAGGCTAACTGCATTTGAATATGCATTAATTCTCCTATCACATTGACCTTAGTTTTGTCTAATTATTTAACAACCTTGGTAGATTTAGTAGGGGTTAGTCCTAAAGTTTTGCATATCCCTAAAGGCATTACATTGGCTGATGCAATAGAATCTACCATGCAATTATGTATGTTCTTTCCCAACATCCTAATGGTTAACAAGAAAGGAGGGGCTTCCCTCTTATCTGTATACATGACTACGTTAGTGTTGGAAGGCTGTTTAGTTTTCATACTTTTGTCTTTGGACTGTGAATCTTTACTAGGAACATTCATATCAGTAGAAAATTCACCTACCATAGACGTATCCAAGGATTTTATGAAAGCATTTCTGACCCCTGGACTTTTCAACAATTCACATAAAGGTATACTGACCTTAATTTTTTTATCTCTTCAGACAAGTAACTCATTAACCTTATTGTTTCCACTGTCTCCGTTTTCCTTGTTTGAACTTTTGATATTACTGTCCCACTATTCACATGATGGTTAGCATTCAGTATAGTAGAGTTATTACTGGCATGCTGATTTGGAGGAGTGTTGAAATTGTTGGGAGGATTGGAAGTAGTGAAAGGACCTCCAGGCCTAATATTACTTCTCAAATTGTAAGTATGATTTTTGTTGGACTGTTGAAAAGCCTATACTTCCTCTGTTTCGTATAACACTTCATTTTTAGTTTCAAAGGGAAATTGAAATGCATCCAATACTAAGGCTGACTCAGGGTATAAGTTCTCACAAAAGTAAGGCTCATCCTCTAACAACTGATCCTCTTCCTCCCTAGTTGCAAAGGTGAAAGTTTCTAAGACTAAAGCATTCTCAAATCCTGAGGGCACTATTTCATTACCTTTGGGAATGAGAAATTTAGATGTGGGAGCTTGTACATGCACATTGAAAATGCTAGCCAATAGATGAAACTGAGGGCAATCCAATTTAGCATGTGCACTTGTTTTATGAATCCTGCACCAATTTTTTAATGGTACATTAGCCATTTGAATTTTGGTTGTTTGCTTTGTTTCCTAATTATCTAAACTCTCAAATGGAGAAGCTAGAGTGCCATTATTTGGCCCTATGTTCCATGTCCTAGGTCACTTTGGTTGATCCTAATTTCTATTATTATTACCCTAGGTCTTGTTATCTACAGCATGTCCTATATTTTGCATTGTCTGTCCTTGATTAAGATTTTGATTCTGATTATAATTCTGGTTTTGATTTGATCCCTGACCCTGGTTATAATTTTGGTTATGGTTCTAACTGTATCCTTGATTATTTCTCCCATAGAAATTTTTATTTCTTAGTTGTGTCATTTTAGTGGTCAATCTTCTCAAGTGTGTAGTAATTTCTTTGATCTCTTCCCTATCCTCTTGTGCCTTTGCCACAAATGTATCCTTAGGAGGCTGAAAGAATGACTGACCATTATTCTGATTGTTATTGGTACTATTACTAGTATAGGGAACTATAGTCTAGATTGGAGATAGATTACACATAGGTGTGTATGTAGGAATTAGATTCAATAATGAAGTATGATGCATAGGAACTCCATTCCAAGGTTGTGCTTGACTTTGCATCCCAGGGTTTCCTCTATTAAGAAAAGGACTATAGGTTGTTTGTCTCATTTCCTAGTTTACTGAGGCTACTTCCTTATAAGCTTTGGATATAGTATCTATATCAGCTTTTCTTTTGACAAACATAGCAGTTAGTGGATCAAAAGAAACATAATACATGGCTAATAACACATCTACATTCACTGTGTAAGGAGCAACTAACTGGGAGTAAGCCTTTTGAAACCTATCATTAAAGTTATCAATTAGCTCTCCCTCACCTCTCTTAATTGCAACCAATTTATGATATAAGGTGGAAGGATCAACTGGTCCTCTAAACCTAGACAAAAATGCCTCTTCCATAAGTGCCCAAGAAGAAATATAACCATTAGGCAAGTTAACATACCAGTTAGAAGCCTGCTCATTAAAAGTGTAAGGAAATAATCTACACACAACATCCTCATATTCTAACCTAGCTCTAAAGCATGCCTCCTTGAATATCCTAATGTGATCCTCTGGATCCTGATGCAATTGATACTTAGGACATATCTTTTCAGGATTTTTTGGCATCTCATGATAATCATTGAATGTTATTGGAGAATTGACATTGAAATAGGCCATTATAGGGCCATATGGTGGGCTTGGACATCTGGGAGTACCTAGATATCTAGGAGGACTAGGACCTCTAGGAGGACTTGGACCCCTAAGAGGACTTAAACCAAGATTCAAAGATCTAAATGAAGAATTGTCAGGAATCACTATGCTATGGATATTAAAAGGAGATCTAGGAAGCGTTCCAGATTAGCCTCATACATGTGATATTCTAGGATTCCAAATCAAAGGACCCTTATTCTACTTTCTATTAGGTAATTGCATAAAGATATCTTCTGAACTAGATCTAGACCTAGTCATCCTACCACTGTTATGAGCCAATTTTGCTTAAATCCTACCTTAACTCCACTCAGGCCCTCCTTCTAGTGCTAAAAACTGTTGATGATTGTTTTTACACATTCATAACAAAAGTTAAAATTCATAAAATAAACATGAAGAAATCACCTAAGAGTTCTTAATCCCAAGTTTTTGTATGCTCAAGTTTTGACCTTGTGGAAAATTTAGTAGGTTGATGTGAAACTATAATATTCAAGGGGCCTTCTTGATTTAAGATAATCTGTGACTTACTAGACTCAAATTATGCAAATTGTTACAAATATAGACAAATTATTCATTCTTTTGCATTAACTTAATACTGTATCACAAAGCCTTGTATGATTTATAGTGAAACAATCTTTACCTTTCAAATTGATATGAAAATTGTCAGATATTAACACAATTCTTCATGCTTCTTTCAAATGTAAGACAATTTCCTTAAGATTTCTACATTTAAGCTAATTATTTCAAATGTTTGGGGAAAAGTTAGATAAAATTAGGTTGAAAATCATTTCACTACAGGATCTAAATGTTCTGTTACTCACGTCTTTAAGAGATACAACAAATTAATCAAATCAACATACTAAATCTTCAAATATAGAGTCCTAAGTATTTTTAGGAACACACATCAAAGATTGCAAGCTTTCAAAGGATAATACTTCAAATACCAATAAGAGTCAGAAAACACTCTGTAATAGATAGAATTCCAAGTTTACTTATATTTAAAGTGCACAGTCATATAGAATTTACAATGTATGAATGACCTTTTGATTCATTAATCAAATTACCAGAAAACTTATAGATGTTTTTACAGATATAGTAAGGAAACCAGACATTCTGCGCATTCCTTAGTGTAGACACAAGCGACCTCCTCTTCTAAACTAAAAGAAATATTTCTCTATTCAAATGTTCAAAAAAATTACAAGTGCAAGCTACAACTCAAAAAATCCCTGTGTAAATAATATACAAGTAGTAGAGCTTCTTATATAGAATTTGAAGCTTCATATTACTACGCCTACAAAACCCAATCTACAGTCAGTATTCATACTTTCTTGATCAAGGATGTACATTCATTCCTAACCGTTTCTCAAAATATCTTTGTGGTATCTTTTCCTGCCTCAAAGGATGCCATTGGAATATTTTCAAAACAGGATTCCCCCCTTTGAGCTCTTCTATTTTGTTGACCTTGTCCATGGATACCCTTCAATTGACTCTTTCATTAGTATTATTTGCCTTTTTTTATACTTTCCTACTCCTTCAGATAAATCTTGAAATTATTTGTTACACCTTCTATGAAGGTGTGATTTCCCCTTGGACTCCTTGTCCATATATATTCTTGCATTATGAACCCTTCTTTCAATTTCTTCTCTTCTTTACCTGAACCTTCAACCTTCTTCTTATATTTCTTTATCTTGGCACCCACCTCCATTATTGAATCAATAATTTGTTTACTTAAATATGCATCTGGATTCTCCAGACATGGTACAAAGATTGCCTTGAATTCTTTTAATGCCCTTTGGAGTTCGTATGCTAGTATGTCCATACATTCATGATCTATGAGATTTTCAACTATCCTCTTATGCAACCTGATGATGCTATCTGCTTTCTCCTCTAAACCCTAAGTAACTGTGATGCATCTTCTTAGACTATCATCTTCAAACCTTAACTCTAACCTGGCATGTGGTACTTGATTTGCCATCTGAGGAGTAATGCCTCCTTCATGTATTAATTCATCCGCTCTTTCTTCAATTTCCTCCAGTTGCCCTAATTCAAACTTGCATTCTTCTTTTCTAATCTGACAATTATATATAAGTGCACTGCATTTATTCTTTTCTGTTGTAGCTAATTCCCATCCTGTCACTGCTTGTTTGATCACCTCATCTCCTTCTTGCATGAATGCTTTGAACCATTCTTCAAAAATATTGGCTTCAAGCCTCTTATTTTCCTTATCCTTCACTTCATCTTTTAACAATACTACTATTTCACTGGGTAACTCTGGTATTGTAGCATTGGGATCAAATATCCCCCTAATGAATTGTTGTAACTAGACAATGTGTCCTTTCAAATATTCATGTTTATCTTTATCTTTCCTTAGCATTTCTATAGTAGCCTGGTGCATATCCTCCCACTCACTTATATTCTTCTCCCTTGTTGTGTGTCCTAGGTCAAAATTAAGTATCTTGTAGTCATCTACTATTATTTCTCCTTTGGCTTTCTCCTTCTATGGTATGGCCAATTTTAGTGTTCTAGATCTGTTTGGACCCCTTTGTGTTGCTGACATGGTTTTGGCCTTTCTCTTTTCTTTTCTTAGCATTGCATCACCTAGTAAACTTTTGATGTCTATGGGTACTAACTGTACCTCCACCTTTTCTCTCCTTATTTCTGCACCCAACCATGCCAAAGCCTCTTTTGTCCTTTTAGTAGCTTTCTCTTCATTGATTACCTCTTCTTGAGGATTTTCTACTTCTCCTTGTTCTTGTTACTATTGTTGTTCTTGTTGCTATTGTTGTTCTTGTTGCTATTGTTGTTCTTGTTGCTATTGTTGTTCTTGTTCCTATGGAGGAGGTTGTTGTTGAGGGGCTAGTTCTCGTACTATTGGATCATTTTACTGTTTAGATTCACCCTCCTTATCATCTTCTACAATTTCTGTATCTCCTCCACCCTCATCTTCTTCCTCTAGACCTTCTTTTTCTGATGAATCCTTTTCTTGATCTTCCTCTTTATTGTCTTCTTCCATTTTTACCATGCCCTTAGCCTCTGTTTACTTTTTAGGTTCAAAATTACCTTCACCTATATCCTCTATGTTCTCTTTGCTTTCAGGTTTATCTGTTGTTTCATCTATTGTTTCAACTTTCTTTTGTACCTTTTCATGCACGCCAGCTTGCTCTGCATGTGAAGGTGAACCTACTATCTTATCATATTCTTTTGTCTCTTTTTCTTGTTCATCTTTGCTTTCTATATTTTTTTCTTGTTCGTTGTGTTCCCCATACATGTTTAGAATATTCAACACATCTACACTAGAAGTACTAGCTCTCATTTCTTCCTTAATTTGAGTAGGTGTTTCTTTCACTTCTTCCTCAGGTGTATCTTCTTGTTTAGATTCTTCTATTTGATGTGCTACACCTTGCACATCTATTATTATTTCTAGAGGTACCAATGTACCAAACAGATCCACTACCTCCAATCCTTGTATATTTTCTTGCTCAGACACTAGACCTTGTTCAACTTCCATATAAGCTTGAGTACCTTGTTCCTCTTCCTCACTTGAAAATTCACTGGATTCCTCTTCCTCCATGCCAATTTCTCTTCCTGTCCTTGAATCCACTTCCTTGACTTCACTTCCACTGTTGTCATCTTCAACATTGACAGTCTTAGCAACTTGTTTGGATTCATACATTTCTGACCCATGCAACGTTTCTTCAGCCAATTCTATTTTAGCCTTAGCATATGTTTGTCTTTTCTTTGCTAAGGTAGATGCACCAAGTATGTTACTTAATTTAACACTTACCTACTGTGCCCCTATAACTTCACTCTATTTTGAAGTTTCTCCTTTAGATATCCCTACTAGTATTGCCTTCATAACCCTCTGTCCTGTCGACTCCTTAGCAGCTTGTGCTTGCTCTATACTGGTATCATGACTCAATGACTTTGATTCTACAATTGTTCCTGATGATACCACTATTGTCACCCCTAGTGCATAAGGATCCATCAATGTAGCATTTTTGTCTTTCTCAACAATCTTTGCTTCTACAATCTTCCTTTTCTTTTCATAGAAGCACTGGAGATCATCATGATGCTCCTTCACTCTCTTTTTTCCCTTCTTTGGATATGTAGGTTCAATTCCCTTAGCCTTAATCTCCTCAATTTTGTCCTTCAACCATGTCTTGGAGAACAAAATAATAGGTTTGGACAATGTGTTGAAAGATGTATTCCATGGTTGTGACCAATTAGGCTCACCAATAGGAGCAAGCCTGGCATTTTCATAATTGTGGTGCAATAATTTGCCATCATCCTTAATTTTTGGGGGGACATAAATGTCTCCCATGGACCTCATTTTCTCTACTACCAGTCTTTCATGAGCTCTCTTTCTTACTTCTCTGTCATTCTCACAATCTGACCAAAAATCTTCAATGTGTATTTGATGTTTAAATTTAGAATCAATAGTATTTTGGATCCTGTGAAAAGGATCAAACATCCTTACTAACTCAAATTCCTTAAATCCATAATACCTTAACTCCCTCTCTGAGTAACCATCCACTTCTTTGCTGGAACAAGAATACCTAGCTATTGCCCAAGGGAGCTTAAGATTCCCCGTGTTATACCTCTTTTTATACATTCTGAAGGCATTCAAGTCCTACCTTGAGAACTCTAAAACAATCAACTTGTTAGAAGGGTACCTAGGTAGCATGAAAGGTTTTTCTTCAAATCCCTCAGTTCTGATATAAGTAAAGTTTTGGAATTGAATGTACCATGAACTGTGCAAACCAATTGTATCCTCTGCATTTGCAGACAATCTCTTATCCTGCTCTTCTCTTAAAACTCTAACCATGTATGTATAAAATACATCATTTACTAAAGCATACTTTCTTAACATTGTCTGATTCCATATGTATGTGCTAATAGCCTTTGCCTAGTGAATTTGTCCCTATTTCTTCTTCGCTTCCCTCATGAATTGTATAATAGTGAACATCTAAGGCTCACACTTAGTGGCATTCCTCAATCCCACCAGTCTGCTTAACGTTGTAATCATCAAATGTATCTCTTCTTTGAAGTCTATTCTTTGCAGGATCTTATGTACTCTTGCCATGGCCTTGGGTTTATTCTCTGCATTATACCAACTGTAGAAGATCTTGCTTCTACAGTCCCTCTCATTATCATTGAAATCCTCATTGTACTAGTGAATATCAATATCTACTATTTTTTCATGTATCTCTAGACTAAATGTTCTTGCAATACCCTCTGTAGATAAGTCTGCAATGATCCAATCCTGGTGTATTACTCTTCTAGTAACTGGGTCATATAAGTGTATGCAATCTAGACATAGGTCCTTAGCTTCCATAGCTTATGGGAAACCTGCAGCTCTGCATAATCCACTTTCCCATATACACCTCATGTTAGGTGTATCATCGACTGATGTGATCTTCTGCAAAACATCATCCACCTCATAATTCCCTATGCTGGTGTTTGTCCCTACTTCGCTTGTGCTGAGTAATGAAGGATATCCTCTATATATTGGCAACTCTTCCTTCTTAGTTTCTTTACGTGGCTTTCTTTCCTTTTTAATTTTTTCCTCACCCCCTACATCCACCTTTTTCTGCTTTGGGCCCATCCTAAAAAAAACACATTTTTTAACTTGCCATTTTACTCTCTTACCTAGGGTTTTACCATGAATTTTTTGTTTTCTACATTTACCCTAACCCCCTGTTTGTCTTTTCCAGTTTTGACTTTTGTATTATTTAACCCAAACTAGCTAATTAACTATTAGACACAGTAATTTAATGCTTGCTTACATTTTAAAATGAAATTACTGATAATCACTTTGTATTTTCAATTAACTAAACTGTAATGACATTCAAGATAAATACTTTTATTTTTTGATAGCTCAACCTTACAAATGTTGACTCACTTTACCGTTTTCCAATCTTTTTCTGTTTCTAAAATTTTGTCTCGCGATGAATTTTCATTCAATTTCTGAAACAGTTCCTCTTTCTACAATTTTAATTTTAACAATGCAAATATGAAAGAAAAACAACCTTTTATTTAACCTAACCCTATAAATTTTACCATTTTTAGTGTTAGTTTAGTATTAATTGTAGCAATCAATGCACCTATGGCCTTGGTCTTCTATTTCAACATTTTATTTTTTAAACCATCTATCCATTAATCTATTTTTTCATACATTTCACTTTCTTATATGTCATCATTGTATATTATTTCTTGTATGTCAATTTGTATCTTTTCAATATACAAGCCTACATCCAACGGGTTATAAACAATGTTACCCTTTTTCTTTATGTCTGCCTTTGTATCTTTTGTTTGTATATCATAATGGATGTAAAATAAATACAAATGTTTATACAATTGCGACCCATACAAACACTATTTACCTTTAGCTCTTCGACGATATCTTTCATTTCTTTGTATATCAAGATTGTATATCATTAACATACAATCACCCAAACATACAAAGCCTTACCTTTATGTAACATCCTTTTGAAATCTATGTTGTATCACGGTTCCTTGCATCTTTGTTTGTATATCAGCTTGTATATGTTCTTGTATATCCATCTATCTATACAATATACAACTGTGAGACACAACTTATGGGGCCCACTTTACCTACCCACTTGTATTTCAACGAAACAACACTTGTATCTACCCTTAGATACAAGCCTCCATACATGCAAACTCTTATACAATCATCCCTGACTTTTCATTTTTTCTTAACCATATTGTATAACCCTTTCGGATCCATACATGTATATAAAACGAATGCATATTTCCAAAAACATTAAGTTATGATGCATCACTTACACTCAATTTAAGTATCTTTTGAAATCTGCATTGTATGTATGTGCAAGATGTAAACCCGAAATATGCAACATACAAACAATGAAACATACCCTTTTATCTCCCCTTAATCAAACCAAATTTTATATTCTCTTTGGGTCCACAGCATGTATATCACACTGTATATTGCCTTGTATCTTTCTTTTTCAGCAAACATACAACTCAAGATACAATGCAAACTTAGCCATTTATCCACTCCACTTCTGAAACTTATCAGGTCTAACTTGTATACAAAGAATAAAAAACTAAACACATGCATACAAAGTACCATGATAAATAAACTCAACCACTCCATGTGACTAATACAATGACTGCACATACAAATGACCTTGTACATGCAACATACAAAACCCTTCTGTAATGCATTTCTCCAAAAACCCGCATATCTTGCAAAATATTGGGAATTTTAAATTGGTTCAAAAAGCAACCCTTATTCATTTTTGACAAAAAATTCACCTCTATTCCACTCTCATACTTAATGCTAAATTTTTTTAGTTTTCAACATGGTTTGTAACCTTTACCTCTTTTTCCTTTACCACCAAGTAGGACCACACACAAGCAAAAAGCCACAGCCACAGCAAGGGTCCACATTTTGCTAAGAGGTAAAATGGGGCATGTTGTGAGCATCACAACATCACCCTATTAGCCCATAGTGCCAGCTTCAACTTTAAATCACAATCTCTCTTATTCTTATCAATTACTCTTTTGATTATCTTCATAAGGCTTTTGTTACTAGACTCTAGTTGACCATTCCCTTGTGGGTGATATGGTGATGCATAAGATAGATTGATTCCATAGCTATTGAAAAAATCAACAAACTCGCTAGATCTAAAGCACATGGCATTATCTACAACTAGTTTTGCTAGAACTCCAAACCTGATGATAATGTACTCCAAAATGAAATCCATCACTACCTTGCTAGTAGCCCTCTTAGTTGGAATAGATTCAATCCATTTGGTGAAGTAGTCGGTAGCAACCAAGATCTAATTGTGTCCTCTACTTGATTTGTCTGAGATCTCCCCTATAAAGTCAATCCCCCACTGCTATAATGGAGCCTCTACTGATATAGTTCTAAGGGTTAATGCACCTTCATACTTAAGTTTCCTAGAAAATCTTTGACAGGGGTCACATTTTCTTGTCATTTTCTATGTATCAGAGAATAACATTGGCCACCAATATCCTTCTCTTAAAATTTTATGATTAGTCATTTTAGCAGCATAGTGCCCACCGTATAATCCGTCATGCATGTCACTTAAGATACTCTTGGCTTGATCTTCATTCACACATTTAAATAGCACACCATCAGGATTTTTCTAGTATAACTCCCCTTGAATAATAATGTACTTGATAGCATGTAGTTTCAGGGTCCTTCTTTGACTATCACTGAGATGGGGAGGAAAATTTAGATTCTGTAAGTAGTACATGATATCCCTATATCATTTAGATTCTGACAAGTTAACAGCTTCATCCTGAACTACATTTACTTGGCATGATTCCAAATTTGATGGTGCCATCAGCTTAGCTAAGCCTTGTCCCCTTACCAATTTTGTAATTTGTATCTCAATGTTAAATTCTTATAACTTGTTAATCCATCTGCATCTTCTTCCTGTTACTTCTTGTTGAGCAAATATATCTTTAACTGCTACATGGGGCACATATGCAACTATTTGAGATCCTACTAAATAAGACCTAAAGATTTTGACCACTCTGACCAATGCATATGCATGTTTCTCCATGATATCATATTTTAACTCTGCTACCTACAGTGACTTGCTAAAGAAAGCAATAGGCTGCTCATAACCATCTTCATTTTTCTGCAATAAGCAAGTAGCAATTGTGTGAAAAGAAGCAAATGAAAATAGCTGAAATGGATTAGAAAAGTCAGGAGATTTCAACATAGGGGCCATTTTGATAGCTTCTTTTATGTTTTGAAAAGACTGGGTTGCCTCATTCTCCCACTTTATAGTTTCTCCCTTTTTTAACATCTTTGAAATGTCATTTGTAATTTCTACAAAGTTGGGAATGAATGTTCTAACAAAGTTTATCTGTCCAAAGAAATATTGAATTCCTTTTACTGTCTTAGAAATCTAAATTTGATCTATTGTAGCAACCCTTTCAGGATCTATTCTAACTCCATTCTTGGAAACTATGTGCCCTAGCAGTTTTCTTTCTACTACTCCAAATG
The DNA here is from genome assembly GCA_027924645.1 of Cunninghamia lanceolata. NCBI lineage: Eukaryota > Viridiplantae > Streptophyta > Pinopsida > Cupressales > Cupressaceae > Cunninghamia > Cunninghamia lanceolata. The sequence continues at coordinate 3,680,850 of BSBN01000165.1, read as the reverse complement.
CACATTTCTTTCGATTGAGTGAAATCCCATAATCTAATGCTCTAACAAAGATCTATTCTAGATGCATGTATTGCTCCTCTTCTTTCTTTGAATAGGCAGTCAAATCATCTTGGTATACAACCAAAATTTAATCAATTAACCTTGCAAAGGCAACATCCATAGCTCTTTGGAATGTAGCACTTGCATTTGTCAATCCACATGGCATTCTCACATAAACATAAGTTCCCCATGGAGTTGTGAAGATAGTTTTGTACTATTCTAATTCTTTCACTTTTACCTAATTGTATCTTGAGAATCCATCCATCATGGATAAAAGCTCACATCCTATCACTCTTTGCAGCATATCCTCCATGTTTGGAAATGGATAATTATCTTTTAAAGAAGATACATTCAAATTTCTAAATGTTGCAAGTATGGGCCTAACTGGTGTTGTCATTGATGTCAACATACTCTTGTTTCACTGATGATGAGGACTGGATGAGTTGTATGCTGAGGCTATTGAGAAAATTAGTCCTATCAGGAATAGAGAAGAATAGTGAAGATAGTGAGGTAAAGATCCTAGCTAAGATGAAGATTAGAGGATACGCATCTAAGGGTTTGTAGACATGTGTCTTAAGATGATCTAGTAAAGATTTGAGAGGTCCACATGAAGATCTAAATAAGTTATATTCACTTGAGTAAAACTAGTTTTGGTAGATGTTCAGAGGTGACAAAGTGACACAGATAGGTCCGGTGAGATCCAGAAATGCAATATCTTGTTCTACATATTTGGTGGAGTGTTTAGGAAGTCAATGTGAATTGACAACTCAATTGGTTCATGGTTTGGAGGTCCACAAGCATCTATTCCAATATGATAGTGATGACAGACTATGTTCTTGAGGTTTCAGATGAAGGAGAAAAAGATTTCAGTAAGCAGAAGTAGTGTGGATTTTTTGGTGATTCAGGCAAGCTTGTTGAGGTCTTTGGATTGTGTCCATTTTGTGTTGGTGGTCTGCATTGAAGATTGAGTTCATAATTGAAGAATTACTTTTGGATGATGATGTTCTTCCTAAGTCTGGTCGATCAGATGAGTTACACATCCTACATATGATCTTGAAGATGTTCTTTTATGCATTGCGTGTTCCTAAAATAAGATTGAAGTCCCAGATCTATGTGGTCGACATTGTGATGATCCACATGAAGTCTTTTGTAATTAGTCAAGTTGTATTTGCTCTGTAAAGTGTGTTGACTTGGATGATTATCCCTAAGTCAATGTCTTGTATAAATAAGAAGTTGTGAAGTCATTTCAAATGTATCGGTGGAGATGAGAGTGTGGTAGAGAGCAGAGAAGTGAAAGGCAGAGCAGAAGTATTGGGCTTAAATAAAACTGACTCAAGCATGGTGAAGATGCTATTCTTTAGTTCAAGTATGTAATATTTATCATTCTGTAGACATTGTGTCTCCTATAGGCAGTGGGCCTCTTGTGAGTAGTGTGCTTAGGCAGTGAGCCCTAATTGGTATGTGCCATTTGTTCTTCTTATTCTTTTAATAGAGAATACAATCTTGGGTTAGTCACCCCGTGGTTTTTCCCTTAACTGGGTTTTCCAAGTTAAAATCTTGGTGTCATATGTGTTAATGTGTTTCTGCTCTTGAATTATTGCATTATGTTTCCATGATTGATTTATTATTATGCTGTTGAATTACAAAGAGGATTTAAGTGATTAATAAGAAGAAACTTTTGGGACAACTGATTCACCCCCACCTCTTAGTTGTTTGTCTTGAATCTAATAATTGGTATAAGAGCTAAGTTCCTCTAAAAGGAGCTTAACCACTTGAGGAGATCTAGGATGTCTTCCTACAAGAAGGATAGTCTGAGGTTTAACGAAACCAATTTCACTCTTTGGAAAATCTGCATGGAATATGACTTGCAATGTATGGAAATGCAATATTGGATCATAACTTCAAAAAAGTATGTTCCTCCACAGAATGGTCTGAGAACCATAGATGAAATCAAAGATGCTAAAAACAATCTTTGGGCTAAAGAAGCTCTACTAAGTGCTTTATTCGATTCAGAGCTGACAAATGTTATAGATCTAACAACTACATATGAGATTTGGGAAAAACTGGAACTTTTGCATGAAGGAGACAAGTATGTTAAATGTGCCAAGCTACAGAGTCTGAAAGGAAAATTCAAAAACCTAAAGATGAGAGAAGATGAAAATATCACTACGTTTATGCCAAGAGTAAATGAGCTTGTTTGTGGCATTAGATGTGCTGGTGGAATCTTGGATGACAATGAGATTGTTGCCAAAGTTCTCAGATCCCTACCTACTTCTTACAAATACAAGGTTGCTGCCATTGAAGAATTCAGATCTTTTTCAAATATCACAAGAGATTAATTGGTTGAAAAATTAGCTGCATTTGAATTGGCTGAATTTGGAGATACACCCCCCAAGACTGAATCTACATTCAAAGCTAGTGCCTCTATAAAAGGAAAATAAAAGTTTGATCTAGGAGAGAACTCTTCAAAGAAACTATCATGGTATGAAAAAGCAAGAAAAGACCTAGAAGAAGATGAAGCAAAAGTTGCTCAACTTGAAGCCCTTATTGCAAAAAGACTGCCAAGAGGATCTGGTATGTATGAAGGGAAATTACCTTTTAAATATTTTAACTCCAATAAGATTGGTCATTTTGCCTCAAGGTGTCCAGAAAAATTTTCAAGGCCAAATCTTAATAGATCAAGATTCCAAAATAAATATTACTATGTTCATGAAGATGATATTGATGAAGGAGTAATAGATGATGAATCAGAGACAGGAAACAAATCCAGAAGTGACTGGGTGTTTATTGCCATCAAGGAAGAAGATCTAATGCCCTCTAAATTTGTCAATCATAAAGTGATAGAAAGAGCTCTGGCTACCCAAGTCGAAGAAAAGGATGATTGGGTCATTGACAGTGGATGCTCCCACCATATGACAGGTGATAAAAATAAGTTCATAGATTTGGAAAGATATGAAGGAGGAGTTGTACAATTTGGTGATAATTCTGCTGGTAGAATTAGAGGTAGAGGAACTATTTCTTTTGATGGAAAGAACAAAACTAGTAATGTACTATATGTTGAAGGTCTGAAGCACAATCTTCTCAGTGTTGGACAATTGGTGGGCAAAGGCTATGATCTCTGATTTAAAAATAGAAAATGTAAGATCTTTGAAAGTTTCAGAACAGAGATTGCATCCGGTACTCAAACAAAAGGTAATATCTTCCACTTGGTTGGTACTGGTAAAAGTTGTTTATTTGTTCAAATTGATCAGAGTTGGTTGTGGCATAGGAGAATGTGTCATGTGAATTTTGATAATATTATCAAGATAAGCAACACTCAGGCTGTAAGAGATCTTCCAAGACTGGTGAAACCTACTAATAGTTTGTGCAAAGAATGTCAATTGGATAAGCAAATCAGAGTCACATTTAGAAGTAAGGAACAATCTTCTACTGGATTATTGGACTTAGTTCACACTGATCTATGTGGTCCGGCAAGAATTAGGAGTGTGCAAGGTGATAGATACTTCATGTTATTAATTGATGATCACTCCCGGATGATGTGGGTGACTGTTTTGAAAGAGAAATCTAAGGCTCTTGAGAAATTCAAAAATATTCAAGGCTATGGTAGAGAATCAAACCGGATTAAACATAAAATGTTTGAGGTCTGATAGAGGTGGAGAATTCACATCCGGTGAGTTCATAGAAAATGTAAGATCTTTGAAAGTTTCAGAACAGAGATTGCATCCGGTACTCAAACTATGATGCAGAGGCATCCACACTATAACCTTACAATACAGCATGGACATCTGCAGCCCATCATCATCATCATCATCATCACCATCATCATCATATTTTACTTAACACTGTCAGCATCATCATCATATTTCACCTGCCGACCGATATCCTCCTGATGACAAGCCCTCACCTGTTCGCATGTCAACAGCATCACCTTATTCGATTATCGACAGCATCATCATGTTCGACCAACGCGAACATCCTCCTGACGTCCACTGCTCACTTCCGCGACAACTTCCGCCTTCACTATCTTCAGCATCATGATATTCAACATCATGATAATCAACAGGATAAAGAACATCCGGTTCCTCCCATTTATCCTGATGATGACCAACCTTCACTTCTCACACCGTCCCTTTGATGCTGACGTCACCCGATATCCTGATGACGTATATCCTGATGACGATGACGTCACCCGCAGCTCCTCAATATCCTGCTACTCTGAAATATCCTGATGACGTATATCCTGATGATGATGATGTCATATCCTGATGTTGGCCAACCTTAGCTTTTTCGGCCCGCGATCAACCCAATCTTCTTCCTTAAGCCGATACGCTCCTCCTCGGCTCCTCCTGATGATGATCACCCCGACGCACTTGCACTTCATGCAATCAACTGCATCATGCCGATCTCCTCCTACTCGGATGATGATGCTCAAAACGACTGCAGGACACTCACCAGATTATCCTGATGATGCAGTTTTGACAAACTTTCAGCCTTAGCGGATTTTCGCTGTTCTGATCCGCTGAACCTCCTGGGATGACTCGATCCACTTCCAGGGTGATCTTCCACACTTTATCAGCTCGACCTAGCACATGCCCATGCTAGGGTCTTCAACACCTTTCAGTCGTGATCCTGCACACCTGCATGCAAACAAACAAACTAACATCTACCCTACTGTACATCACCATTCCACCGATCAGACAAATCAACCGGTGGAATGGATCAGCGAATCCATGAAAACCACCCAGATGCAGTAAATCGATTAAACAATAGAGACCAAACAGAAGTTGAACAGAACAGGATCTCTTATTCGATTTCAAAAGATGCTATTACAATATTCAGTCTCTCCTCTCGCAAAGTCTGATCGATGATCTATGCAATATCAATCGATCCGCCTGCTTAAATAGATTTTGCTACGAGTACTACTGACCCGACTCCAAGCGGCTGGGAACTCTCCAGGCGGCTGGGAGATCCAACCGGACCTACAACATGACAACTGTCCTAACAAACTGGCTAAAAATAGCAAAGCCTGGTCAGCATGATCTTATCATGATCAGCATGACCTTATTACATGCATTTGGTCTTATTAGACCTTGAAAACATAAACAAGACCTAAAACAACTAACTGCCTCATGAAGGCCAGCTGTCAGGTAGGTGCTCCTGCACCATACTCCCCAACAGAAAAGAACTCATGTCCCATGAGTTTAGTATGTGGAAGTCCTCCACCTTTACACTTTGCCTTAGCACTATGCTGAACTGTTCCAGCTTTGTCCTCTGCTGGCTCTTGGCTGCTCCAAGTCTTCTGCACTGTAACTTGCTTTCTGGCAAGTAAATCCTCATGCCTGTCAATGTAGGCCTTTCTCTCACATACCCTGTGTTTGCCAGGTTGTCTGACCAGAACCTCTGGCTGAACTGCCTCTTGAACTTCTGCAATGTTCAACCCTATCTTCCTTTCAATCTTTATAGGACAAGCAATAGTCCCAACTATGACAACATCCTTGTCATTCCTCTCAACTGATTGCTGTTTGCAAACCTGTTTCTGCACCTGCTGCTGACCTCTGTCAGTCAAAACTAAAACTTTCTGCAACCTGTTGTCCTAAACAACTCCTTTTCCTGCAGTGTCTTCAACTGCCTTTATGCCTGCTCCTGTAGGCATCTGCACATACTCCTTCTTTCCCATTAAAATGATTTTGGCTGCCCCCTGTGCTGCAGCATCTGCCTGCAATGGCATCAACTTCATAGTCTTCCCATCTTTCTTGATGGTATAGGTATTAGCGTACCCATCATACAGTACCCTTCTATCAAATTGCCATGGTCTACCCAACAGTAGGTGACAACATTCCATGGGCAAAATATCACACAAAATTCTATCATGATATGCTCCAATCTGAAAATCCACATATGCCTGTTCAGAGACAAAAAGTGATTGACTATCACTCACCCAAGATGCCTTGTAAGGGTGATGGTGTGGAATCCTTTCCAAATTCAGTTTATCCACCATTTCCTGAGATACCATGTTGTCTGTTGAACCAGTATCAATGACAACCTTACATTTTTTACCTTTGCTCTTGCATATGGTCTTGAAAAGAGCTCTTCTTTGTGGGGATTCTTTGTCATGTACCTTCATGGTAGTCACTATTCTTCTCATCAGCAGAGACTCTCCACTCTCTGGATATGCATAATTATCAGGCTCGTTATCCTTTTGATAAGTGTTTGAACTCTGCACACTTTGCTCTACTGTCTCTTCTTGTACAAGTTGTACTCTCTTGTCATTTGTTCTATCATTTCTGGATGATGAACCTTTGTTTTCTGGACATTTGAAAGATGGATGACCAAACTCACCACAGGTGTAACATTTTCCTGAAAATGTAGTAGAACCTCTACCACCTCCAAATCTTCCTCTATTACCTTTCCATCCACCTCTGAAATCAGACTGTCCCTGTCCTTTACCAGTGTCTTCTTGACCCTCATTGGTTTGCTTTTGTGTAGGGGCTGCTTCTCTTCCCCTCATATGGTTTCCTCTTCCTTTCATGGACTTATCATGTCCTCTATTCATCTTTTCTTCAATCCTGATTGCCATTTGATAACAATCCTCCACATTCTTAGGGTTAGCTAAAACTAACTCATCTTGTATGTTAAATCTCAAACCAGCCAAGTACCTAGCCACCTTCTCTACCTCATTCTCATGATGACCAGATCTCATACTCAACTTATAAAACTCCTCTGTATATGCCTTCACATCCCTTTCCTTCTGCTTTAAAAATTGCAGCTTCTTAAACATCTGGATTTCATAATCCCTTGGCAAGAATTTACCTTTGATCCTTGCTACCATCTTATCCCATGAAGTGATCTTTGACTTCCCTTGTTTCCTTCTCTCAGATTGTACATAATCCCACCATACCAAAGCATGACCTCCTAACTTGGTCTTTGTAATCTTTACCTTCTGATCCTTAGCAACATCTTCACATTCAAAGTGATTATCAAGTGCAGCAATCCAATCCAACAACTCATCTTCATTCAAACTTCCAGTATACTTGGAAACATCAACCTTTACCTTAGGTTTATCATTCTGCACTGCCTTTAACAGTTTTGCCAATCTCTGGTCTTCAGCATCCAGATCTTCAGCTACCTCTTCATACTCTTCCACAGTATCTTCATCTTCTTCAGACTCACTGTCTGCCACTTCCCTCTTTTTGTTCTTTTCCAGGGATGTAAGCTTGGCTTGAAGTGCTTCAGCAAGCTCCTTCATCTTCCTCATCTCTCTGGCATGTTTCTCCTTCATCTCCTGCAATTCCCTTGCAGTACCACTACCTTTCGGAGGCATTTTGTCAACCTCTCAATCTACACACAACACACAATCAACTCTATCTCTGCCCTTTCGGTGACAGAATCAACACACAACAGCCCAGATGTTTTGCTGAGCTCTGATACCACTATGATGCAGAGGCATCCACACTATAACCTTACAATACAGCATGGACGTCTGCAGCCCATCATCATCATCATCATCATCACCATCATCATCATATTTTACTTAACACTATCAGCATCATCATCATATTTCACCTGCCGACCGATATCCTCCTGATGACAAGCCCTCGCCCGTTCGCATGTCAATAGCATCACCTTATTCGATTATCGACAGCATCATCATGTTCGACCAACGCGAACATCCTCCTGACATCCACTGCTCACTTCCGCGACAACTTCCGCCTTCGCTATCTTCAGCATCATGATATTCAACATCATGATAATCAACAGGATAAAGAACATCCGGTTCCTCCCATTTATCCTGATGATGACCAACCTTCACTTCTCGCACCGTCCCTTTGATGCTGACGTCACCCGATATCCTGATGACGTATATCCTGATGACGATGACGTCACCCGCAGCTCCTCAATATCCTGCTGCTCCGAAATATCCTGATGACGTATATCCTGATGATGATGACGTCATATCCTGATGTTGGCCAACCTTAGCTTTTTCGGCCCGCGATCAACCCGATCTTCTTCCTTAAGCCGATATGCTCCTCCTCGGCTCCTCCTGATGTTGATCACCCCGACGCACTTGCACTTCATGCAATCAACTGCATCATGCCGATCTCCTCCTACTCGGATGATGATGCTCAAAACGACTGCAGGACATTCACCAGATTATCCTGATGATGCAGTTTTGACAAACTTTCAGCCTTAGCGGATTTTCGCTGTTCTGATTCGCCGAACCTCCTGGGATGACTCGATCCACTTCCAGGGTGATCTTCCACACTTTATCAGCTCCACCTAGCACATGCCCATGCTAGGGTCTTCAACACCTTTCAGCCGCGATCCTGCACACCTGCATGCAAACAAACAAACTAACATCTACCCTACTGTACATCACCATTCCACTGATTAGACAAATCAACCGGTGGAATGGATCAGCGAATCCATGAAAACCACCCAGATGCAGTAAATCGATTAAACAATAGAGACCAAACAGAAGTTGAACAGAACAGGATCTCTTATTCGATTTCAAAAGATGCTATTACAATATTCAGTCTCTCCTCTCGCAAAGTCTGATCGATGATCTATGCAATATCAACCGATCCGCCTGCTTAAATAGATTTTCCTACGAGTACTACTGACCCGACTCCAAGTGGCTGGGAACTCTCCAGGCGGCTGGGAGATCCAACTGGACCTACAACATGACAACTGTCCTAACAAACTAGCTAAAAATAGCAAAGCCTGGTCAGCATGATCTTATCATGATCAGCATGACCTTATTACATGCATTTGGTCTTATCAGACCTTCTTGAAAACATAAACAAGACCTAAAACAACTAACTGCCTCATGAAGGCCAGCTGTCAGGTAGGTGCTCCTGCACCAAGGAGTTGTACAATTTGGTGATAATTCTGCTGGTAGAATTAGAGGTAGAGGAACTATTTCTTTTGATGGAAAGAACAAAACTAGTAATGTACTATATGTTGAAGGTCTGAAGCACAATCTTCTCAGTGTTGGACAATTGGTGGGCAAAGGCTATGATCTCTGATTTAAAAATAGAAAATGTAAGATCTTTGAAAGTTTCAGAACAGAGATTGCATCCGGTACTCAAACAAAAGGTAATATCTTCCACTTGGTTGGTACTGGTAAAAGTTGTTTATTTGTTCAAATTGATCAGAGTTGGTTGTGGCATAGGAGAATGTGTCATGTGAATTTTGATAATATTATCAAGATAAGCAACACTCAGGCTGTAAGAGATCTTCCAAGACTGGTGAAACCTACTAATAGTTTGTGCAAAGAATGTCAATTGGATAAGCAAATCAGAGTCACATTTAGAAGTAAGGAACAATCTTCTACTGGATTATTGGACTTAGTTCACACTGATCTATGTGGTCCGGCAAGAATTAGGAGTGTGCAAGGTGATAGATACTTCATGTTATTAATTGATGATCACTCCCGGATGATGTGGGTGACTGTTTTGAAAGAGAAATCTAAGGCTCTTGAGAAATTCAAAAATATTCAAGGCTATGGTAGAGAATCAAACCGGATTAAACATAAAATGTTTGAGGTCTGATAGAGGTGGAGAATTCACATCCGGTGAGTTCATAGAATTCTATGAGAAACATGGGATAAAAAGATAGTTGTCTGTTCCAAGGACTCCACAGCAGAATGGAGTGGTGGAGAGAAAGAACTAGACCATCCAGGAAGCATCCAGAACCATGATGATGGAAGAAAATGTTCCTCAGATCTATTGGAGAGAAGTTGTAAGCACTGCAGTCTATACTCTTAATCAAGTACAAATCAGAAGCAATACTGGTAAGACCCCTTATGAACTCTATTTTGGCATCACACCCACTATGAAGTATTTTAGAGTCTTTGGTAGCAAATGTTATATTAAAATAGATGAAGACCTTGGCAGTTTTGATGCTAGAAGTGATGAAAGAATATTATTGGGTTATTCTACTCAAAGCAAAGCATACCGGTGTTATAACAAGAGATTGAGAAAGATTATAGAAAGTACAAATGTGAAGGTTGATGAAGGTATTGAAAAACCCTCAAGGTTTTATGAATATGATGAAGATGATCAAAATGATGTTCTGGTCCAAGAAGTCCAAGCCCCTTCTAAAATTCAGATCCAGACTGATCCGAAGAATTAGGAAGAAGAGATAAGTTTGAATGAACCTATTCAAGAAATAGAATTGCAAGGAAGTCCCAAAATTCCTAGGTATGTAAGATTGAATCACTCAGAAGATCAGATCATAGGTGATAAAATAAAAGGTGTTCAAACAAGAATAAAGGTTGCTCAAGACTTGGAAGAGTATTGTATGATTTCAAAGATTGAACCAAAGACAGTGAATGAAGCATGCAATGATGAAAGCTGGTCTAAAGCAATGGAGCAAGAGCTGATGTAAATTGAGAAAAATCACACTTGAGATCTTGTTCCCAGACCTAAAAACAAAAATGTGATTGGAACCAAATGGGTCTTCTGGAATAAACTAAATGAGGATGGTGAAGTAGACAGAAACAAAGCCAGATTGGTCTGCAAGGGTTATTCCCAAGTAGGAGTTGATTTTGAAGAGACTTTTGCTCCAATGGAAAAAATTGAAGTAGTTAGATTATTTCTTTCCTTTTCTACCTTTAAGGACTTCAAAGTATATTAGATGGATGTCAAGTCTACCTTCCTAAATGGTGACTTGGAAGAAGAAGTATACATTGAGCAACCAGATGGATTTCAATTGTCTGATCATGGTGATATGGTCTGCAAGTTGAAGAAAGCACTATATGGACTCAAACAAGCCCCAAGAGCCTAGTATGAAAGATTGGATAAGCATCTTTTAAAGATTGGTTTCAACAAAGGTATTGCTGACAGTAACCTGTACTTCAAAATTGATCATGAAAACATCTTAATTGTTGAAGTGTTTGTTGATGATATCATTTTTGGAGGAAGAGATAGTATGTGCAAAACTTTTACAAATCAAATGAAAAGTGAATTTGAGATGTCCATGTTTGTGGAAATAAATTTCTTCTTGGGTCTACAAATCATTCAAACAAAGAAAGGAATATTCATTTCACAGACCAAATATGTGAAATAATTGTTGAAGAAATTTGGGATGGAAGACTCAAAACCAATGTGTACTCCCATGGCAACCAGATGTAAATTGAGCAAAGATGATGACTCTCCTAAGGATAATAAAAAAAAGTACAAGTCAATGATTGGAGGACTATTGTATCTTACTCAAACTAGACCTGACATTATGAATGTTCTTGGTCTTGTTGCTAGATTCCAAGATGATCCTAGAGAATCTCATGTCATGGCAATCAAGAGGATTCTTAGATATCTAAAAGGGACAGTTGAGTATGGTTTATGGTATCCTAGAGATCATGATTTCTCTCTTCATGCATATACAGATGCAGATTGGGTAGGAGACGTGGATGACCAGAAGAGTACCAGTGGTGGAGCATTCTTTTTGGAGAAAAGATTGGTTTCTTAGCTGAGCAAGAAACAAGAGGCAATATCTCTATCCACTGCAGAAGCATAATATATTGCAGCAGCAGATAGTTGCACTCAAGTTTTGTGGATGAAACAAATTTTAAGAGACATCAGAGTGGAGTATGAGGAACCTATCACAATCTTCTGTGATAATTCAAGTGCAGTAAATATATCAAAAAATCTAGGGTTGCATTCAAAAACAAAACATATATCCATCAAGTTTCATTTTCTGAGAGAGCAGGTGAACAAGAATGAAGTCAGATTGTAGTTTGTGCCCTCCAAGGATCAGATTGTAGATATTTTTACTAAACCTCTACCTAAGGACTCTTTTGAGTATCTCAGGGAGAAGTTAGGGGTTATTACCCCTCTAGTTCTGAATTAAGGTGCACTGATGTGCATCAATCTGGTGGATCTCACAGTCATATCTTGTGGTCCAGATTGATGATGGGAATCTGCTACTCAGGGGGAGCAATTGGTATGATTCTAAGTGATGCAAGTATGTGCCCTTTGCCATTGATGTCCAAGGGGGAGAGAAGACATGTGAGAAATAAAAAGTGGTTGATGATCAAAGGGGGAGTAGTAAAGGAAGAGAAGACATGTGAATGGTTATTGTTGATAGGGGGAGTTATGTCTGTTAGTGAGGAGAAGTTCTTGTCTTGATGGTTAAAACATTTTTTCACATCATATGTTGCCATCAATGACAAAGGGGGAGATTGTTGCAAGTATGGGCCTAACCGGTGTTGTCATTGATGTCAACATACTCCTGTTGCATTGATGATAAGGATTGGTTGAGTTGCATACTGAGGATATTGAGAAAATTATTCCTATCAGGAACAAAGAAGAACAATGAAGATAGTAAGGTAAAGATCCCAAGTAAGATGAAGATTAGAGGATGCACAACAAAGGGTTTGTAGATATGCATCTTAAGACAATCCAGTAAAGATTTGAGAGGTCTACATGAAGATCTGAAGAAGTTATGGCCACTTGAGTAAAACTAGTTCTGGCAGATGTTCAGAGGTGACATAGTGACACAGATAGGTTGTGAGGCTGATTATTTTACCTCTCATATTTTGATCATTATGATATTCAGTTGATGACACTATCAGACCTTAGTGGCTATGTTTCATTATGCAGACTTGATGTTTTATCTCACTAATTTGATACATGTGATTTGATTTGGTCATATTGGATGTTATGTTGTGGTTCGATATATGGGATTTATATTAGATGTTATTTTGTTATGAGATTCTAGTTATTTATGTGATGTGAACTATTTGACATGTGATGGAAAATGTAGTTTAATTTGGAGTTATGTATTGATGTTTATTTCGATTGCGTGAAGTTAATTTTAGTTGCTTCGGCTATGACTTTTCATGACGGGACTGACACTTGATCGAGATGTGCAGGTTTTACATTCCCTAGCCATGGGAAATTAGAGGTAGGATTCACACCATGTTATTCCCTATTAAGTCAATCCATTCCCAAGAGGGATAAGGATGACATGTGTAATTGAATGATGATTTGATTGTGGTTGGTTTAATTTTAATTATTTTTAGCCTTAGTACCCTTCCTTTTTCTTATTTTTGATTAATATTAAGTGTTGTAAAATTTTATTTGAATTATGCCACTTGGTATTTTTATTATTTTTTTGGGCCATTTAAATGTGGATTTTTAATCCTTTTCATGAATCCTAGGGTCCCAAAAGTTACCCTAGGTGGTCAACCATGAGTCTAGGGTCAACTTGGACTACCTAACCCTAGTTTTGACTCACCTTAGGTCACCCTAAACCATGGTTGAGTAAAAGTGACGAATTTGGAAAGGAAGAAGATGGGGGATGGGCCTTGCCTTGGGAAGAACCCATCTCCCATCCCTAAGTTTTGGGAAGCATTCCCAAGGAAGACTAGGGAGGTCTCCAAGAGTCCTCCCAAACTCCCAAGTGAGTGGGAGCACCACTCAAGACCATTGTCTTCTTGAGTTGTGAGTGGGAATCCAACTCACCATTTGTCCCCCTCCCACTTGTGTGGAAGCACAAGTGGATGAGGTGGAGTGAGAGGAGGACATTTGTCATCCTCCTACCTTCTCACTCTTACAAGTGGTTTTGGAGGAGGGAGGAGATGGTGACAAATGTCACCTTCCCATTCCCTCAAGGCCAAGTGGGTGACCTATAATACCTCCTCTTGTAGAGGAGTGGGGGTACTTCTCTCATATTCTTTTTCCTTGCAATTGGAGACTTCTTGCAAATTCTAATTTTCTTTTCTAGTTGGGAGGAGTTAGAGAAGGTTGGAGAAATTCTGAAAGTTGGAAGGCTTGGGAAGGCTTGGAGCTCTTCACCAATTTCTACTTCCATTGTCAAGGCCTTGAAGGTAGGCCTCTTAACTTGCTTCTTACTTTGCTTATATGATGTTCCATGTTTGGATTTTGGTTGTAAATTTGTTTGCATTGTGATGTTTTGCTTTTGATGTTGGGTTGGGTGTAATGGTGAGAGCACCTCCAATGGAGGTAATGCTCAACTTGTATGGGTAGGGGAGAGGAACAATCCTTGGGGGCTCTCCCACAGTATGTGTTTATGCCTTGAGGGCTTATTATCATTTGAGGAGGAGATATCTGAATGGCAAGAGTGCCATGCAAATTGGTTTGTGATTCTTGTGGATTGTGGTGTTTTGAGATTTTGGCTTGAGGCTAGGAGTTGAGATTTTCTTTGCTTTTGGGAGCCCTTTAAGTTAAGAGGTCTATTCCCTACCCTCACTAAACTCATTTTTATGAGTTGAGTATTGTGTTAATCCTATGGGGTTGTATTGTTTTTGTGTTATTTGTGAGTGCTCTTGTTGTGGAATGAAACCCTATGTGAAAACCCTACCTTCCTAGCTCTTGGGTGACCCACTGGTGGGTCTACGGTAGGGAGGAGAGCTTTTCCTTCCATAGTGGCTATTTTCTATTTTCCTTGGTTGTGATTCTTGCAGGTCTGAGTAGAGATTTGGAGTTGACAAAAGTGCATTTTGGTGCTCTTTCAATCTTTTGTGTTGGCTGTAAAACCCATGGACATAGTGGCCTTAATGTATTGTACAGTTATAATAAGAACTTGGAATTTAACTTGCCATTGGGTTGGCTGTGGTTTTTAATGTAATATAAACTTCTGTTTTATTTTACTTAAAGCTTCCTATTTCCTTATTTGTGAAGTTGGCAAGGTATTGAGGAAAGGATGTGAAATAGATATAAGCAAATTCTCTGTATTTTCCTTTAAAAAAAAAAGTGCATGAGCTGTTTAATTTCCTGTCACAATCTGTAAAAAAAAAAAAATATCTATGCGTGTGGAAGTGTTGAATAAAGTTCATATTATTCTATAGAGGAAGGATGTGCAATCTCTGTTTGAAATTATGCTTTCAACAAAAAGAATGGTACTTACTAAAATTAGTTAGCTATATATAACTTGAGGTTGTGATCTGTGGTGTTTGAAGTTTTCCCATTCCATTAGTTGTTGTTGAAAGAAAACAAAGCTAGATTAGAATGCATCTTTTACCTTAAATGATGCTCAAAGGAAGAAGGATGTAATTATGTGTGGTTTAAATTGATTCAAACAAATTCATATTTTTCTGATATTGAATGTTCAATAGAAAATAATAAATTTTATACCAAGTCTTACATTTACTGTGATTCAAAAAATGAAATGCCAGTAAAAAAAAAAAAGGGATTACTATTGTTGTTTTGTAATGTTCTTGCCACTGTATGTATACAGAAAAAAATAAAATGTAAGAGAGTTACATATTATAAGTTTTGTGTTTATTTTATGAGAGGGGTATTCATACTTTTATATATATACAAATTTATATGATTAGGTTATACTTAAATTTTTTGCTTATATACAATAAAATGATGAAGGAAAACATAATCTGTGACTTGCTATTAACAAGCTGACTTTACCCTTGTTATATATATATATAATGCATATATGTTTAAAGAAATGTATATCTACAACATGTACATGTAATATACATTGATTAGAATTTAGATTTGTTTCAAAAAAAATATACAAAAATAAAAAATAAAAAATACAAAAAAAGTGAAGGGACTGTGGGCAGCGCCCATAGTCCCCATCCCTTGGCAGAAATGTGGTGTGGGTGAGGTGGTTCCTCCTCCCACACCCGCCACTCCCTATCTCCAACGCCTCCCCTTGCATACTGCAAGGCCCACAGCACACACACACCTGGACTCCTCTCCTCTCGCCACCCTCCGGGGCCAACACCCCCGGCCCCCCGTTGAATTCTCCGCAGCCCCCAAGCAGTAGTCCACACCGCCCCAACACCACGCCCCCATAACCTTCCGCCATGGCCATTTCCCTTCACAGCCATAGGCCCGCCACCGGTGGCCATGACTACCCTCTGCCGGTTGCTCTCCCCTGGCCACGCAGCTCCGCCTCCCCTTCGGTGCTCCCCTTTAAGCCATCCTGCAACATATTTAAAAAAAAGATGCTGCTCTTAATATTGTTAGTAGCTTACTTGATTTCATTTATGTATGTAAAAAAAATAAAATAAAAATAGTAAAAATAAGTAAATGGATACCAGCTACAGTGTATACCTCTAAGGAAGTCAGGATTAAGCTCTTTTCCATGGCTTCCATGGCTTCCATTCTGGATAAAACCCTAACCAAACAAGAAAGAAAACAATCCAGGGAGAAGAGAGAATAAGAAATGAGTTAGGGTAAAATGGAATGGGGAAGAGATTAGGGCAACATGTTTCTTTTGAAATGTTTATTTTTATTTAAAAAATTTAGGGTTATTTATGAATTTAGAAGTAGCATGATTTTTAGATTTTATTTTTATTTTGGTGGAAATGCAATTTTATTCCTTATTTAATATTCTCATTTTCTTTTGTTTAATTAAACTATTGAAATAATTGTTTTATTGATTTTAGAATCTATAATTGGTTGCGTTATTATTTAGTATTTAACTTAACTGTCTGGGGAAATAAATTTCATTTGGGGGAGACTAATCATTTATTTACTTTTATTTTTAAATCTTTTTCTCTTTTCTTTTTTCTCTTTTGGTGGGAAGGGGGTTAAATATATTCTTGAGTTTAAATTCATTTAATAGGATTATAGTTTCATTTTTTTTTCTAGGTGGAAATCTTACGTTGATATTTAATAACAATCTTAGTTTTCATCAGAGATAACCGATGTTTTGTCATTTTTATTCAATTTCACCATTTTACTTTATATCATTGTTATCATTTCTAAATTAATGTGATAATTAGATTATCGTTCTAGGATTATTTAATATTTACTTAATCGTATTATTTTTGCTTAATTATTTTTATATAATTATTTTTAATCACTTATTTTATTTATTTTTCCTATTGATGATTTATCTAAAATTTGTTCTTAAGTTTTTTTTTAATTATAAAGTTTATTTTCTTGTTGACGTATTATTTTAAAATTCTTATTCTTAGCATTATCAAAAAATGCGTTATGCTAGATTTCTAGGGTATTTTTGATGCGAAGTTACATCTATTCCTTTTCATCTTTCACCTTCAACTGTGCGTCGTCACAACATCATGAAACTTCACCTATCGATCTGAGCAGTTAGGGATCGATGCCAGTGAACTATCTTCACCTAGGCAACTTAGGGATTCAGGTGGAATCGATCTAACCCTAGAAGCGTCACACTACGTGTCGCTTACCCTTGGACGGCCTACACCTCATCGAATATGTTGTCATGTTTACGTCTTAGGCAATTTACCACCGAGCACGTAAGCACGTGCGAGGTGGCTCTTAGGGCTAGTTAGAAAAAAATTTCGTGGCCCGTGTCGTGACCACATGGCGAATGTGGTCGTGACACGGGCGGTTGTGTGTCATGTCTGCACGGGAGATGCGGGCATGACATTTGGTATCAAAGCCAAGTTTTTAAAACACTGGGCTTGTATTAGGCACATTACCTTTTCTGCAACCTTGACTTACTTGTGGTTACCTCGTTTTGTAGGATGCCTCCCAGACGAGTTCGGCGAGCGCAGACCCACTGCACTCCACCCATAGAGGTACGCACTAATTCATCAGCTGTGGGACCAGGCAGCCAGATCCACAGGTATAGCCAGATCCACAGGTACATCCACTCCTACAACCACAGCTAGCTCCTCAAGTACTACAGGCACCACTGGCCCCACCAGATATGGGACCACAGATTTTATAGGTCTTACAGGCAATTTTAGATAGGCTCCCACCGGCAGTAGTAGAGCCATGTGTAGAGCCCCGCATAGAGCAGTGAGAGGCACCACGTACGGAGCCTTATGTTGAGCTGCCAGATACAGAGGAGGTTGGTTTGGCCAATAGGGCCCGTAGCAGGAGTCCCACACATCACACTAGGCATGACGAGACAGTGCGAGTAGAGCACTTTGGTCACAGGCCTTATGAGTATCATGCAGATGAGCCTATCATGGGGCACAGAGATAGAGGAGATCCCATCAAGGACATATTAAGGTTGAACCCTCCTACATTCATCAGGACCACAAAGGGAGCTGAGGCAGAGGCCTGGGTTATCAGTTTAGATAGGTGCTTTGCGTTGCGTCCTTACGAGGGCAACACGAAGGCCCAGGTGGCAATACACTTATTGCGGGATGCAACAGCTACCTGGTGGCGCACTGAGGAGTGCAAGCACCACCTTTCTTTGGACACCCTCACATGGGAGACCTTCATTGAGCACTTCAATGCGCGCTACTTGTCAGACCATTACAGACAGCGTCGTATAGATGAGTTCCATGACCTTCAACAGAGGGGACTTTCTGTGGCTCATTATGAGGCTAGGTTTACAGAGTTATCTAGATATGTGGAGCATCTCTATGATGCGAAACTCCTGGTGCATAAGTTTATTAGGGGACTTAACCATAGTATAGCAGGGCCTGTTCGGATGGCAGACCCCCAAACCTTGATTGATGCTGTCGAGAAGGCATATATCGCTGAGGAGATTTAGGGATAAGGGCAGAGTTCTCACCCTCAGTTTTAGGATCGGGGACAGTAGCAGCATCCATAGAGTTTTCATAGACCATCACAGCCACCTCACAGAGGAGGATTCAATTTAGCATTGTTACCTCGTAGACCCTCACAACAGCAGCAGAGAGTTAGGACATAGCAGAGGTCATAGGGGGACATAATAGAGGTTGGCAGCAGTAGGGCCCATGCAGAGATCAGAGGCAGTAGGGACCACTTGTAGGACCCGCGAGGTCGCAGTAGTCTTATAGGGGCTCACAAGGGTCTACTGGTAGATCAGGATAGCAGCAGTCAGGTAGGACTCAGACTGTATAGGTTTAGGTTAGGGGCCCTTGTTATGTTTGTGGTGAGGCTAGATACCTAGCTAGAGAGTGTCCACAGGGCTTTGCAGTAGGGGGACAGCCTCGTGCAGGAGGATCCGAGTAGATAGTGGGTGATGTGGGTAGATCCCACCATATGTTTGTAGCAGTAGATAACTGCCAGGCAGATTTTTAGGCATCAGTGATTGAGACATCAGTTATGATTGGGGGTAACCCCATTTCTATTCTCTTTGACTTTGGTGCTACTGATTCATTTATATCTCCATCGTTAGTGGAGCGTTGCAGGCTGGTGGCCTCTAGGCAGGGTGATAGGTGGGTAGTCAAGTTGGCTTCAAGAGCCAAAATGATAATAGATGCCTTAGTCCATGACTGTGAGATTGCTTTGGGACCCTTCACTATAGTATGCAACCTTAGAGTCATGACATTAGGATCCTATGATGTGGTTTTGGGTATGGATTGGCTTGCAGCTCATCAAGCCAAGCTAGATTGTCGCTGAAAGGCGATCAACTGTTTAGATGATCACAACACATTAGTTGAGATTGTGGGCATACAGAAGCCCACCGTAGTGCGTATGATATCCACTTAGCAGCTTAAGCACTACATGCAAAAGGGATGTTAGATGTTCGCCATCATAGTGAGTGACAGATCAGATGATGATCCAGAGGCTTCCTTGGATGATCATCCCATCCTTAGAGAGTTTGCCGATGTATTTCCAGCAGAGTTACTAGGGATGCCTCCCCGATGTGAGGTAGACTTTCGCATAGACTTAGTGCCAGGTGCCGAGCCAATGTCTCGTGCACCCTACAGGATGACCACACATGAGCTCACTAAGCTCAAGTTACAGTTGGAGGACTTGCTCGAGAAGGGGCACATCCGACCGAGCGTTTCACCTTGGGGCGCTCCTGTCATCTTCGTGAAGAAGAAGGATGGGTCTCTTCATTTGTGTATGGACTACAGGCAGTTGAATAAGGTAATGATGAAGAACTGTTATCCTCTGCCCAAGATTGATGATCTTTTTGACCAGATGCAAGGAGCCAGAGTGTTCTCTAAGATAGACCTAAAGTCTAGGTATCATCAGTTATTATCGCAGAGGCAGACATCCATAAGATTGCCTTTCAGACTCGATATGGACACTATTAGTTCATAGTGGTTCCCTTCGGCTTGACAAATGCCCTTGCAGTGTTCATGAGTCTCATGAATGGGGTGTTCTGTACCTATCTAGATCAGTTCATGATCATTTTCCTCGATGACATTTTGATCTACTCACGGACTGAGGAGGAGCATGAGGAGCACCTTCGTCAGGTTCTATAGTGTCTGCGAGAGCAGAAACTTTATGGGAATTTGGCAAAGTGTGGATTTTTCAGGACAGAGGTTTAGTATCTAGGGAATATCCTTTCCGACGATGGAATCTCAGTAGATCCATCGAAGATTAGGGCAATCAAGGATTGGCCAGCACCCACTAGTGTGATAGAGGTCAGGAGTTTCATGGGGTTAGCTAGTTATTACCATCATTTTTTTGAGGGTTTTTCTTAGATTGTGCACCCCATCACTTCCCTTCAGCAAAAAGGGAAGAGCTTTCTTTGGACTGAGCAGTGTGAGAGGGCCTTCAGGGTCCTCAAGGAGCATCTTACTAGTGCTCCTATTTTAGCAGTTCCTGATCCTACAGCAGATTTTATGGTTTGCACAGATGCATCACTTGAGGGATTGGGAGCTGTACTTATGCAAGGTGGTAGAGTGATCACGTATGAGTTGTGAAAGCTCAAGACTCATGAGCTGAACTACCCCATGCATGACTTGGAGTTAGTAGCAGTGGTTCATGCTTTAGTCTGTTGGAGACATTTCTTGTTGGGCTGTCTTTTTGAGCTCCATTCCGATCATCACAGCCTCCAATATATCTTTACACAGCCGAATCTGAACACCCGTTAGCGGCGTTGCATGGAGTTCCTCTGTGAGTATGACTTTGATGTCCACTACATCAAAGGGAAGGAGAACGTGGTTGCTGACGCATTGAGTCAGAGGTGCCACGAACTCTTGACCTTGACTTTGAGTGTGGACTTGAGGGATCGCATTTTACAGCATCTGCCAGAGGATGGATGGTTTCTTGAGGTGTAACAGGAGATCAGTTCATAGAGGGCCCTTGTGGGCAAGTTTGTAGGGTATACACTTGACACAGATGGTTTACTTCATCATCGATAGTGCATCTATGTATCCCGTGCAGGTGACCTGTGTACTGTAGTGCTTTTAGAGGCTCATAGAGCACCATACGCGGCACATCCGGGGGTGAAGAAGATGCATGCTGATCTACGACAGCTATACTATTGGGTGAGTATGAGATGAGATATAGCAGGGTTTGTTGCTCATTGCCTTGAGTGCCAGAGGGTCAAGGCTGAGCATCAGCATCCAGCAGGTCTCCTATACCCACATGATATACCTGAGTGGATGGTGCAGAGGCACCTACCTAACAGCTGGCCTCCATGAGGCAGTTAGTTTGTTATAGGTCTTGTTTATGTTTTCAAGAAGGTCTGTTAAGACCAAATGCATGTAATAAGGTCACACTGATCATGATAAGATCATGCTGACCAGGCTTTTGCTATTTTTAGTTAAGTTTGTTAGAACAGCTGTCATGATGTATGTTCGGTTGGATCTCCCAGCCGCTTGGAGAGTTCCCAGCCGCTTGGAGTCGGGTCAGTAGTACTCGTAGGATAATCTATTTAAGCATGAGATCGGTTGATATTGCATATACAGATAGATATCATCGATCGAGCTAGGTTGCAGAGAGTGAGACTGAGAGAGAGGTTGATCATTGTATTGCATCTTTTGAAATCAATAAAGAGATCCTGTTTGTGTTTTTGCTCTGGTTGGATTCCATTGTTAAATCAATTTGCTGGTTTGGGTGGTTTCATGGATTCACTGATCCATTCCACCAGTTGACTCATCTGATCGGTGGAATGGTAATGTACAGTAGGTTAGATTGTAGTTTGTTTATTTGCATACAGGTGTGCAGGATCGCGACTGAAAGGTGTTGAAGACCCTAGCATGGGCATGTGCTAGGTCAAGTTGATAAGTTTGAGTTGGAAGATCACCCTGAGGTTGGATCGGGTCATCCCTGGAGGATCGGCGAAGTGAAAATTTGCTAAGTGAAGAAGTTCGCTAAAACGGCATCATCAGGATATTTCTGCAAATATCCTGCAGACAGTTCGGATATCGTCATCCGGATAAGTGAAGGAGAGCATGACGCTTTCGAGTGCATGAAGTGCAAGTGCGTCGGGGTGATCATCATCAGGAGGGCCGAGGAGGAGCGTATCGGCATCAGGATCATCTTCTATGAGTGCCCATCATCCGCGTATCGCGAGCAAATGCGGGAGTGAAAGTTCGTTTTTGACTAAGTGTTGAAGAGGTCATCAGGATATTGGGTGACGTCATTGTCATCAGGATATGACGTCATCGTCATCAGGATATTGAGATATCCCCCTATGCGAGTTTATCCTGCCGTTGTTAAGTGCTTGTGTATCGGCGTAGGCAGAAAGTTGTGAAGCATCATCAGGAGGTTTCGAGAGGACCGGATAAAGTAGATCATGATGCTGTTGCTTGTGTCGTCGGCTAGCGGAGCATCGAAGGAAAGGTGCTGAAGGTGATCGTCATCAGGATCTTTGGGGGCAACCTGATATTGGTTATCCTGCTGACGAAGAGAGTGTTGCATATCATGATGATGCCGATGGAGCTTGGCGCCCGATGAACAGTGCAACAGGAGGATGTTTGCGTTAGTTGAACATCATGATGATGATGTTAGGAGGAAAGCGGAGGAGGTGAATAGTAGTCGGCAGGAGGACAATTGCGATCATCCAAAATATGATGATGCTGTTGGTGGTTTTAGGAAACATGATGATGATGCGGACAGTGTAAAGCGGAATATGATGATGATGAGGTTGGGCTGCAGACATCCATGCTATATGCGAAGGTTATAGTGTGGATGCCTGCAGCCCAACCTCATGAACAGTGCAACAGGAGGATGTTTGCGTTAGTTGAACATCATGATGATGATGTTAGGAGGAAAGCGGAGGAGGTGAATAGTAGTCGGCAGGAGGACAATTGCGATCGTCCGAAATATGATGATGCTGTTGGTGGTTTTAGGAAACATGATGATGATGCGGACAGTGTAAAGCGGAATATGATGATGATGGCGAAGATGATGATGATGAGGTTGGGCTGCAGACATCCATGCTATATGCGAAGGTTATAGTGTGGATGCCTCTGCATCAGTGGAAATGGGACACCATTTCCATGGATTTTATTGTTGGTCTTCCTATGTCTTCACGTCGCCATGATGCCATCATGGTGACAGTCGACAAGTTGACCAAGGTAGCTCATTTCTCTCCTGTACACAAGACATACAATGTGCCAGCTGTGGTGAAGGTATTCTTGGATGATATTGTGAGACTACATGGAGTACCCCGTCGCATCATCTCAAACAGAGATCCAGTGTTCACTTCAGCATTCTAGAGAGCCTTACAGCAGGCATTGGGCACGGAACTCAATTGTAGCTCTGCTTATCACCCTGAGACAGATGGATAGACAGAGCGGGTGAATCAGGTATTGGAGGACATGCTTCAGATGAATGTTATGGACCATCAGTCTAGATGGGAGGAGTATCTTTATCTTGTTGAGTTTACCTACAATAATGGGCATCACAGCTCATTAGGTATGCCTCCCTTTCAGGCTTTATATGGCAGACCTTGCAGGACACCATTGAGTTGGGATCAAATTGAGGACAAAGTCACCATTGGTCCAGAGCTAGTTCAGGATATGGAGCAACAGGTCACATTGATTAGACAGAGGTTGCAGGAGGCATAGGATAGGTAGAAGAAGTACGCTGATGCTAAGAGGATTGATCAGAGCTTCTCAGTGGGTGACAAGGTATTCCTTAGAGTGCGGCCACACAAGAGTCCAATCCGTTATGGAAAGGGCTCTAAGCTCGCACCACGGTTTGTAGGACCCTTTGAGATTTTTGAGCGAATAGGACCAGTTGCCTATCATCTAGCATTTCCACCTAGCCTGTCACATATCCACGATGTCTTTCATGTTTGTGTTTTGAGACGATATATATCTAATGTATCTCACGTGCTGGACTGGAGTGCTTTATAGGTAGAGGCAAATGGGCAATTGGCTTTGGAGCCAATTTGCATATTGGCTCGTCAGACGCTGGACCTTTGAGGTCAAGAGCTGGACTAGGTTAGGGTCTAGTGGGATTGATACGATGAGGTCACGGTGACTTGGGAGGACGCAGCTAGTTTGAGGGCACTCTATTCTCACCTTTTTGATGACTTCCAAGAGGAAGTTTAGTCTTAGGGGGGAGGATGTGAGGCTGATTATTTTACCTCCCATATTTTGATCATTATGATATTCAGTTGATGACACTATCAGACCTTAGTGGCTATGTTTCATTATGTAGACTTGATGTTTTATCTCACTGATTTGATACATGTGATTTGATTCGGTCATATTGGATGTTATGTTGTCGTTTGATATATGGGATTTATATTAGACGTTATTTTGTTATGAGATTCTAGTTATTTATGTGATGTGAACTATTTGACATGTGATGGAAAATGTAGTTTAATTTGTAGTTATGTATTGATGTTTATTTCGATTGCATGAAGTTAATTTCAGTTGCTTTGGCTATGACTTTTCATGATGGGACTGACACTTGATCGAGATGTGCAGGTTTTACATTCCCTAGCCATGGGAAATCAGAGGTAGGATTCACACCATGTTATTCCCTGTTAAGTCAATCCGTTCCCAAGAGGGATAAGGATGACGTGTAATTGAATGATGATTTAATTGTGCTTGGTTTAATTTTAATTATTTTTAGCCTTAGTACCCTTCCTTTTTCTTATTTTTGATTAATATTAAGTGTTGTAAAATTTTATTTGAATTATGCCACTTGGTATTTTTATTATTTTTTTTGGGCCATTTAAATGTGGATTTTTAACCCTTTTCATGAACCCTAGGGTCCCAAAAGTTACCCTAGGTGGTCAACCATGAGTCTAGGGTCAACTTGGACTACCTAACCCTAGTTTTGACTCACCTTAGGTCACCCTAAACCATGGTTGAGTAAAAGTGACGAATTTAGAAAGGGGGAAGATGGGGAATGGGCCTTGCCTTGGGAAGAACCCATCTCCCATCCCTAAGTTTTGGGAAGCATTCCCAAGGAAGACTAGGGAGGTCTCCAAGAGTCCTCCCAAACTCCCAAGTGAGTGGGAGCACCACTCAAGACCATTGTCTTCTTGAGTTGTGAGTGGGAATCCAACTCACCATTTGTCCCCCTCCCACTTGTGTGGAAGCACAAGTGGATGAGGTGGAGTGAGAGGAGGACATTTGTCATCCTCCTACCTTCTCACTCTTACAAGTGGTTTTGGAGGAGGGAGGAGATGGTGACAAATGTCACCTTCCCATTCCCTCAAGGCCAAGTGGGTGACCTATAATACCTCCTCTTGTAGAGGAGTGGGGGTACTTCTCTCATATTCTTTTTCCTTGCAATTGGAGACTTCTTGCAAATTCTAATTTTCTTTTCTAGTTGGGAGGAGTTAGAGAAGGTTGGAGAAATTCTGAAAGTTGGAAGGCTTGGGAAGGCTTGGAGCTCTTCACCAATTTCTACTTCCATTGTCAAGGCCTTGAAGGTAGGCCTCTTAACTTGCTTCTTACTTTGCTTATATGATGTTCCATGTTTGGATTTTGGTTGTAAATTTGTTTGCATTGTGATGTTTTTCTTTTGATGTTGGGTTGGGTGTAATGGTGAGAGCACCTCCAATGGAGGTAATGCTCAACTTGTATGGGTAGGGGAGAGGAACAATCCTTGGGAGCTCTCCCACAGTATGTGTTTATGCCTTGAGGGCTTATTATCATTTGAGGAGGAGATATCTGAATGGCAAGAGTGCCATGCAAATTGGTTTGTGATTCTTGTGGATTGTGGTGTTTTGGGATTTTGGCTTGAGGCCAGGAGTTGAGATTTTCTTTCCTTTTGGGAGCCTTTAAGTTGAGAGGTCTATTCCCTACCCTCACCAAACTCATTTTTATGAGTTGAGTATTGTGTTAATCCTATGGGGTTGTATTATTTTTGTGTCATTTGTGAGTGCTCTTGTTGTGGAATGAAACCCTGCGTGAAAACCCTACCTCCCTAGCTCGGGGGTGACCCACTTGTGGGGCTACGGTAGGGAGGAGAGCTTTTCCTTCCATAATGGATATTTTTTGTTTTCCTTGGTTGTGATTCTTGCAGGTTTGAGTAGAGATTTGGAGTTGACAGAAGTGCATTTTGGTGCTCTTTCAGTCTTTTGTGTTGGCTATAAAAGCCATGGACATAGTGGCCTTAATGTATTGTACAGTTCTAAAAAGAACTTGGAATTTAACTTGCCATTGGGTTGGCTGTGGTTTTTAATGTAATATAAACTTCTATTTTATTTTACTTAAAGCTTCCTATTTCCTTATTTGTGAAGTTGCCAAGGTATTGAGAAAAGGATGTGAAATAGATATAAGCAAATTCTCTATATTTTCCTTTAAAAAAAAAAATGTGCATGAGCTGTTTAATTTCCTGTCACAATCTATATAAAAAAAAATCTATATGTGTGGAAGTGTTGAATAAAGTTCATATTATTCTATAGAGGAAGGATGTGCAATCTCTATTTGAAATTATGCTTTCAACAAAAAGAATGATACTCACTAAAATTAGTTAGCTATATATAACTTGAGGTTGTCATCTTTGGTGTTTGAAGTTTTCCCATTCCATTAGTTTTTGTTGAAAGAGAACAAAGCTAGATTAGAATGCATCTTTTACCTTAAATGTTGTTTAAAGGAAGAAGGATGTAATTCTGTGTGGTTTAAATTGCTTCAAACAAATTCATATTTTTCTGATATTGAATGTTCAATAGAAAATAACAAATTTTATACCAAATCTTACATTTACTGTGATTCAAAAAAAGAAATTCTAGGAAAAAAAAAAGGGATTACTATTGTTGTTTTATAATGTTCTTGCCACTGTATGTATATAGAAAAAAATAAAATGTAAGAGAGTTACATATTATAAGTTTTGTTGTTTATTTTGTGAGAGGGGTATTCATACTTTTATATATATACAAATTTATATGATTAGGTTATACTTATATTTTTTGCTTATATACAATAAAATGATGAAGGAAAACATACTCTGTGACTTGCTATTAACAAGCTGACTTTACCCTTGTTATATATATATATATATATATATATATATATATATATATATATTATAAAAAATGTATATCTTCAACATGTACATGTAATATACATTGA
This sequence comes from Cunninghamia lanceolata, assembly GCA_027924645.1. Classification (NCBI taxonomy): domain Eukaryota; kingdom Viridiplantae; phylum Streptophyta; class Pinopsida; order Cupressales; family Cupressaceae; genus Cunninghamia; species Cunninghamia lanceolata. The sequence continues at coordinate 3,653,729 of BSBN01000165.1, read as the reverse complement.
TTAGAATTTAGATTTGTTTCAAAAAAAATATACAAAAAAATAAAAAATAAAAAATAAAAATTGTGAAGGGACTATGGGCAGCACCCACAGTCCCCATCCCTTGGCAGAAATGTGGTGTGGGGGAGGTGTTGCCTCCACCCACACCCACCACTCCCTATCTCCAACGCCTCCCCTTGCATACTGCAAGGCCCACAGCACACACACACTTGGACTCCTCTCCTCCCGCCGCCCTTCGGGGCCAACACCCCCGCCCCTCATTGAATTCTCCGTAGCCCCCACGCAGTAGTCCACACCGCCCCAACACCACACCCCCATAACCTTCCGCCATGGCCATTTCCCTTCATAGCCATAGGCCTGCCACCGGTGGCCATGACTGCCCTCTGCCGGTTGCTCTCCCCTAGCCATGCAGCTCTGCCTCCGCTTCGACGCTCCCCTTTAAGCCATCCTGCAACATATTTAAAAAAAAGATGCTGCTCTTAATACTGTTAGTAGCTTACTTGATTTCATTTATGTATGTAAAAAAAATAGTAAAAATAAGTAAATGGATACCAGCTATGGTGTATACCTCTAAGGAAGTCAGGATTAAGCTCTCTTCCATCCCTAACCAAACAAGAAAGAAAACAATCTAGGGAGAAGAGAGAATAAGAACTGAGTTAGGGAAAAATGGAATGGGAAAGAGATTAGGGCAGCCATGTTTCTTTTGAAATGTTTATTTTTATTTAAAAAATTTAGGGTTATTTATGAATTTAGAAGTAGCATGATTTTTAGATTTTATTTTTATTTTGGTGGAAATGCAATTTTATTCCTTATTTAATATTCTCATTTTTTTTTGTTTAATTAAACTATTGAAATAATTGTTTTATTGATTTTAGAATCTATAATTGGTTGTGTTATTATTTAGTATTTAACTTAACTATCTGGGGAAAGAAATTTCATTTGGGGGAGACTAATCATTTCTTTACTTTTATTTTTAAATCTTTTTCTCTTTTCTTTCTTCTCTTTTGGTGGGAAGGGGGTCAAATATATTCTTGAGTTTAAATTCATTAATTAGGATTATAGTTTCATTTTTTTTTCTAGGTGGAAATCTTACGTTGATATTTAATAATGATCTCAGTTTTCATCGGAGATAACCGATGTTTTGTCATTTTTATTCAATTTCACCAATTTACTTTATATCGTTGTTATCGTTTCTAAATTAATGTGATAATTAGATTATCGTTCTAAGATTATTTAATATTTACTTAATCGTATTATTTTTGCTTAACTATTTTTATATAATTATTTTTAATTGCTTATTTTATTTATTTTTCCTATTGATGATTTATCTAAAATTTGTTCTTAAGTTTTTTTTTTAATTATAAAGTTTATTTTCTTGTTGACGTATTATTTTAAAATTCTTATTCTTAGCGTTATCGAAAAACACCTTATGCTAGATTTCTAGGGTATTTTTGATGTGAAGTTACATCTATTCCTTTTCATCTTTCACCTTCAACCGTGCGCCGTCACGACATCATGAAACTTCACCTATCGATCTGAGTAGTTAGGGATCAATGCCGGTGAACTATCTTCACCTAGGCAACTTAGGGATTTAGGTGGAATTGATCTAACCCTAGAAGCGTCACACTATGTGTCGCTTACCCCTAGATGGTCTGCACCTCATCGAATATGTTGTCATATTTACATCTCAGGCGATTTGCCACCGAGCATGTAAGCATGTGCGAGGTGGCTCTTAGGGCTAGTCAAAAAAAATTTCGTGGCCCGTGTCGTGATCACATAGCAAATGTGGTCATGACACAGGCGGTTGAGTGTCGTGTCTACACGGGAGATACGGGCATGACATAGGTCTAGTGAGATTTGAAAATGTAATATCTTGTTCTGTAGATTTGGTGGAGTGTTTAGGAAGTCAATGTGAATTGACAACTCAATTGGTTCTTAGTCTGGAGGTTCGCAAGCATCTATTCCAATATGACAGTGATGATAGACTGTGTTCTTGAGGTTCTAGATGAAGGAGAAAAAGATTTCAGTAAGCAGAAGTAGTGTGGATGGTTTCGGTGATTCAGGGGAGATTGTGGCGGTCTTTCGATTGTGTCCAATTCATGTTGGTGGTCCACATTGAAGATTGAGCTCGTAATTGAAGAATTACTTCCGGATGATGATGTTCTTCCTAAGTCTAGCCGACCAGATGAGTTACACATCCTGTGGATGATCTTGAAGATGTTCTGTGAAGCATGGCATGTTCCTAAAAGAAGATTGAAGTCCTAGATCTATGTGGCCGACAGTGTGATGATCTTCATTAAGCCTTTTGTAATTAGTCAAGTTGTATTTTATTTGTAAAGTGTACCGACTTGGATGATTATCCCTAAGTCGATGTCTTGTATAAATAAGAAGTTGTGAAGTCATTTCAAATGTATCAGTGAAGATGAGAGTGTGGTAGAGAGCAGAGAAGCAAAAGGTAGAGCAGAAGTATTGGGCTTAAATGGAACTAACTCAAGCATGGTGAAGATGCTATTCTTTAATTCAAGTATGTAATATTTATCATTCTGTAGACATTGTGTCTCCTGTAGGTAGTGGGCCTCTTGTGAGCAGTGTGCTTGGGTAGTGAGCCCTAATTGGCATGTGCCATTTGTTCTTCTTTTTCTTTTAACAAAGAATACAATCTTGGGTTAGTCACCTCATGGTTTTCCCCTTATCTAGGTTTTCCATGTTAAAATCTTGGTATCATATGTGTTTCTGCTCTTGAATTGTTGCATTATGTTTCTATGATTGATTTATTATTATGCTATTGAATTACAAAGAGGATTTAAGTGATTAATAGGAATAAAGTTTTGGGACAACTGATTCACCCCCATCTTAGTTGTCTATCTTGAATCTAACACTAAAATCTACACAGAGTCTTATGTCCCCATTCTTCTTCCTAACTAGGACAAGGTTAGACACCCAAGTTGAGTGTCTAATGGGCATGATTATTCTAGTTTCCCTGAGCTTCTTAAGTTCCTCCTACATTTTTGGAGACGAGGTAGGATTAATAAGCCTTTGCTTTTGTATGAACAGTCTAGTTCCAGGCTTTAAAGGGATTTCATGCTGAAATAAATCTTCTCTATAGGCTTTCAGGTCTTCATATGATGATGCAAAGACATGCTTGTATTTCTTCAACAATACTATCAACATATTCTTGATATGTGGTTTAAACTGTTTACCAATGTATACCTTTTTTGGGGCATGGTGCATTCCCAAGTTTACTTCTTCTAAATGTTGTTATATGCAGCCTAATTAGACTCAAAGGTTAAATTTACCCCACTTTTATCAGCATAGTTTCCCCCCAAATTATTTAACAAGGTCAAGAGGTAATGCCCCTTGTGGGGGTTTGGGAGCAGCACCCCCAAGACGAGGTCAAGGGGTAGTGCCATTAAAAAAACCCTATTTTTGTAACAGACATAAGGCTTGATAAAAGAGGCTAAGGGTTAGGGTTTCTATTGATGTGTTGTAGCATTTTGCAATGGTATTGAGTTGCAAGGATTATTGGTTGTAATCAGTTTGATTTACTAGATAATAACATTAGACTCTCTGTTGGTGAATGTAGCCCGAGTTTGGGTGAACCACATTAAAACTTGTCTCTTGTCATTATTATTTCTGTGTATTTTCATTCCTTTGTTTTATCTTTATTTGTATTTAATTGATATCTTCTGTCAGCTAACCCTAACAAGTGGTATCAGAGTAGGTTGTGTTTGATTATCGTCTGCAAGAAAGTCTCACGGTTGAGTGGGAGTCTCATGGTTGAGTGGGAGTCTCATGGTTGAGTGGGAGCAATGGCAGACAAGGGTAAATTGAAGGTAAATAAATTCAATGGGTAGAACTATCAATTATGGAAGATGCAGATGGAGGATTATCTCTCTCAAAAGGATTTATGAAGGTCATTGGAAGGAATAGCCAAGAAACCAGCAACAATGACTGGTGAGGATTAGAATCTTCTAGATAGAAAAGCACTGGAAACCATTCAGTTGTGTCTGGCACCATCTATGGCATTTAATATAATAGAAGTGACAATAACAAGTGAACTGATGAAATCTTCAGATAAATTGTATGAAAAACCCTCAGCCTTAAATAAGGTATTTCTCATGAAGCATTTATTTAATCTGAAAATGATTGAAGGTAGATCTGTGACAGATCATTTAAATGAGTTTAATATGATTACTAGTTAGTTAACTTCTGTATAAGTGAAATTTGATGAAGAGGTGAGGGCTCTTTTGGTTTTATGTTCATTGCTAGAAAACTAGAATAGCTTGGTAATGGCTGTAAGTAACTCTATCTCTGGTTCAAACACTTTGAAATTTGATGATGTTGTTGGTGTTATCCTTAGTGACGAAATGTGATAGAAAAGCTCAGGAGGGTCCACATCAAGTAATGTTTTGAATGAAGAAAGTAGGGGTAGATCACAGGAGAGAGGAAAAGGTTCTGGAGGTCATGGGAAGTCATGAGGAAAATCAAAGGATAAGAGATTCTAATCTAGAGGACAAAAGGATTGTTGGTACTGTGGGAAACTAGGTCATCTGAAGAAAGATTGTTGGTCTCAGAAGAATAAAGAAGGAGACAAACAAGAAGCAATAAGGAGGCAAATGTGGTAAGTAATAAATCTGAAGATGATGCTTTGATTCTTTCCCTAGATAATGCTGATGATTCATGGGTTTTAGATTCAGGGGCCTCATTTTATGCTACGCCCTATAGAATTTATTTTCTTGATTATGTCCAAGGGGATTTTGGGCTATTTTATTTGGGAGATAACAAAACTCATCAAATTGTTGGAAAGGGAAGAATCAAGATTAAGTTGCAGAATGGGAATCATTGGCTACTACAAAAGGTAAGGCACATTCCAAGGTTGAGTAGGAATTTAATTTCAGCAGGGAAACTAGCTAATGAAGGTTGTATTGTTACATTTACTGATAAAAATTGGAAGGTTTCAAGAGGTACCTTAATAGTAGCAAAAGGTGTGAAAGTAGGCACCTTATATCTTTGTACATGTCATACTATTCCTTCTACTTTAGCTATTGCAAAGAAAAAACAAACAGGTTTAGGAACAATTGTTGCAGATTCGCAGGAAGAGACTGAAATAGTTGCTGCAGGTTCTAAGACAACACTATGGCATAACAGACTTGGGCATATGAGTGAAAAAGGTATGAAGGTTCTTCATTCTAAGAAAGTTTTACTAGGTCTGAAATGTATTAATATGGATTTTTGTGAAAGTTGTGTGTCTGGAAAACAAAAGAGAGTCAGTTTTCTCAAGGATGGAAAGCAAAAGAAAGATGAAAAGTTGGAGCTTGTACATACAAATGTATGGGGACTAGATCAGGTATCTTCTCTTGGTGGCTCTCGGTATTATGTTACATTCATAGATGATGCAACTAGGAAGGTTTGGATTTATTTCCTCAGGCAAAAATCTGATGTATTTAAAACATTTAAGAAATGGAGAAGCTTGGTTGAGAATGAGACAGGTAAAAGATTAAAATGTCTAAGATCTGATAATGGTTGTGAGTATTGCAGCAAAGAATTTGAGGATTATTGTTCTTTTAATGGAATTTGTAGGTAGAAAATGGTTCCAAGTACTCCACAAGAGAATGGAGTGGCTGAGCACATGAATAGAACAATAATGGAGCATGCAAGGACCATGAGATTGCATGTTGGGCTGCCTTTAAACATGTGGGTAGAGGCCATCAACACTACTATATATTTAATTAACAAAGGTCCTTCAGTTCCTTTAGGCTGTGGTATTCCAGAGGAAGCATGGACAAGTAAGAAGGTGAGTTATTCTTTTCTCAAAACCTTCAGATGTGAAGCATTTGCACATGTAGATTCTAAAAATAGAACCAAGCTAGATGCAAAATCAAAAAAGTGTACCTTTGTTGGATATGGCATTGATGAATTTGGTTATAGGCTTTGGGATTTTGAAAATCAAAAAATTGTGAGAAGTAGGGATGTTGTATTCAATGAGAAGGTGTTGTATAAATATTAGATCTAGTAGTATGAGAAGAAAGAAAAGGATTATGTGGTGCTATATGATACTCCAAATAATGATGTTCTAGTGGTTCCTCATGCTCTGCAAAAGCAACAAGAAATACCACAAACTCTAGTGAACGTTAGACAGTCAACAAGGCAAAGTAGACCTCCTGAAAGATTTTCTCCCTCTTTGTATTCTATTTTGTTAATAGATGATGGTGAACCAGAAGGGTATGATGAAGCTATGCAGGTGGATACAAAGGTTTAGTGGGAGCTTGCAATGAAAGAAGAAATGGACTCCTTGCTGAAAAATCAGACTTGGGAATTATGTAAGTTGCCTGCAGGTAAAAATTCTTTACCAAACAAATGGGTTTATAGGCTGAAAGAGGAAGATGGAGGTAAGAAAAGATTTAAAGACAATTTAGTTATAAAAGGATTTGCATAGAAAAAGGGCATTAATTTTGATGAGATTTTTCTCTAGTTGTTAAGATGACTTCTATTCGTACTATTTTAAGTATTGTGGCTACTAAAGATTTGTATTTGGAACAACTAGATGTGAAAACTACCTTTCTCTATGGTGATTTGGAGGAGATATATATGGAACATCCCCAAGGATTTGAGGTCAAAGGTAAGGAGAAACAGGTGTGTAGATTGAAGAAGAGTTTGTATGGCCTAAAACAAGCACCTTGGCAATGGTATTTGAAATTTGATAGTTTTAAGGCTGAGCAAGGCTACAACTGATGTAATTCTAACCATTATGTTTATTTTAAGAGGTTGGATAATGATAGCTACATTATTTTACATTTATATGTTGATGACATGCTTGTAGTAGGGTCTAACATGGATCACATAAGAGAGTTAAAACAACAGTTTGCACAATCATTTGCTATGAAGGATTTGGGGGTAGGAAAACAAATCCTTGGTATGAAAATTTGCAAAGATAAGAAGAATAGAAAATTAACTCTATCTTAGGCTGATTATGTTGAAAAGGTGTTGCAGAGATTCCATATGGAGAATGCAAAAGCTGTCAGCACACCTTTTCCTAGTCATTTGAAATTGACTAAAGAGATGTGTCCTAAGACACAAGAGGAGGAAGAAAAAATGTCTAAGGTACCATATTCTTTAGTTGTAGGAAGTTTAATGTATGCAATGGTATGCACAAGGCTAGATACTGCACATGCTATAGGATTTGTAAGCAGGTATATGAGTCATCCCGGATTGGAGCATTGGAATGCATTAAAATGGATTCTTAGATATTTGAGAGGTACATCCAATAAACACTTATGTTTTTGGGGCTCTAATACTAATTTAGCAGGCTATGTCGAGTTAGATTTGGTAAGGGATATTGATACTAGGAGGAGTACTACAGGTTATATCTTTACTATAGGTGGGACAATGGTGAGTTGGATCTCCAGGTTATAAAAGGTGGTTGTTTTATCCATCATGGAGGCAAAGTATGTAGTTGTAACAGAGGCAAGCAAGGATATGTGGCTACAATCTTTCATGGAAGAATTGGGCAAACAATAGGCTAATAGTTCTTTGTATATAGACAATCAGAGTGCCATACATCTTGCAAAGAATTCTACCTTGCATTCAAAGACCAAACACATACAGTTGAGGTATCACTTCATTTGGTCAGTGGTGAATGATGAACAGTTACAGCTGGAAAAGATACATACAGATGAAAATCTAGTGGATATGTTTACAAAGGTATTGACAAGGGAGAAGTTGATCTCCTCTTCAGCTTCAGTTGGTCTTCAAGACTGAAAACAAAAAGAATGAGAACAACAGAGTCCAGGGTGCTTATTTTCAGTGGGAGCTACAAGGTCAGCAGTGTTATGATCTGTCTCCAAGTGGGAGATGATATGGTGTGGAGTTTGATTAGTCTCCCAGTGGGAGATTATTGTTATATGGAGCCTAATCAGACTCGAAGGTTAAATTTCTAGGGGCAACTCGTGATACAGGGTGGGGTCGAGGGGCAGCACCCCCGAAACCTCCAATATTTTTTTATTATTTCATTAAGGTGTTAGGAGTTATTTTTATATTGTCTGACATAAAAAAACCCTAATTTTGTAACCAACATAAGGCTTGATAAAAGTGGCTAAGGGTTATGGTTTTCGTTGATGTATTGTAGCATTTTTCACTGGTATTGAGTTGCAAGGATTACTGGTTGTAATCAGTTTGATTTACTGGATAATAATATTGGACTCTCTATTGGTAGATGTAGCATGAGTTTGGGTGAACCACATTAAAAATTGTCTCTCACTATTATTATTTCTATGTATTTTCATTCATCTGTTTAATCTTTATTTGCATTTAATTGATATCTTATGCTGGCTAACCCTAACACTAAATCATCTTTGTTTGTGGAAGACACCCTGGTAATGAGTTGATCTCTACTATCAAATGTTCTTTCTAAGGTTACTAACCCTCAGGGAATCTTATTTGTCTTCAATTGTATTACTTCCTTCCCCAAAAGGGTCTCCTTTCCATCTATGACTTCTACAAAGTTTTGGAAATCAATCTCTTGACTCTCATATTCATTTATACAATGCAAGAATCTTAACAAGTCTTTATCATCATCAAATACTTGCCAACTGCATATGTTGTCTAGCACTATTGGTCTGATCTTAATCTCAACATTTGTTGTCTGACAAAGTTATGTCATCTGGTCTAATTGCTACATTTTCTAAGAAATCAACCATGACATTTTTTTGACCTTTCTATCTAATTTATTGAAAATGCATCAAATAATTCAATTGTATCCCATACATCATGCTTATATTGCTTTAACCCTTTATTTTTTTAAGCATACTTATCCCTTACTTGAGAAACTATCAAATCTAAATCTCCAAACACTTTTATCATTTTAATTCCATGCTTCAATGTAACATTTAACCCTAAAAATAGAGCTTTGTATTCTGCAATGTTATTGGTGTAGGGAAACTTCAACAAGAAAGAGAATTTTAGAAGCCAACCTGTTGGAGATAGAAACACCACTCCAGCATCTAACCCTTCTTTTGAACAAGCACCATCAAAGTACATAGTCCATAATTCATGTTGATCAAACTCTTCAATGCAAAGTTCCTTCTTCCTATTTTCTTGATTATTTGAGACAATTTTGAAGTTCTCACAGTCAGTATCCACAAAACAAATATGTTCCTCTAGTTCTTGATTTCCTACTGTTTCTTGTGATCTTTCTTCTCTAACCAATTTAACATCCTTACCATTCATAGGGATCATGGCATATGACAAGTCTAATTGCATACTTCCTCCAATTAGTGCAACCCATCTTCTTGACAACAACATACCATACTGTGGTTTTATATCAACTAGTATTATGTTCATTTTATAGGTCTTCTTTGGATAAGCTGCTAGCATGAAATCCACATCTTTCATGATTCCTATAACTGGCACTTCCCTAGCATGCATGGCATAACATTTTCCACAAGCCTTATCAATATTTAACCCAAGTTGTTGCATAATAGCTAGAGGCATTATGTTTGTTGATGCTCTTGACTCAAGCATAGAATTCCTAATCACTTTTCCATTAATAACAAGGGAAACATAGAATGGTTCAACCCGTGAAGGACATTTGGTCATTGTCACTCCTAGATAGACCTCATGAACCTCTTCCTCATCAATACACAACTCTTTTTTTTTGTTTTGATCCTCAACACTTTGTTCTATTCGATGAGATACACCTAAAATCAAAGACAGAGCCTTGTTCCAATATTCTTTAATTTTCATCATTTCCATTAATGAAATAGAGACCTTCATCTGAGATAAAGCTTGAGTTATGTCAAAGGGGGCATAATCTTGTACAACAGTTGTAGCTTGAGCCTGGCTTTTACTCTTATCCCAGGTTGATCCAATCTTGACTTAAATGGTTTTTTGATTATCATCCTTGACAAGTGAACTTTTAATCTTGTCTTCACTCTGGGAAATTTTACATTCTAAACTTTGAGGATCTTGACCTTATTTTTTCTTGAAATTGTTCTTGTCATTATTTCATTGTTTCTTATGTGGTTCAGCCTCCTTATGATTATGCATAGGTTGGTTTAAAAAGATACCCTTTAGATGACTTGAATCACCCACTTGAGCCTTACTTATAAGGTTATAATTACTCTTGGCCTAAGCCACTGCTGCAGCCATAAAATATCTAATTTCTTCATCAAAAGGCATCCTTAAATTGTTTAGAGGGATGTGTGAATTTTGAGCATATACATGGATATCTTCATCATCTTCATCAGAAAAGACCTGTTGGCAAACCTTATTCATATAATTCCTCCTCTCATTAGCATCAATCTCATTAGAAGAGTACTCTGCATTTGTAAAGAGCATATTAACACTATCATCCTCCAGATAATGTGGCTCATTACATTCATCACAAGCAATAACATCGTTATACAAGGACTGAGAAATCATACACTATGACTTTGAGTGAGGCATCTAACATATTATACACCATGGAGTGTCATCTACAATGCTTACAGTTTTCTTCAAAGGATCAGGGGTCTCCTTAACATTTTGAGTTTTTTGATCAGTGTTGTTATTTGGGAGGATGGGCTTACCATTGTGCCAATTTGTGTTATATGGCATGTCATGCAACTGTGGTCTCTTCTCCTATCTCTGATAAACTTGCTTCTCAGAACCAAATCCTTTTTCATTTTTGACAAGTCTATAGCTTAGGTCCTTAATAACAAATGTCAACTTATCTAGTTTATCCTCAAAAGTGGATGTATTACCTTGAGTACTTTGAGACCTATTATTTGGATTTTGCAAAATTCTTACATCATCCCTTATGTTTGTCTTACCAGATGCTTTCCTATTATTTTCAATGTTGGTTACAATTTTGAAAGCATCCCTGAGGCTAGAAGGACTCTTATCTCTTAATTCATAAGTAGTTTTAGCATCAAAAGCATTAATGTATAAAACCATGCACATTGGTTTGTTAGGCCTCATATGAGGGGGCAATTTATTCAACACTCTAGTAAATCTAGCATTAAAATCAGCAATAGACTCATTTGACCCCTTGATAATACTGGTGAATTCATTTATGATAAAGCTAGGGTAAGTCTTATCTCCATACTAAAAATCCTCTTGAAGTCATCCCATGATGTAACACTCTAATCAGGCAAATTTCTATACTATTCTCTAGATTCATCAATCAATGACTGCATAAATAGTTTCATAAAGACATCCTCATGTTCAACCTCAAATTTATCCATAACATTTTGAAAAGCCTTCAAGTGATCTTCCCTTGACACAACATTATTTCCTAAAATTTTTGGTATTTTAGACCTTATATGTTTGTCAATGGAATTGGGATAACCAGGAATACAATTAAAAAATAACTGTCTAAACCTGTCCAACTGCATAGGTTGTCTACCAAACTGATTAACATTTACATTCCTATTAGCATTTTGATTTCTCATGTTGTTCAATGGCATCCTAATGTTATACATATTATGTCTTTGATTATTTTGTGGGTTTTGATTCATGTGTTGATTAATTCTCTGATCATCCTTGGGGATATTCTAATTATCTTGTTGATTCTGAACTTCATTTGTATGTTGGCTTTTGAACATATTCACATTATCAAGGGTGGGAACTAAGTCTTTTTGAGCCATTTTTAGAGCTTACACCTTTTGTTTCATATCATCTCTTATTTTCAAAGCCTGCAAATAATCAAGTTTTGTTCTGAGATTTCTAATTTGTTTCACTAACTAGTCATCTATTGGCATAGAAGTAGATGGTCTTTTTCCATTAGGGTCATCATTATCCCTCAAGGATTCTATGTCTTCAAATCTATTAGGAGGATCTAAGAAAGGACGTTCTTGGAAAACCTCTGATCTCATTCTCAACCTATCACCTTGTTGTCTTTCATACACCTCCTAAATCTCAGCTTCAGTATTTGAAAAATAGGGTGCATGTTGTCTAGAAGACCTAGGGTTATCTTGAATATCGTGATCACTTCTAGGGATGGGTGAGCCTTCATGACTAGTTTGGGTAGTCCCCTTTTTCCTATACATCATTTTTCTAGGTAGTTCTTTGAATAAAGGGTTGCACAGGGATCTTCTCCCCTACATACAAATTTTATCTTATCGGCTAGGAGATTTTTTTAGAGTTGCCACCCACAACTGGGTATCAAATTTCAAACTGAGGTCCTTACACAGAGGTATCCCTAGTAGAGTCACCAAATCTATTGGGGTTTTTTCCCAAACTAGATGTCTCCCAATTACCCCTACAAGGTAGCCATCACTCATTAACAAGATTCTCAAGCCAAGGGCCAACAGTATAGGAGATAGACTCTATAAATATCTCCTCTCCTTCTTTAGGCTTTGCAAAACCTAGGGGGTATTCCCTATTCAACATCTATGAAATATATCTATAAACTCACTAAGATGTTGAGACAAAGAAGATAAATCCTCTCTAATGAAGTCCAAAACTATAAGATAAGTGCAAAGGGGCTGGCTTTGGGCCTTATGTTAAGTTGTGACTCAGAAGATTTGGGGTCCTAAAACTACTTCTAAATACTACAAGTTTGTGAATGATATTCTAATTTAGTTTTTCTATATTTTAGATACAAGATGGGGGTTTTGAATCATAACTTCAACACAGGAACAAACTAGTGCCTATCTTAGGGCAAGGAGTCAACTAGACATATATATGTGAGTGATTTGCATAAACTCGATTGACATTCAAGTTTCATGGGAAGAAATTGGTATTTGCCTTACAAACACCACCCAAGATTGAGTATTTAGCTATCTTTGCTTATGAATATCCTTATTGCAATATGTTCTTCCCAATATTTAACTGGTGCAAGAGCACCTAACAAATCATGCTTTGTGTTTGTAATAAGGTCAATTTGACCAATGTTGTTTTTTGCAGTTGTTGTTGTTTAGTTTGTAACCGACCAAGTGAGAACTGGTCGAAATAGGATAGTTGGGGGACATAGGTAGTTGGTCTTCCTCAACTGCTCCAAATCAGTTGGCCTCCCACAGCAATGGGTTAAAAACATAGCAGAACAAACATTTGGGGGTTCTATTCAGGTCTTGTATTCTTTGTTGATGTTCTTGCCGGTATTGTGTATGAAATGTGCTAAAGAACAATAAAGCTCTGTTCTGTCCATTTTGTGTTTTTTTTTCTATTTTTAAGTGCAAGAATTTCTTACTGTGCATAGTAGATTCTCCTTTCAATAGTTTATTGTAGAATGGTTCATTGAAGCATTCCACTGGTATGATTCTTGTCGAGATCGGTGGAATGGCTTCATTATACAAGTATGTGTTTTTGTTCCCTATTTTGTTTTCCTGTTCAATGGTGTAGAGAATCCAAATGGAGTGTCTTGCACAGTAGATCACCTAACATCTCCATGTGCTAGGGTTTGGTTGAAGAGTAGACAAATTGTAGGGTTGTAGAGCTGCTGAAGTCATTATTGGTGAGACCGAGGCCGTCAGAAAAGTATTTCACTCTCAGATCGATAAGAATAGTCTGGCCGAGTGTGAGAAGTCTATCGGTGTATTGGCCTAGTGAAACTAGAATTCACCGATAGAGTTGAGTCTCACCAAACATGAAGTCAGATGCATCAGCACATCAAAAATAACAAAAGGAGATTTTCTAATAGTATCAAGTCTTACCAAAGACAAATGCCATTGGTGCACCAGGAGACAAGTTCAAAGTTCCACCGATAGAAGTGAGTCATACTGACACAGTCACAGTTAAGACAAAAAGGGATATCGGTTAAGGCATTAGGGCATCGAATTAAGGATAGAAGACTTTACCGATAGAAGTAAGTCTCAATGAAGGAAGTTTCATGGTCACATCGGCGTAAGTTTGATCATGGAGAGACTTAAGAAAGTCATTCCGACTGATGGTTATCTAACTAATCAAGGTGTATCGGTGGCCAGTAAGTGGAGTCTTGCCAACAGAAAAAAAATTGATTTTGTCTATGTTACCACTGCGCACTCCCCATCATATTGGTATCAGAGCGAGTTTTGAAGATCACTCAGGTGGTGTGGTCTTGGTGTATGTCAGACAATGAAAGTGAAGCAAAGGCTGACATGATGCCTCCTAAAAGCATGTCACAAGATGCAGTGAAGAAATTGATTGAAGCGATGTTTGAGTCCAAGCTCGAGGAGTTGAAAAGAACCAAGGGTAAGGATAGGGAAGATGAAAGTGACAGTGATGAAGGAGATATAGAAATTGATGAAACCAATAAGAGGATAGAGGAGATACCATTAGACCAGAGGGCATTTGTAAATGCTTTGAAGTCAGTCAATAGGGACACCATAGATGGGTTACCTATGTATAGTGGAAGTATGGAAGTTGAAGAGGTGATTGACTGGATTGAGACATTGAACAATCATTTCGAATACAAAGAAGTCCCTGATGATAAGAGGGTTAAGTTGGCAAAGGCAAGATTGAAGGGGCCTACTCTTGCATGGTGGAATTATGAGCAAGGAGAAAGAGTCAAGGAGGGGAAGAATATGATAACCTCCTGGGAAAGGATGAAGACCAAAATCAAGGCACAATTCTTACCCCTAGACTATAACGTGCAGATATATAAGAAATTACAGAACTATAGACATAGAGACCTTGATGTGAGTGCATACACACAAGAGTTTCATAAAATTAGTCTCAGATCAAAGAGACAAGAAGAGTCAAAGAAGGTGGCAAGGTATTTGAATGGCCTAAGGATGAACATCCAAGATGAGATCAGCATCTTAGCACCGGAGACAGTGAACAAGTGTTTCCAAATGTCCTTAAGGGCTAAAGAGAAGATAAAGAGAAAGAGTGAGCAGAATAATAGAGGTAGAGGAGGAAGAAGTTTCAAAGGTAGAGGCAGTTTTGGAGGAAGAAGTCCTAATCAGAGGCCTAGTGGTGAGTCTAACCAAGAAGAGCAAGTTGGAGACTCGAGTAGTAGAAGAGGCTACTAAGGAAGAAGGCCTAATGGAAGGGGTGGGACAAATGGATCAGGTAGAGGATCCAAGCTCTCCAATATGAGATGTTATAACTACAATCAGACAGGGCACCTGACATACAAGTGTCCAGAGAAGGCCTCAACTTCTCATGGTGGTGAGAAGAGAACCACTTTGATTCAAGAAGATGCAAGGAGTGTGACATCTCCTAAAGCGAATCTAACATCAAAGATGGGGGAAAATCTGATGATCAAGGGGACGCTGCTCAAGGAACCAGTGTAGGTTGAACCATCTCAAAGAAGGGCTTTGTTTAGAATCAACTGCAAGATCCAAGGTAAGGTTTGTAAAGTTATTATTGACTCCGGTTCTATTGATAATATTATATCTTTGGAAGGAGTGAATAAGTTGAATCTAGAAAAGATACCCCATAGCAGCCCATATAAAGTCAGTTGGTTGAATAAGGGGCAACACATACTCATCAATGAACAAGCATGGGTAGAATTCAGTATTGGGGGGTATAAAGATAAAATCTTGTGTGACATTCTTCCAATGGATGCTTGCCATCTTTTGTTAGGCAGACCATGGCAGTTTGATAGAAAGGATCATCATGATGGAGAAAAGAATGCTTACTCATTCTAAAATGATGGTGTGACTTATAGGATACAGTCATTGGTAGAAGAGGATCCACAACATGTAGGGTCTAGTGTAATGATGGTAGGAGAAAAATAATTCATGGACACATTAAAGGAAGGTGGTGGAGTAGGTTTTTATTTGATTGTGAAGCCTAAGGGGGAAAGAGAGGAAAGTGTGAGGGAAGTAGGACCTAAGGAGGTCAGAGATCTACTTAAAAGTTACAAAGGAGTGATTGCAATAGACATACCTGATTCCCTGCCACCTGTCAGAGATATTAGCCACTAGATAGACCTCATACTAGGAGCAGTACTTCCTAATAAGGTAGCATATAAAATGACCCCTCAGCAGAATGAAGAGATAACAAATCAGATTCAAGAACTCCTAAACAAAGGGATGATAAGGAAGAGCCTTAGCCCATGTGTAGTGCCTACTATTTTAGCCCTAAAGAAGGATGGGAAATGGAGGCTTTGTACCGATTCTAGGGCCATAAATAGGATAACCATCAGGTATAGGTTTCCTATTCCTAGAATAGAAAATCTAATGGATTGTTTGGGAGGGGCTACTTATTTCTCCAAGATAGACTTAAAGAGTGGGTATCACCAAATACGAATAAGAGAGGGGGATGAATGGAAGATAGTATTCAAAACCAATGAAGGGTTGTATGAGTGGCTTATGATGCCTTTTGGTCTTTCAAATCCCCTAGCACCTTTATGAGACTAATGAATGAGGTGTTGCAGGAATTCATAGGGAAATTTGTGGTAGTCTACCTTGATGATATCTTGGTGTTTAGTAAGAGTAGGGAAGAACACTTGAAACATTTGGAGATAGTCTTGAAGAGGCTACAAGATCAGAAGTTAATGATAAACTTGGAAAAGTGTGACTTCATGAAACAAGAATTGATTTACTTGGGCTTTGTCATCTCTAAGGGTGATTTGAAAATGGATTCTTCCAAGGTAGAAGCTATTTTGAATTGGCCTACACCTAGGATAGTAGGAGAGGTCAGAAGTTTTCATGGTTTTATATAAAATTCATTAGGAACTATAGTGATATTTATACACCTATGTTAGAGACCATCAAGGGTGGAGGTAAGGTAAAGTTTGTGTGGACAAAAGAGGCAGATCAGAGTTTTGAAAGTCTGAAGTAGAAAGTTGCCGAGTATCATGTCTTAGTCCTTCCTGATTTCAATAAGGTCTTCACCATTGAATGTGATGCAAGTGGGCTGGCCATAGGGGTAGTGTCAAGCCAAGAAGGCAGACCAGTAGCCTTTTTTAGTGAAAAATTGAATGAAGCTAAGAGGAAGTACTCCTCTTATGATTTAGAGTTGTATGCCATGGTACAAGCTCTAAAAAAATGGAGGCACTACTTGCTTCCTAAAGAATTTATTGTATACACTGACAATCATGCTCTCAGTTTTTTGAATGGATAGGAAAAGCTCAGTCATAGAGACATGAAGTGGGTGGAAAGTCTTCAAGCATACACCTTCATCATCAAACATAAGAAGGGGATAACCAATAAGGTTGTTGATGCTTTAAGCAGAAGGGTGTTGACAGTAGAAGAAGTGTAGTTACAAAGCATGGGTGTTGAGGCACTCAAAGGATTGTATGAAGAGGACTAAGATTTCAAGAAGATTTACAAGGTATGTAGTGAGTTTGTCAATGCTTTCCATAGTGAATTTTCTGATTATACATTTGGACTTTTGTTTAAAGGGAGTCAACTATGTATCCCTAAGTGTTCAATGAGGGATAATATAGTGAAGGAGAAACATAGTGGTGGTTTATGAGGACATTTTGGGCTCAATAAGACCTTAGATCTAGTAAGAAGATTTCACTTTTGGCCAAGGATGCAATCTGATATTAGAAAGTTTGTTGAGTGTTGTATGATTTGCCAGAGAGTAAAGGGGGTCTCAACCAATGCAGGACTGTACCAACCTCTACCCATACCAAACAAACCTTGGGAAAGTTTGAGTATGTATTTTGTGATGGAGTTACCAAAGACAAGGACAGGTTATGACAGTGTGTTTGTTGTGGTAGACAGGTTCAACAAGATGGCTCACTTTATTCCTTGTAAAAATGCTAATGATGCTAGTTACATTGCAGGCTTATTCTTTAAAGAAATTGTCAGGATTCATAGATTGCCTTTGAGTATTGTATCTGACAGAGACAACAAATTTGTGTGAAATTTTTGGAGAACCTTGTGGAAAATATTGGGTACAAATTTGTCCTTTAGTTTAGCCTATCATCATTAGACTGATGGCCAAACTAAGGTTGTGAATAGGTCATTGGGCAATCTGCTGAGATGTTTGA
This sequence comes from Cunninghamia lanceolata, assembly GCA_027924645.1. Lineage (NCBI taxonomy): Eukaryota > Viridiplantae > Streptophyta > Pinopsida > Cupressales > Cupressaceae > Cunninghamia > Cunninghamia lanceolata. Next base: position 3,635,884 of record BSBN01000165.1, on the reverse strand, counting down.
CAAGAGAACATGGAGGTAGTTGGGATGTGGTACTCCCACAAGCAGAATATGCCTATAATGATTCCACAAATAGAAGTATAGGTCTAAGTCCTTTTGAAGTTGTCTATGGTAGTCGTCCTAGAGGAATTTTTGAATTAAGAGATGTTCAAGGGTTGGACAAAAGGAGTGGACATGTTGATACATTTGCAGAGGCTATGAAAGAGATCCATCAACAAGTCAGAGATACTCTACACAAGAATAGTCAGAAGATCAAGGCTAGAGTGGATCAAAGGAGAAGGGACGTGCAATACCAAATAGGAGATATGGTCATGGTTCATCTCAACAAGAACATACTACCCAAGGGAAGCCACAACAAGTTGATGATGAGAAAAATTGGACCTTGTAATATTTTAGAGAAATATGGTCCTAATGCTTACAAAATTGAACTCCTTGATGATATTGCTATTTCCCCTATATTCAATGTTGTTGATCTAACATTATATAGGAGTCCTGATACAGGAGAAGGTACAATAGATTCTATCTGAGACAATGTAGAGTAGGTGTAACATTTACCACCTAAGGAACCACCTAAGACGGAGTGTATCTTGGATAGCAGGATAGCCAAGAAGACAAGAAATATGACCTATTTTGAGAACTTGGTTAAATGGCAAGGACTTCCTGATTCAGAAGCCACATGGATGCTAGAAAGACATCAGAAAGTAGTGTGGTGATTTGCAGCAGTTAGTGTCTAAGAGGACTTGAGACAACTTTCACCCAGGGAATATGGTGCAAGAGCACCTAACAAATCATGCTTTGTGTTTGTAATAAGGTCAATTTGACCAATGTTGTTTTTTTGCAGTTGTTGTTGTTCAGTTTGTAGCCGACCAAGTGAGAACTGGTCAAAATAGGATAGTTGGGGGACACAGGTAGTTTGTCTTCCTCAACTGCTCTGAATCGGTTGGCCTCCCATAGCAGTGGGTTAAAAACATAGCAGAATGAACATTTGGGGGTTCTATTTGGGTCCTATATTCTTTGTTGATGTTCTTGCTAGTATTGTGTATGAAATGTGCTGAAGAACAATAAAGCTCTATTCCATCCATTTTGTGTTTTTTTTTCTATTTTTAAGTGCAATAATTTCTTACTGTGCATAGTAGATTCTCCTTTCAGTAGTTTGTTGTAGAATGGTTCATTGAAGCATTCCACTAGTATGATTCTTGTCAAGATCAGTGGAATGGCTTCATTGTACAAGTATGTGTTTTTGTTTCCTATTTTGTTTTCTTGTTCGACAACATAGAGAATCAAAATGAAGTGTCTTGCATAGTAGATCGCCTAGCATCTCCATGTGCTAGGGTTCGGTTGAAGAGTAGATGAATTGTAGGGTTGTAGAGCTGCTGAAGTCATTATCAGTGAGACCAAGGTCATCAGAAAATTATTTCACTCTTGGATCAATAATAATAGGCTAGTCAAGTGCGGGAAGTCTATCAGTGTATCAGCCTAGCGAAACTGGAGTTCACCGATAGAGTTGAGTCTCACCGAACTTGAAGTCAGAATGCATCGGCACATCAGAAATGACAAAAAGAGATTTGCTGATAGTATCGAGTCTTACCAAAGACAAATGCCATCGGTGCATCAGGAGACAAGTTCAAAGTTTCACCAATAGAAGTGAGTCATACTGACACAGTCATGGTTAAGACAAAAAGGTATATCGATTAAGGTATCGGGGCATCGGCTAAAGGATAGAAGACTTCGCCGATAGAGGTAAGTCTCAGTGAAGGAATTTTCGTGGTCACATCGACGTAAGTTTGATCACAGAGAGACTTAAGAAAGTCATTCCAACCAATGGTTATCTGACCGATCGAGTGTATCGGTGGCCAGTAAGTGGAGTCTTACCGACAGAAAAAAAATTAATTTTGTCTATGTTACCACTGCGTGCTCCCCATCATTAACCTAATATATTTAATCTTCTCCTTGAGCAGAAGTAAAAGATTAAACATTCAATACAGAAAACCCATATCCCAGAACCTCAAATAACCCTTAGCTATTCAGATTCAAAAGAAAAACACACACAACTTGAAGACAAATAGATGAATACTGTTGCAAGTATGAGGTTAACCAGTGTTGTCATTGATGTCAACATACTCATATTGCATTGGTAAGAAGGTTTGGATGAGCTGTGTGTTGAGGATATTAAGAAAAGTAGTCTCAATCAGGAATAGTGAAGAATAGTGATAAGAAGAAGGCAAATGTACTCAATAGGTTGAGAATCAGAGGATTCGGATTAAATGGTTTGTAGATATGAGTCTTGAGATATTCTAGTTAAGATTTTAGAGGTCCGCATGAAGATATGAAAAAGTTGTGATCGGTCAAGTAGAACTAGTTATGGGAGCTGTTCTAGAGTGACAGAGTGTTACAAAAAGGTCCGGTGAGATCTGGATGAGCATTGTTAGACTCTGCGGATTGGAAGGAGTGTTTGGGATGTCCTTGTGATGTGTCTTCTTAGTTTGTACAAAGTTTGGAGGTCCAGAAGCACCTTCTTTAGTATGACAGTGGCGATAGACTGTGTTCTTGAAGTTTCAGATGAAGAGGAGAAGAGATTCTAGTCAGTAGAGGAAGTGTGGATGTACCTGGTTAATCAGGCAAGCTCGTGAAGGTTCTTGGATCATGTTGAGGTTATGTTGTCAGTCCGCATTGGTGGTAGAGCCCAGAATTGAAGATATTCTTCCGAATGAAGTTCTTGCTCAGACTAGCCGACCGGATGAGTTGTTCATCTTGCAAATGTTCTTGTGGTCGCCGACCAGATGTATTAATCATCTTGCGGATGTCCTTATGGTTGATTGCCGACTTAGATGATTGTTCTTAAGTTGATGTCTTGTATAAATAAAGGTTTGTGAGTTCATTTCAAAGTGTGTGGATTAGCGGATGAGAGGGGTATAGCAAAAGAGTGTAGGGCAGAGCAAAAGTATCTCAGGCTAAAATGGAACTAATCTAGACATGGTAAAGATGTCAATCTCTAGTTTAAGTTTGATTCTTATCACTTTGTAGATAGTGTGTCTCTTGTAGGCAGTGTGCCTCTTTGTGAGCAGTGTGCTTGGGCAGTGAGCCCCAATTGGCATGTGCCATTCATTTTTCTTATTCTTCTAATAGAGAATAATCCTTGGGTTAATCACCCCGTGGTTTTTCCCTTAATTGGGTTTTCCACGTCAAAATCTTGGTTTCCAATGTGTTGATGTTTATCTGCTCTTGTGTTTATGCATTATGCTTTCATGGATGGTTAATTGATATGCTATTAACTAACAAAGAAGAATCAAGTGTTTGAAGTAGATGCAAGTTTTTGTACAACTAATTCACCCCCCCTCTCAGTTTTGTGTCCTAGATCTAACAATTGGTATCAAAGCTAAGTTCCTCTGAAAGAAGCTTAACCGCTTGAGGAGATCCAGGATGTCGTCATACAAGAAGGATAGTCCAAAGTTTGATGGAACCAACTTCACTCTCTAGAAAGGTTGCATGAAATGTCACTTGGAGTGTATGGGAAAAGGATACATGGCCATGGTCTCAAAACCATATGTACCTCCACAGGGTGGTTTGACAACTCTAAATGAAATCACAGATGCTGAAAATAATTTGCGGACCAAGGAAGCTCTTCTAAGCGCATTGAATGACTCAGATCTCTCAAATGTTATTGACCTACCAACTGCATATGAGATCTGGACTAAACTGGAACTTCTGTATGAAGGAGATGAGTTTGTCAAGAGTGCAAGGTTGCAAAGTCTGAAAGGGAAATTTGAAAGATTGAAGATGAGAGATGATGAAAATATCACTACCTTTATGCCAAGAGTGAATGAGCTAGTGTGTGGAATCAGGAATGCTGGTGGAGTTCTGGATGAAAATGAAATTGTTTGCAAAATTCTCAGATCCCTTCCTGCTGCCTACAAAATCAAGGTTGCTACCATTTATGAATTCAGAGCCCATACAACTGTCACAAGAGAGCAACTGGCTAGCAAACTAGCTGCATTTGAAATGACTGAGTTTGGAGATGATCCCCCCAAGACTAAATCTACATTCAAAGCCAGTGCCTATGTGAAAGGCAAACAAAGATTTAATCTAGGAGAGAACTCTTCAAGGAAGCCGTCATGGTATGAACAAGCAAGGAAAGATATGGAAGAGGAAGAAGTAGAAACAGCTCAACTTGAAGCCCTCATTGCAAAAAGACTGCCAAGAGGATCCGGTAAGTATGAAGGAAAACTACCCTTTAAGTGCTTCAACTACAATAAGATTGGTCATTTTGCTTCAAGATGTCTGGAAAGATCTGCAAGGTCTAATACCAACAGACAAAGGTTTCAAAAGAACTGCTATTATGTTCATAAAGAAGATGACAATGAAGGAGTAACAGATGATGAATTAGAAATAGGAAGCAAATCTAGAAATGAATGGGTATTTATTACCATCAAGGAAGAAGATTCAATATCCTCTGAATCTGTCAATCATAAGGTTGTAGAAAGAGCTTTGGCTGCCCAAATTGAAGAAAAGGATGATTGGGTTATTGACAGTGGATGCTCTCACCATATGACTGGTGACAAGAACAATTTCTTAGATTTGGAAAAGTATGAAGGAGGAATGGTAAAGTTTGGTGACACTTCTGCTTGCAGTATCAGAGGTAGGGGAACTATTTCTTTTGATGGAAAGAGAAAAACTGGTAATGTACTATATGTGGAAGGATTGAAGCACAATCTTCTCAGTGTTGGTCAGTTAGTGGATAAAGGCTATGATCTCCGGTTCAAGAATGGAAGATGCGGAATCTTTACAAGCTCCAGAACTGAGATTGCATCTAATACTCAAACTAAAGGTAATATCTTCCATCTGGTTGGTTCAAATAAAAGTTGTCTGTTTGTTCAAATTGATCAGAGTTGGCTATGGCATAGAAGGATGTGTCATGTAAATTTTGATAACATCATCAAGATAAGCAATATTCAGGCTGTAAGAGATCTTCCAAAATTGGTGAAACCTACAAATAGCTTGTGCAAAAAATGTCAGGTAGGTAAATAGAGTAGAGTCTCTTTCAAAAGCAAGGATTAGTCCACTACCAGATTGTTGGAATTAGTACATATTGATCCCTGTGGTCTGACAAGAATCAAGAGTATGCAAGGTGATAGATATTTCATGTTGCTAATTGATGACCATTCCCGGATAATGTGGGTTACCTTCCTAAAAGAGAAATTAGAAGCCCTTGAGAAGTTCAAAATCTTCAAAGCTATGGTAGAGAATCAAACCGGACTGAAACTAAAGTGTCTAAGGTCTGATAGAGGTGGTGAATTCACATCCGGTGAATTCATAGACTTTTGTGAGAAGCATGGCATAAAGAGATAGTTGTCTGCTCCTAGGACTCCATAGTAGAATGGAGTAGTCGAGAGAAAGAACCAGACCATCCAGGAAGCTTCTAGGACAATGATGATGGAAGCAAATATTCCTCAGATGTTTTGGAAAGAAGCTGTCAACACTGTAGTCTACACTCTTAACCAAGTTCAAATCAGAAATAATACCGGTAAGACTCCTTATGAACTTTGGTTTGGTATAACTCCTACTGTGAGATATTTTAGAGTATTTGGTAGCAAGTGTTACATCAAAAGAGATGAAGATCTAGGAAAGTTTGATGCTAGAAGTGATGAAGGAATTTTCTTGGGTTACTCCACTCAAAGCAAAGCATACCGGTGTTACAATAAGAGACTGAAAAAGATGATAGAAAGTACAAATGTGAAGGTTGATGAAGGAATTGAGAAGCCCTCAAGGTTTTATGAATATGATGAAGATGATCAGGATGATGCTCTGATTCAAGGAACTCAATCCCTTCCTGAAAGTCAGATTCAAACTGATCTAGTAAATCAGGAAGAAGAGATTTGTCTGAATGAACCTGATCAAGAAACAGCAGTGCAAGAGACTCCCAAAGTTCCAAGGTATGTAACTTTAAATCACTTTGAAGATCAGATCATAGGTGACAAAAGCAAAGTGGTACAAACAAGGAGGAAAATTGCTCAAAATTTAGATGAATGCTGTTTGATTTCAAAGATTGAACCTAAGACAATAAATGAAGCATGCAATGATGAAAATTGGACAAAAGCAATGGAAGAAGAGTTGATGCAAATTGAGAAAAATCACACTTGGAATCTTGTTCCTAGACCTAGAAACAAGAATGTGATTGGAACCAAATGGGTTTTCTGGAACAAACTAAATGAGGTTGGTGAAGTTATCAGAAACAAAGACAGATTGGTCTGCAAAGGCTACTCTCAAATAGAAGGAATTTATTTTGAAGAAACCTTTGCTCCGGTAGCAAGAATTGAAGCAGTCAGATTATTTCTTGCATATTCTACCTTCAAAGACTTCAAGGTATATCAGATGGATGTCAAGTCTACCTTCCTAAATGGTGATTTGGAAGAAGAAGTATACATTGAACAACCGGATGGATTTCAATTGTCTGATAATGATGATATGGTCTGCAAGTTGAAGAAAGCATTGTATGGATTGAAGCAAGCCCCAAGAGCATGGTATGAAAGGTTGGATAAACATCTTGTGTAGATTGGATTCAACAAAGGTACTACTGATAGTAACTTATATTTCAAAATTGATCATGAAAACATTTTGATTGTTGAAGTGTTTGTGGATGATATCATTTTTGGAGGAAGAGATAGTATGTGCAAAACTTTTGCAAATCAGATGAAAAGTGAGTTTGAAATGTCTATGCTTGGTGAAATGAATTTCTTCTTGGGTCTGCAAATTACTCAAACAAAGAAAGGGATCTTCATTTCTCAGACCAAATATGTGAAAGAATTGTTGAGGAAATTCGGTATGGAAGATTTAAAGCCAATGAACACTCCGATGGCAACTGGATGTAAGTTGAGCAAAGATAATGACTCTCCAAAGGTAGATCAGATAAATTATAGATCAATGATTGGTGGATTGTTGTATCTCACTCAAACTAGACCAGATATAATGCAGGCTATTGGTCTTGTGGCAAGATTTTAGGCTGATCCTAGAGAATCTCATGTTATGGCAATCAAAAGAATTTTTAGGTACTTGAAAGGAATAGTTGAGTATGGTCTATGGTATCCTAGAGATCCAGATTTCTCTCTTCATGCATATATAGATGCAGATTGGGCAGGAGATGTGGATGACTAGAAGAGCACCAGTGGTGGAGCATTCTTTTTGGGAAAGAGATTGGTTTCTTGGCTAAGCAAGAAACAAGATGCAATATCTCTGTCTACAACTAAAGCAGAATACATTGCAGCAGCAGGTAGTTGCACTCAAATCTTATGGATGAAGCAGATACTAAGAGACATTAAAGTTGAATATGAAGAGCCTATCACAATTTTTTGTGATAATTCAAGTGCAATTAATATTTCTAAGAATCCGATATTGCATTCTAAGACCAAGCACATATCTATCAAGTTTCACTTTCTGAGAGAACAAGTGAACAAGGATGAAGTCAGATTGGAGTATGTACCCTCCAAGGATCAGATTACAGATATTTTTACTAAACCTTTCCCCAAGGACTCTTTTGAGTATCTCTGGGAGAAGTTAGGGGTCATGGCGCCTCCGATGATGAACTAGGATGCACTGATGTGCATCAGTCTGGTGGATATCACAGTCACATCTTGTGATCCGGATTGATGATGGGGAGATGCTACTAAGGGGGAGCAGCTGGTTTGATTCTGATATGTTACAAGTGCAAGTATGACCCCTTTGCCATTAATGTCAAAGGAGGAGAGAAGACATGTGAAAAACAAGAGGTTGATGATCAAAGGGGGAGCAGTAAAGGAAGAGAAGACATGTGAAGAGTTGTTGCTGATAGGGGGAGCTATGACAGAAAAGAGAAGTTCTTGTCTTGATGGTTTTTCATAGTATATGTTGCCATCAATGACAAAGGGGGAGATTGTTGCAAGTATGAGGTTAACCAGTGTTGTCATTGATGTCAACATACTCATATTGCATTGGTAAGAAGGTTTGGATGAGTTGTGTGTTGAGGATATTAAGAAAAGTAGTCTCAATCAGGAACAGTGAAGAACAGTGATAAGAAGAAGACAAATGTACTCAATAGGTTAAGAATCAGATGATGCAGATTAAAGGGTTTGTAGATATGAGTCTTGAGATATTCCAATTAAGATTTTAGAGGTCCGCATGAAGATATGAAAAAGTTGTGATCGGTCAAGTAGAACCGGTTCCGGGAGCTGTTCCGGAGTGACAGAGTGTTACAAAAAGGTCTAGTGAGATCCGGAGGAGCATTGTCAGACTCTGCGGATTGGAAGGAGTTTTTGGGATGTCCTTGTGATGTGTTTTCTCAGTTTGTACAAAGTTTGGAGGTCTGAAAGCACCTTCTTCAGTATGACAGTGGTGACAGACTGTGTTCTTGAAGTTCCGGATGAAGAGGAGAAGAGATTCCAGTGAGTAGAGGAAGTGCGGATGTACATGGTTAATCAGGCAAGCTCATGAAGGTTCTTGGATCATGTTGAGGTTATGTTGTCGGTCCACATTGGTGGTAGAGCCCAGAATTGAAGATATTCTTCTGGATGAAGTTCTTGCTCAGACTAGCCGACCGAATGAGTTGTTCATCTTACGAATGTTCTTGTGGTCACTGACCAGATGTATTAATCATCTTGTAGATGTCCTTATGGTTGATTACCGACTTAGATGATTGCTCCTAAGTCAATGTCTTGTATAAATAAAGGTTTGTGAGTTCATTTCAAAGTGTGTGGATTAGCAGATGAGAGGGGTATAGCGAAAGAGCATAGGGCAGAGCAGAAGTATCTTAGGCTAAAATGGAACTGATCCAGACATGGTAAAGATGTCAATCTCTAGTTCAAGTTTGATTCTTATCACTTTGTAGATAGTGTGTCTCTTGTAGGCAGTGTGCCTCTTTGTGAGCAGTGTGCTCGGGCAATGAGCCCCAATTGGCATGTGCCATTCATTTTTCTTATTCTTCTAACAGAGAATAATCCTTGGGTTAATCACCCCGTGGTTTTTCCCTTAACCAGGTTTCCCACGTCAAAATCTTGGTGTCCAATGTGTTGATGTTTATCTGCTCTTGTGTTTATGCATTATGCTTTCATGGATGGTTAATTGATATGCTATTAACTAACAAAGAAGAATCAAGTGTTTGAAGTAGATGCAAGTTTTTGTACAACTGATTCACCCCCCCTCTCAGTTGTGTGCCCTAGATCTAACAAATACATGCAATGAAGCATTACTCATATAACATCAACATGAAATTAAAAATATATATGCCAACATACATTCAACATATAACTCATAAACTTATAGTACAAGAGATAGAACAGCCCAGAAAGCTCTATATTATCATTACTTCTCCAAAATTTTCCAAGTCTTCAACAACCATAAAATGAGTAATACAGTTCCATTATATAATAGGAATGTGTACCCTCAACATTTAATACTTTGTCTTTCAAATACAATGGATACAGAGAGGCACCAAGAAGCGTCAAAGAAAAACATTAATTGCATTGAAGGAAAAGAGAAGTGGTTGGCCTTGACAAGCACGCAAAGCTGCCTGGGGATCTGTATCATTATGGTTGGGAGATAGTGGTTGAGTTGTCATTCATGAGGTCTATATCTGTCATGCCACTCACCTTATGTACTTTCAACCAGCCAAGGGAATGAGATGATTTTTGCTACCTTACTATTATGGTTGACATACTGTGCATCTAGGATACTTTTGACATTTTTACCAAATAATTCAAATATAATGTCCACAAGATGCAACCTATCAAGCGTCCAACTTAACACATACAAAGCTGAGTCTCCCTTATCACAACAAGCTAGAATTAACTAATCACCATTATCAATGATTTACTTCTTTCATTTGTTCATATCTTTTGTTGTCCCACCAATTTCTAGAATGTGAGGCAACCACTTCATGTCCTGCGTCTCAATTGCTTGCATTTTATCCTTCAATACTGTATCTAATTTCAATTGATGAGCAACCATGTAAGGCCTGCCCTTGTCTCACTAGTATGTAATGAAGTCATCTTATAGTTCTAGATTTAATGATAAATGAGTTGATTATTATATGATGAAATTTCAAGATAGGTATGTACCTAACTAGGTTATGCAACCTCATTAGACTATTAATGTTGCTTCAACTATGATTGCATTGTGGGATTTGATATTTTGGTTGAGTGTGCAGGATATACATGCATGTATTGACCAATAGGTGGATGTGGAGGAGGAGACATAGAACCACTAGCCATTTGACTATTCCACCTTACCTAACCAGTGGTCAAGTTATCTACCTTGTTCTCTTATGGTATGTCAGTTACCTAAACCTCTTTATTTGGTTTTGAGTCAAAGGTCATTCCGGTGTCCAACTTATTACCTCTTCTTTGGATTGTTTTTGTTTTTGAATCCATGTGGTATGGGTAAACTCGTTAGTGTTTTGTTTCACCTTCATGTTTGCATATTCTCGTTTGAATGTCCCTCCACTTCCTTGGATGTCTTATCGGCTTTCTAGGTATTGTTGTGAGTAACCTTCATGATTTGAAGCAAAGGCAGTGTTGGATGTCTAACTCCTTGTAAGAGGGTCTTGCATGTTATTTTAATGTAAGGTCAAAATAGTTGTCGACCCTTGTGATGAGACCCCGTGCATGTGAATGTTATGTTATGACCTATCGTAATGCTTGCTTAGATATGTCATAATTATTCTTGTGCTTGTATAGAGAAGTCGAACTAGCGTAGCTTCTCTTGTGGTGGGGTTCTTCCATTTTAAGATTGGTTCTGCAATTGACTTCTTGGGTTATAAGATAGTCCATGGGGTAAAAAAAATAAATAGTATCATTTAATCCAAGTATTAAATTTAGCATGGTTTTGTTTGTCAGTTTGCTTTTTATTATATATGTAAACATAATGAGTCTTTGTTCATAAAGTACCTTATGGAGAGTTTAGATAAATTTGTATTAGTAAGAAATAAAGTCATTTAAGTTTATTTTCATGAACTACAAATCCTCTTGTAGCATTTGTATAGAAAATTGTTACTTGAAAAGGAATTTTAGAAATACGCTACAGTTAGTATATCACGCTTAAATTTAATAGTCAACCTTGCTTGTCAAGCATTTTGTTTTATGATAATTATTTATTCATTGGTGCAGTTATAATACTATGACTTATTTTGTATGAGTAAACTATTCAGAATTCTATGACATATTTTAGTATGTGTAAAGATCATACTCTTTTTTCTATGACATTTATCTATTCTATGGTGCCTTTAAAATACTATAACATACCTTAGTATAAGTAAATTATATATATAAGCCATATATATATATATATATATGTATATATATATATATGTATGTATGTATATATATATATGTATGTATATATATGTATGTATATATATATGTATGTATATATATATATGTATATATATTTGCGGCAGTTCTTCTAAAATTCCACCTTTCATAGGGTGGAGTCTGTTAATTAGCCATTAGACTTTTATAGGTGAGCATTTAATGCTCAGGATCATAACCTAAAGTTGATGGTTGACCCTGCCTATCAAGTAATTTTTGTATGATAGTATCCATTCAAAGGTGCCCTTAAAATATTATGACTTACCTTGGTATTAGAAAAATTATATATAAACCAAATATATATAATTATAATTCTTTATGAATTTTGTCACCTTGTTCTAAATCCCTCTTTGTTTTCATACCATGGGGGTTCCTTTTAAAATTTAGGGATTGTATTTTAAAAAAAAAGAGGTTGGTTGAAATGGATAGAGGGGGGGCGCGGTAAAAAGGAGAGGGGAGTCTAGGGTTTATGGGATTGTGGGGGAAAGAAAAGAAGGATGCAGGGGAGATGAGGGAGGCAATCCTCTGTGCAGCAGCTAAGTCTACTCAGGGAAAAATCTTGGCAAGGAAAAAGAACAAAGGAAGGGGGAATGCCTCTATCAGGAAGGACAATACATAATATTATGTAGGTGCAACGGCATGCATCATGAAGTGTTCTGTATGGGAGTTCTGGTTAACGTTGAGAAGGTATTTCCCTTGTTAATTTAATTCTTGCCTTTTTATCTCTACCTTGTTGTATCAAGTGAAAATGGGTGTATGGGAATGGATAAGTATACTCTCTGAATCAGTTGAGATTGGGTGTCAAAGTATGTATTTATATCCTCTTTGGATTTGGGCGTATGGTTATGTATGTGAGTCCTCACTGTTTCAGCCAAGAATGGACATCTGGGTATGTGGGTGATTACTCTTTGGCATAGACATTAAAATGAAGCCTCTTTGTAAATTTATTCATGTTTCTGCAACAAAATAAACATTGCTTTTTCCTCCTTAGCACTATTTAGTACTATGAAAGGAGTGATGAAAATCAGGTTGTATGTTTGTGTGTGAACCCAAGCTTGCAAATCTTTGTGTAGTGGCATTCATGACGTGCTAGTTGCATTTAGATCAAGTGATTACCACAGCCAAGTTGTACTACCATTCACGAGTATTTTTCTTATGTATATTTCCGACCAGCATCCATTACTTAGCAAGTGCAGAGAGGGTTATGTTAGGTAGCCTTGTATAGAATCATCAACTACCTCTTATGTGCTCACAATGGGTAGATTTAGAAAGGGGGTTCGAACAAGTTGTGTTTGATGATCTTTGTTTGGAGAAAGGATGGATACATATATATAGTATTAGCTTCAAACACTCTGAGCTATACAACATAATCAATGGTTGGAGATTATAATGGCTCCTAAAGCTTTTTTATTTATAACTACTTTGCTAAGTATTCAAACTATTTACATATTTACAGATTTAAATAATAAAATTTTATTAATCAATGTTTATCTAGAATAGAAATATGTCATGCCCACTTTTACCGAGTGGTCATGACATGAGAAAACACATGTCATGCCCACATTGCCCATGTGGTCATGACATGAACCACCAAAAAACATTTCCACATACCCCTAAAACCCCATCACACAAGGTGGGGAAAGAAGACAAGGTGCGGATAAACATCCATGACACCCTGTCAGGTGACCCAAACTAAGGGATGCAAAATAATAAAATGTTGATACTAAATTCAATGCAAGAAAGGCAATTCAAACATCCATTTCAAATAGAGTTATGATGAATCATGCATAAGTAGATGTGATACAAATTTGTTCTTCCTATCATTAAAAGCATTATGAGAATATTCTAGACAAAAGATTTGAACCCACTACTAAAACATATCATAGAAACATAAAGAATGTACATATATCCCAACCTCTAGTAAATACAAAAAATAATAAAAGATATAACCATAAATTGATTTCTTTGACAAAAAGAGTGGACCTTACATCAATGATAATTAAATCAAAAGTAGATGAGATACGATGTAGTCCACTCTAACATACAAGTACATGCTGAGAAGTTCTAGGTGGAAATGATCTAAACCAACTATAAACATAACATGAATTTGTTAAAGAGTATGCAAGATAATTAGCATATAGGTTAAATTAATGGTGCATAATCAAGGCCATAACAAGAAGTAATTTTCCATATAGAGAAAGAGTCAATATATAATTCTAATGATAATATAATACATTTGTGAGCACGGGAGAGTCATGCTCCAAGAGTTAAATTACAAGACTAAAGTAATGCAACATAAATTATATAACCATTGAAGTGCCCCAATGGCACTCTGAACAATCAAGAGAACATCAGGGATATAGAATGAGGGTCTCACCAAGTCTTCAAGAAAATTTGTTTGAAATAGAGACCAATGGGGGATGTTGCCCACCTCCCAACCATATTGCCATCATCGAGTGCAATGGATGTCCATTGTGCCCTAGGCAGCCCCTGAGCTACAGAGAGGGGAGATCATGGGACCACTTCCAACAAGACTAAACTCGCACATAATAGGGTCTCAAGGAGGTCATGTTCATCCACAAAACATAAGACATGAGTCTCACACGCCCAACATACCGACAAGGGAGACATAAAAGGACAAGGGAACTCAATGCACTACAAACACATAGGTATAGTTCCAAACCAACATTTAACCATAAGGACACTCATATCCCAAACAAACAGGAGTAGGTAAGGAGGCTAATACAAAGGACACCAATATATTTAATTACAAACATAACTTTCTCTATAAAAAATCTCTATACATGCTAAAATGCAATACTAAAGAGGGGAAAACCCCAAGGAAACAAAACATGTCACTAATATATGCAAGCTCAACTAACATTTTCAAAATAAGGGGGAAGCACAAAACCACAAGGAACTACAACTATTCACCAACAAAATTTTTTTATTTAGATTTATATGTTGTAGGGAATATTAAAGGTTTAGTGGTTACCAATGTGGTAGAAAAAGGAAAGACTCCACAAGTCAAAAGAGAGTTAGGATAGTTACTAAAGCTTCTTAGCAACCAACAACTAATTATATCAAAAGACTAGGATAACTACCCAAAATTATCTATTCCTCATAATTTATTAGTCACCAAAATGTTTATGTTTATTACTATTTTAGATAAACATTGATTAATAAAATTTTATTATTTAAATCTGTAAATATATAAACAGTCTAAATACTTAGCAAAGAAGTTATAAATAAAAAGGATTTAGGAGCCATTATAATCTCCAACCGTTGATTATGCCGTATAGCTAAGAATAGATATCATGAAACAAAAGTTGTTTGAACCCCCTTTCTAAATCTACCCATTGTGAGTACATAAGAGGTAGTTAATGATTCTATACAAGGCTACCTAATAGAACCCTCTCTACACTTGCTAAGTAATGTATCCTCGTAGGAAATATACATAAGAAAAAAATTGGTGAATGGTAGTACAACTTGGCTGTGATAATCACTTGATCTAAATGCAACTGGCACGTCATGAATGCCACTGCACAGAGATTTGCAAGCTTGGGTTCACACACAAACATACAAGCCAATTTTCATCGCTCCTTTCATAGTACTAAATAGTGCTAAGGAGAAACAAGCAATGTTTATTCTACTGCAAAAACATGAATAAATTTACTAAGAGGCTTCATGTTAATGTCTATGCCAAATACTAATCACCCACATACCCAGATGCCCATTCTTGGCTGAAACAGTGAGGACTCACATACATAACCATATGCCCAAAGCCAAAGAGGATACAAATACATACTTTGATGCCCAATCTCAACTGATGTAGAGAGTATACTTATCCATTCCCATACACCCATTTTTAGCTGATACAACAAGGTAGAGATAAAAAGGCAAGAATTAAATTAACAAGGGAAATACCTTCCTAATGTTAACTAGAACTCCCATATAGAACACTTCATGATGCATGCCACTACACCTGCTTAATATTCTTTGTTGTCCTTCCTGGTAGAGGCATTCCCCCTTCCTTTGTTCTATTTTCTTACCAAGATTTTTCCCTGAGCAGGCTCGGCTGTTGCACAAAGGGCCGCTTCCCTCCTCTCCCCTACGTCCTTCTTTTCTTTCACCCATGATCCCATAAACCCTAGATTCCCCTCTCCTTTTGACCATGCCCCCCTCTATCCATTTCAGCGTCCCTCTTTTTTTTCTAAATACAATCCCCAAATTTAAAAAGGAACCCCCATGGTATGAAAACAAAGAGGGATTTAGAACAAGCTGACAAAATTCATAAAGAATTACAATTATATATATTTGGTTTATATATAATTTTTCTAATACCAAGGTAAGTCATAATATTTTAAGGGCATCTTTGAATGGATACTGTCATACAAAAATTACTTGACAAGTAGGGTCAACCATCAACTTTAGGTTATGACCCTAAGCATTAAATGGTCACCTATAACAGCTAATTAATAGACTCCACCCTATGAAAGGTGGAATTTTAGAAGAACTGCTACAAATATATATATATATATATATATATATATATATATATATATATATATATATATATATATCATGATAACAATATATATATGGCTTATATATAATTTACTTTTA
Source organism: Cunninghamia lanceolata (assembly GCA_027924645.1). Lineage (NCBI taxonomy): Eukaryota > Viridiplantae > Streptophyta > Pinopsida > Cupressales > Cupressaceae > Cunninghamia > Cunninghamia lanceolata. Next base: position 3,619,931 of record BSBN01000165.1, on the reverse strand, counting down.
CTAAGGGTTGTTGTAGTATTTTAAAGTCACTATAGGATAGATAAATGCCATAGCAAAAAGAGTATGATCTTTACACATACTAAAATATGTCATACTATTTTGAATATTATACTCATACAAAATAAGTCATAGTATTATAACTACACCAATGAATAAATACATATCATAAAACAAAATGTTTGACAAGCAATGTTGGCTATTAAATTTAAGCTCGATATACTAACTGTAGCATATTTCTGAAATTCCTTTTCAAGTAACAATTTTCTATACAAATGCTACAAGAGGATTTGTAACATGAAAATAAACTTAAACAACTTTATTTCTTACTAATACAAATTTATCTGAACTCTCCATAAGGTATTTTATGAAAAAGACACATTATGTTTACATATAATAAAAAGCAAACTGACAAACAAAACCATGCTAAATTTAATACTTGGATTAAATGATACAATTTATTTTGTTTACCCCACGAACAATCTTATAACCCAAGAAGTCAGTTGTAGAACCAATCATAAAATACAAGAACCCCACCATGAGAGAAGCTACACTAGTTTGACTTCTCTATACAAGTGCAAGAATAATTGTGACATATCTAAGAAAGCATTACGATAGGTCATAACATAACATTCAGATGCATGGGGTCACATCACAAGGGTCAACAACTATTTTGACCTTACATTAAAATAACATGCAAGACTCTCCTACAAGGAGTTAGACATCCAACACTACCTTTGCTTCAAAGCATGAAGGTTACTCACAACAATATCTAGCAAGCTGATAAGACATCCAAGGAAGTGGAGGGACATTCAAACAAGAATACACACACACAAAGGTGAACCACAACACTAACGGGTTTATCCACACCACATGGATTCAAAAACAAAATGGATCCAAGTAAGAGGCAATAAGGTGGACACCGATATGAACTTCAACTCAACCAAATAAAGAGGTTTAGGTGACTGACATACCACAAGAGAACAAGGTAGATAACTCGACCACTAGTTAGGTAAGGTGGAATAGTCAAACGGCTAGTGGTTCCATGTCTCCTCCACATCCACCCATTGGTCAATACCTATATGTATATCTTGCACACTCAACCAAAACATCAAATCCCACAAAGCAATCATAGCCAAAGCAACATTAATAGACCAATGAGGATGCATAACCTAGTTAGGTACATACCTATCCTAAAATTTCATCATATAATAATCAACTCATTTATTATTAAATCTACAACTATAAGATGACTTCGTTACGTACCAATGAGACAACGATAGGCCTTACAAACCACATCCTCAAATTTCTTCTACATACTTGGTACCAATTCCATCTCAGGAGGGGCATTTGGATCATATTTAGAGCACCTGAGAAAATCTCTAACTTTCACAATTGTTGGTAGCCACCTGGTCTTCATAGTTGATAACCTATGTTTATCTAATTAATGCTTCTCACGTGCTATCCTTAATTGGGAGTAAGACCTATGGGTCTCCTCCAACTTGGCCAATATCTTGTTAATCCTACACTTGATTAAATTTGTAGTTACACCCTCCACTTTACTTTCTATTTCTTCCTTTAACTTTTTATTCTTCTCTTTCAGTTCCTTTATTTCTTGAAGTAGGGGTTGTGTGTCTACTAGTAATGACTTTGTAGTTTGTATAATTGGAGGGGTTTGAGATGGACCAACTTCCAATTGAGGTTGACTGTTAAGAGTGTTATGTCTAGCCATTGCTCCTGTGTATTTCTCTAATAATTCATTGTACTCTTTCGATAGTTTGAGTGTTGTTGCCTCTGCAAAATGTGTTGCTTTTACATTTAGGCTAGCTTCCTAAGGAGCAAGGGTGTCTGACACCCTCTTGATGATTACATTACCAGTTCATTAGAAATAGAATTTGCATATTATTGAAGGGTAGGCCTTATGACTCTTGTATTCATGCCTACCTGCCTGTTCATTAGCCCACTAAACAGGGCTACCGGGGTAGGAGGGCCCTCAGGGTGGGTGGGAGGAGGAGACACCCAGGGTGGGTGGGAGACTATATTTACCACCCAACAACAACCATTCCCTCCCACCCTGGGGGGTTCTATTTAGCCCTAACTCCTCCAAACCTACCCTTGGCTTCTTATCATTTGGGTCTAATGCCTAGATAGCCAAGGTCTCAAATCTAAGGTTAAAGATAGTACAATGTGATGCCTTTTTGGCATGCTCTCCACTTACATTTGAATCATCCCTGGCAATTGTATCAAATGCAATAGCATCTGATAGCGTCCAATGTTGCAATAGTAGAATGTTACTTCTCTTCACAAGTACTCTCCCTTCTTCAAGAGTCATGGAACTGATGTCCTTGGTCACTTCACCCAGAACCCTTCTTGTGACAACATCATATTCCAAAAGGTCTACACCACATTTTGCTTCTTCTATCCTTTTCTAAAATTCTTCACTCCTCATTCTTAACACATAGGATTTAAATTTTGGAGTAGTAATGAATGCATCATCGGACATAAACTAATTGCATGCTACCTCCCTCACATCTTCTATGTCAACCTCATTGTTGACTATGGACCTTGTCAACCTATTCTTTGGAGAGGCATATGGTGCTATCCTTGGGGGAGAATGTAATTGGTGTGGAGGCTCTAGGACTTGTTCCTCTACTACTTCCTTCTCCAGATTCACAACTTCTATCTCTTCCTCTATTTCAAGGTCAATTATTTTTGTTTTCTTTGGGGCAGGTGCATCATGGGAGTCAAGGGAATCTTTTCTAACATACTTTCCCCTTGAATTTCTTGGTTGATATGTGGGCCTCTCCTCACCAAGAGGTGCTTTAGCAATCAATTCATCTACTTTAGCAAAGAACATTTTTATTCTTTCAATGGGGTCTTGAATCTCAATGAAAGCCCCCTAATATGCAGAGTTGGCATTATTTTTCCTTTTCTCTGCTCCCATTATCAAACTCCATTTATTTATCAAGAAATACACTTGTTACATTGTTTAATAATTTCTAATAGTGTCCTCATCAAATAGGACATGGTGTGGATATGCAGACCTGTTGACTTTATGCCTTGTGTCATGAATGAAACTTTCAAGATCAAAGTACCTTATTCTCTCCATATCCATCCTATAACTTTGCAACATGAAACCAATTTGGTCCAAGCCACTCTTATCAATTATACTAAAATCATGAAGTCTCAAAGATGTTGGGATAAGAGATCCTTTCTTATGCTTTCTAAAATGTTCTTTATCTACTTCATTCAGTTTTCTGATGATCTACATAAATGCTATTCTCCTGGGTACAAATTTTGGTAAGGAGTAGGGTGGAGCCTCAAACCCATAGATTCTAATACAAGTTGTGTTTTCATGTATAAACCAATCTCCCCAATTGTGATTGATCTTCAAATGAGGGGTTCTCTCCATTAGTCTCAAAAAATCCTTTATCTCCTTTGATATCCTATCTGTAGCTGACCCTAGGAATCCCAACACTTTTCTCACAAAATGTTCTTCAAAAGTGACATAACTAGAATACTTATAATGTTTATCAAGCATGCAGGTCCACATCTAAATTGGCATGGCATTGCCTTCTACATCAGTCATTCTTAAGTACAATTATTTTCTCTAATGGCCAGACAGACAAGATAGGATCATGTGGCACATTAATGAATACCAAGTGAATTTTACATGGGGAGCCGGAGTGTACATATTGTTCTTAATAGCCACCATCTACTTATGCATCCTTTTTGACAAATAACCAACATAATCATATGGCTTCTTGGCTCCATAGTCTTGAATATACACTGCCATCATCATTAAAGACACTGACATTCTATCTAATGCATCTCTCCTAAGCACATGACATAAGCTATGATAGTTATTAACAAAATATTCAATGAACAGGTTGCATCGGAAAGGTTCCTCTTTTGTATCAAGGATTTTGATCAAGGCTCCATCAACCCCCTTTAATCTGTGCTTGGCTAAGTTATGAGATATGTATGCATACCTAAGAGTTTTGTATTTTTCTCTAAAGGCATTCAATTCTATAGCATTATTGGTAGTAGGATCAAGATTGAAGATAGTAGCAATATAGGCCTTTGTGAACCTAATGATAACATTGCCAATACCAGACAAGACAAACATGGTCCTAGGGTCATACCTAGTTGCTATATCTCTCATCAAGTCTATGTTTACGAAGACATCAGGGCATATCACTTTGGCTAAGTCAAGTGTCCAAGCATGGAAAATTAGGGCTCTGTAGTCAAGTCACTTGTGCCAATGCTCAAACAGACTCCAAGTAGACACAGGGATCCTAGCATCTTGACAATCTACATAGAGGTCATATATTTTGTCATTTTTGCCAACCTCCCCCAAATTTGTCAAAGGTCTCCTAGATGATCTAGGACACTGAATCATGATATCCTCATCCAATCTACATTTTGAGGTCAAATCTTGACCTAACTGACTCATTTTATACTTGTGCAAGCAACCTAGGGTTTATGCACTCAACAGCTTCCCTAAATACCTCAAAAAATACTTATAGATAGAAAGACCAAGTGCAGGGGAGAGATAATAACTTACTATTTTTTTGACATTGTAGAGGCTCGGAGTTGCTTCTCCTTGCTTGTTTTGGCAATTCTCTGGCTCTAAACGTGATTGCTCCTTGAAAAATGACATGAAATACTTTGAATTAAGTTGTTATAACATTGAATTATTGTACTACTCTCTATATTAATAGAGGTCACAGCAACCATAACTCTGCTCATGCCATATTCATTTGAAAATCTTCTTTGTCTACAAGTTTGAATTTGGACCATTGATCATTTCATGCCTTTCTAAAATCCACAGCTTCGATACATTGACTAGATTTGACAATCTTAGTCATCTTTGTTGACAAGTCATCACCCAATGAAAATGAGCCAACTCATCACAACCTTCCCTGCACATTATGTCATCCTTAGCCCGGATTGAATGCATGTCACCTTTTCATAGCGTCATAGTAGGGGAAGGTCCACCAAATACCTACTGCATGATAGTGCAATATAACATCCATGCACCTTTTATATACTTACTTTTCAATCAGTGCATGCCACGTGTCATCATCTCACTACCTCACAACAAATATTCCTCCTTGAAAGATTTTATTGCACTGGAGTGCAGCAGTTGGATTTTAAGCTTGCTGTGTGGACCATTAATATTTGACATGTGGTGAAGGGAAGTTGGCTGAGGCAAGATTCCAAAGTGAACACTTTATAAGAAAATGTTACTAGACAGGTGGTATCTTGTCACAACATCGTGGCTGGGTACTAACATCACTTGATATGCTCCACGATGGTACAATATTCACTTTATAAGACTTTAGGACATTTAAACATTGATTTTACTAGTGGTAACAAGTAACAACTAGGCTAAGGGGTCGGTAAACTCACTGGCTTAAAGACTTAAGGTCATGATTTAAAGGATCGACAATCGGCTATAAATAGTCAACACAAGAATATAACAATAAAGTGCATGACCTAAAGAAAAGAGACAAAGGATTTTCAAGATTAAACACTTAGATATTTTTTAAACCTAAAACCCTAAACCTAAAGGGGGGAACCACCAAAAACCACCAAGAAATATTCCACATCATCCATGCAACTTCCCAAAATATTCTAGCATCATCAGAACCTTTTAGAACACTACCACCACATACAACTAACGAACACAACCATTCTATGTAACCAATCAAACTACCATAGATAATAACTCATGAATCCATCCTTGTGGAGAATCTAAACACAAACCACTCTAAGGGCTGTTAGATACAAAAAACATTAGCATGTTCCCAAATCTAAAAGACTAGAAACCTCAAAACAGAGAAATACGGAGCAATTGCATTTCTCGCAGACAACCTTCTTCATAGTTAGACATAGTCAGAACATATATTCCACTACCGCATGATCCAAAATCTAAAACTCTAGATATAACACATCTGAACACCTCTAACCATCATATCTCAACCACAAAAGTATATCTTCAACTATGAAGAAATGCGGAGCACAACTCTAAACACACATTTGTCACACTACACATTCTTTTATTCAAATTTTCTCAAAAGTACTTGGAAACCAAGTGAACCATCTACATCAACAACACTAAGAACACCTTCTTAGCATCATCAAACACTTTTTCATGATTACTACACTAGAGGTTGACATAATATGACATTAAATCATAACACATCCAACATTACCAGCAAGCTCCAACTATACTCAATCTTCCAACAATCTCTGCACACAAAGGGTTGATATCAATGACATCACTAATGAAAACACAATCTTCCAACAAATCTAATGCTAAGGGTTGACATTAATGACAACACCAACAAGCTTCCAAAAATCTCCCCCTTTGTCATTGATGGAAACACCAACTCTTTGAAAAACCATCGATAATAAAAGAAACCAACAACTCTGCAACCAGCAGCACTCCCCTTGACTGGAGCATCTCTTACTCTTCATGTTGGATTCAAGGACAACACTAAGAGGGGGGGTGAATTAGTGTTGTATAAATTTTGAAACCTTTTTGTATTTCTTAACTTTCAAGGCACAAAGAGAGAAAGTCATCAATGATTTGTTACACATATGCACATAACTAAGAATAAAAGGAGTGAACAAAAAACTCATGAGAAAAATATTAACATACACACATATAGATGAAAACAACATGAATCATGACACAAGTTTTTGCACGAGTGGAAAACCCTCCTAGGTAGAAAAACCACTCCAAAATTGCCTCACCGGATACATATAGGTCTCACTGACCAGGCAAGCCTCACTGCCTACAATATGTGTCTCACTGACAAATGTAAGGTCTCATTGACCTACAAGCCTCATTGACATATTGTGCCTCACTAGAAAACACAATCACCATTAGAAGAGATAAACAAAATCAAAGGGTTACTCTATTTCCATTCAATTCATTATTCCATTTTTACATAATACAAATAGATTTCTCTGTGTGTGTCTTTAAACGACATCTGATGCACAATCAATTCACCTAATCCAGTGTATCTCTATACAAACAATTGCATGTTGTCTTAACATGGTTCAATATGTAATTTTGTTGCATAATGTCTTCATCCTTGTTTGATTTATTCCTGCATAAACATAATCTCATCTATATTTTAAAAATATGTCTTTATCACTGCATTTTGATTCACTCAATCATTCATCTGTATCATCAAATTATCTTCATCAATTATCTACCTAACAACAACATCAAAGCACCTGTGATGTCATTAAATATCAGATGACCTTTCACATTCTATAAAATGATTTCCATCTTTTCTCAATGAAGATCCTGCATAATTGACATTAAGTCCTTTCATCTTCATCTTCAAAGCTTGTTTATATATATATTTATCTTCAAAAATTCATTTTGTCTTCAATAACAACATGCATCTACAAAACTTAAAGATAACTCTTGACTTTTCTTCTCTCTGCATATTCATCTCATATCTACAATTTATTTTCAAAAACTTTACATAAAAAAACTTCAATATTTCATTTTTGCCCTCATAAGAATAACCCTTCATATGCACTTTCATATTCATTATGTCCTGTAAAAATCTTCAACAAAATTCCAATTAATTTCCTTCTAACTCTTCATATTCTGTGTACTTCAAAAGCCTTTTTCAACTCCAATCTGTAAAAAACACTCTTCACCAAATTTGTTAATCTTCATCTGCAAGAAAACCTTTCATATTCCTTTTCAAAAAATTCTTCAATAAATTTCAATCTTTCTATCTATAAAAATAAAAAGAAGGTTCTCCAAGAAAATTTTTAATAAATTCAATCTGCCTCATAAAAATAATATCAAAAAGACCTTAATACATCTCTTAAACTTTCCAAAATCAAGATTTTCAAAAAACAATTTTTGTTTAATTATATGCCTCCTTCATAATAACCTTCCATGCCATGAGAATAGAAATAAAACTCCATAAAATATCCAAAAATATTTGCCTTTTAAAAAAATACCAAAAAACCCTTTGCGAACTCCACTTTATGTGTTGTCATAAATAGATGACATCCAGGTGGCCGTCAATTTATGAGTAAATAGAAAAAGTTTCTAAATTTAAAAGCCATTGATTCGCTTATTCATGCCCACCCCACTTTTAAATGTGACCATCGATCATGAACTTGGAGCCCAAAACATATGGGGGAGACTGGTTTTATAGGTTGAAACGTAAAAGGGGCTAGTTATGATATATGTCCTTATAACCCTTGAGCAGGTCACTTTAAGTGACATAACTTGTGATAGTAGGTCAACAAGCAAATAAAACAAAAAGTGCAATTTATTCAATATGGGCAGTGAAGGGCATAAAAGATGTGATTTGATTTAAGTGTTTTAAACTTAATACAATACCTTTGATCACATACATGTGATTCATCAAAGCCCATATAAAAATAATGCCTTTGAAATGATACTACTCTGTCATAGCATACCTCTGACATGAAGGCTCATACTACTCTGCCACAGCATACCTCTGACTATTGTTAAGACATAAAGGCTCAAAAATCCATCTCAATGTATGAATGAAGACATGTATGAATCAAACATGATTGTGAACTGAAGCATGGTGAATGAACTAAAATGAAGGTTCTGCACTAACATCTCCACAACGCTTGCAGATTTCACATGAAGAACAACTCAACTCTTCAACTCAAATATGAACATCATTACAAGAAAACTCTTAAATAAGAATGATATCTTGAACTCCTGAAGTGAACATCTGACATTAGGACCATACCAACACCATGACAACCTAAAATCCTCTGAAGACACCTCAACATGATGAAAATCATGATCTTATCAACCTATGTCAACCTGCAACAACAAGAAATCATCTCCATCTATGGCAAACATGAAGCAATCAACCTGTAACAACCTTGAGGCACATCAACAACAATATATCACCAACAACCTTGTATTGAGGCATATCTTGAAAGCATAATATATGATGATGAACACATCCTGTAACATCAACTATAAACAACCCTACAAGAGCATATGAACTATTTATGATGATGACATTCATAACATAATGATCCTGATTGAAGACCACATCTGAATTCACCTCAACCATATGAAGATCATGATGAACACCTGAAACATGACATCTTATCATATGAAGAGAAAACACAAGAACACAAGAACACATCTTGCCATATGAAGACTCAACACCTTTTTGACACCAGTGACAATCAATCACCATCAATTTCTCCCTTTGTCATTGATGGCAAAACTTCATGACTCAATCTCTTTTTTTATGCTTGTGTTTGGTGTTTTGACATCTGCATCTTGAACAACATTTCAAACTTGAGAGCAACAAGACACTACATATTTGAAAACATACATACTGAAGTACAATACCACTTCTTATTATAAAACCACTTATGAAGATGAAGACTGACACACTCCTGATGACATCACATGTGATTGAAGTACAAAATTTTCAAACAAATAATCTCTTCAATCATCAAGAAAAATTTGAAGTATGATTATGAAGGCATAAAAATTGACTCCTTTGATATGAATCATATGAACTTGAACTTCATGCAAAGACCACACCTTTCACCAATAAAAATCAGCACAAATCACAATCCATGATGACATGATAACTAACCAAGAGATGTTCTTGCCAAAAACTTCCACGATAGAGACAACATGGACTTTCAACCTACAACCAATTTATTCTTGCACACCCCTTTTTAACATGATAAAGAATGAAAACCATCCTGAAATGAATGAAGGCTATCTTGATGAAAACCATCCTCCTGTTTCTGTATAAGACACTATTTACAACACCATGTCAAATCTGATATAAATATAACCACTATCAATACCTTTGCAAAAACAAATGAATTGACTTATTTCATTTGCAACTTCCTCAACCAACACATTCTAACATCTGAAGAGAACTCCTTGAGTATACCCAAGATCCTGTCAATCCATATTCAAATCAGGCCATCAAAATTGCACATCAAATTCTTCCTGCAACAACACTATTCAAAACCAAATGTAGAGATAAGTGCTATGAATTTACTTTTTCATTTTCAGCCTCTTCATCCAACATGTGCTAAAAGCTCCTTGAAAACATCTTAAGCTCTTTGTCATGACAATCAATACTTCCACAATATCAAGATCACATTGAACTGCAACACCATAACAACTCAACCTTTGTAAGTATCAACATTATATGAAGTAGATATAAATAAGATCACCAAGTTACTCAACATCATCAATCTCTTTGTGCATTGAACTCCTAAACATTCTTTCAAAATCTTATTTGCATACTGAACTAAAGATCACCTATATCACTGTCACATACTAAATACCAACATTGTTAGGAACACCATCATCAACTATATGAATTTAATTTCATAAGGTTGCTAAGAATAAACATGACAAGATCATCATAATGACAAGCATCAAATAATCTTCAATTGAAACTTCTTGGGGTTAATTGATAGAGCATTGGATACCTCCCCCTTACTTCATGCTATGTTATGCAACAGATGAAGTGACTTGTGCAAGATGCACAAGCTTGTGATCTATCTTCTCTTGTTTTTGTTTCTGCTTCCAAACTTTTACAGGCTCTTTCAGTTGAAAAACTGAGTCATGAAGTTTTTCCACCAATGACAAAAGGGGAGATTGATGGTGATTGATTGTCATTGATGTCAAAAAGGTGTTGAGTCTTCATATGGTAGGATGTGTTCTTGTCTTCTTGTGTTTAGTCTTCATATGATAAGATGTCATGTTTCAGGTTTTCATCATGATCTTGATATGGTTGAGGTGAATTCAGATGTGGTCTTCAATCGGGATCATTATGTTATGGATGTCATCATCATAAATAGTTCATATGCTCTTGTAGGGTTGTTTATAGTCGATGTTATAGGATGTGCTCATCATCATGCATTATGATTTCAAGATATGCGTCAAGACAAGGTTGTTAGTGATATATTGTTGTTGATGTGCCTCAAGGTTGTTACAGGTTGATTGCTTCATGTTTGCCATAGTTGGATATGATTTCTTGTTTGATTGTGCATTTTTGGGGGTGTGAATCAAAATGCAATGATAAAGACATATTTCAAAAATACAGATGAGATTATGTTTATGCAGGAATGAATCAAACAAGGATGAAGACATTATGCAAAAAATTTACAAATTGAACCATGTCAAGACAATATGTAATTGTTTGTACAGAAATACACTAGATTAGGTGAATTGATTGTGCATCAAATGTCATTTGAAGGCATACACAAAGAAATCTATTTTGATTGAATGATTTTGTATTATGAAGAGATGGAATAATGAATTGAATGGAAATAGAGTAACCCTCTAATTTTGTTTATCTCTTCTAATGGCGATTGTGTTTGCCAGTGAGGCTTGCAAGTCAATGAGACCTTACATTTGTTAGCAAGACACATATTGTAGGTAGTGAGGCTTGTCTGGTCAATAAGACCTATATGTAGCCAGTGAGGCATGTTTTTTAGTTAAGCCAGTGAGGTAGTTTTGGAGTGGTTTTCTACCCCAGGAGGGTTTTCCACTCATACAAAAACTTGTGTCATGATTCATGTTGTTTTCATCTGTATGTGTGTATGTTAATATTTTTCTCATGAGTTTTTGTTTACTCCTTTCATTCTTAGTTATGTGCATATGTGTAAAAAATCATTGATGACTCTCTCTTTTTGTGTCTTGAAAGTTAAGAAATACAAAAAGGTTTCAAAATTTATACAACACTCATTCACCCCCCCTCTTAGTGTTGTCCTGGACTCTAATAAGTGGTATTAGAGATAGGTTCCCTTTTTGAAGTCTAATAGGCTCAGGTAGGTCCTATTAGTAGAGTACCATGGGTAAGTGCAAAATAAATAGAGAAAAGAAAATTGTCAAGTCTTAGACTAGTCAAAAGTCTCCATCTTGATCAAATTCAAAGGTTGATATGGAACCTAGTGATATAAATGTTCCCCAATTTGAATCTAAGGTTTTAGGAGCTCCTTTCTTTGATGGTCCAAATTTCTCAGTTTGGTGTATGAGAATGCAGATTTATTTATCCTCTTTAGGATATGGTGTTTTGATGTCAGTTGAGAATGGGTATTGTGTTACTGCAAATGACAAAGAAGCTCTTGAATGTAATCATATTGCAAATAAGGCCATATTATCGGCTCTATCTAATGATATTTCTTGTAAATTTATGCACTATGTAATAGCTCAGGATGTGTGGAAGGAGTTGATAAAAATTTATCAAGGTGATGCACCTGAAGAAGAAGACAATTTGTTAGCTGAGAAGAATGAGAATGATGAAAAACTTTCACATGAAGGAGATAAGACTCAATCAGAAGATCACATTATGTGTGATGATGAACAAGAGTTTGAAATTGATATAGGAGAACTTATATATGCTCTGAGTGAGCTCAAGAGATATAAAAAGGAGTACCAGAAAATAGAATTGTAGTTGCAACAAGAAAGAGACTTAAAAGACAAAGCACTTTCAAACCTTGAAGATACTAGAAGTCTGATTATGGATTTGAGGAATCAAGTAAGTGAATCATATAATTTGATTATCATTAAGAAAATAGAGGTTGAGGAAGCTAAGAGGATAACTGATGTAACAAAGTTTGAGTTGGAAGCTAAAACAATTGAATGTCAAAAGCTTGAAGGAAAGATAGTCTCTTTAAGAAAAGATCTTGAGGAGGTTAAGAAGCAGTTGGAAAAGAATTTGAAATTTGAAGAGAGCACAAGCAATTTACATGAGTTGCTTGGTAAACAAAAACTACATGGAGACACTACTGGGCTTGGCTATGAAAAGGGACAGTCTTCAAAAGTTAGAAAAACTACAAGTAAGAAAATAGATTTGAATTTTGAAGATGAGTTTGGAAAAATGAACAATCAAAGGAGAAGAACTACTTCTATAAAACAAGCATACATGTACAGGTATAATTATTCTTTTAATGGTTATTGTTATACTTGTAATCATTTTCGACATAAAGCAGTTGATTGCAGAAAGAATACTAATCTTGTATGTTTTAAGTGAAATGCTTTTGGTCACAAAGCATATAGTTGCAGGTTGTATGGAAGAATAGGGTTACCTAGTTTGATTGGTTTGAAAAAGAAAAAGGTTGAAAAGGCTTGGAAGAAGAAAATTGAACAAAAGAAAGAGCCTATAAAATTTTGGAGAATAAAACAATGCAAAGAGAAGACAAATTCTAAACTTGTGCATCTTACACAAGTCACTTCATTAGTTGAATAACATATGGCATAATGTGAGGGGGAGTTGTTCATGTCCTATCAATAATCCCCAAGAAGTTTCAAGAAGAAGATTGTTTGTGGTTTGTCAATATGTGTATGTAAGTGCCACATATGATTAGTGGTAAGAAGTTCAAGGGCTCAATTCACAAAGAGTTTGGTGATGTTGAATGATTTGGATTATAATTGATTTGGTTTATAAATGATTCTATCTTTGTCATATCATTGAGTTGTCTTGGTTTTGTAGTTCAAAGTGATCTTGAGTCTATGGAGTATTGGTTGTCATGGAAAAGAGATTAATATGTTTCCAAAAGGATCTTATCAGATATTAGCATGTGTTGGCTTAGTTGGCTGAAAATAAAATATTCAATTCATAGCACTTAACTCTGCATTTGATTTTGCAAAAGTGTTCTTGCAAGAAGAATTTCATGGGCTGATTTGTTTGATAAATTCAAGAAGCAACAAGTCTTATTGATTGAAGTATGTTTCAGATTTCGTTTTGTAAATATATTAGATTTGAGATTGTATCGTAAAAAGTGTCTTGTGCAAATACAGGAGGATGGTTCTCATTCTTTATTATGTTAAGAAGTGTAGGCAGGAGTAGATTCATTGTAGGTTGTTGCAGATTGATTGTTCTTCTAAAAAATGGTCATCATGACATCATGAGTCAAATTCATATATGTCATTCTTCATCTTGTCAAAAGATGAGATCAGAGGATCTCAATAATGATCTATGCTTTAGAATGAAGGTGTGTACAAATTGTGTGCTTCTAGTTTTGAAGTGGTATCAGGTATGTGCTTCAAGTTATGATAGTCTAGAGATTCTTATGACATTGATGGTGAGCCTTGTATTTCATCAAATCAGAGGCAAGTAAATGTCTTGGATCATATTGGCAAGTGATAATGATAATATTCAAGTACTAGTTGGTATTGTATCTTCTCTATTTCCTTTCTGTAGGATTGAGTGTTCTTGTTGTCACTATCATGAAAGTTTTGGGAAGGTCTTCTCATGAGTGGTCATCATGTGTTGTGGTAAGAAATGGTATAGTGCAGTCTATGGGCAGCTTATAATAGTGGTTTGATGCTTGGTTTGGTATGCTTTACTTGGTGTTTGATGTCTTGTTGCTTTCAAGTTCATATGGTTGTTCAATATGCAAGATGTACAAGAACAGAGCTTTCAAGACAAGTTTTAGGACAACAAATTGTAAAAGTGATCAGTGCCTTAAATTTTTTAGAAACTAGTGGTATTAATGATTTGGGTAAGTGATATCTCAATTCTTGGTTGGTATGAAAGATAACACGGTTAGTGATAGTGTTTGTGATCCAAGAAATAAGTAACCAGTTGGTTGATATCAGTATAATTTGCTAGTCTCTTGCTAATGTTATTTATGAGTTAATTTTCTCAGGGGGAGATAATAGTCCTTGTCATCAGATGTCAAAAAGGGGGAGAGAAAGAATTTGCGTCATGTAGTTTTTCCATCAATGACAAAGGGGGAGATTGATGGAGATTGATTGACATTGATGTCAAATAGGTCTTGCAGGTTTACAATGTGTTGGTTTTGACAGGAGTTGTTCATGTTCATCTTCATGGTTTGATTTGATCAGGATATCTTCATGTTGTCTCAAGATGGATACTCATGTTTGTTATTTATATTGGTTCATATTTGATCATCTTGTTTATGACAGGATCTTGGGTTCATATTTGATCACAATGCATGTTCATAGGGGCAGCAAGATGTTTAGTGTTGTTCAAGATACAAGGTAAAGTGTCATGGTGATAATGATCAGCAAGGTAAGAAAGACAAGGTTTAGATGTTGTCATGATTATACTTCAAAAGATAAGAACATGCTTCATATGTTTGTTCATGCTTGATGCAGTCCATATGCTTCATACTTCATGCTTCACAGGTTATTCATGATGAACTCAAAGAAGACCTAAGTTGGTTTTTGGGTTGTTGATGCTGCTCAAGACAAACATATTCACAATTGGCATTGATATGGTATTGATATTACAAGAGTTGAGGGTAGTAGATATGGTAGTATTATGAGGTTTAGAAGTTTACTTTGATTTGGTGATAGTCTCAATGATTTTTGCATACATCTCTGCCAACATTGAATTTTTTTTAAAGACCCAAGCTTTAATTAAAAGTTAAAATCTTTAAGTCTAAACCTCTATTTACTTTATCTTGTGCTTGGGCTATGTAAGTTGCGCTTTATTTTATAAAGTGAAGGTGACCTGTTATCACAGGTCAGGTAACTTAAGATGACATGTTAGAGGGGTTCTTAATCATTTGCATGACTGGCCCTCTCCTTTTAATTTCCTTATGAAGCGGTCTCATAAGCGCCAAAAATATTTTGAAGTTCTTTAATTATTTTTTAAAAGGCCATCGAATGACTTTGGAGCCATCGAATTTCCTTCATTTAAAGTGGAGATAGTTTTTTTTTTTAATATTGAATATGCTTAGTTTAAAAAGCATAAAATATGCGATGGAGTTTGAATAAGCCATAATTATGGCTTTGTTTTTAAATTTAGAAAATTTGTTCTTATCTCCTATTTTGGCGGCCTCCTTTATGACATAAAAGAAAGTCAAAAATTGCATTTTTTTAAAAGGAGAGTTTTAGGGAGATTTTGTGGGAGATTTTTAAGGAAAAAATAAAGGTAGTTTTAAAGCATTTTTTTTTAAAAAGGAAAAATCTTTTCATATTCCCATGACATTGGAAGATATAATTGAAAGTTTCAAAGATTTTAATTAAGAATGTTTTTTTTCCTTCTCTAATCATGTTGAAGAAGATTTTTTTGTCAAAGGGGTTTTGAAAAATGAAGGTGAAGAGGATCTAAGAAAATTTTTTAAGGGCAGAAGAATGTTTTCTTTTATGCAGATATTTGCAGAGAGCAAGGAAGATGAAAGGAGTCAGAAATTTTTTATGGGAAAATATTTTTGTCTTTTTGCAGATGGAGATCATGTTTGAAAGAGATTTTATTCTCTCTAAGGGCAGATTGAATAGAAGATATATTTTACAAAGGGAATTTGAGATTGAAGAATTTTTGAAAGAATTTTTTTGAAGAGTTATTCTTTTGCAGATAGAGGAAGATAAAAAGATTGATGAATATCATTCATGAATTTATAGAGAGAATTATTCTTTGTAGATTGATTTGAAGTTTTTATTGCAGGAGAATGATATTTTTTTGAGAAGGTGAAAATATATATATAGAGAAGAAATACATATATGATTTTATTTTTACAGATGGAGATCATGTTTGAAAGAGATTTTATTCTCTCTAAGGACAGATTGAATAGAAGATTTTTTAATGCAGGGAAGTTTGATTTTGAATATGAAGGGTCATTTGTAGATACATTATGGATGAGGACAAAAATGAAATATTGTAGATTTTGTTATGTGAAGTTTTGGAAAAGAATTTATAGGTGCTTCAACAAGATTGAGGAAGATGAAATAATGTGATTTTCGTTTCAGATGCAAGGTCAAATTAACTTTCTTATAGGTGTTTTGATTTTTGGGGGTGTGAATCAAAATGCAGTGATAAAGACATATTTTAAAAATATAGATGAGATTATGTTTATGCAGGAATGAATCAAACAAGGATGAAGGCATTATGCAACAAACTTACAAATTGAACCATGTCAAGACAATATGCAATTGTTTGTATAGAAATACACTGGATTAGGTGAATTGATTGTGCATCAGATGTCATTTGAAGACATACACTATTTATCTCTTCTAATGGTGATTGTATTTGCTAGTGAGGTACAGTATTACAGCGAGGCTTGTAGGTCAATGAGACCTTACATTTGTCAGTGAGACACATATTGTAGCTAGTGAGGCTTCTTTGTAGCCAGTGAGGCTTCCCTGGTTAGTGAGACCTATATGTAGCTAGTGAGGCATGTTTTTCAGTTAAGCTAGTGAGGTAGTTTTGGAGTAGTTTTTCTACCCTGGGAGGGTTTTCCACTCATGCAAAAACTTGTGTCATGATTCACGTTGTTTTCATCTGTATGTGTGTATGTTAATATTTTTCTCATGAGTTTTTGTTCACTCCTTTCATTCTCAGTTATATGCATATATGTAACAAATCATTGATGACTTTCTCTCTTTGTATCTTGAAAGATAAGAAATACAAAAAAGGTTTCAAAATTTATACAACATTGATTCACCCCCCCTCTTAGTGTTGTCCTGGACTCCAACAAGTGGTATCAGAGTCAGGTTCCCTTCTTGAAATCTAATAGGCTCGGGTAGGTCCTGTTAGTGGAGTACCATGGGTAAGTGCAAAATAAATAGAGAAAAGAAAATTGTCGAGTCTCAGACTAGTTAAAAGTCTCCATCTTTATCAAATTCAAAGGTTGATGCAGAACTTGTTGATAGAAATGTTCCCCAAGTTGAATCTAAGGTCTCAGGAGCTCCTTTCTTTGATGGTTCAAATTTCTCAGTTTGGTGTATGAGAATGTAGATTTATTTATCCTCTTTAGGATATGGTGTTTTGATGTCAATTGAGAATGGGTATTGTGTTATTGCAAATGACAAAGAAGCTCTTGAATGTAATCATATTGCAAAGAAGGCTATATTATCTTCTCTATCTAATGATATTTCTTATAAAGTTATGCACTGTGTAAGAGCTCAGGATGTGTGAAAGGAGTTGATAAAAATTTATCAAGGTGATACACTTGAAGAAGAAGACAATTTGTTATCTAAGAAGAATGACAATGATAAAAAACTTTCACATGAAGGAGATAAGACTCAATCAGAAGATCACATTATGTGTCATCATGATCTTCATATGGTCATGGTGAATTTAGATGTGCTCTTCAATCAGGATCATTATGTTATGGATGTCATCATCATAAATAGTTCATATGCTCTTGTAGGGTTGTTTATAGTTGATGTTATAGGATGTGCTCATCATCATACATTATTCTTTCAAGATATGCCTCAAGACAAGGTTTTTGGTGATATATTGTTGTTGATGTGCCTCAAGGTTGTTAATGTGATATACTACTCTGTCACAGCATACCTCTTACATGAAGGCTCATACTACTCTACCAAAACATACCTCTAACTATTGTTAAGACATAAAGGTTCAAACATCCATCTCAATGTCTAAATGAAGACATGTATAAATGAAACATGATTATGAACTGAAGCATGGTGAATGAACTAAAATGAAGATTATGCACTAACATCTCCAAAACACTCACATATTTCACATGAAGAACAACTCAACTCTTCAACTCAAATATGAATATCATTACAAGAAAACTCTTAAACAAGAATGATATCTTAAACTCCTAAAATGAACATCTGACATTAGGTCCATACCAACACCATGACATCCTAAAATCCTCTGAAGACACCTCAACATGATGAAAATCATGATCTTATCAACTTGTGTCAACCTGCAACAACAATAAATCATCTCCATCTATGGCAAACATGAAGCAATCAACCTATAACAACCTTGAGGCACATCAACAACAATATATCACCAACAACCTTTCCTTGAAGCATATCTTGAAAGCATAATGTATGATGATGAGCACATCCTGTAAAATCAACTATAAACAACCCTACAAGAGCATATGAACTATTTATGATGATGACATCCATAACATAATGATCCTGATTAAAGACCACGTCTGAATTCACCTCAACCATATGAAGATCATGATGAACACCTAAAACATGATATCTTATCATCTAAAGACCAAACACAAGAACACAAGAACACATCCTGCAATATGAAGACTCAACACCTTTTTGACATCAATGACAATCAATCACCATCACTCCACACTCTTTACCCCTGCCTTACAGACTTCTTCTCCCCCTATTTGATGTTGTTATATGGAGCCTAATTAGACTCAGAGGTTACTTTTTCCCCACTTTTATCGGCGCGGTTTCCCCCCAAATTCCTACGGGGTCAAGGGGTAGCGGCCCTTGCAGGGGTTTGGGGGTAGTGGGGGTTATTTTTCATTGACCAACATAACAAAACCCTATTTTTGTAACTGACAAAAAGCTTGATAAAAGCAGCTAAGGGTTAGGGTTTTGATATATTGTATTGTAGCATTTTGCAGCGGTATTGAGTTGCAGGGATTGCTGATTGTAATCAGTTTGATTTACTAGATAATAATATTGGACTCTCTATTTGGTGGATGTAGCCCGAGTTTGGGTGAACCATGTTAAAACTTGTCTCTCACTATTATTAATTCTATGTATTTCCATTTCTCTATTTACTCTTTATTTGCATTTAACTGATATCTTCTGTCAGCTAACCCTAACAAGTGGTATCAGAACGGGTTGTGTTCGATTATCGTCTGCAGGAAAGTCTCATGGTTGAGTGGGAGCAATGGTGGACAAGGGTAAATTGAAGGTTGATAAATTCAATGGGTAGAACTATCAGTTATGGAAGATGCAGATGGAGGATTACCTCTATCAAAAAGATTTAAGGAGGCCGTTGGAAGGAGTAGCCAAGAAACTGGCAACAATGTCTGATGAGGATTGGAATCTTCTTGATAGAAAGGCACTGGGAACCATTCAGTTGTGCCTAGCAGCATCAGTGGCATTCAATATAACGGAAGCGAAGACAACAGATGGTCTGATGAAAGCTTTGGCTAAATTGTATGAAAAACCCTCAGCCTCAAATAAGGTATTTCTCATGAAGCGTTTGTTTAATTTGAAAATGGTTGAAGGTGGATCTATGACAGGTAATTTAAATGAATTTAATATGATTGTCAATCAATTAACTTCTGTAAATGTAAAATTTGATGAAAAAGTTAGAGCTCTCTTGATATTATGGTCATTGCCTGAAAGCTGGGATAGTTTGGTAATGGCAGTTAGTAACTCTGTTTCTGGTTCAAATACCCTAAAATTTGATGATGTTATTGGTGTTATACTGAGTGAGGAAATTCGTAAGAAAAGCTCAAGTGGATCCACATTAGGTAGTGTTTTGAATGCAGAAAGTAGGGGCAAATCAAAGGAGAGAGGAAAAGGTTCTGGAGGTCATGGGAAGTCATGAGGAAAATCAAAGGACAAAATATCCCAAATCAGAGGATAGAAGGATTGCTGGAACTGTGGGAAACTAGGTCATCTGAAGAAAGATTGCTGGTCTCGAAAAAATAAAGGAGACAAACAAGAAGGTAATAAGGAAGCAAATGTGGTAAGTAACAAATCTGAAGATGATGCTTTGATTCTTTCCCTAGATAATGCTGATGATTCATGGGTTTTAGATTCAAGGGCCTCATTTCATGCTACGCCCCATAGAAGTTATTTTCTTGATTATGTCCAAGGGGATTTTAGGCTGGTTTATTTAGGAGATAATGAACCCTATCAGATTGTTGGAAAGGGAAAAATTAAGATTAAGTTGCAGAATGGGAATCATTGGCTACTACAAGAGGTAAGGCATGTTCCAAGGCTCAGTAGGAATTTAATTTCAGCAGGACAGCTAGTTGAACAAGGTTGCATTGTTACATTTACTAATAAAAATTGGAAGGTTTCAAAAGGTGCCTTAATAGTAGCAAAAGGTGTGAAAGTAGGCACCTTATGTCTTTGTACAGGTCATATTGTTCCTTCTACTTTAGCTGTTGCAGAGAAAAAACAAACAGGTTCAGGAATAGTTGTTGCAGGTTCGCAGGAAGAGACTGAAACAGTTGCTCAATGTTCTGAGACAATGCTGTGGCATAACAGACTTGGGCATATGAGTGAAAAAGGTATGAAGGTACTTCATTCTAAAAAAATTTTACCAGGTTTAAAATGTATTAATATAGATTTATGTGAAAGTTGTGTGTATGGAAAACAAAAGAGAGTCAGTTTTCTCAAAGATGGGAAGCAAAAGAAAAATGAAAAGTTGGAGCTTGTGCATACAGATGTATGGGGACCAGCTTAGGTATCTTCTCTCAGTGGCTGTTGGTAATATGTTACATTCATAGATGATGCAACTAGGAAGGTCTGGATTTATTTCGTTAGACAAAAATCTGATGTATTTGAAACATTTAAGAAATGGAAAAGCTTGGTTGAGAATGAGACAGGTAAAAAATTAAAATGTCTTAGATCTGATAATGGTGGTGAGTATTGCAGCAAAGAATTTGAGGATTATTGTTCCTTTAATGGAATTCGTAGGCAAAAAATGGTTCCAGGGACTCCACAAGAAAATGGAGTGGCTAAACGCATGAATAGGACAATAATGGAGTGTGCAAGGACCATGAGATTGCATGCTAGGCTGCTTTTAAACATGTGGGCAGAGGCTGTCAACACTGTTGTATATTTAATTAATAGAGGTCCTTCAATTCCTTTGGGCTATGGTATTCCAGAGGAAGCATGGATAGGTAAGAAAGTGAGTTATTCTTTTCTCAAAACTTTCATATGTGAAGCATTTGCACATGTAGATTCTGAAAATAGAACCAAGCTAGATGCAAAATCAAAAAAGTGTACCTTTGTTGGATATGATATTGATGAATTTGGTTATAGGCTTTGGGATTTTGAAAATTATAAAATTGTGAGAAGCAGGGATGTCATATTTAATGAGAAGGTGTTGTACAAAGATCAGTTGCAGCAGCATGAGAAGAAAGAGAAAGATTATGTGGTGCTGGATGATACTCCAAATAGTGATGTTCCAATGGTTCCTCATGCTTTGCAACAGTAACCAGAAATACTACAAATTCTAGTGAATGTTAGACGGTCAACAAGGATAAGTAGACCTCCTGAAAAGTTTTCTCCCTCTTTGTATTCTATTTTGTTAATAGATGCTGGTGAACCAGAAGGGTATGATGAAGCTATGCAGGTGGATACATAGGTTCAGTGGGAGCTTGCAATGAAAGAAGAAATGGACTCCTTGCTGAAAAATCAGACTTCAGAATTATGTAAGTTACCTGCAGGTAAAAAGGCTTTACCAAACAAATGGGTTTACCGGCTGAAAGAGGAAGATGGAGGTAAGAAAAGATTTAAGGCCAGGTTAGTTGTAAAAGGATTTTCACAGAAAAAGGGCATTGATTTTGATGAGATATTTCCTCCGGTTGTCAAGATGACTTCTATTCGTACTATTTTAAGTATTGTGGCTATTGAAGATTTACATTTGGAACAGCTAGATGTGAAAACTACCTTTCTCCATGGTGAATTGGAGGAGGAGATATACATGGAACAGCCCCACAGATTTGAGGTCAAAGGTAAGGAGAAACAGGTGTGCAGATTAAAGAAGAGTTTGTATGGCCTGAAACAAGCACCTCGACAATGGTATTTGAAATTTGATAGTTTTATGGCTGAGCAAGGCTACAACAGGTGTAATTCTAACCATTGTGTTTATTTTAAGAGGTTGGATAATGACAGCTACATTGTTTTATGTTTATATGTTGACATGCTTGTAGCTGGGTCTAACATGGATGACATAAGAGAGTTAAAACATCAGTTAGCATAGTCATTTGATATGAAGGATTTGGGGGCAGCAAAACAAATCCTTGGTATAAAAATTTGTAGAGATAGGAAGAACAGAAAATTGACTCTATCTCAGGTTGCTTATGTTGAAAAGGTGTTGCAGAGATTCCATATGGAGAATGCAAAAGCTGTCAGCCCACCTTTGCCTAGTCATTTGAAATTGACTAAGGAGATGTGTCCTAAGACACAAGAGGAGGAAGAGAAAATGTCCAAGGTACCATATGCTTCAGCTGTAGGAAGTTTAATGTGTGCCATGGTATGCACGAGACCAGGTATTGCACATGTTGTAGGAGTCGTCAGCAGGTATATGAGTCATCCTGGATTGGAGCATTGGAATGTGGTAAAATGGATTCTCAGATATTTGAGAGGTACATCCAATAAACATTTATGTTTTGGGGGCTCTAATGCTAATTTAGTAGGTTATGTAGACTCAGATTTGGCAGGAGATATTGATACTAGGCGGAGTACTACATGTTATGTCTTTACTGTAGGTGGAAGAGTGATGAGTTGGATTTCTAGGTTGCAAAAGGTGGTTTCTTTATCCACCATAGAGGCAGAATATGTAGCTGTAACAGAGGCAAGCAAGGAGATGATATGGTTATAATCTTTCATGGAAGAATTAGGCAAACAACAGGTTAATTATTATTTGTATATAGATAGCTAGAGTGCCATACATCTTGCAAAAAATTCTGCCTTGCATTCAAAGACCAAACACATACAATTGAGGTATCACTTCATTCGGTCAGTGTTGGATGATAGACAATTACAGTTGGAAAAGATACATATAGATGATAATCTAGCGGATATGTTTACAAAGGCAGTGTCAAGGGAGAAGCTGAGCTCCTCTTCAGCTTTGGTTGGTCTTCTCGACTGAAAACAACAAAAATAGAACAGTAGAGTCCAGGGTACTTATTTCTAGTGGACGCTACAGGGTCAATGGTGTTATGATCAATCTCTAAGTGGGAGATGATATGGTGTGGAGTATGATCAGTCTCCAAGTGGGAGATTGTTGTTATATGGAGCCTAATCAAACTCAGAGGTTACTTTTTCCCCACTTTTATCGATGCAGTTTCCCCCCCAAATTCCTACAAGGTCAAGGGGCAGCGCCCCTTGCGGGGGTTTGGGGACAGCACCCCCAAGATGGGGTCAAGGGGTAGTGGGAGTTATTTTTCATTGACTGACATAAGAAAACCCTATTTTTTGTAACTGACAAAAAGCTTGATAAAAGCGGCTAAGGGTTAGGGTTTTGATATATTGTATTGTAGCCTTTTGCAGTGGTATTGAGTTGTAGGGATTACTGATTGTAATCGGTTTGATTTACTAGATAATAATATTAGACTCTCTATTTGGTGGATGTAGCCTGAGTTTGGGTGAACCACGTTAAAACTTGTCTCTCGCTGTTATTAATTCTGTGTATTTCCATTTCTCTGTTTAATCTTTATTTGCATTTAATTGATATCTTCTACTGGCTAACCCTAACACTTGAGAAGTTTTTCATTCTCCATTGAACACACTCTCTCACCATGTGTTTTCTAGACCAACTTTCTTGTACTATGGTTTTTCAACCACTCTCTCTCCCCATTTGACATCAATGGAAAAGGGCTATAAAGTCATCCAAATCTCTTTCCTACATACTCACACTTTCCTCTTCTATATTGGATTTTTTTCTCCCCCTTTGACAACACTTCAAAGATAAACAATTTGCATCTCTCTCACATCTGCATACACCACTTCAGACAACACTTGCAACACCAGCAAGCACATGTTCTCTCTCCACTTCTCTCACATTTCTGTACTCTCTCCTTTTAGGGCATAAAATATTCTCCATATGAATGCATCAACCAACAATACCACTACCTACTGTAAGAGTCAAGGTGACTCAGCAAGCCAGGATCACCTACAATCAAGACAACCTTCCACACAAAGATGAATAGAGAAGATGCTAAAACAATGAAGCAAATAATCTATACAAAGATCATATGAAGTTGTATCAAATACAATGTGTGAGCCTTGCTTATAAAGGCAAGGTGAGCTAGAAGGTGGAGTGAAAGGTGGAGTGGAAAGTGGAGATATTCCTACAACATGTTCCAATTAGAGGATGATAACCAATTGCACATGTGGAGGATAAGACAACTCATTCCAACTATCAACAACTTAACACACAACTAGACTCAACTAGACATCTAGAAGACTCACTATGTCAACTTAACATGTGTGAATTATGTGTTCACACCAACACCCCCCCTTAAGTGCAACTTAGGGAGTAGTTGACTAAAACAAAGATGCAATGATGGATGGGTCCTGGCTATTAGGCCATATTAGGTACCCATGTACAACAAATCTCAAGTGGAGAAAAGGAGAAAACCTATGGGACAAAACTCCTCTCCAAAAGTGAGAATGCAGAAAACAAATGAAAGATGTAATGGAAGGAGTACTCAAGACCCCCCAAGGACTACATCCAACACATATATACAATCAATTACCCCCCATAGGAGAGTACGTGTGAGACTATAGGTCCCCCCCATAATGAAGTAGCTCCTATGTTGATGGTGAATGCTAGAAGAAGAATATTGAAGAGAATCCAAAGCCTGCAAACAACATTCTTCTCCTTAGGAAGAAACAAGTCCAAAGGCTGATGTTGAAGAAACTCCATCTCAAGGTATGAGGGAAAAAGCCTCATGATGTATGTTGTCTTTGAAAATTGCTCAAGTGTCCACATGTCACAACCAAAAGATGTCACATAATTAGGTGTTGCATGCCCAATCAAAGAGTGTGACAATCCAAGACAAGATGAAAACTCAAGAGCATCAATCTCCAAAGACAAAGTATCCTCCGAATGATGCTCAGGATACTCCAACTCAATGTCAAATTGTGACAAGTGAAGAGGAGAAGATGGTGCCTGCTCAACTGAAGTAGAAGAATCAACTCCTTCAAAGAGGAGATGAATGTCATCAATGATGTCCTCCAAGTCATCAAGATAGGACTCACAAAACAAGTCTGCAATATCTATCAAGTACTCATCCCAAAAACCTATATCTGGAAGACAAACAATATCCTGCTCAACTAAAGTGGATGAAGCGATGTCAATGCCAATCTCTGAAGAAGCAAGAGAAGGAGGAAGCTCAAAACTAGTCTTAGGAACTAAGGTAGATGCCAGAACACCAAGGTTCAAGTGACCAAACTTCTCCTTAGAAACATGATTCACACTTGATGCATGAGTGTGAATATCAACCAATGGATCTACATCATCATCAGAAACAAAATGGGAGAAAGTATAAAGGCGAGATGCATGATTAGCCATCCCAACAGTAATGATATCTCTACTCTCCAAGTCCTATATGATCACTAAATCAAGAGTGAACTCAACTGTCTTCCCTGCACCACAATGTGTAATATGGTAAATGGAAAGGAGATTGGTTGTCAAGGAAGGTATGCACAACACATTATTGAATGTATTCTGACCAACATCAATATTTCCTTTACCAGTTGCATGCATGTATGTATTGTTACCCATCAAAATAGGTGGTGAAGTACATGACTGAAATGATGAGAACATCCCTTGTGAAGATGCCATATGATGAGAAGCTCCAGAATCAAGAAGCCATCTCTCTAACTATAGACTTGTTGAAGCAAAAAATGCTTTTCCTTTTCCTTTGTATGACCCATTAGCAATACCTGTTGTCCCTGTAGATGTAGATGATGATAGTGACGAAGAAGAAGACTTGGGTAAAACCATTGTTGATGAAGAATACTCAATGTTATGTTTTTGAAGAAGTTGTGACATCTCCTCAAAAAAAATTTCATAACATTTAATCTCATCATGACCCAATTTCTTACAATAAGAACACTTTGGCTTCTTCTTCTTATTGGACTCCTCTTTGGAAGAAGAGTTGGGGGTTTTCTTTGATTCTTTTTCTTGCTCATTAGACTTTGAATCCTTTTGTTTCTTTCCCTTATTATGTGAAGCCTTAGGATCTTTTGTGCTTTGTGTTGCAACTAGAGCCTGTTTTCTAGGAGACTTCAAAGTGCCCAT
This sequence comes from Cunninghamia lanceolata, assembly GCA_027924645.1. Taxonomy (NCBI): domain Eukaryota; kingdom Viridiplantae; phylum Streptophyta; class Pinopsida; order Cupressales; family Cupressaceae; genus Cunninghamia; species Cunninghamia lanceolata. The sequence goes on along the minus strand of BSBN01000165.1, from coordinate 3,593,196 downwards.
GTGTAGTAGCTTGGCTTGTTCCCTAGTGAGTTGTGCAGCAAACTCCTCAAGTGAAGGCATAGTAAACTTACTACCAAAGGCATCCATTGTAGCATAAAAGGTAGAAACATAAACTGAATATGTAGGACCTAATTTTGTAAGAATAGATAGAATCAATTGTTCATCTTCTTTCTCAAGACCACTTTGTTTGAGTTGCAACCTGGGAGACTTAAACTTAGTGAAGAAGTCTTCAATTTGATCAAAGTCTTGAGGATTAAGTGCAATTATCTCATTTTCCAATTTGAACCTTCTTATCTTATCTTTCTTGCCAAATAGATTGTCCGGTGTTGTCCATATCTCATCTGGTGTAGTACAAGACTCAACATGAAATGTCAAATCTAGAGAAATAGCAAGACAAAGTGTGCCAAAAGCCTCATCTCTCTTATCTGACCATTTTCTTCTCTCGGTAGCACCTATGGGTTCAGGATCTGTGCCTAAAGTTATTCTATGTAACTTTTGTTTATACAACACAAACTCCATGTTTTTCTTCCATTCAATATAATTATATGGAGTTAAAAGTGGAAATTGAGGCACATCCATGATGAAAAAGAAAGACAATAATACAACAACACCCCTTTACTATGTAAGAGAGCCCCCCCAATTTGTTTGTGGCACTTTATACTTAGTGCGATTTACAATTGTCCATAAGGGACCAAAATTGGGAAAATAATGAAATCTCTTAAAAAAGAGATTTGAGTGGGTTTACAATCACTCATAATGATGTATTACAACAAACAAATCCTCTTAAAACAAATTTCACCTTCTCAAGTATCAAATTATCCAAGTTATCACTCAAATGTCAAAAAACTAACAAATGAAATAAAAAACACTTCGACCAAAATCTAAGAAAAGTGCATGGATGGTTGTGTAGAACTCGTCAATACCTTTCCAATGCTGCTTGAATCATGAAAATTGGAGATCGTAGCAAAACGTTATGAGCTCGGGAGCCAAAAAGGAAGATTTGTCTTTGACCTGCAATAAATTCTGCCAAATAGAAAAATGAGAGAAAAATTCTAATACCACTATGAAGATCTTTCTATCATCTTTTCAACAATATCTCGTTTGCCCAATTTTGACACCGTGGGCAAAAGTTGTGCAAAAAAGAAAAAAAGCCCTACTTTAGGACTTTGAGGGGCAAAATTGGCCCCCTGGTAGAATATTCTCTCCAAATGTCAGAATATGCTCCTTGGGTGAATGAATATGATGCATTCACCAAAAAACCACCAATGAGAGAAAAAACTGCCAATTATGTCGAAACCACTGACATTGGGCAAAAAACACCGATTAGCAGAGAAAACTGCCTTTGGTTTTCCAAAACTTGCTCTTTGTGCAATACGATCGTGGGGGCCCGAGCCTAAAAAGGCTCCACACTATACACACCATTGTATAAATAGTGCTTGACTGGTGAGGAAAGTCTTTAATTGTCAGTCTTGCAAAACATGTCGTAGGTTACGATGAATGTATTTGCCAACAAATGTGGAGAGTCCGCTGAGCAAAAAATGTAGATGGCCACAACAATAAAATAGTCATTGTTATCACTTGTGGCACTCTGATTAGGAAAAAACCACTTGTGAGGGGGCGAAAACCACGGATCTTGATTTAAAACCACCTGTTCCGCAGATATGAAGACCGCTCACTGCAGTGTTTGATTGCCGATGATATATCAAATGCTGACCATGATGTTTTTAGATGCCGACTGAATGATAAATGTTGGGATGGAAGACTGTGATCACCAATGATTTCTATTGCCCTAACTGTTAAATGCCAATTGTGGAAATATTCACAGAAACCGTCGATCGACTTTTATGAGACCGCCTGAAGAAGAGTGTCAATGGTGTACATATGGCTGCCTTCGCCAAATGTTTAAAGGCCTGCTGACAAAACTTGCTGTCTATTTTGTTGACCGCCGAGGTTGGAAGAATATAGACCTCTAGAAATTCAAAGAAGCCTGTCGTGAAAGTGTAGACTACTTGAATGAGGTGGATCTGTAAATGTCTTAACTACAAGGATGTAAGGCTTAAAACCACACAGTTGTGTTAGAATTCCACAAATGGAAGTAAATAGCCAAAGACTACCACCAATATATATTGAATGCCTGCGGTGGAATAAGGAACATGATAAAAACAACCTCTTCTTGCAAAGGATTTTGGTCGACGATTGTTATTTAGCCACCAAAACCAATATCTTGACAGCTAAAATAACCCTTACTGCCAGATATATAGAGTCTGCCAGATTTGGTGGAGATCTGCAGATGTTATGTATAGCTGCCAGAAAATGACAAACACTGAAGGTTTGAAGACCACGACCACCGGGGTTAGAAACAAACTGCTGAAATGATTTTGAAGATCATCCAAAACAAAATGATCGCTAGATGCATGATCCGAAAAGCACAAAGATCTTGCCAGAAAAGGTAAATCGACTGCCAATGATAACAATTGTCGACAAGTTTCTGTGGTATAAGATTTAAACTACTAGGAGAAGATTTTGTGAGGGCAGTTGGTGGATCAAGGTGGCGCTGACTATTTGAACAGCACTCACTGGTGGTTTAAACACCCCCACCTTGGAGAGTACCCTGTGACAGCAGCTACAACTATAACAGGGTACAATGTACCCTATCCCAAAAAAACTCCCCACAAAACAAATTTAAACCAACGAATAAAAAGCTTTTACCCAGAGGATTTTATGACGGATTCTACAAAATTTGAGAATTTTGACTGATGACACTAGTGATGCCTGCGCAGAGAGGTACAAGAGGTAGATCTAATGTGTAGAGAGCCGTATGGTATGGATTTGCAAAGGCTAACTAGGGGTAAAAAATTTTGCCAAAATTTTTGATGACAAAATTCAACGAATGAATAGTCGATCTATACAAATTTGGGCCTCCTGATCGCAACGATGATGTCCATTTTGCTTCAGGACGCTCCTAACACAAGCTCCTAGCAAAATCTCTCCAATGAGGGAAGGAAATTGTAGACAAGGCTCTGATACCATATAAGAGTCAATGTGACTCAGCAAGCCAGGATCACCTACAATCAAGACAACCTTCCACACAAAGATGACGAGAGAAGATGCTAAAACAATGGCGCAAAGAATCTATACAAAGATCATATGAAGCTATATCAAATACACTATGTGAGCCTTATTTATAAAGGCAAGGTGAGAGCTAGAAGGTGGAGTGAAAGGTGGAGTGGAAAGTGCAGATATTCCTACAACATGTGCCAATTAGAGGATGATAACTAATTGTACATGTGGAGGATAAGACAACTCACTCCAACTATCAACAACTTAACACACAACTAGACTCAACTAGATATCTAGAAGACTCACTAAATCAACTTAACATGTGTGAATTATGTGTTCACACCAACACCTACTCCCCATGAGAAGTAGCCTTCAACATCAGTCCAGGAACAAAAATGTATCTTGAAATGCTTCCTAGACAGAGGCACACACTTATGCATCTAATTAAAAGGAGGGGCAATAACCCCTAACTTTTGTTGGAGATGCTCAAAAGTATCTTTAGAAAGATCCTTTATAAAAATATATTCAATTTGATCCTTAGTAGGCACATACTCTAATTTCACCTCATTCTCTACAACCTTCTCTCTTAGAAAGTGATACTAGATAGAGATATGTTTTGTTCTTGAATGCATTATTGGGTTTTTTGAGATATTGATAGCAATTGTATTGTCACACAAGATAGAAATAGGTTCATCATATGACACTCTAATATCCTTCAATGTTTTCTTCATCCAAAAAACCTATGTACAACATTATGTTGTTGTAATATACTCTTCTTTTGTAGTAGATAATGACACTGAATCCCGCTTCTTACTCAACCATGAAACCAATCTACTTCCAAGAAAGAAAGCACCACCACTAGTACTTATTCTATATCATCTACACATCTTGCCCAATTTGCATCTATATATACACTCAAGGAGAAATTAGTATCCTTAGGATACCATAAGGAATAATCTAGAGTACCTTTCAAGTATCTAAATATGCTCTTTACTACTGTAACATGTGATTCTCTAGGATCTTCATGAAATCTAGCCACAAGATAAATTAAATGCATGATATCTGGTTTAGTAGCAATTAGGTACAATAGCCCACCAATCATTGATCTATACTTACTCTGATCTGTGTTAGGAGATTCATCATTCTTGCTCAACTTGCAACTAGTAACCATAGGAGTACATACCAGTTTACAGTCCTCCATCCCAAACTTCTTCAACATTTCCTTAACATACTTTAATTATGAAATGAAAATACCATTTTCTAATTGATTGATTTGCAACCCAAGGAATAAATTCATCTCCCCACACATTGACATCTCAAACTCTTTTTGCATCTCTTCTACAAATCTCTTGCACATATCTTCATTTCCTCCAAAGATTATGTCATCAACATATACCACCACAATTAGGATTTGATCTCCTTCAACTTTGAAGTACATATTGCTATATGCAATGCCCTTTTTTAATCCTTGGTGCAACAAGTATTTATCCAATCTTGCATACCAAGCTCTAAGAGCTTGTTTGAGTCCATATAATGCTTTCTTCAACTTTTAGACCATATCAACATCATCCGATAATTGAAAACCTTTTGGTTGTTCAATGTACACCTCTTCTTCCAACTCACCATTTAGGAATGCAAACTTCACATCCATCTGATATACCTTGAAATCTTTATGTTTTGTAAAAGATAAATACATTATGATAGCTTCTATCCTTACCAATAGAGCAAAAGTCGCTTCAAAACCCATTCCTTCCACTCGTGAGTAGCCCTTACACACAAGCCTAGACTTATTTCTTGTTGCAAGTATGGGCCTAAATGGTGTTGAAATTGATGTCAACATACTCCTGTTGCATTAATGATAAGGTTTGGATGAGCTGTGTGCTAAGGATATTGAGAAAATTAGTCTCAATCAGGAACAGTGCAAAACAATGATGACAGTAAGGTAAAAGTCCAAGATAGGATGAGGATCAGAGGATGCAGTTTAAAGGGTTTGAAGATATGTGTCTTAAGGTGATCCAGTAGAGATTTCAAAGGTCTGCATGAAGATCAGAAGAAGTTGTGGCCATTCAAGTTAAACCGGTTCAGGCAGGTGCTCAGTGGTGACAGAGTGATATAGATAGGTCTGGTTAGATCTAGAGATGCATTATCCTATTTTGTGGATTTGAGGGAGTGTTGAGGAAGTCTTTGTGAAGTGTCAACTTGATTGGTGTGTGGTTCGAAGGTCTGCAAGCATCTATTCCTTTCTGACAGTGATGACAGACTGTGTTCTTAAGGTTCTGGATGAAGGAGAGAAGGATTTCAATAAGAAAATGAAGTGTGGGTGTTCTTGGTGATTTAGGTAAGCTTGTGGAGGTCTTTGGATCATGTCTAGTTTGTGTTGGTGGTCCGCATTGGAGTTGGAGCTCGCAATTAAAGAATAACTTCTAGATGATGGTGTTGTTCCTGAGACTGGCCGACCGGATGAGTTACACATCATGCAGATGTTCTTGTTGATTTTTTCTGACTTAGATGATCATTCCTAAGTTAATGTCTTGTATAAATAAGGGATTGTAAAGTCATCTCAAAGTGTGTCTTGTGGAGATGAGTGTGTGGCAGCAAGGAGGAGAGCGAAAGGTAGAGCAAAAGTTTTTGTCTGAAATGGAACTGATTCAAGCATGGTGAAGATGCTATTTTCCAATTCAAGTAGGTGATACTTATTATTTTGTAGACAGTGTGTCTCTTGTAGGCAGTGAGCCTATTGTGAGCAGTGTACTCAGGTAGTGACCCCTAATTAGCATGTGCCATTTTGTTCTTTCTATTCTTCTATCAGATAATACAATCTTAGGTTAATCACCCCATGGTTTTTCCCTTAATCAGGTTTTCCACATCAAAATCTTGGTGTCTCATGTGTTAATGTGTTTCTGCTCTTGATTTATTGCATTGTGTTTCATGATTGACTTGTTATTATGTTGCTGCACTGTAAAGTGGAGTTAAGTGTTTAATTGGAAGAAAGTTTTGTACAACTAATTCACCCCCCCTCTCATTTGTCTACCCTAAGTCTAACAATTGGTATCAGAGCCAAGTTCCTCTAAAATGAGCTTAACTGCTTGAGGAGATCCAAGATGTCATCCTACAAGAAGGATAGTCTAAAGTTTGATGGAACCAATTTTAATATTTGGAAAGGTCACATGAAATGTCACTTGCAATATATGGGAATGGTGTACTGGACCATGGTTACAACAAAGTATACACCTCCACAAGGTGGTTTGAAAGCCTCAAATGAAACCACAAATGTTGAAAACAATCTGTGGACCATAGAAGCTCTTCTAAGTGTATTATCTGATTCAGAGCTCTCAAATGTTGTTGACCTACCAACTATTTTTGAGATTTGGGAAAAACTAGAACTTTTGCATGAAGGAGACAAGTGTGTTAAATGTGCAAGGTTACAAAATCTAAAAGAAAATTTTGAAAATCTGAAGATGAGAGAAGATGAAAATATCACTACTTTTATGCCAAGAGTAAATGAGCTTGTTTGTGGAATTAGAAATGTTGGTGGAGTCTTGGATGAAAATCAGATTGTTGGCAAAATTCTCAGATCCCTTCCTGCTTCTTATAAAATCAAGGTTGCTGCCATTGAAGAATTCAGAGCCCATACAACTGTCACAAGAGATCAATTGGCTGGCAAATTGGCTGCATTTGAAATGATCGAGTTTGGAGATGACCCCCCCAAGACTGAATCTGCATTCAAAGCTAGTGCCTCTATAAAAGGAAAACAAAGGTTTGATCTGGGAGAGAACTCATCAAGGAAACTGTCATGGTATGAAAAATCAAGAAAAGACCTGGAAGAAGAAGTAGAAACTGCTAAACTTGAAGCCCTTATTGCAAAGAGACTGCCAAGAGGATTTGGTAAGTATGAAGGAAAATTGCCCTTTAAGTGTTTTAACTGCAATAAGATTGGTCATTTTGCCTCAAGGTGTTCAGAAAGATTTTCAAGGCCAAATCCTAATAGATCAAGGTTCCAAAAGAATTGTTACTATGTTCATGAAGAAGATGATAATGAAGGAGTAACAGATGATGAATCAGGAACATGAAACAAATCCAAAAGTGATTGGGTATTTATTGCCATCAAGGAAGAAGATCTAATGTCCTCTAAATTTATCAATCATAAAGTTGTAGAAAGAGCTCTGGCTACCTAAGTTGAAGAAAAGGATGACTGGGTCATTGACAGTGGATGCTCTCACCATATGATAGGGGACAAAAATAAAGTCATAGATTTGGAAAGGTATGAAGGAGGAGTGGTAAAGTTTGGTGATAATTCTACTGGTAGAATCAGAGGAAGAGGAACTATTTCTTTTGATGGAAGGAACAAAACTAGTAATGTACTATATGTTGAAGGATTGAAGCACAATCTTCTCAGTGTTGGACGGTTGGTGGACAAAGGCTATGATCTCCTATTCAAGAATGGAAAATGCGAGATCTTTGAAAGTTTTGGAACAAAGATTGCATCTTGTACTCAAACTAAAGGTAATATCTTCCACTTGGTTGGTACAGGTAAAAGTTGCATATTTGTTCATGTTGATTAGAGTTGGTTATGGCATAGGAGGATGTGTCATGTAAATTTTGATAATATCATCAAGATAAGCAATACTCAGGCTGTAAGAGATTTTCCAAAATTGGTGAAACCTACTAATAGCTTGTGTAAAGAATGTCAGTTGGGTAAGTTGAGCAGAGTCACATTCAAAAGTAAGGAACTGTCTTCTACCGGATTATTGGACTTAGTTCATACTGATCTTTGTGGTCTGACAAGAATCAGGAGTGTGCAAGGTGATAGATACTTCATGTTACTAATTGATGACTATTCCCAGATGATGTGGGTAACCTTTTTGAAAGAGAAATTAGAAGCTCTTGAGAAATTCAAAATTTTCAAGGCTATGGTAGAGAATGAAACCGGATTAAAATTGAAATGTCTGAGGTCTGATAAAGGTGCAAAATTCACATCCGGTGTGTTCATAGAGTTCTGTGAGAAACATGGAATAAAGAGACAGTTGTTTGCTCCTAAGACTCCACAGCAAAATGGAGTAGTGGAGAGAAATAACTGGACCATCTAGGAAGCTTCTAGGACCATGATGATGGAAGCAAATGTTCCTTAGATCTATTGGAGAGAAGCTGTCAGCACTGCATTCTATACTCTCAATTGAGTTCAAATTGGAAGCAATACCGGTAAGACTCCTCATGAACTTTGGTTTGGCATCACTCCTACTGTGAGGTATTTCAGAGGTTTTGGTAGCAAATGTTACATTAAAAGAAATGAAGATCTAGGAAAGTTTGATGCTAGAAGTGATGAAGGAATATTCCTGGGTTACTCTACTCAAAGCCAAAGCATACCAGTGTTATAACAAGAGACTGAGAAAGATGATAGAAAGTACAAATGTGAAGGTTGATGAGGGAATTGAGAAACCCTCAAGGTTTTATGAATATGATGAAGATGATCAAAATGGTGTTTTGATTCAAGGAGCCCAAGCCTCTTCTGAAAGTTAGATTCAAATTGATCTAATAAATCAAGAAGAAGAGATGAGTTTTAATGAGCCTGATCAAGAATCAGAAGTGCAAGAAATTCCCAAAGTTCCCAGGTATGTAAGACTGAACCATTCTGAAGATCAGATCATAGGTGATAAAAGCAAAGGAGTACAAACAAGAAGGAGAATTGCTCAAGGTTCAGATGAGTATTTTTTGATTTCAAAGATTGAACCTAAGATAGTGAATGAAGCTTGTAATGATGAAAATTGGTCTTAAGCAATGGAGGAAGAACTGATGCAAATTGAGAAAAATTACACTTGGGATCTTGTTCCCAGACCTAGAAACAAGAATGTGATTGGAAGAAAATGGGTCTTCTAGAACAAACTGAATGAAGTTGGTGAAGTAATCAGAAATAAAGCTAGATTAGTTGGCAAAGGTTACTCTCAAATAGAAGGAGTTGATTTTGAAGAAAATTTTGCTCCAGTGGAAAGAATTGAAGCAGTCAGATTATTTCTTGCTTTTGCTACCTTCAAGGATTTCAAAGTATATCAGATGGATGTCAAGTCTACCTTCTTGAATGGTGATTTGGAAGAAGTGTACATTAAGAAACCAAATGGATTTCAATTGTCTGATCATGGTGATATGGTCTACAAGTTGAAGAAAGCACTGTATGGACTGAAGCAAGCCCTAAGAGCCTGGTATGAGAGATTGGATAAGCATCTTTTGAAGATCAGTTTCAACAAAGGTACTACTAACAGTAATTTGTATTTCAAAATTGATCATGAAAATATCTTGATTGTTGAAGTGTTTGTCGATGTTATCATTTTTGGAGGAAGAGATAGTATGTGTAAAACTTTTGTAAATCAAATGAAAAGTGAGAGTGAGATATCCATGCTTGGTGAAATGAATTTCTTCTTGGGTCTACAAATCACTCAAACAAAGAAAGGAATCTTCATTTCTTAGACCAAATATGTGAAAGAATTGTTGAAGAAATTTGGGATGGAAGACTCAAAACTAATGAGTACTCCCATGGCAACCAGATGTAAATTGGGCAAAGATGATGACTCTCCTAAGGTTGATTAGAAAAAGTACAGGTCAATGATTGGAGGATTGTTCTATCTCACTCACACTAGACCTGACATTATGAATGATGTTGGACTTGTTTCTAGATTCCAAGCTGATCCTAGAGAATCTCATGTCATGGCAATCAAGAGGATTTGTAGATATCTAAAAGGGACAGTTGAGTATGGTTTGTGGTATCCCAGAGATCATGATTTCTCTCTTCATGCATATACAGATGCAGATTAGGCAGGAGATTTGGATGACCGGAAGAGTACCAGTGGTGGAGTATTCTTTTTGGGAAAGAGATTGGTTTCTTGGCTGAGCAAGAAACAAGAGGCAATATCTCTATCCACTAAAGAAGTAGAATATATTGTAGCAGCAGGTAGTTGCACTCAAGTTTTGTGGATGAAGTAAATGCTAAGAGACATAAGAGTGGAGTATGAGGAGCCTATCACAATCTTCTATGATAATTCAAGTGGAATAAACATATCTAAGAATCTAGTGTTGCATTCAAAGACTAAACATATATCCATCAAGTTTCACTTTTTGAGAGAACAAGTAAACAAGAATGAAGTCAGATTGGAGTTTGTGCCTTCCAAGGATCAAATTGCAGACATCTTTAGTAAACCTCTACCCAAGGACTCTTTTGAGTATCTCAAGGAGAAGTTAGGGGTTATTGCCCCTCCGGTGATGAACTAAGGTACATAATGTGCATAAGTCCGGTGGATATCACAGTCATATCTTGTGGTTTGGATTGATGTTGGGGACCTGCTACTAAGGGGGAGCAGCTGGTATAAGTCTAAAGTGGTGGAATTGGAAGTATGTGCCCTTTTGCATTGATGTCAAAGGGGGAGAGAAGACATGTGAAAATCAAGTGGTTGCTGATCAAAGGGGGAGTAGGAAAGGAAGAGAAGACATGAGAATGGTTGTTGCTGATAGGGGGAGTTGTGATAGTAAGGAGAAGTTCTTGTCTTGATGGTCAAAATAGTTTTTCACATCATATGTTACCATCAATGACAAAGGGGGAGATTGTTGCAAGTATGGGCCTAACTGGTGTTGTCATTGATGTCAACATACTCCTGTTGCATTAATGATAAGGTTTTGATGAGCTGTGTGCTGAGGATATTGAGAAAATTAGTCTTAATCAGGAACAATGCAGAACAGTGATGACAGTAAGTTAAAAGTCCAAGATAGGATGAGGATCAGAGGATGCGGTTTAAAGGGTTTGAAGATATGTGTCTTAAGGTCATCCAGTAGAGATATCAAAGGTCTGCATGTAGATCAAAAGAAGTTGTGGATGTTCAAGTTAAACTAGTTCTGGCAGATGCTCAGTGGTGACAGAGTGATACAGATAGGTCCGGTGAGATCCGTAAATGCATTATCCTGTTCTGTAGATTTGAGGGAGTGTTGAGGAAGTCTTTGTGAAGTATCAACTTGATTGGTGCGTGGTTTGAAGGTCTACAAGCATCTATTCCTTTGTGACAATGATGACAGACTGTGTTCTTAAGGTTCCATATGAAGGAGAGAAGGATTTCAGTAAGAAGATGAAGTGTGGGTGTTCTTGGTGATTCAGGCAATCTTGTGGAGGTGTTTTGATTATGTCTAGTTCATTTTGGTGGTCTACATTAGAGTTGGAGCTTGCAATTAAAGAATAACTTTTGGATGATGGTGTTGTTCTTGAGACTGGCCGACTAGATGAGTTACACATCTTACGGATGTTCTTGTTGATGTTTGCTGACTTAGATTATCATTCCTAAGTTAATGTCTTGTATAAATAAGGGATTTTAAAGTCATTTCAAAGTGTGTCTTATGGAGATGAGTGTGTGGTAGCAAGGAGGAGAGCGAAAGGCAGAGCAGAAGTTTTGGGCTGAAATGGAAATGATTCAAGCATGGTGAAGATGCTATTTTCCAGTTCAAGTAGGTGATGCTTATTATTTTGTAGACAGTGTGTCTCTTATAGGTAGCGAGCCTCTTGTGAGTAGTGTGCTCGGGCAGTGAGCCCTAATTGGCATGTGCCATTTTGTTCTTTCTATTCTTCTAACAGAGAATATAATCTTGGGTTAATCACCCCGTGGTTCTTCCCTTAACCAGGTTTTCCACGTCAAAATCTTGGTGTCTCATGTGTTAATGTGTTTTTGCTCTTGATTTATTGCATTGTGTTTCATGATTGACTTATTATTATGCTATTGAACTGCAAATTAGAGTTAAGTGTTTAATTGGAAGAAAGTTTTGTACAACTGATTCACCCCCTCTCTCAGTTGTCTACCCTAAGTCTAACATTTCTAACAACCTTTCCATCCTCATTCAACTTATTCCTAAAAACCCATTTAGTTCCTATCACATTCTTGTTTCCATGTCTTGGGACCAATTCCCAAGTCTAATTCCTCTGAATCTATTCTAGCTCTTCTTTCATTGTTTTGCATGCCTCAATCACTATTTTAGTTTCTACTTGAGAAAGTAGATAATAATTTACCTATTCCTCTATCATAGAATCTTTTCTTCTTGTTAACACACCTTTTCTCTTATGTCCAATGATTTGATCTTCAAAATGATTCTTCTGCACATACATAGGAGACTTAGGGAACTTTTCTAGAGCTTCTTCCTCTTCAACTGTCATCTCTTTTTATTTATGTTCATCCTCTTCTTATTCACTACAAGGGGGTTCATCAGATTCATATCCTTCTATTAGCATAGAACTTTGATGTGGTTCTTCATATTGGGAAAAAGGTGTTGCTCACCTTGCATAACATTAATTAATTTAATTATGTAAAATAAATATTCTTTTGTGGTGCATCTTAATTGATGTGTTTAGCCACATTGAATATTTATTTGGTATCACTTGTAAAAGTTGTCTTTAACATTGGGAGACATAAGGCAAATATTTATTATTTGTGCAAAATAATTAATTTTGGGGTCAATGGTTTTGTGCTCATGGTTTTGAGTCACATTGTTTTTATCTAATACCACGAGTTGTATTTGTGTGAGCTTGAGTCTATAAAATAAAGCACATGGTTAGTGGTTAGTTTTGGCTCTTATTTTATAGGTTGTGTGAGAGGCTATTATTGTATTGAGTTTTTCTCTTGTGAGCGCATATTGTAAAGAATGGCATGGGATGTGTGGATTCATGCTTGGATACATGGAGGATGCATTAGAGGAGCTTGATGTTTCACAGGTATTCATGGAGACTCTGAGTGTATTGTAATTTCTTATTACTGAATAATACATTAAGTATGGATGCTTTAGGAGGCTAGTTTTTTTCCATCAATGAGTGTTTTCCCAGGGTATATCTTGTGTTATCTTGTTGATTGTCTATTGATCTTTGCATTATGCTAAATCTATAAGATTGTATGCATCATTATCTCCTTTGGGTTATGTGGAATTCATTTGATCTACCTGTAAATTCCTAACACTTCATCCACTTTGACACTTGCACTCTCAACTATCTTCTTCAATCTTTTGTTATAGCACCAGTCGGCCTTACTTCTTGTAGAGTATCCAAGGAAGATTCCTTCATCAGATCTTGCATCAAATTTTCCTAAGTTTTCTTCATCTCATCTAATATAGCATTTTCTTCCAAAAACTCTAAAATATTTCACAGTAGGAGGTTTACCATACCATAATTCATAGGGAGTCTTTGAATTGTTCACTCTTGCTTGACCTCTGTTAAAAATGTAGACTTGCAGTATGAATCACTTCTCTCCAACAGACCTTTGGTAGATTTTCTTCCTTCATCATTATCCTAGCTTCTTCATGAACTATCCTATTCTTTCTTTCCACAACTCCATTTTGCCGAGGAGTCCTGGGGGCTAATAATTGTCTCTTAATTCCATGATCTTCACAAAAACTATTAAACTCATTGGAGGTGAACTCACCACCTCTGTCAAATCTCAAGCACTTGATTTTCACATCCATTTCTTTCTCAACCATAGACTTAAATTATTTAAACTTATTGAAGGTAAGAAAATCATTCAAGTATAAAAACATGCAAAATAGAAGTAAAACAAACAAGTTAAACCTCAAACTTGAATCCTCCTCACTCCTTGATAAGGTGGAAGGAGAAGCACCCTATTCTCCTTAGCTTTCCCCAACTAAAACTTACAATGTGAAATGCTCTTCAAAATCTACACAAATTCTAGCATAACCTAGCTAAGATGGACGAAAATTGGGAGAGATTTTAGCATGATAATCTTGCTCTAAAATTGGATGTTTAAATGGCTTGTATTTATAGGCAATTTTGGGGGAAGATTGATCCAACAGTGGAGATTAAAAGTTGAGATCAAGGGTGCAGGATGAAAGATGAGATCAAAGGTCAAGATCTCATCAACAAAATGGAGGGATAATAATGTAAATGAATCTTTTATTCATTTTTGGGGAATGCTTTACATTTAATGTGATGATGACACATGAGGAAATAAAAAATTATTTCCTTGGGAGGATGTGGAATTAAAAATTCCATTTTATGTGGAGTTGTGAGGGACGTGTGACACAGGAATTTTTTTAAACCACATGTGGGAACTCATGACATGGAGAAGAGTTTATCATAGAAATAGAAAGGTGAGGTGGAAGGTGTTGGCAAGAGACGCTGGTCTGGTATGGACCTATGTGTTGTCATTGATGACAATAAGGTTCAAATATCCTATCACCATGATAGGTAGAGATATCTCTAGAAGAACATGTCAGATCCCAGGTCTGGTTGACAGAAAATGGTTAAGTATGAGAAGTATTCTAAGTAGAGGATAGTAAGTTGGATAGTATGTCTTCTTAGATGATGATCAGTTAATGCAGTTTAGGTATGATGTTCTTAGTTGATGATAGTGTTATGCTTCAAAGGTTTAAGTCCTGATCTCCTCTGGAAGTCACCTTGAAGAATTGTCTAAGTCTGGGTAAGCAAAGGTATAACAAGAATAGTGAACAAGGTCCAGTGTAGTGATCCACATTCGTCCACAGATAATTATTTTGTTATATGGTTTCAAGGTGTTGTAAACACTTGTATCAAGTGTCTTATTCCAATATTAGTAGATCTGAAGGTTACCAGAAGGTTGGCCATAAGATGCTAAGTATCGACATAGTGTTTGATAGAGTTTGATAGAGATAGAGTCTGAGTTTTGATGGTCTGAATTTCTACATAAGATGATATCATGCCTTACAGTTCTAAGGGTAAGATTGCGAATGTGTAAAGAGTCCTTGATATGATTTTGAAGGTGTTTTGAGATCCTCAGTAAAAGTTGTAAGTCAACAGATGAAGTTTTAAGCATGCTCTTAAGGAAGAGGCTGACAAGTATATTAATCATTATGTGGAGAAGAGTTAATGTTTGGAGGATCTATGTAAGTAATTGAATAATTAGAGGTGACCTATATGCACATGTTTGGGAAAAGATTTGGGTCTGCATAACTTTTAGTACATTGGTTCAAGCCGATAAGGTACATCTTTCTATGTACACATTTCCTTCTTGGATGCTGACTTGACTATGAATCAAATCATGATGCAGATATATAAGAGCAATGAATTTTAGTTGAGTGAAAAGGGAATGCACATAAATGTGTATGTGGTGTGAGCATGTGAATAGAAGAGAAGAGTTAGAAGAGAAGTAATGATGAAGACTTGGTATTCAAAATTTAGTTGCTAAGTGACTGCACCCTAGCATAATGGCAGATGCTTAAGCAGTATTCAATTTTCATGTGCAATATGATTGGAAGAAATATTTCATCATCAAGGAAGTGAGCTAGCAGTGAACATCCAATAGGGTTTAACATCCCTCAAGGTTTAACAACCCTTATTATAATCTTGCTAGTTTTAGGGTTGAGGTAGTGAGCCTACTAAATCTAGTTGTACTTCATGGCAGTAAGCCAGCATGTTCTAGGCCCATGTAGTGAACAAGCCTGAAAATCATTTTTGCAAAGATTGCAGTATATTTATGAGAGCTAATCCTCTCTGTGGTTTTTCTCTTCTTGGGTTTTCCACGTAAAATCTTGGTGTTATGTGTCATGCTTTTGTGGATGTTGTTTAGTTGTATATTTTGCTTCTATTGGATTATTCTTTTGAAATGGTTAAAAGTAAAAGTGCAAGAAAAGATTTATAAAACACTAATTTGTCCCCCCTCTCAGTGTTCCTGACAATCAACAATTGGTATTAGAGCAAGGTTCCTTGGAAAAACTTTAACAGCTTAAGGAAGACCTGGGTCATGGTAGTAAGAAGGTATGGAAATTATGAGAGATACAATCAACTAGAAGCAACTCTAATGGATCTTGAAAATTCTAAAGTAGAAGTCAGAGATCTGAAGGAAAATCTGAAACAAGCTGATGAATGCATCTTGAACCTGAAAGAGCAAGTCAAGAAATTCAAAGGCAAATACAAAGAAGTCAGTGACCAATTGTTATCAACAAATGAAGCCCTAAATGATTTGGAAGAAAAAGTTACAGAAAGAATAAGAGAAGAAGATGATCTAAATTTGATTGTGAAGAACAAATCAGAAGATTGTGCTAAACTTGAAAAAGAAATTATAAGTTTAAAAACATATCTGGAAAAGGCCAAAAGTTTAGAAGAAAAATTCAAGATAAGTACTGCAAAGCTTGATGAAATGATTGCTAGATAGAGGAATGCTGATGAAAAACATGGATTAGGATTTGAGAAAGGAGAAAGCTTAAACTCTGGTCAAATGAGCATTGAGTCAAGGGAAAACAAAGGATACCAGTTCATAAATCAAAGAAGAAGACCTATAAGACCTCTGATCAGACAACCAAATGCTCAAAGGTACCCATCTTTCAATGGTTATTATAATTCATGCAATAAGTATGGTCATAAGGCTATTTAGTGTAGGAACAGAATAAAAAAAAAAATTCCATCATTCTCTAGTTGGTGTTTCAATTGCAAGAAAATTGATCATAGAACAAATGAATGTAGAAATCACATCAGAAAAGGTTTCAACAATGGGAGGAATGAACAATCATTCAAAGGTAAATGCTTCAATTGCATTAGAATTGGTCATAAAGTTATTGTATGCAAAAGTAAAGTAAGCTAGAATTCTATTAGGTGCAATGCATGCTATAAAATGGGACATAGATCAAATGAATGTAGAAGCTGAGTAAGAACTAACTTTCAAAATACAAGGAATAGTCAATCATTTAATGGAAAGTGTTTTACATGCAATAGATTTGGACATATGGCAAATTAATGCAGATCAAATTCAATCAATAGAAGGAATCAAGGTCAAAAGAATGTGATGTGCCTCAATTGCAACAAATTTTGACATGTTGCAAGATTCTACAGAAGCAGAAATGTGAAGAGAAATCACTATTTTAAAGAAAGGAAAATAGACGAGATAAACGATAAAGGTAAAGAGAAAGTTGATCCAATTGAAACCAAGAAAGAAATGAACAAGGTATGGATCAAGAAAGAAGTAATAGAAGTCAAGGATCAATCTGCACCAGTATCTGGTACAGATGCTTCCTCCGACAAGTAAATCAGGAGCTCTAGCTTAGGGGGAGCAATGTTGAAAATTCAAAACCCCTAGCTAGAAAGTGGGTGCCAGAATTAGGCACGAAGATATATAATCTGATGTGACAAAGCTCTTAAAAGAAAAACTAAAAGTAAAAGGGTCAATGCAACACACTACGGAGCAATCTTATTCGACTATGTTTTCCAGTGAGAAGTTTTTGACAGCTTTTTGGGAGTAAGCATTTAATATTGATTAGGCCAAGTGCAGAGGATAAAAGGCAAGTCATTTTTCTTATATTTCACCTTGCAATATTTCAAGGTGCAACAAAGATTCAAAGCTTAAATCGATTCAGGTGAAGGAAACCCAATTCGACATATCAAGTCAATTTTCTCTTCTTGACTAAGGATAAATGATTCTATTTGGTCATGCACATATATAGAAGCCCTTGGAAGGTTGTATTTGTAGTAGTTGTAAATCAAGCAGGGACTATGATAGACTTTGCTAATTCACTACTGAAGGTAGCCGATCGAACTCATGCCCATGATGGAAAGCATAGGAATCAAGCTCCAACAAAGAGGAAGCAATCTAATTGATTTTTAGATGATGTCAATGATTCTAATTTTGATAATGAGGATGATTCTAATGATAGAAAGACATCTGGGTCAAGAATGCCTTTGAAGAAGAGATTTGATTCTAATGATGTGGGTTAGAGAGATGATTTAGACAGTGATGGATTATCGTTTGGGAGTGATTTGTACAAAGATGATGAAGATAGGGAATGGCTTCAAAAGATGTCTAAACTAGGTAGTGAAATGATTTTAGTAGAAGGGGTAGAGGCGAGGGATAATTTCTCTTTTTTTGGTGTAAAAGAGGCTTGAAGTTTGACAAAATGAGACTAGGAATCAAAGGGGAAAAGATGTAGGGCCACCATCTTCATATATGCGCTCTTCTATGAAATCTACTAGGATAATGAAAGAAAATGCCTTAAAAGAATTGGTTGCAAGGAGATAGAAGGCACAAGATTTAGATGTGCAAAGAAAGTGAAGGGACACTGTTGGGTAACCTAAAGGATAGGATTCTTCACTTGGTGGATGAAAATTTCTTGCTAGTTCTATTATTAGTCCATTGTTCTCTAGCAACAGGGATCATAATCCATGTAGTCGAGGAGATCCAGATGACAGTGATGAAGAAGGTACAAATTTTGATATTCCTTCTTTTGAAGATATTAACAGTATAACAATCTAGAGATCAAAGCTTACCAAGAGGTTCGTGGAGCCATTCTCAAAAGATCATTGTGGGCTATTATGTGAGAATTGGGATTGGTATGTCAAGGTCAGGACAATGTATTTACCATTTTTACATAGGTTAGAAATATAGACGCAACTAATTACAAATTTGAGAATAGGATTATCCACAAGTACTTGGATTGTGTTTGGGGCAATGATGATAGTGCAATTAAATGGAAGATGGAGAGGGTGTTTGATTCACCACCTCTTGAGAAAGAGTTTAAAGAATATGAACAAGAAGCAGAGTGCACTGAGGGCCAAATTTTTGGTAGAGCTGATATGAACGAGAAGAAAAATGCACTGAAGGAAATAAATATTTTTTCATTCTATAGAAACTATAAAAGAGATGCTGCAGGAGAAGAAGCTAGCTTCTGCAAGACCATAAAATCTTGCTACTAAGAAGGATAGGCCAAGGAAGGAGATGAAGCTTACAGAGAGCATACATGATTATTAAGAAGTAGACATGATCAAAACAAAGTTGAAAGACTTAGAAGTCCTTTCACTTCAGAGAAAAGACCATAATGCAAAAGCCATAATGCTTGCAGAGATGAATAAGCAAAACAATTTGCAAATTTTAAGAATACTTCAATGATCAAGCTTGCTAACTGTAATCTCAAAGTAGGTGAGAGTGAGTATGACCTTTTCTCTCATCTCTAGACTAGATCACAAAATTATTACAGTACAAAGAGTGATGCTACAGAAGCAGCACAGAGGTAATATAGGAATAACTAAAACAAATCTATCTCCTGAGTATCAAATTGAGGATGTAAGGAATAGTTAAGGAGTCCTACACTGGAACAAACACAGAACAACAAGAGAATATGGACATAAATCCTCCAGAATGAAGTTGAAATATATATATATATATATATATATATATATATTTGAGAAAGCAAGAGACACTACAGATGTCTTAGTTGGTGCTAGAAGGGAACAAGTTGTAGATGAAGCCATGAAATAACTTGCACTAATTGACATGCCATCTAGTTTCTCTGAATGGTCACGTCCATATCCTAGAAAGTGCCAAAAACATATGAAACGGAGAAATAGCTCTGATAAAGACTATCTATAGTGACATTTTTCCTTCAATCACAAATTAAGATGAAGATTTTGCTTGTAAATATGCGGCAAAGTATATAAATTTTGAAAAGTCTTTGGGTTTTGAATCACACCCTTTGCCATTGATGTCAAAGGGGGAGAAGTAGATTAGTGAAAAATGGATAATCATCTCAGGGGGAGAAGGAAAATAAAGTGTATATAGTAAAGGGGAGAAGTCGAGCATTTTTCACTAAGTGTTGCCATCAATGCCAAAGAGGGAGATTGTTAGCAAGAGACACTGCTCTGGTATGGACCTGTGTGTTGTCATTGATGGCAACAAGGTTCATAGATCCTATCACCATGATAGGAAGAGATATCTCTGGAAGAACATGTTGGATCCCAGGTCCGGTTGATAGAAAATGGCTAAGTATGAGAAGTATTCTGAGTAGAGGACAGTAAGTTGGATAGTATGTCTCCATAGATGATGATCAGTTAATGTGGTTTAGGTATGATGTTCTCAGTTAATTGATAGTGTTATGCTTCAAGGGTTAAGTCTTGATCTCCTTAGAAGTCACCTTGAAGAATTGTCTAAGTCCGGGTAAGCAAAGGTATACCAGGAACAGTGAACAGGGTCTAGTGCAGTGATCCACATTCCTTCATAGAAAAGCATTTTGTTATGTGGTTTCAAGGTGTTGTAAACACTTGTATGAAGTGTCTTATTCTAGTATTAGTAGATCTGAAGGTTACAGAAAGGTTGGCCACAAGCTACTAAGTATCGACATAGTGTTTGACAGAGACAAAGTCTAACTTTTGATGGTCCACATTTCTCTACAAGATGATATCATGCCTTGTGGTTCTAAGGGTAAGATTGGGAATGTGTAAAGAGTCCTTGATATGATTTTGAAGGTGCTTTGAGGTCCTCAGTAAAAGTTGTAAGTCAACAGATGAAGTTGTTAAGCATGCTCTTAAGGAAGAGAACAACAAGTATATTAATCATTGTGTGGAGAAGAGTTAATGTTTGGAGGATCTATGTAAGTAATTGAATAATTAGAGCTGACCTATATGAACACATTTGGGAAAAGATTTGGGTCCACATAACTTTTAGTACGTTGGTTCAAGCTGACAAGGTACATCTTTCTATGTACACATTTCCTTCTTGGATGCCAACCTGACTATGAATCAAACCATGATGCAAATATATAAGAGTGATGAATTTTAGTTGAGTGAAAATGGCATGCACAAAAGTGTGTGTGTGGTACGAGCATGTGAATAAAAGAGCAGAGTTAGAAGAGAAGCAATGATGAAGACTTGGGATTCAGAATTTAGTTGCTAAATGACTATACCCTGGCATAATGGCAGATGCTTAAGTAGTATTCAGTTTTCATGTGCAATATGATTGGAAGCAAGCTTTTGTCATCAAGGCAGTGAGCTAGCAGTGAGAATCTAATAGGGTTTAATAGCCCTCAGGGTTTAACAACCTTTATTGTAATCTTTCTAGGTTTAGGGTTGAGGTAGTGAACCTGCTAAATCTAGTTGTACTTCATGGCAGTAAGCCAACATGTTCTAGGCCCATGGAGTGACCAAGCCTAAAGATCATTTTTGTAAATATTACAATATATTTATGAGATATAATCCTCTCCATGGTTTTTCCCTTCTTGGGTTTTCCAGGTAAAATTTTGGTGTTATGTGTCATGCTTTTGTGGATGCTATTCAGTTGCATATTTTGCTTCTATTGGATTATTCTTTTGAAATGGTTAAAAGTAAAAGTGCAAGAAAATATTTATAGAACACTAATTCACCCTCCCCTCTCAGTGTTTCTAACAATCAACAGAAGGGTCATGTGACCCATGGGAATATTTTTGAATTTTTAATTTGTGGGTTATGGGAGAGTGGGTTAATGATACTTTGACCAAGTTAATCAAAGTGATTAACTTAATTAATGTGGATGGAGTAAATTAGTGAATGGATTAGGTAGGGTTCATGATTAATTAAATAATTATTTATTTAATTAATCCAGGTCTTAGGGCTAGGTAGGTTAGGGTAGCTAATTAAATTTGGTCATTTAACCAACTAGGCTAGGTGTATGTTGATTAGTAGGGTGGATTAATTAGATAAGTGTGATTTGCCTAATTAATCAAGTTAAGGAAAGTGGACAAATTATCAAATAAATATTTGCATATCCATTTAATTAATTGGGGTAAGGTTGTAAGGTGTGAGGCTGAATTAATTTAATTAATTAAGTTTTTAGGGTAATTTGATGATGAATAGATGAATGATTCAGGGGTAAGTCAGGCTAATTAATTAAATAAACATTTAATTAATTAATTGGATAGGAAATTGGTGATATCGATGATGTCAAAGAATGGTCGAAGGGTTAATACATTTTTAGGTGTCTACATTTGCCCCTCTTTGACGTGGCATTGTGACCTAGTAGGTATATGGTGTCAAGTCATAGAATTTTACCCCAGCTGTTGGGAAGGAATGAAATAGATGAGGGATGCCCCCTTGAGAGGTTAGGTGAAAAAATTTGTTTTTTAGGTGAACTTTCGAAAGGAGGAAATAGTGGTGAAATCAGATAGAGGATGGAAAATTGCGTGGATAGGAAGAAAAACAAGAGAAAAAGGTTACATTTTGTGACTTGGGGAGAGAAAAAGGTGTATGGGGGTATGACATGGTAGCTATTTATAGGAAGTGTGGGCCCAAAGTGGCACATTTGCATACTCTAAGGAATACTAAGAGGGGGGTGAATCAGTATTCCACAAAACCACTTCTTAACAAGTTGATTAAACCAACATTCAAAATTAATAATATGAAAGTAGAATAAGCAAAGGAATAGTAACCACAAATACATAACACATAAACACTAGGATTTTTATGTGGAAACCCAAAAAGGGAAAAACCACGGTGAGTGTTAGCTCACAATATATTAATATAGCACAATACCAAATTACAAGAAGGCTCACTGCCTTAGGGCTCACTACAAGAAAGGCTCATTGCCTAGAGAAATAAAGAAGAAAGAAGAATGACTCACTATCAAGTTGAACTACTTTGATTGCATCTACACATGCATGGTTATAGCTCCAATGAATCACATAAATACTATCTCAAAACTCTTCATCTTTGACTACTCTATTTCACTACTCTTCTTTTACATAGGAGCAAGATCTCTCTTCTTCTACACTTATTATTTCAACATAATCAATTTAATTCACATGTCACACATATATATTCACATTCACGCACATGAATCAAACACTAAACTCGTTCCCTTATATATATCTGCAACACTTGAAATCTTCATATTAGGTTGGCCTAATAAGGTGAAGCATGCACTCATACTTTAAGTAGCTTGGCAGCAAAATTCATTTACTAAAACTCCTAGTGGACTCAAACAAAGTTGAATTGCATTCACATATGTCAGCCTCAACTATTGAACAACTTAGGATTAAGTTCTAAACAATAGAACTTACTACATACATTTCAAACTTATCATATCAACCTCTAACTTAGACTGCCACTGATTCAGTTCATCTATTATACTACATCTTTTACTGTGGACCATAGGACTTGCTCAAAATCATGTCAAAGACTCCTCAGACATCACAAATTATACCTTCAGAACTGCAAAGCAAAATATCCTTTAGCGAAAAAATGCAGTCGATCAGAACTCAAACCCTATCATAGTCAAACTCTGTCAAGTAGTGTAGCAATACTCAGCAGCTTGTAACTAACTTTTTGGTGGACTTCAGAACTTATAACTCTAGATTTAGACACTTCATATAGATGTTTACAATACCTCAAAACTACATACACTAGAGGAATGCGAACCAAAACAACTAAGTGTACTGCTCTGAATAGTACTGTATTCTGTTCTACTGGACTTAGGCCATTTGAAGATATAATTTTGAAACTAATCAAAAGCTGAAACCTTGGATAAAAGACCATCTAAGAGTCAGGAACATCATATCAGAACCACAAAACTTTGTCTTCAACTGCAGACCAATGCCAATCCAAACACTATTATTATGTTGTTGCTTCTATACATTGCCAATACTTAGCCAATATGACCAAGTCTTCTTCACCGGACCAAAAAATCTATTCCAACCTTGTTCCTTTTCTTGTTTCCATCAATGACAACACAATTATTTAGCATAGCAGTGTCTCTTGCCAACAATCTCCCCCTTTTGCATTGATGGCAACACTTAGTGAAAAATGCTTGATTGCCTTGACTACTACTACCTTGACTGCTCTCGCTTTCTATATACACTCTATATTTCTTCTCCCCCTAAGATGTTTTCCCATTTTTCACTAATCTTATTCTCCCCCTTTGACATCAATGGCAAAGGTGTAGGTTCCATAGTAAAAAAAATTGTCAAAGCTACAAAAATTGCTATACATTGTTGTATATGTACATGTACAATCTTCAACTTTATTTTACATGTGTTGGAGGATGTCATTGAAAATGTTCTTAATTTGGGTCAGTTCACCATCCCAACCTTCCTTAGCATTGTCCAAATTTTGAATATGACCACTAAGTAGGAAAACTACGGTCTCTGCCTTGTGAAGATTAGAGGGTGTGTCAGTAAGTGAAGTTGTTTGTGCTTCAACTGTAAGATTAAACATAGAGTCTAATTCAGGACTGATTAGTCCTCTTAGCTGACACATTTTGGTTCTAATTTGATCCCTCTCACTTAATAGACTGTCCAAGTCATTATGAAGGTTCATGATTTGACTTTCCTCGTTGCTAAATGAGTCTACTACTAGATCAAATGCCTCAGAGGTGTTCATCAATTTATACTCCAAATCCTTGATCTTCTCTTCTATTTTCTTTGTGACTTCCGGCCAGGATAAGAAAAATTTGTAAATGTCACCAGCTTCTTTAATGGCACTCTGAATGCTTTGTATCCTATTATCTAGCTAGACTTTGACATTAACTATCATTTCCTTTAACTCATTCAATCTTTTCTCATTAAACTCTTGCCTTACTTTTATTTTTGCAGATTTCTCAAGTGATTCAAAATGTTTACTTATAGAGTTTATGAGTTCCTTTAGTTGATTTGTTGATGACATAGATGTGTCCTTCTGGTATGTTGGCATCAACTTCTCCAAAATGTTAGATGCCTCAATAATGAGCTCACTATCCTCTATATGAGACTTTAACATTTCCTCTCTTACTTTTGCCTGTACAATTGAAGCCAATTTGAGTTTTTGTATAGAGGACATTGTATCCAAGTTTATTGGGCCATGTAGAAACTCAAGCTCATCCAAAACTTGTTTCTCTTTCTCTAAAAGTTCTTTAATTGATTCTGTAGTGTCTCTTGGTGTAGCAAAGACTTCTTTCAAGTTTTTCTCTGGATTATCTAGATCCATGTCCTCATTAGAGTCCTTCTGTTCTAGTGAAGGATTTTTCTTAGCCTATTCCTCCTTAGTCCTCTCATTGTCACTTTTGTTCTATTTGATGTATTGGAGAGGATCATGTTTCCATGATAGATACTTCTTTCTCCTTAGTCACATTGACATCTTTATCTATTTTCTTTTGGAGCAAATGTATCATTTCCAACATCTGTTTCTTAATTGTCATAGATGGTAGGGATATTATATTTCTTTAGTATCTCCAAAATGATCTCCTCAGTCTCCTTGACCACTTTATCAATTTCTCCTAACATCAGCACGTTCATTCTTTTATTTGATCTGAACTCATTATTAAGTACTTTGGAGATCATGGCCTTTTCTTTAGAAGTGGTCTTTGGACATAATTTTATCAATGTATGTTCTCTAAGTTCAATGTCCTTAGCCATAGCAGCTTCCTTCCTAGTGGACAATATACTACCCAAGTGGTGCAGGAGCACCTACCTGACAGCTGGCCTCCATGAGGCAGTTAGTTTGTTATAGGTCTGGTTAATGTTTCCAAGAAGGTCTTATAAGACCAATGCATGTAATAAGGTCATGTTGACCATACTTTATTATTTTTAGGTAGGTTGTTAGGACAGCTGTTATGCTGTATGTCCGGTTGGATCCTCCCAGCCGCTGGGAATCGAGTGGTAGTACTCGCAAGCAGATCCTATTTATGCATGAGGATCAGTTGGTTTTAGACATAGTATTGCATTGAGCAGAGGAGTTAGATTGCAGAGAGAGAGAGAGAATATTGTATTTGCATCTTTTGAAATCAATAAAGAGATCCTGTTTGTGTCCATTCTCTGTTTTGAATTCCATTGTGTAATCGAGTTGCTGTTTTGGTGGTTACATGGATTCGCTGATCCATTCCACCGGTTGATTCGTCAAATCGGTGGAATGGCTATGTACAGTAGTTTAGGATTTAGTTTGCATTTTCTATTTGTTTGCATGCATGTTTGCAGGATTGCAGTCGAGAGGTGTTGAGAACCCTAGCATGGGTATGTGCTAGGTCGTGCTGGTAGTTTGAGTCTGGAAAGTTGTCCAGGAAGCAGATCGGGTCACCTCAGGAGGTTCGGTGGATCGAAATTCGCTAAGGTTGGGAAATTCGTTACAACGGCATCATCAGGATATTTCTGTGTATATCCTACAGTTACTTCAAGCGTCATCCAAGTAGATGGAGGTGAGCATGATGCAGTAGATTGCATAAAGTGAATGTGCATTAAAGTGAATGTGCATTGGGGTGATCATCATCAGGTGTTGCCGAGGAAGAGTATATCGGCATAAGTTAGTCGATCGGGTTGATAAAACTATCGCGGGCCGATAATGTTAAGTTTGGCCGACAGCAGGATATTGGAGGAGCTGCATGTGACGTCATTGTCATCAGGATAATCGTCATCAGGATAACGAGGCAGTAGGATATTGAAGGAGCTGCATGTGACGTCATCGTCATCAGGATAATCGTCATTAGGATATCAGGGTGACGTAAGCATCAAAGGGAAGGTGCATGAGGTTGTCGTCATCAGGATATATGGAGGGAATAGGATGTTTTATATCCTGCTGATGAACATGATGTTGAACATCATGATGCTGAAGATAGAGGTTGTCGGTAAGATGAATAGTGAACATCAGGAGGATGTTTGTGCTTGCCGAATATGATGATGCTGCCGATAGTCAGATATGATGATGCTACTGACAGGCGAAAGGGTGAAGGTTTGTCTGCAGGAGGATATCGGTCGGCAAGAGAAAATATGATGATGCTGACAATGTTAACAGAAAATATGATGATGATGATGGGTTGTAGACATACATGCTGTATGTCAAGGTTTTAGTGTGGATGCCTCTGCATCATAGTGGTATCAGAGCTCAGCAAAAGGTCTGGGCTATTGTGTGTTGATTCTGTCACCGAAAGGGCAGAGGTAGAGTTGATTCTGTCACTGAAAGGACAGAGGTAGAGAAGTGAGAGGTTGACAAAATGCCTCCGAAAGGTAGTGGTACTGCAAGGGAATTGCAGGAGATGAAGGAAAAACATGCCAGAGAGATGAGGAAGATGAAGGAGCTTGCTGAAGCACTTCAAGCCAGGCTTGTAGCCTTGGAGAAGAACAAAAAGAGGGAAGTGGAAGACAATGAATTAGAAGAAGATGAAGATGCTGTTGAAGAGTATGAAGAGGTAGCTGAAGATCTGGATGCTGAAGACCAGAGATTTGTAAAACTGTTGAAGGCAGTGCAGAGTGATAAACCTAAGGTAAAGGTTGATGTTTCCAAGTATAATGGAAGTTTGAATGAAGATGAGTTACTGGATTGGATTGCTGCACTTGATAATCACTTTGAATGTGAAGATGTTGCTGAGGATCAGAAGGTAAAGATTGCAAAGACCAAGTTAGGAGGTCATGCTTTGGTATGGTGGGATTATGTACAATCCGAGAGAAGGAAACAAGGGAAGTCAAAGATCACTTCATGGGATAAGATGGTAGCAAGGATCAAAGGTAAATTCTTGCCTAAGGATTATGAAATTCAGATGTTTAAGAAGCTGTAATTTTTAAGGCAGAAGGAAATGGATGTGAAGGCATATACTGAGGAGTTTTATAAG
Source organism: Cunninghamia lanceolata (assembly GCA_027924645.1). NCBI lineage: Eukaryota > Viridiplantae > Streptophyta > Pinopsida > Cupressales > Cupressaceae > Cunninghamia > Cunninghamia lanceolata. Next base: position 3,565,837 of record BSBN01000165.1, on the reverse strand, counting down.
TTGAGTATGAGATCTGGTCATCATGAGAATGAGGTAGAAAAGGTGGCTAGGTACTTGGCTGGTTTGAGATTGAACATACGGGATGAGTTAGTTTTAGCTAACCCTAAGAGTGTGGAGGATTGTTACCAAATGGCAATCAGGATTGAAGAAAAGATGAATAGGAGACAAGATAAGTCCATGAGAGGAAGAGGCAGCAATATGAGGGGAAGAGGATTAGCCCCTACAACAAGGCAAACCGATGAGGGTCAAGAAGACACTGGTAAAGGACAGGGACAGTCTGATTTCAGAGGTGGATGGAAAGGTAATAGAGGCAGATTTGGAAGTGGTAGAGGTTCTACTACATTTTCAAGAAAGTGTTACACCTGTGGTGAGTTTGGTCATCCATTTTTCAAATGTCCAGAAAGCAAAGGTTCATCATCCAGAAATGATAGAACGAATGACAGGAAAGTACAACTTATGCAAGAAGAGAAAGTAGAGCAAAGTGTGCAGAGTTCAGACACTTATCAACAAGATAGAGTTCCTGACGGTTATGGGTATCCTGAGGAGGGAGAAGCATTGATGCTTAGGAGAATTAGTTTGCAGGCATCAAAGGATATGATGCAAAGAAGAGCTCTTTTCAAGACCACATGCAAGAGCAAAGGTAAAGTATGTAAGGTTGTCATTGATACTAGTTCAACAGACAACATGGTATCTCAGGAAATGGTGGATAAACTAAATTTGGAAAGGATTCCACACCAATACCCTTACAAGGCATCTTGGGTGAGTGATAGTTAATCACTTTTTGTCTATGAACAGGCATATGTTGATTTTCAGATTGGAGCATATCAGGATAGAGTTTTGTGTGACGTTTTGCCCATGGAATGTTGTCACCTACTGTTGGGTAGACCATGGCAATTTGATAGGAGGGTACTGTATGATGGGCATGCTAATACCTACACCATCAAGAAAGATGGGAAAACTATTATGTTGATGCCATTACAGGAAGCAGCTGTAGTACAGAAGGCAGCAAAAATCATTTTAGTGGGAAAGAAGGAGTTTGTGCAGAAGCCTATAGTAGCAGGCATAAAGGCAGTTGAGGACACTGCAGGGAAAGAAGTTGTTAAGGACAACAAGTTGAAGACAGTTTCAGTTTTGACTGATAGAGGTCAGCAGCAGGTTCAGCAACAGGTTTGCAAATAGCAACCAGTTGAGAGGAATGACAAGGATGTTGTCATAGTTGGGACTATTGTTTGTCCTATAAAAGTTGAAAGGAAGACAGAGTTGAACATTACAGAAGTTCAAGAGGCAGTTCAGACAGAGGTTCTGGTCAGACAACCTGACAAACACAAGGTATGTGAGAGAAGGGCCTACATTGACAGGCATGAGGATTTACTTGCAAGAAAACAAGTTACAGTTCAGAAGTCTTGGAGCAGCCGAGAGCCAGCAGAGGACAAAGCTGGAACAGGTCAGAACACTGCAAAGGCAAAGTGTAAAGGTGGAGGACTTCCACATCCTAACTCATGGGACATGAGTTATTTTCTGTTGGGGAGTATGGTGCAGGAGCACCTACCTGACAGCTGGCCTCCATGAGGCAGTTAGTTTGTTATAGGTCTGGTTAATGTTTCCAAGAAGGTCTTATAAGACCAATGCATGTAATAAGGTCATGTTGACCATACTTTATTATTTTTAGGTAGGTTGTTAGGACAGCTGTTATGCTGTATGTCCGGTTGGATCCTCCCAACCGCTTGGAAGCTCCCAGCCGCTGGGAATCGAGTGGTAGTACTCACAAGCAAATCCTATTTATGCATGAGGATCGGTTGGTTTTAGACATAGTATTGCATTGAGCAGAGGAGTTAGATTGCAGAGAGAGAGACAGAATATTGTATTTGCATCTTTTGAAATCAATAAAGAGATCCTGTTTGTGTCCATTCTCTGTTTTGAATTCCATTGTGTTATCGAGTTGCTGTTTTGGTGGTTACATGGATTCGCTGATCCATTCCACTGGTTGATTTGTCGAATCGGTGGAATGGCTATGTACAGTAGTTTAGGATTTAGTTTGCATTTTCTGTTTGTTCGCATGCATGTTTGCAGGATCGCAGTCGAGAGGTGTTGAGAACCTGTTGGTCATGATGTTAGTCACAAACAAACATAGAATAAAAGTACACATTAACCTTTATTCATCTTGAAAGATACAGTGAATTCATAGAATTCATGATCCCAAGTCTCCGGTGATTAGGTCTTAATCGACTGACGTTACTCAGTGGTTAATGTGAGTTGCTGTTTCCATTTGGGGCCTTACGTGAAAATGCACCATCATCATGAAGTTCCTGCAGAAATTCCTTACAGAGAAGTCAAATTATGCGAGTATTTGATGAAAAGAGGTAAAATACCTAGATCTTTGCATGATATTTTCAATTGTGCATGCTTAGTGTTCAAATATGCTAAATATTTACGATTATCTACGGGATGTCTGCATATTTTGGGTTGTTTGCTTAAGATTATCTGTTTATTTGCAATTGTGATAGTGAGATTCTCTGAAATTGAAAGAAATTAAAGGAAATACTTCTAATTAAGTTGAACCTTTAGCTTTTGATCCACATACATGCTTGATACTGTCATGAGGAGAAGAAATCAAACCATATGTTCACCAGGACATTCCACAGCTAGATATAGTTGATGCAAACTTCAGAGGATAATGAATGAAAACAATACATGCAACATGATGAGCACTCCAAGGGACACAGAAAATCAAAGCATATATCCAGAATTCAGACACATATTACTCAAGATTTACGAAGATTTGTAATCAAAATACTCTTCCCTTTCATTAAGTATGCAAAAGACATGTACATATACAGCAGCTTTGAAATAAGTCCTGAATATTTCAGCAATCAGATTTCAATTAAGTTTCAAATGAAAATAACAAGGCATTCCACCACCTTTTATAGAATAAGGTGAGGAATCTGTTCCAAAAGATCCACGGATCTGATATGTCAATACAAATCAACGGTCATCACTTCATGACTTGTCAATTTTACAAAAAGGCACAAGTTGCCAGCTGGCAACTATCTATACTGCATATGCAAGATATTCCCCCCTTCATGATGTATCTTCATCATGCCCTTCATCTGATGCATGTGGGTCATCATCATGTGCTTCGCTCTCTGAACTTTCGCTATCCGGATGATGACGCTGCTGCATATGGGGCTGCATGCTGCTCTGGATTTGTTCGTATGACTGCACAACTTGGTCTATTCCTCCGCCATCTTGAGTCTTTGCCTTGATGATGGCGTGTTTGTGCGCTTCATACTTATCCCTGGTGTTATCCAGTTTATTCTTTCTGTCCTGCAGTGTCTCATTATAGGTCTCCATCTTGACCTTGATCCTCATCATTTTATTTATTATCTCTTCTGTCAAATGGACTAGCAGACCATCATCTTCCACTTGGAAGTTATTACGCTGAGCCTTGAGGGTAGAATCTTCATCTTGATTCTCTATCTTCCCTTCCACCTTGCCCTCTAATGCTTCGAGCATGTCTGCTTCAATGCCCATTAAATCGCGTAGCCTCATGCTGATCTCCCTCAGCTTAATATTGCATCTCTTGAGGACTCCGCATTCGAATTGTACATCCTTATACCAGATATCCACTAATAATGTAGTATTGTTATTTAACACCTGCTTACTAATAAGCAGTTGTGGATTTATCTTCCTTATTTCATCCAGCAGGCTGAGGACTTTCTCCAGTTTATAAGACCTTTTCCCGGCCTGCATCTGCAACCTGTCCACCTTGGTTTTGGAGTCACTCAATATGCTCCATCTCTCCAAAGAACCTTTCATTATTTCAATGGCATCATCCAATGTGGATGGCACCCATTTTCTGATTACGGACACCTCATGTTTCATGAGGTCCAGTTTATTTACCTCCTCCTGAGAAATGGCAGTCAATGGGACTGCAGCTTCAGCTGTGGTATCCTCAGGGGTGGTTAGTCCTTTAATATATGCATTCAACTGAGCAATGTGCTCTTTATGTTGCTTATTCTTCTCCTTCTCTCTTTTCACCTTCTGAATTAGAGAGTCAATGATGTCTTTTCCTTCCTGACCTTCCTGCTCTTCGTTGGGAAAACCCAGATCAACTGTGCTTATCTGGAATTCATCCACAGTGATTTTGCCTTTCTCTTTCTCTACGGCAGGCACAGCAATCTGTGCAGTCCTTCTCCCTGTCGCCAGATCTCTTTTGATGGCCGAAGTCATCCTGGCCTTCCTCCTGGGTTTCATTATATCTGCGGCGAACAGGGTGGAGACGTCGAATTCCTGAATCTCCAGCTCCTCTTCAACATTCACCTCCTTTTCTAACCATGGAGGCACCTGATCATGCTTCTCAGCATCATGATGCTGTTCACCTCTATCTCCTGTTTCCACCAACATGTGTTGTGGAGATGATGACTTTTCTTTTTCTAGCTCTTGATGCTCGCCTTGCTGTTGTTGATCCTGAGGCGCCTCCTCTTGTTGAGGAGCTTCCTTTTCTGGGGGAGCATCTTCCTTGTGTGGGGAACCTGGCGGTGTACCTGTAGGTAGATCATGATGATCATGATCTTTTTCCTTCATTATTTCATCTGTCCCTAGCTCTTCCCCTTATGGAGGTTGATCATCCTCCATTTGCTTTTCTACTTCTGGTGGTATGTCGACCACCTTTGATATTGTAGGATCTACCTGAGGTGATGGCATCTGTTCCGCAGCGGCTATTTGCTCTGTACCTGCAACATCCACCTCTTGCACCTTATCAGCAGGATCCTTTATCGCTTCTTTCTTCTCATCATCAGCCTTTGATTCTTGGACCCCTACTATAGTAGGTCCTACTGATGTATCCTGTGGGCTTCGTTGGCCTAATTCAAGAACATGGCCCTCTGCTTCGGCCATCTCTATCTCCTTTGTCAGGTGGCCCTTATCAGGTGATCCTGCTGGCTGTTCAGGACTTGCATCCTGCTTCTTTGTTAAGTCTACCACTGCAGGACCTGTCACATCGGTAATCAGTGTGTCCAGCCCTATGTCCTGAGCTACCTGCTCCGGGCTCTTCTCTGGTTCTAGGCTCTTTTCTTGCTTTGCCTCTGCTTGTTTCATCTCTTCAAGCGTTGATTGGACAGATGGAGGCTTGTGAGGAGCCACACTGATGCCAGCAGCTGCAAGTGTTTCCATTTCTTGTGCAGCTACATCTTGCACCACCTCATCGTCAGACAAGTTTATTGTCTCATCTAGTGAGACATGCTTTTCTGCTTGTGCCTGAGATGTTTCGTTTTGTTGCTCTTCTGCAAGTTCTGTTTTGAACTTGACAATGGTAGGAAGTGGAACATTGTGCTGAAGTTCCTTCTGCACTTCACTACCTGCCCCTTGTACTTGTACTGGGGGGTGACTCATCTCACCTCTCATGGAGGTTCTTGTTTTCTTAGGCGCGGTAGGAACCAACACCTGGGGAGCTCTCCTCTTTCTTCTAATTACTAGTGGAGCTTCCTCCTCTTCTTCAGGCTCTTCCTCCATGAGGATATCCTTGCCTGGTTGTCTGGATGATTGACCCACTTCTTGGGTCTCTGTGGTTCCAGCCTCTGCTGTCTTGGCTTTCTTGGGCTTGGGAGGAGAATCTAATTCTGATCCTACTCCTGCTACTTCCTCAGCTATAAACACTGCCCTTTCAATTATGACCCCTTTGGGTCCCTTTTCCACCTTCTTGCCTCTTGAGCCTCTCTTGCTTGGCTGCTGTGGTGGAGGAATCCTCTCTCCCTTGGTCTTCTGCTTCTCCAGCAGGAAGTCATCATATTCATCTGTGGGGATGTCCTGCCCCTTCTTCTTGTTGTCCACCGTGATGGCAACACCCTTTTTCTTCAATGCCTCTACCTGTGCATCTACCCAAGCTTGGGTCAAGTGTATGGTTCTGGCAAAGAATGGGTCCAAGGACATATCCTCCTGCATGGTGAGGTCAGGGGCAGAAATGGTATCATTGTATATCTTCTTCTGTTCATATTCATCTGCCATGATCCTGTCATCATCACTCTTCAGCTGCTGAGGGAGGGGTATGCAGTCAAATGTCCTGATCTGGTTCAGAGTCAACCTCTGATACCTCCTCCTCCTGGCCTCTGCCTCATCCTCGCAGTCAGCCCAAAAATCTTCTAGGTGCCTCTGGTGAATAGGCTTTCCTAGGATCTTTTGCATTCAGCCGTAAGGATCATATGGTCTCGTTACTGGGAAGGGTAGTAGATTCATCTTGTTCAGAGTGACCATCACCTTCTTAATATTATCTGAGTCAGGGCACATATAGTTGCCGATGCTGACTGGGAACAAAATTGGTGGCAGCTTCTTGGCATCCTTATACGTCTGTATTATGGTGGAGCCCTGCCTGATAAATTCCATTAAAACTACTGCATCAGTAGGATATCTTGGCAGCATCAGGGGATGCCCTTCAAAACCTTCTATCTTGATGTAGGAAAAGGTGGCAAATTGGATGTACCATGCCCCATGCCTGTATACTGCCTCCTGAGCTTCCATGCTCAGTCTTTTTGTCCTGTCATCTTCCATGGTCCTTACCAGATGCATAGAGAATGCATCATTGACCAGTTTATAGTCCTTGATATAATTGGTTCTTTGCAGCTGGGGATGATGATCCCAGATATAAGCTGCATTTGTGCCTGTTAGCTTCCCATCTGTGGTTAAGGCATCAAACGTACCTCTATATGCACAGGAATAAACAATGTAAGAGGTCATATAGAAGGCACAATCTGAACCTCCCAGGTTCAGCAGCTGCTCATGCAGAGCATCACTTATGATTTGGCCCCATAGTGGCTTGATGTCTGCATATAGGCACATCATTATTATGCCGTACATCCAGTCTCTGAATTCTCCAGTATCAGGCTGGCCAGTCACCCTGTTCAGTAGGGCAATCACATACTGATATTCCTCATTAAAATCAAACTTGAACATGTGCACAGGGAGCTTGGCCGCTGCATTATATGTGCTGTTCTCGGCCTGCCAAGCATACATGTTCTTTCTGGCCATCTTCTTGTTGGCCTCATACTCTCTTTCAGACTTCTTCAAGTCTACACTCTTTACCTTACTGCCCATTGGCAGTCCAAACGTTCGGGATAAACCTTTGATGGATAGGTCTGCATACACTCTCCCATGCTTCGTCACCTGCCTTGTCTGAGGGTTGTAGTTCCGGGCGCACTCAATAACCAGCTCCGGAGACTCCATGGAGTAGGGGAAGCCAGCAGCGTTCCACATGCCAGACACAAACACGGCGTCCAATACTGGACTCTTATCCTATCCATGATTCAGCTTGGCTGACCAAGCTTCTAGGTTGGTACTCCCCTGATGGGTATCTGTAATTGCCCCAAATTTGAACAGGACCCCTCTCTGTGAAGAGAACATAGGCCGGTTGAATTCTTCCTGATTCTTGACTAAGCATTTTTCAGCCATGGGTACCTGCAATTAACAATCATTTCTTCTCACAACAGGATATGCATGTATACATATTGCAAATATCATGCTTATTGCATCAATTTCACATTACCTAGTCATACGGATACATAACCAGAACTTTCAATCATATAGAAACAACATGATGAGGGTTTCTTTTCACTTACCTAGTTATGCAGATTTCTTTTTATACCAGTATATCGTTGAGACGCTCTTGATTCGGCTGCTGATCACCCTCGTCCTTAGTTTATGAGCTCCAGTCGCGCAACGGTAGCTGTTATGCAGATATGGAGGCTAGTGCTTTGTAAAACAATTTTAACACAGGTGAATGTAACAATGGCGGTTGAATTACCTTTTAACCTCGCAGTTAGGGTAAACTTAGGGTAACTCTGGCAAGTTAGATCGCAATCTTTGATCATTCGTACGAAAACTCAGGATCTCGCTAGACGTTTCATCGGGTTCCGGGGTCGGCGGGAATCACCTACCATATCCGCGCGCATTTAATGGCAATGGCGGCAAAGGGAGCAGGGGGATATTCATACGACAAGATATCATGAGGGCAGGATGATATTTCACAAATATCAGGTTGAGTTTCAATATCATCCTCCCTAGTCTTGAAATTGTTATCGCGACAAGATTCGGGTGACAACGCACCTTTGTTTTCATTTTAGCACATCAGGAAGATATTTCGGTCCATCGGGTGATATTTCAAAATATGATGATGACCTTCAAACTTTACTCATTCTCCTTTCGGAATATCAGGATGACGTCATCATGATATTTGTTCTTTGTATTGGAAATGTCTTATGACATCATCGTCATATTGGGTGAACATGATCATGTTTACAAAATATCCTGTCGAAATGTAAATATGATGATGATGTCATCAGGATGTTTGTTTCTTTTTTTATCGTATTCAGATGATGTCATCAGGATGTTTGTTAAGGGTGATATTTTGCATCAGGATGATATTAACGAATATCAGGTTACTTTCAAAATATGATGCTCGCGATACAAAAGACCGTTCGACGGGGAAGACTTACTATTACTTAAATTTGACGTCCGAATATTTGAACCGCAGGATATTATCGGGGGGGGGGGATGTTTCAAATATGATGATGATGTTCTTCAAACAGCATAACTGAGTTTATACAATATGACTCTCTTCTTGCGAATATCAGGTTTGACCAAGACTTTGACTATTCATAACTCTCACATCCTGATGAATATTAGGGTGATGTAAAAGGCAAACCTGCATGAATTTTAATGCTCTTTCAGAATATGTGGTCATCTATATGAAATACAAATTTTGACAAACTGACCTCATATTGGGGCTTACCTCATCTTGACTCCACATGATGATGAACATGACTAATTTTACCAAACCGCCAGAAAGCAGACAACACAAGCCAAGAGAAAAGTTGGGTCCCTGTTTTGCCAAGTCAAAATGGGGCGTGTTGTGTAACCACACAACAGAACCCTAGCATGGGTATGTGCTAGGTCGTGCTGGTAATTTGAGTCTGGAAAGTTGTTCAGGAAGCAGATCAGGTCACCTCAGGAGGTTTGGCGGATCGAAATTCGCTAAGGTTGGGAAATTTGTTACAACGACATCATCAGGATATTTCTATGTATATCCTGCAGTTACTCCGGGCATCATCCGAGTAGATGGAGGTGAGCATGATGCAGTAGATTGCATAAAGTGAATGTGCATTGGGGTGATCATCATCAGGTGTTGCCGAGGAAGAGTATATCGGCATAAGTTAGTCGATCGGGTTGATAAAACTATCGCGGGCCGATAATGTTAAGTTTGGCCGACAGCAGGATATTGGAGGAGCTGCATGTGATGTCATCGTCATCAGGATAATCATCATCAGGATAACGGGGCAGCAGGATATTGAAGGAGCTGCATGTGACATCATCGTCATCAGGATAATCATCATCAGGATATCGGGGTGACGTAAGCATCGAAGGGAAGGTGCATGAGGTTGTCGTCATCAGGATATATGGAGGGAACAGGATGTTTTATATCCTGCTGATGAACATGATGTTGAACATCATGATGCTAAAGATAGAGGTTGTCGGTAAGATGAACAGTGAACATCAGGAGGATGTTTGTGCTTGCCGAATATGATGATGCTGCCAATAGTCGGATATGATGATGTTGCTGACAGGCGAAAGGGCGAAGGTTTGTCTGCAGGAGGATATCGGCGGCAAGAGAAAATATGATGATGCTGACAATGTTAACAGAAAATATGATGATGATGATGGGTTGTAGACATACATGTTGTATGTCAAGGTTTTAGTGTGGATGCCTCTGCATCACCAAGGTATCTAGGAGATCAACAATGATCTCAATGAGGGCTCTATTGTATATGTTCAGATACTCTATAGTAGCTTCTTCTAAGATCCTCTTGTCTGCATCATTGTAGTCATAATAGAATTGGGCCATTGGTTTTATATTGCCATCTATTGTAATTGCCTTTAGAACATCTTTAGTTTATTGTGGCTTTTTTAGTTAGTGGCTCATCTTTCCTTGGCCTTTTCTTGGGTTTATCCCTTTTGGAGGGCTTCTCCTTGCTGCTTCCAGAGGCTTTAGTAGCCTCATCTTTCATCATTTTTTATTTCTTCATCAAACTCTGTCTCCTCTTCATCAGTTCTTCCAACACTGACATACATCCTTCTACCTTTCATTTTCTGTCTCTTTGTACCTTTGTCAGTGGATTTCTTGGATGGTTGCTCCATACTTGTAGATGGTGGGGGATTGGAGGAAATAGATGTAGCTTCTGCAAAGGTAGATCCTCTAGTTTTTCTAGTTCACCCTTGGGTTCTTCTAGAGCTCCAATTGATTCACTTTTTCTTTTTTCTTTTGCTTCCTTGTCAGCTTGTGCTTTTTATCTTGCCTTATCACTTGTTCTTTTGTGAACCCATGTTTTAGGGCAATATCTTCTACCACATTATGCATTTTCTTAGCAATCTCAAGTTTTCTCACTTCAACATGAATTTTAGCATGAAATTCCTCATAAGTTCCAAATCTTTCTTCATTGGGATCTCTAGGTTTACTTAATACATGTTGAGCATAATTCTCTAATATTCCTCCATCTACCTCATATCCCATAGGCATAACCCATATGGTTCTAGGCTTAACAACCTCCATCAAGCACTGATCTTTTGTCACAATAAAGAAGATAGTATGCTTGTATTTTTCAACAACTATTCTGGGAATTCTTTCCCTAGCTTGCAATGACCTTTGGAAGTTTTTGAAATAGCCCCATAGGGATGAGTTATAAGAATCAATGCTTCCTATGCTATTAAGATGATTTCTAATTTGAACTGCAGTAGGTTTATTATTTGTCTAGAATAGATTCTTCAAACCTAACAACTCTTGCATGGAGTAGAAGAATAAATAGATAATTAGTGTACTATAGTTGAATGGATATTTTTGCTCTTTGGTCTTCCTCAAATTTTCTATTAGCTGTTGCATGAGAAATTCACAAAGATCATACTCTGCATCTTCATTAACCATCTCAAATGTTGTGTAAATTGTTGTACCGAAGACTGAATTTTCTCGGTTTGAGAAATAAACATTGTAGCCAATAACCATGGATGCAAATGTTACTACATGGTCTTCAATATCATTGATTATTAGCACCCTTTTGTCAAACTTTGCTCCGGTGGCTGCCATTACTTTATCATTCTTCATTGCATTCAACACTGGTACCGATCTAGTAGAGCTTAACCCAGTTACTACCATTATAACATCTTTTGTGATCTTAAAGGGTTTCTTGAGCCACATGAATTCATCATGAACACTCCTCAATACATACTGGATCCATTCCTCCTCAACGAATGTCAGGAAATCAATGTACTAAATGAATTTCCTTGTTTCCAATACCTTGTATTCATTTTTCAAATCGTAATCTTCACCGCATAAGTGATCTAGAAATAAATCTACGAGTTTGCTTTTTCCATGTTCTTCAAGGGCAACATGAATATAAGCCCTAACATCCTCTGCATGCAAAACTCCATGTGGAACTTTTGAAAATGCACCCATCTATTCAACTTCAACTAATTTAAATGGGTGTTTCTTGAATTTAGGTCATGGTCACTCAGTGATATCTAAAAGATATAGTCAATCAAAATTGCTCTGCAATAGGTTGCACTGACTTATTTTCTTCTAGATTCTCTTCCATAAGATCTTTCATATCAGATTCTACCACATATCTTCGTGCCAGACTCCAGCACTAACTATCTAACATTGCTCCCCCTGAGCCAGAGCACCCAATTTACTTCCCAGAGGAAGTATCTACACTAGATGCTAGTGTGGATCTATCCTCTTCTTCAATTACTTCTTTCTTGATCCATATCTTGTCCATTTCTTTCTGAGTTTCAACCTAATCAACTTTTTCTTTTCCCTTATCATTCCTTTGCTCTGTTTTCCTTTCTTCAGAAAAGTAATTTCTCTTCACATTCTTGCTTCTACAAACTCTTGCAACATGTCCAAATTTGTTACAATTGAAGTACACATTGTTCCCTTGTTCTTGATTCCTTCTTCTAAATGAATTCATCCTAGATATGCATTGATTAGCCATGTGTCCAAATCTATTGCATGTAAAACATTTTCCATTGAATGATTGAGTATTCTTTGAATTTTGAAAGCCATTTCTTACTGGATTTCTGCATTCATTTGAACTATGACCAATTTTCTTGCAATTGAAACATTGACCAGAGAATGATGGAACTTTCTAATTTACTCTACTTCAACATTGAGTAGCTTTATGACCAAACTTATTGCAATTAAAATAGTGTCCATTGAAAGATGGATACCTTTGAGCATTTGGCTATCTAACCAGAGGTCTTTTAGGTCTTCTTCTTAGATTTTTGAACTAGTTCCCTTTATTTTTCTTTAACTCAATGTTTGTTTTACTAGATTTTGAACTTTCTCCTTTCTCAAATCCCAAACCATTCTTATCATCGACACTCTTTTGACTAGCAATCATTTCATCAAGCTTTGTAATACTTATCTTAAACTTTTCTTCATAGCTCTTGGCTTTTCCAAGTCTGCTTGTAGACTCACAATTTCTTTTTCAAGTTTGGCACAATCTTCTGATTTGCTTTTCACCATTAAATTCAGATCTTCTTCTACTTTTGTTCTTTTTATAACTTCTACTTCCAAATCATTTAGGGTTTCATTTGCTGATATCAGTTGATCACTAACTTCTTTGTATTTTTCCTTGAATTTCTTGACTTATTCTTTTAATTTTGAGATGCATTGATCAATTTCTTGTAAGTTATCCTTTAGATCCCTGACTTCTACTTCAGACTGTTCAAGATCAATAAGAACTGCTTCTAGTTCAACATTGTTTGAGAAATTTCCAAATCTTCTGGCTGCCATAAGTGAACTCTCCCAGATCTTCCTTAAGTTGTTAGGATTCTTCCAAGGAACCTTTCTCTGATACCAATTGTTAATAGTAAGGAATACTAAGAGGGGGGGTGAATCAGTATTCCACAAAACCACTTCTTAACAAGTTCATTAATCCAACATCCAAAATTAATAATATGAAAGTAGAATAAGCAAAGGAACAGCAACCACAAATACATAACACATGAACACTAGGATTTTTATGTGGAAAACCCAAAGAGGGAAAAACCACAGTGAGTGTTAGCTCACAATATATTAATATAGCACAATACTGAATTACAAGAAGGCTCACTGCCTAGAGAAATGATCACTATAAGAAAAGCTCACTACCTAAATAGGCTCACTGCCTAGAGAAAGAAAGAAGAAAGAAGAATGGCTCATTGTCAAGTTGAACTACTTAGATTGCATCTACACATGCATGGTTGCATCTACACTCTTTATCTTTGACTACTCTATTTCACTACTCTTATTTTACATAGGAGCAAGATCTCTCTTCTTCTACACTTATTACTTCCACACAATCACTTTACTTCACATGTCACACATATATATTCACATTTGCACACACGACTCAAACACTGAATTTGTTCCCTTTTATATATCTACAACACTTGAAATCTTCATATTAGGTCGGCCTAATAAGGTGAAGCATGCATTCATACTTTAAGTATCTTGTTGGCCAAATTCATTTACCAAAGCTCCCAACAGACTCAAACAACACTTGAATTGCATTCACACATGTCGGCCTCAACTAATGAACAACTTGGGATTAAGTTCTAAACAATAGAACTTATCGCATACACTTCAAACTTATCATGTTGGCCTCTAACTCAGACTGCCACTGATTCAGTTAATCTGTCAGACTATGTCTTTTACTGCAGACCATAGGATTTGCTCAAAATCATGTCAAAGACTCCTCAGACATCACAAATCATACCTTCAGAACTGCAAAGAAAAACATCCTTTAGCAGAAAAATGCAGACCATCAGAACTAAGACCCTGTCACAGTCAAACTCTGTCAAACATTATATCAATACTCAGCAACTTGTAATTAACTTTCTGGAGGACTTCAAAACTTATAACTCTAGATTTAGACAATTCATATAGATGTTTACAATACCTCAAAACTACATATCAAGATGTACAACACCAGAGGAATGTGAACCAAAACAACTAAGTGTACTTCTCTGAATAACACTGTATTTTGTTCTACTGGACTTAGGCCATTTGAAGATATACTTCCGGAACTAATAAAAAGTTGAAACCTTAGATAAAAGATCATTTGAGAGTTAGGAACATCATAGCAGAACTGCAAAACTTGGTCTTCGACTATAGATCAATTCCAATCCAAACACTGTTATTTTGTTGCTGCTTCTGTACATTGCCAATACTTAGCCAATATGACTAAGTCTTCTTCACCAGACCAAAAACTTTGTTCCAACCTTGTTCCTTTTCTTGTTGCCATCAATGACAACACTCAATTATTCAACATAGCAGTGTCTCTTGCCAACTAAGAAGACAGGGTACAACCTCCATTCCCATGGTACCGACACTGATCTGAGAGGGTGCGCGACTATGGTATATCACCACTGGGGACCTGCAGGTATGTTTGTCATCCCTAGATTTGTGATTTTCAAGTTTTAGGTAGTTTACGAGCTCAGAAAATGGGTAGTTAGGTAGAATGGTGTCATTGTACAGCTGTGTGGCACTATAATTAGGTGAATTAGCATGATCCTCTAGATCAGCCAGCAAAAAATGGTGTTTTTTGGATTGTTTAGTGCCACCCATCTAAGTTTTGACACCATCATCTTGTTTAGTACCAGGGGTAAAAGACTCAATTCAGATAGTTTAGTGCCATCTGGGTAGTTTTGGCACCAAGCTCTAGTTAAGCACTTAGGGTTTGGGAGTTTCTCAGTCTAGCACCATAGATTGGTACTTTAGCACTAAGCTCTCGATTAGCACCATAAGGGCTGGCTTTAGCACCAAGCTCTGCATTAGTGCAGACAATTTTTAGAAATTTTAGGTTAATGGAAGTTTAGAACCATGTAGCTAGGGTGTAGCACTAACATCTGGATTAACACCAATTTCTAAAAAAATAGTGCCATCTCTTAAAGTGGTGTGATGTGGTAATGAATTGGCACCAAGATCTAGATTGGTGCCACAGTGTTGAACACCAAGAATACTGAGAGGGGGGTGAATCAGTATTCTGTTAAACCATTTACATATCAAACATTTAATCCATTCAATAGATTTAATTTTAGTAAGGGAAATTAAGCATAAAGAAAAAAAACCACAACTCATAACACATGAACACTAGATTTATGTGGAAAACCCAAGAACTAAAAAACCATGATGAGGATTAGCTCACAATATAAAGTAGTATCAACAGCAAATTACAAAAGGCTCACTGTTGGAGGGCTCGCTGCCCAGAAGAAAGGCTCACTACCAAAGGGCTCACTACCAAAGGGATCACTGCCCAAGGACTTACTATCCTAAAAGAATGAGATAGAAGAGGTGGCTCACTGCCAGTGTTGAACTATTGTAATTTCATCTAACATATGCATGGAGTATAGATCCAGTGAAACTCAAAGCATTAAAACAATATTCATCACACTATTCTGAAATACCAGACCCCATTGCTCTGCATTCATTCAATTCACTTCCACAAGAACTTGTCGCATCACACATTCACTCACCATGTTATTCACATCACATTCATAGTACACACACTCAATCACAATCCCTTAACATTTATTTATACTATCTTCAACCTTGAGAACATTCTCCAAGGTCGACATCACATCTTAATCACATAACGTTCAAATTAGGTCTGGACCTAAACAATCCCGTGATGGAAAGGAATGAAGGAAAACCACAACACAACTTAGCTCAGACCTAAATTCATCCAAGCGTGCCACCATAGGCTTTCACAATCATCGAAGTACCTCCATAATTAGTGTAAACACCCGAGGTCGGCCAAACCTATGCTAACACAATGAACTTTTAAGTACACCTTTCCTCAAACCCAAATATGACTTGTGAACCACATGTAAGGCTTCAAAAGAATCTAGAGTATTCCATGAACATCCTAAAACATCTTGATAACAAACAAATTCCTTCACAACAACTTTCACCTACCACACACCTTTATCATGTTTATCCAACATGCTTAACTATCTCTATCATACACTGCAACTCAAGAAATCAACTTGTAGAGCGCCAAACCACAAACAACTTGAATTGAAGTAATAAATAAGCATTATAAGCATTAATCCAAAACTGTAAGAACTAAAACCTCTTTGCAGAGAAATACGGAGCAAGGAAATTTCTCCCAAACACTTCTGCAACACTCAGAGATAGTCTTCATACTGGTGAACACAACTTCCTTTGTACAATGAACCAGAGCACCAAATTTGGAATATAACATCTTTGAACATCCCAAAACAACATATCCAACCCATAAAGATAGATCTTCAACATAGAAGACATGCAGAGAAAAACTAAAACACTACTCTGTTAAGACAAATAGTCTCTCTAACACACTATGACCATTAATAATCAGATTTGCTCATAGGCACTTGAAAACCAACCATCAGAAGCATATTCCTAACATATTAAGAACTTATTCAAGGCAATCAAATCATCTTCAACAAATCAACTCAACCAAATAGGTCATACACTAGTAGACACAGTGGACACTAATGACAACACAAGCTTGTTGACATCAATGACAACATCGACTGCGCATACTTGCAACAATCTCCTCCTTTGTCATTGATAGAAACACATAATGTGAAAACCATTAAGACACAACTCTGCACCAAACATCTTTTCTTTCTTACTCTCCCTTTTTATTTTACACATCTTACTCTCTCTTTGACAACTTACTCTTTCCTTTTTCACATTGCTCTCTCTCCCTCTTTGACATCAATGGAAAAGGGTGACACACCATTTCTTTCACTCTTAGAAGGCTACACCATCTTTTATTTTATTTCTTTGAATACTCCCCCTTAGGATTGCACATCATGATGAAAGGGGTAAATCACAAAACTGTACACAACAACAGAAATTACACACAAAAAATAGAATGATATTTTATTGATATAGGTAAAACATTACATTATAGAAGCTCAAATACAATCAGAGGATGAATCCTCTATAGGCTACATCACATTACAGCTTCCTACCTCCAGACTCTAGAATCATTTGCCTTCTGTAAACCCCAAATTAGTTAGGGTTTCTATTTTCATGCCTATTCTTGACTTTACACTTTCCCCCTTAACTCTCCTACTACCCAGGGTTCCCAAAATAGTCATAAATAGCACTTTTTGGCGGCCTCCAACTAAATTTCAAAATTTGCAACTCCCTCCAAAAGTAGGTCAACTTTCAGGAAGCATAACTTTTGATCTAGGTGTATGATTGATGAACTGTTTTAAGTGCCAGAAAGGTCATGATGTGAACTATCAGGCTGGAAATCTGTAAATGGATTTCCATCAACTTTTCTGGACGTTATGGGATGTTTTAGTACCTCATATCTCGTTTCAGAAAGTTTTAGGGGCTGATCTTTTCCTGATTCCTTCGACAAAGGTCTTATATTTTAGTTATGAAGATTTTTGTAACTTTTTGCTTCAATTTGTGTCCAAATGCAACTTTCATAAAATGGCAGTTAAACTTTCCAAAATTGGCAGTTTGCTATTTTTAGCAGTTTGGAAAAAATAAAAGTCCTACATCATTATTCAGAAGATTATGGAACCAAAAACACTAATTATGGAAAGAAATGAAAACAACTGCAATGATTTTGAATTAACTTCTTTTTGGGTGATGCAAGATTGCCCTTACACCACTAGATGCTCCTGCATTAGACACCCAGGGTAATTTGAGAAGTGACATTGTCACATCTCAGGTGTTTGTTTGAGGAAAATCCAAATGGTCAACCTCTACCTTAGACAACCAAGAAGAATCTTCAATAGGCCTTCCTTTCCATTTTACCAGATATTCTTCATATTGCCTATTCCAAGTACTTCTTCCCACATGGCTATCCAAGATCTCTTCTATCTCCGCCATTCAAGTAGATGCCGGAATACTCCATTGTTCTTCTATTGGTCCATCCTCTATGTCACCTTCATGATATTTTGTTAAATCAGCAATGAACATAGGGGAAATAGTGATCCCACTCAGCAGCTCTACCTCATATGCATTTCTTGAATCGTGCTTCTTCAGGATTCTACACGGTCCAAATTTCTTCATTCTCAACTTATTATATGTTCCAATTGGGAACCTTTCTTTTCTCAAGTGAACCATGACTTCATCTCCTGCCTAGAACTCCTTATATCTCCTCTTCTGATCTATTTTAGCCTTGTACTGAATATTCATCTTATTAATGTACTTTCTCACCTCTTCATGCAAATTCTTCAGATGTTCTACAAAGTCCTTAACTTTGGCACTTGTCTTTTCACCTTTGTCCAGCTTCCTTAACTCAGAAGCATTTTCTAGGCTATTGCCATATACAATCTAGAATGGTGATTCACCAGTACTCCTATTGATAGAATTGTTGTAAGCAAATTCTACCTGTGGTAAAATCAAATCCCATCCCTTGGGCTTATCTCCTACTAAGCATCATAGCAGGTTACCCAAACTCCTATTCACCACTTCCGTCTATCCATTAGTCTGTGGATGGTTTGTAGAACTGAACTTCAAATATGTCTTCAACTTATTCAACAATGTCCTTTAGAAATAACCAACAAACTTGGTGTCTCTATCTAAAACTATGCACTTTGGTAGACCATGTAATCTTACCACCTCCCTAAAAAATAACTCTGCAATATGAACAGCATCATTAGTCTTCTTGGAAGGAATAAAATGTGCCATCTTCGAGAATCTATCCACCACCACAAAAATGGAATCATGTCCTCTCTCTGTCCTTGGTAAACCAAGAACAAAATCCATACTAATATCATCCCATGGCTTCTCTGGTACAGGTAATGGCTAATATAGCCCTATATCTTGACTTGTTCATTTTTCCATCTGACACATTTTGCAACTCTGCACAAATTTCCTCACATCTTGTTGCAACTGTGGCAAATAATAATTCTCACCAACAATAGAAATGGTTTTATCTTGACCAAAGTGTGTAGCCAATCCCCTGCTATGCTTCTCCTTAATTAGGTTCTCTCTCATAGAACTCCTTAGAATGTACAACTGGCTTCCTCTAAACAACATGCCATCTTGGATTATGAACTCCAACCATTTTGTCCTATCCAAAGTAATAGGTTCCAAGCAAGCTTTCCAAGCCTCTGTAAAGTCTGGATCTTCTGGATACAAACTCTTGAGCTCATCGAACCCAACAACCTCTATCTTCATTTCTATCAACAAATTTTTCCTTCTGCTCAAGGCATCTGCAACTCTGTTGGACTTCCCACTCCTGTGCTTTAAAACAAAAGTATAACTCTGCAAAAACTCAACCCATTTTAAATGCTTTTGATTAAACTTTCCTTGACTATTAAGCTATTGCAAATCTTGATGATCAGTATATAAAACAAACTCTTTTGGCAATAGATAATGTCTCCATTTCTTCAAAGCCTGAACTATGGCATAAAATTCTTAATCATTAACATGATACTTTTTCTTGGCATCCTTAAGATTCTCACTAAAATAAGGAATGGGCTTACCTTCTTGACTCAAAATAGCTCCTATAGCACTACCACTAGCATCACAATCTACCTGAAATACCATATTGAAATCTAGAAGTGCCAAAATAGGTTGCTCTATCACTTTCTACTTCAATGTATCAAAGCTTTTGTCTTCTCCTTTAGTCCATCTAAATTCTTTTCTATCCCCTCTCATTGTCTCAGTTAGGGGTGCACAAATGCTACTAAATTTTTTGATAAACTTTCTATAAAAACTTACCAAACCATGAAAAGATCATACCTCTATGTGGTGCAGAGGCACCTACCTAACAGCTGGCCTCCATGAGGCAGTTAGTTTGTTATAGGTCCGCATGATGACATACATGATCAGGATATAGGATAATTATCAGTACGATGACAGGATAGCCTATTTTTAGTATGTTTGACTTTATCATGTAATAAGGTCCATTGGACCGATGCTATGTATTAGTTCAGCATAGGAGTATGTGTAGGCAGTTAGAGATCGGGATAAGGTTATCTGAGCTGTCCTCTCTCCCAGCCGCTTGGAAGCTCCCAGCCGCTGGGAAGTGAGTTGGTAGTACTCGAAGGATTTGTTATATATACCTTCGATCTGTTAGGGTTTAGATATAGTTTTGAGATTGAGATTGATAGATGTATTGGTGTTGTGTTGAGATTCAGGAGAGCAGTTCAGACATTGTGAAGCTGTATTCAGGATATTTGAATTTCAATTGAATAAGATCTCATATTTGCATTATCTGATTGTATCTGTTGTATCTGTTTTGATTTCCTTTCCGTTTTGCAAGCTGATGGGTACTTTCAATCCTTCCACCGGTTGATCCTGCGGATCGGTGGAATGGTCCTATATTATAGCTTAGTTAGTATTTGTGTTTTCTGTTTATGCATTGTATTGTTCAAGAGATCTGTTAGGAGCATGCTGTGAATCAGCCTAGCATCCTCATGTGCTAGGTATAGAAAGATAAGTTGTTAGACTTTGGTTTGAAGGTGATCCAGCCCGATCATCATATTGTAATTGTGTAATTATGCAGTTCTGAGTGTTTACATGCAGTGGATGGATACACAGGAGTCTGCATGTGCGTTTCCAGTCGGAACGAGCCGCATCATCATCTGCGAATGCATCGCCATCAGGATCGGGTCGTGAAGCTGTTGAAGTTTGCAAGTTGCAAGTGCATCAGGATGTTTTGAGTTGGATATATACTCAGTGTATATATCGCAGTCAGGATCATCTCTCAGAGAAGTTCATCATCCGCATATCGCTAACAGATGCGGGAGTGAAAGTTTGGTTTTTGGCTAAGTGTTGAAGAGTTCATCAGGATATTGTGTGACGTCATCGTCATCCGCATATGACATCATCGTCATCAGGATATTGAGATATCCCTCTATACGAGTTGATCCTGTCGTTGCTAAGGGTTTAGGCATCGGCGTAGGCTCTCGGTAGGAAGTTGTGAAACATCATCAGGAGGTTCCAAGACAATCGGATAAATCGTATCATGATGCTGTTGTGTGTATAGACGGCTATCGGATCATCGAAGGGAAGGTGTTGAAGGTGCTCATCATCAGGATATTTGGAGAACCGGATATTTGATATCCTGCTGACGAAGGTAGTGTTGAAGATCATGATGATGACGCTTGGGTTTGGCGCTCGATGAACAATGCAACCGGAGGATGTTTGCGCCCGTTGATTATCATGATGATGATGATAGGCGACAGGCGGAGGAGGTGAATAGTAGTCGGCAGGAGGATGTTAGCGACCATCCGAAATATGATGATGCTGTTGAAACATGATGATGCTGTTGGTGTTGTTAGGAAATATGATGATGATGCTGAGCCGATAGACATTTTTATCAGGTTGTTTGTATTGTTGGCAGCTCCTTCCTGTTAGTTAGCTTCCGTTGCGTTTCGCTCTGCATCATAGTGGTATCAGAGCAAAGGTTAGGATCTTCTAGAAAGGATAAGCAGGATGTCAGACGAAGAAGGAA
Organism: Cunninghamia lanceolata; assembly: GCA_027924645.1. NCBI lineage: Eukaryota > Viridiplantae > Streptophyta > Pinopsida > Cupressales > Cupressaceae > Cunninghamia > Cunninghamia lanceolata. Next base: position 3,544,334 of record BSBN01000165.1, on the reverse strand, counting down.
CATCTGAGGTTCCAGCAAGGATGACCAACGCTGAGTTGGCAGTTCTGGTGAAGAAACAGATTGCAGAAAGCAAGGCCGTGAAGGCTCAGAATCAGGAGTTGAAAGATGAGTTAGCAAAGTTGAGGAGCAGAGTAGGTTCTGGTAAAGAAGATGATAGGGAAGAAGAAGAGATCCCTAATTGGAGCGAAGAGGTCGTTCCTGCAGACCAGAGGCCACTATTGAACGCCCTCAAGGCCATGGAGAGGAGAACCATGGATGTGAAGCTGGATTTGCCAGTGTTTACAGGTAAGATGGACCCTGATTCAGTGATGGAATGGATAGACTGTTTGAACAATTTCTTTGTAACAGAGGAGATACCAGAACAACAGAGAGTGAAGATAGCACAGTCAAAGATGAAAGAAGCTGCCTTGACATGGTGGAACTTTGTTCAAGATGATAGAGTGCAGGAAGGAAAACGTAGAGTTGCCACATGGAAGAAGATGATGGAATTGGTAAAGGAAGCTTATATTCCTTTGGATTACAGTATCCAGTTACACAAGAGGAAGCAAAACCTGAAGCAGAAGGAGCTAGATGTCAGCTCATATACAGAAGAATTCATGAAACTCTGTATGAAGACAAAGGTGAAAGAAAGTGAAGAAGAGAAGGTAGCCAGATACCTTAATGGATTGAGGTTTAATATTCAGGATGAATTAAGTCTGCATAATCCAGATACAGTGCAGAAATGTTTCCAGTTGGCATTGAAGGTGGAAGATAAGTTGAAGAGAAAACAAGAACAAAACAACAGAGGAAGAGGATCAGCCCATAGAACAAAGCAAACCAATGAGAGTCAAGAAGACACTGGTAAAGGACAGGGACAGTCTGATTTCAGAGGTGGATGGAAAGGTAATAAAGGCAGATTTGGAGGTGGTAGAGGTTCTACTACATTTTCAGGGAAATGTTACACCTGTGGTGAGTTTGGTCATCCATCCTTCAAATGTCCAGAAAACAAAGGTTCATCATCCAGAAATGATAGAACTGATGACAAGAGAGTACAACTTGTGCAAGAAGAGAAAGAAGAGAAAAGTGTGCAGAGTCCAAACATTTATCAAAAGGATCAGGAGGCTGATAATGTTGGATATCCAGAGAGTGGAGAATCATTGATGCTAAGGAGAGTTAGTTTGCAGGCATCAAAGGATCTGATGCAAAGAAGAGCTCTTTTCAAGACCACATGCAAGAGTAAAGGTAAAGTATGTAAGGTTGTCATTGATACTGGTTCAACAGACAACATGGTATCTCAGGAGATGGTGGATAAACTGCATTTGGAAAGGATTCCACATCCACACCCTTACAAGGCATCTTGGGTGAGTGATAGACATTCACTTTTTGTCTCTGAACAGGCATATGTGGATTTCCAGATTGGAGCATATCAGGATAGAATTTTGTGTGATATTTTGCCCATGGAATGTTGTCACCTACTGTTGGGTAGACCATGGCAATTTGATAGGAGAGTACTGTATGATGGGTATGCTAATACCTACACCATCCAGAAAGATGGAAAGACTATTAGGTTGATGCCATTACAGGAAGCAGCTGCAGCACAGAAGGCAGCCAAAGTCATTTTAATGGGAAAGAAGGAATTTGTGCAGATGCCTAGAGGAGCAGGCATAAAGGCAGTTCAGGACACTGCAGGAAAAGGAGTTGTTAAAGACAACAAGCTGAAGAAGGTTTCAGTTGTGACTGACAGAGGTCAGCAGCAGGTTCAGAAACAGGATGGTAAACAGCAACCAGTTGAAAAGAATGACAAGGATGTTGTCATAGTTGGGACTATTGCTTGTCCTCTAAAGATTGACAGGAAGATAGAGTTGAACATTTCAGAAGTTCAAGAGGTTCTGGTCAGACAACCTGCCAAACACAAGGTGTGTGAGAAAAAGGCCTACATCAACAGGCATGAGGATTTACTTGCCAGAAAGCAAGTTACAGTTCAGAAGTCTTGGAGCAGCCAAGAGACAGCAGCAGACAAAGCTGGAACAGGGCAGAACATTGCACAGGCAAAGTGTAGAGGTGGAAGACTTCCATATCCTAACTCATGGGACATGAGTTATTTTCTTTTGGGGAGTATGGTGCAGAGGCACCTACCTAACAGCTGGCCTCCATGAGGCAGTTAGTTTGTTATAGGTCCGCATGATGACATACATGATCAGGATATAGGATAATTATCAGTACGATGACAGGATAGCCTATTTTTAGTATGTTTGACTTTATCATGTAATAAGGTCCATTGGACCGATGCTATGTATTAGTTCAGCATAGGAGTATGTGTAGGCAGTTAGAGATCGGGATAAGGTTATCTGAGCTGTCCTCTCTCCCAGCCGCTTGGAAGCTCCCAGCCGCTGGGAAGTGAGTTGGTAGTACTCGAAGGATTTGTTATATATACCTTCGATCTGTTAGGGTTTAGATATAGTTTTGAGATTGAGATTGATAGATGTATTGGTGTTGTGTTGAGATTCAGGAGAGCAGTTCAGACATTGTGAAGCTGTATTCAGGATATTTGAATTTCAATTGAATAAGATCTCATATTTGCATTATCTGATTGTATCTGTTGTATCTGTTTTGATTTCCTTTCCGTTTTGCAAGCTGATGGGTACTTTCAATCCTTCCACCGGTTGATCCTGCGGATCGGTGGAATGGTCCTGTATTATAGCTTAGTTAGTATTTGTGTTTTTTGTTTATGCATTGTATTGTTCAAGAGATCTGTTAGGAGCATGCTGTGAATCAGCCTAGCATCCTCATGTGCTAGGTATAGAAAGATAAGTTGTTAGACTTTGGTTTGAAGGTGATCCGGCCCGATCATCATATTGTAATTGTGTAATTATGCGGTTCTGAGTGTTTACATGCAGTGGACGGATACACAGGAGTCTGCATGTGCGTTTCCAGTTGGAACGAGCCGCATCATCATCTGCGAATGCATCGCCATCAGGATCGGGTCGTGAAGCTGTTGAAGTTTGCAAGTTGCAAGTGCATCAGGATGTTTTGAGTTGGATATATACTCAGTGTATATATCGCAGTCAGGATCATCTCTCGGAGAAGTTCATCATCCGCATATCGCTAACAGATGCGGGAGTGAAAGTTTGGTTTTTGGCTAAGTGTTGAAGAGTTCATCAGGATATTGTGTGACGTCATCGTCATCCGCATATGACGTCATCGTCATCAGGATATTGAGATATCCCTCTATACGAGTTGATCCTGTCGTCGCTAAGGGTTTAGGCATCGGCGTAGGCTCTCGGTAGGAAGTTGTGAAACATCATCAGGAGGTTCCAAGACAACCGGATAAATCGTATCATGATGCTGTTGTGTGTATAGACGGCTATCGGATCATCGAAGGGAAGGTGTTGAAGGTGCTCATCATCAGGATATTTGGAGAACCGGATATTTGATATCCTGCTGACGAAGGTAGTGTTGAAGATCATGATGATGACGCTTGGGTTTGGCGCTCGATGAACAGTGCAACCGGAGGATGTTTGCGCCCGTTGATTATCATGATGATGATGATAGGCGACAGGCGGAGGAGGTGAATAGTAGTCGGCAGGAGGATGTTAGCGACCATCCGAAATATGATGATGCTGTTGAAACATGATGATGCTGTTGGTGTTGTTAGGAAATATGATGATGATGTTGAGCCGATAGACATTTTTATCAGGTTGTTTGTATTGTTGGCAGCTCCTTCCTGTTAGTTAGCTTCCGTTGCGTTTCGCTCTGCATCACTATGGCACTCCTTGGCACAGGCCATTCAAGGATAGCTCTCACCTACTATGGGTCCATCTTAAGACCTTCCTCTGAGACAACAAATCCTAAGTATACCAACTCCTTTGTAAAACTACATTTCTTCAGATTAATCAACAACTTCTCCTCCCTCAGCTTCTCTAAAACTCTTCTGATATGCATTAGATGCTCATCCCAAGTCTTACTGAAAATTAAAATATCATCTAAATAAATAATAACAAAACTTCCCAAAAATTCTTTCAATACCTCATTCATGAGCCGCATGAATGTACTCAGTGCATTGGTCAGCCCAAATGGCATGACTAATCACTCATACAAACCTTCCTTTGTCTTGAAGGCTGTCTTCCATTCATCTCCTTCTCTAATTCGGATCTAGTGATACACACTCTTCAGGTCAATCTTCGTGAAGTACTTGGCTCCACTCAAACAATCCACTATGTCATCTATTCTTGGTAATGGAAATCTATACTTGATCATGATCTTATTTATGGCTCAAGAATCTGTACACATTCTCCACTCTCCATCTTTCTATGGTGCTAGTACTGTAGGTACCACACATGGACTCATGCTCTCCCTTATCAATCCCTTCCTTAACAACTCATGAACTTGTCTATTCAACTCTTCATTCTCTACTAGAGTCATTCTATGGGATGCCTTATTTGGCAAACTAGCTTCTAGTATGAAATCCATTTGATGACTTATCTTCCTCACAGGTGGTAAACCTTCTAGTACATTATCAGAGATAATGTCCTAAAATTCTTCCAACATATCTGAAACTTCTGCTGGTACATCTTCACATTTCTCTTGACTAATCTTAGGAATCAATGCAAATCAATGATGCTCATGCTTCATACCCTCTAAAAATTTCCTACCATCTACCAAGCAAATTCTGACAGTAATACAAACCTTTTCTTCCATCTCCTTTAAGGGCTTCAACTTATGATGAACTCCATCCTTTGTTAGGGAATATGTGTTTACATGACCATCATGGACAGCACTCCTATCATACTACCACAACCTCCCTAATAGCATATGACATGCATCCATCGGTATGATATCACACAGCACCTCATCATGGTAGTCCCCAATCTTGAACTTCACTAAACACTACTAATTGACTAAAGCCCTATGGTCCTTCTACAACCATGCAATTTGATATGGATGTGGATGCTTTCTTCTTGTCAACTTCAACTTATCAACCATCTCCTTTGAAACAAGATTGTTTGTACTTCCACTATCAATAATAATATCACAATACTTACCTTCACATTTACACCTTGTGTGGAATAAACTCTTCCTCTGATTGGGTTCTTTCTCCTCATTCAGCAAAGTTTTTTTGACAACTAGTGTTTCTCCCCTTTTAGTATCTTTAGAATGCTCAGACTGTGCATCTTCATCTACATGTGCAACTCATGCATTACCTTTAGGTCTTCTATTTGTCCTTCCTTGATGTTGTAGACATTTGTATGCTCAATGCCCTTCTTCTCCACATTGGAAATATGTTCCTCTGAAAACTCCTCTTCTGGGTCCTTTCCCAAGTCGGCCTCTTCCTCTTCCTCTTTGCTCAACATTGTTCTGGTCAGAAGAGTAGTAGGCATTATCCCCTCTCTGATTGTGATTGGTACCAACTGGTGGTGCCCACATGGAATCAGGGTTTCAAGCATGAAGTCTTGTTAAGTTAAAGTTTCTATCAGGCCTCATATTTCTTGCGGGGGGTCATATTTCATAATGACCTAATTTTGCGGGGGGGGGGGGGTCATGTTTCAAATATCACCTCATCTTACAAGATCACCCCGATGTTGCGGATGTCAATTTTACATGAGGGTCGATATCTACCTGTCCAACAACATCATATTTTGCAGGGGGGTGATATTTCAAATATCAGGTGATCTTACGAATATCACCCTTGCCGCCGAATATCATCTTGATGTCAATATGATGGTGACATCATCTAAGTCCAATGGGGTCATAGTTGAAATTTTTAGAATAGCTTGATATTCTAGAGGAGGGGGTCATATTTCTAATATTGGTCATCTTACGAAGATCCCCCCTGACATTACAATATGGTGATGACATCATCAAGATTGGTGGGGTGCATCATGTGATCTTCGGCATGATAGTTACTATCAGTAGCTTTGCTAAGGATTCCCTCGATTGCTGAGGATGTGAATATGATGATGAGATGAATATGAGCAGGGGGATCTTTCTCTGATGCATCAGGTTGTGCCAATGAGGGTGGTCATCAGGATGATATTGAATATCAGGTGATGCAGTCGAGTGATATTTTTCTTATCAGGGTGATGTTTCTGATAAGGATGATATTTCACATCAGGGTGATGTGAAATATCAGGGTGATATTTCATATCAGGTTATCATGCAGGAGGATCATGATGAGGTCTAAACTAGTGTCGTCGGGAGCAAAATCACTGACTATCATATATGCTCATGGGCTAGTTTATAAAGTGTTTGAGAGGTCATTGTAGGGTGAATGTGGGATAATTAGTTCTCACATAATTTGAAAAGTCAGCGATGGGAGCGCATAGTGCCTACATGGCATGTTCTGGTTGGTGGCTAACTTTTCAGTGTGATTGTAGCCACAAATCTTAGCAAGAAAAAGGGAGATCGACAGTCTTGATTCAAATTTTCAAAGGAAAGGATTTCTTCATATCTGTGACTGCAATCTTGGTGGGAGGAAACTTCAAAGGCATGTGAACTGTTGTTGCATCCCAAAGCAGGAAGGTAAGCATTAATGGCAAATTTTTGTAGAAGCATTGGTCGAGAGGACAGGTCAATTGCCATTTTTCAAGGTGAAAATCTTTAGTTAGCGGCTCTCCTCCTGAACCTGCCTATCCTTCCCTTTTCTCTGCGTGGCTGCATTAAATGTTTTTGGTGTCATCCTAGCAATGCATGGTATCTGGTGAAATCTTGGAGATTGCCATGTAATTAATGGTTGAGTACAAGTTCCTGCTATATAAGTAGAACTTGTCACTCATCTGAGGTGGTTGAAAGCTAGAAAAATCTGGGTGCTGTGAGAAGATACAATCTAGCTGGTAGCTCTCTTCTAATACCTTATGAGTTTATGAGTTGTATGACTGAATGTTTTATGCATAGAATGTATCAGTTTCGTGTTGATATAGATGAGTAATGCTTCATTGCATGTGTTATGTTATCTCTCTCCAAATTTAATGTGTTCTTCTTATGAATTTAAACAGTTAAGGGGTGTTTAAGATTCTAGAGTATAGGCTTGCCATACTGAATGCTTGATTCTTTACTTTTACTCAAGGAGTAGATTGAATGTTTTGGATTAAGTGTTGGGAAGAATACATTGCAGTGAGGATGTTGTAAGTAGAGATAACTGAAAACTTGATCTTGGGAAGTCTCTATAAGGCAGAAACTACAAAACCCCCTTGAAATCTGAGTATTGTTTCAAGACTATGATAAACATTCACATATATATGTCTATTGACTCCAAGCCCTGGATAGGCACTAGTCTGATCTTGTATTGAGATCATAACCCAAGGTCCCAGTCTTGCAGCCAAATAGTAAATTAAACTTAAAACTTCAAATCCAAACCACTAGGACCTTAGAAGTAGTTTTAGGATCAAAATCCTTTGTCTCACAACTAAACTTAGGCCCAAAGCTAGCCCCTTTGCACTTATCTCATAGTTTTGGTCTACATAAAGGAGGATTTATCTGCTTTGTGTCAACATCCCCCTAGTTCACAAGCATATCTTATGGATGTTGAATAGGGAATACCCCCCTAGGTTTTGCATAGCCTAAAGAAGAAGAGGAGATATCTATAGAGTCTATCTCCTGTACTATTGGCCTCTGGCCCAGAGATCCTGTTAATCATTGATGGCTACCTTATAGGGATAACTGGGAGCAAGCATCTAGTTTGGGATAAATCCAATAGATTTGGTGACTTTGCTAGGGAACTCTTTTGTGTATGAACCTTGGTTTTAAAATAAAATATTTCCTAGTTATAGGTGGTGACTCCAAACAATCTCCCAACCAGTAAAGTAAAAATTTGTATGCAAGGGAGAAGAACCCTGTGTAATCCTCTGTTTGAAGAGTTACCCAGAAAGATGATGTATAGGAAAAAAGGGACTGTCCCAGCTAGTCATGAAGGTTCTCCCAGAAAAAAATGATAGTATCCAAGATCATCCTAGGTCTTCAAAGCAACAAGAACCTTATTTTTTAAATATAGAGGCTGAGATTCAAGATATGTATGAAAGACAACAAGGTGGTAGTCTAAGAATGAAGTTAGAGGTATTTCAAGAATGCCCTTTCTTGGATCCCAGTGACAGATTTGAAGAGGCTAAATCTCCAAGGGATGATGATGATGATGACTAGAATGGAATGAGACCATCCTCTCCTATGCCAAGAGATGAAGAATTAGCTGAAGAAATCAAGAGCCTGAAGGCTGAATTAGAATATTTGTAGGCTGTGAAAATTAGAGATGATATGAGACAAAAGGTGCAAGCTCTAAGAATTGCTCAACATGATGTATTCCCCACTCTTGACAATGCAAATGTCTTGAGAAACCAACACATAGATGAAGTCCATCATCAACAAAATGATCAAAGATAGAATGTAAACAATGTTGGGGTACCACTAAATAATGTGATAAATCAAGATGTTAATAGAAATGTAGATATCAATCAGCTGGGCAGACGGCCAATGCAGCTAGACAGATTTAGGCAGCTTGTTTTTTATGGTATTCTTGGTTACCCTAACCCCATTGACAAACATGTAAGGCTCCAGGTGCCAAAGTTTTCAGGAAACAATACTGTGTCAGGGGAAGATGATTTAAAATCTTTTTAGAATATCATGGACAACTTTGAGGTTGAGCATGAGGATGTTTTTATGAAACTATTTATGCAATCCTTAGTTGATGAAGCTAGAGTATGGTACAAGAATTTGCCTAACTGAAGTATTTCATCATGGGATGATTTCAGAAGAATTTTCAAAGAGCAATATGGCGATAAAATTGACCCAAGCTTCTTCATAAATGAATTCACCAGTATTACTAAAGGGTCAAATGAGCAGGTTGCAGATTTCAATGCTAGGTTCGCTAGGGTGTTGAACAAATTGCCACATCACATGAGGCCTAATGAACCAATGTGCATAGTATTATATATAAATGCTTTTGATGCTAAAACAACATATGGGTTAAGAGATAAGGGTCCTGCTACTCTCAGGGATGCTTTTAGAATTGCTACAAATATTAAGAATAATAGGAAAGCATCAGGCAAGACAAACAAAAGAGATGATGTGAAGATTCTGCAAAATCCAAATAAGCCTCAAAATACTCAAGGTAATGCAACTGCCCCTGAAGACAAGATAGATAAATTGACAAATGTTGTTAAGGACCTAAGTTACAGACTTGCTAGAAATGAAAAAGGGATAGGTCCTGACAGGCAGGTTTACCAGAGACAGGAAAAGAGACCATCATTGAATGATATGCCATATCACACAAATTGGCATAATGGTAAACCAGTTCTCCCAAATAGCAACCCTAATCAAAGAGCTCAACATGTCAAGGAGACTCCTGATCCTTTGAAGAGAGTTGTTAATATTGTTGATGATGCTCCATGGTGCATAATATGTCAAATGCCTCATTCCCAATCACAATGTATGATTGCTCAATCTCTATATAATAATGATGTTACCTGTGATGAGTGCAATGAGCCGCATTACATGTAGGATGATAATGTCAATATGTTGTCCACAAATGAGGAATATTCCTCTTATGATGCTGATGAAGGCACTAGTTGTGTGACTCAGGTCTACTAGCAAATCTCCAGTGATGAGGAAGATGAAGAGAGTTGCGTGTATGCCCAGGACTCACGCATATTTCTAAATAATTTGAGAAGACCTTTTGATGAGGAGATTAGAGCTCTCACAGTTGCGGTAGTGGCTCAGGTCAAAAGCAATTATAATCTTAGAGGTAAGGCCTAGGTAAATGATCTGCGTTGACCAGAGGACAGTTTGGTGAATCAACTAGTGCATAATCATAAAGTGGCTAAACCACAAAAGACAAAATGGAACAACAATAAGAAAAGCTTTAAGAAAAAAGTAGGTCATGATTTTCAAAAATCAGAAAATGAGGTTCCCCAGGATGAAGATCGAAGTAAGAACTCTTAGGTTTTGGATGACAGTCAGAAGACCACTAGAATTAAGGCTGGATCGGCTCAGGATAAGAACAAAACCATGGATCAGGCTACAACTATTATACAAAATTATGCTCCTTTTGACATAACTCAAGTCCTGTCCCAGATAAAGGTCTCTATTCCATTGATGGAGTTGATGAAAGTTGAAGAGTTCAGAAATAAGGTAGTGTCTTTAATTTTAGGAGTACCTTGTCAGGCCAAGCAAAATGTTGAGGTTTAGGGTAAGAAATAGGCCATGTGTACTGATGAGGATGAAGTTCTTGAGGTTTATCTAGGGGTGACCATGACAAAGTGTCCATCACAGGTTGAGCCATTTTATGTCTTCCTTGTTATTAATGGGAAAACAATTAGGAATTGTATGCTTGATTCTAGAGCATCAACAAATATCATGCCTTTGGCTATCATGCAACAAGTTAGATTGAAAATAGACAAGGCATGTGGAAAATGCTATGCCATGGATGCTAGGGAGGTACCAATTATTGGAATCATGAAGGATGTGGATTTCAGGTTAGTAGCATATCCAGAAAGAACATATAGAATGAACATAATAGTGGTTGACATAAATCCACAATATGGTATGTTGTTGTCAAGAAGATGGGCAACATTAATTGGTGGAAGTGTGCAATTAGATCTGTCATATGCCATGATCCCAATAAATGGCCAAAATGTCAAGCTAGTTAGAGAAAAAAGAGCACAAGAGACATTTGAAGATTAGGATTCAGAGGAGCATGCAGATTTTGTGGATACTGACTGTGAAAACTTCAGAGTTGTTTCAGATGATCAAGGAAACAAAGAGAAGGGTGTTTACATTTAGGGGCTTGACTTATAGGGTCTTTGGACTATGTACTTTGATGGAGCTTGTTCAAAGGAAGGATCTGGTGCTAGAGTTGTGTTTTTTTCTCCAGCAAGTAAGCTCCTAAAGTTCTCGTTCTTGTTGAAGTTTGCCTGCACAAATAATATTGCAGAATATGAAGCTTTGTTTCTAGGATTGAATGTTGCTCTCAAGCATGGAATTAAGATGTTAAGAGTGTTTGGAGACTTAGAGTTAATTGTTTCCCAGGTTAGAGATAAGTATGCTTCAAAAAATTAGAGATTAAAACAGCATAAGCATGCTGTCTGGGATACAGTTGAATTGTTTGATGCATTTTCAATAAACTGGATAGAGAGATCAAAAAATGTCATGGCAGATTTTCTAGCTAATGTGGCCATTAGGCCAGATGATATAACTCTGTTTGATGTTACAAATATTGAGGTTAAACTTAGACCTGCAGTACTAAATAATGTATGCAGTTGGTAGGTGTTTGATGATGATAAAGATTTGTTAAGATTTTTACACTGCATAGATGAGTACGAGAACCAAGAAATTGACTTTCAAAATTTTGTAGAGGTTGTAGAAGGAAAAGAAACTCTTTTGGGGAAAGAGGTAATCCAACTCAAAACAAATAAAATCCCCAGAGGGTTAGTTGCTTTAGAAAGAGATTTTGACAATAGAGATCAGTTTGTTAAGAAGGCATCTCCTACAAACAAGGATGACTTGGAGGAGATAAACTTGGGGACAATTCATGCCCCCAAAAAGGTATATATTGGCAAAAAGCTCAAACCACACATCAGGAACATGCTGATTGCATTGTTGAAGTATAAGCATGTTTTTTGCATGGTCATATGAGGAACTTAAAGCTTATAGAGAAGACTTATTCTAGCATGAGATTCCATTGAAGCCTAGAGCTAAGCCATTCAGACAAAAACAAAGACCTATTAATCCTACTCTAGCTCCAAAAATGCAGGAAGAACTCAAGAAGCTTAGGGAGGCTGGAATAATTGTGCCTATCAGACATTCAACTTGGGTGTCTAATCTTGTCCTAGTTAGAAAAAATAATGGTGATATAAGACTTTGTGTTGACTTTAGAAATCTGAATGTATCTTCCTTGAAGGATAATTATCCATTGCCCAACATGGAGGCTATGCTGCAAAAGGTAACTGGCTGTGAACTTTTATCCATGATGGATGGATTTCTAGTGTACAATCAGGTGAAGGTAAAAGAATCTTAACAATTCAAGACTACCTTCACTACTCCATGGGGAACCTATGTATATGTAAGAATGCCATTTGGACTGACAAATGTAGGTGCCACATTTCAGAGGGCTATGGATGTTGCTTTTGCAGGATTGATTGACTCAATTATGGTTGTATATCAGGATGATTTAACTGCCTATTCAAAGGAGCAGCATTGTATGCACTTAGAATAGATTTTTATTAGAGCATTGGAATATGGCATTTCTCTTAATCCAAAGAAATGTGCTTTTGGGGTAGTTGAAGTGAAATTATTGGGGCACATTGTTTCCAAAGATGGAGTTAGGATTGATCCTAAAAGGGTTGCTGTAATTGACAGGATTCAAGTTCCCAAAACAGTGAAAGGTATTCAGTCCTTCTTTGGGAAAATTAATTTTGTTAGAAGATTTGTTCCTAACTTTGCAAAGACTACAAAGGATATTTCTAAAATGTTGAAGAAAGGTGCAACTCTCAATTGGGAAAGTGAAGCAACTAAGTCATTTAAGAACATCAAAGAGGCTATAAAAATGGCTCCTGTATTGAAATCTCCTAATTTTTCTAAGCCATTTCAATTGTTTTCATTTGCTTCTTTTCACACTATTACTGCATGTCTAGTATAGAAGAATGAAGAGGGTTTTGAACAACCTATTACTTTCTTTAGCATGTCACTGCAGGCAATTGAGTTAAAATATGATATCATGGAAAAGCAGGCATATGCATTGGTTAGAGTAGTCAAAAGCTTTAGGCCATATCTAGTAGGATCTCAAACAGTTGCATATGTGCCTCATGTAGCAGTCAAGGATATTTTTACTCAGCAGGAGGTAACAGGAAGAAGATGCAGGTGGATAAACAAATTACAAGAATTCAACATAGAGATACAAATCACAAAATTGGTAAGGGGACAAGGTTTGGCTAAAATAATGACACAGTCAAATCTGGAAGCATGCCAAGTGAATGTAGTTCAGAGTGAAATTGTTAATATGTCAAAATCTAAATGGTACAAGGACATTGTGTACTACTTGCAGAATTTGAATTGTCCTTCCCATTTTAGTGACAGTCAGAAAAGGACTTTGAAACTGCATGCAATCAAGTACATCATTCTTCAAGGGGCGTTGTTTTGGAAGAATCCTGATGGTGTACTACTTAAGTGTGTAGATGAAAATGAAGCTAAGAATGTTTTAAATGACATGCATAAAGGAGTGTGTGGTGGAGACTATACTACCCAGACAACAGCTCACAAAATTCTTAGGGCAAGGTATTGGTGGCCAACTCTATTCTCAGATGCACAAAAGTTGGTGAGGAGATGTGATCCTTGCCAAAGGTTCTCAGGAAGGTTAAAGCATGAAGGTGCATTACCCCTTAGAACTGTAACTGTGGAGGCTCCTTTTCAGCAGTGGGGAATTGATTTTATAGGGGAGATCTCAAAAAACTCAAGTGGAGGACATAGTTGGATTTTGGTTGCTACTAACTATTTTACCAAATGGATTGAAGCCATTCCAACTAAAAAAGCTACAAGCAGGGTAGTGATGGATTTTATTTTGGAAAACATTATTTTCAGGTTTGGAGTACCATTCAAACTAGTCATAGATAATGCCATGTGCTTTAGATTTGGTGAGTTTGTTGATTTTTGCAACAAATATGGAATTAATTTGTCATATGTATCACCATATCATCCACAGGTAAATGGTCAAGCAGAATCAAGTAAAAAAAGCCTCATGAAAATCATCAAAAGGATGGTAGACAAGAACAAGAGAGCATGGGATTCAAAGCTGAAGATGACACTATGGGCTGACAGAATAACTATAAAGAAGTCCATTGGGAGGTCACCTTTTGAGCTAGTATATGGCACAATAGCTAGGTTGCCTGTGAACAATCTCTTGCCAATCTATAAATTCATATGAGAAAATGATGAAGAGATTGAAGATCCAATGATAGAAAGGATAAATCAGCTGGTTGCATTAGATGAAGTTAGAAGAGAGGCTCATAGGACAAACATTAGGCAACAACAAAAAGTGAAATATCTGTTTGATAAAAGGACTGTAGCAAGAAAGTTTCAGATCAATGACCTAGTCCTTGTTTGGAATGCAAAAGGTCAGGATAAGGGCAAGTATGGTAAGTTTGAGCCCTTATGGATGGGCCCATATCAGGTTAGGAATACTCATGGAGAAGATTCTTATTTTCTCCAGGCCCTGAATGGTGAAATACTAGAATTGCCTGTGCACAGTCAATTCCTCAAAGCTTATTTTTCATAAGTATCTTCTTCTGTACACATTTGTAATTTATTTGTAAATTGCTCTGTATAGTCAGTGTTGTGCATTTTTTGTGTTTTGCCTAGTCTTCTTGGAGGTGATCTAGTTCTCGCTACAGTCTTGTGCCTGCACGTCCCCAGTCGGAGCCAATGGTGGTGCCCACATGGAATCAGGGTTTCAAGTGTGAAGTCTTGTTAAGGCAAAGTTTCTATCAAGCCTCATATTTCTTGTGGGGGTCATATTTCATATATGACCTGATTTTGTAGGGGGGTCATGTTTCAAATATCACCTCATCTTACAAGATCACCCCAATGTTGTAGATGTCAATTTTACATGAGGGTTGATATCTACCTGTCCAACAGCATCATATTTTGCAGGGGGGTGATATTTCAAATATTAGGTGATCTTACGAATGTCACCCTTGCCGCTGAATATCATCCTAATGTCAATATGATGGTGACATCATCTAAGTCCGATGGGGTCATAGTTGAAATTTTTAGTCCAACCTGATATTCCAGAGGAGGGGGCCATATTTCTAATATCAATCATCTTACAAAGATGCCCCTGATATTGTAATATGGTGATGATGTCATCAAGATTGGTTGGGTGCATCATGTGGTCTTCGGCATGACAGTTACTATTGGCAACTTTGCTAAGGATTCCCCTGATCACTGTAGATATGAATATGATGATGACATGAATATGAGTAGGAGGATCTTTCTCCGATGCATCAAGTTGTGCCGATGAGGGTAGTCATCAGGATAATATTGAATATCAGGTGATGCAGTCAGGTGATATTTTTCTTATCAGGGTGATGTTTCTGATAAGGGTGATATTTCACATTAGGGTGATGTGAAATATCGGGGTGATATTTCATATCAGGTTATCATGCAGGAGGATCATGATGAGGTCTAAACTGGCATCGTTAGGAGCAAAATCACTAACTATCATATATGCTCATGGCCTAGTTTATAAAGTGTTTGAGAGGTCATTGTAGGGTGAATGTGGGATAATTAGTTCTCACATAATTTGAAAAGTTAGTGATGGGAGTGCATAGTGCCTACGTGGCATGTTCTGGTTGGTGGCCAACTTTTCAGCATGATTGTAGCTACAAATCTTAGCGGGAAAGAGGGAGATCGACGATCCTAATTTAAATTTTCAAAGGGAAGGATTTCTTCGTATCTGTGACTGTGATCTTGGTGGGAGGAAACTTCAAAGGCACGCGAACTATGGTTGCATCCCAAAGCAGGAAGGTAAGCATTAATGGAAAAGTTTGTAGAAGCATGGGTCGAGAGGATAGGTCAATTGCCATTTTTCAAGGTGAAAATCTTCAGTCAGCGGCTCTCCTCCTGAACTTGCCTGTCCTTCCCTTTTCTCTGCGTGGCTACATTAAATGTTTTCAGCGTCATCCTAGTGATGCATGGTATCTGCTGAAATCTTAGAGATTGCCATGTAATTAATGGTTGAGTACAAGTTCCTGCTATATAAGCATAACTTGTCACTCATCTGAGGCGATTGAAAGCTAGAAAAATCTGGGTGCTGTGAAAAGATACAATCTAGCTGGTAGCTCTATTCTCATACCTTGTGAGTTTATGAGTTGTATGACTGAATGTTTTATGCATAGCATGTATCAGTTTCATGTTGATATAGATGAGTAATGCTTCATTGCATGTGTTCTGTTATCTCCCTCCAAATTGAATGTGTTCTTCTTATGAATTTAAGCAGTTAAGGGGTGTTTAAGATTCTAGAGTATAGGCTTGCCATAATAAATGCTTGATTCTTTACTTTTACTCAAGGAGTAGATTGAATGTTTTGGATTAAGTGTTGGGAAGAATACATTGCAATGAGGATGTTGTAAGTAGAGATAACTGAATACTTGATCTTGGGAAGTCTTTGTAAGGCAGAAACTACAAAACCCCCTTGAAATCTGAGTATTGTTTCAAGCCTATGATAAACATTCACATATATATGTCTATTGACTCCAAGCCCTGGATAGGCACCAGTCTGATCTTGCATTGAGATCATAACCCAAGGTCCCAGTCTTGCATCCAAATACTAAATCAAACTTAAAACTTCAAATCCAAACCACTAGGACCTTAGAAGTAGTTTTAGGATCAAAATCCTCTATCTCACAACTGAACTTAGGCCCAAAGCTAGCTCCTTTGCACTTATCTCACAATTTTGGTCTACATAAAGGAGGATTTATCTGCTTGGTGTCAACATCCCCCTAGTTCACAAGCATATCTTATGGATGTTGAATAGGGAATACCCCCTAGGTTTTGTAGAGCCTGAAGAAGAAGAGGAGATATCTATAGAGTCTATCTTCTGTATTGTTGGCCCCTGGCCCAGAGATCCTGTTAATCATTGATGGCTACCTTTTAGGGATAACTAGGAGCAAGCATCCAGTTTGGGATAAATCCAACACCAACTTCTTCAATTTTATTTTGATCTTCATTACGACCTCCACAGGGTCTTCCACTAGTCCTTCCACCTTGACCTATTCCCCTTTGCTTGCTATCAAATCTTTTATTCAACTTCTCTTCCACCTTTAGAGAAAACTATTATGCATCTTCTATGGTGGTCATTCTAAGCAAGTTCAGCTCCTCTTGAATACGTGACCTCTGCATGGCTTGTCCTAATAGTAATCTTATAAAACTCTTCTGTATACTCCTTAATAGACTTGTTACCTTCCTTCAGTCATTCCAGCTTCTTCAGCAACTCCATCTCATAGTCCATAGGAATGAACTTCTTGTTTAGTTTCTCCACCATCTAATCCCATCCGGTGATCTTTCCTTTTCCTCTTTTCTTCCTCTCTAATTGGACCTCCTTCAACCAAATATTAGCATGGCCCTTCAAATTTGTTTTTGCAAACTTGACCCAATCTGGGTTTTCCACATCTTCATACTCAAAATACTCCTTCATGTCATTGATCCAATCAATGAGCTGTTCTAGATTCAAATCTCCAGAATATGTAGAAACTTCAATCCTGGGCCTCTTTCCA
This sequence comes from Cunninghamia lanceolata, assembly GCA_027924645.1. Taxonomy (NCBI): domain Eukaryota; kingdom Viridiplantae; phylum Streptophyta; class Pinopsida; order Cupressales; family Cupressaceae; genus Cunninghamia; species Cunninghamia lanceolata. Next base: position 3,527,103 of record BSBN01000165.1, on the reverse strand, counting down.
ATCTTAGAAATGGTCCTCAACAACCTAACTTCTACAGGAGCTCCTACAACTTCTTGTTCTTTCTCAAGTAGCTCTTCTTCAGCTTTATCCTTGCTTTCTTCTCTTATTCTTAGCTCAAAACCTCTTTGTAGCTCCTCTTGCAATGCATCAATTTAGCTTTATAGGGACCTAAAACCCTCTTTTATCAAAGCATTCCTCCCAATACAATTTGTTTGTGGAGGCATCTTGATCTTTGTAGCAAACCCACAACCTTAGGTTTTGGTGTAAATTGCCTCACGGTTGATGATCTATCTACACACTTAGGAACCCTTGCTCTAATACCACTTGATGAAGAGGGTAAATCACAAAACACACAACATAAATTGCACATAGAAAATAAAATGATCTTTTATTGATATGGGCAAAACATTACATTACAGAAGCTCAAATACAATCAGAGGATGAATCCTCTATAGGCTACATCACATTACAGCTTCCTCTCTCTAGACTCTGGAATCAATTGCCTTCTGTAAACCCCAAATTAGCTAGGGTTTCTATTTTCCCACCTATTATTGACTCTACACTTTCCCCCTTAACTCTCCTACTACCCAGGGTTCCCACAATAGTCATAAATAGCACTTTTTGGTGGCCTCTAGCTAAATTTCAAAATTTGCAACTCCTTCCAAAAGTAGGTCAACTTCCGGGAAGCATAACTTTTGATCCTGCTGTCCAATTGATGAACTGTTTTAAGCGCCAGAAATCTCATGATGTGAACTATCACAATAGAAATCTATAAATGGATTTATATCAACTTTTGGGGATGTTATGGGATGTTTTAGTGCCTCATGTCTTGTTTTAGAAAATATCAGGGGCTTTTCAAAAAACAAAAACTTTAATATCTTTCAGGTCACAAATGATCTTTGCCTGATTCCTTCACCAAAGGTCTTATATTTTAGTTATGAATATTTTTTTAACTTTTCTCTTCAATCCGTGCCCAAATGTAAAATTTCCTAAAATGGCAGTTAAACTTTTCAAAACTGGCAATTTGCTATTTTTAGTAGTTTGGAAAAACTAAAAGTCCTACATCATTATTCAGGAGATTATGGAACCAAAAACACTAATTATGGAAAGAAATGAAAAAAAATACAGTTATTTTGAATTAACTTCTTTTTGGGTGATGCAAGATTGCCCTTACACCACTAGATGCTCCTGTATCGCATCAAACTGTATCAATTCTTACTCCCCTATCTGCAATAGTTAGCAAAGTCAATACTGAGAAACAACCTCCCAATGATCAAATCCTCATGAAACTTGGAACATACATAATGTGACACTTTATAAAGCTATGTTCCAAACCGTAATAGCTAAACATTAGTATGATACAAATGCGGAGCAATCTTCCAAACAATCTTCAAAAAAAGGTTGTCATCTTGAAATAGAGACAAGCTCCTACTTCCAGAGGCTAAAACTCCTTTGCAACAACACATCTTCTCAAGAATTCAAACTTAACTTTGCTTTGATCAAGGCATGACATCCAACTATGAACTTTTCTTCTTCTTTAGGAACATAACATCTCATCTCTTGACAACCTACATGGCAACCTCAGCAACATTTCTCACCTTGTGACATCAATACATACTATGTTAACATCAAGGAAAACAAATATGGACAACAATCTCCCTTTTAGATTCTCTCTTTTTTTGACATCAAGGACAAAGAGATTCAACACTTACCCATTATCCCTCTTTAATCGACACTCATCATTCTGCAATCTTTTTCTTGCAAGCTCCCCCTATCATTAGTCACCACCACCTCCTCCACCTGAGAGGTAGCCATCATCAGTCTAGGTTAAAGATGTGGCATGAACCTCCATTGGACAGATGCATCACTATGTATCTTTAGAAATTACCCCTAACCACCACCAAAAATCCTCAAAAGTGTCTAAGAGCTTTTGTCACTATCACTATCACTTTCATTCTTAGAATCAAATGTCCTAGACCTTTTCTTCATGGTCAAGCTTTGAATTGTGTTTCTTACTTGTTTATTCCTTCCTCCTCTTACTATCAATTTTACTCTCAAAATCTGAATCATCATCCCCTTCTTCTTCAAAGATATATTTCTTTAGTTTTCATAGGTCATTTCAAGTTCTAAGAATTCAGGATTAGCTTCTTGATCAAGTTCATGTGTTAACTAATCTTCTCACTCTACAAGATCTAGTTTGGCACACATAGTTGGATAACCCTCAAACTTGTGATTTTCAAAAAGGGCTTCAATCAAAGCTATACTCGTTTGTCAATTTCCCTTTCTAAAAACTATTTCCTAGATGATTGTCTTCTACCATGTCTTTCACTAGTTCTCGTACTTTAAGTTCTAGTTTGAATGGTTGTGCAAGAAGGGCCTGAATCAGACATTTGAAGACCACTCACTTTGACACCCCTTGTCCACTAACCCATTGAAATTCATGTGCTAGTATTCCACACTGCTCTTGTCATGGACATTGACATCCTCACTTATTCCAACACCTTTCTCAATTCCTCTTACAAAACATTCATCATTCCCATTTTGTGATGAACTAGAAATATTCACTTCCACTACTTCTTAGTCCCTCTTGTTTCTAGAAACCTCTTTTTCACTCATTTCATGATTATTTCTATCACCTAGCTCCTTACGAGACCTTAATTCACCATAAATGCTTCATCTAACAAAGTTGTCAAACCTTTCACTATACACACAATTATCTTCAAATTCTTCACAAACTTCCACATTCACAGGTTTTCTACCATAGTCTTCACCAAATGATTAAGCATTCCATCCTTCATCTCATCTCTTCATGCTAAGGCATCAACACCATTCCTTTGGCATGGGGCGAAAGATTTTCATTAAAGCTCCCCTTGAGCCAAGGCTCTCATCTTAGTTTCTGAAGGAAACATCTACACTGAATGCTAGTACAGGATTACCATTAACCTCTTTTACCTGCTTCTTTATCCAAATCATATTCATTTCCCTTTTGGTTTCTACTGGATTAACCTTTAGTACAGGTTCAATCTCTTCTATCAAATTATTTTTCTTTATGTTTCTACTTCTGTAAATTTTAGAAATGTGTCCAAGTCTATTGCGGTTGTGGCATACAACATTCCTCTAACCTGTATTTCTTCCATTCATTCTGGATCTACATTGATTAGCTTTATGCCCAAATCTATCACATGTATAATAGTAGCCATTGAAAGATTGAACTATTCTATCCTTGTTATAGCCATTCCTCATTTGACTTCTACACTCACTAGCTCTATGTCCCATCTTATTACATGCATAACACGTAATAGAGTTCTGACTCACTTTACTTCTGAATTCAACATCTCTATGACCAACTTTATTGCATGTAAAACATTGACCAAAGAAAGATGGAACATTTTGAATCCTTCTACTTGTAAATTCTATTACTTTGTGTCCATACTTAGTGCAAAAATGATAAAAAGCATTGAAAGATGGGTACCTTTGAGAATTTGGTTGTCTAACCAGAGGTATTCTGACTTTATTCTTTTAATTCTAGATCTTCTTCCCATTGTTCCTCTAATTTGAAGTCTGATCTAATTTTGAACTTTCACCCTTTTCAAATCCTAAACCCTCTTTATCATTTGAACCTTTTTGACTTTCAATCATTTCATTTAGCTTTGCAGAACTCATCTTAAACTTGTCTTCAAGCATCCTTGCCTTCTCTAGATCAGATCTTAGATTTACAGCTTCATGTTCAATCCTTGCACATTCTTTTGATTTGCTTTCCACTACTACATTAAGACATTCCTTGATTCTTATCTTCTCCTCAGCTTGCACTTTTAGACCATTGATAGATTCATTTGCTTTCTTCAATTGTTCACTAACTTCCTTATGCCTTTCTCTAAACCTTTTAACCTGCTCTCTCAAATTTTCGATGCATTCATTTGCTTCTCTAACATTTTCCTTTAGATCTTTGATTTCACCTTTGGTTCTTTCAAGATCTTCAAGAGCAACATTAAGTTCTATAGCTTTGTCAAGTATGTAGTCTTCTCTCATGTATTTAGTAGTGATAAATTATTTTGGAGGAACAGGTAATCTTCTAGCACCCATGTGTTCAATCTCCAAGATCTCCCTTGAGCAATTAAGCTTCTTCCAAAGGAATTGGCTCTAATACCAATTATTGAACACAAAGAATACTAAGAGGGGGGTGAATCAGTATTTTGTTAAACCATTTACCTATCTAACATTTAATCTATTCAACATATTTAATTGCAGTAAGGGAAATTAAGTATAAAGCAAACAACCACAACTCATAACACATGAACACCAGATTTACGTTGAAAACCCAAGAAGGGAAAAACCATGGTGAGGATTATCTCACAATAAAAAGTAGTATCAACACCGAATTACAAAAGGCTCACTACCAGAGGGCTCACTACCTAGAGGGTTCACTACCCAGAAGAAAGGCACACTGCTAAAGGGGTCACTGCACAAGGACTCACTGTCCTAAAATAATGAGATAGAAGAGGTGGCTCACTTCTATGTGTGGACTTTATTGACTAGGGAGGATTAGTTTACTTTATTTGTGTGTGCAATAATTTGAGGGATCATGCTTCCAGATCAACGATCACAGGGCTTTTCAGTTGGCTAGGGTAGATTGATTGAGGATATGATCACTCAGGAGATGGTATTTGCCTAGGGGCCATGTCTATTGGCCCAGTTGTATCATGAGATGTATCTAGTGGTCTATCATTTGGATAGGGCTTTATTAGCTTAGGTTACATTGCTCCATGTGTGGTTATCAGAGCATTTTGTGATTACATGGCCTATCTCAGCTTATTATCAGGATTAGTTTTGTTAGAGTTAGCCAGCAGAAGATATCAATTAAATGCAAATAAAGATTAAATAGAGGAATGAAAATACACATAAATAATAACAATGAGAGACAAGTTTTAACATGGTTCACCCAAAATTGGGCTACATCTAGCAATAGAGAGTCCAATATTATTATCCAGTAAATCAAACCAATTACAACCAGCAATCCTTACAACTCAATACCGCTGCAAAATGCTACAATACATCAACATAAACCCTAACCCTTAGCTGCTTTTATCAAGTCCTATGTCGGTTACAAATATAAAGTTTTTTTTATGTCAGCCAATAGAAAAAATAACTCCTGATGCCTTATGGCACTACCCCTTGACCCCGCCTTGGGGGCACTACTACTAGACCCACACAAGGGGCACTACCCCTTGACCCCGTTAAATAATTTGGGGGGAAACTGTACTAATAAAAGTGGGGTAAAATTAACCTCCAAGTCTGATTAGGCTCCATATAACAACAATCTCCCACTTGGAGAGTGATCAGACTCCACACCATATCTCCCACTTGGAGACTAATCATAACACCGTTGACCATGTAGCTCCCACTAGAAATAAGCACCCTGGACTTTTCTATTCTGATTTTTTTTGTTTTTAGTCTTGAAGACCAACCGAAGCTGAAGAGGAGCTCAACTTCTCCCTTATCACTACCTTCATAAACATATCCACTAGATTTTCATCTGTATGTATCTTTTCTATCCTTAATTGTCCATCATCTAACACTGACTGAATGAAGTGATACCTCCACTGTATGTGTTTGGTCTTTGAATGCAAGGCAGAATTCTTTGCAAGATGATGGTACTATGGCTATCCATAAACAAATAATTCTTATCTTATTGTTTGCCCAATTCTTCAATTGAAAGATTGTAGCCATATCATCTCCTTGGTTGCCTTTGTTGTAGCTACATACTCTGCCTCCATGGTGGATAAAGTAACCACCTTTTGCAACCTAGAGATCCAACTCACCACTGTCCAACCTATAGTAAAGACATAACCTATAGTACTCTACCTAGTAACAATATCTCCTACCAAATCTGAGTCTACAAACCTACTAAATGAGTATTAGAGACCCCAAAACATAAGTGTTTATTGGATGTACCTCTCAAATATCTGAGAATCCATTTTACTACATTCCAATGCTCCAATTCAGGATAACTCATATACCTGCTTATGACTCCTACAACATGTGCAATATTCAGTCTCGTGCATACCATGCCATACATTAAACTCCTACAGCTAAAGCATATGGTACCTTGGACATTTTATCTTCCTCCTCTTGTGTCTTAGGACGCATCTCCTTAGTCAATTTCAAATGACTAGGAAAAGGTGTGCTGAGAGCTTTTGCATTCTCCATATAGAATCTCTGCAACACCTTTTCAACATAATCAGCCTGATATAGAGTCAATTTTCTATTCTTCCTATCTCTACAAATTTTCATACCAAGGATTTGGTTTGCTACCCCCAAATCCTTCATAGCAAATGATTGTGCTAACTATTGTTTCAACTCTCTTATATGATCCATGTTAGACCCTGCTACAAGCATGCCATCAACATATAAACATAAATAATGTAGTTGTTATTATCCAACCTCTTAAAATAAACACAATGGTCAAAATTACACTAGTTGTAGTCTTGCTTGGCCATAAAACTATCAAATTTCAAATACCATTACCAAGGTGCTTGTTTCAAGCCATACAAACTCTTCTTCAATCTGCACACTAGTTTCTCCTTACCTTTAACCTCAAATCCCTATGGTTGTTCCACATATATCTCCTCCTCCAAATCACCATGGAGAAGGATAGTTTTCACATCTAGTTGTTCCAAATACAAATCTTCAGCAGCCACAATATTTAAAACAATACAAATAGAGGTCATCTTAACAACCAGAGAAAAACTCTCATCAAAATCAATGCCCTTTTTCTATGCAAATCATTTTACAACTAACCTAGCTTTAAATCTTTTCTTACCTCCATCTTCCTCTTTCATCCTATAAATCTATTTGTTTGGTAAAGCCTTTTTACCTACAGGTAACTTACATAATTCCCAAGTCTAATTTTTCAGGAAGGAGTCCATTTCTTCTTTCATTGCAAGTTCCCACTGAACTTTTGTATCCACCTACATAGCTTCATCATACCCTTTTGGTTCACCAGCATCTATTAACAAAATAGAATACAAAGAGGGAAAAAACCTTTCAGGAGGTCTACTTAGCCTTGTTGATCATCTAACATTCACTGGAGTTTGTGGTATTTCTTGTTGTTGTTGCAGAGCATGAGGAACCACTAGAACACCATTATTTGGAGTATCATCCAGTACCACATAATCCTTTTCTTTTTTCTCATGCTACTGCAACTAATCTTTGTACAACACCTTTTCATTGAATACAACATCCTTGCTTCTCACAATTTTCTAATTTTTAAAATCCTAAAGCCTATAACCAAATTCATCAATGACATATCCAACAAAGGTACACTTTTTTGATTTTGCATCCACCTTGGTTCTATTTTTAGAATCTACATGTACAAATGCTTCACATCCAAAGGTTTTGAGAAAAGAATAACTCACCTTCTTACTTGTCCATGCTTCCTCTAGAATACCATAGCCCAAAGGAACTGAAGGGCCTCTATTAATTAAATATATAGTAGTATTGACAGCCTCTACCCACATATTTAAAGACAACCCATCATGCTATCTCATGCTCCTTGCACGCTCCATTATTGTACTATTCATGCACTCAGCCACTCTATTTTCTTGTGGAGTCCCTGAAACCATTTTCTACCTATGAATTCCATTAAAGGAACAATAATCCTCAAATTCTTTGCTGCAATACTCACCACCATTATCAGATCTGAGACATTTTAATCTTTTACCCGTCTCATTCTCAACCAAGCTTCTCCATTTATTAAATGTTTCAAATACATCAAATTTATACCTAAGGAAATAAATCCAAACCTTCCTAGTTGCATCATCTATGAATGTAACATAATACCAAGAGCCATTGAGAGAAGATACCTGAGCCGGTCCCCATACATCTATATGTACAAGCTCCAACTTTTCATCTTTCTTTTGCTTCCCATCCTTGAGAAAACTAACTCTCTTTTGTTTTCCATACACAAAACTTTTATAGAAATCTATATTAATACATTTCAAACCTGGTAAAACTTTCTTAAAATGAAGTACCTTCATACATTTTTACTCATATGCCCAAGTTTGTTATGCCACAATGTTGTCTCAGAACCTGCATCAACTATTTTTGAACTTGTTTGTTTTTTCTCTGCAACAGCTAAAGTAGAAGGAACAGTATGACCTATACAAAGATATAAGGTGTCTACTTTCACACCTTTTTCTATTATTAAGGAACCTCTTAAAACCTTCCAATTTTTATCAGTAAATGTAACAATGTAACCTTCATCAACTAGTTGCCCTGTCGAAATTAAATTCTTACTCAGCCTTGGAACGTGCCTTACCTCTTGTAGTAGCCAATGATTCCCATTCTGCAACTTCATCTTGATTCTTCCCTTTCCAACAATTTGGCAAGGTTTGTTGTCTCCCAAATAAACCAGCCCAAAATCCCCTTGGACATAATCAAGAAAATAACTTCTATGGGGTGTAACATGAAATGAGGCCCCTAAATCTAAAACTCATGAATCATCAACATTATCTAGGGAAAGAATCAAAGCATCATCTTTAGATTTATTACTTACCACATTTGCCTCCTTATTGCCTTCTTGTTTGTCTTATTCTTTATTCTTCTGAGACAAACAATCTTTCTTCAGATGACCTAGTTTCCCACAGTACCAGCAATCCTTCTATTCTCTAGATTGGGACCTCTTGTCCTTTGATTTTCCTTGTGACTTCCCATGACCTCTAGAACCTTTTCCTCTCTCCTTTGATCTACCCCTACTTTCTGCATTCAAAACACTACCTAATGTGGACCCTCCTGATCTTTTCCATCGCATTTCCTTGCTAAGGATAACACCAACAACATCATCAAATTTCAAAGTGTTTGAACCAGAGATAGAGTTACATACAACCATTACCAAGCTATTCCAGCTTTCTAGCAAAGAACATAAAACCAAGAGAGCCCTCACCTCTTCATCAAATTTCACTTTTATAGAAGTTAACTAACTGGTAATCATATTAAACTCATTTAAATGATCTGTCATAGATCCACCTTTAATCATTTTCAGATTAAACAAACCCTTCATGAGAAATACCTTATTTGAGGTTGAGGGTTTTTGATACAATTTAGCCAAATATTTCATTAGTTCACTTGTCGTGACTTCTATTATATTGAACGCCACAGATGGTACCAGACACAACTGAATGGTTCCTAGTGCCTTTTTGTCTAGAAGATTCAAATCCTCATCAGTCATTACTACCAGTTTCTTGGCTATTACTTCCAATGACCTCCATAAATCCTTCTGATAGAGATAATCCTCCATCTACATCTTCCATAATTGATAGTTCTTCCCATTGAATTTATCTACCTTTAATTTACCTCATTCGCCATTGCTCATACTCAACCGTGAGACTCCCACTCAACCATGAGACTTTCCTGTAGATGATAATCGAACACAACCCATTCTAATACCACTTGTTTAGGTTAGCCAGTAGAAGATATTAATTAAATGCAAATAAAGATTAAACAGAGGAATGGAAATACATAGAAATTGTAGACACCCAAAATTGACCTAATTATCACTAGCATTCAAATATTGCATTATCCATCATTTGTATTTGTCTAACACACTTGAGCAATATCCCTAACACATCTATTTCTTCTAATAATTAAATAAATTTATATTTATTTAATTAATTCATTAGGTATTTCCTCTAAGCTATAATTAAACAATCTTTAATTATTTAATTATCTTCTTTCTATCTATTTTAATTAAATAAATAAATTTTATTTATTTAATTAATTTATCTTATCATTTATCTCATGAGCTGACATGTGTGCCCCTTTCATTTAAAAAAGATAAATGGTATTACATCTTTTATTTAATATCTTTCACATGTAGTACTTTTTATGTACACAATCACACATAAACCTTATCTTCCCTCCACTTGTCATCTTCACATTCACCTATGTCTATTTTTAATCTTAGCCATTCACATAGCCACCAAATCTCCACCATTGATTAATTTTGGTTGAGTTCTATATAAACACCCTCTTATTCCATACTACAGAGATCCAACATTCATATAGCATCTACATTATCATCCTAAGCATATTGAGTACTTTAGCATCCATCTACCATATTAGCTTTATCATCCATCCATCATGGCAGATTTTATCTTAATAATTGTTCATCGTTGAAGAAGCAATCCACATCATAAACAAGGAATCATACAATCTAGGTGATATTGTTCTTGAATTGCATGCTTTTAATTTCATTTGGATTAGATTCTTTGATGATGGTAGGGTTAGGTTTTCATGGCTATGCTCGATCTTATTAACCTAAGTTTTTACCTATCACATTTTGACACGCTCGGTGGAACCCACGTCCTTGATTAACTTTGCTATTTGAAGTTATTTTTGTGAAGATCAGATTTTCCAAGTGCTTACGACAAGTTCTAGTCACTTTTGAGCAAAAACTAGCTGTTGTCTGAATATATACATCACTTTTGAGATGAAACCTGTCACTTTTAGCATTCCTGGATTGCTTTTGAGCAAATAGTAGTCACTTCCTACCTATTTTGCATCATTTACAAGCTAACAGTGGTCACTTATGCCTTTATTTGAATCACTTTTAACCTAACAGTGATCATCTTTAGCTATCTAGGTTGCTTTTTTGTGAAACTAGGGTTTTTGTTACATTCTATTTTCTCACAGATCTGAGTCACTTATGACCCGTAACCAGTCACTTGGTTCTTTTTCATATTGCTTATGAGCTTTATCATTCCACATCTAGCATTACTGGCATCGCTTCTGATCTATAACATTTTGCCTATGGCAGAATATAGTTCACTTTTGATCAATAGTTGATCACCTCTGGTAAACTATCATTTTTAGTCCTTATCATTTGCAGTTTGGTTTTCTTGGCTACTAATTGGGTATTTGTGTAGCATCTTATTGATTTTCTAAGAAAAGGAGGTTATCAAACTACTAACATATCTGTTGTAGCTTTGATCGGTCCAAGACTTGTGGTTTTTCACTAAATTAGGAACATTTGGGCTTGGTGCTTAAAAAGAATCATTGCTTACTCTGTGCTTGATTTATCTTTTTTGATTGCTTCATGTGCTTGATTGCAACCCAAATTTAATAACAAAAGTATCCTCTCCCCTTGCCTATCAAATGGATCTTGGGTGTATGAGAACTTGTTATTATCTTTAGAGGGCCTGCCTTCCTAGTGTGAGAAGGGATACGACCCAAGCGGTAACAGGCTAAAGCCAAGTCCTTCCGAACCACTATATAAGAAAAGTGTTTGTGTCAAAAGCCACAAACAATGGGTGTTGTTGTGTGATACGGACATCCAACCTCCCCCAAAAACCTCCAAGGCATAACCCTTGAAGGCTGGGAGACTCCATAATGGAGAGTAGCGCTACCTTACATATAGCCACCCGAATGGATGCCCTTATTAGCAATTTTGTGTAGTATCCAAAAACCTTCTATTTGTTGATGCAAAAGGTGGGACCTTTGAAGCCACCCCAATTCACATGGTTCTTAGAAGAGATAGCAGGGACAATCCTAAGGTTTGGTGGGGGGACAAGCCTTGGGAAACCTGGATCTTGGTATGCGTGAGAAGTGTGTGCCATGGAGAGGAATCGGTGCTACCAAGATCCTGAAGCTATCCACTTTGAATAAGCACGGCCAGGGGACTCAACAAATATAGTCCTTTCCTAGCCTAGGTTGTACAAGTTTGTGATTGTTGTGAGTGTGAGTGACTGCAATTACTATTTTCTTGTCAAAAAACACAAATTAGACATATTTCTTGATAGACACAGTTGTTTTTGAGCTTAAACTACCCACACACAGACAACGGGATCACTTTTAAACAACAATCAGTCACCTTTTGCCTAAACTGGATCACTTTTAAACAACAATCAATTGCCTTTTGCCTAAACTAGATCGCTTTTAAACAACAGTCAGTCATCTTTTGCCTAAATTGCATTGCTTTTAAACAAAATTCAATTGCCTTTTCCCTAAACTAGATCACTTTTAAACAATAGTCTGCGGCCTCTGGTCTAAACTGTATCACCTTTGATCAATAGTAAATTGCTTCTGAGTCAATACTAGTCGCTTGTAGAAAATTAGCTCTCCTCTGGTAACACTATAGCCTATTATCTAAACCAAAACAAGATCACATTTAAGCTATTACCAGTCACTTTTGGCCTTTTCTGAGTCACATATGAGCTATTACCTGTCACCTGTGGTTAATTACTAGCAAATCCTAGTGACTTAGTCGAATCAAGTACACTTCTAGCTTGTCTAGCCTCAGCATTAGCTTTCAGACCTATCTCTAATCATTAGTAGATACCTGGACTTTGTCTACTACTTTGAGTTTACCAACCAATTGAACATTGGGAGCTTTTCATCTTTTTGAGATCTCAAACCAGCAAACCAAATATCAAATCAATCAAACTGATAAATCAGTAAAACATCATATTTTGGCTTTAGCTTTAGCAACATCAACAAAATAGAAACCTTAGCAAACAACTTTTCCCTTAAGTGTGTGAGCTATTCTCTAGGAAATTCCAACCAACAATAAAGAAACCAAGCAACCTAACAACAAAAGCAACCAGCAACTAAACAATCAGTAAACCATCATCTTTTTGGGTCTCAAAAACCTTGACAAGCTAAAGTTCAATTTTCAACATCATTCATCATGCCTCAAACTAGGAGTCAATATAGAGCTGAAATGGAAGCCAAATTGTGAGCAGAGATGGAAGCCAAGATGCAACAATCTACATCAACACCTCTTAGAGACGTGACTCAATTTACGACCGGTATGCCTCCTCATATGTTTGTGCCCCATGGGTACACCATTGGAGAGTCATCTTCACAACAAGTCCAACCTCAAACATTTTTGAAGACTTATGAGGAACAATCCAAAAAAGACTTATTAGAATTTCAAGATACACATGTATGGGATCAATTTGAGAGACTTGTTTTATTCGATCCTAATCGCTACTTCTTGCAACTTGCCCGCATGGGAGCTAAATTACCAAGAGATTTTGACATATCCACTATTAGAGAGCACGATCCAAACACTCCCACTATTTTTACAAAGGGACCATCCACTATAGTTACACCATCCCATACCATATTACAAACTCTATCTTCCAGCCCATCTCTTTCATTTCCTATTGTTACTCCATTTGATCCACCATGCTCGGAGTACACTCTAGAACCTTTGATAACTCCAACCAATGTACTCCCTTTCATTTCACAAAATCTAAACATTCCACCTTTCCATGTCCCCAACATACTCCTTATCCTACAATGACTGTTTCCATGCCTCAAGTAACACAAGTTGTCCATGTGGCTCAAGTTCAAACTCCCCAAACATCACAAGCTATCCCCATATCTCATATTCCGCAAGCTTCCCAAGCTATCCAAACAGTACCAACAGTCCAAGCTTTACAACCATCACAATCTGCTACATCACATGTGGACACCACATCTCATACTCCTACTACTGCTAATATGATCTCCACTATCTCCACTAATCCATCCAATACATCATACAATCCCAATTTTAGTCTTATTTACATGAGTGACCCACCTATTGTTCCTCAAGCTAATCCTAGCACTATAGTCACTTATGTTGATCAACTTACATCCATTCCACCATCTTCTTACAATCCTTCACAAACCATTAATCCATCTTATACTACCTAAGGATTGCCTATTGTCACTAAACACATGACATATACCAATCCTCATGTTGTCCAAAATACAAACCCAAGTGTCCATCCTTCTTTCGCATCCACCAATCCTTCCATCACTTACCATGTCACAAATCCAACTCCAAATTCACAACCATTAACTAATGCCAATCCATCTTTTACTTCTCATGTGATGCAAAATCTTGGTGCTAATTTGTCACAATATACCCAACCACCACTTGTGTCTCAAGGACAACAATCTTCAACCACATATTGGTCACATACCAATCCTTTGACATACATTGTGAGTACGCAACCTCAACAAACGGTCATGGCTTCATATATCCCACAACAACAACCTCAATATACATCATACCATGTTTCAACTCCTTTACAACAACAACAATTATCTCCAATGGATGTTCAACAAATGATTAACCAAGTGGTAGGACAAAGCAAGAAGACATTTTCCTTAGAAAACATATGTGCTTATCCATTTGACAAGTCACTTCATATGACACCTTTTCTGCCACACTTTGAAATTCCACAATTTGACAAGTACAAAGGAAAAGGAAATCTAGAAGACCATCTTAGAGAATTCTTTGTGGTATGTCTCGATGTTGCTCATGATGATACATATCTTTTGAGACTATTTCCTCGAAGCTTAGCAAGACAAGCTCTTAAATGGTTCTCTCATTTACCTCTGAGAATTAAGTCTTTTGTGGAGTTAGCAAATAAGTTTCAATCACACTTTTCTTTTAACATTAAACATGAGGTAAACATGAATGACCTTGTCAACAATAAACAACACAATGGTGAAGCCTTTTCTTCATTTACTCAACGATGGTGCAATATGGCTAGCAAACTATCATGGGAAATACCTGAAAAACAATAGCTTGATATCTTTGTTCAAAATCTCCATCCCAAACTGTCATTCCAACTACAATTACAAAGTACTAGCACCTTTGATGAACTTGTTTCCAAAGGAACCATCATTGAACAAGCTTTAATTGCTAAAGGCACTATCAAAATTTTTTGTGATAACAAAGACTATCCTCAAAATTCCAACGATAAGTCTCACTTTTGGAACAAAAACAAGAATGTTGTCAATGATGGTGTTGTGGATGCAAAGAATATACAAACTATGAAATCTCCCATTAAGATTCAAGTTTCTTCTACAACAATGCAAGCTTTTCAATGAACTCGACAATGACAAACTTCAAATCCTAGCTGATAATTTACACCATTAGTGGAACCTATGGAAGTTGTCTTTCAAAAACTTCTCCAAGAAGGTGATATTATGTTACCAAATGCACCACCCAATGGTCAACCACCCTTTAAAGCTCCTTGGTATAAAGAAAATGAGTATTATTATTACCATAGAGTTAAACGACACAAAACAAATGGTTGTATGCACTTAAAGCATGTTATCCAAGATTGTATCGATCAAGGTTTAATCAAAATTACACCTTTAACTACTCAACCTGCACATCAACTGACATCAAACTATGATCTAGATACTTTCAAGAATCCACTTCCATCTCATGACAAATCAAGAAACCCTCATGCTGAGAATGCCATTCAGTACAACTATGAATCATCTACTATTGGCCACATTGACCATGCTCGTATTTCTACCATTACTATCCAAGGCAAAGCGCTTGACTGCGCTGTAACTACTCAAAGAGGTTATGTTACCATTCAAGGGGCACCTATCCATCCTCCTCGACCATCCTCTAACTATAATATCCTTGCTCACCTTGGAAAAACACCTGCACATATTTCCATTCTTGAGTTGCTTCACATATCCCCTACTCACAAAGCTATCCTTGACAAAGCCTTAGAAGAATCTTCGGTGCTTAACAATATTGATATCGCACAATTCCAATCTATGGTCACTAGCATTGTAGCCCCTTGTCATTTAACCTTTTCTGATAAAGATGTTCAGCCCTCCATTCATCCTTCACATAATGAAGCCCTTCACATCGAAGTGTTTGTCAAACAATGCCATATGAAATGAATCTTGGTGGATGGTGGAGCTGGTCTTAATATATGTTCCTTGAAATTAATAAAATAATTGGGATATTCTAAAAAAGATGTTGACACCTCCAAGGTCATTACTATCAGAGCATATGATAATGCCGAGAGAGATACTGAAGGGATTATTTACTTGCCTATCCAAGTTGGGTCGGCCACTACTCAAACCCGTTGTGAGGTTCTTGATATTGAGCTTCCCTATAACATCATCCTTGGTCATCCATGGATACATGCCCTCAAGGCAATTCCTTCTACATACCATCAATGTCTTAAATTTCCACAAAATGGTGTTGAGATTACTATCCATGCTGATCCCAATCCATTTGAATTTTGTCATGCCTTTCAAGATAAATACCAAAGTCCAACCTACATTCCTATCAACACCGAGGCATATCCATATTCATCATATGTAGATCCATCCGACCTACTCAAGCCATCATCTAGAAAAGCTACTTCCAATCTCCATATCAAGTACACTGAACATGGTCCTAGTGAATACACATTGCAAGAATCTTGTTGTGTTGGCACCCTTCCCTTGTTTCCCAAATCTCATGGTAAACCTTCTACATCCAAGACACCTTCATCCCTAGCTGTCATCAAAGCCACACCCATAGTATTCATTAAAGGCAGATTCTTGGATGATGAAGACATTGATGATATCGACTCTTGGATATTCTTTGATGAAAATAACCAAGTCCAACTTGAAGTGGAGAGATATAACAATGGGTTCTGCATCATAAAGAACATGGGCTACAAAGGACATGGTGCATTGGGATCACAGGAACAAGGACCTCTTGAACCCATTGTTGTGTCTAAGAAGTTTAATAAGCAAGGCCTTAGCTATCACCTGGAGGTACCACGTTCCAAAGACATTAAGTATATTTCCGATATGAATGTTGGACCCTCCTCGGTAAGAGAGACTTCTAGTTTCAATACTATCAATGACTCCTCCCTTCATATTACTGAACTTTTTCAAGAAAACTCCATCTTCATGATTTCCACAACCTCCTCTATCCATAGCCATTCCTCTATTACCCTTTCACTCGTATATCCTGACCTCATCGATTGGGACCAACAGGGGGAACCGATATTAGATACATTTGAGAATGATGAAGCTATTACAAAATTCATGGGCTTATGAGAAGGCATTCCATTGGGTGATCACAAAGTAGGTTTCATGATGGATCTACCTAAACTAGCATATTTTGGTGGAAGTATCAAATCCTTCAGTCACAAAAGTGAAATAAACAAAATCAAACAAAATAGGTCACTAGGTGAAAATTGAAAGGCACCTCTTGACCATGAAAAAGTAAAAATAAAGGACATATCTGAAGGTGAAAACCTCTCTGACGCACTTGAGGATGTGGGATTTGATCTTCCTATTGCCACTGACTATCATGAGAAATCAACAGTGCTAGTCGAACAATCACAAGACATGAACTTTGGTACAGAGTAGAATCCAAAGATCACTTTTTTTGGCAGCATCACTATCAGAGCAAGAAAGAAGAGACTTCACAGCATTTTTTTATAAAAAGAGCTATAAATTTTATATGCACTTATCCTGACATGCCAGGTCTAGATCCATCACTTGTTACATCACCTAGCAGTATCTCCTAATGCAAAACCTATTAAACAAAAATTGTGCAAAATGCATCCACAAGTATCTTTATTGGTTAAAGCAGAGATTCAAAAGTTGTTAGAAGCAAAGTTCATAAAGCCTATTGATTATCTAGAATGGGTTTCAAACTTGGTACTTGTAGAAAAACCTGATGGACAAGTTTGTTGTTGCACAGACTTTAGAGATCTTAATAAAGCATGTCCTAAGGATGACTTTCCATTACCAAGCATAGACAACATTGTAGATCTCACAGTTGGACATGAAATTCTATCTTTGATGGATGGATTTTTAGGATATAACCAAATCAGAATAGCAAAGGAAGATCAAGATAAAACATCATTTATTTGTCCATGGGGCACATACTACTGGGTTGTAATGCCTTTTGGTCTCAAGAACACTAGAGATACTTATCAACGAGCCATGATAGTTATTTTTCATGACCTTTTTCACACTATCATGGAAGACTATGTTGATGATATCCTAGGAAAATCTAAGACAAGAGGACATCTATAAGTACTAACACAAATCTTTGATCGATTAGAGAAGTATCAAGTCAGACTGAACCCAAAGAAATGTGTATTTGGCGTAACATATGGAAAACTATTGTGATACATTGTGTCTTGAGGAGGAATAGAAGTGGACCTAGCTAAAGTAAAAGCTATCATGGAAATGCCTCTACCAGAAAATCTCAAGCAGCTCTGTAGTCTACAAGGAAGGTTACAATCCATCCATAGATTTATATCACAACTAGTAGACAAATGTCATCCTTTCCAACATCTTCTTCATAAGGGTGAACCTTTTAAGTGGGATGAAAAATGTTAACAGGCCTTTGACAAAATAAAGGAATATCTGGCAACACCTCTTGTGTTAGTACCTCTTGTGGTTGATCGCCCATTATTTCTCTACATATCATCAACAATAACAGCGTTGGGTGCCCTTCTAGCTCAACATGATGATTCAGGGAAAGAACAAGCCATCTACTACATTAGCAGAACTCTTGTGGGATATAAACTTAATTATTCATCTATGGAAAAAGCATGTTTAGCATTAGTGTTTGTTTCCCAAAAGTTGTGACACTATATGTTGAACCAAATGACAAAAGCTCATATCTAATGTTGATCCACTCAAATATCTTCTCTCTAAAGAAATCCTCATGGGAAGATTAGAAAAATGGGTTATGATCTTAAGTGAATTTGACATACAATATGTGGATTGAAAAGACATAAAAGGACAAGGCATCACTAATCAATTAGCTGCAGCACCCATCACATATATTCACCCAATATATCCATAATTCCCTGATGAAGGGTTGTTTAATTTAACTTCCCCAACATGGTGGCAGCTATATTTTGATGGATCTTACACACAACATGGATCAGGAGCAGGGATATTATTTGTTACCCCTCAAGGAGATTGTATACCCAAATCATACAGAATTGCATTTCCATATACCAATAACATAGCAGAGTATGAAGCTTTAATCATAGGATTACACATGGCAGTACAATGGGCTATCAAACAGTTACAAGTCTTTGGTGATTCTCAACTGATTATAAAACAGGTCTTTGATGAATATCAGACAAAAGATGAGAAGCTTCTTCCATACAAGGTAATGGTTGATGATTTAAAAAAATACTTTGACAATATCACCTTTGAACAAATCCCAAGGCTACAGAATAGAGCAATAGATGCCATGGCAATGATTGGGTCTCTTCTAGACATGCCATCTAAGACACATAAATGTGAGTTTCTGGTTGAACAACTTCTGATTCCAGCATTTGAAGTACCACAGTCTGAGCTTATATGTGAAATTGTTGGTCCCAATTCACCGTGGTACAAGGACTTATACGAGTATCTCTGCAATCAAACCTTTCCATTTCAACTATGTAACACCCAATGCAAAACCTTTATCAGTTGAGCCTCTCATTATACTATCTTGGGAGACACCCTTTATCACCAGAGTCTTGATGGTATCCTTTTTAGATGTCTTGATTCTGAGGAAGCAAAAGTGGCCTTATGTGATGTACATGAAGGTGTCTGCGACTCGCATTCTGCTAGCCCTGGCCTTGTTAAGAAACTTCTACGAGTGGGATACTATTGGCCAACCATGGAAAAAGATGCACAACAATTCGTAAAGAGATGTTTACAATGTCAGAAACATGGAGATTTAATACATGCACCAGCACATGAGCTTCAACCTATCACTACTCCATGGCCCTTCCCGTAGTGGGGACTTGATGTCATAGGTAAAATCCATCCTACTTCATCAAATGTTTATTATCACCACCACTGAATAGTTCACAAAGTGGGTGGAAGCCGTACCAATGACTTATATCACCGGAAAGAAAATATCTAAGTTCATCCTACACTATATCATTTACCGCTATGGCATTCCTCAAAATATTGTCACTAATAATGGTCTGGTGTAGGAGCACCTTCCCTATGGTGTATAAGTCATGTTTTTGTTTTGTTTCTGTAGACACCTAAAATTGACTTGCTCTGCAAACCAATTTATCCCTCCTATTAATGGAATAAAATTATTTTATCCCTAACCATCTATCTATCCCTTGTGATCAATTAACTTACTTAATTTATCACTAAGACCTTACAACACTATCCCTCATTAATCAAATAAATATTCCCAATATTTATTTGGTTCAAAACTCCTTTTCCCTAATCCTCATTAATTAGATAAATCATGGTTATCTAATTGATCTAGCCTACTAATTGACCTACCCTACCCTACCCTACCCTACCCTACCCTACCTCATCCTAGCCCTAGGATCAATTAAGCAAAACCTCTGTTTAATTAGTCCTAACCTTTCATTTGGGTGGTCAAACCTGGTTTAACACCCTTCCCCACATCCCCCAAATTTAAAATTGAAGTAAATCACACATCACATTTACTTCTCTTACACACCCCTTACTTCACCCATCCTCATTCATTACCTTTTATCCCCAAATGAATTCTTAATTCATTTCCCATTCCCCAAATGAATTTTTAATTCATTTCACATTCTTTCACACCCATACCTCATTTATCACCCATTTTCCCAAAATGAATAAAAAATTTACTTTTATTCCTAGCCCTTGATCTCATCTTTCAATCCTCACCCTCCATCCTCCTTTCAGAAACTCTATAAATGAGACCCTCTCCAAGCCATTTGGGAGGGACTTTTTCATGCATCAAACCTCTGCCAAAAATCACTCCACAATCTCCTCATCCTAACATCAAAATGCCAAAATTATCCCTCATCTCCATCTAATCTATCTGAATCCACTTGTCTCTCATCTACATTTGTTTTGAAAAGCCTTGAGCAATCCACATTAGTCATTCTAATCATGGGTAAAATCTAAGGAGACTATCGGGTGCAACTCCTTCCCTCTTAGATTTGTGAGTTCATTATGAAGGTATAATCATGTATTTTTGCATTTAATTTATGTTCTAATCTTCATTTTGTCCTCATTAATCACATTGACACACCCTGTCTTGGATCTAATCATCATTTTGTGAAGGTTTTGTTGTCAAAATTTTTGTTTTCTAACAGTTTTTATCAAGTTTTGGAAGTGAACTATTGTAGGTTGTGTCCTATGTAGAAACTAACCCCACCATCGCGATCAGGACGTCGATTCCATGAATTTTGACTATAAATTTGACTATGTTCTGTGACTAGAATTTTTGAAAAATTTTGAAATTTTTCTAGGGCCACAGGCCAAACCATACG
This sequence comes from Cunninghamia lanceolata, assembly GCA_027924645.1. Classification (NCBI taxonomy): domain Eukaryota; kingdom Viridiplantae; phylum Streptophyta; class Pinopsida; order Cupressales; family Cupressaceae; genus Cunninghamia; species Cunninghamia lanceolata. The sequence goes on along the minus strand of BSBN01000165.1, from coordinate 3,506,038 downwards.
GATCCCGCGGCCCCTAGTGTACTGATCTCTGGCTCTGTGAAGTTTTTCAGGTTTTGCAGCCTATTAGCATCAATGTAGGTGTAAGGGTTAAAATTATAATTTTTTTTAGTCGCTGCCCAAACTGCCACTAGACCTCCCTCCTCACCGCCTACCAAACTGCTAACCATTTACTGCTATCCCAACCCTTGGCCTCTCCTGTCACCACCAATACTTAACAGATCTCCACCACTTTCCTACTACTACCGCCGAACCTCCCCGTCCTCCGCCGCTCCTGCCACTGTTGCCGCCACCCCTGCCGCTGTCGAAACCCACTCACCACCCGACCTCTGCCACTCCTGAACTGCTCGCCACTACCTCCAAACTCCACCTTGAGCTCCACCTACTCCCTGCCCAAACAAACCTCCCACCATCTCTCGACCTCTATAACCTATAACTCACTGCCACCGCTTCTCTAAACTGCTCCACCAGTTGACAAACCAAACCACCGTTGCCTCATCCTTCGCTTTGCATGCATACCACTAGTCAGCCTCCCTTCGCAGACAATGCAGGTTTAACATGTTCCTTCAACAGTCTTTAACAAAGGCGAAACCCTAAACTCGGCCCCTTTCATAATTCCTTTTTTATTTTTTGGGTGGATCTAGCCCCTGGTCATATTTGTGACCAAGGGCCCTAATCTAAATGCCAGAATAAAATGTTAACTACCACTATTAACTACTGATGTGATCAGAAATATGCAAACCACTAGCGGTTAAACTTTAAACAGTCAGGGTAGCATCTTGTGCCTCCACATACCAAAGGAGGCATTTTTTTTCTCTTGCTCACAACTTTCACATACGATGTCAAAATCATGCAAATGAGGACTTGATGGAAAGCTAACAGGATGAACTACGTAGTAGTGGGGATTTTATGAGGTGAATATACATTTTTCTAGCCTTTTTTTTAGTCAAAGTCAAAGATGCTTCAAAACTTCAAATGCTCATATCTTTTGCATTTTTGATCGAATTTTCATAAATTTTTTTTTGAAATCGCATAGAATTTCTTGAAGAATCTGTTTATGTACTTTCAGTTAAGTTTTCATCAAATTTTATTAGATTCCCAATTTTTACATAACGATCATCTTGGCTAGTCTACTCACTCTGTTTTCGTTCTTGTGACTTACAGGCGATCATTCGGGGCTGGAACAACATTAGGATCAGCAAACACAGCAGTTTGGATAGAGAAAACAATCTGGGTACATCCATTCTAATATTTCATCATAATCTTGTTTGCATACACATTTCGATTTACACTTCTATAACAAACTTTGTTTGATCACACATCATTGAAATTGGGCTTAAACAAATCAGTGTCTTCAATCACATCTTGAAATTGGGCTAAAAAGAACCATTGCTTGACATGTCTTTCTCACATTTCATTTTTCTAAGGGTTAATTAACCAAGTGCGAGTGTGAGTCAAGTGTGCATGTGTATGCTCTCTCCTCACACCGCAAGGTGACCTTGGAGATCAAAAACACCTCACTTGATTCACTTTTGTTTACCCTTTCCTAGGAGGCCTGCTAGGGGATTTCATCACCCCTAGGGATGACCTCATCCGAGGCTAAATCGAAAGACACCCTCATTGAAATCAAAATCTTGTCACTCTTGGCTAAGAGCCAAAGAACTTTCTACCTTTGGGAAGTGAAGATGAAGGGTGGGTTACCCCCTTCTCCCAGCTATGTGACAAGATTTCACTTTCAATTCTTAGTCAACCTTGTGTAAACATTGCCCAAACCTAAATGGCCATACCCCATCAAACTAGACATTAGGGCATGTTGATGTGTCTTGCATTTGTGCTTGTCTAATCATTATCATATTCTTCAAATTCAAAATTCAAAATTGCTTGTCTTGTGTGAGTGAATCATGTTTGTACAAGTGTGATCATTCCATTGACCATTGCCAAATCAAGATAAACATCAAACACATAAGACAAGTCATTCACCTCATTCTTCAAACACATTCAAATTAATCACTCATCTATCCTAATCATCCTAATCACCTATCTTATCCACATCATCATCCAAATCATTCAATTTAATCTTATCCTAATCATTCTCATCATCCTTAATCCAATTCATCAAAATCATTCTAATCCCATCTCATCCAAATCCAAAATCCAAAATCAAATCCAACATCAATCATCCCTTCTCCATTATCCACTCCAAACAAACATTCCAATTCCTAATCCTTAATCAACAAATCATCCTTGGCACATCAAACTTTGGTTAAGGACCTCATCTCCTTCATCCTCCATCAATCCCCTCATCCAAAAGCCCAACCAAAAGTATCCACATCATTATCAAAATCCCTTAGCATCATTATCATCCCAATCCAAAATCCAAATCAACCCAATCAAAAAAATCAAGACCTTAGTCAAACACATCAACCCTCTTGCTTAAGATCATTAGTCTATCAAAAGCATAGAGAACCATCCAACAAAAAACAAATCAAATCAAATCAAATCATCTTAAGGTCTTGAAATTTTGATTCCCAACATCACAATCATCCATCATCCCCCATCATCCCATACTATCTCCCACAAAATGGATCTTTATGAAGCAATACAACAATTACAAAGACGTAGAAAAGTCTATGAGAACATGGATCCTAATGCTAAGGAATAATTTAAAAATGACATTAAAGATATACCCTTAGCACACCTCATCATTGGAGAATTCCAAACCCCTACCCCATCTTCATCATATCAACCCTCATCATATCAATCTTCAACATCTTACATATCCACACCATTGACCTCATACCAACCTTCATCATATCAACAAACACCCTACACATCATCCCCATCCACATCATATCAATCTTCATTCTTTCAACCTTCATACCAACCTACATCTTATATATCCACTCCATCAACCTCATATCAACCATCAACCTCATATCAACCTTCAACCTCATATCAACTTCCCTCATACCAACCTTCATCATATCAACCTTTACCCTCATATCAATAACCATCCCCTTACACATTCATGCCACCATACCTATCCAACCAATCAATACCTCCAACTTATCCATTCCCCAACCTTTGTCATGCTAACTTTGATCAAGGGAACACCAATCTACCACACCTTATTTCTGAAATCCAAAGCTTATATTAATAACCAAATCCCCCATCTCCTAATCCCCATCCTCCAATCCCCCCATCACAATATCCCTCCAACCTTATCAACCTTAATCCATCACCTTATTTATCTCCCAATCCACCAATCCCTATCACCCATCCACCATCTAATCCACCATCAAATCTTCCAAGTCCCAACACTATCACATCCAAACAATCCTTGTTGGATTTCCTCCAAAGAACATCACCTAAAAATGAAAGCAAAGAAAAGGAATCCCCCCAATCCCCCACCCCTCCAACACCACCATCTAGTCCAACACCTATCCTTGAAACTACCCATGAACCATCATTACTTAATCCCATCACCCCTCTATCCAACCACAATCCTAATCCTACACAATCCACCATCATTATCCATCCATTACATTGTTCTTCAACCCATAAACTCATGAAGGATACCATCCATTAGCTATTAGCAAGGAATCAAATACCCTCATGCAATCCAACATCCACCAAATCTCTTGAACAACCCCCTATCATAAGTCAAGAACCATCATGCATCTATGTTCAAGAACCCATAAGTCAAACACCTATCACATCCATCCAAGCACCTATCACATCTATCCAAGTCACTCCCACTTCTATCCAAACACATGACCCATGTCAAGAATCAATTCCAAAGCATGTTAAAACATCAACCCCTTCTCCTAATCAAGATCTAACCATCCCATCTAATCCCATCCCTGATCCCCTCCCATCTATTGATCAACTTATTGATCCCACATCATCTACCAATCCCATCCCAAATCCATCCTCATATTCACTTGGACAAAGTACTTTCATCCGTGGTGACTCCCTCGTAAGAGGTGAACAACTTCCATCCACCACCTATCTTTCTCCAACAAATAATAGACTCGCATCTTGTTTCCAAAGCACTAAACATCCCATCGCATGTCGCATACTCCAACACATGAACTATCAAGGCAAAGGCTTAGGCCTTCATGAGCAAGGCATCTTGGAGCCCATCCACACCACATTCCATCCACCCTCGCATGACCTCAGCTATACATCCCAAGACAAACAAAATGAACATGTTGGTACCACCCACACACCTTCTAAAATGCATTCATCTAATCCCAAACATGGTGCATCTCATCGCACTCCCAAAACATATGTCACCATCCCTCCTCCATCATCCTATCATTTGCAAAAGCATGTGACCATCCATCCCCCTCCATCAAATTTACCTCCACTACTTCCAACTCCAAATATCTCTATCAAATCCACTTTACCTCCACTACTTCCAACTCCAAATATCTCTATCAAATCCACTTTACCGCCACTCCTACCAACTCCTAATATCCCTATCCTCAAATCTCCTCATCCATTTATCCATAAATCCACTTTTAATTTCTCCACCCATAAACCCCCTAAAATTCCCAATCAAGACCAACAAAAGCACACATCTTTCAAACATGAAGCTTCCCCCAAATCCATGGGATTCAAAAGTAATAATTTGAATGTCTCAATGCATAAAGTACAAAAGCCTAAAGATATTATCCCTTCTAATCAAAATGAAAAATCCAAAAGGCTATCAAAGCCCACACCATCACAAGAAAAAGCAAAAACAAAAATGGTGTGGGTCCCTAAACAAAAATCACTCAAATCTAATGAGGCATCCACCTCCCAATCTACCGCAAAATCCCAAACATCTCGCTCCCTATCTAAAAATCCCATAATTCCTAAGTCTATTTGGGTCCCTAAAACCCCAAATCGACCATCCAAAAATCCCCCATCTCGATCCCCATTACTCCCAACTCCACATCCAAAATACAAGCTTCCAAATACATCACGGTGTGTGCAACCATTGGTCTTGGTTCCCCTCCACCACTTAACATTCCCACATACCCCCATCTCTCCATCTTTCATTCACTATCCTACATATCTTCCCCATCACATTCCTATGGTCCATGCTTTTGCATAATCTACATCATAATCCATTATCCACCATCCATTCCATCTTCCCCTATCTACCAACAATCCATGAAATCATCATCCAAAAGGCTATCCAACATGGGACCATCTCCTCCGTGCTATGGAAACAGATGCTAGAGTCCCCACTCCATCAAAAAAGCAAAAAAATAGAAAAATCAAGAAAATAGTAAAGAGAAAAAATCCGTCCAAAGGTGAAAACCAGTGCCTTGGGTAAGTACCTTGATGAAAACCCCTTGTGGGCATCATGTGTAATCCCTTCTCCATCCATTTTGTATCCCCACACTTGGGGGTAAAACCATATCCTTCATCTACATCCATAATATCCTTTGCACATCTTATCCACTGTCTTATCCTTATCTTATCACATTCCTATCCACCATCCCCTCTTTATCCTATCATTTCCCATCCATCCTATCCATTATATCTTGTTTTTCCCATCTCCCACCTTAGATCTTGATAAAGACAGGGGGCAAAATATCAACAACATGCTTTGGAAACCTCTTGGCATACTCCCTTTTAAAAGTATATCCTCCATCCATTCAAACATGAACCCATCATGCAAAATCCTAAGAATTGGGGCATATGATTCCTTGCAACCTAGCCCTTGGAGAAAATCCTAAATTCATCTATCATGAATCAGCTATCCAATCCCCCTAGCCAACCCCATCACCTTCACCTCTAGACTTGGTGTTCCCTTGTGATTGGTATCTAGTGCAAAGGTTACCCACACAAAAGCCAATGCAACCATCTCATAATAAACCATTCCTTTTCCAAAATCAAAAAATCCAAAAACATCACAAAATCAAAAAACCCCAAAACATCACAAAATCAAAAAATCCAAAAACACCAAAAAAATAAAAAAATTACAAAAATCCCAAAAATATCCATCACAAAATCAACACTGCTCCATCAACATCTCATCATCTTCCAACATCCTTAAAATTACCCAAATCATCCAACACATTTCATCTTCCAACATCATCACATCTATCATCATCCCACATCATCATCACAAATCAGAACTACATATCACAACCACTTGCATCTTAATGTGCCTTGATCCCATGGATATAGGGTATGTAGGCAGTCTGGGATACGAAGGACATTTCCAGTACTCAGATGCATAAGATGCATCCATCCAACCTGCTAAGCTTACACTAGATCCAAGCATTGCATCACCTATCAAAGCATTGTCCCTTAATAAAAAATCATCAACTATCAAATCAACATCAACCACAACTTGTCACCATCATATCTTGAGCCAATCTTATAACATCAAGAAAACATAATCCAATCATCAATCGATTCCTGTCTTAGGATATATCTTTCCTACAATAGGTAGAATCTATCAAATCATCATCCATCTTGGCAAGAGATACAATGGTTACTTGTTTGGTTTGTTGGTCTTTTTGTTTTTGATTTTTATCTTTTGTGCTATTCGAAGATCACATCAAAGCTACCTTGATCTTACTATATCATGGTATGTGGCGAAAACATCTAGAATGGGGCATACTCTTGCTTTTGTATGTTGTGCTTGTGGGTTGGTTTCATTACTCCAAGCTAGTATTCATATCTTGTTGATCATAGGGTCGGTTCTAGCATATTGGTCTTCTTGTGCATCTAAGGTTCATCATACCTTTTGTGTACTAAGGACTTATGCTATGAGTCCCCTTCCCTCGTCAGGACAAGGTTGTACTATCTTGGGCATGCATGGGACCATCCCTTTGTTTGCATGTCTAGTCCATGCAAATGTGGAATAAACATCATCACCCTGGTCTTCTATACCTTGGTGAACATATCCACTTTGCTATATCAAACCTAGGATTTCTCTAAATCATTTTTCAGCACAATGATCATCCACCAATCAATCTCCCACCATCATCATCACTTTCATATTGCTCCTTATCCTCCAACCACTTCTACCAATCTATTCCATCCATTTCGAGAGCACAACTATGTTCTTGCAACCCGCTTATCCTCTCGAGGGGGCATCACCCTTACCAATTATCCCCAAACCTTACCCTATTCTTCTAAGCCAAAATCTTTTTTCTATCCAATCCAACTCTATGTTTTAACTTCTTTGAAATGATGTTACTTAGCCACAACACCATCTCAAAGAGGGGCAAATGTAGACACCTAAAATTGACTTGCTCTGCAAACCAATTTATCCCTCCTGTTAATGGAATAAAATTATTTTATCCCTAACCATCTGTCTATCCCTTGTGATCAATTAACTTACTTAATTTATCACTAAGACCTTACAACACTATCCCTCATTAATCAAATAAATATTCCCAATATTTATTTGGTTCAAATCTCTTTTTCCCTAATCCTCATTAATTAGATAAATCATGGTTATCTAATTGATCTAGCCTACTAATTGACCTACCCTACCCTACCCTACCCTACCCTACCTCATCCTAGCCCTAGGATCAATTAAACAAAACCTCTGTTTAATTAGTCCTAACCTTTCATTTGGGTGGTCAAACCTGGTTTAACACCCTTCCCCACATCCCCCAAATTTAAAATTGAAATAAATCACACATCACATTTACTTCTCTTACACACCCCCTACCTCACCCATCCTCATTCATTACCTCTTATCCCCAAATGAATTCTTAATTCATTTCCCATTCCCCAAATGAATTTTTAATTCATTTCACATTCTTTCACACCCATACCTCATTTATCACCCATTTTCCCAAAATGAATAAAAGATTTACTTTTATTCCTAGCCCTTGATCTCATCTTTCAATCCTCACCCTCCATCCTCCTTTCAGAAACTCTATAAATGAGACCCTCTCCAAGCCATTTGGGAGGGACTTCTTCATGCATCAAACCTCTACCAAAATCACTCCACAATCTCCTCATCCTAACATCATAATGCCAAAATTATCCCTCATCTCTATCTAATCTATCTGAATCCACTTGTCTCTCATCTACATTTGTGTTGAAAAGCCTTGAGAAATCCACATTAGTCATTCTAATCATGGGTAAAATCTGAGGAGACTATTGGGTGCAATTCCTTCCCTCTTGGATTTGTGAGTTCATTATGAAGGTATAATCGTGTATTTTTGCATTTGATTTATGTTCTAATCTTCATTTTGTCCTCATTGATCACAATTTCAATAAGGATTTTTAAGCCCATCATGTTTGTAATAAGGCTTTTGTGTCAATTTGGTCACTAGACCTATGTAGACCATGTTTTGGTCAAGTTTGATGTATTCACACAAGGAAAACATGTAGTTTTCTTGTGTTAGGAAAAATCCAATGGCTAACTGTTTTCAAATTAGTTTTACATAGTTGGAGGATGTAAGCTGCTATCTCTAGCCTTTTATAGGTGAGAAGTTGGATGTAATGAGAGAGACACAGAAGGAAGTGAATGAATGAAGAACTGGAGTTTGGGTGTTGAACATTGTTCTTTTTGAGTAATTCTCTATGATTGTCATTTTGTACTGACTAGTAGTATTCATGCATTGAAGTAGTTCCATTTAATAGCAATCTGGTGACTTAGAATGTTGTAGTTTGTCAGATATTATTCCTTCTACAGATATTGATCTGAAAACCTAGAAACTAGGGTTTGGTGAACAAATGGAGTGTTATTCCTCTATCCACTGAAAGTATTCTCATTCTCAGTGTGATGGAGGGATACAATATGTGTTTTGTATTTTATATTGTTTTGGATTAGACAACTAAAGACCCAAGGAGTTTGGTATAAGTCAACTAAGCATCTCTATGTGACTAGTCATAGAAGTGATAGGAAAAGTGTTGTTGAGAAGTGGCCAAGTTGGTGGGCAATCAAGTGTTCACAGAGGGTGTTCGTACTATTGAGCCTTTGTTTATGTGTGTTGGTTTGGTGTCTGTGTAATTGCAGAGTAAATGAAGTGTCAGCGGCGTGACATGGCTTCAGAGAAATCTTTTGGAGTTACATCGATCCTCAGTGTTAGGCAGATAGAAGGGCATCGGTGAAGATCAAATTTAGTATCGCCGAAGAGCATACATTGATGCAAGCCTTGTATAGATTCCTTGAATGTATATTGTAAATGCATATTGCATTGTACATTGAGAATATACATTTCATATGATATAAGAGATGACTTGCCACAACGGTGGAATCAAATGCATGTTGAGGACTCAACCTTCATTGGATACAAATGGTGACCGGCGATAGTAAGTCAAGCGAAGCACATACAAGTTGATTGGTATCGGCATGGTCGATGTGTATCAGTAAAGTAGTTTTCAAACTCGCTGATGAGTTAGGTCACACTGAAGGAAGGGTCCCACCAAATGTATATTACAAATGTATTTTGAGAATGCATGTTGAAACATACATTGTGTTAGATCCAAGAAGGTGACCGGGTGTAGTGGTGAACTGGTGCATATGGATTGTAGTCCACCTGCGATAACAAATGAAATGATGTATATGAGTGAATAAGGCAATGAGTAACCATTACGGTTAAGTCAAGGGGAGCATAACCACCATCAGGGATTGGTAGGAGAAGTTAGTAAGTGGCCGATGGGGTATGTTTGGCCGACAATATTTGGTTGCCAAGACATAGGCCACATCTCGCCGATCAATTGTGTGTTGCTTCCTGCTCTACATCATATTTGTATCAAAGACAATATTTGAATTGGAGCCATGTACGTTATACAAGGAAGAGGAAATAGAAACTAAGGCTAGCATAATGCCTCCCAAGTCTATGAGCAAAGCTGCCATCAAGTAGATGGTAGAAGAGATGCTCGAAGAAAGATTGAAAGAAGAGAGGTCCAAGAGTAAGAGTAAAGAGGATGGAAGTACTTCGGAGTTAGAAGAAGAAGAAGAAGAGGTAGAGGAGAGCCCTCAAGGTGAAGGTATGTCTATAGACCCAAAGGCATTCTTGAATGCACTCAAAGGTCATGGAGATAGTCGTGATCCAAAGATGGATGTTCCTACATTCAATGGGAAACTAGATGGAGATGTTCTCATGGATTGGATTGAAGCCATGTGTAACTATTTTGACTTCAAGGAGTATAATGACAGCAAGAAAGTCAAGTTTACTAAGATGAGATTAAGAGGTTCTACCCTAGTTTGGTGGAACTATACACAATGTGAATGAGAGAAAGTTGAAAAGAACCCTATCACCAAATGGAGTAGAATGGTGGCCATGCTGAGAGACAAGTTCATGCCATCTGATTATGAGTTGTAGACTATAAGGAAGTTTAATCATCTTAGACAAAAGGATATGGATGTGGCTACATATACTAAAGAATTTCATAGATTGAGCATGAGAGCCAATCACAAGGAGGAGGAGAAAGAGATGGTGGCCAGATATCTTGATGGTTTGAGGTATAACATTCAAGATGAATTCAGTATGGTGGTTCCCAAAATAGTGGATGAATGTTTTCAATTAGCCTCTAGGGCACAAGATAAGTTGAAAATGAGTGATCAAAACACCAAAGGAAGAGGTGGCAGGAATAATAGGGGAAGAGGCAGTTTTGGTAGAGGACAGTCAAGTAGAAATGAAAATCCAAGTCAATAAGAGTCTCATTCTGATGTAGATCATAGAAGTGGTGGTTTCAGAGGTTGGAGAAGACCAAATTGCAGAGGTAGAGGTGGTGGTGTAGGTAGAGGACCTGGAGTTTTCACTGGAAGATGCTATGGCTGCAATCAAGTAGGCCATACTGCGAGCAAATTCCTTGAGAAGGCATCTAGTTCCCATGATGGTGGGAGAAGGAATCAGTTGTTGAAAGATGATGATTTCCAAAGTGTGAATTCACCTATTAGTAGTGCTACACCAGTCCTTGAAGGAGAGAGCATGATGATCAAGAGAACCTTGATGAAGATGCCATTGAAGAAAGAACCCCCACAAAGGAAGACTCTCTTCAGAACCCAAGGTATAGCATATGGTAAGCTTTGTAAAATCATTATTGATTTAGGTTCTACTAAGAATGTAGCATCTACTAAAATGGTAGAGAAGTGTAAGTTGAAAAGGCTGACGCATGTTAGTTCTCATAAGATCTCTTGGTTGAATAAGAATCAAAACTACATGATAGAAGAACAAACCTGGGTTGAGTTTGAGATAGGTGATTATAAGGACAAGGTACTATGTGAGATTATTCCTATGGATGCTTGTCACCTTCTTCTTGGACGTCCATGGTAGTATGATGTGAAGGCACAACATGATGGTGAGAAGAACACATACCTCATCACCAAGAATGGAAGGAAGTTTAGGATGGATCCTATGCAAGAGCAGATTGGAGAGAAGAGTAATGACACCAGTGTCACGATGGTTAGTGGCAAAGAGTTCCTAAACCTCATGAAGGAGAAGGATACCCAAGGATATACCTTAATAATGAAGCTTAAAGATGAATTAGGATAGAAAGCCAAAAAGAAAAAAGAGATTCCACTAGAAGTACAACAATTGTTGGATAAGTACTAGGATCTTGTGGTAGAGGAAACTCCTAACTCCTTACCACCCATGAGAGATATAAGTCATCAAATTGACTTGATCCTAGGTGCCACATTGCCCAATAAGGCTGCCTACAAATTGACACCACAGCAGAATGAAGAGGTGAGTAGACAAATTCAAGAACTCTTAGAGAAAGGATTGATTAGAAAGAGTTAGTCCATGTGCAGTCCCTAGTATACTTGCTCCAAAGAAAGATGGGAAGTGGAGACTATGTATGGATTCAAGGGCTATAAATAAGATCACAGTAAGGTATAGATTCCCTATGCCAAGGATTGAGGATCTTTTGGACTATCTTGGAGGGTCATGTTATTATTCCAAGATTGACTTGAAATCTGGTTATCATCAAATTAGAATTAGGCAGGGAGATGAATGGAAGACTGCATTTAAGACAAATGAAGGTCTCTATGAGTGGCTTGTCATGCCATTCGGCCTTAGCAATGCCCCAAGCACATTCATGCATTTGATGAATGAGGTAGTTGTTGAATTCATTGGCAAATTTGTAATTGTTTATCTTGATGACATACTTATTTTCAGCAAGACAAAAGAAGAATATGTGAAGCATCTTGGACAGGTGATGAAGAAGTTGCATGAGAGTAAGTTGATGATCAACTTCGATAAGTGTGATTTCATGAAAACTAAGCTTGTGTATCTTGGTTTTGTGATTTTTAATGGTTGTTTGAAGATGGACCCCACAAAGGTTGAGGCTATTCTCAATTGGCCTACTCCTAAGATAGTAGGAGATGTTAGAAGTTTCCATGGCTTGGCAACTTTTTATAGGAAGTTCATTAGAGGATTTAGTCACATAAGTGCTCCTATTCTCAACACCATCAAGGGTGGAGTGAAGTGCAAATTTCAATGGACAAAGAAAGAAAATGATAGCTTTGAATTGTTAAAGAGGAAAGTGGTTGAATTACCTACATTGGTGCTCCCTAATTTTGACAAAGTTTTTGTAGTTGAATGTGATGCAAGTCAGAAAGCAATAGGTGTTATTCTTAGTCAAGATGGACATCCAGTGGCATTTTTTTAGAGAAGTTGAATGAGGCTAAACAGAAGTATTCTACCTATGACTTAGAGATTTATACAATGGTGCAAGCTCTCAAAAAGTGGAGACACTATTTGTTGCCCAAAGAGTTCATAATTTTTACTAATAACCATGCTCTTAGCTTCCTAAATAGTTAGGAAAAGTTGAATCATAGGCATGTCAAGTGGATGGAACAATTGCAGGCCTATACCTTCACTATTAAGCATAAAAAGGGTGTTGCCAACAAAGTGGCTGATGCTTTAAGTAGAAGGATGCTAGTCATACAAGAAGTATAGATGGAAAGCATGGGAATAGATTGTTTGAAGGAGTTATACAAGGAGGATGTAGATTTCAAGACTACTTATGAAGTTTGTGCTAGTTTGGCTAACACTTTTAATGGTGAATATTTAGATTTTGTGTTCTAGGAAGGTCTCCTATTCAAAGGCATGCTATGTGTTCTTAAATGTTCAATGAGGGAAAACATCATCAAGGAGAAGCACAATGAAACCTTAGGAGAACATTTTGGGTTGGACAAGACTTTGGAATAAGTCACTAGATTCTACTATTGGCCAAAAGTACAGTTGGATGTAAGGAGATATGTTGCAAGTTGTACCATATGTCAAAAGGCCAAAGGCATGTCTTCTAATGCTAGTTTGTACCAACCACTTCCTATTTCCAATAGGCCTTGGGAGAGCATTAGTATGGATTTTCTACTTGGTCTTCCTAAGACAGCAAGGGGTGTAGACAATGTTTTTGTCATTCTGGACAGATTTAGCAAGATGGCTCATTTTGTGCCATGTAAATGCAAAAATGATGCATCTCACATTGCTGGTCTCTTTTTCAGAGAAGTGGTTAGAATCCATGGTTTGCCCCTTTCAATTGTCATAGATAGAGACTCCAAGTTTGTTGGTCATTTTTGGAGGACCTTATGGAGAAAATTGGGTACACAATTGTCTTTCTCATCAGCCTACCATCCCCAAATTGATGGTCAAACTGAGGTTGTTAATAGGTCCTTGGGAACGCTTCTCAGATGCCTTACCAAACTGCATGGGTTGGCATGGGACTTGGTGATCAGTCAAGCTGAGTATGCTTACAATGATTCAAGGAATACAAGTACCGGGAAAAGTCCCTTTGAAATTATTTATGGTTTCCATCCAAGAGGACCACTTGAACTTAAAGACCTACAAGGTTGGGATAATAGGAGTGCTCTAGGAGAAGATTTTGCTGCCACCATGAAAGCAGTTCATGATCAGGTCAAAGTTCAGTTGGAGAAAATAGTCTCTAAATACAAAGACAGAGCAGATCTCAAAAGGAGAGATGTATAGTTCAAGGTGGGAGATTTGGTGATGGCCTATCTATGGAAGGAAACATTGCCTAAAGGATAGCCAACCAAGCATCTGATGAAGAATGTAGGACCATACAAGGTAGTGCATAAGTTTGGTCCAAATACTTATGAGATAGAATTGCCATCCGGTCTTGGTATTTCTCCCATATTCAATGTTGTAGACCTATTTCCATCTAGACCTCCATTGAATGTTGAAGATGGATCAGATGTTGTAATTGAAGATGAAGACTGGATCAGAGATCTACCTCCAAGTAAGCCTTTATAGTTGGAATGCATCTTAGATTCCAAGGTTATTAAGAAGACAAGGAAAGGTGTGTACAAGGAGTACTTGGTCAAGTGGCAGGATCTTCCTGATTCAGAGGCTACATGGATTAGTGAGGCAGACATTTTGAAGCATGGGAAGACATTCCAACAGTTAGCAACTCAAGGGACTTGAGTTTTTTCTACAGGGGGAGTATGGTGTAGGAGCACCTTCCCTATGGTGTAGAAGTCATGTTTTTGTTTTGTTTCAATAATTCTTTTTAAGCCCATCATGTTTGTAATAAGGATTTTGTGTCAATTTGGTCACTAGACCTATGTAGACCATGTTTTGGTCAAGTTTGATGTAATCACACAAGGAAAACATGTAGTTTTCTTGTGTTAGGAGAAATCCAACGGCTAACTATTTTCAAATCAGTTTTGCATGGTTGGAGGATGTAAACTACTATCTCTAGCCTTTTATAGGTGAGAAGTTGGATGTAATGAGAGAGACACAGAAGGAAGTGAATGAATGAAGAACTGGAGTTTGGGTGTTGAACATTGTTCTTTCTGAGTAATTCTTTGTGATTGTCATTCTGTACTAACTGGTAGTATTCATGCACTGAAGTAGTTCCATTTAATAGCAATCTGGTGACTTAGAGTGTTGTAGTTTGACAAATATTATTCCTTTTACAGAGATTGATCTTAAAACCTAGAAACTAGGGTTTGGTGAACAAATGGAGTGTTATTCCTCTGTCCACTGAAAGTATTCTCATTCTTAGTGTGATGGAGGGATATAATATGTGTTTTGTATTTTCTGTTGTTCTGTATCAGACAACCAAAGACCCAAGGAGTTTGGTATAAGTCGACTAGGCATCTCTATGTGACTAGTCATAGAAGTGATAGGAAAAGTGTTGTTGAGAAGTGGCCAAGTTGGCGGGCGATCAAGTGTTCACAGAGGGTGTCTGTATTGTTGAGCCTTTATTTATGTGTGTTGGTTTGGTGTCTGTGTAATCATAGAGTAAATGAAGTGTCAACGACATGACATAGCTTTTGGAGAAACCTTTTGGAGTTACATCCTTGGTGTTAGGCCGATAGAAGGGCATCAGCAAAGATCAGATTTAGTTTCACCGAAGAGCATACATTGATGCACGCCTTGTATCAATTCCTTGAATGTATATTGTAAATGCATATTGCATTGTACATTGAGAATATACATTTCATATGATACAAGAGATTATTTCCCGCAATGGTGGAATCAAATGCATGTTGAGGACTCAACCTTCATTGGATATAAATGGTGACCGGCGATAGTAAGTCAAGCAAAGCACATACAAGTTGATTGGTATTGGCATGGTCGATGTGTATCGGTAGAGTAGTTTTCAAACTCACCGATGATTTAAGTCACGTTGAAGGAAGGGTCCCACCAAATGTATATTGCAAATGTATTTTGAGAATGCATGTTGAAACATACATTGTGTTAGATCTAAGAAGGTGACCGGGTGTAGTGGTGAACCGGTGCATATGGACTGTAGTCCGCCCATGATAAAAAATGAAGTGATGTATATGAGTGAATAAGGCGATGAGTAACCATTATGGTTAAGTTGAGGGGAGCATAAACACCATCGGGGATCAATAGGAGAAGTTAGTAAGTGGCTGACGGGGTATGTTTCGCCAACAAGATTTGGTCGCCAAGACATAGGTCACATCTCGCCAATCAATTGTGTGTTGCTTCCCATTGTGCACTCTGCATCATGGTCATCCCTTCAAGAACCAAGAGGTTAGAGATTTTTGCAAAAAGTTCCATATCCAACATCAATTCTCTACCCCTTACTATCCTCATAGTAATGGCCAAGATGAGGCTTCTAACAAAACAATCATCAAGATTCTAAAAAAGATAGTCAATGAAACTAATTGTGATTGGCATTTACAACTTCATCCTACATTATGGCCATATAGAACAATTATTAGAACTCCCACTGGAGCTACACCTTATGCTCTTGTGTATAGCACTCAAGCTATTTTACCTATTGAGGTCGAGATCCCCTCACTGCGAGTATCTCTACAGCATGCCATCTTAGAGGAAGAATATCAAGTATCCGGACTCCATGATCTTGAGCTACTAGATGAATGGAATATTATAGCACTCAACCATCTCCAAGACTATCAAAACCATCTATGCCACAGCTACAACAAAAAAATTAGAGAATGCAAATTTCAAGTTGGCGATCTTGTCCTTAAAGAGAATCAAAGGAATCAACAACATCGTGAGAAACAGGGCAAGTTTGAACCAAATTGGCTTCGTCCTTTTATCATCACAGTAGTTTATGGATTAGGGGCATATACTTTCTCAACACTTGAAGGCATTCCATTGGATGAATCAGTCAACATCATCCATCTCAAGAAGTTTTATCCATGAATCTCAACTATCCTAAAAAAAAAACCATCCAATAGTGAAAACCACTTTGTGGCCCTTTGGATAACAAAAAAATAATAGTATAAGATAAATAATCTGTCCTCTGGTGAAAACCTGGTAAACAGGCACATTGGATAAGTACCACAGTGAAAACCTGGCAAACAAGCGCTATGTGTAGTGACCAACCTCCATTATCTACTTAGTTTATTTGATCACCACTCTTCCTAGCATACTTCACCATCTTATCCTACATAATCCATATCATAATCCATATTTCATCGTAATGAATAGCTTTTCCATCTTTGCCTCTATCAATGTTAGCTACATACTTTGGAACATGGTTGTGATAACTATAACTTTTTGGCACCTTATAATCTTGTCCACACATGCTATCGATTGTTGCTTCTCCATAATAAACCTCATCCAGCATTGGGGGCACTTGTTGAGCCTTATTTGGAAGTGGATACCACCAGCTCTAGTGAATAACACACCAAACACCTTAGCTCACAACACAACAAACTTTCAACTTCAACCATAGCATTCATCCAACGTCAAACATGGCAAACATTTGCCACCAGGATTCATATCTTCACAATCAATTCAAGCTCAACGAACATCCAAAAACATCAAAAAACATCACCAATGCAAACATCTAAGAAATAAAGTTGATTCTTTCAATAGCACTCACCAGCGTAATAAGCAAGAACTACATCCCAACTCTATCGTTAAAGCCTTGATCCAATGGATACAGGGTATGTGGGCAATCTAAGATGCGAAGGAAGCACTCTGATTCAGGCAAAGATGATAGCCTCTCTTTTCATCATCCATCTTCCATTTTTCTTCTAATCATCCTATAATAATTCATCTCACATTCTTCTATTTTTCATCACACACATCATCAATAAAACCCAAAACTACATATTCATCATGTCTTATCATCATTGTAAATGTTCTTTGATCTCGTGGACACAGGGTATGTAGGTAGTCTGGAATACGAAGGAATTTTCCAGTACTCAAGCATAGACTCCACCCCATCTTCTTCATCTTCTCTCATCTTCCATCTTCTTCTCTTTAATTAGCTCAATCAAGAAGCAGACTATGTGTATACTGAAAGCTCAAGCACTTTAACCAATCAAGAATAAGCCAAAAGCTATTTGTATGCATGCCTTAAGCCAACATTTGCTATAGCACTCTATCAACATCTTTAGCCTTCAGCAGGATGCAATTTTTCTCTTAACAAGGCCCCAACTTAAATCCATTTAAGAGCACCTAAATTTGGCAAGAGAACGTGATGACAATATCTTTTGTTTTATCTTTTGTTTTATCTTTTGTCCCTTTTCTATGCCTAATCAAGACTGCCTTGATCTATCTATATCTTGGTATGTTGCAATGAAGTGAGGAATGGGGCATGGTCATATTTCTTTTGTATGTCGTGTCTGCAGGATGATCTTATTCTCCTCCTATGCATATTGGTATCTTGTACGTGTTGGGATTAGCATCTTACATATCAATATCTCTAGCATCTGAGAAGCTAAGTAGTCTCTTATGCACTTGAGACTATTCTATGTTAAGACTAGATCCATACATATAACTAACAAGGTGTCACTATGCGTAGTGGAGATAAGCTCAAACCATTTCTTATAGCATCAAAGTCCATCACAAAACACTAGCTGCTATTCATATCTTGTGTATGTTGGCTCAACATCTTGACCTCATGCGTTCAGACAAGATTGTAGCATGCTAGTTTTGCATTGGATATCTAGATACCTTGGTCTTTTATACCCTGGTGCATAACATCCATATGCTATATCAAACATAAGGATTGCATTTCTTTTCATTCTTGAGAAATTACTTTTCAAAGCTGCCAATCACACCATCTAGCAATGCCATTATATGCCTATGTAGTTCTCAACCAAGATCAATCTTTTCTCCATCGTCCTTTTCTACATCCCTATCCTCCAAAACAATTGTGTTAGACATATCATTATCATTACCATTTATATATATGCATAAGTCCAGATCATATCATTACCATTTACATATTTACATCTTCATCAACATGATACATTTCCACTATTTCCATTTGCATAATCATATCATTTGCATAAACATCTATATAATCCATGAAAATACAAAATTTCATAACCATCATAATATCATAAGTGCATCCATAATCACATAGAACCAAAAGCCATCATATATATATATATATATCACATGTGTCAATATACAAGTGTCCACATATACAAACTGAGCCATAAAAAATGTATATACAATCAACTCTAGGCCTCATCATGATACAACCTAATATACATAAACAAGGTAGCCCTAGTGACCATTGGAAGCTCCCTCACCCTATCTGCCACCACTAGGTCTTACACCTGCTCTACCCTCTCTAGGAGGCCCCATCACTAAAGCTATAAACTGTGATCCTCCTATCCTCCATGAACTACAAGCCCTTGACCTGCTCCCTCTAGTTGTCCATGTGTCCTAACTTGCTCGGCATGATGATCTCTGCATGGAATCACCATCCTAATAGCTCTCTAACTCTCATCACACAACTACTGTAAGGAGCTCTAGATCTCTATAGATTTCTAAACACAACTGAGCATAAATGAGCATATTTTCCCTTGAGGGACCTACTTATAGCCCATGTCCAAACCCTAATTCTTCCATACCGTAGCCTATTTTCTTCTGCATCATCCCATTTTTCTCCCACCCAACCCCCTATTTTCTTCATGTCAACCTTGTTTCCTAGCTTTTCCTTTTATCATGAGCCAACCTAGCCCTTCCTAGTCAACCTGGCTTACCTCTCGAGGGGGCATCCTCTACTAGTTACACTGGGGCATAACCTTGCTTCTTAAGTGAATTGTCGTATCTTCTTTGACACAATGCTCTAATGAACATTGTATCAAAGAGGGGAAAAATGTAGACACCCAAAATTGACCTATTTATCACTAGCATTCAAATATTGCATTATCTATCATCTGCATTTGTCTAACACACTTGAGCAATATCGCTGACACATCTATTTCTTATATTAATTAAATAAATTTATATTTATTTAATTAATTCATTAGCTATTTCCTCTAAGCTATAATTAAACAATCTCTAATTATTTAATTATATTCTTTCTATCTATTTTAGTTAAATAAATAAATTTTATTTATTTAATTAATTTATCTTATCATTTATTTCATGAGCTAACATGTGTGCTCCTTTCATTTAAAAAGATAAATTGTAGTACATCTTCTATTTAATATCTTTCACATGTAGTACTTTTTATGTACACAATCACACATAAGCCTTATCTTCCCTCCACTTGTCATCTTCACATTCACCTATGTCTATCATTTAATCTTAGCCATTCACATAGCCATTGAATCTCCACCATTGATTGATTTTGGTTGAGTTCTATATAAACACCCTCTCATTCCATACTATAGAGATCCAACATTCATATAACATCTACATTATCATCCTAAGCATATTGAGTACTTTAGCATCCATCTAGCATATTAGCTTTATCATCCATCCATCATGGTATCTTTTATCTTCGTAATTGTTCATCGTTGAAGAAGCAATCCACATCATAAACAAGTAATCATACAATATAGGTGATATTGTTCTTGAATTACATGCTTTTGATTTCATTTGGATTAGATTCTTTGATGATGGTAGGGTTAGGTTTTCATGGCTATGTTTATCTTATTAACCTGATTTTTTACTTATCACAGAAATAATAATAGGGAGAGACAAAATTAACGTGGTTCACCCAAACCTAGGCTACATCCACCAATAGAGAGTCCAATATTATTATCCAGTAAACCAAACTGATTACAACCAACAATCCTTGCAACTCAATACCACTGCAAAATGCTACAATCCATCAATTGAAACCTTAACCCTTAGCTACTTTTATCAAGCATTATGTTAGTTATGAAAATAGGGGGTTTTTTTAATGTTGGCCAATATAAAAAATAACTCCTGACACATTAATAAAATAATAAAAATCGTTGGAGGTTTCGGGGGCATTGGCCCTCGACCCCGCCCTGTATCACGATAGGGAGCACACCAGGGGCACTGTTCCTAGACCCCACAAGGGGCATGTTGATCATGATGTTAGTCATAAGCAAACATAGAATAAAAATTGTACAACAACCTTTACTCATCTTGAAAGATATGATGAATTTAGAGAATTCATGATCCCAAGTCTCCGTGGATTAGTTCATAACCTACTGATGTTACTCAGTGGTTGATGTGCATTGCTGTTTTCCATTTTGGGGCCTTACTTTCATCAATAGGATCTGGTAAGATGCTACAAAGAAATGTTATTTCATAGTATATTTCTCTAGATGATACATTTGTACTTAAATCTTTGCATGATATTTGTCAATTTGACATGCTTTAACTCACATATGCTACTGATCTTCAATTATCTTCAAGATATTTGTATATTTATTACTATTTGCTTCTGATTGTCATTTATTGCAATTGTGATGGTCAATTATTCTAAAATTGAAAGAAATTGAAAAGAATACTTCAAACAATGATGAACCTTCAATTATTGAGCCACATACACATCAAATACAGTGATGAAGAGAAGAAATCAAACCATATGTTCACTAGGACATTCCATAGCTAGATACAGTCGATGCTAACTTCAAAGGAAAGGCATGAAAACAACACATGTAAGTCGATATGCACTCCAAGGGACGTAGCAAATCATAGCATGTATCAAGAATTCATACACTAATTACTCAAGATTTATGATGTATTGTAATCAAAACAGTCTTCTCATTCATTAAGTATTTAAGAACATATATGTATACAACAACTTTGAAATAAGCCCTAAATATTTCAGCAAACAGATTTCAATTAAGTTTCAAATGTTCAAAATAAGGCATCCCTGCACCTTTTATAGAACAAGGTGAGTGAGTGGTTACAAAATGATCTACGATCAAGATTTATCTATTAAGATCTACGATGGATATTCATCTTTGACTTTGTCAGCATTTGACGTGGCACAAGTTGCCAACTGGCAACCATCTGAATTGCTTATTTTCCTAAGTATCAGATGCTTATGTCTTTTCTTGGTATTGCATCTTCATCTACTCTTTATCCTTCAATTTCCTCATCTTCATCATCAGGAGCATCAGGATCATCGCTTACCAAATCTTCATCATCCTGATGACTTCCTCCTTGTATATGACCTGCATACATGTCTAGATATTTTCATAACATTATACTGTCTTTTCTACTTCCCCACCATCTTGAATTCTTGCTTTGGTCATGGCATGCTTATGTATCTGGTATTTGCCTTGGAGAGTCTCTAATTTACTCCTCTTGCTACTAGATGTTTCATTGTAGTTTTCCACTCTGATCTTGATCCTCATGATTTTGTCCATGACTTCTTCCATCAAGTGATTTAGAGGGTCATTAGCTACTACCTGGAAATTGTTATGCAGAGCTTTAATAGCAAAATCTTCATCTTGATTTTCAATCTTTCCCTCTACTTCACCTTCCAAGGTCTCCAAGACTTCTGCCTCATATGACATCATGTCATGCAACTTCATACTAATGTCTCTTAATTTGCTGTTGCATCTTTGGAGCACATCACACTCAAATCGGATGTCCTTGTACCATATATCAATCAAAATGGCAATATTATTATTTAATACTTGGTTACTTATGAGAACCTAAGGATTAATCCTCTTTATTTCATCTAAAGAACTCAATGCATTCTCTAACTGAAAGGACCTTCTTCCTATCTCCATCTGTAATTTTTTGACCTTCTTCCTTGAGATGCTTAAACAATTCCACCTCTTCAAAGAGGCTTTCACTATTTCCTCTGCTCCATCAAATGCAGATAACATCCATTTCCTCATTATTGATGACTCATGCTTCATGAGATCCAATTTATTCACCTCATCCTGGGAAATAGCAGTCAATGGGATAGCATGATCACTTCAAATATGATCGGGGTTAGTTAACCATTTTATATAGGCATGCAGCTAAGCAATGTGCTCTTTATGCTGCTTATTTTTCTCTTTTTCCCTCTTCACCCTCTGGGTCAATGAATCAATTATATCTTTTCCCTCTTGGCCTTCTTGATCCTCATTGGCAAATCCCAAATCTACTGTACTAATCTGGAATTCATCTAGAGTGATCTTGCATTTCTCTTTGTCAGCTATAGGAACAGCTACCTGGGCAGTCCTTCTATCCGTAACAGGATCTCTTCTTATGGCTAAAGTCAACTTGGCCTTCCTCTTTGGCTTCATTAGAGTCTCTAAAAATAGCGTTGAAACATCGAACTCCTATATCTCTAACCCGGACTCTATGCTTATCTCTTTCTCAAGCCATAGAGGAACTTGGTCTCTGGATCCTGGGCGTCCATCATCATGATGATCATCCTGATCTATAGTAACTGCATCTATTTTTGATGGAGATGGTGACTTCCTTATTTCTTCTTCATGATGCTCTTCATGAGGGTGATCCTGGGGTATTTCCTCTTGTTGAGGAACTTCTTTTTTTGTAGGAGCTTCTTTTTGAGGTGGAGGATCTTGCGATGCTTCCACCTGATGATCATGCAATGCCTCCTGTACCTCATCCACTTTGGTGATTTCCTCATCCTGAGGCATATTCATATCAGTGGATGTTATTGTGTCTATCTTAGGTACATTAACCTAATTTGAAACTGCAATCTGTTTGGCACCTATAGTAATTGCTTCTTGAACTGTTAGGGCAAGATCAATTGATGTATCTTTTTCTTCTCCTCCCTTTTCTTGTACTTCTACTATTTTTGGTTCAACAGATGTATCTTGTTGCTGCTCACCTATATCTAAAGTGTGGCCTTCTATTTCCGCCGGCTTGACCTTCTCAATATCTTCTATTTTCTTAGGTGTTCCCACTGGATTTTTAGGATGTGCTACATCCTCCTTGTGTGTTAAATCTATCACTTCGGGGCTAGTTACCTGATCCACTAGTTTATCAAGCCCTATTTCTTGGGCTACCTTTTCTAGGCTCTTTTCTTTCTCCTGCTCTACTTGCTTCAATTCTTCTAACACTGATGACTATACTAATGGTGTTCCTTGTGGTGTTATGCGGGTGTTAGCAACAAGAGTCTCCATTCGTTGCGAGGCAACATTGTCTACCATTTCATCATCTGATAGGTCTATAGTCTCATCTAATGAGAAATGACCTCCTTTACTTGCGCTAGTGGTTTCCTTCATTTGTTCTTCAGCCTGTTCAGTCTTAAACTAAACAATGGTAGGAAGTGGTACCTCATGCTATAATTCCTTTCTGAACACTTCACTACCTACTCCCCTCAACATTATAGGATCATGTCTTATCTCACCTCTCATGGATGTTCTTGGTTTCTTAGGTGTGGAGGCCATCACCTGAGGTGCCTTCCTTTTTATAATGAGGGGCGTAGGATCTTCCTCTTCAAGTTCTTCATCAAGAGGAATGTCTTCTTCCATTTGTTTTGTGAGGCTTGACCCTCTTCATATGTTTCTATAATTGCTGTAGTTGGCCTCTAGATTTTTCACTTAACACCTATACTTGTATTTTCAACAAACCCAAGGCTGTTAGGTGAGTCATTGTGAAAAAATCACTTTGGTTAGGAAAAGGAACCCTGATGAAAAGATATCATAGACCTGATCATTAGTACTTTCTTAAAATGAGTCATAACCTATATATAAATGTGTTCTTATCACTTGAATTGTAACAATTTAGTTATTTTCTGGGGTGATGAGCTACATCATCTTAACTAACCAAAACAAAACTCAACAAGCACACAAAGAAAAAAAAAAAAAACACACTGTACAAACAACTATACAAATATACACTATGATACACATGACTAACATGAGGCTACTTAGGCTTGGAAATAATGTTTGAGGAACTATCCATTAATTGGTAATGGAACATCCTCACCTGTCAAGTTCTGAAGCCTGAAAGTGCTATCTCCTAATATATCCTAAATTTAGAAGGGACCTATCCATAATTTATCAAACTTACCATGGTCTCCTTTCCTTTCATGGGCTTTATCCCACATCAAGACTAAATCAGATATCCTCAAGGCTTTAACTTTGGCTCTTTTGTCAAACCAGTGTTTGACAATAGCCTGATGTTTGGTAAATTGATCAATTGCCTGACTTCTTATCTCTTCCAGGTGCATTAGCTAAAGCAACCTGACTTCTTGGTTATTGTCTATGCCTAGGTACTCTTGGGCAAACTGCAGGGTAGGAATCTTTAGGTTAATAGGGAGGATGGGATCCACCCCATACACTAAATGAAAAGGTGAATTTCCTAATGCAGCCTTGTTTTTGGTTTTGTCTACCGATAAGGCATATTTTAGAAGTGTATTCCACTCCCTAGGGTTCTTGTCTACTAACTTCTTTATGATATTCAATAAATTTTTATTAGTGGATTCTACCAATCCATTCCCTTGGGGATAATAATTGGATGGGAACTTCAGTATGATCCCATAATCAAAGGCCCAACTTGACAATTTGGTTGAAGCAAAAGCAGAGCCGTTATCACTTACTAGAGCATAGGGAACCCCATACCTGGTGACTATATTACTTTCTAGAAATCTGATGACATCTTCTACGCTACAAGTCTTGCTACTAGTAGCTTTAGTCCACCTAGTACAGTAGTCAGTAATCATTAAAACATACCTATGGCCTGATGATGATGGAGGATTAATTAGTCCTATGAAATCCATGCGCCATTGTGCAAATGGGCGCACTTGCATCACTAGCTGCAGGGGTTGAGCAGCATATCTCTCTTTGTTGGCAGCAACCTGACATGTATGGTAGCATTTAATATGTTCAACAGTATCCTTGAAAATTGTGGGCTTGTAGTATCCTACTCTGAGGATAGCATGTGTGGTGGCTAAGGATGACCCATGTGCTATTCCAAACTTGTCATGTAGCTCTGATTATACTTTATGTACTTCAGACCTCGCTATGCATCTTAGGTATATTCCTTCATAATTTTTCCTGAAAAGTACTCCTACTTTCATCATATACTTCTAGGACTTTATTTTCAGGGCTCTTCTTTGTGAAGCCCGCTGTCTTGGAGGACATCTTCCAGTAATCAAGATATCCCTGATGTCTGAGTACCATTCTCCACTGTCCTTCTCATTAATAACATACTGGTGACTTGTGATATTTGGATCAATCTCTGATATCATCTGTCTTAATTCCTGTCCTCTTACTAGCTTCACGGGTGTGATATCCATGTCATATTCCTATAGGACAGTGATCCACTTAGCCCTCTTCTCACCTGGCTCACTCTGCATCAATAACATCTTCACTATTGCATCAGGTACCACATCAATTACTTTACTTCTCAGGATATAGTGCCTGAATTTCTTCACTGCTCTGACCAAAGCAAGAGCTTGTCTTTCTACATCCATATACCTAAGTTCTGCATTTTTGAATGGACAACTCATGAATGCTATAGGCTTTTCTTCTTTTTCTTCATTCCTTTGTGTCAGCACTACTGTAGAGGTATGCTCTGAAGCAAATGAGTAAATATAGAAGTCCTTGGTGTAGTCTGGACTAATCGGCATCGGAGCTTCAGATATAGCTTTCTTTATGTCCTCAAAAGTTGCTCTACCTTCTGATGTCCACTCAATCTTTGCATCCTTCTTCAACATAACATTTAAAGGTCTAACTATTTCAGCAAAGCCAGTGATGAACTTCTTGACAAAATTTATCTTACCAAAGTAAGATTTAAGTTCTTTCTTGCTTTCAGGAAGCTGTATTTTCATGATGGAATCCACCCTGTCAGGACCAATGATAATTCCATTTTTAGTTATTAGGTGGCCTAGCAACTTTCCTGTTGTTACCCCAAATATGCATTTCTTGGTGTTCAAGGATATCCCATACTGTTCACATTTTTTAATACATTTCTGAGATCTACTACATGGTTTTGTCTATCTTTAGAGAATACTGTTAAGTCATCCATGTATATGACTATGCATTTTCCTATCAAGCCTCTGAAGGCTATGTCCATTGCGCACTGGAATGTTGTTCCAACATTTATCAGCCTAAACAGCATGTGTCTATAAGCAATTATCCCCCACTTTGTGGTGAAGGTAGTTTTCAGTCTGTCAATTTTGTCAGCCATTACCTGATTATAACCAGAAAAACCATCCAGGAATGACATCATTTTTGCTCCATCTACAATCTGCAGCACTTCATCTAAGGAGGGTAAAGGATAATTGTCCTTCTCTAATGCTCTGTTTAGGTTCCTGAAGTCCACACATAGCCTAATGTCTCCATTCTTCTTTCTCACGGGGACTAGATTAGCTACCGAGGTGGAGTGTCTCACAGGAAATATGATCCTGGCATTTAACAACCTTTTAACCTCCTCAAAAATTATAGGCTCCAACAAGGCATTAACAAGCCTTTGCTTCTGTCTGAAAGGCTTGGCATCTGGCTTGAGGGGTATGGTATGAGTTATGATTGAGGTGTCATATGTTTTCAGCTCATCATAAGTCCATGCAATGACATGGATGTAATCTTTGAGTGTTTGAGTGATTCCTTCTAACTCTTCTTCTATGCACACCTTCCCTATTAGAACATATCTTTTGTCATCATTTTGTCCAATATTCACTTGTGAATATTGTCCTCCATCAGCTTTTGAAAGATCCTTCTATTTCAGCATGTTATCCAAATCAAAGGCTCTTTCTAACTCAATCATCCCTTTGGGAATCCTATTGCTAGGTAACTCTAATATTTCCTCTTCTTCCCAAACATGATCTTCCACATTGTTCTCATCTATGATCTAAGCATCAAATATATCCCTGTTGGAGATGAAATCCAAGATATGTTGATCATCATCGAATACTTGGAGATTAGTAACATTATCAGGTACTAAACGCACTAATACCAGTTCTACTGAAAACCTCTTTAAACTAGAAATAGATAGTGGCTCTAAGGTACTAGTAGCCTGGGCTAAAGCATCTGCCCTATGGTTCTATTCTCTAGGTACGTGGGTGATATTAAATGCATCAAAGTCTTCAATCAGATCCCACACCCTATGTTTCTAATTAGATAGTTTCCTATAATTACAAGAGTAAAATCTTCTCACCTGTCTCACCACTAATTCTAAGTCTCCATAGACATGCAGAATTTTTACTTTCTTCTTAAGAGAAAAAAATATCCCATGTATTAGAGATTCATACTCTGTTACATTGTTAGTATAGGGAAATTACAATCTGTAGGTTGTTAGGTAGGACTTTCTTGATGGATCAATGAGATCAATCCCTACTCTAGCACCTTGTTTTGACTTGGATCCATCAAATCTAGGGATCCACGATTTATCTTCAACAGGAGGCTTAGCTAAGCCTTCTTTCTTCTTTGCAGCTCTAGCAGCTACTCCACATGATATCCATTTTAACTTAGGAATTTTAGCCTTCTCAGATTTCACCTTTCCGTTCTTCTGAGAAGGTGATTTTTCTTCTTTCTTTTCATCACCAAAAGGATGATCTTCTGAACTATGTACTATATGCTTCTTTAAAATATGTAAACAAAGAGAACAAGTAGTTTCTGAGTGAGGTGCCTCATGCAACCTACACCATCCTTCAGTTAGTGCATCTTGTTGAAGTCTCCCTTGTTCTATCATCTTTTTAATTTCACTTGATAAAAAATCTTCCAATCTAGTCAAATTACTACCTCTATCATCATCAGAGAACTCATAATCTGACTCTGTCAAATAATCACTCTCAGGGGTGATCTTATTATTTCTTTTACCCTTATTCTCATTGCAGACTAGAATTTCTTTTGTCTTCTGGATAAAATCCTCATTCTAACTCACATCTTCTCCTGTTCCTATGGTAGACGAACAAGAATCAGTATGATCATCATCACTATATGTGGAACTTACCTCTAATGATGATGATGACACTTCTCCACATGTTTGCTCAAGCTCCATCATGTCAATGCTTGCTTCACAAGTTTTCTCAGAATGTGCTTCATCATGTAATCTACACCAACCATGAATCAAAATATCATGAACAAGTATATCCAATAATTGACAGCATTCTACCTATTTTGACAAGTATATTTCAAAACTCTTGAAATGATCTACTTCTATTTCATCTCCATGATCATGACCAGATCTTAAAACTACAACATTATCATCATGAGGATGATCACCAGGATCATGATCATCATGAAAATCATACATCAGGACTTCCTCTATCTTGATAGTCTAAGGTCTAATGGAGTAAACTCCGGGTTCAACATTCACATACATGATCTCATTTGTTTTGTTATACTCAGTGATCATGTGTTTCATTCTTGGTTCAGCATCTACCCTTATCTGGTTTGGTATACCTTTCCAAGGTAACCACATATGACTAAAGTCGGTAGACATATATCTGTTGAGGGTTTTCAACCAATCTCTACTGAGTAACATTCCATATGTATCAGGTATGTCAACTACCTGAATGTCAATATAGTATTGCATCCTAGGGTCTGATGCCAGTTGCATGTGAATGTGAGTTAATTCCCCTATTACATTCACCTCTGTTTTGTCCAGTTGGGTTACCTTCTTCAGAGATTTAGCAGGATGCAACCCTAAAGCATTACATATGGACAAAGGGATGACATTGGTGGATGCTCCTGAGTCTACTAGATAGTTATGCAAATTCTTACTAAACATTCGTATGGTAAGGAGAAATGGAGGTGATTCACTCTTATCTCTATACAAGGTCATGTGGGAAGTTTCCATAGCTTGAATAGTAGCTAGGACCTTAGTTTTAACATTATTATCTCTGATAGCATGGTCCTTACCTCCAGACTGACCTAAAGTATGGCTATCCTCTTTAGGGGCAGGATCATCTAGTGATTTCATGAGTGTTTTTTTAATGGCTGGAGTTTTCAGCAACTTTGACAAGGATAGGCTAGTTTTGATCTTTTTCATCTCATCTGCCAGATAGGTGAATAACTTGTTAGATTCATGAGGTATATTCAAAGCTTTTGATGCTGTGTTTGGTGATGATAAATACTAAGCATTGACTTTGGGAAATCCTGGGTTATTGCTTACTTTGGGATCAGGAGGGGTATTGAAATTATTTGGGGGTAAGGAAGAGGTCAATGGACCGGTAGGTATGTTGGCATTATTTCTTAAGCTATAATTATACTTACCCTAGTACTGTTGTTGGTAAGCATGTACCTCCTCATGCTCATTTGATGGCTCATTGTCATCCTCAAAGGGGAAAACATAATTTGACTCAAAAGCCATGGCTGATTCCTCACATGTCTGGGTATAATGCTGATGAGATGACATATTCTACTGATAAGGCTGATCAGTATAGCTTTCCAGTACTAAAGTTGAATCATATCCATAGGGGACAAGCTCATTCCCTTCTACATGATGTGAATTTCCTGTAGTATTGGATACCTCAGTTCAGAAAATACTTGCAGCAAATTGAAATTGTGAATAGTCTAGCTCTGCATGAACATTAGTATTGTTTATCCTACACCAATTCGTAAGGGCTTCCTCAGCAAGATTGACTCTGGTAGTCTGTTTAACTTCACCAGGAGGTTGATTATCTAAAGGTGATGGTAAGGAACCATTATTTGGCCTAGAGTTTCATACTCTAGGTTGTCTAGGGGGATTGTTATTACCATTGTTATTGTTGTAGTTATTGTTGTTATACCCCCTGTCAGGATAACCTGGTCTGTCATTGGTATAACCTCTATTCTGATTAGGCTAAGAATAGAAGTTTTGGCTTCTCAGATGAGTAATCTCAGTAGTAAGTTTCCTTGGCTGAGCTGATATTTCTTTGATTTCCTCTTTCTCTTCTTGTACCTTGGCTACTACATTTTTAGTTTGAGGCTTGAAAAAGGAAAAGGATCCATGGTTATTGTTGGACTGATCAGCACCCTGAGGCACTTGTGTCTGACTTAGATACTGTGGCATCTGACCATTTCCATTAGGAGGAGGAGGCATGATACTTAGCGGAGGTATGTGCAAAGGTGCTGGCATGACTGCTGGAGGTATCATAGCTCCATTTGGATATTGTGAAGGATATGTAGGATATCCAGGCAGTGTAGGAAAGGCTATGTTTGGTGTTGGGGTAGGTACCAGCTGCTGATTAACTTTGAAAGCTTCCTGGAAAGCTCGTGTCAAAGTTGTGATTTTAGGATGTGCTCTTTTGATGAACATGGAAGTCAATGGATCTAGAACTGAATAATAGATACTCCTAGCTGCTTCATCAGTCACAATATAAGGGGCAACTAACTTGGATAAGATTTTTTGGAACCTAGCATTGAAGTTGGCAATAGGTTCTCCCTCAAACCTTTCGATTGTAGTAAACAAATGATAGTTCATTGAAGGATCAATGGGAACTTTGAATCTATCTATGAAAGCTTTCTCAAGGATAGCCCATGAACCAATAGAACCCTGGCCAAGACTAATATACCAATTATAAGCTTTTCCTCCTAAGGAAAAAAGGAAAAAATCTGCATACAATGTCCTGTTGTTCAATTCTGGCCCTACAACAGGCTTCCTTGAAAGTTCTGACATGACCATCCACATCTTGATAAGGATGATATTTTGGACAAAGTTTATCTAGATTCTTTGGTAAAGGATGATATGCATTAAAGGTCAAAGGTGACTCTGCTGCAAAGAATGAAATTGCAACTGGAGGAGGTTGAACTTGAGGCATAACAGGCTGAGGTTGAACCTGAGGTTGGACAGGTGATCCTGTTGGTATTTGTAGACTAATAGGAGTTATAGGAGGACATTCAGGTGAAGCTCCTGATGCACTAGACCCTAGAGTGTGATGGATATCTACAGTTCTAGGTCTGAACCCTCTTATAGGTAATTCGTCAAAAATTCCATTGGATCTAGACCTGGTATTTATCCTATGAGCTAGGATTTCTCAATTTTGAGGGAAATTGGTTGGATTATTCTAAAAATTGGTTGGAACTCACTAGCAAGGACTATATTTATGGTCAAAAAATTGTACTGACTAGATATTTGTGGAATATTTGCTGAGATGCTAGAAATATGAGGTGATATTTGAAGTTCTGTGTCACAAACAATAGGATATCAAGTTTTCAATCTAACTAACTCAAAGATTTGGGCAAATTTACATGAGATAAGGCCTATTTCTGTAAATTCATGATGATCAACTGTAAAGCTTGCAATATATATGATCGATCTCAAAAACTTTACACAGGATTAGCATGTACAAGCTTAGAACAACAAATATTTGCGTCTAACTTGGAAATTTAGCTGTGTCTGAGCGTTACCTTACAATCTTTATCATCACTTGAACTACTGATGATGATCTTCTGACTTTGGGCCCTCCTTCTAGCACCAATTTATGTTGATCATGATGTTAGTCATAAGCAAACATAGAATAAAAATTGCACAACAACCTTTACTCATCTTGAAATATATGATGAATTCAAAGAATTCATGATCCCAAGTCTCCGTGGATTAGTTCATAACCTACTAATGTTACTCAGTGGTTCATGTACATTGCTGTTTTCCATTTTGGGGCCTTACTTTCATCAACAAGATCTAGTAAGATGCTACAAAGAAATGTTATTTCATAGTATATTTCTCCAAATGATACATTTGTACTTAAATATTTGCATGATATTTGTCAATTTGACATGCTTTAACTCAAATATGCTACTGGTCTTCAATTATCTTCGAGATATCTGCATATTTATTACTATTTGCTTCTGATTGTCATTTATTGCAATTGTGATGGTCAATTATTCTAAAATTGAAAGAAATTGAAAAGAATACTTCAAACAATGATGAACCTTTAGTTATTGAGCCACATACACATCAGATACAGTCATGAAGAGAAGAAATCAAACCATATGTTCACTAGGACATTCCACAGCAAGATATAGTCGATGCTCACTTCAAAGGAAAGGCATGAAAACAACACATGTATGTTGATATGCACTCCAAGGGACACAACAAATCACAGCATGTATCAAGAATTCATACACTGATTACTCAAGATTTATGATGTATTGTAATCAAAACGGTCTTCTCATTCATTAAGTATGCAAGAACAATATATGTATACAACAACTTTGAAATAAGCCCGAATATTTCAGCAAACAGATTTCAATTAAGTTTTGAATGTTCAAAATAAGGCATCCCTGCACCTTTTATAGAACAAGGTGAGGGAGTGGTTACAAAATGATCTACGATCAAGATTTATCTACTAAGATCTATGGTGGATATTCATCTTTGACTTTGTTAGCATTTGACATGGCACAAGTTGCCAGCTGGCAACCATCTGAATTGCTTATTTTCCTAAGTATCAGATGCTTATGTCTTTTCTTGGTATTGCATCTTCATCTACTCTTTATCCTTCAAGTTCCTCATCTTTTAGGAGCATTAGGATCATCACTTCCCAAATCTTCATCATCCTGATGACTTCCTCCTTATATATGGACCTGCATAGATGTCCAAATATTTTCATAAGATTGTACTATCTTTTCTACTTCCATGCCATCTTGAATTCTTGCTTTGGTGATGGCATGCTTATGTATCTGGTATTTGCCTTGGAGAGTCTCTAATTTACTCCTCCTACTGCTAGATGTTTCATTGTAGTTTTCCACTCTGACCTTGATCCTCATGATTTTGTCCATGACTTCTTCCATCAAGTGATTTAGAGGGTCATCAGCTACTAGCTAGAAATTGTTATGCAGAGCTTTAATAGCAAACTCTTCATCTTGATTTTCAATCTTTCCCTCTACTTCACCTTCCAAGGTCTCCAAGACTTCTACCTATGACATCATGTCATGCAACTTTATACTAATGTCTCTTAATTTGTTGTTGCATCTTTGGAGCACATCACACTCAAATTAGATGTCCTTGTACCATATATCAATCAAAATGGTAGTATTATTATTTAATACTTGGTTACTTATGAGAACCTAAGGATTAATCCTCTTTATTTCATCTAAAGCACTCAATTCTTTCTCTAACTTAAAGGACCTTCTTCCTGTCTCCATCTGTAATTTGTCAACCTTCTTCCTTGAGATGCTTAAGGAATTCCACCTCTTCAAAGAGGCTTTCACCATTTCCTCTGCTCCATCAAATGCGGATAACATCCATTTCCTCATTATTGATGACTCATGCTTCATGAGATCCAATTTATTCACCTCATCCTGGGAAATAGCAGTCAATAAGACTGCATGATCACTTGAAATATCATCAGGGTTAGTTAACCATTTTATATAGGCATGCAGCTAAGCAATGTGCTCTTTATGCTACTTATTTTTCTCTTTTTTCCTCTTCACCCGTTGGGTCAATGAATCAATTATATCTTTTCCCTCTTGGCCTTCTTGATCCTCAGTGGCAAATCCCAAATCTACTGTACTAATTTGGAATTCATCCAGAGTGATCTTGCCTTTCTCTTTGTCAGCTGTAGGAATAGCTACCTAGGCAGTCCTTCTGCCCGTAACGGGATCTCTTCTTATGGCCAAAGTCAACTTGTCCTTCCTCTTTGTCTTCATTTGAGTCTCTAAAAACAACGTTGAAACATCAAACTCTTGTATCTCTAACCCAGACTATGTGCTTATGTCTTTCTCAAGCCATGGAGGAACTTGGTCTCCGGATCTTGGGCATCCTTCATCATCATCATGATCATCCTAATCTCTAGTAACTACATTTGTTTTTGATGGAGATGGTGACT
Source organism: Cunninghamia lanceolata (assembly GCA_027924645.1). Taxonomy (NCBI): domain Eukaryota; kingdom Viridiplantae; phylum Streptophyta; class Pinopsida; order Cupressales; family Cupressaceae; genus Cunninghamia; species Cunninghamia lanceolata. Next base: position 3,471,754 of record BSBN01000165.1, on the reverse strand, counting down.
TCCTTATTTCTTCCTCATGATGCTCTTCATGAGGGTGATCCTGGGGTATTTCCTCTTGTTGAGGAACTTTTTTTATAGGAGCTTCTTTTTGAGGTGGAGGATCTTGCGATGCTTCCACCTGATGATCATGCACTGCCTCCTTCTCTACCTCATCCACCTTGGTGATTTCCTCATCCTGAGGCATATTCATATTAGTGGATGTTATTATGTCTATCATAGGTACATTAACCTGATCTAAAGCTGCAATCTATTTGGCACCTGTAGTAATTACTTCTTGAACTATTAGGGCAAGATCAATTGATGTATATTTTTCTTATCCTCCCTTTTCTTGTACTTCTACTATTTTGGGTTCAACAGATGTATCTTGTTGCTGCTCACCTATATCTAAAGTGTGGCCTTCTACTTCCGCTGGCTTGACCTCTCAATATCTTCTATTTTCTCAGGTGTTCCCACTAGATTTTCAGGATGTGCTACATCCTCCCTGTGTTAAATCTATCACTTCGGGGCTAGTTACCTGATCCACTAGTTTATCAAGCCCCATTTCTTGGGCTACCTTTTCTGGGCTCTTTTCTTTCTCCTGCTCTACTTGCTTCAATTCTTCTAACACTGCCGCCTGTACTGATGATGTTCCTTGTGGTGTTATGCGGGTGTTAGCAACAAGAGTCTCCATTCATTGCGAGGCAGCATTGTCTACCACTTCATCATCTGATAGGTCTACAGTCTCATCTAATGAGAAATGACCTCCTTTACTTGCGCCAGTGGTTTCCTTCATTTGTTCTTCAACATGTTTAGTCTTAAACTAAACAATGGTAGGAAGTGGTACCTCATGCTGTAATTCCTTTCTGAACACTTCACTACCTACTCCCCTCAACATTATAGGATCATGTCTTATCTCACCTCTCATGGATTTTGTTGGTTTCTTTGGTGTGGAGGCCATCACCTGAGGTGCCTTCCTTTTTATAATGAAGGGCGTAGGATCTTCCTCTTCAAGTTCTTCATCAAGAGGAACGTCTTCTTCCATTGGCTTTTGTGAGGCTTGACCCTCTTCATATGTTTCTGTAACTGCTACAACTAGCCTTTGGATCTTTTTAGCCTTTTTCTTATCCTTAGGAGGTGGTGCTGATGAGGCTGACGCTTGCCCTGATGCTGATGCACCTTCAACTGTTATAATGACTCTTTCAATTATCACCCCTTTAGGTTCGTTATCAGTCTTCTTACCTCTAGGGGGTCTTTTGCCCTATTGTTGCTGGGGTGGCAACCTTTCTCCCTTAGAATTCCTCTTCTATATCAGGAAATCATCATATTCCTCATCAGGAATATCTTGTCTCTTTTTCTTATTAACTACTACTATGGCAACTCCCCTTTTCTTTAATGCATTGATCTGTTTATTCACCCAAGCTTGGGTTAACTGTAGGGTCCTACCTATAAACTAATCCAATGAAATATCCTCAAGTTCAGTAAGATCAGGCACTGAGATAGTGTCATTATATATCTTTTTCTCTTCATACTCATCTGCCATGATCTTGCCATCATCTTTCTTTAATTGCGCAGGCACTAGGATGCAATTAAAGGTCCTGATATGGTTGAGGGTTAGCCTTTGGTATTTTCTTCTTCTAGCTTCAGCTTCATCCTCACAATCTGTCCAGAAATCTTCAAGATGCCTCTGATGGATGGGCTTCCCCATGGTCTTCTGCATCCTGCCATATGGATCATATGATCTTGCCAGTGGGAATGGCTATAATTTCATCATACTCAAGCTAGTTATGGCTTTCTTTATGTTTTTAGAGTCCTAGCATATATACCAGCCCATTGTTACTGGAAACAATACTAGTAGAAGCTTATTATTTGCTTTATATGCATCCAGTATTGTGGATACTTGCCTCATAAACTCCATTAACACTACTGCATCAGTGGGATACCTAGGAAGCATGAGGGGTTGACCTTCGAAACCCTCTATCCTGATATAGGAGAAAGTAGCATATTGTATAAACCAGGCACCATGCCTATAAATAACCTCTTGAGCTTCTATGCTTAGTCTTTTAGTCATGTCTTCCTCCATTGTCCTGACCAGATGCATAGAAAATGCATCATTCACTAGTTTATAATCAGGGATGTAATTTACCCTTTGCAGCTGAGGATAATGATCCCATATGTAGGCATCATTAGTAGTCCCACCAATCTTTCCTATTGTTGTAAGTGCATCAAATGTACCCTTGTAGCCACATGAATATACCACATATGAAGTCATGTAAAACGTACACTCCAGGCCCCCTAGGTTCATGAGATGATCATATAGGGCATCACTTATCATTTTTGCCCACAGTGGCTTGTTGTCTGTATAAACACATATTAGGATGACCCCATACATCCAATCCTTAAAACTTCCAGCATCAGGCTAGCCTGTCACTCTGTTGAGTAGAGCTATTATATATAGGTATTCATCATCTAAATCAAACTTATATAGATGCATGGGCAATTTAGCGGATGTAGTATAAGGACTATTTTTTTCCCTCCATTGATACATTCTCTTCCTGGCAGCCTTCTTGTTACTTTCATATTCAGTTTCCAACCTCTTCAAGTCCATGCTGGCAACCTTCTTCCCTAATGGCAAATTGAAAGTGGTTGCAATCCCCTTGATAGATAGATCAACATAAAACCTACCATGTTTCTCTACTTTTCTGGTCTGTGGGTTGTAGTTCCTTGCACATTCAACAATTAATTCTGGAGCTTCCATAGAGTAAGGGAATCCTACAACACTCCACATCCCTGACACAAAAAATGCGTCCAACAAGGTGTTGTTATTCTTTTCATCACTCATCTTAGTTGACCATGCCACCAAATTGGTGTTTCCTTGGTGTGTATCTATGATGGCACCATATTTAAACTGTACACCTTTAGGTTGAGTGAACATGGGTTTAAGAAATTCAGCCTCAAACCTGCTCAGTCTCTTGTCCACCATGGTCTCCTATAATAAGCAGTACTAGTCTTACCATACCATATTTCTTATGCATGCATATAACAATATATTCTCACGGCATGATGCACATTATACTCATTTATCATCACTTCATTATAACATGCATAATTCACAGCTTCAAACCAGTAGAAATCATACTACCTGAACATGTAGAAATGAGAGGAGGGTTTCAATTGCTTACTTGATTATGCTTATTCTCCTGATTATGCTAATGATTATGTGAAAGGGACTCAAATACCAATGATGTTCACGTGTTTTGTTCTACTGCAAGCCGTATGCATCCGCAGGCAGTCGTATGAGGGTTTGAAAGCTCGGTGCTCTGTAAAAACTTGTTTCTATCACTAAGTAAGTATAAAATGACTCTGTAAATTTGATTTAACCTCCTCTTGAAGGAAAATTAGGGCAAATTAGGGCAAATCCAGACAAATTAATTAAAACCACTAATTTTCTGTACGGAACTTCTGGATCTCGCCAGGTGTATATATCGTATTCGTAATTGACGGGAACCACCTACTGCATTTGCGCACATTTAATGTCATGGTGACAAAAGGAGTGGGGTGATCTCCGAAGATTTGGTGATATTCTAAATATCAAGTGATATTCATAATATGACCCTCTATGTGTAATATGATCATCTGCTTTTGAGCGGAAAAACCCATGTCAAAACATCAGGTGATGTTGAAAATGTCGAGCGATGTTATAAGATGATGATCCCCTAGACTAAAATGACCTCCTTTCATAATATTTGGATGACATCATTAGGATAATAACTTGGTTCATTGTTGTAGCACTATGACATCATCGTCATGTTATGCAGGAAGGGTCATTTTTGAAAACATACCTCCGCGAGGTAAAAAGGATGATGATGTCATCTTTATGGCAATCTCCTTATTTCATTGAGACTATATGACGTCATCAGGATATTAGCTCTAGGGTGATATTTTTCAACAAGATGATATTCAAAAGATAAGGTGATATTCAGAATATCAGGTGATATTCAAAATATTACCCCCGCAAAATATATGACGTTGTTCGATGGGTAAATACCTCTATCACCTAAAGTTGACGTCTGGATCTCTAGATAAATGATTTATCAGGTGATAAAATTAGATCCAGGTGATCTTTCATAAGATGACTGATGTTAAGAAATATGATCCTCCCCTTGAAATATTAGGTTTGACCAGGACTTTGACTCACCGTAACTCTCATTTTCTAAGGAATGTCAGGGTGATCCAAAAGGCAAACCTGCATGAAATTTTGTATTCTATCCAACCATGAGATTATTATCATGAAATATTAACTTTGAAAAACTAACCTCATCATGATGACTTACCTAGTCCCCTTCATGCAGGATCATCTGTATTGACTTACTTTTACCAGACCGCCAGCAAGCAGAAAACTCAAACCAAGCCAAACAAAAGTTGGGTCCCTGTTTTGTCAAGTCAAAATGGGGCGTGTTGTGTAACCACACAACTTGCCACCAAAGAAAACACCAAAATTTCAATGATTCAAGTGATGTGAACAGATTCTAACATAGTATTCTAACTCTCTTCAAGCATAAGCATCATAATCTTTCTGAATGATAAAATGTCCTCATGGTAACAATGCTAACAAAGGATTAGTAGTGTGTAAAGGATTAATTATCCTCATCTTGAAAGCAAGTTGAAAACATGAGTAACTGATGTTAAGCTACATAGTTTGAGATCATCCCTCATAGCCAACCTAGATAGAGCCTTGCTTCCAGCAAGCGTCTATAGCCCCGGAAAGGTTATGTATACAATCCCCCTAAGTAGAGCCCCACTGCGAGCATGTGTCTATAGCCCTGGTAGAGTTACTTAGATGGCCTAATTTTATTATATTTTTGGATTTTCAACATTTATACTTCATATATCTGATGTCATCATGTAAGCTCAGCATGCAAGGTATAGTCACTTGTTGTTTTAGGTTGGAGATTGCATTGGTAGCAAGGGAGTCCCTTTAGATTTTTCACTTAACACCTATACTTGTATTTTCAACAAACCCAAGGCTGTTAGGTGACTCATTGTGAAAAAATTACTTTGGTTAGGAAAAGGCACCCTGATGAAAAGATATCACAGATCTGATCATTAGTACTTTCTTAAAATGAGTCATAACCTATATATAAATGTGTTCTCATCACTTGAATCGTAAAAATTTAGTTATTTTCTGGGGTGATGAGCTACATCATCTTGACTAACCAAAACAAAACTCAACAAGCACACAAAGAAAAAACAAAAACAAAACACACTGTACAATCAACTATACAAATATACACTATGATACACATGACTGACATGAGGCTACTTAGGCTTGGAAATAATGTTTGAGGAACTGTCCATTAACTGGTAATGGAACATCCTCACCTATCAAGTTCTTAACCCTGAACGTGTTGTCTCCTAATATCTCAAAACTTTGGAAGGGACCTATCCATAATTTATCAAACTTACCATGGTCTCCTTTCCTCTCATGGGCTTTATCCCACATCAGGACTAAATCAGATATCCTCAAGGCTTTAACTTTGGCTCTTTTGTCAAACCAGTGTTTGACAACAACCTGATGTTTGGCAAATTAATCAATTGCCTGACTTCTTTTCTCTTCTAGGTGCATCAGCTGAAGCAACCTAACTTCTTGGTTATTGTCTATGCCTAGGTACTCTTGGGCAAACTGCAAGGTAGGAATCTTCAGGTTAACAGGGAGGATGGGATCCACCCCATACACTAAATGATAAGGTGAGTTTCCTAATGCAACCTTGTTTCTGGTTCTGTCTACCCATAAGGCATATTTTAGAAGTGTATTCCCCTCCTTAGGGTTCTTGTGTACTAACTTTTTTATGATATTCAGCAAATTTTTATTAGTGGATTCTGCCAATCCATTCCCTTGGGGATAATAATTGGATGAGAACTTTAGTATGATCCCATAATCAAAGGCCCAACTTGACAATTTGGTTGAAGCAAAAGCATAGCCGTTATCACTTACCAGAGCATAGGGAACCCCATAACTGGTGACTATATTACTTTCTAGAAATCTGATGACATCTTCTGCACTGCAAGTCTTGCTACTAGTAGCTTTAGTCCACTTAGTATAGTAGTCAGTAATCGTTAAAACATACCTGTGGCCTGATGATGATGGAGTTGGTCCTATGAAATCCATGCCCCATTGTGCAAATGTGCGCACTTCCATCAATGGCTGTAGGGGTTGAACAACATATCTCTCTCTGTTGGCAGCAACCTAACATGTATGGCAGCATTTAATATGTTCAGCAATATCCTTGAAAATTGTGGGCCAGTAGTATCCTGCTCTGAGGATAGCATGTGTGGTGGCTAAGGATGACCCATGTGCTATTCTAAACTTGTCATGTAGCTCTGATAATACTTTTTCTACTTCAGGCCTCTCTAGGCATCTTAGGTATATTCCTTCATATTTTTTCTTGAAAAGTACTCCTGCTTTCATCATATACTTCTGGGACTTTATTTTTAGGGCTCTTCTTTGTGAAGCCTGCAGTCTTAGAGGACATCTTCCAATAATCAGGATATGCCTAATGTCTGAGTACCATTCTCCACTGTCCTTCTCATTAATAACATACTGCTGACTTGTGATATTTGGATCAATCTCTGATATCATCTGACTTAATGCCTGTCCTCTTACTAGCTTCATGGGTGTGATATCCATGTCATATTCCTATAGGATAGTGATCCACTTAGCCCTCTTCTCACCTAGCTTGCTCTACATCAATAACATCTTCACTGCTACATCAGGTACCACAGTAATCACTTTACTTCTCAGGATATAGTGCCTGAATTTCTTCACTGCTCTGACCAAAGCAAGAGCTTGTCTTTCTACATCCATATACCTGAGTTCTACATCTCTGAATGGACAGTTCATGAATGTTATAGGCTTTTTTTCTTTTTCTTCATTCCTTTGTGTCAGCACTATTTGTTGTGATGTTCACAACACGCCCCATTATGCTCCTTAGCAAAATGGGGACCCCTGCTGATGTTTTGCTTTTTGCTTCTGCTTGTGTTTTTTTTGCTTTCTGGTGGTCTGGTAAAAATGAAGGTCAGGTGCATCATCATCATGATATTGGATGAGGTAGGTCATCATCATGAGGTCAGTTTGTCAAAGTTCATATTTTATTGCTATGACCACATATTTAGAAATAGCTTGAAATTCCATGCAGGTTTGCCTTTTACTTCACTTGAAAATTCGTCCATATGTGAAAGTTATGCACGGTCAAAGTTTTGGTCAAACCTGATATTCGCAGGAGGATCATCATATTTTTATATCCTAAGTCATGTTGTCAAGGTCATCATGATCTTGGTCTATCACCCGATAAAAATCATGCAGTCGCAATATCCGGACGTCAATCTTAGGTGGTAGTGCCCTTTACCCGTCAAATGGCCTTATGCGCATCATGAGCATCATGATTTTCTTTAGGAGGGTCATATGTTATAAACTCAGTTTTGGTTACATAAAGAACATCATCATCATCATATTTGAAAAGCCCCCCCCGATAATATCCTGAGGTCCAAATATCATGATGACGTCAACTTTAAGTCAAGGTAAGTTTCCCCGTCGAGCGGTCTTTGTATCGCGAGCATCATCATGATATCTTTGCATCGCCTAAAATTAAAATATCATGCTGATAATATAAGATCACCCTGACTTAGAAAATCCACCTTCGGCATATTTGCATGCGCATGTTCAAAACCTATCGGAGGGTCATCATCATGATATTTGCTGAACTTCGCTAAGATGATGATGACGACTTCATATCATCCTGATCTTTCACGAGGGTCATTTGCTGAAATTCGCTAAGTGATGGAGACATCATCATCATAATTTGATAAGGAGGATCATCATCTTCATATCCTCCTGATCTCCGGTTAGCGAAATATCATGATGATCACCCTGTCTATTCAGAAGAAGTCGATATTGCATTCCTCAACAGCATGATCATATTTTACAATATCACCCTAGCAAAAATATCATGATGACCTCAACTCATCCTTGTGCTCCGAAAACGAAATATGATGATTACGTCATCATGATAAATCGATGAGGATCATCATCATCATATTTTTATCCTATCCTGTTGTCAAGATCATCATGATCTTGTTTGTTCACCCGACATTTCGTGAAGTCCTCCTGCCGATGAAGTAAGACCTTTTGAAAAGATCCTGATGATCATCATCATCACATTTTCCCTTCGGCAGGATATTTTCTAAAACATGATCCGGTTAGCGAAATATCATGATGGCGTCATGTTCTAAGTTTAACGAAGGCTCCGGATATCATGATGACGTCATCCCGATCTGATAAACGAAAAAGTAAGTATCCTGATGATCATCATCATCACATTTTCCCTTCGGCAGGATATTTTCCAAAGCACGATCTGGTTCCCAAATATGATGATGACGTCTTATTCTAAGTTCGACAAAAGCAAATATCCTGATGATCATCATCATCCTGATCTTTCGAGAGGGTTGCCTTGGCCGCAAAAGGGTCATATTACATTCATCATCCTGATCATGCTCCTTAGGTGACCCGATATCACAATTATCCCCTGATCTTAACTGAACATGATGATGACGTCATCCTTAGCATTTCAATGAAGCCCGAATATCATGATGATGTCACCATCATTTTTCTTTCCTCAGCAACATGATCATATTTATATCCTCCTATTCTTCTTCAACATGATGATGATGATGATGTTGTTCTTTTCTCCCATATGCAGAAGCGAAATATCATGATGACGTCATCTGGACCTTCAGAAGGGAGTGCATCATATTTTCAGAATATCATGATGATGAAGTGAATGTCGGCCAACATGTTTTTTTTGACACGCCGATAGCGATAGTCATGCCGATGGGCGGGAAATGAAGCGGTGGAATTTTAAAGTGTTTTTTTGGCGCCTGTGGCATTTTCCCGGTCAGCGATGGTTGACCCGATGAATCTTGAGCAGTCTGAGCGCATTTTGGATGCGTTTTGAGAGTATTCTAGATCCGATCTCCGCGATTTTGCCCAGTCACCTGGGTTTAAACGCTTATTTTAATTTCCAGCTGTTTATGTGATAAATGAAATACTTATTGCTTGTCTTATCTTGCAGGCTTGCAGTTGAGGAAGTAGCTAGAAAGTCAACACAGTGACCTCATAGAGGCAGAAGATCCGATCTCAGGAGCAAGAAGATAGGGATGAAATGTGAAAAGTCAAGGCCATTCAAGTAAAGAACAAGGTTGCAGCTGAAGGTATTACTGCAACAGACAAACAGAAGTTATTACCCAGCTGCCGGAACTTCTCAGAAGGGGCAATATTTCACCCAGATTTGACACTGCTCAGAGATATTTTTGAGAGCTGGTTCACCTGTATTTATTGCTGTAACCGAGGGTTTGAACCAGGGGTTCAGTTAGGTTTTTTACTGTAGTGAGGACAATCAGAATGTCTTTATATTGTGCCTCTCTACACTGTAATACTTTACAACAGGGATTTTAGGGCCTACAACAGGGATTTTAGGAAAATAACAGTGGCTACAACAGATATTTTCTTTTAGAAGCATACAGCAAGTTAGCATTGTTTAGAAGTAGAAGAAGGAGGTCACCTGTTTGTCTGTAGTAAGGTGCGCGTGGAATGTCTGGCTGCCTTACTGTATCTGTAAAGCTTGTAAGTTCTCTGTAGTATGATCAATGAAACTAAGAGTCATTCCTACATTGTAAATCATGTATGACTATTCGTTTCTGATACAATAGAATCTGGAGTTCTGCATCTATCTTCTGAGTGTTCTCCTGCTCTTCTTTGTGTTTTAAAATATTTTCTTTGAGAGCTTGCAATTTTAAATGTATGTTTGTGAAAATGTTCAGAACTTACATTTAGGGTTTTTACTGTGGATTTGATCAAATTATTGTGGTATTTACATAGTGCATAACAGAAACAATTAGATCCTTCGGTAGATTAAATGAGGTATAGATTAGATCTTTCTAACTTTTCCCAACCCATCTGAAATATTTAGCTGAAAACGTAGAAATCTAAAGGAAATTGTCTCAAATTTGAAGAAGCATGTATAACAAAGCTATAAGTAGACAGTTTTCATAAACAGATAAAGAAGAAAGCTGCAAAAATTTAAGAAAACCATCTAAAACTTGCAGCCTGGTAACACTTGTATGCAAATGAACAGAATACTTGTTGAAATCTATGACCTCTTTGCATATTCTTAGTCTAGTAAGCCACCAAACAAACCTAAACTACGTAAGGCCCCTTGAACATTACAGCTTCACATTGACCAACTGAACTTGACCAACCGAACCATTGTAGACTTGGGATTAGTTGAATCTCAAATGATTCCTTCTTATCTTTCAAGTATAGTTTCAGTTCATTATATGTGAATTTTAACTTATTGTTATGATTGCATCAAAACAGTCATCAACAGTTTTCTGGCGCTAGAAGGAGGGTCTTCCTGAGTTAGGTTTCATTTCAAACTGGCTAACGATAGTAATAGAGTGACTAGGTCTAGGTCCAGTTCAGGAGATATATTTGTGCAACTACCTGATACAAGGTGAAGTAAAAGCCCTTTAATTTGGAATCCAAAGATATCGCAAGCAGGAAGTTCATCTGGAACACCTCTTGGGTCACCTTTTAACATCCGTAGTATTGTAAGTCCTGACAGATCACTGTTTAGATCTTTAAATCTTGGTTCAAGCACTCCTGGAGGTCTCAATCCTCCTCTAAATCCTAATCCACCAATCAATCCAGGTATTTCTGCAAGTTCAAGTCAAGCTCAAACACCTACAATGGCTTATTTCGATGTCAATTCTCCCATATTCTTCAATGATTATCATGACATGCCAAAAAATCTAGAAAAGATATGTCCCAAATACCAGTTGCATCAGGACCCAGAAGATCATATTAGAATATTTAAGGAAGCATGTTTTAGGGCTATGTTAGAGCACGAGGATGTTGTGTGTAGATTGTTTCCCTACACCTTTAATGAGCAGGCTTCTAGCTGGTACGTAAACTTACCCAATGGTTACATTTCTTCCTGGGCACTTATGGAAGAAGCATTTCTGTCAAGATTTAGAGGACCCATTGACCCTTGTGCTTTGTATCATAAACTGGCTGCTATAAAACGAGGTGAGGGAGAGCTAATTGATAATTTCAATGACAGATTTCAAAAGGCCTATTCTAGGCTAGTAGCCCCTTATACCATAGATGATGCTCCCTTGTTGGCTATGTACTATGCTGCCTTGGATCCTTTAACTGCCATGTTTGTCAAAAGAAAACCTGACATAGATTCAATATCCAAAGCCTATAAAGAGGCAGCCTCAGTGAACCAAGAAATGAGACATACAACTTACAGTCCATTTGGAGGAAATTTTGGGGTGCAGAATCAGGCACACCCATGGAATGGAGTCCCTGTACAGCATGATCTACTAATAAATCCGGTTCCTTCTTACACACCTGTGTATAATCCTACTCCAATCCAAGCTATAACTCCTTACACGGCTAGTACTTCCAATAACAGTCAAAATAATGGTCAGCCTTTCTTCCAACTTCCTAGGGATGTAACTGTGGCAAAAGCACAAGTGGATAGGGAAGAAATCAAAGAGATTACTGCACATTTGAAAAGATTAACAACCGAAGTGACACAGCTAAGAAATGAGAATCTCTATGGAAGAAGCAACCAAAACTACAATCCACATCAAAATCACAACCAAGGCCAAAATCAGAATTATAGTCTCAATCAAAATCAGCAGTACAATTAGAACCAAAACTACAATCAGCATCAAGGCCCCAGTCAGGGGCAACCAATGTAAAATAGGGGGCCAGTAATAGATAATAGGACCTGGGGCAATAATAACAAAAATCAGAATCAACCTAGGCCACCCAAGACATGGAACACTGGGCCCAACAACGGTACTCTGGCTTCTCCTTTTGAGAATATAGATAATCATGGTGCAAAACAAATAACTAACATACAAATGGCCAGTACAGCACCCAAAAATTGGTGCAGATTTCACAATACCAATGCCCATGCTGAGCACGACTGTCCACAGTTCCACTTGGCAGCTAGTATTTTCAACGTAGATGTACAGCCTCCTACCTCTGAATTTCTCATTCCTAAGGGTAATGAGGTAGTACCCTCAGAATATGACACAGCATTAGTCTTAGAAACGTTTACCTTTGCAACTGCAGAAGAGAAAGAGGATGAATTGCTAGAGGATGAACCATACTGTTGTGAAAGTCTTTATCTTGAATCAGCCTTTGTGTTAAATGCTTTTCAGTTTCCTTTTGAATCTGAAAATGAGATATTAAATGAAACAGAAGAGGTGCAGGCCTTTCAACAAACAAATAAAAGCCACACCTACAATTTGAGGAACAACCCTAGGCCGGGAGGACCTTTCACCACTTCCACTCCCCCGAATAACATCAATACAACCCCAGATCAGAATGCTAGCAACAATCCTGCCACACTCAAAGCTAGTCAGCACACAAATAATGAAACAACAGTGCAAAAGGATCAAACAAGTAAGACAGAAGCAATAGAGACAACAAGATTAATGAATTACTTATCAGAAGAAATAAAGAAAATTAAGGTCAGTATACCTCTAAATGAATTATTGAAGACCCCAGGGATCAGAAATGCTTTTTTAAAATCCCTGGATACATCCATAACAAACAAGGTGTCTGCTGATATAACTGTTCCTAATAGTGATTCACCACCTAAGGAGAAGGGTAAGAAAGTTGAGCAGCCTTCCAATACAAATGTAGTAATACATGCGGATAAGAGGGATACTCAACCTTTCTTGTTAACTGTTAGGTTGTGTGGGAAGAATATACACAATTGCATGGTAGATTCTGGTGCTTCAGCCAACGTAATGCCCTTAGGAATATGTAAAACTCTCGGGCTGACCCCCACCAAATCTGCCAAGGTTGTCACGTAATTAGATAAGACCGAGGTTAGCGTGATAGGAGAACTCATGAACATACAAGTGCAGTTAGCTTCAGACCCTAGGGTAAGCCAAATCATTGACATTCAAGTAGTGGATATACCCATAAATTATGGAATGTTGCTAAGTAGGGATTGGTCCAAGACATTAAACGGATATATGGCTACTGACTTTTCACACATGTGGTTACCATGGAGAGGCATCCCAAACCAGATCAGAATAGGGGCAGAGCCCAGAATGAAACATATGATAACAGAGTATAATCGAACTAATGAAATATTATATGCTGCTGTTGAACCAGGTGTCTATAGAATTACCAACCATGGGATGCAGATTGAAGAGATTATGATGTTAAACATTAGAAAGAAGTGTGTCAGCAATAGAACGGCACTATTCATTGAGTCTGACGGAAATTCTTCAGATGAAGAAAACAATGCAATAGACAAATTTGGTCGTGCCATTAGACAAGAGGTGGAAGAGTGCGTTACACACAATCTCCCAGTCCAATGTAAGTTATATAAAAATAGGTGTAGAGTCCATGATAGGCAACATTCTGAGGAGAATTGTGAAATATGCAAAGACATCATTGAATATGAATACAAAAAGTGCATAGGGAGGGTAGAATCACAAGAGAAAAATAAGAATCCTGATCCAACACAGAGATATGTTCAGGATAATATAGATGCCTTGATTCCAGATTTAGGGAAAGAAATAGAAGACAAGGGTAGTTATCTTTCTGAGTTGCAAACTACAAACACACATATGCAAGATAACCAAATGGAAAAACACACGAATAAACAAGATAACACCCCACAGGCAATAAAAGGGACAAAGTATGCCAAGGTAAAAGATTAGAAAAGTAAAGATGGCATGTGGACGTTAAAATGTGATGGGTCCAAATCAAAACAGGGCGCAGGTGCGGGTATTGAACTCATAAATCCTCAAGGTAAATCACATTTGGCAGCATATAGATTACAATTTTCCTGCACTAACAATATTGCTGAATATGAGGCCCTAATTTTAGGACTTGTCATGGCCATCAAGAAAGGGGTAAAAACCATCAGAGTATTTTCAGACTCTGAACTAGTAGTCAGACAAGTGAGGAAACTATATGCCTGCAATTATAAGAAGATGATTAGTTACAGACATAGAGTATGCGGTTTAATGGATTCATTTGATGCTTTTAACATAGAGCATATTCCTAGAGAGCTGAACCACAGGCCAGATGCGTTAGCAGTTGCTGCTAGTACATTAGAACCATTGACACTATCAGGATTAAGACGATTTGTTGTTGAGCTAGTTAACGTGCCCAGTATACCAGACAACGTTACACACTTTCAGGTATTTGGAGAGGATCAGCAAATTATTAATTTTCTGACTTGTAATGAGGCATTTGAGGCCCAAATTATTGATGAACAAGAAAGGCCTGAAGTAACATGGGACGAAGAAGATATGATCAACTTAAAGAGCAACTTCTTGCCAAAAGGAGTAATTGAATTAGAACACATCTTTGACTTCGACGGAATAATAAGACAGAAAGACTTACCCAAAACAGAAGGGGGTAAGTGTGATTTACATAACTTAGGGACTGAGCTAAACCCACAAAATGTACTAATTGGGAAAGCTTGCTCTGAGAAAATCAGAAAAGAGGTTCTGGACGTTCTGAAAGAATATAAACATGTCATAGCATGGACTTATGAAGACTTGAAAACATTTGATGAGTCCATCATAACTCACGTAATACCTTTAAGAAAAGAAGTCAAACCATTTAGGTAGAAACAGAGGCCTGTAAATGCCATTCTAGAGCCTTTAATCTTTGAGGAAGTTAAAAAATTACTGTCCGCTGGAATAATTTTTCCAGTTAGACATTCTGTCTGGGTAGCTAACTTGGTACCAGTGAGGAAGAAAAACGGAGACATCAGGTTGTGCGTAGACTTTAGAAATTTAAACAAGGCATCTGAAAAAGATAATTATCCTTTGCCCCCAATAGACGAAGTACTGCAAGCAGTAAATGGCGCAAAGATGATGTCTTTTTTAGATGGTTTTTCAGGTTATAACCAGGTTTTAATTGACAGAGAAGATAGACTAAAAACCACCTTCACTTGCAAATGGGGAAATTATGCGTATAGAAGAATGCCTTTTGGTTTAATTAATGCAGGTGCCACTTTTCAGAGGGCCATGGACGTTGCTTTTCGTGGATTATTAGGTAAATGCATTGTTGTGTATATGGATGATTTAACTGTGTATTCCAAGGATGCATCCACCCACGCTGAGGACCTCAGAAAAGTACTCCAGCGGTGTGAAAGGTATGGGATTTCCCTTAATCCTAAGAAATGTATATTTGGCGTAACTGAAGGTAAATTATTAGGCCATGTCATTTCTGAAAATGGAATTTCAATTGATCCGGATAGAATAGAATCCATAAAAAATTTGCAAATACCAAACAGTAGGAAAGAATTGAAATCATTTTTTGGTAAAATTAACTTTGTTCGGAAGTTTATAACAGGTTTTGCAGAGATTGTGCAGCCGTTAAATGCCATGTTAAAGAAAGATGCACAGATGGAATGGACGCCAGTGGCCAAAGCCGCATTTGAGGATATCAAGGAGGCAATTTCTAATGCCCCTGTATTGGCAAGTCCAGACTACACAAGCCCGTTTTACATCTACTCCTTTGCATCTTCTCATTCTGTCGCTGCTGCCTTGACACAGAAAGGTGAAAATAATGAAGAGAGGCCCATAGCATTTATGAGTGCGCCTCTGAAGGATGCACAGCTGAGATATCTAGATATCGAAAGACAGGCATTCGCATTAGTAAAGGCTGTGAAAAAATTCAGACACTACATTCTGCGCAGCCAGATTAAAGCCATAGTACCAGACGCAACAGTAAAAATGTTGCTGATGCAAAATGAGCCTGGAGAAAAAAGAGCCAAATGGATCACCACACTGCAAGAATTCGACATGGAGATCATTCCCGCAAAGTTGGTCAGAGGGCAGGCGCTGGTGCAGACAATAGCAAACATGGATCCAAATCTGATAAAACAGCAATATGTATTGAATTCCCAAGATGCATCAGGCTGGTACGATGATTTAAGCACCTTCCTGATAGCTGGAAAGTACCCAAACAAGATGAAGGCTTCTCAGAGGAGAGCTTTGAAGATTAAGGCACAGAATTATATGGTGCAAGGAGGTCTTCTATTCAGGAAGAACCATGATGGAATTTATCTGAGATGCATAAACAGAACTGAAGCTGATAAAGTGTTGACAAAACTACATGACAAGTACAGAACCGGCCATGGTTCCCATTTAGCTACAACACACAAAATACTGAGAGCGGGCTATTACTGGCCCACTATGTTCAAAGATACTAAGAGTCACATCAGAAGCTGCCACACCTGTCAGACTGCAGCAGACAAAGGGAGAAATCTGGCCAATCCACTGCAGCCTGTGATCGAGTCCAGACCGTTTGCACAATGGGGCTTGGATTTTATCGGAGTCATCAATCCCCCATCTTCTGCAGGACACAAATTTATATTGACGGTAACAGACTATTGTACAAGGTGGACTGAGGCCACCTGCTGCAAGTTTTCCACAACTGAGGTAGTTATCAAGTTCCTTGAAGAAAACATTATCACCAGGTTTGGAACGCCCTATTCATTGGTATGTGATAACGGCCCTGCTTTCTCTTCTTTAAAATTTTCTAAATGGGCATTTGAATAT
Organism: Cunninghamia lanceolata; assembly: GCA_027924645.1. NCBI lineage: Eukaryota > Viridiplantae > Streptophyta > Pinopsida > Cupressales > Cupressaceae > Cunninghamia > Cunninghamia lanceolata. The sequence continues at coordinate 3,455,101 of BSBN01000165.1, read as the reverse complement.
GGGATTATTCTAAGGTTTTCTTCGAATTATTACCCTCAAGGTAATGGACTGGCTGAATCAACAAACAAAATCTTATTAGACATAATCAAGAGGTTAATTGCCAAAAGTCCTAGAGAGTGGAATACCCTATTAAGATATGCATTATGGGTAGACAAGACCAAGTTTAAAACAGCTTTAGGTAGCACACCTTATCACTTAGTTTATGGGACTGATCCCATACTTCCGGTTAATCTGAGAATACCAACCTGGAAGTTTGCCAATGAATATCTAGGCTTTGATAACCATAGGGAAGCCAGAATAGTGCAAATGTTACAACTAGAGGAGAAAAGAGGTCAAGCCCTCGAGAAGTTTGCCAAACACCAAGCGGTTGTTAAGAGGTGGTTTGACAAAAGGGCAAGAGTCAAAACATTTAGGATATCAGACTTAGTGTTGTGCTGGGACAAAGCACATGAAAAGAAAGGAAGCCATGGAAAATTCGATAAATTATGGCTGGGTCCATTACAAGTCTCAGAAATAATAGGAGATAACACCTTTAGACTTAAGACCTTGACTGGAGAAGATGTGCCATTACCAGTTAATGGCCAGCATTTGAAACATTACTTCCAGGCTTGAGGTAAAAAGGGGGGCAGTCCCCTTTTTCTTAATGTAAAGTGCTGTAGATAATGTACAGTTCTTCTTTTGCTATTTTCTTTTGGGTTGGCTGTTTGTATAGCTTGTCTTCTGTTTGTTTTTACCTTTTGTTTCTTTCTGTTTGTACAGTTCTTTCTTTTGTTGTGTTGTTTGTACAGCCTGTTTGTTTGGTTTGTTTGTTGTCTCCTCAGCAGGGATCTTTATTTTACTGTAGAGTATTAAGGAGCAAAACTAGCAACCATTCAAAACAGTATATAATTTAGGATATTCAGGTTAACCATTTGCAATTTACACATAACCTGTCACTGTCATGAATGTAGAGAGTTGTTCATCTTCTGAAGTTTTGTATTCAATAAATGTGATTGAGAATTCGAAGCAGGTTTCTCACGATGACGCACCTAAAATCCTTGGGTCTGTTGAACTTACCAGTGTAGATATTAGGTGAAAAATCAGAGGTCACCCTTGCTACCATTACAATTCTCTGCTTAATTTCAGCAAGTGCCCACTCCTTGCATCATGAAGTTACAAATTGCTAGATCTTATGAAATCTTTCAAAGTTAGAAAATAAAATAAATAAATAAATAAAGTGGATTATACTGAAAATCCAGATTAAGCCATCTAAGTAACTCTACTGGGGCTATGGACGCTCGCTGGCAGTGGGGCTCTACTTAGGAGAATTGTAACGATAACCTTGCCGGGGCTATAGACGCTTGCTGGCAGCAAGGCTCTATCCGGTCAGCTATGAGGGAATATCCTCACCTACGTAGGCTAATGTCAGTCACTGGTTTGTTCAACCGATCTTCAAGATGAGGATAATTAATCACATGCACACAACTAAACTGAAAATGGAAATTCATGCATCTTTATTGAATACTTTGAGTCTCAAGCTGAATAGTAATTTGCAGGAAAAAATAGTTGGAAGTTATGAGTTCATTTCATCTAGTTTCCTTGAACACTCTGAATTTAATTGTTTTGTTTTGGTTGCTAGTTGTTGTGATGTTCACAACACGCCCCATTATGCTCCTTAGCAAAATGGGGACCCCTGCTGATGTTTTGCTTTTTGCTTCTGCTTGTGTTTTTTTTGCTTTCTGGCGGTCTGGTAAAAATGAAGGTCAGGTGCATCATCATCATGATATTGGATGAGGTAGGTCATCATCATGAGGTCAGTTTGTCAAAGTTCATATTTTATTGCTATGACCACATATTTAGAAATAGCTTGAAATTCCATGCAGGTTTGCCTTTTACTTCACTTGAAAATTCGTCCATATGTGAAAGTTATGCACGGTCAAAGTTTTGGTCAAACCTGATATTCGCAGGAGGATCATCATATTTTTATATCCTAAGTCATGTTGTCAAGGTCATCATGATCTTGGTCTATCACTCGATAAAAATCATGCAGTCGCAATATCCGGACGTCAATCTTAGGTGGTAGTGCCCTTTACCCGTCAAATGGCCTTATGCGCATCATGAGCATCATGATTTTCTTTAGGAGGGTCATATGTTATAAACTCGGTTTTGGTTACATAAAGAACATCATCATCATCATATTTGAAAAGCCCCCCCCCGATAATATCCTGAGGTCCAAATATCATGATGACGTCAACTTTAAGTCAAGGTAAGTTTCCCCGTCGAGCGGTCTTTGTATCGCGAGCATCATCATGATATCTTTGCATTGCCTAAAATTAAAATATCATGCTGATAATATAAGATCACCCTAACTTAGAAAATCCACCTTCGGCATATTTGCATGCGCATGTTCAAAACCTATCGGAGGGTCATCATCATGATATTTGCTGAACTTTGCTAAGATGATGATGACGACTTCATATCATCCTGATCTTTCACGAGGGTCATTTGCTGAAATTCGCTAAGTGATGGAGACATCATCATCATAATTCGATAAGGAGGATCATCATCTTCATATCCTCCTGATCTCCGGTTAGCGAAATATCATGATGATCACCCTGTCTATTCAGAAGAAATCGATATTGCATTCCTCAATAGCATGATCATATTTTACAATATCACCCTAGCAAAAATATCATGATGACCTCAACTCATCCTTGTGCTCCGAAAACGAAATATGATGATTACGTCATCATGATAAATTGATGAGGATCATCATCATCATATTTTTATCCTATCCTATTGTCAAGATCATCATGATCTTGTTTGTTCACCCGACATTTCGTGAAGTCCTCCTGCCGATGAAGTAAGACCTTTTGAAAAGATCCTGATGATCATCATCATCACATTTTCCCTTCGGCAGGATATTTTCTAAAACATGATCCGGTTAGCGAAATATCATGATGACATCATGTTCTAAGTTTAACGAAGGCTCCAGATATCATGATGACGTCATCCCGATCTGATAAACGAAAAAGTAAGTATCCTGATGATCATCATCATCACATTTTCCCTTCGGCAGGATATTTTCCAAAGCACGATCCGGTTCCCAAATATGATGATGACGTCTTATTCTAAGTTCGACAAAAGCAAATATCCTGATGATCATCATCATCCTGATCTTTCGAGAGGGTTGCCTTGGCCGCAAAAGGGTCATATTACATTCATCATCCTGATCATGCTCCTTAGGTGACCCGATATCACAATTATCCCCTAATCTTAACTGAACATGATGATGATGTCATCCTTAGCATTTCAATGAAGCCCGAATATCATGATGACGTCACCATCATTTTCCTTTCCTCGGCAGCATGATCATATTCATATCCTCCTATTCTTCTTCAACATGATGATGATGATGATGTTGTTCTTTTCTCCCATATGCAGAAGCGAAATATCATGATGACGTCATCTGGACCTTCAGAAGGGAGTGCATCATATTTTCAGAATATCATGATGATGAAGTGAATGTCGGCCAACATGTTTTTTTTGACACGCTGATAGCGATAGTCATGCCGATGGGCGGGAAATGAAGCGGTGGAATTTTAAAGTGTTTTTTTTGGCACCTGTGGCATTTTCCCGATCAGCGATGGTTGACCCGATGAATCTTGAGCAGTCTAAGTGCATTTTGGATGCATTTTGAGAGTATTCTGGATCCGATCTCTGTGATTTTGTGCAGTCACCTGAGTTTAAATGCTTATTTTAATTTCCTGCTGTTTATGTGATAAATGAAATACTTATTGCTTGTCTTATCTTGCAGGCTTGCAGTTGAGGAAGCAGCTGGAAAGTCAACACAGTGACCTCATAGAGGCAGAAGATCCGATCTCAGGAGCAAGAAGATAGGGATGAAATGCGAAAAGTCAAGGCCATTCAAGTAAAGAACAAGGTTGCAGCTGAAGGTATTACTGCAACAGACAAACAGAAGTTATTACCCAGCTGCCGGAACTTCTCAGAAGGGGCAATATTTTGCCCAGATTTGACACTACTCAGAGATATTTTTGAGAGTTGGTTCACCTGTATTTATTGCTGTAACCAAGGGTTTGAACCAGGGGTTCAGTTAGATTTTTTGCTGTAGTGAGGACAATCAGAATGTCTTTATATTGTGCCTCTCTACACTGTAATACTTTACAACAGGGATTTTAGGGCCTACAACAGGGATTTTAGGAAAATAATAGTGGCTACAACAGATATTTTCTTTTAGAAGCATACAGCAAGTTAGCATTGTTTAGAAGTAGAAGAAGGAGGTCGCCTGTTTGTCTGCAGTAAGGTGCGTGTGGAATGTCTGGCTGCCTTACTGTATCTGTAAAGCTTGTAAGTTCTCTGTAGTATGATCAATGAAACTAAGAGTCATTCCTACATTGTAAATCATGTATGACTATTCGTTTATGATACAATAGAATCTGGAGTTCTGCATCTATCTTCTGAGTGTTCTCCTGCTCTTCTTTGTGTTTTGAAATATTTTCTTTGAGAGCTTGCAATTTTAAATGTATGTTTGTGAAAATGCTCAGAACTTACATTTAGGGTTTTTACTGTGGATTTGATCAAATTACTGTGGTATTTACATAGTGCATAACAGAAACAATTAGATCCTTCGGTAGATTAAATGAGGTATAGATTAGATCTTTCTAACTTTTCCCAACCCATCTGAAATATTTAGCTGAAAACATAGAAATCTAAAGGAAATTGTCTCAAATTTGAAGAAGCATGTATAACAGAGCTATAAGTAGACAGTTTTCATAAACAGATAAAGAAGAAAGCTGCAAAAATTCAAGAAAACCATCTAAAACTTGCAGCCCGGTAACACTTGTATGCAAATGAACAGAATACTTGTTGAAATCTATGACCTCTTTGCATATTCTTAGTCTAGTAAGCCACCAAACAAACCTAAACTACGTAAGGCCCCTTGAACATTACAGCTTCACATTGACCAACTGAACTTGACCAACCGAACCATTGTAGACTTGGGATTAGTTGAATCTCAAATGATTCCTTCTTATCTTTCAAGTATAGTTTTAGTTCATTATATGTGAATTTTAACTTATTGTTATGATTGCATCAAAACAGTCATCAACACTATTGTAGAGGTATGTTCTGAAGCAAATGAGTAAATATAGAAGTCCTTGGTGTAGTCTGGACTAATCAGCACTGGAGCTTCAGATAAAGCTTTCTTTATGTCCTCAAAAGCTACTCTAGTTTCTAATGTCCACTCAATCTTTTCATCCTTCTTCAACATAGCATTTAAAGGTCTAACTATTTCAGCAAAGCCAGTGATGAAATTCCTGACAAAATTTATCTTACCAAAGTAAGATTTAAGTTCTTTCTTGCTTCCAGGAAGCTATATTTTCATGATGGAATCCACCCTGTCATGATCAATGATAATTCCATTTTTAGTTATCAAGTGGCCCAACAACTTTCCTATTGTTACCCCAAATATGCATTTCTTGGGGTTCAAGGATATCCCATACTGTTCACATTTTTTCAATACATTCCTGAGATCTGCTACATGGTTTCATCTATCTTTAGAAAATAGTGTTAAGTCATCCATGTATATGACTATGTATTTTTGTATCAAGCCTCTGAAGGCTATGTCCATTGTGCACTGGAATGTTGCTCCAGCATTTATTAGCCCAAACGGCATGCGTCTATAAGCAAATATCCCCCACTTTGTGGTGAAGGTAGTTTTCAATCTGTCAATTTTGTCAACCGTTACCTGATTATAACCAAAAAAATCATCTAGGAATGACATCATTTTTTCTCCATTTACAATCTACAACACTTCATCTAAGGAGAGTAAAGGATAATTGTCCTTCTCTGATGCTCTGTTTAGGTTCCTAAAGTCCACACATGGCCTGATGTCTCCATTCTTCTTTCTCATAAGGACTAGATTAGCTACCCAGGTGGAGTGTCTCAAAGGAAATATGATCCTGGAATTTAACAACCTTTTAACCTCCTCAAAAATTATAGGCTCCAGCAAGGCATTAACAGGCCTTTGCTTCTATCTGAAAGGCTTAGCATCTAGCTTGAGGGGTATGGTATGAGTTATGACTGATGTGTCATACGTTTTTGGCTCATCATAAGTCCATGCAATGACATGGATGCAATCTTTGAGTGCCTGAGTGATTCCTTCTAACTCTTCTTCTATGCACACCTTCCCTATTAAAACATTTCTTTTATCATCATTTTGTCTAATATTCACTTGTGAATATTGTCCTCCATCAGCTTTTGGAAGATCCTTCTATTTCAGCATGTTATCCAAATCAAAGGCTCTTTCTAACTCAATCATCCCTTTAGGAATCCTGTTGCTAGGCAACTCTAATATTTCCTCTTCTTCCCAAACATGATCTTCCACTTTGTTCTCATCTATGATCTGAGCATCAAATATATCCTTGTTGGAGATGAAATCCAGAATATGCTGATCATCGTCGAATACTTGGAGATTAGTAACATTATCAGGTACTAAAGGCACTGATACCAGTTCTACTGAAAACCTCTTTAAACTAGAAATAGACAATGGCTCTAAGGTACTAGTAGCCTGGGCTAAAGCATCTGCCCTATGGTTCTATTCTCTAGGTACATGGGTGATATTAAATGCATCAAAGTCTTCAATCAGATCCCACACCCTGTGTCTCTAATTAGACAGTTTCCTATAATTACAAGAGTAAATTCCTCTCAACTGTCTCACCACTAATTCCAAGTCTCCATAGACATGTAAAATTTTTACTTTCTTCTTAAGAGCAAACAATATCCCATGTATTAGAGCTTCATACTCTGTTACATTGTTAGTACAGGGAAATTGTAGTCTATAGGCTGCTAGGTAGGACTTTCCTGATGGATGAATGAGATCAATCCCTACTCCAACACCTTGTTTTGACTTGGATCCATCAAATCTAAGGACCCATGATTTATCTTCAGCAAGAGGCTTAGCTGAGCCTTCTTTCTTCTTTGCAGCTCTAGCAGCTACTCCACATGATATCCATTTTAACTTAGGAATTTTAGCCTTCTCAGACTTCACCTTTCCTTTCTTCTGGGAAGCTGATTTTTCTTCGTTCTTTTCATCACTAGAAGGATGACCTTCTGAACTAGGCACTATATGCTTCTTTAAAATATGTAAATAGAGAGAACAAGTAATTTCTGAGTGAGGTGCCTCATGCAACCTACACCATCCTTCAGTCAGTGCATCTTGTGGAAGTCTCCCTTGTTCTATCATCTTTTTAATTTCTCTTGATAAAAAATCTTCAAATCTAGTCAAATTACTGGCTCTGTCATCATCAGATAACTCATAATCTGACTCCATCAAACAATCACTCCTAGGGGTGATCTTATTATTTCTTTTAGCCTTATTCTCATTGCAAACCAGAATTTCTTCTGTCTTCTGGATAAAATCCTCATTCTGACTCACATCTTCTCCTGTTCTTGCTATAGACAAACAAGAATCAGTATGATCATCATCACTATATGTGGAACTTACCTCTGATGATGATGATGATACTTCTCCGCATGTTTGCTCAAGCTCCATCATCTCAATGCATGCTTCACAAGTTTTCTCAGAATGTGCTTCATCATGTAATCTGCACCAACCATCAATCAAAATATCATGAATAGGTATATCCAATAATTGACAGTGTTCTACCTGTTTTGACAAGTATATTTCAAAACTCTTGAAATGGTCTACTTCTATTTCATCTCCATGATCATGACCAAATCTTAAAACTACAGCATTATCGTCATGAGGATGATCGCTAGGATCATTATCATCATGAAAATCATACATCAAGACTTCCTCATCTTGATAGTTTGAGGTCTAATGGAGTAAACTTTGGATTCAACATTCACATACATGATCTTATTTGTTTTGTTATACTCGGTGATCATGTGTTTCATTCTTGGTTCAGCATCTACCCTTATCTAGTTTGGTATACCTTTCCAAGGTAACCACATATGACTAAAGTCGGTAGACATATATCCGTTGAGGGTTTTAGACCAATCTCTGCTGAGTAACATTCCATATGTATCAGGTATGTCAACTACGTAAATGTCAATATAGTATTGGATCCTAGGGTCTGATGCCAGTTGCGTGTGAATGTGAGTTAATTCCCCTATTACATTCACCTCTATTTTGTCCAATTGGGTTACCTTCTTCAGAGATTTAGCAAGATGCAACCCTAAAGCATTACATATGGACAAGGGTATGACATTGGTGGATGCTCCTGAGTCTACTAGACAGTTATGCAAATTCTTACCAAACATTCGTATGGTAAGGAGAAATGAAGGTGATTCACTCTTATCTCTATACAAGGTCATGTGGGAAGTCTCTGCAGCTTGAATAGTAGCTGGGACCTTAGTTTTAACATTATTATCTCTGATAGCATGGTCCTTAGTTCTAGACTAACCTGAAGTATGGCTATCCTCTTTAGGAGCAGGATCATCTAGTGATTTCATGAATGCTTTTTTAATGGCTGGAGTTTTTAGTAACTCTGACAAGGATAGGCTAATTTTGATCTTTTTCATCTCATCTGCTAGATAGGTGACTAACTTGTCAGATTCATGAGGCATATTCAAATCTTTTGATGCTATGTTTGGTGATGATAAATATTGAGCATTGACCTTGGGAAATCCCAGGTTATTGCTTGCTTTGGGATCAGGATGGGTATTGAAATTATTCGAGGGTAAGGAAGAGGTCAATGGACCAGTAGGTCTGTTGGCATTATTTCTCAAGTTGTAATTATGCTTACCCTAGTACTACTATTGGTAAGCATGTACCTCCTCATGCTCATTTGATGGCTCATTGTCATCCTCAAAGGGGAAAACATAATTTGACTCAAAAGCCATGGCTAATTCCTCACATGTCTAGGTATAATGCTGATGAGATGACACAGTCTGCTAATAAGGCTGATCAATATAGCTTTCTAGTACTAAAGCTGAATCATATGCATAGGGGACAAGCTCATTCCCTTCTACATGATGTGAATTTCCTGTAGTATTGGATACCTCAGTTTGGAAAATACTTGCGGCAATTTGAAATTGTGGACAGTCTAGCTCTGCATGAACATTAGTATTGTGTATCCTACACCAGTTAGTAAGGGCTACCTTAGCAAGATTGACTTTGGTAGTCTGTTTAACTTCACCAGGAGGCTGATTATCTAAAGGTGATGGTAATGAACCATTATTTGGCTTGGAGTTCCATACTCTAGGTTGTCTAGGGGGATTGTTATTACCACTATTATTGTTGTAGTTATTGTTGTTATACCCCCTGTCAGGATAACTTGGTCTGTCATTGGTATAACCTCTATTCTGATTAGGCTGAGAATAGAAGTTTTGGCTTCTCAGGTGAGTAATCTTAGTAGTAAGTTTCCTTAGCTGAGCTGATATTTCTTTGATTTCCTCTTTCTCTTCTTGTACCTTGGCTACTACATTTTCAGTTTGAGGCTTGAAAAAGGAAGAGGATCCATGGTTATTGTTGGACTGATCAGCACCCTGAGGCACTTGTGTCTAACTTGGATACTGTGGCATCTAACCATTTCCATTAGGAGGAGGAGGCATGATACTTAGCAGAGGTATGTGCAAAGGTGCTGGCATGACTACTGGAGGTATCATAGCTCCATTTGGATATTGTGAAGGATATGTAAGATATCCAGGCAGTGTAGGAAAGGCTATGTTTGGTGTTGGGGTAGGTACTAGCTGCTGATTGACTTTGATAGCTTCCTGGAAAGCTCGTGTCAAAGTTGTGATTTTAGGATGTGCTCTTCTAATGAACATGGAAGTCAATGGATCTAGAGCTGAATAATAGATACTCCTAGCTGCTTCATCAGTCACAATATAAGGGGCAACTAACTTGGATAGCATTTTTTGGAACCTAGCATTGAAGTTGGCAATAGGTTCTCCCTCAAACCTTTTGATTGTAGCAAACAAATGATAGTTCATTGAAGGATCAATGGGAACTTTGAATCTATCTGTGAAAGCTTTCTCAAGGATAGCCCATGAACCAACAGAACCCTGGCCAAGACTAATATACCAATTATAAGCTTCTTCTCCTAAGGAAAAAGGAAATAATCTGCATACAACGTCCTGATGTTCAATTCTGGCCCTACAACAGGCTTCCTTGAAAGTTCTGACATGATCATCCGTATCTTGATAAGGATGATATTTTGGACAAAGTTTATCCAGATTCTTTGGTAAAGGATGATATGCATTAAAGGTCAAAGGTGACTCTGCTGCAAAGAATGACATTGCAACTAGAGGAGGTTGAACTTGAGGTATAACGGGCTGAGGTTGAACCTGAGGTTGGACAGGTGATCCTATTGGTATTTGTAGACCAATAGGAGTTACAGGAGGATGTTCAGGTAAAGCTCCTGATGCACTAGAGTATGTCTAATAGGATGTACCTATTGATGACAAAGATGGTATCGATGTTTTGGTTGTGCTAGTTGTAGGTCAGGGAACTCAGGTTCAGGCATTGAGATATTGTCAAGTGCCATAGTAGTGTTGTGTGGTTGTACAACATGCCCCATTTTGCCTTAGAAAAATAGGGACCCAACCTTTCTTTTGCTTCTGCTTGCTTGTTTTCTTGCTTTGGGCAGTTTGGTAAAATTCAGTCATGTTTGTCACCTTTGTTGAGGTATGTACATTACAAGAAGAGGTTGGTTACTAAAGTTAGCATTTGTTATCATAAACCTCATAATTAGAAAGAGTACACAATTCTAAGCAAGTTTGTCTTTTGCATCACCTTGATATTGTTTAAGGATAGAAAGTTATGTTGAGTCAAAGTTGGGTCAACCCAGATATTTCCCATAGGGTCAAATTTTTTAATATCAGTCATATTTGTTTACATGACCCCGACTTAGAAAAATCACCCGATGTCCACTTGATCCCCAATATGCGAACGTCAAACTTAAATAGGGACGAGTATCTACCCATTGTAAAACTCATGTATTTGCGGGGGGGTTTCATATTTCTGAGTATCCATGATCTTACAAAATATCACCTCCTTCACGAATATCACCCTATATGAATATGACTATGATGTCATTCAGTTCCAATGAGTAAAGGAGATCACCCTGATGATGATGTAATCATTACACCTAACCCATGGAGGGTCATATTTCTAAGCATCTGTCATATTTCTTAATATGATGATGACATCATCATAACCCGAAAATAAAGAGGATAGGATGGTAGGATGATGTCATCATGATCTACACCTGAGGAAGTCACATTTCATAAGATCCATGACCTAAGTAAACATGATAATGATGTAGTGAGGAGGATATTTGTGATTACCAAAGGACCCATATATTTTTAAATATCCCTGATCTTTAACTTTATGACCTGTTCTTGCCCAAGTAGTCAAAGGTTGACCATATCACCCTCATCTTTAGTAAATGATTATCCCACACAGAGGGGGGTCATATTTTCCATTAGAGGTCATATTTTCAAATATCCCTAATCTTTGAAAGATCACCCTCTGGCATTAAATGCAAGTCAGAAGGTAGATGGAGCCCCGTCGATTTCAAATACAAATACAACACTTGGCGGCATCTACAAACTTCATGCAAATGATCGACGAATCCAATCAGAATTACACATATGCCCTAATTGGTCCTATTGATTGGTTTAAAAGTAAAATTTAGGGATTATTTACATTTACCCTATGACTATTGAAATTTACAGAGCTCTGAAAGTCAAACACCTCCTAGTCATCTACCAGCAAAACGTGACACTCAACATAACAAAATGGAATAGTTGACACTGCATATCTACATTTCCTATTATCAGTCATATAGAAAAAGGGGGGAAAAGTGAATACTAGGTAAGTAAGTTAAAACCCTCTCCATTGTCTTTTACTGCAAATTACTAGGTAAAATAGTTCTTTATTAGGTTAATCTACATGATGATACATGGAATAAATTGAAATGTTAAATAATGACCATGAAATACATGAATATCTTTGAGCTTCCCATACAAACACCCTAGGGCAAGAAATGCATATTTCTATTGCAAAATCTAATGGAGGTGAAGAAGAATAGATCCGATGCTGAAATCTTGAAACCCATGTTCATACAGCCTTAGGGGGTAGGATTTGGATATAGTGATATCAGTGACACACATCAAGGGAAAACAAAGTTAGATGCATGGACAAGGAGATTAGACAATGATCCTGATAATCCTATATTGGATAGGATATTCACAACTGGTATGTGGCACGCCACAAGATTCCCATATGCAATGGAAGCCACTGAGCTAGTGGTGGAATGTGCTAGAAATTATAACCCTGAGAGTAGAAGAGTGGAAAAGCATGAAAGAGTGTATGCTGACTTTTCAATCAAGGGCATCACTTCTGCATTCAATTTGCCTATGGGGAACAAGATAGTTAGTGTGAGCTTAAGTAAGCTAGAGAAAGAATATAACAATAATAAGAAAGAGGCCAAGAAGATCATGTATCAATGGAGGGCCAAGAATAGTACATACACAACTTCTACCAAGTTACCAATGTACTTGTACAAATTTGACTTTGATGAGGAATATTAGTATATGGTTGCCTTGTTGAGTAGGATGATTGGCAGAAGGCATGTTGGGAACATTGAGAATTGGATTTATGGGATCATCCAGATGGTATTATATTTAGAAAACAAGCCTCTCTGGGCCAAGATCATCAGTGATTGCTTAGATGAGGGGATGAGGAGGCTGGGTGGTAAGGCTTGTATATTTTATATGACCTCCTATGTTATTTATGCCTATGCTTTCATAGGAACATTTGATGCCCTACAAACAATGGGCAAAGTTAGAAATAGTACTAGCGATGTGAACATTTGGGACCATTACCCACAATTACAGAGAAGAGTATTCCTCTAGAATTACAAATTGGTAAATGATGCAGTTTCTATGTATCTGGTCAGAACCATGGAGGAGGACAGAACCAAGAGATTGAGCATGGAGGCTCAAGCCATTATATATAAGCATTGGGCTTGTTTTATCAAATTCCCCACCTTTTCATACATAAGAATAGAAGGATTTGAGGGGCAGCCCCTCATGTTGCCAAGATACCCCACTGATAGGGTCACCTTAATAGAATTTGTTAGACAAATACCAACTTCAGTTGAAGCTCATTTGGAGCAGAAGAAGATTCCTCCAATGTTGTTCCCAGTATACATGGGCTAGTACATATGCTCCAATAGACAGAGCATCGAGGATGCTATTGGAGGGTTAAAGCTCATGTACTTGCAGCCATTTCCTATAGCCAGGTCATATGACCCATATGGCAGCATGCAGAAGTTATTAGGAAAACAAATACATCAAAAACATCTTGAAGATTTTTGGACTAATTGTGATGATGAACAAGAAGTGAGGAGAAGGAAATATCAAAGGTTCACACTCAATCAGATCCAGACCTTTGACTGCATTCCAGTGCCTGCACAATTGCATAATGATGATGGGAAAATAATGTCAAATGAATATGAAGATAAGGTGTATAATGACACCATTTCAGCCACTGATCTGACACAACTAGAGGAGACCTCATTGGACCAAATAATGCAAGGGGTCATCTAGTTGACCCAAAGTTGGGTAAATAATGAGATTACTAAATTAAAGAAGAAGGGCATGGCCCTCATAGTTGATAATAAAATGAAAAGACAAGAGATATTAGATGAAGAATATGATGATTTTCTCATTGAAAAGAGGAAATCTAATGGAGAGAGACTACCTGTTGAAGAACAAAAGCCACCAAGCAAGGGCAAGAAGGTTAAGCCTGAATAGTAGGGGTGATTATTAAGAGGCTTCCATCAAAAGGTGATGGGGCATCAACATCTGCACATTCATCTACGTCACAACCACCCCTTGATAAACAAAAAACCAAGAGGATAATAAAGCCTGTTCCTGAGGTTACAGAGAGACAAATAGAGAATGAGCCTTTGCAGGATGAACTAGAGAAAGGAAATCCCTTGGAGGAAGAACAATTGGATCAGGGACCTAAAGATGATTTATTAATAACAAGAAGAGAAAGGAAGTGCTACAAACACCACTACCAAAGAAACAAAGGACAACAATGAGAGGAAACGTCAGCACTGATCCTATCCTATTAAGGGGTGCTGGTGGTTTAACTTTTATGAGAGAACTACAGCATGAGGTCCCCATTCTTGAAATAATTTAATTTAAAACTAAGAAAGTTGAAGAGCAAACAAAAGAGGTACATATGGCTAGTAAAGAGTCCCCCTTTCCTCTTGATGACACTATAGAATTGTTAGATGATGAGGTGGTTCAGGATGTGGTTTCTCAGCATATGGAGACCTTAATTGCTAATACTAAGATGACCCCTCATGGGACTCCAATGGCTCAAAAGGTGACTAGCCAAGAGAAAGATGAAATGGATGAAATAGAACAAGATAACCCTGAAGAAGTAGCTCAACAAATAGGGCTAGCTAATTTGGTAGAGCAGGTTACTAGTCCTGCAGTGATAGATTTAACTTAATAGGGTGATATGGATTAGAACAAGGATAATGATCAGCCTTGGGAGCCTAAAGAAGCTGAAAATACATTGCATACAGAGACTGATGATATGGCACTTGATCAAGGCAAGGGTCAAGATAATGCACCCATAGGACAAGGACAATCAGAGGCATAGCTTCAGAATAAGGGTGATCAAGATATGCCAGATAAAGGTGCTGATCAATACCAAGGACTTTCTTCATCACATAATGAAAGAGGTGATCAAGGAAATAGTCCAGGACAAGAAGAGAAGTTAGTTGAGAAAGAGGTAAGCTTGGAAGAAGTTAATACATCTAAGGTTGAAAAGCAGAGTTTACCACAAGGTGGAGCTCTAGAGAAGGAAATAGAGGATGTGACCAAGGGTGATCTGAGTGATCCCCAAGGTCAGAATACATAGTCTTCTCAAGAGACCAATGTACCACAAGATGAGAAAAAGGAAAAAGCTCAAGAAACTCCTAAGGAGAATCTACAAGAAGAGGTGCAAGATCAAGGTATGCATACTTTACAAAATCCTCCACCTTAGAATGAAATCCTTCAATCAAAGTTACCTCAAAAAGATCCCCCTCATGAGAATTTACATGAGGAAGAAATAAGAAAAGAAAATTCACCATTGAGGGTAGGGCTTGATACATAGTGTTGGTGTGAACACATAATTCACACATGTTAAGTTGACTTAGTGAGTCTTCTAGATGTCTAGGTGTTTCTAGTTGTGTGTTGAGTTGTTGATAGTTGGAGTGAGTTATCTTATCCTCCACATGTGCAATTAGTTATCATCCTCTAATTGGCACATGTTGTAGGAATATCTCCACCTTTCACTCCACCCTTCTAGCTCTCACCTTGCCTTTATAAGCAAGGCTCTCTCATTGTATTTCATATGACAGTCTAATACAGTTGCTCCATTGTTTTAGCATCTTCTCTTGTCATCTTTGTGTGGAAGGTTGTTTTGATTGTAGGTGATCCTAGCTTGCTGAGTCACATTGACTCTTACATGGTATCAGAGCCAAATCTACAATTTTCTTCCCTCATTTGAGAGTTTTTTGCTTGGAGCATCTTGGAGCGAAACAGACATCACCATTGTGATCATGAGTCTGTATAGATCAGCTATTCATTCGCTAAATTCTGTCATAAAAAAATTTGGCAAAATTTTATTTGCCCCTAGACCCTAGGCAAAAATTTCGTACGGCCCTATCTATGTCAGATCAATGCCAAGCCTGCATCAACATACCCTCTGCTGCTGGCGACATCAACATTCTTTTCGTTGGCAACCAAGCACAGGCATCAGTTGCGGATTTGACTAATTCTTTGTTGGTCAACCCTCAAACGGCAGCATCTCTGGTGGATCCCTTGAATTTTGTTTAATAGCGGTCTTTAGATCTTGCATTATCTAGCAGTCAGCAGGCATATCTCCCATACCACCCGATCAAAGTTTTCCTGGTTAGAATCTTCGAATGCATCAACATTTTTTGGTTTGGCAGTTAGCTTGCAATTATTCTGTAGCTCTTGCAATTAGTCCGCAGGTTATTCACCAAGCACAATCTGTGTGGAGATTTACATACGTGGCCTACAGTATAAAGAATTTGCAATATATCAGTGAATTTGTGCCGGGAAGTTTCTCAGTGGTTAAATCTGCAGTCCATAGTCTATCAACCAAGCATATAGTCTTCTGATAGAAGTTTTTTGCTTGGAGCATCTCAGGGTCTGAAGCTTGCCTGAAGAAGCTTACCATGTGAAAGAACTTGAAAAGATAGGCAAGTTTGCTTTTTACATCACCCTAAAATTCACTAAAATAAGGAAGTTATGTATGGTCAATGTTCTAGTCAAACCTGATCTTCCAGATGGGGTGATATTCCAAATATCACCCCCATATTTGTAATATCACCCCTTCATCTAAATATCACCCTGATATTTGTAATATCACCCCTTCGTCCAAATATCACCCCGATATTTGTAATATCACCCTTTTGTCCAAATATCACCCTGATATTTGTAATATCACCCCTTCGTCCAAATATCACCCCAATATTTGTAATATCACCCCTTCATCCAAATATCACCCCGATATTTGTAATATCACCCCTTCATCCAAATATCACCCTGATATTTGTAATATCACCCCTTCATCCAAATATCACCCCGATATGACGATGACGCCATCCAGTCACATTTCAATAAGGCCCGTCCATGATGGTGACATCACCATCATATCCCTCATAAGGAGAGGTATACAAAGGCTGATTCAAAAGGTAGGGGCCCACATTGTATGTAGATCTAGGTGCATATTCAGGGGGTGATTTCAAAGAGGAGTTTAAGCACCAAAAGCAGAGGTACATGATCTGGATTTGCATATTTCGCTGAAGGGACATTTTAGCGACCATTTTGGGGTAGATGCAGATATTTCTTGCATTCATTGCTGCACAAAGAGGAAGCAACTCGCATTGATAATCAGAAAGTATCTCTCCACTACCTAGTTTTAGACACTACATACAGTCATGGTTGAGGATAGACACGCAAGCTACTTGCATTTAATACCAAAATATCTTCCACCATTTTAGGGGAGTAGATTAATGATGCAGCTGCTTGCATTGAAGACTAAAAATATCATCCATCTGTATCAGTTCCAGATTTTTTGACACCATTACTTATGCAGTTGGGACGTCCTTTCAGAGGAGATATTTTCTGGTGGCAGCTCTCTGAGCAAATTTTGTAGCCGACTTAGGTTAAGTTGAACTGCTATATAAGCTGAGGCTTATGATGTAAATAGGGTTGGAAATTTTTTGGTATCCTGGTCTTTCTGTTTCCAAACAGAGTTTTCATATACTATAACCTTGCCTTTCATTGGATATATGCAAGTTATTTTACCTCATTTGTTGATTTTCCAGTTCTGTGTGAATCTGCATGAGGTTATCCATGAACATTCTATTCCTCTCATAATCAGGTAAGGAAGCCAGCTTTCTCTGGACATCTGATCTCTCTGTGCAAGGTCCCATACCTTGAGATCATTCCCATTGTGTCATTGGAATGCTTGGAATCCTTCCAAGCAGGGTGCAATTTCCTGTGACAATAGTTTCTAGCACGCCTAATAGGACAGTACAACTTTTATTGCTAGTTTTGATATGCAGCCAGTGATTTTCAGACATGTAAGTGTATACACCTAAAATTGGCTCAGGTTGAATTAAGTAAATATTTTGATATTTATCTTAATTCTTATTTCCTTCTATCAATTAAATAAATATTATAAGTTTATTTGATTGATTCATTATCCTACAATTAAATAAAATTATTTTATTTAATTAAATTCCCTAAATTCTTCTAATGTCTCAAGTCCTAAAATCCACCTCACAAAATCCACCTCATCAATCCACCTCATCTCTTCCACCTCACCATGTTTCACATGTAATTAAATATTCTTAATATCCTCTATTATCCAAAATAAATCTTTAATTCAATTATCCTCCACCAAATTGAATATTTAATTTAATGTTCCCCACTAGCCTTCACCAATTGAATATTTAATTCAATGTTCCCCACTAGCCTTCACCAATTGAATATTTAATTCAATGTTCCCCACTATCCTCCACCAATTGAATTCTTAATTCAATTGTTCCCCACTATCCTCCACCAATTGAATTTTCAATTCAATTGTTCCCCACTATCCTCCACTCTTCCCAAAAATAAATTTTTAACTCATCCACTATCCTCCACTCTTCCCAAAAAATAAATTTTTAATTCATCCACTATGAATAAAAGATTCACTTTTATTCCTAGCCATTGATCTCATCTTTTGATCCTCACCCTTCATTAGCTTTTTAGAAAATCTATAAATAAGACTCCTCTCTAAGCAATTAGGAGGGACTTCTTTCAGGTATCCTTACCATGTCTAATTTCTTCTAGAAACTTCATTCTCGCATCCTTATCATGCCCACATTCTTCTCAAATCTCCTCATTCTAGCCATTCTCATATCATCCTCCATCATTAGTATGTTGAAGCTCATCTTCAATCACACAAAGTATCATAGCCATTTCTCTTTGTCATCTTGAGGAATTGAAGCAAAGAAGCAAGCTCCCTGAGGGCCCATCTCCATCATTCAAGATCAAGAAAGAATAGGTGAGCAATGGAAGCCGCAGGGTAAAGGTTGTAAGTATCTCTTCGTGGTTATTTATCCTTCTTCCTTCATTATTTCATTGTTGTTTGGGTTTTATTGTTCTTTATTGATCAAATCTATTTCATTGTCTTAGAAGTTTTGTTGCAGGATACAGGTGTTTCAAAGAACACTCAGGCATCAAATCTCACAAACGGCCTCCTACGCGCAAAATCGAGCTCACCGTTGAGTCTAGGAGGCTCCGGAGGTAAGAAATCACCTATCATTTCTCTAGTTTTGGCTATTTGAAAATTTTTGAAAATTTTTTTTACATCTCAACTTTTTTTTTTTTTACAAAAAAAAAATATTAAGTAAAAAAAAAGAAAAATTCATTGCATTGGGTGTCATTTGTTTTTTTATTTCTAACATTTTCATTTTAAAGAAAATACAAAAAAATAAAAATAAAAATAAAAATAAAAAAATTGTTGGGGCTCTGCCCACGCAGGCCCCCACTAACCCCCATCCCTCCCCATCCCTCCCGACCCCCATACTCCCCACAAGCCCTACCTGCACTACCCCCTTCCCCCCCAGATCCCCAGGCCTTCGGCCCTCCCCCGTCCCCTGAACCCCTGCCTCCCCCAAACCCCCACACCCTCTCCCCCCTACGTACCACCTATCCCCAGGCCCGCGGCCTCCCTCCCCCCGGCGCAACAAAACCTGACCCCCTTCCCTTGCAGCCTAACCTCCCTCTACCTCCCCACAACCTCCTTTACCCCAATCCCTCCCCACAGCCTCCCTTACCCCGATCCCTCCCCACCTCCCTATGCAGCCCTTCTGCCGTCGCCCTCCCTTCGGCCTCCCCCTTTCCCCCTGTGACCTCCCCTCCCCGCAGCCTCCCTTACCCCGATCCCTCCCCACCTCCTTGTACAGCCCCCTTTCTGCTACCTCTCCTATTCCCTCCCTTCAGCCTCTTCACACCCCTGCCCACCGCGCCACCCGATCCCCAGTCCCCAGTTCAGCCTCCCTCATCACTGCCCACGCCGCACCGCCACCCAGCCCTTGCTGCTCCACGCCGCTACCATCCCTCTGTCCTCACACCACCTCTATTGCTCTACTACTCTGCCAACACCTCTGCCTGCCACCACCGCCATTTCACCACCCCACCTCCTCCAGCCACACCCCACACACACCAAAAACAAACCAAAAAACAAAAGTCACTTAATACAAAAAAAAAATAATTTTTTCAAAGGTACTTAGCCCCTAGTCACATGGATGACCAGGGGTCTATTTAAAACCTCTACATATAACCTTAACTACTAGAAAGAAGACCGTCACATGTGACCACAACTGGCGAAAACCGTTAGCAATTAATGTTCAGTGTCCAGACCTCTTGTGCCTCCTACATGTCAAAAGAGGCTATTTTTTTCAAACTCACACAACTTTTGTATACGAAGTCAAAAATTCGCAAACAAGGACTCATCGGAAAGAGGACTCAGTGATCTTTGCAGTTGTGAAGAAATTTTTAGGTGACTATACAATTTTACCCATTTTCTTTGCAGTCAAAGTCAAACCTACTTCAAAACATCACATGCTCATATCTTTTGCAAATTTGATCCTTTTTTAGCGAATTTTTTTTTCAAATTGCATGGAATTTCATGTAGAATCTGTTTATAAACTTATTTTTTCTATATCACTTCATTTTTTATCATATTTTATTAGATTAATGATTTTCACATAGCAATATCCTATGCTAGTCTATTGGTTTCTTTTCGATTTTGGTGACTTGTAGGGACATCATACAAGGTTGGCACAACATCAGGATCAGAAAATATAGCAATTTGGATAGCAAAAACATTCTGAGTACATTCATTCTAATCATTCATCTTCAATCTTATTTTCATCACACACTTCAATTTGGGCTTCTAAAATGAACATTGATTGATCATCACATATCAAATTGAGCATAAAATCAACCAGTGTCTTCCATTCACATCTTGATTTGGGCTCTAAAAATAACTAGTGTCATCATTGTTTGGTGAATTTGTATGCAATTAGGGGTGTGTATTCTCTTCTCATGTGCTTCGTGTAATCTTGAGAATCAAAAACACCACTTATCCATTCAATTTTCACACACACATTTCAATTTCTTAAGGGTTAATTTACAACTGCAAGTGTGAATCAAGTGTGTGTGTATGCTCTCTCCTCACATCGTAAGGTGATCTTGGAGATCAAAAACACTTCACTTAATTTGCTATTGTCTACCCTTTCTTAGGAGGCCTGCTAGGGGATTTCATCACCCCTGGGGACGACCTCATTCGAGGCTGAATCGAAAGACACCCTCATTGAAATCAGAATCTTGTCACTCTTGGCTAAGCCCCAAAGAACTTTCTACCTTTGGGAAGTGAAGGTGAAGGGTGGGTTACCCCCTTCTCCCAGCTGTGTGACAAGATTTCACTTTCAATACCTAGTCAACCTCATGTAAACATCGTCCAAACCTAATTGGCCATACCTTACATCAAACTAGACATTAGGGCATGTTGATGTGTCTTCCACGTGTGCTTGTTTATTAATCAGCATATTCTTTAAAGTCAACATTCAAAGTTGTTTATGTGTATTGCGTGAGTGAATCATGTTTGTACATTTGTGATCATTGCCAAATCAAGTTAAACACCAAACACATAAGACAAGTCATTCAACTCATTCTTCCAAGCACACTTGTCTCAACTTGTGAGCATTTGCACTCTATTACAGATGCCTTTACTACTACTTATCCAAACTAGTAAGCTTTTCTAGTCTTGTGTCAATGACAAACTAATTAGAATATCGTGATCAAAAACTCCAATATCTACGATTGCAAATAAACTTAGGTCCCTTACCCCAAGATTGTATAGCAATTATTCAACAAATCGACGTCATACAACAAGAACTAAAAAGCTTGCAAGCTGCACAGGCCAGTACTAGCTATGCCTCACCCCAAAATCATATCTCTTTTTCCCATATGCATGACAAGGAAACCGCCACCTCAAGAGGGAAATCGTATACCACTTTGGCTCCTAATCCTCCTTCACCATATCCTAAAACACATATCCTAAAGCATACCAGTCCTACACCAACACCGCCATCTAGTTCCTCAGATTTTAAATGGCACACCAAAAAAGAATCAGATTTGTGGTGGGAAAAAACTTTTCCAGATTTATACAATGCAAGAAAAGCTAGGGAGAAAGCCAAATCCACTCATCCATCCCCTCATCCATCTACCCATACACCTGCGATGGATGTGATCCAAGGACTACTAACAGAAAGTAAACCATGTCCCCAAACTCTCATCCTTGGCCTTACCAAAGATTTTTCTAATGTCTTGTCAACGCCTACAACCCCTTCATGTCATCCACAACCCCTTGAGCTTCTCAAAGAGCCTTCTACCATGCACCAGAGTCAAGGTCCATCACACCCTCATGTTGTTGACCAAGAGCCTATCCAAGAGCCCTCAATCAACATTATTAGCCCTTCAAGCCCATCATGTGACCAACAAGCCATCAAGTCTATTCAAGAGTCTCCTATTATGAATCCAAGTCAAGAGTCATCATGTTCTCATGTTGTTGACCAAGAGCCTATCCAAGAGCCTTCCACTTCCATTCAAGCAACCCAAGAGGTATGTCAAGAGTTTAATCCTAAGCGTGTGGAAATATTAAGCCCTAGTCCAACTCAAGATCAAAACACTTTCATGCAACCCATCCATAACCTTTACCTGTTCTACGATCAAGATATGCCCTATGAAGAGGATGTCCTTGAACAACTTGATCCCATACCCATCCATGAGCCACTTGATCCTATCCATCTCCCAACAACCATTCATGAGCAAGCTATCCAAATTCAACCCATCCATAACATTTACCTTCTTTATGATCAAGATAATATCTATGATGAAGAAGCTATCCATGAGCACCTTGATCCTATCCATAATCCTCTATCCATCCATGAGTGAGATATCCAAATTAGTCCTAGTCATCTGTCATCAAGTCCTATCCAGAATGAGCAAACATCCACTTGTCATGATGAGACACTTGCCTCCCAAGCAAGCGTAGAAGATCAAACCAGTAATACTCCTCTGCCATCTGTTATGGACCAAGTGGCAAATCTTGCACCATATATCCTTGGTCTTACTACCTTCATGCATGAATGTTCTTTCTTAGAACACCAATGAGCATTATCCACTATCTCGCCTTCTCCATCCAATAAACAACATGTGTCTAGTGTTCCACCTACACATAATCCTGTTGTCCACCACATACTCCAGAAGATGAACTATCAAGGTAAAGGCTTAGGCCTTCATGAACAAGGTATTTTGGAACCTATCCATGTCAATGTTCTTCCACCTTCATACGGCCTTGGATACATACCCCAAGTTGCACAAACTCAAGATGTTGGTACTTCCTCCACTCCTCATAAGTCTACCACTTTCCATCGCAAATACTATCATATCCCCAAAACATATGTCGCCATTCCACCTCCATCATCCTACAATTGTCAAAAGCATGTGACCATACACCTTCCACCATCTAATCTCCCTCCACTACTTCCAACTCCTAATATCTCACCATCCAATCTCCCTCCGCTACTTCCAACTCCTAATATCCCACCATCCAATCTACCTCTACTACTTCCAACTCCTAACACCTCTCCATGCTTTTTACCCCCACTTCTTCCAACACCCTATCCATACCTCTATAAATCCTCTAAATATCCCAATCATAGCTAGCAAACACACATATGGTCTAAACAAGGAGCTTTCACCAACCTCACTTCTACCATCCCACGGGGATTCAATGACAAATATGTGGATGCCTCTACCTATAAAGTCAAAAATCCTAAGAGTCCTCATGACCTAGGATATAAAAGCCAAGAATCAAAGCATTATCCACATCAAAAGCTGCATACACCCATACACCTCAATGCTAAATTGAAAAAGGTTTGGGTCCCCAAGCAACAAATGATTATTCCAATAGCTGCACAAAAGCTGTATACACCCAAACCCCTACCTTCACAAGTACTATCTAAAAGAAAAATGGTTTGGGTACCCAAGCAAAAAGCCCTAAAGTTACATGAGGCATCCACCTCTCAAGAATCTCAACCATCCACTTTCTCCCATTCCATCCATAAGTTTGAAATTCTTCCATCCCACATGGCAAACAAAAATCAGAAAAATACTAAGTCTATGTGGGTCCATAAATTCCTAAATCATTCATCCACAAGCAAAAGTCTCTGTTGCCTCCTACACTACTTTCCCATCACCAACTTCAATGTTTACCATGGTATGTGCAATCGTTGGTCATGATTCCCTTCCATTCCACAACATTTTCATATACCTCCATCTCCCCTTCCTTCTACTACTATCCTACATATCTTCCTCATCCTATGGTCCATTCTTTTGCATAAAACCTTCCTTCCATCTTTGGATAAGTCCTTCTGTATGCCACATCATCATCCACTATCGCACCTTCCATAATCCACTATCTACCTACACCATCTCACTTTCATACAATCCCCTACCAACATTTGTGAGAACACTTGACATTGTCCATGCAACGATATCTATGTAGCAGGACTATCAACTTTCAAGGAACTCAATACTTGAGTCTTTCCATATCCACCTTCTCCTATCTAAATATTCAAAAACAAAAAAAAACAAAAAATGAAAAAAGTAAAGAGAAATCCCTTCATCCAATGGTGAAAACTTGGCAAACAGGCACCTTGTATAAGTACCGTGATGAAAACCTAGCAAACAGGCGTCATGTGTAAAGTTGATCTTCTATGTCACCTACACTGGGGGCACCTTGTCTCATCAGCATATCACTCTTCTCCTACCAGTTTCCTTTCATACCATTTTCTATCCTGTCCCGTCCATCCATCCAAACTTCCTTTCCTCTATTCTTTGGTCTTGATAAAGATTGGGGGCACAATGTTGACAAATGTTCTAGATGTCTCTTAACATACCTTATCCCTCCATACCATACAGATCATTCATTATCCTCTCATCCTCCTATCGTCATTAGCATTGTCATGAACAATCCTACGTATTCTACCTACAATGGGGCATGTTACACTTCTATGACATAGTCCTTGGAGATCACATCCTTGTTTCCTTCTATCCACTATTGCCCATCATCATAACCATCTATATCTACTATCTTCCATCCATCTACATATCTGTGGTGGCTCCTTGTCATCAGTATTGTTTGTTCCATATCTATCCCATGTCATGTCTCTTTTTGATCCATATCTAATCCATGTATGTTCCATATCATGTCTCATCTGATCCATATCTTGGGTCCATTAGGGTTATTGTCAAACTACGTCGCCTCTAAGCAATCACGTAGGTAAGGCCATTATCAATGCACCTCCGAGGCTCCACTTCCCTATCCATCTCATATCTTGTCATCTATCCTCTAGTCCATCCATGGTCCAAGTCCTGAACTACGTCGCCTATGAGCTATCACGTAGGCAAGGCCATTATCAATGCACCCCCGAGGCTCCACTTTCCCTATTCGTCCCATGTCTAGTCCTTCTATCTGTCTGAGTCTGCTCCACTTTCCCATCCATCCCATGTCTTGTCGTCCGTCCTGCTACCCATCCGTGTCTGTACCTTTCTCTAGACAAGCGCATGCAGCAAAGCAGGCTTCCCAACACAGCAAAAATCATGATGCAAAACATCAACCTATCCAAGGCAAAACAGAGCACCATACTGAAACACTCAAGCTAAATCTCATATCAATTATGGCAAAAAGACACATCTAAATGCAAGAATGTTTTGTGTTGGTTAGATTAAGAGTCTTGATTTATGCTATCATGCCTTTCTATGCTACTCAAGGATGCCAAAAGCTAGAGATGCTATGATGGGGGCATGATTATTTTCTTTGTCTGCTGCTTGTGGATTAAACATTAATAATGTGACGACTTTTGTCTAACGACATGATCAGCAAAAGATCATCAAGGACTCCAAGGTCTAAACATGAAAAGGGGCAATCCTTATCTGTTGAAAAATGCAAGAAATACTTAGGTCATCTAGATTCATTTTTGACTAGATGCTTGTATTAACTTGCTATATCAAAATCCATGTAAGTAATACTCAGGTCATCTCGGTCTAATTATACCTAGATGCTTGTATTTTCTTACAACATAATAAAGCCCAATGATGAAAGCACTCAAAATACTTTCTATATCAAGGTGACAAATATCCATATCCATACCGTATCCAACTACACTTCATATCTATTTCCATATCCATACCGTATCCAATTACAAGTCTATCCTTAATCCATGCCAATCAAGTCAAGTCAATCTTGTCAAATGATCCAATCATAATTAATAGTCTTGATCCTTGTCCGGTCATAAACCATATCAATCAGTCATAACTATCCTTCATGTTGCTTTAGGGATACATCACTCCCCGCCATGACAACACTGTTGTATATCGTTATCATATCAAATGTCTTAGACAGGATGTTGTATTGTTGAAACCAGACCCGAAGTCTTATACGACATACTTCATTCTTGAAACCAGACATCATTGACCTATATCATTGGTTTACTGCTCAATAGGGGCACTACTCTGTTTGTTCCTGTATCATTTTTGCATACTTGCTTACTTGCTTGTGTGTGTCATCTTTTTATCTTGCATTCCATATCATTCATCCCTTTCTTCTACATCCAACCATTTCATCTCCTGTCAACCTATCTCATCATGAGATTGTCCATCTCATGCCTTCTACCTTCTCCCCATCCAATCTCCCGAGGGGGCATCCTATCATCATAACCTGTACTAGGGGCAAACTGGGGCATGTATCATTATCAGACTATTTATTCTTTGAAACAACGTGATAAAACACATTGCTTCAAAGAGGGGCAAAATGTATACACCTAAAATTGGCTCAGGTTGAATTAAGTAAATATTTTGATATTTATCTTAATTCTTATTTCCTTCTATCAATTAAATAAATATTATAAGTTTATTTGATTGATTCATTATCCTACAATTAAATAAAATCATTTTATTTAATTAAATTCCCTAAATTCTTCTAATGCCTCAAGTCCTAAAATCCACCTCACAAAATCCACCTCATCAATCCACCTCATCTCTTCCACCTCACCATGTTGCACATGTAATTAAATATTCTTAATATCCTCTATTATCCAAAATAAATCTTTAATTCAATTATCCTCCACCAAATTGAATATTTAATTCAATGTTCCCCACTAGCCTTCACCAATTGAATATTTAATTCAATGTTCCCCACTAGCCTTCACCAATTGAATATTTAATTCAATGTTCCCCACTAGCCTCCACGAATTGAATTCTTAATTCAATTGTTCCCCACTATCCTCCACCAATTGAATTTTCAATTCAATTGTTCCCCACTATCTTCCACTCTTCCCAAAAATAAATTTTTAACTCATCCACTATCCTCCACTCTTCCCAAAAAATAAAATTTTAATTCATCCACTATGAATAAAAGATTCATTTTTATTCCTAGCCATTGATCTCATCTTTTGATCCTCACCCTCCATTGCCTTTTTAGAAAATCTATAAATAAGACTCCTCTCTAAGCAATTAGGAGGGACTTCTTTCAGGTATCCTTACCATGTCCAATTTCTTCTAGAAACTTTTTTCTGGCATCCTTATCATCCCCACATTCTTCTCAAATCTCCTCATTCTAGCCATTCTCATATCATCCTCCATCATTAGTGTGTTGAAGCTCATCTTCAATCACACAAAGTATCATAGACATTTCTCCTTGTCATCTTGAGGAATCGAACCAAAGAAGCAAGCTCCTTGAGGGCCCATCTCCATCATTCAAGATCAAGAAAGAATAGGCGAGCAATGGAAGCCACAGGGTAAAGGTTGTAAGTATCTCTTTGTGGTTATTTATCCTTCTTCCTTCATTATTTCATTGTTGTTTGGGTTTTATTATTCTTTATTGATCAAATCTATTTCACCCTTTACAGTAAGAGGTTAAACTTGCATATTTAGTGACTCACACTGAGGAAGAACAAGTAGATTAGTTCTACTAATACATTTTTATGAGAAAGATTCAAACCAGGAGTTCAAGTACATTTGACTACTTGCAACTATCTCCACCTAGAAGGCAGAGTAGAGCTACAATAAGGACTCCTGTTTATAAAAGGATATAGTCAACTCCACCAAATTTTAGACCAGTTGTCTCTGTAGTCCCTGTAGAAACTCAACCAAATCTACCCCTAGCTGTTCAGATGGAAAGAAATTAGCCATTCGTGACTTTTGATGGGGACAGCCCATTAAACATAATAGTACATGATGTTATAGCCATGGCATCTTTGAAGAATCTACCCTATTTTACATGAGAAAATCAAACTACCCCTATTGAGCACATTAGAGACATAGCCTCTCTATGTGGTGTACATCATGTCACCCAAGAAAATGTAGCCATCAGGTTGCTGGCTACCTCATTTAAGGGGAAATCTTTGCAATGGTTCAGAAGTCTACCAGTGCAGACTATAGGAACCTGGGATGATCTAAGAGAGAAGTTAAACAAGCAATTCCAAGATAAATCAAATAACCTGTCATTGGTTAAACAGATGACTACTATAAAGAGGGCTCCCTAGGAGCAAATGATGGATTTCAACTTCAGATTCTAGAAGACATGGGACAGAATCCCTTCCATGGTAAGACCCCTAGCTGAATATGCATTCTTGTATTTTTTGAAAGCCCTAAATAGTGATATTTTAGTAATGATACAATCATTAAGAGGTACTAGTTTACTTGATGCTTATGAAATAGCTATTAGAGTAGAGAACAGTTTGATTCAGGCTAGAAAAATAGCACCTAGACCTCCAGTGCCCATCTTTCCTAAGATTCAGGCTTCAATGCCATTGCTAATCCCATATTTTTCTATTGTACCTATAGTAGCAGCATTACCAAGCACTGCCAATTCTAAACCAGCTACCTCTAGTTCATCTCAAGAGCTGAAAGAGATCAAAAATAGCTAACAAAAAATAGAGAATATTCTACAGACTTTTAGGAATGAGCTAGTAAACATTAAAAAGTAGAAATCCTAGAATAGACAGCCTTATCAGCCACAACCTCAAGGGCAACATAAGCCTTTTCAAGGCCAAAATCAGCCTTACCAAGCTAACAGGCCACCTTATCAGAGCAACTACCAAGGTGCCAGGCAAAATGTGAATCAAAGGCCTTTTCAGCCTTATAATCTGGCACCTATTAATGTAGTAAGGGACCTGGTCTCTGCTTAGAACAACCTTGCAACTGAGTATAAATGGTGCTATCCATGCAATCAACCACACAGTCAAGCAACCTATTCAAATGGAGTGATAAATCAGGCTTTAATGGTGTAAAATGTGGCAGTCTCACAGTCAAACACACCAAATAATGGAGCTACGCAACAATAAGAGCAACCTCAGAATGATTCTGCCTTCATAAATTGGCAAGAAGGTGAATTCTGTGGTGTAAACAACGATAATACAAGAGCCAAGAAGAGGGGTTATGAGATAGACCAAGCAAAAAATAAAGGAAAAGGACTTGTTGATGCTTCTACATTCCATGTTCCCCACATTTTACAAAGAAACACTTCAACAACAACAAGGGAAATGCCTCATTTGCAGGCTGATACTGTTGCTACAAAATCAAATTAGAAGGTAAGTGTCATTCCACCTTTCAATATTATTGAAAATATGAAGAAGATCAATGTGACAATGTCCATGTGGGATTCCCTAGCCATCCCTGGCAAAAAGAAGATGTTGCAGTCTGCCTTATCTGATTTGAAAGTATCTAATGATACAACTATAGACCCAAAAAGGGTTGTCCTTACCAATTCATCCCAGGATAACAGCAAATAGCCCAACAAAAGTGACAAACCACTCCCATTTTATGTATCATTGATAATTGGAGACAAATTCGTACATAATTGCATGGTGGATAGTGGAGCAAGTAGTTCTGTGATGCCTAAGCATATTGCAGACCAATTAGGGCTCAAGTACCAGCCCCTTGAGAAGGGTGTACTCCAATTGGATGGCACAACTATTAATAATGTGGGTGTGATAAAAGACCTAGGTCTCACTCTATATAATTGTCCCAATATTTCCATTTTCTAGGAGGTATTCATCATAGATTTGCCTCCTTATTTTGCCATGTGCTTATCAAGAGAATTTACTGCCAAGATAGGAGGATATTTATCCTTAGACTGGTCCCACATGTTTTTTAGGACCAGATATGGCACCAAAGTAACTCTAAAATCTGAATTGCTTTCAAATCATCACATAGAACCTTACACATCAAGTGTTGTTAATACAAGTTGTATTATTTCTGATGATCCTAAATTAGTTGCTGCTCAAGAACTACAAGCTGAAAGCATACCAGAGGTACTCTTAAGGGAGTGGGCCTTAGAAAATAATGTGGATGATTCTAAAGGACACATCCAAGAAACTGGTATGGGGGTTTACATACTGCATGAACCTGAAACAAGAATACCAAGCCTTGTAAAGGATGCAGAACATCAGATAGAGCAACATAATGAAGTATGGAAAATCTACTTTGATGGCTCAAGGAGTAGGAATGGATCCAGTGGTGGTGCAATGCTTGTATCTCCACAAGGTGAAAGATACTATTCTTCTTTCTATTTTTGCTTTGCATGTACAAATAACAGTGTTGAATATGAAGGATTAGTCCAAGGTTTGTAGTGGGCAAGAAAGAGGAAAATAGGCTATGTGCAGGTCTATGGTGATAGTGAACTCATTGTGAATCAGGTAAGAGGAATCCATCTTACAAAAAATGATGTTCTTAAATGCTATAAACATAGGGTATGGGATATGCTTGAAGAGTTTGAAGCTTTCAACCTGATCTCTATTCCAAGAAATTAGAACTATCATGTTGATAGGTTAGCTGCAATTAGGGCTTAGTTTGACATCCCCAGTGATATTCAAAGGGAGAAGGTACAACCTCATGTAAAAATAGTTGATAGGCCCTCTATCCCTAATAATAACATTCATTGGCAAGTTTTTGAAAGTGATGAGTAGATCCTATGTTTCTTGCTAGAAGAAGATGATTTTTTTGCAATAAATCAGGATAAGCTCAAACAACAATATGGCAATGATCAAATTGTTTAGTTGAGAACAAACAAGCTACCCAAGGGACTAGTAACCTTGGAGTCTATTTTTAGCACAGATGATCAGCTTAAGAAAACAAAGACTAGCATGCAGGTAAAGGAGGAACATTATGCGGAACTAGAGATTTTCAAAGGTAAACTTCTTAAAATTGGTAAAATCTACTCAGCTGAGGACAGAAGAGCTTTTATTGCTCTCTGTCAAGAATTTGAAGATGTGTTTGCCTAGGATTACTCAAACCTAAAGGGGTTCGACCCTCAGATTGCCCAACACACCATAGAGCTAGAATCAGATATTAAACCTATTGATAACTGAGAGGGGGGGGGTGAATCAGTTATCCTAATTATTTCCCTTATTGAACTTTCCTCTTAATTGAAGCAGCATAAAATCAAACACAAAACATTAACCATGAAATAAGAAACACATGACACAGTATTTTGACGTGGAAACCCTGTTAAGGGAGAAAACCACGGGGTGATTAACCCAAGAATTATTCTCTGTTAGAAGAATAGGAAATTACAAAAATGGCACTTGCCAAGTAGGGCTCACTGCCCGAGTACACTGCTCACAAGAGGCCCACTGCCTACAAGAAGACACACTGTCTACAAAGTGATGAGAATCACAGTCTTGAACTGATTGGGAGCATCTGCATATGCTGGAGTTCAGTTCCGGTTAGGCTCAGTACACTGATCTGCTGCACTTCATCTTTCCTCTGTTCTTTATTCTGCTATCTTTCACATACCGGATCCTTTTTGCTACCTCTGCTCTTTCTCTGGACTTATTCGCATATCTCACTACACACACTTCACACTTCACAACTAAATCCATCCTCTATATATATCCGCACAAGTAATTTCATCACCTTTCTAGTCGGCATCCGGAACAGTCTAGTTTCTTATAAACTTTCATTCTGTCGGCTGAATCCTTCCTCACCAAGCAATGCGGATCAAGCATATACTTGTAGATATCATTAATCATGTCGGCCAAACATGATTCATGCCTTCACAACCTCTGTCATCAATAGTAACTCATCCGGAAAGCAGTCTGATACTCTGCCAGTCAGTTCTTCCTCTGTTTTCACTGTCTCTCAGGAATCCGGTACTCAACCATTCATATCTTTTTCCTTGTCCATCACCAGAGGCTAAATCCTTGGAATATACCACTCAAGGTAGTCCTCTTGACTTCCCCAAATCCGCACTGCACCAAGACACTTCCTCTGAGAGGTCCGGACCAATCTGTCGGACCTTGCCACATGCTCTGTTCTTCTTCACCGGACCACAACATTCTTTATTCTGACTTCCGGTAGAGACATATCATGTCTTGCGGATATGTGGGATGACCTTTGTTGCCATCAATGACAACAACCATGAATCCATATAGTGTCTCTTGCCAACAATCTCCCCCTTTGGCATTGATGGCAACACTTAGTGAAAAATGACTAAGTGTTTTCACTATGCTCCCCCTTTGCTGATGCTCTGTCTTTATGTACAATTTCCGGAACTCCCCCTTTGTTGGATCCCTCATTTTTCACTGCTCCTCACTCCCCCTTTGACATCAATGGCAAAGGGTAGGGTCCGCATATCAAAATTTTCAAAAATTTCTTATACTTAGCCGCATATTTACATACTCACATATATTGAAGAATGTCTGCAAAGGATGTCTGTAATTGAATCATTTCGGTAGCCCAACTTTGCTTCATTCTGTCCAAAATTGAAATGTGACCACTTAACAAAAATGCAAACACTTCTGCCCGCTTGAGATCTGTCGGATCTTTTGTTTGGGCGGTGGTCCTAGCATCACTGATGGCCTCATGCATGGTTTCCAACTTAGGGATTATAATCCTTCTAAGTTCTCCCATCCGGTTGGTGATGTTCTTCCTTTCCTTCTCAAGATTCTTTATTTCGTTCAAGACTGCAATAGTCTGACATTCTTGATTTATTATAGAGGAAGAGAGAGGATCAAAACTTTGAGATAAGCTTTGTAGCTTATCCTGTTCCTCTTTTATTTTCTTGTCAAATGCTGCTGTTGCCTTTGACCAGGATATACAAAATTTATAGATATCACCGCCATCCTTA
This sequence comes from Cunninghamia lanceolata, assembly GCA_027924645.1. Classification (NCBI taxonomy): domain Eukaryota; kingdom Viridiplantae; phylum Streptophyta; class Pinopsida; order Cupressales; family Cupressaceae; genus Cunninghamia; species Cunninghamia lanceolata. The sequence goes on along the minus strand of BSBN01000165.1, from coordinate 3,422,280 downwards.
AGAGCATTCTCTAAGCTCTTTATTCCAATGCTTACAATCTTCCTATCTTTAGAAATTAATTCTAATATCTCTGAAAATCTCTTATCCAAAAATTCCTTCCGGACCTTTTCTTCAGCTGATTTTTCTAGAGAATCAAAATGTGTATCAACACTGCTGACTAAGGTTTTTAGATTACCGGAAGTGGAGGCTGTCGGATCTATTTGGATTGATGGCATGATCTTCACAAGTACTCTGGAGGCAGCCTCTATCAACTCACAGTCTTCCATATGAGACTTCAGGAGCTTTTCATTTGCCTTGGCATTTGCAAATGAAGCTATCTTCATTGTTTGTACCGGAGAGAGAGAGTCAAAATCAAATGGGCCTTTTAGAAGCTCCGGTTCATCAATCTCTAGAGTTTCTTTGCTCAAAAATTGTTGAACAGTTTGTGCAGTGTCTCTTGCCGGAGACAGATGTTTCTTCTCTTCTGCAGTCTTAGAACTGTCAACCTCTTTGTCTTTCACCACTGCTTCCTTCTCCTGTAATTGCTCTTCTTCTTTGGATCCGCAGACTGTAGGGGAAACCGGAGGAGAGATGCTAACTTGTTCATGGGCCACTTCTTCTGGAGCAGAGGGTCCCAAGTCCTCACTTGTCTGTTCAGGGCTCACTTCTTCCGGAACAGAAGATTCCAAATCAGCAGCTGTTTCTGCACCTAAGTCCTCTACAACAAGAAGATTGAACCTTTTGAAGGCCTTCCGGAGGATCTCTTCTGTTTCTTGGGCCACTTTATCAGTCTCACCAAGCATGAGTTGATTCATCCTGGCTTTGCTTCTGAACTCATCTTTGCAGTCCTTGAAGATAATGTTCATTGTCTTGGGATCAATTTGAGGATATAGCTGAATAGCTATCTGCTCCCGGATCTCAAGATCTTTGGCATGAGCATTATTCTTTCTTACTTCCATTTCCTTCTCTAGGCTTTTAGGAATGAGAGATATGATCTCAATGAAAGCCTTATTGTATATGTTCAGATATTTAACTGTGGCTTCCTGTAGAGTCTTTTGGTCTGCCTCACTGAAGTCATCATAGGATTCAGTCATTGGTTGAAGGTTTCCATCCACCGTGACCGACTTGATTATGCTCTCTAGTGACAGAGTGGGCTTTTCAACAGTTACCTCTGCCATTTCATCCTTGTCTTGGCCTGTGGAGGGCTTACCGGATCCTTTCTTCTTCTGTTTCTTTACTTCTCTCACTCCCTCATCTGATTCTATTTCCTCTTCATCCTTTTGGCTTCCGTAAGCCCTTGTGGCTTTTGTCTTGGATCTCTTACCGGATGCCTGGACTTCCAGTTTTGAACTTTTGGTTGAGGGAGGTGCAGATCTCTTTGTTGATCTGGTCCGGGTGGGAGCTCCAACCGGAGCACTTTCTTTGCTTTTCTCTTCTTCCTCGGCCTTCCTCCTCTTTTCCCGGCTGGCATCAAGTGCCTCCTTTGAGATACCTAGGCCTTGAGCAATGTGCTCTACTTCTTTTCTTACCTTTCTTTTAATCTCAGGTTCCCTGAGTTCTACATGTATTTTTACACTCAGCTCCTCAAAGGTTCCAAACCTTTCTGCCTTAGGATCTTTGGGCTGACTTAGCATGTGTTGAACATGCAGCTCCACTATCTGTTCATCAACTTCATACCCCATGGGCATGATCCAGACAGTCCTTAGCTCCACTGCCTCCATTAGGCACTGATCAGTGTCAACCATAAAGCACACTGAGTCCTTGTATTTCTCAATGAGAGACTGGGGAATTCTCTCTCTTGCTTGCATCATGCTCTGAAAGTTTTTGAAGTATCCCCATAGAGCTGAATTTCTCGCTTTTGCATCCCCAAGTCCATGCAAGTAGTCTCTTATCTGGACTGCAACAGGTTTGTCATTCTGCCATACCCATCCACTTGTTCCGGGTAGCTCATTCATGAAATAGAAGAATAGACATACAATAAGAGTACCATACTTAAAGGAATTCTTCTTATCCTTCTTGATTTTCTGTATGTTTTCCATTAATTGGCTTAGTAGTAGTTCGCAGAGATCATATTCTGCATTCTTTCTTAACATTTCATAAGCAGTGTATATTGCAGTTCCGGATACAGAATTCTCCCTGCTGGAGTGATAGATCTTGTATCCTATTATCATTGATGCATATTTGATATCCGGATCCGAAATATCTTCAATGGTCATTGCCCTCTTGTCAAATTTTGATCCGGTGGCCTCAGTTACAATGTTGTTCTTGACAGATTTGAGGATAGGTACCCCTCCGGAGGAGTATAGGCCAGTTACTGCTCTAATTGCCTCTTTTGTGATCTTGCAGGGTCTATCTAGCCATAGAAAGTTGTCATGCATCCTGCTCAGTACATACCGGACCCATTCATCCTCTTCAAAACAGGGGAAATGAATAAATTGCTCAAATTGTTTCTTCTGAATATCCTTATACTCTGGTTTAAGCTCAAAAGCATTGTCAATCAGCTGCTTGTGATAGAGGTCTCTTAATTTGAATTCCCCAAATTCCTCAATGTTTGCATGTATGTAAACCCTAATGTCTTCGGTGTGTAAAACTCCGTGAGGAACACTAGAGAAGGCTCCTAGTGGGTCTACCTCCAATGATTTGTAGGGATGTTTCTTGAATGAGGGGCGAGGTCTATCGGAGATCTTAACTATGTTTGGAGTAGCCATTCTTCAAAGATTTGCAGTGAGGTAATGAAAAACGGAGAATACCTTATGCGCCTTCGGTTTGCACGGAGTGGTTGGATTGATTTCTTTATCCAATAGCTTCGGCAGGAGATCCTTGGTGTGCTTGAAGAACCTTGTTGCAGAGCTCCACTTTTCGCTTCTTCTCGAGTGCATAATGAGCAAATGACCTTTGAGAAATCCCTTAAATTGCTCCGCGAACCCTAATACCTGTCTGCAATAAATGCTTCACCTACATCATTCCGGTTTGCCTTGTCTGGATAGCTTGGAGTATCCCGGATTAGTCCTGATCTGTGGATATCATCCGGATCTTTCAATCATGAATAAATCGAGGTAGCATATTACAAGATCATCTCAAACACTCTGTCCAATCCGCAGAACAAGATAGTGCATTTCTGGATCTTTCCGGACCTTTTTGTAATCCTTTATCATACCGGAGCATCTCCCTGAACAGGTCTTATTTGATCGATCACAGCTTCTTCATAACTTCATGCGGACCTCTGAAAACTTGACTGAAGTATCTCAAGATTCATATCTACAAACCCTTTGATCCGCATCTTATGCCACATCCGGCACCACTTGTTTGGCTGGGGGAACAAGATTTTCTTTGAGTCTCCCCCTGAGCCTGAGCTCACTTTTAATTTCCGGAAGAAATATCAGCACCAGAGTCTGGTGCGGATCCAACCTCTACATTCTCTGAACTTTTCTTCACCCAAATCTTGCTCATCTGATTCCTAACCTCATCCGCATTCATCTTTTGTTTACCTTTGTCTTGATTCTGATTATACACCGGACCTCTTTTGTCCTGATTCTTGTTTCTGCAGACTTTAGCATTATGACCGGACCTATTGCAGATTTGGCAAATAACATTTCTTTGCATATTTGACTGATATCCTCTTGATCTGCATTGATTTGCCATATGACCTATTCTATTGCATGTGAAGCATCTACCTTTGAATGATTTGTTTACTTGCATAATTCTGCATTCATGGGATTTGTGTCCATACCTTTTGCAGTTGAAGCACTGTCAGGAGAAGGATGAATTATTCTGATTCATTCTCATTCTGCACTGATTAGCTTTGTGACCAAAGTGGTTGCAGTTGTGGCAGTATCCATTGAAGGATGGATATCTTTGAGCATTTGGCTGTCTTACCGGAGGTCTTCTAGGCCTGCTCCTTGGATTTTCTGATCCAAGATTCTTCTGACCGGATCCGGAGCTTTCTCCTTTCTCATATCCCAAGCCATACTTGTCATCTGTCCTCTTTTGACTTCCAAGAAGAACTTCAAGTTGAGCAGAACTTATCTTGAATTTCTCTTTATATTCATTTGCTGTTTGAAGGTCTCTTTTGAGAGAGGCAATTTGATCCTCAAGTTTTCCTTCATTATCTTTGGCATCTTCAAGATCAGATTCAAGGTGTCTGATAATCCTGTCCATCTGGTGGCATTCTTCTGATTTTTCTTTAAGAGATTGTCTTAGATTGTCTTCAGCCTTTCTTTTTTCTTCAATCTCTTGAGTAAACTTTATAGTTCCTGATTCCATTTCATGTCTTAACATAATGACTTCTTTTGATAACTTTTCACATAACTTGGTTTGCTCAGTCAATTCCTCATTTGTATTGCTTTCTTCACTTTGTCTTGCCAACTGTTGAAGCAGTTCCTTTCTCTTTTTCATAGAGAGACTTAATTTGTCTTTTAATTCTCTCATGAATTCATCAGCCTGTTTGAGTCTTTCCTTTAATTCACTGACTTCAGAATTTGACTGTTCAAGATCCTCAAGGGCAGTCTTGAGTTGCTCCCTTAAACCATATGCATCCATTTGAAATCCCAGATCTTCCTCAAGCTGTTAGGCTCTATTAGGAGGAACTTAGCTCTGATACCAATTGTTGATAACTGAGAGGGGGGGGGGTGAATCAGTTATCCTAATTATTTCCCTTATTGAACTTTCCTCTTAATTGAAGCAGCATAAAATCAAACACAAAACATTAACCATGAAATAAGAAACACATGACACAGTATTTTGACGTGGAAACCCTGTTAAGGGAGAAAACCATGGGGTGATTAACCCAAGAATTATTCTCTGTTAGAAGAATAGGAAATTACAAAAATGGCACTTGCCAATTAAGGCTCACTGCCCGAGCACACTGCTCACAAGAGGCCCACTGCCTACAAGAAGACACACTGTCTACAAAGTGATGAGAATCACAGTCTTGAACTGATTGGGAGCATCTGCATATGCTGGAGTTCAGTTCCGGTTAGGCTCAGTACACTGATCTGCTGCACTTCATCTTTCCTCTGTTCTTTATTCTGCTATCTTTCACATACCGGATCCTTTTTGCTACCTCTGCTCTTTCTCTGGACTTATTCACATATCTCACTACACACACTTCACACTTCACAACTAAATCCATCCTCTATATATATCCGCACAAGTAATTTCATCACCTTTCTAGTCGGCATCCGGAACAGTCTAGTTTCTTATAAACTTTCATTCTGTCGGCTGAATCCTTCCTCACCAAGCAATGCGGATCAAGCATATACTTGTAGATATCGTTAATCATGTCGGCCAAACATGATTCATGCCTTCACAACCTCTGTCATCAATAGTAACTCATCCGGAAAGCAGTCTGATACTCTGCCAGTCAGTTCTTCCTCTGTTTTCACTGTCTCTCAGGAATCCGGTACTCAACCATTCATATCTTTTTCCTTGTCCATCACCGGAGGCTAAATCCTTGGAATATACCACTCAAGGTAGTCCTCTTGACTTCCCCAAATCCGCACTGCACCAAGACACTTCCTCTGAGAGGTCCGGACCAATCTGTCGGACCTTGCCACATGCTCTGTTCTTCTTCACCGGACCACAACATTCTTTATTCTGACTTCCGGTAGAGACATATCATGTCTTGCGGATATGTGGGATGACCTTTGTTGCCATCAATGACAACAACCATGAATCCATATAGTGTCTCTTGCCAACAAAACCTGTGAGGCAGAAACAAAGACCTCTAAATCCAAAGCTAGAGCCCCTGATGATTAAAGAATTGACCAAACTGATTAAGGGGAAGATCATTTTTCCAATCAAACATACTTCTTGGGTCTCCAACCTTATTCCTGTGAGGAAAAAGAATGGAGAGATTAGGTTGTGTGTAGACTTTAGAGACCTTAATAGAGCCTCCCTAAAAGATCACTACCCATTGCCTTCAATGGAGCAAATTCAGTAGGTTGTGGCTAGCTCAGAAATGTTTTCTTTGCTTGATGAATTTTCTAGATACAATCAGGTGCTAGTCAGGGAGGAGGACCAATTCAAGATAGCTTTCACCACTAAATGGGGTACTATGGCCTACAAAAGGATGCCCTTTGGGCTATCCAACACTGGCTCTACTTTTTAGAGAGCCATGGACATGGCTTTTAAGGGTCTGATGTATAAACTAGTGCTGGTATACCTTGATGACATAATGGTTTTCTCTAGGAATGTATCTGAGCATCTATCCCACTTAAGGCTAGTTTTTGAGAGATGCAAAGAATTCAAGATATCCCTTAATCCAAGAAAATGCATATTCGTTGTGCATGAAGGCAAGCTGTTGGGACACGTCATGTTAAAGGAGGGCATTACCATTGATAATGAAAGAATAAGGGCTATTTTGGATTTGCCCTTACCCAGTCACAAGAAGGGACTACAAAGCTTCATTGGAAGAATTAATTTTCTACGAAGATTCATACTTGATGTTGCAAATCTTTTGAAGCCTTTGGCATCCATGTTAAAAAGGAATACAATTTTCAGTTGGACTAGAGAGGCCAAACTCAGCTTCGAGTCCATAAAGGAAGCATTAGCAGCTGCACCGCTAGTAAATCCTGATTTCTCTAAAGACTTCATCTTGTATGCTTGTGGCAGCCTGGATACCATCTCTGTGATTCTAGTACAATAGCAGAGTGAGGGTTTTGAACAACTAGTCACTTTCTTTAGTCAGGGGCTAGAGGAGTATGAGCAGAGGTATAGCTTCATTGAAAAGTACATCCTTGCAGTGGTAAGGAGTCTTAAGAAATTTCAGTATCTTGTTTCTAATAACAAGATACATTTGATTGTCACTCATCCCAGCATGAAGGAGTTCCTGTTGAGTAAAGATGTTAATGAGAAAAGGGCTGGTTGGATCACCAAAGTCATGGAATATGACATGGCTATCAAGAAAACCAAGCTGGTCAGAGGCAAAGGACTCAGTGAACAACTTGCTACCAGTTCAGAGAATGAAATAGAAAGGGAAGAGGAGGTGCTTCTAATCATTGAGGAGGAGATTAGAATGGTACATCAACAGTAGGCACCAATTGGGTTAATGACATGACTCAATTTTTGCAAACTGGTAAATGTCCAACAGGTCTAGATAGAACTAAAAGAAGATATTTTAGACTACAATCCATTCCATATGTTTTAATAAATGGCATCCTTTTTAGAAAGGACTTTAATGGTGTATTGTTAAGGTGCATTGATAAAGGTCAAACTAATAAGGTGCTACATGAATTTCATGATGGAATAGCAGGGGGTCATTTTGCCCCAAGGACTACTGCTTGGAAAATAATGAGAAATGGCTACTACTGGCCCATTTTATTTAAGGATGCCCATGCATGGGCTAGAAAATGTATAAAGTGTGCCATTTTTTCCAGCAAAGAAAGGCTTCCAACTTTACCTCTACAACCAATTCAAGTAGAATAGCTCTTTATGAGATGGGGCATTGATTTTATAGGTCCTATTAACCCACCATCAAGTGCAAGCCACAGATGGATACTTACAGCTACAGACTATTTCACAAGGTGGACTGAAGCAGTGGCTCTAAAGGAGTCCAATGAGAATGTTGTTTTAAATTTTTATTGTGGTTTGGTTTCTAGGTTTGGAGTGCCTGAGTCTATCATATCAAACAATGCTTTGGCCTTTATAGGATTGAAAATAACTGACTGGGCTATTAAGAGTGGGATCTATTTGAATACTTCATCAAATTCTTACCCACAGGGTAATGGTTTGGCTGAATCTACAAATAAAAATCTCATAAGGATTATTAAAAGATTAATGGAAGATAACTAGAAGACCTGGCACACCAATTTGAAATTTTCTCTATGGGCAGATAGAATAACTCCTAAGAGGTCTATGGGAAACTCTCCATATATGTTAGTGTATGGGAAGGAGGCAAGGTTGCCCATGTCTATGGAACTGCTAGCACTAGACATCATGAATCAACTGGAGATGTTTGAAGTAGAAGGCCCCATGCCTGTTAGATATGCTTAGCTTATGGAGCTTGAAGAAATCAGAGATAAGGCTATGAAGACTATGGAGTATCATCAGCTTCAAACAAAAATAAATTTTGATAAGAAGGCCACCCCCAAAAATTTTAGAATGGGTGCTATGGTGCTCAAATGGGATGAATTGAAAAGTAGACCAGGAAATCATTCCAAGTTTGATAGCATGTGGAGTGGCCCATTTCTCATTACTGAATGCAAAGAGCACAATGCATTTAAGTTATCAAGTATGGATGGATAAAATTTGCCTATCCTAGTCAATGGGATACACTTGAAGAGGTGTTTTGAGGTATGAATGCTTTGTAAATCAGTAGATTAGGTCTCTATGTTTTCAATAAGTGCTAATGTATATTAGTTTAGATCCTTTTTGCTTTCCCTAAGTGTTGTCTACCACAGTTGAGGGGGTTTCTTTCAACATTTCTATCTTGGGTTGGCTTTCCAATGTTCTTCACTATTGTGCTGAGTTGCTAAGGTCTGAAAATATCTATATATTTTTAGTCTATGTATGACTCCATGCCTAATAGATGCTCAAGGCCACTAATCTAATTGTTTAGCAGGCAAACATCCCATAGAAGTCACCAAATTGTTGACCCTTTTTCCTCTAGCCGGACTCAAATAATTCAAGCAGCATCAGTCAGTGTGCATATCCCCAATGTAAGCTATATTTGTGACCTGGAAGGTTGAACCCAAATCTTAGGGTCTAAAGCTTGCTTGAAGAAGGTTACCATGTGAAAGAGCTTGAAAAGATAGGCAAGTTTGCTTTTTACATCACCCTGAAATTCGCTAAAATAAGGAAGCTATGTATGGTCAATGTTCTGGTTAAACCTAATCTTCCAGATGGGGTGATATTCTGAACATCGGGTGATATTCCAAATATCACCCCAATATTTGTAATATCACCCCTTTGTCCAAATATCACCCCAATATTTGTAATATCACCCCTTCATCCAAATATCACCCCGATATTTGTAATATCACCCCTTCATCCAAATATCACCCCGATATTTGTAGTATCACCCCTTCGTCCAAATATCACCCCGATATTTGTAATATCACCCCTTCCTCCAAATATCATCCCGATATTTGTAATATTACCCCTTCATCCAAATATCACCCCAATATGATGATGACACCATCCAGTCACATTTCAATAAGGTCCGTCCATGATGGTGACATCACCATCATTACCCTCATAAGAAGAGGTATACAAAGGCCAATTCAAAAAGGTAGGGGCCCACGTTGTATGCAGATCTAGGTGCATATTCAGGGGGCAATTTCAAAGAGGAGTTTAAGTGCCAAAAGAAAAGGTACATGATCCAGATTTGCATATATGGCTGAAGGGACGTTTCAACAACCATTTTGGGGCAGATGCAGATATTTCTTGCATTCATTGCTGCATAAAGAGGAAGCAACTCGCATTGATGATCAAAAAATATCTCTCCACCACCTGGTTTCAGACACTGCATACAGTCATAGTTGAGGATAGACATGCAAGCTGCTCACATTTAATACCAAAATATCTTCCACCATTTCAGGGGAGCAGATTGATGATGCAGCAGCTTGCATTGAAGACAAAATATCTTCCACCATTTCAGGGGAACAGATTGATGATGCAACAGCTTGCATTGAAGACTAAAAATATCTTCCATTTGCATCAATTCTAGATTTTTTAACACCATTACTTCTGCAGCTGGGACGTCCTTTCGGAGGAGATATTTTTTGGTGGCAGCTCTCTGAGCAAATTTTTTAGCGAACTTAGGTTAGGTTGAAATGCTATATAAGTTGAGGCTTATGATGTAAATAGGGTTGGAAATTGTTTGGCATCCTGGTCTTTCTATTTCCAAACAGAGTTTTCATATACTATAACCTTGCCTTTCATTCGATATATGTAAGTTGTTTTACCTCCTTTGCTAATTTTCCAGTTCTATGTGAATCTACATGAGGTTGTCCATGAACATTCTATTCCACTCAACCCTATTGTGCCTTAACTCTACTAGAATCATCTAATCTATGTATGTTTATTTGTTGTATGTGATTATATATTGTGCATTTTCTCAATGTTGTGGAAGTCTCTTTTAATCTGTCTGGTGCATCACCCTTTGTTTTCAAGTTTTTCTATTTCATCTTCATTTTAAAGCTTTCTTTCTCCCTCTTCCCCTCAAACTTTAGTAGTTTTAGGTGATAATCAGGCAAGGAACCCAGCCTTCTCTGGAGGTGTGATCTCTCTGAGCAAGGTCCCACATCTTGAGATCACTCCCATTGTGTCATTGGAATGCTTGGAATCCTTCCAAGTAGGGTGCAATTTCATGTGACAATAGTTTTTGGCATGCCCGGTGGGACATTACAACTTTTATTGCTAGTTTTGATGTGCAGCCAGTGATTTTCAAACCTGTAAGAGGTTAAACTTGCATATTTGGCGCCTCACATTGAGGAAGAAAAAGCAGATCAGTTCTGTTGATACATTTTTATGAGAAAGATTCAAACCAGGAGTTCAAGTACATTTGACTACTTGCAACTATCTCCACCTAGAAGGCAGTGTAAAGATGTAGTAAGGACTCTTGTTTATAAAAGGATATAGTCAACTCCACCAAATTTTAGACCAGTTGCCTCTGTAGTCCCTGTAGCAACTCAAGCAAATCTATCCCCAGTTGTTCAGATGGTAAGAAATTAGCCATTCCTGACTTTTGATGGGGGCAGCCCATTAAACCTAACAGTACATGATGTTATACCCATGGCAGCTTTGAAGAGTCTGCCCTATTTTATAGGAGAAAATTAAACTACCCCTATTGAGTGCATTAGAGACATAGCCTCTCTATGTGGTGTACATCATGTCACCCAAGAAAATGTAGCCATCAGGCTGCTAGTTGCCTTATTGAAGGGGAAAGCTTTGCAATGGTTCAGGAGTCTACCAGTGCAGACTATAGGAACCTAGGATGATCTAGGAGAAAAGTTACACAAGCAATTCCAAGATAAATTTATAACCTGTAATTGGTTGAACAGATGACTACTATAAAGAGGGCTCCCCAGGAGCAAATGATGGATTTCAACTTTAGATTCCATAAGACATGGGACATAATCCCTGCCATGGTGAGACCCCTAGCTAAATATGCATTCTTGTATTTTTTAAAAGCCCTAAATTGTGATATTTTAGTAATGATACAATCATTAGGAGGTACTAGTTTACCTGATGCTTATGAAATAGCTATTAGAGCAGAGAATAGTCTAATTCAGGCTGGAAAAATAGCACCTAGACCTCCAGTGCCCATCTTTCCTAAGATTTAGGCTTCAATGCCATTGCCAATCCCATATTTTGCCCCTGTACCTATAGTAGCAGCATTACCAAGCACTGCCAATTCTGAACCAGCTGCCTCTAGTTCATCTCAAGAGCTGAAAGAGATCAAAAATAGCCAACAAAAAATAGAGAATATTCTGTAGACTTTTGGGAATGAGTTGGTAAACATTAAAAAGCAGCAATCCCAGAATAGACAGCCTTATTAGCCACAACCTCAAGGGCAAAATCAGCCTTTTCAAGGCCAAAATCAGCCTTACCAAGCTAACAGGCCACCTTATCAGAGCAACTACCAAGGTGCCAGGCAAAATGTGAATCAAAGGCCTTTTCAACCTTATAATCTAGCACCTATTAATGTAGTAAGGGACTTGGTCCCTGCTCAAAACAACCTTGCAACTAAGTATGAATGGTGCTATCCATGCAATCAACCACACAGTCAAGCAGCTTGTTTAAATGGAGTGATAAATCAGGCTTTAATGGTGTAAAATGTGGCAGTCTCATAGTCAAACACACCAAATGATGGAGTGTAATGAAACAACTTGCACAATATCTGAATATAATAGTAAATATACTGAAAATACTTGATAATAATATGCCACTTCGAGGGGGATACCTCCAACAGTCTTCAATGAGAACACAATACTAAAAATGATGATCTAATAAGACCCACTACCCCTATATATACCCATTTATGCCTAGGATATCACCCAGGTCGACTTAGATAGCCCTATAGAAGCCTTAGGCCGACCTAAACAACTAAATAACAATATAATAATGATAATATGACTTAATTAAGAGTTAAGATAGCCACAAGCTGACTATTCATAACCATATACACTATAGAAGTAAGGGCATAACATGCTCCCCACCTTTACAAAAGCGTTGTCCTCAACACTGATCAATTGTGGTAGTTTCTTCATATAATCTTCATCATCCCATGTGGCAACTTCAACTAGAAGATATTTCCTTGATGTCCTTAGCTTATTCAGGTGTGTTTGGAAAATTAACTTCAGCTCCAAGATGTGTCTTCCCTTTGCATCTAGCTCTTGATGGTGATGAATGTGTTCTTCCTTTACTTGAACCTTTTGATGTGCCATAGAGGAAAAGGTGAGGAATAGTACATGGTACCCTTGCATTGGTTGAATAGCTTGACTAGGAAGTTCTTCTTCTTTCACTTCTTCCTCTTCATTGCCTTTTTCTTCTTCTTCTTCATCATCATCTTCTTCTTCTTCTTCCACTTCTTCTTTTTGTTCTTCTTCTTCTTCTTCTTCTTCTTTTGGTTCTTCTTCTTTTTCTTCTTCTTCTGCTTCTTCTGGTTCTTCTTCTTTTTCTTCTTCTTCTAGTTCTTCTTCTTCTTCTTTGTCTACTGCTTCTTCTTCTTCTTCTTCTTCTTCTTCTTCTTCTATTTCTTCTTCTTCTTCTTCTAGTTCTTCTTCTTTTTCTTCTTCTTCTTCTACTTCTTCTTCTTCTGGTTCTTCTTCTTCTTCTTCTTCTTCTTCTTCTATTTCTTCTTCTTCTTCTTCTTCTTCTTTTGGTTCTTCTTCTTTTTCTTCTTCTTTTGCTTCTTCTTCTTCTGGTTCTTCTTCTTCTTCTGGTTCTTCTTCTTCTTTGTCTGTTGTTGCTTCTTCTTCTTCTTCTTCTTCTATTTCTTCTGGTTCTTCTTCTTCTTCTGGTTCTTCTTCTTCTTCTGGTTCTTGGTTGCTTGAGACCTCCTTTCTTATTTCATTCATTAAGGTGCTTAACATGCTTCATATGTCTGATATATCTCCTCTTAGGCCACACATCACCAACTTGAACTTACTTATTTCCTCATCCTTATCAAAGGATTTCCCCAGTGTGACAACATTCTTTTTGCCTCTTGTTGTAGGCCCCGTCATGATGGAAACCAATATTTTTGAAATAAATCACACAAATGAAATGCAAATTCTCTAAAATTTTTATTGTAACTTACTAAGCCAAGATACCACTTACCCAGAAAAAAATCCAAGAAATTAGCAAATTTACTGCCTTGAGAGTGAATTTGTTGGAAACCCTAATTTTGTAATAACTCACTTATTTTTGCTCCAATTCCTTTGAAATCTGGACTGTATCTTCTTTAATATTGTCTTCAAAAACCCTTTAAACATATTTAAAAAATTCACTAAAATCTGAAAGTTATGCTCTTCCCAAAATCGCCTCCAATGATGACAAAATTTTTTGCCTCTACGGTGCCAAGATCATGCTCTGATACCACTTGTAATGGCACAACTTGCACAATATCTGAATATAATAGTAAATATGCTGAAAATACTTGATAATAATATGCCACTTCAAGGGGGGATACCTCCAACAGTCTTCAATGAGAACACAATACTGAATATGATGATCTAATAAGACTCACTACCCCTATATATACCCATTTATGCCTAGGATATCACCCAGGCTGACTTAGATAGCCCTATAAAAGCCTTAGGCCAACCTAAACAACTAAATAACAATATAATAATGATAATATGACTTAATTGAGAGTTAAGATAGCCACAAGCCGACTATTCATAACCATATACACTATAGAAGTAAGGGCATAACATGGAGCTGCACAACAACAAGAGCAACCTTAGAATGATTCTACCTTCATAAATTGGCAAGAAGGTGAATTCTGTGGTGTAAACAGTGATAACACTCCAGTTGCAGCAAATACAAGAGCCAAGAAGAGGGGTTATGAGATAGACCAAGCAGCAATTAAAGGAAAAGGACTTGCTGATGCTTCTACATCCCATGTTCCCCACATTTTACAAAGAAACACTTCAGCAACAGCAAGGGAAATGCCTCATTTGCAGGCTGATATTTTTGCTATGAAATCAAATCAGAAGGTAAGTGCCATTCCACCTTTCAATATTATTGAAAATATGAAGAAGATCAATGTGATAATGTCCATGTGGGATTCCCTAGCCATCCCTAGCCAAAAGAAGATGTTGCAGTCTGCCTTATCTGATTTGAAAGTATCTAATGTTACAACTATAGACCCAAAAAGGGTTGTCCTTACCAATTCATCCCAGGATAACAGAAAATAGTCCAACAAAAGTGCCAAACCACTCCCATTTTATGTATCATTGATAATTGGAGACAAATTAGTACATAATTGCATGGTGGATAGTGGAGCAAGTAGTTATGCGATGCCTAAGTAGATTGCAGACCAATTAGGGCTCAAGTACCAGCCCCTTGAGAAGGGTGTACTCCAATTGGATGGCACAACTATTAATACTGTGGGTGTGATAAAAGACCTACGTCTCACTCTGCATACTTGTCCCAATGTTTTGATTTTCCAAGAGGTATTCATCATAGATTTACCTCCTTATTTTTCCATGTACTTATCAAGAGAATTTACCACCAAGATAGGAGGATATTTATCCTCAGACTAGTCCCACATGTTTTTCAGGACCAGATATGGCACCAAAGTAACTCTAAAATCTAAATTTCTTTCAAATCATCACATAGAACCTTACACATCAAGTCTTGTTAATGCAAATTGCATTATTTCTGATGATCCTAAATTAGTTTCTACTCAAGAACTACAAGCTGAAAGCATACCAGAGGTACTCTTAAGGGAGTGGGCCTTAGAAAATAATGTGGATGATCCTGAAGGACACATCCAAGAAACTAGTATGGGGTTTTACATACTATATGAACCTGAAACAACAATACCAAGCCTTGTAAAGGATGTAGAACAACAGATAGAGTAGCATAATGAAGTATGGAAAATGTACTTTGATGGCTCAAGGAGCAGGAATGGATCCGGTGGTGGTGCAATGCTTATGTCTCCACAAGGTGAAATATACTATTCTTCTTTCTATTTTTCCTTTGCATGTACAAATAACACTGCTGAATATGAAGGATTAATCCAAGGTTTGCAGTGGGCAAGAAAGAGGAAAATAGGTTGTTTGCAGGTCTATGGTGATAGTGAACTCATTGTGAATCAGGTAAGAGGATTGCATCTTACTAAAAATGATGTTCTAAAATGCTATAAACATAGGGTATGGGATATGATTGAAGAGTTTGAAGCTTTCAACCTAATCTCTATTCCAAGAAATCAGAACTATCATGCTGATGGTTAGCTACAATTGGGGCTTAGTTTGACATCCCCAGTGATATTCAAAGGGAGAAGGTACAACCTCATGTAAAAATAGTTGATAGGCCCTCTATCTCTAATAATAACATTCATTGGCAGGTTTTTGAAAGTGATGAGTAGATCCTACGTTTCTTGCTAGAAGAAGATGAATTTTCTGTGATAAATCAGGATAAGCTCAAACAACAATATGGAAATGATCAAATTGTTCAGTTGAGAACAAACAAGCTGCCCAAGGGACTGGTAACCTTGGAGTCTATTTTTAGCATAGATGATCAGCTTAAGAAAAGCAAGACTAGCATGCAGGTAAAGGAGGAACATTATGAGGAACTAGAGATTTTCAAAGGTAAGCTTCTTAAAATTGGTAAAATCTGCTCAGCTGAGGACAGAAGAGTTTTTATTGCTCTCTGTCAAGAATTTGAAGATGTGTTTGCCTGGGATTACTCAGACCTAAAGGGGTTCAACCCTCAGATTGCCCAACACACCATAGAGTTAGAACCAGATATTAAACCTGTGAGGTAGAAACAAAGACCTCTAAATCCAAAGCTAGAGCCCCTGATGATTAAAGAACTGACCAAACTGATTGAGGGGAAGATCATTTTTCCAATCAAACATACTTCTTGGGTGTCCAACCTTGTTCCTGTGAGGAAAAAGAATGGAGAGATTAGGCTGTGTGTTGACTTTAGAGACCTCAATAGAGCCTCCCTAAAAGATCACTACCCATTGCCTTCAATGGAGCAAATTCAGCAGGTTGTGGCTAGCTCAGAAAGGTTTTCTTTTCTTGAGGGATTTTCTAGATACAATCAGGTGCTAGTTAGGGAGGAGGACCAATTCAATTTGGTTTTCACCACCAAATGGGGTACTATGGCCTACAAAAGGATGCCCTTTAGTCTGTCCAACGCTGGCTCTACTTTTCAGAGAGCCATGGACATGGCTTTTAAGGGTCTGATGTATAAATTGGTGCTGGTATACCTTGATGACATAATGGTTTTTTCCAAGAATGCATCCGAGCATCTATCCCACTTGAGGCTAGTTTTTGAGAGATGCAAAGAATTCAAGATATCCCTTAATTCAAGGAAATGCATATTCCCTGTGCATGAAGGCAACCTGTTGGGACATGTCGTGTAAAAGGAGGGCATTACCATTGATAATGAAAGAATAAGGGCTAATTTTGGAGCTGCCCTTACCCAGTCACAAGAAGGGACTACAAAGCTTCATTGGCAGAACTAATTTTCTGCGAAGATTCATACTTGATGTTGCAAATCTTTTGAAGCCTTTTACGTCCATGTTAAAGAAAAATATAGTTTTTAGTTGGACGAGAGAGCCCAAACTCAGCTTCGAGTCCATAAAGGAAGCATTACCGGCTGTACCAATGTTGGTAAATCCTGATTTCTCCAAAGACTTTATCTTGTATGCTTATGGCAGCCTAGATACCATCTCTATGATTCTAGTACAGTAGCAGAGTGAGGGTTTTTAACAACCAGTCACTTTCTTAAGTCTGGGGCTGGAGGAGTATGAGCAGAGGTATAGCTTCATTGAAAAGCATGTCCTTGCAGTGGTATGGAGCCTCAAGAAATTTAGGCATCTTGTTTCTAATAACAAGATACATTTGATGGTCACTCATCCCAGCATGAAGGAGTTTCTGTTGAGTAAAGATGTTAATGAGAAAAGGGCTAGTTGGATTACCAAAGTCATGGAATATGACTTGGATATCAAGATAACCAAGCTAGTCAGAGGTAGAGGACTTAGTGAACAACTTGCTACTAGTTCAGAGAATGAAATAGAAAGGGAAGAGGAGGTGCTTCTGATCATTAAGGAGGAGCATCAGAATGGTACAGCAGCAGTAGGCACCAGTTGGGTTAATGAGATGACTCAATTTTTCAAATTGGTAAATGTCCAACAGGTCTAGATAGAACTAAAAGAAGATATTTTAGACTACAATCCATTCCATATGTTTTAATAAATGGCATCCTTTTTAGAAAGGACTTTAATGGTGTATTGTTAAGGTGCATTGATAAAGGTCAAACTGATAAGGTGCTACATGAATTTCATGATGGAATAGCAGGGGGTCATTTTGCCCCAAGGACTACTACTTGGAAAATAATGAGAGCTGGCTACTACTGGCCCAGCTTATTTAAGGATGCACATGCATGGGCTAGAAAATGTATAAAGTGTGCCATTTTTTCTGGCAAAGAAAGGCTGCCAGCTTTATCTCTACAGCTAATTCAAGTAGAGCAGTCCTTTATGAGATGGGGCATTGATTTTATAGGTCCTATTAACCCACCATCAAGTGCAGGCCATAGATGGATACTTACAACTACAGACTATTTCACAAGGTGGACTGAAGCAGTGGCTCTAAAGGAGTCCAATGAGAATGCTATTTTAAATTTTTATTGTGATTTGGTTTCTAGGTTTGGAGTGCCTGAGTCTATCATATTAGACAATGCTTTGGCCTTTATAGGATTCAAAATAACTGACTGGGTTGTTAAGAGTGGGATCTATTTGAATACTTCATCAAATTATTACCCATAGAGTAATGGTTTGGCTGAATCTACAAATAAAAATCTCATAAGGATTATTAAAAGATCAATGGAAGATAACCAGAAGACCTGGCACACCAATTTAAAATTTTCTCTATGGGCAAATAGAATAAATCCTAAGAGGTCTATTGGAAACTCTCCATATATGTTAGTATATGGGAAGGAGGCAAGGTTACCCATGTCTATGGAACTGCTAGCACTAGACATCATGAATCAGCTAGAGATGTTTGAAGCAAAAGGCCCCATGGCTATTAGATATGCTTAGCTTATGGAGCTTGAAGAAATTAGAGATAAGGCTATGAAGACTATGGAGTATCATCAGCTTCAAACAAAAAGAAATTTTGATAAGAAGGCAACCCCCAAAAATTTTAGAATGGGTGATATGGTGCTCAAATGGGATGAATAGAAAAGTAGACTAGGAAAGCATTCCAAGTTTGATAGCATGTGGAGTGGCCCATTTCTCATTACTGAATGCAAAGAACACAATGCATTTCAGTTATCAAGTATGGATGGAGAAAATTTGCCTATCTCAATCAATGGGATACACTTGAAGAGGTGTTTTGAGGTATGAGTGCTTTGTAAATCAGTAGATTAGGTCTCTATGTTTTCAATAAGTGTTGTTGCACATTAGTTTAGATCCCTTTTTCTTTCCCTAAGTGTTGTCTAGCATAGTTGAGGGGGTTGCTTTCAACATTTTTGTCTTGGGTTGGTTTTCCAATGTTCTTCACTGCTATGCTGAGTTGCTAAGGTCTGAAAATATCTGTATATTTTTAGTCTATGTATGACTCCATGCCCAATAGATGCTCAAGGCCACTGATCTAATTGTTTAGCAGGAAAACATCCCATAGAAGTTGCCAAATTGTTGACCCTTTTTCCTCTAGCCGGAGTCAAATAATTCAAGCAGCATTAGTCAGTGTGCATATCCCTAATGTAAGTTATATTTCTGATGTGGAAGTCTGAACCCAAATCTCAGGGTCTGAAGCTTGCCTGAAGAAGCTTACCATGTGAAAGAACTTGAAAAGATATGCAAGTTTGCTTTTTACATCACCCTGAAATTCGCTAAAAGAAGGAAGTTATGTATGGTCAATGTTCTGGTCAAACCTGATCTTCCAGATGGGGTGATATTTCAAACATCAGGTGATATTCCAAATATCACCCCGATATTTGTAATATCACCACTTCGTCCAAATATCACCTCAATATTTGTAATATCACCCCTTCATCCAAATATCACCTCGATATTTGTAATATCACCTCGATATTTGTAATATCACCCCTTCATCTGAATATCACCCCTTCATCCAAATATCACCCCTTCGTCCAAATATCACCTCGATGTTTGTAATATCACCCCTTCGTCCAAATATCACCCCGATATTTGTAATATCACCCCTTCATCCAATTATCATCCTGATATGACGATGACACCATCCACTCACATTTTAATAAGGCCCGTCCATGATGGTGACATCACCATCATATCCCTCATAAGGAGAGGTATATAAAGGCTGATTAAAAAAGGTAGGGGCCCACGTTGTATGCAGATCTAGGTGTATATTTAGGGGGCTATTCAAAGAGGAGTTTAAGTGCCAAAAGCAAAGGTACATGATCCGGATTTGCATATTTGGCTGAAGGGACGTTTCAGTGACCATTTTGGGGTAGATGCAGATATTTCTTGCATTCATTTCTACACAAAGGGGAAGCAGCTCGCATTGATGATCAGAAAATCTCTCCACCACCTGGTTTCAGATGCTGCATACAGTCATGGTTGAGGATAGACATGCAAGCTACTCGCATTTTATATCAAAATATCTTCCACCATTTTAGGGGAGTAGATTGATGATGCAACAACTTGCATTGAAGACTAAAAATATCTTCCATCTGCATCAGTTCTAGATTTTTTGACACCATTACTTCTGCAGCTGGGACGTCCTTTCAGATGAGATATTTTCTTGCAGCAGCTCTCTGAGAGAATTTTGTAGTCGACTTAGGTTAGGTTGAAATGCTATATAAGCTAAGGTTTATGATGTAAATAGGGTTGGAAATTTTTTGGCATCTTGGTCTTTTTGTTTCCAAACAGAGTTTTCATATACTGTAACCTTGCCTTTCATTGGATATATGCAAGTTATTTTACCTCCTTTGCTGATTTTTCAGTTCTATGTGAATCTGTATGAGGTTGTCCATGAACATTCTATTCCTCTCAACCCTATTGCACCTTACCTATGCTAGAATCATCTAATTTGTGTATGTTTACTTGCTAAATCTGATTATATATTGTGCATTTTCTCAATGTTGTGGAAGTCTCTTTTAATCTGTCTGGTGCATCACCCTTTCTTTTCAAGTTTTTTTGCTTCATCTTCATTTTAAAGCTTTCCTTCTCCCTTTTCCCCTCAAAGTTTAGTAGTTTTAGGTGATAATCAGGCAAGGAAGCTAGCCTTCTCTAGAGGTCTTATCTCTCTGAGCAAGGTCCCACACCTTGAGATCATTCCCATTGTTTCATTGAAATGCTTAGAATCCTTCCAAGCAGGGTGCAATTTCATGTGACAACAATTTCATACTGTAATACATTTTGATACTTGAGGAGGTGAAAATTGTTTTGAGAGGATTTGTTTGCTATAATACATCATTGTGAGTGATTGTAATCTCACTTGGATCTCTTTTTTTAAGAGATTTTGTTGTTTTCCCAATCTTGGTCTCTTGAGGACACTTGTAAAACACACTAAGTATAAAGTGCCACAAACAAATTGGGGGGGCTCTCTTACATATTAAAGGGGTGTTGCTGTCTTGTTGTCTCTCTTTTTCATCATGAATGTGCCTAAATTTCCACTTTTAACTCCATATAATTATCTTGAATGGAAGAAAAACATGGAGTTTGTGTTGTATAAACAAAAGTTACATAGAATAACTTTAGGCATAGATCCTGAACCCATAGGTGCTACTGAGAGAAGAAAATGGTTAGATAGAAGAGATGAGGCTTTTGGCACACTTTGTCTTGCTATTTCTCCAGATTTGAGATTTCATGTTGAGTCTTGTACTACACAAAATGAAATATGGACAACACTGGACAATCTATTTGGCAAGCAAGATAAAATAAGAAAGTTCAAATTGGAAAATGAGCTAATTGCACTAGATCCTCAAGATTTTAAACAAATTGAATACTTCTTCACCAAATTTAAGTCTCTCAGGTTGCAACTCAAACAAAGTGGTCTTGAGAAAGAAGATGAACAATTGATTCTATCTATTCTTGCAAAATTGGGTCTTGCATATTCAGTTTATGTTTCTACCTTTTATGCTACAATGGATGCCTTTGGTACTAAGTTTACCATGCCTTCACTTTAGGAGTTTTTTGCACAACTTACAAGAGAACAAGCCAAGCTACTACACATGGGCACATTGAAGTCTCCTAGAAAATAGGCTCTAGTTGCAACACAAAGCACAAAAGATCCTAAGGCTTCACATAATAAGGGACAGAAACAAAATGATTCAAAATCTAAGGAGCAAGAGAAAGAATCAAAGAAAACCCCTAACTCTTCTTCCAAAGAGGAGTCCAATAAGAAGAAGAAGCCAAAGTGTTCTTAGTGTAAGAAATTGGGTCACAATGAAACTAAATGTTATGAGAAAAAGTTTGAAGATATGTCACAACTTCTTCAAAAACATAACATTGAGTATTCTCCATCAACAACAGTTCTACCCAAGTCTTCTTCTTCACCACCTTCTACATCTACAAGGACAGTAGGATTTGGAAATGGGTCATACAAAGGAAAAGGAAAAGCATTCTTTGCATCAACAAGTCTATAGTCAGAGAGATGGCTTCTTGATTTTGGAGCTTCTCATCATATGACATCTTCACCGGGGATGTTCTCTTCATTTCAGTCATGTACTTCGCCATCTATTTTGATGGGTAACAATACATACATGCATGCAAGTGGTAAAGGAACAATTGATGTTGGTGACTCATGTACATTCAACAATGTGCTGTGTGTACCTTCCTTGTCAACCAATCTCCTTTCCATCTATCAGATTACTCATTGTGGTGTAGGGAAGATAGTTGAGTTCACTCCTGATTCTGTGATCATACGAGACTTGGAGAGCAGAGATATCATTGTTGTTGGGATGGCTGATCATGCATGTCACCTTTATACCTTCTCCCATTTTGTTTCTGATGATGATGTAGATCCATTGTTTACTATTCACACTCATGCATCAAGTGTGAATCATGTTTCCAAGGAGAAGTTTGGTCACTTGAACCTTGGTGTTCTTGCATCTACTTTGGTTCTTGAGACTAGTTTTGAGCTTCCTCCTTCTCTTGCTTCTTTAGAGATCGGCATTGACATAGCTTCATCCACTTCAGTTGAGCAAGATATTGTTTGTCTTCTAGATATAGGTTTTTGGGATGAGTACTTGACAGGTATTGTAGACTTGTTTTGTGAGTCCTATCTTGATGACTTGGACGACATCATTGATGACATTCATTTCCTCTTTGAAGGAGTTGATTCTTCTACTTTGGATGAGCAGGCACCTTCTCCTCTTCACTTGTCACAATTTGACATTGAGTTGGAGTATCTTTTGCATCATTTAGAGGATTCTTCATCTTTGGAGATTGATGATCTTGAGTTTTCATCTTGTCTTGGATTGTCACTTGATCATGCGGCATATTTTGGTTGTGACATGTGGACACTTGAGTAGTTTTTAGAGACATCATACATCATGAGGCTTTTTTCCTCATACCTTGAGATGGAGTTTATTTGACATTAGCCTTTGGACCTATTTCTTCCTAAGGGGAAGAATGTTGTTCGCAGGCTTTGGATTCTCTTTAGCATTCTTCTTCAAGCATTCACCATTGGCATAGGAGCTACTGCATTGTGGAAGGGACCTATAGTCTCACATTTGCTCTCCTATGGGGGGGTACTTGATTGTATATATGTGTTGGATGTATTCCTTGGGGGGTCTTGAGTCCTCCTTCCATCACATCTTTCATTGTTTCCTACATCTCACTTTTGGAGAGGAGTTTTGTCCCATGAGGTTTTCTCCTTTTCTCCACTTGAGATTTGTTGTACATGGGTACCTAGTATGGCCTAGTAGCCGAGACCCATCTATCATTGCATCATTGTTTTAGTCAACTACTCCTTCAGTTGCACTTAAGGGGGGGTGTTGGTGTGAACACATAATTCACACATGTTAAGTTGACTTAGTGAGTCTTCTAGATGTCTAGGTGTTTCTAGTTGTGTGTTGAGTTGTTAATAGTTGGAGTGAGTTGTCTTATCCTCCACATGTGCAATTAGTTATCATCCTCTAATTGGCACATGTTGTAGGAATATCTCCACCTTCACTCCACCCTTCTATCTCTCACCTTGCCTTTATAAGCAAGGCTCTCTCATTGTATTTCATATGACAGTCTAATACAGTTGCTCCATTGTTTTAGCATCTTCTCTTGTCATCTTTGTGTGGAAGGTTGTTTTGATTGCAGGTGATCTTAGCTTGCTGAGTCACATTGACTCTTACACATAGTCCCAAGATACTCTAAGTAAGGAGGGTGATCATCAAAAGCCCAAGGGTGATGTTCCTTATTGGTTACAACAAGAAATTAATTTGCAACAAGTAGATGAGGTACATAATTTTGATGTTTCTACATTGTTTGCAGGAAGCATGATTAAACCAAGAAGAAAGGCAAGGCTAACATTTGCCATAAGAAGAGACCCTACTATAGGTAGGAGAACAATAGAAGTGGCCTTACCTACAGTAAAAAAGGAGAAAGGCAAAATAAGCCTTGAAGAATTTTAGATCACTGATATTGATTTAGGTTTTGCAAATGAGGACCAAGAAGGTCAGGAAGGTAAAGACATTATTGATTCTTTGACCCAAAGAGTGAAGAGAGAAAAGGAAAATATTAAGAAAAATAAAGCGCACATTGCTTAGTTGCATTCTTTTATTAGAGGATTAATTGATCCTAAGCATACACCTGTCAGTCCAGCCACACCATTAACAATTATATCCCAGGAAGAGGCTACAGGATTAGATCTAATGAAGCATAAGGCAAAACTAATGGAAAATTGGTTCATGTCTTCTATTTTTGAGGCTGAGGAAGTAGTGAAGACCTCCTTAGAGAGGTGAAATTATCTTAGCACTTTGAAAAGAAAGGTGGATAAGTTGTAGAATGAAGTAGGCAGGAGATCTTTCAAATTGGAGAAGCACCTAGATGCTTTGAGTGAAATGAAGAGAATTGATATATTGATACTAATGAGTAACAACATACTGGATAATAACACATCCCAGCTGCTCAGTATTTGGTATGAAGACACTAGATTTGAATGTGACATTTTGAAGAGATGTAGCGGTAAACTCAGGGACATAAGTGTCAAATTGCATAATCTAATGGCACAAGAAGTAGAAACCCTGGAGACACTAGAAGGAAAGGTAGAAGGGAAGATAGAAAATCAAGATGTTGATTTTGTTGTTCAAGCTTTCCATGACAACTTTAAACAAGATACAAAGGATCCCTTGCACCATTTCACAAAAGAAGTGATAAACAAGGTCATAAGGATGAAGGTCAGGGTGGACATATATAATGAAACATTGAACAATAGGAAAGCTAAGATGGATGCCCTTCAGGCAAAGTTTTATTACCACAGGCATGCAGTGATAAAGGCCAAGGTCTACAATGGAGGTGAAATTGATAGAGTAGTACAGTCATATGAATCCATCACGGTAGCTATAAAGATACACATAGGGATGATCTACATTAGAGTGACAGTGATAATGAAGATGATGATGATGTGGAAGATGATGAAGAAGAGGAAAGTGATGAAGAAGAAGAAGATAAAGAGTAAATAATGATGCATGATGACATAGTCATATGCATAATCAGCATACGAGATGCTCAAGGTCAACAAATGGTTTTCAGATGGCAACCTGTGCTCTTGTTAACAGTAGTTGACTTAGTCAATGTGATGATATTGACCGTTGATTCAAATAGACAAATCTTGAATGTTGGTCATTTGTAACCACCTCCTCTCCTCATTCTATAAAAGGGGATGGAGTGCACTCTCTATATTATTAGAAATTTAATTGAGATTGGATTTCTGAAGCATTCAGGACTGATTTCAAGGCTATTGTGAATGTACATTTTTTTCAATACTTAATGACAGAGAAGCTGCTTGATTACAAATCATCGTAAATCTTGAGTAGTCAATGAATGGAATCTAGATATATGCATTGATTAGCCACGTCTCTTGGAGTGCTTGTCAGTCTACATATGTTGTTTTCATTCCTTGTTCCTTTGAAGTTAGCATCAACCATACCTAGCTGTGGAACATCCTGGTGAAATTATGGTTTGATTTCTTCTCTTCATGACTGTATCTGGAATGTATGTGACTCAATAGCTAAAGGTTCACCAAATTTAGAAGTATTCCTTTAAATTTCTTTGAATTTCATTACAAATCACCTTCATAATTGCAAATAACATACAATTTGAAGAAAATAACATAAAATATGCCTATATCTCATAAATAATTGAACACACAGAGCATATTTTGAGAAAAATCATGTCAATAATGATAAATATCATGCAAATACATATGCATATCAATGATAAATATGTGAATATCTACTTGTTTGTCATTTGATTAAATTCACAGTGTAGAAGTATATACATGTTCATGACAGTAAACGCTTAGAAGAATTGATCAAACTTATGAATATAACCATAATCTATGAAGCATAGTGGAAATAACCTCATTTGTGAAGTGAATTTATAGTAAAATAGGTACAAATTGATCATGTAGACCACATAAGACCCCTTGAAATGGAAAATAGCATGTCACATCAACCTCTAAGTAATGTCAGACAATCATGACCTGATCAATGGAGACTTGGAGTAATCAGCTTGTTTCAAACCGATCGTACTTTTTAAGATAATAAAGGTTTGTTGTGCAAATTTTTATGAATGTTGTTGTGACTAACAATCATCATCAATAAGTAGTAGGTACCTCACTAGTAGGTATAGGGATAGGGTTAGATATCAGCTCAGTAGGCACTGCAGCAGTAGGCCCCTCCTTAGCAGGTACCACCACAACAGGCATCACTACAACAAGTACTGATGTAGGTGGGGACTTTAGGGGTAGGCACCTCAGTTGCATGGACATCAGGGATAGGACTTGGCCCTATTCCTAGTGTTCACATTGGGTGTCAGTTGACTTGAGGTAATGGATAGGAGGAGATAAAGACCATTCAGGCTTAGGTAGCTAGCCTAGAGGATCAGATGGCTAGGCAACAGCAGTACCTAGTTCAGGTTATGACAAAGTGAGATAGTGCTCTCACACAACTACAATGAATTTAGGGAGTACAAGCCCTTCTAGATAGACTAAGTGGAGGTGACAATGATCCCCAGGTATAGATTTTGTAGGCCTAGATAGGGTAGCTTCAGAGTCAGATGTAGGCTCAGTTGGCTCAAGTTATTATTGAATGATATGTAGAGATAGTGTAGAGGTAGGGGGTCAAGGTGAGATTGTAGAGGGT
Organism: Cunninghamia lanceolata; assembly: GCA_027924645.1. NCBI lineage: Eukaryota > Viridiplantae > Streptophyta > Pinopsida > Cupressales > Cupressaceae > Cunninghamia > Cunninghamia lanceolata. The sequence goes on along the minus strand of BSBN01000165.1, from coordinate 3,395,850 downwards.
TGAGGCTAAAGTGTAACAAGCTGATTCTCAAATAGCCTAGATACAATAGGAGATCACACATATGTAGGGTGTGATAGTCAGGATTGACATGGCTCAAATGTGGAGTGATTGGCTAGCCTTGTAAAAATAGATATAGAAGTTGCATTAGTAGCTATCAGATCAATGAGCCAAGTCAGAGTATTATTACAGAGCCTATTGTACTATAGTACCTGAGGGTCATTGGGTCCCAAGCTATAGTCAGAGGAGTAGGTCAGGGATGTCAGGCTCATAGAGGTCTAGATGATCTCAGTAGTCGTTATAGTAGCTGCCACCTCAACAACAGCCACCAACTCAGTAGCAGGAGCCTATGGAGCCACCACCACAACATCCACCTGGTTCTCCTACTGACTCTACCAGGGGGTCATCAGCCCATGGTTCCTAATTTTTATGTATATGTCTTTGGACAATGTATTTTGTATCATGACATTTATTGGATGTGTATTTTGAGTGACACATGTATATTTTTTTGGCGGCGATATATGATGTGGATGCATTTGTGGTTTTGTGATTATGGATGTTTATGGATGTTTTGTTTATGATGATGTTGTTTATGGATCATGAATGTACTATGGGTTTATGATGATGTACATGGATGCGTGTTTTATGATTTGATAGATGTATGCTTATGTGTATGGATGTGAATTATGATGTTGATTATATGCATGTGATATGGATGGATAAATGTAATGTGAATATATGCTCAAATTAATAAACATATATTATGCAAATGGTCATGGAAAATATATTCTTAGATTAATAAACATATATTATGTAAATAGTAATGGAAAATATATGCTTAGATTAATAAACATATATTATGTAACGGGTAATGGAAAGTATATGCTTAGATTGATAAACATATATTATGTATGGATGAAATGGAAATGTGATAATTAATGCAATGTTTAATGAAATGGATAATGATAATGGTTAATGAAGTGGATAATGATAATGGTTGATGTCATGGATAATGATAATGGATAATGCAATAATTATTTATCATGATACATTATGATGTTTAAAACCATGGGAGATGGGGTTGGGAGGTTAAGATAGGTTTAGGAATGGGTGGGATAGGTTTAGGGATGGTTAGGGTTGGTTAGGATTGGTTAGGATAGATCACTAGATGCAACATTATTAGAGGGGTTTTGTTGCGAGATGAAGTGGGATGGGTGGGATAAGTTATAGAAGCTTGTTAGGATTGTTGATGAGATTGGGTAGGTTAAATTCAAAACCTAGATATTGATTTGATGGATATGAGATGAGGGGTAGGTGTACTAGGATAAGCATTTGTGTTGAAAATTTGAGAACATTTATAGGTTTATTATAGCAAGAGGGGATATTTTCACCAAGGTATAAAGGACTAAGGTGATGTTGTATATCCGTCTTTGCATGGACTAGACCTGCAAACAATGGAACGATCCCATGCATGCCCAAGGTAGTATAATCCTACCTAGATGAAGGAAGGGGACTCATAGCATAAATCCTTAGTACATAAAAGCTATGATTATCCTTAGATGTAAAAAGAGAACAATATGCTAGAACTGACCCTACATATTCAAGATATGAATACTATACTTGGAGTAATGAGACCAACCCATAAGAACAACATACAAAACAATGACCATGTCCCATTCTAGGCATTTTCTGCCACATACCATGATATAGTGAGATCAAGGTAGCTTTAGATTCATCCCTAAAATGAGACCAAACATAAAAATCAATAATCAAAAGGAGCAACGAACCATACAAATAGGCATTGTATCTCTTACCAAGATAAGTGTTCATAGGATAATGGATTCTACCTATTGTAGGAATGATATATCCATTAAGGCAAGAATCGATTGGATGTTGTTGGATAGAATTCAAAGGATGGAAAAAAGGATAGCAGACCATATGCCATGATTGTAGTTAGTTTGTTGATTGATGATTTTTGGTGGGATATGATGTGTTTAAGAGTATGCCTTGCTAGTGTATTGTTCATGGATATAGTAAGCTCAGAAAATAGGGACCATCCAAGCGAGTTGGATGGGTGCATATTTTTGTACCTATGTATTGGATACTTCCTTCGTATTCCAAACTGCCTACATACCCTATATCTATGGGATCAAGGCACTTTACAATGCGGGTAATGATGAATATATAGTTCTAATTTGTAGTGATGATGTAGGGGTGGTTTAGGGTGGATGAGATGATGGTGTTGGATAATATAGATAATTGTGGTAATGATTGGGATTGTTTTTGGGTTTTTGTAATTTTTTGAGTTTTGGGGGGTTTTTGGATTTTTGTTGTTTTTAGATTTTGTTGGTTTTCTAATTTTTTTGGATTTTTAAAATTTTAAGCTGTACAACGAAGGCATACAAGGATCTTTTTTTTCTAGGAATATTTCCTCAGGTGGGGTGATGAAGGATGGGGGATGGTATGGGTTGAATGTTTTATAATTCCAAGCCATGGGATGGAGGTAATATGGAATGATGTAATGGATATGAGGACTTATTAGATGGTAGGACTGACCACTACCAATGGTGCCTAAGATAAGTTTTCACCATTGTACTTATCCAAGGCATCACTGAAGTGATTTTTTCCATTGGACAACTTTATTGCACTTGGGTTTTTCTTTATTTTTTTATTTTTTTGATTTTTTTTTTACTTTTTTGATTTTTTTGTATTTTTTGACTTGGGATACCTAATGGGCTAGGCATAGAACCTTTTCAGGTGCATGATGTTCATCGACTCATCCAAAGGCTACCCCCCCTCAACTATTGCAACCTGATAAGCTCCTGATCCATAGATAGCTATGGTGACATAGGGTTCTAACCAATTAGGCTTGAACTTTCCTTTCTTGTGTCATTCTTGTAGGTTTCTCTAATTTTCCATCAGGACAAGGTTTCTTATCTCAAACTGGCAATTTTTAATCTTTTTGTGGTAGCTTTTACATAGGTGATTCTGGTAGGCTTGGAGATGGTTTAGAGCACTTAGACGCTTTCCATCCAGCAATTCTAGTTCATTTAGGCATGTAACTCAATACTCCTCCTCAGTGATGATTTTTTGGTAGTGAAATTCTAAGAGAAGGAAGCTCGACCTCTATAGGCAAAATGGCTTTGGAACCAAATATTAGCATATGGAGTTGCTCCTATGGGGGTGCAGATACTTGTGTGATGAGCCCATAAGGTGGGATTAAGCTGAAGGTGCCAGTCACGGCTGGCTTCATTAACCATCTTTTTTAGAATGTGTAAGATGGTTTTGTTGGAAGCTTCAGCTTAACCATTACCTTGAGGGTAATATAGTGTTGAAAAATGGTGTTGGATGTGGAATTTTTTGCAAAGGGTATGAACTTCTTGGTTCTTAAATGGTTTCCCATTGTCGGTAATGATGGAAAGTGGAATGCCATAATGGCATATTATATAGTGGAGGATAAATTTTTCAATTTGGATACTAATGGTGTAAGTGAGTGGAATGGCTTCTACCCACTTGGTGAAATATTTGGTGGCAGTAATGATGAATTTGTGGCCATTAGATGATGGCGGGTGAATTTTTCCTACAAGATCGAGCCCCCATTTTGAGAAGGGCCAAGGAGTTGTGATCGGCTACAATTATTGTGATGGTGCATGGATAAGATCCCCATGTTGCTATCATGGTAGACATTTCTTTACAAACTCATGAGCCTCTTGTTCCATAGTGGGCTAGTAGTATCATGTCCTTAGAATCTTCTTTGCTAGAGTAGGTCCACTAGAGTGTACCCCACAAATACCTTTTTGTACCTCTTGCAAGGCCACTTCGACTTCCCTAGAATCAAGACATTCCAAAAGAGTACCATCAAGACTTCTTTGGTAGAGGGTATCACCTATGATGGTGAAATGGGAGGCTTGATGAATGAAAGTTTTTTGTTGTGTGGATGTTAGGTTGGGTGGGATGATGTTGTCATGGAGGTACATATAGGTCTCTCAGTACCATGGAGATAGGGGACCAACAATGTCGCATACTAACTCAGATTGTGGGACGTCATAGACCGGCATTGGAAGTTCTTCAAGTAGGAACTCACATTTTTTGCTATCCTTCTTCATGTCAACCAAGGATCCTATAGTAGCCATGGCATCTACCGCTTTGTTATTCAACCTTGGTATTTTTTTCAAAATGGATATCATGAAAGTAGTCCTTGAAATAATCAACCATTCTTTTGTATGGAAGGAGCTTATCATCCTTTGTCTTGTATTCATTATTGACTTGTCTGATAACTAGCTAGGAGTCACCATAAACTATAAGCTTTTCAATCTTCCGCCAAATGACCATGTGAAGTCCTGTAATAAGGGCCTCATATTCTACTACATTATTTGTGTATGGAAATGTTATTTGTAGGACTTTGGAATAGTCTCTTCTTGAGGGGTAACAAATAAAATGCCTACTCCCAAGCTACAATGTGTATAAGATCCATCAAAATACATTTTCTATGTTTCTATCATTGATGCTACTATTAGTAGTGACTCATCTAGGAAATTTGAAAGTAGTGGTTGTTCTATTGGGATAGGTGCATCGGCCAATTGGTCAACAAGTACTTGTCCCTTGATAGCCTTTCACCCTGTGTACTCAATGTTGAAATCACTTAGAATCATGTGTTGCTAGTATGGGTCTAACCGGTGTTGTCATTGATGTCAACATACTCCTGTTGCATTGATGTCAAGGATTGGATGAGCTATGTGCTGACGATATTGAGAAAATTAGTCCTATTAGTAATAGAGAAGAACAATGAAGATAGTGAAGCTCTATGAAGTGAAGATTCCAGCTAGATGAAGATCATAGAATGCGCATCAAAGGGTTTGTAGATATGTGTCTAAAGATGATCTAGTCAAGATTTGAGAGGTCCACATGAAGATTTGGAGAAGTTATGGCCATATAAGTAAAACTAATTCTGGCAGCTATTTAGAGGTGATAGAGTGACACAAATAGGTCCAGAGAGATCTAGAAATGCAATATCTTATTTTGCAGATTTGGTGGAATGTTTAGGAAGCCAATGTGAATTGACAACTCAATTGGTTCATGGTTTGGAGGTCTGCAAGCATTTATTCTAATGTGACAGTGATGACAAACTATGTTCTTGAGGTTCCAGATGAAGATGTGAATAATTTTAGTAAGTAGAAGTGGTGTGGATGTTCTTGGTGATTCAAGAAACCTTATAGGGGTCTCTAGATTGTGTCTAGTTCGTGTTGGTGGTCCGCATTGAAGATTGAGCTCGTAATTGAAGATTTACTCTCGAGTGATGGTGTTCTTCCTAATCATGGCCAACTTGATGTTTTACACATCTTGCAGATGATCTTGAAGATGTTCTATGAAGCATGGTGTGTTCCTCAAAGAAGATTGAAGTCCCAGATATGTGTGGCTGACAGTGTGGTGATACACATGAAGTCTTTGTAACAAATCAAGTTGTATTTTTGTAACTACTCTATAATAAAATAAAGTATGTTGTGTTGACTTTGATGATTATACCAAAGTAGATGTCTTGTATAAATAAGATTTGTGAAGTCATTTTAAAATATCCTCAGTGAAGATGAAAATGTGGTAGAGAGGAGAAAAGTGAAAAGCAGAGCAGAAGTGTTGATCTTAAATGGAACTGTCTCAAGCATGGTGAAGATGCTAATCTATAGTTCAAGTATGTAATATTTATATTATTCTATAGACAGTGTGACTCCTATAGATAGTGGGCCTCTTGTGAGTAGTGTGCTTGGGTAGTGAGCCCTAATTGGCAAGTACCATTTTGTTCTTCTTATTCTTTTAATAGAGAATACAATCTTAGGTTAGTCACCCCATGGTTTTTCCCTTAACCGAGTTTTTCATTTTAAAATCTTGGTGTCATATGTGTTAATGTGTTTCTACTCTTGAGTTATTGCATTGTGCTTCCATGATTGAATCATTATTATGCTATAGAAATATAAGAAGGATTTAAGTGTTTAAAGAAAAGAAAGTTTTTTGTGACAACTGATTCACCCCCCTCTCAGTTGTCTATCCTAAAACCACCATCATGAACCACTTAGCCACCCATCCTATGAGAGCTGCTCTAGTCAATAGGTATTTCAGCAGATCAATTTTAGCAATGAGCTTTGCCTTGTGATTGAACATACAGTGTCTTCACTTTTGTGAGGTAAGGTCAATGGAAAGGCATACTCATTCAATAGGAGTGTAATTTATCTCATAGGTCACCAAAGTATGGCTGATATAATATATAGCTCTATATTTTCCTTGTTCATCATGCTATGTTAGTAAAGCCCCTATTATTGTTTCTATTGTTGAGATGTATAGAAGGAGGGGTTGTCCTTGCTTTGGTGGAATAAGGATAGGTGGCATAGTGAGATATTTATTTAACTTCTCAAAGGTGTTTTAACACTTGTCATCCCATGTAAATGTTGTGTTTTTTCAGAGAAGATGTTGGAATGGTTGACACTTATCTACAAGTTGTGCTATGAAGCAGTGAATAGATTGGAACTTCCATTGAAGGCTACAAAGTTGCTTGTGTGTTTTGGGTGGAGGCATGTCCACTATAGCCTTAACCTTAGTAGGGTCAACTTCTATTCCTCTTCTTGATATAATGTATCCTAGAAGCTTTCTGGAGGTGAATCCAAAGCCACATTTCTTAGGATTTAGCTACACCTTGTATTGTTCTAATTTGTCAAAGAGTTTTTCCAACACATTCAAATGGTCCTCTCTAGTCTTTTATTTTCCCAACAAATCATCTACATAATCTTCCATTATGCTATGGAAAAGGTCATGGAAGATAATTATCATGGCTCTTTGATATGTGGCTCTTATGTTTTTCAACCCAAAGGACATCACAACCTAGTAGTAGGTTCCCCATGGACATATAAAGGAGGTCTTATGTTTGTCTTCTACTATCTTGATTTGATTGTACTTGGAAAATCCATCCATGAGGGATAACATTTCATGTCCAATGGTGAGATCAATAATCATATCAATGTTGGTTAGCAGAAAGTCATCTTTAGGGCATGCCTTGTTAAGATCTCAGAAATTTGTACAACAATGGATGCCCCTAATGACTTTTCTATGGATATAATGTTTGATATCCACTTAGGATAGTATATAGGACAAATGTATCCCACATCTGGGATTTTTTTGAGTTCTTCTTTGACGAGGAGTGCCACTGATGGATTCATTTTTCTTAGATTCTATTTTATTGGTTTTGCATCAAGATGTACAACAAGATTATGGATAACTAGAGTGGGATCCAATCCTCTTATATCAGCATATGTCCATGCAAAGTTATGAATCCTTTGTTTGAAGAAGGCTAAGAAGGCCTCTTATCTATTGTTGTAAGGGATTATTCTTAGAATGTGATCTTCATGTGATGCTTCTACTAGGATTGGTGACCTTTCTTGATAGAGATCAGGTACTTCAGGGAGATCCATTCTCTCATCCCCTAGTGCCTCGAGGAGGTTTTCACTAGGGGATGTGTCCTTTATTTTGATTCTTTCATCATCTAGAAGTGCCACAAAGTGGTTTTCACTAGGGAATGTTATTTTTATTTTCATACTTTTGTGACTAAGAGTTTGGATTGTCTCCCCAAAGTATGCGGAGGTGTTTGGTTCCATGATATAGCTGGCCTTGTGATCTCCAAGGTGAATGTGATCTCTAACTCCAATCATTGTGGCTATAGCTTCATCATTTTGTACAATATCAATGACAAGGGGTCCTTGTTGGTCCTAATCTATGAGTTGTATATAGATGAGAGGTAGGTCATTGGATGTTGATGGCATGGTAGATAAAGTGAAGATGGTGCAAATGGATGATTCAAAAAGTTTAGTGAAATTGGCAAAAGAGTCTTGATAGTCCTCTTTGTTGACATTGTCAATCATAGGAAAAGACTTATCATCCTCACTTAAGATACACTTGAGCTTAGTGGGGATAGACTCTTGTTTTCCATATCCTAACCCATGAAGATAATGATTCCCTGTTGCTTGGATGGGTTCAACAATTCCTTGTTCATGAAATATGTGTGTGAATATCAAGACCCTTTCCTTTCTAACCCATGTATTTAGATTCACACATATATTCACTATTGCAAATATATGCCTAAGTGGTGTTGTCATTGATATCAACCTATCCTTGTTACCATTGGTGTCAACTATATCCTATGTTGCTATCTGTATAGAAGACTGGATTGTTGAGGATATTGAGAAAATTAAAGACAATCAATGCATGCAGACCATATGGATGTGTAGAGGATTGTCAGAGATTGCTCGAGTTAAGAATTGAGAAGTCCGCATGAGAATTTGAAGAAGTTATGGCCATCTGAGTAGAACTAGATTTTTGTAGTATTCAGAAGAGACAGTGTGATAGCAAGTTGGTCTGGATTGCTCCACAGTGAAATATCTTGGTCTGTAGATCTAAAGGCATGTTTGGGAAGTCAGTGTGTATCATCAACTCTAGTGGTTCATGGTTTGGAGGTCCGTAAGCTAGCTTTCTAGTTTGACAGTCATGGCAGATAGTGTTCTTGAGGTTCTGGAGGAAGATTCAAATGTTTCTAGTAATATGGTTTAGAGTGAATGTTATTTTTGATTTTAATGTACTTGTGAAGGTCTCTAGATCATGTGGCTACTATGTTGGAGGTCTACATTGAAGTTTGAGCTTGTTGGTTGAAGATTTCTTCCTTGAGGTTGATGTTCTTCCCAATCTTGGCCGACTGGATGTGCCTAGCATGTTTTGGATGCTTTAAGAGCATTTTTATGAAGCTTGGAGTGGTTGTAGAAGAAAATTTGAGTCTTAGTTCTATTTGACTGATAGTTTGATGATCTGTGTCAAGTTTAGATGACCTTGTTGATCATTCCAAGGTTGATGAAGCATATAAATACTTGTTGAAGAGTTATTGAAAAGAATCCTTGTGCAAATCAGATAAAAATTGAATAAAGGATCAGGAGCAGAGCAGAGAAGAAAAGGAGCGAGAGTAGTATAGAGTGTGAAGAAGAATTTGGGGCAAAGCAAAAGTTCTTCAGCATTCATTGAAATAGAATTAGGCATGAAGTAGATGTTCTTTCTCAGTTAATTCTTTCTATTCTAAATAAATTCTATAGGCAGTGAGCCTCTCTTTTGAGCAGTGAGCTCTAGGCAGTGTGCCCAAAGGCATGTGCCTTCTATTTTTCTAAGGTACTTTTAACAGGGTACAAATCTTGTGGGTTAACCCCCATCGTGGTTTTTCCCTTAACTGGGTTTCCACATCAAAATATTGGTGTCAAGTGTGTTGATTATGTTTCTGCTCTTATGTTTTTGATCTATGCTTTAATGTTTACATCATTAATCTAGTAGTAAGATAAGAAAGAAGGTTAAAAGCAAAAAAAAATTTTATTGTGGGACAACTAATTCACCCCCCCTCTCAGTTGTCCGGTCTAACTCCAACAATTGGTATTAGAGCCAGATCCTCTTGTAAAATCCTGATCACTTGAGGAGATCCAGGATGTCAACCTACAAGGATAGTCCAAGATTTGATGGAACAAATTATTCTATTTGGAAGAATCACATGGAGTGCCATTTACAATGCATGGGTGATGCCTATTGGGCGATAACTAGCATTGAGTATAAACCTCCGAAGAAAGGTCCTTCAACTCCAAATCAAGTCAATGATGCTGAAAATAACCTTTGAGCTAAAGAAGCCTTGTTGAGTGCCCTCACTAATTCAGAAATGACAAATGTCTTTGGTCTAAAAACTACATATGAAATATGGAAACAGTTGGAGTATCTGTATGAAGATGATAAATATGTCAAATGTGCCAAGCTACAAAGTCTGAGAGCAAAATTTGAAACTATGAGAATGAGAGAAGATGAAAACATCACAATCTACATGTAAAAGATAAATGAACTTGTGTGTGGTATCAGGTGTGCTGGTGGAACTTTGGAAGAATCAGAGATTGTATCAAAAGTGCTTAGATCTTTACCAGATTCATACAAACATAAGGTTGCAGCTATAGAGGAGATCAGGACTATCTTAGATGTTACAAGAGATCATTTGGTTGGTAAAATTTTAGCCTTTGAATTAAGTGAGTTTGGTGATTCTCTTCCCAAAGTTTGAATTTGCATTTAAGGCTAGTGTATATAGAAAACAAAGATATGATCCAGGTGAAAGCTCTTCTGCAAGATCAAGTAGATTCATAAAAACAAGGAAGGATCTTAAAGATGTTGAAATTGAAACTGCAGATCTTGAAGCTCTTCTTGCCAAAAGATTGCCAAGAGGATCCAATAAGTATGAAGGAAAATTGCCACTCAAATGTTTTGCTTGTAATAAGATTGGTCATTTTGCCTTAAGATGTCCGAAGATGTTTTCAAAACCAAACCCTAACAGATATAGAAATCAGAACAAATGTTACTATGTCCAAGAAACTAGAGAAGGAGTCGCAGATGATGAATTTGATCATGGAGGTTCCCCTGAAAATGATTGGGTGTTCATTGCCATCAAAGAAGAAGATCTAGTGTCTACTAAATCTGCTAGCTATGCAAATATGGAAAGTGCCCTAGCTGCTCAGGTTATTGAGAAAGATGAATGCGTGATTGATAGTGGATGTTCTCATCATATGACTAGAGACAAGAGTAAGTTTGTGAATTTTGAAAATTATGAAGGTGGGCTTGTGAAATTTGGAGATAACTCAACTAGTAGAATCCATGGCAAAGGATCCATCTCTTTTGATGGTAAGAATAGCACCAATGATGTTTTGTATGTGGAAGGACTGAAACATAATCTTCTTAGTGTTGGATAGTTGATTGATAAAGGTTATGATCTTTGATTCAAGGATGGAATGTGTAGAATCTTGGAGAGTTTCAGAATTGAAATTGCATTTGGTACTCAAACTAGAGGTAACATTTTTCATTTAAGTACCTCTGGCAAAAGTTGTTTGATTGCTCAGATAGATCAAAGTTGGTTATGGCATAGAAGGATGTGTCATGTGAATTTTGATAACATTGTCAAAATAAGTACCACTCAGGCTATAAGAGATCTTCCAAAACTTGTGAAACCTAATAGCATGTGTAGAGAATGTCAATTATTTGAAATAGAGCAAAATTTCATTCAAAAGTAAGGACCAAGTTTCAAATGGACGATTGGAACTAGTACATATTGATCTCTATGGTCCTACTAGAATTAGGAGTGTGCAAGGAGATAGATATTTCATGTTGTTGATTGATGACTACTCTAGGATGATGTGGGTAACCTTCCTAAATAAAAAATTAAAAGCTATTGATAAATTTAAGGTGTTCAAAGTTATAGTGGAAAATGAAATTGGTGAAAAATTGAAATGTCTAAGATCTGACAGAGGTGGAGAATTTACTTCTCATGAGTTTAATGCTTTCTATGAAAAGCATGGCATAAAAAGATAGTTATCTGCTCCTAGGACTCCCCAACAAAATGGAGTTCTGGAAAGAAAGAACCAAACCATTCAAGAAGCTGCCAAGACCATGATGATGGAAACAAATGTTCCTCAATTTTATTGGAGAGAAGCTGTAAGTACTACTATCTACACTCTTAATCGAGTGCAGATCAAAGGCAATTTTGGTAAGACCCCTTATGAACTATGGTTTGGTCATCCTCCTATGGTGAGATATTTTAGAGTTTTTGGTAATAAATGCTATATCAAAAGAGATGAGGATTTAGGAAAGTTTGATACAAGAAGTGATGAGGGAATATTTTTGAGATACTCTACTCAAAGTAAGGCTTACCGGTGCTTTAAAAAGACATTGAAAAAGATTGTTGAAAGTGCTAACATTAGAGTTGATGAGAACAAGGAAGGACATTCTAGGTTTTGCAGGTATGATTCAGATGATTAAAATGAAATTCAAAGTCAAGGAAGGTTAGTTCAAACTTTGTCTCAATTGCAGATTGATCCAGAAACCCCAGAGACTCAAGGAATTAGTACAGATGTTGAGGAACAAGCTCAAGAAATAGAAGCCCAAGCAATTCCCAAAACCCCTAAGTATGTAAGAATGAACCATCCCGAAGTTCAAATCATAGGAGATAAAAATAGAGGTGTCTGAATTAGGAGAAGAGTTGCTAAAGATCAAGAAGAGATTTATTTGATTTCAAATATTGAACCTAAATCAGTAAGTGAAGCTTGCAATGATGAAAATTGGGTTAAGGCAATGGAAGAAGAATTGATGTAAATTGAAAAGAATCACACTTGGGATCTTGTTCCTAGACCTGAGGATAAAAATGTGATTGGAAACAAATGGGTCTTCTAGAATAAACTGAATGAAGATGGTGAAGTTGTAAGAAACAAGGCAAGGTTGGTATGTAAAGGTTATTCTCAAGTGGAAGGAATTGATTTTGAAGAAACTTTTTCTCTAGTGGCAAGGATAGAGGTAGTCAGATTATTTCTTCTTTTTGCTGCTTTCAAAGATTTTAAAGTTTATTAGATGGATGTCAAATCAGCATTTCTAAATGGAGATTTGGAGGAAGAGGTATGCATTGAACAACCGAAAGGATTTCAGTTGTTTGATCAAGGAGATATGGTTTGTAGACTAAGAAAAGCCTTGTATGGACTCAAGCAAGCTCCAAGAGCCTAGTATGCCAAATTGGATAAGCATTTGTTTAAGCTAGGATTTAGCAAAGGTAATGCTGATAGTAATCTGTACTTCAAGATAAATCATGAGGACATTATAATTGTTGAGGTCTTTGTTGATGATATCATTTTTGGTGGAAATGAAGCATTTGCTGATCAGATGAAAAGTGAGTTTGAGATGCCAATGTTTGGTGAGATGAATTTCTTCCTAGGTCTACAAATTGTTCAGTCAGATAAAGGTATCTTCATATCTCAGTCCAAGTATGTGAAAGAATTGTTGAAGAAGTTTGGAATGGAAGATTCAAAGCCAGTAGGTACTCCTATGGTAACTAAGCAAAGATAATGACTCCCCAAAGGCAAATCAGAAAAGGTATAGATCAATGATTGGATGATTTCTCTATCTGACTTAGACCAAACCTAACATCATGAATACAGTTGGACTTGTTGCCATATTTCAAGTTGATCCAAAAGAATCTCATGTTGTGGTAGTCAAAAGTATTTTTAGATATCTCAAGGGGACAATTGATTATGGACTGTGGTATCCAAAGGATAATGATTTCACTCTTCATGCATATACAGATGCTGATAGGGTAGGAGATGTGGATGACAGAAAAAGTACTAGTAGTGGTGCATTCTTCTTGGGAAGAAGATTGGTCTCTTGGATGAGCAAAAGTAAGAAGCAATTTCTCTGTCTACTGCAGAGGCAGAATATATAGCAACAACAAATAATTGTTCTCAAGTTTTGTGGATGAAGCAAATGTTGAAGCACATCATGTTGTGTTTGAGGAGCTAGTTACAATCTTTTTTGATAATTCAAGTGCTATAACTGTTTCCAAGAATCCAGTATTGCATTCAAAGACAAAGCATATATCTATCAAGTTTCACTTCTTGAGAGAGAAAGTTAAGGAGAATGAAGTCAAGTTGGAGTTTATGTCTTCCAAAGATCAGATTGTAGACATCTTCACTAAGCCTCTTCCCAAGGATACTTTTGAGTATCTCAGAGAAAAGTTAGGGGTAATTACCCCTCCTGATCATAACTAAGATGCACTAAGGTGCATCAATTCAGTAGAATTTACATTCATATTTTGTGATCCGGATTGATGTTAAGAAGGTACTACTCAAAGGGGGAGTAGTCGATATGCAAATTTTGGGATTAGTTTGAAGCAAACAGGGAGAAAAGGCAACAAATATGTGCCCTCTGCCATTGATGTCAAAGGGGGAGAGAAGTCATGTGAAAAACTAGTTGCTAGTGTAAGGGGGAGCAATGAAGAAAGTAGTTACAGAAGTGAGAAGAGAAAGGGGGAGAAGTTCTTGTCTTGATGGATAAATTTAGTTTTTCACATCATATGTTGCCATTAATGACAAAGGGGGATATCATTGCAAATATGTGCATAAGTGGTGTTGTCATTGATGTCAACATATTCTTGTTGCCATTGGTGTCAACTATATCCTATTTTGCTGTCTGTATAGAAGACCAGATTGTTGAGGATATTGAGAAAATTAAAGACAATCAATGCATGCAAACCACATGGCTGTGTAGAGGATTGTCAGAGGTTGCTCCAGTTAAGAATTGAGAAGTCCACACGAAGATTTGAAGAAGTTATGGCCATTTGAGTAGAACTAAATTTTTGCAGTATTCAGAAGAGATAGTGTGACAACAATTTGGTCTGGATTGCTCCACAGTGAAATATCTTGGTTTATGGATCTAAAGGCATGTTTGGGAAGTCAGTGTGTATTATCATCTCTAGTGGTTCATGGTTTGGAGGCCCGCAAGCTATCTTTCTAGTTTGACAGTCATGGAAGATAGTGTTCTTGAGGTTTTGGAGGAAGATTCAAATGTTTCTAGTAATATGGTTTAGAGTGAATGTTATTGGTGATTTCAATGTGCTTCTAAAGGTCTCTAGATCGTGTGGCTACTATGTTGGAGATCCGCACTGAAGTTTGAGGTTGTTGATTGAAGATTTCTTCTTTGAAGTTGATGTTCTTCCTAGTCTTGGCCGACTGGATGTTCCTAGCATGTTGCGGATGCTTTAAAAGCATATTTATGAGGCGTGGAGTGGTTGTAGAAGTAGATTCAAGTCTCAGTTATGTTTGGCCGATAGTGTGATGATTCACGTCAAGTTTAGCCAACCTTGTTGATCATTCCAAGGTTGATGAAGCATATAAATACTTGTTGAAGAGTTATTGAAAAGCATCCTTGTGCAAATCAGATATAATTTGAATAAAGGATCAAGAGAAGAGTAGAGAAGAAAAGGAGTGAGAGAAGTATAGAGTGTGAAGAAGAATTTGGGGAAAAGCAGAAGTTCTTAAGCATTCATTGAAATTGAATCAGGCATGAAGTAGATGCTATTTCTTAGTTAATTCTTTCTATTCTAAATAAATTTTGTAGGCAGTGAGCCTCTCTTTTGAGTAGTGATCTCTGGGTAGTGTGCCTAAAGGTTTGTGCCTTCTATTTTTCTAAAGTACTTTTAACAGGGTACAAATCTTGTGGGTTAACCCCCATCATGGTTTTTCCCTTAACCGGGTTTCCACATCAAAATCTTGGTGTCAAGTGTGTTGATTATGTTTCTACTCTTATGTTGTTGATCTATGCTTTAATGTTTACATCATTAATTTGGTAGTAAGATAATAAAGAAGGTTAAAAGTAGAAAAAGTTTTTATTGTGGGACAATTGATTCACCCCCACTCTCAGTTGTCCGATCTAATTCCAACAATTCACATGCTAAGTTGACTTGGTATTGAGGCAATGTGGCCTACCATGGCTTTGAATTGATCAACATTCAAATTGGTAGGGGCTTGGGTCTCCATCAAGGCCTTGTCAAGGACATCCTTTTAGAGGAGAGATGTATGAAGCACTTCAAGGATGGAAATTTGGGTGGGAGTCTTTTCTATGTGATCTAGGATGTTATATTTATGGGTGGATGGTGGATTAGTAGGTGTAGATATAGAAGGTTGATCGTTGGTGGGGGTTTCATGGATGGAGATGTAGTCACAATGAGTGGTAATGGCACAATTGAGTGTCTTGGCTCTAATTGTGATGGTGTTGATATGATTGGAATAATCTTCTATTCAACCCACCATGGAGTCAAAATGAAGAGGGAGGTGGCATAACGTTATAGGTTTGATTGGCTGATGAGGCCTTTCCTTTGTTATGATCCAGAAGTGGATCCTTGTACACTCCTAAATTAGCATTGGGTGATTGTTTTGGTGGTTCATCAATGGTTATATCACCTTGATCTATAAAATATTGGATGCAATGTTTCAACCTCATACAGTTAGATGTTTTATGCCCTTTTACATGATGATATTCACAATAGGCATATTCATCAAACCAAAAGTGTTTAAATTTATTTTCATCACAAGGCCGAATAGGGGGTAGTGTTATCAAATTTGCCTTTACAATATTTTTCAAGACATTTTCAATGGATTCCGATAAAGGTGTGAATCTCCTCTTCGGGTTATTATTTTGTCTTGGTGGTCCCCTAGGAATATTTAAACTATGTTATTTGTAAATGTACTTGGTGGAGTTGGATTTTGCACATTTTAGATGGTCTTCACATTGGTGACACTGTCATTGAGGGTGTTTTTGTTTTTACCCCAAAAGTAGGGTTTTCATTGGATTGAGCATTATTCTTCGTATTTGAGGTGTTGGTGGTGTTGTTGTTGACTTTGTTGTTCCTGTTATTGTTCTTGTTGTCATTGTTATAAATTTTGATAGAGCCTTTAGCAATAAGGGCTCTTTCAATGGTTGTCCCTTTATCTATAACCTCCTCAAAGGTTGATGCACATTATATTTGTAAATAGAAGCCTATTTCTTGCTTAAGGTTAGTCACAAACATAGTGACTAATTGTTTTTCAGGAATTGGCCAAAGGATTTTGCTTGCTAGGCTTCTCCACATTTGTAAAAGGTAGTGATGGATTCCCCAATCTTTTGTTTGGTGTTATGAATGTTGGTCATGGATATTTCATGTTCAAAGTTATAGGATAAATAATTTACAAATTTCTTTGCAGGCTCATGGAATGTTTTGATACTGGGGGGAAGATGAGAGAACCATTCGATTTCTTGA
Source organism: Cunninghamia lanceolata (assembly GCA_027924645.1). Taxonomy (NCBI): domain Eukaryota; kingdom Viridiplantae; phylum Streptophyta; class Pinopsida; order Cupressales; family Cupressaceae; genus Cunninghamia; species Cunninghamia lanceolata. The sequence continues at coordinate 3,379,202 of BSBN01000165.1, read as the reverse complement.
CCACTTAGGCTTCTAGTAAAGAATCTCATTAAATATGTGTCATCCTATATGACCTCTAGGCAAGTAATGTAAAACTCCCTAAGGTGTTCCCTAGGGTCTCCCTTTCCTTTGTATTTGTCAAATTTTGGTGTTTCAAAATTCTTAGGAAAGGGTGGCATGTGGACGCTTCTATCAAATGGGAATGGGAAAATATCCTTGAAAGAATATTGCTTTCTTTTGTGTCCATGTTGCATATCATCAACCTTTTGAATAAAGGTTTGCACAATGATAGATAAATCTTGGGTAGGTGGTAGTTGAGGTATGTTGGTTTGTGGATTTTGGATGAGGTGTTGGAGGAAGTTGGGAATTTGTTGATGTTGAGGTGGATTTTGGTTTTGATTTTGTGGGTTTGATGTTGTTGTTAGGCAAGGAGTTGTTATATGACATGTGGTGGAATTTGTTGTTGGTTGGGACTTTGAATGGAAGATGACATAATGGGTGGTTGTGAGCTAGGTGGATGAGAGATGGGGGTTTGTATGTATGTGTAGTTGGATGGGAGGTTGTTGCATGGATTGGTATTTAATGTGTTATAGGGTGGTTGGGAAAATAATTGTGTTATGAAGGATATGGTGTTGGGGTAAATTTGGGGTACACTCATGGAAGTATTCACATATGTGGTATTTTTAGGGTTGTTGAGGGTAATTTGGGGAGTGGATGTGGTTACGTTTCATGTGGTTATGGATAAAGAAGCAGGGTTTGTGTTGGTTTTGGAGTTTTGAGATGTGTTGGGATTGGTGTTAGATGAGGATGGTTGTGATGAGGTGGGTATGGCAGCACCATTTTAAATGAGGAATTCAAGATATTTTGTGGGATCTAACTTTAGGACTCTATCAAGTATGTCCATGGAATTGGTATCTTGCATGAAGTCTAAGACATCTTGATCAACATTATTGATGTTTGTTGGGGGGAAAGGATTTATCATAGCATTGGCATCAAGGGATGACTATTGTTGGATTATGAGGACACTATTTTGGTTGATGTTAGGCATCCCAAAGCTAATCCTAAAGGGTTCCATTTCTTTGTTTTTCTTACCTTGTGACCTTGTCAAGGGCATGCAATGGATTGGGAATGTATAGATTTGAAAAAATGGATGAGGATTATAACCTTATAGATTATGGATGGATAGGTTTGGCTATAGAGAAATGGTTTCAACCAATTGGATTTCTATGATAAAGGGGTAAGTGGATGGATGATGATGTTGGATGAAATGACCTTAGAGATTTGATTTAAAAAATATTAGACCCAAAGGGATTGATGATGAGAGACAATGGATGGGGATTTTTGGAAGTTTGTCAAAGGTTGAGACCTTGGTGATGATGGGTGGATATGTTTGGTTTGGGTGTAAAGGTTATACCTTAGGGATTGATTTTCAAAAGTATTGAACCCAAGTTAAAAGATAAATGAATAGATGAAGTGGATAATGACTTTAGAAATTTGGGAATGATTTTGGAATCAAAGGTGTATGGTAACCTTAGATATCAACTCTCAAAAGGATTTCTTGGACCAAGGTAAAAGTGAATATGGGAGTGAATAATGATTTTGAGGATGTTCTTAGGATGAATTTGAAATGGATAATAATTTAGAAAGGGGTGACCAAGTTATAATTAGGATAGTTTCAATGATAATCAACCAAGGGAAACTTTAGATGATTTGGATAGATGGGATTGGATGATTAAGGATGTTGGATAAATTTGATGATGTTTGGAAAAGGATTTTCAAATCAAAAAAGAGCTTGAATAAATCTAGATCTTAGGATTATAAAAGGATTTCCCTTCTTACCTAAGGTAGACTAATGACATTAAGAAAAATGGGAAGGATTATTTTACTTGAGGGTAGACTAATGACCACCAAGCAAAATGGGATACCTTAGAATATATCAATTTAGGAGTTGTCTAGGCTCCTAAATCAATTATTCCAAGGTTTGGTAAAAGGCTAATTTATAAAGGAACTTAAGGTAGATAAAGTCTTAAGTACCCTATAAATTGGAGGATGATGAGATCGAAACTTAATCTTTGCACAAAATCAATTTGAGGTATTTTTTTGGATGTTGGTTAGATTTTTAGATTTTGAATAAATTTGATTTTAGATGTTGATGTTGGATTTTGGATGATGTGGACATGATTTGGATTAAATGGATTTGATATTTGTCAAGGATAATGTTGGTTGAGGTTGATTGGACTTGGAATATGGTTGGGATAATTTGGATTTGGATGAACTTTGGAATTTTGGGTGAATGATTGATGTGAAAAGGTCGAAGACTGAAAATCAAGATACTCCTCTAAGGTCAAATGGATAATGGAGGATAGTGAGTTTGGATTAGGTTTTGGATGAAGGGATTAATGGAAATGAGGTGAAAGGTTGAGAACAATATTTGATTGGTGGATGAGGTATGACCAAAGATCAAATATCAAAATGATGTTTATCTAAGGTCAAATGGGAGGTGGTAAATGGGGTTAGAAAAGGGCTTGGGCTATGTTTGGAGATGGAAATGTAAAGGGTGGAATTTGAATAATGGAATTTTTGATAGTTTTAGTGTATATCCTCTCTTCAAGGACCTTGGGTCGAGTGGCAATGCACTATCAAGCCCTTGATCACTATGAGATGTAGGGAAACTTGGATTTGCATGATTTGATTCCTAATTGTGTCCAATTATGCTCAATTATACCTCAAAATCCTAATTATGTAATTACGGAAGAAAATGGACAAATTACTAAAAATGTTACAATAGGGAAATGTAAAATGACAGATAAATGTGCACCTATTTTCGAAGTTTAGGAAGCGAAATAGTCAGGGACTAATGAGCAGGCACCCAAGTCCAATGCCTAGGTTTTTGTCAGGATCTAGAAGCTTGATCTATAACATGTTCCTGTTGTATCAGAGATTTTCCTATCACAGAATCTAGAGGACTAAAGAGCGGGTGCCCAAGTCCAAGGTGCTATTTTCAACTCTGATCTATAAACCTGACACTCTGTAATACCCTCCTACAACTCCACTTTTCCTATATCTTCAAATTGCAACCTATAATCATAGAAACTTTGGGAGGGGGTTGTGGTGCTTGGAGGCTTGCCTCAGTCAAGCCCCAGAGAGACATTCAAGTCTTCTAAACACCATTGTCAGATAGAGAGTTCATACCCTTGGTGATAGAGGTGAAAACCAAATCATAAATGCTTAAAAACACAAATGAATGTCACCTTGTAGTGAAGATCTCATGGAAGGAAGAAGCTCTTCATGCCATGAAGAGATGGATGCTCAAATCTGCAAATACAAACACAAACAACACAAATCTACTCTTGCTACATAATGAATGCCTTGAATCACCTTTAGGATGCATAAAGTTCACAATAGCCATCTAGTTTACAAATGAATGCCTACACATGCTTATATATGCAACTACAAACACACCTGCCAAGAATTTCGCAATTCAAACTTACCATGTTGGCATAGGACCTAAATAATGGTCACAAGCTAACACTAAAATTTTGGGACTGACCAAAAATAGGGTAGGACTAGGGTACGAGTGCCCAAGTCCTCCCCCCTATTTTGGTCATGGTTAGGTTCAAGGGATCCCCCTAGGTCCCATTTGTCATGAAACTTAGGGATCATTTCATCAGGATGTCAAAATATGATGCAAGATGTCCTAAATGTAGATTAAAGACCTGGGAGCTAAACCGTATGAGGGAAAAGCCCCCAAGGGGACATTTTCTAACATTACATTTTGTCCCCACTTTAATGTATGTATAAACACAAGGCCAATACATGCATTAAAGTATGGTCAATAAACACAACAAACATGCTAAGCACAAAGAAGACACACCAAACACATTGAAGACAATGACATGCATGTAAAACATGGATAAGATAGTTACAGTCATGCAAAACATGGAGAATACAGTAGATGCATACAAGATAGTTAATGATTTCTTTTATTTTCTTTTTCTCATATATATGAAATGTAGATGCAAGTACAAGGAATGTAAACACACCAATGCAGGAAGCACTCATTGCACTGGTCTTTAAGCCGCATAGATGGGGCAACACACACGCAAGACACACCAAACCTCCCAAAATATAGGAAGCACTCATTGTACTGGTCTTTAGACTACATATGGGGCAATAGACACACCAAACAAAGTAAGCATGCCAAACACACACACTTTGAAGACACAAAGAAAACACGACAGGCAAGTGATGGAGTGTTCCTATTTCTAGGCTTACCACCATCTCAGGCACATTACAAGCACACACTAATGATTGGGCTTTGCCATAACAATTGTCAAAGACATGCTTAAGGGTTGAGTTAGTAACAGAACCACTCCCTACCTCCCGATGAGGACTTTTTGAAAATGATAGGATGGCCACTCTCTGTAAGAGATACACCACCCCCACCTCTATAGAGGGCTTAAGATGATTGATTGATTGATTGATTGCAAACAAACTTAGAGTGCAGGAGGGACTCATTGTCACCAGTCTTTAAACTGCACCTAAGGACAAGCATATTGCTAACATCTACAATAGATAGCTTACCTTATATATGCACCCACCTTAAGGTGGTTGATATCATGCATCGATATCAAGCATGTTAAGGTAGGAAGAAAACACACAAGGGAACATGGACTTTCTCAAAGCCCATGCCTCCTAGAGGTGACATGTAGTTTACGATTGCCAAATGTTCCCACAAACACATCCCTACAAGAAATATGTTAGTGTCTATAATCAAGATAAACAACAACATCAATGCATATGATTAACTACACAAAGGGCCAAGGTTATACTGTGAATTTAGAGATCAAGGATAACCGTGGGGCTATATCATGAAAATCTAAGAACTGAGTGTCACCGAGGTGAGATTCAAAGACAAATAAAGTGCATAGAGCAGCAATATTGTTAAGGTTTGTAATTGAGATAAAAACATCATCAAGATCACTATGCAGAAAGCACAGAGTTCTTCTACTAGCCAAGCATCAGATAAGATATACAATCCCATCGTCATATAAGGAGCTAAGTCCAATTTTTTATTTCTCGTTAAAGGGACACTAGGTCTGCATCAGTATAAATGTTTTTGATCATCTGCCTGCTAGATAGAAACACTAGAGAAAGGGAAACAATAAATAAGAGAGGAGAAACAAGTGCCTTAGGGATAGTCACATAGGAGGGTACCCCCAATTCACCAACTACAATGCTATGTCTGTAAGACAGAACACACAACAATGAAATCAAGGAGAGAGGCAATATAGAATAATGATTATACAAATAGAAGAAGATCACAATAAAGGTAGTCTCCTGGTATCCTGAACCTTACAAGAGAATCAGGGGTCATCCCAGGAGGCCTAAATAACACATAACACATCATGGGGGAAGTACATCATGAGAGAGATAAAGGGTTAGAAATACTTACTTGTTTCATCCCAATGTTAGCAGCATACATATCTAAAATATTCTTCATGTTGTTTTGGTCTTGTTGAAATTTCATTAATATTGAGTTTAGGATGATGAGAGGCTTTCTTTTCTTTAAAAAGATTATATCCAATGCCACATGAGTAATGTGTTGAAGCGAATTCTATAGGTAGTCGAATTCATTGTTGATTTACACCACATGCCTTACCTAGCTAGTCACAATTTTTATAAAGGATTTTAAATCCTCGACCATAGAGTGATCTCATTTCTTTAGGGGATAGGGTAGCCTCATAGGTCTCATAGTTTTTGGTATAAGTGAGTGTATTGTTTTGATTTTCTACCAAGGGGACTTTAGGTTTCTTAGGTGCTTCAAAAGATTGCTTAAGTGAGATCGATGCTATTTTTGATGTGTCAAGGCTATTAATTTTATATTCCCCTATACTGTAAGGATTAAAATCTAATGAGCCCCAATCATCACCATAAAGTGCATTCAATGGTTTTGATTCTTGCACAATATTATCCATGGTAAGAGACATTGATGGATCACCTTGCAAATTATTTAAGCTCATATGATTGTAAACTAGTTTTTGCATTTCAATATGTAAATAGTTATCTAGTTCAGGATCAGTATGAAGAGTATGAAGTTAACCTTTGAATATAAATTTGATTGAATGGTGTAGGGTGGAAGGAACTATCCCCAATGCATGAATCCAAGGTCTACCAAGAATCATGTTGTAAGATAAAGAACAAGGCATGACATGAATCAGGGTAGGCACAATCACAGGTCCCACTTGTATAGGTAAAGTTATAGTGCCCATGGATTGTCGTCCAACATTGTCAAAACCATAGATATTTAACATTTCCAGCTTGATGGCAGATGTATCAACTTTAATCTTATGTAATAAGTCAATGCCACAAACATTAAGCGCTGATCCATTATCAATCATAACTCTCTTAACCAATGTTTTATTTATTGTGACAAAGATTATAAGAAGATCATATTAGTTTTGAACTTCAATTGATGGTAATTCATGTGGTTGAAAAAGAATATCTATTTTTGTCAAATGCATACAATCTAATAGAGCTGCTACATCATTTGGCTTAACAACAGGCAGTACAATCACCTTTTGTAAAGCTTCTTGGAGCATTCCATGGTATGTTGGTGATGTTTGTATTAAATCCCAAAGAGAGATCTTAACTGGAGTGGCACAAAGCTGTTCCACAAGATCATACTCTTGACCACTTTTATGAGTAAGGTGAGGTGGTGGAGGGAGCATAGGTTGAGAACGTGGAAGAGAGACAGGCACATGAAGTGATTGCTTATTTTGTTTGTTATTACGGGTGTTGTATGTATGAGAAATTACATTTTGAACACCGTAATTTCTTTGAGTAATTTTATTTGCATAGTTGAAGATGTTATAGGGAGGTTTACCTTGAACCATAATCACTGGCTTTAAGCAAGAGGGTGCACTAGGTGCCCCTTGGACAATCATCTTAGGAAGATTAAATTAACATTATTTTCCTTTTGATTGTACACAACATCCATCCCTAAAGGATTTAATATGAGAGACCTTTTCTCATCCACTAATACTACATCTTGGCTAGGGAGAGCATTGGGATGAGAGGAAGGTACATCATCATCATACTCTATGGCAGAAAAAGGCTTTTCACTCTCATCTTTCTCATGAGTATTCCTAGAGTTGAATTTGGTTAAATCTTCTAATATCAAAGGATATGATCCTATGAATAAAGTGAAGATACTAAATTCATGTTTATAACAAAGTAATTTCAACTCATATGTAGAACATATAGAAGCATCAATACCAATTATATAAGCGATGTGCTCTAGAACATGAGGATTCTCACTAGTAAAATTAGAGAAAATTTTAAAGTCTAGGATATACTCATGCAAATATTTGAAAGAAGGATAAAATGAAGAGTCCATTGCATTGTTTTCAATGTAAAATCAGATTTTAGAAGCTTTTTAAATTTGATGCAAAAGACAAGTGCAAGACTATGTGCAAAAATGACCTAAAATGCTTGATTTTTTAATACTTTTTCAATGCAAATATATGAAAGAAAAGGTGTTGTAAGGAATTTGATCAGGAGAAGAAAATAATATGTCTATTTTCAGTCCAATAAAAAAATAAAATCCTTCACAGCACTGATTTGATGCAAAACTAGGATGATGACTAGTCAAAACCTAGTGAAAATGCCCTAAAATATGCAATTTTTCACGATTTTTCAATCCCAAGACCTAATAAAAGAGGTGTTGTAAGGAATTTTATGAGGTACAAAAAATAATAGAAATTATATCAGTTCTCTAGAATCATAAAATCTTTTACAACACGCTTGGAGTGCAATCTAGGTCCAACCCTAGGGCAAATATAGCAAAAACGTGCAATGTTTTGCCAAATTTTCAACACAAGAACCCAATAACAAGGTGTTGTAAAGAATTTTAGGAGGGGAAGAATATAATAACCCTGATATCATCTAATTAGTTCAAAAATATTCTTTACAACATGCTCTAGTGCAAATCTAGAGAGTGGATAAGGCCAAATCTAGTGAAAATCAATGTTTTTCAAGCCCTAGGTTTGAGATCTTGATGTAAAATGCCATATGAATATATTGCAATCTGATTAATGATGAAAATTATGTCCACACAGATTTGAAAGTGATTTTCAAACCCTACCATGCAAAATGCAAGTGCAAATCTAATGAAAATCAATGAAAAATACTAGTTTTTGTTGAAATTTTCTATGTAAAAATGCAAATTTACACTAAAATGAAACGCTACAGCCAAATTCAAATTTGAATGAGTGTCTAATATCAGTATAAAAATCTGACATAAGATTTTTCCTACAAACCCTAGTTTTTGAAATTACTAGGTTATATGAAAAATTCAAAATTTGCAACAAAACCCTAGCAATTTTATGATGAAAATGCCATGAAAGCTATTGAATTTTTATAATTTTCTATAATTTATCTCATATCTAATGTAAAAATCAGAAATTTGATCAAATTCAAATTAATTAATGCAAAATCGAAACCCTAGAATGCAATGTTTTTCAAAATTTTCCAAATTTTCAATTTTTTTGTAGGATTTCCAATACAATAAGATGAATAATAATATGAATGAATGAAATTAATGGAAATCTGAAGAAAAACACTCAAGAAGGTGCAAACAAGTCCAACAACACGGGTTCACCAAAATGTAAAGGGTGGAATTTGGATAATGGAGTTTTTGATAGTTTTAGTTTATATCCTCCTTTCACCAGTTACATTCAAGGACCTCGGGTCGAGTGGCAATGCACTATTAGGCCCTTGCTCACTGTGAGATGTAGGGAAACTTGGATTTGTGTGATATGATTTCCAATTGTGTCTAATTATGCTCAATTATACCTCAAAACCCTAATTATGCAATTACAAAAGCAAACAAACAAATTATTGAAAATGCTATGATAAGGAGATGTTGTTGGCAAGAGACATTGCTATGAATGATAGATGTTGTCATTGATGGCAACTAAGTCTATCCTACACATCCACATTACATAATTTGTTCATACCAAAAGTCAAAGTGAAGATTTGTCTAAGTCTGGGTAGTTAGAAACTAGCATGTCACAGGTCCAGTATCTTGGTCCGAATCTCTCTAGTGGTAAATCATAGTGTACTATGGATCTCAGGGAGTAATAAGGATTGTTAGGACTATCTCAATCCAAGAATTTAGCCTCTGGTGATGAAGGATTCAAAAGTTATAAGCATCTGATTATTGGGTTCTAGTTAGTCAGTACAGTCAGAAGAACAGGCCAACCTAGTATTTGATCTTGGTATGGATGAAGAAAAGTTGTTGCTTAAGCAATTTGTAGTAATAAGTGGTATTGGATAACATGATTGATGATTTGAGAACACAAGTTCTTGGTCCACATTGTTGGTTGTGCATGGATTCAGCTAACAGAGCAAAGGTCTTAACAAATGTTCTATGTTTTCTTGAAGCTGACTACAATTGATTGAATTCCTTGATGCAGATATATATAGATGATGGATTCAAGTATTTTGAGGTGTGTGTGTGTGTGAAGTGGTGATGGAGTAAGTGTGAAAAAGGCAGAAAGAAGTGTGAAGATAAAAATCTAAGCTTAGATTATGGCCTAATAGTGAAACAGGGCAGGATAAGGATGAAGTGTGTAAGATCAGTATTCTATGCTTAACCGGAATTGAACTTCTACATTGGTAGATGCTATTCATCATTCAAACAATCTATAATCTTCTTGTAATCATCTTTGTAGATAGTGAGCCTCTTGGAGCAGTGAGCTCTGGGCAGTACGCCCTGAAGGCATGTGCCTTCCCTATTTGTAATACTTTTAATAGAGTATAATTTCTTATGGGTTAACCCCCACCATGGTTTTTTCCTTAACCGAGTTTCCACATAAAAATCCTGGTGTTATGTGTGTTGATTATGTTACTACTCATGTGTTGTTGATTTATACTTTCATGGTTATATCATTAATTTATTAATAAGTGATAAAGAAGGTAAATTGCTGCAAGTGACAAAAGTTTTTGTGACAACTGATTTACCCCCTCTTAGTTGTCTGCTCTTATTTCAACAATTGGTATAAGAGTGAGGTTCCTTAGAAGAAGCCTAATAGCTTGAGGAAGATTTTGGAAAGAGTTTCAATGGGTTCACTCAGAGAACAACTTCAATTAGCTTTAGAAGATCTTGATCAGTCCAAAGCAGAAGTAAATGAACTGAAAGTGAACCTTAAAGATATTGATGATTGCATTGAGATGTTAAAAGAAAAACTAAAAAAATATATGGAAAAGAGGAAGGAGCTACTTCAACAGCTAGCTAATTCTATTGAAGAAAATGGCATAAATGAGGCTTTGAAAGAATAGACAAAGGAATGTGAAAAGATGACAAAAGAAGTTTCTATTCTAAAACATGAAATGGAATCTGGGGTGATAAGCCTAACCAAAGAAATTGAGGAAAAGAAGAAGACTAAAGAAGACCTGAATAAAACTCTTAAGGAAAGAAAAGAAGAATGCTACAGAATGGACATGTTGTGATGTTCACAACACACCCCATTTTACCTCTTAGCAAAATGAGGACCCCTATTGTGGCTATTGCTTTTGGTTGCTGTGTGGTCTTACTTGGTGGTAAAGGGAAAAAGGGGTAAGTAATACAAACCATGTTGAAAATTGAAAAGATCTAGTATTAAGTACAAGGCGAGAGTAGGGGTGAATACTTTGTGAAAAGTGAGTTAAGGTTATTTTTTGAACCAGTAAGAAATTCCCAATATTCTGCGAGATATGTATTTTTTGTTAAAATGCATCATTTTTGGGGTTTGTATGTCATATACAAAGTTGTTTGTATGTACAGTCTTTGTACAAGTCATGATGAGTACAATCGGGTTTTGTATTTTGATATTTGCATGCATATGCTTAATGTTGGTATCCTTTGTATGCAAGTTGGGCCCAAAAGGTTTTCAAAAGTTGAATAAATAAAGTCATCATATCTATGTTGTATGTGTGTTTGTATGTATGTTTGATTATAAGAATAGTCTATATACAAGGTAATATATATGCACGGACCTGAAAGGATTATGCAATACAGTTAATGAAAGTCAAAAGTCCAATATGGTTGTATAAAAGTTTGCATGTATGAAGGATTTTATCTAGGTGCAGATACAATTATTATTGCTTTGAAAAGATACAAGTGGGTAAGTAAAGTGGGGCCACGATTGTATCTTGCGGTTGTATGTTGCATGTACAAAGGGAGATACAAGTGGAGATACAAAAGAAAGATACAAGAGATGAAAAGGTAAAACTCGATGCAGAGTTCAAAAGGGGATGAAATACGATTAATATTTTGGTATGTATGAAAGATTGTATAAACACAATCCCGATATACAAAGAGGTAAAAGTGCACTGACGGGAAATAAAAAGTGAATGGTTTGCGTATGTTGCATTTGTGTAATGGTTTGTATCTATTTTATATACATTGCAACATACAAATGGAAGATACAAAGTTGAACATAAGGTAAAGGTAACATTGTTTTATAACCCATTGCATATGTAGGCTTGTATATTAATGACATACAAAGTGATATACAAAAACAATATACAAAGTGACATACAAAAAAAATGATATGTATGCAAAGGGTAGACTAACGGATACAATGTTCAAAATTGAAGGTTAAAATAGAGAGATGAAGCCGTATGTGCATTGAATGCCGCATTTAATGCAGAACTAACATTGAAAAGATGAATTTTAACATGTTAGGGTAAATAAAGATTGTTTTTCTTTCAAAGTTGCATCGTGAAAATTAAAATTGCTGAGAAAGAGAACTATTACAAAGATTGAACAGAAGGTTCATTGCTGAACAAAATTTTTGAACGAGAATGGCTCAGAAAAAATAGTAAAGTGGGGCAACGCTCATATAATTGAGCTATCATGAATATATGTATTTATCTTGAATGCCGTTACAGTTCAGTTAATCATAAAATGCCAATTGATTATCAGTAATTTCATTTAAAAATGCAAGAAAGTGACAAATTACTGTATTTGATTAAGGAAATTAGTTGATTTGTGTTAAGTAATGTGAAAACGGGAAAAGACAAAAAGGGATTAGGGTAAATGTAAAAGGTAAGAAATTCATGGTAAAACCCTAGGTAAATGTAGTAAAACAAGAAGTTAAATATGTAATTTTTCATAGGATGGTGCCGAACCAAAAGAAAGTAGATCCAGGGGGTGAAGAAAAAGTAAAGAAATAAAGAAAGCCGTGAAAGGAACTAGAAAAGGAAGAATTGCCGATGGACAGAGGATATCCAACCTTGCTTGGCACAAGTGGAGTTGGAACTGATATGAATGTAGGATCCTATGATGCAGAGGGTATTCTTCAGAAGATTATAGTGATAGGTGCTACTCGTGATATGAAATGCATTTGGGATAGTGGATTATACAAGGCTACAGATTTTCTATTAGCCATGGAGGCTAAGGATTTGGTTTTGGAATGCATAAACAAATATGATGTAAATACCAGAAAAGTAATACATGAAGACTAGATTATTGCAGATTTGAATACAGAAGGGATAGCAAGGACAATTGGTCTGGAAATTCAAGAGAAAATGGTGAATATAGACATAGACCACTACATAGAAGACTTTAATAGCAATGAAAGAGATTACAAAAGCAAAATCTTCTATAGCTGATACAATGCCGAAAACAAACCTATGGCTGTAGCAAGAGTGCCAAGGAATCTTCATAGGATAGATTTTAAAGAGGAGATACATCTAATGATTACCATGCTGAGTAGACTAGTAGGGTTGAGAAATGCAACAAAATGTGAACCTTGGATGTTCACTATTATTCAATTTATGAGAGAAGCAAAAAAGGAAGATGGACAAATTCACTGGGCCAAGACTATCAGTACAGCCATATGGAAGTAGGCCATGTTGAGAAAATAGAAGATGATGCCTTTTTATTTGTCATCATATGTGTTATATTCATATACATCTATGATTCAACCATACATAATTAGAATTAACAGAGTTGGGACCATGGGGAATGGCCCAGATCAGAAATTAGTCTATGACCATTATCTAGATTTGTAGGAGGATAATGTATTGAGAAAGTATGCCTTGATAAATGATGTATTTTATACTTACATGGTAAGAGTTTTAAAGGGAGAAAAAGATAAAAGGTTATCTGAAGATGCAGAGAACACTATTGGGTTACACAGTTCTTGGTATATACAATTCAAAAAATTTACATATATTAGAACTAAGGATTTGAGGGGAAGTCATTCATGCTGCCCAGATATCCATCAAGTAATATGATTGTATTGGATTTTTCAAGACAAAACCTGAATGCTTTCAGGATGTATAAGAAGAAGTGGAACAGAGGAAATATTAAACTTCCTTGGGCAATTGGAAGATATTTTTGCTATAGTGAATAAGTGGGTGAATGTTCAGAAAGAGAATTAAGATATTATAGCTTTGAGGAATTTGAATTAGCAAGATGTTTTGATCCTTTTCACAGAATCCATAGAACCATTGATTCTAAGTTCAAGCATCAAGTGCATATTGAAGACTACTAGGCGGATTGCAAAATGATAAAGAAGTGAGGAAAAGAGCTCATAAAAGGCTAACAGTAGAACATATGAAGACCATGGGAGAAATCTATGTGCCTCAAGAGGTTGAAGATGATGATAAGTTGTTACATCATAGTTATGAGAGTGTAAGGTTTGCTCCAATTAGTGACCCTGATTGGACACATCCATGGAATACATCATTGGATGCATTATCCAAACCAGTTATTTTATTTTCCAAGACATGGTTGAAAGATAAAATAGAAGAACTCAAGGCTAAGGGGATTGAGCCCACATTTCAAAAGAAAGGTAAGAAGAGGATGAGGGAGCATCAAGATGAGCTCCAATTATTTTATGAGAAGAAGAGAAGGGTTGTAGAAGCAAAGATCATTGAAAAAGATAAGAATGCAACCCTAATGGATCCATATGCCTTAGGGGTGACAGTGGTAGTATCCTCAGGCACATTTATGGAGGCAGAGTCATCTAGCCATGACATCAGTGGAGAGCAGACCCAAGTTGTTGAGAGGTCAATTGGATAGAAAATCATGAGGGCCATAGTAGTTGAAACATCAAAGGAACAAACATCAGAACAAGGTGCTATTATAGGTGCTCAGTAAGTAGGGGTTAAGTTGAGTGGCATATCTAATGAGGCCACACCAGAAGAGAAAAGGCAGTAATATGTAAATGTTAAGAAAGAATTGGTTGAGGAGAAGCTACAAGAGTCAAAATCTCATGAAGCCAAAAGGGTAAGTGAGATTGTCAATGTGGAAGATGACAGTAGTGACAGTGGAGTTAGGGAGGTAGATCCCAGTGCAAGAGAAGAAATTAGAAAAGATGAAGAAGTGAGTATTCTAGTGAAGGAGAAGAGAAAGATACTCAAGGATAAATGGAGATAGAACAAAGTTAGGGATCAACAGAAGAAAATGTACAGGATAGAGTAGAGGTAGTAGATCCTTTTGGTACATTGGTGTCACCTAAAATTATTAAAGAAGTGCAAGATGAAGTACAACAGATAGAAGAATCTAAAAAAGGGGAAACACCTGAAAAGGTTGTGAGGGGGAAACTAGTCCAAACTGAAGGAGAAATAGAGATAAATGTTTCTAGTGTTGATGTCTTAAATATACTGAATATGGATAGTGAACATAGTGAGCAAGAATAAAATACATAAAAAGGAAAGAATATAGAAATCAAACCTGAGATGAAAAAGATACAAGGGAACCTGATGAAATCACAAGTTCATCTCCACAGATGGAACAAACAAATAAACCTAAAAAAGTGCAAGAGCAAGTTGAACAAAAAAAAGAAACAGGGGAAACATTAGGTAATTTTGAAGAAGACTCAGGTAAAACAAAAAATGTTTCTAAGAATGATATTGAGCATAAGGAGCAAAAAGAGAGTATGGGTATAGAAAATGTGGAACAAGATAATAAAGAAGAAAAAGAACAAAAGGAGTCTTTAGGAAAAGAGAATACAAAAGACGAGGAAGGAGGAGACACTGAAATAGAAGAGGATAATAATGAGGAAGAATTATAAAAGTGGGATGATCCACTGATTCCAGAACAAGGCCCTCAACCTCAACCTCCTCAATAGAAACCAGAGCAACACATAGAATAGCTAGAAATGGAAAAACCTCAAGAAGAGGTGATAGATGAAGAAAGAATAGAAAAGGTTACCAAAGAGGTTCCATCTTGGTTGGGCTCTGAAGTCAGAAAAGAGAAGGTAGAGGTGAAATTAATACCTATTGATATAAAAAGTCTACTAGGTGGTTCTACACCATAGAAGGAGAAGAGAAAGGCTAGAACTATGTCAGCTATCAAAAGAGGTCCTTTTGGATCTGGAATGCTAGAGCTAGCCATACCACAAAAAGAGAAGTTAAAAGGAGAAATGACTACGGAAGATTATAAGATAATTAATTTGGATCTAGGCCACATGACTAGAGAATAACATATAAATGAATGGGAAGATATGCATCAGGCCACTGCTGAAATGTTGAAGAAAGATAAAGATAAACAAGAATACTTGAAAGGACACATTGTCCAATTGCAACAATTCACTAGAGGGATATTTGATCCCAATGCCACAGTACCAAAGTTACCTACTAAAATAGCGGTATTATCAAAGGATGAGGTAAAAGAGATGGAAAATAAAAGGCTTGAAGCCAATATTTTTTAAGAATGGTTTAGAGAATTCATGCAAAAAGGAGAAGAAGTGACAAAGCAAGCAGTGACATGCTGGGAAATGGCTGCGATAGAGAAGAATAAATGTAGTGTTCTTATGCATAGTTGTCAATTTAGAAGGGAAGAATGCAAATTAGAATTAAAGCAGCTTGAAAAAATTGAGGAGAGAGTAGAAGAATTGATAAATGAAGGAGTCATTACTCATCTTATGGCTAACCAATTGCCACAGGCCAGGTTAGAATTAAAATTTGAGGATGATATTCTCAAAAGATGTATCCCAAGTACTCAAGACTTAGAGGAGATTGCTGATAAAATGGTAAGGTTACATATGAAAATGATAGAGAAACTTATTGATCATGAATGCCTAGAAGTACCAGCATATGAATTACAAAAGGCATTGAAGGAGTTTAAATCTATTTTTGCACCATGCTTGGAGAACCTAGAAGCATATCTAAGTAAAGAGATGATTGATTCAATAATGGAAACAAGTGCTAAGATCAAAAAGTATAAGAAAATAGTTGAAGGTTTTGTAAAAGAAGAAAAGATGTTGAAGGAAGGAATCAGAATGCAGGAATACACATGGATGAGAAGTCCAGGAGGAGATCGTACTTTTATAGAAGGGGTAATAGGTAATTTTAAGGTGTACTTGAATGAATAGAAAGGTATCGAAAGGAAGATAATGCTAAGTAAGAATGTAATTGGAGGGTATTATTGGCCAAAGTCAACAAACAAGAAGAGGTCAGTAGGTATCTTTTATTTTGAAAAGATTCCAAATGCATCCTTTTAGCCGACCAAAGATACCATTGAGATATTTTGAAAATGGTTAGGAATTGATTCATAGCATTGATCTAAAAACTTTGAATGCTGATTGTTGATTAGATTTTGTAACTGTAGCAGTAGGAAGCTTCAAAGTCTATATAAGAAGCTCTGCTACTTGTATTATTTACATAGGGATTTTTGAATTGTTAGCTATAAGTTGAAACTTGCTAGGTGTTGTAATAGAGAAGGCATTTCTTTTGTTCAGAAGGGAAGTCACCTATGTCTGTATTTAGGAGTGCATGGAATGTCCAGTCTCCTCTATGTATCTATGAAAATGTTTGTAAGTTTTCTAGTAATTTGGAACAATGCAATAGAAGTCACTACTACATTGTAAATCTTGTGTTATTTTGTACTTAAAATAAAGGTGAACTTAGGATTCTGCATCTATTACAAAATGTGTTATGAATCTAACTTTTATTTGATGTATTATTCTTTAAAAGATTGCAATCTCTCATATGTGTTCATGAAAATGCTTAGGATGATATATGTGTAGATTTAATTGTGTTGATTGTTCAAAATTGCTATATTCTTTCAGTACGTGAGTGGTAGAACATTTGGATTTTAGATGATCATTTCTAAACTGATCTTTTCTAACTTTTCTGCAAACATCGCAAATAATTAGCTTAAATGCAGAAATCTAAAGAAAATTGTCATACTTTTGAATAAAGAATAAGAAATTATTATGATATTTGATGATTTTCATATAAATTTGAAAGATAGTTTATTTTACTAAAATTCATGCAAAGCTTTGATATATAATAGTGAATTTATGCAAAAGAGTAAATACTTTAATGATATTTTGAAACGATTTGCATAATCTGAAGTCCAGTGAATCTTTGATTACTTTAATTTATGTAAGGCCCCTTGAATATTACAGTTTCACATCAACCTGCTAAATTATCCACAAGGTCAAGACCTGACCATACAGAAACTTGAGATTAAAAATTCTTAGTCAATTCTTCATAACTTCCAAGATAGCCAAGGTTCCTTTGTGAATTTTAACTTTTGTTATGAATGTGTAAAAACAATCATCAATAGTTTTTGGCACTAGAAGGAGGGCTTAATCTAAGTTGAAGTAGGATTTGAGCAAAGCTAGCTCACAATAGTGGTCAAGTGACCAAGTCTAGATCTAGTTTAGAAGACATCTTTGTGCAATTACCTGATAGAAAATAGAACAAAGGTCCTTTGATTTAGAATCCTAGAATATCACAGGTAGGAGGCTCATCTAGAACTCCTCCTGGATCACCTTTCAATATACATAATATTGTAAGTTATGACAGTTCTTCATTTAGATCTTTGAATCTTGGTTTAGAACTACCCAGAGGTCCTAATCCTCCTAGAGGCCCAAGTCCATCCTTAAATACAAATCCACCTAGAGGTCCTAGTCCACCTCTAGGTCTAGTAATGGCATATTTCAATGGCAATTCCCCTATAATATTCAATGATTATCATGAGATGCCAAAGAATCCTAAAAATATTTGTCCTAAGTATCAATTGCATCAAGATCTAGAAGATCATATTAGGATATTCAAAGAATCATACTTTAGAACCAGATTAGAACATGAGGATGTAGTGTGTAGGTTATTCCCTTACACCTTCAATGAGCAGGCTTCTAAATGGTATGTCAAATTGCCAAATGGTTATATTTCTTCTTGGGCACTCATGGAAGAGGCATTCTTGTCTATGCTCAGAGGACCAATTGATCCTTCTACCTTATATCATAAATTGGCAGCAATTAAAAGAGGTTAGGGAGAACTTATTGACAATTTCAATGATAGGTTCCGGAAGGCTTTCTCTAGGTTAGTCGCTCCTTATACGGTGACTCCCGAGCCCTATTAGCAATGTATTATGTTGCCCCAGATCCATTGACTGCCATGTTTGTCAGGGGAAAGGTTGATATAGATACTATATCCAAAGCTTATAAAGAAGTAGCCACTGTAAACCAGGAGATGAGACAAACGACATACAATCCTTTTCTAAATGTAGGAAATCCTGAGATGCAAAATCAAGCACATCCATGCAATGGAGTTCCAATGTATCATACTCCACTATTAAATCCAATTCCTACATGTACACCAGTGTATAATCCTTCCCCCATCTAGGCTATAGTTCCTTATACCGATAATAATAATACCAATAACAATCAGACTAATGGTCAATCTTTCTTCCAACCTCCTCAGGATACATTTGTAGCAAAGGCACAAGATGATAAAGAGGAAATAAAAGAAATTACTACACACTTAAGAAGGTTGACCACTAAGATGACACAATTGAGAAATGAGAATTTCTATGGTAGAAATACTCAAGGATATAGTCAAAACTAGAATCATAATTATAGTCAAGGCCAAGGTTCAAATCAAAATCATAATTATAATCAAGGATAAAATCATAATCGAGGACATGGGATGGAAAACAGGGGACATGGTGAAGATAACAAGGCCTGGGGTAATAACAACAGAAATCATAATCAACCTAAGCCACCTAGGACATGGAACACAAGACCAAATAATGGTACTCTGGCATCTCCATTTGAGAATCCAGATAATCAGGAAATGAAACAGCCAGCTAGAATTCAAATGGCCAATGTAGCATTAAAAAATTGGCGTAGAATTCACAATACAAGTGCACATGTTGAGCTTGATTGCCCTCAATTTCACCTTGCTGCTAGCATTTTCAATGTTGATGTACAAGCTCCTACTTCTAAATTTCTCATTCCTAAGGGGAATGAAATAGTACCTTCAGGATTTGAGTCTGCTTTGGTTTTAGAAAGTTTCACCTTTGCAACTAGGGAGGAAGAAAATCAGATATTAGAAGATGAACCTTATTTTTGTGAGAGTTTGTATCCTGAATCAGTCCTAGTATTGGATGCTTTTCAGTTTCCCTTTGAAACTAAAAATGAAGTGCTATGTGAGATAGAAGAGGTGCAGGCTTTTCAACAGTCTAACAGGAATCACACTTATAATCTGAGAAGTAATACCAAGCCTGGAGGTCCTTTTACTACTTCCACTCCTAACAACTTCAATACTCCCCTAGATTAACATGCCAATAATAACCCTGCAATCTTAAAAGCTAATCACCAAGGGACTAGTGGGACAACAGCATCAAAAGTTCAAACAAGGAAAACAGAGTCTATGGAAACAACAAAATTAATAAATTATTTGTCTGAAGAAATAAGGAAAATCAAGGTTAGTGTACCCCTATATGAGCTATTGAGAAGTACAGGGGTACAGACTACCTTCATAAAATCCTTAGATACATCTGTGGTAAAAGAAACTTCTGTTGATAATGATGTTCTGGGTAGGGATGTACAGTCCAAAGATAAAGGTAAGAAAATTGAACAACCTTCCAACACCAATGTTGTCATGTATGCTGATAAGAAGGAAGCTCCTCCTTTTCTGTTAACCATTAGAATGGTGGGAAAGAATATACATAATTGTATGGTGGATTCAAGAGCCTCAACTAATGTTATGCCCCTAGGAATATGTAAAACTTTAGGGCTGACTCCCACCAAGTCTGCCAAGGTTGTTACCCAAATGGAAAAAAATGAGGTTAATGTGATAGGTGAATTGATGGACATTCAAATGCAGTTAGCCTCATATCCTAGACTGAGCCAATTCATTGATATCCAAGTAGTTGATACACCAGTTAATTATGGCATGTTACTAAGTAGGGATTGGTCTAAGACATTGAATGGATATATGGCCACTAATTTTTCACACATGTGGTTACCCTGGAGAGGTGTCCCAAATCAAATTAGGATAGAAGTCGAGCCTAGGATGAAACACATGATTATAGAGTATAACAGAACAAATGAGATATTATATGCATTAGTTGAGCTAGGTGTTTATAGAGTGACTAACAGAGGAGTACAAATTGAGGAAATCTTGATGCTAGATTTTAAAGCAAAGCTTGTTAGTAAAGAAACAGTGGTATTCATTGAATCTTATGGTAATTCTTCTAATGAAGAGAATGATGTTAATAGATTTGGTCAAATCATAAGATAGGAGATGGAAAAATGCATAAAACAAAAATCTCCAGTTCAATGTAAGTTGTACAAGAATTTGTGCAGAGTCCATAATAAGCCTCATCCTGAAGAGAGTTGTGGAATGTGTAGGGATATCATTGAATATCAATATGGAAAGTGCATAAAGAAAATAGAACAATAAGGTGAAAGGTTTATCCTAGATAAACCAGAGTTGTATTCTCATGATGACATGAATGAACCAATCCAAGCTTTGAAGAAGGAAACAAGAACAAAAAATGTTGATTATTCTAGTTTACAAATTGAAAGTGCTAATATGCAGGTAATACAAAATGAAGCATCTAGAGACAAGCATAATGTCCCAACATAGGTAATAGATAAGATAGAGTGGGCTAAGGGGAAAGGACAAAAGAATAAAAGTGACATTTGGACATTAAAGTGTAATGGATCCAAGTCTAAGCAAGGAGCAAGAGTTGGAGTTGAGCTCATTAATCCAAGTGGTAAATCATTTTTAGCAGTATATAGGTTACAATTTCCTTGCACTAATAATGTAGCAGAATATGAAGCCCTAATTTATGGACTTGTTATGGCTATTAAGAAGAAGGTAAAGGTGATCAGAGTTTTTTCTGACTCTGAAATGGTGGTCAAACAAATTAGGAAATTGTATGTGTGCAATTATAAGAAAATGGTCAGCTATAGGCATAGAGTATGGGATCTAATTAAATCATTTGATGCTTTTAACATTGAGCATATCCCTAGGGAATTGAATCAAAGACTAGATGCATTAGCAGTCACTGTTAGTACCTTAGAGCCATTAACATTGTCAGGTTTAAAGTGATTTGCTGTTGAATTAGTGAATGTCCCAAGTATAATAGATAATGTTACTCATTTCCAAGCATTTGAAGGAGATCAACAAATTGCAGACTTTCTCACTTGTAATGAGGTATTTGAGGCTCAGATCATTGATGAGAAGGAACGACCTGACGTATCTTGGGATGAAGAAGACATAGAAAACCTGAAGAGCAATTTCTTACCCAAGGAGGTAATAGAGTTGGAAAATATTGTTTACTTTGATGGAGTAGTTAGACAGAAAGATCTACCCAAAACTGAAGGGGGTAAATATGATCCATATAACTTGGGAACAGAGAAAAATCCACAAAAGGTGTTGATTGGAAAGGCTTGCTCTGAAGAATTAAGAAGAGGAATTGTGGACATTTTAAAAGAGTATAAAAATGTAATAACATGGACATATGAAGATTTAAAGACTTATGATACGTCCATTATAACCCATGTGATACCTTTGAGACTAGGAGTAAAACCATTTAGGCAAAAATAGAGGCCTATGAATACTATTTTAGAGCCTCTAATCTTCGAAGAGGTCAAGATATTGTTGTCTGCCGAAATAATTTTCCCAGTAAGACATTCAACTTGGGTAGCAAATTTAGTATCTGTGAGAAAGAAAAATGGAGACATTAGATTGTGTGTAGACTTTAGAAACCTAAACAAAGCTTCTGAAAAAGATAATTATCCATTACCACCAATAGATGGAGTACTGTAAGTAGTAAATGGAGCCAAGATGATGTCTTTTTTAGATGGATTTTTAGGATATAACTAGGTTTTGGTTGATAAAGAAGATAGGTTGAAAACTACATTCACTTGTAAATGGAGTAATTATGCATATAGAAGAATGCATTTTGGTTTAATCAATGTAGGTGCCACTTTTCAGCAAGCCATGGGTATTGCATTTCATGGATTATTAGGTAAGTGTATTTTCATTTATATGGATGATTTAACCGTATATTCTAAAGATGCATCAACTCATGTAGAAGATTTAAGAAAAGTGCTCAAAAGATGTGAAAGGTATGGAATTTCTCTCAATCCAAAGAAGTGTTCTTTTGTCATGACAGAAGGAAAATTGTTAGGGCATATCATTTCTGAAAATGGAATATCAATTGATCCAGATAGAGTAGAGGGAATTAAAAAGTTGCAATTTCCTAACAGTAAGAAAGAGTTAAAGTATTTCTTTGGAAAAATTAACTTTGTTAGGAAGTTTATTGCAAGATTTATGGAGATTGTGTAGCCATTAAATGCAATGCTAAAAAAGGATGCAAAAATAGAATGGACACTGGTAGCCAAGGCCGCATTTGAAGATATTAAAGAGGCTATTTCTGATGCTCCTGTGTTAGCAAGTCCAGATTATACCAAACCATTCTGTATTTATTCATTTTCCTCTACACACTCAGTTGCTACTACTTGGACACAAAACGAAGAGGAAAATGAAGAAAAACCTATTGCTTTCATGAGTGCACCTTTGAAAGATGTACAATTGAAATATTTAGATACAGAAAGGCAGGTGTTTGCATTAGTAAGGGTAGTAAAAAAGTTTAGGCATTACATCGTTTGAAGCTAAGTTAAGGCCATAGTACCAGATGCAGCAGTGAAAATGTTGCTGATGCAAAATGAGCCTGGAGAGAAATGGGCCAAATGGATTATAGTATTGCAAGAATTCAATATGGAGATCATTCCAATGAAGTTAGTTTGAGGTCAAGTGTTAGTACAGACAATAGCCAATATAGATCCAAATTTGGTGAATCAACAGTATGTATTAAATTCTAATTATTCATAAAGTTGGTATGATGAATTAAAGACATTCCTAATATCAGGAAAATATCCAAATAAGATGAAGTCCTCTCAGAGGAGAGCCTTGAAGATAAAAGCACAAAGATATATGGTACAAGGAGGTCTTTTATTCAAAAAGAATCATGAAGGTATATATTTGAGGTGTTTGAACAGAGTGGAAGTAGACAAGGTATTGTTAGAGTTGCATGATAAATATGGAACTGCTCATGGTTCTCATTTGGCTACTACTCATAAGATTTTGAGAGCTGGATATTATTGGCCAACAATGTTTAATGATACAAAAAGCCATATTTGAAGTTGTCACACCTTTCAAACTATAGCAGACAAGGGAAGGAATCAGGCTAATCCATTACAACCAGTTATTGAGTCTAGGCTATTTGCACAGTGGGGCTTGGATTTCATTGGAGTTATTAATCCTCCATCATCTATGGGACATAAGTTCATATTGACAGTAATCGACTATTGCACCGGGTGGACTGAGGTGACACATTGTAAGTTCTCTACTATTGAGGTTGTCATCAAATTTCTAGAAGAAAACATCATTACAAGGTTTGGGGCTCCCTATGCTCTGGTATGTGATAATGGCCCTACTTTTTCTTCTCTAAAATTTTCTTAATGGGTATTTGAGTATGGTATATTTTTAAAGTTTTCTTCAAATTATTACCCCTAGGCTAATGGTTTGGTAGAATCTACTAACAAAATCTTGTTAGATATCATCAAGAAGCTAATTGTAAAAAAACCAAAAGAATAGAATACCCTACTGAAATATGCATTGTGGGTAGATAGAACAAAGGTTAAGAACGCCTTAGGTAATGCACCTTATCACCTAGTTTATGGGACTGATCCCATACTTCTAGTGAACTTAAGAATACCTACCTAGAAATTTGCTAATGAGTATTTAGGCTTTGATGATCATAGAGAGGCTAGGTTAGTCCAAATGTTACAATTGGATGAGAAGAGAGAACAAGCCATAAAGAAATTTACTAAACATCAAGCTATGGTTAAAAGGTGGATTGATAAAAGAGAAAGGGTCAAAACATTTAGAATATCAAATCTAGTGTTGTGTTGGGATAAAGCACATGAAAAGAAACAAAATCACAGAAAATTTGACAAATTGTGGTTAGGTCCACTACAGGTCGTAGAAAATAATAGGAGACAATACTTTTAGGCTCAAGACTTTAACTAGGGAAGATGTGCCATTACCTATTAATGGCCAACATTTAAAACATTACTTCCAAGCTTGAGAAGATAGGGTTTGTCCTATTGTGTATCATATTGTAAATAGTGTATAGTGTATGTTTTGTTTTTGTTTTATTTTTTTTGTGTTGTTTGTTTTGTTTTGTTGTGGTTTGGTTGGTTGGTCTGTTGTGTTTCCTTGGCAGGGATGTTTATTTTGGTATGAGGTATGAAAAAGTAAATTAACAACCAACAAAAACAATAGAAATTTGAAAATTTAAGTTAATTGTTTGAAACTTATGCATAACTTGTTGTGACTTTCATGAATGTAAATATTTGATTGACTTGTGAAAATTTTTATTCAATAATTGTGAATTGAGTATTCAAGGGAAGTTTCTCACGATGACACACCTAAAATCCTTGGGTTTGTTGAACATACTAGTGTAGGTGTTAAGTGAAAAATTAGAGGTCACCCTTGCTACCATTGCAATTCTCAGCTTAATTTTTTTAGCAAGTGATAATACCTTGCATCATGAACTTACAATGATAATATCTTATGAATTTTTATGCTACACAGAGTTATAAATATAAAAGGGAATTTTTTCTAAAAATCCAAATTTAAGCCATCTCGGTAGCTCTACCAGGGCTATAGACTCTTGCTGGCAGTGGGGCTCTACTTAGGAGAATTGCAATGATAACCTTGCCTGGGCTATGAATGCATGCTGGCAGTAAGGCTCTATCTGGTTGGCTATGAGGGAATGACATCAACTATGTAGTTCAACACCAATCACTAGTGTTTTCAACTCATTTTCAAGATGAGGATTATTAATCACATGCACACATTTAAACTCTAGTGAAAGTTCATTTACCTTATTGAATACACTTGGTCCAAATTGAGTAATGGTTTACAAACAAAATGTTGGAAGTTGTGGATTTATTTCATTGGGTTTCCTTGAATAATTTAATTTTAGTTGTTTTGTTTGGTTGCTAGTTGTTGTGATGTTCACAACATGCCCCATTTTACCTTTTAGCAAAATGAGGACCCCTACTATGGCTGTTGCTTTTGGCTGTTGTGTGGTCTTGCTTAGTGGCAAAAGAAAAAAGGGGTAAGTAATACAAACCATGTTGAAAATTGAAAAGATCTAGCATTAAGTACAAGGTGAGAGTAGGGGTGAATTCTTTGTGAAAAATGAGTTAAGGTTATTTTTTGAACCAGTAAAAAATGCCCAATTTTCTCTGAGATATGTTTTTTTTGTAAAATGCATCATTTTTGGGGTTTGTATGTCATATACAAAGTCATTTATATGTGCAATCTTTGTATAAGTCATGGTGAGTACAATTGGGTTTTGTATTTTGATATTTGCATGCATATGCTCAATGTTGGTATCCTTTGTATGCAATTCGGTCCCGATAGGTTTTTAAAAGTTGAATAAATAAAGTCGTCATATCTGTGTTGTATGTGCATTTGTATGTATGTTCGATTATAGGCATAGTCTATATACAAGGTAATATACATGCACGGACCCGAAAGGATTATGTAATACGGTTAATGAAAGTCAAAAGTCCAATATGGTTGTATAAAAGTTTGCATGTATGAAGGATTGTAGCTAGGTGCAGATAGAATTATTATTGCTTTGAAAAGATACAAGTGGGTAAGTAGAGTGGGGCCCACGATTGTATCTCATGGTTGTAGTTGCATGTACAAAGGGAGATACAAGTGGAGATATAAAAGAAAGATACAAGAGATGAAAGGTAAAACTTGACGTGGAGTTCAAAAGGGGATGAAATATGATTAATATTTTGGTATGTATGAAAGATTGTATACTTACAATCCTGATATACAAAGAGGTAAAAGTGCACTGACAAGAAAATAAAAGTGAATGGTTTGCATATGTTGCATTTGTATAATGGTTTGTATCTATTTTATATACATGACGACATACAAACAAAAGATACCAAGTTGAACATAAGGTAAAAGGTAACATTGTTTTATAACCCGTTGCATATGTAGGCTTGTATATTAATGACATATAAAGTGATATACAAAAATGATATACAAAGTGACATACAAAAAAATTGATATGTATGCAAAGGGCAGACTAACAGATACAATGTTCAAAATAGAAGGTTAAAATAGAGAGACGAAGCTATATGTGCATTGAATGCTGCATTTAATGCAGAACTAACATCAAAAAAATAAATTTTAACATGTTAGGGTAAATAAGGATTATTTTTCTTTCAGAGCTGCATCATGAAAATTAAAATTACAGAGAAAGAGAACTATTACAAAGATTGAATAGAAGGTTCATTGCTGAACGGAATTTCAAAATGGGAACGGCTCAGAAAAAATAATAAAGTGGATCAATGCTCATAGAATTGAGCTGTCACAAATATAGGTATTTATCTTGAATGTCATTATAGTTAAGTTAATCATAAAATGCCTATTGATTATGAATAATTTCATTTAAACATGCAAGAAAGTGACAAATTACTGTATTTGATTAAGGAAATCAACTTATTTGTGTTAAGTAATATGAAAACAGGAAAAGACAAAAAGGGATTAGGGTAAATGTAAAAGGTAAGAAATTCATGGTAAAACCCTAGGTAAACGAAGAAACCAGGAAGTTAAATATGCAATTTTTCATAGGATGGCCCTGAAACAAAAGAAAGTAGATCCAGGGGTGAAGAAAAAGTAAAGAAAGAAAGAAAGCCACGAAAGGAAATAGAAAAGGAAGAATTGCCGATGTAGAGAGGATATCCAACCTTGCTTGGCACAAGCAGAGTCAGAACTAATACGAATGTAGGATCCTATGGTGTAGAGGGTATTCTTCAGAAGATTACAGTGACATATGCTACTCTTGATATGAAATGCATTTCGGATAGTGGATTATACAATGCTGTAGGATTTCCATTAGCCATGGAGGCTAAGAATTTGGTTTTGGAATGCATAAGCAAATATGATGTAAATACCAGAAACCTAATACATGAAGACTGCGTTATTGCATATTTGACTATAGAAGGGATAGAAAGGACATTTGGTCTAGAAATTTAAGAGAAAATGGTGGATATAGACATAGACCAATACACAAAAGACTTTAACAGCAATGAAAGAGATTGCAAAAGCAAAATTTTCTACAACTAGTACAATGTAGAAAACAAACCTAAGGTTGTACCAAGACTGCCAAGGAATCTTCACATGATAGATTTTAAATAGGAGATACATCTAATGATTACCATGCTGAGTAGACTAGTGGGGTTGAGAGATGCAACAAAATGTGAACCCTGGATGTTCACTATTATTCAATTTATGAGGGAAGCAAAAAAGGAAGATGGATAAATTCACTAGGCCAAGACTATCAGTACGACCATATGGAAGTAGGCCATGTTGAGAAAATAGAAGATAATGCCTTTTTATTTGTCATCATATGTGTTATATTCATACGCATCTATGATTCAACCATACATAATTGGAATTGATAGAGTTGGGACCATGGGGAATGACCCAGATCAGAGATTAGTCTATGACCATTATCCAAATTTGCAGGAGGATAATGTATTGACGAAGTATGCCTTGGTAAATGATGTATTTTATACTTACATGGTAAGAGTTTTAAAAGGAGAAAAGGATAAAAGGTTATCTAAAGATGCAGAGAACACTATTGGGTTACACATTTCTTGGTATATACAATTCCAAAACTTTACATATATTAGAACTGAGGGTTTTGAAGGGAAGCCATTCATGCTACCCAGATATCCATCAAATAAGCTAATTGTATTGGAGTTTTCAAGACAAAACCTGAATGCTTTCATGATGTATAAGAAGAAGTGGAACAAAGGAAATATTAAACTTCCTTGGGCAATTGGAAGATATTTTTGCGATAGTGAAGAAGTGACTGAATGTTCAGAAAGAGAATTGAGATATTATGGCTTTGAGTAATTTGAATTAGCAAGATGTTTTGATCCTTTTTCACATAATCCAGAGAACCATTGATTCTAAGTTCAAGCATCAAGTGCATATTGAAGACTACTAGTTGGATTGCAAAAATGATAAAGAAGTGAGGAAAAGAGCTCATAAAAGCCTGACAGTAGAATAGATGAAGACCATGGGAGAAATCTATGTGCCTCTAGAGGTTGAAGATGATGATAAGTTGTTACATAATAGTTATGAGAGTGCACGGCTTGCTCCAATTAATGAACCTAATTGGACATAGCCATGGAATACATTGTTGGATGCATTATCCAAACCAGGTATTTTATTTTCCAAGACATGGTTGAAAGATAAAATAGAAGAACTCAAGGCTAAGGGGATTGAGCCCACATTTCAAAAGAAAGGTAAGAAGAGGACGAAGGAGCATCAAGATGAGCTCCAATTCTTTTATGAGAAGAAGAGAAGGGTTGTAGAAGCAAAGATCATTGAAAAATATAAGAATGCAACCCTAATGGATCCATATGCCTTAGGGGTGATAGTGGTAGTATCTTTAGGCACATTTATGGAGGCAGAGTCATCTGGCCATGATATTAGTGCAAAGCAGACCCAAGCTGTTAGTAGGGCAACAGGACAAAAAATCATGAGGGCCATAGCAATTGAAACATCAAAGTAACAAACATCAGAACAAGGTGCTATTATAGGTGCTCAGCAAGTAGGGGCTAAGCTAAGTGGCATATCTAGTGAGGCCACACCAGAAGAGAAAAGGAAAAAATATGTAAAGGTTAAGAAAGAATTGGCTAAGGAGAAGCTGCAAGAGTCAAAATCTCATGAAGCCAAAAGGGTAAGTGAGACTGTCAATGTGGAAGATGACAGTAGTGACAGTCGAGTTAGAGAGGTAGATCCCAGTGCAAGAGAAGAAATTGGAAAAGATGACGAAGAAGTAAGTGAGTATTCTGGTGAAGGAGAAGAGCAAGATACTCAAGGATATATGGAGATAGAACAAATTCAGGGATCAGCAGAAGAAAATGTATAGGATAGAGTAGAGGAAGTAGATCCTTTTGGTACATTGGTGTCACCTAAAATTTTTAAAGAAGTGCAAGATGTAGCACAATGGATAGAAGAATCTAAAAAAGAGGAAACACCTAAAAGGTTGTGAGGGGAAAACTAGTCCAAACTGAAGGAGAAATAGAGATAAATGTTTCTAGTGTTGATGTCTTAAATATATTGAATATGTACAATGAACATAGTGAGCAAGAAGAAAACACAGAAGAATGAAAGAATACATAAAGCAAACCTAAGAATGAAAAAGATACAAGCGAACCTGATGAAATCATAGTTTCATCTTCATAGATGGAACAAACAAATAAACCTGAAAGTGTAAGAGCAAGTTGAACCAGAAAAAGAAACAAGGGAAACATCAAGTAATTTTGAAGAAGACTCAGGTAAAACATAAAATGTTTCTAAGAATGATATTGAGCATAAGGAGAAAAAAGAGAGTATGGGTATAGAAATGTGGAACAAGATAATAAAGAAGAAGAACAACAAAAGGAGTCTTTAGGAAAAGAGAATACAGAAGATGAGGAAGGAGGATACATTGAAATAGAAGAGGATAATAATGAGGAAGAATCAAAAAAGTAGGATGATCCACTAATTCCAGAACAAGGCCCTCAACCTCAACCTCCTCAACAACAACAAGAGAAACACATAGACCAATTAGAAATGGAAAAACCTCAAGAAGAGGTGATAAATGAAGAAATAATAGAAAAGGTTACCAAAGAGGTTCTAGCTTGGTTGGGCTCTGAAGTTAGGAAAGAGAAGGTAGAGGTGAAATTAATACCTATTGATATAAAGTGTCTACTAGGTGGTTTAACACCACAGAAGGAGAAAAGAAAGGCTAGAACTATGTCAGCTATCAAAAGAGGTCCTTCTGAATCTAGAATACTAGAGCTAGCCATACCACAAAAAGACAAGTCAAAAGGAGAAATGACTAGAAAATTATAAGATAATTAATTTGGATCTAGGCCACATGACTAGAGAATAGCATATAAATGAATGGGAAGATATGCATCAGGCCACTGCTGAAATGTTGAAGAAAGATAAAGATAAATAGGAATACTTAAAAGGACACATTGTCCAATTGCAACAATTCATTAGAGGGATATTTGATCCCAATGCCACAGTACCAGAGTTACCTACTAAAATAGTGGTATTATCAAAAGATGAGGTAAAAGAGAAGGAAAATAAAAGGCTTGAAGCCAATATCTTATAAGAATAGTTTAGGGAATTCATGTAAAACGGAGAAGTGACAAAGCAAGCAGTGACATGTTGGGAAATGGTTACGATAGAGAAGGATAAATGCAGTGTTCTTATGCATAATTAACAATTTAGAAGGGAAGAATGTGAATCAGAATTAAAGCAGCTTGAAGAAATTGAGGAGAGAGTAGAAGAATTGATAAATGAAGGAGTCATTACTAACAAGGTGTCGTTGTACCTCATCATTTAATCTATTTTCAAATGTCAATAATCCAGGGGTTGTGTCCTCGGCTGTCTGCAACTAGGGATTCTATAGTTACTAGTTTTCCTAGCTAATCTTAATAGCTTCTACTAAAAAGATTAATCTATCTACTTACTAAATGAATTTAAGGAATGCTGAAAATAGAATTAAATAGGAAGTTACTTAAAGAAATTAAAAAAAATAGTAACATGCATCTATCTATCAAAATCAATAAATACTTTTCACAGCAAAATTTGAAGGAATAAAATAGTGGTACTAGCCTTCTGCCTTGGTGGTGAGAGTGGGCCCTTTCTCCACACCCTTGGGGCTGAAGGCTACAATAGAAGATTAGCACAAAAGAAGAAGATCACAACTACATCTAGTCCAATTCCATTCACTTTGCATTCATGAAAAATATTGATATCACAAAACTGAGATTACCAAGAATTAGAATAATTCAATCATTGTATATATCTTCTGCTATTCCTATGAGTATATATCAAAAAGAGTGATGAAATATCACTTATCTTATCTACCAGTTCTTCTATGAGATGACATTCATCTCTTTATTACACTAGCTATCTAACTATGGAAAATAATCATGCAATAAAAGTAGACTGAGTGGAACAGAAGTCCACTTAGAATTCTAAGTTTTAGTCTTAATACATTTGGGTAGCGAGGTGCTGAAAATATGGGTATTGAATCAATTCTATCCGTAACTCATGCAAAAAATTTATAAAGATAAAAACTCCAATAGTTTAACTAAAGATGACCCTTCACCACTCAGGTGATGATTTGAGTGAAATGAGGGGTATTATGATCACTGCTGAGAGTGCCTGGTTGGTAGCTTATTCTAGAAATATGCCCTGCTCTCAGGAGGTACCAGAGATATCTGTCACTGTCTACAGCTCAGGAGATATGTTTGTAGCTCCAAAGATGCTATAGATTTCTTTGTTGAGCTCCAGAGAGGCTTTTCTCATTACTTCAAAACTTCTGGTGTCATGGTACTGTGGTATTGTCTCTAGACATCATTGAAGACTATCTTCGGAGATGCACAAAATTGTTGTTCCTGGCATCTACACCTATTGATTCAAAAAGAGAGAAGTTTCTACATTTTTCCATCAATTCCATGCACATTAGTCTCTCAATCAGAAATTATGATCTTAAGTAATCTATCTTAATTAATCATTAACTAGAACGATCTTGCTACCTTATTTGGGTGTAGACATTAAGAAAGATGGGATCAGGAAGGAGAAAAGAGAGGTAAAAAGATGTATTTCATGGGTACAACTTGGCACTCATTAATTACTCCTCTTATGTCTAACCAATTGCCACTAGTAAGTTTAGAATTAAAATTTGAGGATGATATTCTTAAAAGATGTATCACAAGTACTCAAGACTTAGAGGAGATTGCTAATAAAATGATAAGGTTACATATGAAAATGATAGAGGAGCTCATTGATTATGAATGCCTAGAAGTAACAGCATATGAATTACAAAAGGCATTGAGGGAGTTTAAAGCTATTTTTGCACCATGCTTGGAGAACCCAACAACATATATGAGTAAAGAGATGATCAATTCAATAATGGAAACAAGTGCTAAGATCAAAAAGTATAAGAAAAGAGTTGAAGGTTTGGTAAAAGAAGAAAAGATGTTGAAGGAAGGAATTAGAATGCAGGAATACACATGGACAAGAAGTCCAGGAGGAGATTGTACTTTTATAGAAGGGGCAATAGGTAATTTTAAAGTGTACCTGAAAGAATAGAAATGTATCAAAAGGAAGATAATGTTAAGTAAGAATGTAATTGGAGGGTAGTATTGGCCAAAGTCAACAAACAAGAAGAAGTCAGTAGGTATCTT
This sequence comes from Cunninghamia lanceolata, assembly GCA_027924645.1. Classification (NCBI taxonomy): domain Eukaryota; kingdom Viridiplantae; phylum Streptophyta; class Pinopsida; order Cupressales; family Cupressaceae; genus Cunninghamia; species Cunninghamia lanceolata. The sequence continues at coordinate 3,346,608 of BSBN01000165.1, read as the reverse complement.
TTATTTTGAAAAGATTCCAAAGGTATCCTTTGAGCCAAACAAAGATACCATTGAGATATTTTGAAAATGGTTAGGAATTGATTCATACCATTGATCTAAAAAGTTTGAATACTAACCGTTGATTGGATTTTGTAACCGTAGCAGTAGGAAGATTCAAATTCTATATAAGAAGCTCTGCTACTTGTATTATTTACATAGGGATTTTTGAATTGTTAGCTGTAAGTTGAAATTTTCTAAGTGTTGTAATAGAGAAGGCATTTCTTTAGTTTAGAAGGGAAGTCGCCTGTGTCTACATTTAGGAGTGCATGGAATGTCCAGTCTCCTCTGTGTATCTATGAAAATCTTTGTAAGTTTTCTGGTAATTTGGATCAATGCAACAGAAGTCACTACTACATTGTAAATCTTGTGTGATTTTATACTTAAAATAAAGGTGAACTCAGGATTCTACATCTATTACAGAGTGTGTTATAAATCTAGCTTTTATTTGATGTATTATTCTTTACAAGATTGTAATCTCTCATATGTGTTCATGAAAATGCTCAGGACGATATATGTGCAGATTTAATTGTGTTGATTGTTCAAAATTGTTATATTCTTTCAGTATGTGAGTGGCAGAACATTTAGATTTTAGATGATCATTTCTAAACTAAATCTTTTCTAACATTTCTCCAAACATTGTAAATAATTAGCTTAGACATAGAAATCTGAAGAAAATTGTCATACTTTTGAATAAAGAATAAGAAATTGTTATGATATTTGATGATTTTCATATAAATTTGAAAGCAAAGTTTGTTTTACTAAAATTCATGCAAAGATTTGATATATAATAGTGAATTTATGCAAAAGAGTAAATAGTTTGATGATATTTTGAAACAATTTGCATAATCTGAAGTCCAGTCAATCTTTGATTACTTTAATTTACGTAAGGCCCCTTAAATATTACAGTTTCACATCAACCTACTGAATTATCCACAAGGTCAAGACCTGACCATACATAAACTTGAGATTAAGAATTCTTAGTCAATTCTTCATATCTTCCAAGATAGCTAAGGTTCCTTTGTGAATTTTAACTTTTGTTATGAATGTGTAAAAACAATCATCAAGAGGACAGAACAATTGGCCACCTAAAATCTGATTTACAAGAATGTAGATATAATGAGGAGGAACTTGAAAGGCAAATTGTCATTCTCAGACATGACCTAGAAATTGCAAATGAATACAAGGAGAAGTTTAAGATAAGATCATCTAAACTTGAAGTATTGCTTGAGAGTCAGAAGAAGGTAGATGATAAGCATGGTCTGGGATATGAGAAAGGTGAAAACTCTGGATCTGGTCAAAGAAATCCTAGACCAAGGAATCAAAGAAATAGATCTAGAAGACCTCCGGTAAGACAACCTAATGCTCAAATGTATCCATCTTTCAATGGAAATTGTTTCAATTGCAATAAATTTGGTCATAGAGCTACTTAGTATAGAAGTAGAGTGAATCAAAATGGTCCATCTTTTTTCGGTTAATGCTTCAATTGTAAAAGGTATGGTCATAGATCAAATGAATGCAGAAGTATGATGAACTACTCTAACAACAAAAGAAATGTCAATTATTTCAATGGCTACTATTTTTCATGCAATAGATTTTGACATATGGCTAATCAGTACAGATCAAGAGGAAATCAATCAAATGGGCAAATAAATTTTGTGTTCTTCAATTGTAACCGATCCAATCATGTTGCAAGATTCTACAAAAGTAAGAATGATGACAGAAAAGGTTTGGTAAATAGAAAACTGGATGAGCAGAGACAAGACAAAGGCAAGGGTAAAGTTGATGTGAATGAGGTCTAGAATGAAATGAACAAAACATGGGTAAAGAAAGGTGAAATTCATGTTGAGAATGGCTCCGCACCAGAATCTGGTGCTAATAATTCCTTCAGGAATTGAATCAGGAGCTCTAGCTTAGAGGGAGCTGCATTGAAAATCTGATTCCCCTTGTCAGTAAATGGGTACCTGAATCTGGCATGATGAATGAAGATAAAGAAGCCTATTGTAGACCTGTTGGAGAAAATTTCAAAAGAAAAGAAGCTAATGTGATTGAAGCAATTGAAGATTGACTGCATGCAGAAATAGTGTAACTAGATGTATTAGAGCAGAGCATTTATTACAATGAAAAATTAGGTTTTGCGGAGGATAAAAAGTCATTCATTCAATCATTTGGATCACTTTGCATTTGAAGAGAATGAGTAGAAGAGCACCTAAGTTAAGATTTTAAGGAGTTGAAGTGTGACTGGTGAATTCATCAGCTAACCCTAATTCCATGGAAGAAAAAGGTATTTTTCTATGAAACTTTGAACTCATAATCTTTTGCAATGGCTACACCATTAGTTGTTGATATTACTGAAATGCCCCGACCCAAATTCAAGAAGCATCCATACAAATCAGTAGAAGTCAACCCGTTAGGTGCATTTTCAAATGTTCCATATGGTGTATTGCATGTTGAAGATATTAGGGCCTATATCCAGGCTAGCATAGATGAATTTGGGGACTCAAGGTTTGTAGATTTGTTCAAGAATCATCTAAGGGATGAAATTCATGGTCTTAAACCTAAGTATAAGGTACTGCATGATAAACATTTCATCCAAATTATAGGGTTTCTATCCTTTGATGAAGATGAGTGGGTCCGGTCTGTTTTAAGCTGAATGCATGATGAGTTTTTGTGGCTAATGAAACCCTTCAAGATCACCAAGGATGCCATCAAGGCTGTGATAGGGTTAAACTCATCCGGTGGACTGCCAATGTTGAAAGCAGTAAAGAATCAAATAGTAACTGATGCTACCAGTTCAAGGTTTGACAAAAGGGAAATGACAATCAATGACATTATTGATTCGGATGTTAAGTTTTCTTCAATGGTAATTGGTTACAAAATTTAAATCACTCCAGCAGGGAGAAATCTATTTTCGAAATGGCCATATATGTTGCATACAAAATGTTAAGAGAGAATTCTAATTATGACTTGTGTGAGTTGTTGCAGAACCAGCTGATGGAAAATTTGAATAAGGTAAAGGATAAGAAGAACACCTTCAAATATGGTACACTGATCTTATGTTTGTTCTTCTATTTCATGAATGAGTTGCCTGACAAGAAAAGAATGTGTTGGACAAATGACAAACCTGTTGCTATACAGATAAGAGAGCACTTGAACAACATTAGTGACTCTAAAGTACAGAAAACTACAATTGGGGGTTACTTCAAGAATTTTTAGAGTATAATTCATTCTAAGGAAAGAATTTCTAAATTGGTTGTTGAGAAATACTAGAATGAGATCTACTTCATGGTGGATACTGATCAATGCTTAATAGAAGTAGTAGAATCCAGAACTATCTGGATCATGCCCATGGGGTATGAGGTAGATGAGAAAATTTTGGATATGTATGCTCAACATCTCTTGAGTAAACCCAAGGATGATTCTATGGAGAGATTTGGGACATATAAGGAGCTTAGTTTGAAACTACATGTTCAGCTCAAAAAACCTAAAATCAAGTGGAAAGTTCAAAAGAAAGTAGAAATGTATGCTGAAAGTATTGGCATAACTAAGGAAGTTGTGAAGCAGAACAGAGAAAGGATAGAAAAAGCTGAGAAGGAGATGCAGGATAAGAAACAAGGAAACTTGCTCTAAAAGTCTCCACCAGCCAGCCTAGAAAAATAAGAAGCTCTGTTGCTACCTCTATTCACACAAAACCTATCAAAATAGAGAAACTAAAAGACAAACCATCTGACAAAGATGGTAAAATAATGAAGACTAAAGTATCCAGAACATATGAGAGCATTAAAGATGATGAGGAAACACAATTTGATCAAGCAGTAAAGGAAATAAAGACAAAGAAAGTAGAAGCTTCAAAGTCTGCAAAAGATAAGCCTTCTGGAAGTATGAAGGTAAGTAAAAGATAAAAGATTGAAACCCAAACTAGAAAATCCACTTTGTCTATAGAAGAAATTGTGAATACTGTGACAATTCATGGGAATCTAAAACCCACAGTAAAATACTATGACACTTTTGATGATGCAAACAAGAGAATTTTGGAGGATGCCACTGTAAAATACTTGAATACATTCAATAGAGATCTTGTGGAAATTTTATCTAAAATTCCTAAGAGTCTAAGTAACATTTTGGAAATGAGGAAAGAGGCTACCAAAGCTAAAGATTTGGAGTTGAGGGAACATGTGTTATCTAGTTTGTGTCTAGTGATCTCCAACAAGGAAGCAAATAAATTTTTTAAAGAGGTCAAGAATGATTTCAAAAGCAAAATGAGGATGAATAAACTAATGATTAGAGATATTGATGAAGTTGTTAAAGAAACAAAATAGATTCTAAAGAAAGCACTGGACAAGAACAAGTTCTATGTGGTTACAGAAGAACCGGTTGATACTAAGGATACATTAATTCTAAATGATAAAGAGCAGTAGAGAGATGAGAAGCAAACTGAGATAGATGACTCCTCTATTCCAGAAGATGAAGCAATAAACAAAGAAGATGAAAAGATGATAGATAAAACTAATGATGCAGGAGGTATTCAAACTCCTCTAGATCAATCCAGCAAAGTAGATATAGAGATGAATGTTGGAGTAGATGAAGATGATTCATTGGAAAATAAAGAGCATGAAACAGAAGAAGCTAAAGACAAAGAAGTAGAAAAGGCCAAGGACAAAAATGAAAAGGAAGAAGAGATTGCAAAGGTTGAGGAAGATCCCAAGCAAGACAATTTAGTTGACAGTACCAGTAAAAATCAAATAGATACATCAACATCTTGGGCAAGAGACACTGTAGAAACAGTGAAGGAAATTTTGGAAAGAGATAAACAAATTAAAGAAGATTAGGACATAATACAAGGCCCAATAAATTTTGATACCTTATCTCTGGTGCAAAAGATAAAATTGGCCTCCATTTCTCAAGCCAAGGCTAGAGAAGAAATTCTAAAGTCTAACATGGAAGACAGTGAGCTACTTGGTGTTACATCTCAGATTCTAGAGAAAATCATGCCAACATTCCAGAAGGATTCATCTGCATCTCCCTCCGACCAGTTGAAAAGTCTAATAAACTCTGTAAGTTTTCATTTTGAATCTCTTGAAAAGTCTATAGAGGTCAAGGTCTAAAATGAATTCAATGATAAAAGATTTGATGCTCTGAAAGGGATGATTGCATTAGATAGAACTGTACTGGATACCAGTGTTAAGAATATTCAAAATGCTCTTACAAAAGGAGGGAATATATAAATTTTGTTTATCTTGTCCTAAAGCTATAGAGGACATTGGAATAAAAGTAAAGAAGTCTAAGGAAAAACTGTCAAGTGTATCCCAATCTTTTGATCCCCTGACAGCATCAGTAGTGAGCCAAGAATGTCAAACAATCAGCCTAATTAAAGAGATAAAGAAATTGTTGAAGGAAAAGGACAACATTGAGACAAGAATGTGTGAGCTCCAGGGACTAATTTCCCCTAAGTTGGAAGCAATGTTCAATACCATGATAGAAGCCCAAACTACTACTAAATCAAGTGATCCTACTGACTTGAGAAAAGCAGAGTCTCAAGCATTCCTATTCAGTAGTCACATCTTAGTTTTGAATAGTATGAAGAAGAGTTGGGACAATGAGTTGGCGCTATTGAAGAATATCTTTGGTGATGTGTTCAAACTTATGTAAATAAATCATAGGGTTGTTTGTATATATGTCCATGTACATAAAAATTTTTGGTGAATTTTGGTATGTGAATTTTGTCAAGTTTGATGATTAATTACAAAAATTGGAACTACTGGACCATAAGGCAATATTCACTCCTAGCTATAAAGTTGTATTACATATACAATCTATTGTGAAAGAATGTGAGATTATGGAATTGCTACATCTAAAAAGTCTTTTCTATTGATGTCAAAGGTGGAGTGAAGAGAAGTGAAAAATGAGGAATCTAGCAAAGGGGGAGCATTGGAGAATAGTGAAAAATATAAATGTACATAGTAAGGGTGTTGGGATAAGGTGCCATTAACCTTGTAAATCCCATTATTGTATTATTCCATTTATTATTTGTAATTAACCATAAGGGATGTACAAGTTTCACTAGTAGTGATAAAAATTATTTACTGTCCATGGTAAGTCCCGGAGTTACCGGTGGTAGTTATGGGATGTCATTTACTATGGTAAATGGTAATTGGTCAAAGTGGGGTACACATGTGGAGGAATAATATATTTTTAGTGTTATGACACACATCATAGATGTTGTAAGGTGTAAGAGATTCTATGACAACTGTAAGTTATCATAAGAATCTATGACACTAATAATAGCATATGATGCGTCATAAGATGTTGTAAGTGGCTATTTTTGGCCCCAAGGCATTCAAGCTTGCATGGGCACTTTTTCCCAAGTGTAGGATGCATGTATGACAACATTTATGACCTTGTAAGAGCCTATTCTTGGCCATGGACGCCCAAGGTTGTATTGTTGACTCATGACAAGTGTTATGGGCTTGTAAGAAGTCATTTAATGTCTTGAGGTTGTGTAAATTTTATAAAAAACCATAGCATAGTAGATGAGGTGCATATAATAGTTTACAGGTACCCAGGTTCTACCAGAGTGAAGGTTGGAGGACAGAGGAAGTGAATGTATTTGTAATCTCCTTTTGTGAAGATAATACAACTTGGCCTCTTTTCTTGGTGGAGTTTTTTACCCATAAGAGTTTTCTCCACGTTAAACACTTGTGTTATGTGCTTCATTCTGCTTCTAGTATATTTATGTATTGTGGGTTTATGTTTTGTTACAATCTCCATTGTTAACACTCACTTGAAAGATTGCTAAAATTTATTCGAATCATATTTCCACTAAAGTAGTGTTGCTTTCATTTCTAACATTTGGTATCAGAGCTTGGCCAGCTTTGACTCTTGGGTGGTAGTGTGGAAGCTGTAGCTACAGTGGGAGATTTGGTTGCATTTGTTTTGTAGATCTTGTGTTGTTATTATGGATGCATCCACTGTTGCATCAACCTCTCGAATGGACATTGAGAAGTTCAACAGAACGGGGTATGAGTTGTGCAAGCTAAAAATGGAAGATTTGTTGGAAGAAAGAAACCAATGGTTAGCTGTCCAAAAAGAGAAGAAACCTGACGATGTCTCTCAAGATGAGTGGGATAGACTAGATAAGAAGGCACAGGGAACCATCCGGTTGTGTCTTTCAAACTCTGTCCTATTGAATGTCACAAAGGAAGAGACTGCATACAAATTGTGGAAATGGTTGGGTGAGATCTATCAAGCCAAGAGTATGGTGAATAAACTTTATTTTAAAAGAAAATTATTTTCCATGAAAATGAAAGAGGATGAGTCAGTTGTAGAGCATTTAAATTCTTTTAATTTATTGGTGAGTCATCTTGATTCAGTAAATGTTGAGGTTAGTGAGGAAGATAAATGTATCTTACGTCTTTGTTCTTTACTTGAGTCTTGGCAGAATGTTATCCTTGCTATCACTGCTAACCTTGTGGATCTGAAGTTGGATGCTCTTGTTTCAGTGCTACTGTCATAGGAATTGAGGAAGAAGAGTTCAGATAGTTTAGGGGATGCTCTTAGTATCTGGAGAAGGTCTAAGGAAAGGGGACCTAAAGGAGATTAGAAAGGGTCTAAGAATAAGTCTAAGGGCTGGTCTAAGACTCCTGGTAAAAAGAATAGAGTTAAGTGTTGGAACTGCGGTAAAAGGGGACATGTGAAGCAGGAGTGCAGAAACCCCAAGAAATAGTGGGAGAGTGCTTCGGATAAGTCCTTGAATGCAGATGAAAAATTTTTACTTTCTGCATGTAATCTTGTTTCTAATGATCACTGGTTGGTTGACTCAAGATGCTCATTTCATATGACCCCGCATAAGGAATGGTTCTCCACATATGAAGAATATGATGGAGGTAATATCTACCTTGGTGATAAATCTACATATCTGATTGTCGGGAAAGGAAAGGTATTGTTGTGTTTTAGTGATGGGAGGATTAAAACCCTCCCTAGTGTTATGCATGTTCTTGGATTAGCTAGAAATCTAATTTTAGTTTTGAAGTTGAATGATTTGGGAATGCATGTGACATTTGACAAGCATGGCTGCAGATTGGTGAGAGGGAACTTGGTGGTAGTTTAAGGGAAGAGATTCAGGAACTTGTTTAAGCTTGAAGCCACTATAGTTTGTAATGCCTCCTATGTATCTAAGGCCACTACTTAAAATACATGTATGTTGTGGCACCGTAGATTGGGCCACACAAGAAATAATGTATTGAAAACTATTAAGAATAAAAATTTGTTAGATGGTTTCTCTTATTTTGATGAGCACTTTGATTTCTATGAGCATTGTGTGTTTGGTAAACAAAACAAAAAATCATTTCCTTTAGGAAGCAATAGAGCAAAAGAGAAGTTAGAAATTATTCGTACAGATCTATTTGGACCTGTGGATAATGAATCTATTGGAAAATCTCATTATTTTGTAACCTTCATTGATGATGTATGCATATTTACATGGATTTATTTTATGAAGCATAAATCTGAAGTTTTCACTAAGTTTAAGGAATTCAAAGTCTTAGTAGAGAACCAATAAGGTTTAAAGATAAAAATATTAAGATCTGACAATGGAGGGTAATATTTCTCTAAGGAGTTTGATGAGTTTTGTAAGCTTACAGGTATAATCAGACAAAAGACAACTCCTTATACACCATAGCAAAATGGTGTTGCAGAAAGGATGAACCAAACAATTATGGAAAGGGCCAGAAGTATGCTTAGTGATACATAGTTGGATAAATGCTTTTGGGCAGAGGCTATGTGTACTGCTTGCTACTTGATAAACAGGTCTCCTTGTAAGGCTCTTGATTCGACACCTTATGAAGTGTGGATAGAGATGTTATTTTTAAGGAACTTAAAGATATTTCTAAACCTGAGCAGCCAAAAGAAAAAGATTAAAAGGTCAAGAAGGTGCACTTTGATTTAGAGCAGCAAGATGCGCCTCAGGAAGAACAAAATAATGGATTGGGGGGTGAAGAAGAAGAAGATTTGAGTAGTTCTGATGAAGATGAGTCTATTGTTACAGATGAAGTTGGTGCAGATGATCATGCAAAAGAACAAGTTGAGACTCTTACTCCACCCTTGAGGAGATCCACAAGACAATAGAATCTAGTTGACAGGAATAGCCCACCAAATTTCTATTGTGTATATGCTTTATTGAGTACTAACGATGAACCTAGATCCTACAAGGAAGCTATTTCTATAGATGATAGTGAGTCTTGGTAGCTAGCCATGCAGGAGGAGATGATGGCTTTAGACTCTTGTAATACCTGGGATCTTGTTTGTTTGCCCAAAGGAAGAAAGGCCATAGGTTGTAAGTGGGTCTTCAAGAAGAAGTTTGGAGTAGACAGGTCATTGGAGAAGTACAAGGCTAGACTGGTAGCCAAGGGCTACTCCCAGAGAGAGGGAGTTGATTTTGGTGAGATATTCTCTCCTGTTGCTAAATTGACTTCTATTAGATTTCTCTTATCCATTGCTGTAGCTTATGATTGGGAGACTAAGAAAATGGATGTTAAGACTACATTCTTGCATGGAGATCTTGAAGAAGAAATTTATATGCAGTAGTCTATAGGTTTTGAGGTAAAAGAAAAAGAACATTGGGTTTACAAGTTAAAGAGGTCTCTTTATGGTCTGAAATAGTCCCCCAGAATGTGGTATCAAAAGTTGATTCATTTGTTTTGAAATTAGGTTTTGTTAGAAGTGAGGAGGATCATTGTGTTTACATTCATTGTGTTGATGATTCTATACTGGTTATTGCTTTGTATGTTGATGACATGTTTTTCAGCAATACTAAGGGTATGGTCAGTGAGCTTAAAGCACAACTTTTAGGTGCATTTGAGATGAAAGAGCTTGGTGCTGTAAGGTATATTTTGGGAATGGAGATTAGGAGGGATAGAGTTAACATAAAGCTTTGGTTGTCACAAAGTAAGTATGTGAATACTATTTTACAGAGATTTAGTTTGTAGGACTATAACCCAGTTAGAGTTCCTTTACCCATTGGTACTAATCTTTCATTAGATATGTGTCTAAAGACTGATGATGATCTTGAGGATATGTCTAATGTGCCATATGCTAGTGTTGTAGGGAGTTTGATGTATGCAATGGTTTGCACTAGACCAGATATTGCCCAAGCAGTGGGAGTTTTGAGTAGATTTATGTCTAACCCTGGTAGACAGCATTGGAACTATGCGAAGAGGGTGTTTAAATATCTTGTAGGTACTCCTGATCATTGTTTGGTTTATTCTGGTACTAATAGTGTTGATAAATCTTTGGACATACAAGGTTTTGTTGATGCAGATTGGGTAGGTGACTTGGATAGTCGAAGGTCCACTAGTGGCTATGTATTTACTCTTTTTGGAGGTGCAGTGAGTTGGTTGAGTAAGAGGCATCCCACAGTTGCTTTGTCCACTACAGAAGCAAAGTATATGGCTTCTACTCATGTCTCTAAGGAGCCATTTTAGTTGAGAAGACTATGTACAGGTATTGGTTTTGATTGCAAGAACATTCAGATTGGTTGTGATAGTAGCCAGAGTGCTATCTGCTTGGCCAAGAATCCCATGTATCATGCTCAGACTAAGCATGTCAATGTTTAGTATCACTTTGTTTGAGAGTTGGTTGCAAATGGAGAGATTGAACTGAAGAAGATAGACACTCAGGAGAATGTTGCAGATTCATTGACTAAGCATGTGAGCACAGAGAAGTTTGTATGGTGCAGAGAGGCCATGGGCCTTGTTTCTAGTGCCTGATTATTTTTCATTTGATTTCCTTTAGGTTGATTTACAATGTATAATGTCAAGTGGGAGAATGTTGGGATAAGGTACCATTAACCTTATAAATCCCATTATTGTATTATTCTATTTATTATTTGTAATTACCCATAAGGGATGTACAAGTTTCATTGGCAGTGGTAAAAATTATTTACTATCCACAGTAATTACAGAGTTACTACACGGTAAGTCCCAGAGTTACCGGCGGTAGTTACAAGATGTCATGTACTATGGTAAATGGTAATTGGTCAAAGTGGGGTGCACATGTGGAGGAATAATCTATTTTTAGTGTTATGACACACGTCAGAGATGTTGTAAGAAGGTGTAAGAGATTCTATGACAACTATAAGTTGTCATAAGAATCTATGACACTAATAATAGCATATGACGCATCATAAGATGTTGTAAGTGGCTATTTTTGGCCCCAAGGTGTTCAATCTTGCATGGGCACTTTTTCCCAAGTGTAGGTTGCATGTATGATAGTATTTATGACCCCGTAAGAGCCTATTCTTGGCCATGGACGCCCAAGGTTGTATTGTTGACTCTTGACAAGTGTTATGGGCTTGTAAGAAGTCATTTATTGTCTCTAGTTGTGTAAATTCTATAAAAAACCATAGCACAGTAGATGAGGTGCATATAATAGTTTATAGGTACCCAGGTTTTACCGAAGCAAAGTTTGGAGGACAAAGGAAGTGAATGTATTTGGAATCTCCTTTTGTGAAGATAATTCAACTTGGCCTCTTTTCTTGGTGGAGCTTTTTACCCAAAGGGGTTTTCTCCATGTTAAACACTTGTGTTATGTGCTTCATTCTACTTCTAGTATATTTATGTATTGTAGGCTTATGTTTTGTTACAATCTCCATTGTTAACACACACTTGAAAGATTACAGAAATTTATTTGAATTAGATTTCCATTAAAGTAGTGTTGCTTTCATTTCTAACAAAGGGGTAGTTGTTCTGACACTTAGTCATTTTTCACTAAGTGTTGCCATCAATGCCAAAGGGGGATATTGTTGGCAAGAGACACTGCTATGCATGATAGGTGTTGTCATTGATGGTAACTAAGTCTATCCTACACATCCACATTACATAATTTGTTCATACTGGAAGTCAAAGTGAAGATTTGTCTAAGTCTGGGTAGTTAGAAATAGAGCATGTGACAGGGTCCAGTATCTTGGTCTGGATCTCTTCAATGGTAAATCATAGTGTACTACAGATCTAGGGGAGTAATAAGGATTGTTAGGACTATCTAAATCCAGGAATTTAGCCTCTAGTAATGAAGGATTCAAAAGTTATAAGCATTTGAGTATCGAGTTCCAATTAGTCAGTACAGTCAGAAGAACAGACCAACCTAGTATTTGATCTTGGTCTAGATGAAGAAAAGTTGTTGGTTAAGCAATTTGTGGTAATCAGTGGTATTGGCCAACATGATTGATGATTTGAGAACATAATTTTTTGGTTCACATTATTGATTGTGCATGGATTTAGTCGACAGAGCAAAGTTCTTAACAAATGTTCTAAGTTTTCTTGAAGCTGACTATAGTTGATTGAATTCCTTGATGTGGATATATATAGCTAATGGATTCGAGTGTTTTGAGGTGTGTGTGTGAATTGGTGATGAAGTAAGTGTGAAAAAGGTAGAAATAAGTGTGAAGATAAAGATCTAAGCTCAGATTATGGCCTAAGAGTGAAATAGGACAGAATAAGGATGAAGTGTGTGAGATTAGTATTTTGTGCTTAACCAGAACTAAACATCTATATTGGTAGATGCTATTCATTAGTTCAAACAATCTATAATCTTCTTGTAATCATATCTATAGGTAGTGAGCCTCTTTGAGCAATGAGCTCTGGGCAGTGCGCCCTGAAGGCATGTGCCTTCCCCATTTGTAATACTTTTAACAGAGTATAATTTATTGTGGGTTAACCCCTACCATGGTTTTTCCCTCAACTACGTTTCCACATAAAAATTATGGTGTTATGTGTGTTTATTATGTTTCTACTCATGTGTTGTTGATTTATACCTTCATGGTTATATCATTAATTTGTTAATAAGTGATAAAGAAGGTAAATTGCTGCAAGTGACAAAAGTTTTTGTGACAACTGATTTGCCCCCCTCTCAGTTGTCTGCTCTTATTCCAACAAATGTAAAATGACAGATAAATGTCCACCTATTTTTAAAGCTTTGGAAAAAGAATAGTCAGGGACTAATGAGTGGGTACCCAAGTCCAATGCCTAGGTTTTTGTCAGGTTGTGGAAGCTTGATCTGTAACCTACTCCTGCTGTATCAGAGATTTTCCCATCATGAAATCTAGTAGCACTAAAGAGTGGGTGCCCAAGTGTAGTGTGTTATTTTCAACTTTGATCTGCAAACTTGACACTCTGTAATACCCTCCTAAAACTCCACTTTTCATGTATCTTCAACCTATAACTTGCAATCACAGAAACTTTGGGAGGGGGTTGTGGTGTTAAGAGGCTTGCCTCAGTCAAACCCTAGAGAGACATTCAAGTCTTCCGAACATCATTGTCAGATGGAGAGTGTGTTGCAAGTATGGGCCTAACCAGTGTTATCATTGATGTCAACATACTCCTATTGCATTGATGATAAGGATTGGATGAGTTGTATGCTGAGGATATTGAGAAAATTAGTCCTATCAGGAACAGAGAAGAATAGTAAAGATAGTGAAGTGAAGATCCCAGTGAAGATGAAGATTAAAGGATGCACATAAAAGGGTTTGTTGATATGTGTCTTAAGATGATCCAGTAAATATTTGAGAGGTCCACATGAAGATTTGAAGAAGTTATGGCGACTTGAGTAAAACTGGTTCTGGCAGATGTTTAGAGGTGATAGAGTGACAGAGATAGGTCCAGTGAGATCCAGAAATGAAATATCTTGCTCTATGGGTTTGGTGGAGTGTTTAGGAAGTCAATGTGAATTGAGAACTCAATTGGTTCATGGTTTAGAGGTCCACAAGCATCTATTCCAATATGATAGTGATGACAAACTATGTTCTTGAGGTTCTAGATGAAGGAGAAAAAGATTTTAGTAAGGAGAAGTAGTGTGGATGTTCTTGATGATTCAGGCAAGCTTGTGGAGGTCTTTGGATTGTGTCCAGTTTGTGTTGGTAGTCCTCATTGAAGATTGAGCTCATAATTGAAGGATTACTTCTAGATGATGATGTTCTTCCTAAGTTTGGCCGACTGGATGAGTTACACATCCTAGAGATGATCTTGAAGATGTTCTATGAAGAATGGCGTGTTTCTAAAGGAAGATTGAAGTCTCAGATCTGTGTGGCTGATAGTCTATTGATTCGTGTGAAGTCTTTTTTTGTATTTATGTATTTGCTCTGTAATGTATGCCAACTTGGATGACTATCCCAAAGTCAAATGCCTTATATAAATAAGAAGTTGTGAAGTCATTTCAAATGTATCTTGGTGGAGATGAGAGTGTGGTAGAGAGGAGCAGAGTGAAAGGCAGAGCAAAAGTATTGGGCTTAAATGTAACTAACTCAAGCATGGTGAAGATGCTATTCTTCAGTTCAAGTATGTAATATTTATTATTCTATAGACAGTGTGTCTCCTGTAGGTAGTGGGCCTCTTGTGAGCAGTGTGCTTGGGTAGTGAGCCCTAATTGGCATGTACTATCTTGTTCTTCTTATTCTTTTAATAGAGAGTACAATCTTGGGTTAGCCATCCCATGGCTTTTCCCTTAACTGGGTTTTCCACGTTAAAATCTTGGTGTCATATGTGTTAATGTGTTTCTGCTCTTGAATTGTTGCATTATGTTTCCATGATTGATTTATTAGTATACTGCTGAATTATAAGGATTTAAGTGATTAATAGGAAGAAAGTTTTGGACAATTGATTCACCCCCCCTCTTAGTTGTCTATCCTAAATATAACAATTGGTATCAGAGCTAAGTTCCTCTAAAAGAGCTTAACCGCTTAAGGAGATCCAGGATGTTGTCCTACAAGAAGGATAGTCTGAGGTTTGATGGAACCAATTACACTCTTTGGAAAAGCTGCATGGAATGTCACTTGCAATGTATGGGAATGCAATATTGGATTATAGTATGTTCCTCCATAGAATGGTCCGAGAACTGTAGATGAAATCAGAGATGCTGAAAACAATCTTCAGGATAAAGAAGCTCTACTAAGTGCCTTATTTGATTTAGAGCTGACAAATGTTATTGATCTAAAAATTGCATATGAGATTTGGGAAAAACTAGAACTTCTACATGAAGGAGACAAGTATATTAAATGTGCCAAGCTACAGAGTCTAAAAGGAAAATTTAAAAACCTGAAGATGAGAGAGAAAATATCACTACATTTATGCCAAGAGTAAATGAGCTAGTTTGTGGCATTAGATGTGCTAGTGGAATCTTGGATGAAGATGAGATTGTTGCCAAAGTTCTCAGATCCCTTCCTGATTCTTACAAATACAAGGTTACTACTATTAAAGAATTTAGATCCTTTTCAAATATCATAAGAGATCAATTGGTTGGTAAATTAGTTGCATTTGAATTGGCCGAGTTTGGAGATGCACCCCCCAAGACTGAATCTACATTCAAAGCTAGTGCCTCTGTAAAAGGAAAACAAAAGTTTGATCTAGGAGAGAACTCTTCAAAGAAACTATCATGGTATGAAAAAAGAAAGAAAAGATCTAGAAGAAGATGAAGCAGAAGCTGCTCAACTTGAAGCCCTTATTGCAAAAAAACTGCTAAGAGGATCCTGTAAGTATGAAGGAAAATTGCCTTTTAAATGTTTTAACTGCAATAATATTGGTCATTTTGCCTCAAGGTGTCCAGAAAGATTTTCAAGAGAAAATCCAAATAGATCAAGATTCCAAAAAAATGTTACTATGTTCATGAAGATGATGATGAAGGAGTAATAGATGATGAATTAGAGACAAGAAACAAATCTGGAAGTGACTGGATGTTTATTTCCATCAAGGAAGAAGATCCAATGCCCTCTGAATCTATCAATCATAAATTGGTAGAAAGAGCTCTGGCTACCCAAGTTGAAGAAAAGGATGATTGGGTCATTGATAGTGGATGCTCCCACCATATGACAGGTGATAAAAATAAGTTCTAGATTTGGAAAGATATAAAGGAGGAGTTGTAAAATTTGGTGATAATTTTGCTAGCAAGATCAGAGGTAGAGGAACTATTTCTTTTGATGGAAAGAACAAAACCAATAATGTACTCTATGTTGAAGGTCTGAAACATAATCTTCTCAGTGTTGGATAGTTGGTGGACAAAGGCTATGATCTCCAATTAAAAAATAGAAAATGTAAGATCTTCGAAAGTTCCAGAACAGAGATTGCATCTGGTACTCAAACAAAAGATAATATCAACCACTTGGTTGGTACTGGTAAAAGTTGTTTATTTGTTCAAATTGATTAGAGTTGGTTATGGCATAGGAGAATGTGTCATGTGAATTTTGATAATATCATCAAGATAAGCAACACTCAGGTTGTAAGAGATCTTCCAAGACTGGTGAAACCTACTAATAGTTTATGTAAAGAATGTTAGTTGGGTAAGCAAAGTAGAGTCACATTCAAAAGTAAGGAACATTATTCTACTAGATTATTGGACTTAGTTCATACTGATCTATGTGGTTCGGCAAGAATCAGGAGTGTGCAAGGTGATAGATACTTCATGTTATTAATTGATGATCACTCCCGGATGATGTGGGTGACTTTTCTGAAAGAGAATCTAAGGCTCTTAAGAAATTCAAAATATTCAAAGCTATGGTAGAGAATGAAACTAGACTAAACATAAAATTTCTTAGGTTTGATAGAGGTGGAGAATTCACATCTGGAGATTTCATAGAATTCTATGAGAAACATGGGATAAAAAGATAGTTGTCTGCTCCAAGGATTCCACAGCAGAATGGAGTAGTGGAGAGAAAGAATCGAACCATCCAGGAAGCATCTAGAACCATGATGATGGAAGCAAATGTTCCTTAGATCTATTGGAGAGAAGCTGTAAGCACTGCTATCTATACTCTTAATCAAGTACAAATCAGAAGCAATACTGGTAAGACCCCTTATGAACTCTGGTTTGGCATCACTCCCACTGTAAAGTATTTCAGAGTCTTTGATAGAAAATCTTACATTAAAAGAGATGAAGATCTTGGCAAATTTGATGCTAGAAGTGATGAAGGAATATTCTTGGGTTATTCTCCTCAAAGCAAAGCCTACCGGTGTTATAACAAGAGATTGAGAAAGGTTATAGAAAGTACAAATGTGAAGGTTGATGAAGGTATTAAAAAACCCTCAAGGTTTTATGAATATGATGAAGATGATCAGAATGATATTTTGGTCCAAGAAGTCCAAGCCCCTTCTAAAATTCAGATCTAGACTAATTCGGTGAATTAGGAAGAAGAGATAAGTTTGAATGTACCTATTCAAGAAACAGAAGTGCAAAAAATTCCCAAAATTCCCAGGTATGTAAGACTGAATCACTCTGAAGATTAGATCATAGGTGATAAAAGAAATGGTGTTCAAACCAAAAGAAAGATTGCTCAAGAATCAGAACAGTATTATCTGATTTCAAAGATTGAACCGAAGACAGTGAATGAAGCATGCAATGATGAAAGTTGGACTAAAGCAATGAAGGAAGAGATGATGCAAATTGAGAAAAATCACACTTGGGATATTGTTCCCAGACCTGGACACAAAAATGTGATTGGAACCAAATGGGTCTTTTGGAATAAACTAAATGAAGATGGTGAAGTAGTTAGAAACAAATCTAGATTGGTCTGCAAGGGTTATTCCCAAGTAGAAGGAGTTGATTTTGAAGAAACTTTTGCTCCGATGGCAAGAATTGAAGCAGTCAGATTATTTCTTGCCTTTGCTACCTTCAAGGACTTCAAAGTATATTAGATGGATGTCAAGTCTACCTTCCTGAATGGTGACTTGGAAGAAGAAGTATACATTGAGCAACCAGATGGATTTCAATTGTCTAATCATGGTGATATGGTCTACAAGTTGAAGAAAGCACTGTATGAACTCAAACAAACCCCAAGAGCCTGGTATGAAAGATTGGATAAGCATCTTATGAAGATCGCTTTCAACAAAGGTACTGCTGACAATAACTTGTACTTCAAAATTGATCATGAAAACATCTTAATTGTTGAACTATTTGTTGATGATATCATTTTTGGAGGAAGAGATAGTATGTGCAAAACTTTTGCAAATCAAATGAAGAGTGCATTTGAGATGTCCATGTTTGGGGAAATGAATTTCTTCTTGGGTTTGCAAATCATTCAAACAAAGAAAGGAATCTTCATTTCACAAACCAAATATGTGAAAGAATTGTTGAAGAAATTTGGGATGGAAGATTCAAAACCAATGAGTACTCCCATGGCAATCGGATGTAAATTGAGCAAAGATGATGACTCTCCTAAGGCTGATCAGAAAAAGTACAGGTTAATGATTGGAGGATTATTGTATCTTACTCAAACTAGACCTGACATTATGAATGTTGTTGGTCTTGTTAATAGATTCCAAGTTGATCCTAGAGAATCTCATGTCATGGCAATCAAGATGATTCTTAGATATCTAAAAGGGACAGTTGAGTATGGTTTATGGTATCCTAGAGATCATGATTTCTCTCTTCATGCATATACAGATGTAGATTGCGCAGGAGATGTGGATGACCGGAAGAGTACCAATGGTGGAGCATTCATTTTGGGGAAAAGATTGGTTTCTTGGCTGAGTAAGAAACAAGAGGCAATATCTCTATCCACTGCAAAAGTAGAATATATTGCAGCAGTAGATAGTTGCACTCAAGTATTGTGGATGAAGCAAATGCTAAGAGACATCAGAGTGGAATATGAGGAACCTATCACAATCTTCTATGATAATTCAAGTGCAATAAATATATCAAAAAATATGGTGTTGCATTCAAAGACAAAACATATATCCATCAAATTTCACTTTTTGAGAGAGCAAGTGAACAAGAATGAAGTTAGATTGGAGTTTGTGCCTTCCAAGGATCAGATTGCAGATATTTTTACTAAACCTCTACCTAAGGACTCTTTTAAGTATCTCAAGGAGAAGTTAGGGGTTATTACCCCTCCAGTTTTGAATTAAGGTGCACTGATGTGCATCAGTCTGATGGATCTCACAATCATATCTTGTGGTCCGGATTGATGATGGGAAACTGTTACTTAGGGGAAGCTGCTACTTAGGGGGAGCAGTTGGTATGATTCTGAATGATGCAAGTATGTGCCCTTTGCCATTGATGTCAAAGGGGGAGAGAAGAAATGTGAAAAACAAATAGTGGTTGCTGATCAAAGGGGGAGAAGTAAAGGAAGAGAAGACATGTGAATGGTTGTTGTTGATAGGGGAGTTATGTCAGTCATTGAGGAGAAGTTCTTGTCTTGACGGTTAAAATAATTTTTCACATCATATGTTGCCATCAATGACAAAGGGGGAGATTGTTGCAAGTATGGGCCTAATCAGTGTTGTCATTGATGTCAACATACTCCTATTGCATTGATGATAAGGATTGGATAAGTTGTATGCTGAGGATATTGAGAAAATTAGTCCTATCAGAAATAGAGAAGAACAATGAAGACAGTGAGGTGAAGATCCCAGCTAAGATGAAGATTAGAGGATGTGCATAAAAGGGTTTGTTGATATGTGTCTTAAGATGATCTAGTAAAGATTTGAGAAGTACGCATCAAGATTTGAAGAAGTTATGGCCACTTGAGTAAAACCAGTTCTGGTAGATGTTTAGAGTTGATAGAGTGACACACATAGGTCCAGTGAGATCCAAAAATGAAATATCTTGTTCTATAGATTTGGTGGAGTGTTTAGGAAGTCAATGTGAATTGACAACTCAATTGGTTCATGGTCTAGAGGTCCGCAAGCATCTATTCCAATATGATAGTGATGACAAACTATGTTCTTGAGGTTCCAGATGAAGGAGAGAGATTTCAATAAGAAAAAGTAGTGTGGATATTCTTGGTTATTCAGGCAAGCTTGTAGAGGTCTTTGGATTGTGTCTAGTTTGTGTTGGTGGTCCGCATTGAAGATTGAGTTCATAATTGAAGGATTACTTCCATATGATGATGTTCTTCCTAAGTTTGGCCGACCGGATGAATTACACATCCTACAGATGATCTTGAAGATGTTCTGTGAAGAATGGCATGTTTCTAAAGGAAGATTGAAGTCTCAGATCTGTGTGGCTGATAGTGTATTGATCCACATGAAGTCTTTTTTTTGTATTTATGTATTTGCTCTGTAATGTATGCCGACTTGGATGATTATCCCAAAGTCAAATGTCTTGTATAAATAAGAAGTTGTGAAGTCATTTCAAATGTATCTTGGCAGAGATGAGAGTGTGGTAGAGAGGAGTATAGCGAAAGGTAGAGCAAAAGTATTGCACTTAAATGGAACTGAATCAAGCATGGTGAAGATGCTATTCTTTAGTTCAAGTATGTAATATTTATTATTCTATAGAGTGTGTGTCTTGTAGGTAGTGGGCCTCTTGTGAATAGTGTGCTCGAGCAGTGAGCCCTAATTGACATGTACCATCTTGTTATTCTTATTCTTTTAATAGAGAAAACAATCTTGGGTTAGTCACCCCGTGGTTTTTCCCTTAACCGGGTTTTCCACATTAAAATCTTAGTGTCATATGTGTTAATGTGTTTCTGCTCTTGAATTGTTGCATTATGTTTCTATGATTGATTTATTATTAAACTACTGAATTACAAGAAGGATTTAAATGATTAATAGGAAGAAAGTTTTGGACAACTGATTCAACCCCCCCTCTCAGTTGTCTATCCTGAATCTAATAGAGTGTGTGCCCTTGGAGGTAGAGGTAAAAACCAAATGATAAATGCTTGAAAACACAAATGAATGTCACCTTGTAGTGAAGATCTCATGGAAGGAAGAAGTTTTTCATGTCATGAGGAGATGAATGCTCAAATCTACAAATACAAACACATAAACAATACAAATCTGCTCCTACTACACAATGAATGCCTTGAATCACCTTTAGGATGCATAAAGTTCACAATAACCATCTAGTTTACAAATGAATTCCTACACATGCTTATATATGCAACTACAAATACTCCTACCAAGAATTTTGTAATTCAAACTTCTCATGTCGGCATAGGACCTAAATAATGGTCACAAGCCAACACTAAAAATTTGGGACTGACCCAAAATAGGGCATGACTAGGGAGTGGGTGCCCAAGTCCTCCCCCCTATTTTGGTCAGGGTTAGGTTCAAGGGATCCCCCTAGGTCCCATTTGTCATGAAACTTAGGGATCATTTCATCAGGATGTCAAAATATGATGCAAGATGTCCTAAATGTAGATTAAAGACCCAATAGCTAAACCTTATGAGAGAAAAGCCCCCAAGGGGACATTTTCTAACGTTACAGGAAATATGGACAAAAGTTGGACTCAATAATTTATTTTAGATTTGGGATGAATGGGCTATGGTCAAGGGTCAAATAAGCAAAATGATTTTTCTCTAAGGTCTAAATGAAATGATATGGATGAATTTGGACAAGGGTTGTGGATGGAAAATAGACCCAAAAGGTCAGGTTCAAAATGGAGGATTTTGACTTGGATGATTTTGACAAGGTGACTGTTGTGTGGTTACATAACACGCCCCATTTTGACTTGACAAAATAGGGACCCAACTTTTTGCTTGGCTTGTTCTTGTGTTTTTCTACTTTTCAGCGGTCTGGTAAAAGTAAGTCATGCAAGTGACCCTACATAAGGGAGCTGGGTAAGTCATCATGATGAGGTCAATTCGTCAAAATTAATATTTCATATCAATAACCTCATGTTTGGAAAGAGTATAAAATTTCATGTAGGTTTGCCTTTTAGATCACCCTGATATTCCTTAGGGAATGAAAGTTATGACAAGTCAAAGTCCTAGTCAAACCTGATATTCCTGGGGGGGTCATATTTCTTAACATCAGTCATCTTATGTAAGATCACCTCGATCCAATTTTATCACCTGATAATCACTTGGTCCGGAGCTTCGGACGTCAATCTTACGTGATAGTGGTATTTACCCATCAAATAGCTTCATATATTTTGCAGGAGTCATATTTTGAATATCACCTGATCTTTCAAATATCACCCTATCACAAAATATCACCCTAGAGTCAATATGTTGATGATGTCATCCAATCCCGATGAATAAAGAAAATCACCCTGACGGTGACGTCATCATCCTTTTTAGCACACAGAGGTATATTTCCAATGATCACCCCTTTTTTAATAACATGACGGTAACATCATCTTGATCTTTCGGAAGGTGATATTACATGGAGGGGGTCATATTTCAAATAGCACCCGATCTTCTGAAGATCACCCCCTCCTCTTTCCTCATAACATTAAATGCACATAAATGTAGTAGGTGGATTCCTACTAATTGCGAACATGATTTAAACACCTGGCAGCATCCGTATATTCATGGCAGAAGATCAATGGTTTTGATCAATTTAACCCAGTTTTGCCCTAATTTGCCCTACAATGAGATTAAAAGTGAATTTCTAAGATCGTTTTGCATTTACCTTGTGAAGAAACAAGAATTTACAGAGTAGACATTCAAACCCTCATATGAGCTACCTGTGGATGGACATACAACGTACAGCATAACAGAGCACATGATCATCATCATTTGAGTCCCTTTTTCGTAATCATCTACTTAATTTAGGAGATAAGTGTTATCAGGTAAGTAATTAAAAACCCTCCTATTGTCATTTTCTGCATGTCCAGGTAGTATGCTTTTCTGGTGGTTTGAAGTTGTAAATATGCATATCATGATAAAATAGAGATTAATAAGTATAATATGCATGATGCTATGAACGTATAATGTTGTATGCATACATGTGAATATTATGGTAAGACCAGTTGTGTGCTTGCAAGAATCCATGGCGGACATTAGGAGGAATAGGTCTGAGTCTAAATTTCTTAAGCCTATGTTTGTGCAACCTGAGGGAGTACAGTTCAAGTATGGTGCCATCAGAGATACTCATCAGGGAAACAAAGATTTAGTAGCATGATCGTCCAAGATGCATGATGATAGAGATAATACCCTACTAGATGCCATATTTACATCAGGAATGTGGCATGCAGCTAGATTTCCCTATTCCATGGAAACTCCAGAATTGATAATAGAATGTGCCAGAAATTACAACCCTCAGACGAGGCAAGTGAAAAAACATGGAAGGGTTTATGCAGATTTGTCAATAAAAGGGATTACGTCTACTTTCAAACTCCCAGTTGGAAAGAAAGTAGTCAGTATGGATCTGCGTAAACTAGAGATTGAATATGAAAATAATAAGAAGACTACAAGAAAGAGGATATATCAGTGGAGATCAAAGAACAACACTTACACTGCCTCTGCCAAAATACCAGTGCATTTGTACAAATTTGATTTTGATGATGAATATCAGTATATGATTGCCCTACTTAGCAGGACGACAGGCTAGCCTGCTGCTGGAAGTTTCAAGGATTGGATGTATGGAGTCATCATGATGTGTCTTTATATATATAATAATCCATTATGGGCTAAGATCATCAGTGATGCCTTAAATGAATAGATGATGAACTTAGGAGGCCTAGAGTGTTCATTTTACATGACTTCATATGTTGTATATTCATGTGCTTATAAATGGACATTTAGTGCACTTACCACAGTTGGAAAGATTGGTGGTAGTATAAATGATGCCCACATATGGGACCATTATCCTCAGTTGTAGAGAACAAACTATCTCCCTGATTACAAATTAGTGAATGATGCATTTTCCATGCATCTGGTCAGAACAATGGAGGAAGATAGAACCAAAAGATTGAGCATGGAAGCTCAGGAAGTTATATACAAGCATGGTTCCTGGTTCATCCAGTTTGCCACATTCTCTTACATTAGAATAGAAGGTTTTAAAGGACAACCCTTAATGCTACCCAACTACCCTACTAATGGGGTAGTCCTGATGGAATTTCTGAGACAAATATCAACTATACTGGATGCATACAAAGAAAACAAGAAAATACCTCTAGCATTATTTCCAGTAACTATAGGGTAGTATATCTGCCCTAATTTTGAAAACATAAAGAAGGCCATAGTGGGTCTAAACTTGATGAACTTACAGCCATTTCCATTGCCTAGATCATATGACCCCTATGGAAGAATGCAAAAGATCATAGGGAAGTCCATACATCAAAAGAACTTAGAGGATTTCTAGACTGACTGTGAGGATGTAGCTAAAGTCAGAAGAAGAAAATATTAGAAACTCACCCTCAATTAGATTAAGACATTTGACTGCATTCCAGTGCCTGTACAATTAAAGAAATATGATGGTAAGACTATGGCTAATGAGTTTGAAGATAAAAAGGTGTATAATGACACCATTTCAGCCCCTGACCTAATGCAACCTGAAGACATTTCATTGGATAAGTTTATAGGTGGGGTGCTGCAGTTGACCCAATCATGGGTAAATGAACAAATCAATACATTGAAGAAGAAAGGGGTGGCAAGCACATTAGATAACAAGAGAAAAAGACGGGAGATTCTTGATGAGGAATATGATGACTTTCTTGTTGAGAAGAGAAAATCTAATGGAGAAATGCTTCCACCCCAGAAACAAAGTAAAGGACCCCCTAGAGGAAAGAGGAAAACTGGTGATAGTCCTAAGGGGGTGATAATTGAAAGAATTGATATACCAGCTGAAGGTGCATCTGCATCAAGACAGGCATCAGCCTCATCTGCAAACCTTTGATGGATAAACCAAGAACAAAAAGAATCCTAAGGCCAGCTATGGAGACTACATGAGTACATGATGAAGGTCAAACCTCACAGCAGAATGTGGGAAAGGATATCCTTATTGAAGAAGAACCTGTAGATGCAGAACCAGAAAATGATGACGCCATGATAGTAACCAGAAAGAGAAAGGCGGTACCGGTGATGTCACCACCTAAGAAACTGAGAACACATATGAGGGGTGAGATCAGAAATGACCCTGTAGTATTAAGGAGAGCAGGTAGTGAAGTTTTCAGGAAAGAATTGCAACATGATGTGCCACTTCCTACCATCATTCAGTTTAAGAGTGAGAAGGCTGAAGAGTAGGCAAAAGAAGCCGCTAGAGCAGGCCAAGGTGGTCCTTTCTCATTGGAAGAAATTGTTGACCTATCAGATGATGAGGTGGTACAAAACATAGCTTGTCAACAGATGGAGACACTTGCTTCTACAACTTGCATGACCCCACATGGAACCCCATCAGCATAGATGGCGATGTTAGAAGAGTTGAAGCAAACAGAGCAAGAAAAGGAAAATAGCCCAGAGAGGGTAGCCCAACAAATCGGGCTTGATAAGTTAGTTGATCAGGTGACTAGCCCTGCAGTGATAGACCTAATGTATAGGGAGGATGTAAGTCTCAGACATCAAGCAGGTACACCTGAGAAAACATAAAATATTGAGGAAGTCAAGTAGATAGAAATAGAAAGCAATGTTCCAGATATGGTTCAGCAACAACAGGAGATACCAGCTGAACCCAAAATAGTAGAAGTCTAGCAAAAGGGCGGGAATGATCAGGACACATCAGCTGATGATGCCCCCCAGACTCAAGAAACCTCAGGTGATAAAGAAACATCAGGTCATGATGACCTAAAGACTCATGATGACCTAGAACATACACAATGATATCCACGGATGCAAATATACCTTAGGATGAGGAAATTCCTAAAGTGGATGAGACACAAAAGGAGGGAGTAAAAGATCAGGTCCAGGACCAGCATGTAGATACACAACATGATCCTCCCCCTCAAGAAGAAGTTCTTCTAGAAGAAAAAATACAAAAAATATCCCCCTCATGGAGAATATCATGAGGAAGAAATAAGGAAGTCACCCTCTCCATTGAGAACAAAGACAGATGCTAGAGATCAAGGTGGACATGATGATGACAGACACCAAGGATTCGGAGACCAAGTACCTCAATGGCTTGAGAAAGAAATAGGTACAGAATCAGGTTTTGAGATTCAAGAATTTGATGTTTTGACATTATTTTCAGAAACCATCATGAAGCCTACGAGGAAATCTAGATTAACATCTGCAACTAGAAGAGATCTTGCTACAGGAAGAAGGACTGCCCAAGTAGCACTTCCCATGGTTGAAAAAGAGAGGCAAAATTGCCCTAGAAGAATTCCAGATCACCACAGTTGACTTGGGGTTTGCCAATGAAGACCAAGAAGGTGAGGAAGGGAAGGATATAATTGATTCTTTAACCCAAAGGGTGAAGAAAGAAATGGAGAAGAATAAGCAGCATAAAGAGCACATTGCTCAGTTGCATTCATACATAAAAGTGTTGATTAACCCTGACAATACATCATCAGATCAGGCAGTCCCATTGACTATAATTTCTCAAGAGGAGGTTAATAAATTAGACCTTATGAAGTATGAGTCAGTGATTATGAGAAAGTGGATGCTGTCAGCACTCACTGGAACTGAAGAAGTAGTGAGAGCCTCTTTGCAGAGGTGGAATTCTTTGAGTATCTCTAGGAAGAAGGTTGATAAAGTACAGAATGAGGCCGGAAGAAGGTCATTCCAGTTAGAGAAAGCCTTGGGTGGTCTAAGTGAAATAAAGAGGATCAATCCTCAAGTCCTAATAAATTATTAGGTACTGGATAACAACACTGCCATGCTAGTGGATATTTGGTATAAGGACATCAGGTTTGAATGTGATGTACTGAAGAAGTGTAGTAATAAGTTAAGAGATATCAGTGTGAAACTGCATAGCATGATGTTCTATGAAGCAGAAGTCCTAGAATCCCTAGAAGGAAAAGTAGAGGGGAAAATTGAAAACCAAGACACGTACTTTGCCATAAAAGCTCTGCTTGATAACTTCTAGCCGATGGCTGAAGATCCTCTCACCCACCTAACGGAAGAAGCAATGAACAAGATCATGAGGATCAAAGTCAAGATGGAGAACTATAATGAAACATTAAGCAATAGGAAGGGTAAATTGGAGACCTTAGAGATAAATTTTAAGCCCACAAGCATACCATCAGTAAAGCCAAAGCTCAGGATGGTGGGGAAATTGAAAGAATAGTATAAGCATATGAAAATATCAAGATGATAATGCATGTCCATATACAAGGTGACATTCATCAGGGTGATGAAAAAATAGAAAGTGATGGTCATGATGATCATGATGATGAAGAAGAAGAACCTGAGGAGTAAATGAAGATGCACCACAAGGGAAATATATGCATCAAGTACTTAGAAGAAAATAAATTACCTAGATGGTTGCCAGTTGGCAACCTGTGCCACAAGAGATAGTTGACCAAGTCAAAAGGGAATATCCATCGTTGATCTTAATTGATAAATCGTGACTGTGGGTCACTTGTAACCACCCCCTCACCTTATTCTATAAAAGGTGCAGGGATGCCTTGTTTTAAACATTCAGAAGCTTAATTGAAATTTATTTCCTGAAATATCAGGGCCTATTTCAAAGTTATTGTAAACCTACATGTTTTTGCATACTTAATGAAAGAGAAGACCATTTTGATTACAAATCATCATAAATCTTGAGTAGTCTGTGTTTGAATTCTTGATACATGCTTTGATTTATTGCATCCCTTAGAGTGCTTATCAGTTTGCATGTATTATCTTCATTCATCATCCTTTGAAGTTAGCATCATCTGTATCTAGCTATGGAACATTCTAGTGAAAATATGGTTTGATTTCTTCTCCTCATGACTGTATCAAGTGCGTATGTGGCTCAATAGCTGAAGATTCATCATAATTTGAAGTATCCTTTTCAATTTCTTTTAATTTCATAAATTCACCATCATAATTGCAAATAATAGATAATCAGAGGCAAATAATATGAAATATGCAGACATCTCATAGAGAACTGAAAATTCATAGCATATTTAGAGTTAAAGCATGTACAATTGACAAATATCATGCAAAGATCTAAGTATAGACACATTATTTGAAGAAATATACTGTGTAGAATGACCTTTCTCTATAGCATCTTTACAAGAATAGAATTTATTGATAAACAAACGTAAGGCCCCTGAATGGAAAACAACAACACACATCAACCACTGAGTAACGTCAGTAGATTAAGAACTAATCCACGGAGACTTGGGATCATGAATTCTTTGAATTCATCGTATCTTTCAAGATGAGTAAAGGTTGTTGTGTAACTTTTATTCTATGTGTACTTATGACTAACATCATGATCAACATAAATTGGTGCTAGAAGGCGGGCCAAGCTCATCGTCAATAGGTTTTATCAAATTTGATGATGTAGACAGTAAGGTAAAACTAAAACACCTCTGGATTTTGATTATTACACAAAGATTTGCTATTTTAAGCTTGTACATGCTAATCATTTGTGAAGTTTTCAAAATTGATCATAAATATTACAAGCTTTATAGTTGATCATCATGAATTTGCAAAGATCAGTCCTATTTCAAGTAAATTTGTCAAAGCTTTGAGGAAATCTACTTTAGAAACCTGATATCTGGTTGCAAGTTTCACCAGAACTCAATATCACCTCATATTTGCACTGTTTGTGCAAATATTCTGTAAATATCTAGTCAGTTACCATTTCTGACCATAAATACAGCCTTTTCTAGTAAATTCCAACCGATCTTTATAGTCAATAGCCAATTTTCCTTAAATTTGAGAAATCCTGGCTTTTAGGCCAAATACCAGGTCTAGGTCTAGTGGAATCTTTGAAGAATTACCTGTCAGGGGATTTAGACATAGAACTGTAGACATTCATCATACTCTTGGTTCTAGTGCATCAGGAGCATCATTAGAATGTCCTCCTATAACTTCTATTGGTTTACAAACACCTACAAGATCACCTGTTACACCTCAGGTTCAACCTCAACCTATCATATCTCAAGTTCAACCTCCACTAGTTGCAATGTCATTCTTTGTAGCAGAATCACCTTTGACTTTCAATGCATATCATGCTTTGCCAAAGAATCCTGATAAAATTTGTCCAAAGTATTATCCATATCAGGATGTGGATGATCATATCAGATCTTTCAAGGAAGCCTTCTGTCGGGCTAGAATTGAGCATCAGGATGTTGTATGTCAGTTATTTCTATTTTCCTTAGGGGAAGAAGCCTATAACTAGTATATTAGTCTTGGTCAAGGTTCAATTGGATCATGGGCTATCCTAGAGAAAGCTTTCACTGATAGGTTTAATAGGTTTAAAGTACAAATAGATCCTTCAATGAACTATCATTTATTTTCCACAATTAAATGATTTGAAGGAGAACCTATTGCTGACTTCAACGCTAGGTTCAAGAAGATGTTATCTAAGTTAGTTGCCCCTTATGTTGTAACTAACGAAGCTACTAGGAGTATATATTATTCATCCTTGGATCCATTAACTTCCATGTTTATTAGGAGAGCACATCCTAATGTCACAACTCTAACACAAGCTTTCCAAGAGGCTATTAAAGTCAGTCAGCAGCTAGTTCCTGCTCCAACACCAAACATTGCATTTTCAACACTGCCTAGTTATCCAACATACCCTACCTAGGAACAACCTAATGGAGCCATGATCCCTCCAGCTGTGATGCCAAGTCCTTTGCAGATACCTCCACTTAGTATCATGCCACCTCTAAATGGAAATGGCCAGATGTTACAGTATCCAGGACAAATACAAGCACCTCAGGTTATAGATCAGTATAATCAGAATAGTAGATCTTCCTTTTTAAGCCTCTGATAGAAAATGTAGTGGCCAAGGTTCAGGAAGAGAAAGAAGAGATTAAGGAAATATCAGCTCAGTTAAGGAAAGATCACTCACTTAAGGAGTCAAAACTTCTATTCTCAGCCTAATCAGAATATAGGCTATACCAATGACAGACCAAATTATCCTGATAGGGGGTACGACAATAACTACAACAATAATGGCAATAATAATCTTCCCAGACAACCTAGAGTGTGGAACACTAGGCCAAACAATGGTTCTTTGCCATCACCCCTAGACAATCTACCTCCTGGTGAACCCAAACAGACTACTAGAGTCAACCTTGCAAAGGTAGCCCTCACTAACTGGTGCAAAATTCATGACACCAATGTACATGCAGAGTTAGACTGTCCTCAGTTCAGAATTGCTGCTAGCATTTTCTAGACTGAAGTGTCCAATACTTCAGGTAATCCACCTCATGTAGAAGGAAATGAACTTGTTCCTTGTGGATATGATTATGCCTTAGTGTTAGAAAGTTACATGCAGCATCCTTATCAACAGACAGTGCCTTCTCACTAAGATTACACCCTGGCATGTGAGGAATTAGCCATGGCTTTTAAGTCAAATTGTGTTTTCCCCTTTGAGGATGAAAATGAACCCTCAAGTGAACATGAGGAGGTACATGCATATCAATAGCAATATTAAGGTAAGCATAACTACAACCTGAGAAATAATGCAAACAGGCATGCTGGTCCTTTGACCACTTCCTTGCCTCCGAACAATTTCAATACACCTCCTGATCCCAAGGCAAGTAATAACCCTAGATTCCCCAAGGTTAATGCTCAATATTTAGCATCACCAAATACAACACCAAAGGCTATGAATCTACCTCAAGAATCTGACAAGTTGGTCACTTATCTTGTTGATGAGATGAAAAAGATTAAAATCAGCCTATCCTTGTCAGAGTTACTGAAAACCCCTACTATTAAGAAAGCATTCATGAAATCACTACATGATCCTTCTCCGAAAGAGGATAGTCATCCCTCAGGTCAGCCTGGTAGTAAAGATCATGCTGCTAGAGACACTAATGTTAAACACAAGGTGCCATCTATTGTTCAAGCTACAGAGACCTCCCACATGACTCTATATGGATGTTCAACAAAAATTTACACAACTATTTAGTAGACTCAGGAGCATCTACCAATGTGATGCCCCTATCCATATGCAATACTTTAGGGTTACATCCTGCTAAATCCTTAATGAAAGTGACACAATTGGACAAAACGGAGGTGAGTGTGGTAGGAGAACTAACTCACATTCACATGTAGCTAGCATCGAATCCTAGAATCTAGTATTATATTGATATTCAGGTAGTTGATATACCTAATACCTATGGGATGTTACTTAGCAGGGACTAGTCTAAAACCCTTAATGGGTACATGTCCACAGATTTCAGTCACATGTGGTTGCCTTGGAAGGGGATACCAAATCAAATAAGAATAGATGATGAGCATCGCATGAAGCACATGATCACTGAATATAACAAAAATAACGAGATCATGTATGTGGATGTGGAACCCAGAGTTTACTCCATCAGGCCACAGACTATCAGGATAGAAGAGATCCTGATGTATGATGTTCATCATCATGATGATGACCCTCAGGATGACAAAATAATTGTAGAACCTGATTGTAACCCTGAGAATGAAAATGAGGTAGATCACTTCAGGAATTTCGAGATGCACTTATCTAAATAGGTGAAGCGATGTCAATTATTAAAGATACCTATTAATGATATTCTAATAGATGGTTGGTGCAAGTTGCATAATGAATCACATTCTGAGAAGACTTGTGAAGCATGCATAGATATGATGGAGTTGGAACAAGCATGCGGTGATGCATTAGAATCCTCATCATCATCAGAGGTAAGTTCTGTAGACAGTGATAGTGATACTAAATTTTTCTTGTCTTCTATAGGAACAGAGGAAGCTATACAGCAGGATGAAGGTCATATTCAGATGACAG
Organism: Cunninghamia lanceolata; assembly: GCA_027924645.1. Classification (NCBI taxonomy): domain Eukaryota; kingdom Viridiplantae; phylum Streptophyta; class Pinopsida; order Cupressales; family Cupressaceae; genus Cunninghamia; species Cunninghamia lanceolata. The sequence continues at coordinate 3,315,066 of BSBN01000165.1, read as the reverse complement.
AGGAAATGTTGGTATGTAACCAGAGTAATGGTAACAGAAAAGAGAAAATCATCCCAGGGAGTGATTGTTTAGTTGAATCAAATTATGAGTTATCTGATGAGGATAGAGGCAGCAACCTGTCCAAATTTGAGGAGTTTTTAGAAAAAGAGATTTAGAAGATGACACAGTAGCAGAGATCTCCACACGATGTCTTGATTGAAGGTTGGTGTAGGTTACATGAAGCACCTCACTTAGAAGCTACTTGTTCACTGTGTTTGCATATTTTGAAAAGGCAGACGTTGCCTAGTTCAGAAGATTTTCCTTTTGGTGATAAAAGGAAAGAAGAAGCATCAGCTTCACACAAGAAAGGAAAGATGAAGTCTGAGAAAGCTGAGATACCAAATTTAAAATGGATATCAAGTGGTGCAGCTACCAAAGCTGCAAAGAAAAGGGAAGGCTCAAATGAGCCTTTGGCTAAAGATAAGCCATGGATCCTTAGATTTGATGGATCCAAGTCAAAACAAGGAACTGGAGTAGGGATAGATCTCATTGATCCATCTAGAAAATCCTACTTAGTAGCATACAGACTGCAGCTCCCCTGCACCAACAATGTAACAGAGTATGAAGCTCTAATTCATGGGATACTGTTTGCCCTTAAGAAGAAAGTGAAAATTCTGCATGTCTATGGAGACTCAGAATTAGTCATGAGATAGGTAAGGAATTTACTCTTGCAATTAAAAAAAATTGTCCAATTAAAGACACAGGGTGTGGGACCTAATGGAATCTTTTGATGCATTCAACATCACCCACATACCCAGAGAACAGAATTATAGGGTAGATGCTTTAGCCCAGGCTACCAGCACTTTGGAACCACTATCTATTTTTGGACTAAAAAGATTTTTAGTAGAATTGGTATCAGTACCTTCTATGCCTGACAATGTAACCAACCTCCAAGTATTCGATGATGATCAGCATATCTTAGATTTCATTTCCAACAGGGATATATTTGATGCGCAGATCATAGATGAGAACAGCATGGAAGATCATGTCTGGGAAGAAGAAGAAATCTTAGAGTTGCCCAGCAATAAGATTCCTAAGGGAATGATAGAGCTAGAAAGAGCATTTGATTTGGACAACATGCTGAAACAGAAGGATCTTCCAAAAGCTGATGGAGGATAGTATTCATAGGTTAATATTGGATAGAATGATGAAAAGAAAAATGTCTTGATAGGAAAAGTTTGCACAGAAGAAGAGTAAGAAGGAATAACCCAAGCTCTCAAAGATTACATCCATGTCATTGCTTGGACTTATGATGAGCTAAAAACGTATGACACATCAGTCATCACTCACACCATACCCCTCAAGCCAGATGCCAAGCCTTTCAGACAGAAGCAAAGGCCTGTCAATGCTTTGCTGGAACCCATCATTTTTTAGGAGGTTAAGAAAATGTTAAATGCTAGGATCATATATCCTGTGAGGCACTCCACCTGGGTAGCAAACCTAGTCCCAGTGAGGAAGAAAAATGGAGACATCAGATTATGCGTGGACTTTAGGAACTTGAATAGAGCGTCTGAGAAGGATAATTATCCTTTACCTTCCCTGGATGAGGTCCTACAAATTGTGAATGGTGCTAAAATGATGTTATTTCTGGATGGTTTCTCAGGCTATAACCAGGTGATGGTGGACAAAATAGATAGATTAAAAATTGTCTTCACCACAAAGTGGGGGATATTCACTTACAGGCACATATCGTTTGGGTTAATCAATGCTAGAGCAACATTCCAGCGAGCAATAGACATAGCCTTCAGAGGCTTAATAGGAAAGCGCATAGTCATATACATGAATGACTTAACATTGTTCTCTAAAGATAGAGGAAACCATGTAGAAGATCTCAGAAATGTGCTTAAAAAATGTGAACAATATGGGATATCCTTGAACCCCAGGAAATACATATTTGGGGTAACAACAGGAAAATTACTAGGTCACCTAATAGCTGAAAATGAGATTATCATTGATCCTGATAGGGTGGAATCTATTGGAACTAAAAATTCCAACTATTTTTTGCAAAATATTTTAGGCTTTTTTGTATGCAAAATGCCTTATAGTGGTGATTGCAAATTCTTTCAATGCCATCAATAATATAGAATTATGAGAAAAGTATGACAACTCTTGAGTAGGTCTATGTTTACGATAGAGAATTTGAAGTTCTTTCATTTCACCTTTTGGGTAAGGTGATTTCTGATGTTAAACCTTTTGGGCTATTTTAGAAATAATTCTTTTAGACATCAAGCAATTTAAGTTTCTTGTAGAGAATGTCTCCACTTTGCCATAATGCTAGTCTCGGTCCTGCATCAACTTGTCAGTTATTGAGATTACTGTGCTTCCTCTCTTTTACAAGAATGAAGTGATAGATGGAAACTAACTTTTGAATATGGTGAGAATAATGTCAAATTGACTTGCCACAATGAAGTGGATCCCATCAAAGGGCTTCAGTACAGAGAATTTCAGCTTGCCCCACTCATTCATTTTCAGACTGAAAATCGGTAAGGATTTCTGTTATGTGGGAACTTGTATCTAATATGATATATTATTGAAACAAGATATATAATTGTTAGTATATTTATGTCTTCTTGACTCAAATTTTCAAAATAGGTACATTGGTAGTCTTAAGGTTTTGTGGTCTTTAGCAAGTTTAGGATTAGGTGTTAAAATTTATTTATGAGTAAAGTTTCCCACAAGTCTATTAGGTTTAAAAGGTCTTTTAGGATGCAAGAGTTATAATAACACCTTTGTTTTGGAATTATTACGGTCAAAAGGTGTCAATTTTTTTTTTTTCAAAAAAGAACTTTCGAACTTCAAGTTTAAACAACTCCAAATTGTATAGAATGCCAAACAAGATATAAGATACTCTGCACCTGGAAAAATAGTTCTAGTTGACAGAATTAGAGTTAGAGAAGAAAATGGAGGACATATGTGCTTTTCGTGCTATGGAATGGAGCATCGAATTGGACATGGGTCTGCGCTCCAACAAGCCTAGTCAATGTAGCACTATTTGCTGCAGGTTGTCTATGTGAGTTCTCAAAAGATTTTTCTTCGATTGTTTTGAAGAAAGTTATTCAAATGGTGAATGCAATAAGGACCATACCTGAAACAAAGGTTGAAGCTATATGCCTACTCGCAAAGATGGTTCACTCACCTAGCCTTGCATGTGTGGCACAAGAGGATGTTGTCTTCTAAAGCAATGGGATGCATATCTTTTCATGAAAAAGGTTTTGAAACCCTGCTTTCTGTAGTCAAGGACATGAGCTTACCAACAAGTCTACATTGCCTTGCCCTACAAATTCTAAGCAAGCTTTGCCATCATTATGTCACCTGTGTGGACGCTCATCAACTTATAGAATTGGTATCCTTAACTAAGATTAGTTGTCTTCACCCTGATTGGTCCAGAAGACAGGTAGCAATTTCCTTGTTGGTGGAGCTAACATGCAACATTGAAAAGTTAAGGAAAAGGGTGTGGGATAATGTTTCCTCAAACCAGCCAGGAACAGTTGTTCTTCCAGAGGATTCTTAGAGGACAACAGATAAGTACAAAAATGATTCTTCTCAGATAGACCTTCCAGTACGAGTAACATTATTAGTTTTTGATCAAATTGCCTTAGAATTTAAGAATTAAATGGAAAGAGGCTTTAGTGTAGAACATGCCAAACAAGCTTCTCTAGTAGTTGAGAAAAAATTGGGCACTTTGGCAAGAGAAAGTCATTTCTTTTTCAGCATTATTTTACGTTTGGTAGGAGAGTGCCCTATTGTATGTCAGATAGTAATAGACTGTATCAAAGGCATGCTTGAAGCCCTTGTGAAAAGACAAACTCTTGGCAAACTACAGAACACAAAACCATCTTCAGACAACTTACAAAACAGTATTAACGTTGATGCATCAATGCCTCAATGCCTCAATGATGGATGTGAATTAAACAGACAAAATACTCATGTTATAAAGCTCATGGCCTCTCTTTGTTATTATCTTTTGTTATGTCTTGATAAAATTGATGTAGAAGGAAGATTTGATTGCAGAGTTTATAATAAAGTGAAGCAACTTACTATGAAACAAGGGTCATGAATGACTGTGATGCTATATATGACAAAATAAAAACAATCGAAATAGATCTGTGTGTATGTCAAGACTATTACTGGGCTCAAGATGAAAAGTTAACTTTGGACATTGCTAGTGGAATGATGAATCAAAGGGGTATATGGAGAGCTTACAAAATTGGGATGCATGCTTCCTATCATGGCGCTTGGTTTGCAGCAAGTTATATATTTCAACACCTAGAAGAAAGAGTGCAATCAGAAGCCTGCTATTTTTGGTTAAAATTGTTGACACTATTGGCCAAGGCTAAAAAATAAAATATATGCTGTGTTGATTTCATCACATGGTTTAAGAAACTTGGATGAGTACCAGGTGATATCAGAAGCTGAAAAGCAGGATAAAAGTGTCATTGAAAATCAATCACCTAATTCTCATGATTTTGATTTTTTAAGTAAATTTGTTGATGTGATGCAAGAAGCTCTTAGTCTAAACATGACTGCCATTCATAGCATGTCCGCTGTTGTTAATTGACATCTTACTTTGATCTCCTAAGCCGATAGGCTTTCAATGTCTGTGCATTATAGTGCTTGGCAAATTGTCTCACGCCATAAACATAGCACTTGTTGGTATTTACAGTGCTAGGAAAATTATCTCACACCATACAAAATTCATGTCGGAAGCTTTTCCAAACCCATTGGTTATTCCTATTGGCGTATTCTCTTAAACCTCCTATGAGTTCAAATGCATGAAATTTTCTAAAACTCGATAGTTATTCTTATTGGCATGTTCCTTGAACCTCCTAAGTTTTTACCAGTTCACAGCCAAGTCTTATGGACAACGTCTGGCAATTTTGCACTTAGTTTTTAATAGAATGCTTTCTAAATTGCTATTCGTTTAGAAGTTGTGTTAGAGCACTAAATTATCTAAATCTATCCAAGTGTGAAAGTTTATGCAATCCTTTAGACTGCTTTGGTGAGCTTGGTTGCTTGGAAGAATTGCACCTATCCGGATGTTCTAATTTAGTAAAGCTTTCTGATGATTTCCATCTTCTTTAATCTTTAATAAGATTGAACCTTTCCAAAAAAGAGATTTTGGGTGGATCTATCATGAGTCAAACTAAGGGTAATCTTGCACTGGAAGCTGCATTAAACACACAGTATTTATTCCAAATCGGTATATTTACTGTAATATCAATGATTACCGGATTCATCTTGAAGCAAGGGTTTTTGAAGGCCATTATCAATTTTGTGACAATGCAGCTCCAGTTGTGCTCTATATTTTTCATATTTTCTCTTCGAACGAGAACACATTATTTTTGCCACAAAATTTTTATTCAGTGTTAAGCCAAAAGGTAAAAATCAAATTCGTAAACAATTACAAATTGCAAATCAAGAATCCAAGTCATTGTCTGGATTAATATTCCAACCATCATATTTAATTTTATTTGCATATGCTCAGAGGTAAATTATTTTGGAAGATTTAACCCGATACAAGGAGAAATTTTGATATTTTCATTCCGAGGTAAGATATTTCAAGGGGTTAATCAAGTGAGGTAATTATTTTACCTAGAGAACATTCCTATGTGAAAATGTGTTATAATGACCAGTGAAATATCTTTTACCTAGGAAATAAAAAAGGGATAATAATCTTCACCCAAATAATTATTTTGCTCCAAATAGAGGTGAAAAGAAAAATTGGATAAATATTAAAGTATGGAGAAATATTGTATTCTCGTGGGAACCCAAAGAAAATTAATTAATAATTAATTAAATAAATAAAGAGTTGTACCAAAGAACATACCGAGCAGCAAAGAGAATATTTTGTGATGGCAAAAGATTAATGCTAAAATTAATCAAACCAAAAGTCACGACAAAAGATTTGTTAAATTATTAGAGCCTTAAAAGGAAATATCAAGGCAAATTATTATTAACACTGGGGTATGATAAAGTGACATTTGATGAATGAAATACATTATCCCAGTGATTAAAACCCTAAATACATGTCAGTGAACAAATATATAATAGAAATAATGAAATGATACCGCACGCCACAGGTCCTAAGGTTCACCTCAATGAAAATTATATGTATACATATTGTTTATCTAATGAATAATTTGTTTTCAATGCAGGATTTGATTATGTTGAAGTAGTTCTCAACTAGCAGTTAAATGAAGTGGCTCGGGAAGATTAATTTTCAGCCTAAGATAATCATCAAGTGTTTCAAGCCGGAGATGAAAGAATGCAGCCGGATGATTAATTATTTTATGTCAAGTGAAATCATATATCCGTTATATCAGTTATTTAAACTGCAAAACGAATGTAACGGGTCTGAGGCTTGTTGCATCTCTTTAAATAGAGATCCTAGGACCCAGAATAAGAAGTTAGAATTAGGTTAGAATTAGGTTAGAATTAGATTAGACACAAAGACAAATGGAAGCATTTTAGGATTAGAATCTAATGCAAATTTGATCCTTCTGTGCAATTTCGTTCTGATAAAGGCTATGGTGCATGATACATTCTGAAGCAGCGGTTGAGGATTCAAATTCGAAATACATTGTGACGGTATCATCTGTTTGTTGTTTTTAATTCAGTCAATTTAATTATCTCCATGTCATTCATTTTTTGATTATTCAATTTGAATGTGTTAAGGATATGTCCAAATTGTTTGGTTACATTAGCTAATTCAGTATAGTTGATTTGATTGGTTTCTCAAGAGAATTAAATCCTTTCTCATCAATTATAGTAGTCTTAGAATGTTGAATGGATTATTAAGTATGATTAATTGATTAGGGTTATTAATTTGTCTCCACAATTGATCTAATTTATTATGTTGCAAAGTTAAATTGGTTCTTCCTGGGAAGATTAAAATCCTTTTAATATTTTGCATTTAATTCAATTATGTCCTTTGGATTATTAAGAATGAGTTAATAATTTATTCCTTGCACGTTTGTACAAGTTGCAAACTATTGTATGTGCCAATCAGATCAAGTTATTACCTGATAGAAGTTATTTGTTTTTGACATCCTGACTCCGTTGCCCAAATGGACAAAGCACTAGTCTAACTATTGATTTATCTTATAATTAAAATCTTTACATTGTTTTATTGTTATAGTTTAGATTCATTTCATGTTATTTGGTAGAATTTAGATTAAATCATTTGCTTTCTTTAGAATTTAGTTTACAATATCTTATCTGATTTACAAGTATGCCATTGTAATTGGATAAACTAGCAGCAAACTAACATTGATTTAATCATACAACCTACTTTGATAATCAAAGGTTCACCCGCCTAGGTTGTAGCAGGACCTAAAGCACAGGGAGAAGTTAATCTCTAAGGTCAAACTCCAGTCATTGGCTCAAAAACATTGTAGATTTGACCATAGGGCTTGGCATCCCCTTAGAATCCACAACCTGCATTTTTGAGACCCAACAAATTGGTGACTCTACTAGGGAGTCAAGTGAAAATATTAGCCAGAAATTCTAAAGTTTTTCCCATCCGAGTCACAACAAATTGGATCCTCTACTGGGGAGTCAAGTGAATGTATTAGCTAAAAATTCTAAAGTTTTTCCCATCCGAGTCGCATACAATTGGTGGCTCTACTGGGGACAGTTCACCTGAAAATCTAAAGCCATTTGTTATAGAGTCAAATCCAAATTTTTATTTAAAAGACTCCGCTGGGAAGAAAAGTATTTTAATTTTCCTCTTCTCACAAGAGGTGGCGACTCCGAAAATAAAATTGATTGAACATGAAAAACATACCCCCTTTAGATGCATTTTTTGAACTAAGGAGACATGAAGGAGAACCATTAAATGATGGGTATGCAAATGAAAATAATGACTATAACAACCCACATGATGAGGGGAAGCTTATTGATCAAACTATTGTTGACTTTAGTAACATGACTAATCAGGAATTAGGAATGTATTTAGAATGGGGAGAACAATAGCTCAGGAGATCACAGATGATACAAAAAAGCAAAGAACTAGATAGACAAATAGTAGGATTGGATAGACAGCTGGCACAATTGGGCCTCCAGGTACTGGAACCACCAAAACCTATCCCTCCACATAAACAGAGTGGTGATGTCAATTCACATGCACCCTCTCAGAACACATACGCTCCATATACTCCAAGAGTACCTCATGATCCATACCATAACCCTATCCTACATAATAAGCCACCACAAGAGCCCTAGCTTATAAATGCAAGTAACATTCCTCAATACTATCCACCACTAGGACAGCACTATACCCTGCAATACTAGCAATATATGCCGCATCGCAATGCTTACTGTCAGTCTTTATATAAGACAGAGTTTTTTCCCACCCACCCACCGCCATATATGGATTAGTAGTGTTGGGAGGAAGAGGAAAATAATCAACAGTGTTGGGAAGAAGAGGGGAATGAGTATTTGCAGTCAGGACAAGATGACAATGAGGAGGATATATACATGTCTGAGGATAATTTTCAGGTTTGTTCAAATCCATTGTATGATAACATAGTAAAAGAAGATGAGGTGATACTTTGCCAAGATATTCCTGAACAAGAATTTCATGTGCATTCAGATCTAAATTATGAGAGGGATGAAGTGCCTTCAGATAACCAAAGTGATGTGTCATCTTGTAAACATGCTGACAAACTAGGTGTATCTGATTTTAATGATCTAGAGAATTGTGGTAATGTTGAAAGAGATGAAGAAAATGTTGGAAACATGATGGATGAAGAGACATATTCACTTGACAGTGATCAAATCTCACAGTTATTCACCATAGAATATCAAAAATATGCACATGGGGGTGATTTGAAAGTTTCATGTCCATTATACATATGCTTTAACAGTGAGGATACTTTGCATGATAGTAGATCATATGATTGGCATGAAAGGATAACATCAGGATCATATTCAGTTGAGGTAGAAACATCTAGTGATTATGAGTTTCATAGCAATGATTATCCAGAGATAAGTTCTATCAAACCTTGTAATAATGAAGTCTGGGTATCACAGTTGTATGAGGAAAATACATATAGTGCTGAAGGTAGTGGTGACGACTTTGAATCTGATATAATACCATTAGATGATGCTAACATTGAAAAAAGTGAATATCAAATACAATCTGATTTTGCCTATTTTTCAGTTCATATAGAAAATTATCATTTGGGGGATGATAGTGAATATTGTTACTTCAAATATCATGATAAAAATGGGTTTGACCTATCATTTGGGAGTTCTCAGATTGCGTATGATTTTCAGATGCATAATCATGAAGAATATAGCAACATCAATGAACCATTGTTAAAAAATATGGATATGTTCAATCATGCAAATCTTAGTAATATGATTAGATTTGTTTCATTACAACATGATCAAAACAGCGTGTTTGATAGGGAAGAGACATGGATTTCCTTTTCTGATATGGTCTTTTGACCATATCAGTTTTGGGGCAAAAGTAGACTCTGTCACCGAATGGAGAAGACACTGGTCTGCACCCCAAAGATCTAGGTATCTTGCTATGCCCACAAGGGGCATGCATCCTCAGACAGAGCCATTGTTGGAACGAAAAATTCCAACTATTTTTTGCAAAATATTTTAGGCTTTTTTGTATGCAAAATGCCTTACAGTGGTGATTGCAAATTCTTTCAATGCCATCAATAATATAGAATTATGAGAAAAGTATGACAACCCTTGAGTAGGTCTATGTTTACGATAGATAATTTGAAGTTCTTTCATTTCACCTTTTGGGCTATTTTTGAAATAATTCTTTTAGACATCAAGCAATTTAAGTTTCTTGTAGAGAATGTCTCCACTTTGCCATAATGCTAGTCTCGGCCCTGCATCATCTTGTCAGCCATTGAGATTACTGTGCTTCCTCTCTTTTACAAGAATGAAGTGATAGATGGAAACTAACTTCTGAATATGATGACAATAATGTCAAATTGACTTGCCGCAGTGAAGTGGATCCCATCAAAGGAGCTTCAGTACAGAGAATTCCAGCTTGCCCCACTCATTCATTTTCAGACTGAAAATCGGTAAGGATTTCTGTTATGTGGGAACTTGTATCTAATATGATATATTATTGAAACAAGATATATAATTGTTAGTATATTTATGTCTTCTTGACTCAAATTTTCAAAATAGGTACATTGGTAGTCTTAAGGTTTTGTGGTCTTTAGCAAGTTTAGGATTAGGTGTTAAAATTTATTTATGAGTAAAGTTTCCCACACATCTATTAGGTTTAGAAGGTCTTTTAGGATGCAAGAGTTATAATAACACCTTTGTTTTGGAATTATTAAGGTCAAAAGGTGTCACAATTTTTTTTTTCAAAAAAGAACTTTAGAACTTCAAGTTTAAACAACTCCACATTGTATAGAATGCCAAACAAGATATAAGATACTCTGCACCTAGAAAAACAATTCTAGTAGATGGAATTGGAGTTAGAGAAGAAAATGGAGGACATATGTGCTTTTTGTGCTATGGAATGGAGCATCGAATTGGACATGGGTCTGCGCTCCAACAAGCCTGGTCAATGCAGCACTATTTGCTGCAGGTTGTCTATGTGAGTTCTCAAAAGATTTTTCTTCGATTATTTTGAAGAAAGTTATTCAAATGGTGAATGCAATAAGGACCATACCTGAAACAAAGGTTGAAGCTATATGCCTACTCGCAAAGATGGTTCACTCACCTAGCCTTGCATGTGTGGCACAAGAGGACGCTGTCTTCTAAAGCAATGGGATGCAAATCTTTTCATGATAAAGGTTTTGAAACCCTACTTTTTGTAGTCAAGGACATGAGCTTACCAACAAGTCTACATTGCCTTGCCCTACAAATTCTAAGCAAGCTTTGCCATCATTATGTCACTTGTGTGGATGCTCATCAACTTATAGAATTGGTATCCATAACTGAGATTAGTTGTCTTCACCCTGATTGGTACAGAAGATAGGCAGCAGTTTCCTTATTGGTGGATCTAACATGCAACATTGAAAAGTTAAGGAAAAGGGTGTGGGATGACGTTTCCTCAAACCAGCCAGGAATAGTTGTTCTTCCAAAGGATTCTTGGAGGACAACAGATAGGTACAAAAATGATTCTTCTCAGATAGACCTTCCAGTACGAGTAACATTATTAGTTTTTGATCAAATTGCCTTAGAATTTAAGAATTAAATGGAAAGAGGCTTCAGTGTAGAACAAGCCAAACAAGATTCCCTAGTAGTTGAGAAAAAATTGGTCACTTTGGCAAGAGAAAGTCATTTCTTTTTCAGCATTATTTTACGTTTGGTAGGAGAGTGCCCTACTATATGTCAGACAGTAATAGACTGTATCAAAGGCATGCTTGAAGCCCTTGTGAAAAGACAAACTCTTGGCAAACTAGAGAACACAAAACCATCTTCAGACAACTTACAAAGTAGTATTAACATTGATGCGTCAATGCCTCAATGCCTCAATGATGGATGTGAATTAAACAGACAAAATACTCATGTTATAAAGCTCATGGCCTCTCTTTGTTATTATCTTTTGTTACGTCTTGATAAACTCGATGTAGAAGGAAGATTTGATTGTAGAGTTTATAATAAAATGAAGCAACTTACTATGAAACAAGGGTCATGAATGACTGTGATGCTATATATGACAAAATAAAAACAATCGAAATAGATCTGTGTGTATTTCAAGACTATTATTGGGCTCAAGATGAAAAGTTAACTTTGGACATTGCTAGTGGGATGATGAATCAAAGGAGTATATGGAGAGCTTACAAAATTGGGATGCATGCTGCCTGTCATGGCACTTGGCTTGCAGCAAGTTATATATTTCAACACCTAGAAGAAAGAGTGCAATCAGAAGCCTGCTATTTCTGGTTAAAATCGTTGACACTATTGGCCAAGGCTAAAAATAAAATATATGCTGTGTTGATTTCATCACATGGTTTAAGAAACTTGGATGAGTACCAGGTGATATCAGAAGCTGAAAAGCAGGATAGAAGTGTAATTGAAAATTAATCACCTGATTCTCATGATTTTGATTTTTTAAGTAAATTTGTTGATGTGATGCCTAAAGCTCTTAGTTTGAACATGACTACCATTCATAGCATGTCAGCTATTGTTAATTGACATCTTACTTTGATCTCCTAAGCCGATAGGCTTTTAATGTCTGTGCATTATAGTGCTTGGCAAATTGTCTCACGCCATAAACATAGCACTTGTTGGTATTTATAGTGCTAGGAAAATTATCTCACACCATACAAAATTCATGTTGGAAGCTTTTCCAAACCCATTGGTTATTCCTACTGGCGTATTCTCTTGAACCTCCTATGAGTTCAAATGCATGAAATTTTCTAAAACTCGATAGTTATTCTTATTGGCATGTTCCTTGAACCTCCTAAGTTTTTACCAATTCACAGCCAAGTCTTATGGACAACATCTGGCAATTTTGCACTTAGTTTTTAATAGAATGCTTTCTAAATTTCTATTCATTTAGAAGTTGTGTTAGAGCACTAAATTATCTAAATCTGTCCAAGTGTGAAAGTTTATGCAAACATTCAGACTGCTTTGGTGAGCTTGGCTACTTGGAAGAATTGCACCTATCCGGATGTTCTAATTTAGTAAAGCTTTCTGATGATTTCCATCTTCTTCAATCTTTAATAAGATTGAACCTTTCCAACAAAGATATTTTGGGTGGATCTATCGTGAGTCAAACTAAGGGTAATGTTGCACTGGAAGCTGCACTAAACACAGTATTTATTCCAAATTGGTATATTTACTGCAATACCAATGATTACCAGATTCATCTTGAAGCAAGGGTTTTTGAAGGCCATTATCATTTTTGTGACAACGCAGTTCTAGTTGTGCTCTATATTCTTCATATTTTCTCTTGGAACAAGAACACATTAGTTTTGCCACAAAATTTTTATTCAGTGTTAAGCCAAAAGGTAAAAATCAAATTCGTAAACAATTACAAATTGCAAATCAAGAATCCAAATCATTGTCTGGATTAATATTCCAACCATCATATTTAATTGTATTTGCATATGCTCAGAGGTGAATTATTTTGGAAGATTTAACCCGATACAAGGAGAAATTTTGATATTTTCATTCCGAGGTAAGATATTTCAAGGGGTTAATCAAGTGAGGTAATTATTTTACCTAGAGACAATTCCTATGTGAAAATGCGTTATAATGACCAGTGAAATATCTTTTATCTAGGAGATAAAAAAGGGATAATAATCTTCACCCAAATAATTATTTTGCTCCAAATAGAGGTGAAAAGAAAAATTGGATAAATATTAAAGTATGGAGAAATATTGTATTCTCGTGGGAACCCAAAGTAAATTAATTAATAATTAATTAAATAAATAAAGAGTTGTACCAAAGAACATACTGAGCAGCAAAGAGAATATTTTGTGATGGCAAAAGATTAATGCTAAAATTAATCAAACCAAAAGTCACGACAAAAGATTTGTTAAATTATTAGAGCCTTAAAAGGAAATATCAAGGCAAATTATTATTAACACTGGGGTATGATAAAGTGACATTTGATGAATGAAATACATTATCCCGGTGATTAAAACCCTAAATACATGTCAGTGAACAAATATATAATGGAAATAATGAAACGATACCGCACGCCACAGGTCCTAAGGTTCACCTCAATGAAAATTATATGTATACATATTGTTTATCTGATGAATAATTTGTTTTCAATGCAGGATTTGATTACATTGAAGCAGTTCTCAACTGGCGGTTAAATGAAGCAGCTCGGGAAGATTAATTTTCAGCCTAAGATAATCATCAAGTGTTTCAAGCTAGAGATGAAAGAATGCAGCCGGATGATTAATTATTTTATGTCAAGTGAAATCATATATCCATTATATCAGTTATTTAAACTGCAAAACAAATGTAACGAGTCTGTGGCTTGTTGCATCTCTTTAAATAGAGATCTTAGGACCTAGAATAAGAAGTTAGAATTAGGTTAGAATTAGGTTAGAATTAGATTAGTAACAAGAATTAGATTAGTAACAAGGACAAATGGAAGCATTTTAGGATTAGAATCTGATGCAAATTTGATCCTTCTATGCAATTTCATTCTGATAAAGGCTATGGTGCATGATACATTCTGAAGCAGCGGTTGAGGATTCAAATTTGAAATACAGTGTGATAGTATCCTCTGTTTGTTGTTTTTAATTTAGTCAATTTAATTATCTCCATGTCATTCATTTTTTGATTATTCAATTTGAATGTGTTAAGGATATGTTCAAATTGTCTGGTTACATTTGCTAATTCAGTATAGTTGATTTGATTGGTTTCTCAAGAGAATTAAATCCTTTCTCATCAATTATAGTAGTCTTAGAATGTTGAATGGATTATTAAGTATGATTAATTGATTAGGGTTATTAATTTGTCTCCACAGTTGATCTAATTTATTATGTTGCAAAGTTAAATTGGTTCTTCCCAGGAAGATTAAAATCCTTTTAATATTTTGCATTTAATTCAATTATGTCCTTTGGATTATTAAGAATGAGTTAATAATTTATTCCTTGCACATTTGTACAAGTTACAAACTGTTGTATGTGCCAATCAGATCAAGTTATTACCTGATACAAGTTATTTGTTTTTGACATCTTGACTCCATTGCCCGAATGGCCAAAGCACCATTCTAACTATTGATTTATCTTATAATTAAAATATTTACATTATTTTATTGTTATAGTTTAGATTCATTTCATGTTATTTGTTAGAATTTAGATTAAATCATTTGCTTTCTTTAGAATTTAGTTTACAATATCTTATCTGATTTACAAGTATGCCATTGTAATTGGATAAACTAGCAGCAAACGAACATTGATTTAATCATACAACCTGCTTTGATAATCAAAGGTTCACCCGCCTAGGTTGTAGCAGGACCTAAAGCGTAGGGAGAAGTTGATTGTTAAGGTCAAACTCCAGTCATTGGCTCAAAAATGTTGTAGATTTGACCATAGTGCTTGGTATCCCCTTAGAATCCACAACCTACATTTTTGAGACCCAACATAATCCATCATGAAAATACAGCTTCCTGGAAGCAAAAAGGAGCTTAAATCTTACTTTGGTAAGATTAATTTTGTTAGGAAATTTATCACTGGTTTTGCAAAAATAGTCAGACCCTTAAATGCTATGCTCAAGAAGGATGCTAAAATTGAGTGGACACTAGAAGCTAGAGCAGCTTTTGAAGACATTAAAAAAGCTATATCTGATGCTCTAGTTTTGATCAGTCTAGACTACACCAGGGACTTTTACAATTATTCATTTGCTTCAGAGCATACCTCTGTAGCAGTGCTGACACAGAGAAATGAAGAAAAGGAAGAAAAGACCATAGCCTTCATGAGCAGCCCTTTCAAAGATGCTAAACTGAGATATATGGATGTTGAAAGGTAGGCACTTGCTCTAGTCAGGGCAATAAAGAAGTTCATGCACTATATCCTGAGAAGTAAAGTGATTGTTGTAGTACCTGATGCAACAGTAAAGATGCTATTAATGTAGAGCGAGCTAGGTGAGAAAAGGGCTAAGTGGATCACTGTCCTACAAGAATATGACATGGACATTACACCCATGAAGCTAGTAAGAGGACAGGCATTAAGCCAGATGATATTAGAGATTGACCCCAATATCATGAGTCAGCAGTATGTTATTAATGCAAAGGACAATGGAGAATGGTACTTAGACATCAGGCACATCCTAATTACTAGAAGATGTCCTCCAAGACTGCAAGCCTTATAAAGGAGAGCCCTAAAGATAAGGTCACAGAAATACATGATGAAAGGGGGAGTCCTTTTCAAGAAAAATTATGAAGGGATATATCTAAGATGCCTAGAAAGGCTAGAAGCAGACAAGGTGCTATCAGAATTACATGACAAGTTTGGAACAACACATGGGTCATCCTTGGCCACTACTCATGCTATCCTTAGGGCAGGATACTATTGACCCACATTTTTTAAGGATACTGCTAAGCATATTAAATGCTTTCATGTGTGTTAGGTTGCTGCTAACAGAGATAAATATGTTGCTCAACCTTTGTAGCCAGTGATGGAGATGCGTCTATTTGCTCAATGGGACATGGACTTCATAGGACCAATTAATCCTCCATCATCCTCGAGCCACAGGTATGTTTTAACTATTACTGACTACTGTACCAGGTGGATTAAAGTTGTTAGCAACAAGACCTGCAATGCTAAAGATGTCATCCGATTTTTGGAAAGTAATATAGTCGCCAGGTATGGAGTTCCCTATGCTCTGGTATGTGACAATGGGTCTACTTTTGCTTCAACAAAATTGTTAGGCTGGGCTTTTGATTATGGGATCATATTGAAGTTCTCCTCAAACTATTATCCCTAAGGGAATGGATTAGCATAATCCACCAATAAAAATTTGCTAAACATCATAAAAAAGTTAATAGAAAAGAACCCTAGGGAGTGGAACACCCTACTGAAGTATGCCTTGTGGGTAGATAGAACTAGGAATAAGGCTGCATTAGGAAACTCACATTTTCAATTAGTATATGGGGTGGATCCCATCCTCCCTGTTAACCTAAAGATTCCTACTCTACAGTTTGCACAAAAGTACCTGGGCATAGAAAATAAGCAAAAAGTCAGGTTGTTTCAATTGATGCACCTGGAAGAGAAAAGAAGTCAGGTAATTGATTAATTTGCCAAACATCAGGTTGTTGTCAAATGCTGGTTTGACAAAAGAGCTAGGGTTAAGGCCTTCAAGATCTCAGATTTAGTCTTGATGTGGGACAAAGCACATGAGAGGAAGGGAGATCATGGTAAGTTTGATAAACTCTGGATAGGTCCCTTCCAAATTTCTAAAATATTAGGAGACATCACTTACAGGCTTAAAAACTTGACAGGTGAGGATGTTCCATTACTAGTTAATGGACAATTCCTTAAACATTATTTCCAAGCCTAAGTTAGCTTCATGACAGTCATGTGTATCATAGTGTATATTTGTATAGTTGTTTGTACAATTTTGTTTTTGTTTTTGCTTTGTTTGCTTGTTGAATTTTGTTTTGGTTAGTCAAGATGATGCAACTCATCACCCAAGAAGATAACTAAATTGTTAAGATTCAAGTGATGAGAACAAATTCATATATAGGTTATGACTCATTCTGAGAAGTACTTGTGATCAGGTCTGTGATATCTTTTCATCAGGGTGCCTTTTCTTGACCAAAGTGATTCTTTCACAATGACTCACCTAACAGCCTTGGGTTTGTTGAACACACAAGTATAGGTGTTAAGTGAAAAATCTAAAGGGACTTCCTTGCTACCAATACAATATCCAACCTAAATCAGCAAGTGACCATACCTTGCACACTAAGCTTACATGATGACATCAGATTTATAGAATATAAAATATTGAAAAATCAAAAAAAGAAATAAATTAGGCCATCTAAGTAACTCTACCGGGGCTATAGATGCCTACTGGCAGTGGGGCTCTACTTAGGGGGATTGTATAGATAACCTTGCTGGGGCTATGGACACCTGCTGGCAGCAAGAGTCTATCCAGGTTGGCTATGAGGGATGCTCCCAAACTATGTAGCTTAACATCAGTTACTCATGTTTTCAACTTGCTTTCAAGATGAGGATAATTAATCATTTGCACACACTTAATCCTTTGTTAGCATTGTTGCCATAATGAAAACTTTTTCATTCAGAAAGATTATGATGCTTATACTTAGAAAGAGTTAGAATACTATACATGAATGTGATCACCTCACTTGAATCATTGGAATTTGGTTGTTTTCTTTGGTGGCAAGTTGTGTGGTTACACAACACGCCCCATTTTGACTTGACAAAACAGGGACCCAACTTTTTGCTTGGCTTGTTCTTGTGTTTTTCTACTTTTCGGTGTCTGGTAAAAGTAAGTCATGCAGGTGACCCTGCATAAGGGAGATGGGTACGCCATCATGATGAGGTCAGTTCATCAAAATTAATATTTCATATGAATAACCTCATGTTTGGAAATAGTATAAAATTTCATGCAGGTTTGCCTTTTGGATCACCCTTATATTCCTTAGGGAATGAAAGTTAAGACAAGTCAAAGTCCTGGTCAAACCTGATATTCCTGGGGGGTGTCATATTTCTTAACATCAGTCATCTTATGTAAGATCACCTTGATCCAATTTTATCACCCAATAATCACTTGGTCTGGAGCTCCAGACATCAATCTTACGTGATAGTGGTATTTACCCGTCAAACAGCTTCATATATTTTGCAGGGGTCATATTTCAAATATCACCTGATATTTTGAATATCACCTGATCTTTCAAATGTCACCCTATCACAAAATATCACCCTAGAGCCAATATGCTGATGACGTCATCCAATCCCAATGAACAAAGAAAATCACCCTGACGGTGATGTCGTCATCCTTTTTACCTCACGGAGGTATATTTCCAATGATCACCCCTTTTCCAATAACATGACGGTGACGTCATCCTAATCTTTCAAAAGGTCATATTACAGGGAGGGGGTCATATTTCAAATATCACCTGATCTTCTGAAGATCACCCCCCTCCTCTTGCCTCATAATATTAAATGCACATAAATGCAGTAGGTGGATTCCCGCCGATTGCGAACACGATTTAAACACCTGGCAATGTCCATAGATTCATGGCAGAAGATCAATAGTTTTGATCAATTTAACCCAGTTTTGCCCTAATTTGCCCTATGAATGAGATTAAAAGTGAATTTCCAAAGTCATTTTGCATTTACCTTGCAAAGAAACAAGAATTTATAGAGTAGACATTCAAACCCTCATACGAGCTACCTATGGACGGACATATAGCGTACATCATAACAGAGTGCATGATCATCATCATTTGAGTCCCTTTTCCGTAATCATCTCCTTAATTCAGGAGATAAGCGTTATCAGGTAAGTAATTAAAAACCATCCTGTTGTCATTTTCTGCATGTCCAGGTAGTATGCTTTTCTGGTGGTTTGAAGTTGTAAATATGTATATCATGATGAAATAGAGATTAATAAGTATAATATGCATGATGCTGTAAACGTATAATGTTGTATGCATGCATGTCAATATTATGGTAAGACCAGTCATGTTCTTTGCAGGAATCCATGACGGACATTAGGAGCAACAAGTCTGAGTCTGAATTTCTTAAGCCTATGTTTGCCCAACCTGAGGGAGTATAGTTCAAGTATGGTGCCATCGGAGATACTTATCAGGGAAACATAGATTTAGTAGCATGGTTGTCCAAGATGCATACTGATAGAGATAATACCCTACTGGACGCCATATTTACATCACAAATGTGGCATGTGGCTAGATTTCCCTATTCCATGGAAACTCCAGAATTGATAATAGAATGTGCTAGAAATTATAACCCTCAAACGAGGCAAATGGAAAAACATGGAAGGGTTTATGCAGATTTGTCAATAAAAGGGATTACGTCTACTTTCAATCTCCCAGTTGGAAAGAAAGTAGTCAGTATGGATCTACACAAACTGGAGATTGAATATGAAAATAATAAGAAGACTTTAAGAAAGAGGATATATCAGTGGAGATCAAAGAACAACACTTACACTGCCTCTGCCAAACTACCAGTGCATTTGTACAAATCTGATTTTGATGATGAATATTAGTATATGATTGCCTTGCTCAGCAGGACGACAGGCCAGCCTACTGCTAGAAGTTTCAAGGATTGGATGTATGGACTCATCATGATGTGTCTTTATATAAATAATAAGCCATTATGGGCTAAGATCATCAGTGATGCCCTAAATGAACAGATGATGAACTTAGTGTTGTGTGGTTACACAACATGCCCCATTTTGACTTGGCAAAATAGGGACCCAACTTTTTGTTTGGCTTGTTCTGTGCTTTCTGGTGGTTTGGTAAAAGTAAGTCATGCAGATCATCATGCAAGAAAGGTTGGGTAGGTCATCATCATGAGGTTAGTTTGTCAAAGTTTGTATTTCATTCCAAAAACCTCATATTTAGAAAGAGCATCAAATTTCATGCAAGTTTGCCTTTTACATCACCCTGATATTCATTAGGATGTAAAAGTTATGAATGGTCAAAGTTTGAGTCAAACCTGATATTTCCAAGGGGAGGATCATATTTCATAACATCAGTCATATTTCAAAAGATCACCCTGATCTAATTTATCACCCAATAAATTATGCGGTCCGAATATCCAGACGTCAATTTTAGGTGATAGTAGCCTTTACCCGTCGGTGGCCTTATGCATTTCGTGAGGATCATATTTTTTCAATGTAACCTGATATTTTCTAATATCCTCCTGCTGCGAAATATCACCCTAAGCCAATATCCTGATGATGTCATTCAAGTCCGATAAATAAAGAAATGATATGACGATGACATCATCATCACATTTACCTCTCGGCAGGATATTTCATAAACATGATCCTGTTCCCATAACATGATGATGATGTCATGATGCCTTGCCGATACACTAAGCGAATATCAGGATGACGTCATCTCGATATTCTGAAAGAGAGACCTATAAATTTGTTTGATCATCATCATCTTTGAAACATCACCTGATATTTTCAAATATCATCCTGCCGTTTAGATATCGCCCCGCTCCCGTTACCACCATTGACATTTAATGCACGCAGACATGGTAGGTAGTTCCCACCGAACACAAGACCTGATGAAATAGCTGGCGAAATGCTAACTTTCCATGCAGAAAATTAAAGAACCAAAATCCAATATGTGCAGGAAAGACAAACTGGACAATAGTAGACACAAGTACGAGGCACATAAGCACGCCATCATCAAAGCAAAGACTCAAGATGGCAGAGCAATAAATAGAATTGTACATTTATATGAGCAGATCTGGAGCAGCATGCAGCCTCATATGCGAAGTCATCATCATCAGGATGATGAAAGTTTGAGGAGTGATACACATGATGATGATGCACATGAATCAGATAAGGTAGATGATGATGCAGCATAAAGTAAATATCAGCATCGGATACTTGGTGAAAATAAGTATTTTTAGATAGTTGCCAGCTGGCAACTTGTGCCATTTTGTAAGGTTGACATAGTCAAAGGGAAATCTTGACTGTAGATATTCATAGACAAATCAAGATCATTAATCTTTTTGTAATGGATTCCTCACCTTATTCTATAAAAGGTGCTGGAATGCCTATTTTCTATTATTCAAAACTTAATTAAAATCTGTCTGCTGAAGTATTCAGGGCTCATTTCAAAGCTTTTTGTATACATCTATATCTTTGCATACTTAATGAATGAGAAGACTTGTTTGATTACAATTCATAGTAAATCTTGAGTAATCAGTGTGTGAATTCTGGATATATGCTGTGATTTGCTGCATCCCTTGGAGTGCATGTCTACTTGCATATGTTGCTTTCATACAAATTCCTTTGAAGTTAGCATCAACTGTATCTAGCTGTGGAATGTCCTGGTGAACATATGGTTTGGTTTTCTTCTCTTCATGACTGTATCTGATGTGCATGTGGTTGAAAAGCTAAAGGTTCAACATTAATTTGAAGCATTTCTTTCAATTTCTTTTAAATTTTAGAGCATTTCACTATCACAATTGCAAATAACTGATAATCTTAAGCAAATATTGAAAATATGCAAACATCTCATAGATAATTGCAAATATTTAGCATATTTAAAGCTAAAGCATGTATAATTGGTAAATATCATGCAAAGATTTAAATATCGCTATATCATTTGATCAAGCAACTGTATAAAATGACCTATCTGTGAAGAATCTTTGCAAAAACAATGTCATGATGATGAACTTCATGTAAGGCCCCAAAATGGAAATAGCAACACACATCAACCTCTGAGTAATGTTAGAAGATTAAGACCTAATCACCAGAGACTTGGGATGATGAATTCTCTGAATTCATCATATCTTTCAAGATGAATAAAGGTTAATGTGTACTTTTATTCTATGCTTGTTTATAACTAAGATCATGACCAACACTTAGGAGGCCTGGAGTGTTCATTTTACATGACTTCATATGTTGTATATTCATGTGCTTATAAAGGAACTTTTAATACACTTACCACAGTTGGAAAGATTGATGGTAGTATAAATGATGCCCACATATGGGACCATTATCCTTCGTTGTAGAGAACAAACTATCTACCTAATTAGAAATTAGTGAATGGTGCATTTTCCATGCATCTGGTCAGAACAATGGAGTAAGATAGAACCAAAAGATTAAGCATGGAAGCTCAGGAAGTTATATACAAGCATGGTGCCTATTCATCCAGTTTGCCACATTCTCTAACATCAGAATAGAAGGTTTTGAAGGATAGCCCTTAATGCTACCCAGGTACCCTACTGATGGGGTAGTCTTGATGGAGTTTATGAGATAGATATCAACTATACTGGATGCATACAAAGAAAACAAGAAAATATCTCCAGTATTATTTCCAGTAACTATAGGGTGGTATATCTGCCCTGATTCTGAAAACATAAAGAAGGCCATAGCGGGTCTGAACTTGATGAACTTACAACCATTTCCATTGGCTAGATCATATCACCCCTATGGAAGAATGCAAAAGATCATAGGGAATCCCATACATCAAAATAACTTAGAAGATTTCTAGACTGACTGTGAGGATGAGGCTAAAGTCAAAAGAAGAAAATATTAGAGACTCACCCTCAATCAGATTAAGACATTTGACTACATTCCAGTGCTTGCACAATTAAAGAAAGATGATGGGAAGACTATGTCTAATGAGTATGATAATAAAAAGGTGTATAATGACACCATTTCAGCCCCTGACCTAACACAACCTAAAGACATTTCATTGGATAAGTTTACAGGTGGGGTGTTACAGTTGACCCAATCATGGGTAAATGAACAAATCAATACATTGAAGAAGAAAGGGGTGGCAATCACAGTAGATAACAAGAGAAAAAGGTAGGAGATTCATGATGAGGAATATGATGACTTTCTTATTGCGAAGAGAAAATCTAATGGAGAAAGGCTGCCACCCTAGAAACAAAGTAAAGGACCCCCTGGAGGAAAGAGGAAAACTGATGATAGTCCTAAGGGGGTGGTAATTGAAAGAATTGATATACCAGCTGAAGGTGCATCTACATCAGGACAGGCATCAGCCTCATCTGCACAGCCTTTGATGGATAAACCAAGAACAAAAAGAATCCTAAGGCCAGCTATAAAGACTACAGGAGTACATGATGAAGGTCAAACCTCATAGTAGAGTGTGGGAAAGGATATCCTTATTGAAGAAGAACCTGTAGATGCAGAACCAGAAAGTGATGACCCCATGATAGTAACCAGAAAGAGAAAGGTGGTATCAGTGATGTCATCACCTAAGAAACCAAGAACACATATGAGGGGTGAGATTAGAATTGACCCTATAGTATTAAGGGGAGGAGGTAGTGAAGTGTTCAGGAAAGAATTGCAACATGATGTGCCACTTCCTACCATCATTCAGTTTAAGACTAAGAAGGCTGAAGAGTAGGCAAAAGAAGTTGCTAGAGCAGGCCAAGATGGTCCTTTCTCATTGGAGGAAACTGTGGACCTATCAAATGATGAGGTGGTACAAAATGTAGCTTCCCAATAGATGGTGACACTTTCTTCTAACACTCGCATGACCCCACATGGAACCCCATTAGCATTGATGGCGATGTTAGAAGAGTTGAAGCAAATAGAGCAAGAAAAGGAAAATAGCCCAGAGAGGGTAGCCAAACAAATCGGGCTTGATAAGTTAGTTGATCAAGTGAATAGCCCTACAGTGATAGACCTAACGTACAGGGAGGATGTAAGTCCCGGACATCAAGAAGGTGCACCTGAGAAAACAAAAAATATTGAGGAAGTCAAGCAAACAAAAATGGAAAGCAACGTTCCAGATATGGGTTAGTAACAACAATAGATACTGGCTGAACCCAAAATAGTAGAAGTCTAGCAAAAGGGCAGGAATAATCAGGACACATCAGCTGATGATGCCCCCTAGACTCAAGAAACCTTAGGTGATAAAGAAACATCAGGTCGTGATGACCTAAAGACTCAGGAGGTAGATACATCAGGTACAAAGCAGAATGTGATCTAGGATCAGGTAGATACACCTAGTACAGACATAATGATATCCACAGATGCAAATATACCTCAGGATGAGGAAATTCCTAGTGGATGAGACACAAAAGGAGGGAGTAAAAGATTAGGTCCAGGACCAGCATGTAGATACATAGCATGATCCTCCCCCTCAAGAAGAAGTTCTTTCAGAAGAAGAAATACAAAAAGATCCCCCTCATGGATAATATAATGAGGAAGAAATAAGGAAGTCACCCTCTCCATTAAGAAAAGAGACAGATGCTAGAGATCAGGGTGGACATGATGATGACAGACACCAAGGATTTGGAGACCAAGTACCTCAATGGCTTGAGAAAGAAATAGGTATGGAATCAAGTTTTGAGATTCAAGAATTTGATGTTTCGACATTATTTTTAGAAACCATCATGAAGCCTAAGAGGAAAGATAGATTAACATTTGCAATTAGAAAAGATCCTGCTATAGGCAGAATGACCACCCAAGTAGCACTTCCCATGGTTGATAAAGAGAAAAGCAAAATTGCCCTAGAAGAATTCCAAATCACCACAGTTGACTTGGGGTTTGCCAATGAAGACCAAGAAGGTTAGGAAGGGAAGGATATAATTGATTCTTTAACCCAAAGGGTGAAGAAAGAAAAGGAGAAGAATAAGCAGCATAAAGAGCACATTGCTCAATTGCATTCATACATAAAAGGGTTGATTAACATTGATAATACATCATTAGATCAAGCAGTCCCATTGACTGCAATTTCTCAAGAGGAGGTTAATAAATTAGACTTTATTAAGCATGAGTTAGTGATTATGAGAAAGTGGATGTTGTCAGCACTCACGGGAGCTGAAGAAGTAGTGAGAGCCTCTTTGCAGAGGTGGAATTCTTTGGGTATCTCCAGCAAGAAGGTTGATAAAGTACAGAATGAGGCCAGAAGAAGGTCATTCTAGTTAGAGAAATCCTTGGGTGCTCTGAGTGAAATAAAGAAGATTAATCCTCAGGTCCTGATAAATTATCAGGTACTAGATAACAACACTGCCATGCTAGTGGATATTTGGTATAAGGACATCAGGTTTGAATGTGATGTACTGAAGAAGTGCAGTAATAAGTTAAGAGATATCAGTGTGAAACTGCACAACATGATGTCCTATGAAGCAGAAGTCCTGGAAGCCCTAGAAGGAAAAGTAGAGGGGAAAATTGAAAACCAAGACATGGACTTTGCCATAAAAGCTCTACATGATAACTTCTAGCCGATGGTTGATGATCCTCTCACCCACCTGACGGAAGAAGCAATGAACAAGATCATGAGGATCAAAGTCAGGGTGGAGAACTATAATGAAACATTGAGCAACAGGAAGGGAAAATTGGAGACCCTCAGAGATAAATTTCAAGCCCACAAGCACGCCATCAGTAAAGCCAAAGCTCAGGATGGCAGGGAAATTGAAAGAATAGTAGAAGCATATGAAAATATTAGGACGATAATGCAAGTCCATATACAAGGTGACATTCATCAGGGTGATGAAGACACAGAAAGTGATGGTCATGATGATCATGATGATGATGAAGAAGAACCTGAGGAGTAAATGAAGATGTGCCACAAGGGAAATATATGCATCAGGTACTTAGAAGAAAATAATTTACCTAGATGGTTTCCAACTGGCAACCTGTGCCACGAGAGATAGTTGACCAAGTCAAAAGGGAATATCCACTGTTGATCTTAATTTATAAATCTTGACCGTGGGTCACTTGTAACCGCTCCCTCACCTTATTCTATAAAAGGTGCAGGGATGCCTTGTTTTAAACATTCAAAAGCTTAATTGAAATTTGTTTGCCGAAATATCAGGGCCTATTTCAAAGGTATTGTAAACCTACATGTTTTTGCATACTTAATGAAAGAGTAGATCATTTTGATTACAAATCATCATAAATCGTGAGTAGTCTATGTTTGAATTCTTGATACATGCTTTGATTTTTTGTGTCCCTAGGAGTGCTTATCAGTTTGCATGTATTGTCTTCATTCATCATCCTTTGAAGTTAGCATCATCTGTATCTAGCTGTGGAACATCTTGGTGAAAATATGGTTTGATTTCTTCTCCTCATGACTGTATCAAGTTTGTATGTGGCTCAATAGATGAAGATTCATCATAATTTGAAGTATTCTTTTCAATTTCTTTTAATTTCATAAATTCACCATCATAATTACAAATAACAGATAATCAGAGGCAAATAATATGAAATATGCAGACATCTTGTAGAGAACTAAAAATTCATAGCATATTTAAAGTTAAAGCATGTACAATTGACAAATATCATGCAAAGATCTAAGTATAGACACATTATTTGAAGAAATATACTGTGTAGAATGACCTTTCTGTGTAGCATCTTTACAGGAAAAAAATTTACTAATAAACAAATGTAAGGCCCCTGAATGGAAAACAACAACACACATCAACCACTGAGTAATGTCAGTAGATTAAGAACTAATCCACGAAGACTTGGGATCATGAATTCTTTGAATTCATTGTATCTTTCAAGATGAGTAAAGGTTGTTGTGTAACTTTTATTCTATGTGTGCTTATGAATAACATCATGATCAACAGTGACCCTGCACTAAGGTAGGTCAAATCTCAAGGATGTGAGAATATAGCAAAGGACACGTGTAGGATATGACTTGTAAATGGTGCCAATCCTTAGAATTATGGCACTGAAATAGTTCAGGATGGTGCTAAAATAGTGGTATATGGCACTAGTTGTCAGATATATGGTGTTACAAAACAGGCACTATAGGGGAATTTTTTAGTACTAAATAGAGAGTTTATGGTGTTGAACGGTGAATGATCCTAGGATTTTGGCTAGGGTTTTGATACCTTTTAGAAATTTTTGGATATTAGGCTCAAATATTTGGATCTTCAAAGGTCAAATGTTTTGATTTCAAAGGCCCAAATGTTTGATTTTGAAAGATTCAAGTTGATAAGGTTCCTTGGCAAGTAGAAAATAATCAAACAAGATAACACAATGGCTTTTTTGACTCAAGGTGGACTTTGGATAAATAGGCTTGTATAGGTTTGAACAAGAAGACATACCAAGCACATGAAGAATCCTATCATTAGTCAAGTGGGAGTATCATACCTTGTAGATCTCACAAAGTGGCCATGGATGAATCCTAACTCAAAGTGAACCCGGATTCTCACCCCCACTAATACCTTTGGTGCTATAGTTTGGATAGATATGGAAAGCAAGTTCATGGACCACCTTACCCCTCTACCAAGGAGACTTTCATCTTGTCCAAGGTAATGCCTATCTCAAATATAGCGGTATGGTGAGCATCTTCCCCTCCTCTGTAGCGATGCACTACAAGGTATGACAACCGAAAGGTCTTAACCTAGGATAGTTACAAGCTTCTAGGGGAGTCCTCTTGCATACGCAAGTTACTTGAGGCCCAAGCTTGTAAAGGGGGGTGTCCCAATCAATTGACGCTCAACCACATGAGCCTTAGCGGACTAAGTATCCTAGAGGTATTTTGATTGGAGGTGAGAGGGTCCTTCCTTTAAAGCTATCTTTTGAATTGCAATGCTTATATACCATGTTAGAACACGCAATTGAGGTTGTCTCTTGGGGTGATGAAATCCCCAAGTAGGCCTTCTAAGAAGACACTATCCTTTTCTTTTGATCACCCCATGAGGGGAGAGCATATGCGAGGGGAGAGCATATGCAAGGGGTATAACCCCTTCGGGATAACACTTAAAAGAAAGAAAAAAGTTCCCAAATATACTTTTGATCCCCAAGATCACCCTAAGGTGCAAGGGGAGAGCATACGTCTATAAGTGAACAAGACAAAGTATACAAGTGTAAATTTCCAAACTAACTACTTTAGTGCAACTAAGCTAGTGAAGAAAAACAAATCTTTGGCTAGCGAAATCTGCAACAAACTAGTTAGTAGTTTCATGAAAAGGCTTTGACATGCATTCTTTAACTTGCAAAAAATATGTTAAGGCCCTGCACACACTTCAAGAAACTTTTAGAATTATGGCACTAAAACAAACAATTATAGCATTGAAACAGTCAAATAAGGTGCTAAAACAGTCCTTAATTGTGCTACAGAATAGGTAGATGGTGCTATGACAGGATAAATAGTGCTAAACAAGTTAGTTTCAATATTTTCAATATTAAAGACCTTGTAGACAATAGATAGTAGAATGAATATGGTGCTAAATAATAAAGACAAGGCGCTAAAATCAGACATGATGCCAAAATAAACACATATGGTGCTAAAATAAAAATCTTACCCCTTTACCTCTGTCTCTAGTTTTATGATGTGATTCTGTGTGATTATGTCGTTGATCCACATATAAAGAGTTGAACCTATGTAAAAGACTCACAAATCAAAATAAACAGATCATAAGTGAGTTAGAGTGCTTAAAAGTTTGTTAGGGATCACCATATGTCAGATTAGAAGATGAAAAACAAGTTAGTTCGTCAAAAATAATCCAACACTTTACCAAACTTCTCCTTAACACATTTCTAAGTACATTTTGACATTATGATCCCTTGTTACTATTGTATTTTGATAATAGCAGAGAGTAAAAATGTCAGAAAAGACAATGAGAAGCACAAATCTTCACTAAAATTTTTAACAGGCCAAAAAATGTTAGTATTTTTTGTGGGAACAGAGCACTAAAATAGTCCTGTATAGCACTAAAA
Source organism: Cunninghamia lanceolata (assembly GCA_027924645.1). NCBI lineage: Eukaryota > Viridiplantae > Streptophyta > Pinopsida > Cupressales > Cupressaceae > Cunninghamia > Cunninghamia lanceolata. The sequence continues at coordinate 3,286,242 of BSBN01000165.1, read as the reverse complement.
CAAACTGATATGGCACTAAACCATGGGGAGATAGCACTAAACTTAGGGGATATGGTGCTAAAATACCTGTACTCCTAAATCCTTCACAAAAACACTCAAGAACATGCTAGTTTAGGAACATGGGGTCCCACCGGGCATGCCAAATGAAGATGATAAAATCATTCATGTATAAAAACATGCAAAATAGAAGTAAAACAAACAAGTTATACCTCCAACTTGAATCCTCCTCACTCCTTGATAAGGTGGAAGGACAAGCACCCTATTCTCCTTAGCTTTACCCAACTAAAACTTACAATGTGAAATTCTCTTCAAAGTCTACAAAAATTCTAGCATAACCTAGCTAAGATGGATGAAAATTGGGAGAGATTTTCGCATGATAATCATGGTTTAAAATTGGATGTTGAAATGGCTTGGGAAGGCTTGTATTTATAGGCAATTTTGGGGGCAGATGGATCCAACCATAGAGATTAAAAGTTGAGATCAAGGGTGGAGGATGAAAGATGAGATCAAAAGTCAAGATCTCATAAAAAAATGGAGGGCTAGGAATAAAAATGAATCTTTTATTTATTTTTGGGGAAGGCTTTGCATTTAATGTGATGAGGGCATGATGAAAGAAAGTATAATTTTATTGGGAGGATGTGGAATTAAAAATTCTATTTTATGTGGAGTTGTGAGAGACATGTGACACACATGCATTTTTGGAATCAACATGTGTGAACTCATGGCATGGAGAAGAGTTTGGCATAAAAATAGAAAGGTGAGGTGGAAAGGCCATGTGACCCATAGGAATATTTTTGAATTTTTAGTTTGTGGGTTATGGGAGAGTGGGTTAATGATACTATTGACCTATTTTCCTCTATCCAAAGTCAAATAGTTCACCTTGCATTTTTCCTTAAAAATCCTTTAGAAATGACCCATACAAGGCTTAAATCCTTCAAATATTTATGCTATGCCTTGTCAAAATTTCCTTAAAGCTTGCCTAAAGAGTCTTTGTAAAAAACCTAGAAAAACCTAGAAATCTTTTAGCTTCAAGTATTTTCTATCGCTGGGATTTCTTAGTTTCATGCCTGTATTTCAATATGCATTTTCGAATGTACATTCGCATATACATTTGCCATTGTATGTTTGGAACATACATTCGCAATATGCAAAGGCCTAGATGCAATAAAAAAACATACAAGGATGAATGTACATTTTGCAATGTACATCGGCAGCACATACAAAGGACTTTCACCAAAGATACAAGGAGATATGCATGTGCGATAAGTAAGGTAAGTGTAACAGTGGCTTGTATATTTCACTTTGTATGTTTGCATATACAAAGCCGATATACAAGGGGTTAAACATACAAGAAAAACATGCATCAGGCACATACAAAGAAATATATATAAAAGCCTTTGTACATCGGCAAATATGCAAGGGTCAATGTGCAAAAGGAGAATGTATATTGGGTTCTATGTTTGCATATACAAGGCCGATATACAAGTCGACATACAAGGCCAAAGGTGCAATTGGTGGGGTCCGCTGAATGCACAATGCGATTATATCTTACATACAAGTCACATTGTATATGCGAGATACAAAGGGTCTCATTCAAGGAAGAGATGCAAAGGCTTTTGCATATCGGTGACATACAAAGGTAATTGTATGTCCGATATACAAGAAGAAACATACAAGAGGAACATGCAAAGGAAAAGATGCATTGGCGGCACACAAATGAAATATGTAGGGGACAATGTATGCCACAAGGATACAAAGGTGAATGTATGTCTGACATACATTGGGAATGTACAAGGCGCATATACAAAGAAGTCAACATGCATTCGTTACAATGAAAGGGGTTTGTATATGAGAGACGCAAGTGAAATATGCATTCACCACATACAGAGGTGGAACATTCAAAGGCCAATGTATATCAGAATAGTGGCTTGTATATATGCAAATGTATGTTCGCACATACAAGTCAAAGATACAAGGCCAACATACAAAGAGAAACACACAAGGGGCAAATGCATATGCAACTGTTGAGTGTACATCAGCAACAATGTACAAAGGAAGGACATACAAGAAACACATACAAGAGGGAGAATGCATATCAAAAAGGATACAAAGTCCACATACAGGGGGCATTGCATGTATATCTAGATTGTATATTCGCATATACAATGCCATAAACAAAGACAAAGATGCAGGAGTCTTATGCTAAGTCAACATGCAAAAGATCACATGCAGGAGTGAATGTACATTGCTGATATGCAAAGAAGGTCGCAAGCAGGGTTGACATAAAAAGGCCAATGTACATTTGCAATGTACATCGGCAGAATATACAAAGGGACTTTCGCCAAACATACAAGAAAGTGATTCAAAGTTGGGGCCCACCGCTTGTATATTTGCAATTGTATGTTTGCACATACAATCAAATATGCATTCCTAATATAAAAGTCGGATCTGAAGGGAGCATACATTCTAGTTGATAGTCTCCTGAGTTCCATGGTTTGTATATTTTACATGTATATGCAATATACAAAAGAAAGATACATCGGCGATATGCAAGGTGGACCCAACTGGGGAATCAAAAAACAATGGATAGTCATTTTGGGGTCTACGACTTGTATGTATGTTTTGCTTGTATGTGTCGATATGCAAAAGAAAAGATACAAAGGCTGGACCTGATGTCAAATTTAGATTTGCTTCATAATCTTTTGAGTTCCATATGGTTTGTATATTTGTGATTGTATGTTTGTATATACAATGCTATATGCAAAGAAAAGATACAAAGAGAAGATATAGTTTTTCAGCGATGCTCCTCAATCTCGACTCAGCAACCAATCAAGTGGTGCCACGTGGTAGGTGATACAAAGGCCAATTCAAAAGGGTAAAGGCTCGTAGTTGTATGTAGTTTCGAATGCATATTAACAACGAAATTTCAAAGGGACATTTAGGCGCCAAAAGCAATAGCATATACAACGGATTTTTAGGATGACTTTATACATCGGTGGCTCAACTGAAGGTCATCCCGACAGCTCGATACAGCTCGATACATATAGGCATTTTGTACATGCAAAGGTGAACTCAGGTGCAGATGCAAAGTGATAAATACACAGATGCAAAGTGATATATACAGGTAGTTGACCAAAGCTTTGACTGCCCATATCTCCTCCATTTTAGCAAATTTCCACATGCTACAAAAAGCAAAAATGCATGTTTTTGCCTCCTCTTTCATTTGGCAGGCTTTTTAGGGGAATATTCTCACTTTTCAATTTTATATCTAATGTTGTATGTTTTGGGTGAGTGGACGTTTTAGTGACCATTTTGAGTAGATGTAGATATTTCTTGCTTTCATTGCTGCACAAAGATGAAGCAACTCACATTAATGACCAAATATATCTCTTAGGCTACCATGTTTTAGATATTTTGTGTTTTCATGCTTGAAGATAACCATTGAAGCTACACACATTCAATGCCTAAATATCTTCCACTAATTCATGGGTGCAGATCAATGATGTAGCAGCTTGCATTAAAGACCCAGAATATCTCCCACCTGCCCGGTTCTAGATATTTCCACACCATAATTTCTGCAGGTAGACGTCCCTTCAGGAGATGTTTTCCTACTGCAGCTCTTTGAGAGAATTTTGTAACCAACTTAGGGCATTCGTGAATCGCTATATATATGCATTCGAATGATGTAAATAAGGTTGGAAATTTTTTTGAGCATTGAGGCTTTTCTGTTTCCAAATAGAGCTTTCTGCTATTATAACTTTGCCTTCCCATTAAATACATGCAAGTTATTTTGCCTCTTTGGACTGAGTTTTAGTTTAGTGTGAATCTGCATATGTTTGCCTGTGAACGTATTATTCCTTTCAATCATCTTGTTTCTCACCTTTGCTAGGATCAGTTGAATCTGTGTATGTCTGCTTGCTATATTTGGTTATGTTGTGCATTTTCTCAGTACTGTGAGGGTTATTTTATTAAACTTGGTGAATCACCCTTTGCTTTACAATTTTTTTTTCATTTCATCTTTCATTCAAAACCATTCCTTCTCCCTTTTCCTCTTAAGATTTAGTAGTTTTAGGTGATAACTAGTTAAGGAAGCTAGCCTTCTCTAGAGGTCTAATCTCATTTAGCAAAGTCCCACACTTAGAGATCATTCTCATGTTACTCTAGATTGCTGAGGTTTCACAACTGCATGAAAGGATGCAAATCTAGGTGATAACAACTTTGGCATGCCTAGTGGGATCGAGAGTTAGAGCAATAATCAAATACTATCTCTTATTAGCTAGTTTTGATGTGCAGCCAGTGATTTTTAGACCTGTAAGAGGTTAAAACTTGCATATATGGTGACTTAGACTGAGGAGAGAAGCAGATCAGTTCTGCTGTGATTCTTTATGAGAAAGATTCAAACTAGGAGTTCAAGTACATTTGATTACTTATAGTTGTCTCCACCTAGAAGATAGAGCAGGTATGTGGTAAGGACTCTAGTTTCTAAAAGAATACAATCAACTCCACCAAATTTCAGGCAAGTTGCACCTGTAGTCCCTGTATCAACTCAAGCAATCCTACCTCTAGCCATTCAAATGGCAAGGAATCAGCCATTTGTAGCATCTGATGGGGGCAACCCACTGAACTTGATAGTACATGACATTATACCCATGGTAGCTTTGAAGAGTCTGCCCTATTTCATAGGGGAGAATCAAACTACCCCTATTGAGTACATTAGAGATGTAGCTTCTCTATGCGGTGTTCATCATGTCACCCAAGAAAATGTAGCCATTAGGCTACTCGCTGCCTCTTTCAAGGGAAAATCATTACAATGGTTTAGGAGTTTACCAGTGCAAACCATTACAACCTAGGATGATCTAGGTGATAAGTTAAATAAGCAATTTCAAGATAAATCAGACAACTTGTCACTGGTTGAACAGATGACTACAATAAAGAGAGCTCCCCAGGAGCAAATGATGGATTTCAACTTCAGATTTCAGAAGACATGGGATAGAATTCCTGCCATGGTAAGGCCTCCAGCTGAATATGCTTTTCTGTATTTTTTGAAAGCCCTAAATAGTGATATTTCAGTGATGATACAATCATTAGGAGGTACTAGTTTACCTGATGCATATGAAATAGCTATTAGAGTAGAGAATAGCCTAATTCAAGCTAGAAAATAACACCTAGACCACCAATGCCCATCTTCCCTGAGATTCAAGCTTTAATGCCCTTACCAATTCCATATTTTGCCCCTTTACCTACCACTACAGCGTTGCCAAGTACTGTAATTTCTGAAACTGCTTCTTCTAGCTTGTCTCAAGAGTTAAAAGATATTAAAAATAGCCAACAGAAAATAGAAAATATCCTGCAAACCTTTGGGAATGAGTTAGTAAGCATCAAAAAGTAGCAATCCCAGAACTGACATCCCTATCAGCAACCCAATCAAGGGAAAAATTAGCCTTATCTAGGGCAAAACCAACCATATCAAGCTAACAGGCCACCTTATCAAAGCAATTATCAGGGTACCAGGCAGAATGTGAATCAGAGGCCTTTTCAGCCTTACAATCTGGTGCCCATTAATACTATCAAGGACCTTGTTCCTGTTAAGAGTAACCTTGCAGCTGAATATGAATGGTGTTTTCCATGCAATTAGCCACACAATCAGGCAGCTTGCTTGAATGGGGTTATAAATCAGGCTCTGATGGTACAGAATGTTGCAATCTCTCATCCAAATACACCTCATGATGGGGTTGCACAACAACAGGAGCAACCTCAGAATGATTATGCCTTCATAGATTGGTAGGAAGGTGAATTATGTGGTATAAACAGCAATAATACTCTAGTTGCAGGGAATACAAGAGCCAAGAAGAGGGGTTATGAGGTAGATCAAGTAACAAATAGAGGAAAAGGACCTACTGATGCTTCTGCATTCTAGACTCCCCATATTTTACAAAGAAATACTTCAGCAACAACAAGGGAAATGCCTCATTTATAGGATGATATTGTTCCTACAAAGTCACAACAAAAGGTAAGTGTCACTCCACCTGTCAATATTATTGAAAATATGAAGAAGATGAATGTGACCATGTCTATGTGGGATTCTTTAGCCATCCCAGGCCCAAAAGACATATTGCAATCTGCCTTGTCTGATTTAAAGTGCCCAATGATGCAACTGTTGACCCAACTAGAGCTATCCTTACTAATTCACCCCAGGACAATAGTAAACAGCCAAACGAAAGTTGGTACAGGAGCACCTCAAAACCTGAAGAATCTAAAAGATTCCTTACATATTCTATTTTGTCCAAGAGTCATGTTTGTATGTCATATCTGGCCAAGTATGGTATAATGTTAAGTTTGTATGTATGTCAAGAAAAGAAAAGGATTGTAACCGAACTGATTGGTATTGTAATCGTTGGGTGGTTGTTGGTGGTTCACCTTCCACCATGTATAACTGCCAATGTGATATGCATCTTTAAATAGTTAGTCTGTATTTGTTAAGTAGAAGAGAGAGTCGAGAGAAATTGTATGTATATTTTTGAGTAGAAGAAATAAATAAATTTTGTGTTTTGGTGTAATCGCAAGAATATAGATTGGAGTCATTCCACTAGCGGATTTCTTCGAAATCAGTGGAATGACCTCCATGTTATTAGTTTATTTTTTGTTCAATAGGAATTAATTGTTTTCTGTGTGTTGTTCAGTTACAATGGTTACAGAGGAGGTTTCGGTTAAGGGATTGTGCATTTTATGTGTATCCTGTAGATGTATAGGGAGAGCGATAATCTATGTGTATACTTCTAAAGTAGATCAGGTTATACAATTTATGAGTATATGTTAGTTGTATGATAGGAACAATGTATGTGTATACCATAGTTGTATGTGAAAGCATTCTATGTATATCCATCAATTGTATATCGGGGGATTGTATGTCGCCAATGTATGTTGCGAATATGCATTGTCAATATGCATTGAATTAGATACAATTAATGACCGGCTGTATCAGGTCAAAATGGGAGGAGATATAATGGGATATCGGCGATAGAAGGTCATGAAATGTATATACAAAGCTGAAGTCTTATGTTTATGCATATCGGTATGAGTATCATTATCAGAAGATAAGCAGAAAGTTAGGCCGACGGTAGGAGGTCTGAGCAATGGAAGTCAATGGATTAAGGTTCATCAGAGTAAGCTGTGTATCGACCGAAGTAATTTTAAAGTGGCCGATAGTAGTATATGTTGCCGATGGAAAGAAAGAAGGTACTTTGGTATCATTTGAACCTTGTGAAGGGATTTTAAAAGCATTTTGAACATTATTCTATTTATACTGTGGGTTTTGTGGGTTTTCACTCTTGTTTTAAGCTTCCACTTTGTCACTATGCATCAAAGTGGTATCAGAGCTGGTGAAAGATTTGGGAGTTTTGTATTTGTTTCCTATCACTAAGAAGGCAGGTGAAGAACTGAAGGAAAGCTAAAGAATTGTATTGGTGACCATTATTTTGTGTTGCTAAGTTGTTTCGTTATAGGTGCTTGTTCCATCTAGCTACAGAAGGAGGTTTCTGAGGTTGTGTGTGTGGGCAGACAAGATGAGGTCTGTCATGACCATTCTCCAATAGAGATTAGGCTGGAGAAGGATGCAGAGAGAGGCCACTAAGGAGAGAGTGGTAGGTGCATCACCAGAATCTGGTGTTGGGTAAGATGGATGATTTGGTGAGTTGGTGTTGTGAAGCAGCGTGTAGGGTGGACATCTGAGGAAGCACTTGATATTGCAGCCTAAAGAGTACTCCACTGATGGGAGTAGAAGGAGCCTGAAGATGGTAGTTTGATTTTGTTGGTTGGTTGGTCACCATTTCATTACTCTGAAGATTGGAACCCTGAAGCTGAAGAATGAAGACTAAAGCCAGAAGAGATGTAGAAAAGAAGTTTTTTGTTTTTGCAGGTACATTTCCAGGGACTTGGAAATTTTGTTGGTTGGTTGTATGGTGTAGGAGCACCTCAAAACCTAAAGAATCTGAAATATTCCTTACATATGATGTTTTGTCCAAGAGTCATGTTTGTATGTCATATCTGGTCGAGTACGGTATAATGTTAAGTTTGTATGTATGTCAAGAAAAGAAAAGGATTGTAACCAAACTGTTTGGTATTGTAATCGGTGGGTGGTTGTTGGCGGTTCACCTTCCACCATGTATAACTGCCAACGTGATATGCATCTTTAAATAGTGAGTCTGTATATGTCAAGTAGAAGAGAGAGTTGAGATAAATTTTGTGATTTGGTGTAATCGCAAGAATATAGATTGGAGTCATTCCACTAGTGGATTTCTTCAAAATCAGTGGAATGACCTCCATGTTATTAGTTTGTTTTCTATTCAATAGGAATTAGTTGTTTTCTGTGTGTTGTTCAGTTACAATGGTTATAGAGGAGGTTTCGGTTAAGGGATTGTGCATTTTATGTGTATACAGGAAATGTATGTGGTGAATAGTTTATGTGTATCTCGTAGATGTATGGGGAGAGAGACAATTTGTGTGTATATTACTAAAGTAGATCGGGTTATATAATTTGTGAGTATACGTCAGTTGTATGATGAGAACAATGTATGTGTATACCACAATTGTATGTGAAAACATTCTGTGTATATCTGTCAATTGTATATCGGGGGGTTGTATGTCACCAATGTATGCTGCGAATATGCATTATCAATATGCATTGAATTAGATACAATTAATGACCGGTTGTATCAGGTCAAAATGGGAGGAGACACAATGGGATACCGGCTATAGAAGGTCATGAAATGTATATACAAAGTCGAAGTCTTATGTTTATGCATATCGGTATGAGTATCATTATCAGAAGATGAGTAGAAAGTTATGTCGATAGTAGGAGGTTTGAGTGATGGAAGTCAACGGATTAAGATTCATTGGAGTAAGCTGTGTATCGGCCAAAGGAATTCTGAAGTGGCCGATAGTAGTATATGTTGCCGATGGAAAGAAAGAAGGTACTTTGGTATCATTTGAACCTTGCAAAGGGATTTTAAAAGCATGTTGAACATTGTATACACCTAAAAATGACATGACTCTACTTAATTAAATATTTTAAATATTTATTTCATCTTCATAGTCCTCTATCAATAAATAAATAAATTTATTTATTTATTTGATTCACTTCCTCCCATTTAATTAAATAAATTTCGTTTATTTAATTAATTTCATCTACATTAACTTTATTCTTCTAAATAATTAAATAATTTAGATTATTTAATTAAAACATCCATTCTTCTAAGTAATTAAATAATTTTAATTATTTAATTAAAAATTTCATTCTTCCTAATTTAAATAAAATGCAAATTTATTTAAATTAAAATCCCTAAAAATAAAATATAATTAAATATTTTATTTATTCTTCCAAAATCATGTGCAAGTAAATTAAATAAATTTATTTATTTTGCTTTCTTATCTTCCAAATCTTCTAAAAATAAATTAAATAAATTTATTTATTTAATTTGCTTTCTTATCTTCCAAATCTTCTAAAAATAAATTAAATAAATTTATTTATTTAATTTGCTTTCTTATCTTCCAAATCTTCTAAAAATAAATTAAATAAATTTATTTATTTAATTTGCTTTCTTATCTTCCAAATCTTCTAAAAATAAATTAAATAAATTTATTTATTTAATGTGCTTTCTTATCTTCCAAATCTTCTAAAAATGAATTAAATAAATTTATTTATTTAATTTGTTTTCTTATCTTCTAAATTAAATAAAATTTATTTATTTAATTTGTTTTCTTATCTTCCAAATCTTCTAAAAATGAATTAAATAAATTTATTTATTTAATTTGTTTTCTTATCTTCTAAATTAAATAAATTTATTTATTTAATTCTTTTTCTTATCTTCAATATCTTCTAAAAATAAATTCCTCTTGTCATACAAAAGTAAAAGCTGAGTTAAAGCAACTTTAAAGCAACTTTGCTCTTAAATTAGAAAAATAAATTCTAATTTAAAGAAAATGAAAACTCATCAAGAAAGATTTTAACTCAACAAAGCTTCTTTTTGAATGACACATGTCTTTCTTCCATTTGTTGCACATTCCTCAACAATCCTCCTCTGTTGATTCATTCTTTTCTTCTCAACCATTGATCTTCCCTCACTCTCTTCTATAAATATAACCTTCTTCTCTTCATTTCAATATCTGGAGTTTGTGTAAACTTATGCTGCATGAATCTAAGCGTGCCTTTGGCACCCCCATTATATTTGAGCACTTCATAGCATCCTCCATTTCTATATTTGAAGCTCATCTTCAAATACCAAAGTATCCTAGCCATTCTTCATTTGTCATCTTCAAACAAGCAAGCAAGCAACAGCTTTTGAGGGCTTCACAATCAAGATCAAACAAAGATAGGCGAACTACAAAAGGCAAAAAGGTCCATACAGGTGACGAACAGGTTTCTGACAAAGCCAGTTTTACACATTCAGCTTCTGAAACAACGCATTTGCCTTCCAAAATGATGCATCTAACGAACTAGCACATCTGAACTCTCAATTTGCACATTCACCTCATCCTTTTGTGCATCTGCTATTTTTACACCTATACCTCATTCTTTTGTGCATTTGATCTCTGTATTTGCGCTTCTGTTCAAAAAGCCGCACACTCCCTGTTTCTGTGCATTCAGGCAGCAGTGTTGTGCATCTGTCTTCTGATTTCTGTTTTGGGTTTCTTTGACTTTTGCATGCTGGAACTAACATCTAGATATTTTGCTTGGTTCATCTAGCCTAACTAGGGGTGAAGTAATCAAATGCATTTCATGACAAACTACACATAGTCCCTAACTAGGAAGGAAGAAATTGGACCAATTTGCTATCTTGCATTGTGGATTTATTTTTTAGTTTAATCATTGCTTTCTTTTACAAACGGGAAATGAACAATGCTATGATTAATCACTTTCAAAGTTAACAAATGGGAAATGAACAATGCTATGATTAATCACTTTCAAAGTTAACAAATGGGAAATGAACAATGCTATGATTAATCACTTGTCAAGTTAACAATCATGTGAGCGCACAAATTAGCTTAGCCCATTTAGTTTTTCTATTTTAACTAGGTTGGATTAACCACTGTACTATGTGCTTGCGAATGACAATAGGCTTATGCTCTCCCCTTAACTAGGTGATCAAAGTGCCAGACTTGTCATTCTTTTTGTCAAACCTTTAGGGGGGGCCTACCCTTGGATGCACGCCTGTCCAAGTGGGAACGACCCTGAGTGGTAACAGGCTAAAGCCAAGCCCTACCAAGCCACTTAAAATAAATTGTGCTTGGGGTGAAAACCTCAAGCAACGTGTGCTGCTGTGTTACACCGACAGCCAACCTCCCCTAAAACCCTCATAGGCGTAACCCTTTGAGGCTGGGAGACTCCATAACGGAGAGTAGCGCCGCCGCACGTGTAACCACTCAAACGGTTGCCCTATCTAAGAACCAATTGTGTAGTAAGCCAAAAACCCCTATTCGTTGATGCAAAGTGTGGAGCTCTTGAAGTGGCCTCGATTCAAGTGACTCTTAGTAGAGGTAGCAGGGATAATCCTAAGGTTCGGTGTGGGGACGAGCCTAAGGAAACCTGGTATGCGTGAGAAGTGAGTGCTGTGGAGGGGAGCCGGTGCTACCAGATTCTGGAGCTACATGCATTGAGTGGCACAGCTAGAGGATTCAATGGATATTATCCCATCTTGCCTAGGTTGTACTTGTCTTTGAGTCATAATAGTCCAAAAACACAAAAAAATATAAAAAAAGATAAAAATCATGGAAAACTTCTATGTGTTTGCTGTGCTTTGCCATAATTGAACATCAACATCATCAGAAACACCAAGTTTTTCAAACCAAAAACACTAAAAAAAATCCTAAAAATGATCCAAATTTTCCAAAATTCTGTAAAAACCAAGAAAAAAGCCAGAATTGCGCATTTGACTCCTCTTGTTGCACATTTGAACCAGAGAACAAAACCATATCTTCCAAAGAGCAAAATTTGTCAGTACCTTTTCAAAAATTAGTTCAAACTTGTTCTAGTTTTCAAAATCTGATCAAAGACCTTGCAAGATCAACCACTTCTTCCTTATCTGCACCATAGTTGTTTGTCCATCCAAAATCTCACCACCTTCTTCCAAGTTTCCAACAAGGTTATAGCCAAATTATTCTTGATCAAAATCAAATCTCAAGCAAAAACCTAGTGAGGCTCCCATATCAAGGGTTACTTATCCTTTTGGAACTCCACTAGGGGGTTGTGCAAACGCTAGTCAACATCAAGCAACGGATTCCTAACATCCTAGCTTTTGACTATCACTTTTGTATATCCCACTTTGTTTGATACCACCTAGATCTAAGAAGAACCTTGCTAAAACCTTGTTTCACCCTAGCACTTTGTTCAAAATCTTCCAATCTCACCTCATCCCATCTCTTTACTACCTTGTATGGTCTTGACAAGATTACAAAAACAAAAGCAGTTAGAAATGGCAGAGAAAAGTATTTTTGACGGTCATGAAAATAACGAAGAACCTTCCATAGATGAGATCCTCCAAATGCAGCATGACCCAAAATTTCTATGCCTATTAGAAGGGGTGCTTGCCCAAGACCCATCAAAGTACATTTTACATCTAGCAAGTCTAGGAGCCAAACTCCCTAAGGATTATGATGTGGAGGCTCTCAAAGAAACTGATGAAGAGAGAATCCCTGAAGGAAGTAGACAAGGTGAAATACCCATGGATAAGAGCAAAACAACAATTGACTCCTTGGATGCCCTAAGCCTAATAAACCAAAAAGTTGAAGCTCTCCAACAACAAATGTCAGACATGAAAACGGGAACATCAACTAAAAACTACACCCTAGAGGATATTTCACCGTATCCTTTTGATAGGTCCTTAATCATGATTCCCTTCCCCTCAAGATTTGAGGTGCCTAAATTTGATAAATATCGAGGGAAGGGCAATCCAAGAGATCATATCAGAGAGTTTAATGTTGCTTGTCTAGAGGTCGCACATAATGATACTTACCTTATGCGACTATTTCCATGGAGCTTGGGAGGACAAGCCATGGATTGGTTCTCTAGACTACCAACTGGTATTAAAACATTCAATGAACTTGTCAACCAATTTGTCACCCACTTCTCATACAATATTGAGCACGACATCTCAATATTGGATCTCTGTAACACCAAACAGAAAGGAGGAGAATCTTCTGCTGCCTTCTTACAGAGATGGAGACAACTGGCAAGAAAGTGCCCACACCAAATACCAGAGAAACAGATGCTAGAAATGTTTGTCCACAATCTGCAAATGGACCTAAGTTAACAATCCAAATCCAATGTCCTACATCTTTTATCAAGGTCATTGAAATGGGCCTCATCATAGAAAAAGCCCTAATCGCAAAAGGTCAAATCAAGCTCTATAAAGACTCTCCCAATACCAACTCCAACAATGAAAAACCTAGATTCTTGATGAAAAACAAGAATGTTGTGAATGACGGGGTGGTGGATGCCAAAAATGTGGCACCTAAGCAACCAATTTTCAATCTATCAACGCGTCAAAATAACCCCCCACAAGATAAACCATGCAATACCAAATCTAGGTTTACCAACTTTTGACCTAGGAGAACATTCACACCTTTGGATGAGTCACTAGAAACTACCCTACGAAAGCTAATCACCAACAATCTCATAACGCTTCCCTCAGCACGAGAGTACGAACCAAAGGTCAAACCCCGTTGGTGGAATGACAATGATTTTTGTGAATACCACCGAAACAGGGGGCACAAGACAAATGATTGTATTGCACTCAAGCATATAATCCAAGACTTAATAGAGCAAAACAAAATATCTGTTAATGGACAATCTCACAGACATACTTCCAACAGCGATCATCAGGCATTCAAGGATCCTCTTCCTAACTACGAGCAGGGAGGACCTTCCAATAGAAATAACAATGGCTCTAACAACGTGAACTACACAAATGTCAGCTTTGACTATGTTAACCATACCTCAGAAGGTGATTCACACATTAATGTGATCACTATCAACAAGGATCTGAATTGCAACGTTACTACCTGTAGTAACAAGGTCACCCTTAGAGGAGCTTCCACTCCCCCGTCCGGTCAATATAGTATCGTGGATCAACTCCACAAAACACCTGCACACATCTCCATGTTAGAACTTTTGTGTCTGTCTCCTTCTCATAGGTCCATACTTGACAAAGCCTTAGCAGAAACCTCCGTTCCCATGAACCTAGCTGAAGAGCAATTCCAAACTATGGTCGGTCACATCACATCACCACACTCCCTATCATTCACTGAGAAGGATGATATGTCTATCACTCAACCCCATAATGCCTCCCTTCACATTGAAGCTTTCATACACAAGCACAAGATCAAAAGAGTCCTAATAGATGGAGGGGCTGGTTTGAATATTTGTACATTGAAACTAATCCTTACATTGGGGTTTTCAGAGAAGGCTATAGATCCGAAGAGAAAGATCACCATAAAAGCCTATGATGAGGAAGAAAGAACGTCCAAAGGAATTGTTACCTTACCAATCAGGGTGGGCCCCATAGTGAAAGATGTAGCTTGTCAAGTCCTTGACATGGAGCTAGCATACAACATTCTTCTTGGGCAACCATGGATCCATGCTTTGAAAGCAGTACCTTCTACATACCATCAATGTATCAAGTTCCCACATGAAGGACAAGAGATCACCATCCAAGGTGATCCTAACCCCTATCAATACTGCAACTCCATTCATCCCAAACCAGAAGTTGTGATCCCCAATAACCATGCCTCTGCTTCTTCCTCCTCTCATGTTGACCCAGCTACACTTGCTTCTTCTTTAGGGGCCTCTCAACCTAAACTCCAACTCAAAGATAAAGGCTTGGGTGAATACACGATATCCCAATCCCTCTGCTTGGCACAACTGCCTCTATCTCCTCGATCCTATGGGAGACCTATCTTAAAAACACCAACAGCAGAGAAGCCAACCAACGAGCCATTTGTGAAATGGGGAAGCCTAGAAGATGAAAGTGATGAAAAAGATATCCTACAGTGGCTATACAAGGATGAAGCTAGCTCCTCAACGCAACATGACCATCCCATTATACAAACAACACAATACGGTCAAGTCTTCCAAATGTTACAGAGAATGGGATATGAAGGACACGGTCCTCTCAGGTTAAGAAAGGATGGCATCACTGAGCCCATCCAACCTCATACCTTAATAGCCCGAGACACTACAGGGCTAGGCTACATTGGTACCCCAAGAAACAACGGAACCAACAAGAACAAAGGCAAACAAATAGAGGCATCCACTAGCAACCTGGTTGAACAAATTCAGAGAATGCAAATGGGGAGTGAAACTGATTCTAACAAGTATGAATGGGATAGCCTCTCTAAAATGTCTTGTGATGAAAAGGATATTGACGTTGTCCATGAGTACGACCCAACCCATGACAACAAGGGACAAGGTCCACGGGCTAGGCCATTAGAGTCTGACCTGCATAGCAACAATAGTGAAAATCATGAGGAAGGAATGTTTCCCCCCTTGACGGACCCACTAATAGAGAGTACCATCGTAGACTTTGTCCACTTCTTCAATAACTCTGTCCTAACCATCAACGCCACTGAACCAGACCAACCTAATGATCCCTTACCTTTGGTACACCCTGAACTTATCGACTGGGACCTAGAAGGTACCACCCCTGAACTTGACACCTTTGAAAATGATGATGCGATCATCGATTACCTTAAGATTAGAGATCACATACCTGCAGGTGACCACAGAGCTGGCTATGCTATTGAACTCAACGAGAAGGCCTATTTTGGAGAGTGCCAAGCCTTTCAGTCATAAAAACATCAAAATGAAAGAATGATCTAACACTGAAAACTGCTCCGCGGCAGTGTTAGATCATCAAAATAGTAAAAATAAAGACGTATCCAATGGTGAAAACCTCTCTGAGGCACTGAAGGATAGAAGGCTTGACCCTCTCCCCAATCTTACACATCAAGAGAGATCGTAGATCTTGATCGAACTAGTAGAAGCAATCAATGTCAACACAGGTGATAATCCGAGGATGGTTCACATGGCCAAGGCTCTAACAGAACATGAAAAACCAACATTTACAGATTTCTTCAAAAGAAAACAGATCAACTTTGCATGGACATACGTCGACATGCCAGGACTAGATCCAAATCTTATCATGCATCATTTATCTCTAGCTCTGGGAGCTAAACCGGTCAAACAAAAACTTAGAAAGATGCATCCACATGTGGCCCTCATGGTAAAAGAGGAACTAAAGAAGTTGTTAGACATCAGATTTATTAGGCCTATAGACTATCCTGAATGGGTTTCGAATATAGCACCGGTGGCTAAACCAGATGGCAGGGTCAGAATATGCAATGATTTTAGAGACTTGAACAAGGCTTGTCCCAAAGATGACTTCCCCTTGCCCAACATAGACATGATTGTCGATCTTACGGCAGGACACACTATGCTATCACTCATGGATGGATTCTCGGGATATAACCAAATAAAGATAGCACTTGAGGACCAACACAAAATTGCCTTCACATGTCCTTGGGGCACTTACTGCTGGTGTGTTATGCCGTTTGGTCTGAAAAATGCTGGGGCAACATATCAGAGAGCCATGACAACGATCTTCCACAATATGATGCATACTATAATGGAAGACTACGTCGATAACATTCTAGCAAAGTCTCTCACAAGAGAAGGGCATCTAGCAATACTAGACAAGATCTTTAACAGACTGGAAAAGTTCAATGTGCGACTTAATCCAAAAAAGTGTGTGTTCGGAGTTACGTCAGGAAAACTACTGGGCTACATAGTATCTGCAAATGGTATTGAAGTTGATCTTGCTAAGGTGAAGGCCATAATGGAGATGCCACCTCCTAAAAATTTGACTCAATTGAGATCCCTACAGGGCAAACTACAGTCTATAAGACGGTTCATTTCCCAACTGGCAAACAAGTGCCACCCATTCTCTCATCTACTACACAAAAATGTACCCTTCAAATGGAACGAGTCATGCAAACAGGCATTTCAGCAACTAAAGGAATACCTAATGAAGCCACCAGTATTAATGCCACCAATTTAGGGTAAGCCTCTATTATTATATATCTCAGCTACACCAATGGCTTTGGGAGCTCTCCTTGCTCAACAAAACTATGATGGAAAAGAACAGGCTATCTACTACATTAGTCAAACACTCGTCGGATACGAATTGCAATACACACCAATAGAAAGAGCATGTCTAGCTATTGTATTTGCCTCGCAAAAATGGAGACATTACATGCTGTCACACTCTGTTAAACTGGTGGCAAAGATTGACACACTGAAATACTTACTCAACAAGGCTACCTTAACAGGTAGATTATCAAAATGGGTCATGCTTCTCAGTGAGTTTGACATAGAATATGTGGATAGAAAAGCGATAAAAGGACAAGTGCTTGCAGATCAACTAGCAGAGGCACCTTTAACAGATGACAACCCCCTGAGCTTTGAATTTCCAGATGAGTCTATCTTTCACATCAACACAGCAAACTGGAAAATGTACTTCAATGGCTCCTACACTCAACATGGATCGGGGGCAGGTATCTTATTAATCACACCCAATGGTGACACTATTCCAAAGTCATACAGATTAATGTTCCCATGCACTAACAACGTAGCAGAATACGAGGCTCTGGTCATCAGCATCAAACTAGCAGTTGAGTGGAACATCAAGGAACTTCAAGTCTATGGTGACTCACAACTGGTCATCAACCAAGTAAATGATGACTACCAAACAAAGGATGAGAAACTGATTCCTTATAAACGCATGGTAGATGACTTCAAGGAGTATTTCATCAAGATATCATTTGCACAGATACCAAGGATCGAGAATAAAGCTGCAGATGCAATGGCTACAATCGCATCTCTTCTCAACATTCCAGGCAATCAAACACGATATGAGTTCTTAGTAGAGCCAGTCTCCTGTCCTGCTTATGACACTCCAGATTCCCATATCATATGCCACATCGTAGGAACGGATTCCCCTCTCTATGGTAAAACCTTTTCTTATCTAAAAGAGAATACCCTCCCACCCAACCTCTCCCATAACCAAAAAAGAACCTTCATCCGGCAAGCATCCCGGTATGCCATTGTCACTAACACCCTATATCGCCGAGGTCTAGATGGTACTCTCCTTAGGTGTCTAGATAGAGAGGAATATCAAACCGCTCTAAGTGAAATACATGATGGAATATGTGGGGCTCACTCTAGTGGCCCTACCCTGGCCAAGAAACTCATACGCATGGGATACTATTGGCCAACAATGGAACAAGACCCCTATCAGTTTGTCAAGAAATGCAAAAAGTGCCAAATCCATGGGAACCTGATACATGCGCCAGCACAAGAGCTACAACCATTGACGACTCCTTGGCCTTTCTATCAGTGGGGACTCGACTTAGTGTGCAAGATCCACCCTTCTTCCTCAAGCAGCCATAAATTCATTATCACTGCCACAGAGTACTTCACAAAGTGGATTGAAGCCGTGCCTCTAGCCAACATCATAGGCAAACATATTGCCTCATTTATCCTGAACTATATCATTTGTCGTTATGGTGTCCCTTCGTCCATTATCACGGATAATGGACGACCCTTCAAAAATCAAGATGTCAAGGAACTATGCAATAAATTCCACATTCAACACCGCTTCTCCACTCCTTACTACCCACAAGGTAATGGCCAAGCTGAGGCATCAAATAAAACCATTCTAAAAATCCTAAAGAAAATTGTCAATGATGCTGGCCATGACTGGCATGTCCAACTAAATCCCGCACTGTGGGCCTACCGCACAAGCATCCGCACACCCACAGGTGCAACACCATACTCCCTAGTTTATGGATCTGAAGCTATCTTGCCCATTGAAGTCGAGATCCCATCATTGTGAGTCTCATTAAAAGGCCTCATATCAGATGAAGAGTACAAAGTAACCAGACTCCAAGAATTAGAGCTGCTTGAAGAGCGAAGGCAACAGGCCTTCAATCACTTGAAAGCATATCAGCAATGCATGTCCAGAAGCTACAATCACAAAGTTAAGCCCCGGATATTCCAAGTCGGTGACCTAGTCCTAAGAGAAAATCCCAGAAATCAGCAAGACAGAGAAAAGAAAGGAAAGTTTGAACCTAACTAGCTGGGTCCCTATGTCGTCATCATAGCTTATGGATCGGGGGCATATCAATTGGCTACATCCGAAGGTGAACTGTTTGATGATCCTATCAATAGCATGCACCTTTGCAAGTTCTATGCCTGAAAACCCCAGTGTAAGGGAGTCCTGAAAAAATCCAAAAAAAATCAAAAAAGTGAGAAAATAGCAAAAAAAAAAAATTGTCCTATGGTAAAAATCTGGCAAACAGGTGCCTAGGATAGGTACCATGGTGAAAACCTGGCAAATAGGCATCATGTGTACTTTTAGCTTCTTGTGCAAATAAATGCAAGTGGTGAAAACCTGGTAAACAGGCGCTATCTACGACAAACCACTTCCTCCATCCGTTCTGACTTCATATCTCTTGTGTCCATCATATCATCTGTCTTGACCCCGTCCTCCGAACCATTGTCGAACTACATCACCTCTGAGTTATCACGTAGGTAAGGCCATTCTCAATGCGCCCCCGAGGCTTCACTTCACTTCACTTCGCTCTTCTCTCCACTCCACTGTCCCATCAGTCCCATATCTAGTCCTTCTGTCAATTTGAGTCCTTTGCCATCGCCTAGGTCTTAGGTCCGCTAGGGTTTACCCCAAACTACATTGCCTCTACGTCATCACGTAGGCAAGGCCATTTAGCAATGAGCCCCCGAGGCACTAGGTCAGTCCCTTAGGGTCCGTCTCTCCATGTTTGTCTATCGTCTCACTCACAATAAGTCGATCCTTGTCTAAACTGGGGGCAACTCCTCGACCTAGTTGTGGATTTGGATTCTTGAATGCCACTGTTCTAAGAGGATACCAATAAGGATTGTGATACCTTTCACCAGGCAAGCAAGTGCAGCACAACGCATTCCTTAAACAAAGGTCCTTGACTCAAAACATCCACCTGTCCAAAGCGCGACACCATACCAAAGACACTAAGACTAATTCTATATCAATTATGGCAAAAGACACATCTAATGCAAAGAAATTTTGTCAATGGGTTAATTTACAAGGTCTTGGATTTTTGTCATTATGTCTTCCTATGCTACTCAAGGATGCCAAAAGCTAGAGATGCTATGATGGGGGCATAATTTTTCTTGTCTGCTGCTTGTGGATTAAACTTTAGTAATGCGACGACTTCTGTCTAACGACATGATCAGCAAAAGATCATCGAGGACTCTGAGGTCTAAACATGAAAAGGGGAAATCCTTGTCTATTGAAATACAAGAAGTACTCAGGTCATCTAGCTTCAAGTTTGACTAGATGCTTGTATCAACTTGCTATATCAACATCCAAGGAAGCGATACTCAGGTCATCTCAGTCTAATTATACTTAGATGCTTGTATTTTCTTACAACATAATAAAGCCCAATGATGAAAGCAAAAAGCCTTGCAAATATCATGATGACAAATCCACATCCATTCCATATCCATATCCATACCGTATCCAATTCCATTCCATTCCATATCCATATCCATACCGTATCCAATTCCATTCCATATCCATATCCATATCCCATGCAATAAGAAAATCCTGCAGCAGCTTGTCAGTCCTTCAATCAAATTTCTTCTATCGAGTCATTCTTCTATCGATCAAATTTCTATTTGTCCTCATATCGCTCATCAATAGTTCTACCTGTCAACCTGAGCAGTGATCAAAATGCAAGTCTATCCTTAATCCATGCCAATCGAGTCAAGCCAATCTTGTCGAATGATCCAATCACAATCAGTGGTCTTGATCCTAATCTTGTCTTAAACCATATCAATCAGTTGTAACTATCCTTCGTGTTGCTCTAGGGATATATCGTTCCCCACCATGACAACACTATCGTATATCATTATCATATCATAGTGTCTTAGACAAGATGTTGCATTGTTGAAACCAGACCCGGAGTCTTATACGACATGTTTCATTCTTGAAACCAGACATCATCAATCTATATCCTTGGTTTACCACTTGACTGGGGCAATACCTTGCCTATTTTTGTATCATTTGTGCTTACTTGCTTCTTGCTTGTGTGAGTTATCTTTTTATCTTGCATCTCGTATCATTCATCTCTTTCTTCTGCATCTAGCCATTTCTTCTCATCGTGAGATTGTCCGTCTCATGCCTTCTGCCATCTCCTCGTCCAATCTCCTGAGGGGGCATCCTGTCGTTCAAATTGTACCAGGGGCAAAACTGGGGCATGTATCATTGTCAAAAATCTTATTCTTTGAAACAACATGATAAAACACATTGCATCAAAGAGGGGCAAAATATATACACCTAAAAATGACATGACTCTACTTAAATAAATATTTTAAATATTTATTTCATCTTCATAGTCCTCTATCAATAAATAATAAATTTATTTATTTATTTGATTCGCTTCCTCCCATTTAATTAAATAAATTTCGTTTATTTAATTAATTTCATCTACATTAACTTTATTCTTCTAAATAATTAAATAATTTCAATTATTTAATTAAAACATCTATTCTTCTAAGTAATTAAATAATTTTAATTATTTAATTAAATCTTTCATTCTTCCTAATTTAAATAAAATGCAAATTTATTTAAATTAAAATCCCTAAAAATAAAATATAATTAAATATTTTATTTATTCTTCCAAAATCATGTGCAAGTAAATTAAATAAATTTATTTATTTAATTTGCTTTCTTATCTTCCAAATCTTCTAAAAATAAATTAAATAAATTTATTTATTTAATTTATTTTCTTATCTTCCAAATCTTCTAAAAATGAATTAAATAAATTTATTTATTTAATTTGTTTTCTTATCTTCTAAATTAAATAAATTTATTTATTTAATTCTTTTTCTTATCTTCAATATCTTCTAAAAATAAATTCCTCTTGTCATACAAAAGTAAAAGCTGAGTTAAAGCAACTTTAAAGCAACTTTGCTCTTAAATTAGAAAAATAAATTCTAATTTAAAGAAAATAAAAACTCATCAAGAAAGATTTTAACTCAACAAAGCTTCTTTTTGAATGACACATGTCTTTCTTCCATTTGTTGCACGTTCCTCAACAATCCTCCTCCGTTGATTCATTCTTTTCTTCTCAACCATTGATCTTCCCTCACTCTCTTCTATAAATATAACCTTCTTCTCTTCATTTCAATATCTGGAGTTTGTGTAAACTTATGCTGCAAGAATCTAAGCACGCCTTTGGCACCCCCATTGTATTTGAGCACTTCATAGCATCCTCCATTTCTGTATTTGAAGCTCATCTTCAAATACCAAAGTATCCTAGCCATTCTTCATTTGTCATCTTCAAACAAGCAAGCAAGCAACAGCTTCTGAGGGCTTCACAATCAAGATCGAACGAAGATAGGTGAACTACAGAAGGCAAAAAGGTAAAAGGTGAAGGTATTGTCTGTTCTTTATTTTAAATCTCTTTTATCTTTATTATTCTGTAGATATTTGGGATTATTTTTCATTGATTTGAATAACCAAATTTCCCCCTCACAAACATTATTCTATTTATACTATGGGTTTTGTGGGTTTTCACCCTTGTTTTAAGCTTCCACTTTGTCACTTTGCATCAAAAGTGCTAAACCACTCCCATTTTACATGTCTTTGATAATTGGAGACAAGTTGGTACATAACTGTATGGTGGATAGCGGTGCAAGTAGTTCTGTTATGCCAAAACAAATTGCAAATCAATTGGGGTTGAAATACCAGCCCCTTGAGAAAGGTGTGCTTCAGTTAGATGGTACCACTGTTAATATTATAGGTGTGATCAGGCCTCACTCTACACACTTGCCCAAATGTTTCCATTTCCCAGGAGGTGTTTATTATAGACTTACCTCCTTATTTTGTCATGTGTTTGTCAAGAGAAATCACAACCAAGATAGGAGGATATTTATCCTCGAACTGGTCCCACATGTTTTTCAGGACCAGATATGGCACAAAAGTAACCCTAAAATCTGAATTGCTTTCAAATCATCACATAGAGCCTTATACACCAAGTGTTGTTAATGCAAATTGCATTATTTCTGACGATCCTGAGCTTGTAGCTGCTCAAGAGCTACAATTTGAAAGTATACCAAAGGTGTTGTTAAAGGAGTGGGCCTCAGAAAATGTTGTTGATGATCCTAAGGGACACATCCAAGAAACTGGTATGGGGATTTACATACTACATGAGCCTAAAACAACAATTCCAAATTTGGTAAAGGATGCAGAGCAGCAGATAGAACAATAAAAAGAGGTATGGAAAATGTATTTTGATGGCTCTAGGAATAAGAACGGATCTATTGGTGGTGGAATGTTGGTGTCTCCACAAGGTGAAAGATATTATTCTTCTTTCCGTTTTGCCTTCTCATGTACAAATAACACTGTTGAGTATTGTTGATGATGGTTTTGATGCAATCATAACAATTAGTTAAAATTCACATAAAATGAACCAAAACTGACTTGAAAGATATGAAGGAATCGGTTAAGATTCACTTAATCCCAAGTTTAATATGGTCAGGTCTTGACCTGTTGGGCAAATTCAGTTGGTCAATGTGAAGCTGTAATGTTCAAGGGACCTTACGTAGTTTAGGGTTTCTTATTGGTTTACTAGACTCAATCTATGCAAAAAAATTAATAAATGTCAATATGTTGTTCATCCCTTTTGCATAAAATATTACTATGTTGCAAAACTTTAAATAGTCTTCTTGAATTATTGCAGCCTTCTTCTCTTTATATTTATGAAAACTTGTCTACTTTCAAACCCTGTTGTTCATGCTTCTTCAAATATGAGACAAATTTCCTTCAAATTTCTATGTTTTGAGCTAAGTATTTTCAGATGGGTTGGGAAAAGTTAGAAAGATCTAATCTAAACTCCATTCAGTCTACCAAAGGATCTAATGGTTCTGTTATGCACTTTATAAGTATTGCAGCAAATTGATCAAATCCACAGACAAAAACCTTAAATGCAAGTTCTAAGCATTTTCACAAACATACACTTAAGATTGCAAGCTCTAAGAGAAAATGTTTCAAACACAATGAAGAGCAAGAAAACACTCAGAAGATAGATACAGAATTCTAGATTTAATTATATTAGAAACAGATAGTCATACAAGATTTACAATGTCTGAATGACTCTTAGTTCCATTGATCAAATTACAAAAAAACTTACAAGCTTTACAGATACAGTAAGGAAGCTAGATGCTCCACGCATTCCTTATTGCAGACACAGGCGACCTCCTTCTTCTACTTCTAAACTAAACTAAAATGTTGTTTTTACAAATTCTTGCTACTACAAATCTCTATGTAACCCCTGTGTAAAGTTTTTCAGTGCATCTAGGCACAATATATAGACTTTGATTGTCCTCAATACAGCCCAAAAAACCCTAATTTAAACCCTGGTTCAAACCTCTAGTTACAACAATAAATGCTGGTGAACCAGTTTCCCAAAATGCCTCTGAGTATACATCAAATTTGGGTGAAATATGCCCTTTTGAAACCCTAGCAGCTTAATAGTAACTTCTGTTTGTCTACTGTGATGATGTTTCAATTGCATTTTGTCTTCATCAATGAAGACCTTTAACTTCCTCACCCTTCATCCTTATCTTCCTCTGTTGTGAGATCAGATTTCCTCCCTTGTGATGTCACTGCCATCGAGCTTCAGCTACCTTCCTCAACTGCAAACCTGTAAAAAAAATGGATAAGCAATAAGTATTGTCCTTAAAAACCCTGCAAGAAGGAGAACGGCTGCCAAAAGTCGTGATTGTGTGAACATAGAAATCAGGCCCTAAATCTGTGGAAATTGCATTCAAAATGCTTATTTGGCACCCAAAACAGTCAAGTCAACCATCGTTGACCAAAAAAATATGCATTCAGGCCTCAAAATCAACCCCAAAACCCTAACACTTTGTCCCCTTTTCCGTCCATCAGCGTGAGATATGCCGTCGGCAAGTCCAAAAAATGATTGGCCGATGGCCATTGTTACACCGATGTCTCCTTTGTTATTCGGCATGCACTTTTTATTCATCGGTGCAACAATGAACCATCGGCGTGAGCGAGAAATTTCATTCTGATTGCTATTGTTTCGCTGATCACCATATATCGGCGTGACTCTCTTCTATTGGTGAAGGCCTAACACTTGACTCTGATTGTTGTTGTTTCACCGATAGCCATATATTGGCATGAGTCCCTTCTATCGGTGAGTCCAAAAAATGATTGGCCGATGCATACTGTTTGGTCGATGCCTTAGAATTCCCTCCTTCTATCAGGGTGACATTGCTTATTAGCGAGGCAATTTAGAACTTCATCGATCACTCAACTCTCTCCGATGTGACTTTTCTACTTTCTTTCCCTCGACGTGACATTGGATATCTCTCGCCAATCACTTTACTCTATCTTTCCATCAGTGTAACACAAGATATCGGTGAGGCCATTATTTTCTCCGTCGATTGTTAT
This sequence comes from Cunninghamia lanceolata, assembly GCA_027924645.1. Taxonomy (NCBI): domain Eukaryota; kingdom Viridiplantae; phylum Streptophyta; class Pinopsida; order Cupressales; family Cupressaceae; genus Cunninghamia; species Cunninghamia lanceolata. The sequence goes on along the minus strand of BSBN01000165.1, from coordinate 3,260,656 downwards.
TGTCTCATCGATGCCTTTTCTTTCCTTCTATCAGCGTAACATTGGACATCTCCCACTGATCACTTTGAATTCCTTTCTATTGGCGTAACACAGCCCATCGGCACGGCAATACAGAACTCCACCGATACCAAAAGTCACACTGAAATAAAAACACAAGCAACTCCCTGCACCATTGGCATGACCAAACTCTTCAGCGTGACACTATCATCCAACTCTGATAGGTAATGTTACACCGATGCTCTTTTTTCTTATTTCTTTCCATTGACGTAAGATTGCCTATCGGCGAGGCAAATCCAAACTTGGCCGATACTAAAAGCTATACCAATGAATGGTGGGACCCATGCACTGTTCACCTTGTATCTAACCTCATATACAAGGATTTTTCTTTGTTTAATAAACTCTTGGGTCCACGTTTGTATACTCTACCTTGTATGTTGCATTTGTATGTTTACTTGCCAAACATACAAAATGTGAGATACAAAGTAGATTTAGAACATCAATTTATTTTAACCTAAAATCACTTCAGGTCCACTTGTATGTATATTTCCAAACTTTCATCAAATGCATACAAGGAAAAAAGAAAATACAAATGGCCCTACATATGAAAGCGATATACAAGCCTGAATGTACATTTTACCAAAATGATCATAACTTGCAAAATATGGCAAATTTTAAGATGATTCAAAAAGCAACCCTAGCTCAATTTTTGCAAGGAATCCAACCATATCATGCCCTAGTACTAGAAATGCATTTTTTTCTCTATTTTTTTAACAAAGTTTGCAATCCTAACCCCTCTTTTCCCTTTACCACCAAGCAAAACAAAACACACAAAAGCAAAAGCAACAGCCACAACAAGGGTCCTCATTTTGCTAAGGAGTAAAATGGGGCATGTTGTGAACATCACAACAACTAGCAACCAAACAAAACAATTAAATTCAAAGAATTTAAGAAAACTAAATGAAATAAATCCATAACTTCCAACCATCTTTCCTGCAAATTATTATTCAACTTGAGACCTAAGGTATTCAATAAGGGTGTATGAATTTTCTTTTTCAGTTTAAGTATGAGCATGTGATTAATTATCCTCATCTTGAAGATCAGTTGAACAAACCAGTGACTGACATTAGCCTATGTAGTTGAGGATATTCCCTCATAGCCAACCAGATAGAGCCTTGCTTCCAGCGAGCGTCTATAGCCCTGACAAGGTTATCGTTACAATTCTCCTAAGTAGAGCCCCACTGCCAGCGAGCATCTATAGCCTCGGTAGAGTTACTTAGATGGCTTAATTTGGATTTTTAATATAATCCACTTTATTTATTTTTCATATTTTGTATTTATACTTTATTGATTTTTGATGCTTGATAGAACTTTCACAAGAAATAGCAATTTGTAACTTTATGATGCAAGGAGTGGGCACTTGCTGAAATTAAGCTAAGAATTGTAATGGTAGCAAGGGTGACCTCAGATTTTTCACCTAATATCTACACTGGTAGGTTTAACAAACCAATGATTTTAGGTGTGCCATCATGAGAAACCTTCTTAGAACTCTCAATCACTGTTATTGAATACTAAATTTCAAAAGTTAAACAACTCTCTACATTCATGACAGTCACAACAAGTTATGCATAAATTACAAATGATTAACCTGAATATTCTAATTTTATACTATTTTCAATGGTTATTAGCTTCCTCCTTAAGACTCTAAAGGAAAACAAAGATCCTTGTTGAGGAAACAATAAACAAACCAAAAAACAAACTGTACAAGAAAGACAAAAAGAAACAGAAAACAAAGCAAAGAAAACTGTACAGTACCTACACTATATTACACAAAATGGACTGCCCTTTACCTCAGGCCTGGAAGTAGTGTTTCAAATGTTGGCCATTAACTGGTAATGGCACATCTTCCCTTGTCAAGGTCTTGAGTCTAAATGTGTTGTCTCCTATTATTTCTGAGACTTGCAATGGGCCTAACCATAGTTTATCAAATTTTCCATGGCTCCCTTTCTTTTCATGTGCTTTGTCCCAGCACAGCACTAAGTCTGATATCCTAAATATCTTGACTCTTTCCCTCTTATCAAACCACCTCTTAACTACTACCTGGTGTTTTGCAAATTTCTCGATGGCTTGACCTCTTTTCTCATCTAATTGTAACATTTGTACTATCCTGGCTTCTCTATGATTATCAAAGCCTAAATACTCATTGGCAAACTTCTAGATTGGTATCCTCAGATTTACTGGAAGTATGGGATCAGTCCCATAAACTAAATGATTAGGTGTACTACCTAAAGTTGTTTTGAACTTGGTCCTATCTACCCACAGTGCATATTTTAACAAGGTATTCCACTCTCTAGGACTCTTTGCCATTAGCTTTTTGATTATATCTAATAAAATTTTGTTCGTAGACTCAGCTAATCCATTACCTTGAGGGTAATAATTTGAAGAAAACTTTAAAACAATCCTGTATTCAAATGCCCATTTAGAAAACTTTAAAGAAGAGAAAGTAGGGCCATTGTCACATACTAATGAATAGGGAGTTCCAAACCTAGTGATGATGTTTTCCTCAAGAAACTTGATAACTACCTTAGTTGTGGAGAATTTGCAACATGCGGCCTCAGTCTACCTTGTACAATAGTCCGTCACCATCAATATGAACTTGTGTCCTGCAGAAGATGGAGGATTGATGACTCCAATGAAATCCAGGCCCCATTGTGCAAATGGTCTTGATTCAATCACAAGCTGTAATGGGTTGGCCTGATTTCTTCCCTTATCTGCTGCAGTCTAACAGGTGTGGCAACTCTTAATGTGACTCTCTCTATATCTTTGAACATTGTGGGCCAGTAATAGCTCACCTTCAATATCTTGTGTGTTGTATCTAGATGGGAACCATGACCAGTTCCATACTTATCATGCAACTCTATCAACACTTTATCTGCTTCAGTTCTATTTAGACATCTCAAATAAATTCTATCATGGTTCTTCCTGAATAGAAGACCTCTTTGCACCATATATTTCTGCACTTTAATCTTCAAAGCTCTCCTCTGAGAAGATTTCATCCTATTTGGGTACTTTCCAATTATTAAAAAGGTGTTTAAATCATCATACCAGTCTGATGCATTCTGGGAATTCAATACATACTGTTGTTTTATCAAATCTAGATTTGTATTTGCTATTGTTTGTACCAATGCCTGCCCTCTGACCAGCTTCATGGGAATGATTTCTATGTGAAACTCTTGTAGCATGGTGATCCACTTGGCTCTCTTTTCTCTAGGTTTGTTCTGCATCAGCAACATCTTTACTGCTACGTCTGGCACTATGGCTTTGATCTGGCTGTGAAAAATATAATGCCTGATTTTTTTCATGGCCCTTATCAGTGCAAATGCTTGTCTCTCAATATCCAGATATCTTAATTGTGTGTCCTTCAGAGGCGCACTCATGAATGTGACGAGCCTTTCTTCATTGTCCTCACCTTTCTATGTCAAGGCAGCTGCGATTGAATGGGAGGATGCAAAGGAGTAGATGTAAAACATTTTGGTGTAGTCTAGGCTTGCCAATACAGGAGCATTAGAAATTGCCTCCTTGATATCTTCGAATGCAGCCCTAGCCATAGGCGTTCACTCCATCTGTGCATCTTTCTTCAACATGGCATTTAACAGTTGCACGATTTCTGCAAAACCCATGATAAACTTCCGAACAAAGTTAATCTTACCAAAAAATGATTTTAACTCTTTCCTATTGTTTGGTATTTGCAAATTTTTTATTGATTCTATTATATTTGGGTCAATCGATATTCCATCTTCAAAAATGACATGCCCTAGTAATTTACCTTCAGTAACTCCAAATGAACATTTTTTTGGATTAAGGGAAATTTCATACCTCTCACATCGCTTAAGTATTTTCCTGAGATCTTCAGTGTGAGTGGATGCATCCTTGGAATACATAGTCAAATCCTCCATATACATAACAATGCACTTACCTGATAACTGTTGTGTGGTTACACAACACGCCCCATTTTAACTTGGTAAAACAGGGACCCAACTTTTGTCTTAGCTTGTGTTGTCTGTTTTCTGGCGGTTTGGTAAAAATGAGTCAGGTGCATCATCATCATGATATTCGATAAGGTTGGTCATCATCATGAGGTCAGTTTGTCAAAGTTCATATTTTGTTTCTATGACCTCATATTTAGAAAGAGCTTGAAATTCCATGCAGGTTTGCCTTTTACATCACCTGAAAATTCGTCCATATGAGGGAGTTATGCACAGTCAAAGTTTTGGTCAAACCTGATATTCGCAAGAAGAGGGTCATATCTTATAAACTCAGTTTTGCTGTATGAAGAACATCATCATCATATTTGAAATGCCCCCCCCGATAATATCCTGAGGTTCAAATATCCGGACGTCAACTTTAAGTCATAGTAAGTTTTCCCCGTCGAGCGGTCTTTTGTATCGCGAAAGGTCATCATCATGATCTTGATCTATCACCCGATAAAAATCATGCAGTCCCAATATCCAGACGTCAATCTTAGGTGATAGTGTGTTTTACCCGTCAAATGACCTTATGCGCATCGTGAGCATCATGTTTTGAGTCAAACCCGATATTTCATAACAGAGAGCATCATGATATTTTTACATCGCCTGATATTATAATATCATGCTGATATTATAATATCCCCCTGCTTAGAAAATCCACCATCTGCATAATTTGCATGCGCATGTCAAAGTCCTAAAGGGTGATCATCATATATTCCATTCCTCAGTCATGTTGTCAAGATCATCATGATCTTGTTTGTCTACCTGACATTTCGTAATGTCCTCCTGCCGAGAAATATAACCTTTTAGCTAATATCCTGATGACGTCATCCCGATCTGATAAATGAAGAAGCAAATATCAGGATGACATCATCATCACATTTCTCCTTCGGCAGGATATTTTCCAAAACATGATCCGGTTCGCGAATATGACGATGACGTCATGTTCTAAGTTTAACAAAAGCCCCGGATATCTTGATGATCATCATCATCCTGATATTTCGAGAGGGTTACCTTGGCCGCAAAGGGGTCATATTACATTCACCACCTGATCATCTTCCTAAGGTGACCCGATATTACATTTATCCCCTGATCTTAACTAAACATGATGGTGACGTCATCTTTTGCATTTTAATGAAGCCCGAATATGATGATGACGTCACCATCATATTCCTTTCCTCAGCAGCAGGATCATATTTCATATCCTCCTATTTTCCTTCGACATGATGATGATGATGATGCCATTCTTTTCCCCAATATACAGAAGCGAAACATAACGGTTGCATCATCTGGACATTTGGAAGGGGGAGCATCATATTTCCAAAATATCATGCAGACGAAAGTTTTAAGTCTTGCTATCGGCCAAGTCTGGATTTTTCTCGCCGATAGAGCATGTCTTCCCGATGGATGGACATCATCATGATTTTTGGCGTCGGTATAACTGTTGCCTTCGGCCAAGTTTAAATTTGTCATCCTGACCGTGTGTAGTCACGCCGATACATGCATGATCATATTTGAACCCGATATACATGAAAATGGGCGGGAAAATGAACGATAGAAATTTAAAGACCCGATTGCATTTTCCAGTCAACGATGGTTGACCCGATGGTGTTTTGATGCTGTTTATGCATTTAGTGCATAATTTTCACTGATTTGAAGCTCGATTTGCCTATAGCTGCACATTTTGAGGCCTGTTTAATAAAACGTTTTACTTCCTGTTGTTTATCCACATGATGATGAACTAAATGTTTGTCTGTTTATTTGCAGGAAGTCATGATGCTATTTGAAGCTGATAATTACAAAGTTGCACATGGAGGCAACATGAACCAGAAATGAGGAGGATATTGTCAAGTATGCTGTTTGCCAGCTGGAGACCGAATCAAATCGAAGATGCTGGAATATTCTGTGCCAGCTGTACATTTTCCAACTGGCGAAGCATGTGCTTTTCATCTGGACGTTGATTATTATGAGAGGATCCTGATCCTTGGATCATTGTAACTGTTTCTGGCATTTGCTCTATATAAGAGCCAGAGCTTGTTAACAATAAAAAAGAGACATCGATACATCAATAGAGATAGACATTGGAATATCTGGCACATTAAGGCCAATTACTGTAGAATCAATTAGGAGATCGGATTACTGAGACTAATGAGGATAGAATTGTTGAAATGTCAAGGTTCTTTCTTCAGATCACTGTAAATGTACCTGTTCTTGAGCATACTGAATGGATATGAAGTTTCAGATTACATCCTGATTGTAAATTTTACGTAATCTTCATGTTGATTTCTGGATATGTACTGGTGAATGCTATGTTCAACTAGAAGCACTTTCATTTCATTACATGTTGTTGTCAACTTTTCCTTTGAAGATTTGCACTGGATCATGCAGATTTGTGGAATGTCCTGGTGAAGTATGATTTTAGTTTCCTTCTTTTCATTGCATGTATGGGAGCTTGTATGTGGATCAGTGATCTAAGTCAAGTAGTTTTGGGAATCTCATTCTTTAACCCTTTTCCTTTTTTTAATTTCATAAATTCATCACCATAACTGCAAATCATGATAAATAATAAGCAGAAACCAAGAAATATGCTGAAATCCCGTAGGTAACTGAAAATCCTTAGATATTTGAGTTAAATGCAGGTAGTATTGAAAATATCATGCAAAGAATTGTAAATACTGGTAGAAATCATGCAAATATCAGCCTGTAGGCACATTATTTGACTAAATTCACAGTGCAGAGGTAGAATTGTTGAAGATTTATGTAGAGCAGACATACAGAGCAGGATATTTGGAGGATTAATGATGAACTTTGCAGAAATACGTAAGGCCCCTAAATGGAAAATAGTAACACACATCAACCACTGAGTAACGTCAGTAGATTAAGACCTAATCAACGGAGACTTGGGATCATGAATTCTCTGAATTCATCGTATCTTTCAAGATGAGTAAAGGTTGTTGTGTAACTTTTATTCTATGTTTGTGAATGACTAACATCATCATCAACATAAATTGGCGGTAGAAGGAGGGCATGAGCTGTGAATTTTTGGATTTCTGCAAATATTGCATAAATATTTCAGCATTTCAGTTAAATGTCTGCAAATATCTCTTATCTAAGATGTTTTGGTTGTACCTTTGCCAAGATCTAGCCCAAAGCATCAAAGATTAGTTTGATTTTCTGGACTTTCAAGTTTTATTCTGAGATATGATGGATCTCCTTAAAATTTCAAAATACTAAAAAATTGAAAAATAGAGTCTCATTTTGATGGATGTATATGAAGGCAATTGTCAAATTAACATTCCTTTATTTCAGGAAACCTTGAGTAGGCAGCTTTACCCTCACAGTTTGTCTAACTTTGGTTTATCTACCTGTTGCAGGATACACCAGACTGTGGAACACAGCGAAATAAATTGTTTAACTTTCCTTACAAGGTTGGATTTATACTTGAAAGGACTAATATACTTCCAAGATGTGTTCAGGGTTGAAATTTTCCAGGAAAATGAGGAAATTCTGGAGCAACAAGCAGATGCAGCACCAGAAGTTATTAATTGTCCAGACACTGAAGTGGACCGATCTGAAGATTTTGAATTATACTTGTCTAGAAATATACAGTGTAGTCAAATATTAGGTTTACCCATTGATGATGTCTTGATTGAAAGCTGGAGCAGATTACATGATGAAGAGCATTCAGAGAGAGATTGCTATGCCTGCTTGATCATGTTGAAAAAGACTCTAGAAAATACAATAGCTGAATCAGTTCCAGAAGGTAATGAAGAGGAAACATCTTTCCTTGATTCATTCTATGGTGAGATTGATAGGAGTTCTCTGCTTCCTAATACAAGTAAGGATCAGTCAGTATGCAGGTATGAATCTTGTGAAAATTTTAGAGAAGAAATCACTCATCAGGATAATATTTTTGATTCTGATCCTAATACTTTTGATAAAGAAGATGAAACATCTTTCCTGGAGTCATTCTATGGTAAAGAGAAGTGTAAACAAATAGTAGAGCAATTTAAATTAATTGCTGATGATGAAGTTCCTATGATAGTAACTCAGGGAGTCATAGAAAATAAAATAAATGCTGATTTATTACCTGACTTCTTTGAATTAAATGATCAAGTGCAAGAATGTTGCAGGTTAATGGAACCAGATCCTTTACTAAATAGAAGATGTGAATTATTTAATGAACAATTCCTGAAAGATGAAGATGTAGAAGACTTTGGAGTTGTTGTGCATAATCAGACGTTACTCCAGAAATATTTTGAGAATGAAATAGGGAAGTCTTCTTATCAGTTGAATGCCAATTCTCCTTTACAGTCAAATGATTTAGAAATGATAAATTTCTGTATTTCAGGTTGTGATAATAAAGATACTTATTTAGATGCTGATGTGCAGGAAACTGAAGAAAATATTGAGAAGTTTCCTGAACTAGAAGATAAACTGAACATCCAGAATGAAGGGATAAGGCTGGATAAAGATGAAGAATTAATACATCAAGAGTCATACATCCTTCAATTTGAAGGGAGACCAGGCACTGAGCCAAGCAGTGAAAATATAATGACAAATGGAGGACCAATTGCCAATGAAGAAGCATGTCCAGCAAAATCAAAAATACACCAGGTTGTATTTCTCCTTTCCACAGTAAATGATGTTGAATACTATTTTGATTATGGAAATTCAGAAGATAAGACATGGATATGGATTAATCTTGAACATGATGAGCTTCTTCAGTTGCTCATCATCAAGAGTTGTTCTGTTGAATACAGTGAATTCAGAAGATCAGAATATTTTTCAGAATATAAAGATAAATTTGCTAGGTTGAGAACCATAACTAATACCCTAATGCTCCTGCACAATCAAAAGAAGTATGCAAATACAGGTGTCTTTGGGTCTTTTGCTATTTTTTGTTTGCCTAGTAGTGGTTTGTATATAATTCTGTAGGTTAGTTGTTTGTACAGTCTGCTTGTTTTGCTTTCTTGTTCTGTTTCTGTTGTTTCCTTTTTGTAGGTTAGTTGTTTGTATAGTGTTTCTTCTGTTTTGTGTTGTTTTGGTTGAGTTTTTGTTTTGGTAAGTCAAGATGATGCACTTCATCACCTAAGAAAATAACTAAATTGCTACGATTCAAGTGATGAGATCAGATTTAGATATAGATTGTAATTCATTCTGATAAATATTCATGATCAGGTTTTATAATATCTTTTCATCAGGTGCCTTTTCTTGTCCAAAGTGAATCAAACACAATGAAACACCTAACAGCCTTGGGCTTGTTGAAGATATGAGTATAGGTGTTAAGTGAAAAATCTAAAGGGACTCCCTTGCTACCAATACAATCTCCAACCTAAAGCTGCAAGTGACCATACCTTGTACACATGAGCTGACATGATGATATCAGATATATAAATAAGAAAATATATAAACAATAAACTTAGGCCATCTAAGTAACTCTACCAGGGCTATAGATGCCTGCTGGCAGTGGGGCTCTACTTAGGGAGATTGTATAGATAACCTTGCCGGGGCTATGGACACCTGCTGGCAGCAAGGCTCTATCCAGGTTGGCTATGAGGGATGATCTCCAACTATGTAGTTTAACACCAGTTACTTATATTTTCAACTTGCTTTCAAGATGAGGATAATTAATCATATGCACACACATGATCCTTTGTTAGCACTGTTACCTTGATGAAACTTTATCATTCAAAGATCATGATGATTTTACTTAGAAAGAATTAGAATACTATAGATGAATATGATCATATCACTTGAATCATTTGAATTTTGTTGTTTTCTTTGGTGGCAAATTGTTGTGTGGTTACACAACACGCCCCATTTTAACTTGGTAAAACAGGGACCCAACTTTTGTCTTGGCTTGTGTTGTCTGTTTTCTGGCGGTTTGGTAAAAATGAGTCAGGTGCATCATCATCATGATATTCGATAAGGTTGCTCATCATCATGAGGTCAGTTTGTCAAAGTTCATATTTTGTTTCTATGACCTCATATTTAGAAAGAGCTTGAAATTCCATGCAGGTTTGCCTTTTACATCACCTAAAAATTCGTCCATATGAGGGAGTTATGCACAGTCAAAGTTTTGGTCAAACCTGATATTCGCAAGAAGAGGGTCATATCTTATAAACTCAGTTTTGCTGTATGAAGAACATCATCATCATATTTGAAATGCCCCCCCCCGATAATATCCTAAGGTTCAAATATCCGGACGTCAACTTTAAGTCATAGTAAGTTTTCCCCGTCGAGCGGTCTTTTGTATCGCGAAAGGTCATCATCATGATCTTGATCTATCACCCGATAAAAATCATGCAGTCCCAATATCCAGACGTCAATCTTAGGTGATAGTGTGTTTTACCCGTCAAATGACCTTATGTGCATCGTGAGCATCATGTTTTGAGTCAAACCCGATATTTCATAACAGAGAGCATCATGATATTTTTACATCGCCTGATATTATAATATCATGCTGATATTATAATATCCCCCTGCTTAGAAAATCCACCATCTGCATAATTTGCATGCGCATGTCAAAGTCCTAAAGGGTGATCATCATATATTCCATTCCTCAGTCATGTTGCCAAGATCATCATGATCTTGTTTGTCTACCCGACATTTCGTAATGTCCTCCTGCCGAGAAATATAACCTTTTAGCTAATATCCTGATGACGTCATCCCGATCTGATAAACGAAGAAGCAAATATCAGGATGACATCATCATCACATTTCTCCTTCGGCAGGATATTTTCCAAAACATGATCTGGTTCGCGAATATGACGATGACGTCATGTTCTAAGTTTAACAAAAGCCCCAGATATCCTGATGATCATCATCATCCTGATATTTCGAGAGGGTTACCTTGGCCGCAAAGGGGTCATATTACATTCACCACCTGATCATCTTCCTAAGGTGACCCGATATTACATTTATCCCCTGATCTTAACTAAACATGACGGTGACGTCATCTTTTGCATTTTAATGAAGCCCGAATATGACGATGACGTCACCATCATATTCCTTTCCTCAGCAGCAGGATCATATTTCATATCCTCCTATTTTCCTTCGACATGATGATGATGATGATGCCATTCTTTTCCCCAATATACAGAAGCGAAACATAATGGTTGCATCATCTGGACATTCGGAAGGGGGAGCATCATATTTCCAAAATATCATGCAGACGAAAGTTTTAAGTCTTGCTATCGGCCAAGTCTGGATTTTTCTCGCCGATAGAGCATGTCTTCCCGATGGATGGACATCATCATGATTTTTGGCGTCGGTATAACTGTTGCCTTCAGCCAAGTTTAAATTTGTCATCCCGACCGTGTGTAGTCACGCCGATACATGCATGATCATATTTGAACCCGATATACATGAAAATGGGCGGGAAAATGAATGATAGAAATTTAAAGACCTGATTGCATTTTCCAGTCAACGATGGTTGACCTGATGGTGTTTTGATGCTATTTATGCATTTAGTGCATAATTTTCACTGATTTGAAGCTCGATTTGCCTGTAGCTGCACATTTTGAGGCCTATTTAATAAAACGTTTTACTTCCTGTTGTTTATCCACATGATGATGAACTGAATGTTTGTCTGTTTATTTGCAGGAAGTCATGATGATGTTTGAAGATGATAATTACAAAGTTGCACATGGAGGCAACATGAACCAGAAATGAGGAGGATATTGTCAAGTATGCTGTTTGCCAGCTGGAGACCGAATCAAATCGAAGATGCTGGAATATTCTGTGCCAGCTGTACATTTGCCAACTGGCGAAGCATGTGCTTTTCATCTGGACCGTTGATTATTATGAGAGGATCCTGATCCTTGGATCATTGTAACTGTTTCTGGCATTTGCTCTATATAAGAGCCAGAGCTTGTTAACAATAAAAAAGAGACATCGATACATCAATAGAGATAGACATTGGAATATCTGGCACATTAAGGCCAATTACTGTAGAATCAATTAGGAGATCGGATTACTGAGACTAATGAGGATAGAATTGTTGAAATGTCAAGGTTCTTTCTTCAGATCATTGTAAATGTACCTGTTCTTGAGCATACTGAATGGATATGAAGTTTCAGATTACATCTTGATTGTAAATTTTATGTAATCTTCATGTTGATTTCTGGATATGTACTGGTGAATGTTGTGTTCAACTAGAAGTGCTTTCATTTCATTACATGTTGTTGTCAACTTTTCCTTTGAAGATTTGCACTGGATCATGCAGATTTGTGGAATGTCCTGGTGAAGTATGATTTTAGTTTCCTTCTTTTCATTGCATGTATGGGAGCTTGTATGTGGATCAGTGATCTAAGTCAAGTAGTTTTGGGAATCTCATTCTTTAACCCTTTTCCTTTTTTTAATTTCATAAATTCATCACCATAACTGCAAATCATGATAAATAATAAGCAGCAACCAAGAAATATGCTAAAATCCCGTAGGTAACTGAAAATCCTTAGCATATTTGAGTTAAATGCAGGTACTATTGAAAATATCATGCAAAGAATTGTAAATACTGGTAGAAATCATGCAAATATCAGCCTGTAGGCACATTATTTGACTAAATTCACAGTACAGAGGTAGAATTGTTGAAGATTTATGCAGAGCAGACATACAGAGCAGGATATTTGGAGGATTAATGATAAACTTTGTAGAAATACGTAAGGCCCCTGAATGGAAAATAGCAACACACATCAATCACTGAGTAACGTCAGTAGATTAAGACCTAATCAACGGAGACTTGGGATCATGAATTCTCTGAATTCATCGTATCTTTCAAGATGAGTAAAGGTTGTTGTGTAACTTTTATTCTATGTTTGTGAATGACTAACATCATCATCAACAATAACACACAGGACGCAATGTCCATGGCTCTCTGAAAAGTGGCACCTGCATTGATCAGACCAAAAGGCATTCTTCATTCTTCTATATACGTAATTTCCCCATTTACAAGTGAAAGTAGTTTTTAATCAGTCATCCCTATCTATTAGAACCTAGTTATAACCCGAGAAACCATCTAGAAAAGATGTCATCTTTGCCCCGTTTACTGCTTGCAGCACTTCATCTATAGGAGGCAGAGGATAATTATCCTTTTCAGATGCTTTGTTCAAGTTCCTAAAATCTACGCACAACTGGATGTCTCCATTTTTCTTCCTTACTGGTACTAGGTTAGCTACCCAGACTGAATGTCTGACTGGAAAAATTATTCCAGTAGACAGCAATTTCTTTACTTCTTCAAAGATTAAAGGCTCTAGAATGGCATTTATAGGCCTTTGTTTCTGCCTAAATGGTTTAATCTATAGTCTTAAAGGTATTATGTGAGTTATGATGGATGTATCATAGGTTTTCAGGTCTTCATATGTCCATGCTATTGTTGGATCTAGGGCATACAACTGAGAGGGGGGGGGGTGAATCAGTTGTATAAAACTTCTTCTCATTCAAACACTTAACTCACTGTTGTTAGTTAGCAGCATATCAAATAATCATCCATGGAAGCATAATACATAAACACAAGAGCAGATAAGCATCAACACATTGAACACCAAGATTTTGACGTGGAAAACCCGGTTAAGGGAAAAACCACGGGGTGATTAACCCAAGAATTATTCTCTGTTAGAAGAATAAGGAAAAATGAATGGCACATGCCAATAAGGGCTCACTGCCCGAGCACACTGCTCACAAAGAGGCCCACTGCCTACAAGGAGACACACTGTCTACAAAGTGATGAAAATCACAGTCTTGAACTGGAGAATGACATCTCTACCATGTCCGGATCAGTTCCAATTAAGCCCAACAATCTCTGCTCTGCCTTTTTCACGTTTCTTCGCTATACCATGCTCATCCTTACACCACACTCTGAAATGGACTCACAAACCGTTATTTATACAAGACATCGACTTAGGAACAAACATCTAAGTCGGCAAACAACCATAGGAGTATCCGCAAGATGAATAACACATCCGGTTGGCCATCACAAGAACATTCGCAGGATGAACAACTCATCCGGTCGGCTACACAGAGCAAGAACTTCATCCGGAAGAATAACTTCAATTCCGGGCTCTACTATCAATGCGGACCAACAACAAAACCTAAACATGATCCAAGAACCTTCACAAGCCTGTCTGAATGTCTGGATACATCCGCACTTCCTCTGCTTACTGGGATCTCTCGTCTTCCTCATCCGGAACTTTAAGAACACAGTCTGTCGCCACTGTCACAATGCAAGAGGTACTTCTGGACCTCCAAATCATACACAAATCAGGATGATACATCATAAGGACATCCCAAACACTCCTTCCAATCCGCAGATTAGGATAATACAATTCCGGACCTCACCGGACCTTTTTGTGATCCTCTGTCACCTCCGGATACTTGCCGGACCCGGTTCTATACCGGCAGCCACAACTCCTTCAGATCTTCATGCGGACCTCTGAAATCTTAACTGTAGCATCTCAAGACTCATATCTACTAACCCTTTAATCCGCATCCTCCGGTTCTCATCCTATACAGTACATTTACCTTCTTCTCATCACTGTTCTTCACTGTTCCTGACTGAGACTAATTTTCTTAATATCCTCAGCACACAGCTCATCAAATCCTTCTTGTCAATGCAATATGAGTATGTTGACATCAATGAAAACACTGGATAACCTCATACTTGCAACAATCTCCCCCTTTGTCATTGATGGCAACATATGATGTGAAAAACCATTAAGACAAGAACTTGATCTTTTCATATGTCTTCTCTTCCTTTACTGCTCCCCCTTTGATCATCAACCACTTGTTTTTCACATGTCTTCTCTCCCCCTTTGACATCAATGGCAAAGGGCTCATACTTACAATTCTCATGCATCAGAATCATACTAGTTGCTCCCCCTTAGTTGCAGCTCCTCATTAGTCCGGATCACAAGATATGACTGTGATAGCCACCAGACTGATGCACAACAGTGCATCTTAGTTCATTACCGGAGGGGCCATGACCCCTAACTTCTCCCGGAGATATTCAAAGGAATCCTTGGGAAGGGGTTTTGTAAAGATATCTGCAATCTGATCCTTGGAGGGAACATACTCCAATCTGACTTCTTCCTTGTTTACTTGTTCTCTCAAAAAGTGAAATTTGATAGATATGTGCTTAGTCTTAGAATGCAATACCGGATTCTTGGAAATATTAATTGCACTTGAATTATCACAGAAAATTGTGATAGGCTCCTCATATTCAACTTTGATGTCTCTTAGCATCTACTTCATCCACAAGATTTGAGTGCAACTACCTGCTGCTGCAATGTATTCTGCTTCAGTTGTAGACAGAGATATTGCATCTTGTTTCTTGCTTAGCCAAGAAACTAATCTCTTCCCCAAAAAGAATGCTCCACCACTAGTGCTCTTCCGGTCATCCACATCTCCTGCCCAATCTGCATCTGTGTAAGCATGAAGAGAGAAATCTGGATCTCTAGGATACCATAGACCATACTCAACTGTTCCTTTCAAGTATCTAAAAATTCTTTTGATTGCCATAACATGAGATTCTCTAGGATCAGCCTGGAATCTTGCCACAAGACCAACAGCCTGCATTATATCTGGTCTAGTTTGAGTGAGATACAACAATCCACCAATCATTGATCTATACTTTGTCTGATCTGCCTTTGGAGAATCATCATTTTTGCTTAACTTACATCCGGTTGCCATAGGAGTGTTCATAGGCTTTGAGTCTTCCATACCAAATTTCTTTAACAATTCTTTCACATATTTGGTCGGAGAGATGAAGATCCCTTCTTTTGTTTGAGTAATTTGCAGACCCAAGAAGAAATTCATTTCACCAAGCATAGACATTTCAAACTCACTTTTCATCTGATTTGCAAAAGTTTTGCACATACTATCTCTTCCTCCAAAAATGATATCATCCACAAACACTTCAACAATTAGAATGTTTTCATGATCAATTTTGAAATATAAGTTACTGTCAGCAGTACCTTTGTTGAATCCAATCTGTACAAGATGCTTATCCAACCTTTCATACCATGCTCTTGGGGCTTGCTTCAATCCATACAAAGCTTTCTTCAACTTGCAGACCATATCATTATTATCAGACAATTGAAATCCATCCGGTTGTTCAATGTAGACTTCTTCTTCCAGATCACCATTTAGGAAGGCAGACTTGACATCCATCTGATATACCTTGAAGTCTTTGAAGGCAGCAAATGCAAGAAGTAATCTGACTACTTCAATTCTTGCTACCGGAGCAAAAGTCTCTTCAAAGTCAATTCCTTCTATTTGAGAGTAGCCTTTGCAGACCAATCTAGCTTTGTTTCTGATTACTTCACCAGCTTCATTTAGTTTGTTCCGGAAGACCCACTTGGTTCCAATTACATTCCTGTCTCTAGGTCTGGGAACAAGATCCCAAGTATGATTTTTCTCAATTTGCATCAGTTCATCTTCCATTGCTTTGGTCCAGTTTTCATCATTGCAGGCTTCATTTATTGTTTTAGGTTCAATCTTTGAAATCAGACAACATTCATTCTGATCTTGAGCAATATTCCTTCTAGTTTGTACACCTTTGCTTCTGTCACCTATGATCTGATCTTCAGAGTGATTCAGTCTTACATACCTTGGAATTTTGGGAGTATCCAGCACTGTTGTTTCTTGATCAACCTCATTCAAATCTAACTCTTCTTCCTGATTTACCGGATCAGGCTGACTCTGTCTCACCGGAGAGGATTGAGGTCCTTGAACACTGTCTTGGTCATCTTCATCAAACTCATAAAATCTTGAAGGCTTCTCAATTCCTTCATCAACCTTCACATTGGTACTTTCTATCATCTTCCTCAATCTCTTATTGTAACACCGGTATGCTTTGCTTTGAGTGGAGTAGCCCAAGAAAATTCCTTCATCACTTCTAGCATCAAACTTTCCTCGATCTTCATCTCTTTTAATATAACACTTGCTACCAAATACTCTGAAATATTTCACAGTAGGAGTGATGACAAACCAGAGTTCATAGGGGGTCTTACCGGTGTTGTTTCTGATTTGAACTCGATTGAGAGTGTAGACTGCAGTGCTGATAGCTTCTTTCCAAAACATTTGAGGAACATTTGCTTCCAACATCATTGTCCTAGCAGCTTCCTGGATGGTCCGGTTCTTTCTCTCAACTACTCCATTCTGCTGTGGAGTCTTAGGAGCAGACAACTGTCTCCTTATACCCTGTTTCTCACAAAAGTCAATGAATTCACCAGATGTAAATTCACCACCTCTATCAGACCTTAGACACTTTAGTTTCAATCCGGTTTGATTCTCCACCATAGCTTTGAAGATTTTGAACTTCTCAAAAGCTTCTGATTTTTCTTTTAGAAAGGTAACCCACATCATCCGGGAATGATCATCAATTAACAACATGAAATATCTATCACCTTGCAGACTCTTGATTCTTGTCGGACCACATAGATCAGTATGTACTAATTCCAATAATCCGGTAGAAGACTGATCTTTGCTTTTAAAAGAGACTCTGCTTTGTTTGCCTAACTGACATTCTTTACACACACTATTTGTAGGTTTTATCAACTTTGGAAGATCTCTCACAGCCTGAGTATTGCTTATTTTGATGATGTTATCAAAATTTACATGACACATTCTTCTATGCCATAACCAACTCTGATCAATTTGAACAAACAAACAACTTTTATTTGAACCAACCAGATGAAAGATGTTACCTTTTGTCTGAGTACCGGATGCAATTTCAGTTCCGGAGCTTGTAAAGATTCTGCATTTTCCATTCTTGAACCGGAGATCATAGCCTTTGTCCACTAACTGACCAACACTGAGAAGATTGTGCTTCAATCCTTCAACATACAGTACATTTCCTGTTTTGCTCTTACCATCAAAGGAAATAGTTCCCCTACCTCTGATTCTGCCAGCAGAATTGTCACCAAACTTTACCATTCCTCCTTCATATCTTTCCAAGTCTAAGAACTTATTCTTGTCACCAGTCATATGGTGAGAACATCCACTGTCAATAACCCAATCATCCTTTTCTTCCACTTGAGCAGCCAAGGCTTTTTCAACAACTTTGTGATTGACAGATTCAGAGAGCATGGAATCTTCTTCCTTGATGGCTATAAACACCCACTCATTTCCGGATTTGCTTCCTGGTTCTGATTCATCATCTGTTACTCCTTCATTGTCATCTTCTTCATGAACATAATAGCAATTCTTTTGAAACCTTTGTCTGTGAGTATTAGATCTTGCAGATCTCTCCGGACATCTTGAGGCAAAATGACCAATCTTATTGCAGTTGAAACACTTAAAGGGTAGTTTTCCTTCATACTTACCGGATCCTCTTGGCAGTCTCTTTGCAATGAGGGCTTCAAGTTGAGCTGTTTCTGCTTCTTCTTCTTCCATGTCTCTTCTTGCTTGATCATACCATGACATTTTCCTTGATGAGTTTTCACCCGGATCAAATCTCTGTTTGCCTTTCACATAGGCACTGGCTTTGAAAGCAGATTCAGTCTTGGGAGGATCATCTCCAAACTCGGTCATTTCAAATGCAGCTAGTTTGCCAGCCAGTTGTTCTCTTGTGACAGTTGTGTGGGCTCTGAATTCATCAATGGCAGCAACTTTGATTTTGTAGGCAGCAGGAAGGGATCTTAGGATTTTGCAGACAATCTCATTTTCATCTAAAGTTCCACCAGCATTTCTGATTCCACATACCAGCTCATTTACTCTTGGCATAAATGTAGTGATGTTTTCATCATCTCTCATTTTCAACCTTTCAAATTTCCCTTTCAGACTTTGCAACCTTGCACTTTTGACAAACTCATCTCCTTCATATAGAAGTTCCAATTTAGTTAGGATCTCATATGCAGTGGGTAGGTCAATGACATTCGAGAGATCTGAGTCATTCAATGCGCTTAGAAGAGCTTCCTTGGTCCGCAGATTGTTTTCAGCTTCTGTGATTTCATTCAGAGTTGTCGGACCACCTTGTGGAGGTACATATGGTTTTGAAATCATACCCAGGTATGCTTTTCCCATGCATTCCAAGTGACACTTCATGCGACCTTTCCAGAGAGTGAAGTTGGTTCCATCGAACTTCGGACTATCCTTCTTGTATGACGACATCCTGGATCTCCTCAAGCGGTTAAGCTCTTGTCAGAGGAACTTGGCTCTGATACCAATTGTTGGATCTAGGGCATACAACTGAGAGGGGGGGGGGGTGAATCAGTTGTATAAAACTTCTTCTCATTCAAACACTTAACTCACTGTTGTTAGTTAGCAGCATATCAAATAATCATCCATGGAAGCATAATACATAAACACAAGAGCAGATAAGCATCAACACATTGAACACCAAGATTTTGACGTGGAAAACCCAGTTAAGGGAAAAACCACGGGGTGATTAACCCAAGAATTATTCTCTGTTAGAAGAATAAGGAAAAATGAATGGCACATGCCAATAAGGGCTCACTGCCCGAGCACACTGCTCACAAAGAGGCCCACTGCCTACAAGGAGACACACTGTCTACAAAGTGATGAAAATCACAGTCTTGAACTGGAGAATGACATCTCTACCATGTCCAGATCAGTTCCAATTAAGCCCAACAATCTCTGCTCTGCCTTTTTCACGTTTCTTCGCTATACCATGCTCATCCTTACACCACACTCTGAAATGGACTCACAAACCGTTATTTATACAAGACATCGACTTAGGAACAAACATCTAAGTCGGCAAACAACCATAGGAGTATCCGCAAGATGAATAACACATCCGGTCGGCCATCACAAGAACATTCACAGGATGAACAACTCATCCGGTCGGCTACACAGAGCAAGAACTTCATCCGGAAGAATAACTTCAATTCCGGGCTCTACTATCAATGCAGACCAACAACAAAACCTAAACATGATCCAAGAACCTTCACAAGCCTGTCTGAATGTCCGGATACATCCGCACTTCCTCTGCTTACTGGGATCTCTCGTCTTCCTCATCCGGAACTTCAAGAACACAGTCTGTCGCCACTGTCACAATGCAAGAGGTACTTCCGGACCTCCAAATCATACACAAATCAGGATGATACATCATAAGGACATCCCAAACACTCCTTCCAATCCGCAGATTAGGATAATACAATTCCGGACCTCACCGGACCTTTTTGTGATCCTCTGTCACCTCCGGATACTTGCTGGACCCGGTTCTATACCGGCAGCCACAACTCCTTCAGATCTTCATGCGGACCTCTGAAATCTTAACTGTAGCATCTCAAGACTCATATCTACTAACCCTTTAATCCGCATCCTCCGGTTCTCATCCTATACAGTACATTTACCTTCTTCTCATCACTGTTCTTCACTGTTCCTGACTGAGACTAATTTTCTCAATATCCTCAGCACACAGCTCATCAAATCCTTCTTGTCAATGCAATATGAGTATGTTGACATCAATGACAACACTGGATAACCTCATACTTGCAACAGCTATTACGTGTTTGTATTCTTTCAAAATGTCTAAAATTTCATTTCTAATTTTCTCAGAGCAAGCCTTCCCAATCAACACATTTTGTGGATTTTGCTCTGTCCCTAAGTTGTGTAAATCACACTTACCCCCTCTTGTTTTGGGTAAGTCCTATCTTATTACTCCATCAAAGTCAAAAATATGTTCTAATTCAATTACCCCTTTGGGTAAGAAGTTGCTCTTCAAGTTGATTATATCCTCTTCGTCCCGTGTTATCTCAGGCCTTTCCTACTCATCAATGATTTGAGCCTCAAATACCTCATTGCAGGTCAGAAAATCAATAATTTGTTGATCCCCTCCAAATACCTGAAAATATGTAATGTTGTCTGGGATACTAGGAACATTAACTAGCTCAACAGCAAATCATCTCAATCCTGACAATGTCAAAGGTTCTAATGTGCTAGCTGCAACTGCTAGTGCATCTGGCCTATGGTTCAGCTCTCTAGGGATGTGCTCTATGTTGAAAGCATCAAATAAATCTATTAAACCCCATACTCTATGTCTGTAACAAATCATTTTCTTGTAGTTGCAAGCATATAGTTTCCTTACTTGTCTGACTACTAGTTCAGAGTCTGAAAATACCTTAATCATCTTCACCTTTTTCTTAACAGCCATGACAAGTCCCAAAATTAAGGCTTCATATTCAACAATATTGTTAGTACAAGAAAACTGCAGTCTATATGCTTCTAGGTATGACTTACCCTAAGGATTTATAAGTTCAACACCTGCACCTGCACCTTGTTTTGATTTGGACCCGTCACATTTTAATGTCCACATGTCATCTTTACTTTTCTGACCTTTTATCTTGGCATGCTTTTTCTCTTCTGTCACTTGTGAGGTACTAGTTTGTTTATTCATGGATATTTATGTTTGGTTAACTTGCATATGTGTATTTTCAGCTTGCAAATCAGAAAGACAACTACCCTTATCTTTTGTCCCTCTTCTAAATTTGAAATCAGAGCATCTACATCACCCTGAACGTATTTCTGTGGTTGATCAGGATTCATATTTTCTTCTTGTAACTCTACCCTCTTTATGGATTTTTTGTATTCATATTCAATGATGTCCTTGCACATTCCACAACTCTCCTCAGAATGTGGCCTATTGTGAACTCTACATCTATCCCTATATAGTTTACATTGGACTGGCAGATTTTGTTTAATGCATTCTTCCACCTCTTGTCTAATGGCATGAACAAATTTGTCCATTGCACTATTTTCTTCATCCGAAGAATTTCCATCAGACTCAATGAATAATGTTGTCTCCTTGCTTACACATTTTTCTCTAATGTTTAACATCATGATCTCTTCAATTTGCAGCCCATTGTTAGTAATTCTGTAAACACCAAGCTCAATAGCAGCATACAATATTTCATTCATTCGATTATACTCTGTTATCATATGTTTCATCCTGGGTTATGCCTCTATTCTAATCTGGTTTGGGACACCTCTCAAAGGTAGCCACATATGTGAAAAATCAGTAGCCATATATCTATTTAATGTCTTAGACCAATCCCTACTTAGCAACATTCCATAATTCATGGGTATGTCCACTATTTGAAATAAATTGACTTACCCAAGGTTCTGAAGCTAACTACGTCTGAATGTTCATCAATTCACCTATCACGCTAACCTCAGTCTTATCTAACTATGTGACAACCTTGGCAAATTTGGTGGGAGTTAGCTCGAGAGTTTTACATATCCCTAAGGGCATTACATTGGCTGATGCACTAGAATCTACCAAGCAGTTGTGTATGTTCTTCCCACACAATCTACAAGAAAGGGGGAGCATCCTTTTTATCAGCATACATTACTACATTTGTATTGGAAGGCTGCTCAACTTTCTTACTTTTCTCTTTAGGCGGTGAATCTCTATTAGGAACAATTATATTAGCAACCTCATCTGTTATGGGTGCATCCAGAGATTTTATAAAAGCATTCCCGATCCTTGGAGTTTTCAATAATTCATTCAGAGGTATACTGACCTTTATTTTCTTTATTTCTTCTGACAAGTAACTCATTAATCTTGTTGTTTCTATTGTTTCAGTTTTACTTGTTTGGGTCTTTTGTACTAATGTTCCACTGTTTGCATTAGCCTTAAGTATGGCAGGATTGTTGCTAGCGTTTTGATCTAGGGATGTATTGAAGTTGTTAGGAGGGATGGAAGTGGTGAAAGGCCCTCCCGGCCTAGTGTTGTTTATTAAATTGTAGGTGTGGTTTTTATTTGTCTGTTGAAAAGCCTGCACCTCTTTTGTTTCAGTTAATGCTTCATTTTCTATTTCAAAAGGAAACTGAAAAGCATTTAACACAAAGGCTAATTTAGGATAAATATTTTCACAAAAGTATGGTTCATCCTCTAACAATTCATCTTCCTTCTCTTCTGTAGTTGCAAAGGTAAAGGTTTCTAAAACTAAAGTTGTATCATACCCTGAGTGTACTACCTCATTACCCTTGGGAATAAGAAATTCAGAAGTAGGAGGCTACATGTCTATAGTAAAAATGCTGGCTGCTAAATGGAACTGTAGACAATCAAGCTCAACATGGGCATTGGTATTGTGAAATCTGCACCAGTTTTTCAGTAATGTATTGGCCATTTCGATGCCAGCCATTTGTTTTGCATCATGATTATCTATATTCTCAAAAGGAGAAGCTAGAGTACTATTGTTTGGTCCAGTGTTCCATGTTTTGGATGGCCTAGGCTGATTCTGATTCTTGCTATTATTACCCCAAGCCCTATTGTCTACCACTAGCCCTCTATTTTGCATTAGTTGCCCTTGGTTATGACCTTGATGCTGATTATAGTTTTGACTCTGATTTGAACATTAGCCCTGGCTATTATTTTGGGTATGGCTCTGATTATAGTTTTGATTGTAATACTGATTTTGATTTGAACTATAGTTTTGATTTTGGCCTTGGTTATAATTCTAATTTTGATTGTATCCTTGGTTACCTCTCCCATAGAGATTCTCATTTCTTAGTTTTGTTACTTCAGTGGTTAATCTTTTCAAATGTACAGTGATCTCTTTAATTTCTTTCCTCTCCTCTTGTGCTTTCACCACAGTTGTATCCCTAGGGCGTTGGAAGAAAGGCTGACCATTATTTTGACTGTTATTAGAAGTGTTACTCATGTAAGGAGCTATGGCTTGGATTGGGGTAGGACTGTACACAGGTGTGTAAGAAGGAACTAGATTTAATAATGGAGTGTGATGCATAAGGACTCCATTCCATGGTTGTGCCTGATTCTGCATCCTAAAATTTCCTCCATTAACAAATGGGCTACAAGTTGTGTGCCTCATCTCTTGGTTTACTGAGGTTGCTTCTTTATAGGCTTTGGATATTGAATCAATGTCAGGCTTCCTTTTGACAAACATGGCAGTTAAAGGATCTAAGGCTGCATAGTACATAACCAACAAGGTATCATCATCCACGGTGTAAGGGGCTACTAGCCTAGAGTAGGACTTTTGAAATCTGTCATTGAAATTATCAATCAACTCTCCCTCACCTCATTTTATAGTAGCCAATTTATGATACAAGATGCAAGGATCAATGGGTCCTCTAAATCTAGACATAAATGCTTCTTCCATAAGTGACCAGGAAGAAATGTAACCGTTGGGTAAGTTTACATACCAATTAGAGGCTTGTTCATTAAAAGTGTAGGGAAAAAATCTACACACAATGTCCTCGTGTTCTAATCTAGCCCTAAAGCATGCCTCCTTAAATATTCTAATGTGGTCTTTCGGATCTTGGTGTAACTGGTATTTGGGACATATCTTTTCTGGATTTTTGGGCATCTCATTATAATCATTGAAGTGTATGGGGGACTGGTCATTGAAATAAGCCATTGCAGGTGTCTGTTGCTAACTTGAACTTGTAGGAATACCTGGATTTATTGGTGGGATAGGATTTATAGGAGGATTAGGACCTCTAAGAGTACTTGAACCAAGATTTAAAGATCTAAATAGTGATCTGTCAGGACTTACAATATTACGAATGTTAAAAGGTGACCTAGGAGGTGTTCCAGATGAACTCCCTACTTGCGATATTTTAGGATTCCAAATCAAAGGGTTTTCACTTTGCCTTGTATCAGGTAGTTGCACAAAAATATCCCCTAAACTAGATCTAGACTTGGTCACTCTATCACTGTTATTAGCCAGTTTGAAACAAATCCTAACTCAAGTCAGGCCCTCCTTCTAGCGCCAGAAAAATTGTTGATGATGGTTTTGATGCAATCATAACAATTAGTTAAAATTCACATAAAATGAACCAAAACTGACTTGAAAGATATGAAGGAATCAGTTAAGATTCACTTAATCCCAAGTTTAATATGGTCAGGTCTTGACCTGTTGGGCAAATTCAGTTGGTCAATGTGAAGCTGTAATGTTCAAGGGGCCTTACGTAGTTTAGGGTTTCTTATTGGTTTACTGGACTCAAACTATGCAAAAAAATTAATAAATGTCAATATGTTGTTCATCCCTTTTGCATAAAATATTACTATGCTGCAAAACTTTAAATAGTCTTCTTGAATTATTGCAGCCTTCTTCTCTTTATATTTATGAAAACTTGTCTACTTTCAAACTCTGTTGTTCATGCTTCTTCAAATATGAGACAAATTTCCTTCAAATTTCTACGTTTTGAGCTAAGTATTTTCAGATGGGTTGGGAAAAATTAGAAAGATCTAATCTAAACTCCATTCATTCTACCAAAGGATCTAATGGTTCTGTAATGCAATTTATAAGTATTGCAGCAAATTGATCAAATCCATAGACAAAAACTTTAAATGTAAGTTCTGAGCATCTTCACAAACATACACTTAAGATTGCAAGCTCTAAGAGAAAATGTTTCAAACACAATGAAGAGCAAGAAAATACTCAGACGATAGATGTAGAATTCCATATTCAATTGTATTACAAATAGACAGTCATATAAGATTTACAATGTCTGAATGACTCTTAGTTTCATTGATCAAATTACAGAAAAACTTACAAGCTTTACAGATACAGTAAGGAAGCTAGATGTTCCACGCATTCCTTATTGCAGACACAGGCAACCTCCTTCTACTTCTAAACTAAACTAAAATATTGTTTTTACAAATTCTTGCTGCTACAAATCTTTATGTAGCCCATGTGTAAAGTTTTTTTGTGCATCCAGGCACAATATATAGACTTTGATTGTCCTCAATACAGCCCAAAAAACCCTAATTTAAACCCTAGTTCAAACCTCTAGTTACAACAATAAATGTTAGTGAACCAGTTTCCCAAAATACCTCTGAGTATACATCAAATTTGGGTGAAATATGCCCTTCTGAAACCCTAGTAGCTCAATAGTAACTTCTGTTTGTTTGCTGTGATGATGTTTCAACTACATTTTGTCTTCATCAATGAAGACCTTTGACTTCCTTGCCCTTCATCCTTATCTTCCTCTATTGTGAGATCAGATTTCCTCCCTCATGATGTCACCGCCATCAAGCTTCAGCTACCTTCCTCAACTACAAACCTGTAAAAAAATGGATAAGCAATAAGTATTGTCCTTAAAAACCCTGCAAGAAGGAGAACAGCTGCCAAAAGTTGCGACTGTGTGAATGTAGAAATCGAGACCTAAATCTATGGAAATCATGTTTGAAATGCTTATTTGGTGCCCAAAACAGTCAGGTCAACCATTGTTGACCAAAAAAATATGCATTCGGGCCTCAAAATCAACCCCAAACCCTAACACTTTGTCCCCTTTTCCACCCATTGGCGTGAGATATGCCGTTGGTGAGTCCAAACAATGATTGGCCGATGGCCATTGTTACGTCGATGTCTCCTTTGTTATTCGGCATGCACTTTTTATTCATCGGCGTAACAATGAACCGTCGACGTGAGCGAGAAATTTCATTCCGATTGCTATTGTTTCACTGATCGCCATATATCGGCATGACTCTCTTCTATCGGTGAAGGCCTAACATTTCACTCTAATCATTGTTGTTTCACCGATAGCCATATATCAGCGTGAGTCCCTTCTATCAGCGAGTCCAAAAAATGATTGGTCGATGCATACTATTTGGTCGATGCCTTAGAATTCCCTCCTTCTATCGGGGTGACATTGCCTATTGGCAAGGCAATTTAGAACTTCACCGATCACTCAACTCTCTCCAATGTGACTTTTCTACTTTCTTTCCCTCAACGTGACATTGGATATCTCCCACTGATCACTTTACTCTATCTTTTCATCGGTGTGACACAAGATATCGGTGAGGCCATTATTTTCTCCACCGATCGTTATTGTCTCATCGATGCCTTTTCTTTCCTTCTATCAGCATAACATTGGACATCTCCCGCCGATCACTTTGAATTCATTTCTATCGGCATAACACAGCCCATCAGCACGGCAATACAAAACTCCACCGATACCAAAAGTCACATTGAAAGCAAAACACAAGCAACTCCCCACACCATTAGCAGGACCAAACTCTTTGGCGTGACACTATCATCCAACTCCGATAGGTAATGTTACACCGATGCCCTTTTTTCTTATTTCTTTCCATCGGCGTAAGATTGCCTATCAGCAAGGCAAATCCAAACTTGGCCGATACTAAAAGCTATACTGATGAATGGTGGGACCCATGCACTGTTCACCTTGTATCTAACCTCATATACAAGGATTTTTCTTTGTTTAATAAACTCTCAGGTCTACGTTTGTATACTCTGCCTTGTATGTTACATTTGTATGTTTACCTGCCGAACATACAAAACGTGAGATACAAAGCAGATTTAGAACATCAATTTATTTTAACCTAAAACCACTTCGGGTCCACTTGTATGTATATTTCCAAACTTTCATCAAATGCATACAAGGAAAAAAGAAAATACAAACGACCCTGCATATGAAAGCGATATACAAGCCTGAATGTACATTTTACCAAAATGATCATAACTTGCAAAATATGGCAAATTTTAAGATGATTCAAAAAGCAACCCTAGCTCAATTTTTGCAAGGAATCCAACAATATCATGCCCTGGTACTGAAAATGCATTTTTTCTCTATTTTTTTAACAAAGGTTGCAATCCTAACCCCTCTTTTCCCTTTACCACCAAGCAAAACAAAACACACAAAAGCAAAAGCAACAGCCATAGCAGGGGTCCTCATTTTGCTAAGGAGTAAAATGGGGCATGTTGTGAACATCACAACAAGTATGAGGGATTGATCCAAGGTTTGCAATGGATGAGAAAGAGGAAAATTGGCTATTTGCAGGTCTATGGTGACAGTGAACTTATTGTAAATCAGGTGAGAGCGTTGCATGTTACAAAAAATGATGTTTTGAAATGCTACAAACATAGGGTATGGGACATGATTGAAGAGTTTAATGCTTTCAATCTGATCTCTATTCCATGAAATTAGAATTATCATGTAGATAGGTTAATTGCAATTGGGGCTTAGCTTGACATCCCCAGTGATATTCAAAGAGAAAAGGTGCAGCCTCATGTGAAAATAGTCGACAGGCCTTCTATCCCTGACAATAAAATTTATTGGCAGGTTTTTGAGAGTGATGAGTAGATCTTGTGGTTCCTATTAGAGGAGGATGAGTTTTCTATGATGAATCGGGATAAACTCAAACAACAATATGAGGATGGTCAAGTTATTCAGTTAAGGACAAACAAGCTGCCCAAGGGATTGGTAACCTTGGAATCTATTTTTGGGACTGACGATCAGCTAAAGAAGAGTAAAACTAGCATGCAGGTCAAAGAAGAACATTACGAGCAGCTAGAAATTTTCAAGGGTAAGCTTCTCAAAATAGGTAAAATCTATTCCCCTGAAGATAGGAAAGCCTTTATTGCTCTGTGTCAAGAGTTTGAAGATGTGTTTGCTTGGGATTATTCAGACCTAAAAGGGTTTGACCCTCATATTGCCCAGCATACCATAGAGTTAGAACCAGGTACTAAACCTATGAGGCAGAAGCAAAGACCTTTAAATCCAAAGCTTGAGCCTCTAATGATTAAAGAACTAACCAAACTGATTGAGGGAAAGATCATTTTCTTGATCAAGCATACTTCTTGGGTCTCTAACTTTGTCCTTGTCAGAAAAAAGAATGGGGAGATTAGACTGTGTGTCAACTTCAGAGACCTCAATAGAGCCTCCCTAAAAGATCACTACCCACTGCCCTCAATGGAGCAAATTCTGCAAGTGGTGGCTAGTTCTGAAAGATTCTCCTTGCTTGATGGATATTTTGGCTATAATCAAGTGTTAGTCAAGGAGGAAGATCAATTTAAAACTGCTTTTACTACCAAATGGGGCACCATGGCCTATAAAAGGATGCATTTTGGTCTCTAAAATGCTGGCTCTACTTTTCAGAGAGCTATGGATATGGCTTTTAGGGGTTTGTTGTATAAACTGGTGCTGGTGTATCTAGATAACATCACAGTTTTTTCTAAAAATGCATCTGAACATTTATCCCATCTAAGATAGGTATTTGAGAGATGCAAAGAGTTTGGGATATCTCTCAATCCCAGGAAATGCATCTTTGCTATGCATGAAGGCAAGCTGTTAGGGCACGTTGTGTTGAAGGAGGGCATTACCATTGATGCAGAAAGAGTAAAGGCTATTTTGGAGTTGCCTTTACCCAGTCATAAGAAGGGACTACAAAGTTTTATTGGCAGAATTAATTTTCTATGAAGATTTATACCTAATATTGCAAATCTATTGAAGCCTTTGACATCCATGTTAAAGAAGAATATAGTTTTTGGTTGGACAAAGGAGGCCAAACTCAGCTTCGAGTCCATAAAGGAGGCATTATCAACTGCACCAACTTTGGTAAATCCTAATTTCTCAAGGGATTTTATCTTGTATGCTTATGGCGGCCTGGATACAATCTCTGCAATTCTGGTACAGCAGCAGAGTGATGGCTTTGAATAACCAATCACTTTCTTTAGTCAAGGGTTGGAGGAGTATGAACAGAGGTATAGCTTCATCAAAAAATATGTCCTTACAGTGGTAAGGAGCCTCAAGAAGTTTCAACATCTGGTTTCTAATAACAAGATACATTTGATGGTTGCTCACCCTAGCATTAAAGAGTTCCTGTTAGCTAAAGATGTAAATGAGAAAAGGGTTGGTTGGATCACCAAGGTCATGGAATATGACATGGAGATTAAGATAACAAAGCTTGTCAGAGGTAGGGGACTCAGTGAACAACTTGCTGCCAGTCCTAAGAATGAAATAGAAAAAGAGGAGGATGTACTTCTGACCATTAAAGATGCACCTGTTAGGTCTCAAAAATGCAGGTTGCCAATCCTAAGAGGATGCCAAGCTCTATGTTTGGATTTGCAATGTTTTTGAACTAACTTGACGAAATCAACCTTCAAGGTTTGATGATTTCCTTCGCTTTAGGTCCTGCTATACCTAGGCGGGTGAACCTTGGGAAATTAAAGCAGACTAAATGTGAATGTATGGACTAATCAAATCTATCTACAATGGCATAGGATCTAGGATAGATGAAATGCTTGCTAACTAATTTTATGTTTAATGTCTAATGAGTAATTGGTAGAAATTGTATAAGCAATATCAAGGTAAAAGGTTTTAAATAATGAGTTGAATGAGACTAGTGCCTTGTTGGGTAACAGAGTTAATTTGAAGGACCAAGAGTAGTGGTTTCCTGATGGTAATAATTCTAATTGTTTGGCACAGTTTTAGTTTATAACTTGTATAAACGTGCAAGTAAATGACTGACAAACTCTTCTTGATAATCCAACCAAATAGAATCAGATATCTTATAATTCACCAGAAGGTATTTTAATCCTTACTTGAAGGAACCAAATGAAATGAATGGACAAGATTAACAGATAATATTTTACTGGAGATAGAATGGCAATCCAATTATATGGCCCTACTTAGTAATCCAAACTTAATACTTCCAAGCTACAGTAACTAAATCAGAAGGGTTTAATTCCTCAAATGGACACCAACCTATTTAATCGCACAGATACAACAAATGTGTATTGACAGATTAAATATATACTTGATACATTAATCTTAATATCAAAGAAATGCAGAAATGGAGACAGCCACACAATTGAATAATTTTAACAAACAACTGATACCAAAGTAGAACCACTGAATCAGGGAACTTCAAACTTCTTCTTCAAATAAAATATGCAACATAGTCATTTTGGAACATTTTATATATGATGTATATGAATATATTCTACTGCTGATGATCTCTCAGCATTGATTGTTTGAACTTATATAGATATTTCTATGAAGAGACATAACTCTTCAATAAGTTTTTTGGGAACTTAACAATCATTAACAACTATGACATAATCATGATTAGGCCTTATTCAGCCATAAGTAAACTTTAGCCAAGTGATCCAAGTAATTCTACTCACGATGAGAATCAGTAAGGTCAACAACACTTCTGGTAATTATATCAAGTGTGATCATGCTTTCCAATTGTTTGCAAACTTCTCTAGATGCAGAGGCTTTATCTTTCAGAGCTCCTGTGGCTTTGTGTAATATAATTTGACAATCAATAATCCATTCTTCTTTACTCTTCACCTCTCCATTGTCTTTAAATATCCTGGGCACTCCTACATTTGAGGCATCATTTCCTTCCTTAGCATCAGCTTTAAGTTTGTCATAGTAATTTTGGTGTTGTTTGAGCAATGCTCTTGCATCAGAGATATCTGTACTATCAGCAGCACTTCTGTTTTGTAGCTCAATCAATTTTTCTTGTATTCTCTTTTCAATTCTTTCATGTTCTTTAACTGCTTTATGATTCTCTGAGTAATTATCCCAAAATTGGTTTAACCACTGCACCATGTTTGCATACCTGCTCTGTAGTATTGTAACAAATGCATCCATCTGAATTTGTGTTGCCTGGTCAAGGGATAATACTTGAATACCCTGTGAGCTCTCACCTTGAGTTATTCTTTTTGTGGATTGGCCAAAAGTACCCTTAACAGCATCCTTCAAGTAATCATTTTCTTTTGTCAATCTTTCACAATTCAATTTGTATGCATCTCTCTCTTTGATCAACATTTGAGCTTGTGCTTTATTCAATTTTGCAACATTGATACCAATGTTTGCAGTAATTATAGGGTCAGTTTCCCCTGCTTTCAAAGTCATAACATGGCCAAAAGTCTTTTCAGTATCTATGATGGCCGTCTTCTTATGGGGAGGGTATAACGGCCATATCATCAAGGAATTTTCATCATTATTATATCTTGTTCCCATATATACTTCATTAACTCCTTCTGGAGTAAGCTTATACTTATCATCAGCACTTTTTAGAAAACTGTCAAAAACCAAAGCAGAATTTAAATCTAGACCAAGAAAAATCATAACCCTTGCATCCTAAGCAACTGTCTACCCTTGCTAGGTGTCATATCTTGCATCTCTTTATCTACTATTTCCTTTAGCATATCTAATAATTGCCTTTCATTATCAGCAGAAACATCATCCACTGACTCTCTGATCTCTTTCCCTTTGTATTTATACAAGAATGATTTAAATTCTTTTGATTGAATGAATTTATCATCTGAAATGAAAGAATCATAGGTTGTTTGGCGTGGCTCCTCATCAGTAGACCCCTCCTCATCATGTAGCACAACTGGAGGCTGATATTGTTGCATTTTCCTTTTGGACATTTCCACTGTTTTGTCTTGTGACTGCTCCTACCCTGTCAGCTCTTCATCTTCAGAGGATACAACCTCAATCTCTGCTATCTATTTTTTCTTTTCACTTAAATCCCTATTATACTTTTCTACCACCAATTCAACTTCAGCTTCTTCTAGATTTCTAATAACATCATCATGTGGATAATGTATGTGCATGTATCCACTGAGATTTTGTTTTCTTCTTGCAGAGTCAATAAAGCCTTTAGGGTCAAATCCTTTCCTCGCCTCAGTAGTCATCATGTTATAATGCATTAATTTATCCAAAATGAGATTGTAACCTTCTTTTGAAACCACAATAAAATCTCCAAAACATAAGGTGCTAGGCATAAATGATTGTTTATCATGTGAACTCAGATGCATCACATTTGAACAATGCATTTGCCTAAGTATCTCTAAATATGCAAGTCTGTCAGGGATAGTCTTAGGCAATATAAATGGAGTATCCTCAAATCCATAAACTCTGATCATAGTAGCATCCTCAAAGCAATACCAGTCTCCCCAATTATGAGTGACAGTAGGGGGGCCACCAAAATCTTTTGGTCTAAGGAATCTTTTTATTTTAGTTAAAATTGAATATTCACAGGGGTGGTTAAAATACCTATATAGCACTTTTACACAATGTTCTTCAAATTGAGCATAACTGGAGTGGGCATATCTACTATCCCAGATTCTGGTCCACATTTGTATGGGTATCTTTTCCCTTTTCTTATCTGTAGCAATAACTCGAAACTCACTTGGCCATAACCCTACTTCCTAGCCGTAATATAACACCATGTGCATAAGCATTGAATAATGCTCAAAAGAGCATGCTAGAGCACTGTTTTTTATTGCAGACAGACTAGAGTCCATTCTATTAGCAATATAAGAAGCATAATCAAACTGCCTTGCATTATGACACTGAATGTCAGAAGCTATGACCATTAGAGGAATAGTCATGAACTCGGCGACCTCTGAACCAAGGACTTGGCCTACAGAAAAATAGGTATACTATATATATGGTTCAAATATAGCTACATGAAAGGGAGGGCCATCATTTTCAATTAAGGGCATCACTTCTCCTTCAACCCTGGGCCTATGAATGGGCAACCTCCATCCATTGTAAGTTGTATCCATTCTCCAATACTCTTTATCCAGATCTTCATAAACAATAGGGACAGTGCATAAATCATCTAGATCAAACACCTCACAAATAGCATTTTTTGATAGATGCATAATTGGTTCTCCCTGTGGGTTGCAGATGGCTTTCAGGCTTGAATTGTAATGTCTATCAAGCAGTTGAAGGAGTTCCACATTCAAGAACACATTAGGCACAACTAGTTTTCCTAAATTCATGTGCCATGGGTTTGACACAGAAGCATTCCTAAACCTTCTATTATAGTGGAATCTGAAAAGCTCATATCCCTGAATTAGGGTCCAGATATCTCCCAGGCGTTTATGTTTATCTTCTAATCTCTCAACCTCTGCCCTAAGTTGAGCAGACCTTCTGGCCTTGGGAGTTGACCCAGGCAGTTGTTCAATCAAGTCCTGTTTGAGTTTTCTATCTTTTATTTTTTCCTCAGGGGTTTGTTCAGTTTTTTGTTTTTTGGACTTACTGGTTTCCCCTTGTGACTTTCTTCCTTTTCCCTTTCCCGGAGTTTCCATATTTAAAACTTTGGCAGAAAATTTAAACACAAGCTATATAGTATTTTGTATGTATGTACCTGTCGCTTGTTGGCTGGAATCGAAATCCTCTGCTTTTGCCTCAAGAGTTCATCTATATTCTCTTCTCAG
Organism: Cunninghamia lanceolata; assembly: GCA_027924645.1. Lineage (NCBI taxonomy): Eukaryota > Viridiplantae > Streptophyta > Pinopsida > Cupressales > Cupressaceae > Cunninghamia > Cunninghamia lanceolata. Next base: position 3,226,713 of record BSBN01000165.1, on the reverse strand, counting down.
ATGGCTTTGCAGTTATAATGATCATAAAGGATTTCATAGCCGTTTGTATTTAATTATCTCATCAATTGAATGTTCATCGCTGTGAAATGTCACATCGCCATAACTCCTCTTATCGGTATGATTTTTAAAATGTCTGGGTGACCTTAATGCTTTTATGGCATGAACAATCAATTGGCATGACCATTGGCAGGACCTGTTTCATCACCGTGTGATTTAGATTTCTCTCCGACGTAATGTGTCTTACCAATATAATTTGTTTATCGGGTAATTAACACTATCAGGATAACATAATTATGTTTCCCCGAGCTTTGTCGTCTCACTGATAGTCGTCTTTACTTTGGATCGGGATGACTTTGTTAATGTCTTGCCGCTAGAGTATCAACAAGTATGAATTTATTCTCATAGGAATGAAATATACTATCAAGATAGCTTTAAAAGGATAACCTGATCCCAATCATCTCCCCGATGGCCCTTTCGTATTCTTTATAGGACAAAGTATATTAAAGTGTCACCGACACCTTTTGATCACCGTGACTTGTAAATTGACAAGACCTAATTCCTTTGTCCCGATATGTCGAGTTATCCTGATAGATATGTGTATCACTGTGAGTCTCGCCGAAAGCTCTCTTATCGCCAAGACTTTGAGTATCGAAAACTTCTTTGTGTCTTATCTTGATAGTTTACTTCTTACCGATGGCTATTTGCTTCGTTGCTCCCGCAGGATGTTCGGTGAAACTCTTGCCGAAATACTTCATCGGTATGATATATATCGTCGGGAAAGCTTTTGAAGGATCCTCCGATGGTTATCAGTCATACTAATCGGAATGACTACTTGGTTCTCTTGCCAATGTAAGGTCATCGGTATTACTTATTCCATTGGTGACTTCCATAAATCTCCTTCCGATCTGCATTCTCACGCCGATGGTTATTTTTGAATGATTCCTTATGTATCGGTGTAAGAAAAACAACATCTTGCTGATGGATTGACCTTGAAGACATTTAGCACTGCTCATCTATAGACACCTTGAGAGATACATTAAATTTTTATCATGGTTTTTTGAGATATTTTTTTTAGAATTTGTTTAGAATATGATGGAGTGAGAAGACAGTAAAGTTTCAAAATTTTACTGTCCTAACAGTGGCTCTGTCTAAGATGTATACTTTCTGTGAGTATAACAAGGATCCAGATCTCCTGGGGAAGTAGACCACATATTTTATTTGTTTTGCGGTGAGGTTTTTATGAAAATGGGAAAAGGAAAGTAACAAATGATGGGGGACGGGAATGATTCCTAGACTATTGTGCATGGAATAAAATATTTTGAGAATTATTTGAGGGTTGTCCATGCATTGGCAACGCTCAATTCTCTTTGTACATGTTTATGAAAATAACTACTTCAAGTATTGCCCATGTACAGGTAATTCCTGCTCCTCTCCTGACATATTCTGTACATAGTAAGAATCATCACCTCCCTTGCCAGTGATAACGAAAGGACCCAACCATAAGGCTTCAAATTTTCCATGTTTTCCTTTGTCCTGACACCTTGCATTCCACATCAGTACCAGATCATTTATTTCAAACTTTCTATCTTTGGCCTTCTTGTCAAAGAGATATTTTACTTGTGATTGTAATTTAACATTCTGCCTCTGGGCTATTCTCCTTGTTTCATCAAGTTCTGCCAGCTGTTCCAATCTTTCCTCCATGGGTTCAGGAATATTCAAGTCTTCCTGAAGAATAAATTTGTATACTGGTATAAGATTTTCCAATGGTAATCTGGCTTGTGTCCCATACACCAACTCATAAGGAGATCTCCCAATTGCTCTTTTTATAGTAATCCTATCAGCCCATACTGCCATTCTTAATTTTGAATCCCAAGCCTTCTTGTTTCTATCCAACATTCTTTTTATGATTTTCAAGAGGCTTTTGTTACTTGATTCTGCTTGTCCATTGGCCTGTGGATGGTAGGGAGCAGCATAAGAAATAGTGATACCATGTGTACTACAAAATCCTTTGAATTCATCAGATCTAAAACACATCCCATTATCTATAATCAATCTTACTAGAGTACCAAATCTGCATATAATATTATCCATTAGAAAATTAATCACAACTTTACTTGTTGCCTGTTTCGTTGGGATCGCTTCCACCCATTTTGTAAAGTAGTCAGTAGCAACTAAAATCCATATATGCCCCCCACTTGATTTCTCTGAGATTTCACCTATAAAATAAATACCCCATTGATAAAATGGAGCCTCAACTTGCATAGGTTTTAAGGGTAGTGCTCCCTAATATTTTAACTTGCCTGAGAACTTCTGGCATGCTTCACACTTTCTAGTGTACTGGTATGAATCATTAAAAGCTTTAGGCCAATAGTATCCTACCCTCAGGATTTTGTGGGCTGTAGTTTTTGCTGAGAAATGACCTCCGCACATGCCTTCATGTAACTCCTTCATAATATGTTTTGACTAATATTCATCCAAGCATAATAGTAGAACCCCATCTCTATTTTTCCAATAAAGATCCCCACTGATGAGTACATATTTTGAAGCTTGTAGTTTGAGTGTCCTCCTTTTGTTATCATCATATCCTTCAGGACACTTCATATGTTTTAGATAATATATTATATCAGTATACCATGGAGTGTGTTCAATACTGGTACTTGCATCAACATTACATATCTGAGAAGCTTCTAGATTACTTTCAGCCATCAATTTGGCAAGACCCTGTCCTCTCAATAATTTAGTGATTTGGATTTCAATGTTGAATTCCTGAATCCTATTGATCCACCTACATCTCCTACCAATGACTTCAATTTGGATCAATACATCCTTCACTGCAGCATTAGGAACATATGCTATGATTTTAGCCCCCACCAAATATGGTCTAAAATTTTTAACTGCTTTTACCAATGCATATGCCTATTTTTCAATAATGTCATACTTCAATTCTACATTCTGGAGGGACTTGCTGAAGAAAGAGATAGGTTGTTCATATCCATCATTGTTTTTTTGTAATAACACTGCTGCAACTGTATGATAGGAAGCAAATGAGAACAATTGGAATGATTTACTGAAGTCAGGGGATACTAAGACTGGGGCTTGCTTGATTGCCTTCTTAATATTGCCAAATGCTTCTAATGTTTCTGTTGTCCACTTTATTTCTGAGTTCTTCTTCAGCATTTTTGATATAGGACAAACAATTTCTGCAAAATTTGGTATAAATCTTCTAACAAAATTTATTTGGCCAAAAAATGATTGTATGGCTTTTACATTTTTTGGAATAGGGAGCTGATCAATTTCTTTTACCCTTTCAGGATCTATTTTGACTCCTTCCTTCGAGACTATATGGCCAAGCAATTTTCCTTCTGTTACTGCAAAATGGCATTTTTTAGGATTTAATGATATCCCATATTCTAGGGCTTTGATAAATACTTGTTCTAAGTGTGTGCAATGATCTTCAGCCCTTTTTGAATATGCTGTTAAGTCATCTTGATATACTATCATAATCTTATTAATCAACTTAGCAAAAGCCACATCCATTGCTCTTTGGAATGTTGCTCTAGCATTAGTTAACTCGAATGGCATTCTCAAATATACATATGTTCCCCACAGAGTAGTGAATGCAGTCTTAAATTGTTCTGATTCCTTGACTTTTACCTGATTGTAACCTGAAAAGCCATCCATCATCGATAATAATTCACATCCAGTGACCTTCTATAGTATTGCCTCCATATTGGGGAGAGGATAATTATCTTTGAGAGAAGATTTATTCAAGTTTCTGAAATCTACACAGTCTAATATCACCATTCTTTTTCCTCACAGGTACTAAATTTGAAACCCAAGAAGAATGTCTAATAGGTTTAATTATAGCTCCATCCCTTAACTTCATAAGTTCCTCTAGCATCTTAGGGGCTAAAGTAGGATTGATTGGCCTCTCTTTCTACCTGAATGGTTTAGCATCTGGTTTCAGTGGTATCTCATGTTGAAATAGATCCTCTCTATATGCCTTTAAATCATCATATGACCAAGCAAATACATGCCTGAACTTCCTAAGTAGGTTGATGATTCTGCTTCTGATTTTTGGGTCAAGATTCTTTCCAATATACACATTCTTTGGGGCTGTTTGTGTCCCCAAATTGATTTCCTCAAAGTCCTTAGGTATCACAGGTGTGTCTTTCTTTTTATATCTATCATGCCCATCAAATGCCTTTTCTAATGCAATAAGTCCCTTGGGTATCTTATTCATCTTCAATTGAACTACCTCTAGGCCAAAAAGGGTTTCCTTCCCATCATGTTCCTCCAGAAATGCACTGAAATCAATTTTTTGATTTTCATAATAATCGGCACAATGTAAGAATTTGATTATATCAGCGTCGTCGTTAAATACTTGCCAGTTCTGTATATTATCAAGGATAGTGGGTCTAGTTTTAAATTCAACTTCTGTAATCCCTCCTAGTGTGACATCATCTCTCTTTAATGCAATATTTGCTAAAAAGTCTGCCATAATGTTTTTAGACCTATCAACCCAGCTGATTGAAAAGGCATCAAATAATTCAACACTATCCCAAACTGCATTTGTGTACTGTCTTAATCTTTTATTTTTAGATAAATATTTTTCTCTTACTTGGGAGATGACTAGTTCAGAATCACCATAGACAGCTAACTTTTTTATTTTGTGTTTAGTGGCTATGTTTAGGCCAATGAGCAGGGCTTCATACTCAGCTACATTATTTGTGCATTCAAATGTCAATAGGAAAGAGTATTTGAAAGTTTTACCTCCTGGTGAAATGAAAATTACTCCAGCCCCATATCCTATTTTGCTGCATGCACCATCAAAATACATTTTCCACAGATCATTTTCTTCTTTCATAGATTCAGTGTGTATTGGATCAATATTATGCAATTCTGGTGTAGTTTCTCCAACTTTGAAAACTCCTAAATCTGTATCACAAAAGAAATTTATCTGATGCCGATCCATTCTTTCTATAATATTGTCATACCTTGGCTCTCTGCACAACTTGATTTCCTTGCCACCTAGTGGTATGGTGGCATATGATAGATCTAATTGAACATTGCCTCCTGCCATTGCAGCCCATTGCCTTGATAGAAGCATTCCATAATACGGTGGGATATCAACCACAGTGATGTCAATGTTATAAGTTACTTCAGGGTGTGAGGCAAGTTTTATCTCTACATCTTTCATAATACCAACTACTGGAATAGATCTATTATCCATTGCATAACACTGACCATATGTAGTATCAACCCACATTCCCAATTCTTTGATAACTGCTATAGGCATGATATTCATAGCAGCACCTAAATCAATCATACAATTCCTGACTATCCTGTTCTTGATTACTAGTGTAGTATAGAATGGGTCCACCTGTGAGGGATTTTTTGTAAGTGTGTCACCAAGGTATACCTTAGGCATCTTAAAATTTTCTTGATGCACATTATTTGTTATTTTTTCAAATCCTTTATGTTTTGGATTTGGTGTATCAGAAATCATCTTGACAACTGTACTCCTATATTTATCTATTTTCATCATCTCTAGGAGTGGGACTGATATCTTCATTTGAGACACTGCATGTGCAATGTCAAAAGAATGGGCTATGATCTGGTCATTCTTTTTTGTTTTTGTGTTCTCTTTTTCTTGGTTTTCTTTCATTTTATTTTTATCCCCCTTTTCTGGTTCTTTGGATGATGATTTTGTATTATTCCCTTTGTTATTCTGGTCTTTTATAAATACACTCCCAGGACTTCCTTGCCCAACATTTGTTGTTCTATTCCTTAAGTTATAAGTGTTTCGAGTTTGAGCCACTGTAGCCACTGTGAGAGTTTCTCTTTCATCCTCAGTAGGTTTTCTCCATTGACCATATGACTTGTTGTTACAACTATCTTCTTGGTCTGAGAATACCTCTTGTTCTCCCATGTTGATATGATACTTTTGGTTCCCTACATCATACTCATATCCTTCTTCTTCTGAAGAAGAGTAATCTTCTGTCACCACACATGGTGTATCCTGCATCATATTGATGGTGTGATTATCCCTATTATAATTGTATAGCATTTCCTCTTGCTATATTGATTTAGCTACCTCACAGTATTTAGGTAAATGTGGTAAATTACATACAAAACACCAAGGTTTATTTTCTGCCATATGTGCCATGTTTCTCTTCAGGGGATCAGGAGTATCTTTTCCATATGGTTGCTTTCTGCTATTATCGATAGGTCTTCCATCCTTCCAATTTGTATTGTAGGGCATATCATGTAACCTAGGTCTTTCATGCCTATGCTGACCCTCTGGTTTAGTCTGTTGAACATTTGGATTCTGAAGATTTCTATGATTATCCCTCTTACTGACCATTCCTGTAGCCTTCCTATTATTTTCAATAGTTATGGCCACTTTCTGTGCTTCGGCCAAGGTTGCAGGACACCTGTTTCTAAGTTCGTATCCTGTTTTGGGGTCAAATGCTTTCATATAGATACTCAGTGATGCCTGGTCAGATAACTTGGCTCCATGTGGTACCTTATTATGTAACTTGGAAAACTTCAAGTTGAAATCAAATACTAACTCATTTTGATACTTCTGTATACTTATTAATTCATGTAATGCAAAATCAGGAGCATATTGGTTACCATACTGATCCTTAAACTGGTTATGGAAATCAGTTATTGAATTGATTGATGCATCAGGCAAGCTATTAAACCAATCTCTGGCATCTTCAGTGAGGGACATCATGAATAACCTCATTCTAATATCTTCCCAACCCATACCAATATCCTGTACAAAAGCATTAAAACTTCTGATATGATCTGCCGCAAATATTGCATTGTTTCCAGTAAACTTGGGAACCATATTCCTCCAAGTACTATCCATAGGATATGGATACAACTGATATCCAGTTAAATCAAATTGACTACATAAATTTGCAAGGTTTTGAGGTGGGAAGTTCAAAGGTGGTGGATTGGGATAATAATTATATCCACCTGGTGGCTGATGATATGCATATTGTTGATGTTGGTTCATGTGGGGATTTGTGTAATGGTTTTGTGGTCTATAATATTGTTGACCAGGGGGTGGGTAAGTATTTGCTATATGTTGAGATGTATTACATATAGGAGGTGGTCTAGGGTTTTGGGGAATAGTATTCTGATGACTTCTGGATGCATGTGACTTTTGAACACCACCTGTATTTTGTTGTGTATTTCTTGAGATATTCCCTCTATGCGGAGGTACATATTTTGGGGGAGCTATTTTGGCTTTACTTTTCCTCTCTTGAATTTCTTGCTGCAACAACTCTCTCTCTTCCTGTATCTTGTACCTTTCAAGTTCTTTCCGGAGCATGAGTATTTCCTATTGCTCTTCACTCATGTCTTTTAAATTCTCTGCATTGTTATTTATTTCCTGATATTTTGGATTATCATTCATTCCCTGGTTTGAAAATTCATAACCCATCTCTTCTCCCTGATGTAATGACATCTTGAAGTCATGTTCAGATTGGTTTTGATCAATATCCCTCATAATCTTTGCATCATAATCATGCTGTTCTTGAGGAGTGGGTCTATACCTTGCTAAAATATCATCAGTTGCTCCACTGAGGTTCTCATTTGAATCATGCAGAGGTGTGAATTTGTTGTGAATTGAAATATTTTGTTCTAAATCATTCTCTTAGATATCCAGCTTATTATCTTGGTGGGAATATTTTGAATTCCCATTTCTTTTGGAAATGTTTCTAAGTGGTGGAGATGACTGCAAATTTCTACCTTCCATCTTGGATCTCCTACCATCCATTTGATATTGAATTCTTTGTTATAATTGTAACTAGAGTTGTCACCTATTTATTAAATAGGAAAAGTTTATATTTTATCTGTAGGGTTCTTGTCACCAGCAGAGTTACCAAATTAAATTTTCTGAAATGACTCTATGGAAGAAAGGATTAATTTCTAAGGTCTTTTACTAAGTCCCTAGTAGAGTCACCAATTTGTTAGGTCTCAAAAATGCAGGTTGCCAATCCTAAGAGGATGCCAAGCTCTATGTTTGGATTTGCAACGTTTTTGAACTAACTTGATGAAATCAACCTTCAAGGTTTGATGATTTCCTTCGCTTTAGGTCCTGCTATACCTAGGCGGGTGAACCTTGGGAAATTAAAGCAGACTAAATGTGAATGTATGGACTACTCAAATCTATCTACAATGGCATAGGATGTAGGATAGATGAAATGCTTGCTAAATAATTTTATGTTTAATGTCTAATGAGTAATTGGTAGAAATTGTATAAGCAATGTCAAGGTAAAAGGTTTTAAATAATGAGTTGAATGAGACTAGTACCTTGTTGGGTAACAGAGTCAATTTGAAGGACCAAGAGTAGTGGTTTCCTGATGGTAATAATTCTAATTGTTTGGCACAGTTTTAGTTTATAACTTGTATAAACATGCAAGTAAATGACTGACAAACTCTTCTTGATAATCCAACCAAATAGAATCAGATATCTTATAATTCACCAGAAGGTATTTTAATCCTTACTTGAAGGAACCAAATGAAATGAATGGACAAGATTAACAGATAATATTTTACTGGAGACAGAATGGCAATCTAATTATATGGCCCTACTTAGTAATCCAAACTTAATACTTCCAAGCTACTGTAACTAAATTAGAAGGGTTTAATTCCTCAAATGGACACCAACCTATTTAATCACAGAGATACAGCAAATGTGTATTGACAGATTAAATATATACTTGATACATTAATCTGAATATCAAGGAAATGCAGAAATGGAGACAGCCACACAATTGAATAATTTTAACAAACAATTGATACCAAAGTAGAACCACTGAATCAGGGAACTTCAAACTTCTTCTTCAAATAAAATATGCAACATAGTCATTTTGGAACATTTTATATATGATGTATATGAATATATTCTACTGCTGATGATCTCTCAGCATCGATTGTTTGAACTTATATAGATATTTCTATGAAGAGACATAACTCTTCAATAAGTTTTTTGGGAACTTAACAATCATTAACAACTATGACATAATCATGATTAGGCCTTATTCAGCCATAAGTAAACTTTAGCCAAGTGATCCAAGTAATCCTGCTCACGATGAGAATTAGTAAGGTCAACAACACTTCTGGTAATTATATCAAGTGTGATCATGCTTTCCAATTGTTTGCAAACTTCTCTAGATGCAGAGGCTTTGTCTTTCAAAGCTCATGTGGCTTTGTGTAATATAATTTCACAATCAATAATCCATTCTTCTTTACTCTTCACCTCTCCATTGTCTGTAAATATCCTGGGCACTCCTGCATTCGAGGCATCATTTCCTTCCTTAGCATCAGCTTTAAGTTTGTCATAGTAATTTTGGTGCTGTTTGAGCAATGCTCTTGCATTAGAGATATCTGTACTATCAGCAGCACTTCTATTTTGTAGCTCAATCAATTTTTCTTGTATTCTCTTTTCAAGTCTTTCATGTTCTTTAACTGCTTTATGATTCTCTGAGTAATTATCCCAAAACTGGTTTAACCACCGCACCATGTTTGCATACCTGCTCTGTAGTATTGTAACAAATGTATCCATCTGAATTTGTGTTGCCTGGTTAGGGGATAATACTTGAATACCCTGTGAGCTCTCACCTTGAGTTATTCTTTTTGTGGATTGGACAAAAGTACTCTTAACAGCATCCTTCAAGTAATCATTTTCTTTTGTCAATCTTTCACAATTCAATTTGTATGCATCTCTCTCTTTGATCAACATTTGAGCTTGTGCTTTATTCAATTTTGCAACATTGATACCAATGTCTATAGTAATTATAGGGTCAGTTTCCCCTGCTTTCAAAGTCATAACATGGCCAAAAGTCTTTTTAGTATCTATGATGGCCGTCTTCTTATGGGGAGGGTATAACGCCCATATCATCAAGGAATTTTCATCATTATTATATCTTGTTCCCATATATACTTCATTAACTCCTTCTGGAGTAAGCTTATACTTATCATCAGCACTTTTTAGAAAACTGTCAAAAACCAAAGCAGAATTTAAATCTAGACCAAGAAAAATCATAACCCTTGCATCCTTAAGCAACTGTCTACCCTTGCTAGGTGTCATCTCTTACATCTGTTTATCTACTATTTCCTTTAGCATATCTAATAATTGCCTTTCATTATCAGCAGAAACATCATCTAATGACTCTCTGATCTCTTTCCCTTTGTATTTATACAAGAATGATTTAAATTCTTTTGATTGAATGACTTTATCATCTGAAATGAAAGAATCATAGGCTGTTTGGCGTGGATCCTCATCAGCAGACCCCTCCTCATCATGTAGCACAACTGGAGGCTGATATTGTTGCATTTTCCTTTTGGACATTTCCACTGTTTTGTCTTGTGACTGCTCCTACCCTGTCAGCTCTTCATCTTCAGAGGATACAACCTCAATCTCTGCTATCTATTTTTTCTTTTCACTTAAATCCCTATTATACTTTTCTACCACCAATTCTACTTCAGCTTCTTCTAGATTTCTAATAACATCATCATGTGGATAATGTATGTGCATGTATCCACTGAGATTTTGTTTCCTTCTTGCAGAGTCAATAAAGCCTTCAGGGTCAAATCCTTTCCTCGCCTCAGTAGTCATCATGTTATAATGAATTAATTTATCCAAAATGAGATTGTAACTTTCTTTTGAAACCACAGTAAAATCTCCAAAACATAAGGTGCTGGGCATAAATGATTGTTTATCATGTGAACTCAGATGCATCACATTTGAATAATGCATTTGCCTAATTATCTCTAAATATGCAAGTCTGTTAGGGACAGTCTCAGGCAATATGAATGGAGTATCCTCAAATCCATAAACTCTGATCATAGTAGCATCCTCAAAGCAATACCAGTCTCCCCAATTATGAGTGACAGTAGGGGGGCCACCAAAATCTTTTGGTCTGAGGAATCTTTTTATTTCAGTTGAAATTGAATATTCACAGGGGTGGTTAAAATACCTATACAACACTTTTACACAATGTTCTTCAAATTGAGCATAGCTGGAGTGGGCATATCTACTATCCCAGATTCTGGTCCACATTTGTATCGGTATCTTTTCCCCTTTCTTATCTACAGCAATAACTGGAAACTCACTTGGCCATAACCCTACTTCCTGGCCGTAATATAACACCATGTCCATAAGCATTGAATAATGCTCAAAAGAGCATGCTGGAGCACTATTTTTTATTGCAGACAGACCAGAGTCCATTCTATTAGCAATATAAGAAGCATAATCAAACTGCCTTGCATTATGACACTGAATGTCAGAAGCTATGACCATTAGAGGAATAGTCATGAACTCAGGGACCTCTCAACCAAGGACTTAGCCTATAGAAAAATAGGTATACTATATATATGGTTCAAATATAGCTACATGAAAGGGACGGCCATCATTTTCAGTTAAGGGCATCACTTCTCCTTCAACCCTGGGCCTATGAATGGGCAACCTCCATCCATTGTAAGTTGTATCCATTCTCCAATACTCTTTATCTAGATCTTCATAAACAATAGGGATAGTGCATAAATCATCTAGATCAAACACCTCACAAATAGCATTTTTTGACAGATGTACAATTGGTTCTCCCTGTGGGTTGCAGATGGCTTTCAGGCTTGAATTGTAATGTCTGGCAAGCAGTTGAAGGAGTTCCACATTCAAGAATACATTAGGCACAACCAGTTTTCCTAAATTCATGTGCCATGGGTTTGACACAGGAGCATTCCTAAACCTTCTATTATAGTGGAATCTAAAAAGCTCATATCCCTGAATTGGGGTCCAGATATATCCCAGGCATTTATGTTTATCTTCTAATCTCTCAACCTCTGCCCTGAGTTGAGTAGACCTTCTGGCCTTGGGATTTGACCCAGGCAGTTGGTCAATCAAGTCATGGTTGAGTTTTCTATCTTTTACTTTTTCCTCAGGGGTTTATTTAGTTTTTTGTCTTTTGGACTTACTGGTTTCCCCTTGTGACTTTCTTCCTTTTCCCTTTCCCAGAGTTTCCATATTTAAAACTTCAGCAGAAAATTTAAACACAAGCTATACAGTATTATGTATGTATGTACCTGTCGCTTGTTGGCTGGAATCAAAATCCTCCGCTTTTTCCTCAAGAGTTCCTCTGTATTCTCTTCTCAGACGACTTTGCAGTTATAATGATCGTAAAGGATTTCATAGCCGTTTGTATTTAATTATCTCATCAATTCAATGTTCGTCGCTGTGAAATGTCACATCACCATAACTCCTCTTATCGGTATGATTTTTAAAATGTCTGGGTGACCTTAATGCTTTTATGGCATGAACAATCAATCGGCATGACCATTGGCAGGACCTGTTTCATCACCGTGTGATTTAGATTTCTCTCCGACGTAATGTGTCTTACCAATATAATTTGTTTATCGGGTAATTAACACTATCAGGATAACATAATTATGTTTCCCCGAGCTTTGTCGTCTCACTGATAGTCGTCTTTACTTTGGATCGGGATGACTTTGTTAATGTCTTGCCGCTAGAGTATCAACAAGTATGAATTTATTCTCATCAGAATGAAATATACTATCGAGATAGCTTTCAAAGGATAACCCAATCCCAATCATCTCCCCGATGGCCCTTTCGTATTCTTTATCAGATAGAGTATATTAAAGTGTCACCAACACCTTTTGATCGCCGTGACTTGTAAATTGGCAAGACCTAATTCCTTTGTCCTGATATGTCGAGTTATCCCGATAGATATGTGTATCGCTGTGAGTCTTGCCGAAAGCTCTCTTATCACCAAGACTTTGAGTATCAAAAACTTCTTTGTGTCTTATCCTGATATCTTACTTCTTGCCGATGTCTATTTGCTTCGTTGCTCCCGCAGGATGTTCGGTGAAACTCTTGCCGAAATACTTCATCGGTATGATATATACTGTCGGGGAAGCTTTTGAAGGATCCTCTGATGGTTATCAGTCATACCGATCGGAATGACTACTTGTTTCTCTTGCCAATGTAAGGTCATCGGTATTACTTATTCCATTGGTGACTTCCATAAATCTCCTTCCGATCTGCATTCTCACACCGATGGTTATTTTTGAATGATTCCTTATGTATCGGTGTAAGAAAAACAACATCTTGCTGATGGATTGACCTTGAAGACATTTGGCACTGCTCATCTATAGACACCTTGAGAGATATAATAAATTTTTATCATGGTTTTTTGAGATATTTTTTTCAGAATTTGTTCAGAATATGATGGAGTGAGAAGACAGTAAAGTTTCAAAATTTTATTGTCCTAACAGCACCTTAGGATGATACATCAGCAGTGAGCACAAGTTGGGTTAATAACATGACTCAATTTTTGCAAACTGGTAAATGTCTAGTAGGTTTAGATAGAACCAAGAGAAGGTATTTCAGACTGTAGTCCATTCCATATGTTTTAATAAATGGCATCCTTTTTAGAAAAGATTTTAATGGTGTATTGTTAAGATGCATTTCTATTGATCAAACTGACAAGGTGCTGCATGAGTTTCGTGATGGAACAATAGGGGGTCATTTTGCCCCAAAGACTACTGCTTGGAAAATAATGAGAGCTGGATATTACTAGCCCAACTTATTCAAGGATGCTCATGCATGGGCTGGAAAATGTGTAAAATGTGCCATATTTGCAGGCAAGGAAAGGCTGCCATCTTTACCTCTATAGCCAATTCAAGTAGAACAACCCTTCATGAGATGGGGCATTGACTTTGTAGGTCCCATTAACCCACCATCAAGTGTAGGCCATAGGTGGATACTTATAGCTATAGACTATTTCACAAGGTGGACTAAAGCAGTGGCTCTGAAGGAATCAAATAAAAATACTGTTTTGAATTTTTACCAAGATTTGATATCTAGATTTGGGGTGCCTGAGTCAATTATCTCAGACAATGCTTTAGCCTTTGTTGGATTAAATATAATTGACCGGGCTATTAAGAATGGGATCTATCTGAATACTTCATCAAATTATTACTCACAGGGTAATGGTTTGGTTGAATCTACAAATAAGAGCCTCATAAGGATTGTTAAAAGATCAATGGAAGACAACCAGAGGACCTGGCACACTAATCTAAAGCATGCCTTATGGGAAAAAAGAATAACTCCTAAAAGGTCTATTGGGAACTCCCCATATATGTTAGTTTATGGCAAAGAGGCAAGATTGCCTATATCTATGGAGCTGCCAGCACTTGATATCATGAATCAGCTAGAGATGTTTGAAGAAGAGGATCCCATGGCTATCAGATATGCTCAACTTATAGAGCTTGAAGAAATTAGAGATAAGGCTATGAAAACCATGGAGTATCATCAGCTTCAGACCAAAAGAAATTTTGATCAAAAGGCCATTCCCAGAATCTTTAGGGAGGGTGATATGGTGCTCAAATGGGATGAGTTGAAAAGTAGACTAGGAAAGTACTCCAAGTTTGACATGTGGAGTGGCCCATTTCTCATTACTGAATGCAAGGAGCATAATTCATTTCAGTTATCAAATATAAAAGGACAAAATTTGCCTATCCCAGTCAATGGGATACACCTAAAGAGGTGTTTTGAGGTATGAGTGCCTTGTAAATTAGTCGATTAGGTTTCTTCTTTTCAATAAGTGCTGCTGCACAATAGTTTAGATCCTTTTTGTTTGATTTCCCTAAGTGTTGTCTAGCACAGTTGGAGGGGTTGCCTTCAACATTTTTGTCTTGGTTTGATGTTCCAGATGTCCTTCACTGCTAATATACTGAGTTACTAAAGTCAAGATTGTTTGTCAAGGTATATTTTTAGTCTCTCTATGATTCCATGCCCAATGGATACTTAGGGCCACTGATCTAATTGTTTAGCAGGTAGGCAAACATCCCATAGAAGTCACCAAATTGTTGACCTATTTTCCTCTGTCCAGAGTCAAATAGTTCACCTTGCATTTTTCCTTAAAAATCCTTTAGAAATGACCCATACAAGGCTTAAATCCTTCAAATATTTATGCTATGCCTTTTCAAAATTTCCTAAAACCTTTCCTAAAGAGTCTGTAAAAAACCTAGAAAAACCTAGAAATCTTTTAGCTTCAAGTATTTTCTATCATTGGGATTTCTTAGTTTCATGCTTGTATTTCAATATGCATTTTTGAATGTACATTCGCATATACATTCACCATTGTATGTTTGGGACATACATTCGCAATATGCAAAGGCCTAGATGCAATTGACAAGCATACAATGATGAGTGTATATCGGTAGCACATACAAAGGACTTTCGCCAAAGATACAAGGAGATATGCATGTGTGATAAGTAAGTGTAACAGTGGCTTGTATATTTCACTTTGTATGTTTGCATATACAAATACGATATACAATGCGTTAAATGTCATGCCCACTCTTTACGAGTGGCCACGACACGAGAAAACACATGTCATGCCACATTACACATGTGGTCATGACATGAAGCACCAAAAATTTTCCCCCTACCCCTAAATCCCTGTCGCGCCAGGTGGGGAAGGAAGACAAGGCGTGGCTGAAACAACCAAGATGCCCTGTAAAAAAAATAATCAAGGGGATAACAACATTTAGTGACCCATATGGCTTACCAAGCAAGAAGAAGAATATGAACATTCATTCAAACCAAGATGAGTTAAAACATCCTTACATAAACGAGATACTAACTTGTTCATTCTAACATGACATATCAATACGTGAAGGCTCAACATGCAAAAACATAGAGAGTACTCTAGACAATGTTTTTATTCCCATACTAAAACACACCATGGCCACATAAGACAATACGAAGACACCCACAATCATTGTAACCAAATCGACATAATTCTAGACATAAACAATAATTGGTTCCCTTTTTGCAATACAGAAGTATATCCTACAACTACTGATAACTAATACAATTACAAGGAGGAGGCAAGCTCCCCATAACATAGGAGAGTTGCACACCAAAAACCAATACAAGAGAGATAAATAACCCCTGAGTTATCTTCTTAACAACAAGAGAAAACTTTACATGAATTATTCTCATATGCATTATTAGATTAAATGAATGTTAATTGCATAGATAAATCTTGCATATGTCAATACAATAATTTATACATTAGTTACTAACCCCCTAGTATCACGAAAATAATATATATCAATTACTCCTCATATACATAGGGATAAGATTAAAATGATAACCATTTCTAGAATACATCAAGAGGTAAATATTCGTTAATTATTTTTCTAAAACATCAAAGGAAATAAAGACAATAATCATTTTTACTTTACATCAATACAGATAAATATACAATACTTATTTCCCTATACATCAATAGAACTAATTACACTAATTATTTCCCTTACATCAATAAAGATAACTCTGCCTTGATTATTTCCCTATACATCAATAGTATTAAATAAATAGTGATCATTCATCTGAGTGCAACAAGAGTTAATCATACATTGATTTCCCATCGAGGTGCCCCAACAGCGCCTTAAACAACCAAGAGTACATCAAAATATATAGGACGAGGATTGCGCCATATCTACAAGGAAGTGTGTCTAAGATGAATACCAATGGGGGATGCTACTCACCTCTCAACCATATTGCCATTGTCAAGTGCAATGGATGTCCATTGCACCCTAGGCATTAAGCTAAGTACATTTCTGGAGCCCTCCGCAAGAAATGAACAATGCTTTCTTTATTAAAACAAACAACTCTTATACCACTGAGCCCCTAAACAAATATTGTACCTTCATTTTCTACCGCACAAAGTAAGTTTAGTTAAGGTTTGATCTCTTATGTTTCCCACCTGTTATGCCTAGATCCATACTATGCTATGGACTATTAATGTTTAAATCATGCCCCTGCATTTTTGTACCCTCCTTAGGTTTGGTTTAAGTAGCATAGTGAAGGAAAGAAACTAAAGTCTATAATTATCTATACCATTTGAAAACATGCCTCCACAAATAGGAGGATACCCCAACAGAGGTTTTCTAAGCTAGACAAGAGGAAGAAACAGGGGAATACCTCCCCATCTTCCTCCAACAACAAGATAAGCATTCCAATATGGTGACACTCTTCTGAGAAGGCCCCACCAACATCCCATCTTTACTAAAAATTGCACATCTTTATTTCTTTTTTTTTTTCTCATTCTATTTGCAAGAAAAACACGGTGGGAGCTGCTAGAGCTGGTATGGAGGCGAGTAACAACCAACGCCAGACTAACCATAGAAGTGGGAGTTATGTGTAAGAAGTCATGCAACAACCTTGTTTGTTCTTTAGCTGACTCTCTCCAGAGGCTTCTGCATCCCCCCACCATGACCTCTCTCCTTCCTACATTTTTTTCCTTTTGTTCCCCCCTCTTCTTCTTTTTTTTCAAAAACTCTGTCCTAAAATGCTGATGCCCTAATCTCTTCCCCCCTAAAACATTCTCTCCCCCCCGACCTCTAATAGGGTACATCCCCTACCTAAGCATAAAACCATCCAACTCATCAATATGCCGCATCTAATCAGAGGAGAGGGTTTAGACAACTGTCTCAATTTATCTTTAAAACTATAAATTTCTCGAAGACATGAAAATTTCCCACTTGTGTTTTGCTCACATAGTTGATGAATGTAATTGCTGAAGATTGTGGCCTATTCGATGATTCGGTTCCTAACCAAAACTATAGATACGAAATGGTATATACATAGGAATGGAATTGGCAAGCCTTATTACTTCCTACATCCTGACTTAGCAATGTGATTGTGCTGCTAAAAGAAAATTGACAAAATCACTACAAAACTATAGTTTTGGCATCAATTGAACATTTTCTTGTGCTTTGTTTTATCCAATTTTTTTGTTGATAATGTGAAGGAATTTATTTAAGTTTTAAGCATAAAACTCTTGGGAATTATTGAACATTTCTACCACCTCATATGGAGGGATTCCAAGTATGTTTTCAAGATAGTCTATAACAAGGTAAGTTACAGTTTCTACTGTGGCGATCAAAAGAGTCTATTAAAAAATAAGTTACAATTTCTACGGTAGGTGAGCAAATGTCCTTATCTATGGTTTGAAAAGATCCACATATGCCATGGCCTACTCAAGACTTTCATCTGACATGGGATAACACCTAACTTCAACCAATCTACTATTCCGCAAATGAATGTATGAGGTGCTCCTTTCTCTATTTAAAAAAATGTCTCTCAAATATTAAAGATTTACATGCCCAACTTTGATGTCTAATCTTCCTGGAATCTTTGAATTGATCAAATTGTTCCTAACCCACACATTAAAAAAAATGAAATTTCGTATGTGAAGAAGGGGTTTTGGTACTTGTCATAAAAAGCAATAGCTGAAAGATGTTGTCTAATACTAAAATAAATTAACCAAGACCATATTCTATTTCTTGCAATAGGAGACTAACCTCAAACTAGAATTTTATGAAGAGGCATTAACACTAATTAAACCATTTCCAAATAATGAACACATGCAACTCTTCTAACCTAAGTTAGTACTATTAAACTAATCTGAACTATAAATCAAAACTCAAACCAACTTATAACTCATAAGGAAATTCAATTAGTCATAACATCATCATTAAGATTCAAGGGATGCTCGTACAATGATAGTCAACTATAATGACTCCCTAGTGAAAGTACGATGCATAACAAAAAACACACTAGAGAAGACACACTCTAAAACCAAGAAGTGAAAGAGACTCCAAAGCAACTACATGCATGCACAAGAAACAACACTAAATGGGGTTACGCACAACACAGTGGTTTAAAACTCAAATGATTCTGGTGGAGGCAAAAAGGCAAACACCAGAATCGGTCCTCTATCTACAACCAAAATAGGGTGGTTTATACGACTAACATACCGCAAGAACATAGGGTCAATAATCTAACCACTATTAGGTATGGTGGGATGGTCAAGTAGTTAAGTGATTCCATGTCTCCTCCTCCACATCCACCCATTGGTCAATACCTGTATTCCACATGTCCTGCACACTCAATTTGAACATCAAATCCAACAATGGAGATCATAGCTGAAGCAACATACGTTGACCCATGAGGATGCATGATCTAACCAAGTACATATGCATCACGACATTACATCATATAATAATCAACTCATTTCATCATTTAATCTAGAACTATAAGGAGAATAGGCACACACCAGTGAGACAAGGGCAGGCACTACATCCTACCCCCCTAGGAAGTGACTTACTCATAGAAGTCATCAAGAGGAGGATAGAAGCATCCTCCTGAACTTCTTTGCAATAGATAAGGTAAGTATAGAAGATAACATATGCAATAAAGATAAAATAAAATAAAAAACTCCTCACAAGCAAATAAAGCATGGTAACTAAATACCATAAAGGCATCATTATTTCCACAAAACACATCCTATTAATTGAAACTCAACACAATGAAATTTAGGATCATCAATCATTTACACACATGCATAGAGAAATTCACACTTTATATAACATGCTTATCTAGAAAACATCAACTCATTTGCAAATACATCAAATACAGATCTTACATCTAAACACATATTTCATTCATTCACATTATAGGTATAACTTTACAAGGTTCACATAAAGGTTTAAAGGGAAGTCATAGAATCATCATAGAACCAAGTAACCAATAACCAGTGCCAAATGCCAAGATCTAAGAACCAAGTAGAATGATGGTCTTAGGGCCACACACCTAGGGGCCTTGCCATACATTCCCATAATGGCCTACCTCTTGTTTGTATAAGGGGTTTAGCCTCCAAGAGATAGCCAACATAAGAACAAGATCACTAGGAAGGTAAGTGGATAATGACCAGCCCATACTAGTCCACACCTACCCCCATCCCCATAAGTTTCCCACATCTGCTTCCTTATATACGCTCTACCAGAGGTCACTCCATCGACATGGCGAGAAGAACATCACAACACATGACCAACACTTGCAAACAAAAATAATCTGGCTTATCCACCACAAATAACAAATATATCAAAAGAAAAGAGTTTGAAAATCTAACAATAACATAAATAAATGCACACAATTCTAACAATAAATCAAACATAACCAAAGGGTTACGTGAAAATGGAGAAATCAAAGATTTGTGGATAAGTTACTTTTAGACAAGATTAAATAACATGGTTGGTCCACACATGCAAGAAACAAAAAGGTCATCAAACAACTGAAAGAAAATATCGCAATCCATGAAAGTGAACATTACATCACTAGGTGATTAACATTAAGTCACCAATAAGGAAGGAGGGAAACACGGTCACTACACGTGCTATGCAAACACAAGCAATGCAATAACATCATGTAGGTATGAATTATTAATGCACCTTCACGTACTCTTACATGGAATCATGCCCTTCTCAAAGGTAACACGTCATCAGTATAGTACATTGTGCCCTTCTCAAAGGTGCACGCCATCATCATAATGTAAATGTCTCTAGGATGCTACGCATCCACTCAAATAAGATACCAAGGTAAGAATAAACCTGCACCAATTAGCATGGCCTCGAGAAAATAATATGCCCATACCAAACCATAACCAAGATCCCAAGTCCAATGTCAAAAGTACCATCAAGGAAACAAAGCATGATAGGATAGCACGATGGGCCTCTCAAAGGTCCATTTACTAAGGAGAAGTAGGGGGTACTTTGACATAGGAAGGTATGGTTGGTTGGGTAATCCCAAACCAATGCCACAACATGTCACCATAGCTTCCTAAGTTCTTCCTCTCCACTACTTAACTCCACACATGGAAGGTCTCCAACTCCAAGGGTGGACCTTACAAGGTAAACAACAAGCAACTACACAAGCATGATTTCACCATACTTGTAGTTATACACTCAACCCATGGATGGATACCCAATATCGCAAGCTCATGAGTACACTAAGCATGTACGGGATAATCACAACACATAGTAAGCATGCTCATAATAGGTATTCACACTCACAAGGTAACACATACACAATTTTCCTTTACCGTTCATTACTTAGTGAATAAGTACAACTTTCATTCATCAAATCACATAATAGTTACCATAAAGATTCCTAAGAAGTCTACCAACATCAATTAGATTCACCATTTCAAGGCATAAATGGAATCTAACCATATCTTCACATTGAGGGACAAAGCAATACACCTCCAAAAGTATACTGACATTCTAGCATTTGCATACAAGGTCATAGTTAAATCAAAATTAACAGTAGTTTGTCTCACAAGATGGTGTCTCACATCACATTACACATCATGGGGCTATTGATAACCATAACATATTCCAAATACACTACAATCAATACACATACTTATCTAACAACAAATTTCATGAGGTAGAGGCATATCACAAGAGGAATCTAATAAAAAAAATCTTAAGCCCCTACTTTAGTATCTTTCCAAAAGATGTCATACATTTTCTCCTCACAAGGTATGCATATCAAGGTATCCAATTCACACAAACAAGGTTATAATACACAATTTCAACTATGGAAGTACTTTACAAAACAAAAAAAAACCACAAGCACACCATTCACCCTTGTATCATCTCGAGAACATAATTTATTTCATAACAATCCTAAGCATCAGTCTTAATTTGCCTTCTTTCTTTCTTAATATTTTTACTAGGTACTCTAATGCAATCACACATTACAACTAGCACTTATAAAATTTAGGGCAAAATACACTTCATGCAATCTTTTCTAGTTACCAATCCAAAGGAGACAATGCCAATTTCCAATGATGACCAGGGTTAGGAATTCATGAAAGTGTGTCATTCAACACCATGATAAACAGACACCAAGTTCACAAGGCAAGAATAAATCAAACAAGCATTTAGACGGCGCTACACTCCACAAAATACAGAAGGGTCAGGAAGGGTCCAACACAACCCCCACAATACAGACCAACCAACTTGAAAGGACAATCGATGAGGAGGAACACAACCATCACAAAACACAAGCGGAAGACTTCAAAAATCATGTGACAAGGCCACCACGATGACAAAACAAAAGGATCGATATTCCTCCAAGGTGAAGGCTAGTCGACAAACCGCAACCTCACTCTCATGCAACTACATGGAGTAGGATGAGGGTCAACTACCCTCAATCCAATCCATGTCAGCCCAACAATATGCAAACCCCAGAGCTCCCAATGTTGAAACATGGGCTCTGATACCAAATGTCATGCCCACTCTTTACGAGTGGCCACAACATGAGAAAACACATGTCATGCCACATTACACATGTGGTCATGACATGATGCACCAAAAATTTTCCCCCTACCTCTAAATCCCCGTCGCGCTAGGTGGGGAAGGAAGACAAGGCATGGCTGAAACAACCAAGATGCCCTATCAAAAAAAACAATCAAAGGGATAACAACATTTAGTGACCCATATGGCTTACCAAGCAAGAAGAAGAATATGAACATTCATTCAAACCAAGATGAGTTAAAACATCCTTATGTAAACAAGATACTAACTTGTTCATTC
The DNA here is from genome assembly GCA_027924645.1 of Cunninghamia lanceolata. Taxonomy (NCBI): domain Eukaryota; kingdom Viridiplantae; phylum Streptophyta; class Pinopsida; order Cupressales; family Cupressaceae; genus Cunninghamia; species Cunninghamia lanceolata. Next base: position 3,204,216 of record BSBN01000165.1, on the reverse strand, counting down.
TAACATGACATATCAATACGTGAAGGCTCAACATACGAAAACATAGAGGGTACTCTAGACAATCCTTTTATTCCCATACTAAAACACACCATGGCCACATAAGACAATACAAAGACACCCACAATCATTGTAACCAAATCGACATAATTATAGACATAAACAATAATTGGTTCCCTTTTTGCAATACAGAAGTATATCCTACAACTACTGATAACTAATACAGTTACAAGGAGGCAAGCTCCCCATAACATAGGAGAGTTGCACACCAAAAACCAATACAAGAGAGATAAATAACCCCTGAGTTATCTTCTTAACAACAAGAGAAAACTTTACATGAATTATTCTCATATGCATTATTAGATTAAATGAACATTAATTGCATAGATAAATCTTGCATATGTCAATACAATAATTTATACATTAGTTACTAACTCCCTAGTATCACGAAAATAATATACATCAATTACTCCTCATATACATAGGGATAAGAATAAAATGATAACCATTTCTAGAATACATCAAGAGGTAAATATTCGTTAATTATTTTTCTGAAACATCAAAGGAAATAAAGACAATAATCATTTTTACTTTACATCAATACAGATAAATATACAATACTTATTTCCCTATACATCAATAGAATTAATTACACAGTAATTATTTCCCTTACATCAATAAAGATAACTCTACCTTGATTATTTCCCTATACATCAATAGTATTAAATAAACAGTGATCATTCTTCTGAGTGCAACAAGAGTTAAATATACATTGATTTCCCATCGAGGTGCCCCAACAGCGCCTTAAACAACCAAAAGTACATCAAAATATATAGGACAAGGATTGCGCCATATCTACAAGGAAGTGTGTCTAAGATGAATACCAATGGGGGATGCTACTCACCTCTTAACCATATTGCCATTGTCGAGTGCAATGGATGTCCATTGCACCCTAGGCAACCCTCGAGCTATGGAGAGAGGAGATCATGGAACCATAGAGGGCATGGCGAAATTCACACAAGAAGGTCAAAGATCAAATGACAAGATGAACTCCACTAAGGAAGACATGGGTTTGGGTTACTCTAGACACGAGCCAAAAGAAAATAAAGAAATGGGATGAATCTAACATGTGTAGTCTCAACATTTTCAATTGTACTTACACATCATTCCCTATCCTATCACTCTGAAACAACCAACCCAAAAGAAACTCTGAAACCCATGAGAATAACCCAACTATTAATACATACTAAAAGAATAATACCACTATATAACATATATTTTTGTTTCACTAAAAGAGCAAGGTGTAAGTTAAACCACTAATAAACACTAAAAATAAGCCCATAAGATAGTCAGAATTATGAATAAAAGAGCACCACTTCTAAAATGATAAATATATTTTTTTAAAAAAACACAAGCTTCTCAGCTTAAGACACAAAACATTTTTTTCTTCACAATGCATCCTACTGAATAAATTAATTTGCATTTCTATCTAGACCAACTCCCCTGACCTAACCATAAAGATAATATAATGTATGTCTTCACCAAAAGGGGAACCCCATTTTCCCCTTGATAGCTATGTGCAAACTACCCTTGAGTTTTTGAACCAGCTACATGTAATTAATATACTGACAAAGAAGCCAATTAATATACATCATTGGGAACAAGACCTATCCTCTACAGTCCAAGGAGCCCCATTGTGCCCCTAGTATGGCCATTTGTGGTTTGACTCTAGGATGACCTAACACATAAGTTAATGCCAAACTAGAGGTTGCGATAGATTCAATACATCAAGGCATACTTCCAGAGTAGTGGATGATTGTATGGTCAGGGCTCTCGATAACCAGAGAAAGAAGTTTAATCACTATCAATGGTAAAACCTAACTAGTCATTGAAACATGGCATAAATCTTCTGCACTCATATTAGAGCCTAAAGACATCGAGAAATAAGTCGATAACAACATCAGATGTGTGATGGCCATCTTGAATTGATCTATGCTTGGGGCTCAACTTGCTCTAATTCCAGTTGGAAGGTGTAAGAGACTGAGGATAAGGGACAAGTGAGATAACATGAATGTCTTCACCACTCTGATTTATCTACAGCACTCTATAGAGATAGAAAGAATGTTCTAACATGCCCATAAAAAAAACATTAAGCTAAGTAAACATTTATGGAGCCCTCCGCAAGTAGCGAACAATGCTTTCTTTATTAAAACAAACAACTATTATACCACTGAGCCCCTAAACAATTATTGCACCTTCATTTTCTGCCACAAAAAGTAAGTTTAGTTAAGGTTTGATCTCTTATGTTTCCCACCTGTTATTCCTAGATCCATACTATGCTATGGACTATTAATGTTTAAATTGTGCCCCTGCATTTTTGTGCCCTCCTTAGGTTTGGTTTAAGCAGCATAGTGAAGGAAAGAAACTAAAGTCTATAATTATCTATACCATTTGAAAACATGCCTCCACAAATAGGAGGATACCCCAACAGAGGTTTTCTAAGCTAGACAAGAGGAAGAAATAGGGGAATACCTCCCCATCTTCCTCCAGCAACAAGATAAGCAGTCCAATATGGTGACACTCTTCTGAGAAGGCCCCACCAACATCCCATCTTTCCTAAAAATTGCACATCTTTATTTCTTTTTTTTTCTCATTTTGTTTACAAGAAAAACACGGTGGGAGTTGCTAGAGCTGGTATTGAGGAGAGTAACAACCAACCCTGGACTAACCGTAGAAGTGGGAGTTATGTGTAAGAAGTCATGCCACAACCTCGTTTGTGCTTTAACTGACTCTCTCCAGAGGCTTTGCATCCCCCCACCATGACCTCTCTCCTTCCTGCCTTTTTTTCCTTTTGTTCCTCCCTCTTCTTTTTTTCAAAAACTCTGCCCTAAAACACTGATGCCCTAATCTCTTCCCTGCAAAAACATTCTCTCCCCCCAACCTCTAATAGGGCACATCCCTTGCCCAAGCATAAAACCATCCAACTCATCAATATGCCGCATCCAATCAGAGGAGAGGGTTTAGACAACTGTCCCAATTTATCTTTGAAACTATAAATTTCTCGAAGACATGAAAAATTTCCCACTTGTATTTCACTCAAATAGTTGATGAATTCAATTGCTGAAGATTGTGGCCTAGTCGATGATTTGGTTCCTAACCAAAACTATAGATACGAAATGGTATATACATAGGAATGGAATTGGCAAGCCTTGCTACTTCCTACATCCTGACTTAGCAATGTGATTGTGCTGCCAAAAGAAAATTGACAAAATCACTACAAAACTATAGTTTTGGCATCAATTGAACATTTTCTCGTGCTTTGTTTTATCCAATTTTTTTGTTGATAATGTGAAGGAATTTATTTAAGTTTTAAGCATAAAACTCTTGGGATTTATTGAACATTTCTACCACCTCTTATGGAGGGATTCCAAGTATGTTTTCAGGATAGTCTATAACAAGGTAAGTTACAGTTTCTATTGTGGTGATCAAAAGAGTCTATTCAAAAATAAGTTACAATTTCTATGGTAGGTGAACAAATGTCCTTATCTATAGTTTGAAAAGATCCACATACACCATGGCCTACTCAAAACTTTCAGCTGACATGGGATAACACCTAACTTCAACCAATCTACTATTCTGCAAATGAATGTATGAGGTGCTCCCTTCTCTATTTAAAAAAAATGTCTCTCAAATATTAAAGATTTACATGCCCAACTTTGATGTCTAATCTTCCTAGAATCTCTGAATTAACCAAATTGTTCCTAACCCACACATTAAAAAAAATGAAATTTCATACGTGAAGAAGGGGTTTTGGTACTTGTCATAAAAAGGAATAGCTGAAAGACGTTGTCTAATACTAAAATAAATTAACCAAGACCATATTCTATTTCTTGCAATAGGAGACTAACCTCAAACTAGAATTTTATGAAGAGGCATTAACACTAATTAAACCATTTCCAAATAATGCAGGCACGCAACTCTTCTAACCTAAGTTAGTACTATTAAACTAATCTGAACTATAAATCAAAACTCAAACCAACTTATAACTCACAAGGAAATTCAATTAGTCATAACATCATCATTAAGATGCAAGGGATGCTTGTACAATGATAGTCAACTATAACGACTCCCTAGTGAAAGTACGATGCATAACAGAAAACACTCCAGAGAAGACACACTCTAAAACCAAGAAGTGAAAGAGACTCCAAAGCAACTACACACATGCACAAGACACAACACTAAATGGGGTTATGCACAAACAGGGGTTCAAAACTCAAATGATTCTGGTGGAGGCAAACACCAGAATCGGTCCTCTATCTGCAACCAAAATAGGGTGGTTTATATGACTAACATACCGCAAAAAGATAGGGTCAATAATCTGACCACTATTAGGTATGGTGGGATGGTCAAGTAGTTAAGTGATTCCATGTCTCCTCCTCCACATCCACCCATTGGTCAATACCTATATTCCGCATGTCTTGCACACTCAATTCGAACATCAAATCCAACAATGGAGATCATAGCCGAAGCAACATACATTGACCCATGAGGATGCATGATCTAACTAAGTACATATGCATCATGACATTACATCATATAATAATCAACTCATTTCATCATTTAATCTAGAACTATAAGGAGAATATGTACGCACCAGTGAGACAAGGGCAGGCACTACATTAAACATACAAGAAAAACATGCATCAGGCACATACAAAAAAATATATACAAAAGCCTTTGTACATCAGCAAATATGCAAGGGTCAATGTGTAAAAGGAGAATGTATATTGGGTTGTATGTTTGCATATACAAGGCCGATATACAAGTCGACATACAAGGCCAAAGGTGCAATTGGTGGGGTCTGCTGAATGAACAATGCAATTGTATCTTACATACAAGTCACATTGTATATGCTAGATACAAAGGGTCACATACAAGGAAGAGATGCAAAGGCTTTTGCATATCGGCGACATGCAAAGGCGATTGTATGTCCGATATACAAGAAGAAACATACAAGAGGAACATGCAAAGGAAAAGATGCATTGGCAGCATACAATCGAAATATGTAGGGGACAATGTATGCCGCAAGGATACAAAGGTGAATGTATGTCTAACATACATTGGAAATGTACAAGGCGCATATACAAAGAAGTCAACATGCATTCACTACAATGAAAGGGGTTTGTATGTGTGAGATGCAAGTGAAATATGCATTCACCACATACAAAGGCAGAACATTCAAAGGCCAATGTATATCAGAATAGTGGCTTGTATATATGCGAATGTATGTTTGCACATACAAGTCAAAGATACAAGGCCAACATACAAAGAGAAACATACAAGGGGGCAAATGCATATGCAACCGTTGAGTGTACATCAGCAACGATGTAAAAAGGAAGGACATAGAAGCAACACATACAAGAGGGAGAATGCATATCAAAAAGGATACAAAGTCCACATATAGGGGGCATTGCATGTATATCCGGATTGTATATTCTCATATACAATGCCATATACAAAGACAAAGATGTAGGAGTCTTGTGCTAAGTCAACATGCAAAAGATCACATGTAGGTGTGAATGTACATTGCCGATATGCAAAGAAGGTTGCAGGTAGGGTTGACATACAAAGGCTGATGTACATTTGCAATGTACATCGGCAGAATATACAAAGGGACTTTTGCCAAACATACAAGAAAGTAATTCAAAGCTGGGGCCGACCGCTTGTATATTTGCGATTGTATGTTTGCACATACAATCAATTATGCATTCCTAATATACAAGCCGGATCTGAAGGGAGCATACATTCTAGTTGATAGTCTTCTGAGTTCCGTAGTTTGTATATTTTGCATGTATATGCAATATGCAAAAGAAAGATACATCGGTGATATGCAAGGCAGACCCGAATGGGGAATCGAAAAACAATCGATAGTCATTTTGGTGTCCACGACTTGTATGTATGTTTTTCTTGTATGTGTCGATATGAAAAGAAAAGATACAAAGGCTAGACCTGATGTCAAATTTAGATTTGCTTCATAATCTTTTGAGTTCCATATGGTTTGTATATTTGCGATTGTATGTTTGTATATACAATGTGATATGCAAAGAAAAGATACAAAGGGAAGATGTAGTTTTTCAGCGATGCTCCTCAGTCTAGACTCAGCAACCAATCAAGTGGTGCCACGTGGTAGGTGATACAAAGGCCAATTCAAAAGGGTAAAGGTCCGCGGTTGTATGCAGTTTCGAATGCATATAGATAGGGTGATTTCAAAGGGGTGTTTAGGCGCCAAAAGCAACAGCATATACAAGGGATTTTTAGCATGACTTTATACATCGGCGGCTTGACTGAAGGTCATCCCGACAGCCTGATACATATAGGATTTTTGTACATGTAAAGGCAGACTTAGGTGCAGATGCAAAGTGATATATACACAGATGCAAAGTGATATATACAGGCAGTCGACCGAAGCTTTGACTACCCATATCTACTCCATTTTGGCGAATTTCCACATGCTGCAAAAGGCAAAAATGCATGTTTTTGCCTCCTCTTTCATTTGGCGAGCTTTTTAGGGGAATATTGTCACTTTTTAATTTTGGATCTAATGTTGCATGTTTTGGGCGAGTGGATGTTTTAGCGACCATTTTGAGCAAATGCAGATATTTCTTGCATTCATTGTTGTACAAAGATGAAGCAGCTTGCATTAATGACCAAAGATATCTCTTAGGTTGCCATGTTTTAGATATTTTGTGTTTTCATGGTTGAAGATAACCATTGAAGCTGCACACATTCAATGCCCAAATATCTTCCACCGATTCATGGGTGCAGATTGATGATGCAGCAGATTACATTAAAGACCCCAAATATCTCCCACCTGCTTGGTTCCAGATATTTCCACACCATAATTTATGCAGGTGGACATCCCTTCAGGAGATATTTTCCTGTTGTAGCTCTTTGAGCGAATTTTGTAACCGACTTAGGGTATTCTTGAATTGCTATATATATGCATTCGAATGATGTAAATAAGGTTAGAAATTTTTTTGAGCATTGAGGCTTTTCTATTTCCAAACAGAGCTTTTTGCTATTATAACTTTGCCTTCCCATTAAATACATGCAAGTTATTTTGCCTCTTTGGATTGAGTCTTAGTTTAGTGTGAATCTGCATATGCTTGCCTATGAACGTATTGTTCCTTTCAATCATCTTGTTTCTCACCTTTGCTAGGATTAGTTGAATCTATGTATGTCTACTTGCTATATTTGGTTATGCTGTGCATTTTCTTAGTACTGTGAGGGTTCTTTTATTAAACTTGGTGAATCACCCTTTACTTTTCAATTTTTTTTTTCATTTCATCTTTCATTCAAAAGCATTCCTTCTCCCTTTTCCTCTTAAGATTTAGTAGTTTTAGGTGATAGCCAGTTAAGGAAGCCGACCTTCTCTAGAGGTCTGATCTCATTTAGCAAAGTCCCACACTTAGAGATCATTCCCATGTTACTCCAGATTGCTGAGGTTTCACAACTACGTGCAAGGGTGCAAATTTGGGTGATAACAAATACTTTGACCAAGTTAATCAAGGTGATTAACTTAATTAATGTGGATGGAGAAAATTAGTGAATGGATTAGGCAAGGTTTAGGATTTGATTAAATAATGATTTATTTGATTAATCCAAGTCTAGGGGCTAGGTAGGCTAGGGTAGCTAACTAAATTGGTTATTTAATCAACTAGGCTAGGTGTAGGTTAATATGTAGGGTGGATTAATTAGATAAGTGTGATTTACCTAATTAATCAAGTCTAGGAAAGTGGACAAATTAATCAAATAAATCTTTGCATATCCATTTAATTAATTGGGGTAATGTTGTAAGGTGTGAGGTTGAATTAATTTAATTAATTTAGTTTTTAGGTAATTTGATGATGAATGGATGAATGATTTAGGGGAAAGTTAGGCTAATTAATTAAATAAAAAATTAATTAATTACTTGGATTGGAAATTGGTGATATAGATGATCTTTAAGAATGGTCGAAGGGTTAAGACATTTTTAGGTGTCTACACTTATCTAGAGATTCTAATTTTTCTTTGAGAAATGTCACCCAAGTCATTTTAGAATAATCATCAATTATTAACATGAAATACAAGTCACCATGTGAGCTTCTTGTTCTGGTAGTTCCACATAGGTCTATATGCACCAACTCTAGTTTAAAGGGTACTCCCCTCTCACAAGAAACAAACACAACTAATCACTCACAGGCAGATACTCTCTGCTCTCACCTTCAATTTCAAACATACAGCGAAAGATTGCAATACAAAACAAATAGACTCATAATTTTATTGTTGTTCTTATTCTAAAATAGAACTACATGAATCTACATAAGAAATTACAAGACTTCATCTTTAGCCTTCAATGGCTTTTCTACTACAATCAATTCAAATTTGCCCTCTCTGAGCTAAGTTCCTTTCACAAAAATTCCTCTTACTCTACAAATTCCTTACATCTTTCCTTCACATTTCTCACTGAGATCCACTCCTTATGTATATCTCAACATTCTCCTTCTGCCATCCTCTATTGGCAACAAATGCCTCCTTCATTTCAACATTCCAATTCTCCCCTTGCTCTTAGGTCACACCTTTCTTTTATGGCAGTGATTATTTTTTATTTCTAGTTTCTTTTTTCTTCACTAGAAGGCCGCGTCTTCACCAAATTGACCCCCCTTTTATTTATCCATCTACTACAAATTCTAGCACTTCATTTCCAAGTATTCCATGCTGAGTTTAGACTTCTTTGTAGCACTTCATATCCTTTTGGTTTCTACGTTGAAATCTAGTGATGTAACAATGGCACTTTAAACTCCACGGTGGCACTTATATGTTGGCATTTCAAATCCTCATAAGATGCCATATAAAATCTATATCTAATAGCTTGAAACTAGCCACTATTTCTTCAGATCTTTCCCACGCTCAGCCTTTGAAATGGGTGCTTTATATTCTTCTGTTTGGCGTTTCAATCCCTAGCCGTTATTACATGTGGTGAAGAGACTTTGTTCACATTGATAATAAGATAAAGTTAGCCTCATAACCAAGAAGATATCCTAGTGCAATTTGGATTACAAAATACAACATGATGTTCACATAAGAAATGATATATATTGCTTTTCTGTTCCAATCACCATGATTTTATGGTAGGCGTGAAGTCTAGAATTGACAGAAAGTATTTAAACCATTCAAACAACTTACATGGTATATCCAATATCATGGATTGGAGATAAACTTCATCCCCAACTTTAGATTTCTTTGAAGCATTGTGCTGAACATCACCTTCCCATACTGGTGCAATACCTATCTTCCATGTCCAATATCAAAAACACAACCGAATACCCATCCAATAGCATAAAGTGACAACACTCCCTGTTATAAAATCCATTCACATTGAAAGTTTCAAACATGAGTTGCACCAGCTACTCTCTTATATCCTTGGGAGTTAGAATAGGATAATGAAATCAACAAAAATGTCTAATATGGTGCTACTTATTAACTTATGTATCACCTTTTGAATCTACCATGTTGAACCATGAGCTCCTTGGCACCTCTGAGCAAGCTTTTTGAAAACTTGGTGAACATATGAGAGAGCTCCATCCTTTGCATACATAACAAAATTGCTAGAAAGTGCAAACACTCTTTCTAATATATCTTCATGTAACTCATTCCACTGAATTTCATCCATCAATTTAAGATTTCCATTAGAAAGATAAACAAACCAAAGAATAGGAAAATTAAACCTACAATTTTTTTGGTTGATGTGGATCACCAATTCTCCCAGGATGCTCCTGCATCAGACATGCCAAGTAGAAAGTTTATGAGCATAGGCTCACAAAAGTGGAGTTGAGTGATAGAATTACCCTTTCAAGTTACAAACAAACTGTAGTGAACTCCATCACTGTGTGATGTGTACAAAGTCATTTTTTCTTTCTCTTTTTCCAACACCATGCTAGAGCAAGCATTATCCTTCTCCTACAACTCCATTCACCAGTCTTCTCTTCGATTGTGGATCTGCATCCACCATATGTCATCCTCCTCCACCAAAAGCTCTCTACTCCCTTCTCCTCCTTCATGGGATTCAATCCACCATAGACCGTCCACCTCCACCAAATCCCTACAGCATCCTTTACACTTTCTATAAGCAAACATACAACATCTACATACAAATCTTAAACTCCAACAATTCTCTCTCCATCTACTTGTATGAACTACTTATTCATCTCATCAATATGCAACTTCATATCATCTTTTCCATCACTAAATTCAAAAGAATTAAAATTTACCTCTTCTTTTTCTACTACAACATCCATCTTCTCATCCTCACTGACAAGCTATTTAAACCACTCTACCAAAATCAAATCATCTTCTTCCTCATCCTTTGCTGAAACCTCTTCATGTTCCATCACTACACCTTCAATCTCTTCATCCTCGCTACCCACCTCTTTATCTTTAACCACTACAACTTCTTCTATTGCAATCTCTTTTCTTTCTCCATCCTTTTCTTCATCTCTTTCCTCATTTTCTACACACACAAATCCACCTACATACAAAACATCATTAGAAGAAACATGGGATGACTCCTCACCCATTTTCTTTTCCATCTTCATCTCTGCTATACTTTCTCTTAGAACGTGATGTGTCTCTTGTGACAAATCCTGTAGTTGATTATCCAACACCACCATCAATATTCTATTTCTCCTCACAAGGAATGAAATTCCTAAAGGTCTTTGCAAGACCAATCTCATACTTTTCCTCTTCAACATTCTTTCAAACACTTTTCCTACCACTCTCTACCCAAGAAGACTTCTATAAGATGCTTCCTCACCCACTCTCTCTCTCAGTGGCAGAACTCAACACCTTCTACCCAGCTTTAGTCTTTATTGGAGAATAACCCACCTCAGTCCTAGTGCATGCTCTGTACTCTCAGGATCAACTTGGCTCTAATACCATTTGATGTAGAGGGTACTCTCCTCTCAAAGGAAACACACACAACTAATCACTCATAGGCAGATACTCTCTACTCTCAACTTTTTCAAACATACAGGGAAAGATTACAATACAAAACTAATAGACTCACAATTTCATTATTGTTCTTATTCCAAAATAGAACTGCATGAATCTATATAAGAAATTACAAGACTTCATCTTCAGCTTCAATGGATTTTCTACTACAATCAATTCAAATTTGCCCTCTTTGAGATGAGTTCTTTTCATAGAACTTCCTCTTACTCTACAAATTCCTCATGCCTTTCCTTCACATTTTTCACTGAGATACGCTCCTTATGTATAGCTCAACATTCTCCTTCTACCATTCTCTATTGGCAAGGAATGCCTCCTTCATTTCAACGTTCCAATTCTCCCCTTGCTCTTAGGTCACACTTTTCTTTTATGGTAGCGAGTATTTTTTTATTTCTGGTTTCTTTTTTTCTTCACCAAAAGGTCGCGCCCTCACCAAATCGACCCTCCTTTTATTTATCCATCTACTACAACTTTTGGCACTTCCTTTCCAAGTATTCCTTGCTGAGTTGGGACATCTTCATAGCACTTCATATCCTTTTGGTTTCTGCATTGAAATCTAGTGATGTAACAATGACACTTCAAACTCGACGGTGGCACTTATATGTTGGCATTTCAAATCCTCATAAGGTACCACATAAAATCTATATCTAATAGCTTTAAATTAGCCAAAATTTCCTCTGATCTTTCCCACACTCAGCCTTTGAAATAGGTCCTTTATATTCTTCTATTTGACATTTCAATTCCTATTTATTATTGTTAATGGGTGTTTTAGCATACAACAACGCAAGTGTGATTGCTAGTTTCACACCTCTCCTGAAAAGTATCCTATCCAAGAAAGGAATACATCAAGGATAATATAGCTAGGTCTTAGATTGCTTGGAATAACTTTAGTGGAATGTCTAGTTGTGACAACAAGGGGTCTTACATGAAATGCAGGGTTTATGGAAGATGGCAGCAATGTATATGCATAAACCCTAGTGGTTTAGACTGTAAAGTCTGAAATTTTAGTAGATGATCAATGTGATACTGCTCAAATCCTAAATCTACCAAACTTTATGTAAATAAAATGCAAAAGGAAAAGGAGAGGGAGAAGGGATAAGAGATACTATAGACAATTGCAGAAATGATCAATAACCAGATAGATAGATTCCTAATAATAAACAAATCTCTGCTTAACCAGGCAACCCACAATGCCACAAAGAATGTGCAATCTTCTAAGGAGATGTAATTATTTTCAAATTGTAGAGGGTTCATCAAACATCCAATCCTTGGCGCAACTCAATGAAATCATACAATCGAACTTATCTCATAAACTATGCCTAGACTAACCATGCACAATGACATACAATCAGCAAGCCATTAATGGTATGGACATGAAATCCATCAAATATCTGAATAATTAATCACAAGTGCAACTGAATATCAACTAATTTCATATTCACATGAACCATGAAGACCAAAATAAGACAACACATAATCACAAATTCCCAGCAACCTACAAAACTTGCTTTGTATTGACTATATTTTAGCAAAGCCTCAGCAATTCAGTATCTAATCTTACTTACAAATGGGAGAAAAGGATGACCCTTTTATAGGCAAGGCACCATACCAAGTTTTTAATGGACGGTGGAGATTAACTCAACACCAATGGTCCAGATTACATGGCATTTAATGAGATACATTAGTTTATTACATTTTTGAATTTGCCTTTGTCTTATAGGAAAAAGACAAAATATAACTTGCAAATACATTGAATCTGGACAAAATGAATACCCATTTGTTATACATGATAAAAAATCAATTTTCAAGGCCTAATAAAGCCAAAACAGAGCCACATGATGCTTGAAAACTTGAGTTGATATGGATCCACGAGATTCCAAGTGCTGAATGGAGCAAGAGGAGTATGTGGCACATTATTAGTGAAGATATATCTAGCTGGATGCTTGCTGGACTGATTCTTGATGACTGGACTACTGGAACAGCTGTATGCATGTCTTGGTGATCCAATCCAAGGTCATTTGAGTGGTATTTTTGGGAAAATATTGAAAATATAATTTTTGGCATTTTCTATATCGTAGTAAATTGCATTTTTGGAGGCATTCGGAGTAGAATGGGGGCTCGAAACTTATCAGTTGCTAGGTGTTAAGCCTTAGTAGCCAAGTAGCTCAAACTAGATAATTAGTTAATCTTTCCAACGAGTCCAAGAAGATTAAATTCTGATAGAATAGCTAGGAGTTATGACCCCCAGACTGGATCACTTAGACATTGGACTGGATCTATAGGAACAACAATGATTTGACATGATCTTCTATGTCTTTTAGGTCCTAAGAGTCATCTTTATCATCTTGGACATTATACTAACTTCCTTTTGCATGTGCAGTAGCAATTTGGTTGATAGAATGTCGATTCTGCATCTCTGGATCAACACTGCATATCTATGTGTACATCCTTCCAAGACGGCTCCAGTTGACTCCTTTGTGCTCTTGGACCTACAATAAACAAGACCAAGCATCAGTTTCATCATAAATAATTTATTTTCCATGAATTTGGATCAAAACATGTCCATTTCCAGTTATGGATCAGTCAAAAATAGCTCATTGTCAATGTCACCTTGTTATAAACAACCTCTTAAATCTAGTGATTTTCACATGATTTTCTACATTTTCATTATTTTTTTATTACCCATTTGGCCAATATGATGATTAGGAAAGTTTTTTGGGTCAATAGAATCCATTTACAAACTTTTATTTCATGTTTTTCTAGCATTTTTTGGAAAAAATAGGATTTTTGGGGGTCCCAAACTTTTCATGTGCAGTGGCATTAATTGTCTTAAAACGTGCCAAAAATCCACACAAACGTGGTAAAATGTTCATCATAATGTGACAAATACATATCCAATTCAAATCCATCAAGAAAATCCCATTTGCACCTTGGAAAAATCAATTTTGGGCCAAAATATCAAAAAGCGCAGGTTTTGGGTGTCACGGACTAAAAGTCGGTGGAGGTCAAATTTAGCATAGGTCCATGAGGTGCAATTCTAGCACAAAATGGTTTTGGCACTGATTTGGGGTCCAACCGACCTTAGCATAGATTTTAGGTCCGACCAACTAAAGTTAGTGAAGGTAGTTTTCAGCGCAGGTCTGTGAGGCCTATTTTTAGCGCTAACTTCATTGGCAGGGATTTTCAATGCAACCGACCTGCGTGAGTTTTAGCACCGACCGACTTGCGTGACTTAAGTCGATGGAAGACCATTTGAGTGCAAGTCGGTAGAGGACAATTTTAGCGCTTTTCTTTGAAATTGTCTCGGCGGGAATTTTTGTTCCGACTGACTTAGCGGTAGCTTGGAGGGAGGTCGGTGGGAGGCAAATTTAGCGCTAAGGTCAGTAGAAGGTATTTTTAGCACTTTTTTGTAGTAGGAGGTATTTTTAGCGCCAGATTTTGAATTGGCTAGGGTGAAAGTATATTTACAAATATACTGAATTTCTTATACTTTAAATATTTTTAAATATACTTTCAGGATGTTTGAGATAGGTTCCAGATCCATAGGATTTCCTATGCAGATTCTAGAATTTTGTGGTTCCACCAGATTTAAGACTTAGCCATTTTTCAAGATTTTTAGGGTTTCAAAGTTAGCCAAATCAGGGCTTTAGGACCATGTGATGGGATGAAAGTATGTAAACCACTTAGTGAAGTCTTGTAGAATTTAACATGATTTTGCAACTCTAAGACCTGGAAACTAGGAATTTCAACATGAAACATCCTGCAAAAACAATTTCAAGGGTAATATCCAGTGATATAGGATTTTTGAGCAAAATGCAGTAACATCCAATTCCAATGCAGAAGGCAACAAATGGCTATTTTTTAAGCACAAGATCACTCAAGACACTTCCAAATCAATCATGAAAGACATCAAATCACTCCAAACATGCAAAGTAATCACATCTGGAACAAATCATATACACTAAGCACAAATTCACTTTCTTATCATCATAATCAAGAAAGACTAAGACTCCAAGCCAAAGCAAAAGAAGGGGTCTCCATTTGGCAAAATGGGGCATGTGTACAAGGCACAATGAATGGTGACTCTGCTAGGAAATGCTCCAGAGCATTTCTAAGATAAATGTTAGTTTGAACCTAGAATCTCTGTGTTTCCCACACAATAGACGAGAAAGCATGACACTGTTGATGTGGATGTTAGTCACACACAAACAAACTAAACAAAAGTCACACAACAACCCTTGTTTATCCTGAAAGATACAATGAATTCAAAGAATTCATGATCCCAAGTCCTCGTTGATTAGTTCATAATATGCTGATGTTACTTAGTGGTTAATGTGTATTGCTGTTTTCCATTTTGGGGTCTTACATAGGTCAGTAGATTCTACTTCTGCAACAATGCTCTATAGCGAGGTTACTCTACATAGCATATATCTCCAAATGATGTGTCTAAGTTGATATTTACATAAGTTCTACCCTTATTTGTAATTTTCTGCATGATATTTCCAACAGTACATGCATCTACCTCCAAAAAACATGCTAATGATGTTCAGTTATCTACGGGGTGTCAGCATATTTCTTTGTTCTACTTAATATTCATCATGATGTGCAGTTATGGAAGGTGATTTCTATGAAATTAAGATGAGAAAAAGGGTTAGAGAGATGAGATACCTAAGATTACTTGACTGAGGTCATTGATCCACATACATGTTCCCATACAGCAATGAAGAGAAGAAAACTAAAATCATACTTCACCAGGACATTCCACAAATCAACATGATCTAGTGCAAATCTTCAGAGGTAAGGTTGACAACAACATGCAATGCAATGAAAGCGCTTCTATAGAACACAACATTCACCAGTACATATCCAAAAGTCAACTTGAAGATTACTTAAGTTTTACAATCAGGATGTAATCTAAAGCTTCATCTCCATACAGTATGTTCATAAAACAAGTACATTTACAATGATCTAAGGAAAGAACCTTGAATGTTTCAAGAATTCAGTCCTTAGTAGTCTCAGTAATCTGATCTCCTACATGAAATTACTGCAGGTTAGATATTGTATGATTGACCTCCTCCCTTCCCTCTTTTTCAAAGTGCAGGGGCTGAATATATGTCTTTATTTTTCCCCTCCAGGGCAGTGCCTAGGAAACCCTAGCAAATCAACGGTCTTCATCTTGAAGTGCAACATCAGATGGTGGAAAATGGATCCCGCCAAGAATTCAAACGGCCCACAGACAGGGCGTCGTTCCCTCAATAATGTTTCCACCTGCAAACCTCTGCATTAAAAGCATTGTCCCTTCCTGGTGCATTTTCAACCTCTCGGGATCTAGTCTGCTGCCTGGGATGTCCCCCGCCATTAAAGCTCCGTTGTGTCTCCACCTACACACCATCAGGTTCTGGAATGGGTTTGAAATCCACCTACCCCACTTTTCCTACCTTGTATCGTGACTGCACATCACGCTGGTAGTCGGCATGACCAGCCTCGATCGGAGTGAGCCAACAATGTCTCATCAACCCCATCTTTCTTGCCAATGCACCTGTAGTCATCATACAGAAGTTAGGCATCATCACTTAAACAACTAGCAGGAGGATAAACATTTATATTAAATCATGCTTTGAATGTGCAAACAAATATGTTGGGTTAGTTTCATGAAAATCCGTATGCATATGAAAATTCAATCCGTTTTGATAACCTTTTGGTTCTGCCACCTGCATGTAGATTTCTGAGTACTTTCATATTAAGTCAGGATATGATGATGATGTCATCATCATGGGTGAGCTTCATTAAAATGTGGAAGGATGATGCCATGGTCATATTGAAGAAAATCGGGGTCTAAGAAATATGACCCCAAGGAAGGAACCCTGAAGAATATCACCCTCTGAAAGGATGGCGTCATCGTCATGTCGGGCTTTGTATATCGGGTCACGTTTTAGGATCGGGTGATATTCGGAAGATGACCCCCGTGAGTAAAATATCCCCCACTTCAGAAAGATCAGGATGACATTAGCATGTTGATGCCTTTGTTTTATCGCTGTAGTTACCATGACATCATCATCATGTTATAGGATGGGGTGATATTCGAAACATACCTCCACGAGGTGAAAGGGTGATGATGTCACCATCATATTGATCTCCTTTGTTTATTGTGCCTAGGTGATGTCAGTGGGATATTAGTATCAAGGTGACATTTTGTGAGAGGGTGATATTCGAAAGATCGGATGATCTTTGAAACATTGGGTGATATTAGAAATATGACCCCCGCAAAATATATGAGGCTGCTTGACGGGTAGATATAGTTATCATGAAAACTTGACATCCAGAATTTGCAGACCAAATGAACATTAGGTGATAAAATAACATCGGGGTGATCTAAAAAGATTGGGGTGATCAAATGTAAGGTGACTGATATTTGAAATATGACCCCCCTCCCAGAATATCAGGTTTGACCAGAACTTTGACTCGCCATAACTTTCTTACTTGGTCAAATTTCATGGTGATGTAAAAGGCAAACCTGCTTAGAATTTCACAATCTTTCACATGGTAGGCTTCCTGAGGCAAGATTCAAACTTTGAAATTGGGTTCATACATGAAGATCACAAATGCACTTGACATGATGCACATACATACTAACTGAAGCTGCTTTTACCATTACCGTCCAGAGCACAAAAACAAGGGAGCAAGCCACAACAGGGGTCCTCATTTTGCTAAGGAGTAAAATGGGGCATATTGTGAACATCACAACAACTAGCAACTAAATAAAACAATCAAATTAAAACTATTAAGGAAAACTGAAAGAAATAGATGCATAACTTCTAACTATCTTCCCTACAAATCATCATCTAACTTGAGACTCAATGTATTCAATAAGGTCCATGAATTTCCTTTTAGTTTAAGTGGGTGCATGTGATTAATTATCCTCATCTTGAAGATTAGTTGAACAAACCAGTGACTGATATTAGCCTACGTAAGTGAGGATGTTCCCCCATAACCAACCGGATAGAGCCTTACTGCCAGCAGGCGTCCATAGCCCCGACAAGGTTATCGTTAGAATTCTCCTAAGTAGAGCCCCACTGCCAGTGAGCGTCTATAGCCCTGGTAGAGTTTCTTAGATGGCTTAACCTAGATTTTTAGTAAAATCCATTTTATTACTTTATTTTTTTATGTCTTTGATAGAACTTCATAAGATATTGCATTTGTAACTTCATGATGCAAGGAGTGGTCACTTGCTGAAATTAAGATGAGAATTGTAATGGTAGCAAGGGTGACCTCTAATTTTTCACCTAATATCTACACTGGTAAGTTCAACAAACCCAAGGATTTTAGGTGTGTCATTGTGAGAAACATTCCTTGAATACTCAACCCATTCTTATTGAATACAAAATTTCAAAAGTCAAACAACTCTCTACATTCATGACAGTCACAACAAGTTATGCATAAATTTCAAACAATTAACTTGAATGACCTAAATTTTCTATTGTTTTCAATGGTTGTTAGTCTTCTCCTTCATATTCTAAATCAAAATAAAGATCCCTATTGAGGAAACAAAGCAACCAAACAAAACAAAAGACTATACAGACAACTATACAAAGAATATACATTATGATACACATGACTGTCATGGTGCAACTTTAGGCCTAAAAATAGTGTTTAAGGAACTGTCTGTTAACTGGTAATGGGACATCCTCACCTATTAAGGTCTTAAGCCTGAAGGTGCTATCCCCTAAAATTTTAGAAATTTGAAAGGGGCCTATCCAGAGTTTATCAAACTTACCATGATCACCCTTTCTTTCATGTGCTTTGTCCCACATCAGGACTAGATCTGAGATCCTAAAAGCCTTAATTCTGGCTCTTTTGTCAAACCAGCACTTGACAACAACTTGATGTTTAGAAAATTGATTAATTGCTACACTTCTTTTTTCCTCTAGGTGCATCAATTGCAGCAACCTAACTTCTTGCTTATTATCTATGCCTAGGTATGCTTGTGCAAACTGCAGTGTACAAATCTTTAAGTTAATAGGGAGGATGGGATCCACCCCATATACTAGATGGAAAGGAGAATTTCCTAATGCAGCCTTATTCCTGGTTCTATCGACCCACAAGGCATACTTCAACTGAGTGTTCCATTCCCTTGGGTTCTTATCTATCAGCTTTTTTATGATGTTCAATAAGTTCTTGTTTGTGGATTCTGCTAATCCATTCCCTTGGGGATAGTAATTAGAGGAGAATTTTAAGATGACCCCATAATCAAAAGCCCAACTTGATAGTTTCATTGAAGCAAAAGCAGATCCATTATCACATACTAAAGCATATGGAACTCCATACCTAGTCACTATATTACTTTCCAAAAACTTAATGACATCCTCAACATTACATGTCTTACTGCTGACAGCTTCAGTCCACCTGGTACAGTAGTCAGTAATAGCTAAAACATACCTATGGCCTAAGGATGATGGAGGATTAATAGGTCCTATGAAGTCCATCCCCCATTGAGCAAATGGGTGCATCTCCATCACTGGCTGCAAAGGTTGAGTAGCATATTTTTCTCTACTTGCAGCAACTTGACACATATGACAGCATTTGGTGTGTTCAGCAGTGTCTCTAAAAATTGTGGGCCAATAATACCCTACCCTGAGGATAGCATGAGTGGTGGCTAAGGATGATCCATGTGCAGTCCAAAATTTATCATGCAACTCTGCTAGCACCTTATCTGCTTTTGATCTCTCCAGGCACCTTAGGTATATCCCCTCATAATTTTTCTTGAAAAGGACTCCTCCTTTCATTATATATTTTTGTGACCTTATCTTCAGGGCTCTCCTATGTGCGGCCTGCAATCTTGAGGGGCATCTTCCAGTGATCAGGATGTGTCTGATATCTGAGTACCATTCTCCAGCATCTTTTGCATTCACAACATATTGCTGGCCCATGATACTAGGATCAATCTCTGATATCATCTAGCATAATGCCTGTACTCTTACTAATTTCATGGGTGTTATATCCATATCATACTCCTAGAGGACAATGATCTGTTTAATTCTTTTCTCACCTAGTTCATTTTGCATTAAAAGTATTTTTACTACTGCATCAGGTACTACAGTAATCACCCTACTTCTTAGGATGTAATGCCTAAATTTCTTGACTGCTCAAACCAGAGCAAGTGCCTATCTTTCAACGTCCATGTATCTGAGCTC
Organism: Cunninghamia lanceolata; assembly: GCA_027924645.1. NCBI lineage: Eukaryota > Viridiplantae > Streptophyta > Pinopsida > Cupressales > Cupressaceae > Cunninghamia > Cunninghamia lanceolata. The sequence goes on along the minus strand of BSBN01000165.1, from coordinate 3,183,982 downwards.
TACATCTCTAAAAGGGAAGCTCATGAAGGCTATAGGCTTCTCCTCCTTTTCTTCATTCCTCTATGTCAGCACTATTACAAAGGTCTGTTCTAAAGCAAATGAGTAGATGTAGAAGTCCTTGGCGTAATCTGGACTAGTCAGGACTAGAGCATTTGATATGGCCTTCTTAATGTCTTCAAAAGCTGCTCTAGCTTCTGGTGTTCATTCAATTTTAGCATCCTTCTTGAGCATGGCATTCAAGGGCCTGATAATCTCTGCGAAGTTAGTGATAAATATCCTAACAAAATTAATCTTACCAAAGTAAGATTTGAGCTCTGTCTTGCTTCTAGGCAGTTGTATCTTCATGATGGATTCTATTCTGTCAGGATCAATGATGATCCCATTCTCAATTATCAGGTGGCCTAGCAATTTCCCTATGGTCATCCCAAATATGCACTTCTTGGGATTCAAGGATATCCTGTACTGCTCACACTTCTTTAGTACCTTTCTCAGGTCTTCTACATGATTTCCTCTTTCTTTGGAGAACACCAAGTCATCCATGTATATTACTATGCACTTACCAATTAAGCCTCTAAAGGCTATGTCTGTTGCTCGCTGAAATGTGGCTCCAGCATTTATCAACCCAAACAGCATGTGCCTGTAGGTGAAGATCCCCCACTTGGTGGTGAATGTGGTTTTCAATCTGTCAATTATGTCCACCATCACCTAGTTGTAACTAGAGAAACCATCCAAGAAGGACATCATCTTGGCACCATTCGCAATCTGTAGGACTTCATCTAGGGAGGGCAAAGGGTAGTTGTCCTTTTTAGAAGCTCTGTTTAAGTTTCTGAAGTCCACGCATAGTCTGATGTCACCATTTTTCTTCCTCACTGGGACCAGGTTCGCCACCCATGTAGAGTGCCTCATAGGAAATATGATCCTGGCATCAAGCAACCTTTTAACTTCTTCAAAGATGATGGGCTCCAGTAAGTCATTGACAGGTCTTTGCTTCTGCCTGAAGGGCTTGGCATCCGACTTCAAGGGGATTGTGTGAGTGATGACTGATGTGTCATAAGTTGTGAGCTCATCATATGTCCAGGCAATGACATGAATGTAATCTTTGAGGGCTTGGGTTATCCCTTTCAATTCTTCCTCTGTACAGACCTTTCCAATCAGAACATTTCTTCTTTTATCACCCTATCCAATGTTGACCTATGAGTATTGTCCTTCATCAGCTTTTGGAAGATCCTTCTGTTTCATCATGCTGTCCAGATCAAATACTCTTTCTAGCTCTATCATTCCCTTAGGAATCCTATTGCTAGGCAACTCTAGGATTTCTTGTCCTTCCCAGATATGATCCTCCATATTTATTTCATCTATGATCTGTGCTTCAAAAACATCTCAGTTGGAAATAAAATCCAATATATGCTGATCATCATCAAATACTTGAAGGTTAGTTACATTATCAGGTACTGAAGGCACTGATACTAGTTCAACTGAGAATATTTTTAGACCTGATATGGACAGAGGTTCTAAAGTACTTGTAGCCTGGGCCAAAGCATCTACTCTATGGTTTTATTCCTTGGGTACATGGGTGATGTTGAATGCATCAAAATCTTCATTTAAGTCCCACACCCTGTGTCTATAATTGGACAGCCTTCTATATTTGCAAGAGTATATACCTCTTACCTGTCTGACAACTAATTCTGAATCCCCATAGACATGCATAATTCTGACCCTCTTTCTAAGTGCAAACAATATCCCATGAATTAGAGCTTCATACTCTACCACATTGTTTGTACATGGGAATTGCAACCTGTATGCTACCAAGTAGGATTTTCCAGATGGATCAATGAGGTCTACTCCTATTCCAGCTCCTTTTTTTGACTTTGATCCATCAAACTTGAGGATCCATGGCTTATTTCCATCTAAAAGCTTATCTAGGCCTTCTTTTTTTCTTTTGGCTCTGGCAGCTGCACCACTGGATATCCATTTTAACTTCGGTATCCTAGCTTTACCAGACACCATCTTATCGGCCTCATGGGAGGCTAATATTTCTTCTTTTCTCTTATCATCAAGAGGAACATCCTCTGGACTAGGTAGCTTCTGCCTTCTCAAAATATGCAGGCATAATGAACAAGACATTTCTGAATGAGGTGCATCATGTAACCTACACCAGCTTTCAATCAAGACGTCTTGAGGAGGCCTCTGCTGCTGTGTCATCTTTTGAATCTCTTTTGATAGAAACTCCTCAAATTTGGACAGATTACTGCCCCTATCCTCATCAAATAACTCAATCTAATTCCACTAAATAGTCACTCCCTGGGGTGATCTTCTTGTTCATAGCATTACTCCTGTTGCACACCAGTATCTCTTTTGGCATCTGAATAGGACCTTCATCCTACTGTGTGCATCCTCCTATTCCTATAGGAAACAAATAGAAATCAGTATCATTATCATTGTCTGCAGAACTCACTGCAGATGATGATGAAGATGCCTCATTGTATGCTTGTTCCAGCTCCAACATGTCTAGGCATGCTTCACAAGTTTTCTCAGAATGTGCCTCATCACACAACCTGCACCAGTCATCAATTAGAATATCATGAATAGGTACATTTAACATCTGACACCTTCACACCTCTTTAAGAAAATACATTTTAAAACTTTTGAAATGATCTACTCCTATTTCACTCTCAGGATCACAATCAGACTCCAAATTTACTTCATCACCCTGAGGGTCATCATCATGATCATGCACGTCAAACATCAGGATCTCCTCTATGTTGGCAGTTTGGGGTCTGATGGAGTAAACTCTAGGTTGCACATCCACATACATGATTTCATTGGTTTTGTTATATTCAGTGATCATGTGTTTCATGCGAGGCTCAACATCTACCCTTATTTGATTTGGTATCCCCCTCTAGGGCAACCACATATGAATGAAATCAGTTGACACATATCCATTAAGGGTTTTTGACCAGTCTTTGTTGAGCAACATCCCATATGTATCAGGTATATCAACTACCTGAATATCGATGTAGTGTTGGATTCTGGGATCCGATGCTAGCTGCATGTGAATGTGGGTTAGTTCTCCTACCACACTTACCTCTGTTTTATCCAATTGTGTTACTTTCTTCAATGATTTAGCAGGATGTAATCCTAAAGCATTGCATATGGATAGGGGTATTACATTCGTAGATGCTCCTGAGTCCACTAAGTAGTTGTGCAAATTTTTACCAAACATCCTTATGGTCAGGAGGAAAGGAGGTGACTCGCTCTTGTCTTTGTATAGGGTTATGTGGGAGGTATCTACAGCTTGAACAGTAGCTGAGGTTTTATACTTAACATTAACATCCCTAGCAGCATGATCCTTATTTCCAAATTGACCTTGGGTATGGCTATCTTCCTTTTGAGCAGGGTCATCTAATGATCTCATGAAAGCTCTCTTGATATCAGGGGTTCTAAGCAGCTCTGACAATGGTAGGCTGATTTTGATCTTTTTCATTTCATCTGTCAAATATGAAACCAACTTGTCAGATTCAAGAGGCAGATTTGCAGCTTTTGGTGCTGTGTTATGTGGTGCCAAATACTGAGCATTTACCTTCAGGAATCCAGGGTTATTACTTGCCAGGGATCAGGAGGTGTATTGAAATTGTTTGGAGGCAAGGAAGTGGTCAAAGGACTAGTAGGCCTACTTGAGTTATTCCTCAAGTTGTAGTTGTGTCTACCCTGAGGTTGCTATTGATAAGCATTGACTTCTTCATACTCAGATGATGGCTCATTCTCATCCTCAAAGGGGAAAACATAGTTAGACTCAAAAACTAGGGCTAATTCCTCACATGCTGAGGTGTAATCCTGATGTGATGAAATTGTCTGCTGATAAGGGTAATGCATGAAGCTTTCTAGCACTAGGGCAGCGTCATACTCATAGGGGACAATTTCATTTCCCTCTGCATAGGGTAGATTTCCTGAAGTACTGGACACTTCAGCTTGGAAAATACTAGCAGCAATCCTAAATTGAGGATAGTCTAGCTCTGCATGAGCATTGGTGTTATGTATTCTGTACTAGTTTGTAATTGTTGCCTCTGCAAGGTTTACTCTGGTGGTCTGCCTAGGTTCACTAGAGGGCTAATTATCTTGGGGTCATGGCAAGGAACCATTGTTTGGCCTAGTGTTCCACACTCTAGGCTGTCTAGAAGGATTGTTGTTTCCATTATTGTTATAATTATTGTTGTACCCCCTGTCAGGATAATTAGGTCTGTCATTAGCATAGCCTCTGTTCTGATTAGGCTGAGAGTAGAAGTTCTAATTTCTTAGGTGGGTGACATCGGTAGTAAGTTTCCTTAACTAAGATGATATTTCCTTGATTTCTTCCTTTTCTTATTGAACCTTGGCCACTACATTTTTTGTCTGAGGCTTGAAAAAGGAAGATCCATTGTTATTGTTTGATTGTTCCACAGACTGAGGCACTTGTGTTTGATATGGTAACATCTGGCTATTCCCACTTGGTGGTGGCATGACACTAAGTGGAGGTATCTGCAAAGGGGCAGCAGAAGGTATCATGGCTCCATTGGTCTGTTGGTGGATAGGATATGTTGGATAACCTAGAAGTGTAGGGAAGGCAACATTTGGTCTGGGAGTAGGAGCTAATTGCTGGCTAACCTTGATAGCTTCCCCAAAAGCTTCTGCTAAAGTTATTACTCCAGGATGTGCTCTCTTGATAAACATGGAAGTCAAGGGATCTAAGGCTGAGTATTAAATGCTCCTAGCAGCTTCATCTGTTACAACATAGGGAACAACTAGCTTAGATAGCATCCTCTGGAATCTAGCATTGAAGTTTGCAATAGGTTCTCCTTCACATCTTTTAATGGTAGCAAATAGGTGATAGTTCATTGAAGGATCTATAGGCACCTTGAACCTATCCTTGAAAGCCTTCTCCAAGGCATCCCATGAATTGACTGAACCCTGACCTAGACTGATATACCAGTTATAGGCCTCTTCCCCTAAGGAGAAAGGAAACAACTTGCATACCACATCTTGATACTCAATTCTAGCCCTACAATAGGCTTCCTTGAAGGTTCTGACATGATCATCCGCATCCTGATACAGATGATACCTAGGACAAATTTTATCTAGATTTTTAGGCAAAACATGGTATGCATTGAAGGTCAAAGGTGACTCTACCATGAAAAATGACATTGCAACTGGTGGAGGTTGGATCTAGGGTGTGCTAGGTGGTCCTGTAGGTATTTGTAAGCCAATAGGAGTGACAAGAGCACGCCCTGGTGAAGCTTCGGATGCATTAGGATCAGGGGAGTGATGAATGTCCACAGTTCTAGGTCTAAATCCCCTGATAGGTAGTTCTTCAAAGAGTCCACTAGATCTGGACCTAGTATTTGGCCTGAAAGCTAGGATTTCTCAAGTTTTTCAAGGCAAAATGGCTAGTTTATGGTCAGGTTTTGAAACTAATAGGATATTCAAGCAATGTTTGCAGGAATCTACAGTTTGCTTTATTTAGGCCCTCCTTCTAGTGCTAGTTTTATGTGATGATGTGGATGTTAGTCACACACAAACAAACTAAACAAAAGTCACACAACAACCCTTGTTTGTCCTGAAAGATACAATGAATTCAAAGAATTCATGATCCAAAGTCCTTGTTGATTAGTTCATAATCTGCTGATGTTACTCAGTGGTTGATGTGTATTGTTGTTTTCCATTTTGGGGTCTTATGTAGGTCAGTAGATTCTGCTTCTACAACAATGCTCTATAGGGAGGTTACTCTACACAACATATATCTCCAAATGATGTGTCTAAGTTGATATTTGCATGAGTTCTACCCTTATTTGTAATTTTCTACATGATATTTTCAACAATACATGCATCTACCTCAAAAAAATATGCTAATGATGTTCAGTTATCTATGGGGTGTCAGCATATTTCTCTATTCTGCTTAATATTCATCATGATGTGCAGTTATGGAAGGTGATTTCTATGAAATTAAAATGAGAAAAAGGGTTAGAGAGATGAGATTCCTAAGATTACTTGACTAAGGTCATTGATCCACATACATGTTCCCATACAGCAATGAAGAGAAGAAAACTAAAATCATACTTCACCAGGACATTCCACAAATCAGCATGATCCAGTGTAAATCTTTAGAGGTAAGGTTGACAACAGCATGCAATGGAATGAAAGCGCTTCTATAGAACACAACATTCACTAGTACATATCTAGAAGTCAACTTGAAGATTACTTAAGTTTTACAATCAGGATGTAATCTGAAGCTTCATCTCCATACAGTATGTTCATAAAACAAGTACATTTACAATGATCTGAGGAATGAACCTTGAATGTTTCAACAATTCAGTCCTCAGTAGTCTCATTAAGCTGATCTCCTACATGAAATTACTACAAGTCAGATATTGTATGATTGACCTCCTCCCTTCCCTCTTTTTTAGAGTACAAGGGCTAAATATATGTCTTTGTTTTTCCCCTCCAGGGCAGTGCCTAGGAAACCCTAGCAAATCAACGGTCTTCATCTTGAAATGCAGCATCAGACGGTGGAAAATGGATCCCACCAAGAATTCAAACGGCCCATAGACAGGGTGCCACTCCCTCAATAATGTTTCCACCTGCAAACCTCTGCATTGAAAGCATTGTCCCTTCCTGGTGCGTTTTCAACCTCTCAGGATCCGGTCTGACGCCTGGGATGTCCCCCGCCATTAAAGCTCCGTCGTGTCTCCACCTGCACACCATCAGGTTCTAGAATGGGTTTGAAATCCACCTACCCCACTTTTCCCACCTTGTATTGTGACTGCACATCATGTTGGTTGTCGGCATGACCAGCCTCGATTGGAGTGAGCCAACAATGTCTCATCAACCCCATCTTTCTAGCCGATGCACCTGCAGTCATCATACAGAAGTTAGGCATCATCATTTAAACAACCATCAAGATGATAAACATTTATTATAAATCATGCTTTAAATGTGTAAACAAATATGTCAGGTCAGTTTCGTGAAATTCTGTATGCATATGAAAATTCAATCTATTTTGATAACCTTTCTGTTCCGCCACCTACATGTAGATTTTCGGGCACTTTCATATTAAGTCAAGATATGATGATGATGTCATCATCATGGGTGAGCTTCATTAAAATATGGAAGGATGATGCCATGGTCATATTGAAGAAAATTGGAGTCCAATAAATATGACCCTGAGGAAGGAACCCTAAAGAATATCACCCTCTGAAAGGATGGCATCATCATCATGTCGGGCTTTGTATATTGGGTCACGTTTTAAGATCAGGTGATATTCAAAAGATGACCCCTCGTGAGTAAAATGACCCCCCTTCAAAAAGATCAGGATGACATCAGCATGTTGTTGCCTTTGTTTTATCGCTAGAGTTACCATGACGTCATCGTCATGTTATAGGATGGGGTGATATTTGAAACATACCTCCATGAGTTGAAAGGGTGATGACGTCACCATCATATTGCTCTCCTTTGTTGATCGGGCCTAGGTGACGTCAGTGGGATATTGGTATCAGGGTGACATTTTACGAGAGGGTGATATTTGAAAGATCGGGTGATCTTTGAAACATCAGGTGATATTCGAAATATGACCCCCGCAAAATATATGAGGCTGCTTGATGGGTAGATACAGTTTTCATGAAAAGTTGACGTCTGGAGTTTGCAGACCAAATAAACATTGGGTAGTAAAATAACATCAGGGTGATCTAAAAAGATTGGGGTTATCAAATGTAAGGTGATTGATATTTGAAATATGACCCCCTCCCAGAATATCAGGTTTGACTAGAACTTTGACTTGCCATAACTTTCTTACTTGGTCAAATTTCAGTGTGATGTAAAAGGCAAACCTACTTAGAATTTCACGCTCTTTCACATGACAGGCTTCCTGAGGCAAGATTTAGACTTTGAAATTGGGTTCATACATGAAGATCACAAATGCACCTAACATGATGCACATACATACTAACTGAAGCTGCTTTTACCATTACTACCCAAAGCACAAAAATAAGGGAGCAAGCCACAATAGGGGTCCTCATTTTGCTAAGGTGTAAAATGGGGCATGTTGTGAACATCACAACAGATACCTTATCAAAGAATCAAAGACCACTAACCAGTGCAACCATCCATATCCTGAAAACCTAAGTGTGTGCAATTGTATTCATTCCCTTCCCTTGGCAACAGCATGCAATGGAATGAAAGCGCTTCTATAGAACACAACATTCACCAGTACATATCCAGAAGTCAACTTGAAGATTACTTAAGTTTTACAATCAGGATGTAATATGAAGCTTCATCTCCATACAGTATGTTCATAAAACAAGTACATTTACAATGATCTGAGGAATGAACCTTGAATGTTTCAACAATTCAGTCCTCAGTAGTCTCATTAAGCCGATCTCCTACATGAAATTACTACAAGTCAGATATTGTATGATTGACCTCCTCCCTTCCCTCTTTTTTAGAGTACAGGGGCTAAATATATGTCTTTGTTTTTCCCCTCCAGGGCAGTGCCTAGGAAACCCTAGCAAATCAACGGTCTTCATCTTGAAATGCAGCATCAGACAGTGGAAAATGGATCCCACCAAGAATTCAAATGGCCCACAGACAGGGTGCCACTCCCTCAATAATGTTTCCACCTGCAAACCTCTGCATTGAAAGCATTGTCCCTTCCTAGTGCGTTTTCAACCTCTCAGGATCCGGTCCGACGCCTGGGATGTCCCCCGCCATTAAAGCTCCGTCGTGTCTCCACTTGCACACCATCAGGTTCTAGAATGGGTTTGAAATCCACCTACCCCACTTTTCCCACCTTGTATTGTGACTGCACATCATGTTGGTTATCGGCATGACCAGCCTTGATCGGAGTGAGCCAACAATGTCTCATCAACCCCATCTTTTTGGCCGATGCACCTGCAGTCATCATACAGAAGTTAGGCATCATCATTTAAACAACCAGCAGGATGATAAACATTTATTATAAATCATGCTTTAAATGTGTAAACAAATATGTCAGGTCAGTTTCGTGAAAATCTGTATGCATATGAAAATTCAATCTATTTTGATAACCTTTCTGTTCCGCCACCTACATGTAGATTTTTGGGCACTTTCATATTAAGTCAAGATATGATGATGACGTCATCATCATGGGTGAGCTTCATTAAAATGTGGAAGGATGACTCCATGGTCATATTGAAGAAAATTGGAGTCCAATAAATATGACCCTGAGGAAGGAACCCTAAAGAATATCACCCTCCGAAAGGATGGCATCATCATCATGTCAGGCTTTGTATATCGGGTCATGTTTTAAGATCAGGTGATATTCAAAAGATGACCCCTCATGAGTAAAATGACCCCCCTTCAAAAAGATCAGGATGACATCAGCATGTTGTTGCATTTGTTTTATCGCTAGAGTTACCATGACGTCATCATCATGTTATAGGATGGGGTGATATTTGAAACATACCTCCATGAGTTGAAAGGGTGATGACGTCACCATCATATTGCTCTCCTTTGTTGATCGGGCCTAGGTGACATCGGTGGGATATTGGTATCGGGGTGACATTTTGTGAGAGGGTGATATTTGAAAGATCGGGTGATCTTTGAAACATCAGGTGATATTCAAAATATGACCCCCACAAAATATATGAGGCTGCTTGACAGGTAGATATAGTTATCATGAAAACTTGACGTCTGGAGTTTGCAGACCAAATGAACATTGGGTGATAAAATAACATCAGGGTGATCTAAAAAGATTGGGGTTATCAAATGTAAGGTGATTGATATTTGAAATATGACCCCCTCCCAGAATATCAGGTTTGACCAGAACTTTGACTTGCCATAACTTTCTTACTTGGCCAAATTTCAGGGTGATGTAAAAGGCAAACCTACTTAGAATTTCACACTCTTTCACATGACAGGATTCCTAAGGCAAGATTTAGACTTTGAAATTGGGTTCATACATGAAGATCACAAATACACCTGACATGATGCACATACATACTAACTGAAGTTGCTTTTACCATTACTACCCAAAGCACAAAAATAAGGGAGCAAGCCACAATAGGGGTCCTCATTTTGCTAAGGTGTAAAATGGGGCATGTTGTGAACATCACAACATATACCTTATCAAAGAATCAAAGACCACTAACCAGTGCAACCATCCATATCCTGAAAACCTAAGTGTGTGCAATTGTATTCATTCCCTTCCCTTGGCAACGAAGTTCACCTAAGATCCTTCGTGGTAAGCTATGAAGTTAGGATTATTTTACCACCAAGAGAATGTTCTAATACTGAGATATGATGAGTCTTGATAGAAGTGAATGATGATTCTTCCAGTAACAACTCTTCCGCAATGATATTCTTTCTTGATAATGCCTTTTATGATCTCTAATGCTAATAATCTTCAGATAATAGTCTTCATGTGAGAGTATTCAAATGATAATCTTTATATTGATACTTTGTAGTGGGTCTGGTGTTGAAAAACACCTTTTATTTTTACCCAGTAGGCTAGGAGTACTTAGTACCACCTGCCACTCTCATCTGGATCTGCAGAATTGGTGTTAGTGGTAAAATTGGGGACCAAAACTCTTTACTTACACAAGATCACCTAGACTCACTTAGCTACTTCAAGATTATTTAAAGTGTGAGAGATATATGGTTAAAAAATACTTCAGGGGCACCAACTAACAACTCCCTTCCAATGAACAAACATCATATTTCCTGGTATAATAGCAGAACCCATAGCAAGGCCTAAGCGAAACTTTGGCTTCTCAAAGAAAGACTATAGATTATTTGCCCAATAAGGAAGCATCTACAGGTCTACACAATTGCCACCGCATTGGAGAAATGGAGAACCCAAGCAAAGCAAGCGCAGAAGCGAAAAGAAAAGCAAACTACTATAACCAAAGCAAACAAAAAATAGAAAGAACAACTAACAACTAACAACTAAGGAAAAGCAAAAAGTAGAAACTAAACTAAACAACAAGAAACTAACTAAAACCTAACTAGAAACAAGCAAGACTAGGTACAAAGATCTTAGACATCATGTATTTACACTACCCTATGACTTATTTCTGAGGACATGCAAAAGTAACAAGGTGCAAGTCAGTGTCCTAAGTATGGCAAATTCATCTTTCTACTCTGAAAAGTGAGGTAGAGGCATGCTAGGTTCATGTTCAGAGTACCAATTATGTAGGATCAGCAACTGGGGTAGCTCATTAGGGCCATGGTCAATCTAGATGCAAGTTGTCTTACCGAAATCACCATAATCAAATTGATAACTTTCAAAACCAAGTGAGAAGAGGGAAGATACAACCTGATTTGCAGTTCCATCAGTTAGAGATGTAAGTTCATCACCTTGTTGCATTGTACCACTGACTTGTACATCTTCAGGAGGTTTCGGCTTGTGGTTGGCCATATCATGTTCATCAAATACCTCTATAGAACTGAATGTTGCAACAAGCTCCCAAGCAAACAGAAAGTCTGGGCAACCTTCTTCAGAATGTGGATCATTTGGATGAACTCTGCATGAAGTGGCTAAAGCAAAATCTGACATATATGGTGAATTCCCATGCAACATCATATCCTTTCTCATTCTTGACACCAACTCGATGATCTAGTTGAGTGACAGATGAAAATGCTTCCAAGCCATCACTTTGTAGGACAGTTTGATTTTTATTCTCAGATTGTAGATTTCTACTTTTAGTTGTCATCAGTAGGTCAGCATCAACCCCGTGGAGCTCTTCCTTTATGCAAGTATGAATAGGATCAATTTGATGAACATATGATGTACTTGAATCCATTTCACCAAAATCAGTCATATGCTCCAAAACAACTCCCTCTGCAATGATCATCAATCCTTGTATTTCAGTCATTGGCTATTATGAAATTAAAAATTTATTGTCTACAGTAGTAACATGGTTTCCTTTTTCCTCTATAGATAGATTCTTGATGTCAATGTTGCTTTGAAGTGGTGTACTATCCTAATTTTGTTCATCTAACTCAACTAGAGACCCTTCTGTAACAATTATATCAACTTGATATGGCTGATCATGATGATTTACTGGGCTGATGCAGTCAAGAACTTGATCACTTTTCTCTGAATAAATCGATTGTCGCTTAGATATCTCAATTGAAATAATTTTCTACATTGTTGACCATGACTATCCTTCATCTGGAGGACTGATTTTCACGTGTTCTTGCACACATCTGATCTAATCTAATTGTTGTTCCAACTCAAAATTATCATCCACCTGCAAGGGACTGTTGTTTTGTACCTCTGTAGTAGCAAATTCAGTCTTAGGACCTGATGTCTGTGAAACATTTGATTGTTGATCTACATATTCAACATGATTGTTCATCAAGTCTGATTTATCATCTACATTGTCCACATTCTTTGTAGCAAAAATCTAACCTTGTGCATTGCTCTGTTCATTGTCTTGTGACTGAAAATTAGATATTTGCCATGCTGGGACAACATATTTTGTAACTGAATAGTCTGGATCCAATGGTTGAAAACTAAGCTTTATCCAGGCAGGGACCTCATCTTCATTAGTTGTGTGATCTGCAGACCACATGCATTGCCTGGTCTCATCATCTCAACATGTATTTTGATGAACAACTTGAGGGACTTCAATTTCTCCAATGTGCAGATTTCCCTTTTGACTATGATCATTTCTGAATGGTGGATTTATAGCCTCTACAGCCTCAACTCTTTGAGTGTTCTGAACTGAGACATGTTCACATGCATATGTATCCATCTGTTTTGCAACTCCCTACAGCATCTTTCTCTGAATATTAATATGTCTATTATGCCTATATCCCACTTCAGGCTTGTAAATCTCAAATATAGGGAGCAATCCTTTTAAATGCAGATCCAACCTTTGGAGGAAGGTCAAACAATCTATTTTGTCATGTAGCTCTTTGGGATGTACAATGCAGACCTGAGGTGAACTAAAATCAAGTAATGTAAATGGAGGATACTTCGCTCTTATCTGCCTATCTAACACTTCTTTGAAAAGTGGGATATCAACTTGGAAGTTCTCTTCATGATATGACAGCTAAGATGGTCCTCTAAAGAGTGAAAGGATTTCATGACTAAAACCCTTATGTGTACCCATTGGATTCAAATTTTCTACACATTCATTTCATTTCAGCATGTGTAGTGAACCAGTAAACTGAAAACCTGCATAACATCTTTGTCCATCCCTCCTTCTAGCTCCAATTCTGTTGATGGGTGTTTTAGCACACAACAATGCAAGTGTGATTGCTAGTTTCACACCTCTCTTGAAAAGTATCCTATCCAAGATAGGACTGCCCCAAGGATCATACAACTAGGTCTTAGCTTTCTTGGAATAACTTCAGTGGAATGTCTAGCTGTGATAGCAAGCGGTCTTACACAAAATGTAGGGTTTATGGAAGATGGCAGCAATGTATATGCAGAAACCCTAGAGGTTCAGACTATGAAGTCTAAAATTTTAGAAGATGATCAATGTGATGCTGCTCAAATCATAAATCTACCAAACTTTATGTAAATAAAATGAAAAAGGAAAAGGAGAGGGGGAAGGGATAAGAGATCCTATAGACAATTACAGAAATGATCAATAACTAGATAGATAGATTCCCACTAATAAAAAAATCTCTACTTAACCAGGCAGCCCATAATGCCACAAAGAATGTGCAATCTTTTAAGGAGATGTAATGATTTTCAAATTGTAGAGGGTTCATCAAATACCCAATCCTTGCGCAGCTCAATGAAATCATATAATTAAACTTATCTCATAAACTATGCCCAAACTAACCATGCACAATGACATACAATCAGCAAGCCATTAATGGTATGGACATGAAATCTATCAAATATCTGAATAATTAATCACAAGTGCAACTAAATATTAACTAATTTTAGATTGATATGAACCATGAAGACCAAAATAAGACAACACATAATCACAAATTCCCAGCAACCTGCAAAACTTGCTTTGTATTGACTATATTTTGGCAAAGTCTCAGCAATTCAGTATCTAATCTTACTTACAAATGGGAGAAAGGGATGGCCCTTTTATAGGCAAGGCACCATACCGAGTTTTCAATGGACGGTGGAGATTAACTCAACACTAATGGTCCAGACTATATGGCATTTAATGAGATACACCAGTTTATTACATTTTCGGATTTGTCTTTGTCTTGTAGGAAAAAGACAAAATACAGCTTGCAAATACATTGAATCTAGACAAAATGGATACCCATTTGGTTATACATGATGAAAAGTCAATTTTTAAGGCCTAATAAAGCCAAAATAAAGTCACATGATGCTTGAAAACTTGAGTTGATGTGGATCCACGGGATTCCAAGTGCTGAATGGACCGAGAGGAGTATGTGGCACATTATTAGTGAAGATATATCCAACCGGATGCTTACTAGACTGATTCTTGATGACTGGACTGCTAGAATAGCTTTTATGCATGCCTTGGTGATCCAATCCAAGGTCATTTGAGTGGTATTTTTGGAAAAATATCAAAAATATAATTTTTGGTATTTTTTATATCATAGTAAATTGTATTTTCGGAGGCCTTCAAAGTGGAATGGGGGCTTGAAACTTATCGGTTGCTTGGTATTAAGCCTTAGTAATTTTGTAACTCAAACTAGATAATTAGTTTATCTTTCTAACGAGTCCAAGAAGTTTAAATTCTGATAGAATAGCTAGGAGTTATGACCCCCGGACTGGATCACTTAGACATTAGACTAGATCTACAAGAACAATAGTGATTTGACATGATCTTCTATGTCTTTTAGCTCTTAAGACTCATCTTTATCATCTTGGACATTATATTGACTTCCTTTTGCATGTGCAACAACAATTTGGTTGATAGAATGTCGATTCTGCATCTTTGGATCAGCACTACATATCTGTGTGTACATCCTTCCAAGACGGCTCCAGTTGGCTCCTTTATGCTCTTGGACCTACAATAAACAAGACCAAGCATCAATTTCATCATAAACAAGTCATTTTCCATCAATTTGGATCAAAACATGTCCATTTGCAGTCATTGATCAGGAAAAAATAGCTCATTGTCAATATCATCTTGTTATAAACAACCTCTTAAATCTAGTGATTTCAACATGATTTTCTACATTTTTCATCATTTTTGAGTACCCATTTGGCCAATATGATGATTAGGGAAGTTTTTGGGATCAGTAGAATCCATTTGTAAACTTTTATTTCATGTTTTTCTAGCATTTTTTGTAAAAAGTGTGATTTTTGGGGGTCTTGGACTTTTCATGTGCAGTGGCATTAATTATCGTAAAATGTGCCAAAAATTTACACAAACTTGGTAAAATGTTCATCATGATGTGATAAATAGATATGCAATTTAAATCCATCAAGAAAATCCCATTTGCACCTTGGAAAAATCAATTTTGGGCCAAAATACCAAAAAGCATGGGTTTTGGGTGTCACAGACTAAAAGTCCGTGGAGGTCAAATTTAGCATAGGTCCGTGAGGTGCAATTCTAGCACAAAATGGTTTTGGTGCTGATTTGGGGTCCAAACGACCTTAGCATGGATTTTAGGTCTGACCAACTAAAGTCAGTGAAGGCAGTTTTCAGCACAGGTCCATGAGGCCTATTTTTAGCGCTAACTTCATTGGTGGGGATTTTCAATGCAACCGACCTATGCGAGTTTTAGCACCGACCGACTTGTGCGACTTAAGTCGGTGGAAGACCATTTGAGCACAAGTTGGTAGAGGGCAATTTTAGCACTTTTCTTCAAAATTGTCTCAGCGGGGATTTTTGTTCCGACTGACTTAGCGGTAGCTTAGAGGGAGGGAGGGAGGTGGGAGGCAAATTTAGCGCTAAGGTCGGTAGAAGGCATTTTTAGTGCTTTTTGCAGTAGGATGTGTTTTTAGCACCAGATTTTGAATTGGCTAGGGTGAAAGTATATTTAAAAATATATTTAAGTATAAGTTTAGCTATAGAATTTATTATACTTTAAATATTTTTAAATATACTTTCAGGTTCCAGATCCATAGGATTTCATATGTAGATTCTGGAATTTTGTGGTTCCACCAGGTTTCACACTTAGCCATTTTTCAGGATTTTTAGGGTTTCAGACTTAGCCAAATCAGGGCTTCAGGACCATGCGACTGGATGAAAGTATGTAAACCCCTTAGTGAAGTCTTATGGAATTTGGCATGATTTTGCAACTCTAAGACCTGGAAACTAGGAATTTCAACATGAAACATCTTGCAGAAACAATTTCAAGGGTAATATCCAGTGATATAGGATTTTTGAGCAAAATGTAGTAACACCCAATTCCAATGCAGAAGGCAACAAATGGCTATTTTTTAAGCATAAGACCACTCAAGACACTTCCAAATCAATCATGAAAGACATCAAATCACTCCAAACATGCAAAGTACTCACATCTGGAACAAATCATGCACTCTAAGCACAAATTCACTTTATCATCATCATAATCAAGAAAGACTAAGACTCCAAGCCAAAGCAAAAGAAGTGGTCTCCATTTGGCAAAATGGGGCGTGTGTGCAAGGCACAACAGTTACCACATATGGTGAAGAGACTTTGTTCACATCGATAATAAGATAAAGTTGGCCTCATAACTAAGAAGATCTCCCAGTGAAATTTGGATTACAAAATACAACATGATGTTCACATAAGAAATGATATATAGTGTTTTTCTGTTCCAATCACCATGATTTTACAGTAGAGGTGAAGTCTAAAATAAGTAGAAAGTTTTTAAACCATTTAAACAATGTACATCGTATATCTAATATCATGGATTGGAGATAAACTTCATCCCCAACTTTAGATTTCTTTGAAGCATTGTGCTAAACATCACCTTCCCTTACTCGTACAATACCTATCTTCCATGTCCAATATTATTAGCACAACCAAATACATGTCCAACAACATAAAGTGACAACATTGCATGTTATAAAATCCATTCATGTTGAAAGTTTCAAACATGAGTTGCACCAGCTGCTCTCTTATAGCCTTGGGAGTTAGAATAGGATAATGAGACCAACAACAATGTCTAATATGGTGCCACTTATATTAACCTCTATATCACCTTTTGAATCTACCATGTTGGACCATGGGCTCCTTGGCACCTCTAAGAAAGTTTTTTGAAGACTTGGTGAACATATGAGAGAGCTCCATCCTTTGCATACATAAGGAAATTGCCAGAATGTGCAAACACTCTTTCTAATATATCTTCATGCAACTCATTCCACTGAATTTCATCCATAAATTTAAGATTGCCATTAGAAATCCAAACAAATCAAAGATTAGGAAAATTAAACTTGTAATTTTCTTGGTTGATGCAGATCACTAATTCACCCGGGATGCTCCTGCATCAATCTGTAATGGACCTGCAGTAGAATATTCTTTAGTCTTGAACATGTTCTTTGTTTTCTTTCCAAGATGACATTCTTTGCATGTTGTATGGATAGTCTTTGCAATCCTTAATAGATCTCTCACAACATCAATAGAACTATGTTGCAAGTATGTGCTAATTGGTGTTGTCATTGATGTCAACATATATGTGTTGTCATTTGTGTCAACTATATCTTCTGGCATTGTTGTTTGTCAATTGATTGAAGAACACTGTCTGAATATTTTGCTCCGCATATTTCCTATGTTGATGACTAGAATATGAGATTTGGATATGATTTAGAGAAGTGTCTAAAGATGCTAAATCTATAATTTGGTGGTCTGGATTGCTATACAAAAAAAGTTCTACTCACTAGTATGAAGATTGTGCCTAACAAGGTTTGCTGAGTGACAGCGAGAAAGTGTTTTTCTCCGCATTTCTCTACAGATTGGAGTTTAGATTTGTGGTTTTGGACTTAATATTATGAGGTCCTTAGTCATCTTCATTCCAAAGGATATGTGATTTAAAGCTACGAAAAACAAGTTTCTAATTAGCAGAGTTTGACAGTGTCTAATTGAGAACAGTCTGTGATCCATCTTCAAGTGAAATAAGTTGAGATCTGTTGCGGTTGGATTTGCTAGTTTCCAAATGATTCCATGGTGTTTATAGATGTCCCCTAAATGCATTGAAGGTGTGTGCTTGATCTGAAAGCTGCAATGAAGATCTTGGAAGCGTGAGTCCAAGTGTTCTTGGTGATTGCACCTATGTTGGCTGACCTGGATGATTAACACTATTTATGGATAAATTTCTTGAATTGTAGAAGTGTGTGGTAGCATGTGAAGATGTAATTGAGTCCATGCTAAGGCATGAAGTGTTCCTCCATTATTCATTTAGTCTGCAAGTTTGTTTAGGTCTAGTCCTAATTTGATGTATGTATGTATGCCAACATTGGAGATTGTTCCAATGGTTGATTATTGCAATGCCAACCTTTATGTACATTCCAAGGTTGATTAATTGTATACATACATGTAATGAATTTGTGTTTGAAGTTTGAGTGAGTGAAGATGCGAAGATAAGTGTGAAGTGAAAAAGGAGAGCAGAGTAGAGAGGTTTTATTGCGCTTCAATGGAACTAAACTTAGGCATGGTGTAGATGCTACTTAATAAGTTCAACCCTTGGCAATGTTCCACCCCTAGTAGTGAGCCACCCCTAGCAGTGAGCCACCCTTGGTAGTGAGCCATCCTTTTGGACAGTGAGCCGTTTGGCAGTGAACCACCATTTGATATTTGATATTGTTACTACACTTATATTGTGAGCTAACACTCACCATGGTTTTTTCCTGTTTAGGGTTTTCCATATAAAAAATTGGTGTTCATGTGTATGTGGTGTTCATGCTTTGATTATGCTATTCATGATTAATACTCATAACAAAATAAGGAAATAACATAAGTGGTTGTGAAATTGATTGTGGTTTAAAGAAATTAAAGTTTTGATACAATTGATTAATTCCCTCTCTTAGTTGTCTTGTATCATTCAACAATTGGTATCAGAGCAGGTTCCTTTGGAGAAAACCTAAAAACTTAAGGTAGATCTAAGATGGCACACAGGAAAGACATTCCCTAGTTTGATGGAACTTATTATGCATACTGGAAGGTACAAATGCAAAGTTATCTCATTTCTCTTCGTTATAATGTTTGGGTAGTGGTTAAGAATAAATACACAGTTCCTAAAGATTTGAATTCTAAAGAAGAGATTAAAATGTATAAGGATAATCACAAAGCTAAAAATGCTCTATTAAATGCCATGTCTAACACTAAAATGGCAAAAGTTGTGAATCTAGAAACTACTTATGAGATTTGGGACAAATTAAATAAAATCTATGAAGGTGATGCATCTGTCAAGAAGGCCAAGTTACAGAATTTGAAGACCACATATCAAACCATGCGAATGGGTGAAGATGAGAACATAACAATTTACTTACAAAAGATTGATGAAGTTGTCAACAGTATCAATGGTCTTGGTGGAGAATTAAATGATGATTATGTTATAGATAATTTACTTTGAACTCTACCCAAATCTTATAGTAACAAGGTATCTGCCATTGAAGAGTTCTTGGAAATGGAAAAGCTTACAAAAGATCAATTACTTGGTAAACTAACTGCCTTTGAAATAAAAGATTTTGGTACTACTGATGGCCCTGTGAAAACAAACATTTCTTTCAAGGCCAAGGAAGCAACTAAGACTACTAGATTAGAGAAATATGTTGTGGAATCACATGATGAAGATTTTGCAGAGCTAGAAGCCAAATTTGCAAGAAGAAGCAAGAGGGGAAGCAAAGGAAAATTCAAAGGTAAGTTACCTTCCAAAATTCTTCAGTTGTGGTAAAATTGGTCATTATGCTTCAAGATGTCCTAAAAAATATTTAAAGATCAATGAAAGCAAAGGAAAGATGGTAAGAAAGAGTTATTATGTTAGAGATGATGAAGGTGCAAGTGATGATTAATCTAATTTTGATAATGGCAATAGTAGTGAATACTTGTTTATTGCACTTAGAGAAGAACCCGTTTCTACTAATCTTGCAAGATGTGTGAAGGAAGAAAGTGTAGGAGAGTTGTCTACATTTCATGCTAAAAAGGAAGATGAGTGGATAATTAATAGTGGATTCTCAAACCACATGACAGGAGATAAGAGTAAGTTTGTTAAGTTTGAAAAGTATGATGGAGGACTTGTTAGGTTTGGTGATGATGCAGCTGGTAAGATTTGTGGAAAAGGATCTATTAATTTTGATGGCAAGCATAATACAGATGATGTTCTTTATATCAAGGGCCTGAAGCATAATCTACTAAGTGTTGGACTAATGTGTAACAAAGGTTATAATCTTGTGTTCAAAGACATTGGGTGTAAGATATAGAATAGCTCCAGAACCTTAATTGTTGCTAGTAAGAAGACACATGGTAATGTCTATAATTGAAAGGTTCTAAAAATGGTTATTTGTTGGCTAAGTCAGATTAAAGTTGGCTATGGCACAGGAGAATGTGTCACATAAATTTCAATAATCTAGTAAGAATAAGCACTATTCAAGCTCTAAGAGATCTGTCTAAGATTATGAAGTTTGCCAATGTGATATGCAAAGAATGCCAATTTGGGAAGATGACAAAGACCACATTCAAAAGAAAAGAACAATCCTCTACCAGTTTGCTAGAGCTGGTGCATACAAACCTGTGTGGTCCCACAAGAACAAGAAGTCTGCAAGGTGAAAGGTATTTTATACTCTGTATTGATGATTTTTCAAGAATGACTTGGGTTACTTTTCTTAGAGAAAAGACAGAAGCTTTAGATAAGTTCAAGGTATTCAAAGCTATGGTTGAAAATGAATTGGATTTAAGAATCAAATGCTTAAGGTTTAATAGAGGTGGTGAGTTCACCTCAAATGAGTTCAATGCTTTTTGTGAAGAACATGGAATAAAAAGACATTTTTCTGCTCCCTGAACTCCTCAACAAAATGGAGTGGTTTAAAGGAAGATTAGAACTATTCATGAAGTTGCCAAAGCAATGATCAAGGAAGTAGACCTACCGGAAGTATACTAGAAAGAAGTAATACATACTACTATCTATATTCAGAATCGAGTGCAAGTTAGAGCAGAAGAATCAAAGACACCTTATGAACTATGGTATGGTAGAGCCACCACTGTCAAATACTTCAAAGTTTTTGGAAGCAGATGCAACATCAGAAGAGATGAAGAATTAGGGAAGTTTTATGGTAGATGTGATGAAGGCATATCCCTTAGATGCTCCATTAAGAGCAAGGCTTACCGGTGCTATAACAAAAGACTGAGAAAGATCATCGAAAGTGCAAGTGTGAAGGTAGATGAAGAACTCCAACCAGATAGATATGAGTTAGATGAACCTACTGATATAGAAAAGGTTGGAAAAGGCAAAGAAAAGGAAGTTTAGACTGAAGAATGAGCTCTAGAAGAAGAAGAAGAAACTCAAGCTGAGGCTCCAACAAGAACTCCTAAAACTCCAAGGTATGTGCAAAGAGATCATTTTGAAGATCAAATTAACAAAAGGAAAGTTGTGATGACAAGAAATAGGATTGTAGAAGAATAGGTAAATCTCTTTCTACTATCAAAAGTGGAACCTAAAATAGTTAATGAAGCATGCAATGATGAGCATTGGGTCAAGGCAATGAATGAAGAATTACAATAGATTGAGAAGAACAAGACTTGGGAACTTGTCCCCAGACCAACAAACAAGAATGTGATGGAAACAAAATGGGTTTTCTAGAACAAATTGAATGAAGTTGGAGAAGTTGTGAGAAACAAGGCAAGACTTGTGTCTAAAGGCTCCTCCCAAGTTGAAGGAATTGATTATGAAGAGACCTATGCTCTGGTGGCAAGAATGGATGCTATTAGATTGTTTTTGGCATTTGCAGCACACAAAGACTTCAAAGTATATCAGATGGATGTGAAATCTACTTTATTGAATGGTGAGCTAGAAGATGAGGTCTACATAGAGAAACTAGATGGGTTCCAATTATCTGATAAACCAAATATGGTGTATAAATTGAAGAAGGCCTTGTATAGATTGGAGTAAGCTCCTAGAGTTTGGTTTGCAAGACTGGATAAGTATCTGCTATAGTAAGGTTTTAGTAAAGGGTCTATAGATAGCAATTTGTATATCAAGGTGAGTAATGATCAAATCTTGATTATTGAAGTTTACGTAGATGATATCATATTTGGAGGAAATGAAGAGATGTGCAAGAATTTTGCAAATGAGATGTAACAAGAGTTTGAAATGTCTATGTGCACGGTGAGATGAATTTCTTCTTTGGACTGCAAGTCAATTAGATAAACAAAGGTATTTTCATTTCTCAATCAAAATATGTCAGGGAATTGTTGAAGAAGTTTGGAATGGAGGACTCCAAACTGGTATGCACTCCTATGGTTACTAGTTGTAAGCTAAGCAAGAATGATGAATATCCCAAGGTTGATCAAATCAAGTATAGATCAATGATTGGAGGACTACTTTACCTAACTGCTACCAGACTAGATATTATGCGTGTAGTTGTCTTGTGGCTAGATTTCAATCAGATCTCAGAGAATCACATGTGATGGTAGTTAAAAGGATATTCAGGTACTTGAAGGGTACTCTTGATCATGGATTGTGGTATCCTAAGAACAATGATTTTGGTTTGAGTGCCTACACAGATGCAGATTGGGTTGGATGTGATGATGACAGGAAAAGCACAAGTGGAGGTGCATTCTTCCTTGGAGATAGAGCAGTGTCCTAGAATAGAAAGAAACAAGAATTAGTTTCCTTGTCTAGTACAAAAGAATAATATATTGTTACAGTATCATGTTGCACTCAGGTGTTCTGGATGAAGTAGACATTGAAGGATATCAAAGTTGAGTTTGGTGGACCAATTCCTATTCTTTGTGATAACACAAGTTCCATAAACATTTCAAAGAATCTAGTGATACACTCAAAGACAAAGCACATTTCAATTAAGTATCACTTTTTGAGGGAGAAAGTTGCAAAGAATTAGGTAAAGCTTGAGTATGTACCTACAAAAGATCAAATTGCTGATATATTCACTAAGGCTCTTCCAAAAGACATATTTGAGTATCTCTAGGATAAATTATAGGTTATTTCCTCTCCCTCCTTGAATTAAATGCATAAGGAGTGTATCAGTCCAATGTGCTTCAAAGTACATTTTCTCTTTTGGACTGATGTTGGAGGATACCTCTCAGAGGGAGCAGGTAGTGGTTTGGGAAGATTGTAACATTCAAGGGGAGTAAAGAATGGTTTCAAATTGATCAGAGCAACATTGTGCAAGTATATTAAATGGAAGAGATATGAAGGCCTTTGCCATTGATTTCAAAGGGGGAGAGAAATCATGTGAAAAATTCAAGGGGAATAAGAGTGCAAAAGTATGAAAAAGAAAGGAGGAGTCCTAAAGAATAATTGTGTCTTGATGGTGGAACATGTTTTTCACATCATATGTTGCCATCAATGACAAAGGGGGAGGTTGTTGTAAGTATGTGATAATTGGTGTTGTCATTAATGTCAACATATCTGTGTTGTCATTTGTGTCAAACTATAGCTTCTGGTATTGTTATTTGTCGATTGATTGAAGAACATTGTCTGAGTATTTTGCTCCATATATTTCCTATGTTGAAGAATAGAGTATGAACTTTGGATATGATTTGGAGAAATGTATGAAGATGCTAAATCTAGAATTTGGTGGTTCGGATCGCTGTACAAAAAAAGTTCTATTCACTAGTATGAAGACTGTGCCTGACAAGGTTTGCTGAGTGACAGGGAGAAAGTGTTTTGCTCCTCATTTCTCCACAGATTGGAGTTTGGGTTTTTGGTTCTAGAATTAAGATTATAAGGTCCTTACTCATCTTCATTCCAAAGGATATGTGATTTAAATCTTTGGAAAACAAGTTTCTAATTAGCAGAGTTTGACATTGTCTGATTGAGAATAGTCTGTGATCCATCTTCAATTGAAATAAGTTAAGATCTATTGTGGTTGGATTTGCTAGTTTCCATGCATTAAAGGTGTGTTCTTAATCCACAAGCTACAATGAAGTTCTTGGAAGCATGTGTTCAAGTGTTCTTGGTGATTGCACCTGGCTGGCTGACCTGGATGATTAACACTCTTTGCGGATAAATTTCTTGAATTGTAGAAGCATGTGGTAGCATGTGAATATGTAATTGAGTCTATGTTAAGGCATGAAGTGTTCCTCTGTTATTCATTTAGTCCACAAGTTTGTTTATGTCTAGTCCTAATTTGATGTATGTATGTATGCCAACCTTGGAGATTGATCCAATGGTTGATGATTGTAATGCCGACCTTGATGTACATTCCAAGGTTGATGAATTGTATAAATACATTTAATGAATTTGTGTTTGAAGTGTGAGTGAGTGAAGATGTGAAGGTAAGTGTAAAGTGAAAAAGGAGCGTAGAGGAGAGAATTTTTATTGTGATTCAATAGAACTGACCTCAGGCATGGTGTAGATGCTACTTAATAAGTTGAACCCTTGGCAATGAGCCACCCCTGGTAATGATCCACCCCCATCAGTGAGACACCCTCAGTAGTGAGCCATCTTTTTGGGTAGTGAGCCCTTTGGTTACTACACTTATATTGTGAGCTAACACTTACTGTGGGTTTTTCCTTGTTTAGGGTTTTCCACATAAAAATCTAGTGTTCATGTGTATGTGGTGTTCATGCTTTGATTTTTCTATTCATGCTTAATTCTCATAACAAAATAAGGAAATAAGCTAAGTGGTTGTGAAATTGATTGTGATTTAAAGAAGTTAAAGTTTTGATACAACTGATTCACCCCCCCTCTCAGTTGTCTTGTGCCATTCAACAAACTGATCTTCACTAGGCTATCAAAATTGATGTGACCCATCCTTCTATGCCATATCCAACTTTCATTGATTTGAGACATAAAGCACTTAACACCACCACCTTTGAGATGATAAACATTACCTTATGTCCTTGGTCCAGCAGTAATCAAAGTTATAGATCTTCATTTTTTGATTTCACAACCATCATCTTGAAACATGCGATTATATCCTTTGCTACACATTTGTCCTATACTCAGATGATTATGCTAGAGACCCTTGACATAAAGAACATCATCTGTTTTATGCTTACCATTAAAACTAATTGAACCTTTACCACAAATCATAGCAAATGTATCATCACCAAAATTAACTAGACCACCATCATATTTATAAAATTCAACAAACTTGCTCTTATCACCTTTCATATGATTTGAGCATCCATTGTCAACTATCTAGTAATTCCTCTCCTCTCTTGCATGAAAGGCAGTCACCATAGTTCCTTCAATCTTGTGACATGTTTTTGTAGCACTTTCCTTCAAACATATTTTAGGATTAGTAGAATTAGTTCTAATATTTAAAGCCATGAACAAGCATTCATCATTGTCTTCATTAGGATAGTCAAATTCTTCATCATCAGATACACCATTCTCGTTTTCTACATAATAACTTTTTTTGATAAATTTTCCTTTATGATCCTTGTGTTTGTCATTTGCAACTTTGATTGGACATTTAGAAGTATGATGACCTATCTTTCCACAATTTAAACATTTAAAGGGTAACTTACCTCTATATTTTCCAATGCCCTTTTCAATCTTGTTACTAAATTTGCTTCCACCTCATCAAAATCATCCAGATTTGATTCATTATTCTTCTTTGCCTTGCAAACTTTAAAAGTAGATTATTTCTTTGCAGCATCTCAACCAAACTCTCTTAATTCAAAAGAAATTAAAGGACCAAACATCTAATCTCTAGAATAATGATCTAAATTCTGACCTTCCTCAATAGTAGAAACTTTAGAGCTATAAGATCTAGGAAGATCAAGTTCGTAACACCTTTTTCACAACTTCACTTTCTTTCATCTTACCACCAAGACCATTAATAGTATTAACAACTTCATCTACTTTAAGCATGTAGGTAGTAATATCTTCATCTTCAAACATCCTTAGGGTTTCAAATTTGGCTTTGTAGTTTTGCATCTTTTCTTGTTTGACCTTGTCATCTCCTTCGTAAATGTCCTTTAGCTTCATCCAGACCTCCTTAGTAGTTTTAAGACTTATTACTTTCCCAAGTTCTGAATCAGAAAGACCACTCAAAATAGCATTCTTTTCTTTGCCATTATTCTCATAATCCTTGACCTCATCAATAGCTAAGGGACCATTAGAAGGCATAGTATATCTAATTTCAACTAACTTTTTGACTCCATACCCTAGGGAGACAAGAAAGGCTTCCATCCTAGCTTTCTACTAAGCATAATTCATTCCATCGAACATAGGAGCATTAACACTCTTCCTGTGTGCCATCTAGATCTACCTCAAGTGGTTAAGCTTCCTCCAAGGAACCATAACTCTGATACAAATTGTTAGATGCACAAGACAACTAAGAGGGGGGTGAATCAGTTGTACATTAAAACATTCAATGCTTCTTTTACTTTCAAACCTTTGTTAGTCTTTAAACCCTTATTGGCCATTAGCATAATGTAAATGTTGACCTATTTTCCCTTTTTGAGAGTCAAATAACCCAACCTTAAGTATTGATAAAATCCCTTAGGTTCTTCAATTTTCAGTGTATTCCTTGTGAAAGTTCCTAAAAATTTCTAGGAAGGATCCTTGTAGAAAACCCAGAAAAACCCAGAATTTTCTATGTTTTTTCCTTAGTTTTTGGCCCCTTTTGGCCTTTGTTGGCAAAATTTTAGTTTCTCAAACTTGCAAGTTTGCTAACTAGCTGGTTCACCAATAAAGGTAGGAAAACTATAAATTTGGTTAAGTAAAGGAAAGCTCTTTCCCTTTATCGGCAAAATTCATGTTTCACAAACTCTTCAAAAGTTCACTTTATCATAGGTTCGATTGCTAACAAGGAGCTAGTTGAGTAGGCTGCCTTCAAATTTTGGCTAAGGATAAAGGGAAATGAAAGGCTTCATTGGCAAATTAGAGAGAATCAAAACTTGCAAGAGGTTTGAATGTTTCAATGTTCATCGATAGGGTGATAAGGTAGGTTCCGACACACTTTCTTTGGTTCGGAGAAAGGAAAGTTTGTCAACTGAGAAAGCAGGGCAAAGCATAGTTCAACAATTTGGTGATTTGCCAAGAAAATGAGTAGAAGCGACCAATTTCAAAAATGGGGGAATTCACCAACAAGGCAAAAAGTGACTAAAGAATAGGCAGTTTGTGAGATGACAATTTCGCCGATAAGAAAGGAAAAACAAAGAAATTGGAGAACTAACGAAGGGATGAAAAGAAGAAATAGTTCATGATTTCATGAATTTTCTAATTAGGTGGAAAATGATGGCAAAAGTAGGGTAAAGCATGGCTCAGTAAATGGATAGTTTGTCGATAAGGCGAAAATAAACCAAATGAAAAATGTTAATAAAGTTGTAGGTTTGCTGATAACATAGAAGCAAAGGAAGCCTAGTTTTGAAAAATGAAAGTTTACTGACAAGGCAAAATGAAATAAGGGAGGAGGCCAAAATAGTTCGCAAGAGTGAGATTTTGCTGATAGGGAAAAAGATGGAGACTAGAATAGTTCAAAAAGTTGGTACTTTGCCAATAAAGAGAAAAATCAAGCCAAGTTCTAAAAACTTGGACTCTGTCGACAAGCTAAAAAGAGAGACAAAGAAAGTTCAAAAAATTGAGATTTTGTCGATGGGCTAAATAAAAGGGGAAAATCATGAAAATGGATGATATTGTAGAATGAAAATGGGAATTTAAAGTGTTGTAAAAGCTTGCAGGCCCCTGAATTCATGCCATTTTCTAAGTAAAAAGGTACCCCAACATTCAATTTTGTAGGACAAAGTTAGTTAGAGGCAAGTAAAATAATGAAGATCTTCAATGCTAGTGTACATATGAAGTTACAAGATAGATTTGTAGGGACAAAATAGATTTGTAAGCCTTCCTTCATAAATATGCCTAGCATCCATGCATGCATGCAATCTCTTTTACAGGTTTGTAGGCCTATTAGAAGCATGCCCATTGTCCCAATTTGTAGGTTCTAGTAGGGCTTCTGAGCTAGAAATTTAGTGAAGCATGGGCATGTCTTGGGTTGATTGACTAGATTTTAGTGCATACTGTAGCAAATTGATCATGAAATGTTAAATATACATCAACAAACAATATATTTCTGTTAGCTGGTCTTCTGGGCTATTATACAAGTTAGAGAGTTGTTTGACCAAACCTTGTAATGCAATTGTATGAACCAACTGGATTTGATGCATTGTACTCATCTCTGAGCCTTTGATGTCTCTCGTTGATAGTTCACCAATGAATGTAATTGGTTATTCTATGTCTAATTTCCATACATAATTCCCTTTCTTTTGTAATGGCTATTTGGCCTCCATGATCAATACAATCATTGAATTTTACCTCTCTAATGCTTTTACTCTGTATTTGATTAAATCTGTAGCTAATTATGTGAGTAAAATGGCCCCTCTTGTTGTTGCAATTTTCTAGTTCAAGTCTCTGTCAAAAGTTATAAATCCATGTGAGTTCTTGTCAATATTTGAGATCATGTTTGTGTTATGTGAGTCCCAGCTAACACTATAAATTTGGTGCATCACCTCTTTCAATTTCAGTAATCCTCCTTCTCCTTTTCCCCTGCAAGTATTAGCACTAGATTTAACTCAATTCTCTTAGCCTTAAGTTTAGAAAGAGGAACCAGCCTTGCTTGGAGGTCTGATCTCATCAGCAAGGTCCACCACCTTGAGATTGATCCCATTGTGTCATTGGAGTGTTTGAACAAACTTTAAATTGGGTGCAATTTCACATGTCAATAGTTTCTGGCATACCCAGTGGGACTCTTTGCTCTGAGTAGGAGTTGAGCTGAGAAATTCAATGCTATTCTCAATTTTATTCACCGCTATGGAAGATTCAAGCACTTGGCGACTCTACTGATCTGGTACCCATACCAAGTCAACATTTCATGCCTAAAGTGCAGACATGATTTTCTTCTACAGGTAATTATCAATTCATAGATCTTTCATTTACCAAGTCAAGAAGAAGAAGTAGACTGTCTAAGTCCCTTATGAGGGAAAATAGGAGTGTAGAGCCATCTCCATCAAGAGCCCAATCTAATCCCCCTCCATCTAGATTCCAAGTTAAGTTCCAATATTCAAGAAGAACCTTGCATATACCTAGAATCAATCTAAATATCCAAAATATGGAAAAGAATCTTCCATTTGTTTCTTTCAATAGGGGTATCCCACTGGACCTAGATTAATATGATGATATCCCCACCTTCCAGCACCCCAGTTGAGCACATTCAAGATATCACTAGTGTCTAGTCTGTCCACAATGTCACTGCTGACAATGTAGTAGTAAGACTCATGGCCTCTTCATTCAAGGGAAAAGACCTACAATTATATAGGGGTCTCCCAACTAATTCCATCCACAACTAGGATGATCTGGGCACTAGATTGTGCCAACATTTTGAAGGTAAGAGTGACCACCTATCACTCATGGAGTGGCTAGCTACAATCAAGAGAGCCCCCATCGATATATGGTGGACTTTAATTATAGATTCCAAAAGACATGGGACGAAATCCCATTGTTGGTGAAACCCTCCTCAAATATGGTGTTTATTTACTATTTAAAATTTTTAGATCCTAACATTGCTGTCATGATTCAATCCATGGGAGGAACTATACTACATGATGCATATGACACAGCAATCTGGGTAGAAAATTGCCTAATTTAGGCTAGAAAATCACTCCAAGGCCACTAATGCCTTTATTCCCAAAGGCCCTTGTTATTCAGCTTGCTATGGCTCCAATTCCTACCACAGTTAGCCTTGTTGCTCCTCTAATTACACCCATCATGGAGAAAGAAGATGAGAAGGATGCTCTGATCAAAAATCTAAGCAATGAGTTGGTATTGGCAAGAAGATAACCTACACAACCAAATAGGCCATATCAGCCCACTAATCAGACATATCAGCCATTCAATAAGAATTACCAGTAGAACATACCACCATATCAAGGTAATGTACAAAGGCAAAATTAGCCCATCTACATTAGACCATTAAATGTTGTGCATCCTAATGCTGCTAGTACATCCAAGCCTCTTGTGCCCATACAAAACAACCTAGCTTAGGATAACAATTGGTGTTATCCATGTAATCAACCACACAATTAGAATTTGTTCCAAAGTGGATAGTTCATTCAGGCATTGACAACACAAAATCAATCAGTTTCTTTAGAGCAGCAAGTTAGTTCTAGTCAAGAAATGGTGGGAGGACATGAACAAATGCAAAACAATGCTACTTTTATTAAGTGGACACAAGATGATTTATGTGGTGTTAATCGAAGTATAGGGCCAAGAGCACACAACACGAGGGCCAAAGAAGAGCCATTAAGGATGCCTCAGTACCAATAGTTGACCAACATACGTCTTCTTCTCATGTATCCTAAATGGCTGCAATTGAAAGAGTGGTGGCCAAGATTCCTTCAGGACAAATAGATTGTTCTACTAGGCAAAAAAATTCATTATCACAATAGTAGGCCTAGGACTGCCAGTAGGCAAGGATCAACCCTGTTGTTCCCAAAGCATCACTGAAGGGCAATCAAATCCCCTTCAACATTATTGATCAAATGAAAAAGACCAATAAAGAGTCACAATGTGGGACACTCTGTTAATACCATCACAAAGAGATTTGTTGAAGGGAGCTTTGACGAGCTTCAACCAGCCTATTGGAGAGGCAACAAAAGACAAGGCCATGATCCCAACAAGACTATACCAGCTAGAAAAGGAGGAAGCGAGCAAAAGCAACATGAGTAAGCCCCCTCCATTCTATGTTTCCTTGATTATTGGTGATAAATTGTTACACAATTGTATGATAAATTCTGGGGCAGGTACCTCTATCATGCCTAAGAATATAACTGACAAGTTGGGAATAGAGTATGAGCCTGTGAACAAAGGGGTAGTGCAATTAAATGGTACTACTATTAAAATAGTCGGTGTTATTAAAAATTTAAAACTCACTTTGCATGTGTGCCTTGGTTGCTCTGTTTCCAAAGATATTTCCATCAATGATCTCCCAACCTACTTTGACATATGCCTATCTAGGGACTTCACAACCAAAATAGGTGGTTACCTATCCTTTGATTGGTCCCACATGTTATTTAGAACTAGGTATGGCACCAAAGTAACCATCAAAGTTGAGCCTATTGCCAATGACCATATAGAGCCCTACTCCCCAAATCTTACCAATATGAATTGTACAATCCATGAGTTAGAGGAGGAAGACAATAGTAGTAGGCATGAGGCTATCACCCTAGTGGAGGAGATCCCTAACATACTATTGGATGAGTGGGTTGACTATTTTCAGTTTGACACTCCTCATGTAGAGGAAATAGGGCTAGGTACTTACTGTATCCACGAAGATGATGACATCATCCCTAATATTGAAAAGACAACAATAGATCCAAGTGGGATATGGTAGATATTTTTTATGGGTCCAGAAGCAAAAATGGAGCATGTGCTAGGGTCGTGTTGATTTCACCCCAAAAGGAAAATTATTTCTCTTCATTCAAATTGTAGTTTAGTTGTACTAATAATGTAACTGCATATGAATCCTTGATTCAAGGCATATAGTAGGCTCAAAAAAGAGGAATAAATTTTTTGCAAATATTTGGTGATAGTGAGCTGGTTGTTCACCAAATCAGATTGCTTAGTGCTTCAAGGAATGACTTGTTGAAGTTAGATAAACATAGGGTCTAGGATCTAATTGAAGACTTTGATGCCTTTAATATTCAGGTAGTTCCCAAATGAAAAAACAAGGATGCTGATAAACTGGCCACAATTGGTGCACAATTTGACATTCCCCAAAATGTCAAACAAAATTTAGATTAGCATGTAAGAGTTGTAAGACCTGCTGTGCGTGATAACATCATAAGCTAGTAGGTATTTGAAAATGACCAGAAAATTGTAATTTTTTTCAAGATGAGGCAAAGTATGCTGCCAAGAACAAATTGATATTGCAAGAGAAATATGGTGACCATATGATCCAACTCAAAACCAACAAGTTGCCTAGGGGACTAGTCACCCTAGAAAATGTATTTAGTGCGGATGATCAGCCAAAGAAAAAAAAGATGAACATGACTGCTAAAAAGGAAAACTATGAAGAGGTGGAAATTGCACATGATAGATTCCTTAAGCATGGCAAGGTATATAACCAAGCTAAAAGGCAAGGTTTTATTGAGATTTACAATGAGTTTGATGATTTAATTACTTGGGATTATAGGGATTTGAAATTCTTTGATCCTAGTGTAATCCAACATACTATTGATTTGGACCCTAATGCAAAACCTGTCTGCCAAAAGCAAAGGCCTTTCAACCCTAAAATAGAGCCATTGACAAGAAAAAAGTTGTCTAAACTCATAGAGGCAATGATCATTTACCCCATCAAACACTCCTCGTGGGTGGCCAACTTGGTTATGGTTAGAATGAAGAATGGGGAAATAAGATTATGTGTGGACTTTAAAGACTTGAATAAAGCCTCCCTTAATGACCACTATTCACTTCCTTCCATGGAACAAATCCTATAAATAATAGTAGGAGCTGAAAGGTTTTCACTCCTAGATAGCTACTCAGGCTACAATCATATTCTTATAAAAGAATTAGACCAGTATAAAACAACCTTTACCACCAAGTGGGGTACCTTGGCTTACCAAAAGATGCCTTTTGGGTTGACAAATGCTAGAGCAACTTTTCAAAGAGTAATGGATTTGGCCTTTAAAGGCCTGATCAATGATATTATTCTGGTGTGTCTTGATAATCTGACCATATATTCTAAGTATGCAACTAACCACTTAGGTCATTTTAGAAAAATCTTTGAAAGATGTAGAGAATATGGAATATCATTAAATCTAAAAAAGTGTATATTTGCTATCCTAGAAGGTAGATTGTTGGGACATGTAGTCTCAAAAGAAGGACTGGCCATTGATCCTAAAAGGACAAGTATCATTCTATCTCTTCCTCTTCCCAATCATAAGAAAAGTCTATAGAGCTTCCTAGGAAAGATAAACTTTGTGAGGAGGTTCATACCAAATTTTTCTTCAATAGCAAAACCTCTCACAACAATGTTCAAGAAGAATGTTGCCTTCAAATGGTCCAAGGAAGGTAGGGACAATTTTGAAGCTGTCAAATAGGCCATCACACAAGCTACAATGCTAATAAACCTAAATTATGAGAAGGATTTTATCCTTTATGCCTTTGGAGGTGTTGGTTTCCAAATCAGCAAATGGTAAACCCTAAAGGTTTGCCACTTCTTATAATTAGATTTACTGTGAGACTTGGCCAACAAAGACAGGGGATTGTTTGCACTTGTCTCCCATGCACTTCAGGTTCTACCACACCTAGGGAGTATCCCTCATTCACAACAAAAATATTTAGCTTTTCAATACCAGGCAGAATGTTCTCAGGCATGCACCAAGATTTGTTGGATAAACCCTGGACTGACAATATTCTTGGACTGTCTCACTAGTTAAATCTAAGAACATGCAAAACCTAATCCTAAAACAAAATGAAACATAAAATAGTTTGAATGATTTGTCTTTTAAATGTAATGATTCCCTAGACTCTTTGGGCAAGCAAATCTTGGACAGGTGCTTTATCTAGGCAACAGAGTTAGACCCATCACTGCAAATGTTCCTTCATGACAACAAAACTTCATATCCAGAGGACCTAGAATAAAAATATTATTGCCTAACAGTAATATGTCCAAGAAAGAGTATTATCTGTGACTCTATGCTTCAAGAATCCCTTGATATAACACATTTCCCCCTATACCTGACTCAAAACAATTTAATCCATTCCTTGAATAGATGCAACAAATCATATATATCACATACCAAATGTATATGAATGAGTTCAGAAACCCTTAGTAGCTTTACTCAAAAGAAAAATGCTCATACCAAGGAGACAATCATAGATAACACACACAAATAGTTTTTTTCATATAAATTAATCTGAAAAGAACATTGTCATTCAAAAATTTATACATTTGCAAGATAGAAAATACCTCTACACCAAACAAAGTAAACCAAGTTTACAACAAAAATCACTCCTCAAAGTGTGGACAACTTCTATCTAAAGCCCAGAAGAATCTAATTACAAAGTGGAACAACATGCTCTTATAAAAAACAAGAGCATGTTGGCCTAAAATTAATTACATCATGGAGGTAGGTGAGATTTTTTCCATTACATTTTGCCTCCAAAATATAATAGGAATAAAATATTCTACATTAAAAGAGGAGAAGAAAAAATGAATAAAATATGTTTTAATTTCCCCTTTTCATATTTTACATTTGCTGAATATTCCCAATTTCTTATGGCAGCTGAAGAATCCTCATTCCTTTATGTGCGGCTACAATATGAGGCAGTGTGGCTTCATTTTCTGCTCTCCCTTGATTGCATTCATCCTCTGAGATGACATAGAACAACATTCAATAGCTTTAATGTCAATATTTTACATCACTGGGTCGTTTTTGCTAATACAGAGGTGTTTTCTACTCTTTTGGTAGGTAAAAATCAATGTAAATCTACTAAAAACCTTCGCCAATGCCTCAAGAATGATCATAGGGTGATTTTGCAGCCCATAATAGTAATTTTGGGTCAAAAATGACCTCCAAAAGATGTTTGAAAGTCAAAAAACGTGATTTCTATTTTCAATCTGCAACAAAATTTGTTCAGAGCAGCTCAAAACTCATCGAAATCTCTAAAGAAGAAAAGGAGACACCTGCATTTAGCTTGCAAAGGAAGTGGAAGGGTAGAAAATGCCCTGTGATGGGCATTTTGCACCATCGCAGGGGTTTGAAGGTGCACAGGAACATCTCGTGCGATGGTACAATATGCACCAAAAATCATTTCTCCTTCCTTAATAAACTTCACCCTAAAGTTTATAATACTTTTTTCCTTTAATATTTGACTTTCTTTCATCTTGTTCAAACCTTTTTAAAATGCCATTTAATATTTTGCTTTTAATATTTGCATTTTGATTTTAATACTTAGGCAAATTTTGAATTTCCTTCGCCAGGCACATGGCATTTTTTCACTGCAGGCAAACCGTGCATTCAATGACCACGAAAATTTGCACAGGGGCATCATTAATTATTTCAAGCAAACCTATTTGCTTAGAATCTACATCGCCAACTGAATTCAAGGACCTACTTGTAAACTGACCTGCTGGATGTTCGCTGCAACCAAATTTCATTAAAATGCCACATTAAATGGTCTCTGATTTTGATGAAACTAGAACTGGAGACGTTTGAGACCAAATCAAGAAATGGATTGCCCTCAAATTTGAAAGATTTGAAACTTTTTGGAATGCTAATTCTACTCCGGTTGTAGTTAGGAAACAATTAAATACCCCATCAAAACTCATCCTGGAAGCACAAAACTGAACATACATGTTACCACATGTACCAAAAAACTTCCTGCCAAACGAATTTTTGATATGACTTCTAAGATGCAAGATTTTAATTGACGAAAGTGGTCTCTGGGGTAGATTGACCAGCATGTCGACAAAGCCTTTATTGACACTTCAAAAGGATTCAGGCACTTCAAATATGCAAATATTGAAGGTGTCAATAGGAGGCAAGGAGGGTATATTAGTAGCTCTAACGCAACAAAATGAAGAAAAAATTGAACAGCCAATTGCTTTCTTCAGCTAGCCTCTTAAAGACTATAAATTGAGGTACAATTTTGTTGAGAAATAGGTATTTGCAACAATGAAAGAAATAAATAAGTTCATACATATGCTTTCAAATAGAAAAATACAATTGATGGTGAACCACCTTAGTGTGAAGGAGTTCCTTTTGAGTATGGATGTTAATGAAAAGAGGGCTGGGTGGATCACAAAGGTGATGGAATATGATGTCAACATCAACATTACCAAGCTAGTGAGAGGCAAAGGCCTATGTGAGTAGATGACAATAGACATTAAAGACAAAGATGATGTTGTATGTGTCCAAGGGCAAGCACAACCAATTGATCCCCACTCCTAGACTAATTGGTATCAGGACATGGTCACTTTTCTATAGTCAGGAAGATGCCCTAATGGACTTAATCAAGCAAAAGGAAGGTATTTCAGACTTCAGTCTATCCCTTATGTTCTTGTAGATAGTGTCTTGTTTAGAAAGGACATCAATGGAGTTCTTCTTAGATGTATTACTCAAGATTAGACCTCTAGGGTCTTTGAAGAATTTTATAATGGCCCTGCTGGTGGCCATTATTCTCCAAGAACAACTTCTATTAAAATTATGAGGGTTGGTTACTATCAGCCCAATTTGTTTAGAGATGCCCATAATTAGGTAAGGAGTTCAAAATAATGTACATTCTTTGTAGGGAAATAGAGACTGGAAACTCTTCCTCTTCATCCAACTCGAACTAACCAGCCATTCGCCCAATGGGGTTTGGACTTCATTCAGACAATTAAACCACCTTCTAGTTCTAGCCACAAGTGGATTCTAGTATTCACTAATTACTTTACAAGGTGGATAGAGGCAATTGCATTGAAGGATGCCATAGAGGCCTCCATTTTAGATTTTCATGAAGGTATAGTTACTAGGTTTGGTGTTCCATCTACCATTATTTTTGACAATGCTAAGGCCTCTATAGGCATAAAAATTAGTGAATGGGCACTATAATATGGAATTTATTTGAAAAAATCATCCAACTACTACCCCCAAGGGAATGTCTAGGATGAGTCCAAAAACAAACATATGATCATGATCATTAAGAGGACATTGGATGATAATTAGAGAACTTGGCATGCCAAGTTGAAGACCGCTCTTTGGGTTGATCAAATCACTCCTAAGAAGGCCATTGGAAATTCACCCTTCATGCTAGTATATGGAAAGGAAGCAAGACTTCCATTATCATTGGAGTTACCTTCCCTTGAACTAGCCCAACAACTGGAGTTTCTTGAAAATGATACCATGATAGTCAGACTTGCTGAGCTAATGGAGCTAAAAGAAAAGATGAATCCTTCCATGAAAACCCTTGAAGCACACCAAGAAGAGGTCAAGAGGATATTTGATATAAAATTAGTTGATAGAGTCTTCCAAGAGGGAGATTTGGTGTTGAAATGGGATGAAGATAGGGCCAAAGCAGGAAGACACTCTAAATTTGATGCCATATGGAGTGACCCCTACATCATCACCAGTTGCAAGCATGCAAATGCCTTTCAACTATCCAAACTGACTGGTGAGTCACTTTTGATCCCAATGAATGGGATTCATCACAAACCATACTTTTGAGTTTGGTTTTTGGATTCTTGTAAATACCTAGAGTAGATTTATTTTTTGTTCTAGGTTTCCTTTCCTCCAAGTGCTTTTGCATAGGCATCTTTCTCATTAGGAGAATGTTTTCCTTCTTGTGTGTTTTCTTTTGTGTTTTGGAGGTATTTTTAGTTTTTTTTGGTCATGAGGTTGCTTTCTTCTAACCTTGTGCCTAATGGACTATATAAGGTAGTTGGATCCCTGTGTTTAGAAGGCAAGCACCCCTACATAGTCACCAAAATGTTGACCTATTTTTCCTTTCCCAGAGTCAAATAGCCCAGCCTGAAGTATTGATGAAATCCCTTAGGTTCTTCAATTTTTAGTGTAATCCATGCCAAAATCTCTAAAAATTCTTATGAAGGATCCTTGTAGAAAACCCAGAAAAATCTAGAATTTTCTATGTTTTTGCCTTACTTGTTTTGACCCTTTTGGCCTTTTGTCAACAAAAGTTTAGGTTCCTGAACTTGCCAGTTCACCGACTGGCTAGTTCATTGACTAGCCAATTCACCAACAAAGGAAAGAAAGATGTAAATTTGGTTAAGTAAAGGAAAGCTCTTTCCCTTTATTGGTGAAATTCATGTTTCATGAACTCTTCAAAAGTTCACTTTTTCACAGGTTCGTCGATTCGGTGATTTGTCAACAAGGAGCTAGGTGAGTAGGTTGCCTTCAAAATTTGGCTAAGGATAAAGGGAAATGAAAGGATTCATTAGCAAATTAGAGAGAATGGAAACTTAGCAAGAGGTTCAGATGTTTTAATGTCCATTGATAGGGCAATAAGGCATGTTCTAGTGTGCTTTCTTTGGTTCGGAGAAAGGAAAGTTTGCCGACTAAGAAAGTAGGAAAAAGCATAGTTTGAAAAGTAGTTGATTTTCTGAGAAAAGAAGTAGAAGCAACCAATTTTAGAAATTGGGGAATTCACCGACAAGGTGAAAAGTGACTAAGGAATGGGTGGTTTGTGATATGGCAATTTTGCCAATAAAAAGGGAAAAATAGAGAAATCGAAGAATTGACGAAGGGATGAAAAGAAGAAATACTTTGTGATTTCATGAATTTGTCGATAAGGCAGAAAATGATGGCAAAAGCAAGGAAAAGCATGGTTTGGCAAATGGATAGTTTTCTGATAAGGTGAACATGAACCAAATGAAAAGGTTCGTAAAGTTGTAAGTTTGTCGTTAAGGCAGAAGCAAAGAAAGCCCAATTTTTGAAAAATGAAAGTTTACTGACAAGGCAAAATGATATAAGAGAGGAGGCTAGAATAGTTTGCAAGAGTGAGATTTTGGTGATATGACAAAAGATGCAGGTCATAATAGTTTGAAAAGGTGGTACTTTGCCAATAAAGAGAAAAAGAAATCCAAGTTCTAAAAACTTGGACTCTACCGACAAGTTGAAAAGAGAGACAAAGAAAGTTCAAAAAATGAGATTTTGCCAATGGGAAAAATAAAAGGGGAAAATCATGAAAATGGATGATATTGTAGAATGAAAATGGAAATTTAAAGTGTTGTAAAAGCTTCCTCTAAATTCATGCTATTTTCTCGTAAAATGGTACCCCAACATTCAATTATGTAGGACAAAGTCAGTTACAGGTAGGTAAAATAGTGAAGATCTTCAATGCTACTGTACAAATGAAGTTACAAGATAGATTTGTAGGAACAAAATAGATTTACAGGCTTTCATAAATATGCCTAGCATCCATGCGTGTAGGCAATGTCTTTTGCAGGTTTACATGCCTATTAGAAGCATGGCCATCATCCCAATTTACGGGTTCTAGTAGGTCTTCTGAGCTAGAAATTTAGTGAAGTGTGGGCATGTCCTAGGTTGATTGACTAGATTTTAGTTCTCATTGTAATAGACTGATCATGAAATGTTATATATACATCAAAAAATAATATTTTTCTGTTAGCTATTCTTCTAGGCTATTATACAAGTTAGAGAGTTTTGTGACCAAACCTTGTAATGCAATTACATGAACCAATTGGATTTGATGCATTATGCTCATCTCTAAGCCTTTGATATCTCCTGTCAATAGTTCACCAATGAATGTAATTGGTTATTCTATGTCTAATTTCTTTGCATAATTCTCTCTTTTTTGTAATGGTTATTTATCCTTCATGATCAATACAATCATTGATTTTTTCCTCTCTTATGCTTTAACTCTGTATTTGATTGAATCTGTAATTAATTTTGTGGGTAAAATGACCCCTCTTGCTATTACAGTTTTCTAGTTTAGATCTCTTTCAAAAGTTATAAGTTTGTGTGAGTTCTTGTCAATATTTGAGATCATGTTTGTGTTATGTTAATCCCAACTAACACTATAAATCTACTGCATCACCTCTTTCAATTTTAGTAACCCTCCTTCCCCATTCCTCTACAAGTATTAGCACTAGATTTAGCTCAATTCTCTAATTCTTAATCTTAGAAAGAGGAACCAACCTTCTATGGAGGTCTAATCTCATCAGCAAGGTCCCACACCTTGAGATTAGTCCCATTATGTTATTGGAGTGTTTGAACAAGATTCAAATAGGGTAGAATTTCACATGTGACAATAGTAAGCATATGAAACAATAATGAAAACACATCCAAACACATAAGAAACCAGATTTATGTGGAAAACCCAAGAAGAGAAAACCATGGTGAGGATTAGCTCACATATATATGAATAGCAACACCAAATACAAGTAGGCTTACTACCCAGAGAAAGAAGAAAGGCTCATTGCCAGTAGGACTCACTGTCTAGAGGAAAGAAGAATAGAAGAAGACTATTACAAAGAGATTCACTAAATCAAGGCAATAGGAGAAATCCACCATTGCAACTCTATGTCATCTGCAACCTTTGGCTCACTACCTCTAGTAACTCCAAGCAAACAAAAATGTAGACACCTTCTACTCACTGCATCTAGAAGTCATAAAAATTTAAGCTCACACTCAAATCACCACACTTGATCACATTCACATCTTTCCACACCACACACACTCTACTCAACCTACACCTTGCATTTATACCATCCACAACCTAAAACAATCTCAATTAGGTTAGTGTTAATGAAATGTATGCACCTCAAACATGCAACACCAAAATAGGTCGGCACCAAATACTTCCATGGTGGAAGAAAGTGAAGGTAGACCACTCCAAGGGTTAACTAGGACCCAAATTTGTATCACCATGCTACTCATCACATCCACAATCCACGAGGTACCTCCACAAATAGCACTAGCAAGCTAGGTCAGCTAAACCTGAACTAACACTACATGCAACCAAAAACATGCCTCTCTAGGTTTGAAAGAGACATGCGAACCACCAAGAAATAGTCCACAGCATCCACACAACTTCCCAGAATATTCTAGCATCATCAGAACCTTCTGCAATACTGCCGTAACCACATATTATTGCAAGTATGGGTTTAACCAGTGTTGTCATTGATGTCAACATACTCATGTTGCATTAATGAGAAGGATTGGATGAGC
This sequence comes from Cunninghamia lanceolata, assembly GCA_027924645.1. Taxonomy (NCBI): domain Eukaryota; kingdom Viridiplantae; phylum Streptophyta; class Pinopsida; order Cupressales; family Cupressaceae; genus Cunninghamia; species Cunninghamia lanceolata. The sequence goes on along the minus strand of BSBN01000165.1, from coordinate 3,143,273 downwards.
TGTGTGCTGAGGATATTGAGAAAATTAGTCTCAATCAGGAACAGTGAAGAACAGTGATGACAACAAGGTAAAAGTCCAAGATAGGTTGTCATGTCCCTATAATGATTTATAATTAAATCATTGATTTAAATAATAAGTTAGCCTTATATAAACTAAATATATAATATATTTATTTAAAATATATTATTAATTTGTATTATTTAATAAATAATATATTATAAATATATCCAATAATATAAATACAAATATTATTATTATTATCTTATATTGTAATATAAATATAAATAATATAATATAAATCATATATCATTTATTATGATATAAATGATATAATATAAAGAATATAAAATAAATAATATATCATTTATTATAATGATATAATATAAATACAAATAATATAAATAAACATCTTTTAACCTATCCTAACGGAGTTAGGTATGGTTATAACTAGTTTTACTACAAAAGGGAATTAATATAAGGTAATAAAAATAATAAGAGTCATGCCTCTTCGAAGGGAAATAAATAAAGGTTGTGAAATAGAAGGAAAGGGGGATCGGGAAGAAAATATAAAAAGAGTATCCCATAAATACATATATTTAGATTTGCAGAAAGAGCAGCAGCCAAAGAACTTAGAGTCAAAGTAAGTAATATATATTAATAATAATTTGTAAGTCTGATAATATAGTTGCAATCAAGAATTAATATCCCTTGCAATTTATATTACTTATGTATAATGAATCATGTATAGAATACGAGATAATAATACAGTATATAATATTGTTTTATTATGCATCAATATCTGTTATATATAAAATATATGGAACCTCATCATGGAGGAAGGGAAGGAGACATAGGTAAGAGGGTATAAGGTTTCTATCTAAGTACCCCACCTTGGACATGGATGTCAAAGCCCTGCCATCAAGGCCAAGAGGGTCAAAGTCCCGCTCTTGGGCTTAGATTGGATAAACTGAGAACTCCGCTATGATCCCTGTACCATTCCTACTATGATGAGTTATTAATTATAAGTGATAAGGCATGGATAGAGAAGTAACACCAGCATTCTGCTAAGTACCCCACTTTGGTGGATGTCTAAGTCTTGCCACCAAAGCCAAGAGGGCCAAAGTTCTGCTCTTGGGCTTAGTATGGGTTAGCTGGGTCAAATCTATTATGTCCCTATCTCAATGCTCTAGAAGTATTTGATAGTATATAGTGTTGGAATTGTATTATGAGCTTGATATATTTGCAGCTAACCCTAACAATGGCATTAGTTTATATGTATATATATTGTACTTGTGTTCTCTATGTGATGATTGTAGGAGTTCTATTCAAGAGCATAATGAAGAAATAACTACTTGTAAGTCATCCCCCTAACCCTAATGTATCATAATTATGATTGTAGAGTTTAATCTAGGGCAAATCTAGATGGGGACATTACAAATGGTATCAGAGCAGTCATCCTGCCATCCTGTGATTAATAGTTAAATAAATAAAAATAAAATAAAAAATAAGAATCAATGAAAATCCTAAGTATGAATTTCATGAATTGCTGGAATAATGGTGTTTAATACATTGCTAAAATATTTTAAAAATATATATATTTATGATGCAAATTAAAATTTACTAAATATGTTATGATGCAACATTAAAAAATAAAAATTTACTTACAAAATGAGTAAATGAGGTAAAAAATAAATAAAAATAAGACAACTCTTAATAACAATAAAATTATACTAAATGAAATAGTAAAATAAAATAATTAAAATATAATTTATAAATAAATATATATTAAACATCTCTATTTAGTTCTTATAAGTAATATATTTTACAAAGTTATTTTCATCTATGGGTAACCTATAGCTAGGTGAAGTGAGTAATTAAAATATACGTAAACAATTAACCTAAAGTATTTATGGTGTACATAAACTTTAATAAAATATAGTTATAAAATAAAATATTTATAAAATTTAGTGCTGAAATTTTAAAAGGGTAAACCCAAATTTATAAATTAATTTTTTTTATGGCGCTCTAGTTTATTAGCTATATTAATGTGTTACATTTTATAGCAGTTATTTTAAAGGGTAAACCCAAATTTATAAATTATTATTTTATGGCACTATAGTTTATTAGCTATATTAATTTGTTACATAGCGATTATTTTATATTATTGGTGAGTGTCATGTTATTTTATATAAGGGAAACCTAATAAATTATAATGTTATTAAATATTACTTGAGGATACCTAATTATAGTTGCTTGAGGACAAGCAATTTTGAGTGGGGAGGGTTGTCATGTCCCTATAATGATTTATAATTAAATCATTGATTTAAATATTAAGTTAGCCTTATATAAACTAAATATATAATATATTTATTTAAAATATATTATTAATTTGTATTATTTAATAAATAATATATTATAAATATATCCAATAATATAAATACAAATATTATTATTATTATCTTATATTGTAATATAAATATAAATAATATAATATAAATCATATATCATTTATTATGTTATAAATGATATAATATAAAGAATATAAAAAAAATAATATATCATTTATTATAATGATATAATATAAATACAAATAATATAAATAAACATCTTTTAACCTATCCTAACGGAGTTAGGTATGGTTATAACTAGTTTTACTACAAAAGGGAATTAATATAAGGTAATAAAAATAATAAGAGTCATGCCTCTTTGAAGGGAAATAAATAAAGGTTGTGAAATAGAAGGAAAGGGGGATCGGGAAGAAAATATAAAAAGAGTATCCCATAAATACATATATTTAGATTTGCAAAAAGAGCAGCAGCCAAAGAACTTAGAGTCAAAGTAAGTGATATATATTAATAATAATTTGTAAGTCTAATAATATAGTTGCAATCAAGAATTAATATCCCTTGCAATTTATATTACTTATGTATAATGAATCATGTATAGAATACGAGATAATAATACAGTATATCATATTGTTTTATTATGCATCAATATCTGTTATATATAAAATATATGGAACCTCATCATGGAGGAAGGGAAGGAGACATAGGTAAGAGGGTATAAGGTTTCCATCTAAGTACCCCACCTTGGATGGATGTCAAAGCCCTGCCATCAAGGCCAAGAGGGTCAAAGTCCCACTCTTGGGCTTAGATTGGATAAACTGAGAACTCTGCTATGATCCCCGTACCATTCCTACTATGATGAGTTATTAATTATAAGTGATAAGGCATGGATAGAGAAGTAAGACCAGCATTCTGCTAAGTACCCCACTTTGGTGGATGTCTAAGTCTTGCCACCAAAGCCAAGAGGGCCAAAGTTCCACTCTTGGGCTTAGTATGGGTTGGTTGGGTCAAATCTATTATGTCCCTATCTCGATGCTCTAGAAGTATTTGATAGTAAGTAGTGTTGGAATTGTATTATGAGCTTGATATATTTGCAGCTAACCCTAACAATGGCATTAGTTTATATGTATATATATTGTTCTTGTGTTCTCTATGTGATGATTGTAGGAGTTCTATTCAAGAGCATAATGAAGAAATAACTACTTGTAAGTCATCCCCCTAACCCTAATGTATCATAATTATGATTGTGGAGTTTAATTTAGGGCAAATCTAGATGGGGACATTACATAGGTTGAGGATCAAAGGATGCGGTTTAAAGGGTTTGTAGATATAAGTCTTAGATGCTCCAATCAAGTTTTCAGAGGTCCGCATGAAGATCTGAAGAAGTTATGGTCTCTCAAGTAGAACCGGCTCCGGTAGGTGTCCAAAGGTGACAGAGTGACACAGATAGGTCCGGTGAGGTCCAGTAATGCATTATCCCATTCTACGGATTTGAAGAAGTGTTGGGGAAGTCTGTGTGGCATGTCAAATTGTTTGGTTCGTGGTTTGAAGGTCCGCAAGTATCTATTCCTTTGTGACAGTAATGCCAGACCATGTTCTTGAGGTTCCAGATGAAGGAGAGAAGGATTTCAGTAAGTAGAGGAAGTGCGGATGTTCTTGGTGTTTTAGGCAAGTTTGTGGAGGTCCTTGGATCGTGGTCAGTTCATGTTTATGGTTCGCATTAGAATTGGGGTCCTGAAAATGAAGAATAACTTCTGGATGATGGTGTTCTTTCTGTGACTGGCCGACCGAATGAATTATACATCTTGCGGGTGTCTTTGTGGATGTTTGCTGACTTAGATGTTTGTTCCTAAGATTGATGTCATGTATAAATAAGGGATTGCGAAGTCATTTCAGATATGGACTTGTGGAGATGAGTGTGTGGTACCGAAGAAAAGAGCGAAAGGTAGAGCAGAAGGTTTGGGCTTAAATGGAACTAACTCAAGCATGGTGAAGATGCTATTTACCAGTTCAAGTATGTGATACTTATTCTTTTGTAGATAGTGTGTCTCTTGTAGGTAGTGAGCCTCTTGTGAGCAGTGCACTCGGGCAGTGAGCCCTAATTGGCATGTGCCATTTTGTTCTTTCTATTCTTCTAATAGAGAATATTATCTTGGGTTAATCACCCTGTGGTTTTTCCCTTAACTAGGTTTTCCATGTCAAAAATCTTGGTGTTATGTGTGTTAATGTGTATTTGCTCTTAACTTGTTGCATTATGCTTTCATGATTGATTTACTATTATGCTTGTGTGGAGTTAAGTATTTGATTTGGAAGAAAATTTTAGACAACTGATTCACCCCCCCTCTCAGTTGTCTACCCTAAGTCTAACAATTGGTATCAGAGCTAAGTTCCTCTGAAAGGAGCTTAACCACTTGAGGAGATCCAGGATGTCATCCTACAAGAAGGATAGTTCGAAGTTTGATGGAACTAACTTTGCTCTTTGGAAAGGTCACATGAAATGTCACTTGCAGTGTATGGGATTTGCATACTGGTCCATGGTTACAAAGCTTATGTACCTCCATAGGGTGGTCCGACAACCCTAAATGAAATCACAGATGCTGAAAACAATCTGCAGACCAAAGAGGCTCTTTTAAGCGCATTATCTGACTCAAAACTCTCAAATGTTATTGATCTACCAACTGCCTTTGAGATTTGGAATAAACTAGAACTTTTGCATGAAGGAGACCAGTATGTTAAATGTGCAAGGTTACAAAGTCTAAAAGGGAAATTTGAAAAACTAAAAATGAGAGATGATGAAAATATTACCTCTTTTATGCCAAGAGTGAATGAGCTGGTTTGTAGAATTAGAAATGCAGGTGGAATCCTAAGTGAAGAAGAGATCGTTGGCAAAGTTCTCAGATCCCTTCCTGCCTCTTATAAAATCAAGGCTTTTGCAATATAAGAATTTAGAGCTCACACAATAGTCACAAGAGATCAATTGGTTGGTAAGTTGGCTTCTTTTGAAATGGCCGAGTTTGGAGATGATCCTCCAAAGACTGAATCCGCATTCAAAGCCAGTGTCTCTATAAAAGGGAAACAAAGGTTTGATCAGGGAGAAAACTCTTCAAGGAGCCTATCATGGTATGAAATAGCAAGAAAAGACTTGGAAGAAGAAGAAGCTGAAATTGCTCATCTTGAAGCTCTTATTGCAAAAAGACTGCCAAGAGGATCCAGTAAGTATGAAGGGAAATTACCTTTTAAGTGTTTTAATTGCAATAAAATTGGTCATTTTACCTCAAGATGTCTGGAAATATTTTCAAGACCAAATCCTAATAGACCAAGGTTTCAAAAGAATTGTTACTATGTTCATGAAGAAGATGATAATGATGGAGTAACAGATGATGAATCAGAGACAGGAAACAAATCTAGGAATGAATGGGTGTTTATTGCCATCAAAGAAGAGGAACCAATATCCTATGTGTCTATCAATCATAAAGTTGAAGAAAAAACTCTGGCTGCCCAAGTTGAAGCAAATGATGATTGGGTCATTGATAGTGGATGCTCTCACCATATGACAGGTGACAAGAATAAGTTCTTAAATTTGGAAAAGTATGAAGGAGGAATTGTAAAGTTTGGAGATAATTCTATTGGCAGAATCAGAGGTAGATGAACTATTTCTCTTGATGGAAATAACAAAACTGGTAATGTACTATATGTTGAAGGATTAAAGCACAATCTTCTCAGTGTTGGATAGCTGGTGGACAAAGGCTATGATCTCAGATTTAGAAATAGAAAATGCAAGATCTTTGAAAGTTCCAGAACAGAGATTGCATCTGGTACTCAAACTAAAGGTAATATTTTCCACTTGGTTGGTATTGGTAAAAGTTGCTTATTTTCTCAAATTGATCAGAGTTGGTTATGGCATAGGAGGATGTGTCATGTGAATTTTGATAATATCATCAAGATAAGTAATACTTAGGCTGCAAGAGATCTTCCAAAATTAGTGAAACCTACTAATAGCTTATGCAAAGAATGTTAGTTGGGCAAACTGAGTAGAGTCACATTCAAAAATAAGGAATTGTCTTCTACCGGACTGTTGGACTTAGTTCATACTAATCTTTGTGGTCTGGCAAGAGTTAGGAGTATCCAAGGTGATAGATACTTCATGTTGCTAATTGATGACTATTCCCAGATGATATGGGTAACCTTTCTAAAAGAAAAATCAGAAGCACTTGAGAAATTCAAAATATTCAAGGCCATGGTGGAGAATAAAACTGGATTAAAATTGAAATGTCTGAGGTTTGATAGAGGTGGAGAATTCACATCCGGTGAGTTCATAGACTTCTGTGAGAAACATGGAATAAAGAGACAATTGTCTACCCCTAGAACTCCACAGTAGAATGGAGTAGTTGAGAGAAAGAACCAGACCATCCAGGAAGCATCCAGGACCATGATGATGGAAGCAAATGTTCCTCAGATCTATTGGAGAGAAGCTGTCAGCACTGCAGTCTACACTCTCAATTGAGTTCAAATTAGAAACAATACCGGTAACACTCCTTATGAACTCTGGTTTGGCATTACTCCCACTTGAGATACTTCAGAGTTTTTGGTAGCAGATGTTACATTAAAAGGGATGAAGATCTAGGGAAGTTTGATGCTAGAAGTGATGAAGGAATATTCTTGGGTTACTCTACTCAAAGCAAAGCATACCGGTGTTACAACAAGAGACTGAGAAAGATTGTAGAAAGTGTAAATGTGAAGGTTGATGAAGAAATTGAAAGACCCTCAAGAATTGATGAGAATGATGAAGATGATCATAATGGTGTTCAGATTCAAAGTATCCAAGCCTCTTCTAAGAAACAAAGTCAAGTTGATCCGGTAAGACAAGAAGGAGAGATAAGTCTCAATGAGACTGATCAAGAGTTAGAGGTGCAAGAAACTCCCAAAGTTCCAAGGTATGTATCTCTAAACCACTCTGAAGATCAGATCATAGGTGAAAAAAGCAAAGGTGTGCAAACAAGGAGGAGAATTGCTCAAAATTTAGATGAGTATTGTCTAATTTCAAAGATTGAACCTAAGATAGTAAATGAAGCTTCCAATGATGAAAACTGGACTAAGGCAATGGAGGAAGAACTAATGCAAATTGAGAAGAATCACACTTGGGATCTTGTTCCCAGACCTAGAAATAAAAATGTGATTGGAACCAAATGGGTCTTCCAGAACAAATTAAATGAAGCCGGTGAAGTGATCAGAAATAAAGCCATATTAGTTTACAAAGGTTACTCTCAAATAGAAGGAGTTGATTTTGAAGAAACTTTTGCTCCGGTGGCAAGAATTGAAGCAGTCAGATTATTTCTTGCATTTGCTGCCTTCAAAGATTTCAAAGTGTGTCAGAGGATGTCAAGTCTGCCTTCCTAAATGGTGATTTTGAAGAAGAAGTGTACATTGAACAACCAGATGGATTTCAATTATCTGAGCATGGTGATATGGTCTGCAAGTTGAAGAAGGCACTATATGGACTAAAGCAAGCCCCAAGAGCATGGTATGAAATATTGGACAAACATCTCTTGAAGATTGGCTTCAACAAAGGTACTACTGACAGCAACTTATATTTCAAAATTGATCATGAAAATATTTTGATTATTGAAGTATATGTTGATGATATCATCTTTGAAGGAAGAGACAGTATGTGTAAAACCTTTGCAAATAAAATGAAAAGTGAGTTTGAGATGTCAATGCTTGGTGAAATGAATTTCTTCTTAGGTCTACAAATTACTCAAACAAAGAAAGGAATCTTTATTTCCCAGACAAAATATGTGAAAGAATTGTTGAGGAAATTTGGAATGGAAGATTCAAAGCCAATGCATACTCCCATGGCAACCAGATGTAAGTTGAGCAAAGATGATGACTCTCCTAAGGTAGATTAGACAAAGTACAGATCAATGATTGGAGGATTACTGTATCTCACTCAATCTAGACTAGATATAATGCAGGTTGTTGGTCTTGTTGCGAGATTCCAGGCTGATCCCAGATAATCTCATGTCATGGCAATCAAAAGGATTTTTAGGTATCTAAAAGGAATAGTTGAGTATGGTGTATGGTATCCTAGAGATCATGATTTCTCTCTTCATGCATATACAGATGTAGATTGGGTAGGAGATGTGGATGACTGGAAGAGTACCAGTGGTGGAGCATTCTTTTTGGGAAAAAGATTGGTTTCTTGGCTAAGCAAGAAACAAGAGGCAATATCTCTGTCTACAACTGAAGCAGAATACATTGCAGCAGTAGGTAGTTGCACTCAAGTTTTGTGGATGAAGCAGATGCTAAGAGATATTAAAGTAGAATATGAGGAGCCTATCACAATTTTCTATGATAATTCAAGTGTAATAAATATTTCTAAGAATCCGGTGTTGCATTCTAAGACTAAGCATATATCTATCAAGTTTCACTTTCTAAGAGAGCAAGTGAACAAGTTTGAAGTCAGATTGGAGTATGTGGCCTCCAAGGATCAGATTGCAGATATCTTTACTAAACCTCTTCCCAAGGACTCTTTTGAGTATTTCAGGGAGAAGTTAGGGGTTATTGCCCCTCCAGTGATGAACTAGGATGCACTGATGTGCATCAGTCCGGTGGATATCATAGTCATATCTTGTGATCCAGATTGATGATGGGGAGCTGCTACTCAGGGGGAGCAACAAGTGTGATTCTGAAGTTGCAAGTATGAGCCCTTTGACATTGATGTCAAAGGGGGAGAGAAGACATGTGAAAAACAAGTGGTTGATGATCAAATAGGGAGCAGTACAGGAAGAGAAGACATGTGAATAGTTGTTGTTGATAGGGGGAGTTGTGACAGTAAGGAGAAGTTTTTGTCTTGATGGTTTTTCACATCATATGTTGCCATCAATGACAAAGGGGGAGATTGTTGCAAGTATGGGTTTAACCAGTGTTGTCATTGATGTCAACATAATCATGTTGCATTAATGAGAAGGATTGGATGAGCTATGTGTTGAGGATATTGAGAAAATTAGTCTTAATCAGGAACAATGAAGAATAGTGATGACAACAAGGTAAAAGTCCAAGATAGGTTGAGGATCAGAGGATGCGGTTTAAAGGGTTTGTAGATATAAGTCTTAAGATGCTCCAGTCAAGTTTTCAGAGGTCTGTATGAAGATTTGAAGAATTTATGGTCACTCAAGTAGAATCGGCTCCGGCAGGTGTCTAAAGGTGACAGAGTGACACAGATAGGTCCGGTGAGGTCTGGTAATGCATTATCCCATTCTGCGGATTTGAGAAAGTGTTGGGGAAGTTTGTGTGGTGTATCAACTTGTTTGGTTCATGGTTTGAAGGTCTGCAAGTATCTATTCCTTTGTGACAGTAATGCTAGACTGTGTTCTTGAGGTTCCGGATGAAGGAGAGAAGGATTTCAGTAAGTAGAGGAAGTGTGGATGTTCTTGGTGTTTTAGGCAAGTTTGTGGAGGTCCTTAGATCATGCTCTATTCATGTTTATGGTCCACATTAGAATTGGGGTCTCAGAAATGAAGATTAACTTTCGGATGATGGTGTTCTTTCTGTGACTGGTCAACCGAATGAATTATACATCTTGCAGGTGTCTTTGTGGATGTTTGCCGACTTAGATTTTTGTTCCTAAGATTGATGTCATGTATAAATAAGGGATTGTGAAGTCATTTCAGATATGGACTTGTGGAGATGAGTGTGTGGTAGTGAAGAAAAGAGTGAAAGGTAGAACAGAAGGTTTGGGCTTAAATGGAATTGACTCAAGCATGGTGAAGATGATATTTACCAGTTCAAGTATGTGATACTTATTGTTTTGTAGACAATGTGTCTCTTGTAGGTAGTGAGCCTCTTGTGAGTAGTGCACTCGGGCAGTGAGCCCTAATTGGCATGTGCCATTTTGTTCTTTCTATTCTTCTAACAGAGAATATTATCTTGGGTTAATCACCTCGTGGTTTTTCCCTTATCCGGGTTTTCCATGTCAAAAATCTTGGTGTTATGTGTGTTAATGTGTATCTGCTCTTAACTTGTTGCATTATGCTTTCATGATTGATTTACTATTATGCTTGTGTGGAGTTAAGTATTTGATTTGGAAGAAAGTTTTGGACAACTGATTCACCCCCCCTCTCAGTTGTCTACCCTAAGTCTAACACATACAACTGAAGAACACAACCGTTATGTGCAACCTGTCAAACTGCCACAGACAACAAACCATGAATCTAACCTTGTGGAGCATCTAAACATGAACCACTCTAGGGGAAGATAGATACATACAATATTAGCATATTCCCAAATCCACAAGACCAGAAACCTTGACACGAAGAAATGTGCAGCAATCTCATTTCTCCAAGACAACCCTCTTCACAGGTAGACACATTGTTAGAACATATATTCCATTGCCGCATGATCCAGAATCTTAAACTTTGGATATAACACCTTTGAACACCTCTGACCATCATATCCAAAGTGCATAAGCAGTTCTTCAACCATGAAGAAATGCAGAGCACAACACTGAACACACCTTTGTCACACTACACATTCTTTTATTCGAATTTTCTCAAAAGCACTTGGAAACCAAGTGAACCATTTGCATCAACAACACTAAAAACACCTTCTCAGCATCCTCAAACACTTTTTCATCATGACTACACTAGAAGTTGACATCAATATGACATCAAACAATAACACATCCAACATTATCAACAAGCTCCAACTATACTCAATCTTCCAACAATATCTTCATGCAAATGGTTGATATCAATGACAACTCTAATGACAACACCATCTTCCAACAACTCCAATGCTAAGGGTTGACATCAATGACAACACCAGCAAGCTTCCAACACAATTGAGTACCATCAAGAGTATATTATGAAATATAAAGGATTGAATCAATTATTTGCAAAAAACCTCCAAATAAGGACTATACAAGTGAGATGCTAAATCTAGTGCTCTAGTATATGACATGTTTACCTATCCCTTTCCAATTATGTTGATGACATCTAATTTTATAATGTATGATGGTAGAGGTGATCCATCATTTCATATACAACTCTTTAAAACTACATGTTTATGTTGCAAGTATGGGTTTAATTGGTGTTGTCATTGATGTCAACATACTCATGTTGCATTAATGAGAAGGATTAGATGAGCTGTGTGCTAAGGATATTGAGAAAATAAGTCTCAATCAGGAACAGTGAAGAACAGTGATGACAAGAAGGTAAAATTCCTTGATAGGTTGAGGATCAGAGGATGCGGTTTAAAGTGTTTGTAGATACAAGTCTTGAGATACTCCAGTCAAGATTTCAAAGGTCCACAGGAAGATCTAAAGAAGTTATGGTCACTCAAGTAGAACCAGTTCTGGCAGGTGTTCAGAGGTGACAGAGTGCCACAGATAGGTCTGGTGAGATCCGGTATTTCATTATCCCATTCTGCGGATCTAAGGAAGTGTTGAGGATATCCCTGTGAAGTAGCAAATAAATTAGTTCATGGTTTGAAGGTCCGGAAGAGCCTATTCATTTGTGACAGTGATGACAGACTGTGTTCTTGTAGCTCTAGATGAAGGAGAGAAGAATTCCAGTAGGATGATGACGTGCAGATGTTTTTGGTGATTTAGGGAAGGTTATGATGATCATTAGATCATGTCCAGTTAATGTTGGTGGTCTGCATTGAAGTTAGAGTTTGCATTTGAAGAATAACCATGGGTATTGGTGTTCTTCTTGAGACTGGCCGATCGGATGTGTTACACGTCTTGCGAATGATCTTGTAGGTGTTTGCCAACTTAGATGATTATTCCTAAGTCGATGCCTTGTATAAATAAAGGTTTGTGAACTCATTTTGAAGTGTGTCTTGTGGTGATGAGTGTGTTGTAGCGAAGAGAAGTGCGAAAGGCAAAACAAAAGTATTGGGCTTAAATGGAACTAATTCAAGCATGCTGAAGATGCTATTCTCCAGTTCATAAAGGTGATACTTATTCCTTTGTACGCAGTGTGTCTCTTGTAGGCAGTGAGCCTCTTGTGAGCAGTGTGCTCAGGCAGTGAGCCCTAATTGGCATGTGCCATTTTGTTCTTTCTATTCTTCTAACAGAGAATACATTCTTGGGTTAATCACCCTGTGGTTTTTTCCTTAACTAGGTTTTCCACGTCAAAATCTTGGTGTCATATGTGTTGATATGTTTCTACTTTTGATTTGAATGCATTATGGTTCATGATTAATATTATGCTAATCACTAAATAAGATTCAAGTGTTTAAAAAGAGAAAGTTTTGTACAACTGATTCACCCTCCCTCTCATTTGTATGCCCTAAGGCTAACAATTGGTATCAGAGCTAAGTTCCTCTAAAAGGAGCTTAACCACTTGAGGAGATCCAAGATGTCATCATATAAGAAGGATAGTCTGAAGTTTGATGGAACAAGCTTTTCTCTTTGGAATGGTCGCATGAAATGTCACTTGCAATGTATGGGAAAGGTGTATTGGTCCATGGTCTCATAAGCATATGTACCTCCACAGGGTGGTCTGACAACTCTAAATAAAATCACAGATGCTGAAAATAATCTATGGACCAAAGAGGCTCTTCTAAGTGCATTAATTGACTCAGAGCTCTCAAATGTTATTGACCTACCAACTGCCTATGAGATCTGGATTAAACTAGAACTTCTGCATGAAGGAGATGAGTATGTTAAATGTGCAAGGTTATAGAGTCTAAAAGGGAATTTTGAAAAACTGAAGATGAGAGATGATGAAAATATTACCACTTTTATGCCAAGAGTGAATGAGCTGGTTTGTGGAATTAGAAACTCCGATGGAGTCTTGGATGAAAATGAGATTGTTGGTAAGATTCTCAAATCCCTTCCTACCTCTTACAAAATCAAGGTTGCTGCCATTGATGAATTCAGATCCCATGCAACTGTCACAAGAGACCAATTGACTGGCAAACTGGCTACTTTTGAAATGATCAAATTTGGAGATGATCCCCCCAAAACTGAATCTGCATTCAAAGCTAGTGCCTCTGTGAAAGGTAAACAAGGATTTGATCCAGGAGAGAACTCATCAAGGAATTTGTCATGGTATGGAAAAGCAAGAAAATATATGGAAGAAGAAGAAGTAGAAACTGCTCAACTTGAAGCCCTCATTGCAAAGAGAATGCCAAGAGGATCTGATAAGTATGAAGGAAAATTACCTTTTAATGTTTCAACTGCAATAAGATTGGTCATTTTGCCTCAAGATGTCCGGAAAGATTTTCAAAACCAAATCCTAATAGATCAAGGTTCCAAAAGAATTGTTACTATGTTCATGAAGAAGATGATAATGAAGGAGTAACAGATGATGAATCAAAGAGAGGGAACAAATCTGAAAGTGAATGGGTGTTTATTACTATCAAGAAAGAAGAACCAATATCCTATGTGTCTATCAATCATAAAGTTGTAGAAAGAGCTCTGGCTACCCAAGTTGAATAAAAGAATGATTGGGTCATTGATAGTGGTTGCTCTCACCACATGACAAGTGACAAAAATAAGTTCATAGACTTGGAAAGGTATGAAGGAGGAGTGGTGAAGTTTGGTGATAATTCTGCTGGTAGAATCAGAGGAAGAGGAACTATTTCTTTTAATGGAAGAAACAAAAATGGTAATGTACTATATGTTGAAGGTTTGAAGCACAATCTTCTCAGTGTTGGACAGTTGGTAGACAAAGGCTATGATCTCTTATTCAAAGATGGAAAATGCAAAATCCTTGAAAGATCTGGAATAGAGATTGCATCTAGTACTCAAACTAAAGGCAATATCTTCCACTTGGTTGGTACTGGTAAAAGCTGCTTATTTGTTTAAGTTGATCAGATTTGGTTATGGCATAGAAGGATGTGTCATGTGAATTTTGATAATATCATCAAGATAAGCAATTCTTAGGCTATAAGAGATCTTCCAAAATTGATGAAACCTACTAATAGTTTGTGCAAGGAGTGTCAGTTGGGTAAGATGAGCAAAGTCACATTCAAAAGCAAGGAATTGTCTTCTACTGGACTATTGGACTTAGTTCACACTGACCTTTGTGGTCTGGCAAGAACCAGAAGTATTCAAGATGATAGATACTTCATGCTGCTAATAAATGACTATTCCCAGATGATGTGGGTAACCTTTCTAAAGGAGAAATCAGAAGCTCTTGAGAAATTCAAAATATTCAAGGCTATGGTAGAGAATGAAATAGGAATAAAGTTGAAATGTCTGAGATCTGATAGAGGTGGAGAATTCACATTCAGTGAGTTCATAGAATTCTGTGAGAAACATGGAATTAAGAGATAGTTGTCTGCTCTGAGGACTCCACAGCAAAATGGAGTAGTGGAGAGAAAGAACCAGACCATCCAAGAAGCATCTAGGACTATGATGATGGAAGAAAATGTTCCTCAGATCTATTGGAGAGAAGCTGTCAGCACTGTAGTCTATACTCTTAATCAAGTTCAAATTAGAAGCAATACCGGTAAGACCCCTTATGAACTCTAGTTTGGTATTACTCCTACTATAATATATTTTAGAGTCTTTGGTAGCAAGTGTTACATCAAAAGAGATGAAGATTTAGGCAATTTTGATGCTAGAAGTGATGAAGGAATATTCTTGGGTTACTCTACTCAAAGCAAAGCATACCAGTGTTATAACAAGAGACTAAGAAGGATGATAGAAAGTACAAATGTGAAGGTTGATGAGGGAATAGAGAAACCCTCAAGGTTTTATGAGTATGATGAAGATGATTAGAATAGTGTTCTGGTTCAAGGAGCTCAATCCTCTCCTGAAAGTCAGATTCAGACTGATCTAGTAAATCAAGAAGAAGAGATGGGTTTGAATGAGCTTGATCAAAAAGAAGAAGTGCAAGAAACTCCGAAAATTCCAAGGTATGTAAGACTGAACCACTCTGAAGATTAGATCATAGGTGACAAAAGCAAAGGTGTGCAAACTAGAAGGAAAATTGCTCAAAATTTAGATGAATATTGTCTGATTTCAAAGATGGAACCTAAGACAATAAATGAAGCCTGTAATGATGAAAATTGGACCAAAGCAATGGAGGAAGAGTTGATGCAAATTGAGAAAAATCACACTTGGGATCTTGATCCCAGACCTAGAAACAAGAATGTGATTGGAACCAAATGGGTCTTCCGGAACAAACTAAATGAAGTTGGTGAAGTAATCAGAAATAAAGCCAGATTGGTCTGCAAAGGCTACTCTCAAATAGAAGGAATTGATTTTGAAGAAACCTTTTCTCTGGTGGCAAGAATTGAAGCAGTTAGACTATTTCTTACATTTGCTGCCTTCAAGGATTTCAAGGTGTATCAGATGGATGTCAAATCTGCTTTCCTAAATGGTGACTTAGAAGAAGGAGTCTACATTGAACAACCAGATGGACTTTAGTTATCTAAGCATGGTGATATGGTCTGCAAATTAAACAAGGCACTGTATGGTCTAAAGCAAGCACCAAGAGCATGGTATGAAAGACTGGACAAACATCTTTTGAAGATTGGTTTCAACAAAGGTACTACTGATAGTAACCTATATTTTAAAATTGATCATGAAAACATCTTGATTGTTGAAGTATTTGTTGATGATATCATCTTTGGAGGAAGAGACAGTATGTGTAAAACCTTTGCAAATCAAATGAAAAGTGAGTTTGAAATGTCAATGCTCGGTGAAATGAATTTCTTCTCGGGTCTACAAATTACTCAGACAAAGAAAGGAATCTTTATTTCTCAGACCAAATATGTGAAAGAATTGTTGAGGAAATTTGGAATGGAAGATTCAAAGCCAATGCACACTCCCATGGCTACCGGATGTAACTTGAGTAAAGATGATGACTCTCCTAAGACAGATCAGACAAAGTATAGATCAATGATTGGAGGATTATTGTATCTCACTCAAACTAGAGCAGATATAATGCAGGCTGTTGGTCTTGTGGTGAGATTCCAGGCTGATCCTAGAGAATCTCATGTCATGGCAATCAAAAGAATTTTTAGGTACTTAAAAGGAATAGTAGAGTGTGGTCTATGGTATCCTAGAGATCATAATTTTTCTCTTCATGCATATACAGATGCAGATTGGGCAAGAGATGTGGATGATAGGAAGAGTACAAGTGGAGGAGCATTCTTTTTGGAAAAAAGATTGGTTTCTTGGCTAAGCAAGAAACAAGAGGCAATATCCATGTCTACTACTGAAACAAAATATATTGTAGCAGTAGGTAGTTGCACTCAAGTTCTATGGATGAAACAGATGCTAAGAGATATTCAAGTAGAATATGAGGAGCCTATCACAATTTTCTGTGATAATTCAAGTGCAATAAGTATTTCTAAGAATCCAGTGTTGCATTCTAAGACTAAGCATATATCTATCAAGTTTCACTTTCTGAGAGAGCAAGTGAACAAGGATGAAGTCAGATTGGAGTATGTGCCCTCCAAGGATCAGATTGCAGATATTTTTACTAAACCTCTTCCCAAGGACTCTTTTGAGTATCTCAAGGAGAAGTTAGGGGTTATTGCCCCTCCAGTGATGAACTAGGATGCACTGATGTGCATCAATTCGATGGATATCACAGTCATATCTTGTGATCCAGATTGATGTTGGGGAGCTGCTACTCAGGGGGAGTAGCAGGTATGAGTCTGAGGTGGTGAAATTGCAAGTATGAGCCCTTTGCCATTGATGTCAAAGGGGGAGAGAAGACATGTGAAAAACAAGTGGTTTCTAATCAAAGGGGGAGCAATAAAGGAAGAGAAGGCATGTGAATGGTTGCTATTGTTAAGGGGAGTTGTAACAGCAAGGAGAAGTTCTTGTCTTGATGGTTTTTCACATCATATGTTGCCATCAATGACAAAGGGGGAGATTGTTGCAAGTATGGGTTTAACTAGTGTTGTCATTGATGTAAACATACTCATGTTGCATTAATGAGAAGGATTAGATGAGCTGTGTGCTAAGGATATTGAGAAAATAAGTCTCAGTCAGGAATAGTGAAGAACAGTGATGACAAGAAGGTAAAAGTCCTTGATAGGTTGAGAATCAGAGGATGTAGTTTAAAGGGTTTGTAGATACAAGTCTTGAGATGCTCCAGTCAAGATTTTAGAGGTCCACATGAAGATCTGAAGAAGTTATGGTCACTCAAGTAGAACCGGTTTTGGCAGGTGTTCAGAGTTGACAGAGTGCCACAGACAGGTCCGGTGAGATCTAGTATTTCATTATCCCGTTCTATGGATCTAAGGAAGTGTTGAGGACATCACTGTGAAGTATCAAACAAATTGGTTCATGCTTTGAAGGTTCGGAAGAGCCTATTCATTTGTGACAGTGATGACAGACTATGTTCTTGTAGCTCTGGATGAAGGAGAGAAGAATTCTAGTAGGATGATGATGTGCAGATGTTTTTGGTGATTCAGAGAAGGTTATGATGATCGTTAGATCATGTATAGTTAATATTGGTGGTCCACATTGAAGTTAGAGTTTGCATTTGAATCCACAGGTATTGGTGTTCTTGAGACTAGCTGACTAGATGTGTTACACGTCTAGTGTTTGCCAACTTAGATGATTGTTCCTAAGTCAATTCCTTGTATAAATAAATGTTTGTGAATTCATTTTGAAGTGTGTCTTGCGGTGATGAGTGTGTGGTAGCGAAGAGAAGTGCGAAAGGTAGAGCAGAAATATTGGGCTTAAATGGAACTGATTCAAGCATGCTAAAGATGTTATTCTCCAGTTCATAAAGGTGATACTTATTCCTTTGTAGACAGTGTGTCTCTTGTAGGTAGTGAGCCTCTTGTGAGAAGTGTGCTTGGGCAGTGAGCCCTAATTGGCATGTGTCATTTTGTTCTTTCTATTCTTCTAACAGAGAATACATTCTTGGGTTAATCACCCCATGGTTTTTCCCTTGACTGGGTTTTCCACATCAAAATCTTGGTGTCATATGTGTTGATATGTTTCTACTTTTGATTTGAATGCATTATGGTTCATGATTAATATTATGCTAATCACTAAAGAAGATTCAAGTGTTTAAAAAGAGAAAGTTTTGTACAACTGATTCACCCCCCCTCTTAGTTGTATGCCCTAAGGCTAACAGTTTATACCTTTTCACTAGGATGGATTTCTTTCTATATTATTTCTATGAAGCTTGAATGAATATGGGCTTACCTGTTTATATTCTTTACATTATCCTTCAATTTATCTTTTGGGGATTTAGCCAATGATTTCATTTATTACTTCCAAAATAACATTGAGCATTCAAGGTAACAATTGATAAAGAGTTTTATGGGTATCTTGTTTCAATTAAATAGAAAGATTCCTTTTCTATTACTAGAAAATGATGTTGGGTGTATGGAATGAGAGTTGGAAATGGAGTTTTTATTAGATTGGGAATGCAATCATTATGTGTATCGTAGATTTAACTTCATCCACATTAGAGTAGTACTTCTAATGTCCTCATGTGTGGCTATCATGCCATTCTAAAGTGAAGGATATACTCAAGGTGATTATCCAAGACAACACATGTGGTGAAAGGACCATTATTTCTTTACTAATTATGTCTTTCACATGCATTTTTTTAATATTTAATTATCGTCTTATTGCTCACAATATCCTAGTATTCCTAATTTTGGATCCATATCTTTGATGGCATAGGTGTTCCATGTTGAGTTGTTTTGGAGTATTTTGGGTTTATTTTGGTGTAATTATTTCAAATTTATAGGATATTGCAAATAGCTAAAATCTAAATGGAAATGATTCTATATTTTTTCTACAAATACTGGATGCATTGTTTGATTTTGTCATTATGACTTTTTGGATTATTGTTACAATTTCTACTTTGTATAGTTAATATTATGGGCTTTCTTTCTAATAGAATAGTATATTTAGAGTTGTGGAAATGGAAGTAGGCATATTCAAAGAGATATGATCAAGATAAACTAGTTAATGTCTTCCTTATTGGGCCTAACTTGGTTGAGGATGCTATTTGTGATGTAGTGGGTTATTCTATTTTAAAGGAATTCCCATACAAGAATGGGATTAGCAATATTGCTTTTAAATTTTCCTATCTAACACCATGGACTTTATTGGACATATGGATCTTGGTATTCTTCTAACTATAATTATTTAGGAAAGTGTCATCACAAAAAAAGAAACTAGATAGTGCTTTATAGGATTATGATATTAATATTAGGGACTGGTACAATGGAGGAATTTTCCCTAGGAGAGTGTTATTTGAATCCACTATTATGTGTTGTATTTACAAAGAGGCTATCTCTATTTTGGTTTAGGGGTCTCTTATAAACTTTAATAGGGTCCTCTATGTTCATGAAAAATAGGTATGTGGTTTCATGTTGGGTACAGAAAGACTATTAGTTCATGCTCTGTCTTATCTTATTAGTGAGGTCCTTCTCAAAGGTAGTAACTAGTATAATGGTGATTGTGATAGTTTGAGTAAAATAAACTAATTTGTCATATGGGTGGTCGCTGTTCACTATGGTGTTTTCCTAGGTGGTCCACTTTCTATATGTTTATAGATGTTGTGATTGGTCTTTGGTTTGTTGTTTTCTCAAGGTGGTGATGTTGTGGTAACAATGGAAATTTAATTCTCTTATTTTTTATCTAGTAGTGTGAGTGGTTTTTCATTGTTTGTTGGTTGGTCTCTCTTCCTCTATTATAATCTATGTTCTATTAGGTTGGTGTGCAACTTATATATTCTTTTAGAATCCAGTTTTTTGGTCTTTTTGAATATTATGTAACTTGATCTTACATTTTTAATATAAATGGGCATATGACCCCCCTTGGGTCACATTTTCATATAAAAAGCAATTGCCAATGTGACATAATGTAAATCACTAGACAATGAGACAATCAATGAGTAATGTATTTCAATTTCAAACCATGCTTAATAAACTAACTTTCAAATTACCAAATCATGATCTTCAAGATTTATTTGTATCAAAAATTTATTTCCAATAATAAATTAAAAAGTTCTTTAAAATAATTATCATTCATTTTCTAAGTTATGTAATAGTGTATGCAAATGCAATCTTACCTTGTTAGAAACATATCTTTCACATTAAAGCATCTCTATCACTTACCCTCATTCCCAAGAGTTGAAATCAATGTCAAATTTAGGAAACATGGATGATTAGAGTGATTTCAAAAATGTCAATTTTATTAATGATCATCATGCAAATTCTATTCATCCAAAACCAAAGTGTTTAGAAAGTTCACTACACTAGAGGATCCTACACATAGTGTTAAAATAAAAATTGTAAATCAACTTATGCTACATTACCTCCAATTAAATGCATTGATACATATAAAGGTGGCCCACCATGATTCAAGATAGATATTTTTGTGACTATCATCAAACAAATGGAAATATCATGCATATGTGCATTAGGCTAAAACATGGAATTAAGATCTTTTTTGACAAAAAAGTGATACAAAAATATGATATTCATGATCATGTACATATTTCTTTAGCACCACAACATGATAATTCTAATCAAAATAAAAAATGAAAAGGCTTCTTCTAATGTTAGTGATAATGAGTGATGCAGTCATGCTAGGAGGGTCCAATGAAGGACTATCCAGAGCTCTATGAAACCAACTCAATTAACACACACACACATAAACAATTGAAAACAACAAAAAATCACATAAACATACTCATTGATATAATATTGCATGATTATCACCATGTTACAACCACACAACTTGCCACAATGGGAAATTTTATAGCCTAGGTCATAGTCATTTGATTACATTAAGATTCACAAATGGATAGTTACCACAATGGCTTCCTACATGCACAAAATAACTAAAACTATGGAAACAACACTTCCAAAACATACCGCAATGGACTACACAATGATATTTCAATACAATACAATTTTAGAATTTCACCACTACTCTATTGTAATGACATCCACTTTACCCCTATATGCCTCCTCATATTCTACTATACCCCATGTCATACTCCTTACTTCTTCACTCAACCTCTTAGACCTTATGTATCAAGTGCTACTAAAAATGTAGTCTCTAGCATTCTACCATACCATGTCTTATTTTCTTTACTTAAAATAACTCACAACCAAGTATTTATAGCATCCTCAAGTTTCCCAAAGATCTATACATTAGCCATGTTGCAAGATGACACAAACTCCAAAACCACATGAAACATGTTGCTAGCCAAAAATAATGAACCTACAAATTCACATGGTAATATAGTGGAGAACCTCCATTGGTACACCACATACATCCCCAATGGTAAATTAAAATCTCATAAATATTCCTTGTCACAAACTCTAAATAACCCATCACAAATAGAAACAATCCCAACTATGCACAACTATTAACCTATAGACACTCATCAACCAATTTACAACCTTCTACTCATCCACATATTCTAAAAATTTAACACTAGACTCATAAACAACAAACAAAACTTATCACAAAACCACAAGAGCCAATCTCCCTATGCAGCAAAATGTGCCAACATTCTCTATCATAGATTGATAACCACATATTGAAAAACCAACAAGCAATTAAACTAAACCACAAATTCCATTTTTCCAAACATGATACAAGATGGCCATGATGCCTAGGGATGCTCATGTATTAGAAAGCTAGGGTTAATAAAAAATGAGTACCTCATTTTCTTGGAAAACCTACTCCTACTTGAAGATTCCAACGTGTTGCCTTTCCAACTCATTCTTTCCACCTCCTTGGGTATGCCTCAATAGATTCACCCTATGTACTATTTCCACCCATATTATTTGTCATTCTATTATATCAATTATCCTCCATGCTAATTTTCTTTGTCTTTTATTTGGTCACAACCCACTTTCCCTTTCTATTAACTAGTCCCTCACATCTATTATCCTCCTTCCTATCTACTGTTGGGAATTAAGGTGTCTCAACCTTGGTAATTCCTTGTATCATTTTCATTGTATTTGTTTATTCATTGTCTATGTTCTAAATTAAATTGTAAATTCATATTGTCATCTTGTGGGATGTGGCATGGTGATGTGTCATCCTACATGGAAGATGACAACTTGTAATTTTGTCCTCACATGAGGAGATAGGCATCCCACTTTATGGTAGGAATATTTTGCCATGTGTCGGCATCTTGGATGTTGTGTAAGGGAATTTTGACCGTAACAGTCATGATAGATTCCTATGATGAAGTTATGACATGTAAGAGTCAGAAATAGGAGATTCTATGACAGGTGAAGACATGTGTCAAAGATCATCTTTGAAAAAAGCATCTTTGGGCACCCCAAGACATGTTGTAAGAGAATATAATAATTATAGCCTGTGTATGATAGATTCTCTTACAGTTGTAAGTTTTAACTACTATGATAGATTCTATGTTGGTCGTAAGAGTTGTAAGAGCATCTGTCATAGCCCATTTTGGAAATAGGTGACCTCTTTGGAATGGGGTGTGTCAAGTGTTAGAAGCATCTTACAATGTTGACCAAGTGTCCATAGGCATGGGTTTTGGACCATGAGGCCAAGTTGGACACCCATTCCAAGATAGAGGCAATTTTGCCTTATATTTTCTATATAAACAGGTGCTTGGAGGAGAAGATGTATTACAGGTTTCACAGGTACTGTTAAGCTACTGGATCATCTCCAGATATGAGTGTCGAAGACTCCTACAAAAGCAATGGCTTTGATTTGTATTGTAATCTCTTTGTTTACGTAATACAGTTGAGCAGTGTTTTGGAGTGTGGGGTTTTTCAACCGTAAGGGTTTTCCCCAGGTATATCTTGTGTCTCTCTTCTTATGTCATTCTTTCTTCGCTATGTGATTGCTGCAATATCTCATGTTAATGGTTTAATGTTGCTGTAATAGTTAGGATAAATTTGAATTTGCACTCTCCTCCCCTCATTAGATTAGTGTAGGAAGTGATTTCCACACACCTAGCTTCCTTTCAGTTGGTATCAGAGCTTGATCACCTTTGGTCCTAGTTGTTGGGTAGAGCTTTTTTGAGCTGATCTTAGGTTGAGTGGGAGTGTTGTGTAGAGTATTCTATATCTTGTTGTAGCAAGGAGATGGAAACCAAATCTAGAAGGTTAGAGGTTGAAAAATTCAATGGCACTAATTTCAAGTTGTGGAAATTGAAGATGGAGGACCTACTTGTTGATCGCGACCTATGGGAAATGGTATATGGTGTAAAACCCACAACAATGCAACAAGATGATTGGGATCTCAAAGATTGGAAGGCTAAGGGTCTCATAAGACTCTGTTTAGCTGACTCTATCCTATTGAATGTCCATGAGGAGAAGACAACGAAAGATATTTGGAAGACATTGGGTGATGTTTATCAGGCCTAGTCCTTGGTAAACAAACACATTTTTGAAAAATAAGTTGTTTTCTCTGAAGATGGAAGATGGAGGATCTGTTGTGGATCACATGAATGCTTTCAACATGATCGTTGCACAATTGACATCTGTGGGTGTGAAAATAGAGGAGGAGGATCGATGCATGACCCTACTTTGTTCTTTGCTAGATTTGTGGGATCATCTTGTCATGGCTATTAGAAGCACCACTACCACCTTCAAGATGGAAGATGTGGTTTCTTCACTATTATCTAAAGAAATGTGGAGAAAGTCTTCTGAGGTAGCCAAAGAGGCTCTTGCGGTTCGTGGAAGACCCAAAGAGAAAGGGAAGAAGAAGGACAAGAAAGGTGAAAAGGGTAGATCCAAATGTCGTGGGAGATCTAAATCTCCTAGAAAGTCCAAGGCTCTTTGTTGGAACTATGGTAAAACCAGGCATTTCAGAAAGGAATGCAAAGAGGAGAAGAAAAAGAAGAAGAAAATTCCTGATTCAAATTCTAACAAGTCACAAGATGATAGTGATGCCTTCATTGTAGTTGTAGCCACCCATGCATCTGATGATGTGTGGTTGATTGATTATGGTGCTTTATTCCACATGACCTCACATCGAGACTGGTTCATAAAGTATGAAGTATTTGATGGTGGAAGAGTGTACCTGGGTGACGACTCTCATCTAAAGATTGTTGGTCATAGAAGAGTCTCAATCTGATTCCCTGATGGATGAATGAAGGGGATCACTAGAGTTATGCACATTCCAGGCCTTGCATGAAACCTACTTTTTGTAAGTATGTTGAATGATACATGTGTGCAAGTTGTCTTTTCGAAGGATGGATGCAAGATGACTAGAGAATCTATGGTGCTTGTGAAGGGTACTCAGAGAGGTACTCTGTTTCAGTTAGAGGCATGAACTTCATAGTGCAATAGTTCTTCTGACTCAAAGAAATGAGTTGTAGTCACTTCATCCCCACCATCTGAATGAGCAGTGAAGAAATCTGTTGTAACTAGTTCTGATGGTAGTGCACATGCTATGGAAGCTAAGCTTCCTGCTGAAAAGACTATGTTATGGCATTTGAGATATGGCCACATTGGTGAGAAGGGTCTGTGTACCCTGAAAAATAAAAACCTCGTTGAGGGGTTAAATGATTGTAATATCAAGTTTAAATTTTGTGAACATTGCATTTATGGAAAGTAAAACCATGTTTAGTTTTACTCTAGTTCTCACAAGTCTTCTGGTGTATTGGATCTTATTCATTTTGATGTGTTTGGTCTTGTTAATGTTCCTTCGATTTCAAAAACTACATATTTTGTATCTTTCATAGATGATTACATTAGAAGGACATGGGTTTATTTTATCAGAAGCAAGACTGAAGTCTTTAGTCGGTTTAAAGAGTTTAAAGCCTTTGCTGAAAATTAGACTAGTAAAAAGATTAAGTGTTTGAGAACTGACAACAGTGGTCAGTTTTGTTCGGCAGATTTTGATAAGTTATGTAAAGAGCAAGGGATTGAAAAGCATAAGACAACTCCATATAACCTACAGCAAAATGGAGTTGCAAAGAGGATGAACAGGACACTGATGGAGAAGGCGAGGAGTATGCTTAGTGGAGCAAGCCTCGAACAAACGTTTTGGGCTGAAGTCGTTGCCACTACTTGCTATTTGGTAAATAGATCTCCTACATTAGCTCTTGTTGGTAAGACACCTATGGAGGTGTGGTCTAGTAAGAATCCTTCAGTTAGACATCTTTGTGTTTTTGGTTGTGAGGCATATGCACATGTGCCTAGGGAGAAAGGGTCTAACTAGAGAACAAGGCTGTTAAATGTATTTTTATTGGCTATGGTGTTGGTGTGAAAGGATACAAGCTTTGGGATCCGGTGGCTAAAAAAGTGTTGTATAGCAGAAGTGTTATCTTTAGAGAGCTAACACCTTCTTCCATTGTTCTACAACCAGAACAGACAGAAAAGAAAGAGGATGCAGTTCAATTTCCTTCTACCCATAAGAAGATTAAACAGATAGACCCTGTGAGACTTGATGATGAGGAGAGCTCTAGTAGAGTTGAAAGCTCAGAAGAAGATGTGGAACCTCAACCTCAACCATTGAGGAGGTCTACACAAACAAGAAAGCAACCCGATAGGTTTGGTTGTTCATTACTTGATTCTAGTTGTGCTTTTTCTTTACTTGCTAACATTGATGAACCTAGAACTATGTCAGAGGCTATGGGTATGAAAGATGTAGGTTCCTAGAAGGAGGCCATGGAAGATGAGATGGCTTCTTTGGAAAATATTAAAACATGGGACTTGGTGCCTTTTCTTGATGGATAGAAACTCATTGGATGCAAATGGGTGTTCAAGAAGAAATTTGGTGCATATGGTAGTGTTGAAAAGTACAAGGCCAGATTGGTTGCGAAGGGGTATTCACAAGTGGAGGGAATTGATTATGGTGAAATTTTCTCTCTCGTTGCAAAGCTGACATCCATTAGATTTCTATTATCACTTGCAGCTGCTTATGACTTAGAGGTAGAACAGATGGATGTGAAGACAACTTTCCTTCATGGTGATTTGGAGGAAGAAATCTATATGTCACAGCCAGAGCATTACATAGTGAAAGGTAAAGAAAATTTGGTTTGCAAGCTTAAGAAGTCTTTGTATGGTTTGAAGTAGTCTCCTAGGATGTGGTACTTGAAGTTTGATGCCTTTATGTTGTCAATTAGATTTGTGAAATTGAAATTAGATCAGTGTGTGTATTATAAGTTTGATGGTGATCGTATTCTCATTGGTCCATTATATGTTGATGATATGTTGTTGATTGGGAAGGGTAAGAATATGATTTCTATTTTTAAGTCTTAGTTGGTAGCATAATTTCAAATGAAAGATTTAGGGGCAGCTAGGTACATTCTAGGAATGGAAATCAAAAGAGATAGAACTAACAGAAAACTTTGGTTAAGCCAGAGTAAGTATGTGAAGGCCATGTTGGATAGGTTCAGTATGGCAGATTGTAGACCATTGTGTGTTCCTGTTTCATTGGGGACAAAGTTATCTATTAGTGATTGTCCAAAATCTCCTAGTGAGGTGGAGGACATGAGCAGAGTACCTTATGCTAGTGCAGTTGGCAGTTTGATGTATGCCATGGTCTACACAAGACCAAACATTGCCCAAGCAGTGGGGTCCTTAGTCGATTTATGGCTAATCCTGGATGGGTACATTAGGATGTAGTTAAGTGAGTGTTCAGATATTTAAGGGGTACTTCTAAGTATTCCATTTGCTATCATGGCAATGCTACAGGACCTCTATATTTAGTTTGTATTCATGGATTTGTGGATTCTGATTGGGCAGGTGACATTGACAGCAGGAGATCCACTAGTGCATATGTGTTCACAATGTTTGGTGGTGCAATTAGTTGTATGAGTAAGCGACAACCTATGGTTGCTTTGTCTACTATAGAAGCTATGTATATGGCTGCAACTCATGCTTGTAAGGAAGACATTTGGCTTAAGAGATTGTGTTCAGATATTGGTGTTGATGTAGGATAGATTATGATTTGTTGTGATAGTCAGAGTGTGATTTTCCTTGCGAAGAATCCAACTTTCCATGCCAGAACAAAGCATATTGATGTGCAGTTTCACTTCATGTGAGACATGGTAGAGGGTGGGAAGGTAAATTTGGAGAAGGTAGATACTTTGAAGAATGTTAAAGATGCATTGGCAAAGCTAGTGGGCACAGAGAAGTTTAGATGGTGTTCGGAGTCTATGGGCCTCTCAGCCTATAGTATTTAAATCTTGTTAATTCTATTGGCTCTTACAAGGTGTTCAACAAGTGGGAGAATGTTGGGAATTAAGGTGTCTCAACCTTGGTAATTCCTTGTATCATTTTCATTGTATTTGTTTATTCATTGCCTATGTTGTAAATTAAATTGTAAATTCATATTGTCATCTTGTGGGAGGTGGCATGGTGATTTGTCATCCTACATGGAAGATGACAACTTGTTATTTTGTCCTCACATGAGGAGATAGGCGTCCCACTTTGTGGTAGGAATATTTTTCCATGTGCCAGCATCTTGGATATTGTGTAAGGGAATTTTGACCATAATGGTCATGACAGATTCCTATGACAAAGTTATGACATGTAAGAGTCAGAAATAGGAGATTCTATGACATGTGAAGACATGTGTCGAAGAGCATCTTTGAAAAAGGCATCTTTGGGTGCCCCAAGGTGGACTATGACATGTTGTAAGAGAATATGCTATTTATAGCTTGTGTATGACATATTCTCTTACACTTTGTTGTTGTAACTGCTATGACATATTCTATGATGGTCGTAAGAGTCATAAGAGCATCTGTCATAGTCCATTTTGGAAATAGGTGACCCCTTTGGAATGGGGTGTGTGGACAAGTGTTAGAAGCATCTTACAATGTTAACCAAGTGTCCATAGGCCTAGGTTTTGGGCCATGAGGCCAAGTTGGACGCCCATTCCAAGATAGAGGCAATTTTGCCTTGTATTTTCTATATAAACAGGTGCTTGGAGGAGAAGATGTATTATAGGTTTTACAGGTACTATTATGCTGTTGGATCATCTCCAGATATGAGTGTCAAAGAATCCTACAAGAGAATTGGCTCTAAATCGTATTGTAATCTCTTTGTTTACATAATATAGTTGAGCAGTGTTTTGGAGTGTGGGGTTTTTTACTCGTAAGGGTTTTCCCCACGTATATCTTGTATCTCTTTTCTTCTATCATTCTTTCTTCTTTATGTGTTTTCTACAATATCTCATGTTAATGGTTTAATGTTGCTGTAATATTTAGGATAAATTTGAATTTGCACTCTCCTCCCCTCATTAGATTAGTGTAGGAAGCGATTTCCACACACCTAGCTTCCTTTCATCTACCACATACCCTTATGTTATGTTCTCCACTACTACATGTTCCTTAGCATAGCTTCTCATCTTCTTTTTCATTTGTCCTATCTTCTATATGGATTCCTTTTAGTACCACACACTCTCACATTCCTTTTTATACAATACTTCTTTTGCATTTGTCATGCTATTGAACATTCCAACAATGTCACATATCTTTGGAATCAATGCATATCATCCCTCCCCAATGTACACTACAATAGTCTTGTAAAACTATCCCTCACTTGCCATCAACAAAATAAACTTATCTTTCTGACCATCCTTTCAGATCACATAAGTGTTAGCTCTCCCATTATAAACAACTTCTCCATCAAATTTCCATGGCCTCCCCAACAATAAATGACACAATCCATTGGTGCAGTGTCATATAACACCGTGTCATAATATACTCCTATGTTGAACCTCACCAAACATTGTTCCTCAACCATAATTTTGTCCCCTACTACAACCAACCAATTTAGTATGGGTGCAAATGTTTCATCCTCCTTAGCTCCAATTTGTTCACAGTTTCCACATGCACCAAATTATCTATTGTGTCTCTATCCACTACCACATTACAACACTTGCCATGTACCTTGCATCTGGTCTTGAGAAAACTCTCCCTTTGTGTTGGCTCAACCTTTCCATTGCACCTCAAATCTCTTTATGAAACAAGTGAATCTTTACATTTTGGGTCCCTCTCCAAGGTAAGAGACCTGTTATCTCTAAATGTAGCTCATGCACTACCCTCAGTCTTTTTTCCTTGACACTTGAATTCCCTATGTCCCTTTCCCCACATCTAAAATAGGATCCTTAAAGAATTTCTACCACTTCCTCTCATATCCTCCTCTACCCTATTGAGAATATCCTCCACACTCCTGATAGTCCTCTCTATGGTATTATCATCTATGTTTTCATATTTTTGGCAACCTCTACTAACATCTTTGCCTTTGTAGTGGTCACTATTATCATCTCACCTACTGCTATGGTAGAAAATATCATCTTCTTTCTCATTTCAATGGGAATTTTTTCCTTTTCCTTCATTATAGTATTGATTACCTTTCCCTTGAGCCCTCAAGGTTGCTCCTCTATTGTTGCACCTTATTCTTCTATGATCTCACCTTTACTCATTCTTGAAAAACCACATCAACAAAGTGCACTCACATCCACACGCACACTCTAATGCTCTTCCTGTGAATCAACCTCAACTTTGATACCAAATGGTGAAGTCATAGTAGGAGGGCCTAATGAAGGATTGTCCATTTATATAAGAAACTTCATCAACACACACACACACAAACAATTGTAAACAATAAAAATTCACAAAAAATATTCTCATTCTTATAAGTTTGCATGATTATCACCATGTTACAACCACATGACTTGTCGCAATGGGTTCTCTTACATGCTAGGCCATAGACATTTGATTAAAATAAGATTCACAAATGGATAGTCATCACAATGGTTTCCTACATGTACAAAATGAATAAACTATGGAAATAGGGTCATCCCACAATAATGGGTTACACTTTTTGGCCAAACTTGACATTGAAATCAACATTTTGAACTAAATGTTCACTTTTTGACACCTATAGCCACTAAACCATTAGGAATTTGAAGATGATGCGAACTAGTGATTTGTGAGATTTTGTTTGTAGATTCTAAATATATATATATATTTTTTAAAAATTTTGGAGTTAAATTGTAAAATATTTTGTCTTTTTTGATAAAGTTGGTTTTTAATAGTAAACAACATTTTTTTAAAGTGATGTGTATTTTGTAAGACATAACTTTTTTTCTACAAAGGATAAAATTCTAATTCTTTTGAATTTATATTGGTAACATTGATATATAGGGCATGCATTTGGTTTCATAATGTTTTGTTAAATATATTTTTTTTAATTAAGTTTTGATGTCAAACCAATTATAATTTAGACATAGGCGTATTCTGTAAAACATAACTTTTTCTGTATGTATCAAAATTCAAATTTTTTTTGTAAAAACAAGGACATCAATACCTAGGGCATAGATATTTTTTAGAATTTTTTTCACTAATTTACTAATTTTCCATGTGTGTAGAACAAAGAACTTGATGTTCGGTGAAAAACCTACATTCAAAAGAAATAAAAAATAAATATATAATCAAATTAAATATATTTAAAATTATACTTTTTGGGAAGCTTATAATAAGGACTACATACTTACAAAACATAAATTTTAAATGAATTCATTTGACCCCTCAAAAGGTAAATCAAAAGTGGTTTTTTATTGAAGTATTTTGATAGGTGTAGATGAGACTCTATTATAGGTATGGTTTAAAACTAGCGGGGTTCTATCTAAGGGGGTTTGATCAGCTCCTCTTCAATCAAAATCTTTTAAATGGAACCTTTCAAGGCTTAAATCATTATATTTTCTAAAATATGTGATTTCAGCAAAAATTAGGATGTCCTAGAAAGTGTAACCCATTATTGTGGCACCACCCAACACCACTCCTAGAACTTGTCGCAATAGGATACACAATGATATTTCAATATAATGCAACTTAAAAATTTCACCACTATTCTAATATAATGAGATCCAATTAATCCCATATATGCCTCCTTAGATTGTACCCCACACCATACTCCTTTCTTCTTCACTGAACCTCTCAAACCTTACCTCTCACTACTGAAAACTCACTCTCTAACCTTATACCATACCAAGTCTTCTATGCTTGACTTTAAACAACTCATAACCAAGTATTTCTAGAATCCTCAAGTTTGTTAATGACCTAGATCGGCTAGAAGATGACACAAACCTAAAAACACATGAAACATGTTGTAAGTTTAAATTAAAAACATACAAAGTTGAATGGTAAAATGGTGGAGAATCTCCATATGGTACACCACACACATATTGAATGTTTAATTACAACCTCACAAACATTCCTCTATTGCTGCAAACACCAAATAACCCTCTATAAAGAGAGTTAGTCCCAATTGTCCAAGATTGTCAACTTGTAGACACTCATGAACAAATTTAAAATCTTCTTCTCATCCACATCTTTTAAAAGTTCAATACTAGATCCATCAACCACAAATATAAATTATCCCAAAAATCATAACATCCAATCTCTATTATTCTCTATGATAGATTGATAACTACAAACCGATAGACCAACAAGCAACTGAACTATTAATCCACAAAAATCCATCTCTCTAGAAATGATACAAGATGGCCACAATTCCCAAGAATGCTCTTGAATTAATGAGTATATTATTATTTATGATACTTCTAATGATATAACTAGAACATTTCACGTCAATGTAAGTGAAGTTATCATACATGAGGTTTATGAAGGAGAAATATACAAAAATATCTGGTAAAGAAAAAGGGCATCTCACAATGTCTAAGCCACTTATTCTAAATAAAAAACCATATTTGGCACATTTAAGCACTTCTTTTATTCATAGAGAATCACTTAATACCCTTACAAAATCATCACCATGTATGCAATGTGGGATTATAGAAGATAGTCTCCTGAGGGATTAATTTATGTGACATAGATTTTGTTCTCACTAAGATAGACCCACAACAATATATGTACATTGACTTTATTGGTTAATCTCTCCCCATGCCTTTTTCACTACATGTTACATATTATAATTATGCTTTGTTCATGTTCTTGTATGCTTTTTAATTGATCTTTTATTCAGATTGGTCATAAGTATACGATAGGTGTATATTCTTTACCCTATTTTACATTAACACATCATTTATACTTTTCACACTCAAATTTTATTCATATATTTACTTGCACTTTTCTCTTCCAAATTTATATTTTCTCCTTCATAGTACACATAATTAGAGGTGTACATATTATTTGTAATTTAATTTTTAGTTTATGCATAGTTTTCATAGGTTGGGAGCATATACTTGCTCAAGGGGATCAAATTCTAGAAGATTATCCTTTATGTTGGTATTCCATTTGTTTGTTCATTGACATGTATGTTCACTTAGATTTTTACACACATAAAATTGGAGGAAAATATAGATGAGTAAAGTGCATACTCTTAAACCTTTACCCTCTCATTTTATACCACTTTTAGAAATGGATTTAATGCATGATTCTAGCATTCTTTTTTATTTTCTAGGATACTCACTAGCCCAATACCCAATCCAACATTTTGTTATGCCACATCATTCTTCTAAAAATATCTCTGATTCAATTCTAAAAACACTATATGCCTTGATCTTGATGGCACCTTCAATTTTGTCTCCTTAACTAGATTGTGGGAACAACCTCATCTCCTATTTCAAAATTTCAAGTTACCCACATTCCATTCTGGACAATGTTAAACATGAGCAATACTTGTTTGCATGCACACCAAAATATATAAATTTTGTGTGTCTATGAATCACAACTAAAGACATCATCCTAGACCATGCTATCATCATGGAACTATTATATCAAGATACTTAACAACATTTTTGTATAGTTGTGTTTTGAATCTTTGTAGGTTCAATATATTGACTACTTTGTCTACATCAACATCCAACTCCATAGTCACTCTATTTTATCAATGTTCACTTAGCCTCAAGGTTTACTACTAACATAGAAGTTAGTCAGTCTTCCCTGTTGTTATAACATGTTCTTATGTTACTTCTTAGAACCAACAAGTTTTCCCTAATGAAAGCATATTTACATTAGCTAAATGTCTTATGTAGATACTAAAGGTCAAACTCTAATCAAGGCCAAATCACACCACCTAGACATAATAGATTAATACCACCTTAATAGGATCATAGGCGTGATTGTTCCCAAACTCTAAAACTCTTAGACTTTAGTTGTCTCAAGCCCTTGACTTCATATCCATTACCATATCTTGTTTTTCTCTCTCCATTATACCTTCACAATCATCAATGTTCATAATGTGTCAATTTTGAGATAAGTCCTTAAATTCCATTTTATTTCTATTCAAACACTTTTAATTTTGATTACAATTAATTCAATTTAATCAATTAATCATATTTATCAACTCTTTTATATATCTAAAATATTAGATTTAAATGGATCTATTAATTTATTAACCCTCGATAGTTATAAGATATAGTTGTTTACCATTCATTTTTAAAAAAATCAACTTAATAGTTTAAAATCAACCTATAGTCAATTATATTTGATAATTACTAGTTTGTACAATAGTCAAGTACATCATTATCTTAAGTCACTATTAAATTAAAGATATTTAATATAATAATTGGTTATTTATTATAATAAAATCTATTACACCAAATTCACTTTTAACAAGTCACATGATCCACCGTCCAAACTTATATTAAATAATATTTTGCACCTCACTCATGCACCTTTTCTTTTTTTAAAAACCTTTCGTATTCTAAAACCATTATGAAAAAGAGACGAAGGTATGAACTATCATTGTTCTCCGTAGCAAGTATATATTATAGAATGTGTATTTTAATGTATAATTTAATATGATCAATCATGATTTTTACATTGACATTTCAATCTTTTACACTATAATCCATATGTTTTTTTTAGTTTATTCAATGTTATTTATCAAAGGCTTAAATTTTCTGAAGGTTTGATGGAGTTGAAGTTCAATTTTTGGGTGATGACAGATGGAAGAGTTTAAAGTGTTGACATGTTGTCAATGTGTCAACACTTTATGTTGTGTTGGTCCCTAATGTAAAATGCAGCACGTTAACCACAACATATCAGCACTTTATGTTGTGTTGGTCCTTAACATAAAAGGCAGCAGGTTGACCACAACGTGCTGTGTTCGTCCTTAACAAAAAATGCAGCAGGTTGACCACAACGTGCCGGCACTTTACGGAGATGATGAAAATTGGTTTCGATTATTCAATTTTAGAGAAAACAAATAATTCAAGTTCTTATTCTGGAGTGATGAGGCAAACAGATCTGTGAACCTGTGCTTTGCCGCTTGTTCTGGCTTCAGTGGGGGATACTTTGATTTGGGATTTATGGTTTATAAATCCAAAAGGCAAGGATCAAAGAAATTCCATTGAGAATGGAATGTGTAGAAGCCTGCATGGGAGTCACAACCAGAAAGAAGAAACTAAATGAAATGCAACTGGCTGTTTTGAATGTTTTAATGTAAACAGTTCGTACTTAAGCTCCATGCAAAATATTAGTAGGAGTATTTAATATGGATTTTGCAATTTACTGCAAATTATGAATACAAAAATGGGAGGTAACGAGTTATATAATGTTTAGTGAAAGGTTCACTAATAAGAATTAGTGAATTCTTTCTTACATTCCACAGGAAATGAGAAAATTTATCTATGCATGCAAAGAAGGGATATAATAAAGTTAGAAGTGATGGAGAGAATATAATGTACTCTTGACTAGCAATAGAAACATCTCATGTTTGATAGTGTTACTCTAGTTTACCAATCGATTCAATGCATCACGTATATTTCCCATTAGTTATGTTCTGTAATTTTCATGTTTACGGATGGTTTCATGTGCATTTCTATTTGCAAAACTTTTTTTTTCTTTAAGATTTTGTACGATTTTTAGAGTTCAAAATAATTGTAAAACTCCAGACTATATAGTACACACTATATATAAACAAAGTATTTGATGCCTATCGATCTCCTTGTATATATATTGGTGCAATAAAAATAATATAATATAATTTAAAATTTTGAAATCATTATAAAATAAGTTGTAAATTTTAAATTTTATAATATAATTTATATGGATTTTTTTTGTTAATGAGATATATTCTCTCAATATTTTTTGATATGTTACACTATGAGGTTTTGGTTTAAATAAAAATTATTCCAATAATATTTACGGATTATAATCAACCATCATTTACACCTTATAACTTGTTTAGTGCAACAAACATTAAAGGACATCTCTAGTACCCACATCCCTTATATCAATTGATAGCGATTAGAAGAAAGAAAATGATGTTTTTATGTGTGCTTGATTTTGTTTTCACTACATAGTATGCCCATGATGTATTAGAGCATAATCTATTCCAATTCCTTTCTTAACAATATCTAATATGAGTTTGTTTCAATGCATGAGTTTGTTTCTAATCCATAAATAGCCAGGATACTCATTTCATGTGTTCTTGAACAATGGATATCACTTGAGGAAATCTTGAAACAACCTTCAAACATATAGTCTTTACTATTAAAAATGTTCAAACATGCAACGTATCTAGTATAGTCAGACTCACAACATTCATAAAAGAGCATAAGAGAGAAATAAGAAGATATAATTAGACATTACATGACTAAAACATGTGAATTATAGTTGGAGAAACCCTTAAAATAGGAAGAAAAATCTAACTAAGAGTGAGCACAGATCCTCAGAGGGGTCTCACACAACTCTTACACAAACATATTCAAAATTAACAACAACAAAGAAGATGCACAAATATGCAGCAAAGAATATTATTTTCACCATTTAACTTGCAACATTGTTTGACAATTTTAGAGAAATTTGATTACAAAAGTTTGTGCAGCCATACTAGCTAAAGAAAATCATTACAAAATATATATAAATCTCCTATGGGACATCAAACAACAAAAAAAACAAACTCCAGATGCTTCCCCTTTCAAACCATCCTCCTGCACTATAAAATTTGCTCTCCAATCTACAATATTCAACAATCAAATTTATTGATCTTCAAATATGGATTCCATAATCCATTTGCTGCTGTTGCACACCCTCAAAACCTACAACAAAATGTCTTCTCACCTCCTCCTAGGAAAAGTAACGCCTTCGTTTTCCTTCCTCCAAAAATCTGCAAGCATCCTCATCAAAAATTGCCAAAATCCTTTTTATAATGACTCCACAACCACTATTTTCTCTCTCCTCCAACTCCCATGCCCAAATTGGGAGAATCTTTTTTAAAAAATCATGAAAAATAATATTAATTGCTCAATAAAATCCACTCCCACAATTTACTAAAAATAAGTGACAACTCAAATTCCCACTCCTACAAAATAAGTCCTATTTTGGAAAAAGAATATGCCAACTCAACATGGGGGCCCAAATCCTCCAGCTACATTTGAGGAGCATTAATGAGTTTTCTTCAAATGTAAATCCCCAATAATCCACACCTAGATTCCCTTTTTAAATTTCCACTTCAAATTGCCTTTATTAATTTTACACTCCAAAATTGTGTCATAAACTATCTCCCACTCCTAGATTTTTGCGACATTATTATTTTTTTGCAATATTATAATAAGACCAATTTATTTAATATATTATTTAGGCCTAATATTGTATTTCTTTTCCAACTTCCAAATTACCAAACAATAGGAAATTAAAATATTTTCTTTTTGGTTGATGAGAATTGCCATTAATCGTGGATGCTCCTACATCATTAATTTACAATTGATACAAGTGAGTAAAATAGATCACTTCAAAAGGATAAAAAATCCTTCAAAGTTTGGGGTACCTATGTACATATTATTGATTTTACAAGAAAGTTATGGGCCAAATAACCACAAGGTTATTGTGTATACATTTAAGTTTATAGATCCACAAAATACTAGACCAAAGGTGTTTTCTTGTGTAGATCATTGAACATTCATTGATCATTAATTTATGCTTCAGACATGCTTGAATATCCCTTGGTTGTAAAATATAAAACAAGAATTTTCTCTAATTGACAAACAAATCTATTTAGGATTTGTAGAAGAATTTATAATATTATAATACACCCTTTATTTCTTAGTTACTTGTCACTATATTATCCTATGTTTACATCTAATTTGATAAATACAAACATACACTTAAAAGATTTATGACATATCTTAAAAGGAATATGAAAAAATTGATTTATTTTAAGTAATGAATGAACCATCATAATAGAATTCTCCTTGATTTCTATCAAACCATGATTGATACCACAAATATTACAAATGTTTCCAAGACATTGATATCTACATTTAAAATAATGAAATATTTAAAGGAAGTTCATAGTTTATAAAGCTACATTTTGTACTGTTTGAGGATTCAATTCAAAATAAAATACGTGTAATTACAAGATAATGGGTCTACATTGAGGAGAAAAAATGTGGGGCCAAAAAATGTTGCAAGAAAGGGGTACCTATTCCCTAGAACTTTTACACTTGCTTCAATGAAATAGAGACACATTATGGTTTAGAGTCTTGAACCTAAGTGAATACTTCTTAGTAATAGAGACTCGTTACTAATGTATATACATTTACTAACGGGTATACAAAACAAATGGACACCCACTTAGTAATGGGTGTTCATTATGAAAAAGTAGCTATTTTACATTGCTATATGACAAGGACTAGGAAGCCATGAATGATTATTTGCATTTCAACCCTAGAACATCATCCAAAATTTGCCTCCTCCCTCCAAAACTCTAGCCAACAAATTTCTAAGGTAGGAAGGGATATTTTAATGTTCTTTTTTTTTTTTTCTTTTCTGGCGGTTCTCTTGTACATTTTAGGAGGTAAAAGTTCAAAGTTGTGTCACACATTGGGCCAACTAATCAGCATAAACAAATTTAAGTATTTCCAACTAAAAGTCAATTTTGGTGAAACTTATATTCTATTTGGATTCATTCTAGCTAAATTTGATCTAGGTCACAACTTTTCCAATTGTAATCATCCACTAAAAACATATGTAGCATCACTTTTGGGCTCATTTACCAAAAAAATAAATATTTGAAAAATTTGATGTCCTAACAACTACTCATGCAAACAATCATTTTAAATGAATCTAAAATTACCATTTTGTAGATCTATAAGTCTACTTTGTAAAAATATAATTGTTTAAACATTTCAATTAGTGTTTATATTTTATTTTTAAATTCTACTAAAAGTAGGTTATCAACACCAAAATATAGTGTTGGTTGTCCTCTCATGAAAAAATAGTAATGTTTATCAAAAAATTTTAAAAAAATATGATGCACTAGAGGAGAGATTCCTTGTCAAGATGATAATTGTTTTTCCCTATTTTGGATAAATAATCAAGACAAAAGTTGATGTTCCATTGAAACAGTTATGTTTTCATTACATGCAACTTTAATGATTTTTTTTTAAATATATATATTTATCAAATTGGGGAAAATTAATCCATGCACTAAAGTTTTGAGTTATGAATACACAAAAAATATAGAAAGAAAATAAATGAAATTTACTATATAAAGTGTGACGTCCCATTCAACCTTATTTTTTGGCATTTTATCAATAACTAAATTATAGTGTCAATTCTATAAAATACTACATTTAAATAATTTTTTTATTTTTTTAAAATACAAACATAAAATACCCTAAAAAATATACATTTGACTAGTTTACATCATTTTGAAATTCAAAACATACACATCACTTTGTAGTGATTCAAGTTAAAAAGTTAGATCAGTGTTGGTCATTTCCTTTATAAAAGTGTGACATAGCTTTGAACTTTCACCATTAAACTAGGGTTAAAATTTGGGTTTTAGGGATTAGGGGATCTAGGGTAAAAAATTATGGTTTAGGATTTAAGGATTAGGGAAAATATAATTCACTTATATTTTTAGGGTTAAGTTATAACCTTAAAATTGTAAACCAACTATATTTGTTGTAATCTCTACAAACTAAAACTATAAGTTTAGGGGTTTAAAATTACTCGGGTTTTAGGGTTAAATATTATAGTTGAGGGTTTAGGGTTTACATTTTTAGGGTTAATTGTAACTCTAAAACTTTAAGTTTGAAACATATTTTCCCTAATCCCTCAACCTTAAAACCATAAACTGTAAACCCTAAATCCTAAACTATACGAATATTTAGTTGTGTAGTATATAAGTAAATTTAAATAATGGTAAAATTTATATGTATTTACTAATTTTTCAAGAAAAATGTAATTAGGGTAACTTATAGTAAATTATAAGAATTAAATACCATGGTCATTAAATCCTAATTATGTATAGGTAAAATCGAGATGGAATAATAAGATCAAAACAATGATAAAAAACAACTCAATCCTATAACCTTCAAAGAAACGATCTAGATAATAACCAAATAATCAATGAATAATAACGAAAAAAATGAAATCTTTCACCTAGATTGTATTGTTTCCTTGGTTATTTGTGGATTGCTCAATTGATTACAAAACCATATTTACAATAAGCGGATGTAGATAGTAATTGTGTGCTCAAAGATTTGATGTGCTCAACGATACGATGTATGATCAATGCACTATACGAATGCCTAAGAATAAATGATTGAAGAGAATTTGTAAAGGAATGAATGGGGGTATATATAGGTTACAAGGTTGGATTGATCAACAGTGCAGATAAATCAATGAAATCAATGGATGAGATAAGTTAAAAGCTCATGATGAATGTGCACCCTACATGTGTCATGTTTTAAAGTTGTTTTATTGAGTTAACTACTTGCTAGGATTAAGATAGGATTTGATTTCATAAATTTAGAATATTTTTTTCTAATTTATGAGTTGATGATAAAAACAATAATAATTAAAGCTAATTAACTCAACTTTAGATTTGCTTTTTGAAGTTCTAAAAATAAGACTGATTGTGCACATATAGGAAAATGATATTTTTAGAAGAGTTGGAATAATTGAGAAATTAAATAAATAAATTTATTTAATTAATTGTGCATGGAAGAAGAAAAGATAATATATAAATATTTAAATAAATTAAACAAATAAATTCATTTAATTTATTTTGCATGATAGAGGAATATAAATAAAATATTAATTTTATTTATTTTTGGAAGATTGATAAAGTCAACTTAAATAAATTTGAATAATTTATTTAAATTTAGAGGAATAATTGGATATTTACATAATTAAAATTATTTAATTGTGGATAAGAGGAAATTGAATGATGAATTAATTAAATAATTAAGATTATTTAATTTGGAGGAATTAAGTGGATTTTATTGAAATTGATTAAATAAAGAGGATTTATTCTATTAATGTTGGAATCGGGTGATTTAGAGGAAATAGATGAATTTGATGAAATTAATTAAATAATTAGATTATTCAGTTAATGTTGAATACAAGTGATTTAGGAAGAATTGATGTATGTAAGTGATGTATGCAAAAGGTCATTTTTAGGTGTCTACATTTTGCCCCTTTTTGATACAATGCATTTTATAGCATTGTTTCAAAGAAAATAGTGATGAAAATATGATACAATCATGCCCTAGTGTAGCTAGTGTAGGATGCCCCCTCGAGAGGAAAAATAGGGAAGCAACAGAAGGGCTAGTTTGACTCGTGACTAGAAGAAAGGATAGCGATATGATAGAAAATAGGCTTAGAAGCACTAGGTTGGATATATGATAGAAGACATGATGGAGAAAAATAGCTAACATGAAGAAAAATTGGACAAGGGGTGGGAAGAATTAGGGTTGGGATGCTATAAATAGGGCCCAAGGGTTCACTTTCAGTTCATTTGCACACCTAGAGTTCATAGAGATCAGAGCCATTTTAGCTTCTTTGTTTAGTTTGAGAGCTCCTTTCTTAGAGAGATTCACAGACCTACAGCCATGTCAATTCAAGTACAGAGACATCAGGGTGAGCACGACAAGACCTAAGGGAGACTTGCATGAGCTCCAACAGTGGTAAGTAGTCGAAAACTTGTGATTTGATGCATTTAATAGGTCAATTAATGTAGGGTTCTAGGGTTTTAGCCAAATGCACTTTGGTAGGAATGAAGCGCACTTGGTGCAATTTGAAGCGCTTTGGCATAATGACGCACATATGTAGTGCTCAAATGTACCGTTGGCGTTAATGAAGCACCTTTGGCCACTTTTAGGAATAGTGTAGTTTTGAAGTACATTTGGTCATTTTTGAAGTGCATATGGTTAATTTTGAAGCATATCTAGTCGACGGTAAAGCGCACTTGGTTGCCATTAGGCACTCTTGGCTAGCAGTCAGGCATACTTGGTTTAGTTTTAAAGCACATTTGCTAAACAACAAAGTGCATATGGAGAATAGTTAGGCGCAATTGTTTTAATGAAGTGCGTCTAGTTTTGCAAAGATTTTAAACTATTTGACTTATGAAAACTAGATTTAGGTAGTTTGATTAGGGTTGACTAGGGTATACCTAGGGGTTTTTAATGATTTACCTAGTTTTTGACTATGTTTGACCTAGATTGACTAGGGTTAGAATGCATTTGCAAGTTTTTTTTTTCAACAGGCTAACATAGTGATCCTATGAATACAGGTTTTCCTACTCCATTGCAGTCTAGGGAGAGACACTTTGTAGACACAACTGAGGTGATACAGTTAGCATGGGGGGATGAGATCTTTCTCAAGGTTATGGGATTATGGCATGTAGCCCATCTGACATTGATTAGGGCCAACCTCACATTGATGACAACATTGGTTGAGAGGTGGCACAGTGAGACGTCATCCTTCCACTTTCCTACAGGCGAGGCCACTATTACACTAGAGGATGTATGGTGTATCCTCAGGATTCCTATTTACGGAGCCCGGGTAGATTATGACTCAGAGTGGGGTGAGGATGGCATGAGAGAGGTGTTTGTGACTAATGACCTTGATGTGCAGGATCATGAGATCTGGTGAGCTCGTGTACCTAGACTTTATGATAGGATCTGATGGATCATGGTGGCTCTGATAAGAGGATTTTTGGTACCAGATAGATAGTCTAGGGGTTTATTAGTTGGTTGGGGCACTGTTCTATGAGGGATGTTCACTCACAACATTTGATATGCCTAGGGACCCTATATGTTGGGTTAGCTTTAACATGATTTACACAACTGTGCCTATAGATCAGGGAGCAGTTTATCAATAGGAGTTACTCTGTTACATGTGTGGCCCTAGGAGCATATCCTAGTTATGTGACCTATCTCTCCTCACTGCCAAGAGGATGGTGAGCCTTTTGTATTTCTTTATGATGATGCCTTGACATAGAGGCGACTTGGAGCCATGAGCTACTGGAGGAGATAGATTGACGAGATGGACACCTTTGTATGGCATCCCTAGAGAGACAATGAGTCTTGGGAGGATGATGTAGAGTAGATCCTTTATTGCAGACAGGTGAGATATCTTTTTGGACATAGCATGTACACCATCAAGAGATACCTACTAGAGAGGATGCTGCAACAATTTGGACTACCTTAGGGAGAGCCTATGGGAGAGGCAATGCATGCAGAGACATGCTGAGAGGTTGTAGACAAGGGCCCAGAGATTGTAGGTGATATAGCCTTAGCCAAGTTATAGGGACTTGCCCCAATTGTCTAGGACTGGATCCTTGGAGAGGCTAATCCAGGGACTCTACCAGTGTATGATGTATATTGGTGGACTCACAGGTCAGTTAGATTCATAGTCCCTGGGGTAGAGGGGGTAATGGGAGAGGTTACGGCACCAGGCCAGGAGGTGAGAACTCACAGAGAGGCTCGTCAGAGAGCTCCAGTGCAAAGATAGGCATAAGTACCAAGAGGAGATGGTGGTGGAGGGTAGGGTGATGTACCAATGGTAGATGTGGGGGTACCATAGTAGGTGGTGCAGCTTGCAGAGACTGAGATATAGCAGGCTCACCACTTTCTACAGAGGGAGATAGGGAGATAGACTCACCTCAAGCTATGGATGGTTTGGATGAGGAGAGAGCGAGATGTTGTATGGATGGAGGCTAGACAGGCTAAGGTCCAGGCTCAAATAAAATCTCAAGTAGTAGTGGTAGCATAGGCAGTAGTAGTAGTAGTAGTGCCACCACCACCACCACCACTAGATGATGGATAGGTTGCACGACTAAGAACTAAACGAGATGCAGCTATGCAGTTGAGATTAGCAGCTAAGGCCACCCTTCAGAGGGTGAGGTGAGAGAGAGATGCAACATGACGGGCCCTGGGTTCAGTTTAGATGACACTAGTGGGAGAACTTACCTAAGTATAGGGTGAGCTGGCTACAACAGGTAGAGAGGCCAAGTATTATCGAGGCCTATACTTTGGAGCGGTGCCAGCTGATCAAAGAGAGATGAGCTTTAGGGAGCAGAGCAGATCGGGGGCTTCATCTTCACGGAGGTCTAGGAGATCAGGTTCATTAGTCATGGGTGCCCCCCATCATTTACATGGAGCTAGACCAGCCAGAGGACCTCCACTGAGTGCAAGTGGAGCGCATGGATCACAATAGGAAAGGAGTTTGACGCATGGCTCAGACTAGAGCATTCATGTATAGATGTTTGTACAAATGTATATTGTACTATTTTTTATCATCACTGTATTGTATTTTAATTATAATGCTTGCGAGTATCTGATGTATATTTTGATGGCTCATGATAGCCATGATGTACTATATGATTCATTTTTGATGTACCTGTTGTATACACTGGACATTATATATTATTATTCTTTTGATGACCTTTGATGATGATGATATATATGAGATAGATGTGTTGGCATATGATTCATGATATAGATGTTCCTTCTTATGATGATGTTTGATTTCTATATGCTATGGATGTTCATGTGATGATGTTTATGCTCATAGATGTATGGATGTGATGACATTATGATATGATTATGGGTTTACATGATGGTCCATACTTATGATTTGTATAATCATGATGCCTAACTTATATGATTTTGCAGGTGGAAGACTTTGATTATGGATAGAAGAAAATGAGATACAATAGGTCATGATAGATAGAAAATAATAGATTATTGATCAATCTTTGTATGAAAACTATATGGTGATTTTGAATGTATGGATGGGTAAATGGATAGCTTGTAGTA
Source organism: Cunninghamia lanceolata (assembly GCA_027924645.1). Taxonomy (NCBI): domain Eukaryota; kingdom Viridiplantae; phylum Streptophyta; class Pinopsida; order Cupressales; family Cupressaceae; genus Cunninghamia; species Cunninghamia lanceolata. Next base: position 3,098,999 of record BSBN01000165.1, on the reverse strand, counting down.
ACAGCTTCACAAATATTTATAAAGAACAATCCTAGATTTTAATATAACACATGGATAGTTATTCAACCAAGGTATAAAAGATCAAGGTGCTGAAATATCTAGTGTGAGGATGTTGACTTTGTAAACAGATGGTTTGAACTTAGATATACTAGACATAATATAACCTTGTTGGATATGTGAATGAGCCATAGTCTTGAATATTTAATAAACTTAATACATAAATGCAAAAGTATATTAATATGTAAGATGTTAGGCTGTAACACACATTTGAATGAGCCATAGTTCTGTAACATATAATAAACTTAATCCATAAATGCAAAAGTATATTAATATGTAAGATACTAGGTTGCACACATGTACAAGATAAATATTATTTGTAGTAAGATGATAAGAACATCCAACAAATACAGCATATGAAAGCAATGACTATGCCCCAATCCATACTACATCACCACATACCAAGATATAGAAAAATAAAGGTAGTTTTGAATAGGTAATTAGAAAGGAACAAAAGATAAACCAAAAATAAAATTGACTGACTTACAAAGTAAACATACAACCATCATATTCTCTTGCCAAAGAGGTTGCTTAGGGTAGATAGATAGATGAAGCCATATTATAGGAAAGATATATCCATTAAAGGCTATTGGTCTGATCTAGATAGATGGATTGATGTAGTAGATGTGGCAAACATATATGAGGGACACCATATGACTTTAGGAGTAGTCTTTTTGTTTTAGGTTTGGATAAGTACTTTAGCTTTCAAATGATGCATAGTTCATTTTCTGCTTGAGTTAGTCAAGTCTAGGTGGAAGGATGGAGAGTGATAAATGGAAGACAAGAAAGATGGACATATGAAATGGATTGGGATGAAGAATAATGAATCATATGTGCCTAAGTACTGGATACTTCCGTTGTATTCCAGACTTCCTACACACCCTGTATCCATGGGATCAAGGCACGTTACGATGAAAGATGATTATGATAATATGTAGTTCTATGTAGAGTGATGAGATGGTTGAAATGTGATGAGAATGGTTAGGTGAAATGATGTCATCTTATGTACCTAAGTACTAGATACTTCCTTTGTATTCCAGACTGCCTACATACCTATATCAACAAGATCAAAGTACATTAAGATTGAGATGAGATGATGATATGTAGTTCTAGGGGATTTGATGATGTAGGATAAGATGAAGTGATGGTTGATGATGTGATCATACCTCGAATAAGGATCCATTCCTAGACCTAGGTTAAGGAAAAAGTTGTCCCCATTCAGGCAGAGGTTTTATTATGGATGACAATTGATAAACTGACTATGGATGAGAACTGACACATGGATGAGAACTGACTTATAGATGAACTGACATATGGATGATGCTAATGGATAACTACCACTAATGATTTCAATGCCATGATAGATGGGAAAATGGAAATGATAAGTCAATATGGATGGATGGATGCTTTATTATGAATGTGATATGAAATGAGATGGATGCAGAATTATTATGGATTGATATGGATGAACTAGATGTACGACTTAAGAGATGGTGGATGCTAACTCTACACATAGTACCTATTTTCCAGGTTTTCACTATGGTACTTATCTAAGGCACCTATTTACCAGGTTTTCACCTGAGGATGAATTTTTTTTTTTTTTGGATTTTTCCATATTTTTTTATTTTTTTATTTTTTTTATTTATGTATTTTTGTATTTTTTGATTTTAGGTCTTAGAAAATATGGTCCTAGCCAGAGAGCATCAAATTTATTGTGTTTTCCCTTCTCTTGGGTTCTTGCATTCTACATCGGTACCATATCACAAACCTCAAATTTTCTAGAAGAAGACTTCTTGTCATACAAGGTTTTCTCTTGTAGCTGCATTTCATATTCTTTCGTTGTCCTACTCTCCTTGTTTCATCAAGTCCCACCAGAGTATTGATCCTCACTTGCATTTCCAAGGGTGCATTTTTGAGTCTTGATTAAGCATTAAAGTGGACCTCTAAGCCCCATTTGACATGGGTTTCAAGGGAATTTTCTCTGAGATAAGTTTTACACATACATAATTAAATTAAGGGGACTTAGGAGCTAAACTAAGAGATAAAATCTCCTAAGGGGACATTTTACGACATAACATTTGGCCCCCACTTTAATGTATGTATGATCTTATGACCCATACATGCATTAAAGTATGGTTGAAAACACATCAAACATGCCAAGCACATGAAGCTAAGGCATACACCAAGATTGAGGAACTATTTCTAGCCCCCAGTCTCAATAAGCACTAGAAGAGACATTGAAGACACACAAGACACAATGAAGATAGTAAGAAGCACGCAAAACATGGAGAAGATAGTAGGAAGCACATAATACATGATGAAGAAATGAGAGCAATCATGCAAAACACGATGAATACACTGATATAACATTTTCATATATGAAATAAAATCCTAACTAAGGGGTGGGGGAGCTCATCGCTACACCCTTGAAACCACCAAAAACATGCAATACAAAACCCAAAATGTAGGGGGAGCTCATCCTTACACCATTGATACTACACTAGGTGGAAAACACACCATACAAAACCTGAGTGTGGGGGAGCTCATCGCTATACCCTTGAAACCACACAAGGGGGAAGACACACCAAACAAAACCCAAGTGTGGGGGGAGCCCATCGCTACACCCTTGAAACCACACAAGGGGTAAGACACATGAAGAAGACACACGGAATACATGAGCATCGTATAGCATGCCATAGACATACTATACATCTTATACATGACAAAAAAAGTTGACGGAAGGACCTTATTGCTAAGTCCCGCCATCTAAAACATGTTGTAGACACATCTAACGGTTAATCTTATGCTACAACAACCACCAAAGACATGCTTAAGGGGGGATAGCTCAAGATCCAACCCTGCCTCCCAATGAGTACTTTATATAAAAGGATGTGGACTAGCTCAAGAGATACACCATCTCGCCTTCTGCAAAAGGGTTTTGTATAAAAGGATATGCACTAGCTCAAGAGATACATAATCCTACCTTGTGAAGAAGGATTTATTACTTGCAATTTAAATAAGGATGTGCACTAGCTCAAGAGATACAAAATCCCACCTCACAGAGAGGGCTTACAAACATGCTTCATTAGTGCCAAAATAATCAGATAGATACCATTATATATGCCCCCACCTTAAGGTGGTTGATGTTGGTTACCGGTATCAAGCACATCAATGTAGAGTGAAAACACACAAGGGAACAAGAGCTCTCGCAAAGCCCATGCCCCTAGAGGTGACATGTGCCACGATCGCCGAATGTTCCCACAAACACATTGATAAGATATCCTAAGATAAGATAACAAGATGGTTAGAAAATCTTACTCTAAGATAACAACCATATCACATTATGAAAGTTATGCATGTATTAGATCAAATTCAACAAACCAAGGCTACACTGATAGGTTTAGATCCAAGTATAGCCATTGGGCTTATACTACAGGTATCTCAGGACTGAGTGTAATAACAAGGTGAGATACAAAACAATCCAAAGTGCACAGAGCAGTTGTATTTCAAATCTTTGTTAGAAGAGATAAGACAACATGATATATCACACAGAGTGATTCTACTAGTATATATATATATATATATATATATATATATATATATATATATATATATATATATATATATATATATATATATATATGTCCATTTTTTCTTACTCGTTAAAGGGACATGCATTTGTTTTCATCATCTGTCGACTAGGTAGAACCAATGAAGAAGGCAAACAATAAAAATGAGAGAGGAGAAAAAGTGCCTTAGGAACACCACATAGCAGGATGCCCCCAAAACACCCTCCATAATTCTATGCCCCTAAGGCACAACACACAACAATAGAATAGAGGAGAAGGAATATAGAAGAATGATGGAACAAATAGAAGAATGATCACAATAGAAGTAGTCTCCCAGTATCCTTGATCTTACAAGAGTATCAAGGGTCATCCTAGGGGACCTACACATAACACAACATGGGGGAACACAACACAACATATAAGAGGAGGCCATGTAAGTGAGCAAAGACATGCTATGACAAAGATGGCCACAAAGGGTTTAGAAATATTTACCTGTTTCCACAATTGAACTAGCAGCTATCGTCAATCAAATCATCTTCCTCCCAATATCGAATGCAAGAGGAAAGAGGTACATAGGGTGCAATTTCTCAACTTAGATCATCGTCATTTAATTCTTCAACATTAATCTTATCTATAATTTGTTTAGTGTCAGTTGGTGGAATGTTCTCTTGTTCATGTGTTGGTTTTCAAGCTAAATCTTGTCTTCTCTTCCTCCATTTTCTTGCTTGCCTATTCCTTATTGTTTTTTTGGTGATGTTTGCAAAAGTATTGTCATGATTTTCCATAGTCTTCAAAATTTTAGAGGAGGAAGCTTGTGCTAGATTAACTTTTTATGATGAATTGTTTTGTTCTTTACGGGTATCTCCCGATCCTTGTAAGGATGACGGAGGAGGAACCATTACAAAGACTCCCTTACCTTTTAGTCTAGCGGGTTCTTTCAGTTCAAGTGGCTCTTTACTTATGATTTGTTTGAGAGGAGGTCCAACTAATTTTGTTATCAATTTTGCTTTGTATCATTGGTATGCCTAGAACATTTGATCTTGTCATGGTTCAGGTGGTTCAATAGGTCATGGCCAAAAGAAATCAAGATTGAAGTTTTTCTAAGTAACCATAGGTTGCCACTTGCTATGATGAATAGTATGCATGCTTCCATTGAGAGGAAATTTTACACATTTCTGAATTGTTGAGGGGATGGCTTTCTTAGCCTTGAGCCATGGATGACCTAATTTTATATGGAAGAGGTCAGATGTAAGAATGATATCGAATGATTATTCAAAAGATTTATCAAATACTGTGATCAATAAAGTAATATTCCCTACGGTTGGGAGGAAAGCTATAGTATGTGTTTTAATCATCATGTTGGTAGGTTCACAATATTCTTACATCAAATCAAATGAATAAAGGAACTCCTTAGTAGCCACATTAGTCGCATAGATTCTTGTTGAATTGTCCATTACTTTCACTGCGATGTAAAGAGGTCCTTTAACACTTATTGTTGTTCTATCTATTTAGGTGAAAATTGGATTTGTTTAGTTTAGTGTTTAAATCCTCCTTTCACCCATTACATTCAAGGACCCTCAGATCAAGTGGTATAGCACTATCAGGTCCTTGGTCACTTACAAATGTAGCGAAACTTGGATTAGGGTGTTTGATTATCAATTTTCCTTCTCTTATGCTTAATTATCCATCAAAACCCTAATTATGTGAAAACCACAGTAAACAGATGAATAACAAAAAATGCCTCTATAGAAAGTCATAAAATTTCAAATCATTGTGCACCTATTTTCAGGGTTCTAAGGTAGAAAAGTTGGGGACAAAAGAGCAGGTGGCCAAGTCCAGTGCCCTACTTTTTGTCAGGTTCTGTGGACAAGATATACAACCTGTTCCTGCTGCACTAAAGTTTTTTCCATCATGAAACTTTGAGGACTAATGAGTGGGAGCCCAAGCCCAGATAGTTGTTTCTTTTACTGATTTGCAATTCTGACACTCTAATATGCCCTCCTGCAACTTCACTTTGTCTACAATGTCAACCTGTAACCTGAAATCATAAAACTTTGGGAGGGGGTTGTGGTGTTTAGGAGCTTTCCTTAGTCAAGCCCCGGAAGGACACTTAAGTCTTCCAAACACCTTTGTTAGATAGAGAGTGCATGCCTAGGGAGGTAGAGGCAAAAACAAAATGAAATAATGATTGAAAACACAATATGATCACCTTCTAGTGAAGATCTCATGAGAGGAAGAAGCTCTTCATTCGATGAGGAAATGGATGCTCAAATTTGTGAACACAAACATAGACAACACAAATCTGCTCTTGCAACACAATAAAATCCTTGAATCACCTTGAAAATGCATGAACATCACAATTTCCATCTAGTTTCTATATGAATGCCTAAACATGCTTTTATATGCAACTACAAACACTCCTGCCAATATTTTCATAATTCAAACTTACCGTGTTGGCATAGGACCCAAATAACGGTCATAAACTAACACCTAAAATTTGGGCCTGACCCAAAATAGGGTAGGACTAGGGCGCGGGAGCCCAATTCCTCCCCCTATTTTGGGTAGGGTTAAGCTCAAGGGGTGCCCCTAGGCCCCATTTGTCATGATACCTAGATTTTATTCCATTAGGATGCCAAATTATGATGTAAGATGTCCTAAATGCACACTAAAGACCTGGGAGCTAAACCTAAAGAGGGAAAAGCCCCCAAGGGGACATTTTCTGATGTTACATTTAGCCCCCACTTTAATGAATGTATAAATATGAGGCCAATACATGCATTAAAGTATGGTCACAAACACAGCAAACACACCAAGCACAAAGAAGACACACCAATCACATAGAAGATAGTAATAGGCATGCAAAACATGGAGAAGACAGTTATAGTCATGCATAACACGAGGAAGACAAGAAATGAATAGAAGACACATTAATGCATAGAAGATAGGCATGATTCTTTTCTTTTCTTTTTCTGATATATATGAAATGCAAATGCAAGTACTGGAAAGTAAACAAACCTCCCATAATGCAGGAAGCACTCATCGCGTTGGTCTTTAAACTACATATATGGGGAAACACACATGCAAGACACACAAAACATCCCAAAATACAGGAAGCATCCATTGCACTAGTATTTAGACTGCATATGGGGCAACAAACACACCAAACAAAGCAAGCACACCAAACACACACACTTGAAGACATAGAGAAAACACGGTAGACAAGCGATGGAGTGTTCCTATTTCTAGGCTCAACACCATCTTAGGCATATTGCAGGCACACACCGACGATTACGCTTCACCACAACAATCACCAAAGACACACTTAAGGGTTGAGTTAGTCACAAAACCACTCCTCGCCTCCGTAAAGGACTTTTGAAAATGACAAGATGATGCAATCTGCTCTGAGAAATACACCATCCCCACCTCCACAGAGAGCTTAAGAAAAAGGATATGCTTGAAATCATGCCTTTGCAGAGGGCTTACATGATTGATTGATTGATTGCAAACAAACTCAGGATGCAAGAAGTAGTCATCGCACTGGTCTTTAAACTACATCTGAGGACAAGCACATTGCCAACATCTACAATAGACATCTTACCTTATATATGCCCCTACCTTAAGGTGGTTGATATTAGGTATCGATATCAAGCACATTAAGGTAGGAAGAAAACACACAAGGGAACACATGCTCTCGCAAAGCCTATGCCCCCCGGAGGTGACATGTACTTCACGATCACCAAATATTCCCACAAACACATCCCTGTAAGAAACATGTTAGTGTCTACAAAATCATGATAAAGAACTGTTGGATCTAGGGCATACAACTGAGAGGGGGGGGGTGAATCAGTTGTATAAAACTTCTTCTCATTCAAACACTTAACTCACTGTTGTTAGTTAGCAGCATATCAAATAATCATCCATGGAAGCATAATACATAAACACAAGAGCAGATAAGCATCAACACATTGAACACCAAGATTTTGACGTGGAAAACCCGGTTAAGGGAAAAACCACGGGGTGATTAACCCAAGAATTATTCTCTGTTAGAAGAATAAAGGAAAGATGAATGGCACATGCCAATAAGGGCTCACTGCCCGAGCACACTGCTCACAAAGAGGCCCACTGCCTACAAGGAGACACACTGTCTACAAAGTGATGAAAATCACAGTCTTGAACTGGAGAATGACATCTCTACCATGTCCGGATCAGTTCCAATTAAGCCCAACAATCTCTGCTCTGCCTTTTGCACGTTTCTTCGCTATACCATGCTCATCCTTACACCACACTCTGAAATGGACTCACAAACCGTTATTTATACAAGACATCGACTTAGGAACAAACATCTAAGTCGGCAAACAACCATAGGAGTATCCGCAAGATGAATAACACATCCGGTCGGCCATCACAAGAACATTCGCAGGATGAACAACTCATCCGGTTGGCTACACAGAGCAAGAACTTCATCCGGAAGAATAACTTCAATTCCGGGCTCTACTATCAATGCGGACCAACAACAAAACCTAAACATGATCCAAGAACCTTCACAAGCCTGTCTGAATGTCCGGATACATCCGCACTTCCTCTGCTTACTGGGATCTCTCGTCTTCCTCATCCGGAACTTCAAGAACACAGTCTGTCGCCACTGTCACAATGCAAGAGGTACTTCCGGACCTCCAAATCATACACAAATCAGGATGATACATCATAAGGACATCCCAAACACTCCTTCCAATCCGCAGATTAGGATAATACAATTCCGGACCTCACCGGACCTTTTTGTGATCCTCTGTCACCTCCGGATACTTGCCGGACCCGGTTCTATACCGGCAGCCACGACTCCTTCAGATCTTCATGCGGACCTCAGAAATCTTAACTGTAGCATCTCAAGACTCATATCTACTAACCCTTTAATCCGCATCCTCCGGTTCTCATCCTATATTAGTACATTTACCTTCTTCTCATCACTGTTCTTCACTGTTCCTGACTGAGACTAATTTTCTCAATATCCTCAGCACACAGCTCATCAAATCCTTCTTGTTAATGCAATATGAGTATGTTGACATCAATGACAATACTGGATAACCTCATACTTGCAACAATCTCCCCCTTTGTCATTGATGGCAACATATGATGTGAAAAACTATTAAGACAAGAACTTCGACTTTTCATATGTCTTCTCTTCCTTTACTGCTCCCCCTTTGATCATCAACCACTTGTTTTTCACATGTCTTCTCTCCCCCTTTGACATCAATGGCAAAGGGTTCATACTTGCAATTCTCATGCATCAGAATCATACTAGCTGCTCCCCCTTAGTTGCAGCTCCCCATTAGTCCGGATCACAAGATATGGCTGTGATAGCCACCGGACTGATGCACATCAGTGCATCTTAGTTCATCACCGGAGGGGCCATGACCCCTAACTTCTCCCGGAGATATTCAAAAGAGTCCTTGGGAAGAGGTTTTGTAAAGATATCTGCAATCTGATCCTTGGAGGGAACATACTCCAATCTGACTTCTTCCTTATTTACTTGTTCTCTCAAGAAGTGAAATTTGATAGATATGTGCTTAGTCTTAGAATGCAATACCGGATTCTTGGAAATATTAATTGCACTTGAATTATCACAGAAAATTGTGATAGGCTCCTCATATTCAACTTTGATGTCTCTTAGCATCTGCTTCATCCATAGGATTTGAGTGCAACTACCTGCTGCTGCAATGTATTCTGCTTCAGTTGTAGACAGAGATATTGCATCTTGTTTCTTGCTTAGCCAAGAAACCAATCTCTTTCCCAAAAAGAATGCTCCACCACTAGTGCTCTTCCGGTCATCCACATCTCCTGCCCAATCTGCATCTGTGTAAGCATGAAGAGAGAAATCCGGATCTCTAGGATACCATAGACCATACTCAACTGTTCCTTTCAAGTATCTAAAAATTCTTTTGATTGCCATAACATGAGATTCTCTAGGATCAGCCTGGAATCTTGCCACAAGACCAACAGCCTGCATTATATCTGGTCTAGTTTGAGTGAGATACAACAATCCACCAATCATTGATCTATACTTTGTCTGATCTGCCTTTGGAGAAACATCATCTTTGCTTAACTTACATCCGGTTGCCATAGGAGTGTTCATAGGTTTTGAGTCTTCCATACCAAATTTCTTTAACAATTCTTTCACATATTTGGTCTGAGAGATGAAGATCCCTTCTTTTGTTTGAGTAATTTGCAGACCCAAGAAGAAATTCATTTCACCAAGCATAGACATTTCAAACTCACTTTTCATCTGGTTTGCAAAAGTTTTGCACATACTATCTCTTCCTCCAAAAATGATATCATCCACAAACACTTCAACAATCAGAATGTTTTCATGATCAATTTTGAAATATAAGTTACTGTCAGCAGTACCTTTGTTGAATCCAATCTGCACAAGATGCTTATCCAACCTTTCATACCATGCTCTTGGGGCTTGCTTCAATCCATACAAAGCTTTCTTCAACTTGCAGACCATATCATTATTATCAGACAATTGAAATCCATCTGGTTGTTCAATGTAGACTTCTTCTTCCAGATCACCATTTAGGAAGGCAGACTTGACATCCATCTGATATACCTTGAAGTCTTTGAAGGCAGCAGCAAATGCAAGAAGTAATCTGACTGCTTCAATTCTTGCTACCGGAGCAAAAGTCTCTTCAAAGTCAATTCCTTCTATTTGTGAGTAGCCCTTGCAGACCAATCTAGCTTTGTTTCTGATTACTTCACCAGCTTCATTTAGTTTGTTCCGGAAGACCCACTTGGTTCCAATTACATTCCTGTCTCTAGGTCTAGGAACAAGATCCCAAGTATGATTTTTCTCAATTTGCATCAGTTCATCTTCCATTGCTTTGGTCCAGTTTTCATCATTGCAGGCTTCATTTATTGTTTTAGGTTCAATCTTTGAAATCAGACAACATTCATTCTGATCTTGAGCAATATTCCTTCTAGTTTGTACACCTTTGCTTCTGTCACCTATGATCTGATCTTCAGAGTGATTCAGTCTTACATACCTTGGAATTTTGGGAGTATCCAGCACTGTTGTTTCTTGATCAACCTCATTCAAATCTAACTCTTCTTCCTGATTTACCGGATCAGGCTGACTCTGTCTCACCGGAGAGGATTGAGGTCCTTGAACACTGTCTTGGTCATCTTCATCAAACTCATAAAATCTTGAAGGCTTCTCAATTCCTTCATCAACCTTCACATTGGTGCTTTCTATCATCTTCCTCAATCTCTTATTGTAACACCGGTATGCTTTGCTTTGAGTGGAGTAGCCCAAGAAAATTCCTTCATCACTTCTAGCATCAAACTTTCCTAGATCTTCATCTCTTTTAATATAACACTTGCTACCAAATACTCTGAAATATTTCACAGTAGGAGTGATGCCAAACCAGAGTTCATAGGGGGTCTTACCGGTGTTGTTTCTGATTTGAACTCGATTGAGAGTGTAGACTGCAGTGCTGATAGCTTCTTTCCAAAACATTTGAGGAACATTTGCTTCCAACATCATTGTCCTAGCAGCTTCCTGGATGGTCCGGTTCTTTCTCTCAACTACTCCATTCTGCTGTGGAGTCTTAGGAGCAGACAACTGTCTCCTTATACCCTGTTTCTCACAAAAGTCAATGAATTCACCAGATGTAAATTCACCACCTCTATCAGACCTTAGACACTTTAGTTTCAATCCGGTTTGATTCTCCACCATAGCTTTGAAGATTTTGAACTTCTCAAAAGCTTCTAATTTTTCTTTTAGAAAGGTAACCCACATCATCCGGGAATGATCATCAATTAACAACATGAAATATCTATCACCTTGCAGACTCTTGATTCTTGTCGAACCACATAGATCAGTATGTACTAATTCCAATAATCCGGTAGAAGACTGATCTTTGCTTTTAAAAGAGACTCTGCTTTGTTTGCCTAACTGACATTCTTTACACACACTATTTGCAGGTTTTATCAACTTTGGAAGATCTCTCACAGCCTGAGTATTGCTTATTTTGATGATGTTATCAAAATTTACATGACACATTCTTCTATGCCATAACCAACTCTGATCAATTTGAACAAACAAACAACTTTTATTTGAACCAACCAGATGAAAGATGTTACCTTTTGTCTGAGTACCGGATGCAATTTCAGTTCCGGAGCTTGTAAAGATTCTGCATTTTCCATTCTTGAACCGGAGATCATAGCCTTTGTCCACTAACTGACCAACACTGAGAAGATTGTGCTTCAATCCTTCAACATACAGTACATTTCCTATTTTGCTCTTACCATCAAAGGAAATAGTTCCCCTACCTCTGATTCTGCCAGCAGAATTGTCACCAAACTTTACCATTCCTCCTTCATATCTTTCCAAGTCTAAGAACTTATTCTTGTCACCAGTCATATGATGAGAACATCCACTGTCAATAACCCAATCATCCTTTTCTTCCACTTGAGCAGCCAAGGCTTTTTCAACAACTTTGTGATTGACAGATTCAGAGAGCATGGAATCTTCTTCCTTGATGGCTATAAACACCCACTCATTTCCGGATTTGCTTCCTGGTTCTGATTCATCATCTGTTACTCCTTCATTGTCATCTTCTTCATGAACATAATAGCAATTCTTTTGAAACCTTTGTCTGTGAGTATTAGATCTTGCAGATCTCTCCGGACATCTTGAGGCAAAATGACCAATCTTATTGCAGTTGAAACACTTAAAGGGTAGTTTTCCTTCATACTTACCGGATCCTCTTGGCAGTCTCTTTGCAATGAGGGCTTCAAGTTGAGCTGTTTCTGCTTCTTCTTCTTCCATGTCTCTTCTTGCTTGATCATACCATGACATTTTCCTTGATGAGTTTTCACCCGGATCAAATCTCTGTTTGCCTTTCACATAGGCATTGGCTTTGAAAGCAGATTCAGTCTTGGGAGGATCATCTCCAAACTTGGTCATTTCAAATGCAGCTAGTTTGCTAGCCAGTTGTTCTCTTGTGATAGTTGTGTGGGCTCTGAATTCATCAATGGCAGCAACTTTGATTTTGTAGGCAGCAGGAAGGGATCTTAGGATTTTGCAGACAATCTCATTTTCATCTAAAGTTCCACCAGCATTATTGATTCCACATACCAGCTCATTTACTCTTGGCATAAAGGTAGTGATGTTTTCATCATCTCTCATTTTCAACCTTTCAAATTTCCCTTTCAGACATTGCAACCTTGCACTTTTGACAAACTCATCTCCTTCATATAGAAGTTCCAATTTAGTTAGGATCTCATATGCAGTGGGTAGGTCAATGACATTCGAGAGATCTGAGTCATTCAATGCGCTTAGAAAAGCTTCCTTGGTCCGCAGATTGTTTTCAGCTTCTGTGATTTCATTCAGAGTTGTCGGACCACCTTGTGGAGGTACATATGGTTTTGAAATCATACCCAGGTATGCTTTTCCCATGCATTCCAAGTGACACTTCATGCGACCTTTCCAGAGAGTGAAGTTGGTTCCATCGAACTTCGGACTATCCTTCTTGTATGACGACATCCTGGATCTCCTCAAGCGGTTAAGCTCTTGTCAGAGGAACTTGGCTCTGATACCAATTGTTGGATCTAGGGCATACAACTGAGAGGGGGGGGTGAATCAGTTGTATAAAACTTCTTCTCATTCAAACACTTGACTCACTGTTGTTAGTTAGCAGCATATCAAATAATCATCCATGGAAGCATAATACATAAACACAAGAGCAGATAAGCATCAACACATTGAACACCAAGATTTTGACGTGGAAAACCTGGTTAAGGGAAAAACCACGAGGTGATTAACCCAAGAATTATTCTCTGTTAGAAGAATAAAGGAAAGATGAATGGCACATGCCAATAAGGGCTCACTGCCCGAGCACACTGCTCACAAAGAGGCCCACTGCCTACAAGGAGACACACTGTCTACAAAGTGATGAAAATCATAGTCTTGAACTGGAGAATGACATCTCTACCATGTCCGGATCAGTTCCAATTAAGCCCAACAATCTCTGCTCTGCCTTTTGCACGTTTCTTCGCTATACCATGCTCATCCTTACACCACACTCTGAAATGGACTCACAAACCGTTATTTATACAAGACATCGACTTAGGAACAAACATCTAAGTCGGCAAACAACCATAGGAGTATCCGCAAGATGAATAACACATCCGGTCGGCCATCACAAGAACATTCGCAGGATGAACAACTCATCCGGTCGGCTACACAGAGCAAGAACTTCATCCGGAAGAATAACTTCAATTCCGGGCTCTACTATCAATGTGGACCAACAACAAAACCTAAACATGATCCAAGAACCTTCACAAGCCTGTCTGAATGTCCGGATACATCCGTACTTCCTCTGCTTACTGGGATCTCTCGTCTTCCTCATCCGGAACTTCAAGAACACAGTCTGTCGCCACTGTCACAATGCAAGAGGTACTTCCGGACCTCCAAATCATACACAAATCAGGATGATACATCATAAGGACATCCCAAACACTCCTTCCAATCCGCAGATTAGGATAATACAATTCCGGACCTCACCGGACCTTTTTGTGATCCTCTGTCACCTCCGGATACTTGCCGGACCCGGTTCTATACCGGCAACCATGACTCCTTCAGATCTTCATGCGGACCTCAGAAATCTTAACTGTAGCATCTCAAGACTCATATCTACTAACCCTTTAATCCACATCCTCCGGTTCTCATCCTATATTAGTACATTTACCTTCTTCTCATCACTGTTCTTCACTGTTCCTGACTGAGACTAATTTTCTCAATATCCTCAGCACACAGCTCATCAAATCCTTCTTGTTAATGCAATATGAGTATGTTGACATCAATGACAATACTGGATAACCTCATACTTGCAACAAGAACAACATCAATGCATATGATTAACCACACAAGAGCCAAGGTTATACCATGAATTTATAGTTCGAGGATAACCATAGGGCTATATCATGAAGCCCTTTGAATCAAGTACAACCAAGACTAGATTCAAAGACAAACAAAGGTGCATGGAGCAGTAGTATTGTTAAGGTTTGTAAATGAGATAGAATATCATCAAAATCACTATGCAGAAAGCATCGAGTACTTCTACTAGCCAAGAATTGGATAAAATATACAACCCCATCATCATATTAGGAACTAAGTCCATTTTTTATTCCTTTCAAAAGGGATACTAGGTCCGCATCAGTATAAAATGTTTGTCATCATCTGCCTGCTAGATAGAAACACTAGAGGAAGGGAAATAGTAAATAAGAGAGGAGAAACAAGTGTCTTAGGGACAGTCACGTAGGAGGGTGCCCCCAAGTCACCAACCGTAATGCTATGTCCGTAAGACACAACACACAACAATGAAATCAGAGAGAGGCAATATAGAAGAATGATGATACAAATAGAAGAAGGTGACAACAGAGGCAGTCTCCTAGTATCTCGGACCTTACAAGAGAATCAGGGGTCAGCCTAGGAGGCCTAAACAATACATGACACATCACGGGGGAAGCACATCACGAGAGGGATAAAGGATTAGAGATACTTACCTATAGGGTCTTCATATTAGATTTTGGAACTTGGGAACCTCTTGGAGAGGTACTCAATCATGTTCAATGCAAAATTTGAGTGGTTCTTATGAAAGTCTTATTTATTATCATACGATGCTTATTTCTCAAATTCTTGTTTAAATGAGACTTTTTGTTGCTTATGAGGGGAGAACCACTTTTTTCTCCAATTGCTGACAGTCATCTGACTCTTTTTCAATTTTTATCAAGTTTTCATTGATGAATCTTTCTAGCACAGTAACGGGAATCATCATATACCATCTTACTCGTCTATATTGGTTGTTATTCTTCCTTTTCTAATGCATTTTGATTATCTCCCGATCCATATAAGGATAATAGAGGAGGAACCTTAGCATAAATTCCATTCCTTCGTGGATGAGGAGGATTGTCCACTTATTTCTTATCCACTTCAATCATTCCTACAATGTTATCATAGTCAAAGTAATCATCCTCATCTACTTCCACTAAACCCTGTTCTAACATATTGGTTTCAGTATGCTTAGGGAAAGGATTAGTGAAGATTTGTAAGTTCTAATTCAGCAGAGCAACCAACTTGTTTCCATTATCATTCACACCCGATACTTAGATGACATTTGAATCAATAAGGTCATGTATCTCATGTTTAAGATGCATACATCATTCAGTGTCATGTCCTTGCATCTGATGATAATGACAAAAGGCATTAGCATCAAAGTAAGGTCCTTGTTTACTAGGATCAATAGGCTTGATCAAGGGAAGCTTTAGAATGTTATTACTCATAGCTTGGTTCATGATGGAATGATAAGACTCAGATATCAGAGTGAACTTTCTTGGGTGATATGATGATTTCTTTAGATTAGTGATAGCTAAAACATTTGAAAAGTTGTTCATATTCGATCCATTAACCTTGATGAAGCTCCTATTATTATTATTCCTCTTAAAGTTGTTTTGTGATGATCCACCCATGGATTGACCAACTTGAGCTAATGAGTTTTGGTTGGTAGTGAACCTTTCATTTGGGCAGTGAGCCTCTTTTATATTTAGTATTGTTACTACATTATATTGTGAGATAACACTCACTGTGGTTTTTCCCTTTTTAGGGTTTTCCACATAAAAATTTGGTGTTCATGTGTGTATGGTGTTGAAGTGTTCATTTTTTAACTTTTCTATTCATGCTTAATGTTCATAATAGAATAAGGAGTTAAATTAAGTGAATGTGAAAGTGTTATTGTGTAAAGAAGTTAAAGTTTTTGATACAACTAATTCACCCCCCCTCAATTGTCTTGTGTCTTTCAATAGAGATGTAGAGGAGGGGTTGTCCTTGCCTTGGTGGAATAAGGATTGGTGGTGTAGCAAGATATCCCTTTAGTTATTCAAAGGCATTATGACACTTGTTATCCCATAAAAATGTTGTGTCATTTCAGAGAAGATGCTGGAATGGTTGACATTTGTCTACAAGTTGTGTTATGAAGCAATGGATAGACTAAAGCTTCCCTTGAAGGCTACAAAGTTGTTTGAGTGTTTTAGGTGGAGGGATCTCAATTATATCCTTAACCTTGGCAGGGTCAACTTCTATTCCTTTTCTTGATACATCTATCCTAGGAGCTTTCTAGAGGTAACTCCATAGACACATTTGTTAGGATTTAGCAGCACTTTGTATTGTTCTAATCTATCAAAGATTTTGTCCAACACATTCAAATGGTCTTCTCTAGTCTTTGATTTTCCCAAAAAATCATCTACATAATCTTCCATTATGCTATGGAAAAGGTCATGGAGGATAACTATCATAGCTCTCTGATATGTGGCTCCTATGTTTTTCAACCCAAAAGGCATCACAATCCAGTAATAGGTTCTCCATGGACATATAAAAGAGGTCTTGTGTTGATCTTCTTCAGCTATCCTTATTTGGTTGTAACAAGCAAATCTGTCCATTAAGGACAACATTTCATGTCCTGCAGTGAGATCCACGATGATATCTATGTTGGGAAGTGGAAAGTCATCTTTAGGGCATGCTTTGTTAAGTTCTTAGAAGTCTGTACAACAATGGATGCCCCTAGTGACCTTTGCTATGGGTACAATATTTGATATCCACTCATGATAGTCTATAGGACAAATGAATCCCACATCTAGAAGCTTTTCGAGTTCTACTTTGACAAGGAGTGCCACTTGTGGATTCATTTTTATTATCTTTTATTTTACTGGTTTTGCATTAGGATGTATAGCAAGATAATGGACAACTAGAGAGGGATCCAATCCCAACATATCAGCATATGTCCATGCAAAGTTATGGCTCCTTTTTTTGAAGATGGCTAGGAAAGCCTCTTGTTCTATTGTTCTGAGGGATTATCCTTGGAATGTGATCTTGGGGGCTTCTTTTGTTCCAAGTTTCATTTCATGTGATGCTTCTACTAGAATCAGTGACCTTTCTGGATAGAGCTCAGGTACTTTAGGGAGGTCCATTCTCTCATCCCCTAGCACCTTGGGGAAGTTTTCACTAGAGGATACGTCCTTTATTTTGACTTTTTCATCATCTGATAGTGCCATAAGGTGGTTTCCACTAGGGGATGTTATTTTTATTTTCATATTTTTGTGACTAAGAGTTTGGATTGTCTCCCCAAAGTATGTAGAAGTGTTTAGTTCCATGATATAGTCAGTCTTGTAATCTCTGAGGGGGAAGTGATCTCTAACCCCCATCATTTCAGCTATAGCTTCATCATTTTGTGCAACATCAAGGACGGGGGTCCTTATTGGTCCCAATCTATGAGTTGGGGATAGATGAGTGGTAGGTCATTGGATGTTGATGGCATGGTAGATAAGGTTAAGATGGTGCAAATGGATGATTCAAAAAGTTTAGAGAAATTGGCAAAAGAGTCTTGATGGTCCTCTTCATTGATGTTGTCGATCATAGGGAAAGACATAGCATCCTCACTTAAGATACACTAGAGCTTAGTGGGGATATACTCTTGTTTTCCATACCCTAACTCATGAAGATAAGGATTCCTTGTTTCTTGGATGGGTTCAACAATTCCTTGTTCATGAAGGCCTATGCCACCTTTTCCTTTGTAACCCATGTATTTGACAATCTCAAGACCTTTTCCATAGATCTCAGTTGGAAGGGTAGGAGCTTTTTGTATATCTTCATCTTTGTATAACCAAGAGGATATGTCTTTGAGCACATCTTTTTCAAGGAGATGGTTATTCTCAAAGGTTGGTGTTGGCTTGCATTTGATGATTATCGTGGAAACTTCATCTTCCTTAGGAGATGGTGGTAATAGGCCCACACAAAATGTCCATTTAGGTCATACTCACAACATCCCATGTTACTTATCTTGATCTTGACCTCAGGAGGAGTGGATGTTTGTGACGTGGTTATGATGTTGGAAAGATCAATGTATAAAGTGGAAGATCTAGGATTAGGATGGTAGGTGGATGTTTTAGTGGCATTGTTGTAAGGATAGAAAGTGTGGTCATGTCCTTCCAAGAAGCTGCAATATTGGAAAGGATGAGGATTGGCATCGATAGCGACTTTTGTGCCATTATGTGGGAATTTTAAGTATTGGTGGAAATTGGATGGAATGGGTTGCATGGCATGAATCCATGGTCAGCCTAGGATAAAGTTGTATGGGAGGTCAAGATTAAGAACTTGACATTTGGTTTCCAGAATTTTTCATCCCACTTGAATGGGAAGTTTAATGGTGCCCTTAGACAATCTTTTGGTATCATCATATCCTTTGATGGTTATGCACTCACTAGAGTCCACAACCACATAAGAGTATCCCAAGTGTTTTAATAGTTTTAGAGTGTACAGATTTAGGTCAGAACCACCATCTCTTAAGACTCATTGGATGGTGTGTTTATTGATGAGGACTTTGATGTGAAGGGCTTTGTTATGTGAGGCATTAAATGTAGGTAGGTCCTTTTCCAAGAAGGTGAGGTGATGAGGTGAAGTGATGCAGCCTACCATGTCTTGTAATTCATCAACATTCAAATTGGTAGGGACTTGGGTTTCCATCAAGGCTTTGCCGAGGATGTCCTTGTGGAGGGAGATGTATGAAGCAATTCAAGGATGGAAATTTGTGTAGGAGTCTTTCCAAGGTGGTCTAGGAGAGTATACTTGTTGGTAGATGGTGGATTGGTAGGTGTAGATGTAGAAGGTTGATCATTTCTTGGGGCTCCATGGATGGAGATGCAGCTGCAATGAGTAGTAATGGAGTAATTAGGTGTTTTGGCTCTAATGGTGATGGTATTGACATGGTTGGAATAATCATCTAGTCGACCCACAATAGAATTGAAAGAAGGAGGTGGCATGACATTATTTGTTTCATTGGAAGATGAGGCTTTTCCATTGTTATAATCTAGAAGTGGATCCTTCTATGCTCCTAGGTTGGCATTAGGTGATTGTTTTGGTGGTTCATCAATGGTTATATCACCTCTATCTATAAGGTCTTGGATACAATGTTTCAACCTCATATAGTTAGATTTTTTATGCCCTTTCACATGATGATATTCACAATAGGCATTTTCATCAAACCAAGAGGGTTTAAATTAATTTTCATCATAAGGACAAATATGGGGATAATGTTGTCAAATCCACCTTCACAAGGTTGTTTAATAGATATTTTTCAAGATATTTTTGTTCTGACCCCAAAAGTGGGTTTTATCATTGGATTGGGTGTTGTTGTAATGTGTCATACCTATTTGTAAATTTTAAAGGTCTTTTTATGTGTTTTATTTTAATTTTAATGTGATCTTTTTAGACTAGACAAAAGAATGCAGAAGGGGTTTTTAGTTTTCCTGCAGATGTGTTGCTGGAGCATACAATATAGAGCATAGAATGCAAACCTAGAAAAAGTACAATAGATATGAAGAAAATAACAAAGACCCAGATAGAAGAATGGCTAAATATTAATTACTATCACATACTCATGTGCAGAAATACAACTTTAGTTTTATGCTGTCACTGGACCAGCTAATAGGTATGGCTAGAAATGCTTCAAACTCTAAGGAATGACAAGAAATGCTCACACAAATGATAACAGCAGATACTAAGGCATTAAACACCTCACAATATCTAGGTATGAAGTTGCAAATAGAATGGAATGAGTCCTCTATAATACCCACATCCCCTCAAGACATGGTACGACCATGCCTGGACTAGATAGCTAAAAACAATGATAAATATTCTTCAAAAACCTTTGCAATATGACTAAAAATGTCTGCAACAGCTAGGCGACTAGATAACAAGAGGTTTCTGCTCCAAAACTTCACTTCAAACTCCACATTCAATAGTACAGCCTAGTTGAGGTAGTATGACCAGCAAGGAAAGAATGTTGTAGTCACAAATCACTATCAATATTGTCTCAAATCTGTCATAACATTCTTGTCTTTAGTTGTCTATCACCAATCTACAAATGATATTGAAATATAGCCCAGAAATCTCATCTTACAAACTCCATTTCAGTGCATATGTGAATACTAGATGCATCCACCATCAATGGCACCTTTGGGTGGTATTGCACACCTATAGAATGCCATCATTTAGGGAGGTTTTTATCTCCAAGAGCCTAGTTCGAATCCTCAAACCCTAAAAACCCTAGCATAGATCACAAAGAGAAAATATCAAACATATCATAATAGAAATGAGCTTTGATTTCACCTTTTATTTCCTTCCTCAAGCCCAATGCCCCAAATGGAGGGAATTACAATTGTTTTTAATATTTAATTTCATCCCCTTATGTCTCCCATGGGTGCCCAACTTCTAGGGGGGTCACTTTCAAGTTGCAACTTAATTCTATAAAGTGACAATATAACATTTATTTATAAAGTCCCAATAATTAAATATATTAAACTTCAGACTTTAAAATAAATATCAAGATGATACCTGAATGCCACGATCTATAGCTTGTTGGAAAGCCCTTGATGAGATGAATCCAACCCCACTCTAAAAATTCTGATCTAGTACCACCCCCGAACTTACTAAAAATAGTAAGTACTGCCAAGACCACTAAAAACCAACTTTGAGGGTGGATCCACTGACCTCGAACCACCACTCCAACACCGACAAAGACCTCCACAACCAAACTAACCACAGTTCCCTAACCAAACTGCTAGTCCATGAGAACCCAATGATGGACTAACCATGTATCTAGAAGGAGACATTATAGTCTGCCCTCCCTAAGATTGCTTGCCTCAAGCAATCTCATATTAGGATGCTCTAATATCTGCTCATTCTCCCAAGTAGCATCTTCCACTAGCAGGTTCTTCCATTTAACCAAGTACTCTTTGATAATCCTCCTCCTCAAAGTACATTCCTTGGTGTCACTTATTGCCTCAGGTACCAAGATCAACTTTCGTTCTTCATCCAGAGGAGGCAACTCAATTGATGGTGTCACATTATACCCTAGTGCCTTCTTGAGGTGACATACATGAAACACATTGTGTACCCTGCTACTTGCGGGAAGTTCTAACTCATAAGCCACTTCTCAAATCCTCTTGGAGATCTTGAAAGGTCCATAATACCATGGCTTAAGTTTCTCTGCTCTGCTCTTCTTGAGAGTGAATTGTTTATATGGCTGCAACATTAAATACACCATGTCACTCACCTCAAAAGACCGCTCAGTCCTTTACTGATATGCATACTGCTTCTATTGATTTTGAGCTTTTTGTATGATCTTTCAAAGACCTCATGATATCCTGGTTCTCCTAAAGAAAGTCTTTGGCCTTAGGCACTCTATTATCTCCAAACAGTAAATCAACAAAGCTCGATGCCTCATACCCGTACAAAGCCATGAAGGGTGACATCTGAATAGACATGTGATAAGTGGAATTGTAACATTACTCTTCCATGTGAAGCCACTTAATCCATGCCTTCTACTGCCTTGAAACATAATTTCAGAGGTATCCTTCCACCCATTTATTAACTATCTCTATCTAACCATCTGTCTGTGGGTGGTAGCTCATGTTGGAGGTGAGTTCTATCCTTGTCAACCTAAAGAGCTCCTGCCAAAAATTGCTAAGGAACCTGTTGTCCCTATCACCTACAATATTTTGTGGCAACCCATGTAGACAAAATATGTCATGAAATAACAACTTTGCAACCTGAGTTGTAGTGAAGGTGGTAGGGATGGCAAAGCAGTGTGCATACTTTGTCAACTTGTCCACTACCACGAAAATACAATCCCTGCCTTGGACTTTAAGTAACCCTATGATAAAGTCCATAGAAATGCTATCCCACTTCCTCTCAGGAATGGGCAGGGGTTGTAATAATCCTCCTAGAAATGAGTGCTCCTATTTGTTCTACTGGCATATTGGGCACTCATACTATATCACTTCAGTCTTGAGGCCCTTCCAGGTGAACCTCTCCCTGATCTATCTATAAGTTTTGAAGTATCCTGGATCCCCTTTGATAGGAAAGTCATGGAATGCCCTCAAAACCTTCTACTTCATCTCTAAACTTGGCACCAAGAAGATCCTATCCTTGTAAATGATTAAATCATTTACCACTGTGTACTTGTCATCTTTGATAGTGCCATTTATTATTCCTATAGCTCATGTACCCTTAGCATATTCAATTGATATCATCTCCCTCCAATCATCTGTAATGGCACCTAATTCACACAAATGGGGCCTCCTGGATAATGCATCAGCAACAATGTTCTTTTTACCTTTGACATAAATAATATCAAAGTCATAGGCCTAAAGCTTGCTGACCCACTTTTGCTACCTCTCATTTAAATCCTTCTGCCTAAGGAAATGTTTTAGACTATTATGATCTATTTTAACTACAAATTTGTTGCCAACCAGATACTATTTGAATTTAGCCAATGCATGCATTATGGCTAACATCTCCTTGTCATAAATAATGTAACTCCATTCCACACCCCTCAACTTCCTTCTCTCAAACACTATGAAGTGCTTATCCTACATGATTATCGCACCAATCCCTTCTCTTGAGGCATCACACTGGAACTTGAAGGGTTTGCTAAAGTCCGGTATTGCCAACACTAGACATGTACTCATAATCTCCTTAAACTTATCAAAGCACTCTTGCGTACCTCCTATCCAACTAAATGCATCCTTACAAGTCAAATATGTGAGGGGTGCAGCTGACTGAGAAAACCCCTTCATGAACCTGCGATAATATCCACAAAGACCAAGGAATCCCTTTAACTGAGTGAGATTCTTTGGTGGCAGCCAATCTACTATTGCCTGAATCTTTTCTAGGTCCACCTTCATGCTTTCAACACTAATAATTTGACCCAAGTACAACAACTTGGTCATCCCAAACTCACATTTTGACATTTTTGCATATAGTGACTCCCTCTCTAAGATGCTCAGGACAATGTTAATATGTTTCAAGTGTTCCTCCCAAGTCTTGTTGTAAATCAATATGTCATCAAAGAATATCAAAAAAAATCTCCTCAACTACTCACATAATACTCTATTCATGTAAGATTGGAAGGTGGCTAGAGCATTAATCAATCTGGATGGCATGACTAGGAACTTGAAGTGCCTATAATGACACCTAAAAGTTGTCTTCTCCTCATCCTCATCTCTGACCAGAATCTAGTGGTAACCAGATCTCAAATCTATCTTAGAGAAGTAACAGGCCCCATGCAACTCATCAATTAGCTCATCTATCTTGAGTATAGGGTACCTATTCTTAATTGTTTTCCTGTTGAGTTGCCTGTAGTCTATACGCATTCTAAGAGTCCCATCTTTTTTCTTCACTAGAACCATAGATGATGCAAATGGACTCTTTCTAGGCCTGATATGACCCATCTCGAGAAGCTCTTTGATAGATTTCTTGATCTCATCCTTATACCTCTTTGGGTGTCTGTATGGTGTAGTGATCACTAGTTTTACACCCTCCTCCAACTTAATCATGTGCTCAATTCCCCTTTCAGGGGGTCTACCTGGTGGAATATCACTAAACACTTTGGTGTGTTTAGTCAAGAGAGCATGTATGTTAGGTGGATACTCTCATTGCTACTACTTTGAAACTGCAGGCATCACCATCACCTCTGCTGCCCACTGCACCTGATCATGGTGAATCAATCTCTCCATACGCTTGAGAGAAACTACTCACAGTCCACCATCTGAGATGTCCCTGAGCACATGCCGAACTCTTCTCACCTCAAACTTCATTTCCATGGTCCTCAAGTTGAGTGTGAACTCTCCTCTCTCATGTAACCATTTCATACCCATCACAACATTCATGTCACCCATGCTAACAACATAAAACTCAGATTAACAAGTGTAATTGTTTAGCTGGATGGTCAAATTGGGAATCCTCCTAGTGCAAGTGAGTATGAATCCATTGTTGATATGCCTCAGACAACTGAGAGGGGGGGTGAATCAGTTGTCTCAAAAACTTAAAAACTTCTACAATTAAACATCAATCACTTATCCACAATGTTTAGGGTAAAATTGGGATTGTTCAATGTTTGAGTGTTTAGATGTTTAAATCCCCCTTTCACCCTTAACATTCAAGGACCTACAGTTGAGTGGCAATGTACTATCATACCCTAGGTCACTATGAGATGTAGGGAAACTTGGATTAGGATGTTTAATTATCAATTTTCCTTCTCTTGTGCTTAATTGACCATTAAAATCCTAATTTCGTAAATACGATTGTAAATGGAAGGATAACGGAAAGAGCTCTTGCAAGGAGAATGGTGCAGGAGCACCCCTACAAGACAGGATATAGGTTCAATTGTCTGCATGACAGGACATTAGTCTATTTTTAGCATGTTTGACTTCATAATGTAATAAGGTCCATTGGACCAATGCATATGTATTAGATCAGCCTAGGAGAGTGTGCAGGCAGTTAGAGCTCGTGATCAGGTTGTCTGAGCTGTCCTCTCCCAGCCACTTGGAAGCTCCCAGCCACTGGGAATCAAGTTGGTAGTACTCGTAGGATATTGCTATAAATAACTCAGATCAGTTAGGGTTGACACACAGTCAGAATCAAGGAGAGTAGTAGTTGTGTTATGTTGTACTGGTGATTGAGTGAGTTCCAGAGATCAGTCCAGACATTGTGAAACATTGTAGAAATAGGACATTTGTGTTTCATCTAAATAAGATCTCATCAATTGCATTATCTGGTTTATCATCTATTTATGTTTTGATTTCTATTCTGATTACAGGTTAATGGATTCTTTCAACCCTTCCACCGGTTGATTCTGTGAATCGGTGGAATGGTCATGTATGATAGTGTAGTTTGCATTTTAGTTTTCTGCATTTCATTGTTTGAGAGATCAGTTGGTAGCGTGCTATGAATCAACCTAGCATCCTCATGTGCTAGGGTTTAGGAAGATAAACTGTTAAGTTTTGATCTGAAGGTGATCCGGCCCGATCATCATGTTTTCTTTGTGAAATTGTGTGGTTCTGTGAGTTTGCATGCAGCTGAAGGATATACAGGGATCTGCATGTGCTTTTCCAGATGGAGTGAATCGCATCATCATCTGTGAGTATATCACTATCCGGATCAGGTTGTGAAGCTGACGAAGACTGTATGTTTCAAGTGCATCAGGATGATATAAGTTGGATATATACTCAGTGTATATATCATCGTCGAGATCATCTTTCATGTGTATCCATCGTCCGCATATTGCTATCGCATGCAGGAGTGAAAGTTCACTTTTTGGCTAAGGACGGGAAAGGTCATCATCAGGATATTAAGAGATCACCCGGATATTCATTATCATGTTGCGGAGGATATAAGTGTCTTATATCCTGTTGACATCATCATCAGGTGCATTGACATCATCATCAGGTGCATGTGACGTCATCGTCATCAGGATATTGCGAATATCACCCTATGCAAGTTTATCCTGCTGTCACTAAGTGTTTTGGCATCGGCGTAAGTCATCGGCATAAAGTTTGGTTAACATCATCAGGATGTTTCAATATGACCGGATAAGTCATATCCTGATGCTGTTGTTTGAGTAGTCAGATATTGGGGTGACGTAAGCATCGAAGGAAAGGTGCTTGAAGTTGTCGTCATCAGGATATATCAGAGGAACCAGATATTTTATATCTTGCTGATGAAGATGATGCTGAACATCATGATGCTGAAGATAGAGTTTGGCAGGAAGATGAACAGTGAACATCAGGAGGATGTTTGCACTTGCCAAATATCATGATGCTGCTGACAGGCGAAAGGCGAAAGGCGATAAGGAAGTGAACAGTAGTTAGCAGGAGGATATTTCGTGCCTCTTCGAAATATGATGATGCTGTCTGTATTAGTAAGAAATATGATGATGATGATAAGCCAATAGGTATTATAACATGTTGGTTGTGTTAGTGACTCCTCCTTCCCATTTGTAAGCTCCCGTTGCGTTTACCTCTGCATCATAGTGGTATCAGAGCAAAGGAAGGATCTTCTAGAAAAGATCAGGATATAGCAGGATGTCAGGTGACGAAGGAACATCGGAGATTCCGGCAAGGATGACCAACGTTGAGTTGGCAGTTTTGGTAAAGAAACAGATTGCAGAGAGCAAGGCCGTGAAGGCTCAAAATCAGGAATTGAAGGATGAGATAGAGAAGTTGAGGAACAGAGTAGGTTCTGGTAGAGAAGAAGAGATCCCTAGTTGGAATGAGGAGGTCGTTCCTGCAGACCAGAGACCATTGTTGAACGCCCTCAAGGCCATGGAGAGGAGAACCATGGATGTGAAATTGGATTTGCCAGTGTTTACAGGAAAGATGGAACCTGATTTAGTGATGGAGTGGATAGACTCCTTGAACAATTTCTTTGAAACAGAGGAGATACCAGAACAACAGAGGGTGAAAATAGCCCAGTCAAAAATGAAAGAAGCTGCCTTGACATGGTGGAATTTTGTCCAAGATGATAGAGTACAGGAAGGAAAGCGTAGAGTCACTACATGGAAGAAAATGATGGCATTAGTAAAGGAAGCTTATGTCCCATTGGATTACAGTATCCAATTACACAAGAGGAAGCAAAACCTGAAGCAGAAGGAGCTAGATGTCAGCTCATATACAGAAGAATTCATGAAACTTTGTATGAAAACAAAGGTAAAGGAAAGTGAAGAAGAGAAGGTAGCCAGATACCTTAATGGATTGAGGTTCAACATTCAGGAAGATTTAAGTCTGCATAATCCAAATACAGTTCAGAAATGTTTTCAGTTGGCATTGAAAGTGGAAGAGAAGTTAAAGAGAAAACAAGAACAATACAATAGAGGAAGAGGAAGACAACAAAGGGGTGGAAGAGGTCCTTTTAGAGGTAGAGGACATGGACATGGATATCAAGGAGAATCTAGTCATGACAATAGTAAGGGAAACAATAGTCAGAACTAGAGGGAAAATTATAGTCAGCAAGGAAACTTCAGGGGTAGAAGACCTTTTAGAGGAAGATCCCAGGGCAGAGGATCCATCAGATGTTATAACTGTAACAAAGAAGGCCATATAGCCAGCAGATGTCCAGAAAAGGCCACAAGCTCAACAGGAGAAAGGAGAACAAATCTGGTCCAAGAACCTGATAATCAAAGTATGACAGGCTCTAATGCTTTTCAGAGTGTGAATGCTCCTGATAATTATGGATACCCAGAAAGTGGAGAGTCTCTAATGATGAGAAGAATAGTGACTACCATGAAGGTACCTGACAAAGAATCCCCTCAAAGAAAATCTCTTTTCAGGACTATTTGCAAAGCAGGAGGTAAGGCATGTAAAGTTTTGATTGATTCTGGTTCTACTGAAAATTTTGTGTCTGAAGAAATGGTGACAAAGCTTAAGCTTAGGAGATTGCCTCACCCATCCCCATATAAAGTCTCATGGCTTACCCAAGGTCAGCAGACAACTGTAGAAGAGCAGGCTTGGGTAGAATTTCAGATTGGAGCATATAAGGATAAGTTGTTGTTTGACATTACCAAGATGGATGCTTGCAATCTTTTATTTGGTAGACCATGGCAGTATGATTTGAAGGCACAACATGATGGTGTTAGAAACACCTATAAAATCACTAAAGATGGTAAGGATATAACGTTACTACCATTAACAAAGAAGGAGGAGAAATCCAAAGGAAAAGAGGTGAAGGTAATGCTGATGGAAGGTAAACAGTTCATGAAAGAAGTAGCAGCAGAAGGTGCAGTTGCATATGCCCTAATCCCATGTATGAGGGTGAATAAAGAACAGCAACAAGAAGTCAAGGAAGAGAAGAAGCAAAGGTTCATAGACCCAGCTATCCAAGAGCTATTGGATAAGTACAAAGGTATCATCTCAGAAGGAATGCCAAGATCCCTACCACCTGTCAGGGATATTAGTCACTGCATAGACTTAATTCCAGGGTCAACACTTCCAAACAAAGCAGCCTATAAGCTAACTCCAGAACAGAATGCAGAAGTAGCTAGACAAATTGAAGAATTATTGGATTCAGGTCTGATTGGGAAAAGTTTAAGTCCATGTGTAGTACCAGCTGTACTAGCACCAAAGAAGGAAGGTACTTGGAGGCTTTGCACAGATTCCAGAGCTATTAACAAGATCACAATCAGGTATAAGTTTCCAATCCCTAGGATAGAGGATTTACTTGACTGTTTGGGAGGTGCTAAGTATTTTACAAAAATAGATTTAAAGAGTGGATATCATCAGATCAGGATTAGACCAAGAGATGAATGGAAAACAGCATTCAAAACAAATGAAGGGTTATATGAGTGGAAGGTTATGCCTTTTGGTTTATCTAATGCACCTAGTACTTTTATGAGGTTGATGAATGAGGTTTTGAAAGAGTTCATTGGTAAGTTTGTCATAGTATATCTAGATGACATTCTGATTTTCAGCAACACAAAAGAAGAACATCTCAGACACATATATTTGGTTCTTAAGAGATTGCATGAAGAGCAGCTGATGATAAATTTAGACAAGTGTTTGTTCATGCAAGAGGAGATCACATATTTGGGTTTTGTCATTTCACAAGGAAAGTTACAAATGGATAAGGAGAAGGTAAGTGCCATATTGTCTTGGCCAACCCCAAAGACTATGAATGATGTCAGAAGTTTCCATGGGTTAGCAACCTTCTACAGGAAGTTTATAAGAGGGTTTAGTCATATTTGTGCACCCATGCTTGATACCATCAAAGGAAGACAGAAGTGCAGATTTGTTTGGACTCAAAGAGCAGATGATTCTTTTGAAACATTGAAGAAGAAGGTGGCACAGCAGCCAGTCCTTGCACTTCCAGACTTTAACAAAATCTTTCAAGTAGAATGTGATGCTAGTCACATGGCCATTGGAGTAGTACTCAGCCAAGAAGGTAGACCTATTGCATTTTTCAGTGAGAAGCTCAATGATGCCAAAAAGAGGTACTCCTCATATGATTTGGAAATGTATGCTTTAGTCTAGTCACTCAAGAAATGGAGGCATTACTTGATGTCAAAGGAATTCATAGTATTCACAGATAACCAGGCTCTGAGTTTCATAAACAGCCAGGAAAAGCTGAACCACAGACACATGAAATGGGTAGAAACCTTACAAGTTTTTACTTTTACATTGAAGCATAAGAAAGGAGACAAGAATAAAGTTGCAGATGCTTTGAGCAGGAGAGTTCTAACAGTCAACCAGATTCAGTTAGAAAGTGTTGGCATTGATTCACTGAAGACCATGTATGAGACTGATGAAGATTTTGGGGAGATATATCATGTATGTACTTCTTTTGGAGAGAAATATCATGCTGAATTCTCTGAATTTTTGATTCAGGATGGATTGTTGTTCAAAGGAGGACAGTTATGTATTCCAAGGTGTTCTATGAGGTTAAACATCATTAAGGAGAAACATTGTGGAGCTATGGCAGGTCATTTTGGTCTAGATAAGACTCTTGATCTTGTCCGAAGACATTACTTTTGGCCTAAGTTACAATCAGATGTCAGAAAATTTGTAGAGACATCTGTGATATGTCAGAAAGCTAAAGGCAGGTCAACTAATGCAGGTTTATATCAGCCCTTACCCATTCCTTCCAGGCCATGGGAAAGCATAAGTATGGATTTTGTCTTGGGTTTACCAAGGACAAGGAAAGGATTTGACAGTGTTTTTGTTGTAGTGGATAGATTCAGCAAAATGGCACATTTCTTGCCATGCAAAACCACTGCTGATGCTTCATACATTGCAGATTTGTTTTTTAGGGAGATTGTCAGAATCCATGGATTGCCATTAAGCATAGTGTCAGATAGGGATGTGAAGTTTATTGGTCACTTCTGGAGAACTCTTTGGAAGAAACTTGGAACAAATTTGTCTTTTTCCTCTGCATATCATCCTCAAACGGATGGACAGACTGAAGTAGTGAACCGTTCCTTAGGGAATTTGCTTAGGTGTTTGACAAAACAACATGGAGAAAAGTGGGATAATATTCTATCTCAAGCTGAATTTTCCTATAATGATACTGTCAATAGGAGCACAGGGAAATCACCTTTCTAGATAGTTTATGGTATGCATCCAAGAGGAATTTTGGAATTGAGAGATCTACCTACAGTAGACCCTGTTAGTGCAGAAGGTGAAGCTTTTGCAAAAGCCATAAAAGAGGTTCATGATCAAGTCAAGACTCAACTGCAGCAAACCACCTTGAAGTATAAGGAATATGCTGATAAAAAGAAGAAGGATGTACAGTTTGATGTTGGAGATTTGGTATGGGTTCATTTGAAGAAGGACAGACTTCCTAAGGGAAAATATACTAAACTTATGCAAAGAAAAGTTGGACCATGTCAGATCTTGCACAAGCATGGACAGAATGCTTATGAGATACAACTCCCACCTGATCTTGGTTTGTCCCCTATATTCAATGTATGTGATTTAACTCCATACAAGTCTTATCCAGATGCAGATCAGGATCTCCTACAGGATACAGTCCATGATAACATTCCCACGCATGATCCTCCATAGTTACAGAAGGTTTTGGACACCAGAGTGGTCAAACAGACCCGGAACAAACAATACTTGGAGTATCTAGTCTCTTGGAAGGGAAAACCTAATTCTAAAGCAGTCTGGATGACTGAAGAGCAGATCCAGAAACATGGTGCAGATCTTCATACTCTCATCTCAAGTGGACTTGAGATTTCTTCTTCTGGGGAGTATGGTGCAGGAGCACCCCTACAAGACAGGATATAGGTTCAATTGTCCGCATGACAGGACATTAGTCTATTTTTAGCATGTTTGACTTCATAATGTAATAAGGTCCATTGGACCAATGCATATGTATTAGATCAGCCTAGGAGAGTGTGCAGGTAGTTAGAGCTCGTGATCAGGTTGTCTGAGCTATCCTCTCCCAGCCGCTTGGAAGCTCCCAGCCACTGGGAATCGAGTTGGTAGTACTCGTAGGATATTGCTATAAATAACTCAGATTAGTTAGGGTTGACACACAGTCAGAGAATATCAAGGAGAGTAGTAGTTGTGTTATGTTGTACTGGTGATTGAGTGAGTTCCAGAGATCAGTCCAGACATTGTGAAACATTGTAGAAATAGGACATTTGTGTTTCATCTAAATAAGATCTCATCAATTGCATTATCTGGTTTATCATCTGTTTATGTTTTGATTTCTATTCTGATTACAGGTTAATGGATTCTTTCAACCCTTCCACCAGTTGATTCTGTGAATCGGTGGAATGGTCATGTATGATAGTGTAGTTTGCATTTTAGTTTTCTGCATTTCATTGTTTGAGAGATCAGTTGGTAGCGTGCTATGAATCAACCTAGCATCCTCATGTGCTAGGGTTTAGGAAGATAAACTGTTAAGTTTTGATCTGAAGGTGATCCGGCCCGATCATCATGTTTTCTTTGTGAAATTGTGCGGTTCTGTGAGTTTGCATGCAGCTGAAGGATATACAGGGATCTGCATGTGCTTTTCCAGACGGAGTGAATCGCATCGTCATCTGTGAGTATATCGCTATCCGGATTGGGTTGTGAAGCTGACGAAGACTGTATGTTTCAAGTGCATCAGGATGATATAAGTTGGATATATACTCAGTGTATATATCATCGTCGAGATCATCTTTCATGTGTATCCATCGTCCGCATATCGCTATCGCATGCAGGAGTGAAAGTTCACTTTTTGGCTAAGGACGGGAAAGGTCATCATCAAGATATTAAGAGATCACCCGGGTATTCATTATCATGTTGCGGAGGATATAAGTGTCTTATATCCTGTTGACATCATCATCAGGTGCATTGACATCATCATTAGGTGCATTGACATCATCATCAGGTGCATGTGATGTCATCATCATCAGGATATTGCGAATATCACCCTATGCAAGTTTATCCTGCTGTCGCTAAGTGTTTTGGCATCGGCGTAAGTCATCGACATAAAGTTTGGTTAACATCATCAGGATGTTTCAATATGACTGGATAAGTCATATCCTGATGCTGTTGTTTGAGTAGTCAGATATCAGGGTGACGTAAGCATCGAAGGAAAGGTGCTTGAAGTTGTCGTCATCAGGATATATCGGAGGAACCGGATATTTTATATCCTGCTGATGAAGATGATGCTGAACATCATGATGCTGAAGATAGAGTTTGGCGGGAAGATGAACAGTGAACATCAGGAGGATGTTTGCGCTTGCCGAATATCATGATGCTACTGACAGGCGAAAGGCGAAAGGTGATAAGGAAGTGAACAGTAGTTAGCAGGAGGATATTTCGTGCCTCTTTGAAATATGATGATGCTGTCTGTATTAGTAAGAAATATGATGATGATGATAAGCCGATAGGTATTATAACATGTTGGTTGTGTTAGTGACTCCTCCTTCCCATTTGTAAGCTCCCGTTGCGTTTACCTCTGCATCATAGAAGCAAAATATCAAATCATAGAGTACTTGTTTTTGAGGCTTCA
Organism: Cunninghamia lanceolata; assembly: GCA_027924645.1. Lineage (NCBI taxonomy): Eukaryota > Viridiplantae > Streptophyta > Pinopsida > Cupressales > Cupressaceae > Cunninghamia > Cunninghamia lanceolata. Next base: position 3,065,984 of record BSBN01000165.1, on the reverse strand, counting down.
AGACAGAAAAGTTAGGGACACAGGAGTGGGTGCCCAAGTCCAAGGCCCTAGTTTCTATCAAGATTTGGGAACTCAGTCTGCAACTCTTTCCTGTTGTTCCTGAGATTTTCCTATCATGGAAGTTGGAGGACTAATGAGTGGATGCCCAAGTCCAGTGTGTCATTTTTCCTTATGTTCTACAATTCTAACACTCCAAGATGTCATTCTGCAACTTCACATTGTCCATCTCCGCAACACGTAACCTATAACCATGAAAACTTTGGGAGGGGGTTGTGGTGTTTAGAAGCTTGCCTCAGTCAAGCCCCGGAGGACACTTAAGTCTCCAAACACCGTTGTCAAATAGAGAGTGTGTGCCCTTGTGAGGCAGAGGCAAAATCCAAAGGAAATGATGATGAAAACACAATATAATGTCACCTTGTAGTGAAGATCTCATGGGAGGAAGATGCCCTTCATTCCATGATGAAACAGATGCTCAAATCTACAAACACAAACGCATAAACCACACAATTCTACTCTTGCAACGCAATGAAAGCCTTGAATCACCTTGAGAACACAATAGCTTTCTAGTAATCATCTAGTTGAAATCTAGTTTACAAATGAATGCCTAAACATGATTTTATATGCAACTACAAACATTCCTGCCATGATTTCTTAAATTCAAACTTATCATGTTCGCATAGGACCCAAATAATTGTCGCAAGTCGACACCCAAAAATTGGGACTGCCCCAAAATAGGGTAGGACTAGGGCATGGGTGCCCAATTCCTCCCCCCTATTTTGGGTATGGTTAATCTCAAGGGGTCCTCCTAGGTCCCATTTGTCATGTTACCTAGGGCTCATTCCATCAGGATGCCAAATTATGATGTAAAATGTCCTAAATGCACACTACAAACCCAGGAGGTAAACCTTATGGGGGAAAAGCCCCCAAGGGGACATTTTCTGACATTACATTTATCCCTCACTTTAATGTATTTATAAATGCAAGGCCAATACATGCATTAAAGTAAGGTCACAAACACAACAAACATGACAAGCATGGATAAGACACACCAATCACATAGAAAATAGTAACAAACATGCAAAACATGGAGAAGATAGTTACAGTCACGTAGAACATAGAGAAGACAGTCAATGCATAGAAGACACATTAATGCATGGAAGACAAGCATGATTTCTTTTCTTTTCTTTTTCTCATATATATGAAATGCATATGCAAGTACTGGAAAGTAAACAAACCTCCCATAATGCAGGAAGTACTCATCGCACTGGTCTTTATATTATATATATGGGGCAACACACACACAAGACATGCAAAACCTCCCAAAATGCAAGAAGCACTCATCGTGCTAGTCTTTAGACTGCATATGGGGCAACAAACATGCCAAACAAAGAAAGCACACCAAACACATACACTTCAAGACACGGAGAAAACACGATAGCCAAGTGATGGAGTGTACCTATTTCTAGGTCCAACACCATCTCAAGCACATTACAAGCACACACTGATGATTGGGCTTCGCCACAACAATCACCGAAGACATGCTTAAGGGTTGAGTTAGTCACAGAACTACTCCCCGCCTCAATAGAGGACTTTTGAAAATGACAAGATGATGCAATCTACTATGAGAAATACACCATCCCTACCTCCATAGAGGGCTTAAGAAAAAGGATATGCTCAATATCTTTTCTCCATGGAGGGATTACATGATTGATTGATTGATTGCAAACAAAGTCAGGATGTAGGATGCACTCTTAACGCAGGTCTTTAAACTACACCTGAGGACAAACACATTCCTAACATCTACAACAGACAGCTTACCTTATATACCCCCACCTTAAGGTGGTTAATATCATGCATCAATATCAAGCACATTAAGGTAAGAAGAAAACACACAAGGGAACATAGACTTTTGCAAAGCCCATGCCCCCTGGAGGTGACATGTACTTCACGATTGCTAAATGTTCCCACAAACACATCCTTGCAAGAAACATGTTAGTGTCTACAACATCATAATAAACAACAACATCAATGCATATGATTAACCACACAAAGAGACAAGGTTATATGATGAATTCAGAGTTTGAGGATAACCATGGGGCTATATCACGAAGCTCTCCGAATCGAGTACCACCAAGGCTAGATTCAAAGACAAATAAAGGTGCATAGAGTAGCAGTATTATTAAGGTTTGCAAATTAGATAAAAAATTCATCAAAATCACTACGTGGAAAGCATGAGTGCTTCCACTAGCTAAGCATCAGATAAAATATACAACTGCATTATCATATTGGGAACTAAGTACATTTTTTGATTGCTCTCGAAAGGGACACTAGGACCGCATCAGTATAAATGTTTTTCATCATCCACCCACTAGATGGAAGAGGAAGGGAAATATTAAATAAGAGAGGAGAAACAAGTGTCTTAGGTACAGTCATGTAGGAGGGTGCCCCTAGGTCACCAACATCAATGCTATGTCCGTAAGACACAACACACAACAAAGAAATCAGAGAGAGACAATATAGAAGAATGATGATACAAATAGAAGAAGGTCACAACAGAGCCAGTCTCCTAGTATCCCGGACCTTACAAGAGAATCTAAGGTCATCCCAGGAGGCCTAAACAACACATAACACATCACAGGGGAAGCACATCACGAGAGAGAAAAAAAGGGTTAGAGGTACTTACCTAGTAGCACCATCATTAAGAACATACATAATTATGATATCTCTCATGTTGTTTTAATATTGTATTAACATTAAGTTTAGGATGACAAGAGGCTTTGATAGGTTTCAAAGAGTGGTATCCTATACCAGTTGTGTAGTTAATTCCAACAACTTCTAAAGGTACTCTAATTCCTTGTTGATTTACACCGCAACCATTGCCTACATAGTCATTATTTTTCTACAAGATTTGAATTTCACAACCATATAGAGAGTTCATTTCTTTAGAAGAAGGTGAAGCCTCATATGCATCATAATTTGTAGTATAATTGAGGGTATTGTCTTTATTTTCAACCAAGGAAACTTTGTTTTTCTGAGATGTTTCAAAAGATTGTTTAGACGAGATCGATGCGACTTTTGATGTGTTGAGGTTATTAAGTTTATATTCCCCTGCATCGCAAGGATTAAAATCTAATGAACCCCAATCATCACCAACAAGTGCATTCAATGGTATAAAATCTTTCACATCATTCATGGCTAGAGGCTTTGATGAATTAGCTTGTAAATTATTTAATCTCATATGACTGTAAACTGATTTTTGCATTTCAATATGTAAATAGTTATCTGGCTCAGGATCAGCATGAATAGTATGAAGTTTACCTTTGAATATAAATTTGATTAAACAATGCAAGGTGGAAGGAACTACCCCCAATGCATGAATCCAAGGTCTACCAAGAATCATGTTGTAAGATAAAGAGCAAGGAATGACATGAATCAGGGTAGGCACAAGCATAGATCCTACTTGTATAGGTAGAGTTATAGTGCCCATGGAGTGTTGTCCAACATTATCAAAGCCACAAATGCTAATGCCATTTGGTTTGATTTGTGATGTGTCAACCTTGATTTTGTGTAGTAGGTCAATGCTACAAACATTAAGAGATGATCCATTGTCAATCATAACTTGTTTTAACAGTGTTTTGTTTATTGTGACAAAGATTATAAGAGGATCATATTGGTTTTCAACTTCAATTGATGGTACTTCATGTGGTTGAAAGAGTATATCCATTTTTTTTTGCATGCAAACTATCCAATAGGGCTGCTACATCATTAGGCTTAGTAGTAGGTAGGACAATCACCTTCTATAAGGCTTCTTGGAGCATTCCATGATATGTAGGCGATGTTTGTATCAAATTCCAAAGGGAGATCTTAGCCAGAGTAGCATGAAGCTGTTTGACAAGATCATACTCTTGACTACTTTTATGAGTAAGATGAGGTGGTGGAGGGAGCATAGGTTGAGAACATGGAAGAGAGACAGGCACATGTGGTTCTTGGTTACTTTTCTTGTTATTACGGGTGTTGTATGTGTGAGCAATCACATTGTGATGTGGTTGTTGTAACACATTTTGAACACCTTGAACCATAATCACCGGCTTTAAGCAAGAAGGTGCATTAGGTTCCCCCCACACAACCATCTTAGGAATAGTGCTACCAAGTCTATTAATAAGTATCGAATTAACAATGTTTCCCTCTTGATTGCACCCAATATCCAGCCCTAGAGTATTTAATGTGAGAGACCTTTTCTCATCCACTAATACTATGGAGGAAAAAGGCTTTTCACTCTCATCTTTCTCATGAGTGTTCCTAGAGATGAATTTGGTTAAATCTTTTAATATCAAAGGATGTTCACTCATGAGGATTAGGAATTTGTCAAAATCAAGATCTTTGATAAATGCATGTAGATATACCATAGAAAAATGACATGAAGGTGCCATTGCATTGTTTTCAATGTAAAATCAGATTTTAAAAGATTTTCAAATTTGATGAAAAAGACAAGTGCAAGACTATATGCAAAAAGTGACCTAAATGCTTGTTTCTTTGTACTTTTTTTAATGCAAATGAATGAAACAAAAGGTGTTGTAAGGATTTTTATCAAGGGTAGAAAATTATATGTATTATATAAGTCCAAAACAACAATAAGATTGCTCACAACACACTCTTGATGCGAATCTAAGATGATGCCAAGTCAAAATATAGTGAAAATGCACTAAAATATGTGATTTTTCACCAATTCTCAATGCAAAAGAGCATGACAAAGAGTGTTGTGAGTAAAATGATGATGAATAAAAAATTATATCAGTAATAACAGCCACTTAATGATAATATGTTAGTCACAACACGCTTTTAGTGCCACTTAAGGTCAAACCCTAGTGAAAATATAGCCAAAATGAGCAATTTTTCATGTTTTTTCAACTCTAAGACCTAGGAAAAGGGGTGTTGTAATAAATTTTAGGATGTGAAGAAAATAATAACAATGATATCATTCACCTCAATCCATAAAATTTGTGACAACACACTTTGAGTGCGAACTAGGCCAAACCCTAGGGCCAAAATAGAAAAAATATGCAATTTCTTACCAAATTTTCAATACAAGAGGCCTATAAAAAGGGTGTTGTGAAGATTTTTAGGAGGGGAAGAAAATAATTACTCTAATAAAAGAAAATTAATGAAAAAAATTTCTTCAGAACATGCCTATGGTGCAAATTTAAAGAGTCGATAAGGCCAAATCTAGTGAAAATCGTTGTTTTTGAAGCCCTAAGTTTAAGATCTTGACACAAAATGTTATGTGAATGATTTGAGGTCTGATTTATTATGAAAATGAAATACTATCAGATCTGAAAATGAATTCCAATCTTTAATATGCAAAATGCAAGTGCAATTTTAATGAAAATGGATGAAAATTGCTAGTTTTTTGTTGAATTTTCTTATGCAAAAATGCAAATATTTGAAATCTAAATGCAATTTTACACTAAAATGAAAGACTAAAGCCAAATTATAATTTTAATGAGCCTCTAAAATCAGTAGAAAAATCTGAAAGAAGATTTTGCCTACTAACCCTAGATTTTGGAATTACTAGGTTATATGAAAATTGTCAAAATTTCTTCAAAAGCCTAGCAAATTATTGATGAAAATGCAATCAAAATTATTGAATTTTTGTGTTTTTCTGTAGTTTATATCAGATCTGATGTAAAAATCATGAATTAGGGAAATATAAAAAGAATTGATGCAATTTAGTAATCTATATGAAAATGCAAGCTAGGGTTTTCAAATTTTTGCAAATTTTTTATTTTTTTTGTAATTTTCTCAATACAATAAGATGAAAGACTATATGAATGAATGAAATGATTCCAAATATGAAAACACATACTCAAAAATTTGCAATTTAAGTCCAAAAACATGGGTTCACCAAAATGTTTCAGGTAAAATTGAGATTGTTTAATGTTTGAGTGTTTAGATGTTTATATCCTCCTTTCACCCTTAACATTCAAGGACCTAGCATCAAGTGGCAATGCACTATCATACCCTAGGTCACTGTGAGATGTAGGGAAACTTTGATTAAGATGTTTAGTTATCAATTATCCTTCTCTTGTGCTTAATTAACCATTAAAACCCTAATTTTGCAAATACAACTGTAAATGGAACGATAACAGAAAGAGCTCTTGCAGAGAGAAGAAAAATATCAAATCATGGAGTACTTACTTTTAGGGTTCCAAGACAGAAAAGCTAGAGACATAGGAGTGGGCACCCAAGTCCAATGCCCTAGTTTCTATCAAGATCTGGAAGCTCAGTCTGCAACTCTTTCCTGATGTTCTAAAGATTTTCCTGTCATGGAAGTTGGAGTACTAATGAGAGGGCACCCAAGTCCAAGGTGCCATTTTTCCTTTTGTTCCACAATTTTGACACTCAAAGATGTCTTCTTGCAACTTCACTTTGTCCATCTTTGCAACCTGTAACCTACAACCATGAAAACTTTGGGAGGGGGTTGTCGTGTTTAGAGGCTTGCCTCAGTCAAGCCCTGGAGGACACTTAAGTCTCTGAACACCATTGTTAGATAGAGAGTGCATGCCTTTGTGAGGTAGAGGCAAAAACCAAAGGAAATGATGATGAAAACACAATATAATGTCACCTTGTAGTGAAGATCTCATGGGAGGAAGATGCCCTTCATTCCATGATGAAACAAATGCTCAAATCTGCAAACACAAACACATAAACCACATAATTCTACTCTTGCAACACAATGAAAGCCTTGAATCACCTTGAGAACACAATAGCTTTCTCATAATCATCTAGTTGAAATCTAGTTTACAAATGAATGCCTAAACATGCTTTTATATGCAACTACAAACATTCCTGCCAAGAGTTTGTAAATTCAAACTTACTGTGCGGCATAGGACCCAAATAATGGTCACAAGCTGACATCCAAAAATTGGGACTACCCCAAAATAGGGCAGGACTAGGGTGTTGGGTTAGGTCTGGACAACTAAGAGGGGGTGAATTAGTTGTCACACATTTTCAATCCTTTTTACTTTTAATCTTCCTTTACCACTTATAAAAATTTAATGATATAAACATTTTAGCATCAATCAATAACATATGAACAAAAAACATAAATAACACATTCAACACCAAGATTTTGACGTGGAAACCTAGTTAAGGGAAAAAACACGGTGGGGGTTAACCCACAAATATTAATAACCTGTTAAAAGTATTTTTACAAATGGAATGCACATGCATTTGGGCTCACTTCCCAGAGCTCACTACTCAAATGGAGGATCACTGCATATGGAGATATTACAAGAGAATGACAGAGATTTGAACTGATTAATAGCATCTACTTATGCAAGAATTTCAGTTTCAGTTAAGTACAAAAAATAATCTTACACATTTCATCTTTGCTCTGTTATTTTTACTGTTCTACCTTCATTCGCACTATGGATTTCTACTCTTCTCACATACACCTTATTCGCATACACCACACACACTAAATCATCCAATTTCATCAGCTATATATATCGGCAACATGATCTACAATCATTCTATCAGTCAGCTTTTACAACACTTAGAACTTTTATAAATGCTCTACTCTATTGGCTAGATCTAAACATAACTTAAGGTGCAGACCAAAACTTGCTCTTGAAAATCATTACTCATGTCAACCACTATCACTGATCATCACTATTTGTCCAACAAACAACTTCCATACATCTAGAATCAAGACCTTCTACAAGGTCAGCCTGTTCTCCTTCTATCTGCTCTAACAAACTAGAACCTGGTACTCAAAGGCTAATATCTTATGAATCCTTCATCACTAGAGGACAAAAATCTAGATTTAGACTATCTTTACAATGCATATGACTCCCCTAGATCTGTAACTAATCATGACTTACCACCTGAGAGATTTGGACCAAAATACCAGTCCCTATTACTACTTTGTTCCTAACTGCCCAGACTTAGACAAATTTTGAATCTAACTTCTGGTATGAACAAATTGTGTTAAGCAGATGATTGGGATGATCCTAGTTGCCATCAATGACAACACCTATCAAGGCAAAGTAGTGTCTCTTTCCAACAATCTCCCCCTTTGGCATTGATGGCAACACTTAGTGAAAAATGACTAAGTGTCTAGTGCAACTCCCCCTTTGATTGTACACTCATGTACTTCACTTATTCCAGTGCTCCCCCTTTTTTGAATACCTCATTTTTCACTACCCTTCACTCCCCCTTTGACATCAATGGCAAAGGGCGAGGTTGGCAAGCCAAAATTCTCTAAAAATTTTGTTTATACTGCCACATATGTACAAGTAATCATTGAGTCTTATTTACATGAACTTGAGAATGTCTGCAAAGCTGGTTTTTATTTGCACAAGTTTAGAGGGCCAAGTGCTCTTCATTCCATCCAAAATGGAGATGTACCCACTTAACAAAAATGAATATGCTTTTGCCTTTGATAGATCTGTCGGATCACTAGTCTGAGCTGCACTCCGAGCTTCAGATAGGGCATTGTACATTGTCTCTAACTTAGGAGCAATTAATCCCTGGAGATCACACATTCTCTTCATAATGTTACCTTTTTCTTTAACAAGCCTCTTTATCTCATATGTCAGGCTGATTACTTGAAATTCTTGACTTATAGGTGAAACTATTAGAGGATCAAAATTTTGAGAGAGATTTGACAATTTCTATTCTTGCTCCTTTATCTTTATCTCAATATCCTCATTAACTTTGGGCCATGATAGACATAATTTTTACATATCATTTCTATCATTTAGAGCATTCTGAATACTTTTTATGCTAATACCAAGTATTCTTCTATCATTTCCTATTAGATTCTTTATTTAACAAAATTTCTTATCCAGGAATTCTTTCTAAACTTTTGCCTCCGCAGACTGCTCAAAGGACTCAAAATGAGTATTCATAGAACTTACAAGATTTCTCAGATGTTTAGAGGGGGAATCAGATGGACTCTTCTGGTAGGTAGGCATTAACTTTTCCACAATTTTGACACTTAAAGATGTCTTCTTGCAACTTCACTTTGTCCATCTTTGCAACCTGTAACCTACAACCATGAAAACTTTGGGAGGGGGTTGTCGTGTTTAGAGGCTTGCCTCAGTCAAGCCCTGGAGGACACTTAAGTCTCTGAACACCATTGTTAGATAGAGAGTGCATGCCTTTGTGAGGTAGAGGCAAAAACCAAAGGAAATGATGATGAAAACACAATATAATGTCACCTTGTAGTGAAGATCTCATGGGAGGAAGATGCCCTTCATTCCATGATGAAACAAATGCTCAAATCTGCAAACACAAACACATAAACCACATAATTCTACTCTTGCAACACAATGAAAGCCTTGAATCGCCTTGAGAACACAATAGCTTTCTCATAATCATCTAGTTGAAATCTAGTTTACAAATGAATGCCTAAACATGCTTTTATATGCAACTACAAACATTCCTGCCAAGAGTTTGTAAATTCAAACTTACTGTGCGGCATAGGACCCAAATAATGGTCACAAGCTGACATCCAAAAATTGGGACTACCCCAAAATAGGGCAGGACTAGGGTGTTGGGTTAGGTCTGGACAACTAAGAGGGGGTGAATTAGTTGTCACACATTTTCAATCCTTTTTACTTTTAATCTTCCTTTACCACTTATAACAATTTAATGATATAAACATTTTAGCATCAATCAATAACATATGAACAAAAAACATAAATAACACATTCAACACCAAGATTTTGACATGGAAACCTAGTTAAGGGAAAAAACACGGTGGGGGTTAACCCACAAATATTAATACCCTGTTAAAAGTATTTTTACAAATGGAATGCACATGCATTTGGGCTCACTTCCCAAAGCTCACTACTCAAATGGAGGATCACTGCATATGGAGATATTACAAGAGAATGACAGAGATTTGAACTGATTAATAGCATCTACTTATGCAAGAATTTCAGTTTCAGTTAAGTACAAAAAACTAATCTTACACATTTCATCTTTGCTCTGTTATTTTTACTGTTCTACCTTCATTCGCACTATGGATTTCTACTCTTCTCACATACACCTTATTCGCATACACCACACACACTAAATCATCCAATTTCATTAGCTATATATATCGGCAACATGATCTACAATCATTCTATCAGTCAGCTTTTACAACACTTAGAACTTTTATAAATGCTCTACTCTATTGGCTAGATCTAAACATAACTTAAGGTGCAGACCAAAACTTGCTCTTGAAAATCATTACTCATGTCAACCACTATCACTGATCATCACTATTTGTCCAACAAACAACTTCCATACATCTAGAATCAAGACCTTCTACAAGGTCAGCCTGTTCTCCTTCTATCTGCTCTAACAAACTAGAACCCGGTACTCAAAGGCTAATATCTTATGAATCCTTCATCACTAGAGGACAAAAATCTAGATTTAGACTATCTTTACAATGCATATGACTCCCCTAGATCTGTAACTAATCATGACTTACCACCTGAGAGATCTGGACCAAAATACCAGTCCCTATTACTACTTTGTTCCTAACTGCCCAGACTTAGACAAATTTTGAATCTAACTTCTGGTATGAACAAATTGTGTTAAGCAGATGATTGGGATGATCCTAGTTGCCATCAATGACAACACCTATCAAGGCAAAGTAGTGTCTCTTTCCAACAATCTCCCCCTGTGGCATTGATGGCAACACTTAGTGAAAAATGACTAAGTGTCTAGTGCAACTCCCCCTTTGATTGTACACTCATGTACTTCACTTATTCCAGTGCTCCCCCTTTTTTGAATACCTCATTTTTCACTGCCCTTCACTCCCCCTTTGACATCAATGGCAAAGGGCGAGGTTGGCAAGCCAAAATTCTCTAAAATTTTTGTTTATACTGCCACATATGTACAAGTAATCATTGAGTCTTATTTACATGAACTTGAGAATGTCTGCAAAGCTAGTTTTTATTTGCACAAGTTTAGAGGGCCAAGTGCTCTTCATTCCATCCAAAATGGAGATGTACCCACTTAACAAAAATGAATATGCTTTTGCCTTTGATAGATCTGTCGGATCACTAGTCTGAGCTGCACTCCGAGCTTCAGATATGGCATTGTACATTGTCTCTAACTTAGGAGCAATTAATCCCTGGAGATCACACATTCTCTTCATAATGTTACCTTTTTCTTTAACAAGCCTCTTTATCTCATCTGTCAGGCTGATTACTTGAAATTCTTGACTTATAGGTGAAACTATTAGAGGATCAAAATTTTGAGAGAGATTTGACAATTTCTATTCTTGCTCCTTTATCTTTATCTCAATATCCTCATTAACTTTGGGCCATGATAGACATAATTTTTACATATCATTTCTATCATTTAGAGCATTCTGAATACTTTTTATGCTAATACCAAGTATTCTTCTATCATTTCCTATTAGATTCTTTATTTAACAAAATTTCTTATCCAGGAATTCTTTCTAAACTTTTGCCTCCGCAGACTGCTCAAAGGACTCAAAATGAGTATTCATAGAACTTACAAGATTTCTCAGATGTTTAGAGGGGGAATCAGATGGACTCTTCTGGTAGGTAGGCATTAACTTTTCCAAGATCCCAGATGCAAGCCCCAGTAGTTCATTGTCCTCCATGTGGAATTTTAACATCTTTTCTCTATCCTTTACTTGAGTGAATGATGCTATTTTCATCAGCTAAATTGGAGAGAGAGCATCTGGATTGGCTAGACCTTGGAGTAGTTTAGGTTCATCAAGATCACTCATATCCTTTTCAAGAAGACTTTTTACTACATCTGCAGTGTCTCTTGTAACATTTTCTAAACCATCCTTTTGTTCATTAGATTTCTTAGTATCTACTTTATGTGTTTTAACATTTGCACCATCTTCTTCTACTTTATCTTTCTTTGTGTTCTCTATAGAAGGACTCTTTCCTATTTGTTCATTATTTGTAACCTGATCTGGTGGGCTCTATGAAGTAGTAATATTATCCTCTTTTCCTGATGTATCAGGTGGATTGGGAGTATTTCCTGCACTAACTACTTTATCCAATATTTCTATATTCTCCTGATTGGCTTGTTCTACTTCCGGAATAGAGGCTTCACCCAACTCAGATTGCTGCTCAAAAATGTTCTCTTCTTCACCATCCAGAACTTCTTTTGTGACTATAGGAAAATGGTGCTTTCTCAAGTCTTTCAAAAGAATCTCTTGATTTTCTTCAACGATTTCACTTGTTTCTCCAAGCATGAGTTTGTTCATTCTCATTTTGCTTCTAAAGTCATCTTTGACTTCCTTGAATATCATATCTATTTGATCAGGAGAAATTTGAGGACACATATTTATTAGCTCATGTTCCCTGATCTCTATGTCCTTGCACTTGGCATTTTATTTTCTCAACTCTAAGATATTTGCTAGACTTTGTGGTAACTCAGAAGTTATCTCAATCAGTACCTTGTTGTAGATGTTGAGATATCTGACCATTACTTCCTCCAACACCCTTTTATCCATGTCATTGTATTCATCATAGAATTCAATCATGGGTTTTAGATTACCATCCATAGTGACTAATTTTATCACATCTTCTAGGGAGAGTGTGGGCTTCTCAACATATTCCTGATAATCTTTTACCTTTTGCTTTTTACTAGTCCTTTTGCTTTCATAGGACTTTTCTTTGGTTAGTTTTGTGACTTTTGTTCCAGTGACCTTTAGTTCCTTGATTTCAATGTCTAAGTCTGTATCTTCTTCTTCTTCTCTTATGCTTTCATAGGTCCAGGATGATTTTGTTTTATTCCTTTTCTCCCATCTTCCAGATGATTTTACTTCCAGTTTTGCAGTTTCAGAGGGAGTAACAGAGCTTCTAGTAGTGCTTGAAGTGGAAGAGAGTTCCACTGGATCACCTTTTTGTTTCTTATCTTGTTTCTCTTTCTCATCCTTCTCTATTCTTTCTCTGAATTTCTTCATAGATTCCTTAGTTAGGCCTAGATTTTTAGCTAGTTGCACAACTTCTTTCCTTACTCTCCTATTAGTTTTAGATTCTCTGAGCTCAGTATGCAACTTTAAACTTAGCTCTTCATAAGTTCCAAATCTTTCAACCATTGTGTCTTTGGGCTTCCTTAGAAGATGCGGACCATATATGTTTAGGATCCTTTCATCTACTTCATACCCCATGGGCATGATCCAAACAATTTTGGGTTCCATTGCTTCCATTAAACACTAATCAGTATCAACCATGAACCATATTTCATTTTTGTACTTGTCAACAATTGAATTAGGGATTCTTTCCCTTGAGTGCATCATACTCTGAAAATTCTTGAAGTATCCCCATATTGTAGTTTTCTAAGCTTCGAAATCACTAATGCTGCGAAGATGATTTCTGATCTGAATGGCAATTGGATCATCCTTAGTCCAGTGCACACCTATTACATTAGGTACTTCATTCATAAAGTAAAAGAATAGACATAGAATCAATGTACCATATTTGAAAGTGTTTTTCTTATCTTTCTTGATTTTATTTAAATTTTCAATCAATTGATTCTGTAGTAGTTCACACAAGTCATAATCAATATTTTCCTTTAGCATCGTGTAAGCAACATATATGGCTGTTTCAGAAAAATAATTTTCTCTGCTCCAGTGGTAAATCTTGTACCCAATCACCATGGATGCAAATTTGACATCTGGTTCAATAATGTCATTAATGGTCATTGCCCTTCTGTCAAACTTAGCACCGATAGCATCAGTCACTATCTGGTTTTTCATGGCTTTTAGCATGGGTAATCCTCTAGTTGAGTTTAAAAATGTTACATTTCTGATAGCATCCTTGGTAATCTTGAATGGCTTTAATAGCCAAATGAATTCATCATGCATCCGACTCAAGACATATCAGACCCATTCATCCTCATCAAATGTTGGAAACCCCATAATCTAAAGCAAGAGTTTATCCTGTAGTGCCTTATACGTGGGTTTAAGTTCATCATTTTCATCCTTGAGTTGTTTCTCAAACAAGTCTACATACCTTGAATCTCCAAACTCATCCATATTTGCATGAATATAAACCCTAATGTCTTCTACATGCAGCACACCATATGAAACACTTGAAAAAGCACCTAACGAGTCAACTTTAATTGATTTGTGAGGATGCTTCTTGAATTTGGGTCAAGGCCTTTCAGTAATGCCAACAACATGAGGAGTAGCCATCTCAACAAATTTTAGATTCAAAGTTTTACAGAGAGGTACCTTTTTCTTTTGCAGGGTTAGGGTTGATCAATTTGCTAGTTGAGTTCACTCTTTGCCTCAGTCTCTAGATTTGTAGCTCAAATTCTTTTCTTCTTGTTTTCTTCAAATGCAAGGTGATTCAAATGAGGACCAAGTGACCTTTTATCTTTTGCAAAACCTAATTTGGCATTGTAATAAATGTGATGCCCTAATTATATCCAGTTACATTGTTTTTGATAGTTCTTCGTAAATCACTCTGCAAGATTTCATATCAACCTCTTTTCTTCTAGAAATTCTTCCAAATGTTCTAGACCAATTCAGAATGTTCCCTTTTTATTGTACCAGACTCAGGCACCCACTTAATGACTAAGGGAATTTGATGTTCTATACATCTCCCCCTGAGCCAAAACTTCTGACTTAATTCTCAGATGAATTATCAGCACCAGATTCTAGTGCAGACCCATTGCTATTGTTTATTGTATCTTTCTTTATCCAAATCTTGTTCATTTCAATCCATATCTCATTCACATCAATTTTTCTTTTGTCTTTATCTTGTTTCTACTCATCTAATTTTTTGTTTACCAGACCTCTTCTTCCATTGTTCCTATTTCTGTAGAATCTTGTAGTATGACCAAATTTATTGTAGTTAAAGCACACTTGATTTCCTCTTGATTTGCACTGATTAGCCATGTGTCCAAATCCATTGCAAGAAAAGTAGTAGCCACTGAAAGAATTGCCATTTGAGTTATTCATTAACATACTTCCACATTCATTGGATTTGTGACCATACCTCTTGCATTTGAAGCATTGACCGGAGAAGGATGGACCATTTTGATTTGCTCTACTTCTACACTGAGTAGCTTTATGACCAAATTTATTGCAATTGAAATAATTTCCATTAAATGATGGATATCTTTGAGCATTAGGCTATCTTATTGGAGGTTTTCTAGTTCTGTTCCTTTTGTTTCTTGGTTTGAAATTTCTTTGTCCATATCCAGAGCTTTCACCTTTCTCATATTTAATATTATGCTTGTCATTATCCTTTTTCTATTCTTCAATTAGTGCTTTGAGTTTAGCTGAGCTTATTTTAAACTTCTCCTTATACTCATTTGCAATTTCTAGGTTATGTCTTTGAGTGATAATCTATCTCTTAAGTTCTCTCATATTATTTTTGCTTCTTTGTAGATTAGATTCTAGGAGACCAGCTATTCCATCCAATCTGCAGCATTCTTCATTACTTTCTTTCAAATTTTGCTTAATCTCTTCTTCAGTTTTGTTCCTATCTTCAATTTCCTTGGTTAGTCTCATCACCCCAATTTCCATCTCATGTTTTAGGACAAAAACTTCTTTAGCTAACTTTTCACATTCTTTTGTTTTTTCTTTTAGGGCCTTGTCTTCTGGTTGAAGAAGTTGTTCCTTTCCTTTTGCATTGGATTTGCTCAACTTTTCTTTTAAGATCTGAATGAATTCTTCAGCCTTTTTGAGATTTTCTTGCAGTTCTTGAACTTCTACCTTGGACTGCTCAAGATCATCTAGAGAGAGATTAAGTTGTCCTTGAAGATTATATTCATCCATTTTTATTGCCTTCCCAGATCTTCCTTAAGCTGTTAAACTTTTCCAAAGGAACCTTGCTCTGATACCAATTGTTGGTTTAGGTCCAGACAACTAAGAGGGGGGGTGAATCAGTTGTCACACATTTTCAATTCTTTTTACTTTTAATCTTCCTTTACCACTTATAATCAATTTAATGATATAAACATTTCAGCATCAATCAATAACATATGAACATAAAACATAAATAACACATTTGACACCAAGATTTTGACATGGAAACCCAATTAAGGGAAAAACCATGGTGGGGGTTAACCCACAAATATTAATACCTGTTTAGGGTAAAATTGGATTTTGTTAATCTTTTGTTGTTTAGATGTTAAAACCCTCCTTTCCACTAAACATTGAAGGATCTAGGGTCGAGTGACGAGTACTATCATACCCTAGATCACTTACAAATGAAGGGAAACTTGGATTAGGAAATTAATTATTAATTTTTCCTTCTCTTATGTCTAATTAACCATTAAAACTCTAATTATGTAAATACAACAACAAATTGACAAATAACAGAAAAAGCTCATGCAAATGGGAGTAAAATGGCAAATCACAGAATACATGTTTTCGGGGTTCCCAGGCGGTATAGTCAGGGACTAAGGTGCAAGCACCCAAGTCCAATGTACCTTTTTTTTGGGGAATTTGGACCTCCTTCTGACATTGATCAGCCCTGTAAGTTTTGTTTCTTGAAATCTATCTACGGAGGACATTGTTGTGAGTGCCCTAGTCCTGGAAGTGCTCCTGTGTCTGACTTTTCTTCAGATCCCAAATCCCTGATGCCTGCCAAGCCTTCCTACAACTCCACTTTTTCTAGATGTGACACCTATAACTTACAATCACAAGACATGGTTTGGGGGTTGTAGTGTTTAGAGGCTTGCCTCAGTCAAGCCCCGGAGGACACTTAAGTCTCCGAACACTGTTTTCAGATAAAGACAGCATGCCCTTGTGAGGCAGAGGCCAAAAATAAAAGGAATCAATGATAAAAACACAATGATAAGTCACCTTGTAGTGAAGCTCTCATGGAGGAAGACACTCTTCATGCCATGAGGAGATTAATGCTCAAATCTACAAATATCAACACACAAAACACACAAGTTTGCTCTTGCAACACAATAGAAAGCCTTGAATCACCTTTCGAACACAATAGCTTGCTAGTAATAATCTAATTGAAATCTAGTTTACAAATGAATACCTAATCATGCTTATATATGCAACTAAGAGCATTCCCACCAAGATTTTAAAAATCAAACTTTACCGTGTTGGCAAAAGAACCAACTAACGGTCATAAACTAATACCTAGAAATTGGGGCTGCCCCTAAATAGGGCAGGACTAGGGCATGGGCACCCAAGTCCTCCCTCATATTTCAGGCAGGGTACAGCTCAAGGGGTCCACTTAGGTCTAATTTGCCATGGAACCTAGGTCTCATTCCATCAATATGCCAAAATATGAACTAAAATGTCCTAAATGCATACTAAAGACCCGAGAGCTAAACCTTATGAGGGAAAAGCCCCCAAGGGGACATTTTCTGACATTACATTTAGCCCCCACTTTAATGTATGTATAAACAGGAGGCCAATACATGCATTAAAGTAAGGTCACAAACAAATCAAGCATGGAAAAGACACACCAACTGTAGTAAAAGGCACGCAAAACACAGAGAAGATAGCTACAGTCACGTAGAACATGGAGAAGATAGTCAATGCATTGAAGACACATTAATGCATGGAAGACAGAAATGATATATTTTCTTTTCTTTTTCTTTCATATATATGAAATGCAAATGCAAGTATTGGAAAGTAAACAAACCTCCCATAATACATGATGCACTCATCACGCAGGTCTTTATATATATGGGGCAACACACATGCAAGACATGCAAAACCTCCCAAAATGTAGGATGCATATGGGGCAATAGACATCCCAAACAAGGCAAGCACACCAAACACACACACTTTAAAGACAGAGAAAACATGGTAGACAAGTGATGGAGTGTACCTATTTCTAGGTCCAACACCATCTCAGGCACATTATAGGTACACACCGATGATTGCGCTTCGCCACAACAATCACTGAAGATATGCTTAAGGGTTGAGTTAGTCATAGAACTGCTCCTTGCCTCTGCAGAGGACTTTTGAAAATACAATCCTACCTATGTCATGAAGACGCCTTATAGTGAATAGGAAGCATGGCATACCACCCCACCCGTGTCAGGAAGATGTCTTACAGTGAAAAGGAGGTATGATCTTAAAAGTATACAACCCCACCTACATCACGGAGATGCCTTATAGTGAAAAGGAGGTATACGCAATAGATTTCAAGATAGATTGGTTGATTGCAAACAAACTCAGGATGCAGAAAGTACTCATCGCACTGGTTTGTACCTGAGGACAAGCACATTGCTAACACCTACAACAAATAGCTTACCTTATATATGCCCCCACCTTAAAGTGGTTGATATCAGTTGTTGATATCAAGAACATTAAGGTATGAAGAAAACACACAAGGGAACATTGACTTTTGCAAAGCCCATGCCCCCTGGACGTGACATGTACTTTACAATCGCCAAATATTTCCACAAACACATCCATCCAAGAAACATGTTAGTGTCTACAACATCATGATAAACAACAACATCAATGCATATGATTAACCACACAAAGAGCCAAGGTTATACAACAAATTCAGAGTTTGAGGATAACCATGGGCTCATGAATCTTTTCGAATCGACTACCACCAAGTCCATATTCAAAGGCAAACAAAGGTGCATGGAGTAGCAGTATTGTCAAGGTTTGTAAATGTGATAGAAATATCATCAAATTCACTACGCAAAAAGAATGAGTGCTTCCACTAGCCAAGCATCAGATAAAATATACAACCCCATCATCATATTAGGAGCTAAATCTATTTTTTGATTGCTCTCGAAGGGGACACTAGGTCCGCATTAGTATAAATGTTTTTTGTCATCCACCAGCTAGGTGGAAACACTAGAGGAAGGGAAACAATAAATAAGAGAGGAGAAACAAGTGTCTTAGGGATAGTCACGTAGGAGGGTGCCCCCAGGTGTCACCAACCACAACACGATGTCCGTAAGACACAACACACAACAATGAAATCAGAGAGAGGCAATTTAAAAGAATGATGATACAAATAGAAGAAGGTCACAACAGAGGCACTCTCCTAGTATCCTAGACCTTACAAGAGAATCAAGGGTTATCCCAGTAGGCCTAAAAAACACATAAAACATCATGGGGGAAGTACATCATGAGAGAAATAAAGGGTTAGAAATACTTACCTAGTACCACCATCGTCAAGAACATACACATTTAGGATATCTCTCATGTTGTTTTGATCTTGTAGAACTAACATTAAGTTTAGGATGATGAGAAACTTTCTTTTCTTTAAAAGGATTATATCCAATACCACTTGAGTAATGTGTTGAAGCAGATTCTATAGGTACTCTAATTCCTTGTTGATTTACACCACATCCCTTACCTACATAGTCATTATGTTTGTACAAAATTTTAAATCCATGACCATATAGAGAGTCCAGTTCCTTAGAAGAAAGTGAGGCCTCGTTCGTATCATAATTTGTAGTATAAGTGAGGGTATTGTTTTTATTTTCTACCAAGGGGATTTTAGGTTTTTAGGTGCTTCAAAAGATTTCTTAGGTGAGATCGATGCCACTTTTGATGTGTCAAGGCTATTAATTTTATATTCCCCTTTACTGCAAGGATTAAAATCCAATAAACCCCAATCATCGCCAACAAGTGCATTTGATGGTTGAGAGTCTTGCACAACATTATTCATGGCTAGAGGCATTGATGAACTAGCTCGTAAAGTGTTTAAGCTCATATGATTGTAAACTGGTTTTTATTTTTCAATGTGTAAGCAATTATCTGGTTCAGGATCGGCATGAATAGTATGAAGTTTATCTTTGAATATAAATTTGATTGAACGATGCAAGGTGGAAGGAACTGCCCCCAATGCATGAATCCAAGGTCTATAAAGAATCATGTTGTAAGATAAAGAACTAGGCATGACATGAATTAGAGTAGGCACAATCATAGGTCCCACTTGTATAGGTAAAGTTATAGTACCTATGGATTGTCGTCCAACATTGTCAAAACACAGATACTTAATGGTTCTAGCTTAATGGTAGATGTATCAACTTTAATCTTATGCAATAAGTCAATGCCATAAACATTAAGAGCTGATCCATTATCAATCATAAATCATTTTACCAACATTCTATTTATTGTGACAAAGATTATAAGAGGATCATATTGGTTTTGAACTTCAATTGACAGTAATTCATGTGGTTGAAAGAGAATATCTATTTTTGTCACATGCATACTATCCAATACGGCTGCTACATCATTAGGCTTAGCAGTGGGTGGGACAATCACCTTTTGCAAAGCTTCTTGGAGCATTCCATGGTATGTAGGTGATGTTTGTATTAAATCCTAAAGAGAGATCTTAGCCAAAGTAGCGCGAAGCTGTTTGACAAGATCATACTCTTGACCACTTTTATGAGTAAGATGAGGTGGTTGAGGGAGCATAGGTTGAGAAAATGGAAGAGAGACAGGCACATGCAGTGCTTGGTTACTTTACTTATTATTACAGGTGTTATATGTGTGAGAAATCACATTTTGGTGTGGTTGTTGTAACACATTTTGAACACCTTGAACTATAATCACTAGTTTTAAGCAAGAGGATGCACTAAGTGCCTCTTGGACAATCATTTTAGGAATATTGCTATGAAGTCTATTAACGATTATTGAATTAACATTGTTTCCCTCTTGATTGCACCCAATATCCATCCCCAAAGGATTTAATGTGAGAGAACTTTTCTCATCCACTAATGCTACGTCTTGGCTAGGGAGTGCAGTGGGATGAAAGGAAGGTACATCAGCAGCATCATCATACTCTGTGGTGGAAAAGGGATTTTCACTCTCATCTTTCTCATGAGTATCCCTAGAGATGAATTTAGTTAAATCTTCTAATATCAAAGGATATGCTCCTATGAGTAAAGTGAAGCTACTAAAATCATGTGTATAACAAAGTAATTACAACTCATATGTAGAACATATAGAAGCATCAATACCACTGATATAAGCTATGTGTTCTAGAACATGAGGATTCTCATTAGTGAAATTAGTCAAATTTTCAAAATCTAGGATATTATCATGTAAAGATTTCAGAGATGAATAACATGAAGATGCCATAATGAAATTCAAAATCTGATTTTAACAATTTTTCAAGAGTATGCAAAGGACAAGTGCAAACTATATGCAAAATGACCTAAAATGCTTGATTTTTTGTACTTTTTCAATGTAGATATATGAAAGAAAAGGTGTTGTAAGGATTTTTATTAGGGTAGAAAGTAATATTTGTGATATTAGTCTAATATAGCAATAAGATTCTTTACAACATACTTTTGATGCAAATCCAAGATAATGCCAAGTCAAACTATAGTGAAAATATATTGAAATAGGCAATTTTTTCACCAAAACTTAATGCAACAAAGCATAACAAAGGGTGTTATGGGTAAAATGATGATGGAAAGCAACTAATATCAGTAATAACAGCCACTTGGTGCCAAAATACCCAACACAACATGCTTGTAGTGCCACTTAAGGTAAAACCCTAGTGAAAATATAGCAAAAATAGGCTATTTTTCACAGTTTTTCAATTCCAAGACCTAGAAAAAGGTGTGTTGTAATTAATTTTAGGATGTGAAGAAAGTAATATTGATGACATAAAACAACTCAATCCATAAAATTTTTCACAAGACACTTGGGGTGCAAACTAGGTCAAACCCTAGGGCAAAAATAGCTAGAATATGTAGTTTTTCACTAAATTTTCAATACAAGAGATTGTTAAAAGGATGTTGTAAAGATTTTTAGGAGGGGAAGAAAATGATTACCCTGATAACATCCAATTTATGCAAAAATACCCTTCACAACATGCCTATGGTGCAAGTTTCTAAAGTTGATAAGGCCAAATTTAGTGAAAATTATTGTTTTTGAAGCCCTAGGTTTGAGATCTTGACACAGAATGCTATGTGAATGTTTTGAAGTATGATTTATGATGAAAATGAATTAATCTTAGATCTTAAAATGATTTTCAAGCTCTAATATGTAAAATACTAATGCAAATTTAATGAAAATGCATGAAAATTGCTAGTTTTTTGTTGAAATTTTCTATGCAAAAATGCAAATATTTTAAATGTAAATGAAAATTCACACTAAATGCAAGAGTAAATACAAATGAAAATTTGAATGAGTTTCTAAAATCAGTAGAAAAATCTGATAAAAGATTTTGCCTACTAACCCTATATTTTGGAATTACTAGGTTATATAAAATTGTCAAAATTTCCACAAAACCCTAGCAATTAAATGATGAAAATGCAATGTAAATTTTTGATTTTTTGGATTTTTCTATAGTTTATATCAAATATAATTCAAAAATATTGAATTAGGAAAATTTAGGAAGAACTGATGCAATTTAGTAAGCCAAACAATGCAATTTTTTTGTATTTTTCCAATTTTTCAATTTTAAAAAAAAATTTCTTAATGCAATAAAGTAAATGACCAAATAAATGAATGAAATCACACAAAATTTGAAGAAAAACACTCAGAAAGTTGCAATTTATGTCTAAAACATGGATTCACCAAAATGTTTAGGGTAAAATTGGATTTTGTTAATTTTTTGTTGTTTAGATGTTAAAACCCTCCTTTCCACTAAACATCGAAGGATCTAGGGTCGAGTGACGAGCACTATCATACCCTAGGTCACTTACAAATGAAGGGAAACTTGGATTAGGGAATTAATTATTAATTTTTCCTTCTCTTATGTCCAATTAACCATTAAAACCCTAATCATGCAAATACGACAATAAATTGACGAATAATGGAAAAAGCTCTTGCAGACAGGAGTAAAACAACAAATCACAGAATACATGTTTTCAGGGTTCCGAGGAAGAATAGTTGGGGACTAAGGTGCAGGTGACCAAGTCCAAGGTACCTTTTTTTTAGGGAATCTAGACCTCCTTCCAACACTAATCAGCCCTGTAACTTCTGTTTCCTAAAATCTGTCTGCGGAGGACACTGTTGCGGGTGCCCTAGTCTTGGAAGTGCTCCTGTGTCTGACTTTTCTTCAAATCTCAAATCCCTAATGCCTACCAAGCCTTCCTGCAACTCTACATTTTTTAGATGTGACACCTGTAACTTGCAATCACAAGACTTGGTTTGGGGGTTGTGGTGTTTATAGGGTTGCCTCAGTCAAGCCCCAGAGGACACTTAAGTCTTCGAACACCGTTGTCAGACAAAGAGGGCATGCCCTTATGAGGCAGAGGCCAAAAACTAAAGGAATCAATGATAAAAACATAATGATATGTCACCTTGTAGTGAATCTCTCATGGAAGAAGATACTCTTCATGCCATGAGGAGATTGATGCTCAAATATGCAAATATCAACACATAAAACACACAAGTCTACTCTTGCAACACAATAGAAAGCCTTGAATCACCTTGAGAACACAATAGCTTGCTAGTAATCATCTAATTGAAATCTAGTTTACAAATGAATACCTAAGCATGCCTATATATGCAACTACAAGTATTCCCAACAAGATTTTAAAAATCAAACTTTACCGTGTTGGAAAAAGAACCAACTAACGGTCATAAACCAACACCTGGAAATTGGGGCTGCCCCAAAATAGGGCAGGACCAGGGTGCGGGTGCCCAAGTCCTCCCTCTATTTTGGGTAGGGTACAACTCAAGGGGTCCACCTAGGACCAATTTACCATGGAACCTAGGTCTCATTCCATCAGGATGCCAAAATATGAACTAAAATGTCCTAAATGCATACTAAAGACCTAGGAGGTAAACCTTATGAGGGAAAAGCCCCCAAGGAGACATTTTATGATGCTTTAATACCTTGTTAAAAGTATTTTTACAAATGGAATGTACATGTATTTGGGCTCACTACCCAGAGCTCACTGCTCAAATGGAGCCTCAATACCTATGGAGATAATACAAGAGAATGATAGAGATTTGAACTGATTAATAGCATCTACTTATGCAAGAATTTTAGTTCTGGTTAAGTACAAAAAGTTGATCTTACACATTTCATCTTTACTCTATTATTTTTACTGTTCTACCTTCATTCACACTATCAATTTCTACTCTTCTCACATATTCCTTATTCGCATACACGAAACACACTGAATCATCCAATTTCATTGGCTATATATATCCACAACATGATCTACAATCATTCTATCAGTTGGCTTTAACAACACTTAGAACTTTTATAAATGCTCTGCTCTATCAGCTAGATCTAAGCATGACTTAAGGTGCAGACCAAAACTTGCTCTTGAAAATCATTACTCATGTTGGCCACTATGACTGATCATCACTATTTCTCCAACAAACAACTTCCATACCTCTGGAATCAAGACCTTCTGCAAGGTTGGCATGTTCTCCTTTTGTCTACTCTAACAAACTAGAACCCAATACTTAGAGGCTAATATATTTTGAATCCTTGATCACCAAAGGACAAAAATCTAGATTTAGATTGTCTTTACAATGCATATGACTCCCCTAGATCCGTAGCTAATCATGAATTACCACCAGAGAGATCCAGAGAAAAATACCGGACCCTATTACTACTTTGTTCCTAATTACCCAGACTTAGACAAATTTTGAATCTGACTTCTAGTATGAACAAATTGTGTTAAGTGGATGATTGGGATGATCCTAGTTGCCATCAATGACAACACCTATCAATGCAAAGTACTGTCTCTTGCCAACATAGGGCATAGACACCCAAGTCCTCCCCCTCTTTTGGGTAGGGTTAAGCTCAAGGGGTCCTCCTAGGTCCCATTTGTCATGTTACCTAGGGATCATTCCATCAGGATACCAAATTATGATGTAAAATGTCCTAAATGCACACTACAGACCTAAGATCTAAACCTTATGAGGGAAAATCCCTCGAGGGGACATTTTCTAACATTACACACAATTATTATGATTTAACAATGAATGCATGAAATTAGAAACTTAACCACAAATACAACATCAAACACAAGAGACACTAGATTTTATGCAAAAAAACCAAGGTGGGGAAAAACCATGAAGAGGATTAGCTCTCAATATATATTACAATCTTGAAATAATGATGTCCATTCTTGGTCACTCCATGGGCCTAAACATATTGGCTCACTGCCATGAAGAAAAACTAGGTCTAGCAGGCTCACTGCCTCAACCCTAAACCTAGCAAGATTGTAATAAGGGTTGTTAAACCCTGAGGACTGTTAAACCCTGAGGGTTGTTAAACCCTACTGGTGGCCCACTACCATGATCAACACCTTTTTATGTCTATGATTGAAGCACAACAATTCCTCTGCTATGCTCTGCCTTTGCTCTGCTCTACCTCTTCTCTGCTCTACCTTTTCTCTGCTCTGCCTTTTGGACCTTTCTTATTATCTTTCCATCTTTGCTTAAGGACAACTTTTTCATAGCTCAACTACAACTATTTATACACTTCATCAACCTTGGAATGATCATCAAGGTCAACATTACAATCATCAACCATTGGAGCAATCTCCAAGGTTAGCAATACAAGCATTTACAAAATAGGTCTTGACCTATTACAACATTATGCAAAGAAAAGAAGTAAAGATGTATGCAGATCATGCCACACCTTAGCTGGGACTCAAACATGATCTTCCACACCACAACACACTTCCACAATCTTAAAGGGATCTCTACAATTACTGGAAATAACCAAGTCAGCCAAGACTAGTTACACGCTACGTTATCTAGGAACAATCTTCGAAACATGATCTCAATTCCTTAACACGGACTAATGTCAAGATAGAAACATGATGAGGAGACATCCACAAGCACATTATACTCATCAAGAGCAACCACACAAACCTTAACCACTTTAGCCATAGGAATCTTCTCACCAAAACACATGAACTTCACTGTCTTTGACTGTCATAAAAGAAAGTAGCTTGTGGACCACCAAAACATGAACCACTTCAATTGTAGGCAATTGTCATCATCCCAGATTTCCCTCTAGAACCATAGAGAAAAATACTTTATTGCAAAGGAATGCAGAGCATAATACTTTCTCCCTATCACCAGAGAATAATCAGAAGGAGCAGGCTTTACTTTGGTGAATGCAACTTTCTCACAACTTCATACCGGAGGCTCAAACTCATGATTCACCTATTGGCAAGAGACACTATGTGGCTTCATTGGTGTTGTCATTGATGGAAACAAAGACCATTTCACACATCCGTAGGACATGGTGTATCTTTACCGGAAGTCAGATTGAAGAATATTTTGGTCCGGTAAGCAAGAACAGAGCATGCAGCAAGGTTTGACAGTCAGGTCTGAATCTCTTAGAGAAAATATCTTTGTAAAGTGAGGACTTGGGGAAGTCAAGAGGAATACCTTGACTAATTGATTCTAGGGATTGAGCCTCCGGTGATGAAAGACTGAAGAGATATGAGCATCTAACAATTGGGGACTGGTTTGGCAGAGTAGACAGAGTAAGAACTGACCGACAGAGCATCAGAATTATTCTGGATGAGATATTGATGGTGATCATGGTTCTTAAGGTATCATCCATGATTGGTTGACATGTTAGATGACTTCTATAAGTATCTCCTTGATTTGCATCACTTGTTAAGCAAGGATTCTACCGAGAGACTAGAGTTTGGGAAAATATTGATTATTCTAGATGCCGACTAAAAAGAGGATGAAATCCTTTATATGGACATATATATACCAGATGGATTTAGATGTGAAGTGTGTGTGTGGTACGTTGGGTTGTGTGAAGAAAAGTAGAAGAGTAGTGCGAAGACAGTAAGACAGGTCTAGAATGTAACAGGACAGCAACACCCAAGAGAGTAAGAATGAAGTGTAGCAGATCAGTCTATTGAGCTTAAATGGAACTGAACCTTAGCATATGTGGATGCTTCTCATCAGTTCAAGTAACTAGTTTTCCTATATAAAATATTGTAGGTAGTGAGCCTCTTGTGAGCAGTGTGCTCAAGTAGTGAGCCCTAATTGGCAAGTGCCATTTTGTACTATCTTATTCTTCTAACAGAGAATACATTCTTAGGTTAATCACCCCGTGGTTTTTCCACGTCAAAATCATTGTGTCATGTGTATTGATGTTATTTCCTTTTCAAGGTTATGTTTGCTTATTTGATTTGATACTGCCCTAATTGATAAGGAAATTGAGAAAGCTGAAATAATTAAGATAACTGATTCACCCCCCTCTCAGTTATCAACAATTAGTATCAAAGCTAAGATCCTCCTAACAGAGCCTAACAGCTTGAGGAAGATCTGGTAACTCAAATGGATGTGTATGGTATGAGGTAACAACTTCAGTCTGCCCTAGATGATCTTGAGCAATCAAACTCTGAAGTCAATGAATTGAAGGAAAGACTCAAACAGGCTAATGATTTCATAAATGAACTAAAAGGGAAACTGAGTATCTTTATGAAAAAGAGAAAAGATCTACTTCAGCAATTGGCAAGTCAAAGTGAAGATAATGGTACAAATGAAGATATGAAGGAGAAAACCAAATTATGTGAAAAGTTATCAAAAGAGGTCATTATGGTAAGACATGAAATGGAATCAGGAGTTATGAAATTCACCCAAGAAATTGAAGAGAAAAGAAAAACTGAAGATGATCTAAGACAATCTCCCAAAGAGAAATTAGAAAATTGTCACAAAATGGATAGAATAATCAGGCATCTAGAATCTGATCTTGAAGATGCTAGAGATAATGAAGAAAAACTTGAGAATCAAATAGACACTCTTAAAAAGGATCTTCAAACAACAAATGAATACAAAGAGAAATTCAAGATAAGCTTTGCTCAACTTGAAGTTCTTCTTGAAAGTCAAAAGAGGGTAGATGACAAGAGTGGCTTGGGATATGAGAAGGGCGAAAGCTCCGGATCTGGTTAGAAGAATTTTGGATCAGGAAATCCAAGGAACAAGCCTAGAAAACCTCCGGTAAGGCAACCTAATGCTCAAAGATATCCATCCTTCAATGGATACTGCCACAACTGCAATAACTTTGGTCATAAGGCTAATTAGTGCAGAAAGAGAATAAATCAGACTAATACATCCTTCTCTGGACAGTGTTTCAACTACAAAAAGTATGGTCACAAATCTCATGAATGTAGAAATATGCAAATGAACAATTCATTCAATGGTAAATGCTTTGCATGCAATAGGATGGGACATATGGCTAATCAATGCAGATCAAGAGGATATCATTCAAATATGCAAAGAAATGTTGTTTGCCACAATTGTAATAGATTCGATCATATTGCCAAATTCTATAGAAGCAAGAATCAGGACAAAAGGGGTCTGGTGCATCATAATCAGAATCAAGACAAAGGAAAAGGAAAAGTGAATGCGGATGAAGTTAAAAGTGAGATGAACAAGATTTGGGTGAAGAGAAGTACAGAGAATGTAGGGGATGGATCCATACCAAAATCTGGTGCTGATATTCCTTCCAAAAATAAAAAAGTGAGC
Organism: Cunninghamia lanceolata; assembly: GCA_027924645.1. NCBI lineage: Eukaryota > Viridiplantae > Streptophyta > Pinopsida > Cupressales > Cupressaceae > Cunninghamia > Cunninghamia lanceolata. The sequence continues at coordinate 3,037,600 of BSBN01000165.1, read as the reverse complement.
TCTGGCTCAGGGGGAGACACAAGGAAAAACATTTTCCCCAACCAGTTAATTGGTGCCAGAATTGGCACAAGGAAAGTTGCAGATTAAAGGGTTCACAAAGGAACATATTAATAAGCTTTGGTAAAGAGATGAAAGATCCACAAGAAGTTTTGAACAGGTTAATCTTCCAAGTTTGATCTAGTTAAATAGTCATTCAGTAAAAACAAGATTTTCATAGTTAGATCTGGCATGATTCAAATTTGAGGTATTTTGATCTGAGGCTAAATGGAATGGTTGTAAAAGGTAGATAGATTGCTAATATCCACTGAGAGTCACTTTAAGTGCATCTTAGTGATCTGAAAAAATCTCTCAGGACAAGGAGAACAGAGCAACCAGAATAACTTAAGATATGCATTTATTGTAAATGAAATTAGGGTTTGCATAGAGATAAAAGGGTTCTTGTATTCATCATTTGTACATCTGCACTCAAGAAAAGAAGAAAAGGAGCTCTGCAAATGAATTGTCTCAAGCCTCTTGAAGATAAATCATAGAAGTCATTTCTTTCAACAATCCGATTCAGCTCATTCCATGAAACCTAGAAGCGCAAAAGGTATTTTCTGTTCTTGAATATCTTTCTGCAAATCTTCTTGGAAATGACTACTCTGAATGTTGTGAAGATTTTTTATAGACCACACCCTAAATTTAAGAAACATCCTTACAAATCTCTAGAAGTGGATCCCTTAAGGGCTTTTTCCAGCATTCTGCATGCAGTTTTACATGTAGAAGACGTTAGGGTTTACATTCACGCAAACATTGAAGACTGTGGTGAATCTAAGCTGATGGACATCTACCATAAGGAACTGATAGATGAATCTTTTGAACTAAAACCTTAGTATAAGGCCATCCAAGATAAAAATTTCGGTCAGTACATCCATTTTCCCTATCTTGAATAAGATGAGTGGGTTCAGTATGTGTTGAGCAAAGTGCATGATAACTTCTTATGGTTGAATAAACCATTCAAGATCACCAAGGATGCAATTAGGGCAGTAACTAGTTTACACTCTTCCGGAGGGTTACCTATTCTCAAATCTGTCAAAAACCAAACTGTGACTGAGGCCACCAGATCAAAATTTGATAAGAGAGCAATGACCATAGAAGATATCACTGATCCGGATATCAAGTTTGCATCTATGATAATTGGCTATAAGATATATCACTCCAGCAGGGAGAATTCAGTATCTGGAACTGCTATGTATACTACTTATGAGATGTTGAGAAAGAATGCAGATTATGATCTCTATGAACTCCTTCTGAGCCAACTAATGGAAAAATTACAAAAGATAAAGAAGGATAAAAAGAACTCTTTTAAATATGGTGGACTGATATTGTGTTTGTTTTTCTACTTTATGAATGAGCTGCCTGAATCCAGTGGTTGGGTATGGCAGAATGACAGGCCTGTTGCAATTCAAATTAGAGATTACTTGCATGGGGTTGGGGATGCTAAGGCTAGAAATACAGTTCTATGGGGTTACTTCTAGAATTTTCAAAATATGATGCAAACCAGAGAAAGAATTCCCCAATCATTGGTTGAGAAGTAGAAAGATACTGTGTGTTTTATGGTTGACACTGATCAATGCCTAATGGAGGTAGTGGAGCCAAGGATAGTCTGGATCATGCCAATGGGGTATGAAGTAGATGAGAAAATTGTAGAGCTACATATCCAACATCTGCTAAGCCATCCCAAAGACCCAAAGGCAGAAAGATTTGGAACCTTCCAAGAGCTGAGTGTAAAAGTTCATGTGGAACTTAGACAGCCTGAAATCAAAAGGAAAGTGAGAAGGGAAGTTGAAGAAGTTGCTAAGAGGCATGGAATCTCAAAAGAGGCACTTGATGCCCACAGAGAAAAGATGTAAAGAGTAGAAAAAGAAAAGGAAGAAGCAGAAAAAGAAAGTGCTTTGGTAAAAGCCCCCTCCCAGACCAGATCTTCTAAGAGCTCTGCACCTGTAATTGCTAAAAGCTCAAAAGCATCTAAACTAGAAGCAAAATCATCTTATAAAGCAAAGAAAAGAACTAAAACAAATGCCACAAGGTCTTACATTAGTTAGAAGGATGATGAAGAGACAAAATCAGATGAGGAAGTAAAGAAAATGAAAAAGAAAAGGAAAACATCCGGTGAACCCTCTACTGAAGAAGTAACAGAAGAATTTGTTGAAAGGCCCACTCTATCCTTAGATGATGTAGTTAAAGCAGTTACTATGGATGGGAACCTGCAACCAATAATAGAATTCTATGATGCATATAATGATGCAGATAGAAAGATCTTGGAGGAAGCCACAGTTAAGTACTTGAACATATACAATAAGGCTTTTATTGAAATCATATCTCTCATTCCCAAAAGCCTAGAGAAGGAATTAGAGATGAGAAAGAATAATGCTAGGGCAAAGGATCTTGAGATTCAGGAATAGATAGCCATTTAGCTCTTTCCTTGAATCACTCAGAAGAAAATGAATATGATCTTCAAAGATTGCAAGGATGAGTTATGGAGCAAAGCTAGAATGAATCAGCTTATGCTTGGTGAAACTAACAAAATAGCAAAAGAGACAAAAGAGATTCTCTGGAATGCATATAAAAGATTCAACATTCTTATTATAGAGGACTTAGGTGATAATCCCTCAGCCACAAATGTTGAAAAAGAATCTACTGAGACAGTGGTAGAAGAGGTAAAGGAGACAAGTGAACAAAAAGGTAAGGACTTAGATTCCTCTGCTCTGGAAGAGGAGGTCCATGATCAAGCAAAAATTTCTTCTCTGGTTTCCCCTACAAACTCTGGATTCAAAGGAGAAGAAAGAGTAGAAGAGAAGATGAGTCAAGAAGCAAAAGAAAAAGAAGATGACAGTAGCAAGGCTGCAGAAGGAGAGAAAACTCCAACAGAGAAGGCCACATATGATAGTGGTAAGGCTGCAAAAGGGGAGAAAATTCTGTCTCCGGCAAGAGACACAGTAGAAGCAGTCAAAGAGTTCTTGACCAAAGAGATGATGGAATTTGATGAACCAGAATTGCTTCAAGGTCCATTCAATTTTGATTCTCTCTCTGGTCCAAACCATGAAACTAGCTTCCTTCACTCGAGCGAAGGCTAAAGAGAAACTTCTAAAGTCTCACATGGAAGACTGTGAGCTACTAGAAATTACATCTGGTGTGCTTGAAAAGATCATGCCATCCTTTCAAAAGGATTCCTTAGCTTCTTCATCCAGTAATCTCAAGTCTCTTGTTAGTTCTGTCAGCACTCATTTTGAATCTTTAGAGAAATTAGCTGAGGTGAAGGTCCGGAAAGAGTTTTTGGATAAGAGATTCTCTGTGTTACAAGGCTTAATAACCAATGATAGGAGAAATATGGATATAGGATAAAGAGCTTAGACAATGCTCTTAAGGATGGAGGAGAAGTATATAAATTTTGTATATCTTGGACTAAAGCAACAAAGGATATTGAGAAGAAAGTGAAAGAACAAGAGGATAAACTATTAAGCCTCTCTCAGAATTTTGATCCTCTCACTGTATCCATAATAAACTAGGAATGTCAAACTATTGTAGTCATGAATAATATTAAGAAGCTTGAGAAGGAAAGGAAGAACATATTAAGCAGGATGGGTGAACTTAGAGGGATGATTATCCCTAAATTAGAGGCCATGCATGAGGCCCTAACTGATGCCCAGACCACAGCCCGAACCAGTGATCTGATAGATCTTAAGAGGGCAGAAGCTTTTACATTCCTGTTGAGTGGTCACATCTCAATTTTGGACAGGATGAAGAAGAGTTGGGCAACAAAATTTGCCCAGTTGAAGACATCTTTTGTAGATAGACTTCAGTATATGTAAGTATAGCATGTATACATACTTATGTGACTAAGTATAGATTATTTTTGGGAAATTTTGGTGTGCAGACCCTACCCTTTGCCATCGATGTCAAAGGGGGAGTGAGGAGTAGTGAAAAATGTGGAATCCAGCTAAGGGGGAGCTCTGGTAAAATGTACAATAGAACAAAGCATCAACCAAGGGGGAGTGTAGTATAACACTTAGTCATTTTTCACTAAGTGTTGCCATCAATGCCAAAGGGGGAGATTGTTGGCAAGAGACATTGTGCGGCTTCATTGGTGTTGTCATTGATGGCAACAAAGACCATTCCACACATCTGTAGGACATGGTGTATCTTTACCGGAAGTTAGATTGAAGAATATTTTGGTCTGGTAAGCAAGAATAGAGCATGCAGCAAGGTCTGACAGTCAGGTCCGGATCTCTTAGAGAAAATATCTTTGTAAAGTGCAAACTTGGGGAAGTCAAGAGGAATACCTTGACTAATTGATTCTAGGGATTGAGCCTCCAGTGATGAAAGACTGAAGAGATATGAGCATCTAAGTATTGGGGTCCGGTTTGGCAGAGTAGACAGAGGAAGAACTGACCGATAGAGCATCAAAATTATTCCAGATGAGATATGGATGGTGATCAAGGTTCTTAAGGTATCATCCATGATTGGCCAACATGTTAGATGACTTCTATAAGTATCTCCTTGATTCACATCACTTGGTAAGCAAGGATTCGGCCGACAGACTAGAGTTTGGGAAAATATTGATTATTCTGGATGTCGACTAAAAAGAGGATGAAATCCTTTATATGGATATATATATATATACTAGATGGATTTAGATGTGAAGTGTGTGTGTGGGTCATTGGGTTGTGCAAAGAAAAGAAGAAGAGTAGTGCGAAGACAGTAAGACAAGTCTGGAATGTAACAGGACAACAGCACCTAAGAGAGTAAGAATGAAGTGCAGTAGATCAATCTATTGAGCTTAACCAGAACTGAACCTTAGCATATGTGGATGCTTCTCATCAATTCAAGTAACTAGTTTTCCTATATAAAGTATTGTAGGCAGTGAGCCTCTTGTGAGCAGTATGCTCGGGTAGTGAGCCCTAATTGGCAAGTGCCATTTTGTACTATCTTATTCTTCTAACAAAGAATACATTCTTGGGTTAATCACCCTGTGGTTTTTCTCCTAATAGGGTTTTCCATGTCAAAATCATTGTGTCATGTCTATTGATGTTATTTCCTTTTCAAGGTTATGTTTGCTTATTTGATTTGATACTACACTAATTGATAAGGAAATTGAGAAAGCTAAAATAATTAAGATAATTGATTCACCCCCCTCTCAGTTATCAACATCACCATCTTCAGACATCCCTTTAAATAACTTCTAATCTGCAAACCAAGATATTCATCCAGCAAGAGATGTGGAGTAGTCTATCAGACTATTCTTCAGCATACAACTCTCTGTCTATATTGCACTTCATTGTAAGTCACTTGATTCTTCCAGAGAGGCCAATTTTCTCAATATCCTCAACACATAAGGCTTCTAAAAAAATAATAGAATAGAACACAGTTGACACCAATGACAACAAATATATGTTTACATCAATGACAACACCAATTAGGCACATACTTGCAACATCCATTAGCTACCTTCACCTTAAAACCTTCAAACCCCTCTATCTTCAACCCCCTCTTTGCAACCAAGCCCTCATCTATAAAGTTATGAGTGGCACCTATAGTGAGTAATGTAATGCATCTCTGTCCACCCAATACTCCTCAGATCCTAAATGACCCCTCTCTGAATGCTCAAAATATCAGCTATAGGTTGGGAGGTCTCCACGTCCTTATCTGATGTCTTTGATACAACATCTGTAACTAAATCATCATCATCTGAATGCTGCTCTAAATGTGTCTCAGACTCAATAGACTCATTAGCTAAGAAGTATTCTATTTCCTTTGCCTTTCCTTGGGCAACACACTTGTGATTAGGATCCCAAGGCTCTCTGCAATGGAAACAAAGCTTCTTCCTCTTGAGGTCATTAAACTGATCATTGTCTAATTTGGAAGAACTCTTAGGCTGCTGATGTCCTGAATCCTTATGGAAATGTGTCTTGTCTCTCTCCTTATCCCTCCTATGCTAGAAACTCCTAGTCTAAAATTTACTCCTCCATGCAGAAGACTCCATATCACGGGCCCTCTTCATAGCCTCCTATAATGTGAAAGGGTCCAACCCCTTAATCCATCCTCGTAAAGGGTCTAACAATCCATCAACAAAGAGCACGATCAACCTATGCTCTGAGATATTAGAAACCATGACTGAAAGGTCCTAGAACTCTAAAATGTATGAGTCCACTGATCCACTCTGTCTCAACTATGCTAGCTCCTTGAAATGCATCTCAGGGTCCTTCTTGTCAAACCTGTCTATGGGCCTAGCTGTGAACTCCACATAATATGTAATCTGGTCATGTCCCAAAGTCACCTTCCCATTGCTTGACCACCTATGTGCACTTCCCTCCAAGTGTAAGGCTACATATGTGATGGAATCAGTCTCTGGCATGGGGCTGATCTAGAGATAACTGTCCAACTTCTAGACCCAAGCTCTCATTGAAGTTTTACCTGAACCATCAAACTAGGGTAAAGTCATTTTACTAACTTTCCTTTGAAGCTCATGATTATGCTACCTATTACCTCCTCTAGATCTATGTCTCATCCTAAGATCAGAGTAATCCCTAAAAGTCATCTCACCCTGAAACTCTGCACTAGAAGCTTGCCAATCTCTAAAAATCTCATCCTGAAATTCCACCTATTAAGGGAAAATTGGAGTAAACATGAATAATCAATATAATCAATATCAAAATACCCAAAACTCAACGAAATACAAAAACAAAGAGATCAATCAAACAAAAGAACTTTCAAAAACCTTTTCAAACCTCAAAGCTTCATAGCTTCTGTTGGTTGCCTATCTCAATCGATCTTGCATGTATAAATAAGGTCCTCAAAGAGTGCACTTCCTTGCTATTCCAAGATTGTCAAATGGAGAATGGCTATGATAATGCTTTGTAATGAAGAGGAGCTTCACAACAATGGTAGTAGTATGGTAACGAGTGTGATCACAAGCAATAAAGGAATTGGTGCCAAAGGCGTGCTGTAATTCCTACAGAGTAATGATACTTAAAGCTTGGATGATTGAAATGGAAGAAGAGGGTTCAATTTATAGACTTGGGAGAGAGAAGATCAACGGTATAGAAAGAATGAGAAGATCAATGGTATAGAACGGTTAAGGAATGTGCGCGAATAAGAAGAAGACAAGTGTCACCCAAAAGCTATTTTATTTGAATTAACTACTTTCTTTTCTAAAGATAAGACATGACTTCATAAATTAGAAAGCTTTTTTATAATTTAAGAGATTGATAAAAACAAGGTTGATTGAGTCAGTTAACTCAACTTGAGATTTTCTTTTGCATGATTTGAGAGAAATTAAATAATAAATTATTTAATTTTGTGTGCATGAAGAAGAAGACTTACTTTTAGAAGATTTGGAAGATATTTGAAGAATTAGAAGATAAGAAAGTAAATTAAATAAATAACTTTATTTAATTGTTTGTGCATGATTTGGAAGAATAAATAAAATATTTGATTATATTTAATTTTTGGAGATTTAGAGGATTTAAATAAATTTGATTGATTTATTTGAATTTGGAAGAATGATTTGAATTAATTAAATAATTAAAAATTATTTAATTGTTTCGAAGAATTAAATTGAATAAAGGATTTTATTTAATTTTGACTTTAGAAGAGGTAATTAAATATTTTGATATTTAATTAACTTAGAGGAATGTGAATCAAATAAATAAATTTGTTTATTTATTTATTGATAGAGGAATTAGAATGAAATAAATATTAAGAATATTTATTTGGACAGAGTCGTGTCATTTTTAGGCGAATACATTTTGCCCCTCTTTGATGCAATGCAGTTTACAGCGTTGTTTCAAAGAAATTTTTTTTGATAATGATACATGCCCTAGTTCGCCCCTGGTATAGGTTATGATGACAGGATGCCCCCTCGGGAGATTGGATGGGAAGAAGGCAGAAGGCGTGAGATGGACAATCTCATGAAGATGAAGAAAAAAATAGGTTAGGTTTGAAGAAAGAGTCGAATGATACACGATGCAAGATAGAATGATAACACACATAAGCAAGCAAGCAAGTATGCACAAATGATACTAGAACGAACAAGGTATTGCCCCTATCAAGTGGTAAACCAATGATATACTGATAACGATATACGATAGTGTTGTCATGGGGGGGGACAATATATCCCTAGACCAACATGGCAGGCATGTTGTCATGGCAGGGAACAATAGATCCCTAGAGCAAACATGAAGTATAATGTCTAGCTTTAGGAAAATGGAGTATGTCATGTAAGACACATGTGTTGGTCTGATTTCGACAATGTTACATCTTATATAAGATAATTTGATGGATTTACTGATCGAGTTGGTTTACGACCAGACAAGGATCAAGACCATTGATTGTGATTGGATCATTTGACAATATTGACTTGATTTGATTGGTATGGATTAAGGATGGACCTGCATGTGGATCATTGCTTAGATTGACTAGACAAGGATGAAATATATGATGATAGATAGAAATCTGATTGATAGAAGAAAGACTCGATAGAAGGACTCGCAAGCTTTTGTTTGTATTGATACTCTGCATAGAATCTTTATTGCATAGGATATGGATGCTTTGTGGATGCGAATGGATATGAAATGGATACTTTGTGGATGTGAATGGTTTTTTGACATCTTGATTTTGCAAGTATTTTGAAGTGCTTATTTCATCATTGGGCTTTTAAAATGTTATAAGAAAATACAACCATCGAGGTATATTTAAACTAGGATGACCTGTGTATTGTTTATAGGGATTTTGATTTAGCAAGTTAATACAAGCATCTAGGTATAATTGAACCGAGATGACCTGAGTATTTCTTGGATATCAACAAGCAAGGCATCACATTACTAAAGTTTAATCTACAAATAGAAAATAAAGAAAATAATTATTCCCCCATCATAGCATCTCTATCTTTTGGCATCCTTGAGTAGCATAGAAAGATATGATAACAACAACCAAGACATTGTAACCTAACCTTGATCACAACCACAAAACATTTTTGCATTTAGATGTGTTTGTTTCTTTCCATAATTTAGGTGAAATCATTTAGAGTTCTTTAGGTACTTTCTTTCTTTGCTTTGGATAGGTTGAGGTCTTGCATCAAAATTTCTGCTTGGGGGGTGGGCTTTGTTTGTGCTTGCATGCATGCCTAGTAAAAGGTTCTAGAATCCTTATTGGTGAAATGGACCCTAAGGGACTGACCTAGTGCCTCGGGGGAACATTGATAATGGCCTTACCTATGTGACAATGTAGAGGTAACGTAGTTGGGGACTTGGACCAAGGATGGACTAGAGGATAGACAACAAGAAATGGGATGGATGGGAAGGTGGAGCCTCGGGGGCGCATTGAAAAATGGCCTTGCCTACATGATGACACAGAGGCAACATAGTTTAGGGTGAACCCTAATAGACCTAAGATATGGATCAGATGAGACACAATCTGGAATAGACATGGATCAGACATGGAATAGATATGGATCAGATAAAACATGATATGGAACAAACATGGATCAGATATGGATCAGTTATGGAATGAACATGGATCAGATAAGACATGATATGGAATAGATAAGACATTATATGGAATGGATATGGATCAGATATGGAACATATATGGATAAGATAAGACATGATATGGAATAGATAAGACATGATATGGAATAGATATGGATTAGATATGGAATAGATATGGATCAGATGATACCGATGACAAGGAAACACCACAGATAGGTAGATGTATGGGTGATAAAGAATGGAATGGGTAGGTATGAGGATGGGCAATAGTGGATAGAAGGACACAAGGATGTGATCTCCAAGGACTATGTCACATAGGAATAATGTGCCCCATTGTAGGTAGGATACTTAGGATTTTTCATGACAATGCTTATGACGATAGGAGGATAAGAGGATAATGAAGGATTTTCTTGGTTTGGGAGGGACAAGGTATGTCAAGAGACACCTAAAACATTTGTCAACATTGTGCCCCCAATCTTTATCAAGATCAAGAAAAATGAAGGGAAGATTAGGATAGATAGACTGGACAGTATAGAAGGATAGGATGGGAAATGGTACGGAAAGAAACTGCTAGGAGAAGAGTGATAGGTTGATGAGACAAGGTGCCCCCAAGTGTAGATGACGTAGAAGATCAACTTACACATGATGCCTATTTGCCAGGTTTTCATCATGGTACTTATCCAAGGTGCTTGTTTGCCATATTTTCACTATTGGACGAAGGGATTTTTCTTTACTCTTTTTTTCTTTCTTTTTTTTTGGATAGAAGGTGGATACAGAAGGGAGAGACTCAAGTATCTAGTTTCCTGAAAGGTGATAGTCCCACTAGATGGATGCTATTGCAAATGGGCCATGTCAAGTGTTCTCATAGATTTTAGTAGGGGATTGTATGAAAGTGAGATGGAGAATGGTATATATTGGATTATGGAGGCTGCGACAGTGGGTGACGATGCAGAATATGGAGGACTTATGCAAGGATGGATGAAAACTCTATGAAAAAAAGCATAGACCATAGGAATAGGATGAGGAAGATATGTAGGATAAAAGTGGAAGGAAGGGGAGATGGAGGTATATGAAAATGTTGTGGGATGGAAGGGAATCATGACCAATGGTTGCACATACCATGATAAATATTAAAGCTGGTGATGGGAAAGTAGTGTAGGAAGCAATGGAGACTTTTGCTTGTGGATGAATGACTTAGGCATGCAGGGATCCACATAGACTGAGTATTTTCCTGATTTTTGCTTGTCATGTGGGATGGAAGAATTTGAGACTTTTGGATGGAACAGGAGAAAGTGGATTGTTGAGATTCTTGAGAGGTGGATGCCTCATGTAACTTGAGGGTTTTTTGCTTAGGTACCCAAGTCGTTTTGCTTTTAAATAGTACCTGTGAAGGTATGGGCTTGGGTGTATGCAACTTTTGTGTAGCTTTGGAGGTAATTATGTGTTCAATGCGGACCCACACCTTTTTTAGTTTGGCATATAGGTGTGTGGGTGTATGCTGCTCTTGAGAAAGATATTTCTTTGATTCTTGGATTTTGTATCCTAGGTCATGAGGACTCTTAGGATTTTTGACTTTATAGGTAGAGGCATCCAAATTTTTATTGTTGAATTCCAGTGGGATGGTGGAAGTGGGTTTGGAGGAAGCCCTTTGTTTAGACAACATGTGCATTTGTTGGTCATGATTGGGATTGTTAGAGGATTTATTGGTGGATGGATAAGGCATTGGAAGAAGTGGTGGTAAAATGCATGGAGGGATGTTAGGAGTTGGAAGTAGTGGAGGTAGATTGGATGGTGGAAGGTGTATGGTCACATGCTTTTGGGATGTATATGATAAGGGAGGTGGAATGGTGACATAAGTTTTGGGGATATGATAGGATGTACAATGGAAAGTGGTGGATTTAGGAGAAGTGGAGGAAATACCAACATCTTGAGATTGTTCACCTTGGGGTATGTATCTAAGGCCATATGAATGAGGATGAACATAGACATGGACAAGCTCCAAAATTCCTTGCTCATGAAGGCCTAAACCTTTACCTTGATAGTTCATATGTTGGAGTATACGGTGGACAACAAGATTATGTGTAGGTGGAACACTAGACATGAGTTCCTTATTGGATGGAGAATGTGAGATAGAGGATAATGGTTGTTGATGTTCTAAGGAGGAACACTCATGAATGAAGGTGGTAAGACCAAGGATATACATTGGGGGATTTATAGCATGGTTGATAATGGATGACGAAGGATTATTTTTGGTTTGATCTTCTACGCTTGCTTGGGAGGCAAGTGTCTCATCAAGGGAAGTGGAAGTTGTTGGATCTTGGATAGGAGAAGATGGGGTTATAAGCTCAGGACCATGGAATGCATAAAGTGGGCTAAGAGGATCATCATGGTCTACTTGATCATAGATAGGCTCTTGATCATAGATGGGATCTTGATCATAGATAAGCTTTAGCATGATGAAATTAAGGTGCTCTTGTATATGTTCTTTATCAACAATAATATCTTGATTATAGAAAGGATAGAGGTTATGGAGAGGCTGAAATTGGATTTCTGGCTCATGTATAGGATCAAGTTGATCATGAATAGATTCTTCATCAAAGGTAGTATCTTGATCATGAAAGAGATATAGGTTATGCATTGTTTGAAATTGGACTTCTTGCTCATGTATAGGTATAGGATCATCGAAAAGATAAAGGTTACGTAAGGGTTAGATGGGAGTGCTTTGATCTTGATTTAGACAAGGGGTTGATGTTTCCACATGTTCTAAAGTGTGCTCTTGACATAACTCTTAATGTGCTTGAATTGAAGTTGAAGTAGAAGACTCTTGGATAGGCTCTTGGTCAACAACATGAAGGTGCGATGGACCTTGACTTTGGTGCATGGTAGGAGGTTCTTTAATATGCTCAAGGGGTTGTAGGTTACATGATGAGGTTAGAGTACTAGACATGCTTGAGGGTTCTTTGATAAGGTCAAGGACCAGAATTTGGGAACATATGCCCAATAGAAAAAGATAAAAGCATAGAAAGTTGACACAGATGTGCAATACTGGTAAAAATTAGATGCATAGTAATAGGTGGTATAAGCATAGCCAGTTGGTATAAATGTACATCTAGTCAGAAAAAATGCACAATAGAAAGTGATAAAAGTGCAACTCTGGTTTTTTGAATGTTTCTACAAAGTTTGACACATTTTTTAGTTTTTTTTGGTTTCTTGGTTACAAGATGTTCTTTTTGATCTAATTTTCTTAAATATGGCAAGAAGACACAACAAACACAAAGAATGTTTTCATGGTTTTTAATTTTTTTTGTAATTTTTTGGACTCTTTTTGACACAAAAACAAGTACAATCCTAGGCTTCAAAGGATAGTATAAAACTGAATTCTCACTATCTCTAGTGATGCATCTTCGGGAGGTAATAATTGCCCTTCCCTGCACTGGCTTATAGGGGTTTTTGGCCACTAAAAACAAAGGATGATTAATAAGGGTAACCATTCAAGTGGTTATACATGCAGCAACACTACTCTCCATTATGGAGTTTCCCAGCCTACAAGGGTTGCGCCTTGGAGGGTTTTGGGGGAGGTTGGCAATTGGTATAACACAACTTCACTTATTGTTTGAAACTTTCACTCCAAACACAATTTATTTATAGTGTCTTGGCAAATCTTGGCTTTAGCTTGTTACCACTTAAGGTCATTCCCCAAGGACAAAAGGGTATCCAAGGGTAGGCCTCTCTAAAGAAAAAACACATGAAAATGATATGTCTAGCATTTTGGTTACCTAAGATAGGGGAGAGCATAGGCCTGGTATCATTCCCAAAACACAAAAGACAGAGGTTCTTTTCCCCTAGTTAAAATGAGAAAAACTAGATGAGCTATCTACTTGGGCAAGCACAAAAATTTGTTAACTTTGAAGTGATAATAAGATAGCAATGGTTTAGTTTTACCAAGATAGCAACAATGTGTTCAATTTTACCCAGATAGTAGTGATTTGTTAACTTTGAAGTGATAACAAGATAGCAATGGTCCAGTTTTACCAAGATAGCAATGATGTGTTCAATTTTACCTAGATAGCAATGATTTGTTAACTTTGAAGGGATAACAAGATAGCAATGGTCCAGTTTTACCAAGATAGCAATGAGTTGTTAACTTTGAAGGATAGCAATATAGCAATGATTCAATGATATGCAAGATAGCAATGATTCAATTACCACCTTCCTAGTTAAGACTATGTGAGATTTGCATGAGCATTCATTTACTTTCCTTTAGAAATCAAAGGGTGAGTTAAAAAATGCAACTATATGATCTAAACTAGCCCCTAACCTACAGGTAGATCAGAGAATATTCCTGTAAATTATGTTAGTATTAGAGATTTCTCAAGAAACAACTCAAAAACCTAGTAGAATGGATGCGCAACATAATGGAGTAAATGTGTAGCAGAATGGAGTATATCCGTAGCAGAATGGAGCATATGCACATCTGAATGGATCATATGCGCAACTCTGGTAAAATCAAATGCACCACAGAATGGGGTATATGTACAACATAATGGAGCATATGTGCAGCAGAATGGATCATATGCGCAACTCTAGTAAAATCCAATGTGCCATAGAATGGGGTATATGCACAACAGAATGTATCATATGCGCAGCAGAATGGAGCATACACACATAAATGTAATGGATGCGCAAAAACATCCTATGTATGGATTCTAACACACAAAAACTCAATTTTGAAGTTAAATTGGGGCTAGGCCCTACGGTGAGTGCCAAAAATGTTAAGAGAAAATTGGAGTAAACATGAATAATCAATATATTCAATATCAAAATACCCAAAACTCAACGAAATATAGAAACAAAGAGATCAATCAGACAAAAGAACTTTCAAAAACCTTTACAAACCTCAAAGCTTCATAGCTTTCATTGGTTGCCTATCTCAATTGATCTTGCATGTATGAATAAGGCCCTTAGAGAGTGCACTTCCTTGCTCTTCCAAGATTGTCAAATGGAGAACAGCTATTATAATGCTTTGTAATGAAGAGGAGCTTCACAACAATGGTAGTAGTATGGTAACGAGTGTGATCACAAGCAATGAAGGAATTGGTGCCAAAGGCGCATTGTAGTTCCTACAGAGTAATGATACTTAAAGCTTGGATGATTGAAATGGAAGAAGGGGTTCAATTTATAGACTTGGGAGAGAGAAGATCAACAGTATAGAAAGAATGAGAAGATCAATGGTATAGAACAGTTAAGGAATGTGCATGAATAAGAAGAAGACAAGTGTCACCCAAAAGCTATTTTATTTGAATTAACTACTTTCTTTTCTAAATATAAGACATGACTTCATAAATTAGAAAGCTTTTTTCTAATTTAAGAGATATCGATAAAAACAAGGTTGATTGGGTCAGTTAACTCAACTTGAGATTTGCTTTTGCATGATTTCAGAGAAATTAAATAATAAATTATTTAATTTTGTGTGCATGAAGAAGAAGACTTATTTTTAGAAGATTTGGAAGATATTTGAAGAATTAGAAGATAAGAAAGTAAATTAAATAAATAAATTTATTTAATTGTTTGTGCATGATTTGGAAGAATAAATAAAATATTTTATTATATTTTATTTTTGGAGATTGAGAGGATTTAAATAAATTTGATTGATTTATTTAAATTTGGAAGAATGATTTGATTTAATTAAATAATTAAAAATTATTTAATTATTTGGAAGAATTAAATTGAATAAAGGATTTTATTTAATTTTGACTTTAGAAGAGGTAATTAAATATTTTGATATTTAATCAACTTAGAGGAATGTGAATCGAATAAATAAATTTGTTTATTTATTTATTGATAGACGAATTAGAATGAAATAAATATTAAGAATATTTATTTGGATAGAGTCACATCATTTTTAGGCGTATACACCACTTGTGTAGCATCCCACTCAGGAATCTCATCCCTTGGTATACAAATAGGAATATCTGGTCTATCTGCGGTTTTGAGTCGTGTAACACCTTGGTTATTCACTGAAGCCTCTCATCAGGATCCATGTGTCTGTTCCTATCCCCAATATTCCTATCTCCATTTTGTTCTCCATTACCCCGGTCTTCGTGTTTGTCTCCATCATTCTGGCCTCTGTTCCTGTCATTCCAGTCTCTATTCCTATCTCCATTATTCCAATACTAAAAAATTAGGAAACAAATGGCCAAGAAGCCATGTGAGTCCCTTTTGTGACCTATCCATCCTATTAATCAACTGTTGTTGTCCTCTCGCAAACCATTTAGAATATCTCGTGTGCTAGGTTCTTCGATTTCCCTGTCTCCCATCTCTTCAACCTGTGTGGGAAGAACACCTAAAAAGGTGTCTGTTCATGGAACTTTGAGATCTTCCTCACTATACAATACTACCAGTGACTCTTTAGCAGCTACAATCTCTATATTTGACTCAAATGGATCAAGCTATGGTACTTCTTCCTGTATTCTCTGTGGATTTTGTGTTCCTGGTCTGGGTCTAAAATTATATCTATCTATAGGCCACATGTCTCATTTTCATCTTTTGCATGTGATATTCAACCTCACAAGATTAGAAGATACACAGCTCTGACACCACTGTAATGTGTCGTACCTATTTGTAATTTTTAAAGATTATTTTATGTGTTTTATTTTAATTTTAGTGTGATCTTTTAGACTTGACAGAAGAATGCAGAAGGGGTTTTTAGTTTTCTTGTAGATGTGTTGCCAGACCATACAATGTAGAACATAGAATGCAAACCCAGAAAAAGTACAATAGCTATGAAGAAAATAATAAAGACCCAAATAGTAGAATGGCCAAATATTAATTACTATCACATACCCATGTGCAAAAATACAACTTTAGTTTTATGTTGTCGCTAGACCAGCTAATGGGTATGGCTAAAAATGCTTCAAACTCTAAGGAATGACAAGAAATGCTCACACAAATGATAACAACAGAGAATAAGGCACTAAACGCCTCTCAATATCTAGGTATGAAGCTACAAATACAATGTAATGAGTCCTCTATAATACCCATGTCCCCTCAAGACATGGTACGACCATGGTTGGACTAGATAGATGCAAACAACATTGAATCCTCTTCGAAAACCTCTGCAATATGACTGAAAATGTTTGCAATAGCTAGGTGACTAGATAAGAAGAGGTTTCAGCTCCAAAACTTCACTCCAAACTCCACATTCAATAGTACGGCCTGGCTAAGGTAGTATGACTAGCAAGGAAAGAATGCTACAATCACAAATCACTATCAATCTTACCTCAAATCTATCATAACATTCTTATCTTTAGCTATCTATCACCAATATGTGAATGATATTGAAATATAGCCTAGAAATCTCATCCTACAAACTCCATTTCAGTGCATATGTGAATATTGGATGCATCCACCATCAATGGCACCTTTGGGTGGTATTGTACACATGTAGAATGCCGTCACTCAGGGAGGTTTTCATCTCCAAGAGCCTGGTTCAAATCCTCAAACCCTCAAAACCCTAGCAGAGCTCACAAAGATAAAATATCAAACATAGCGTAATAGAAATGAGCTTTGATTTCACCTTTTATTTCCTTCCTCAAGCCCAACGCCCCAAATGGAGGGAATTACAATTGTTTTTAATATTTAATTTCATCCCCTTTGGTCTCCCATGGGCACCCAACTCCTAGGGGGTCACTTTCAAGTTACAACTTAATTTTATAAAGTGACAATATAACATTTATTTATAAAGTCCCAATAATTAAATATATTAAACTTTAGACTTTAAAACAAATATCAAGATGATAGCAAAATGCCATGTTCTATAGCTCATTGGAAAGCCCTCGATAAGATGAATCCAACCCCACTCTAAAAATTATGATCTGGTACTACTCTTGAACTTACTAAAAATAGTAAGTACTACCAAGAACACTAAAAACCAACTCTAAGGTTGCCAACTAGATCCACTAACCTCAAACCACCACTCCAATGCCGACAAACACCATCACAACCAAACTAACAACAGTTCCCTAACCAAACTGCTAGTCTATAGGAACCTAATGATGGACTAACCATGTATCTAGAAGGGGACATTACAGTTGTTCATGTTGGAGGTATTGGTGGTGTTGTTATTACTATTCTTATTTTCATTGTTGTAAATTTTGATAGAACTTTTAGCAATAAGGGCTCTTTCAATGGTTGTCCCTTTGTCTATAACTTCCTTAAAGGTTGATGCACATTGGATTTGTAAATGAAAGCCCATTTCTTGGTTGAGATTAATCACAAACATGGTGACTAATTGTTTTTCGAGAATTAGCCAAGGGAGTTTGCTTGATAGGCTTCTCCACCTTTATAAAAAGGCAACAAAGGATTCCCTATTCTTTTGTTTAGTGTTGCAAAGGTCGGTCATGGATATTTCATGTTCAAAGTTATAGGAGAAATGATTTACAAATTTCTCTACAATCTCATGGAATGTTTTGATACTAGGGGGAAGGTGTGCAAACCATTCAGTGGCTTGACCACCTAGGCTTCTAGGAAAGAGTCTCATTAAATATGTGTCATCATATGAGACCTCTAGGAAAGCAATGTAAAATTCCTTAAGGTGTTCTCTAGGGTCCCTTTTCATTTGTATTTGTCAAATTTTGGTGTTTCAAAATTCTTAGGAAAGGGTGGCATGTATATGGTTCTATTAAATGGGTATGGCCAAATATCCTCAAAAGAATATTGCTTTCTTTTGTGTCCATGTTGCCTATCATCAACCTTTTGAATCAAGGTTTGCACAATGCTAGATAAATCTTGGGTAGGTGGTTTTCATATGTGTGATTGTTGTTGATGGATTAGTTGTTGGAGGAAAGGGGGAATTTGATTTTGGGGTGGATTTTGGTTTTAGTTTTGTTGGGCTTGATGTTGATGGAAAGCAAGGAGTTGTTGCATGACACATGGTAGTACTTGTTGGTTTTGATGTGGGTTTTGTTGTAAGGTTTGAGTGGAAGATGTAATAGGTGGTTGGTAAGTTGGATGTTGTACGTATGTGAAGTTGGATGAAGGGTTGTTGCATGGATTGTTGTTAGGAATGTCGGACGTATTGTAAGGTAGTTGGGAGAATAATTGTGTCATGAAGGCTATGGTGTTGGTGTCAAATTGAGGCACACTTGTGGAAGCACATGTGTGCATGGTGTTGTTAGGAATGTTAAGGGTGGTTTGTGGTGTGGATGAAGTGATGGTAGATGTTTATATGGATGTGGGATTTAGTGTGGTTGATGTGTTTATAGGAATTGTTGATGTGGTGACATTTGAAGTTTAGGATGTGTTAGGAACATTATGGGATGAGGATGGTTGTGATGAGGTAGCGACATTGGGTATACTAGCACCATTTTTTATGAGGAATTCAAGATATTTTGTCAGATCTAATTTTAAGACTCTATCCAATATGTCCATGGAATCAACATCTTGCATGAAGTCTAAAACATCTTGATCCACATTATTGATGTTGGATGATGGGCATAGTGGTTGATTGGCGAAAGGATTTAACATAACATTTGCATCAAGGGATGATTGTGGTTGGTTTGTGGGAATATTTTTTTGATCAGTTTGAAGCATCCATTTCCTTGTTTTTCTTAGCTTGAGACCTTTTCAAGGGAATGCAATGGATTGGGTATGAATTGATTGGACTGTTGAAAGGTGGATGGAGGTTAAGACCTTAGAGAATGGATTTCAAAATATTGGACCCAAGGGTGATTTATGATGGATATAGATAACTTTTGATATGATGAAAAAGGGTATAGGTTTATCCTTAGAGAATAAATCTCAAAATTTTAAACCTAAGGATGAGATAAATGATGGAAGTATGAGGATATTTCTGGATGAGAAACCTTAGATATTAGACCTCAATGGTAAATGGGTGAATTGGTTTTCAAAATTATTGAACCCAAAAGGATGAATAAGTGGAAGGATAAAGTAAAAGATGGATGGGGTGGATTATGATTTTAGAATTTTGGGGATGCTTTTGGGATAAAGGTATAACATAACCTTAGAGATTAAATCTCAATAGGATTTCTTGGACCAAGGTGAAAATGGATATGTGAGTGAATGATGATTTTGAGGATGACCTTAGGATGAATTTGAAAGGGATGATGATTTAGAAATAGATGACTAAGGTATACTTAGGATGGTTTGGATGATAATCAACCAAGGGAAGCCTTAGATGATGTTGGATAGATGGGATTGGATGATTAAAGATATTGGATGACTTTAATGATGTTTGGAAAAGGATTTTCAAATCAAAGGTGATCTTGGATTATAAAAGGATGTCCCTCCTTACCCAAGGTAGACTAATGACCTTAAGAAAAAAGGGAAGGATTATTTTACTTGAGGGTAGACTAATGACCTCCAATAAAAATGGGATACCTTAGAATATATCAACTTAGGAGTAGTCTAGGCTCCTAAACCAATTATTCTAAAGGTTAATAAAGGCTAATTTATAAAAGAACTTAAGGTAGACAAAGTCTTAAGTACCCTATAAATTAGGGGATGATAAGATCTAGGTTTAGTTCCTGCACAAAATTGATTTGAGGTATAGTTTTGGATGTTGGTTGATTTTGGATTTTGGATAAATTTGATTTGGATGTTGATGTTCGATTTTAGGTAATGTGGATATGATTTGGATAATATGGATTTGATATTTAGAATATAATTGATAATATTTGTATAATGTTTGATGGATGTTGGAAAATGAAACTGATTGGACTTAGACTAAGGTTGGGATGACTTGGGTTCAAATAAAATTTGGAATGGGTGTGCAAAGGTCCAAGGATCAAAGTGTCCTTCTAAGGTTAAATGGATAATGGAGAATAATGAGTTTGGATTAGGATTTTGGATGAAGTGATTAATGGAAATGAGGTGAAAGGTTGAAGACAATTTGATGAGTGGACAAGGTATGACCAAAGATCAAGTATCAAAATGATATTTTTCTAAGGTCAAATGGATGGGGTAAATAAAGTTGGACAAAGGTTGGACTAGATTTGGAGACAGAAATATGGACAAAAATTGGACTTAACAATTGATTGTGGATTTGAGATGAATGGGTTATGATCAAGGGTCTAATAATTAAAATGATTTCCTCTAAGGTCTAAATGAAATGGTATGGCTGAATTTGGACAAGGGTTGTAAATGGAAAAATATAGTTAAGGTTTTAGGTTCAAAATAGAGGATTTTGATTTGGGTGATTTTGACAAGGTAACCACGTATTTAGGCTAGACAAAGTTCAAGGATCCTGGAACAAGTTAAAGGACATGTGTAGGTTCTAGCCTGCAAATGGTGCTAATCCCTAGAATGATGGTGCTAAAATAGTTCAAGATGGCATCAAAACATTGGAATATGGTGCTAATTGATAGGTTTATGGCACTACAGAAAGTGGCACTAATAGGGAATTTTATGGCACTAAATAGAGAGTTTATGGGGCTACTTGGTGAATGCTTATAGGATTTTGACTAGGATTTATGACTTCTTTTGGAAAATTTTGGATTTTGGACTCAAATGTTTGGATTTTCAAAGGTGAAATGTTTTGATTTTAGATGTTCAAATGTTTGATTGTTTGATTCTCAAAAGGTTTAAATGATTTTGAAACAAAAGTTGATAAAGTTTCTTGGCAAGTAGATACAAATTACATAATAAAACACAATGGATTTTGACTCAATGTACCAAAATAACTTTTGCTTTCACAAGGTATAACATGAAGCCACACCAAGCACATGAATATCCTAGAAAATATTCAAGTATGAGTGTATGAGACCATAAGCCCACTTCACTGCCTTTATATAGGCGTAACATGCAAGTCCCATGAGGAGGAAACTAACCGCTTTTGATCACCCAAGATCACTCATTACATCATGAAGAAAGAGCATACATGACATGAATGCCCATTTCTAGAGGGAATTTACACTTGGTGATAAATTCAATGTGGCTTGTGCAATGAGTAACGTCATGGGCCTAACTGGTATCCATTGCATTACAATCTCATATAGATGAAAGGTCTTAAGTTAGGATAGTTACAATCTTCTAGAGGAGTCCTCTAGTGTACTCAAGGTAATTGAGGCACAAGTCCATGAATGGGGGTGTCCTGATTGACTGACACTCAACCACTCAAGTCTTGGTGGACCAAGGGTCTTGGAGGTCTATTGCTTGGAGGTGAGAGGGTCCTTCCTTTAAAGCTATCTTTTGTATCACAATGCTTATATACCATGCCAAAATACATAATTGATGCCATCCCTTGGGGTGATGAAATCCCTAAGAAGGCCTCCTAAGAAGAAACTACCCTTTGCTTTTGATCACCCAAGATCGCACTAGGTGTGAGGGGAGAGCATACACAAGGCAAGTAGCCCCTTCGGGATAACACTTAAAAGAATGAAAGTGTCCACAAATATACTTTTGATCCCCAAGATCACCCTAAGGTGTGAGGGGAGAGAATATATCTATAAGTAGACCAAACAAAGCATACAAATGTTCATTTACCCAATAACTAATTTAATGCAACTAAACTAGTAAGAAAATGAGTCTTTGGCTAGTGAAACCTGCATCAAACTAGTTAGTAGCTTCTTAAAATTTCTTTGGCCTGCATTCTTTTCCCTACCAAAAGATGTTAATACCCTGCACAGACTCCAAGAATTTGTCAAACACATGGCACTAAAATAGTGATATAAGGCACTAAAATAGAATCAGATGGTGCTCAGAAACAAACAGATAGTGCTAAACATAAAAAATATGGTGCTAAAATTTTTAGATTCAAAAATCAAACAGATAGTAGAAAATAAAATAGAGATCGTGCTAACAATCAAAAACAAGTCACTAAATTCCAACATGGCACTAAAGTATAGGAAAATGGTGCTAAAGTAAAATTTTACCTTGTTTTACCTTCTATCCCCTTGTTCAGTGGGGCTATTGTGTGCAGTGATGGTGCTAATCCATAGAGAATCAACTAAACCTATCCAAAAAGAAGTCACAACTCAAAATAAATAGGTTAAGAGTGGGTTAGAGTGTTTCAAGCTCTTCAAGAGACACCACATGTTGGATTATAAGAAGAAATAAGTTAGTTTATGACAAAAATCCTAAGACTTTATAGAAATTTCTTCTTAATGCATTTCTAGGTATATTGTGCCAATATAACCCCTTGTCCCTATCATGTTCTGATGAAAAACAGAGAGCAAGAAATAGTGAAAAGTGCTAAAAATTCCAAATGCGCATTAAATTTTTTTAGAAACCTAAAAATACTAGTAGATGTCATGGGAACAAGGCACTAAAACAACATCGAATGACACTAAAATAGAGAGAAATTATGTTATTCCACTGAGATATGGTGCTAAACCATGAGGTTATATCTCTGAAACACCTATATGATTAGATCCTTCAAGAAAACACTCAAAAAAGAGATTAGTTTGGTACCATGGGGTCCCACTGGGTGTGCCAAATGAAGATGAGGTAAATGTGTGAGATTAAAAACATAAAATAAACATGAAAGAAACAAAGTAAAACAATAATTATACCTTGCAAAGATCTTCCACACTCCTCATTCCTTGATAAGGTTGAGGAAACTAGCACCCAATAGCTCCTAGCTCTACCCAAACTAAGATTTGAAATGTGAAGTTCTCACAAAAAGACTATGCAACTTAGCTAAGATGAATTGGAGATATTTTGGCATAATTATGTTGCTCTAAGTTGGATGATCAAAATGGCTTGTGGAGCTTGTACTTATAGGAAAATTGGAGGGGATTTTGATCCAACGGTGCAGATTGATTGTTGAGATCAATGGATGAGATTGATTGTGAGATGGAGGGCTAGGATTTGATCATCAAAACCGGATGGTGGAGAATAAAAATGAATTTAAAATTTATTTTGGGGAGGACTTTGCATTAAATGTGATTTTGATGTGTGAGAAAATTAAAAATTAATTTCCTTAGGAGGAGGTGGAATTAAAAATTCCATTTTATGTGGGAATGTGAGGGTCATGTGACACATGCACATTTTTGGGGCCTTACATTTGTAAGATAAAAAGGTGGAATATGTTTTAGCATGAAAATTACAAAAATGAGTTTGAGGGGTTATGTATATTTTGATTGTTTTTTGTGGGCGTGGGAGAAGGTGTTAAGTATAATTTGACCAAGTTAATTAGGGTGATTAACTTAGTTAATGTGGCTGGAGAAAATTAGTGAGTGGGCTAATAAAGGTTTAGGATTAATTAAATAATGATTTATTTAATTAATCCAGGTCTAGGGATCATGTAGGCTAGGGTAGCTAATTAAATAATGGCTATTTAATAAACTAGGCAAGGTGTAAGCTAATTAGTAGGGTGAATTAATCAGATAAGTGTGATTTACCTAATTAATTGGGTTTAGGAAAGTGAACAAATTAACCAAATAAATATTTGACATATTTATTTAATTAATTGGGATGATTTTAGTAAGGTGTGAATGTAGAATTAATTAAATTAATTCAATTTTAGGGGTTAATTGATGAAGGATGAATGGATGGTTCAAGGGTTGGATAGGTTAATTAATTAATTAGATGAGAAATTAGTGGTATGGATAATGTTCAAGGGTGGTCAAAGGGTTTAGACATTTTTAGGTGCCTACAGAAATAAAAGGAGAAATCAAGAAATTGGTAAAAACACAAACTTACCGATTAGTTTGTGATTTCTAAAGTTTACCGATAAGGTGATTTGTTGACTAAAGAGGCCAAAGGAGATAAAAGGCCCAAAAGGGAAAAAACTTCCTATGTCTTTGACCAATAACCTTTGATTATCTCTGAGAGATATTAGATCAATCATATTAGTTTATCTATGATATTTTCTTTATAAAAAAATTGTATGCCTCTGTGTTCTTGTTGGCCAACAATAGTCACCAATTTCTTAGTAATAATGGCCATCAGTCCTAGAGTGTAACTAAGTTTATTTAGTTGATAAACAAAGCATACTTATGTGAGTGGGTATAAGTATATAAGCCTAGTTGAAAATAAAAGATCAAGGCTGATATGTTACCTTATCATTGTGCAAATTCAAGGTTGATATATTAGCTTATCATTGTGCAAATTCAAGACTGATATCTTACTTTATCACTGAGCAAGCTTAGGGCTGATAGCTTGTTAAATCCTGTGTAAATTTAAGGCTGATTTGTCAAGTTGGTCTATATTGTGATAGACAATAGCTAGCCATACATCCTATTAATTATAATGAGAGTAAGTTTATGTTATCCTTTTGAAGATTGCATTATCTCACCTTTTTCCCATAAAAGAGAAACTTAGAGACTTCTCTTGGTGCTCACTATGTAAACTTATATCAAGGCTGAAGAGATGTATACTTATAACATGCCAAAGAGATGTTTGTTGATAGTAGGCTGAGATGCTATTACTATTTTTTCATTATATAACTGAGATGTTATATCTGTCAGTAACCCAACTGAGCCACCAGAGAACTCTAATTAGTTATAGAAGTTATGGTCAGTGAGTAGGATAGTGATGCATCCTATTTTTCCTTTTGATTACATTCAAGTTGTTTAGTTTTCATCCTAAGACCTAGTATAAGGTCTCTTTTATTTTAAGAATACAAGAATCATATTGGTTATCATTGGAACATTGAGATATGACCATAGTTTTATATATGCTTGTAAAGTGAATTATATTTATACATATATCTTATGCAAGAATGTTGTGCATAGGTATTTAACTTTTCTATATATAGAGTTAGTGGATGAAATGAGACTATTTGATTGAATTTTGTTTATTATTCTCTATAGACTCGTAATCTATTTTGGAGAACAAACCGTGTTCATATTATTTATGTTTAAGAGAATATTTATTAGAGTTTATTTATGTACAATTAGAAACCCATGTTCTTTTGTAGTTATATGAGAAATGTGAATTTGAGTAGAGCCTAGGTGGTCTAGAGAAGACTAGATTCTAATATACTCACGTAATATTATTATCATTGTATAATGAAAGTTTTTGATAATATTTAATATATTGGGTTTGTTACCTAATTTCACTACTAGCTCAATTAGGTAGAGATTTTTAATTTTTTGAAGAAGAGAAAGGTACATTTTTATTCTTTTGCTACATTACATGCATGTGCACAAATAGAATTAGAAGGATTACATAACACTAGGTTGCATTTATGAAAATGCAGATAACATAGAAAGGATTTCACGAATCTTTTTCAGAAAGAGTAATCTTTAGTGATAAAATAAATGTATAAGGTCTCACACAAGCTATGAGACTAATTGTTTCATTGCAAATGAAAAGAGAAACTATACATTTATAGAAAACTAAAGAGATAAATATGCATATGAGGTAGGATGACTTGTCATTTCCTAAATGATGAGTCTTGGTCCTGTTTGTCATGTCTGGTGTCATCTTGTGTTGTCCACTTCTCATGTATTCAACTACTGTCTCCTTGCTGGCCCTAGTTACCTGTATAAAATTTTTGAAAACTAATATTAGAGCAATGATGGGGCATCATACATCATATGATATACATCTACAAACATATAGTTTGACTTTCAGATGTAGTGAACCAATTAGTATCATAGGGACCTTCAAGAAAGCAATAGGATAATCAAGAACATCAATCACACGAATTTTTATTGCTAACATGTTTGTTTCCTATGCAGGTATATAGAAAGTTATGTTACTAATTTGTTTATCTAATTTCAACATGTGGGGTTAAATGGGCTCCCACAATAGTTGAGCCCCGCATGTACCCTCTTTGTTTTTGAGAGGAGAATCAAAGCGTATGTTTATCATTACACAACAAGGATGTTCAATATTCATCACATGTATAGAGCTTAGACAAGATTAGTAAGATTGTTATGCCTCAAGACAGATTTCATCAAATACACAACTGCAAGATGACATAGTCAGTTTGTAGTCATGACAGATGGGGTTCAAATGAGTAACATGTTTTACATTCCCAACTTAAATGTAGGATAGGAGAATCATTCAAGTTAAAAATGTAAAACAGGTTAGCTTTATAACTTATGAATTGAAGAGAATAGGTTTTAGCAATAATAGAAAGTGATAGTGCCTTTATAGAAGGTAACAACTACTGCTACAGGCACAACATACAGATCCCAGAC
This sequence comes from Cunninghamia lanceolata, assembly GCA_027924645.1. Lineage (NCBI taxonomy): Eukaryota > Viridiplantae > Streptophyta > Pinopsida > Cupressales > Cupressaceae > Cunninghamia > Cunninghamia lanceolata. Next base: position 3,010,962 of record BSBN01000165.1, on the reverse strand, counting down.
TAGTATGGAGATAAAGACCCAAGGTTTGACAGTGATGTAGCATGAAGCATGAGTAGAGATCCATAAAATCCTAGAGCAATGAGGTGAAGAGTTTAGACCTATAGGTTTGAAAAGGAACCTGATAGAGTATGCAAGGAACAGTCTTGGAAGTGTTTTCATCAGTCCAATTCAGGGACAATCCAGCAAGGTGAATTGAAATGACTATCATAGTCATACTAAGAGTACAAAGATTAGGTCATAAGCATGCCAAGCCTTTATAAAAATCCTTACAGAGACAACATTAGTCACCATTTCCCAAAATATGCCAAAGTATACATATATAACTAGTGTAGTTGATGAAACAATAACATTCAAAGAATAGAAAAAGCAGTCCTTGTAAGGTGTAACAACAACAAAATTTGTCAAGTGAATAGTAGAAGGTAAAACTATGACAGAGATAGAGCACATACTTGATAAAGGTCATGGAACAATATAGTGTTAACTAGTCATATGCATGAAAAGTGTTGAGGTTGACAGAGTTCTAAGTTCATGCTGGGAAGGTCTTCATAGGTTGTATAGTCTACAAGTTTGTTAAGGTTTTCTAGGGTTTTCAACATGCATAGATTTTAAAACCTTAACAAGAGCATTGACTAAAAATGAATAGTGGTGTTTCTTCAAAAAGGACAGTGGATATAGCATTGTCAAGAGTTTGAGAGCATGAGTTTGGGGCCTTCAAAGAAAGTTTTGGCTATCAACTAAAGTCACCAGTAAATCATGTGACAATAGTCATGCCAAGAAAGAAATGTCATGGCAAGCTAAGTTATCAGAAATGACAATCATAAATGGCACAATACAAAAGACATGTGTAGTCATCAGTAGATAATGAGATAGCAAGAAATCAAAGAAGATAGTAAGGAAAATGCATGGATAGTGAAATTATAGTGACTTATAGTTATAGTTTACAACATGCTCCAAATAAAAGTACAAGAATTTCCAAGCTTAATCTAGATTGCATAGGTGGGGTCAATGATGATTGTGGTGATCATGAGTAGTTACACTCAGTCAATTAACCAATGACAATTATATGCATGAGCATGACAGTGTGAACAATCATATAGGACTATGATCTCAGTCAAATGGAAGGTCCATGTCTAGAGTTTTAAGGTTTATAAAAGCCATATAATGACTTGATGATCTTGCAGAGGTTATCACAAGGAAGAGATAAAGCCCACGGGTCAATAGACAGTCAGCTTTGAGTCATCTCTGATCAAGTGAGAGGTAACCCTCATTGTATGTCACAAGAGCCTTACAGTAGATACATACAAAGCATAAAGGAAAAATAGTCATGAAGCTGATGTTTGGAAGGAGCAGTCACTAAATGTGACAAATAACAGTAAACTAGATGACTTTAATGTGTAAAATACCGTCACAACACATGAAATCAGAGAAAATATTGTAGAAGACAGTCACAAAGATTGTTCTTAATAGTCACAGACTATGTTTTTGACAATCACCATAGAATAAATATGAGGAGACTGCTATAAGGATATAGATACAGTGAAACAAGATCAAGACTATCAAAACAGAGGAACAAGTTCAAGAAAGTTAATTGTTTGCCTTTTCTTTATAATTTTCTATGTGACAATAACAAAGTGGAATTACCTCTGCTGGAGTGGCCAAATCACCTTTTAACCTCATGGTTAGTCTATCCTCTGGTATGGTGGATAGGGTTGTTTTGTTTTAAGTGATTTCTCTGGTGATTTCTTATAGTCAAAAGAAGAGTCTTGTATCATCATAGCATTCCTATTCAATGGTTAGAGGTTTTGAAAAATATCTCAACTCAATGCTCTCTGAGATTACCTTTTTATCACAAGAAAGTGTGTTTCAGAGATTAAAGAAGAGTAGTAGTTTGACAAAGATATGGAAGGACAACACAAAACATAGAAGAATGGTCTACAGTTTTGAAAGAAACTATGATAATGATGACTGCCCACACTGTCAAAAAATTAGTCACAGAAGATATTGTGAGAAGTTTGTTTAGAAATTCATTAGATGCAATAGAGGTGCATGAGATCAACAGAAACCATATTGAGTGCACAAATGAAGGTAGTGCCATCATTTCTCTTCAAAAGCAAAACATAGAGAGTATTTTCTTAGTGCTAAGATGAACACATAGAAGGATTCCATTTTGAGAAATAAAAGGACCAAGCATGAAGAGTAAAATACAGAAAAACAAAACATCTTCACCATTTTTCTATGTAGAGTGAGCTTGAAACAACATTTTCATTCATAGATAATTAGAGGGAAACATTTGTTTACACAAATAGAGACTTACCACATGTAGCTCCAGCTAGTTTTTCATAGATCTCACAATGAAGACTCTAGTGAAACCCCATGAGACTGTAGAGCAAACCCTCTGTTGGCGGCACCTAAAGGAACAACAATTGCAAAGTGAAAAATGAAAATGAGGTTTTTTGTCTTTTTTTTAGGTTTTTGAAAACCCTAAGCAACTGAAGGCATAAAGCATTTTTGCCTTTTATTTGTTTTTCATTTCATAAATTAATACCCACGATCCTCTAGTTTCTTTTGTTTTGTAAACAAAATATGTTTCATATATTTTATTTGCATTGACTATAATCATGGTCGAATCTTGACCTTATCCTTCCTTTTGGCATTGATTTAAAATGTAAAGCATTTGACTTCAATGATTATGATAAAACATTAAGTCGATTTACTAATTTGAATGCAAAAAGGAAGGTGATGCTTTATAAATGTCTTTAAGGAGATTTACTGGAGACTTTATGCTTTTCCAAGAATAAAGGGGAGTTGAAGGAGGTTGGCAAACACATGCCAAGCATATAGGGGGTTGTTTTCCCTTTTGAAGAGTGCTTTGACCAAGATAGGAGCAGTTTTAGGGGTGGTTATGGTAGATCAAGTCATGACTTGACTTTTTCAACATGAGAGTCCTTTTGGAGAGTTTCTTGTTGCTAGATTTGAGGCTTTTAGGAGGCATCCGACCCCAATCAGTTTTTAGTTCCTCTTTTAGTGGAGTTGATGGATATAGTCACTTATGTGACTCTTTTGTAGACAATTTTGATTATGCAATTTGGAGAGACTTGTGATTTTTGACATCCTTTCTTAGATTTTAGCCTTTTGTGTAACTCATTTTTTGTTTACTTGATATGGAATACAATGGAGACCTTGAATGCCATTGATTGGATATTATGCCTACTTGTCTTATGCATCTTTGTGCTTATCAACTAATTTGATAGAGTTATCTGTGAAGTAAGTTTTATTTCCTCTTAGCTTTTGTCTTAGAATTAAGAGACTTTTTTGTAGAAAATACTAATGAAGGTTGCAAGTTGTGTTTTAAGTGTGTTTTATCTTTAAGTGTGAAATAATCTTTTCCACTTAAGAATTCTGCATACATAAACCTACTTGTGTGATATTTATGTAGAAGTAGAAGTGATAGGTTGTGCAAGAATCCTTTTAGCCATTGTATCAAGTTTTTAAATCTAGTATATTCATGTTCCTCATTAAGTTAGGTGTATCACCATTTAAAGTTAAATTTTAGTTTTAGTGCAAATCTTTCTTACCCTTTTCCTTGTCAAAGCCATAGAATAGTCAGTCTTAGGTGATACAAAGTTTAGGAAACCGGCCTTCTCTGGAGATTCACTCCAGTTTCTAGGTGACCCACAACCATAGGAGTGTTTCCATGTTTATCTAGAGTACCAATTTTTTGCAAATTGGGAGGGTGTAACTTTCAAAGATAATAGTTTTTGGCACACCTGGTGGGACAGATTAGGCTCTCAGAGTCCACAAGTTTTCTATTCATAGTTGATATTTGGTGTGTATGTCAACAACATCAGCCTTTGGAGGCAATATTCACACACCTGGCGACTCTACAAGTGAAGAATCAGTTGGTTTTAGTAGTCTAGGTACATGCAACTAATGAGGTTAGTGCTACTTGTTTGTTTTCTACCATTTGAAAGTATTTTCCTAGCACCTAGTGACTCTATTTGGTATTCTAACTCATATCCTAGTGTTTCAAGACTGTTTTAACTATATTCATTCCAAATCAGTTATCTAGACTTGCCTATGTTTCATGTTTTACTCTTGTGATGTCTAGTTATCAGCACTGTGATGGTTTTTCACCTCCATTTTATGAAAATCATGCATATATGCCCCCTTACCAACCATATCACACAAAATAGCTTGCTGGTTTTATTCCAAATGATCTTGTAACAGTAGATTACTAGTAGTCCTATCATGTTTTCCACCCTCCCATCCCTGCTCAATCTTAACATCAGCTAATATATGATCAAATCCAACCCCCAAAAGAGGTTTTTTATGCCAACCAGCATGATTATTCACACAATTAGCCTCAAGAGCACCCTTACCAGAATGTGTTGGAACTGATCTGAAAGTTTGATTGTGTGTTGTGGGATTTGAGCCAAAAGCTTGAACATATGAAGATTAGTGACGCTAGTAAGGAGTTCTCACACATGTATTAGATGTTGGTTGACATCAAGAAGCAGAAAAATATTATCTTGCAGCAGGAAGAGTTGGCTAAGCAATCCTTTGTTTATGATCGAGAGTGGGTGACAAAAAGAATACAATTTGAAAGAAATCTTAAAGGAGAGATAGCTGCTAAAAAGGAGCAAATGAAGTTTTTGTCTGCTCAGGTGTAATGTAGTCGAGTTTACTCAGATTATCAATGCCAAAAAGGGTGTGAAACCTAGGCAACCCTTTCCATTCCTAGTTTTAGCTCAACTCTTCCTAACATCTAGAAAGCAGAAGAAAAGCAGACTCTTGACTAGCATAGCTCACTCAACATGGAGGAAAATAGAAATATAAACTTGCTGCATTTAACTATGGAGGAATATAGATTAGAGCAGAAGAATATTGGACAGGAAAGTACCTTTCAAGAAGTGTCTTTGAATGCTCTAACTTATTAGCTTCCTTGTTTCGTAAAAGATGGTGAAAATGTTCCAATAGGATAGCAAGGTGAAATGGTGAAAGAGGTTGGTCGAGAATAGTAGTTTACAGTTTAGAATGAAGAAGGTGTGAGTTTTTCCACTCTAACAGTAGTTTTAGAACAAGAAGAGGATATCAAACAATCTAAGGAGTTGTTGATTGACAATAATCAGTATGAAAATGGAGCCTTGGACTATGAAGAAGAGCATAAATCTGAACCTGACACCATTTTCCAAGTTATGAGCTTTGATATATTTGAGCATGTTATGCATGAGAAAGCTAATGTTGAGCTTTTTGGAGAGACATGCATAGGCATAATTGAATAGTTTTGTTCAATGTTGGGTGACAAGGAATCAGACCTTTTATGAGAAGTTGATAATCATGATGAACTAGAATAGCAAGTTCACAAGTTTGAACAAGTGTTGAAGCAACAGGAGGAATATGGTCCTAATAGAGAGGAGTTCATTCTCTCAAGTCAAGAAACTTCTCATGAATCTAATTTGCAAGGTCTTAGCTGGTTGGAGGAGCTTCCTTTCTGTTGTACTGAAGAGCTTGAGGCTGATGTATCAACTAAAAGTTTTTTTCAAGAGGCTACTTCAATGTTCGAGTTTTTGCCTTCCTTCATTGAAGAAGAAAATCCTAATTTTAAGTGTACCTCCTGGAGTGATAATGAGGATTTTGAGCCTGAACCTGTTGTCCCTAAGAGCCTTCCAAGATCTGATAGCTTTGATGCTTTGTTAGACACCCTAGTGGATGAAGATTGTCCATTGACCATGGATGAGGAATCAACATGGCAACTTATTATGCAAGGTAAAGGTAATGTTGTTTTTCCTAAGCATCCAGATTATTTTCTCTATAGTCCAAACATAGCCATGAAGCAAGACAACCATGAAAAGTAGGAAGAATGTGAAGCAACCAACAATGGGAGTCCAGGTTTTATTTGTTTTAGGGGGTGTCCAATCAGATATTTAGCTAGTATGGAGGCCACTGAAGTACCAGAAGTCATGCTTGCACCCAAGTATGAGGATGCAATTGAAGAAGAAAATAATTTTGGAGTTGTAGTTGAAAGTGATCAAATTCAACTCACTTGTCCAGTCTAGGACGGCAATAGGCATGATCAAAATCAAGGTGTAAGTGATTTTATTTGCACCTTTCATGAAACATTGCAATAGTCTATTGAATATTTGCACGTGTTTCATTTTCTTTCAGCAATGTATAATCATGTAATGCATCAGCTGTTGATTAGAAAGGGGTGCTATTTTGCAAAGCCAGTTGATGGTTTTGTTTGACCATCTTCTTTGATGGTTAGATATAGGCTAGAATAGGTTTCTAAATATAGTTTTCAATTCCCTAAGTGTTGTCCAGCATAGTTAGATAGTTGCCTTTCTGCATTTTTTATTTTTGCTTAGGTTTTCAAGTGTCTTTCACTTTTTTCTGCTGAGCTACAAAAGTCAGAAATCCATTTGTCCAAGTGTTTTAGAAGTCTCTGAGTGACCCTATTCCCAATGGATAAGCTTCAGGCAACTGGTCTGATGTTTAACAGGAAAACATATAGTAGATGTCACCAAAAATGTTACCTAATTTTACTACTAGCTCAATCAGGTAGAGCTTTTTAATTTTTTGAAGAAGAGAAATGTACATTTTTATTCTTTTGCTACATTACATGCATGTGTACAAATAGAATCAAAAGCATTACATCACACTAGATTGCATTTATGCAAATACAGATAACATAGAAAGGATTTCACAAATCTTTTCATAAAGAGTAATCTTTATTGATAAAATAAATGTATAAGGTCTCACACAAGCTGTGAGACTAACTGTTTCATTGCAAATGAAAAGAGAAATTATACATTTATAGAAAACTAAAGAGATAAATATGCATATGAGGTAGGGTGACTCGTCATTTCCTGAATGACGAGTCTTGGTCCTGTTTGTTGTGTCAGCTGTCATCCTATGTTGTCCACTTGTCATGCATTCAATTGATGTCTCCTTGCTACCCCTAGTTACTTGCATAAAATTTTGAAAACCAATATTAGAGCAATGATGGGGCATCATACATCATATGATATACATCTACAAATATATAGTTTGAATTTTAGATGCAGTGAACCAGTTAGTATCACAGGGACCTTCAAGAAAGCAATAGGATAATCAAGAACATCAATCACACAATTTTTTATTGCTAACATGTTTGTTTCCTATGTAGGTATAGAGAAAGTTATGTTACTGATTTGTTTATCTAATTTCAGCATGTGGGGTTAAATGGGCTCCCACAACGGTTGAGCCCAACATGTATCCTCTTTGTTTTTGAGAGGAGAATGAAAGTGTATGTTCATCGTTACACATCAAGGATGTTCAATATTCATCACATGGACAGAGCTAAAACAAGATTAGTAAGATCATTATGCCTCATGACAGATTTCATCAAATACAGAATTGCAAGATGACATAGTCAGTTTGTAGTCATGACAGATGGGGTTCAAATTAGTAAGATGTTTTACATTCCCAACTTGAATGTAGGATGAGAGAATCATTCAAGTTAAAAATGTAAAATGGGTTAGCTTTATAACTTATGAAGTGAAGAGAATAGGTTTTAACAACAACAAAAAGTGATAGTGCCTTTATGGAAGGTATCAACTACTGCTACAGGCACATCATACAGATCCCAGACTAGTATTGAGATAAAGACCCAAGGTTTGACAATGATGTAGCATGAAGCATGAGTAGAGATCCATAAAATCCTAGAATAGTGAGGTGAAGATTTTAGACCTATAGGTTTGAAAAGGACCTTGACAGAGTATGCAAGGAGCAATCTTGGAAGTTTTTCATCGGTTGAATTCAGGGACAATCCAACAAGGTGAACTAAAATGATTGTCACAGTCATACTAGGAGTATAGAGATTAGGTCATAAGCATGCCAAGCCTTTACAAAAATCATTATAGAGACAACATCAATCACCATTGACCAAAATATGCCAAAGTATACAGATATAACTAGTGTAGTTGATGAAACAATAGTATTCAAAGAAACAACAAAGAAATTTGTCAAGTGAATAGTAGAAGGTAATACTATGACAAAGATAGAGCACAGACTTGATAAAGGTCATGGAACAATATAGTGTTAAGTCATATGCATGAAAAGTGTTGAGGTTGACAAAGTTCTGAGTTCATGCTGGGAAGGTCTTCATAGGTTGTATAGTCTGCAAGTTTGTTAAGGTTTTCTAGGGTTTTCAACATGCATAGATTTTAAAACCTTAACAAGAGCATTGACTGAAAATGAATAGTGGTGTTTCTTCAAAAAGGTGTGTGGATATAGCACTTTCAAGAGTTTGAGAGCATGAGTTTGGGGCCTTCAAAGAAAGTTTTGGCTATCAGCTATAGTCACCAACAAATCATGTGACAGCAGCCATGCCAAGAACTAGCAGTCATGGCAAGCTAAGTAATAAAAAATGACAGTCATAAATGGTACAATACAAAAGACATGTGCAGTCATCAGTAGATAATGAGATAGCTATAAATCAAAGAAGCTAGTAAGGAAAATGCATGGACAGTGAAATTATAGTGACTTACAGTTATGGTTTGCATCATGCTCCAAATAAAAGTACAAGACTTTCCAAGCTTAATCTAGATTGCATAGGTGGGGTCAATGATGATTGTTGTGATCATGAGTGGTTACACTCAATCAATTAACCAATGACAAGTATATGCATGAGCAGGGCAGTGTGAACAGTCATACAGGACTGTGATGTTAGTTAAATGGAAGGTCCATGTCTAGAGTTTTAAGGTTTGTAAAATCCATATAATGACTTGATGATCTTACAGAGGTTATCACAAGGAAGAGATAAAGCCCATAGGTCAATAGATAGTCAGCTTTGAGTCATATTTGATCAAGTGAGAGGTAACCCTCATTGTATGTCATAAGACCCTTACAGTAGTTACATACAAAGCATAAAGGAGACATAGTCATGAAGCTGATGTTTGGAAAGAGCAGTCACTAAATGTGACAAATAACAGTAAACTAGATGACTTTATTGTGTAAAATACAGTCACAACACATGAATTCAGAGAAAATATTGTAGAAGACAGTCACAAAGATTGTTCTTAATAGTCATAGACTGTGTTGTTGATAGTCACTATAGAATAAATATGAGGAGACTGCTATAAGGATACGGAGACAGTGAAACAAGATCAAGACTATCAAAACAGAGGAATAAGTTCAAGAAAGTTAATTGTTTGCCTTTTCTTTCTAATTTTTTGTGTGACAATAACAAAGTGGAATTGCCTCTACTGGAGTGGTCAAATCACCTTTTAACCTCATGGTTAGTCTGTCCTCTGGTATGGTGGATAGGGTTGTTTTGTTTTAAGTAATTTCTCCAGTGATTTCTTATAATCAAAAGAAGAGTCTTGTATCATCATAGCATTCCTATTTGATGGTCAGAGGTTTTGAAAAATATCTCAACTCAATGCTCTCTGAGATTGCCTTTTTCTCACAAGAAAGTGTGTTTCAAAGATTAAAGAAGAACAGTAGTTTGACAAAGATATGGAAGGACAATACAAAACATAGAAGAATGGTTTGTAGTTTTGAAAGAAACTATGACAAGGATGACTGCCCACACTGTCAAAAAATTAGTCATAGAAGATATTGTGAGAAGTTTGCTTAGAAATTCATTAGATGCAATAGAGGTGCATGAGATCAACAAAAACCATATTGAGTGAACAAATGAAGGTAGTGCCAACATTTCTCTTCAAAAGCAAACCATAGAGAGTATTTTCTTAGTGCTAAGATGAAAACATAGAAGGATTCCATTCTGAGAAACAAAAGGACCAACCATGAAGAGTAAAATACACACAAAAAAAACATCTTCACCATTTTTCTATGCAGAGTGAACTCGAAACAACATTTTCATTCATAGATAATTAGAGGGAAACATTTGTTTACACAGATAGAGACTTACCGCATGTAGCTGCAGCTAGTTTTTCATAGATATCATAATGAAGACTCCAGTGAAACCCCATGAGACTGTAGAGCAAACCCTCTCCTGGTGGCAGCCAAAGGAACAACAATTGCAAAGTGAAAAATGAAAATGAGGGTTTTTTGTCTTTTATTTTTAGGGTTTTGAAAACCCTAAGCGACTGAAGGCATAAGGTATTTTTGTGTTTTATTTGTTTTCAATTCATAAATTAATAACCATGATCCTCTAGGTTCTTTTGTTTTGTAAACAAAATATGTTTCATATATTTTATTTACATTGATTGTGATCATGGTTGAATATTGATCTTATCCTTCTTTTTGGCATTGATTTAAAATGTAAAGCATTTGACTTCAATAATGATGATAAATCATTAAGTCAATTTGCTACTTTAAATGCAAAAAGGAAGGTGATGCTTTATAAATGTCTTTAAGGTTATTTATTGGAGACTTTATGCTTTTCCAAGCATATAGGGGAGTTGAAGGAGGTTGGCAAACACATGCCAAGCATATAGAGGGTATGTTTTCCCTTTTGAAGAGTGCTTTGACCAAGATAGGAGCAGTTTTAGGGGTGGTTATGGTAGATCAAGTCATGACTTGACTTTTTCAACATGAGAGAGTCCTTTTGGAGAGTTTCTTGTTGCTAGATTTGAGGCTTTTAGGAGGCATCCGACCCCAATAAGTTTTCAGTTCCTCTATTAGTGGAGTTGATGGATATAGTCACTTATGTGACTCTTTTGTAGACAGTTCTAATTATGCAATTTGGAGAGACTTGTTATTTTTGACATACTTGCTCAGATTTTAGCATTTTTTGTAACTCATTTTTTGTTTACTTGATATGGAATACAGTGTAGACCTTGAATGTCATTGATTGGAGATTGTGCCTACTTGTCTTATGCATCTTTGTTCTTATCAACTGATTTGATAGAGTTATCTGTGAAGTAAGTTTTATTTCCTCTTAGCTTTTGTCTCAGAATTAAGAGCCTTTTTTGCAAAAAATACTAATGCAGGTTGCAAGTTGTGTTTTAAGTGTGTGTTATCTTTAAGTGTGAAATAATCTTTTCCTCTTACAAATTTTGCATACATAAACTTGCTTGTGAGATATTTATGCAGAAGTAGAAGTGATAGTTTGTGCAAGAATCCTTTTAGTCATTGTATCAAGTGTTTAAATTTGGTATTTTCATGTTCCTCATTAAGTTAGGTGTATCACCCTTTAAAGTTAAATTTTAGTTTCAGTGCAAATCTTTCTTACCCTTTTCCTTGTCAAAGCCATAGAATAGTCAGTGTTAGGTGATACAAAGTTTAGGAAGCCGGCCTTCTCTAGAGATTCACTCCAATTTCTAGGTGACCCATAGCCATAGGAGTGTTTCCATGTTTCTCCGGAGTACCAATTTTCTACAAATTGGGAGGGTACAACTTTCAGAGATAACAAGGTTAACAGAGGATAAATCCCTAAGATTGACCTAGATGGGTGTAGTAAACTCTCAATATGATAATGATATTAATTAAACTTAGTATATTTATGGTCGGTATTGAATGATTGAGAAACCATAGATCAAGACAAGAATACCTTAAAAAGTTCAATAAGTTTTTGAAGTCGATATACACATCAAGCACAAGGATGCTAAGTTTTAGAGTCAATGAGTAAAATGATAAGAAGTCATAGAATCTGATGTTTGCAAGAATGCAATGGACTTTTTGGAAGATTAAGTCTTTTTAAACCTATTCATTGTATTTATATCCTATAATCTAGGAATAAAATCTAAGTCCGATGAACTAGGAGTTAAACTTAGTCAAGACATTTCATGGCTAGTGTTTTAGTCAAAATAATTCAACTGTAGGATGAGGCAATTCCCAAGTTGAGTTAGAGGTGTGTGAACTTATGACTACATTTATTTCAAACATTTATCTACATAGAAACTTTGGCCAAAGTAATGCATTTATCTTTGAATGCATTAGTCAATTCACAATGTCTAGATGGCGTAACCTATCAGTGGGATCATACTTAGCTAGAAGATTGTCTAGATTAGTATGCTCAAATGTGTCACATAGGACACAACACTAGGACTCAGATGGCAAAACTTGTTGGTTCCTTGTTTCTATACTCTTAGTGAATGGTAGGGCCACTTCCAGGAAGGAAGGTGTGTGAGGGACCATTAGTTTGTGGTTGGAGGTAAAGCACTCAAATGATGCTCTCACTTTGTAGTAGAAGACTTGCCAAGACTTGAGTGATAGATGTCAAAATTCTAGATGCAGTATTCTTTGTGTATTGATGTAAAATTATTCTCATTACCAAGTGCAAATTATGTATTGTAATTGTAAAGTTAAATATTTCTTACTCAAATTTATGTTTGAATATTGATCTTTTAGGTTGAAGAATATTTAGAAAAGACATGTATTTATTTCCTTGAAATTATGAAAATGATATTTTAAAAAAAATATCATGTTTACCATGTTTATTTACTTTCTTGTAAATTTTTTGTGTTAATTTGAGTAATATGGAAAGGCATGTTACATGATCAATTGATAATCATTGAATATACAAATGTGTTTAATGTTGAGAGATAAAGCAGCACGCAAGCTAGCAATAAGGGCTTCATACTCTACAATGTTGTTGATATATAGAAAGTTGAGATGGTAAGATAGATGAATCATGTTTTTGATAGAGGTACTAGTATAACATTAGCATCAAAGCCACTTTGACATCTAGAACCATTGAAGAATAAATTCCACTTGTAATAAAAAAATTTGGATAAAATTGAAATCATAAAACAATACAATGCATTACCTAATCCAATTCCTTCAATACCTCGAATAGATGCAAGATGGCTTGATTGATTTAATGATTTGATATGTTGATTGCTCGATTCCACAACATAACATTGATAAGAAGATAAATTATGGATGGCTGATGGTTGATAGATGCAAGCTAGATGGATTGAAGATGATGGATGATAGATTGAGATGAAAATTCGGCAGGCTGAAGTTGCATGAAGAATGAATCCTCTTTTCATGGCTTAAGAGAGGATTGCTTTATAGGATTGGCTTGGTTCAAATGAATGGCTAGGATTAATTAAGGTTTAGGATGAAATAGATGGATAGGATTAAGTTAGGTTTCCTTGCACATTAAGAAATTGTAGTCAATTGACATGTGTCAAAGGAAATAGGTCTCATGTGTGATTTTGTACACAAAAAGTACTACATGTGATTGTGTACATAAAAAGTATTTTAAATGAGTTGTACTACAACACATGATTAAGGGGAAATGAACAAGTGCCAAGGTGAGATGAAAGGTCATGTGACTTAATTCAAATTAAATATTGAATTAGTTGGGATATAGTTGGGAAATTAATTAAATAAATAAGATTTTATTTAATTAATTGGGTATATGAATAGGATGGGATAAGATATGATGTGGAAATTATTTAAATAAATAAAATTTATTTAATTAATTAGGATGATGGGATTAAGGATAGGATTATGAATGGGAAATTAATTAAATAAATAAAATTTATTTAATTAATTGGCTAAGTGGGATTAGGGAATATAGGATCGAAATTAGGACAAAATGGCTTATAATGTCTAGGATAATGTTTTAACAAGGTGTTGCAAGACATACACAAATTTGAGACAAATTTGGGTGTCTACATTTTGCCCCTCTTTGAGATGATGTTCGAGATGATAAGCTTTGTGTCGAGTAACATAATTTCAAAGAAGCTAAGGTATGGATAGAGGAAAATGGATAGGATGATGATGATGTAGGATAGAATGAGGATGGAAAGAATAAGATGATGATGGAATGATAGGATGATGATGCCCTCTCGAGAGGATAGGCAGATTGGTCAAACATGGGTATGCTCTTGAAAAGAAATGGCTTAGTTGCAAAAGAAAGATAAGGGGATAGATAGAAGAAATGAAGATGCATTATGTTGCAATGAATGTGAGAAACCATGATGTTTGATATAGAACTAGACGTTATACACCAAGGTGTAAGGAACCAGGGTGACGTTGTGTCTCATGCCCTAGCATAATACAACCTTGTCTGGATACAAGATATGAATATTAGCTAGATTAATACTGATATGATGCAAATGCAAGATAAAATGATAACACACACAAGAAACAAAGCAAGCATGCACAAATGATTAAAAAACAAACAAGGCATTGCCCCTGTCAAGCTGTAAACCAATGATTGGTTGTTGATTGATTATGATAGTGTTGTTATGGCGGGGAAAGCTATATCCTTAGATCAACACAAGGTTGTTTGCTAAGTTGGTTGGCTGATTGGCTGATTGATTTGGCTTACAACAAGGCTAGGATCAAGACCATGGATTGTGTTTGGATAACTTGTCTTAATTGATTAACTTGATTGGTATGGATTAAGGATGGGCTTGCATTTGGATCATTGCTTGGAATGATTTGAAGATGATGAAATGATGGATGAATATTGATGAACGATGGATGAAAATGAATTGGAGTAAATTGAATTGATATGAATGGATGATTGGATTGAAGTAAATGGATTGATTGAATGATAGATTGATTGAAAGTAGTTGTTTATTGATGATGTAGAAGATATATGATAGAAGAAATGATAAGAGGAGAAAGAGGAAAATCACCTATGCTTGAATCTGGTCACTTCCTTCATACTCCAGACTGCCTACATACCCTGTATCCATGGGATCAAGGCACTTAACAATGGAATGAGATGTAGTTCTATTTTTTTATTGATGATGATGAAAGATCAGGCTATGGATTGAGATTAATTGATGAAATGTTGATGATGGGATAATATGTGGTGGATTAAGCTACTTTTGATTTGTTGAAGTGATTGGATTTGTTTTGATGGTTGGATTGATGTAATTTGGTTTTGATGTTTGTTGTTACTGGGTTCATTATTTTGATGATTGGATTGTTTTGAATGATGATAGTTATGGTGTGATGATTAGAGTGTCCACTCAATCTAAGCATAAGCAAGTGTTCTCAGTGTACTCAAAGGATGTAAAACAAACAAGGTATTGCCCTTGTCAAGTCATAAACTAATGATTGATTGTTTGATTGATGAAGATAGTGTTGTCATTGAGGGGAAAGCTATATCCCTAGATCAACACAAGGATGTGGGAATGCTATATCCCATTAATGATGATTGATTTAGTTTATGACAAGATTAGGATCAAAAACTTGTTGATTTGATTGGATAATGTTTCTTGATTGATTAGCTTGCTTGATATAGATTAGTGTGACTTGGATTTAAGATTATTACTTAGATTGATTTGATTCATATGATTGGAAGAAGTGATTGATTGAAATGGATGAATGAATGTTATTGATAGGAAGAATTGATGATGATGATGATTTGATTTTGATTGAATGTTGATGGAGTGGATTATTTTGGATAATGTGATTGGTTTTATTTCTTGGACTTTTCATTGGATATTTAATTTTTTTTGGATTTTTTGACATATTTTGATTTTTTTGTGTTTTTTGGGGAATATTTAATTTTTTTTGTATATATATATATATATATATATATATATATATATATTTTGAATGTTTTTATTTTTTTGGATTTTTTAGATGTTTTTGGATGGCGTTGGATTTACAATTTGGGTAGCCTTTGTGCTAGATACCAATGATAAGGGGAAAACCAAGTCTAGGTACAAGGATGGATGAAGCTATAAGAAATAGGATGGATGGAAAAAGGATGGGCAATAAGGGATGGAAGGCTCATGATAGATGGATGGGTAAAAAGGATAGACCATAGTGGATGGATGTATGCCTCATAATGGAGCTAGGATGTGATCTCCAAAGACTATGTAACATAGGAATAACATGCCCCATGCTAGGTAGAAGACTTAGGAATTTTACATGACAAGGTTTATGACAAAAAGATGACATGATGGATTTTACATGACAAGGCTTATGATAGGCGGATAATGATAAGATTAATTTGAAAGGATGAGGTATATCAAAAGATATCCAAAACATGTTTCAACATTTTACCCCTATATCTTTATCAAGATCAAAAGGCGGAAGGATGGGTAAATGGGTTCAGTAAAATAAGTATATGTGTGTAATGTATAAGGATGGTAGGATGGTATGGTAATTGTTAGGGGAAATTATGCATAAATATCAATGATATCAATAATACCCATAACTCAATGAAATATAGAAATAAAGAAGATTTAAAACAATGAACAATACCTCAATAAAACTCTTTACCTCATGGCTTCCATTGATTGTCTATTGCAAATGATCTTGTGTATGAATATGCCCTCAGAAGGTGCACTTCCTTGCTATTCCAAGATGTCAAGTGGGAATGGCCGTGATAGTTTATTGCAATGAAGAAGAGCTTCATAAAAAAGGTAGTGATATGGTAATAAGTTAATCTCAAGCAAATGGAATGACTTGGGTGCCAAAGACGTGTTGTAATTCCTGCAGAGTAACAATACTAAAAGCTTGGAAGGTAGAAATGGAAGAAGAGGGTTCAATTTAAAGACTTGTGAGAGATAAGATCAACGGTATAGAAAGAATGAGAAGATCAACGGCATAGAAACCTTGAGAGAACGTGAGCGAATAGAAAGAAGACAAGTGTCACACAAAAGTTGTTTTATTTGAGTTAACTACTTTCTTTTATAAAGATAAGATATGCTTTCATAAAATTAGAAATATTTTTTTCTAATTTAAGAGATATTGATAAAAACAAGGTCGATTGAGTTAGTTAACTCAACTTGGGATTTTATTTTGCATGATTTGAGAGGAATAAAATAATAAATTATTTAATTTTGTGTGCATGAAGAAGAAGAATTATTTTTAGAAGATTTGGAAGATATTTGAGGAATTTAGAAGATAAGAAAGCAAATTAAATAAATAAATTTATTTAATTATTTGTGCATGATTTGGAAGAATAAATAAAATATTTGATTGTATTTTATTTCTTAAATATTGAGAGGATTTAAATAAATTTGATTTGATTTATTTAAATTTGGAAGAAGAATTGACTAAATTAAATAATTAAGAATTATTTAATTGTTTGGAAGAATTAAATTAAATAAAGGATTTTATTTAATTTTGACTTTAGAAGAGGTAATTAAATAATTTGATATTTAATTAACTTAGAGGAATATGAATTGAATAAATAAATTTGTTTATTTATTTATTGATAGAGGAATTAAAATGAAATAAATATTAAGAATATTTATTTAGACCGAGTCATGCCATTTTTAGGTGTATACAGTAATAGTAGGACATGATAAGATGGAAAATGATAGGTTGTAAATGATAAGATGGATGAGACAATGTGCCCCCAAATGTAAGTGACATAGAGGATCAACGTACACATGATGTCTGTTTGCTAGGTTTTCATCATGGTACTTATCCGAGGCACCTGTTTATCAGGTTTTCACCATTGGATGAAGGGATTTCTCTTTACTATTTTTTTTTGTTTTTGATGGCATGACAATTACACATGGCACCTATTTGCTAGGTTTTCACCATGGTAATGGATAGGAGGGACTCAAGTGTCTAATGCTATGAAAGGTAATAGTGTCCCATTAGAGAGGGGTGTCCTCACATGAATTGTGTCAAGTATGCTCATAGATGTTGGTATGGGATTGCATGAGGAGGAAATGGAGTAGGTAGATAGTGGATTATGATGTGGATTGTGTAGGACTTATTGATGCAGAGTGTACCGTGGAAGCATTCAGTTTAATTAACAAACTTGTGATCGGCGTGAGATGTGACCTATGTCTTGGCGACCAAATCTTGTTGGCCAAACATATCCTATCAGCCACCTTGCTATTTCTCAGCCTGATCTACCAACTCTTCCTGACAATCAACTCCAATTAGCCTTCGGAGAGACTTCCTCTATTGGCAGCGTCTCCAACTCTCCTACTGATACCTGATGGCAGTTAGCTTTCCACTAGCCTTAACCTTAGCGGTTAGTCGTGACCTTGTTGGCTAGACTTAACTCATTGGTGATCACTTGTGATCATTTACCGATATGCCAATGTAGTGGACTTCACTTGACTATGCCTGACTCATCGGTGAAACTCCAAACATCAGTAGAGCCTTAAGTCTTTCACCCGATATGCCAATGTGTTATGTTGCCTTCAGCAAGACTTTGTTCATCAGATGGCTTCTTGTTTATTCTCTCGATATGCCACTCTTACCGATATGTCAAACTATTGTATATGCAAGACATGACCTGCTACTACCAGTCACCTTTTGTATCCGACGCAATGTATATTCAACATATATTTGTGATATACATTCGTAATACACCTTCGGTGAGACTAAATCCATTCCTCACCAATGAACCTTTCTATCAGCTTGACACCATTGATCGGTGTAACTTCAAAAGGTTTCTCTGAGTGCTTGTGTTAGGTTGATGACACTTTAGTTACTCTGTGACTATGCAGACACCAAACAAATGCCCAAAAACAAAACTCAACAAAACAGAATGGGTCTCCACTCCTCTGCAAACACTTGATCACCATCAATTTGGTCACTGCATTGACTGTTCGCACACATCGAGCTTTTCCTATTGTTTCAACGACTAGTCACATAGAGATACCTAGTTGACTTATGCCAAACTCCTTGGATCCTTGGGTGTCTGATCTAGAACAACAAATAACACAAAATACACATTGTATTCCTCCATCACACTAAACATGAGAATCTTGGTTTTAGTGAACAGAGGAGATACAATCCATTTATTCACAGAACCCTAGTTTCAAGGTTTTCAAACCAGTCTCTGTAAAAGAACAAAAAAATTGACAAATTACAACACTTCTAGACACTAGGCTACTTCAATGCCTAAACATCTTTGGCCAATTTTAGATGATCAACTAACCGGACAAACCGTACAGAAAACTGTTACAGAGAATTATTCAGAAAGAGACAATGTTTCAACACACCCAAAAACAATCTAGATCTTCTTTCATTCATTCCCATCTATGTCATTACATCCAACTCCTTCACCTATAGAAGGTTTGGAACATCAGTTACATTCCTCCAACTGTGTAAAACTGATTTAAAAAAATAGTTAGCCGTTGGTTGTCTCCTCTCACAAGAAAACTACATGTTTTCATTGTGTGATTACATCAAACTTAACCAAACATGGTCTACATAGGTCTAGTGACCAAATTGACACAAAACACCTTATTACAAACATGATGTGGCTTAAAAAGCCTTATTGAAAACAAAACAAAAACATGACTCTTGCACCATGGAGAAGGTGCTCCTGCACCATACTCCCCCTGCAGGAAAAACTCAAGTCCCTTGAGTTTCTAACTATTGGAGTGTCTTCCCATGCTTCAAAATGTCTGCCTCATTCATCCATGTAGCTTTTGAATCAGGAAGATCCTACCACTTGACCAAATACTCCTTGTACACAGTCTTCCTTGTCTTTTTGACAATCTTGGAATCTAGAATGCATTCCAACTGTAAAGGCTTACTTGGAGGTAGATCTCTGATCTAGTCTTCATCTTCAATCACAACATCTGATCCATATTCAGCATTCAATAGAGGTCTGAATGGAAATAGGTTTGAAACATTGAATATGGGAGAAATACCAAGTCTGGATGGCAATTATATTTCATAAGCATTTGAACCAAACTTATGCATTACCTTGCATGGTCCTATTTTCTTCATTAGAAGCTTGGTTGGTTGTCCTTTGGGCAACCTTTCCTTCCTTAGATAGGCCATCACCAAATCTCCCACCTTGAATTGTACATCTCTCCTTTTGAGATCTTCCCTGTCCTTGTATTTTGAGACTGTCTTTTCCAACTAAACTTTGACTTGATCATGAACTGCCTTCATGGTGGTAGCAAAATCTTCTCCTAGAGTACTCCTCTTATCCCAGCCTCATAGATCTTTGAGTTCAAGTGGTCCTCTTGGATGGAAACCATAAGCAATTTCAAATGGACTTTTCCCAGTACTTCTATTCACTGAATCATTGTAAGCATACTCATCTTGACTGATCACCAAGTCCCATGCCAACCCATGCTGTTTGGTAAGGCATCTTAACAGGTTTCCTAAGGACCTATTAACAACCTCAGTCTAACGATCAGTTTGGGGATGGTAGGCTGATGAGAAAGACAATTGTGTTCCCAAATTTCTCCATAAGGTCCTCCAAAAATGACCAACAAACTTGGAGTCTCTATCAGTGACAATTGAAAGGTGTAAACCATGGATTCATACCACTTCTCTAAAAAAGAGACCAACAATGTGAGATGCATCATTTATGCATTTACATGGCACAAAATGAGCCATCTTACTAAATCTATCCACAATGACAAAAACACTATCCACACCCCTTGGTGTCTTAGGAAGACCAAGTACAAAATCCATACTAATGCTCTCCCAAGGCCTGTTGGGAATAGGGAGGGGTTGGTACAAACCAGCATTAGAAGACATACCTTTTGCCTTTTGACATATGGTACAAATTGCAACATATCTCCTTACATCTGACTGTACTTTTGGCTAATAGTAGAATCTAGTGACTTGTTCCAAAGTCTTGTCCAACCTAAAATGTCCTCCTAAGCTTCCATTGTGCTTCTCTTTGATGATGTTATCCATCATTAAACATTTAGGAACACATAGTAAACTACCTTTGAATAGGAGACCTTCCTGCAACACAAAATCTGAATATTCACCATGAAAAGTGTTAGCTAAACTAGCACAGACTTCATAAGCAGCTTGGAAACCTACATCTTCCTTGTATAACTCCTTCAAACAATCTATCCCCATGCTTTCCATCTATACTTCCTGTATGACAAGCATCCTTCTACTTAAAGCATTAGCCACTTTGTTGGCAACACCTTTTTTATGCTTAATAGTGAAGGTATAGGCCTGCAAGTGTTCCATCCACTTAACATGCCTATGATTCAACTTTTCCTGACCATTTAGGAAGCTAAGAGCTTGGTTATCAGTAAAAATAATGAACTCTTTGGGCAACAAATAGTGTCTCCATTTTTTGAGAGCTTGCACCATTGCATAAAGCTCTAGGTCATAGGTAGAATACCTTTGTTTAGCCTCATTCAACTTCTCTAAGAAAAAGGCCACTAGATGTCCATCCTGACTGAGAACAACACCTATTGCTTGCTGACTTGCATCACATTCCACAACAAAAACTTTTTCAAAATCTAGGAGCATTAATGTAGGTAATTCAACCACTTTCTTCTTTACCAATTCAAAGCTATCATCTACTTGCTTTGTCCATTGAAATTTGCACTTTATGCCACCCTTGATGGTATTGAGAATAGGACCACTTATGTGACTGAATCCTCTAATGAACTTCCTATAAAAAGTTGCCAAGCCATGGAAACTTCTAACATCTCCCACTATCTTAGGAGTAGGCCAACTAAGAATGGCCTCAACCTTTGTGGGGTCCATCTTCAAACAACCATTTGAAATCACAAAACCTAGGTACACAAGTTTATTTTTCATGAACTCACACTTATCCAAGTTGATCATCAACTTATTCTCATGTAACTTCTTCATCACCTGTCCAAGATGCTTCAGATGTTCTTCCTTTGTCCTGCTAAAAATAAGTATGTCATCAAGATAAACAATTACAAATTTGCCAATGAATTCAACAAGTACCTCATTCATCAAATGCATGAATGTGCTTGGAGTATTGCTAAGGCCAAATGACATGACAAGCCACTCATAGAGACCTTCATTTGTCTTAATGGCAGTCTTCCACTCATCTCCCTGCCTAATTCTGATTTGATGATAACCAGATTTCAAATTAATCTTTGAATAGTAACATGACCCTCCAAGATAGTCCAAAAGATCCTCAATCCTTGGCATAGGGAATCTATAGCTTATTGTGATCTTATTTTTGGCCCTTGAGTCCATACATAGTCTCCACTTCCCATATTTCTTTGGAGCAAGTACACTAGGGATTGCACATGGACTAAGACTCTTTCTAATCAATCCTTTCTCTAAGAGTTCTTGGATTTGTCTACTCACCTCTTCATTTTGTTGTGGTGTCAATTTATATGCAATCTTATTGGTCAATGTGGCACCTAGAATCAAGTCAATTTGATGACTTATATCTCTCATGGGTGGTAAGGAGTTAGGAGTATCCTCTACCACAAGATCTTGGTACTTATCCAACAATTGCCGCACTTCTAGTGGAATCTCTTTCTATTTTTTGTCTTGCTGACCTGATTCATCTCTAGGTTTCATTATCAAGGCATAGCCTTGGGTATCCTACTCCTTTATGAGGTGTAATAACTCTTTGTCACTAACCATCATGACATTGGTGTCATTAGTCTTCTCTCCAGTCTGCTCTTGCATAGGATCCATCCTAAACTTCCTTCCATTCTTGGTGATGAGGTATCTGTTCTTCTCACCATCATGTTGTGCCTTCACATCATACTACCATGGATGTCCAAGAAGAAGGTGACAAGAATCCATAGGAATAATCTCACATAGTACCTTGTCCTTATAATCACCTATCTCAAACTCAACCCAGGTTTGTTCTTCTACCATGTAATTTTTGTTCTTATTCAACCAAGAGATCTTATGAGGACTAACATGGGGAAGCCTTTTCAACTTACATTTCTCTACCATTTTAGTAGACACTACATTCTCAGTAGAACCTAAATCAACAATGATTTTACAAATCTTACCATATGCTATACCTTAAGTTCTGAAGAGAGTCTTCCTTTGTGGGGGCTCTTGCTTCAATGGCATCTTCATCAAGGTTCTCTTGATCATCATGCTCTCTACTTCAAGGACTAGTGTAGCACTACTAATGGGTGAATTCACACTTTGGCAATCATTGTCTTTCAACAACTAATTCCTTCTCCCATCATCATGGGAACTAGATGCCTTCTCAAGACATTTGCTCATGGTATGGCCTACTTGATTGCAACCCTAGCATCTACCAGTGAAAACTTCAGGTCCTCTGCCTGCACCACCTCCTCTACCTCTGCCATTAGGTCTTCTCCAACCTCTGAAACCACCACCTCTATGGTCTGCATTAGAATGAGACTCTTGTTGACTTTGGTTTTCATTTCTACTTGACTATCCTCTACCAAAACTACCTCTTCCCCTATTATTTCTGCCACCTCTTCCTCTGGTGTTTTGATCACCCTTTCTTTTCAATTTCTCCTCTGCCCTAGAGGCTAATTGAAAACACTCATCCACTATTTTAGGAACCACCATACTGAATTCATCTTGTATGTCATACCTCAAACCATCAAGATATCTAGCCACCATCTCTTTCTCCTCCTCCTTGTGATTGCCTCTCATGCTCAATCTATGAAATTCTTTAGTATATGTAGCCACATCCATATCCTTTTGTCTGAAATGATTAAACTTCCTGATGGTTTGCAACTCATAATTATATGGCATGAACTTGTCTCTTAGCATGGCCACCATTCTACTCCATTTAGTGATAGGGTTCTTTCCAACCTTCTCTCTTTCACACTATGTATAGTTCCACCAAACTAAGGTAGAACCTCTCAATCTTGTCTTAGCAAACTTGACTTTCTTGCTATCACTATACTCCTTGAAGTCAAAATAGTTATAGATGGCTTCAATCCAATCCATGAGGGCATCTCCATCTAGTTTCCCATTGAATGTAGGAACATCCATCTTTGGATCGCCACTATCTCCATGAGCACCTTTGAGTGCTTTCAAGAATGCCTTTTGGTTTGCAGACATACCTTGATCTTGAGGGCTCTCCTTTGCCTCTTCTTCTTCTTCTATATCAAAAGCACTTCCATCCTCTTTACTCTTACCCTTGAACCTTTCTTCTTTCAATCTTGCTTCAAGCATCTCCTCTACCATCTTCTTGATGGCTCCCTGGCTCATAGACTTGGGAGGCATTGTGCTAGCCTCAATTTTGTTCTCCTCGTCTGAAATATACTGCTCCAATTCAAATATTGGCTCTGATACCAATATGATACAGAGTGCACCGTGGAAGTGTTCAATTTGATTAACAAACCGGTGATTGGCATGAGATGTGACCTATGTCTTAGTGACCAAATCTTGTCGGCCAAACATATTCCGTCGGCCACCTTGCTATTTCTCAGCCTAATCTACCAACTCTTCCCGACAGTCAACTCCGCTTAGCCTTTGGAGAGACTTCCTCTATCGGTAGCATCTCCAACTCTCTTGCCGATACTTGATGGCGGTTATCTTTCCACTAGCCTTAACCTTAGTGGTTAGTCGCGACCCTATCAACCAAAATTAACTCATCAGCGATCACTTGTGATCATTTACCGATATGCCGATGTAGTGGACTTCACTTGACTATGCCCAACTCATCGGTGAGACTCCAAACATTGGCAGAGCCTTAAGTATTTCACCTGATATGCCGATGCGTTATGTTTCCTTCGGCAAGACTTTGTTCATTGGCTGGCTTCTTGTTTGTTCTCCTAATATGCCACTCTTACCGATATGTCAAAATATTATATATGCAAGACATGACCTGCTACTACCAGTCACCTTTTGTATCCGACGCAATGTATATTCAACATACATTCTCAACATACATTTGCGATATAAATTTGTAATACACCTTAGGTGAGACTAAAGCCGTTCCTCACTGATGAACCTTTCTTTCAGCTTAACACTGTTGATCAGTGTAACTTCAAAAGGTTTTTCTGAGTGCTGTGCTATGCCGATGACACTTCAGTTACTCTGCGACTACGTAGACACCAAACAAATGCCCAAAAACAAAACTCAATAGAACAGAATGGATTTCCACTCTTTTGCAAACACTTGATCACCATCAATTTGGTCACTCCATTGACTGTTCGCACACAACACTTTTCCTATTGTTTGAATGACTAGTCACATAGACATGCCTAGTCGACTTATACCAAACTCATTGGATCCTTGGGTATTTGATCCAGAACAATAGAAAACAAAAAATACACACTGTATTCCTCCATCACACTAAACATGAGAATCTTGGTTTCAGTGGACAGAGGAGATATAGTCCATTTATTCACAGAACCCTAGTTTCTAGGTTTTCAAACCAGTCTCTGTAAAAGAACAAAAAAACTCACAAACTACAACACTTCTAGACACCAGGCTACTTCAATGCCTAAACATCTCCGGCTAGTTTCAGATGATCAACTAATTGGATAGATCGTACAGAAACTGTTACAAAGAATTATTCAGAAAGAGACAATGTTTCAACACACCCAAAAACAATCTAGATCTTCCTTCATTCATTCCCATCTGTGTCATTACATCCAACTCCTTCACCTATAGAAGGTTTGGAACATCAGTTACATTCCTCCAACCATGCAAAACTGATTTGAAAAAATAGTTAGCTGTTGGTTGTCTACTCTCACAAGAAAACTACATGTTTTCATTGTGTGATTACATCAAACTTGAGCAAACATGGTCTACATAGGTCTAGTGACCAAATTGACACAAAACACCTTATTACAAACATGATGTGGCTTTAAAAGCCTTATTGAAAACAAAACAAAACCTGACTCTTGCACCATGAGAAGGTGCTTCTGCACCACTTATGGTAGGGTTGTATACAAAAGAATGGATGAAAGACTTATACAAAATCATGGACCATGTCATTATGGTCATAGATGTTGGTAGCGAGATGGATTATAGAAGGCATACTACTGGATTATGATGTGGATTATATAGGCCTACAGAATGAAGATGGATGAAAAGTTTATGCCAAAGCATGGACCATAGGGATAGCATGGGGGAGATATGTAGGATAATGGATGGAAGATGGGAAGATGGAGTTATATGGAGGTGTTGTGGAGTGGAAAGGAACCATGACCAATGGTTACACACACCATGATAAACATTGAATCTTTTGATGGGATGGCAGTGTAGGAAGCAATGGAGATGTTTGCTTAGGAGATGGTTGATGAAGTGATTTAGGAACCCACATAGATTTAGTATTTTTAGTTCTTTTGTTTTGCTTGTGGGATTTTTGAGGGGAATGGAAGTTTTGGATGGAAGTAAGCTTTTGGATGGATATAGGTGGTTGGGATTCTTGAGAGGTGGATGAGGATGCCTCATTTGACTTTCTTTCTCTTTGCTTAGGGACCCAAACCATTTTTCTTTTGGGCTTTGAATTTGGAGGTAAGGGTTTAGATGGTTGCTTAGATGAACTTTTCTTTGATTTTGATTCTTTATGTCCTAAGGTATGAAGACCTTTAGTATTTTTGGTAGGATTTTTAGCTTTATAAGTAGAGGCATCAAATTTTTTTCTTTTGAATCCCATGGGGTGGGTGGAGTGGATGGAATGATTGGAATCTTTATGCTTAAATGATGTGTGCTTTTGTTGGCCATGATTAGGGATGTAAGGATACTTATGAATGATAGGTATGTTAGGTGTTGGAAGCAATGGTGGCAAGGTGGATGGAGGGATATTTGGAGTTGGAAGTAATGGTAGTAAATTTGAAGGTGGAAGGTGTATGGTCGCATGCTTTTGACATTTATAAGTTGGTGGAGGTGGAATGGCTACATTTGTCTTAGGTATATGATAAGGTTTGCGATGGAAAGTGGTAGATTTAGGATGCATGAATGGATTACCAACATCTTGGCCTTGTTTACCTTGGGGTGTCTATCCAAGGCCATATGAGCGTGGGGGGACCTTGACATGAATCGGCTTCAAAATACCTTGATCATAATGACCTAGGCCTTTACCTTTGTAATTCATGTTTTGGAGGATGTGATTGACAATGGGACTAGATGTGTTTTGGGAACTAGACTTGAGTTCTTTATTGGATGGAGAAGGTGAGGTAGAGGACAAAGGTT
This sequence comes from Cunninghamia lanceolata, assembly GCA_027924645.1. Classification (NCBI taxonomy): domain Eukaryota; kingdom Viridiplantae; phylum Streptophyta; class Pinopsida; order Cupressales; family Cupressaceae; genus Cunninghamia; species Cunninghamia lanceolata. The sequence goes on along the minus strand of BSBN01000165.1, from coordinate 2,984,265 downwards.
TATGTTGTCCTAAGGAAAAAACACTCATGGATGAAGGTTGATAAAGCAATAGGATATGATGGTGGACTTGAAATGGGATCGATGGTAGATGGGGATGGATCACTAGGATATTGCTTATGTTCATGTTGATCCAAATTATTTGTTTGATCTTCTATGTTTACTTAGAAGGCATATGTCTCATTATGACAAGTGGATGTTTGCTCATTATGGATAGGGCTAGATGGAGGATGGATAAAAGAAGTTGGGATATCTTGATCATGGATGGTTATGGGATTATGGATAGGATCAAGGTGCTTTTGGATAGGTTCTTCATCATAGATATCATCTTGATCATGAGATTGATAAAGTTTCACCAAAGGGATCATCATGGTTTTCATGATCTTAGCTAGAACCTTGATCATAAATATGAGAAAAAATACGATTAAGTGGGCTATGCATGGGATAAATTTTCTCATGAATGAAGTCATGGTGATGGTTAATAGCTTGAGAGTAAACCATATGTAGGTCATGGATAAATGGAACTTAGATGTGCTTTGATCTTGATTAAGATTAGGGTTTGATATTTCCATATGTTTAAGATTGTCCTCTTGACATACCTCTTGACTTTGGATGGAAGTGGAATGCTCTAGAGTGGACTTGATACACTCTTGAGGATTATCAACATGAGGGCATGATGGGTCTTGACTTAGGCTTGTGGTTGGAGACTCTTGAATAGACTTGTTGGCTTGTAGGTCACATGATGGGCTTAAAGGGATAGGTAGGTTAATGGAAGGCTCTTGAAGAGGCTCAAGGATATGCGAACCACATGATGAGATTATAAGATTGGACATGACATTTGGAAGTTCATTGGTAGGCTCATGAATGGGTGTTTGACATGAGGTAAGTTTATTCGTAGCTAGTAGCCAATGGATCACATCCTTTGCAAGTTTATGGGTGGATGGGAAATATAATGGATGGATGATAAGGGTAGATGGCATTGGATTAGGATTAGGATTAGATGGAGGGATAATGGGATTGGATGGATTAGGATTTGGACTAGATGGGGATGACACATGGGATTGGGATAATGTGGTATGATTACGGAGGCTCTGTGTGTATATCTTAAAGAGGAGTGGCCTAAATATGGGGCATACATTTGTATTATGACCTTTGATCCTATGGTATGCAAAATAATGATGTTCATTGTATGGACTTCCCTCACATGGTTTGACTTCAAGAAGTTCAATGAGTTTTTCTTTAAGCATCTGTTGTAAAATATACTCAACATTTTCATTTGGTGGAGGATTGGAGGCCCATGGTGGTAAAGGTCATGAAGGGACTGATGGGATAGAAGATGGACTAGGAGTAGGGTCACATGGTGGTATTGGGATAGGATTAGTTGGCTCATGTGTCAGCATGTGATTGGATGATGATGGAGACCACTCATAGGATGAATTAGCTAGGTTGGTATCTCCCTTGTCAAAGGTAATTAAGTCTTGTTGCATTAGGCTCGCATGGTTTATGTACAAAGGGCCACATGGAGATGTATGGGCTTCTTGTTGCAAAGGTGGACTTGGGCTTGTTGTGATGCTCACAACATGCCCCATTTTACTTCTTAACAAAATGAGGACCCCTGCTCTGGCTATGTCTTTTTGCTTGTGTGTGTGGGTCTTCTTGGTGGTAAAGGGAAAAAGGAGTGAAAGGTACAAACCTTGTTGAAAATAAAGAAAAATAACATTAAGTACCAAGGTAGAATATAGGTGAATTCCTTGTCAAAAATGAGTAAGGGTTTCTTTTTGAACCATTTTAAAATTCCCAATATTTTGCAAGATATGTGTGTTTTGGTAAAATGTACTATGGGAGGGTTTGAATGTTACATATACAAAGTTGTTTGTATATCAAGTCATTATATGATTCGCATAAGGGAGTTGTCGGGTTTCTTACATCATTATACTTGTATGCATTTCTCTAACGCTTTATCCTTACATACAAGTCGGGCCCGACAGAGTTTACAATTTAAAAGAATAATCGGTTAAGTCTATTGTTTGCATTTTAAGTTTGTAGGTTTGGCGAAAGGGAAACATACAAGATGATATACAAAGTTATATGCAGGTCGCGGAACTGAAATGATTATGAAAGGAGGATTTATTGTTGTATGCTTTGTGCATTATATGTATGTTTTGGGTTATACATTTCAATATACATACAATGCGGAATTTAGGAAAGGTTAAAATCTAGTTAAAATGATGGATCATGACTTAAATTATATTAAAAGATGCATTGTACTTTATACATGTCGTAGAGCCAAAAAATAAGTAAACTATGGTTTATAAAAAGGGTAAGTCTGAAAAGGAAATATAAATGATTTTGTATGTATTTGCACTTGTATCTAAGGGTTTTGATACAAGTATTGTTGTATCACGGAGATACAAGGGGGAAAGTAGTGTAGGCTCCACCACTTGCACGTTGGGCTTGTATAATAACAATGTATATCTTCAATATACAAGCCAAGATTCAAGCTGAGATACAAGTTAAAAGATACAAGTTAGAGATAAAATCTAGATGCAAAAAGAAGTTCAATATAGAAAAGTCTTTGTATGTTTAAATGCTTGTATGTTTATGATATACATATTCGAGATACAAAGGAATAAAAAGCATCGTGAGAGATAAAAGGTAAAGAGAGGGGTATGTAGGAAAGGTATTGTGTATGAGGAAAAATCGATTAAATCTAAACTAATAAAACCAAAAACCAATCACATAAAGCGAACCAATCTAAGTAAAAGCCATTATCATAAAATCAAAGACAAATGAAATCTCTTACCAAAACCTGTATTGTTCCCTTTTGGAGAAGTGTGGATTGCTCAATCAAGTTGCGAAACCATAGCTGCAACAAGCAAGTAGTGTGCTCAATGTGCTCAAAGATCAATGTCAAAAGATCGTAAGGTTGCTCAATCGACACGTTTTGTATGCTTAAAGCTCTATTAAGTATGCCTGAGAATACGATCGAAGAGAGAGGGTAATGAAGGAGATGAGGGGGGTTTATATAGATTTCAACAGAGATCGATCAACGGTCCAGATAATTCAGAAGAATCAACGGAGGAGAACAGTTGAGGAACGTACAATGAATAAAAAGAAGACAAGTGTCTTGCTTTCTTTTGCATGAGAGGAGTTATCAAAAATAGAAGAATGAGTTAAAGCAATTAACAGAATGTAATGATTAGTTAAGTGATTTAAAACAAGAAGAAGAGATTTGTATGAGAAAAGAAGATATTTTACTTTATTAAATATAGAAAACTTGAGTTATTTTAGAGATAACTCAAATTTAGAAGAAAAAACAATTTAAATAAATAATTGATTTATTTAAATTTGGAGAAGATATTATTGGAAGAAATAATTAGATAATTAGAATTATTTAATTTAGAAGATTTGAAAGAAAATTAAATAAATAAATTTATTTAATTGTTGTGCATGATTTTGGAAGAATGATTTTGATTTAATTAAATAATTTAAAATTTATTTAATTGTAGATAAGAGGGAATTTGTTTGAATTAATTAAATAATTAGGTTTATTTAATTAATGTGTATTTGATTTTGAAAGGAGGATAATGATTTAATTAAATAATTAAAATTATTTAATTGTGGAAGAATAATAGAGGAATTTAATTTAAATTAATTAAATAAAGAGAATTTATTTAATTAACATCGGAAGTATGTGATTTGGAAGAATTTGATGAAATTAATTAAATAATTAGATTATTTAATTAACGTGTGAAATGTAGGTGATTAGATAGATTACGAAAAGCAAGTGGTGCAGCGACTTGGTCATTTTAGGGTGTCTACATTTTGCCCCTCTTTGATGCAATGCAGTCTACAGCGTTGCCTCAAAGAAAATAATTGTTGAAGAGGTGATACAATTTATTGTTGCCCCAATGTAGGTAGTTGCCCCAGCATATGCCCCCTCGAGCGGGAAGATGGGGAAGCGGTAGAAGAACTGTGTTGACGCTTGACTAGAAGAATGCGTGACCAGGTAGGAGAAAAAGCAGAAAGGGGTGGGAAGAGAAGAAAACATGAGGGAGGGATGCTATAAATAGGTCCCATGGGGACCACAATCCTCATTTGCACCCTAGGAGTTTCTAAATTTAGAGCCTCCAAACTAGTGGGAGAGAGTTGAGTGGAAGGAGCTGACAGCAAGGAGAGATGCCGATTCCAGCGCACAGGCATCGGGCAGAGCTCGTGTGGATGTACAAGAGACCAGTAGGAGCTCTGACAGTGGTAAGTGGTTGAAAACCCCCTTTGAATTTGTCGTTGGAGGGTAGATTAGGGCTAATTCTAGGGAGAGTTTGCATGTCAGCCAAAAGCACTGTAGGGTAGGACGGCACGGTTGGTAGTCAGTTGCAGTGCGTTTGGCGCACCGTAGCGTATATGGTAGGCAGGTGCAGCGTGTTTGGTAAAATCAATGCACTTTTGGTGATCTAGATTAGTGCCATAGCGCAGTTGGCAAAATGCCGCAGCGCGTTTGATATAGTGGTATAGTGCACTTGGTAGGGTAGGTTAGCGTGATTGGTGGGGAAGTGGAAAAATCGTGGTGCCTCTGGCAGTATAGAATGGCGCGGTTGGTAGTATAGTGAGGTGCACATGTTAAAAACTAGGCACACTTGGCAGAGAAAACGCAGCACGTCTGGATAGACAGTATGGCTCGGTTGGCAGGGAGGGACAGCGCTTTTGTAAAGAACAAAGTGCTTTTGGTTAAGTAGAAGAAAATTAGGGGTTAAGTAGAATGGGGGGTGGAGAAAAAGGATGCCTATTCTAGGTGACAAGAGGGGAAAGGGATGGTTAGGGGTTGCACAACATAGCACATGTGTAGATAGGATTTGAGGGATTTGGGAAAGAAAAATTGACAAGTGATTTGTTATGGATGCAGAGGATTCTGCCACCACTGATGTTGCGGGAGTGACTCCACCTGATAGTGTAGGAGGTTGTACAGCTGACCTGGGAGGACGCATTCTTAGAGCATGCCGGATTGTGGCACGTGGCCCACTTGACACACATTAGGGTGAATCTTGCTCTAGTGATAGCAGTTGTGGAGTGATACCACAGCGAGACCTTGTCCTTTCACTTTTCGACAGGGGAGGCGACAGTGACACTGGAGGACGTGTACCAGATCCTGCGGATGTGGATTGATGGTGATATAGTAGATTTTGACCCAGCACGGGGTGAGGTAGGCTTTGTGGAGGTCTTTTACATAGATGACCTTTGGATAGATGATGGGGAGATTCGATGGGCAGACGTCCCGAGACTCTGCGACAGGATCAGATGGATAGTTGCATCACTGATTGGCAGCTTCTTGTGTCCTGATAGGAGATCCAGGGGATTATCAGTTGGCTGGGGTACTGTGCTATTAGGGATGTTCACACATGGTAGACAGTATGCGTGGGGCCCCTGTGTGTTGGGATAGTTGTATCATGACATGCACCATTGCGTGTACAGGAGAGGGAGGAGCCTCTCAGTAGGGGTGACCTTATTATAGGTATGGGTGTGGGAGCATATTCTAGTGATCCGACCCATGGCACAGCGCCATCAAGATAGAGGCGAGCCCTATGCATTCTTATATGATGGGGTGATTACACACCGGAGGATGGGGTCTGTTAGCCACTGGAGACGGTAGATCGATGAGATGGACCTGTTCGTGTGGAGGCCCTGGCTACTTTGCGAGGAGTGGGAGGATGAGCATGAGCAGCTTATGTACTACAGACAGGCGTGGTATCTATTCAGGAGATAGACAGATATGATAGAGAGGTACCTACCAGAGTAGGTACTTAGGCAGTTCAGATTACTGCAGGGACTACCCGTGGGGGAGGCGACACATGCCCGAACACGAAGAGAGGTTGGAGACTGGGATGCAGAGATCCTAGTGGTGACAGCTTTAGTAGAGGTATGGGGACTTGTCCCCATGAGATGGGACTGGGACACAGGGCTGGCAGACCCAGGGACGCTGCCAGAGTATGACTAGTATTGGCAGATACACAGGCTGATTAGATTGACTACACCAGGTGTAGCAGGGGCAATGGGGGAGGTACTAGTCCTCAGTGGGGAGGCTAGGCTGAGACGGCAGGCCCGAGCAGCCAGGTAGCAGGCAGGTGGAGAGGGCAGCGACCAACAGGCCGATGTGGAGATGGCAGAGGCAATGAGTCCGGTCGTAGAGACTGATTTGCAGAGAGCCGAGCGACTACTGCAGGAGGAGATAGCTTGGAGGACTTGACTAGAGCTCCAGATGATGCGCTTGAGGAGGGATAGGGATGCAGCATGGACCGAGGTGAGACAGGCTAAGGCCACAGCCCAGACATAGACACAAGCAGCCTTAGTAGCACAGACAGCCCTGGCATAGGTACAGGCACAACTACAGGCCCAGGTACAGGCATACGCATAGCTATAGGCCCAGGTACAGGCACAGGCACAAAGGTACAGGCATAGGCACAGGTGCAGCCACCAGCTGCACCAGTCGCAGATGCCAAGCAGCTAGTACAGGCCAGGAGGGAGAGAGATGCAGAGGTACAGCTGCGGTTGATAGCAGAGGCCACATTGTTTAGAGTGAGGTGGGAGAGAGATGAGGCACACTGTGCACTGGGTGCAGATCAGAGGACTCTATACAACGAGCTCATCTGGGTGCAGGGATAGCTAGTATCAGCTGAAAAGGAGGCAGAGTACTATAGGGGTTTGTACATGGGTACGGTGCCAGCATCTCAGCAGGCACCGAGTTACAGAGAGAGGAGCAGGTCAGGGGCATCTGGATCCTGAAGGACAGGGCAGTCAGTGTCTTCAGTTAGAGGACCATTTTTACCACTAAGGGGAGGAGGAGGAGCAGTAGGGGGACCTCCATCGAGCATAGGGGGAGGATAGGGGTCATAGTAGGAGGGCAGCTCTACCCACTAGGGCATGCACATTTGTATATTTGTATCACATTTGTACCATACTCGTATCATGATGGACACTTGTACATTGTACCATTTGTATCATTTTGGACAGATGCCTGTGTGCATTCTGATATATATTTTGCAGGCCCTTGATAGCCTTGATGTACTATTTTGATGTATATTTGGATGTATACACATTTTGTATTATTGATGTAGACACAGACATTTTGTATTATGATGACCATTACATGATATATATGATGATCTATTCGGCTCACTACTGTTCATGCTTTTGTATATGCATTCCTTGATGTCATGGATGTGATGATATGTATGATATGGATTCACGTGATGTCATATGTTGCTTATATGATGCTTATAAATGTATGATGATAGAGATATATGATGATATATATGTGATGACTAGTGATATCTGACATGTGGGTTTTGCAGATATGCACCAGAGAGGAGAACAGGAGGAGATGGAGACAGAGATTGTTGATCGATTACTGCAATGAAAACGATATAAAGGTTTGTGGGAATGGATGAAAGATGAGCTTGTTGCAATGGTTTCACATTTGTATATAAAGAGTAATCCTTATTTTGATATAGCACATGGATAGTTCACCACCAAGGTATAAAAGACCAAGGTGCAGTAATATCTGAGTGCGTGGACGTTGACTCTGCAAGCAAGCGGTTTGAACTTAGACCCTTTAGACATGATATAACCTTGTTAGAACATGTGAATAAGCCATAGTCTTGAACATAAAATAAACTTCAATACATGTAAATGTAAGAAGAATTATTAATATGTAAGATGCTAGATCTTAACACACACAAGATAACTAGAATGCTAAGAAAGATACTAAAGATCATTCCTCAAACACGGCACACAGAAAGCAATGACTATGCCCCCAATCTATACTGCATCGCAACATACCAAGATTATAGATAAATCAAGGTAGTTTTGAGTAGGTAATGGATAAAGGAACAAAAGATAAACCATAACACAAATTGACTGACTTACAAAATAAACATACAGCCAACATATTCTCTTGCCAAAGAGGTTGCTCAGGATAGATTGGATAGGAAAGATAATAGCCTTATCGTAGGAACTTTGTGTCTGTTAAAGGGGACTATCTACCTAAAAAGACAATGTCTCACCTGTAGGAAATGCCACATGTCACAGGAGACGCGTGTGTTGGTCTCGACAATGGAACACTTCGCAAAAGACAAGCTTGTTGATCTAGGGCTTTGGTTAAGTAGGACTTAGCTGATGTTGGCAATCAGTATGCAGGATAGTAGATGACTCTGGAAGAAAGCTGCTTTGCTTTAGGTTTGTTAAGGACTTTTGCTTTGAAAGGATGCGTTAGCTTGATGCTTGAGTTAGTCAAGTTGAGGCAAATGGATTTTGACAAACGGAAGACTAGAAGGATGACAATGCTAATGGATTGGGGCGGGTGGAGAATGATGGATTATGTGTGCCTGAGTACTGGATACATCCTTTGTATTCCAGAATGCCTACATACCCTGTATCCACGGGATCAAGGTACCTTAAGATTGAAAAGAGATGATATGTAGTTCTGGTAAGTGTGATGATGTGGGAAAAGTGCTAAGAAGATAACATCCTAATCGTAGGAGCGATGTGTCCGTTAAAGGGTGTTACCTGTGGAAATGAGAAAAGATTGAAGTATGCACTACGAACCATGAACAAGGAACCTCCCCTAGACCTAAGTTAAGGAAAGAGTTGCCCCCATTCTGGTAGAGGAAACTGTATGGGTGACTGCCAAAGAAGACACTAAAAGCTTTGACCTAGGACAAGACAGTGTTAACTGTAGACACAGATCAAGATGTGGGATGACGACGAGGGATACTGACAAATTTCCAAGCTATACTAGATGAGGAGATGGAAATGCAAACAAGGTCAATGGTTTTATTATGGATGGATGGAAAGTGCGCTGCGAATTGGACAAGGAGTGGACAGGACTCAATAGACGATGGATGCTGACTCTACACATAGCACTTGTTTGCCAGGTTTTCACTATGGTACTTATCCAAGGCCCCTCTTCGCCAGGTTTTCACCAGAGGATGGATTTTTGTGGATTTTTTTTTTGGAATACTCTGAGGATCAGGCATAGAACTTTTTGAGATGGACACTGTTAAGTGGCTCATCTAGAGGAATGCCATCAGGTGTAGCTAAAGTATAAGCTCCTGATCCATATGCTGCTGTCATAATAAAGGGACCTAACCAGTTAGGCTCAAACTTGCCCTTCTTTTCTCGATCTGCTTGATTTCTCTGATTCTCCTTAAGTACAAGATCAACAACTTGAAACCATCTTTCTTTGATCTTTTTGTTGTAATTACACCAGAGGTGGTTTTGATAGACATGGAGATGATTAAGTGCGGCAAGGCGCCTCTCATCTAGTAGTTCAAGCTCAGCTAATCTGGAAGTGCGATACTAGTCTCCGCTGATTAGGTCCTGCATGGAAACTCTGAGGGATGCGATCTCAATCTCTATAGGTAGGATGGCTTCAGAGCCATAGACCAAGGCATATGGTGTGGCACCAGTTGGTGTTCTGATACTAGTGTAGTAGGTCCATAGGGTGGGATTGAGTTGCAAGTGCCAATCATGACCAGCTTCATTGACTATTTTCTTGAGGATTTTGAGAATGGTTTTATTGGAAGCCTTAGCTTGGCCGTTACTCTACGGATACTAGGGAGTGGAAAAGTGATGTTGGATATTGTATTGAGTGCACAAGGCATGAACATCTTGATTCTTGAATGGTCTCCCATTATCAGTGACAATGGCTTGGGGAATACCATACCAGCATATGAGGTAGTTTAGGATAAACTTGGCTATTTGCTTACCGGAGATATAGGTCATAGGAATGGCTTCCACCCACTTCGTGAAATACTTAGTGGTGGTAATGATAAACTTGTGGCCATTTGAGGAGGAAGGGTGGATTTGTCCTACGAGGTCGAGACCCCATTGGGAAAAAGGCCATGGAGTTGTCACAGGTTGTAATTCATGAGCTGGTGTGTGAATCAAATCTCCATGTTGCTGGCATTGTAGACACTTCTTAGCAAACTGTGCAACATCTTGCTCTATTGTAGGCCAGTAATAACCTATTCTAAGTATCTTCTTAGCAAGATTAGGACCGGTAGAATGTGCACCAAAGACACCTTCGTGTATGTCTCATAAGGTAGCTTTAGCTTCTTCCACATTAAGACATCGTAAGAGGATACCATCAAGACTCCGGCAATATAGTGTATCACCTAGAATGATGTAACGAGAGGATTGATGGATAAAGGTTTTGCATTGGGTGGATGATAGGTCAGGGGGAAAGGTTTTGTTTTTGAGGTATTCATAAATATCTTCATACCATGGGGAATTGGGACCAACAAGTTCGCAGATGATTTTAGTAATGGGAACATCGACGGCTCATATCAACAATTGCTCGATCAAGAATTCACACTTCTATGTATTTGTAGGCATGTCAATCAGTGACCCTACAGAAGCCATAGAATCCGCAGCTTTGTTGTGCTCTCTTGGAATTTGCTCAAATGTGATGCTAGAAAAGTGTGGTTTGTAGGCATCCACTAGTTGCTTGTAGGGGACCAACTTTTCATCCTTTGTTTGGTATTCATCTGTGACTTGGCGAATGACTAGCTGTGAGTCTCCATATACTTGTAATTTTGTGATGTCCCATTGAATTGTTGTATTGAGACCTATGAGGAGTGCTTCATACTCAGCTATGTTGTTGGTGCAAGGGAATGCAAGCCGATATGACTTAGGAATATAGTCATTTTAAGGTGTGACAAACAAGATGCCGGCCCCTGATCCATGCTGTGTGTAAGAACCATCAAAATACAACTTCCACATTATGGAGTTAGCAAGAGTGAAGAGATTTTCATCAGGAAAGTTTGCTACCATAGGATGTGTATCTTTCATAGGTGCTTCTGCTAGTTGATCCGTGAGGGCTTGTCCTTTGATTGCTTTATGATCTGTGTACTCAATATCGAACTCACTAAGGATCATGACCCACTTAGCTAGTTTGCCTGTGAGAGCTTCTTTTGCTAGTAGATATTTCAAGGGATCAATCTTTGCTATCAGATTTGTACGTTGGTTCAACATGTAATGCTGCAACTTTTGGGAGGCAAACACTACTGCTAAACAAGCCCTTTCCATTGGTGAATAATTGAGCTCATATCCCACCAAGGTTCTGCTAATGTAATAAATTGCATGCTTCTTTCTTGATTCATCATTTTGTGCTAGCAGGGTCCCTAGGGCCGAGTTTGTAGTAGAGATATATAATATCAAAGGTTTGTCTATGATTGGTGGAACCAATACAGGAGGTGTAGCTAGATACTCTTTAAGTTGATCAAATGCTACCTGACACTTGTTGTCCCATCAAAATGAGACATCCTTTCGGAGCAAGTGTTGAAAGGGTTTACATTTATCTTCTAGCTGTGATATGAAATGCCGAATGGACTACAACCTTCCTTGAAGGCTCCTTAGTGCTTTAAGGTTCTTGGGTGGAGGCAACTCCACTATAGCCTTTACTTTCGCTGGATCAACTTTGATGCCTCTACAAGATACAATGTATCCCAACAGCTTCCCTGATGTTACATCAAATACACACTTCTTTGGATTGAGTCTTACTTGGTATTTTTCAAGCCTGTCAAAGATCTGTCCTAGAACCTGTATGTGATCCACCCTAGAAGATTTAGCCAGTATATCATCAACATAGTCTTCCATGATGTGATGAAAGAGATCATGGAAGATCACTATCATTGCTCTCTGATAGGTTGCTCCTGCATTCTTTAGACCAAATGGCATGACACACCAACAATAATTGCCCCAAGGACAAGTAAAGGTTGTTTTATGTTGATCTTCCTCTGCTATCCTTATATGATTGTAGCCAGAGAATCCATCCATGAGAGAAAGCATCTCGTGACCTGCTGTCAAGTCCACTATAATGTTAATGTTTGGTAGTGGAAAGTCATCTTTGGGACATGCCTTGTTGAGATCTCTAAAATTATTACACATACGGATGTGCCCATTGGGCTTAGACACAGGTACAATGTTTGAGACCCAATCTAAATAGTTGATTGGTCGTATAAACTTGGTATCTAACAGTTTTTGTATTTCAACTTTTACCAAGAGAGCGATCTGTGGGTGCATCTTTCTCAACTTTTGCTTGACTGGTTTCACCTTGGGATCAACTATGAGATAATGAACTACTAGCTTAGGGTCTAACCCTGGCATATCGGCATAGGTCCATGCAAAGTTGATGGTTCGTTGCAAGAAGTTGTTAAGATTTCTGTGCTCTGTTTCTGATAATGATGCTGCTAGGAATGTGGTCTTTGGATTTTGTTCTGTGCCAAGGTTTATCTCTGTAGAATCTTTCACTAGGAGAGCTGATTTCTCTTGATACTTAGATGGTAGGGGAAGGTCAAATCCTCCATCCTCAGGTGCCATAGTTGGGTTTTCACCTTTGGATACGTCCTTTGTTTTTACTATTTTATGATCAGGAGGTGCCACAGTGTGGTTTTCACCTAGAGATCTGTCTTTATTTGTACTTTTGCGACTGGAGGATTTGGCATTCTCACCAAAATAAGCCATTGGCTCTAGTTCCATTACAAAACCTACTTTATGATCGCCAAGAGGGATACCTTCCCGAAGTCCCATGAACTCAGCTAAAGCTTTGTCATTTTGAAATACATCTATAACGGGGGACCCTTGTTGGTCCCAATCGATAAGTTCAGGGTAGACAAGTGTGAAATTCTGGGTGCTGGTGGTGGAAGTTAAAAATACAGAGGATAGCGTAAAAATGGAGGATTCTGTGAATAGGTTGGTCATATGGAGGGAAGAGTCATCGATGATATCCTCTATAGACATCGAATCGGTGGGAAAAGTTTCAGCCACCTCGTCGAGGATATACTTGATATCCAAGGCACGTGGTACCTTCTTACCAAATCCTAATCCCTTCTTGTCTAGCTTCTTGGTCACCACAATGGGTTCCATAGCTCCTTGATTCTGTTTCCCAATGCCACCTTTGCCTATATAGCCCATGTTTTTTACTATTCTTAAGCCATTGCCGTATTGCTTGACTGGTATTGTGACTGGTTCTTTCTCCTTATAGAGCCAAGAAGAAATATCCTCAATAGTTTCCTCTTCCAATAACCGTCCATGTTGGAATTGGGTTAGGAATGTTGGGGGCGGAATAGCTACTTTTTTGGTTACTTTGGCAATGGGTGGTTGGCTGTAATATTTTGGAGATAAAGGCATCCACCCTACACAACAAGATTCTGAGATATCGTAAGTGCCAAAGCTTATATCTCAGATGCGAGCTGTGATTTTGGGGAGGGGTGTAGATTCACTTGTAGAGGCTTGCGTCAGAGTTTCAGGATCAACATATAGTGGGGATTCAAGGGCTTTGTCATTTTTAGGCACTTGGTTGCAATTCTTATAGCTTCCTTGTAAGACATGACAGAATTCAAAAGGATTAGGGTCTCCTGGGATGGTGATCTTTGTACCATTGAATGGGAATTTTAGGGATTGATGGTATGTGGAGGGAACAACTTTCATTGCATGGATCCATGGGTGACCTAGGATAATGTTGTAAGGTAGCTCAATATCAAGAAATTGACACCGAGTTTCAAGCATGACAGGGCCCAGTTGTATAGGCAAGTGAATAACACCTTCTGAACGGTGTTCTGCATCATCATACCCCTTGATTGTAATACTATGATCAGTGTTGACGTGATCCTCAGAATATCCCAATTGCTTTAGTAACTTTAAAGAACATATGTTGAGACCAACACCACCGTCTATGAGTATACGTTTGATTTTGCGCTTATGGATGAGAACTTCAATATGCAGGGCATCATTGTGACATGGATCATGGGAGGGGAGGTCTTTCTCAGAGAAGACCACATTGTAGGGTGAAGCAATTTTACCTACTATAGCTTAGAAATCCACGACCGCTATGTTGTTAGGAACGGAAGACTCTTGGAGGGCTTTTTATAGCACCACTCTATGTGCAGGTGATGACCGTAGAAGGTCCAAAATAGAGATCTATGCTGGGGTTCTCCCTAGATGTTTGACAAGATTATAATCAGATTGAACTAGAAGCCTAGGTGTAGGAACACGAATGGTGACATGACCACAACGAGTAGTAACAACACAATCCATAGATTTGCCTTTGATCGTGAGGGTAGACACTTGACTCTCTTCAAAATGACCTACAATGGAATCAAAGGAAGTGGAAGCATGATTGATGCCTTTACCTCTATCCTAAGGAGGAGGTGGACCATGATGAGGGAATAGTTCCTTGTACATGTCGAGATCTTTGTTCGTGTGTTGAACTAGTGATTCATTCTCAAAAGTGATTTGATTACCATCGATGAGGTTTTGGATGAGGTGCTTAAGTTTCATGCAAGATGCGGTTCGATGCCCTTTGCTCCTATGGAACTCACAATATTCATTGTCTCTATAACGTGTAGTTTTGTAAACAAGTTCGCCATATGGGGGAGCATCAGGTAAGGTGATGAGCCCTTTCTGCAAAGCTTGCTGTAAGACCGATTCGATGGGTACTCCCAAGGGAGTGAATTGACGTCGCGGCAGGTAATCTTGTTGAGGCCGCTCTTGTTGTCATTGCTGTTGGTTTGGATAAGGTTGCCTTTGTTGCTGCTGTTGTTGAGGTGGAGCTTGACTTGGTTTGGAGAGCTGCAACAGTGTTTACAAAGTTTGGACATGTTTAGAATCCACCACCCCATCGTTAACCATGTTTTTGTTCTTGTTCCAAAACTTGGGTTTATCGTTCGATTGTTGATGAGGAGCACTATCTTTCATTTCCTTGAAGATTTTGACCACACCCTTAGCAATGAGGGCCTTTTCAATGTTGATTCCCTTGTATGTGATTTCATCAAAGGTTGTAGCACTAAGAATTTGCAAATGGAAACCTAACTCTTGGTTGAGGTTCTGCACAAATATGCTAACAAGCTATTTCTCTGGAATCTTGAAAGGGAATTTGCTAGCCATTTGTCTCCATCGTTGAAGGAAAGAAATGAAAGTTTCACCATTTTTTTGTTTATTGTTGCATAGATCGGTCATGGAAATGTCATGCTCCATGTTGTAAGAAAAGTGGGTGGAAAACTTCTCTGCTAGCTCATTGAAAGACTTGATACCTGTGGGTAAGTGTGAGAACCATTCTATTGCTTGACCTCCAAGACTGCGAGGAAAGAGACGCATAAGATATGTGTCGTTATGTGAGACCTTGAAGCAAGCAAGATAGAATTCCCTAAGATGGTCTTTTGGGTCACCTTTTCCTTTGTATTTATCGAACTTGGGAATAGTGAAATTCTGAGGAAAAGGGATCATTGGTAATGACAGATCAAAAGGATAAGGATACACTTCCTCTAAAGAGGTCTTTTTAGTGTGGCCAAACGTAAGATTAGCTAGGTGTTGTTGAACTTCTGTGATCTTTAGCTTCATAGTCGTGGGAGGGGTTGGTAACATCTCCTGTTGTCCAAAAAGTGGTTGGTGTTGCCCATATGGAAGATTATAATGTAAGCTATGCACACTGGTGTTATAAGGGTCGTAAGATTGATTGGGATCATACAGGTTATACGTTTGTTTCAGATTGGGTTGGAATTGGAGGTTTTGATTTGGCAAAGGTGGAGGTGGCACTAGGTAAGAATGTTGGCTTTGTGATGGTTGAAGAAAGGAATTGGGCGGCGGAAAGCTAAAGTGCGTTTGATTAGGTTGTGATGGCGGCACATAGCTTTGGGAAACTTGATGTTAGGAATGTTGAGAATGGCTAGGCAATGTGTGGAAGAAATTGAGCGAGGATGAACGTTGTGGAGGAGGGACATAGGTAGATGTGATTTGTCATGGTTGAGGTTGATTGAGGATGAGAGTAGAAGAATGTTGTGGTTGGGGTTGATTGAGGATGAGAGTAGAAGAATGTTGTGGTTGGGGTTGCATGACTCTAATTGGTTGAGAGACATGAAGGTGTGATGATATAGGAGGTGGCATTTGTTGAGACCCTTGTTGCATGGCTACATAATTGTTCCCCAGATTGTAATTTGGTGGGAAACCTATCCGTGATGGGGTAACCAAGATTCCACTTGCGATTGGGGTGGACACTTTAGGAGGTGGTTGCATATTCAATCGAGCTAAGGTGGAGCTAACTCTGCTTGACATTGGAGAGTTTCTTGTTGGTTGTTATAGATCTCCATAGGAGTCAGAAGTGGTGATACGACCCTCTCTTCTGTTGGATTTTGAAAAAGGGGATTCCTATACTACGAGCCTTGTGCAGGTAAGGGCATAGTCACCGTGGACATGGTTTGCACTGCTTGTATGGCACTCAATGTGTTTTTTGTCTCCTTGAGAGAGGATAAATCAAAATCCTGAGGTAACTTGGCTCCTTGCTCTGCAAGTAAGCAAAAGAAATGATCCTAGTTCTCACTAAGGATTTTGTCAAAGGTGGCCACAACTCTAGGCTCTTGTATGAATTTTTCAAGATCTTGCTCATCTACTTGAGAGGATTGACCTATTTCAAAGTGTCACTCTTCTTGAGATGGAGGACCTCATAGTATAACCTTGTGGGACAAAATTCGGAGGCAAGCTGGTGGTGTATTGGGGTGTACTTACCAAAGGGACCCTACCCTCTTGAGGATTGCTTGATTGGTCAATGTGCGGCATGTTCGAAGAGCTGATTGGTTTTGCCGCGGGTGTACTAGGAGTAACCTTGGGAGTAATGTTGAGATGCCCTGATTGTGGTGTGCGAGGAAGCAATTTGTGCTTCCTAGGGCCAACTTGCTTGGACTTCATAGTTTGTTGGAGCCTAGTGGTTACCATGGGATACACTAGGACAAAAGGTAATGCTGGGATTCTGTGAGATGCTTTGAGAAATGGATAAACTCTGATGCACAAAGTACTGGACCAAAAGTGCTATACTATTTTGACCAGAGGCACAGGACTGTGCAACCAAAAGTGTGCTACTGTGGTGCCAAAGGCGACGGACTTAGCTACCAGAAGTGAGTTACTGCTATGCCAAAGGTGAGCTACAGTGACCAAAAGTGAGCTACTGTTATACCAAGGGCGCTGAAGTAGAGTTTTACCAGAGGCGAGTTTCTGCTATGCCAAAGGCAATCTACTGTACCACCAAAGGCGAGCTGATGCAATACTAGGGGCGCTGAAGTAGTGTTTGATGTTTCTAAAAGGAAAAATTTTGATAGATTGTTTCTGTTTCTGATTGGATTTGTTTGGCAAGAGAAAACACAGCAAACAATTTTGGCACAAACAAGGGACTGACACAACAGATAGTGTACGTTCGAGGCTCCAAACAAACCCAAATGTTTCCACAGGTATAAGACAATTGCAATCAATAACAAGCACTTTTTATCCCTAGAGACAAGGTTTCATTGTAGTAGATCAGCTCACAGCTTAATACTCCGTCGATAAAAATATTATTCCATAGAGGTGTCAGATATTTAGTATCTTTGTGAGAGACGATAGGTAGGTATATCTCACCCTCCCCTTGGAAAGCTCAAGTAAGTCACAAGAGCTTTATGTACAAGGGAATACTATCTCTTTTCAAGGGAGCCAATGGTGAGTATCTTAAGGGCTTAAATCGATTCCCCTTGCACTGATGATTACCGCAATGTTCGGAGGTAGGTTGGGTAGTCTCTATCTAGAATGGTTCTTAGTGACTTTGAGGGACCAACGCCTTACGAGCAATGCGATAAGCTACTAAAAGCTTTAACCAATCCTACTAAGAGTATCAAACACTTCGCTCAATGTGAAAATTATTTCCACAAAGAGCTAGTACACCTCTTTTCAGTTTGGCACCACAAGGTAAGGTTGACATCAGTTAGGACTTGGCTTTCACCTTATCCCTCTTATATAGCGGTTCAAAGGAAAACTCCACTTAGGGTCATCCCTTTTGGATGAAGCACAATCCAAAAGTAGGCCCTTCTAAAGGAAGTACAGAAATGTAAGAGCAAGCACGTCAAACAAAGGTTCAATTGTCCTATTATAAGAAAAATAAGGTGCAACTAAACTAGGCACACACACGTTTGTAGTTGTCAATTGTGCCTTATGAAATTGAAGTGTTTGGCATTCATGTCCATTGTCCCTTAGAAAATTGAGGTGTTTGTACATTCATGTCCATTGTCCCTTAAGAAAAGCAGTATGTTCCTAAGACTTAGATTGCAAGGAAAATGATTTGTTCAATTATCCTTTTAAGCATGCAATGTGTTTCTAAGACTTAGTGAGATAAATCAAAAGTTCTTCAATGCTCATCCTGCATGAACATGTTAAAAACACCTATTTGCTCTGTGTGAGTAATAAGAAGCTACCACAAGTCAGTCAGTTCCACCAAAAATTCACAAGTTAGCAAAAGAAAAATCAACTTGACCAAAAGCGCTGCACTATCTTACCGGAGGCGACTTACTGTATTTCCAAAAAGCGTTGTAACATAGAACAGAAGCGTTGGAGAATATTACCAGAAGCACTGAACAATATCCAAAAATGCTATACTGTGCACCCAAAAGTGCGATACTGTTATGCCAAAAGCACTGCAATGTTCACCAGAAGCGTCGAAGGATACTACCAGAAACGTTGAAACAGATCCCGAAGTGCCTTACTGTGTAGCCAAAAGCACGATAATATTATACTAGATGCGCTGCATGGTCTCAGATCACAACAAGATTAGCTTTTGTCAAAATAACTAGGTCAAAATGGGATTTCATGGTTGATCTACTATTCTGAGCAATAATATCTGATAGATCTGAATCATGAAATCCAGAAAACTCAGAAAATGTATCAACACAATAGATTAACATAAATACCGAAGATACCCCAAAATAAAATAGCTTAGGAAGTATCAAAAAGTAGGTTTGAAAGACAAATACAACAGCTTGTCAAACAAATCAAAAAGATAAGTAACGAGAAAACCTTGCAAGAACACAAAACGAAGTCAAAACCTAATTTATCCAAAAGCGCTTAACGATGCTACTGGAAGTGTCATTCTGTGATACTGAAAGCACCGCTATGTGCTACCAGAAGCACCACAGTGCCCCCAAGGGCACTGTAATGTGCCTCCAATAGCGCTTAATGATACTGCCAGAAGCGCTTTGCAATGTCGTTTGCGCTGTACTGTACTGTGACTTAAAAAAAATAATTTCTCAAAGAAAAAGAGGGATTAGTGGGTCCCACCGGGTGTGCCAGAATGTGTATGAGGAAAAATTGATCAAATCTAAACTAATAAAACCAAAAACCAATCACATAAAGTGAACCAATCTAAGTAAAAGCCATTATCATAAAATCAAAGACAAATGAAAGCTCTTACCAAAACCTGTATTGTTCCTTTTTGGAGAAGTGTGGATTGCTGAATCAAGTTGCGAAACCATAGCTGCAACAAGCAAATAGTGTGCTCAATGTGCTCAAAGATCAATGTCAAAAGATCATAAGGTTGCTCAATCGACGCATTTTGTATGCTCAAAACTCTGTTAAGTATGCCTGAGAATACGATCGAAGAGAGAGGGGTAATGAAGGAGATGAGGGGGGTTTATATAGATTTCAACAAAGATCGATCAACAGTCCAGATAATTCAGAAGAATCAATGGAGGAGAACAGTTGAGGAACGTGCAACGAATAAAAAGAAGACAAGTGTCTTGCTTTCTTTTGCATGAGAGGAGTTATCAAAAATAGAAGAATGATTTAAAGCAATTAACAGAATGTAATGATCAGTTAAGTGATTTAAAACAAGAAGAAGAGATTTGCATGAGAAAAGAAGATATTTTGCTTTATTAAATATAGAAAACTTGAGTTATTTTAGAGATAACTCAAATTTAGAAGAAAAAACAATTTAAATAAATAATTGATTTATTTAAATTTTGAGAAGATATTATTGGAAGAAATAATTAGATAATTAGAATTATTTAATTTAGAAGATTTGAAAGAAAATTAAATAAATAAATTTATTTAATTGTTGTGCATGATTTTGGAAGAATGATTTTGATTTAATTAAATAATTTAAAAATTATTTAATTGTAGATAAGAGGGAATTTGTTTGAATTAATTAAATAATTGGGTTTATTTAATTAATGTGTACTTGATTTTGAAAGGAGGATAATGATTTAATTAAATAATTAAAATTATTTAATTGTGGAAGAATAATAGAGGAATTTAATTTAAATTAATTAAATAAAGAGAATTTATTTAATTAACATTGGAAGTATGTGATTTGGAAGAATTTGATGAAATTAATTAAATAATTAGATTATTTAATTAATGTGTGAAATGCAGGTGATTAGATAGATTACGAAAAGCAAGTTGTGCGGTGACTTGGTCATTTTAGGGTGTCTACAGGTATAAATTGATGAAATCGACGTGAATTTTAAAATCCATTTTATAAACTTATGTCTATTGGCAGGTATGCAGGAATATGGAAAGTGACAAAGTGGCGATGGCATTTCAGAAGGTGAAGTCTACACAGGAAAAGGCAAAATTTACAAAGGATATAGGGGGGAGTATACAAGCATGGTATTATAGGGGCACAATGGTAGGAAAATACAAAGGAAAAGTAAATTGGAGGGGAAGGACCAATGCTAAGATCATTGAGTGGAGGAAATATTTGAAGTTTTAGGATTCCAAAGGGCATCTTTACGCTCAGTATAGAATATGCTTCTCAAAGATTTTTGGCGGGATTTTTTTTCCACCATTGATGTTGCACTTAAGATATAGACCGTTGACCCCTTTACTTTGTAATGACACATAGGAATACATAGAGGTTTCAAAAGTGAATAGAGTATGCAAGAGAGGTGACTAAAGCATAGTCTCTTGAGCATAGCTAACAGTAGAAATTTGCCTGTGGTCTACATTGAGGAGTGCACAGAATGTCTAGTCTCCTTGATGTATCTGTGAAAGTGTCTGTAAGTGTTTACTGCTAGTAATTCAAAGGTTTTGAAGTCATAAACATTGTAAATTTGAAATGACTCTCTTATGTTAGTAAATACAAACATCAATTTTTTATGTTAATCTTCTGAGTGTGAATTGATTTAGGTATTCTCAAATATATTCTTTTCCTTGAATATTGCAATTCTGTATGTAAATTCAAGAAAATGCTCAGGATTTATGTATGAGGATTTATTTGCTTTGAAATGATCAGCATAAATAGATTTATATGCATGAATAGTAGAAAATTGTATGTGGATGAAATCCAATTTTCTAACCTTTTTTCTTTCTAACTTTTCCAAAAACAATCTTTAACTAATTAGCTGAAACGTAGTTATCTAAAGGAAGTTGTTAAAAATCCTGTTAAACACATGGAAATACTAAAGATTTTTGATGATTTTTCATAAAATTTGAATAATCAAGTTTGTTTCTGTAAAGTTCATGTAAAGTTTGACTTGAAAGTTATAAATAGTTGCAAAGGATCATTGAATTGAGAGTTATTTTGAGATATTTGCACATGGGAAATGACAATTGTCAATAGCATCACCTTAAATCAAGTAAGTCCCCTTGCATATTATAGCTTCGCATCAACCTACTGAATTATCCACAAGGTCAAGACCTGACCATACAGAAACTTGGGATTAAGTAATCTTAATTGATTTCTTCATATCTTTCAAGACAGTTAGGTTCATTTTGTGAATTTTAATTTTTGTTATGAATGTGTAAAAACAATCATCAATAGTTTTTGGCACTAAAAGGAGGGCCTGATAGGATTTAAGGTAGATTTTGTGTAGGCTAGCCATGAGGATCGTTTTAGTTCTTGGAAATCTGAGTGTTTTGTTTGCAAATATCTTCTATTTGAAAGAGTTTGAATGCTTTGTTCTAAGATATGTTGGATCTCATTAAATTTCAAAATCTAAAAAGTTGAAAACAAAGTGCCATTTTCAATGGATTCATATGAAGACAAGTTCTAGGTTAATATTTCTATCTTTTACAAAACTTTAAACAAGAGGATTTATCCTAAAAATTTATCTAACTTTGGTTTATTTGGAAGGTGTAGGATACATAAGTCCACAGAGCATGGTGCAATTAATTGTTTGACTTTTCTTACAAGGTTAGATTTGGCTTTAAAAGGATTGATCTCTTTCTTAGATGTGTATAGGGATGAAGGTTGGTAGGAAAATGAGGGGATTATGGAGCAGTAGGAGGATGCAATATCAATAGTCACTAATTGTTCAGACAATGCAAAGATTGAACCAATGCCAGAAATAAAGGATAGTAAAATATCTTTTTTGGAATCATGTGATGGTAAGAAAAATAATCTATTTTTTCATCAAGGTTCAAAGATGAATAAAGCTAATGACATGTATAAATATCTTGAAAAATACAGAGAAGAAATTGCACCTCATTTTCAGTTATTAGATGATAAACAAAGAGGAATTAATGAAAAGAAAAAGAAAAGTGAAGTTAATCTTGATACATTTGATAAATATATTGAATTACTAAGGAATACTTGTCAAGAAAAAATCTCTAGATCTGATTTGAAAAGTTTTAACGAAAATGATTGGGAAAAGAAATGTAAACAAGTAGTGACAGAATTAAAGTTCATTAAAATTAAAGAAGTTTCTGTATCAGCAAATAAAGGAATCATAGGAAAAGAAGTAAATCTTGATTTATTATTTGATTGCTTTAAATTGAATGACCAAATCCAAGATTGTTGTAGGATAATGAAACCAGATACTTTGTTGAATGATAGGACTAAATATTTGAGGAATAATTCTTGAAACTGGAAGATATAGAGGATTATGCTATTGTTGTGCATAATCAAGCATCACTCCAGCATTATTTTGAAAGTGAAACAGGGAAGTATTTTCATGAATCAAATGTTGTTTCACATTCACAGCCAAATAATCTAGAAATGATAAATTTAGATTTGTTAGATTATGATGGTACTCATTCATGTGCTAATGTGCAGAAAATTAAAGAGGACATTGAGGTGTTGCTAGAGTTTAAAAATCAGATAAGATTGCAAGATGAAGAGTTGAAGTTAAATATAGATGCAAAAGTAATACATCAGGAGTCACATGTCACCAAGTGGAAGTAGGACAGAACATTGAGTGGAGTGATGAAAATCCAAAGTTAAATAAAGGATTGGCTGGCAATGGACAGGCAGGTCCAGTAGAGCCAAAAATACATCAAGTTGTTTCTTTCCTTTCCTCAGTAAATGATGTAAAAAATTGTTTTGATTATGGAAATTAAAAGGATAAGACATGCATATGGATTAATCATGAATGCGATGGGCTACCTCAATTGCTGATAATTAGAGATTATTTTGTTAAATACAGTGAGGGTAGAATAAATGAGTATTTTTCAGAATTCAAAGATAAATTTTCTAAGTTGAGAACTATAACTAATGCCCTGATGTTCCTGTATATTCTGAAAAGACATTTAAATATGGGTATTTTTGGTTCTAGTTGTGTGCTTTGTTTACCCAGTGGTGTCTTGTATAGTTTGGAAGGGGTGGTTGTTTTATTTCTTTTCTTTGTTTTCTTGTCTTGCTTTGTGTTGTTTCCTTTCGTAGTTAGTTGTTTGTACAATCCATTTTGTTTTGTTGTGTTTGCTGGTGTGTTGTGTTGCCTTAGTATGGGTGTTTGTTTTGTTTTAGAGTATGCAAGAGTAGACTAACAACCACTAAACACAATAGAAAATTTAGAACATTCAGGTTAATTATTTGAAATTTATGCATAACTTGTTGTGACTGTCATGAATGTAGAAAGTTAGTTGACATGTGAAATTTTGTATTCAATAACTGTGGGTTGAGTATTCAAAGTAAGTTTCTCACAATGACACACCTAAAATCCTTGGGTTTGTTGAACCTACCAGTGTAGATATTAGGTGAAAAATCACAGGTCACCCTTGCTACCATTACAATTCTCAGCTTAATTTCAGCAAGTAATCATTCCTTGCATCATGAAGTTACAACTGTAATATCTTATGAAGTCTTTATCTTACCTAAAATATAAAAATAATAAAATAATAATATGGATTTTACTGAAAATCTAGATTAAACCATCTAAGTAACTCTACCAGGGCTATAGACGCTTGCTGGCAGTGGGGCTCTACTTAGGAGAATTGTAACGATAACCTTGTCGGGGCTATAGACACCTACTAGAAGCAAGGCTCTATCTGGTTGGCTATGAGGGAATGACATCAACTATGTAGGTTAATATTAGTCACTGGTTTGTTCAACTAATTTTCAAGATGAGGATTATTAATCACATGCACCCACTTAAACTGAAAAGGAAATTCATGCACCTTATTGAATACATTAGGTCTCAAGTTACATAATGATTTACAGGAAAGATAGTTGGAAATTATGAATTTATTGCATTTAGTTTTCTTTAATGGTTTTTGTATACACCTAAAATTGGCTCGAGTCGAATTAAGTACATATTTTAATAATTATCTTAATTCCTATTTTCTTCTGTCAATTAAACAAATATTATAAATTTATTTAATTGGCTCATTATCCCATAATTAAATAAAATGATTTTATTTAATTAAAATCCCTAATTTCTTCTAATGTCTAAAATCTTAAAATCCACCTCATCAATCCACCTCATCTTTTCCACCTCACCATGTTGCACATGTAATTAAATATTCTTAATATTTAATTAGCTAATATCCTCAATTTTCCAAAATAAATCTTTAAATCAATTATCCTTTACAAATTGAATATTTAATTCAATGTTCCCCACTAGCCTTCACCCATTGAATATTTTAATTCAATGTTCCCCACTAGCCTTCACCCATTGAATATTTTATTCAATGTTCCCCACTAGCCTTCACCCTTTGAATATTTAATTCAATGTTCCCCACTATCCTCCACTATTGAATTCTTAATTCAATTGTCATAATCCACTAGGAATAAAAGATTCACTTTTATTCCTAGCCATTGATCTCTTCTTTTGATCCTCACACTCCATTCTATTTTCAGAAAATCTATAAATAAGACCCTTCTCTAAGCAATTAGGGGACTTCTTTCAGGTATCCTTACCATGTCCAATTTCCTCTAGGAAATCTTCTCATTCTTCTCAAGTCTCCTCATTCTAGCCATTCTCATATCATCCTCCATCATTAGTGTGTTGAAGCTCATCTTCAATCACACAAAGTATCATAGCCATTTCTCCTTGTCATCTTGAGGAATCAAAGCAAAGAAGCAAGCTCCCTAAGGGCCAACCTGCATCATTCAAGATCAAGAAAGAATAGGCGAGCAATGGAAGTCGAAAGATAAAGGTTGTAAGTATCACTTGTCTGTTATTTAAATCTCCTTTTCCTTCATATTTCATTGTTGTTTAGGTTTTATTGTTCTTTATTGATCAAATCTATTTTCCCATTAACATTTTGGCACCCACCGTGGGGCCCTTGCCCCTTTACTAATCCAAAAAGCTAGTGTTTTAAGTTGCAGGTCCGCACAGGTGAAGAACAGGGGACGAACAGGTTTCTGGCAGCCGTTTTGTGCATACGACCTCCACAGTTGCACTTTTATCCTCTGCAGCTACGCATTCGATAATACGGTGCATTTATTCTCCATAGTTGCACTTTTACACTCCGCAGCTGTGCATGTGATAATACTGTGCATTTGTGCTCCACAGTTGCGCATTTACATTCTGTAGCTGCGCATTCAATAATACTATGTATTTGTGCTCCACAGTTGCACATTTACACTCCACAGCTGCGCATTTGATAATACTGCGCATTTGTGCTCCACAATTGCGCATTTACACTCTGCAGCTGCGCATGCGATAATACCGTGCATTTGTGCTCCACAGTTGCGCATTTACACTCCGCAGCTGCGCATTTGATAACACTACACATTTGTTCTCCACAGTTGCACATTTACACCCTTCGATTGTGCATTTGATAATAGTGCACATTTAAACTCCACAGTTGCGCATTCATGCTCCACAGCTGCGCATACGTCAGAGTTGCGCATTTGTCCATTAGTGTTGTGCATCTATTCTGTCACACTGCGCATATACTATTATTGCGCATATACCTTGTAATATTGCGCATTCGTCCTCTGTCTTTGTGCATTTATTTAAAAAACATATACACTCCTTGTTTCTGCGCATTCAGGCTGCAATGTTGCGCATCTGTTTCCTACTTTTCTGTTGTATGGTTTCTGATTTTTGCATGTTGAGATAATGCTAGTTTTGCAGGAGTAGTGGCTAGATTAGGTCATCTAGATATTCTGCTTAGTTCATCTAGCCTAACTAGGGGTGAAGTAATCAAATGCATTTCATGACAAAACTACACATAGTCCCTAACTAGGAAGGAAGTAATTGGACCAAATTGCTATCTCGCATTGTGGATTTATTTTCTAGTTTAATCACTAATTATCTTCTACAAATGGGAAATGAACAATGCTATGATTAATCACTTTCAAAGTTAGCAAACGAGAAATGAACAATGCTATAATTAATCACTTTTCAAGTTAACAAATCGTGTGAGTGCACAAGTAGATTAACTCATTTAGTTTTTCTATTTTTAACTAGGGTGGGTGAACCACTATTCTCTGTGCTTGTAAATGACAATAGGCTTATGCTCTCCCCTTAACTGGGTGATCAAAGTGCCAGACTTGTCATTCTTTTTGTCAAACCTTTAGGGCGGCCTGCCCTTGGATGCACGCTTGTCCAAGTGGGAATGACCCTAAGTGGTAACAGGCTAAAGCCAAGCCCTACCAAGCCACTTAAAATAAATTATACTTGGGGTGAAAACCTCAAGCAATGAGTGCTACTGTGTTACACCGACGGCCAACCTCCCCATAAACCCTCATAGGCGCAACCCTATGAGACTGGGAGACTCCATAACAGAGAGTAGTGCCGCCACATGTGCAACCACTCGAACGGTTGCCCTATCTAAGAACTAATTGTATAGCAAACCAAAAACCCCTATTTGTTGATGCAAAGGGCGGAGCCCTTGAAGCGACCTCGATTCAAGTGACTCTAAGTAGAGGTAGCAAGGACAATCCTAAGGTTTGGTGTGGGTATGAGCCTAAGGAAACCTAGATCTGGTATGCGTGAGAAGTGAGTGTTGTGGAGGGGAGCCAGTGCTACCAGATCCTGGAGCTACACGCTTTGAGTGGCACAGCTAGAGGATTCAACAAATATTGTCTCATCCAACCTAGGTTGTATTTGTCTTTGAGTCAAAATAGTCCAAAAACACAAAAAAATATTTAAAAAGATAAAAATCATGGAAAACTTCTATGTGTTTGCTGTGCTTTTGCCATAATTGAATATCAATCTCACAAAAAAAGCAAGTTTTCCAAACCAAAAACACTGAGAAGATCCTGAAAAAGATCCAAAATTTCCAAAATACTGAGAAAACACAACAAAAAGCTAGATTTGCACATATACACTATATTTTTGTTCATTTGAACTGACTTCTTGCACATTTGACATTGTGTTTATTAGAGTGAGTCATTTGTTATTTGTGAAGTGAGTCGTTTGTTATTTGTGTGGTATCAGAGCCTGCCTCTTCTGAGTCCTAGGATAGGAAATCTGTTGTTTATCTAATTCTTAGTCATAGATCTGAGAAGTTACTGAGAAATGAAGAACGTTTCATTCTATAGGGTTTCACTTCGGTGTTTGGATTTGAGAATTTATACCCGTTATTTCAGTTGTTGTCAAAGGGTTTTTCTATTATCTCTCCTGTCAAACCCCTGTAAGTTCTCTCAGTCTCATCCCACTTCTCATCTGTAAACAAAATGGTAGAATTTCAAGGATTTTCTCATCCTGCTACAGGATTTGAAAGAGTTAATGAAGCTTTCTTTGAAGGAACCATTAAGTTTGACTATGCTACGAACAGTGATTCTGATAGTCCTGAGTCTAGTACATAATCTCTTCTTGAAGGATCCCGATCTGATGATGAGTTATCTGCTGAAGAGATAGAGGAATCTGCCCAAGAGCCTTGTGCCTGTACACCTCATCCTCCTGTCTTTCTATTCCCTTCTTTTCCTCCTCACCGTCATCCATCCTCCTCTGTTCATCTTGTTTCCTGTGCTAATGTTTCTAGCCAGTTGTCCTCTGCTTTAGACTAGTTAGTCACTAACGAGCATACGTCTTCCTCTGTTCCTTGTGTTCCTCCTCTCGCCAAAGAAGTATTTATGTATAAAGTCTTTTGTTTATATCTCTTTATGTATACATTACTCCCTCTCTTGTCCTTTCAAAATGTTGTTGTGAAGAATGTGAATTATGTTGTTACTTCTCTTTTCCCTGTCATCTTTACAAATATTCGCGGCTTAGCTTGTCGTTTTACTACTTTCCTCGATCTAGGTTCTTCTATCAGTCTCTGTAAATAGTATGTCTGCCCTTCTACTTTTTGGTCTTCTTAGATTCTTAAGGTTCAAACTTTAGGTGTTTGTTATAACTTGCGAAACCTAACCCATACCATTCTCCTGCACATAAAATCTTATCCCATCGCTTGTCAATTATGGTTGTCTGATGATATACCTTGTGATATTCTGTTAGGTAGAGATGTCTTG
This sequence comes from Cunninghamia lanceolata, assembly GCA_027924645.1. NCBI lineage: Eukaryota > Viridiplantae > Streptophyta > Pinopsida > Cupressales > Cupressaceae > Cunninghamia > Cunninghamia lanceolata. The sequence continues at coordinate 2,955,860 of BSBN01000165.1, read as the reverse complement.
GCATCCTTCTTTCCACTTACCATCTATCCTGACCATGTTATTCTCACTTTCCATGGGATCCCTGACACCATTCCATTCATCCCTTCTCAGTCTCTGCTCCCTTCTGTGTATATGATCCATTCGTTTGATTCCCACGGCAATCTTCTTCCTACCGATCTAGCTGATTTGGCTTTACGGAACATCAAGCATCTTTCCCCAGACTACCAAAAAATAATTGTTGAGAAATATCTTTATTCTCATGATTATCCTGCTATTCTGCATGACCATTATGCATGGGACAATCTATCAGTTGATCCTGGAAACAAAGAACTTACGGTCTGGACTTCTGCGGTTACCGGAAGCAATCTAGTTCTCATCAAAGCATCTGCTAGAAAGTATAAGCGGATCACCCTCAATATCAGTTGGAGTGCTATCATGCAGGACTTTCCCTCTGGGGTTTATTCGTATCAGACCTTTATCAGCATGTTGACTCCTTGCAAAATTCTCTTATCTCAGTTCACTCCTTTCAAAGGCCGTACGCACCAGGACATGCTGCATCATATTCTAGATTTATGCTTCGCGTTCCCCCACTATTTCCTTAAGTGGAATATCTCTCACATCCGGTCTACCATGGTTGGTGATTGGTCTCAGCCAAAGTGAGTTAAGCATTCTTATGCTTATCAGTATGTTCCTCCGTCCACTATTCTGCCTGCTCTCCCTGCCATCAACCTGTTAGATGCCTGCAGCTAGTTTTTCCTTGACCATGGCTGAGCCTCCGTGGAAGCGTGGTGGGTTGTACATAGTAGATAAGGGTTGTACATTGTAGATAAGGTTGTAGATAAAGATTGTACTATTGTAGATAAGGTTTCTAAGTAAGGATTGTCACTGTCTGCCACATGGCATGATATACCTCCTTCACCGGTTTACCTGGTATCATCGGTCAGATTCTCTCTTACCTGCTTTTTCAGTCCTTTACGTGCTATAAATATCCCTATGCGGAAGCATAAGGGGCATTCAAGTTTAGAGGGCAGATTGAGTAGAGTTTTAGAGAGTCTTAGAGCCTTAAGAATTTGAGTTTAGAAGTTCTAGCTGCCTCTTGCATAATTTTGTAATCTTTTGTATTCAGGAATATCAGAAGCTGTAACCATTCGGCCATCAGCCTTCATCGCTGTTCTTCTAGATCTTCCCCTTCATACTCGTACTCATACTCTGGAGTAGAGTGAGTCATTTGGGTTGTGTTTATTGGAGTGAGTCATTTATTATTTGTGAAGTGAGTCATTTAAATCACAAACGACTCACTTCACAAATAACAAATGACTCACTCCAATAAACACAACCCAAATGACTCACTCTACTCCAGAGTACGAGTACAAGTATGAAGGGGAAGATCTAGAAGAACAGCGAGGGAGGCTGATGGCCGAATGGTTACGGCTTATGATATTCCTGAATACAAAAGATTACAAAATTATGCAAGAGCCAGCTAGAACTTCTAAACTCAAATTCTTAAGGCTCTAAGACTCTCTAAAACTCTACTCAATCTACCCTCTAAACTTGAATGCCCCTTATGCTTCCGCATAGGGATATTTATAGCACGTAAAGGACCAGAATTGTGCATATATACTCTATGTTTGCACATCCAACTTAACCAGTATTGCGCGTGCATATCGACTGGTTGCGCATTTACCTCCTGTTGTTGCGCATTTAAAACAGAGAGCAAAAAACCCTATCTTCCAAAGAGCAAAATTTGTCAATACTTCTCAAAAACTAGTTCAAACCTATTCTAGTTTTCAAAACCTAGTTAAAGACCTTGCAAAATCAACCCTTCTCCTTCTTATCCACACCATAGCCATTTGTTCTTCCAAAATCTCGCCAAATCTTTTTCCAAAGTTTCCAACAAGGCTATAGTCAAATTTTTCTTGATCAAAATCAAATCTCAAACAAGACCTAGTGAGCCTCCAAGTATCAAGGATTACTTATCCTTCTCTATCGGAACTCCACTAGTGGATTGTGCAAAGGCTAGTCAACATTAAGTAAACAGATTCCTAACATCCTAGCTTTTGACTATCGCTTTTGTGTACCCACCTTGTTTGACACCATCTAGATCTAAGAGGAACCTTGCTAAAACCTTGCTTCATCCTAGCACCATACTCAAATCTTCCAATCTCACCTCATCCCATCTCGTTTCTACCTTGCATGGTCTTGACAAGATTATAAAAAAAATAGTTAGAAATGGCAAAGAAAAGCATTTTTGACGGTCATGAAAATGACGAAGAACCTTCCATGGACGAGATCCTCCACACAGCCAAAATTTATACGCCTACTTGAAGGGGTACTTGCCCAAGACCCATCAAAATTCTTTTTACATCTAGCAACTCTAGGAGCAAAACTCCCTAAGGATTACGACGTGGAAGCTCTTAGAGAAACTGACGAAGAGAGAGTCCCTGAAGGAAGTAGACAAGGTGAAATACCTACAGATAAGAGCAAAACAACAATTGACTCCTTGGATGCCCTAAGCCTAGTGAACCAAAAAGTTGAAGCTCTCCAACAACAAGTTTTAGATATGAAAATGGGAACATCGACTAAAAACTACACCCTAGAGGATATTTCACCATATCCTTTTGACAGGTCCTTAATCATGATTCCCTTCCCCTCAAGATTTGAGGTGCCTAAATTTGATAAATATCGAGGGAAGGGCGATCCAAGAGATCATATCAGAGAGTTCAATGCTGCTTGTCTAGAGGTCGTACACAACGACACTTACCTTATGCGACTATTTCCATGGAGCTTGGGAGGACAAGCCATGGATTGGTTCTCTAGATTGTCACCTGGTATTAGAACATTCAATGAACTTGTCAACCAATTTTTCACCCACTTCTCATACAATATTGAGCACGACATCTCAATATTAGATCTCTGTAACACAAAATAAAAAGGCAGAGAATCTTTCACTGCCTTCTTACCGAGATGGAGACAACTGGCCAGCAAGTGCCCACACCAAATACTAGAGAAATAGATGCTAGAAATGTTTGTACACAATCTACAAACGGACCTAAGTTACCAAATCCAAATCCAATGTTCTATATCTTTTATCAAGGTCATTGAGATGGGCCTCATCATAGAAAAAGCCCTACTTGCAAAAGGTCAAATAAAGCTCTATAAAGACTCTCCCAATACCAACACCAACAAGGACAAACCTAGATTCTGGACAAAAAACAAGAATGTTGTGAACGACGGGGTAGTCAATGCCAAAAATGCAGCACCTAAGCAACTAATTTTCAATCTATCAACACCCCAAAACAACTCCACACAAAACAAACCAATAAATACTCAATCTAGGTTCACCAACTTTCAGCCCAAAAGAACGTTCACGCCTTTGGATGAATCACTAGAAACAGCTCTACAGAAGGTGATCGCCAACAAACTCATAACACTTCCTTTAGCATGAGAGTATGAGCCCAAGGTCAAACCCTACTGGTGGAATGATAATGATTTCTGCGAGTACCATCGAAACAGGGGGCACAAGACAAACGATTGTATTGAACTTAAGCATACAATCCAAGACTTAATAGATCAAAACAAGATATCGGTTAAAGGACACACCTCAAATAGTGATCATCAGGCATTCAAGGATCCTCTTCCTAACTACAAGCAAGGAGGTCCTTCAAACAGAAATAACCATGGCTCTAACAACACAAATTACACGAATATCGGATACAACTATGTTGTTAACCATATCTATGAAAGTGACTCACACATTAATGTGATCACTATCAACAAGGATCCAGACTACAATGTTACTACCCGTAGTAATAGAGTCACCCTTAGAGGAGCTCCCCCTCCTCTGTCTAGCCAATATAGTATCATGGATCAACTCCACAAAACACCTGCACACATCTCCATGTTAGAACTTCTATGTCTGTCTTCTTCTCATAGGTCCATACTTGACAAAGCCTTAGCAGAAGCTTCTGTTCCCACGAACCTAGCTGAGGAGCAATTCCAAACTATGGTCGACCACATCACCTCACCGCACTCCCTATCATTCACTAAGAAGGATGATATGTCTATCAACCAACCCCATAATGCCTCCCTTCACATTGAGGCTTTCATACACAAGCACAAGATCAAAAGAGTCCTAATCGATGGAAGGGCTGGTTTGAATATCTGCACATTCAAGCTAATCCTTACATTGGGGTTTTTAGAGAAGGCTATAGATCCGAAAAGAAAAATCACCATAAAAGCCTATGATGAGGAAGAAAGGACATCTAAAGGAATTGTTATCCTACCAATCAGAGTGGGCCCCGTAGTGAAAGATGTGGCTTGTCAAGTCCTTGACATGGAATTAGCATACAACATTCTCCTGGGACAGCCATGGATACATGCTTTTGAAAGTAGTGCCTTCCACATACCATCAATGTATCAAATTCTCACATGAAGGGCAAGAGATCACCATCCCAGGTGACCCTAACCCCTATCAATATTGCAACTCCATTCAACCCAAATTAGAAGTCATAATCCCTAACAACCGTGCTTCTGCATCCTCGTCATCTCATGTTGACCCAGCTGCACTTACTTCTTCTTCAGGGGCACCTCCACCTAAACTACAACTCAAAGATAAAGGCTTGGGTGAGTACATGATATCTCAGTCCCTCTGCTTGGCACAACTGCCCCTATCTCCTCGATCCCATGGGAGACCTATCTTAAAAACACCCATAGCAGAGAGGCCAACCAAAGGACCATTTGTGAAATGGGGAAGCCTAGAAGATGAAAGTGATGAAAAAGATGTCCTACAGTGGCTATACAAAGATGAAGCTAGCTCCTCAACGCAACATGACCATCCCACTATACCAATAGAATAGTATGGGCCAGGCTACCAAATACTATAGAGAATGGGATATAAAGGACATAGTCTGCTTGGATCAAGAAAAGATGGCATCACTGAACCCATCCAACCTCATACCTTAACAGCCTGAGACACTACAGGGCTAGGCTACACTGGAGTACCAAGAAACAACAGAACCAACAAGAACAAAGGCCAACAAACGGAAGCAGCTACTAGCAATCTGGTTGAACAAATTCAACGAATGCAACTAGGGAGCGAAACTGATTCTAACGAGTATGAATGGGATAGCCTCTCCAAGATATCTTGTGACAAAAAGGATATTGACATTGTCCATGAGTATGACCCGACCCATGCCAACGAGAGACAAGGTCCAAGGGCTAGGCCATTAGAGTCTAACCTGCATAGCAACAATAGTGAAAATCGTGAGGAAGGAATGTTTCCCCCCTTGACGGACCCACTAATAGAGAGTACTATTGTAGACTTTGTCCGCCCCTTCAATAACTCTATCCTAACCATCAACACCACTGAACTAGATCAACCTAATGGTCTCTTACCATTAGTGCACCCTGAACTTATCGACTAGGACCTCGAAGGTACCACCGCTAAACTAGACACCTTCAAAAATGACGACGCGATCATCGATTACCTTGAGTTTAGAGATCACATACCTGCAGGCGACCACAGAGCTGGCTATGCTATAGAACTCAATGTGCATGCCTATTTTGGAGAGAGCGCCAAGCCTTTCAGTCACAAAAACATCAAAATAAAAGAATGATCTAATGGTGAAAACCACTCTGCGGCAATGTTAGATCCTCAAAATAGTAAAAATAAAGATGCATCCAATGGTGAAAACCTCTCTGAGGTGCCGAAAGATGGAAGGCCTGACCCTCTCCCCAATCTTACACATCAGGAAAGATCGTTGATCTTGATAGAACCAGTGGAAGCAATCAATGTCAACACAGGTGATAATCCCAGAATGGTCCACATGGCAAAGGCTCTAACAGAATAGGAAAAACTAGCATTTACAGAGTTCTTCAAAAGAAAACAGATCAACTTTGCATGGACATACGCCGACATGCCAAGGCTTGATCCAAATCTCATCATGCATCACTTATCTTTAGCTCAAGGAGCTAAGCCTGTTAAACAAAAGCTCAAAAAGATGCATCCACAGGTGGCTCTCATGGTGAAGGAAGAACTGAAGAAACTGCTAGATGTTGGGTTTATCAAGCCCATAGACTATCCCAAATGGGTTTCAAATATCGTACCAATGGCTAAACCAGATGGCAGGGTTAGGATATGTAGTGACTTTAGGGACCTAAACAAAGCCTGTCCCAAAGATGACTTCCCCTTGCCCAACATCAACATGATTGTAGATCTCACGGCAGGTCATACCATGCTATCACTCATGGATGATTTCTCGGGATATAACAGATAAAGATTGCACCAGAAGACCAGCACAAAACTGCATTTACATGTCCTTGGGGCACCTACTACTAGTGCGTCATGCCATTCAGTCTAAAAAATGCTGGGGCAACATATCAGAGAGCCATGACAACGATCTTCCACGATATGATGCATACTATAATGGAAGACTACATTGATGACATTCTAGCAAAGTCTCTCAAAAGAGAAGGGCATCTAGCAGTACTAGACAAGATCTTTAACAGACTGGAGCAGTTCAATGTGCGACTTAATCCAAAAAAGTGTGTGTTCGAGGTTACATCAGGAAAACTACTGGGCTATATAGTATCTGCAAATGGTATCTAAGTTGATCCCGCTAAGGTGAAGGCCATAATGGAGATGCCACCTCCTAAAAATTTGACTCAATTGAGATCCCTATAGGGCAAACTACAGTATATTAGATTCATTTCCCAACTGGCAGATAAGTGCCACCCATTCTCTCATCTGCTACACAAAAATGTATCCTTCAAATGGAATGAGTCATGTGAGCAGGCTTTTCAATAGCTAAAGGAATACCTAATGAAGCCACCAGTATTAATGCCACCAATTCAGGGCAGGCCTCTATTACTATATATCTCAGCTACACCAATGGCTCTGGGAGCTCTCCTTGCTCAACAAAACTATGATGGAAAAGAACAGGCTATCTACTACATTAGTCAAACACTCGTCGGATATGAGTTGCAATACACACCAATAGAAAGAGCATGTCTAGCTATTGCATTTGCCTCGCAAAAATGGAGGCATTACATGCTATCACACTCTATTAAATTAGTGGCAAAGATTGACCCATTGAAATACTTACTCAACAAGGTTGCCTTAACAGGTAGATTATCAAAATGGGTCATGCTTCTCAGTGAGTTTGACATAGAATATGTGGATAGAAAAGCTATAAAAGGACAAGTGCTTGCAGATCAACTAGCAGAGGCACCTTTAACGGATGACAACCCCCTAAGCTTTGAATTTCCAAATGAGTCTATCTTCCACGTCAACATAGCAAACTGGAAAATGTACTTTGATGGCTCCTACACCCAGCATGGATCGGGGGCAGGGATCTTGTTGATCACACCTAATGGCAACACTATTCCCAAGTCATACAAATTAATGTTCCCTTGCACTAACAATGTAGCAAAATATGAGGCTCTGGTCATTGGTATCAAGCTAGCAGTTGAGTGGAACATCAAGGAACTTCAAGTCTATGGTGACTCACAACTGGTCATCAACCAAGTAAATGATGACTACCAAACAAAGGATGAGAAACCGATTCCTTATAAACGCATGGTAGATGACTTCAAGGAGTATTTCATCAAGATATCATTTGAACAGAGACCAAGGATCAAGAATAAAGCTGCAGACACCATGGCTACAATCGCATCTCTTCTCGACATTCCAGGCAATCAAACATGATATGAGTTCTTAGTAGAGCCAGTCTCCTATCCTGCTTATGACACTCCAGATTCCCATATCATATGCCACATCATAGAAACCAATTCCCCTCTCTATGGTAAAATATTTGCCTACCTAAAAGAGAATACACTCCTACCTGACCTCTCCCATAACCAGAAAAGAACCTTCATCTGGCAGGCATCTCGGTATGCCATTGTTGCTAACACCCTATATCGCTGAGGTCTCAATAGTACTCTCATTAGGTGTCTAGATAGAGAGGAATATCAAACTGCTCTAAACAAAATACATGATGGAATATGCGGGGCTCACTTTGGTGGCTCTACCCTAGCCAAGAAACTCATGTGCATGGGGTACTATTGGCCAACAATGGAACAAGATTCATATCAGTTTGTCAAAAAGTGCAGGCAGTGCCAAATACATGGGAACCTCATACATGCACCAACTCAAGAATTGAGACCTTTAACGACACCTTGGCCCTTTTGCCAATGGGGACTTGACCTTGTGGGAAAGATCCATCTACCCTCATCCAACAACCATAAATTCATCATAACTGCCACGGAGTATTTTACGAAGTGATTGAAGCCATTCCCCTCACCACCATCACAGGTAAACAAATCTCTTCATTCATCCTGAATTACCTCATCTGTAGATATGGAATTCCTTCATCCATTATCATAGATAATGGAAGACCATTAAAAAACTAGGATCTCCAAGAACTCTGTGAATGATTCAAGATCCAACACTGCTTTTCCACCCCGTACTATCCCCAAGGCAACGGTCAAGCTGAAGCATCCAACAGGACCATCTTGAAACTCCTCAAGAAGACTGTTAATAATGCTTGCTGTGATTGGCATATCCAACTCAATCCTGAGTTGTGAGCCTACAGAACCAGTATACACACTCCCATAGGTGCTACACCATACACCCTTGTCTTTGGCTTAGAAGCTATCCTCCCCATTGAGGTCAAATTACCATCTCTCAGGGTGTCATTGAAAGGTCTCATATCAGATGAAGAATACAAAGTCTCTAGACTGCAAGAGTTAGAACTACTAGAAGAAAGAAGGCAACAGGCCTTTAATCACCTGAAAGCATATCAGCAAAGAATGTCCATAAGCTACAATCATAAGGTAAAGCCCTGAGTCTTCCAAGTTGGTGACCTAGTTCTTAGAGAGAACCCTAGAAATCAGCCAGATAGAGAAAAGAAAGGAAAGTTCAAACCCAACTAGTTAGGTCCTTATGTTGTCATCACAGCCTATGGATAGGGGGCATATCAATTGGCCACATCTAAAGGTGAACTATTCAATGATCCTGTCAATAGCATGCATCTTCGCAAGTTCTATACCTGAAAACCCCGATGTAAGGGAGTCCTGAAAAAATCAAAAAAATTGAAAAAGAGATCAAAAATAGAACAAAAAAAATAAAAAAAATAGAAAAATGACAAAAGGATAGGTACCATGATGAAAACCTGGAAAACAGGCATCATGTGTACTGTTGGTAGCGTGTGCAAATAAAAGTAAGTGGTGAAAACCTGGTAAATAGGTGCTATCTACGACAAACCACTCCCTCCATCTATGTCGACTTCATTGACTCTTGTCTCCATCACACCGAACCAGTCCTTTGAATCTTTCTGAACTACACTGCCTCTGTGTTGTCACGTAGGCAAGGCCATTATCAATGTGCCCCCAAGGCTCCGCTTCCTTGTCCATCTCATATCTTGTCATCTATCCTCTAGTCCATCCATGGTCCAAGCCTCGAACTACGTCGCATCTGAGCTATCGCGTAGGCAAGGCCATTATCCATGTGCCCCTGAGGCTCCACTGTCCCATCAGTCCCATATCTGGTATTTCTATCCAAGTCCATACCACTTCTGTAGATCCACCATCACCTAGGTCTTAGGTCCATCAAGGTTCACCCCAAACTACGTTGCCTCTGCGTCGTCACGTAGGCAAGGCCATTTAACAATGAGCCCCTGAGGCACTAGGTTAGTCCCTTAGGGTCTGTCTCTCCAGATCTGTCATCATCTCACCCATAATAAGTCAATCCTGATCTAAACTAGGGGCAACTCCTTGACCTAGTTGCGGATTTGGATTCTTGAATGCCATCATTTTGATAAGCAAATACCAATAAAGGATTGCGATACTTTCACTAGAAACCTAGAAAAAAGTTCTCGACACATAACATCAACCTGTCCAAAACAACAACAAAGTAGAACATCATATCAAAACACTCAAAACAAATCTATCTCAATTATGGCAAAAAGACACATCTAATGTAAGAATTTTTTGTCAACAAGTTAACTTACAAGGTCTTGAATTTTCGTCAATTATGTCTTCCTATGCTACTCAAGGATGCCAACAGCTAGAGATGCTATGATGGGGACATAATTTTTCTTTGTCTGCTGATCCAACTTTAGTAATGTGACGACTTTTGTCTAACAACGTGATCGGCAAAAGATCAAGGATTCTGAGGTCTAAACATGAAAAGGGGAAATCCTTGTCTACTTAAATGCAAGACGTACTCAGGTCATCTAGATTCAACTTTGGCTAGATGCTTGTATCAACTTGCTATATCAAAATCTAGGTAAGCAATACTCAGGTCATCTCAGTCTAGCTATACCTAGATGCTTGTATTCTCTTACCACATTTCAAAAAAATGAAAAATACCACAAAGTGCCCGATGATGAAAGCAAAAAACTTGCAAAGATGACAAATCCATATCCGCATCCGTCTCATATCCAGCAACTCCATATAACACACACAATAACACAAACCCTGCAATATATCAAAACGAAAGTCAGTATTTCTCCATGTCTTCTTCTATTCCGCTCATCTATATCATCCCTGTGTCGATTAAGTACATCTGGACATATCAAGCACACAACATATCAGTTGCATATCACATCACATGAGATAGTCATTCGCATGATTACATCATTTGCATACATCATAAGTCCATGAGATTAATTTCCATACATTTTAAATCATCCATATACATTGTGCATCCATACATCATATCAAAAGAAAATAAAAAACATAGGTCACATACATATCAAACTGAATAACCATATCCATATACATTAGCATTTGCATAACTCACAAGCATTCTAAAACATCCATCTAGTATGCATCACATATAAAACATCATAAAATAGCATGCATCCATAGCATACAAACATCCACGCATCACACATATAGCCCATACATATAGATCAAGGAAACAACAACATCATCACATAAACACATGTCCAAGTGTACAACATATCAAAATCTCTGTCCAATCCCAAAGCCATATCATAAATGTATACAACATATAAATGGTGATACATGTCTTAGAAAATAATAAGTACATATATTGGCTATCTCAATCATCTGTCAAAAATGTGCTACAATGTGATCAAAAACTGGAACAAGTATCTAGGTCTGTCTAACCCTACTGTCCTGGAACACTGCTCCTAGCACTGGCCTCTCCTCTATCCACCCCTAACGGCAGTGGGCCCCTCACTGAGCCCATAGACCGAGACCCACCTGCTCTCTGCGCTGCCTCTGACTGGCTCCGAAAGCTCACGGCTCTTTGACTCACTGGCACAACACCATGATATAAGCCCCGATAATACTAAGTCTGTGCCTGAACTCTAGTCAGATCACTCTGCAACTATGCTACCTGGGCCTGAGACTACTACACCTGTGCCACCAAGAAGTTGGAGGTCTCATCGGTACCCATAGCCATCAAGCCTGCATCCCACTCTGCTCTCATAGCCTGCATACTAGCTAAGGCTCCATCTCTCTCCCTGCTCAACTTGGATATCCAAGTTGCATCTGCATCTCGCCGTGACTCTGCAACTCTCAGATGAACCCTTGGCTACCTAATCTGGGTCTGTAAAGAAACCAGAACTTGCTACTGCACATCAAGCTATGGAGCCTACTCAACCTGTGCCACCTGCTATGTTGGCACCTGCTGAGGTGGTGGCATCTACCTTTGTGCTATCTCTGGCTGCACTGGCACTTGGACCTTTGCCTATCTCACTTCTTGCTGCCCCACGAGCCCCTCTCCGACTCTCTGCCTCTATCTTTGTCTCCCCTTATCTCCATGATCTCTCCTCCTCCTCTGCCGTCCACCCCTCCCCCTGCCACCTCTACCCCCTCCGTCTGAGTCACCCTCATCTATATGAGGAGCTACCTCCCCAGGACTTGAGTAGCATGGAAACGGATGTGTTGCAAGCCATTCCTCATAGTCTAGCATCATGCCAACATCTACTATGTCTCTCCACATCGACCAGGCTGCATAGGGAATCTGTTGAAAATTGGCCAATGCCTCCTCATAAGATGCCACAGGACCCCACCTATACCGCTCGGCGTATGTCCTGGCAAAGCGTGCCTCACCTTGCGGTTTGCCCTAAACACGGCCGAACTATCTCTGAACTCAGCTGACAATCTAGCGCTCCAAAATATATCGAGTTCAGCCGATAAGCCATCTCATTTGGAAGCAATAAGGCAGCTCAGCTGCCTCGTCATCCCATACTTCGCAGTTAATGTATGGCCGCTAGACCACTACATCTACCCCAACAAAGGCATGCCTCCAGTACTCAAGCCTCCCCAGCCTGTGCTAGGAAATCACACCTGCATAACCGTAACAATAAGGCTCACCCCTTTGCCTATGAAATATGTAGATCAGCCGTGTGATAGCAATGTGCTCCCACAACGAAAACTGTAAGAGAGACCCGCCTATGGCTAAACTAGAGCCTCGGTGGTACACTACCTGATGCATGTCTCTGTATAGGTGTGTGAGCACGCACACACCCCACGCATACTGAGTCCCGTCGACAATCATACTCTCCAACATCCATCCCCAGCCAATGGGGAAGCCACGTGCTCTCCTATCGGGGCATACTACGCTAATGATCAGTCCAGCAACTATGCTTGGGAAGTAGTCATAACAGTCATGCATGTCTTGCCACGAGATCTCCTCCCCTGCCAACATGGGATCATCAAAAACCCATCTGCACTCCTCCAGTCCAGCGCCACACTGTGACTCATACTTAACCAACTCTCCCTGAATAGGGAGGTGCAGAATCTGATAAACATCCTCCAGAGTAATGGCCATCTCTCCCGTCGAAAAATGGAAGGTCCCATCCTCACTGTGGAATCGCTCCACGGTAGCAGTCACCATCGCCTGATTCATGAAAACCTCGGGCATGAAGAGCACATGATACAAACCCATTACACCTAGCGCCTCCTGCTCCATCTCGGTCAGCATATACCGCTACAACAACAGCAACGGGAACAACTCTCGTGATGTCAGAATGTCCTGAATATCCTCCTGCAACCAAGAAACGCATACCGTTAGTGAAGTCTAAATCCATATCGAAAACCTACTCCAAGAAATCAAGCTATCCTATCATTGGCTCAACATATCAAATTAATCAAAACAGCATATCATCTCTCGACTAGATTCTCAGCAATCTCAGAGATTGCTAATCAATTGACGCATCGATCAAGATGCCAATTGGGTTAATTTTGTTAAGTCAACTAATTTGCATAAAAGCACAAATACGCCAACCCCAGCGGTAAATGCACCATTTCCCTATCATTGGCTTAACATATCAAATTAATCAAAATAGCATATCATCTCTCGACTAGATTCACAGCAATCTTAGAGATCGCTAATCAATTGACGCATCAATCAGGATGCCAATTAGGTTAATTTTGTTAAGTCAACTAATTTACCTAAAGTGTAAATGCACCAATCCAGGTGACAAATGCACAATTTCATATCAAAAGCACAACTTCACCATGAATGCGCCACTTCCTGACGCGTATGCGCCATTCTGGCATATGCGTAACGTATTATAGCAAATGCGCAAATCAACAACATATGTGCCATTTCATAGAACACATGCGCAACACAAACATATGTGCCAATTCACAGCACATATGCGCAACTTCGGGACAAATGCGCAAATTAAACACTCAAATGCGCAAAAAGAACGAATGCGCACATTCATGACTCATATGCGCAAACCAAACAAATGCGCCATTTTGCAGCATAAATGCGCAGTTTCGCAACATATGCGTAATTTAGGAGAGCATATGTGCAAAACTAAGGTTATTGCGCATTTGTCCTAGATGGTTTTCCTAGCCATTAATACGCACAAAAGTTGACTTTCGACAAGTTTTGAAGAACAACATACCGGGGGTCCTGCCTCTGCTGGCTGATTGAACCATCGAATCCGCTCAAACCGATGCTGCTCACGCGGAATATCTACCTCTCTGGCTACCATGATCTCCTAAGCTCTCCAGAAGACAAATCAACTATGGACAAGTGTTCAAATGAATAGGTGGTGTGGACCCAACCCCTATATATAGAAAGTGACCCATATATGACTGTATGATTCTCTTACTACTTCCCATGGCTGTTTCTCTGAAACATACCCCATTTTTCTCCATCCTAACCCATTTCTTCACCTTCTTCTTCGTGAGATTGTCTGTCTCATGCCCCACTATCTTCCTCCCATCCAATCTCTCGAGGGGGCATCCTGTCGTTAAACTTGTACCAGGGGCAAAAACTAGGGCATGTATCACTATTGAAAATTCTTATTCTTTGAAACAACGTGATAAAACACATTACTTCAAAGAGGGGCAAAATGTATACACTAAAATTGGCTTGGGTCAAATTAAGTAAATATTTTAATATTTATCTTAATTCCTATTTTCTTCTATCAATTAAACAAATATTATAAATTTATTTAATTGGCTCATCATCCCATAATTAAATAAAATGATTTAATTTAATTAAAATCCTTAATTTCTTCTAATGTCTAAAATCCTAAAATCCACCTCATCAATCCACCTCATCTTTTCCACCTCACCATGTTGCACATGTAATTAAATATTCTTAATATTTAATTAGCTAATATCCTCCATTTTCCAAAATAAATCTTTAAATCAATTATCCTTCACAAATTGAATATTTAATTCAATGTTCCCCACTAGCCTTCACCCATTGAATATTTTAATTCAATGTTTCCCACTAGCCTTCACCCATTGAATATTTTATTCAATGTTCCCCACTAGCCTTCACCCTTTGAATATTTAATTCAATGTTCCCCACTATCCTCCACTATTGAATTCTTAATTCAATTGTCATAACCCACTATCCTCCACTATTGAATTCTTAATTCAATTGTCATAATCCACTAGGAATAAAAGATTCACTTTTATTCCTAGCCATTGATCTCTTCTTTTGATCCTCACCCTCCATTCTATTTTCAAAAAATCTATAAATAGAACCCTCTTCTAAGCTATTAGAGAGGAACTTCATTTGCACAATCACTATACCCAAAATTCTCTCATCTTCTCTTCCCAATTCCATTCTTAAGGATCCTCCATTATTGTGTGTTGAAGCTCTCATTTAACACAAACAAGTATTCTAAGCCATTCTTCCTTTGTCATCTTCAAACAAGCAAGCAAGCAAGAAAGCTTCTGAGGGCTTCTCAAATCAAGATCAAAGCAAGATAGGCAACAATGGAAAATGACAGGCAAAAAAGGGTTGTAAGTATGTTCTTACTCATCTTGTTTTGATTCCTCTTTGCCTTCACATTCTATTGGTGTTTGGGTTTATGTTTTCATGTATTTGACTAACACACGTTCTCCCCCTCACAGTTTTAATTTAATTGTTTTATTTGGTTGCTAGTTGTTCTGATGCTCATAACACACCCCATTTTACTTCTTAGCAAAATGAGGACCCCTGTTGTGGCTGTCTTTTTGCTTGTGTGTGGTTTTGCTTGGTCGTAAAGGGAAAAGGGAGTGAAAGGTACAAACCTTGTTGAAAATAAAGAAAAATAGTATTAAGTACCAGGGCAGAATATAGATGAATTCCTTGTCAAAAATGAGTAAGGGTTGCTTTTTGAACCATTTTAAAATTCCCAATATTTTGCAAGATATGTGTGTTTTCATAAAATGTACTATGGGAGGGTTTGTATGTTGCATATACAAAGTTGTTTGTATATCAAGTCATTATATGATTCGCATAAGGGAGTTGTTAGGTTTCTTACATCATTATACTTGTATGCATTTCGCTAACGCTTTATCCTTACATACATGTCGGGCCCAACAGAGTTCAGAGTTTAAATAAATAATCAGTTAAGTCCATTGATTGCATTTTAAGTTTGTATGTTTGGTGAAAGGGAAACATACAAGATGATATACAAAGTTATATGCAGGTCATGGAACTGAAATGATTATGAAAGGAGGTTTTATTGTTGTATGTTTCGTGAATTGTATGTATGTTTCAGGTTATACATTTCAATATACATACAATGCAGAATTTAGGAAAGGTTAAAATCTGGTTAAAATGATGCATCATGACTTAAAGTATATTAAAAGATGCATTGCACTTTATACATGTCGTGTAGCCGAAAAATAAGTAAACTATGGTTTATAAAAAGGGTAAGTCTGAAAGGAAATACAAATGATTTTGTATGTATTTGCACTTGTATCTAAGGGTTTTGATACAAGTATTGTTGTATCGCGGAGATACAAGGGGGAAAGTAGTGTAGGCTCCACCACTTGCACATCAGGCTTGTATAATAACAATGTATATCTTCGATATACAAGCCGAGATTCAAGCTGAGATACAAGTTAAAAGATGCAAGTTAGAGATACAAGCCAGATGTGAAATAGAAGTTCAATATAAAAAAGTCTTTGTATGTTTAAATGCTTGTATGTTTATGATATACATATTCAAGATACAAAGGAATAAAAAGCATCATGAGACATAAAAGGTAAAGAGAGGGGTATGCAGGAAAGGTATAAATTGACGAAATCGACGTTAATTTTAAAATCCATTTTTTAAACTTATGTCTATTGGCAGGTATGTAGGTATATGAAAAGTGACAAAGTGGCGATGGCATCTCAGAAGGTGAAGTCTACATAGGAAAAGGAAAAATTTACAAAGGATACAGGGGGAATATACAAGCATGGTATTATAGGGGCACGATGGTAGGAAAATACAAAGGCAAAGTAAATTGGACGGGAAGGACCAATGCTAAGATCGTCGAGTGGAGGAAATATTTGAAGTTTCAGGATTCCAAAGGGCATCTTTACACTCAATATAGAATATGCTTCTCAAATATTTTTGGCAGGATTTGTTTTCCACCGTTGATGTTGCACTTGAGATATAGACCATTGATTGACCAGGTTTTGTAACTGTATTGGGGATAATCAAATCTATATATTAAGCCCCTTTACTTTGTAATGACACATAGGAATACACGGAGGTTTCAAAAGTGAAGAGAGTATGCAAGAAAGGTGACTAAAGCATAGTGCCTTGAGCATAGCTAATAGTAGAAATTTGCCAATTGTTTACATTGAGGAGTGCATAGAGTTTCTAGTCTCTTTGATGTATCTGTGAAAGTGTCTGTAAGTGTTTACTGCTATAATTCAAAGGATTTGAAGTCATCAACATTGTAAATTTGAAATGACTATCTTATGTTAGTAAATACAAACATCATTTTTTTTGCATCTATCTTCTAAGTGTGAATTGATGCAAGTATTCTCAAACATATTTTTTTCCTTGAAGATTGCAATTTTGTATGTAAATTCATGAAAATGCTTAGGATTTATGTATGAGGATTTATTTGCTTTGAATTGATCAGCATAAACAGATTTATATGCATCAGTAGTAGAAAACTGTATGTGGATGAAAACTAGTTTTCTAACCTTTTTTCTTTCTAACTTTTCCAAAAACAATCTTTAACTAATTAGCTAAAATGCAGTTATCTAAAGGAAGTTGTTAAAAATCCTATTAAACACATGGAAATACTAAAGATTTTTGATGATTTTTCATAAAGTTTGAATAATCAAGTTTGTTTCGGTAAAATTCATGTAAAGTTTGACTTGAAAGTTATAAATAGTTGCAAAGGATCATTGAATTGAGAGTTATTTTGAGATATTTGCACATGGGAAATGACAATTGTCAGTAGCATCACCTTAAATCAAGTAAGGCCCCTTGCATATTATAGCTTCACATTGACCTTCTGAATTATCTACAAGGTCAAGACCTAACCATACAAAAACGTGGGATTAAGTAATCTTAATTAATTTCTTCATATCTTTCAAGACAGTTAGGTTCATTTTGTGAATTTTAACTTTTGTTATGAATGTGTAAAAACAATTATCAATGGGGGTCATTTGTGCTTATTCAGGAGGCCATTGATAGTCTTGGAAACTAGGTGTAATGGTAGGATATGTAGACAAAAGATCTCAAGGTGGACTCAAAGATGCAGACATTTGATCTTGTTACCAAGGTTGACTTGTGCTCACTTGATTTATATACAGAAGGCCATTTGGAATTGCATATTTTTCTTGTGAAATCACTTGATTGCCTAGTGGATGGGCTTGGTAGTGCATTGGAATGGTGGCATGAGGGATTGGATAAGCTTGAGGTGGATGTTCATAGGTTTATGTGGCATTGACTTGGTGGATAGGTGGATTAGGTTGATAGGAAGTGGATGGATATGACATGTGGCAAGATGGATTAGTTTGGTATGAAGTGGATGGATATGACATGTGGCAAGATGGATTAGGTTGGGAGTGAATGGTTAAGGATTGATGTGCTTATCGAGCTTGACCAGTGGCTAAAAGGTGTTGAACTTGGGTTATGAGGTATTGCAGATGAGGTGATTGGCTTGCTTAGGGTTGAGCTTTTTGGATGAAGAATTATAATTTTTCAATGGCATCTTGGTTTAGGGGTGGTGAACCTTGATAAAGATTTTGGAGGAATCTTTGGAATTTGATTTCTAGGTCTTCTGGTGTAAACATGTTATCACCCAAGTGTTTGTCTTAAGTCCTTTTAGCAAGTGCTCATTTAGGGATTTATGATGATGTGGTGGAAGTGATTTGGCTAGGATAGGGATGTGACTAGGGTAAGTTTAGGATGGTTTGAATGAGTTGGCTATGAAGGGTTGGATGATGACTAGGCTATGTTTTAGGGTTAGTTTAGATGACTTGGATAAGCTTGGATGATTATGATATGACAAGATTGGATGACTTGGGTATGGTTAGGGTTGACTAGGATGAAAGTGATGGCTTGGATAAGTTTAGGGTGATTAGGATGATGACAAGGATGACTAGGGTGAAAATTATTGGATTTATATGTTGTTGGAGGAATGTGTAGGATGACTTGTCTTTATGTGTTTTATGTTTGTAGCTTGATGTGGCAATATTCAAATGAATGATTATACATATACACAAATGAATCACTCACGCAAGACACATAAGAAATTTTTGACTTTGAAAATGAAATGTGATGATTAGTAAGCAAGCACTTCAAAACACATTAACAAGCCTAATGTCTAGTCAAATGGGTATGGCCAATTAGATCTTAGGCTAGTTTACACAAGGTTGACTATGGAATTGAAAGCAAAATCCTACCACACAGCTGGGAGAAAGGGGTAACCCACCCTTCACCTTCACTTCCCAAAGGTATAAAGTTCTTTGGGGCTTAGCCAAGAGTGACAAGATTTACAACTCTCAATGAGGGTGTCTTTCGATTCAGCCTCAGTTGAGGTCAGCCCTTGGAGTGGTGTGTCTCCAAGCAGTCCTCCTAGATAGGGTATGATAAAAGCAAACCAAGTGAGATGTTTCTGATCTCCAAGGTCACCTTGTGGTGTGAGGAGAGAGCATACACATGTCACCTTGATTCACACTCACAATCGTTAATTTCCCCTTTAGAAACAGAATGTATGGAAGACAATTCAAACACTTGTTCTTTTTAGAACCAAATCCAAATGTGATGGAAGACACTTGTTCATTTTAATCCAACTTTTGATGTGTTTGTACAAGCAATGTTCATTTTAAGCCTAAAAGCTAAATGTGTGATCAAACAATGATTAAGAGATGAAAGATTAGAATGAATGTACCTAGTTATTTTCACTTTCCACTTGGTATTGTGACTGATCGAAATGCTACTACAGCTCCTTTGATTCACCTCAAGCCACCAAATTGAAAAGGAAACAAGTAAACATGCAAAGAAGATGATTATTCAAAAAGAGAAATATGATAAAAATCTGATGAAAATTATCTTGTATAGCTGAATGGATTGCATATACATAAAGGTCAGAAGATTCTAAGCAATTTGAAATTTTTTTTTGTTGAAAACTGATCAAAATTGCTCAAGTTATGCTCAAATGAAGTTTGCAATGAAGCTAAACTTTGACTGATAAAAAAGCCTAAAAAATAGTATAGTCACCTAATAAAAGTGGTACACTAAGAAGGTTGTCCTCCCAGATTTCCAGTGAGTCCAATTTTGTGTGATTTTGCCTCTGTATGTGAAAGTTATGCAGGTTTGAAAAAAATAGCCTCCTTTAGCATGTAGGGGCAAAAAGATAACCTTGGCAGTTTAATGTTAGCCTCTGACGGTCAAGATTTCACTGATCACATGTGAATGGTTCCTCCCAAAAGTTAAGGTTTTGAAACTGGTGGTTTAGGTTAGCTCCTGGTTTGTCATATGACTAGGGGCGAAGCCTTCACAAAAATAAAAAGGAATTTAAGCCCTCCTCTACCCACGATCACAAATGTGACTGGGCAAATACCCCATAGACCACCTACAAATACCAACAAAAGGTTAATCATTTGATTTATGGTTGATTGGAAATATGCTAAGGTTTTAAGTAGATATCAGTCAAAGTTTTAGGGTTGATGTATCAAGGAGACCGTCGCCTGATTGTTTTTTACCGCTATTTTAGTTGTAGTTAGAGCTTTCCATAGATGATAACGGCTTGTGATCATTAACAACTAAATCTTTGAGGGTCTACAGTAGATGTCTTAGGGTCTACAATAGGTATAACTATGGTAATGATGGCTAAATGGTGATGGCAATTAGGGTGTTGACTACCACAAGGATGGGATACAATGGCGGGGACCAAATGAAACAAGGTGGTGACAGAGGATTGTATAGAGGTGATGATAATAGTCTTAATGTCGATGGAGAATATCATACATGTAGAGAGTGTTAGAGGAAGGGTAGCTCAGTGAATGGTTTTGGGTGAACAGTTAATAGAAACCATTGGTGGTTTCAATGTTTGAACCAAAGGATTGGCATTAGCGCTGGTAGTTGGGCTACAACCAACGAATGAAGGAAGACTGCAATGGTGATTTGGTAGGTGGCAGCTTAAGGATCAAGTCAACTAAGACCATCTACCAAGTGATGACAGAGATGAACGAAGGCAACAACTATAAGTCGAGATGGTGATAAGATGGTTTATAGGTGACAATGGTGTGGCTGCCACCAACGATCAAGGGAGAGTGGCGATCCAAATCAAAGTGTTGACCAATGACTATAGGGTGGCGAACAATGGTGGCGACCTGCAACCTTAATAGCCATGGATTTGAAAGTGGTAGCGACGTGATAGATCAGGTGGTGAGAGGATGTAAATGGTGGGTGATAAGGATCTTCAATGGTGATGACAAGTTGTTAATGGCAGTGGAGACCTTGTGATAGGAGTGGCATCAGGAAGCAACAAATGTGGCTTAACAAGATGTCAACCAAAAGATCCAGGCAGTGGTTTATGATTTAGACGATGGCGAAGGTGGATAAAACTAGTAATGACGGAAGATCTGAGGGTTTGGATAAGTCAAAATTGATGATGACCGAGGCTATGGAAGTGGTGGTGGTTTGAAGGTGGCAACAGTTGTGCGGCAACGAAGGATAATCTTTTGCAGCAACAACTGATCTAAAAGCCATGACAGTTAATATAAAGAATAGCACTAGGAAGCATGGCAATCTAAGATTTTAACAGTGGAAACTTTAGCCCTGCAATAGATAGAGGTGAGGATCAGGTCAAGAATTGAAGGCAACTATGTATAACCCTAGCAAATCGACTATGGTTTTAAGATCTGCCAATAAACATGAATCCTCAACACAAGACCTGCAACTATACAAACTTAAAACCCTGCAATAGATTGAAATAAAATCCTATGACACACAACACAGACAAAATCTATTTGTGCAAGAAGATGTTAAACAAGTCCATACGGATCTGTACGGATCGTACGATACAATCTACAAAACTAAAAAAAAATTAATTTTTTTTTCAAAAATTTTAGTCACCAAAACCTATCAAGTTTACAATCAAAAAATTTAGAAACAGTGTCTTGATCACGATAGTGGGATCAGTTTTCACCTAGGATGCAACCTACAACAATTTACCCCCCAAATTTGCAAATCTTGACAAAAGTAGGGTTAGAGAGATGAAATTTTTCTCAACAAAAACATGTAAAAATGAAAGATTGATGTTCCAAGAGATCTGAACTTCACAAAAACAACTCAAACAAAAGGGTTAATCAGGGATGTGGGTCCCACCGGGTGTGCCAAAATGTATATCAAAAAATTTGGATTTACAAATGGAAATGATCAAATAATGAAATGCATAACTTAAACCCAAATCATTCAATACCTCAAAGATGCAAGATGAGATTGATTGATTGATCGCTTTATTGTGTTGATTACTCAAATATGCAGCATAACATTGATAGGAAGATAGATGATAGATGATTGATGGAAGCTAGATGCAAGCTAGATAGGTTGAAGATGGATTGTGATGAAAATTTGATAGAATGAGGTTGCATGAAAAGAATCCCCTTTTCATGGCTCAAGAGAGGCTTGCTTTATACGATTGGCTTGGTTCAAATGAATGGCTAGGATCAATTAGGGTTTAGGATGAAATGGATGGATAGGATTAAGTTAGGTTTCCTTGTACATTAAGAAATTGTAGTCAATTGACATGTGTCAAAGGAAATAGGTCTCATGTGTGATTATGTACACAAAAAGTACATGTGATTGTGTACATAAAAAGTATTTTAAATGAGTTGTACTACAACACATGATTAAGGGGAAATGGACAAGTGTCAAGGTGAGATGAAAGGTCATGTGACTTAATTCAAATTAAATCTTTGAATTAGTTGGGATATAGTTGGAAAATTAATTAAATAAATAAGATTGTATTTAATTAATTGGGTAGATGAATAGGATGGGATAAGTGATGATGTGGAAATTAATTAAATAAATAAAATTTAATTAATTAATTTGGATGATGGGATTAGGGAATATAGGATGGGAATTAGGACAAAATGGCTTGTGATGTCTAGGATAATGTTTTAACAAGGTGTTGCAAGACATACACAAATTTGAGAAAAATTTGGGTGTCTACACCACTTGTCATCAATATCCAGGGAAAGGATTTGATCATCAGGGAATGATTCTTGATTTAGAATAGACAATGGTAAAGGAGCTTCAGCTAAATGGTTGGTCAATGCTTAACCCTTGATTGCCTTTTGAGAGAAAAACTTAAGATCAAATTCCATTAATAACATAACCCACTTTTCTAAGCATCTTGAAAGATTTATTATACCAAAGAGATTCTTCAATAAATCAAATTTTATAATTACATTAATTTTGGCATTTAGGAGATAATGTCTCAATTTTTTTTGTTGCAAATACAAGAGTGAGGCACTACTTTTCTCTTGCAGAATATCACACTTCATAATCAAGTAAGGTTCATCTGATATAATATGCAACATGTTCTTTTTCATCATTATCATTTTGTGCTAACAATGCTACAAGAGCATTATGAGATGTAGATGTGTAGAGAATAAAGGGTCATTTAGAGATGGTAGATTGTAATATAGGAGGATTAGCCAAGTAGTGTTTTAGATCATCAAAAAAATTTAGCAATCTATTGATGATAATGTTAGTCAAAACAACAAGAGTTAAAATTCACAAAGAACTTTGTCCTATCTTGAAGAATATGAAGAATATTTATAAAATAGTTCTCAATTCCAAGTCTATGGTAATCAGGTCATGATTGTCTTGGACTCACTCAAGGTTCAATGTGAATTTGTTTGTTCAAGGGGCCTTATGTGATTTAAATGTTCATTACTGGAAATTGACACTAGTTCTTTACAAATAACCTCAAATACTTCTAAAGATGTCAATCTATTGTGAATATTTATAACTTTCAATTTAAACTTTGCATAAATTTAACAAAAACAGACTTCATATTTCAAACTTTATGAAAATCCTTAAAGGTCTTTAGCATTTCCATGTATTTACTAGAATCTTTAACAATTTCCTTTAGATGACTACATTTTAGCTATTTATTTAAACTATTGGTATAGAAAGATAAAAGATAAGGTTTAGAAACATGATCTTAAACAAATATGATGCTCCACTACTCATGTGGACAAATCCTGATAATTTTGGATAATTCAGAAATACATAAATTCTTATATGCTAATCCATATCATTTCACAAATTAACATATAGAATTGTAATCTTCAAGGAAATATATCAAAAGAACACATAAATTGAATAACACTCTAGAATAGATGCAGAAATTCAATGTTTGTATTTACTGATATATGCTAGTCATTTCACATTTACAATATTTCATGACTTTAACTTTCTGAATACCTCAACAAAATCACTAGAACTTACAAATGTTTTTACAAATTTAGTAAGGAAAGAGGATGTTCCACATATTCTTTGCTACAGACATAGAAAAAATGCTAACTCCACTTACTATGCTCAAAGTATTTTCCACAAATCACTTCTCTTGCAAATTCTCCAGTAACTTTTCTATATCAGTTGTGTGTGTTAAAATATGACTATCAAAGATCTTTATATAGACTACAATCCATCTATTATGGTTACAAAATTACCAATAGTCCAATAATGCCAGCTGTCACTCCCAAAAATATCTTAGAAGAATATTCCTTTCTAAGTGCAAAGATGCCTTTTGGAATCTTTTGAAATATTTGACTTTACGTTGACCATTCACTAGTACAAAATCACAAATAGTGAACAAGCACCCTAATCACTATCCCTGGTGTCCTCTGTCTACATATGCCCCTTCTTCTTTATCATGTAATGTGTGAATCTTTCAGTTATGGTAGATATGGATGCATGACTTGTTCTTTGAGAAGCATCCCAGGTGTACTACTGCATCTCCACACTTGTCTTCAATATTTGTGCTCTATTTTCTCTTTCTTCTCTTCTCTTATGATACTTCCTAATATTACCGCTCAATTCCATCATCCTTTCCATTACTTCTTCATCTAATTGGTTCATAGGATCTTCGATGTGTGGTTGGAAGCGGTTCCTAAATTCCTTTATAGCTGTGTCTACAACAAATACCTAAACTTGAGGACATGGATGCTTAACCAGATGTTCAAATATATTTACATGTTTCTTTAACAAATCTTGAATAGTCCTCTCTAATTCCTACACATTAACAAGATAGGGTCTAAGTATACTCTCTTCAAACTTCAGCTCCATCTTCATTTTAGGGATTTGAAACATAACTTGTAGAGTTATGACACCCTCATTTACTAAGGACTATGTATGTCCTTCTAAAGGATTAAGTTTCTTCAACTCATCCCTATTTTGCTTTATTCTTGCTTGGTATCTCTATACTATATTAATACAATTATTCCTCTCAGTCAATGTAACATTCTAATTGCTAATTACAATTTTTATTACTTCCTCTCCTTTATGAATAAATGCCTTGATAAAGTCCTCCAACATGTTAGCTTCATGCTTCTTATTTTCTATTTCCCCAATCTATTCTTTGGATAAAAAAGTCAAATCAGAAGATAACTTTGGTATACTTTGTGTAAGATCAAATATCCCTTGAATGAATTGTTGATATTGGGCAATTTGCCCCTTTAAATCTTTCATTTTTTGCTTATCTCTTCTCATTCTATTGGCAGTGAATTTAGTCATTTCTTGTAATTCTTCAATATGTTGTTCTCAGTTCACATGGCCAATACCCATACTAATAACATTATATTCTTCAACACTTATTTCTCTTTTTTTATTATCATCTTAAGGGATTGCCATTTGTATAGTTCTAGCACCAGAGGGACCCCCCTTATGGCCGACATGGTTCTAGCCTTTCTTTTGCCTCTCTTTGCAACCTCATTAGTAAACAAACTTTTAATATCAATCGGTACCACTTGGATTGTTGACTCTTGTCTTACTTTAGATTCTAGCCAAGATGGCACCTCTTTATCAAGATTTGCATTTGTAGCTTTCTCATTAACTACCTCCTCCTGAGCCCCTTCTGTGATTACTTCTTCTTGTTCTTGCTCCTGTAGTTTCTCATGTTGTTGTTGTGGGGGAAATTGTTGAGGAAGTGGTTGTTGTCCCTGTTGGACATTGTCTACATTATGTTGTTCTCCACCATGGGGTACTTCAAGATTAGAAACCTCAAGTGGTGTACCTTGTCTTTCATCATCTCCTTGCTCCTCCATCCTATTTGTAGACATATTTTCCTGATTAACCTCTCCTTGAACATCTTGTACCTTTCCCATGTTGGTACTCTCTTTTTTTTCTATTTTGTTTCTCAGTATCTCTTTAGTAGCTTCTTTAACTTCTTCCATAATGTTCTTTGGCACTAAGTTCTCAAAAGGATCAACTATTTTAATATTTTGTATTGATGGGGTAACAACCTATTGTGATACCTGATATCCAATACACCTAGCATAAGAGATGACTTAGGTATTTGCCTATCTTCTTCTTCTTCTTCACTACTCATCTCAAAGTTGTCATCACTACCTTCATCTTCCACATCTTAAATTTTATCTACATCCACTACCTCTAGATTTTCATTAGTGGATTCTTGGGCCTTGGATGTCTTTTCTATCATCTCTTTGGTCATTTCTTGTTTGTCCAGTATAAACCCCTATATTTTCTCTTGTTGGTTTGTTCTATAACTATGGGTGTTTGCTGAGATAACAGTGGCATTTGGACAATTGGGTCTTGTTACATATTAGTAGGTGATTGATCAAGAGTCTAGCCTACTGGCTCATTTGTAGTTGATGCTTCTCCTTATGTAGATGTGACAACTTTTGAAGCAATTGACATAGTCACCCCTAGTGCATGAAAGGAAGCTAGGTGTGCAGAAATCACTTCCGACACTAATCTAATGAGGAGAGATGAGTGAAAATTATTTTTAACCTTTACAATTATAGTGTTATTAACCCAACAACAGATATATTGTAGCAATACACAACACAAGAATGTAAGATAGAAGAAGAGAGAGACAAAATATAACGTGGGGAAAACCCTTACGGGTGAAAAACCCCACTCCACAACTTGCACAATGTATTATCTAAACAACATGGTTTACAACACACTTGCAATGCATGTATTTATAGGAGTCTTTGACACTCGTATCTAGAGACAATCTGATAGCATAACAGTACTTGTCAATCACATAATACTTCTCTCAAAAGCACTTGTTTATATATAAGTTACAAGGAAAAAATGAGCCTATCTTGAGATGGGTGTCCAACATGGCCTCATGGCCCAAAATCCATGCCTAGGAACACTTGTCCACCACTATAGAATGTTCATGACACTTGTCATATCACCCCATCCCAGAGAAGTCACCTATTCCCAAGTTGGACAATGACAGATACTCTTACGACTCTTACGACTGTCATAGAATCCATCATAGCTATCATATATTATAGTTGTAAGAGAATCTATCATACACAGGCTAAAAATAGCATATTCTCTTACAACTTGTCATAACCCTCCTTGGGCCACCCAAAGATGCCTTCTTCCAAGATGCCTTGTGACACATGTCTTCACCTGTCATAGAATCTTCCATTTACAACTCTTACGTGTCATAGATTTGTCATAGGAATCTGTCATAACCATTTCGGTCAATATTCCCTTACACACTATCCAAGATGTTGACACATGAAAAAATATTCCTAACACTAAGTGGGATGCCTATCTCCTCATGTGAGGACAAATTTACATGTGGTCACCTTCCACATAGGATGACACATCACCCTGCCAAATCCCACAAGATGACAATAAGGATTTGTATCCTAATTACAATAATAAGCAATAAATAAATAAATACAATGAAATAATACAAGGAATTACCAAGTTTGAGACACCTTAATTCCCAACATTCTCCCACTTCTCGAACACCTTATAAGAGCCAATGGAAATAACATTATTTAACTACTATAGGCTGAGAGGCCCATAGACTCTGGACACAATCTGAACTTCTCTATGCCCACTAGTTTTGTCAATGCATCTGCAACATTCTTCAAAGTTTCTTTCTTCTCCAAATTCACCTTCCCATCCTCTACCATGTCTTGCATGAAGTGAAACTATACATCAATATGCTTTGTTCTGGCATGGAAAGTTAGATTCTTTGCTAGGCAAATCACACTCTGACTATCACAACAAATCAAAATCTGTCCTACATCAATACCAATATCTAAACACAATCGCTTAAGCCAAATGGCTTCCTTGCAAGCATGAGTTGCTGCCATATACTCAGCTTCTGTCATGGACAAAGTAACCATAGGTTGTCACTTACTCATCCAACTAATTGCACCACTGAACATAGTGAACACATAAGCATTGGTGGATCTCCTACTATCAATGTCACCCACCCAATCAGAATCCACAAATCCATGAATACAAACTAAATGCAGAGGTCTTGTAGGATTACCATGATAGCATATGGAATACTCAAAATTACCCCTCAAATATCTGAACACTCTCTTTACTACATCCCAATGTACCTGTCTAGGATTAGCCATAAATTGACTAAGGACTCCCATTGCTTGCGCAATGTTTGGTCTTGTGCAGACTATAGCATACATCAAATTGCCAATAGCACTAGCATAAGGTACTCTACTCATGTCCCCCACCTCACTAGGAGATTTTGGACAATCATTAATAGACAACTTTGTCCCTAAAGAAACAAGAACACACAATGATCTACAATCTGTCATGTTAAACCTATCCAAAACGGTCATCACATACTTACTCTGGCTTAACCAAAGTTTTATGTTAGCTCTATCTCTTCTGATTTCCATGCCCAAAATGTACCTAGCTGCCCTTATATTTTTCATCTAAAACTGTGTTGACAACTAAGACTTCAAATGAGAAATCATATTCTTACCATTCCTAATTAACATATCATCAACATACAATGCAATAATGAGAATGTGATCATTGTCAATTTTATAATACACACAATAATCTAATTTCGATCTCAGAAATCCAACTGACAACTCAAAAGCATCAAACTTCAAGTACCACATCCTAGGAGATTGCTTCAAACCATACAAAGACTTTTTCAACTTGCAAACCAAATTTTCTTTACCTTTCTCTATGTAATGCTTTGCCTGTGACATGTAAATCTCTTCCTCCAAATCACCATGAAGGAATGTTCTCTTCACATCCATCTACTTCACCTCTAAGTCATAAGCTACTGCAAGATATAATAGGAACCGAATAGATGTTAGCTTTGCAATGGGATAGAAAATTCCACCATAATCAATTCCCTCCACTTGTGAATACCCCTTCGCAACTAGTTTGGCCTTGTACTTTTCAACATTGCCATCTGTACTAAATTTCTTCTTGAACACCCATCTGTATCCAACAGGTTTTCATCCTTCAGGCAAAGGCACCAAGTCCCATGTTTTATTCTTTTCCAAAGAAGTCATCTCATCTTCCATGGCCTCCTTCCAAGAACCTGCATCTTTCATGCCCATAGCCTCTATCACAATTCTAGGCTCATCAGTGTTAGTAAGCAAGGCAAAAGCACAACTAGAATCAAGCAATGAATAACCAAACCTATCAGGTTGCTTCCTTGTTCATGTATACCTCCTCAATGGCTAAGGTTGAGGTTCTTCTTCTTCTGAACTTTTAGAGCTGTTAGAGCTCTCCTCATCATTAGGTCTCATAGGGTCTATCAGTTCAGTCTTCTTAGGGGTAGATGGAAACTGAACCACATCCTCTCTCTTTTGTTTCTTCTGGCTGTAGAACAATGGGAGAAGGTGTTATCTCTCTGAAAATAACACTTCTGCTATACAATAATTTTTTAGTTACAGGATCCCAAAGCTTGTATCCTTTCACATTGACACCATAGCCAATGAAAATACACTTAACATCCTTGTTCTCCAATTTAGACCATTTCTCCCTAGGCACGTACATATGCCTCACAACTGAAAACATGAAGATGTCTAACTGGAGGATTCTTACCAAACCACACCTCCATAGGTGTCTTACCAACAAGAGCTGATATAGGAGACCTATTTACCAGGTAGAAAGTAGTGGCTACAGCTTCAGCCCAAATTTTTTTTCCACACTTGCTCCACTAAGCATACTCCTAGCCCTCTCCATCAATGTCCTGTTCATCCTCTTGTTGTGTGGTTACACAACACGCCCTATTTTGCCTTGACAAAATAGGGACCCAACTTTTCTTTCTGCTTTGGGTGGTTTGGTAAAATCAGTCATGTATGTAACCTTGTAAGAGGGTGGATTTGCCACTATGATGAAGTCAATTGCCAAAGTTAGTAGTTCCCATTATTAACTTCATGGTTGGGAAGTATACAAAATTCCAAGCAAGTTTGCCTTTTAGATCACCCCAAAATTGTCTAAAGGAAGAGAGTTATGTTGAGCCAAAGTTTGGTCAAACCTGATATCCCACGTAGGGGGGGTCATATTTCAAACATCAGTCATATTTGATAAGATTGCCCTGATATAGGATTATCACCTGATAATCACCTGGTGTGCAATGTGTGGATGTCAAATTTAAATAGGAACTGATATCTACCTATCAAAAGACTTCAGTTATCTCGCGGGGGGTCATATTTTTAACATCAATCATCTTACGAATATCACCCTCTTCGCAAATATCACCCTACGTCAATATGATGGTGATGTCATCTAATTCCAATGAATGAAGGAAATCATGCTGATGTTAACGTCATCGTTCCATTTAAACTGCGAGGGAGGCTATATATCCAATATCCGTCATATTCTTTAATATGGTGATGACGTCATTAAAACATAATAATTAAATGATGTTGCCGACATAATGATATCACCCCGATCTTTTATGAGGGGGTCATTTTATCTGGTGGGTCATATTTTGAATAGCCCCTAATCTTAGTTTCATGACCCGATATACACATGGTCAAACGTTGACCATATCACCTGATCCTTTACACTCAGTTATTCCACACAAAAGCAAAGGGGTCATATTATCCAGGGGTCATATTTTTGAATATCCCCTGATCTTTTGAAGATCATCTCCCCCCTTTTTGATATTAAATGCAATTAAATGCAGTAGATGAAATCCCATTGATTACAAATGCAAATTGAACACTTGGCTGCATCTACGGATTCCCTGCAGATGATCAACAGATTTGATTAGGACAATGCATTTTTACCCTAATCTGTCCTATTGATCTTCTTTAAGGGTAAAATTCAAAGGTCATTTTCATTTACCTTGCGATAAATCAAGAAATTATAGAGCTCTGAAGTCAAACCCTCAAACAACTACTTGTCAATGGATTGAATCCTTCAACGTAACAGAATAGGTGATCTTAAGCATTTATAGTCCTTCTCCATAATGAATCATCTAATCCAAAAGGAAGCATTTTTAGGTAAGAATCTGTAAACCCACCTATTGTTGTTTTATGTAATTTTAGGTAGAGTATTTTTTTTTACTGGGGTTTGGCTTTGTGATAATACATATAATGGTAAAATGGGGAATAATATACAGAGTATACATGGTATAGAAGTACATGATGTTGTAGAAATGCATGTGGACATTGTAGGGTAAAATATATCATGTTTATTGTAGGAATCCATGGCAGATCTCAGAAGAAATAGGTCTGAGGTGGAGTTTCTCAAGCCCATGTTTGTCTAGCCTAAGGGAGTGCAGTCCAAGTACGGAGTTATTGGTGATACACACCAAGGGGATATGGACTTGGCAGTATGGTCAACAAGATTAGACAATGATAAGGATAATCCCATTCTAGATGGGGTGTTTGTCTTAGGTATGTGGCATGCAGTTGGTTTTCCATATGCTATGGATGCTCCGGAGCTGGTAGTAGAGTGTGCAAGAAATTACAACCCTAAAACTAGACGGGTAGAGAAACATGGGAGGATATATGCAAACTTCTCAGTCAAGGGCATTACTGCCACTTTCAATTTGCCAGTTGGGAAGAAGGTAGTGAGTGTGGACCTGCGTAAATTGGAAACAGAGTATAAGAATAACAAGAAAAATGCAAGGAAGAGGATTTACCAATGGAGATCAAAGAGTAGTACATATGCTACCTCAGCTAAACTACCCGTGCATCTGTATAAGTTTGATTTTGATGATGAGTACCAATATATGATTGCTCTATTGAGCAGGATGACTGGTAGGACTCATGCTAGAAATTTTGAGAACTAGATGTTGGGGATCATCCAGATGGTCTTATATGTAGACAACCGGTCCCTATGGGCTAAGATCATCAGTGACTCATTGGATGAGGGAATGAGGAGCCTGAGAGGACAAACATGTTTATTTTACACGACTTCATATGTGGTAGACTCTTGTGCATATAAAGGAACATTTGATGCTTTGAAAATAGTGGGTAAGGCTAGTGGTGATGCTGATGATGCATACATATGGGATCATTATCCCCAATTGCAAAGGAAGGCATACCTCCTAGACTACAAATTGGTAAATGATATAAAATTGATATATCTTCAACCATTTCTCAAGCTTCATTGGGGGATTAAAATTGATATATCTTCAACCATTTCCTCTGGCCAGATCATATGATCCTTATGGCAAGATGTAGAAGATACTAGGAAAACCAATACATCAAAAGCATCTGGAAGACTTTTGGACTGATTGTGATGATGAGGCTAAGGTGAGAAGAAGGAAATATCAAAGACTCACCTTGAATCAGATCAAAACCTTTGACTACATCCTGTTGCCAGTACAACTATGTAAGGATGATGGGAAAATCATGTCCAATGAATATGAGTACAAAAAGGTGTATAATGACACCATATCGGCCCCAGATCTTACACAACAAGAAGATATATCCTTAGATCAACTGACAAATGGGGTGATCCAGTTAACCCAAGCTTGGATAGATTAAGAGATATCCAAATTAAAGAAAAGGGGTATTTCCCTTACAGTTGCTACTAAGAAGAAGAGGCAGGAGGTGTCTGATGAGGAATATGATGATTTCCTCACTGAAAAGAGAAAATCCAATGGGGAAAGATTGCCTATAGAAAAACAAAGGAGAATTCCCCCTAAGTGTAAGAAAGGTGAAGATGAACCAAAGTGGGTGATAAAAGAGAGGATTGCCACTGTAGCTGCAGGTGCATCTACATCAGCTTTGGCATCCACATCATCTGCAAAGCCTCTAATTGAAAAACCAAAAACCAAAAGAATTTTGAAGCCCACTGTTGAAACTACAGAGGTGCAGGTGGAAGGCCAGACCCTGCAGCATGATTTGGAAGAGGGAGTCCCCTTAGAAGAACAATTAAATAAAGGACCTGAAGATGATGACTTGCTGGTAGCTAGCAAGAAAATGAGGGGGATGCTGCTAATGTCACCAACTAAGAAACAAAGAACGGCCATCAGGGGAGATATCCATGCTGACCCCATCATTTTGAGAGGAGCTGGTGGTGAAGTTTTAAGGAAGGAGCTGTAGCATGATGTTCCTCTTCCCACCATAATCAAATTCAAAACTAAGAAAGTAGAAGAGCAAATGAGAGAAATTTTTAAGACAAGTCAGGGTGTTCCTTTCTCTCTAGATGATACAGTAGATTTATTTGATGATGAGGTGGTTTAGAATGTGGCCACTCAACAGATGGAAACTCTGGTCTCCAATGCCTGAATGACTTCTCATGGAACTCCATTAGCTCAGATGGCAGTGTTGGAGGAAGTAAAGTAAATAGAAGAAATGAAACAAGGTAGCCTAGAATAGGGCTTGACAATTTAGTTGAGCAAGTGACTAGCCCTGTAGCCATAGACTTAATGTATAGGGGTGATATAAGCCCAAATAGGGAAAAAGGTGCACCCGAGGAACTAAAGAAGAATGGAGTGGTAGAGCATGTAGAAAAGGATAGCACTGGTCATGATCAAAGTTAGCAACAGCATGGGACACTCACATAACCAAAAATATCAGAAGTTCAACAGAAGAGCAGGGATGATCAAGATATATCAGACACTGGTGTTGCTCAGACTCAGGAGGATTTGGGAGAAGTCCCAAGAACAGAAGAGAAATCAGGTCAAGAGCACCCTAAGCCACAAGATATCAGTGCACTGGGTGGAGAACAGGAAATGACCCATGATCAAGGTGATTCTCAAGGGCAAAATACATAGGCCTCCAAAGAGGTCAATATGCCACAGGATGGGAAGGATAATAAAGAAGATGAAAATCCAAAGAACTACAGGAGGAAGCACAGGATTAGAATGTGGAAATTTCATAGGATCCCCCTTTGCAAAAGGCAACCCCTCAATAGGAAGAACTCCAACAAGGTCCCCCTCATGAGGAACTACATGAGAAAGAAATCAAGGAGGTGCCTTCTCCACCAAGGATAGAAATGGACACTAGAGAGTAGGGCATACATGATATTAACAAAGGCCACCAAGAATCTAGAGGTGATGTACCTCCTTGGCTAGAAAAAGAAATAGGTATGGAACAAGTGTCAGAAATTCAAGAGTTTGATGTTTCTACCTTGTTTGCTGAGAAGATGATGAAACTAAGGAGGAATGCTAGATTAACATCTACCATAAAGAGAGATCATACCACAGGTAGAAGAACCATACAAATAGCAATTCCCACAGTTGAAAAGGAAAAAAGTAAAATTACCTTGGAGGAATTCCAAATCACAAGTGTTGATCTAGGTTTTACCAATGAAGACTAGGAAGGTCAAGAAGGGAAGGATATTATTGATTCTTTAACCCAAAGGGTGAAGAAGGAAAAGGAGAAAAATAAAGTACATAAGGAGCACATTGCTCAATTGCATTCTTTCATAAAAGGGTTAATTAACCTTGATAATTAACCAGTTGATCTTGCAGTCCCATTGAGTGTCATATCATAGGAAGAGGTCACCAAATTGGACTTGATGAAACATGAGGCAATGGTGATGGAAAAATGGATGTTTTTAGCTCTCATTGGGGCTGAAGATGTATTGAGAACCTCTCTACAAGGGTGGAATTATTTGAGTAGCCTAAAGAGGAAAGTAGACAAAATGTAGAATGATACAGGAAAATGGTCATTTCAATTGGAAAAGGACCTAACTGCGTTGACTGAGATGAAGAGAATTGATTCACAGATTTTGATAAGTAATAAGGTATTAGATAATAATACTATCCTACTGACAAGTATATGGTATGAAGATATCAGGTTTGAGTGTGATGTCTTGAAGAAGTGCAGTGGTAAACTTAGGGATATTAGTGTTAAATTACATAACATGATGGCACATGAAGCAAAACTCTTGGAGGCCTTGGAAGGGAAAATAGAGGGCAAAATTAAGAATCATGATGCAAACTTTGCTATTAAGGTTCTACATGATAATTTTAAGTCAATAGTAGATGACCCTCTCACCCACTTGACAGAAGAGGTAATGAATAGAATTATGAGAATAAAAGTTAAAGTAGAGATATACAATGAGACATTAAATAGTAGGAAAGGTAAGCTGGAAGCTCTTAAGGCTAAATTCCAATCTCATAAACATACAATAACAAAAGCTAGAATCCATGACGGGGGAGAGGTTGATAAAATAGTGCAAGCATATGAACATATTAGGACAATAGTAAAGGTCCACATACAAGATAATGTGTATCAGAGTGATAGTGATGGTGAAAGTGATGAAGATGAAGAGAATGATGAGCAGGAAGAAAATGAAGAAGAAGAACTTGAGGAGTGAATGAAGATGCATTACCAAGTGAACATATGCATGAGGTATTCATAAATAGTGAGTCCTACAGATGGTTGCCAACTGGCAATCTGTGCCATGAGAGAAAGTTGACTAAGTCATAGGAGAGTTGTCAACTGTTGATCTAAATTGATAAATCTAGACCATTGGTCAAATGTAACTGCCTCCTCACTTTATTCTATAAAAGGTGCAGGGGTGTAATCTTTTAGTCATTCAAAACTTAATTGAAATCTGATTGCTGAAGAATTCAGGACTCATTTCAAAGTTATTGTGAATATACATGTTTTGCATACTTAATGAAAGAGAAGCTATTTTGATTACAAATCATTGTAAATCTTGATTAATCTGTGATTGAAATCTGGATATATGCATTGATTAGCTACGTCCCTTGGAGTGCTTTTCAACCTGCATGTATTGTTTTAATTCCTTGTTCCTTTGAAGTTAGCATCAACCATATCTAGCTGTGGAATGACCTGGTGACCTATGGTTTGATTTCTTCTCTCCATGAATGTATCTTGTGTGTATGTGA
Organism: Cunninghamia lanceolata; assembly: GCA_027924645.1. NCBI lineage: Eukaryota > Viridiplantae > Streptophyta > Pinopsida > Cupressales > Cupressaceae > Cunninghamia > Cunninghamia lanceolata. Next base: position 2,919,873 of record BSBN01000165.1, on the reverse strand, counting down.
TTCAATAACTAAAGGTTCACTAAAAGTAGAAGTATTCTTTTAAATTTTTTTGAATTTCATTACAGATCATCTCCATAATTGCAAATAACACACAATCAAAAGAAAATAAAACATGAAATATGTAGATATCACGTAGGCAATTGAAAATATACAGCATATTTTGAGTAAAAGCATGTTAAATTGATAAATGTCATGCAAATTCATATAACTATCCATGAAATACACATGAATATCCACTTATAGACACATCATTTAAATAAATATGTAGTGTAGAAGGAGTAAGTTCAAAACGATCAATGATCAGAAGAATTGATCAGACTTACAAATATCTCAGTAATCTTTGAAAATAGAGTAGAATTGACCTCTCTATGAAGTGAATTTACATAATACAGTGCAATACCGATTACCTAGACAAATGTAAGACCCCTTGAAATGGAAAACAACATGTCACATCAACCTCTGAGTAACGTCAGACGATCATGACCTGATCAATGGAGACTTGGAGTCATCAAATTATCTTAAGCTGATCATACTTTACAAGATAATAAAGGTTTCTTGTGCAAATTTTTATGCATGTTGTTATGACTAATAATCATCATCAACATAAATTAGTGCTAGAAGGAGGGCCCCCCTCCATCTAACGGTGATTCGGTGACTCAGAAGAAAAGGTAATACTCACGTACCTTTATACTTCTAGCTTTATGCAAAGATTTGTTGTTTTGAGTCTATTCATGCTTGTCCATGTTGTGTGGTTACACAACACGCCCCATTTTGCCTTGACCAAAACAGGGACCCAACTTTTCTTGTTGCTTTGGCTTGTTGTTTTCTGCATTGGGTGGTTTGGTAAAAATCAATCATGCATGTAACCTTGTAAGAAGGTGGATTTGTCACCATGATGAGGTTAGCTACTAAAGTTAGTAGCTCACATTATTAACATCATGGTGGGAAAGTACACACAATTCCAAGTAGGTTTGCCTTTTAGATCACCCCAAAATTGTCTAAAGAGAGTTATGTTGAGTCAAAGTTTAGTCAAACCTGATATACCGAGTAAGGGGGGTCATATTTAAAACTTCAGTCATATTAGATAAGATCACCCCAATATAGGATTATCACTTGATAATCACCCGGTCGATGAAATGTGGATGTCGACTTTACGTAAGAGCAGATATATACTTGTCAAATGACTTCAGTTATCTCGTAGGGGGTCATATTCTTAACATCAGTCATCTTACGAATATCACCCTCTTCACAAATATCACCCTATGTCAAAATGATAGGGATGTCATCCAAGTCCAAAGAATGAAGGAAATCACACTGATGATGATGTCATCATTCCATTCTATCTGTAGGGAGGTATATATCTGACGTCCTTCATATTCTTTAATATGACAGTGATGTCATTAAAATATAATGATTAAATAGTGTTGCCTTACAGGGTGACATCATCCTGATCTTTTTCTGAGGAGGTTCATTTTATCCTTGGGGTCATATTTTGAACAGCCACTGATCTTAATTTCATGACCTGATATACACATGGTCATATGTTAACCATATCACCTGATCCTTTGCATTCAATTTTTCCGCTCAAAGGTGGGGGGTCCTTTTATCCAAAGGGGGTCATATTTTGAATATCCCCCTATCTTCCAAAGTTCACCCCCTCCCCCTGTTTCTTGACATTAAATGCAATTCAAAGTGGTAGATGAAATCTCACCGATTACAAATACAAATTGAACACTTGGCAGCATCTATGGATTCCCTGTAGAGGATCAACAGATTTGATCTAGACAACGCATTTTTACCCTAATTTGTCCTATTGATCTGTTTTAAAGGTGAATTTCGAAGGTTATTTTCATTTACCTTATGAAAAATCAAGAAATTACAGAGCTCTGAGGTCAAAACCTCACACAGCTACTTGTCAATAGATTGGATCCTTCAGCATAACGGAACGAGTGATCTTAAGTGTCTATAGCCATTTTCCATAATCAGTCATCTAACCCAGGAGGAAAGCATTGTCAGGTAAGTAACTGTAAACCATCCTATTGTCATTTTTTGGGTGTTTAGGTAAAGTGTTTGTTCTTGCCTATGATTTGGCTTTGTGATAATACATATCATGATGAAGTAAAGAATAGTATACAGAGTATGTGTGATAGAAGTACGTGATGTTGTAGAAATGAATGTGAACACTATAGGGTAAAACATATCATGTTTATTGTAGGAATCCATGGTGGATCTTAGAAGAAATAGGTATGACGTAAAGTTCCTCAAGCCCATGTTTGTTCAGCCTCAGGGGGTGCAGTTCAAGTACAGGGTTATTGGTGATACACACCAAGGAGATACGGACCTGGCAGTATGGTTGACAAGAGTCGATCATGATAAGGACAATCCCATTCTAGATGGGCTGTATGTTTCAGGTATGTGGCATGCAGTTGGTTTTCTGTATGCTATGGATACCCTGGAGCTGGTAGTGGAATGTGCAAGGAATTATAACCCTGAAACTAGATGGGTGGAGAAGCATGGAAGGGTATATGCAGACTTCTCAATCAAGGGAATTACCGCCACTTTCAATCTACCAGTTGGGAAGAAGGTAGTGAGCGTGGATCTACGCAAGTTGGAAATGGAGTATAATAAAAATAAGAAAAATGCAAGGAAAAGGATCTACTAATGGAGGTAAAAGAGAAGCACATATGCCTCCTTACCTAAATTACCTAAAGACAATGGGTAAGGTTGGTGGTGAAGCTAATGATGCCCACATATGGGATCATTATCCCCAATTACAAAGGAAGGAATACCTCCTAGATTACAAACTAGTAAATGATGCATTCTCCATGCATCTGGTCAGAACTATGGAGGAAGACGGGACTAAAAGGCTGAGCATGGAAGCTCAGGAAGTTGTCTATTGGCATGGAGCATGGTTTATCTAGTTTACCACCTTTTCATACATCAGGATAGAGGGATTTGAAGGACAACCTCTCATGTTGCCAAGATACCCCACTGATGGGGTTGTCTTGATGGAATTTGTTAGGCAAGTATCCACAATAGTTGAAGCCTACAAGGCACAAAAGAAGATACCTCTAGTGTTGTTTCTAGTATGTATGGGCTGGTACATTTGCCTAGATTCAGAGAGCATAAAACATGTCATTGAGGGGTTAAAATTGATGTATTTACAGCCATTTCCCCTAGCTAGATCATATGATTCTTATGGTAGGATGCAGAAAATATTAGGAAAATTGATACATCAAAAGCATCTAGAGGACTTCTAGACCGACTGTGATGATGAAGCTGAGGTGAGAAGAAGGAAATACCAAAGACTCACCTTAAATCAAATAAAACCTTTGACTGCATCTCGGTACTAGTGCAGCTGCGGAAGGATGATGGAAAGATCATGTCCAATGAATATGAGGACAAAAAGGTGTATAATGACACCATATTAGCCCTAGATCTTACACAGCCAGAGGATATATCCCTGGATCAATTGACAAGTGGGGTGATCCAGTTAACCCAGGCCTAGGTGGATGAGGAGATAAATAGATTAAATAAAAGGGGTGTTGCCCTTATAGTTGATGCCAAGAAGAAGAGCCAGGAAGTATCTAATGAGGAATATGATGATTTCCTCAATGAAAAGAGGAAATCCAATGGGGAAAGATTGCCTACACAAAAACAAAGGAAAGGTCCCCCTATAGGTAAGAAAAGTTAAGATGAACCAAAGGGGGTGATAATAGAATGGATCGTCACGTCAGCTATAGGTGCATCCACATTAGATCAAGCATCTGCATCATCTGCGCAGCCTCCTATTGAAAAACTAAAGACTAAAAGGATTTTGAGGCCCGCTGTTGAAACTACAGAGGTGTAGGTAGAAGGCTAGGCCTTGCAACAGGAGGTAGAAGAAGGCATCCTTTTGGAAGAAGAGCAAGTAAATAAAGAACCTTGGGTGATGACTTGTAGGAACAGCAAGAAGAGGAGGGTCATGCCGATGATGTCACCACCCAAGAAACAAAGAACAACCATGAGGGGGGATATCCGGGCTAACCCCATCATATTGAGAAGAGTTGGTGGTGAAGCTTTTAGGAAGGAACTGTAACCTGATGTTCCTCTTCCCACCATAATAAAATTCAAAATTGAGAAAGCAGAGGAACAAATGAGAGAAATGTCTAAAGCAGGTCAGGGTGTTCTTTTCTCTTTGGAGGATACCGCAAACTTTTCTGATGATGAGGTAGTTTAGACTGTGGCTTGTCAACAAATGGAAACTTTAGTTTCCAATACCCACATGAATCCTCATGAAACTTCCTTAGCACAGATGGCAGTTATGGAGGAGGTGAAGTAAATGGAGGAAGTAAAACAAGGTAGCCCAGAGAGGGTAGCCCAACTAATAGGGCTTGATAATTTGATTGAGCAGGTAACTAGCCCTACCGTCATGGATTTAACATATAGGGGTGATGTAAACCCTAGGGATAAAACATGTGCACCTGAGGAACCAGAGAAGTTTGAAGTGGAAAAACAAGTAGAAAAAGATAACACTGCTCCTGATATGGGTCAGCAACAACATGAGATACCTACAGAACCAAAAATAGTAGAAGTTTAATAGAAGAGTGGGAGTGATCAAGATATATCAGGTGTTGTTGCTGTTCAGACTCAGGAAGATCTGGGAGAAGCCTCAAGGACAAAGGACAAATCAAGTTAGGAGGACCCTAAGCCATAGGATATCAGTGCATTAGGTGGAGAATAGGAGATGACCCTTGATCAGGGTGATGCACAAGTGCAAAATACACAGACATCCGAAGATGTCAATATGCCACTAGGTGAGAAAAATAATGAGGATGCAAATCAGAAGGAGGGAGTACAAGCTCAAGCATAGGATTAGAATGTGGACATTCCACAGGATCCTCCTTTATAGAAGGCAACCCCTCAATAGGAAGAACTTCAACAAAATCCCCCTCATGAGGAAATACATGAGGAAGAAACTACGAAAGTGCCTTCTCCACCAAGGATAGAAGTAGATACTGGAGAACAAGGCTGACATGATATTGATAAAGGTCACCAAGAATTTGGAGGTGATGTTCCTCAGTGGCTAGAGAAGGAAATAGGTATGGAACCACGATGAAAAATCCAATAATTTGATGTTTCTACCTTGTTTGCTGAAACAATCATGAAGCCAAGGAGGAAGGCCAAATTAACATTGGCTATAAAGAGAGATCCTACTACAGGCAACAAGACTGCACAGGTAGCACTTCCCACAACAGAAAAGGAAAAAGGCAAAATCAGCCTAGAGGAATTCCAAATCACAACTGTTGATTTGGGTTTTTCCAATGAGGACTAGGAAGGTTAAGAGGGGAAGGACATTATTGATTCTTTAACCCAAAGGGTGAAGAAGGAGAAAGAGAAAAATAAAATGCATAAGGAGCACATTGCTCAACTACATTCTTTCATAAAAGGGTTAATTAACCCTGATAATACACCAGTTGATCCTGCAGTCCCATTAACTATCATATCACACGAAGAGGTCACCAAGTTGGACCTAATGAAACATGAGGCAATGGTCATGGAAAAGTGGATGTTGTCAGCTCTCACTGGTGCTGAGGATGTATTGAGAACCTCCGTACAGAGATAGAATTCTTTAAGCAGTCTAAAGAGAAAGGTAGATAAAATGTAAAATGATACAGGAAAATGGTCATTCCAATTCAAAAAGGACCTAACTTCTCTAAGTGAAATGAAGAGAATCGATCCACAAATTTTGATAAGTAATAAATTGTTGGATAATAATACTGCCCTATTGACAAGCATATGGTATGAGGATATCAGGTTTGAATGTGATATCTTGAAGAGGTGCAGCGGCAAGCTTAGGGATATTACTGTGAAGTTGTACAGCATCATGGCGTATGAAGCCAAAATCCTTGAAGCCCTTGAAGGAAACATAGAGGGTAAAATTGAAAATCAGGATGTAGACTTTGCTATTAAATCTCTACATGATAATTTTAAGTCAGTGGAAGATGACCCTCTCATGCACCTGACAGAAGAAGTAATGAATAAGATTATGAGGATAAAAGTCAAAGTAGAAACATACAATGAGACTTTGAATAGAAGGAAAGGTAAGCTGGAAGTGCTCAAGGCTAAGTTCAATTCTCATAAACATGCAATAGAAAAAGCTAAGTTCTAGTCTCATAAACATGCAATAGCAAAAGCTAGAATCCAAGATGGGGGAGAGGTTGATAAAATAGTATAGACATATGAACATATCAGGACAACAGTAAATGTTTACATACAAGAGGATGTATATCAAAGTGACAGTGATGCCGAAAGTGATGAAGATGAGGAGAACGATGAAGAAGAAAAAAAAGGAGAGGAACCCGAGGAATGAATGAAGATGCATCACCAAGTGAACATATGCATAAGGTACTCATAAATAGTGAGTCATATAGATGGTTGCCAGCTGGCAACCTATCCCATGAGGAAAAGTTGACTAAGTCATAGGGTAATTGTCAACTGTTGATCTTAATAGGTAAATCTTGACCGTTGGTCAATTGTAATTGCCTCCTCACCTTATTCTATAAAAGGTGCAGGGGTGCAATCTTTTAAACATTAGAAACTTAATTGAAATTTGATTGCTAAAAAATTTAGGACTCATTTCAAAGCTGTTGTAAATGTACATGTTATGCATACTTAATGAAAGAGAAGCCATTTTGATTACAAATCATTATAAATCTTGATTAATCTATGATTGAAATTTGGATATATGTATTGATTAGCTGCATCCCTTGGAGTGCTTTTCAGCCTGCATGTATTGTTTTCATTCCTAGTTCCTTTGAAGTTAGCATCAACCATATCTAGCTGTGGAACATCTCGGTGACCTATGGTTTGATTTCTTCTCTCCATGAATGTATCTTGTGTGTATGTGATTCAATAACTAAAGATTCACTAAAAGTAGAAGTATTCTTTTAAATTTCTTTCAATTTCATTATAGATCATCTCCATAATTAGAAATAACAGACAATCAAAAGCAAATAAAACATGAAATATGCAGATATCCCATAGGTAATTAAAAATATAGAGCATATTTGGAGTAAAAGCATATAAAATTGATAAATATGCTACAAATTCAGATAAATATCCATGAAATATATATAAATATCCACTTCTAGACACATCATTTAAATAGATTTGCAGTGTAGAAGAAAGAGAAAGTTCATAATGATCAATGATCATAATAATTGATCAAACTTATAGATATCTCAGCAATCTTTGAAAATAGAGTAGAATTAACCTCTCTGTGGAGTGAATTTATAGGATATAATACAATATATGATCACCTAGATGAATTTAAGACCCCTTGAAATGGAAAACAACATGTCACATCAACCTCTGAGTAACATTAGACAATCATGACCTAATCAATGGAGACTTGGAGTCATCAACTTATCCTAAGTTGATCATACTTTACAAAATAATAAAGGTTTGTTGTGAAAATTTTTATGCATGTTGTTACGACTAACAATCATCATCAACATAAATTAGCACTAGAAGGAGGGCCTTCATTAGTAGATTTGTCTGACTTGATGACACAGAGGGAAAGGTAATACTCATGCAGCTTTGTATTTCAAGGCGCATGCAAAGATTTGTTGTTTTGAGTCCATTCGTGCTTGTCCGTTGCAAAGTTTTCAAAATTGAGCGTAAATATTTCAAGCTTTGTGGTCGATCACTGTGACATTCAAAAGATAAGCTCTATTTCAAGTATTTTTGCTAAATCTTTGAGGTAATTAGCTTAAGAGACCTGATATCCTGTTGCTTGTGTCTAGAAGTCTCACATCACCTCATATTTGCATCATTTCTACAAATATTGCATAAATATCTAGTCAGTTTCAGATTATGATCATAAATACATCCTTTGCTCGAGTGTTTTAGCTGATCTTTATAGAAAACAAGCCAAATTTCCTTAAGATGAAGAAATCTTAGCTCTCAGGCCAAATACCAGGTCTAGATCTAGTGGACTCTTGGAGGAATTGCCTATCCGGGGACTCAGACCTAGAATAGTAGATATTCATCATTCTCCTAGTTCTAGTGTATCAGGAGCTTCACCAAAACATACTCCAATAACTCCTATCAGGTTGTAAATACCTATAGGACTACTTGTCACGCCCATATTCCAACCTCCACCAGTCCCAATGTCATTCTTTACTACAGAGTCACCTCTGACTTTCACTGCATACCATCCTTTACCTAAAAATCCTGACAAAATTTCTCCTAAATATCATCTGTATCAGGATGCTGATGATCACATCAGAACTTTCAAGGAAGCCTGTTGTAGAGCAAGAATTGAACATTAGGATGTGGTATGTAGATTATTTCCATTTTCCTTAGGGGAAGAGGCATATAATTGGTATATCAGTCTTGGTCAAGGTTCAGTCGGTTCATGGGCTACCTTGGAGAAAGCCTTTAAGGATAGATTCAAAATACCTATAGATCCTTCAATGAATTATCATATGTTTTCCACAATCAAGAGATTTGAGGGAGAACCTATTGCCAATTTCAATGCAAGATTCCAAAGATGCTCTCAAAGCTAGTTGCTCCCTATACTATAACAGATGAAGCTGCTAGGAGTATATACTACTTAGTCTTAGATCCCCTGACCTCTATGTTTATCAAGAGAACACATCCTGGTGTCACAACCTTGGTAGGAGCTTTTGAAGAAGCTATCAAAGTCAGTCAACAGTTGATTCCTGCTCCAACACCTAATATTGCATTTCCTACACTCCCTATTTATCCTACATATCCTACTCAACAACAGACTAATAGAGCCATGATACCTCTAGTTGTAATGCCATGTCCTTTATAGATATCTCCACTTAGTATCATGCCACCTCCAAATGGAAATAATCAAATATTGCAATATCTAGGACAAACACATGTACCTCAGGTTGTTTAACAGTCTAATAATAATAACAATGGTTCTTCCTTCTTTAAACCCCAAATAGAGAACGTAGTAGCCAAGGTTTAGGAAGAAAAGGAAGAAATTAAAGAGATATCAGCACAACTAAGGAAACTCACCATTGAGATCACTCATTAAAGGAGTCAAAATTTCTATTCTCAACCAAATAAGAATAGAGGATATGCCAATGATAGATCTGGTTGTCCTGATAGGGGATACAATAATAACTATAACAACAATGGTAACAATAATCCTCCTGGACAACCTAGAGTGTGGAACACTAGGCTAAATAATGGTTCTCTGCCATCTCCCCTAGATAATCAGCCTCCTAGTGAACCTAGGCAGACAACTAGAGTGAATCTGGTAGAGGCAACTCTTACAAATTGGTGTAGGATACATAATGCCAATGCTCATGTAGAGCTAGATTGTCCACAGTTTAGGATAGCTACTAATATATTCCAAACTGAAGTATCTAATACTATAGGTAATCCACCTTGTGCTGAAGCAAATGAAATTGTCCCCTGTGTATATGATTCTGCTCTTCTATTAGAAAGTTTCATCAATCATCCTCATCAGCAGACAATGTCACCTAATGAGAATTATACCTTAGCATGTGAAGAGTCAGCTATGGCTTTTGAAACTAATTATGTTTTTCTATTTGAAGATGAAAATGAGCCATCAGTTAAACATGAAGAGGTTCATGCTTATCAACAGCAGTATCAGGGTAGACATAATTACAATCTAAGGAATAACTCCAACCAACTTGCTAGTCCTTTGACTACATCCTTGCCTCCAAATAATTTCAACACTCCTCCTGATCCTAAGGCAAGCAATAACCTTGGATTTCCTAAAGTTAATGCTCAGTACTTAGCACCATAAAATATAGTACCAAAACCTAGTAATCTACCCCCTGAGTTTGATAAATTGGTCACATCCTTAGTAGATGAAATGAAAAAAAATGAGATCAACCTGTCATTGTCAGAGTTACTCAAAACCCTAGCTATTGAAAAAGCATTCATGAAATCCTTAGATGATTCTGCTCTGAAAGAGGATAATCATACCTCAAGTTAGACCTTTAATAAAGATCATGCCATTAAGGATATTAATGTTAAACACAAAACTCCAACCATTGTTCAAGCTGTAGAGACTTCACACATGACTCTTTACGGAGATAAAACTGAGTCACCTCCTTTTCTCCGATGTTTATTAAGAATTTGCATAATTGCTTAGTAGATTCAGGTGCATTTACTAATGTAATGCCCCTGTCCATATGTAATGCCTTGGGGTTGAATCCTGCTAGATCACTGAAGAAAGTAACACAACTAGATAAAATAGAAGTAAGTGTAATAGGAGAATTGACTCACATGCATATGCAGTTAGCATCAGATTGAAGAATCCAATACTACATTGATATTCAGGTAGTAGATATACCTGATACCTATGGGATGTTGCTCAGCAGGGATTGGTCAAAAACACTCAATGGATACATGTCCACTGATTTTAGTCACATGTGGTTACCTTGGAAAGGAATACTTAATCAAATAAGGATAGATGTTGAACCTCGCATGAAACATATGATCACTGAATATAATAAAACTAATAAGATCATGTATGTAGATGTTGAACCCAAAGTCTACTCCATCAGACCCCAGACCATTAGGATAGAGGAGATCCTCATGTATGATATTCATGTTCACAATGACAATCTTTAGGATGATATAACAATTGTGGAATCTGATAGTAATTCTGAAAATGAGATAGAAGTAGATCACTTCAAGAACTTTGAAATGCACTTGTACAAAGAGGTGCAACATTGCCAATTGTTAAAGATGCATGTTGATGATGTTCTAATTGAAGGATGGTGCAGGTTACATGATGAAGCGCATTCTGAAAAGACCTGTGATGCTTGCTTAGATATGATGGAACTGGAACAAGAATGCAGAACAAAAGAAAGCACATATCAGGATGAAAGTCCTATTCAGATGATAGAAGAGCTATTGGTGTGTAGTGAGAGTAATTTAAAGAGTAACAAGAATATCACCCCAAGAACCGATTGCTTGGTTGAGTCAGATTATGAAATATCTTATGAAGATGGAGACAGTAATTTGTCCAAGTTTGAGGAATTTTTATCAAAACAAATTCAGAAGATGATACAATAGCAAAGATCCCCACAAGATGTTCTAATTGAGGGATGGTGCTAGTTACATGAAGCAACATTCAAAGACTACTTGTTCATTATGCTTGCATATTCTGGAGAAGCAGATGGTGTCTTGTCTAGAAGGTCTTCCTTCTGATGACAAAGAAGAAGGAATTTTAGCTTAACACCAGTTAGATAAGGTGAAGTTTGAGAAGATTGAAACACCAAAATTAAGATGGATATCAGGTGGTGCAACTACCAGAGCTAAAAAGAAAAGAGAAGGCCCAGACAAACCTTTAATTGAAGATAATCCATGGATCCTCAAGTTTGATGGATCTAAATCAAAACAAGGAGCTGGAGTAGGAATAGATCTTATTGATCCAACTGGTAAATCCTACTTAGCAACATATAGACTGCAATTCCCATGCACAAATAATGTGACAAAGTATGAAGCCCTGATCCATGGGATATTGTTTGCACTCAGAAAGAAAGTAAAAATTTTGCTTGTCTATGGAGACGCAGAATGGGTAGTAAGACAAGTAAGAGGTTTATATTCTTGTAATTACAAGAAGTTGTCTAATTATAGACATAGGGTATGGGATCTGATAGAAGATTTTGATGCATTTAACATCACCCATGTGCCCAGAGAACAAATCATAGGGCAGATGCCTTGGCCCAAGCTACAAGTACTTTGGAACCATTACCCATATCTTCTTTGAAGAGATTTTTAGTTGAATTAGTGTCAGTACCCTTTGTACCAGATAATGTAATTAACCTTCAAGTGTTTGATGATGACTAGCATATTTTAGACTTCATATCCAATAGAGATGTGTTTGATACACAGATCATAGATGAAAGAAATGTGCAAGATCATACTTGGGAAGAAGAAGAGATCATAGAGTTGCCCAGTAACAAGATTCCTAAAGGAATGATAGAGTTGGAAAGAGCATTTGATTTGGATAACATGCTAAAATAGAAAGATCTCCCTAAAGTAGATGGAGGAGTATATTCACAAATTAACATAGGACATCATGTAGAGAAAAGGAATGTCCAGATTGGAAAGGTGTGTACAGAGGAAGAAATGGTAGGGATAACCCAAGCACTTAAAGACTATATTCATGTTATTACCTGGACATATGATGAGTTGAAAACTTATGATACATCAATCATTATTCATACTATACCGTTAAAGCTAGATGTCAAGCCCTTTAGACAAAAGCAGAGACCTATTAATGCTTTGCTGGAGCCCATCATTTTTGAAGAAGTGAAGAAATTGCTTAATGCCAGGATCATCTTTCCTATGAGACATTCCACATGGGTGGCTAACTTGGTCCCAGTAAGGAAGAAGAATGGTGACATCATGTTGTGTGTAGACTTCAAAAATTTAAATAGAGCTTCTGAAAAGGATAATTATCCTTTGCCTTCTCTAGATGAGGTCTTGCAGATTGTAAATGGTGCAAAGATGATGTCATTTTTGGATGGTTTTTCAGGTTACAACCAAGTGATGGTAGACAAGATAGATAGATTGAAGACTACATTCACCACTAAGTGGGGATTATTCACATACAAGCGCATGCCTTTTGGATTGATAAATGCTGGGGCCACTTTTCAGTGAGCAATGGATATAGCCTTTAGGGGACTAATTGGTAAATGCATCGTCATATACATGGATGACTTGACAGTTTTCTCCAAAGAGAGAGGGAATCATCTAGAAGACCTCAGGAAGGCACTAAAGAAATGTGAACATTATGGAATATCCTTAAACCCTAAGAAATGCATATTTGGGGTAACCACATGGAAGTTATTAGGTCACCTGATAATAGAGAATGGGATCATCATTGACCCTACTAGAGTAGAATCAATCATGAAGATACAACTCCTTGGAAGTAAGAAAGAGCTCAAATCTTATTTTGGTAAAATCAATTTAGTTTGAAAATTCATTACTAGTTTTGTAAAGATTGTCAGACCATTGAATGCAATGCTCAAGAAGGATGCCAAAATTGAGTGGACACCTAAAGCTAGAGCATCTTTTGAAGATATCAAGAAAGCCATATCTAATGTTCTTGTTCTAATTAGTCTAGATTATACCAAAGATTTTTATATATACTCATTTGCTTCAGAGCATATGTCTGCAGTGGTACTAACACAAAGGAATGAGGCTAAAGAAGAAAAGACTATAGCCTTCATGAGTTGTCCTTTTAGGGATGTAGAACTTAGATATATGGATGTTGAAAGACAAGCACTTTCTTTGGTCAGAGCAGTCAAGAAGTTTAGACATTACATCTTGAGAAGTAAAGTGATCACTATAGTACCAGATGCAGTAGTAAAGATGCTTTTATTGTAGAGTGAACCTGGTGAAAAGAGGGCCAAATGGATAACTTTCCTCCAAGAGTATGATATGGACATAACCCCCATGAAATTGGTGAGGGGACAAGCCTTGAGTCAGATGATATCTGAAATTGATCCTAACATCATGAGTTAGCAATGTGTCATAAATACAAAGGAAATTGAAGAATGGTATTTAGACATCAGGCATATCTTGATTACTGGAAGATGCCCTTCAAGATTGCAATCCTCACAAAGGAGAGCCTTGAAGATGAAATCCCAAAAATACATGATAAAAGGAGGAATCCTTTCCAAGAAGAACTATGAGGGAATATACCTTAGATGCCTAGAAAGGCAAGAAGTAGACAAAGTGTTAATAGAATTACATGATAAGTTTGGAACCGCACATGGATCATACTTAGCTACCACTCATGCTATCCTTAGAGTAGGGTATTACTGGCCCACTATTTTTAAAGATACTACTAAACATATCAAATGTTGTCATATGTGTTAGGTTGCTGCAAATAGAGAAAGATATGTTGCTCATCCCTTACAACCAGTGATGGAGATGCGCCCATTTGCTCAATGGGGGATGGATTTCATAGGACCTATCAACCCTCCATCATCTTCAGGCCATAGGTATGTGTTGACTATTACTGATTATTGTACCAGGTGGACTAAAGATGTTAGTAGTAAGACATGCAATGTTGAGGATGTAATCAAGTTCTTGGAAAGCAACATAGTAACCAGGTATGGAGTTCTTTATTCTTTAGTATGTGACAATGGTTTTGTCTTTACATCAATAAGATTGTGAATTTGGGATTTTGACCATGGAATTGTTTTGAAGTTTTCTTCAAATTACTATCCTTAAGGGAATCGACTAGCAGAATCTACAAACAAGAATTTATTGAACATCATAAAGAAATTGATAGAAAAGAACCCAAGGGAGTGGAACACCCTATTAAAGTATGCACTGTGGGTAGATAGAACCAGGATGAAGGCTGCATTAGGAAATTCTCCTTTTCATCTAGTATATGGGATGGATCCCATCCTCCCTGTTAACCTATAGATCCCCACATTGCAGTTTGCACAAGAATATCTAGGCATATATAACAAACAAGAAGTCAGGTTACTTCAGTTAATGTACCTAGAAGAAAAAAGGAATAGAGAAATTGATCAATTTGCTAAACATCAAGCTATTGTCAAGCATTGGTTTGACAAAAGAGCCAGAGTTAAGGCTTTTAGAATTTCAGATTTAGTCCTTATGTGGGATAAAGCACATGAAAGGAAAGGATATCATGGTAAATTTGATAAACTTTGGATAGGTCCTTTTCAAGTTTCAGAAATTTTGGGAGATAGCACCTACAGGCTTAAGACTTTAACCGGTGAGGATGTCCCATTAGCAGTTAACAGACAGTTAATGGATAGTTCCTCAAGCATTATTTTCAAGACTGAAATAGTGTCATGTAAGTCAAGTGTATTATAGTGTGCATATTGTATAGTGGTTTATGTAGTTTTTTTTTGTTTGTTTGTTTTCCTGTTGAGTTTTGTTTTGGTTAGTCAAGATGATGTAGCTTATCACCCTAAGAAAAGAACCAAATTTTTAAGATTCAAGTGATGAGAACAAATTCCTATATAGGTTATGACTCATTTTGAGGAGTATTGGTGATCAGGTCTATGATATCCTTTTCATTAGGGTGCCTTTGCTTAACTAAAGTGATTTTTCACAATGACTCACCTAACAGCCTTGGGTTTGTGGAACACATAAGTATAGGTGTTAAGTGAAAAATCTAAAGGGACTCCCTTGCTACCAATGTAATCTCCAACCTAAATCAGCAAGTGACCATTCCTTGCACATCAAGCTTACATGATGACATCATATGAAGAGAAAGAATAAATATTGAAAATCCAAAAAGAATAAAATTGGCCCATCTAAGTAACTCTACTGGGGCTATAGACGCCTGCCAGTAGTGGAGTTGTACTTAGGGGGATTGTATAGATAAACTTGCTAGGGCTATAGACATCTGCTAGAAGCAAGGCTCTATCCAGGTTGGCTATGAGGGATGCTCCCAAACTATGTAGCTTAACATCAGTTACTCATGTTTTGAACTTACTTTCAAGATGAGGATAATTAATCATCTACACACACTTGATCCTTTGCTAGCATTGTTGCCATGATGAAAACCTTATCATTCAGAAAGATTATAATACTTATACTTAGAAAGAGTTAAAATACTATGTTAGAATGTGATCACATCACTTGAATCATTGGCATTTGGTTATGTTCTTTGGGGGCAAGTTGTTGTGTGGTTACACAACATGCCCCATTTTTCCTTGACCAAAACAGGGACCCAACTTTTCTTGTTGCTTTGGCTTGTTGTTTTCTACTTTGGGCAGTTTGGTAAAATCAGTCACGCATGTAACCTTGTAAGAAGGTGGATTTGTCACCATGATGAGGTTAGTTGCCAAAGTCAGTAGTTCACATTATTAACCTCATGGTTGGAAAGTACATAAAATTTCAAGAAGGTTTGCATTTTAGATCACCCCAAAATTGTCTAAGGAAAGAGAGTTATGTTCAGTCAAAGTTTGGTCAAACCTGATATACCAAGTAAGGGGGGTCAAATTTCAAACTTCAGTTATATTAGATATAATCACCCTGATATAGGATTATCACTTGATAATCACCTGTTCCACGAAGTGTGGATGTCAACTTTACGAAAGAGCCAATATCTACGTGTCAAATGACTTCAGTTATCTCACGAGGGGTCATATTCTTAACATCAGTCATCTTATGAATATCACCCTCTTTACAAATATCACCCTCATCCAAGTCCAAGGAATGAAGGAAATCATGTTGATGATGGCATCATCATTCCAATCTATCCGCGGGGAGGTATATATCCGACGTCCGTCATATTCTTTAATATGACGGTGACATCATTAAAACATAACGATTAAACAGTGTCGCCTTACATGGTGACATCATCCTGATCTTTTTCCAAGGGGAGTCATTTTATCCATGGGGTCATATTTTGAATAGCCCCTAATCTTAATTTTGTGCCCTGATATACACATGGTCATACATTGACCATATCACCTAATCCTTTGCATTCAGTTTTTCCGCTCAAAGGCAGGGGTCATTTTATCTAGAGGGGGTCATATTTTGAATATCCCCTGACCTTCCTAAGATCACCCCCTCCCCCTATTTCCTAACAGTAAATGCAATTAAATGCGGTAGATGAACTCTCGTCGATTACAAATACAAATTGAACACTTGGCAACATCTATGGATTCCCTGCAGAGGATCAACAGATTTGATCTAGACAACACATTTTTACCCTAATTTGTCCTATTGATCTTCTTTAAAGGTGAATTTTGAAGGTTATTTTCATTTACCTCGTGAAAATCCAAGAAATTATAGAGCTCCAAAGTCAAAACCTCACACAGCTACCTGGTAAGGGATTGGATCCTTCAACGTAACGGAACAGGTGATCTTAAGCGTCTATAGCCATTTTTTGTAATTAGTCATCTAACCTAGGAGGAAAGCATTGTCAGGTAAGTAATTGTAAACCCTCCTATTGTCATTTTCTAGGTGTTTAGGTAAAGTGTTTGTTCTTGCCCATGGTTTGGCTTTGTGATAATACATATCATGATGAAGTAAAGAATAGTATAAAAAGTATGCATGATAGAAGTACGCAATGTTGTAGAAAAGAATGTGAACACTGTAGGGTAAAGCATATCATGTTTATTATAGGAGCCCCTGGTAGATCTCAGAAGAAATAGGTCTGACACAGAGTTTATCAAGCCCATGTTTGTTCATCCTAAGGGGGTGCAGTTCAAATACAGGGTTATTGGTGATACAAACCAAGGAGATACAGACCTGGCAGTATGGTTGACAAGAGTGGATCATGATAAGGACAATCCCATTTTGGATGGGGTGTATGTTTCAGGTATGTGGCATGCAGCTAGTTTTCCATATGCTATGGATACCCCAGAGCTGGTAGTAGAATGTGCAAGGAATTATAACCCTGAAACTAGACGGGTGGACAAGCATGGAAGGGTATATGTAGACTTCTCAATCAAGGGCATTATCGCCACTTTCAATCTATCAATTTGGAAGAAGGTAGTGAGCATGAATTTGTGCAAGTTGCAAATGGAGTATAATAATAATAAGAAAAATGCAAGGAAGAGGATCTACCAATGGAGGTCAAAGAGCAGCACATATGCCACCTCAGCTAAATTACCCGTACATCTATACAAGTTTGATTTTGATGACAAGTACCAATATATAATTACCCTACTGAGCAGGATGACAGGTAAACCTCATGCTGGAAATTTCAAGAACTGGATGTTTGGGATCATCCAGATTGTCTTATATGCTGACAATAGGCCATTATGGGCTAAGATCATCAGTGATGCACTAGATGAGGGAATGAGGAAACTGGGAGGACAAAAATGCTTGTTTTACATGACCTCATATGTGGCGTACACATGTGCATATAAGGGAACTTTTGATGCTTTGAAGATAGTGGGTAAGGCTGGTGGTGATGTTGATGATGCTCACATATGGGATCATTATCCCCAATTATAAAGGAAGGAATATGTCCTAGATTACAAACTGGTAAATGATGCATTCTCCATGCATCTGGTCAGAACTATGGAGGAAGAAAGGACTAAAAGGCTGAGCATGGAAGCTCAAGAAGTTGTCTATCAGCATGGAGCCTAGTTTATCTAGTTTGCCACCTTTTCATACATCAGGATAGAGGGATTTGAAGGAAAACCACTCATGTTGCCAAGATACCCCACTGATGGGGTTGTCTTGATGGAATTTGTCAGGCAGCTATCCACAATAGTTGAAGCCTACAAGGCACAAAAGAAGATACCTCCAGTGTTTTTTCTAGTATCTATGGGCTAGTACATGTGCCTAGATTTAGAGAGCATAAAACATGTCATTAGGGGGTTAAAATTGATGTATTTACAACCATTTCCCCTAGCCAAATCATATGATCCTTATGGCAAGATGCATAAAATATTAGGAAAACTGATAAATCAAAAGCATCTAGAGGACTTCTAGACTGACTGTGATGATGAAGCTGAGGTGAGAAGAAGGAAATACCAAAGACTCACCTTGAATCAAATAAAAACTTTTGACTACATCCTAGTACTAGTGCAGCTGCGGAAGGATGATGGAAAGATCATTTCCAATGAATATAAGGACAAAAAGGTGTATAATGACACCATATCGGCCCCAGATCTTACACAACCAGAGGATATATCCTTGGATCAGCTGACAAGTGGGGTGATTCAATTAACCCATGCCTGGGTGGATGAGGAGATAAACAACTTAAAGAAAAGGGGTGTTTCCCTTATAGTTGATGCCAAGAAGAAGAGGTAGGAAGTATCTAATGAGGAATATGATGATTTCCTCAATGAAAGAGGAAATCCAATGGGGAAAGATTACCTACACAAAACAAAGGAAAGGTCCCTCTAAAGGTAAGAAGAGTGAAGATGAACCAAAGGGAGTGATAATAGAATGGATCACCACATCAGCTATAGGTGTAACCACATGAACTTAGGCATCTGCATCATCTACATAGCCTCCTATTGAAAAACCAAAGACAAAGGATTTTGAGGCCCACTGCTGAAACTACAGAGGTGTAGGTAGAAGGTCAGGGCTTGCAACAGGAGGTGGAAGAAGGCATCCTTTTGGAAGAAGAGCAAGTAAATAAAGAACTTGGAGGTGATGACTTGTAGGTAGTCAACAAGAAGAGGAGTGCGATGCCGCTGATGTCACCACCCAAGAAACAAAGAACAACCATGAGGGGGGATATCTGGGTTGACCCCATCATATTGAGAGGAGCCGGTGGTGAAGCTTTTAGGAAGGAACTACAACATGATGTTCCTCTTCCCACAATAATAAAATTTGAAATTGAGAAAGCAGAGGAACAAACGAGAGAAATGTCTAAAGCAGATCAGGGTGTTCCTTTCTCTTTGGAGGATACAGTAGACTTATCTAATGATGAGGTAGTTTAGAGTGTGGCTTCTCAACAAATGAAAACTCTAGTTCCCAATACCTGCATGACTCCTCATGGAACTCCCTTATCACAGATGGTGGTGTTGTAGGAGGTGAAGCAAATGGAGGAAGTAAAATAAGGTAGCCTAGAGAGGGCAGCCCAACAGATAGGGCTTGATAATTTGGTTGAGCAGGTGACTAGCCCATGCTGTCGTGGATTTAACATATAGGGATGATGTAAACCCTAGGGATAAAACAAGTGCACCTGAGGAACCAGAGAAGATTGAAGTGGCAAAATAGGTAGAAAAAGATAACACTGCTCCTGATATGGGTCAACAACAGCATGAGATACCCACAGAACCAAAAATAGTAGAAGTTCAATAGAAGAGTGGGGGTGATCAAGATATATCAGGGGCTTCTGCTACTCAGACTCAGGAAGATCCAAGAGAAGCCTCAAGGACAGAGGACAAATCAGGTCAGGAGGACCCTAAGCCACAAGACATCAGTGCATGAGGTGGAGAACAGGAAATGACCCTTGATCAGGGTGATGTACAAGGGCAAAATACACAGACATCCGAAGATGTCAATATGCCACTAGGTGAGAAAAATAATAAGGAGGATGAAAATTAGGTGATGCAGAGGCATCCACACTATACCCTTTGCATATAGCATGGATGTCTGCAGCCCAACCTCATCATCATCATCTTCGCCATCATCATCATATTCCGCTTTACACTGTCTGCATCATCATCATATTTCGGACAATCACGATTATCCTCCTGCCGACTACTGTTCACCTCCTCCGCCTGTCGCCTATCATCATCATGATACTCAACGGGCGCAAACATCCTCCTGTTGCACTGTTCATCGGGCTCCAAACACTAGCGGCATCATCATGATACGCGACACCACCTTCGTCAGCAGGATAACCAATATCCGGTTGCCCCAAAGATCCTGATGATGTTAATACAACCTTCTGCCGATACCAAAGCACTTAACGACGGCAGGATAAACTCGCGTAGGGGGAATATCTCAATATCCTGATGACGATGACGTCATATCCTGATGACGATGACATCACCCAATATCCTGATGACCTCTTCAACACTTAGTCAAAAAAAACTGAACTTTCACTCCCGCATCTGTTAGCGATATGCGGATGATGGGCTCTCCCGAGAGATGATCCTGATGCCGATACGCTCCTCCTCGGCTCCTCCTGATGATGATCACCCTGACGCACTTGCACTTCATGCAATCAACAACATCATGCTCATCTCCTCCATTTGTCTGGATGACGATGCCTAACCCGACTGCAGGATATTTGCAGAAATATCCTGATGATGCCGTCTTGACCAATTTCCAGCCTTAGCGAAATTTCACTTCGCCGATCCTCCAGGGATGACCCAATCCAACCTCAGGGTGATCTTCCACACTCTATCTTATCAGCTTTGACCTAGCACATACCCATGCTAGGGTCTTCAACATCTGTCGACCGTGATCCTACACACCTGCATGCAAACAAACAAACTAACTACTAACCTACTGTACATCGCCATTCCACCGATCAGACGGATCAACCGGTGGAATGGATCAGTAAATCCATGAAGCCACCCAAACCAGCAAATCGATTTAACAATGGAATCCAACCAGAGCAAGAACACAAACAGGATCTCTTTATTGATTTCAAAAGATGCAATACAATGATCAATCTCTCTCAGTCTCACTCTCTGCAACCTAGCTCGATCGATGATATCTATCTGTCTATGCAATATCAACCGATCTCATGCTTAAATAGATTATCCTACGAGTACTACTGACCTAACTCCAAGCGGCTGGGAACTCTCCAGGCAGCTGGGAGAGCCAACCGGACCTACAGCATGACAGCTGTTATAACCAACTAACTAAAAATAGCAAAAGCCTGGTCAGCATGATCTTATCATGATCAGCGTGACCTTATTACATGCAATTGGTCTTAACAGACCTTCTTGAAAACATAAACAAGACCTATAACAAACTAACTGCCTCATGGAGGCCAGTTGTTAGGTAGGTGCCTCTGCACCATACTCCCCAAAAGAAAAGAACTCATGTCCCATGAGTTTAGTATGGGGAAGTCCTCCACCTTTACACTTTGCTTTGTCAATAGTCTGACCTGCTCCAGCTTTGTCTGCTGCTGTCTCTTGGCTGCTCCAAGACTTCTGAACTGTAACTTGCTTTCTGGCAAGTAAATCCTCATGCCTGTTGATGTAGGCCTTTTTCTCACATACCCTGTGTTTGCCAGGTTGTCTGACCAGAACCTCTGTCTGAACTACCTTTTGAACTGCTGAAATGTTCAACTCTATCTTCCTGTCAATCTTTATAGGACAAGCAATAGTCCCAACTATGACAACATCCTTGTCATTCTTCTGAACTGGTTGCTGTGTGCAAACCTGTTTCTGCACCTGTTGCTGACCTCTGTCAGTCACAACTGAAACTTTCTTCAGCTTGTTGTCTGTAACAACTCCTGTCCCTGCAGTGTCCTGAACTACCTTTATGCCTGCTCCTCTAGGCATCTGCACAAATTCCTTCTTTCCCATTAAAATGATTTGGGCTGCCTTCTGTACTGCAGCTTTTGCCTGCAATGGCATCAACTTAATAATCTTCCCATCTTTCTTGATGGTGTAGGTATTAGCATACCCATCATATAGTACCCTTCTGTCAAATTGCCATGGTCTACCCAACAGTAGGTGACAACATTCCATAGGCAATATGTCACACAAAATTCTATCATGATATGCTCCAATCTGAAAATCCACATATGCCTGTTCAGAGACAAAAAGTGATTGACTATCACTCACCCAAGATGCCTTGTAAGGGTGTGGATGTGGAATCCTTTCCAGCTTCAGTTTATCCACCATTTCCTGAGATACCATGTTGTCTGTTGAACCAGTGTCAATGACAACTTTACATACTTTACCTTTGCTCTTGCATGTGGTCTTGAAAAGAGCTCTTCTTTGCATCATATCCTTTGATGCCTGCAAACTAATTCTCCTTAACATCAGTGATTCTCCACTCTCTGGATATCCAACATTAGCAGGATCTCTATTTGAACTCTGTGCACTTTCTTCTACTTTCTCTTCTTGTACCAGTTGTACTCTCTTGTCACTAGTTCTATCATTTATGGATGATGAACCTTTGTTTTCTGGACATTTGAAAGATGGATGACCAAACTCTCCACAGGTGTAACACTTTCCTGAAAATGTAGTAGAACCTCTACCACCTCCAAATCTTCCTCTATTACCTTTCCATCCACCTCTGAAATCAGACTGTCCCTGTCCTTTACCAGTGTCTTCTTGACCCTCATTGGTTTGCTTTTGTGCAGGGGCTGTTCCTCTTCCCCTATTGTTTCCTCTTCCTCTCATGGACTTATCATGTCCTCTATTCATCTTTTCTTCAATCCTGATTGCCATTTGATAACAATCCTCCACATTCTTAGAGTTAGCTAACACTAACTCATCCTGTATGTTAAATCTCAAACCAGCCAAGTACCTAGCCACCTTTTCTACCTCATTCTCATGATGACCAGATCTCATACTTAACAGATAAAATTCCTCAGTATATGCTTTCACATCCCTGTCTTTCTGCTTTAAAAATTGCAGCTTCTTAAACATCTGGATTTCATAATCCCTTGGCAAGAATTTACCCTTGATCCTTGCTACCATCTTATCCCATGAAGTGATCTTAGACTTCCCTTGTTTCCTTCTCTCGGATTGTACATAATCCCACCATACCAAAGCATGACCTCCTAACTTGGTCTTTGCAATCTTTACCTTCTGATCCTCAGCAACATCTTCACATTCAAAGTGATTATCCAGTGCAGCAATCCAATCTAACAACTCATCTTCATTCAAGCTTCCAGTATACTTGGTAACATCAACCTTTACCTTAGGTTTTTCACTCTGTACTGCCTTTAACAGTTTTACAAATTTCTGGTCTTCAGCATCCAGATCTTCAGCTACCTCTTCATACTCTTCTACAGTATCTTCATCTTCTTCAGACTCACAGTCTTCTACCTCCCTCTTTTTGTTCTTTTCCAGGGCTGTCAGCCTGGCTTGAAGTGCTTCAGCAAGCTCCTTCATCTTCCTCATCTCTCTAGCATGTTTTTCCTTCATTTCCTGCAATTCCCTTGCAGTACCACTACCTTTAGGAGGCATTTTGTCAACCTCTCAATCAACACACAACACACAATTCAACTCTACCTCTACCCTTTCGGCGACAGAATCAACACACAATAGCCCAGACCTTTTGCTGAGCTCTGATACCACTATGATGCAGAGGCATCCACACTATACCCTTTGCATATAGCATGGATGTCTACAGCCCAACCTCATCATCATCATCTTCGCCATCATCATCATATTCCGCTTTACACTGTCCGCATCATCATCATATTTCGGACAATCACGATTATCCTCCTGCCGACTACTGTTCACCTCCTCCGCCTGTCGCCTATCATCATCATGATACTCAACGGGCACAAACATCCTCCTGTTGCACTATTCATCAGGCTCCAAACACTAGCGGCATCATCATGATACGCGACACCACCTTCGTCAGCAGGATAACCAATATCCGGTTGCCCCAAAGATCCTGATGATGTTAATACAACCTTCTGCCGATACCAAAGCACTTAACGACGGCAGGATAAACTTGCATAGGGGGAATATCTCAATATCCTGATGACGATGACGTCATATCCTGATGACGATGACGTCACCCAATATCCTGATGACCTCTTCAACACTTAGTCAAAAAAACCAAACTTTCACTCCTGCATCTGTTAGCGATATGCGGATGATGGGCTCTCCCGAGAGATGATCCTGATGCCGATACGCTCCTCCTCGGCTCCTCCTGATGATGATCACCCCGACGCACTTGCACTTCATGCAATCGACAAC
This sequence comes from Cunninghamia lanceolata, assembly GCA_027924645.1. NCBI lineage: Eukaryota > Viridiplantae > Streptophyta > Pinopsida > Cupressales > Cupressaceae > Cunninghamia > Cunninghamia lanceolata. The sequence continues at coordinate 2,895,547 of BSBN01000165.1, read as the reverse complement.
ATCATGCTCATCTCCTCCATTTGTCTGGATGACGATGCCTAACCCGACTGCAAGATATTTGCAAAAATATCCTGATGATGCCGTCTTGACCAATTTCCAGCCTTAGCGAAATTTCACTTCGCCGATCCTCCAGGGATGACCCAATCCAACCTCAGGGTGATCTTCCACACTCTATCTTATCAGCTTCGACCTAGCACATACCCATGCTAGGGTCTTCAACATCTGTCGACCGCGAACCTGCACACCTGCATGCAAACAAACAAACTAACTACTAACCTACTGTACATCGCCATTCCACCGATCAGACGGATCAACCGGTGGAATGGATCAGTAAATCCATGAAGCCACCCAAACCAGCAAATCGATTTAACAATGGAATCCAACCAAAGCAAGAACACAAACAGGATCTCTTTATTGATTTCAAAAGATGCAATACAATGATCAATCTCTCTCAGTCTCACTCTCTGCAACCTAGCTCGATCGATGATATCTATTTGTCTATGCAATATCAACCGATCTCATGCTTAAATAGATTATCCTACAAGTACTACTGACCCGACTCCAAGCGGCTGGGAACTCTCCAGGCGGCTGGGAGAGCCAACCGGACCCTACAGCATGACAGCTGTTATAACCAACTAACTAAAAATAGCAAAAGCCTGGTCAGCATGATCTTGTCATGATTAGTGTGACCTTATTACATGCAATTGGTCTTAACAGACCTTCTTGAAAACATAAACAAGACCTATAATAAACTAACTGCCTCATGGAGGCCAGCTGTTAGGTAGGTGCCTCTGCACCATTAGGAGGGAGTACAAGATCAAGCATAGGATCAGAATGTGGACATTCCATAGGATCCTCCTTTGGAGAAGGCAACCCCTCAGTAGGAAGAACTTCAACAAGATCCCCCTCATGAGGAACTACATGAGGAAGAAATTAAGAAAGTGCCTTCTCCACCAAGGATAGAAGCAGATACTGGAGAACAAGGCAGGCATGATATTGATAAAGGTCACCAAGAATCTAGAGGTGATGTTCCTTAGTGGCTAGAGAAGGAAATAGGTGAAAGGAAGCTAGGTGTGCGGAAATTGCTTCCTACACTAATCTAATGAGGAGAGATGTATGCAAATTCAATTTAATTCTTACAACTACAAAAACATAGAACATCTAACTGAGATATTGTAGCAATACGCATACACACAGAAAGTAGACAGAAGAGAGAGAGAGAGACAAGATATACGTGGGGAAAACCCTTATGGGTGAAAAACACCACACTCCAAAACATAGCCCAAATGTATTACAGTAAACAATAACAGATTACAATATAGTTTCAGAGCTAATGCTCTTTTAGGAGTCTTCGAATGTCAAATCTAGAGATATTCCAGCAACATAATAGTACTTGTACCAAAGTTGTCTATCTCCCATCCAAGCACCTATTTATATAGAGTTTACAAGGCAAATATGGAACCTTCTATAGATGGGCATCCATCTTGGACTCATGCCCCAAAACCCACTCCTAAGGACACTTGTCCAACATCCCATCCTGAAGTGGGCACCTGGTCCCAAGATAGGTTACGAAAGATGCTCTTACGCACCTTACAGCTATCATAGAATCCATCATACATTGACTAAAAATATCATATTCCTCTTGCATGTCATAACCGCCCTTGACCGCCCAAAGATGCCTTTCTCTCGTGCAAAGATACTCACCAACACTTGTCATTAGTTAAAAATCATTTGAGGTTTCAAGGGCGTTGCCCCCAAGCCCCCACGATGGTGCTGCCCCTCGACCTCGCCCTATACCGCGACAGGGAGAGCGCAAGGGGCGCTGCCCCTAGACCCCGCAAGGGGCTACGGCCCTTGACCCCATCTTGGGGGCACTGCCCCCAAACCCCTATTAATTATTCAAGGGGGAAACCACAGCAGCCAAAGTCACCAAAATTTATCCTCCTGCATATACACAAGGTGTTGACTATGCCAACTCAACATGGGAAAAATAAATACAACATTAGGAATTTGTAAAGGTTGAGACACCTGAATTCCCAACAATATGTATGGAACCAGGGTTAGAAATCCAAGAATTTGATGTTTCTACCTTGTTTGCTGAAATGATGATGAAGCCAAGGAGGAAGGCCAAATTAACATCGGCTATAAAGAGAGATCTTGCTACAGGCAGAAGGACTGCATAGGTAGCACTTCCCAAAGTAGAGGAATTCCAAATCACAACTGTTGATTTGGGTTTTGCCAAAGAGGACTAGGAAGGTTAAGAGGGGAAGAACATTATTGATTCTTTAACCAAAAGGGTGAAGAAGGAGAAAGAGAAAAATAAAATGCATAAGGAGCACATTGCTCAGCTACATTCTTTCATAAAAGGGTTAATTAAGCCTGATAATACACCAGTTGATCCTGCAGTCTCATTGACTGTCATATCACATGAGGAGTTCACCAAGTTGGACCTAATGAAACATGAGGGAATGGTCATGGAAAAGTGGATGTTGTCAGTTCTCACTGGGGCTAAGGATGTATTGAGAACCTCCCTACAGAGATGGAATTCTTTAAGCAGTCTAAAGAGAAAGGTAGATAAAATACAAAATGATATAGGAAAACGGTCATTCCAGTTGGAAAAGGACCTGACTGCTCTAAGTGAAATGAAGAGAATCGATCCATAAATTTTGATAAGTAATAAAGTGTTGGATAATAATACTGCCCTACTGACAAGCATATGGTATGAGGATATTAGGTTTGAATGTGATATCTTGAAGAGGTGCAGTGGCAAGCTTAGGGATATTAGCATGAAGATGCATAGCATGATGGCATATGAAGTTGAAATCCTTGAGGCCCTAGAAGGAAAAATAGAGGGCAAAATTGAAAATTAGGATGCAGACTTTGCTATTAAATCTCTGCATGATAAATTTAAGTCAGTAGCAGATGACCCTCTCACCCACCTGACAGAAGAAGTAATGAATAAGATTATGAGGATAAAAGTCAAAGTAGAAACATACAATGAGACTTTGAACAATAGGAAAGGTAAGATGGAAGCGCTCAAGGCTAAGTTCCAGTCTCATAAACATGCAAGAGTAAAAGCCAGAATCCAAGATGGGAGAGAGGTTGATAAAATAGTATAGGCATATGAACATATCAGGACAACAGTAAAGGTCCACATACAAGAGGATGTATATCAAAGTGATAGTGGTGCTGAAAGTGATGAAGATGAGGAGAACGATGAGGAAGAAGAAAAAGAAAAAGAGGAACCTGAGGAATGAATGAAGATGCATCACTAAGTGAACATATGCATAAGGTACTCATAAATAGTGAGTCATATAGATGTTTGCCAGCTGGCAACCTTTGCCACGTGGAAAAGTTGACTAAGTCATAGGGTAATTGTCAACCGTTGATCTTAATTGGTATATCTTGACCGTTGGTCAATTGTAACTACCTCCTCACCTTATTCTATAAAAGGTACAAGGGTACAATCTTTTAACCATTTGAAACTTAATTAAAATTTGATTGCTAAAAAATTTAGGACTCATTTCAAAGTTGTTGTAAATGTACATGTTATGCATACTTAATGAAATAGAAGCAATTTTGATTACAAATCATCATATATCTTGAGTAAGCTATGATTGAAATATGGATATATGCATTGATTAGATGCATCCCTTGGAGTGCTTTTCAGCCTGCATGTATTGTTATTATTCTTAGTTCCTTTGAAGTTAGCATCAACCATATCTAGCTGTGGAATATCCTAGTGACCTATGGTTTGATTTCTTCTCTCCATGAATGTATCTTGTGTGTATGTGATTCAATAACTAAAGATTCACTAAAAGTAGAAGTATTCTTTTAAATTTCTTTCAATTTCATTACAGATCATCTCCATAATTGCAAATAACAGACAATCAAAAGCAAATAAAACATGAAATATGCAGATATCATGTAGGCAATTAAAAATATAGAGCATATTTGGAGTAAAAGCATGTCAAATTGGTAAATATCATGCAAATTTAGATAAATATCCATGAAATATATATAAATATCCACTTATAGACACATCATTTTAATAGATTTACAGTGTAGAAGAAAGAGCAAGTTCATAATGATCAATGATCAGAAGAATTGATCAAACTTACAAATATCTCAGTAATCTTTGAAAATAGGGTAGAATTAACCTCTCTATGGAGTGAATTTACAAGATATAGTGCAATACTGATCACCTAGATGAATGTACGACCCCTTGAAATGGAAAATAGCATGTCACATCAACCTCTAAGTAACGTCAGATGATCATGACTTGATCAACAGAGACTTGGAGTCATCAACTTATCCTAAGCTAATCATACTTTACAAGATAATAAAGGTTTGTTGTGCAAATTTTTATGCATGTTGTTATGACTAACAATCATCATCAATAGTTCGTCACAAAGTTTTCAAAATTAAGAGTAAATATTTTAGGATTTACAGTCGATCGCTATGATCCTTGAAAGATAAGTTCTCATTTAGGTCCTTTGCTAAAGCTTTGAAGTAATTTGCTTAAGAGACCTAATATCCTATTGCTTGTGTCCAAAAGTCTCACATCACCTCATATTTGCATCATTCCTACAAATATTTCATAAATATCAAGTCAGTTTCAGATTATGATCATAAATACATCCTTTGCTTGAATATTTTAGCTTACCTTTAGAGCGGTGACTAAATTGTCCCAACAGTTGGAGAGATCATGACAGAGTAACGATCTTCCTCTGCATTTGAGAGGGGCAGCTCCCTTGTATGATAGGGATATTTGTGGGTTTTTGTGTATTTTTAACCTGAAAGTACATAAAGGAAAAAACACAAAACTAGGAAAAGATGAATAACAAAAACCCCAACAGTAGACATACGAAGACCAATTGAGATTCCACAATTAATAATGATTACAAAAGGGGTTATTACCAAATAGGTTGAAACGTGCAATGATGATGAAAGGAGTACAATAAACCTCAACATAAGAAGAGATAGGTCATACAAACACATCCAAAACAAGATACCAGGAGATGGGTTTGTTTCATTACATCAATCACATAGATAATCAATGTATTACATGTGCATAAAAGGGATTACCAATTCAACATATGAGAAATTAGTAATGATAACATAAGTGTTGGAAAGAGACACTATATGGATTCATGATTATTGTCATTGATGGCAATAAAGTTCATCCCACACATCCACAGGACATGGTGTGTCTCTACCGGAAGTCAGAGTGAAGAATGTTGTGGTCCGGTAAACAAGAACAGAGCATATGGCAAGGTCCGACAGACAGGTCCAGATCTCTCAAAAGAAGTATCTTGGTAAAGTCCAAATTTGGGTAAGTAAAGAGTACTACCTTGAGTGATAGATTCCAAGGTTTTAGCCTCTGGTGATAGATGAGGCAAAAGATATGAATACTTGAGTACCGGGTTCCTGAGTGATAGTGTGAACAGAGGAAGAACTGACTGACAGAACATCAGACTACTTTGTGTTACTGAAGCTGTTAAATGTTATGAAGGCATGAATCATGTTTGGCCAACATGATTAATGATTTCTACAAGTATATGCTTGATCCACATTACTTGATGTGTAAGGATTCAGCCGATATAACAGAGTTTGTGAGAAGATTGACTATTCCAGGTGCCGACTAGAAAGATAATGAAATTACTTGTGCGGATATATATAAAGGATGGATTTAGTTGTGAGAAGTGTTGTTGTGATATGCGGTATATGGAAAAAGGGGCAGAGTAGAGCAGAAGCAGTAAGGAAGGTCCGGTATGTGAAAGGAAAGCAACATAAGAGAAGAGGAAAGATGAAGTGCAGCAGATCAGTGTATTGAGCCTAACTGAAACTAAACTCTAGCATATGTGGATGCTTCCAATCAGTTCAAGTATTGTATAACTTTCTTTTGTAGACAGTGTGTCTCCTTGTAGGCAATGTGCCTCCTTTGTGAGCAGTGTGCTCAGGCAATGAGCCCTAATTGGCAAGTGTCATTTTGTATTTCCTTATTCTTCTAACAGAGAATAATCTTTGGGTTAATCACCCCATGGTTTTCTCCCTTAACCGGGTTTCCATGTCAAAAATACTGTGTCATGTGTTTTTCCTTTTCATGGTAATGTTTGCTTATTTGAATTAATGTTGCATTGATTAATAAGAAAGTTCAGAAAGAAGAAATAATTAGGATAACTGATTCACCCCACCTCTTAGTTATCAACAATTGGTATCAGAGCTAAGTTCCTCCTAACAGAGTCTAACAGCTCGAGGAAGATCTGGGAGTCCAAATGGATGCATATGGTTTAAGGCAGCAACTCAAGACTACCCTTGAGGATCTTGAATAGTCAAACTCTGAAGTCAATGAATTAAAGGAAAGACTCAAACAAGCTGATGATTTCATAAGAGAACTAAAAGACAAATTAAGTCTCTCTATGAAAAAGAGAAAGGAGCTGCTTCAGCAATTGGCAAGACAAGGTGAAGAAAATAATGCAAATGAAGAACTGACTAAGAAAACCAAGTTATGTGAAAAGTTATCGAAAGAAATCATTATGGTAAGACATGAAATGGAATCAGGAGTTATAAAGTTTACCCAAGAAATTGAAGAGAAAAGAAAAAATGAAGATAATCTAAGACAATCTCTTAAGGAGAAATCAGAAGATTGCCACCAGATGGATAGAATTATCAGACATCTTAAATCTAATCTTGAAGATGCTAAAGATAATGAAGAAAAACTTGAGGATCAAATTGTCTCTCTAAAAAGGGATCTTTAAACAGCAAATGAGTATAAAGAGAAATTCAAGATAAGTTCTGCTCAACTTGAAGTTCTTCTTGGAAGTCAAAAGAAGGTAGATGACAAATGTGGTTTGGGATATGAGAAAGGAGAAAGCTCTGGATCTGGTCAGAAGAATTTTGGATCAAAAAATCCAAGGAACAGGCCTAGAAGACCTCCGATAAGACAGCCCAATGCTCAAAGATATCCATCCTTCAATGGATACTTCCACAGCTGTAATCACTTTGGTCAGAAAGCTAATCAGTGTAGAAAGAGAATGAATTAGACTAATTCATCCTTCTCTGGATAGTGTTTTAACTGCAAAAGGTATGGTCACAAGTCTCATGAATGCAGAAATATGCAAATGAACAAATCATTCAATGGTAGATGCTTTGCATGCAATAGAGTAGGTCATATGGCTAATCAATACAGATCAAGAGGATATCAGTCAAATATGCAAAGAAATGTTGTTTGCCAAATCTGTAATAGGTCCGGTCATAATGCAAAATTCTGTAGAAGCAAGAATCAGGAGAAAAGAGGTCCGGTATATCATAATCAGAATCAAGATAAGGGTAAACAAAAGGTGAATGTGGATGAAGTTAGGAATGAGATGAACAAGATTTGGGTGAAGAAAAGTTTAGAGAATGTAAAGGTTGGATCTGCACCAGACTCTGGTGCTGATATTCCTTCCAAAAAATAAAAGGTGAGCTCTGGGTCAGGGGGAGACACAAAGAAAACCTTGTTCCCCCAGCCAGTTAAGTGGTGCCTGAAATTGGCACATGAGAAGCTGCAGATCAAAGGGTTTCTAGAGAAATATGTAAAGAAGGTCAGGTAAAGATCTAAGAGATACACAAGAAAATTTAAAAAGTTCAAATCCTTCAGAATTGGTCTGGTTAAGCAAGTCTTCTGATAAAATAGGTTTCTCACAAGATTGGCCCGGTATGAATCCAAATTGTTACAGCTTGATCTGTGGATACATAAGATGATCAGAAGGACAAGTGGAAATGATGATTCATCACTAACATCGATCACAAGGGAATCATAATGATCCAGATGAGTTTCTTCCTCCTTGAACAAGGAAAACCAAGCAAACCAGAATAATGTAGATTAAGCATTTATTGCAATTTGATATTAGGGCTCACGGAGCAATATAAGGGTTTTTCATTAATCACTTGTTCATTCTGCACTCAAGAAGAAATGAAAAGCGAAGCTCCTCTGCAACAAAATTCCTCAAGTTCATCAAAGATCACTTGTAGAAGTCATTACTTCCAGAGATCAATTCAACCTACTCCGTGAAATTGATAGGTGCAAAAGGTATTTTCTATTTTCAAATATCTCACTGCAAATCTCTTGATAATGGGTACTCTGAATATTGTAAAGATTTTTGATAGACCTCGCCCTACATTTAAGAAACATCCATACAAATCCTTAGAGGTAGACCCCCTAGGTACATTTTCTAGTGTTCCGCATGGCGTTTTGCACACTGAAGATATTAGGGTTTATATACATGCAAACATTGAAGAGTTTGGGGAATTCAAACTAAGAGACTTATACCACAAAGCAGTTAATAGATGATTCTTTTGAGATCAAACCTCAGTATAAGAGCATCCGGGAAAAACACTTTGATCAGTTCATTCATTTCCCCTACTTTGAAGAAGATGAATGGGTCCGGTATGTATTGAGTAGGGTACATGACAACTTTCTATGGCTGAACAGACCTTGCAAAATCACCAAGGAAGCAATTAGGGCAGTAACTGGTTTACACTCCTCCGGAGGAATACCTGTCCTCAAATTTGTCAAAAACAACATTGTAGCTGAGGCCACCAGATCAAAATTTGATAAGAGGGCAATGACCATTGAAGATATTACTGACCCGGATATCAAGTATGCATCTATGATAATAGGATACAAGATATATCATTCCAGTAGGGAGAATTCAGTATCTGGAACTGCAGTATACACGGCCTATGAGATGCTAAGACAAAATGCAGAATATGATCTCTGTGAACTTCTCTTGAGCCAGTTAATGGAAAACATACAAAAGATCAAAAAGGACAAGAAAAACTCTTTCAAATATGGTGCACTAATAATATGTTTATTTTTCTACTTTATGAATGAGTTGCCCAGATCAAATGGATGGGTATGGCAGAATGACAAACCGGTAGCAGTTTAGATCAGAGACTATTTGCATGGGCTTGGGGATGCTAAAGCAAGAAATACAGCCATGTGGGGATAATTCAAAAACTTTTAGAACATGATGCAGTCAAGAGAAAGGATTCCCCAGTCTCTTGTTGAGAACTACAAGGACACAGTCTGCTTTATGGTAGAGACTGATCAGTGCCTAATGGAGGCAGTAGAACCAAGGATAGTCTGGATCATGCCCATGGGGTATGAAGTTGATGAACAGATTGTGGAGTTGCATGTTCAACACATGCTGAGTCAGCCTAAAGATCCAAAGGTAGAAAGGTTTGGAACCTTTGAGGAGCTGAGCGTAAAGATCCATGTGGAGCTCAGAGAACCAGAGATGAAAAGGAAGGTGAGAAAAGAAGTAGAACATATTGCACAAGGCCTTGGGATATCAAAGGAGGCACTTGATGCCAACTAGGAAAAGAGACAAAAAGTTGATGAGGAGAAGAAAGAGGCAGAAAAAGGAAGCAAGAAAAGTGCTCCGGTAGAAACTTCTACCCGGACTAGATCTTCAAAGAGACCAGCACCTGTCCCAACTAAAAGCTCAAAACTAGAAGTCCAAGCACCTGGCAAAGGTGAGAAAAGGTCAAAGACAAAAGCCACAAGGGCTTATGCAAGTCAAAGAGATGAAGAAGAAACCAAATCAGATGAGGGGGTAAAGGAAATAAAGAAGTAGAAGAAGAAAGGATCCGGTCAGCCCTCCACAGGCCAAGACAAGGAAAAAATAGCAGAGGAATTTGTTGAGAAGCCCACCTTGTCCCTAGAAAGTGTAATCAAATCAGTTACCGTGGATGGAAGCCTTCAACCAATGGCTGAATTCTATGATGATTACAATGAGGCTGACCAAAAGATCCTGCAGGAAGCTATAATTAGGTATCTGAACATTTACAATAAAGCTTTTATTAAAATTATCTCTCTAATTCCTAAGAGTCTAGAGAAGGAGTTGAAAATGAGAAAGACCAATGCCATGGAAAAAGACCTTGAGATCTAGGAACAGATAGCTATTTAGCTATATCCTTCAATTGATCCCAAGACAATGAACATGGTATTCAAAGGCTGCAAGGATGAATTTAGGAGCAAAGCAAGGATGAATTAGCTTATGCTTGGTGAGACCAACAAGGTAGCCAAGGACACTAAAGAGATTCTCTGGAAAACCTTCAAAAGATTTAATCTTCCTATCATATAGGACTTGGGTACTGATCCTACAAATGTTGTAGAAGAAACTTCTGAGAAAATGTCAGAAGAGGTGGGCCCCGAACAGACCAACATTTCCCCTCTGGTTTCCCCTACGGTCTTCAGATCTAAAGGAGAAGAAAAATCATAGGAGAAAGAAGCAGAGGTGAAGGAAAAAGAAGGTGATAGTGCAAAGGTTGCAGAAGGACAGAAGACTTCAGCAGAGAAAACCACAACTGCTAGTGGTGGGAATGTAGAAGGAGAGAAAACTCCAAAGGACAACTCTAAGACTGCAGAAGAGAAGAAACATCTGTCTCCAGCAAGAGACACTGTACAAACTATCCAGGAATTTCTGAGCAAAGAAACAATGGAGATTGATGAACCGGAGCTTCTATAAGGTCCATTCAATTTTGATTCTCTTTCTCTGGTACAGACAATGAAGATAACTTCATTTGCAAATGCTAAGGCCAATGAAAAAATCCTAAAGTCTCATATGGAAGATTGTGAGTTGATAGAAGCTGCATGCGGAGTGCTGGAAAAGATCATACCATCTTTTCAAAAGGATCCCACAGCCTCCTCTTTCGGTAATCTCAAAACCTTAGTCAATAGTGTTAGTACATATTTTGATTCTCTACAAAAATCAGCTGAAGAAAAGGTCCAGAAGGAGTTTTTGGATAAGAGATTCTTAGAGGTATAAGGATTAATCACTAATGATAGGAGAAATATGAGTATTGGGATAAAGAGCTTAGAAAATGCTCTTAAGGATGGTGGTGAAATATACAAATTTTGTATCTCCTAGTCCAAAGTAACAGTAGAGATTGAGAAGAAAATAAAGAGCAAGAGGATAAACTACTAAGTTTGTCTCAAAGTTTTGATCCTCTCTCTTCCTCCATAGTAAATCAAGAGTTTCAAACTATTACAATCACAAATGCAATAAATAATTTTGAGAAGGAAAGGAAGAACATGATCAGCCAGATGGGTGAACTTAGGAGGATCATTGTCCCTAAGTTAGAGGCCATGCATGAGGCCATAAGTGAAGCTCAAATCACAGCCCAGACAAATGATCCGACAGATCTAAAAAGGGTAGATGCGTTTGCATTCCTATTGATTGGGCATATCTCAATTTTGGACAAGATGAAGTAGAGTTGGGTGACAGAAGTTGTACAGTTGAAGAACACTTTTGCAGACATACTTAAGTATATGTAAGTACAACTTGTATATATACTTATGCAGCTAATTATAGTAAAATTTTTAAAAATTTTGATGTGCGGACCCTACCCTTTGCCATTGATGTCAAAGGGGGAGTGAGGAGCAGTGAAAAATGAGGAATCCAACTAAGGGGGAGCTCCAGAAAATGTATATAAAGACAGAGCATCAGCCAAGGGGGAGCATAGTGTAAACACTTAGTCATTTTTCACTAAGTGTTGCCATCAATGCCAAAGGGGGAGATTGTTGGCAAGAGACACTATATGGATTCATGATTGTTGTCATTGATGGTAACAAAGTTCATCCCACACATCCACAGGACATGGTGTGCCTCTACCGGAAGTCAGAGTGAAGAAAGTTGTGGTCCAGTAAACAAGAACAGAGCATATGACAAGGTCCGACAGACAGGTCTGGATCTCTCAAAAGAAGCATCTTGGTAAAGTGTAGATTTGGGAAAGTAAAGAGTACTACCTTGAGTGATAGATTCCAAGGTTTTAGCCTCCAGTGATAGATGAGGCAAAAGATATGAATACTTGAGTACCGGGTTCCTGATGATAGTGTGAACAGAGGAAGAACTGACTGACAGAACATCAGACTACTTTCTGGATGTGTTGCTGATGGTGTTAAAGGTTATGAAGGCATGAATAATGTTTGGCCGACATGATTAATGATTTCTACAAGTATATGCTTGATCCGCATTACTTGATGTGTAAGGATTCAGCCAACAAAACAGAGTTTGTGAGAAAATTGATTGTCTTGGGTACTGACTAGAAAGATAATGAAATTACTTGTGCATATATAAAAAGGATGGATTTAGTTGTGAGAAGTGTTGTTGTGATATGTGGTATACGAAAAAAGGGGCAGAGCAGAGTAGAAATAGTAAGGAAGGTCTAGTATGTGAAAGGAAAGCAGCATAAGAGAAGAGGAAAGATGAAGTGCATCAGATCAGTGTACTGAGCCTAACCAGAACTGAACTCCAGCATATGTGGATGCTTCCAATCAGTTCAATTATTGTATAACATTCTTTTGTAGACAGTGTGTCTCCTTGTAGGCAGTGTGCCTCCTTTGTGAGCAGTGTGCTCAGCCAGTGAGCCCTAATTGGCAAGTGCTATTTTGTATTTCCTTATTCTTCTAATAGAGAATAATCTTTGGGTTAATCACCCCATGGTTTTCTCCCTTAACAGGGTTTCCACATCAAAAATACTATGTCGTGTTTTTCCTTTTCATGGTAATGTTTGCTTATTTGAATTAATGTTGCATTGATTAATAAGAAAGTTCAAAAAGAAGAAATAATTAGGATAACTGATTCACCCCCCTCTCAGTTATCAACAATAAGAACACATTTAGAGAACACAAATTAAACTACATTTTTCATTATCTTTGAAATTAAACAATTCCAAAGTCCTTTTTATACATAGTGTAAAGATAAAAGCTTTTTAAAATATCTCTGATAATTTCTCTAGAGTTTCCCCTTTTTCATAGTTCTCTCCAAAGAGTCCCCCCCTTACATTTGAAATAGCCTCATATTTATAGGCTTCTTCCCATAACCACCTAGTAACCACTTTCTAACTACCTCACAACTACCTAGTAAATAAAGTTCAGTTTCTAACTTTTGAAATACATTAAGTGACGTAAGTCACTGTTTACAAAAATGAATCCTAACACTTGCAACTTGCAAGTTGTAAATTTTGCTAAGTTATTTCCATCCCTATTTGCTCTATTTTGGTAGTCACATTTTGTTAGATGATGATAACTCTTCTGGATACCTGAATCTTAGACTCCTGTATTTTCACATACAAATCCTTGATGAAGAGAGTAGTGGCACATTTTCCTGCTCTGATAATCTCCCAAGCTAGTTTCTCTAGCTTTGGATAGATTTCCACTGTATATGGATGTTATCTATCTTCTCTATAAAATACATGTACCATTTTATTAATTCCTCCATCTTTCATCAATTTCCTTTCCATTTGAACTTCATCCTACATGGTAACTTTTGCATGGATGTTTGGGAGAAGAACATAAAGTTATGTAATTTTAGAATCCAAATTAAAAAGCACTTTTGTTGTAAATACTCCTCATAAGTGTATACACATGTGATCTTAAATGTACCAAGAAAACACATCCACACAACCAATAAAGGTCTATCTGCCATCTTAACCATAAAGTTTGTGGTGTCTTTAAGATAACTGGCACGAGCCTGAAGATCAAGCATGCACACATATAGTGATCAATTTTAGGTGTAATGAAATAAGGATTACTTGTGGCATGAGCATATGACCTTCTCTCCACAAAAATTCTAGTGTTCGTACAAATGACTTGGTATGCATTTTCCATCTTGTGTCATTTGCCCACTGTCATATAACAATAGTCTCCATATCTACTTTAACAAATGAAACTCTTAAAGTAAGCTATACAAATCACCTGGTTAATCATTAGAGTTATGTACCCATTTAATAAACCTATGATTTACTATAGTTTCACTTATTGGTTGTACCACAAACTTCTCTTCTAGTTCGTTTCCACTTTCAATGCTCACAAGTGAAACAGTGCTCCAAATAAGACCTACTAAGTTTAAAAATAATATTGTAGTGGGTACAATGAACAATGGAGATGAATCAAATGTAAACTCACCCTCATCACCATGCTCTTCTTCCTCTGGCCCCCTTTGGAGTCACAACAAAAACTATTTCAGACAATCCCAACAACTTTAGTGCAACATCAAACAATGCAATGAACCATGAAGATGTGGACACAATGAACCACATGATTTGGTTATTCCACCACTCTCTAAGGGAACACCCATAAACAATGTATTGAGCAAGCTGAAATCCATAGACTGAAAGGAAGAGTACGAGTGCATTTGTAAAGAAAACCTCTGAAATCTTGGGTAGGAATGATTTGTCATGCAGTAGACACAAAGCAGGAAGTAAGGCATAACAGACTACTGGTACCGACCAAATTGTCCATAGACAGAAATAAGCATAAAGCATCCTTTGCCTTAGTCTAATACACCTTTCAATTCCTAAGAAAGGATAGACTTTTGCTTACAAATATTTCTAGCAATCCTGTAGCCCATCTCTTCTACTGAATAAGAGTATCTGGACCAGTCCCGAGTGCACATCCCATGAAAACTGGTTCTTCTAGCTAGAAACCAATAGAATGTCATCCTAGACTATGAATTTTAGTCCGGTCATAACATCCTCAAATGTAGATCCATACATCCATCCCACCGCTTTGCCCCAGGCAATTTTGGTTTTGTAGCTGCAACTAGCGATCTTCAAATCCTCCTTTGTAACTAGTGAAGGAAGAGTATAGTTATTACATGGAATGTTAGTTACAATAGTCTGAACTACTTCAACTAGGGTATGGGATTTATCTCTTGGCATGCTTCAAATTGGAGACTCAACATGGCATGGCAGCGATGAAAAGAAATGGTGAAATGCAAGATGTCATTTATGTATCAGCTTCGTTGAATGTTTCTAGAAGCTGATCCTCTGGCAGTTAAAGATCCATTGCATGATTGATGAAAGGATATGTAGAGGTAGGGGCCCAAGAAGAGTGTGTATGGAGTTCTTCAAAATCCCTTGTAACCTTGGGAAATGAAGCAGAAAGGTTTCCCATTTGTTCATAGTCCATGAGGATGCTAGTAAGGGTTGTGAGACTCATTTACATCTACCAATTGTATTGGTTTAAAATGTTTTAGAACCTTTACAACCGATCCCATTTATGCATACTCTGCAACTATTACAGTCGATAAGATCACATTTCTCATTCACATATACCAAAGTATATCCAAAAATCTGATGAAACCCTCTTAAGCACAATGTGAGAGAATGGCATAGGTTATGGAACTTAGTTTTACACTTGCCATTTGCACTTGTTTAAAAGTTTCAAAAGTCTTTTCATCAAAAACCATTTTGTGTATATCTTGCACTCGTAGCATCCCATGAGATCACATTTCTTTGAGACAAAATGTTAGATGCTTCGTGTACTTTATTAGTGGCTGGACATTTTACATATTTATCTATCAAGACAGTTATACCAAATGCATTTGTTTGAAGTTTTGTAACCCCTTTCATACTAAATCCGCTTTGTATATATCCTAGACCCAGAGCTCCCATGTGGGCACAAGCGATGTGGACTTTCACAATGGTTGTAGAATCTAGTTTTAAACCTATCAATTGTATTTACTTTAAAGCTTTTAAATCTTTCTAAAAATCCATTTGTTGCGTACTACAAGCCATGAGATTACATCTTCTGAGGCATTCTGTCCAATAGTTCATGGGCTTTAGTCATGATCCTTCCTTTGTAGCAACATCTGATAAAAGGAATCCATCTTCACCTATGCTTTGATGGATGTTGATTGCCTATTCTAAAGTTTCTCATTTGAGTGCTAGCGGTGATACTAGCAGTGATCATGGATCTAGCATTACACTAGTTAGTTGAAGTTGTTTGAATGTTTTTAATGCCTTTTCAATACATAGTTTGTATGTATCCTACGATCATTGCATAGCATGAGATAACATCTTCTTGAAGCGGTGCTGTCAAAGCATTTAGATACCATGTCTTCTAGAGCAGTTATAACTGTAACATTGTTGTGTGGTTACACAACATGCCCCATTTTGACTTGACAAAACAGGGACCCAACTTCTTGTTTGGCTTTGCTTGTGTTTCTTCTTGTTGGCAATCTGACAAAAGTATGTCAATACAGATGATCCTATATAAAGAGGGCTAGGTAAGTCATCATGACGAGGTCAATTTTTTCAAAATTAACATTTCATGTCAATAACCTCATAGGGGGATAGAATACAAAAGTCCATGCAGGTTTGCCTTTTGGATCACCTTGATATTCCTCAGGGAACAAATGTTATGATGAGTCAAAGATCTGGTCAAACCTGATATTCTGAGAGGAGGATCATATTTCTCAACATCAACCATCTTATGAAAGATCACCCCGATCCAATAATATCACTCGATAAAGTCATTTGCTTTGAACATCTGGACGTCAAATTTATGTGATAGTGACATTTACCCATAGAACGACATTATATATTTTGCGAAGGTCATATTTCCAAAACATCGCCACGATATTTAAACATCGGCCTGTCGCAAAATATCACCCTGAGCTAATATCCTACTGACGTCATCCAAACCTGGTAAATGAAGGAATAAATATACCGATGACGTCACCATCCTTTTTACCTCGTGAAGGTATATTTCTAAGCGTGACCTTTCTTGCGCAACATGGTGATGACGTTATAAAGCCACAATGCTGAACTAAGTCATTATATTGATGATTTCATCCTAATATTTCATCAGGAGGTCATTTTATGGCTAAGGGGGTGATATTCTCAAACATCACCAGATATTCTGAACATCCCCTGATATTTTTGAATATCATTCGATATTCTCAACCCGACTCAATGTTTCGACATCATTCTTTTCACCTAAAACGGATGATCATATTATACCAAGGGGGTGATATTCTCAATATCACCCAATATTTTGAATATCACCTAATTTTTAGAGATCACCCCATGCTTCACCACCATAACATTAAATACATATAGAGTGGTAGGTGGTTCCCTCCAATTACGAATGCGATGCTCACACCTGGCAACCTCTGTAGGTTTCCATGTAGAAACTTAATGATTATGATAGATTTGCCCTAATTTTACCCTAAGTGACCCGATTCAGAGGTTAAAAGTGAATTTACAAGGTATTTTACATTTACATTGTGATAAACTAGTTTTTACAGAGAACAGATCTTCCAAACCTTCAGATGAACAGCATCTTGACGCACAAGGCTTACAGCAGAACGAAGAAATCGATTATTAGCAGTATCAAGATCACTTTCAGATAATCTAGGGTATAAGTAAGAGGATAAGCGCATCAAGTAAGTAATTGAAACCCTCTTGTTGTCATGTTCTGAATATTCACGTATTATGGGGTCTTTCGGTTTGAAACTTCAAATTAAGCATGTCAGGATAAATGAAATATGGAAAGAATAATAGTATGCATGATGAATAATGGAAATGTAACATATATGCATGTTCGTATATGTATCAATTGTAAGACCAAGTTGTGTTAATTGCAGGCACTCATGGCAGATAAAAGATTAGCTAAGTTAGAGGCTGAATTCTCGAAGCCTATGTTTGCTCATCCTGAGGGTGTCCAATTCAAGTATGGAGCCATCACTGATACACACCAAGGGAATACAGATCTGGCTGCATGGTTAGCCGAAATGAGTGATGAGAAAAACAACAGCACCCTGCTAGATGTCGTCTTTGTATCAGGAATGTGGACTGCAGCTGGTTTCCCATAATTTATGGAAACCCCTAAGCTGGTGATAGAATGTGCAGGGAAATACAACCCAGAAACCAGGAGGGTAGAAAAGCACAGCATAATATATGCTGATTTGTCAATTAAGGGTATTGCTGCTACATTTGGTTTGCCATTAGGCAAGAAGGTTGCCAACATAGATCTGAAGAAATCAGAAGTAGAGTACAAGAATAACAAGAAGTCTGCCAGGAAGAAGATGTATCAATGGAGGGTGAAGAATAGCCCCTATCTGGCAGCAACTAAGCTCCTGATTCATTTATATAAATATGACTTTGATGATGAATATCAATACATGATAGTAATGTTGAACAAAGTAACAGGCCAGCCTGATGCTGGAAGTTTCAAGGACTGGATGTATGCAGTCATCCTGATGTGTCTATATATGGATAACAAGCCAATGTGGGCCAAGATGATAAGTGATGCTCTAGACAAGCAACTAATGAGCCTTGGGGGTCCAGATTATTCTTTTTACATGACATCATATATTGTTTATTCATGTGCCTACAAGGGTACATTTGATGCATTGATTATAGATGGAAAAATTGGAGGCACAACTAATGATGCACACATATGGGATCATCATCCCCAACTGCAAAGAGTGAATTACCTCCAGGACTACAAGCTAGTAAATGATGCATTCTCTATGCACCTGGTGAGAACAATGGAAGAAGATAGAACTAAGAGACTAAGCATGGAGGCTCAAGAGGTTATCTACAGGCATGGAGGCTGGTTTATTCAATTTGCCACTTTCACCTATATAAGGACTGAAGGTTTTGAGGAGGAGCCCCTCATGCTCCCAAGGTAACCTACAGATGCAGTTGTCTTAATGGAGTTTTTAAGACAAGTCTCTACAATATTGAATGCCTATAAGGCAAACAACAAGCTTCCACCAATTTTGTTTCTAGTCACAATGGGCTGGTATATGTGCCCAGACTCTGAGAGTATCAAGAAGGCCATAGCTGGCTTGAAAATGATGAATTTCTAGCCTTTTCCATTAGTAAGATCATATTATCCATTTGGGAGGATGTAGAAGATCATGGGGAAACCCATCCATTGAAGGAACCTTGAAGACTTCTGGGCAGATTGTGAAGATGAAGCTGAAGCCTGAAGAAGAAGGTACCAAAGGTTGACACTTAACCAAATAAAGACCTTTGATTGCATCTCCGTCCTAGCACAACTGATGAAAGATGATGGAAAGGTAATGGCTGAGGAATATGAAGAGAAAAAGATATACAATGATACTATCTCTACACTGGATCTCACCATACAGGAGGATATCTCCTTAGATCCATTCACAGGCATCATATTACAGCTAACCCAAGCTTGGGTGTATGAGCAGAACAAATTGCAGTTGCAGATCAGGTGGACAAGCCTAAGGTAGATACAGTAATATCTACTGAAACAAATATGCCTCATGATGAGGAAATCATTAAGGTAGATAAGATAACCATGGAGGAAGTAAAAGATCATGATAAACATGTAGATGATCAACAGGATCGCCCTCCAGAAAAGGAAATTCCTCAACAGGAGGATATACCCAAAGATCACCCTCATGAGGAATATCATGAGGAAGAAATAAGGAAATCACCCTCCCCATCGAACATGATGGTGGATACCGAAGATTAGGGTGATCATCATGATGATGATGGAAACCAACAGCCTAAGGATCAAGTTCCTTCGTGGCTAGAGAAAGAAATTGGCGAAGAGTCAGACATAGGGATACAAGAATTTGATGTATCCACATTATTTACAGAAACTCTAATAAAGCCAAAGAGAAAGGCTAGAATAACTTCTGTAATACAAAGGGATCCTGATACAGGTAGGAGAATAGCTCAGGTAGCTGTTCTTGCAGTTGATAAAGAAAAAGGCAAGATCACTCTAGATGAATTCCAGATTACTACAGTAGATTTGGGATTTGCAAATGAGGATTAGGAAGGCCAAGAAGGTAAGGACATTATTGATTCATTAACTCAAAGAGTTAAGAGAGAGAAAGAGAAGAGTAAGCAGCATAAAGAGCACATTGCTTAGCTGCATGCATATATAAGAGGGTTAATTAACCCTAACGATACATCTAGTGATCATGCAGTCCCATTGATTGCTATTTCTCAGGAGGAGGTCACTAAGTTGAACCTCATGAGAAATGAATCAGTAGTAATGTTGAAATGGATGTCATCTGCGCTCGATGGAGCTGAAGAAGTGGCAAAGGCCTCTTTAAAGAGGTGGAATTCTTTGGGCACCTCTAGGAAAAAAGTAGATAAACTGCAGATGGAGATCAGCAGGAGGTCATTTCAGATAGAAAAGGTCATGATCATTTTGGATGAAATGAAGAGGATTGATCCACAAATTCTAATAAAAAATCAAATACTAGATAATAACACAACCCTATTGATTAACATTTGGAATAAGGACGTCAAATTTGAATGTGATGTGCTTAAAAGATGCAACAGTCAACTAAGGAATGTCAGCATGAAGCTACATGATATGATGTCCCATGAGGCTGAAGTTCTAGAAACATTAGAAGGAGATGCAGAAGGTAAGATAGAGAATCAAGATGAAGAGTTTGTCATCAAAGCTCTACATAGTAATTTCTAGCTAGTTGCTAAAGACCCTCTCAACCACCTGACAGAAGCAGTGCTAGATAAAATAATGAGAATAAATGTAAAGGTGGAAGATTATAATGAAACTGCCGACAGTAGGAAGAATAAGTTGGAATCTCTTTGGATCAAATATCAGGTGCATAAACATGCCATCACCAAAGTGAGAACTTAGGATGGTGGAGAATTGGAGAAAATAGTGCAAGCATATGAGAATATCAGGACAACTATGCAGCTCCATATCGAAAAGGACAATTATCATAATGATGAAGATAGCGAGAGCGGTGAAAGTGATGATGATGATAAAGAACATGATGATGATGCATCATAGAGGAAATATACACATCAAGTACATATGAAAGAAAATAAGTATTTTAGATGGTTGCCAGCTGGCAACCTGTGCCACATGATAATGTTGACCAAGTCAAAGAAGAATATTCACCGTAGATATTCATAGATAAATCTTGATCGTAGATCATTTTTGTAACGGATCCCTCACCTTGTTCTATAAAAGGTGCAGGGATGCCTCATTTTAAACATTCGAAACTTAATTGAAATATGTTTGCTGAAATATTCAGGGCTCATTTCAAAGTTGTTGTATACATATATGTTCTTGCATACTTAATGAATGAGAAGACTGTGTTGATTACAATCCATCATAAATCTTGAGTAATCAGTGTGTGAATTCTGGATATATGCTTTGATTTGCTGCATCCCTTAGAGTGCATATTAGTTTGCATGTGTTGTCTTCATACCTTTCCTTTGAAGTTAGCATCGACTGTATCTAGCTGTGGAATGTCCTTGTGAACATATGGTTTGATTTCTCCTCTTCATGACTATATCTAATGTATATGTGGTTCAATAGCTGAAGGTTCAACTTTAATTTGAAGTATTTCTTTTAGTTTCTTTCAATTTCAGCGCATTTCATCATCACAATTGCAAATAATTGATAATCATAAGCAAATAATACAAATATGCAGACATCCCATAGATAAATGAACATATTCAGCATATTTGAAGTTAAAAGCATGTCAAAATGACAAATATCATGCAAAGATTTCAAGATAGACACAATATTTGAAGTATATCCTATACAGAAATACCTCTTTGTGCAACATCATTACAAGAAACATTATCTTACTGATGAGATCTACATAAGGCCCCAAAATGGAAACAGCAACACACATCAACCTCTGAGTAATGTCAGAAGATTAAGAACTAATCAATGGAGACTTGAGATTATGAATTCTCTGAATTCATCATATCTTTCAAGATGAGTAAAGGTTAAT
Source organism: Cunninghamia lanceolata (assembly GCA_027924645.1). Lineage (NCBI taxonomy): Eukaryota > Viridiplantae > Streptophyta > Pinopsida > Cupressales > Cupressaceae > Cunninghamia > Cunninghamia lanceolata. The sequence goes on along the minus strand of BSBN01000165.1, from coordinate 2,873,996 downwards.
GTGTACTTTTATTCTATGTTTGTTTATGATTAACATCATGATCAACATAAATTGGCGCTAGAAGGAAGGCCATAGGATGATCATCATCATTAGTAGTTCAGGTGATGATAGAGATTATAAGGTAACACTCAGCCACTGCTAAATTTCCAAGCTAGACGCAAATATTTGTTGTTCTGAGTCGATATACACTAATCCTATGTAAAGATTTTGAAATCAATCATAAATATTGCAATCTTTATAGTGGATCATCATTTATTTGCAAAGATCAGCCTTATTTCAGGTAAATTTATCAAAGCTTTGAGGTATCCTGCTTTAAAAACCTAATATCAACATGCTAAGTGTTGCCAAACCAAAAATCACTTCATATTTGCAGTATAGCTGCAAATCATCTGTAAATACTCAGTCAATTTCCAATCCTAACCATAAATATAGTCACTGTTGGCATATTCCAACTGATATTTACAAAGTTCCAGCTGATTTGGTCAAGTTAAATACATCCTGGCTCACAGGATAAATACCAGGTCTAGACCTAGTGGAATCTTTGAAGAATTACCTGTTAGAGGTTTCAGACCTAGAACTATGGACATCCATCACACTCTAGGATCTAGTGCACTAGGAGCTTCACCAGAGCCTCCTCCTGTAACTCATGTTGGTTTACAAATACCTTCTGGACTATCTGTGACACCTCCTGTCCAACCTCAACCCCAGGTCCAATCTCAGCCAACTATACCACAGGCTCAGCTTCCTCCAGTTACAATGTCATTCTTTGTAGCAGAGTCACCTTTGACCTTCACTGCATATCACGAGTTGCCAAAGAATCAAGACAAACTTTGTCCAAAATATCATCCTTATCAAGATGCAGATGATCATATTAGAACCTTGAAAGAAGCCTGCTGTCGAGCCAGAATAGAGCATTAGGACGTTGTACGCAGATTATTTCCTTTTTCCTTAGGGAAAGAGGCTTATAATTGGTTTATTAGTCTTGGTTAGAGTTCTGTTGGTTCATGGGCTATCCTAGAGAAAGCTTTTATTGATAGGTTCAAAGTACCTATTGATCCTTTAATGAACTACCACCTATTTGCCACAATCAAGTGGTTTGAGGGAGAACCTATTGCCAACTTCAATGCTAGGTTTCAGAAAATGTTATCCAAGTTAGTTAGCCCATATACTGTAGGAGATGCTACTACCAGGAGTATCTATTACTCAGCTCTGGATCCATTAACTTCCATGTTCATCAGGAGAACACATCCTGAAATCACAACCTTGACAAGAGCTTTCCAAGAAGCTATCAAAGTGAATCAGCAGTTAGTCCTTGCTCCTACTCCAAATATTGCATTCCCTACACTGCCTGGCATGTATCCAACATATCCTACTCAATATCCTCCCCAGCCACAGTACAATGGAGCAATGATGCCTTCAGCAGTAATGCCAGCAGCTCTGTAGATACCTCCATTAAGCATTATGCCTCCTCCTCCTAATCGGAATGGTCAAGTGCCTTAGTATCCTGCACAAGCATCGACACCTCAATGGGTAGATCAAAGCAATAACACTGGGTCTTCTTTCTTCAAGCCTCAAACTAAAAATGTAGTGGCTAAAGTCAAGAGGAGAAAGAAGAAATCAAAGAAATCTCTACTCAGTTAAGAAAAATAACTATAGAGGTCACTCATCTGAGAAATCAGAACATCTATTCTCAGCCTAACCAAAATAGAGGCTATAATAATGACAGACCTAGTTATCCTGATAGGGGGTACAACAATAATAATTTCAACAATAGTGGTGGAAATAACAACAATCCTCCTAGACAACCTAGAACATGGAACTCCAGGCCAAATAATGGCTCACTACCATCACCTTTAGATAATCAGCCACCTGCTGAAGCCAAACAGACTACTAGAGTCAATCTTGCTGAAGCAACCCTCACCAATTGGTGTAGAATACATAATACAAATGCTCATGTAGATTTAGACTGTCCACAATTTAGAATTGCTGCTAGCATTTTCCAGACAGAAGTGTCTAATACTTCTGGAAATCTACCTTAGGTGGAAGGAAATGAAATTGTCCCTTGTGGATATGACTCTGTATTTGTATTGGAGAGTTATACTGATCAGCATCATCAACAGGCTATGTCATCCCACCAGCATTATACCTAGGCATGTGAAGAATCTGCCATGGCTTTTGAGTCAAATTATGTTTTCCCCTTTGAGGATGAGAATGAGCCATCCAATGAACATGAAGAAGTGCATGCTTACCAGCAGCAATATCAGGGTAAGCACAATTATAATCTGAGAAGTAATTCCAATAGACCTACTGCTCCATTAACCAGTTCCTTGCCTCCGAATAATTTTAACACACCTCCTGATCCCAAGGCAAGTAACAATCCAAGATTTCCAAAGGTAAATGCAAAATATCTGTCACCACAAAACACAGTATCAATAGTTGTTGGCCTACCTCAAGAGTCTGACAAACTAGTCACATATCTGGAAGATGAGATGAAGAAGGTAAAGATCAGCCTGTCTCTATCAGAATTGTTGAAAACTCCTGCAATTAAGAAAGCATTTATGAAGTCACTAGATGATCCTGCTCCTAGAGAGGAAAAGCATTCCCCAAGTCAGCCTAGCAATAGAGATCATGTTGTTAAAGATAACACTGTCAAACATAAAATGCTAGCTACAGTCCAAACTATAGAAACCTCCCACATGACCTTGTATAGGGATAAAAGTGAGTCACCACCTTTCCTCCTTACCATAAGGATGTTTAGCAAGAATTTACACAACTATTTGGTAGATTCAGGTGCATCTACAAATGTCATGTCCCTATCTCTATGTAATGCTTTAGGACTGCATCCTGCTAAATCCTTAAAGAAGGTGACCCAGCTAGATAAAATAGAAGTAAGTGTTGTAGGTGAATTAACTCATATCCACATGCAACTAGCATCTAATCCCAGGATTCAGTACTACATAGATATCCAGGTAGTAGATATACCTAATACATACAGGCTGCTGCTCAGCAGAGACTGGTCTAAAACTCTCAATGGATATATGGCTACTGACTTCAGTCACATGTGGTTACCTTGGAAAGGGATACCCAACCAGATAAGAATAGATGCTGAGCCTAGAATGAAGCACATGATCACCGAGTACAATAGAACAAACGAGATCATGTACATGAATGTTGAACCCAGAGTGTATGCCATTAGACCGCAGACTATTAGGATAGAAGAGATCCTAATGCTTGATTTTCATCATCATGATGATGATCCTCATGAGGACATACCAGTTGTAGAGCCTGATAGTAACTTTGAGAATGAGAATGAAATAGATTGCTTCAGAAACTTTGAGATGCATCTGTCCAAACAGGTAAAACATTGTCAATTGTTAAATGTACCTGTTCATGACATTTTGATTGATGGTTGGCGCAGATTACATGACGAGGCACATTCAAAGAAACTTGTGAAACATGCTTAGATATGATGGAGCTAGAACAAACATGTAGTGAGGCATCATCATCATATTCTGAGGTAAGTTCTGCATTTGGTGATGATGATGATACTGATTCTTGTTTATCTTCTACAGGAACCACAGAAAAGGTGATGGATCATGACAAAGATCAAATTTTGAGAATAGAAGAAATTCTGGTATATGACTAGATAAATGTTAAGAAGAAAGAAAAGATCACCCCTGGGAGTGATTGTCTGATGAAGTCAGATTATGAATTATCTGATGAAGTCAGAGGCAGTAACCTGACCAGATTTGAGGAGTTTCTGTCAGGAGAAATTAAAAAGATGACAGAACAAAAGAAGCATCCATAGGATGCACTGACTGAGGGATGGTGTAGGTTACATGAGGCACCTCACTCAGAAAATGCCTACTCACTATGTTTACATATTTTAAAAAGGCATACAGTACTCGATCTAGAGGATCATCCTCCTAATGTTGAAAATAAAGAAAAAAAATCAGATTCACAAATGAAAGGAAAGATGAAGTCCAAGAATGCTGAAATTCCTAAGTTAAAATGGCTATCAGGTGGAGCAGCTGCCAGAGCTGCAAAGAAGAAGGAAAGTTTAGCCAAGCCTCATATTGAAGATAAACCCTGGATCTTTAGATTTGATGGATCCAAGTCCAAACAACGAGCTGGAGTAGGGAATGATCTCATTGATCCATCAGGAAAGTCCTACTTAGCTACCTACATATTACAGTTCCCCTACACTAATAATGTGATAGAGTATGAAGCTCTGATTCACGGGATAATTTTTTCTCTCAAGAAGGTAAAAATTTTGCATGTCTTTGGAGACTCAGAATTAGTTTTCAGACAGGTAAGAGGAATTTACTCTTGTAACTATAAGAAATTGTCAAATTATAGACACAGAGTGTGGGATTTGATCGAAGACTTTGATGCATTTAATATCACCCACGTACCTAGAGAACAGAACCAGAGGGCAAATGCCTTAGCACAGACTACCAGTACATTAGAGCCTTTGTCTATATCGGGCCTAAAGAGATTTTTAGTAGAGCGGGTATTAGTGCCATCAGTACCTAATAATGTTACTAATCTCTAGGTTTTTGAGGATGATCAGCATATCCTTGATTTCATCTCTAACAGGGATATATTTGATGCTCAGATCATAGATGAGAACAGTGTGGAAGATCACGTTAGGGAAGAAGATGAAATATTAGAGTTGCCAAGCAATAGAATTCCCAAAGGTATGATTGAATTAGAAAGAGATTTTGATTTGGATAATATGCTGAAGCAAAAGGATCTTCCTAAGGCTGATGGAGGACAGTATTCACAAGTGAATATTAGACAAAATGATGACAAGAGAAATGTCTTGATTGGTAAGGTTTGCACACCAGAAGAGTTAGAAGGAATAACTCAGGCCCTTAAGGATTACATCCATGTAATTACATGGACTTATGATGAGTTGAAAACATATGACACATTAGTCATAACTCACACCATACCTCTCAAGCCAGATGCTAAACCTTTTAGACAGAAGCAAAGTCCAGTCAATGCTTTACTTGAACTAATAATTTTTGAAGAAGTCAAGAAGCTGTTAAATGCCAGGATCATATTTCCTGTGAGGAACTCCACTTGGGTGGCTAATCTAGTGCTAGTGAGAAAGAAGAATGGAGACATCAGACTGTGTGTAGATTTCAGGAACCTGAACAGAGCATCAGAGAAGGATAATTATCCTTTACCCTCATTGGATGAAATTCTATAGATTGTCAATGGAGCTAAAATGATGTCCTTTCTGGATGGCTTCTTAGGTTACAATCAAGTCATGGTTGACAAGATTGATAGACTAAAGACTGCCTTCACCACAAAGTGGGGGATATTTACTTATAGACGTATGCCATTTGGGCTGATAAATGTTGGAGCAACATTTCAGCATGCAATGGACATAGCCTTCAGAGGCTTAATATGAAAATGTATAGTCATATACATGGATGACTTAACAGTATTCTCTAAAGATAGAGGAAACCATGTAGTAGATCTCAGAAATGTACTAAAAAATGTGAAGAATATGGGATATCCTTGAACCCCAAGAAATGCATATTCAGGGTGACAACAGGAAAGTTGCTAGGCCACTTGATAACTGAAAATGGAATTATCATTGATCCTGACAGGGTGGAGTCCATTATGAAATTACAGCTTCCAAGAAGCAAGAAAGAGCTCAAATCTTACTTTGGTAAGATAAATTTTGTTAGGAAATTCATCACTGGCTTTGCAAAAATAGTCAAACCTTTAAATGCTATGCTGAAGAAGGATGCAAAGATTGAGTGGACCTCAGACACCAAGTAGCCTTTGAAGACATAAAGAAAGCTATTTCTGATGCTCCTGTCCTTATCAGTCCAGACTACACCAGGGACTTTTATATCTATTCATTTGCTTCAAAACATATCTCTGCAGCAGTGCTAACTCAAAGAAATGAAGAAAAGGAAGAGAAACCAATTGCCTTCATGAGCTGCCCTTTCAAGGATGTTGAATTAAGATATGTAGATGTTGAAAGGAAGACACTTGCTTTGGTTAGAGCAGTGAAGAAATTCAGGCACTATATCTTGAGAAGTAAGGTGATTGATGTGGTGCCAGATTGCAGCAGTGAAGATGTTGTTAATGCAAAGTGAGCCTAGTGAAAAAAGGGCTAAGTGGATCATAGTTTTACAAGAATATGACATGGAGATTACACCCATGAAGCTAGTAAGAGGATAGGCTCTAAGCCAAATGATATCAGAGATTGATCCAAACATCACAAGTCAGCAGTATGTTATCAATGCTAAGGAAAATGAAGAGTGGTATGCAGATATCAGGCATGTCCTGATCACTGGAAGATGTCCTCCAAGATTGTAGGCTTCACAGAGAAGAGCCTTGAAGATAAAGTCCCAGAAGTACATGATAAAAGCAGGAGTACTTTTCAAGAAAAATTATGAAGGAATATACCTAAGATGCTTAGAAAAGCTAGAAGCAGATAAAGTTTAATCAGAGCTACATGACAAGTTTGGAACAACACATGGCTCATCCTTGGCTACAACACATGCTATCCTCAGAGCAAGATATTATTGGCCTACAATATTCAAGGACATAGCTGAACACATTAAATTGTATCATGTATGTCAGGTAGCTGCTAACAGAGAGAGATAGGCCGCACACCCTTTTTAGCCAGTGATGGAAGAGCGCCCATTTGCACAATGGGGAATGGATTTCGTAGGACCAATTAATCCTCCAACATCCTTGGGTCATAAGTACATTCTAACAATTACTGATTACTGTACTAGGTGGACTGAAGCCACTAGCAGCAAGACTTGTAGCGCAGAAGATGTTATCAGATTTCTAGAAAGTAACATAGTCACCAGGTATGGGGTTCCCTATGCTCTGGTAATTGATAACGGCTCTGCTTTTACTTCAATCAAATTGTCAAGTTGGGCATTTGACTATGGGATCATATTGAAGTTCTCATCTAATTATTATCCCCAAGGGAATGGATTGGCAGAATCCACTAACAAAAATTTGTTGAATATCATAAAGAAGTTAATAGACAAGAACCCTAGGGAATGGAATACACTTCTCAAGTATGCCTTATGGGTAGAAAGAACTAGAAACAAGACTGCATTAGGAAATTCACCTTATCATTTAATCTATGGGGAAGATCCAATCCTCCCTGTTAACCTAAAGATTCCTACCTTGCAATTTGCGCAAGAGTACCTAGGCATAGACAATAACCAAGAAGTCAGGTTGCTTTAACTGATGCACCTGGAAGAGAAAAGAAGTCAGGCAATTGATCAATTTGCCAAACACCAGGCTGTTGTCAAACGTTGGTTTGACAAAAGAGCCAAAGTTAAAGCCTTCAGGATATCTGATTTAGTCCTAATGTGGGATAAAGCCCATGAGAGGAAAGGAGACCATGGTAAGTTTGACAAATTATGGATAGGTCCTTTCCAAATTTCTGAGATATTAGGAGACAGTACTTTTAGGCTTAAGAACTTGACAGGTGAGGATGTTCCATTACCAGTGAATGGATGATTCCTCAAACATTATTTCCAAGCCTAGGTGCTTCATGTCAATCGTGTGTATCATAATGTATATTTGTATAGTTATTTGTACAGTGTTTTTATTTTTTTTGCGTTGTTTGCTTGTTGAGTTTTGGTTTTGGTTAGTCAAGATGATGCAACTCATCACCCCAGAAAATAACAAAATTGTTAGGATTCAAGTGATGAGAACACATTTATATATAGATTATGACTCATTTTGAGAAAGTCATCATGATCAGGTCTGTGATATCATGTCATCAGGGTACTTTTTCTTAACCAAAGTGATTTCTTCATAATGACTCACCTAACAGCCTTGGGTTTGTTGAAAATACAAATATAGGTGTTAAGTAAAAAATCTAAAGGGACTCCCTTGCTACCAATGCAATCTCCAACCTAAAGTAGAAAATGACCATACCTTGCATTTTGAGCTTACATGATGATATCATATATATAAAGTATAAATTTTGAAAAATAAAAAATATATAAATAAGATTAGGCCATCTAAGTAACTCTACCGGGGCTATAGATGCCTACTGGCAGTGGGGCTCTACTTAGGCGGATTGTATAGATAACCTTGCCGGGGCTATAGACGCCTGCTGGCAGCAAAGCTCTATCCAGGTTGGCTATGAGGGATGATCTCCAACTATGTAGTTTAACACCAATTACTCATGTTTTCAACTCACTTTCAATACGAGGATAATTAATCATTTGCACACTACTAATCCTTTGTTAGCATTGTTACCATGAGGACATTTTATCATTTAGAAAGGTTATGATGCTTCTCCTCAGAAAGAGTTAGAATGCTATGTTATAATGTGTTCACACCACTTGAATCATTGGAATTTTGATGTTTTCTTTGGTGGCAAGTTATTGTGTGGTTACACAACACGCCCCATTTTGACTTGACAAAATAGGGACCCAACTTCTTGTTTGGCTTTGCTTGTGTTTCTTCTTGCTGGTGGTCTAGTAAAAGTATGTCAATACAGATGATCCTATACAAAGAGGGCTAGGTAAGTCATCATGATGAGGTCAGTTTTTTAAAAATTAACATTTCATGTCAATAACCTCATTGGGGGATAGAATACAAAATTCCATATAGGTTTGCCTTTTGGATCACCTTGATATTCCTTAGGGAACAAAAGTTATGATGAGTTAAAGATCTGGTCAAACTTGATATTTTGAGGGGAGGATCATATTTCTCAACATCAGTCATCTTATGAAAGATCACCCCGATCCAATAATATCACCCGATAAAGTCATTTGCTCCAAACATCCAGACATCAAATTTATGTGATAGTGACATTTACCCGTAGAACAACATTATATATTTTGTGAAGGTCATATTTCCAAAACATCACCCTGATATTTAAACATTGGCCTATCGTAAAATATCACCCTGAGCTAATATCCTACTGACATCATCCAAACCCAATAAATGAAGGAATAAATATACCGATGATGTCACGATCCTTTTTACCTCGTGGAGGTATATTTTTGAGCATGACATTTCTTGCGCAACATGGTGATGACATCATAAAGCCACAATGTTGAACTAAGTCATTATACTGATGATGTCATCTTGATATTTCATCAGGAGGTCATTGTATGTGTGAGGGGGTGATATTCTCAAACATCACCAGACATTCTAAACATCCCCTGATATTTTTGAATATCATCTGATATTCTCAACCCGACTCAATGTTTTGACATCGTTCTTTTCACCTAAAACGGATGACCATATTATACCAAGGGGGTGATATTCTTAGTATCACTCGATATTTTGAATATCACCTAAATTTTAGAGATCACCCCATGCTTCGCCGCCATAACATTAAATACATATAGAGTGGTAGGTGGTTCCCGCTGATTACGAATGTGATGCTCACACCTAGCAACCTCTGTAGGTTTCCATGTAGAAACTTAATGATTATGATAGATTTGTCCTAATTTTACCCTAAGTGACCTGATTCAGAGGCTAAAAGTGAATTTACAAGGTATTTTACATTTACATTGCGATAAACTAGTTTTTACAGAGAACAGATCTTCCAAACCTTCAGATGAATAGCATCCTGACGCACGCGGCTTACAGTAGAATGAAGAAATCAATTATTAGCATATCAAGATCACTTTCAGATAATCTGGGGTATAAGTAAGAGGATAAGCGCATCAAGTAAGTAATTGAAACCTTCTTGTTGTCATGTTCTGCATATTTAGGTATTATGGGTTCTTTTGGTTTAAAACTTCAAATTATGCATGTCAGGATAAATAAAATATGGAAAGAATAATAGTATGCATGATGAATAATGGAAATGTAGTGTATATGCATGTTCGTATATGTATCAATTGTAAGACCAAGTTGTGTTAATTGTAGGCACTCATGGCAGATAAAAGATTAGATAAGTCAAAGGCTAAATTCTTGAAGCCTATGTTTCCTCATCCTAAGGGTGTCCAATTCAAGTATGGAGCCATCACTGATACACACCAAGGGAATACAGATTTGGCTGCATGGTCAGCCAAAATGAGTGATGAGAAAAACAACAGCACCGTGCTAGATGCCATCTTCATCTCAGGTATGTGGAATGCAGCTAGTTTCCCATAGTCTATGGAAACCCCTGAGCTAGTGATAGAATGTGCAAGGAACTACAACCCAGAAACCAGGAGGGTAGAAAAGCACGGCAGAATATATGTTGATCTGTCAATTAAGGGTATTGCTGCTACATTTGGTTTGCCATTGGGCAAGAAGGGTGCCAATATATATCTGAAGAAATCAGAAGTAGAGTACGAGAATAAAAAGAAGTCTACCAGGAAGAAGATGTATCAATGGAGGGTGAAGAATAGCCCCTATCCGGCGATAGCTAAGCTTCCATTTCATTTATATAAATATGACTTCGACGATGAGTATCAATACATGATAGCAATGTTGAACAAAGTAACAGGCCAGCCTGATGCTGGAAATTTCAAGGACTAGATGTATGCAGTCATCCTGATGTGTCTATATACGGATAACAAACCAATGTGGGCCAAGATGATAAGTGATGCTCTGGATGAGCAGCTGATGAGCCTTGGGGGTCCAGATTGTTCTTTTTACATGACATCATATATAGTTTATTCATGTGCCTACAAGGGTACATTTGATGCATTGATTACAGATGGAAAAATTGGAGGCACAACTAATGATGCACACATATGGGATCATCATCCCCAATTGCAAAGAGTGAATTACCTCTAGGACTACAAGCTGGTAAATGATGCATTCTCTATGCACCTGGTGAGAACAATGGAAGAAGATAGAACTAAGAGACTGAGCATGGAGGCCCAACAGGTTATCTACAGGCATGGAGCCTGGTTTATTCAATTTGCCACTTTTTCCTATATTAGGACTAAAGGTTTTGAGGAGGAGTCCCTCATGCTCCCAAGGTATTCTACAAATGCAGTTGTCTTAATGGAGTTTTTAAGACAAATCTCTACAATATTGAATGCCTATAAGGCAAACAACAAGCTTCCACTAGTTTTGTTTGCAGACATAATGGGTTGGTATATGTGCCCAGACTCTGAGAGTATCAAGAAGGCCATAGCTGGCTTGAAAATGATGAATTTCCAGCCTTTTCCATTAGTAAGATCATATGATCCATTTGGGAGGATGCAGAAGATTATGGGGAAACCCATCCATTCAAGGAACCTTGAAGACTTCTGGGCAGATTGTGAAGATGAAGCTGAAGCCCAAAGAAGAAGGTACCAAAGGTTGACACTTAACCAAATAAAGACCTTTGATTGCATCTCCAACCTAGCACAACGGAAGGAAGATGATGGAAAGGTAATGGGTAAGGAATATGAAGAGAAAAAGATATACAATGATACTATCTCTGCATCGGATCTCACCATACAGTAGGATATCTCCTTAGATCCATTCACAGGTAGGATATTATGGCTAACTCAAGCTTGGGTGGATGAGTAGAACAAATTATAGTTGTAGATCAGGTGGACAAGCCTAAGGTAGATACAGTAATATCTACGAAAACAAATATGCCTCATGATGAGGAAATCATTAAGATAGATAAGATACCCATGGAGGAAACAAAAGATCAAGATCATGATAAACATGAAGATGATCAACAGGATCGCCCTCCAAAAAAGGAAATTCCTCAACAGGAGGATATACCTAAAGATCACCCTCATGAGGAATATCATGAGGATGAAATAAGGAAATCACCCTCCCCATCAAACATGATGGTGGATACCGGAGATCAGGGTGATCATGATGATGATGATGATGGAAACCAACAGCCTAAGGATCAAGTTCCTTTGTGGCTAGAGAAAGAAATTGGCGAAGAGTCAGACATAGGGATACAAGAATTTGATGTATCCACATTATTTACAAAAACTCTAATAAAGCCAAAGAGAAAGGCTAGAATAACTTCTACAATACAAAGGGATCCTGATACAGGTAGGAGAATAGCTCAGGTAGCTATTCCTGCAATTGATAAAGAAAAAGGCAAGATCACTCTGGATGAATTCTAGATTACTACAGTAGATTTGGGATTTGCCAATGAGGATCAGGAAGGCCAAGAAGGTAAGGATATTATTGATTCATTAACTCAAAGAGTTAAGAGAGAGAAAGAGAAGAATAAGCAACAGAAAAAGCACATTACTTAGCTACATGCATATATGAGGGTTAATTAACCCTGACGATACATCTAGTGATCATGCAGTCCCACTGACTGCTATTTCTCTGGAGGAGGTCAATAAGTCGAACCTCATGAGATATGAATCAGTAGTAATGTTGAAATGGATGTCGTCCACACTTGATGGAGCTAAATAAGTGGTGAAGGCCTCTTTAAAGAGGTGGAATTCTTTGGGCACCTCCAAGAAAAAAGTAGATAAACTACAGATGGAGATCGGCAGGAGGTCATTTCAGATAGAATAGGTCATGAGCATTTTGGATTAAATGAAGAGGATTGATCCATAGATTCTAATCAAAAATCAAATACTGTATAATAACATAGCCCTATTGATTGACATCTGGAATAAGGATGTCAAATTTGAATGTGATGTGCTTAAAAGATGCAACAGTAAGCTAAGGAATGTCAGCATGAAGCTACATGATATGATGTCCCATGAGGCTGAAGTTCTAGAAACATTAGAAGGAGATGCAGAAGGTAAGATAGAGAATCAAGATGAAGAGTTTGTCATCAAAGCTCTACATAGTAATTTCCAGCTAGTTACTAAAGACCCTCTCAACCACCTGATAGAAGCAGTGCTGGATAAAGTAATGAGAATAAAGGTCAAGGTGGAAGATTATAATGAAACTGTCGACGGCAGGAAGAATAAGTTGGAATCTCTTCGGAGCAAATATCAGGTGCATAAACATGCCATCACCAAAGTGAGAACTCAGGATGGCAGAGAATTGGAGAAAATAGTGCAAGAATATGAGAATATCAAGACAACTATGCAGCTCCATATCTAAAAGGACAATTATCATAATGATGAAGAAAGTGAGAGTGGTGAAAGTGATGATGATGATAAAGAACATGATGACGATGCATCATAGAGGAAATATACGCATCAAGTACTTATGAAAGAAAATAGGTATTTCAGATGGTTGCCAGCTGGCAACCTGTGCCACATGATAATGTTGACTAGGTCAAAGAAGAATATTCGCCATAGATATTCATAGATAAATCTTGATCATAGATCATTTTTGTAATGGATCCCTCACCTTGTTCTATAAAAGGTGCAGGGATGCCTCATTTTAAACATTCAAAACTTAATTGAAATCTATTTGTTGAAATATTCAGGGCTCATTTCAAAATTGTTGTATACATATATGTTCTTGCATACTTAATGAATGAGAAGACTTTGTTGATTACGATCTATCATAAATCTTGAGTAATCAATGTGTGAATTTTGGATATATTCTTTGATTTGCTGCATCCCTTAGAGTGCATATCAGTTTGCATGTGTTGTCTTCATACCTTTCCTTTGAAGTTAGTATCGACTGTATGTACCTGTGGAATGTCCTCGTGAACATATGGTTTGATTTCTCCTCTTCATGACTATATCTAATGTATATGTGGTTCAATAGATGAAGGTTCAACTTTAATTTGAAGTATTTCTTTCAGTTTCTTTCAATTTCGGAGCATTTCATCATCATAATTGCAAATAATTGATAATCATAAGCAAATAATACAAATATGCAGACATCCCATAGATAAATGAACATATTCAGCATATTTGAAGTTAAAAGCATGTCAAAATAACAAATATCATGTAAAGATTTAAAGATAGAAACAATATTTGAAGTATATCCTCTACAGAAATAACTCTATGCAGCATCATTACATGAAACATTATCTTACTGATGAGATCTACGTAAGGCCCCAAAATGGAAACAGCAACACACATCAACCTTTGAGTAATGTCAGAAGATTAAGAACTAATCAACGGAGACTTGAGATTATGAATTCTCTGAATTCATCATATCTTTGAAGATGAGTAAAGGTTAATGTGTACTTTTATTCTATGTTTGTTTATGACTAACATCATGATGAACATAAATTTGTGCTAGAAGGAGGGCCATAGGATGATCATGATCATTAATAGTTCAGGTGATGATAGAGATTGTAATGTAACACTCAGCCACTGCTAAATTTCCAAGCTAAACGCAAATATTTGTTGTTCTGAGTCGATATACACTAATCCTATGTAAAGATTTTGAAATCAGTCATAAATATTGCAATCTTTACAGTGGATCATCATGTATTTGCAAAGATCGGCCTTATTTTAGGTAAATTTGTAAAAGCTTTGAGGTATTCTACTTTAAAAACCCGATATCAACCTGCTAAGTGTTGCCAAACCAAAAATCACTTCATATTTGCAGTATAGCTGCAAATATTCCTTAAATACTTGGTCAATTCCTAATCCTAACCATAAATATAGTCACTGCTGACATATTCCAACTAATATTTACAAAGTTCCAGCTGATTTGCTCAAGTTTAAGACATCCTGGCTCACAAGATAAATACCAGGTCTAGACCTAGTGGAATCTTTGAAGAATTACCTGTTAGAGGTTTCAGACCTAGAACTGTGGACATCCATCACACTCTAAGATCTAGTGCATCAGGATCTTCACTAGAACCTCCTCCTATAACTCCTGTTGGTTTAAAAATACCTTCTAGACTATCTATGACACCTCCTGTCCAACCTCAACCCCAGGTCCAACCTCAGCCAACTATACCACAGGCTCAGCCTCCTCCAGTTGCAATGTCATTCTTTGTAGCAGAGTCACCTTTGACCTTCATTACATATCACGAGTTACCAAAGAATCCAAACAAACTTTGTCCAAAATATCATCCTTATCAAGGTGTGGATGATCATATTAGAACCTTTAAAGAAGCCTGTTGTTGAGCCAGAATAGAGCATCAGGACGTTATATGTAGATTATTTCCTTTTTCCTTAGGGGAAGAGGCTTATAATTGGTTTATTAGTCTTGGTTAGAGTTCTATTGGTTTATGGGCTGTCCTAGAGAAAGCTTTTACTGATAGGTTCAAAGTACCTATTGATCCCTCAATGAACTACCACCTATTTGCCACAATCAAGTGGTTTGAGGGAGAACCTATTGCCAACTTCAATGGTAGGTTCCATAAAATGTTATCCAAGTTAGTTACCCCATATACTATAGGAGATGCTATTGTCAGGAGTATCTATTACTCAGCTCTGGGTCCATTAACTTCCATGTTCATCAGGAGAACACATCTTGAAATCAAACCTTGACAGGAGCTTTCCAAGAAGCTATCAAAGTGAATCAGTAGTTAGTCCTTGCTCCTACTCCAAATATTGCATTCCCTACACTGCCTAGCATGTATCCAACATATCCTACACAATATCTTCCCTAGCCACAGTACAATGGAGTAATGATGCCTCTAGCCTCTGCAGATATCTCCATTGAGCATCATGCCTCCTCCTCCTAATCGGAATGGTCAAGTGCCTCAGTATCCTGCACAAGCATCGACACCTCAAGTGGTAGATCAGAACAATAACACTGGATCTTCTTTCTTCAAGCCTCAAACTGAAAATGTAGTGGCTAAAGGTCAAGAGGAGAAAGAAGAAATCAAAGAAATCTCTGCTCAGCTAAGAAAACTAACTACAGAGGTCACTCATCTTAGAAATTAGAACATCTATTCTCAGCCTAACCAAAACAGAGGTTATAACAATGACAGACCTAGTTATCCTGATAGGGGGTACAACAACAATAATTTCAATAATAGTGGTGGAAATAACAACAATCCTCCCAGAAAGCCTAGAACATCGAACTCTAGGCCAAATAATGGCTCACTACCATCACCTTTAGATAATCAGCCACCTGCTGAAGCCAAACAGACTACTAGAGTCAATCTTGCTGAAGCAGCCCTCACCAATTGGTGTAGAATACACAATACAAATGCTCATGCAGAATTAGACTGTCCACAATTTAGAATTGCTGCTAGCATTTTCCATATAGAAGTGTCTAATACTTCTGGAAATCCACCTCAGGTGGAAGGAAATGAAATTGTCCCTTGTGGATATGACTCTGCATTTGTATTAGAGAGTTATACTGATTAGCATCATCAACAGGCTATGTCATCCCACCAGCATTATACCCAGGCATGTGAAGAATCTGCCATGGCTTTTGAGTCAAATTATGTTTTCCCCTTTGAGGATGAGAACGAGCCATCCATTGAACATGAAGAAGTGCATGCTTACCAGCAGCAATATAAGGGTAAGCACAATTATAATCTAAGAAGTAATTCCAATAGACCTATTCGTCCATTAACCACTTCCTTGCCTCCAAATAATTTTAACACACCTCTTGATCCCAAGGCAAGTAACAATCCAAGATTTCCAAAGGTAAATGCACAATATCTATCACCACAAAACACAGTATCAAAAGCTGTTGGCCTACCTCATGGGTCTGACAAACTAGTCACATATCTAGAAGATGAGATGAAGAAGGTAAAGATCAGCCTGTCTCTATCAGAATTGTTGAAAAGTCCTACAATTAAGAAAGCATTTATGAAGTCACTAGATGATCCTGCTCCTAGAGAGGATAATCATTGCCCAGGTCAGCCTAGCAATAGAGATCATGCTGCTAAAGATAGCACTGTCAAACATAAAATGCTAGCTATAGTCCAAGCTACAGAAACCTCCCACATGACCTTGTACAGGGATAAAAGTGAGTCACCACCTTTCCTCCTTACCATAAGGATGTTTAGCAAGAATTTACACAACTATTTGGTAGATTTAGGTGCATTTACAAATGTCATGCCCCTGTCTATATGCAATGCTTTAGGACTGCATCCTGCTAAATCCTTAAAGAAGGTGACCCAGCTAGATAAAATAGAAGTAAGTGTGGTAGGTGAATTAACTCATATCCACATGCAACTAGCATCTGATCCCAGGATTTAGTACTACATAGATATCTAGGTAGTAGATATACCTGATACATACGGGATGTAGCTTAGTAGAGACTAGTCTAAAACTCTCAATGGATATATGGCTACTGACTTCAGTCACATGTGGTTACCTTGGATAGGGATACCCAACCAGATAAGAACAGATGCTGAGCCTAGAATGAAGCACATGATCACCGAGTACAATAGAACAAACGAGATCATGTACATGAATGTTGAACTTGGAGTGTATGCAATTAGACCATAGACTATTAGGATAGAAGAGATCCTGATGCTTGATTTTCATCATCATGATGATGATCATCAAGAGGACATACCGGTTGTAGAGCCTAATAGTAATTTTGAGAATGAGAATGAAATAGATCACTTCAGAAACTTTGAGATGCATCTGTCCAAGAAGGTAAAACATTGTCAATTGTTAAATGTACCTGATCATGACATTTTGATTGATCGTTGGTGCAGATTACACGACGAGGCACATTCAGAGAAAACTTGTGAAACATGCTTAGATATGATGGAGCTAGAACAAACATGTAATGAGGCATCATCATCATATTTTGAGGTAAGTTCTGCATCTGGTGATGATGATGATATTGATTCTTGTTTGTCTTTTGCTAGAACCACAGAAAAGGTGACGGGTCATGACAAAGATTAAATTTTGAGAATAGAAGAAATTCTGGTATATGGCTAGATAAATTTTAAGAAGAAAGAAAAGATCACCCCTAGGAGTGATTGTCTGATGGAGTTAGATTATTAATTATCTGATGAAGACAGAGGCAGTAACCTGACTAGATTTGAGGAGTTTTTGTCAGGAGAAATTAAAAAGATGACATAACAAAAGAAGCATCCACAGGATGCACTAACTGAGGGATGGTGAAGGTTACATGAGGTACCTCACTTAGAAAATACCTGCTCACTATGTTTACATATTTTAAAAAGGCATACAGTACCTGATCCAGAGGATCATCCTCCTGATGTTGAAAAGAAAGAAAAGGAATTAGATTCACAAAAGAAAGGAAAGATGAAGTCCAAGAATGCTGAAATTCCTAAGTTAAAATAGATATCAGGTGGAGTAGCTGCCAGAGCTACAAAGAAGAAGGAAAGTTCAGCTAAGCCTCCTACTGAAGATAAACCCTAGATCCTTAGATTTGATGGATCTAAGTCCAAACAAGGAGCTAGAGTAGGGATTGATCTCATTGATCCATCAGGAAAGTCCTACTTAGCTGCCTACAGATTACAGTTCCCCTACACTAATAATGTGATAGAGTATGAAGCTCTGATTCATGGGATACTATTTGCTCTCAAGAAGGTAAAAATTCTACATGTCTTTGGAGACTCAGAATTAGTTGTCAGATAGGTAAGAGGAATTTACTCTTGCAACTATAAGAAATTGTCAAATTATAGACACAAAGTGTGGGATTTGATCAAAGACTTTGATGCATTTAATATCACCCACGTACCTAGAGAATAGAACCATAGGGCAAATGCCTTAGCATAGGTTGCTAGTGCATTAGAGCCTTTGTCTATATCGGGCATATAGAGGTTTTTAGTAGAGTTGGTATTAGTGCCATCAGAACCTGATAATGTTACTAATAGTGTGGAAGATCACGTTTGGGAAGAAGATGAAATATTAGAGTTGCCAAGCAACAGAATTCCCAAAGGTATGATTGAATTAGGAAGAGATTTTGATTTGGATAATATGCTGAAGCAGAAGGATCTTCCTAAGGCTGATGGAGGACAGTATTCACAAGTAAATATTGGACAAAATGATGACAAGAGAAATGTCTTGATTGGTAAGGTTTGCACACCAGAAGAGTTAGAAGGAATAACTCAGGCCCTTAAGGATTACATCCATGTAATTACATGGACTTATGATGATTTGAAGACATATGACACATTAGTCATAACTCACACGATACCTCTCAAGCTAGATGCTAAACTTTTCAGACAGAAGCAAAGGCCAGTTAATGATTTGCTTGAACCAATAATTTTTGAAGAAGTCAAGAAGCTGTTAAATGCTAGGATCATATTTCCTGTGAGGCACTCCACTTGGGTGCATAATCTAGTGCCAGTGAGAAAGAAGAATGGAGACATCAAACTGTGTGTAGATTTTAGGAACCTAAACAGAGCATCAGAGAAGGATAATTATCCTTTACCCTCATTGGATGAAGTTTTGTAGATTGTCAATGGAGCTAAAATGATGTCCTTTTTGGATGGCTTCTCAGGTTACAATCAGGTCATGGTTGACAAGATTGACAGACTAAAGACTACCTTCACCACAAAGTGGGGGATATTTTCTTATAGACGTATGCCATTTGGGTTGATAAATGCTGGAGCAACATTTCAACGTGCAATGGACGTAGCCTTCAGAGGCTTAATAGGAAAATGTATAGTCATATACATGGATGACTTAACAGTATTCTCTAAAGATAGAGGAAACCATGTAGCAAATCTCAGAAATGTATTGAAAAAATGTGAAGAATACGGGATATCCTTGAACCCCAAGAAATGCATATTCGGGGTGACAACAGGAAAGTTGTTGGGCCACCTGATAACTAAAAATGGAATTATCATTGATCTTGACAGGGTGGAGTCCATTATGAAATTACAGCTTCAAGGAAGCAAGAAAGAGCTCAAATCTTACTTTGGTAAGATAAATTTTGTCAGGAAATTCATCACTGGCTTTGTTGAAATAGTCAGACCTTTAAATGCTATGTTGAAGAAGGATGCAAAGATTGAGTGGACATTAGAAGCCAAGGCAGCCTTTAAAGACATAAAGAAAGCTATTTCTGATGCTCCTGTCCTTATCAGTCCAGACTACACCAGGGACTTTTATATCTATTCATTTGCTTCAGAACATACCTCTGCAGCAATGCTAACTCAGAGAAATGAAGAAAAGGAAGAGAAACCAATTGCCTTCATGGGCTGCCCTTTCAAGGGTGCTGAATTAAATATGTAGATGTTGAAAGGCAGGCACTTGCTTTGGTTAGAGTAGTGAAGAAATTCAGGCACTATATCTTGAGAAGCAAGGTGATTGCTGTGGTACCAGATGCAGCAGTGAAGATGCTGTTAATGCAAAGTGATCCTGGTGAAAAAAGGGCTAAGTGGATCACAATTTTACAAGAATATGACATGGAGATTACACCCATGAAGCTAGTAAGAGGACAGGCTCTAAGCCAAATGATATCAGAGATTGATCCAAACATCACAAGTCAGCAGTATGTTATCAATGCTAAGGTCAATGAAGAGTGGTATGCAAATATCAAGCATGTCCTAATCACTAGAAAATGTCCTCCAAGACTGTAGGCTTCACAGAGAAGAGCCTTGAAGATAAAGTCCCAGAAGTACATGATAAAAGCAGGAGTACTTTTCAAGAAAAATTATGAAGGAATATACCTAAGATGGTTAGAAAAGCTAGAAGTAGATAAAGTTTTATCAGAGCTACATGACAAGTTTGGAACAACACATGGCTCATCCTTGGCTACAACACATGCTATCCTCAGAGCAAGATATTATTGGCCTACAATCTTCAAGGACATAGCTGAACACATTAAATTGTATCATGTATGTTAGGTAGCTGCTAACAGAGAGATATGCTGCACAACCTTTGTAGCCAGTGATGGAAGATCGCCCATTTGCACAATGGGGCATGGATTTCATAGGACCAATTAATCCTCCATCATCCTTGGGTCATACATACATTCTAACAATTTCTGATTACTGTACTAGGTGGACTGAAGCCACTAGCAGCAAGACTTGCAGTGTAGAAGATGTCATCAGATTTTTGGAAAGTAACATAGTCACTAGGTATGGGGTTCCCTATTCTCTGGTAAGTGATAACAGCTCTACTTTTACTTCAACCAAATTGTCAAGTTGGGCATTTGATTATGGAATCATATTGAAGTTCTCATCTAATTATTATCCCCAAGGGAATGGATTGGCAGAATCCACTAACAAAAATTTGCTGAATATCATAAAGAAGTTAATAGACAAGAACTCTAGGGAATGGAATACACTTCTCAAGTATGCCTTATGGGTAGACAGAATCAGAAACAAGAGTGCATTAGGAAATTCACCTTATGATTTAGTCTATGGGGTAGATCCAATCCTCCCTGTTAACCTAAAGATTCCTACCTTATAGTTTGCCCAAGAGTACCTAGGCATAGACAATAACCAAGAAGTCAGGTTGCTTCAGCTGATGCACTTGGAAGAGAAAAGAAGTCAGGCAATTGATCAATTTGCCAAACACCAGGCTATTGTCAAACGCTAGTTTGACAAAAGAGCCAAAGTTAAAGCCTTCAGGATATCTGATTAGTCCTGATGTGGGATAAAGCCCATGAGAGGAAAGGAGACCATGGTAAGTTTGACAAATTATGGATAGGTCCTTTCCAAATTTTTGAGATATTAGGAGACAGTACTTTCAGGCTTAAGAACTTGACAGGTGAGGATGTTCCATTACCAGTGAATGGATAGTTCCTCAAACATTATTTCCAAGCCTAGGTGCTTCATATCAGTCATGTGTATCATAATGTATATTTGTATAGTTGTTTGTACAGTGTTTTTGTTTTATTTTTACTTTGTTTGCTTGTTGAGTTTTGGTTTTGGTTAGTCAAGATGATGCAACTCATCACCCCAGAAAATAACAAAATTGTTAGGATTCAAGTGATGAGAACACATTTATATATAGATTATGACTCATTTTGAGAAAGTCATCATGATCAGGTCTGTGATATCATGTCATCAAGGTACCTTTTCTTAACCAAAGTGATTTCTTCACAATGACTCGCCTAACAGCCTTGGGTTTGTTGAAAATACAAGTATAGGTGTTAAGTGAAAAATCTAAAGGGACTCCCTTGCTACCAATGCAATCTCCAACCTAAAGCAGCAAGTGACCATACCTTGCATTTTGAGCTTACATGATGATATCATATATATAAAGTATAAATTTTGAAAAATAAAAAATATATAAATAAGATTAGGCCATCTAAGTAACTCTACCGGGGCTATAGACGCCTGCTGGCAGTGGGGCTCTACTTTGGGGGATTGTATAGATAACCTTGCCGGGGCTATAGACGCCTGCTAGCAGCAAGGCTCTATCCAGGTTGGCTATGAGGGATGATCTTCAACTATGTAGTTTAACACCAGTTACTCATGTTTTCAACTTGCTTTCAAGATGAGGATAATTAATCATTTGCACACTACTGATCCTTTGTTAGCATTGTTACCATGAGGACATTTTATCATTCAGAAAGATTATGATGCTTCTCCTCAAAAAGAGTTAGAATGCTATGTTCTAATTTGTTCACACCACTTGAATCATTGGAATTTTGATGTTTTCTTTGGTGGTAAGTTATTGTGTGGTTACACAACACGCCCCATTTTGACTTGACAAAATAGGGACCCAACTTCTTGTTTGGCTTTGCTTGTGTTTCTTCTTGCTGGCGGTCTGGTAAAAGCATGTTAATGCAGATGATCCTATATAAAGAGGGCTAGGTAAGTCATCATGATGAGGTCAGTTTTTTCAAAATTAACATTTCATGTCAATAACCTCATAGGGGGATAGAATACAAAAGTCCATGCAGGTTTGCCTTTTGGATCAACTTGATATTCCTTAGGGAACAAAAGTTATGATGAGTTAAAGATCTGGTCAAACCTGATATTCTGAGGGGAGGATCATATTTCTCAACATCAGTCATCTTATGAAAGATCGTCCCGATCCAATAATATCACCCGATAAAGTCATTTGCTCCAAACATCCAGACATCAAATTTATGTGATAGTGACATTTACCCATAGAACAACATTATATATTTTGTGAAGGTCATATTTCCAAAACATCACCCCGATTTTTAAACATTGGCCTGTCGCAAAATATCACCCTGAGCTAATATCCTGCTGACATCATCCAAACTCGGTAAATGAAGGAATAAATATACCGATGATGTCATGATCCTTTTTACCTTGCGGAGGTATATTTCTGAGCATGACCTTTCTTGCGCAACATGGTGATGGTGTCATAAAGCCACAATGCTAAACTAAGTCATTATACTGATGACATCATCCTGATATTTCATCAGAAGGTTATTTTATGCCTGAGGGGGTGATATTCTCAAACATCACCAGACATTCTAAACATCCCCTGATATTTTTGAATATCATCCAATATTCTCAACCCGACTCGATGTTTCAACATCATTCTTTTCACCTAAAACAGATGATCATATTATACCAAAGGGTGATATTCTCAATATCACCCGATATTTTGAATATCACCTGATTTTTAGAGATCACCCTTTGGTTTGCCGCCCTAACATTAAATACATACAGAGTGGTAGGTGGTTCCCACCGATTACGAATGTGATGCTCACACCTGGCAACCTTTGCAGGTTTCCATGCGGAAACTTAATGATTATGATAGATTTGCCCTAATTTTACCCTAGGTGACCTAATTCAGAGGTTAAAAGGCAATTTACAAGGTATTTTACATTTACATTGTGATAAACTAGTTTTTACAGAGAACAGATCTTCCAAACCTTCAGACGAACATCATCCTGATGCACGCGGCTTACAATAGAATGAAGAAATTGATTATTAGTAGTATCAAGATCACTTTCAGATAATCTGGGGTATAAGTAAGAGGATAAGTGCATCAAGTAAGTAATTAAAACCCTCTTGTTGTCATGTTTTGCATATTTAGGTATTATGGGGTCTTTTGGTTTGAAACTTCAAATTATGCATGTCAGGATAAATAAAATATGGAAAGAATAATAGTATGCATGATGAATAATGGAAATGTAGCATATATGCATGTTCATATATGTATCAATTGTAAGACCAAGTTGTGTTAATTGTAGGCACTCATGGCAGATAAAAGATTAGTTAAGTCAGAGGCTGAATTCTCAAAGCCTATGTTTGCTCATCCTGAGGATGTCCAATTCAAGTATGGAGCCATCACTGATACACACCAAGGGAATACGGATTTAGCTGCATGGTCAGCCAAAATGAGTGATAAGAAAAACAACAGCACCCTGCTAGATGCTGTCTTTGTATCAGGAAAGTGGAATGCAGCTGGTTTCCCATACTCTATGGAAACCCCTGCGCTGGTGATAGAATTTGCAAGGAACTACAACCCAGAAACTAGGAGGGTAGAAAAGCACGGCAGAATATATGTTGATCTGTCAATTAAGGGTATTGCTGCTGCATTTGGTTTGCCAGTGGGCAAGAAGCTTGCTAACATAGATTTAAAGAAATCAGAAGTAGAGTACGAGAATAACAAGAAGTCTACCAGGAAGAAGATGTATCAATGTAGGGCGAAGAATAGCCCATATCTGGTGACAGCTAAGCTTCTGGTTCATTTATATAAATATGACTTCGACGATGAGTATCAATACATGATAGCAATGTTGAACAAAGTAACAGGCCAGCCTGATGCTGGAAGTTTCAAGGACTGGATGTATGCAGTCATCCTAATGTGTCTATATATGGATAACAAGCCAATGTGGGCCAAGATGATAAGTGATGCTTTGGATGAGCAGCTAATGAGCCTTGGGGGTCCAGATTATTCTTTTTACATGACATCATATATAGTTTATTCATGTGCCTACAAGGGTACATTTGATGCATTGATTACATATGGAAAAATTGGAGGCACAACTAATGATGCACACATATGGGATCATCATCCCCAACTACAAAGAGTGAATTACCTCTAGGACTACAAGCTGGTAAATGATGCATTCTCTATGCACCTAGTGAGAACAATGGAAGAAGATAGAACTAAGAGACTGAGCATGGAGGCTCAAGAGGTTATCTATAGGCATGGAGCTTGGTTTATTCAATTTGCCACTTTCTCTTATATCAGGACTGAAGGTTTTGAGGAGGAACCCCTCATGCTCCCAAGGTATCCTACAAATGTAGTTGTCTTAATGGAGTTTTTAAGACAAATCTCTACATTATTGAATGGCTATAAGACAAACAACAAGCTTCCACCAGTTTTGTTTCCAATCACAATGGGGTGGTATATGTGCCCAGACTCTTAGAGTATCAAGAAGGCCATAGCTGGCTTGAAAATGATGAATTTCCAGCCTTTTCCATTAGTAAGATCATATGATACATTTGGGAGGATACAGAAGATCATGGGGAAACCCATCCATCGAAGGAACCTTGAAGACTTCTGGGTAGATTGTGAAGATGACGCTGAAGCCCGAAGAAGAAGGTACCAAAGGTTGACACTTAACCAAATAAAGACCTTTGATTGCATCTCTGTCCCAGCACAACTGAAGAAAGATGATGGAAAGGTAATGGCTGAGGAATATCAGGAGAAAAAGATATACAATGATACTATCTCTACACCAGATCTCACCATACAGGAGGATATCTCCTTAGATCCATTCAGAGGTAGGATATTACGGCTAACCCAAGCTTGGGTGGATGAGCAGAACAAATTGTAGCTGTAGATCAGGTGGACAAGCCTAAGGTAGATACAGTAATATCTACGGAAACAAATATGCCTCATGATGAGGAAATCATTAAGGTAGATAAGATACCCATGGAGAAAGCAAAAGATCAAGATCATGATAAACATGTAGATGATCAATAGGATTGCCCTCCAGAAAAGGAAATTCCTCAACAGGAGGATATACCCAAAGATCACCCTCATGAGGAATATCATGAGGAAGAAATAAGGAAATCACCCTCCCCATCGAACATGATGGTGGATACTGGAGATCAGGGTGATCATCATGATGATGATGGAAACCAACAACCTAGGATCAAGTTCCTTCATGGCTAGAGAAAGAAATTGGCGAAGAGTCAGACATAGGGATACAAGAATTTGATGTATCCACATTATTTATAGAAACTCTAATAAAGCCAAAGAGAAAGGCTAGAATAACTTCTGCAATACAAAGGGATCTTGATACAGGCAGGAGAATAGCTCATGTAGTTGTTCTTGCAGTTCATAAAGAAAAAGGCAAGATCACTCTGGATGAATTCCAAATTACTACAGTAGATTTGGGATTGGCCAATGAGGATCAGGAAGGCCAAGAAGGTAAATACATTATTGATTCATTAACTCAAAGATTTAAGAGAGAGAAAGAGAAGAATAAGCAGCATATAGAGCACATTACTTAGCTGCATGCATATATAAGAGGGTTAATTAACCTTGACGATACATCTAGTGATCATGCAGTCCCATTGACTACTATTTCTCAGGAGGAGGTCAATAAGTTGAACCTCATGAGACATGAATCAGTAGTAACGTTGAAATGGACGTTGTCCGCGCTTGATGGAGCTGAAGAAGTGGTAAAGGCCTCTTTAAAGAGGTGGAATTCTTTGGGTACCTCCAAGAAAAAAGTAGATAAACTGCAGATGGAGATCGGCAAGAGGTCATTTCAGATAGAAAACGTCATGAGCATTTTGGATGAAATGAAGAGGATTGATCCACAGATTCTGATAAAAAAACAAATACTGGATAATAACACAGCCCTATTGATTGACATCTGGAATAAGGATGTCAAATTTGAATGTGATGTGCTTAAAAGATGCAATAGTAAACTAAGGAATGTCAGCATGAAGCTACATGATATGATGTCCCATGAGGCTAAAGTTCTAGAAACATTAGAAGGAGATGTAGAAGGTAAGATAGAGAATCAAGATGAAGAGTTTGTCATCAAAGCTCTACATAGTAATTTCTAGCTAGTTGCTAAAGACCCTCTCAACCACCTGACAGAAGTAGTGCTGGATAAAGTAATGAGAATAAAGATCAAGGTGGAAGATTATAATGAAACTACCGACAATAGGAAGAATAAGTTGGAATCTCTCTGGAACAAATATCAGGTGCATAAACATGCCATCACCAAAGCGAGAACTCAGGATGGCAAAGAATTGGAGAAAATAGTGCAAGCATATGAGAATATCAGGACAACTATGTAGCTCCATATCCAAAAGGACAATTATCATAATGATGAAGATAGCGAGAGCGGTGAAAGTGATGATGATGATAAAGAACATGATGACGATGCATCATAGAGGAAATATACGCATCAGGTACTTATGAAAGAAAATAAGTATTTCAGATGGTTGCCAGCTGGCAACCTGTGCCACATGATAATGTTGACCAGGTCAAAGAAGAATATTCACCATAGATATTGATAGATAAATCTTGATCGTAGATCATTTTTGTAACAGATCCCTCACCTTGTTCTATAAAAGGTGCAAGGATGCCTCATTTTAAACATTTGAAACTTAATTGAAATCTGTTTGCTTAAATATTCAGGGCTCATTTCAAAGTTGTTGTATACATATATGTTCTTGCATACTTAATGAATGAGAAGACTGTGTTGATTACAATCCATCATAAATCTTGAGTAATCAGTGTGTGAATTTTGGATATATGCTTTGATTTGCTGCGTCCCTTGGAGTGCATATTAGTTTGCATGTGTTTTCTTCATACCTTTCCTTTGAAGTTAGCATCGACTATATCTAGCTGTGGAATGTCCTCGTGAACATATGGTTTGATTTCTCCTCTTCATGACTGTATTTGATGTATATGTGGTTCAATAGCTGAAGGTTCAACTTTAATTTGAAGTATTTCTTTCAGTTTCTTTCAATTTCAGAGCATTTCATCGTCACAATTGCAAATAATTGATAATCATAAGCAAATAATACAAATATGCAGACATCCCATAGATAAATGAACATATTCAGCATATTTGAAGTTAAAAGCATGTCAAAATGACAAATATCATGCAAAGATTTAAAGATAGACACAATATTTGAAGTATATCTTGTGCAGAAATAACTCTCCATGCAGCATCATTACAGGAAACATTATCTTACTGATGAGATCTATGTAAGGCCCCAAGATGGAAACAACAACACACATCAACCTTTGAGTAACGTCAGAAGATTAAGAACTAATCAACAGAGACTTGAGATTATGAATTCTCTGAATTCATCATATCTTTCAAGATGAGTAAAGGTTAATGTGTACTTTTATTCTATGTTTGTTTATGACTAACATCATGATCAACAAACATCTGTCAGAACTCTCATTCCATTATGCTTTCATGGACATCCATACCCTATTTCGAAGTTCCCATTTTGGTGCAGAGCAGGGAGAATGCTAACAAAGTGATGCAGAGTGGAACGCAACAGAGGCAACCTAACAGGAAGGAGCTGCCAACAATACAAACAGCATGATAAAATTCTCTATTGGCTGAACAGCATCATCACATTTCAACAGCATCATCATATTTCAGATGATCGCAAATATCCTCCTGTCGACTACTATTTACCTCCTTCGACTGTCGCCTATCATCATCATGATAAACAACGGGCGCGAACCTCCTCCGGTTGCACTGTTCATCGGGTGCCAAACACAAGCGGCATCATCATGATATTCAATATCACCTTCGTCAGCAGGATATCCTAATATCCGGTTCTCCAAATATCCTGATGACGTTGCACTTCAACAACTTGCCTTCGATGCTCCACTGCCCGACGATACAAGCAACAGCATCATGACTCAACTTATCCGGTTGTCTTCGGAACCTCCTGATGATGCTAATACAACTTCCTGCCTACGCCGATGTCTAAACCCTTAGCGACAACAGGATAAACTCGCATAGAGGGATTTCTGAATATCCTGATGATGATGACGTCATATCCTGATGACGATGACGTCACACATCATCCTGATGAACTCTTCAACACTTAGCCAAAAAAACTCAACTTTCACACCCGCATCCGTTAGCGATATGCGGATGATGACCTTCCCCGAGAGATGATCCTGACTGCGATATATACACTGAGTATATATCCAACTCAAAACATCATGATGCACCCGCAACATGCAAATTTCAACAACTTCATGACCCGATCCTGATGGCGATGGATTCGCAGATGATGTTGCGGCTCGTTCCGACCGGAAACGCACATGCAGACTCCTGTGTATCCTTCCACTGCATGAAAACACTCACAACCGCATAATATCACAAAGATCATGTGACGACCGGGCCGGATCACCTTCAAACCAAAATCTAAGCAAACTTATCTTCTAGACCTAGCACATGAGGATGCTAGGCTGATTTACAGCATGCTTCTAACAGATCTCCTGAACAATGCAATGCACAAACAGAAAACACAAATGCAATCTAAGCTATGATACAGGACCATTCCACCGATTTGCAGGATCAACCGGTGGAAGGGTTGAAAGTGCCCATTAACTTGCAAAATGGAAAAGGAAAACAAAACAGATGTAACTGATACAACCAGATAATGCGAAGATGAGATCTTATTCAATTGAAATTCAAATGTCCTGAATACAGCTTCACAATGTCTGAACTGCTCTCCTGAATCTCAACTCAACACCAGTACATCAATATCAAAACAATATATCTAAACCCTACAGATCGAAGGTATATATAACAAATCCTTCGAGTACTACTAACATCACTTCCCAGCGGCTGGGAGCTTCCAAGCGGCTGGGAGAGAGGACAGCTCAGATAACCTTATCCCGATCTCTAACTGCCTCTAACTGCCTACACATACTCCTATGTTGAACTATTACATAGCATCGGTCCAGTGGACCTTATTACATGATAAAGTCAAACATACTAAAAATAGATTATCCCGTCAGCATGATGATAACTATCCTACATCCTGATCATGTATGTCATCATGCGGACCTATATCCTAATCATGTGCGGGTGCTCCTGCACCACAAAGGTTGCAGAGTTTTTCTTTACACATGCCGATTGCATTTGCATTGAAAGTGTTATTATAACTACTTAGACATTGGGTTTTTAAGGGCACTTCACAATTTCCGTGGTAGTCTAATAAGTTTTGAACATCTTGCATGGAGTGGATCATAAAATCTAGTTTTCAAAGGCTTTGTCGATACTTTAATTACCATCCACAACTGATGAATAACTTGCATGAAATCACATCTGTTTGAAGCATCGTGTAGTCAGTTATTAAGCATTTATTTTGCCTTCTTATTAGGCTGGGAGGAATGGTGAAGTCTATTAAGACATTTCTCAACAACCAGAAATGATGTGCCATGATACTAGATGTTAAAATTTCATTATTTATTGTTGCTAATCATGCATAGAGGATCCTTTGTTTAACATCTCCATTTCACACTTTTTCTAGATGTTGACTATATGAGAACTGTCGATGGAGTTATGGTTTTTGACATGGCCACCTTCTCTGGCTTGTAACTTTCATGAGTTTAACACATAATTTAAAACAAGAGATAAAACCTATGGCGTGCACAATAGTAAATGCTCGTTATTACATGAATAGTCTACATTTGTGGCATGAGTTTAGGGAAGCGTGGCCACCTTCTTCTTCATTCCCGCAAGCTTCAATCAGAAATCTAGGAGATGAATGTGGATTTAACAAGCTTTTATCTGAGTGCACTAAGTAACTTGAAACCTTGGATACCATTTATGCCTTTTTTTGATCTTTCATGCACTTTTTTCGAAGGAGAACAACATGCAATTTGCGATTTAAACAACAAAAACCAATATTTAACTCTTGGCTGTTGCAAGTAAAAGTGAATTTTCCTTTTTAAAATCATCTCTTTGAACTTGTAGAACTATGCCATTGGTAAAAAGAGAAAATGTTCAACTTAGCCAAACTCACAAGTTACGCGAACTTAGCAAAAAATAAGAATTGATGCAAGTTTTGCGAAGAACAAAAGCCAACACATAATAGACTTTACAAAAAATGAAAGTTAACGCGGGCTTAGCATAAAATAAAAAAATAGACGCAAAATAAAGTATTACTAAGCCGTGGATTTTTGTCTTGGCATAATATTGCTATTTAAAGCTTCAATGGAGAAAGATAAGACAAAGAATTTCAACATGACTGACGCAAGAAATATGACATTGTCGAATTGTAACCAAATGGATGATTTGGGAAAGGGTTTTGATAGAAGAAAAGTTTAAATTTGGCAAGTTAGAAATGAGGCCAACAGCTGGCTCTAACTAGGGACAAGGACCTTGCAGACGTAAGATGAACCTAGAATCTCTGGAAATGACCAGTGCCTTATCCATTGGGCGGGTAGAGTCAGAAGATAATATGATGTAAAAGGGGAACAAGGAGACTTGGACACACAGAAACAAGGAAAATAAAAACAATGGAAACTGAAACAAGATAGACACAATCAAAACACCTAGTTAGCCTATGTACATGGTAGGTGACTCCTACCTCAAACTACTTCCAGATGATCATGTGAAACCATTGATAGGTTGAGATAAATAGGCACCTGTTCGGAAAAGAGATGTCCATGGATAAGGTGCCTGTGAACTCAGTAATGATTTTAGTATGATGAGAAAACTGAAATACATGAAATGTGAAGACTCCTTGAATAGTGCACTGAACAACCATTTCTCATCATAAATTTCTAAGTTCTTTTGATTCATATTGGTATTGCCCTATATAGTGTTGCTCATATCTTCTGGCATCATGTCAAGCATACCAATTTTCTCTATTTGAGGATTCTTTTCATAGTTTGAACCAAAGAAATCTGAATCAGGAACTGAGCATCCTTCATGTGAACTAATAAGTGAAGAAAAATCGATATTCTATGACTGATCCTTCTTATGAGTCATGTCCTCTTTTAAAATTAAATCATTGCCTGCAAAAGATTATTCTTCTTTCTTTACCATGACTGAGTCAGGATCTGCTTTATCAGAGGGTTGCAATTTATGTTCTTGAAAATCCTCTTCTATAATTGATGAAGAAGAAATAATATTTTCCTCCCTCGAAAGAAGTGCAGGAGAAGTCAAATCAAGAAGCTCTTCATCAATCTTTTGAATACATACAATTTCGTGTATATTGTTGTAGACATTAGAACTTTGTCCTCCTTTATCATGACTATAATCATTAATCTCATTACCCTCTTCAACATTATTATATGCAGACGAAGTACTCGGGTGTACAATGAAATTACTTAAACCAAGATATTCAAGAACCAATTCAATTTTAACCTCTCTTTGTGCAGATTCACACCCAGTATCCTCATGATCTTGTTGCACATTTGGAATGGTAGTACTCAATGCTTCATCTTGAGTAGTACCTTTGATTTCTATAGTCGAGTATTCTTCTTCAACAAATGATAAAGAAGAAATTATGACATCTTCTTCATGAATAAGATCATCAAAAGGAGCACTAAGATGCCAATCTATGATGGAAATCTCATGAGAAAGTTCTTTCAGTACTATTTCATCATGATTCTCCTCTTGTTTGATTTGAATGCATGATAAGAGAACATTTCGTGACTCATCTTCATCTTCTTCACTTACACTTTCTGTATTTCCTCAAACATTAGCCACGTCACAGAAATCTTTCTTGGAAGATATAGTTGTGAAACTAGAACAAGTTATCACAAGAGGTGTGCCATCATCTAGAAAAAATTCTTCTTCATTAGTGCATGTATGTTTCGATGAGCCTCTTTCAACTCTTTGATTAGAAGATGTTGCATTAAATACAGGTTCATTTGCATGAAACACTTTCGCCTCTTCATTGTTGTCGTCATTGTGCAAATGATAAATCTCATCATAATCTATTTTACATTCTGATGCATGAATCTCCTTTGATAGTGGCTTATGATCACAAGCAAGAAAATGAGTATCCTTCCCATCTTTTTCTTCAATCTTTTGCAATGTTTGAACAAAGAAGGATGAACCTGATTAGTAGCAAGTTGCATGCCACCATAGAAACTCTTCAAAAACTCTACTTGCTTAGGATCACCAAGAACTTGATTTTGCTGAGTAGAGGATGCAGAAAAAGGATAATCTTCATCATCACTATCACTATCTGATTCAGGAAAATGTAGGTTATGCATCTGGGTTCTTCAATACCAAACCATCTGTTAGGATTCTCCTTTCAGATAGAGTCATCAATCTTCTTTTCTGGGGAAATACTTGTATATTCTTAAAGAATAAAAAGGCACCAATGCTTCGACTCGTATTTCCCCAATAGAGTAGCCAAAAATCTATTAGTAAATAGATTTGTCACCTTGAAATAACCTTTGATAATGACTCGTTCCCCTTAGAGTGGTGACTAAATTGTCCCAGCAATTGGAGAGATTGTGACAGAGTAATGATCTTCCTCTGCGTTTGAGAGGGGCAACTCCCTCGTATGATAGGGGTATTTGTGGGTTTTTGTGTATTTTTAACCTGAAAGTACATAAAGGAGAAAACACAAAACTAGGAAAAGATGAATAATAGAAACCCCAACAGTAGACATACGAAGACCAATTGAGATTCTACAACTAATAATGTTTACAAAAGGGGTTATTACCAAATAGGTTGAAACGTGCAATAATGATGAAAGGAGTACAATAAACCTCAACATAAGAAGAGATAGGTCATACAAACACATCCAAAACAAGATACCAGGAGATGGGTGTGTTTCATTACATCAATCACACAGATAATCAATGTATTACACATGTGCATAAAAGGGATTACCAATTCAACATATGAGAAATTAGTAATGATAACATAAGAACACATTTAGAGCACATGAACTAAACTACATTTTTCATTATATTTGAAATTATACAATTCCAAAGTCCTTTTTGTACATAGTGTAAACATAAAAGATTTTCAAAATATCTCTGATAATTTCTCCAGAGTTTCCCCTTTTTTAGAGTTCTCTCCAAAGAGTCCCCCTCTTACATTTGAAATAGCCTCATATTTATAGTCATTTTCCCATAACCACTTAGTAACCACTTTGTAACTACCTCACTACTACCTAGTAACTACCTTTTTGAAATACAAAAATATGATGAACCTTATTTTGGTTATATTTTACATCACTTTTCTGAAAATAAAGTTCAATTTCTAAATTTTGAAATACATTAAGTGACGTAAGTCACTTTTTACAAAAAGGAATCCTAACACTTGCAACTTGCAAGTTGTAAATTTTGCTAAGTTATTTCCATCCCTATTTTCTCTATTTTGGTAGTCACATTTTGTTAGATACTGATAACTCTTCTGGATACCTAAATCTTAGACTCCTGTGTTTGCACATACAAATCCTTGATGAAGAGAGTAGTTGCACATTTTCCTTCTCTGATACAGTCGCAAATTGCTATCATCATCATCTCCCAGGCCAATTTCTCTAGCTTTGCATAGATTTCCACTGTATATGGATGTTATCTATCTTCTCTGTAAAGTGCATGTACCATTTTGTTAATTCCTCCATCTTTCATCAATTTCCTTTCCATTTGAACTTCATCCTACATGGTAACTTTTTCATGGATGTTTGGGAGAAGAACATAAAGTTATGTAATTTTAGAATCCAAATTAAAAAGCACTTTTGTTGTAAATACTCCTCATAAGTGTATACACATGTGATCTTAAATGTACCAAGAAAACACATCCACACAACCAATAAAGGTCTATCTGTCATCTTAACCGTAAAGTTTGTGGTGTCTTTAAGATAACAAGCATGAGCGAGAAGATCAAGCATGCACACATGTAGTGATCCATTTTTGGTGTAATGAAATAAGGATTACTTATGGCATGAGCGTATGACCTTCTCTCCAAAAAAATTCTAGTGTTCACACAAATGACTTGGTATGCATTTTCCATCTTGTGCCATTTGCCCACTGTCATATAACAATAGTCTCCATATCTGCTTTAACAAATGAAACTCTTAAAGTAAGGTGTACAAATCACCCAGTTAATCATTCGAGTTATGCACCCATTTAATAAACCTATGATTTAATATAGTTTCACTTATTGGTTATACCACAAACTTCTCTTCTAGTTCGTTTCCACTTTCAATACTCACAAGTGAAATAGTGCTCCAAATAAGACCTGCTAAGTTTAGAAATAATATTGTAGTGGGTACAATGAACAATGGAGATGAATCAAATGTAAACTCACCCTCATCACCATGCTCTTCTTCCTCTAGCCCCCTTTAGAGTCACAACAAAAATTGTTTCAGACAATCCCAACAACTTTAGTGCAACATCAAACAATGCAATGAACCATGAAGATGTGGACACAATGAACCACATGATTTGGTTATTCCACCACTCTCTAAGGGAACACCCATAAACAATGTATTGAGCAAGCTGAAATCCACAGACTGAAAGGAAGAGTACGAGTGCATTTGTAAAGAAAACCTCTGAAATCTTGGGTAGGAATGATTTGTCATGTAGTAGACACAAAGCAGGAAGTAAGGCATAACAAACTACTGGTACTGACCAAATTGCCCACAGACAGAAATAAGCATAAAGCATCCTTTGCCTTAGTGTAATACTCCTTTCAATTCCTAAGAAAGGACAGACTTTTGCTTACAAATATTTCTAGTAGTCATGTAGCCCATCTCTTCTGCTGAACAAGAGTATCTGGACCAGTCCCAAGTGCACATCCCATGAAAACTGGTTCCTCTAGCTAGAAACCAATAGAATGTCATCCTAGACTATGAATTTTTAGTCCGGTCATAACATCCTCAACTGTAGATCCATACATCCATCCCACCGCTTTGCCCCAGGTAGTTTTGATTTTGTAGCTGCAACTAGCAATCTTCAAAGCCTCCTTTGTAACTAGTGAAGGAAGAGTATAGTTATTACATGCAATGTCAATTACAATAGTCTGAACTGCTTCAACTAGGGTATGGGATTTATCTCTTGGCATGCTTCAAACTGGAGACTCAACATGACATGGCAACGATGAAAAGAAATGGTGAAATGCAGGATGTCATTTATGTATTAGCTTCATTGAATGTTTCTAGAAGCTGATCCTTTGGTAGTTAAAGATCCATGGCACGATTAATGAAAGGATATGTAGAGGCAAGG
Organism: Cunninghamia lanceolata; assembly: GCA_027924645.1. Taxonomy (NCBI): domain Eukaryota; kingdom Viridiplantae; phylum Streptophyta; class Pinopsida; order Cupressales; family Cupressaceae; genus Cunninghamia; species Cunninghamia lanceolata. The sequence continues at coordinate 2,838,201 of BSBN01000165.1, read as the reverse complement.
GCCAAAGAAGAGCATGTATGGATTTCTTCAAAATCCCTTGTAGCCTTGGGAAATGAAGCAGAAAGGTTTCCCATTTTTTCATAGTCTGCGAGGATGCTAGTAAGGGCTGTGAGACTAGTTTACATCTACCAATTGTATTGGTTTAAAATGTTTTAGAACCTTTCCAACCGATCCCCTTTATGCATACTCTGCAACTATTACATTCGATAAGATCACATTTCTCATTCACATTTACCAAAGTATATCCAAAAATCTGATGAAACCCTCTTCAGCACGGTGTGAGAGAATGGCATAGGTTATGGAACTTAGTTTTACACTTTCCATTTGCACTTGTTTAAAAGTTTCAAAAGTCTTTTCATCAAAAACCATTTTGTGTATATCTTGCACTCGTAGCATCCCATGAGATCACATTTCGTTGAGACAAAATTTTAGACGCTTCGTGCACTTTGTCAGTGGCTAGACATTTTACATATTTATCTATCAAGACAATTATACCAAATGCATTTGTTTGAAGTTTTGTAACCCCTTTCATACTGAATCCGCTTTGTGTATATCCTGGACCCAGAGCTCCCATGTGGGCACAAGCAAAGTGGACTTTCACAATGGTTGTAGAATCTGGTTTTAAACCTATTAGTTGTATTTACTTCAAAGCTTTTAAATCTTTCTAAAAATCCATTTGTTGCATACTACATGCCGTGAGATTACATCTTCTGAGGCATTCTGTCAAATAGTTCACGGGCTTTGTTCACGATCCTTGCTTTGCAATAGCATTTGATAAAAGGAATCCATCTTCACCTATGCTTTGATGGATGTTGATTGCTTGTTCTAAAGCTTCTCATTTGAGTGCTAGCGGTGATACTAGCAGTGATCATGGATCTGGTATTACACTAGTTAGTTGCAGTTGCTTGAATGTTTTTAATGCCCTTACAATACACAATTTGTATGTATCCTGTGATCATTGCATAGCATGAGATAACATCTTCTTGAAGCAGTGCTGTCAAAACATTTAGATACCATGTCTTCTAGAGCAGTTATAACTGTAACATCTAATAGAACTCTTATTCCATTATGCTTTAACAGACAGCCATACCCTATTTCAAAGTTCCCATTTTGGTGCAGAGTAGGGAGAATGCTAACAAAGGTTACAGAGTTTTGCTTTACACCTACCAATTGCATTTGCATTGAAAGTAGTTATTATAACTACTTAGACATCGGGCCTTTAAGGGCACTTCACAATTTCTGTGGCAGTTTAATAAGTTTTGAACATCTTGCACGGAGCGGATCATAAAATCTAGTTTTCAAAGGCTTTGTCAATACTTTAATTGCCATCCACAACTGATGAATAACTTGCATGAAATCACATCTGTTCAAAGCATCGTGTAGTCAGTTATTAAGCATTTCTTTCACCTTCTTATTAGGCTGAGAGGAATGGCGAAGTCTGTTAAGATATTTCTCAACAACCAGAAATGATGTGCTATGATAACATATGTTAAAATTTCACTGTTTATTGTTGCTAACCGTGCATAGAGAATCTGTTGTTTAATGTCTCCATTTCACACTTTTTCTAGATGTCGACTATATGAGAACTGCCGGTGGAGTTATGGTTTTTGACATGGCCACCTTCTCTGGCACGTAACTTTCATGAGTTTAACACATAATTTAAAACAAGAGATAAAACCTACTGCGTGCACAATAGTAAATGCTCATTATTACATGAATAGTCAACATTTGTGGCATGAGTTTAGGGAAGTGTGGCCACCTTCTTCTTCATTCCCACAAGCTTCAATTAGAAATCTAGGAGATGAATGTGGGTTTGACAAGCTTTTACCTAAGTGCACTAAGTAACTTGAAACCTTGGATACTGTTTATGCCTTTTTTTCATCTTTCTTGCACTTGTTTTGAAGGAGAACAACATGCAATTTGTGATTTAAACAACAAAAACCAATATTTAACTCCCGGCTACTACAAGTAAAAGTGAATTTTCCTTTTTAAAATCATCTCTCCAAACTTGTAGAACTATTCCATTGGTAAAAAGCAAAAATGTTCAACTTAGCCAAACTCACAAGTTATGCGAACTTAGCAAAAGACCAGAATTGACACAAGTTTTGCGAAGAACAAAAGCCAACACATAATGGACTTTGCAAAAAATGAAAGTTAACACCGGCTTAGGATAAAATTAAAAAATAGATGCAAAATAAAGTATTACTAAGCCGTGAATTTTTATCTTGGCATAATATTTCTATTTAAAGCTTCAATGGAGAAAGATAAGACAAAGAATTTCAACATGACTAACGCAGGAAATATGACATTGGTGAATTGTAACCAACTAGATGACTTGGCAAAGGGTTTTGATATATGAAAAGTTTAAATTTGGCAGGTTAGAAATGAGGCCAACAACAGTAAATAAGCCAAATTTTCTTAAATTGTAGAAATCCTGGCTCTTAGTCCTAATACCAAGTCTAGATCCAATGTACTCTTTGAGGAATTACCCATCTAGGGACTCAGACCTAGAATAGTAGATATCCATCATTCTCATGGTTCTAATGCATCAAGAGCTTCACCAGAACACACTCCAACAACTCCTATCGGGTTGCAAATACCTACAAGACCACCTATCATGCCCCTAATCCAACCTCCACCAGTCACAATGTCATTTTTTACTACAGAGTCACCTTTGACTTTCACTGCATATCATCCTTTACCTAAAAATCCTGACAAGATTTGTCCTAAATATCAGCCATATCAGGATGCTAATGATCACATTAGAACATTCAAAGAAGCCTGTTGTAGAGGAAGAATTGAACATCAAGATGTGGTATGCAGGTTATTTCCATTTTCCTTAGGGGAAGAGGCATATAATTGGTATTTTAGTCTTGGTCAAGGTTTAGTTGGTTCATGGGTTGCCTTGGAGAAAGCCTTTAAGGATAGATTCAAAATACCTATAGATCCTTCCATGAATTATCATCTCTTTTCCACAATCAAGAGATTTGAGGGAGAACCTATTGCCAATTTCAATGCAAGATTCCAAAAGATGCTCTCAAAGCTAGTTGCTCTTTATACTGTAGTAGATGAAGCTTCTAGGAGTCTATACTACTTAGCATTAGATCCCATGACTTCTATGTTTATCAGGAGAACACATCCTGGTGTTACAACCTTGGCAGGAGATTTTGAGGAAGCCATCAAAGTTAGTCAACAGTTGATTCCTGCCCCCACAGCTAATGTTGCATTTCCTACACTCCCTGTTTATCCTACATATCCTACTCAATAATATACCAATGGAACCATGATACCTCCAGCCATGATACCAAGTCCTTTATAGATACCTCCACTCAGTATCATGCCACCTCCAAATGGAAATGGTCAAATGCTACAATATCCAGGACATGCACAGGTACCTCAAGTTGTGGAATAGTCTAATAACAATAACAATGGCTCTTCCTTCTTTAAACCCGAAATAGAGAATGTAGTAGCCAAAGTTCAGGAAGAAAAGGAAGAAATTAAAGAGATATCAGCACAATTGAGGAAACTCACTACTAAGATCACTCATCTGAGGAGTCAAAATTTCTATTCTCAACCAAATCAGAATAGAGGATATGCCAATGATAGATCTAGTTATCCTAATAGGGGATACAATAACAACTATAATAACAACAGTGGTAACAATAATCCCCCTAGACAACCTAGAGTGTGGAACACTAGGCCAAACAATGGTTCTCTACCATCACCCCTAGATAATCAGCCTCCTAGTGAACCTAAGTAAACCACTAGAGTGAACCTGGCAGAGACAACTCTTACAAACTGGTGTAGGATACATAATACCAATGCTCATGCAAAGTTGGATTGTCCACAGTTTAGGATAGCCGCTAGTATATTCCAAACTGAAGTATCTAATACTATAGGTAATCCACCTTATGTTGAAGGAAATGAAATCGTCCCTTGTGGATATGATTTTGCTCTTGTATTAGAAGGTTTCATCAATCATCCTCATCAGCAGACAATGTCACCTCATGAGAATTACACCTTAGCATGTGAAGAGTCAGCTATGGCTTTTGAAACCAATTATGTTTTTCCATTTGAAGATGAAAATGAGCCATCAGTTGAACATGAATAAGTGCATGCTTATCAACATCAGTATCAGGGTAGACATAATTACAACCTAAGGAATAACTCCAATTGACCTACTGGTCCTTTGACTACATCCTTGCCTCCAAATAATTTCAACACTCTTCCTAATCCTAAGGCAAGCAATAACCATGGATTTCCTAAAGTTAATGCTCAATACTTAGCACCACAAAATGTGGTACTAAAAACTGGTAATCTGCCCCCTAAGTCTAACAAATTGGTCACATACTTAGTAGATGAAATGAAAACAATCAAGATCAGTCTATCATTGTCAGAAGTACTCAAAACCCCAGCTATAAAAAAAGCTTTCATGAAATCCTTAGATGATCTTGCTCCCAAAGAGGATAATCATACCTCAAGTTAGACTGGGAATAAAGATCACACTACTAAGGATATTAGTGTTAAACACAAAACTTCAGCCACTGTTCAAGCTACAGAAACTTCACACATGACTCTTTATAGAGATAAAACTGAATCACCTCCTTTTCTCCTTACCATAAGGATGTTTAGTAAGAATTTGCATAATTTCTTAGTGGATTCAAGTGCATCTACTAATGTAATGCCTCTATCCATATGTAATGCCTCAGGGTTACATCCTACTAAATCACTGAAGAAAGTAACATAGTTAGATGAAATAGAGGTGAGTGTCGTAAGAGAATTGACTCACATCCATATACAATTAGCATCAGATCCAAGAATCCAATACTACATCAATATTCAGGTGGTAGATATACTAGATACCTATGGGATGTTACTGAGTAGGGATTGGTCAAAGACACTCAATGGATACATGTCCACCGATTTCGGTCACATGTGGCTACCTTGGAATGGAATACCTAGCCAAATAAGGATAGATGTTGAACCTCACATGAAACATATGATCACTAAGTACAAATAAACCAATGAGATCATGTATGTAGATGTTGAACCTGGAGTCTATTCCATCAGACCCCAAACCATTAAGATAGAGGAGATTCTCATGTATGATGTTTATGTTCATAATGACAATCTTCAGGATGATAGAATAATTTTAGAGTTTGATTGTAGTTCTGAAAATGAGATAGATCACTTTAAGAACTTTGAAATGCACTTGTCCAAAGAGGTGCAACATTGTCAATCGTTAAAAATATCTGTTGAAGATGTTCTAATTGAAGGATGGTGCAGGTTACATAATGAAGCACATTCTGAAAAGACCTGTGATGCTTGCTTGGATATGATGGAACTGGAACAAGCATGCAGTGAGAAGGCATCATTATCATCCAAGGTAAGTTTTACAGATAGTGACAATGATACTAATTTTTGTCTGTCATTTGTAGGAATAGATGAAAGCACATATCATGATGAAAGCCCTATTCAGATGATAGGAGAGATATTGGTGTGTAACGAGAGTAATTATAAGGGTAACAAGAATATCACCCTAGGGACCAATTGCTTGGTTGAGTCAGATTATGAAATATTGGATGAAGATGGAGAAAGTAATTTGTCCAAATTTGAGGAATTTTTATCAAAACAAATCTAGAAGATGATACAATAGCACACTTCCCCACAGGATGTTCTAATTGAGGGATGGTGCAGGTTACATGAAGCACCACATTGAGAGACTACTTGCTCATTATGCTTACATATTTTGGAAAAGCAAATGATGCCTTGTTCAAAAGATCCTCCTTTTAATGACAAAGAAGAAAAAGGAATATCAGCTCCACATCAGTCAGATAAGGTGAAGTTCGAGAAGATTGAAACATCAAAATTAAGATGGATATCAAGTGGTGCAACTTCTAGAGCTAAAAAGAAAAGAGAAGGTCCAAACAAACCTTTAACTGAAGAAAAGCCATGGATCCTTAGGTTTGATGGATCTAAATCAAAACAAGGGGCTAGAGTAGGAATAGATCTTATTGATCCAGTTGGTAAATCCTACTTGGCAGTGTATAGATTGCAATTCCCATGCACAAATAATGTGACGAAGTATGAGTCTTTGATCCATGGGATATTGTTTGCACTCAGAAAAAAAATAAAGATTTTACATGTCTATGGAGACTCAGAATTGGTAGTAAGACAAGTAAGAGGCATACATTATTGTAATTACAAGAAGTTGTCTAATTATAGACATAGGGTATGGGATCTGATAGAAGATTTTGATACATTTAACATCACCCATGTGCCTAGAGAAAAAAATCATAGGGCAAATGCCTTGGCCCAAGCCACAAGTACTTTGGAACCATTATCCATATCTGGTTTGAAGAGATTTTCAGTTGAATTAGTGTCACTACCCTCTATACCAGACAATGTTGTTAACCTTCAAGTGTTTGATGATGACCATAATATTTTAGACTTCATATCTAATAGAGATGTGTTTGATACATAGATTATAGATGAAAGAAATGTGGAAGATCATACCTGGGAAGAAGAAGAGATTATAGAACTACCTAGTAACAAGATCTGTAAAGGAATGATAGAATTAGAAAGAGCATTTGATTTAGATAACATGTTGAAATAGAAAGATCTCCCTAAAGCAGATGGAGGGGAATATTCACTAGTTAACATAGGACATGATGTAGAGAAAAGGAATGTCCTGATTGGAAAGGTGTGTACAGAGGAAGAAATGGTAGGGATAACCCAAGCACTTAGATTATATTCATGTTATTGCCTAGACATATGATGAGTTGAAAACTTATAATACTTCAATCATCACTCATACTATACCGTTAAAGCCAGATGTCAAGCCCTTTAGACAAAAAATAGAGACCTATTAATGCTTTGCTGGAGCCCATCATTTTTTAAGAAGTGAAGAAATTACTTAACGCCAGAATCATATTTCCTGTGAGACATTCTACATGGGTGGCTAACTTGGTCCAAGTAAGGAAGAAGAATGGTGACATTAGGTTGTGTGTAGACTTCAAAAATTTAAATAGAGCTTCTGAAAAGGATAATTATCCTTTACCTTCACTGGATGTGGTCTTGCAGATAGTAAATGGTGCAAAGATGATGTCATTTTTAGATAGTTTTTCAGGTTACAACCAAGTGATGGTAGACAAGATAGATAGATTGAAGACTGCATTCACCACTAAGTGGGGAATATTTGCCTATAGGCGCATGCCCTTTGGATTGATCAATGCTGGAGCCAACTTTTATTGAGCAATGGATATAGCCTTCAGGGGGCTAATTGGTAAATGCATTGTCATATATATGGATGACTTGAAAATCTTCTCTAAAGAGAGGGAATCATGTAGAAGACCTTAGGAAAGTACTAAAGAAATGTGAACATTATGGAATATCCCTAAACCCTAAGAAATGCATATTTGGGGTAACCATAGGGAAGTTATTAGGTCACCTAATAATAATGAATGGTATCATCATTGACCCTGCGAGAGTAGAATCAATCATGAAGATACAACTTCCTAGGAGTAAGAAGGAGCTCAAATCTTATTTTGGTAAGATCAATTTCGTTAGAAAATTCATTACTAGTTTTACAGAGATTGTTAGACCATTGAATGCAATGCTCAAGAAGGATGCTAAAATTGAGTGGACACCTGAAGCTAGAGCAGCTTTTGAAGATATCAAAAAAGCTATATCTAATGCTCCTATTCTCATTAGTCCAGATTATACCAAATATTTTTACATATACTTATTTGCTTCAGAGCATACGTTTGTAGTAGTACTAACACAAAGAAATGAGGCTAAAGAAGAAAAGCCTATAGCTTTCATGAGTTGTCCTTTCAAGGATGCAAAACTTAGATATATGGATGTTGAAAGACAAGCACTTGCTCTGGTCTAGGCAGTCAAGAAGTTTAGACATTACATCTTGAGAAGTAAAGTGATTGCTATAGTACCAGATGCAACAGTAAAGATGCTTTTAATGCAAAGTGAACTAGGTGAAAACAGAGCCAAATGGATAATTATCCTCCAAGAGTATGATATGGAAATAACACCCATGAAATTAGTAAGAGGACAAGCCTTGAGTTAGATGATATCTGAAATTGACCCTCACATCATGAATCAACAATGTCATAAATACAAAGGAAATTGGAGAATGGTATTTAGACATTAGGCATATCTTAATTTCTAGAAGATGTCCTTCGAAGTTGTAGGCCTCGCAAAGGAGAGCCTTGAACATAAGATCACAAAAGTACATGATAAAAGGAGTTCTTTTCAAGAAGAACTATGAGGGAATATATCTTATATGCCTAGAAAGGAAAGAAGTAGACAAAGTGTTAACAGAATTACATGACAAGTTTGGAACCGCACATGGATCATACTTAGCTACCACTCATGCTATCCTCAGAGTAGGGTATTACTGACCCACTATTTTTAAAGATATTACTAAACACATCAAATGTTGTCATATGTGTCAGGTTGCTGTGAATAGAGAAAGGTATGTTTCTCAGCCCTTGTAACTAGTGCTGGAGATGCGCCCATTTGCTCAATGGGGGAGGGATTTCATAGGTCCTATCAACCCTCCGTCATCCTCAGGCCACAAGTATGTGTTGACTATTATTGATTATTGCACTAGGTGGACTGAAGCTATTGGTAGTAAGACATGCAATGCTAAGGATGTGATGAAGTTCCTAGAAAGCAACATAGTAACTAGGTATGGAGTTCCTTATGCTTTAGTATGTGACAGTGGATCTACCTTTGCATCGATAAGATTATCAAGTTGGGCTTTTGACCATGGAATTATTTTGAAGTTTTCTTCAAATTACTATCCTCAAGGGAATGGATTAGCAGAGTCTACAAACAAGAATTTGCTAAACATCGTAAAGAAATTAATAGAGAAAAACCTGAGGGAGTGGAACACCCTATTAAAATATGCATTGTGGGTAGATAGAACTAGGGTGAAGGCTACATTTGGAAATTCTCTTTTTCACCTAGTATATGGGGTGGATCCCATCCTCCCTGTTAACGTAAATATCCCCACATTACAGTTTGCACAAGAGTATCTAGGTATAGACAACAAACAAGAAGTCGGGTTACTTCAGTTAATGCATCTAGAAGAAAAAAGGAATAGAGTAATTGATCAATTTTCTAAACATCAAGCTGTTGTCAAGCATTGGTTTGACAAAAGAGCCAGAGTTAAGGCTTTTAGAGTTTTGGATTTAGTCCTTATGTGGGATAAAGCACATGAAAGGAAAGGGGATCATGGTAAATTTGATAAACTTTGGATAGGTCATTTTCAAGTTTTAGAAATCTTAGGAGACAATACCTAGAGGCTCAAGACCTTAACCGGTGAGGATGTCCCATTACCAGTTAATGGACAGTTCCTCAAGCATTATTTTCAAGCCTAAAACAATGTCATGTAAGTCAAATGTATCATAATGTGCATATTGTATAGTTGTTGTACAATTTTGGTTTGTTTGTTTGTTTTCCTATTGAGTTTTGTTTTGGTTAGTCAAGATGATGCAACTTATCACCTTAAGAAAATAACCAAATTGTTAAGATTGAAGTGATGAAGACAAATTCCTATATAGGTTATGACTGATTTTGAGGAGTATCGGTGATCAGGTCTATGATATCCTTTTCATTATGGTGCCTTTTCTTAACTAAAGTGATTTTTCACAATGACTCACCTAACAACCTTGGGTTCGTGGAATGCATAAGTATAGGTGTTAAGTGAAAAATCTAAAGGGACTCCCTTAGTACCAATGCAATCTCTAACCTAAATAAAGAAGTAACCATGCCTTGTACATTAAGCTTACATGATGACATCATATGAACAAAAGGAATAAATATTGAAAATCTAAAAGGAATAAACTTAGGCCATCTAAGTAACTCTACTGGGGCTATAGACGCCTGCTGGCAGTGGGGCTCTACTTAGGGGGATTGTGTAGATAACCTTGTTGGGGCTATAGACACCTGGTGGCAGCAAGGTTCTATCTAGGTTGGCTATGAGGGATGCTCCCAAAATATGTAGCTTAACATTAGTTACTCATGTTTTCAACTTACTTCCAAGATGAGGATAATTGATCATTTGCAAACACCTGATCCTTCGCTAGCATTGTTGCAATGATGAAAACCCTATCATTCAGAAAGATCATAATTCTTATACTTAGAAAGAGTTAAAATACTATGTTAGAATGTGATCATATCACTTGAATTAAGAGGATTTGGTTATTTTCTTTGGTCACAATTTGTTGTGTGGTTACACAACATGCCCCATTTTGCCTTGACAAAACACGGACCCAACTTTTCTTTCTACTTTGGCTTGTTTTTTTCCTGCTTTGGGCAGTTTGGTAAAATTAGTCATGCATGTAACCTTGTAAGAGGATGGATTTGCCACTATGATGAAGTCATTTGCCAAAGTTAGTAGTTCCCATTATTAACTTCATGGTTGGAAAGTACACAAAATTCCAAGTAGGTTTGCCTTTTAGATCACCCCAAAATTGTCTAAAGGAAGAGAGTTATGTTGAGTCAAAGTTTGGTCAAACCTAATATCCCACACAGGGGGGGTCATATTTCAAACATCAGTCATATTTGATAAGATCACCTTGATATAGGATTATGGTGCAGGAGCACCTACCTGACAGCTGGTCTTGATAAGGTAGTTAGTAGTTTTAGGTCTTGTTTATGTTTCCAAGAAGGTCTGTTAAGACCAATGCATGTAATAAGGTCATGCTGATCATGATAAGATCATGCTGACCATGCTTTTGCTATTTTTAGGAAGTTTGTTAGAATAGCTGTCATGATGTATGTTCGGTTGGATCTCCCAGCCGCCTGGAGAGTTCCCAGCCGCTTGGAGTCGGGTCAGTAGTACTCGTAGGAAAATCTATTTAAGCATGAGGATCGGATGGTATTGCATATCATCGACCAGACTTTGCGAGAGTGAGGCAGAGAGAGAGAAACTGATCATTGTATTTACATCTTTTGAAATCAAATAAAGTGTTCCTGTTTGTGTTCATCCTCTGTTGAATTCCATTGCTTGATCGATTTGCTGGTTTGGTGGCTGTATGGATTCACTGATCCATTCCACCGGTTGATTCATCTGATCGGTGGAATGGTTATGTACAGTAGGTTAGTAGTTAGTTTGTTTGTTCGCATGCAGGTGTGCAGGTTCGCCGTCAAGAGGTGTTGAAGACCCTAGCATGGGCATGTGCTAGGTCGAGTTGATAAGTTTGAGTTGGAAGATCACCCTGAGAGTGGATCGGGTCGTCCCTGGAGGATCGGCGAAGTGGTATTTCGATTAGGTTGAAAAGTTGTTAAAACGGCATCATCAGGATATTTCTGCAGATATCCTGCAGTCGCGTTAGGCATCGTCATCCGGATAAGTGGAGGAGATGCGCATGATGCTTTCGATTGCATGAAGTGCAAGTACGTCGGGGTGATCAACATCAGGAGTTGCCGGAGAGGAGTGCATCGGCATCAGGTAGAAGATCAGGTCATGAAACTGTTGAAGTTTGCATGTTGCAAGTGCATCAGGATGTTTTAAGTCAGATATATACTCAGCGTATCTATCACCAGAAGGATCATCTCTCGGGAGTGCCCATCATCCGCGTATCGCTAGCAGATGCGGGAGTGAAAGTTCATTTTTTTGACTAAGTGTTGAAGAGGTCATCAGGATATTGTGTGACGTCATCGTCATCAGGATATGACGTCATCGTCATCAGGATATTGAGATATCCCCCCTATGCAAGTTTATCCTGCTGTCGTTAAGTGCTTAGGTATCGGCGTAAGTCCTCGGCAGAAGGTTGTGTTAACATCATCAGGAGGTTTCGAGAGAACCGGATACATCATATCATGATGTTGTTGCTTGTGTCATCGGCTATCGGGGCATCGAAGGGAAGGTGCTGAAGGTGATCGTCATCAGGATCTTTGGAGCAATCGGATATTGGATATCCTGCTGACGAAGGGGGTGTTGCATATCATGATGATGTCGATGGAGCTTGGCGCCTGATGAACAGTGCAACAGGAGGATGTTTGCGCTAGTTGAACATCATGATGATGTTAGGAGGAAAACAGAGGAAGTGAACAGTAGTCGGCAGGAGGACAATTGTGCTCGTCTGAAATATGATGATGCTGACAGTGTAAAGCGAAATATGATGATGATGATGATGGGCTGCAGACATCTATGCTGTATTGTAAGGTTATAGTGTGGATGCCTCTGCATCATAGTGGTATCAGAGCTCAGCAAAACATCTGGGCTGTTGTGTGTTGATTCTGTCACCGAAAGGGCAGAGGTAGAGTTGAATTGTGTGTTGTGTGTTGATTGAGAGGTTGACAAAATGCCTCCGAAAGGTAGTGGTACTGCAAGGGAATTGCAGGAGATGAAGGAAAAACATGCTAGAGAGATGAGGAAGATGAAGGAGCTTGCTGAAGCACTTCAAGCCAGGCTTACAGCCCTGGAAAAGAACAAAAAGAGGGAAGTGGAAGACAGTGAGTCTGAAGAAGATGAAGATGCTATTGAAGAGTATGAAGAGGTAGCTGAAGACCAGAGATTGGTAAAACTGTTAAAGGCTGTGCAGAATGATAAACCTAAGGTAAAGGTTGATGTTTCCAAGTATACTAGAAGTTTGAATGAAGATGAGTTGTTGGATTGGATTGCTGCACTTGATAATCACTTTGAATGTGAAGATGTTGCTGAGGATCAGAAGGTAAAGATTGCAAAGACTAAGTTAGGAGGTCATGCTTTGGTATGGTGGGATTATGTACAATCTGAGAGAAGGAAACAAGGGAAGTCAAAGATCACTTCATGGGATAAGATGGTAGCAAGGATCAAAGGTAAATTCTTGCCAAGGGATTATGAAATCCAGATGTTTAAGAAACTACAATTTTTAAAGCAGAAGGAAAGGGATGTGAAGGCATATACAGAAGAGTTTTATAAGTTAAGTATGAGATCTGGTCATCATGAGAATGAGGTAGAAAAGGTGGCTAGGTACTTGGCTGGTTTGAGGTTTAACATACAGGATGAGTTAGTGTTAGCTAACCCTAAGAATGTGGAAGATTGTTACCAAATGGCAATCAAGATTGAAGAAAAGATGAATAGAGGACATGATAAGTCCATGAGAGGAAGAGGAAACCATAGGGGAAGAGGAACAGCCCCTGCACAAAAGCAAACCAATGAGGGTCAAGAAGACACTGGTAAAGGACAGGGACAGTCTGATTTCAGGGGTGGATGGAAAGGTAATAGAGGAAGATTTGGAGGTGGTAGAGGTTCTACTACATTTTCAGGAAAATGTTACACCTATGGAGAGTTTGGTCATCCATCCTTCAAATGTCCAGAAAACAAAGGTTCATCACCCAGAAATGATAGAACTAGTGACAAGAGAGTACAATTGGTACAGGAAGAGACAGTAGAGCAAAGTGCGCAGAGTTCAAACACTCATCCCAAGGATAAGGAGGCTGATAATTATGCATACCCAGAGAGTGGAGAGTCTCTGCTGATGAGAAGAACAGCAACTACCATGAAGGTACATAACAAAGAATCCCCACAAAGAAGAGCTCTTTTCAAGACCATCTGCAAGAGCAAAGGTAAAAAATGTAAGGTTGTCATTGATACTGGTTCAACAGACAACATGGTATCTCAGGAAATGGTGGATAAACTGAATTTGGAAAGGATTCCACATCCACACCCTTACAAGGCATCTTGGGTGAGTGATAGTCAATCACTTTTTGTCTCTGAACAGGCATATGTGGATTTTCAGATTGGAGCATATCATGATAGAATTTTGTGTGATATTTTGCCTATGGAATGTTGTCACCTACTGTTGGGTAGACCATGGCAATTTGACAGAAGAGTACTGTATGATGGGTATTCTAATACCTATACCATCAAGAAAGATGGGAAGACTATGAAGTTGATGCCATTGCAGGCAGATGCTGCAGCACAGGGGGCAGCCAAAATCATTTTAATGGGAAAGAAGGAGTATGTGCAGATGCCTAGAGGAGCAGGCATGAAGGCAGATAAGGATACTACAGGAAAGGGAGTTGTTCAGGACAACAGATTGAAGAAAGTTTTAGTTTTGACTGACAGAGGTCAGCAGCAGGTGCAGAAACAGGTTTGCAAACAGCAATCAGTTGAAAGTATTGACAAGGATGTTGTCATCGTTGGGACTATTGCTTGTCCTATAAAAGTTGCAAGGAAGATAGGGTTGAACATTGTAGAAGTTCAAGAGGCAGTTCAGACAGTGGTTCTGATCAGACAACCTGGCAAACACAGGGTATGTGAGAGAAAGGCCTACATCAACAGGCATGAGGATTTACATGCCAGAAAGCAAGTGCAGAAGTCTTGGAGCAGCCAAGAGCCAGCAGAGGACAAAGCTGGAACAGTTTAGCATATTGGAAAGGCAAAGTGTAAAGGTGGAGGACTTCCACATACTAAACTCATGGGACATGAGTTCTTTTCTGTTGGGGAGTATGGTGCAGGAGCACCTACCTGACAGCTAGTCTTGATAAGGCAGTTAGTAGTTTTAGGTCTTGTTTATGTTTCCAAGAAGGTCTGTTAAGACCAATGCATGTAATAAGGTCATGCTGATCATGATAAGATCATGCTGACCATGCTTTTGCTATTTTTAGGAAGTTTGTTAGAACAGCTGTCATGATGTATGTTCGGTTGGATCTCCCAGCCGCCTGGAGAGTTCCCAGCCACTTGGAGTCGGGTCAGTAGTACTCGTAGGAAAATCTATTTAAGCATGAGGATCGGATGGTATTGCATATCATCGACCAGACTTTGCGAGAGTGAGGCAGAGAGAGAGAAACTGATCATTGTATTTACATCTTTTGAAATCAAATAAAGTGTTCCTATTTGTGTTCATCCTCTGTTGAATTCCATTGCTTGATTGATTTGCTGGTTTGGTGGCTGTATGGATTCACTGATCCATTCCACCAGTTGATTCATCTGATCAGTGGAATGGTTATGTACAGTAGGTTAGTAGTTAGTTTGTTTGTTCACATGCAGGTGTGCAGGTTCGCCGTCAAGAGGTGTTGAAGACCCTAGCATGGGCATGTGCTAGGTCGAGTTGATAAGTTTGAGTTGGAAGATCACCCTGAGAGTGGATCGGGTCGTCCCTGGAGGATCGGCGAAGTGGTATTTCGATTAGGTTGAAAAGTTGTTAAAACGGCATCATCAGGATATTTCTGCAGATATCCTACAGTCGCGTTAGGCATCATCATCCGAATAAGTGGAGGAGATGCGCATGATGCTTTCGATTGCATGAAGTGCAAGTGCGTCGAGGTGATCAACATCAGGAGTTGCCGGAGAGGAGTGCATCGGCATCAGGTAGAAGATCGGGTCATGAAACTGTTGAAGTTTGCATGTTGCAAGTGCATCAGGATGTTTTAAGTCGGATATATACTCAACGTATCTATCACCGGCAGGATCATCTCTCGGGAGTGCCCATCATCCGCGTATCGCTAGCAGATGCGAGAGTGAAAGTTCATTTTTTTGACTAAGTGTTGAAGAGGTCATCAGGATATTGTGTGACGTCATCGTCATCAGGATATGACGTCATCGTCATCAGGATATTGAGATATCCCCCCTATGCAAGTTTATCCTACTGTCGTTAAGTGCTTAGGTATTGGCGTAAGTCCTCGGCAGAAGGTTGTGTTAACATCATCAGGAGGTTTCGAGAGAACCGGATACATCATATCATGATGCTGTTGCTTGTGTCGTCGGCTATCGGGGCATCGAAGGGAAGGTGCTGAAGGTGATCGTCATCAGGATCTTTGGAGCAACCGGATATTGGATATCCTGCTGACGAAGGGGATGTTGCATATCATGATGATGCTGATGGAGCTTGGCACCCGATGAACAGTGCAACAGGAGGATGTTTGCGCTAGTTGAACATCATGATGATGTTAGGAGGAAAACGGAGGAAGTGAACAGTAGTCGGCAGGAGGACAATTGTTCTCGTCCGAAATATGATGATGCTGACAGTGTAAAGCGAAATATGATGATGATGATGATGGGCTGCAGACATCTATGTTGTATTGTAAGGTTATAGTGTGGATGCCTTTGCATCAGATTATCACCTGATAATTGCCTGGTGTGTAATGCACGGACGTCAAATTTAAATAGGAACCGATATCTACCTGTCGAAAGACTTCATTTATCTCGCAGGAGGTCATATTTTTAACATCAGTTATCTTATGAATATCACCCTCTTCACAAATATCACCCTATGTCAATATGATGGTGACGTAATCCAATTTTGATGAATGAAGGAAATCACGCCGATGATAACGTCATCGTTCCATTTAAACCACGAGGGGGGGTATATATCTAATATCCATCATATTCTTTAATATGACGATGACGTCATTAAAACATAATAATTAAATGATATTGCTGACATAATGATGTCACCCTGATCTTTTTCGAGGGGGTCATTTTATCTGGGGGGTCATATTTTGAATAGCCCCTGATCTTAGTTTTGTGACCCGATATACTCACGGTCAAATGTTGACCATATCACCTGATCCTTTGCACTCAGTTATTCCACACAAAAGAAAGGGGGTCATATTATCCAGGGGTCATATTTTTGAATATCCCCTGATCTTTCGAAGATCACTTCATCCCTTTTTGACATTAAATGCAATTAAATGTGGTAGATGAACTCCCGCCGATTAAAAATGCAAATTCAACACTTGGCCGCATCTATAGATTCCCTGTAGATGATCAATGAAATTGATCAGGACAATGCATTTTTACCCTAATCTGTCCTATTGGTCTACTTTAAAGGTAAAATTCAAAGTTCATTTTCATTTACGTTACGATAAATCAAGAAATTACGGAGCTCCGAAGTCAAACCCTCAAACAGCTACCTGTCAACAGATTGAATCCTTCAGCATAACGAAATGGGTGATCTTAAGCATTTATAGTCCTTCTCTGTAATCAATCATCTAATCCAAAAGGAAGCATTGTTAGGTAAGTAACTATAAACCCTCTTGTTGTCATTTTCTATAATTTCAGGTAGAGTATTTATTTTTACTGGGGTTTGGCTTTTTGACAATACGTATAATGGTAAAATGAGGAATAATATACTGAGTATACATGATATAGAAGTACATGATGTTGTAGAAACGCATGTGGACACTATAGGGTAAAATATATCATGTTTATTGTAGGAATCCATAGCAGATCTTAGAAGAAATAGGTCTAAGGTGGAGCTCTTCAAGCCCATGTTTGTCTAGCCTGAGGGAGTGTAGTTCAAGTACGAAGTTATTGGTGATACACACCAAGGGGAAACAGACCTGGCAGTATGGCAACAACATTGGACAATGATAAGGATAATCCCATTCTGGATGGGGTGTTTGTCTCAGGCATGTGGTATGTAGCTAGTTTTCTATATGCTATGGATGCTCTAGAGCTAGTAGTAGAGTGTTCAAGAAATTACAACCATGAAACCAGATAGGTAGAGAAACATGGGAGGATATACACAGACTTCTCAGTCAAGGGCATTACCACCACTTTCAATTTGCCAGTTGGAAGAAAGTAGTGAGTGTGGACCTGCATAAGTTCAAAACAGAGTTTAACAATAACAAGAAAAATGCAAGGAAGAGGATATAACAATGGAGATCATAGAGTAGTACATATGCCGCCTCAGCCAAACTACCTGTGCATCTGTACAAGTTTGATTTTGATGATGAGTACCAATATATCATTGCTCTACTGAGCAGAATGATTGGCAGGTCTCATGCTGGAAATTTTGAGAACTAGATGTTTGGGATCATCCAGATGGTCTTATATACAGACAACTGGCCCCTATGGGCTTAGATCATTAGTGACTCATTGGATGAGGGAATGAGGATCTTGGGAGGACAAACATGTTTATTTTACATGACTTCATATGTGGTATACTCTTGTGCATATAAAGGAACTTTTGATTCTTTGAAAATAGTGGGTAAGGTTGGTGGTGATGCTGATGATGCACACATATGGGATCATTATCCCCAATTGCAAAGGAAGGCATACCTCCTAGACTACAAACTGGTAAATGATGCATTCTCCATGCATCTGGTCAGAACTATGAAGGAGGATAGGACTAAAGGCTGAGCATGGAAGCTCAAGAAATTATTTATCGACATGGAGACTGGTTTATCCAGTTTGCAACTTTCTCATATATTAGGATCAAAGGATTTGAGGGATAGCCTCTTATGTTGCCAAGATACCCCACTGATGGGGTCATCTTGATGGAATTTGTTAGGCAGGCATCCACAATAGTTGAAGCCTACAAGGCACAGAAGAAGATACCTCCAGTTTTGTTTCCATTATCCATGGGGTGAGACATGTGCCCAGATTTAGAGAGTATAAGTCATGTCATTGGGGGATTAAAATTGATGTATCTTCAACATTTCCTCTGGCCAGATCATGTGATCCTTATGACAAGATGCAAAAGATACTAGAAAAACCAATACATCAAAAGCATCTGGAAGACTTTTGGACCGATTATGATGATGAGGTTGAGGTGAGAAGAAGGAAATATCAAAGACTCACCTTGAATTAGATCAAAACCTTTGACTACATCCTAGTGCCAGTACAGCTACATAAGGATGATGTGAAAATTATGTCCAATGAATATGAGGACAAAAAGGTGTATAATGACACCATATCAGCCCCAGATCTTACACAACAGGAAGATATATCCTTTGATTAACTGACAAATGGGGTAATCCAGCTAACCCAATATTGGGTAGATGAATAGATATCCAAATTAAAATAAAGGGTTGTTGCCCTTACAGTTGATACTAAGAAGAAGTGGCAGGAGGTGTATGATGAGGAATATGATGATTTCCTCACTGAAAAGAGAAAATCCAATCGAGAAAGATTGCCTAAAAAAAATAAAGAGGAATTCCCCCTAAGGATAAGAAAGGTGAAGATGAACCAAAGGGAGTGATAATAGAGAGGATTCCCATTGTAGCTGCAGGTACATCTACATCTGCTTTGCCATCCGCATCATCTATACAACCTCTAATTAAAAAACTAAAAACCAAAAGAATTTTGAAGCCCATTGTTGAAACTACAGAGGTACAGGTGGAAGGCTAGACCCTGTAGCATGATTGGGAAGAGGGAGCCCCCTTGGAAGAAGAACAATTAAATAAAGGACTTGAAGATGATGACTTGCTAGTAGCCAGCAAGAGAAGGAGGGGGATACCGCTGATGTCACCACCTAAGAAACAAAGAACGGTCATGAGGGGAGATATCCGTGCTGACCCCATCATTTTGAGAGGAGCCAGTGGTGAAGTTTTTAGGAAGGAGCTACAGCATGATGTTCCTCTTCCCACCATAATTAAATTCAAAACTAAGAAAGTAGAAGAGAAAACAAGAGAAATATTTAAGACAAGTCAAGGTGTTCCTTTCTCTCTAGATGAGATAGTAGATTTATTTGATGATAAGGTGGTTTAGAATGTGGCTGCTCAACAGATGGAAACTCCGGTCTCCAACACTTGAATGACTCCTCATGGAACTCCATTAGCTTAGATGGAAGTATTAGAGGAAGTAAAGCAAATAGAAGAAATGAAACAAGGTAGCCCAGAGAGGGCAGCCCAATAGATAGGGCTCAACAATTTGGTTGAGCAGGTGACTAGACCTGTAGCCATAGACTTAAAATATAGGGGTGATATAAGCCCAAATAGGGAAAAAGGTGCACCCGAGGAGCTAAAGAAGATTGAAGTGGCAGAGCATACAAAAAAGGATAGCACTGCTCTTGATCAAAGTCAACAACAACATGGGACACTCAAAGAACCAAAAATATCAGAAGTCGAACAGAAGAGTGGGCATGATCATGATATATCAGACATTGGTGTTGCTCAGACTCAGGGGGATTTAGGAGATGTCCCAAGAACAAAAGATAAATTAGGTCAGGAGGACCCTAAGCCACAAGATATCAGTGCACCGGGTGGAGAACAGGAAATGACCCATGATTAGGGTGATCCTCAAGGACAAAATACACTGGCCTCCAATGAGGTCAATATGCCACAGGATGGGAAGGATAATAAAGAAGATGAAAATCCAAAGGAGGGAGTATAAGAGGAAGCACATGATCAAAATGTGGAAATTTCACATGATCCTCCTTTGTAGAAGGTAACCCCTTAACATGAAGAACTCCAACAAGGTCCCCCTCATGCGGAACAACATGAGGAAGAAATCAAGGAGGTGCCTTCTCCACCAAGGATAGAAATAGACACTGGAGAACAGGGCATACATGATATTAACAAAGGCCACCAAGAATTTAGAGGTGATGTACCTCATTGGCTAGAAAAAGAAATGGGTATGGAACAAGTGTCAGAAATTCAAGAGTTTGATGTTTCTACCTTGTTTGCTAAGAAGATGATGAAACCAAGGAGGAAGGCTAGATTAACATCTTCCATAAAGAGAGATCCTACCACAGGTAGAAGAACCACATAGATAGCAATTTCCACAGTTGAAAAGGAAAAAGGCAAAATTAGCCTGGAGGAATTCCAAATCACAAGTGTTGATCTGGGTTTTGCCAATGAAGCCCAGGAAGGTCAAGAAGGGAAGGATATTATTGATTCTTTAACCCAAAGGGTGAAGAAGGAAAAGGAGAAAAATAAAGTACATAAGGAGCACATTGCCCAATTGCATTCTTTCATAAAGGGTTAATTAACCCTGATAATGTACCAGTTGATCCTCCAGTCCCATTGACTGTCATATCATAGGAAGAGGTCACCAAATTGGACCTGATGAAACATGAGGCAATGGTGATGGAAAAATGGATGTTTTCAGCTCTCACTGGGGTTGAAGATGTATTGAGAACCTCTCTGTAGAGGTGGAATTCTTTGAATAAAATAAAGAGGAAAGTAGACAAAATGCAAAATGATACAGGAAAATGGTCATTTCAATTGGAAAAGGACCTAACTGCGCTGACTGAGATGAAGCGAATTGATTCATAAATTTTGATATGTAATAAGGTATTAGATAATAATACTACCCTGTTGACAAGTATACGGTATGAAGATATCAGGTTTGAGTGTGATGTCTTGAAGAAGTCAGTGGCAAACTCAAGGATATTAGTGTTAAATTACATAACATGATGGCACATGAAGCAAAAATCCTGGAGGCCTTGAAAGGGAAAATAGAGGGCAAAATTGAGAATCAAGATGTAGATTTTGCTATTAAGGCTCTGCATGATAATTTTAAGTCAGTAGAAGATGACCCTCTCACCCACTTGACAGAAGAGGTAATGAATAGAATTATGAGAATAAAAGTTAAATTAGAGATATACAATGAGACATTCAACAGTAGGAAAGGTAAGCTGGAAGCTCTTAAGGCTAAATTCCAATCTCATAAACATGCAATAACAAAATCTAGAATCCAAGATGGGGGAGAGGTTGATAAAAAAGTGAAAGCATATGAACATATCAGGACAACAGTAAAGGTCCACATACAAGAGAATGTGTATCAGAGTGATAGTGATGGTGAAAGTGATGAAGATGAAGAGAATGATGAGCAGGAAGAAAATGAAGATGCATTACTAAGTGAACATATGCATGAGCTACTCATAAATAGTGATTCCTACAGATGGTTTCCAACTAGCAATCTGTGCCATGAGAGAAAGTTGACTAAGTCATAGGAGAGTTGTCAACTGTTGATCTAAATTGATAAATCAGGACCATTGGTCAAATGTAACTTCCTCCTCACCTTATTCTATAAAAGGTGTAGGGGTGCAATCTTTTAGTCATTTGAAACTTAATTGAAATTTGATTGTTGAAGAATTCAAGACTCATTTCAAAGTTATTGTGAATATACATGTTTTGCATACTCAATGAAAGATAAGCTATTTTGATTACAAATCATTGTAAATCTTGAGTAATCTGTGATTGAAATCTGGATATATGCATTGATTAGCTGTGTCTCTTGGAGTGCTTTTTCAGCCTACATGTATTGTTTTCATTCCTAGTTCCTTTGAAGTTAGCATCAACCATATCTAGCTGTGGAATGACCTGGTCACCTATGGTTTGATTTCTTCTCTCCAAGAATGTATCTTGTGTGTATGTGATTCAATAACTAAAGGTTCACTAAAAGTAGAAGTAATCTTTTAAATTTCTTTCAATTTCATTACAAATCATCTCCATAATTGCAAATAACACACAATCAAAAGCAAATAAAACACAAAATATGTAGATATCCTGTAGGCAATTGAAAATATAGAGCATATTTTGAGTAAAAGCATGTTAAATTGATAAATGTCATGCAAATTCATATAAATATCCATGAAATACACATGAATATCCACTTATAGACACATCATTTAAATAAATATGTAGTGTAGAAGAAGGAGTAAGTTCATAAGGATCAATGATTAGAAGAATTGATCAGACTTACAAATATCTTAGTAATCTTTGAAAATAGAGTAGAATTGACCTCTCTATGGAGTGAATTTATAGAATACAGTGTAATACCGATTACCTAGACAAATATAAGACCCCTTGAAATGGAAAACAACATGTCACATCAACCTCTGAGTAACATCAGATGATCATGACCTAATCAATGAAGACTTGGAGTCATCAACTTATCTTAAGCTGGTCGTACTTTACAAGATAATAAAGGTTTGTTTTGCAAATTTTTATGCATGTTGTTGTGACTAACAATCATCATGAACACCTCTCTACAACTCCATTTTGTTGCACAATGTATGGAGTTGTCTTATGTCTTTCAATCCTTGGCTCTTTGCAGAACTTATCAAACTCTACTGAACAAAACTCACCATCGTTATCAGTTCTCAAACACTTAATCTTTTTACTAGTCTGATTCTCAACAAAAGATTTAAACTCTTTGAACTAACTAAAGACTTTAGTCTTGCTTCTAAGAAAATAAATCCATGTCCTTCTACTATAATCATCTATAAACAATAAAAAATATACAGATTTGGAAATCGAAGGAACACTAATAGGACCAAACACATTAGAATGAATAAGGTCCAATACACCAGAAGACTTGTGAGAACTAGAGTAAAACTAAACATGGTTTTGCTTTCCATATATACAATGTTCACAAAATTCAAACTCGAGATTACAATCATTTCACCCCTCAACAAGGTTTTTTATTTTTTAGGGTTTTAAGACCCTTCTTACCAATATGGCCAAATCTCATATGCCATAACATTGTCGTTTTAGTAGGAAGCTTAATTTCCAAAGCATGAGCACCCTTGGGTACACAAGATGCACTACCATTAGAATTTGTTACAATAGATTTCTTCACTACTTGTTCAGATGGTGGGGATGAATTGACTGTAGATCTTTTCTTCGAGTCAAAAGAACTATTGCACTGTGAAGTGCATGCCTCCAGCTGAAATAGAGTACCTCTCTAAGTACCCTTCGCAAGCACCATAGATCCTCTAGTCATTTTGTATCCATCCTTTGAAAAGACAACCTGTACACATGCATCATTCAACATACTTATAGAAAGTAGGTTCTGTGCCAAGCCTAGGATGTGCATAACCCCAGTGATCCCCTTCACTCATCCATCAGGGAATTAGATTGAGACTCTTCCATGACCAACAATCTTCATATGAGAATCATCACCTAGGTACACTCTTCCAACATCAAACTCTTCATACTTCATGAACTAGCTTTGATGTGAGGTCATGTGGAATGATACACCAGAATCTATCAACCACACATCATCAGATGCATGGGTGACCAAGGCTGTGATGAAGGCATCACCATCATCTTGTGACTTGTCAAAATATGAATCTGGGGCATTCTTCTTCTTCTTTTTCTTTTCTTCTTTGTATTCCTTTCAGAAATGTCCAGTAAAACCACAGTTCCAACAAAAAGCCTTGGACTTTCCAGGAGATTTTGATCTACCCTTCTCAACTTTCTTGTCCTTTTTTTCCCTTTCTCCTTGGGTCTTCCATGAATTGCAAGAGCCTCTTTGGCTTCCTCAGAAGACTTTCTCTACATCTCTTTAGATAATAAGAAAGATACCACATCATCCATTTTGAATGTGGATGTGGTGCTCCCAATAGCCATAAAAAGATGATCCCATGAGTCTGGCAAAGAACAAAGCAAGGTCATACAACGATCCTCCTCCTCCATCTTCACACAAACAGATGTCAATTGTGCAACTAACATGTTGAAAGCATTCAGTTGATCTATAATAGATCCTCCATCCTCCATCCTTAGAGAATACAACTTCTTTCTCAAAATAAGCTTGTTCACTAGGGATTTGGCTTGATAAACATCATCCAGCTTCTTCCAAAGGTCTTTCATGGTCTTCTCCTCATAGACATTTAATAGGATAGAATCAGCTAGACTGATTCTTATGAGACCCTTAGCCTTCCGATCTTTGAGATCCTAATCAACTTGTGCCATTGTAGTTGGTTTTACACCAGATATAGTTTCCCATAGGTCTTGATCAATAAGCATG
This sequence comes from Cunninghamia lanceolata, assembly GCA_027924645.1. NCBI lineage: Eukaryota > Viridiplantae > Streptophyta > Pinopsida > Cupressales > Cupressaceae > Cunninghamia > Cunninghamia lanceolata. Next base: position 2,813,762 of record BSBN01000165.1, on the reverse strand, counting down.
TCTTCCATCTTAAGTTTCCATAACTCAAAATTTGTTCCATTGAATTTCTCCACCTCTAATCTTCTGGATGTGCCTGCCATCTCCTTCCTACAATAAGATTACAAAATACTCTACACAAAGCTCCCACTCAACCTAAGATTAGCTCAAAAAATCCCTACCCAACAATGAGGACCAAAGGTGATCAAGCTCGATTACCAACTGAAAGGAAGCTAGGTGTGTGAAAATCATTTCCTACACTAATCTAATGAGGAGAGATGAGTGCAAATTATTTTTAACCTTTACAATTATAGTGTTATTAACCAAACAACAAACATATTGTAGTAATACACAACACAAGAATGTAACATAGAAGAAGAGAGAGATAAAATATAATGTGGGGAAAACCCTTATGAGTGAAAAACCTCACACTCCAAAACTTGCACAATATATTATCTAAACAACAAGGTTTACAACACACTTACAATGCAAGTCTTTATAGGAGTCTTCAACACTTGTATCTAGAGACAATCTAGCAGCATAATAGTACCTGCCAATCACATAATACTTCTCCTCTCAAAAGCACCTATTTATATAGAAGTTACAAGGTAAAAATGAGCCTATCTTGAGATGGGCGTCCAACATGGCCTCATGGCCCAAAATGCACACCTAGGGACACTTGTCTAATAATGCAGAATGTTCATGATACTTTTCATATCACCCCAACCCAATGAAGTCACTTATTCCCAAGTTGGGCAATGATAGATACTCTTACGACTCTTATGACTATCATAGAATTCATCATAGCTGTCATATCTTACAGTTATAAGAGAATCTGTCATACATAGGCTAAAAATAGCATATTCTCTTACAAATTGTCATAACCCTCCTTGGGGCACCCAAAGATGCCTTGTGACACATGTATTCACTTGTCATAGAATCTTCCATTTATGACTCTTACATGCCATAGATTTATCATAGGAATTTGTCATAACCATTTCAGTCAATATTCCCTTACACACTATCCAAGATGCTAACAAATGGTAAAATATTCTTGCCACTAAGTGGGATGCCTATCTCCTCATGTGAGGACAAATTTACATGTGGTCAACTTCCACATAGGATGACACATCACCATGCCAACTCCTACAAGATGATAATAAGGATTTGCATCCTAATTACAATAATAGGCAATAAATAAATAAATACAATGAAATAATACAAGGAATTACCAAGGTTGAGACACCTTAATTTCCCACAATGCATAGGGATCTAATAGTGTAGCTCATGTATCTACTTTAGCTATTCTAGCTTCCACTATTTGTCTTTTCCTCTTTAAGATATCATCAAACTTATCTTCAACTTCTAAACTCCTCTTCTTACCTTTCTTTGAAAGGGTGACTGTTATATGTTTGGCTTGTTGCAAATATGTGCTTAAGTTGTGTTGTCATTGATGTCAACATATCCTTGTTGCCATTGGTGTCAACTATATCCTATTTTTTGTCTATATAGAAGACTGGACTGTTGAGGATATTGAGAAAATTAATGGAGATCAATATATGCGGACCATATGGCTATGTAGAGGTTTGTCCAAGGAAGCTTCAATTAAGATTTGAGAGGTTCGCATTAAGATCTAAAGAAGTTATAGCCATCTGAGTAAAATTAGTTCCTGCATTATTCAGGAGAGACAGAGTGATAGGAAAGAGGTCCATCTGGGAAATTAGTATGTATCATCAACTCCAGTGGTTCATGGTTTGGAGGTCTGCAAGCTATCTTTCTAGTTTGACAGTCATGGCAGGTAGTGTTCTTGAGGTTCTAGAGGAAGATACAAATGATTCTTGTAATTTGGTTCAAAGTGAATGTTATTGGTAACTTTAATGTGTTTGTGGAGGTCTTTGGATCGTGTGGCTACTATGTTAGAGGTCTGCACTGAAGTTTAAGCTTGTTGATTGAAGATTTCTTCTTTGAGAATGATGTTCTTCCCAGTCTTGGCCGATCAGATGTTCCTAGCATGTTATGAATGATCTAAGAGCATTTTTATGAAGTGTGGTGTGATTATAGAAAAAGATTCAAGTCTTAGTTGTGTTTGGCCGACAGTGTGATGATCCACGTCAAGTTTAGCTGACCTTGTTGATCATTCCAAGGTTGATGAAGCATATAAATACTTGTTGAAGAGTTATTGAAAATCATCCTTGTACACAATGAAGAAAATCTGAAGAAGGGATCAAAAGCAGAGAAAAAATGAAGCAGAGCGAAGGGAGTATAGAGTGAAGAGTCAGTGAAGAAGAATTTGAAGATAAGAGCATAAGTTTTGAGCCTTCAAAGGGATTGATTCAGGTATGAATGTAGATGTTATTTCTTAGTTCATTATTTCTATATAAATCATAATTTCTTATAGGCAGTGAGCCTCTTCTTGAGTAGTGAGCTCTGGGCAGTGCGCCCGAAGGCATGTGCCTTCTATTTTTCTAAGTACTTTTAACAAGGTACACATTTTTGTGGGTTAACCCCCACCATGGTTTTGCCCTTAACCAAGTTTTCCACATCAAAATTATGGTGTTGTGTGTTCATATTGTTTCTGCTCATATGTTGATTTATGCTTAAATGTTTTCATCATTAATCTAATTACAAAGAAGATTTAAAAGGTTCAGAAAAGGTTAAAATTTAGGGACAACTAATTCACCCACCCTCTCAGTTGTCTGAACTATTTCCAGTAATTGGTATCAAATCCAAGTTCCTCTAAAAGAAGCTTGACTTCTCGAGGAGATCCAAGATGTCCATCTACAAGAAGGAAAGTTTGAGATTTGATTGAACAAATTACTCCCTCTAGAGGGTACATATGTAGTGTCATTTAGAATGTATGGGTGATGGCTTTTGGACAATAACCAAGAATGTGTATAAGATTCTAAAAAATGGACCTTCAAATATAGATGAACTCAGAGATGTTGAATGCAACACTCGAACCAAAGAAGCTTTATTGAGTGCCCTATTTGATACTGAATTGGCAAATATCCTAGATTTGCAAAATGCTCATGAGATCTGGAGTAAATTGGAAAATCTGTATGAAGGTGACAAATATGTTAAATGTGCCAAGATACAAAGCCTAAAGGGTAAATATGAAAGTTTGGTAATGAGTGAAGATGAAAACATTACTTCCTACATGCAAAAGTGGGTGAACTTGTGACCGGTATTAGAAATGCAGGTCGAATATTGGATGAATCAAAAATTGTTGCCAAGGTTCTCATATCCTTACTTGCAGGTTACAAGCACAAGGTTACAGCCATTGAAGAAATCAGAATAATAATAACAGTTCCAAGAGATCAGTTAGTTGGTAATCTTTCAGCATTTGAAATGAGTGTGTTTGGTGATTCTCTCCCTAAGTCTGAATCTGCATTCAAGGCTAGTGTGTATGGAAAGCAAAGATATGATCTGGGTGAAAGCTCTTCTACAAGATCAAACAAATCTGTGAAGACAAGAAAGGATCTTGAAGATATTGAAATAGAAACTACAGATCTTGAAGCTCTCATTGCCAAAAAGATGCCAAGAGGATCTGGTAAGTATGAAGGAAAGTTGTCACTCAAATGTTTTGCTTGTAATAAGATTGGTCATTTTTCCTTAAGGTGTTCGGAGAGGTTTTCCAAACCAAACCCTAATAGGTATAAGGGTTAGAAGAATTGTTACTATGTCCAAGAAGCTAGAGAAGGAGTCACAGATGATGCATCTGATCATGGAGAAGGTGATTGGGTGTTCATTGCTATCAAATAAGAAGATCCAATGTCTACCGAATCTACTAACTATGTAAATATAGAAAGTGCCTTGGCTGCTCAGGTTGTTGAAAAGGATGAATGGGTGATTGATAGTGGATGTTCTCATCATATGATTGGAGACAAGAGTAAGTATTTGAGTTTTGAAAATTGTGGAGGACTTGTGAAATTTGGAGACAACTCAACTATTAGAATCCATGGTAGAGGATCCATCTCTTTTGATGGTAAGAATAGGACCAATAATGTTTTGTATGTGGAAGGATTGAAGCATAATCTTCTTAGTGTTTGACAGTTGGTTGACAAGGGTTATGATCTTCATTTCAAGGATAGAAAATGTAGAATCTTGGAAAGCTCCAGAACTAAAATTGCATCCGGTACTCAAACTAAAGGTAACATCTTTCACTTAAGTAGTTCAGGCAAAAGTTATTTGATTGCTCAAATAGATCAAAGTTGGTTATGGCATAGGAGGATGTGTCATGTAAATTTTGATAACATTGTCAAAATAAGTTCCACTCAAGCTGTAAGAGATCTTCCAAGACTTGTGAAACCTGATAGTATATGTAGAGAATGTTAATTGGGTAAACAGAACAAAATTTCATTCAAAAGTAAGGAACAAGATTCAAGTGGGAGATTGGAACTGGTGCATACTAATCTCTGTGGCCCTGCTAGAATTAGAAGTGTGCAAGGAGAGAGATATTTCATGTTGCTAATTGATGACTACTCCCAGATGATGTGGGTAACCTTCCTAAAATAAAAATGAGAAGCTTTTGATAAGTTTAAGGTGTTCAAGATGATGGCTGAAAATGAAATTGGTGGGAAATTGAAATGTCTAAGATTTGACAGGGGTGGAGAATTCACTTCCAATGAGTTTGATGCTTTTTGTGAAAAGCATGGGATAAAAAGACAATTATCTACTCCAAGGACTCCTCAGCAAAATGGAGTTGTGGAAAGGAAGAACTAGACCATTCAAGAAGTTGCCAAGACCATGATGATGGAAACATATGTTCGCAAGTTTATTGGAGGGAAGTTGTGAGTACTGTTGTCTACACTCTTAACTGGGTGCAGATCAAAGGAAATTCTAGTAAAACTCCTTATGAACTATGGTTTGGTCATCCTCCTACTATAAGATATTTTAGAGTTTTTGGTAGTAACTGCTATATCAAAAGAGATGAGGATTTACACAAGTTTGATGCAAGAAGTGATGAAGGAATATTCTTGGGACACTCTACTCAAAGTAAGGCTTACCAGTGCTTCAACAAGAGGTTGAAAAAGATTGTTGAAAGTGCTACTGTTAAAGTTGATGAAAGCAAAGAAGGTCATTCCAAGTATTGCAGATATGATTCAGATGATCAAGATGAAAGTCAAAGTCAAGGAAGGCAAGATCAAATTCAGACTCAGATCCAGATTAATCTAGTAACTCCAGTAACTCAAGTGATTAGTGTAGAAGATGAGGAACCACTTCAAGAAATAGAAGTTCAAATAATTCCCAAAACCCCTAGGTATGTAAGAATGAATCATCTTGAAGATCAAATCATAGGAGATAAAAATAGAGGTTTTTGAACTAGGAGAAGAGTTGTTGAAGATCAAGAAGAGATTTGTTTGATTTCAAAGATTGAACCTAAATCAGTAAGTGAAGCTTGCAATGATGAAAACTAGGTTAAGGCAATGGAAGAAGATTTGGTACAAATTGAAAAGAATCACACATGGGATCTTGTTCTTGGACCTAAGAACAAAAATATGATTGGAACCAAATGGGTCTTCTAGAATAAACTGAATGAAGATGGTGAAGTTGTAAGAAACAAGGCAAGGTTGGTATGTAAAGATTATTCTCAAGTGGAAGGAATTGACTTTGAAGAAACTTTTGCCCCGATGGGAAGGATAGAGGTAGTCAGATTATTTCTTGCCTTTGTTGCTTTCAAAGATTTTAAAGTTTATCAAATGGATGCCAAATCAGCATTTCTTAATAGAGATTTGGAGGAAGAAGTCTACATTGAACAATTGGGAGGATTTCAGTTGTCTGATCAGGGAGATATGGTTTGTAGACTAAGAAAAGCCTTGTATGGACTCAAGCAAGCTCTAAGAGCTTGGTATGCCAAATTAGATAAGCATTTGTTTAAGCTAGGATTTAGCAAAGGTACTACTGATAGTAATCTGTACTTCAAGATAAATCATGAGGACATTCTAATTGTTGAGGTCTTTGTTGATGATATCATTTTTGGTGGAAATGAATGTATGTGCAAAGCATTTGCTGATCAGATGAAAAGTGAGTTTGAGATGTCAATGTTTAGTGAGATGAACTTCTTCCTAGGTCTACAAATTGTTCAATTAGATAAAGGTATCTTTATATCTCAGTCCAAGTATGTGAAAGAATTGTTGAAGAAGTTTGGAATGGAAGATTCAAAGTTAGTAGGTACTCCTATGGTAACCGGATGCAAGCTAAGAAAATATGATGACTCCCCAAAGGCAAATCAGAAAAGGTATAGATCAATGATTGGAGGATTGCTCTATCTGACTCAGACTAGACCTGACATCATGAATGCAGTTGGATTTGTTTCCAGATTTCAAGTTGATCCAAAAGAATCCCATGTTGTGGCAGTCAAAAGAATTTTTAGATATCTCAAGGGGATAATTGATTATGGATGGTCGTATCCGAAGGACAATGATTTCACTCTTCATGCATATACAAATGCTGATTGGGTAGGAGATGTGGATGACAGAAAAAGTACTAGTGGTGGTGCATTCATCTTGGGAAGAAGATTAGTCTCTTGGATGAGCAAAAACCAAGAGGCAATTTCTCTATCTACTGCAGAGGAAGAGTATATAGCAATAGCAAATAATTGTTCTCAAGTTCTTGTGGATGAAGTAAATGTTGAAGGACATCAGAATTGTGTTTGAGGAGCCAATCACAATTTTTTGTGATAATTCAAGTGATATAAGCATTTCCAAGAATCCAGTATTGCACTCAAAGACAACATATATCTATCAAGTTTCACTTCTTGAGAGAGAAAGTTAATGAGAATGAAGTCAAGTTGGATTTTGTGTCTTCCAAAGATTAGATTGCAGATATCTTCATTAAACCTCTTCCCAAAGATACTTTTTAGTATCTCAGAGAAAAGTCAGGGGTTATCACCCCTCCTGATCAGAACTAAGAAGCACTAAGGTGCATCAGACTGGTGGAATTCACATTCATATCTTGTGATCCAGATTGATGTTAAGGAGGTACTACTCAAAGGGGGAGTAGTCAGTATGTAAATTTTGGGGTCAGTCTGAAGTAAAAAGGGAGAAAAGATAGCAAATATGTGCCCTTTGCCATTGATCACAAAGGGGGAGAGAATTCATGTGAAAAACTAGTTGCTAATGTAAGGGGGAGTAGTAAAGAAAGTAGTTGCAGAAGTGAAAAGAGAAAGGGGGAGAAGTTCTTATCTTGATGATTAAATTTAGTTTTTCACATCATATGTTGCCATCAATGACAAAGGGGGAGATTGTTGCAAATATGTGCCTAAGTTGTGTTGTCATTGATGTCAACATATCCTTGTTTCCATTGGTGTCAACTGTATCCTATTTTGTTGTCTATATAGAAGACTGGATTGTTGAGGATATTGAGAAAATTAATGGAGATCAATATATGTGGACCATATGGCTATGCAAAGGTTTTTCTGAATAAGCTTTAGTTAAGATTTCAGAGGTTCGCATTAAGATCTGAAGAAGTTATAGCCATCTGAGTAAAATTGGTTCTTGCATTATTCAGGAGAGACAAAATGATAGGAAAGAGGTTTGGATTGCTCTAGTAATGTAAAATGATGATCTGCAGATCTAGAGGCATGTTTGGGAAATTAGTATGTATCATCAACTCTAGTGGTTCGTGGTTTGGAGGTCCGCAAGCTATCTTTCTAGTTTGACAGTCATGGTAGGTAGTGTTCTTAAGGTTCCAGAGGAAGATACAAATGATTTTGGTAATTTGGTTTAAAGTGAATGTAATTGGTAACTTCAATGTGCTTGTGGAGGTCTCTGGATCATGTGGCTACTATGTTAGAGGTCCACATTGAAGTTTGAGCTTGTTGATTGAAGAATTCTTCTTTGAGATTGTTGTTTTTCCCAGTCTTAGCCAACCGGATGTTCCTAGCATGTTGTGAATGATCTAAGAGCATTTTTATGAAGTGTAGCATGATTGTAGAAAAAGATTCAAGTCTTAGTTGAGTTTGGTCGATAGTGTGATGATTCACGTCAAGTTTAGCCGACCTTGTTGATCATTCCAAGGTTGATGAAGTATATAAATACTTGTTGAAGAGTTATTGAAAAGCATCCTTATACACAATGAAGTAAATCCGAAGAAGAGATCAAAAGTAGAGTAGAGAAGAAGAAGAGTGAAGGGAGTATAGAGTGAAGAGTCAGTGAAGAAGAATTTGAAGATAAGAGCAAAAGTTTTGAGCCTTCAAAGGGACTAAATCAGGCATGAATGTAGATGTTATTTCTCAGTTCATTATTTCTATATAAATCATAATTTCTTATAGGCAGTGAGCCTCTTCTTGAGTAGTGAGCTCTGGACAGTGTGCCTGAAGGCATGTGCCTTCTATTTTTCTAAGTACTTTTAATAGGGTACATATTTTTGTAAGTTAACCCCCACCATGGTTTTTCCCTTAACTGGGTTTTCCACGTCAAAATTTTAGTGTTGTGTGTTCATATTATTTCTGCTCATATGTTGATTTATGCTTAAATGTTTTCATCATTAATCTAATTACAAAGAAGATTTAAATGGTTCAGAAAAGGTTAAAATTTAGGGACAACTGATTCACACCCCCTCTCAGTTGTCTGGACTATTTCCAACATGGCCTCCAATTTTGCAATTCTCTCTTTTATCCATGAGTTCGAGAGGGCTATTACTAATCTTGATATATTTTCAATTGAAGCCTCCTTAGGCTGAGTCCAATCTGGTTTTGCAATGAATTCTTCAGCCACTTTATTTATGTCATGCTATCATATAACACCTTTTCATCATCATTCTTTATTTCTTGGGGTACCTCCAGTACTCCCAATGTCCTTGTTTGATCCAATGTCAATCTTTGATAAGCTCTTTTCTTTACCTCACTTCATTATCACAATCAACCCAATAGTCTTCAATATGGGGCTAGTGTTTAAATTTCTTATTCATAAAATTATATATCCTTCTAAAAGGATCAAATGACCTAGCCAACTCAAAAGTCTGAAAACCATAATAATATAGTTCTGCCTCTGATACCTTAGCTGATTCCTCCTTGACACAAATGTATCTAGCAATACTGAATGCAAACTTGATAATACCACTACCAAATATTGTTTTGTACCTTTGATTAATACTCAATGTCTGCCTGATGAACACCAAAAATATCATCTTATCTATTGATACCTTGGTAATCTAATGGTTCACATGTGAAGCCTTTTGTTCTGATATAAGTAAAAGTACAAAATTAAATATACCAGGCACTATGTAAATTAATGGCATTTCATGCCTATTTTGATAATCTTTTCTCCTTATCTCTTGTGAAGATTCTTACCAAATACATGTAAAATACATCATTCACCCTAACATGGTTTTAAATTACATTCTTCTCTTGGAGGTCAGGGTAATGATCATACACAAGCGTTTGTCCTGGCCCACTTCCTAATGTGTCAATCCTAGGTATTCCATTCAATTACATGTTTGCTGCATAGGAATATACCACATATGAAGACATAAATGACATCTTATGCTTTTTCATTCTCATAACCTGTTTGAAAATAGTATTACTAATAGCCTGGGCCCAATGAATTGCCCTTGTCTCTTTTTTAATATATTGCATCACTTGAAACATCCATGGTTTAGACTTACTGGCATCTACTAGTCCCATTATCCTACTCAATAAAGTGATCATTATGTGAATCTCCTCTTTAAAATCAACCCTGTATAATGTTTTTGGTACCCTAATTGTTGCCTTTGGATTCTTATCTGAAGGATACCATTCATAGAATATCACACTATTGCATGATCCTCATTATCCTTGAATTCTGTTTCATATTATTCTTCATTTGTTTTCTTCATTTACCTATAATCTTCAAGCCAAAAGTCTTAGCTATGCCCTCAATTGATAAATCTACATACACTACACCATTGTGTACTGCCTTCCTAGAATTCATGTCATACCTCTGGATACATTCAATAACTAGATCCCTAGCTTCCATTGCTAATGGGAATCCTATAGTATTATATAACCCCACATCCAATATGTTTCTCATTGCCAAAGTTGCTCCTAGTTCTCTGAGTTGTTGTAGAAGTGTAACAGAGTCAAAATCCCCAATTTCAATATTAACCACCATTCCACCTGTAGGATATATCTAAGAATTGTATCCCCTGTGTGGAAATGTCTCTTTAATAACTTCTTTCTTCTTCACCTCTGTTTTCATTTCTTTCCCAGCTACCTTCGCTATGGTCTTTCATTTAGGAGCCATCCTATCAAATACAGTATCTTTTAACAACCGTGTTTTACGTTTTCTAGGGTTTTATTGCATATTTTTACCATTTAACATTTTACCCTAAGCCTCTTTTCTTTTGAATTATGCATATTTACCTTACTGTGTTTAAATTTATGATTTACAATGAATTACAATAATTAATTAATTTTAACCCATTCCATTACCTTACAGCAATTACTGTAAAATTACCATAATTATATTCCGTTAATCACAAGTAAGAATTTCTTTGGTACATACCTGAATCGCAAATGTTGACTTTATACCATTGACAAGATTTATTTACCTTTCCCTGTTGCAGGAGCATCCTTGGTTCAAGAGCAATCTTGCATCAACCAAAAACATTTGCATTTCAGTTTGTTTGTAGTTTAGTTTAGGCAGTTTAGTCAGAAGCAAATTCTGCTTTTGGTCTAGTATTTCACCACAGTTGCATTTCAAATCTTGTGGAGCTAGACTTAGCATCTACATTCAATCATCTACATCATATCTAGAATTTAGTGATCCGCACTTCAATACTAGAAAGATATCGCTATTAGAAGATGACTATTTCTTAGAGTAGAGCATCTGGTTAATCACAGACAACCAGCTAAAGGAGAAACTTGAAGAAGCATTTCCCAATCTTTAGAGCCCAATGACACATCATTCAATGATCTTTGGTTCATGGCTAACCTTCCCAGGAGATCTGTACATCATTCCATTTATTTTACAGAAGTGTTCTATGCATTTAGGTCTAACCTATCTGTGGACACATGTTACATCTCTTCTTTGGAATTTGTGATCTTCCTTGGCTGACACGGAGGAATCTATTGATCCGGATTGGATATATATTGATGTAATAGATCCTTAAGAAAGTAGTGAAGATAATTCTCATAATTTAGAAGATAGATTGCTGACTCCTTCACGAGAGGAATTCAAAGATTTATCTTGCGCATGTATGTAATCAGGCCTGTGAGCCCTAATTGTAAGCCTACATGTTGCCGACTGATCTCTATTTGAATTCTATGATATACTGAATGACTGAATCTGCATTTGTTCTATTTCTTGGAGTTGTTCCCATTGTGTTCACTCTTGCTACACAGTTTGGATAGTTCATCCTATGAACCCTCCTACCGTGACTACACCAAGTGGTATCAGAGCAAAAGTTTGAATCTTTGGGAGCAAATTGAGCGAAGTTGGTGAGAGAATTTCGTAAGATCTTGTTGTGGATAGATCTCTGAATTGAGGTAGGTTACTTGTGTTGCAACTAATCACTAATTGTGAGGTAGTTATCACCTTGTAGCCGATCACAGAACCTGAGGCAGTTTATACTTGATCCTAGGAAGAATGCTGCCAAGGAGAGTTGATGTTGTTGGAACAATGTCTAGTAGAATAGATGAGATGATGGAGATAATGAAAACAATGTAAATTCATTTGGATGCTGTTGAAGAAGATAGGTGAAGAGGATTGACACCGAGACCTAATGTTGAAAGTGATGAGGAAGAAGAATTTCAATCTGTTGAACAAACTGGTAAAACCCTAGAAGGTGATGAAGAAGAAGAATTAGATCAAGTAAAGATGTTGCGAGCTATTTCAAAGATTGGAAAGAGACCTAGAGTTGGTGTACTGAACTATACTGGTAATTTGAACCCTAAAGAGTTGATTGACTGGATAAATGACATGGAAGAATACTTTGAATATGAGGAAATTGAAGATCTGGAGAAGGTGAAATTTTCAAAGACAAAGTTGAAAGGACATGCTACTATATGGTGGAAAGAAGTTCAGTTGGAAAGAAATAGAAGAGGAAAAGAAAAGATTACAAAATGGGATAGGATGGTGACAAAGTTGAAGAATCAGTTTATACCTATTGACTATGAGTTAGAGCTGTTGAAAAGATTACAAAACCTAAGACAAAAGGAGAAATCTGTGGAGTACACTAAAGAATTTCATAAAATAATCATACAGCTAGGACATAGTGATGCAAGCAAGGAGAAAGTGGCTAGATACATCAATGGACTGAGATTGAACATTCAAGAGGAACTAGGTTTGGTGAGGATGACATCTTTGGAGGAAGCATATCATTTTTCCTTGAAGGTTGAAGAGAAGTTGAATAAAAGATATGATCAGAGACAGAGAGGAAGAGGAGGTAAATTTTAGAAAGGTAGGACTTATTTCAAAGGAGATAGATCTTATTCAGAACAAAACAAGTTTGACAACACATTCAAGGAGGATAGAGACAATAATGCTCACTGGAGAGATGATAGAATTTTTTACCGGAGAGGAAACCCTAGTGCATACCAAAATGAAGGATACAAAAGAGAAGGAAGAGGATTTGATAAGAAGACATTTAGAGGTACTTGTTTCAAGTGTGGAGGTGAAGGACATAGAGCATTTGATTGTAATCAGGGTAGTATAAGGAAGAGGATAGAAAATAGTGGAAGAACAACATATATTGAAGAAGAAGCTGTTGAACTGAGTGATCCTTGTTCTATTGGCAAACCTAAGAAAGGAGAATCATTGGTGATGAGGAGAGCACTATTTCAAGCAGAGACAAATGAGGAACCTTGCAGAGGAAGAGCTTGTTTAGGACAAGATGCAAATTAGGAGGTAAGTGTTGTAAAGTTGTAATCAATAGTGGTAGTTCAGATAACCTAGTTTCAGAGGAGATGGTGACTAAGCTAAAGTTGGAAAGATTGAAACACCCTAAGCCCTATCAGATAGCATGGATTCAGGATGATCATAAGGTATTGTTGAGTGAACAATGTTTGGTGAAATTTCATATTGGATCTTACAATGATGAAGTCTTGTGTGATATTATGCCTATGGATGTATGCCATATCTTGTTGGGTAGACCTTGACAGTATGATAGAAAAGATATACATGATGGGAGAAAGAGTACATATACTATAATAGCAAATGGAAAGAGAATTACCTTGATTCCTTTAGAAGATGGCCCTAAGAGTGAAGTATGTGGGAATGCTAGAATCTATTTGGTATATGGAAGAAATGTTTTGGGTGGTTTGAGACATGAGAATATGTGTTATGGCTTGATTCCTAAGAAGCTTGAAACATTGAAGAAGGAAACTGAACAGGAGGAGATAAGAGAGTTGCTAATAGAGTATGAAAACATCATATCAGAGAATGTACCTAATGGATTGCCACCTATAAGGAGTATCAATCATCACATGGATCTTATTCCTAGAGCAAGTTTTCCTATTAAAGTAGCACACTAGATGACACTGACAAAGAATGAAGAATTGAATAGATAAATACAAGAGTTGTTGAGGAAAGGTTTGATCAAAGAAAGTTTGAGTCCTTGTGCAGCACCTACTATGTTAGCACCTAAGAAGGATGGAGAATGGATAATGTGTACTAATTCTAGAGCAATAAACAAGATCATAGTTAAGTATAGATTTCCTTTACCTAGGATGGATGATATCATGGATTGTTTGAGTGGAGCAAAATATTTCACAAAGATAGACTTGAAGAGTGGATACCATCATATCAGAATCAGAGAAGGTGATGAATGGAAGATTGTTTTTAAGACAAATGAAGGATTGTATGAGTGGTTAGTGATGCCCTTTGGATTGACAAATGTACCAAGTACTTTCATGAGATTGATGAATGAAGTCTTGAAGAAATTCTTGGGTGAGTTTGTGATTGTATACTTAGATGATATTTTAATTTTCAATAAGACAAAAGAGGAACATTTGTGGCATATTAGACAAGGTTTGCAGAGGTTGAGAGAAGAGAAATTGTTGATAAACATCAAGAAGTGTAGTTTCATGAAGGAAGAACTAGTATATTTGGGATTTGTGATTTCTGCAGAAGGATTGAAGATGACCCTGAGAAAGTGAGAGCAATTTTTGAATGGCCTACATTGGAGAGCATTGGAGAGGTTAGATCATTTCATGGATTGGCTAGTTTCTACCAAAAGTTCATTAGAAATTTTAGTTCAGTTTGTAACCCTATGATAGAGACAATGAGAGGTGACAGAAAAGATTTCAAGTGGACATCTAGAGAAGATAAAAGTTTTGAACTATTGAAGCAGAAGGTGACAGAGCAACCTATTTTGGCATTACTAGATTTCAATAAGGTATTTCAAGTTGATTGTGATGCAAGTGCAAATGCAATTGGAGAAGTATTAAGTCAAGAAGGTAGACATGTAGCTTATTTTAGTGAGAAGTTAAATGATGCAAGGAGAAGATATTCAATTTATGATCAAGAGTTCTATGCCATAATTCAAGCCTTGAAGAAGTGGAGACATTACTTGTTGACTAAGGAGTTTCTGTTGTATACAGATCATCAAGCTTTACAATATTTGAATAGTCAAGGTAAGTTGAATCAAAGACATATGAGATGGGTAGAGTTCATGCAGAGTTATACTTTTGTGTTGAAACATAGTAGTGGAAAGTCAAACAAAGTTTTTGATGCATTGAGTAGAAGAAGAAACTTGTTGATAGAAATGAGAGTTGAAGTGTTGGGTTTTGATGAATTGAAGAACATGTATGAGGGAGACATTGATTTTACAGAACCTTGGAAAGCATGTGAGGAACCCGTTGTGACAAATAGGAGTAAGTGGTTGGACTATTTCATTCAAGATGATATGTTGTTCAAAGGAAGTTAGTTGTGCATACCTAGAAGTTCAATGAGGGATAATTTGATCAAGGAGAAGCATAGTGGTGGATTGGCAGGACATTTTGGCATTGATAAGACAATGGCTTTGGTGAGTGAAAACTACTTTTGGCCACAAATACATAAGGATGTTCAAAGATTTGTGTAGAATTGTAGAGTTTGTCAAGTTGCAAAAGGAAGTACTCAAAATATTGGATTGTATAAACCGTTGACAATATCAGAGAGACCTTGGGAAGACATAAGCATGGATTTTGTAATGGGATTGTGTAAGACATAGAGAGGACATGATTCAATAGTTGTAGTGGTGGATATATTTTCAAAGATGGATCATTTCATACCTTGCAAGAAGACAACTAATGCAGTGCATGTAGATGAATTATTTTTCAGGGAGATTGTGAGATTGCATGGATTACCTAAGAGTGTAGTTTCAGACAGAGATACAAAGTTTGTTGGATACTTTTGGAGGACACTTTGGAAGAAGATGAAGATAGATTTGAAGTTCAGTTCATCTTTTCATCTACAGGCTGATGGATAGACATAAGTAGTGAATAGGAGTTTGGGAAACTTGTGGAGATGTTTGGTTAGAGAAAAGATAGGGAGTTGGGATTTGATTCTTTCATAAGAATAGTTTGCATATAATAATTCAGGGAACAAGATACGAGAAGAACACCTTTTGATATTGTGACCAGAATAAACCCTAAAGGAGTTGCAGAATTAAGAGCTATCAGTACAGAGGAAAAGAGAAGTTTAGAAGCAGAATAATTTACAGATCATATGAAGACAGTGCATGATCAGATTAAGAAGCATTTGGAGAATATGAATAGTAAGTACAAAGAGAACACTAATGAGAAGTGAAGACAAGGAATTTGAAGTTGGAGATGAAGTAATGGTGTATTTGAGAAAAGGAAGATTTCTAGTTGGGACATATAACAAGTTGAAGATGAAGAAGTTTGGACCTTGTAGGATACTCAGGAAATTTGATTCAGGAAATGCATATGAAGTGGAATTACCAAAGACATTGGGTATTTCACTTATTTTCAATATTATAGATCTATATCAGTATCATGAAGTAGAGTTCAGTGACAACATGGAAGAAGACTTGAAGAAGTAGTTACCACAACAAGCACCAAAGAAGATTGAAGACATTTTGGATAGCAGAGTTGGATGCAACACTAGAGGAAGACAAATACAAAGAATATCTTGTGAAGTGGAAAGGCAGACCGGAAGAAGATTCATCATGGATTTCTCAAGATGAGCTGGACCATCTTGGTTCTCCCCTAGCCCCAACAAAGTGAGGGACTCACTTTTTTTCAATAACCCCAGATGTCTCATGCAGGAGCATCCCTAGTTCAAGAGAAATCTTGCATCAACAAAACACATTTGCATTTTAGTTTGTTTGTAGTTTAGTTTGTTTCTTTTCTAGTTTAGTTCAAGCAATTCAGTCAGAAGCAGTTTCTGCTTTTGGTCTGGCATTTCACCATAGTTGCATTTGATATCTTGTGGAGCTAGATTTAGCATCTACATTCATTCATCTACATCATATCTAGAATTCAGAGATCTGCACTTCAATACCAAAAAGATATCACTATCAAAAGATGGCTATTTCTTAGAGCAGAGCATCTGATTAATCACATACAACCAGTTGAAGGAGAAACTTGTGGAAGCATTTCCCAATCTTTGTAGCCCAATGAAACATCATTCAATGATCTTTGGTTCATGAACGACCTTCCCAGGAGATCCGTACATCATTCCATTCATTTTCTAGAAGTGTTCTATGCATTTAGGTTTGACCTATCTATGCACACATGTTACATCTCTTCTTTGGAATTTGTGATCTTCCTTGGCTGACATAGAGGAATCTATTCATCTGAATTGGATATATATTGATGTAATAGATCCTTAGGAAAGTAGTGAAGATAGTTCTCATAATTTAGAAGGTAGATTGTTGACTCCTTCACGAGAGGACTTCAAAGATTTATCTTGCACATGTATGTAATCAGGCTTGTGAGCCCTAATTGTAAGCCTGTATGTTGCCAGTCAATCTCTATTTGAATTCTATGATATACTAAATGATTGAATCTGCATTTGTTCTATTTCTTGGAGTTGTTCCCATTGTGTTTACTCTTGCTGCATGGTCTAGACAGTTCATTCTATGAACCCTCCTACCATGACTGCACCATTCCCGCTCACTACAATTGTCTCCAAATTTCAACTTGCCTTTGAATCACACTTCACCTTAGCTCTATAAACTGCCTGCAACTAAATTCCAAATGCAATTGTGAAATTACTCATAATTAAATTTCCTTTTTACTTCTTTGAATTTAGGTTTTCTATGGTAGATGTGCATTAAATGGTGTAGTTAATGCGTACAATCTGATTTGTGTTTTATCTTTTCTGTTCTATGCATATTTTGAATTTTATATATGTTGGCCTTCTGCACTTTTGCATTTTGTCTATCATATACATTCACTTTTTACTAAAGCATGTCTAATAAGTCTGATTGCACTTTCGTACTTTCTCTCTCTTACCTCTTGTATATTCTATTTTATGTATTCCTAATTATATCTTATACATGCACCGAAATATACAAAATTAGACTCTATTGTATTTTATAAATCAAATTGGAATTAGTTTCAGGTCTGATTTTGTATCTATGTCTTTTGTATCCCTTTTTTTGTATATCACATTCATGTACCTTAAATATACATAGGTAGACCCCACACACAATATACAACATTCAAACATTTAATCACATCAGGTTATGCATATAATTCATTTATATATTTTTATGTATATCATATACATGCGAATATACAAACACTCTCAATGTTAACTTTTAAAACCCCTTTGTTATGAGTAAACATAATTTATTCATTATTTAATCCTCGATTCAAATGCGTAAATGCATCTTTCACTTTTTTGTATTTCTAATACATGCATATAAATATACACAAGCAGACTCCATTTAAAATTCATTTCATTTAACTTTTTGAATCACACCTGGCTTTCTATTTGTATATAAGATACATGCAGTTATACAAACAACAATACATACAAAGATGAGAATTCACCCCTCATTTTCTAAACTCAATTGAATCCTATCTTCGAGTCTGGATCTGCATTTGTATCAAAAGGTACACCAAAACAATGTTCTTATCATACAACTAAGATGACTCCAATCTTATACATCATTTTGAATTCATTCTTGACATCCACTCATTTATATTTTGAATTTGTATTTCTAATACTTGAGTTGTAATATACAAATACGAACTGTGGATTTCTACATTTATACAATTCACTTTGAAATGTTGTCGGGTCTGGATCTACATTGGTTCTTCTTAAACCATTAACAACAAGTGACTTTAAAACTTGATGAATATAATGACCCGACAAACCAAATGCATAATAGATACATGCCAATGAGAATGTATATCAAATACATGTTGACCAATAATGAATCTAAAATTGACGTTTCACAGAAACAGACATAACTCTCAAAATACATAAGATTTTCAAATGGTTCAAAAGGCAACCCTAGCTGATTTTTCATGTAGATTCTATTGATAACAAACATTTACCACCAAGAACTATGCAACTCAAATTTCAAGCATCCAAGGACATTTTACCAATACTGGCAAGCAAGCAAAACCCACACAAGCCAAAAGCAAAAGCCACAACAGGGGTCCTTATTTTGTTAAAGGGTAAAATGGGGTGTGTTGTGAGCATCACAACAACTAGCAACCAAATAAGACAACCAAATTCAACAAAACTCAAGGAAAAAGATGAAATAAATCATAAATTTCCAACTTCCTTATATGCAAGTTGTTGCTTAGCCACAAAAGAATGTATTCACTAACATCAAAAGAAAAAATTCAAAGGAATTTAAGTGTGTGCAATTAATTTATTCCTATTCTTTAGATCAGAATTAGATAACAACTATTTGCATTAAAATAAATAGATGGATTTAACCTTCTAAGCCAACCTAGATAGAGCCTTGCTGTCAGTTAGGCGCCCATACCCTCGACAAGGTTATCGCCTATAATCTCACCCCACTGTCAACAAGTGTTTATAGGTCCAGTGGAGTTATCTGGTAGTCCTCATATGTTTCAAATGATTTCTTTTGATCATTCATTTTATATTCATCATTAATACTTTTTGATATTACAATAAAGTTCATGCTTAGTAGATAATAGAATCTTGTTAATGATATGTAGGGTGGAGATTATAGTGGTAGCAAAGGGAAACCTTTAGATTTTTCACTTAATGCAAATGTCAACTATTCCCCAAACCTACCCCTAGAATCTTAAAGATATGTATTTGTATGATTCCTTAAATATTCCAATTTGCTAATGGTGAATAAAAATCTTTAGAAGACCAAAAAAACAAACTACCTCTATAAAAGTCACAACTTATGCATAAATTTCAAATGGTTTTCTTAGTTCTACAAATTTCATTATTTTCTAAAGTTGTAGCCTGCTCTTGTATATCCCAAATCAAAATGAAGATCCCCACAAATAGAGGCACCCCCAAACAACAAACACACAACAAAAAACAAACAAACATAAAACCACAAACAAAATAATACACCAAAAAAAAACCATAAGATTATGCAATGTTTACAATATAGTACAAGGTAGGACTCGTCTCAACACTTTTAGGCCTGAAAGTAATGTTTAAGATATTGGCCATTAACAGGTAATGGAATAGCTTCACCAGTTAAAGTCTTCAACCTAAATGTGTTATTCCCAATAATTTCAGCGATTTGGAGTGTACCTATCCACAACTTATCAAATTTCCCATGATTTCCTTTTTTTTGTCATGGGCTTTATCCCAACATAAGACTAAGTGAGATTTTAAACATTTTTGTATACACCTAAAAATGACATGACTCTGTCTAAATAAATATTCTTAATATTTATTTCATCTTAATATTCCTCCCCAAAATTAAATAAAATCACTTATTTAATTAGCTTCATCAAATTCTTCTAAATCCTCTTATCTACAATTAAATAATTCTACATTATTTAATTAAATCAAATTATTCTTCCAAATTTAAATAAATAAATCAAATTTATTTAAATTATCTCAATCTCTAAAAAATAAAATATAATCAAGTATTTTATTTATTCTTCCAAATCATGCACAAACAATTAAACAAATTTATTTATTTAATTTGCTTTCTTATCTTCTAAATTCCTCAAAAATCTTCCAAATCTTCTAAAAATAAATCTTATTCTTCATGCACACAAAATTAAATAATTTATTATTTAATTTCTCTCAAATCATGCAAAAAAAAAATCACAAGTTGAGTTAGTTGATTTAATCAATCTTGTTTTTATCAACTCTTAAATTAGAAGAAAGCATTCTAATTTATGAAATCAAATCTTATCTTTATCAAGAAAGAAGTTAACTCAAGCAAAGTAGCTTTTTGTGTGACACTTGTCTTCTTCCTATTTGCGCACATCCTCTCAATTCTTCTCAACCATTGATCTTATTTCTTCTATACCATCGATCTTCCTTCTCTCAAGTTTATAATTACAACCCCTATTCGTCCATTTCAAGGATCAAAGCTTTTAGTAAACTTAGTCTACATAATTCACAGCATGCCTTTGGCACCCACACCATTCCATAGCTTATGATCACCATTTTTATTGTATTGAAGATCCTATTTATTACAAGAACTATAATAAACATTTCTCTATTGTCATCTTTAAAAATAAAGCAAGGAAGTGCACTTTCTGAGGGCTTCATTCACATAAAAGATCAATTGAGATTAGGCAACCAATGAAAGCTATGAAGTAACAAGGTTTGTGAGGTATTGTTCTTTGTTTTGAATCTTGTTTATTTCCATTTTCATTGAGTTATTGGGTTATTATTGATTATTGATATTATTGACATTTTCCTAATACATTTCTAGTGCCCACCGTGGGGCCTTGCCCCAAATTTAACCTCAAAAATTGAGTTTTTTGCGCGTTAGGTTCCATACATAGGAAGTTTATGTGCATCTGCTCATTAAAACCACGCATCTCATCTCTGTTACAACGCATATGGAAGATCTGTGCATCTACTCACTGAATTAGCGCATCTATTCTCTAGATCAATGCATATATCCGACCTGTGCTTTTATTCTCTTGTTTTAACACATTTAATCTCTATAACTATGCATTTATCATAACTATGCATCTGTTCTTTCATTCAGCGCATGTATTATCTATAACTGTGCATATACCAGATCTGCACATCTATGTTCTGTATCTACACATGTATCCTTGGTAACTATGCATATATCCTCTGTAACGCTAACACAATTTGCAAGCACATTCTCAAATCTGATTTGTAGGCTAGGAGTTGGTTAGCCATATAACTGCATTGTTAACTCACGTCATAGATATAATTAGCAAGGAAAGTAATTGGATTGTTCATGCAAATCTCATCTAGACCTAACTAGGAAGGAAGTAACTTGATCTTGTTGTATCAACAACTTGAACGTAGTCCCAATACTATGAAGGTTAAAATTGAACAAGTGCTTCTTGCTTTCAAAGTTAACAAATCTCATGTGTGCCCAAATAGCATAACCCATTTAGTTTTTTTTCTTTAAACCAGGATTAAAGAACCATTGTTCTCCATGTTTTCATAATGATGGTAGGCCTATGCTCTCCCCTTTCTTGGGTGACCAGAATGCCAAACCTATCATTTTGCATGTTTAACCTTTAGAGAGGCCTACCCTTGGATATCCTTCCGTCCAAGTGGGAACGACCTTAAGTGGTAACAAGCTAAAGCCAAGCTCTGCCTAGCCATTATAAATAAATTGTGCTTGAGGCAAAAGCTTTATGTAACGAGTGTTGATTAGTTATACCGACAACCAACCTCCCCCAAAACCCTCCAAGGCGTAACCCTTGAAGGCTGGGAGACTCCATAATGGAGAGTAGCACTGCCTCACGTATAACCACTTGAATGGTTGTCCTAACTACTTATCCATTGTTTTAGAGGCCAAAATCCCCTATAAACCAATGTCAAAAAGAGTGATTATCATCTTCCTAAGATGACTCACATACTTACGATTCAATAGTAGAGATAATAGGGAAATCCTAAGGTTTACGAGCCTTGGGAACTTAGAACTTGGTGTACCAGAGAAGTTTGTACACTTGTAAGGGGGAGCCCGTGTCCCAAGTTCCTAAGTTATTTGCTTTGAAATAGTGTAGCTGGTGTAAAAAATAAGTGAGAATTCAGTTTATATTGCCCTTGCCATCCTAGGATTTGTACTTGTTTTTGTCAAAAGAGTCAAAAAAATCTAAAAAAATAAAAAATCATGAAAATATTATGTGTTTGCTGTGTCTTCTTGCCACAATTAAGAAAATCAAATCAAAGAGACCAACTTTTAGCCAAAGAAAACCAAAAACATCAAAAAATGTGCCAAAAATTAGTCAAAAACTATCAAAAACATAGAGTTGCACATTTGTTCCTTCCTACTGTGCATTTGTTCAAACCTACTGCGCATCTACTCAATTCCACTGTGCTTTTATTCTGTTATGCTGCACATACATATTTTTACTAGAATTGCACATTTATCCTCTATTCCTGCGCATATATTTTGCATCAGTCTTGCGCTTTTATTATCTGTTGCTACGCATTTGTCTTCTATTACTGGGCTTTTGTTCTTGCGCATCGATCATAGTGAGCTATTCCATGCATTTGCTAAGAAAAACAATTATATTTTTGAGTACCCATTTCAGCCTTGTTTTAGTTTCCCAGATTAGATTAACTGTGCAAGTCACTTATCCCATCTATTTTCGCAACATAGCCACTTTTCCAACACTCACATCATCCAAAACCTTCACAAATCTTCCCAAAATCAAACCAAGTATCAAAAATAGGTTAGTACAAAGCAATTCTAGATCATATCAACCTCAAACAACCTTAGTAAGTCTCTCCTATCAAGGATCTATCATCCTTCTCTCTCGGAACTTCACTAGTGGCTTGTGTAAAACTAGTCTATATCAAGTAATCAGATTCCAATCATCCTTACTTTTGGCTATCATTTTTTCTCAACCAACTTGTTTGACACAATTGGTCTAAGGAAACCCTTGTTCAAACCTCTTCACCACAAGTGTCCCCTTCACCGCAACCTCCTAGCACACCTTGTTAAAGCTTCCAATCTCACTCCATCCCATCGCAAGTCAAATTGCATGGTCTTAACTAGATCCCAAAAACAAAAACAAATTGAAAAGGCGGGCACATCTAACAAAATTTTCCCATCCCCTCATGATAGTGATGAGGATATTTCTCATGAGGACATTCTAGAAGCTCAACAAGACTAAAAGTTCCAATGCCTAATGGAGAAAATGCTCACTCAAGATCCTAGCAAATTCTTTCTTTACCTAGCAAACCAAGGAGTTAAGCTCCCCAAAGACTTTGACATCAACGCGTTAAAGGAAACCGAAGAAGAAAGAATCCACGAGGATAACACAAAAGAGGAAATCACCATAGACAAAGGCAAGATGACCATTGACTCTACAAACCCTCTAGGCTTATTGACTCAACAAATCCAAGCCTTGCAGAAACAACTCGCAAACATTCAAACTAGAGAATCAACAAAACACTATTATCTAGAGGATATCTCACCATATCCTTTTGACAAGACCTTGATCATGATACCTTTCCCCTCAAAATTTGAGTTACCTAAATTTGACAAATATCGTAGAAAGGGTGATCCACGAGACCACATCAGAGAGTTTAACGCAACCTGCCTTGAAGTCACCCACAATGACACCTATCTCATGTGACTATTCCCAAGGAGCTTGGAAGGACAAGCTATGGAGTGGTTCTCTCAACTACCTCCTAGCATTTGAACCTTCAATTAACTAGTGAATAAGTTTGTCATGCACTTCTCCTACAACATTGAGCATGAAATCTCACTTTTAGATCTTTGTAACACTAAACAAAAGGGTGGAGAATCCTTCGCCTCTTTCTTACAAAGATGGAGACAATTGGAAAGCAAATGTCCACATCAAATACTAGAAAAACAAATGCTTGAGATGTTTTTCCACAACCTACATGCTAACCTCAGCTACTAAATTCAAATAAATTGCCCTACTTCTTTTAGTAAGGTCATTGAGATGGGTTTACTCATTGAAAAGGCTTTGATAGAAAAAGGTCAAATCAAACTTTACAAAGACACTCCTAGTGCAAATGTCAAGATAGATAAACCATGATTTTGGACTAAGAATAAGAACATCATAAAAGATGGGGTGGTTGATGCCAAAAATATGACGCCAAAGCAACCAATTTTCAACTTATCAAGCCCATAAAACAACCCCCCACAAAATAAACTATGAAACACTAAATCACAGTTTACAAACTATCATCCTTGGAGAAAATTCGCACCTCTAGGAGAAAAATTAGAAACCACCGTATGGAAGCTAATAACAAATAAACTCATAACACTTCCAACTGTGCAGGATTATGAACCAAAAGTCAAACCTCCTTGGTGGAATGACAACGACTTCTATGAATATCACCGAAACAAGGGACACCAAAAACCAATGACTATATTGCACTCAAACACACCATTCAAGACTTGTTGGACCAAAAAAAGATATCACTTGATGGACATGCCTCTAATGATGATCACTTAGCATTCAAGAATACACTTCCCAACTACGAGCAGGGAGGGTCTTCAAATCAAAACAACAATGGAACTAACAACACCAATTATACAAACATATCATTTGACTATGTTGTTAACCACATTTCAGAGAGTGATTCACATATCAATGTAATCACTATAAACAAAACCCTGGATTGTAATGTGACCACTCGCAGTGGAAAAGTTACTCTTAGAGGAGTCCCGTCCAAACCATCCTCTCCCTCCAACTAGTATAATGTTCTGGATCAACTTCACAGGACACCCGTACACATCTCCATCTTGGAACTTTTACATTTATCCCCGTCTCATAGAGCCATACTTGACCAAGCTCTTTCAGAAGCCACCATTTCAACCAACCTCACCAATGAATAGTTTTAGACCATGATAGGTCATATTACCACACCTCATTCCCTATCATTCATTGAAAAGGATGATATGTCAAATACTCAACCTCATAATGCATCTCTCCACATAGAAGACTTCATTCACAAGCACAAAATAAAAAGTGTTCTAATCGATGGAGGAGCTGGTTTGAATATTTGCACCTTAAAGCTAATCCTTGTATTGGGGTTTTTGAAGAATGCTATCGATCCTAAAAAGAAAATCACCATCAAAGATTATGATGAAGAGGAAAGAACTTCAAAGGGAACTACTATTTTGCCTATCATAGTGGGACCTATAGTAAAGGATGTAGTGTGCCAAGTCCTTGATATGGAGCTTGTGTATAACATTCTCCTTGGGAGACCTTGGATACATGCTCTAAAAGTAGTACCATCAACCTATCACCAGTGTATCAAATTCCCCCATGAAGGCCATGAAATCACCATCCAAGGTGATCCCAATCCATTTCAATATTGCAACTCCATTCAATCTAAACCTAAAGTTGTGATTCCACATAACCATGCCTCTACTTCATCATGATCCCATGTTGACCAAACTTCACTCCCTTCCACATCAAAAGCATCCCAATCTGAGCTCAAACTTAAAGATAATGGTCTTAGTGAATACACAATCACCCAATCCTTTTGCTTAGCACAGTTCCCTCTCTCCCCCAGATCTTATGGAAAGCCTTCCATGAGAAAACCTAAAGTAGTAGAAACTACTAAAGGTCTGTTTGTCAAATGTGGAAGCCTTGAATATGAAAGCAATGAAAAAGACATCCTACAATGGTTATATAAGGATGAAGATAGTCTATCCAAGAAACAAGACCATCACTCCATGGTGCAAACTAAACAGTATGGTCAAGGACTCTCAATATTACAAAGAATGGGGTATGAAGGTCATGGGCCCATCAGATTAAGAAAAGAAGGTATCTCTAAACCTATCCAACCTCATACATTAACAACCTAAGACACTACAGGGCTAGGTTACACCAAAAAAGAAAAGACCAATAGAATAGATAAGCACAAACACCAACAACCAGAAACATCTACTACTAACCTAGTAGATCAAATTCACCAACTACAAGGATGGAGTGAGACTAACTCCAATGAATATGAATGGGATAGTCTCTCTGAACTATCTTGTGATGAAAAAGATATTGATGTGGTCCATGAGTATGACCCTACCCATGCAACTAATGAGGGACAAAGTCCAAGGGCTAGACCTCTAGAGTTCAACCCACATAATAATGATAGTGAGATTCATGAGGAAAGAATGACTGTACACTTGACAAATCAACTAGTGGAGAGTACCATCGCAGGTATTGTCAATGCTTACAATGACCACCATAACTCCTCCATCTTGACCATCAATACTCTTGAACCAGACCAACCTAATGACCCTCTACCACTATTGCATCAAGAACTCATAGATTGGGACTTACAAGACACTCCCCCTGAGATTGATACCTTTCAAAATGATGAAGCCATCGTAGACTATCTAGAGCTTAGAGACCATATACCTATAAGGGATCACAGGGCTGGCTCTGCTATAGAACTCAATGACATGGCTTATTTTGGAGAGAGTGCCAAGCCTTTTAGTCTCAAAAATGTAAAAATGAAAGAAAGATCTAATGGTGAAAACTGCTCTGCAACAGTGTTAGATCATGAAAATAGTAAATATATGAAAGACATATCCAATGGTGAAAACCTCTCTGAGGTGTCGAAGGATGGAAGGCTTGACCCTCTACCCAATTTAACACATCAGGATAGATCCTCAATCTTGATAGAACCAGCAGAGAATATTAACTTCAGTACAGGTGATAGTCCCAGGATGGTTTGTATGGCATAGTCTTTAACTGCACAAGAAAAGCCAAAGTTCACTGAATTCTTCAAAAGGAAACAAATCAAATTTGCTTGGACATATGTGGATATGCCAAGGTTGGATCCCAATCTCATAATGCATCACTTGTCCTTAGCTCTAGGAGCTAAGCCAGTTAAGCAAAAACTCAAAAAGATGCACTCGTATATTGCCCTCATGGTAAAAGAAGAACTGAAGAAGTTGCTAGATGTCAGGTTCATCAGACTAATAGACTATCTTGAGTGGATTTCAAATATAGTGCTAGTTGCCAAACCAGATGGAAGAGTTTGACTGTGTAATGACTTCAGGGACCTGAATAAAGCTTGTCCAAAAGATGATTTCCCTTTGCTAAACATTGACATTATTGTAGATCTCATAACAGGGCACACTATGTTGTCACTAATGGATGGTTTTTTTAGGATACAACCAGATCAAAATTGCACCTGAGGACCAACAAAAGACCTCATTTACATGTCCATAGGGCACCTACTATTGGTGTGTCATGCCATTTGGATTGAAAAATGCAAGGGCAACATATTAGAGAGATATGACCATAATCTTCCATGACATGATGCACACTATAATGGAAGATTATGTAGATGACATCTTAGCAAAATCACTCACAAGAGGACACCTGGAAATATTAGACAAAATCTTCACAAGATTAGAACAGTTCAATGTGCACCTCAACCCAAACAAGTGTGTATTCAGAGTCACATCCGGCAAGCTTCTCGAATACATCGTGTCTGCCAATGGAATCGAAGTAGACCCAACTAAGGTGAAGGCCATCATGGAAATGTCACCTCCCAAGAATCTTAGTCAACTAAGATCTCTACAAGGAAAACTACAATCTATCAGAAGGTTCATTTCTCAATTAGCAGACAAGTGCCACCCATTTGCACACCTCCTACATAAGATCATTCCTTTCAAATGAAATGATTCATGAGAATAGGCATTTCAATAGTTAAAAGAGTATCTCATGAAACCACCTATATTAATGCCATCGATCTAGGGTAAACCTCTGCTACTTTATATCTCCACCACACCAATAGCTTTGGGAGCTCTCCTTACATAGTAAAATCATGAAGGAAAAGAACAAGCAATTTATTACATCAGCAGGACACTAGTTGGTTATGAACTACAATACACGCCAATTGAAAGAGCATGCCTCGCTATGGTCTTCGCTTCGTAAAAATGGAGAGATTACATGATATCACATTCCATCAAGCTAGTAGCAAAAATTCATCCATTAAAATATTTGCTCAACAAAGCTGCCCTTACAGGTAGATTGTCCAAATGGGTCATGCTACTCAGTGAGTTTGACATCGAGTATGTAGATAGATGAGTAATAAAGGGTCAAGTACTTGCAGATTACCTAGAAGATGCACCTTTAACAGATGATAACCCTTTGAACTTTGAATTTCTAGATGAGTCCATCTTTCACATAACAAAAACAACCTGGAAACTCTACTTTGATGGCTCCTATACTCAGCATGGGTTCGGGGCAGGTATCTTGTTGATCACACCTAATGGTGACATGTTGTGTGGTTACACAACACGCCCCATTTTAACTTGGCAAAACAGGGACCCAACTTTTGGCTTGGCTTGTGTTGTCTATTTTCTGGCGGTTTGGTAAAAATGAGTCAGGTGCATCATCATCATGATATTCGATGAGGTTGGTCATCATCATGAGGTCAGTTTGTCAAAGTTCATATTTTGTTTCTATGACCTCATATTTAGAAAGAGCTTGAAATTCCATGCAGGTTTCCCTTTTACATCACCTGAAAATTCGTCCATATGAGGGAGTTATGAGCAGTCAAAGTTTTGGTCAAACCTGATAATCGCAAAGGATCATCATATTTTTATCCTCAGTCATGTTGTCAAGGTCATCATGATCTTGATCTATCACCCGATAAAAATCATGCAGTCCCAATATTTGGATGTCAATTTTGGGTGATAGTGTGTTTTACCCGTCAAATGACCTTATGCGCATCGTGAGCATCATGATATCATAACATCACCTGATATTATAATATCATGCTGATATTATAATATCCCCCTACTTAGAAAGTCCACCATCTGCATATTTGCATGCGCATGTCAAAATCCTATCAGAGGGTGATCACCCTATCTTTTAAGGGAGGGTGATATTCCATTCCTTAGCATGATCATATTTTAAATATCACCCTAGCGTTAACCTGATGATGACCTCAACTCATCCTCATGCTTCGAAGGCAGAAAATGATGGTTACGTCATCATGATATTCGATGAGGAAGATCATCATATTTTTTTATCCTCAGTCATGTTGTCAAGATCATCATGATCTTGTTTGTCTACCCGATATTTTGTAATGTCTTCCTGCCGAGAAATATGACCTTTTGCAAATATCCTGATGACGTCATCCCGATCTGATAAACGAAGAAGCAAATATCAGGATGACATCATCATCACATTTCCCTTCGGCAGGATATTTTCCAAAACATGATCTGGTTCGCGAATATGACGATGACGTCATGTTCTAAGTTTAACAAAAGCCCCAGATATCCTGATGATCATCATCATCCTGATCTTTCGAGAGGGTTACCTTGGCCGCAAAGGGGTCATATTACATTCACCACCTGATCATCTTCCTTAGGTGACCCGATATTACATTTATCTCCTGATCTTAACTAAATATGATGATGACGTCATCTTTTGCATTTTAATGAAGCCCGAACATGACGATGATGTCACCATGATATTCCTTTCCTCAGCAGCAGGATCATATTTCATATCCTCCTATTTTCCTTCGACATCATGATGATGATGATGTCTTTCTTTTCCCCAATATACAGAAGCGAAACATAACGGTTGCATCATCAGAGCATTCGAGGAGGGGGAGCATCATATTCAAAATATCCTGCAGATAAGGTCTATCGGCCAAGTCTGGATTTTTCTCGCCGATAAGTGTTGTCTTCCCGATGGGTGGACGTCATCATGATTTTTTGGCATCGGTGTAAGTTTAGCCGTCGGCCTAATGTAAAATTGTCATCCTGACCGTGTGTAGTCACGTCGATACATACATGATCATATTTGAACCCGATATACAAGAAAATGGGCGGGAAAACAGAGCGATAGAAATTTGGAGCCCGATTGCCTGTAGCTGCACATTTTGAGGCATGTTTAATGAAACGTTTGAATTCTTGTTGTTTATCCACATGATGATGAACTTAATGTTTGTCTGTTTATTTGCAGGAAGTCATGATGCTGTTAGAGCTGCTGTTGCTGAGCATTGTATGGTTGCACAAGGAGGCAACATGAACCAGAAGTGAGGAGGATATTGTCAAATATGCTGTTTGCCAGCTGGAGACCGAATCAAATCAAAGATGCTGGAATATTCTGTGCCAGCTGTACATTTGCCAACTGGCGAAGCATGTGCTTTTCATCTGGACCGTTGATTGTTATGAGAGGATCCTAATCCTCGGATCATTGTAACTATTTTCTGGCATTTGCTCTATATAAGAGCCAGAGCTTGTTAACAAGAAAAGGGGGCAAATAGACATTGGAACATCTGGCGCATTAAGGCCAATTACTGTAGAATCAATTAGGAGATCGGATTACTGAGACTAATGAGGATAGAATTGTTGAAATGTCAAGGTTCTTTCTTCAGATCACTGTAAATGTACATGTTCTTGAGCATACTGAATGGATATGAAGTTTCAGATTACATCCTGATTATAAATTTTACGTAATCTTCATGTTGATTTCTGGATATGTACTGGTGAATGCTATGTTCAACTGGAAGCGCTTTCATTTCATTACATGTTGTTGTCAACTTTTCCTTTGAAGATTTGCACTAGATCATGCGGATTTGTGGAATGTCCTGGTGAAGTATGATTCTAGTTTCCTTCTTTTCATTGCATGTATGGGAGCTTGTATGTGGATCAGTGATCTCAGTCAAGTAGTTTTGGGAATCTCATTCTTTAACCCTTTTCCTTTTTTTAATTTCATAAATTCATCACCATAACTGCAAATCATGATAAATAACAAGCAGAAACAGAGAAATATGCTGACATCCTGTAGGTAACTGAAAATCATTAGCATATTTGAGTTAAATGCATGTAGTATTGAAAATATCATGCAAAGAATTGCAAATAATGGTAGAAATCATACAAATATCAGCCTGTAAGCACATTATTTGACTAAATTCATAGTGCAGAGGTAGAATTATTGGAGATTTATGTAGAGCAGACATACAGAGCAGGATATTTGGAGGAATAATGATGAACTTTGCAGAAATATGTAAGGCCCCTGAATGGAAAATAGCAACACACATCAACCACTGAGTAACGTCAGTAGATTAAGACCTAATCAACGGAGACTTGGGATCATGAATTCTCTAAATTCATCGTATCTTTCAAGATGAGTAAAGGGTGTTGTGTAACTTTTATTCAATGTTTGTGAATGACTAACATCATGACCAACATAAATTGGCGCTAGAAGGAGGGCATAACTGGAAAAGACGCCACTGCTTCAGTCATCATTCATTTTTATGCAGGCCCCTCGCTTCTAACGCAACATAAATTGGCGCTAGAAGGAGGGCAGGCCCGGAAGATCACGCTCATCATCAGTATTTTTAGGTTTGATGACGCATAGAGTAAGGTAACCTCAGATCGCCCGTGAATTTCAGTAAATTACGTAAATATTTGCTGTGAGAAGTTTGTATGTGTTCATTCTATGTAAAGATTTCCAGATCTCACATAAATATTGTAAGATTTACAGTAGATCTTTCTGAATTCACTAATATCGGCTAAAGGTACGTAAATTTGTTCAAACTTTGAGACTTTTAAGCCTTAGGCACTCGAGATCTTGTGTTACGGGTCAGGATATCCCAATATCCTGTCACATTTCTGGATTTCTACAAATATTGCATAAATATTTCAGCATTTGAGTTAAATGTCCGCAAATATCTCTTATCTGAGATGTTTTGATTGCACCTTTGCCAAGATCTAGCTCAAAGCATCAAAGATTAGTTTGATTTTCTGAGCTTTCAAGTTTTATTCTGAGATATGATAGATCTCATTAAAATTTCAAAATACTAAAAAATTGAAAAATAGAGTCTCATTTTGATGGATGTATATGAAGGCAATTGTCAAATTAACATTCCTTTATTTCAGGAAACTTTGAATAGGCATCTTTACCCTCACAGTTTGTCTAACTTTGGTTTATCTACCTGTTGCAGGATACACCAGACTGTGGAACACAGCGAAATAAATTGTTTAACTTTCCTTACAAGGTTGGATTTATACTTGAAAGGATTAATACTCTTCCCGGATGTGTTCAGGGCTGAAATTTGCCAAGAAAATGAAGAAGTCTGGTAGGAAAATGAGGAAATTCTGGAACAACAAGCAGATGCAGCACCAGAAGTTATTAATTGTCCAGACACTGAAGTGGACCGATCTAAAGATTTTGAATTATATTTGTCTAGAAATATACAATGTAGTCAAATATTAGGTTTGCCCATTGACGATGTCTTGATTGAAAGCTGGTGTAGATTACATGATGAAGAGCATTCAGAGAGAGATTGCTATGCTTGCTTGGTCATGTTGAAAAAGACTCTAGAAAATACATAGCTGAATCAGTTCCAGAAGGTAATGAAGAGGAAACATCTTTCCTGGATTCATTTTATGGTGAGATTGATAGGAGTTCTCTACTTCCTAATACAAGTAAGGATCAGTTAGTATGCAGGTATGAATCTTGTGAAAATTTTAGAGAAGAAATCACTCATCAGGATAATATGTTTGATTCTGATCCTAATGCTTTTGATAAAGAAGATGAAACGTCTTTCCTGGAATCATTCTATGGTAAAGAGAAGTGTAAACAGATAGTAGAGCAATTTAGATTCACTCCTGATGATGAAGTTCCTATGGTGGTAACTCAGGGAGTCATAGAAAATAAAATAAATGCTGATTTACTACCTAACTGGGTTGAATTGAATGATCAAATACAGGAATGTTGCAGCCTAATGGAACCAGATCCTCTAATAGATAGAAGATGTGAATTATTTAACGAACAATTCCTGAAAGATGAAGATGTAGAAGACTTCGGAGTTGTTGTGAATGATCAGATGTTACTCCAGAAATATTTTGAGAATGAAACAGGGGAGTGTCCTTATCAGTTGAATGCCAATTCTCCTTTACAGTCACATGATTTAGAAATGATAAATTTCTGTATATCAGGTTGTGATAATAAAGATACTTATTTAGATGCTGATGTGCAGGAAATTGAAGAAAATATTGAGAAGTTTCCTGAACTAGAGGATAAACTGAACATCCAGAATGAAGGGATAAAGCTGGATAAAGATGGAGAATTAATACATTAAGAGTCATACATCCTTCAATTTGAAGAGAGACCAGGCACTGAGCCAAGCAGTGAAAATATAATGACAAATGGAGGACCAGCTGCCAATGAAGAAGCATGTCCAACAAAATCAGAAATACATCAGGTTGTATTTCTCCTTTCCATAGTGAATGATGTTGAATACTATTTTAATTATGGAAATTCAGGAGATAAGACATGCATATGGATTAATCATGAACATGATGAGCTACCTTAGTTGCTGACCATCAAAAGTTGTTCTGTTGAATACAGTGAATTCAGAATATCAGGATATTTTTCAGAATATAAAGATAAATTTGCTAGGTTGAGAACCATAACTAATACCCTAATGCTCCTGCACAATCAAAAGAAGTATGCAAATACAGGTGTCTTTGGGTCTTTTGCTGGTTCTTGTTTGCCTAGTAGTAGTTTGTATATAATTTTGTAGGTTAGTTGTTTGTACAGTTTGCTTGTTTTGCTTTCTTGTTCTATTTCTGTTGTTTCCTTTTTGTAGGTTAGTTGTTTGTATAGTGTTTCTTCTGTTTTGTGTTGTTTTGGTTGAGTTTTGTTTTGGTAAGTCAAGATGATGCACTTCATCACCTAAGAAAATAACTAAATTGTTAGGATTCAAGTGATGAGATCAGATTTAGATATAGATTGTAATTCATTCTGATAAATATTCATGATCAGGTTTTATAATATCTTTTCATCAGGTGCCTTTTCTTGTCCAAAGTGAATCAAACACAATGAAACACCTAACAGCCTTGGGCTTGTTGAAGATATGAGTATAGGTGTTAAGTGAAAAATCTAAAGGGACTCCCTTGCTACCAATACAATCTCCAACCTAAAGCTGCAAGTGACCATACCTTGTACAAATGAACTGACATGATGATATTAGATATATAAATAAAAAAATATATCAACAATAAACTTAGGCCATCTAAGTAACTCTACCGGGGCTATAGATGCCTGCTGGCAGTGGGGCTCTACTTAGGGAGATTGTATAGATAACCTTGCCGGGGCTATGAATGCCTGCTGGCAGCAAGGCTCTATCTAGGTTGGCTATGAGGGATGATCTCCAACTATGTAGTTTAACACCAGTTACTTATATTTTCAACTTGCTTTCAAGATGAGGATAATTAATCATATGCACACACATGATCCTTTGTTAGCACTGTTACCTTGATGAAACTTTATCATTCAAAGATCATGATGATTTTACTTAGAAAGAATTAGAATACTATAGATGAATATGATCATATCACTTGAATCATTTGAATTTTGTTGTTTTCTTTGGTGGCAAGTTGTTGTGTGGTTACACAACACGCCCCATTTTAACTTGGCAAAACAGGGACCCAACTTTTGGCTTGGCTTGTGTTGTCTGTTTTCTGGCGGTTTGGTAAAAATGAGTCAGGTGCATCATCATCATGATATTCGATGAGGTTGGTCATCATCATGAGGTCAGTTTGTCAAAGTTCATATTTTGTTTCTATGACCTCATATTTAGAAAGAGCTTGAAATTCCATGCAGGTTTCCCTTTTACATCACCTAAAAATTTGTCCATATGAGGGAGTTATGAGCAGTCAAAGTTTTGGTCAAACCTGATAATCACAAAGGATCATCATATTTTTATCCTCAGTCATGTTGTCAAGGTCATCATGATCTTGATCTATCACCCGATAAAAATTATGCAGTCCCAATATCCGGACGTCAATTTTGGGTCATAGTGTGTTTTACCCGTCAAATGACCTTATGCGCATCGTGAGCATCATGATATCATAACATCACCCGATATTATAATATCATGCTGATATTATAATATCCCCCTGCTTAGAAAGTCCACCATCTGCATATTTGCATGCGCATGTCAAAATCCTATCGGAGGGTGATCACCCTATCTTTTAAGGGAGGGTGATATTCCATTCCTTAGCATGATCATATTTTAAATATCACCCTAGCGTTAACCTGATGATGACCTCAACTCATCCTCATGCTTCAAAGGCAGAAAATGATGGTTACGTCATCATGATATTCGATGAGGAAGATCATCATATTTTTAATCCTCAGTCATGTTGTCAAGATCATCATGATCTTGTTTGTCTACCCGATATTTTGTAATGTCCTCCTACCGAGAAATATGACCTTTTGCAAATATCCTGATGACGTCATCCTGATCTGATAAACGAAGAAGCAAATATCAGGATGACATCATCATCACATTTCCCTTCGGCAGGATATTTTCCAAAACATGATCCGGTTCGCGAATATGACGATGACGTCATGTTCTAAGTTTAACAAAAGCCCCGGATATCCTGATGATCATCATCATCCTGATCTTTCGAGAGGGTTACCTTGGCCGCAAAGGGGTCATATTACATTCACCACCTGATCATCTTCCTTAGGTGACCCGATATTACATTTATCCCCTGATCTTAACTAAATATGATGATGACGTCATCTTTTGCATTTTAATGAAGCCCGAACATGACGATGACGTCACCATGATATTCCTTTCCTCAGCAGCAGGATCATATTTCATATCCTCCTATTTTCCTTCGACATCATGATGATGATGATGTCTTTCTTTTCCCCAATATACAGAAGCGAAACATAACGGTTGCATCATCAGAGCATTCGAGGAGGGGGAGCATCATATTCACAATATCCTGCAGATAAGGTCTATCGGCCAAGTCTGGATTTTTCTCGCCGATAAGTGTTGTCTTCCCGATGGGTGGACGTCATCATGATTTTTTGGCA
Source organism: Cunninghamia lanceolata (assembly GCA_027924645.1). Lineage (NCBI taxonomy): Eukaryota > Viridiplantae > Streptophyta > Pinopsida > Cupressales > Cupressaceae > Cunninghamia > Cunninghamia lanceolata. Next base: position 2,777,926 of record BSBN01000165.1, on the reverse strand, counting down.
TCGGTGTAAGTTTAGCCGTCGGCCTAATGTAAAATTGTCATCCCGACCGTGTGTAGTCACGTCGATACATACATGATCATATTTGAACCCGATATACAAGAAAATGGGCGGGAAAATAGAGCGATAGAAATTTGGAGCCCGATTGCCTGTAGCTGCACATTTTGAGGCATGTTTAATGAAACGTTTGAATTCCTGTTGTTTATCCACATGATGATGAACTTAATGTTTGTCTGTTTATTTGCAGGAAGTCATGATGCTGTTAGAGCTGCTGTTGCTGAGCATTGTATGGTTGCACAAGGAGGCAACATGAACCAGAAGTGAGGAGGATATTGTCAAATATGTTGTTTGCCAGCTGGAGACCGAATCAAATCAAAGATGCTGGAATATTCTGTGCCAGCTGTACATTTGCCAACTGGCGAAGCATGTGCTTTTCATCTGGACCGTTGATTGTTATGAGAGGATCCTAATCCTCGGATCATTGTAACTGTTTTCTGGCATTTGCTCTATATAAGAGCCAGAGCTTGTTAACAAGAAAAGGGGGCAAATAGACATTGGAACATCTGGCGCATTAAGGCCAATTACTGTAGAATCAATTAGGAGATCGGATTACTGAGACTAATGAGGATAGAATTGTTGAAATGTCAAGGTTCTTTCTTCAGATCACTGTAAATGTACCTGTTCTTGAGCATACTGAATGGATATGAAGTTTTAGATTACTGTTGGATCTAGGGCATACAACTGAGAGGGGGGGGGTGAATCAGTTGTATAAAACTTCTTCTCATTCAAACACTTAACTCACTGTTGTTAGTTAGCAGCATATCAAATAATCATCCATGGAAGCATAATACATAAACACAAAAGCAGATAAGCATCAACACATTGAACACTAAGATTTTGACGTGGAAAACCCGGTTAAGGGAAAAACCATGGGGTGATTAACCCAAGAATTATTCTCTGTTAGAAGAATAAGGAAAAATGAATGGCACATGCCAATAAGGGCTCACTGCCCGAGCACACTGCTCACAAAGAGGCCCACTGCCTACAAGGAGACACACTGTCTACAAAGTGATGAAAATCACAGTCTTGAACTAGAGAATGACATCTCTACCATGTCCGGATCAGTTCCAATTAAGCGCAACAATCTCTGCTCTGCCTTTCGCACGTTTCTTCGCTATACCATACTCATCCTCACTGCTCACTATGAAATGAATTCACAAATCATTATTTATACAAGACATCGACTTAGGAACAAGCATCTAAGTCGGCAAACAACCATAGGAGTATCCGCAAGATGAATAACACATCCGGTCGGCCATCACAAGAACATTCGCAGGATGAACATCTCATCCGGTCGGCTACACAAAGCAAGACCTTCATCCGGAAGAATAACTTCAATTCTGGGCTCTACCATTAATGCGGACCAACAACAAAACCTAAACATGATCCAAGAACCTTCACAAACCTGTCTGACTGTCCGGATACATCCGCACTTCCTCTGCTTACTGGGATCTCTTGTCTTCCTCATCCGGAACTTCAAGAACACAGTCTGTCGCCACTGTCATAATGCAAGAGGTACTTCCGGACCTCGAAATCATACACAAATCAGGATGATACATCACAAGGACATCCCAAACACTCCTTCCAATCCGCAGATTAGGATAATACAATTCCGGACCTCACCGGACCTTTTTGTGATCCTCTGTCACCTCTGGATACTTGCCGGACCCGGTTCTATACCGGTAGCCACAACTCCTTCAGATCTTCATGCGGACCTCTGAAATCTTAACTGGAGCATCTCAAGACTCATATCTACTAACCCTTTAATCCGCATCCTCCAGTTCTCATCCTATACAGTACATTTACCTTCTTCTCATCACTGTTCTCCACTATTCCTGACTGAGACTAATTTTCTCAATATCCTCAGCACACAGCTCATCAAATCCTTCTTGTCAATGCAATATGAGTATGTTGACATCAATGACAACACTGGATAACCTCATACTTGCAACAATCTCCCCCTTTGTCATTGATGGCAACATATGATGTGAAAAACCATTAAGACAAGAACTTCATCTTTTCATATGTCTTCTCTTCCTTTACTGCTCCCCCTTTGATCATCAACCACTTGTTTTTCACATGTCTTCTCTCCCCCTTTGACATCAATGACAAAGGGCTCATACTTGCAATTCTCATGCATCAGAATCATACTAGCTGCTCCCCCTTAGTTGCAGCTCCTCATTAGTCTGGATCACAAGATATGACTGTGATAGCCACCGGACTGATGCACATCAGTGCATCTTAGTTCATCACCGGAGGGGCCATGACCCCTAACTTCTCCCGGAGATATTCAAAAGAGTCCTTGGGAAGAGGTTTTGTAAAGATATCTGCAATCTGATCCTTGGAGGGAACATACTCCAATCTGACTTCTTCCTTGTTTACTTGTTCTCTCAAAAAGTGAAATTTGATAGATATGTGCTTAGTCTTAGAATGCAATACCGGATTCTTGGAAATATTAATTGCACTTGAATTATCACAGAAGATTGTGATAGGTTCCTCATATTCAACTTTGATGTCTCTTAGCATCTGCTTCATCCATAAGATTTGAGTGCAACTACCTGCTGCAGCAATGTATTCTGCTTCAGTTGTAGACAGAGATATTGCATCTTGTTTCTTACTTAGCCAAGAAACCAATCTCTTCCCCAAAAAGAATGCTCCACCACTAGTGCTTTTCCGGTCATCCACATCTCCTGCCCAATCTGCATCTGTGTAAGCATGAAGAGAGAAATCTGGATCTCTAGGATACCATAGACCATACTCAACTGTTCCTTTCAAGTATCTAAAAATTCTTTTGATTGCCATAACATGAGATTCTCTAGGATCAGCCTGGAATCTTGCCACAAGACCAACAGCCTGCATTATATCTGGTCTAGTTTGAGTGAGATACAACAATCCACCAATCATTGATCTATACTTTGTCTGATCTGCCTTTGGAGAATCATCATCTTTGCTTAACTTACATCCGGTTGCCATAGGAGTGTTCATAGGCTTTGAGTCTTCCATACCAAATTTCTTTAACAATTCTTTCACATATTTGGTCTGAGAAATGAAGATCCCTTCTTTTGTTTGAGTAATTTGCAGACCCAAGAAGAAATTCATTTCACCAAGCATAGACATTTCAAACTCACTTTTCATCTGATTTGCAAAAGTTTTGCACATACTATCTCTTCCTCCAAAAATGATATCATCCACAAACACTTCAACAATTAGAATGTTTTCATGATCAATTTTGAAATATAAGTTACTGTCAGCAGTACCTTTGTTGAATCCAATCTGCACAAGATGCTTATCCAACCTTTCATACCATGCTCTTGGGGCTTGCTTTAATCCATACAAAGCTTTCTTCAACTTGCAGACCATATCATTATTATCAGACAATTGAAATCCATCCGGTTGTTCAATGTAGACTTCTTCTTCCAGATCACCATTTAGGAAGGCAGACTTGACATCCATCTGATATACCTTGAAGTCTTTGAAGGCAGCAAATGCAAGAAGTAATCTGACTGCTTCAATTCTTGCTACCGGAGCAAAAGTCTCTTCAAAGTCAATTCCTTCTATTTGAGAGTAGCCTTTGCAGACCAATCTAGCTTTGTTTCTGATTACTTCACCAGCTTCATTTAGTTTGTTCCGGAAGACCCACTTGGGTCTAATTACATTCCTGTCTCTAGGTCTGGGAACAAGATCCCAAGTATGATTTTTCTCAATTTGCATCAGTTCATCTTCCATTGCTTTGGTCCAGTTTTCATCATTGCAGGCTTCCTTTATTGTTTTAGGTTCAATCTTTGAAATCAGACAACATTCATTCTGATCTTGAGCAATATTCCTTCTAGTTTGTACACCTTTGCTTCTGTCACCTATGATCTGATCTTCAGAGTGATTCAGTCTTACATACCTTGGAATTTTGGGAGTATCCAGCACTGTTGTTTCTTGATCAGCCTCATTCAAATCTAACTCTTCTTCCTGATTTACCGGATCAGGCTGACTCTGTCTCACCGGAGAGGATTGAGGTCCTTGAACACTGTCTTGGTCATCTTCATCAAACTCATAAAATCTTGAAGGCTTCTCAATTCCTTCATCAACCTTCACATTGGTGCTTTCTATCATCTTCCTCAATCTCTTATTGTAACACCGGTATGCTTTGCTTTGAGTGGAGTAGCCCAAGAAAATTCCTTCATCACTTCTAGCATCAAACTTTCCTAGATCTTCATCTCTTTTAATATAACACTTGCTACCAAATACTCTAAAATATTTCACAGTAGGAGTGATGCCAAACCAGAGTTCATAGGGGGTCTTACCGGTGTTGTTTCTAATTTGAACTCGATTGAGAGTGTAGACTGCAGTGCTGATAGCTTCTTTCCAAAACATTTGAGGAACATTTGCTTCCAACATCATTGTCCTAGCAGCTTCCTGGATGGTCCGGTTCTTTCTCTCGACTACTCCATTCTGCTGTGGAGTCTTAGGAGCAGACAACTGTCTCCTTATACCCTGTTTCTCACAAAAGTCAATGAATTCACCAGATGTAAATTCACCACCTCTATCAGACCTTAGACACTTTAGTTTCAATCCGGTTTGATTCTCCACCATAGCTTTGAAGATTTTGAACTTCTCAAAAGCTTCTGATTTTTCTTTTAGAAAGGTAACCCACATCATCCGGGAATGATCATCAATCAACAACATGAAATATCTATCACCTTGCAGACTCTTGATTCTTGTCGGACCACATAGATCAGTATGTACTAATTCCAATAATCTGGTAGAAGACTGATCTTTGCTTTTAAAAGAGACTCTGCTTTGTTTGCCTAACTGACATTCTTTACACACACTATTTGTAGGTTTTATCAACTTTGGAAGATCTCTCACAGCCTGAGTATTGCTTATTTTGATGATGTTATCAAAATTTACATGACACATTCTTCTATGCCATAACCAACTCTGATCAATTTGAACAAACAAACAACTTTTATTTGAACCAACCAGATGAAAGATGTTACCTCTTGTCTGAGTACCGGATGCAATTTCAGTTCCGGAGCTTGTAAAGATTCTGCATTTTCCATTCTTGAACCGGAGATCATAGCCTTTGTCCACTAACTGACCAACACTGAGAAGATTGTGCTTCAATCCTTCAACATACATTACATTTCCTATTTTGCTCTTACCATCAAAGGAAATAGTTCCCCTACCTCTGATTCTGCCAGCAGAATTGTCACCAAACTTTACCATTCCTCCTTCATATGTTTCCAAGTCTAAGAACTTATTCTTGTCACCAGTCATATGGTGAGAACATCCACTGTCAATAACCCAATCATCCTTTTCTTCCACTTGAGCAGCCAAGGCTTTTTCAACAACTTTGTGATTGACAGATTCAGAGAGCATGGAATCTTCTTCCTTGATGGCTATAAACACCCACTCATTTCCGGATTTGCTTCCTGGTTCTGATTCATCATCTGTTACTCCTTCATTGTCATCTTCTTCATGAACATAATAGCAATTCTTTTGAAACCTTTGTCTGTGAGTATTAGATCTTGCAGATCTCTCTGGACATCTTGAGGCAAAATGACCAATCTTATTGCAGTTGAAACACTTAAAGGGTAGTTTTCCTTCATACTTACCGGATCCTCTTGGCAGTCTCTTTGCAATGAGGGCTTCAAGTTGAGCTGTTTCTGCTTCTTCTTCTTCCATGTCTCTTCTTGCTTGATCATACCATGACATTTTCCTTGATGAGTTTTCACCCGGATCAAATCTCTGTTTGCCTTTCACATAGGCACTGGCTTTGAAAGCAGATTCAGTCTTGGGAGGATCATCTCCAAACTCGGTCATTTCAAATGCAGCTAGTTTGCCGGCCAGTTGTTCTCTTGTGACAGTTGTGTGGGCTCTGAATTCATCAATGGCAGCAACTTTGATTTTGTAGGCAGCAGGAAGGGATCTTAGGATTTTGCAGACAATCTCATTTTCATCTAAAGTTCCACCAGCATTTCTGATTCCACATACCAGCTCATTTACTCTTGGCATAAAGGTAGTGATGTTTTCATCATCTCTCATTTTCAACCTTTCAAATTTTCCTTTCAGACTTTGCAACCTTGCACTTTTGACAAACTCATCTCCTTCATATAGAAGTTCCAATTTAGTTAGGATCTCATATGCAGTGGGTAGGTCAATGACATTCGAGAGATCTGAGTCATTCAATGCGCTTAGAAGAGCTTCCTTGGTCCGCAGATTGTTTTCAGCTTCTGTGATTTCATTCAGAGTTGTCGGACCACCTTGTGGAGGTACATATGGTTTTGAAATCATACCCAGGTATGCTTTTCCCATGCATTCCAAGTGACACTTCATGCGACCTTTCCAGAGAGTGAAGTTGGTTCCATCGAACTTCGGACTATCCTTCTTGTATGACGACATCCTGGATCTCCTCAAGCGGTTAAGCTCTTGTCAGAGGAACTTTGCTCTGATACCAATTGTTGGATCTAGGGCATACAACTGAGAGGGGGGGGTGAATCAGTTGTATAAAACTTCTTCTCATTCAAACACTTAACTCACTGTTGTTAGTTAGCAGCATATCAAATAATCATCCATGGAAGCATAATACATAAACACAAAAGCAGATAAGCATCAACACATTGAACACCAAGATTTTGACGTGGAAAACCCGGTTAAGGGAAAAACCATGGGGTGATTAACCCAAGAATTATTCTCTGTTAGAAGAATAAGGAAAAATGAATGGCACATGCCAATAAGGGCTCACTGCCCGAGCACACTGCTCACAAAGAGGCCCACTGCCTACAAGGAGACACACTGTCTACAAAGTGATGAAAATCACAGTCTTGAACTAGAGAATGACATCTCTACCATGTCCGGATCAGTTCCAATTAAGCGCAACAATCTCTGCTCTGCCTTTCGCACGTTTCTTCGCTATACCATACTCATCCTCACTGCTCACTATGAAATGAATTCACAAATCATTATTTATACAAGACATCGACTTAGGAACAAGCATCTAAGTCGGCAAACAACCATAGGAGTATTCGCAAGATGAATAACACATCCGGTCGGCCATCACAAGAACATTCGCAGGATGAACATCTCATCCGGTCGGCTACACAAAGCAAGAACTTCATCCGGAAGAATAACTTCAATTCCGGGCTCTACCATTAATGCGGACCAACAACAAAACCTAAACATGATCCAAGAACCTTCACAAACCTGTCTGACTATTCGGATACATCCGCACTTCCTCTGCTTACTGGGATCTCTTGTCTTCCTCATCCGGAACTTCAAGAACACAGTCTGTCGCCACTGTCATAATGCAAGAGGTACTTCCGGACCTTGAAATCATACACAAATCAGGATGATACATCACAAGGACATCCCAAACACTCCTTCCAATCCGCAGATTAGGATAATACAATTCCGGACCTCACCGGACCTTTTTGTGATCCTCTGTCACCTCCGGATACTTGCCGGACCCGGTTCTATACCGGTAGCCACAACTCCTTCAGATCTTCATGCGGACCTCTAAAATCTTAACTGGAGCATCTCAAGACTCATATCTACTAACCCTTTAATCCGCATCCTCCGGTTCTCATCCTATACAGTACATTTACCTTCTTCTCATCACTGTTCTCCACTGTTCCTGACTGAGACTAATTTTCTCAATATCCTCAGCACACAGCTCATCAAATCCTTCTTGTCAATGCAATATGAGTATGTTGACATCAATGACAACACTGGATAACCTCATACTTGCAACAATTACATCCTGATTATAAATTTTACGTAATCTTTATGTTGATTTCTGGATATGTACTGGTGAATGCTATGTTCAACTGGAAGCGCTTTCATTTCATTACATGTTGTTGTCAACTTTTCCTTTGAAGATTTGCACTAGATCATGCAGATTTGTGGAATGTCCTGGTGAAGTATGATTCTAGTTTCCTTCTTTTCATTGCATGTATGGGAGCTTGTATGTGGATCAGTGATCTCAGTCAAGTAGTTTTGGGAATCTCATTCTTTAACCCTTTTCCTTTTTTTAATTTCATAAATTCATCACCATAACTGCAAATCATGATAAATAACAAGCAGAAACAGAGAAATATGCTGACATCCTGTAGGTAACTGAAAATCATTAGCATATTTGAGTTAAATGCATGTAGTATTGAAAATATCATGCAAAGAATTGCAAATAATGGTAGAAATCATGCAAATATCAGCCTGTAAGCACATTATTTGACTAAATTCACAGTGCAGAGGTAGAATTATTGGAGATTTATGCAGAGCAGACATACAGAGCAGGATATTTGGAGGAATAATGATGAACTTTGCAGAAATACGTAAGGCCCCTGAATGGAAAATAGCAACACACATCAACCACTAAGTAACGTCAGTAGATTAAGACCTAATCAACGGAGACTTGGGATCATGAATTCTCTGAATTCATCGTATCTTTCAAGATGAGTAAAGGGTGTTGTGTAACTTTTATTCTATGTTTGTGAATGACTAACATCATGACCAACATGACACCATCCCAAAATCATACAGACTACTCTTTCCTTGCACTAACAATGTGGTAGAGTATGAAGCCCTAGTCATTGGCATCAAGCTGATAGTTGAATAGAACATCAAAGAACTTTAGGTGTATGGTGACTCACAACTGGTCATCAACCAAGTGAATGATGACTACCAAACAAAGGATGAGAAGTTAATACCATACAAATGAATGGTAGACGACTTCAAAGAATACTTTGTTGAGATCTCTTTTGAGTAGATACCAAGGATAGAGAACAAAGTAGCAGATGCCATGGCAATGATTGCATCTCTCCTCAACATCCCTAACAACCAATCACACTATGAGTTCTTGGTAGAGCCAGTGTCCCATCCTGCATACGACACTCCTGAATCTCATGTCATTTGCCACATTTTAGGATCTAATTCTCCCCTATATGGAAAAGTATTTGCCTATCTTAAAGAGAATACCCTACCACCTGATTTCTTAAATAACCAAAAGTGAACCTTCATTCGACAAGCATCCCGGTATGCCATTATCGCCAACACCCTATATCAACAAGGTCTCGATGGTACTCTACTTAGGTGTCTCGATAGCAAGGAATATCAAACCACCCTGAGTGAAGTGCATGACAATATATGTGGGACCCACTCTAGTGGTCCTACCCTAGCTAAGAAACTCATATGCATGCGATACTACTGGCCCACTATGGAAAAAGATTCCTATCATTTTGTAAAGAGGTGCAAGAAATGCCAAATCTATGGAAACCTAATACATGCACCAGCACAGGAGCTTCAACCTTTAACGACTCCTTAGCCTTTCTATCAATGGGGACTTGACTTAGTGGGCAAGATCCACCCTCCATCATCTAGTGGCCATAAATTCATAATCACCGACACCAACTACTTTATGAAGTGGATTGAAGCTGTCACAGGCAAATAGATTGCCTCTTTTATCTTGAACTACATCATTTCCTACTATGGTATCCTTTTATCCATTATCACAGATAATGGATGACCATTAAAAAATTAGGATGTCAAAGAATTGTGTGACAAATTCTATATCCAACACTGCTTTTCCACCCCATATTACCCCTAAGGAAACGACCAAGTAGAGGCATCAAATAAAACCATCTTAAAAATCCTAAAAAGATTGTCAATGATGCTAGCCGTGATTTGCATATCTAATTGAATCCCATGTTGTGGGCCTACCACACAAGTATCTACACACCCATAGGTGTAACACCATACTCCCTGGTCTATGGATTTGAAGCCATCTTGCCCATTGAAGTCGAGATCCCATCCTTGTGAGTTTTGTTAAAAGGCCTCATAACAGATGAAGAATATAGAGTGTCCAGACTTCAAAAGTTAGAGCTGTTGGAGGAAAGAAGGCAATAGGCCTTTAACCATCTCAAGGATTATCAACAAAGGATGTCTAGAAGTTACAACCATAGAGTAAAACCCTGGGTATTTTAAGTCGGTGATCTGATGTTTAAGGAAAATCCCCGCAATTAGCAGGATCAAGAAAAGAAAGGAAAGTTTGAACCCAACTAGCTTGGTCCTTATGTCATGATTTATGCCTATGGGTCAAGTGCATACCAATTAGCTACATCAGAAGGTGAACTATTTGATGATCCCATCAACAGCATGCATCTTCACAAGTTCTACACCTAAACCCCAATGCAAGGGAGTCAAAAACAACAAAAAATTAAAAAAAATTTAAAAAATAGGAAAAAATGGAAAAAAAAAATGTCCTCTGGTGAAAACCTGGCAAATAGGTGCCTTGGATAAATACCATGATGAAAACCTAGTAAACAGGCATCATGTGTATTTTAGCTATTGTGCAAATAAAAGCAAGCAGTGAAAGCCTGGTAAACAGTCACTACTTGTGATAAACTGCCTTCTCCATCTTTTCCCAACCTTGTTCCTCATTCATACCTCCTAACAGTATCCACCCAATCACATCGGTACCTACCATGGATTTTTTTTCACTCGTCCTTATTGCCTTCTTCCATCAAGCTGCCAATCTAGACTTGGGTCCATCTTGTCATCCGTCCTGAGCCAATCCATTGAACCGTTGTTGAACTACGTCACCTTTGAGCTATCACGTATGCAAGGCCATCATCGATGCACCCTGGAGACTCTACTACCCATCCATTCCATCAAGTGTCATCTATCCTTCTATCCATCTGATTCTGCATCTTTCCCATCACCTAGGTCCTAGGTCCACCAAGTTCACCCTAAACTAGGTTGCCTCTGCGTCGTCACATAGGTAAGGCCATTATCAATGTGCCCCTGAGGCACTAGGTCAGTCGTTGGCCTGTTTCTTCGTATCTGTTTGTCAGTTCACCCATGATAAAGTTGATCCTTTTGTCTAACTGGGGGCAAGTCCTTGACCTGGTTATGGATTTGGATTCTTGAATGCCACATGCTCTAAAAGGACATCAATAAGGATTGTGATACCTTTCACCTAGATGCGCACACACAACAAAGCACACTTCCAAACATAAATTTTGATGCAAGAACACCAACCTATCCAAAGCAAAACAAACAAGTACCTAAACACTTAAAATGATTTTATATAAATTATGGTAAGAAGACACATCTAATGCAATCATATTTTGTGTTTGTGAGAAGGTTAACTTATAGAGTCTTGATTTGTGTTATTATGTCTTTCTATGCTACTCGAGGATGTCATAAACTAGAGAAGCTATGATTGGGGCATAATCATTTTCTTTGTCTACTATTTGTGGATTAATCTTTAGTAATGTGATGACTTTTGTCTAATGACATGATCAGTAAAAGATCATCGAGGACTTCAGAGGTCTAAACATGAAAAGGGGCAATCCTTGTCTATTGAAATGCAAGAAGCACTCAAGTCATCTAGATTCAATTTTGACTAGATGCTTGTATCAACTTGCTATATCAAAATCCATGTAAGTAATACTCAGGTCATCTCGGTTCAATTATACCTAGATGCTTGTATTTTCATACAACATTTCAAAAGAGAAAAGAAAAAAAAAAGCACCCAATGATGAAACAAGCACTTCAAAATACTTGCAATAATGACAAATATTGACATCCATCTGTATCAAATTGCATTCCATATACCATCCATTAATAAAAATCTTGTTTGCAGTGTTCGAGTTTACAAAATCTTGTGAGCCCTTCAATCAAGTAATTCTTCTATCAACCAAATTTCTATTTATCATTTGTGTCTTTCATCAAGTCTCGTCTATATTGATTGAGTACACTTGGAAAAATCAAGAACATATAATCATTTTGCATTAAGTGAAATAGTCATTAATTTGATTAGATCATTTGCATTCATGTAAGTGCATTAAGTCATCCATGTGTAATCATTTTTGTTAGGTGAGTTAATCATTAACTTGATTAAATCATTTGCATACATACATATAGCTGCATAAGTCAACGTATCATTGCATTTAACTAGAAAACATAAAAAACATAGCTATAATCACAAATTGTCTACATTAGATCATCATAGAATGTGAGCATATAGAGGCATACATATAGGTACATTTAAAACATCCATATCCATTTGTGTCATCATAGCATAAATGCATACATAATATCCCATTAGAAAAATATCAAAAACATAGCATGTAAGCTCCATAAGTAAACTACATCCATGATCATCACATAAACATCACACATATAGGCCATAGTAACTGCATATAAAGTGTCATAAACATGTACATCGCATATAAACATAACAAGTAAAATGCATCCATGATCATCACATATACAACATACATGTACGTCAATCATAAGTTGCATCATCATATAAACAATAAAAATATCCAAGTGTATAATATTAGTGCATCATCCATGAGTCTAATCACAAAAGGGTGTATACATACATCAAAATAATAATACATGTCTTAGTCATTGTACAATAAAAAGTAATGTATACATATGTAGGCTACTCAAGAGCCATCAAAAACCTCTGTGTACAAAAAGTGCAAAAATTGTCCAAGTAGTAGGTACCCCTACTGTCGAGGGGCACTACTCCCAGTGTTGTCCCCTCCTCCACTGCAGCCTGACCTAGACTGATGTGGGCCCTGTTACCACCTGCCTAAACATTGAAGTTTCAAGCAATTAATTTTGCAGGAACCCTCCCAAAAAGTCCAAAAAAGTTCTAAGTCTTTGGGCCTCCTCATCATGTTTCAAATATAACCAGATATTTCAAAGGAGGGGGTGATATTTCAATATCAGGTGATATTCAATATCACCCTTGCCACCGAGGATCACCTCGATATTGCAATATGACGGTGACATCATTAGGATCAGTAGGGTGCATCATGTGGTCATAGATAAGATGTATGGTATCGGCAAAGTAGGAGGATCTTCCTCTGATGCATCAGGTTGTGCCGATGAGGATGATATTTTCTTATTGGGGTGATGTTTCTGATAAGGGTGATATTTCACATCAGGGTGATGTGAAATATCAGGGTGATTTTTCAAGGGAGGATTATCATGCAGGTGGTTCGCTGACGTTAGGGTGATATTGAACATCGAAGCATCATGCGGGGGGGATCATGATGAGGTTTATATTAGCGTCGTCAGGAGCAAAATCACCGACTATCATCTTCCAGTGTGGTCATGCATATAAAGTGTTCAAGAGGTTGCCACAGAGTGAATGTGGGATAATTTGTTCCCACATGATTTGAAGTATCAAGGTCATATTTCTTGGCGGGAAAATTTCTATGGTGCGCAGTCCACTACATTCCCAAGGCTGGGGGTTGGCATGCCATTAATGGTAGATGTTATAGGGTATGGGCAAGGCCATGGATAGATTAACCACCCAATTGAAGATGTGAATCCCCAGGCAACGGCGCAGGGGTCGAGACCTTCCTGTCTCCCCCTCTACTTGCTGCATTCAATTTTTGAGCACCATTTTCTCATGATGAACGATATCTGGTAGATTTTTTGAATTTTGTTGTGTAATTAATGTTGAGTGCAGTCCCCTACCGTATATAGCAGACTGTGTTGCTCATTTGTTGTGGTGGAAAAATTGGACAAATTTGGTGCTATGACACAATACAACTTCATTGGTGGCCCTATTCTTGATGTCTTGTGAGTTTATGAGTCTAATGTTGTATGTTTCATGCATAAATTCACTGGTTTCATGCTATTTTATATAAGAAATGCTCTGTGCATGTGTTTAATCATTTGTCTCCAAGTTGTGGGCATGTTTTCTTTTGAATCAAGATAGCTAAGGGTTGTTCAAGATTTAGGAATATAGTTTTTTCTGTATTGAATGTCTAATCTCCTACCTTTGTTCAAGGAACAAATTAAATGTTTCAGGTTAATCATTGAGAAGGTATGTTGCAGCAGGGATACCATTAGGAATGAATGACCAAACACCTAGTTTTTGGGAAGTATCTGTAAAGCAGGTACTAAACAAACCCCCCTTGAAATCTAGTCATTAGTATATGTTTATGTTGACTATTCACATGTGTATGTCTACTGACTCCGAGCCTAGGATAGGCACCAGTCTAGTCTTATATTGAGGTTACACCCCAGGTCTTAGTTTTACACCCAAACACCAAAAATCAAACTTAAAACTTCAAAACCAAACCATTAGGACTTTAGAAGTAGTTTAGGACCAAAATCCTTTGATTCACAACTGAACATAGGCCCAAAGCTAGCCCCTTTGTACTTATTCCACAGTTTTGGTCTACATGAAGGAGGATTTATCTTCTTTGTATCAACATCCCAGTTAGTCCATAAGCATATTTCATGGATGTTGAATGGGGAATAGCCCCCTTAGTTCTGCAGAGCCTAAAGAAGAAGAAGATATATTATAGAGTCTATCTCCTGTACTATTCGCCCCTGGCCTAGAAATCCTGTTGATCAATGATGGCTACCTTGTAGGGATGACTGGGAAACATCCAGTCAGATTGAGAAGCAACAGATCTGGCGACTCTGCTGGGGAACTCTGTGTAAGAATCTCTGGTTCAAAAGAAAATAATTCCTAGTTGTAGGTGGTGACTCCGAACAATCTCCTAACTGGTAAAGTAAAAATTTGTATGCAAGGGAGAAGATTCCTACGTAATCCTCTATCTAAAGAATTACCTAGAAAAATGATGTACAGGAAAAAGGAGATTGTCCCAGCCAGTCAAGATGGTTCCCCCAGCCCCAGAAAAAATGATAATATTCAAGATAATCCTAGATCTTCAGAGCAACAAGCACCTTATTTTTCAAATATAGAAGCTAAAATTCAAGATGTATATGAAAGACAACAAGGTGTCAATTTGAGAATGAGGTCAGAAGTGTTTCAAGAACGCCCCTTCTTAGATTCCCCTAACAGATTTGAAGAAGCAGAATCCCCAAGGGATGATGATAATAATCAAAATGGAATGAGACCATCCTCTTCTATGCCCAGAGATAAGGAACTAGCTGAAGAAATCAAGAGCCTGAACGCAAAGTTAGAATATTTGCAAGCAGTGAAAATTAGAGATGACATGAGACGGAAAGTGCAAGCCCTGAGAATTGCTCAGAATGATTCAGTTCCTACTCTTGAAAATACAAATGTGCTGAGAAACCAACATAGAAATGA
This sequence comes from Cunninghamia lanceolata, assembly GCA_027924645.1. Lineage (NCBI taxonomy): Eukaryota > Viridiplantae > Streptophyta > Pinopsida > Cupressales > Cupressaceae > Cunninghamia > Cunninghamia lanceolata. Next base: position 2,762,787 of record BSBN01000165.1, on the reverse strand, counting down.
AGTTCAAGATCAGCATAATGATCAAAGATAGAATGCAAATAATGCTAGAATACCATTAAATAATGTAAGAAATTAGAATGTTCACAGAAATGTCAATATTAACCAGTCTGGTAGCTAGCCCATGCAGCTAGACAAATTCAAGCAGCTTATTTTTGATGTTATTCCTGGTTACCTCAATCCCATTGACAAACATATAAGGCCACAGGTACCAAAATTTTTAGGAAATAATGTTGTGTCAGGTGAAGATCACTTGAAGGCTTTTCAGAATATCATGGACAACTTTGAAGTTGAGCATGAATATGTTTTCATGAAGTTGTTTATGTAGTCTTTGATTGATGAAGCTAGAGAATGGTATAGAGGTCTTCCTAACCGAAGTATCTCATCATGGGATGACTTCAGAAGGATTTTTAAAGAACAATATAGTGACAAAACTGACCCAAGTTTTTTCATAAATGAATTCACTGGTATCACTAAAGGATCAAATGAGCAGGTTGCTGATTTCAATGCTAGATTCACTAAGGTGTTAAACAAATTGCCACATCATCTGAGGCCTAATGAACCAATGTGCATAGTGTTGTATATAAATGCTTTTGATGCCAAATAAGCTTATGGATTAAGAGATAAGGGTCCTAAAAGCGTCACGGATGCTTTCAAAATTGCAACAAATATTGAAAACAATAGAAAAGCATCTGGTAAGACAAATAGAAGAGATGATGTGAAAATTCTGCAAAATCCAAACAACAAGTCTCAAAGTTTTCGAGGCAATGCATCTACTTCTGAGGATAAATTAGATAAATTGACAACTGTTGTTAAGGACTTAAGTTATAGACTTTCTAAAAATGAAAAAGGAATAGGTCCTGATAGGTAGGTTTACCAAAAGCAAGAAAAGAGACCATCATTATATGATATGCCATATAAGACTAATTGGCATAATGGTAAACCCATACTCCCAAACAGCAACACAAGTCAGAGGACTCAAAATGTTAGAGAAACACTTGACCCTTTGAAGAAGCCTGTAAATATTGTCGATGACACCCCATGGTGCATCATATGTCAAATGCCTCATTCATAGTCATAGTGCATGATTGCTCACTCTTTGTACGATAATGTTGTTGCCTATGATGAATGCAATGAGCCGCATTATATGTAGGATGATAATGTCAATATGTTGTCCACAGGCAGGGAATATCCTTCTCATGATGCTGATGCAGGTGCAAGTAATGAGATTCAGGTCTGCCAGCAGCCTTCCTATGATGAGGATGATGAAGACAACTATGCTTATGCTTAGGACTCACGTATATTTTTGTATAACCTAAGGAGACCTTCTGATGAAGAAATTAGAGCTTTCACAACTGCAGCAGCAGCTCAAGTCAAAAGCAATTATAACCTAAGGGGTAAATCTCAGGTAAATGATCCACGTCAGCCACATGACACTTTTGTGAGCTAGCTAGTGCACAGTCATAAAGGTACTGAATCACAAAAGAAACAATGGAGCACTAATAAGTAGAATTTTAAGCAAAAAATAGGTCATGATCCTCAAGGACCAGAGAATAGAATTCCTCAGGCTGAGGATCAAAATGAAAATTCCCAGATCAAAAATGACAATCAGCGGGTTGTAAAGATTAAAGATGGATCATCTCAGGATAAAAACAAAACTATGGATCAAGCTTCAACTGTTATATAAAATTATACTCCATTTGACATAACTCAAGTTCTATCCTAGATAAAGGTCTCTGTTCCATTGATGGAGTTGATGAAAGTTGAAGAGTTCAAAGATAAAGCACTATCCCTGATTTTAGGAGTGCCTTGCCAAACGAAGCCAAATGATGAACCTCAAGGTAAGAAACAAGCCTTATGTATTGATGAAGATGAAGCTCTTGAAGTATACCTGGGGATGACCATGACAAAGTGCCCTTCACAGGTTGAGCCATTCTATATCTCCCTTGTTATTAATGGGAAAACAATTAGGAATTGTATGCTTGATTCTGGAGCATCAACAAATATCATGCCTCTGGCTATTATGCAACAAGATGGATTTAAAATAGACAAGGCATGTGGAAAGTGCTATGCCATGGATGCTAGAGAGGTACCAGTCATTGGAATTATGAAGGATGTGGATTTCAAGTTAGCAGCATATCCAGAAAAAACATACAGAATGAACATAACAGTGGTTGATATAAAGCCACAATATGGTATGCTATTGTCAAGAAGATGGGTAGCATTGATTGGTGGCAGTATGGAATTAGACCTATCATATTCCATGATCCCAATGAATGGAAAAGATGTCAAACTGGTCAGAGAAGATAGGTCATCAGAAACAGTTGGGGGTCAAGATTCAAAAGAGCACATCTATTTTTTAGATACTGATTGTAAAAATTTCAGAGTTGTCTCAGGTGATCAAGGAGGTAAAAATAAAGATACTTGCATTCAAGAGGTTGACTTACGGGGTATATGGACCATGTATTTTGATGGAGCTTGTGCAAAAGAAGGCTCTGGTGTTGGAGTTGTGTTTTTGTCTCCAGCTGGTAAGCTTCTAAAATTCTTTTTCTTGTTGAAGTTTGCCTGCACAAATAATATTGCAGAGTATGAAGCTTTGTTACTAGGATTGAATATGGCTATGAAGCATGGAATTAAGATGTTCAAAGTGTTTGGAGATTCAGAGTTAATTGTTTCCAAGGTTAGAGATAAGTATGCTTCAAACAATAAGAGATTAAAACAATATAAACATGCTGTCTAGGATACAATTGAGTTGTTTGATGCATTTTCAATAAGTTGGATTGAAAGATCAAAGAATGTCATGGCAGTTTTTAATCTAATGTGGCCATAAGGCTAGATGATATAACTCTATCTAATGTTACAAATGTTGAGGTTAAAATCAGACCTGTAGTACCAGAAAATATATGCAGTTGGCAAGTGTTTGATGATGACAAGCATTTGTTGAGATTCCTGCACTTCATAGATGAATATGAAAATCAGGAGATTGATTTTCAAAACTTTGTGGAAGTTGTAGATGGAAAAGAGACTCTTTTGGGGAAGGAGGTAATTCAACTCAAAACAAATAAAACCCCCAGAGGGTTAGTTGCTTTAGAAGGAGCTTTTGACAATAGAGATCAGTTTATTAAGAAGGCATCTCCTACAAACAAGGATGGCTTGGAGGAGATAAACTTGGGGACATCTCATGCCCCCAAAAGGGTATATATTGGTAAACAGCTCAAACCACACATCAAGAACATGCTGATTGCATTGCTGAAGAAGTATAAGCATGTCTTTGCCTGGTCATATGAGGACCTGAAGGCTTATAGAGAAGATCTATTCCAGCATGAGATCCCTTTGAAGCCTGGGGCTAAGCCATTCAGGCAAAAATAGAGGCCAATTAACCCAACCTTAGCTCCAAAAATGTAGCAAGAGCTTGTAAAGCTTAGGGAGGCTGGAATAATTGTGCCAATTAGACATTCAACTAGGGTGTCTAATCTTGTCCTAGTTAGAAAAAAGAATGGTGACATCATAATTTGTGTTGATTTTAGAAATCTGAATGTATCCTCTTTGAAGGATAATTATCCACTGCCCAACATGGAGGCTATGTTACAGAAAGCGACTGGCTGTGAACTTTTATCCATGATGGATGGATTTTTAGGGTACAATCAAGTGAAGGTAAAAGAATCTAAACAATACAAGACTACCTTCACCACTCCATGGGTAACTTATGTTTATGTGAGAATGCCACTTAGACTGACAAATGCAGGTGCTACATTTCAGAGAGCTATGGATGTTGCTTTTGCAAGATTGATTGGTTCAATCTTGGTTGTATATCAGGATGATTTAATTGCCTATTAAAAAAGGGAGGAGCAACATTGCATGCACCTAGAACAGATTTTTATTAGAGCATTGGAATATGGCATTTCACTCAACACAAAGAAATGTGCTTTTGGGGTAGTGGAAGGAAAACTTTTGGGACACATTGTTTCCAAGGATGGAGTCAGGATAGATCATGAAAGGGTTGCTGCAATTGACAGGATTCAATTTCCTAAAATAGTAAAGGGCGTACAGTCCTCCTTTGGATAAATTAATTTTGTTAGAAGATTTGTTCCTAACTTTGCAGAGACTACAAGGAACATTTCTAAGATGCTGAAGAAGGGTGAGATTATCAAGTGGGAAGGTGAAGTAATTGAATCATTTCAGAATATCAAAGAAGCTATAAAGATGGCTCCTGTATTGAAATCTCCTAATTTTTCTAAGACATTTCAATTGTTTTCATTTGCTTATTTCCATACTGTTGCTACATGTTTAGTACAGAAAAATAAAGATGGTTTTGAACAACCTATTGCCTTCTTTAGCATGTCATTACAGGTAGCTGAATTGAAGTATGATATCATGGAGAAACAGGCATATGCATTAGTTAGAGCAGTCAAGAGCTTCAGGCCATATTTAGTAGGCTCTCAGATAGTTGCATATGTGCCCCATGCAGCAGTTAAAGATATTTTTACTCAGCAGGAGGTAACTGGAAGAAGGTGCAGATGGATAAATAAACTACAAGAATTCAACATAGAGATACAGATCACAAAGCTAGTAAGGGGACAAGGTTTGGCAAAGATAATGACAGAATCAAATCTAGAAGCATACCAAGTGAATGTAGTTTAGAATGAAATTGTTAATGTGTCAAAACTTGAATGGTATAAGGACATTGTATATTACTTATAGAATTTGAATTGTCCTTCCCACTTCAGTGATAGTCAGAAAAGGACATTGAAGTTACATGCGATCAAATATATAATTCTTCAAGGAGAGCTGTATTAGAAGGATCCTAAAGGTGTCCTACTGAGACGTGTGGATGGAAATCAGGCTACTGATATTTTAAATGATCTACACAAAAGAATGTGTGGTGGATATTACACTGCCAAGACAACAGCCCACAAAATTCTTAGAGTAGGATATTGGTGGCCAACTCTTTTCTTGGATGCACAAAAGTTGGCAAGAAAATGTGACTGTTATCAAAGGTTCTCAGGAAAATTGAAGTGTGAAGGTGCATTGCCCCTTAGAACTGTAACTGTGGAGACACCATTTCAGAAATGGGGAATTGATTTTATAGGGGAAATCTCAAAAAAATCAAGTGGAGGACATAGTTGGATTATGGTTGCTACTGATTATTTTACCAAATGGGTTGAATCCATTCCAACTAAGAAAGCTACAAGCAGGGTGGTGATGGATTTTATTTTGGAGCACATTATTATCAAATTTGGAGTGCCAGCTATAATTGTCATGGACAATGCCATGTGCTTTAGATCTAGTGAATTTGTTGATTTTTGTAATAAATATGGGATCAATCTATCATATGCATCACCATACCATCCATAGGGAAATGGTCAAGCAGAGTCAAGCAACAAGAGCCTCATGAAAATCATTAAAAGGATGATGGATAAGAGCAAAAGGGCATGGGATTCAAAGTTAAAGATGGCACTATGGGCCAACCGGATGATAGTGAAGGAATCAATTGGAAGGTCACCTTTTGAGTTATTGTATGGTGCTCCAACTAAGTTACCTGTGAATAACCTTTTGCTAGTCTATAGATTTACATAGGAAAATGATACAGAGGTGGAGGACTTAATGATTGAAAGGATAAATTAGCTAGTTGTATTGGATGAAAGCAGAAGAGAGGCACATGTGACAAATATCAAGAAACAATAGAAGATGAAATATTTGTTTGATAAAAGGGCTACAGAAAGGAAGTTTCAAATAAGTGACTTGGTCCTTGTGTGGAATGCAAAGAGCCAAGGTAAGGGTAAGCATAATAAATTTGATCCATTATAGATGGGTCCATATCAAATTAGCAATATTCATGGAGAAAATTCCTACTTCCTTCAGGCCCTAAGTGGTGAATTACTAGAACTACCAGTACACGGTCAGTTCCTAAAGCCTTATTTTTCATAAGTGATCATCCTCTGTGCACATTTATAAATTAGGTGTAAATAGTCTATGTGTGCCCTTTGTGGTCGGTGTTGTTTTGCATTTTGTGTTATGCCTGGTCTAGCCTGAAGTGGTGTAGTTCTCATTGCAGCCTTGTGCCTACACATCCCCAATCAGAGCCAATGTTACTACCTGCCTAAACATTGAAGTTTCAAGCAATTAATTTTGTAGGCACCCTCCCAAAAAGTCCAAAAAAGTTCTAAGTTTTTGGGCCTCCTCATCATGTTTCAAATATAACTGGATATTCTGACAGAGGGGGTGATATTTCAATATCGGGTGATATTTAATATCACCCTTGCCGTCGAGGATCACCCTGATATTACAATATGACAGTGACGTCATCAGGATCAGTAGGGTGCATCATGTGGTCATTGGTAAGACGTATGGTATTGGCAAAGCAGGAGGATCTTCCTCTAATGCATCAGGTTGTGCCAATGAGGGTGATATTTTCTTATCGGGGTGATGTTTCCAATAAGCATGATATTTCACATTAGGGTGATGTGAAATATCGAGGTGATTTTTCAAGGGAGGATTATCATGCAGGTGGTTCGCTAATGTCAAGGTGATATTAAACATCAAAGCATCATGCGGGGGGGATCATGATGAGGTTTATATCAGTGTCGTTAGGAGAAAAATCACCGACTATCATCTTCCGGTGTGGTCATGCATATAAAGTGTTCAGGAGGTCACCGCGGGGTGAATGTGGGATAATTTGTTCCCACATGATTTGAAGTATCAGGGTCATATTTCTTGGTGGGAAAATTTCTATGGCACACAGTCCACTGCATTCCCAAGGCCGCAGGTTGGTACGCCATTAATGGCAGATGTTATAGGGTATGGGTGAGGCCATGGACGGATCAACCACCCGATTGAAGATGTGAATCCCCAAGCGACGGTGCAGGGCTCTAGACCTTCTTGTCTCCCCCTCTACCTGCTGCATTCAATTTTTGAGCGCCATTTTCTCATGATGAACAGTATCTAGCAGATTTTTTGAATTTTGCTATGTAATTAATGTTGAGTGCACTCCCCTACTGTATATAGCATCCTGTGTTGCTCATTTGTTGTGGTGGAAAAATTGGACAAATTTTGGTGTTGTGACACAATACAACTTCATTGGTGGCCCTGTTCTTGATGTTTTGTAAGTTTATGAGTCTCATGTTGTATGCTTCATGCATAAATTCACTGGTTTCATGTTGTTTTATATGAGAAATGCTCTGTGCATGTGTTTAATCATTTATCTCCAAGCTGTGGGCATGTTTTCTTTTGAATCAAGATAGCTAAGGGTTGTTCAAGATTCAGGAATATAGTTTTTTCTATATTGAATGTTTAATCTCCTACCTTTGTTCAAGGAACAAATTAAATGTTTCAGGTTAATCATTGAGAAGGTATGTTGCAGCAGGGATACCATTAAGAATAAATGACTAAACACCTAGTTTTTGGGAAGTATCTGTAAGGCAAGTACTAAACCAACCCCCCTTGAAATCTAGTCATTGGTATATGTTTATGCTCACTATTCACATGTGTATGTCTACTAACTCCGAGCCCAGGATAGGCAATAGTCTAGTCTTATATTAAGGTTACACCCCAAGTCCTAGTTTTACACCCAAACACCAAAAATTAAACTTAAAACTTCAAAACCAAACCATTAAGACTTTAGAAGTAGTTTAGGACCAAAATCCTCTGATTCACAACTGAACATAGGCCCAAAGCTAGCCCCTTTGTACTTATTCCACAGTTTTGGTCTACATGAAGGAGGATTTATCTTCTTTGTATCAACATCCCAATTAGTCCATAAGCATATTTCATGGATGTTGAATAGGGAATACCCCCCTTGGTTCTGCAGAGCCTAAAGAAGAAGATGAGATATTATAGAGTCTATCTCCTATACTATTGGCCCCTGACCTAGAAATCCTATTGATCAATGATGGCTACCTTGTAGGGATGACTGGGAAACATCCAGTTAGATTGAGATTGAGAAGCAACAGGCCCATCACTAACACTCCTGACTATTATCCACCTGCCCTCTAAGAAGCCACTTACTAACTCCTATAGATCGGTGCCCACTAATTTGCTAGCACCACCCCATGGTATAAACCCCTATAGTACTGCATCTGAACCTGCACTCTACCCAACTCACCCTGAATCTGTGCAACCTGGGTCTGTAGCTGTGTCACCAGAGCTTGGACCTATGTCACCTGTGTCACCAGAAATGTTGCAGCCTCGTCAGTACCCATAGCGGCTATGGCTGTGTCTCTCTCTATTGTCAAGGCACATACCCTAGGCAGTGTTGTGTCCTGCTCTATAGTAAGACTAGCTACAACACCTACATCTACCTCTTGACAAGACTCCACAGCTCTTAGCTACACTCTAACCATCCTCAGTTGGCCCTGTAGCATAGTAACTACCACCACATGTGCCTACTACTATGGGTGATGTGTCCCCTGAACCCACGGTCCCTATGGGGCTGCCACTTGCTAAACCTGTGGTCCCTGTGGGGCCACTACCTGTGGAATCTGTTGAGGTGGAATCTGCTACTATACCACCTACTGAAGTGGAACTTTCTGTAGCACCTATTGTGGTACCTGATGTGTCTCTTGCTAGGGTGGGGTCTCCCCCACTCTCTGGCACTACCTCTATCTGTCATCACCTCCACCACCTCCTCCACCATCTCTGCCATCTCCTTGGCCTCTGCAGTCTCTTCCTCCTCCCCCTCCATCTACCTCGATCACCCTCCTCCTCAGACTCCACCTCCTCGAGACATGGAACTAACTCTCCTAATTCTAAATATTTGGGCAATGGGTGGGCTGTGAACAAATCCTCATAGTCACATGTCATGCCTACGTCCACTATCTCCATCCTCATCAGCCATGCCTGATAAGGTATCTATAGAAAGTTTGTCCTAGCCTCCTCATAGGAAGCCATAGGTCCCCACCATCGCTGCTCTGCATAGGTCCTCGCAAACAAAGCCTACCCCTGGGGCATACCCTGAGTCCTCCTAAATACTTCAGCACTTGAGTGACTATGTGTCTCTCCAAAATGTGTGGTGTCTTATCGATCAGCCATCATGTCTAAAAAACATAAGGCAGCTCATCGACCTCATCATCCCAGACCTCACAATCTATGTAAGGTCACCAAACCACTACATCCGCATTATCTAAATGATGTCACCAGTACTTTAGCTTCCCCAGCCTATGATGGGAAACTACGCCTGCATATCCATAAGAGTAGGGCTCTCCTGGCTATCTAGAAAAAGTGCAAATAGGTCGTGTAACCGCAATGTTCTCCCATGCCCAGAATTGCAACAATGAAACTCATGGCAACAAGTTGGCTGCTCCACGGTAAATCACCTGGTGCATGTCGTGATAAAGGTGTGCAAGAACACAGACTCCCCAAGCAAATTGGGTGCCTCAGTAAGCATTTGTTCAAGTGTCTGTCCCCAGCCAATCGGGAACCCATGAGATTGCCTATCGAGGCATACAACACCCCTGGTCAACCCAGCCACAATCCCTAGGAAGTAGTCATAATAATCATACATGTCTTGCCAAGAGATCAATGGCCCTTGAAGCCCAAGATCATCGAATACCCACCTGCACTTAGCTAATCTAGCATTGTGCTGAGAGTCATACTCCACCAGCTCACCTATTATCGATAGGTGTAGTATCTTATAAACGTCCTCTAGTGTCACTATCATCTCGTCAGTGGGGAGGTGGAAGGTCCCATCCTCATAGTGGTAGTGCTCCACCAAAGCAGTCAAGAAACTGAGGTTTGCACGAACCTTAGGCATGAAACACACATAATCCAAACTGAGAGCACCGAGCACTATCTGATCTACCTCTATCAGCATATACCACCGTAGTAGCATCACAAGGAACTGCTCCCATGACATAAGTGTATCTGAAATATCCTCCTGCAATCAAGCAAAAGCAATGCGTCAACCATAACTGTATCAAAGCAAACCTACTCAACTATCAAACCTATCAAACTCACTTACTTAGCATATCAAATTGATCAAAATAAGCATATCATCTCTTGTCTAGATTCTATCAATCTTGGAGATCACTTATCGATTGTCACATTGATCAGGATGCCAATCGAGTTAATTTCACTAAGTAACTGACTATCCTAAGGCAAATGTACCATTATAGGTGGCAAATGTACCTTTTCAGAGAAAATGCGTCGATCCAGGACATATGCATTGAATCTTTGAGCATATACGGAACTCTAGAGCACATGCGCATCAATAACTAATGTATGTGCATATAAAGCATATGTACAGCTAGGAATCACACATGTGCAACTTCTTAATGGATGTGTGGACTCAGTAAACAAATGCGCATTAAGGATAAATGTGCCAACTCATGACTCAACTGTGATGAATTGGAATAGAAGCGTCGTTTAGGAGAACAAATGCGCTAAAGCACAGAATGGCACATTCATTCAGGTAAATTTTCCTAACATTTATTAGGCTAATAAATGACCCTAAGCTAAAAATTTTGATGTATGTACCAGGCATCCTACCTCTGCTAGCTGTCTAAACCATTGGACCCTCTCAAATTGGTGCTCCTCATGTGGAAGATCCATCACTATCCTTACTGCTCTAGCTCCTGTGCTCTGTAAACTCTCCTAGAAGCTCTCACCAAATGACAAGTGTACAAATGACTAGGTTTGTGGACCTTGCTTCTATATATAGACATGCAACCCTAACCACCTATGTGGTGACCCTGCCTATTATCTATATCCTTTCTCTACCATTTCTCCAACCCGTTACCTGTTTTCTTCACCCTAACCTAATTGTTCAACCTTCTTCATCATGAGATTGTCTGTCTCACATCCATTAGTATTTTCTTCCCGTCCAATCTCCTGAGGGGGTATCCTGTCGTCGTAACCTATACCAGGGGCAAACTAGGGCATGTATCATTATCATAAAATCTTATTCTTTGAAACAATGTGATGAAACACATTGTATCAAAGAGGGGCAAAATGTATACACCTAAAAATGACATGACTCTGTCTAAATAAATATTCTTAATATATATTTCATCTTAATATTCCTCTATCAGTAAATAAATAAAGCAATTTATTTATTTTCTTCATATTCCTCCCAAAAATTAAATAAAATCACTTATTTAATTAGCTTCATCAAATTCTTCTAAATCCTCTTATCTACAATTAAATAATTCTACATTATTTAATTAAATCAAATTATTCTTCCAAATTTAAATAAATCAATCAAATTTATTTAAATTATCTCAATCTCTAAAAAATAAAATATAATCAAATATTTTATTTATTCTTCCAAATCATGCACAAACAATTAAGTAAATTATTTATTTAATTTGCTTTCTTATCTTCTAAATTCCTCAAAAAATCTTCCAAATCTTCTAAAAATAAATCTTATTCTTCATGCATGCAAAATTAAATAATTTATTATTTAATTTCTCTCAAATCATGCAAAAAGAAAATCACAAGTTGAGTTAGTTGATTTAATCAATCTTTTTTTTATCAACAACTCTTAAATTATAAGAAAGCATTCTAATTTATGAAATCAAATCTTATCTTTATCAAGAAAGCAATTAACTCAAGCAAAGAAATTTTTTGTGTGACACTTGTCTTCTTCCTATTTACGCACATCCACTCAAATGTTCTCAACCATTGATCTTCTTATTTCTTCTACATCGTCAATCTTCCTTCTCTCAGGTCTATAAAGACAACCCCTATTCCTCCATTTCAAGGATCAAAACTTTTAGTAAACTTAGTTTGCAGAATTCACAGTGCGCCTTTGTCACCCACACCATTCCATAGCTTGTGATCACCATTTTTATTGTATTGAAGATCCTCTTCATTACAAGAACTATCATAGCCATTTCTCTAGTGTCATCTTGAAGAACAAAGCAAGGAAGTGTGCTTTCTGAGGGCTTCATTCACATGAAAGATCAATTAAGATTAGGCGACCAATGGAAGCTATGAAGTAACAAGGTTTGTGAGGTATTGTTCTTTGTTTTGAATCTTGTTTATTTCCATTTTCATTGAGTTATTGGGTTATTATTGATTATTGATATTATCCACATTTTCCCAATACAATTTTAACTCTAGCTCTTTTATCAAACCATCTTTTTACTACTGCTTGATGTTTGGCAAACCTATCTATGGATTGATTCCTTTTTTCTTCTAGGTGTAGCAATTAAACTAATGTAGCTTCTCTCTGATCATCAAAACCTAAGTACTCATTCGCAAACTTCTAGATTGGGATTCTCAAATTAACAATCAAAATTGTATCTATGCCATAGACCAAGTGGTATGGTGAATTTCCCAATGCTAATTTAACTTTTGGTCTATCAACCCACAAAGCATACTTGAATAAGGTATTCCATTCCCTAGGGTTCTTAGCAATCAAATTTTTAATGATATCTACCAAAATTTTGTTAGTGGATTCTACTAACCCGTTACCCCATGGATAATAATTTGATGAAAATTTCAAAACAATGCCATATTCAAATGCCCAATTTAAAAATTTTAAAGAAGAAAATGCAAGACCATTGTCACATACCAGTGCATAGGGTTCTTTGAATCTGGTTATAATATTTTCCTCTAGAAATTTTATGACAACCTCAGTGGTAGATAACTTACAGTAGGTAGCCTCGGTCCATCTAGTGCAATAGTCTGTCACTGTGAGGATGAATTTGTGTCTAGCAGAAGATGAAGGGTTAATGACTCCAATGAAATCTAGACCCCATTGTGTGAATGGTCTAGTTTCTATCACAGGTTGTAGAGGATGAGTCATATTTCTTCCCCTATCAATAGTAGTTTGACATATATGGCAGCATATGTTATGCTCTTCAGTATCTTTAAACATGGTAGGCTAGTAGTACACCACCCTCAAAATCTTATGTGTGATATCTAAATGAGACTCGTGAGCTATCCCACATTTATCATGTAATTCCAACATCACATTATCATCTTACTCTCTATTTAAACATCTCAGATATATCCCATCATGATTCTTTTTGAACAATATACCTCCCTAGATCATATATTTTTGAGCTTTTAACCCTAGTGCCCTTCTCTAAGAAGACTTCATTTGGCTAGGATATTTTCCTAATATTATGAATGAATTAAGATCAACATACCATCCATTTGTAGTATTGGTAGTCACGAGATATTGTTGGTGAACAATCTTGGGATCGGTATTAGCTATAGTTTGAACTAGATCCTAACCTCTCACCAATTTCATTGGAATGATTTACAAATCAAATTCTTGTAACACAGGGATCCATTTTGCTCTTTTGGCCCCTGGCTTGTTTTGCATTAGCATCATCTTTACTGTAGCATCAGGCATGATATCTTTAACTTGACTCCTTAAAATATAATGCTTGAGTTTCTTTACAGCCTTCACTAAGGCAAAAGACTGTCTTTCAGTATCCAAGTATTTTAACTTTACACCTTTAAGGGGAGCACTCATAAACACTATTAGTTTTTCTTCATTCTCCCCACTCTTTTGTGTTAAGGCCGTTGTACATGAGTGTTCAAATGCAAAAGAATAAATAAAAAATGGTTTAGTATAATCTAGGTTAGTCAATACTAGAGCATTGACAATAGCTTCTTTTATATCTTTAAATGCTGCTCTGGCCACTGGTGTCCATTCTATCTATGTATCTTTCTTGAGCATAATATTCAAAGGATGTACTATCTCTATAAAACTAGTCATAAATTTTCTCACAAAGTTTATCTTACCAAACAATGACTTCAGTTCCTTCTTACTGGTAAGAAACTATGGTTTATTAATCCCTTCCACTCTATCTGGATCAATGTAAATACCATTTTTCAGAAATAATATGTCCTAACAATTTACCTTCTGTCACCCCAAAGACACATTTCTTTGGTTTCAGAGATATACCATAGTTTTCACATCTCTGCAATACTTTCCTCAAATCATCTGCATGGTTAGATATCTCCTTAGAAAAAATTGGTAGATCATCCATATAAATCACTATGCATTTACCTACTAATCCTCAAAAAGCAATATCCGTGGCTCTTTGGAATGTAACCCCTACATTGATTAAACCAAATGGCATTCTCCTATAAGCATAATTACCCCATTTACATGTGAAAGTGGTTTTTAATCTATCTTCTTTATCTACCAAGACTTGATTATAACTAGAAAATCCATCTAGGAAGGACATCATCTTGGCACCATTGACTGCCTAAAAAACTTCATCTAAAGGTGGTAAAGGATAATTATCCTTTTCTGAAGCCTTATTAAGGTTCATGAAGTCTACACAAAGTTTGATATTTCCATTCTTCTTCCTCACATGCACTAAGTTAGCTACCCAAGTGGAATGTCTCACCAGAAAAATTATCATTGCAGATAACAATTTCTTGACCTCTTCAAAGATCAAATGTTCTAAAATGCCGTTCACTGGTATTTGTTTCTATCTAAATGACTTTACTCCTAGTCTCAAATGAATCATGTGGGTTATGATAGATGTATCATATGTTTTGAGGTCCTCATATGTCCACGCAATCACATGTTTATAAGCTTTTAACACAACAATTATATCATCTCTTAACTCAGTGGGGCAAGTCTTACCAATTAATACATTTGAGGATCCTTATCAGTGCCTAAGTTGAAAGGCTCACATTTATCGCCTTCTATTTTAGGAATGTTTTTTTGTCTGACAACTCCATCAAAATCAAAGATCTTATCTAGCTCAATGACTCCTTTTGGTAAGGAATTGCTTTTTAGGTCAACGATATCTTCTTCATCCCAAGATATTTCTAGTCTATCATGTTCATCAATTATCTGAGCTTTAAAAACATCATGACTTGTTATAAAATCAATGATCTGTTGGTCACCTTCAAATACTTGAAAATTAGTTACATTATTAGGTATACTAGGAATGGACACTAGTTCTACTGCAAATTTCTTCAATCTTGACAAGGATAATGGTTCAAGAGTGCTAGCTATGACTACTAAAGCATCTGTACATTGATTAAACTCTCTAGGAATGTGTATAATATTGAAAGCATCAAAAGACTCTATCAAATCCCAGACCCTATGTCTATAACTCACCATCTTCTAAAAATTACAAGTGTATAATTTTTTGACTTGCCTGACTACCAATTCAGAATCAAATGAAACATGAAGGACTCTCACTTTCTTCTTGATAGCCATTACTAATCCATGCACTAATGCCTCATATTCTGCTACATTGTTAGTACATGGAAATTGTGATCTGTAAGATGCCAAAAATGACTTACCATCAGGATCAATAAGTTCTATACTAGCCCCTACTCCCTGTTCAGATTTTGATCTGTCACACTTTAAAATCCACATGTTATTCCTTTTACGGAATAGATCTTTTGTTTTTATAGGAAGTACCTTAGGCTTTGTAATAGCATGTATATTCTCATGCACTTTTGTTTGACATATAGGTACTATGACATTTTCTACAAGCCTACGTGTGATCAAATGTTTATCAATTGTTGATTTTGTAGAATCAATTGAATCCTTTGGTATGGCACTAGCATCATTATATAACCATAACCTATGACTATCAACAACAAGTCTACTATCTTGGTTTTCACTTTGTGTCATGCATTTTCTATGTTGATACTCAATTATTTCTCTACATATCCCACAATCTTCCTCAAAATGTGTAGTTTTGTGAATTTTGCACCATCCCTTGCATAAAACATCCTGAATAACAGTCCCTTGTTGAATGCATTTATGAATTCCCTCCTTCATGATTTAGTTGAAACTTCTCACAGTGTTTTCTTCTTCATCAAAAGAATCAAAATCAGACTCAATGAGTACATTAGTTCCCTTGTTTATAGGTCTTGTCTCAAAATCAAAAGTTAGGATTTCCTCTATTTGGACTCCCCTATTAGAGACTCTATACACACTAGGTTCTATTGTAGCATAAAATACTTCATTTGTTTTATTTTACTAAGTTATCATATGTTTCATCTTTGTCTTTTCTTCAATCCTAATTTGATTAGGAATGTCTCTCCATGGTAACCACATGTGTGAAAAGTTTGTTGCCATATATCCATTTAGGGTCTTAGACCAATCTCTACTTAACAACATTTCATAATTCACAAGAATATCCACTACCTGAATGTTAATATACTTTGTGACTTTAGGACCTGTAGCTAATTGCATCTAAATATGCATCAACTCTCCTACAACATTTACTTTAGATTTGTCTAGTTGAGTTATAACCTTAACTAACTTTGTAGGGTTGAGTCCTAAAGTTTTACATACTCCTAATGGCATGACATTGGGAGAAGCATCAAAATACACCATACAATTATGCAAGTTTTTTCGAAAAATTCTTAAGGTTAACAAGCAAGGAGGAGACTCTTTCTTGTTTGTATACAAAACTACATTAGTACTTGTGGGCTGCTCAGTACCTTTGGTCTTATCCTTAGTTTGTATGTCTTTATTGTGATTAACTGGACCTATTGAATCTTATCTAGGACTTGATTCATCTAAAGACTTCATGAAAGTAGTTCCGACTCCTAGACTTCTCAAAAATTCATACAAAGGTACATTAACTTTTATCTTCCTAATCTCTTCAGATAAATAGCTCATCAATTTAGAAGTATCATTAGGTTTTGATTTACCTACCTGAATTTTCTATGAAGTTCAAGTACTAGCACCCTGATGATTTTCTTTAGGAGGTAAAGGATTGTTACTTGATTGCAAATCAGGTGACATATTGAAATTGTTTAGAGGTGCAGAAGTAGTGAAAGGACCTCTAGGCCTATTATTACTTCTCAAGTTGTAAGTATAATTATTCTAAGACTATTGAAATGCTAGAACTTCATCCACCTCAACTAGCACTTCATTCTTAATTTCAAAAGGAAATTGAAAGGTATCCAATACAAGAGCTGACTCTGGATACTGACCTTCATGATAATATGACTCATCTTCTTCTATCTAATCATATTCTTCTTTTGATGAGAAGGTAAAACTTTCCAGAACCATGGCTAACTCGTACCCTAAAGGTACTATCTCATTTCCTTTAGGAATCAAGAACTCTGAGGTGGGGCTCTGTACCTCAACTTTGAATATGCTCACTACCAAGTGAAACTATGGACAATCAAGTTCAACATGAGCACTCGTATTATGGATTCTACACCAATTCTTAAGAGCTACATCTGCTACTTGTATCCTAGCAGACTATTTAGATTCCTGATTGTTTGAATCCTCAAATGGAGAAGCCAAAGTACCATTATTTGGCCTTATATTCCAAATTCTAGGAGACTTAGACTGATTTGAGTTTCTATTATCATTTCCATCAGCCTTATTGTCTCCATTGTGACCTCTATTCTGAGTCCATGTCCTTGGCTTTGATGAGTATTATTATGAGGATTTTTACCATAGAAACTATTATTCCTCAACTGAGTCACTTCAGTGGTTAACCTTCTCAAATGAGTAGTAATTTCCTTTAACTCATCTTTGTCCTCTTGTGCCTTTGTTACATATGTATCCTAGAGAGCTTGGAAGAATGACTAGCCATTGAATTGGTTATCATTGGCAACATTGCCTATGTATGGAACTATAGCACGAGTAGGAACTGGATTGTATACTGGTGTATGAGTAGGAACTACATTGTACATTGGAGTATGATGCATCAAAGCAACATTCAACTATTGCATTTGATTGGGAACTGTGGCTTCTCCAAGACTCACTAGCAGTTTGCCACATCTCCTAGTTTACTTTCATACCTTCTTTGAATGCTTGAGATAAAATTTCCCCTACAGGTATCTACCTCTTAACAAACATGGTAGTTAATTGATCCAAAGCAGCATAATACATTTATAATATTACATCATTAGTTATAGTATATGGAGCAACTAATATTGAATAAGCCTTTTGAAAATGATCATTGAAAGCAGTTATGAATTCTCCTTCATTTCTTTTTATCTCTGCTAACCTATGATACAATGATGCTGGCTCTATTGGAATTCTAAACCTAGACAGGAATACTTCCTCCAAAATTGCCCAACTTGTGATGTGGTTATTAGGCAAATTGACATACCATCTATATAGTAGGTTCAGTTAAGGTGAAAGGAAACAACCTACATACCACATCCCCATGTGCTATCTTTGCCCTAAAGCAAGTTTCTTTGAAGATCCTTATGTGATCTTCTGCATCCTGATGCAACTGGAATTTTGGACATATCTTGTCCAAATTCTTTGGCATGTCATGATATGCTGCAAAGGTTATAGGTGATTCCATGTTAAAAAATGCCATGACTGGATCTTTAGGTGGATTTAAACCAAATTTTGGCTGATTCTGAGGATTTAAACCAAAATTCAACGGTTTGAATATAGACACATTAGGACTTACTATATTAGGTATAACCAAAGGTGAACTTGGACTCGAAGGAGTATGAGATGAAATCCCTACCTAAAAGATCCTAAGACTTGAGATTAAGGGATTATTTATACCTTTTCATTGTTTGTCAGATAATTGTATAAAAATATCTCTTGGATTTGACCTAGACTTGGTTGTCCGACCAGTGTTATTACCCAATTTGCACTAAGCTTACTTTAAATTGTATCAGGCCTTCCTTCTAGTGCCAAAAACTATTGATGATGATGTTAGTCAAAACAACAAGAGATAAAATTGACAAAGGACATTGTCTTATCTTGAAGATATGAAGAATATTTAGAAAATAGTTCTCAATTCCAAGTCTACAGTAATCAGGTCATGATTGTGTTGGACTCACTTAAGGTTCAATGTGAAGTTGTTTGTTTAAGGGGCCTTACATGATTTAAATGTTCATTACTGGCAATTGTCACTTGTTCTTTACAAATCACCTCAAATACTTCTAAAGATGTCAATTTGTTGTGAATATTTATAACTTTCAATTCAAACTTTACATAAATTTCACAAAAATAGACTTCATATTTCAAACTTTATGAAAATCCTTAAAGATCTTTAGCATTTCCATGTATTTACCAGAATCTTTAACAATTTCCTTTAGATGACTACATTTTAGCTATTTATTTGAACTATTGGTAAAGAAAGATAAAAGATAAGGTTTAGAAACATGATCTCAAATAAATATGATGCTCTGCTACTCACATCGACAAATCCTGATAATTTTGGACAATTCAGAAACACATAAACTCTTATATGCTAATCTAGATCATTTCACAAATTAGCATATAGAATTGCAATCTTCAAGGAAATATATCAAAAGAATATATAAATTGAATAACACTTTAGAATAGATGCAGAAATTCAATGTCTGTATTTACTGTTATATGCTAGTCATTTCACATTTACAATATTTCATGACTTTAACTTTCTAAATACCTCAACAAAATCACCAGAACTTATAGACATTTTTATAGATATAGAAAGGAAACAGGATGTTCTGCATATTCTTTGCTACAAGCATAGGCAAAATGCTAACTCCACTCACTATGCTCAAAGTATTTTCCACAAATCACTTCTCTTGCAAATTCTCTAGTAACTTTTCTATATCAACTGTGTGTTTTAAAATATGACTATCAAAGATCTTTATATAGACTACGATCCCCCTGTTATGGTTACACAATTACCAATGGTCCAGTAATGCCAGCTGTCACTCCCAAAATATCTTAGAAGAATATTCCTTTCTAAGTGCAAAGATGCCTTTTAGAATCTTTTGAAATATTTGACTTTACTTTGACCATTCACTAGTACAAAATCACAAAGTACAATATGAAACAAATAGTGAACAAGCACCCTAATCACTATCCCTAGCATCCTCTATCTGCATATCACCCTTATTCTTACTCATGTAATGTGTAAATCTTTCAGTTATGGTAGAAATGGATGCATGGCTTGTTCCTTGACAAGCATCCTAGGTGTACTACTACATCTCCACACTTGTCTTCAATATTTATATTCTATTTTCTCTATCTTCTTTTCTCTTATGATACTTCCTAATCTTGGCACTCAATTCCATCATCCTTTCCATTACTTCTTCATCTAATTGGTTCATAGGATCTTTGATGCATGGTTGGAAGCGGTCCCTAACTTCCTTTATAGCTGTGTGTACATCAAATACCTAAACCTGAGGACATGGATGCTTAACTAGATGTTCAACTATCTTTACATGTTTCTTTAAAAAACCTTGAACAATCCTCTCTAATTCCTGCACATTAACAAGACATGGTCTAAGTATACCCTCTTCAAACTTTAGCTCCATCTTCATTTTAGGGATTTGAAACACAACTTGTAGAGTTATGACACCCTCATTTACTAAGGACTATGTATGTCCTTCTAAAGCATTAAGTTTCTTCAACTCATCCCTAGTTTTCTTTATTCTTTCTTGGCATCTATGTACTATGTTAGCACAATTATTCCTCTCATTCAATGTAACATTCCAATTGCTAATTACAATTTTTATTACTTCCTCTCCTTTATGAATAAATGCCTTGACAAAGTCCTCTAGCATGTTAGCTTCATGCATCTTATTTTCTATTTCCCCAATCTGTTCTTTAGATAAAATAGTCAAATAAGAGGATAACTCTGGTATACTTTGTGCAAAATCAAATATCCCTTGAATGAATTGTTGATACTGGGCAATTTTTCCCTTTAAATCTTTCATTTTTTGCTTATCTCTTCTCATTCTTTTGGTAGTGAATTTAGTCATTTCTTGTAATTCTTCAATATGTTGTTCTCAGTTCACATGGCCAATACCCATACTAATAACATTGTATTCTTCAACACTTATTTATCCTTTTTTCATTATCATCTTGATGGATTACCATTTGTACAGTTCTAGCACTAGAGGGATTCCTCCTTAGGGCTAACATGGTTCTAGCCTTCCTTTTGCCTCTCTTTACAGCCTCATTAGTAAACAAAATTTTAATATCAATCGGTACCACTTGGATTGCTGACCCTTGTCTTACTTCAGATCCTAGCCAAGATGGCACCTCTTTATCAAGATTTGCATATGCAGCTTTCTCATTAACTACCTCCTCCTGAGTCCCTTCTGTGATTACTTCTTCTTGTTCTTGCTCCTGTTGTTGCTCATGCTGCTATTGTGGGGGAAACTGTTGAGGAAGTGGTTGTTGTCCCTGTTGGACATTCTCTACATTATGTTGTTCTCCACCATGGGGTACTTCGGGATTAGAAACCTCAAGTGGTGTATCTTGTCTTTCATCATCTCCTTGTTCCTCCATCCTATCTGTAGACATATTTTCCTGATTAACCTCTCCTTGAATAACTTGTACCTTTCCCATGTCGACAATCTCTTTTTCTTCTGCTTCATTTCTCAGTATCTCTTTAGTAGATTCTTTAACTTCTTAAATAATGTTTTTTGGCACTAAGTTCTCAAAAGGATAAATTATTTTAATATTTTGTATTGATGGGGTAACAATCTATTATGATAGTCTGGTATCCAATACTCCTAGCATAAGAGATGACTTAGGTATTTGCCTATCTTCTTCTTCACTACTGATCTCAAAGCTGTCATCACTACCTTCATCTTCACCTAAGTCCTCTTCATCATCTTCCACATCTTCAATTTTATCTACATCCACTACCTCTACATTTTCCTTAGTGGATGCTTGGACCTTGGATGTCTTTTATATCATCTCTTCGGTCATTTCTTGTTTGACTAGTATAAATCCATTTATTTTCTCTTGTTGGATTTTTTATATAACTATGGGTGTTTGCTGAGATACCTACTGTAAAGGGTGAAATAGATTTGATCAATAAAGAACAATAAAACCCAAATACAACAATGAAATATGAAGGAAGAAGGATAAATAACCACAAAGAGATACTTACAACCTTTACCTTTCGACTTCCATTGCTCACCTATTCTTTCTTGATCTTGAATGATGAAGATTGGCCCTCAGGGAGCTTGCTTCTTTGCTTTGATTCCTCAAGATAACAAGGAGAAATGGCTATGATACTTCTTGTGTTGAAGATGAGCTTCAAACACAATGATAATGGATGATATGAGAATGGCTAGAATGAGGAGATTTGAGAAGAAGAATGTGGGCATGATAAGGATGCCAGAATGAAGTTTCTAGAAGAAATTGGACATGGTAAGGATACCTGAAAGAAGTCCCTCAAATTGCTTAGAGAAGGGTCTTATTTATAGATTTTCTAAAAAAGGAATGGAGGGTGAGGATCAATAGATGAGATCAATGGCTAGGAATAAAAGTGAATCTTTTATTCATAGTGGATGAATTAAAAATTTATTTTTTGGGAAGAGTGGAGGATAGTGGATGATTAAAAATTCATTTTTGGGAAGAGTGGAGGATAGTGGGGAACAATTGAATTGAAAATTCAATTGGTGGAGGATAGTGGGGAACAATTGAATTAAGAATTCAATTGGTGGAGGATAGTGGGGGATAATTGAATTAAGAATTCAATTGGTGAAGGATAGTGGGGAACATTGAATTAAATATTCAATCGGTGAAGGCTAGTGGGGAACATTGAATTAAATATTCAATTGGTGAAGGCTAGTGGGGAACATTGAATTAAATATTCAATTTGGTGGAGGATAATTGATTTAAAGATTTATTTTGAAAAATGGAGGATATTAGCTAATTAAATATTAAGAATATTTAATTATATGTGCAACATGGTGAGGCGGATTGATGAGGTGGATTTTGGACTTTAGACATTAGAAGAATTTAGGAAATTTAATTGATGTGAGACATAAGAAGAATTTATGGAATTTAATTAAATAAAATGACTTTATTTAATTATGGGATAATGAAACAATCAAATACATTTTGAATATTTATTTAATTGATAGAAGAAAATAAGAATTAAGATAAATATTAAAATATTTACTTAATTTGACCTGAGCCAATTTTAGGTGTATACATTTTGCCCCTCTTTGAAGCAATGTGTTTTATCATGTTGTTTCAAAGAATAAATAGTCTGATAATGATACAAGCCCCAGTTTGCCCCTGGTACAGGTTATGATGATAGGATGCCCCCTCGGGAGATTGGACGGGGAGAAGGTGGAAGGCGTGAGATGGACAATCTCACGATGAGATAGGTTGACAGAAGATGAAATGGTTGGATGAAGAAGAAATGGATGAATGATATGGAATGCAAGATAAAAAGATGACACACACAAGCAAGTAAGCAAGTATGCACAAATGATATAGGAACAACCAAGGTATTGCTCCTGTCGAGCAGTAAACCAATGATATAGGTTGATGATGTCTGGTTTTAGGAATGAGATATGTCGTATAAGACTCCAGGTCTGGGTTCGACAATGCGACATCCTATCTAAGACATATGATAACAATATACGATAGTGTTGTCATGGCGGGGAGTGATGTATCCCTAGAGCAACATGAAGGATAGTTATGACTGATTGATATGGTTTACGACCGGACAAGGATCAAGACCACTGATTGTGATCAGATCATTTGACAAGATTGACTTGACTTGATTGGCATGGATTAAGGATAAACTTGCAATCGGTATGGATATGGAAATGGATATGAAATACAGTTGGATATGGTATGGATATGGATATTTGTCACCTTGATATAGCAAGTATTTTGAAGCGCTTTCATCATTGGGCTTTATTATGTTGTAAGAAATACAAGCATCTAGGTATAATTAGACCGAGATGACCTGAGTATCACTTACATGGATTGTGATTTAGCAAGTTAATACAAGCATCTAGTCAAAGTTGAATCTAGATGACCTGAGTACTTCTTGCATTTTAAGAGCTAAGGATTGTCCCTTTTCATGTTTAGACCTCAGAGTCCTTGATGATCTTTTGCCAATCATGTCGTTAGACAAAAGTCATCACATTACTAAAGTTTGATCCACAAGCAGTAGACAAAGAAAATAATCATGCTCCCATCATAGCATCTCTAGCTTTTGGCATCCTCGAGTAGCATAGAAAGGCATGATAACATAAAACAAGACTATAAGTTAATCTAAGCAACACAAAACATTCTTGCATTTAGATATGTTTGTTTCTTGCCATAATTTGAGATAGAATTAGCTTGAGTGTTTTGATATGGTACTCTTGTTTTGTCTTGGATAGGTTGATGTTTTGCATCAAGATTTTTATTTTTTTGGTAGCTTGCTTTGCTGCTCTTGTTTATTTGGTGACAAGATTTCACTTTCAATCCCTAGTCAACCTTGTGTAAACATTGCCCAAACCTAATTGGCCATACCCTACATCAAACTAGACATTAGGGCATGTTGAGGTGTCTTCCACGTGTGCTTGTTTACTAATCAGCATATTCTTCAAATTCAACATTCAAAGTTGCTTATGTGTCTTGCGTGAGTGAATCATGTTTATACATGTGTAATCATTGCCAAATCAAGTTAAACACCAAACACATAGGACAAGTCATTCAACTCATTCTTCCAAGCAGACTTGTCTCAACTTGTGACGCATTTGCACTCTGTTACAGATGCCTTTACTACTGCGCATCCAAACTAGTAAGCTTTTCCAGTCTTGTGTCAATGGCAAACCAATTAGAATATCTTGATCAAAAATGCCAATATCTATGATTAAACTTAAGTCCCTCGCCCCAAGATTATATAGCAATTATTCAACAAATTGACGTCTTACAATAGGAACTAAAAAGCTTGCAAGCTGCATGGGCTAGTACTAGCTATGCCTCACCCCAAAATCATATATCTTTTCCCCATACTCATGACAAGGCAACCACCACCTTAGGAGGGCAATCATATACCACTTTGGCTCCTAGTCCTCCTTCGCTACCTTCTAAGACACATATCTCAAAGCATACCGGTTCTACACCAGCACCGCCATCTAGTTCCTCAAATTTTAAATGGCACACCAAAAAAGAATCAGTTGAGTGGTGGGAAAAATGTTTTCCACATTTATACAACAAAAGCAAAGCTAGGGAGAAAGTCAAATCCACTCATCCATCCCCTCATTCATCTACCCATACACCTATAAAGGATGTGATCCAAGGACTACTAGCAGAAAGTCAACCATGTCCCCAAAGTTTGGTCCTTGACCTTACCAAAGATTCTTCCAATACCATGTCAAATCTTACAACCCCTTCATGTCATCCGCAACCCCTTGAGCTTCTCGAAGCACCTCCTATCATGAACAAAAGTCAAGGTCCATCAAACATCCATATTGCCAACCAAGAGCCTATCCAAGAGTCTTCTACCTCCACTTCAATTCAAACAACCCACGAGTTATGTCAAGAGCACACTTTAGAGCATGTGGAAATATTAACCCCTTGTCTAAACCAAGATCAAAACATTCCCAGCTGACCCCTGCATAACCTTTATCTCTTCAATGATCCTATACCTATACCTGAGCAAGAGATCCAATTTCCCACCAAGCATAACCTATATCTTTTCCCTGATCAAGATACTACCGTTGATGAAGAAGCTATCCATGAGCAACTTGATCCTATGCATGAGCTAGAGATCCAATGGCTTTTCTATGATCAAGATGATATCCATAATTATGAACCTCTCCATGAGCCACCTGATCCTATCCATATCCTCACAACTATACATGAGAAGGGAATCTAATTCCAACCCATCCATAACCTTTACCTATTCTATGATCAAGATATGCCCTATGAAGAGGATGTCCTTGAACAACTTGATCCCATACCCATCCATGAGCAATAAACCTCCATTACTCCTATCCATATTCCACCTAGTCACATCTGTGATCCAACAACTTCCACTTCCCTTGATGAGATACTTGCCTCCCAAGAAAGCGTAGAAGATCGAACCCGTAATGATCCTTCACCATCTGTTATTGACCAAGCTGCAAATCCTCCACCATATATCCTTGGTCTTACTACTTTCATACATGAATGTTCTTTCTTAGAACACCAACAACCACTATCTGCTATCTTGCCTTCCTCATCTAATAAGGAACTCATTGCTAGTGCACCTATACATAATCCTACTATCCACCGTATACTCCAAAATATGAACTATCAAGGTAAAGGCTTAGGCCTTCATGAACAAGGTATTTTGGAGCCCATCCATGTCAATGTCCCTGCACCTTCATACAGCCTTGGATACATACCCCAAGGTGAGTAAAATCAAGATGTTGGTACTTCCTCCACTCCTCCTAAGTCTACCACTTTCCATCGCAAACCCTATCATATCCCCAAAACATATGTCGCCATCCCACCTCCCTTATCATACACATCCCAAAAGCATGTGACCATACACCTTCCACCATCCAATCTCCCTCCGCTACTTCCAAATGTAAAGGGTGAAATAGATTTGATCAATAAAGAACAATAAAACCCAAATACAACAATGAAATATGAAGGAAGAAGGATAAATAACCACAAAGAGATACTTACAACCTTTACCTTTCGACTTCCATTGCTTGCCTATTCTTTCTTGATCTTGAATGATGAAGATTGGCCCTTAGGGAGATTGCTTCTTTGCTTCGATTCCTCAAGATGACAAGGAGAAATGGCTATGAAACTTCTTGTGTTGAAGATGAGCTTCAAACACAATGATAATGGATGATATGAGAATGGCTAGAATGAGGAGATTTGAGAAGAAGAATGTGGGCATGATAAGGATGCCAGAATGAAGTTTCTAGAAGAAATTGGACATGGTAAGGATACCTAAAAGAAGTCCCTCCAATTGCTTAGAGAAGGGTCTTATTTATAAATTTTGTAAAAAAGGAATGGAGGGTGAGGATCAACAGATGAGATCAATGGCTAGGAATAAAAGTGAATCTTTTATTCATAGTGGATGAATTAAAAATTCATTTTTTGGGAAGAGTGGAGGATAGTGGATGAGTTAAAAATTCATTTTTGGGAAGAGTGGAGGATAGTGGGGAACAATTGAATTGAAAATTCAATTGGTGGAGGATAGTGGGGAACAATTGAATTAAGAATTCAATTGGTGGAGGATAGTGGGGGACAATTGAATTAAGAATTCAATTGGTGGAGGATAGTGGGGAACATTGAATTAAATATTCAATTGGTGAAGGCTAGTGTGGAACATTGAATTAAATATTCAATTTGGTGGAGGATAATTGATTTAAAGATTTATTTTGAAAAATGGAGGATATTAGCTAATTAAATATTAAGAATATTTAAGTATATGTGCAACATGGTGAGGTGGATTTTGGACTTTAGACATTAGAAGAATTTAGGGAATTTAATTAAATAAAATGACTTTATTTAATTATGGGATAATGAAACAATCAAATGAATTTTGAATATTTATTTAATTGACAGAAGAAAATAAGAATTAAGATAAATATTAAAATATTTACTTAATTCGACCCAAGCCAATTTTAGGTGTATACACCTACAACATTTGGACAATTGGGTCTTGTTACATATTTGCAGGTGATTGTTCAGGAGTCTATCCTACTGGCTCATTTGTAGTTGATGCTTCTCCTTCTGTAGATGTGACAACTTTTGAAGCAATGGCCATAGTCACCCCTAGTGCATAGGGATCCAATAGTGTAGCTCCTATAGTTGCTTTAGCTATTCTGGCTTCCACTATTTGTCTTTTCCTCTTTAAGAAATCATCAAACTTATCATCAACCTCTAAACTCCTCTTCTTACCTTTATTTGAAAGGGTGACTGTTATACCTTTGGCCTTCAATTCTACAATTCTCTCCTTTATCCATGAGTTTGAGAGGGTTATTACTGATCTTGATATATTTTCAATTGAAGCCTCCTTAGGCTAAGTCCAATCTAGTTCTGCAATGAATTCTTCAACCACTTTATTTATGTCATAGCTATCATGTAACACCTTTTCATCATCATTCTTTATTTCAAGGGGTACCTCCAATACTCCCAATGTCCTTATTTGATCCAATGTCAATCTTTGATAAGCTCTTTTCTTTACCTCCACTTCATTATCACAATCAACCCAATAATCTTAAATATGGGGCTGGTGTTTGAATTTCTTATTCACAAAATTATATATCCTAAAAGGATCAAATGACCTGGCCAACTCAAAAGTATGGAAACCATAATACTATAGTTCCACCTCTGATACCTTGGCTGATTCCTCATTGACACAAATGTATCTACCAATACTAAATGGAAACTTGATAATACCACTGCCAAATTTTGTTTTGTACATTTGATTAATACTCAATATCTGCCTGGTGAACTCTAACAATATCATCTTATCTGTTGGATACCTTAGCAATCTAAATGGTTCACCCGTGAAGCCTTATATTCTGATATAAGTAAAAGTAGAAAATTGAATATACCGGGCACTGTGTAAATTAATGGCATTTCATTGCTATTCTAATAATCTTTTCTCCTTATCTTCTATCAAGATTCTTACCAAATACATGTAAAATACATCATTCACCCTAACATGGTTTTGCATTACATTCTTCTCTTGTAGGTCAGGGTAATGATCATACATAAGTGTTTGTCCTGGCACACTTCCTAATGTACCAATCCTGGGTATTCCATTCAATTGCATGTTTTCTGGACATGAATATACCACATATGAAGAGATAAAGAACATCTTATGCTTCTTAATTCTCATAACTTATTTGAAAATAGTATTATTGATGGCTTGGGCCCAATGAATTGCCCCTGTCTCTTTTCTAATATATTGGATCACTTGAAAAATCCATGGTTCACACTTATTGGCATCTGCAGTCCCATTACCCTGCTAAACAAAGTGATCATTATGTGAATCTCCTCTTTAAAATCAACCCTATATAACTACTACCTTTGGCTTCTTATCTTAAGGATACCAGTCATTGAATATCACACTATTGTCTGATCCTTGATTATCTTCGAAGTCTACTGCATATTGTTCTTCATTTATTTCCTCCATTTTACCTATAATCTTCAAGCCAAAAGTCTTATCTATGCTCCCAATTGATAAATGCATACACTACACCATTGTGTACCACCTTCCTAGAATTCATGTCATATCTCTGAATACATTCAATAACTAGATCCCTGGCTTCCATCGCTAATGGGAATCCTACAACATTATATAACCCCACGTCCAATATGTTTCTCATTGTCAAAGTTGCTCCTGGTTCTCTGAGCTACTGTAGAAGTGTAACAGAATCAAAATCCCCAATTTTGGTATCAACCGCCATTCCACCTGTAGGGTATATCTGAGAATTGTATCCTTTGTGTGGAAATGTCTCTTTAACCACTTCTTTCGTTTTAGCCTTTGTTTTCATTTCCTTCCTAGTTGCCTTCATTGTGATCTTTCATTTAGGAGCCATCTTGTCCAATACAATATCTCTTAACAACCATGTTTTATGTTTTCTAGGGTTTTGCCACATATTTTTACCATTTAACATTTTACACTAAGCCTCTTTTCTTTTGAATTATGCATATTTACCTTACTGTGTTTAAATTTATGATTATCACAATGAATTATAGTAATTAACTAATTTTAACCTGTTCCGTTACCTTACTGCAATTACTATAAAATTATCATAATTGTATTCTGTTAATCACAAGTAAGAGTTTCTTTGGTATATACATGAACTGTAACTGTTAACTTTATACCATTGACAAGATCCATTTACCTTTCCTGCTCACTACAACTATTTCCAAATTTCAGCTCGCCTTTGAATCACACTTCACCTTAGCTCTGTAAGATGCTCTGCAACTAAATTCCAAATGCAATTGTGAAATTACTTTTAATTAGATTTCCTTTTTACTTCTTTAAATTTAGGTTTTCTATGCTACATGTGCATTAAATGGTGTAGTTAATGCATACAATTCAATTTGTGTTTTACCTTTTCATTTCTATGCATATTTTGAATTTTATGTACTTTGGCCTTCTGCACTTTTGCATTTTGTATATCATATACATGCACTTTTTACTCTTGTATTTTGAATATACAGGCACTTTTTACTAAAGCATGTCTGATAAGTCTTTTGTATATTTTGTTTTGTATATTCCTATATATATCTTATAAATGCATCGAAATATGCAAATTCAGACTCTATTATATTGTATAAATCAAATTGGAATTAGTTTCAGGTCCAATTTTGTATCTATGTCTTTTGTATCCCTTTTTTTGTATATCACATTCATGTACCTTAAATATACACAGGTAGACCCCACACACAATATACAATGTTCAAACCTTTAATCACGTCGGGTTATACATGCTAGTTCCCAAATCAACAAACAATAAACTCTAAAGGTTTGCCACTTCTTATGACTAGATTTAATGTGAGACTTGGCCAACAAAGACATGAGATTGTTTGCACTTGTCTCCCCTGCACTTCAAGTTTTGCAGTAGCTAGGGGGGATCCCTCATTAATAACCAAAAGATTTATCCTTGACTAACTCAGGTAGAATGCTCTCAAGTATGGACCAAGATTTATAAGATTAACCCCATACTAGCAACATTCTTGGACTATCTAACTTATTCATATCAAAGAGTATGCAGGACCTAAACCTAAAACAAAACAAAACATGAAACAACTTCATTGAAAGATTTGTTTTAAATTGTTGGATTTTCCTGGACCCTTTGGACAAACAAATCCTTAGACCAGTGCTTTATCAGGGCAACAGAGTCAAACCCATTACTGCAAATGTTCCCTCATGACAACAGAACTTCATATCCAGAGAACCTAAGATAAAATATCACTACCTCACAGTAATATGTCCAAGAAAAAGTATTATCTATGGCTCTGTGCTTCAATAATCCCTTGATATAACACATTCCCCCCTACACCTGACTCAAAGAAATTTAGTCCATTCCTTGAACAGATGCAACAAATTAGATATATCACATAGCAAATGTATATGAAAAAATTTAGAAACCCTTAGCAACCTCACTCAAAATAAAAATACTCATATCCAAGGAGACAATCATAGATAACACACACAGAAAGTGTTTCTCATATAACTCAATCTGGAAAAAACTTTGTCATTCATAAATTTATCATTTACAAAATAGAAAATGCCTCTGCATCGAGATGAAGAACCAAGTCTGCAATAGAAAATGCCTCCCAAAATGTGGATACTTTATATCCAAAGTTAAAAAGAAAAGTCCACTATAGATTGGCCCTAAATTCCTTTTTAAAGTAGCAACAAGCTTCCAACCACCTACATTCTGACAAACTCCCTAAATGAGACAATCAGATCTTTACATATTTTCTATGAAATAATTAGATCCTCAATTAATTGAGTAGCTAAAGCAGTCATAGTCTTGGTGAAGACCCACCAACAAAGCAACCTGGACCTCATTTGGATGAGAAGACTTGATATCCTGTCCATGGTCATGCAATAGATTCATTAACTGCAGAGTCAAAGTGTGCAGGAATGGTGTTGATAGACAGTTTCTTTAAGCTTTAAACCTTGGTTGCATATTTGGGCTCCCCTTTTGTGAGATCGATGGTCATGAGCTGCCCGCCAAGTCTAAAAATCCATGTCCCCCTAATGAAAAGTCCATCACCAGTAGAAACAAGCCATGTCAGATATACTCCTTCTGTTGACTGCATCGACTCTTTGACTGACCCCAACACATGGTCCCATCTCCCGGCATTGCAACCAGAAATGGCCCACCACCATACTGCCTTGTGTAGGTGCACAAAAACCCCACACATCTCCTTTTATTTTGTCCATCACTTCTTTAATTAGGATGAGGCCACATGTCACCATATCGCTACTACATGGTGAATATTCCTCTCTAACTAGATCCTCTTGTACACTTGCACAACTGTCAGATCTTGACTTTCTTGTAGATCATTCCTTACTTTGACATCTAGCAGCACATGATTGCCCATTTTGGGATCATTGATAAAGGGGCTATGAGCCTAGATTACTTTGACACATGTGACCCTATCATGGCCACATAGAGGGGAGATGATGTCACTAATGACGCGCCACGATGTTGCAATATTCATTTATAAAGATTCCAAACCAAGGACTTAAGGTTTAATTTTTTAAGGGCAGCTATGGGTAAGGCTAGGGTAAGGAGATGGTCACTTAATGAGAACAAAGGCTTCAAGTTATGACTTAGACAACCGAGGACCCACTAGAGATGACCAACACATATTTAAAAGATAAAGCGCATGGATCCTGGGGTAGAAAAGCTTAGGTTTTAGGGGATTAAGGGAATAGAAATGAAGACTTGCAAACCTGACTTAAAACCCTAAACCTAGGTAGGCACCACAATTGGCTCTTTCTTAGGGATGCATGCCTCTTGTAGGCATGGCAAGGATCCAAGCATCTCTGGGATGCAGACTGGGTACCAAATCCACTGGGCCATAGAGAAAAATGCTCCACTCTGCACTACAATTCACATCTTTAAATTTCACTTGGCAGCCCCAGGCCACCAAAAGGAAAAACTAGTACCTTCCTTTATCAAATACCCTATTTTCATCTAACTACTTCAGGTGAAACCTGGAAGCACCAAGTTGTTTGCAACTATCATAGAAGCATTTAATCTTATTGTTAACTATGCTTTTGCCAATTTCATTTTTAATTTCCTTAGCAAGTCTACAACAAATCTGATCTATTTCTAGTATCCATAGCTGTAGATTATCTTCATCACATGCCATCTTTAGATCAGGGAAAGTAAAAAACTCATATAAAACAAAATGAATCCATATCTAAATTTTTCCCCTTCTCGAGCAATGAGACATCCTCTGTACTAGACACGCAATACTTAGGAACAAGCAAGGTTTTATACTCATGTAAACCTTTAGAAACATCCACATACCTATCATCATTGTACTCAACAATTTTATCATTAAAATCTACTTGGAATGTTTCAAGAGAAGGCATGAAAATTTCAAAAAATAGCCCCTCATCAGAAGGTTCATAGTCACCCTTCTCATCATACTCAATACTATCCCCCATTGCATGAACATGAACATCTGCAACTTGTCCATTCACACCTAAATAGTGAACTTGGTTTTCCTCTTCACCAATGCACTGATAAGAAAAAGTAAGCATTTCAACTTCTACATTGTAGAAATGATTTTCATCCTCAAAGAAACATTCATAATCAACATTTACATATATTTCATCATCTGAAAGGCCCACACATGGGTCTGAATTTTGATAAGCAATAAAATGCAAGTCAATGTCCCTCTCATTCAGAGTGAAAATCTTCATATCTACCTCATACAAATAATCTTCTACAGTGGGAACATTGCCATGTTTGTTTGAGTGATAAGTGGAGATATCAAACCTAACACCCATGCATTCCTATAGTTTTCTAATGACAACATTGCTCCAAGAAGTGACCTCATGTATATCTTTGCAATCTATATCTACATATTCATCTCTCATGGGTTGATCACAACCCTCATACCTATCATTGTAGGATGTGCCTCTGTTCTTTGCAATAATTTCCTCATCTTCATATATTGTTCCATGACTGCACTCAGCGTATTGAAATATATCTCCTTCCGCAAAATCACTTCTTAGTGAACAAACTAGAATGGCTGAAATATATTCACTTCAAAAACTATTATGAAGGCTTGCAGTCATGTACCCTATTGGCAATCCATATTTCTAATTATTTTCAATGTCCATTGCAAATCTATAGGCCTGACGCAATGTAGCAGGTTTCTTATCTCTCAGCGAATAAATCATTTCTTCATCACATGTAGCTAGATAGATTGCCAAACATAATGCATCATGTAGTCTC
Organism: Cunninghamia lanceolata; assembly: GCA_027924645.1. Taxonomy (NCBI): domain Eukaryota; kingdom Viridiplantae; phylum Streptophyta; class Pinopsida; order Cupressales; family Cupressaceae; genus Cunninghamia; species Cunninghamia lanceolata. The sequence goes on along the minus strand of BSBN01000165.1, from coordinate 2,729,220 downwards.
ATATATTTTGGGATATGTATGAGCAACTTTATAAATCTTAAATTAAAGGCTAGAACCAACTAATTATTTTGTTTTTGAATGTTCATAAATTGTGTAATCAATGAGGCCACATCAATCTTTTCACCAAACTATTCTAGGAATTCATTTTCTAAAACTAATCATGAAGAAATTTAGCACACATGCAAGTCTAAAAACTAGACTCTAGCATCATCCTTTAATGACTGAACAAAGAGCTTCATTACAACATCTTCAACCTCAATCTCATAATCCTCTATCAAATTACATAAATCTTGCAGATGTTTGCTTGTAGACTCAAAATTATTTCCACTATATTTTGGCAAGCACTTTCTAATTTTACTGGGGACAACATTTGGGTAACCACTAATACCATTGAAATTTAGAGCTTAGTATCTTTAAATAGAGAATGATCTTTTCTAAGAGAATGATAATGATTTTTGTTCTAATCTAATCATTTTGTACAAAAGAGATGAAATACCTGGGAATGTGCCATAGCCTCGAATATGTTCAATCAATAGAGTCACCACCTCTCCGTAGAGGACAAAACATTAAGCAGTCAATTACATTTTCTGGATTCACGACACCAGCAGAGCACTATATAATCTTTCTTTGATTATGCTGCAACAATAGTAAGCAAATTCGCTACCCTCCAAAGGGAATGATACAACATTGTTCATGTGCTAACTCTACACACCCATAACACAAGCCAACATTGGTCCCTCAAAGAGTCCATAATGAGTTTTGACAATGTCCCCAGTGGAGTCGCTAGTTTTGTTTGTTCCCAAATTAGAAAATAATAAACCCTAAAGATTTGCCACTTCTTATGATTAGATTTAATGTGAGACTTGGCCAACAAAGATAGGAGATTGTTTACACTTGTCTCCCCTACACTTCAGGTTCTGTCACACCTAGGGGGATACCTCATTAATAACCAAAACTAACTTAGGTAGAATGCTCTCAAGTATGGACCAAGATTTATAAGATTAACCCCAGACTAGCAACATTCTTGGACTATCTAACTTATTCATATTAGAGAGCATGCAAGACCTAAACCTAAAACAAAACAAAACATGAAACAACTTGAATGAAAGATTTTTTTTAAATTGGTGGATTTTCTTGGACCCTTTGGACAAACAAATCCTCAGACCAGTGCTTTATTAGGGAAACACAGTTAGACCCATTACTGCAAATGTTCCCTGATGACAATAGAACTTCATATCCATAGGACCCAAGATAAAATACTACTGCCTCACACTAATATGTCCAAGAAGAAGTATTATCTATGAATCTATGCTTCAATAATCCCTTGATATAACACATTCCTCCCTTCACTTGACTCAAAGCAATTTAATCCATTCCTTGAACAGATGCAACAAATTAGGCGTATCACATAGCAAATATATATGAAAGAATTCATAAACTCTTAGCAACCTCACTCAAAAGAAAAATGCTCATATCCAAGGAGACAACCATAGATAACACATATAGAAAGCGTTTTTAATATAACTCAATCTAGAAAGAACTTTGTCATTTAAAAATTTATCATTTACAAAACAGAAAATACCTCTGCACCCAGATGAAGAACCAAGTCTATAACCAAAAATGCCTCCCAAAATGTGGATAACTTATATCCAAAGTCACAAAGAAAAGTCCCCTGTAGAATGGTCCTGAATTCCTTTTTAAAGGAGCAACAAGCTTCTGGCCACCTACATTATGAAAACTCCCTAAATGAGACGATCAGATCCTTACAAATTTTCTATGAAACAATCAAATCCTCTATTAATTGAGTAGCTGAAGTAGTCAGAGTCTTGGTGAAGACCTAATGACAAAGCAACCTAGACCTCGTTTGGATGAGAAGACTTGATATCTTGTCCATGGTCGTGTAGTAGATTCATTCATTGCAGAGTGGAAGTATGCAAGAATGGTGCTAACAAATAGTTGCTTTAAGCTTTAAACCTTAGCTACAGATTTAGGCTCCCCTTTTGTGAGATCGACAGTCATGAGCCGCCCACCAAGTTTGAAAATCCATGTCCCCCTATTGAAAAATCCATCACCAGTAGAAACAAGCCATGTCAAATATACTCCTTCCACTAACTTCATCGGATATTTGACTAACCCCAACATGTGGCACCATCTCATGTCATCATAGTCAGAAATGACCCACCACCATACTGCCTTGCACGGGCATGCAAAAGCCCCACGCATCTCCTTTTCTTTTGCCCATCACTTCTTTAATTAAGATGAGGTCATGTGTCACCATATCGCGACCGTGTGGTGAATATTCCTCTCTAAAAGGATCCTCATGCGCACTTGTGCAACCGTCAGATCTTGACTTTCCTATAGATCATACCTTACTTTGACACTTGGCAGCACATGATTGCCCATTTTGGGATCGTCAATAAAGGGGCTGCGAGCCTGGATTTATTTGACATGTGTTACCCTATCACAGCCATGTGAAGAGGAGATGATGTCACTGATGACACACCACAATGCTATGATATTCACTCATAAAGCTTCCAAACATAGGAGTTAATGTTTAATTTTTTGCGGGCAGCTGTGGGTAAGGCTAGGGCAAGGGGTCGGTCACTTAATGGGAACAAAGGCTTCAAGTTATGACTTAGATGACTGGGGACCCACTAGAGATGGCAAACACAGATTTATAAGATAAAGCACATGGATCATGGGATAGAAAAGCTTAGGGTTTTAGGGGATTAAGGAATAGAAATGAAGATTTGTAGACCCAACTTAAAACCCTAAACCTAGGTAGGCACCACCAATGCATATAATTCATTTATATATTTTTATGTATATCATATGCATATGAATATATGAACACTCTTGGTGTTAACTTTTCAAAGCCCTTTGTTATGAGTAAATGTAATTTATTCATTATTTAATCCTGGATTCAAATCTGCAAATGCATCTTTCACTTTTTGTATTTCTAATACATGAATCTAAATATACACATGTGAACTCCATTTAAAATTCATTTCATTTAACTTTTTGAATCACGTCTGGATTTGTATTTGTATATAAGATACATGTAGTTATACATACAACAATACATACAAAGATGAGCATTCACCCCTCGTTATCTAAACTCAATTGAATCCTACCTTCAAGTCCAGATTTGCATTTGTATCAAAAGGTACACCAAAACAATGTTCCTAACATACAACTGAGATGACTCTGATCTTATAAATCATTTTGAATTCATTCTTGACATCTACTCATGTATATTTTGAATTTGTATTTCTAATACATGAGTTGTAATATACAAATACAAACTGTAGATTTCTATGTTTATAAAATTCACTTCGAAATTCTGTCAGGTCTGGATCTGCATTGGTTCTTCTTAAACCATTAACAATTGACTTTAAAACCTAATGAATATAATGACCTAACAAACCAAATGCATAATATATACATGCCAACAAGTGTATATCAGATACACGTTGACCAATAATGAATCTAACATTGACTTTTCATAGAAACAGGCATAACTCTCAAAATATTCAATATTTTTGAATGGTTCAAAAGGTAACTCTAGCTAGTTTTTCATGAAGATTCTATTGATAACAACCATTTACCACCAAGCACTATGTAACTCAAATTTCAAGCATCCAAGGACATTTTATCAATATTGCCAAGCAAGCAAAAGCCACAGTAGGGGTCCTCATTTTGCTAAAGGGTAAAATGGGGCATGTTGTGAGCATCACAACACAATCTTTATCCCAATTAAAGTTAGATTCTTTCTTAAGTAGTTGTGTGAAAGAGTGAGTCCTATCTGTGAGTTGTGACAAATCAACAGAAGGCCTATATTTTCCCTTGTAAACTACAAAGTTGTGAAATATTTTAGGAGGTGGCATGTTGACAATGGTGTCAATCATTTTTGTATCTGCCTCAATAACATGATGCAAAATGATAAATCCCAATATTCTACCACTATCAATGCCAGAGATGCATTTACGGGGATTCAAGTGCATGTTGTATTTATGTATATGTTCAAATATTTGACGAAGAATTTTGACCTGATCCTGGTGCAAAACGGACTTGGTTAGAATGTCATCGACATAATCCTCTAAAACATTATGCATGAAATCATGAAAGATTAGTGTCATAGTATGTTGATAAGTCACACCATCTTTCTTTAATCCAAACAACATGACAATCCAACAAAATGTTCCCGAAGGAGTTATAAACATTGTTTTATATTAATCTTGAGGATTGATGAATATTTGATTATAACCAGCGAAACCATCCATAAATGAAATTAAGGCATGGCCTATAGTAGAATCGACAATCATATCAATGTTAGGAAGGGGAAAATCATCTTTTAAAGATGCTTTATTTAAATCTTTGAAATCATTGCAAATTTGAATATGGTTGACGGGTTCAGTGATGGCCACAATATTTGAGATCCAAGGTGAGTAGACAATAGGGTAGATAAAGCCAGCTTGTAGAAGCTTCTCTATCTTAGCTTTGACTAATAATGCAACCTTAGGATTCAACTTGTGAGTATTTTGTTTTATAGTCTTGCTGTCAAGATGTATGATGATGTTATTATTGCAAGTATGAGGTTAACCAGTGTTGTCATTGATGTCAACATACTCATATTGCATTGGTAAGAAGGTTTGGATGAGCTATGTGTTGAGGATATTGAGAAAAGTAGTCTCAATCAGGAATAGTGAAGAACAGTGATAAGAAGGCAAATATACTCAATAGGTTGAGAATTAGAGGATGTGAATTAAAGGGTTTGTAGATATGAGTCTTGAGATGATCCAGTTAAGATTTTAGAGGTCCACATGAAGATATGAAAAAATTGTGATTAGTCAAGTAGAACTGGTTCCGGGAGATGCTACAGAGTGATAGAGTGTTACAAAAAGGTCCGGTGAGATCCAGAAGTGCATTGTCCTATTCTGCAGATTGGACAGAGTGTTTGGGAGGTCCTTGTAATGTGTCATCTCAATTGGTATGTGGTTTCGAGGTCAGAAAGCACCTATGGCAGTACGACAGTGGCGATAGACTGTGTTCTTGAAGTTTCAGATGAAGAAGAGAAGAGATTCCAGTGAGTAGAGGAAGTGCAGATGTACCTGGTCATTCAGGTAGGATTGTGAAGGTTCTTGGATCGTGTTGAGGCTATGTTGTCGGTCCGCATTGGTGGTAGAGCTCAGAATCAAAGATATTCTTCTAGATGAAGTTCTTGTTCAGACTAGCCAACCAGATGAGTTGTTCATCTTGCGAATGTTCTTGTGGTGGCCGACCGGATGTATTGATCATCTTGCAAATGTCCTTATGGTTGATTGCCGACTTAGATGATTATTCCTAAGTCGATGTCTTGTATAAATAAAGGTTTGTGAGTTTATTTCAAAATGTGTCATGGAGCGGATGAGTGTGGTATAGCGAAAGAGTGAAGGGCAGAGTAGAAGTACCTCGGGCTTAAATGGAACTGATACAGACATGGTAAAGATGTCAATCTTGAGTTCAAGTTTGTGATTCTTATCACTTTGTAGACAGTGTGTCTCCTTGTAGGCAGTGTGCCTCTTTGTGAGCAGTGTGCTCAGGCAGTGAGCCCTAATTGGCATGTGCCATTCATTTTTCTTATTCTTCTAATAGAGAATAATCCTTGGGTTAATTACCCCGTGGTTTTTCCCTTAACCAGGTTTTCCACGTCAAAATCTTGGTGTCCAATGTGTTGATGTTTATCTACTCTTGTGTTTATGCATTATGCTTTCATGGATGGTTAATTGATATGCTCTTAACTAACAAAGAAGAATCAAGTGTTTGAAGTAGAAGCAAGTTTTTGTACAACTGATTCACCCCCCCTCTTAGTTGTGTGCCCTAGATCTAACAATTGGTATCAGAGCCAAGATCCTCTGAAAGGAGCTTAACCACTTGAGGAGATCTAGGATGTCGTCATACAAGAAGGATAGTCTGAAGTTTGATGGAACCAACTTCACTCTCTAGAAAGGTCACATGAAATGTCACTTGGAGTGTATGGGAAAAGCATACTTGGCCATGGTCTCAAAACCATATGTACCTCCACAAGGTGGTCCGACAACTCTAAATGAAATCACAGATGCTAAAAATAATTTGCGGACCAAGGAAGCTCTTCTAAGCTCATTGAATGACTCAGATCTCTCAAATGTTATTGACCTACCAACTGCATATGAGATCTGGACTAAACTAGAACTTCTGTATGAAGGAGATGAGTTTGTCAAGATTGCAAGGATGCAAAGTCTGAAAGGGAAATTTGAAAGATTGAAGATGAGAGATGATGAAAATATCACTACCTTTATGCCAAGAGTGAATGAGCTAGTGTGTGGAATCAGGAATGTTAATGGAGTTCTGGATAAAAATGAAATTGTTTGCAAAATTCTCAGATCCCTTCCTGTTGCCTACAAAATCAAGGTTGCTGCCATTGATGAATTCAAAGCCCATACAACTGTCACAAGAGAGCAACTAGCTGGCAAATTGGTTGCATTTGAAATGACTAAGTTTGGAGATGATCCCCCCAAGACTGAATCTGCATTCAAAGCCAGTGCCTATGTGAAAGGCAAACAAAGATTTGATCCGGGAGAGAACTCTTCAAGGAAGTTGTCGTGGTATGAACAAGCAAGGAAAGATATGGAAGAGGAAGAAGCAGAAACAACTCAACTTGAAGCCCTCATTGCAAAAAGACTACCAAGAGGATCCGGTAAGTATGAAGGAAAACTACCCTTTAAGTGCTTCAACTGCAATAAGATTGGTCATTTTGCTTCAAGATGTCTGGAAAGATCTGCAAGGTCTAATACCAACAAACAAAGGTTTCAAAAGAACTGCTATTATGTTCATGAAGAAGATGACAATGAAGGAGTAATAGATGATGAATCAGAAATAGGAAGCAAATCCAGAAATGAATGGGTGTTTATTGCCATCAAGGAAGAAGATCCAATATCCTCTGAATCTGTCAATCATAAGGTTGTAGAAAGAGCTTTGGCTGCCCAAATTGAAGAAAAGGATGATTGGGTTATTGACAGTGGATGCTCTCACCATATGACTGGTGACAAGAACAAGTTCTTAGATTTAGAAAAGTATGGAGGAATGGTAAAGTTTGGTGACAACTCTGCTGGCAGAATCAGAGGTAGGGGAACTATTTCTTTTGATGGAAAGAGCAAAACCAGTAATGTACTATTTGTTGAAGGATTGAAGCACAATCTTCTCAGTGTTGGTCAGTTAGTGGACAAAGGCTATGATCTCCGGTTCAAGAATGGAAGATGCAAAATCTTTACAAGCTCCGAAACTGAAATTGCATCCGGTACTCAAACAAAAGGTAATATCTTTCATCTAGTTGGTTCTAATAAAAGTTGTCTGTTTGTTCGAGTTGATCAGAGTTGGTTATGGCATAGAAGGATGTGCCATGTGAATTTTGATAACATCATCAAGATAAGCAATACTCAGGCTGTAAGAGATCTTCCTAAATTGGTGAAACCTACAAATAGTCTATGCAAAGAATGTCAGCTAGGTAACAGAGCAGAGTCTCTTTCAAAAGCAAGGATCAGTCCACTACTAGATTGTTGGAATTAGTACATACTGATCTCTGTGGTCCGACAAGAATCAAGAGTATGCAAGGTGATAGATATTTCATGTTACTAATTGATGACCATTCCCGGATGATGTGGGTTACCTTCTTGAAAGAGAAATCAGAAGCCCTTGAGAAGTTCAAAATCTTCAAAGCTATGGTAGAGAATCAAACCGGATTGAAACTGAAGTGTCTAAGGTCTGATAGAGGTGGTGAATTCACATCCGGTGAATTCATAGACTTTTGTGAGAAGCATGGCATAAAGAGACAGTTTTCTACTCCTAGGACTCCACAACAAAATGGAGTAGTTGAGAGAAAGAGTTGGACCATCCAGGAATCTTCTAGGACAATGATGATGGAAGCAAATGTTCCTTAGATGTTTTGGAGAGAAGCTATCAGCACTGCAGTCTACACTCTTAACTGAGTTCAAATCAGAAACAATACCGGTAAGACTCCTTATGAACTTTGGCTTGGTATAACTCCTACTATGAGATATTTCAGAGTATTTGGTAGCAAGCGTTACATCAAAAGAGATGAAGATCTAGGAAAGTTTGAGGCTAGAAGTGATGAAGGAATTTTCTTGGGTTACTCCACTCAAAGCAAAGCATATCGGTGTTACAATAAGAGACTGAAAAAGATGATAGAAAGTACAAATGTGAAGGTTGATGAGGGAATTGAGAAGCCCTCAAGGTTTTATGAATATGATGAAGATGATCAAGATGGTGCTCTAATTCAAGGAATTCAATCCCTTCCTGAAAGTCAGATTCAGACTGATCTGGTAAATCAGGAAGAAGAGGTTTGTCTAAATGAACCTGATCAAGAAACAACAGTGCAAGAGACTCCCAAAGTTCCAAGGTATGTAACTTTAAATCGCTCTGAAGATCAGATCATAGGTGACAGAAGCAAAGGGGTACAAACAAGGAGGAAAATTGCTCAAAATTTAGATGAATGTTGTCTGATTTCAAATATTGAACCTAAGACAATAAATGAAGCATGCAATGATGAAAATTGGACAAAAGCAATGGAGGAAGAATTGATGCAAATTGAGAAAAATCATACTTGGGATCTTGTTCCCAGATCTAGAGACAAGAATGTGATTGGAACCAAATGGGTCTTCCAGAACAAACTGAATGAAGTTGGTGAAGTAATCAGAAACAAAGCTAGATTGGTCTGCAAAGGCTACTCTCAAATAGAAGGAATTGATTTTGAAGAGACCTTTGCTCCTGTGGCAAGAATTAAAGCAATCAGATTATTTCTTGCATTTTCTACCTTCAAAGACTTCAAGGTATATCAGATGGATGTCAAGTCTGCCTTCCTAAATGGTGATTTGGAAGAAGAAGTATACATTGAACAACCGGATGGATTTAAATTGTCTGATAATGATGATATGGTTTGCAAGTTGAAGAAAGCATTGTATGGATTGAAGCAAGCCCTAAGAGCATAGTATGAAAGGTTGGATAAGCATCTTGTGTAGATTGGATTCAACAAAGGTACTGCTGATAGTAACTTATACTTCAAAATTGATCATGAAAACATTTTGATTGTTGAAGTGTTTATGGATGATATCATTTTTGGAGGAAGAGATAGTATGTGCAAAACTTTTGCAAATCAGATGAAAAGTGAGTTTGAAATGTCTATGCTTGGTGAAATGAATTTCTTCTTGGGTCTGTAAATTACTCAAACAAAGAAAGGGATCTTCATTTCTCAGACCAAATATGTGAAAGAATTCAGTATGGAAGATTCAAAGCCAATGAACACTCCTATGGCAACCAGATGTAAGTTGAGCAAAGATGATGACTCTCCAAAGGTAGATCAGACAAAGTATAGATCAATGATTGGTGGATTGTTGTATCTTACTCATACTAGACTAGATATAATGCAGGTTGTTGGTCTTGTGGCAAGATTCAAGGCTAATCCTAGAGAATCTCATGTTATGGCAATCAAAAGAATTTTTAGGTACTTGAAAGGAATAGTTGAGTATGGTCTATGGTACCCTAGAGATCCAGATTTCTCTCTTCATGCATATACAGATGTAGATTGGGCACGAGATGTGGATGACCAAAAGGGCACCAGTGGTGGAGCATTCTTTTTGAGAAAGAGATTGGTTTCTTGGCTAAGCAAGAAACAAGATGCAATATCTCTGTCTACAACTGAAGCAGAATACATTGTAGCAGCAGGTAGTTGCACTCAAATCTTATGGATGAAGCAGATGCTAAGAGACATTAAAGTTGAATATGAGGAGCCTATCACAATTTTCTGTGATAATTCAAGTGTAATTAATATTTCTAAGAATCCAGTATTGCATTCTAAGACTAAGCACATATCTATCAAGTTTCACTTTTTGAGAGAACAAGTGAACAAGGAAGAAATCAGATTGGAGTATGTACCCTCCAAGGATTAGATTGCAGATATCTTTACTAAACCTCTTCCCAAGGACTCTTTTGAGTATCTTCAGGAGAAGTTAGGGGTCATGGCCCCATTGGTGATGAACTAGGATGCACTGATGTGCATCAGTCCAGTGGATATCATAGTCACATTTTGTGATCCAGATTGATGATGGGGAGCTGCTACTAAGGGGGAGCAGCTGGTATGATTCTGATATGTTACAAGTGCAAGTATGAGCCCTTTGCCATTGATGTCAAAGGGGGAGAGAAGACATGTGAAAAAAAAGTGGTTGATGATCAAAGGAGGAGCAGTAAAGGAAGAGAAGACATGTGAAGAGTTGTTGTTGATAGGGGGAGCTATGACAGAAAAGAGAAATTCTTGTCTTGATGGTTTTTCACATCATATGTTGCCATCAATGACAAAGGGGGAGATTGTTGCAAGTATGAAGTTCACCAGTGTTGTCATTGATGTCAACACACTCATATTGCATTGGTAAGAAGGTTTGGATGAGTTGTGTGTTGAGGATATTGAGAAAAGTAGTCTCAATCAGGAACAGTGAAGAACAGTGATAAGAAGAAGGCAGATATACTCAATAGGTTGAGAATCAGAGGATACGGATTAAAGGGTTTGTAGATATGAGTCTTGAGATGATCTAGTTAAGATTTTAGAGGTCCGCATGAAGATATGAAAAAGTTGTGATCGGTCAAGTAGAACCGGTTCCAGGAGATGCTCCAGAGTGACAGAGTGTTACATAAAGGTCTGGTGAGATCCAAAAGTGCATTGTCCCATTCTACGGATTGGACAAAGTGTTTGGGAGGTCCTTGTAATGTGTCATCTCGATTGGTATGTGGTTTGGAGGTCCAGAAGCACCTCTGGTAGTATGACAGTGGTGATAGACTGTGTTCTTGAAGTTCTGGATGAGGAAGAGAAGAGATTCTAGTGAGTAGAGGAAGTGCGAATGTACCTGGTCATTTAGGCAGGCTTGTGAAGGTTCTTGGATCATGTTGAGGTTATGTTGTCGGTCCACATTGGTGGTAGAGCCCAAAATTGGAGATATTCTTCCAAATGAAGTTCTTGTTCAGACTAGTCAACCAGATGAGTTGTTCATCTTGCGAATGTTCTTGTGGTGACCGAACGGATGTATTAATCATCTTGTGAATGTCCTTATGGTTGATTTCCAACTTAGATGATTGTTCCTAAGTCGATGTCTTATATAAATAAAGGTTTGTGAGTTCATTTCAAAATGTGTCATGGAGCGGATGAGTGTGGTATAGCGAAAGAGTGAAGGGCAGAGCAGAAGTACCTCAGGCTTAAATGGAACTGATCCAGACATGGTAAAGATGTCAATCTCCAGTTCAAGTTTGTGATTCTTATCACTTTATAGACAATGTGTCTCCTTGTAGGCAGTGTGCCTCTTTGTGAGCAGTGTGCTCAGGCAATGAGCCCTAATTGGCATGTGCCATTCATTTTTCTTATTCTTCTAACAAAGAATAATCCTTGGGTTAATCACCCCATGGTTTTTCCCTTAATCGGGTTTTCCATGTCAAAATCTTGGTGTCCACTGTGTTGATGTTTATCTGCTCTTGTGTTTATGCATTATGCTTTCATGGATGGTTAATTGATATTCTCTTAACTAACAAAGAAGAATCAAGTGTTTGAAGTAGAAGCAAGTTTTTGTACAACTGATTCACCCCCCTCTTAGTTGTGTGCCCTAGATCTAGCAATTATGTGTTACTGGACCTGAGGATCAATGTCAAGCATGTCAAAATATGTCCAAGCAAAGAGGTCGGGATAATCATGTAAAAGAGAAGTAAGTTCATGAGTTTCTTTAGGATCTAGATAGATTCTAATGGGGATAAAATTTTTCAAGGTCATCCTTGTTCATCAAGACATCAGTAGTCTTTCCATTAAAGAGAGTATTGTGGTCTAGGACATTAGGAGAATGGAGGGATTCCATAGGTGATTCTTGAGATGGCAAGGTACCATCAGATAAATAAGCATCTTACCCAAAGTATGCATCCACATATAAACAATAGGTTAAACCACGATCATGATGGTAATGAGGCAAATGATCATAAGCTCTTAGGAATTTAGCTAGAAATCTTGACTAGAAATCTTGATTTGTTGGAAAATTATCCAATGGAATATTGCTAGAATCACAACATGTGTCGATTAATTCTAGATATACCAAATTAAGTGTTGGAATATGATATGTAGATAATGAAATTGTATTTATATTTAGGTTAGGATGATGAGTGGATTTAGTGGATTACAATGGATAGTATCTGAGACCAGCTGAAGAGTAATGTGGATTAGCCTCTAAGAGGACTTTAATTCCATACTCTTTTATCCTACAACAATTTCGATTATATCCACATTGAGAAATATTTTGAAAACCTCAACCATAAATAGATGCCATTTTCGAAGAGGAAGGAGGTGCCTCATAGATATCATATTCTATAGTATAAGAGTAAGTGTTATCATGATTGCTTTTTAAATAAATCTTAGGTTTCTCATGAGAAGAAATCGAAGGAGAAATTGGATCAACCTTAGAATTTCTTGGCTTTGAAGGTGGGACTTTATACTCACCTACAAAGGTAGGTGTAAAGTCTAATGAACCTCAATCATCACTAAAGAGTGTATCTGAAGGTGACTTAGATTATTTTACAATAACCTCCATAGAAGGAGATGAATTTAATTTCCAAAGAGAAAGAATTACAATGAGAGGTTTAAAATATTGTTGATTTCTAGCTTTAGTTTGTAGACAACTTTTTGAAACTAGATCAACTTCAATTTTTTTGATCCTATTGTCATCGAAAAACATGATTGATAGATGAAGGGTATATGGGACTTACCCCATGACATGGATTTGGGGTCTACCAAGAATAATATTGTATGAAAGAGAACTAGGCATGACATGGATATGGGTAGATAAGGTCACAGGTCCATCCTTAATAGGTAAGGTGATAGTACCCAATGATTATCTACCAATGTTATCAAAGCCACAAATATTAAGTTTATTCGGTTTAATGATAGTTGTATCAACATTGATTTTATGTAACAAGTCTATGCCATAAACATTAAGACTTAATACACCATCAATCATAGTGTGTCTTACCCTAATTTTATTAATAATGATGAATATCATAAGAGGATCATATTGGTTTTGAACTTCTTTAGGCAATAATTCATGTTGTTCATAAATGATATCTATTTTTGTCACATGCATACAATTTAACATGGCTGCTATGTCATTTGGCTTAACATAAGGTGGGACAATCACCTTTTTTAAAGATTCTTAGAGCATTCCATGGTATGTAGGTGATAGTTATATCTATTCACATAGAGAGATCTTTATAGGAGTAGCATGAAGCTGCTGAACAAGATACTAATTTCTAACAATATGTTGAGGAAGATGAGGTGCTTGAGGAAGAATACGTTGAGAAGGTGGAAGATAAGCCAGAACAAATGTTAATTTTTTTCTTTGTTTATTATTTCTAGTGTTATATGTGTGAGAAACCTCATGGTGAATTGGTTGTTGTGACACATTTTGATTGAGTTGATTAATTTTAGTTATTTGTTTTGCATAGTTTAATATATAACTAGGAGGTCTAGAAGTTTTTAGAGTACCTCCTACTGTGAGAATTGGTTTATTTTGTGTATATAAGCAAGTGACCTTTTCATTTGAAACTAGCTGGTCCATGAAAAGTTTAATAGTAGGAAACCCTAATTGAGCAAGATCACTAAATAGATGACTAAAAAAAATTGTTATAGGAAATCTGAAGCAATAAAAGAGATCACAGGATAGTGACAAACAAGAACATAGGTCATAGGACTGAGAGGTGCTAGGGCAGTGGGCACCCTAGACCCAAATTAAGGTTCTATAGAAATTTTAAACTTCACCTAGTCTATACCTTCAAGACCTTCCTTTCCACTAATTAGTGTCTTCCAAAAGCTATAATCTTAACATGTACACACAAATTAAGGGTGAAAAATGTTGTGGCTATATAGAATCTTGCCTTACAAAATCCTCTACTTTGGTATTCCTACCCCATGGATAGCCAAGATTAGAACAAGATGTGTGTGTTAAAAAATCCTAAGTGTTAGAAGTAACATGCAATATCTAATCACCAATATCAAACCCTAGCTATAGATGACTCAAGCAAATAGGATAGGATGATAATAGAAATGCTTCACTCAAGGAAACATATAAATTCACCTCAAGGAGGAGAATTCATCAAAGGTTTCAAGAATAAGAAGGCAATGCAACTATACCCTAGGAGGGTACTCAAGGCAATCTCTAGTTGGTGGATCCAACCCTTCTCCCAATAATTCAAAGTGCTTCAACCTAGGAATAGAAGATAGACTCAAGATCTTGCTTCCTAGCCTTCACAAATCCTTCCAAGAGAGCAAAGTTACTTAAAATTGATCGACTGCAACTTGTAGTAATTCAAGAGCAGTAAGAGCATAATATTGCATATAAAGATTGCATTCCATCTATATTTTTCCATCTAGTTTCAAATGAAAAGGTCACTTGCTTATATACAAGGCCCTAGAAATGAGATATTTGAATTAAAGAGATGACAACACATGGCAAAACCAAACTTGAATTTAGGGTTGGCATAACCAACACAAAGACTGACCTATAAAATTAATTTTCCACTCATAAAACATGGGAGGGACTAGGGCGTTGGGTACCCTAGACCTTTTAGGCAAATTAACTTACAATCCTACGTTTGGGGTAGAGCTAATACTAAATTTAAACTTTGTTTTTAGGTTTTGGCCAAACATTAGTCAGAATGTGACATTTCATGAAATCAGGGCCTAATCAAAGCTTTAGGGTAGACCTAAAAATGGAAAAGGCTAGAGATCACTAAAGGAATCTACTAAACATAGTGAAATTATGCTTGCACAACCAAAGAACACAATTTACAACATTACACTATTCTCTATGTGTGTATATGTTTGAGTATTTGAATTATTGTTTTATGTGTGTTTGGATACTTATATTGTGTTAAGGTTAGGATGCATGTAGTTCTACCTTAGGCATGTGTTTTTAATAATACATATAGCATCATGTGAAGAGAGTTTTTGTAGTATGGGATGCGAATAGAAAGTCATGTGGATGTTGTATATGGTGTTGAATGTATAGTTATAATTCGGACCTTGTTGGTTTGATAAGACTTGTGGTTATTATGAGAATCATATTTGACTTGTTCATGTTTTTGCATTTATATATGTATTAAATGCTAGAAAGGATATGTTGATGTGCATTGAGAAATTTATTTCCATGTATTTGAAATGGTTAGACCCATTATTTCATGTGTATGACTGTGATTTAATTAATAAATAAACTAAATAAGATAATCACCAATATTATATTATACCACACTTTTGGATTATGGATGTTGCTTCTTCACCTGGACTGATGGATGGGGAGAAAAGGGAAATCCTCTTGTTGAGTTCAATCCCTTCCTTGATCAGTAATAGAAGCATTAGAGCTTGGAGGATTATCTTACAGAGTTGAGCTTAGAGTTCTTCATATTATTTAAGATCTACTTGAGATGTACTTAATATTACACTTATTATATCTAATGACTGGAAGTTATTTTTGTGTTGATCTTATTGGAAATCACTTACAAGTTTTGCACTTTGTTACATAATATTGTATCATGAAAGTTAATTGAAGTTTATAGAAGTTGATCTTATTCCCTTTTGTTAGCACTGGGTTGTTTGTTTTGGTTAATACCTAAGAAAATTTGAAGTTGCACTTTGGAGGTTGTTATACAAGCTTTCTTTATTTTTAATAATTTTATCAATCTTTGAACATGCTTCCTTACAACTTGTCATATGAATACAAAAACCTAAATATAGAAATTAAACCTTATTACTTGTGGTTTTTGTTAGTGTAGAAGATTATTTTTATTACTTATTAAGTAATTACGCATGCATTTAAACACTTGGCACTAAGCCATATTAGATGGCTATGTAGTGATTTGGAGAGTTAGTCAAACTCTTTCAAGGTATGTGGTATGACCTCTTGGTATTTTGGAGGAGAAAAATCACCACCACTATTAGTGTGTATAAGTTGACTTCTTATGCAACTGAAGCAATTCTCACCTATATGTACAAACATTGTTCATAATATTGATAATAAGTTTAGCCTATTCATTTTTGGTGTTATCTTATTTGTATTGCATATTTTTCTCTCTTTTGCAAGTAGGAGATTGCTTATTCTTCTTGGCCTATCAAATACTAGTGTTCTGTCCAAAAGATCCTCAACTTCTATATGGTATTAGAGAAAGTTTTCATTGAAGATGCTAGTTTGGTATATTGCATTGTTTTACTTGAATATAGTATTGCATTCTAGAAATTGTGTTGTTCCATGTGTGTTTGGGGAAGTTTTTTGTAGGCCTGAATAGTGAAATCCCTGTATGTTTCAAGGCATTAGATGTCAAAAATTAGGTGGTTGAAGGTTGAATCGAGGCCCATTTTGGGAGTTTGATGGTGCAGAGGGCCAAAAAGCCCATGGTGTGACTGAGCTAGTTTGGAAGATTGGTTCCCTTAATTGAAAGGCCTGTGGCCTAATTTATAAGGTGCACAACCTATTTCCAAGGTTATGCCCTAATTGGAAAGGTGCATGACCTATTTTGTAAGGCATACAATGCTTGTATTGCGAGGCTCACTGGCACGTGATACCTCTACCTCAAATCTAGCCACTCGGCCCCTATTTGAAACCCCTACAGAATGCCTCAAATCTATCCACTCAAACCCTATTTGAAACCCTTGTGACATGCCTCAAATCTAGAAAAAAATTTTGCCTTGAAGGCATTTTGAATTGTGATGGTCGTCAATTTCGACCAAGGTAGAGTAAACACTATTCACTTCAAAAAGTGTAGAATTTGTTGAGGTCAGCATTTACCTTGGAGTTTCATCATCAAAGGGGAGGGGTTAGCCACCAAAATCCTTATCCCCTTGGTCATATGGTGTGGTTTCACCCAACCAAAGGGGCCTTAACTCTAGCTTTCTTTTCCCCTTCTATTCTCTAATTTTTTAAGGCATTATTTAACAAAAACTAGTGCAAATTTAGGAAAATAGGTAAAATTGAAAATTTATTGTAACTTTTGATTGGCAAGTCAAAATTAAGTGTTATTTTATGTGGAAGTGATTAATTTTCTTAGATCAATCCATTGGACATGATTCCACACTATTTTTATAAAGTCCCATTTTTCGTTCCAAATTGGACATGCATATGCACTAAAATTATAAAGTGTCAAAATCTAGGGGAGATAAAATATTGAATTATGAGGAGGTGTCTTGTTTCATTTATGTTGATGATGATTATTAGTCATAACAAAATGCATAAAAATTTGCACAACAAACCATTATTATCTTGTAAAGTATGATTAGCTTAAGATAAGTTGATGACTTCAAGGCTCCGTTGATCAGGTCATGATTGTCTGACGTTACTCAGAGGTTGATGTGACATGTTTTTTTCCATTTCAAGGGGTCTTACGTTCACTTAGATGATTAGTATTGCAACTATATTATGTAAATTCACTCCACAAAGAGGTTAATTCTACTCTATTTCCAAAGATCACTGTGATATTTGTAAGTTTGATCAATTCTTCTGATCATTGATCATCATGAACTCACACATTCTTCTACACTACATTTTTGTTTAAATGATGTGTCTACAAGTATATATTTATGTGTTTATTGTAGATATTTATCTATATTTGCATGATATTTATCAAGTTGGCATGCTTCCATTCAAAAATATGCTCTGTATTTTCAATTGTCTACGAGATATCTGCATATTTCATGTTTATTTGCTTTTGATTGTGTGTTATTTGCAATTATTGAGGTGATTTGTAATGAAATTCAAAGAAATTTAAAGAAACACTTCTAGTTTTAGTGAACCTTTAGTTATTGAATCACATACACACAAGATATATTCATGAAGAGAAGAAATCAAACCATAATTCACCAGGTTGTTCCACAGCTAGGTATGGTTGATGCTAACTTCAAAGGAACAAAGAATGAAAACAACATATGCAGACTGAAAAGTACTCCAAGGGATGTAGCTAATCAATGCATATATCTAGATTCCACTCACAGATTACTCAAGATTTACAATGATTTGTAATCAAAACAACTTCTCTTTCATTAAGTATGCAAAACATGTACATTCACAATAACTTTGAAATAAGTCCTGAATTCTTCAGTAATTAGATTTCAATTAAGTTTCGAATGAATAAAAGATTGCACTCCTACACCTTTTATAGAATAAGGGGAGGAGGTGGTTACAACTAATGGTCAATATTCATCAATTTAAATCAACGGATAACAATTTTCCATTGACTGAGTCAACATCCTCCTTCGCGGCACAGATTACCAGCTGGCAACCACCTGTATGGCTTGCTACTTATAAGTGTCCCATGCATATGTTTGCTTGGTGATGCATCTATACTTATTCTTCATGTCTTTCTTCTTCACTTTCTTCTTTTTCATTGTCCTCTTCACTTTCAGCACTTTCGCTACCACTATCACTTTGGTAAACATTCTCTCCTATATGGACCTCCACTGTTGTCCTAATTGACTCATATGCCTACACTATTTTGTCAACCTCTCCCCCATATTGAATTTTAGTTTTCACTATTGCATGTTTATGGGAATGAAATTTATCTTTGGGAGCTTCCATCTTTCCTTTTCTACTATTTAATGTCTCATTATATGCTTCCACTTTGACCTTTATCCTCATGATTCTATTCATCACCTCCTCTATCAAGTGGTTCAGGGGGTCATCTGCTACTAACTTGAAATTATCATTTAGAGCCTTAACAACAAAATTTCCATCCTGATTCTCAAATTTACCTTCTATTTTTCCTTCTAAAGCTTCCAGGGTCTCTGCCTCTTATGCCATCATGCTATGCAGTTTGACACTAATGTTCCTAAGCTTGCCACTGCATTTCTTCAATACATCACATTCAAACTTGATATTTGCATGCTAGATTCCCATTAGCAAGGAAATGTTATTATCTAATACCTTGTTACTTATTAGAATTTGTGAATCAATTCTTCTCATCTCACTTAGAGAAGCTAGGTCCTTTTCCAATTGGAATGACCTCCTACCTATTTCATTATGCATCTTGTCTACCTCTCTCTTTAAGGTGCTCAAAGAATTCCATCTCTGTAGAGAAGTCCTTACCACATCTTCATCTCCTTCCAATGCTAAGAACATATATTTCTCCATCACCATTGCCTCATGCTTCATTAGGTCCAATTTGGTAACCTCCTCTTGTGATATAATAGCCAATGGGACTGCTGGATCAGCTGGTGCATGATCAGGGTTAATTAACCCTTTTATAAAAGAATGCAATTGAGAAATGTGCTCTTTATGTACCTTATTCTTTTCCTTTTCTTTCTTTACCCTTTGGGTAAGAGAATCAATAATATCTTTTCCCTCTTGACCTTCTTGGTCTTCATTAGCAAAACCTTGATCAACATTTGTGATCTGAAATTCCTCTAGGCTTATTTTGCCTTTCTCCTTTACAACTGTAGGGAGGGCTACTTGTACGGTCCTCCTACCTATGGTAGGATCTCTTTTTATAGTGGAGGTTAGCCTGTCCTTCCTCCTTGGCTTCATTATTCTCATAGCAAATAGGGTAGATACATCAAAATCTTGGACCTCTTCTGCTTGTTCTACCTATATTTCCTTTCTAAGCCAATGAGGTATATCACCCCCTGATTCTTGGTGGCACTTTTCTATGTCATGGGTATCTTGCCTTCCTGTATCAGCTTCTATCCATGGTGGCAAAGGCACCTTCTTGATTTCTTCCTCATGCAATTCATCATGAGGGGGATCTCGTTGGGGTTCTTCTTGTTGAGGGGCTACCTTTTGTAAAGGAGGATCTTGTGGAATATCCACATTTTGATCTCATGCTTCACTTTGTGAGCTCTCCTTTGGAACTCCATCACCTTCCTTATCTTTCTCACCTAGTGATACACTAAGTTCTTGAAAGGCTTGTGCATTTTGACCCTAGAGATCACCCTGATCACCCTCAGTCACATTATTTGTTTCTCCATTAGTACCCTGGTCATGGGTTATTTTCTGCTCTCCTTCTTTTGGTGTACTGATGTTTTCTGACTTAGGCCCTTGCTAACCTAATTTTTCTTTAGTCCCTGGTGCATTCCATAGGTCTCCCTACTCAATGTGTGGTTAAGATATGCCATGCTGCTTCTAAGCATCCTAGTGGAGCATCTCTTGATCAGCCTTATCCTGAGGCAATGATGAACCTCTTTGGGCATGAACAACACTAATGTCTAATATGCCTTAATCACCCCCACTTTGCTGTTGTGTTTATGACATTTTTGATTCAGTGGGTGTCTTCTGTTGTTGTTGATCTTGATTAAGACT
Source organism: Cunninghamia lanceolata (assembly GCA_027924645.1). Lineage (NCBI taxonomy): Eukaryota > Viridiplantae > Streptophyta > Pinopsida > Cupressales > Cupressaceae > Cunninghamia > Cunninghamia lanceolata. Next base: position 2,708,836 of record BSBN01000165.1, on the reverse strand, counting down.
AGGACTATCATTCTTTGTATGATCTATCTCTTCAGTCCTTTTTAGGCTCTATGGGTGGATTGTTGTCTTTTCTTGGGCTTACATCACCCCTATATGCTAAGTCTATGGCTGCACGGCTTGTAACTTGATAAACCAACTTGTCTAGCCCTATCTACTGAGCTACTTTCTCAGGGCTATCCTATTTTGTTTCTTCCATTTGTTTTTCTTCTTCTAATATCCTCATTTGGGCTAATGGAGTCTAATGAGGAGTCATCCTGGTGTTAGCAACATGGCTTCCATATGTTGAGTAGCCACATCCTAGACTACCTCCTCATCTGATAACTCTACTGTATCATCTAAGGAGAAAGGGAGCTCCTTACTTGTCATGAGTACTTCTCTTGTTTGCTCTTCAACCTGCTCAGTTTTAAATTTAATTATTATAGGAAGGGGGACATCATGCTACAACTCTTTCCTGAAAACCTCACCACCCATTCCTCTCAACATGATGGGGTAGGCATCCCCCCTCATGGTTGTTCTCTATTTCTTGGGTGGTGACATCAGTGGCATCCCCTTCCTCTTCTTGCTTTCTATTAGCAAGTCATCATCTTTGGGTTATTTGCTCAATTGTTCTTCTCCCAAGGGGTTATCTTCCTCTAAGTCATGTTGTAGGGTCTACCCTTCCTCTTGCATTTCCGTGCTCTCATCAGTAGACCTCAAAATTCTCTTGGTCTTTGGTTTTGCTGGTGGAGGCTGTGACACTGAGGATACATGAGCCGATGTGGATGCATGAACTGATGTGGATGCCCCCCATCCTTAATGGCAGCCCTTTCTATGATCACCCCCTTAGTTCATTGTCACCCTTCTTACCTTTGGAAGGCATCTTCTTTTGTTTTTTACTGGGTAATCTCTCCCCATTAGATTTTCTCTTCTCCATAAGGAAATCATCATATTCCTCATCAGACAATTCTTGTCTCTTTTTCTTATTATCAATAGTAAGGGCCACGCCCCTTTTCTTCAATTTGTCTATTTCTGCATCTACCCAAGCTTGGGTCAGCTAGATCACCCCATGCATCACCTGATCTAAGGATATATCTTCTTGTTATGTGAGATCAGGGGCTGATATGGTGTCATTATATACCTTTTTACTTTCATACTCATCTGACATTACCTTTCCATCATCTTTATACAACTGTGCTAGCACTGGGATGCAGTCAAAGGTCTTGAATTGATTTAAGGTGAGTCTTTGATATTTCCTTCTCACCTTAGCCTCATCATCACAATCGATCCAAAATTCTTCCAGATGCTTTTGGTGTATCTATTTTCCCAATATCTTCTGCATCCTGCCATAAGGGTCATATGATCTGGCCAGAGGAAATGGCTGTAACTACATTAATTTCAACCCCCCAATGGCATGATTTATGCTCTCTGAATCTCAGAACATGTACCACCCCATATATATTAGAAACAAAACTAGAGGAAGCTTCTTCTATGCCTTACATGCCTCAACCATGGTGGACACCTATCTAACAAACTCCATTAAGACAACTCTATCAGTAGAGTATCTTGGCAACATAAGAGGTTGCGCTTCAAATCCTTCAATTCTGATATATGAAAAGGTAGCAAATTGGATGAACCATGCTCCATGTCTATAAATGATTGCTTGAGCTTCCATGCTCAGTCTTTTAGTCCTATCCTCCTCCATGGTTCTGAACAGATGCATCGAGAATGTATCATTTACCAATTTATAGTCCTGGAGGTATACTTTTCTTTGCGATTGGGGATAATGATCCAATATATGTACATTAGCAGCTTCACCATCAAGATTTCCCACTATTCTTAGGGCATCAAATGTTCCCCTGAATGCACAGGAATACACCACATATGAGTGTTGATAACTGAGAGGGGGGGTGAATCAGTTATCTTAATTATTTCAGCTTTCTAAATTTCCTTATCAATTAGTGCAGCATTAAATTAAATAAGTAAACATAACCACGAAATGGAAATAACATCAATACACATGACACAATGATTTTGACATGGAAAACCTTGTTAGGGGAAAAACCACAAGGTGATTAACCCAAGATTGTATTCTCTATTAGAAGAATAAGATAGTACAAAATGGCACTTGCCAATTAGGGCTCACTGCCTGAGCACACTACTCACAAGAGGTTCACTGCCTACAATAGTTTATACAAGGAAACTAGATACTTGAACTAATGAGAAGCATCCACATATGCTGAGGTTTAGTTCTGGTTAAGCCCAATATACTGATCTACTGCACTTCATTCTTACTTTCCTTAGGTGCTGTTGTCCTATTACATTTCAGACCTGTCTTACTGCCTTCACACTGCTCTTCTTCTTTTCTTCACACCACACAATACACCACACACACATTCATATCTAAATCCATCTAGTATATATATCCACACCAAGGATTTCATCCACTTTCTAGTTGGCATCCGGAATACTCAATATTTTCCCAAACTCTGATCAGTCGGCTAAATCTTTGTATACCAAGTGATGTGGATAAAAAAGATGCTTATAGAAGTCATCAATCATGTTGGCCAATCATGAATGATACCTTAGGAAACTTAATCACCATCAATATCACATCTGGATTTAGGTCTGATGCTTTGCTGGTTAGGTCTTCCTCTATCTACTCTGCCAATCAGGAACCCAACACTCAAGTGCTCATATTTGTTCACTCTTCTATCACCGAAGGCTAAGTCCTTGGAATATATCAGTCAAGGTACTCCTCTTGACTTCCCCAAAACCATACTTTACTGAGATACTTCCTCTGAGAGATCCAGACCTGACTGTCAAACCTTTCTGCCTGCTTTGTTCTTGCCTACCAGACCACAACACTTCTTCAATCTGACTTCTAGTAAAGACACACCATGTCCTGCGGATGTGTGGGATGGACTTTGTTGCCATCAATGACAACACTAATGAATCCACATAGTGTCTCTTGCCAACAATCTCCCCCTTTGGCATTGATGGCAAAACTTAGTGAAAAATGACTGTCACACTATACTCCCCCTTGGCTAATGCTCTGTTCTTATGAACATTTTCTAGAGCTCCCCCTTAGCTGGATTCCTCATTTTTCACTACTCCTCACTCTCCCTTTGACATCAATGGCAAAGGGTGGGGTCCGCACACCAAAATTTGCAAAACTCAATCTATACTTAATCACATATGTATATTATCTAGTTATACTTTACATATACTTTAAGATATCTGCAAAAGTGTTTTTCAATTGTACAAGTTCTGTTGCCCAACTCAGCTTCATCCTGTCCAGAATTGAGATGTGACCACTCAACAGGAATGCAAAAGCTTCTACCTTCTTGAGATCTATCGGATCACTGGTCCGAGCTATGGCTTAAGCATCAGTTAGGGCTTCATGCATGGCCTCTAACTTAGGGATAATGATCCCTCTAAGTTCACTCAACTTGTTTATTCTATTTTTCTTCTCCTTCTCAAGTGTCTTTATTTCATTTATGACTACAATAGTCTGACACTCTTGTTTTACTATGGAAGAGGATAGAGGATCAAAACTTTGAGATAAACTTAACAGTTTATCCTCTTGCTCTTTTACTTTCTTCTCAATGTCCTTGGTCACTTTAGGCCAGGATAAACAAAATTTATATATATCTCCCCCATCTTTGAGAGCATTTTCCAGGTTCTTTATTCTGATATCCATAACTCTCCTATCATTTGATATTAACCCTTGTACCTCTGATAATCTTTTTACCAAAAATTCCTTCCAGACCTTATCTTCTATTGACTTTTCTAAGGAATCAAAATGTGTGCTAACACTATTAACTAGAGATTTGAGATTAGCAGATGAAGAGGCTGAGGGATCCTTCTGAAACGATGGCAAGATCTTCTCCAATACACCGGATACAATTTCTATAAACTTGTAGTCTTCCATGTGAGACTTCAGAAGCTTTTCTTTTGCCTTTGCTGAAGTAAAGGATGCTAGCTTCATGGTTTGAACTAGGGAGAGGGAGTCAAAATTGAATGGTCCTTGAAGAAGTTCTGGTTCATCAAATTCCATCATCTCCTTGGTTAAGAATTCTTCGACTGCCTCTGCTGTGTCTCTTGCTAGAGACAAAGTTTTCTCCCCTTCTGTACCCTTACCACCATCATCTGTGGCCTTCTCTGTTGGAGTTTTCTCTATTTCTATAGCCTTACTACTGTCATCTTCTTTTTCCTTCTCCTCTTCTTGTTGACTAATCTTCTCTTGTACTCTTTCTTTTTCTTTGAATCCAGAGTCTACAGGGGAAATCGGAGGAGAGATGTTTGCTTGATCATGGACCTCCTCTTCCAAAGCAGAGGAATCTATGTCCTTACCTTTTTGTTCACCTGTCTCCTTTACCTCTTCTACCACTGTCTCAGTAAATTCTTCTTCAACATCTGTGGCTGAGGGATTATCACCTAAGTCCTCTATAATAGGAATGTTGAATCTTTTGTATGCATTCCAGAGAATCTTTTCTATCTCTTTTGCTACTTTGGCAGTTTCTCCAAGCATAAGCTGATTCATTCTAGCTTTGCTCTGAAACTCATCCTTACAATCTTTGAAGATCATATTCTTCTGCTTAGGAGTGATTGAAGGATATAGCTAAATAGCTATCTATTCTCGGATCTCAAGATCCTTTGCCATAACATTATTCTTTCTTATTTCTAATTCCTTTTCTAGGCTTTTGGGAATGAGAGATATGATTTCAATAAAAGCCTTGTTGTAGATATTCAGATACTTGACTATGGCTTCTTGCAGGATTTTTTGGTCAGCTTCATTGTAATCATCATAGAATTCAGCCATTGGTTGAAGGTTCCCATCAACAATAACTAATTTTATGATGTCACCAATGCATAGAGTAGGTTTCTCAACAAATTATTCTATTACTTCTTCAGCATAAGGTTCACTGGATGTTTTCCTTTTCTTCTTCATTTTCTTTACTTCCTCATCTAATTCTATCTCTTCTTCATCCTTTTGTCTTGTGTAAGACCTTGTTACCTTTTTCTTGGTTCTCTTCTCTCCTTTTCCAGATGATTTTGCTTCTAGTTTTGTTGCCTTTGAGCTCTTTGTAGTGGTAGGTGTAGAGGTCTTAGAGGATCTGGTTTGGGAGGGGACTTCCATTGGAGCACCTTCTTTCCCTTCTTTTTCTTTTTCTTTCTCTGCTCTTTCTGTCTTCTCTCTATTTGCATCAAGTGCCTCTTTTGAAATTCCATGCCTCTTGGCAAACTCTTCTACTTCCCTCCTCACTTTTCTTTTTATTTCCAGTTGTCTTAGCTCCACATGGATCTTCACACTTAATTCTTCAAAGGTTCCAAACCTTTCTGCTTTAGGATCCTTGGATTGACTGAGCATGTGTTGAACGTGTAGCTCAACAATTTTCTCATCTACTTCATACCCCATTGGCATGATCTAGACTATTCTTGGCTCTACTGCCTCCATTAGACATTGATCAGTTTCTACCATAAAGCATACTATATCTTTATACTTTTCAACTAAAGATTGGGGGATTCTCTCTCTTTCTTGCATCATGCTCTAAAAATTCTTGAAATTATCCCAAAGTGTTGTATTATGTACCTTGGCGTCACCAAACCCATGTATATAATCTCTGATTTGGATGGCTATTGGTCTATCATTCTGCCATACCCAACCACTAGATCTGGGAAGCTCATTCGTGATGTAGAAGAACAAGCATAGTATTAGCCCACCATACTTGAAGGAATTCTTCTTGTCCTTCTTGATCTATTGTAGGTTTTCCATTAGTTGGCTTAGAAGGAGTTCACAAAGATCATAATCTACATTTTTCCTCAACATTTCATAATTAGTGTAAACTACAGTTCCGTGTACTGAATTTTCCCTACTAGAGTGATATATCTTATAACCGATGATCATGGAGGCAAACTTGGCATCCAGATCAGTGATGTCTTCTATTGTCATTGCTCTTTTGTCAAATTTTGATATGGTAGCCTCACTCATAGTTTGATTCTTGACAGATTTGAGAACAAGAATCCCACCGGATGAGTGCAATCTAGTTACTGCCCTAATGGCATCCTTGGTTATTGTAGACACCTAAAATTGGACTGCTCTGCAAACCAATTTTCCATACCTCGCACTGATCCATTCCGCCAATCTACATATCCCTGGTGATCAATGAATTCACCTAATTAGTCCATTTAACCTTACAACCTTATCCTATTAATTGAATGAATATTCCTAATATTCATTTAATTGATTTATCCATTTCTCTAATTCCTGTTAATTAGATAAATCATGCTTAAGTTAATTAAGAAAACACTTAATTAACCTTGTCCCCCACTCATCCACTAAACTGAATTTAATATTCAGATGTCTCCCACTCATTCCCAATCACTGAATATAAAATTCACTTGTCTCTCACTTATCTCCAATCACTGAATTTAATATTCAGATGTCTCCCACTCATTCCCAATCACTGAATATAAAATTTAGTTGTCCCCCACTCACCTCCACTCTTCCCAAAATGGGAATTTTTAATTCATCCTCTAGGAATAAAAGATTCACTTTTATTCCTAGCCCTTGATCTCACCAGATGAATCCTCACCCTCCATTCTCATCTCCAAATTTCTATAAATTGGACCCCCTCTAGGCCATTTTCAGAAGACTACTTCATGCATCAGAACTCTGTCAAAATCACTCCACAAATCTCCTAATCTTATCAAACCTCTACCAAAATCTTGTCTCAATCCCCTATCTCCATCTGAATCAACTTGTCTCTCCTCTCCATTGTGTTGAGCACTTGAGCAATCCACATTAGTCACACTGATCATGGGAACAACTGAGGAGCTCTCTTGGGTGCATCTCCTTCCCGCATGGATTCGTGAGGTCTTCATGAAGGTATAATCATTTTGTTTATGCATTAGATTAGTTAAAATCTTCATTTCGATTTCACTTATCACATTGGCACACCCGGTCTCAAATTTACTCATCATTTGGTGAAGGTTTCTTGTCAAAATCTTTGTTTTTTAACATTTTTTTTGAAGTTTTGGTGAGGAAGTTTTGCAGGTTGCATCCTACGCAAAAATGGACTACATTTTTGTGCTCAGGACGTTGTTTCTGTGAATTTTAACAGTAAACACAACTAGGTTCTAAGAAATTTTTTTTGAAAAAATTTGGAAAATTTTAAGGGTACAGTCTGTACCATATAGATCTGTACAGTACGAAATCGTACCCTACCGTACTAATCTGTACTGATGGTGTGTGTTTGAGGTTGTAGTTTTTCTTTGGTTTTTGTTGCAGGGTTAACATCATTCATGTGCAGGTTTTCAAGGTTTATTGCAGGTTTTGTTTTCACCACTGCTTCAACCACCATAGCCACCTGGTCACCGCCGCCTACACAGAACCTCCCCTTGTCACCATTGACCACACACCCCCCTCTACCAGGTTGAAACCCCTTATAACTCCCGCCCCCTGCACTCCCTCCTCCCGCGACCACAGGTCGACACCACTTCCCGCGCTGCACCCAAACTCCCCTACCGCCGCTTCCTCCCTGCAGAGCCACCTTTGACCACCAGCACCCCCTGTCGACACTTCCCGCACCGCTCCCAACTCCCATTGCCACCACCTGCACCCCCGCGCTCCGCTGACCCTGCTAACCACCTCCATCCCCTGCCTTGGCCACCATCTCCCTGCCCCTCCTTGCCGAGCCACCCCTGCCATCGCCACCCCTGCCTACACTTCCCACCTCCTGGTTACCACGCCCAACCACCTCCCTCTCCCCTCATCCCTGCAGACCTCCCTCTCCCCTCCGCTCGAGCCTCCTCCTCTTTGCAACACCCAACATTCCCTGCACTCAACAACAAAAAAAAAAAAAAAAAAAAACCCTAACCACTTCTATTATCCTTTTTTTTAATTTTTTGCTAGCTTCTAGCCCTTGGTCATATCAGTGACCAGGGGCCTTTTTCACCCCTAACTACCAAACTAAAACCTAAACCACTAGGGCTTAACCATATACATGTGACCACTTAGACATAAACTGCCAGCGGTCAAAAGCAAACAGTTAGCCTCCTTGTGCCTTCCACATGCCATAAGAGGGCTATTTTTTTCTTTTTCTCATAACTTGGTCATACAGAGGTGAAATCATGCAAACAAGGACTCGTCGGAAAGAGGACTTCGAGCACTTCGTAGTTGTGAGGTTTTCATCAGGTGACAATACCTTTTTCCCACCTTTTTTATCAGTCGAAGTCAAACTTCATTGCAAACTTCAAATCGTCATATCTTTTTGCATTTTTTATCAAATTTTTGCAATTTTTTTTTTTTTGAAATCACATAGAATTTCCTGAATTTTCTATTTATGCACTTATTTTCTTTGTATTAATTTAGTTTTTATTAGATTTTCTTAGATTCTCAATTTTTGCATCACAATCCTCTTGGAAGTCTACTTGCTCTGTTTTCATTTTTGTGACTTGCAGGTGAGCATTCGGGACTGGACAAACATCAGGAGTAGCAAACACATCAATTTGGATAGCAATTTAATCAGGTGCATTCATTTTCATCCTTTATCTCTCAATCATTGATTGCAAACACACTTCGGTTTGGGCCTTTAAAATGAACATTGTTTGATCATCATACATTGAAATTGGGCTTAAAATCAACTAGTGTCTTCAATCACACCTTGAAATTGAGCTAAAAAGAACCACTGCTTAATGTGTCTTCATCACATTTCATTGTTCTAAGGGATAATTAATCAACTGCGAGTGTGAATCTAGTGAGTGTGTGTATGCTCTCTCCTCACACCGCAAGGTGATCTTGGAGATCAAAAACACCTCACTTGATTTGCTTTTGTCAACCCCTTTCCTAGGAGGCCTGCTAGGGGATTTCATCACCCTTAGGGACAACCTCATCTGAGGCTGAATCGAAAGACACCCTCTTTGAAATTAGAATCCTGTCACTCTTAGCTAAGCCCCAAAGAACTTTCTACCTTTGGGAAGTGAAGGTGAAGGGTGGGTTACCCCCTTCTCCTGGCTGTGTGGCAAGATTTCAATTTCAAATTCCTAGTCAACCTCGTGTAAACATTGCCCAACCCTAATTGGCCATACCTTCCATCAAACTAGACATTAGGGCATGTTGATTTGTTTTACAAGTGTGCTTGTCTAATCATTATCATATTCTTCAAATTCAAAATTTCAAATTTGCCTTGTCTTGTGTGAGTGATTCATGTTTATGCATGTGTGATAATTTGATTGAACATTGCCAAATCAAGCCAAACATCAAACACATAAGACAAGTCATCCACCTCATTCTTCCAACACATTCAAACCCAATCACTCATCTATCTTAATCATCCTAATCACCTATCTTATCCACATCATCATCCAAATCATTCAATCTAATCTTATCCTAATCACTCTCATCACCCTTAATCCAATTCATCAATAGCATTCTAATCCCATCTCATCCAAATCAAATCCAAAATCCAACCAACATCAATCCATAATCTTCCAAACCATATTCCAAATCCAATCCAAAATCAACATCAATCCCCATCATTATCCAAATCCCCCAACATCATTATCAAACTCCAAATCCAAATCAACCCAATCACAAAACCAAGACCTTAATTGATCACCTAATCAAATCAACCCAATCAACCCTCTTGCTTAAGATCATTAGTCTATCAAAAGCATAGAGAACCAATCAACCCTATTGCTTAAGTGTCATTAGTCTACCTTAAGCATAGTAGGATAATCACTCATCCATCCAATCAAAACAAACCAAATCATCTTAAGGTCTTGAATTTTTGATTCCCAACATCACAATCATCCATCATCCCTCATCATCCCATACTATCTCCAACAAAATGGATCTTTATGAATCAATACAACAAATACAAAGACTTAGACAAGTCTATGCAAACATGGATCCTAATGCTAAGGAACAATTCAAAAATGACATTAAAGATCATCCCTTAGCAGACATCATCATTGGTGAACCCTAAATCCCTCCCCCATCTTCATCATATCAACCCTCATCATATCAACCTTCAACATCTTACATATCCACACCACTGACATCATACCAACCTTCACCATATCAACAAACACCCTACACATCATCCCCATCCACATCATATCAATCGTCATTCTTTCAACCTTCATACCAATCTACATCTTACATATTCACACCATCAACCTCCCATCAACCTTCATCATATCAACTTCCATCATATCAAACTTCATCATATCAACCTTTACCCTCATATCAATCACCATCCCCTTACACATCCATGTCATCATACCTATCCAACCAATCAATACCTCCACCTTATCCATCCCCCAACCTTTGTCATGCTAACTTTGATCAAGGGAACACCAATCTAGCACACCTTATATCTGAAATCCAAGCCTCATATCAACAACCAAATCCCCCATCTCCTAATCCCCATCCTCCAATCCCACCATCACCATATCCCTCCAACCTTATCAACCTTAATCCATCACCTTATGTATCTCCCAATCCACCAACCCCTATCACCCATCCACTGTCTAATCCAACATCAAATCTTCCAAGTCCCAACACTATCACCACCCCTCCAACACCACCATCTAGTCCCACACCTATCCTTGAACCCATCCAAGAACCATCACTACCTAAACCCATCATTCACCTATCCAATCCCCATCCTAATCCTACACCAACCACCATCATTATCCATCCATTATATTGCTCTTCCACCCATACATTCATGAAGGATGCCATCCATTGGCTATTAGCAAGGAATCAAACACCCTCATGCAATCCAACATCCACCAAACCTCTTGAACAATCTCCTATCATAACTCAAGAACAATCATACAGCCATGTTCAAGAACGCATAAGTCAAGCACCTATCACATCAATCCAAGCACCCATCACATCTATCCAAGTCAATCCCACTTCTATCCAAGCACACGAGCTATGTCAAGAAACAAATCCAAAGCATGTTGAAACATCAACCCCTTCTCCTAATCAAGATATAATCATCCCATCTAATCCCATCCCATCTAATCCCATCCCTGATCCCCTCCCATCTATTGATCAACGTATTGATCCCACATCAACCTCTACCACCCCTTTACCATCCCCCATGAATCCTTCACCTCCGTCTACCAATCCCATCCCAAATCCATCCCCTTATCCACTTGGCACAAGCACTTTCATCCGTGGTGACTTCCTTGTAGGAGGTGAACAACTTCCTTCCACCACCTATCTATCTCCAACAAATAATGGATTCACATCTTGTTTCCAAAGCACCAACATCCCATTGCATGTCGCATGCTCCAACTTATGAACTATCAAGGCAAAGGCTTAGGCCTTCATGAACAAGGCATCTTGGAGCCCATCCACACCACATTCCATCCATCTTCTCATGGCCTTGGCTATACACCCCAAGGAAATCAACCTACACATGTCAATACCATCCACCCACCTTCCAAAATCCATTCATCCAATCCCAAGCATGGTGCATCTCATTGCACTCCCAAATCTTATGTCGCCATCCCTCCTCCATCATCCTACCATTTGCAAAAGCATGTGACCATCCATCTCCCTCTATCCAATTTACCGCCACTACTTCCAACTCCAAAGATCCCTATCAAATCCACTCTACCTCCTATCCTACCAACTCCCAACATCCCTATCCACAAATCCACTTTACCTCCTATCCTACCAACTCTTAATATCCTAATCATGAAATCACTTCACCCATCTATCCAAAAATCTACTTTTTACCCCTCCATCCATAAGTCCACTAAAATCCTGAATCAAGACCAACAAAAGCACACATCTTTCAAATATGACGCTTCCCCCAAATCTATGGGATTCAAAAATTTGAATGCCTCAACTCATAAAGCAAAAAAGCCTAAGGATATTATCCCTTCTAATCAACCTAAAAAATCAAAAAGGCTACCAAATCCCACACCATCACAAGAAAAAGCAAAAACAAACATGGTGTGGGTCCCTAAACAAAGATCACTCAAATCCAATGAGGCATCCACCTCCCAATCCACTCCAACATCCCAAACATCCCACTCCCTATCTAAAAATCCCCCAAAGTCTAAGTCTATTTGGGTCCCTAAAACCCCAAATTGACCATCCAAAAATCTCCCATCTCGACCCCCATTACTCCCAACTCCACATCCCAAGTACAAGCTTCCAAATACATCATGATGTGTGTAACAACTGGTCTTGGTTCCCCTCCATCACTTGCAATTCCCACATACCTCCATCTCTCCATCTTTCATTCACTATCCTACATATCTTCTCCATCACATTCCTATGGTCCATGCTTTTGCATAATCCACATTATACACACCATAATCCATTATCCACCATCCATTCCTTCTTCTCCTATCTTTCAACAATCCATGCCATCATCATCCCTAATGCTATCCAACATGGGACCATCTTCTCCTTGCTATGGAAACAGACGCTAGAGTCCCCCTTCCATCAAAAAATAAAAAAATAAAAAAAAAGCAAAAAAAATCAAGAAAATAGTAAAGAGAAAAAATCCGTCCAATGGTGAAAACCACTCCTTGTGGCGCCTTGGGCAAGTACCGTGATGAAAACCCCTTGTGGGCGTCATGCGTAATCCCTTCTTCATCCATTTTGTATCCCTACACTTGGGGGCACAACCGTATCCTTCATCTCCATCCATAACATCCCCTTGCACATCTTATCCACTGTCTTATTGTCATCCTATCATATTCCTATCCAACATCCCCTATGTATCCTATCATTTCCCATCCATCATATCCATCATATCCATCATATCTTGTTTTAACCATCCCCCACCTTAGATCTTGATAAAGACAAGGGGCAAAATATCAACAACTTGCTTTGGACACCTCTTGGCATACTCCCTTTCCAAGCATATCACCCATTCATCTATTGCAAAGACCATCCACTCACACATGAGCCCATCATACAAAATTCTTTAGACATTGGGGCATATGATTCCTTGCAACCTAGCCCTTGGAGAAAATCCTCATCCTAATCTTCCATCTATCTAACATGCATCCCTATCACTTGTCTACTCATCTATCAAATCTCCTATCCATTATCCTTTCACCACCAATCTCCCTATCCAACCCCATCACCTTCACCTCTAGACTTGGTGTTCCCTTGTCATTGGTATTTAGCACAAAGGCTATCCACACGAAATCCAAGACACTAGCATAATAAACCATTCCTTGTCGAAAAATCACAAAATTCAAAAACATCAAAAAATTAGAAAATCCAAAAACATCACAAAATCAGAAAATCCAAAAACATCACAAAAAATCAAAAAATCCAAAAACATCACAAAATCAAAAATACAAAAACATCACAAAATCAAAAAATCCCAAAACAATAGAAAACACAAAATTCCAAAAATAATCTATCCATCACACAAATAAAACATTGCATCTATCATCACACTCTCATCATCATTGCATCTATCATCATCCCATATCATCATCACATCTATCCTCAATAAGATTACACTAGATCCAAGCATTGCATCACCTATCAAAGCATTGTCCTTAATCAAAATCATCAACTATCAAATCAGCATCAATCACAACTTGTCACCATCACATCTTGAGCCAATTTTACAACATCATCAAATCATCTATCAATCCCTGCCTTAGGATATATCTTTCCTACAATAGGCAGAATCTATCACATCATCATCATCCATTTTGGCAAAAGATACAATGGTTACTTGTTTGGTTCGTTGGTCTTTTGGTTTTTGATTTTTATCTTTTGTCCTATTCGAAAATCACATCAAAGCTACCTTGATCTTACTATATCATGGTATGTGGCGAAAACATCTAGAATGGGGCATAGTCTTGCTTTTGTATGCCGTGCTTGTGGGTTGGTTTTATTACTCCAAGCTAGTATTCATATCTTGATTGATCATAGGATCGGTTCTAGCATATTGATCTTCTTATGCATCTAAGGTTCATCATACCTTTTTTGTACTAAGAGCTTATGCTATGAGTCCCCTTCCCTCATCTAGACAAGGTTGTACTATCTTGGGCATGCATGAGATCATCCCTTTGTCTAAGTGTCTAGTCCATGCAAATGTTGGATAAACATCATCACCCTGGTCTTCTATACCTTGGTGAACATATCCACTTTACTATATCAAACCTAGGATTGCTCAAATTCAGTTTCAGCACAATGATCATCCACCTATCATCTCCGAACATCATCACCCTTTCATCCCCCCACTTATCCTCCACCCACATCTACCAATCTATCTCATCCATTTCGAGAGCACAATCGTGTTCTCGCAACCCGCCTATCCTCTCGAGGGGGCATCACCCTTACCAATTATCCCCAAACCTTAACCTTATTCTTCCAAACCAAAATCTTTTTTCTATCCAATCCATCTCTATGTTTTAACTTCTTTGAAATGGTGTTGCTTAGCCGCAACACCATCTCAAAGAGGGGCAAATGTAGACACCTAAAATTGGACTGCTCTGCAAAACAATTTTTCGTACCTCGCACTGATCCATTCCCCCAATCTGCATATCCCTGGTGATCAATGAATTCACCTAATTAGTCCATTTAACATTACAACCTTATCCTATTAATTGAATGAATATTCCTAATATTCATTTAATTGATTTATCCATTTCTCTAATTCCTGTTAATTAGATAAATCATGCTTAAGTTAATTAAGAAAACACTTAATTAACCTTGTCCCCCACTCATCCACTAAACTGAATTTAATATTCAGATGTCTCCCACTCATTCCCAATCACTAAATATAAAATTCACTTGTCTCCCACTTATGTCCAATCACTAAATTTAATATTCAGATGTCTCCCACTCATTCCCAATCACTGAATATAAAATTCAGTTGTCCCCCACTCACCTCCACTCTTCCCAAAATGGGAATTTTTAATTCATCCTCTAGGAATAAAAGATTCACTTTTATTCCTAGCCCTTGATCTCACCAGATGAATCCTCACCCTCCATTCTCATCTCCAAATTTCTATAAATTGGACCCCCTCTAGGCCATTTTCAGAAGACCACTTCATGCATCAGAACTCTGTCAAAATCACTCCACAAATCTCCTAATCTTATCAAACCTCTATTAAAATCTTGTCTCAATCCCCTATCTCCATCTAAATCAACTTGTCTCTCCTCTCCATTGTGTTGAACACTTGAGCAATCCACATTAGTCACACTGATCATGGGAACAATCTGAGGAGCTCTCTTGGGTGCATCTCCTTCCTGCATGGATTCGTGAGGTCTTAATGAAGGTATAATCATTTTGTTTATGCATTAGATTAGTTAAAATCTTCATTTCAATTTCACTTATCACAGTTATCTTAAATGGCCTCATCAACCATATAAATTTATCATGCATTCTACTTAGAACATACCGGACCCATTCATCTTCTGCAAAATAGGGAAAATGAATGCATTGTGCAAAATGCTTGTCCCGAATGGCTTTATACTGAGTTTTGAGTTCAAATGAATCATCTATCAAATGCTTGTGAGAGATATCAACCAGCTTAGATTCCCCAAATTATTCAATATTTGCATGAATATATGCCCTAACATCTTCTACATGCAGAACCCCATGCGGAATGCTTGAAAAGGTGCCTAGGGGATCAACTTCTAGGGATTTATATGGATGTTTCTTGAATTTAGGATGTGGCCTATCAATGATCTTTACAACATTCAGTGTAGTCATCTTCAAATGATTTTACAGAGAAATATTCAATAACAAAAAATACCTTTTGCGCTTCTAGGGTTCGCAGAGTGAGTCAGATTAATTTGTTGGATGAATCGACTTCAACAGTTGGTCTTTGAGAAATTTGAAACAATTTGTTGTAGACCTCCTTTTCTTTTCTTCTTGAATGCAAATGTGCGAATGATAAGTGAATGACCCCTTTTATTTCTGAGAAAACCCTAATTTCATATTGCAATAAATGCGCAACTCAAGTCATTTTGGTTGCCTGGTACTTCTTATTTTGAGAAAGATCTTTTTCTGGATCACTGAGATATACTTAGAGTTATCCTTGGTGATTAATAACAAATTATCTTACTTTCCCCAAACACTTGATCTATCCATAGAACAAGATGCCTCAAATTTGAATCATACTGGATTTAACTGTGATAATCCTATTTTACCGGATGACTGTTAAACCGGATCAATCATGGAAGATTAGACTCTTCAAATCTTCCTGCGGATCTTCCATATCTTTACCAATCTTTCTTTAGATGTTTCTCTGAGAATCCTTTAATCCACAACTTCCCATGTGCCAATTTTAGGCACCAATTGACTGGCTAGGGGATTTGTTTTTCTTAGTGACTCCCCCTGAGCCAGAGCTCATCTACTCAATTTTTGAAAGGATTATCAGCACCAGATTCTGGTGTGGATCCATCCCTAACATTCTCTTTACTTCTCTTCACCCAGATCTTATTCATCTCCCTTTGAATTTCATCCACATTTACTTTGCTCTTTCCTTTGTCTTGGCTATGATTATATTGTTCCGGACCCCTTTTGTCTTGATTCTTACTTCTACAGAATTTGGCAATATGACCAGATCTATTGCAACTATAGAAGACAACATTTCTTTGCATATTTGACTGATATCCTCTTGATCTACACTGATTAGCCATATGTCCCATTCTATTGCATGCAAAGCATCTACCATTGAATGAATTATTTATTTGTATGTTTCTACACTCATGGGATTTGTGACCATACCTTTTGCAATTGAAGCATTGTCCGAAGAAGGATGTATTAGTCTGATTCATTCGTTTTCTGCATTGATTTGCTTTGTGACCAAAGTTGTTGCAGTTGTGGCAGTATCCATTAAAGGATGGATATCTTTGAGCATTTGGTTGTCATACCGGAGGTCTTCTAGGCCTGTTTCTTGGATGTTCTGATCTTGAGTTCTTTTGATCGGATCTGGAGCTTTCACCTTTTTCATACCCCAAGCCTTGCTTGTCATCCACCCTCTTTTGGCTTTGAAGAAGAACTTCAAGTTGAGTAGAGCTTATCTTGAATTTCTCTTTGTATTCATTTGCTGATTGAAGATCCCTTTTAAGAGTGTTAATCTGATTCTCAAGTTGTTCTTCATTATCTCTAGCTTCTTCAAGATCAGATTCTAGATACTTGACTATTCTATCCATTTTGTGGTAGTCTTCTGACTTCTCCTTGAGAGATTGTCTTAGATCATCTTAAGTTTTTCTTTTCTCTTCAATTTCTTGGGTGAATTTCATAACTCCTAATTCTATTTCATGTCTTACCATAATGACCTCTTTTGATAACTTTTCACATAACTTGGTTTTCTCCTTCAGATCTTCATTTGTACCATTGTCTTCACTTTGACTTGCCAATTGTTGAAGTAGATCTTTTCTCTTTTTCATAGAGATACTCAGTTTCCCTTTTAGTTCATTTATGAAATCATCATCATGTTTGAGTCTTTCCTTCAATTCATTGACTTTAGAGTTTGATTGCTCAAGATCATCTAGGGCAGACTGAAGTTGTTCCCTCATACCATACACATCCATTTGAGTTCCTAGATCTTCCTCAAGCTGTTAGGCTCTGGTTGGAGGAACTTGGCTCTAATACCAATTGTTGATAATTGAGAGGGGGGTGAATCAGTTATCTTAATTATTTCAGCTTTCTGAATTTCCTTATCTATTAGTGCAGCATTAAATTAAATAAGCAAACATAACCATGAAATGGAAATAACATCAATACACGACACAATGATTTTGACATGGAAAACCCTGTTAGGGGAAAAACCATGAGGTGATTAACCCAAGATTGTATTCTCTATTTGAAGAATAAGATAGTACAAAATTGCACTTGCCAATTAGGGCTCACTGCCTGAGCACACTGATCACAAGAGGCTCACTACCTACAATAGTTTATACAAGGAAACTAGATACTTGAACTAATGAGAAGCATCCACATATGCTGAGGTTCAGTTCTAGTTAAGCCCAATATACTGATCTACTGCACTTCATTCTTACTCTCCTTAGGTGCTGATGTCCTGTTACATTTCAGACCTGTCTTCCTACCTTCACACTGCTCTTCTATTTTTCTTCGCACCACACAATACACTACACACACATTCATATCTAAATCCATCTGGTATATATATCCACACCAAGGATTTCATCCACTTTCTAGTCGGCATCTGGAATACTCAATATTTTCCCAAACTTTGATTAGTCGGCTGAATTTTTATATACCAAGTGATGAAGATCAAAAAGATGCTTATAGAAGTCATCAATCATGTCAGCCAATCATGAATGATACCTTAGGAAACTTAATCACCATCAATATCACATCTGGATTTAGGTCTGATGCTTTGCCGGTTAGGTCTTCCTCTGTCTACTCTGCCAATCAGGAACCCAACACTCAAGTGCTCATATCTGTTCACTCTTCTATCACCGAAAGCTAAGTCCTTGGAATATATCAGTCAAGGTACTCCTCTTGACTTTCCCAAAATTGTACATTACTGAGATACTTCCTCTGAGAGATCCAGACCTGACTGTCAGACCTTGCTGCCTTCTTTGTTCTTGCTTACCAGACCACAACACTTCTTCAGTCTGACTTCTGGTAAAGACACACCATGTCCTGTGGATGTGTGGGATGGACTTGGTTGCCATCAATGACAACACTAATGAATCCACACAGTGTCTCTTGCCAACAATGAGGTCATGTAAAATAAACATGCCTATGCTCCCAACTTCATCATTCCTTCATCCAATGAGTCACTAATGATCCTAGCCCATAGGGGCTTGTTTTCTGAGTACAATACTATCTGGATGATCCCAAACATCCAATTCCCAAAATTTCTAGCATTGGGCCTACCAGTCATCCTACTTAGCAGGGAAATTATATACTGGTACTCATCATCAAAGTTGAACTTAAACAAGTATATTGGTAACTTGACTGAAGCTGTATAAGTGCTTCTCTTTTACCTCCATTGATACATCTTCTTCCAGGTATTCTTCTTGTTATTGTTATACTCTACCTCTAGTTTACCAAGGTCCACATTCACCACCTTATTCCCTAATGGTAAGTTGAAAGTGGCAGTGATGCCCTTGATTGAGAAGTCAGCATATACCCTACCATGTTTCTCCACCCACCTAGTTTCTGGGTTGTAATTTCTCACACATTCCACTAGGAATTTTAGGGCATCCATGGCGTAGGGAAAACCAACCGCATACCACATACCAAAGGTAAACACCCTATCCAGAATAGGATTATCTGTATCATTATCCAATCTTATTGACCATGCATCTAGTTCTATATCCCCTTGATGTATATCACCAATGACCCCATATTTGAATTGTACCCCCTCTGGTTGCACAAACATGGGCTTGAGGAACTCAGCCTTTGACCTATTTCTCCTGACATCGACCATGGATTCCTGTAATAAACATGATATATTTTACCCTATGGTGCCCATATGCATTTCAACAATACCATGTATTTATATCATATGATGTATATTATGTCTATTACTCTTTCATTTTACTTTCCTTCCTGCATCATTACGTGGATTTACCTCAATAAATATAGGCATTTCACCTAGATTGGTAGAAAACGACAAGGAAGAGGTTTTGAAGTTACTTACTTGATAACACTTTCCTTTGGGTTATATGAATGATTATAGGAAAGACTATAATGCGCAAGATCACCCGTTCCATTCTGTTATACTGAAAGATCCAATCTGTTTGTAGGTAGCTGGTGAGGGTTTTGACTTTTGAAGCTCTATAATTCTCAATTTATCACAAGGTGAATGAAAATGACCCTTGAATTTTACTTTTAAATAGATCAATAAGACAAATTACGGTAAAATGTGTTGTCTTGATTAAATCTGCTGATCATTTGTAGGGAATTCATAGATGTCGCCAAGTGTTCAATTCGTACTTGTAACTGGTAGGAGTTCATCTACCACTTTAATTTCACTTAATGTTAAAGGGGGTGATCTTTGAAAGATCAGGGGATATTCAGAAATATGACCCCCCTAGATAATATGACCCCCCTTCCTTGTGCGGGATAACTATGTGCAAAAGAAATGGGTGATATGGTCAACCTTTGACTATGGAACATATCAAGTCATGGAACTAAGATCAAGGGTACTCCAAAATATGACCCCCCTAGGAAATAAATCGTGATGACATCCTCATGTCATTGATGTTCTTTCATTATCGTGTTTTAATGACATCATCATCATATTAAGAAATATGATGGACATTAAACATATGACCTTCCGCATGTCAGGTTAGATAATGATGTCATCACTGGGATGATTTCTTTCGTTAATTGAAATTGGATGAAGTCATCAGCATATTGACATAGGGTGATATCTGCAAAGAGGTGGTATTCGTAAGATGACTGATATTAGGAAATATGACCCCCTGGGATATGTGAGCTTCTTTGATAGGTAGGTGTCAGCTTTTATTTAATTTTGGTGTTCGCATATCACACACCTAGTGATTATTGGGTGATCTTATCGAATATGACTGATGTTTAAAAAAATATGACCCCCCAAGTAATATCAGGTTTGACCAAACTTTGACTGCACATAACTTTCTTCCCTTAGACAATTTTGGGGTGATCCAAAAGACAAACCCACTTAGGATTTTGAATACTTTCTAGCCATGAGGTTAATAATAGAAACTACTGAATTTGACAATTGACCTCATCTAGTGGCACATCTACCTTCTAAAAAGGTTACATGCATGATTGATTTTACCAAACCTCCCAAAACAAGAAACAAACAAGAAACAAGCAGAAAGAAAAGTTGGGTCCCTGTTTTGCTAAGGCAAAATGGGGCGTGTTGTGTAACCACACAATAACTTGCCGCCAAAGAAAATAACCAAATTCCAATGATTCAAGTGATGTGATCACATTCTAACATAGAATTTTAACTCTTTTAAGTATAAGTATTATGACCTTTCTGAATGATATGATTTTCATCATTGTAACAATGCTAGCAAAGGATTAGGTGTGTGCAAATGATTAACTATCCTCATCTTGAAGGTAAGTTGAAAACATGAGTAACTATGTTAAGCTACATATTTTGGGATCATCCCTCATAGCCAACCTGGATAGAGCCTTCCTACTAGCAAGCATCTATAGCCCCAACAAGGTTATCAATACAATCCCCCTAAGTAGAACCCCACTGCAAGCATACGTCTATAGCCTTGGTAGAGTTACTTAGATGGCCTAATTTTATTCCTTTTGGATTTTCAATATTTATTTCTTTGTCCATATGATATCATCATGTAAGCTCAATATGCAAGGTGTGGTCACTTGCTGATTTAGGTTGGAGATTGTATTGGTAGCAAGGGAGTCCCTCTGGATTTTTCACTTAACCCCTATACTTATGTGTTCCACAAACCCAAGGCTGTTAGGTTAGTCATTGTAAAAATTACCTTAGTTAAGAAAAGGCACCATGATGAAAAGGATATCACAGACCTGGTCACAGATACTCCTCAAAATGAGTCATAACCTATATATGAATTTGCTCTCATCTCTTGAATCCTAAAAATTTGGTTATTTCTTAGGGTGAAAAGTTACATCATCTTGACTAACCAAAACAAAACCCAATGGACAAGTAAACAAACAAAACAAAGTTGTACAAACAACTATACAATATGCACATTATGATACATTTCACTTACATGACCCTGTTTTAGGCTTGGAAATAATGCTTGAGGAATTGTCCATTAACTAGAAATGGGACATCCTCATTGGTTAAAGTCTTAAGTCTGTAAGTATTGTCTCCTAGGATTTCTAAAATTTGAAAAGGACCTATCCAAAGTTTATCAAATTTACCATTATCCCCTTTTCTTTCATGTGCTTTATCCCACATAAGGACTAAATCTGAAATCCTAAAAGCCTTAACTCTGGGTCTTTTATCAAACCATCATTTGACAACGGCCTGATGTTTAGCATCCTGATCAATTGCTCTATTTCTTTTTTCTTCTAGATGCATTAGCTAAAGTAACCTAACTTCTTGTTTGTTATCTATACCTAGATACTCTTGTCTAAACTGCAATGTGGGGATCTTTAGGTTAACAGGGAGGATAGGATCCACCCCATATACTAGTTGATAAGGAGAATTTCCCAATGCAGCCTTCATCCCTATTCTATCTACCCACAATGCATATTTTAATAGGGTGTTCCACTCCCTGGGGTTTTTCTCTATTAGTTTCTTTATGATATTCAACAAGTTCTTATATGTAGACTCTGCTAGTTTGTTCCCTTGAGGATAATAATTTGAAGAAAACTTCAAAATGATTCCATGATCAAAAGCCCAACTTAACAATCTTAGTGATGCAAATGTAGGTCCATTGTCACATACCAAAGCATAAGGAACTCCATACCTGGTTACTATGTTTCTTTCCAAGAACTTGATCACATCCTTAGCATTACATGTCTTACTACTGACAACTTCAGTCCACCTGGTACAATAATCAGTAATAGTCAACACATACCTATGGCCTGAGGATGATGGAGGATTGATGGGTCCTATGAAATCCATGCCCCATTGAGCGAATGGGCGCATCTCCATCACTGGATGCAAGGGTTGAGCAGCATATTTTTCTTTATTAGCTGCAACCTGACATATATGACAACATTTGATGCGTTCAGAAGTATCCTTAAAAATAGTGGGCTAGTAGTATCCTGCCCTGAGGATGGCATGAGCAGTGGCTAAGTGTGATCCATGTGTGGTTCCAAACTTATCATGCAATTTTGTTAACACCTTATCTGCTTCTTGCCTTTCTAGGCATCTAAGATATATTCCTTCATAGTTCCTTTTGAAAAGGATTCCTCCTTTTATCATGTATTTTTGTGATCTTATCTTCAAGGCTCTCCTCTGTGAAGCCTGCAATTTTGAAGGACATCTTCCAATAATCAAGATGTGCTTGATATCTGAATGCCATTCTCTAGTTTCCTTTGTATTTATGACATATTGTTGGCTCAGGATATTAGGATCAATTTCTGATATCATTTGGCTCAGGGCTTGTCTTCTTACCAACTTCATGGGTGTTATATCCATTTCACATTCTTAGAGAACTATTATCCATTTAGCTCTCTTCTCACCTAGTTCACTTTGCATTAGGAGTATCTTTACTGCTGCATCTGGTACTACAAAAATTACCTTACTTCTCAAGATGTAATGTCTAAACTTCTTGATTGCATGGACTAGAGCAAGAGCCTATCTTTCAACATCCATATATCTAAGATTTGTATCTCTGAAAGGGCAACTCATGAAATCTATAGGCTTTTCTTCTTTAGCCTCATTTCTTTGTGTTAATACTGCTATAGACGTATGCTCTGAAGCAAATGAGTATATGTAAAAATCTTTTGTATAGTCTAGACTAATCAAAACATGAGCATTAGGTATAGCTTTCTTGA
Source organism: Cunninghamia lanceolata (assembly GCA_027924645.1). Taxonomy (NCBI): domain Eukaryota; kingdom Viridiplantae; phylum Streptophyta; class Pinopsida; order Cupressales; family Cupressaceae; genus Cunninghamia; species Cunninghamia lanceolata. Next base: position 2,685,422 of record BSBN01000165.1, on the reverse strand, counting down.
TATCTTCAAAAGTTGCTTTGGCTTCAGGTGTCCACTCAATTTTAGCATCCTTCTTGAGCATTGTATTCAATGGTTTGACAATCTCTGCAAAACCAGCAATGAATTTTCTAACGAAATTGATCTTACCAAAATAAGATTTGAGCTCTTTCTTACTTCCAAGAAGTTGTATCTTCATGATTGATTCTACTCTGGTAGGGTCAATAATGATCCCATTTTCTATTATTAGATGACCTAAGAACTTTCTTGTAGTTACCCCAAATATACATTTCTTAGGATTCATGGATATTCCATAATGTTCACATTTCTTAAGTACCTTCCTAAGGTGTTCTACATGATTTCCTCTATCTTTGGAGAAAACTGTCAAGTCATCCATGTATATGACTATGTATTCACCAATTAACCCCCTAAAGGCTATATCCATTGCTTGCTGAGAAGTGGCCCAAGAATTTATCAAGCCAAAGGGCATGCGCCTATAGGTGAATATACCCCACTTGGTAGTGAATGCAGTTTTCAGTCTGTCTATTTTATCCACCATCACTTGGTTGTAACCTAAAAAATCATCCAAAAATGACATCATCTTTGCACCATTTACTATCTGCAAGACCTCATCCAACGAAGGCAAAGGATAATTATCCTTTTTAGAAGCTCTATTTAAATTTATGAAGTCTACACATAACCTAATGTCACCATTCTTCTTCCTCACAGGGACCAAGTTGGCCACCCATGTAGAATGTCTCATAGGGAATATGATTCTAGCATTAAGCAATTTCTTCACTTCTTCAAAAATGATGGGCTCCAATAAAACATTAATAGGCCTCTATTTTTGTCTAAAGGGCTTAGCATTTGGCTTTAATGGTATAGTATGAGTAATGATTGAGGTATCATAAGTTTTCAACTCATCATATGTCTAGGCAATAACATGGATGTAATCTTTAAGTGCTTGAGTTATCCCTGTCATTTCTTCTTCTATACACACCTTACTAATCAAGACATTCCTTTTTTCTTCATTTTGTCCTATGTTGATTGGTGAATAATCTCCTCCATCTACTTTAGGGAGATCCTTCTATTTTCAATATATTATCTAAATCAAATACTCTTTCTAGTTCTATCATCCCTTTGGGAATCTTATTACTAGGTAAATCCATGATCTCTTCTTCTTCCCACGTATGATCTTCCAAATTTCTTTCCTCTATGATTTGCACATTAAACACATCTCTATTTGATATGAAGTCTAAAATGTGTTGTTCATCATCAAACACTTGAAGATTGATGGCATTATCTGGTATAGAGGGTACTGATACTAGTTTGACTGAAAACCTCTTTAGACCAGATATAGATAATGGTTCCAAAGTACTCATAGCTTGGGCTAAGGCATCTGCTCTGTGATTTTTTTTCTAGGCACATGGGTGATGTTAAATGCATCAAAATCTTCTATCAAATCCCATACCCTATGTCTATAGTTAGACAACCTCTTGTAATTACAAGAGTATATGCCTCATACTTGTCTTACTACTAATTCTGAGTCTCCACAGACATGCATAATCTTTACTTTCTTTTTAATGCAAATAATATCCCATGAATTAGAGCTTCATATTCTATCACATTATTTGTGCATGGGAATTGTAATCTATATGCTGCCAAGTAAGACTTACCAGCTGGATCAATAAAGTTTATTCCTACCGCAGCCCCTTGTTTTGACTTAGATCCATCAAATCTAAGGATCCATGACTTATCATCAGTTAAAGGCTTATTTAGACCTTCTCTTTTCTTTTTAGCTCTGGCTGCTACACCACCTGATATCCATTTCAATTTTGGTAACTCATTCTTCCCAAACTTCATCTTATCTAACTGATGTGAAGTTGACATTTCCTTTTCTTCTTTATCATCTGAAGAGTGATCTTTTGAACAAATCATCATTTGCTTTTCCAAAATATGCAAACATAATGAGTAAGTAGTCTCTGAATGTGGTGCCTCATGTAACCTATACCATCCTTCAATCAGAACATCTTGTGGGTAAGTATGTTGTAGCATCATTTTTTGAATTTGTTTTGACAAAAATTCTTCAAACTTGGTCAAATTGCTGTCTCTATCTTCATCAGATACTTCATAATCTGATTCAACCAAACAATCGGTCCTTGGGGTGATATTCTTGTTACTCTTAGAATTATTCTCAGTGCATAACAATATCTCCTCTATCTTATGAACATAACTTTCATCATGATATGTACTTTCTTCTGTACCGACAGATGACAAACAAGAATCAGGATCACTGCAACTATCTATAAGACTTACCATGGATGATGATGATCCTCTCTCACTGCATGCTTGTTCTAGTTCCATCATGTCTAAGCAAGCATCACAAGTCTTTTTAGAATGTTCATCATCATGTAACCTGCACCATTCTTCCATCAAAACATCTTCATTAGACTTATTTAGCAATTGGCAATGTTGCATTTCTCTGGATAAGTACATTTCAAAGTTCCCAAAATGATCTGTTTCCTTGTCATCATTTGAACTTTGATCAGATTCTATAATTATTCTATCATCCTAAAGATTATCATTATGAGTGTGAACATCATACATGAGGATCTCTTCTATCTTGACAGTTTGAGGCCTAATGGTGTAAACTCTAGGTTCAACGTCTACATACATAATCTCATTGGTTTTATTGTACTCAGTGATTATATGTTTCATACGGGGTTTAGCATCTATCCTAATTTGGTTGGAAATTCCTTTCCAAGGTAGCCACATGTGACTAAAATCAGTGGACATGTATCCATTGAGTGTTTTTGACCAGTCCCTCTGAGTAACATTCCATATGTGTTAGGTATATCTACTACTTGAATATCAATGTAGTATTGAATTCTTGGATCTGATGCTAACTGCATAAGGATATGAGTTAATTCTCCTTTAACACTCACTTCTATTTTATCTAATTGTGTTACCTTCTTCAGTGACTTGGTAGGATGTAACCCTAAGGCATTGCATATGGACAAAGGCATTATATTGGTAGATGCACCTAAATCTACTAAGCAGTTATGTAAATTCTTACTAAACATCCTTATGGTAAGGAGAAGTAGAAGTGACTTGGTCTTATCTCTATAAAGAGTCATGTGCAAAGTTTTTGTAGCTTGGATAGTGGCCAAAATTTTATGTTTGACATTAGTATCCTTAGTTGCATGATCTTTATTCAAAGTCTGATTTGAGGGATGACTATCCTCTTTTGGAGCAGGATCATCTAAAGATTTCTTGAATGCCTTTTTAATGGCTAGGGTTTTGAGTAGTTCTAACAATGATAGACTAATTTTGATCTTTTTCATTTCATCTGCTAAGTATGTGACCAATTTGTCAGATTCAGGAGACAAATTACTAGCTTTTGCCACTGCATTCTGTGGTGCTAAGTATTGAGCATTGACTTTGGAAAATCTAGGGTTATTAATTGCCTTAAGATCAAGAGTGTTAAAATTTTTTGAAGGCAAGGACATAGTCAAAGGACCAGTAGATCTATTGGAGTTATTCCTCATGTTATAGTTATGTCTACCCTGATATTGCTATTGATAAGCATGCACCTTCTCATGCTCAGTCGATGGCTCATTCTCATCTTCAAAGGGAAAAACATAATTGGTTTCAAAATCCATAGTTGACTCTTCACATGCCAAAGTGTAATTCTCATGAGATGAAGTTATCTGCTGATGAGGATGATTGGTGAAACTTTCCAATACAAGAGCAGAATCGTATCCACAAGGGACAATTTCATTTCCTTTTGCAAAAGGTGGATTACCTGTAGTATTAGATACTTCAGCTTGGAATATACTGGCTGCTATCCTAAATTGAGGGTAATCCAACTCTGCATGAGCATTGGTATTGTGTATCCTACACTATTTTGTAAGGGTTGCTTCTACCAAGTTCACTCTAGTGGTCTGGTTAGGTTCACTAGGAGGCTGATTATCTAAGGGTGATGGCAGAGAACCATTGTTTAGCCTCGTGTTCCACACTCTAGGCTGTCTAGGGGGATTATTGTTACCACTATTATTATTATTATTATTATTGTATCCCCTATCAGGATATCTAGACCTATCATTGTTATATCCTCTATTTTGATTTGGTTGAGAATAGAAATTCTGACTTCTTAGATGAGTGATTTTAGTTGTCAGTTTCCTCGATTGTACTGACATCTCTTTAATTTCTTCCTTTTCTTCCTAAAGTTTGGCCACTACATTCTCTGTTTGAGGTTTGAAAAAAGGATGAACCATTATTATTCTTATTAGTCTGTTTTACACCCTGAGGCACCTGTGTATGTCTTGAATATTGCACCATATGACCATTTTCATTTGGAGGTAGCATGATGCTAAGTGGAGGTACCTATAAAGGACTTGGCATTATAGTTGGAGGCATCATAGCTCCATTGGTCTATGGTTGAGAAGGATATGCAAGATATGCCGAAAATGCAGGAAATGCTACATTAGGTGTTGGAGTAGGAATCAACTGTTGATTGACTTTTATGACTTCCTCAAAAGCTCCTTCTAAAGTTGTGACACCATGATGTGATCTCTTGATAAACATACAAGTCAAGGGATCTAATGCTGAGTAGTATATACTCCTAGTAGCTTCATCCGCTATAGTATAGGGAGCAACTAGCTTTGAGAGCATCTTTTAGAATCTTGCATTGAAGTTAGCAATAGGTTCTCCTTCAAATCTCTTAATTATGGCAAATAGATGGTAATTCATTGAAGGATCTATAGGTATTTTGAATCTATCCTTAAAAGCTTTCTCCAAGGCAGCACATGAACCAACTAAACCTTGACCAAGACTGATATACCAATTATATGCTTCTTCTCCTAAGGAAAATGGAAATAATCTACGTACCACATCCTGATGCTCAATTCTCACTCTACAACAGGCTTCCTTGAATGTTCTGACGTGATCATCAGCATCCTGATATGAATGATATTTAAGACAAATCTTGTTAGGATTTTTAGGTAAAGGATGATATGTAGTGAAAGTTAGGGGTGACTCTGCAGCAAAGAATGACATTGTGACTGGTTGAGGTTGTACTAGAGCTATTACAGGTGGTTTTGTAGGTGTTTACAATCTATTTGATGTTCTTAGAGTATGTTTTGGTGAAGCCTCTGATGTACTAGAACCAAGAGTGTGATGAATATCTACTGTTCTAGGTCTAAGTCGACATATAGGCAATTCCTTAAAGAGTCCATTGGATCTGGACCTAGTATTTGGCTTGAGAGCTAGGATTTCTACAATTTATGGAAATTTGGCTTATTTTATTACAAAGATCAACTAAAACACTCGTGTAAAGGAAGTATTTATGACCAAAATCCCAAAACTGACTGGATGTTTATGCAATATTTGCAGAAATGAAGCAAATATGAGGTGATGTGAAACTTTTAGACATAGGCATTAGGATATCAGGTATCATAAGAGAAGCACTTCAAAGATTTAGTAAGAAAACCTGAATGACAACTTATCTTTCAAGAATTACAAAAATCAACTAAAAATCCTAAGGTATTTATGCTTGATTTTGAAATATATGCAGTGAACAAGCATGAAAAGACTCAAAAACAACAAATCTTTGCAAAATATTTGAAATAATGAGCCACAAGAACATTACCTCACTTCTGACGCAGGAAAATATACAAGCATTACCAAATCACCTACTAGGCAATGAAGATGGCCCTCCCTCTAGTGCCAATTTATGTTGATTATGATTATTAGTATTAACAACATGCATAAAAATTTGCACAACAAACCTTTATTATCTTGTAAAGTATGATCAGCTTAAGATAAGTTGATGACTCCAAGGCTCCGTTGATCAGGTCATGATAATCTGACATTACTCAGAGGTTGATGTGACATGCTATTTTCCATTTCAAGGGGTCTTACATTCACTTAGATGATCATTATTGCAATTGTATTCTATAAATTCACTCCACAAAGAGGTTAATTCTACTCTATTTCCAAAGATCGATGTGATATTTGTAAGTTTGATCAATTCTTCTGATCATTGATCATCATGAAATCACACATTCTTCTATACTACATATTTGTTTAAATGATGTGTCTACAAGTAGATATTCATGTGTTTATTGTAGATATTTATCTGTATTTGCATGATATTTATCAAGTTGACATGCTTCCATTCAAAAATATACTTTGTATTTTCAATTGTCTATGAGATATCTACATATTTCATGTTTATTTGCTTTTGATTGTGTGTTATTTGCAATTATGGAGGTGATTTGTAATGAAATTCAAAGAAATTTAAAGAAATACTTCTAGTTTTAGTGAACCTTTAGTTATTGAATCACATACACACAAGATACATTCATGAAGAGAAAAAATTAAACCATAATTCACCAGGTTGTTCCACAGCTAGGTATGGTTGATGCTAACTTCAAAGGAACAAAGAATGAAAACAACATATGCACATTGAAAAGAACTCCAAGGGATGTAGCTAATCAATGCATATATCTAGATTCCACACATAGATTACTCAAGATTTATAATGATTTGTAATAAAAAAAACTTCTCTTTCATTAAGTATGCAAAACATGTATATTCATAATAACTTTGAAATAAGTCCTGAATTCTTTAGCAATCAGATTTTGATTAAGTTTCGAATGAATGAAAGATTGCACTCCTACACCTTTTATAGAATAAGGGGAGGAGGTGGTTACAAGTGACTAACAGTTAAGATTCATCAATTTAGATCAACTGTTAACAATTTTCCATTGACTGAGTCAACATCCTCATTCACGGTACAGATTGCCAGTTGGCAACCACCTATATAGCTTGCTACTTATAAGTGTCCCATGCATATGTTCACCTGGTGATGCATCTATACTTATCCTTCATGTCTTTCTTCTTCACTTTCTTCTTGTTCATTGTCCTCTTCACTTTAAGCACTTTCGCTATCACTATCACTTTGGTAAACATTCTCTCCTATATGGACCTTCACTATTGTTCTGATTGACTCATATGCCTACACTATTTTGTCAACCTCTCCCCCATCTTGAATTTTAGCTTTCATTATTGCATGTTTATGGGAATGAAATTTATCTTTGAGAGCTCCCATCTTGCCTTTTTTGCTATTTAATGTCTCATTATATACTTCACCTTTGACCTTTATCCTCATGATTCAATTCATCACCTGTGTCAAGTGGTTCAGGGGATCATCTGCTACTGACTTGAAATTATCATGCAGAGGCTTAATAGCAAAATCTACATCCTGATTCTTAATTTTACCTTCTATTTTTCCTTCTAAAGCTTCTAGGGTTTCTACCTCATATGCCATCATGCTGTTTAGTTTGACACTGATGTCCCTAAGCTTGCCACTGCATTTCTTCAATACATCACATTCAAACCTGATATCTGTATGCCAGATTCCGATTAGTAGGGTAGTGTTATTATCTAATACCTTGTTACTTATTAGAATTTGTGAATCAATTCTTCTCATCTCACTTAGAGCAGCCAGGTCCTTTTCCAATTGGAATGACCTCCTGCCTGTTTCATTCTGCATCTTGTCTACCTTTCTCATTAAGGTACTCAAAGAATTCCATCTCTGCCGAGAAATCCTTAGCACATCTTCAGCTCCTATCAATACTGAGAACATCCATTTGTCCATCATCATTGCCTCATGCTTCATTAGGTCAAATTTGGTATCCTCCTCTTGTGATATAATAGCCAATGGGACTACTGGATCAGCTGGTGCATGATTAGGGTTAATTAACCCTTTTATAAAAGAATGCAATTGAGCAATGTGCTCTTTATGTACCTTATTCTTCTCCTTTTCTTTCTTTACCCTTTGGGTAAGAGAATCAATAATATCTTTTCCCTCTTGACCTTCTTGGTCTTCATTAGCAAAACCTTGATCAACATTTGTGATCTAAAATTCCTCCAGGCTTATTTTTCCTTTCTCCTTTTCAACTATAGGGAGGGCTACTTGTGCGGTCCTCCTACCTATGGTAGGATCTCTTTTTATAGAGGATGTTAGCCTGGCCTTCCTCCTTGGCTTCATCATACTCTCAGCAAATAGGGTAGATACATCAAAATCTTGGACCTCTTCCACTTGTTCTACCTATATTTACTTTCTAAGCCAATAAGGTATATCACCCCCAGATTCTTGGTGGTGCTTTTCAGTGTCATGGGTATCCTTCCTTCCTGTATCATCTTCTATCCTTGGTGATGAAGGCACCTTCTTGATTTCTTCCTCATGCAGTTTATCATGAGGGGGATCTCATTGGGGTTCTTCTTGTTGAGGGGCTGCCTTTTGTAAAGGAGGATCTTGTGGAATATCCACATTTTGATCTTGTGCTTCACTTTGTGAGCTCTCCTTTGGAACTCCATCACCTTCCTTATCTTTCTCACCTAGTGATACACTAACTTCTTGAAAGGCTTGTGCATTTTAACCTTGGAGATCACCCTGATCACCCTCGGTCACATTCCTTGTTTCTATATCAGTACCCCGGTCATGGGTTATTTTCTTCTCTCCTTCTTTTGGTGTACTGATGTTTTCTGACTTAGTTCCTTCTTGACCTAACTTTTCTTCAGTCCCCGGTGCATTCCCTGGGTCTCCCTACTCAATGTGTGGTCGAGATATGCCCTGCTCCTTCTAAGCATCCTAGTGGAGCATCTCTTGATTAGCCTTATCCTGAGGCAATGATGAATCACTTTGGGCATGAGTAACACTAATGTTTGATATGCCTTGATCACCCCCACATTGCTATTGTGTTTCTGACATTTTTGATTCAATGGGTGTCTTATGTTGTTGTTGATCTTGATTAAGAACATCACTATCCTTCTTTGTATGCTCTATCTCTTCAGTCCTTTTAGGCTCTATGGGTGGATTGTTGTCTTTGCTTGGGCTTATATCACCCCTATATGCGAATTCTATGGCTGTAGGGCTTGTAACCTGATCAACCAACTTGTCTAGTCCTATTTGCTAAGCTATTTTCTCAGGGCTATCCTATTTCATTTCTTCCATTTGTTTTTCTTCTTCTAATATCCTCATCTGGGCCAATGGAGTCCCATGAGGAGTCATCCAGGTGTTAGCAACAAGGGCTTCCATATGTTGAGTAACCACATCCTAGACTACCTCATCATCTGATAACTCTACTATATCATCTAAGGAGAAAGGGAGCTCCTTACTTGTCATGAGTGCTTCTCTTGTTTGCTCTTCAGTCTTCTTAGTTTTAAATTTAATTATTGTAGGAAGGGGGACGTCATGCTGCAGCTCTTTCCTGAAAACCTCACCACCCATTCCTCTCACATGATGGGGTCAGTGTGGACATCCCCCCTCATGGTTGTTCTCTATTTCTTGGGTGGTGGCATCAGTGGCATCCCCTTCCTCTTCTTGCTTGCTATCAGCAAGTCATCATCTTTGGGTTCTTTGCTCAATTGTTCTTCTCCCAAGGGGTTATCTTCCTCTAAGTCATGCTATAGGGTCTACCCTTCCTCTTGCATGTCTGTGCTCTCATCAGTAGACCTAAAAATTCTCTTGGTCTTTGGTTTTGCTAGTTGAGGCTATGACATTGAGGATACATGAGCCGATGTGGATGCCCCCCATCCTTAATGACATACCTTTCTATGATCACCCCCTTGGTTCATTGTCACCCTTCTTACCTTTGGAAGGTATCTTCTTTTGTTTTTTAGTGGGTAATCTCTCCCCATTAGATTTTCTCTTCTCCAAAAGGAAATCATCATATTCCTCATCGGACAATTCTTGTCTCTTTTTTTTGTTATCAATAGTAAGGGCCATGCCTTTTTTCTTCAATTTGGCTATTTCTGCATCTACCCAAGCTTGGGTCAGTTGGATCACCCCATGCATCACCTGATCTAAGGATATTTCCTCTTGCTGTGTGAGATCAGGGGCCGATATGGTGTCATTATACACCTTTTTACTTTCATACTCATCTGACATTACCTTCTCATCATCATTATGCAGCTGTGCTGGCACTAGGATGTAGTCAAAGGTGTTGACTTGATTTAAGGTTAGTCTTTGATATTTCCTTCTTCTCACCTCAGCCTCATCATCACAATCAGTCTTAAAGTCTTCTAGATGCTTTTGATGTACCTATTTTCCCAATATCCTCTGCATCCTTCCATAAGGGTCATATGATCTGGCTAGAGGAAACGGCTGTAAATACATTAATTTCAACCCCCCCAGTGGCAGGCTTTATGCTCTCTAAATCTGGGCACATGTACCACCCCATTTATACTAGAAACAAAACTAGAGGAAGCTTCTTCTATGCCTTATATGCCTCAACCATGGTGGACACCTATCTAACAAACTCCATTAAGACAACCCTATCAGTAGGGTATCTTGGCAACATAAGAGGTTACCCTTCAAATCCTTCAATTATGATATATGACAAGGTAACAAATTGGATGAACCATGCTCCATGTCTATAAATGATTTCTTGAGCTTCCATGCTCAGTCTTTTAGTCCTTTCTTCCTCCATGGTTCTGACCAGATGCATCGAGAATGCGTCATTTATCAATTTGTAGTCCTAGAGGTATACTTTTCTTTGCAATTGGGGATAATGATCCCATATATGTACATCATTAGCCTCACCACCAAGCTTTCCCACTGTTCTTAGGGCATCAAATGTTCCCCTGAATGCACATGAATACACCACATATGAGGTCATGTAAAATAAACATGCCCATCCTCCCAACTTCATCATTCCTTCATCCAATGAGTCACTAATGATCTTAGCCCATAGGGGCTTGTTGTCTGAGTACAATACCATCTGGATGATCCCAAACATCCAATTCTCAAAATTTCCAGCATTGGGCCTGCTACTCATCTTGCTTAGTAGGGAAATTATATACTGGTACTCATCATCAAAGTCAAACTTGTACAAGTATACTGGTAACTTGACTAAAGTTGTATAAGTGCTTCTCTTTAACCTCCATTGATACATCTTCTTCCTGGCATTCTTCTTGTTATTGTTATACTCTGCTTCTAGTTTACGAAGGTCCACATTCACCACCTTATTCCCTACTGGTCAGTTGAAAGTGGCAGTGATGCTCTTGACTGAGACATCAGCATATACCCTGCCATGTTTCTTCACCTGCTTGGTTTTTGGGATGTAATTTCCTGTACATTCCACTACCATTTCTAGGGCATCCATGGCATAGGGAAAACTAGCCGCATGCTACATACCAGAGGTAAATACCTTGTCCAGAATAGGATTATTTGTATCATTATCCAATCTTTTTGACCATGCATATAGGTCCGTATCCCCTTAATGTGTATCACCAATGACCCCATATCTGAATTGCAGCCCCTTCGGTTGCACAAACATGGGCTTGAGGAACTCAACCTTGGACCTATTTCTCCTGATGTTAGCCATGGATTCCTATAATAAACATGATATATTTTACCCTATGGTGCTCATATGCATTTCAACAATAACATGTATTTCTATCATATCATGTATATTCTATCTATTACTCTTTCATTTTACTTTCCTCCATGCATCATTACATGGATTTACCTCAATAAGATAAGCATGTTGATACTTGAGAGGGGGGGTGAATCAGTTATCTTAATTACTTCTACTTTCTGATCTTCCTTAACAATTAATGTAGCATTAAATGATATAAGCAAACATAACCATGAAATAGAAATAACATCAATACACATGACACAATGATTTTGACGTGGAAAACCTTGTTAAGTGAAAAAATCATGGGGTGATTAACCCAAGATTGTATTCTCTGTTAGAAGAATAAGATAGTACAAAATGGCACTTGCCAATTAGGGCTTACTACCTGAGCACACTGTTCACAAGAGGCTCACCACCTACAATAGTTTATCCAAGGAAACTTGATACTTGAACTGATGAGAAGCATCCACATATGGTGAGGTTCAGTTTCGGTTAGGTTCAATACACTGATCTGTTGCACTGCATTCTTTCTCTTCTTTGGTGCTATTGTCCTATCACATACCAGACCTACCTTACTGCTCTTCTACTTTTCTTTGCACACCACAACACTCACACCATACCTCATACCAAAAACAATCTGGTATATATATCCGCACCAAGGATTTCATCCACTTTCTAGTCAGTATCTAGAATACTTATTATTTTCCCAAACTCTTGGTCTGTCGGCTGAATCCTTGCTTATCAAGTGATGCGTATCAAAGAGATGCTCATAGAAGTCAGCAATCATGTCAGGCAATTATGAATGATACCTTAGTAAGCTTGATCACCATCAATATCTCATCTGAATCAAGGTCTGATGCTTTGCCGGTCAGTTCTTCCTCTGTTTACTCTACCAAATAGGAACCCAATACTTAGGTGCTTATATCTCTTCATTCTTTCATCACCGAAGGCTCAATCCCTAGAATTTATCAATCATGGTACTCCTCTTGACTTCCCCAAGTCCACACTTTACATAGATACTTCCTCTGAGAGATCCAGACCTGATTGTCAGACCTTGCTGCATACTCTGTTCTTGGTCACCGGACCAAGTTACTCTACAATTTGACTTCCGGTATAGACACACCATGTCCTGCGGATGGGTGGGATGAACTTTGTTGCCATCAATGAGAACACTCATGAAGCTACAATGTGTCTCTTTCCAACAATCTCCCCCTTTGGCATTGATAGCAACACTTAGTGAAAAATGACTAAGTGTCATACTATACTCCCCCTTGGCTAATGCTCCATTCTTATGTACATTTTCTAGAGCTCCCCCTTAGCTAGATTCCTCATTTTTCAGTGCTCCTCACTCCCCCTTTGACATTAATGGCAAAGGGTGGGGTCCGTACACCAAAATTTTCAAAACTCAATTTATCGCATAAGTATATTATCCAGTTATACTTTACATATACTTTAGTATATCTGCAAAAGTATTCTTCAATTATACAACTTCTGTTGCCTATCTCAGCTTCATCCTGTCCAAAATTGAGATGTGACCACTCAACAAGAATACAAAAGCTTCTACTCTCTTCAGATCTGTTGGATCACTTGTCTGGGCTGTGGTTTAAGCATCATTTAAGGCTTCATGCATGACCTCTAACTTAGGGATAATTATCCCTCTAAGCTCACTCAACCTACTTATTCTATTTTTCTTCTTCTCAAGCTTCCTAATTTCATTCAAGACTACAATAGTCCAACATTCTTGATTTATTATGGGAGTGGTAAGAGGATCAAAATTCTGAGATAGTCTTGTTAGTTTATCCTCCTGTTCTTTCACTTTCTTCTCAATCTCCACTGTTACTTTGGACCATGATAGACAAAATTTATACATTTCCCCGCCATCTTTAAGAGCATTTTCTAAGCTCTTTATCCCTATATCCATATTTCTCCTATCATTGGTTATTAGTCCTTGTACTTTGGAGAATCTCTTTTCCACAAACTCCTTCCAGAATTTATTTTCTGCTAACTTCTCTAAGGAATCAAAATGTGTGCTAACACTATTTACTAGAGATTTGAGATTACCGGATGAAGAGACTGAGGGATCCTTCTGAAAAGATGGCATGATCTTCTCCAATACACCAGATGCATTTTCTATGAGCTTGTAGTCTTCCATGTGAGACTTCAGAAGTTTTTCTTTTGCCTTTGCTGAAGTAAAGGATGCTAGCTTCATGGTTTGAATCGGGGAGAGGGAGTCAAAATTGAACAGTCCTTGAAGAAGTTCCAGTTCATCAAATTCCATCATCACCTTGGTTAAGAATTCCTCGACTGCTTCTGTTGTGTCTCTTGTCGGTGACAGGGTTTTGTCCCCTTTTGCAGCCTTACCACTATCATCTGTGGTCTTTTCTGTTGGATTTTTCTCTCCTTTTGTACCCTTATTACTGTCATCTTCTTTTTCCTTCTCCTCTACTTCTTGACTGATCTTCTCTTCTACTCTTTCTTCTTCTTTAGATCAGGAATCAGCAGTGGAAACTGGAGGAGAGATGTTTACTTGTTCATGGATCTCCTCTTCTAGAGTAGAGGATTCTAAGTCCTTATCTTTCTCTTCAGCTGTCTCCTTTACCTCTTCTGCTACCATCTCAGTAAATTCTTCTTTGTTATCCATTCCCAAGGGATCATTACCTATATCCTCTATAACAGGAATATTGAATCTTTTATAGGCATTCCAGAGGATTTCTTCTGTTTCTTTTGCCACTTTATCAGTTTCTCCAAGCATGAGCTGATTCATTCTAGCCTTACTTCGAAACTCATCCTTGCAATCTTTGAAGATCATATCCATTTGTTTTGGAGTAATTGAAGGATAGAGCTGAATAGCTATCTATTCTCTAATCTCTAAGTCCTTAGCCTTGGCATTTTATTTTCTCAATTCAAGTTCATTTTCTAAACTTTTAGGAATTAGAGAAATTATTTCAATAAATGCTTTATTGTATATGTTCAAGTACTTAACTGTGGCTTCCTCCAAGATCTTTCTATCTGCATCATTATATGCATCATAGAATTCTGTTATTGGTTGCAGGTTCCCATCCACAGTAACTACTTTAACTACATCATCTAAGGACAGAGTGGGCCTTTCAACAAACTCTTATGCCTCTGTCTCCTTGTCTTTACTAGATACTTTCTTCTTCTTCTTCATCTTCTTGATCTCTTCATCATATTTTGTCTCCTCTTCATCCTTCTGACTGATATAAGACCATGTTGCCTTTGACTTTGTTCTCTTTTCTCCTTTACCGGATGATTTTGCTTCTGGTTTTGATGCGTTTGAGCTCTTAGCAGTGGCAGATGCAGATCTTTTGGTTGATCTGGTTTGGGAGGGGGCTTGTACCGGAGCACTTTCTTTTCTAGTTTCTTGCTTTTCTTTCTCTGCCCTTTCCATTTTCTCTCTGTTGGCATCAAGTGCCTCTTTTGAGATTCCATGCCTCTTGGAAAATTCTTCTACCTCTTTTCTCACTTTTCTCTTCATCTCTGGTTGTCTAAGCTCCACATGGATTTTTACACTTAATTCTTTAAAGGTTTCAAACCTTTCTACCTTAGGATCCTTGGGCTGACTTAGCATGTGTTGAACATGCAGCTCTACAATTTTCTCATCAACTTCATACCCCATTGGCATGATCCACACTATTCTTGGTTCCATTGCCTCCATTAGGCACTGATCAGTTTCTACCATAAAGCATACTGTATCTTTATATTTTTCAACTAGGGATTAGGGAATTCTTTCTCTAGCCTGCATCATGCTTTGGAAGTTTTTGAAGTAACCCCATAGTGTTGTTTTTTGTGCCTTGGCATCACCAAGCCCATGCAAGTAATCCCTGATTTGTATGGCAACCGGTCTATCATTTTGCCACATCCAGCCACTAGATCCAGGTAGCTCATTCATGTAGTAGAAGAACAGACAGAGTATCAGGCCACCATATTTGAAGGAATTCTTCTTGTCCTTCTTTATCTTCTATAGATTCTCCAGATGAGTGTAAACTAGTTACCGCCCTAATAGCATCTTTTGTGATCTTGAATGGTCCATTCAACCACATGAAGTTATCATGCACTCTACTCAAAATATACTAGACCCATTCTTCTTCTGTAAAACAGGGGAAATGAATGCATTGTACAAAATGCTTGTCCCAGATGGCTTTATAATGAGTTTTGAGTTCAAATGAGTCATCTATCAAATGCTTGTGATAGATATCAACCAGCTTAGATTCCCCAAATTCTTCAATATTCACATGAATATATGCCCTAACATCTTCTACATGCAGAACCCCATGCAGAATGCTTGAAAAGGCGCCTAGGGGATCAACTTCTAGGGATTTATATGGATGTTTCTCGAAATTTAGGATGTGGCCTATCAGTGATCTTTACAACACTCGGTGTAGCCATCTTCAAAAAGATTTACAGAGAAATATTCAATGATGGAAAATACCTTTTACGCTTCTAGGGTTTGCGGAGTGAGCCGGATTGATTTGCTAGATGAATCGACTTCAACGGTTGATCTTTGAGAAATTTGTTGTAGAGGTCCTTTTCTTTTCTTCTCAAATGTAAATGTGCAAATGACAAGTGAATGAACCCTTTTATTTATGAGAAAAACCCTAAATCCACATTGCAATAAATGCACAACTTAAGTCATTCTAGTTGCCTAGTTCTTCTTATTTTGAGAAAGATCTTTTTCTGGATCACTGAGATATACTTAGAGTTATCCTTGGTGATTAATAACAAACTATCTTATTTTCCCCAAACATTTGATCTATCCATAGATCAAGATGCCTCAAATTTGAATCATACCAGATCTAACTGTGATAATCCTGTTTTACCGGATGACTGTTAAACTCGATCAATCTTGGAAGATTAGACTCTTCAAATCTTCTTGTGGATCTTCCATATCTTTACCAAATCTTCTTTATATGTTTCTCTGAGAATCCTTTAATCTGTAACCTTTTATGTGCCAATTTTGGGCACCTAATGACTGGCTGGGGGAAAATGTTTTTCTTTTGTTACTCCCCCTGAGCCAGAGCTCATCTATTTAGTTTCCGGAAGGAATATCAGCACCAGATTTTGGTGCGGATCCATCCTCAACATTTTCCGTACTCCTCTTTACCCAAATCTTGTTCATCTCCCTTTGAATTTCATCTGCATTCATTTTTCCTTTTGCTTTGTCTTGATTTTGATTATGATGTACCGGACCCTCATTGTTCTGATTCTTACTTCTACAGAATTTCGCAATATGACCAGATCTATTGCAATTGTAGCAGATAACATTTCTTTGAATATTTGACTGATATCCTATTGATCTACACTAATTGGCCATATGTCCCATTCTATTGCATGCAAAGCATCTTCTATTGAATGAATTGTTTGTTTGCATATTTCTACACTTATGAGATTTGTGACCGTACCTTTGGCAATTGAAACACTGTCCGGAGAAGGATGAATTAGTCTGGTTCATTCCTTTTCTGCACTGATTTGCTTTATGACCAAAATTATTGTAGTTGTGGTAGTATCCATTGAAGGATGGATATCTTTGAGCATTGGGTTGCCTTACTAGAGGTCTTCTAGGCCTGTTTCTTGAATTTTCTGATCTAGAGTTCTTCTGACTAGATTCAGAGCTTTCACCTTTCTCATACCCCAAGCCTTGCTTGTCATCTACCCTCTTTTGGCTTTGAAGAAGAACTTCAAGTTGGGCAGAGCTTATCTTGAATTTATCTTTGTATTCATTTGTTGTTTGAAGACCCTCTTTAAGAGTATCAATCTGATTCTCAAGTTGTTCTTCGTTATGCCTAGCTTCTTCAAGATTAGATTCAAGATGCCTGATTATTCTATCCATTTTGTGGTAGTCTTCTAATTTCTCTTTGAGAGATTGTCTTAGATCATCTTCAGTTTTCCTGTTCTCTTCAATTTCTTAGGTAAATTTCATAACTCCTAATTCCATTTCATGTCTTACCATAATGACCTCTTTTGATAACTTTTCACATAACTTGGTTTTCTCCTTCAGATCTCCATTTGTATTATTGTCTTCACCTTGACTTGCCAATTGCTGAAGTAGATCCTTTCTCTTTTTCATAGAGATACTTAGTTTCCCTTTTAGTTCATTTATGAAATCATCAGCCTATTTGAGTCTTTCCTTCAGTTCATTGACTTCAGAGTTGGATTGCTTAAGATCATCTAGGGTAGACTGAAGTTGTTCCCTCATACCATACACATCCATTTGAATTCCTAGATCTTCCTCAAGTTGTTAGGATTTGTTTGGAGGAACTTGGCTCTGATACCAATTGTTGATAACTGAGAGGGGGGTGAATCAGTTATCTTAATTACTTCTACTTTTTGATCTTCCTTAACAATTAATGCAACATTAAATCATATAAGAAAACATAACCATGAAATGGAAATAACATCAATACACATGACATAATGATTTTGACGTGGAAAACCCTGTTAAGGGAAAAAACCAAAAGGTGATTAACCCAAGATTATATTCTCTATTAGAAGAATAAGATAGTACAAAATGGCACTTGCCAATTAGGGCTTACTACCTGAACACACTACTCACAAGAGGCTCACTACCTATAATATTTTATACAAGGAAACTAGATACTTGAACTGATGAGAAGCATCCACATATGCTGAGGTTCAGTTCTGATTAGGTTTAATACACTGATCTGCTGCACTTCATTCTTTCTCTTCTTTGGTGTTGTTGTCCTATCACATACTAGACCTGCTTTACTGCTCTTCTACTTTTCTTCCCACACCACAACACTCACACCATACCTCATACCAAAAACAATCTGGTATATATATCCGCACCGAGGATTTCATCCACTTTCTAGTTGGCATCCAGAATAGTTATTATTTTCCCAAACTCTTGGTCTGTCAACTCAATCCTTGCTTATCAAGTGATGCATATCAAAGAGATGCTCATAGAAGTCATCAATCCTGTCGGCCAATTATGAATGATACCTTAGTAAGCTTGATCACCATCAATATCTCATCTGGATCAAGGTCTGATGCTCTGCTGGTCAGTTCTTCCTCTATTTACTCTGCCAAACAGGAACCCAATACTTAGGTGCTTATATCTCTTCATTCTTTTATCACCAGAGGCTCAATCCCTGGAATCTATTAGTCAAGGTACTCCTCTTGACTTCCCCAAGTCTGTACTTTACATAGATACTTCCTCTAAGAGATCTGGACCTGATTGTTGGACCTTGTTGCATACTCTGTTCTTGGTCACCGGACCAAGTTACTCTACAATCTGACTTCCGGTATAGACACACCATGTCCTGTGGATGGGTGGGATGAACGTTGTTGCCATCAATGACAACACTCATGAAGCTATAATGTGTCTCTTGCCAACAAAGTATTTCTCCTAGATTGGCAGAAAATGACAAGGGAGAGGTTTTGAAGTTACTTACCTGATAACGCTTTCCTTTGGGTTATATGAATGATTATGGGAAAGACTATAACGTACAAGATCACCCGTTCTGTTCTGTTATTTTGAAAGATCCAATCCGTTGGTAGGTAGCTGGTGAGGATTTTGGCTTTTGAAGCTTTGTAATTCTTGATTTATCACAAGGTGAATGAAAATGACCCTTGAATTTTTCTTTTAAACATATCAATAAGACAAATTAGGGTAAAATGTGTTGTCTTGATTAAATCTGTCGATCATTTGTAGGGAATTCGTAGATGTCACCAAGTGTTCAATTCATACTTGTAACTAGTGGGAGTTCATCTACTGCTTTAATTGCATTTAATGTTAAAGGGGGGTGATCTTTGAAAGATCAGAGGATATTCAGAAATATGACCCCCCTAGATAATATGACCCCCCTTCCTTATGTGCGGGATAACTATGTGCAAAAGAAATGGGTGATATGGTCAACCTTTGACTATGGAACATATTGGGTCATGGAACTAAGATTAGGGGTACTCCAAAATATGGCCCCCCAGGAAATAAATCGTGATGACATCCTCATGTCATTGATGTTTTTTCATTATCGTGTTTTAATGACGTTATCATAATATTAGGAAATATGATGGACATTAAATATATGACCTTCCACATGTTAGGTTAGACAATGATGTCATCACCGGGGTGATTTATTTTGTTAATTTAAATTGGATGACATCATCGGCATATTGGCATAGGGTGATATCTACAAAGGGGTGGTATTCATAAGATGACTGATATTAGGAAATATGACCCCCCGGGATATGTGAGGTTCTTTGATAGGTAGGTGTCAGCTCTTATTTAATTTTGGCATTCGCATATTGTACACCTAGTGATTATCAGGTGATGATTCTAAATCTAGGTGATCTTATCAAATATGACTGATGTTTAAAAAAATATGACCCCCTAGGTAATATCAGGTTTGACCAAACTTTGACTGCACATAACTTTCTTCCCTTAGACAATTTTGGGGTGATCCAAAAGACAAACTCGCTTAGGATTTTGAATACTTTCTAGCCATGAGGTTAATAATAGCAACTACTAACTTTGACAACTGACCTCATCTAGTGGCACATCCACCTTCTCAAAAGGTTACATGCATGATTGATTTTACCAAACCGTCCAAAACAAGAAACAAACAAGCAACAAGCAGAAAGAAAAATTGGGTCCCTATTTTACTAAGGCAAAATGGGGCATGTTGTGTAACCACACAACAATTTCTAGTGCACTTATGCATTTCCTTGTCTAGTCTACTTACCCTTACTATACTTTACAAGTTAGGCCTTGATTATTCTATGTTTTTACCTTCCTTTTATTCCACCAAGAGGGATGTTGGAGCCAAATGGAAAATGCCTTCTTTAAATGAGTTTATTGCTGACTTGACTAGGGAGAAAGATAAGTTGATACAAATGGGCACCATGAAATCTTCTAAACTTCAATCCCTTATTGCTGGAAATGAGAAACAATAGGCTTCAAACAAAAAAGGGGAGAAATAAAATTATCAAAAGGACAAGGAAATCAAGGAAGATAAGAAATTTGAACCCTCCAAATCTAACACTGAAAACTTTTCAAATCAAGGGAAACCTATGAACAAAAAATTTAAGTGTGCATATTGCAATAAACTTGGACATGATGGGCATAAATGTATGAAGAAATAGATTGACCACCTCACACATATTGATGTAGGAGCACCCAGGCACATGTGTAATCGACATCAATCAAAAATAGAGTGCAGTTTATTTTTAAACTTTGTTTGGTTAGTTGAGTTCTAATGGCTTTTCTAGGCATTATGTGTGTTTGGCATAGTCAAGAAGGTAGTTTGGCAGTGTTTCTTGAATTCAGTCTTAGCGCGCATGAAGTCAGTTTCTGTAAAACAATTATTCTGGGAGCTTGGTGAAGTTTCATGGCAAATTCTTCAACAGTAAGATTATCGATTCCATATTGGAATTATACGCAAAGGTTTCATGAGAAACCACCTCTAGGTTATGAAGATTTTAATGTTTTTCGAATTATACTGGCAAATTGGAAAAAAATTAATATCTTGAGTTTCATGAGGGTTGATATCAAACACTATGGAGGAAGTCTTAGGAATGCTAAGAATCTCATCACTTCAAGTTTTCGTAAGATTTTGAGCACCTGGTGAGGAGATATCATGAAAGTCATTTTTTAGCTTGATTGACGAGTGACACTATTTACTTTTCCACATCTTCTACATCATTTTACAAGGAGAAAATAATATGGAAATGAGAAACAAAGAAAAAGGAGGAGGAGAAATTATCCATGTTGACCCTAGAAGGAGAAAGTGACACATTTGCAACAATCTATTTAAGCATTAGATGGCGTGGATTTTCAATGCTTATGTTTGTATGGATTTTATTTCCAGGTCTATAAATTATTAAGAATGATACTATTGTTTGAGATGTAAATACCAATATTTGTGCAAACCCAATGATGCCTCCCAAACTATTGAGTTAGTGGATAGAAACTCAGTGAAAGTCAAAAATAAGTGGGGTAGAATTAAACGCCTATGTGGAAAGGCATTGAAAAGTCTAGAAACCTGATTTAAAACTTTGTTACATGTACTTTCTATGGGAAATGAGGTACTCATATGTAAGGCATCACATAAGTTCAATATAAAGACAAAAATAAGAAGTCTTGAGGTAGGAGCTAGAATGCCACATATGAGGAAGTGTAGCAGATAAAAAAAAGAGTTAGAAGATGGAGTGGCAAGATGGAAATGAAGTGCTGCTACTAAAATAAAAGAAACAACAAAGTGAAAAAAATAAGAGGAAAAATAAAAGAGACGCTAATTCCAAGAGGAGGATTGGCATACCAATGTTGCCAGAGGGGGAAGGTAGGTTACAACACTGCCAGAAACCTTAAGTAAAAGAGAAAATTAGGTAAAAATGGTATATAGAAAGGTAATCAACATCTTTGGAGGGCAGTAAAAAGAGGTAACGTAGCATAAAGAGAGAATTATGTGCAAGTTCAAGATAAATGAAGCTGAGGAGTATGTCTATAGAACTATGAGAGTGTGAAAGGAGAAGATACATACTTGTAGTTGAAAGGACCATTGAAGTTTGTGTATGTAAATTTGTATGTACGTCACTTATCTGATTTTAAATAAATAAATAAAACTAGTGGGATAGATGTATTTCTCTCTTGATGCATATGATTTGACAATTTGAATAGTTGGTTGCAATATTGCATAGTTTTGGGTAGAGTAATGTTGATGGAATTGCCTTTGTGTTTGTGAGTGAATTGCTTTGTTGATGCAAGAGAGGTTTTCCTTCATCAAATGGTATAAGAGCTGGAGTTCCTAAGAGTGGAGACAAAGCACCGAGTGTGAGGCAGCCAATGCCAGGACCTACAAGAGATAGGGCAGTTGTGAAGAGCTCAAGAGATTATTGCAGGTAGAGAGGAGTCTTGAGCAAGTGAAAGCTGGGAAGCCATGAATAGATTGATAGTGTGATGAGGATTACAGAAGATTGTAGTAACAGATGATATGGGAATATTGTTGAGGAAGATGTAGTTAGGGTAAAATTGTAGATCAGGGGAAATGAATAAACAGCAATGATAAAAACCCTAGCAATGCACAATGAAGCACAAGACAACATGAAAATAAAAATAACAAATGTAAATGCAAACCAATCTCCATGTCAAACTTGATTTATCTCCATTGCTCTTCTCCACCTCGCATGAGCATGCAAGATTTTGAAGGATTATTGTTGGAGGAATGTCGGGTGCTCACTTCTGCAGCATAACGTTAAGATGAAGATGCTAGGATGAATGATAGATGAAGGATGAAAAGGCTCTAATGATATTTTGATAGCATGTGGATACTTGAGGATCAATGCATCTTAGAAAATTTGGCAGAATAAGGGTACTTGAGGCTCAATGCATGTTAATGGCTTATGAGGGGGTTGATTTATAGGAAAGGCTTGGTTCCAATGGACGGCTGAGATTAAAAAGCTAAATGATTGATGTGGATGGCTAGGATTGATTAGTTATTCCCACTCTTCAAGGGAGCTATAGTCATTTGACAAGTGGAGGGAGGATAGGGCTCATGTGTGCTTGTGTACATAAAAAGTACTACATATAAAAGATATTAAATAAAAGGATATAGTACCACTTATCTTTTTAAATGAAAGAGGCACACATGTTGGCTAAATGATAAGATAAATTAATTAAATAAATAAAATTTATTTAATTAATTAGAAAGTCGACTTATAATGAAATGTGAGAACTTAATTCAAATAAAATATTTGAATTAGTTGGGATATGAGTTGGATATTAATTAAATAAATAAAATATATTTAATTAATTGGATAGTGGGATTAGGATATGATATGGAAATTAATTAAATAAATAAAATTTATTTAATTAATTGGATAGTGGGATTAGGATATGATGTAGAAATTAATTAAATAAATAAAATTTATTTAATTAATTGGCTAATGGATAAATGGGATTAAGAGTGGGATTTAGGAAAAAATGTTACATGATGTCTTAATAATGTTTTTGACAAGGTGTTGCAAGACATAAGGATATGATTGGGATATTAATTAAATAAATAAAATTTATTTAATTAATTGGCTAATGGATAAATGGGATTAAGAGTGGGATTTAGGACAAAATGCTACATGATGTCTAAGTGATGTTTTTGACAAGGTGTTGCAAGACATGGACAAATTTGGGACAATTTTGGGTGTCTACATTTTGCCCCTCTTTGAGATGATGTTCGAGATGATAAGCTTTATGTCGAGTAACATCATTTCAAAGAAGCTAAGGTATGGATAGAGGAAAAGGATGATGATGCCCCCTCGAGAGGATATGCGGGTTGGACAAGCACGGGTATGCTCTCGAAAAGAAATGGCTTAGACTATGAAAGATAAGGGGATAGAAATGAAGATGCATTATGCTGCAATGAATGTGAACAACCATGGTATTTGATATAGCACTAGACATTATGCACCAAGGTATAAGGACCAGGGTGACGATGTGTCTCATGCCCCAGCGTAATACAACCTTGTCTGACGTATGAGGAAGAAAACTTAGAGCATTAAAGTCCTAATGCACAAAAGGTATGATATGACCTTAGATGCAAAGGATAGTGCAAAAAGTTATTCCAACATACACAAGATATGAATATTAGTTGGAAATGATACCGATGTGATGCAAATGCAAGATAAAAAGATAACACACACAAGCAAGCAAGCAAGCATGCACAAATGATACAAAAACAAAAAAGGTACTGCCCCTGTCAAGCTGTAAACCAATGATTAATTGCTAATTGTTTTGTTGATGATAGTTGAGAGTGTTGTCATTGTGGGGAGAGCTATATCCCTAGATCAACACAAGGTTGTTTGCTGAGTTGGTTGGTTGATTGGCTAATTGATTTGGCTTACAACAAGGCTAGGATCAAAGACCATGGATTGTGTTTGGATAACTTGGCTTGATTGATTAACTTGCTTGGTATGGATTAAGGATGGGCTTACACTTGGATCATTGCTTGGAATGATTTGAAGATGATGAAATGATGGATGAAGATTGATTTGATGAAATGTTGATGATGGGATGATATGTGGTGGATTGAGCTACTTTGGATTTGTTGGAGTGATTGGATTTGTTCCAATTAGAGTTGGATGTGATTGAGTTGATTTGTTTTGGTGTTGATACTGATGATTGATAGGATTTATTTTGATGGTTGGCTTGATGTGCTTTGGTTTTGATGTTTGCTATTACTAGGTTGATTGTGGATGATTGATTGGATTTGTTTTGATGGTTGGATTGTATTGAATGATGGTAGTGATGGTGTGATGATTGGAGTGTCCACTCAATCTAAGCATAAGCATGTGTTCTCAGTGTGCTCAAAGGATGTAAAACAAACAAGGTATTGCCCTTGTCAAGTCATAAACCAATGATTGATTGTTTAAGTGATGATGATAGTGTTGTCATTGTGGGGAAAGCTATATCCCTAGATCAACACAAGGATGTGGGAACGCTATATCCCATTGATGATGATTGATAATGATTAATTGGGCTCATGACAAGATTAGGATCAAAACTTGTTGATTTGATTGGATAATGTTCCTTGATTGATTAGCTTGCTTGATATGGATTAGTGTGACTTGGATTTTAGATCATTGCTTAGATTGAGTTGATTGATATGAGTAGAAGAAGTGATTGATTGAAATGGATGAATGAATGTTATTGATAAGAAGAATTGATGATGATGAGGATTTGATTTTGATTGAATGTTGATGGAGTGGATTGTTTTGGATGATGTGATTGGTTTTATTGCTTAGATTTTTCGTTGGATATTGATTTTTTTATGTTTTTGGGAATATTTTGATTTTTTTGTGTTTTTGAATGTTTTAGAACATCAATGGATTTATAATTGGGTAGCCTTTGTGCTAGATACCAATGACAAGGGAAGACCAAGTCTAGGTGCAAGGATGGAAGGCTCATGATAAATGGGTGGATAAAGAGATAGGCTATAGTGGAATGGAAAGCTCATGATAAATGGAGAGACCATAAAAGGGAAAGCTCATGATAGATGGATAGATATGAGGATAGGTCATATAAGGGATGTATGCATGCCTCATGATAGATAGGCTATAGTGGAAATCTCATGATAAACATATGGGGATAAGCTATAAGATTGAAAGCTCATGATAATGATATGTCATAGTGGATGGATCATAAGGGAGCTAGGATGTGATCTTCCAAAGGCTATGTTGCATAGGAAGAATAACTTGCCCCATTCTAGGTGGTAATGCTAAAGATTTTACATGACAAAGCTTATGACTATGGGATGATATGATGGATTGGTTTAAATGGGATGGATAAATGGTCAATGGATAGGACTTGGTTTGGAAAGGAGGTATGCCAAGAAATATCCAAACATGTTTCAACATTTTGCCCCTATGTCTTCATCAAGAGCAAAAGGAGGAAGGGTGGATGAATGGGTTCAATAAGATAGGTATATGGATGTAATGGCTAATGATGGTAGGATGGTATGGTAATGGAAGGATAGGATAGGATGGAAAATGATATAATGGGATGGATAGTTTGGAAATGGATAGGTTGGATGAGACAATGTGCCCCCAAGTGTAAGTGACATAGAAGAGCAACCTACACATGATGCCTGTTTGCTAGGTTTTCATCATGGTACTTATCCAAGGTGCCTGTTTACCAGGTTTTCACCATTGGACGAAGGGCTTTCTCTTTACTTTTTTTTGTTTAATTTTTTTTCTTCTTTTGTTTTTTTTTCTTTTTTGCTTTTAGATTGGTTGACAATTACACATGGCACCTATTTGCCAGGTTTTCACCATGGTAATGGATAGGAGGGACTCAAGTGTTTAGTGCTATGAATGTTGGTAGTCCCATTGGAGATGGATGATGTCTTCGCATGGACCATGTCATTGCTCATCGATGTTGATAAGGGATTTTATGGGAGGGAAATGGATGAGGATGTGAATTATGCATGGAAAAATAGTAGATAGTGGATTATGATGTGGATTATGGAAGGTTCATGCAAGGATGGAGGATAGTGGATTATGTTGTGGATTATGGAGGATAGATGAAAGGCTTATGCAAAAGCATGGACCATAGGAAGGTGATGGGGAAGATATGTAGGATAATGGATGGAAGATGGGGAGATGTAGTTATGTGGAGGTGCTGCGGAGTGGAAGGGAACCATGACCAATGGCTGCACACACCATAATAAACATTGAAGCTTTTGATGGGATGGTGGTGTAGGAAGCAATGGAGATGTTTGCTTAGGAGATGGTTGATGAAGTGATTTAGGAACCCACATAAATTTAGTATTTTTAGTGTTTTTGTTTTGCTTATGGGATTTTTGAAGGGAATGGAAGTTTTGGATGGAAGTAGGCTTTTGGATGGAGATAGGTGATTGGAATTCTTGAGATGTGGATGAGGATGCCTCATTCACTTTGCTAGCTTTTTGCTTAGGAACCCAAACCATTTTTCTTTTGGGCTTTGCTTTTAGAGGTATGGGCTTGGATAGCTTTTTGAAGGTACTTTTCTTAGAAGATGGATGATTTAGAGACTTTTCACATTGATGCCCTAAGGCATGAGGGTCCTTAGGAGTTTTAGTTGGATCTTTGGCTTTATAGGTAGAAGCATCAAAATTTTTTATTTTGAATCCCATGGGATGGATGGAATGGATGGAATGATTGGAAGATTTATGCTTAGGTGATGTGTGCTTTTGTTGGCCATGATTAGTGATGTAAGGATACTTATGAATGATATGTATGTTAGGTGTTAGAAGTAATGGTAACAATGTGGATGGAGGGATATTAGGAGTTGGAAGAAGTGGAGGTAAAGTGGATGGCGGAAGGTGTATGGTCACATGCTTTTTACATTTATAGGATGATGTAGGTGGAATGGCTACATATGTTAGATGGTGGGGGGTACGATGGAAAGTGGTAGACTTAGGATGCATGAAGGGATTACCAACATCTTGGCATTGTTTACCTTGGGATTGTTGCAAGTATGAGGTGATCCAGTGTTGTCATTGATGTCAACATACTCATATTGCATTTACAAGAAGGATTGGATGAGCTGTGTGCTGAGGATATTGAGAAAATTAGCCTCAGTCAGGAACAGTGAAGAATAGTGATGAGAAGAAGTCAAATATATTGTATAGGTTGAAAACCGGAGGATACAAATTAAAGGGTTTGCAGATATGAGTCTTGAGATGTTTCAGTTAAGTTTTCAGAGGTCCGCATGAAGACCTGAAGAAGTTATGGCTGTCTGTGTGGAACCGGTTCCGGCAAGTGCTCAGAGGTGACAGAGGATCACAGAAAGGTCCGGTGAGGTCCAGAATTGTATAATCCTAATCTGTGGATTGGAAAGAGTGTTTGGGATGTCCTTGTGATGTGCCATCTCAAGTTGTGTATGATTTGGAGGTCTGGAAGTACCTTTTGCGTTGTGACAGTGGTGACAGACTGTGTTCTTGAAGTTCCGAATGAGGAAGAGAAGAGATTCCAGTAAGTAAAGAAAGTGCGGATGTACCTGGTCATTCAGGTAGGCTTGTGAAGGTTCTTGGATCATGTTGAGGTTGTGTTGTTGGTCCGCATTGATGGTAGAGCTCAGAATTGAAGATATTCTTCCGAATGAAGTTCTTGTTCCGACTAGCCGACTGGATGAGTTGTTCATCCTGCGAATGTTCTTGTGGTGGCCAACCGGATGTGTTATTCATCTTGTGGATACTCTTATGGTTGTTTGCCAACTTAGATGTTTGTTCCTAAGTCAATGTCTTGTATAAATAACGGTTTGTGAGTTCATTTCGAAGTGTGGATTGTGTGGATGAGTGTGGCATAGCGAAGAGAAGTGTGAAAGGCAGAGCAGAGGTTTTTGGGCTTAAATGGAACTGATCCGGACATGGTAGAGATGTCATTCTCCAGTTCAAGACTGTGATTCTTATCACTTTGTAGACAGTGTGTCTCCTTGTAGGCAGTGGGCCTCTTTGTGAGCAGTGTGCTCAGGCAGTGAGCCCTAATTGGCAAGTGCCATTCTTTTTCTTATTCTTCTAACAAAGAATAATCCTTGGGTTAATCACCCCGTGGTTTTTCCCTTAACTAGGTTTTCCACGTCAAAATCTTGGTTTTCAATGTGTTGATGTTTATCTGCTCTTGTGTTTATGTATTATACTTCATGGATGATTAATTGATATGCTGTTAACTAACAATGAAGAATCAAGTGTTTGAAAGAACAAGAAGTTTTATACAACTGATTCACCCCCCCCCTCTCAGTTGTATGCCTTAAATCCAACAATTGGTATCAGAGCCAAGTTCCTCTGAAAGGAGCTTAACCGCTTGAGGAGATCCAGGATGTCGTCATACAAGAAGGATAGTCCGAAGTTCGATGGAACCAACTTCACTCTCTGGAAAGGTCGCATGAAGTGTCACTTGGAATGTATGGGAAAAGCATACTTGGCTATGGTCTCAAAACCATATGTACCTCCACAAGGTGGTCCGACAACTCTGAATGAAATCACAGATGCTGAAAATAATCTGCGGACCAAGGAAGCCCTACTAAGCGCATTGAATGATTCAGATCTCTCAAATGTTATTGACCTACCAACTGCATATGAGATCCTGACTAAACTGGAACTTCTATATGAAGGAGATGAGTTTGTCAAAAGTGCAAGGTTGCAAAGTCTGAAAGGGAAATTTGAAAGATTGAAGATGAGAGATGATGAAAACATCACTACCTTTATGCCAAGAGTGAATGAGCTGGTATGTGGAATTAGAAATGCTGGTGGAACTCTAGATGAAAATGAGATTGTCTGCAAAATCCTAAGATCCCTTCCTGCTGCCTACAAAATCAAGGTTGCTGCCATTGATGAATTCAGATCCCACACAAATGTCACAAGAGAACAACTGGCTGGCAAACTAGCTGCATTTGAAATGACCAAGTTTGGAGATGATCCTCCCAAGACTGAATCTGCTTTCAAAGCCAGTGCCTATGTGAAAGGCAAACAGAGAATTGATCCGGGAGAAAACTCTTCAAGGAAGATGACATGGTATGATCAAGCAAGAAGAGACATGGAAGAAGAAGAAGCAGAAACAGCTCAACTTGAAGCCCTCATTGCAAAAAGACTACCAAGAGGATCCGGTAAGTATGAAGGAAAACTACCCTTTAAGTGCTTCAACTGCAATAAGATTGGTCATTTTGCTTCAAGATGTCCGGAAAGATCTGCAAGGTCTAATACTAACAGACAAAGGTTTCAAAAGAATTGCTATTATATTCATGAAGAAGATGACAATGAAGGAGTAACAGATGATGAATCAGAACTAGGAAGCAAATCCGAAAATGAGTGGGTGTTTATTGCCATCAAGGAAGAAGATTCAATACTCTTTGAATCTGTCAATCACAAAGTTGTTGAAAAAGCTTTGGCTGCTCAAGTGGAAGAAAAGGATGATTGGGTTATTGACAGTGGATGTTCTCACCATATGACTGGTGACAAGAATAAGTTCTTGAATTTGGAAAGGTATGAAGGAGGAATGGTAAAGTTTGGTGACAATTCTGCTGGCAGAATCAGAGGCAGGGGAACTATTTCCTTTGATGGAAAAAGCAAAATAAGTAATGTACTATATGTTGAAGGATTGAAGCACAATCTTCTCAGTGTTGGTCAGTTAGTGGACAAAGGCTATGATCTCCGGTTCAAGAATGGAAAATGCAGAATCTTTACAAGCTCCGGAACTGAAATTGCATCCGGTGCTCAAACAAAAGGTAATATCTTTCATCTGGTTGGTTCAAACAAAAGTTGTCTGTTTGCTCAAGTTGATCAGAGTTGGTTATGGCATAGAAGAATGTGTCATGTAAATTTTGATAACATCATCAAGATAAGCAATACTCAGGCTGTAAGAGATCTTCCAAAATTGATGAAACCTACAAATAGTGTGTGCAAAGAATGTCAGTTAGGTAAACAAAGCAGAGTCTCTTTCAAAAGCAAAGATCAGTCTTCTACCGGATTGTTGGAATTAGTACATACTGATCTCTGTGGTCCGACAAGAATCAAGAGTCTGCTAGGTGATAGATATTTCATGTTGTTAATTGATGACCATTCCCGGATGATGTGGGTTACCTTCCTAAAAGAGAAATCAGAAGCCCTTGAAAAGTTCAAAATCTTCAAAGCTATGGTAGAGAATCAAACCGGATTGAAACTTAAATGTCTAAGGTCTGATAGAGGTGGTGAATTTACATCTGGTGAGTTCATTGACTTCTCTGAGAAGCAAGGTATAAGAAGACAGTTGTCTGCTCCTAGGACTCCACAGCAGAATGGAGTAGTTGAGAGAAAGAACCGGACCATCCAGGAAGCTGCCAGGACAATGATGTTGGAAGCAAATGTTCCTCAAATGTTTTGGAAAGAAGCTATCAGCACTGCAGTCTACACTCTCAATCGAGTTCAAATCAGAAACAACACCGGTAAGACCCCCTATGAACTCTGGTTTGACATCACTCCTACTGTGAAATATTTCAGAGTATTTGGTAGCAAGTGTTATATTAAAAGAGATGAAGATCTAGGAAAGTTTGATGCTAGAAGTGATGAAGGAATTTTCTTGGGCTACTCCACTCAAAGCAAAGCATACTGGTGTTACAATAAGAGATTGAGAAAGATGATAGAAAGCACCAATGTGAAAGTTGATGAAGGAATTGAGAAGCCTTCAAGATTTTATGAGTTTGATGAAGATGATCAAGATGGTGTTCAGGTTCAAGGGACTCAATCCCCTCTGGTAAGTCAGAATCATCTTGATCCAGTAAATCAGGAAGAAGAAATAGGTCAGAATGAACCTGATCAAGAAGCAACAGTGCAGGATACTCCCAAAATTCCAAGGTATGTAAGACAGAACCACTCAGAAGATCAGATCATAGGTGACAGAAACAAAGGTGTGCAAACTAGAAGGAATGTTGCTCAAAATCAGGATGAATGTTGTTTGATTTCAAAGATTGAACCTAAAACAATAAATGAGGCTCGCAATGATGAAAATTGGACCAAAGCAATGGAAGATGAATTAATGCAAATTGAGAAAAATCACACTTGGGATCTTGTTCCCAGACCTAGAGATAGGAATGTGATTGGAACCAAATGGGTCTTCCGGAACAAACTGAATGAAGCTGGTGAAGTTATCAGAAACAAAGCTAGATTGGTCTACAAAGGCTACTCTCAAATAGAAGGAATTGATTTTGAAGAGACCTTTGCTCCGGTGGCAAGAATTGAAGCAGTCAGATTATTTCTTGCATTTGCTGCCTTCAAGGACTTCAAGGTATATCAGATGGATGTCAAGTCTGCTTTCCTAAATGGTGATCTGGAAGAAGAAGTTTACATTGAACAACCGGATGGATTTCAATTGTCTGATAATGATGATATGGTCTGCAAGTTGAAGAAAGCATTGTATGGACTAAAGCAAGCCCCAAGAGCATGGTATGAAAGGTTGGATAAGCATCTTGTGCAGATTGGATTCAACAAAGGTACTGCTGACAGTAACTTATATTTCAAAATTGTTCATGAAAACATTTTGATTGTTGAAGTGTTTGTGGATGATATCATTTTTGGAGGAAGAGATAGTATGTGCAAAACTTTTGCAAATTAGATGAAAAGTGAGTTTGAAATGTCTATGCTTGGTGAAATGAATTTCTTCTTGGGTCTGCAAATTACTCAAACAAAGAAAGGAATCTTCATTTCTCAAACCAAATATGTGAAAGAATTGTTGAGGAAATTTGGTATGGAAGATGCAAAGCCAATGAACACTCCCATGGCAACCGGATGTAAGTTGAGCAAAGATGATGACTCCCCAAAGGAAGATCAGACAAAGTATAGATCAATGATTGGTGGATTGTTGTATCTCACTCAGACTAGACTAGATATAATGCAGGCTGTTGGTCTTGTAGCAAGATTCCAGGCTGATCCTAGAGAATCTCATGTTATGGCAATCAAAAGAATTTTTAGGTACCTGAAAGGAATAGTTGAGTATGGTCTATGGTACCCTAGAGATCCAGATTTCTCTCTTCATGCTTACACAGATGCAGATTGGGCAGGAGATGTGGATGACCGGAAGAGCACTAGTGGTGGAGCATTCTTTTTGGGGAAGAGATTGGTTTCTTGGCTAAGCAAGAAACAAGATGCAATATCTTTGTCTACAACTGAAGCAGAATACATTGCAGCAGCAGGTAGTTGCACTCAAATCTTATGGATGAAGCAGATGCTAAGAGACATTAAAGTTGAATATGAGGAGCCTATCACAATTTTTTGTGATAATTCAAGTGCAATTAATATTTCTAAGAATCCGGTATTGCATTCTAAGACTAAGCACATATCTATCAAGTTTCACTTTTTGAGAGAACAAGTGAACAAGGAAGAAGTCAGATTGGAGTATGTTCCCTCAAAGGATCAGATTGCAGATATCTTTACTAAACCTCTTCCCAAGGACTCTTTTGAATATCTCCGGGAGAAGTTAGGGGTCATGGCCCCTCCGGTGATGAACTAGGATGCACTGATGTGCATCAGTCCGGTGGATATCACAGTCATATCTTGTGATCCGGATTGATGATGGGGAGCTGCAACTAAGGGGGAGCAGCTGGTATGATTCTGATGTATGAGAATTGCAAGTATGAGCCCTTTGCCATTGATGTCAAAGGGGGAGAGAAGACATGTGAAAAACAAGTGGTTGATGATCAAAGGGAGAGCAGTAAAGGAAGAGAAGACATGTGAAAGTTGTTGTTGATAGGGGGAGTTGTGACAGAAAGGAGAAGTTCTTGTCTTGATGGTTTTTCACATCATATGTTGCCATCAATGACAAAGGGGGAGATTGTTGCAAGTATGAGGTGATCCAGTGTTGT
The DNA here is from genome assembly GCA_027924645.1 of Cunninghamia lanceolata. NCBI lineage: Eukaryota > Viridiplantae > Streptophyta > Pinopsida > Cupressales > Cupressaceae > Cunninghamia > Cunninghamia lanceolata. The sequence continues at coordinate 2,652,179 of BSBN01000165.1, read as the reverse complement.
CATTCATGTCAACATACTCATATTGCATTGACAAGAAGGATTGGATGAGCTGTGTGCTGAGGATATTGAGAAAATTAGCCTTAGTCAGGAACAGTGAAGAACAGTGATGAGAAGAAGGCAAATGTATTGTATAGGTTGAGAACCGGAGGATGCGGATTAAAGGGTTTGCAGATATGAGTCTTGAGATGTTTCAGTTAAGTTTTCAGAGGTCCGCATGAAGACCTGAAGAAGTTATGGCTGTCTGTGTGGAACCGGTTCCGGCAAGTGCTTAGAGGTGACAGAGGATCACAGAAAGGTTCGGTGAGGTCCGGAATTGTATAATCCTAATCTGTGGATTGGAAAGAGTGTTTGGGATGTCCTTGTGATGTGCCATCTCGAGTTGTGTATGATTTGGAGGTCTGGAAGTACCTTTTACGTTGTGACAGTGGCGATAGACTGTGTTCTTGAAGTTTCGAATGAGGAAGAGAAGAGATTCCAGTAAGTAAAGAAAGTGCGGATGTACCTGGTCATTTAGGCAGGCTTGTGAAGGTTCTTGGATCATGTTGAGGTTGTGTTGTTGGTCCGCATTGATGGTAGAGCCCAGAATTAAAGATATTCTTCCGGATGAAGTTCTTGTTCCGACTAGCCAACTGGATGAGTTGTTCATCCTGTGAATGTTCTTGTGGTGGCTGACCAGATGTGTTATTCATCTTGTGGATACTCTTATGGTTGTTTGCTGACTTAGATGTTTGTTCCTAAGTCGATGTCTTGTATAAATAACGATTTGTGAGTTCATTTCGAAGTGTGGATTGTGTGGATGAGTGTGGCATAGCGAAGAGAAGTGCAAAAGGCAGAGCAGAGGTTTTTGGGCTTAAATGGAACTGATCCAGACATGGTAGAGATGTCATTCTCCAGTTCAAAACTGTGATTCTTATCACTTTGTAGACAGTGTGTCTCCTTGTAGGCAGTGGGCCTCTTTGTGAGCAGTGTGCTCGGGCAGTGAGCCCTAATTGGCAAGTGCCATTCTTTTTCTTATTCTTCTAACAGAGAATAATCCTTGGGTTAATCACCCCGTGGTTTTTCCCTTAACCAGGTTTTCCATGTCAAAATCTTGGTGTTCAATGTGTTGATGTTTATCTGCTCTTGTGTTTATGTATTATACTTCATGGATGATTAATTGATATGCTGTTAACTAACAATGAAGAATCAAGTGTTTGAAAGAACAAGAAGTTTTATACAACTGATTCACCCCCCCCCTCTCAGTTGTATGCCTTAAATCCAACAGGGATGTGTATCTAAGGCCATATGAGCTTGGAGGGATATTAACATGGTTTGGCTACAAAATACCTTGTTCATAAAGACCTAGGCCTTTACCTTGGTAGTTCATGTTTTGGAGGATACGATTGACTATAGGACTAGCTGTGGTTTGGAAACTAGACTTGAGCTCTTTATTGGATGGAGAAGGTGAAGTGGATAAAGGTCGTTGTTGTCCTAAGGAGGAACACTCATGTATAAGGGTGGTAAGACCAATAGGACATGATAGTGGACTTGAAATGGGATCGATGGTGGATGTGGAAGGAGGATCCTTAAGATCTTGATTAGCATTGTGTTCACTAAGATCCAAGTTATTTGTTTGATCTTTTATGCTTACTTGGGGGACAAGTGTCTCATCATGACAAGTGGATGTTTGCTCATTATGGATAGGGCTAGATGGAGGATGGATAAGAGCAATGTGGATATCTTGCTCATGGATGGATATAAGATTATGGATCGGATCAAGGTGCTCATATATTGCTTCTTCATAGGTATCATCCTAATCATAAAGAAGGTAAATGTTATGGATAGGTTGAATTTGGATAGCTTGCTCGTGAATGGTTGTTGGGAGATGGATAAGATCAAGTGGCTCATGGATAGATTCATCATTATGGCCATCATCTTGATCATGGACAAGATACATGTTATGGATGGGTTGCATAAAAGTGATTTGATCTTGAGTTGGACTAGGGCTTAATGTTTCCACATGCTTAGGATTAAACCTTTGACATACCTCTTGGGTTGCTTGAATGGAAGTAGATGACTCTTGGATAGGCTCTTGGTCAACAACATGAGAACATGATGACTCTTGACTTGGATTCATAATAGGAGACTCTTGAATAGACTTTTTGGTTTGTAGGTCACATGATGGGCTTGAAGGGCTAAGAATGTTAATTGAGGACTCTTGGATAGCCTCAAGGATAGGTGGACCACATGATGGGATTATAGGATTGGACATGACCTTTGGAAGTTCTTTGGTAGGCTCATGAATGGGTGTTTGACATGGAGGTAGTTTATTCCTTGCTAGTAGCCAATGGATCACATCCTTTGCAAGTGTATGGGTGGATGGGAAATGTAATGGATAAGCAATAATAGAGGATGATGTTGTAAGCGTAGGACTAGGATTTTGATTGGATGGAAGGATAATGGAGTTTGATGGATTAGGATGTGGACTAGATGGGTGTGACACATGGGATTGGGATGATGTGGCATGATTTCTTATTGTATGTTGATACACCTTATAAACAATTGGGAAAAACATGGGGCATGTATTTGTATCATGGCCTTTGGTCCTATGGTATGCACAATAATCATGTTCATCATATGGACTTTCTTCACATGGTTTGACTTCGGGAAGTTCAATGAGTTTTGCTTCAAGCATCCTTTGTAAAACTCTCTTAGCCATATCCTTTGGTGAAGGATTAGAATGACATGGTGATGAAGGTAATGGAGGGCTTGGTGGTATGGAAGATGGAGGGACCAATGGACTAGGGGTAGGATCACATGGTGGTGTTGGGATAGGAATTGTTGGCTCTTGTGTTGGCATGTGATTGTATGGTGGTGGCCACTCTAGATTGGTATCTCCCTTGTCAAAGGTAATTAAGTCTTGCATAGGATAACTTGGACTCATTTGATTTATGTACAAGGGGCCACTTGGATTTGGATATGATTCTTGTTGGAAAGGTGGACTTAGGTCTATCAATGGTGCTTGGTGGTCTTGTTGAAAAGGTGTACTTGGACTTACTTGATTTATGTACAAAGGGTTATTTGGACTTGCATGTTGTTCTTGTGATATCACTTGATTGCCTTGTGGATGGGCTTGGTAGTGCATTGGCATAGTGGCATGAGGGATTGGATAAGCTTGAGGTGAATGTTCATAGGTTGATGTGGCATTGACTTGGTGGATAGGTGTATTAAGTTGATAGGAAGTGGATGGCTATGGCATGTGGCTATAAGGTGGATTAAGTTGATAGGAAGTGGATGGATATGACATGTGGCTATAAGGTGGATTAAGTTGATACAAAGTGGACGGATATGACATGTGGCTATGAGGTGGATTAGGTTGATAGTGAATGGCTAAGGATTGCTGTACTTGTTGAGCTTGACTAGTGGCTAAAAGGTGTTGGACCTAAGCTACAAAGTGTTGTAGTTGAGGTGATTGGCTTGCATGGGGTTGAGCTCTTTGGAGGAAGAATTGTAATATTTCAATGGCATCTTGGTTTCGGGGTTGTGATCCTTGATAAAGATTTTGGAGGAATCTTTAGAATTTGATTTCTAGGTTCTCTAGTGTAGACATGTTGTCACCAAGTGTTTGTCTTAAGTCCTTTTAGCAAGTGCTTGTTTAGGGATTTGGATGATGATGTGGATTATTTGGATGATTTGGCTATGTTTGGGATGAAAGTGATTAGGTTTGAATGTTATTGGAAGAATGTGTAGGATGACTTATCTTTATGTGTTTAGGTGTTTATAGCTTGATGTGCCAATATTCAAACAAATGATTATGCATATACACACATGAATCACTCATGCAAGACACATAAGCAAGGTGTTAGTTTGGAAAAATGTGATGATGTTTAAGCAAGCACGTGAAGACACTTCAACAAGTCCTAGTCAAGGCAAGGCCACTATCACAAGGAGGTTCTAGTGAAAATCTGGGGGACCGGCACCCCACGAGCATCCAGCAAGCCACTTAAGACTTTAACTAACCCTACTAGGAGTTTTAATATACACAAAGGTACACCTCCTTTCGAGTTAGCACTGTATGGTTAGTGCTAATACTGGTTAGACTTGGCTTTCACCTTATCCTCTGATTTTTATAGCAGACTGGATGAAAGTACCGCTTGAGGTCGTTCCCTTGGGGTGGATACCAAGGCAGGCCTCTCTAAGGCTAAACAAAAGCAACACAAGTAAATGTTTTTGATCTCCAAGTTTGTGTTGGGACGCGAGGAGAGAGCATACACATTTACTTGGTCACACTCGTATGGGATTCATTAACCTTAGAAATTCAATGTGTGGAAGACAATGTAAGCACTTGTTTGTTTTAAAGCCCAAATCCAAATGTGATAAAAGACAATGGTTTGTTTTAGCCCAATTTTTTGATGTGAATTTGCAAACAATTGTTCATTTTATGCCCAAAATCCAAATGTGTGATTCAAACAAGATTATAAGATAAGAGATGAAATGATTGCACCTAGTTGATTCGCTATCCAAATTGCTGTAGATGTTGATGTCAATGTTGCTCCATCTCCTTATGATCACCTACAACATAAAAAAAAATGATATTATAATGCAAGCATAAAAAATAGGCTCATCAGGCAAGGAAAATTGTAATTTTAGATGCATAGCCGAATTAGATTTGATTAATTTGATACATTTTTGGTTCAAAAATTAAAAAACCAAAGAAGAGACCCCTATTAATTTTTAGAGAGTTTTTCGAAAATGTAAAGAAATCAGAGAAATTCCCTGATTTACACCTAGAAATGCAGATTTATGAAAATAGTACAGTCGATAAGGATCTAATTTTTTCACACTATAAACGAGCTGTAAATTAAATCTGTAAAACATAGACCCCCATTAGAATTTCAAGAGCTTTCCAGAAATATAAAAATTTCTAAAAAATTTGCTGATTTGTGCCTAGAATTGTGATTTTATGAAAAAAAACCTAAAAACGTGATAAATCCCGCAAAATTCGCGATAAACCCAAAATTTTTCTGTTGTAGCTTCCTTATATCATGGACAAACTTTTGCTAAAATCTTGTAGAAAAATTCATAGCCATTTGGAAGATATGATGAAATCTTTAAACCTAGGGTTTTATCGAAAAAAACAGTGGATCTGCAACAAAAAGTTAATTAAACCTGCAAAACTCAACAATGGGGGTTAGATGAATGCAAATTTTTACTACAAAAACCTGCAAAAAAGATCAAGCGAAGTGAGTCCCACCAGGCGTGCCAGAATGTAGTTAGGGTAAAATTGCATATCAGGGGAAATGAATAAACAACAATGATAAAAACCCTAGCAATGCACAATGAAGCACAAGACAACATGAAAATCAAAATAACAAATGTAAATGCAAACCAATCTCCATGTCAAACTTGATTTATCTCCATTGCTCTTCTCCACCTCGCATGAGCATGCAAGATTTTGAAGGATTATTGTTGGAGGAATGTTGGGTGCTTACTTCTGCAGCATAACATTAAGATGAAGATGCTAGAATGAATGATAGATGAAGGATGCAAAGGCTCTACTGATATTTCAACAGCATGTGGATACTTGAGGATCAATGCATCTTAGAAATTTTGGAAGAATAAGGGTACTTGAGGCTCAATGCATGTTAATGGCTTATGAGGGAGTTGATTTATAGGAAAGGCTTGGTTCCAATGGACGGCTGAGATTAAAAAGTTAAATGATTGATGTGGATGGCTAGGATTGATTAGTTATTCCCACTCTTCAAGGGAGTTGTAGTCATTTGACAAGTGGAGGGAAGATAGGGCTCATGTGTGCTTGTGTACATAAAAAGTACTACATATAAAAGATATTAAATAAAAGGTTGTAGTACCACTTATCTTTTTAAATGAAAGAAGCACACATGTCAGCTAAATGATAAGATAAATTAATTAAATAAATAAAATTTATTTAATTAATTGGAAAGTCAACTTATAATGAAATGTGAGAACTTAATTCAAATAAAATATTTGAATTAGTTGGGATATGAGTTGGATATTAATTAAATAAATAAAATTTATTTAATTAATTGGAAAGTCGACTTATAATGAAATGTGAGAACTTAATTCAAATAAAATATTTGAATTAGTTGGGATATGAGTTGGATATTAATTAAATAAATAAAATTTATTTAATTAATTGGATAGTGGGATTAGGATATGATGTAGAAATTAATTAAATAAATAAAATTTATTTAATTAATTGGTTAATGGATAAATGGGATTAAGAGTGGGATTTAGGAAAAAATGTTACATGATGTCTTAATAATGTTTTTGACAAGGTGTTGCAGGACATAAGGATATGATTGGGATATTAATTAAATAAATAAAATTTATTTAATTAATTGGCTAATGGATAAATGGGATTAAGAGTGGGATTTATGACAAAATGCTACATGATGTCTAAGTGATGTTTTTGACAAGGTGTTGCAAGACATGGACAAATTTGGGACAATTTTGGGTGTCTACAGAAGAGACCCATGATATGGGAAGGTTGGAGGCAGTATCAAGGGTGAAAGACTCTTGAGATGTTGGTAGGTGTAGATTAGTAAATCAAATCAAGGTAGAAACACAAACCAAATGCATAACAAAACAAATAGTTTATACCTAGATAAGAAGACCCAATCTCATCAAAAAGGGAATGAAACTTTGCACCCAAGAGCTCCTAAGACATGATATACCCAAATGGATGAATGAAATGTGAAATGCTCTAACTCAATTGCAACTCACTGATTAGCTCAATAGATATTTAGACATGGTAACCTTACATAAAACTTTGATCCTAAAATGGGCTGAAAGATGTATTTATAGAGATTTTGGAGGGATTTTGATCCAAGGGTGGAGATTGGTTTGGAAGATCAATGGTGGAGGATAAAAGTGATGTGGAGGGCCTAGATTTGATCTTGGAGGAATGGAGGGCTAGGAATAAAAGTAAATCTTTTATTCATTTTGGGAAAAGGAGGAATTAAATAAGTATGGGTGAGATGGAATATTTATGAATTAAAGATTCATATGGGGAATGTAAAATGACTTAAAAATTCATTTCGGGATAAGTGGAGATAAATGAGGTATGGGGGTGTAAGGAGAATTAATTTTGATGTGGGATATATTTAAAAAAAATTTGACTTATGTGGATATATTTCAATTTTTTATTTGGAGGATGTGCAGAAGGGTGTTAAGCTAGGTTTGACCACCCAAATGAGAGGTTAGGATTAATTAAATATAGGTTTTATTTAATTAATCCTAGGGCTAGGATGAGGTAGGCTAGGGTAGGCAATTAAATAATAGCTATTTAATTGCCTAGGGTAGGGATAGGTCAATTAGTAGGCTGAATTAATTAGTTAAACATAATTTAGCTAATTAATTGGATTTAGTGAGGAGAGGGAAATTGATCAAATAAATATTGCATATTTATTAAATCAAATGGCTAAGGTTTGGACTATTGAATTAATGAAATTAATTCAATTGTTGGGGATAAAATGATGGAAAATTAGGTGATGAAGGGATAATTAATTAAATAAAAATTTAATTAATTGAATGGAAGGGAAATTGGTATGTTTTAGGGATGTCGGGAGTCAGTTTGATGGTAAACGACATTTTTAGGTGTCTACATTTGCCCCTCTTTGACGTGGCATCAGGACCTAGGAGGGAAGTGGCATCAGGTCGAAGAAAAATATGCCCTAGCTGCCAGGAAGAAATAAGATGGGTAAGGGATGCCCCCTCAAGAGGTCGACGGGAAAAATAAAAAATTTCTAAGCGAGTTCTCGAAAGGATGCAATGGAAGTGAAAGTTGGATAGGGGATGGAAAAAGAAGATGACAGGAAAAAAATGGAGGGAAAAGGTGGGGATCTGCACCTTGGAGGGGAAAAAGAGTGGGTGGGGGGATGACATGGCATGCTATATTAGGACAAGTGGGCCCTAAAAGTGCCACATTTGCACACATTGACTTGGTGAGAAGAAGGAGCAGAGCAGAGATGGCTGATTGCAACCCCCAATTCCCTCGACTTTGACACATTTCTGAGTGGTTTCGATCATTTGGCTGGGCACTGGAGGCTGGACCCCAGGTAGGGCCTAACTCTAGCTTTGTGATTTTTTAGTTTTGTCACTTTTTTTGGGGGTTCAAGAAATGGGTTTGGGAATTACGGTGCTATTGCAGGATCACGTAGCAAGAAAAACAAGCAGATTAGCGCAATCCTCTGGATTGGTACTATCTGCTAGGGTAGAATAGAGGTAGATTGTCACCATGTTTTTAGGGTTTTAGCACTATCTTTTGTAGTAGCGCAATGTGAGGAAGACTTAGGATTTTAGTGTTTTAGCACCAAATGCATGGTAGGGTAATGCTATATTTCAGAATAGCGCTATTTTGAGTAGTGGCACTATTTTTAGGTTTAGCGCAAAGAATAGGATTAGCGCAATATGTAGAATATGCACAATAGAGAGAAATGGCGCTAATCGTTAGATTAGAGTCAAGTGACAGGGTGATGCCATATGTTAAAATGGCACTAAGTGCATTGCACAGTAGTGCTATGTGGTGAAGTGGCTCAAAATGCCTTGGGCAGTGGCACTATTGTCTGTAATAGCGCCTTTAGAAGTAGTAGCACCAGTGTAAAACATGGTGCAAAGTATGGTATGATTTGGCGCCAAGTGATTTTGGCGTTGAACATTAGAAGAAAGGAGGTGTTTTGGAAAAGATATAGGTAGATTTTTGACTAGAATGTTGTGGATGTAGGATCCAAAGTCATTTATAGTGTACTCATGGGAGCGACGTGTGCCATCGGTGATGGCCCTATTCGATCAGTTTGATGATGCCACTTGGGCTCAGCTGGCTAGGTTGGGGCTCTTGACAGTGGCATCGATGCCGGTGCTACGAGCCCATAGAGCTCTGATGACAGCAAAAGTGGAGTGGTACCATTTAGAGACCTAGACATTTTTGCTTCCGACTGGGGAGATCACTATCACGCTTGAGGATGTTTACCTATTCATGGCAGGCAAGTGACATATGACACGAGGAGGGGACGGAGGGCCCTGATCAGGGTATTTGGCCAGGACCATATTGTTTTATCAGCAGATGGGAGGGAGATGAGTTATGAGGGGACACTGGCGATGGGTGCAGATCCCTTTGCCTTATTCCTATGCGCATTGATTGGAGGGGTAGTGATGCATGATAGGAGGGGCAGGGGTTTTTCAGTTGGCTGGGGGGAGATGATTAAGGGGATGGTCAGGCATGAGACCATGTATGCCTAGGGACTGGTGATGTTGGGGCAGTTGTATCATGAGATGCATACAGTTGTCTATTTGTATGATTCAGCATTGTCAGCCGGGGTTACTCTACTGCATGTGTGGATTTGGGAGCATATTACAGTTACTCAACCGAGATGTGGGTACTATCAGCGTCCATTTGAGGCCTTTGTGTTCTTATATTGGGATGTCAAGTACACCTATACTGGACAAGTTTGGTATTAGAGGCAAATGCTAGATGATGTTATTCAGGTGACCTGGTGACCTTACATTGGAGTGGAGTCATGGCCTGGTGATGATATTCACCTGCCTTTTACTTTTTAGCAGTGGTATTTGATGGGTCGAGGAGACCACATGATAGAGATGTATCTACCATCGTGGGTCATGCAGCAGTTTGGGTTGTAGTAGGATACTCCACAGTAGATGGCCATATTTACATAGACCCATCGAGATGCGCGCCTTTGGCCTACAACGATACAACCCCAGGTCACTCTGGATATTTTGCGGCTTTACGGCTGTTGTGGTGGGATTGGGGGAGCATGGTGAGGGATGTAGGCACTACACTTGCATATGATATATGGTGGCAGATGTGGCAGCTGACTCGGTTTATGGACCTGGCAGAGGAGGTGGTCGTTGTGGAGGAGGTGGGATCAGGGGATGATGATTCAGATGATGATGGGGATGATGACTCCGATGGAGATGATTTCCTAGAGGAGGGTGAGGAAATCATCGTATACTACATCATAGAGGTTGGAGGGGATGGAGAGGAGAGGGTGGTTGGGGGGATGGTGAGCCGATGGATGTTTTAGCAACAGCAGCAGCTGGATAGGTGCCCCAGCAGCAGGTGAGACAGCAGACACCTATACAGCAGGTACCTATTGAGCAGGTTTAGATTGGGCTGGTGTGGTAGTATAGAGGGCCTCGACAATGTGGAGAATCCAAGGGTGGGTAGGGGGATTCTACCCCCACCACAGGTAGTGCAGTAGGGTAGCAGGTAGCCAGGTAGCAGGCAGAGGCAGGACCTTTAGGGGCAGGTGGAGAGGTAGAGGTTGAGAGGTCGGCATCCCATCAGTGAGCTCAGGGTGAGGAGGAGGAGATTAAGACTCTACGAGCATAGGTTACCAACCTGCAGGAGGCATTAGAGAGCTATGAGGCCGAGTTGGTGTAGTTGTAGGGGACAATAGCATTGTTGGATGGCTCAGATGGACAGGTGGCTACATTGCAGGCATAGCTAGCCCAGGCTCAGGGTGACATAGTGATTTTGACTGGAGAGAAGGATGTGGCACTTGTGAGGGCACAGCAGGCAGAGGCTATAGTGAGCAGTTTACAGGCCTTAGGTGCTGATATGGCCTCAGTTTTGACTTTGATGCAGACACAACTGTCTCAAGCATAGGGATAGGTGTCAGAGGCCACTCGATGGGTAGATTATTATTAGGTTCTCTATCATACGGCAGTGCCAGCAGAGTAGCATGTAGCGAGCTTTAGTGAGCTTAGCGGGGCTAGGTCATCTAGGTCACACAGAACTAGATCGGTTCAATTTGTCTAGTAGGTGATGGGCCCTCCATCACATGTGCCCCAACAAGCTCCAGAGGTTCAGGTTCAACCGCAGCCACAACCACAGATAGGACCATAGCCACGACCAGGGTCAAAGTCTCCCACTCCCTCAGAGAGAGGATCTTCTATGTGACAGTTGTATCATGTTAGCCCTTAGAGGCATTGTATTAGGACATTTATATTTTTTTATGTGTATATGAGCAATGTACATTTTTTGCGATGATGATATATGCTATGATGCTTTTTGATGGCATATATGTTTGTTTATGATGATGTTATATGATTATGATGATGCTTTATTATTATCCATGCAATCTATTATGTTGATGTTATGTACCTATTGATATAATATGATGGATGCAATGATGGTTTATTTATTTGTGATATATGTATGTTTGTGATCTATGGTCTATGATGTATAATGCAAATAAATGTTTAGATTAATAAACATTTATTATGGATGTCAAATGCAATGCAATGGAAATGTATGTTTATCTTTATAACACATGTTATGTATGGAAAATATGGATATGCAACTAGATGATTGTAAAATGCAGCTAAATGATTATGATTGTGATTACACAATGTAATTAAATGATTGTAAAATGTACCTAAATGATTGTAACTAGATGATATTTTTAAATGAACCTAATGAGATGATATGCAACTACAAGATTCTAAAATGAATCTAATGGAATGATATGCAACTTAATAGATTCTAAAATGAACCTAATGAGATGATATGCAACTTAATAGATTCTAAAATGAACCTAATGAGATGATATGCAATTTAACAGATTCTAAAATGAACCTAATGAGATGATATGCAACTTAACAGATTCTAAAATGAACCTAATGAGCTTATATGCCACTTAACAGATTCTCAAATGAACCTAATGGAATGATATGCCACTTAACAGATTCCAAAATGAACCTAATGAGATGATATGCAACTTAAAAGATTCTAAAATGAACCTAATGAGATGATATGCAACTCAACAGATTATAAAATGAACCTAATGAGCTGATATACAAAGTAGGTGATATGTGAGATGCAAATTAGGTGATAGGTGAGATGATTAAGTCCTGATACACATGATGTTCTTTGTTGGACCCTAGGTGGTGGGGCTATATGATAGAGGCATAGGTGGGGAGGGGATAAGGGTGGATGAATGGGGTATGGATAAGATTGGGAGTGGTTAGATTGCGGGGGAGTTGGAGATGAGGGAATTGATAGGTTATAAGACACCACGTCATTGAGGGGGGGATATGATATGGCTCGGGATGTGTTGAGTGAGAGTTAGTTAGAGGAGTGGGATTAGTGAGGGGATTTGGTAAGGTTGGGGGGGTAGGTGGTTATGAAATCTAGGCCCAGATGGTATAGTTGATTAGGATGATGATTTTGAGCTAGTAATAGCAGTTGCATAACATTAATTCAGAGCATTTCTTAGTTTACTATAGCAATGTAGGATATAGTTCACAAAGGTATGAAATGACCTAGGTGATGATATATATCCCACAATTGCATGGACTAGACCCATAAACAATAGGTTGATTTCATGCGTGCCCAAGGTAGTATAACCTTGCCTAGCCTAGGAAGGGGACTCATAGCGATGAGTATGAATAATACATATAAGATTTTGATGCCTATATATGCAAATCAAGCACATTATGGTAGAACTGACCCAGGCTTCAATATATGAATACTATTCTTAGAGTAATGAAACCAACCCACAAGAAGAACATACAGAAACAATGACCTTGTCCACTCCAGTTATTGTCCGTTACTTACCATGATATAATGAGATCAAGGTAGCTTTGGAGATGACCTAGAGGGAGACAAAAAGATAAAGATCAATAATTAAAAAGACCAATGAAAAGATACAAATAGCCTGTGTGTGCTCTTACCAAGATACGTGATGATAGAATGACAGATTCTTGTCCATTGTGGGAAAGATATATCCTAGGATGCAAATCGGTTGGATTTGGTTGGAGAATTTTCAAAAGGTGAGCAAAAGGATAGTCTAGCCATGTGTAGGATTATAGTTGGTATGTTGATTGATGATTTTTGCGTTAGGGACGATGTTTCAATCGTATACTTAACGTGTGTACCATTTATTAGGTCCAGAAAGCTTAGTATATGGAGACTATCCAAACAAGGTGGATGGGTGCATCTTAGGTACCTGAGTACTGGAAACTTCCTTCGTATTCCAGACTGCCTACATACCTTGTGACCACGAGATCAAGGTACTTTCAAGATGCGAGCGAGATGAATATGTTGTTCTGGCTTGACTTGATGATGTGGGATTGGTTTAGGATGGTTGTGATGTGATGAGTTGATAGATGTTTGATGGTTACAAGTTATAGTGAGAGTGATGTTTGGGGGGTGATTTGCGTGAATTGTGTTGTTTCTGGATTTTTTGATTTTGTATTGTTTTTGGATTTTCTGATTTTGTATTATTTTTGGATTTTCTGATTTTCAGCTGTACAATGGGGAGCTTACAAGGATCCTCATTCAATGAGTTAGCCTTGGGATGGGATAGTACGGGTTGGGTGATAGGACTTGATGTTTCAGAATTCCAAGCCATGGGATGTGTACGATATGGAGTGTTCGTGATGGAAAGAGGACTTATTGGATTGTAGAACTGGCCACCACGCATGGCACCTGAAATAGGTTTTCACCATGGTACCTATCCAAGGCATCACCGAAGTGATTTTCACCATTGGAAGTTTTTACTGCACTCAGGTTTTTCTTGAGTTTTTTGATTTTTTGGTTTTTTTATTTATTTTTATTTTTTTTATTTTTTGACTTGGGGTACCTAATGGGTTATGCATAGAATTTCTTTAGATGTAGGATGTTCATAGGCTCATCTAGAGGCTGCCCCTTAGGTGTTGTAAGTTGGTATGCTCTTGATCCATAGGTGGCTGTGATGACATACAGTCCTAGCCAATTGGGTTTGAACTTGCCTTTCTTAGGGCACTCTTGCAAGTTCTTCTGATTTTCCATAAGGACAAGGTCACCTACAAATTTTTAGTTTCTGATCCTATTGTGGTAGCTTCTTCTGAGGTGATTTTGATAAGCCTGCAGGTGGTTCAACGCATTCAGGTGTTTCTCATCTAGTAATTCTAGCTGATGCAACCGTGCGACTCGGTATTCCTCATCATTGACTATGTTTTGTAGGGATACTCGTAGGGATGGGAGCTCGACCTCAATAGGTAAAATGGCTTCAGATCTAAATACCAGGAAAAATGGAGTGGCTCATGTGGGGGTACTGATGCATGTGCGGTAGGCCTATAGGGCAGGGTTGAGTTGGAGATACTAGTCACAACCAGCTTCATTAACTATCTTCTTTAGGATGCGTAGGATGGTTTTATTTGAAGCTTCGGCTTGACCATTTCCTTGAGGGTAATATGGGGTGAAGAAGTGGTGTTTGATTTCAATTTTTTTGCACAAAGTGTGAACTTCCTGGTTCTTGAATGGTTTTCCATTGTCGGTGACAATGGAATGAGGGATACCATAGCAACAGATGATGTAATGGAGGATGAATTTGTATATCTGGGTGTCAGTGGTGAAGGTGAGTGGTATTGCTTCCACTGACTTAGTGAAGTACTCGGTAGCAGTGATTATGAACTTATGGCCATTAGAGGATGGGGGATGTATTTTTCCTATGAGGTTGAGTCCTCACTATGAAAAAGGCCACGGCATCATGATTGGTTGCAACTCCTATGCTAGTGCGTGAATGAGATCCCCATGATGTTGACATGGTAGTCATTTTTTGATAAACCAGTAGGTGTCTCGTTCCATGGTTGGCCAATAGTACCTAGTCCTTAGGATCTTTTTAGCAAGAGCGGGTCCACTTGAATGTGCCCCACAGATACCTGCGTGTACCTCTTGCAAGGCTGTTTCAGCTTCCCTAGAGTCTAAACATAATAAAACCGTGCCCTCAAGACTTCTTTTTTTAGGGTATCTGCCACAAGGATGAAGCGAGAGGCTTGGCGGATGAAAGATTTTCTTTGTGAGGTGGATAGGTTAGGGGGGATGATATTATCGTGGAGGTATAGGTAGGTTTCTTGATACCACGGGGATAGGGGACCAATGACTTAGCACACTAGTTCTGATTGAGGAACATCATATGCTGGGATGGGGAGTTCTTCTATCAAGAACTCACACTTCTTGTTGTCTTTCTTCATGTTGACCAAGGATCCGATGGTGGCCATGGTGTCTACAGCTTTATTGTTGAGCCTTGGGATTTGTTCGAAGTGGATGTCATCGAAGTATTCTTTGAAGTCATCGACCATCTTTTTATAAGGCAGGAGCTTATCATCCTTGGTCTTGTATTCATTGTTTACTTGCTGGATGACTAATTGGGAGTCTCCATACACTGTCAGCTTCTCAATTCACCATTTTATTACCATTCAGAGACCTGTGATAAGGGCCTCATATTCTGCCACGTTGTTGGTACATGGGAATGTGATTTTGAAGGACTTAGGGATGGTGTTGGCTTGAGGGGTAAGAAACAAGATGCCTGCCCCTGAGCCTTTGTGTGTGTATTATCCATCAAAGTACATTTTCCATGTTTCTATTGCTAGTGCTATTGTCAAGATGGCTTCATCAGGGAATTTTTCCAGTGTAGGATATGCTACAAGAATGGGTGCTTTGGCTAGCTTATCAGCGATAACCTATCCTTTGATAGATTTTCTCTTAGTATATTCAATGTCGAATTCAATGAGGATCATGACCCATTTTGCCATTCTCCCAATAAGAGCAGCTCTATTTAGCAGATACTTTAGTGGATTAATCTTGGCGATGAGCTTGGTCTTGTGATTGAGCATGTAGTGTCTTAATTTTTGTGACGTAAAGATGAGGGCTAGACATGCTTGTTCAATTTGTGTATAGTTTAGCTCATATGAGATCAGGGTGCGGCTGATGTAATAGATGGCTCTTTCCTTCCCTTGTTCATCATGTTGTGCTAGTAAGGCTCCGATAGTTGTCTCTGTTGCTGAGATATATAACAGGAGGGGTTCTCCTTGCCTTGGTGGAATTAGAATAGGGGAATTAGCTAGATAATCTTTGAGCTGGTTGAAGGCATCCTGACACTGAGTGTTAAAAAAAAAGTCATCTTTTTTGAGTAAGTGCTGGAATGGTTGACATTTATCGACCAATTGACCAATGAACCGACAAATAGATTAGAGTTTGCCTTGTAGACTTCTTAGCTACTTTAGTGTTTTTGGAGGAGGCATTTTAGTGATGGCCTTGACTTTTGTGGGATCCACCTCAATGCCTCTTCTGGAGACTATGTATCCCAAGAGTTTTCCCGAGGTGACCCCGAAGACACACTTCTTTGGATTTAGGCAAACATTGTATTTCTCTAGTCAGTCAAAGATTTTTGCCAATACATCAAGGTGTTCTTCCCGTATCTTCAATTTTTCTAGTAAGACATCCACATGGTCTTCCATGATGTGGTGGAAAAGGTCATGGAAGATGACAGTCATAGCTCTTTGATACGTGGCTCCAGCATTCTTCAGGCCAAATGGCATTACGACCCAGTAGTATGTTCCCCATGGACACATGAAGGTTGTCTTATGCTGGTCCTCTTTTGTGATCCAGATTTGGTTGTACCTTGAAAAGTTGTCCATGAGGGATAATATCTCATGTCCTACCATGAGATCCACTATCATGTCAATGTTAGGCAATGGGAAGTCATCCTTTGGGTAGGCTTTGTTGAGATCTCTGAAGTCAGTGTAGCAGCAGATTCAGCCATTTGGTTTGGCTACTGGTACTAAGTTGGAAACCCATTTGGGATAATCAATTGGGCAAATGAACCCAACATCCAGTAGTTTCTTTAGCTCTGCTTTGACTAGGAGGGCCACCTGAGGATTCATTTTTCTGAGCTTCTACTTTACTGGTTTGGTATCAGGGTATACTGCAAGGTGATGGACAACCAAAGTGAGATCTAGCCCTAGCATGTCTGCATAGGTCCATGTAAAATTGTAATTTCAGCATTTGAAGAATGCCAAGAAGTTTTCCTATTCTTGTGTGCTGAGAGATTCTACTCTAAAAGTGATTTTTGGCTCTTCTTCCATCCCAAGATTCATCTCTTGAGCTGGCTCGACTAGGACAGGTGATTTGTCTAGATAAACCTTGTCTATCTTGGGAAGGCCAATGCTTCCATCTCCTAGTGCCTCCTGGAGGTTTTCACCAAGAGATACGTCTTTTGTTTTTACTTTTTTGGGATCTGACACTGCTACAGAATAATTTTCACCATTAGATCCATGTTTGATTTTTATGTTTTTATGACTGGAAGTAGGGGTTGTCTCCCTGAAATAGGCATGCGTATCAAGCTCCATGATGTATCCTTCTCTATGATCTCCCAGGGGGAAGTGATCTCTAACCCCCATCATTTCAGCGATGGCCTCATTGTTTGGTGCTACATCAAAGACAGGAGGTCCTTGTTGGTCCCAGTCTATGAGGTCTGGGTATACAAGTGGTAAGTCATTGGATGACAAGGCTAGGGTGGTGACTATGTAGATGGTGCATATGGATGAGTCAAAGAAATCAACAAAGTCACTAAAGGAGTCTTGATGGCCTGTTTCATTAATGTTGTCGACTTCAAGGGAGACCGTAGCGATCTTGGCTAAGATACATTCATCGGTAGTGAGGATACATTGTTGTTGACCATATCCTAACCCTTGTGTATAGGGATTTCTTATTTCTTGGACTGGTTCCACGATCCCCTGTTCATGAAGGCCGATATTGCCTTGTCCTTTATAACCCATGTTTTTGACAATTTTAGACCCTTTACCATAGATTTCTGTTGGTATGGTGGGAGCTTCCTACTTAGATTCTTCATCCTTATATAGCCAGGATGAGATATCTTCAAGTACATCTTGATCCAGGAGATGTTTCTTTTCAAAGATGGGCGATGGTTTACACTTGATGACGACTATGTTGGCTACTTCTATCTTTGGGATGCCAAATGTTTTAGGATTGGGTAATGTGCCCACACAAAAGGTACCATGTAGGTCATATTCCCCACATCCTATGTCAGTGAGCTTGATATTGACCTCAGGCAGTGGTGGTGTTTGGGATGAAGTGGTGGCAATGTTGGCGGGGTCGATGTATGAGGTGGAAGCTGTTGGATTGGCTTTGGTGGTGGCTTTGTTGTTTGGACAGAAGGTGTGGTCATGGCCTTCCAAGAAACTACAGTATTGGAAGGGGCAGGGGTTGGCATAGATGGTTACCTCCATGCCGTTGTGAGGGAACTTGAGACATTGATAGAATGTAGATGGGACTGATTGCATGGCATGGATCCATGGTCGGTTGAGAAGAATGTTGTAGGGGAGGTCAAGATCAAGGACCTGATATTTTGTTTCTAGTATTTTCTATCCCACTTGAATAGGCAACTTGATAGTGCCTTCAGATAGTCATTCGGTGTCATCATACCCTTTGATTGTGATACACTCACTGGAGTCTACAACCACATCTGAGTACCCGAAGTGTTTTAGCAGTTTAAGAGTGCATATGTTTAGGCTAGAGCCACCATCTATTAAGACTCTTTTGATGATGTGCTTGTGGATACAGACTTCGATGTGTAGGGTGTCATTGTGTAGGTGGTCAAAAGCGGGAAGATCCTTTTCTGAAAATGTGAGATAGTGAGGTGTGGTGATATGTCCTACCATGGCTTGGAATTGGGTTACATTTAAGTTGGTAGGAACTTGAGTTTCCAAAAGTGCTTTGTCAAGGATCTCTTTATGAAGGGGTGATGCGCGGAGCAACTCAGGTATGGATATTTGTGTAGGTGTCTTTCCTAGATGCTCTAGGAGGTTGTACTGATTTGTAGGTGATGGATGTGTGGTTGGTCGAGGGGTTAGGGAATCTGATGTGGATGCAGGGGTTTATTCAGTGGTAGGGGCTATGCAGATTGATACACGGCCACAATGGGTTGTGACAGCGCAATCAGGTGCTTGTGCCCGAATGGTGATTGTGTTGACATGGTGAGATGATGGCTCTATCTGCCCTATGATAGAGTCTTAGGATACGGGTGGTGGGGTGATGTTGTATGCTTGATTGGATGAGAAGGCTTTATTATGGTTGGGAAGTGGATCCTTGTAAGCTCTGAGATTGGCATTTGGTGATGGTTGGGTGGTTTACTCAAGATTGACTTTGTTTTGATCGATGAGGTCTTGCACATAGTGCTTTAACTTCATGCAATTAGCAATCTTATGTCCCACTATATGGTGGTAGTCATAGTAATCATTGTTATTGTACCATGCCACTTTGAGCTCACTCTCTTGGCAGGGCATAATAGGTGGGAGAGTGATCAAACCTTTCTTTAGACACCTATTGAGGATATCCACAATTGGTTCCCCTAAAGGTGTGAATTGTCATTGAGGTTTGTTTTGTTTAAATTACCCCTATTGGTTATTTGTATTAGTGGTGTATGTATGTGTGGGTGGTTGATTCTGTACATGTTGGATGGCTTTCACATCGGTGATGCCATCATTTAAGGTGTTCTTGTTCTTTCCCCAATAGCGTGGCTTTTCATTTGATTGTGTGTTGTTGTTGTTATTTGTATTGGGGACGTTGATGTTGAGTTTGTTGTTGTTGTTGTTGTTGTTGTTGTTGTTGTTGTTGGACTTGTAGTCATATAATTTGATGGATCCCTTGGCGATGAGGGCTCGTTCAATGGTAGTACCTTTTTTGATGACTTCTTCAAGGGTAGATGCACAAAGGATTTGTAAATGGAACCTTATTTCTTGATTGAGGTTGGTCACAAACATGGTGATGAGTTATTTTTCAGGAATTGGCCAAGGGAGTTTGCTTGCTAAGCTTCTCCACCTCTACAAGAAGGAAGCAAAGGATTCTTTGCTTTTTTGTTTTGTGTTGCAAAGGTCAGTCATAGATATTTCATGCTCGAAGTTATAGGAGAAATGGTTCACAAACTTTTCTGTGAGCTCAGGGAAAGACCTAATGCCTGGGGGAAGATGTGCAAACCACTTAGTAGCTTGACCACTGAGGCTTCCTAGAAATAGTCTCATTAGGTATGTATCATTATTTGAGACTTCTAAGCAAGCGATGTAGAACTCCCTAAGATGATCCCTAGGGTCTCCCTTTCCCTTTTATTTGTTGAATTTGGGTGTTTCAAAATTCTTGGGGAAAGGGGGCATGTATAATGTCTAATCAAATGGATAGGGGCAAATATCTTCAAAAGAGTAATGCTTGCGTTTGCCCCCAGTTTGCATATCTTCTACCTTTTGGATCAAGGCTTGTACAACGGTTGTGAGATCTAGTGTTGATTGTGGTTGGGGTGTGTAGGTTTACTGATGGATGAGGTGTTGGAGATTAGGTGGGGTTTGATGAAATCTAGATCTAGCTTTAGCTCAAAGGGATGATGAGTTTTTGGTTGATGGGAGTTTTGATTTTGAAATATTTTGGATATGTTTTTGGATTTTGAAATGGTTTCTCATGACAAGGATTTTTTGTTTTTGGTCCAAAAAGGTGTGCAAAGATTAATGAGGATGAATGGATAGGAAATTGAGTGGATTTGATATAGCAAAGGGTCCAACAATGATAATGATTGATTCTCTAAGGTCAAAATGAAGGTATGATTTGGAAATTTTGAGGAGAAAATGGATGGGGTACTGACAATTTTTTTGGAAGGTGAATATGGATTATGGTAAAGCAGGTCCTAAAGATCACAATGGGATTGGTCTCAGTTTCAGGCAAGTCAATCTGCAAATAGTGCCAATCCACAGGTGAAATGGCGCCAAAGGCAGACAGAGATGGCACTAAAACAGGGCAGTGTTGGTCGAGGCTTTGAAAAAGATAGATTTTGATGTCAAATTTTGATTTGTTTTGATTTAAAGTTTGATCAAATGATTTTTATTGTATCTTGGCAAGTTTCTTGAAAACCATTTAAGCACAAAAACACACAATAACCAAGATTTTTGTTTGTGAAAAAGACGTGTGATTTTGTTAAACAAGCACTTTGCACAACCTAAGGCGAAGATATGACAGTATTTGTTGAATCCCCTAGCTGCACCTATTCAAAGCGGGTAGCTCTAAGATCTTGGTAGCACTGGCTCCTCCTTACAATTGCACACACTTCTCATGCATACCAAGATCTGGGTTTCTTGTAAGGCTTGTCCCTCACCAAACCTTAGGATTGTCTCTGCTACCTCAGCTAAGAACCGCATGAATCAGGGCCGCTTCAAAGGTTTCCCTTCTGTGTCAACAAATAGAAGGTTTTTGGCTTGCTAAACAAAGGTTCGTAGTAAGTGCATTCATTCAGGTGGCCATAAGTGTGGCAGCGCTACTCTCCATTATGGAGTCTCCCAGTCTCCAAGGGTTATGCCTTGGAGGGTTTTGGGGGAGGTTGGCTATCGGTATGACACAACAACACCTGTTGCTTATGACTTTCATCACAAACACATTAATTTATATAGCGGCTCAAAAGAGCTTGGCTTTAGCTTGTTGCCACTTGGATCGTTCCCACCTTTCGAAGTGGGGTGGCAGGCCCTCTAAGGATTAACAAAAGAGACACAACCACAAAAATACTTTTGATTGCCAAGTTCATACAAAGATGGGAGGGGAGAGCATACATATTCTTTATGCTTGCATCACACTAAACATGGTTCATTTTATTTATTTGGATTATGTTGAGGGTGATTTATGCAAGTGTTGTGAGAAGCTTTTGATTCCCAAGGTCACGAATGGTGTGAGGGAAGAGCATACACTTTTCACACTATAAACAAAAATCACGAAAACACTTCACACAAATTTTGATTCGTTTTCTTGTTTATATGAGTGAAGAATGTAGATTGTTATTCTTTTTAATCTAATGGGTTTATTTGATGCACTTTGTGGTTCTTTTTAAAGCCCAAAGTTGAAATGTTTTGATAGTTGTTGTTGGCACACACTTGTCAATTTTAGAACACCAAATTCAAATGTTTGCTCTAAACTAAGGCATACACATACACACAAAGATTTGTTTGTTGGTTGTTGATCAATTTTTATTGCACCAAATCAAAGTGTTGTTTAAGATGACATGCAAGGGTTCTTTTTAATCCAAATGAAATGTTTGTCTTAAACTAAGGATAAACACCCTGCAAAAACTTGTTAGTGTCCTCAAAATGATGGTAATGACCTGCAAACAAATTATAAGTCCCTGTACAGAACACAAAGTCAGTCTCTAAAAATAGTGCTAAAATAGAGACCTAATTGTACCACTACTGACAACAAATGGCGCTACTGACAGAAAACCTAACCCTAGACAGATAGCGCTGATGAACACACAGATATCGCTAATTCACAAATATGCACTAATATCAGATACAAAATGCGCCAAAATATAATATAGCGCTACAAAATGATATAGAAGGTGCTAGAACAGAATATCGTGCTAAAATGAGATATAGAAGGCATTGAAATAGTAAATAGCACCAATATGGGTATAATAAGGCGCTACTGCACGTGTTGTCAAAGGGTTTGGTCGCAGTTCTGAATAGTGCCAATCTAGGTGTCGATAGCGCCGATACGAGCCTTAACTGGTCCATCCTACAAAACAGAGGTTTTCTAATAGAAACAGAGGGTTAGGATGCACATAGAAGAGACCCTGTTAGTCTTGTTAGCCCACCAAATGGAAAGTAAGACAAAATAAAAGCCAAAATGCATGTTTGTTCTTTTAAGAAAATTTTGGCATAACTGCTCCCTCCTCTTTCAAGATTTCTGTAGAAATAGAAAGCAATCTAGAGAGGAAAAACAATAGAAAGAATGGGAGTTAGATGTATAGGTGAGTAAGATGTAAGAGAAAATGTGCTCTATTAGATAGCGCTAAAATAGTAAATAGTGCCAATATATGCCAAAGATAGTGCCACTGTGCATAGTAGATAGTGCTAGACCTACAAAAACACATTTCTAACACAAACTTCACAAAATAGATTAGATTTGGAACTTGTGGGTCCCACTGGGCATGCCAATGTAGATTAGGAAATCAAATCAAGGTAGAAACACAAACCAAATGCATAACAAAACAAATAGTTTATACCTAGATAAGAAGACCCAATCTCATCAAAAAAGGAATGAAGCTTTGCACCCAAGAACTCCTAAGACATGATATACCTAAATGGATGAATGAAATGTGAAATGCTCTAACTCAATTGCAACTCACTTATTAGCTCAATAGATATTTGGACATGGTAACCTTACATAGAACTTGGATCCTAAAATAGGTTGAAAGATGTTGTATTTATAGAGATTTTAGAGGGATTTTGATCCAAGGGTGGAGATTGGTTTGGAAGATCAATGGTGGAGGATGAAAGTGATGTGGAGGGCCTAGATTTGATCTTGGAGGAATGGAGGGCTAGGAATAAAAGTAAATCTTTTATTCATTTTGGGGAAAGGAGGATTTAAATGAGTATGGGTGAGATGGAATATTTATGAATTAAAGATTCATATGGGGAATGTAAAATGAATTAAAAATTCATTCAAGGATAAGTGGAGATAAATGAGGTATGGGGGTGTAAGGAGAATTAATTGTGATGTGGAATATATTTAAATAAAAAATTGACTTATGTGGATATGTTTCAATTTTTTATTTGGAGGATGTGGGGAAGGGTGTTAAGCTAGGTTTGACCACCTAAATGAGAGGTTAAGATTAATTAAATATAGGTTTTATTTAATTAATCCTAGGGCTAGGATGAGGTAGGCTAGGGTAGGCAATTAAATAATAGCTATTTAATTGCCTAGGGTAGGGACAGGTCAATTAGTAGGCTGAATTAATTAGTTAAACATAATTTAGCTAATTAATTAGATTTAGTGAGGAGAGGGAAATTGATCAAATAAATATTGCATATTTATTAAATCAAATGGCTAAAGTTTGGACTATTGAATTAATGAAATTAATTCAATTGTTGGGGATAAAATGATGGAAAATTAGGTGATGAAGGGATAATTAATTAAATAAAAATTTACTTAATTGAATAGAAGGGAAATTGGTATGTTTTAGAGATGTTGGGAATTAGTTTGATGGTAAAAGACATTTTTAGGTGTCTATAGTAGGTATTTGTGAGAGATTAGATAAGAGATTAAGCAAATTGGAAGCATGGCAGCATGGTGAGTTGGTCAAGGAAGATGAAAAGTTGTGTGTATTAGTAGTTTAAGATGAAAAGGTGGGTAGCATGAATGAAGAGGAGAAAGATTTATTGATGGAAAATGAAGAGGTTACAATGAAAGATGAGGTAGAGGATGACTTATTATTGCAGATTTTGGTCGTGGAGAATGAATGGTTGGAAAATATTATATTAGTTGACAATGAGAAAGCAAGCATCGCAGCGAAGAGAGTAGAAGATAATGACACAACTGATGGTGATGAGGAATATGTTGAAGCCATGAAGAAGGATAAGGTAAATCTATTTGATGATGATATTGATTTGTTTTCAAACATGATAATAGAAGAGGAAAAGTATGCAGAAAAAATGGAAGAGAAAGATTTGTGTTTAAATGTTACAAGTTTGTGCATAGAAATTGTGAAGGATACTACAGGGTTTTGGTGGAGGTGGTCAGTCTACATTGGGTTGGACCCCACAAAGGAGGAGAGAAGAGTAAAGGTCATTTGGTAGAGGAGGATGGCATATGGTAGATGTGAATCCACGAGAGGAGAAAGGAGTGGTGAATGAAGTTGTGGACGGAGGATGATACATGTGCCAACAAGATGTTAGAAAAAGAGGAAGAAGAATTGATCATGCACACATATCCTAGTAATGGAGTTCACTGTAGGTTGGTTGAAACCTAAAAGGGTGATTTTATCACTCAACTCCACTTTTGTGAGGCTATACTGACAAACATTTTACCCCACATGTCTGATGCAGGAGCAACCGGGCACACATGCAATTGACATCAACCAAAAATAGAGTGTGGTTTGTTTTTCAATTTTTTTGTTTGTTGAGATCTAATGGCTTTCCTCAGCATTATGTGTGTTTGGTACAGTCAAGAAGGTAGTTTGGTAGTGTTGCTTGAATTCAATCTCAATGCACGTGAAGTCAGTTTCCATAAAACAATTGTTCCAAGAGATTGGAGAAGTTTCATGGAAAATCCTTTGACAAGTAGATTCTTGATTCCATCCTGGAATTATACGTGAAGGTTTCATGAGCAAACATCTTTAGGTTTTGAATATTTTAATGTTTTCTGACTTATGCTGGCAAAATAGAAAAAAAATTAATATCTCAAGTTTTGTAATGCTTGAGATCAAATTCTCTAGAGAAAGTCTAAGGAATTCTAAGACACTCATCACTGCAAGTTTTCATAAGATTTCGAGCACCTGGTGAGGAGATATCATGAAAGTTAGTTTTCAGCTTTATTGACAAGTGACATTGTTTGCTTCTTCATATCTTCTAGATCATTTTACAAGGAGATAGTAATATGGAAACAAGAAACAAAGAAAAAAGAGGAGGAGAAATTATCCATGTTGACGCTAAAAGGAGAAAGTGGCACATTTACAACAATCTATTTCAACATTAGATGGCGTGGATTTTCAATGCTTATGTTTGTATGGATTTTATTTCTAGATCTACAATTTATTAAGAATGATACTATTGTTTGAGATGTAAGTACAAATATTTGTGCAAACCCAATGATGCCTCCTAGACTATTGAGTTAGTGGATAGAAACTTAGTGAAAGTCTAGAATGAGTGGGGCAGAATTAAATGCCTATGTGGAAAGACATTGAAAAGTCGAGAAAACTGATTTAAAAATTTGTTCCACATACTTCCTATGAGAAATGAGGTGCTCATATGTAAGGCATCACATAAGTTTAGTATAAAGACAAAAATAATAAGTCTTGAGGTAGGAACTATAATGCCACATATGAGGAAGTGTAGTAGATAAAAGAAAACAGGGTTAGAAGATGGAATGACTAGATGGAAATGAAGCACTGCTACTAAAAGAAAAGAAACAACAAAGTGAAAAAAAAAACAAGACAAGAGGAAAAAGAAAAGAGAGGTTGATTCCAAGAGGAGGATTGGTAAGCCAATGTTGCCAGAGGGTGAAGGTAGGTTACAACATTGCTAGAAACCTTAAGTAAAAGAGAAAATCAGATAAAAGTCGTATATAGCAAGAAAATTGACCTCTTTGCAGGGTAGTAAAAAGAGGTAATGTAACATAAAGAGATAGTTCTGTGCAAGTTAGAGATAAATGAAGTTGAGGAGTGTGTCTTCAAAGCTTTGAGAGTGTGAAAGGAGAAGATGCATACTTATAGTTGAAAGGACCATTGAAGTTTGTGTATGTAAATGTGTATGTGAGTCAGTTGTTTGATTTCAAATAAATAAGTAAAACTAGTGGGATAGATGTATTTGTCTATTTATGTGTATGATTTAACAATTTGAATAGATGGTTGCAATATTGTATAATTTTGGACAAAGTAATGTCGATGGAATTGCCTTTGTGTTTGTGAGTGAATTGTTTTGTTAATGTCAAGAGAGGTTTTCCTTCATCACATCTTCTCGAGAAGAAAAATATAGGGTGTTAGATTCAAGACAGACAACTGAGAGGGGGGGTGAATCAGTTGTCTAAAACTTTCTTCCAATTAAACACTTAAGTCCACTTTGTAATTCAATAATAAATCAATCATGAAACATAATGCATTATATCAAGAGCAAAAACACATCAACACATAAGACACCAAGATTTTGACATGGAAAACCTAGTTAAGGGAAAAACCACAGGGTGATTAACCCAAGATTGTATTCTCTATTAGAAGAAAAGAAAGAACAAGATGGCACATGCCAATTAGGGCTCACTACCTGAGCACATTGCTCACAAGAGGCCCACTACCTACAAGAGACACACTGTCTACAAAATAATAAGTATCACATACTTGAACTGGAGAATAGCATCTTCACCATGCTTGAGTCAATTCCATTTAAGCCTAATACTTCTACTCTACTTTTCACTCTCCTCTTCACTACCACACACACATCTCCACAAGACACACTTTGAAATAACTTTACAACTCCTTATTTATACAAGACATTGACTTAGGAATTATCATCCAAGTCGGCATACATAATAGAGCAAATACAATATGACTTATTACAAAAAGACTTCATGCGGATCAGCATACTATCAGCCACACAGATCTGAGACTTCAATCTTTCTTTGGGAGCACGCCATTCTTCACAAGCCACCTTCCAGATCATTTGCAGGATGTGTAACTCATCCAGTCAGCCAGACTTAAGAAGAACACCATCATCCGGAAGTAATTCTTCAATTGCCAGCTCAATCTTCAATGTGGATCACCAACATGAACTAGACACAATCCAAAGACCTCCACAAAATTTTGTGAATCACCAAGAACATCCACACTACATCTGCTTACTAAAATCCTTATCTCCTTCATCTGGAATCTCAAGAACATAGTCTGTCATCACTATCACAATGGAATAAATGCTTGCAGACCTCTAGACCACAAACCAATTGAGTTGTCACTTCACATGGACTTCCTAAACACTCCACCAAATCCACAGAATAGGATATTGCATTTCTGGATCTCACCGGACCTATCTGTGTCACTCTGTCACCTCTGAATACCTGTCAGAACCAGTTTTACTTGAGCGGCCACAACTTCTTTAGATTTTCATGTGGACCTCTAAAATCTTTACTGGATCACCTTAAGACACATATCTACAAACCCTTTGATGCGTATCCTCTGATCTTCATCTTAGCTAGGATTTTTAGTTCATTGTCTTCACTGTTCTTCTTTGTTTCTGATTAGGACTAATTTTCTCAATATGCTTAGCACACAGCTCATCCAATCCTTATCATCAATACAACAGGAGTATATTGACATCAATGACAACATTAGTTAGGCCCATACTTGCAAAAATTTGCCCCTTTGTCATTGATGGCAACATATGATGTGAAAAACTATTTTAATTGTCAAGACACGAACTTCTCCTCAGTGTCACAACTTCTCTTCCTTTCCTACTCCCCCTTTGGTTAGCAACCAGTTGTTTTTCACATGTCTTCTCTCCCCCTTTGACATCAATGGCAAAGGGCACATACTTGCAATTCCACCACTTCAGAATCATACCAGCTGCTCCCCCTAAGTAGTAGCTCCCCATCATCAATCCGAACCACAAGATATTACTATGATATCCACCGGATTGATGCACATCAGTGTACCTTAGTTCATCACTGGAGGGGTAATAACCCCTAACTTCTCCCTGAGATACTCAAAAGAGTCCTTAGGTAGAGGTTTGGTAAAGATATCTGCAATCAAATCCTTGGAAGGCACAAACTCCAACTGACTTCATTCTTGTTCACTTGCTCTCTCAAAAAGTGAAATTGATGGATATATGTTTGGTCTTTGAATACAACACTAGATTCTTAGATATATTTATTGCACTTGAATTATCACAGAAGATTGTGATAGGCTCCTCATACTCCACTCTTATGTCTCTTATCATTTGTTTCATCCACAAAACTTGAGTGCAACTACTTGCTACTGCAATATATTATGCTTCTGCAGTGGACAAAGATATTGCCTCTTGTTTCTTGCTTATCCAAGAAAACAATCTCTTCCCCAAAAAGAATGCTCCACCACTGGTACTCTTCCAGTCATCCACATTTATTGCCCAATCTACATCTGTGTATGCATGAAGAGAGAAATTATGATCTCTAGGATACCACAAACCATACTTAATTGTACCTTTTAGATACCTAAAAATCCTGTTGATTGCCATGACATGGGATTCTCTAGGATCATCTTGGAATCTAGCAACAAGACCAACAACATTCATAATATCAGGTGTAGTTTGAGTGAGATACAACAATCCTCCAGTCATTGACCTGTACATTTTCTGATCGGTCTTAGGAGAGTCATCATCTTTGCTCAATTTACATCCAATTGCCATGGGAGTACTCATTGGTTTTGACTCTTCCATCCCAAATTTCTTCAACAATTCTTTCACATATTTGTTTTGAGAAATGAAGATTCCTTTCTTAATTTGAATGATTTGTAGACCCAAGAAGAAATTCATTTCCCCAAGCATGGACATCTCAAATTCACTTTTTATTTGATTTGCGAAGGTTTTGTACATACTATCTCTTCCTCCAAAAATGATATCATCAACAAATCAACAATCAAGATATTTTCATGATCAATTTTAAAGTACAAATTACTATCAGCAGTACCTTTGTTAAAACCAATCTTCAAAAGATGCTTATCCAATCTTTCATACTAGGCTCTTGGGGCTTGCTTGAGTCCATACAGTGCTTTCTTCAACTTGCAGACCATATCACCATGATCAGACAATTGAAATCCATCCGGTTGCTCAATGTATACTTCTTCATCCAAGTCACCATTCAGGAAGGCAGACTTGACATCCATCTAATATACTTTGAAATCCTTGAAGGAAGCAAAAGCAAGAAATAATCTGACTGCTTCAATTCATGCCATCAGAGCAAAAGTTTCTTCAAAATCAACTCCTTCTATTTGAGAGTAACCCTTGCAGACCAATCTAGTTTTATTTCTAATTACTTCACCAACTTCATTCAGTTTATTTTGGAAGACCCATTTGGTTCCAATCACATTCTTGTTTTTAGGTCTGGGAACAAGATCCCATGTGTGATTCTTCTCAAT
This sequence comes from Cunninghamia lanceolata, assembly GCA_027924645.1. Classification (NCBI taxonomy): domain Eukaryota; kingdom Viridiplantae; phylum Streptophyta; class Pinopsida; order Cupressales; family Cupressaceae; genus Cunninghamia; species Cunninghamia lanceolata. The sequence continues at coordinate 2,622,735 of BSBN01000165.1, read as the reverse complement.
TTTCATTAGTTCTTCCTCCATTACCTTAGCCCAGTTTTCATCATTGCAAGATTCATTCACTATCCTAGGTTCAACTTTTGAAATCAGACAATACTCTTCTGAATCTTGAGCAATCCTTCTTCTTGTTTGTACATCTTTTTTTTATCACCTATAATCTGATCTATAGAGTGATTCATTTTTACATACCTAGGAACTTTGGGAGTTTCTTACACTTCTAATTCTTGAACAGGTTCATTTAAACTTGTCTCTTCTTCTTGATTTACTAGATCAATTTGAATCTGAATTTTAGAAGGAGCTTGGACTTCTTGAACAAAAACATCATTTTGATCATCTTCATCATATTCATAAAACCTTGAGGGTTTTTCAATTCCTTCATCAACCTTCACATTTGTACTTTCCACAATCTTCCTTAATCTCTTGTTATAACACCGATATGCTTTGCTTTGAGTAGAATAACCCAAGAATATTCCTTCATCACTTCTAGTATCAAATTTTCCTAGATCTTCATCTCTTTTAATGTAACATTTGCTACCAAAGACTCTGAAATACCTCACAGTAGGAGTGATGCCAAACCAAAGTTCATAAGGAGTCTTACCAGTATTACTTATGATTTGTACTCGATTGAGAGTATAGACTGCAATGCTGACAACTTCTTTCCAATAGATCTGAGGAACATTTTCTTCCATCATCATGGTCCTAGATACTTCCTGGATGGTCTGGTTCTTTCTTTCCACTACTCCATTCTGTTGTGGAGTCCTAGGAGTAGACAACTGTCTCTTTATTCCATGTTTCTCACAGAATTCTATGAACTCACCAAATGTGAATTCTCCACCTCTATCAGACCTCAGACATTTTAATTTTAATCTGGTTTCATTCTCTACCATAGCCTTGAATATTTTGAATTTCTCAAGAGCTTCTAATTTCTCTTTCAGAAAAGTAACCCACATCATCCAGGAATGGTCATCAATTAATAACATGAAGTACCTATCACCTTGCATACTCCTTATTTTTGCCAGACCACATAGATCAGTATGAACTAGGTCCAATAATCCAGTAGAATATTGTTCCTTGATTTTGAATGAGACTCTGCTTTGTTTCCCCAACTGACATTCTTTGCACAAACTATTTGTAGGTTTCACCAGTTTTGGAAGATCTCTTACAGCCCGAGTGTTGCTTATCTTGATGCTATTATCAAAATTCACATGACACATCCTCCTATGCCATAGCCAACTCTGATCAATTTGCACAAATAAACAACTTTTACCAGTGCCAACTAAATGGAAGATATTACCTTTTGTTTGAGTACCAGATGCAATCTCTGTTCTGGAACTTTCAAAGATCTTGCATTTTCTATTCTTGAATTGGAGATCATAGCCTTTGTCTACCAACTGTCCAACACTAAGAAGATTGTGCTTCAATCCTTCAACATACAGTACTTTACCGGTTTTGTTCTTTCCATCAAAAGAAATAGTTCCTCTACCTCTGATTCTACTAGCAGAATTATCACCAAACTTTACCACTCCTCCTTCATACCTTTCCAAATCTATGAACTTATTTTTGTCACCTGTCATATGGTGAGAGCATCCACTATCAATGACCCAATCATCCTTTTCTTCAACTTGGGGAGCCAGAGCTCTTTCTACAACTTTATGATTGACAGATTCAGAGGGCATTGGATATTCTTCCTTGATGGCAATAAATACCCAATCACTTCTAGATTTGTTTCCTATTTCTGATTCATCATCTATTACTCCTTCATTATCATCCTCTTCATGAACATAGTAATAATTCTTTTGGAACCTTGATCTATTAGGATTTGGGCTTGAAAATCTTTCTAGACCCTTGAGGCAAAATGATCAATCTTATTACAGTTAAAACACTTAAAAGGCAATTTCCCTTCATACTTACTGGATCCTCTTGGCAGTCTTTTTGCAATAAGGGCTTCAAGTTGAGCAGTTTATGCTTCTTCTTCTTCTAGGTCTTTTCTTTCTTTTTCATACCATGATAGTTTCCTTGAAGAGTTCTCTCCCAGATCAAACCTTTGTTTACCTTTTATAGAGGCACTGGCTTTGAATACAGATTCAATCTTGGGGGGGCATCTCCAAACTTAGTCAATTCAAATGCAGCCAATTTACCAACCAATTGATCTCTTGTGACACCTGAATGGGCCCTGAATTCTTCGATGACAACTTTGTATTTATAGGAAGCAGGAAGGGATCTGAGAAATTTTCCAATAATCTCATCTTCATCCAAGATCCACCAACACATCTAATGCCACAAACAAGCTCATTTACTCTTAGCATAAAAGTAGTGATATTTTCATCTTCTCTCATCTTCAGATTTTTGAATTTTCCTTTCAAACTCTGTAGCCTTGCACATTTAACATAGTTGTCTCCTTCATGCAGAAGTTCCAGTTTTTCCCAAATCTCAAAAGCAGTTTCTAGGTCAACAACATTTGTCAACTTTGAATCAGTCAATGTACTTAGAAGAGCTTCTTTAGTCTGCAGATTGTTTTTAGCATCTGTGATATCATTTGCAGTTTTTGGGCCATTCTGTGGAGGAGTATACTTTGTTGAAGCCATGGTCCAGTACTGCAAACCCATGTGACATTGCATGCAACTTTTCCAAAGATTAAAATTGGTTTTGTGAAACTTTGGACTATCCTTCTTGTAGGACGACATCCTAGATCTCCTCAAGTGGTTCAACTCTTTTAGAGGAACTTAGCTCTGATACCAATTGTTAGATTTAGGATAAACAACTGAGAGGGGGGGTGAATCAGTTGTCTAAAAATTTCTTCCAATTAAACACTTAATTCCACTTTGTAATTCAATAATAAATCAATCATGAAACATAATGCATTAGATCAAGAGAAGAAACACATAAGACACCAAGATTTTGATGTGGAAAACCCTGTTAACGGAAAAACCACGGGGTGATTAACCCAAGATTGTATTCTCTATTAGAAGAATAGAAAGAACAAGATGGCACATGCCAATTAGGGCTCACTGCCCGAGCACACTACTCACAAGAGGCCCACTGCCTACACAAGACACACTGTCTACAAAATAATAAGTATCACATACTTGAATTGGAGAATAGCATCTTCACCATGCTTGAGTCAGTTCCATTTAAGCCCAATACTTATGCTCTTCTTTTCGCTCTCCTCTTCGCTACCACACACACATCTCCACAAGACACACTTTGAAATGACTTTACAACTCCTTATTTATACAAGACATCAACTTAGGATCTATCATCCAAGTCGGCATACATAACAAAGTAAATATAATATGACTTATTACAAAAAGACTTCATGCGGATCAACATACTGTCGGCCACATAGATCTGAGACTTCAATCTTTCTTTGGGAGCATGCCATTCTTCACAGGACACCTTCCACATCATCCACAGGATGTGTAACTCATCTGGTCGGCCAGACTTAAGAAGAACACCATCATTCAGAAGTAATTCTTTAATTGCCAGCTCAATCTTCAATGTAGATTACCAACACAAACTGGACACGATCCAAAGACCTCCACAAGCTTTCCTGAATCACCAAGAACATCCACACTACATCTGCTTACTGAAATCCTTATCTCCTTCATCCAGAACCTCAAGAACACAGTTTGTCATCACTGTCACAATGGAATAGATGCTTGCAGACCTCTAGACCATGAACCAATTGAGTTTTCACTTCACATGGACTTCCTAAACACTCCACCAAATCTACAGAATAGGATATTGCATTTCCGGATCTCACCGAACCTATTTGTGTCACTCTGTCACCTCTGAACACCTGTCAGAACCAGTTTTACTTGAGCAACCACAACTTCTTTAGATTTTCATGCGAACCTCTGAAATCTTTACTGGATCACCTTAAGACACATATCTACAAACCCTTTGATGTGTATCCTCTGATCTTCATCTTGTCTAGGATCTTTAACTCACTGTCTTCACTATTCTTCTCTGTTTCTGATTAGGACTAATTTTCTCAATATCCTCAGCACACAACTCATCCAATCCTTATCATCAATGCAACAGGAGTATGTTGACATCAATGACAACACTGGTTAGGCCCATACTTGCAACATAGGGCTCCCTAAATCTATCAACAAGTCCTCATCAACTCCAAATACTTCTAAGGCAAAAGAAAAAGAGAAATATAAGGACAAGGAACTTGTTGCATATGTAGTCTCTAAGTCTAGGACATGGATTGTTGATTCTTGATCTTATCATCTCATGGATTCTTCACTAATTATGTTAGATCATCATTACAACCTACAAATAAATCTAAAATTTTGATGGCTAACAATAATTATATGAGTGTTTTTTGGAAAGGAACTATTGGCATATGCAAAGGATATTTCACTAATGTCCTTTTCATTCTTGAATTGTCCAATAATCTCCTTTCTATATATTAGATTACAAATAGTGGGATAGGGAGGACTATTGAGTTCACATTATATGTAGTGATTATTCAATATTTGTAAAGAAAAGAGGTTGTTACAATTGGAAAGGTTGATTATTCCTCTCATCTTTACACCTCACACTTTACTCCTAATGATTCCTTCTCTAAAATTCACACTCCTGAATCTAGTGTGGATAGTTCACCAGAGGCTCAGCTTGGTCACTTAAACCTTCATGTTTTTAGGACAAGCCTAAGATCTCCTTCACATTCATGTGTTGCTACTTCAGAGTTCCATGTTGCTTCCCTAAGAACTTCTAGTGATTCCTTGTAGTAGGATATTGATATCATATTTCCAAATCATTGGGACATATTTCTTCCTAACATCTCTTTCCTGTTTGTAAAGTCCCACATTTCAAATCTTGATGATAGTATGAGGATATATGGTGCAGTCATGGTTAGGAGGATCCACAAAATGAATAGTCCAAACCATGCAGAAAGATTTAACACAACGAAAACAACTCAATTATGTAAAGCAAATGTAGATTCAGTCATTTAGTATATCCTAGAATCAAAATATAAATAGGTCGGCAACATGTGGGCTTATAATTAGGGCTCACAGGCCTAATTCCTCAATTATAGAATATGTGCAAGATATGACTTTGAAGTGCATTACAAAAGAAACTCAAATTATCCAACTTGTAAATTATGCTAACTTCTTTCCTAGGCATCTATTACATGATTAAATATCATCTCTAGAACATAAGATTCCTCCATGTCAGCCAAGGATGTAAAGCCCACAATTTCATCACAAAATAAAATGAAGTAAATAATCCACTTAAATACAACATCACAATATCCAAAGTAAAAATATGTAATTAATCCACTTAATTACAATATCACAAGTAAAATGAACCATCTTATAAATATGAATCATAATGTCATTCAATCTTACAAAATTGTACGCTCAATCTAGGTAAAAGCACTATAAATAGTATACAAAATCCATGGGCATTCATGCCATAATACATCCAATTTCAAGTACAATCATCATGTATAACAAGAATAAATAAATCAATATGTTCATCAGTCATACAAACCAAGTGGTCCACCACCTCTGAGCCGAGAGATGGGAACATGGCCCAGGTGCTTTTCCACCCAACCATGAAGTAATTATACTTCCCCAAATCCCTTCATGAAAAGAAGGAAACTCAACCCTGTACAAAATGTCTAGCTATCGGGAAACAACTTGTAGGAGGGAACACCTGATGTAACCCTGATGTCTGAATGTGCAATTCTAAATAATGAAAATTAGATTGTCTCAGAACAAGATATGGTAGATATATATATATATATATATATATATATATATATATATATATATATAAGTTTTGCTAGACAATAAACATCTATTTCAATGTCATCTTGATTAGATCTAATCCTTTAAATAGTAACCTGGTTCAATTCTTGAAAAGAGGAAAATCCATCTCTAATAATCCACATTTGGCATCCTAGCCCAAAAAGTATCCCAATAACATTCCTAAATAAAAATCTACTTCTTTCCCCAAGAAGCAAGTAAAATAAATAAATAAAATAAAACAATCAATATTCTCATATAATTCATTCCAAAATTCCTTTACCAAAACACCAATCTAGAAAATACACTTTCAATAAGAAAGGGAGAACATATTCATTCATTCATTTATTTAGTCATGATTATAATTATAATACTGATAATCTAGTTCAGTTTTCTAGTTTCACATTATTACATCATATAGTTTAGTCTCTCTACTTCTATCTATCTTTGCTTTGATTTAAATAAATAGATAAAAATATAAGTGGTTTCAGTATCAACATTCATAGAAAAAAAAAAATAATGTCTATTGTCTCTAGTTTCAGCCATCATATTGTTTTAATGAGATTTAAATAGAGCTATAGAAGTAATTTATTTAGCTATAGGATCCTTAAATTCTTTCTATAGGAAGATCGCATATTCTTCTATAGGAGCTTATAAAGTTGACAGTCATAAAAGAAAGCTATAGAAACTGATTTCTTAGTCCACAGAGATAAGAATAGATCTTCTATAGCAATACAAAATTATGATAGGGTTTTACTTATCAAAACTATGAGTAAATATTGAAGTTTTATAGAGGTAAAATGAAAAAAGATTAACAAAATACAACTCAACAATAATGATTTGATTTCAGTCAACAGAGTAATTTATATAGCAGGTCGTATTCACAGCTATGCCACTCTCAATTGGGCCACCATAATAACAAGCCAAATAGTGATCTAGTGGTCACACTATGTCAAGGACAGAACCAAAAGCATGAAACAAAGGTGAGAAAAGTTGTTAACAAGGATACAAAATATAGCAGGTCGAGCATTGAATCATAGAGGCTAAACACCCAGCAAAAAGGGGTCGATTCCCAACATAGTCTCACATTTTTAAATAGGCCATCACAGGCAACTCATATAGGTATTTTTGGTAGCCAGATTCAATGAATAGAAGGTCAAAGAATAAGGAAAGGTCTGATCTAAATTTTTTTTGAGAATAAGAGAGAGACGGTGACATGGATAATAAAGACTAGGTGACATACACACAAGTCGATTCAGTAATAGAAATTCCACAAGTTCTCAGGCAATATTCAGGCATGAAAGATTTATCTATTCTAAATTAACATACTACAACATATTATCCAGAAGAAAAAGTGTTTAAATGTTTGCTCAAGGTGGAATCCTCTATTGTTGTCATTGCCCCTCTATCCTCCTGTCACTGCCAAAACGTCTTGCCTTTTGCCTTTCTTGGTCACTCAGAAAGAAAATAAAAGCATGATTTGGTTTTTTTTTGTCTCCTCTTTTTATTAAAACCAAAACTTTCCTAATATTGGCATGGAGAGAATAGGTTTTCAAAACTGAAGTCTCCATCCAATTTGCATGTGAATTTTTGCATTCAAAAGCCCCAAATAAAATATATATAATAAACTAATTTTTATTCCTCTAGCTGCATGATAGAATATGATATTCTTAAAGTTTAATTTAGAAATCTAATTACAATAGTGTCAACAATATAATTTATTTATTTTCAAATAATCATATTTAAATAAAAAACAAGAACTGTCTAATATTAATATTAAAATAATATATTTATATACAACTATTTGCAATTTAATATAATTGGTTAAGTTTAATATAGATATTGTCTTCCAAACATCCTCATTTGCATAAATAGGAAAACAATATTTATTATTTATTTAAATAACATATAAACATATATATTTCCTTATTTAAAATACAATACACCATTTAAATACAATTCAAAAAGATATTAAATTTAAGTAATCATGTCATCAGACATTCACAAACAATTTTTAACACAATAATTCTAATTATCAATCATGATTAATAACCACACATTCATGCATAAAATAAGCCATTCAAAAATGCATATGCAACTGCGTGAGTGTGTGATTGCATCAGGGTAAACCATCCCATTAGTTCTTGCCAAGTGGCTAGAATACCTCTACCTCAACCATGTTCTCGTCTTTGACAAGTACCTCCATTCATTTGCACTCAACTTGACGTCAATAGGTTAGTGTCTCAAAACATAGCCGAAGCAACATTACAATCATATCAATAATATCTAATATTTAAATCATTTTTCCAATTTTTGAATATCTAATTCCATGCTAATTACCTTCACACATGTAAAATTACTCAAAGTAAGTCAATCACAATAATTGTTCTCTAATCTTGATTATTAATATAGTCTATAAAAACAAGATGTGACATCCTTTCCCACTTGAAAGAGACATTGTCCTGATGTCTTATTACACATCAAAACAATAAGGTATCAATCAACCATCAATAAAATATCAAAGTATCATAAAACAATAACATCAACTCAAAGTATCTCAAAACAATAATCAAACTCAAAGGATCATAATCTATGCATGAATAAGAAATCTAAGTTGTATCCTCCTCAAATGAGGAAAAGATCTATCAATCTCCTCTGCATCCTCCCATGTGGCACTATCCTCTAAATATTGATCCCATTGGACCTTATATTGTACCATATCTCTGCTACACAACTTAATGTTACACTTCTTCAAAATTTGAGTGGGCTCCACTAGGACCACTCCTAGATCCTAAACCTGTAAAGCATGCCAATCAATAATATGTGAGGTGTCAAGATGATAAAGCTTAAGTAAGGACACATGAAAAACATTATAGATTCTGGCAAGTGCAGGTAGTAGAGCAAGTCTATAAGCTACAGGATTAATCACTTCCATAACTTCGAACGGTCCTACAAAATGAGGAGCAAGTTTGGATGCTTTTCCAAACAAAACTGAACTCTTATGAGGTCTGACCCTCAAAAAGATTTTGTCACCCACTTAGAACTATCTAGGCATTCTATTTCTATCTACATAACTCTTTTTGACGATCTAAAGCTTTCTTCAATTTTTCCTTGATCAACTTCATCTGATCATCCATTTCTCTTAACATTTCAGGACCAATCACTATTCTATCCTCCACCTTATCCCAAATGATAGGTGTTTGACACTTATGCCCATAAAGAGCTTCAAATGGTGCCATTCCCATAGATGCATGGTATGAATTGTTTTATGCAAACTCTACCAATGGAAGATATTCCTGCCATTTATACTGCTGATCCATTCAATACATTTTGAGAAGGTCTTCTACAACCTGATTTACTCTTTCTGTCTGACCATCCATTTGAGGATGATAGGCCGAACTAAAATTCAACTTTGTACCCAAAGTTGCATTAAGAGTTATCCAAAATCTAGATGTCATGCAAGTGTCTCGATCTGAAATGATCGTCTTAGGCACTCCATGCAATCATAAAATCTCTTGAACAAACTTCTTAGCTAAAACCATGGAACCATCTAAAAGATTCCCTAGAATGAAATGTGCTAATTTAGTCAACTTATCCACAATCACTAAGATGACATCATGCATATTCTTAGATATGGGTAACACTTGAATAAAATCCATACTTATTACTTACCACTTATGCTTAGGAATATTGTGCAGGTACAACAATCCTGCTAGATGCACATGCTCAGCCTTGACTCACTGATAGTCCAAACATCGAGCCACAAATTCTGTCACATCCTTTTTAAGTCTAGGCCAAAAGTATAAAGGTCTCAAACCTTTGACCATTTTGGTCACTCTAGGGTGCCCTGAATAAGGTGCATTGTGGAACTTCTTAAGCACTAACTTCCTCAACTCTCCTAAGCTAGGAATATACATCCTTCCATGAAATCTCAAAAGTCCATTTGATTCAATCACATAACTATCAAACCTGTGATCTAAGGGGTCTACTTCCAAAGATTTCTTTACTCTTTCATAATGCTCATCCCCTTGAAGATTTTGAATTACCTTCTACTTCAAATTAGATCTCATTGCAACCATGGCAGCTAGGTGTCTTCTTCTACTAAGAGCATCTGCTACCCTATTCTCTTTTCCTTTTATATACTCACTAAAGAATTCTAACCACCTTCTCTATCATGCATTAAGGTTAGGTTGAGTAAATATATACTTGAGCCCTAAATGATCTATTTTCAACTCAAAGGGCTTACCTAGAAGATAATGCCTCCACATATGAAGTGCATGAACTATGGCAGCTAACTCAAGATCATGTGGCGCATAGTTGAATTCATGTTACTTTAACTTTCTTGACTCATAAGAAACCACTTGCTCATTCTACATCAACACTCCTAATCCTTCTCCCAAAGCATCTATTATAACTATAAAGTGACCATTAGGATCTGGTATGGTCAAGATAGGAGTAGTTGTGAGCTTTTCCTTTAGTGCTTGGAAAGGTTGCTCACACCTTTCGGTCCATTCAAACTTCTTACATTTCTTTTGTAGGGAAGTAATCAGTGCTACTATAGTTGAGAAACCTTCCACAAACTTTCTATAATAACCTGCAAGTCCCATAAAACTTCTAACTTCTGTCACACTCTGCGGTGCAAGCCATTCCATTATCACCTTTATCTTCTCAGGATCAACTGCAATCCCTTCTGCTGAGATCACATGACCAAGATAGTGCACTTTATCTTGAAAGAATGTACACTTAGATAATTTACCATAAAGATTTCACTCTCTCAAGTGCTACAACACTAACCTCAAGTGCCTCTCATGCTCATCCACTAATTTATAGTATATCAAAATGTCATCAAGGAAGATCAACACAAAATCATCTAAACAATCTTTGAAAATGCTATTCATTAAATTGATGAAAGTTGTTGGAGCATCAGTCAACCCAAATGGTACCATTGTGAACTCGTAGTGACCATATCAAGTCTTAAAAGTTGCTTTAGAGATGTCCTCATCCTTAATCTGCAATTGTGATAACCGAATCTAAGGTCTATCTTCGAGAACACTATTGCTCCTTTCATCTGATCAAAGAGCTCATCTATTCTTGGAAGTGGGTATTTGTTCTTTATACTAGCTTTGTTAAGCATCCTATAATCAATGGATAATCTCAAAGTACCATCCATCTTCTTTACAAAAATGACCAGTGCGTCCCATGGTGACACACTAGGTCTAATGAACCCTTGATTTAGCAACCCCTACAATTGTGATTTAAGCTCATACAATTCTATAGTAGTCATTCTGTAGGGTGCCTTAGATTGAGGCTTAGTCCCTGGTAGCAAATCAATTGAGAAGTCAAATTCTCTCTTTGGTGGTAATTCTGTCAACTCTACAGGGAATACATCTCTAAAATCTCTAAGGATTGGGTAGTCAGTGAACACTAGTTCTTCTTTGTCAATGTCCTTTACTTAGACAACATAAATTGCACACCATTTCCTCTTGGCTTTCTTCAATTGCATAGTTGAGATTTGTCTAAGCTCTAAAGGTCTCTTAGATCCATTAATCTCCACTTAATTCCCTAGATTATCCAAACATTTAACCACTTTGTCTTCATAGTTTACTAGAGACTTATGTTCAGCTAACTAGTTGATACCTAAAATTACATCATAAGAGCCTAAAGGTACTACATAAAGACTTACTTGTGTTTGAAAACTAGGAAGCTCTAACTCACTGCATGCTAGACATGAATCTACTCTCTTTTCTGCACTATTGCCATATTGTACCATCCAAAAGTTTTCCATATGACCAGGTCTAATAGATAACTTAGATACTACTCTATGATCTACAAAACATTTTGTGGCACTAGTATCAATTAAAATAGAAATAGGTAATCTATAGAGCTTACCTTGAAACTAAATAGGTGCTACTTGAAAATTTGCTTGCCAATTGTCCACTACGGCATGAATCTGATGTTGAGATGCTCCTTATTGACTCTTGTTTCCCCTTTTATGTGGACAAGCATTTGCATAATGCTCTCCTCCACAAGTATAGCATCCACCCTTAGGTGCTCTCGGTCCTTCAGCTCTTTCCCTCTGATTGTTGTTTCTATTTTTGTAGCCACCTCTTTTGTTTCCTCCATTTCCATCTTAAGAATTATTACCTCTTAAGATTCTTGATCTGCCTATTATTCTAAGGTTTCTTATTAGCAAACTTCACATCTCTTTGCTTATGGTAACTAGCTTCTTGTTGCAACTTCTTCTTTTGTTTAATTGCCTTCTCAATAACTACATCCATAGTAAGTGGATTATGAATGTCTACTTCTACTCCAATCTGAGGCTTTATTCCCAAAAAAAACTTCTTGATCTAAAATCTCTCATATGTTCGATACTATGGAACATACTTAGGTAGATGTGAGAACTTTTCCCAATAACTAGTTACGGTCATACCTCCTTGAATTAAATTCTGAAACTGTCATCTTCTTATCGAAGAATAACTGTGGTAACCATCTTTTCCTAAATAGTTGTAGGAAAATCTCCCAAGTTATTTCACTAGGTTATAGCTTCTTATCTACCTTCTCATTATCCCACCATGTTGCTGCTTCTCCAGCCAACTGGTAGGATCCCCACATTGCCTTCGTGTGATCTGAAAGGTTTTGGAGTCCAAAGTATTTCTCCATTTCTATTATCTAGGATTTATCTCCATCTCCAATTGTGTTTTCGTCAAATTTTGGCGGTGATACTTTATTGAGGTCTTTCCCCAATTCTTCCACTATCTTTGCTTGATTATCAACAATAGCTCCAACTTGAAGAACTTAAACTTCTATCCTCCAGGAATTCCTTTGATCTCTTGTTCAAGAACATTCATCCTTTTGTCCTGTTGGGTCAAGAGAGAAAGAATACGGTCCAATCTTCCATCTTGATCATTACTCACATCTCTACAATCCCTAGCATTTGGATCACCACGAGTACCTCCACATGCACCTCCATGGTTTCCTCTATTTTGACAAATTCCTGGTCCTTCACCTTGATCAATGTTTCTAGTATTCATGATGGATAATCTGTATCAAATTTACAACTTTAGCACAATAGTCCCAAAAGAAAAACAAATGCCCTAGTGTTCAACTTGGCTCTGATACCAAAACGTAAAGCCCACAATTTCATCAAAAAATAAAATGAAGTAAATAATCCACTTAAATACAACATCACAATATCCAAAGTAAAAATATGTAATTAATCCACTTAATTACAATATAAAAGATATAATGGGTGTAATTAATCTGCTTAATTACAATATCACAAGTAAAATGAACCTTCTCATAAATATGAATCATAATGTCATTGAATCTTACAAAATCTCATGCTCAATCCATGTAAAAGAGCTATAAATAATATACAAAATCCATGGGCATTCATGCCATAATACATCCAATTTCAAGTACAATCATAATGTACAACAAGAATAAATAAATCAATATGCTCATCAGTCGAACAAACCAAGTGGTCCACCACCTGTGAGCCAAGAGATAGGAACACGGTCCAAGTGCTTTTCCACCCAACCATGAAGTAATTACACTTCCCTGGATCCCTTCATGAAAAGAAGGAAACCCAAGCCTGCACAAAATGTCTAGCTACCTAGAAACAACTAGCAGGAGGGAACACTCGATGCAATCCTAATGTCTGAATGCGCAATTCTAAATAATGAAAAGTAGATTGTCTCACAACAGGAAGTGGTAGATATATATATATATATATATATATAAGTTTTGCTAGACAATAAACATCAATTTCAATGTCATCTTGATTAGATCTATTCCTTTAAATAGTAACTAGTTCAATTCCCAAAAAGAGGAAAAGCCATCTCTGATAATCCACATACGACATCCTAGCCCAAAAAGTAATGCAATAACATTCCTAAATAAAAATCTACTTCTTTCCCCAAGAAGCAAGTAAAATAAATAAATAAAATAAAACAATCAATATTCTCATATAATTCATTCCAAAATTCCTTCACCAAAACACCAATCTAGAAAATACACTTTCAATAAGAAAAAGAGAACATATTCATTCATTGATTTATTCAGTCATTATTATAACTATCATACTGATAATCCAGTTCAGCTTTCTAGTTTCACATTATTACATCATATAGTTTAGTCTCTCTACTTCTATCTATCTCTGCTTTGATTTAAGTAAATAGATAAAATATAATTGGTTTTAGTATCAACATTCATATAAAAATAAAAATAATGTCTATTGTCTCTGGTTTCAGCCATCATACTATTTTAACGAGTTTTAAACAGAGCTACATAAGTAATTTATTTAGCTATAGGATCCTTAAATTATTACTACAGGAAGATTCTATATTTTGCTATAGGAGATTATAAATTCACAGTCATAAAAGAAAGCTATAGAAATTGATTTCTTAGTCCATAGAGATAAGAATAGATTTTCTACAACAATACAAAATTGTGACAGGGTTTTTCTTATCAAAACTACAGGTAAAGATTGAAGTTTTATAGAGGTAAAATGAAAAAGGATTAACAAATACAATTCAGCAATAATGATTTTATTTTAGTCAATGGAATAATTTATACAGCAGGTCATATTCATAGCTAGGCCGCTCTCAATCGGGCCACCATTGCAAATAACAAGCCAAACAGTGATCTAGTGGTCACACTACATCAAGGACAGAACCAAAACTGTTAAACAGAGGTGAGAAAAGTTGGCAATAGGGATACAAAATACAATAGGTTGAGCATGAAATCATAGAGGCTAAACGCCCAACAAAAGGGGGTTGATTCCCAACATAGTCTCACATTTTTAAATAGGCCATCACAGGCAACTCCTACAGGCATTTTTGGTAGCCAGATCGATGAATAGAAGGTTAAAGCATAATGAAAGGTCTGATCTAAATTGTTATTGAGAATAAGAGAGAGAGGGTGACATGGATAATAAAGACTAGGCGACATACACACAAGTTGATTAAGCAATAGAAATTCCACAAGTTCTTAGCCAATATTTAGGCATGAAAGATTTGTCTATTCTAAATTAACATACTACGACATATTATCCAGAAGAATACCCATTTAAATATTTGCTTAAGGTGGAATCCTCTGCTACTATCACTACCCCTCTATCCACCTGTCGCTACCAAAACGTGGTGCCTTCTGCCTTTCTTGGTCACTCAGAAAGAAAATAAAAGCTTGATATAGTTTTTGTTGTCTCCTAATTTTATTAAAACCAAAACTTTCCTAATATTGGCATGGAGAGAATAGGTTTTCAAAACTGAAGTCTCCATCTAGTTTGCATGCAAATTTTTGCATTCAAAAGCCCCAAATAAGATAATATAATAAACTAATATTTATTCCTGTTGCTGCATGACAGAATATGATATATTTAAAGTTTAATTTAGAAATCTAATTACAATAGTGTCAACAATGTAATTTATTTATTTTAAAATAATTATATTTAAATAAAAAACAAGAACTATCTAATATTAATATTAAAATAATATATTTATATACAACTATTTTTAATTTAATATAATTGGTTAAGTTTAATATAGATATTGTCTTCCAAACATCCTCATTTTCATAAATAGGAAAATAATATTTATTATTTATTTAAATAAAATACAAACATATATATTTCCTTATTTAAAATACAATAAACCATTTAAATACAATTTGAAAAGACATTTAATTTAAGTAATCAGATCATGCATTCGCAAATAATTTTTAACACACTAATTCTAATTATCAATCATGATTAATAACCACACATCCATGCATAAAATAAGCCATTTAAAAATGCATATGCAACTACATGAGTGTGTGATTGCATTAGGGTAAACCATCCCATCAGTTCTTGCCAAGTGGCTAGAACACCTCTACCTCAACCATGTTCTCATCTTTGACGAGTACCTACATTCATTTGCACTCAACTTGACATCAATAGGTTAGTGTCTCAAAACATAGCCGAAGCAACATTACAATCATATCGATAATATCTAATATTTAAATCAATTTTCCAATTTTTGCATATCTAATTCCATGCTAATTACCTTCACACATGTAAAATTACTCAAAGTAAGTCAATCATAGTAATTGTTCTCTAATCTAGATTATTAATATAGTCCATAAAAATGAGACTGAAAAAGGATGATTACAAACTCCAAAAAAGAGATGTAACATGTGTACATAGATAGGTTGAACTTAATCATATAGAACTCCTTCACAAATGAATGAAATAGCATGCATATCTCAGGGAAGGTTGGCCAAAAACTAAGGTTCCTTGAATGATGTGTCTTCTAGGTCTACAAGTCATGAAAGTGATCCGCAAGCCTTCTCCTTTAGGTGATAATCTGAGGCTGCCTTTTGGATATGATGTGCATGAATATGTCTAGATGCTAAGTCCAGTTCAACAATGTCTAAAATAAAACTACGACAGAATGTGGACCAAAATACTAAAACTACTACTGACTAAACTGACTATACTGAACTAGAAAATGAAAGAAAACAAACTGAAATGCAAATGTTTTTGCTTGATGCAAGATTGCTGTTGAACTAGGGATGCTCCTGTATTAGACATCTGGGGTTGTTGAAAAATTGATTCCCTCACTTTCCTAGGGCTAGCAGAAAACCAAGAGGGTTCACCCCAACCTGAGAAATCCAAGATGAGTCTTCTTCTGGTCTATCTTTCCACTTCACAAGATATTCTTTGTATTGTCTTCCTCTAGTGCTGTATCTAACTCTATTGTCCAAGATGTCTTCAATTTGCTCTGGTGCTTGTTGTGGTAACAACTTGTTCAAGTGTTCTTCAATGTTGTCACTAAACTCTGCTTTACAATATTGATATAGGTTTGCAATGTTGAAAATAGGTGATATATCCAATGTCTTTGGTAGCTCCACTTCATATGCATTTCCTGAATCAAACTTTCTATGTATCCTATATGGTCTAAACTTCTTCATCTTCAACTTATTATATATTCCAATAGGAAATCTTTGTTTTCTCAAATACACCATCACTTCATCTCCAAATGCAAACTCTTTGTTTCTTCTCTTCTCATCTGCATGTTCCTTATACTTACTGTTCATTTCCTCCAAATGCTTCTTAATCTTATTATGTATTGTCTCCGTGTGTCCTGCAAATTCTTTTGCTTCTGTACTCCTTTTGTCCTCCATGTTGATATCTCTCAACTCTACTACTCCTGTAGGGTTAGTTCCTATCACTATCCAAAATTGTTCTTCTGGTACTCCTATTTACTAAATTATTGTATACAAACTCTACTTGTGATAGAATCAAATCCAAATTTCCTACCTTCTCTCTAATCAAACATCTCAACAAGTTTCCCAAACTCCTATTTACTACCTCTATCTATCCATTAGTCTATGGGTGAAATGTTGAAGTAAACTTCAAGTCTATCTTCATCTTCTTCCAAATTGTCTTCCAAAAGTATCCAAGAAATCTTGTATCTTTGTTTGAAATTATGCTCTTAGGTAATCCATGCAATCTCACAATCTCCTTGAAAAAAAAGTTAGCCACATAAACTGCATCAATTGTCTTCTTACAAGGTATGAAATGTACCATTTTTGAAAATTTGTCCACCATAAATATAGAATAATGTCCTCTCTATGTTTTCAACAATCCTATTATGAAATCCATGCATATGTCTTCCCAAGGTCTCTCCGGTATTATCAAAGATTTGTACAGTCCAGTATTATGACTACTTCCTTTTGCAACTTGATATATTCTACAACTCTGCACAAAATTCCTAACATCCTTATGTATCTAAGGCCAAAAGTAATTTTCACTTACCAAAATCCACTATCTTATCAATACCAAAATGTCCAACCAATCCATCACTGTGCTTCTCTTTGATCAAATTATCTCTCATTGAACTCCTAGGTATACATACCTGGTATCCTTTGAACAACATATCCTAATGAATGAAATAATCCAACCACTTACTCCTATCTATCACAACCAGTTCCTTACATGTTTTCCAAGGTTCTACAAAACCAAGATCTTCCTCATACAAGTTCTTCAATTCTTCAAATCCTAACACTTCAACTCTCATCTCTGTTAGTAAGTTCCTTCTTCTACTTAGGGCATCTGCAACTTAGTTTGATTTTCCACTCCTATGCTTCAATACAAAAGTGTAACTCTGTATGAACTCTACCCATCTCATATGTCTCTGATTCAACTTTCCTTGACTATTCAAATAATACAAGGCTTGATGATCTGTATGTAACACAAACTCCTTAGGAAACAAATAAAATCTCCACTTCTTCAAGGATTGAATTATGGCATAGAAATCTTGATCATAAACTGAATATCTTCTTCGTGTATCATTAAACTTCTCACTGAAATATGCTATAGGTCTACCTTCTTGACTTAATACTGCTCCTATTGCATTTCCACTTGCATCACAATCTACTTGAAATACCTTATTGAAATCTGGTAATGCCAACATAGGTCATTTTGTCACTTTCTAATTCAACAAATCAAAACTTTTATTTGCTCCTGATGTCCACTTAAAGTCTTTTTTGTCACCTCTCATTATCTCTATCATAGGGTTACATACTAAACTAAAATTCCTGATGAACTTTCGGTAGAAACTAGCTAATCCATGAAATGATCTGACTTCTCCAATACTCTCAGGTGTAGGCCATTCAACAATTGCTCTAACTTTCTCAAGGTCCATCTTCAAGCCTTCTATAAAAATCACAAATCCCAAGTATACCAATTCTTCCTTCATGAAACTACACTTCTTGATTGTTATCAACAATTTCTCTTCTCTCAACCTTTGTAATACTTGTCTTAGGTGTCACAAATGTTCTTTAGTCTTACTGAAAATTAGAATATCATCCAAGTATACAATAACAAACTTAACCAAGAATTTCTTCAAAACTTCATTCATCAACCTCATGAAAGTACTCGGTGCATTTGTCAGTCCAAAAGGCATCACTAACCACTCATACAATCCTTAATTTATCTTATAAGCAGTCTTCCATTCATATCCTTCTCTGATTCTGATTTAATGCTATCCACTCTTCAATTCTATCTTTGTAAAATATTTTTCTCCACTCAAACAATCCATAATATCATCAATCCTAGGCAAAGGAAACTATACTTAACTGTGATCTTGTTGATTGCGCTAGAGTCTGTACACATTCTCCATTCTCCATCCTTCTTCAGTGCTAACATTGTAGGTACTACACAAGGACTCAAACTTTCTCTGATCAAATCTTTCCTCAATAGTTCTTGTATCTGTCTATTCAATTCTTCATTCTCTATCAGTGTCATTCTGTGTTCTACCTTTTTAGGCAAACTAGCTCTAGGTATAAGATCCATGTGATGATTAATACTCTTGATTAGAGACAATCCTTTAGCTACATTATCTAATATGATGTCTGCATACTCTATCTGCAATTCAGTTATCTCCTCCGGCTGTGATTCTTCAGTCTCTATATTTAGGTTTTCAGGGTTCTTAGGAATCAAAGCATAACACATATTCTCATGTCTCAAACCATCCAAACATTTCCTTCCATCTATTCTAGCATTCCCACATACTTCACTCTTAAGATCATCTTCCAAAGGAATTAAAGTAATTCTCTTTCCATTTGATGTTATTGTATATGTTGTTGGTGTGAACAAGGTTATCACCTAACCGGTTTACCCTTGTGTGGAAAATTTACAATATTTAACTATTTACTAGTTAAATAATATTCACACATCACACATAATTCACACATTTTAAGTTGACTTAGTGAGTCTTCAAGGTGTTTCTAGTTGAGTCTAGTTGTGTGTTGAGTTGTTGATAGTTGGAGTGAGTTGTCTTATCCTCCACATGTGCAATTAGTTATTATCCTCTAATTGTCACATGTTGTAGGAATATCTCCACTTTCCACTCTACCTTTCACTCCACCTTTCTATCTCTCAACTTGCCTTTATAACCAATGCATATCATGTACATTGTAATAACAATCTTGTATCTCTTTTGCATTCATTGATAGAATAGAATTATTCTCTCATTTGATCTCTCTTGTGCTTTCATGAAGTCCTAGATCCTAGGTGGCTCCAATCATAGCCAACTCTAGCATGGTATCAGAGCTCTAGGAAGAATCACTTTGTGTTAGTCATTTTTTGAGAGATCTTGAGTGCAATACATGGTGGATCTTGATAGTTGAGTATGCCCTTCTCTTGCATCGAATGATAACCTGGAGAATCAGAAAGACTTGATGGAAATACTAGTTTTGTGAAGGTTTCCTCTTTGTAGCCTTGTATTACAGGTTCATTTTGAAGCATGTTTCTGCAAATCTGAGCACACCATTGTGTTTAGGAGGTCCAAGATAGTCAAGATCACCTTTTGTTTCATCCAAATTAGACATTGGAGGCTAAATCTATGAGGTTTTCTAGTGTAATCATGGTAGGAGGGTTCATAGAATGAACCATCTGGACCGTGCAACAAGAGTAAACACAACAAAAACAACTCAAAGAAATGGAACAAATGCAAATTTAGTCATTCAGTATATCAAAGAATTCAAAATAGAGATCCGTCGGCAACATGCAGGCTTACAACTAGGGCTCACAGGCCTGGTTACATACATGCACAAGATAAGGCTTTGAAGCTCTTTCACACAAGATCTAAACTATGAATTATGAATCAATTGCTAACTTTTCACCCCTTCCCTAAGGATCTATTACATCTTTATATATCATTTCCAAACTAATCGATTCCTTTACATCAGCCAAGGAAGGTTACAAACTCCAATGAAGAACTGTAACGTGTTCACAGATAGGTCAGACCTAAATGCATTTAACACTTTCTCAAATGAATGGAACAATGTGTGGACCCTTGGGGAAGGTCGGCCATGAACCAAAGGACATTGAATGATGTGTCATTGAGATCTGTAAGTCAAGGAACGATCCGTAAGTTAAGGAACGATCCGCAAGCCTTCTCCTTTAGCTGATTATCAGGAACTATTAGAATGCTCTGTACTGAGAAAATAGTTAACTTATGATAGTGATATCTTTCCAGTAACTGATCCAAATGCTTTGAATTCTTGATATGATGTAGATGAATGAATGTAGATGCTAAGTCCAGATTTGTAAGATGTGAAATGTCAAAACCAGACCACAAGCTGAAAGCTGCTACTGACTGAACTACCTAAACTGAAATGTAAACAAACTAAAATGCAAATTTTTTTGGTTGATGCAAGATTACCCTTGAAACCAGGATGCTCCTTGTTGGAAATGAAAGAAACACTATTTCAATGCAAATCAGATTTGAATAAATTTCAGCAAACTTTAACTGTGTTGTTAATGAAGATTGTAACAAAACATAAACCCACAATACAAAAATATACCAAAAGCAGAATCAAACATATAACACGAATGTTTAACATGGAGAAAACCCTTGCAAGTAAAAAACTCTACCAAGAAAAGAGGCCAAGTTGTATTATATTCACAAAAGGAGATTACAAATACATTCACTTCCTCTGTCCTTCAACCTTCACTCTGGCAGAACCTGGGTAACTGTAAATTGTTATATGCACCTCATCTACTATGCTATGATTTTTATATAATTTACACAACATCAAGACATTAAATGACTTCTTGCAAGCCCATAACACTTGTCAAGAGTCAACAATACAACCTTGAGAGTCCATGGCCAAGAATAGGCTCTTACAAGGTCATAAATGTTGTCATACATGCATCCTACACTTGGGAAAAAGTGCCCATGCAAGATTGAACACCTTGGAGCTAAAAATAGCCACTTACAACATCTTATGACACATCATATGCTATTATTAGTGTCATAGATTCTTATGACAACTTACAGTTGTCATTGAATCTCGTACACCTTCTTACAGCATCTATGACGTGCGTCATAACACTAAAAATAGATTATTCCTCCACATGTGCACCCCACTTTGACCAATTACTATTACCATAGTAAATGACATCCCGTAACTACCGCTGGTAACTCTGGGACTTACCATGTAGTAACTCCGTAATTACCGTGGACAGTAAATAATTTTTACCACTACTGGTGAAACTTGTATATCCCTTATGGGTAATTACAAATTACAAATAATAAATGGAATAAATACAATATTGGGATTTACAAGGTTAATGGCACCTTATCCCAACATTCTCCCACTTGACATTATACATTGTAAATCAACCCATAGGAAATCAAATGAAAAATAATCAAGCACTAGAAATAAGGCCCATGGCCTCTCTGCACCACATGAACTTCTCTATGCTCACAGGCTTGGTCAATGAATCTGCAACATTCTCTT
Organism: Cunninghamia lanceolata; assembly: GCA_027924645.1. NCBI lineage: Eukaryota > Viridiplantae > Streptophyta > Pinopsida > Cupressales > Cupressaceae > Cunninghamia > Cunninghamia lanceolata. Next base: position 2,600,680 of record BSBN01000165.1, on the reverse strand, counting down.
GAATGTCTATCTTCTCCAACTCAATCTCTCCATTTGCAACCAACTCTCAAACAAAGTGATACTGAACATCAACATGCTTAGTCCGAGCATGATACATGGGATTCTTGGCAAAATAGATAGTACTCTGGCTATAAAAACCAATCTGAATGATCCTGCAATCAAAACCAATACTTGTACACAGTCTCCTCAACCAAACTACCTCCTTAGAGACATAAGTAGCAGCCATATACTCTACTTCTATACTGGACAAAGAAACTATGGGCTGCCTTTTACTCATCCAACTCACTGCACCTCCAAACAGAGTAAACACATAGCCACTAGTGGACCTTCGACTTTTTGGGATAGGAAAATTTTGAAATTTTCCTATATTCCTACCCACCCCATGTCCAACCAAATAAGAAAATCATGTGCCCAAAATCATAGTAGCAATGGATGGATTCTATAGGATCACATGGTCTTTACCACAAACATTTGTCTCACCCATCACACCATATACGAAAAGGGGCATCAGTTCCTTAATTTTGGCAAGAGCTTAGTTTCTCTATGCCCATCTATGCTCTATATGAGACGGGCTGAAATGAGTATCAGCATGAGAATAATGGTTGGAGAGAAGATTTCAAGAACTGCCGATGAAGAAAGTGACAACGATGACCTTTCATCAGAGAGAAGAATCCCAGTCACACCAAGTTAATCAGTAACAAGGACTATTGGCATAAGAAAACACTATCAGAGAATACACCGAAAACCCTCCCAATAGCATAAATCATACCGATGAAGGAATTTGGTAGGACTCTCACCGAACAGCCCGTGGAATGGATAGAGCTAGTGGCACATAAGAAAGAAATACACATCGGGGAGAAGAATTATAGTGTCTTCAACATGTTGATGTCTTAGCGACCAAAGGGATTGTTTCAGTATAAGTCACACCGATTTGTATGGAGGATAAGAACCATCAACGAAAGTGAACAAGTCGAAACAAAGTTTACAAGTCTTGTTGAACCAATGGTCACAACGATGAAGGATGTTGGTGACACATTGTTAATGATCACTCCAATGAAGGATATAAAAGGGGTATCAAGGAAACAACCATGATCAGGTAGTTTGAAATAAGTCATCCTGATGTCCTATGTTGCTCCGATAATGATAGTAGATGCACTTATCGATAAGACTCTTACCGATATTCATATTGGAGACACTTGAGATATCAGAGTGAGATGTTATTCCCATGGTGATAAAGTAAGTCAGACCAATGATAGCCATGCCCATTTCTATATTGGGTAGACATCGAAATATCTTGCCGATACAAACTTATATATGTCTTTATAAAAGATGACATTGAGGAGACAAATGAAGGGTCATAGTGATTAATCCACATGCAAATGTTCGTGCCATAAGAAGATATTAAATCACCCTAACATTACAAAAATCATACCGATGAAGGGAGTTATGATGATGTGACATATCACAACGACCATGAAAATTAATACACTAAAACAATTAATTGCAGACAAGGAAGAAATCCTTTGAAGAGCCATTCGAAATTGCTGCAATTAGATTCAAACGAATTTGTCTAAGAGAAACACATAAAAGAAAACTTGGAGGAAAGGATAGAGGAGTTTGATCACCACATAATAGGTACATAATCAAAAAACCTCTGTGTGATACACCAAAGTTTAAATTTACTATCCAGAATTGTAATGGACACTCCAACGAAAGGAAAGGGCAGAAAACAGCCAGGTGAAACTAGTAAACCCAAGAAAAAAAAATTGACAAAAGCCTTGATTAAAAAATAAAAGACAAGAAATTGAATCAAGACATAATTGACCAATTGCTTGGATAAACCCCTAAATCCTGAAGGTCTGCACAACTTAGGGCAGAGGTAGAGAAATTAGAAGACAAGTGCAAATATCTTGGAAACGTGTGGACTCCAATAAGAGGTTATGAATTGTTCAAATTTCATTACAATAGAAGGTTCAGGAATTTCCCAGTGTCTAACCCATGGCACTTGAATTTGGGCAAATTGGTTGTTCCTGATGTGTTTCTGAATGCAAAACTCCTCAAACTCTTGGCTAAACATTATAATCCAAGCCTCAAAGCCATATGCAACCTGCAAGGGGAGCCTGTTATACATTTGTCTAAGAATGCCATTTGTGAAGTATTTGACCTAGATGATTTGTGTACTGTTCCCATAATTTATGAAGATTTGGACAAAGAATATTGGAGGATGGACACCACATATAATGGATGGAGATTACCTCTTCATAGGCCTAAGGCAGAAGGAGAAATGGTACCTCTTAATGATAATGATGGACCTCCATTCCATGTGTCATTATTTGAACCATATACACAATACACTTACTATTTTGTGGGCCAAGTCCTAGGGTCAGAGGTCCGTGATTTTATGACAATTCCTTTAATGGTGATAGCCACAGACATCCAGTGTCACAGTGCTAGGCAGTTTGATTATGCTGCCTATGTTTTTGGAAGAATTGATTCTGGTTTAACTACAATCAAGAACAATGCCCCATCAGTCTCTTTTGAGCACTACTCACTCCTCATTCACATGGTGCTTTATTATGGCCAGGAAATAGGATTATGGCCAAGTGAATTTAGAGTTGCTCAAATGGACCATAGAGGACAAAAGTCACCTGTACAAATGTGGACGAGGATATGGGACAACAGGTATGCCCATTCTAGTTATATTCATTTTTAAGAATACTGTGTAAAAGTTTTGTATAGATATCTCAATCATCCTTATGAATATTCACTATCAAATGAAATAAAGAGGTTTCTTAGACCTAAAGATTTTGGTAGTCCTCCTACTATGACCCACAACTGGGGAGACTGGTATTGTTTTGAGGATGCTACCATGATCAGAATTTATGGTTTTGAAGATACCTCATTTATATTGCCCAAGACAGATCCTAACAAAATTGCCTACTTAGAGATAGTCAGGCAAATGAACTGCTCTAATGTTATGAACTTGAGCTCCTATGACAAGTAATCCTTCATGCCTAGTACTCTGTGCTTTGGATATTTTACTGTGGTATCTAAAGAGGGTTATGGTCTCATTATGGATAAACTGATGCATTATAACATGAGATGTACAGAGGCAAGAAAAGGATTTGATCCTGAGGGTTTCATTGATCTTGCTAGGAGGAAACAAAACCTTAGTGGATATACACATGTCCCATATCCACATGATGACATTATCAGGAATATGGAAGAAACTAAATTTGAATTAGTGATTGAGAAATATAATAGAGAATTAGATGAGAAGAGGAAACAACTTATAGAGATAGATTTGTTGTCTTCTAGTGATGAGGGATCTATAGGAGAAGAAGAGTCATGTGAACAAACAACTAGAATATCTAAAGGAAGAATGGAATGTTATTAGTCTCCTAATGAAAATCATGATGAAGAGAGGCCTAATGATAAGGATCCAAGACAAGTAGCATATGATCCGTTTATTGTTGATGATCAATTTATTCATTCTAAAGAATTTAAATCATTTTTGTATAAATGAAATGGTAAAGAGATCAGGGAATCAGTTGATAATGTCACTATTGACAATGAAAGATAATTAATTGATATGTTAAAAACAACAGTGGACAGTGAATTGCAAGCTATGACTCCTAGTAGAGGTAGATAGTTGCTCAGAGAAGTAGGTATTATGATATTTCCTGGACTTGATTTAAATTATACTTTTGTGTTTGATATTTTTTTGCATAATACTGATGATAAATATAAGCTCACTCCTGAGGGTGTCACAGAAGTGTATATGGGCACCAAATATAACAACGATGAAAATTCACTAATGATATGGGCCTTGTACCCACCTCATAAGAAGACAACCATTATAGATACTAAAAAGGCTTTTGCGCATGTCATGACTTTGAAGCAGGGGAAACTGATCTTTTGACTATAGCAAAAATTGGCATAAATGTTGCAAAGTTGAACAAAGCACAAGCTCAGATGTTGATCAAAGAATGGGATACATACAAATTGAGTTGTGAGAGATTAACAAAAGAAAATGATTTCTTAAAAGATACTATTAAGAATACCTTCGGAGGGTCAGTATAAAGGTTAACTCAAGGAGAAAGCTTGCATAGTGCCCAAACACCATCTATTGATTAGATAGATTAGGTCCAGATTGACACACTTGCAACAGTGCTCCAAAATAGGCATGTTAACATGATGCATTGGATGAACAAATTTTGGGATGTTTATTCTGAAAACTATAAAATGATCCAAGAGCATGAGAGGCTCAACAATAGGCTACAAGAGAGACTCCATGAGATACAAGGCAATGATGTTTCTAACACTACATGTATTACTACTGCAAAAGACTTTATTAAACAGCATCAAAAATATTATGACCAACTTAAGAACAATGCCAAAGAATGTATTGAGGCTTCAAAAGCAGGAGTGCCCATGTTGTTCAAAAATAATAAAGAACTAAAGAACAAAGATGAATGGAGTAAAGACTATTGAGTGATGTTACATGAAGCCTTAGGAGCTCTCAAGGATAAAGACTCTGCATCTGGGGAAGCCTGCAAGCATCTAGAAAAGATGGTAACGATGGACGTGATCACAAGAAATGCCATTGAGTTTACTAATACACACTGCAGTCAAGAGTATTTGGATTAGATCGCTCAGATATACCTGTGGTTGAATAGAGCTTAAGCATTGTTATCTTTATTTTTGTTATGTTAATCATGTTAATTCCCAAAAGACATTCTGAAGAGTTATGTCTATTCATAAGTATTTCTATATAAGTTGAACATATGATGCTGAAAATCCATCAGTAGTAGGAGACAATATAGGAAGTTTACAATATTTTAAAAGACCAGGTTGCAAGTTTTACATTTAAGAAGTTAATAGAAGATCTCTGATTCTATGGACTTATACTGGCATCAATTGTTTGTTGAAAATTATTCAGTTATTTGGTTGTCTCCAGTTTTGTATTTCCTTGTTATTCAAATTAATATATCAAGTATATATTTAATTTGTCAATGCACATTGTTGTACTCATGTAATTTAATTAATTGGTTTCCCTAAAGGGATTAAAATCCTTCTGGTCAGTCACAGTAATCTGGGAGTGTTAATCTGGATCATTAAGTAGAACCATATAATTAGGATTGACATTCTATCTCCAAGTTGATATTATCTCTTATTCTTGTGTATCTCATTCAATTGTTCCTTCAAGAAAGGATTAAATTTCCTTCTGGGGATAAAAAGAAATCTAATTTTGTCTATTGGATTATTAAGAAGACTCTGTCAGTCATTTCCCTGCACATTTATACAAGTTATAAACTAAAGTATTGTGCCAAATAGTTAGAGTTACTGCCCACTATCAGCCACTAGTCTTTGTCTTCCAATTGACTCTGTTTACCCAACAAGGCACTGGTCTTATTTCAATTCATCATTTAATTTTATCCAAAATCCATTCATTAGTTAAGCATAGTTGTAATATTTACCTTGATATTGCTTATACAATTTATACCAATCATCCATTAGATATTAGATATAGAATTAGTTAGCAAGCTTTCATCTATTCTACACCATTTGCCATTGTAGGTAGATCCATTAACTTAGTCAAAACACTTACACTTGATCTACTTTAATTTTTAAGGTTCACCTGCCTAGGTATAGTAGTGCCTAAAGTGCAAGGATTCATCAAACCCTAAAGGTTATCTCCATCACATTAGTTCAAAAATGTTGCCAATCTAACCATAGAGTCTGGCATCCTCTTAGGATTTGCAACCTACATTTTTGAGACTTAACAAATTGGCAACTCTACTGGGGAACCAAATAAAGGACCTTAGTAAGAAACCATTCTTTTTTAGAGTCATAAGTTTCAAAAATCCAAATTGATAACTCTGCTGGCAAGAAGAATCTAGAAAGTTAAATTATAAACTTTTATCCTATTTACAAAAATAGGTGGCGACTCTACAACCTGTTATAAGAGAAAGTTAGTACCAAATGGATGGTAGAAGATCCAAGATGCAAGGGAAGAAATTGCAATCATCTCCACCAAATAGAATCATCCCCAAGAGAAATGGAGCATTAAATAATTTTCATCAGAATATTAATCAGGAGGCTCAAGAGGATAATATAGAACAAACTATCACAACTCACAATAGTTTTATCCCTCTGCATGAATCAAATGAAAATGTCAATGGAGTAAATGATGATATATTAGCAAAATACATAATTGATCCTCAAGAACAGCTTGAGTGTGAAGCACGGGCCATGAAGGAAATTGATCAGAGACAAGCTGAATATGATTATGAAATGTCATTACAGCAGGAAGAGGGGGTAAAATATGGATTCCCAAATCAAGAAATGAATAAAAGTCCAAAGAATACAAGAGGTATGAATGAAGCACATCAGGATATGTTTAAGCTCCAAGAAGAACTTGAAATGATCAAGATAGAGGAAACTAAGAGGTTGTTAAAACAAGAAATTTAATAGATAAGGAATAGGACTAAAACAGCTGCCCCAAAATATGTACCTCCACATAGAGGAAACATTTTGAGAAATCCACAGCAAAACCTGCACCAAAATACAGGTGGTATTTCCAATTCACAAGCATCCAGAAGTCATAAAAATACCCTCCCTAACAATCCTAGACCACCTCTCATGCACAACACCTCTCAACATATGGCTAATCCATACCCACCCCCTAGCCAACAATATTATAGACAGCAATATCCTGATATGAATCCCCACATAAACCTGCAGCAGCAACATGCTTATCATCAGCATCTAGGTGGATATAATTACTACCCTAACCCACCACCCATGAATCTTCCACCTCAAAACCTCACAAACATATGTGGCCAATTTGATCTGACTAGATATCAATTGTATCCATACCCTATTGATAGTAATTGGAGAAATATAGTTCCCAATTTCACTGGAAATAGTGCAATATCAGCTGAGGATCACATCAGAAGCTTCAATGCTTTCGTACAAGATATTGGTATGGACTATGAAGATGTTAAAATGATGTTATTCATGATGTCTCTGACTGAAGATGCAAGAGACTGTTTCAATAGCTTACCTGATGCTTCAATCAATTCAATAACAAATTTCCATAGTCAATTTAAGGAGCAGAATGGAAATCAGTATGCTCCTGAGTTTGCATTGCATGAATTGATAAGCATCCAAAAATACCAAAATGAGTCAGTGTATGATTTCAATCTAAAATTTTCTAAGTTACACAACAAAATACCACATGGATCTAAACTGACTGATCCAGCAACATTGAGCATTTATTTGAAAGCATTTGATCCCAAGACAGGGTACGAACTTAGAAATCGGTGCCCTATGATCCTAGCTGAAGCACATAAAGTGGCATTAACTATTGAGAACAGTAGGAAAGATGCAGGTATGGTTAGCAAAATAGATAATCCCAGAACTCCTCAAAGCCCAAACATTCAGTAGACTAAACAAGAAGGTCAACATAGACATGAAAGACCTAGGCTGCATGAAATGCCATATAATACAAATTGGAAAGATGGGAGACCTATTGAAAGTAGTTGAAAACAACATTATGGCAAAGATACTCCTAACCCTCTGAAAAGAAATGGGGCACATATGGTAGAAGATAAACCTTGGTGTTTGGTGTGCAATTTACCACACTCACCTGAATACTATGTGGTGGCTAAAACAGTACAACAAGAAGAAACATTATACAATTATAATAGAGACAATCACACAATAAACATGATGCAAGATACACCATATTTGTTGAATGAAGACTATTCTTCTATAGAGGAAGAGGGATATGAATATGATGTGGGAAACTAGAAACATCATATCAATATGGGAAAACAAGAAGTATTCTTAGATCAAGAGGATGGCTACAAGGAACCTACCTATTGTAACAATTTGCCATATGATCAGTGGAGAAAGCCTACTAAAAATGAAAGAGAAGCTCTTACAATAGTTGCAGTAGCTCAAGCTAAAAATGCCTATAACCTAAGGAACAGGATAGTAAATGTTGAGCAAGGAACACCTGGGAGTATCTTTATAAAAGACCAAAATTACAAAAAGAATAATGCAAAGTCATCATTCAGAGAACCAGAAAAAGTTGATAAAAATAAAATGAAAGATAAATCACAAAATCAAGAAACAAAACATATAAAGACAGAGAGGAATGATCAAACTATGGCCCATTCATTTGACATTGCTCATGCAATATCTCAGGTAAAGATATCAATACCACTTTTGGAAATGATGAAGATTGACAAATACAGAAATACAGTGGTTAAACTGATTTCAGATATATGAAATCAAAAATATAAAGAATCAAAGAATAGAACAAACAATGTTCACCAAGAAACATTCCAAATTCCTTAAGTATACCTAGGTGATACCTTGACAAAGAATCCCTCACAAGTGGGCCCTTTCTACACTACCTTGTTAATCAAGAACAAGATAGTAAGGAACTGCATGATTGGTCCAGGCATGGCCATGAATATCATGCCAATAGTAGTCATGAAAGAACTAGGGATGTGGGTTGACACTACATTTGGTAGGTATTATGTGATGGATAATAGATCCATCCCTGTCGTGGGCATTATGAGGGATGTGGAAATAAAACTTGTTTCATACCCTGAAGCAACCTATAACATTGATATCATCGTGGTTGATATTCCACCATATTATGGAATGCTCTTATCAAGACAATGGGTTGCAATGGCAGGAAGGAATGTCCAATTAGATTTATCATATGCCACAATACCAGTGGGAGGCAAAGAGATCAAGCTATGCAGGGAGCTAAGATATGAGAACATCATAGAACGCTTGGATCAAAATCAAATAAACTTATTTTGTGATATAGATTTGGGAGCCTTCAAGGTTGAAACAAGTCAGCTAGAATTGCAGAATACTGATCCAATACATGTTGAATCTAAGAAAGAGGGGAACGATGTGTGGAAGATGTATTTTGATGGTGCATGTAGCAAAATGGGAAATGGGGTAGGAGTATTATTTATTTCACCAGCAGGAAAAAATTTTAAATATTCATTCGTATTGGCATTTGAATGCACAAACAATGTAGCAGAATACGTGGCTTTGCTCATTGGTTTAAATATAGCCACCAAGCATAAGATAAGAAAGTTAGCTATATATGGTGATTCAGAATTAGTTACTTCCCAAGTAAGAGAGAAATACTTGTCAAAAAATAAGAGGTTGAAACAATATAGAAATGTTGTCTAGGATGATATTGAGTTGTTTGATGCCTTCTCAATCAACTGGATTGATAGATCAAAAAATATTATGGTAGATTTTTTGGCAAATATCGCATTAAAAAGGGATGATATCACATTAGGAGGTATTACAAAAGTTGAATTCAAAACTAGACCCACTATCCCAGATAATATACATAACTGGCAAGTGTTTTATAATGATGCTGATATAATTAACTTCCTACATTGTGGTGATCATTATAAAAACCAAGAGATTGATTTTAATGCGTTTGTAGAAGAACATGATGGGAAAGAAACTATTTTTGGTCAAGAGATAGTTCAGCTAAAAAAAACAAAATACCTAAGGAACTCATAGCGTTGGAGAAAGTGTTTGATGGGTGTGATAGATTTAAAAAGAAAGACACACCAGTAGTACATAACGACCTTGAAGAGATTAATTTGGGGACGCAGACAGCCCCAAAGAATGTATACATTGGGAAAAATCTCAGTCCCAAAATCAGGAGCATGCTCATTAACTTACTCAGGAAGTATAGACATGTATTTGTATGGTCATATGATGATTTGAAAGCATATAGGGAGGATCTTTTTCAGCATGAAATACCATTAAAACTAGATGCTAAACCATTCAGGTAAAAATAGAGGCCTATCAATCCTACATTGGCCCCTAAGATGCTTGAAGAACTCACAAAACTAAGAGATGGAGCTATAATTAAACCCATTAGGCATTCTTCTTGAGTTTCTAATCTGGTACCTATCAGAAAGAAAAATGGTGATATTAGATTATGTTTGGACTTCAAGAATCTAAACAAATCCTCTCTTAAGGACAACTATCCCCTTCCTAATATGGAAGCAATACTACAAAAGGTTACAGGGTGTGAACTATTGTCAATGATAGATGGTTTCTCAAGATAAAATCAAGTGAAAGTCAAAGAATCAGGACAATATAAGACTGCATTCACCACACCATGGGGAATGTATGTATATCTAAGGATGCCATTTGGACTCACGAATGCTGGAGCAACATTCCAAAGAGCAATGGATGTGGCCTTTGCAGAACTGGTTAATAAAATCATGATAGTATATTAGGATGACATGACAACATATTCCAAAAGGGCTGAGGATCATTGTACACATTTATAGCAAATTTTTATTAAAGCCTTAGAATATGGAATTTTGTTGAATCATAAGAAGTGCCATTTCGCAATAATAGAGGGCAAGTTGTTTGAACACATAGTCTCAAAAGATAGAGTAAGAATAGATCCTGAAAGAGTAAAATCCATTGACCAAGTTCCCATTCCTAAGAATGTAAAAGCTATACAGTCATTCTTTGGACAAATCAACTTTGTCAGGAGGTTCATATCAAATTTTGTAGAAATTGTTAGTCCCATATCAAGAATGTTGAATAAGAATTCAGAAGTGAAGTGGACAACAGAAACAGTAGAGGCATTGCCACCATTAAGAAGGCAATCAAAGAAGCCCCAGTTTTGATATCCCCTTATTTTAGTAAGCCATTCCAACTATTCTCATTTGCCTCATATCATACAGTTGTAGCAGTACTATTACATAAAAATAATGAGGGGCATGAACAACCCATTTCATTTTTTAGCAAATCTCTTCAAAATGCAGAATTAAAATATGACATAGTTGAGAAATAGGCATATGCATTGGTGAAGGTGGTTAAATCTTTTAGACCATACTTGGTGGGAGCTGAAATAATAGCATATGTGCCTAATGCTACAGTAAAAGATGTATTAGTCCAAACTGAGGTCACAGGCAAGAGATGTAGATGGATCAATAGAATTCAAGAGTTTAATAGTGAAATCCATATCACTAAATTAGTAAGAGGACAAAGTCTTGCTAGATTAATGGCTGAAAATAATCTCAAGGCTTCTCAGATATGTAGTGCTAATGATGTTAATAACACAAGTTCTAGCATTGAGCATACTCCATGGTATACTGACATCATATATTATTTGAAACACATGAAATGTTCGGAAGGGTATGATGATAACATGAGAAGGACACTTAAATTGCAGGCCTCAAAATATGTATTTATTGATGGGCATCTTTACTGGAAGAATAGGGATGGTATTCTACTACTATGCCTAGATGAACATTAGTCAAAACATGTCATGAAAGAGTTACATGAAGGTATGTGTGGAGGACATTTCTCAGTAAATACTACAACCCACAAGATCCTAAGGGTTGGATACTATTGACCAAGAGTTTTTAATGATTCATATCATTACACGAGAAAATGTGAAGCATGTCAGAAATTTTTAGGAAAGTTAAAAAATCAGGGAGCATTGCCCTTGAAACCCATGCAGGTGGAGGATCCATTCTATCAGTGGGTCATTGACTTCATAGGAGAAATTGTAAAGAAGTCAAGTGGAGGACACAAATGGATTTTAGTGGCAACAAATTACTTCACAAAATAGGTGGAAACAATCCCAACTAAACAAGCAACAAGCAAGGTGGTGATCAACTTTTTGATGGAGAATATTATATTCAGATTTGACACTCTAGTAAGGTTGATTACAGATAACGGAATGTGTTTTAGGTCTGATTAGTTCAAAAATTTCTGTAGTACACATGGCATCACTGTGTCCTATGCTACCCCTTATCATCCACAATCAAACAGGCAGGTAGAATCCAGCAACAAAAATCTTCTAAAAATTATAAAGAGAATGTTGGAGGGAAACAAGAAGGCATGGGATTCAAAGTTGAGAAAAGCTGTGTGGGCTGATAGAATTACTGTGAAGAGAGCAATTGGAAGATCTCCTTTTGAACTGGTATATGGAGCACAAGCAAGGATGCCATTAGAAAATCTGCTACCAGTTTACCAATTTGTTCTTCAAGAGGATTTAAGCATTCTTGGACCAATGAAGGAAAGATTAGAACATATTGCGAAACTTGATGAGACAAGGAGATTGGCTCAAAAGTAGAACATCAAATTGCAATCTCAAGTAAAATACCTTTTTGACAAAAAGACCAAGGATAGAAAATTTGAAATAAATGACTTGGTATTGATGTGGAATGCCAGATGCCAAGAAAAGGGAAAGCATGGAAAGTTTGAAGCTTGTGGTTAGGTCCTTTTGTTATCAATAGTAAAGGAGGAGAGGATTCTTGCTATTTACAAAATATGTTTGGAGAAGGGCAGGAACTACTAGTGCATGGACAATTTCTGAAACCTTTCTTTTCATGAAAATATTGAAATCATGCACAAAGAGAAATAAGTGTTGCCAGTGCATGGACAACTCTTAAATAATTCTCAAAATACTTTTATTCCATGCACAGTATTTTAGGATGATCAAAAGGGATTAGGATCTTCCAGTACATGGATAGTCCTATGAATCTCTCAACAATAACACAAACTTTTCCATGTACAGTAGTATAGGATTTAAAAAAAAAATGGTCTGCTTCCCAAGAGATCTGAATTCTTGTTATACCCACAAGGGGTATACATCCAAGACAGAGCTGTTGTTGGGACAGGAAAATTTCAAAATTTTCCTATATTCCTACCCACCCCATGTCCAACCAAATCAAAAAATCATGTGCCCAAAATCATAGTAGCAGTGCATGGATTCTATAGGATCACATGATCTTTACCACAAACATTTGTCTCACACATCACACCATATACGATAAGGGGCCTCAGTTCCTTAATTTCGGCAAGACCTCAGTTTCTTTATGCCGATCTATGCTCTATATGAGACAGACTGAAATGAGTATCGACATGAGAATAATGGTGAAAGAGAAGATTTCAAGAACCATCGATGAAGAAAGTGACACCAATGACCTTTCATTGGAGAGAAGAATCCTAGTCACGCTGAGTTAATCAGTAACAAGGACTATTGGCATAAGAAAACACTATCAGAGAATACTCCAAAAACCCCCCCAACAACATAAATCATACTGATGAAGGAATTTGGTAGGACTCTCACCGAATAGCCCATGGAACAGATAGAGCTAGTGGCACATCGGAAAGAAATACACATCAAGGAGAAGAATTATAGTGTCTTTGACATGTTGATGTCTCAGCAACCAAAGGGATTGTTTTGGCATAAGTCACACTGATATGTATGGAGGATAAGAACCATCGGTGAAAGTGAACAAGTTAGAACAAAGCTTACAAGTATTGCCGAACCAATGGTCACAATGATGAAGGATGTCAGTGACACATTGTGAATGATCACTCTGATGAAGGATATAAAAGGGGCATTGAGGAAACAACCATGATCGAGTAGTTTGAAATAAGTCATCCTGATGTCCTATGTTGCTCTGATAATGATAGTAGTTGCACTTATCGATAAGACTCTTGTCGATATTCATATCAGAGACACTTGAGATATCGGAGTGAGATGTTATTCCCATAGTGATAAAGTAAGTCAGACCAATGATAGCCATGCCCATTTCTATATCAGGTAGACCTCTAAATATCTTTCCAATACAAACTTTTATATGTCTTTATAAAAGATGACATTGAGGAGATAAATGAAGGGTCACAGTGATTGATCCACATGTAAACGTTCACTCCATAAGAAGATATTAAATTGCCCTGACATTACAAAAATCATACAGATGAAGGGAGTTATGATGATGTGACATCTCACAATGATCACAAAAATTAATACACTAGAACAATTAATTGCAGACAAGGAAGAAATCCTTTGAAGAGCCATTCAAAATCGCTACAATTAGATTCAAACAAATTTGTCTGAGAGAAGCGCATAAGAGAAAACTTAGAGGAAAGGATAGAGGAGTTTGATCACCACATAACAGGTACATACTTGAAAAACCTCTGTGTGATAGACCAAAGTTTGAATTTACTATCCATAATTGTAATGGACACTCCAACGAAAGGAAAGGGCAAAAAACAGCTGGGTGAAACTAGTAAACCCAAGAAACAAAAAATTGACAAAAGCCATGATGAGAAAATAAAAGATAGGAAATTAAATCAAGACTTAATTAACCAATTGCCTGGATCAACCCCTAAAGCCTGAAGGTCTGCACAACTTAGGACAGAGGTAGAGAAATTAAAAGACAAGTGCAAATACCTTGAAAACATGTGGAATCCAATAAGAGGTTATGAATTGTTTAAATTTCATTACAATAGAAGGTTCAGGGATTTCCTAGTGTCTAACCCATGGCACTCAAATTTAGGCAAATTGGTTGTTCCTGATGTGTTTCTGAATGCAAAACTCCTCAAACTCCTAGCTAAACATTATAATCCAAGCCTCAAGGCCATATGCAACTCGCAAGGGGAGCCTGTTATACATTTGTCTAAGAATGCCATTTGTGAAGTATTTGACCTAGATGATTTGTGTACTATTCCCATAATTTATGAAGATTTGGACAAAGAATATTGGAGGATGGACACCACATATAATGGATGGAGATTACCTCTTCATAGGTCTAAGGCAAAAGGAGAAATGGTGCTTCTTAATGATAATGATGGACCTCCATTCCATGTGTCATTATTTGAACCATATATATAGTACACTTATTATTTTGTGGGCCAAGTCCTAGGGTCAGAGGTTCCTAATTTTATGACAATTACTTTAATGGTGATAGCCACAAACATCCAGTGTCATAATGCTAGGCAGTTTGATTATGCTGCCTATGTTTTTGGAAGAATTGATTCTGGTTTAACTACAATCAAGAACAATTCCCCATCAGTCTCTTTTGAGCACTACTCACTCCTCATGCACATGGTGCTTTATTATGGCTAGGAAATAGGATTATGGCCAAGTGAATTTAGATTTACTCAAATGGACCATAGGGGACAAAAGTCACCTGTACAAATGTGGATGAGGATATGGGACAACAGGTATGCCCATTCTAGTTATATTCATTTTGAAGAATACTGTGTAAAAGTGTTGTATAGATATCTCAATCATCCTTGTGAATATTCACTATCAAATGAAATAAAGAGGTTTCTCATACTTAAAGATTTTGGTGGTCCTCCTACTATTACCCACAACTGGGGAGACTGGTATTGTTTTGAGGATGCTACCATGATCAGAATTTATGGTTTTGAAGACACCTTGTTTATATTGCCCAAGATAGTTCCTAACAAAATTACGTACTTAGAGATAGTCAGGAAAATGAACTGCTCTAATATTATGAACTTGAGCTCCTATGACAAGCAATCCTTCATGTCTAGTACTATGTGCTTTGGTGGTGCAGTGCACCTAGAGTAATCATTAAGTCTAATTTTTAAAAATTTGTTTGTTAGGGTAAAATGGAGTTTTTAAAAATGTAATAAAGCCTTCAAAAGGCATAAGTCAAGTAGTGGAGATTGAAAACAGTCTTTCTCTTTACTGGTTTGTTGTTTACTAAGTTATGACAGTCTAAAATTAGAAAAACAAAATAGTCTTTTTTGAAAAAGCAGTCAGTGTGAGGCTATTTTTAGCCTTTTCCCATGTTTGGGAAGGAAAGAAAAAAAAGGAATTCATGGTGAGCATATAGGAGAGACGTCTCTCATGATAATGCATTGTAATTTGGATGAAGTTCAAGAGAAGGAAATGAAGAAAATATAGTTTGCTGTCCCTTATCTCTATTTTTCTTTTTTCCTGCAATTTTGTTGTTGCAAACCATACCACAAACTTGTACAAAATATTTATGCCATGAAATAAATTGGATGTGATAGAGGGGTGTGATAACTATCCAATTCCATTGATTTGAGGTCATTTCATTTATTTTTGAGAAATTTATTGAGATTTTACCAAAACTGTCCTAGTTTTTGTGGTTTTCTGTAGTTGCAGCAAGTTTTTTTGGCTCTTGTACGGTCTGTACTACCTTTGAAATGGTTTGAAACCAATTGCATGTTAAATTTTGTTGAATCCTCTTTCAAATGGCATTAGTTATAGGAGATGTCATCAAGTTTTGTTGAAGTTATAGTGATTTTGGTGAAAACTATCCAAAACCCAGCTAGGGCTGGCAGCAAACATTAAAAATGGGATAACTTTTTTTTGAACCATTGAAAAACACCCAAATCTTGACCAAAAGTCTATTTTGATCTATATTTTAGTTTTTCTTTGGTTTTGTGAAGTTTCATGCATGCATTTAAGAGATTTATTAACCAGTCCATAGGAGGAAACTAGAAAAAAAAATAGTGATTTTCTCTCTTTCTGCTACTAAATCTCTTAACCCACGTTGGAAAAACTTGATCCATGGCTTGAAAAATGTTTATTGATGTTTTTGGTGGGTATGTAGACATAGAGAAAGGCTTACATTGGTTTTTTCAAGCTTGGTTTGTTTCCTTTATAGACTGCCCCATTAGAACAGTGAAGAGAATCTTACAAGAAAATAGTGTCTTTTGATCCTTTTGATGTTGGTTGCCTAAAACCCATGTGGGTTTTCCCAAGTAACCACTACTGTCTCATGCTCCCTAGGTTCATTCAAGTCATGTTGTTCCTAGTTTTAGAACAAGGTCTTGAAGTCCTTTTATCATGTAACAAGGTGTTGTGTGTGAAGGAACAGATTAGTGTGTTAAAGATCAATATGCCCTACCAATTGAAGTTGGATTTTGGGACTCACTCATTGGTTTTAGATCTACCTCTGCATTAAATTGGTATCAGAGCATAGTTAGTAGGCCTGTGAAGTGTTGAGTTGAAGAGGTAGTTTGTCAAGATGCCTCCAAGAGTGAGAAACATGGCTCAAGAGATGAATGAGTTGAAGGAGAAGCATGCTAGAGAGTTGAGGGAGCCGAAGGAAAGAATGGCTACCCTAGAATAAAATCAGAGAAGAGGAGTGGATATAGGTGAAGAGATTGAGTCTGAGGAAGAAGAAGAAGCTAAGTATGAATATGTGGAAGAAGAGTTAGACCCTGAGGATCAGAGGATGGCAAAGTTATTGAGGGCAGTAAAAGAAGACAAGCACAAGATGAAGATAGATGTGCCAAAGTATGGAGGAAGCCTGGATGATGAAGAGTTGTTAGATTGAGTTGCAACATTAGACAACCACTTTGAGTGTGAAGAAGTTCATGAGGATCAGAAAGTGAAGATTACAAAGACCAAGCTAACTGGTCATGCTTTGTTATGGTGGGATTATCAGCAGATAGAGAGAAGAAAGAAAGGAAATTCAAAGATTGTCTTATGGGACAAGATGGTGGCTAAGATCAAAGGTAAGTTCTTGCCTAAAGATTATGAAGTTCAAATGTTTAAGAAGCTTCAAGGTTTAAGGAAAAAAGAAATGGATGTTAAGTCATTTATTGAAGAGTTTTATAAGCTGAGTATAAGGTCTGGTCAAAATGAAACTGAAGTGCAAAAGGTTGCTAGGTATATTGGTGGTTTGAGATTTAACATGCAGGATGAACTAGTGTTGGCAAATCCAAGGAGTCTTGAAGATTCTTATCAGATGGTATTTAGAGTGGAAGAGAAGCTGAAAAGGAGACAAGATAAGTTAGCTAGAGGCAGAGGATCTTTCAACACAAAGCAAGTTAGTGAAAGTCAAGAAGACATGAACAAGGCACAAGGACAAGGTGCTGATTTTAAACAAGGACAGAGTGCAGATTTTAGAGGTAGAGGTAGATGAAGATTTGGTGGTGGAAGAAGTACAAATACCTTTGTAGGTAAGTGTTATAATTATCAAGAGTTTGGGCACCCAGCATATAAGTGTCCCAAGAAACAAAATTTTTCAAGTGATGGTGAGAGGAAGAGTGAGAGAAGGACTCAATTAGTCCAAGAAGAAGAGTGTGGTAGTTCTAGTTACACAAGGTGTGATGCTGAAGTAGGAGAAGCATTGATGCTGAGAGAAAGAGCACTACTAAAGACCTCCAGGGAGAAGGAACTGATTCAAAGGAGAGCATTGTTTAGAACAAATTGCAAAAGAAAGAACAAGGTATGTAAAGTTATAGTGGATTCTGGTTATACTGACAATATGGTGTCAAGTGAGATGGTGGACAAACTGAAGTTAAAGAAAGTTCCTAGGGAAGTTCCCTACAAAATTTCTTGGGTGAGTGATCATCAGTCCATTTTAGTGGCTCAGCAAACATTAGTTGAGTTCAAGATTGGAGCATATGAGGATAGAGTACTTTGTGACATCCTACCAATGGATTATTGTCATGTGATATTGGGAAGACCATGGCAATTTTATAGGTTTGCAGTCTATGATGGAAGAGCTAATACCTTCACTATTAAGAAGGATGTGAAGACTTTTGTGCTACTACCACTAGAGGAGTAGTCAAGAGTAGCAAATATGATTATGTTTGGCAAGACGGAGCCAGTGATGTTTGAGGAGAGTGAAGACAAGGAGTGTCCAGCCTTTTCAAGGCATGAAGTTGTTGAAACAACAAAGAGCAAATGTGAAGATGATTTGCAGCCAGTTGTGAGGAGAAATATATTCATGTGGAAGAAGGAAGTGACTGAAAATTTGAAGTGTAAGAGTGAAGAGCCTGTGGAGAGGCAAGAAGTGAGTGAAGGAGTCTTAGTAGGGACAATCATGTGCCCTGTAGTGATGAGTAGAGATAAGAAACAACCAAGTGAAGTTGGTGCAGTAGTTTTCAAGGTTGATAAGATAGTAAACAAGTTGAATAAGGGCTTGACAAAGGTTGCAAAAGGTAATGTGACAGTGAATAGGGGAAAGACAGTTGCGAGAAGCATAGTTGTTGATGAAGGTGACAAGGTCAGAGGACCAAGAGTGGGATAGTCCACAAAGAGTGCACATGATCAAACAATAAGAAATATTAGAAAGCATGCCATAGATAGTGAAGGATCCAATCCAAAAGAACTTGATAAAGACAAGCATGGAGCAATGAAGGACAATTTGGATGAATATTTCCAAGGGACTCGGAAAAGTTTCAAGTTAGGGTGTATGGTGCAGTGCACCTAGAGTAATCATTAAGTCTAATTTTTGAAAATTTGTTTGTTAAGGGTAAAATGGAGTTTTTTTAAAATGTAATAAATCCTTCAAAAGGAATAATTCAAGTAGTGGAGATTGAAAATAGTATTTCTCTTTAGTGGTCTGTTGTTTACTAAGTTATGACAGTCTAAAATGAGAAAAAAAAAGTCTTTTTTGAAAAGTAGTCAGTGTGAGGCTATTTTTAGCCTTTTCCCATGCTTGGGAAGGAAAGAAAAGAAGGAATTCATGGTGAGAATATAGGAGAGACCTCTCTCATGATAATGCATTGTAATTTGGATGAAGTTAAAGAGAAGGAAATGAAGAAAATATAGTTTGTTGTCCCTTATCTCTATTTTTCTTTTTTCCTGCAATTTTTTTGTTGCAGACCATACCACGAAATTGTATGGAATATTTATGCATTTAAATCAATTGGATGTGATATAGGGGTGAGATAAATATCCAATTCCATTGGTTTGAGGTCATTTCATTCATTTGTGAGAAAGTTATTGAGATTTTGCCAAAATTGTCCTAGTTCTTGTGGTTTTATGTAGTTGCAGCAAGTTTTTTTGGCTCTTATACGGCCTGTACTACCTTTGTAATGGTTTGAAACTAGTTGCAAGTTAAATTTTATTCAATCCTATTTCAAATGGTGTTGGTTTTAGGAGATTTCATCAATTTTTGTTGAAGTTATAGTGATTTTGTTGAAAACTGTCCAAAACCCAGCTAAGGCTGGTAGCAGACATTAAAAATGGGATAAATTTTTTTTGAACCATTGAAAAATGCCCAAATCTTGACCAAAATTATGTTTTGATATATATTTTAGTTTTTCTTTGGTTTTTTGAAGTTTCCTGCATGTGTTTGAGAGATTTCTTAACCAATCCATAGGAGGAAACTAGAAAAAAATAGTGATTTTCTCTTTTTGCTATTAAATCTCTTAACCCACATTGGAAAAACTTGATCCATGGCTTGAAAAATGTTTATTGATGTTTTTGGTGGGTGTACAGACCTAGAGAAAGGCTTACTTTGGTTGTTTCAAGCTTGGTTTGTTTCCTTTATAGACTACCCCATTAGAACAGTGAAGAGAATCTTACAAGAAAATAATGTCTTTTGATCATTTTGATGTTGGTTACCTAAAATCCACATGGGTTTTCCCAAGTAACCACTGCTATCTCATGCTCCCTATGTTCACTCAAGTCATGTTGTCCCCGGTTGTAGAACAAGGTCTTGAAGTCCTTTTATCATGTAACAAGGTATTGTGTGTGAAGGAGCAGATTAGTGTGAAAAAGATCAATATGCCCTGCTAATTGAAGTTGGATTTTGGGACCATCACTCATTGGTTTTAGATCTACCTCTGCATCATTTGGAGATTTTACTATGGTATCTAAAGAGGGTTATGGTCTCATTATGGATAAACTAATGCATTATAACATGAGATGTGCAGAGGCAAGAAAAGGATTTGATCTTGAGGGTTTCATTGATCTTGCTAGGATGAAACAAAACCTCAGTGGATATACACATGTCCCATATCCACATGATGACATTATTAGGAATATGGAAGAAACTGAAGTTGAATTAGTGATTGAGAAATATAATAGAGAATTAGATGAGAAGAGGAAACAACTTACAGAGATAGAGTTGTTGTCCTCTGGTGATGAGGGATCTGCATGAGAAGAAGAGTCACGTGAACAAACAACTAGAATATCTAAACAAAGAATGGAATGTTATTAGTCTCCTGATGAAAAGCATGATGAAGAGGGGCCTAATGATGAGGATCCAATACAAGTAGCATATGATTCTTTTATTGTTGATGATCAATTTATTCATTCTAAAGAATTTAAATCATTTTTGTATAAATACAAGGGTAAAGAGATCGGGGAATTAGTTGATAATGTCATAGCTGACAATGAAAGACAATTAATTGATATGTTAAAAACAATAGTGGACAGTGAATTGCAAGCTATGAATCCTAGTAGAGGTAAACAACTGCTCAGAGAAGCAGGCATTATGATTTTTCCTGGACTTGATTTAAATTCTACTTTGGTGTTTGATAGTTTTTTGCATAATACTGATGACAAATATAATCTCACTCCTAAGGGTGTCACATAAGTGTATATAGGCACCAAATATAACAACGATGAAAATTCACTAATGATATGGACCTTGTACCTGCCTCATAAGAAGACAACCATTATAGATACAGAAAAGGCTTTTGGGCATGTCATGACTTTGAAGGCAGGGGAAATTGATCCTTTGATTACTGCAGAAATTGGCATAAATGTTGCAAAGTTGAACAAAGTACAGGCTTAGATGCTGATCAAAGAATGGGATACATATAAATTGAGTTGTGAGAGATTAATAAAAGAAAATGATTTCTTAAAAGATAATGTTAAGAATAGCTTCGGAGGGTCACTAAAAAGGTTAACTCTAGGAGAAAGCTTGTAAAGCGCCCAAACACCATCTATTGATTAGATAGCTCAGGTCTAGATTGACACACTTGTAATAGTGCTCCAGAATAGGCATGTTAACATGATGCATTGGATGAAAAAATTTTGGGATGTTTATTCTGAAAACTAAAAAGTGATCCAAGACCATGAGAGGCTCAACAATAGGCTGCAGGAGAGACTCCATGAGATACACAGCAAGGATGTTTCTGACACTACATGTATTACTAGTGCAAAAGACTTGATTGAATAGCATCAAAAATATTATGACCAACTTAAGAATGATGCCAAAGAATGTATTAAGGCTTCAAAAGCAGGAGTGGGCATGTTGTTCAGAAACAATAAAGAACTGAAGAACACAGATGAATGGAGTAAAGACTATCAAGTGATTTTGGATGAAGCCTTAGGAGCTCTCAAGGAGAAAGACTCTACATCTGGGGAACCCTGCAAGCATCTGGAAAAGACGATAACGATGGACGTGATCACAAGAAATGCCATTGAGTTTACTGATACACACTGCGGCTAAGAGTACTTGGATCACATCGCTCAAATATACTTGTGGTTGAATAGAGCTTAAGCATTGTTATCTTTATTGTTGTTATGTTAATCATGTTAATTCCCAAAAGACATTTTGAAGATTTATGTCTCTTCATAAGTATTTCTCAATAAGTTGAACATATGATGCTGAAAATCCATCAGCAGTAGGAGATAATATAGAAAGTTTACAATATTTTAAAAGACCAGGTTGTAAGTTTTACATTTAAGAAGTTAATAGAAGATCTCTGATTCTGTGGACTTATACTGGCATCAATTATTTGTTGAAAATTATTCAGTTATTTGGTTGTCTCTAGTTCTGCATTTCCTTGTTA
Organism: Cunninghamia lanceolata; assembly: GCA_027924645.1. Classification (NCBI taxonomy): domain Eukaryota; kingdom Viridiplantae; phylum Streptophyta; class Pinopsida; order Cupressales; family Cupressaceae; genus Cunninghamia; species Cunninghamia lanceolata. The sequence goes on along the minus strand of BSBN01000165.1, from coordinate 2,578,306 downwards.
TTCAAATTGATATATCAAGTATATATTTAATTTGTCAATACACATTTGCTGTACTTGTGTGATTTGATTAATTAGTTTCCCTAAAGGAATTAAAATCCTTCTGATCAGTCACAGTAATCTGGGAGTGTTAATCTGGATCATTAAGTAGAACCATATAATTAGGATTGTCATTCTATCTCCAAGTTGATATTATCTGTTATTCTTGTATATCTCATTCAATTGGTTCCTTCAAGAAAGGATTAAATTTCCTTCTAGTGAATAACAAGAAATCTGATTTTGTCTATTAGATTATTAAGAAGAGTCTGACAGTCATTTCCGTGCACGTTTATACAAGTTACAAACTAAAGTATTGTACCAAACAGTTAGAGTTATTGCCCACTATCAGCCACTAGTCTTTTGTCTTCCATTTGACTCTGTTTACCCAACAAGGCACTGGTCTTATTTCAATTCATCATTTAATTTTATCCAAAATCCATTCATTAGTTAAGCATAGTTGTAAGATTTACCTTGATATTGCTTATACAATTTATACCAATCATCTATCAGATATTAGATATAGAATTAGTTAGCAAGCTTTCATCTAGTCTACACCATTTTCCACTATAGGTAGATCCATTAACTTAGTCAAAACACTTACACTTGATCTGCTTTAATTTTTAAGGTACACCTACCTAGGTATAGCAGTGCCTAAAGTGCAGGGAGTCATCAAACCCTAAAGGTTAACTTCGTCGTGTTAGTTCAAAAATGTTTCCAATTTGACCATAGAGTCTGGCATCCTCTTAGGATTTGCAAACTACATTTTTTAGACCTAACATGACTATCCAAGTCACCTGTCCAATCTGCATCAACAAAACCCTGTATGTCCAAAGATTTATCAGCACTATCAGTACTAGAATAAACCAAACAATGGTCAGGAGTACCTGCAAGATATTTAAATACCATCTTCGCATAGTTCCAATGCTATCTACCAGGGTTAGACATAAATCTTCTCAAAACTCCCACTACTTGGGCAATATCTGGTCTAGTGCAAAGCATTGCATACATCAAACTCCCTACAACACTAGCATATGGCACATTAGACATATCCTCAAGATCATCATTAGTCTTTGGATACATATCTAATAAAATCTTAGTACTAATGGGTAAAGGAACTCTAACTAGGTTACAGTCCTGCAAACTAAACCTCTACACAATACTATTCACATACTTACTTTGTGACAACCAAAGCTTTCTATTAACTCTTTCCCTCCTAATGTCCATTCCCAAAATATACCTTACAGCACCAAGATCCTTCATCTCAAATGCACCTAAAAGTTGGGCTTTAAGCTCACTGACCATACCCTTAGTATTGCTGAAAAATAACATGTCATCAACATAAAAAACAATAACCAGTATAGAATCATCAACTAAATGAATGTAAACACAATGATCCTCCTCGCTTCTAACAAAACCCAATTTCAAAACAAATGAATCAAACTTTTGATACCACATTTTGGGGGACTGTTTCAAACCATAGAGAAACCTCTTTACCCTATAAACCCAATGTTCTTTTCCTTTTACCTCAAAACCTATAGGGTATTGCATATAAATTTCTTCTTCAAGATCTCCATGCAAGAACGTAGTCTTAACATCCATTTGCTCAATCTCCCAATCATAAGCTATAGCAATGGATAAGAGAAATCTAATAGAAATCAATTTAGCTATAGGAGAGAATATTTCACCAAAATCAACTCCCTCTCTCTAGGAGTAGCCCTTGGCTACCGGTCTAGCCTTGTACTTCTCCAATGACCTATCTGCTCCAAACTTCTTCTTGAAGACCCACTTACATCCTATGGCCTTTCTTCCTTTGGGCAAACAAACAAGATCCTAGGTGTTAGAAGAGTCTAAAGCCATCATCTCCTCTTGCATGGCTAGCTGCCAAGACTCACTATCATCTATAGAAATAGCTTCCCTGTAGGATCTAGGTTCATTGTTAGTACTCAATAAAGCATATACACAATGGAAATCTAGTGAGCTACACCTGTCAACTAGATTTCGTTGTCTTGTGGATCTCCTCAAGGGTGGAGTAAGAGACTCTACTCATTCTTTTGCATGATCATCTATACCAACTTGTTCTGTCACAACAGATTCATCTTCATCAAAACTACTTGAATCTTCTTCTTCTTCTTCACCCCCCAATCCATCATTTTGTCCTTCCTGAGGTGCATCTTACTGCTCTAACTCAAAGTGCACTCTCTTTACCTTTTCATCTTTTTCGTTTGGTTGCTCAGGTTTATAAATAGCTCTAAGTTCCCTGAAAATTACATCTCTAGAAAAGATAATCTTGTGGGCTAGTGGATTCCAAAGCTTATAACCTTTCACATTATCACCATATCCAATGAATGTACACTTTTCAGCCTTTGGATCCAACTTAGATCACTTTTCCTTAGGCACATGAACAAAAGCCTCACAACCAAAAACCCTTAAATGTGAAACAGAAGGTTTCTTACCTATCCACACTTCATAAGGTGTCAAATCAAAATCCTTACAAGGAGATCTATTTATCAAGTAGCAAGTAGTACACACAACCTTTGCCCAAAAGCATACTTTTGGCCCTTTCCATAATTGTTCAGTTCATCCTTTCTATAACACCATTCTACTGTGGTGTATACGGAGTTGTCTTTTGTCTAATTATACCTACATGCTTGCAAAACTTATCATATTCCTTAGAGTAATATTCCCCTCCATTGTTAGATCTTAATATTTTTATCTTTAAACCTGATTGGTTCTCTACTAAGACTTTGAATTCCTTAAACTTAGTGAAAACTTCAGATTTATGGTTCATAAAATAAATCCATGTAAATCTAGATACATCATCAATGAAGGTTACAAAATAATGAGATTTTCCAATAGATCCATTATCCATAGGTCCAAACACATCCATATGAATAATTTCTAACTTCTCTTTTGCTCTATTGCTTCTTGAAGGAAATGATTTTCTGTTTTGTTTACCAAACACACAATGCTCACAGAAATCAAAGTTCTCATCAGAATAAGAGAAACCGTCCAACAAATTTTTATTCTTAATAGTTTTCAATACATTATTTCTTGTGCGGCCCAATCTACGGTGCCGCAACATACATGTATTTTCAATAGTGGCCTTAGATACATAAGAGGCATTACAAACTGTAGTGGCTTCAAACTTAAACAAGTTCCTAAATCTCTTCCCTTTTGCTACCACCAAGTTCCCTCTCACCAATCTGCATCCATGCTTGTCAAATGTCACATGCATTCCCAAATCATTCAACTTCAACACTGAAATCAGATTACTAGCTAATCCAAGAACATACAAAACACCAGGGAAGGTTTTAATCCTCCCATCACTGAAACACAACAATACCTTTCCTTTCCTAACAATTGGATATGTAGAGTTGTCACCAAGGTAGATATTACCTCCATCATATTCTTCATATGAGGAGAACCATTCCTTATGCGGGGTCATATGAAATGAGCATCCTGAGTCAATCAACCAGTGATCATTATAAACAAGATTACATGCAGAAAGTAAAACTTCTTCACCTGCATTCGAGGACTTATCTGAAGCACTCTCCCACTATTTCTTGGGATTTCTACACTCCTTCACATGTCCCCTTTTACTGTAGTTCCAACACTTAACTCTATTCTTTTTACCAGGAGTCTTAGACCAACCCTTGGACTTGTCCTTATCCCCTTTCTAATCTCCTTTAGGTCCCCTTTCCTTAGACTTTCCCCTGACACTGAGAGCATCCCCTAAACTATTTGAACTCTTCTTCCTCAATTCTTGTGATAGTAGCGTTGAAACAAGAGCATCCAACTTCAGATCCACAAGGTTAGTAGTGATAGCAAGGATAACATTCTCCCAAGACTCAGGTAAAGAACATAGAAGTAAGATACATTTATCTTCCTCACTAACATCAACATCTATTGAATCAAGCTGACTTACTAACAAATTAAAAGAATTTAAATGCTCTGCAACTGATTCACCTTCTCGCATTTTCATGGAAAATAATTTTCTTTTTAAATACAATTTATTTACCATACTCTTGGCTTGATAGATCTCACCCAACCATTTCCACAACTTGTATGCAGTCTCTTCCTTTGTAACATTCAATATTACAGAGTCTGAAAGACACAACTGGATGGTTCCCCATGCCTTCTTATCTAGTCTATCCTACTCATCTTGAGAGACATCGTCAGGTTTCTTCTCTTTTTGGACAGCCAACCATTGGTTTCTTTCTTCCAACAAATCTTCCATTTTCAACTTCCACAACTCATACCCTGTTTCGTTGAACTTCTCAATGTCCATTCAAGAGGTTGATGCAATAGTGGATGTAGCCATAATAACAACACAAGATCTGCAAAAACAAATACAACTAAATCTCCCACTGCAGCTACAGCTTCCACACTACCACCCAAGAGTCAAAGCTGGCCAGACTCTGATACCAAATGTTAGAAATGAAAGCAACACTACTTCAATGGAAATCTAATTTGAATAAATTTCAGCAAACTTTAACTCTGTGTTATTAATGGAGATTGTAACAAAACATAAACCCACAATACAAAAATATACCAAAAGTAGAATGATGCACATAACACAAGTGTTTAACATGGAGAAAACCCTTGCGGGTAAAAAACTCCATCAAGAAAAGAAGCCAAGTTGTATTATCTTCACAAAAGGAGATTACAAATGCATTCACTTCCTCTATCCTTCAACCTTCACTCTAGCAAAACCTGGGTACCTGTAAATTTTTATATGCACCTCATCTACTATGCTATGGTTTTTATAGAATTTACACAACATCAAGACATTAAATGACTTCTTACAAGCCCATAACACTTGTCAAGAGTCAACAATACAACCTTGGGCGTCCATGGCCAAGAATAGGCTCTTACAAGGTCATAAATGTTGTCATACATGCATCCTACACTTGGGAAAAAGTACCCATGCAAGCTTGAATGCCTTGGGGCTAAAAATAGTTACTTACAACATCTTATGACGTGTCATATGCTATTATTAGTGGCATAGATTCTTATGACAACTTACAGTTGTCATAGAATCTCTTACACCTTCTTACAACATCTATGACATAAGTCATAACACTAAAAATAGATTATTCCTCCACATGTACACCCCACTTTGACTAATTACCATTTACCATAGTAAATGACATCCCGTAACTACCGTCAGTAACTCTGGGACTTACCATGTAGTAACTCTGTAATTACCATGGACAATAAATAATTTTTACCACTACCAGTGAAAGTTGTACATCCCTTATGGGTAATTACAAATTACAAATAATAAATGGAATAAATACAATATTAGGATTTACAAGGTTAATGGCACCTTATCCCAACACTCCTGCATCAGACATCCAGGGTTATTGAAAAAGTGAGTCCCTCACTTTGCTGAGGCTAAGGGAGAACCAAGACGGTCCACCTCAACCTGAGAAATCCATGATGAATCTTCTTCCAATCTACCTTTCCACTTCACAAGGTATTCTTTGTATTGTCTTCCTCTGGTGCTGCGTCCAACTCTGTTGTCCAAAATGTCCTCTATCTGTTCCAATGCTTTGTGTGGTAATTACTTCTTCTAGTCTTCGTCCATGCTGTCACTAAACTCTGCTTCATGATATTGATAAAGATCTGCAATATTGAAAATAGGTGAAATACCTAATGTCTCTAGTAACTCTACTTCATATGCATTTCCTGAATCAAATTTCCTAAGTATCCTACAAGGTCCAAACTTTTTCATCTTCATCTTGTTATATGTCCCAACTAGAAATATTTCTTTTCTCAAGTACACCATTACTTCATCTCCAACTTCAAATTACTTATGCCTTCTCTTGTCATCAGCATTCTCTTTGTACTTATTGTTCATATCCTCCAAATGTTTCTTCACTTGATTATGTACTGTCTCCATATGGTCTGCAAATTCTTCTGCTTCTACACTCCTCTTTTCCTCTATACTGATATCTCTTAATTCTACAACTCCTCTAGGATTCACTCCAATAACAATCTCAAAAAGTGTTCTTCTGGTACTCCTATTTACTAAATTATTGTATGCAAACTCTGCTTGTGAAAGGATCAAATCCCAACATCTGACTTTGTCTCCAACCAAATATCTCAACAAGTTTCCCAAACTCCTATTCACTACCTCTATCTGTCCATCTATCTGTGGATGAAAAGTAGAACTGAACTTCAAATTTGTCTTCATCTTCTTCCAAAGTGTCCTCTAAAAATATCCAACAAACTTTGTATCTCTGTCTGAAACTATACTCTTAGGTAATCCATGCAATCTTACAATCTCTTTGAAAAATAGGTCAGCTACATGCACTGCATCAGTTGTCTTCTTACAAGGTATGAAATGAGCCATCTTTGAAAACCTGTCAACCACTACAAATATTGAATCATGTCCTCTCTATGTCTTAGGCAATCCCATTACAAAATCCATGCTTATGTCATCCCAAGGTCTCTCCGGTACTGTCAAAGGTTTATAAAATCTAGTGTTCTGACTACTCCCTTTTGCAACTTGACAAACTCTACAACTCTGCACAAATTTCCAAACATCCTTATGTATCTGAGGCCAAAACTAATTTTTAGCTACCAAAGCCACTGTCTTATCAATGCCAAAGTGTCCTGCCAATCCACCATTATGCTTCTCCTTGATCAAATTATCCCTCATTGAACTTCTAGGTATGCACAACTAAATTCCTTTGAATAACATATCTTCTTAAATGAAATAGTTCAACCACTTACTTCTATCTGTCACAACAAGTTCCTTACATGCTTTCCAAGGTTCTGTAAAATCAGTGTCTCCCTCATACATGTTCTTCAATTCATCAAAACCCAAAACTTCAACTCTCATCTCTGTCAACAAGTTTCTTCTTCTACTCAAGGCATCAACAACTTTGTTTGATTTACAACTCCTATGCTTCAATACAAAGTTATAACTCTACATGAACTCTACCCATCTCATATGTCTCTAATTTAACTTACCTTGACTATTCAAATATTACAAAGCTTGATGATCTGTATACAACACAAACTCCTTAGGCAACAAGTAATGTCTCCACTTCTTCAAAGCTTGAATTATGACATAGAACTCCTGATCATAAACTGAATATTTTTTCCTTACATCATTCAACTTTTCACTGAAATATGCTATAGGTCTATCTTCTTGACTTAACACTACTCCTATTGCATTTCCACTTACATCACAATTTACCTTCTGCTTCAACAACTCAAAAGTTTTATCTGCTCCTGATGTCCACTTGAAATATTTTCTGTCACCTCTCATTGTCTCTGTCATAGGGTTACAAACTGAACTGAAATTTCTGATGAACTTCCGGTAGAAACTAGCCAATCCATGAAATGATCTAACCTCTCCAATGCTCTCTGGTGTAGGCCATTCAATAATTACTCACTTTCTCAGGATCCATCTTCAATCCTTCCATAGAAATCACAATTCCCAAATATACTAACTCTTCCTTCCTAAAACTATACTTCTTTATGTTTATCAACAATTTCTCTTCTCTCAACCTCTGCAAAACTTGTCTAATATGCCACAAATATTCTTCTTTTGTCTTACTAAAAAATCATAATATCATCCAAGTTTACAATCACAAACTCGCCCAAGAATTTCTTCAGAACTTCATTCATAAATCTCATGAAAGTACTCAGTGCATTTGTCAATCCAAAAGGCATCGCTAACCACTCATACAATCCTTCATTTGTCTTAAAAGTAGTCTTCCATTCATCTCCCTCTTTGATTCTAATATGATGGTATCCACTCTTCAAGTCTATCTTTGTTAAATATTTTGCTCCACTTAAACAATCCATGATATCATCCATCCTAGGTAAAGGAAATCTATACTTAACTATGATCTTGTTTATTTCTCTAGAATTAGTACACATTCTTCATTCTCCATCCTTCTTCAGTTCATGCACTGCAGGTACTACACAAGGACTCAAACTTTCTCTGATCAAACCTTTCCTCAACAATTCTTATATTTGTCTATTTAATTCTTCATTCTCTGTTGGTGTCATCTAGTGTGCTACTTTGTTAGGCAAACTTGCTCCAGGAATAAGATCCATGTGATGACTGATACTCCTTATAGGTGGTAATCCATCAGGTACATTGTTTGATATGATGTCTTCATACTCTTTTAGAAACTCTCTTATCTCTTTTGGTTCAGTTTCTTTCTTCACTGCTTTAGGTGTTTTAGGAATCAAGGCATAACACATACTTTCCTACTTCAAACCATCTAAAAATTTCCTTCCATCTACCAAACAGATTCTAGCATTCCCACAAACCACATTTTTAGGATCATCATCTAAAGGAATCAAAGTAATTCTTTTCCCATTTGCTGTTATAGTATATGTATTCTTTCTTCCATTATGTATAGCTTTCCTATCATACTGCCAAGGTCTACCCAACAAGATATGACAAACATCCATAGGCATAATATCACACAAGACTTCATCATGATAACATCCAATATGAAATTTCACTAAACATTGTGTTAGGAACCTATGTTTAACCCTTCTCTTTACTTTTTTAGTATATTGTTGTTGGACACATATGATTTGTAAGTCATCCCATGAGTATATTTTATTATCCCACATTCATGGGGAGTAATAGTTCTTTAGATTAGACTTAGTATATAAGTACGTGTTGAGGCCAATGAAGGCATCCATGAGTTTATTATATTAAGCTTGCTCAAAGGAGGTTGCCCCATCGAAGTGGCCTCCAATCAATAAATTCCTTCTATGTTCTACTATTTCTGTTATTTCATGTATTTTCATTATTTTGTTACAGGAGGTTCCTCTCATCTGGTATCAGAGTGCTTTCTTGGGCTCGCTGGGCAAAATTTCTACTAAATTTTTTTCGCAGTGGCCTCCAGGCACTATGATTATTGTAGTAGTTCTTTTTTTCTTTGCATTTGTATTGTTCATTTCAATTGCAAGTTTGGATTGGGGAATAATCCCTATCCTCTTAACTATGGGAAGTGCCTGGGCATAGCCCTAAAACTCATTGTGAGGAGTACCACAGGAACCCTGAAGTAGCTGGCCCATTGAGAGGACCTGCTAGTGAAAAGGGCAATAGCCCCTACCTGATTGACTAGTTCCCATTCGTGAGGTAAACCAAAAGCTATCGTTTGTGGAAAAGCGGTTATCAGTTTTACCTGAGCCGTGGAGTGAGGGGTATTGCCCCAATACACAAGCCATTAGATAGCATTGGTAGCTGAGTGAATCCCCTGAACCTTTAGGAAGCCAAACATACCTAGGGCCCATATCTATTTCTAGCTGATAAATTATAGATTGCATCTGTCTAGAGCCGTTATAGATCTCATTACAGATCGTTTCCAAAAAAAATCTTTTTTTTTGCCATATCTTCCTTTCTTTAGCTTCATTTCCCCTGAAAATTCACTAGAACCCTTGAAATTCCATTATGCATATTTCCTTCCTTGAGGACCCTATCCCAAATTCCACTTATCAAAGCCAAAAATCCCACATTTGTCTATTTTTAGGGTTTGCCATAACTTCTTCGATTCTCACCCAATCGCCTTCAAATTTTGCCACAGTGTTCATTTCCTATTTCTACTCCTTTGTCTCTCTTGGACAAATTTTCCCATTCTTTCACCCCGCTTCTAAAATCCCCATTTTTTGCTTCCCTGTCCCTCAGAAAGTGTCCAAAACCTAGTCAAACCTCAATTACCCATCAGAGTTTTTCCCAAATCTAAATTTTCCTTTACTAAAAAAGTTTTTGTTTTTGTTTGTCTACCCATTCCCAAAAAAAATCCTGGTTATAGTTGTGGCCCATGCAGGAGCAAAAAATATGGAGGATGAACTTGCAACCCTTAAGACCAAACTCCAAGATCTGGATGAAAAAATTCTCATCCTCAATCTTCAGCATTCAACCATGAACAATAGACGGCAGCCAGAGTCTTCTGCAGACACTGGGTTCTCTTCTTCCAGCAATTTTTGTGGGCCGAAGCTTGATTTTCCTTGCTTCAACAGTGATGATTTGACTGGATGGATATACCAAGTAGAACAATATTTCAGTCTGCATAATACTTTTGATGTCAACAAAGTCCCACTTGCATCCTTTCATTTGGAACATGAAGCCCTTCAATAGTTTCGTTGCTACATCAAGGCTCATGAAGAGCCAAAATGGACAGAATTTTGCAAACTCATTTTGTAATGATTTGGCCCTAGTGCTTTTGATGACTTCACAGGAGCACTCACTAAACTTTGCCAAACTGGCACTATGAGAGAATATCAGATAGAATTTGAGAAATTGGCCAATCACATAGAGGGATTGTCTGATGAATTCTTTAGGAGTTTTTTTGTTAGTGGTCTAAAGGATGCAATCCGATCTGAGGTTAAAATGTTTCATCCCAGCACAATGATGGAAGCCCTAGGGTTGGCTAAGTTGGCAGAGGACAAGATCACAACTCAACAATGCTCCAAATCCACTTTTGTACCATTTAGAAATATGGTTTCCCAAAGACGTCTAATCACACCAGCTCCTAGAACAACTCTTATCAAGCATTTGTCTGAAGTAGAGATGCGAGCACGTAGAGAAAAAGGGCTTTGTTATAATTGTGATGAGAAATTCACTCCGGGACATAGATGTGTTGAGCAAAAGTTCTATCTCTTGGATGTGGATTCTCTACCTACAACTAAAGTTTGTGAAGATGCTTAAGATATAGTAGATGATCAGGTTGACATTCAGCAGCCGCTTGTTGACCCTTCTTCTCAGGACGACCATCCAAAGATATCTCTCCATGCTTTAGTAGGAGTCACCTCCACACAAACCATGTGGGTCAAGGATTACTTTAAGAAGCTCCCTCTTACAATACTCATTAATTCTGGTAGCACTCATAACTTCATTGACCCTCAAATCGCCAAATAGGCTGCTTGTTTTGTCCATCCTTGCTCTAGCTTTGAAGTCATGATTGCCAATGGGGGCACCTTACCTTGCAAAGGGAAGGGTCACAATGTGCATATCTCTATTGGAGATTATAACCTGTTCTTTGACATGCTTGCCTTGCCCTTAGGTGGATGTGATGTGGTTTTGGACGCTCAATGGTTACACACACTTGGACCCATCTTATGGGATTTTGCTGAACTTTGGATGTAGTTTTTAGACAATGGGCAAAAACACACATTGAAGGGCTTACAACCAGGGTCTCTTAGCATCATCAGTTCACATCGCATGGAAAATCTCCTTAAGAAGAATTCACATGGTGTCATCACTCAGATCCATTCCATTCAGATGCAACCATCACCAGTCTCCACTACTCCTTCAGATCTACAAATTTTGGATAGATATGCATGTGTCTTTGCTGAACTAGTGGGATTGCCACCTTCATGACCAAAGGACCATCATATTCAGCTCCTTCCTAAAATCATTCCTCCCAAGATCAGGCCCTATGGCTACCCATTTCACCAAAAGACAGAGATTGAGATGCTCATTCGGGACTTACTGAAGCAATGTATTATTCGCCCAAGTACTAGTTCCTTTTCTTCACCAGGTCTTCTTGTCTGAAAAAAAGATGGGTCATGGTGCCTCTGCATTGACTTCTGAGCACTTAATCACATCACAATCAAGGATAAGTTTATGATTCCTATTGTTGATGAGCTTCTTGATGAGTTTCATGGCTCTCATTTTTTCTCCAAGTTGGATCTTCGTTCTGGGTATCACCAAATTCAAGTTCATGAGGATGATATTGCTAAAATGGCTTTCCACACACATGATGGCCACTATGAGTTTTTGGTCATGCCCTTTGGCCTCACTAATGCTCCTTCCACATTCCAGACATTAATGAATAAAATATTCCGGCCCTACTTGCAGAAATTCATTCTGGTCTTCTTTGATGATATATTCATCTATAGTAAAACATGGGCTAAGCATCTCCAACATCTGGATCTTCTACTGCGACTTCTCTCTGATCATCATCTCTGTGCAAAATAGTCTAAATGTGTTTTTGGGTAGGAGGAATTAGAGTATCTCAGGCATATTGTTTCAACATAAGGGGTTCACATGGATCTTGCCAAAATAGATGCCATGAAAAATTGGTTGCATCCTTAGACACTCAAGAGCCTCCATGGTTTTTTAGGACTAATTGGCTACTACCGTAAGTTTGTCAAGGATTACGAGAAGATTGCAGCTCCATTAACAGCTCTATTTAAAAAAGACACTTTTACATGGACACATACTGCTAAGTGTACATTTGAAAAACTAAAACAAGCTATGTGTACTACACCCGTTCTAGCTATGCCAGATTTTTCCAAGACCTTCACTATTGAGAGTGATGCTTGTGGCAATAGACTTGGTGTTGTTCTCTTTCAAGATGAACATCCCATTGCATTCACTAGCAAAGCCCTTTCAGATAAGAATTTAGTACTCTCTACAAATGAGAAGGAAATGATGGCTAGTTTGCATGCAGTACAAAAGTGGTGTCCATACCTATTAGGAAATCATTTCTGCATCAAGACTGATCACCAGAGTCTGAAATATTTCCTAGAACAATGGGTCTCCTCCCTAGCATAACAGAAATGGGTTAGCAAACTCATGGGTTATGACTATGAGATCACTTACAAGAATGGTAAGGACAATATTATGGTGGATGCTCTTTCTCACACATTTGATGACCAAGCTTCTCTTTCATCTATTTCTATGCCTATTCCAAATTGGTTGGAATCTGTTTAGCAGGGCTATGTCAATGACTCTTCATTATCTCAAATCATCCAACAATTTTCCAATAACCCTTATGTTGTACCGCATTACTCTTGGGATGGTGCTTCTCTCAGATACAAGGGTCGTCTGGTGCTTCCCCAGAGTATAGATCTTCAATAGGTTGTCTTCTATGAACTCCATGCTTCTCCATCGGTAGGGCACTCTGGGTTCCTCAAAACTTATGAGCAGGCATGACGTAACTTCTTTTGGAAGGGAATGAAAAGGGCAATTCAATAGATGGTGACTGAATGTGATACCTACCAGCGCAACAAGGGTGAAATGACACTCCTTCCTAGATTTCTCGAACCCTTGCCCATCCCTACACGGATTTGGATAGATATTTCTATGGATTTCATTGAAGGGCTCCCTAAATCTAGAAGGAAGATAGTGATCTTGGTTGCGGTTGATTACCTCTCCAAATATAGTCATTTTTGTGCCCTTAGCCATCCCTATACTGCCTCCTCAGTCACACAGATTTTCATGGACCAGATCTTCTGTCTTCAAGGAATCCCTTCTTCCATTGTCTCAGATCATGATGCAACTTTCACCAGTCATTTTTGGATAGAACTATTTCACCGCACTAGCACCAAACTGAAGATGAGTTCAAGGTATCACCCATAAATAGATGGTCATACTGAAGTTATCAACAAATGTTTGGAAACTTATCTTGGTTACTTCACCTTAGAACAACAACATCAGTGGGCAAAGTGGCTCCCTCTCGCTAAATGGTGGTACAATACCTCCTGCCACACTACATCTAAAATGACTCCATATGAAGAAGTCTATGGTCAGGCACCACTAGTACTCCTTCCATACACCCCCCACAGTTCACCAGTTTAGACAATTAACACGGTTCTCTAAACTCGAGATCAGATTCTTCACATTTTGCAGGACAATCTTCACATGGCAAGAAATCGAATGAAACAAAAAGCTGATCAACACCATTCTAAGTGCACTTTTCAAGTAGGTGATATGGTTTTTCTTCATCTACAGCCATACAACCAATCCTCCCTAAAACTCAAAGGGTGTCATAAGCTAGCTCCAAAGTTCTATGGGCCATATAGGGTTCTTTAGAAGATTGGGTCAGTTGCTTCTAAATTGGAGCTTCCTCCTTCCCGCTTTCATCCAGTATTTCATGTCTCTTGTCTAAAGAAAGTTCTTGGCACCAACATCAGATCACAAAATGTTTTACCAGAACTCAATAATGAAGGATCCATCATTTTGGAGCCAGAGGCCATCCTCAATAGGTACACTCGTCAACTTCACTCTTGATCCATCACAGAGGTATTAATTCAGTGGTACGGAATGTAAGTAGAGGATGCTACATGGGAACCACTCCTTCAGATTCAGAAAAAATTTCCACATCTTAATCTTTGAGGACAAAGCTTTTCTAAGAGGGAGGGGATGTTAGGAACCTGTGTTTAACCCTTCTCTTTACTTTGTTAGTATATTGTTGTTGGACACATATGCTTTGTAAGTCATCCTGTAAGTATATTGTATTATCCCACATTCATGGGGAGTCATAGTTGTTTAGATTAGACTTAGTATATAAGTATGTGTTGAGGCCAATGAAGGCATCCATGAGTTTATTGTATTGATCTTGCTTAAAGGAGGTTGCCCCTTCGAAGTGGCCTGTGATCAATAAATTCCTTCTGTGTTCTGTTATTTCTGTTATTTCATGCATTTTCATTATTTTGTTGCAGGAGGTTCCTCTCAGATTTGGGCAACGAGCACTAAGTGTGTTCTTGATTTTGATGGGTATTAAAGTATGAGTGTTGTAGTCTAATGTATGTTGTATTTTGGTAAGTTAATAAGAAAGAAGAGGTACCAAAAGACTAGGTAGAGCGGACAAGAAAGAAGCCCTAGGTGAGGTATCTAGAATATGAGAATGAATAGAAAGATGCAGTGTTTGCATAGGTAGAACACTGAAGGAGAGGCAACTTCTGCTAGAATTTACAGTGGCGTGTGTTGTTGTGTGAACTGATCATTGAAGGAGAGGCAGTTTGCACCTATAGTTTGAGAAGAGATTGTGGATTGCAGCAGTAAGAGGAATGGGTATTAGTGTAAGAAGACCCATCATAATCCCATTTTGGGATAGATATTGGGATGGAGTGGAAAGTAGAAGATTCCAAAAGGAATTGAAAAAGATTGCAAGTAGAATGGATATTTTGGAAAAGAGTTATTTTCCTGATAAGGTGGTGGTTGTAGGAAGTGAACAAGAAGAGAAGAGGAAAGTTCTCATTGTAGAGGACTTGGATAAAATGGAAAGGAGAAAAGAGAAAGTGCAACAAGGAGCACTTGAAGAAGAAGAGAAGATAGTGTTTATGGAAGAGGTACTTGAAGAGACATCTTGGTCTCTTGATTTATTTGCTACTGATTTGTTTGAAGGTGTGAACACAGGTATGAAGAAGGCTAAGAATAAGCCTTTGGAGGTGAAAGGAGAAAGGTTAAGAAGAGAGCCTATAGATGAAGATGAAGATAAGAGTGAAAGAGGATAAGTTGCAACAATAGGTAAGAGGATAAGTTTGTAGCAATGGTACAATACAAGGTACCTAAAGATGGAGAGAGGGATAAGGAAGAAAAAAAGAAATCCTATAAAGAGAAATAGGTGGCAAGACATGAAGCCAAGAATCTAAACAAATTGGGACAATAGACTGATGAAGAGGTAAAAGTAAATTTTGATGGTGATTTTGATTATGCAAGTGGAAATGGGAATGTAAATATGCAAGACTGAAAGGAGAAACTAAAATTAGTAGATCATGGCTATATAGTACCATATTGGCAAAGGAAATCAGTTGTTAATGAACAACAAAAAGAAGTGAAGCAAGCAGTGGCTGAAGACAAAAGCAAGACAGTGCCAAGGATGAAAGCTATGGTGAAGTATCAAAGGAGAGTTGAGGATAGGCCAAGTGCAAAGGTAGCAAGGCATCAATTTAGAAAGATGAAGAACCCAGTGTGGGTAGTGAAGCATGGGACAGCAGTAGAAGAAGTTCATCATGAGAAGAAGACAATACAAGAGAAGGGGGAAGTTGTAGATGTGGAAAAATCCAATGAACCAGAGAACATAATAGAGCCCATAAAGGATGAAAAGAAGGATAATGCCCCAGAGCATGCAATAGAGTTAGAGGAAAATCAACATGATAAAAAGAAAATGAGAAGAGAGAGATATCAAATGAGGAAGGAGAGCAAAGGAAGGCAGAGTGGAATGTCTAGTAATGAGTACAAAAGAGATATGAAGAATGAGTTAGCCAAGGAGAATAGAAACAAAAGGGGAAAAGAAGAGAAAAACATGAAGAGTGAAGAAGGAGCAATGGAAAATACAAATGAGGAAGCTAGAGCAATAGAGAATAAAGATGAAGAAGTTGAGGCAATAGAAGGTAAAGAACGTAAAGATAAAATTCATGATGGAAACAAGGCAGACAAGGAAATTGAAGTAGCGGGAGAAGCTGAGGCAACAAAGAATATAGAAGATGAAGACAAATACATTCTTAAGGGAAGCATAAAAGAGGCATAATTTAAAGTTAGGTAGCAAACAAGAATGGTGGTTTATGGGCATAGTCCTCTTTGATTGAACAAGAATTGCAAGAAGATATTGGAACACATATATGTGGGACAACGAAGAAGGATGAAGGAAAAGAGATTGTAGATGGTAATAGAGAGGTCAAAGCAACAATGCAAGCCGAGGTAAACAAAATGGTCTTTTATAAGAATATGGATATGTATTTCTTTGGAGTAATGATCTATGAGAGGTTTGAGCAACAAGCTATAAGAGAGCATGATATTGTGGTTTGTGATAAGAGAAAGGATATTAAAAATGATTTGTGGCTGTTTAATTGGGACATGAAAAAGGAAGTATATGGAATGATGAATGCATATTTGTTGAAGGTTGAGCATGTTTTTATTGGAGTTGATAGACTGATAGATGAGGTGGAAATAATTGGGGAAGCAAATTCAGAATGGACTGATTTATGCATGACTAAGCAAGCTAGGTATCTTATGCATGGGAAGTTGAATGGAGAACAACAATGTCAAAGGAATATATTAATGGTTATAGAATATTTGTGGAGGAAGCGGAAGAAAGACAAGAAATCGTTTGCTTAATGGCCTCATGTGCAAGAGCCCATGAAATTTTGTCCATTGGGGAGTTTGATATAGGGGCATCACAAATATTTTATAAGTTTCACTATTTGCTCGATTATTTTAGTTTTGTGGTAGGATGTGGTATAGCCAAGTTCATGTTGCCTTAGTGACAGAAAGTATGTTGATTGAAAAAGCTACCTTCGGCATAGATCAATGAGCGATTGTGGACAATTGGGAGTTGAGCAGTTGGGGGTCATCGGTTATGGAAATGAATAGTCTTGGATAAGTAGTTGGAGGATAGCCAACGAAGAGTTTGGAATCGATAGTTACAACCAAGGAAATAATCCATTTTTGGATGTAGGTAGGTAGGGAAGTTTGGAATGGTAGAAAGGCAAACAACAATGAATAGTCAGGGCACACAGTAAGAGGGAGATGAAATGACACATCTTGGGTGAAAGAGGATGATAACTGGCAATGGAAGGATGAACAGTCAAGGAAGAAGGCATAAAGAAGATTTTATGGAAGATGGAGAGGTAGTTCAGGTGTTATAAGACAAAAGATAGGCTACACATGCATAGGAGGAAGAGGAAACCACCGAGCAATAGAAACTAATTACAAATAGGGGCTCATTTTTCTGTTAATGGCTATTTTTTTCCAAACCAAGGGGAATATTCATGAGTTGGTGCAAATTGGTAGTAAAAAATGGTGGAGGCCAATGAAGTGGCTGATGGGATGTTTGAGGCAGTCTGAGTATAATAGTGAAGGCTGATGGTTGCTGAAGGAAGGAAGGGTCGAATGTGGAATGAGAGAGGAGAGACAAGAGGAGAAGAGAAGTTGGGAGTCATTTTGCCATAGAGAAGAAAGTGAAGATAGGAATCAAAATTATTTGCTGTAGATAACAGAGGCTAATAGTTACAAGCCAATATGATATGTAATGTCATGTTTTGATAGTAAAATAGATCAAGGAGGAGTTTGTTTCAGAACATTGTCCTTTGTGATTTCTTTGATTTATAAAATCCGCATAATAATACTTCCTATCATTTTTGGTATTTGATTGTTAGACTGTAAAGAATACATCTTGAGCTCCTGTCATTGTTCTGAATCTCTATTTGATTGAATGCATTGTGAAGCTATTTTATTATATGACTAGCAAGTCAGCTATCAATGGGTATCAAAGCATGTGTGAGTAGAATCCATGCCATCAGTTAGAATAATTTTCAAGTTGGATAATTTAAGTTTCTTCTGTAAGGCGCTTCAAAGTCATATCTTGGGCATATTCTATAAATGAGGAATCAGGCTTGTGATACCTATTTGCATTTTGATTCTATGATATACTGAATGATTGAAT
Source organism: Cunninghamia lanceolata (assembly GCA_027924645.1). Classification (NCBI taxonomy): domain Eukaryota; kingdom Viridiplantae; phylum Streptophyta; class Pinopsida; order Cupressales; family Cupressaceae; genus Cunninghamia; species Cunninghamia lanceolata. The sequence goes on along the minus strand of BSBN01000165.1, from coordinate 2,560,112 downwards.
TTGCATTTGCTTTACATAATTGAGTTATTTTCGTTATTTTTACTTTTGCTTCACGATCTAGACTATTCACTTTATGGACCCTCCTAACCATGATTGCACCAAGTGGTATCAAAGAAAAGTTTGAATCCTTTGGGAATGAAGTGAGTGAATTGAGAGAAGTTTGTGAACGCATTCTGTAAGATCTTGCTATGAACAAATCACCAAATCTAAGGTAGACTACATGTGTTGTCAACTAATCCCTGATTGTGAGGCAGTTGTCACCTTGTAGCCTGATCGCTGAATTTGAGGCAGTTACACTTGATCCTAGGAAGAGATTTCACTAAGGAGAATACATGTTGTTGGTACTATGGTTGGATGAATGGATGAGATGAAAATAATGTGAGTTCACTTGGATGTTGTTGAATAAGATCGAAGAAGAGGACTTACACCTAGACCTAATATTGAAAGTGATGATGATGAATTTCAATCCACTAATCAAAATGAAGTAACCCTAGAAGAAGAAGAAAAATCAAACCAAGTGAAGATGTTGCAAACTATTTCAAAGATTGGGAAAAGACCTAGAGTTGATGTACCAAACTATACTGGCAATTTGAATCCTGAGGAGTTGATTGATTCAATAAATGACCTAGAAGAATACTTTGAGTATGAAGAAATTGAAGATTTGGAGAAGGTGAAATTTGCAAAGACAAATTTGAAAGGACATGCTTCTATATGGTGGAAATAAGTTTAGCTAGGTAGAAACACAAGAGAAAAAGAGAATATTACAAAATGGGATAGAATGGTGACAAAATTGAAGAACTAGTTTATACCTATTGACTATGAGTTGGAGCTCTTGAAGAGATTGTAGAACCTGAGACAAAAGGAGAAATATGTGAAGGAGTACACTGAAGAATTTCATAAGATGATCATAAGGATAGGAGATAGTGAAGAAAGCAAGGAAAAAGTGTCTAGATACATCAATGGACTGAGATTGAACATTCAATAAGAACTAAGTTTAGTGAGGATGACAACATTGGAAGAAGTATATCATTTTTCCCTAAAACTTGAAGAGAAGTTGAACAAGAAGCATGAGCAAAGATAGAGGGGTAGAGGAGGTAAATTTTAGAGAGGTAGACCATTTTCTAGAAGACAAAGATCATTTGTGGAGTAGAGCAGACAAGATAACACATTCAAGAAGGAAAATAGAGATAGTAGTTCATACCAGAGAGATGACAAAACTTTCTACCATAGAGGAAACCCTAATTCATACTGAAGTGAAGGATATAGGAGAGATGAAAGAGGACTTGATAGGAGAACATTCAAAGGAACCTATTTTAAGTGTGGATGTGAAGGGAACATAGAATTTGAATGTAATCAAGGAAGTACAAGAAAGAAGACATAGAACAATGGAAGAGCAACCTATGTGGAAGAAGAACCTATTGGATCACCTAGTTCAATTGGTAAACTTGAGAAAGGAGAATCATTAGTCATGAGGAGAGCACTATTTCAAGTAGAGACAAATGGGGAACCACCACAAAGGAAAAGTTTGTTCCGGACCAAACACAAATTAGGAGGTAAATGTTGTAAATTTTTAATCGATAGTGGTAGTTCAGATAATTTAGTTTTAGAGGAGATGGTGACTAAGCTAAAGTTGGAAATATTGAAACACCCTAAGCCATATCAAATAGCATGGATTTAGGATGATCATAAGGTATTGGTGAGTGAACAATGTTTGGTGAAATTTCATATTGGATCTTATCATGATGAAGTATTGCGTGATATTATGCCTATGGATGTTTTCCATATATTGTTGGGTAGACCATGGTAGTATGTTAGAAAAGCTATACATGATGGAAGAAAGAATACATATGTTAGAGTTGGCTATGATTGGAGCCACCCAGGCTCTAGGACTTCATGAAAGCACAAGAGAGATCAAATGAGAGAATAATTCTATTCTATCAATGAATGCAAAAGAGATACAAGATTGTTATTACAATGTACATGATATGCCTTTCTTATAAAGTCAAGGTGAGAGCTAGAAAGGTGAAGTGAAAGGTGGAGTGGAAAGTGGAGATATTCCTATTGTGATGTTCACAACATGCCCCATTTTACTCCTTAGCAAAATGAGGACCCCTGCTGTGGCTTTGCGTTTTTACTTTCTGTGTGTTGGTCTACTTGGTGGTAAAGGGAAAAGAGAGTTGAAATTTGCAAACTTTGCTAAAAATAGAGAAAAGTGCATTTTCAATACTAGTACATGATATGGTTGGATTCCTTGTGAAAAATGAGCTAGGGTTGCTTTTTGAAGCATCTTAAAATTCACCATATTTTGCAAGTTATGATCATTTTGGTAAAATGTACATTTAGGTTTGTATATCCCTTTGCATATACAAAGTCCTTTGTATGTGCAAAGTCATTTTATACTTAGTCACTTTTGCAATTGAGTTCATGTACAAGGCCGATTGTTTGTCTTTTTCCTTGTATGCATTCTTAATAAAAGTTTGAAATATACATACAGGATGGATCCGAAGTGGTTTTAGAGTTAGAATGAATGGGGGTTTGAGTTCCGTTGTATGCATCTAACGTTTGTATATTTGGCAGGTTGCAACATACAAGCAAATATACAAGCACCACATACAAGCCGCGGACTTTGAAAAGTTATCAAACGGAGTTAAATCGTTATACATTTTGGACTTGTATATTTATACATACATTTGGAACATGCAACGTCCATATACAAGTAGCGGACCCGAAGAGTTGTTTAAGTAAGGTTAAGTGCTTGTATGTTTCAGAACATACAAGGCAAAAGATACAAGTGTCTTCTACAACGGTTACTCCTTTTGAAAGCCCATTGGCTGGAACATAATATATGTGGCACGCCTCTTCTTGTTAGGAAAAGACACGTGGCGGCTTCCACATATTTGAGACAATAAAACCTTGTAACAGATGGCAGCGTCTGCGTGTATCACTTGAGAATGCTTTCATTCTTCAATGACATCAGAAGTTGATACTTGGCGATCTCTGCAGCACTTAGAAATTGATACATGTCTTAATCCATGGCTTTCATACTTTATTGTGTCTTTGTATTCAAGAGGGCTCCGCCTGTGACATCTAGCATTGTCCACAGCAACCATGACTTAATTATCTATGAGAAATGGGACCCACAATACTAACCGCTCGGTAGCTTTCAAAAAAAGGGAAAACCATGACGAGTGTCACCTTCCGCCATCACTTAGAAACTTATACATGGCACTTTCTGCACTACTGAAGCTCTTTAAGAAACTTGCGCGGAGATCGACACGTGGTGCCTTCCGCTATCGCTGTTGAGACTCTTTAAGAAACTTGCACGGAGATCGACACTTGTCATCATCCGCTATCACTTGAGAAACCTCTCATTAACACTATGGAAAGCTTAGGAAGTCTTTCGCTTAGACGCTACATCCGTCACATGTCACTTTTTGCTGCATTTGAGACTTTAAAACTGGGGACCCACCTCCATTCTTTACTAAAAGGAGAAACACAAGAACCAACCCGCGGGAGCTGACACATGGCGAGTTCCATGGCTACCGCAAGGGACACATGGCGAGCTCTGCTCTCACATAGAAACTTTTAAGGGACCTTTGAAACTCAAGCAGAAGCTGACACTTGGCAAGTTCCACGCTACTAACTTTGGACAATGTTAAAATACCTTCTGCCACGTGGCACGATCCGCATTAAAGTTAAAACATAGAAACAAAAGTGCGGCTTGAACTGAGGCTTGACACTTGGCAAGTTCCGCGCTACTCTGATGATGCAAAGATTTAAACAAGGAAAAAGGGTGGGAAAGCGAAGCGATTGGATTTTTGAATCCATTTTTGGAGCCCGAATGCATGTTTCTGGTCAACGATGGTTGACCTGATTGGTTTTAACGTTGTATATGCATTTTTGATGCGCGATTTTCATAATTTTAGGGCCCGATTGCTGTGTTTTTGCATCTTATAGCCTGATTTAATGTAGATGTTCATTTTCCCTGTTGACTTACCAAACGATGATGCTTATTCCTGCTTATTTATTAGAGATTGTTGGAGTAGCTGGGAAGAAGCAGAATTGCCGACACAGTGGCGGCATGCAGGTGAACATAAAGATGGAGCTTTGAGTGGTGATGACATCACGCAGGATAGCACTGGATCTCGAGAGGCCAAGCACACCAGAAGAGGAGGGGCTTTCAATGCGAAGGTTGGTGGATGGAAACATTATTGAAGGAGCGACGCCCTGTCTGGGTATGCTGCTTGAATTCTTGGCTGGATTCATTTCTCACCATTTGATGCTGCATTTCAAGATGCTGACTGTTGATCTCCTAGGGTTTTGGGCACCATTTTGGGGAAGAAACCAGAGATATATATTGAGCCCCTGTTCTGTACAAAAGGAAGGGAGGTCAATCATACAAAAATCAGATCTGTAGTAGTTTTAGGAAGAGAACGGATTACTGAGACTAGTGAGGACTGGATTGTTGAAATAATCAAGGCCCTTTCCTCAGATCATTGTAAATGTACCTGTTTTATGAACATACTATATGGAGATGAAGCTTCAAACTATATCCTGATTGTAAACCTTAAGTAGTCTTCAAGTTGATTTCTGGTGTGAATGGGAAAAATGGATTTGATCAATAAAGAACAATATAAAACCCAAACACCAATGGAAGTTGAAAGCAAAGAAGAATTAAACCAAAACAAGTAAGAACATACTTACAAACTCCTTTACCTATTGTTTTCCATTGTTTGCCTATCTTTCTTTGATCTTGATTGTGAAGCCCTCAGAAGCTTTCCTTGCTTGCTTGCTTGTTGAAGATGACAAAGGAAGAATGGCTTTTGATATGAGTTTGTGTTGAATGTGAGCTTCAACACATGATAATGGAGGACACTTGAAAATGGAATGAAGAAGAGAATGAGAGAAATTTTGGTATAGTGATTGTGCAAGATGAAGTTCCCCTTAATGGCTTAGAAGAGGGTTTTATTTATAGATTTTCAAAAAAAGTAATAGAGGGTGAGGATCAAATGATGAGATCAATGGCTCTCATTTTTTGTGAATCTTTAATTCATAATGGATGAATTAAAAATTCTTTATTTTAGAATAGTGGATTATGACAATTGAATTAAATATTCAAATGGCAAAGGCTAGTGGGGAACATTGAATTAAATATTCAATTGGTGAAGGCTAGTGGGGAACATTGAATTAAATATTCAATTGGTGAAGGCTAGTGGGGAACGTTGAATTAAATATTCAATTGGTGAAGGCTAGTGGGGAACATTGAATTACATATTCAATTTGGTGGAGGATAATTGATTTAAAGATTTATTTTGGAAAATGGAGGATATTAGCTAATTAAATATTAAGAATATTTAATTATATGTGCAACATGGTGAGGTGGAAGAGATGAGGTGGAAAGATGAGGTGGATTGATGAGGTGGATTGATGAAGTGGATTTTATGAGGTGGATTTAGGATTTGAGACATCAGAAGAATTTAGGGATTTTAATTAAATAAAATTATTTTATTTAATTGTAGCATAATGAACCAATCAAATAAACTTATAATATTTATTTAATTGACAGAAGAAAATATGAATTAAGATAAATATTAGAATATTTACTTAATTCAACCTGAGCCAATTTTAGGTGTCTACATTTTGCCCCTCTTTGAAGCAATGTGTTTTATCATGTTGTTTCAAAGAATAAATAGTCTGATAATGATACATGCCCCAGTTTGCCCCTGGTATAGGTTATGATGATAGGATGCCCCCTCGGGAGATTGGATGGGGAGAGGGTAGCAGGTGTGAGACGGACAATCTCACGATAAGATATGTTGACAGGAGCTGAAATGGTTGAATGCAAAAGAAAGGGATGAATGATATGGAATGCAAGATAAAAATGATAACACACAAAAGCAAGTAAGCAAGTATGCACAAATGACACAAGCACAAACAAGGTATTGCCCCTATCGAGTGGTAAACCAATGAGATGGATCGATGATGTCTGGTTTTAGGAATGAAATATGTCGTATAAGACTTCGGGTCTGGTTTCGACAATATAACATCCTGTCAAAGGCATTTGATACGATAGTGTTGTCATGGTAGGGAACAATATATCCCTAGAGCAACACAAAGGATAGTGTCTGGTGTTAGGAAATGAAGCATGTCATGTAAGACGTGTGTGTTGGTCTAGTTTCGACAATGCAACATCCTTTCTAAGACAATTGATTGATTGAGTTGGTTTACGACCAGACAATGATCAAGACCACTGATTGTGATTGGATCATTTGACAAGATTGACTTGACTTGATTGACATGGATTAAGGATAGACTTGCAATTGGATATGGTATGGATATGGATATGGATATGAGACGCAATTAGATATGGAAATGGATATGAACTGTAGTTGGATACAGTATGGATATGGATATTTGTCACCTTGATATAGCAAGTATTTTGAAGCGCTTTCATCATTGGGCTTTATTATGTTGTAAGAAAATACAAGCATCTAGGTATAATTAAACCAAGATGACCTGAGTATTGCTTACATGGATTTTGATTTAGCAAGTCAATACAAGCATCTAGTCAAAGTTGAATCTAGATGACCTGAGTATTTCTTGCATTTTAACAAACAAGGATGCCCCTTTTCATGTTTAGATCTCAGAGTCCTCGATGATCTTTTACCGATCACGTCATTAGATAGACATCATCACATTACGAAAGTTTAATCCACAAGCAGCAAACAATGAAAATACTCATGCCCCCATCATAGCATCTCTAGCTTTTGGCATCATTGAGTAGCATAGAAATGCATGATAGCATAAATCAAGACTTTGTAAGTTAATCTAACCAATCACCAAACATTCTTGCATTTAGATGTGTTTGTTTCTTGCCATAATTGATATGAGTTTTAGCTTGAGTGTTTCAGTATGGTGGGCTGCTTTGTTTTTGGACAGGTTGATGTTTTGCGTCATGATTTTTTTGTTGTTTTTGGGAAGCGTGCTTTATTGCTCTTGTTTGTCTAGCAGAAGGTATCACAATCCTTATTGGTGGGACAAACCCTAAGGGACTGACCTAGTGCCTCGGGGGCTCATTGCTAAATGGCCTTGCCTACGTGACAGCGTAGAGGCAGCGTAGTTCAGGGTAAACCCTAAGGGACCTAAGACCTAGGTGAGAGAAAGTGGAGATTGACTCAGCTGGATAGAAGGATTAGACATGGGATGGATGGGAAAGTGGAGATGGACTCATATATGGAATAGCTAATACTAATGACAAGGAAGCACCACGGATAGGTAGATGTATGGGTGAATGGAATAGGTAGGTAGAAGGAAACAAGGATGTTGACTCTACACATAGTGCCTGTTTACCAAGTTTTCACTATGGTACTTATCCAAGGCGCCCGTTTGCCAGGTTTTCACCAGAGGATGGATTTTTTTGTTGCTTTTTATGGTTTTTTCTTTTTTTTTTTGGAATATTCTAAGGATTGAGCATAGAACTTTTTGCGATGAACACTGTTAAGTGGCTTATCTAGAGGAATGCCATCAGGTGTAGCTAAAGTATAAGCTCCTGATCCATATGTTGCTATCACAATAAAGGGACCTAACCAGTTAGGCTCAAACTTGCCCTTCTTCTCGCGATCTGCTTGATTTCTCTGATTCTCTTTGAGTACAAGATCACCATCTTGAAACCCTCTTTCTTTGACCTTTTTGTTGTAATTACATCATAGGTGGTTTTGATAAACACGGAGATGATTAAGCACAGCAAGGCATCTTTCATCTAGTAATTCTAGCTCTACTAATCTAGAAGTGCGATACTCCTCTCCATTTATTAGGTCCTGCGTGGATACTCGGAGAGATGGGATCTCGACCTCTATAGGTAGGATGGCTTCAGAGCCATAGACCAAGGTGTATGGTGTGGCACTAGTGGGTGTTCGGATGCTAGTACGGTAGGCCCATAGGGCGGGGTTGAGTTGCAGGTCCCAATCACGACGAGCTTCATTCCCCATTTTTTGAGGATTTTGAGAATGGTTTTATTGGAAGCCTCAGCTTGGCCATTACTTTGCAGATAGTAGGGAGTTGAGAACCGATGTTGGATATTGTATTGTGTGCATAAGGCATGGATGTCTTGATTCTTGAATGGTCTCCCATTATCAGTGACAATGGCCTGGGGGATACCATAGCAACAAATGAGGTAGTTAAGGATAAACTTGGCTATTTGCTTACCGGTGATATAGGTCATGGGAATGGCTTCAACCCACTTCGTGAAATACTTAGTGGTGGTAATGATAAACTTGTGGCCATTGGAAGAGGAGGGGTGGATTTGTCCTACGAGGTCGAGACCCCATTGAGAAAAAGGCCATGGAGTTGTCACAGGTTGTAGTTCATGAGCTGGTGCGTGAATCAAATCTCCATGTTGTTGACATTATAGACACTTCTTGGTAAACTGTGCAGCATCTTGTTCTATTGTTGGCTAGTAATAACCTATTCTGAGTATCTTCTTAGCAAGATTAGGACCGGTAGAATGTGCACCATAGACACCTTTGTGTATGTCTCGTAAGGTAGCTTCAACTTCTTCCATGTTAAGACATTGTAAAAGGATACCATCGAGACTTTGGCAATATAGTGTATCACCCAGAATGGTGTAGCGGGAGGATCGACGGATAAAGGTTTTGCGTTGGATGGAGGAAAGGTCAGAGGGAAAGGTATTGTGCTTAAGGTATTCATAAATATCTTCATACCATGGGGAATTGGGACCAACAAGTTCGCAGATGATTTCAGTAACTGGAATGTCGACGGCAGGTATTAACAATTGCTCAATCAAGAATTCACATTTTTGTGTATTTGCAGGCATGTCGATCATTGATCCTACAGACACCATAGAATCTGTAGCTTTGTTATGCTCTCTTGGAATTTGCTCAAATGTGATGCTAGAGAAGTGTGGTTTGTAGGCATCCACTAGTTGCTTGTAGGGGACCAACTTTTCATCCTTTGTTTGGTACTCATCTATGACGTGGCGAATGACTAGTTGTGAATCTCCATACACTTGTAATTCTATGATGTCCCATTGAATTGTTGTATTGAGACCTATAAGGAGTGCTTCATACTCGGCAATGTTGTTGGTGCAAGGGAATGCAAGCCGATATGACTTAGGAATATAGTCATTTTGAGGTGTGATAAATAGGATGCCAGCCCCTAATCCATGCTGTGTGTAGGAACCATCAAAGTACAACTTCCACATTATGGAGTTGGAAAGAGTGAATAGATTCTCATCTAGAAAGTCTGCTACCATAGGGTGTGTATTTGTCATGGGTGCTTCTGCTAATTGATTTGCTAGGGCTTGTCCCTTAATTGCTTTACGATCCACATACTCAATGTCAAACTCACTCAGGATCATGACCCATTTAGCTAATCTGCCTGTGAGAGCCGCTTTTGCTAGTAGATACTTCAAAGGATCAATTTTGGCTATAGGCTTTGTGTGCTGGTTGAGCATGTAATGCCGCAGCTTTTGGGAAGCGAACACTACTGCTAAACAAGCTCTTTCCATCAGTGACTAATTAAGTTCATATCCCACAAAGGTTCGATTGATATAATAGATTGCATGCTCTTTTCCTGACTCATCATTTTGTGCTAGTAAGGCCCCTAGGGCTGAAATTGTAGTTAAGATGTATAATACCAACGGTTTGTCTGCAACTGGTGGAACTAATATAGGAGGTGTAGCTAGATACTCTTTAAGTTGATCAAATGCTGCGTGACACTTATAATCCCATCGAAATGAGACATCCTTTTGGAGTAAGTGTTGAAATGGTTGACACTTATCTGCTAGCTGTGAGATGAAATGCTTGATGGACTGCAACCTTCCCTGAAGGCTCCTTAATGCTTTGAGGTTCTTTGGTGGAGGCATCTCCACTATAGCCTTTACTTTTGCTGGGTCAACTTCGATGCCCCTACGAGATACAATGTATCCCAATAGCTTCCCTGATGTTACACCAAAGACACACTTCTTTGGATTGAGGTGTATTTGATATTTCTCGAGCCTGTCAAAGATCTATCCTAGAACTTGTATGTGAGCTATCCTAGAAGATTTAGCTAGTATGTCATCTACGTAGTCTTCCATGATATGATGAAAGAGATAGTGGAATATCACTATCATTGCTTTTTGATAAGTTGCTCCTGCATTCTTGAGACCAAACGGCATGACACACCAATAATAATTACCCCAAGGACAAGTAATGCTAACTTGGTTGTGCATGTTGTAGCAGCATTTGCAATGTTTGGACATGTTTAGAACTGACCACACCATCGTTGACTATGTTTTTGTTTTTGTTCCAATATTTGGGTTTATTGCTCGATTGTTGATGAGAAGCATTGTCTTTTGTTTCTTTGAAGATTTTGACCACACCCTTAGCAATGAGGGCCTTTTCAATGTTGATTCCCTTGTATGTGATTTCGTCGAAGGTTATAGCACTAAGAATTTGCAAATGGAAACCTAACTCTTGGTTGAGGTTCTACAAAAATATGCTAACAAGCTGTTTCTCCAGAATCTTGAAAGGAAATTTGCTAGCCATTTGTCTCCATCGCTGAAGGAAAGAAATGAATGTTTCACCATTTTTTTGTTTGTTGTTGCATAGATCAGTCATGGAGATTTCATGCCCTGCATTGTAGGAGAAATGGGTGGAAAATTTCTCTACCAGCTCATTAAAAGACTTGATACCCGTAGGGAGGTGCGAGAACCATTCTATACCTTGGCCTCCAAGACTGCGAGGAAAGAGACGCATAAGATATGTGTCATTATGTGAGACCTCGAAGCAAGCAAGATGGAATTCCCTGAGATGGTCCTTTGCGTCACCTTTTCCTTTGTATTTATCAAACTTAGGAATAGTAAAATTTTGAGGAAAAGGGATCATTGGTAATGACCGATCAAAAGGATGAGGACACACTTCCTCTAAAGAGAAGGTCTTCTTGGTGTGGCCAAACGTAAGATCAGATAACCGTTGTTGAACTTCTGCAATCTTTAGCTCCATTGCTATGGGAGGGGTTGGTAACATCTCCTGTTGTCCTAGAAGTGGTTGTTGTTGCTCATATGGCAGATTGTAGTGTAAGCCATGCACATTGGTGTTGTAAGGGTTGTACGATTGGTTGGGGTCATATGCATTGTATGTTGGGTTGAGATTGTGTTGGAATTGGATGTTTTGATTCAGAGGAGGTGGGGGTGGCACTAGGTAAGAATGTTGGCTTTGTGATGGTTGGAGAAAAGAATTTGGGGTGGAAAGCTAAAGTGCGCTGGATTAGGTTGTGATGGCGACACATATCTTTGGTAAACTTGATGTTGGGAATGTTGAGGGTGGCTATACAATGTGTGAAAGAAATTTAGTGCGGATGGATGTTGTGGAGGAGGGGCATAGGTAGATGTGATTTGCGATGGTTGAGGTTGATTGATGATGAGAGTAGAAGAATGTGGTGGTTGGGCTGGCATGACTCTATTTGGTTGAGAGACATGAAGGCCTGATGATATAGGAGGTGGCATTTGTTGAGACCCTTGTTGCATGGCTACATAGTTGTTCCCAGGATTGTAATTTGGTGGGAAACCTATGCATGATGGGGTAACCAAGATTCCACTTGCGATTGGTGTGGATACTTGAGGGGTTTGTTGTATATTTGATCAAGCTAAGGTGGCTTGCTTAGCTAGCTCTACTTGACGTTGGAGAGTTTCTTGTTGATTTTTGTAGATCTCCATAGGAGTCAGAAGCGGTGATATGGGTCTATCTCTTAGTGGATTTTGATAAAGAGGGTTCTTATATTGTACAAGTGATCTCCCTTGCAAGCTTTGTTCAGGAAAAGGCATGGTCACTGTTGACATGGTGTGCATCACTTGTATGGTGTCTTGGGTACTGTTTGTCTCCTTGAGATTGGATAAATCAAAATTTTGAGGCAATTTGGCTCCTTGCTCAGCAAGCAAGCGAAAGAAATGATCCTGGTTCTCACTCAGGATTTTGTCAAAGGCAGCTATGGCTCTAGGATCTTGTATGAATTCATCAAGATCTTGTCCATCTTCTTGAGAGGATTGACCTATTTCAAAGTGTCGCTCTTCTTGAGATGGGGCTAGCTCTGCAGTATAACCAACAAGATCTTGAGGCATATCGGTAGTATAGTGAGGTGTACTTACCAAAGGGACCCTTACTTCTTGAGCTGGGACCTGGTCGATAGTATAACCTTGCGGTACAAAATCTGGAGGTATATCGGTGGTAAAAGGCGGGCTACTTACTAAAGGAACCCTACCTTCTTGTGGATTGTTTGGGTGATCTAGCTATGGGATGCTTGGAGAGTTTGTAGATCTTTCTGCGGGTGTCCTAGGAGTAACTGTGGGGGTAATGTTGAGACACCCAGATTGCGGTGTGTGAGGAGGTGATTTGTGCTTCCTAGGGACAACTTGCTTGGACTTCATAGTTTGCTGGAGCCTAGTGAGTACCATGGAATACACTAGGACAAAAGGACTGTTGAGATTTTGCTTGTGATTTGGAAAAGACAAACTCCAATGCATAATTGACTAGACCAAAGGCACTATACTATTTGGCCAGAGTCACAGGACTGTGCAATCAAAAGCGTGCTACTGTAATACCAAAGGTGATGGATTGAGCTACCAAAGGTGAGATACTACTGTACCAAAGGTGAACTACGGTTACCAAAAGCAAGCTACTGTTATACCAAGGGTGCTGAAGTAGTTTAAGCAGAGGCGAGGTACTGTTATACCAAAGACGAGATACTATTAGACCAAAGGCGAGTTGCTGTTCTACTAGAGGTGCTGAAGTAGTGTTTGATGTTTTAAAAAGGCAAAATTTTGCTAGATCTAGTTTGTTTCTGATTGGATTTGTTTTTGGCAAGAGAAAACACAACAAACAAAGTTGGTAAAGATGGACTAACACAACAAATAGTGTATGTTTGAGGCTCACAAAAAAGCCCAATGTTTCCACAGGTATGAGACAATTTGCAAACAACTATCAAGCACTTTTTATCCCTAGAGACAAGGTTTCATTGTAGTAGATCAGCTCACAGCTTAATACTCTGTCGATAAAAATATCATTCCATAAAGGTGTCGAATGTTTTGTATCTTTGCGAGAGATGATAGTTAGGGATATCTCACCCTCCCCTTGGAAATCTCAAGTAGGTCACAAGAGCTTTATGGCCAATGAAATACTATCTCTTCTCAAGGGAGCCAATGGTGAGTATCTTAAGGGCTTAAATCGATTCCCCTTGTACTGATGATTACCGCAATGTTCAGAGGTAAGTCAGGTAGTCTCTATCTAAAATGGTTCTTAGTAACTTTGAGGGACCAACACCTTACGAGCAATGTGACAAGCTACTAAAAGCTTTAACCAATCCTACTAAGAGTATCAAATACTTTGCTCAATGTGAAAATCATTTCCACAATGAGCTAGTACACCTCTTTTCAGTTTGGCACCACAAGGTAAGGCTGACGTCGGTTAGGACTTGGCTTTCGCCTTATCCCTCTTATATAGTGGTTCAAAGGAAAACTCCACTTAGGGTCATCCCTTTTGGATGAAGCGCAATCCAAAAGCAGGCCCTTCTAAAGGATGTACTAAAATGTAAGAGCAAGCACGTCAAACAAAGGTTCAATTGTCCTGTTATAAGAAAAATAAGGTGCAACTAAACTAGGCACACACGCATTTGTAGTTGTCAATTATCCGTTATGAAATTGAAGTGTTTGGCATTCATGTCCATTGTCCCTTAGAAAATTGAGGTGTTTTCACATACATGTCCATTGTCCCTTAAGAAAAGCAGTATGTTCCTAAGGCTTAGATTGTTGAAATGATTTGTTTAATTATCCCTTAAGAAGGCAATATGTTTCTAAGACTTAGTGCAATAAATCAATATTTCTTCAATGCTCATCCTACATGAACATGTTAGAAAACCTATTTTCTCTATGTGAGTGAGAAGAAGCTGCAACAAGGCAGTTAGTTTCACAAAAACTCACAAGTCAGCAAAAGGTAAACAAATTGACCAAATGCAATGTACAAGTAGGTTTGATTTTGATTGCAAAAAAAATACTGGTAAAAGGTATCACACCTGAAAATATCTTCACCACTGCAAAGGTTGTCTCGTCATCTTTCTGGAAAGTCCAAATTTGTGCGATTTCGATGTTGTATGTGAAAGTTGTGAAAATTTAAAAAAAAGGCCTATTTTACTAAGTGGTCATCAAAAAAGAAAAACAACTCCTTGCTTTTATTTGTTTATTTTTTGTGTTTTCATTTATTTTTATTTTTTAATGTTTTTTTTTTTGAATTTTTAATGTTTAATTTTTGTTTTTATTATGATGATTTTTTTTTTATTGTTGTTGTTTTATTTTTTTGTTGGTTTGTTTTGGTAATAGTTTGTGTTGTTTTGTGTGGGTGTGTCGGTGGTGGTTGGTGGCTGGCAGTAGTGGTGTTTGGTGGCTGGCGGAGGTGGAGTGAGGGCGGCGTGCAAAGGTGGTTGGGAGGAATGCAGGGTGCAGGCCGGCGGCAGCAACGGGAGGGTTTGGGGCGGCAGGCGGTGGTGGTGGAAGGGAGTGGCGAAGCATGGGTAGGGGGGTTTTTTTGTAGAGGGGAGCGGGGCTGCGCAGGGAACTGGGTGGCGTGGGGGTTGGGGTTTAGGTGAGCGGGGGAGGGAGGCCACGGGACAGGGGGAAGGGGGAGGGCTAAAGGGCAGTGGGCGGGCGCAGGGGATGGGGCATGGTGGAGATGCGTGGGTAGCAGGGGAGAGGTGGGGAAGGGAGATGCAGGGGGGCCGAGGGCTTGAGGATGGGGGGAACAGGGGGAGGAAGGGGGTAGGGGGTACACATGGGTAAGGGAGGGTTGGGGTAGGGGGTACGCAGGGGGGTGGTCAGGAGGATGGGGGGGTTCGGAGTACGCAGAGGGATGGGGGGCTTGGGGTTTGGGGGAGCCGCGGGTGGTGGCGGGGGTGGGAGGGAGAGAGGGGGGATGGAGAGGCTAGCCAAGGGGGCTGTTTGCCAAAATTTGTGCTTTGTTTTTTTTTTTCATTATTTTTTGCTTTTTAACTTTTGTAAAAACAAAAAAGATCTAAAAAAATAAATGTTGGCTATTTTTTTTTGTTTTTTTAAAAAAATTCTTTTTTATTTTTATTTTTATTTTTATTTCTTATATTGCTTTATATTTTTTTTTGAGTTTTTGCAAAAAATATTTTGAAAAGTAAAAAAAAATTTCAAAAAATTTCAAGTAACAAAATTGGAGAAGTTATAGGTGATTTCTTACCTCCGAAGCCTCTTGGACTCAATGGTAAGCTCAGTTTGTGCATAGGAGGTCGTTTGTAGAAGTTGATGCCTGAATGTGCTCTGGAAGACACCTGTATCCTACAACAAAACTTCTAAGACAAAACCTCACCAACAAAGTGGATTAGATCACTGGGCGTGCCAAAATGTGAATGGAAAAAATGGATTTGATCAATAAAGAACAATATAAAACCCAAACACCAATGGAAGTTGAAAGCAAAGAAGAATTAAACCAAAGCAAGTAAGAACATACTTACAAACTCCTTTACCTGTCATTTTCCATTGTTTGCCTATCTTTCTTTGATCTTGATTGTGAAGCCCTCAGAAGCTTTCCTTGTTTGCTTGCTTGTCGAAGATGACAAAGGAAGAATGGCTTTTGATATGAGTTTGTGTTGAATGTGAGCTTCAACACATGATAATGGAGGACACTTGAAAATGGAATGAAGAAGAGAATGAGAGAAATTTTGGTATAGTGATTGTGCAAGATGAAGTTCCCCTTAATGGCTTAGAAGAGGGTTTTATTTATAGATTTTCAAAAAAAGTAATGGAGGGTGAGGATCAAATGATGAAATCAATGGCTCTCATTTTTTGTGAATCTTTAATTCATAATGGATGAATTAAAATTTCTTTATTTGAGAATAGTGGATTATGACAATTGAATTAAATATTCAAATGGCAAAGGCTAGTAGGGAACATTGAATTAAATATTTAATTGGTGAAGGCTAGTGGGGAACATTGAATTAAATATTCAATTGGTGAAGGTTAGTGGGGAACATTGAATTAAATATTCAATTGGTGAAGGCTAGTGGGGAATATTGAATTAAATATTCAATTGGTGAAGTTTAGTGGGGAACATTGAATTAAATATTCAATTGGTGAAGGTTAGTGGGGAATATTGAATTAAATATTCAATTGGTGAAGGCTAGTGGGGAACATTGAATTAAATATTCAATTTGGTGGAGGATATTAGTTAATTAAATATTAAGAATATTTAATTATATGTGCAACATGGTGAGGTGGAAGAGATGAGGTGGAAAGATGAGGTGGATTGATGAGGTGGATTGATGAAGTGGATTTTGTGAGGTGGATTTAGGATTTGAGACATCAGAAGAATTTAGGGATTTTTTTAATTGTAGGATAATTAACCAATCAAATAAACTTATAATATTTATTTAATTGACAGAAGAAAATATGAATTAAGATAAATATTAGAATATTTACTTAATTCAACCTGAGCCAATTTTAGGTCTCTACATCTGGATATGTACTGGTGAATGCTGTGTTCTATAGAAGTGCTTTCATTTCATTGCATGTTGTTGTCAACTTTTACCCTTGAAGATTTGCACTGAATCATGTGGATTTGTGGACTATCCTGGTGAAGTATGATTTTAGTTTTCTTCTCTTCATTGCATGTATGGGAATATGTATGTGGATCTGTGATCTTAGACAAGTAATTTTAGGAATCTCACTCTCTAACCCTTTTTTCTCATTTTAATTTCATTGAAATCACTTTCATAACTACACATCATGATAAATATTGAGCAGAATAGAAAAATATGCTGACATCCTGAAGACAACTGAGTATCATTAGCATATTTTGAGCTAAATGCATGTAGTATTGAAAATGTCATGCAGAGAATCATAAATAGGGGTAGAACTCATGCAAATATCAACATAGACATATCATTTGGAGATATATGGTATGTAGAGTAACTTCCCTGTATAGCATTAATGCAGAAATAAAATCTACAGATCTACGTAAGACCCCAAAATGGAAAACAACAATACACATCAACCACATAGTAACATCGGTAGATTATGAACTAATCAACGGGGCCTTGGGATCATGAATTCATTGTATCTTTCAGGATAAACAAGGGTTGTTGTGTAACTTTTGTTTTGTGTTCTTGGTTGTGACTAACATCATATACCAATCAACAGAAACTAGCACTAGAAGGAGGGCCTATTGACAAAGGAAACTGTAGACTCCTGCATACATTGCTTAAACATCCCGTCAGTTTGAATTCTGACCATAAACTCGCCATTTTGCCTTGAAAACTTGAGAAATCCTAGCTTTTAGGCCAAATACTAGGTCCAAATCTAGTGGACTCTTCGAAGAACTACCTATTAGAGGATTTAGACCTAGGACTGTGGGCATTCATCACACCCCTGATTCTAGTGCGACAGAAGCCTCACCAGAACGTGCTCCTATCACTCCTATTGGCTTTCAAACACCCACCGGACCACCTGTCACACCTCAGGCCCAACCTCAACCTGTCATACCCTAGATCCAACCTCCATCGGTTGTAATGTCATTTTTCACAGTAGAGTCATTGCTGGCCTTCAATGCATATCATGCTTTCCCTAAAAATCTAGAAAAAATTTGTCCTAGGTACCATCCGTATCAAGATGCTGATGATCATGTCAGGACTTTCAAGGAAGCTTGTTGTAGGGCTAGAATTGAGTATGAGGATGTGGTATGCATATTGTTTCCATTCTCCTTAGGGGAAGAGGCCTATAACTGGTATACCAGTCCAGGTTAGGGTTCAGTCCGTTCATGGGATGCCTTAGAGAAAGCTTTCAAGGATAGGTTCAAGGTGCCTATAGATCCTTAAATGAACTATCATCTATTTGCCACCATCAAGAGGTGCGAAGGAGAACCTATTGCAAACTTCAACGCTAGATTCTAGAAGATGATGTCTAAGCTAGTTACTCCCTATGTTGTAACAAATGAAGCTGCTAGGAGCATCTATTATTTAGCTTTAGATCCCTTGACCTCCATGTTTATCAGAAGAACACACCCTGGTGTAATAACCTTAGAACATGCTTTTGAGGAAGCTCTCAAAGTTAGTCAGCAATTGGCTCCTACTCCCACACCAAACATTGCCTTCCCTACACTTCCTGGTTATCCTACATATCTTGCCTACCAATAGACTAATGGAGCCATGGTACCTTTAGTTGTGATGCCAGCCCCTTTATAGATACCTCCACTCAGTTTCATGCCACCACTGAGTGGTAATAACCAGATGTTACCATATCAAACACAAGTGCCCCAGGCTGTAGAACAATCCAACAATAATAATGGGTCTTCCTTTTTCAAGCCCCAGACAGAGAATGTGATGGCCAAGGTTCAGGAAGAGAAGGAATAAATCAAAGAAATATCAGCTCAATTAAGGAAACTTACTATTGAGGTCACTCATCTGAGAAATTAGAATTTTTACTCTCAACCTAATCAAAACAGAGGTCATGCCAATGATAGACCTAATTATCCTGATAGGGGATACAACAACAATTACAATAACAACAATGGCAACAATAATCCTCCTAGACAACCTAGAGTGTGGAACATCAGGTCAAACAATGGTTCCTTGCCTTCACCCCTAGACAATCAGCCTCCTGGTGAACCTAAATAGACCACCAGAGTAAACCTTGTAGAGGCAACACTTACAAACTGGTGCAGGATACATAACACCAACGCTCATGAAGAGTTGGACTATCCTCAATTCAGGATTGCTGCTAGCGTATTCCAAGCTGAAGTGGCTAGTACCTCAGGTAACCCACCTTATGCAGAGGGAAATGAAATTGTCCCCTGTGAGTATGATCTTGCCCTGGTGCTAGAAAGCTTCATGCATTGTCCTTATCAGCAAACCATATCATCACATCAGGATTACACTTCAACATGTGAGGAATCAGCCATGACTTTTGAGTCTAACTATGTTTTCCCCTTTGAGGATGAGAATGAGCCATCAATTGAGCATGAGGAAGTCAATGCTTATCAACAACAACCTCAGGGTAGGCATAACTAGAACTTGAGGAATAACCCAAGAAGATCTACTGATCCTTTGACTACCTCATTGCCTCTAAACAATTTCAATACTCCACCTAATCCCAAGGCAAGTAATAATCCTGGACTCCCCAAGGTCAATGCTTAATATCTTGCACCACATAACACAGCACCAAAAGCTGCAAATCCACTTCCTGAACCTGACAAATTGGTTACATATTTGGCAGATGAAATGAAAAAAGTAAAGATCAGCCTACCAATGTTAGAGTTGCTTAGGACCCCTACTATTAAGGATGCTTTCATGAAATCATTGGATGGTTCTACTCAAAAGAAAGATAGCCATACCCTGGGCCAATTTAGAAATAAAGATCATGCTGCCAAGGACGTTAACGTCAAACCTAAAACCTCAGCTACTATTCAAGCTACAGATACCTCCCACATGACCCTATACAAAGACAAGAGTGAGTCACCCTCCTTCCTCCTTACCACAAGGATGTTTGGTAAAAATTTGCACAATTGCTTAGTAGACTCAGGAGCATCTACCAATGTAATGCCCCTATCCATATGCAACACTTTAGGGTTACATCCTACTAAATCAGTGAAGAAGGTAACACAATTGGACAAAACAGAAGTAAGTGTGGTAGGAGAACTGACCCACATTCACATGCAGCTAGCATCAGATCCCAGAATCCAGCACTATATTGATATTTAGGTAGTTGATATACCTGATACATATGGAATGTTACTCAGCAGAGACTGGTCAAAAACCCTCAATGGATACATGTCAACTGATTTCAGCCATATGTGGCTACCTTGGAAGGGTATACCCAATCAGATAAAGATCGAAGCTGAACCTTGCATGAGACACAAGATCACCGAATATAGTAGAACCAATGAGATCATGTATGTGGATGTGGAACCTAGAGTTTACTCCATTAGACCACAAGCCGCCAGCATAGAAGAAATCTTGATGCTTGACATACACGATTATAATGGTGACCTTTGGAGTGATGAAATAAATTCAAAGCCTGATTGCAATCTTGAAAATAAAATAGAACTAGATCATTTCAAGAAACTTGAGATGCATTTATCTAGATAGGTGGAACAATGTCAGTTATTAAATATGTCTATTCATGATATTCTGATTGATGGATGGTGCAGGTTGTATGATGAAGCTCATTCTAAAAAACCTTGCGACGCTTGTTTAGACATGTTGGAGTTGGAACAAGTATACGGCAAGCTTCTTCACCCACAGTGAGTTCCACAGATAACAATAGTGATACTAAATTTTGGTTGTCTTCCGCAATTACAGGAGGATGCACACAGAAAGATGAAAGTTCTATTCATATGAAAGAAGAGATATTGGTATGCAACGGGGGTAATGATAAGAACAAGAAGAAAATCACCCTTGGGAGTGATTGTTTAGTGGAGTTAGATTACGAGTTATCTGATGAGGATAGTGGTAGCAATCTGTCAAAGTTTGAGGAGATTTTGTCGAAAGAAATCCAAAAGATGACGTAGCAGCATAGGCTTCCCTAGGATGCCTTGATTGAGAAGTGGTGTAGGTCGCATGAGGCACCTCACTCAGAGATGTCTTGCTCATTGTGCCTACATATCTTGAGAAGGCATACGCTGCCTGGTCCAGAGAATGTTCCTCCTGATGATAAGAGAAAGGAAGAAATACCAACTTCTCATAAATCTGATAAGGTGGTGTCTAAGAAGGCTGGGACACCAAAGCTAAAGTGGATATCAAGTGGTATGGCTGCCCGAATGAAAAGAAAGAAAGAAGCACCAGACAAGATTTTAGATGAAAATAAGCCATGGATCCTCAAGTTTGACGGATCCAAATCAAAACAAGGAGCTAGAGTAGAAATAGACCTTATTGACCCATCTGGAAAATCCTATTTGGCAGCATACAGATTGCAGTTCCCATGTACAAATAATGCGGCAGAGTATAAAGCTCTAATTCATGGGATATTGTTCACTCTTAGGAAGAAGGTGAAAATTCTGCATGTCTATGGAGACTCAGAATTAGTTGTCAGATAGGTGAGAGGTATATACTCTTGCAAATATAAGAGGCTGTCCAATTATAGATACAAGGTGTGGAACTTAATAGAAGAGTTTGATGCATTCAATATCACCCATGTACCCAGAGAGCAAAACCACAGAGCAGATGCTTTGGCCCAGGTACTCTAGAGCCATTATCCATATCAGGTTTGAGAAGATTCTCAGTTGACTTAGTATCAATGCCTTTGGTATCTGATAATGTAACTAATCTCCAAGTATTTGATGATGATCAGCATATATTGGATTTTATTTCCAATAGAGATGTTTTTGAGGCACAGATCATTGATGAAAAGAATCTAGAAGATCACTTCTGGGAAGAAGAAGAAATCTTGGAGCTGCCAAGTAACAAAATCCCTAGGGGAATGATAGAGCTAGAGAGAGCATTTGATCTAGACAACATGCTAAAACAAAGGGATCTTCAAAAGGCTGATGAGGGACAGTATTTGCAGGTTGACATTGGGCAAGGTGATAAAAGAAGAAACATCCTGATTGGGAAGGTCTGTACAAAAGAAGAGTTGAAAGGGATAACTCAGGCCCTCAAAGATTACATCCATGTCATTGCCTGGATGTATGATGAACTGAAAACTTTTGACACATTAGTCATCACTCATACAATACTTGTGAAGCCAAGTGCCAAGCCTTTTCGGCAAAAGCAAAGACCCATCAATGCTTTACTGGAGCCAATCATTTTTGAAGAAGTTAAAAGACTGCTCGATGCCAGGATCATATTTCCTATGAGACACTCCATGTGGGTAGCAAACCTGGTCCCAGTGAGAAAAAAGAACGGTGACATCAGACTATGCGTGGACTTCAGGAACTTGAATCGATCTTCTAAAAAGGATAATTATCCTTTGCCTTCTCTAGATGAAGTCCTACAGATTGTGAATGGCACCAAGATGATGTCCTTCTTGGATAGTTTCTCTAGATACAACCAGGTGATGGTGGACAGAATTGATAGATTGAAAACCGCATTTACCACGAAATGGGGGATCTTCACCTACAGGCGCATGCCATTTGGGTTGATAAACGCTGGAGCCACATTTCAACGAGCAATGGACATAGCCTTCAAAGGCTTAATTGGTAAGTGCATAGTAATAAACATGGATGACTTAACGCTATTCTCCAAAGGTAGAGCGAACCATGTGGAGGACTTGAGAAAGGTGTTGAAGAAGTGCGAGCAATACGGGATATCCTTAAATCCCAAGAAGTGCATATTTAGGATGACCACAGGAAAATTGCTAAGTCACCTGATAACTGAAGATGGGATCATCATTGATCTTGACAGAATAGAATCCATCATGAAGATACAACTGCCTGGAAGCAAGACGGAGCTCAAATCTTACTTTGGTAAGATTAATTTTGTTAGGAAATTTATCACTGGCTTTGTAGAGATAGTCAAGCCGTTGACGCCATGCTCAAGAAGGACGCTAAAATTTAATGGACACCAGAAGCTAGAGTAGCTTTTCAAGACATTAAGAAGGACATATCAAATGCTCTAGTTCTGATCAGTCCAGATTAGACCAAAGACTTCTACATCTACTCATTCGCTTCAGAGCATACCTCTACAGCAGTACTGACGCAGAAAAATGAAAAAAAAAGATGAAAAGCCTATAGCCTTCATGAGCTGCCCTTTCAAAGATGCAGAACTCAAGTACATGGATGTTGAAAGACAGGTGCTTGCCTTGGTTTGAGCATTCAAGAAGTTCAGGCACTGCATCCTGAGAAGTAGGGTGATTGATGTTGTACCTG
The DNA here is from genome assembly GCA_027924645.1 of Cunninghamia lanceolata. Lineage (NCBI taxonomy): Eukaryota > Viridiplantae > Streptophyta > Pinopsida > Cupressales > Cupressaceae > Cunninghamia > Cunninghamia lanceolata. The sequence goes on along the minus strand of BSBN01000165.1, from coordinate 2,537,247 downwards.
ATGCAGCAGTGAAAATATTGTTAATGCAAAGTGAACCAAGTGAGAAAAGGGCTAAATGGATCACTGTCCTCTAGGAGTACGATATGGACATTACCCCTATGAAGCTGGTGAGAGGGCAGGCATTAAGCCAGATGATATCAAAGATTGATCCCAATATCATGAGTCAGTAGTACGTTGTAAATGCAAAAGATGATAGAGAATGGTACTCAGACATCAGGCACATCCTGATCACTGGAAGATGTCACTCTAGACTGCAAGCCTCACAGAGGAGAGCCCTGAAGATAAGGTCGCTAAAATATATGTCAAAAAGAGGAGTCCTTTTCAAGAAAAAATATGAGGGGATATACCTAAGGTGCTTGGAAAGATCAGAAGTAGATAGGGTGCTAGCAGAATTACATGATAAATTTGGGACTGCACATGGGTCGTCCTTAGCCACCACTCATGCTATCCTCAGGGCAAGGTATTATTGGCCCACAATTTTCAAAGATACAGTTGGACACATCAAATGCTGTCATATGTGTTAGGTTGCTGCAAATAGAGAGAAATATGTTGCTCAACCTTTGCAGCCAGTGATGGAGATGCGCCCCTTTGCTCAATGGGGAATGGACTTCATAGGACCCGTCAATCCTCCATCATCCTCAGGCCATAGGTATCTTTTAACCATTACTGATTACTGTACCAGGTGGACTAAGGCTGTCAGCAGCAAGACATGCAATGCTGAGGATGTCATCAATTTTTTGGAAACCAATATAGTGACTAGGTATGGAGTTCCATATGCTTTAGTATGTGATAATGGACCTACTTTTGCCTCAATTAAGTTGTCAAGTTGGGCTTTTGATCATGGGGTCATTTTAAAATTCTCCTCAAACTACTATCCCCAAGGGAATGGATTAGCAAAATCCACAAACAAGAACCTATTGAACATCATAAAAATATTGATAGATAAGAACCCAAGGGAATGGAACACTCTATTGAAATATGCCTTGTGGGTAGATAGAACCAGGAATAACGCTGCATTAGGAAATTCACCATTTCACTTAGTATATGGGGTGGATCCCATCCTCCCTATCAACTTAAAGATTCCTACACTACAGTTCGCACAAGAGTACCTAGGCATAGATAATAAACAGGAAGTTAGATTGCTACAACTAATGCACCTAGAGGAAAAAAGAAGTGTAGCAATTAACCAATTTGCTAAACATCAGGCTGTTGTCAAGTGTTGGTTTGACAAAAAAGCCAGAATCAAGGCTTTTAGGTCCTCAAATCTAGTCCTAATGTGGGACAAAGCACATGAAAGGAAGGGTGATCATGGTAAATTTGACAAACTCTGGATAGGCCCCTTTCAAATTTTTGAAATTCTAGGAGACAGCACCTACAGGCTCAAGTCCTTAACAGGTGAGGATGTTCCATTACCAGTTAATGGATAGTTCCTCAAACACTATTTTCAGGCCTGAGGTGGCATCATGACAGTCATGTGTATCATAGTGTACTTTCTTTGTATAGTTGTTTGTACGGTGGCTTTGTTTTGCTTGTTTTGTTTTGGTTGCTTTGTTTGCTCAGCAGGGATCTTTCTTTTGATTTAGAGTATGAAGGAGCAAATTAACAACCACTGAAAATAATGGAAATTCAAATCATTAAGGTTAATTATTTGAAATTCATGCAGAGCTTGTTGTAACTGTCATGAATGCAAAAAGTTATTTAACTTGTGAAATTTTGTATTCAATAAGAATGGGTTGAGTATTCAAAGAATGTTTCTCACAATGACACACCTAAAATCCTTGGGTTTGTTGAACTTACCAATGTAGATATTAGGTGAAAAATCAGAGGTCACCCTTGCTACCATTACAATTCTCAGCTTAATTTCAGCAAGTGACCACTCCTTACATCATGAAGTTACAAATGCAATATCTTATGAATTCTCTATCAAAATATAAAAAAAATATAAATAAATAAAATGGATTATAGTGAAAATCTAGATTAATCCATCTAAGTAACTCTAACGGGGCTATGGACGCTCGCTGGCAGTGGGGCTCTACTTAGGAGAATTGTAACGATAACCTTGTCGGGGCTATAGACGCTCGCAGGTAGCAAGGTTCTATCCAGTTGGCTATGAGGGAATATCCTCAACTATGTAGGCTAATGTCAGTCACTGGTTTGTTTAACTGATCTTCAAGATGAGGATAATTAATCACGTACACACACTTAAACTGAAAGTGAAAATTCATGCACCCTTATTGAATACCTTAGGTCTCAAGTTGAATAATAATTTGCAAGAAAGATAGTTGGAAGTTATGGATTTATTTCATTTAGTTTTCTTAAATGCTTTGAATTTAATTGTTTTGTTTGGTTTCTAGTTGTTGTGATGTTCACAACATGCCCCATTTTACTCCTTACCAAAATGAGGACCCCTGCTATGGCTTTGCTTTTTTGCTTTCTGTGCGTCAGTCTGCTTGGTGGTAAAGGGAAAAGAGAGTTGAAATTTGCAAACTTTTCTAAAAATAGACAAAAGTGCATTTTCAGTACCAGTGCGTGATATGGTTGGATTCCTTGTGAAAAATGAGCTAGGGTTTCTTTTTGAACCATCTTAAAATTTGCCATATTTTGTAAGTTATGATCATTTTGGTAAAATGTACATTCAGGTTTGTATATCACTTTGCATATACAAAGTCCTATGTATGTGCAAAGTTGTTTTATACTTAGTCTCTTTTGCAATCAGGTTCATGTACAAGGCCAATTGTTTGTCTTTTTCCTTGTATGCATTCTTAATAAAAGTTTGAAATATACATACAGGATGGATCTGAAGTGGTTTTAGAGTTAGAATGAATGGGGGTTTGAGTTCTGTTGTATGCATCTAACATTTGTATATTTGGCAGGTCGCAACATACAAGCACCACATATAAGCCGCGGACTTTGAAAAGTTATCAAACAGAGTTAATTCATTGTACATTTTGGACTTGTATATTTATACATACATTTGGAACATGCAACGTCCATATACAAGTAGCGGACCCAAAGAGTTGTTTAAGTAAGGTTAAGTGCTTGTATGTTTCGAAACATACAAGGCAAAAGATACAAGTGTCTTTTGCAATGGTTACTCCTTTTGAAAGCCCATTGGCTGGAACATAATATATGTGGCGCCCCTCTTCTTGTTAGGAAAAGACACGTGGCGGTTTCCGCATATTTGAGACAATAAAACCCTATAATAGATGGCAGCGTCCACGTGTATCACTTGAAAACTCTTTCATTCTTCAGTGACATCTGTTGGTTCCCAAAAATGTAGGTTGCTAACCCTAAGAGGATGCCAGACTCTATGTTTGGATTTGCAACGTTTTTGGACCAATTGACAGAGCTATTAGCTCCCTACACTTCAGGTCCTGCAAACCTAGGTGGGTGTACCTTTGTAACTAAAGCAGACTTAACACTATATGACTTGATTGGATTAGTAAATCTATCACAATGGCATAAAATGTAATAGATGCAAGCTTCTAAACTACTCCTACTCCTAATACTAAGATTTGAGATGTAATTGTTTGAATGAGATTTTATGGAATCCTAAAATGGAATTGGTATGACCAGTGCCTATTTCTGTTGGGCTAATGGAGTCAAGGTGTATATGATATATGATTTACTTATAGGTTACATTCCTAATTGTTTGGCACATGCGTTTGTTTATAGCTTGTATAAACGTGCAAGAATGTGACTGACAAACTCTACTTAGTGATCCACTCGAATCTTACCAGGTTACTGTGACTTATTGAAAGGATTTTTTTAATCCTTGCTTGAAGGAACCGATCAAAAGAATCACACAATGACAGCAAATGTGTATTGACAAATGGAGTTGATGCTCAATTTGAATAACAAGACAATATCGAGTTGGAGACAGTATGGCAATCTTGACAATTATAGGGCTGTTCTTACCTATCCAAATGCTACCACCAGGTTACTGTAATCAATCAAAAGGATTTTATATCTGTAATGGAAACCAATTAATTTGATTACACGAAAACAACAAGTGTGTCTCGATGAAACTGAAATATCAACTTGGAAACTCAGGTTCAAATAACAAAGAAATAACAGTATGGAGACAACCAAATAATTGCTCAACTCAACAAACAATAGACACCAATATTAAATCATTTATTCATACATTTTCTCCACTATACAGTTTCGAAAGATTTTACAATGTACAACATAATATTTTGTTTTGGCAACTGGTCAATCCATCCAGTTATCTAACTGATGTTTTTCCTAATCTACTCTTGATCCTAATCTACTGATGTCGTTCCTCTGTCCTCCTTTGATTTCACCTTTATACATACTGTGTATTTTAGGGTTGTGACCCTTCGCTTACCGTCCTGTGCGTCTCTTCATTTCCGTGAAGGACAACAATTTTTATTAACGCAAAATATTAGCCTCCGGCCCTTTAAAATTCAATTATTTCTCTTCATCTTTGTTAGGGTTTACTTTCATGTATCTTGATTCTTTATTTAATTAATCTTCCTGGGACTTGTATTCTCACGAAAATAATTTTCCAATATGACTATGATTGTTTGTTATATCCTCTTGCGCATATTTTCTCCCACTGGAAAAATATATTTTACCCTTCGAGTAAGAAACAATTTCTGTTCATGAAATCTTGTTTTTAACAACCTTGTGAAAATATTTTACATCCTTTAGTGAAAATATCTTATTTCCTACAACTTCCTCGGTGAAATATTTTGCATAAAATGTTCTCCAGTGAAATAATTACTTCGCTTGTGAATTTCTTGGTGAAAATGTTTTCTCACCTTTTGCATATACTTCCTCAAAATATTTTTAGGTAAAGTAATTACCTATCTCGTGAATTCGTTGGAAAATATTTTCTTTCATCCTTATAACCCCTTTGGTAAACTATTTCATATTGCATTTTAATATTTTACCTCGGGCATGCAGCTCACATTTAAAATACTTACCACTTTTAATTAAATGACATTTCTCCCCAAAGAGGCATCCATCGGTATGAGGCATAAACTCGGTGTGTTTTAAAAATTTCTCTCCGATTTGCTTGGTCTTGCCGATGAGATTTTCATGGTGCAGTGACTTTAATAATATTTTTTATTGTCTTGCATAAACTCATTTTTTAAGTGAAAATATTTTCATGGGCCATTATACACATTTACACAAAATCTTCAATTAACGGCTTTGTGAAAATATTTCCCATCTTTATTTCAAAAATATTCTACATATTTCTCCTTGCTTCCATATCTCCTTTTCCATTGTTTTACCTCATTACTTTATTTACATAATACTTGGGCCCACAACATCGGTGTGACACATCAAATCGGTATGATTTACAATTTTTACTCCGATTCATTTTCTTCTGCCGATGTATTTTTATGCCTTGATTTTTATTTAGCATTTTACACATTCATATGTTAAGGTTATAACCTTTCTGATGCATCCCTTTATTTAATCAACTATCTTTAGTTTGATTAAATTAATTTCAACCTTTCTAAGCTTTGTATTCCCGTGCAAGATAATTTAATAATAATTATTTCCATCTTTGGCTGACAATCTTCACGCTTTCATTTATTCGTGTGCTTTTTCACCTTCACTGGGCTAGAATAATCATTTGTGTGAAAATAATTACTCCTTATGGTTTTACTGGCCATCTTATGCATTCTCACATAAAAATATTATTTAGGTAAAATAATTACCTATTTGATGAACTTCTCTAGAAAAGTATTTTTCTTCTGAGTAGAAAATATTTTGAATAAATTCTCACCTTATAACTCCTTCCATGAAAATAGGATATTTATTTGCACCTTTTGTAAATATTTATTCTCCTTTGAATAAACCTTTCATCTCATGGGACTCCATCGGCAAGACTTGTTAGATCGGTGTGACTTGAGATTTTCACTCCGATGGTATATCTCTTGCCGATGAGTTTTCCATCGGTGAGACCTATATGATGTCTTGCCGATGAAAATTTTTTTTATAGCTTTTGTTCATCAGTGAGACTTTTGCTGAAACTGTGTCCATTGTAGCAAATTGTTATATCACGAAAAAGGATAAAAAGTATTCCCAGTTCTTTTAATTCCATTTCACACACCTTGCATGGTGATCAAAACAGGCCAACTAGCCTTCGGAATTAGCTTGAAAAACTAATCAAAACTTTTCCCAGAGCCACAAAAATACACCAACATGTTGAATTGTGATAGGGGAGTATGGTCATCAAACGGATTGGCATGAAGTTATTGGGATTAAAAGCTGCTCGCAATCAAAGTAGCTCACTCAGCGTGTTTTGCACCTGTTTTAAACTCAACTGAAACCTATTATTTTGCCTCTTTGGAAAAATATCAAATCTGATATTGAGAAGCTGCCGTCCTGGGGATTAGTTCATTTAGGCCACATGAACATGTGTGCAAAAGGATTTTTCATCATTCCTCTTCCTTCATAAGATATCGGGTGTCAAAGTTGACCTTTCTGAAGCTGCCTGGGAATGCAGTCACAGAACTGTGTAAAATCCATTTGGATTTGCTTTTGAAAAAATATCAAACGAAGTGCTGGGACCTTGAGAATTGGTATGTGAGCACATTAACATGGGAAGAATTTGAGACATCAATTATTTTTTTATGAACACGACCCGATTGTTAGATATTACCTTCCAAATTAACCTCCTTGAAAACTGCCCCTGTCAAAACCTGATTCGAACTCACCACTTGCAATTTTAAAAACCCATTAAATCTCTTCCTGGGAAGTTGTAACTGGAAAGTTGAGTTTATTTAGGCTTGATGAGTGCGTGTGTAAGAGGATTCTTCACCATCCATCTTCTGTTATGAAATGGTAAGGGCCAAAGTTGAGCTCTCCGCAACTTTCTGGAAATGCATATGGCAACTGAACTTTTTACATTTGCTTTTGATTTTGAAAAAATAGCAAACGAGATGTTGGGGTCCCAAAAACTGGCATGAAAGTACATTATCACGAGAAAAATATGGAACACTAATTAGTTTGTCAGGATCATCATTTAGCTGCTAGATATCAACCTCCAAAGTTGGCCTCTCGGGCTGATTTCACATTGTGCAAGTAACAAACCTTATCAAAACCCTCCAACTTGGTTCTTCAAAACCTAGTCAAAATTGATCGTATGAAGCTGAAATCAGGAGTGCTCACTTACATATGGCAGACAAACATGTTTGTGAAATAATTTTGTATGAAGACGAACTGGCTCCGAATTATAATGCTTCAAAGTAGGCCATTTGAGCATATTGTGCAGGTGTATCTATGAGTGTTGAAATTGAATTTTTCATATGAGAACCTAAAATCTTGCAAAAATTGGTATGAAATTTTAGGTCCCAACAGTGGCTCTGTCTGGGGATGTATGCCCCCTGCGGGCATAGCAAGATCCCAGATTTCTGGGGAGCAGACCAACGCCTTCTTCATTGGGTAACAGAGTCTACTTTTTGCCCCAAAACTGATATGGTCAAAAGACCATATTAGAAAAGAAAATCCACGTCTTTCCCCTATCAAAAACCTTGTTCTGATCATGTTGTAATGATACCCCATCTGCTTGACTAAATCTGTTCATATAGTTCAGTAATGCATCATAATTTATGCTGCAAGTGTGTTCTGTATTATTCGGTATCTGGAAGTCAGGCATAGTCTGAACACCTTCATCATTGCATGACATAAGGAAGTCATGATTATCAAACCTTGTAGGATGTCTTATTTTATCATATCTATTGTTATTCACCAAATGTTGGTTTTTTAATTGAATTGGAAAATGGAATAAATCAAGCTGCTTCTGACAAATGCTATAATCAATGCTGATTCCAACATAAAACACCGTATCTTCTTCCTTATCACATCCATCTTCCCCACATGCTTGAGAGTCAATAATCTGCCAATCATACATACTGGAATCATCAACCTCCTCTGGTTCAATGGACATCTTTATCTCTGGATCAGTGTCACAAGAGAACTTATGACCACTATCTGTCTCTTCTTTGCAAAAATGTGACTTGGGAAATATGGCCTCGTATATTTCATCACCCTTACCATGTTGAATGGATTCACTGTCAAACGATATATGCGCTGGACACAGTATTTGGGTATCATCTTTATGTACATATCTTTGATATTCTTTGGTGAACAATTCTGAAATATGCTCACTGTCAAGTGAGCATGTTTCTTCATCAACCCTCTTACTGAAATTTTCATCATTCTTTTCATCACTACTATAATGCTCAAAATTTGATGTACATATTTCATCAACCTCATCATTTATAGACTCTTTATCAGAATATCCACCTCCCTGACTGTCTAAATGCCTTTCATCTTCTTGATAACATGGATTTGAGAACACTTGAAATTCATTTTCTGGCATACCTTGACAAAATGTCATCTGATCTTCTTCCATTTTTTCATCATACAATGGGTTTGAAAAATTTTGAAAATCATTTTCAGATATGTACACTTCCTCCTCATTGTGAGTTTGCCCTGTTTGAAAATAGTCATCCTCTTCATCTTCTTGTGCCATATCATCATACAATGGCTTTGAACAGGCTTGAAGATTATTTTCTGCCATGTGCACTTCCTCTTGATCAAGATCTTGAAAATATTCACCCTGGTTATCTAAAAAGATTTCATCCTCAGGATAGCATGGGTTTGGAAACATCTGGAGTTCATGTTCTGGTATACCCATCTTTTGAAAACAATGTTCTTCTTCCTCCCAACACTGCTGATTCATATATTGCGGTGGGTGGGCTGGGATAAAATTTGTTTGATATGGAGGCTGATAATAAACATTTTGTTGGGTGGGTTGATGAGAGTGCAGATTTTGATGTGACATATGTAGATGATGATATTGTGGAGCATATCGCTGTCCAGGTGGTGGATAGTATTCATTTTCTTGGTATGTTGCTAGTCCATCCATATCTGATTGCATTGCTATATCAGTTTCTTCATATTTAGTATCATCGGATCCAACATTGATAATATCCTCGTGCCTTTTCCTTTCTATGATAGGAATCAATTTAACCAATTGGTCTATAGTAACTGGCTTTAATGATTCAGGCCAATTAGTAGACATAGGCACATAAGCAAGCATGAACATTTTAATAAATAAGGATACACTAGGTTTGAGATGAAAAGGTATCTGTTCATAGATATCCCCCAACCTGATGAACAACTTATATCCAGATTCTCCTTCATGTCTCCTTATTTCAAAGAATGCATCTAAAGGGGGTATGTTATATTTTTTCATATTTCATCAATTTTATTTTCAGAGTCGTCACCTCTTGTGAGAAGAGGAAAATTTCATCTTTCTGGGTTCTTGCCAGTAGAGTCTACCAATATGTATTTGAATTTTGTGTAGAGTCGCCACCTCTATTTAGAGGACTAATCAATTTTTCTGAGTTTTTCTTTTCACCAGCAGAGTTATGCCTTTTAATTTTCTGACTCTAATAACATGGTTTGCTACCAGGTTTCTCTATGTGTTTTCCCCAGCAGAGTCGCCATTTGTTGGTTCCCAAAAATGTAGGTTGCTAACCCTAAGAGGATGCCAGACTCTATGTTTAGATTTGCAACGTTTTTGGACCAATTGACAGAGCTATTAGCTCCCTACACTTCAGGTCCTGCAAACCTAGGTGGGTGTACCTTTGTAACTAAAGCAGACTTAACACTATATGACTTGATTGGATTAGTAAATCTATCACAATGGCATAAAATGTAATAGATGCAAGCTTCTAAACTACTCCTACTCCTAATACTAAGATTTGAGATGTAATTGTTTGAATGAGATTTTATGGAATCCTAAAATGGAATTGGTATGACCAGTGCCTATTTCTGTTGGGCTAATGGAGTCAAGGTGTATATGATATATGATTTACTTATAGGTTACATTCCTAATTGTTTGGCACATGCGTTTGTTTATAGCTTGTATAAACGTGCAAGAATGTGACTGACAAACTCTACTTAGTGATCCACTCGAATCTTACCAGGTTACTGTGACTTATTGAAAGGATTTTTTTAATCCTTGCTTGAAGGAACCGATCAAAAGAATCACACAATGACAGCAAATGTGTATTGACAAATGGAGTTGATGCTCAATTTGAATAACAAGACAATATCGAGTTGGAGACAGTATGGCAATCTTGACAATTATAGGGCTGTTCTTACCTATCCAAATGCTACCACCAGGTTACTGTAATCAATCAAAAAGATTTTATATCTGTAATGGAAACCAATTAATTTGATTACACGAAAACAACAAGTGTGTCTCGATGAAACTGAAATATCAACTTGGAAACTCAGGTTCAAATAACAAAGAAATAACAGTATGGAGACAACCAAATAATTGCTCAAATCAACAAACAATAGACACCAATATTAAATCATTTATTCATACATTTTCTCCACTATACAGTTTCAAAAGATTTTACAATGTACAACATAATATTTTGTTTTGGCAACTGGTCAATCCATCCAGTTATCTAACTGATGTTTTTCCTAATCTACTCTTGATCCTAATCTACTGATGTCGTTCCTCTGTCCTCCTTTGATTTCACCTTTATACATACTGTGTATTTTAGGGTTGTGACCCTTCGCTTACCGTCCTGTGCGTCTCTTCATTTCCGTGAAGGACAACAATTTTTATTAACGCAAAATATTAGCCTCCGGCCCTTTAAAATTCAATTATTTCTCTTCATCTTTGTTAGGGTTTACTTTCATGTATCTTGATTCTTTATTTAATTAATCTTCCTGGGACTTGTATTCTCACGAAAATAATTTTCCAATATGACTATGATTGTTTGTTATATCCTCTTGCGCATATTTTCTCCCACTGGAAAAATATATTTTACCCTTCGAGTAAGAAACAATTTCTGCTCATGAAATCTTGTTTTTAACAACCTTGTGAAAATATTTTACATCCTTTAGTGAAAATATCTTATTTCCTACAACTTCCTCGGTGAAATATTTTGCATAAAATGTTCTCCAGTGAAATAATTACTTCGCTTGTGAATTTCTTGGTGAAAATGTTTTCTCACCTTTTGCATATACTTCCTCAAAATATTTTTAGGTAAAGTAATTACCTATCTCGTGAATTCGTTGGAAAATATTTTCTTTCATCCTTATAACCCCTTTGGTAAACTATTTCATATTGCATTTTAATATTTTACCTCGGGCATGCAGCTCACATTTAAAATACTTACCACTTTTAATTAAATGACATTTCTCCCCAAAGAGGCATCCATCGGTATGAGGCATAAACTCGGTGTGTTTTAAAAATTTCTCTCCGATTTGCTTGGTCTTGCCGATGAGATTTTCATGGTGCAGTGACTTTAATAATATTTTTTATTGTCTTGCATAAACTCATTTTTTAAGTGAAAATATTTTCATGGGCCATTATACACATTTACACAAAATCTTCAATTAACGGCTTTGTGAAAATATTTCCCATCTTTATTTCAAAAATATTCTACATATTTCTCCTTGCTTCCATATCTCCTTTTCCATTGTTTTACCTCATTACTTTATTTACATAATACTTGGGCCCACAACATCGGTGTGACACATCAAATCGGTATGATTTACAATTTTTACTCCGATTCATTTTCTTCTGCCGATGTATTTTTATGCCTTGATTTTTATTTAGCATTTTACACATTCATATGTTAAGGTTATAACCTTTCTGATGCATCCCTTTATTTAATCAACTATCTTTAGTTTGATTAAATTAATTTCAACCTTTCTAAGCTTTGTATTCCCGTGCAAGATAATTTAATAATAATTATTTCCATCTTTGGCTGACAATCTTCACGCTTTCATTTATTCGTGTGCTTTTTCACCTTCACTGGGCTAGAATAATCATTTGTGTGAAAATAATTACTCCTTATGGTTTTATTGGCCATCTTATGCATTCTCACATAAAAATATTATTTAGGTAAAATAATTACCTATTTGATGAACTTCTCTAGAAAAGTATTTTTCTTCTGAGTAGAAAATATTTTGAATAAATTCTCACCTTATAACTCCTTCCATGAAAATAGGATATTTATTTGCACCTTTTGTAAATATTTATTCTCCTTTGAATAAACCTTTCATCTCACGGGACTCCATCGGCAAGACTTGTTAGATCGGTGTGACTTGAGATTTTCACTCCGATGGTATATCTCTTGCCGATGAGTTTTCCATCGGTGAGACCTATATGATGTCTTGCCGATGAAAATTTTTTTTATAGCTTTTGTTCATCAGTGAGACTTTTGCTGAAACTGTGTCCATTGTAGCAAATTGTTATATCACGAAAAAGGATAAAAAGTATTCCCAGTTCTTTTAATTCCATTTCACACACCTTGCATGGTGATCAAAACAGGCCAACTAGCCTTCGGAATTAGCTTGAAAAACTAATCAAAACTTTTCCCAGAGCCACAAAAATACACCAACATGTTGAATTGTGATAGGGGAGTATGGTCATCAAACGGATTGGCATGAAGTTATTGGGATTAAAAGCTGCTCGCAATCAAAGTAGCTCACTCAGCGTGTTTTGCACCTGTTTTAAACTCAACTGAAACCTATTATTTTGCCTCTTTGGAAAAATATCAAATCTGATATTGAGAAGCTGTCGTCCTGGGGATTAGTTCATTTAGGCCACATGAACATGTGTGCAAAAGGATTTTTCATCATTCCTCTTCCTTCATAAGATATCGGGTGTCAAAGTTGACCTTTCTGAAGCTGCCTGGGAATGCAGTCACAGAACTGTGTAAAATCCATTTGGATTTGCTTTTGAAAAAATATCAAACGAAGTGCTGGGACCTTGAGAATTGGTATGTGAGCACATTAACATGGGAAGAATTTGAGACATCAATTATTTTTTTATGAACACGACCCGATTGTTAGATATTACCTTCCAAATTAACCTCCTTGAAAACTGCCCCTGTCAAAACCTGATTCGAACTCACCACTTGCAATTTTAAAAACCCATTAAATCTCTTCCTGGGAAGTTGTAACTGGAAAGTTGAGTTTATTTAGGCTTGATGAGTGCGTGTGTAAGAGGATTCTTCACCATCCATCTTCTGTTATGAAATGGTAAGGGCCAAAGTTGAGCTCTCCGCAACTTTCTGGAAATGCATATGGCAACTGAACTTTTTACATTTGCTTTTGATTTTGAAAAAATAGCAAACGAGATGTTGGGGTCCCAAAAACTGGCATGAAAGTACATTATCACGAGAAAAATATGGAACACTAATTAGTTTGTCAGGATCATCATTTAGCTGCTAGATATCAACCTCCAAAGTTGGCCTCTCGGGCTGATTTCACATTGTGCAAGTAACAAACCTTATCAAAACCCTCCAACTTGGTTCTTCAAAACCTAGTCAAAATTGATCGTATGAAGCTGAAATCAGGAGTGCTCACTTACATATGGCAGACAAACATGTTTGTGAAATAATTTTGTATGAAGACGAACTGGCTCCGAATTATAATGCTTCAAAGTAGGCCATTTGAGCATATTGTGCAGGTGTATCTATGAGTGTTGAAATTGAATTTTTCATATGAGAACCTAAAATCTTGCAAAAATTGGTATGAAATTTTAGGTCCCAACAACATCGAAGCCGACACTTGGTGATCTCTACAGCACTTAGAAATTGATATGTCTTAATATGTGGCTTTCATACTTTATTGTGTCTTTGTATTCGGGAGGGTTCCGCCTGTGACATGTGGCATGGTCCGCAGCAACTATGACTTAATTATCTGTGAGAAATGGGACCCACAATACTTACCGCTCAGTAGCTTTCAGAAAAAGGGAAAACCATGATGGGTTTCACCTTCCGCCATCACTTAGAAACTTATATGTGACACTTTTCGCACTGCTAAAGCTCTTTAAGAAACTTGCACGGAGATCGACACGTGGCGCCTTCTACTATCGCTGTTGAGACTCTTTAAGAAACTTGTGCAGAGATTAACACTTGTCGTCATCCGCTATCACTTGAGAAACCTTTCATTAACACTGTGGAAAGGTTAGGAAGTCTTTCACTTAGATGCTACATCCGCCACGCGTCACTTTCTGCTGCATTTGAGACTTTAAAACTAGTGACCCACCTCCATCCTTCACTAAATGGCGAAACATAAGAACCAACCCGTGGGAGCTGACACATGGCGAGTTCCGCGGCTACCACAAGGGACACATGGCGAGCTCCGTGCTCACACAGAAACTTTTAAGGGACCTTTGAAACTCAAGTGGAAGCTGACACTTGGCAAGTTTCGCGCTACTAACTTTGGAGAATGTTGAAATACCTTCGCCACGTGGCATGATCCACGTTAAAGTTAAAACATAGAAACAAAAGTGCGGCTTGAACTAAGGCTCGACACTTGGCAAGTTCTGCACTACTCTGATGATGCAAAGATTTAAACAAGGAAAAAGGGCGGGAAAGCGAAGCGATTGGATTTTTGAATCCATTTTTGGAGCCCGAATGCATGTTTCTTGTCAACGATGGTTGACTCGATTGGTTTTAACACTGTATATGCATTTTTTATGCATGATTTTCATAATTTCAGGGCCCGATTACTGTGTTTGCACATCTTATAGCCTGATTTAATGTAGATGTTCATTTTCCCTATTGACTTACCAAACAATGATGCTTATTCCTACTTATTTATTGTAGATTGTTGGAGTAGCTGGGAAGAAGCAGAGTTGCCGACACAGTGGCGACATGTAGGTGAACATAAAGATGGAGCTTTGAGTGGCGATAACATCATGCAGGATAGCATCGGATCCCGAGAGGCCAAGCACACCAGAAGAGGAGGGGATTTCAATGCAGAGGTTGGCAGATGGAAACATTATTGAAGCAGCGGCGCCCTGTCTGGGTATGCTGCTTGAATTCTTGGTAGGATTCATTTCTCACCGTTTGATGTTACATTTCAAGATGCTAACCGTTGATCTCCTAGGGTTTTGGGCACCATTTTGGGGAAGAAACCAGAGACATATATTGAGCCCCTGTTCTGTACAAAAGGAAGGGAGGTCAATCATACAAAAATCAGACCTGTAGTAGTTTTAGGAAGAGATCGGATTACTGAGACTAGTGAGGACTGGATTGTTGAAATAATCAAGGCCCTTTCCTTAGATCATTGTAAATGTACCTATTTTAGGAACATACTATATGGAGATGAAGCTTTAGACTATATCCTGATTGTAAACCTTAAGTAGTCTTCAAGTTGATTTCTGGATATGTACTGGTGAATGTTGTGTTCTATAGAAGCACTTTCATTTGATTGCATGTTGTTGTCAACTTTTACCCTTGAAGATTTGCACTTAATCATGCAGATTTGTGGACTGTCCTGGTGAAGTATGATTTTAGTTTTCTTCTCTTCATTGCATGTATGGGAATATGTATGTGGATCCGTGATCTCAGTCAAGTAATTTTAGGAATCTCACTCTCTAACCCTTTTTCTCATTTTAATTTCATCGAAATCACTTTCATAACTGCACATCATGATAAATATTGAGCAAAATAGAAAAATATGCTGACATCCCGAAGACAACTGACTATCATTAGCATATTTTGAACTAAATGGATGTAGTATTGAAATTGTCATGTAGAGAATCATAAATAGGGGTAGAACTCATGCAAATATCAACTTAGACACATCATTTGGAGATATATGCTGTGTAGAGTAACTTCCCTGTATAGCATTGATGTAGAAACAGAATCTACAGATCTACATAAGACCCCAAAATGGAAAATAGCAATACACATCAACCACATAGTAACATCAGCAGATTATGAACTAATCAATGGGGACTTGGGATCATGAATTCTTTGAATTCATTGTATCTTTTAGGAAAAACAAGGGTTGTTGTGTAACTTTTGTTTTGTGTGCTTGGTTGTGACTAACATCATATACCAATCAACAATTCCCACAACATGTGACAATTAGAGGATGATAACTAATTGCACATGTGAAGGATAAGACAACTCACTCTAACTATCAACAACTCAACACATAACTAGACTCAACTAGAAACACCTAAAAGACTCAGTAAGTCAAATTAACATGTGTGAATTATGTGTGATGTGTGAATATTATTTAACTACTAAATAGTTAAATAATGTAAATTATCCACTCAAGGGTAAACCGGTTAGGTGATAACCCTATTCACACCAACACCTCCCCTTAATTGCAACTTAGGGAGTAGTTGGCTAAAGCAAGATGCAATGATGGATAATGATGATGGGTCCCAGCTACTAGGCCATGTTAGGTACCCATGTACAACAAATCTCAAGGAGAGAAAAGGAGAAAACCTCATGGGACAAAACTCCTCTCCAAAATTGAGAATGCATGAAACAATGAAAGTGAAAGATGAAGTGATAGTAGGAGGACTCAACATAACCCCCCAAGGTCTACTTCTATCACATATGTGCAATCAAATACCCCCCATAGGAGAGCAAGGGTGAGATTATAGGTCCCCCCCACAATGAAGTAGCTCTTGTGCCAATGGTGAATGCCTGAAGATGAACGCTGAAAAATGTCCTATACTTGCAAACAAAATTCCTCCCCTTAGGAAGAAACCAATCCAAAGGATGATGTAGAAGAAAGTCCATCTCAAGGTATGAGGAAAAAAGCCTCATGATGGGTGTCTCTAAAAACTATTGAAGTAGCCACATGTTAGAATCAAAGAATGGCACAATGCAATGAGGTGTGACCAATCTAAAATCCTAGGTAGACTGATGAAGAACAATCTCCAAAGATGAAGTAGATGGGATTGTAGTTAGGCTAAAATTGCAAATCAGGGTAAATGAATAAATGACAATGATAAAAACCCTAGCAATGCACAATGAAGAACAAGACAACATGAAAATCAAAATAACAAATGTAAATGCAAACCGATCTCCACACTATGCTCGATTTATCTCCATTGCTCTTCTCCACCTCGCATGAGCATGCAAGATTTTGAAGGATTATTATTGGAAGAATGTTGGGTGCTCACTTCTGCAGCATAACATTGATAAGGATGCAAAGGCTCTAATGATATTTCAACAGCATGTGGATACTTGAGGATCAATGCATTATAGAAAATCTGGCAGAATAAGAGTACTTGAGGCTCAATGCATGCTAATGGCTTATGAGGGGGTTGATTTATAGAATTGGCTTCATTCAAATGGATGGCTAGGATCAATTAGGGCTTTAGATGAAATAGATGGATAGGATTAAGTTAGGTTTCCTTGCACATTAAGAAATTGTAGTCAATTGACATGTGGCAAGGGAAGATAAGGCTTAGGTGTGCTTGTGTAGATAAATACTAAAATTAGGTCCCATTAGTTGTGCATATGAAAGATAAAAGTTGTACTACAACACATGATTGAATGGACAAGTGTTGGAATGTGGTGAAAGTTGAGGGCTTAATTCAAATAAAATATTTGAATTAGTTGAGATATAGTTGGAAACTAATTAAATAAATAAAATTTATTCAATTAATAGGGTAGATGAATAGGATGGGATAAGATATGATGTGGAAATTAATTAAATAAATAAAATTTATTTAATTAATTGGCTAAGTAGGATGAGGATGGGATTAAATGGGATTTTAATTAAATAAATAAAATTTATTTAATTAATTGGCTTAATGGATTAGGGAAATTAGGATAAAATGCTACAAGATGTCTAGGATAATGTTTTAACAAGGTGTTGCTAGACATGGACAAAGTTGGGACAATTTTGGGTGTCTACATTTTGCCCCTCTTTGAGATGATGTTTGAGATGATGAGCTTTATGTTGAGTAACATTATTTCAAAGAAGTTAAGGTATGGATATAGGAAAATGATATAGAGATAGGATGATGATGATGATAGAAAGGATAGGTTGGTGATGCCCCCTCGAGAGGATAGGTGGGTTGGACAAACATAGGTATGCTCTCGAAAAGAAATGGCTTGGCTACAAAAGAAAGATAAGGGGATAGATAGAAGAAATGGAGATACGTTATGCTACAATGAATGTGAGCAACCATGATGTTTGATATAGCACTAGATGTTATGCACCAAGGTATAAGGACTAGGGTGATGATGTGTCTTGGGCCCCAGCATAATACAACCTTGTCTAATGTATAAGGAAGGAAACTTAGAGCATTAAAGTCCTAATGCACAAAAGGCATAATATGACCTTAGATGCAAAGGATAGTGCAAAACGCTATTCCAACATACACAAGATATGAATATTAGCTGGAATGATAAGGATTTGATACAAATGCAAGTTAAAATGATAACACACACAAGCAAGAAAGCAAGCATGCACACATGATTCAAAAACAAACAAGGTATTGCCCCTATCAAGCTGTAAACTAATGATTAATTACTGATTGATGATGGTTGAGAATGTTGTCATTGCGGGGAAAGCTATATCCCTAGATCAATACAAAGTTGTTTGCTAAGTTGGTTGGCTGGTTGGTTGATTGATTTGTCTTACAACAAGGCTAGGATCAAGACCATGGATTGCGTTTGGATAACTTGGCTTGATTGATTAACTTGATTAGTCTGGATTTAAGGATGGGCTTGCATTTGGATCATTTCTTGATGATGATGAAATGATGAATGAAGATTGATTTGATGAATTGGAAGAAGTGAATTGGATTTGTTCCGATTGGAGTTGATGTGATTTTGATTGATTGATGATTTGCTTTGGTGTTGATGCTGATGATTGATAAGATTTGTTTTGATGGTTGGATTGATGTGCTTTGAGATGATTTTCTTTGGTGTTGATGCTGATGATTGATAGGATTTGTTTTGATGGTTGGCTTGATGTGCTTTGGTTGTGATTTTTGCTATTGTTGGGTTGATTGTTTTGATGATTGGATTGTTTTGAATGATGATAATGATGGTGTGATGATTAGAGTGTCGATTCAATCTAAGCATAAGCAAGTGTTCTCAGTATGCTCAAAGGATGTAAAATAAACAAGGTATTGCCCTTGTCGAGTCATAAACCAATAATTGATTGTTTGATTGATAATGATAGATAGTGTTGTCATTGTTAGGAAAGCTATATCCCTAGATCAACACAAAGATGTGGGAATGCTATATCCCATTGATGATGATGATAATTTGATTGATTGGTCTCATGACAAGATTAGGATCAAAACCTGTTGATTTGACTGGATAATGTTCCTTGATTGATTAGCTTGCTTCATATGGATTAATGTGACTTGGATTTAAGATCATTGCTTAGATTGATTTGATTGATATGATTGGAAGAAGTGATTGATTCAAATGAATGAATGAATGTTATTGATAGGAAGAATTGATCGAATAATGATGATTTGATTTTGATTGATGTTGATGGAGTGGATTGTTTTGGATTGATGTGATTGGTTTTATTTCTTGGATTTTTCATTGGATATTTGATTTTTTGGATTTTTTGACATATTTTGATTTCTTTTGGATTTTTTGAAATGTTTTGGGATGTCAATGGATTTACAATTTGGGTAGCCTTTGTGCTAGATACCAATGACAAGGGAGAAAACCAAGTCTAGGTGCAAAGGATGGATGATTGTGAATGAGATGGAAGGCTCATGAGAATTGGATGGATAGATAAGAGCATAGGCCATAAAAGGGATGGATGCATGCCTCATGATAAATAGATAGGTAGGCAATAGTGGAAAGCTCATGATAAGGATACGCCATAGCGGATGGATCATAAAGGAGCTAGGATGTGATCTCCAAAGGCTATGTTGCATAGGAAGAACTTGCCCCATTCTAGGTGGTAATGCTTAGGATTTTTACATGACAAATTTCTTGACCAAGGGATGACGTGATGGATTGGTTTAAATGAGATGGATAAATGGTCAATGGATAAGACTTGGTTTGGAAAGAAGGTATGCCAAGATATATCCAAACATGTTTCAACATTTTGCCCCTATGTCTTTATCAAGATCAAAAGGTGGAAGGATGGATAAATAGGATAGGCATGTTTATGTAATGGCTAAGGATGGTAGGATGGCGAGATAGGATAAGATAGGTTGGTATGATAGGATGGATGAGACAATGTGCCCCCAAGTGTAAGTGACATTGAAGATCAACCTACACATGACGCCTGTTTGCCAGGTTTTCATCATGGTACTTATCCAAGGCGCCTGTTTACCAAGTTTTCACCATTGGACGAAGGGATTTCTCTTTACTATTTTGATTTCTTTTTTTTTTAACTTTTTTTCTTTTTTTTTTTGTATTTTTCTTTTTTTGCTTTTAGATGTGTTGACAATTACACATGGCGCCTGTTTGCCAGGTTTTCACCATGGTAATGGATAGGAGGGACTCAAGTGGCTAGTTCAATGGATGTTGATAGTCCCATTAGAGATGGATGTCCTAACATGGACCATGTCATTATGCTCATAGATGTTGATAAGGGATTGCGTGGATGAGAGATGGATTAGGTAGATAGTGGATGATGAAATGGATTATGAAAGGTTCATGCATGGAAGGATGGATAAAATGCTTATGTAAAAGCATGGACCATAGGAAGGTGATGGGGAAGATTTGTAGGATAATGGATGAAGGATGGGGAGATGGAGGAATGTGGGAATGTTTTGGAATGGAAGGGAACCATGACCAATGGTTGCACACACCATGATAAACATTGAAGCTTTTGATTGGATGGTGGTGTAGGAAGCAATGGAGATGTTTGCTTAGGGGATGGTTAATGAAGTGATTTAGGAACCCACATAGATTTAGTATTTTTAGTGCTTTTGTGTTGCTTGTGGGATTTTTGAAAGGAATGGAAATTTTGGATGGAAGTAGGCTTTTGGATGGATATAGGTGATTGGGATTCTTGAGATGTGGATGAGGATGCCTCATTTGACTTGCTAGATATTTGCTTAGGAACCCAAACCATTTTGCTTTTGGGTTTTGGATTTGGAGGTAATGGCTTAGATAGCTACTTAGATGAACTTTGCTTTGAATTTGATTCTTTATGTCCTAAGGTATGAAGACCTTTTAGATTTTTAGATTTATAGGTAGAGACATCAAAATTTTTGCTTTTGAATCCCATGGGGTGGGTGGAGTGGATGGAATGATTGGAAGCTTTATGCTTAAACAATGTGTGCTTTTGTTGGCCATGATTAGGGATGTAAAGATACTTATGAATGATAGGTATGTTAGGTGTTGGAAGCAATGGTGGGAAGGTGGATGGAGGGATATTTAGAGTTGGTAAAAGTGGAGGCAAAGTGGATGGCGGAAGGTGTACGGTCACATGCTTTTGATATTTATAGGATGATAGAGGTGGAATGGTTACATATGTTTTGGGTAGATGATGGGCTTTGTGATGGAAAGTGGACTTAGGATGGATGGAGGAATTACCAACATCTTTAGCTTGTTTAGCTTGGGGTGTGTATCCAAGGCCATATGAGCATGGAAGAACTTTGACATGGTTTGGCTCCAAAATACCTTGTTCATAAAGGCCTAGACCTTTGCCTTTGTAGTTCATGTTTTGGAGTATGCAATGGACAATGGGACTAGCTGAGGTTTGAACACTAGACTTGAGTTTGTTATTGGATGAAGAAGCTGAAGTGGATAAAGGTCGTTGTTGTCCTAAGGAAGAACACTCATGTATAAGGGTGGATAGACCAATAGGACATGATGGATTTGAAATGGGATCAATGATGGATGTGGAAGGGGGATCATTAGGATCTTGATTAGCATTATGTTCACTAACATCCAAGTTATTTGTTTGATCTTTTATGCTTACTTGGGGGATAAGTGTCTCATCATGACAAGTGGATGTTTGCTCATTATGGATAGGGCTAGATGGTGGATGATTAAGAGCAATTTGGATATCTTGCTCATGGATAGATCTAGGATTATGGATAGGATCAAGGTGATCATGGATAGCTTCTTCATAGGTATCATCTTGATCATAAAGAAGGTAAATGTTATGGATGGGTTGGATTTGGATGGCTTGCTCATGAATGGTTGTTGGGAGATGGATAGGATCAAGTGGCTCATGGATAGATTCATCATTATGGCTATCATCTTGATCATGGAGAAGATACATGTTATGGATGGGTTGGATGGAAGGCATTTGATATTGAGTTGGACTAGGGCTTAATGTTTCCACATGCTTAGGATTAAACCTTTGACTAACCTCTTGGGTTGCTTGAATGGAAGTGGAAGGCTCTTGGATAGGCTCTTGGTCAACAACATGAGAACATGATGACTCTTGAATAGGATTGATGGCTTGTAGGTCACATGATGGGCTTGAAGGGCTAAGAATGTTAATTGAGGGCTCTTGGATAGGCTCATGGATAAGTGGAACACATGATGGGATTATAGGATTGGACATGACCTTTGGAAGTTCTTTGGTAGGCTCATGAATGGGTGTTTGACATGGAGATAGTTTATTCCTAGCTAGTAGCCAATGGATCACATCCTGTGCAAGGGTATGAGTGGATGGGAAATATAATGGATGGATGATAATAGTAGATGGTGTTGTAGGCTTATGATTAGGACTTTGATTGGATGGAAGGATAATTGAGTTTGATAGGCTAAGATTTGGATTGGATGGGGGTAATACATGGGATTGGGATGATGTGACATGATTTCTTATTATATGTTGATACACCTTGTAAACAATTGGGAAAAACATTGGGCATGTATTTGTATCATGGCCTTTGGTCCTATGGTATGCACAATAATCATGTTCATCATATGGACTTTCTTCACATGGTTTTACTTCAGGAAGTTCAATGAGTTTTGCTTCAAGCATCCTTTGTAAAACTCTCTTAGCCATATCCTTTGGTGAAGGATTAGAATGAGATGGTGATGAAGGTAATGAAGGGCTTGGTGGTTTGGAAGATGGAGGGATTAATGGACTAGGAATGGGATCACATGGTGGTGTTGGGATAGGACTTGTTGGCTCATGTGTTGGCATGTGATTGGATGGTGGAGGCCACTCTAGATTGGTATCTCCCTTGTCAAAGGTTATTAGATCTTGCATAGGATAACTTGGGCTTGTTTGATTTATGTACAAGGGACCACTTGGACTTGCATGTGCTTCTTATTGCAAAGGTAGACTTAGGCTCACTTGTGCTTGTTGTGGAGGCCATTGATAGTCTTGGTGGTTAGGTGAAATGGTGGGATATGTAGACAAAAGATCTTGGGGTTGATATGAAGTTGAGGGCATTTGATCTTGTTGCCAAGGTGGATTTGGGCTTACATGTTCTTGTTGTGATGACACTTGGTTGCCTTGTGGATGGGCTTGGTGGTATGTTGGAATGTTAAAATGAGAAATTGGATAATGTTGGGGTGAAGGTTGATTTGTTGATGTGGCATAGGTTGATATGGAATTGTCATGATAGGTGGATGGATTAGGTTGGTGTGAAGTTGAGGTGGGTGACATGTAGGATTGTGGTTGAATTTGTTGGAAGTTGTGATGGTGTTGTGGTGGAGGGATTGTATAGGATAATGGTTGTTGTGATATGGATTGATATGGATAAGGGTTGTTATAGGTTGATGAAGGATTGATGTGACATGTGGATGAATTTGGTTGATATGAAGTGGGATAAGTTGATGCAGAATTGATTTGATGTGTGGATGGAT
The DNA here is from genome assembly GCA_027924645.1 of Cunninghamia lanceolata. Taxonomy (NCBI): domain Eukaryota; kingdom Viridiplantae; phylum Streptophyta; class Pinopsida; order Cupressales; family Cupressaceae; genus Cunninghamia; species Cunninghamia lanceolata. The sequence continues at coordinate 2,513,695 of BSBN01000165.1, read as the reverse complement.
TAGATTGGTATGAAGTGGGATAAGTTGATGTGGAATTGATTTGATGTGTGGATGGATTGGGTTTTGGACTTGTCTCATCCTCACAAGTAAAGAGATGACCTCCTCGAAATATAAACTTGGTCTTAAGAGGAGAGGCTCCTTTGACTGTGATCTTTGGTCTTGGATTGTCTTCATGACTTGGATTAGGAGGATAGCCACCTTTAATTGTGATTGGTTTCTTCTCATGATTTGGATTGGGAAGATAGCCACCTTTAATTGTGATTGGTTTCTTCTCATGATTTGGATTGGGAAGATAGCCACCTTTAATTGTGATTGGTTTCTTCTCATGATTTGGATTAGGAAGAGGGGCTCCTCTAATTGTGATCTTGGGCTTTGGTTTTATTGCATTGTTTGAATTAGAGGGGTAGCCTCCTTGAAATGTGATTATAGGCTTAGGTCTTGTCTCATGATTATAAGGATAACCCCCTTGAATTGTCACCTTAGGCTTGGGATTTGTCTCATGATTGGAGGAATAGCCCCCTTGAATTGTCACCTTAGGCTTGGGATTTGTCTCATGATTATAGGGATAGCCCCCTTGAATTGTCACCTTAGGCTTGGGATTTGTCTCATGATTAGAGGGATAGCCCCCTTGAATGATTATGACCATCTTGACAAGTGTTGACTAGGACTAGGTTGATGATGATGTGGAGATGATTTGGAATGAGTATGGATGTGATTAGGATATGTTTAGAATGAAATTGATTTGGTTATGATTAGGATATGATGTGGAATGACAAAATTGGGTGATGTGGATGAAATGTTGGATGAATTGTTTGTGTTTGGTGTTTAGAGCTTGATTTGGCAATGTTCAAACAAATGATTATGCATATACACACATGAATCACTCACGCAAGACACATAAGCAAGTTTAATTTTGAAATATGAAGAATGTGATGATTAAGCAAGTGCACATGGAAGTCACATCAACAAGCCTAATGTCTAGTCAAGTGGGTATGGCCAATTAGGTCTTAGGCTAGATTGCACAAGGTTGACTATGGAATTGAAAGCAAAATCCTACCACACAGCTCAGAGAAAGGGGTAACCCACCCTTCACCTTCACTTCCCAAAGGTATAAAGTTCTTTGGGGCTTAGACAAGAGTGTATACGCCTAAAAATGACATGATTCATCCTAAATAAATATTCTAAATATTTATTCCATTCTTCTATTAATTAAATAAATATTCCAAATTTATTTAATCAATTCACTATCTCACAATTAAATAAATTCCATTTATTTAATTAAAATTCTTCTATTTGTCCTACACAATTAAATAATCAAAAATTATTTAATTAAGCCTAATTCCTCTATCCTAAAGTTCTAAATTCAAAATTCCACATCACCTTTTACACCTCACCTTGTCCACCTCATCAGGTTGCACATGTAATTAAATATATTTAATATTTAATTGCCTTATTTTCCCTCACCCACATGGCCTATTTCTTCTCCAATCAGAGGTCAGTTAACCAATCAAACAAATCTGTTAACTAACCTGTCAGTTGAGTCAAATCCTCAATCAATCCAGTCAGTTCCACAATCCACTCTTCTAACTGATCAATCAATTCTGTTAACAGACCAGTCAATGGAGTTAACTCTCCAATCAGTTTTGTCACATCCCCCCTTTCAGGATGGAGCTGGGACACTTGTCGCATTTCCACTGGTTGCACATTCCTCAACCATCCTCAACCGTTGATCTTCATATCTCCTCTCAACCGTTGATTCCTATTCCTCTGAGTCTATAAATGAAGCTTCATCCCTTCATTCTATTCATCTAGGCTTTTGACATCGTTACTCTGCAGAAATATCACCAGCGCGCCTTTGGCACCCATTTTTCATCTACAAGCTTGAGATCACCATTGTTGCATTGGAGCTCACCTTCATTGCATATCACACCATAGCCGTTCACCATCGACTTCCTCAAATAGCTTTAAAAGATTGCACTCTCTGAGGGCTCATCTCATCTACGAAAGGACAATTTGTGATAGGTGAACAACAGAAGTTTCGAAACGGAAGAGGTTTGCTGTGTTTGTTCATTGCTTTGTTCATTTGAATCTTCTTTGTTTCTCTATTCTGTTGATGTTTGGGTCTTATTTAATTCATTTGATTGATTCGACATTTTACCCTCACATTTTTGGCACTTTTTTGAAGGCAGGTTCCGTACAGGTCCCGCAGAGTCATGTACAGATTAGTTCGGCGCATCTGTTCATTTTTACGGTGCTTTTGAAGACTGTTACGGCACTTTTGAAAATCCTACGCATCTGTGTATTCTTGCTGCGCTTTTACGGACTGTTACGGCACTTTTGTTAAAACTGCGCATTTGTTGACTGTTACTGTGCTTTCATAGACTGTTGCTGTGCATCTGTTAAAACTGTGCATCTGTTGACTGTTACGGTGCTTCTGAAAATTGTTGCTGCGCATACATTAAAACTGCACATTTATCCATTTTAACAGCGCATATATTCAAAACTACGGCGCATTCGTTAATGCTGCACTTCTGTTGATCACTTCTGCGCATCTGATCACTGAAGCTGCGCATTTGTAACTGGCTCAGGTTTTAGTACTTTTTTAGAGGATTTTGCTAACGCTAACCCTTTTGCAGGTGTTTGCTGGAGCAGTTTTGCAGGATAGGCTCAGGTTTAGTTACATGTAGTTGCATCTAACTAGCTCACATTTCATTTTCTGGGAAAGAGTAAAATGGTTGTTCATCACAAATCTTCATCTAGTCTTAATTAGGGAGGAAGTAACCGGTTTATTTCATGCTTGCATTGCAAACAACTTCCAAGTTATTGCTATCTAAGATTTAAAATTGAACTCATCACTGATCTTGCAGTTAAAATGAACCATTGCTATATCGTGAGACCTGAATTTCAAAGTTAACAATCTCGTGCAATGTGGATTTAAAATTGAACTCACAACTGCTTTCTGAAGTTAAAATGAACCATTGCTATATCGTGAGACCTGAATTTCAAAGTTAACAATCTCGTGCAACGTGGATTTAAAATTGAACTCACTACTGCTTTCTGGGATTTAAAACTGAACCACTGCAATATTGCTGAAATCACTTCAAAGTTCTGTTTGAGTAGATTAGCCCATTTAGTTTTTATCTTTTAACTAGGGTGGATTAATCAGTGTATTCTGTGCTTGCGAATGACAATAGGCTTATGCTCTCCCCTCTTCTGGGTGATCAGAGTGCCAGACTTGTCATTCTATTTGTTTAACCTTTAGGAGGGGCCTGCCCTTGGATGCACGCTTGTCCAAGTGGGAATGACCCTGAGTGGTAACAGGCTAACGCCAAGTCCTACCGAGCCACTTAAAATAAATTGTGCTTGAGGTGAAAACCTCCTGCAACGAGTGCTATTATGTTACACCAACGGCCAACCTCCCCCAAAACCCTCTCAGGCGTAACCCTTTGAGGCTGGGAGACTCCATAACGGAGAGTAGCGCCGCCGCACGTGTAACCACTTGAACGGTTGCCCGAATTAAATACCTCTTGTTTTAGTGGCCCAAATCCCTTATAATCCATTTCTCGCCTAGGATTTTGTGCTTGCTTTTGTCTAAAATAGAGTCGAAAAACTACAAAAACAATGGAAAACTACAAAACATTCTTTGTGCTTGCCGTGTTTTCTTGCTAAATTAATTCATAATATCAGATCAAGAAGACCTTTTTCCAGCCAAAGAATACCAAAAACAGAGAAAAATCCAAAAAAATTTGCAAAAAAACCAAAACTGCGCATATACCCTTTTCTGCGGCGCATACACAGCGACTTGCTGCGCTTTTGCACCGACTGGCTGCGCATACATACCTTTTTGCTGCGCATATACACTTTTTGGCTGCGCTTTTACAGTGACTTGCTGCGCATATACACCGACTTGCTGCGCATTTACTTTTCTGCTGCGCATTTACACACTGTTACTGCGCATACATACTTCACCAGAGCGGTGCTTTTACAGCGACTTACGGCGCATTTACCAATTCTTGCTGCGCATCTGTTTCTGTGCATGTGTGACAGTGAGCATCTGCCCTATTTTTGAGAAATTTTTGTCAGCTGTTCAGAGTACCCATTTCAGCCTAGTTTCATTTTTCGAGGTCAGAATCAACCTTGCAGTCAATTTTCATCCATTTCACCCAATTCTCTCTCTTTCGTCGGTCGTCCCAGTCACCTTCTGTCCTAGTCACTCTTGCCCCAACATCATTCTGTCCCATACTGATTCGACATAGGTCCTTCTTCATTTCATTCGTGAATTCACGTAAGCCTAGTAGGTCACAGTACCTTTTGCTAGTAGTCTTGTTGAACGACTAAGCCCTACACAGTGAGACTGGTATCGACTACCCTTGCTAGTGGCTAGAGTCTTGTGTCAACCGTCTTACCTGAAGTCATTGAGCGAGAGAACCCTTTGTCCAAATCTTGTCCTAGATACCCCATTCATTACAGTCTTAGTCGGCACCTTGCCAAAATTTCTAATCCTAGTCCACTTCATCCCACCCCATCTTGCATGGTTCTTACTCGATCCCAGTATAACAAGCTAATCGAAATGGCCAACTCATCTGATCACATCACCCCACCACGCGATGATGATGAAGAAATTTCTCGTGAAGAATTAGTGGCACACATGCAAGATAGCAAATTCCAACGCCTAGTGGAGAAAGTGCTCCTCGAGGACCCCACCAAATATTTCCATCATCTTGCTAGCCTCGGAATCAAACTCCCTGCAGACTTTGACATTAGCTCCATCAGGGAAAATACAGACAATGAACGTGAGAGGGACACAAATGACACGGTCCCCCAGGCCAATGAGAGAGGAAAACAACCCATAGACCAAAATGCTCCTATGGCAGATGTGAGACAACAAATTGAGAGTCTAAAGCTAGAAATCTCCAACCTTAAGATCGGCACAAGTTCCAAGAACTACTCCTTGGAAGATATAGCACCATACCCCTTTGACAGAAGTTTGGTCATGAAACCATTCCCCTTTCAGTTAGGAATCCCGAAATTTGACAAATACAAAGGGAAGGGGGACCCTAGAGATCATATCAGGGAATTCACTGCAGCATGTTTAGAAGTAGCTCACAATGAGACCTACTTAATGAGACTATTCCTAAGATCTTTAGGAGGCCAAGCTATGGAGTGGTTCTCGCGTCTCCCACCAGGAATCAAAACTTTTGATGAACTTGTCAATAAATTCATAACGCACTTCTCTTACAACATAGAACACAAAGTATCTATGCTAGACCTATGCAACACCAAACAAAAGAGTGGTGAGTCATTCGCCACCTTCTTACAACGATGGAGACAGCTAGCTAGTAAGTGTTCTTACGACATGCCTGAGAAACAACTATTGGAAATGTTTGTCCACAACTTGAATCCTGATCTTAGCTATCAGATTCAGATACAATGCCCTACCTCATTCGCCAAAGTCATTGAAATGGGGCTATTCATTGAGAAAGCTATGATCGCTAAGGGAACTCTCAAGCTCTACAAGGACACACCTCCTTCCAATTACACAACTGACAAGTCAAAGTTTTGGACCAAGAACAAGAATGTGGTCAACGATGGAGTAGTGGATGCCAAGGCGGCAGCCCCTAAACAACAACCCATATTCACTCTTAAGGAAGAAGCAAATAATGGTGCACTCAACAAGCCACCCCCTCGAGAACCTAGACCTTGGTTCAATTCAAATCCAAGGAGGAAATTCACACTGTTAGGAGAATCTCAAGAATTGGCCCTCAGAAAGTTGTTGGCTAACAATGAAATTTCTCTACCGCCAACAAGCGACTATGAGCCTATCGTCAAACCTCCCTATTGGAAGGACACAGACTACTGCGAGTATCATCGAGGAAGGGGGCACATGACTAACAATTGCATCCGCCTCAAGAATGTCATACAAGATATACTGGATCAGAATCAGGGAGGGACACAACAGCATACCTCCAATGAATCTCATGTGGCCTACCGGGATCCTCTTCTAAACCACAATTGGCCATATAACAATAATCGCAACAATGGCCACAACAACAACGACAGTCACAACGGCAACAACTCCAATGGCCATAACAATAATGACCACAATTGCAACAGGCCAAACTAGAACAGTGGGTCGAGTAATGCTAACTATGCAAGTGTTCCCTTTGAGTACACCATTAACTGCATTTCTGAGCATGTTCCGCAAGTCAACGTCATATCCCCCACCCAACAACCAGGACCTAACAGAACTGGTTGTAGTATAATTACCCGCAGTGGTAGAGTCATGATCAACACCACTCCTCCAAGGTCGTCACCTTCTCCGTCCAACTCCCGCCCATATAATGTCATCGACCAATTGCAAGAAACTCCGGCTCACATTTCTATATTGGAGCTCTTGCGTCTATCTCCTTCTCATAAGGAGATTCTTGAGAAAGCCTTAGTGGAAACTATTGTCCCCACTAACCTCGCCCAAGAAAAGTTTCAAACCATGGTGGGTAATTTGACATCCTCCACTTCCATCTCGTTTACAGAGCAAGATGACCTTTCCATATCTCAACCCCACAACACTCCTCTACACATTGTCGCATTCGTACACAAGCGCCGCATCAAGAGGGTTCTCATTGATGGGGGTGCCGGTTTGAATATTTGCACTTTGAAGCTAGTCCTTGCATTGGGGTTCTCTGAACAGGCAATAGATCCAAGACAGAAAATTACTATCAAAGCCTATGATGAGGAGGAACGAACCACAAAGGGCACGGTTGTCCTACCCATTCAAGTGGGACCGGTAATTAAAGATGTGGTGTGCCAAGTCCTTGATCGGGAGCTTGCTTACAATATTCTACTAGGGAGACCATGGATCCATGCCATGAAGGCTGTCCCCTCCACCTACCATCAATGCATAAAGTTCCCACACGATGGCAAGCAGGTCACCATACAAGGCGACCCCGACCCCTACCAACATTGCAACTCTTTCCAAGCAAAATCTGAATGCGTCATTCCCAACAATAGAGCCTACATTTCCCCTACTCTGCCACAAGACCATTCCGCTAAAGCCTCCTCCTCACGGCCTAAACCAATGAAAATCACCATAAAAGAAAATGGCGTGGGGGAATACCAGATTGAGCACAGCCTCAACCTTGCAAAAATGCCCTTGTCTCCTCGCTCTTTTGGCCAGCCCAAACATCAACCCAGGCATTTTCCAAAGCCCTCTGCTCCTCCGGCAACTGCCGCAAACCCCTTTGTAAAATGGGGGACCTTATCCGACGAATCAGAGGAGCGAGATCTCCTGCAATGGCTTTATGCTGAAGAGGAAAACACACCCCAAGAGCCACCTAGACTCCCTACAGAACTCTATGGATGGGGTGAAACCATTTTGCACAGGATGGGGTATGAAGGACAAGGCCCCATAGGCCTCAGAAAAGAAGGAATTGTTGAACCTATCCAACCTTCTTCATCCTCTTCGGCTAGAAACACGACTGGCCTAGGGTACAAAGGTAAAGGTAAAGCCAAAGAAAATGCCTGCCTAGTAGAGACAATTCAAACACTCCAAGAGGATAGTGACGCAGGTTCAGATGATTCCAATGAGTATGAGTGGGACGAGCTAATAGAGCAGTCCTACGATGACAAGGAGATTGACACCATCCAAACTCTTAGCCCCTACCATGAGAGACAAACACAACGGGACAGATCACTGGAGTCTGATTTGCCCCTCCCTGAGAGTATGGCTTTCGAGGAAAGTTTCGATTCCATTGCGATAAACAACTTGGAGGAAAGTACCACCCAGAACACTACCCCCACCTGTGCTCCTAGTATTTCCATCCACACTATCAACGAATCAGGTCTTTCATCCAACTCCCTTCCCCTCTTGCATCCTGAGCTTATTGACTGGGATCTGCAAGGAACCCCCCAATTAGATACATTCCAGAACGATGATGCCTACATTGACTATATGGGACTTCGAGATCACTTACCAAAAGGAGATCATAAAGCTAGTTTCGCTATCGAACTCAATACTGTAGCTTACTTCGGGGAGGGTGCCAAGCCTTCTAGTCACAAAAATGTAAAGATCAAAAAGGGATCTGACGGTGAAAACCGCCATGCGGTAGTGTCAGATCATAAAACAGTAAAAAGAAAGGACGTATCTGAAGGTGAAAACCCAACTGTGGCACCTGACGATGGATTGCTTGACACCCTCCCAAGTGATATGTATCAAGAAAGGTCACAGATCGTGGTAGAGCCAACAGAGCCAGTGAACATTGGAACCGAAGAGCAGCCTCAGATTATCCACTTTGCAAAATCTCTCACGCCGCCTGAGAAAACCAGGTTTGTACCATTCTTTAAAAAGAAGAGAGGCAGCTTTGCTTGGTCATATGCCGACATGCCAGGTTTGGACCCAAACCTGATCCTACATCACTTGCCATTGGATCCAAGGGTGAAGCCCGTAAAGCAAAAACTGAGAAAGATGCATCCCCATATAGCCCTTCTAGTCAAGGAAGAACTCAAGAAATTGCTAGATGTGGGGTTCATCAGGGCCATAGATTACCCCGAATGGATATCAAACATCATGCCAGTGTCTAAACCAGATGGTAGGGTTCGACTATGCAACGATTTTAGAGACTTAAACAAAGCATGCCGCAAGGATGACTTTCCCTTGCCTAACATCAATATCATAGTCGATCTCATGGCAGGACATACAATGCTGTCACTCATGGATGGATTCTCAGGGTACAACCAGATCAAAATAGCACCAGAGGATCAGCACAAAACTGCTTTCACTTGTCCATGGGGTACCTTTTGCTGGAATGTCATGCCATTTGGGTTGAAAAACGCAGGTGCTACATATCAGCGGGCCATGACAATCATATTCCACGACATGATGCATGTGACCATGGAAGATTATGTTGATGATATCTTGGCAAAATCACTCACCAGGGACTCACACCTGGACACATTAGAAAAAGTCTTCCAACGGTTGGATCAATTCCAAGTAAAACTGAACCCGAAGAAATGTGTGTTTGGGGTCACATCAGGCAAGCTGCTAGGCTTCATCGTGTCAGCAAACGGCATAGAAGTAGACCCAGCCAAGGTCAAAGCAATCATGGACATGCCTCCGCCCAAAACTCTAACACAGTTGAGATCCTTACAGGGCAATCTACAGGCCATCCGCAGGTTCATCTCACAGCTAGCAGACAAGTGCCATCCTTTCAGCCATCTCCTACATAAGAACGTTCCATTTAAATGGGATGAGCAGTGCGAAGAGGCATTCAACAAGCTCAAGGAGTACCTCATGAATCCTCCTATACTCATGCCTCTGATCCAAGGAAAACCTTTGATTCTCTACATATCTGCTACACCTACTGCCTTTGGGGCTCTCCTAGCGCAGCAAGACTATGAGAACAAGGAAAGAGCTGTGTACTACATCAGTCGAACCTTAGTGGGCTACGAGTTGCAGTACTCACAGGTGGAACGTTCATGCCTTGCGGTGGTTTTTGCCTCACAAAAACTCTGACACTACATGTTGGCACATCCTGTCAAACTCATTGCCAAGATCAACCCACTAAAATATCTTCTCAGCAAAGCAGCTCTCACAGGTCGACTAGCCAAATGGGTTATGCTTCTTAGCGAATATGATATAGAGTACGTGGACAGAAAAGCCATCAAGGGGCAAATCACCGCTGACCAACTAGCTGAGGCACCGTTACAGGACACTTCACCAATGCAGTTTGAGTTCCCTTATGAGTCTTTATTCACTCTGTCAACATCTCCTTGGAAACTCTACTTCGATGGGTCTTACACCAACCATGGATCGGGGGCAGGTATCTTGTTTATCACTGCCCAAGGAGACACAATTCCAAAGTCCTACAGGTTTTTATTTCCATATACTAACAATATAGCGGAGTATGAAGCTTTGGTAATTGGTCTCAAGATGGCCACTGAGTGGAAAATCCAAGCACTATGTGTCTATGGTGATTCTCAGCTTGTCATAAACCAGGTCAACGACGAGTATCAAACCAAAGATGAGAAGCTCATCCCATACAAACGGATGGTCGACGACCTCAAAGCACATTTTGGGACCATCTCGTTTGAGCAAATACCCAGGATAGAGAACAAAGCAGCCGATGCAATGGCGACCATAGCCTCTCTTCTTGAGATACCTGAACATGAGTCACGGTATGAGTTCTTAGTAGAAACAATTCGGCAACCGGCTTATGATCTCCTCGAAACCCATTCCATTTGCCACCTAGTAGGATCTGATTCGCCTTGGTACGGTAAGACCTACACTTACCTCAAGGACAATATCCTTCCTTTGGACCTCTCTTCCAACCAAAAACAAACTTTCATCCGACAAGCCTCCCGTTACACCATTATTGCCAATACCCTTTACCGACGTGGTCTGGATGGTACTTTACTCCATTGTCTAGAACAAGAAGAATCTGTAACTGCCTTGCGAGACGTGCACGAAGGGATCTGCAGAACACACTCCAGCAGTCCTTCCTTAGCTAAGAAACTCATGCGTTTGGGTTATTACTGGCCCAATATGGAAATGGATTCATATCAGTTCATCAAAAAGTGCAAATAGTGCCAGATACATGGGAACCTAATTCATGCACCTCCTCAGGAGTTGAGACCTCTAACGACACCCTGGCCCTTTTGCCAGTGGGGACTTGACCTCGTGGGAAAGATTCATCCGCCTTCTTCCAACGGCCATAAATTCATCATAACCGCCACTGAGTACTTTACAAAGTGGATCGAAGCCGTTCCCTTATCAACCGTCACAGGAAAGCAAATTTCCTCTTTCATTCTGAATTACATTATCTGCCGATATGGCATCCCTTCATCCATCATAACGGATAACGGGAGACCCTTCAAAAATTAGGATGTCCAGGAACTTTGTGAGCGTTTTAAAATCCAACATTGTTTCTCCACTCCATACTATCCCCAAGGTAACGGCCAAGCTGAGGCATCGAACAAAACCATTCTAAAAATCCTAAAGAAGACTATCAATGACGCTGGTCGCGATTGGCACGTCCAACTCAATCCCGCTCTGTGGGCCTATAGAGCCAGCATACGCACTCCCACAGGTGCTACACCCTACGCCCTCATCTATGGTTCCGAAGCCATCCTTCACATTAAGGTCGAACTCCCATCCCTTCGGGTGTCGTTGAAAGGTCTCATATCAGACGAAGAGTACAGAGTCTCCAGACTACAAGAGCTAGAACTGCTAGAGGCAAGGCGCCAGAAAGCTTTTGACCATCTCAAAGCCTATCAACAGATGATGTCAAGAAGTTACAACCACAAGGTTAGACCAAGATGCTTCAAGGTTGGGGACCTCGTCCTAAAAGAGAACCCTCGCAATCAGCAGGATAGAGAAAAGAAAGGTAAGTTCAAGCCTAACTGGCTTGGACCCTATGTAATTGTAGCGGCTTACGGATCGGGGGCATATCAGTTGGCCACATCAGAAGGTGAGTTGTTTGATGATCCAATCAACAGCATGCACCTTCGCCGGTTCTATACCTAAGAGAACCCCAATGCAAGGGGGCACAATAAAGTCAAAAGTCAAAAAATCAAAAAAAAAATCACAAAAATAAAAAAAGTTACAAAGAGAAAATACAAAAAAATTAGAAAAAAATAGAAAGCATACAAAAAAAATCGTCCTTTGGTGAAAACCTGGCAAACAGGCGCCTTGGATAGGTATCATGATGAAAACCTGGCAATCAGGCGTCATGTTACTTTCTAGCTTCTCGTGCAAATAAAAGCAAGCGATGAAAACCTGGTAAACAGGCATTACTTGTGACAAACCACATTCTCCATCTTTGGGAATCCAATCACCTTGAGCCCATTCTCCCTCTATTTTCCCCATTCGACCCATATCCATCCCACAAATAAACGCTTGACAGTTACCTATCATGGCTTGATACTCATCTTGTGGCCTTGTCAACCAAGGTTTTGTCCCATACCGTCTCCTCAGTGTGAGCCTGGCGTAGTGTCTCTCATCAGTGTCTGTGGTCCAAGTCTGTGAACTACGTTGCCTCTGCGCCGTCACGTAGGCAAGGCCATTATTCTAATGTGCCCCCGCGGCTTCCATCTCTCCCAAGGTCCCATTCGTCTCCTTTCTTGTCTCCATTCTTGTCGTCTTTCTTCTAGTCCATCCATGGTCCATTAGGGTTTACCCCGAACTACGTTGCCTCTGCGTCGTCACGTAGGCAAGGCCATTTAGCAATGAGCCCCCAAGGCACTAGGTCAATCCCTTAGGGTCAGTCTTCTCAATAAGGATTGTGCAACCTTCTCATCAAGTAAGCAAATGCAAGCAAACACCCGCGCTTCAAGCAGAAATCTTGACTATGAGCATCTTAACCTATCCAATGCAAAGCAAATACCCAAGGTCTTCTAAATGATTTTATGCAAATTAAGGCAAGAAATAAACACATATCAACGCAAATATGCTTTTGTAGATTGGAACCTAGGGTTAAGTTACAGAGTCTTGATTTTTGCTATCATACCTTCCTATGCTACTCAAGGATGCCAAAAGCTAGAGATGTTATGATGGGGGCATGATTACTTTCTTTGTTTGTTGTTTGTGGATTAAACTTTAGTAATGTGAAGCCTTGTCTAAGGACATGATCGGCAAAAGATCATCGAGGACATCAAAGGTCTTACAGGAACGGGGGCAATCCTTGCTTGTTGAAGCGTAAGAAGTACTCAGGTCATCTAGATTCAATTTTGACTAGATGCTTGTATTAACTTGCTAAATCACAATCCATGTAAGTGATACTCAGGTCATCTCGGTTCAATTATACCTCGATGCTTGTATTCACTTACAACATTTCAGAAAAGTACCACAAAAAAAAATGCCCAATGATGAACTAAAGCACTCAAGTAGCAAAGCATCCATCCTATATCCATTTATACATCCATACCATACCCCATGCAATAAAGATTCGACAATGCAGAGTATCAATACAAATAAAAGCTTGTGAGTCCTTCTATCGAGTCTTTCTTCTATCAATCAGATTTCTATCTATCATCATATCTTTCATCCTTGTCCAGTCAGTCTGAGCAATGATCCAAATGCAAGGTCCATCCTTAATCCATACCAATCAAGTCAAGTCAATCTTGCACAAATGATCCAATCACATTCAGGGGTCTTGATCTTTGTTTGGTCGTAAACCAACTCGATCAGTTAATCAATCAATTGTCTTATACAGGATGTCGCATTGTCGAAATCAGACCAATACACGCGTCTTACACAACATGCTTCATTTCCTGAAACCAGACACTATCCTTCATGTTGCTCTAGGGATCCATCGTTCCCCACCATGACAACACGCCTATCATGTTGGTCTAGGGATATATCGTTCCCCACCATGACAACACTGTCGTATATCATTATCAATTCATCAGTTGGTTTATAGCTTGACAGGGGCAATACCTTGTTTGTTCTTGTATCATTTGTGCATACTTGCTCGCTTGCTTGTGTGTGTCATCATTCTTCTTGCATCACATATCATTCAACTCTTTTCTTCATCCCTTTTCCTCCAACCTATCCTAACTCGTTCGTCTTCGTGAGATTGTCCATCTCTGAATCTCACACATTTTACCTTCTTCTCGTCCAATCTCCCGAGGGGGCATCCTGTCGTTAAACTTGTACCAGGGACAAACTAGGGCATATATCATTCAGACTATCGATTTCTTTGAAGCAACACTGTAAACTGCATTGCATCAAACAGGGGCAAAATGTATACGCCTAAAAATGACACGATTCATCCTAAATAAATATTCTAAATATTTATTCCATTCTTCTATTAATTAAATAAATATTCCAAATTTATTTAATCAATTCACTATCTCACAATTAAATAAATTCCATTTATTTAATTAAAATTCTTCTATTTGTCCTACACAATTAAATAATCAAAAATTATTTAATTAAGCCTAATTCCTCTATCCTAAAGTTCTAAATTCAAAATTCCACATCACCTTTTACACCTCACCTTGTCCACCTCATCAGGTTGCACATGTAATTAAATATATTTAATATTTAATTGCCTTATTTTCCCTCACCCATATGGCCTATTTCTTCTCCAATCAGAGGTCAGTTAACCAATCAAACAAATCTGTTAACTAACCTGTCAGTTGAGTCAAATCCTCAATCAATCCAGTCAGTTCCACAATCCACTCTTCTAACTGATCAATCAATTCTGTTAACAGACCAGTCAATGGAGTTAACTCTCCAATCAGTTTTGTCACATCCCCCCTTTCAGGATGGAGCTGGGACACTTGTCGCATTTCCACTGGTTGCACATTCCTCAACCATCCTCAACTGTTGATCTTCATATCTCCTCTCAACCGTTGATTCCTATTCCTCCGAGTCTATAAATGAAGCTTCATCCCTTCATTCTATTCATCCAGGCTTTTGACATCGTTACTCTGCAGAAATATCACCAGCGCGCCTTTGGCACCCATTTGTCATCTACAAGCTTGAGATCACCATTGTTGCATTGGAGCTCACCTTCATTGCATATCACACCATAGCCGTTCACCATCGACTTCCTCAAACAGCTTTAAAAGATTGCACTCTCTGAGGGCTCATCTCATCTGCGAAAGGACGATTTGTGATAGGCGAACAACAGAAGTTTCGAAACGGAAGAGGTTTGCTGTGTTTGTTCATTGCTTTGTTCATTTGAATCTTCTTTGTTTCTCTATTCTGTTGATGTTTGGGTCTTATTTAATTCATTTGATTGATTCGACATTTTACCCTCACAAAGAGTGACAAGATTTACAACCCCCAATGAAGGTGTCTTTTGATTCAGCCTCGATTGAGGTCGTCCCTTGGAGTGGTGTGGCTCCAAGCAGGCCTCCTAGATAGGGTATGACAAAAGAAAACCAAGTGAGTTGTCACTTGATTCGCACTTGTTAATTGACCCTTTAAAAATGAGATGTGTGGTAGATAGTTCAATCACTTGTTCTTTTTAGATCCAAATCCAAATGTGTAGAAAACATTGGTTCATTTTAAGCCCAACTTTTGATATGTGATAGCAAGCAAGTTGTTTGTTTTAAGAGCCCAAATTCAAATGTAATGAAAGACAATGGTTTGTTTTAACCCAATTTTTTGATGTGAATTTGCAAACAAGCTATTCATTTTATGTCCAAAATCCAAATGTGTTTGCAAACAATGATTAGAAGATGAGAAATGAAATGATTGCACCTAGTTAATTTGCTATCCAATTTGCTGTAGATGTTGATGTCAATGTTGCTCCAGCTCCTTATGATCACCTACAACATAAAAAAATGATATTATAATGTAGGCATAAAAAATAGGCTCATCAGGCAAGGAAAATTGTAATTTTAGATGCATAGCTGAATTAGATTTGATTATTTCGATACATTTTTTGTTCAAAAATTAAAAAACCAAAGAAGAGATGAATTTTTAGAGAGCTTTCCGAAAATGTAAAGAAATCAGAGAAATTCCCTATTTTGTGCCCAGAAATGCGGATTTATGGAAACAGTACAGTCGGCAAAGATCTAATTTTTTTGCATTGTAAACTAGCTCTAAATTAAATCTATAAAACATTGACCCCCATTAGAATTTTGAGAGCTTTCCAGAAATGTAAAAGTTTTTAAAAAATTCACTGATTTGCACCCAGAATTGCAATTTTATGAAAAAACATAAAAACGTGATAAATCTCACAAAAATTGCGATAAACCCAAAAATTTTCTACTATAGCTTCCTTATATCATGGAAAAACGTTTGCTAAAATCTTGTAGAAAAATTCATAGCCGTTTGGAAGATATAATGAAATCTTTAAAACCTAGGGTTTTGTCCAAAAAGTAGCAGATCTGCAACAAAAAGTTAATTAAACCTGCAAAACTCAACAATGGGGGTTATATGAATGCAAATTTTTACTACAAAAACCTGCAAAAAAGATCAAGCGAAGTGAGTCCCACCGGGCGTGCCAAATGTAGTTACGGTAAAATTGCAAATCAGGGCAAATGAATAAACGGCAATGATAAAAACCCTAGCAATGCACAATGAAGCACAAGACAACATGAAAATCAAAATAACAAATGTAAATGCAAACTGATCTCCACACTATGCTTGATTTATCTCCATTGCTCTTCTCCACCTCGCATGAGCATGCAAGATTTTGAAGGATTATTATTGGAAGAATGTTGGGTGCTCACTTTTGCAGCATAACGTTGATAAGGATGCAAAGGCTCTAATGATATTTCAACAGCATGTGGATACTTGAGGATCAATGCATTATAGAAAATCTGGCAGAATAAGGGTACTTGAGGCTCAATGCATGCTAATGGCTTATGAGGGGGTTGATTTATAAAATTGGCTTGGTTCAAATGGATGGCTAGGATCAATTAGGGCTTTAGATGAAATGGATCGATAGGATTAAGTTAGGTTTCCTTGCACATTAAGAAATTGTAGTCAATTGACATGTGGCAAGGGAAGATAAGGCTTAGGTGTGCTTGTGTAGATAAATACTAAAATTAGGTCCCATTAGTTGTGCATATGAAAGATAAAAATTGTACTACAACACATGATTGAATGGACAAGTGTTGGAATGTGGTGAAAGTTGAGGGCTTAATTCAAATAAAATATTTGAATTAGTCGAGATATAGTTGGAAATTAATTAAATAAATAAAATTTATTTAATTAATAGGGTAGATGAATAGGATGGGATAAGATATGATGTGGAAATTAATTAAATAAATAAAATTTATTTAATTAATTGGCTAAGTAGGATGAGGATGGGATTAAATGGGATTTTAATTAAATAAATAAAATTTATTTAATTAATTGGCTTAATGGATTAGGGAAATTAGGACAAAATGCTACAAGATGTCTAGGATAATGTTTTAACAAGGTGTTGCTAGACATGGACAAAGTTGGGACAATTTTAGGTGTCTACAGGGATAACAGTTGTGTTGTAACTGTCATCAAAGAGGAGAGATATCCCCTCAAGTATGTCCTCCAAATCTACAATATGAGACTCACTAAACAAGCCTGATATACCTGCCAAGAAAGTATCTTGGAAAGCTGTGTCTGAAAGACCTGTATGATTTTGGTCAACTGTAGTAGATGAAACCATTTCAATGTCAATCTATGAAGAAGTAGGAGGATGAGGTGATACAAGCTCAGCACTAGTCTCATGAACCAAAGTGGGTGAAAGAACACCAAGGTTCAAGTGACCAAACTTCTCCTCAGAAACATGACTCACACTTGATACATGAGTGAATATTAACCAATGGATCTACATCATCAGAAGAAGTAAAATGGGAGAATGTATACATATGAGATGCATGATCAACCATTCCAATAGCAATGATATCTCTACTCTCCAAGTCTTGTATGATCACTAATCAAGAGTGAAGTCAACTGTCTTCCTTGCACCACAATGAGTAATCTGGTAGATGGAAAGGAGATTGGTTGATAAGGAAGATACACACAACACATTGTTGAAAGTGCCCTCACCAATATCAATAGTCCTTTTACCACTTGCATGCATGCATGTATTTTTACCCATCAAAATAGGTGGCAAAGTACATGACTCAAATGAAGAGAACATCCCCTATGAAGATGTCATATGATGAGAAGCCCCTGAATCAAGAAGTCATCTCTTTGATTGTAGACTTGTAGAAGCAAAGAGTGCTTGTCCTTTTCCTTTGATTGTCCCATTGGCAATGCCTATTGTCCTTGTATGTGTAGATGATGGTGTTGAAGAAGAGGATGTACTAGGTGATGATGATGGCATTTTGATATTATGTTTTTGAATAAATCAAAGAAGAGGATGTACTAGGTGATGATGATCGCATTTTGATATTGTGTTTTTGAATAATATGAGTCAACTCATCAATTTTCTTCCCATAACACTTATGCTCATCATGTCCTAGTTTCTTGCAATATGTACACTTTGGTCTCTCCTTCTTAGATGATTCCTCCTTGGGAGAGGATGAGGACTTAGGTGATTTGGTTGATTCCTTTGCTTGCTCATTGTTCTTGAAGTCCTTATTTTTCTATTTCTTTCCTTTTCTAGTTGAAGCCTTTTTATCCTTTGTACCTCGACTAGAAAGAATTGCTTGAGGTCTAGAAGACTTTAATGTGCCCATGTGTACTAACTTCGCTTGCTCCCTTGTGAGTGATGCAGTAAAATCATCAAGTGAAGGCATTGTGAAAGCTTTTCCAAGTGCATCCATAGTAGCATAAAAGGTAGAAACAAAAACTAAATAGTCAAGACTAAGCTTGGCAAGGATTGAAAGAATCAATTGAGTGTCCTCTATCTCAATTCCACATTGTTTGAGCTGTAATCTAAGTGATTTTAGCTTTTTGAAGAAGTCTAGGATGCTTACAAAATCAGTTGGATTCAAACCAATTAGTTCATTCTCCAATTTGAAACCTCTCATAGTATCTTGTTTACCAAAGAGATTTTCCAAGGTACTCCACACATCATTAGGTATTGTACAAGATTCAATATGAAAAAGGAGATCATGAGAAATAGACAAACATAGTGTTCCATAGGCTTGATCACATCTATTATACCACTTTCTCTTTTCTATAGCTGCAGTTGGTTCAATTTATGTACCCATTATTACTCTATGAATTTTCAAACTTCTTAAATGAATTTCTATTTTAGTTTTTCACTCATGATAGTTATATGGTGTGAGTAGAGGAAGTTTGTTTGGATCCATGATGCAAGAGTACAAAAAAGAACACAAGACAACCCCCTGTTAATCAATGAAAGAGATCACCCGCCCCAAAAAAAGAATGATTGTGGCACTTTATACTTAGTGTGATTTATGATTGTCCTCAAGGGACCAAAAATGGGAAAGCATCAAAATTTCTTAAAACTGAGATCCAAAGGAGATTACAGTCACTCACACTGATTTACCATAGCCAACAAATCCCTCCAAAAAAAATTTTACTTCCTGAAGTGTCAAAATGTCCAAGTTATCACTCAAAAGACAAAAAAATGATAAATGAAATAAAATGAACATGGAGCAAAATCTAAGAAAAGTGCATAGATGGATTTGAAGAGCTTCTAAATATATTTCTGATGCCACAAGAATCACAAAAATCAGAGATTGTGGTAGAAAGTTGTGAGCTCGGAAGCAAAAAATGGAGATCTATCTTCAAACTGTTGTATCAGTCATCTGCAGCAAAATTTTAGAAAATTACTGACACCACTACGAAGTACTCTCTGTTAGCTTTCTGACAATATCTTGTTTGCTTGATTTTGCCTCTATGGGCAAAAATTATGCAAAAAGAAAAAAAAAGCCCCTATTTAGGACTTTGAGGAGCAAAAATGGCCCCTTGGCACTGATGCAGTGCTGATGTCAGTAGAATATTCCCAGAATATTCCCTTTCACTAGAAAAAACCCACCCCCAAAAAAAGAAAAAAATTGTGGGAAAAAGTCAAAAACAACTGTCTGATAAGTCAAAGCTACTTATTGTGGCAAAAGCTGTTATGGAAAATGCGAAGTACTTGCCGTCTTCAAAAATTGGCAAATGCACAAATTGGTTGCCAGATTTGACCATCGATTTGGAGTTTAGTTTGACCCCTAGGAAGTTTGTGGAATATGCACCGTAGAAACAATCGACAAGTTTAGCCAATGAAATAGCCGCCGATGATGCCATGGATTAACCACCTAGAGGGAAAGAATGCTACAGGTCATCGCGGTTTAAAGACTTCTGATTAGATCATGGGGGATGTACTAAGCCCACCAATTGGAACAACTGACGAGTTTAGAAAAGTTTTGGGCATGAATTTTTCTACAGTGTGAGATGATCCTGAGCACATGAGATGTACTATCACCTTGTTGAGATCATTGATTTTAATGGTCTTTACCAGGATTATTGACTGTGACCACTGGTTTTGAATGCCTGCCAGAAGGTTTAGGGGCCCACAAAGACCGCTAAATGCTACTAATAATGTCTATTTCCAGGAGAATATTGGAATCCACTAAGGTTTTTTGAGATTGTTGGTGGTAGTTTCAATGCTAAAAACTATTGTCACTAATTTTGTCAGGCTTACAATTGTGGAGACCGCTAGAAGTAAAGCCACCAAGAGAAGACCGACTAGAATATTATGCCATCGGACTATGTTTAACTTTGCTGGTAGTGAAGATCCACAGAGAATGGCATTTAAAAAATGTGTGGTTTGACCGTCATTTGTTTGTTTAACCGTTGCTGGTGGTTGCAGATTGGAAGGTCGTTGATTGGAAGGCTATTGGGCGGATTTCACTAGCCACCAATGAATCTGTAGTTTGCAATGGCCGCTAGAGATATTTAGACTATTGATAGTGAGTGAGATTTGATGTACCCATCGATGAGATTGTTTTGGCTACCGGTGTTTAGGCCCTTACTGACGATGTGATTTGGTCATAGACTAATGTGGGGGTCCACACCACACGTGGTGCCCCATGATTTGTCTAAACCTTGCAGGTCTGTGATACCCTACAGATAAGGTATGTTGTACAAAACAACTGCAAAAAAAATTAACCCACAGAATAAAACTATTATCCTGCGATTAAACTTTTACCTAGTGGATTTTTTTGCAGCGCCTAGATTCCACTGATGCAATAGTATGCCATCAAATATTCCACTATGTAGAGGGAATATTCTCTAAGAAGATTTTGTATGACTGGGAAGCAAAAAAATTTGCCTTTCACTACAACTTTTTCTGATTTAGATGATTTTATAGTCAATTTATAGGTTTTCAAGCATCCTAAGTGTGATGGTAGGGTTGATTTTTGCCCAGACTACTCTAAAATTGTAGAACCCTCCTGAATCAGGTATCCATCCCCCAGATTGAAAATGATGTAGAAGCATCCTTGGTTCAAGAGTAATCTTGCATCAACCAAGAACATTTACATTTCAGTTTGTTTGCATTTCAGTTCTTTCATTTTCCAGTTTAGTTCAGGCAGTTTAGTCAATAGCAGCTTTCAGCTTGTGGTCCAGTTTTAGCATTTCACATCTTACAGATCTTGACTTAGCATCAACATTCATTCATCTACATCATATCAAGAATTCAGAGCATTTGGATCATTTACCAGAAAGATATCGCTATCAGAAGTTGATTGTTTTCTTAGTGTAGAGCATTCTAATAGTTCCTGATAATTAGCTAAAGGAGAAGGCTTTCGGATCATTCCTTGACTTGTGGATGTCAATGACACATCATTCAATGTCCTTTGGTTCATGGCTGACCTTCCCTAAGGGTCCGCACATTGTTCCATTCATTTGAGGAAGTGTTCTATACATTTCGGTCTGAACTATCTGTGAACACATTACAGTTCTTCATTGGAGTTTGTGACCTTCCTTGGCTGACGTGGAGGAATATATTGGTCCGGAAATGATATAGAAAGATGTAATAGATCCTTTGGAAAGGGGTGAAGAGTTAGCAACTGATTCATAATTCATAGTTTAGATCTTGTGTGAAAGAGCTTTAAATCCTTATCTTGTGCATGTATGTAACCAGGCCTGTGAGCCCTAGTTGTAAGCATGCATGTTGCCAGCAGATCTCTATTTTGAATTCTTTGATATATGGAATGACTAAATTTGCATTTGTTCTATTTCTTTGAGTTTTTTCTATTGTGTTTACTCTTGCTACACGGTCCAGACAGTTCATTCTATGAACCCTCCTACCGTGACTGTACCAAGTGGTATCAGAGAGAAAGTTTGATTCTTTAGAGTGAATTGGAAAAGGGGATTTTGTAAGATCTTGTTGTAAGTAGATCACCAATTTGAGGTAGGTTACTGGTGCACAACTGATCATCGATTGAGAGGTAGTTGTCACTTGTAGCCCGATCGCCGACCTGAGGTAGTTTATACTTGATCCTAGGAAGATGCCACTGCAAAGAGTTCCTCCTATTGGTACAATGGCTAATAGAATGGATGAGATGATTGATGAGAACAATGCAAATTCAATTGGATGTTGTTGAAGAAGATAGGCGAAGAGGATTGACACCGAGACCTAATGTTGAAAGTGATGATGAAGAAGAATTTCCATCTGTTGAACAAATTGGTGAAACCCTAGAAGGTAATGAAAAAGAAGAATTAGATCAGATAAAGAGGTTGCGAGCTATTTCAAAGATTAGAAAAAGACCTAGAGTTGATGTGCCAAACTATACTGGTAATTTGAATCCTGAAGAATTGATTGACTAGATAAATGACATGGAAGAATACTTTGAATATGAAGAAATTGAAGATCCGGAGAAGGTGAAATTTGCAAAGACAAAGTTAAAAGGACATGCTGCTATATGGTGGAAAGAAGTTTAGTTGGAAAGAAATAGAAGAGGAAAAGAAAAGATTACAAAGTGGGACCAGATGGTGAAAAAGTTGAAGAATCAGTTTATACCTACTGACTATGAGTTGAAATTGTTGAAAAGATTGCAAAACCTAAGACAAAAGGAGAAATTTGTGAAGCAGTACACTGAAGAATTTCACAAGATGATCATAAGGATAGGACATAGTGAAGCAAGCAAGGAGAAAGTGGCAAGATACATCAATGGATTGAGATTGAACATTCAAGAAGAACTAAGGTTGGTAAGGATGACATCTTTGGAAGAAGCATATCAATTTGCCCTGAAAGTTGAAGAGAAGTTGAATAAGAAGCATGATCAAAGATAGAGAGGCAGAGGAGGTAAATTTCAGAAAGGAAGATCATTTCTCAGATATGATAGATCATTTGTGGAGTAGAACAAGTTTGACAGCCCATTTAAGAAGGATGACAGAGATTACAATGCTTATCGAAGAGATGACAAAAGTTTTTACTAAAGAGGAAACCCTAGTACATATTGGAATGAAGGATATAGAAGAGAAGGAAGAGGATTTGATAAGAAGACATTCAGAGGTACTTGTTTCAAGTGTGGAGGTGGAGAACATAGAGCATTTGAGTGCAATCAGAGTAGTACAAGCAAGAAAGTAGAAAATAGTGGAAGAGCAGCCTATGTTGAAGAAGAACCTATTGGATCACCTAGTTCAGTTGGCAATCTGAAGAAAGGAGAATCACTTGTGATGAGGAGAGAACTATTTCAAATAGAGGCAAATGAGGAACCATCATAGAGGAAAAGTCTCTTCAGAACTAGATGCAAATCTGGAGGTAAGTGTTGTAAAGTTGTAATTGATAGTGGTAGTTCTGATAACCTAGTTTCAGAGGAGATGGTGACTAAGATGAAGTTGGAAAGATTGAAACACTCTAAGCCCTATCAAATAGCATGGATTAAGGATGATCATAAGGTACTGGTGAGTGAACAATGTGAGAGGAACCTCCTGCAACAAAATAATGAAGATGCACGAAATAACAGAAATAGTAGAACACAGAAGGAATTTATTGATCGCAGGCCACTTTGAGGGAGCAAGCTCAATACAATAAAAAAACCATATCACCTACTTGAAAAGTGCAATCAGAACGGTGCTAATTAGCTTGTTATTTCATTTGATTTCTTGCCATGTGAAGATTGTCCTGCAAAATGCGAAGAATCTGATCTCGGGTTCAGAGAACCATGTCAATTGCCTGAACCGGTGAATTGCTGGGGGTGTATGGAAGGAGCACTGGTGGTGCCTAACCATAGACTTCTTCATATAGAGTCATTTTAGATGCAGTGTGGTAGGAGGTATTGTACCACCATTCAGCAAGAGGGAGCCACTTTGCCCACTGATGCTGTTGTTTTGAGGTGAAGCAACAAAGATAAGTTTCCAAACATTTGTTGATAACTTCAGTCTGACCATCTATTTGTGAGTGATACCCTAAACTCATCTTCAATTTGGTGCCAGTGTGACGAAATAGTTTTGTCCAAAAATGACTGGTGAAAGTTGCATCACGATCTGAGACAATAGAAGAAAGGATTCCATGAAGATGGAAGATCTGGTCCATGAAAATATGTGAGACTAAGGAGGTGGTATAGGGATGGCTGAGAGCACAAAAATGACTATATTTGGAGAGGAAATCAACCACAACCAAGATCACTATCTTCCCTCTAGATTTAGGGAGCCTTTCAATGAAATCCATAGAAATATCTGTCCAAATACCTGTAGGGATGGGCAAGGGTTTGAGCAATCTAGGAAGGAGTGTCGTTTCACCATTGTTGCACTAGCAGGTATCACATTCAGCCACCATCTATTGAATTGCCCTTTTCATTCCCTTCCAAAAGAAGTTACATCATGCCCACTCATAAGTTTTGAGGAACCTAGAGTGCCCTACCGATGGAGAATCATGGAGTTCATAGAAGATAGCCTGTTAAGGATCTGTGCTTTGGGGAAGCACCAGACGACCCTTGTATCTCAGAGAAGCACCATCCCAAGAGTAATGCGGTACAATAGAAGAGTTATTGGCCAACTATTGGATGATTTAAGATAATGAAGAGTAATTGACATAGCCTTGCTGGACAAATTCCAACCAATTTGGAATAGGCATAGAAATAGATGAAAGAGAAGCTTGGTCATCAAATGTGCGAGAAAGAGCATCCACCACAATATTGTCCTTACCCTTCTTGTAAGTGATCTCATAGTCATAACCCATGAGTTTGCTAACCCATTTCTGTTGTGCTGGGGAGGAGACTCATTGTTCCAAGAAATATTTTAGACTCTAGTGATCAGTCTTGATACAAAAATGATTCCCTAATAGGTATGGCCGCCACTTCTATACTGCATGCAAAATAGCCATCATTTCCTTCTCATATGTAGAGAGTACAAAATTCTTACCTGAAAGGGCTTTACTGGTGAACACAATGGGGTTTCATATTGAAGGAGAATAACACCAAGTCCATTTCTGCAAGCATCACTCTCAATAGTGAAGGTCTTGGAAAAATATGGCATAGCTAGAATAGTTGTAGTACACATAGCTTGTTTCAATTTTTCAAATGCACACTCAGCAACATGTGTCCATGTAAAAGCATCCTTTTTCAATAGAGCTATTAATGGAGCTGCAATCTTCTTGTAATCCTTGACAAACTTGCAGTAGTAGCCAGCCAGTCCCAAAAACCATGGAGGCTCTTGAGTGTCTGAGGATGTGGCCAATTTTTCATGGCATCTATTTTGGTAGGATCCACACCAACCCCTTGGGATGAAACAATATGCCCAAGATACTCTACTTCCTTCTACCCAAAAACACATTTAGACTATTTTGCACAGAGATGATGATCAGAGAGAAGTTGCAGTACAAGATCCAGATGCTGGATATGCTCAGCCCATGTTTTACTATAGATGTGGATATCATCAAAGTAGACCAGAATGAATTTCTGCAAGTAGTGTCAAAATATTTTATTCATCAATGCCTGGAATGTGAAAGGAACATTAGTGAGGCCAAAGGGACCAAAAAATCATACTGGCCATCATGTGTGCAGAAAGCCGTTTTAGGGATATCATCCTCATGAACCTGAATTTGGTGATACCCAGAAGGAAGATCCAACTTGGAGAAAAAATGAGCACCATGAAGTTCATCAATAATAGGAATTAGAAACTTATCCTTGATTGTGATGTGATTAAGTGCTTGGAAGTTAATGCAGAGGCACCATGACCCATATTTTTTTCGGGACAAGAAGAATTGGTGAAGAAAAGGAACTGGTACTAGGGCGAATAATACCTTGCTTCAGTAAGTCCTTAACGAGTATCTCAATATCTATCTTTTGGTGAAATGGGTAGCGATAGGGCTTGATGTTGGGAGGAACACTTCGAGGAAGGAGCTGAATATGATGGTCCTCTAGTCATGAAGGTGGAAATCCCACTGGTTTAGCAAAGACACATGCATATCGATCCAAAATTTGTTGTAGATCCGAAGGAGTAGTGGAGACCATTAATGGTTGATTCTGAATGGAATGGAGCTGAGCGATGACACCATGTGAATTCTTTTGAAGGAGATTTTCCATGCGATGTGAACTAATGTTGCTGAGAGACCCTAGTTGTAAGCCCTTAAATGTGTGTTTTTGCCCATTGTCTGAAAACTGCATCCAAAGTTTAGCAAAATCCCATAAGATGGGTCCAAGTGTGCTCAACCATTGAGCACCCAAAACCACATCACATCTACCTAAGGGAAAGGCAAACATGTCAAAGGGTAGGTTATTATCTACAATAGAGATACGCACATTGTGACACTTCCCTTTGCAAGGTAAGGTGCCCCCATTAACAATCATGACTTCAAAGCTGGAGCAAGGATGGATAAAACATTCAGCCTGTTTGGTGATCTGAGGGTTAATGAAGTTATGAGTGCTACCAGAATCAATGAGTATTGTAAGAGGGAGCTTCTTGAAGTAACCCTTGACTCGCATGGTTTGTGGGGTGGTGACTCCTACTAAAGCATGGAGAGATATCTCTGGGTGGTCATCCTGAGAAGGAGGGTCAATAGATGGCTGTTGAATGTCGACTTGATCATCTACTAGATCTTGAGCATCTTCATAAACTTTAGTTGCAGGTGAAGAATCCACATCCATGAGATAGAGCTTTTTCTCAACACATCTATGGCCCCGAGTGAATTTCTCATCACAATTATAACAAAGCCCTGTTTTTCTACGTGCTCGCATCTCTACTTCAGACAAATTCTTGATAGGAGTTGTTCTAAGAGATGGCATGATTGGTGGTATTTGGGAAACCATATTTCTGAATGGAACAAAAGTGGATTTGGAGCGTTGTTGAGTTGTGATCTTGTCCTCCGCCAACTTAGCTAACCCTAGGGCTTCCATCATTGTGCTAGGATGGAACATTTTAACCTCAGATTAGATTGCATCCTTCAGACCACTGACAAAACAACTCCTAAATAATTCATTAGACAATCCCTCTATGTGATTGGCCAGTTTCTCAAATTCTATCTGATATTCTCTCACAGTGCCAGTTTGGTGAAGTTTAGTGAGTGCTCCTATGAAGTCACCAAAATTACTAGGGCCAAATTGTTGCAAACTGAGTTTGCAAAAATCTATCCATTTTGGCTCTTCATGAGCCTTGATGTACCATCGGAACCTTTGAAGGGCTTCATGTTCCAAATGAAAGGATACAAGTGGGACTTTGTTGACATCAAAAGTATTATGTAGACTGAAACATTGTTCTCCCCGGTATATCCATCCAGTCGGATCATCACCATTGAAGTGAGGAAAATCAAGCTTCGTCCCACGAAAATTGCTGGAAGAAGAGAAACTAGTGTCTGCAGAAGACTCTGGCTACCATCTATTATTCATTACTGAATGTTGAAGATTGAAGATGAGAAATTTTTTATCCAGATCTTGAAGTTTGGTCTTGAGGGCTGTAAGTTCATCCTCCATGTTTTTTGCTCCTGTGCGGGTGATAACTATAACTAGGATTTTTTTTGGGGAATGGGTAGAAAAATAAAAATAGAAACTTTTTTAGTAAAAGAAAATTTGGATTTGGGAAAAACTCTAATGGGTAATTGGGGTTTGACTAGGTTTTGGACACTTTCTAAGGGATAGGGAAGTAGAAAATGGGGATTTCAGAAGCGGGGTGAAGGAATGGGAAAATTTGTCCAAGAG
The DNA here is from genome assembly GCA_027924645.1 of Cunninghamia lanceolata. Taxonomy (NCBI): domain Eukaryota; kingdom Viridiplantae; phylum Streptophyta; class Pinopsida; order Cupressales; family Cupressaceae; genus Cunninghamia; species Cunninghamia lanceolata. Next base: position 2,486,215 of record BSBN01000165.1, on the reverse strand, counting down.
GGACAAAGGAGTAGAAATAGGAAATGAACACTACAATTTGAAGGCAATTGGGTGGGAATCAAAGAAGTTATGGCAAACCCTAAAAATAGACAAATGTGGGATTTCTGGCTTCGATAAGTGGAATTTGGGATAGGGTCCTCAAGGAAGGAAATATGCATAATGGAATTTCAAGGGTTCCAGTGAACTTTTAGGGGAAACAGAGCTAAACCAAAGAAGAAATGGTGAATTTTTTTTTATGGAAACGATTTGCAACGGCTCTGGGTAGATGCAATCTGTGATTTATCAGCTGGCAATAGATATGGACCCTAGGTATGTTCAGATTCCTAAAGGTTCAGGGGATTCATTCGGCTACCAATGTTGTCTAATGGCTTGCATATTGGGGCAGTACCCCTCACTCCACGGCTTAGGTAAAATTGATAACCACTTTGCCACAAATGATAGGTCTTGGTTTACCTCACAGATGGGAACTAGTGAATTAGGTAGGGGTCGTTGCCGTTTTCGTTGGCAAGTCCTCTCAATGGGCCAACTACTTTAGGGTTCCTGTGGTACTCCTCACAATGAGTTTTAGGGCTATGCCCAGGCACTTCCCACAGTTAAGTGGATAGGGATTATTCCCTAATCCAAACCTGTAATTAAAATGAACAATACATATGCAAAGAAAAAAGAACTACTGCAATAATCACAGCGCCTAGAGGCCATTGAGAAAAAAAATTTAGTAGAAATTCCACCCAGCAAGCCCAAGAAAGCGCTCTGATACCAGATGAGAGGAACCTCCTACAACAATATAATGAAAAATGCACGAAATAACAGAAATAGTAGAACACAGAAGGAATTTATTGATCACAGGCCACTTCGAGGGGGCAAGCTCCTTTGAGCAAGCTCAATACAATAAACTTGTGGATGCCTTCATTGGCCTCAACACGTACTTATATACTAAGTCTAATCTAATCAACTATTACTCCCCATGAATGTGAAATAATACAATATACTCACGGGATGACTTACAAAGCATAGGCATCCAACAACAATATACTAACAAAGTAAAGAGAAGGGTTAAACATAGGTTCTTAAAAAAATCTTTTGGGGCTCTAGGTTCCTTCAACAACCTGTTAATCTCTGCTAATACTAACATTCTCCTTCCTCTGCTACCCACAGGTCCTGGCTAGGTTGCCTCACTTTAGCGATCTACTTAGTGCTCAAAACCTTCTTTGCTCTAATACCACTTGATGGCATGGATTCTACTCACACATGCTCTAATACCCATTGATGGTTGACTTGCTAGTCACATAATCAAATAGCTTCACAATGCATTCAATCAAACAGAGATTCAGAACAATGATAGGAGCTCAAGATGTATTCTTTACAGTCTAATAATCAAATACCAAAAATGACAAGAAGTATTAATATGCAAATTTTATAAATCAAAGAAATCACAAAGGACAATATTCTAAAACAGACTCCTCCCTACTCTATTCTACTATCAAAACATGACATTACATATCTTATTGGCCTGTAACTATCAGTCTCTGTTATCTACAACAAATGATTTTGATTCATGTCTTCACTTTCTTCTCTAAGGAAAAACAACCCCCGACTTCTCTTCTCCTCTTGTCTCTCAGGTCTCTCATTCCACATTCATCCCTTCCTTCATTCAACAACCATCAGCCTTCACTATTATACTCAGACCACCCCAAACATCCCATCGGCCACTTCATTGGCCTCCACCATTTTTTACTACCAATTCACACCAACTCATGAATATTCCCCTTGGTTTGGAAAGAATAACCGTCGACAGAAAAATGAGCCCCTATTTGGAATTAGTTTCTGTCGCTCAGTGTTTTCCTCTTCCTCTTATACCTGTGCGGCCTTTCTTCTGTCTTCTACCACTTGACATGCCTCTCCATCTTCCATCGAATCTTCTTTATGCCTTCTTCCTTGGCCATTCGTCCTCCCATTGCCAATTGTCATCCTCTTTCACCCAAGATGTGCCATTTCATCTCCCTCTTGCTATGCACCCTGACTCTTCATTGTTGTTTGCCTTTTTGTCATTCCAAACTTCCCTACCTACCTACATCCAAAAATGGATTAATTCCTTGGTTATAACTTTCGATTCCAAACTCTTTATTGGTTGTCCTCCAACTGCTTATCCAAGATGGTTCATTTCCATAACTGATGTCCCCCAACTACTCAACTCCCAATTGTCCACAATCTCTCATTGATTGATGCCAAAGACATGTTTTTCGATCAACATACTTCCTAACACTAATGCGACAGGAACTTGGTTATACCACATCCTGTCACAAAATTGAAATAATCAAGTAAAAGTGAAACTTATAAAATGTTTGTGATGCCTATGCATCACTAACTACTTTCCTAAGCATCTATTACATGATTATATATCATCTTTGGAACATAATATTCCTTTGTGTCAGCCAAGGATGATTACAAACTCCAAGAAAGAGATGTAATGTGTGTACATGGATAGGTCAGACCTAATCATATAGAACTCCTTTGCAAATTATTGGAATAGCATGCAAATCTCATCAAAATTTAGCCATGAACCAAAGTTCCTTGAATGATGTGTGTTCTAGCTCCACAAGTTGTGAAAGTGCTCCACAAGTTGTGAAAGTGCTCCACAAGTCATGAAAGTGCTCCACAAGTCTTCTCCTTTAGCTGATTGTCTAAGATTGTTAGGATGATCTGCTCTGAGAAAAATATTTGATCTTCTAATAGTGATATCTTTCCAGTACCTGATCTAAATGATCTAAATTTTGGATATGATGTGCATGAATATGTCTAGATGCTAAGTCTAGCTCTGCAAGGTCTAAAATGAAACTGTGGCAGAATACAGACTGAAATACTGAAACTACTACTGACTGAATTGACTATATTGAACAAGAAAATGAAAGAAAACAAACTGAAATGCAAATGTTTTTGGTTGATGCAAGATTTCTCTTGAACCAGGGATGCTCCGACATCAACATATGTCTTATCTTTGATGAAAATTCATTTGCTATTATAGAGTTCAAAGAGGCTTCACTGAGGGCTTCCAAAGATCCTTTACAACAAGAATTCACATGGGATTTGGATTATAGACACATGGCATGTATTGACATTCCACATATCACTTCTTTGGATCCTGTTCTTCATCAGTTTTCACATGAATTTGAGATGTCATTTATTTCAATTACATTTGGGATACCTGACTTGAATGTGACTCATTTCAGCATCAACATTTGGAAACATGAGTAGCTTCTAGAACAATACATCTTGATTCTTTCATACATTCAACTTGAGTGGGAATTTAGCAGTTTGATAGATCAGGGTTTCTATCTTTCGAAAGGAAGAGGTATAATTTGTTGCAGAGGGACCTAATACAACATTCTCCATGCAACATTTTGTGTTGACTTTCTTTCTCTTCTTTTTGGAGGCACACATAGGGCCTTGTCTTGTAGGGATTTCAAGACTATCATCTTTGGGTGTTTTGTGTCATGTATAGTACACTTCCACATTTTGATCTCTCTTCTGGGGGGAAGCTTTTTCCCACTAGGTTTTCTTCCTTTCTCCACTTTGTGAGAGATTGCATTGTACATTGATACCTCATCAATCCTAGTCACCAAGACCCATCTTTCTTTGTGCCCATCTAAGCTATGCTTGGAAGGGTGTTAGTATATACGATTATTTTTATTACTTATTAAGTAATTATGCATGTATTTCAACACTTGGAGTTAAGCCATCTTAGGTGGCTATGTGGTGACTTGGAGAGTTGGTCAAACTCTTCTAAGGTATGTGGTGTGACCTCTTGCTATTTTGGAGGAGAAAACTCACCACCACTATTAGTGTGTGTAAGTCAACTTCTTATGTGACTTGTTGCAAGTATGTGCATAACCGGTGTTGTCATTGATGTCAACTGTTCTCTTATTTTGTTGCTTTCTTGTAATAAGTGAGATTCTTTGTATTTACTTATGTAAGTGATCTTGATGTTGAGGATATTTAGAAAATTAGCTCCTCTGGTAGAAATAGTGAGTTGTAGTAGAAATAGTGTATTACATATAGAAGAGCAGTCCAGAAGATTGCTCCACATTTCCAGTAGGATGAATATTGGAAGTTATTTAGAAGTCTATCTAAAGATGTTATATTCCAAGTTTGAGCCTTCGGTATGAAGATTTGAGTGAGTTATGTTCACCAGAGTGTAAACTACTTTTCCTGTATGTTTGGTGGTGACAGGGAGAAAGTGTTATGCTCTGTATTCCTCCACATTGAAGTATTTTGGTCTGTGGTTCTAGAGTTAAGTGCAAGTTGATGTTATGTGCCATCAACTCTAATGGTTCATGATTTGGTGGCTCGCAAGTGATCTTTTCCTTATGACAATAGTTGGTTATGTTGTTATGTGTTCTAGTATAAAGAATCTTCTTGACAGATTGGTTAGAAGTTGTGCGGTTGTTCCTGATGATCTCAATGTGCTTGTGGATGTCTCTTGATCATGTTCCTACTCTTGGATTGGTCCGTAAAGAGAAAATTAGATCATGGATGAAGAATGTTCTTAGCAGACATAGTGTTCTCACCAATCTTGGCCAACCTGGTTGATTTCATTATTTGTGGAGATGCCTTGAAGATTGTGGAAGCATGTCATGGCTTGAAGAATTGCGTTTGAGTCTCAGCTAAGGTGTGGCGTGATCAACATACATATTTACATCTTTCCCTTAACAAATTTCTATATTGGGTCCAGACCTATTTCTATGTATGTTTTTGTAATGTTGACCTTGGAGATTGTTCCAACAATTGATGAATGTATTGCCGACCTTGATGTACATTCTAAGGTTGATGACTTGTATAAAGACTTGTAATGAATAGAGAAAAAGGTGATGAGTGTGGAAATGAAGAGATAAGTGCGAAGGTGTAAAAGAGAAGAGCAGAGAAGTTATATTGTGCTTCAATGAAACTAGGCATGGAGTAGATGCTACTTAATTAGTTCATTATTTTGGCAGTGAGCCACCCCTTAGTAGTGAATTGTTCTTTGCAGTGAGCCTTTGTTTTTCAGTATTGTTATAACTCATATATTTCTATGGGCTAACACCCACCATTTGTTTCCCTTTTAGGGTTTCCCACATAAAAATCTAGTGTCTACTCTGTTGAATGTGTGATTGTGATTAAGTCTATGGTTTCATGCTTTCATGGTTAAATCCGATTATCAATAATTAAGTTGTTGATGGTTTGATATTCATATGAAGTTAACTTTTTGTGACAACTGATTCACCCCCCCTCTTAGTTGTCCTGTGTATTTCAACAATTGGTATCAAAGTCAGATTCCTTGGAAGAAAGCCTAACATCATGAGGAAGATCTAGGATGTCTTTTAAAAAGGAAGCACACAGTTTGATGGGACAAATTATGCGCTATAGAAGGTACAAATGAAAAGCCATCTCATTTGTCTTGGTTATGGAGTGTGGAAAGCTATAGAATCAAAATATACCATGCCTCCAAATGGTTTGACAACTGAAGATGAAATCGAAGAATATGAGTTGAATATAAAAGATAGAGATGCCTTGTTAAGTGCTTTGTCCAACACCGAGTTGATAAAAGCCATGGATCTAGAATCTACAAATGAGATTTGGGAAAAGTTAAAGAAATTGTATGAAGGAGATGATTCTATAAAAGAAGCCAAGCTACAAGGCCTGAAAGCAAAATATGAGAATTTAAAGATGAAAACATTACAGCCTTCATGCAAAGGGTTGATGAACTTGTCAATGGAATAAAAGGTATGGGAGGAACTATTGGTGATAAGGAAGTTGTGATAAAAATTCTTAGATCACTACCAAAGTCCTATAGTCACAAGGTAGTTGTAATTGAAGAAGTAATGACTATAAAAAGCATTGACATAGATCAATTCCTTGGCAAGCTTACAGCCTTTGAGATGAGAAAATTTGGAGATACTCTACCAAAAGTTGAGATAACTTTTAAAGATAGTACTTCAGAAAAGATCTCCAGAGCTGAGAAATATAAGGTTAAACTTGATGATAACTTTGATGAAATTAAATCTAATTTTGTTGACAGATTACAAAGAGGTTCTGGTAAGTTCAAAGGTAAACTACCTTTCAAATGTTTTTCATGTGGTAAAGTAGGTCATTATGCTTCTAGATGTCCTGAAATAATTGAAAGGAATAGAAAAAGATTTGAGAACAGGCTTAGAGCTCCAAAGAAATGCTACTATGTTAGAGATTTTGATGATGAAGGTGTGACTAATGATGAATCTGATGATGCTAGTACTAGTGCAAATGAATGCTTGTTTATTTCTATTAAAGAAGAACCTATGTCTACTAATCCTGGTAGCTATGTGAAGGAAGAAAAACTAGTGGAAGAAAGTGCTTTGGCTGTTTAGGTTGAGAAAGATAAGGATGAATGGATTATTGATAGTAGATACTCACATCACATGACCGGTGACAAAATGAAGTTTGTAAGTTTGGAAAAATATGATGGAGGACTAGTTAGGTTTGGAGACAATGTAACTAAAAAGATTTGTGGAAAAGGATCTATTTCATTTGATGGAAAGCATAATACTGACAATGTCCTATATGTGAAGGGTTTGAAGCACAATCTTTTGAGTGTTGGTCAGATGTATGAAAAAGGTTATGATCTGAGATTCAAATACAATGGATGCAAGATCATGGAAAGCTCTGGAACTATGATTGCTACCAGTAAGAAGACTAGAGGTAACATATATCAATTAAGAGGAACTAATGATTACTATTTATTAGCCCAAGAAGATGAGAGTTGGTTGTGGTATAGAGGGTTGTGTCATATAAATTTTGATAATCTGGTAAAGATAAGTTAAGGTTAGATTGTGAGAGATTTACCAAAACTTGTGAAACCCACCAATACTATTTGCAAGGAATGTCAGTTGGGGAAGTAGGCAAGAACAAGTTTCAAGAGTAAAGAGCAATTTTCTGCCAGTTTGCTGGATCTAATTCATACAGATCTATGTGGTCCTACAAGGATGAGAAGTCTACAAGGTGACAGGTAATTCATGTTGCTTATTGATGATTATTCTAGAATGACTTGGGTTACTTTTCTAAGAGACAAATCTGAAGCCCTAGAGAAGTTCAAATCCTTTAAGGCAATGGTTAAAAATGAAATGGAACTGAAAATCAAATGATTGAGGTCAGATAGAGGAGGTGAGTTCACATCAAATGAATTCAACATTTTCTATGAAGAGAAAGGATTAAAGAGACAATTGTCTGCACCTAGGAGTCCTCAGCAAAATGGAGTTGTGGAAAGGAAGAACAAGATAGTTCAAGAGGCTACTAGAACAATGATGAAGGAAGGAGGCCTACTGATAGTTTTCTAGAAAGAAGCTCTACATACTGTTGTCTACATTCAAAATAGAGTTTAAGTGAAAGGTAATGGTACTAAAACCCCATATGAATTGTGGTAGGGAAGAATTCCAACAGTAGGATACTTCAGAGTCTTTGGAAGCAAATTCTATATGAAAAGAGATGAAGACCTAGGGAAATTTGATGCAAGATGTTATGAAGCAATCTTCCTTGGATACTCTACCAAGAGTAAGGCCTACCAGTGCTACAATAAAAGGTTGAAAAAGATTATTGGGAGTGCAAATGTGAAGGTGGATGAAGGAAAAGGAAGAACATTAGATTAGAATGGCTATGAATCAAATGACCCTGTTGCTATAACTTATGAAGAAAAAGTTGAACTAGAAGACAGTCAAGATGAAGAAAAAAGGGCTCCAGAAGTTGTTGCTAAGACCCCTAGGTATGTAAGAATTAATCACTCTGAAGATCAAATTATTGGAGACAAATAAAAAGGAGTATTGACAAGGAAAATAACTATAGAAGAATAAGTAAATTACTGTTTGCTCTATACAGTTGAACCAAAAACTGTGAATGAATCCTACAATGATGAAAATTGGGTAAAGGCAATAGAGGAAGAACTAATGCAAATAGAGAAGAATGAAACTTGGGAAATAGTTCCTAGACCTGCTAACAAAGTATTATTGGAACCAAATGGGTTTTCAAGAACAAGCTAAATAAAAATGGAGAAGTTGTAAGGAATAAAGCAAGGCTTGTGTGTAAAGGATATTCTCAAATTGAAGGGATATATTTTGAAGAGAATTTTTCTCTAGTAGCTCAGATTGAAGCAATCAGAATGTTTCTGGCATTTGCATCTCACAAAGATTTCAAAGTATATCAGATGGATGTAAAGCCTACATTTCTAAATGGTGAGTTAGAAGAGGATGTCAGCATTGAGTAACTGGAGGGATTCCAACTATCAAATCAAGGTGATATGGTATGCAGGTTGAAGAAAGCATCGTATGGACTCAAGCAAGCTCATAGGACCTAGTATGCAAGGTTTGATAAGTACTTATTGCAGTTAGGATTCAATAAAGGTCCTACTGATAGTAATCTCTATTTTAGGATTAATGGTGATCAAATTTTGATTGTTGAAGTCTTTGTTGATGATATCATCTTTGGAGGTAATGAAAGTATGTGTATAAATTTTTTTGGTGAAATGCAAAAAGAGATTGAGATGCCTATGTTTGGTGAGATGAATTTCTTTTTGGGTTTGCAAATCAATCATTTAGATAAAGGAATCTTCATATCTCAGTCTAAGTATGTGAAAGAGTTGTTGAAGAAGTTTGGGATGGAAGACTCTAAACTAGTATGTACTCCCATGGTGACTAGCTACAAGTTGAGCAAAACTGATGAATCACCTAAGACTAATAAGAAAAATTACATATCCATGATTAGAGGATTGCTTTATCTAACTCAAACCAGACCTGATATTATGCATGCAGTTTGTCTTGTTGCAAGGTTTCAAGTAGATCTAAGAGAATCACATGTGATGGCAGTGAAGAGAATATTGAGATATTTAAAAGGCCCTCTGGATCATGACTTATGGTATCCAAAGGATAATGATTTCACTCTTAGTGCTTATACAGATGCTGATTGGGCCAGAGATGTTGATGACAGAAAAAATACAAGTGGAGGTGCTTTCTTTTTAAGTAACAGATTGGTTTCTGTTGGGAATTAAGGTGTCTTAACCTTGGTAATTCCTTGCATTTATTTATTGTAATATATTCATTTATTGCCTACTGTGTAATTAGGATGCAAATCCTATTTTGTCATCTTGTGGGAGTTGGCACGATGATGTGTCATCCTACGTGGAAGGTGACCACATGTAATTTTGTCCCCATATGAGGAGATAGGCATCCCACTTAGTGGTAGATATATTTTGCCATGTGTCGGCACTTTGACTAGTGTGTAAGTGAATCTTGACTGAAACAGTTATGTCAGATTCCTATGACAGAATCTATGACACGTAAGAGTCATAAATGGAATGTTCTATGATAGGTAAAGACATGTGTCACAAGGCATCTTGGAAGAAGGCATCTTTGGATGCCCCGAGGAGAGTTATGACATGTTGTAAGAGAATATGCTATTTTTAGTCAGCGTATGGCAGACTCTCTTACAACTATAAGTACTGTTAGTATGATGGATTATATGACGGTCGTAAGATGCATAAGAGCATATGTCATTGCCCAACTTGGGAATAGGCAACCATATTTGGATGGGGTGATATGACAAGTGTCATGACTATGTTGTAGCATTGGACAAGTGTCCCTAAGCATGGGTTTTGGGACATGAGGCCAAGTTGGATGCCCATCTCAAGGAAAGTTCATTTTTACCTTGTAAACTTCCATTTAAGCAGGTGCTTTGAGAGGAGATATATTGTGTGATTGACAGGTACTATTATGCTACCGGTTTGTCTCCAGATACGAGTGTCGAAGACTACTATAAATACTTGCATTGCAAGTGTGTTGTAAACCTTGTTGTTTAGATAATACATTGTGCAAGTTTTGGAGTGTGGGTTTTTTCACCCATAAGGGTTTTCCCCACATTATATCCTCTCTCTCTCTCTCTCTCTCTCTTCTGTCTTAAATTCTTGTCTTGTGTATTACTGCAATACCTCCATTGTTATGTTAACAACACTATAATTGTAAAGGTTAAAAAGAATTTGCACTCTTCTCTCCTCTTTAGATTAGTGTAGGAAGTGATTTCCACACACCTAGCTTCCTTTCAGTTCATATCAGAGCCTGGCCAATTTTGGTTCTAGTTACTGGGTAGGCGTTTTTTGAGCTAATCTTAAGTTGAGTGGGAGTCTGTGCAGAGTATTTTGTAATCTTGTTGTAGGAAGGAGATGGTAGGCACATCTGGAAGATTAGAGGTGGAGAAGTTTAATGGCACAAATTTTGAGTTATGGAAACTTAAGATGGAAGATATGTTTGTTGATCTAGACCTATGGGAAACCGTTTCTAGTGTAAAACCAACTGCAATGGCAAAAGCTGATTGGGATCTCAAATATTGGAAGGCTAAGGGTCTCATAAGACTCAGTCTAGCTAATTTTGTCCTATTAAATGTCCATGAGGAGAAGACCATGAAAGACCTTTGGAAGAAGCTGGGAGATGTTTATTAGGAAAAATCCCTGGTGAACAAGCCTTTTCTGAGAAAGAAGTTGTATTCTGAGGATAGAGGATGGAGGATCTATTGTAGATCACTTGAATGCTTTCAACATGCTAGTTGCATAGTTGACATCCGTTGGTGTGAAGGTGGAGGAAGACAATCATTGTATGACCTTGCTTTGTTCTTTGCCAGACTCATGGGATCATCTTGTTATGGCTATTGGGAGCACCACATCCACTTTCAAAATGGATGAAGTGGTATCTTTGCTATTATCTAAAGAAATGTAGAGAAAGTCTTTTGAAGCAACCAAAGAGGCTCTTGCAGTTCGTAGAAGACCCAAGGAGAAAGGGAAAAATAAGGACAAGAATGTTGAGAAGGGTAGATCCAAATCCCATGGGAGATCCAAATCTCCTGGAAAGTCAAAGGTTCTTTATTGGAACTATAGAAAAACTAGGCATTTCTGAAAGGAATGCAAAGATGAAAAGAAAAAGAAGAAAAGGAGTGTCCCAGATTCAGATCTTGACAAGTCATAAGATGATGGTGATGCCTTCATCACAGCCCTGGCCACCCATGCATCTAATGATGTGTGGTTGATTGATTTTGTTGAATCATTCCACATGACCTCGTATCGAAGCTAGTTTACAAAGTTGTAACATTAGAAAATGTCCCCTTGGGGGATTTTCCCTTTTTAGGTTTAGTTTCTGGGTCTTTAGTGTGCATTTAGGACATTTTACATCATATTTCAACACCCCGATGAGAAAACCGCTAAGTGTCTTGACAAATAGGACCTAGGGGGGTCTACTTGAGTAGACCCTACCCAAAATAGGAGGGAGGACTTGGGCGCCCATGCCCTAATCTTGCCCTATTTTGGGGCAGTCCCATTTTTTAGGTGTCAGCTTGTTACTATTATTTGGGTCCTATGCCGACATGGTAAGTTTGAATTACAAAAATCTTGGTGGGAGTGTTTGTAGTTGCATATAAAAGAATGTTTAGGCATTCATTTGTAGACTAGATTTTAATGAGATGTTTACGAGCAAGCTTTTGTGTTCTCAAGGTGATTCAAGGCTTTCATTGTGTTACAAGAGCAGATTTGTGTGGTCTATGTGTTTGTGTTTGCAGATTTGAGCATCCATTTCATCATGGAATGAAGAGCATCTTCCTCCCATGAGATCTTCACTACAAGGTGACATTATATTGTGTTTGTGATCATTATTTTATTTGGTTTTTGCCTCTGCCTCCCTAGGCATGGACTCTCTATCTAACAAAGGTGTTCGAAGACTTAAGTGTCCTTCAGGGCTTGACTGAGGCAAGCCTTTAAACACCACAACCCCCACCCAAAGTTTTATGATTGCAGGTTACAGGTTGAGGAGCTGGACAAAGTGAAGTTGTAGGAAGACATCTTGGAGTGTCAAAATTATAGAACAGAAAGAAAATCTGTCCCCTGGACTTGGGCACCCAGTCATTAGTCCTCTAAGTTCCAAGATGGGAAAATCTCTAGATTAGCAGGAAAGAGTTGCAGACTGAGTTCTCAGATTTAGACAAAAATATAGGCCTTGGACTTGGGCGCCCGCTCCTGTGTCCTCAACTTTTCCACATCAGAGCCCCAAAAATAGGTACTCTATGATTTGACATTTTACATCCCTCTACAAGATATTTTTCTGTAATTCATCAATTTACTGTCGAATTTGCAAAATTAGGGTTTTTATGGTTAATTAAGCATAGCAGAAGGAAAATTAGCAATTAAACACCCTAATCCAAGCTTCCCTAGATTGGTAAGTGACCAAGGACCTAATAGTACTCTGCCACTCGATCCTAAGGTCCTTGAATGTAATAGGTGAAAGGAGGATTCAAACCAAAACTAAACAATCCTAATTTTACCCTTTACAGAAGTATGAAGAGTTTGATGGTGGAAGAGTGTACCTGAGTGACGATTCTCATCTGAATATTGTTGGTCATGGAATAGTCTCAATTTGATGCCATGATGGACAAGTGAAGGAGATCATTGGGGTCACGCACATCCCAGGTGTGGCACAGAACATGCTTTCTATAAGTAAGTTGAATGATGCAGGTGTGCAGGTTGTTTTTTTAAAGGATGAATGCAAGATGCCTAGAGGATCTATGGTGCTTGCAAAGAGTACTCAGAGAGGTACTCTATTTCAGCTAGAGGCATGCACTTCATAGTGCAATAGTTCTTCTGACTCGAAGAAGAGAGCTGTAGTCACTTCATCTCCACCATCTGAACCAGTAGTGAAGAAATCTAGTGTAACAAATTCTGATGGTAGTGCATCTTGGGTACCCAAGGGTGCTCATGCTTTAGAAGTTAAGCTTCCTACTGAAAAGACAATGTTATGGCATAAGAGATTTGGCCATATTGGTGAGAAGGGTCTTAGAACCCTAAAAAATAAAAACCTGATTGAGGGGTTAAATGATTGTAATCTTGAGTTTCACTTTTGTTAACATTGTATATATGGAAGACAAAACCATGTTCAGTTTTACTCTAGTTTTCATAAGTCTTCTGGTGTGTTGGACCTTATTCATTCTGATGTGTTTGGTCATGTTAGTGTTCCTTCAATTTCCAAATCTATATATTTTGTATCTTTCATAGATTATTACAGTAGAAGGACATGGATTTATTTTCTCAGAAGCAAGTCTGAAGTCTTTAGTCAGTTCAAAGAGTTTAAAGCTTTTGTTGAGAATGAGACTAGTAAAAAAATTGTGTTTGAGAATTGACAATGGTGGTGAGTTTTGTTCAACAGAGTTTGATAAGTTCTATAAAGAACAAGGGATTGAAGGACATAAGACAACTCCATACACCCTACAGTAAAATGGAGTTGTAGAGAGGATGAACATGACACTGATGGAGAAGGCTAGGAGTATGCTTAGTGGAGCAAGCTTCGAACAAAAGTTTTGGGTTGAAGCTGTAGCTTCTACTTGCTACCTAGTAAACAGGTCTCCTACATTAGCTCTTGTTGGTAAGACACCTATGGAGGTGTGGTCTAGTGAGAAGCCTTCAGTTAGACATCTTTGTGTTTTTGGTTGTGAGGCATATGGACATGTGCCTAGGGAGAAACGGTCTAAATTAGAGAACAATTTTGTTAAGTGTATTTTAATTGGCTATGGTGTTGGTGTGAAAGGATACAAGCTTTGGGATCATGTGGCTAAAAAAGTGTTGTATAGTAGAAGTGTTAATTTTAGAGAGATAACACCTTCTCCTATGTTTCTACAACCAAAAGAAATAGAAAAGAAAGAGGATGTGGTTCAGTTTCCTTCTACCCTTGAGAAGACTGAACCGACAAACCCTGTGAGACCTGATGATGAGGAGAGCTCTAACAACTCTGAAAGTTTAGAAGAAGAAGTAGAACCTTAACCTCATCCATTGAGGAGGTCTACATGAACAAGGAAGCAACTTCATAGGTTTGGTTATTCATTGATTGATTCTAGTTGTGATTTTGCCTTGCTTACTAACATTGAGCCTAGAACTGTGACAAAGGCTATGGGCATGAAAGATGCAGGTTCCTGGAAGGAAGCCATGGAAGATGAGATGGCTTCTTTGGAGAAGAATAAGACATGGGACTTGGTGCCTTTGCCTAAAGGACAAAAACCTATAGGATGCAAATGGGTGTTCAAGAAGAAATTCAGTGCAAATGGCAGTGTTGAAAAATACAAGGCCAGACTAGTTGTGAAGGGGTACTCACAAGTGGAGGGAATTGATTATGGTGAAATTTTCTCTCCAATTGCAAAGCTGACATCTATTCGGTTCTAGTTATCTCTTGTAGTAGCTTATGACTTAGAGGTGGAGTAGATGGATGTGAAGACAAAATTCATTCATGGTGATTTGGAGGAAGAGATTTTCATGTCACAGCCAAGGCATTACATAGAGAAAGGTAAAGAAAATTTGGATTGCAAGTTGAAAAAGTCTTTGTATGGTTTCAAGTAGTCTCCTAGGATGTTGTACTTGAAGTTTGATGACTTTGTGTTGTCAGTTGGATTTTTGAGATCAAAATCAGATCTTTTTGTGTATTATAAATTTGACAATGATCGCATTTTTATTATTGCATTGTATGTTGACGATATGTTGTTTATTGGGAATGGTACAACTATGATTTTTAATTTGAAGTCTCAGTTGTCAACATAGTTTGAGATGAAAAATCTAGGGGCAGCCAGGTACATCCTAGGAATGGAAATTAGAAGAGACAGAGCTAACAAAAAACTTTGGTTAAGCTAGAGTAAGTATGTGAATACCATGTTGGATAGGTTCAGCATGGCAGATTGTAGACCACATGAGCAGAGTATCCTATCCTAGTGTTGTTGGTAGTTTGATGTATGCTATGGTCTGCACAAGACTAGACATTTCCCAAGCAGTGGGAGTCCTTATTCGATTTATGGCTAATCCTGGATAGGTACATTGGGATGCAATAAAGAGAGTGTTCAGATATTTGAGGGATACTTTCGAGTATTCCATATGCTATCATGGTAATCCTACAGGACCTCCACATTTAATTTGTATTCGTTGATTCATAGATTATGATTGGGCAGGTGACATTGACAGTAGGAGATCCACTAGTGCTTATGTGTTTACTATGTTTGGTGGTGCAATTAGTTGGATGAGTAAGTGGCAATCTATGGTTGCTTTGTCCATGATAGAAGCTGAGTCTATGGAAGCAACTCATGCTTGCAAGGAAGCCATTTGGATTAAGAGATTATGTTCAGATATTGGTATTGGTGCAGGACAGATTACAATCTATTGTGACAGTCAGGGTATGATTTGCCTAGAAAAGAATCCAACTTTCCATGTCAAAACAAAGCATATTGATGTACAGTTTCATTTCATGCGAGACATGGTAGAGAATGGGAAGGTGAATTTGGAGAAGGTAGACACTTTGAAGAATGTTGCAGATGCATTGATGAAACTAGTGGGCACAGAGAAGTTCAGATGGTGTTTGGAGTCTATCGGCCTCTCGGCCTATAGCAATTAAATCTTGTTATTTCTATTGGCTCTTACAAGGTGTTTGACAAGTAGGAGAATGTTGGGAATTAAGGTGTCTCAACCTTGGTAATTCCTTGCATTTATTTATTGTAATATATTTATTTATTACCTATTGTGTAATTAGGATGTAAATCCTATTTTGTCATCTTGTGGGAGTTGGCACGGTGATGTGTCATCCTACATGGAAGGTGACCACATGTAATTGTGTCCCCACATGAGGAGATAAGCATCCCACTTAGTGGTAGAGATATTTTGCCATGTATCAGCACTTTCACTAGTGTGTAAGTGAATCTTTATTGAATGGTTATGTCATATTCCTATGACAAAATCTATGACACGTAATAGTTGTAAATGGAATGTTCTATGACAGGTGAAGACATGTGTCACAAGACATCTTGGAAGAAGGCATCTTTGGGCACCCCAAGGAGAGTTATGACATGTTGTAAGATAATATGCTATTTTAAGTCAGTGTATGATAGATTTTCTTACAGTTGTAAGTATTGTCAATGTTGGGAATTAAGGTATCTCAACCTTGGTAATTCCTTGTATTATTTTCATTATATTTATTTATTTATTGCCTATGTTGTAAATTAAATTATAAAATCATATTGTCATCTTGTGGGATGTGGCACAGTGATGTGTCATCCTACATGGAAGATGGTAACTTGTAATTTTGTCCTCACATGAGGAGATAGGCATCCCACTTTGTGGTAGGAATATTTTACGACGTGTCAGTATCTTGGATGTTGTGTAAGGGAATATTGACTGAAACGGTCATGACATATTCCTATGACGAAGTTATGACATGTAAGTGTCAGAAATAGGAGATTCTATGACAGCTGAGGACATGTGTCGAAGAGCATCTTTGAAAAAGCCATCTGTGGGTGCCCCAAGGTGGACTATGACATGTTGTAAGAGAATATGCTATTTATAGCCTGTGTATGATAGATTATCTTATAGCTATAAGTTGTAACTGCTATAACAGATTCTATGACGGTCGTAAGAGTCATAAGAGCATCTGTCATAGCCCATTTTGGAAATAGGTGACCTCTTTGGGATGAGGTGTGTGGACAAGTGTCAGAAGCATTTTACAATGTTGACCAAGTGTCCATAGGCTTGGGTTTTGGGCCATGAGACCAAGTTGGACGCCCATTCCAAGATAGAGGTAATTTTGCCTTGTATTTTCTATATAAACAGGTGCTTTGAGGAGGAGAATTATTATAGGTTTGACAAGAACAATTATGTTGTCACTTTGTCTCTAGATACAAGTGTCAAAGACTCCTGAGAGATTGCATTGCAAGTGTATTGTAAACCATTTCAGTTTTGATAATACATTGTGCAGGTTTTGGAGTGTGGGGTTTTTCACCTAATAAGGGTTTTCCCCACGTATATCTTGTGTCTCTCTTCTTTTGTCTCACTTTTTTATTTATGTGTTTGCTGCAATATCTCTGTTAGTGGTTTAACATTTCTATAATTGTGAGGATAAAATTGAATTTGCACTCTCCTCCCCTCATTAGATTAGTGTAGGAAGTGATTTCTGCACACCTAGCTTCCTTTCAGTTGGTATTAGAGCCTGGCTAGTTTTGGTCTTAGCTGTTGGGTAGGGGTTTGTTGAGTTAATCTTAGATTGACTAGGAGTGTTGTGTAGTGTATTATGTATCTTGTTGTAGCAAGGAGATGGCAACCACATCTGGAAGGTTAGAGGTTGAGAAATTCAATGGCACTAATTTTGAGTTGTGGAAACTCAAGATGGAGGACCTACTTGTTGATCGTGACCTATGGGAAATGGTATCTAGTGTGAAATCTATAGCAATGTCACAAGCTAATTGCAGCCTCAAAGATTGGAAGGTTAACGGTCTCATAAGACTCTATTTAGCTAAATCTATCCGATTGAATGTCCATGAGGAGAAGAGCATGAAAGATCTTTGGAAGAAGTTGGGTGATGTTTATCAAGCCAAGTCCTTGGTAAACAAACTTTTTCTGAAAAAGAAGTTGTTCACTCTGAAGATGGAAGACAGAGGATCTACTGTGGACCACATGAATGCTTTCAACATGATCATTGCATAGTTGACATCTATGGGTGTAAAAATGGAGGAGGAGGATTATTGCATGACCCTGCTTTGTTCTTTGCTAGATTAGTGGGATCATCTTATCATGGATATCGGAAGTATCACTACCACCTTCAAGATGGAAGATGTGGTGTCCTCACTTTTATTTGAAGAAATGTGGAGGGAGACATCCGAATCAGCTAAAGAGGCTCTTGTGTTTCATGGAAGACCCAAGGAGAAAGGGAAGAAGAAGGACAAGAAAGCTAAGAAGGACATATCCAAATCCTATTGGAGATGTAAATCTCCTAGAAAGTCCAAGGCTCTTTGTTGGAACTGTGGTAAAACCAGGCATTTCTGAAAGGAATGCAAAGAGGAGACGAAAAAGAAGAAGAAAGCTCCTGATTCAGATTCTGACAAGTCACAAGATGATGGTGATGCCTTCATCACAACCCTGGCTACCCATGCATTTGATGATGTGTGGTTGATTGATTTTGGTGCATCATTCCACATGACCTCACATTGAGACTGGTTCACAAAATATGAAGATTTTGATGGTGGAAGAGTGTACCTGGGTGATGACTCTCATATGAAGAGTGTTGATTGTGGAAGAGTCTCAATCTAATTCCCTGATGGATGAGTGAAGGGGATCACTAGAGTTATGCACATTCCAGGCCTTGCATGGAACCTACTTTCTGTAAGTATGTTGAATGATGTAGGTGTGTAGGTTGTCTTTTCGAAGGATGGATGCAAGATGACTAGAGGATCTATTGTGCTTGAGAAGGGTACTCAGAAAGGTACTTTGTTTCAGCTAGAGGCATGCACTTCACAGTGAAATAATTCTTCTAACTCAAAGAAATGAGCTGCAGTCACTTCATCCCCACCATCTGAACGAGCAGTGAAGAAATTTGTTGTAACTAGTTCTAATGGTAGTGCACATGCTATGGAAGCTAAATTTCCTACTGAAAAGACTATGTTATGGCATTTGAGATATGACCACATTAGGGAGAAGGGTCTGCGTACCCTAAAAAATAAAAACATCATTGAGGGGTTAAATGATTGTAATCTCGAGTTTGACTTTTGCGAACATTACATTTATGGAAACCCAAACCGTGTTTAGTTTTACTCTAGTTCTCACAAGTCTTCTAGTGTATTGGATCTTATTCATTTTGATCGTGTTTCATCCTATTAATGTTCCTTTGATTTCAAAATCTATATATTTTGTATCTTTCATAGATGATTACAGTAGAAGGACATGGGTTTATTTTATCAGAAGCAAGACTAAAGTCTTTAGTCAGTTTAAAGAGTTTAAAGCCTTTGCTGAAAATCAGACTAGTAAAAAGATTAAGTGTTTGAGAACTGACAACGATGGTGAGTTTTGTTCAGCAGAGTTTGATAAGTTCTATAAAGAGCAAGGGATTGAAAGGCATAAGACAACTCCATATACCCCACAGAAAAATGAAGTTGTAGAGAGGATGAACAGGACACTAATGGAGAAGGCTAGGAGTATGCTTAGTGGAGCAAGCCTCGAACAAAAGTTTTGGGGCCACTACTTTCTATCTGGTAAACAGATCTCTTACATCAGCTCTTTTTGGTAAGACAACTATGGAGGTGTGGTCTAGTAAGAACACTTCAGTTAGACATCTTCATGTTTTTGGTTGTGAGGCATATGCACATGTGCCTAGGGAGAAACGGTCTAAATTAGAGAACAAGGTTGTTAAATGTATTTTCATTAGATATGGTGTTGGTGTGAAAGGATACAAGCTTTGGGAACTGGTGGCTGAAAAAGTGTTGTATAGCAGAAGTGTTATCTTCAAAGAGATAACACCTTCTTCCATTGTTCTACAGCCACAACAGATAGAAAATAAAGAGGATGCGGTTCAGTTTCCCTCTACCCCTGAGAAGACTGAACAAACAGACCCTATGAGACCTATTGATGCGAAGAGCTCTAGTAGCTCTGAAAGCTCAGAAGAAGAAACATAACCTCAACCTCATCCATTGAGGAGTTCTACACGAACAAGAAAGTAACCTGATAGGTTTGGTTATTCATTAATTCATTCTAGTAGTGACTTTTTCTTTACTTACTAATACTGATGAGCCTAGAACTATGAAAGAGGCTATGGGCATGAAAGATGCAAGTTCCTGGAAGGAGGCGATGGAGGATGAGATGGCTTCTTTGGAAAAGAACAAAACATGGGACTTGGTGCCTTTGCCTGATGGACAAAAACTCATTGGATGCAAATGGGTGTTCAAGAAGAAATTAGGTGTAGATGGCAGTGTTGAAAAGTACAAGGCTAGACTAGTTGCAAAGGGGTATTCACAAGTGGAGGGAACTGATTATGGTAAAATTTTCTCTCCCATTGCAAAGCTGACATCCATTTGATTTCTGTTATCTCTTATAGCTACTTATGACTTAGAGGTAGAACAGATGGATGTGAAGACAACTTTCCTTCATGGTGATTTGAAGGAAGAAATCTACATGTCATAGCCAGAGCATTACATAGTGAAAGGTAAAGAAAATTTGGTTTGCAAATTGAAAAAGTCTTTGTATGGTTTGAAGCAGTCTCCTAGGATGTGGTACTTGAAGTTTGATGCCTTTGTGTTGTCAATTGGATTTGTGAGATTGAAATCAAATCATTGTGTGTATTATAAGTTTGATGGTGATCGTATTCTCATTGTTGCATTATATGTTGATGATATGTTGTTGATTGGGAAGGGTAAGAATATGATTTCTGATTTTAAGTCTTAGTTGGCAGCACAATTTGAAATGAAATATTTAGGGGTAGTTAAGTACATTTTAGGAATGGAAATTAGAAGAGACAGAACTAACAGAAAACTTTGGTTAAGCTAGAGTAAGTATGTGAAGATCGTGTTGCATAGGTTCAGTATGGCAGATTGTAGACCATTGTGTGTTCTTGTTTCATTGGGGACAAAGTTGTCTATTAGTGATTGTCCAAAATCTCCTAGTGAGGTAGAGGACATGAAAAGAGTACCTTATGGAGGTAGTTTGATGTATGCTATGGTCTGTACAAGACTAGACATTGCCCAAGCAGTGGGATTCCTTAGTTGATTTATGGCTAATCCTGCATGGGTATATTAGGATGTAGTTAAGCAAGTGTTCAGATATTTGAGGGGTACTTTCGAGTATTCCATTTTCTATCATGGCAATGATACAGGAACTTTGCATTCAGTTCATATTTGTGGATTTGTGGATTCTGATTGGGCAGGTGACATTGACAGCAGGAGATCCACTAGTGCATATGTGTTCACAATGTTTGGTGGTGCGATTAGTTGGATGAGTAAGCAACAATCTGTGGTTGCTTTGTCCACTACAGAAGCTAAGTACATGGTTGTAACTCATACTTATAAGGTAGCCATTTGGCTTAAGAGATTGTGTTCAGATATTGGTGTTGATGCAGGTTAGATTACGATCAGTTGTGATAGTCTGAGTGCGATTTGCCTTGCGAAGAATCCAACTTTCCATGCTAGAATAAAGCATATTGATGTACAGTTTCACTTCATACAAGACATGGTAGAGGATGGGAAGGTAAATTTGGAGAAGGTAGATACTTTGAAGAATGTTGCAGATGCATTGATGAAACCAGTGGGCACAAAGAAGTTCTGATGGTGTCCGGAGTCTATCGGCCTCTCGGCTTATAGAAGTTAAATCCTGTTAATTCTATTGGCTCTTACAAGGTGTTTGACAAGTGGGAGAATGTTGGGAATTAAGGTTTCTCAACCCTGGTAATTCCTTGTATTATTTTTATTATATTTATTTATTTATTGCCTATGTTGTAAATTAAATTGTGAATTCATATTGTCATCTTATGGGATGTGGCACGGTGATGTGTCATCCTACATGCAAGATGACAACTTGTAATTTTGCCCTCACATGAGGAGATAAGCATCTCACTTTGTGGTAGGAATATTTTGCCATGTGTCAGCATCTTGGATGCTGTGTAAGGGAATATTAACTAAAACAGTCATGACAGATTCCTATGACAAAGTTGTGACATGTAAGAGTCAGAAATAGGAGATTCTATGACAGGTGAAGACATGTGTCAAAGAGAATCTTTGGGTGCCCCAAGGTGGACTATGACATGTAAGAGAATATGCTATTTATAGCCTGTGTATGATAGATTCTCTTACAGCTGTAAGTTGTAACTGCTATGACAGATTCTATGATGGTCGTAAGAGCATATGTCATAGCCCATTTTGGAAATAGGTGACCTCTTTCAGATGGGGTGTGTGGACAAGTGTTAGGAGGATCTTACAATGTTGACCAAGTGTCCATAAGTGTGGGTTTTGGGCCGTGAGGCCAAGTTGGATGCCCATTCCAAGATAGAGCCAATTTTGCCTTGTATTTTCTATATAAATAGGTGCTTTGAGGAGGAGAATTATTATAGGTTTGACAAGTACTGTTATGCTACCGGTTTGTCTCCAAATATGAGTGTCAAAGACACCTAAGAGCTTGCATTGCAAGTGTATTGTAAATCATTTCAATTTTTATAATACATTATGCAGGTTTTGGAGTGTGGGGTTTTTTGCCCGATAAGGGTTTTCCCCATGTATATCTTGTGTCTCTCTTCTTCTGTCTCACTTTCTTGTTTATGTGTTTGCTGCAATATCTCTATTAGTGGTTTAACATTACTATAATTATAAGGATAAAATTGAATTTGCACTCTCCTCCCCTCATTAGATTAGTGTAGGAAGTGATTTCCACACACCTAGCTTCCTTTCAGTCATTATGACAGATTCTATGATGGTCGTAAGATGCGTAAGAGCATCTGTCATTGCCCAACATGGGAATAGGTGACCATATTGGGATGGGGTGATATGACAAGTGTCATGACTATGCTGCAGTGTTGGACAAGTGTCCCTAGACATGGGTTTTGGGCCATGAGGCCAAGTTGGATGCCCATCTCAAGGAAAGTTCATTTTTGTCTTATAAACTTATATTTAAGTAGGTGCTTTGAGAGGAGATGTATTGTGTGATTGATAGTTACTGTTATGCTGCCAGTTTGTCTCTAGATATGAGTGTCGAAGACTCTTGTAAAGACTTGCATTGCAAGTGTGTTGTAAACCTTGTTGTTTAGATAATACATTGTGTAGGTTTTGGAGTGTGGAATTTTTCACCCATAAGGGTTTTCCACACATTATATCTTGTCTCTCTCTCTCTCTTATGTCTTACATTCTTGTGTTGTGTATTATGGCAATACCTCCATTGTTATGTTAATAATACTGTAATTGTAAAGGTTAAAAAGAATTTGCACTCTTCTCTCCTCTTTAGATTAGTGTAGGAAGTAATTTCCACACACCTAGCTTCCTTCCAGCTTTTATGACTGAGCAAGAAACAAGACTCAATCTCTTTATCAATAGTAGAAGCAGAATATATTGTAGCATCATGTTGTTGTACTCAAGTGTTATGGATGAAGCAAAGTTTGAGAGACATAAGAGTTGTATATGAAGATCTAGTTGTAATTTTCTTTGACAATACAAGTGCTATAAATATTTCAAAGAATCCAGTGATGCACTCAAGGACAAGGAATATATCTATAGGGTATCACTTTTTGAGAGAAAAGGTGACAGAGAATGAAGTAAAGTTGGAATATGTGCCCACAAAGGATCAGATTGCAGATATCTTCACCAAGCCTTTGCCTAAGGATACTTTTGAGTATCTCAGAGAAAAGTTAGGGTTCATTACCCCTTCTGTCCTCAACTAAGATGCATGAGAATGCATTAATCCAGTGACGTCCAAAGTCTCATTCCTTGATCTAGATTGTTGTTTTGAGAACTACCTCTCAGGGGGAGTAGCTACATGTGTTTGTAATAGTTTAGTTGGATCAGAGCATTAGAATGAAAGTATGTGTCCTTTGCTATTGATGTCAAAGGGGGAGAGAAATCATGTGAAAAACTCAGGGGAGAAAAAATGTAGATGTGTAAAGAGAAAGGGGGAGAATCTTGTCTTGATGGTCTTTTTAGTTTTTTACATCATATGTTGCCATCAATGACAAAGGGGGAGATTGTTGCAAGTATGTGTCTAATCGGTGTTGTCATTGGTGTCAACTATGCTCTTATTTTGTTTCTTTCTTGTAATAAGTGAGATTCTTTGTATTTACTTATGTAAGTGTTCTTGATATTGAGGATATTGAGAAAATTAGCTCCCCCGGTAGAAATAGTGAGTTGCAGTGGAAATAGTGTATTGCATACAGAAGAGCAGTCCAGAAGATTGCTTCGCATTTCTAGTAGGATGAATATATTTGTCTATTGATTGGAAGTTATTTAGGAGTATGTCTGAAGATGTTATATTCCAAGTTTAAGCCTCTGGTATGAAGATTTGAGTGAGTTATGTTCACTAGAGTGTAAACTACTTTTCTTGTATGTTTGGTGGTGACAGGGAGAAAGTGTTATGCCTCCGCATTCCTCCGCATTGAAGTATTTTGGTCTACGGTTCTAGAGTTAAGTGTAAGATGATGTTATGTACCCTCAACTCCAATGGTCCATGATTTCATGGCCCGCAAGTGATCTTTTCCCTATGACAATAGTTGGCTATGTTATTCATGTGTTCTGGTATAAAGAATCTTCTTGACAAATTGGTTAGACGTTGTGCAATTGTTAATGATGATCTCAATGTCCCTGTGCATGTCTCTTGATCATGTTCCTACTCTTGGATTGGTTTGCAAAGAGAAAATTGGAGCATGGATGAAGAATGTTCTTAGTAGACCTAGTGTTCTCACCAGTCTTGGCCAACCTGGTTGATTTCATTATTTCTGGAGATGCCTTGAAGATTGTGGAAGCATGTCATGGTTGTGAGGCCTACCTTTTTATTCCCTTATATTGGACTACTTTATTTTACTGTTGGTGATACATACTAGACTTGTGGGACTGTTGATCCCAAATTTTAGGACTATTACATTTTATGCCTTATGTGGACTTATTATGTTTAGCATGATTACGATGTGATTAGACCTTGATATTGATTCACTAATGATGTTAGACATATGATTTATATTATGATGTTATTGGGATATTATTCATGTGATTTTAGTTAGAAATTTATTATGTGATTCTATCTTGGGATGGATTTTTGAAATGCAAGTTTAGAATTTGATTATGATGTGATTCATTGATGTTTATATGATCTTGTGATGATGTGAGTGCATGTTTCACTTTGCTTCGGCCATTATATACATGTGGGATTAATATTTCATTTGAGTGCGTAGGTGTTTCTAACGAAACCACAGATACTCGAAGATCATCCCACACACTGTGTTGTTTTCCCATGTAAATCCAATCTAGTTCCAAGAGGAACCAAGATCAACTATGTTTGCATGATGAATTTTTTTGTAATGTTGTTGCATGGTGTTAGTTGGGTTAGGTCTACCCTTCTTTTATTTGATTTCTAATTGGTGTTGTAAGTTGTAATGTCATTTGAATTTCATTTTTGAGTTTTAATTTTTGAGACCCCTTTTTATGTGTTTTTACTCAACCTATGGTGCTCAAAATGGGTTAAAATTGACCTTGGGTTGTACCCCTAGGGTCTAGGGGTCATTTGGGCTTGTGTAACCTTAGATAAACTCCCATTTGATCACTTTAACTTCACCCTAAAGTAAAGTGACGAAAATAGAAGTTTGGGAGGGAAAGGATGAGTGGTCAAACACTCAACCTCTTCATTTCCTCTTTCCTAGGTTGGGGGAGTCTTCAAGACCCCCTAATTGTGGAGGACTCAACTCCAAGCCTCTCCCACAATTGGCGAGGGCACCTTGGGATTGTGTGGGCTTTCCTAGGAGGAGATGATTGGGGCTCATGTGGTACCCACTCCTCTTTTGGCTCCACCTTTCTCTCCCACATATGTGAGAGAGAGCAAGTGGATGGGAGAAAGACTTGGTGGAATGGGTGGATGACATGTGTCACCACCCCATTCCAAGAGTCTTCCAAGTAGTTGGGTGGAGGAGTGAGGAGGTGACATGTGTCACCTCTCCATTCCTCAAGGCTCATGGAAGAGCCTATTTTAATCCCTCTTGAAGAGAGGGAGGGGGTTGTTGAATCTTTTTCAATTTTAAATTTTAGTTTTTTTGGGGGACAAAGTTAGAGGGGAAATTGGTGGCTCAACTTGGAGAAGGAGATAGAGGAGCTCTTCTCAACTATCTTCCATTTGGGATTTATAAGGTAGGATTCAAGGCAAATGTCTTTCCTTATGCATTTTCTTTACTTGCATGTTCTCTGTGTGTGTGAGTTTCATTTTGTTGTTTTTACTTTGTTGTTGTGGGAAAATTGGGTATGGGAGTTGTGAGAGCCTCTCTTTTTTGGGAGAAAATTCTTAACATGTGTGGGGTGGGGGAGGAGTGAACCTCCTTGGGGTCACATCCTTGGTTTTATGGAGTTTTAGCCTTGAGGGCAAATTATGAATTTGAGCAATATGTGTATATGAGAAATTTGTGATATGGCTTGAAAGCCAAGAGAAAGTTTGTGAAATCATGTTGTAAGTGTGGGCTTGAGGTCTTGCGAGATTTATGTATTTGGGAAGTTTTTGGAGTGGTACTCTTGAGTTGAGTAATGTCCACTCCCCTACCCCATTAAATTCATCTTGAGTGAGTTTTTGTTATGTGAAAGCCATGGGAGTATTCTTTTTTTTGTGTTGAGTGAATTTGTTGCATAGTGGTGTGTGCTTACCTTGTGTGAGGATGACCTCTTAGCTTGGGGGTGACTCTTGAGTGAGTCTATGGTAGGGAGGAGAGTAGTTTGAGTGGCTTCTTTTTCCCTTCTATGTGTTTATGCAAGATATTTGGAGCTATGTGATGTGGAGGAAAATATTATTGTCCTTAAGAGTTGTTATTTTTGTGCTCTTGAGAGAGCATGGCCATGAGAGGCCTTGTGTATCATCTTTTAGATTTCAAAAGAGGAGACCCTTGTTCTCTCTCTCAAAGTTGTATGAGTTTATATTGTTACTTGTGTTGTAATAAACTATTTACATTTGAAAATAGAAGATTTAGTTTGCTGATATTTGTTTATATGTGTTTATGCAAGATATTTGGAGCTATGTGATTTAGTTTATATGTGTTTATGCAAGATATTTGGAGCTATGTGATGTGGAGGAAAATATTATTGTCCTTAAGAGTTGTTATTTTTGTGCTCTTGAGAGAGCATGGCCATGAGAGGCCTTGTGTATCATCTTTTAGATTTCAAAAGAGGAGACCCTTGTTCTCTCTCTCAAAGTTGTATGAGTTTATATTGTTACTTGTGTTGTAATAAACTATTTACATTTGAAAATAGAAGATTTAGTTTGCTGATATTAAATGCCATATGATTTAAAGAAGAAAAAAAAATAGAGTATTGAAAGAAGAGCAAGTTCTAGTTGATGTTTCACTTGTATGTTTGCTTCAACAAAAATGGATAGTTGTTGTGTTGTTTTGTAAGACAAAATGAGATTTACATTTCTATTAGGAGAAGGAAACTAGATGTTGCTGTTATTTCAAAGGATTGAACTATATACATTTGTTTTAAAGAAAAATAAATAAATCTTATGAAGAGTTGATTTATGTTGGCTGCATTATTTCAATATCAACATTTTTTTTTTAGTGGAAGAAATTTTCATTCCATGTCTACTAGTATGTTTGTTTTTACAAAAAAAATGTGATCATTTACTCAATGTATATACATTATAGATAAATATTTCCTTTGCCTTTATACATTCAAAAAAACATTATGTGGGATTTAAATGGCATATACTTGAATATATATATGTTAAATAGTAATCATTTTCCTGTTACTGTAATAAATATATATATATATTGAGGGAGGACTGTGTTTACAACAGTGGTAATAAATACAAATATATATATATATATATATATATATATATATATATATATATATATATATATATATATATATACTCTAATTTTTTTAATTTACTGTCATATATTTTAACTGTGTTAATGAAATAATTAAAGTTGAGTTGTTGTATACAAATTGAGTATATACACTACATATATATATAATTAATAAAAATACAAAAATAGTAAATGAATGTAATGCTGTGTGAGCAGACTGTGTTTCCTTTTGAGTTATAGTTTTAAAGCATAAAGATGTGGTTTGGGGGGGTTCGAACCCCCCACCATCGGCTATATCCATTAGAGTGTGGGGAGGGGTCGAGCCCCACCCACACTCCACCGTAGTGGAGTGTGGGTGGGGTTCGGCCCCTCCCCACACTCCCCAAAGCTCCACAGACTCGTCTTCCCCTACCGCTGCCACTGCTCCCAACACACACTACCTCCCATGCCTTCCTCCGCCCAACTCCCACACCATGGCCACCACGACCCCCCTGTGAGCAATGCTGGATTCAGACTCATGGCCCCTAGAATCCTGCAAGATATTTTTTAGATCATTTCCATTATTTATATATATATATATATATATAAGTAAATCAGTGTGGAAACCTAATGTGTATCCTTCCTTGAGTGACGTTAATGGCTGCCTCACTCCTTCAAACCTGCAACACCATGCCAAAACAAAAAAAGAAAATGTGAGATGGAGAAGAAGAGAATGAGAAGACAAAGTAGGGTTAGGGGTTTTTACTCTTAAGGATATTATTTGTTTATTGGAGACTTTTTAGGGCAAGAGTGGGTATTAAAATTAGTTTTTAATTAATTTATTATTTGTTATTCCATCCCTCTTTTTCTTTGTTTTTGTTTTAAGAGTTCTTTTATTTGAAATAAAACATGGAATGTGAGGAAAATTAATTATTTGTATATGATTTAATTTATTGGTTTTGTTCCAAGATAGTGAACTTGGGGATTTTAATTTTGCCTTTTAAAATTTAGATCTTTTATAGTTTAATTTTTTAGATAGAGTACATTATAATTTATTTTTAATTAATTGTTATTGTAGTGGAGACTAAATCTTTCATTAATCTTCCTCCTTTTTAATTATTAAAATGTATTTAATTTAATACCAGTGGGGTTAATCCATTGCTTGCAAACCTAAATTGACGAGGTTAATATACATTTAGATTGTTATTAGTTTAATATTTTTCTTTTTTAATTTTTCTAGAGTGAATCAATTAGTAAATTAAATTAGTCATTTTAATCCAACTTAGAAACCTAGTAAACTATCGACCAAAATTAGTTTTATTGAAATAAACCCTATTCTCGCTCGTGAGGCATTATGCTGCCAGATTTTTCCAGAAATTTAGGGTTTAGCTAGGAAAGTTAATTTAACCTTGTGTAGTGTTAAATTATTGCTTTTACCAGCTTGATGACATTGTTATTGGATTTTAAATTTACTCTCTTGTATTAGAGTTAGACTTTTGATTTTGACTTATGTCAAGATCTCTTCATTCACTTAGGTAGACCTAGGGTTTTGATCCTTGATCCTAACCCTATTAGTGACGTTATTCACGTCGCATCTACCCACCTAGTTGACTTTCATCATGTAGGGGAAATGCGCATGTGATCGCATTACCCCGCCTTTGGCTGACATGTTACACCTTATGCGTATTGCCACCAAGCACGCTTACGCATGCGGGGGGGTTTCTAGGAATGCGTGGAAAATTTTTAGTATTTCATGTCATGACCACATGACAGATGTGGACATGACATGTGTGATGTGTGTCATGACCACATGGGAAATGTGGGCATGACAGTGGCATGAAGAATTGTGTTTGAGTCCCAGTTAAGGCATGGCATGATCAGTATACATCTTTACATCTTCCCCTTAGCAAATTTTTGTACTAGTTCTAGACCTATTTCTATGTATGTTTTTGTAATGTCGACCTTGGAGATTGTTCCAATGGTTGATGAATGTATTGCCAACCTTGATGTACACATTCCAAGGTTGATGACTTGTATAAATACTTGTAATGAATTGCAAAAAAGGTGATGAGAGTGCAGAAATGAAGAGATAAGTGTGAAGGTGTAAAAGAGTAGAGCAGAGAAGTTATATTGTGCTTCAATTGAACTGAACCCAGGCATGGAGTAGATGCTACTTAATCAGTTCATCATTTTGGTAGTGAGCCACCCCTTGTGATGCAGAGGTTCAGGTAATGTTGTAGTAGGAGCTCACTCCTAGATCACTTCCCTCAAGAGGTTAACAACGGTGTATGTGAAGACAAAGCCTACACAAGGCTAATACAGAGATTTTATCCAGCCTAGGACCACTATCAAGTGTCCTCCTCACAGGCTGTCCAACTCTCACCTTGGAGAGTTACTACTCAATCCCTTCTTTCTACACAACCACCTTGGTTTGATTCACAATTTCCTACCCACACCTCTACCAACATGAACAACAACACAAATCAACATATACTGACTTATGACATGCATGAAACTGACCCAAACTCTCATTCCACTCCTCATACAACAGTGGACAACAAGTTTCTGTATGACTGTCTTTTGACAGTGACAAGGAAGCTTCTATCATGTACCTTTATGAAGAAAACTAGTGTTGATTCCCCTACTCACAATAACCTTCACATGCATCTATTGAGGACAGCACCAACAAGAGTTTCTTTGACAAAAAGGCTATAAACTATATAGGACTATTCACCAAATAGTTGTTTCGCAGCAGAGTTAAAGAGGAAACTCTTCTCTTGAGCATAAACAAAGATTTAAACCTTCAACACCCTTCCAAAACCTTAGATGACCATCAATGCTTAATGCATACTCAACATTTGATGTGAGAGAACAACCAACTACTTGTGTACAGACCAACACTGTATTTAAAAAGACAGAGGATAGCAAATTGGATGTTGACTGTCCTATGACAGTCTTAGAATGACAGTTTACCTTGTAGCCTATAAGGACAACAAACTAGCATTCTTCTACCATGGAAGGTTCAAACACCACTTACATTCATCACAGACAGGGTCTACTTGAAATCTTTGGCCTAACACCACACCAAGGTAATTTCTCTGACAGAAAAGTACGGCTATTGACAGTCCTCAAGAAAATAGAGATAGAAATGAAGGTTATCTTGTAAGCAAAGAGAAGTTTAACACCATGCAATTTTTGCAAAAAAACCTCAAATGACCTTCATTACTTGGTATATGAACCAAACACCAACAATAAGATGTTTACCATTTACTAAACCTTCAGGCCGTACTGTACCCACGTGCATAACAGCAAGCTATTTTTTCTGTCAACCATTGTTGTTTGCTTTCTAAAGGATAGTCTAGCTTGGAATTAAAGGAAAGAGATGTATCAAGATTCCTAGTCTGAATAGCAGGCTATTATGCAAGTCTATATCCCTCCTAAATCCCAAGGAACAACTCCATTTTATCAACCCTATGACTGTTTCTTTAACTTTTGCTGTCCAATGGCTCTTCTTCACTAACTAGTCACTGTTTTGACTAGTTAGGATCATGCCAAACACCTGGAGAAGGAGTCTTCCACCTGTAAAACATGGAAAAGAGCAAAATCTAATCTAATCTTCCCCATCCTACTGAAAATGGTTGAATTCTCAGAGGATGGAGGAAGAATTCACCATTTCTTGTCACAAAACCTAGCTAAGAGGGTTTCAGAACAGCTTATATAAACTAGATATTTTCTCCCTTCAAATAAAATGTCAAGAACTCCAAATATATGTAAATGTAAGCTACTTTACAGTATTAATAGATTTTTAAAACATTTCAACTCACAAGAATCCGTACAAAGCCGTACAAAGAGCTGTTTCTAATAAAAAATGCAGAAAACTATTTTTTTCTCCTTAAAAAACTCCTTCTTTTCATATCTTTTTGGCATGTTTACAAACTCTAGTATTATAGGAACTTTCCCAATGGTTGCTCTTCTTTCTCAGTCTGTACAACTGCCCAAGAAAGGCAGGAAACTGAAGGGAAAAGCAGAATTAATAAAACAATAAGTTTTATCTTAATAAAACCAAGTTTTCTAAAAGAACTTCCTATGAAATAGGCCTTAGTTCACTCTATTTTTGACTAGTCAAACAAATGACTAAGTCTTTTATTTCAACAGATCAAAAATGGCTTTTCAAAGCCTTAGAGATAAATAACTAACATAAAAACTAGCTAGAAAAACAACACAAAACTGAGCTCATGCACCATACTCCCCCTGTAGGAAGAACTCAAGTCCCTTGAGTTGCCAATTCTTGAAGTGTCATGCCATGCTTAAGAATATCTACTTCAGTCATCCAGGTGGCCTCTAAGTCAGGGAGATCCTTCCATTTCACCAAGTAGTCCTTATAGATACCTCTCTGAGTCTTCTTGATAACTTTGGAATCCAAAATGCACTCCAACTGTAAAGGTTTGCTTGGAGGCAAATCCTTGATCCAATCAACATTTGTAGCCACCACATCTGATCCACTTTCATCAAGCAATGGAGGTCTGAAAGGAAAAAGATCACAAACATTGAAAATTGGAGAGATACCAGGCCATCTGGTAGCTCAATCTCATATCCATTTGGACCAAATTTGTGCACTATCCTGCATGGTCCAATCTTCTTCATCAGGAGTTTAGTTGGCTGACCCTTTGGTAACCTTTCTTTCCTCAGATATGCCATGACTAAGTCACCAACTTTGAACTGTACTTCTCTTTTCTTCAAATCTACCTTTTCTTTGTACTTTGTGACTGATTTTTCTAGTTGCAACTTGACTTGATCATGAACTATTTTCATGGAGGCAACAAACTCTTCACCAAGTGTACTTCTTCTATCCCAACCTTGGAGATCCTTCAGCTCAAGTGGCCCTCTTGGATGAAAACCATAAACTATCTCAAAAGGACTTTTACCAGTGCTCCTATTCTTTGAATCATTGTAGGCATATTTAGCCTAACTGATAACTAAATCCCATGCCAAACCATGCCGCTTTCTAAGGCACCTTAGAAGGTTTCCAAGAGACCTGTTAACCTCCTCAGTCTGACCATCAGTTTGTGGGTGGTAGGCTGATGAAAACAACAATTGTGTACCCAGCTTCTTCCACAAGGTCCTCTAGAAGTGACCTACAAACTTAGAATGTCTGTCAGTTACAATGGACAATGGTAAACCATGCATCCTTACTACCTCTTTGAAAAATAGACCTGCAACATGAGATGCATCATTTGTGCATTTACATGGCACAAAATGAGCCATCTTGCTGAACCTATCAACAATGACAAACACACTATCCACCCCTCTGGCTATCCTGGGTAACCCAAGCACAAAGTCCATGATGATACTTTCCCAAGGTCTATTGGGAATGGGAAGGGGCTGGTATAGACCTACATTTGAAGACACACCTTTGGCTCTTTGACAGATTGCACAGCTAGCTACATATTTTCTCACATCTGATTGTACCTTTGGCCAAAAATAGAACCTTGTGACTTGTTCTAGTGTCTTGTCCAAGCCAAAATGTCCTCCTAAAGAACCATTATGCTTCTCCTTGATGATGTTGTCCCGCATAGAGCATTTAGGGACACACAACAAATTGCCCTTAAACAAGAGGCCTTCCTGCAAAAGAAAATCTGCATACTCTCCATGGAATGTGTTAGCCAAGTTCACACAAACATCATAAGCCTCTTTGAAATCAGAATCTTCTTTATACAGCTCTTTTAAATAGTCAATACCCATGCTTTCTAACTGAATTTCCTAAACAAGAAGTAACCTCCTACTCAATCCATCAGCTACCTTATTAGAGACACCTCTTTTGTGCTTAATTGTGAAAGTATACACTTGTAGTTGTTCCATCCATTTAACATGTCTATGGTTCAATTTTTCTGGACTGTTCAGAAAGCTTAAAGCATGATTGTCAGTAAACACAATAAATTCCTTGGGCAGCAAATAATGTCGCCACTTCTTAAGAGCTTGCACCATTGCATAGAGTTCTAAGTCATAGGTAGAATACCTTTGCTTGGCTTCATTCAACTTTTTTGAAAAGAATGCCACTGGATGTCCTTCTTGGCTAAGAATAGCACCAATAGCTTGCTGACTTGCATCACACTCAACAACAAATACCTTATCAAAATTAGGGAGTACTAAGGTAGGTAACTCAGACACCTTTGTTTTCAACAACTCAAAACTATCATCAGCTTCCTTTGTCCATTGGAATCTACATTTGACTCCACCCTTGATGGTGTTGAGGATGGGAGCACTAATGTGACTGAAACCTCTGATAAACTTCCTATAGAAAGTCGCCAATCCATGGAAACTTCTCACATCTCCCACTATTTTTGGGGTAGGCCAACTAAGAATAGCCTCAACCTTAGAGAGATCCATCTTCAAACAGCCATTAGAAATGACAAATCCCAGGTATACAAGTTTAGTCTTCATGAACTCACATTTGTCTAAGTTGATCATCAACTTATGCTCATGCAGCTTCTCCAACACCTGACCAACATGCTTCACATGGTCTTCCCTTGTCCTGTTGAAGATTAGTATGTCATCAAGATAAACAATAACAAATTTACCAATGAATTCAACTAATACCTCATTCATCAGGCGCATAAATGTACTTGGCGCATTGCTAAGACCAAATGGCATAACAAGCCATTCATAAAGACCTTCATTGGTCTTGAAAGTAGTCTTCCATTCATCTCCCTGTCTGATCCGGATTTGATGATATCCAGATTTCAAACCAATCTTTAAGTAATAGCATGATCCTCCCAGGTAATCCAAGAGATCTTCAATCCTTGGCATTGGGAATCTGTATCTTATGGTGATCTTGTTTATGGCCCTGGAATCTGTGCATAGCCTCCACTTTCCATCCTTCTTAGGAGCCAGTACACTTGGAATTGCACAGGGACTTAGACTCTTCCTAATCAGCCCTTTCTCTAGGAGATCTTGAATTTGCCTTGCCACCTCTTCATTTTGCTATGGAGTCAGCTTGTATGCAGCCTTGTTAGGCAATGTAGCACAAGGTATTAAGTCAATTTGATGACTAATATCCCTCATGGGTGATAAGGAGTTGGGAACTTCTTCTACCACAAGGTCTTGATACTTATCTAGGAGTTGCTATACTTCTAATGGAATCTCCCTCTATTTTTGTTCTTGCTAATCTGATCCACTCTTGGGCTTCATGACCAAGGCATACCCCTGGTTGTCATTCTCCTTCAAGATATTTAGGAACTCATTTCCACTTACCAACATGACACTGCTATTATTTTCCTTTCCCCTAGGCTGCTCCAACAAAGGATCCATTTTGAATGGCCTTCCATTCTTGGTGATGACATAAGTGTTCTTCTCACCATCATGCTGAGCTTTAACATCATACTACCAGGGACGACCAAGAAGCGGGTGACATGCATCCATGGGGATGATTTCACATAGTACTTTGTCCTTGTAGTCACCAATTGCAAATTCAACCCAAGATTGTTCCTCCACCATGAAACTTTGGTTCTTGTTCAACCAAGAAATCTTGTGAGGACTGATATGAGGCAGCCTCTTCAACTTGCACTTCTCAACCATCTCAGTGGATACCACATTCTCAGTAGACCCTGAATCCACTATGATTTTACAAAGTTTCCCATAGGCTAGACCTTGGGTTCTGAAAAGATTCTTTCTCTGAGGAGGCTCTTGCTTCAAAGGTATCTTTAGCATAGACCTTTTTATCATCATACTCTCTCCATCTAGAACAGGTGCAACACTTCCCATTGGTGGATTCACACTTTCACAGTCATCATCTTTCACTAACTAATTTCTCTTTCCACTGTCATGAGAGCTGCTAGCTTTCCCTCGACATTTGTTCATTGTATGGCCAACTTGGTTGCAGCCATAACATCTTCCAGTGAAGACTCCTAGTCCTCTACCACCTCCACCATTTCTGCCTCTGCCATTATGAGTTCTACCACCTCTGAAACGTCCTCTATACTCTATTTTTGATTGAGTTTCTTATTGGCTGTTATTTTCAGTTTTGTTGAACTGTCCACGGCCAAAATTACCTCTACCTCTTTGATTTCTGCCACCTCTACCTCTGGCACTTTGATCACCCTTCCTTCTCAGCTTTTCCTCAGCTCTAGAGGCCAACAGGAAACATTCATCCACTATCTTTGGTAACACCAAACTTATCTCATCTTGCAGATTATATTTCAGTCCATTCAGGTACCTAGCCACCATTCCTTTTTCATCTTCATTATGACTTGCCCTCATACTGAGTCTATGAAATTCTTCTGTGTAGGCAGCCACATCCATGTCTTTTTGTCTCAAATTCTGAAATCTCCTTATGATTTGAATCTCATCTTCAGGTGGCATGAACTTGCTTCTAAGCATAGCCACCATTCTCATCCATTTAGTGATGGGACTTTTCCCAATCTTCTCCCTCTCACTTTGCATATAGTTCCACCATACCAGTGCAGAACCTCTTAGCCTTGTCTTGGCAAACTTGACCTTTTTTCTATCATTAAACTCCTTGCAATCAAAGAAGTTACACATAGTTTCTATCCAGTCGGTGAGAACATCTCCATCCAACTTGCCATGGAAGGTAGGCATGTCCATCTTGGGATCACCACTATCTCCATGAGCACCCTTAAGTGCATTCAAGAAGGCTTTCTGATCTGCAGACATATCCTGCTCCTGAGGATCCTCTTCTGCCTCTGTTTCTTCATTTGTGTCTGAAGAACATCCTTCTTCTTTGGTCTTGCCTTTAGACTTCTTCTCTTCCTGCAATTTTGCTTCTTGCAGTCTTGCTTCAACCATCTCTTCCAATAACTTCTTGATGGCATCTTGACTCATTGTCTTGGGAGGCATTGTACTAGCCTCTATTTCAATTTCCTCTTCTAACATACACTTGCTTCCAATCAGAATATTGGCTCTGATACCAATATGATGTAGAGGTTCAGGTAATGTTGTAGTAGGAGTTCACTCCTAGATCACTTCCCTCAACAGGTTAACAATGGTGTATGTAAAGACAAAGCCTACACAAGGCTAATACAGAGATTTTATCCAGCCTAGGACCACTATCAAGTGTCCTCCTCATAGGCTGTCCAACTCTCACCTTGGAGAGTTACTACTCAATCCCTTCTTTCTACACAACCACCTTGGTTTGATTCACAATTTCCTACCCACACCTCTACCAACATAAACAACAACACAAATCAACATATACTAACTTATGACATGCATGAAACTGACCCAAACTCTCATTCCACTCCTCATACAATAGTGGACAGCAAGTTTCTGTATGACTGTCTTTTGACAGCGACAAGGAAGCTTCTATCATGTACCTTTATGAAGAAAACTAGTGTTGATTCCCCTACTCACAATAACCTTCACATGCATCTATTGAGGACAGCACCAACAAGAGTTTCTCTAACAAAAAGGCTATAAACTATATAGGACTGTTCACCAAATGGCTGTTTTGTAGCAGAGTTAAAGAGGAAACTCTTCTCTTGAGCATAAACAAAGATTTAAACCTTCAACACCCTTCCAAAACCTTAGATGACCATCAATGCTTAATGCATACTCAACATTTGATGTGAGAGAACAACCAACTACTTGTGTGCAGGCCAACACTGTATTTAAAAGGACAGAGGACAACAAATTGGATGTTGACTGTCCTATGACAGTCTTAGAATGACAGTTTACCTTGTAGCCTATAAGGACAACAAACTAGCATTTTTCTACCATGGAAGGTCCAAACACCACTTACATTCATCATAGATAGGGTCTACTTGAAATCTCTGACCTAGCACCACACCAAGGTAATTTCTCTGACAGAAAAGTACGGCTGTTGACAGTCCTCAAGAAAATAGAGATAGAAATGAAGGTTATCTTGCAAGCAAAGAGAAGTTTAACACCATGCAATTTCTTCAAAAAAACCTCAAATGACCTTCATTACTT
This sequence comes from Cunninghamia lanceolata, assembly GCA_027924645.1. Lineage (NCBI taxonomy): Eukaryota > Viridiplantae > Streptophyta > Pinopsida > Cupressales > Cupressaceae > Cunninghamia > Cunninghamia lanceolata. The sequence goes on along the minus strand of BSBN01000165.1, from coordinate 2,448,953 downwards.
GGTTTATGAACCAAACACCAATAATAAGATGTTTACCATTCACTAAACCTTTAGGCCGTACTGTACCCACGTGCATAACAGCAAGCTATTTTTTCTGTCAACCATTGTTGTTTGCTTTCTAAAGGATAGTCTAGCTTGGAATTAAAGGAAAGAGATGTATCAAGATTCCTTGTCTGATTAGAAGGCTATTATGCAGGTCTATATCCCTCCTAAATCCCAAGGAACAACTCCATTTTATCAGCCCTATGACAGTTTCTTTAACTTTTGCTGTCCAATGCCTCTTCTTCACTAACTAGTCATTGTTTTGACTAGTTAGGATCATGCCAAACACCTGGAGAAGGAGTCTTCCACCTGCACAACATGGAAAAGAGCAAAATCTAATCTAATCTTCCCCATCCTACTAAAAATGGTTGAATTCTCAGAGGATGGAGGAAGAATTCACCATTTCTTGTCACAAAACCTAGCTAAGAGGGTTTCAGAACAGCTTATATAAACTAGATATTTTCTCCCTTCAAATAAAATGTCAAGAACTCCAAATATATGTAAATGTAAGCTACTTTACAGTATTAACAGATTTTTAAAACATTTCAACTCACAAGAATCCGTACAAAGCCGTACAAAGAGCTGTTTCTAATAAAAAATGTAGAAAACTATTTTTTTCTCCTTAAAAAACTCCTTCTTTTCATATCTTTTTGGCATGTTTACAAACTCCAGTATTATAGGAACTTTCCCAACGGTTTCTCTTTCTTCTCAGTCCGTACAATTGCCTAAGAAAGGCAGGAAACTAAAGGAAAAAGCATAATTAATAAAACAATAAGTTTTATCTTAATAAAACCAAGTTTTCTAAAAGAACTTCCTATGAAATAGGCCTTAGTTCACTCTATTTTAGACTAGTCAAAAAAATGACTAAGTCTTTTATTTCAACAGATCAAAAATGGCTTTTTAAAGCTTTAGAGATAAATAACTAACATGAAAATTAACTAGAAAAATAACACAAAACTGAGCTCCTGCACCATACTCCCCCTGTAGGAAGAACTCAAGTCCCTTGAGTTGCCAATTCTTGAAGTGTCATGCCATGCTTGAGAATATCTGCTTCAGTCATCCAGGTGGCCTTTGAGTCAGGGAGATCCTTCCATTTCACCAAGTAGTCCTTATAGATACCTCTCCGAGTCTTCTTGATAACTTTGGAATCCAGAATGCACTCCAACTGTAAAGGTTTGCTTGGAGGCAAATCCTTGATCCAATCAACATCTGTAGCCACCACATCTGATCCACTTTCATCAAGCAATAGAGGTCTGAAAGGAAAAAGATCACAAACATTGAAAATTGGAGAGATGCCCAGGCCATCTGGTAGCTCAATCTCATATCCATTTGGACCAAATTTGTGCACTATCTTGCATGGTCCAATCTTCTTCATCAGGAGTTTAGTTGGCTGACCCTTTGGTAACCTTTCTTTCCTCAGATATGCCATGACTAAGTCACCAACTTTGAACTATACTTCTCTTTTCTTCAAATCTGCCTTTTCTTTGTACTTTGTGACTGATTTTTCTAGTTGCAACTTGACCTGATCATGAACTGTTTTCATGGAGGCAGCAAAATCTTCACCAAGTGCACTTCTTCTATCCCCAACCTTGGAGATCCTTCAGCTCAGGTGGCCCTCTTGGAAGAAAACCATAAACTATCTCAAAAGGACTTTTACCAGTGCTCCTATTCTTTGAATCATTGTAGGCATATTTAGCCTAACTGATAACCAAATCCCATGCCAAACCATGCTGCTTTGTAAGGCACCTTAGAAGGTTTCCAAGAGACCTGTTAACCACCTCAGTCTGACCATCAGTTTGTGGGTGGTAGGTTGATGAAAAGGACAATTGTGTGCCCAGCTTCTTCCACAAGGTCCTCCAGAAGTGACCTACAAACTTAGAATGTCTGTCAGTTACAATGGACAATGGTAAACCATGCATCCTTACTACCTCTCTGAAAAATAGACCTGCAACATGAGATGCATCATTTGTGCATTTAGATGGCACAAAACGAGCCATCTTGCTGAACCTATCAACAATGACAAACACACTATCCACCCCTCTGGCTGTCCTGGGTAACCCAAGCACAAAGTCCATGCTGATACTTTCCCAAGGTCTGTTGGGAATGGGAAGGGGCTGGTATAGACCTACATTTGAAGACACACCTTTGGCTCTTTGACAGATTGCATAGCTAGCTACATATTTTCTCACATCTGATTGCACCTTTGGCCAAAAATAGAACCTTGTGACTTGTTCTAGTGTCTTGTCCAAGCCAAAATGTCCTCCTAAAGAACCATTATGCTTCTCCTTGATGATGTTGTCCCGCATAGAGCATTTAACGACACACAACAAATTACCCTTAAACAATAGGCCTTCCTGCAAAACAAAATCTGCATACTCTCCATGGAATGTGTTAGCCAAGTTCACACAAACATCATAAGCCTCTTTGAAATCAGAATCTTCTTTATACAACTCTTTTAAACAGTCAATACCCATGCTTTCTAACTAAATTTCCTGAACAAGAAGCAACCTCCTACTCAATGCATCAGCTACCTTATTAGAGACACCTCTTTTGTGCTTAATTGTGAAAGTATACACTTGTAGTTGTTCCATCCATTTAACATGTCTATGGCTCAATTTTTCTTGACTGTTGAGAAAGCTTAAAGCATGATTGTCAGTAAACACAATAAATTCCTTGGGCAGCAAATAATGTCACCACTTCTTAAGAGCTTGCACCATTGCATAGAGTTCTAAGTCATAGGTATAATACCTTTGCTGGGCTTCATTCAATTTTTCTGAAAAGAATGCCACTGGATGTCCTTCTTGGCTAAGAACAGCACCAATAGCTTGCTGACTTGCATCACAATCAACAACAAATACCTTATCAAAATCAGGGAGTACTAAGGTAGGTAACTCAGCCACCTTTGTTTTCAACAACTCAAAACTATCATGAGCTTCCTTTGTCCATTGGAATCTACATTTGACTCCACCCTTGATGGTGTTGAGGATGGGAGCACTAATGTGACTGAAACCTCTGATAAACTTCCTATAGAAAGTCACCAATCCATGGAAACTTCTCACATCTCCCACTATTTTTGGGGTAGGCCAACTAAGAATAACCTCAACCTTAGAGGGATCCATCTTGAAACAACCATTAGAAATGACAAATCCAAGGTATACAAGTTTAGTTTTCATGAACTCACATTTGTCTAAGTTGATCATCAACTTATGCTCATGCAGCTTCTCCAACACCTGACCAACATGCTTCACATGGTCTTCCCTTGTCCTGCTGAAGATTAGTATGTCATCAAGATAAACAATAACAAATTTACCAATGAATTCAACTAATACCTCATTCATCAGGCGCATAAATGTACTTGGCGCATTGCTAAGACCAAATGGCATAACAAGCCATTCATAAAGACCTTCATTGGTCTTGAAAGCACTCTTCCATTCATCTCCTTGTCTGATCCAGATTTGATGATATCCAGATTTCAAATCAATCTTTGAGTAATAGCATGATCCTCCCAGGTAATCCAAGAGATCTTCAATCCTTGGCATTGGGAATCTGTATCTTATGGTGATCTTGTTTATGGCCCTGGAATCTGTGCATAGCCTCCACTTTCCATCCTTCTTAGGAGCCAGTACACTTGGAACTGCACAAGGACTTAGACTCTTCCTAATCAGCCCTTTCTCTAGGAGATCTTGAATTTACCTTGCCACCTCTTCATTTTGCTGTGGAGTCAGCTTGTATGCAGCCTTGTTAGGCAATGTAGCACCAGGTATTAAGTCAATTTGATGACTAATATCCCTCATGGGTGGTAAGGAGTTGGGAACTTCTTTTACCACAAGGTCTTGATACTTATCCAGGAGTTGCTGTACTTCTAATGGAATCTCCATCTATTTTTGTTCTTGCTAATTTGATCCACTCTTGGGCTTCATGACCAAGGCATACCCCTGGTTGTCATTCTCCTTCAAGATATTTAGGAACTCATTTCGACTTACCAACATGACACTGCTGTTATTTTCCTTTCCCCTGGGCTGCTCCAACAAAGGATCCATTTTGAATGGCCTTCCATTCTTGGTGATGACATAAGTGTTCTTTTCACCATCATGCTGAGCTTTAACATCATACTGCCAAGGACGACCAAGAAGTAGGTGACATGCATCCATGGGGATGATTTCACATAGTACTTTGTCCTTGTAGTCACCAATTGCAAATTCAACCCAAGCTTGTTCCTCCACCATGAATCTTTGGTTCTTGTTCAACCAAGAAATCTTGTGAGGACTGATATGAGGTAGCCTCTTCAACTTGCACTTCTCAACCATCTTAGTGGATACCACATTCTCAGTAGACCCTGAATCCACTATGATTTTGCAAAGTTTCCCATTGGCTAGACCTTGGGTTCTGAAAAGATTCTTTCTCTGAGGAGGCTGTTGCTTCAAAGGCATCTTCAGCATAGACCTTTTTATCATCATACTCTCTCCATCTAGAACAAGTTCAGCACTTCCCATTGGTGGATTCACACTTTCACAGTCATCATCTTTCACTAACTGATTTCTCTTTCCACTGTCATGAGAGCTGCTAGCTTTCCCTGGACATTTGTTCATTGTATGGCCAACTTGGTTGCAGCCATAACATCTTCCAGTGAAGACTCCTGGTCCTCTACCACCTCCACCATTTCTGCCTCTGCCATTATGAGTTCTACCACCTCTGAAACCTCCTCTATACTCTGTTGCTAATTGAGTTTCTTGTTGGCTATTATTTTCAGTTTTGTTGAACTGTCCATGGCCAAAATTGCCTCTACCTCTTTGATTTTTGCCACCTCTACCTCTGGCACTTTGATCACCCTTCCTTCTCAGCTTTTCCTCATCTCTGGAGGCCAACAAGAAACATTCATCCACTGTCTTTGGTAACACCAAACTTATCTCATCTTGCAGATTGTGTTTCAGTCCATTCAGGTACCTAGCCACCATTCCTTTTTCATCTTCATTATGATTTCCCTCATACTGAGTCTATGAAATTCTTCTATGTAGGCAGCCACATCCATGTCTTTTTGTCTCAAATTCTCAAATCTCCTTATGATTTGAATCTCATAGTCAGGTGGCATGAACTTGCTTCTAAGCATAGCCACCATTCTGCTCCATTTAGTGATGGGACTTTTCCCAATCTTCTCCCTCTCACTTTGCATATAGTTCCACCATACCAGTGCAGAACCTCTTAGCCTTGTCTTGGCAAACTTGACCTTTTTGCTGTCATTAAACTCCTTGCAATCAAAGAAGTTACACATAGCTTCTATCCAGTCGGTGAGAACATCTCCATCCAACTTGCCATGGAAGGTAGGCACCTCCATCTTGGGATCACCACTATCTCCATGAGTACCCTTAAGTGCATTCAAGAAGGCTTTCTGATCCGTACACATATCTTGCTCCTGAGGATCCTCTTCTGCCTCTGTTTCTTCATTTGTGTCTGAAGAACTTCCTTCTTCTTTGGTCTTGCCTTTAGACTTCTTCTCTTCCTGCAATTTTGCTTCTTGCAGTCTTGCTTCAACCATCTCTTCCACCAACTTCTTGATGGCATCTTGACTCATTGTCTTGAGAGGCATTGTACTAGCCTCTGTTTCAATTTCCTCTTCTGACATACACTTGCTTCTAATCAGAATATTGGCTCTGATACCAATATGATGCAGAGGTTCAGGTAATGTTGTAGTAGGAGTTCACTCCTAGATCACTTCCCTCAACAGGTTAACAATGGTGTATGTAAAGACAAAGCCTACACAAGGCTAATACAGAGATTTTATCCAACCTAGGACCACTACCAAGTGTCCTCCTCACAGGCTGTCCAACTCTCACCTTGGAGAGTTACTACTCAATCCCTTCTTTCTACACAACCACCTTGGTTTGATTCACAATTTCCTACCCACACCTCTACCAACATGAACAACAACACAAATCAACATATACTAACTTATGACATGCATGAAACTGACCCAAACTCTCATTCCACTCCTCATACAACAGTGGACAGCAAGTTTCTGTATGACTGTCTTTTGACAGTGACAAGGAAGCTTCTATCATGTACCTTTATGAAGAAAACTAGTATTGATTCCCCTACTCACAATAACCTTCACATGCATCTATTGAGGACAGCACCAACAAGAGTTTCTTTGACAAAAAGGCTATAAACTATATAGGACTATTCACCAAATGGCTATTTTGCAGCAGAGTTAAAGAGGAAACTCTTCTCTTGAGCATAAACAAAGATTTAAACCTTCAACCCCTTCCAAAACCTTAGATGACCATCAAGGCTTAATGCATACTCAACATTTGATGTGAGAGAACAACCAACTACTTGTGTGTAGGCCAACACTGTATTTAAAAGGACAGAGGACAGCAAATTGGATGTTGACTATCCTATGACAGTCTTAGAATGACAGTTTACCTTGTAGCCTATAAGGACAACAAACTAGCATTCTTCTACCATGGAAGGTCCAAAGACCACTTACATTCATCACAGACAGGGTCTACTTGAAATCTCTGACCTAACACCACACCAAGGTAATTTCTCTGACAGAAAAGTACGGTTGTTGACAGTCCTCAAGAAAATAGAGATAGAAATGAAGGTTATCTTGCAAGCAAAGAGAAGTTTAACACCATGCAATTTCTTTAAAAAAAACTCAAATGACCTTCATTACTTGGTATATGAACCAAACACCAATAATAAGATGTTTACCTTTCACTAAACCTTCAGGCCGTACTGTACCCACGTGCATAACAGCAAGCTATTTTTTCTGTCAACCATTGTTGTTTTCTTTCTAAAGGATAGTCTAGCTTGGAATTAAAGGAAAGAGATGTATCAAGATTCCTTTTCTGAATAGCAGGCTATTATGCAAGTCTATATCCCTCCTAAATCCCAAGGAACAACTCCATTTTATCAGCCCTATGACTGTTTCTTTAACTTTTGTTGTCCAATGCCTCTTCTTCACTAACTAGTCACTGTTTTGACTAGTTAGGATCATGCCAAACACCTGGAGAAGGAGTCTTCCACCTGCACAACATGGAAAAGAGCAAAATCTAATCTAATCTTCCCCATCCTACTGAAAATGGTTGAATTCTCAGAGGATGGAGGAAGAATTCACCATTTCTTGTCACAAAACCTAGCTAAGAGGGTTTGAGAACAGCTTATATAAACTAGATATTTTCTCCCTTCAAATAAAATGTCAAGAACTCCAAATATATGTAAATGTAAGCTACTTTACAGTATTAATAGATTTTTAAAACATTTCAACTCACAATAATCCGTACAAAGCCGTACAAAGCGTTGTTTCTAATAAAAAATGCAGAAAACTATTTTTTCTCCTTATAAAACTCCTTCTTTTCATATCTTTTTGGCATGTTTACAAACTCCAGTATTATAGGAACTTTCCCAATGGTTGCTCTTCCTTCTCAGTCTATACAACTAGCCAAGAAAGGCAGGAAACTGAAGGAAAAAGCAGAATTAATAAAATAATAAGTTTTATCTTAATAAAACCAAGTTTTCTAAAAGAACTTCCTATGAAATAGGCCTTAGTTCGCTCTATTTTAGACTAGTCAAACAAATGACTAAGTCTTTTATTTCAACACATCAAAAATGGCTTTTCAAAGCCTTAGAGATAAATAACTAACATGAAAATTAAGTAGAAAAACAACACAAAACTGAGCTCCTGCACCACCTTGGCAGTGAGCTATTCTTTCCAGTGAGTGATTTTGGTAGTGAGCCCTGTAGGCAATGAGCCTCTATTTTTTGGTATTGTTATAACTCATATATTTCTATGGGCTAACACCCACTGTGGTTTTTCCCTTTTAGTGTTTTCCATGTAAAAATCTGGTGTCTAATGTGTTGAATGTGTGATTGTGATTAAGTCCATGGTTTCATGCTTTCATGGTTAAATCTAATTATCAGTAATTAAGTTGTTGATGGTTTGATATTCATATGAAGTTATGTTTTTGTGACAACTAATTCACCCCCCCTCTTAGTTGTCCTATGTATTTCAACATGACTCAACCGCTTCTCACCTATATGTACAAACATTATTCATAACATTTATAATAAGTTTGTCCTATTCATTTATAGTGTTATCTTGTTTGTATTGCATACTCTACTTCTCTCTTTTGTAGGTGTGAGATTGTTCGTCCTTCTTGGCCTATCGAATACCATGTTTTGTCCAAAAGATCCTCAACTTCTACAGTATCAACTTCATTGCATGAAAGTGAGTCTAGAGTAGTGGATATTGATTTTTAACTTTATTGGGACCTTCATTTGCATTCTTTTTGTTTTCTTAAGCATAGTTCACTTTTCTTCCTTCATTTGAATTCTTGAATCTACAATCTCTATCTATATGACCAAATTTCTTATAATAGTAACACTACATTGGCTATCTTTGTGTATTAAATCACCCTCCACCTCTTGAGAAACCATAGCCTCTACTTTCTCCTTTTCCATTGGATTTAGAACCAAAACTTTGGCATGCATTCTCCCCTTATTTCCTTTACAAAAACTAGTACTTGCTCCTTGATTATTATTAATCTGTCTTTTAGCAAGCACCGTTTACATACAATTTTTCAAATTGGACAATAATGTAGGAAAGATGTTAAAACTAGGTGCCTAAAACTAACATATTAACCTCCTACAAATAGTTTCTAAAAATATCAAAAATCATAAACCTAATAAACAAGGACTAACTTCATCTAAAATAAGATACTAATTTATAAATAAAATCCTATAATATATTTTCCTAAAATAGTTATGCCAAAATTTCTAGCAATCCATAGAATAGATGACTTCAACAATAGAAGTGCAACTTGTCAGTAGTATCAATTCAACTTCATCAACATCACATAACTTCATCAAATTTCTACTACTTTACCAATACATTTCACTACAATATATGCATCACAATCAAATGTTTCTTCATGATTAAGATAAATAGATATGTTGAGGCTATCAATAAGAGGATCCTCAAGGTGATCCATGGCAATAGAAGGGTTATCTCATGCCACACCTTATTAAAAGGTGACATCTTGGAAGATGATTTTATCTAAATCTAAATGATTTCTACATGATTGACCAAAGATAAAGTATAATGAAATAAGTATAATCAAATTCAATAAATCATATATGAAAATTAGAAAATTGGGAAAAAGATATAAATTGTAGGTCTGATCAAAATGTTATTGTTGACTAAAATATAGGGAAATTCATCACGTCCTATTCTAGTCTAGGTCTAATTAGAGAACTAAAAAATAAATTTTAGGAAAACCTAAATTAATAATAATCAAGATTGATAAAAGTATATAGAAAAGCGGGTTAGATTAATTTATCTCTATTTCTTATGTAAATATGTAGTTGATGATGGAGATAAATTTGATGTGTGTTTGGTGATTTGGATCTAGGTTGTAATATCAGACTTGTATGGTTTTGACAACAACATACCTCTTCTATGATTTTACACTTCTTAGAGACAAGGTCATCACCACAAATTAGTCATGGGATTCTCTCTTGTTGGGAAGATTTATCCTCTAATATTTTTCTCTTCTACTTTTTTTTCACTTTAAAACTTTTGAGCTATTGAAAATGGGTGGTGCTAAAAAGCACAATGGGGGAACTACAATGTTCAGTAGGAAGGCTTAGAACTTCCTTGTCAATGAGTTAGCCCCTTTTCCAATGTACAATAATTGAAGACATGTGAAACACACATGCAAGTGATTTGGATGATGATGTGATATAGTATGTGTTAATGCAACATCTATGATTTCATTATATAATGATGTGAACTAATGATATGATTTCCTTATAATTAAGGCAATAGTATTGTTCCTTAATAGAAGATCTTGGATGGTCAATTTGAAATGTTTTAGCATTTAAGTCAATGACCCATGGATAACTTTTTAAAGTTGTTGCCTTGAGAACCTAAAATTTAGAAATTGAAATGGTAGGAAAAAGTTCTGTTGCACATCAGTACAAATGACAAATTTACGCAAATAAGTTAATCTAAAAAATGAGAATCCTAATTTAATTCAAGCTAATCATTTTTTTTGCAAAAGGTGGAAAGACCACCTATACAATTTATTAATAAAATAGAAATGCTGATACAAAAGAGTTAGGCATAAGCAATTGACAAAAGATGTCAAACGGGCTACACTAAACTTTCTCTCCCCCCTAATGGTTTTTAGGAATGGACGAGCATTTGGTGGGGACCTGAAAGAGCTCTCTTTCACTTTTGGACAAGGGTCCATGAACCATCCTCAATACCTACCTCATTAGATGATGGCCAAGAAGAAATATTAATCTGATGAACCATTTTCTCTTCATTCACATTTTTTTCTTGATCCTTAGTCTTGTCAAGAAAATTGATCATGGAGGGTGATTCCTCCTCCTAAAGAGATTCAAAAAATTTCTCTTTTTGATCTTGTGGTAGATTCTGAGAAGAGTATATATCTGTATTTGCAACTTGGACTATAAAATGATCCGGGTGGACATCTTTCCACCATGAGGCTTGGCTTACCAGTTTATGTATGATTGGGCAAGCAATAACAACATGACCCGTATTGCAACATTTCTTGTAACAGAATGGAAGCCCTTCGTAGTCCAGATGTTGGATCCAAGTTCAACATGCAACTTTCAGAGAAATTTCTGCAAAAAGACACTTGGAGATATCCAAGTCAACTAAAATCTGAACATAAGTTGTGTGAATAAAATCTATGATAACATTATCAATAACCAAAAATTCAAACTAATCTTATTCTATTATATATAATTTTATTTAACAATAAATATAAAAACACCAAAACACAGAAAAATCAAATTAAACATTACAACATTAAACTTTAATATAATTATTAAAAAATGCTTTAAAAAATTAAAAGACAGCTTTAAGTATTTTTATACTTATATACAACTCTAATTTCTTTCACCAAACTTCTAATAAATCTCTCTAAGAATAACATTTTCTAGTCACATGAACACTTTAAAAACTACCATAACATCATTAAATATTAATATTTAAAAAATAACCACATAAAAAAATACCCAAGTAACTACGCAGCTTGAGTAGCTTGGATGGTTAAGGCTTTCATACTACAAGTGAAATGCCCAAATTGTAATCGGATTGGAGTAGGATACACAATCTGAAAAGATAAATATTTTAAGAAGAAAAATTATTACATCCATGTTGAAAGTTGGAAGAGAGAAATTTATTCAAAAATGAATGAAAAAGTTATATTAAATTCAAAGAAATATTAGATTAATTATAAAGTAAAGCAGATGGTATGGGAGCCAGCCACAAAACCAATTTGTTAGGTTAAGTTAATGGGAAAAGCCAATACTTGTAATAAATAGAGAGAAACCAAAATGCTATAACTTGGGCTGATCAAAAAATTAGACCCAAAAATCATTGTTTCTCTAACTACGGGTAATTTGCCTATCTTCATTATTAATCTTCTCCTTGAACTATTAATTTTTAAAAATCGAATCATCAAACGCCTGTCTCCATACTTTATCTTCTCCTTGAACTACTAATTTTTAAAAATTGAATCATCAAACGCCTGTCTCCATACTTTATCTTCTCCTTGAACTACTGATTTTTAAAAACCGAATCATCAAACGCATGTCTTCATCGTTTATCTTCTCCTTGAACTACTGAGTTTTAAAAATCAAATCATCAAACGCCTGTCTCAAAGGCCTGTCTTCATCTTTTGTCTTCTCCTTGAACTACTAAATTTTAAAAATCGAATCGTCAAATGCCTGTCTTCATCCTTTATCTTCTTCTTGAAGTACTGGTTCACAAAAAGTAAATCATCAAAACCTCAAACCGATATTTATTATAAATTTTACTCTCCTCCAAGAGTGGGTGCGTAGCATATGGTGACAGGCTGCTATGCATCTTTTCATGTCTATTTCCAATTAAAGCATATATGGTACTATGTTGGTAAGTACAATATATTAAACAAGTCTATTTCTATTTAAAGCAATGCCGTTGCGTTCTCAAGTATGAGAAATAAAACAAAAAGGACTATGTTCATAGCATTGCTTTTACTGGTTTACTCGTGATTCTTTTACGTATAATTCCGCTGCAATGATGAACCTTTGAGGATTCCTTTGAAGTAGGAGACATTTCCTGTTGGTGACTGTCGAATGTGATCTTCCACTTCTGCTCTTCCACTAAGAACAGTAAGACACAGAAAAAAGTAATGACCGTAGTGCTCTTTGGTCGTTACTTTTTCCCTTCGTGAATCATCCTTGTTTGCCATATTTTAATTTTGAATGGGACCTGTCCTTAAAGCTACTGGGTTGTAAAAGGTTTTATGATTTATCTATTCTCGAAGTTCTTTATTATCTTATTCTAATGTTTGAATTGGTGACTGTTTTTTTCTTTCGATATTTTGCATTTGCTTTCGCAGGAGGAAGGAATCATTTAAAAAAATACGAACTTCAAAGAAATTTTCATTACAAAAAATTATGTAGCACTTTTTAATTTATTTCTCTAGACCTTGAAAAATTGTGGGTTCTTGTGATCATTTTTGAGAGAATTTTTTAATATAATTATGTTGTGACATGTGGCATAGCTTTGTGTTAAGTTTGGCTCCTTTTTTTTATTATCGTTTATCCTTACTTATATACATTTTAATACACCCGTCTTTACCCCTGCCCTATTGATTGTCATCTATCCTCACTTATACACATTTTAATACATCCATCTCTACCTGTCTTATGTGTGTTTATATGCCCATATATTCACACTATTTATTAGCACTAATATCCATACACTCATCTCCAATCCTTAGATTCCATAGTCCCTATCTTAGGTCATTTTAACAACAAGTGAAATCAATCCCATACAATTAGATCTGACTTGAAAATGAAAATTTAAAAAAGTCAAATTGAAAACTCATGCCATTTCCTAACAGTTGTTGGGAGCCAAATTGGTAAATGCTTTGAGCAACAATTTTTTATGTCTTTATATTTAAAGACATTCATTTTGTCATTAATTCGTCCCTATAATTATTTGAACATTATTCAAAATCCCAGAGCATTCAAGGAGAATTTTAGGAACACATGCAATTGGAGCACTAAAAATAAAGTACTTTGCATTAGAATCATTACTTGCATGCTTACCTACTATTTATCAATCTTTTTCATGATGATAAAGTCAATTCAATCAAGGGGTCAACCTACTTCACCCTTGCCATCTAGTGATTTTGCAAGGTGTTTTAAAAACTAATAGTGCTTAATAGTCAATGAAATAGTAAAAGTTTGTAAAACACTAGATTAGAGCCACACATTAGGGATTAGATTTGCATGATGTAGAATTGATCCATAGTTGTGGAATCAATCCTTATTGAACTTAAAGTCTACATAGAATTTGAGGACAAGAAGTACATGAGAGTTAACTTTTGTTTTTGTATCAAATGACAATGTTTTATGATACATCAAATTTTATTCTTCATCATGTTATAGAAGCCAAGTACTTGATCCATCCATGTTTAATTTCCAATTAGCATTTACTAAAATTACATGCTTTATCATTCTCAACTATTAGTTTATCTAATCTAGGTTAATTGTACCTAATTTAATTGCACTTATTTAATTAACCTAAATTAATTTAGGGAAAGATTTTTTCTTTACACTTTTAGTGAACTCATCTAATCTTATAGTACCTGTAGTTTGACATTGTAATGCTATTTTTATCCCATAGTTATTTAACTAGTTGCAGTAGATTTATTATGGTTACTAATTAGAGTTCAGATAAAATATATATATATATATATATATATATATATATATATATATATATATATATATATATATATATATATATATATATATATTCAATAATCTTAAAAAAGGTAAATAACAAATGTAAAATACAACATGTGATAATTTAATAAGATCTTTAAAGAAAACATTAAAAAAAGCAAATTGGATAACATGGTTCCATATACAGGTTAACATAAGAAACCTATATATAATAATTTCAATATATTTTTATTAACAATGAATTGAATACTTATCTGGATTGGAGTGCTTGGATCGACCACTCTCACCCTAGGAAGATTTCAATGGTCTTGGCCTTCATTATGTCTATGGCACACTCCAAGAAGAAATAGTTCTTATTTAGAGCACAGTGTATCATACTAGGCACAATTGCTCTAGACCCATATTCAATAGAAAAAATGCTCAACACAAGTGCACACACAAGCCCTAGCTAGGACAATCTTGAGTGTACACTATACCTCGACTTGGACACACACTGTGTGCCCCCTTCCCTAATGTCCATAGCCCACCTAAACCACCTTCCTCCTCCTTGAGTAATCTCCATGCCCTTTCCAAGTCTCACATAAATGCATTATACAACATTTTAAGGGGTGGTTTCTAAACCATCACACCTCTTCACAAAGGTTGATATTAATAAATATTTAATAAACATAATAATTCCTCCCTTTTAAAAGGGGTTTTTATAATTATTATTTATTTATCTCCAAAGGATCATAATATCCTTTATTTTTCCATCTCCTTTTTAATTATAAAGGGATGAGTATACTATATCCTCTTATAATTGTAAAGGGTTAATAAAAAAATAGCTTTCTTTTTCACTTTGGGGAAAAAGTCCCATAACATTTATCCCCCTATAAATTAGTTGTTGTCCTTGTTGATCATGATGTTAGTCACAATAACATAGATAAAGAATTCACATAACAAACCTTTATCATCTTGAAAAGTATGATCAATTTAGGATGAATTGATAACTCCAAGGCTCCATTAGTTAGGTCTTGACCTTCTGATAATCTCTTAGTTAGGTTGATGTGAATTGTTGTTTTCCATTAGGGTGCCTTACGTTTCTACTTTGGATTTTTGTCCTGATGTCTAGATGTTACTCTCTTTCACCTGCTTTCTATAAATTCTTAACGAAAGATGTTGAATCCTATGGTACTTAACCAAATCATGCAGATATTTATGATAAGTTTGATCAATTCTTTTGCATATCACTTTTGTTAAGTTGATTTATTATTATTGTAATTAGTTCTTCTATAATTATCTTCTATCCATTTAAACCTAACTGATCTCTGCTTAATTTCACTTCTGAACTATCAATTTATTCAAATGATGTGCCTATAAGCATGTATTTCCATGGTCCTTATCATTATTTATGTTTATTTACATAATATTTTCTATTTTGTATGCACTTTATCTGAATATGCTTAAGATCTTCATGTATTTATGTGTATCAACATATTATGTGTTTTGCTTTCCATTTATCTATGTATTTGCAATTATGATAGTGATTCTAATGAAATTTAAAGAAATAGAACTAAAGCTTTCTAAATTTACTGAAATAAATTGAATCTTCAGTCATTGAATCATATATATCCTTTATGCTATCATGAAGAGAAGGAAAATCAAACCACATTTTCACCAGGTCATTCCACAACTAGATATGATTGATGCTAACTTCAAAGGAAAGGGAAGAAGACAACATGCGTGCAGACTGAGATGCATTGTAAGGGATGCATCAAATCAAAGTAACATGTCCAGAATTCATCCATAGATTACTCAAAATTTATGATTATTTGTAATCACAGGTCTTCATCTTCATTAATTATGTAAAAGAGTATATATTTACAATTGAATTTGAGAATTGGTCATGACATTCAACAATCCAATCTCAATTAAGTTTTGAATATCTACAACTAAGGTTCTACATCCTTTTATAGGACAAGGATGAAAATCAGATATAAAAGATCCTACGATCAAAATTTATCTATTACAATCAACATTTTGTATTGCCTTGACCAAGTCAAAATACAAAATACGTGGCACAAGTTGCCAGTTGGCAACTATCTGGTGAGATACAGCTAGCAACCTAAAATATTCCAAGACCATTGACTTAGTCAACCAGACTGCAAGTGACAAAAAGACAAAAACATCCTGAATGATATATGTTGCACCATCCTCCTCATTCAGATGTGCCCTGTTTATGTGCTATCTTCCACATGTCTAACTTTTTATAATTATCATATGCTTGAACGAAAGTATCCACTTGGAATTCACTAATTGTCATGGCTCTCAACTTAGCATACTTTAATGCTTTTATATATTCCTCCAAAGGTTCCAGCGTAGATGTCCTACTATCTACTTCTTTGCTATATGTCTTTACTTTTACATTCAACATAGACATCTCATCCATAACATCCTCAATAAAGAGCTCCAAGGGATCTTCTGTCACTTCCTTAAATTTGTCTTTGAATATTTAGATAGCCTCATCTATTTCTGGGATTGCTTCCTTTGTTACTACATCTTCTAACAATTCTTCCAGTATCTTCATTTCTCCAGATAATAAATCATGGATCTTGGTTTGAGTATCTCTTACTTTAATCATGTTGGCCTTCAATACCTATGATTCATACTTCATCTCGGTCACCCAAGTATCCATGAGTGGCAGAGTTACACTGGTGAAAAATTTATTTTTCAACAACTCTCCATCTGTCATCTCTTTGGCTCTTTTGAGCCTTACCATTGCATAGTTTCACTTTTGTATTCTCTTACTAAATTCACTCTTTAAAGAATCAATATCATTTTTTAGATTGGACAATGTTGTGAGGCAGATTTATTTCACTTCCCTATTTTGATCATTTTACATTACAGTTAGAAACATTTTCAAACATCTAGAGACTGTTGATTTCCATTATGCAGATTTAGACTATATCTCTTGATTTGGATTAGTTTTGATCAGATATGTGGTGATTTGATTAGATTCTATTTTGATGCTCTTATGATGCTAGACATGTGAGATACATTGATGATTATTATTGATGATGATTATGAGCTCATTTTATGGATTTGTTATTGGATTTTGATTCTGAGATATTAGATAGAAAAATACAATTTTAAATCTTAATTATTATATGAGTTGTTTAATGTTGTGTATGTATTATGTGATGACATGATTATTAATTTATATTGCTAAGACTATGATATATCTATGTTGGATTGATCGTTTGATCAAGTGCATAGGTGATTTTCCAGGCCACAGAAAATCGGAGGCAGTTCTCACACTTATGTAATTCCTTGTTAAGCCGATCCATTCCCAAGAGGGATGAGGATCACGTTTGATCGAATGATGTTTTCATATATACTTGATTTAATTATTGGCCTAGTTCACGCCTTTTATTTGATTTAATTATGTGTTGTAAAACTTGTGTTTTGATTTACACTATTTGGTGTTATTTTATTGTTCAGGCCATTTAAAGTGATTTTACACCTCTCTAAGTGTTTATTAGAGTTCCAAACCTACCCTAGGTGGTACACCTAAGGTCTAGGGTCCATTTGGACTTACTAAACCCTAGGGTAACTCCCATCTAGTCACTCTAAACTTGGGTTTAGTAAAAGTGATGAAATTTGAAAATGGCTAAGGGTGGGAGATGAGTCATGCCTTGGAAAAGGCCCATCTCCCTTCCCTAGGCTTGGGGATTCCTCCACCTTGAAGACTTGGGGAGTCTTCAAGACCCCCAAGTGTGTGGAACCTTCCTCCAAGACTCTCACACATGTGTGAGAGTATCTTGGAGAGAAGGGGCTCTCTTGAGGAGTAAAGGGATGGCGTGTCATCCCTTATCCTCATGGAGCCATGGGGATAGATGCCACCTCTCCACTTGGGCTCTCCCACATGTGTGAGAGCACAAGTGGATAAGGTGAGGGTTTGAATGGATAAGAGGGTGACACTTGTCACCCTCACATTCCTTCTCCCTTGCAAGTGGCATGGTATGAGGAAGGAGAAGGTGACAAGTGTCACCTTCTCATTCCTCAGGGCCAAATTTGAAGGCCTATTTTATCTCCTCTTGGAGAGGAGTTGGGGGTTCTTTCTTTTAAAAAAAAATTCTATCTTTGGAGATTTTTGGGAAGGAATTGGAGAAATCTTGGAGGTTTTGAGAATTGGAGAAAGCTTGTGGGCTCTTCTTCAAAGTGCATCCATTGTTGGGCTCTTAAGGTAAGCCCTATGGAATTAGGCATTCCCTATGCTTATTTTCATTTTTGATTGTGTGCTTAAAATTTTGTGTTGGGTGTTATTTTCTTTTGTGTGGGTTTTGGGTGTTGGTAAGAGCATCTCCATTGGAGAAAACACTCAACTCGTAAGGGGTGGGGGAGAGTGAACCTCCTTAAGGTCACCTCCTGGTGTTGGTCTATTTATAGCCTTGAGGGCATTCTATGGTGTATGGGAGTATTTTGGTTGGCAAGAGTGCCATGGTGATTTTGAGTTTTATGGAGATATTATTTTGGCTTGAGGCCTTGTGGTATTGTGATTATTGAGTTTTGAAGTGAGCTCTTGAGTTGAGGGGTCCACTCCCCTATCCCCCTCCAAACTTATTTTAATGAGTTTTGTTATGTGCATTATCCTTTGGTGAAATTTGTGTTGTTTGTGATTTATTTGTTGTGGTGTGAAAAGAATCCTGTGTGAGATCTACCTCCCTAGCTCAGGGGTGACCCACTAGTGGGTCTATGTTAGGGAGGAGGGTGATTTGTGTGGCTTGGTTCCCCCTCTTGTGTTTATTTTATTGCAAGTCATTTTGGTTCTTGGAGCTTTGAAGAAAAGTATATTTTAGCTTTATTTGCTTTATCTTGTTGGCTATATGAGAGCCATGGCCTTGGAGGCCTTATTGTTTTGGTTGTAAAATTATTGTACTCTCCATTGTACTTGTTGTGGAAAAGAATTATAATGTGTAATACCTTTTATTGTGATTCCAAAAATATGTTCATTATGTTGTTGTTTGTGCTTATGTGGTTATGGAAAGTTTGACAAAAGAAAATATAGTTTGCTGCCTTTTTATTCAAATATATATATATATATATATATATATATATGTTGTAGTTTTGATTTCTGTTGTTTGCTAAAATAGAAAAGCAAATAAATTAGTTCTGTTTGGAATGGGTTTTAGAAAAAAAAAAAGAAAGTGTAGTATTCTCATGTTTATGTTTCTATTTCAAAAAAAGAGAGAGAAATTATATGGCTGGTTATGCTTAATTTAGTTGCTAAAAAAAAGAATATATTGTTCCATTTTAGTTATTGTCCCAAAACAAAAACTATATATATATATATATATATATATATATATATATATATATATATATATAGCATTCTATTTTATTTATATTTTCTTGAAAAACATTGTATACAAGTAGTTTTTTTTTTATATAAGATTGCAAATCTGATTATATTATTTTATTAAACGTTTGTATATATATTAAACATATATATTTCTGATTTTATATTTAATCTAAACCCTCTAGTATCACTATGTAAAAACAATGTATATATATACCTATATATATGTGTATACTTCAAATAATAGACAAACTATTATAAATAGAATATAAAAAAAACAAATCTTATTTAATTTTCTGTTGTTCATAAAATACTATTGTAAAAAAAAAGGATTGAAACAAAATTTTATTGGCCGAACCCCATTTTCTACCAGGGACAGTTTAGATTTTAACAAAGGAAAAGAAATAATGGGTTGCAGGATGACGGACTGGCCACCGCCCCCCAAACCCTCTTTGTTATTTACTATGGTGGTGGGGGGACGATCCCCCCACCCACCTCCCAATATATAGTGGGGGTGGGTGGGAGGACCACACCCCACCAAACCCTTTAATAAAATCCACCATGCCCAGCGGCGCTGCCATCCTTGCCGTGGCCTTCAACCTCAGTTCACTCTGCCGATATAAAATGTAAATATACCTATGTGAGAGGTATTCTCATGGCTGCCAAGCCATTGGAGAGAAGAGAGCCAACCTACAAACATAGAGAAATAAAATGGAGGCAAGAAAATGATAGAGAAGAATGAGAGGAATATAATAGATTGGGTTAGGGCTTTTCCAAAAAGAAAGTAATAAAATAATGATAGTGCAAAGTTTTAGGGTTGTGAGATGTGAGGGAGATTAGGATACGTTATTATTTAATTTTATTTCATTTCCATTTTGAACATGACTTTTCCCTCTCTCCTTTTCTTTTAAGTTGCTTTTATTATTTTTCCCTTGGAGTGATTTTTAAGAGGGTCACTTTCATGAGAGTGAATTTATTTTAGTAATGATTTTTGTATAACTTTTTAATTGGGTAGTGTATTAGGAATTCTAATGGGTTTAATTTTATTCCCTTGGGTTATTTTAGTAGGTGGGATTTAATTTATTTAATTCTAGCCTTTAGTCTCCTAGAGGGGATTATTTTTAATTAGTATTGGGGAATCCTATTTATAATATTATTATTGTTGATTGATTTTGTTGAGTTGGGGTATAGTGGATTGAATTAATTCTTGGATAATTTTACCTTATCGTCTATTATTTTAATTGTTGAAAATATTTTATTACTGGGCCTTATTTTGGGGTTTGTTTATCTAATAATTTTATTTGATTTCATTTAATCAAGGGGTAATTCTTATAATCTTACTTTGGTGAAATTCATGTTAATCTTTTTATTTTTTATTTTTTCATAATTATGTTAGAAAGAGACCTTTTTTAAATAAATAATTCAAATGTTAAAAATGCGTTATGCTACCAAATTTTTTTGAGACTTAGGGCAGTTAATTTAACTGAGAGTTCTTAACACTAGTTAACATTTATCTTACCTTGCAATCTTTATTTTAACATAGATGTATTTATTTAATCTATTTTTTTGTGCTCTAGATTTAGGGTTAGATTTCAACTCCTGTCGGAATCATGTCACTCACTTAGGAAACTTAGAGTTCGGGTTCATTCAATCTTTACCCTAGTAGTGACGCTCCTTGCATCACATAACCCCCTAGTTGGCTATCATCATGTAGGTGATTGCATATGTAAATGCTCTACCCTGAGATTTATTGACATGTTTACGCCTTATGCATATTGCCACCGAGCATGCTGACGCGTGCGAGGGGGTTTCTAGGGACATGTGGAAATGTTTTTAATATTTCATGTCATGACCATATGACAAATGTGGACATGACACGTGTGTTGCGTGTCGTGATCATATGGGAAATGTAGGCATGACATTTGGTATCAGAGCCCAAGTTGAAACACTGGGCTTGTTTGGGCACATTATTTATTTCACAATTTTGATTAATTTGTAAATAACTTATTCTTGTAGGATGCCTCCCCGACAAGTTAGGTGAGTGCGTTCAAGCTGCATTGAATCCATAGAGGTGCATAGTGACTCTTCAGCTAAGGGTCAGGGACCATTGACACTGCATGCACCGCAAGCACCACATGCACCACCTGCACCTAATATTGGGCCACAGATATTACAAGCGCTATAGGCAGTGTTAGAAAAGCTACCACAGGCCGTAGTTGAGCCATGCATTGAGCCACCTGTCGAGCACCGTGTTGATCTGTGAGAGGAGTCACGCATGGAGCCATGAGTAGAGTCACATGTGGAGCCCCACGTCGAGCTGTGAGAGGCACCACGTGTGGGGCTTTATGTTGAGATACCTGATATGACAATGGAGGAGGTTGGATCAGCTTACAGAGCCCGTAGCAGGATCCCTTCGCATCATGCTAGGCATGAGGAGGTGGTGAGAGTAGAGCATATTTTTCACAGACCTTATGATTTTTATGCAGATGAGCCTATCTGAGGGCACAGAGACCGAGGAGACCCTATCAGGGATTTGTTGAGGATGAATCCACCTACATTCATCAGGACCACAGAGGGAGCCGAAGCTAAGGCTTGTCTTATCAGTTTAGACAAGTGCTTCGTGTTGCATCCTTATGAGGGCAACATGATGGCGGTCCACCTGTTGCGAGACATAGTAGCGACTTGTTGGTGTACTAAGGAGTGCAAGCGTCGCTTATCATTGGAGACACTTTCATGGGACACATTCATTGAGCACTTTAATGTGTGATACCTATCGAACCACTACAGGCAGCGTCGTATAGATGAGTTCCACGATTTAAATTAGAGAGGGCTTACTATAGCACAGTATGAGGGAAGGTTCAGTGAGTTGTCATGTTATGTGGAGTATCTCCATGATGAGAAACTTTTGGTGCATAAGTTTAAATCATGGCATAGCAGGGCTTGTCCGTATGGAAGACCCCTAGACTTTGAGTGAGGCTTCCAAGAAGGAATACATTGCTAAGGAGATACAGGAACGAGGATAGAGTTCACATCCTCAGTTTCAGGATCATGGATAGCAGCAGCAGTAAAGTTACAATAGACCACCACCACCACCTCAGAGAGGAGGGTTTAGTTCTACGCCATTACCTCCTAGACCTCCACCACGGCAACAGAGATCTATGCCACAACATAGGGCACATGAGGGTCATAATCAAGGTTGGCAGCAGTAGGGCCCATGTAGGGATCAGAGACAGTAGGGACCACCTGGGGGACCGACGAGATCACAATAGTCTTACAGGGGTTCACAGGGGTCCATTGGTCGATCTGGAAAATAGCAGAGTAGTAGGACTCAGACTGGACATGTACATGCTAGGGCCCGTGCTATGTATGTGGTGGGGTAGGACATTTAGCTAGGGAGTGCCTATAGGGCTTTACGGCATGGGGATAGCCTCGTGCAGGAGGATCAGAGTAGACGGTTGGAGATGTGGGTAGGTCCCACCGTATGTTCACAGTGGTTGATAACCACCAAGCTAATTTTTAGGTATTAGTGATTGAGACCTCAGGTATGATTGGGGATGTCCTCATTTCTATTTTATTTGCTTCCGGATCTACTGATTCATTTATATCTCCATCATTAGTGGAGCATTGCAGGCTAGTGGCCTCTAGGTAGGGCGATAGGTGGGAGGTTGAGTTGGCCACATGGGCCAAGATGCTCGTTGATGCATTAGTCCATGACTGTGAGATACCTTTGGGGTCCTTTTCTATATTATGTGACCTTAAGGTTATGCCTTTAGGTTCTTATGGAGTGGTTTTGGGCATGGACTAGCTTGTAGCTCATAAAGCCAAGCTAGATTGTTGCCAAAAGGTAATTAGCTGCTTAGATGATCATGGTACATTAGTTGAGATAGTGGGAATATAGAAGCCCACAGCAGTTCATATGATATCCGACCAATAGCTTAAGTGCTACATGCGGAATGGATGCCAAATGTTTTCTATCACGGTTAGTGACATATCAGAGGATGATCCTAAGGCATCATTAGATGACCATCCTATCTTGAGAGAGTTTGCCAATGTGTTTCCACCAGGGTTACCAGGGATGCCACCCAGTCGTGAGGTAGACTTTCATATTGATTTAGTGCCAAGTGCCAATCCAATGTCTCGTGTACCCTACAGGATGACCACTCATGAGCTCACAGAGCTCAAGTTGTCGTTAGAGGACTTGCTTGAGAAGGGGTACATCCAACCGAGTGTTTCACCTTGGGGTGCTCTAGTCATCTTCATGAAGAAGAAGGATGGGTCTCTTCGATTATGCATGGATTATAGGCAATTAAATAAGGTGACGCTAAAGAACCATTACCCTCTACCTAGGATTGATGATCTCTTCAATCAGATGCAGGGAGCCAGGGTGTTCTCTAAGATAGTCCTAAAGTCTGGTTATCATCAGTTGCGCATCACAGAGGCAAACATCCATAAGACCACCTTCCGGACTCGATATGGCCACTATTAGTTCACTGTGGTACCCTTTGGCTTGAGGAACGCCTCTGCAGTGTTCATGAGTCTCATGAACGGGGTATTCCGTACCTATTTGTATTGGTTTGTGATTATTTTCCTTGATGATATATTGATCTATTCACAGACCGAGGAGGAGCATGAGGAGCACCTACGTCAAGTTTTGTAGTGTTTGAGGGAGCAGAATCTTTATGGTAACCTAGTGAAGTGTGCATTTTTTAGGACAAAGGTACAATATTTGGGACATATCCTATCTGGTGATGGTATCTCCATAGATCCATCGAAGATCAGGGCTATCAGGGATTGGCCAGCACCCACCAGTGTGATAGAGGCTAGGAGTTTCATGGGGTTAGCTGGTTATTATCGTAGATTTGTTGAGGGCTTCTCCTAGATAGCACATCCCATCACTTCCCTTTAGTGGAAAGGGAAGAGTTTTACTTGGACCGAGTAGTGCAAGAGGGCCTTTGGGGTCCTCAAGGAGCGTCTTACTAGTACTCCCATTCTAGCAGTTCTTGATCCAGCAGTAGATTTTATGGTTTGCACTAATGCATCACTTGAGGGTTTGGGAGCCGTACTTATGCATGGTGGTAGAGCGATTGCGTATGAATCACGAAAGCTCAAGAACCATGAGCTGAACTACCCCACTAATGATTTAGAGCTCATAGCAGTGGCTCATGCTCTAGTTCGTTGGAGACATTTCCTATTGGGTCATCACTTTGAGCTTCATTCAAACCATCACAGCCTTCAATACATATTCACGCAGCCGAATCTAAACACCCAACAATGACGTTGGATGGAGTTTCTTTGCAAGTATGACTTTGATGTCCACTACATCAAAGAGAAGGAGAACATGGTTACTAATGCATTGAGTCAGAGGCACCACGAGATCCTGACCTTGACTCTAAGTGTGGACTTGAGGGGATACATTATTCAGCATCTACCTGAGGATGAGTGGTTTCTTGAGGTGCAGCAAAAGATCTAGTCACAGAGGGCCCTTGTGGGAAAGTTTGCAAGATACTCAGTTGAGGTAGATGGGTTAGTTCGTCATCGACAACGCATCTATGTACCCCACGTAGGTGACCTATGCATTGTAGTGTTATCGGAGGATCACAGAGCACCTTATGCAGTACACTCGAGGGTGAAGAAGATGCATGCTGACCTATGATAGTTGTACCATTGGGAGAGTATGAGATGAGATATTGCAAAGTTTTTTGCTTGATGCCTTGAGTGCTAGAGGGTTAAGGCCGAGCATCAACATCTAGCGGGTCTTTTATACCCTCACGAGATACCTGAGTTGAAATGGGACACCATTTCCATGGATTTCATTGTTGGTCTTCCTATGTCTTCTCGTCACAATGATGCCATCATGGTGACAGTTGACAAGTTGACCAAGGTGGTGCATTTCTCACCTATATGCACGATGTACAATGCACCGCCAATGGTGAGAGTATTCTTGGATGACATTGTGAGACTACATGGGGTACCTCGCTGCATCATCTCTAACAAGGACTTAGTGTTCACTTCAACATTTTAGAGGGGTTTGCAGTAGGGGTTGGGCACACAGCTCAACTTTAGGTCCATGTATCACCCCGAGACAGATGGACAGATAGAACGGGTGAATCAGGTGTTCAAGAATATGCTTCGTATGTATGTTATAGACCACCAGTTTAGATGGAAAGAGTATTTGTATCTAGTTGAGTTTGCCTACAATAATGGGCATCACAGCTCGTTGGGTATGCCTCCTTTTTAGGATTTGTACAGTAGACCTTGTAGGACACCATTGGGTTGGGATCGGATAGAGGACAGAGTTGCCATTGGTCCAGAGTTGGTTCAGGATATGGAGCACCAAGTCACATTGATTAGGTAGAGACTTCAAGAGGTACAGGATGGATAGAAGAAGTATGCTGATGTAAAGAGACTAGATCAGAGCTTCTTAGTTGGTGACAGAGTATTCCTGAGAGTGCAACCACACAAGAGTCCAATCTATTATGGAAAGGGCTCTAAGCTTGCACCATAGTTCATAGGACCTTTTGAGATCTTGGAGCGGATAGGACCTGTAGCCTACCATCTAGAATTGCCACCTAGCCTATCGCACATCCACAATGTTTTTCATGTGTCTATATTACAGCGATATATATATGATTTATCTCATGTATTAGACTGGAGTGCTCTACAGGTAGAGGCGGACAGGCAATTAGATTTGGAACCAATTGGCATATTGGCTCGTCGAATGCTAGGCCTTTGAGGTTAAGAGCTGGACTAGGTTAGGGTCTAGTGGGATTGTTATGATGAGGTCACAACGACTTGGGAGGATGCAACTAGATTGAGGACACTCTATCCTCACCTTTTTGATGACTTCCAGGAGGAAGTTTAGTCTTAGGGGGGAGGATGTGAGACCAAATTATTTCACTTCCCTATTTTGGTCATTTTACATTATAGTTGGAGACATTTTCAGACATCTAGAGACTATTGAATTCCATTATGCAGATTTAAACTATATCTCTTGATTTGGATTATTTTTTATTAGATATGTGGTAATTTGATTAGATTCCATTTTGATGCTCTTATGATGCTAGACATGTGAGATACATTGATGATTATTATTGATGATGATTAAGAGCTCATTTTATGGATTTGTTATTAGATTCTGATTCTGAGATATTAGATAGAAAAATATAATTTTAAATCTTAATTATTATATGAGTTGTTTAATGTTGTGTATGTATTATACGATGACATGATTATTAATTTCTGTTGCTTCAGCTATGATATATCTATGTTGGATTGACCATTTGATTGAGTGCGCAGGTAATTTTCCAGGCCACGGAAAATCGGAGGCAGTTCTCACACTTATGTAATTCCTTATTAAACTGATCCATTCCCAATAAGGATGAGGATCATGTTTGATCGAATGATGTTTTTGTATATGCTTGATTTACTTATTGGCCTAGTTCACCCCTTTTATTTGATTTAATTATGTGTTGTAAAACCTGTGTTTCGATTTACACCATTTGGTGTTATTTTATTTTTGGGCCATTTAAAGTGATTTTACACCTTCCTAAGTGTTTATTAGAGTTCCAAACTTGCCCTAGGTGGTACCCCTAGGGTCTAGGGTCCATTTGGACTTATTAAACCCTAGGGTAACTCCCATCTAGTCACTCTAAACTTGGGTTTAGTAAAAGTAACGAAATTTGAAAATGGCTAAGGGTGGGAGATGAGTCATGCCTTGGAAAAGGCCCATCTCCCTTCCCAAGGCTTGGGGATTCCTCCACCTTGAAGACTTGGGGAGTCTTCAAGACCCCAAAGTGTGTGGAACCTTCCTCCAAGACTCTCACACATGTGTGAGAGCATCTTGGAGAGAAGGGGCTCTCTTGAGGAGTAAAGGGATGAAATGTGTCATCTGTTATCCTCATGGAGCAATGGGGAGAGATGCCACCTCTCCACTTGGGCTCTCACACATGTGTGAGAGCAGAAGTGGATAAGGTGAGGGTTTGAATGGATAAGAGGGTGACACTTGTCACCCTCACATTCTTTCTCCCTTGCAAGTGGCATGGGATGAAGAAGGACAAGGTGAAAAGTGTCACCTTCTCATTCCTTAGGGCCAAATTTGAAGGCCTATTTTATCTTCTCTTGGAGAGGAGTTGGGGGTTTTTTGAAATTTTTTCTATCTTTGGAGATTTTTGTGAAGGAGTTGGAGAAATCTTGGAGCTTTGGAGACATGGAGAAAGCTTGTGGGCTCTTCCTCAAAGTGCATCTATTGTTGGGCTATTAAGATAAGCCCTATGACATTAGCCATTCCTCATTCTTATTTTCATTTTTGATTGTGTGCTTGAAATTTTGTGTTGGGTATTATTTTCTTTTGTGTGGGTTTTAGGTGTTGGTAAGAGCATCTCCATTGAAGAAAACACTCAACTCATAAGGGGTGTGGGAGAGTGAACCTCCTCGAGGTCACCTCATGGTGTTGGTCTATTTATAGCCTTGAGGGCATTCAATGGTGTTTAGGAGTATTTTGGTTGGCAAGAGTGCC
Organism: Cunninghamia lanceolata; assembly: GCA_027924645.1. NCBI lineage: Eukaryota > Viridiplantae > Streptophyta > Pinopsida > Cupressales > Cupressaceae > Cunninghamia > Cunninghamia lanceolata. The sequence continues at coordinate 2,421,285 of BSBN01000165.1, read as the reverse complement.
ATCGTGATTTTGAGTTTTATGGAGATATTATTTTGGCTTGAGGCATTGTGGTATTGTGATTATTGAGTTTCGGAGTGACCTCTTGAGTTTAAGGGTCCACTCCCCTACCCCCCTCTAAACTCATTTTAATGAGTTTTGTTATGTGCATTATCCTTGAGTGAAATTTGTGTTGTTTGTGATTTCTTTGTTGTGGTGTGAAAAGAATCCCGTGTGAGATCTACCTCCCCAGCTCAGGGGTGACCCACTAGCAGGTCTATGGTAGGGAGGAGGGCGATTTGCATGGCTTGGTTCTCCCTCTTGTGTTTATTTTATTGTAGGTCATTTTAGTTCTTGGAGATTTGAAGAAAAGTATATTTTAGCTTTATTTGCTTTATCTTGTTGGCTTTATGAGAGCCATGGCCTTGGAGGCCTTATTGTTTTGGTTTTAAAATTATTGTACTCTCCATTGTACTTGTTGTGGAAAAGAATTTTAATGTGTAATACCTCTTATTGTGATTCCAAAAATATGTTCATTATGTTGTTGTTTGTGCTTATGTGGTTATAGAAAGTTTGACAAAAGAAAATATAGTTTGCTGCCTTTTTATTCAAAAAAAAAAATGTTGCAGTTTTGATTTCTGTTGTTTGTTAAAATAGAAAAGAAAATAAATTAGTTATGTTTGGAATGGGTTTTAGAAACAAAAAAAAATGTGTAGTATTCTCATGTTTATGTTTCTATTTCAAAAAAAAAAGAGAAAGAAATTATATCGCTGGTTATGCTTAATTTAGTTGCTAAAATAAAAGAATATATTGTTCCATTTTAGTAATTTTCCCCAAACAAAAAAATATATATATAACATTCTGTTTTATTTATATTTTCTTGAAAAACTATGTTTACAAGTAGTTTTTTTTTTATAAGATTGCAAATCTGATTATATTATTTTATTAAATGTTTGTGTGTATATATATATATATTATATTTAATCTAAACCCTCTGGTATCACTATGTAAAAACAGTGTTTATATATATGTACGTGTGTATATACTTCAAATAACAGACAAACTATAGTAAATAGAATATAAAAAAAACAAATCTTATTTAATTTTCTGTTGTTCATAAAATACTGCTATAAAAAAAGGATTGAAATAAAATTTTATTGGCTGAACATCATTTTCCATCAGGGACGGTTCAGAATTTAACGAAGGAAAATAAATAATGGGTTGCGGGACAATAGACCGACCACCGCCCCCCAAACCCTCTCTGTTATTTACTACAGTGGTGTGGGGACGATCCCCCCACCCACTTCCCACTATATAGTGGGGGTGGGTGGAAGGACCCCCCCCCACCAAACCCTTTAATAAAATCCACCATGCCCAGTGGCACCACCATCCTTGCCGCGGCCTTCAACCTTAGTTCATTCTGCTGATTTCTCATTCTTTCGACCCCTACATGTTAGCTGCCAGTTATATATATATATATATATATATATATATATATATATATATATATATATATATAATATTTTAACCTCTATTTTATTTTTTTAAAAAAGGGGTTCTTAGATCTAGAACATATTATATGTGGATATTATGTATAAATATATATACATGAATATATATATATATATATATATTACAAAAAAATGAAACCTTAGATATATATAAAATGTAAATATACCTCTATGAGAGGTATTCTCATGGCTACCAAGCCATTGGAGATAAGAGAGCCAACCTGCAAACATAGAGAAACAAAATGGAGGCAAGAAAATTTTAGAGAAGAATGAGAGGAATAGAATAGATTGGGTTAGGGCTTTTCCAAAAAGAAAGTAATAAAATAATGATAGGGTAAAGGTTTAGAGTTGTGAGATGTGAGGGAGATTAGGATGTTATTATTTAATTTTATTTCATTTCCATTTTGAAGGTGACTTTTCACTATCTCCTTTTCTTTTAAGTTGAATTTATTATTTTTCCCTTGGAGTGATTTTTAAGAGGGTCACTTTCATGAGAGTGTGAATTTATTTTAGTAATGATTTTTGTATAACTTTTTAATTGGTTAGTGTATTAGGAATTCTAATGGGTTTAATTTTATTCCCTTGGGATATTTTAGTGGGTGGGATTTAATTTATTTAATTCTAGCCTTTAGTCTCCTAGAGGGGATTATTTTTAGTTAGGATTGGGTTATCCTGTTTATAATATTATTATTGTTGATTGATTTTGTTGAGTTGAGGTATAGTGGATTTAATTAATTCTTGGAGAATTTTACCTTATCGTCTATTATTTTAATTGTTGAAAACATTTTATTAGTGGGCCTTATTTTGGGGTTTGTTTATTTAATAATTTTATTTGATTTTGTTTAATCAAGGGGTAATTCTTATAATGTTACTTTGGTGAAATTCATGTTAATCTTTTTATTTAATTTTTTTTCATAATTATGTTAGAAAGAGACCTTTTTTAAATAAATAATTCAAACGTTAAAAATGTGTTATGCTGCCAAATTTTTCCTAGACTTAGGGCAGTTAATTTAACTGAGAGTTCTTAACACTAGTTAACATTTATCTTACCTTGCAACCTTTATTTGAATGCAAACGTATTTATTTAATCTATTTTTTGCTCTAGATTTAGGGTTAGATTTTGACTCCTGTCAAAATCATATCACTCACTTAGGAAACTTAGGGTTTGGGTTCATTCAATCCTAACCCTAGTAGCGACACTCCTCGTGTCACATAACCCCCTAGTCAGTTATCATTACACAGGGGATTGCGTATGTAAATGCTCTACCCCAAGATTGATTGACATGTTTATGCCTTATGCATATTGCCACCAAGCATGCTGATGCGTGTGAGGGGGTTTCTAGGGACATGTGGAAAAGTTTTTGATATTTCATGTCATGACCACATGACAAATGTGAACATGACATGTGTGTTGTGTGTCGTGACCACATGGGAAATGTGGGCATGACATTTGGTATCGGAGCCCAAGTTTAAACACTGGGCTTGTTTGGGCACATTATTTATTCTACAATTTTGATTAATTTGTAAATACCTTGTTCTTGTAGGATGCCTCCTTGACGAGTTAGGTGAGCGCGTTCAAGCCGCATTGAGTTCGTAGAGGTGCATATTGACTCTTCAGTTGAGGATCAGGAACTGCTGGCATCACAGACACCACATGCACCACCTACACTTGATATTGGGCCACAAATATTATAGGTGCTATAGGTAGTGTTAGATGGGCTACCACTGGCCATAGTTGAGCTGTGCATCGAGCCACATGTTAATCCTCGCATTGATCCGTGAGAGGAGCCACACGTGGAGCCATGAGTAGAGACACGTGTGGAGCCCTGCGTCAAGCAGTGAGAGGCACCACATGTGGGGCCTTATATTGAGATACCTAATATGATAGTAGAGGAGGTTGGATTGGCTTATAGAACCCATAGCAAGAGCCCTTGGCATCATGCTAGGCATGAGGAGGCAGTGAGAGTAGAGCAAATTTTTCACAGACCTTATGATTTTTATACAGATGAGCCTATCCGAGGGCACAGAGACCGAGGAGACCCTATCAGGGATTTCTTAAGGCTGAATCCACCTACATTCATCAAAACCACAGAGGGAGCCAAAGCTGAGGCTTGGTTTATTAGCTTAGACAAGTGCTTCGTGTTGCGCCCTTACAAGGGAAACACGAAGGCACGTGTGGTGGTCCACCTGTTGTGACACATAGTAGCTACTTGGTGGCACACTGAGGAGTGCACGGGCTACTTATCATTGGACACACTTTCATGGGACGCATTCATTAAGCACTTTAATGTGCAATACCTATCAGACCACTATAGGCAATGTCGTATAAACAAGTTCCATAATTTACAGGAGAGAGGGCTTACTGTAGAATAGTATGAGGGTAGGTTCACCGAGTTGTCATGTTATGCGGAGTATCTCTATGATGAAAAAATTCTAGTGCACAAGTTTATCAGAGGTTTAAATCATGGGATAGCAGGGCCTGTGCTCATGGCAGACCCCCAGACTTTGAGTGAGGCTGCTGAGAAGGCATACATTGCTAAGGAGATACAGGGATGATGATAGAGTTAATGCCCTTAGTTTCAGGATCGTGGACAATAGTAGCAGCAAAGTTACCATAAACCACCACCACCACCTCAAAGAGGAGGATTTAGTTCTGCACCATTACCTCCTAGGCCTGCATCGCAGCAGCAACAGAGATCTAGGCCACAACATAGGGCACATGGGGGTCATAATCGAGGTTGGCAGCAACAAGGCCCGCATAGGGATCAGAGACAGTAGGGACCACCTGCATGACCCATGAGATCACAGCAGTCTTACAAGGGTTGACAGGGGTCCACTGGTTAATCTGGATAGGAATAGAGTAGTAGGACTCATATTGGACAGGTACAGGCTAGGGGCCCATGCTATGTATGTGGTGGGGCAGGACATTTAGCCAGGGAGTGCCCATAGGGCTTTACGACAGGGGGACAGCCTTGTGCAGGAGGATCAGAGCAGACGGTTAGAGATGTGGGTAGATCCCACTATATGTTCACAGTGGTTTATAACTACTAGGTTGATTTTCATGCATCAGTGATTAAGACCTCAGGTATGATTGGGGATGTCCCCATTTCTATTTTATTTGACTCTGGAGCTACTGATTCATTCATATCTCCATCTTTAGTGGAGCGTTGCAGGCTATTGGCCTCTAGGCAGGGTGATAGGTGGGAGGTTGAGCTGGTCACAGGGGCCAAGATGGCCATTGATGCCTTAGTTCATGACTGTGAGATATCTTTGGGGGCCTTTCCTACATTATGTGACCTTAGGGTTATGCATTTAGGATCTTATGGAGTGGTTTTGGGCATGGACTAGCTTGCAGCTCATAAAGCCAAGCTAGATTGTCGCTGAAAGGCGATTAGCTGCTTAGACGATCATGGTACATCAATTGAGATAGTGGGCATTCAAAAGCCCATGGCAGTTCATATGATATCCACCCAATAGCTTAAGCGTTGGATGCAGAAGGGATGCCAGATGTTCACTATCACAGTTAGTGACAGATTAGAGGATGAGCCTAAGGCATCATTAGATGACCATCCTATCTTGAGAGAGTTTTCCAATGTGTTTCCACCAGAGTTACCAGGGATGCCACCCCATTGTAAGGTAGACTTTCATATTGATTTAGTGTTGGGTATCGAGCAAGTGTCTCATCCACCCTACGGGATGACTACTCATGAGCTCACAAAGCTCAAGTTGTAGTTAGAAGACTTGCTCGAGAAGGGGTACATCCGACTGAGCGTTTCACCTTGGGGCACTCCAGTCATCTTCTTGAAGAAGAAGGATGGGTCTCTTTGATTGTACATGGATTATAGGTAGTTAAATAAGGTGACGGTGAAGAACCATTACCCTCTGCCTAAGATTGACGATCTCCTCGATCAGTTGCAAGGAGCTTGGGTGTTCTCTAAGATAGACTTGAAGTTCGGATATCATCAGTTGCACATCATAGAGGTAGACATCCATAAGACCACCTTCTAGACTCGATATGGCCACTATGAGTTCACTATGGTACCTTTCGGCTTGATGAACACCTCTGCAGTGTTCATGAGTCTCATGAACGGGGTGTTCCATACCTATTTGGATCAGTTTGTGATTATTTTCCTTAATCATATATTGATCTATTCATGGACTGAGGAGGAGCATGAGGAGCACCTATGTTAGGTTTTGCAGTTTTTGAGGGAGCAAAATCTTTATGGCAACCTAGTGAAGTGTGCATTTTTTAGGACATAGGTATAGTATTTGGGACATATCTTATCTAGCGATGGTATCTCCGTAGATCCATCAAAGATCAGGGCTATCAGGGATTGGCCAACACCCACCAGTGTGACATAGGTTAGGAGTTTCATGGGGTTAGTTGGTTATTACCATAGATTTGTTGAGGGCTTCTCCTAGATAGTGCATCCCATCACTTCCCTTCAGCAGAAAGGGAAGAGTTTTATTTGGAACAAGTAGTGCAAGAGGGCCTTTGGGGCCCTCAAGGAGCATCTTACCAGCACTCCCATTCTAGCGATTCTTGATCTAGTAGTGGATTTTATGGTTTGCACTGATGGATCACATGAGGGTTTTGGAGCCGTACTTATGCAGGGTGGTAGAGCGATTGGGTATGAGTCGTAAAAGCTCAAGACCCATGACCTGAACTACCCCACTCATGATTTAGAGATCATAGTAGTGGTTCATGCTCTAGTTTGTTAGAGACATTTCCCATTGGGTTGTCACTTTGAGGTTCATTCAGACCATCAGAACCTTCAGTACATATTCACGTAGCTGAATCTGAACACCTGGCAGCGACGTTGGATGGAGTTTCTTTGTGAGTACGACTTTCATGTCCACTACATCAAAGGGAAGGAGAACATGGTTGCTGACGCATTGGGTTGGAGGTGCCACAAGATCCTAACCTTGACTCTAAGTGTGAACATGAGGGGACACATTATTCAGCATCTGCCTAAGGATGAGTGGTTTCTTGAGGTGTAGCAAAAGATCTAGTCACAGACAGCCCTTATTGGTAAGTTTATAGGATAATCACTTGAGGCAGATAGGTTACTTTGTCATCGACAGTGCATCTATGTACCCCATGCAGGAGACCTATGCACTGTAGTGTTCTTGAAGGCTCACAGAGCACATTATGCAGCACGCCCAGGGGTGAAGAAGATGCATGCCAACCTACGATAGTTGTACCATTGGGTAGGCATGAGACAAGATATTGCAAAGTTTGTTGCTCGATGCCTTGAGTGTCAGAGGGTCAAGGCTGAGCATCAGCATCCAACGGGTCTTTTATACCCTCACAAGATACCTGAGTGGAAATGGGACACCATTTCCATGGATTTCATTGTTGGTCTTCCTATGTCTTCTTGTCGCCATGATGCCATCATGGTGACAGTTGACAAGTTGACCAAGGTGGCACATTTCTCACCTATACGGATGACGTACAATGTACCAATAGTGGTAAGAGTATTCTTGGATGACATTGTGAGACTACATGGGGTACCTCACCACATCATCTCTGATAGGGACTCAATGTTCACTTCATCCTTTTGGAGGGCTTTGTAGCAGGCATTGGGCACACAACTCAACTTTAGCTCCACGTATCACCCTAAGACAGATGGACAGACAAAGCGAGTGAATCAAGTGTTGGAGGATATGCTCTGTATGTATGTTATGGACCACCAGTCTAGATGGGAGGAGTATCTATATCTGGTTGAGTTTGCCTACAATAATGGGCATCACAACTCGTTAGGTATGCCTCCTTTTTAGGATTTGTATGGCAGACCTTACAGGACACCATTTAGTTTTGATCGGATAGAGGACAGAGTTCCCATTGGTCCAGAGTTGGTTCAGGATATGGAGTAGTAGGTCACACTAATTAGGCAGAGACTTCAGGAGGAATAAGATAGACAGAAGAAGTATGTTGATGCAAAGAGACTAGATCAGAGCTTCTTAGTTGGTGACAGAGTATTCTTGAGAATGCAACAATACAACAGTCTAATTCGTTATGCAAAGAACTCTAAGCTCGCACTACGATTCGTAGGACCTTTTGAGATCTTGGAGCAAATAAGACCTGTAGCCTACCATCTAGAGTTACCACCTAGCCTGTCACGCATCCACAATGTTTTGCATGTGTCTGTATTACGGTGATATATATCTAATTTATCTCATGTATTAGAATGGAGTACTCTATAGGTAGAGGTTGATAGGCAGTTGGATTTGGAGCCAATTTGCATATTGGCTCATCTGATGCTGGGCCTTCAAGGTCGAGAGCTAGACTAGGTTAGGGTCCAGTGGGATCATTATGATGTGGTCACAATGACTTGGAAAGATGCAGCTAGATTGAGGACACTCTATCCTCACCTTTTTGATGACTTCCAGAAGGAAGTTTAGTCTTAAGGGGGAGGATGTGAGGCCGATTTAGTTCATTTCCCTATTTTGATCATTTTACATTATAGTTGGAGACATTTTTAGACATCTAGAAACTATTGATTTCCATTATGTAGATTTAGACTATATATCCTGATTTGGATTAGTTTTTATTAGATATGTGGTGATTTGATTAGATTCCATTTTGATGCTCTTATGATGCTAGACATGTGAGATAAATTGATGATTATTATTGATGATGATTACGAGCTCATTTTATGGATTTGTTAGTGGATTTTGATTCTAAGATATTAGATAGAAAAATGCAATTTTAAATCTTAATTATTATATGAGTTGTTTAATGTTGTGTATGTATTATGTGATTACATGATTATTAATTTATGTTGTTTTGGATATGATATGTCTATGTTGGATTGAACATTTGATCGAGTACGAAGGTGATTTTCCAGGCCATGGAAAATCTGAGGCAATTCTCACACTTATGTAATTCTTTGTTAAGCTGATCCATTTCCAAGAGGGATGAGGATCACATTTGATCGAATGGTGTTTTCATATATTCTTGATCTAATTATTGGCCTAGTTCACCCCTTTTATTTTATTTAATTATGTGTTGTAAAACTTGTGTTTTGATTTACACCATTTGATGTTATTTTTTTTTTGGGCCATTTAAAGTGATTTTACACCTCCCTAAGTGTTTATTAGAGTTTCGAACTTACCCTAGGTGGTACCCCTAGGGTCTAGGGTCCATTTGGACTTACTAAACCCTAAGGTAACTCCCATCTAGTCACTCTAAACTTGGGTTTAGTAAGAGTGACGGAATTTCATAATGGCTAAGGGTGGGAGATGAGTCATGCCTTGGAAAAGGCCCATCTCCCTTCCCAAGGCTTGGAGATTCCTCCACCTTGAAGACTTGGGGAGTCTTCAAGACAAGACCCCAAGTATGTGGAACCTTCCTCCAAGACTCTCACACATGTGTGAGAGCATCTTGTAGAGAAGAGGCTCTCTTGAGGAGTAAAGGGATGAAATGTGTCATCCCTTATCCTCATGGAGCCATGGGGAGAGATGCCACCTCTCCACTTGGGCTTTCACACGTGTGAGAGCACCAGTGGATAAGGTGAGGGTTTGAATGGATAAGAGGGTGACAATTGTCACCCTCACATTCCTTCTCCCTTGTAAGTGTTATGGGATGGCGAAGGAGAAGGTGACAAGTGTCACCTTCTCATTCTTCGGGGCCAAATTTGAAGGCCTATTTTATCTCCTCTTGGAGAGGAGTTAGGGGTTCTTGCTTTTTGAAATTTTTTCTATCTTTGGTGATTTTTGGGAAGGAGTTGGAGAAATCTTAGAGGTTTGGAGTCTTGGAGAAAGCTTGTGGGCTCTTCTTCAAAGTGCATCCATTGTTGGGTTCTTAAGGTAAGCCCTATGGCATTAGCCATTCCTTATGCTTATTTTCATTTGATTGTGTGCTTGAAATTTTGTGTTGGGTGTTATTTTCTTTTGTTTGGGTTTTGGGTATTGGTACACTCAACTCGTAAGGGGTGGGGGAGAGTGACCCTCCTCAAGGTCACCTCCTGGTGTTGGTCTATTTATAGCATTGAGGGCATTCTATGGTGTTTGGGAGTATTTTGGTTGACAAGAGTGCCATAGTGATTTTGAGTTTTATGGAGATATTATTTTGGCTTGAGGCATTATAGTATTGTGATTATTGAGTTTTGGAGTAACCTCTTGAGTTGAGGGGTCCACTCCCCTACCCCCCTCCAAACTCATTTTAATGAGTTTTGTTATGTGCATTATCCTTAGGTGAAATTTGTGTTGTTTGTGATTTCTTTGTTGTGGTGTGAAAATAATCCCGTGTGAGATCTACCTCCCCAGCTCGAGGGTGACCCACTAGCGGGTCTATGGTAGGGAGGAGGATGATTTGCATGGCTTGGTTCTCCCTCTTATGTTTATTTTATTGCAGGTCATTTTGGTTCTTGGAGCTTTGAAGAAAAGTATATTTTAGTTTTATTTTCTTTATCTTGTTGGCTATATGAGAGCCATGGCCTTGGAGGCCTTATTGTTTTGGTTGTAAACTTATTGTACTCACCATTGTACTTGTTGTGGAAAGAATTTTATTGTGTAATACCTCTTATTGTGATTCCAAAAATATGTTCATTATGTTGATGCTAGTGCTTATGTGGTTATGGAAAGTTTGACAAAAGAAAATATAGTTTCCTACCTTTTTATTCAAATATATATATATGTTGCAGTTTTGATTTCTATTGTTTGCTAAAATAGAAAAGCAAATAAATCAGTTATATTTGGAATGGGTTTTAGAAACAAAAAAAAATGTGTAGTATTCTCATGTTTATGTTTCTTTTTCATAAAAAAAAAGAGAAAGAAATTATATGGCTGGTTATGCTTAATTGAGTTGCTAAAAAAAAAAGAATATATTGTTCCATTTTAGTTATTGTCCCAAAACATATATATATAAATATCATTCTATTTTATTTATATTTTCCTGAAAAACTGTGTATACAAGTAATTTTTTTTATATAAGATTGCAAATCTGATTATATTATTTTATTAAATGTTTGTGTAAATATATATATATATATATTTCTAATTTTATATTTAATCTAAACCCTCTGGTATCACTGTGTAAAAATAGTGTATATATATATATAGATACACACCTATATATATGTTTATACTTCAAATAACAGACAAACTATTGTAAATACAATATAAAAAAATCTTATTTAATTTTCTGCTATTCATAAAATATTGTTGTCAAAAAAAAGGATTGAAATAGAATTTTATTGGCCGAACCCCATTTTCCATCGGGGATGGTTCAGATTTTAAATGAAGGAAAAGAAATAATGGGTTGGGGGACGGTGAACTGGCTACTGCCCCCCAAACCTTCTCTGTTATTTACTACAATGGTGGGGGGACAATCCCCCCACCCACCTCCCACTATATATATATATATATATATATATATTGTAACCTTTGTTTTATTTTAAAAAAAAAGGGGTTCTTAGATCTGGAACATATTATATGTGGATATTATGTATAAATATATATACATCTAAGTGTGTGTATATATATATTACAAAAAATGAAACCCTAGATATATATAAAATTTAGTTATACCTTTGTGAGAGGTATTCTCATGGCTGCAAAGCCATTAGAGAGAAGAGAGCCAACCTACAAACATAGAGAAACAAATTGGAGGCAATAAAATGATAGAGAAGAATGAGAGGAATACAATAGATTAGGTTAGGGCTTTTCCAAAAAGAAAGTAATAAAATAATGATAGGGCAAAGTTTTTGGTGCAGGAGCACCCCTACAAGACAGGATATAGGTTCATTGTCCGCATGATAGGACATTAGTCTATTTTTAGCATGTTTGACTTCATAATGTAATAAGGTCCATTGGACCAATGCATATGTATTAGATCAGCCTAGGAGAGTGTGCAGGCAGTTAGAGCTCGTGATCAGGTTGTCTGAGCTGTCTTCTCTCCCAGCCACTTGGAAGCTCCCAGCTGCTGGGAATCGAGTTGGTAGTACTCGTAGGATATTGCTATAAATAACTCAGATCAGTTAGGGTTTAGGATCATGAACAGAGAGTAGGGAGAGAGTAGTAGTTATGTTATGTTGTACTGGTGATTGAGTGAGATCCAGAGATCAGTCCAGACATTGTGAAACATTGTTGTAGAAACAGGACATTTGTGTTTCATCTAAATAAGATCTCATCAATTGCATTATCTGGTTTATCAGCTGTTTATGTTTTGATTTCTGTTCTGATTACAGGTTAATGGATTCTTTCAACCCTTCCACCGGTTGATTCTGTGAATCGGTGGAATGGTCATGCATGTTAGTTTAGGTTGTATTTTAGTTTTCTGTTTATGCCTTTCATTGTGTGGGAGATCGATTGGTAGCATGCTGTGAATCAACCTAGCATCCTCATGTGCTAGGGTTCAGGAAGATAAACTGTTAAGTTTTGATCTGAAGGTGACCCGGCCCGATCATCATGTTTACTTTGTGAAATTGTGCGGTTCTGTGAGTTTGCATGCAGCCAACGGATATACAGGGATCTGCATGTGCTTTTCCAGACGGAGTGAATCGTATCGTCATCTGTGAGTATATCGCTATCCGGATCGGGTTATGAAGCTGATGAAGACTGTATGTTTCAAGTGCATCAGGATGATATAGGTTGGATATATGCTCAGTGTATATATCATCGTCAGGATCATCTTTCGTGTGTATTCATCATCCGCATATCGCTATCGCATACAGGAGTGAAAGTTCACTTTTTGGCTAAGGACCAGAGAGGTCATCATCAGGATATTGAAAAGATCACCGGATATTCATTATCATGTTGCGGAGGATATAAGTGTCTTATATCTTGTTGACATCATCATCAGGTATATTGACATCATCATCGGGTGCAAGTGACGTCATCGTCACCAGGATATTGCGAATATCACCCTATGCAAGTTTATCCTGCTATTGCTAAGTGTTTTGGCATCGGCGTAAGTCATCAGCATAAAGTTTGGTTATCATCATCAGGATGTTCCAATATGACCGGATAAGTCATATCCTGATGCTGTCGCTCAAGTAGTCAGATATCGGGGTGACGTAAGCATCGAAGGAAGGGTGCTTGAAGTTGTCGTCATCAGGATATATCAGAGGAACCGGATATTTTATATCCTGCTGATGAAGATGATGCTGAACATCATGATGATGAAGATGGAGTTTGGCGGTAAGATGAACAGTGAACATCAGGAGGATGTTTGCACTTACCGAATGTGATGATGCTGCTGACAGGTGAAAGGCGAAAGGTGATAAGGAAATGAACAGTAGTTAGCAGGAGGATATTTCATGCCTCTTCGAAATATGATGATGCTATCTGTATTAGCAAGAAATATGATGATGATGATGAGCCGATAGGTATTACACACTGCATGTCCAGGATTTTAACATGCTGGTTGTGTTAATGCTCCTCCTTCCCATTTGTAAGCTTCTGTTGCGTTCTACCTCTGCATCATAGTGGTATCAGAGCAAAGGAAGGATCTTCTGGAAAAGATTAGGGTATAGCAGGATGTCAGATGAAGAAGGAACATCAGAGATTCTGGCAAGGATGACCAACGTTGAGTTGGCAGTTCTGGTAAAGAAATAGATTGCAGAGAGCAAGGCCATGAAGGCTCAGAATCAGGAATTGAAGGATGAGTTAGAGAAGTTGAGGAACAGAGTAGGTTCTGGTAGAGAAGAAGATAGGGAAGAAGAAGAGATCCCTAGTTGGAACGAGGAGGTCGTTCCTGCAGACCAGAGACCACTGTTGAACGCCCTCAAGGCCATGGAGAGGAGAACCATGGATGTGAAACTGGATTTGCCAGTGTTTACAGGAAAGATGGAACCTGATTCAGTGATGGAGTGGATAGACTCCTTGAACAATTTCTTTGAAACAGAGGAGATACTAGAACAACAGAGGGTGAAAATAGCCCAGTCAAAAATGAAAGAAGCTGCCTTGACATGGTGGAATTTCGTCCAAGATGATAGAGTATAGGAAGGAAAGCGTAGAGTCACTACATGGAAGAAAATGATGGCATTAGTAAAGGAAGCTTATGTCCCATTGGATTACAGTATCCAATTACACAAGAGGAAGCAAAACCTGAAGCAGAAGGAGCTAGATGTCAGCTCATATACAGAAGAATTCATGAAACTTTGTATGAAAACAAAGGTAAAGGAAAGTGAAGAAGAGAAGGTAGCCAGATACCTTAATGGATTGAGGTACAACATTCAGGAAGATTTAAGTCTGCATAATCCAGATACAGTTCAGAAATGTTTTCAGTTGGCATTGAAAGTGGAAGAGAAGTTAAAGAGAAAACAAGAACAACACAATAGAGGAAGAGGAAGACAACAAAGGGGTGGAAGAGGTCCTTTTAGAGGTAGAGGACATGGACATGGATATCAAGGAGAATCCAGTCATGACAATAGTAAGAGAAACAATAGTCAGAACCAGGGGGAAAATTATAGTCAGCAAGGAAACTTCAGAGGTAGAAGACCTTTTAGAGGAAGATCCCAGGGCAGAGGATCCATCAGATGTTATAACTGTAACAAAGAAGGCCATATAGCCAGCAGATGTCTAGAAAAGGCCACAAGCTCAACAGGAGAAAGGAGAACAAATCTGGTCCAAGAACCTGATAATCAAAGTATGACAGGCTCTAATGCTTTTCAGAGTGTGAATGCTCCTGATAATTATGGATACCCAGAAAGTGGAGAGTCTCTAATGATGAGAAGAATAGTGACTACCATGAAGGTACCTGACAAAGAATCCCCTCAAAGAAAGTCTCTTTTCAGGACTATTTGCAAAGCAGGAGGTAAGGCATGTAAAGTTTTGATTGATTCTGGTTCTACTGAAAATTTTGTGTCTGAAGAAATGGTGACAAAGCTTAAGCTTAGGAGATTGCCTCACCCATCCCCATATAAAGTCTCATGGCTTACCCAAGGTCAGCAGACAACTGTAGAAGAGCAGGCTTGGGTAGAATTTCAGATTGGAGCATATAAGGATAAGTTGTTGTTTGACATTACCAAGATGGATGCTTGCAATCTTTTATTTGGTAGACCATGGCAGTATGATTTGAAGGCACAACATGATGGTATTAGAAACACCTATACAATCAATAAAGATGGTAAGGTTATAACGTTACTACCATTGATGGAGAAGGAGGAGAAATCTAAAGGAAAAGAGGTGAAGGTAATGTTGATGGAAGGTAAACAGTTCATGAAAGAAGTAGCAGCAGAAGGTGCAGTTGCATATGCCCTAATCCCATGTATGAGGGTGAATAAAGAACATCAGCAAGAAGTCAAGGAAGAGAAAAAGCAAAGGTTCATAGACCCAGCTATCCAAGAGCTATTGGATAAGTACAAAGGTATCATCTCAGAAGGAATGTCAAGATCCCTACCACCTGTCAGGGATATTAGTCACTGCATAGACTTAATTCCAGGGTCAACACTTCCAAACAAAGCAGCCTATAAGCTAACTCCAGAACAGAATGCAGAAGTAGCCAGACAAATTGAAGAATTATTGGATTCAGGTCTGATTGGGAAAAGTTTAAGTCCATGTGCAGTACCAGTTGTACTAGCACCAAAGAAGGAAGGTACTTGGAGGCTTTGCACAGATTCCAGAGCTATTAACAAGATCACAATCAGGTATAGGTTTCCAATCCCTAGGATAGAGGATTTACTTGACTGTTTGGGAGGTGCTAAGTATTTTACAAAAATAGATTTGAAGAGTGGATATCATCAGATCAGGATTAGGCCAGGAGATGAATGGAAAACAACATTCAAAACTAATGAAGGGTTATATGAGTGGAAGGTTATGCCTTTTGGTTTATCTAATGCACCTAGTACTTTTATGAGGTTGATGAATGAGGTTTTGAAAGAGTTCATTGGTAAGTTTGTCATAGTATATCTAGATGACATTATGATTTTCAGCAACACAAAAGAAGAACATCTCAGACACATAGATTTGGTTCTTAAGAGGTTACATGAAGAGCAGCTGATGATAAATTTAGACAAGTGTTTGTTCATGCAAGAGGAGATCACATATTTGGGTTTTGTCATTTCACAAGGAAAGTTACAAATGGATAAGGAGAAGGTAAGTGCCATATTGTCTTGGCCAACCCCAAAGACTATGAATGATGTCAGAAGTTTCCATGGGTTAGCAACCTTCTACAGGAAGTTTATCAGAGGGTTTAGTCATATTTGTGCACCCATGCTTGATACCATCAAAGGAGGACAGAAGTGCAGATTTGTTTGGACTCAAAGAGCAGATGATTCTTTTGAAACATTGAAGAAGAAGGTGGCACAGCAGCCAGTCCTTGCACTTCCAGACTTTAACAAAATCTTTTAGGTGGAATGTGATGCCAGTCACATGGCCATTGGAGCAGTACTCAGCCAAGAAGGTAGACCTATTGCATTTTTCAGTGAGAAGCTCAATGATGCTAAAAAGAGGTATTCCTCATATGATTTGGAAATGTATGCTTTAGTCCAGTCACTCAAGAAATGGAGGCATTACTTGATGCCAAAGGAATTCATAGTATTCACAGATAACCAGGCTCTGAGTTTCATAAACAGCCAGGAAAAGCTGAACCATAGACACATGAAATGGGTAGAAACCTTACAAGCTTTTACTTTTACATTGAAGCATAAGAAAGGAGTCAAGAATAAAGTTGCAGATGCTTTGAGCAGGAGAGTTCTAACAGTCAACCAGATTCAGTTAGAAAGTGTTGGCATTGATTCACTAAAGACCATGTATGAGACTGATGAAGATTTTGGGGAGATATATCATGTATGTACTTCTTTTGGGGAGAAATATCATGCTGAATTCTCTGAATTTTTGATTCAGGATGGATTGTTGTTCAAAGGTGGACAGTTATGTATTCCAAGGTGTTCTATGAGGTTAAACATCATTAAGGAGAAACATTGTGGAGCTATGGTAGGTCATTTTGGTCTAGATAAGACTCTTGATCTTGTCCGAAGACATTACTTTTGGCCTAAGTTACAATCAGATGTCAGAAAGTTTGTAGAGACATGTGTGATATGTCAGAAAGCTAAAGGCAGGTCGACTAATGCAGGTTTATATCAGCCCTTACCCATTCCTTCCAGACCATGGGAAAGCATAAGTATGGATTTTGTCTTGGGTTTACCAAGGACAAGGAAAGGGTTTGACAGTATTTTTGTTGTAGTGGATAGATTCAGTAAAATGACACATTTCTTGCCATGCAAAACCACTGCTGATGCTTCATACATTGCAGATTTGTTTTTCAGGGAGATTGTCAGAATCCATGGATTGCCATTGAGTATAGTGTCAGATAGGGATGTGAAGTTTATTGGTCACTTCTGGAGAACTCTTTGGAAGAAACTTGGAACAAATTTGTCTTTTTCCTCTGCATATCATCCTCAAACGGATGGACAGACTGAAGTAGTGAACCGTTCCTTAGGAAATTTGCTTAGATGTTTGACAAAACAACATGGAGAAAAGTGGGATAATATTCTATGTCAAGCTGAATTTTCCTATAATGATACTGTCAATAGGAGCACAGGGAAATCACCTTTCCAGATAGTTTATGGTATGCATCCAAGAGGAATTTTGGAATTGAGAGATCTACCTACCGTAGACCCTGTTAGTGCAGAAGGAGAAGCTTTTGCAGAAGCCATAAAAGAGGTTCATGATCAAGTCAAGACTCAACTGCAGAAAACCACCTTGAAGTATAAGGAATATGCTGATAAAAAGAAGAAGGATGTTCAGTTTGATGTTGGAGATTTGGTATGGGTTCATTTGAAGAAGGACAGACTTCCTAAGGGAAAGTATACTAAACTCATGCAGAGAAAAGTTGGACCATGTCAGATTTTGCACAAGCATGGACAGAATGCTTATGAGATACAACTCCCCCCTGATCTTGGTTTGTCCCCTATATTCAATGTATGTGATTTAACTCCATACAAGTCTTATCCAGATGCAGATCAGGAACTCCTACAGGATACAGTCAATGATAACATGCCCAAGCATGATCCTCCATAGTTGCAGAAGGTTTTGGACACCAGAGTGGTCAAACAGACCCGGAACAAATAGTACTTGGAGTATCTAGTCTCTTGGAAGGGAAAACCTAATTCTGAAGCAGTCTGGATGACTGAAGAGTAGATCCAAAAACATGGTGCAGATCTTCATACTCTCATCTCAAGTGGACTTGAGATTTCTTCTTCTGGGGAGTATGGTGCAGGAGCACCCCTACAAGACAGGATATAGGTTCATTGTCTGCATGACAGGACATTAGTCTATTTTTAGCATGTTTGACTTCATAATGTAATAAGGTCCATTGGACCAATGCATATGTATTAGATCAGCCTAGGAGAGTGTGCAGGCAGTTAGAGCTCGTGATCAGGTTGTCTGAGCTGTCTTCTCTCCCAGCCGCTTGGAAGCTCCCAGCCGCTGGGAATCGAGTTGGTAGTACTCGTAGGATATTGCTATAAATAACTCAGATCAGTTAGGGTTTAGGATCATGAACAGAGAGTAGGGAGAGAGTAGTAGTTATGTTATGTTGTACTGGTGATTGAGTGAGATCCAGAGATCAGTCCAGACATTGTGAAACATTGTTGTAGAAACAGGACATTTGTGTTTCATCTAAATAAGATCTCATCAATTGCATTATCTGGTTTATCAGCTGTTTATGTTTTGATTTCTGTTCTGATTACAGGTTAATGGATTCTTTCGACCCTTCCACCGGTTGATTCTGTGAATCGGTGGAATGGTCATGCATGTTAGTTTAGGTTGTATTTTAGTTTTCTGTTTATGCCTTTCATTGTGTGGGAGATTGATTGGTAGCATGCTGTGAATCAACCTAGCATCCTCATGTGCTAGGGTTTAGGAAGATAAACTGTTAAGTTTTGATCTGAAGGTGACCCGGCCCGATCATCATGTTTACTTTGTGAAATTGTGCGGTTCTGTGAGTTTGCATGCAGCCGACGGATATACAGGGATCTGCATGTGCTTTTCCAGACGGAGTGAATCGTATCGTCATCTGTGAGTATATCGCTATCCGGATCGGGTTATGAAGCTGATGAAGACTGTATGTTTCAAGTGCATCAGGATGATATAGGTTGGATATATGCTCAGTGTATATATCATCGTCAGGATCATCTTTCGTGTGTATTCATCATCTGCATATCGCTATCGCATGCAGGAGTGAAAGTTCACTTTTTGGCTAAGGACCGGAGAGGTCATCATCAGGTTATTGAAAAGATCACCGGATATTCATTATCATGTTGCAGAGGATATAAGTGTCTTATATCCTGTTGACATCATCATCAGGTGCAAGTGACGTCATCGTCACCAGGATATTGCGAATATCACCCAATGCAAGTTTATCCTGCTGTCGCTAAGTGTTTTGGCATTGGCGTAAGTCATCGGCATAAAGTTTGGTTATCATCATCAGGATGTTCCAATATGACCGGATAAGTCATATCCTGATGCTGTTGCTCGAGTAGTTGGATATTGAGGTGACGTAAGCATCGAAGGAAGGGTGCTTGAAGTTGTCGTCATCAGGATATATCGGAGGAACTAGATATTTTATATCCTGCTGATGAAGATGATGCTGAACATCATGATGATGAAGATGGAGTTTGGCGGTAAGATGAACAGTGAACATCAGGAGGATGTTTGCGCTTACCGAATGTGATGATGCTGCTGACAGGCGAAAGGCGAAAGGCGATAAGGAAATGAACAGTAGTTAGCAGGAGGATATTTCATGCCTCTTCGAAATATGATGATGCTATCTGTATTAGCAAGAAATATGATGATGATGATGAACCGATAGGTATTACACACTGCATGCCCAGGATTTTAACATGCTGGTTGTGTTAATGCTCCTCCTTCCCATTTGTAAGCTTCTGTTGCGTTCTACCTCTGCATCAGTTTTAGGGTTGTGAGATGTGAGGGAGATTAGGATATGTTATTATTTAATTTTATTTCATTTCCATTTTGAACATGACTTTTTGCTCTCTCCTTTTCTTTTAAGTTGCTTTTATTATTTTTCCCTTGGAGTGATTTTATGAGGGTCACTTTCATGAGATTGTGAATTTATTTTAGTAATGATTTTTGTATAACTTTTTAATTGGGTAGTGTATTAGGAATTCTAATGGGTTTAATTTTATTCCCTGGGGTTATTTTAGCGAGTGGGATTTAATTTATTTAATTCTAACCTTTAGTCTCTTAGAGGGGATTATTTTTAATTAGTATTGAGGAATCCTATTTATAATATTATTATTGTTGATTGATTTTGTTGAGTTGGGGTATAGTGGATTAAATTAATTCTTGGAGAATTTTACCTTATCATCTATTATTTTAATTGTTGAAAACATTTTATTAGTGGGCCTTAATTTAGGGTTTGTTTATTTAATAATTTTATTTGATTTTGTTTAATCAAGGATTAATTCTTATAACGTTACTTTGGTGAAATTCATGTTAATCTTTTTATTTAATTTTTTTTTGTAATTATGTTAGAAAGAGACCTTTTTAAAATAAATAATTCAAATGTTAAAAACATGTTATGCTGCCAAATTTTTCTGAGACTTAGGGAAATTAATTTAACTGAGAGTTCTTAACACTAGTTAACATTTATGTTACCTTGCAACCTTTATTTTAACGTAGTCGTATTTATTTAATCTATTTTTTGTGCTCTAGATTTAGGGTTAGATTTTGATTCCTATCAGAATCATGCCACTCACTTAGGAAACATAGGGTTCAGGTTCATTCGATCCTAACCCTAGTAGCAACGCTTCTCGCATCGCATAACCCCCTAGTTAGCTATCATTACGCAGGGGATTGCGTATGTAAATGCTCTACCCTGATATTAATTGACATGTTTACGCCTTATGCGTATTGCCATCAAGCACGCTGACGCATGCAAGGGGGTTTCTAGGGACATGTGGAAAAGTTTTGGATATTTTGTGTCATGACCACATGACAAATATGGACATGACATGTGTGTTACATGTCATGACCACATGTGAAATATGGGCATGACAAATGTGTCCCAATTAGACTTGGAAGTCTTTATTAGTTGTTCCCCATATGTCATGAACCTTATGAACCATTTGTCTACAGTATTAGCTTGGTGCTTTTGAACATTTAGGTTAGTTATTTCCTCTTCACTTATTAATGTAAGTGCAGTTGGCTTCTCTGTAGCTTGTAGGGTGGATGCCAAGCTATCTGGCTTCACCAATCCCTATATAAATTACTGTAACTAAGCATTTTTCTCTTTAAGTTTCTTCTTTCTGGCCTTAAGCTTTCTTATTTTGGCCACTACTGCCTCTATGCTCTCAATGTGATCTTGGATTTCCTATTCTGTGGTGACATGACCTAGGTCATACTATGTCACTTGAAATTCTTCTAGTCTAATATCTCCTTTGGCCTTATCTACTATAGGAAGAGCAACTTGATCCATCCTCAATCCTGTCTTTGGATCTCTCTTAATGGTGGAGACTATCCAAGCTCTTCATTTAGCTTTAGAGGAATCAAGAGTAGATAGAGACTTAAAATCAAAAGGTACCTGATGGTCTTTTGTTTTGCCTACTTTTGTTGAAATTAGGGACAATGCCTCTAATTGTGATCCTCCCCAATCTGGTTTGTCAATTTAAACATCTTGTGTTCCTTTATCTTGATCTTTCTCCTATTCATCACTAGGCTCTTGCACATTTTCTTGTTGTCCTATTTTGGCATTCAATTTTTCTTTCTCAGGTGCCTATTCTTCATGCCTTTGCTCTGGAGGAGGCTTACTATCTTGTCCACCATCCTGCCCCTATGGAACTTTGTCATTTTTAGGCTCCTAGCCTTTATTCTCTTGATCATCATGTTGATGCCCTTGTTCCTTCTTACCCCTCTTATCACCTTCAATGGCAAGTGGTGTAGATACCTTCTCCTATTCAGGTTTATCAATTAAAATTTCCTACTGTGCCATTTGTTCATGTGCACTCTTATCTTCAAGGATCTCTAGGTGAGATTCATTTGAATGAGCTCCTTTATTTCCAAGATTCACTTCCATAGGACTACTTTCTTGCTATTCTCAGATATCTTTAATAGCCTTTTCCTTTTCACTGCTTTCCTTCTAAGGCACATAAGTCAAGTCAACTATCGTCAAGTTGGTCACCTCTTCAATTAGGGTATTTAGGGGTCCCATATGCACCTCTACTTCAAGGGACTCCTCTCTTCTTATTCTTTCATCATGTGATTCTACTGTTGCTTTAACTTTATCTACAACTTCTATATGTTGCAGCATGAGTCCAATAAGATGATTTGTGATATCCTTTACCACTTCATCCTCAGTCAAATCAATGGTTTAACTTAGTGGAAGGGCCTTTATGGCTTCTTCCCCTTGAGCTTGGCTCTTAGCTTCTTGTGTCATCTCCCTCTTTACTTTAACTATTGTCTCCATAGGAATGTCATGCTGTAATTCTTTAACTATACTTACAGATGGATCACCTGATCCTTATGCTGCTGCTAGTGGTGTAACAACCCCTCTCATGTGAGGACTTTGATATCTTATTTGCCTAGGCACCTTAACCCCTATAGTAAATCATCTTTTCTCTTCCTTTTAAGTGTCTAAATGGGCACTTGATCTTCTCCATCATCATCTCCTCCCTCTGCAACATTCCCAACTAGACTTACATCTTAGTCTTTTGAAGTCTCCCCTTGGGTTATGGATATTTTGGGTGCATATATTGGAATAGATTTAAGCACTAGTCCTGTTGGGGGTGACAATGGTTAGTACACTAAGGATACTCCTTTAGAAGTAACCTCCTCTACTATTTCAGATGAACTAGGTGCAAACAATTTTGTCCCTAGGATCTATCTTTTGTGTACAAGGAAATCATCGTATCCATGTTCTTCTCTCTCCTTTCTCTTCCCCTTTTTGTCACTTGTGATTGCCACACCTTTCCCTCTGAGTTCATTAACACTTTGGGCAACCTAATTCTTTGTTTTGGCCATAAATTTGGCAGTGAGGGAATCAATTGAAGTCTCCTCTTTCTGTGTTAGGTCTAGGTTAGAAATGGTGTCATTATATATCTTTTGCTCTTCATATTCTGGATCCATCAGATTATCATCATCTTTTCTGATTTGTGGGGGCACTTCAGGATACCCTAGTGTTCTCATCTAGTCTAGGGTTAGTCTCTGATATCCTCTTCTTCTTACTTCATGTTCATTATCACAGTCTGCCCAGTAGTCCTCAAGGTGGACACTATGCTTATACTTCTTGTTAAATATTTGTTCAATCCTATGGTAAGGATCATAGTCTCTGGCTAGAGGAAATAATTTTAGGTTTAAAGATTTTAACTCTGCCTCTTCCTTTCTTGCATTCTTTATGGCTCCTACTATGAACTAGTTTACATCAATAGGAAATTTCCTATATTGTTTTCCCTCCTTTACCTTCGACATTTCAAATGTAGGCAACTATTACCTCATCATTTTGATTAGTACCACCTTATCTGTAGGGTACCTTGGTAACATATATAGTTTCCCACTAAAACCTTCCATCTAGATGTATGAGTAGGTTTTGGCCTGGATGAACCAAGAGCCATATCCACTGATAGAGTTTGTAGCACCAATTGAAAATTGTTTGGTCCTGTCCCCTTCCATGAGGCAGACTAAGGGCATCAAGAAAGCATCATTAACAATTTTGTAATGTTGCACCGAAAGTCTTCTCTCCATCTGGGGATAGTGTTACCAGGGAGTTTTCTCTTTGGGAAACCTTCCAATCCTTCCTATAGTTTGTAAGGCATTAAATGTGCCTTTTACTGTACAGCCATATACCAAGTAGGATGTCATCTTGGAGATCATCCCCTTGCCTTCTTTCCACTTAACCATCTATTCATGGATAGTATTACTAATAATCTTGGCCCATTGGACCTTTGCTTGATCTTCTTCATATTCAACAACCATCCTTATTAACCTAAACATCCATGGCTCAAAGGTTCCACAATTCACCAATCCATTCATCTGGCTAAGCATAAACATTATGTATTGTACTTCCTCATTAAAATCAAATTTGTATAAGTGTTGTACCATTTTGGTAGCTACCCTAGCTATGCTATCTACACTTCTCCATCCTTGGTATATAACTTTTCTGCAATTCTTGTTGTTGGTCTCAAACTCTTTGGCCAATGCATCCAAGTCTGGCACATACATATGATGAGAAATAGGCAAATGGAACACCTTGGCGATACCATCCACAGATAAATTTGCATAGAGCCTCATCTGTTTCTCTATTTTCCTTGTGTTAATGCCATAGTGCAATGCAGATTCTACTAAAAGGTCAAAATCCTCTGTAGAGTAGGGAAAACCAGTGGCATGAAATAGACTAGATGCCACTATATTATTCAATATGGCATCATCTTCTCTAGCATCAATTTGAGCTTTGAATGCTTTGATGTTCATGTTCCCACAATGAGTATCCTTAGAGAATCCCAACTTGTTATATATGTTGCATGTTCTAGGAAACATCACTAGCTTAAACTCTACATTTTGCTTGTCCATGCATGGATGCGACATTTTATCCTGCAATTTGAATATACCAGTCTCAAATAACAACACCACTTGTTTATCTAAGGTTAGTACACTACTGATTTACACACCCTAAAATGGTAATATGTCTGAATCTTACTCATTGAAATTATACCATGCATAAGGTATAATAATTTTCACTATGTACAGTTTACCATTTCTTTAACTAATTATGATACGGTCTTATGAACATAACTGGAGGGATAGGGTGTTATACATACCTATATACGCTTCCTTAACCTGTTGTGTTTGTGATGATGTCTGAATAGAATCTCTGGATGAGGAATCCTTCTACAATTTTGTTCTCTTCGCTTGGCTCTGGTTCACAATAAGCTCTCATAGCAGAAATTAGGGCTCTCAGAATGCAATTGTGTCTATTATGCAGAAAGAAATCCCTTTTTACCTTAAATAATTAGGGCTTATTAATTGTCTCAATGCAATATGACAGTCAAATTAGCAAGATTACATAGGATTATCCAAGGTGTCCATTGGCACGCATTCAAATTTAAATGCCAATGACCCATCACACTATATTAAATGCAAAATGCATGAGTATAAGGAAGTGGATATCCTGCTAAGGAATATCTATGTGGATATTCAGATATAAACATCTAGATGATGTCATCATGTGTCAGGTCAACCTCTGTTGACCAAGGAATTATCATCGGGTTAAGGTCAGGATATTATAAACTTGTAATATTATCTGGTCATAAGATCTAGATGACGTCAGTAGGAAGAAAGTCTCTCATCATGGTATAATAAGGTGATGTCATAGGGATGGGATACTAAGTTAAGATCTGGATAATATGAATGTGAAATATCTGCATGGCTTAATGTCTAGGTGATGTTAGCACATGGTGCTGTTTACATTGCGTTGGGATAGGATGTTGTCATTAGGACAAGGATTTTTAAAAAAAGATTTGGATAGTATATAATATCCTAATGATGTAAGCAAGTTTATCATTCTTCATTAAGTTGAGATGACATGATGTCATCTAGATTAGGATGTGAAAATAAGGTTTGGATATTACAACAATAATATCCATGCACTTTAATATCTGGGTGATGTCATCATGTTTGGGATTCTGTGTAAAACCAAGATGATGTGATGTCATCAGGACAAGGATATTAATGGAGATGGTGCAGGAGCACCTACCTAACAGCTGGTCTTGATAAGGCAGTTAGTAGTTTAGGTCCTGTTTGTGTTTCCAAGAAGGTCTGTTAGACCAATTGCATGTAATAAGGTCATGCTGATCATGATAAGATCATGCTGACCAGGCTTTTGCTATTTTTAGCTAGTTAGTTATAACAGCTGTCATGATGTATGTTCGGTGGGATCTCCCAGCCGCTTGGAGAGTTCCCAGCCGCTTGGAGTCGGGTCAGTAGTACTCGTAGGCAAATCTTTATAAGCATGAGATCGGTTGATTGGAGATCATCGATCGGCAGTGTAGTGTTGCATCCAGCAGAGGAGTTGAGTGTTCTGTGTGAGGAACATCATATTGTATTACATCTTTGAATCAATAAAGATCCTGTTTCGTTTTCTGTTGATCTCCTTTGTATAATCGATCTGCTGGTTTGCGTGGCTGCATGGATTTCCTGATCCATTCCACCGGTTGATCTGTCTGATCGGTGGAATGGTAATGTACAGTAGGTTAGATTGTAGTTTGTTTTCTGTTTACATGCAGGTGTGCAGGATCGCGGTCGACAGATGCTGAGAAGCCTAGCATCCTCATGTGCTAGGTCAAGTTGATAAACTGGAGTTGGAAGATCACCCTGAGGTTGGATCGGGTCATCCCTGGTGGATCGGCGAAGGGAAATTTCGCTAAGTGAAGAAGTTCGTGAAGACGGCATCATCAGGATATCTTGGTGAATATCCTGCAGACAGTTCGGACATCGTCATCCGGATAAGTGGAGAAGATCGGCATGATGTTGTCGATTGCATGAAGTGTGAGTTCGTCGGGGTGATCGTCAGCAGGAGGAGCCGAGGAGTGTATCGGCATCAGGATCATCATATCGGGAGTGCCAAACATCCGCATATCGTGAGTAGATGCGGGAGAGAAAGTTCAGGTTTTTCGGCTAAGTGTTGAGAAGGTCATCAGGATATTGGGTGACGTCATCGTCATCAGGATATGACGTCATCGTCATCAGGATATTGAGATATCCCCCCCTATGCGAGTTTATCCTGCCGTCGTTAAGTGTTAAGGTATCGGCGGAAGTCCGTGGCAGGAAGTTGTGTTAACATCATCATCAGGAGGTTTCGAAGAGAACCGGATAATTTATCTCATGATGCTGTTGCTTGTATCGTCAGGCAGTGGAGCATCAAAGGCAGGGTGCTGAAGGTGAACGCCATCAGGATATTTGGAGCAACCGGATGTTGAATATCCTGCTGACGAAGGAAGTGTTGCATATCATGATGCCGAAGGAGTTCGGAGCCCGATGAACAGTGCAACCGGAGGATGTGTTCGCCCGCTGAACCTCATGATGATGATGTTGGAAGGAAAGCGGAGGAGATGAACAGTAGTCGGCAGGCGGATGTTTGCGATCGTCCGAAACATGATGATGCTGACAAAGTAAAGAGAAATATGATGATGCAGTTGTTGGTTTTAGGGAATATGATGATGATGGCGAAGATGATGATGAGGTTGGTCTGCTGACATTCATGCTATATGCGAATGTTATAGTGTGGATGCCTCTGCATCATAGTGGTATCAGAGCTCAGCAAAAGGTCTGGGCTGTTGTGTGTTGATTCTGTCACCGAAAGGGCAGAGGTAGAGATAGAGTTGAGTTGTGTGTTGTGAGAGGTTGACAAAATGCCTCCTAAGGGTAGTGGTACTGCAAGGGAATTGCAGGAAATGAAGGAGAAACATGCTAGAGAGATGAGGAAGATGAAGGAGCTTGCTGAAGCACTTCAAGCCAGGCTGACAGCCCTGGAAAAGAACAAAAAGAGGGAAGTGGAAGACAGTGAGTCTGAAGAAGATGCAGATACTGTTGAAGAGTATGAAGAGGTAGCTGAAGATCTGGATGCTGAAGACCAGAGACTGGCAAAACTGTTAAAGGCAGTGCAGAGTGAAAAACCTAAGGTAAAGGTTGATGTTTCCAAGTATACTGGAAGCTTGAATGAAGATGAGTTGTTGGATTGGATTGCTGCACTTGATAATCACTTTGAATGTGAAGATGTTGCTGAGGATCAGAAGGTAAAAATTGCAAAGACCAAGTTAGGAGGTCATGCTTTGGTATGGTGGGATTATGTACAATCTGAGAGAAGGAAACAAGGGAAGTCTAAGATCACTTCATGGGATAAGATGGTAGCAAGGATAAAGGGGAAATTCTTGCCAAGGGATTATGAAATCCAGATGTTTAAGAAGCTGCAATTTTTAAAGCAGAAAGACAGGGATGTGAAATCATATACTGAGGAATTTTATCTGTTGAGTATGAGATCTGGTCATCATGAGAATGAGGTAGAAAAGGTGGCTAGGTACTTGGCAGGTTTGAGGTTTAACATACAGGATGAGTTAGTGTTAGCTAACCCTAAGAATGTGGAGGATTGTTATCAAATGGCAATCAGGATTGAAGAAAAGCTGAATAGAGGACATGATAAGTCCATGAGAGGAAGAGGAAACAATAGGGGAAGAGGAGCAGCCCCTGCACAAAAGCAAACCAATGAGGTTCAAGAAGACACTGGTAAAGGACAGGGACAGTCTGATTTCAGAGGTGGATGGAAAGGTAATAGAGGAAGATTTGGAGGTGGTAGAGGTTCTACTACATTTTCAGGAAAGTGTTACACCTGTGGAGAGTTTGGTCATCCATCTTTCAAATGTCCAGAAAACAAAGGTTCATCATCCAGAAATGTTAGAACAAGTGACAAGAGAGTACAACTGGTGCAAGAAGAGAAAGAAGAAAGTGCACAGAGTTCAAACAGAGAACCTGATAATGTTGGATATCCAGAGAGTGGAGAATCACTGATGTTAAGGAGAATTAGTTTGCAGGCATCAAGGGATCTGATGCAAAGGAGAGCTCTCTTCAAAACCACATGCAAGAGCAAAGGTAAGGTATGTAAAGTTGTCATTGATACTGGTTCAACAGACAACATGGTATCTCAGGAAATGGTGGATAAACTGAAGCTGGAAAGGATTCCACATCCACACCCTTACAAGGCATCTTGGGTGAGTGATAGGCAATCACTTTTTGTCTCTGAGCAGGCATATGTGGATTTCCAGATTGGACCATATCAGGATAGAATTTTGTGTGATATATTGCCTATGGAATGTTGTCACCTACTGTTGGGTAGACCATGGCAATTTGACAGAAGGGTACTGTATGATGGGTATGCTAATACCTACACCATCCAGAAGGATGGGAAGATTATTAAGTTGATGCCATTGCAGGCAAAAGCTGCAGTACAGAAGGCAGCTCAAATCATTTTGATGGCAAAGAAGGAGTTTGTGCAGATGCCTAGAGGAACAGGCATGAAGGCAGTTCAGGACACTGCAGAGAAAGGAGTTGTTACAGACAACAAGCTAAAGAAAGTTTCAGTTGTGACTGACAGAGGTCAGCAGTAGGTTCAGAAACAGGGGTGCAAACAGCCACCAGTTCAGAAGAATGACAAGGATGTTGTCATAGTTGGGACTATTGCTTGTCCTATGAAGATTGAAAGAAAGGTACAGTTGAACACCACAGAGGCAGTTCAGCCAGAGGTTCTGGTCAGGCAACCTGACAAACACAATGTATGTGAGAAGAAGGCCTACATCAACAGGCATGAGGATTTACTTGCCAGAAAGCAAGTTACAGTTCAGATGACTTGGAGCAGCCAAGAGACAGCAGCAGATAAAGCTGGAGCAGGTCAACAGATTGACAAAGCAAGGTGTACAGGTGGAAGACTTCCACAGACTAAACTCATGGGACATGAGTTCTTTTCTTTTGGGGAGTATGGTGCAGGAGCACCTACCTGACAGCTGGTCTTGATAAGGCAGTTAGTAGTTTAGGTCCTGTTTGTGTTTCCAAGAAGGTCTGTTAGACCAATTGCATGTAATAAGGTCATGCTGATCATGATAAGATCATGCTGACCAGGCTTTTGCTATTTTTAGCTAGTTAGTTATAACAGCTGTCATGATGTATGTTCGGTGGGATCTCCCAGCCGCTTGGAGAGTTCCCAGCCGCTTGGAGTCGGGTCAGTAGTACTCGTAGGCAAATCTTTATAAGCATGAGATCAGTTGATTGGAGATCATCGATCGGCAGTGTAGTGTTGCATCCAGCAGAGGAGTTGAGTGTTCTGTGTGAGGAACATCATATTGTATTGCATCTTTGAATCAATAAAGATCCTGTTTCGTTTTCTGTTGATCTCCTTTGTATAATCGATCTGCTGGTTTGCGTGGCTGCATGGATTTCCTGATCCATTCCACCGGTTGATCTGTCTGATCGGTGGAATGGTAATGTATAGTAGGTTAGATTGTAGTTTGTTTTCTGTTTACATGCAGGTGTGCAGGATCGCGGTCGACAGATGCTGAGAAGCCTAGCATCCTCATGTGCTAGGTCAAGTTGATAAACTGGAGTTGGAAGATCACCCTGAGGTTGGATCAGGTCATCCCTGGTGGATCGGCGAAGGGAAATTTCGCTAAGTGAAGAAGTTCGTGAAGACGGCATCATCAGGATATCTTGGTGAATATCCTGCAGACAGTTCGGACATCGTCATCCGGATAAGTGGAGAAGATCGGCATGATGTTGTTGATTGCATGAAGTGTGAGTTCGTCGGGGTGATCGTCAGCAGGAGGAGCCGAGGAGTGTATCGGCATCAGGATCATCATATCGGGAGTGCCAAACATCCGTATATTGTGAGTAGATGCGGGAGAGAAAGTTCGGGTTTTTCGGCTAAGTGTTGAGAAGGTCATCAGGATATTGGGTGACGTCATCGTCATCAGGATATGACGTCATCGTCATCAGGATATTGAGATATCCCCCCCTATGCGAGTTTATCCTGCCGTCGTTAAGTGTTAAGGTATCGGCGGAAGTCCGTGGCAGGAAGTTGTGTTAACATCATCATCAGGAGGTTTCGAAGAGAACCGGATAATTTATCTCATGATGCTGTTGCTTGTATCGTCGGGCAGTGGAGCATCAAAGGCAGGGTGCTGAAGGTGAACGTCATCAGGATATTTGGAGCAACCAGATGTTGAATATCCTGCTGACGAAGGAAGTGTTGCATATCATGATGCCGAAGGAGTTCGGAGCCCGATGAACAGTGCAACCGGAGGATGTGTTCGCCCGCTGAACCTCATGATGATGATGTTGGAAGGAAAGCGGAGGAGATGAACAGTAGTCGGCAGGCGGATGTTTGCGATCGTCCGAAACATGATGATGCTGACAAAGTAAAGAGAAATATGATGATGCAGTTGTTGGTTTTAGGGAATATGATGATGATGGCGAAGATGATGATGAGGTTGGTCTGCTGACATTCATGCTATATGCGAATGTTATAGTGTGGATGCCTCTGCATCATAGTGGTATCAGAGCTCAGCAAAAGGTCTGGGCTGTTGTGTGTTGATTCTGTCACCGAAAGGGCAGAGGTAGAGATAGAGTTGAGTTGTGTGTTGTGAGAGGTTGACAAAATGCCTCCTAAGGGTAGTGGTACTGCAAGGGAATTGCAGGAAATGAAGGAGAAACATGCTAGACTTCCACAGACTAAACTAATAGGCATATTTAAGTAAGGTGTTCCATTATCTAGGATTCTTTTCAATGAGTTTCTTAATAATATTCAATAAATTCTTATTTGTTGATTGTGCTAGGCCATTATGTTGAGGATAATAGTTAGATGAAAAATTCAAAATCATCCCAGGGTTAAATGCCCAACTAGATAATTTGAGGAATGAAAAAGCTGGTCCATTATAACAAACAAGAGCGTAAGGAACCCCGTACCTAGTTATGATGTTGCTTTTGAGGAATTTGATCACATCCTCTAAGGTACAAGATTTGTTTCTAATGGCTTCAGTCCATCTAGTGCAATAATTTGTAATTGACAATACATACATGTGTGCTAAGGAAGATGGAGGATTGATGGGACTGATAAAGCCATGCCCCATTGTGCAAATGGGTGCATCTCAATGACAGGTTACAGAGGTTGTGTTGCATATCTTTCTTTACTTGATTTTGTTTGACAAGTGTGAAAGAATTTGATGTGATTGGTTGTGTCTTTAAACATGGTTGGATAGTAATATCATGCTCTCAGGATAGCATGAGTGGTGGCCGAGTGAGATCCATGAGTTGTGCCAAATTTTTCATGCAATTTAGTGAGGACCTTGGCAGCTTCTGGCTTGTCTAGACACCTAAGGTATATCCCTTCATAATTTCTTTTGAAGAGGATCCATCCTTTGATCATATATTTTTGTGCTTTGATCCTTAGAGCTCTTCACTAAGATGCATGCATGTTAAGTGGACATCTCCTGGTGATCAGGATATGCTCGATATTAGAGTACCACTCCTCACATTCTTTTGTACTTACTGCATATTGTTGGCTTATCAGGTTTGGATCAATTCCAACAATCATTTATCTAAGGGCTTATCCCCTAACTAGATTCATTGGAGTTATATCCATGTCATATTCTTGAAGCATAGTTATCCACTTGGCTCTCTTTTCTCCAGGCTCACTTTGCATCAAGAGCATCTTGACAGCTGCATTAGGTACAACAACAATTACCTTGCTTCTCAAGATGTGCTATATAAATTTCTTCACTGCTCTTACTAAGGCAAGGGCTTACCTTTTGATATCCATATATCTAAGCTCAACATCTCTAAATGGAGAACTCATAAAGGCGGTGGACTTTTCTTCTTTTGCTTCACTCCTCTGCATCAAGACTGTTGCACATGTATCTTTTGAAGAAAATGAGTAGATATAAAAATCTTTAGTATAATCTAGGCTAATCAAGATAGATGCATCTACTATGGCCTTCTTGATATCCTCAAATGCAGCCTTTGCTTTAGGTGCCCATTCAATTTTGGCATCTTTTTTGAGCATGGCATTGATTGGCCTTACGATTTCTATGAATCCAGTAATGAACTTCCTTACAAAATTGATCTTACCAAAGTAAGATTTTAATTCCTTTTTACTTCTTGACAGTTGTAACTTCATGATGGAATCAACTCTAGAAGGATTGATGGTTATCCTATTTTCTGATATGATGTGACCAAGCAACTTACCTATGGTCACCCCAAATATACACTTCTTTAGGTTAAGGGAGATACCATAATGTTCACACTTTTTAAGTACCTTCCTAAGGTCTTCTATATGGTCTCCTCTTTTCTTTGAGAAGGCAATCAGGTCATCCATGTATATAACTATGCACTAGCCAACCAAGCCTCTGAATGCTATGTCCATTGCACATTGGAATGTGGCCCCAACATTGATCAGATCAAATGGCATATGCCTATAGGCAAATATCCCCCATTTGGTGGTGAATGTTGTCTTTGGTCTATCTATCTTATCCACCATCACCTGATTGTATCTTAAGAAACCATCCAGGAATGAGATCATATGTGCTCCATTTACCATTTGTAGAACCTTATCAAGAGAAGGAAAAGGATAATTATCCTTTTCTAATGCTCTATTCTAATTCTTGAAGTCCACACACAAACGTATGTCCCGATTATTTTCTCTAACTAGAACTAGATTGGCTACCCACGTTGAGTTCCTAACAGGGAATATAATCCTAGCAGCAAGGAGCTTCTTGACTTCTTCAAAGATAAGGGGTTCCAGCAAAGCATTGACTTGCTTATGCTTCTACCTGAATGGTTTGGCATCTGGCTTTAGTGTGATAGTATGAGTGATAATGGATGTATCATATGTTTTTAGTTCATCATATGTCTAGGCAATGACATGGATAAAGTCCTTCAGGGCTAAAGCTATCCCTACCTTTTCTTCCTCTATGCAGACTTTCCCTATTAGGACATTTCTTGTGGCATTACCCTATCCTATATTGATAGGTGAATACTCTCCTCCATCTGTCTTGGGGAGATATTTTGTTTTATCATGTTGTCTAGGTCGAAAGCTCTTTCAAGCTCAATCATACATTTGGGAATTTTGTTGCCTGGAAAGTCCATGATTTCTTCTTCTTCCCATACACGATCTTCCAAGTTCTTCTCATCTAATATCTGTGCTTCAAATATATCCCTATTTGCAATGAAATCCAAGATATGTTGGTCATCATCAAACACTTGAAATTGGTGACATTATCAGGTATGTAGGGTATTGATACCAATTCTATTGAAAATCTCTTCATCCCAAAAATGGATAAAGGTTCTAATGTACTGGCAGCCTCTGCTAGTGCATCAGCTCTATGATTTTGTGTTAGGAATTGTATACAGAAGATATCAATTAAATGCAAATAAAGATTAAATAGAGGAATACAAAATACATAGAAATAATAACAGTGAGAGATAATTTTTAGCATGGTTCACCGAAAATTAGGTTACATCCACCAATAGAGAGTCCAATATTATTATCCATCAAATCAAACCAATTACAACCAACAATCCTTGCAACTCAATAACACTACAAATGCTACAATACAATATCAATGAAAACCCTAACCCTTAGCCCTTTTTATCAAGACTTATGTCAGTTACAAAATAGGGTTTTTTTATGTCGGCCAATAGAAAAAATAACTCCTGACGCTTTTATAAAATAATAGGCAATTTTTGCTTTGGGGGTGCTGCTCGCAACAATCCCCACTAGGGGCGTTGCCCCCAGACCCCCACCATGGGATCTGCCCCCAGGCCCTGCAAGAGGGGCTTTTCCCCTCCACACTCCCCCATTAAATAATTTGGGGGGAAACCACACTAATAAAAGTGGAGAAAATTTAACCTCCGAGTTTGATTAGGCTCCATATAACAACATTTTGTTCCCTAGGAACGTGCATGATGTTGAAAGCATCAAAGTCTTCTATCAAATCCCAAACTCTGTGTCTATAATTTGATAGTTTCTTCTAATTATATGCATATATATTCCTAACTTATTTTACTACTAATTTTGAGTCTCCATAGACATGTAGAATCTTGACTTGTTGCTTGAGAGAAAACATCAACCCATGAATCAGGGCTTCATATTCAACCACAATATTAGTGCAAGGGAATTACAGTCTGTATGCTACTAAAAATGACTTTTATTGTGGATTTATCAAGTCAGCACCAACACCAGCTCCTTGTTTTGATTTAGAGCCATCAAATCTTAGAATCCAGGGCTTATCTTCAGTTAAGGGATTATTAGGACCTTCTCTTTTCTTCTTAGCTCTTGCAGTTGTACCTAAAGATATCCATTTCAACTTTTAAAATTCTCCTTTTACCACTTATGGATGTTCTGGTGATAATAGAACATCTTCCTTTAGTTTCTTCTTACTTTCCTGAACATCCTCATGCTGAGTATCTTCACTTTTCATTATTTCAATGTAGTCTTATTTGTTATCAGGGTGTACTACAATTTCTTTTCTTACCTCTCCAAAAATATTCTTAGTCTGAGATATCTTATTTCATGAGCATTTTTGTTCTTCCTTATTCAATATATGTAAAAAAAAAGCATAGGTCATCTTTGAATGTGGTGCTTCATCAAGTCTGCACCATCCTTCAATCAGTGGATGAGGTGGAGGAATTCCTTGTAGAACATGTTTCTGAATTTGTTTCGACATGAATTCTTCAAACTTAGTCAGATGACTCATTTTGTCTTCATCTGATAGTTCATAGTCAGACTCAATGAGAGAATAAGTCCTAGGAGTGATAACATTTTTCTTATCATCAGTATGTATATCATCATATAACAAGATTTATTCTGGGTTAGGCATCAAGCCATCTCCTAAGTACATATCTAGCTCATGTTCTTCAGTATCTGAAAGAAACAATGAAGAATCAGTATCATCATAATCAGATATTTCACTAACATCGATCGGAGATGATCTGGTTTCGCTACATATTTTCTCCAATTCAATCATATCCATACATGCTTCACAGTCCTTTTTTGAATGTGATTCATCATTTAATCTACACCATCCGAATATCAAGATATCTTTCAAGGATATCCCATTCAACAAGCACTTCTACATTTCTTTGGATAAATAGTTTTCAAATTCAATAAAATGATCAACTTCCTTCTCATTAGTGGAACTATAATTAGATTCCATGATCTACCTTTCAATATGGATATTACTATCTTCATGTATGTGCATATTACACATCAGGACTTGTTCAATTTTAATAGTCTAAGGTCTTATTGCATAAACCCCTAGTTCAACATCCACATACAGTATCTCATTGGGGTGATTATATTCATTGATCATGTGTTTCATCCTAGTTTCAGCTTCTATCCTGAGTTGGTTGGGAATTCCTTTCCATGGTAACCACATATGACTGAAATTTGTGGCTATGTAACCATTTAGTGTCTTGGACAAATCTTTGATGAGTAGCATTCCATAAGTATTAGGTATATCCACTACTTGGATGTCAATGTAGTATTGCACCCTTGGGTCTGATGCAAGATGCATGTGTATATGAGTTAACTCTCCTACTGCACTCACCTTTGTTTTGTCAAGTTGTGTTACTTTCTTGAGGGATTTGGCTGGATATAGACCTAAAGCATTACAAATGGACAAAGGCATCACATTTGTTGAGGCTCCTAGATCTACTAGATAGTTATGTAAATTCTTACAAAATATCCTCAACGTGAGCAAGAATGGGGGTGATTCAGATTTATCCCTGTATAGAGTCATTTGTGATGTTTCAGCAACATGGACAGTAGCTTGCACTTTAGATTGGACATTACTATTTCTAGGTGCAAGTTCTCTAGCCATGATGTGATTAGGGTTATGACCAAGATTATCATCTTTAGGTGTAGGTTCATCTAATTACTTCAAGAAAGCTTTCTTGATGACTGGGGTCTTTAGCAGTTCTGATAAAGATAGGCTAATTTTTATCTTCTTCATTTCTTCAACCAAATAGGTAACAAGTTTATCTAACTTAGGCAACTGGGTAATAGCTTTTGTCACTGTGTTTTGTGGTGTGAAATACTGAGTATTCACCTTGGGAGGTCTAAGGTTATTACTGGCTTTGGGATTTGGTGGTGTGTTGAAGTTGTTAGGAGGGATAGATGTGGTCAAAGGACCAATTGGTTTGTTTGCATTACTCCTGAGGTTGTAATTATGTCTAACCTAATATTATTATTGATAAGCATGAACCTCTTCAAGTTCTTTTTCAGGCTCATTTTCATTCTCAAAAGGGAAAACATAGTTTGACACAAAGGCTAAAGTTGACTCTTCACATGCCAAAGTATAATTTTCATGTGTTGAGGTCATCTGATGACTATCAGAACTTTTAAGTACTAAGGCAGACTCATGTTCTAAAGGAATGATTTCATTGCCTTCAGGATAAGGTGGATCTCCTACAGTATTTGTCACTTTAACCTAGGATATGTTGGCTGCAATTTTAAATTGAGGGAAATCAAGCTCAACATGTGCATTGGTATTATGCATCCTACACCAATTTGTAAGTGCATCTTCTGCTAGATTTACCCTAGTAGTCTGCTTAGGTTTGGCAGGA
Source organism: Cunninghamia lanceolata (assembly GCA_027924645.1). NCBI lineage: Eukaryota > Viridiplantae > Streptophyta > Pinopsida > Cupressales > Cupressaceae > Cunninghamia > Cunninghamia lanceolata. Next base: position 2,384,731 of record BSBN01000165.1, on the reverse strand, counting down.
GGTTGACTGTCCAATGGTGAAGGTAATGAGCCATTGTTGGGCCGAGTGTTCTACACTCTAGGTGGCCTAAGGGAATTGTTATTATTGTTGAAATTTCTATCGTTGTTATACCCCCTATCAGGATATCTAGACCTATCATTGTTGTTCCCATATCCTCTATTAGGATATCCTCTATTCTAATTTTGGTTCAGCTATGAGTAAAAGTTTTGACTCCACATGTGTGTGATCTCAGTAGTTAATTTTCTCAATTGTGCAGATGTCTCTTTAATATCCTCCTTTTCTTCCTGCACTTTGGCAACTACATTATCTTATTGAGGTTTGAAGAACGAACTACTATTGCTATTATTTTGTGTAGCATACTGCGGTATATGTCTAGGGTGAGGCATGATTTGGCCATTGACCCAAGGAGGCATGGTGCTAAGTGGAGGTACCTGCAAGGGACTGAGCATTATAGTTGGGGGTATCATGGATCCATTAACTTGTGGTTGATTAGGATATACAAGATATCCTGAGTTAGGAATAAAGCTTGGTGTTAGCTATTGATTGACCTTAATGGCTTCCCTGCCAGAGTAGTGATTGCAGGATGTGTCCTCCTAATGAACATGGATGTTAAATGATCTAAGGCTAAGTAGTAAATTGACCTAGCTACCTCATCACCTACATTATAAGAGCAACTAACTTGGAATACATTTTCTAGAACCTAGCATTAAAGTTGGAGATTAACTCTCCCTCAACTCTCTTTATTGTGGCAAACATGTGATATGTCATGGCAGGATCCACCAGTATTTTGAATCTCCCTAAGAAAGCTTTCTCCAGAGCATCCCAAGTAGCTATGGAAGACTGAGAAAGACTGATGTACCAGTTGTACGCTTCTTCTCCCAGTGAGTAAGGGAACAACCTACACAAGACATCCTCATACTCTATTCGAGCCCTGAAACATACTTCTTTGGAAGTTCAGATATGATCTTCTGCATTCTGATAAGGATGATACTTCCAACAAATTTTGTCTGGATTCTTGGGCAAAGGATGATATGCTACAAAGAGCAGTGGTGATTCAACTATGAAGGAAGACATTGTAGGTGGTACCAAAGGTATTAGAGGCACTATTGAAGATACTGGAGTTGTCACAATAGATACTACTAGAGATACTAGAGAACTCAGACTAGGACTATGATGGATATTTGTTATATGGGGTCTAAGTTCAAAAATTGACAATTCCTCCAACGATCCTGTGGATCTCGACCTAGTATTAGGTATGTGAGCCAATGCTTCAAAACTCTAGGGAACTTTGAGGTATCTTGACACAATTTTTGCAAAGATATGTATATTTACTCTTCTGGAGGGGATATCTATAACCAAATGTCCAAAGAAACATGATATTAATAGGATATTTGCAGACAATGTAAATATTGACTTAGATCTATGAAATCTAGACAACTGACTATAAAGGTTGGAGTAGTTAACCACAAGACTAAGATATTTGCAAACAAATTCCTTAAATTATGAAAGATAGATGGAATCTTTGTACAAATACTCAAGATTCAATGTATTCTTAAAAATTTTGAAAATGCTTTCACCTTGAATGTGAGAAATGATGTCTAGACAACAAATCCTTGAGTTGAATTGCTCGGGCCCTCCTTCTAGCGTCAATTTATGTTGATCATGTTAGTAGTCACAATAACATAGATAAAGAATTCACATAACAAAACTTTATCACCTTGAAAAGTATGATCAATTCAGGATGAATTGATAACTCCAAGGCTACATTAGTCAGGTCTTGACCTTCTGATAATCTCTCAATTAGTTTGATGTGAATTGTTGTTTTCCATTAGAGGGCCTTACGTTTCTACTTTGGATTTTTGTCCTGATATCCAGACATTACTCTATTTCACCTCCTTTCTGTAAATTCCTAACAAAAGATGTTAAATCCTACTATATTTAACCATATCATGTAGATATTTATGATAAGTTTGATCGATTCTTCTTCATATCACTTCTGTTAAGTTGATTTATGATTATTTTGATTAGTTCTTCTATAATTATCTTCTATTCATTTAAACTGAACTGATCTCTTCTTAATTTCACTTCTGCACTATAAACTTATTCAAATGATGTGCCTATAAGCAAGTATTTCCATGGTCCTTATCATTATTTATATTTATTTGCATAATATTTTCTATTTTGTATGCATTTTATTTGAATATGCTTAAGATCTTTATGTATTTACATGTATCAACATATTCTGTGTTCTGCTTTCCATTTATCTGTGCATTTGCAGTTATAATAGTGATTCTAATGAAATTTAAAGAAATAGAACTAAAGATTTCTAAATTTACTGAAATAAATTGAATCTTCAGTCATTGATCCATATATATCCTTGATACTATCATGAAGAGAAGGAAACTCAAACCATATTTTCACTAAGTCATTCCACAACTAGATATGATTGATGCTAACTTCAAAGGAAACGGATGAAGACAACATGCATAGACTGAGATGCACTCCAAGGGATGTAGCAAATCAAAGTAACATGTCCAAAATTCATCCATAGATTACTCAAAGTTTATGATTATTTGTAATCACAGGTCTTCATCTTCAATAAGTATGCAAAAGAGTACATATTTATAATTGACTTCAAGAATTGGTCATGACATTCAACAATCCAATCTCAATTAAGTTTCAAGTATCTACAACTGAGGTTCTATATCCTTTTATAGGACAAGGATGAAAATCAGATATAAAAGATCCTACAATCAAAATTTATCTATTACAATCAACATTTCATATTGCCTTGACCAAGTCAAAATACAAAATATGTGGCACAAGTTGCCAGTTGGCAACTATCTGGTGAGATACAGCTAGCAACCTAAAATATTCTAAGACCATTGACTTAGTTAACTAGGCTACAAGTGACAAAAAGACAAAAACATCCTAAATGATATATGTTGCAATATCCTCCTTATTCAGATGTGCCCTCTTTATGTTCTATCTTCCCTGTGTCTAGCTTTTTACAATTATAATATGCTTGAATGAAAATATCCACTTGGAATTCACTAATTGTCATGGCTCTCAACTTAGCATACTTTAATGATTTTATATATTCCTCTAAAGGTCCCAACAAAGATGTCCTGCTATCTACTTCTTTGCCATATGTCTTTACTTTTATATTCAACACAAACATCTCATCCAAAATGTCTTCAGTAAAGAGCTCCAAGAGATCTTTTGTCACTTCCTTAATTTGTCTTTGAATATTTGGATAGCCTCATCCGTTTCTGGGACTGCTTCCTATGTTATTGTATCTTCTAACAATTCTTCCAATATCTTCATTTCTTGAGATAATAAATCATGGATCTTGGTTTGAGTATCTCTTACTTTAATCATGTTGGCCTTCAATACCTTTGATTCATACTTCATCTCAGTCACCCAGGTATCCACAAGTGGCAGAGTTACACTGGCGACAATTTTATTTTAAAACAACTCTCCATCTGTCATCTATTTGGCTCTTTTGAGCCTTACCATTGCATAGTTACACTTTTGTATTTTCTGAGTGACTTCACTCTTTGAAGAATTAATATCATTTTTTATATTGGATATGTGTCTCAATTAGACTTGGAAGTCTTTATTAGGTGTTCCCCAGACATCATGAACCTTATGAACCATTTGTCCATAGTATTAGCTTGGTGCTTTTGGGCATCCATGTTAGCTATTTCCTCTTCAATTATTAATGTAAGTGCAGCTGGCTTCTCTGTAGCTTGTAGGGTGGATGCCAAGCTATCTGGCTTCACCAATCCCTATATAAACTATTGCAACTAAGCATTTTTCTCTTTAAGTTCCTTCTTTCTGGCCTTAATCTTTCTTATTTTGGCCACTACTGCCTCTGTGCTCTCGATATGTTCTTAGATTTCGTGTTCTGTGGTCACATGACCTAGATCATACTATGTCACGTAAAATTCTTCTGGCCTGATCTATCCTTTGGCCTTATGTACTATAGGAACATCAACTTGAGTCCTCCTCTTTCCTGTCTTTGGATATCTCTTAATGGTGGAGACTATCCTAGCTCTATGTTTAGCTTTAGAGGAATCAAGAGTAAACAGAGACTTGAAATCAAAAGGTACTTGATGGTCTTTTGTTTGGCCTACTTCTAATGAAATCAAGGACAATGCCTCTGATTGTGATCCTCCCTGATCTGGTTGCTCAATTTGAGCATCTTGTATTCCTTTATCTTGATCATCACCAGGCTCTTGCATATTTTCTTGTTTTCCTGTCTTGGCATTTAAACTTTCTTTCTCAAGTACCTATTCTTCCTGCCTTTGCTCTAGAGGAGGCTAACTATCTTTTTTGCTATCCTATCCCTATGGAACTTTGTCATTTTTATGCTCCTAGCCTTTATTCTCTTGATCAACATGTTGATGCCCTTGTTCCTCCTTATCCATCTTATCCCCTTTAGTTGCAAGTGGTACAGATACCTTCTCCTATTTAGGTTTATCAATCAAAACCTTTTGTTGTGCCATTTGTTCATGTGCACTCTTATCTTTAGGGATCTCTAAGTGAGCTTCATCTAAATGAGCTCCTAATTTCTAACATTCACTTCCATAGGACTACTTTCTTACTATTCTTGGCTATCTTTAATAGCCTCTTCCTTTTCAGTGCTTTCCTTCTCAGGTACATAAGTCAAGTCGACTATCACTGGGTTAGTCACCTCTTTACTTAGGGTGTTTAGGGGTCCCATATGCACCTCTACTTCAAGGGACTCCTCTCTTCTTATTCTTTCATCATGTGATTCTACTACTACTTCACCTTTATCTACAACTTCTATATGTTGTAGCATGAGTCCAATAAGATGATTTGTGATATCCTTTACCACTTAGTCCTTACTCAAATCAATGGTTGGACTTAGTGGAAGGGCCTTTGTGGCTTCTTCCCCTTGGGCTTGGCTCTTCGCTTCTTGTACCATCTCACTCTTTATTTTAACTATTGTATCCTCATGCATGTCATGTTGTAATTATTTAACTATACTTATAGATGGATCACCTGATCCTGATGCTACTACTGGTGGTGTAATAGCCCCTCTCATGTGAGGACTTTGATATCTTCTCTACCTGGACACCTTGAACCCCTATAGTACATCATCTTTTCTCTTCCTTTTAAGTGTCCCAATGGGTACTTGATCTTCTTCTTCATCATCTCCTCCCTCTGTAGCAGTCCCAACTTGACTTACATCCTGGTCTTTTGAAGTCTCCCCTTGGATTATGGATATTTAGGGTGCAGATATTGGAATAGATTTAAGCACTAGTCCTATAGGGGGTGGAAATGGTTGGTACAGTAGGGATACTCCTTCAGAAGTAACCTCCTCTATTGTTTTAGATGAGCTAGGCTCAAGCAATTTTGTCCCTAGGATCTATCTTTTGTGTATAGGAAATCATTGTATCCCTTTTCTTCTCTCTACTTTCTCTTGCCCTTTTTGCTACTTGTGATTGCTACATGTTTCCCTATAATCTCATTAACCCTTTGAGCAACTCAATTCTTTGTTCTAGCCATAAATTTGGTAGTGAGCACATCAATTGAAGTCTCCTCTTTTTGTGTTAGGTTTGGGGTAGAAATGGTGTCATTATATATCTTTTTCTCTTCTATTCTAGATCCATGAGATTATCATCATATTTTCTGATTTGTGGGGGCACTTCAGGCTGCCCTATTGTTCTCATCTAGTCTAGGGTTAGTCTCTTATATTCTCTTCTTCTTACTTAATGTTCATCATCACAGCCTGCCCAGTAGTCCTCAAGGTGGACACTATGCTTATACTTCTTGTTAAATCTTTGTTTAATCCTATGGTAAGGATCATAGTCTCTAGTCAAACGAAATAATTTTAAATTCAAAGCTTTTAACTCTACATTTTCCTTTCTTGCATTCTCTATGGCTCCTACTATGAACTAGTTTACATCAATAGGAAATTTCCTATATGGCTTTCCCTCCTTTACGTTCAACATTTCAAATGTAGGTAGTTGCTGCCTCATCATTTCCATTAGTACCACTGTTCCAACTAAAAACCTTCCATCTAGATGTATGAGTAGGTTTTGGCCTAGATGAACCAAGAGCCATATCTACTGATAACTTTTGTAGAACCAACTGAAAATCATTCTATCTTGTCCCCTTCCATGAGGCAGACTAAGTGCATCAAGAAAGCATCATTAACAATTTTGTAATGTTGTATTGAAAGTCTTCTCTCCAACTAGGGATAGTGTTCCCATGGAGTTTTCTCATTGGGAAACCTTCCAATCCTTCCTATAGTTTGTAGGCCATTAAATGTGCCTTTTGTTGCATAGGCATATACCAAGTAGGATGTCATCCTGAAGATCATCCCCTTGCCTTCTTTCCACTTAACCATCTATTCATGAATAGTACCACTGATAATCTTATCCAATTGGACCTTTTCTTGATCTTCTTCATATTCAACAACCATCCTTATTAACTTGAACATCCAGGGCTCAAAGGTTCCACAATTCACCAATCCGTTTAGATTGGGATATTAACTTAAGATCGAGATGTTAACTAATATCTTGACGTTTGACGTTTAGCTCCCCAAGCCTTCTAAACTTGACATCTAGATACTAATATGCACTAGGATATTAAGTTAATAGCTAGATGGCATGAACCACAAATATCTGGACATCCTTTTGACTGAACTTTAACCGATCATAACTTTCTAGTTTTAAATAATTTCAAGGTGCTTCAAAAAGCAAACCTACTTAAATTTTCATCCTCTTTCATTTGGTAGGATCTATTATGTGAAATTCAAAGTTTGAAAAATTGACCTCTATTCTAAGGTCTAGATATGCACAAGATAACATCCTATCGTGCATTTGATATTGATTATTTTACCATACCGCTGGAAAGCAAAGGACAAACAAGCCAAACACAAGTAGGTCCCTATTTTGTTGAGGCAAAATGGGGTGTGTTGTGTAACCACCAACAATCCTCAATGGCTCAAGTTGAATTTACAACATAATTCACAAAAAATAATTAGTCAAGTTTGGATGTAACACTATCAGTATCCCAATGAATCTATTTCATTTTAAATTCATCTATAATCATATTTCTCAAATTTTAGATCTTTTCAATAACTCTTCTACTTTAACTGAAACCAAAATTAGATCCCATAGAAGTACTTTGTTAATCAATAAAATTCTTAGAACTATAAGTATATTTTCGCATGAAATAGATCATGAATTTATACTTGAGAAGTTAATACTGTAAGTGTATACACTAAATCTCCTATCAAATTGATGTAGGAATTTCTAGAGATCATAACTTTTGACTCGGATGTGGGTTTTCTACGATATTTTACGGGTGGATGTGTTATGAGGTGGAAAGTGGTTTCGCAACGCTAGTGGGTTGGACCTCGTCTTGGCACTTTTTCAAGGCTTGAAACTTTCATCTTGGCCCTCAAAATAGCAATTTAGTGTTTTCTTCTAGATTTTTAAAAAGTTGCTTTTGTAATAAATCAAAACTCATGTTTTGAATTTAGAATATTAGTTGGCATTTCATCCTACCTTAGTTTTAGGAAGCTTTTGGGAAAAAATAAGATTTTCAAGATATGATTGTAAAATTACCTAAAATGGCAAAATCTGACAATTGTCGAAATCTGCCAAAAAAGGTAATTTTTTGATTTTTTTGTTTTTCTTGGATATAAGAGAGTTTTCTCTCATTGTAGCAGCAGAGTTGATGAATAGATGTTGTTGTATGTTCCAGTCTTCAAATCTTTGGCTCTCACATGATTAATGACAAAATTGTATTGAGTGTATGTTGTGTGCTGCATCACAAATAATCCTTAAAATTTGGTTATTCATGTGTAACCTTATCTTTAATACAAATATTTCAATCTTTTAGGTGTCACTTCAACATAAAATATACAAATGTATTATAATGTGATCACATAGCACTTACCTAGTGAATGACCTGCATATTCCATACTATATGTTCACTCATCATTTAGTACCATATACTAAAAATACATTCAAAGATGAGTCATGGATTCTGGACCACATGAATATCCTCTTTTCATATACCAAATGTAATTGAATAGCAATAAATACATCAATGTTTATATAATTTTTTAGTCATTAGAATAACATATTAGGAGAAGTCTAAATCTAATAAGGGTTCAAATGTAAATTGGTTTGTTATTGTCAATATGGTGTTTATAATACCTAACCTAGATCTTAGACCTATACAAAACATTTACAAGGTTATGGGGTTTGATCAAGTCCAATAACAAAGTACAATAAAATAAATATGGTCAAATAAAGAATCTTAAGAAAAATAGAACAACAAACAAAATATTACTAGCTAATTTTTTTTCTTAAATTTGTATATAATACGTTTATACTAATATAATTGTCATTGAACTTCCATACCAAAAGAAAAATTAGAGGTTGTCTCTCTCCCTATAAAAATTTGACATGTCCCCATGGCAGATGTTAAGATAATATATTTGGTTACATAAAGCATTGTTTATTTCCACTTAAACAACACCATGTTATCCAAATTTTAAGATGTGAAAATGATCTTGGGACCAGTGGGTTATGGGCCCACAATGTAACCTATGTTAAAAATAAAGTATAAATTTTCAACTATATATAACCCTTGGTCTATTATTTCTTTCATGATTATTCTAGGATACCTTAGTGTTATTATATATATATACGTATATATATATATAGACATATATATACGTACGTATATATATGTCTATACGTATACACATGTGTACACGTGTATATATATACGTATATATGTATATATATATGTACATCTATATATATCTATATATATGTATATACATCTATATATGAACTGCTCCTTGTAGTGTGGTTGCACAACACGCCCCATTTTGCCTTAACAAAATAGGGACCCAACTCTTTTGGCTTTCTTCCTACTTTTTTTGCTTTGGGTGGTATGGTAAAAAGTTAAGTATTAGATGCAGTGATAGGATATCACCATGTGCATGCATAGGCCTATGCAGGAATTTCAGGGTGATCCAAAAGGCAAACCTACTTAGAATAGGATATCACCATGTGCATGCATAGGCCTCATAAGAGATAAGTTAAGTGCCAAAGTTAGATTCTACTATCATGAACCACACCGAGTGAAAGAGTGCAAAATTTTAAGTAGGTTTGCCTTTTGGATCACCCTGAAATTCCTTAAGGATAGAAAGTTATGTTCAGTCAAAGTTTATTCAAACGAGTAACCCAGAGGGATCATCACATTCCTTAATATCCCTGATGTTCACTTATATCTCATATATATGTTTTAATACAAGAAAATCCAATATCCACATATTTGTTAATATGCAGATGTCAAATTTAAACTCGAGAGAGCACTTACCCATCAAGAACCCGCACACATTCCTGGAGGGTGATATTTTTTTAATATCCTTGATATTCACTAATGTGAGGGCTCACCTCAAACATAGCGTAAATACTCGATATCAGCATAATCCTTAATATCCATCATGTTATCTAAGATCCCCAATCTTTGTTAATATGACAATGATGTCATCTTAACCCGATATAAAGAAGACCCGATATGATGATGACGCCATCATATTCTCAACATCAAGAGGGGTCATCTATTTCTCAAATATCCTAAATATTTGTTAATATCCCAATCCAATACAAAGTAAAGGAAAACCTTAATATCCTGCACATTATCTAAGATCCCTAAACTTTGCTAATGTGACGATGACGTCACTTACCCTCCAGTCTGAAATATTAATAAAGGATGCTGACGTCATCCTGATCTTCAAATAAGAGGGGATGTTTCATATACTTAAAAACCCTGATATTTCTTAATATCCCCATATCCACTTTTAGGACGTATAACACAGATCTTTATGAACCAATAGGCTGCTGCCACGTGGCATGTTGACTTAATCATAGCAACACCCTCATATTATCATGATTCTTAAACAAAGGCAAAATGACCCAACTTTGGTCAATAGTCAACGCTTGGTCGGTGTCATGATGACATCATAATCTTTTGCAAGTCATGTTCCTAATATCCCTGATATCTGTGAATGTGCCTACCCACATTAAATGCTTTCTAATAGTGGGTGAACCACCAAAATTTTAAATAATCATGAACCACCTGTTAACATCTCTGATGCTTAGGTGTTGATCAATGGATATCAACAAATTGGCATTAATCACACCCTAATTCACCAATGTTTTTGATTAAAAATGAGGATTTGAGTCCATTTTGAATTTATCACATATTCAAGCAAAGGTTACAGATTTAATATGTGATTAAGGTGACATTACAACAATCTGTGAAAGTGACGGAATAGGGTGCAGATTCAAATGGAAAATGAAGGAGAGTAATTGCAAGGTGAATGTGTATAGCCAGATATCAACTGAATAGTAAAAAGGTAGCGAATATCAGGATCTAATGGCATTCTGCATGAATAGGTTAGATGTAGAATTTCTAAAACCTATGTGTATACAACTTGAGGGAATAGCATTCAAATATGGCTAGATAAATGACACACATCTAGGGAACACTGATCTAGATGCATGGACCACAAGGTTAGAACAAGGGAGCGGACAACCCCTGCTCATCTACTCCATGCCAGGGTTTAGTTCCATTTAAGTACAATATAACTCCTCTGCTCTACTGTTTACACTTCCGCACTTATCTCTTCATATTCACAACACACACACTCTTTCACAACTTCATTACATACTTTTATACAATTCATCAACCTTGGAATGTACATCAAGGTCAGTATTACATTCATCAACCGTTGGATCAATCTCCAAGGTCAGCATTACAAACATACATAAAATAGGTTTGGACCTAATACAAATTTAACTAAGGAAAAGATGTAAGAATGTATGCGGATCATGCCACGCATTAGCTGGAATTCAAACACAATCCTCCACACCACGAAACACTTCTACAATCTTCAATGCATCTCCGCAAATAATAAATTCAGCTAGGTCAGCCAATATTGATGATAGCACTAGGTCTACATGAACATTCTTCATTCACGATCCAATTTTCTCTTTGGAGACCAATCTATAAGTAGGAACATGATCAGGAGACATCCACAAGCACATTGTAATCACCAAGAACAACTGCACAATCTCTAACAACTCTATCAAGGAGATTCTTCAAATTGGAGCACAAGAACAACATTTTCAGCCATTGCCAAGAGTAAAAGATAGCTTGTGGACCACCAAATCATGAACCATTACACTTGAAGGCAATTAACATCATCATAGACTTAGTTCTAGAACCGCATACCAAAATACTTCAATGTGGAGGAATATAGAGAAAAACACTTTCTCCCTGTTACCACCAAACATAGAGAAAAAGTAGTTTTCACACTAGTAAACACAACTTACTCAAATCTTCATTCCGGAGGCTCAATCTTGGAATATAACATCTTCAGACAGGCTTCTAAGTAACTTCCAATCCACAGGCAAAGATATTCATTCTACAGGAAATGCAAAACATTCTTTTGGACTATTCTTCTACATGTAATGCACTATTTCTACTGCAATTCATTATTTTTACCAGATGAGCTAATTTTCTCAATATCCTCAACATCTACAAGCAAGTAACAAAATGAGGGCATAGTTGACACCAATGATAGCATAGATATGTTGACATCAATGATAACACCGATTAGCCACGTACTTGCAATTTTGTTAGGTCCCAAATTAGCAGATAGTAAACCCTAAAGGTTTGCCACTTCTTATGATCAGATTTAATGTGAGACTTGGCCAACAAAGATAGGAGATTGTTTGCACTTGTATCCCCTGCACTTTAGGTTCTACCACACCTAGGGGGTATCCCTCATTTACAACAAAATATTTATCTTTGACTAACTCAAGCAGAATGCTCTCAACTATGCACCAAGATTTGTTGGATAAACCCTAGACTGACAATGTTCTTGGATTATCACACTGGTTAAATCTAAGAACATGCAACTCCTAGACCCTACTCTTAAAATTCCTCAAGTTTACTAATGATAAAATATTTTTTTGTTTTATGATTGGATGAAAGACTTGGGTTTTGACTTATAAACTCAATACAAACTCTGACCGGTGCTTATCCCAGGGTATGGAGTCAAACTGACATATATGTGTGACTGCTTCTCATAAACTCAACTAACATTCAGGTTTCATGGGGTTAGATTGGTATTTGCCTTACAAACACCACCCAAGACAGAGAATTTAGTTAACTCTACTTACATACATCCCTCCTACAATACATTCTTCCCCATACTTAACCCAGAACATTTAATCTATTCCTTGAATAGAAGTAGAAGATTAAGCATGCAATATAGTAAACCTATATTCTAGAATCTTAAATAACCCTTAGTTATCTAATTCAGAAGAAGAGATGCACACAACCATGGAGACAGTTAAATATAGAACACATGCATACAACGTTTTTCATTTATATCAACATGAAACTAAATAAGATTTATGTAGAAATACACTCAACACATAACTCATAGACTTATAGAGCAAGAAATGAAGCAACCTAGCAAAACCTCTATTTTATTTACTCCTCAAAACTTCTAAAATCTTTCCCACAAAATGAAAGCCCAGCAGTTCACTTATAGGCTCAAAACATGTTGCCCTAAAATTTACTGCCATATGGAGGTAGGTGAGATATTTCCTTACATTTCAATTTTACCTCCAAAAATACATTTGGGAATAAAATATTTTACAATTAAAAGAGGAGAAGATTTAATAATAAATAAAACATGTTTGTATTTCCCCTTTTAAAATTTCTTTTTTTTTTACCCATTCCCAAATCTAAATGACAACTGAAGACTTCAATCCCCTGCACTGATACAAAATGAACTCTCGACCCCCTTCCTCAACTCTACGATAGCATTCAGCTCAGAAGAAAGATTGCAGCAGCGTCCACTTCAAATTTTTGCCCAACTCTGTCATTTATGGGTCATTTCATTCAATACTGGGCATTTTTCATCATTCCGACAGCGAAAAAATGTTGTAAACAAGCCAAAAACCTTCGCCAATACTATAAGAATGATCGTAGGGCAATTTTGCAACACAAGATAGCAAATTTAGGTAAAAAATGACCTCCAAAAACTGGCTGGAAGTGGGAAAACGTGATTAGCATCTTCAAACTGCAACAAAATCAACTAGAGCTGCTCAAAACTAGTCAAAATCTCCTCAATGGCGAAGGGAATGCATCCATAAGCTCTTGTAGATGAGAAAGGAGGGCAGAAAATGCCCTGCGATGGGCATTTTGCACCATCATAGGGGGCCCTTTTTTGCATAGCAAGAGGGTTGCAATGGTGCGAAATGCATCATTGCACTTTCTTTTTCTCCTTATAAACTTTTCAAAAGTTTTAATAAACCTTTCCTTTAATATTTGACCATGTTTCATCACGTTCAAACCTTTTAAAATGCCATTTTAATATTCTATTTTGAAATTTGCATTTTAAACTTTAGTACTTAGGCTAAATTTTAATTTCTCCTGCCAGGGACATGGCGCTTTTTCACTGCAAGCAAACCAGGCATCTGATGACCATGAAAATTTGCACAGGGGCATCATTAATTATTTCAAGAAACCCATTTCCTCAAAATCTGCCTCGCTAACCAAATTCAGGGATCTCCTTTGTAAACTGACCCACTAGATAAGTTTGCCGCAATCAAATTTCATTAAAATGCCACATCAAATGGTCTCTGATTTTGATGAAATTGGAACTGGAGATGTTTGAGACCAAATCAAGAAATGGGTCGCCCTCAGAATTATGAAATTTGTAACTTCCCGGAATGCCAAATTTAGCCCGGTCGCAGTCAGAAAATAATTAAATACCCCATCAAAACTTGTCCGGGGAGCATGAAACTGAACATGCATGTTACCATATCTGTCAAAAAACATCCTACCAAATGGATTTACAATATTATGCCTGAGTTACAAGATTTTAATTGATGAAGGTGGCCTCCGAGGTAGGTTGTGCAACATGTCGACCAAGCCTTTGTCGACACCTCGAAAGGGTATAGACACTTCAAATTTGCAAAATTTGAATGTGTCAATAGTGGCTCTTGGTCAAGGATGCATGTCTCTTGCAAGCATAGAGAGATTCTAGTTATCCCTAGGATGTAGACCAACTGTCAAATCCATTGGGCTGCTGAGTCAATGCTCTGACCTACATTAGAATAACATCTTCAAACTTGATTTGGGTGGCCCCGGGTCCCCAAAAATGAAGAACCAATATTTCCCTCTACCAAATGTCATGTTTTTATTATACTATTCCAAGTTCAATCTGATAACAATATATCCATTGGTACAATCATGAAAGCATATCATCCTTGTGCCCCTTTCATCATGTTGTTGTTGATCCATGTTGACAAAAACTAAAAGATCCACATAGATATTATCTCTTTGCATATGTGGATTATAGTTGTGTATCAGTAAAAACATATTGTCCTAGAGCAAACCATCTAAATTATTCAAGGACATGCTATCAACATTGGATTCATGTTCAAATTCTTCCATACCTTGATACCTGCTCTTATATGCTAACCCAAATGATGTATCTAGCACAAATTCCTGAAGGATAGCCTCCAAATGATTCTATACTAACTCCTCAACCTGTTCATGAATAACTAAATGCTCAGCCAGAGCCAAATCACTTATATACCTAGGTTTCATATGTGAACACAATAGCAGTGGTCGATTCACTAAGTGCATACTTAGCTACTTCATCTTCATCTATGGCTTCACAAGGCTCTTCCTTTGCTTGCTCAACTTCCCTGTATTCGTCCTTTGGAATAAATAGAGATCTAAAGCATAACTCCCTTTGTTGCCTTTAATGATCTAGCTGGTTGAAACATCCCTTGACCTATTGTAAATGTTGTCTTGCTTGACTAGCTAGCATCTTTGCCCTCCTAGCTCTCTGCAACCATCCATTTTCCATCTCATCATCCTGATATGAAGTTTCTGCCATTTTTGTTATATTTATGTGAGTATCCTATTCATTCAAAACTGAAACTTCTATCTCTTCCTCATATACACCATCTTGGATAGCTGGGATATACTCACTAATGAATGCATCATACATGATATCCATGTATTTTTCTGATTCTTTAACAACCACATTGCTGCAAGATACATCTTCACATATATCTTTTATTTCATCATGTATGCAATCTGCATCTGCATATCTCTCTTCTAAAGGCTGACCATAACCTTCATCTTTATCATTGCAGGACGTGCCTTCATTTTCTACAACGAATTCTTCATCCTCATGTGTTATAGCATAACTACTCTCTGCATAATCACCTCTGGTCCCTTCCATAATCCCATCCAATCAAATATCTAATCAAGATTTTTAGGCTTCAAATCTTCTAGCAAAGTACTCAGACTTGATTCATATGCTTCACAAAATAAATCAACACACAAGGAATCCTCAGGTCTGCAACATTCTGGGATTTCCAACAAGGTCTTCATGAATCATGCATACAGGGTATAGGGTGATTCCCCCTTTTGTCTCTTCAAGTCAAACAATGATTGAACAAAGAACATAGGATCAGCAATACTTGCAACTTGTTCACTAATGACTTGAAACTCCTCATGTTCTACTGGAGCAGCAGAAACACATTCATTTTGAAAATTATTTTAAAAACTTGTAGTCATGTATCCTATTGGCATTCCATACTTCTGATTATTTTCAATGTCCATGGAAAATTTATAGGCCTAATGCAATGTGGTAGGCTCTTTATCCCTCAGCAAATAACTCATTTCTTCATAAAATGCTCCTAGATAGACCACCAGGCATAATGCATCATTTGGTCTCATGTATTTAGGTATGTCCTTCATTGCCTTTGAAAATCTCAGGTTGAATGTAGGGACCAACTCGTCCTTTTCTCTCTAGATGTTCATAAACGTATTGATCACAGAACTTGGGTCAATTCTATCACTAAACTGCTCCATGAATGCTGCCACAAACTCACCCCAAGAATAAATAGAGCCAACCGGTAGATAAGAGAACCAATCTCTTGCATCTTCTTTCAAAGACTGAACAAATAGCTTGATGACAACATCCTCAAAATCAAGCTCATAGTCGCCCAACACATCAACAAACTCTTGCAGATGCCTACTTGCTCATTCAGACCTACTACCACTAAACTTTGGTATTTTATTTCTAATTTTAGGTGGGACATGATTTGGGAAACCAAAGATATTGTAGAAATTTATGGCCTTATACCTTTCACTGCTGAAATTTCTTTGACGACATGACAGGGGCAGCACACTATGCATTGTTACGTTTGGGTCCACACAAGGATTCACAGGTCAGTAATACATTTTCTTACACCTTTTACAAGCCTCACATTAACTTTGCAATCAGAGGGCAACTCAAACTCCTTTTACAACAATGATCTTAAGCCTTTACAATGCAAATTTCTATTTCAACTTGCTTAAGATCCTCTAAATGAGTTTCTTTAAAAATATTGCATATTTCACTTCCTAATAGAGGCTACAATCTAGTGATATAGAAATATACAAACCTATCACTACTATTTCCCTTCCTTAGTGCTTAATTTCACTCAATAGGGAATCAAAATTTTTCCCGACTTTCTAATATGGTTTTCACACACAAGCCTATCCTTCTTGAAAACTAAAATATGATAAATACTAGGATATGTTGCAGCTGCTAATCCTTCTTCTTGACTAAAAATATGCTGATCTGGAACTTTTTTACATCCTTTATCAGGCTCTTTGTATGCAGAGTCGCCACCTCTTTTGTAGAGGAATGAGTCTTATGAAGCTAAAAACTCCTTACAACCTTTCTTTCATTTTGGGTTCCCCTCAATAGCAGAGTCACATGAAACCTCTTCAAAATATGCTACAACTAAACTTGTCCAAGTCTGAAACCCTCTTAAAATCTGAAACAAATATCCAGGCTCCTAATTTTCTAGACTCTTTTCATGTTGGAAACAAGGTAGATAACTGAGAGGGGGGTGTGAATCATTTATCTCTATTATCTTAAATTTATCTTCTTTTATAATTTGTGCAACATCAAAACATACAAGCATAAATAATCATGAGAACAGAAATAAAGTCAACACACATAACACAAGGATTTCTATGTGGAAAACCCTGTTAAGGGAAAAACCACGGGGTGACTAACCCAAGATTGTATTCTCTATTAAAAGAGTAAGAAGTACAAAATGACACTTGCCAATTAGGGCTCACTGCCTGAGCACACTGCCTACAAGAGACTCACTATCTACATAACTTATAGAAGGTAACCAGGTGTTTGAACTAATGAGAGGCATCTACAAATGCTAGAGTTCAGTTCTGGTTAGGCACAATATACTGATATGATGCACTTCATTCTTCCTCTACTCTAGTGATGTTGCTCTGTCACATACTGGTCCTGTATTGCTGCTTTGTCACTTATCTCTGCCTTTCTTCATACTTTATATTATCATCTTTGTACATACACACACCTTCATACTGGAATCCATCTGGTATATATATCCACACCAAGGATTTCAACAACTTTCTAGTTGGCAACTAGAATACTCAAGATATGTACAGATTACTGATTTGTTAGCTGAATCCATGCTTTTTTTGTGATGCGTATCAAAAACATAGGCATTGAAGTCATCAATCTGTCAGCCAACATTGTATGATATCTCAAATAGCTTGATCAACATCAATTACTCATTTGGATTGAAGTCTGATACTCTGCCGGTCAGTTTTTCCTCAGTCTGCTCTACCTGTCTAGAACACAACACTTAGATGCTCATATCTTTTCCATGATTCATCACTGGAGGCTCAATCTCTGGAATATAGAAGTCATGATACTCCTCTTGACTTGTCCAAGTCTACAACTTGCTGGGTTACACTATCTGAGTGATCTAGACCTAATTGTCAGACCTTGTTGCATGCTCTGTTCTTGTTCACCGGACCAAAACAATCTTCAATCTGACTTCTGGTAAAGGCATACTATGTGTTGCAGATGTGTGGGATAGACTTTATTGCCATCAATGAAAACACTCATGAAGCCACACAGTGTCTTTTGCCAACATTTCATGGATATGGCATTGTTCCCCAGCAGAGTCATAGGTTTGTTGGGTCCCAAATCAATAGATAGTAACCCTAAAGGTTTTCCACTTCTTATGATCTCATTTAATGTGAGACTTGGCCAACAAAGATGGGAGATTGTTTTCACTTGTCTCCCCTAGACTTTAGGTTTTGACACACCTAGGGGGTATCTCTCATTCATAACAAAAGATTTATCTTTGACTAACTCTAGCAGAATGCTATCAACTATGCACCAAGATTTGTTGGATAAACCCTAGACTGACAATGTTCTTGGATTATCACACTGGTTAAAGCTAAGAGCATGCAACTCCTAGACCCTACTCCTAAAATTCCTAAAGTTTACTAATGATAAAATGTCTATTTTTGTTATATGATTGGATGAAAGACTTGGGTTTTGACTTATAAACTCAATACAAACTCTGACCGGTGCTTATCTCAGGGCATGGAGTCAAACTGACATATATGTGTGACTACTTCTCATAAACTCAACTGACATTCAGGTTTCATGGGGTTAGATTGGTATTTGCCTTACAAACACCACCCAAGATAGAGTATTCAATTTACTCTAATACATACATCCCTACTACAATACATTCTTCCCCATACTTAACCCAGAACATTTAATCTATTCCTTGAATAGAAGTAGAAGATTAAGTATGCAATATAGTAAACCTATATTCTAGAATCTTAAATAACCCTTAGTTATCTGATTCAGAAGAAGAGATGCACACAACCATGGAGATAGTTAACAAAACACATGCATATAGTATTTTCATTTATATCAACAAGAAACTAAGTAAGATTTATGTAGAAATACATTCAACACATAATTCAGACTTACAGAGCAAGAAATGAAGCAACCCAACAAAACCTATATTTTATTTATGTTGGTAAGAGACACTGATATGTATTAAACTTGAGTGTTGTCATTGATGGAAACAAGGCAAAGATCATTCATCACAATGGTAAAGACATATTACTTCAAAAGACAATCCTAATTCGGCAATAAGGTACAAGCATTTTGGTCCAGAAGCCCTAAACTGGCTAAGTATGGAAAATGTTCAGGTATGAGACAGAAAAAGGATCAGTACTCCTTCACAAGATAAGAAGTGAATATGTAGTTCAGGTATGATATTCATAGATACCTATTTCTCTTATATTCCAATAATCAAGTCATGACTTCCGCCGGAAGTCATCTAATAAAAAGGCTAAGTCCAGGTCAGCAGAAGTAAGACAAAAATAGTGAATAGTGCAGAATGAAGTGGTCCATATTCCTCCGCATTAGCATGTTTTGTTCTACTGTTCTAAAGTAAGATAGAGATAGGTCATGACTATCAGAATCTAGGTTTGTAGCTCTGGAAGTATAGCAGATCTTATTCTACAGGCTCTCCAATACCAACATTCAGTATGACAGTGTTATAGTGTGACAGGGCAACAGTTCTAAGGTCCGCATTGTGGCATATAGATTTATCTTGTTCTGTGGAGTTGAAGACATATTAAGAGATCAATAATGATTGCTAAATATAATTCATGAAGTTCCATTTGGTCTACAACATGAGTTGTGATGTGACAAAGGAACCTATCATATATGTTATTAAGGAACAAGCTGACAGGCTAGTTAAATCCTTATGCGGAGAAGAAATATGAGTTGGATGATAAATGTAAGTGGTTGTATGATTTCAGTTGACACATATGAAGATATGTACATAATGGTTTGGATCTGCATTGAAGATTTAACATAAGAACAAGCCAACGGGATATAACACTTGGTATACACATTTCATAGTTTGCTTGCTGACCTGATCATGAGAAAGATTTAGTTGTGGATATAAATAGAGGATGGATTTTGGTGTTTGAGCATTAAGTAGTATGATGTGATGTATTTGGATGTGAAATATGCAAAGATAGAGTGGCCGTAGCAAATGAAGAGAGATCTTGAACATATGTAAGAGCAGAGCAGAGAAATAGGGGCATACTAAAATGAAGAGTTTTGAGTCAGTGTTTATGAGATTAATTGGAACTGTAACCAGACATAAGTAGATGCAATCACAGTAGTTCATCTTTGGTAGTGAACCACCCTTCTTCTTCTTTCTTCTTCTAGTTGGCAGTGAGACTTTTTCTTGAGCAGTGAGCCTCTTGTAATTCAGTATTGTGCTATAATAATATATTGAGAGCTAACACTCTCCGTGGTTTTTCGCTCCTTGGGTTTTCCACGTAAAAATTTTGGTGTTCATGTGTTATGTCTTTGTGGTTTATATTCATTTGTTTAATCCGCTTTCACATAATTGAATTTGGTAAATGGATAAAAGAGCAAGTGCATAAATGGTTTTGTAGAACCCTGATTCACCCCTCATCTCAATGTTCTTAGTATTCAACAATTGGTATAAGAGCCAAGTTCCTTGGAAGAAGCTAACAACTTGAGAAAGATCTGGGAAGGAGTTCTCATGGAAACCAAAAGGTATCTCACTTAACCTAAAGCAAGTCATCATGGTAGCATTCAGATTGGTGATCATGTAAATGTTGACAATGAACAATTTCAAGCGGCTCTAGAAGATCTTGACAACTCGAAAGTAGACATCAAGAAGTTAGAAGAAAACATCAAGGAAGCAGATGATTATATTCTAAAACTAAAGGAGCACCTCAACAAATCTCAAGAAAGGAGGAAAGAATTATGTGAGCAACTAAATCAAGCAAATCAGTCTATAGATAAACTCCTTAAATTGATTGAAGAAAAGAACCAAACTAAGGAACATCTGAATCAAGTTATGAAGGACAAGTCTGCTAAATGTGACAAACTGGAAAAAGAAGTTTTGCTCTTAAGGTGTGATATAGAAGCAGCCAACAGTTACAAAGAAAGGTTTAAAACAAGCTTTGCAAAACTTGATGGATTACTTGCAAGTCAAAAGAGTCCTAATGATAAACAAGGTTTGGGATTTGAAAAGGGAGAAAGCTCATATGTCAGATCAGAGAAAGGAAGAAGCAGAAAACATCCAACAAGGAATCAAGGAAGAAGACCTAGAAAATCTCCAGTCAGACAACAAAATGCTCAAAGGTACCCATCTTTTAATGGCTATTGTTTTAAATGCAATAAGTATGGTCTTAGGGCTACTCAATGTAGAAGTAGAATGAATCAAAATGTTCCATTTTTTTGGGTCAATGTTTCCATTGCAAGAAGATTGGTCATAAAGCAAATGAGTACAGAAGTGTGTCAAAAAATGGGCCAAACTATTCAAGGAATAGTCAATCCTTCAATGGCAAGTGTTTTTCCTACAATAGATTTGGGCATATGGCTAACCAGTGCAGATCAAGGCCAAATTCAAATGTCAGGAGAAATCAAGGTCAAAGAAATATTGTGTGCTACAATTGCAACAAGTCTAGACACTTTGCTAGATTTTGCAAAACTAGAAATGTGGAAAGAGATTATCCTACAGAACAAAGGAAAATAGAACAGAGAGATGATAAAGGCAAGAAGAAGGTTGATCTAGTGGAAACCAAGAAGGAGATGAGTATGGTCTAGATCAAAAAGGATGTGAATGAGGTTAAGGATGGATCCACACCAACATTTGGTGTAGATACTTGCTCCAGGAAGTGAATTGGGAACTCTGGCTCAGGGGGAGTTGCATTGAAAACTTAAATTCCCCATCCAAATAATTAGTACTAAAATCTGGCACAAAGATATGATGAACTTGTCAAGAAGAATCTCATGAAGGAAAAATAGGAAGGAAAAGATTAACTGTGGAAAATTGTGGAACAATCTAAATCGATTGTATCTATCATAAAGAAGTTAGACATCTTTTCATGAATGAGCATTTATGACGATTTAGGTCAAGTCATGTGAAGAATAAAAAGGGACTTGTTTCATTTCAAAATCACTTTGCATTTAAGATATCAAACATCCAAGAGAGACTAAAGTGAAAATTGAGTGACAACAACTAAGATCTAAAGGATTCGGAGTGAATTAGATAAAGGAAACCCTAACTTGATGGAACAAGGTATTTTCATTTGAAACCCCATTTCTGAATCTATTAAAATTCTGCTATGGCAACTCTGCAAGTCATTGATATCATTGAATGACCTCAACCTAAATTTAAGAAACACCCATTTAAAGCAACAAAAGTGGATCCAATGGGTGCATTTTCAAACATTCCTCATGGAGTTCTGTATGTTGAGGATGTTAGGGCATATATACATGTTTCTCTAGACAAGCATAGTGACGAGAGATTCATAGAATTATTTCTGAACCATCTAAGTGAGGATCAATATGACTTAAAGCTGGAGTATAAAGCTCTAAAGGAAAAGAAATTCATCCAATATGTGCACTTCCCTACTTTTGTGGAAGATGAATGGGTCGGGCATGTGCTTAGCAGAATGCACGATGAATTCATGTGGCTAATACAACCCTTCAAAAACACTAAGGAAGCAATCAAGACAATAACAAGATTGAACTCCACCAGAGGTGTGCCCCTGTTAAAGGTCATCAAGAATCAAACTGTCTTAAAGGCCATTGGAGCTAAAATTGACAAAAGGGCATTAATGATCAATGATATTATAGATCATGGTGTGAGATTTGCCTCAATGGTTTTAGGCTACAAGGTCTACTTCTCCAACCGGAAGAACTCTATTTTTGGCACAACAATTTATACTACTTATTAGATGATAAAGGAGAATGTAGATTACGACCTATGCGAATTGGTGCTAAATCAATTAATGGAGAACTTGAGGAAGATAAATAAGAGAAAGAGTTACCCCTTCAAGTAGGGTACGTTGGTCATCTATTTATTCTTCTATTTCATGAATAAGCTACCCAACATGAATAATCTATTCTGGACAAGTGATAGACCAATGCCTGTGCAAATTAGGGATCACGTAAATAGTCTAGGAAGTTATGATGTGCAAAAGGCAGCATTGTGGGGGTATTTCAAAAAATTTCAAAGCATGATGCATTCTAGGGAAAGAATCCCTAAGGGAATTGTTGAGAAAAACAAGGATACAATTTGTTTCATGGTCACTAAGGATCAATACTTAATGGAAGCTATGGAATCCAAAACTGTATGGGTAATGCCAATGGGATATGAGGTAGATGGGAAAATCCTGGAAAATTATGCCCTGCACCTACTCAACAAACCTAGGGACACTAAGGAAGAGAGGTTTGGGACTTATGAAGAACTAAGTTTAAAACTTCATGTTGAATTCAGGAAGCCAGAATCCACTAGGAAGCTGAGAAAAGAAATAGAAGAAATTTCTGCAAGATATGGGTTCACAAAAGAACAAGTTAAAGAATCAAGGGAAAGAGTGGAGAGAGTAGAAAAGGACAAACAAAAGAGTGAACCGGTACAAGTTCTGGAAGAATCTCAGATGAAACAGGACAAGCCTAAAAAGACTCAAAGGTCTACTAGGAGCTCTGCTACCTCCTCTGGTGCCACACCATCAGTGAGTATGGAGAAAACATCAAAGAAATCTACTGTCAAAGATACAAAGAGAAAGAAAATGAAGGGGAGAAGACTGTATGTTAGTGTAGGGAGCAAGGATGAAGAAGAAATTGAGTCTGATGAAGAAGTAAAAAGGATGAAAATTAAGGTTATAGAGGCCTCTGGAACCAAGAAACCCTCTGGTAAGGGTAAGACTGTAAAAAGACAAAAGCAAGATGTGCTTATGATAGAGGAAGAAACTATAAGCCTTGAAGATGTTTTCAAAGCCATAACCGTGGGTGGCAATTTGAAACCCATTGTTCAGTTGTATGATGACTATAATGATACAGACAAGAGGATCATTGAGACTGTTACTGTTGAATATCTAAACATCTACAACAAAGCCTTGATTAAGATTATTATTGATCTTCCACATAGCCTGACAAGTATAATGAGTGCAAGAAAAGAAGCGGCTATGGCAAAGGAGGTTGAGCTCAGGGGACACTCATTGATAAGATTATGTCCAGAGATCACCCCTGAAGAGAAAGCCAAAATCTCTAAAGAAATCAAGGATGCTTTTAGGACCAAGAGAAGAATGAACTCATTGATGTTGGGAGAAATTGATAAAGTGGTAAGAGAAACAAAGGAGATCACTTTGGAAACTCTAAAGAAATACAATATTCCTACTATCTATGACAATGAAGGAGCAAATGATGAAAGTACATCTATACCAGAGATAAGCCAAGATCAAGGATTGGATAGGAATGATCAGGCCCCTAATATTGAAACATTAGGTATGACAGATCAAGGCAAAACTAAAACTAATCTACCTCCTGAGCAATAGATTGATGTTGAAGAAAATAGGGAATAGATAGGGAACCCTGCACTGAAACAAAATATTGATTAGCAAGACAATATAGATATGGATCCTCTTGAGTGAAGTCAAGAAGTATCTGGTAGAGCAAGAGACATTGCATATGTCTTAGTTGGTTCTGGGAGACAACAAGATCCATATGAATCAAAACTTCTTCAAGGACCAATTAACTTGGCCTCGTTGTCCCCTATGAAAAAATTCAAATTAGTGTCTATTGTTCAAGCCAAGGCACATGAAGAGATGTTGAAATCACATGACCAAGATAGTAATTGATCAGTGATGCCTCCAACATTTTGGAGAAGATGATGCCAACATTTAAAAAGGAAAACTCATTATCCTCCACTTATCAATTCAAGGGCCTTTTGAACTCTGTAAGTACACATTTTGAATCTTTTGAAAAATCTGTAGAAGTAAAAGTTAGAAAAGAGTTTGATGAGAAGAGATTGGTTGAGTTAAAGGCTATGATAGCGAAAGATAAAACTATATTAGATAATGGAATAAAAGGCATACAAAGTTCCATTGAAGAAGCCTGTAAAATATAAAAATTTTGCTTATCTTGGCCAAAAGTTACAAAGGAATTAGAAGATAAAATCAGAGACTTAGAACTCAAACTGCTTAATATCTTTAAGACATATAATCTGACAGTTGAGTCAATAAATGCTAAAGAAACATAAGTTGTAAATATTCACAGTGATTTGAGCACTTTGATGAAGAAAATGGAAGAAATTAGAGACAAGTTGTGCCAGCTAAGAGGATTGATAAGTCCAAAAATTGAATCCATGACCAATCTAGCATATGAAGCCTTTAAATCACAAGCATTAGTTGATACACCATCAAATGTACAGAAGGCAGAAAAGTTAGTCTTTCTAATAAATGGCCACATGCAAATTTTGGAGAGTGCAAGGAATAGATCGAATGGATCGCTGATAAAGAGTATCTATAATGATATTCTACCTTCAGCCATAAATTGAGGTGGAAATGTGTACCTGTACATATGCGACAGAATAAGACAATTTTGAAGAACTTTTGACACAATTTTGTTTATACACCTTTGCCATTGATGTCAAAGGGGGAGAAGAGGATGAGTGAAAAATGAGTAATCGGCTAAGGGGGAGAACAAATTCAGAGTGTATATAGTAAGGGGGAGAAGACAAGCATTTTTCACTAAGTGTTGCCATCAATGACAAAGGGGGAGATTGTTGGCAAGAGACACTGATATGTATTAGACTTGAGTGTTGTCATTGATGGCAACAAGGAAAAGATCATTCATCACAATGTAAAGACACATTACTCTGGAAGACAATCCTAATCTGACAATAAGGTACAAGCATTTTGGTCTAGAAGCCCTAAAATGGCTAAGTATGGAAAATGTTCAGGTATGAGATAGAAAAAGTATCAGTACTCCTCTACAAGATAAGAAGTGAAGATGTGGTTCAAGTATGATATTCATAGATACCTATTGCTCTTATATTCAAATAATCAATTCATGACTTCCTCGGAAGTCATCTGATGAAAAGGCTAAGTCCGGGTCAGCAGAAGTAAGATAGAAACAATGAATAGTGCAGAATGAAGTGGTCTGTATTCCTCCACACTAGCATGTTTTGTTCTACAGTTATGAAGTAAGATAGAGATAGGTCATGACTATCAGAATCTAAGTTTGTAGCTCCAAAAGTGCAACAGATCTTATTCTACAGGCTCTCCAATACCGGAATCCAGTATGACAGTGTTACAGTGTGGCAGGGCAATAGTTCTAAGGTCCGCATTTTGGCATACAGATTTATCTTATTCCATAGAGTTGAAGACATGTTATGAGATCAATAATGATTGCTGAATATAATTTGTGAAGTCCCATTTGGTCTGCAACATGAATTGTGATGTGACAGAGGAACCTATCATATATTTTATTAAGGAACAAGCCAACAGGCTAGTTAAATCCTAATGCGGAGAAGAAATGTGAGTTGGATGATAAATGAAAGTGGTTGTATGATTAGAGATGACACAGTGAAGACATGTACATGATGGTTTGGATCCACATTGAATATTTAACACAAGAACAAGCTGACATGATATAACACTTGGTATACACGTTTCACAATTTGCTTGCCAACCTAATCATGAGAAAGATTTAGTTGTGGATATCAATAGAGGATGGATTTCAGTGTTTGAGCATTAAGTAGTATGATGTGATGTATGTGGATGCAAAATATGGGAAGATAGAGTGGCCGCATCAAATGAAGAGAGATCTTGAGCATATGTAAGAGCAGAGCAGAGAAACAAGGGAAGACTGGAATGAAGAGTTCCGAGTCAATGTTTATGAGCTTAATTGGAACTATAACCATGCATAAGTAGATGCAATCACAACAGTTCATCTTTGGTAGTGAGCCACCCTTCTTCTTCTTTCTTCTTCTAATTGGTAGTGAGCCTTTTTCTTGAGCAGTGAGCTCCGGGCAGTGAGCCCTAAGGTAGTAAGCCTCTTGTAATTCAGTATTGTGCTATAATAATATATTGAAAGCTAACACTCTCTGTGGTTTTTCCCTCCTTGGGTTTTCCATGTAAAAATCCTGGTGTTCATGTGTTATGTCTTTGTGGGTGTTGTTCATTTGTTTAACCTACTTTCACATAACTAAATTTGGTAAATGGATAAAAGAGCAAGTGCATAAATGGTTTTGTAGAACACTGATTCATCCCCCCTCTCAGTGTTCATTGTATTCAATAATTTACTCCTCAAAACTTCCAAAATATTCCCCACAAAATGAAAGCCCAGCAGTTCACTTATAGGGTCAAAACATGTTGCCCTAAAATTTACTGCCATATGGAGGTCGGTGAGATATTTCCTTACATTTCAATTTTACCCCCAAAAATACATTTGGGAATAAAATATTTTACAACTAAAAGAGGAGAAGATTTAATAATAAATAAAACATGTTTGTATTTCCCCTTTTAATTTTTCACAATTTTTTTACCCATTCCCAAATTTCAATGGCAGTTAAAGACTCCAATCCCCTACACTGATGTAAAATGAACTTTGGACCTCCTTCCTCAGCTCTACGATAGCATTCAGCTTAGAAGAAAGATTGCAGTAGCATCCACTTCAAATTTTTACCCAAATATGTCATTTATGGGTCGTTTTCATTCAATACTAGGCATTTTTCATCATTCCAACAGCCAAAAAATGTTGTAAACAAGCCAAAAACCTTCTTGAAATGCCACATCAAATGGTCTCTAATTTTGATGAAATTCAAACTAGAGAGGTTTGAGACCAAATCAAGAAGTGGGTCACCCTCAAATTTATGAAATTTGTAACTTCCTAGAATGCCAAATTTAGCTCGGTCACAGTCAGAAAATAATTAAATAGCCCATCAAAACTCATCCTGGGAGCATGAAACTGAACATGTATGTTACCATATGTGCCAAAAAATATCCCACCAAATAGATTTGCAATATGATACCTGAGTTGCAAGATTTTAATTGACGAAGGTGACCTCTGGGGTAGGTTGTGCAACATGTCGACCAAGCCTTTGTCGACACCTCGAAAGGGTATGGACACTTCAAATTTGCAAAATTTGAAGGTGTCAACAAACTTCACCTTCAGTAAAGAACTAGGTGTGTTGTTTTTGTTTGTTTTGATCTTTAGTTATAATTTGTTTAGATTTCTCTACAATTGTGTCATGTTGAGTTTTCTTAGGGAAAATAATTTCTTCTTTTTCAGTATCCTCTTCTTCACTTCCAGTGTTGTGGGGGTTTGCAGTATTCATACCTTGTCTAATAACTATTGTTGCTTTAGTCTTTCCATTTTTCTTCTTTTGTTTTTTTTTTACAGTTTGATTTGTTATAGTAATTATCGTCCTCCAAAGTTTTAGTGTAAGAGGTGTTAGTTTCATAGTTAGCTTCCTGCGGTTGTTCCTTTGGAATCTTCCTAATTATGTAGGCACATTTTTGTGAGTTAAACCCCTTTAATTCATCACTTTTTGATTGTTGCAGTGCATTTCTAAAGTGTTGTTGAGCCTTATCACATTAAAATAGGTCATGATATGTACTACAACAAAGCATGTGCATTGTTTCCTTCTTTCTACCCAACATTCATTAGCAAAGTGGCCTAGTTTACTGCATTTAAAGCATGTTGTATCCTCTCTCCTTCTTCTTCCTCTAGTGTGGCCTCTTCCTCCTCTACATCCATTATACTGTTCTCTTTCTTCATTACTATAATTATTCATGTAAGGTGTAAGATTAGGATTTGTATTTTGTAAAGTATTAATACTTCTTTGATTATCCCAGTTAGGATGTTTATAGCCATGATCTTGAATGTATAAGGGTCTCTTTGTGAGTCCTTTCACATATTTCATGTTGTTATCTGATATATTCTAGTGATGTGCATTACACCAAGATTCATGCTCATCATCGTCTTCTCTCAACCTGAATAATTGAGATGGTCAATCTTACTTTTCATGGTCATCCCAATCATCACATATTCTAAAATAAACTATACTATTTATTTTTTGGTAATGTTTTAAGGTCTACCTTCATCATGGAAACCTTTTTTTCCCCTTTCATCATTGGACACTCATGTTGAATGGCACAACACAACTGAGAGGGGGGGTGAATCAGCTATATCAAAATTTTAACTTTTATAAGCCACAATCAATTCCTTAATCACTTAACTTATTTCCTTATTCTATTATTAGCAATAAACATGAATAGCTTAATCAAAAACTTGAACACATCAACATCACATGCTCATGAACACCAAAATTTTTATGTGGAAAACCCTAAATAGGGAAAAAACATGGTGAGTGTTAGCTCACAATATAAATGTAGTAACAATATTGAATATCAAATGGTGGCTTACTGCCAAAGATTGAACTGATATAGTAGCATCTATACCATGTCTAAGTTTAGTTCCATTGAAGTGCAATATATCTCCTCTGCTCTGCTCTACTTTTACAACTCACACCTTATCTTAGCATCTTTGCACACCCCTTTAAACATGAATTCATTACATGTATTTATACAATTCATCAACATTGGAATATACATCAAGGTTGACATTACAATCATCAACTATTTGAACAATCTCCAAGGTCGGTATACATACATACATCAAATTAGGACCAGATCTAAACAATCTTGTGGACTAAGTGAATAAAGGAGGAACACATCATGCCTTAACATGGACTCAATTACATCTTCACATGCTATCACCTACTTCTACAATTCAAGAGATTCATCCACAAAGAGTGTTAATCGTCCAGGTCAGACAGAAAGGTGCAATCACCAAGAACACTTAAGCACACGCTTCCAAGATCTTCATTGCAGCTTGTAGATTAATCACATGCCTTCAATACATTAAGGGGACATATATGAACATCATAGAATCATTTAGAGATGAGAAAATCTAACCACAACAGATCACAACTTGTTTCACTTGAAGATGGATCACAAACTGTTCTCATTCAAACATTGTCAAACTTTGTTAATTAAAAACTTGTTTTTCAGAGCTTTAAATCACTTATCCTTTGGAATGAAGATGACTAAGGACCTTATAAGATTAATTACAAAACCACAAGACAAAATTCCAATCTATGCAGTAATGCGGAGAAAAACACTTTGTCCCTGTCACCCTACAAACCTTGACAGGCACCGTCCTCATACTAGTGAATAGAACTTTTTCTGCATAGTGATCCAAACCACCACATTCTAGATTTAGCTTCTTAAAACACTTCTCTAAATCATATCCAAATCTCATACTCTAGTCTTCAACACAGGAAATATGTAGAGGAAAATACTCAGACAGTGTTCTTCAATCTAATAACAAACAACAATGCCAGAAGATATAGTTGACACAAATGACAACACAGATATGTTGACATCAATGACAACAACAATTAGTACACACTTGCAACAACCTCTCCCTTTGTCATTGATGGTAAAATATGATGTGAAAAACATGTTCCACCATCAAGACACAATTCTACTTCAGAACTCCCCCTTTGTTTTCATACTTCTGCACTCTTAAGTGTTGGCAAGAGACACTGCTATGCATGACAGGTGTTGTCATTGATGGAAACTAAGTCTACCTTACACATCCTCATTGCATGATTTGTTCATACTGGAAGTCAGAGTGAGGATTTGTCTAAGCCTAGATGTTAGAAACAGAGCATGTGATAGGGTCTGGTATCTTAGTCTAGATCTCTTTGGTGGTAATTCATAGTGTGTTGTGGATCTGAGGGAGTGATAAGGATTATCAGGACTATCTAAATCTAGAGATTTAGCCTCCAGTGATAAAGGATTCAAAAGTTATAAGGATTTGAGTATTGGGTTCCAGTTAGTCAGCACAGTCAGAAGAACAATAGGGTGACCTAGTATTTGATCTTGGTTTGGATGCCAAAAAATTGTTGGATAAGCAATTAATGATAATCAGTGATATTGGTTGACATGACTGATGGTCTGGGAACACAAGTGTTTGGTCCATGTTGATATTAGTGCATAGATTCAGCCAATAGAGTAGAGTGCTTAATAAATGTTCTAAGTTTTATTGAAGCCGACTACAGTTGATTAAATTTCTTGATGTAGATATATATAGCCAATGGATTCAAGTGTTTTGGTGTGCGATTGTGATGTAATGATGGAGTAAGTGCAAAAAAGGAAAAAAATAAGTGCGAAGGAGAAGAGATTTGAGGATTGGATCATGGCAGAACAATAAATAGGGTAGAGAAAGGATGAAGTGTGTAAAATCAGTATTCTGTGCTTAACCAGAACTGAATTCTTGCATTGGTAGATGCTATTAATCAGTTCAAACACTCTGTAATCTTTTTGTAATAATTTCTATAGGCAGTGAGCCTCTTTAAGCAGTGAGCTCTGGGTAGTGAGCCTGAAGGCATGTTCCTTCCCCATTTGTAATACTTTTAATAGGGTATTAATTTTTATGGACTAACCTCCACCATGGTTTTCCCTTAACTGGGTTTCCATGTTAAAAATCTTGGTGTCAAGTGTGTTATTTGTGTTTCTACTCATGTGTTATTGATTCATGCTTTCATGTTTATAATGATGATCTATAAATAAGTGGTAGAGAAGAATTAATTGTAGCAAGTGTTAAATTTTTGGGACAACTGATTCAGCCCCCCTCTCAATTGTTTGCCCTAATTCCAACAATTGGTATCAAAGAAAGGTTCCTTGGAAGAAGCTAAACAGCTTGAGGAAGATCTGGGAAGGAGTTTCAATGAGTTCTCCCAAAGATCAACTTCAATTGGATTTAGAAGATCTTGATCGGTCCAAAGTAGAAATAGATGACTTGAAAGCAAACCTTAAGGATGTTGATGATTGCATTGTTTTGCTAAAAGATAAATTAAAGAAATCAATGGAAAAGAGGAAGGAACTACTTCATCAACTAGGTAATCTTACTGAAGAAAATGGCATGATTGAGGCTTTGGAAGAAAAGACAAAGGAATGTGAAAAGATGACAAAAGAAGTTTCTATTCTAAAACATGAAATGGAATATGGGGTGATGAGGCTAACCAAAGAAATTGAGGAAAGGAAGAAGACTGAAGAAGACCCAAATCAAACTCTAAAGGAAAGAATAGAAGAATGCTGTAGAATGGACATAATAGTTGGGCACCTAAAATCTGACCTACAAGAATACAGATATAATAAGGAGGAACTTGAAAGGCAAATTGTCACTCTTAGACATGACCTAGAAATTACAAATGAATACAAGGAGAAGTTCAAGATAAGCTCAACTAAAATTGAAGTGTTGCTTGAGAGTAAGAAGAAGGATGATGATAAGCATGGTCTTGGGTATGAGAAAGGTGAAAGCTTCAGATCTAGATAAGGAAATTCTCAATCAAGGAATGGGAGAAACAGACCTAGAAGACCTCTGGTAAGACAACCTAATGCTCAAAGATATCAATCTTTCAATGGAAATTGTTTCAATTGCAATAAATTTGGTCATAGAGCTACTCAGTGTAGAAGTAGAGTAAATTAAAGTGGTCCATCCTTCTCTGGTCAATGCTTCAAATGTAAAAGGTATGGTCATAAATCCAATGAATGCAGAAATATGATAATGAATAACTTTAACAATAGAGGAAATGGCAATTCTTTCAATGTCAAATGCTTTACATGCAATAGATTTGGACATATGGCTAATCAATACAGATCAAGAGGAAATCAATCAAATGGGAAAAGCAATGTTGTATGCTTCAATTGCAACCGATCCAGTCATATTGCAAGATTCTGTAGAAGCAGAAATAATGAAAGAAGAGTTCTGGTAAACAATAAACTAGATGAGCAGAGACAAGACAAAGGCAAGAGAAAAGTTGGTGTAAATAAGGTCTAGAATGAAATGAACAAGACATGGGTGAGGAAAGGTACAATGAACAATGATGATGGGTCCACACCAGAATCTGGTGCTGGTAATTCTTCTAAAAATTGAATTAGGAACTCTATCTCAGGGGGAGCTGCATAGAAAAACAAATTGCCCTAGCCAGTCAGTGAGTGCCTGAATCTGGCATGACAATTGAAGTTAGAAAAGCCTATTGCAGACCTGTTGAAGCTAATTTCGGAAGAAAAGAAGCCAATTGTGGAGCAATTGAAGTTCAACTATATACAGAAATAGTGTAACCAGATGTATTAGGGCAACACATTTATTACAATGACAAATTAGGTTTTGTGGAGGATAAAAGGTCATTCATTTGAGCATTTGAATCACTTTGCATTCAAAGAGAGCAAGAAGCAGAATATCTGAGCTAAGATTTCAAGGATTTGAAGTGCCATTAGTGAATTCATCAGCCAACCCTAATTTCGTGAAAAAGGTATTTCTCAATAAAGCTTTGAACTTGTAATCTTTTGCAATGGCTACACCTTTGATTGTTGATATCACGGAAAGGCCCTGACCCAAATTTAAGAAGCATCCACACAAATCAGTAGAAATTGACCTGTTAGGTGCATTTTCAAGTGTTCTGTATGATGCATTGCATGTTGAAGATATTAGGGTCTATATTCATGTGAGCATAGATGAATTTGAGGACTCAAGGTTTGTAGATTTGTTTGAGAATCATCTAAGGGATAAAATTCATGATCTTAAACCTAAGTATAAGGCACTACATGATAAACATTTCATTTAGGTTATGGGGTTTCCAACCTTTGATGAAGATGAATGGGTCTGGTATGTTTTAAGCCGAATGCATGATGAGTTTATATGGATAATGAAACCTTTCAAGATCACCAAGGATGCCATCAAGGCCATGATAGGGTTAAACTTATCTGGTGGACTACCAATGTTGAAGGTTGTAAAGAATCAAACTGTGACTGATGCAACCAGTGCCAAATTCAACAAAAGGGCAATGACTATCAATGATATTAGTGATCCAAATGTTAAGTTTGCTTCAATGGTAATTGGTTACAAAATTTATCACTCCAGTAGGGAGAACTATGTTTCTGGAATGGCTATATATGTTGCATATCAAATGTTAAAAGAAAATGTAGATTATGACCTGTGTGAGTTATTACAGAACCAACTAATTGAAAACTTGAACAAAATTGAGAAAGACAAGAAAAACACCTTTAAATATGGTACATTAGTTCTATTTCTATTTTTCTACTTAATGAATGAGGTACCTGGAGTAAAGGGTATACACTAGACTAATAATGAGCCAGTTGCTATTCAGATAAAAGATCATCTACACAATATTGGTGACGATAAAGCACAGAAAACTATAATCTAGGGAATTTTCAAAACATGATGCATTCTAGGGAAATAATCCCTAAATTGGTTTTTGAGAAGTACAAGAATGAAATCCGTTTCATGGTGGACACTGATCAGTGCTTAATGGAAGTAGTAGAACCTAGAACTATTTGGATCATGCCCATGGGGTATGAGGTAGATGAGAAAATTTTGAATATGTATGTTCAACACCTTTTGAGCAAGCCAAAGGACACAATAGTGGAAAGATTTGGGAAATATGAGGAGTTGAGTATGAAACTGCATGTTGAGTTCAAAAAAGCTGAAACCAATAGGAAAGTAAGGAAAGAAGTTGAGCAGTTAGCCGAAAATCAAGGTCTCACCAAGGGAGCTGTGAGGCAATTTAGGGAAAGAACTAAAAAGGCTGAGAAGGAAAAGCAGGATAAGAAACAAGCAAGTGCTCCAGTAGAATCCTCCTCCACATCAAGGACCACTAGGAGCCCTGTTGCTGCCCCTGTTCCTCCAAAACCTACCAAGTCTGAGAAACTAGAAGACATATCATCTGATAAGGAAAAGAAAAGAACTAAAGTAAAGGCAAAGAGGTCATATGACAATTTAGAAAAGGAGAGTGAAGAAAAGATAGATTCTGATGAAGAGCTTAAAGAGGTAAAGGCCATAGGCACTAAAGCTATTAAAGTGTCAAAAGAGAAGCCTTCCAGAAGTAAAAAGATAGACAAGAGGTAGAAGTCTGAGACTAATGTTGAGAAGCCAATTCCCTCTATGAAAACCATTGTTAAGACAATCATTGTTAATGGGAATTTAAAGCCATTGATTAAATTGTATGATCTTTACAATGATACTGACAAAAGACTTTTGGAAGAAGCCACTATCAAGTACTTGAATGTACTCAATCGAGCACTGGTAGAAATTTTGTCAGAAGTTCCAAAAGGTTTGAGAGATATTCTGCAAATTAAGAAAGAAGTTGCCAAGACAAAAGATATGGAACTGAGGGAACATGTGTTAACCACACTATGTCCAGTGATCTCTAGCAGAGAAGCAGATAAAATTTTTAAAGAGGTCAAAAATGATATCAAGAGTATGACAAGAATGAACAAATTGATGATTGGAGACATAGACGAAGTTGTCCAAGAAACTGAACAAATTCTGAAGCAAAGCATTGGACAAGAACAAATTCTTTGTGGTTTTAGATGAACCTGCTGATAACACATTAGTTCTAGATGATGAAAAGTAGCAGAATAATGAGTAACAAATTGGAATAGATGACTCCTCTATTCCAGAAAAGGAAGCAATAAATAAAGAAGATGAGGAGATGACAGATAAAACTGATGATGCAGGAGGTATTCAAACTCCTCCGGATCAATTCAGAAAAGTAAATACATAGATGAATGTTGAAATAGATGATCAAATTGAAGATGATTCATTGAAGATTGAAGAGCATGAAATAGAAAAGGCTAAGGACCAAGAAGCAAAAGAAGTCAAGAAGAAAAATGATAAAGAAGAAGAGATTGTAAAGGATGATGAAGAGCCCAAGAAGGACAATTTAGTTAATAGTACCGGTAAGAATTAGATAAACACATCATCATCTTGGGCAAGAGACATTGTGGAGGTAGTAAAGGAAATTTTGGAAAGGGACAAAAAAATTGAAGAAGATCAGGCAATAATCCAAGGTCCAATAAATTTTGACACATTATCTCTGGTACAAAAGATAAAGCTAGCTTCCATTGCTCAAGCTGAAGCTAGAGAAGACATTTTGAAGTCTCACATAGAAGTTAGTGACCTACTTTGTCTGGCATCAGGGATTTTAGAGAAAATCATGCCAACATACCAGAAGGATTCTTCAGCATCCCCATCTAGATAGTTAAAGAACTTGATAAAATCGGTAAGCTCTCATTTTGAATCTTTAGAGAAGTCTACAGAAGTCAAGGTCCAAGATGAATTCAGTGATAAAAGATTTGATGCTCTAAAGGGTTGATTGGACTAGATAGAATGGTATTGGATGCTAGTGTAAAGAGTATTTAGAATGCTCTTACAGAAGGAAGGAATGCATATAAATCTTGTTTGTCTTGTCCTAAAGCTATAGAGGACATTGAAATAAAAATAAAGGAATCTAAGGAAAAACTGTCAAGTGTATCTCAATCTTTTGATCCTCTGATAGTATCACTTATGGGTCAAGAATGTTAAACAATCAGCTTGATTGAAGATATAAAGAAATTGACAAAAGAAAAGGAGAGCATAGAGACAAGGATGAGTGAGCTCCAGGGACTAATTTCCCCTAAAATGGAAGCCATGTTCAATGCCCTAACCAAAGCCCAAGATGCAGCTTAGTCAAGTGATCCCATTGATCTACGGACAGAAGAGTCACAAGCATCTCTTTTTAGTGGCCACATCTCAATTTTGAACACTATAAAGAAGAGCTGGGATAGTGAGCTAGCATAATTGAAGAACATTTTTGGTGATATACTTAAGTTTGTGTAAATAGGAGTTAAGGATTGCTTGTACATATACGGCCTGGTATGTAGAATTTTTGTGTAATTTTTGGTTTACGGATCCCACCCTTTGCCATTGATGTCAAAGGGGGAGAGAAGAGTGGTGAAAAATGAGGAATCCAACAAAGGGAGAGCATTGGACATCAGTGAAAAGCATAAGTATACATAGAAAGGGGGAGTTGCTCTAACACTTAATCATTTTTCACTAAGTATTGCCATCAATGCCAAAGGGGGAGATTGTTGGAAAGAGACACTGCTACGCATGATAGGTGTTGTCATTGATGGCAACTAAGTCTACCTAACTAAGTCTACCTTACACATCCTCATTGCATGATTTGTTCATACCAGAAGTCAGAGTGAGGATTTGTCTAAGTCTGGATGTCAAAAACAGAGCATGTGATAGGGTTTGGTATCTTAGTCTGGATCTCTCCAGTGGTAATTCACAGTGTATTGTAGATCTAAGGGAGTGATAAGGATTGTCAGACTATCTAACTCTAGAGATTTAGCCTCTAGTGATAAAGGATTCAAAAGTTATAAGGATTTGAGTATCAGGTTCCAGTTAGTTAGCACAGTCAGAAGAAGAATATGATGACCTAGTATTTGATCATGGTCTGGATGTAGAAATGTTGTTGGATAAGTAATTAATGATAATTAGTGATATTGACTGACATGACTAATGATCTGGGAACACAATTTTTTTGTCCGCATTGATATTTATGCATAGATTCAGCCGACAGAGCATAGTGCTTAATAAATGTTCTCAATTTTATTGAAGCTAACTACATTTGAATAAATTTCTTGATGCGGATATATATAGCCAATGGATTCAAGTGTTTTGGTGTACGATTGTGATATAATGATGGAGTAAGTGCAAAAAAGACAAAAAGAAGTTTGAAGGAGAAGAGATCTAGGGACTAGATCATGGCAGAACAGTAAACAGGGTAAAGCAAGAATGAAGTGTGTAAGATTAGTATTCTATACTTAACTGGAACTAAATTCTTGCATTGGTAGATGTTATTCATTAGTTCAAACACTCTGTAATATTTTTGTAATCATTTCTATAGGCAGTGAGCCTCTTTGAGTAGTGAGCTCTGGGCAATGAGCCCGAAGGCATGTGCCTTCCCCATTTGTAATACTTTTAACAAGGTATTATTTTTTGTGGACTAACCTCCACCGTGGTTTTCCCTTAACCAGGTTTCCACGTTAAAAATCTTGGTGTCAAGTGTGTTATTTATGTTTTTGCTCATGTGTTATTGATTCATTCTTTCATGGTTATAATGATGATCTATAAATAAGTGGTAGAGAACAGTTAATTGCAGCAAGTGTTAAAGTTTTGTGACAACTGATTCACCCCCCTCTTAGTTCTCTGCCCTAATTCCAACATTAAGTTCCCCCTAAGTTTTTCACATGATTTCTCTCCCCCTTTGACATCAATGGCAAAGGGCTTCACATTTTTTCCATTGCACATAATTTCTCAATTTTTCTCTAATCATATTGGAATCATTCTTTACTCCCCTTAACTGCAACAATCATCTTAGATCACTACCTACTCCCCCTGATGGGTAATCCCCCTAAATCAGTCTAGAAGAAAATAGTCTTTGAGGCACACTAGACTGATGCATCTTCTTATGAACCTAGTTCAATGAAGGAGGGGAAATAACCCCTAAAATTTCTTGGAGATACTTAAATGTGTCCTTTGGAAGGGCCTTAGTGAATATATTAGCAACTTGATCCTTTGTAGGCACATACTCAAGCTTCACAACATTTTCTACAACTTTTTCTCTCAAAAAGTGATACTTAATTGAAATGTGTTTTGTCTTTGAATGCGTCACTGGGTTCTTTGACATGTTTATGGCACTTGTGTTATAACAAAGAACAAGGATTGGCTCCTCATACTCAACTTTGATATCCTTCAAGGTTTGTTTCATCCACATCACCTGAGTGCACCATGTTACTGTAGCAATATATTCTACCTCTGCAGTAGACAAGGAGATTGATTCTTGTTTCTTGCTATGCGAGGACACTACCCTATCTCCAAGGAAGAATACACCTCCACTTATACTTTTCCTTTCATCAACATAATCAGCCCAATCTGCATCTGTATAGGCACTTAGGGAGAAGTCATTATTCTTTGGATACCATAGAACATGATCCAAAGTACCTTTCAAGTACCTAAAAATCCTTTTCACTACCTCAACATGTGATTCTCTGGGATCTAATTGAAATTTAGCCACAAGACAAACTGCATGCATGATATCTGGTCTAGTGGTAGTCAAATAAAATAGTCCTCCAATCATTGACTTGTACTTGCTCTTATTAGCCTCAGGAGATTCATCATTTTTGTTCAACTTACATCCAATAATCATAGGAGTACTCACTGTTTAGAGTCTTCCATTCCAAAATTCTTTAATAACTCTCTAAGATACTTTGATTGAGAAATGAAGATACCTTTGTCTGTCTAATTGATTTGCAATCCAAGGAAGAAATTCATCTCACCACACATGGACATCTCAAACTCCTTCTGCATCTCATCTGCAAAAATCTTACACATTTCTTCATTTCCACCAAATATAATATCATCCACATATACTTCAACAATTAGGATTTGATCTTTGCTTTCCTTGATATACAAATTGCAATCTGTAGACCCTTTATTGAAACCCTGCTGCAATAGATACTTATCCAGTCTTTCATACCAAGCTCTGGGAGCTTGCTTCAATCTATAGAGAGCCTTCTTCAACTTGCACACTATATCGAGTTGGTCTGATAATTGGAATCCATCTAGTTTCTCTATGTATACCTCTTCTTCTAACTCACCATTCAGAAAGGTAGATTTCACATCCATTTAATACACCTTGAAATCTTTATGTGCAGCAAAAGTAAAAAAAAGTCAGATTGCTTCTAGTCTATCCACTAGAGCAAAAGTCTCCTCATAGTCTATCCCTTCTACTTGTGAGTAGCCCTTGCACACAAGTATTTCTTTGTTTCTCACAACTTCTCCAACCTTGTTCAGTTTGTTCTAGAAAACCCACTTTGTTCCAATCACATTCTTGTTTGCAAGTCTAGGGACAAGTTTCAAAGTCTTGTTCTTCCCAATCTGTGTTAATTCTTCTTCCATTTCCTTGACCAAATGTTCATCATTGCAAGATTTATTTACTATCTTAGGTTCCACCTTTGAAATTAAATAGAGATTTACTTGATCTTCTATAGCTCTCCTTGTCAATACACCTTTCTTTTTATCACCTATAATCTAATCTTCAGAATGATCTCTTTGCACATACTTGGGAGTTTTTGGAATTATTTTAGGAGCATCTTCTTGAATTTATTCTTCTTTAGGAGCAACTTGTACTTTAGTCTAAACTTCCTTTTCTTTTCCTTTTTCTACCTTCTCTATGACAACGGGTTCATCTAATTCATACCCATCCAATTGAAGATCTTCATCTACCTTTACATTTGCACTTTCAATGATCTTTTCCAGTCTTTTATTATAGCATCGGTAAGCTTTGCTCTTGGTTGAGTAGCCTAGGAATATGCCTTCAGAGTGCATCTAGCATCAAACTTCCCTAACTCTTCATCTCTTCTGATATAGCATTTGCTTCCAAACACTTTGAAATATTTGACTGTAGGAGTCTTACCATACCACAGTTCATAAGGTGTATTGGTCTCTTTTGCTTTGACCTACACTCTATTGTGAATATAAACAATAGTGTGTATTGCTTCTTTCCAATATACTTCTAGTAGGTCTTCTTCCTTGATCATTGTTTTAGTAGCTTCTTGAACAGTTCTATTCTTTCTT
This sequence comes from Cunninghamia lanceolata, assembly GCA_027924645.1. NCBI lineage: Eukaryota > Viridiplantae > Streptophyta > Pinopsida > Cupressales > Cupressaceae > Cunninghamia > Cunninghamia lanceolata. Next base: position 2,344,371 of record BSBN01000165.1, on the reverse strand, counting down.
TCAACCACTCCATTTTACTAAGGAGTCTGGGGGGTAGACAAATGTCTCTTTATTCCATGTTCTTCACAGAAAGAATTGAACTCATTTGAAGTAAATTCACATCCTCTATCAGACCTTAAGCACTTGATTTTTAGATCCAATTCATTTTCAACCATAGCTTTGAAAGTTTTGAACTTGTCTAGGGCTTCTACTTTTTCTCTAAGGAAAGTAACCCAAGTCATTCTTGAATAATCATCACTAAGAAGCATGAAATACCTATCACCTTGTAGACTTCTTACTCTTGTAGGACCACAAAGGTCTATATGAACCAACTCCACTAGACCAACATAGATTAGTTCTTTGCTTTTGAATGTGGTCTTTGTCATCTTCCCCAATTGACAATCTTTACATGTAACATTGGAAAGCTTCACAATCTTAAGTAGATCTCTTACAATCTGAGCAGTACTTATTTTCTCCAGATTATCAAAGTTGATGTTACCCATTCTTCTATGCCATAGCCAACTTTCATTTGTCTTAGCTAGAAAACAATAGTTGTCAGAGCCTTTCAAGTGATAAACATTACCATGAGTCTTCTTACCAGTAGCAATTATGGTTCTGAAGCCTTTTCTTACCTCACATCCTTTGTCCTTGAACACAAGATTATATCCTTTGTTGCACATTTGTCCAACACTTAGAATATTATGCTTCAAGGCCTTGAAATAAAGAACATCATCTATATTATGCTTGCCATCAGATGTAATTGATCCTTCTCCACAAATCTTACTAGCTGCATCATCTCCAAATCTTACCAATCCTCCATCATACTTTTCAAACTTGATGAACTTACTTCTGTCTCTAGTCATATGATTTGAACATCCACTGTTAATGATCCATTCATCTTCCTTTTAAACATGAAATGCAGACAACTCTCCTAGATTTCTATCCTTCATACAGCTAGCAAGGTTAGTAGAAATAGGTTCTTCTCTAAGTGCAATAAACAAGCATTCTTTATTTTCATTGAATTTTAAGGCTCTGTCAAGACATCTTGAAGCACAGTGACCAATTTTTCCACAATTGAAACATTTGAAGGGTAACTTACCTTTGAATTTTCCTTTTCTGGCTCTTTTTATTCATCTAATTCCACAACATGCTTCTCTGATCTAGAAGACTTTTCTTTTTTGGCCTTGTCTCAATTTTCACAGGACCATTAGTAGTACCAAATTCCCTTATTTCAAAGGCAATTAGTTTACCAAGTAATTGATCTTTTGTAAGTTTGCCTAACTCAAGTAATTCTTCAATGGAAGATACCTTGTGACTATAAGACTTTGGAAGAGTTCTGAGTATTTTATCAATAACATCTTCATCTTCTAACTTCCCACCAAGGGCCTTGATGCTGCTGACAACTTCATGAATCTTCTATATATAATTTGTTTTGTTATCATCTTCAGACATTCACATGGTTTCATATGTGGTCTTTAAATTCTGCAACTTAGCTTTCTTGACAGATGCATCTCCTTCATAAACATTCTTTAGTTTCTCCAAAATTTCATGAGCAGTAAGATCTGCCACTTTAGCCATTACAACATTTGATAAAACATTCAACAAAGCATTTTTAGCTTTGTGATTCAATTCAAACTCTTAGATTTTTTCTTTAGTCTTTGGACCATTTTCATGTATTTCATATTTTGTTTTGACTATCATCCAGACACTGTAACTTATGGAGATAAGATAACTTTCCATTCGTACCTTCTAGTATGCGTAGTCAGTTACATCAAACTGAGGTGTGTCCTTTTTGTGTGCCATCCCAGATCTTCCTTAAGCGGTTAGGATTTCTTCAAAGGAACTTGCTCTGATACCAATTGTTGAATGGCACAAGACAACTGAGAGGGGGTGAATCACTTGTATCAAAATTTTAACTTTTATAAACCACAATCAATTCCTCAATCACTTAACTTATTTCCTTATTCTATCATCAACAATAAACATGAATAGAAGAATCAAAAACTTGAACACATCAACATCACATGCTCATGAATACCATAATTTTTATGTGGAAAACCCTAAATAGGGAAAAACCACGGTGAGTGTTAGCTCACAATATAAATGTAGTAATTACCAAATATCAAATGGTGGATCACTACCAAAGATTGAACTGATATAGTAGCATCTACACCATTCTTGAGTTCTGTTCCATTGAAGTGCAGTATATCTCATTTGCTCTACTTTTACAACTCACACCTTATCTTTGTATCTTTGCACACCCCTTTAAACATAAATTCATTACATGTATTTATACAATTCATCAACCTTGGAATGCACATCAAGGTCGGCAATACAATCATCAACCATTAGAACAATCTCCAAGGTTGGCATACATACATACATCAAATTAGGACTAGATCTAAACAATATTGTAGACTAAGTGAATAAAGGAGGAACACTTCACAACTTAACATGGACTCAATTACATCTTTACATGCTACCACATGCTTCTACAAATCAAGAGATTCATTTGCAAAGAGTGTTAATCATCTAGGTCAGCCAGAAAGGTACAATCACCAAGAACACTTGAACACACACTTCCAAGATCTTCATTGCAGATTGTAGATTAATCACACACCTTCAATGCATTTAGGGAACATCTATGAACATCATAGAATCATTTGGAGACCAGCAAACCCAACCACAGTAGATCTCAACTTGTTTCACTTGAAGATGGATGACAAACTGTTCTCAATCAGACACTATCAAACTCTACTAATTAGAAACTTGTTTTTCAGAGCTTCAAATCACTTATCCTTTGGAATGAAGATGACTAAGGACCTTATAAGCTTAAGTCTAGAACTACAAGACAAAACTCCAATCTGCAGAGTAAAACACTTTCTCCCTGTCGCCATGTAAACCTTGTCAGGCACCATCTTCATACTGGTGAATAGAACGTTTTCTACACAACGATTCAGATCGCTAAATTCTAGATTTAGCTTCTTCAAACACTTCTCTAAATCATAAATAAAGCTCATACTCTAGTCTTTAACTCAGGAAATATGTGGAGCAAAATACTCAGACAGTGTTCTTCAATCTATTAACAAACATCAATGCCAGAAGATATAGTTGACACAAATGACAATGCAGATATGTTGACATCAATGACAACACCAATTAGCACATACTTGCAACAACTCATTCCAAAAATGTCCTCATTTTTGTATAGTATGAACACCATATGTTAGGCCTTTTCTTCTATGGACTATCCCCTTTTCTTTCCAAAATTTCTTGCTTCAATTTAAGTTGTTCCAGTTCAAACCTAAGCTTCTGCATCTCCATGTTTTCATTGGTCTTATCTTGTTTGCATCAAGTTTGTGATTCCATGCGAAAAGCCATATTCACTACTTCTAAATAAGAGTAAAAAATATTTCCATCCAAAGATGTTTTGATGTTATGGCTTAAACATGATACAAACCAAATTCAATCCTTTGTTTCTCAGATAAAGGCTCTTCCAATTTTGCGGGATATTTATTTAAATCTTTTATCAAAATATTTTATAGAATCTCCTTCCTTTTTAACTAAATCCTTCATTTTACTTACTCCCTCTATTGGGATCTCTAGAGACTCAAAGTTATCTAAAAATTCTTTCTTAATCTCTTCCCATGATTTGTTATGTTCAGGACATTTCTTCCTATACCATTTCAATGCATTAGTTCATAGTGTTCCCACAAAATAAAATGTTTTAGTTTGATCTATTATTACATTTTTCCTATTCCAAATTGATTCTAAAATAAATACATGTTCTTCTACCTCTATAGTGCCTTTTTTGAAGATAAACAACTTAATTGGTGAGTCCATTATTGATTTCTTTTGTTTCTCTAGTCTTTCTATTATCTTGTGGTGTGTTTTTGTTGCAACTATGTGCCTAATCAATGTTGTCATTGATGTCAACATATCCTTGTTGTCATTAGTGTCAACTGTGTCTTATTCTATTACTTGTTTAGAAGAATTGTATGTTGAGGATATTGAGAAAATTAGCCTCTCCAAAAGGAACAAGTGAGTTATAGAGAAGTGTAGTACAAATAGTGAGTTGTATGCTGAAGAACAGTTTGGTAAACTGCTCTGCATTTATTTCTTCTTGAAGATCATGGTCTGTGGATTGGAAGTAAGTTAGAGGTATGACTAAGGATGCTACATTCTAGGTTTGAGCCCTCCACATGAAGATCTGAGTGAGTTGTGTTCATCAAAGTGAAACCTGATTTTTCTGTAAGTTCAGTTGGGACAGGAAGAAAGCATTCTGCTCCGCATTCCTCCACAATAAATTATTTTGCTTTGTAGTTCTAGAAGGAAGTCTGGGATGATGATAAATACCTACAGTTGCAATGGTTCATGTTTTGCTAGTCCCCAAGCTATCTTTCTTTTATGACAGTTGAATACAATAAAGTTCATGTGTTCCGGTGAGAAGATTCCTATGGATAAAGTCATTAAGGTTCATGCGGTTGCTCCTACTGATTATAACATGCTTGTGGATGTCTCCTAATCATGTTCCTATCTGGACTTTGGTCCGTGTTAAGAAATTGAGATTGTGTTTAAAGATTGTTCCCAGATAATGTAGCATGTAACCAGTCTTGGCCGACCTAGTTAATCCCAGTGATTGCAGAGATCTCTAGAAGATTGTGGAAACATGTTGTGGCATGGAAGATCATGTTTGAGTCCCAGCTAAGGCATGGCATGATTTGCATTTCATTTCCTTTGCATAATGTTGTAATAGGTCAGGACCTATTTTATAATTTTTTGTAATACCGACCTTAGAGATTGTTCTAATGGTTGATGATTGTGATGCCAACCTTGATGATCATTCCAAGGTTGATGAAGTGTATAAATACTTGTAGTTAAGTCATGGAAAAGGTGTCCTTGAGTGGAAATGAAAAGATATTAAGAAAGGTAAAAAATCTAGAGCATAGAAGAGGCAGAGGAAAGAAGAGGAAGAACAAAGAAGAGGAAGAACAAAGTAGAGGAAGAGCATAGTAGAGGGATTATTGTAATTCAATCACAAATATAGAAAGGTATTGATCATTGTAGTGAATTTGGTAGTGAGTCGCCAGTAGGGTTTAACAACCCTTATTGTAATCTTGCTAGGTTTAGGGTTGAGGAAGTGAGCTTACTAGACCTAGTTGTTATTCATGGCAGTAAGCCAGTATGTTTAGGCCCGTGGAGTGACCAAGCTTGAACATCATTCTTTCAAGATTGAAATATATATTGAGAGCTAATCCTCTCCATGGTCTTTCCCCACCTTGGGGTTTTCCACGTAAAATTTGGTGTCTCTTGTGTTTGATGTTGTATCTATGGTTAAGTTTATGATTTCATGCACTCATTGTTAAATCATAATAATTGTGGATAAGTGATGAATGGTTAATTGCAGAAAGAGTTTAAGTTTTTGGGACAGCTGATTCACCCCCCCTCTCAGTTCTTTGGCACATTTCAACAATTGGTATCAAAGCCAAGTTCCTTTGAAGAAATTGTAAAATCTTGAGGAAGATCCAAAATGTCTTACAAGAAGGAATCTCACTACATTTTGATGGAACGAATTATGTTCTCTGGAAGGCTCAGATGAAAATCCATCTTCTTTCTCTTGGTTACAAAGTATGGAAAGCTGCAGAAATAGAACACACCATTCCTCAAAATGGTCCAATGACTGAAGATGAAATCAAAGAATATGAGATAGATATCGAGGTAAAGGATGCTCTACTAAGCTCATTACCCAAGTCAATATTGACGAAAGTTGTGGATCTTGAAACTACAAATAAGGTATGGAAAAAGTTGAAAAATCTGTATGAAGGAGATGATTCTATGAAGGAAGCCAAGTTACAAAGTCTGAAAGTGAAATATGAAAGTTTGAAGATGAATGATGATGAAAACATATAAACCTTTATACAAAGAGTTGATGAACTTGTTATAGGGATAAAAGCCATAGGTGGAACTCTCAATGAAAAGGAAGTTGTTATGAAAATTCTCAGATCTCTGCCCAACTCCTACTATCACAAGGTAGCTACAATTGAAGAATTCATGCAAGTAAAAATAGTTGACAGGGATCAGCTACTTAGTAAGCTTACTGCCTTTGAAATGAGGGAGTTTGTTAATGCCCTGCCAAAAGTTGAGATGACCTTCAAAGCTAGTACTCCTAGAAGTACTTCCAGATCAAAAAAGTACAAGGTAGAATTTGATGGTGAGTTTGATGAAGTTGAAACCAACTTCGTGGATAGACTGCAAAGAGGATCTGGTAAGTATAAAGGCAAATTACCTTTCAAATGTTTTTCCTATGGTAAAGTAGGTCATTTTTCTTCCAGATGTCCTAAAAGAATTGGAAGAGATAGAAGAAGATATGAGAACAGGCCTAGGACCCAAAAGAAGTGTTATTATGTTGAAGATTTTGATGATGATGGAGTATTAGATAATGGTGAACCAGATAATTCTAGTTCCTCTATAAATGAATGCTTGTTTATTGCTATTAAGGAAGATCTTGTGTCTACTAATTCTACTAGCTGTGTGAAGGAAGAAAAACTAGTGGAAAGTGCTTTAGCTACTCAGGTCATTAAGGACAAGGATGAATGGGTTATTGATAGTGGTTGCTCTCACTACATGACTAGTGACAAAAGTAAGTTTGTGAGTTTGGAAAGATATGATGGTGGACTGGTTATATTTGGAGATGATACAGATGGTAAGATTTGTGGGAAATGATCTACTTCTTTTGATGGAACGCATAATACTGAAGATGTCTTGTATGTGAAAGGATTAAAGCACAATCTTTTGAGTGTGGGTTAGATGTGTGAAAAGGGCTATGATTTAAGCTTCAAGAACAATGGATGCAAGATTAGGGAAAGCTTTAGAATAGTCATTGTAACTGGTAAGAAGACAAGAGGTAATATCTATGACTTGAAAGGAACTGAGAACTATTGCTTGTTGACTCAGGCTGATGAGAGTTGGTTATGGTATAGAAGGTTGTGTCACATAAATTTTGATAATATTATGAAGATAAGTATTGCACAAGTTGTTAAATATTTGCCTAAGCTTGTGAAGCCTACTAATCCTATTTGTAAGGAATGTCAATTTGGGAAATAGACAAGAACAAGTTTCAAAAGCAAGGACCAATTAGTTGGAGGACTACTTGAGCTAGTGCATACAGATTTGTGTGGACCTACCAGAGTAAGAAGTTTGCAAGGAGACATGTATTTCATGTTGCTCATTGATGATTATTCTAGAATGACTTGGGTCACCTTTTTGAAAGAGAAAGTTGAAGCTCTAGATACATTCAAGACATTTAAGGCAATGGTTGAAAATGAGATGGATTTGAAAATCAAATGCTTGAGGTTTGATAGAGGAGGAGAGTTCACATCAAATGAATTCAATTTCTTTTGTGAAGAACATGGAATAAAGTGATAGCTATTTGCACCCAGAACTCCACAACAAAATGGAGTTGTTGAAAGGAAAAATAAAACAGTTCAAGAAGCTGCTAGAACCATGATGAAGGAAGCTCATCTTCTGGAAGCATATTGGAGAGAGATAATTCACACCACTGTATATATCCTAAACAGAGTTCAAGTAAAAGGTAATAGTTCAAAGACTCCTTATGAATTGTGGCATGGTAGAGTTCCTACTATGAAATATTTCAAAGTTTTTGGTAGCAAATGTTATATCAAAAGAGAAGAAGATTTATGCAAGTTTGATGCTAGATGTGATGAATGAATCTTCCTTGGTTACTCCACCAAGAGCAAGGCCTACCGTTGCTATAATAAGAGGATGAATAAGATCATTGGAAGTGTAAATGTTAAAGTTGATGAATGAAAGGAAAGGTCTTCAGAATGAAGTGGATATGAGTTAGATGATCCAGATGTTTCAGAAGTAGTGCATCATGAAGACAACCCAGATGAAGAAGAACAAGCTCCGGTAAGTGCTACCAAAACTCCAAGATATGTAAGAATCGGCAATTCTGAAGATCAAATCATAGGAAATAAGAGCAAAGGGATCTTAACCAAAAGAAAAGTTGTAGAAGAACAAGTAAATTTTTGTCTGATTTCTAAGATTGAACCTAAAACACTGGATGAGGCTTATAAAGATGAGAATTGGATAAAGGCTATGGAAGAGGAATTGATACAGATAGAGAAGAATCAGACTTGGGATCTTGTTCCTAGACCAACAAACAAGAATGTAATTAGTACAAAGTGGGTCTTTAGAAACAAGATGAATGAGAATGGTGAAGTGGTAAGAAACAAAGCAAGGTTGGTATGCAAAGGATACGCTCAAGTTGAAGGAATAGACCTTGAAGAAACTTTTGCTCCAGTGGCAAGGATTGAAGCAATAAGGATGTTTTTGGCTTTTGCAACATTCACGGTTTATCAAATGGATGTGAAGTCTGCTTTGTTAAATAGAGAGTTGGAAGAGGAAGTCTATATAGAACAACCGGAAGGATTTCAGTCATCAGATTAGGGTGGCATGGTATGCAGATTGAAGAAAGCCTTGTATGGATTAAAACAAGCTCCCAGGGCATGGTATACACAGTTGGACAGGTACCTGATATAGATAGGGTTTAGTAAAGGTACTACAGATAGCAATCTCTACTTCAAGATCAATGATGAACAAACCTTGATTGTTGCAGTTTTTGTTGATGATATTATTTTTGGAGGCAATGAAGGTATGTGCTCAGTTTTTGCTAGAGAAATGCAAAGTGAATTTGAAATGTCTATGTTTGGAGAGATGAACTTATTTTTAGGTCTGCAAATAAGTCAATCAGATAAAGGTATCTTCATTTCTCAGTCTAAGTATGTGAAAGAGTTGTTAAAGAAATTTGGGATGGAAGACTCTAAACCAGTATGCACACCTATGATAATTGGTTGTAAGTTGAGAAAAGATGATAACTCACCCATGGTAGACTAGAAAAGGTATAGATCTATGATTAGAGGATTACTTTATCTGACTCAAACTAGACCTGACATAATGCATGCAATATGTTCAGGCATAACCCAAGGAATCACATGTGATGGCAGTCAAGAGAATTCTGAGATTTTTAAAAGGTACAATAGATTATGGTTTGTGGTACCCTAAGGACTATGACTTTACTCTCAGTGCATACACTGATGCAGATTGGGTCAGAGATGTCGATGATAGAAAAAGTACAAGTGGAGGTGCATTCTTATTGGGAAAAAGATTAGTATCTTGGTTTAGCAAGAAACATTATTCAATATCCCTATCTACTACAGAAGCAAAATACATTGCAGCAACATGCAATTGCACTCAAGTGTTATGGATGAACCAAACTTTGAAGGACATCAAAATCGTGTATGAAGATCCCATTACAATGTTTTGTGACAACACAACTGCCATAAACATATCAAAGAATCTAGTAATACATTCAAGGACAAAGCACATATCCATCAAGTATCATTTTCTAAGAGAAAAGGTGATAGAGAATGAAGTCAAGTTGGAGTATGTTTCTACTAAGGATCAGGTTGTAGACATTTTTACCAAGCCTCTACCTAAGGATACTTTTGAGTATCTCAGAGAAAAGTTAGGGGTTATCACCCCTCCTGCTCTAAACTAAGATGCACAATAGTGCATCAATCTAGAGGTGATTAGAGGTTTGGATTGATGCCTTTTTAGGGCTACTTCTTAGGGGGAGTAGTCAGAGAGTTCAGAAGAGAGATTAGATCATAGCAGAAGAGTGCAAGTATGTGTCCTTTTCCATTGATCTCAAAGGGGGAGAGAAGTCATGTGAAAAACTTAGAGCGTAGATGTGTAAGAGAAATGGGGAGAATTTTGGAGAAAGAAAGAGTGCAGGTGTGTAAAGAGAAAGGGGGAGAATCTTGTCTTGATGGTTGTTGCAGTTTTTCACATCATATGTTGCCATAAATGACAAGGGGGAGATTGTTGCAAGTATGTGCCTAATTAGTGTTGTCATTGATGTCAACATATCCTTGTTGTCATTAGTGTCAACTATGTCTTATTCTATTACTTGTTTAGAAGACTTTTATGTTGGGCATATTGAGAAAATTAGCCTCTCCAGAAGGAAAAAGTGAGTTATAGAGAAGTGCAGTACAGACAGTGAGTTGTATGCTGAAGAACAGTTTGGTAAACTACTTTGCATTTATTTCTACTTGAAGATCATGGTCTATGGATTGGAAGTAAGTTAGAGGTATGACTAAGGATGTTACATTCTGGGTTTGAGCCCTCCGCATGAAGATCTGAGTGAGTTGTGTTCACCAGAGTGAAACCTACTTTTTCTGTAAGTTCAGTTGGGACAGGAAGAAAGTATTCTGATCCGTATTCCTCTGCGATAAATTATTTTGCTCTATGGCTATAGAAGGAAGTCTGGGATGATGATAAGTGCCTACAGTTGTAATGGTTCATGGTTTGGTGTTCCGCAAGTTATCTTTCTTTTATTACAGTTGAAGACAATGAATTTCATGTGTTCTGGTGAGAAAATTCTATGGATAAAGTGGTTAAGGTTCATGAGGTTGCTCTTGATGATTATAGTGTGCTTGTGGATGTCTCCTAATCATGTTCCTATCTATACTTTGGTTCGTGTTAATAAATTGAGATTGTGTTTAAAGATTGTTCCTAGATAATGTAGTGTGTAACCAGTCTTGGCCGACCTGGTTAATCCCAATGATTACGGAGATCTCTAGAAGATTATGGAAGTGTGTTGTGGCATGGAATATCATGTTTGAGTCCTAGCTAAGGCATGGCATGATCTGCATTTCATTTCCTTTGATAATGTTGTAATAGGTTATGACCTATTTTATAAATGTTTATAATACCGACCTTGGAGATTGTTCCAATGGTTGATGATTGTGATGCTAACCTTGATGATCATTCCAAGGTTGATGAAGTGTATAAATACTTGTAGTTGAGTAATGGAAAAGGTGTCCTTGAGCAGAAATGAAAAGATATTAAGAAAGGTCTAAAAGGTAGAGCAGAGGAGAGGCAGAGGAGAGAAGAGGAAGAACAAAGAAGAGGAAGAACATAGCAGAGGAAGAGCAGAGTAGAGGGATTATTGTACTTCAGTCACAAATATAGAAAGGTGTTGATCATGGTAGTGAATCTGGCAGTGAGCCACCAGTATGGTTTAACAACTCTTAGTGTAATCTTGCGAGCTTTAGGGTTGGAGCAGTGAGCCTGCTAGACCTAGTTGTTCTTTATGGTAGTAAGCCAATATGTTTAGGCCCGTGGAGTGACCAAGCTTGAACATCAATATTTCAAGATTGCAATATATATTTGGAGCTAATCCTCTCTATGGTTTTTCCCCACCTTGGGGTTTTCCACATAAAATCTGGTGTCTCTTGTGTTTGATGTTGTATCTGTGGTTAAGTTTCTGATTTCATTCACTCATTGCTAAATCATAATAATTGTGGATAAGTGATGAATGTTTAATTACAGAAAGTGTTTAAGTTTTTGGGACAATTGATTCACCTGCCTCTCAATTGTCTGGTGCATTTCAATAGTTTTCTAATTGTCCTTCTGCTTAGGTTGCTTCATCTGTATTAGCATTTTGTTCTCTCTTACCTTATCTCTCTATGAATTAATATCAAAATAATATTTTCCCAATATTTCTTCACAATCTCTTCTAATCCCTTCTTCTATCTCTTTTTGATTATCTACTTGATTGTCATTCTCTTCCATCAAAAGTCTCCTTGTCTTATATGACACATGGGGTGACTCTTGGTCTGAGGTTTGCATATCTTTAAAGTGCCTCTTCAATTTAGGGAATGACTTTACATTTTTGAATGACATCTTATCATTTATTGGTGTCATTTCCTTTAATTGTCAGATTGTATTCTAAACTAATATTATCATACACCACATCTTCTCTTCTTCCCCTAATTTTCATCACACTTTGATTAACCAGATGGTCTAGATAGTCCGCATCCAAATTTAAGGGTTGGAGATTTTTTATAGGGTTTAATAATTGTTCCCTTTGTTTATCAACTCTTATCTAGACATTAGTAAAATCAAGTTGAAATTTTGGGGGTTTTCCTACTTGTGGTAGGGTAAGGGTTTGATTATAATCTTCGCTCCATATCCTTCTTGACTAGTCATAAGCATTAATACTCCCTCCTGAGCTCTTGAGAAGTTTTGTAGCCCTATTAATATCCATTTTTAGTGGTTCAAGGTTGTCTATATCCTTCTATATCAACTTTTCAGCAACCCCCATTCCACTCTCATCCAATCTTTCTTCCTCTTCTGCCTTCTTTTCGGAAACACCCATATCGATGCACTCATCATCTTCCTCTTTTTCCTTGCAACCTTCCTGGTGCATTCCCTCCCTTTTTTTTGCATTTTCCATCCTTTTGTGGTATCTTTCTTGTTATTCTTGAGTCTACTTTTGTATTTCTTCCCTGCTCATTTTCATTTCAATTTTCATAATTTCTCTTAATTTCTTGTTATCCCCTTTTCCCACAAGTGTTTTAGATATGGTATTTCATTAATCCTTATGTATCCCATGGTTATCTTAGCATGAAGAGTTAAATATTTTCAAGGATTTTTTCAAATCCTCCCCCTTTCCATTTGGCATCCCCTTAGGTGCCTACCCCCCTCTCACAAGGGTAGGTCCGAAGAGGATTCTCTGCAAATCATAAAAAACTTTCTGTCACTTTGATTTTCTCTTTTCCAATTCTTCTCTCTATTTCACACTTCTCCTTTTACCACTTCATCGTGTTTATTCTTCAGTGTTCTTTTCACAGTCCTAGAAATGGAATCAAATGTTTGAAACAAATGGGGAGGACACAATCTGGAGACCTAAGCCTCATTCAAGTCACTAAAGTTAGTTTATACCCTAGAAGATACAGTGAGAAAATCATAAAGACCAACAAGGAAATATAACATGTGGTAAGAATACATTAGTCATACACATCATATACATTCATATACACTTAGATATTAGATCAAATCCTTATATCTCCATTATATACTCATTATAATCTTATATACAAAATGACAGGTCTAATTCTCTACTCTGCATATATCTCTTCTTTACATATTCTCTCTTACATATTCTTCATGACACATGATAAAATAGGGACATGTACCTTATAAGACATCTCAACTACTATCCTATATGCCATCCCCAACCTCTGTATCCCACATTTGGTGACTTGCAGTAGGTTCTACTATTGCTGTGTATACCATGCCAACATATACAATGACAAACTTACCAAGGAATGATTTTAGCACTTCATTTATCAACCTCTTGAATGTACTTGAAGCATTTGTCAATCTGGATGGCATTACCAGGCACTCATACAAATCATCCTTTGTCTTAAAAGCTATCTTCCATTCATCTGCTTCTCTTATTATTATCTAATGGTATCCACTCTTTAAATTAATTTTAGTGAAGTACTTGGCTCCACTCAAACAATCCATCATGTCATCCATCTAGGGTAATGGAAATTTGTAATTTATAGTTATCTTGTTTATGGGCCTTGAGTCTATACACATTCACCATTCTCCATCCTTTTTAGATGTCAATATTGTTGGAACAACACATGGACTGAGACTTTCCCTAATCAGATTTTTGTCCAAAAACTCTTGCACTTATCGTTTGATCTCTTCATTCTCTATTGGTGTCATTATATAAGGTGCTTTATTTGGAAAAAATTCCCTAGGTATCAAATACATACAATGGCTTATGTTTCTCACAGGTGGCAATCCATTTGATAACTCCATCATTATGTTTGCATAATTATATAAAATTTCTTGAATTTCTATTGGCAGTTCTTCACTCTTTTCTATTGTACTAGTCTCTACAGGCGTAGAAATGAAAGAAAAGAATGCCCACTCCTTCTTCAACTCTTTCAATAATTTCTTTCCAGAAATCAAACAAAGCTTTGGACCACTCTCTATTTCTTCTTTATCCTTCAATGGGTTCAAAGTATATTATTTTCTATCCTTCATGATTTTATATGTATTTGTTCTACCATCATTTACATCATTTCTATCATATTGCCAATGTCAACCCAAAAGAATATGACATGCATCCATAGGCAACACATCACAAAGAATTTCATCATTATAACTACCAATTTAAAAATTTACTAGACATTGTTCACTTACCAACAATTGATGTCCCCTTTGCAACCAATAAACCTTGTAAGCGATTGGATGCTTCATTTTCTTTCACTTAAATTTCTCTACCATCTCTTTTGAAACTAGATTTTCAGTACTTCCACTATTTACAATCACTTTACAACATTTCCCAGCTGACTTATATCTCATTCTAAATAAATTTCTCCTTTGAACAGGTTTTGGTTTTTCTTTCTCAAGATTTCACAAACCTCTTCACAACATCAAGAATTATCCATCCTCGAGATCTTCTCCATGTTTTAGTGAAGCCACACTTTCATTTTCTTCTTGTGCCACATGTATGCTTGCTTATTTTCTCTTTCCACTATTCTGTTGTATTTGAGTACATTCAAATGCCATGTGACCAGTCTCTCCAAATTGATAACATATACCAATGAATCATGTTTCTTTGCCTCTTCCAAAATATCTGTTATTTCTAGAATAATCTCCTCTACCTCTTGAATAGTCTCCTCTTCCTCTATTATCCTATGTTCTTGTTTGAGAAGTTTTGGATTCTCCTTATTGTGTTTGATATCCTCTTCCACTACTGGACTATCCTCTTCCATGAGAGAATCTTCCTCTATCTATTGATTTATTTATTTTTCTTTCCAATTTTTCTTCTACCTTCAAGGCATACTTCAACACTTTCTTTACGTACCATACTAATCTCATCTTGAATAAAATAATGTAAACCATTTACATACCTTGACACCTTCTTAGCATCATCATCTCATATCTAGCCCTGATATTCAACCTATAAAACCCTTATTTATACTCCTGCATGTTCTTCTCCTTTTGCTTCAAAATTTGTAATTTATTGACCAAACTAATCTGATAATCAGCTAGCAAGAATTCAGCCTTCAATTTGGTCACCTTCTATCCCACTATTTTATTTTCTATTTTACTTTTCATTGTCTTTCTATTTTCACATGATCCCACCACAAGAATGCATGTCCGTTCAATTTTAGACAAGAAAATTTTACCCTCTTCAGATCTTCTATGGATTCAAAATAAAAATATTTCTCTATTTCTAATTCTAGTTGAGTTCTTTTGGATTCAAATTTCCAAGAAAACTTGGTGGATCTAATCTTGGTTTCCTGCTTATTTTGGACATAACCCACAAAAAATATTCTTTCTGGTTCATTTCTATATTCATCCTCATCTTCTTCTCTTTCCTTTATTTCTTCTTCATCTTCACTAGTTTCTTCCACATGTACTCCTATTCTCCATGCTACCTCCATCACATCCAATCTTTCTGTAAGACCTCTCAACATCTCTACTATTTTCCCAACTCATAGTCATATACCTCGTCTTATATGCACTATGTCTACATGAATCCTCTATAGTTGTAAGTTTTCTCTCTCTCTCACTCACACACAACAAAATTTTCTAGGATTCCTTGTTCTTGACATGAACAAACCTTGCTCTGATACCACTTGGTGCAATCTAGATTGGGAATCTTATCAGATAGCCAAGTCTAGTAGCCAACAATACTAATTTTTGCATAGCAACACAATTTCATTTGAATTTATCAAATCTCAAACTTACAATCACAATGTATATTCATTGTAGCAAATACATGAGTACAAAAATTACAATCTTCAAATAAGTCTATTCTTTTTCAAGAACAATGCTTTCTTCTCCAATACCACTAGAACCCCTACTAGATACCACACCATCCCCTTTATACTTTAGGCTTAGAGAAGTTGAACCATTATCATTTATAAAAATAAAACATTACAAGTTAACCTCTCCAAAAATAACACATTTAAGATTTAAATGATTTGTGACCCAATAGGTTTCAGTAATTTAGCATCAAATTGAACTTATAGACTCTCCATAAAGTGCACCTTCAAAAAATTGATGCCCTTTAGAACCTTTAAAACTTCATTATCGATGATTCAACCCTTGTTTGCACCATTGAACTCTTCAACTACATTATATTTTAGTGAATCAACAATATTTTAAACTTTTAAACTTTTCTTTACATATCCTTTCAATGAATGGGCACTATGAAGTACCCTTAAGCTTGTTGTTGGATGATCACTTAGTATGTGAAAGTTTGAAATTTCATCGAAACACTTCTCCATTGGTGAATCAGCACCTGGAGGAACTTATGAACTCTTCCTTCAACACATCATCTCCTTTGTGTTAATCTAAGGTGGGTAACCTTCAAACTATTTCAATAGTTTTCTAAGTTCTCAAACTTAAAAGATTGTCAAAACTCTTCATGAAGCATTCTTTAAGTCTTTTACTTAACACCTCTTCGAAGAAATAGATAGTTCTTGAATTAAAGTTTTTGCTGAGAAAATTTCATGAACTCAAAACTTTACCAAAATGCTTCTTTTCGGTGAACAAAAGAGTTCCTAAACTTTGAATTTTTCTGAAATGCTCTAGACTCAGCTAAGTTTTTTGAAATTTTAACCAATTTGAAATTGAAGACACCCATTTAGGACATATACAAGGTCATGTTCTCAACTTGAACAAATTTAATGTGAAATTTCTCCTAAAGCAAGCTACCCAAAAACCAACTAAAATACAACAAATCTAAACTAAATAGAAAATAAAACTTGAAATGTTTTTGGTTGATATAGGATTACTCATGGACCCAGATGCTCCTACATCAGTTATTGCCTATAGTTAGTGTTACATGCTACAAAGCTTGATTGTATTGACTAATATTTCCATAAGGATTCCATGTGTGATGATTGTTAAGACATATCTAAGCTATCAAAAGAGATGTTAGGGAATTTCCTTTTGACCTAGATTGAGATGAAGTTTAATTAAGTAAAGTATTTAGAAAATCCCCTAGTAAACTGATCAAGAATGATTACTAATAATGTCATCAATATTCTCTACCACTAGCTACATCTATTTAATGTTTCTAATTTGTAGGAATTTTTATGAAAGCATTTGTGAGGGACATGAAAATTGTACAAACTTTTTAGAATAGTATACACTTCATGCTATGAATGACTAATTCAAATTTCAGGTAGTATATTGATCTTATAAAAGTATTATTTAGTTTTACTCATTAAAATTTCTAATTTACAATTTTTAAGTTGACACTTCAAAGATTCTATTATAAATACACTTAGTTATATTAGATTTTGTAGTATGATACAATTCCATTGTTGGTATAGATGCATAGGAAATAAATAAATTCACATCTAAGGTTCAAGAATTTTTAGTTACCCCTTAGAAAGTGCATCACAATTGGGAGATTTTTTTTTAGATAAAGTCTATCAAGTTGCGCTTGAGGTTGCACTATTGTTCAAGCTTGATCCTCTTTTGGAAAGTTGAAATGTTGTAATGAGTAGTTTTTTTAGCTTAGTCTTTTGACCACTTTGCACGTGTTGGAAGGATTGAATGCAATTTCACACAAAGAGAACATTGGCACCAAGGAAAGTTGATCCTATGTTTTACACAATCTTTGGTTAGCTGATGCCATTGTAAAATTTCCAAACAAAAAGGAAATCTTTTTGATAAGAATTTTTCTTTGAGAAGTGGTTTAAGCAATTCGGGGTGAGGTAGAGCCCAATCAAGGAAGAGAAGAAGAGGAGATAAAAATGGTAGAGGATAATTTGAATGTGATAACTAGAGTAGTAGACAATACCAAGAAATGATGTGGTAAAAAAGGTATTCATGAAGCCCATGAATACAAAATATCATGAGATAAGATAGATAATTATTTCAAAAAAAGATACAACCAACTGTGATGATAAAAAATTAGAAGAAAATTAACTTTCATGTGGTATTGATCATGATGAATTTATTATTTTCATATTAGATGATCCCTTCTATGACATTTTGACATGACTATTTTTGAAGGTTTTCATGAATATGTTTCTAGTCCTATTTATTTGGAAGATAAAGCAAGTTTCAATCCTAGTAGAAAAGGAATTAATTGGATCAAGTTTCCAAGATGTATCTAGATTTTGTACTTCACAATGTACTATATATTTCTCAACCATGTTGTAATTTTTTTTTCTTTTCACCATAGAGGAATTGGTAGCCCAACGACCCGTGGGGCAAGCCCCCCATAACTATGATGTAAATTGTTGTCTCTATTGTTGATTTAAAAACAAGGTCACTCCATTTTATTGGAGGATGGGCAAGTGGTAGTAAGAAAAAAGTTTAATAATCAAGTCACATTGATTGGTTAGGAAGATGGAAAGTTATTAACACTCAAAGGAGGTTCAACTATTTCAATGACTTTTTCGTACCTTAATGAAAAATTTAATTGCTATACTAGTCTTTTATGGCATGAAAGACATGCACATGTTAATCGTGATGACATTTGAATAATCTAAAGAATGGTGTTGTAGTCTTGTCACTTTGTCTAAGATAATTGAGAAATTTGAAGCTCACATTCTATAAAAATAACAAACATCCATTCCCTAGTTGAATTGGGTGAGCTCAAAGAAAGATACAACTCAAGTTCACTCTAATTTGTCTAGACACTTGCTAGTAACTTATACTAGAGGATGCTAACATTACATGTTAATTGATGATCATAGTATAATGAATTGGATAAATTTTTATTTAGGGAGACTTCTAAATATTGAAATATGGTAGGAAATAATGTAGATAGTTACACCATTATTGCACAGCAATATTAAAACATAAAATAATATATTATTGTCTTTGGATAATTTTTACATTGCATTACATTGGCTTTATAAAAGCTTCTTCCCTTTAACTATTTGATAACTACCTACATAACCTCCATACAGAATGTAACTCCCACAAACTAACAAACTAACTATTGCTTTATTTACTAACATTTATTTAACTAACAATGTAATACCATTGTTACTATGACTATTATGCCAACATTCCCCCCCTTATTACATTGTTCCTGCAATAGTACCAAGGGACCCCCCCTGAATGCTAACATACTCAATATAGCTAATTACATAATATGAATACATATTTTATAGATCTTCTCCCAAAGAATAAATCCTGAACCAAGCGAGGCTCCATCATGCTATCTCGTCTACCCTCAGAAAGGCATAGCTTTGAGCTGTGTTCTTGAGCTCTTTAGTCCCGAACTCTCAAATCACAGAGTCTTGAATTATTCAACAATAATCCCTAAGAGATACGACAGATCTCTATAATTGTCTAGTGACCGTGAAAGGGTATAATTCTTGATCATATACTCTGAAGCTTGCTGGACAACAATCCTTATTGAGCTCAACACCAAATCCCAAACCTGTCTCCAAAATAAAATCTTCACAAAACATACATTCTTCAAACCCGTTAGCATCAACAAAGAAAAGCAAAACAACCAAAACCAAAAATGCTTCTCATGCAAAGCATCATCTCAAAGCGAGAAGCTAGCTTGAGATGATGGAAAATCCTCCATCCTCCGATGTCGCCTGCCTCCAATATGACCCTGTTACATTTTAACCAACTGATGTCTTGGATGAGTCTTTGGAGGCCTCATCAGGAGTAGTATAAATGGTCCCGAGAGCACAAGAAATGTTTGATGTAGCCATGATAAAATGAACAAGGTGTTGGATTCCACCAAAAGTACACCTTTTACAATATAGTGTAAACACAAATATATCCTTATAACTCCAATGTTTTCCACCTTATTACTCCAAAAATTTAATAAGTTAAATCAACAAAGAAAATTCAAACAACTTCTCATTTCACACCTTATACAGTTTTGATCCTGTGACCACTTACAATAAAATCAAAATCAAATTATTTTAATCACCACTACCAACCAACTCATTGAATCTCAATATATTCTCATAATCACCCAAATAAATATAAAAGCTCTTCAATTTCACAATTCCCTTATTTAACCATATCAAAATTCAGCCATTTTCTCAATACTTAAAATTCCTCTTTAAACTTTTTACCACGCTTTGCAATTAGTTACTCATCAAAATGAAAAAAACAACTATTTCTTACCCAATATCTCCACATATGTATCCATCGTGGAAATGAAGTGCAAAAATTCAATGGAGTTTTCTTCAATGCCCAACACTGAGTATAAATGATTTTTATCAACTTCCACTATTGTGGCGCATGGGAACCATAAGTGACAGGTATATGTGGCATTTGGTAAAGCAAAATGAATGATAAAGATGCACCCTAAAACTCACACAGAGGATTAGGTATATCAACAGCCTTCAATACTCTTCCCTTGCATAGCAATTTACTGTCGCAGATCTTCCACATAACTATACTGTGTATGGTGCTTCAAACTATTTATGGTGATGCAGATGTTGGATGCATTCAAACATATATCAAAATATATTTATTCACCCAGCAAATGCCTTCAAACATTTCAACATTTTCTCTCCTTCAAGATTTCAATGCTATTGCAAATTATACCTTCATGTAATCTTCTTTCTACACAAACATTTTGCCTATTCACGCCACCTTTTTATAAATGATCTTCAAACAAATAAAATCTTCACGTTCAATGCAAATTTAATGCCTTGGCAATAAAGATTGCCCAACAATGAAGTGTTAGTACCCAGCCATGAATTTTAAACGCATAGAATTGGGACAACGTAGACTTTGTGGGATTCAAATCCTCTCTTCTGTACATGCCTCAACAATGACAAGATCTCCCTTGCTGAAGGCTCTTCAAAATCTCCATCTTACCATGCCTAAGATCAAAGCTGCTCTGATACCATATTGAAATATGGTAGGACAAAATGCAGATAGTTACACCATTATTGCACAGCAATATTAAAACATAAAATAATATATTATTGTCTTCAGATAATTTTTACATTGCATTACATTGGCTTTATAAAAGCCTCTTCCCTTTAACTATTTGATAACTACCTACATAACCTCTATACGGGAATGTAACTCCCACAAACTAACAAACTAACTATTGCTTTATTTACTAACATTTATTTAACTAACAATGTAATACCATTGTTACTATGACTATTATGCCATCACTAAAGCCTTTGAAACTTTTAAGAAGTTTCAGACAATGATTGAAAATGAATCTAAAACTCAAATTGGCACTCATTGAATTGATAATAGTGGAGAGTTTACATCAATTTTTTATTACCTTAGTCAACATGGGATTAAGCATAATCTCATTATTTTGATTACTTACCAACACAATGTTGTAGTTCATAAAATGAGTAGAATTGTCATGATTATTATTAGCGTAATGTTATATTTCAAAGGATAACTATTACATTTTTGGCTAGAAGTAGAAAAAAGAAATATTTATCTTGGTAATAGATGCAAAATGGAACACTCCTTTGAGATCAATTTTTAAGAATGGAGATCAATAGTGAACTTTTAATCTATTTTGTGCTAGCAATGCCAATATAACACCAATGATAGTTCACTTCATTGTGGGTGCAAAGGTTTTTGCATAATTTATACCTTCTTTTTTAGCATATCCTTTTGTGATAAACCTTGCTTTATGTTTTTCAAGTGAGCTTTCTACTTCATACTTGTTTTGAAAGACCCACTTGCCCCAACCTAATGGGGGATCAACCAAATATCAAGTTCTATTTTTCAAAATGGTACATCCTATGCAATTTTCATAGCCTTCATCCACACTTCAAAATTTTTAGCTTCCTTAAAGAGAATTACTTCTAAGTATATTGTTATATTAATTTCATCAATATAATTTAAGTTCATTTCTTTGGGATTTTGGCTCCACCTATTATGCTTTGTTTACCAAGGAGAAGAGAAATAAGTTGGACCATTAAGGCCACAAATGTATCTTTCTAGGATATGTTGATTCCTCTAATGCATTTCAATTGTATGATGAAGCCAATAATAAATTCCTTACTATTTCTAATGTTATATTTCATGAAACATCTAAGAGTATCATTAATGTTAATATCAATTAAATCAACTTGAAAAATTTTCCATGTTCATTACTTGGAATGAACATGCTTACAAGATTCCTCACTTTGAGGGGGAATAAGTAATTTAGAACCATGTTTGTTGGAATCACATTTGGAATCTCTTTCTTAGGATGTTGAAGAAGTAATCCTCTCTCATGAAGAATTTTAAACCTCCATCAAATGAAAAAGTGATTTATGAAAGTATGAAACAATAGTTTGAACATGATGGAGCTTTCGATCAAGAAATTGAAGCACCAATAATTCAACCTAGATCTTGGAAAAATGGACAAAACAATTGCAACAAACACAATGACTTGAGACCTAACAAAATTGGTAAGATCAAAAAAAGAAGTTCATACAAGGAAAGACAACAAGCTCAATCAAATGAAGAAGTTAACTTGGAAAATCTCAAGGAAAATATGTATATAACTCAACCAAAAGGATACATGGTCAAAGGTTAAGAAAAAGAAGTGTGCAAGCTTATAAAATAACTATAATGTTTAAAGCAAGCCCAAAGAGCATGGTGTAAAGACTCACTCAACACATATTGATGATTACTTTCAAGTATTATGAATTTAAGGATGCAACTCTTCTTATCAAAATGGTTGATAAGATGGTTGTATGGGCAATTATTTATGTGGATGCCTTGTTTATAATGAAAGGTGCAATATGACCATGAAAAAGAATTGAAGAAAGGGCTTGAAATGATTGACTTAGGATACCTTCAATACTATTTGGGTATTAAAGTGATTCAAAAAAACTAAAGGATATTGTCATCAACCAACAAATATATATTGGTGAAATTCTAAGTAGATTTAGAAGGTTAAACAACAAATGATTAGTACATGTATAGAGCAAAGTTTGAAACTAAAATTAGTTGATGCTATAATGTTTTTCAATATAACTAAGTACAAACAACTTGTTGGAGGTCTAGTTTATGCAACAATGTAGAGAAAATCATTGGATAGCAAAAAAGAGAGTTCTTTGGTATATGAAAGGAACTTAGAATTATGGGCTCAAATACTCCAAGGTAGCGAATTTCACATTAGTTAGATATTTAGATTCTAACTATGTAGGTGACTTGGAAGATGGAAAATCTACTTCAAGTTTCATAATGTATCTAGGATCGATAGTCATCTCTTGGAAATCTAAGATGTAGTTAGCACCAACTCTCTCCCCAATAGAAGCAGAACATATGGCAGCTTTTGAGTCAACTAGTGAAATATTATGGCTCAAAAAAATTCTTGATTATTTGCAACAAAAAGAAGTCTCATTAATATATCTTCTAGTTTACAATACATCTCCAATTAAAATGACAAAAAATAGTATTTCACAATCGAACCAAACACATCGATAGTTTCATTTGATTCGACAACATGTGAAAAATGGTAGTTTACAATTCAAGTATTGCCTGATGATGGCCAACTAGTAGATATTCTCACCAAAACACTTGTACAAGAGTAGTTTGAGAAATTCATAAAAATGCTCGATTTAAGTAGATAGTCTCACCAAAACACTTGTACAAGAGAAGTTTTAGAAGCTCATAGATATACTCGATTTAAGTAGATATTCTCACCAAAACACTTGTACAAGAGAAGTTTGAGAAGTTCGTAGAAATGCTCAATTTAAGTGTAAACACTTCAATTTAAAGAAGGAAATATAAATATTAATCCTTTCTCAATTTATTTATGACAAGTAAACCAAACATCATTGCTCTACAAATAAGATTGTAAATCTTCTTTTGCATACAAAAAATTTTCCAATCTGCTTTTCCACTTTTCATCCTGCTTTACACAAATATTGTCTATACGAGCAGCTGTGATATATTTTAATTTGAAAATAAGGAAAGAGAGGTTACACAGTATAAAAGAAAGAGCTTATTTTAGACGCAGCCGAAAAAGTACATCAAGGACATTGCAGAGGCAGGTCATATTAGCTTCTCCAAAGATTGTACAACAGAATATAAATTGTAAGGGTTGACCAGGACGTGCTAGTGGAGGGCGACATTGGGAAAGATCCACAAATTGTACATAAAACAAATTAGTACATGCCTGATGCCAGTATAATTGCTATAATTGCTAAGATAACTATGAAGAGAAATAATTATTTGCTCCAAAATAAGTCAATAAAAGATAGACTAAACTAGGAAATATATTAGAAGACACATATCTTACCTGTTGTTAAGAGCTGATTCTCATTCAAAAAGCATTGTTGTCCATTTTTGCTGGAGATGGGTCTCAATCATATTAGCCATACCAAAATTTCTCACAAGGGCTGCAATATTTCTGTCCAAAAATATTTTTGTGGGCTTCAAATGACAATCGAGGATGCAAGAATAATTAACAGTAAAGATAAGTGGGTGCTTGGATTTTGAAAACCCTGCTGCTTTTAAACAGTATAACTTTCACCTTTTAAAATAAGATGTATGGAATGGAATCCTTTTATAGTGTACCAGATGTCACGAAATAATTAGAAAATTAATAAGCTATTACCTCAGGAAAAGGGAGGTCCCAGATTTTAATTACGACCAAATTATTAAAGCCTTAAAACCAAAAGCAAACAGATAAACCAAAGAAAATCGTCAGTGGATACATTACATCCCCTTGCTGTATGAAAATGTTTAGACTGGGCGACCTAAGGACAAATGGGATTTTATTTCACTTTATCAAAATAAAAACTATATTTTGTACTATGAAGTTTAGTACAGTTATCTAAAAACTTAACGTCGTATTGCCAAACTAATCTAACTATTATCAAATAAAACCTCAATTATGAAAATGTAATGGATACACGAAGCAGTGTAGATATAATGAGAATGATAAAATCAAATTTCTGTATCTAAACACTGTAAATGGCACCTAGAATGAGAGGAGAACGATTGAAATTTCCTTATAAATTAGTACTTATATTATTGAACATCAGTAAGCGTGAACCCTAATAATTTGTGAAAAATATGCCTTCATTATCAAAAGATAAAAAATAGGTAGCAACGAACTCTCTGCAACAAAAGCTAAAAGAAAGAGCTCAGTGAAAAAAGAACTAAAAGATCAGATTACCTAATTTCAATCTTTGTCAGTCACATCCCTGGATGATTGCAGTCAACTTACAGACATATTTCAGCTTGATCTATATATTATATAAACTACTACTTTATTAAAATTACTGAAATCCCATATGCACTGAGTATCTACAAGTTACTAACCATTGAGTGACCCTACAATAGAATTGATTTAACAGACAAAGAAGAGTAACATTCTTCTAATGTGAAGAAAATCAAACATAAGTCAAATAAAAAGAGAAGGATAAAAAGGAAAAGTAGTGCAAATTTGAAAAATCTGCAGCAACATGATGTGGATTATCCAACCGAGTTGGTGTTCAAAAATCCAAAAAAGGCCAAGAAAAGAAGAGAGAGGCACAGCTTCTCTCTAAGTAAAGATATTGTCACAATTGTTTTGTTTTGCTAACAGTGGAAGCTGTGCTCTCTCTCTTCTGCTTTTGACCTCCCTGGAAAAGGAGACAACGCTGAATAATTGGGGAAGGAAGCAGCTCATTAAACTCTTGAATGGATGAGTTTTAAGGAGATAAGCATGAGCTTATATAGAAATTGACTACTGGCTCCGTAGAATCTTTACAGCATGATAGCCCACTTGCTACCACAGTTGCAATAATGTTAAAATGAAGAAAAATTGAGCTTACAATGATTTAAGAATAGACATCAATCACAATTTGTTGTAGCTTTTCTGTGCATTAAACACTAATCCACCGAAGGTTGGGTAACACAAAATATCTTATTCAAATGGTAGGACCTCACATTTAATTCATGTTGGCTGCATTCATTAAGTTCATTCACTTTTGACGTAATAATGCTGCAATAAACCTATGCTGAAACTAAAATGGATTTGAAGTAGAACATAAAACATGGTTTCCTAATTTTTAACTCCACCTAAAATATTTCACAGAAAATGGATAATGTTATTCTATATTTTGAGTGATTTTAGTAAGTTATAAAAACCAATAGAAAAAAAATATACAGTAAATGCTGGTCATAAGTTGAGAGATATTTAGAATGAGAATAGAATAGAAGGCCTTCTTATCTTTATTAGGTTAAACGTAGTCTATGGGATAGCTGATTGAGACATTTTATTTCTGATCTTGTATTGTTTATCTCGATGATGAATTTAATTGTTTTCTTTAACTTTCTCTTCTTTGAGGTGTTGGAATTTATTAATCTTTGTCAGACATATTAACTCCAGCCAGCCCCCGCGTTAGACTTGGGGATTTCCAAATCTGCCCCCTGCAACCATTGGCCTGCCAGCATTCAATTCTGATAGGTGAGTTTGAATTTGAAATGGTTGAGCGCTAGTTTTCTGGCAAGGAAATGCATGAGACAAATAGGAGGGAAAGCTAGTTGACCGAAGGAAATGGGAGTGAGAGCCAGTAGCAGCAGAAGTAGGAAACAGAGAGAATAGAACCTACATTAGCAAAAGGAATTTGAAGGAGAATAATAGAGAGAACAATAGAGAAAAATATAGCATATAGAAGTTTGTGTGCAGTAGCACAGTGTTGGTACAACAGCACCAAATATTAAGCATTTCAGGAAAACAGAGCAACAGCTCTGCGATTGAATGTGTATGAAGTTTTGAATATAATTTTGAAAGGAAAATATAATACATATTGTTGTTTGTTTGTGTATTGTTTCTCTCTCTGTTTGTGTTTGTTCTTGTTGTCCATACATTGCTATAGCATTAGTATTTGGATAGTTGTTTCCTCCCCTACCTGCCAACAAGTGGTATCAAAGCCCTATTTTTCTAGGCAGTTAAAATATTTTTGTGTGTATTTTATATAAGCCCTAGTTAATCTAGGCATTATCAGCCTTCTCAGATTTGAGAAGTATGGCAGGTGGTGACAGCAAAGGATGGTAGCAGCTACCGAATTTTGATGGACAGAACTATGATATCTGGGCTAAAAAGATGAAGACTGTACTGGTTGCTAATGACCTATGGGATTTGGTCATCATTGGGTTCACAGACATAACAGGGCTAGTAGCTTATGCATCCCTAACTAATGCTCAAAGAAACTAGTTGAAGGAAACAAGAATGAAGGATGCAAAAACCCTCAGTCTAATTGAGGCAGCCTTGATAGAGGCTATTTTCCCCCGCATTGCAGCAACAAACTACTCAAAACAGGCATTGAAAATATTATAGAATAGTTATAAGGGAACTGACAAGGTGAGATCAGTGAAACTCCAGCTAAATCATGATAAATCAGCTAAGGGTTTCTACCATGATAAACTAGCTAAGGATAAATGGAGAAACCATGGATGAATAAAGGATTGTTGAGAAAATCCTAAGGAGTCTACCTTCTAGATTTGACCCTATTATCATAGCCATTGAAGAGACTAAGGACCTGTCCAAGATGACAGTGGATGAGTTGATGGGCTCTCTACAAAGCCATGAGCAGCGGTTGAATAGATCCACCCTTCCCTTAAGCAAGCCTTCAAGGCTCAAACCAATGTAAGAGGTAGGAGAAGAGGAAGAAATAGCAGAGGTAGAGGTCAAAGAGGTAGAGGAAGAAGCAACTCTAGAAGAGGAGTTTCAAATAGCCAAGAAGAGGCAAGTAGTTCACAGCCAAGCTATCAAGAAAAGAAGAACAACAACAGTTCTAATCAGAGGTATGACAAAAGTAATGTTCAATGTTATTATTGTCATAAGTTTGGTCATTTTGCTAGTGAGTGTAAAAACAAACAACGTGATCATGGAAGCCAAAATGCTATTGTAGCAAATGAGAACAAGTCTGAAAATGAAAAATAGTCTAATGTATTTATTGTTTGCAACCTTGCTAAGAGGAGTAGTGATGAAGTATGGTATCTAGACAACGGTTGTAGCAACCACATGAGTGGAAACAAAAACTTCTTTGCCTCCATAGATAGAAGCATTAAGACTGAAATAAAAATGGGAAACAATGAGCAAGTTCCCATCATGGGAAAAGGTACAGTCAACATTCAGTCCAAGAATGGTGAAAGGAGGAAGATCCGGGATGTATACTATGCCCCTAGCATAAAACATAACCTATTGAGCATTGGACAAATGGTCCAAAATGGTTATAAAATCCTGATGGAAAATGGAGAGTGCACAATATTTGACAAACGTGCAGTAAGAAAGTGATTGCAGTAGTGCAGATGATAAGAAACAAAATGTTTCCTCTTAAGATAAATATAGAGTCTCCGGCACGATCTCCAGTGCTCATAGTAGTGGAACAATAATTTGCCTTTAGGACACTCATCAAAGACCCATCCAAATTGTGGCATTTGAGGTATGGGCACTTAAGTTTTTCTAGTTTGAGTTTATTGTCCAAGAAAGGCATGTTAGAGGGCTGCCAAACATTGTAGAGCCTGATGAAAAATGTGAAGCCTACATTTTAGGAAAGCAGCATAGACAACCCTTTCAATCAGGGTATTCTAGGAGTTGGTGCACTTAGATTTGTGTGGTCCCATGAAAACCCACACCTTCGCTGGAAATACTTATTTTATAACATTGATAGATGATTACAGCAAAAAAATCTGGGTTTATTTTTTGAAGAACAAATCATAAGCCTTCAAAAAATTCAAGTGGTTTAAGGCATTAGCTGAAAGGCAAAGTGGCCACTATATCAAAGCCCTAAGAATAGATAGAGGGGGAGAGTATATCTCTAAAGAATTTCTAAATTTCTGCAGGAATGAAGGCATAGAAAAATAGTTTACAACTAGGTATACTCGACAGTAAAATGGAGTGGCTGAAAGGAAAAACAAAACCATTCAAGAGATGGCAGCAAGCATGCTAAAGGCAAAAGGACTATCACATATTTTTGGGGTGAAGCTATAGAAACAATGGTTTACCTATTGAATAGGTGTCCTACAAAGGCTGTTCGTGATAGGATTCCACAAGAGGCGTGGACAAACAACAAATGGAGTGTTGAACACCTAAGAATCTTTGGGTGTGTGGCATATGCATTCATGCCTAAAGAGAAGAAGCAGAAATTTGATGATAGAGGTGAGAAATGTATCTTCATAGGCTATAGTGAAGAGTCAAAAGACTATAGACTGTATAATCCCATCACCAAAAAGGTTGTGATCAGTAGGGATGTTGAGTTCATTGAGAATGAAGTAATGGATGGAATGGTGGACAGCACCATGGGTTTTTCAGTTACAATACCCCTTGAAGATGAAGAAGCTCCAGAGGACAACAACTCTAGAGGAACTACGGAGAGCAGTAGCTCGGGGAGAAACTACTGTAGAGCATTGGAAAATAGTAGCTTCAGACGTGTTCAGCAAAGCAGCTCTGGAGGTGGACAGTAGCATAGTAGCTCCAAAGATCAGCAACTCTAGAGGTCTGCAACTCTAAAGATCTGTAGCTCCAGAGTTCGGCAGACTAGCAGCTCTGGAGGTCAATAGTATAGTAGCTCGGGAGGTCAGAACAGTAGTAGCTTCGGAGGTAATTCAGACCCTACACTCGCATCATTGATGCCACAAAGGACAAGGAGTGCGAAGAAGATTTATGACAGCACAAGGTATGCTGATATGGATGAGAATTTGGATTTTGCATTATTTTCTTGTAGTGATTCAATACACTTTGAAGAAGTTGTGAAATAAGAGAAATGGTGTAAGGCCATGGATGAAGAATTGGATGCCATAGAGAGGAATGACACATGGAAGCTAACTGATTTACCCAAGGGTAAATAAGTGATTGGAGTCAAGTGGGTCTATAAGACCAAGTCTGCTGTTGAAGGAGAGATTGAAAGACATAAGGCAAGGCTAGTTGTCAAAGGTATAAACAACAGCCTGGAAGAGATTATGATGAGACATATGCACTAGTTGCAAGGATGGAAACAGTTCGGGTAGTCATAGCAATAGTAGTCCAACACAGGTGGAAGGTGTTTCAAATGGATGTAAAGTTAGCCTTCTTGAATAGAGTGTTGAAAGAGGAAGTGTATGTGGAGTAGCCACTTGGCTATGAAGTCCCAGAGCAAGAGGACAAAGTATATAGGCTCCAGAAAGCCCTCTATGGACTGAAACAAGCACCTAGGGCATGGTACAGCAGAATAGACTCATATTTAGTGAGTAATGGCTTTAACAAAAGCAAAAATGAGCCCACTCTTTACATCAAAGCAGCTGAAGGTAATATTTTGATTGTTGTTTTGTATGTAGATGATCTAATTTTTATTGGCAATAGTGATCTTTTCATTGTTGATTTCAAAACGGCCATAAAAAATGAGTTTGAGATGATAGACTTAGGTCTGCTAAAGTATTTTCTTAGCACTAAGGTCAAACAAGCAGAGCATGGCATATTTATTTCACAAACTAACTATGTCAAACAGATTGTGAAGAGATTTAAAATGGAGAATAGTAAACCTGCCCCTACACCAACAGTTATAGGTCTGAAATTGAGTAAGGAGGAAAACAACAAGGAAGTAAACCCAAACCTCTACAAGAGCATGGTTGGAAGCCTCATGTACTTGACAACCTCTAGGCCTAATTTAATGTATGCTATAATCCTGATTTCTAGGTTCATGGAGAAGCCTAAGGACACATATTAGCAAGCAAGAAAGAAGATCCTGAGATATGTGAATGGCACAATAGGTTATGGCATCTTGTATGGTGTTTCTAATGAGTTTAAGTTGGCTGGTTCCATGGATAGTGATTGGACAGGTAATGTAGTTGACTGGAAGAGCACATCTGGCTATGTATTTCACATGGGTTCAGGCATGATATCATGGGTATCCAAGAAGCAACGCATTGTCTCTCTCTCTATAGCAGAAACTGAGTATATTGTAGCAAATGCAGTAGCATGTCAGGCTATTTGGTTGAGAAGGATCCTTGCAGACTTGAATGAGCAACAAGAAGATGGTACAACCATTCATTGTGACAATGTTTCATCAATAGCCCTGACAAAGAATCCAGTCTTCCATGGACGAAGCAAGCACATTGATATCCATTATCATTTCATAAGGGAGTTGGTAGAATGAGGAGAGATTGTGTTATAGTATTGCAGATCTGAGCAGCAGCTCACTGACATTTTTACAAAGGCATTGCCAAAAGATTCTTTTGAATGCCTAAGAGACAGGCTTGACATTGTTGATAGCATCGAAGGTGTGCAGCCCCGGAAAGAAGAGAGCTCTGGGTAAGTGCAATAAGATGGGGGGCCAAAAAGGGGTCTTAAGTGGCCACTTTTTTTCTGAAATCAAGAAATACTGGCCTTGGATGATAAATTGAGCATAGTTACACTCAAAATTTGGAGATGCAACTAAAACAATGTTCGTAGTACTCCGAGTCTACTTTCTAAACTACTATTTTTAAAAAAAAATGGCATAGATTAAGGGGTTCAAAAGAGGGAGCCACAGAAATTGGTGTTGTTTCTTTAAAAAAAACATAACATAGCATGTTTTGTGGCTCCCTCAAAAGGTCAACTTTTTTTTGGTATTTTTAAAATCACTTCGGTGAGAAATTAGCCAATAGCATGTAGTTTATGCCCAATTTTTCTAATAATTTTTTGATGAAAATTTGATTTTTTACTAATTTTCAAAGTGGACACATCCTCAAAAATAGAATTTTGGCCATGCTACCCCTATAAATTTTGAAAACTAATTGAAAATTATTTTTTTCTTTTTTAAATATGTGTATAATGGATTCTAGTTTCTAAATATGTATTTTTTAAAAAAATTTAATGAATAGTTAATTTACAATGAAAAAAAGACCAAACAGTAGTTTTTACCAAAAAAATGGACACAAAAATAAAAGAAATTAAAGATGAAAGGCTTAACATTGTTAAAATGTGAAAAAAATCACATCTTCAAATAGCTAAGAGAGCCTATCATTACCCAAGTGTTTGATTTGTTTGACCTTGAAACATGTACAAATCTGAGGGTTAGCATGAATGAAATTATGTGAAATCTTGAAGAATATGGAAAAACACGTCTGTGGATGTTGAAAAGGCACTCCAAGACTTTGGGTTGGAAATCCAAAGCAAATCCCAAGGCTTGGGATTCCCAAAGCAACACATAACGTGAGCGCATTATAACGCGCTCACATTATTGTTTGCTTTACATTTTTCCTTCTCCGCAAAAGTTTGTGTTGTTTGTCAGGTTTTAAATAACATGAGTGCATTTTAATGCACTCGCGTTATGTTCCCCTTGAATTTTTTTATGTTCAAGGTTATTAATCATGTATGTATGTATGTATGTATAGTGTCGAGGGTAGAGGAGGGTAGAGATGGGAGTGAGCTAGATAGGGGAGGAGAGGGGTGGATAAGGATTGAGTGATTAAGGTTTAAGGTTGAGGGTTGAGGGTTTAGAGATAGGATTTAGAGTTTAGGGGTAAGGGATTAGAGTTTAGGACCTTGAGGGATTAGGGTTTAGGGTTGAGGCTTTAGGGATAGCGTTTAGGGTTAAGGGTCGAGGGATTATGGTTAAGGTAGAGTGTTGAGGGTTGAGGGATTAAGGATAGGGTCTAGGGTTGAGGGAATAGGGTTTAAAGTATAGTTTTAAGGGTTGAGGGTTTAGGGATAGGGTTTAGGATTTAAGGTTTCAGTGTTGAGGGTTGAGGA
Organism: Cunninghamia lanceolata; assembly: GCA_027924645.1. Taxonomy (NCBI): domain Eukaryota; kingdom Viridiplantae; phylum Streptophyta; class Pinopsida; order Cupressales; family Cupressaceae; genus Cunninghamia; species Cunninghamia lanceolata. The sequence goes on along the minus strand of BSBN01000165.1, from coordinate 2,311,868 downwards.
TTTAAGGTATAGTGTTGAGGGCTGATGGTTTAGGGATAGGGTTTAGGTTTGAGGGATTAGGGTTGATGAATTAGGGTTTAATGTTGAGAGTTGAGGGTTGAGGGTTGAGGGTTGAGGGCTTAGGGATAGGATTGATGGTCAAGGCATTAGGGTTAAAGAAGAGTGTCGAGGGTAGAGGGATTAGGGATAGGGTTTAGGGTTGAAGGTTTAAGGATTTAGGGTTGAGGCTTTAGGGATGAGGGTTAAGGGATTAGGGTTTAAGATATAGTGTTGAGTGTCGAGCGTGTAGGGATAGGTTTTAAGGGTTAAGGGTCAAGGGATCAGAGTTAAGGGTTGAGGGATTAGGATTTGATGTCGAGGTTATAAGGATTAGGGATAGGGTTGGAGGGTTTAGGGATAAGGGATTAGGGTTTAAGGTATAGTATCGAGCCCATTGAGGGTTTAGGAATACGGATAGTATTTAGGGTTTAGGGATAAGAGATTAGAGTTGAGGGATGACAGATTAGGGTTAAGGGTTGAGGGTTGAGGGATTAGGGTTTAGGGATAACGTTTAGGGTTGAGGGTTGAGGGATTAGGGTTTAAGGTATAGTGCTGAGGGTTTAGGGTTGAGGGATTAGAGTGAAGGGTTGAGGGATTAGAGTGAAGGGTTGAGGGATTAGGATTTGACGTTGAGGGTTGAGTACATTGAGGTTAGAGGGTTGAGGGATTAGGGTTAAAGTAGAGTGTCAAGGGTATAGGGATTAGGAATAGGGTTGGAGGGTTTAGGGATAAGGGATTAGGGTTTAAGGTATAGTATCGAGCCCGTTGAGGGTTTAGGAATAGGGATAGTGTTTAGGGTTTAGGGATGAGGGATTAGAGTTGAGGGTTGAGGGATTAGGGTTTAGGGTTGAGGTAGACAAGGAGTGATTGAGAGACATAGAGAGGGGAGAGGTAGAGAGGTGAGGGGGAGAGATAAGTGAGATATAGAACATGAGCTAATGGAACTAGAGGTGAGATATTGTGAAGGTCCTATCGAAGGTGAGATGGGCACAAATATTTATGGGTCAATCTATAGCAGGACAAAACACGAGAGCGTTATAACGCGCTCACATTTTGTCCTTCTATAGAAACGGTAAAAAAGTGTTGACCCTCGTGTTCCAGGCCCACATGCTCTATTTTCATGCTGATTATGCACGTGCTCCAACAAAAAAAAAGTGCTTTCATGCTGTTGGGAAGTTCACATGCAGGGTTTTACACATTCTACCACCTTTGCATGATCTTTCCACCACCTTTTCTACTTTGCCAACTTGAGAAGGAGGAAATAACATAGTTTTCACACCAAGTTTGATATATATCTATTCAAGTTTCAATTTTTGTAGTGTTGCAATGTTAATTGTGATTCAATTTTAGGAATTTAACATTATAGATTGGTTAATAGTATTGTTGTTAGTAATTATATTTGAGTGTTATTCAATTTAATGTTGAAAAGGAAGCAAGTGGTGAAAAAATCAAATTGTTGAGGAGTTTGATGCAAGAAGAAAAAAAACTACATAATTGGGCACTCTCTCTATTTGAATCTTCATTTTTTAGGTATGTCAAGTATGTTCTTTACATTTTCCTTAATTCTATTTGAATTACTTTATCATGCTTTATCATACATGTTTAAAATAGACACATTCCCAATCAAGAAAGAAACCTAAAATCTTACATGATGCCATGTATATTTTCTACACTTGGGCTCTTTAATAATTATGTGTAATAAATAGACCTTAACATACCATGATGTCAAACTATACAAGAATAAATCCTTACAACATAATAAAAATACAATCCCACTATTATCTTGTCATATTAACAAGTTAAAATACAAATGAATAGGTGCCAAGATCATACAAGTATGCACATGACATGATGATTTGTATGCACATATCTTGGGCTAGGACATTCCTTATGCACCTATTCATGATGATTTGTACATGCACATGACACAACAATTGTTGTCTATTCCTTCACAAACCACCTAAATCCTAGTATCCCTAGTACCAACAAAACACCTTCTCAATTCCAAATCCTAATAGCCATAGTAACAACAAACATGTCAAATTTGGTCTACCTCAACCTTTTCAAGCATGAAGTCCTATGTACTCTTTTCATGGCTGCAATAATTTTCTTTGTATGCTTTGTACCTATTTTGGTTGAGTGACATTTACTCTTTTACATGATGATTGTATGTACATTTACTATGAAGGGTTGAATGACATATATTTTAGTTATTTGTATGGATTCATTTCTTAGGAACTAATATTGGTCTCTTTATCATGCTACAAACAAATTCTCTGTCATGCCGAGGAAACTATTGTCTCTCAGATTTGCACCCTTTGCTATAGTTGTAAAACTTTAGCAATTTGGAGAAACATGGGAATGATCTCAAAGTGTGGGACCTTGTGAAATGAGATCAAACTTCTAGAGAAGGTCAGCTTTCTTAACTGGTTATCACCTAAAATCTACTAGATCTTCAGAGGAAAAGGGAGAAGGAATGCTTTTAAATGAAAGAAAAATAGAAAAAAACTTTGAAAGTAAGGGGGTGATTCACCAAGTTGAAAAGAAGAACTCTCACAGTACTGCAAAAGTACACAACATAACTAGATACAGCAAGTAGACATACACAGATTCAAATGATTCTTGCATAGGTAAGAAACACAATGATTAAGAGGAACAAAGATGTTCATAGACAATCACATGCAGATTTACACTAAACTAGAACCAATAAAAGAGGTAAAAAATAACTTGCATATATATTCAATAAGAAGGCATAGTTACAGTAGTAGAAAGCTCTATTTGGAAACAAAAAAGCTTCAATGCTAAAATTTTCCAACCTTATTTACATCTCAAACTAATGCTTATATAGCATTTCAAAAATGACCTAAGTCAGTTACAAAAATTCACTCCATGAGTTGTATCAGAAAAATATCTATGATTGAAGAGACATCCACCTGCAAGAATTCATGGGATAAACATATCTGGAACAGGAACAGATAGAAGATATTTCAAATCTTCAATGCAAGCTGCTTTGTCATCGATTTGTAACAATGAAATGGTGGAAGATATTCTAGGCATTAAATGCAAGCAGCTTTAATGGTTATCTTCAACAAGGAATATATGAAATATCTAAAACATGGCGGTTTAAGAGATATTGTCAGCCATCAATGCGAGCTGCTGAACATTCCTGTGCAGCAATGAATGCAACAAATATCTGCATCTTGCCCAAAACATGGTCACTTGAAACATCCAGCCGTCGAAGCATACAAGGCTAGATCCAAAATTTGAAAGTGAAAATAATCGCCTTAGAAGCCCGCCAAATGAAAGAGGAGGAAAAAACAAGCATTTTTGCCTTTTGTAGCATGTGGAAAGTTGTTAAAATGGAGGAGATATAGTCGGTCAAAGTTATAGTCAACTATGTGTATATATCGCTTTGCATCAGTGGCCTAAAAAACTACTGGATTTGCCCCGACACGTGGCAATGCTTGATTGGTCGCTGAGTCGATCATTGAGAAATACATCCTCCATCGGCCATCGGAAAGACTATGAAACAAGCCACCGATGCATGAGGTTTGGCAAATGAGCTTTCTGCATATACTTTTCATCCCCATCAGCCTGTCGGCAGAACCTTGAGTTGAGCTGCCGATGAGTGAGGTTTGGCTGATTGGCTTTCTGCGTGACCCCTTGCATATTGGATTGTACATGCAAATATACAATCTGAAATACATACAATGTGTGGAACTCAAACGACTATCCGCTGAATTTGGATCCCCAGGTCGCGTCCTGATTGCATGTTTCCACCTTATATATCACCTTTGTACATCACACACATATAATGCGAATATACAATCAAAATTCATACAATGGCCTATGCCTTTAGTGGACCCCACCATTTGTATCTCGCTTGAATGTTAACTTTACATAAGGCTCTTTGCATCTTTGTCTTTGTATATGCCTTTGTATATGTGAATATACAATCTGAATATACATGCAATGCTCCTTGTATGTGGACTTTGCATCCTTTAGATGTACGTTGCCTATGGAAACCCCTTGCATGTGTGCCTTGCATCTTTTCCTTGTATATTGCATTATATATGCGAATATACAATGGTGATATACATACAACTACCTGTGCCTTTAACTTGTTTCCTCTTGTATGTACTATTGCAAATGTATATGCAAATCCGTCAGCCTATCGGTGGGAGCTTGGAAGGAGAGGCCAATGGGACTTGTCTAGCCAATGGCGACCCTTGTACATTTCCTTATGTACTTTCCAATGTACATTATGCCTCTTGTACATAGCCGATGTATGTTCCTTTTATATGTTCTGCCAATGTACATTACAAAATGTACATTCATCCTTGTATATTTGACTTTCCTTCCTTCTTCTTTGCATATCGACAATGTACATTCACTCTTGCATATGATCTTTTGCATGTATGTCGGCCTTGTATCTTTGGCTTTGCATGTGACTTTGTATATCGCAAATGTATGTGCATATACAAACAACTGTAGCTGATGCACAACCTTTGTATATTGAATATACAAGGCTGATATACAAGCAAACCTTTATATATAGCCTTTGCATCCTTTTTGATATGCATTCTCCCTTGCATCTTGCCCTTGCACATTCCTTTGCATATTGGCCATCGGGAAGACAAAAAACTAAGTTGCCGATGTGCATTCCTTTGCCAATGAGCCCTTTGCATGTTCGGCCTTGTATCTTTTGCTTGTATGTTGGCGTTATACATTCTCACTTGTATGTCAACCTTGTATGTTTGCTAATTGCATCTAGGCCTTTGCATATTGTGAATGTATGTTCCAATCATACAATGGCGAATGTATATGAGAATATACATTCAAAAATGTATATTGAAATACAAGCATGAAACTGAGAAATCCTAGTGATAGAAAATACTTGAAGCTAAAAGATTTATGGGTTTTTCTAAGTTTTTTGCAAAGATTCTTCAAGCAAGATTTTGGGATTTTTTGTAAGGAACAGCATGAGTAATTGGAAAATTTAAGCTTTGTAGGGTCATTTTCTAAAGGATTTTCAAGGAAAATACAAGGTGAATTATTTAACTCTGGGTAGAGGAAAATAGGTCAACAGAAACTATTAAGAATTAAACCAACACAAGAAGAGATAGAAGCTAAGAATGCAAAGAAAGTAGTGGCTATGAGGGAACTTCATGAGAAGAGGAAATTGGACACTATAAATAAAGACATGCCAATTGAAGAGGAACCACAACCATCACAAAGAGATATGGTATTAGCAGCACAAAGAGAACGAATGCAAAAACTTTGTGCTATGAGAGATTTGAATACCATAGTTGGAGACACGTCCTCTACCGCAAGTCAACATGTAGGGACACCATCTACCACATCTCAAGTTGAGAGTACATCATCAGTCACATGTGATGAAGGAGGTATGCCATCGTTCCCACCTCAACCTCAAGGTACGTCGTTTATTCCATCTTTGATTGAAGGTATGCCATAGAGCCCATCTCATTTAAATATTGATGAAATTCCTAATGTTGAGATGAATTTATCTAACTTAACACCACCTAGAATTTTGCATAGAAAGCCAAAGTATTTGATTGATATTGATGAGAATATTTTGCAGCCAATGGAAGGTAAGATTCCAAAACGCACTTGTAGAAGATATGCTCATAAGATTTGGAGATTGTTCTTTGAAAAGTTAAATGAGACTGCAAGATGTCAACTATTCCTTGAAATAATGTGAAGTATAAAGTATAGGTCCATCATGAAGATTCTTGGGTTGAGAACATCAGAGGCTTCAAGTGAAAAATTTATTGTCAAGAATCTAATGAGTGCGTATGAGAGTGTGGGTAACACCCCACGCACAAAAGATAGTAATGCAACACAGCGTGTGATTACATTAACTATAGTAAGTAGTCAAACGAGGAAAGATCGTCTCATTAGAAAGATGAGTCAAGAATTGAGAATTAATAGGAAAACTTTATCAAGAGCCATTGGAATATGCCAAAGAATTGAGGACACTAATGCCAATGAGTTATGGGTGTTCTCGGGGAGACTACCACGAAAAGATAAACCAATTGTTGAAGCATTGAGATCACTAATTGAAGACTTTTGGAAGAATTACACAAGGGTATTTCTGAATGAAAGGGATGTGGGTATGTGCAAGATCATCGCGGGCCAAATAGTGGCAATAGGAAAAAAATTGCGTTTTTACTTAGCCAAATTTGTGACTTGGCAAAGTTTGACTTTGAAACGAATATATGTTTTTGAAAATTTTTTGGGAAAAAGGATTTTTACTGGTAGCAAGCAAGAGAAGAGAGAACATGAATGACAGTATGCAGACTTAAGACCACTTAAAAGGAGTGAGAGAGATGTGAGGTGGAAACCAAGATCAATTAAGGGAGAAGGATAGTTGCCTATCAAACCTAGTGAAGTGAGGGACAAAGAGGAGTGGGGGACAACTAGGCACACTAAGACAAAACAAACAAAGAAAGACTAACTAGGATGAGAGGAAGACCCAAGTAAAGAAAATTAAAAAAGCAAACAAAGTAGCAAGGCCACAAATTAGAAGGGAGCAAAAAGAAGAATAACTGTAATACAATCAACCATAAAGAACAAACTGAGGATGAAAGAGATAAGATAATTAAATAATTAAATAAATAATAAAAAAAGGGGGGACAACTGAAGAGGTTAAAATGTGAGGGATAGATTGGGAAAAGCTACATATAAAGAACAAGAGAGGGCTCCAAGTTAAAAGAGAGAGAGGGGTGAACTACGAAGGCAAAGGAGGGGGGGGCTAACAAAAAAGAAAGGTAAGCCAATAACTATCCAAAGGAGGAAAGAAACTAACTGGGAGAAAGCATAAGAGAGAAGAGTAAATCATAAAAGGGAAGACAAGCTACAACGACCAAATAATATATATAAATATATATTCACAACAAACTCCAAGCCACAAAGGGAGCACCAGGGGGCAACATGAAATGAAGGATACAGTTAAAAACCTAGAAATTAAAGAGGGAGAAGGGGGCAACGAGATCCAGAGGTTGGAGATGGGAGGTTAAGCTAGGGGACAAGAGTATGAGAAATAAAAAGGTGAGAATGGGCCAAGGAGGGTAAAGAGGAGGGAGGACATGGAGCAAAGGGAAAGGGGGGAGAGGAGCCTAGGGGGGAGAGGAAAAGGGGATAAAATGAGGGAAAAAGAGGAGGGGAAAAGACTCAATCCCACAAAAGGGGACAAGGAGGGGACAGAGGGGGGGCGGGGGCAAGAACCGGTAAAGAGGGGAAAAAAGGACAAAGATAGGGGAAGGGAGAGGGGAGCTAACAAGATCGGGTCAGGAAAGAGAGGGGAGGGGTAAGAGGGGAGGATGGGGAAGAGAAATTGACTAAGAGTGAAGGAAATCATGATGGGGTAAGAGGGGAGGCTTTTTACTCTTTTTGAAAATACACCTCTTAAATCTTGGATCTCCCATCAATATATGAACCTCCTTAAAGACTGTCCTAGTGAAGGAGGAGGGCAAATTAACATTGGTAGCTTCTTTACACATTGATCCATAAGGATTTGTTAAACACTAAGAATCATCACTAATGAATTACTCAAATAATCAATAATAAAATATTCAATTTTGTTCATCAGGTGAAATAATCACTTTTCTAGACTATGTTCCAATATTTCAGGGATAGGAATGGTGGGGCAGTAGGGGTTGTGTTTTGGGGCGTTTTGGATTTCATGCCCTAAATTGCTTTACACAATCCTTCATATGATTTGATTCATGATACATGGTTTGAGAAGGATACACATGATATACCCTTACCCTCTAGTGATAAAATTATGAATGTTACTTTATGTGGTGAAGCTACACCTTCGTTAATCCTTCATGACATTGTTATTCCTTGTGATGATGATGTCCTTCGTGTGAAATGTTAGGACATAATGCAAAGCTAACATGGCATAAACTCTCTTGGAAGGGTAAGCATGGACTATAAGAACATTGAACTAGTTGGATCTGTTAAGCTCGCCATTTATGAAAGAACCTTTTAAAAGGTTAACCTTAATTAGGTAAGTGTTGGTCATGATGTTAATCATTCGCAAACATAGAATAAAAGTTACACAACAACCTTTACTCATCTTGAAAGATACGATGAATTCAAAGAATTCATGATCCCAAGTCTCTGTTGATTAGGTCTTAATCTACTAACGTTACTCAGTGGTTGATGTGTGTTGCTGTTTTCCATTCAGGGGCCTTACGTGTTTCTGCACTGTTCATCATCATCATCTTCAAATATCCTGCTCTGGATGTTCGCTCTGCATAAGCCTCCAACAATTCTACCTCTGCACTGTAAATTTAGTCAAATAATGTGCATACAGGCCGATATTTGCATGATTTCTATCATTATTTATGATTCTTAGCATGATATTTTCAGTACTACATGCATTTAACTCAAATATGCTAAGGATCTTCAGTTACCTACGGGATTTCAGCATATTTCACTGTTTCTGCTTGTTATTTATCATGATTTGCAGTTATGGTGATGAATTAATGAAATTGAAAAAAGGAAAAGGGTTAGAGAGTGAGATTCCCAAAATTACTGGACTTAGATCACTGATTCACATACAAGCTCCCATACTTGCAATGAAAAGAAGGAAAAAACTAGAAATCATACTTCACCAGGACATTCCACAAATCCGCATGATCTAGTGCAAAGCTTCAAAGGAAAGTTGACAACAACATGTAATGAAATGAAAGCGCTTCCAGTTGAACACAGCATTCACCAGTACATATCCAGAAATCAACAGAAGATTACGTAAAATTTACAATCAGGATGTAATCTGGAACTTCATATTCATTCAGTATGCTCAAGAACAGGTACATTTACAGTGATCTGAAGAAAGAACCTTGAAATTTCAACAATTCTATCCTCATTAGTCTTAGTAATCCGATCTCCTAACTTATTCTACAGTAATTCACTCTTTGCGCCAGATGCGTCTGTGTATTCTAATGTATATCTCCTCTTCTTTTTTGTTTCAGGCTCTGGATGTTATATAGAGCAACTGCCAGAAAACGGTTACAATGATCCAAGGATCAGGATCTTCTCATAACAATTAGCGGTCCAGATGAAAAGCACATGCTTCGCCAGTTGGCAAATGTACAGCTGGCACAGAATATTCCAGCATCTTCGACTTGATTCGGTCTCCAGCTGGCAAACAGCATATTTGACAATATCCTCTTCATGTCTGGTCCATGTTGACTCCATGCGCAACTTTGTAATGCTCAGCTTCAGCAGCATCATCATGATCTCAACGCTCAGCTTCAGCAGCATCATCATGATCTCCACGCTCAGCTTCGGCAGCATCATCATGATCTCCTGCAAGTAAACAGACATACATTAAGTTCATCATCATCATGTGGATAAACAGCAGGAAGTAAACACTTTATTAAACATACCCTCATGTGCAGCTACAGGCAATCAAGCTCTACCTGTGAAAAATATGCACTAAATGCATAAACAGCATAAAAACAATCCGGTCAACCATCGTTGACCAAACATCAGGCAGTCGGGCTTTCAAATTTCTATCGCTTCATGTTTTTGCCCATTTTCTTGTATATCGGGTTCGAAATATGATGATGATGACCCCAAATTATACAAAGAAATAATCGCCCTTCAACCATCCTTTGAAACCGGCTCGCATGCCCTGCATCATCATCATATTTGCATCGGCGTGACTACATATGATCAGGGTGACAATTTTACCTTAGGCCGACGGCAACAGTTATACCGACACCAAAAATCATGATGATGACCAACTATATGCCTTCTGTCTGTCCGCAGGATATTTGAAATATGATGATCCTCCTTTCCTAATGCTCTGATGAAAAGCACATCAGGATGTTTTGTTCTTGCACATTCGGGAAAGAAAGACATCGTCATCATCATCATGATGAAGACAAACAGGAGGACTTAGAAAATGATCCTGCCGCTGAGGAAAATCATGATGACGTCATCGTCATCATCAGGCTTCAATAAAATGCAAAGGGATGACGTCACCGTCATGCTTCGTTAAAATCAGGAGGTAAATGGAATATCGGGTTCCCTCTAAGGAAGGTGATCAGGTGGATGAAAGCAATATGACCCTTTTCGGCCAAGGCTATCCGCTCAAAAGATCAGGATGATGAACATCGTCATCATCATATTTGCACTGGGCGATCAAAAATATGATCCTGCTGAAAGTCCTGATGACGTCATCAGGATATCTGGGGCTTGTGTTAATCCTCGAAGATGACGTCATCGTCATCATCATATTGGCGAACAGGCTCATACCCTGGAAAATATCCTGCCGAAGGAGAAGGTGATGATGACGTCATCGTCATCATCATATTTGCAAAAGGTTATACTCGTCGGCAGGATGATATTACGAACTGTTGGGAGAGACGAACAAGATCATGATGATTTTGTTCAACACGACTTAAGAAATGAAAATCACCCTCCGCTTCGAAAGATAAGGTGATCATCATGATCACGCAAAAGGAGGTCAGGAGGATATTAGGAAATGTCGGGTCTCGAAATATCATGATGATGTTGATCACCAAGACTTGGTCGTGCGCGGGCAAATTATGCAGATGGCAGATTCTTTAAGCAAGGTGATGATGATTCATCAGCATGATATTATAACATCGGGTGATAGAGTAAATATCATGATGCTCGCAATGTTGGAATATCATGATGATGATGATGTTAGAATATCATGATGCTCGCCTGACGGGTAAAACACACTAGCATTTAAGATTGACGTCCGGATGTTTCAGGACTGCATGATATTCACCGGGTGATAGAGTAAGATCATGATGATGACCTTTGGCGATACAAAAGACCGCCCGACGGGGAGAACCTACTACGACTTAAACTTGACGTCCGGATATTTCGACCTCAGGATATTAGCTGGGCGCTTTTCAAATATCATGATGATGATGTTCATACAGCAATTATCAGGTTTGACCAACACTTTGACTGCTCATAACTCCTTCATATGGATGAATTTTCGGGTGATGTAAAAGGCAAACCTGCATGGAATTTCAAGCTCTTTCTAACCATGAAGTCATAGAAACAAAATATGAACTTTGACAAACTAACCTCATGATGATGACCTACCTCATCCTGACCTTCATGATGATGATGCACCTGACTTAATTTTTACCAAACCGCCAGAAACAGACAACACAAGCCAAAACAAAAGTTGGGTCCCTGTTTTGTCAAGTCAAAATGGGGCGTGTTGTGTAAGCACACAACAACTTGCCACCAAAGAAAACAACAAAATTCAAATGATTCAAGTGATATGATCATATTCATCTATAGTATTCTAATTCTGTCTAAGTAAATCATCATGATCTTTGAATGATAAAATTTCATTATGGTAACAGTGCTAACAAAGGATCATGTGTGTGCATATGATTAATTATCCTCATCTTGAAAGCAAGTTGAAAACATAAGTAACTGGTGTTAAACTACATAGTTGGAGATCATCCCTCATAGCCAACCTGGATAGAGCCTTGCTGCCAGCAGGTGTCTATAACCCTGGCAAGGTTATCTATACAATCTCCCTAAGTAGAGCCCCACTGCCAGCAGGCGTCTATAGCCCCGGTAGAGTTACTTAGATGGCCTAATTTTATTTTGTTTCTGATTTTCCTTTAAAAATTTAAATTTGATATCATCATATCTGCTCATTTGTACAAGGTGTAGTCACTTGCAGCTTTAGGTTGGAGATTGTATTGGTAGCAAGGGAGTCCCTTTAGATTTTTCACTTAACACCTATACTCATATCTTCAACAAGCCCAAGGCTGTTAGGTGTTTCATTGTGTTTGATTCACTTTGGACAAGAAAAGGCACCTTGATGAAAAGACATCATAAACCTGATCATGAACACTTCTTAGAATGAATCATAACCTATCTTTAAATCTGATCTCATCACTTGAATCCTAACAATTTAACTATTTTCTTAAGGTGATGAAGTGCATCATCCTGACTTACCAGAACAAGGTCCCAACCAAAACAACACAAAACAGAAACAACACCATACAAACAACTAACCTACAAAAAGGAAACAACAGGAACAGAACAAGAAAGCAAAACAAGCAGACTGTACAAACAACTAATCTACAAAATTATATACAACACACTACTAGGCAAACAAAAACCAGAAAAAGACCTAAGGACACCTGCATTTGCATATTTCTTTTGATTGTGCAGGAGCATCAGGGTATTAGTTATGGTTCTCAACCTAGCAAATTTATCTTTATATTCTGAAGAAAATTCTGGTATTCTGAATTCACTGTATTCAACAGAACAACTCTTGATGATCAGCAACTGAGGAAGCTCCCCATGTTCATGATTAATCCATATGCATGTCTTATCTTCTGAATTTCCATAATCAAAATAGTATTCAACATCATTTACTGTGGAAAGGAGAAATACAACCTGGTGTATTTCTGGCCTTGTTGGACATGCTTCTTCATTGGCAGTTGGTCTTCCATTTGTCATTATATTTTCACTGCTTGGCTCAGTGCCTGGTCTCTCTTCAAATTGAAGGATGTATGACCTTTGATGTATTAATTCTTCATCTTTATCCAGCCTTATCCCTTCATTCTAGATGTTCAGATTATCCTCCAGTTTAGGAAACTTCTCAGTATTTTCTTCAGTTTCCTGCACATCAGCATCTAAATAAGTATCTTTATTATCACAACCTGATATACAGAAATTTATCATTTCTAAATCATTTGACTGTAAAGGGGAAACAACTTTCACTTGATGAGGACACTCCCCTATTTCATTTTCTAAATATTTCTGGAGTGACATCTGATTATGCACAACAACTCTAAAGTCTTCTACATCTTCATCTTTCAGGAATTGTTCATTAAATAATTCACATCTTTTATCTAGTAAAGGATCTGGTTCCATTAACCTGCAACATTCTTGCATTTGATCATTTAATTCAAAGAAGTCAAGTAATAAATCAGCATTTATTTTCTTCTCTATGACTCCCTGAGTTACCATCATAGGAACTTCATCATTAGGAGTGCATTTAAATTGTTCTACTATCTGTTTACACTTCTCTTTACCATAGAATGACTCCAGGAAAGATGTTTCATCTTCTTTATCAAAAGTATTAGGATCAGAATCAAAACTATTATCATGATGAGTGATTTCTTCTCTAAAATTTTCACAAGATTCATACCTGCATACTGACTGGTCCTTACTTGTATTAGGAAGTAGAGAACTCCTATCAATCTCACCATAAAATGAATCCAGGAAAGATGTTTCTTCTTCATTACCTTCTGGAACTGACCCAGCTATTATATTTTCTAGAGTCTTTTTCAACATGACCAAGCAAGGGTAGCAATCTCTCTCTGAATGCTCTTCATCATGTAATCTGCACCAGCTTTCAATCAAGACATCATCAATGGGCAAACCTAATATTTGACTACACTGTATATTTCTAGACAAGTATAATTGAAAATCTTCAGATCTGTCCACTTCAGTGTCTGGACAATTAATAACTTCTGGTGCTGCATCTGCTTGTTGCTCCAGAATTTCTTCCTTTTCCTGGCAGACTTCCTCATTTTCTTGGCAAATTTCAACCCTGAACACATCCAGAAAGAATATTAGTCCTTTCAAATATAAATCCAACCTTGTGAGGAAAGTTAAACAATTTATTTCACTGTGTTCTGTAGTCTGGTGTATCCTGCAACAGGTAGATAAACCAAAGTTAGACAAATTGTGAGGGTAAAGCTGCCTACTCAAAGTTTCCTGAAATAAAGGAATGTTAATTTGACCATTATTTTCATACACATCCATCAAAATGAGACTCTATTCTTCAAATTTTTTTTATTTTGCAATTTTAAGGAGATCTATCATATCTCAGACTAAAACTTTGAAAGTCTAGAAAATCAAACAAATATTTGATGCTTTGGGCTAGATCTTTGCAAAGGTGCAACCAAAACATCTCAGGTAAGAGATATTTGCAGACATTTAGCTCAAATGCTGAAATATTTATGCAATATTTGCAGAAATCAAAAATTCTTAGCTCACGCCCAGCCTTCTCGAAAATTGATGTTGCGTTAGAAGCAAGGGGCCTGCATAAACGTTAGCAAGATTTAAAGCGGGCTGCTAAACTGAGGCAGGGGATATCACTTCAACTGAACAGGATTTATTTGCTGAGAAACGGCTCATGCCCTCCTTCTAGCGCCAATTTATGTTGGTCATGATGTTAATCATTCGCAAACATAGAATAAAAGTTACACAACAACCTTTACTCATCTTGAAAGATACGATGAATTCAAAGAATTCATGATCCCAAGTCTCCATTGATTAGGTCTTAATCTACTGACGTTACTCAGTGGTTGATGTGTGTTGCTGTTTTCCATTCAGGGGCCTTACGTGTTTCTGCACTGTTCATCATCATCATCTTCAAATATCCTGCTCTGGATGTTCGCTCTGCATAAGCCTCCAACAATTCTACCTCTGCACTGTAAATTTAGTCAAATAATGTGCATACAGGCTGATATTTGCATGATTTCTATCATTATTTATGATTCTTAGCATGATATTTTCAGTACTACATGCATTTAACTCAAATATGCTAAGGATCTTCAGTTACCTACGGGATTTCAGCATATTTCACTGTTTCTGCTTGTTATTTATCATGATTTGCAGTTATGGTGATGAATTAATGAAATTGAAAAAAGGAAAAGGGTTAGAGAGTGAGATTCCCAAAATTACTGGACTTAGATCACTGATTCACATACAAGCTCCCATACTTGCAATGAAAAGAAGGAAAAAACTAGAAATCATACTTCACCAGGACATTCCACAAATCCGCATGATCTAGTGCAAAGCTTCAAAGGAAAGTTGACAACAACATGTAATGAAATGAAAGCGCTTCCAGTTGAACACAGCATTCACCAGTACATATCCAGAAATCAACAGAAGATTACGTAAAATTTACAATCAGGATGTAATCTGGAACTTCATATTCATTCAGTATGCTCAAGAACAGGTACATTTACAGTGATCTGAAGAAAGAACCTTGACATTTCAACAATTCTATCCTCATTAGTCTCAGTAATCCGATCTCCTAACTTATTCTACAGTAATTCACTCTTTGCGCCAGATGCGTCTGTGTATTCTAATGTATATCTCCTCTTCTTTTTTGTTTCAGGCTCTGGATGTTATATAGAGCAACTGCCAGAAAACGGTTACAATGATCCAAGGATCAGGATCTTCTCATAGCAATTAGCGGTCCAGATGAAAAGCACATGCTTCGCCAGTTGGCAAATGTACAGCTGGCACAGAATATTCCAGCATCTTCGACTTGATTCGGTCTCCAGCTGGCAAACAGCATATTTGACAATATCCTCTTCATGTCTGGTCCATGTTGACTCCATGCGCAACTTTGTAATGCTCAGCTTCAGCAGCATCATCATGATCTCAACGCTCAGCTTCAGCAGCATCATCATGATCTTCACGCTCAGCTTCGGCAGCATCATCATGATCTCCTGCAAGTAAACAGACATACATTAAGTTCATCATCATCATGTGGATAAACAGCAGGAAGTAAACACTTTATTAAACATACCCTCATGTGCAGCTACAGGCAATCAAGCTCTACCTGTGAAAAATATGCACTAAATGCATAAACAGCATAAAAACAATCCGGTCAACCATCGTTGACCAAACATCAGGCAGTCGGGCTTTCAAATTTCTATCGCTTCATGTTTTTGCCCATTTTCTTGTATATCGGGTTCGAAATATGATGATGATGACCCCAAATTATACAAAGAAATAATCGCCCTTCAACCATCCTTTGAAACCGGCTCGCATGCCCTGCATCATCATCATATTTGCATCGGCGTGACTACATATGATCAGGGTGACAATTTTACCTTAGGCCGACGGCAACAGTTATACCGACGCCAAAAATCATGATGATGACCAACTATATGCCTTCTGTCTGTCCGCAGGATATTTGAAATATGATGATCCTCCTTTCCTAATGCTCTGATGAAAAGCACATCAGGATGTTTTGTTCTTGCACATTCGGGAAAGAAAGACATCGTCATCATCATCATGATGAAGACAAACAGGAGGACTTAGAAAATGATCCTGCCGCTGAGGAAAATCATGATGACGTCATCGTCATCATCAGGCTTCAATAAAATGCAAAGGGATGACGTCACCGTCATGCTTCGTTAAAATCAGGAGGTAAATGGAATATCGGGTTCCCTCTAAGGAAGGTGATCAGGTGGATGAAAGCAATATGACCCTTTTCGGCCAAGGCTATCCGCTCGAAAGATCAGGATGATGAACATCGTCATCATCATATTTGCACTGGGCGATCAAAAATATGATCCTGCTGAAAGTCCTGATGACGTCATCAGGATATCCGGGGCTTGTGTTAATCCTCGAAGATGACGTCATCGTCATCATCATATTGGCGAACAGGATCATACCCTGGAAAATATCCTACCGAAGGAGAAGGTGATGATGACGTCATCGTCATCATCATATTTGCAAAAGGTTATACTCGTCGGCAGGATGATATTACGAACTGTTGGGAGAGACGAACAAGATCATGATGATCTTGTTCAACACGACTTAAGAAATGAAAATCACCCTCCGCTTCGAAAGATAAGGTGATCATCATGATCACGCAAAAGGAGGTCAGGAGGATATTAGGAAATGTCGGGTCTCGAAATATCATGATGATGTTGATCACCAAGACTTGGTCGTGCGCGGGCAAATTATGCAGATGGCAGATTCTTTAAGCAAGGTGATGATGATTCATCAGCATGATATTATAACATCGGGTGATAGAGTAAATATCATGATGCTCGCAATGTTGGAATATCATGATGATGATGATGTTAGAATATCATGATGCTCGCCTGACGGGTAAAACACACTAGCATTTAAGATTGACGTCCGGATGTTTCGGGACTGCATGATATTCACCGGGTGATAGAGTAAGATCATGATGATGACCTTTGGCGATACAAAAGACCGCCCGACGGGGAGAACCTACTACGACTTAAACTTGACGTCCGGATATTTCAACCTCAGGATATTAGCTGGGCGCTTTTCAAATATCATGATGATGATGTTCATACAGCAATTATCAGGTTTGACCAACACTTTGACTGCTCATAACTCCTTCATATGGATGAATTTTCGGGTGATGTAAAAGGCAAACCTGCATGGAATTTCAAGCTCTTTCTAACCATGAAGTCATAGAAACAAAATATGAACTTTGACAAACTAACCTCATGATGATGACCTACCTCATCCTGACCTTCATGATGATGATGCACCTGACTTAATTTTTACCAAACCGCCAGAAACAGACAACACAAGCCAAAACAAAAGTTGGGTCCCTGTTTTGTCAAGTCAAAATGGGGCGTGTTGTGTAAGCACACAACAGTAAGGTTATGTTTCAGTGTGGTTGTTTGTGCAACAATGTGTAAATTAATGTTACTGAAGGATAAATCTAACTATAATATACTAACATTTTAATAACCATGAGAGCTGGGACTAACAATTAGACTAAAAACTTGACAAACAATACAACTTGGACACATGTAGGACTTGGAAAATGGAAAAGAATATAATTAAATGTGGAAAACAATGAAAAAGTGGTATTAGTCAAGCACATATATAGAGAAGTGGTTTAGAGGTTGGTTAGGGGAATTATTTAGGGTTTAGAGGTTTAGGGTTGCTCGGGTTTAGGGGTTTAGGGTTTACAGTTTAAAGAGAGATAGAGAGAGAGGACTGATAGAGTTTGGGAGAGATAGAGGAGACAAAGGGGAGAGATAGGAGATAGAGAGTGAGAGACATGTCCAAAGACATAGAGAGAGAGAGATTGAGAGGTAGAGGGATGATAGAGATAGGGAGATAGAGGTTTAGGGTTTCTTGGGTTTAGGGGCATTATTTAGGGTTTAGGGTTTATGGTTTTGGGGTTAGGGGTTAAGGTTTAGAGGTTTAGGGTTTAGAGATAGATAAAGGACCAAAAGGGAGATATAGAGGAGTCTGAGGGGAGAGAAAGGGATATAAAGAGTGAGGGACATTGCGAGAGACATAGGGAGAGAGATTGAGAGGTAGAGGGACAAAGGTGATAGGGAGATAGGGGAGAGATAGGGAGATAGTGGTTTATGGTTACTTGGGTTTAGGGTTTAGGGTTTCTTAGGTTTAGGGGTTAGGGGTTAGGGTTTAGGGGCATTATAATTTAGGGTTTAGGGGTTAGGGGTTAGGTTTATAGGTTTAGGGTTTTGGATTTAGGGTTTATAGAGAGAGAGGAATGATAGGGAGATATAGAGGAGTCTGAGGGGAGGGATAGGGAGATAGAGAGTGAGGGACATGGCTAGAGACATAGGGAGAGAGATTGAGAGGTAGAGGGACATAGGTGGTAGGGAGATAGGGGAGAGATAGGGAGATAGTGGTTTAGGGTTACTTGGGTTTAGGGTTTAGGGGTTTGGGGTTTAAGGTTTAGGGGTTTAGGGTTTCTCAGGTCTAGGGGTCAGGGGTTAAGGTTTAGGGGCATTATTTAGGGTTTAGGATTTAAATTATTTAGGGGTTAGGGGTTAGGTTTAGAGGTTTAGGGTTTTGGATTTAGGGTTTATAGAGAGAGGAATTATAGGGAGATAGAGAGAGGAGATGGAGGAGAGAGATAAGGAGATAGAGAGTGAGGCACATGGCCAGGGACATAGGGAGAGAGATCAAGAGAGGTAGAGGGATGATAGAGATAGGGAGATAGGGGAGAGATAGGGAGATATAGGTTTAGAGTTGATTGGATTTAGGGTGTACTTGGGTTTAGGGTTTCTCAGTTTTGGAGATAACTAGATAGAAAGAGAGAGGAGACAGATAGGGAGAGATAGAGGTGACAAAGGGGAGAGATAGGGAGATAGAGAGTGAGCGATATGTCTAGAGAAATAGGGAGAAGGATTGAGAGGTAGAAGGATGATAGAGATAGGGAGATAAGGGAGAGATAGGAGATAGAGTTTAGGGTTGCTCACGTTTAGGGTTTAGGGGTTAAGGTTTAGAGGTTTAGGGTTTAGTGTTTAGAGAGAGGACCAATAGGGAGATATAGAGTGAGGGACATGGCTAAAGCATAGGGAGAGAGATTGAGAGGTAGAGGAATGATAGTGATGGGGAGATAGTGAGATAGGGAGATAGAGCTCGATAGAGGTTTAGGGTTTCTTGGGTTTAGTGTTTAGGATTTAGGGGTTTATGGTTTCTCAAGTTTAGGGTTTAGGGGTTAGGAAATAGGGGTTAGGGGTTAGGGGTTAGGTTTAATCATGCATCCCAGTCATTCCCCTATCATTCCTATATATCCTATCTCTCCCCTCTATCTTTCCCTCTCCCTTATCGATGAAGCAAATGGAAACAAGAAAACTAGGACTCCCTTTGTCAGGTTTAGGGTTTAGGGCTTAGTGGAATTATTTAGGGTTTATGGTTTAGGGGTTAGGGTTTAGTATTTGGAAGAATTATTTAGGGTTACTTGGGTTTAGGGTTTAGGGGCATTATTTAGGGTTTACGGTTGCATGTCAAAAGTAGTCTCTCTCTCTCTCTCTAAATCTGTAAACCCTAAATAATGGCCCTAATCCCTAACCCCTAACCCACATCTACCTCTCTCTTGTATCTATTCAAAAGTGCCTTTAAAATACTATGAGATACCTTAGTATAAGTAAATCATATAAAAATCAAATATATATATCATCATAATCCTATATAAATTTTGATAGTATTTTATAGCTAAAATGCCTAAATATCATCATAATCCTTTATAAATTTGCTTGTATTTTATAGCTAAAATGCCTAAATATCATCATAATCCTTAATAAAATTGCTTGTATTTTATAGCTAAAATGCTTAAATATCATCATAATCCTTTATAAATTTGCTTGTATTTTATAGCTAAAATGCCTAAATACTTAAAATGCTAAAAATGCTACAATAATAAAATAAAAAACAATGAATACAATAGGGAAAAAGAAAATGGATATCCATTTTGGAGAGCATAAAAAGCAAAAAAAGACTACGTTTTTGTAAACCCGCGGCTTGTAAAAACACAGTCTCATCTTCAAAAAATGGATATTAGAGCAAAGGAACGGATATCCGATCCAAAGAGGTAAGATTTCATGCAATTTTTTTGTTTGTTTTGTATTTTCAAGCAATTTTTTTGGTTTTTATGCTAAGTGGGTATGTTTTATAATTTAATTAGGTAAAATGGATGCACAAAATCAAAACCTAAACCCTCCACCACCAAATCCTCCCCCTCCAACAATAGAAGAGAATATTCAAAGAAATATTGATCATATAAGCAAGATCATAGAAATGTATCGCCACCACCCTCGATTGTCTATAATGACATTGAATTTAGAGGGAATCATTAATCATATTCAAACCTTGTCAACCCAACACAAATCATTTTGGCAATGGTGAGAAGCCAAGAAGGCCGAATATGCTAACGGTTTGTCATATGAGGAAGTCAAAGATTTAGAGATTACAAAAACTATGTTAGCTCAACACTTTGTCAATCCTAAAACCGAATTGCATGTTGATGTCCATAAGCCCAAATTTTCAATCAAATGGTGTATTCATGACGGCATTAGTCAAAACTTTTGGGATTGTTGGTGGATGGCTTTTGATAAACCACCCAACAACAATTTAGATGTGCCTTTGTATTTCCTCCATAAACTCTATGCAGAGTTCGTCATGGGTCAACATGTTAATTATTTTGATTTTAGAGAGTTTCAAGGAGTGGGCAAAGGAATGCCTCAAGATAGACCTGGAGCAATTAGACAAGTACAAGGTCCCTATATTCCCCCTCCTACTATCCCTTCTCCACCCCTAATGCAGCACCCAGACGTTGTTACAAATGCAACACAACAAGGCCTTAGTGCCATACACTCTTTGACCGAGCATTTGATTATACAGACATCTCAGTTTGCACAAACACATGATGAAGGTGATGATATTGGATCACCTGGTACTACTAGACCGTTGTCGTCCAGACATGTATGTGTGCCCCATCATTGCATTTCTTGCAATCATTTATGCTTGGGTCCTATTATGGAGAGTAGTAAGCCATCGTTGAACACATCAGAGTATGATCTCCATTCACGAGATGAGGCAATGGGGTCTAGAACTCAAGCTGAGGGGTCAGGGACAAGAGTAGAAGCTACTGGATCAGTAAACATTAGAGAAGGAGAAATGCATGAGCAATCTTTTATGCAGGTAAAATTTAAAGTTAAAATTTATGGTCTATTCCATTTGAATATATAAACAACTTTATTAGTAATAATGTATCTAAGTGGGATAACAGTTGATGACAGAGGGGGAGTTGATAGAAGTTCATCATGGAACTTTGTCTGCCATCCAATTTGGCATGGACTTGCCAGTATAATTTGTTGTACACATCAACTTTTTTTTTATGCATTAATTATCTTTGTGAGTAATTATATATTAATTTATATCTTGATGTTAATTTTATTTTATAGTCAATCGAAGATGTGAATGATGTGGCATCTTTGCCAATAGTCTTTTCTCGAACTCCCGATCGACCCAAGGGACTATCATTTGCAGAACAGCTTTCTCAACGCCAACAAAGGGTGGAGGTAATTTGATTGAATTGTACTTTAATTGATAATTTAGAAAACTTAAATATTTTATTATAGTCATTTAGAGTCTTACATTCTTGTCCTTCTTAATTGATGCAGAAGGCCTTGATGGTGGTATGTGCTTGTTTTCTAGTAGATAAGTTTTTGTGTAGTGCATTTCCTATTTTGTTTAATAATTATATATTAATTTATTTCAATGTTACTTTGCTTTTATGT
Organism: Cunninghamia lanceolata; assembly: GCA_027924645.1. Classification (NCBI taxonomy): domain Eukaryota; kingdom Viridiplantae; phylum Streptophyta; class Pinopsida; order Cupressales; family Cupressaceae; genus Cunninghamia; species Cunninghamia lanceolata. The sequence continues at coordinate 2,289,972 of BSBN01000165.1, read as the reverse complement.
AGTCTGTTGAGAATATGAGTGATGTGCCACCTTTGCAATCATGCTTCACTAGGACACCTGATCATCTTAAGAGAAAATCATTTGCAGAATGATTGTCTAAACAACAACATAGAGTTGAGGTAATTGAATTGAATTTTTCTAAATAATTGATAGTTTATCTAGCGGTCTTATAGTTGATTGTAGTGATTTAGATGTATGTTAATAAATGAAAGTTCTTAATTGTAGTAGATAAGAATCTATTTACTAACTTTAACTTATTTTTATTTACCATTGAAGAGATTAATCAAATTTGTGTTTTGACTTGTTAATGCAGGAAACTTCACCTCCATCAATTACTAGACATTTTGGTACAAAGAAGACACTTTTTCAGGATCCATCATAGATTGAGGATCCATCACAGATTGAGGGTCAAGTGGACTTGTAGTATTTGATGTAGCTATTTGGCATGTAGATTGTATATAGATTTTGAGACATGGCATATGCCACATTTTGTAAAAAATATTTTGAGTTGGCATATTTGCCAAATTTTTGTATATGTCTACCATTATGGACTAGATTTTAATGTATATACACCTTGATATACAATATAATTTAAATTCCTTATGTGCAAGTCATGATACTTCCCATGATGCCATACATTATGATGATAGTTCTTTAGTCCATTGATTATATGTTTAGCATTGAGAATGGTTTTAGATCAATAGAATCAATAGAATCAATATGAAAAAATTCCTTATATATGCCCTAATCAAATAAGGTCATGATAAACCATTTCATCATGTATTTAGTCTTCACCTTGTCAAATTTTGTAAATATGTCCAAGTTGTCATATGAAAAATGTAAAAAAAATGCAAAAGTATGGAAGATGAATAGTCAAGTACTCAAGAGTCAGTTGGAGACTATTGGTTTCCCTCAAATCATGTATAAATATGCATAAACCTTGTGGAAAAGGCATTGGAGATGTATTGAAAACATTTTGAAGATGAATTGAAGACATGTTTGAATGAAATTAATGTCAAGAAACTCTATGTCAAGGACACTGGGGGCACATTATAAACATAAAAAACTTACATCTTTGGGGGAGGTACCAATAAGGCCAATAAGGATACTATTTCATTTGGGTGTGTGTGTATATGCAAATCCCATTTATGGTCGAGAAGCTCTCTATTTACTATTATTTAACTCTCGTTGATAGGAGGTTGGCTCTACAACTATTGCAATTTGTGTATGAAACCTAGATGCCTACGAGATCATATATATATGTATGTATGTATGTATGTATGTATGTATGTATGTATGTATGTAAATCTTACAAGAGAGTCATTCATGAAATTACTATGCAAAGAGGGTTTATAAGTTGCATTAGGGTTTATGACTATCCTAAAACAACATCGTGTATATGCTCATAAAAGCCATCAAACTCTGAGAATAAACTCATCATTAGATAAGGAGTGGAAGGCTAAAGTCACATTCCCAAAAACCTCTTAAAATCACATGTCTCCTCTTATGACAACTAGGGTCTTTGCCGATACATTGTTCCGTAAGAGCAAAGTCACTTAAGATCCTAAGAGCAAAAACCTTGCCAGGTGCCATATTTTTTGTTTTGCTCATCGTGGGGTCAAATGGACTGTGCCAACGTGTTGGGGTGGGTGGGTAAATGCTAGGGGAGGTCTCGTTTTGTGCACCAAGCATCCCAGTCATTCTAGGCAAGAGGCTACCGGTAAAGTCCCTTAAGATCCCTAAGACCAAAAAACTGCAAAACTTTGACCGGGTAGTTCTCAAAATTTGTGATAGTTGAGAATGCTCTGTTTGGACCTATAGGTGCACGTGACATCCTTCCACAATAACCTCTCTCATTTTTGGTCAACTCCATTCCATTTGATAGTGCCGAAATCAAACGCATTGTTGCAAAATGCTTCAATTTGATGCAGTGGAAAGGCGCTAGGTGCAACATTTTTCATTCCATAGCTCATGCGGTCGAATGGACTATGCCAACACATCAGGGTGGGCGGGTAAATGCTAGTGGAGGTCTCATTTTGTGTACCAAGCATCCCAGTCATTCCAGGCAAGAGGCTACCGGCAAAGTCCCTTAAGATCCCTGAGACCAAAAAACTGCCAAACTTTGACAGGGTAGTTCTCAGAATTCATGATAGTTGGGAATGTTTTGTTTGGACCTACAGGTGCATGTGGCATCCTTCCACAATAACCTCTCTCATTTTTGGTCAACTCCATTCCGTTTGACCGTGCTAAAATCAAACACATTGTTGCAAAATGCTTCAATTTGATGCAGTGGAAAGGTGCTAGGTGTGACATTTTTCATTCCATAGCTCGTGGGGTCAAACAGACTATGCCAACGCGTCGGGGTGCGTAGGTAAATGCTAGGGGAGGTCTCGTTTTGTGCGCCAAGCATCCCAGTCATTCCAGGCAAGAGGCTACCGGCAAAGTCCCTTAAGATCCCTGAGACCAAAAAACTGCCAAACTTTGACCAGGTAGTTCTCCGAATTTGTGATAGTTGGGAATACTCTGTTTGGACCTACAGGTGTACGTGACATCCTTCCACAATAACCTCTCTCATTTTTGGTCAACTCCATTCCGTTTGACCGTGCCGAAATCAAACGCATTGTTGCAAAATGCTTCAATTTGATGCAGTGGAAAGGTGCTAGGTGCGAGATTTTTCATTTCATAGCTCATGCGGTCGAATGGAATGCGCCAACGTGTCGGGGTGGGTGGGTAAATGCTAGTGCAGGTCTCATTTTGTGCACCAAGCGTCCCAGTCATTCCAGGCAAGAGGCTACCGGTAAAGTCCCTTAAGATCCCTGAGACCAAAAAACTGCCAAACTTTGACAGGGTAGTTCTTAGAATTCGTGGTAGTTGGGAATGCTCTATTTAGACCTACAGGTGCACGTGGCATCCTTTCACAATAACCTCTCTCATTTTTGGTCAACTCTATTATATTTGACCATGCCAAAATCAAACGCATTGTTACAAAATGCTTCAATTTGATGCAGTGGAAAGGTGCTAGGTGCGACATTTTTCATTCCATAGCTCGTGGGGTCAAACAGACTGCACCAACGCATCAAGGTGGGTGGGTAAATGCTAGGGGAGGTCTCGTTTTATGTGCCAAGCATCCCAGTCATTCCAGGCAAGAGGCTACCGGCAAAGTCCCTTAAGATCCCTGAGACCAAAAAATTGCCAAACTTTGAGCGGGCAGTTCTCAGAATTTGTGATAATTGGGAATGCTCTGTTTGGACCTACAGGTTCATGTGACATCCTTCCACAATAACCTCTGTCATTTTTGTTCAACTCCATTCTGTTTGACCGTGCCAAAATCAAACGCATTGTTGCAAAATGCTTCAATTTGATGCACTGGAAAGGTGCTAGGTGTGACATTTTACATTCCATAGATCATGGAGTCGAACGGACTGCGCCAACACGTTGGGGTGGGCGGGTAAATGCTAGGGGAGGTCTCGTTTTGTGTGCCTCATTTTGTGTGCCAAGCGTCCCAGTCATTTCGGGCAAGAGGCTACCGGCAAAGTCCCTTAAGATCCCTGAGACCAAAAAACTGCCAAACTTTGACGGGGCAGTTCTCAGAATTTGTGGTAGTTGGGAATGCTCTGTTTGGACGTACAGGTGCACATGGCATCCTTCCACAATAACCTCTCTCATTTTTGGTCAACTCCATTCCATTTGACCGTGCTAAAATCAAACGCATTGTTGCAAAATGTTTCAATTTGATGCATTGGAAAGGTGCTAGGTGCGACATTTTACATTCCATAGACCATGGAGTCAAACGGACTGCACCAATACGTCGGGGTGGGTGGGTAAATGCTAGGGGAGGTCTCATTTTGTGTGCCAAGCATCCCAGTCATTCCGGGCAAGAGGCTACCGACAAAGTCCCTTAAGATCCCTGAGACCAAAAAACTGCCAAACTTTGATGGGGTAGTTCTCAGAATTTGTGGTAGTTGGGAATGCTCTATTTTGACCTACAGGTGCATGTGGCATCCTTCCACAATAACCTCTCTCATTTTTGGTCAACTCCATTCCGTTTGACCGTGCCGAAATCAAATGCATTGTTGCAAAATGCTTCAATTTGATGCAGTGGAAAGGTGCTAGGTGCGACATTTTTCATTCCATAGCTCGTGGGGTCAAACAAACTACGGTAACATGTCGGGGTGGGTGGGTAAATGCTAGGGGAAGTCTTGTTTTGTGCGCCAAGTGTCCCAGTCATTTCGGGCAAGAGGCTACCGATAAAGTCCCTTAAGATCCCTGAGACCAAAAAACTACCAAACTTTGACGGGGCAGTTCACGGAATTCATGATAATTGGGAATGTTCTATTTGGACCTACAGGTGCACGTGGTATCCTTCCACAATAACCTCTCTCATTTTTGGTGAACTCCATTCCGTTTGACAGTGTCAAAATCAAACGCATTGTTGCAAAATGCTTCAATTTGATGCAGTGGAAAGGTGCTAGGTGCGACATTTTTCATTCCATAGATCGTGGAGTCGAACGAACTATTCCAACGCATCGGGGTGGGTGGGTAAATGCTAGTGGAGGTCTCATTTTGTGTGCCAAGTGTCCCAGTCATTCCGGGCAAGAGGCTACCGGTAAAGTCCCTTAAGATCCCTGAGACCAAAAAACTACCAAACTTTGATGGGGCAGTTCTTAGAATTTGTGATAGTTGGAAATGTTCTGTTTGGACCTATAGGTGCATGTGGTATCCTTCCACAATAACCTCTCTCATTTTTGGTCAACTCCATTCCGTTTGACCGTGCCGAAATCAAACGCATTGTTACAAAATGCTTCAATTTGATGTAGTGGAAAGGTGCTAGGTGCGACATTTTTCATTCCATAGCTCGTGGGGTCGAACGGACTATGCCAATGCATCAGGGTGGGTGGGTAAATGCTAGTGGAGGTCTCATTTCGTGTGCCAAGCATCCCAGTCGTTCCGAGCTGTAAGCTACCGACAAAGTCAAAAGTTGCTAGGATTGAAATTTTGCATTCCACAGGTCGTGGGACTGAACGGTTTGCTCCAACACGTCGGGGTGGGCAAGTAAATGCTAGGGGAGGTCTTGTTTTGTGTGCAAAGCATCCCAGTCCTTCCGAGCTGTAAGCTACCGGCAAAGTGATTAGTTGCTAGGATTGAAATTTTGTATTCCACAGGTCCTGGGGTCGAACGGTTTGTGCCAACACGTCGGGGTGGGCGAGTAAATGCTAGGGGAGGTCTCGTTTTGTGTGCAAAGCATCCCAATCCTTCAGAGCTGTAAGCTACCGGCAAAGTGTGACTTTACCGGTAGCTTACAGCTCTAAAGGATTAGGATGCTTTGCACACAAAACGAGACCTCCCCTAGCATTTACTCGCCCACCCCGACGTGTTGGCGCAAACCGTTCGGCCCCAGGACCTGTGGAATACAAAATTTCAATCCTAGCAACTAATGACTTTATCAGTAGCTTACAGCTCGAAACGACTGGGACACTTGGCGCACGAAACGAGACCTCCACTAGCATTTACCAGCCCACCCTGATGCGTTGGCACAGTCCGTTTGACCCCATGAGCTATGGAATGAAAAATGTCGCACCTAGCACCTTTCCACTGCATCACATTAAAGCATTTTGCAACAATGCGTTTGATTTCGGCACGGTCAAATGGAATGGAGTTGACCAAAAATGAGAGAGGTTATTGTGGAAGGATACCACGTGCACCTGTAGGTCCAAACAGAACATTCCCAACTGTCATGAATTCTGAGAACTGCCCCGTCAAAGTTTAGCAGTTTTTTGGTCTCAGGGATCTTAAGGGACTTTGCCGGTAGCCTCTTGCCCGAAATGACTGGGATGCTTGGCACATAAAATGAGACCTCCCCTAGCATTTATGCACCCACCCTGACGCGTTGGCGCAGTCTGTTCGACCCCACAAGCTATGGAATAAAAAATGTCGCACCTAGCACCTTTCCACTGCATCAAATTGAAGCATTTTGCAACAATGCGTTTGATTTCGGCATGGTCAAACGGAATGGAGTTGACCAAAAATGAGAGAGGTTATTGTGGAAGGATGCCACATACACCTGTAGGTCTAAACAAAGCATTCCCAACTGCCACAAATTCTGAGAACTGCCCTGTCAAATTTTGGCATTTTTTTGGTCTCAGGGATCTTAAGGGACTTTGTCGGTAGCCTCTTGCCCGGAATGACTGGGATGCTTGGCGCACAAAATGAGACCTCCCCTAGGATTTACATGCCCACCTCGATGCATTGGCGTAGTTTGTTCGACTCCACGATCTATGGAATGTAAAATGTCACACCTAGCACCTTTCCACTGCATCAAATTGAAGCATTTTGCAACAATGCATTTGAGTTCTGTACGGTCAAACGGAATCGAGTTGACCAAAAATGAGAGAGGTTATTATGGAAGGATACCACATGTACCTGTAGGTCCAAACAGACCATTCCCAACTATCACAAATTCTGAGAACTGCCCAGTCAAAGTTTGGCAGTTTTTTGGTCTCAGGGATCATAAGGGACTTTACCGGTAGCCTCTTGCCCAGAATGACTGGGATGCTTGGCGCACAAAACAAGACCTCCCCTAGCATTTATCCACCTACCCCAATGCATTGGCACAGTCCCTTCGATGCCATGATCTATGGAATGTAAAATGTCGCACCTAGCACCTTTCCACTGCATCAAATTGAAGCATTTTGCAACAATGTGTTTGATTTCGGCACGGTCAAACAGAATGGAGTTGACCAAAAATGAGAGTGGTTATTGTGGAAGGATGCCACGTGCACCTGTAGGTCCAAATAGAATATTCCCAACTATCACAAATTCTAAGAACTGCCCCGTCAAAGTTTGGTAGTTTTTTGGTCTCAGGGATCTTAAGGGACTTTGTCGGTAGCCTCTTGCTCAGAATGACTGGGATGCTTGGCACACAAAATGAGACCTTCACTAGCATTTACCTGCCCACCCCAATGCGTTGGCATAGTCTGTTCGACCCCATGATGAGCAGAACAAAAAATATGGTGTAGAGAGGTAGATGTGCACCCAAGTCATCATTTGATGCCTTCAATAACTATAAACTCCTTTGATGATGCATTTTATCCTTCCAATTCACTATCTAGCCTTAGGTGCACATTTAGGTTGATCAATCATAATCTAGTGCCCTAAGTACCAAGGCGCACTTTTAGGTTAGTTTGATAAAGGATTAGCGCCTTCATTTCTAGGCAGAAGTTTGGAGTTGAAATACATCAAAATAACAAGTTTCTTCATCACTTCAAACATATTTAACACTTTGAAGATCTCCAATGCATGATTGAATATCAAGAAACCAATGTATCATTTCATGAAGGTCTTAAGTGTTGTAAATATGCATCTTCTTATTTAATCATGTGTTGTAAATGAAGGAATGCAATGATTGCAATATGTGCACAAAATAGAATTTTTGATAAGGATTGAAAGGAAATGTTAAGAAAATGCAATTGGCGGGTGTAAATCCAAAGTGTTGAAGCATAGACAAGGCATGTGAATAGTTTGGCATGACACCTTAAAGAGATGCTATCTCATGGAATGCAATGATTGCAAGATATGCACAAAATGGATTTTTTGAAAAGGCTTTAGAAACTTTGAAGCAAATACAATTGGAACGTTTAAAACCAAATTCCATAACCTGTGCAAGCATTCTCCCTACTTGTGCCAAATTAGGATCTTATATATACATATATGCACATAATGTCATGAAAATAATGTATAGTGTATATATCAAGCCATATAGGCATGTACAAATAAAACCATATGGGTATATACAATGATATACATCGATAACATACAAAAGTATGTTTACAAAGCCAAATACACATATGTAACAAAATGTCCCAAAATCAAATCTCCTATGGATTGCTATCAAATAATCTATGGCTCTTGCTAGGCCATGAAGATGGTGAACCAGTCAATGACTCATCTTCTATCGCTCATTGACTAGACCTCCTCGATAGAGATTTTTGAATTTCCACCTATTAATACAATCAAACAATGTGCACATTAATATAGAATTTAATATTCAAAATATATAACATGACATAAGTAATCAATCACTTACCATCAATTGGTGATCGCTTTTGATCATTTGTTGTCTCTCTTCTTCTATAGAGCTAGATGGGTAGGGGAGGTGATGTCCTGTGAGAAGCATGAACAAGCAGATTTAAAAGTAAACATGAATATCATAAATATGTACATTAAATGCTGTGCTTATTATAGGACTATTCTAGTACTATTTTAGGACTGTTGTAGGACTATTGTAGTTAAAACTATCCTAGTAGACATGTATAGGACTGTTATAGGACTGTCATCTCATGGAATACAATGATGGCAAGATGTATATCAAGATTAGTATGAAGATTAATTATGACTGTTATAGGACTTTTATAAGAATGCAAAGTAAGGAAGCATAGGCAAGGTACATCAACTGTTTGGTGGAATACCTCAAAGAAAAGAGAATTTTGTCAGATGTTGTAGTTGTAATTGTCATGTGACACATGTATGTAATATGTGAAAGCATAGACAAGACACATGAACTATTCGACAAAAGACATCAGATACATGTCATCTCATGGAATGCCTTATGTAGAAAAAGGTACAATGTGCAATATTAAGAAATACAAATGAGAACTAAAAATCATACCTTGAGTATAGTCAAAATAACCTACGATGCCATACAAAATAATTTACGATGCCATGCAAAATAATCTATGATGCCATGTAAAATAACTTTATTTGCAGTCTTGTATAGTCAAAAGCATGCATTATAGTTAAAGTAACAAGATTTTTAATAAAACAATTCTAAAAAATAGAAAAAACAAGAACAAGTTAAGATAAAAATGTCATACCTGTCCATCTGAAAGTTTAAATGCTAGTCAAGCGTACCTGAGGGGTCATCTCTTACATTCAAAGTATCCAACATTGCTTCATGATCAACATTACTAATTGTCCATAGTTCTTTTGATTTTATTTTTCCACGATGCTTTAGTAACTTGACATTTGTTGCTACAACAAGGTGAGAATACATCAATATGGTTTTATGCTTCTCAAAGTCTTCAAAGGCCGGGATGCCATTCTTTTTAACCATATATGTTCGTAACCAAGTCCCAGCAATAACAACTGATCCTGTAGGATATGTGAATCCATCATCATCTGTCATAGGTTGTGTTAGCTTTTGTTTTCCCTGTACACATCGTGCCAACCAATAGTCTGACCTCTCTTCATTTCCATGCGATGCAACAACTGTATAAACATGACCTGGCTGTACAAGGTCTGAAAGATGTTCATAGTCAAATGAGCTCTCCATGTCATTGACGGAAGGTGATTGACCTTCATATAAAGGGATTAAATATTGTGGAATCCATGCATCTACCCACTCACTTGACTCACAATTGTTCCAATCACATTTAATACAACTCTAACAAAAATAAGCTAATTCCCGTGTCCAAATAGTCCATGTACTTGCATTTGAGCTTTGAAATGAATGCATCTTTGATGATTCACTGATTCTCTGACATTCCAATTTCTCTATCGCTATCCCATCATCAACCAACCAAAAGAACCTACGCACTTCAGAATCAAGAGCCACTCCTCGTGACAATGCATAGTTACACCACTTAACAATGGAATCTGCATCACTGAATGTAGCACCACCTTTAATCTTTAGTTGTTCTTTAAAAAGAGCTCTCTTCACGCATGCACCTGCTCCATCATGTTCACCTTTTCCGTGCCCGGCTTCAAAAAAGTTCCAAATATGAGGTATACCCTTCTCTACATGCATTTTGCTCAACCAATAGAAATTATGAGCATTCTTGAATTGATCAGTGTAATTATCTGACCAAATGAGATGTTGATCTATTCTAATATCTTTTTCTTGCAAGAACCCATAAAATTGTTGAAAACAATATTGCACAAACTCTGCTGAATGAGATCGATCATCACTCATGTAAAAATGGTATTCTCTTACAATCTTCCTATTCTCTTCTATACTCTCGGGGGCATGTCTATATGTGATGTGAACAAAAATAGCAATCTGAATAGAATTGTAGTACTGGGATTGAACTTCATTTTTGGGTTGCAATGTATAGTTTTCTACAAAATCAACTACAGAGACAATAGTTCCAATCGGGAAAGAGTCTTTACACATTCTGAACTGTTGATCTAACCATCAAGACCTGTGGCTATGTCTGGCATACTTGTAGAAAAGATTTTTCTTAAAATCATCAATAAAATCAGCAATACTTACCTCCCTTACAATCAACTCACATCTAGAACCTTCACCTCCACTTTTCAAATTGTATTTCACTGTCTCATATCTCTTTTTTCTCAACCATTCTCTTTCCAAAATCATGCTCGTTGCCCTCATGAAAACATGATACAAACTTTGATAACCCACCACATTGTAAACACTTTTCATTTAAACAATCATTCTTGTAGAACATGCAACCATCATCTCTAATACATAGAAATAAATCCAATAAGTCCCTAGATGACTTTGGTAGTTGAATTGCACCACACTCCTATAACATTTCATTAGTGTGCAAAGTAGAACGAATATTGCATAATAATTCATGGTACATAGAAAATTCTACATGGTATTTGCAACAACATGTATTACGAACTTTAAGAGGAACACAATAAAATGGCTTAAGAGATTCAAATGCTCTTTGTGAGATTGTCATACTTGGGTGAGTTTCACAATATTGTTTGTACAATGTTGTTTGGCTATATTCCAAGTAATGTTTAGGATGTGGTGTGTGGTCTTTATCACCAATTCTTAACTTTACAACATCTTTTGCATTCAATGATACCCTAGAGTCAGTGTGCCAAAATCATTCAATTTCTTCCTTTGTGCTATCAATTAGCTTCTTGTCAACTCGTGGAAGCCTACCACTGAAAGCCCAAGTATCATTGGCAACAGGACTATCTAGCCTTGATCTTAATGCTAGTGCTTTTGACAATGTTTTACGATTCAATCTTAAGTCAACACAAGTTTGCCTCATTAATCGAGCATTTCTTAATTGTTTGTTTACTATTGAGGTTGTTATTACTCTACAGGCAGCTCTTTTATCTTTCTCCTTGCTAGTCTTTCCAATAGAATTGAGTGCATTGAAAAGGCTTCTTACAATAATTTTATTCCGATTGGACACTTTGTTTAACCGAATCTTTAATTTCTTTAGTAAAGGTCTCATTTTGTACATCTTTAATAATTGCACAAAAAGTTGGCATTGTTCAGTTAATGTTTTCTTCTCAAAGTATTCATTGAAGAGTTTTGTAGCCCACAACCAAACTGTTCGTGATGACCTCTTGCCTTCAAGTTTTTCCATTATGTTCTCATCAATTTCAAGTAACCATTTTGGGGTTTTTGGGTGTTTTCCAATTTCATCACGGTTATTCTCTTCTTGACAAATGTCCTCTCTTCTTATGAAATTTGGAGATACATTGATTGTTCTTGTTTCATCCATGTTATCAACCTCATCAATTTTATCAACAAATGGATTATGGAGTGCAATTTCAACATCATGATGTTCATATCCACTTTCTCCAAGTGCACGTCTTCATTTTTCTTCTTCTTCTTTGTCCATGGTATTGCTATTATGAATAGGTGTTTCATAACATTTTTCAATATTTTCTTTTGCAATATCATGGTGAATTTCATTCTTATCTAACATTTCATTATAATCAAAATTAACATCTTCAATTTGCATGTCATTAGATGGTAAAGAAGAAGATTCACCTTGATGAGCATCCACCAAACCCACCCTTCCAATCCTCTTCCTTTCCCTATCTTTTTTCCTAATTGCTTCAATTTCCTCCAATGTAACTTTCCTCCTCCTTTTTGCTTTACGACGACTGTTACTCCCCATTAGGGGAACAAAAATATCACCCTTATGATTGTAACAAGAGAATTGTGTCTCCAAAAATGCATAAAAATATTCCTTTCACTCTCATAGCTAGAAATCATGAGTATTTCGATAGCAGAGGGTCTCTAGTTGCAGAAGTCGGGCCCAACAATATTCCTTTTGTCTTTTTTCTGCTCTTACAAAATGGATATCCATTTTCAAAATGGATACCCATTTTGGAAAACCCTAATTCCTTGCAATGGACACTTGCAACGTCCATATGGCTACTACAAAACAGATATATGTTTTATTATGTGCATTTGGATTCTAGACTAGGGATTCATTATATTATTCAATAAACTTGTGAATTACCATCTAATTTCAATGTTTACACACTAATCCACCTAGGTATCAACTTAATAAAGCTCTGGATATAAGCCATTATTTGATTTTAGGCTATCATCAATGAGGAGCTTCTAAAGGCAAAAATGTTGTCCCAAAAGAAGGCTCAATGTTATTCGTCAAGACATTAGATTGTTAAAATACAAATTCAAGGTTAGATATTCCTTGGGCTATTTTAGTATAGAGAAGCAAAAGTGCAATATATGACTATCCTAGGAATTAGAATGGTTGATCATAGGATATTCATGGCATTTTGATATTAATGGATGGATTGATGGATGTTTAGGGAGTTTAAGTTTAAATGTAATGTATGAGAATTCTTATTTATGAAGGATCTAATATGTCTTATGTCTTATTTGCAGGCCATTCAAGAAAAAAATGAAAAGATACCAAGGACTATCATAACACCTATTATAATTAGGTGCATCAAAGGATTGTCATCCAGGACCTTACCAATATGGGAAGTTATCAAAACCATGTCATGTTTAAAATTAAAGGCTTTATCACCTCTTTGTCCCTATAGGCCTATTAGAACAATAGGTCACATTTTATTCATATACTGGGGTTGAGAATAAACACTAAGCATTTGTAGTTATGGCAAGTGTAAATGGAAATAGATCACAACTTTAGATAATCTATCCTCTCCTAGATTGCACTGACTGAGTGGAAATTAAAAATTCCCTATTAATGTCCTTTATATACTGAAGGTATGGGTGAGAAAGGTAAACTTTATATGTTGTAGACAAGTGATGCAGCAACACAGCAAAAGCTTACAAACAAGGTGTAAAATACCCATTAACCCACCAATTGCTCAAATAGCTTTTAAAATATCCTTCCCAAGGTCCAAACGAGACCGAAATACACTCTTTCTTTACTATCGGCAAGACATTTCTAATGTCTCATCGAACTATGCTTCACATGTTCTTCCTTTCTCTATTGTCGGCCAGACTTGTTATTATCAGTAACCTTCAAATTTGTTAGCCCGATGTGGGACCTCTCGCCAATGTGCAGAATCCATCGCTCAGGCTTATGCTGTCGGTGTGACTCGTCCGTTGTTCTCTGATATGTATAAGAGGTTGGATCAAAGTAATTAGCATGCTCCCTTCAAAGTAAAGACATGAGAATAGAGCACTTGTGAGATGGTTATTGTAAAGGGACAAATCAAGTATAGACATGCAGTTTCCTAGAAAATTTGGAATGCTTCCGCTCAGGTGATTGTAGGACAAACAAAGATGTTCTAACTTCCCCAGACCACCAAATTCTGTAAGTATGCTCCCCTTCAAGTTGTTGTGTGAAATTCTTTTCCAGTGAAGTTGTGAGTAATTGGCAAGAGATTTGGGAATAGAACCCTCTAGTCCATTCTTCTTAAGTCAAGTATCTTCAACGCTTTCAACTAGTCAAACCAAGGTGGAATCCTTCCCTTGAAAGAACTAAAAGAGAGATTTAAAGTGCATAACAAGGAGAGACCTCCTTCGGATGGAAAAAGGGTACCTTTTAATTCCAATTGAGGGAGAATTATGGCCACCACTCTATTGGTATGTTTCTTGTACCAAACACTGGTCCAGAAGCACACATTTTCTGAATTAGAAGTCTAGTTGGAGAAATGTGGTCTCCTCGACTACTATTATTGTAGGATATGCATAAACGGGTTTGTTGAAAAGGCTTTAGAAAATTTCAAGCAAATGCAATTGGCAAGTGTAAAGCTAGATTCTGCAACCTTTGTCAGCATCCTCTCTACCTCTACCAAAATGGGAGCTTTGGAATAGGGTATGGACATTCATCAAAGCATAATGGAAGTGGGATTTTTGTAGATATTCTAGTTGGAAATGCTCTGGTAGACATGTACGGAAAGTGTGGAAGCATAGACAAGACGCATGAACTGTTTGAAAAAATGCCTCAAAGAAATGTGGTCTCATGGAATAAGATGATTGCAGGATATATACACACTTACTCTGATGTGAGATTCACCACCCTTGTCTATCAGTAAGACCAATACCCTCGGTGAGACTTTTTACTTGCATTCTGAAGTTATACCTCTCCCCGATGTGTTTACTGTCCATTAGTCATCGGTAAGACTTCTACATCGGTCAGACATTCTCTTCGATTTCTGATATCGTATCTCACACCGAAACAATAAACACCGAACTACACCATCGGCCAGACTGCCTCTATCGGTGACACTTTTCTTCTCACCTCTTAGAGTCCATCTCTTTCTGATGTTCCTTCTGTTAGTGTGACTCCCTCTCATTGGTGTAGTTCTCAACCATTCTTCCGATGTGCCGATAAATAACCCATCGATGACACTTAATGATTGTCACCCCGATATGACTTGATCGGTGAAATCAATGTTGTCGGCTCAATGGAACTTTGTCTCTCCAATAACTATTGTCAGTCTGATGTCTTCAATTTAGCCTATACATAACATGACTTGTTATAACCGATCGACTAACATATCTTTTCCCAATTTTCTCGATATGGCCGGTCAACCTTTGTATCCTTTGACATGTACATTCACCATTTACAACCACAATAAATGATAGCAGGCTATACACGAAATGTCCACGCATACATAAATGATATACCCATGGATTGTATCTTCGGTGAAATAATACCAATGGTACAAAATATGTTGCTTCTCTTCATCCAAAACCAATGGTACAAAATTTTTCATAGATCAACAAAACAGATATCCGTTTTCAGAATGGATATCCATTTTCAGAATGGATATCCATTTTGAGTTGCTTTTACCGAAGCAAAACTGATATCCGTCTTGCTTAGGTACAAAGCAAGACGGATATCCATTTTGATTGTTGACTTTTTATGGATTGTAACGTGTTTTAATGTTTTAGTCTCTTCTTCGAACTTCACCCTTCATGCTGACGACTTTTTTTTTATGCAAAATTGATAAAACGAAAAGGGTTTATAGAAAAAATTGTTAGCTTTCTAAAAATATAAGATTTATTTGGTTATCATTTTATTAAATAATTATTAATAATTTTCAATATACCGTGTCTCTGAAATCTTGATGGACACATTGATTGAAAAAAATCCATAACTTTCAAACCATTTCACCTTTTTAAGATCCAAAACCTGCGTCACACTCTATGATTTTCTGGCTATAGGTTAAAATTTTTTTTTGAATTTTGATTTTTTTATCGAGTTAGGTTGGCTGGAAAATTTTTTTTTTTTTTTTTAAAAGTCACAGTAAAAAAATCATAACTAATTATTTTATTAGAAAAAAATTTCAAATAAATATGCATCACATCCGGACATGAGTCCTCTACTTATTTTGAAAGTTTCAAAAAAATATATATATTTTTACTCATAGTTAGGTTGGTTGGACAGACACCCACTTTTTATTTTTTTCTGAAAAATTTAATAGCTATTCATTGAAATATTCAATTTTCACTAAGTAAATTTAGTTTTTTTAAAAAAAAAAATTAGTAGCCTATAAACTAGATTCAATTCTCTACAAATTTCATTCTTACATCTTTTTCAAATTGTATAGATAATCCATTCAAAATTTCACATGAACTTGATAAAGTCTGATTTTTTGTATTTTCATTGCCACTTAGAGGTATAGTTTGGCCCATCGTGATCCTACACATACCCATGTGGTAAGAAGGAGAATCGGTAGTCAGAACTGTGAGCCACATCCAAAGCATTATTTGGATGAGACTCCAACACAGTTTTATGGTAAATTTCTAGAGAAGTATTCTCAAATTAAAATTTATCAAAGATATTTTGAAATGCTAAAACTTTTCTATGTCAAGATAAATCACACACGCACTACTTGTTGTTGTAGATTACATATTGAATTTTCTAACCATTTTGATGTTTATAGGTCTATATGTTTAGATATGCATACTATCAATGATTTGCAGGGTTGTGCTATACGTGCCCCACCAACATCTTCAAGAGACTTCATATCAAGAATTTTATGTGAAAGAGAGGAAGGTCAAATATTCTACAAGAAATTATGCTTGGATGGCACATGTCATCATTGAGGTGGCTTGCAACATTTGCCAATATGTGAACATATGGAAAGAACACATGCAGTTGAAAATGAAGTAGTAGAGTTTGGCAAGTATAAAATAGTGGCATACAATACAAAAGATGGTAAAGAAGCAAAGAGGTGTGAATTGGTTATTGAAAAGATTTCAGTGTATCAGTTTATGCCTATATTTTGTGATAGCATAGTGTATGAGTATGCAAGACATGCCCATAGAGCTCGATGGTTGGACTTACAATTCAAGTTATGCAAGGACACATTTCCAGTTGGTAGCATTGTTTCAGTCATTGACTTTACAGAGAACTACAGTCTATAGCCACAACGTGAGGTGCAATCACAATATTACAACTCCACACAGGTTTCTATATTTGTGCACATCACTTTCATCCATGCGAATGATAGTACAAAGGATAACATAAAGATTATAAGGGAGTATAATTTCTATATTAGTGATGATCATATGCATTCTATGGAGTTCGTGCAACGTTGTTTTTAGGTGTTCTACAATGATTTGGCTAGAAGGGGCATATCGTTCAGTCAACATATCATATAGTTAGATAACTGTGCGTCACAATTCAAGAACTCGCAGAATTTCTATTGGCTGAGTAGGAGGCATAATTTTATAGGTATTCAGCATATGTGGAACTTTTATGAGGCCAGGCATGGAAAGGGGGAGCATGATGGTGCAGGAGCATGTATCAAAAGAGCCATAGCATGAGAAGAGTTAAAGTATAAAGACAATGCAAAGTTGATAGATGCAAAATCAATTTTCGAGTGGTGTAATGCTTCCATGGGTCCAGGTAATGAAGGTAAGTCTTCAGTTCATAGATTTTTTTGGTTGATAGATGATACTAACATTGCACCATATGAGGACTATTGTACACTAACAGGGTAAAATGAGATGCACTCTTCCAGAAGCTCAATTGCAGGTTCATGGAGTATCCATATGCGAAAGATGTCATGCTTTTGTTCTTCCTATACAATTCAAGCCTGGGATGAGTGCGAGTCAAAGGAGTAGGTTGACGAATGGAAGTTAAGTTATCTTAGCTCACTTGACACGTATTGACCCCAGATGGCACTGGAACTAACACAGATGGAATCATCAGTTGACTTTGACCACATATCAGATCTAGTTCAACTAGGTAATATATCTATTTGCATAGTTTTTGAAATTCCTAATGTCATCTTACTTTGTAGTGTTTTTGTAATGTTCACTAATTTCATCTAATTTGCTAGCTATATAAATGTAGGGCACGTATATGCAATTATTGCAGATGAAGATAATGAAGAGGGAACAAATTATTACTTATGTCATTGTGTTGAGGCCAAAAAGAAATCGAAGGCCCCAGTTACAGATGGAGAAAATATTGAATACCCTATAGGCTTAGTGGTTATTACTAGAACATGGCTTAGAAGGTACCCACATAAGAGTGTTAATGTTTGGTTGTTTCAGAACTTTGACATCATCAGAAGATTCTTCATTACTCGAACCTTGTCATGGCATCCAATGTTCATTTGATACAGTATCAGGGTAGACCTTTGAACAAAATCTTGTGGAAGGTGCATGAGTCTGACCATGAAGAAATACTTGACACAATAAAGAGTAGAGTAGACCCGGATGGTTCATTGGATTAATTTGTAAGTATTCACATTGATTTTGTAAAGTCATGTTACATTGAGTTGTAAGTATGCACATTAATTTGTAAGGTTTGTCTTTTTTATTTCTTGCTACACTTTTACACATATACACATTTTTACATCATCATTACTTACTTAGGCGCTCATGATGACTTATTCACTCTTTTGCATGTTTCCTACATCAAGGCACCAAATCATATCAGAAACCTTCATAAGGGTGCCAAAAGGAGTAAGTATTGATGAATCCTACACCTTAATTTATTGCTTAGTCTTTCATTATTCCCAATTTTCTTGTCCTCCTCTAAAACTTTCACATTGGAATATCCACTCCAAAAGTTTCAACCTTCATACCTTTAAAATGCTCAAAATGACTTTTTCTTCATTCTAGTTTGTCCTAAGAACCTTAGGAGCACTTATAAGGCAACTGTGATTCAAAGGAGCACCTTGGATCTTTGGAGACTTACATACTTCTCCTCCCTAAGCGCCTAAAGGTGATCAAACTTCCAAACAAGGGCACCTTATGACCTTCATCCAACTACAGGGCACCAAATCAAGTCAAGAACCCATATGAGGGTGCCAAGGTGGACAACAGGAGGCATACAATGTGCCTTAGGGATTTATGCTTTGCATGAGTTATTTAAAGGTGCTACCCCTTTGGAAGTTTTAACTTGGTGTTCTATCTTAGCATTCATTCATGGATGAAGGCCCTCTAAGGTGGGTGCCAAAACTCATAACTCACCCTACTTCCTATAGACACCATTTGATGATCTCTCCAACACTCTGGATCCAAGGCGCCCAATCATGATGATGACCTATATACCATTCTCCCAAGGCACTCATAATGAATGAAAAGGAGACCAAGGCACCCAAGCTTAATAGACTTATTTCTTTCAATTTTGATGATCCAAACTCTTGCAAAATGACATCCACTTTCATGCCCTTAGATCTTCTTTCACATACATGGCACCAAATCAAGTTGAAAAATCTACATAAGGGTGCCAAAATGGATGAAAGGAGACATGAAATGTGTCGTAGGACTCCATGCTAAGGTTTGAGCCATTAAAGTCTCTTGATATTTGGTGCTCATGATGATGAAACTTAGAGTTTTTTCCTCTCCTAGGCACTCATCTAATATGTTTGAATGATAAGGAGCACCTAGACCTCTATAATGTACATTGGGCACCAAAATCAAGGTTATTTTGGTAGCAAAGGGTGCCTAGAATCTCTAGATTTGGATTTAGGCATTTAGAAAATCTCAACACAAGGTGTTACCTTTTTGGGGCTCTACCTTTGGTGCTCATATGATGTATCCTTATTACCATAGATGCTTTTCATGCTAGGCACCAGAAATTGGTCAAAAATCCAAGAAAAAGAACATCAATCCATAATTTTGCCATTCGACACTTCACAACATCACTCTTCCTCTTCCCAGATCTAGGGCACTCTTACTTATTGAAACAAATAACTCTCAGGGAGTCTCTATATACGATTTGCAAAGCTTGCTCAGTAAACCTACTCCAAGGTGACACCAAAAACTAGGGGGTCCCCATCATGATGGGGTGATGTGTGATTTGGTCACAACAAGTCCTTCAATTGTACTAATGGTGTATGGGCACCTAGGTTGTCATGCCTCCAAGAGGGGTCAAAAAATAAAATTTTGTTTTGATTGAGTCAATTGTATGTAATAAGGTCTTCTAAAACTATTTCATTTCTTTTTAAGTCACTTTGAGTCATTTGGGGTCAGTTTGAATCTTTGAGTCATGTTGCAAAAAAGTGTCAATGTTGTCAAGTTACACAAAGCAACTTTTAAATTTTTGGTGTCCTGCTCCTGATGCGACCAAACTGACAGTTCCAACAGTTCTGGATGGGTACATTTAGGCTATGCATGGTTATGTTTTTCACCCAAACATGTCAAAACAGTCTGAGCTACATTGTGCCGACAATATCCCTAAAGAGTCTAAAGTACAAAAAGGCATCAATCTTTGACGAGAGGTTACTCAAAAACTATGTCACTTAGAAACACTCTGTTTGAGGCAACACGATCATGTAGAGTATCTCTACAATAACCTCTCTCATTTTTTTATATCTCTAAGGCATTTACCTGTGGTTAAAAGTTTTTTGCTGCCCCAAAAATCGTCAGAAGGAGGTAGTGTAAAGTTGCAAAGGGGTGTAACTTTCATCCTACTCTTGATGCGACCAAACTGATAGTTCCAACACATCTGGATGGGTATGTTTCAGCTAGGTATGGTTCTTTTTTTCGCCCAAACATGTCGAAACAGTCCGAGCTACATTGTGCCGATGATATCCCTGAAGAGTCTAAAGTACAAAAAGGTAGCAATCTTTGACGATATGTTACTCGAAAACCATGTCACTTAGAAACATTTTGTTTGAGGAAACATGATCATGTAGAGTGTCTCTACAATAACCTCTCATTTTTTTATATCTTTGAGGCATTTACCCGTGGTGAAAGGTTTTCTGCTACTCCAAAAATCGTCAAAAGGAGGTAGTGTAAAGTTGCAAAGGGGTGTAACTTTCATCCTGCTCCTGATGTGACCAAACTGATAGTTCCAACACATCTGGATGGGTACGTTTTGGCTAGGTATGGTTCTTTTTTTCACCTAAACATGTTGAAACAGTCTAAGCTACATTGTGCCGACGATATCCCTGAAGAGTCCAAAGTGCAAAAAAGAAGCAATCTTTGATGAGATGTTACTCAAGAACTATGTCACTTAGAAACATTCTGTCTAAGGTAACATGATCACATAGAGTGCCTCTACAATAACCTCTCTTGGTTTTTTATATCTCTAAGGTATTTGCCCATGGTGAAAGGATTTTTGCTGCCCCAAAAATCATCAGAAGGATGCAGTGTAAAGTTACAAAGGGGTGTAACTTTCATCCTGCTCTTGATGCAACCAAACTAACTATTCCAACACATCCAGATGGGTACATTTACGCTAGTCATGGTCCTATTTTTCACCCAAACATGTCAAAACAGTCTGAGCTACATTATACCGATGATATCCCTGAAGAGTCCAAAGTGCAAAAAGGCAACAATCTTTGACGAGATGTTACTCGAAAACCATGTCACTTAGAAACATTCCATCTAAGAAAACACGATCATGTAGAGTGCCTATACAATAACCTCTCTTGGTTTTTTATATCTCTGAGGCATTTACCTGTGGTGAAAGGTTTTCTGTTGCCCCAAAAATCATCAGGAGGCAGTGTAAAGTTGCAAAGGGGTGTAACTTTTGTCCTGCTCCACGGTGTAAGTTTTAAGTTGATTTCCTCCAAGGTTCCAATGTGAGGTTGTTTTGATGGCAAAGGGTGCCTTGATTCATGATGTTGAATTTCCTTCCTCCTAGGCACGAAAATGGATAGTTTAGACAAGAAAAGGTGCCTTAGTATACTTAGCTCATTTCTTGGCAATTTGATGGCTTCAATCACTTGTTCAAACCTATAGGAGGCCATTTTACACTTAGGTGCTAGATCTTAGGATTTAGAACATCTTCCTTCAAGGTGCCAAAATGAGGTTATTTAGACACAAAAGTGTGCCTCCATACAAGATGCTTATTCTCCTTCCACTTAGGTGCTTATTCATGATGATCCAAGTGACAATAGGCACCTAGACTTCCTATGGTAAGATTTAGTCATTTTGAAGGTTCTAACACTAGGCACTACAGTTGGAAGTGATTTGAAGTTCATTTTTCTCTAGGCACCCAAAATGGATGGTGGAGACAAGAAAAGGTGCCTAGGCTTCTTTTGACAATTTTCAAAGTCTTCCTAAGTTATATTATGTTATATTGACCCTTAGGCGCAAATGGATGATCTAGGATGACTCTAGGCGTATATCCAAGGTGATATCTTTCTAGGCACAATCTTCACTAAGTTTAGACTTCACTTTACATCAAGGCACCAAAATGGATAGTTTAGAGAGGCAAAAATGTGCCTAGAGGTATGATGCTCAGTTTGATGTGTTTAATCAACTTTGATAATCAAGATGAATTGCCTCCCTTAAGGCGTCCTCCTTTATACTTTGAAACATCCTTTCAATATCAAGGTGCAATTTTGAGGTTATTTGGATGATGAAAGGTGCATTGAGTTCTAGGTGGAGTTTTGAGGTTGTACAAGTAGAGAAATGTGCCTAAGGTCTTAAAGAAAATTTGTGCCTAAAATTGAAAATCCCTGAGGTATGACTTATGGAAGCCTATAGCCCCAATGATATGTTGCATACTAAAATTAGGTAAGACTCAATGTAATGTCATAACCTCACCTTATATGCAAGAGGAATTACATTTAATAACCACAATGGTCATCAAGTGCTCATAAGCATATGATTTTGACTATCTTATTCAAAACAACAAACATACTCTTTGCATCCCAATATGGTATAATAACAAGAAATTAAGAAATATTTTCAATTGACCAACTCATAAAGAATATGGATCAGCATACTCATTTGAATATTTTCAATTGAGCAACTCATAAAGAATATTAATATTTTCTGTTCAACATGATGATTCATTTTTTTTTTAAATACAACTTTTATCTTTTAGTTCCAAAATGAGATTTAGGTGATACTTGAATAACAATAGCTAGCTTATTGGATCAAAAAAATTCTATGTAATACAATTGGACTTTAAATATTTGAAGTAGTCATCTACAAATATCCATTCACACGTGGATTTATAATGCAAGTATGGACGCCATCAATAAAAAATATTTGTATTAACCAAATATCCATATAGGCATACATCAATATCTGTCGATATAAGTATAACATATATACAAAATAGCCATATAGGCTTACAAGAATGCCATATAGGCATACAATGTCAACTATATGCAATACAAAATATATGTCCACAAATGCCATATAGGCATACAACAAAGGAACACAATAAAAAGTCATCCCCCTCTGGCTGGTGAAGAGAATAAATCATAGGCAGCCTTTGATCTTCTAGGGGATGGAGATGTGCATGTGGGTGCTCTACTACAAACCTGATGGCTGCTCCTCCTATTTAGTTCTTCCTGCATCTTTAGTTGTTACAATAAAAAGTATAGACATTAATATATAGAAATTACATGTTATAAAAAATGAAACATTTAACAAAATAATCACTTACTGCTACCATATAATCTATCTCCTCACTTGCCTCAGTAGCAGGAATAGGTCGTGGTGATGTCATGTCCTATAGAAACCATCCAGATAGAAATTAAACTTCAAATCAATAATCTTTTGATTTTTCAAAAATAAACAACTATAACAATGAATGTAAATTGAAAATTACTAATCTGCCTCATACCCCTGTCAATGTCATGGAGCTATGAATCGTAGAGGTCACACCATGCTCCATTGCCCTATGAACATTGGGAGGTGTCTCCGCAGCCTACATCATCTAGAAAGGAAACAACATTATTCAATTAGGAAAACTATAATAGTGATGCAAATCATGGCTCCTAACATACACACACGTTCATCTAAACATGGAAGTACACACAATAAAGCACACAAGTCACATACAAAAATTTAGTAAGTACAATTCATTCATTAAACTATTTATTTTATTACATCTGTGAAGCTTTGAAGTCCACCACCGCTGGCAGGTGTTGCTGTGAAATCTCTAATATTAACCTATTCAACATCTAAAATTAGATATTATAATACCATTCATATAACAATGATATTCACATGTAATATTTATAATTGTTTACTAGTTACATACCCCAATAGTAGATGATCTAGTGTAATATGCAGGTGGAGAACCACTAAAAACTACATCAATGCTATTACCCTGAAATTTCATTAAAATCATCAAACTAAATTAGTTAATCTTGCATTTCAAAAATGAAATTTAATAAATTAAATTCAATAAACTTCCTAAAATTTACCTGAGTATCAAGGTTGAAAGTCTCACTCAGGAGGGTATCTATCATCGCCATCTATTCAGCCGTAGATGTAGCATGTGCACCTGCATCTTGACTATCCATGGGGTGATAACCACAGGTTAACCTGCAAGTCTGACAAGCATGGGGTGGGACCCTACTCCTCGCACTATCTCCCAACCCACTCTATGCTGTAGGACTAGCATGCTCTATGATGCTCTGGGTCAAGGCACTAATGGACTTAAGTGTATCGACCTCAACACTCTCCTTCACAATGGAAGGGATAGAAACATGCTCATGGGCTGGTCTATTGATTACTCATCTCACTACCCACTGTGGGTCAACATGTGCCCCTAGTCTATCTTGTGCTGACCCCCCACCTCTACCCTAGAAGTCCCGCATATCAAAATAGTTTGGCACTTTATTGTGGACAAACTCGTAGTAGAGTTTTCTCATAAAGTATTGCAGGACCTCATTATTATTGCATGGAGGATGGTCAAAAAACATCCACCACCTCTGCCCAAAATTTTCCCTTATTGCTTGGTTGTTGCACCAATGGATAGGGAACCTCTTGCATGTAATAGGTGGAGGTTGATTTGTTTGTGGGTTTGTGAAAATTGAACACAAGTCTAATTTTCTAATTTGTAAATTTTTCACATCTTGGTATGACAGCTTATCTGCATAATAGTCTCTAAACTCTCTCCTCTTATCCATCAAACTAGATATTTGCTTGCTAATTAAATCTATGCTTGATAACATAGATTCAAGAGATTCAGCAAGCGTGGACCTATGCAAGGTTGAAGTGGAAGGATCTTTCAACCTTGCAATTATATCTTTAATTTCTTTTTTGTTGTTTTCAATTTGCCCCATTATATTTTCTTGTGTTCCAGGGGCATGTTGAGGAATGGATGGAGGAGGTTGTTGTTCTGCAGGTATTTCCTCCTCAGGATTTTATGGATTTTGAGGAGGAGGAGGAGGTGAAGTAACATTTCCTGACAATTAACAAAATTTAAATAAAAAATCAACTCAAACCTACCTATTTAGAAACAAATTCAAACAAATAAATAAATAAAACTCACTCCTTTGGCATGCTCGACGTCGTGGCAGAATTTTGGCGATGAATTGGTAAGATTTTGGTGTTGAATTATCTTTTCTAAAATGTGAGCACGCTTCCTAGGGTTTGTAGGTTGCGGGTATATAGGAGAAAAAAGAAATGAAATGAGATAGAAAAGCTTTTTTTTATTTATAACAAGTAATAATACGCTCGTGTTATAATGTGAGCGCATTATGATTTTTTTTAAAAAACAATTTGGCCACTTTTTAGCCCCCATCTTTTTGCACTTACCCGTCTAGAGGTTCAACTCCAGAAAGACAACAACAGAGCTCCAGAGGTTCAACACTGGAAAGTCTGTGCAACTCTAGAGATGCTCCAGAGATGCAGAAACAGTGCTCCAAAGATGTAGACAAGAGTTCTAGAGGTGATCCAGAATGGCAAAAATAGCTCCAGAGATCTACTCCGAGAAGGCAAATGCAAAGGTATAACTCTAGAGATTAGTTCTGGAAAGAAAATTATTGAATGACATCTGACTTCATATTAAGGGGGAGTGTTGGAATTTATTAATCTTTGTCAGACGTATTAACTCTAGCCAGCCCCCATGTCAGACTTGGGGATTTCCAAATCTACCCCCCCCCGCAACCGTTGGCCTGCCAGCATTCAATTCTAGTAGGTGAGTTTGAATTTGAAATGGTTGAGCACCAGTTTTTTGGCAAGGAAATGCATGAGACAAATAGGAGGGAAAGTTAGTTGACCGAAGGAAATGGGAGTGAGAACCAACAATAGTAGAAGTAGGAAACAGAGAGAATAGAACCTGTAGTAGCAAAAGGAATGTGAAGGAGAATAACAAAGAGAACATCGGAGAAGAATATAGTAGATAGAAGTTTGTGTGCAACAGCACAGTGTTGGTACAACAGCTCCAAAAATTAGGCATTTCAGGAAAATAGAGTAGCAGCTCTACCATTGAATGTGTATGAAGTTTTGAATTTAATTTTGAAAGGAAAATATAATATATAATGTTGTTTGTTTGTGTATTGTTTCTCTCTCTGTTTGTGTTTGTTCTTGTTGTCCATACATTTCTATAACATTAGTATTTGGATAGCTGTTCCCTCCTCTGCATGCCAACATGACGAAATTCTACAATGAAACTGATGGTAACATATTTTCATATCTAGTTAGAATAGTTTCACACACCAGCATAAAATGCTTCTTTTACTCAGTTGCCTTGGCTATGAAAAAGACATATACTCTCTCCTCCTATTCCTCTCTTTTTATCTCTTCCATCTACTTATTTCACATCAAAGATGATGCAATTTACTCTTTAATTGAGTTATGAGCATATGTTGATCCTTGTAATGAAATCAATGGTGTTAGACTTATAAATCAATCTATCCATGTAAGATAAATAAAAACAAATCTATAAAACACAATTATCTTAGATGAAATAGAATTGGTTGATAAATAAACCAATAAATTTGATAGTTAAATAGGAGGAATTTGGTTACGTATCTCTAGGAACAACAATAAAGAATTTATGATGAAATCATGCTAGAATCATTCATCATTGTCTTAAAATTATGCCCTCTATCTGATGAATGTATTTGGATCTAAATAGAGGAAGAAAATGCTCAATGTCAATCCTAACCACCAGAAGTTTGATCCCAACCACCATATATGCAAACCCGAATGAATGGATCTAAACTAGTAAACTTAGACTCCTAAAACCTACTTTCTTTGGTCTTTGATATTTGATGCACCAGTATGCACTATGGCATTTATAAACACCTTAAGGGAATTTTTCAAATCACTAGAATCAAGTTCTCTTTGGTTATACCTCTAGTTTGACCAACTTTACAGCTCTAATTGAATATTCCAAGACAACATACACACATCTTCATGTGACCTATATACAAAGGAGGTAGATTTTAATTCTTTATCCCTTAGAAAAGTGAAACATGCTCTAATGATTTCTCCATGTTCAATCTTATCCTTAATTGTTTTGCCTTATGAGTTAATGGCACATTGAATGTCTTTAAATATTAACACATAGAAACATGTCACACAAATGTTTACCAAGTTAGTTCACAATGAATAGTGAAAGGGGAAAAAAATTTAAGATTTGAATTTATATATTTTAATTTGAGTTTCATCCTCATGTATCATAGGATCAATCCTCTATAGAGTAGAAATAAACTTGGATAGTGGAATGGTAAATCTTGGGGTAGAGAGTGAATGTATTGAGGTAAGTGTGAGTTGGATGCAATCAATGAGGGATGAATAAGTGAACATGTGAGAGTGTTCATGTAAGGGAGGAAATAGGAATTACTAGACACCAAGGCATGAGCCTAACCTAGCACAAGAGTTTGCCACTTGTCGATATGAAACTACATTAAGGATATGTTCCACTAAGGTGGACACAGAAATAAATGGGAAATGCCATGAGTATGTAAATTTTACTCTTACATTTTACCTTGCTTTGATTTTCATGTAAATGTATCATGATCATGCATTTTAAAAGTATATGGATGTTGTCAATCAACATAAAAAAATAAATATTCAGATAGTTTTAAAAAGGATAAAGGATCTATACAAAGTGATAGAACATTCCTACACTATTCATGTATGCTCCTTGCTGTGAGTATTGAATAGATACCTATGGACACCTAAAAATGACCTTCGCATCACTTGCATACATCAAAGTCTTCCTGAATCACTTGCATTCAACGTTAATTAAATAATCTAATTATTTAATTAATTTCATCAATTTCCTCTAATTCCCCTAATTCCAATGCTAATTGAATAAATTCTATTTATTTAATTAATTTCATTAATCACCTCTTTATTCTTCTAAATTAAATAATTTTAATTATTTGATTAAATCATTATCTTCTTCCAATCTTTAAATCCACATTAATTAAATAAATTTAATTATTTAATTAATTCATCTTTCAAATTCCTCTTATCCACAATTAAATAATTTTTAATTATTTAATTAATTAATTATTCTTCTAAATTTAAATAAATTATTTAAATTTATTTAAGTTGACTTTATCTTATTTATATTCCTCTATCATGCAAAATAAATTAAATCAATTTATTTATTTAATTTATTTAAATCTTCATATCTTATCTTTTCTTCCATCATGGACAATAAAAAAGTTTTGATTCTCAATTATCTTCCAATTCCTCTTAAAATGTCATTTTTTTCTATATGCACAATCAGTCTTAATTTTAGAACTTCAAAAAACAAATCTAAAGTTGAGTTAATTAGCTTTAATCATTATTGTTTTTATTATCAACTCATAAATTAGAAAAAGCATTTCTAAATTATAAAATCAAATCCTATCTTTATCAAAGCAAGTAGTTAACTCAACAAAATAGTTTTTTCTTCATGACACATGTCGTGTGCACATTCATCATGTCCTCTCAACTCATCTTGGTCATTGATTTCATTGATTTATCTCCACCGTTGATCGATCTTTCCTAAAACCTATATATACCCCCTTCATCTCTTCACAAATCCTCTTCAATCATTTAGGCTTTGGGCATTCTTAAGTGCTTTGAGCATTATATTACATTGTTGAGCACATTGAGCACTTTTAGCATGCTATTATCATCATCTACGTCTACTTGTTACAACCATGGGTATGCAATACATTGAAGCAATCCACAAAAACCAAAGGATCTATACAATCTAGGTGATGGATTCGTTGTTTTGTTTCGATTTGTAATGATGTATGTTATCATTAAATTGATCTTTTAAAGGTTATAGGTTGAGTTTATTGTTCATTGCTTGATCATTCTAATATCAATTTTCACCTATACACATTCTGGCACACCTAGTGGGACCCACTAACCTTTGGCTTTTTAGAAAATTTTGATTTTTGAAGTACAAGTACAGAAAAGTGCAAACAAAACACAGAAAAGTGTAATTGAGCAACAATAAAGTGCCTTTGGCCTGATTTGAAGCACCTTCGGGCAATAGTAAAGCACCTTTGGCACATAGCCAGGCGCCTTTGCACTGAATTAAAGTGCCTTTAGTCTGTTTTCAAGCACTTATGGTTTTATTAAGATTTTTGACTTGTTTTGTGATTTGACAGGGATTTCTAACTTCATACTGATCATATATTGTGTTGACAAGCTAATTTATTTGTCTAACACACATTCTAACATACTCCTTGAGTTGTTTTATTTAAGGGTATCATTATTTTTTAGCTAATCCATCATCTCACAGTTTATTGTTAGTTCTTGTTGTAAATGTACAAATCCCCATCATCTCATAGCATCCTGGATCATCACATAATCAACTATCAATCTCTCGATCAAGCTTTTTTGACATAGATTCTTGTTTTTGCAAGTCTGGCATTAAAAATGCACTTCTAGTAATGAAAATGTGCAATTGCACAATAGTAAAGCACCTATGGTAATTTCTGAAGTGCCTTTACACAACAGTTAAGCACTTTTGGTTCAATTGATTTTTTCTAACTACTTGGTTTTGTGGAACTAATATCATTTGTTGCAGCATCTTATCATAGATCAAGAAGATTTTTTAACATATTTTTGCAGGACGTTTGTCGAAGACATCAACTTTTTCATACTAAGTCTTAGGAACACCTCAATTTGATAAAGTAATTTAACCTTGTGTGATTAGCTTAGTTGCACTTAGTTTAATCTAAGAGGATAAATGAACAAGTATTTTACATGTTTGTGAGACCTGTGATAGGTGTATGTTCTCCCCTTGTGCAAAAACTTGGGTGACCAAAAACTAGACCCATCTCTCTTTACTTTTTGTTTATCTCTTAGAAGGGCCTGCCTTTTGGAGTGCGTTTCATCCAAGAGGGGATGACCCTAAGCAGATTTTTCCTTTAGACCATTATATAAATTGGTCGAGGCGAAAGCCAAGTCCTAACCAACATTAGCCTTTTTCATATGATGCCAATTTGAAAGGAGGTGTACTAACACTTTTGCGAAAGAAATTCCACATTTTTGTAAGGTATATTACACTCCTAGTAAAGTTGGTTAAAGCTTTTAGTGGCTAGCTGGATGCTCGCAAGGAGTTGGTCCCTAAAAAGTAACTATAAACCTCATAGTTAGTGACTACCCAATCTACCTCCGAACATCACGATAATTTTCAGGGCAAGGGCATAGAAGGTTTTTCTCTCAAGATACTCACCATAAGGCTCCCTTGAGATGAGATAGAAATCCCTAGCTTAGCATAAGCTAGTTGTAGATTTCTGGGTAAATGGTGATTGGGTTATCCTTCTAGTCCTGGAGGTCCCTATCTTTCCTCTCTTGCAAAGACAAAAAAGTGTACACACCCACATTAGGTGTGATGACACTTGAGTCGACATAGATTCCAAGTGTGGGCTGATGTATTATAGTGAAGCTGTGTCCTTAGGTATAAAAAGCGCTTGATTTGTATAGAAATTATGCTATACCTGTGGAAATTTGGGCTTTTTGTGAGCCTTGAACATACACTCATTGTTGTAAACAACCATTATGTTTACTGCCTATTGTGTCTTCTTGCCAAAAACAAAGAAAAAATCATCCCCAAATCACTTGACATCATCCCAAAATCATTCCAAACGATATACCAACTATCCTAAGTTACCTAGGTAAACTATCCTAAAACATTTCAATCCATTCCTAAAAACTACTTCAATCCATTCCAAGTCTAATCCACTTTAACTTTCTCTCTCATCACCCAAAGCAATCTATCAAAATCCAAGAGTAAATTTTTTTCCTTCAAACTACCCCAAAGCACCTTTTTTCACCAAAAGTGCCTTTATGTTGCCTAGAATCACCTTTTTTTGAACCAAAAGTGCCTTTCTATCGCCCAAAAGCACCTTTTTTCACTAAAAGTGCCTTTCTATTGCCAGAAGCACCTTTCTATTGCCCAAAAGTGCCTATTCTCAATAAAAGCACATTTCTATTTCCCAAAAGCATCTATTTACACCAGAAGTGCCATTATGTGCTCAAAAAGTGCCCAAACACTACCAGAAGTGACATTTTGTATTCCATAAACACCATTCTATGCAGTTTACCATCACTAGCTCTCTAATTAGTCACAACTATCTTTGAGCATCAAAAGAGTCAAACTTTAGTGTGAACATCATCGCAAATCCTCATCAAAATGGTCTTGATCATCAACAAACCTAAGTCAAATCCAAAACCCAAAATCACACTTTGAGGAGGCTATCATTCTATCTCCAATGATCATGAGAACCTTGTAGATTATGAGGCATATCTTGAGGAACAAGTCAAAATACAAAGGCTTCAACACATGTGTAACTCCATGCCAACACAAGAGAACAAAAACCTAGTACCACAACTACAATCCATCATCCAAACACTTCACCAAGTTCCACAACCCCTAGACCAACAAACCATACAAAGACTACAAGCTATCATCCAGCCACTTGAACAAAACTAATCACCTCTAATACAATAACTCCTAGTCAAAATCCAACAACTCCTAGCCGCCTACCAATCCAAATCCCAACAAACACAAACACAATATAAACAAATTCCATCTCAATCCTATGTGTCACCTCTATCATCATACCAACCTAGTTTAACCACACATCATGTTACCCCTACATCAGCTTATCCCACTTCTTCCAATGTCATCCAATATCTATAAG
This sequence comes from Cunninghamia lanceolata, assembly GCA_027924645.1. Classification (NCBI taxonomy): domain Eukaryota; kingdom Viridiplantae; phylum Streptophyta; class Pinopsida; order Cupressales; family Cupressaceae; genus Cunninghamia; species Cunninghamia lanceolata. The sequence goes on along the minus strand of BSBN01000165.1, from coordinate 2,258,475 downwards.
TCCATACCTCAAGAACATCCAACTCCTTATCTTAACATTTCACCTCACCACCAAATTCATTCACAAGGCTATCAAGTTCCTTTACAACAAGAACACACAAGTCCAAGTTATCCTTTACACCAAAATCATGTGTCCTTAAGTCCTTATGATACCTTTGACAAAGGGAACACCACTCTATCTTATACATCCTATGAGTACCCTACATCATCATCCAGTCAAATGCCAATCCAAGATCCTACTAGTCCTTGCTATACATCAAGCTTCTTATCGACTAGGTTTTGATATTCTAATTTTAGGGCAAAGTCATCACCAGTAAGTTCTTTGACCCAAATGTCCCCTAGCTTATTGTGATTATGTTCTTTCATTTTGCCAAGAATATAACTTCTGATATCCTTTGTTGGCAAAACCCCATAAGAAATACTCAAAAATACGCCTATCAGGTCATCTTCAATGGCTTCAATAAGGTATTTATTAAATTTTGGTTGTGGTTTCTCACTAACCTCTATAACCCTTGGTGTAGCCATTTGTAAATGAATTCAAATGCTTTAAAAATAAAGTTCTCTATGAAATTATTGTTGAAATAAGGGCAAACAACTGAGAGGGGGGAGGTGGTGAATCAGTTGTCTCCAAACTTTAACTTTTGCCACTTTTAATCTTCTTTACCACTTATTAACAGATTAATGATATAACCATAACAACATGAATCAACAACACATGAGCAGAAACATAATCAACACACATAACACTAAGATTTTTACGTGGAAACCTATTTAAAGGAAAAACCATGGTGGGAGTTAACCCACAAGATTTATTCTCTATTAAAAGATTAGAAAATGGGAAGGCACTTGCCTTTGGGCACACTGCCCAAAGCTCACTGCTCAAAAGAGGCTCACTGCCTACAAGAACATTCACAAATTTGACAATGAAAGTTTGAACTAAGAAACAACATCTTCTTCATGCAAGGTTCAGTTCCATTGAAATGCACAACACCTCTGCTTTGCCCCCACTCACTTCCTCGCTACATCTGTATCCTCGCTCACATCCACACATTTCCATGACTTCACAATACTTATTTATACATGTCATCAACTTTGAAATGAACATCAAAGTCAGCCAAACAATCATCCATCTAGAACATTCTCCAAGATAGGCATTACAAGAAATTACAATCACAAGACTTAAAATGCTTCATGTGAACCATCACACTATCGGCCAAACATATTTGGGACTTGAATCTTCCTTGAACAACATGCCACACTCCATATAACTCTTTTTAGATCATCCGTAACGTGCACCAAGCATCCGGTTACCCAAGACTAGAAAGAACAACAGCACCCAAGGAGAAATCTTCAACCACGAGCTCAATCCTTAATGTAGACCACCAACACAATAGGTACATGATCTAGAGACCACCACAAGCACAATGAAATCAACAAGAACAACTGTACCACCTCAAATCACTAGAAACACTTGCATCTTCATATGGGAGCTTAATAACACCAACTGTCATGACTGTCACACTAGAAATATTACTTACAGACCTCCAAACCACGAACCACTTGAGTTGAGAATACACACCAACATCCTAAACATACCTCTAGAACCACAGACCATAATATTCCAATGCAGAGCAATTCGGACCAAACTTCTGTCACTCTGTTACCTCTGAATAGTTCTGCAAAACCCAGTTCTATTTAGATGGCCTTAACTTCATTAATCCTTCATGCAGACCTCTCAATCTTGATTGGAGCAATTTCAGACTATCCTCTACACAACCCTTTAATCCGCAAACTCTAATCTTCATCTCACTAGGAATGCAGAACAATCTACTTCACTAAACTGCACTATCTTCATTATCTCTGACAAGGAGATATGTAACTCACTTGTTTCTTCTGGTGAGGCTAATTTTCTCAATATCCTCAACATACAGGTCTTCTAAACAAGTAGTAGAATTAGATACAGTTGACACCAATGACAACAAGAATATGTTGACATTAATGACAACACCAATTAGGCACATATTTGCAACAATTGCCCTCTTTGTCATTGATGGCAACATATGATGTGAAAAACTATTTCAACTATCAAGACAAGAACTTCTCCCCCTTTCTCTTATCACACCTACAACCACTTTCTTCACTGCTCCCCCTTTCACCAACAACTACTCAATTCCCTCCAAGTTTTTCACATGACTTCTCTCTACAATCATCTCTCCCTCTTTTACTTCTTAGATAAAACCAGACTAAACTCCAAAATTAACATACTGACTACTCCCCCTGAGTAGCATCTCCTTAACACCAATATGGATCACAAGATATGACTGTGAGTTCCACTAGACTGATGCACATTAGTGCATCTTAGTTTTGAATAGGAGGGGTAATCACCCCTAACTTCCCTTTGAGATACTCAAAAGTGTCCTTAGGTAGAGGCTTAGTGAATATATCCGCAATCTGATCCTTTGAAGGAACAAACTCCAATCTGACTTCATTCTCATTTACCTTCTCTCTCAAAAAGTGAAACTTGATGGATATGTGTTTTGTCTTTGAATGCAACACTAGATTCTTTGAAATGTTTATTGCACTTGAATTATCACAGAATATTGTAACAGGCTCTTGAAACACAATTCTAATATCCTTCAACATTTGCTTCATCCACAAAACTTGAGTACAATTGCTTGCTACTGCTATATACTCTGCCTTTGCAGTGGACAGAGAAATTGCCTCCTACTTTTTTCTCAACCAAGAAACCAATCTCTTACCCAAGAAAAATGCACCACCACTAGTACTTTTCATGTCATCCACATCTCCTACCCAGTCAGCATCTATATATGCATGAAGAGTGAAATCATCACCCTTAGGATACCATAATCCATAATCAGATGTTCCCTTCATATATCTAATTTTTTTTTGACTGCTACAACATGAGATTCTCTAGGATTAGCTTGAAATCAAGCAACCAAGCCAACTGCATTCATAATATCAGGTCTGTTATGAGTCAAATAGAGCGGTCCTCTAATCATTGATCTATACCTTTTCTAATCTGCCTTAGGAGAATAATCATCTTTACTCAACTTGCATCCAGTTATCATAGGAGTACTCACTAGTTTTGAATCCTCCATTCAAAACTTTTTCAACAACTCTTTCACATACTTAGACTGAGATATGAAGATGCCCTTTTCTGACTGAATGATTTGCAGACCTAAGAAGAAATTCATCTCACCAAGCATGGGCATCTCAAATTCAATTTGCATCTGATCAGAAAATTTTTTACACATGCTCTCATTTCCACCAAAGATGATATCATCAACAAATACCTTAATAATCAAGATGTGTTCATGATCAATTTTGAAATAAAGATTATTGTCAGCTGTACCTTTGCTAAAATCTAACTTTTGCAAATACTTATCTAATCTTGTATACTAGGCTCTTGGGGCTTGTTTAAGTCCATACAATGCTTTCATCAACCTGCAGATCATATCTCCTTGATTAGACAACTGGAATCCTTCCGGTTGCTCAATGTAAACTTATTCTTCCAAATCTCCATTTAGGAATGCTGACTTGACATCCATCTTGTAAACTTTGAAATCTTTGTAAGTAGCAAAGGCAAGAAATAATCTGACTACTTCAATTCTTGCCATCGAAGCAAAAGTTTCCTCAAAATCAATTCCTTCTACTTGAGAATATCCTTTGCACACCAATCTTTCTTTATTTCTCACAACTTCATCATTTTCACTCAATTTATTCTAGAAGACCCATTTAGTTCCAATTACATTTTTGTTTTCAAGTCTAGGAACAAGATCCCAAGTATGATTCTTTTCAATTTGCATTAATTCTTCTTCCATTGCTTTTACCCAACTTTCATCATTACAAGCTTCATTCACTAATTTTGGTTCAATCTTTGAAATCAAACAATACTCTTCTTGATCTTCAACAATTTTTCTTCTAGTTTGAACACCTTTATTTTTACCTCCTATGATCTAATCTTCAGAATGATTCAACCTTACATACCTAGGTGTTTTTGGATTTTCATGAACTTCTGATTCTTGAAGTTGTTCCTCAATATCTGTACTAGTTTCTTGAGTCACTTGATTCTCTAGAGTAGTCTAAATCTGAGTTTGAGGACATTTATTTTGATCATCTAATTCATATCCACAAAACTTGGAAGGTCTCTCTTTGCTTTAATCAACCTTGACATTAGCACTTTCAACAATCTTTTTCAATCTCTTGTTAAAGCACCGGTATGCCTTACTTTGGTTAGAATAACCTAAAAATATTCCTTCATCACACCTTGTATCAAACTTGCCTAGATCTTCATCTTTTTTGATATAGCATTTACTACCAAAAATTTTGAAGTATTTCACAGTAGGAGCATTACCAAACCACAATTCATAAGGAGTTTTACTAGTATTACCTTTGATATGCACCTGGTTAAGAGTGTAGATAGTGGTACTCATAGCTTCTCTCCAATAGACATGTGGAACATTTTCTTCCATCATCATGGTTCTAGCAGCCTCTTGAATAGTCTGGTGCTTCCTTTCCACAACTCCATTTTGCTGAGGAGTCCTAGGAGCAGATAACTATCTTATTATTCCATTCTCTTCACAAAATGCATTAAACTCACTGGAGGTAAATTCTCCACCTCTGTCAAATCTCAGACACTTTATCTTCACACCAATCTCATTCTCTACCCTAGCCTTGAACACCTTGAATTTGTATAGAGCCTCTGACTTCTCTCTCAAGAAAGTGACCCACATCATCTGAGAGTAATCATCAATTAGCAACATAAAGTATCTGTCTCCTTGTAAACTCCTAACTTTAGAAGGACCACACAAATCAGTGTGCACAAGCTCCAACAATCCACTTGAAAATTGTTCTTTACTTTTGAATGTAGCTCTGCTCTATTTGCCCAACTGACATTCCTTACACATGCTATTAGTAGGTTTTACAAGCTTTGGAAGATCTCTCATAGCTTGAGTAGTACTTATCTTGATAATATTATCAAAGTTTACATGACACATTCTCCTATGCCACAACCAACTGTCCAACACTGAGAAGATTATGCTTCAACCCTTCTACATACAAAATATCATTAGTGTTATTCTTACCATCAAGAGAGATGGATCCTCTGCCATGGATTCTACCAGCTAAATTGTCTCCAAACTTCACAATTCAACCTTCATACCTTTCCATACTTACAAATTTACTCTTATCACCTGTCATATGATGAGAACATCCACTGTCAATCACCCATTCATCATTTTCTTCAACCTGAGTAGCCAAGGCACTTTCCACATTCACATAGCTAGCAGATTCAGTAGGCACCAGATCTTCTTCTTTGATAGAAATAAACACCCATTCATTTCTAGAGGTACTTCCTTTATTAGATTCATCATCTGTAACTCCTTCATCAATAGCTTCTTAGACATAATAGCATTTCTTCTAAAACCTAGGTCTGTTAGGGTTTGTCTTTGAAACCCTCTTTGGACACCTTGAAGCAAAATGACCAATCTTATTGCAAGAAAAATGTTTGAAAGGCAACTTTCCTTCATACTTACTAGATCCTCTTGGTAATCTTTTGGCAATAAGGGCTTCAAGTTCTTCAAGCTTTGTTTCATCTTCTTCAAGTTCCTTCCTTGTCTTCTCATATCTGGTTAGTCTTCTTGAAGAGCTTTCACCTAGATCAAATCTTTACTTCCTAGAAATACTAGCCTTAAAAGTAGATTCTAATTTAGTAAGGGAATCACCAAACTCACTCATTTCAAATGCTAAAAGCTTGCCAACTAACTGATCCCTTGTAACAGTTGTCATAGTCTTGATCTCCTCAATAGAAGTAACTCTACGCTTGTATGAAGCAGGTAGGGATCTGAGCACCTTGACAACAATCTATGATTCTTCCAGTTTTCCACCAACACACCTGATACTGTACACACTTGTTAATTCACCTGCTGCATATAGGAAGTGATGTTTTCATCTTCACTCATCCTCAAACTTTTGTATCTACCTTTCAAGCTCTGTAACTTAGAACATTTGACATATGCATCACCTTCATACAGATTTTCCAACTTCTTCTAGATTTCATGAGCAGTTTTCAATTCCAGGACATTTGTCATTTCCGTATCAGTTAGGGCACTTAACAATGCTTCTTTAGCCCGAATGTTGTTTTCAGCATCTTTGAGTTCATCTAGAGTTGAAGGACCTTTCTCCAGAGGCTTATAATCATCCTTAGTTATCAACCCATAAGCATCACCCATGCATTGAAAATGGCACTCCATGCGACTCTTCCAAAGAGAGTAATTTGTTCCATCAAATCTCAGATTGTCCTTCTTGTAAGTCGACATCCTAGATCTCCTCAAGTGGTCAATCTTCTTTTAGAGGAACTAGCTCTGATACCAATTGTTGAAATAAGGGTAGACAACTGAGATAGGGGTGAATTAGTTGTCTCAAAAGTTTAAATTTTGTTGCTTTTAATCTTCTTTACCACTTATTAATAGATTAATGATATAACCATAACAACATGAATCAACAACATATGAGCAGAAACATAATCAACACATATAACACTAGGATTTTTACGTGGAAACCCGGTTAAGGGAAAAACTATGGTGGGGGTTAACCCACAAGATTTATTCTCTATTAAAAGAATAGAAAATGGGAAGGCACTTGCCTTCAGGCGCACTGCCTAGAGCTCACTGCTCAAAAGAGGCTCACTGCCTACAAGAACATTCACAATTTTGACAATGAAAGGTTGAACTGAGAAACAACATCTTCTTCATGCAAGGTTCAGTTCCATTGAAGCGCACAACACTTCTACTCTGCCCCCACTCACTTCCTCGCTACATCCACATCCTCGCTCACATCCACACATTTCCATGACTTCACAATACTTATTTATACATGTCATCAACTTTGGAATGAACATCAAAGTTGGCCAAATAATCATCTATCTGGAACATTCTCCAAGATAGGCATTACAAGCAATTACAATCACAAGACTTAAAATGCTTCATGTGAACCATCACACTATCAGCCAAACATAGCTGGGACTTGAATCTTCCTTGAACAACATGCCACACTCCATATAACTCTTCTTAGATCATCTGCAACATGCACCAAGCATCCAGTCGGCCAAGACTGGAAAGAACATCAGGAACCAAGGAGAAATCTTCAACCACGAGCTCAATCCTTAATGTGGACCACCAACATAATAGGTACATGATCCAGAGACCACCACAAGAACAATGAAATCAACAAGAACAATTGGACCACCTCAAATCACTAGAAACACTTGCATATTCATTTGGGAGCTTAATAACACCAACTATCATGACTGTCACAATAGAGAGATTGCTTGTGGACCTCCAAATCATGAACCACTTGAGTTGAGGATACACACCAACATCCCAAACATACCTCTAGAACCGCAGACAATAATATTCCAATGCGGAGCAATCCAGACCAAACTTCTATCACTTTGTTACCTCTAAACAACTGCAAAACCTAGTTCTACTCATATGGCCATAACTTTATTAATCCTTCATGCGGACCTCTCAAATATTGACTGGAGCAACTTCAAACTATCATCTACACAACCCTTTAATCCACAGACTCTGATCTTCATCTTACTGGGAATGCAGAGCAATCTACTTCATTGAACTGCACTATCTTAACTGTCTTTAACAGAGAGATATGTAACTCACTTGTTTCTTCCGGTGAGGCTAATTTTCTCAATATCCTCAACATACAGGTCTTCTAAACAAGTAGTAGAATTAGATACAATTGACACCAATGACAACAAGAATATGTTGACATCAATGACAACATTGATTAGGCACATATTTGCAACAATTAGGGCTAACCAAAAACTATAAATACCTTTACTTTTGCTTGTTGAAGTAGGGTTTGAGTGCACTAAAACTTGAATCACCTTCATCACTCTTTAGCTACTCTGCTTCTTCTCGAATGCTTTTGTGAATAAATTTGGCTAAGAGAAATCACTTTATAATATTTTAGATCTAACCTAATTTTACATTAAATGCCTCAGACAATAAAGCTGGAAATCCTTTCTCTATATGCATAGTCAGCTTCAAATGCTCTGCAATCTACCATATTATCACATTTTCTTCTGTAATTTACACCAATAGATCAAGATTTTTGATCTACATCTCACATCTTTGTGTTGAGGTATCAACACCATTTTATTTGGTAGGGGAAAAGATTTTTATTAAAGCTCCCCTAAGCCAAAGCTCTCAACTTAGTTTCTAGATGAAACTTCTGCACCAGATGCAGGTGTAGATACATCCTTATCCTTTGTTTCTTTCTTCTTTCTCCAAATCTTTTCCATCTCCTTCTTTGTTTCTGTAGGATCAATCTTTTGCACCAGTTCATTCCTCTCAACCGGATTATCCTTCCTCACATTTTTGCTTCTGCAAAACTTAGAGATGTGGCCACCCCTATTGTAAATGTAGCATATAAAATTCTTCTGACCAATATTCCTTCAAATCATTCTATGTCTACATTGATTATCTTTATGGCCAAATCCATAGCATGTATAAAAGTATCCTTTGAAAGATTGAACCATTCTATTATTGTTATAGCCATTCATCATTTGACATCTGCATTCACTAGCTTTATGACCAAATTTATTGCATACAAAACATTGACCAAAAAAAGGTGGTACATTCTGATTCATTATGCTTCTACATTCTATTGCTTTGTGACCAAATTTATTGCAAGACTGACATAAACCATTAAAGGCTGGGTACCTTTGTGCATTTGGTTGTCTTATTGGTGGTCTTCTAGCTTCATTCCTTTGATTTTGGATCTGCTTGCCATTATTCTTCTTATTTTTAGAATTTGATGTTTGAACTAAATTTGAACTTTCACCCTTTTCAAATCTTAAACCTTCTTTATCTTTAGGGTCTTTTTGATTTGCAATCATTTCATCAAGCTTTGTGGTACTCATCTTGAATTTATCTTCATGACTTTTTGCTTTCTCCAGATCTAATTTCAGATTCACAATCTCTTGTTCAAGGCTTGTACATTCTTCAGATTTGCTTTTCATCATTGCATTAAGGCATTCCTCTATTCTTTTCTTTTCTTCAACTTGCACCTTTAGACTAGATATGGTTTCATTTCCTTGCTCCAATTGTTCACTAACTTCCTTATGCCTCTCTCTGAACTTCTTGATTTTCTCTTTCAATTTTCTGATGCATTCATTTGCTTCCTTGACATTTTCTTTTAGATCTCCATTTTCTCCTTCAGTTCTTTCAAGATCTTTAAGGGTAGCATTGAGTTATCCCACTTTGTCAAGTATACAATCTTCTACAGTGAATTTAACAATAGGTATGTCTTTTAGAGGAATAAGTAGTCTTCTAGCAGCCATGTGTTTAATTTCCAAGATGTTCCTTGAGTGGTCAAGCTTCTTCCTGAGGACCAGGCTCTGATACCAATTGTTGAACACCTGAAATACTGAGAGGGGGGTGAATCAGTATTCCTTTAAACCATACAAACATTAAATATCCAATACATTTAGAAGATTCAATTGCAGAAAATGAAATAAGACATAAACATGTAACAACCACACATAACACATGAACACCAAGATTTTTATGTGGAAAACCCAAAATGGGAAAAACCACAGTGAGGATTTTCTCACAGTATATTATAACTAGTTATAGTATATTTACAGAAGTACTCACTATATGTGGACTCACTATCCAAGTGGACTCACTTCCCATTGAGAAAAAGATAGAAGAAGAATTGTGGCTCACTACCTAGATTGAACTATTACAATTGCATCTATCATATGCATGATATAGTTCCAATGTACCTCAATGAATTAATTTTGCACACTTTATCTGATTCTGGTCCAACCGACTTCTTTCCTCTACATTTGCATCACTTTGATCTTCTGCTCAACATTCATAACGTAAGTTTGTACTACTCTGATAGAATTCACATACATCTATATCACTTGCACACCAAAATAACAAAAAAGATCTAACATATATATCCACATCAATTGTAACATCAATTAGGTTAGTCTAATTAGATATAACATGCAAAATATACAATATGTAACTTGTTGGCTCAAGCCTTTCGACACATGCTTCATGCCAAGATCCAAACCTTAGAATAATTTGAAATAGGTCGTTATATACCTAAAATAGCTCCCACTTAGCTCTACAATGCTTATTTAATCTCTACATATCTTTACAAATATTAGGTCGACAACGTAGAAGACTAATACAAAACTCCTTCAACTGAATACACATATTCAAACACGTGTACCTCAAAATGTTATGCCAACTAGAATTCACACTCTATTGACATCTATCAACATCTCCTTAAAATCACAAAGCCAAATCCCAATCTGTGGAGAAATGCTGACCCTCTTACTCACATGAATTGTACAAGAAATGACTATATTCTATCAGGGTAAACTTGTGTCATTCATAAATTCCAAACCATAGGTTAATATCAAATAAAATTCTAGAACTAGATGCTTCTATCAACCAAAAACAATAGACTAGAACCACATAGTAAGTATTCATTTGCAGATAAATGTGAACCCAACAACTAGATGCTCTGTAACACAGAATTACCAGAACTGACTCTTAGTCAATTTTCATTACAATTCTCTTTACCGGATCAAACCTTCTTGCAAAATTGTCTTTCATAGACATCCTAAAGCATGTTAGGATCAAACCTTCTTGCAAAATTGTCTTGATACCAAGATACAATGTTGACATCAATGACAACACTGCAACACACAGTAACATACCTTGTGTTTATCCTACATGCTCATGTTTCCAACAACATCAATGGAAAACTTCCAACAAAAACTAATAAAGAAAAGTAAACAAAAGATCACAACATAGGAGACTCCACCAGATCCATTGAACCTAGATTCAATCCTCAATGGGATTGAATGTTATGGTTTTCTAAAAGAGACAACATAACCTTACCTTGAGGTATCTATAGATAACAAGAAGCTAACTAAAAGAGCAATAATTAAATATATGATAAAAACCAATAAAACAATGCATGAAATTATGGGGTTGCTACTAGATATCCTTGCAGAGGCACTAAGGCAAAGAAGAGATAAAGCATTGAAATTGGATGAGGATCTTAGGCAACAAGCTATTGATGGAATGGGTACTTCTATCTCTGCAGATGAGAAGGATAAAATAGAACAAATTCAAGCCATAGAGCTAAGGTCAAAGAAAATGGTGGATACCCTTATGAACATGGAACACATAGACAGAGATAAGATAAAGGCAGGAATTGAACAAATAACAAAGAAAATATATGATACAATTAAGGAGGTAGAAAAAACTATAGCACAACAGGATACAAATCCTCTGTAGAATATAGAACAAAACATATCTCCTTCATACAACAATAAGAGAAGGAGGATGGATAACAACAAGAAGAGGCTTTGAATACAGGAGATAACCAACAAGATTCCCATGATGTATCCTCTTCTGTCTCACCCATCCAACCTAACAAATAGTTTCTGGTGTAGCAAAAACATATACAACCCATGGTGACTCCTCAGCTACTACAACTTGTAATCATTGGAGGACAAGTATCTTTATCTAGTATCTCACCCATACAGAAATTACATTTGGGTGACATCTTCCACTCCATAGCAAGGAAAGAAATTTTGTAGCAACATATTGAAGGAAGTGAGATACTATTAGAGGTGGTAGATATAATATAAAAGGAGATGCCAAAGGCATAGAGGGACACATACTTACCTCCTACCTAGCAACTCAAATAGTTGATACAAAGCTTTAAGGATCAATATACATATTTGGATAAGAAAGCAGAAGAGAAGATAATAGAGAAAATCAATCAAAAAAGACTAGCTGATGCTTCTATCAAATGTGCTAAGGCACACAATAAACTAGAAGCCCAAATAAAGAGCATTCAACAAGGTATGGAAGAGGCCAAGGTACTCTACCAGTTTTCTTTACAATGGCCTATTATTACTAATAATATAAAAGACTAAATAGAAGTATTAGAAATATAGATAACACAAGTAGCCAATACCTATGATCTAGTACAAGACACTAATGGAGCCATAAGGGCATAGATAGAGACCTTACACTCTCAAATGCAATAATTCTAGGATCAGAGAGAAAAAATAAAATCATAGATCAAGTAGCTTAGAGAAGTAATAAGCCTAAAATTGGCCTCTCTAACTGGAGTATTCACTAAGGCTAAACAAACTACACATAAGGTAAAGGTACTGGCTACCTTAGGAGAAGTAGAGGATACATATATCTAGCTGGAAAGCCAAATACAAATTTTGACATCTGCAAAGAAACAATGGGATACTACTCTAGCTCAGCTTAGGGTAATTTATAAATACATCCTACCTATAAACTGAAGAACACGTCTTGGCGACAAGACATACTTTTAAAAGGGGGAGTGATGGTTGTAGAGAACAAGGCAGCAAGAAGAACATACCACAGGTTACCACACAGGCCATGTGAAGGGTATAGCCAACTCATAAAGAGGTAGTTTGGGAAATGACACACCTCTATGTAGATATATAGGAGATACATACAAATCAATGTAAAGTGAGAGAGATGGAGAGTAAGAGTATATGTGAGTAATATGTATAAGGTAGAGACTCAAACCTGTTGGTATGAAAATGTATATAACTATTAATGAGAATTGAATATAATGGAGATATAAGGATTGTGATATCATTGTATATGTGTTATGATGCTTTACTTTACTTATCGTGTACCATATATTAGATTTCCTTAATGTTTATTCATGCCTCTCATTGTTTGACTAGGGTATAAACTAGACTTACATACTTGATTGAGGACCAGATCTCTAGGCTAGTATCCCTCCCATTTTTTGCCAACAAACCCAAAAGGAAAAACCATGGTGAGAAAAGTTTCTTGGATCTACTGCCCAAATCCAACCTCACAAGAGTTTCAACCCAAGTGGACACCAATCCCCTTTACTAATATGTAGGCACTAACCTATAGGAGTTTCAACCCAAGCATACACCAATCCCCTTTAATGATTTGCATGCATCAATCTATAGGAGACTCCAATCCCCTTATTAAAACAAAGTACCAACCTAGCCACTGAGCACCAACTTAGATTAAGAAGCACCGAATTAGATTATGAAGCACCAACTTCAAATAGATGAGAACATGATCAAGTCCATTCTGCATACATTCAATTATGCAACATCACATACTTCTCAACTCTTCTACTCTACAATTTAGAATAAAACAACATAGTCATGCAGACATGGATGCATCCTGTGTGAATCCTAGATTGTCTTCTACTCATGCCCTTCACACACTATCCATAAAAAGTATTTCTCTCAGCTTACCAAATTTTTAATTCATTTCCACTCACTTCAAAAACAAGATTGGTGGTATATATCCATATTATCACAATATTAACATCACAATGTCAGCTTAGGACCACTTAACACATCTCTCTAAGATAGTTTATGTCAATGATCAACCTTTAATTTATGTAAAATGTAGTTAGCTTGACTCCAAACCTTATGTGGTAACATAGGAGTGAATTCATGTTATACACTTCATCCCATGAGCTCTCCTGGTCCCATGCTACCTTAACATGCTTTGTCTTGCTGGTGCACATTTCCTTTATCTAATGCAACCATTAGATCATTTGTATAGATAACTAGTGAACACAGACTTCATTTTGTCTCCTCTTGATATCTCCTTGGTATTTCAAATCTTCTAAAACAAGAGTATAACATACTTCTTGATTATCTTTGACTATATTCCAAACCATGAGCTTAGAAACTTAATTACAATGGAATGCGGTAGTCTCCCATGGCATGCCTATTAACTTTCATACAACTAGCCACACAGTCTTCACTCTGACTCCTCTGGAAATCTCTTCGATAATTCAAACCTCCTAAAATTTGGATTGAGAATGTCTCCAAACTATCCCTATCCATCCTTCCAACCATGAGACTAGAAAGCTAGCTGTGGTAGAATGTAGTACCAAAGACAATGACAGTTTAATATTGTTTCTTATCAGGAACCTCAGAAAACTAGCACAGACATTCCCAGACTTCCACAAATGTAGTAAACTTTTAGGAACAGGAATTTTTTGTAATAATTCTCTTTCTCTGTAGACAATAATGATTCTTTGACATTGTTTTGACATTAATGATAATAGTCTTGTCTATGCACTTGACATTAATGACAACATTTCCAACACTCTCATGCACTTGACATCAATATAAACATTTCCAACACCCTTGTGCATCATAACCTCAGGAAGGAGGTTGAATTTTGGTAATGATTGGTTAATCCCACCCTTGAAAGAAGGATATTTGACAAGATTTTTGTATCATACCCTTAGGGAAGGGGCTATTCATTGGAACTTGAATGTCTATTAGCACCTTTGAAAGGCTTGATTTTTGAGAGGATTGGAATTCATGTTCCAAGTTGTGTGCACTTTCAAGTCTTATAAGACTCTTTTGAGTGAGCATGTTGAGTTGTGTATGTCCTACTTGTAGTATGAATAAGTGCATTAAAATAAGTACATCAACCTTGAATGTGGATTATATGGTCCTTCTTAAGCATTTTCTCCCACCATGTTATTGGTAGATAACCTAGGTAATTTGGGGTAAGTTTTGTTTATTCTAATAGATTTCTTTTTGTGATGAAAGAGGTTTTGATGAAATGCTAGAGCACTTTGGCTTAAATTATAAGGTATGTTACCCTAATGAGTTATTATCTCCTTGATCTATGGAAGTAAAGAGGATGTTGATGATTTCCCTTAGGCCATGTGTTTATGCTACATATGCCTTGAGAATGGTTGATAGATGTATAAGTGTGTAGAGAATAGATGCCTACTATTGTATCATCTTGTGTATCCATCTAGTTTAAGTGGAATGAGAAAGATGGGTTGGTAACCCTTTTCTTTTTATAAAATTTGTGACACTTGGTGTACCACTTTAGTATAGATCCTCGGTAACATGATGTGCCTAGTGGATAGAAAATGAGGCACAACACTTGTAAGCATTATTTTATGATGTGCCTAGCTCTTTGTTAACCCATTTGGTTGGTGGCATAAAGATAGACACATTGCAAGTATGTGCTATTGGTATTGTTATTGATGTCAACAAGCTTGTGTTGTCATTGGTGTCAACTGTGTCAAGAGTATGAGTAGTTTGTGTTTTTGTGTTGAGCAAAGATCAGAGATAAGGTTGAACAAATTTGAGGATGTTGCAATGATATGAGCTATTTGATTAAGTTGTCTTAGGTGATTTGGTTGCTTTATGGAAGTGACAAAGATGTTAGGAATATGCTTCTGTTGGTTGGTTTCCAAATGCTTTTGAGAAAATTTGATTAATAAAGGAAACAATGTGTTGAAGATGTATTCTGACTTAACAGAGTAATGTTCTAGTTTTGCTCCACATTTCTTCCTTATTGAAGATATGCTTTTGCAGTTTGAATATGTTGTTTAGAGGTGTCCAGAGATGTTATGTTCCAAATTTTGTTCTCCAATTTCTTGTGTAGAGAAAGTTTTGTTCACCAATGTGTGGACTGTGTTTCTAAGTTGTGTAGAAGTGTCTGGGAGAAATTATTTTTCTCCACATTTCTCAATAGCTTTGTTTCTAGCTTTGCGGTTCTAGATTTATGCTTATAAATTCTATATCTTTCTTTAGTTCAAGTGGTTCATGGTTTGGTGCTCCGCAAGTTCATTTCTTGAGTTATAGTTGATGAAAGAGTAATCTAAGTGCTCTAGTGTGAACTTTCTTTAGGTGAAAGATGTTGCAAAGGATTTTGTTAATTTTTAGGTGCTTGTGGATGTTTCTAGATCATGTTCAAGCTTGGAGTGTTGTCCACATGTCATATTTTTGTCTTGAGAAAGAGTGCACTTAAAAGCTCATAGTGTTAACACAAGTTTGGCTGACTTGGTTGTTTACACTAATTGTAGTTGTGTTTCAAAGATTGTGAAAGCATGATGAATAATGTATGTATGGATTTAGGCTTGTACTAAGGTGTGATGGGGTCTGCATTCATTCCTTTCCTCTGCGGGAATGTTTTGTTCCAGACCTAATTTAAATTTTCTAGGTTAAGATGTATTACTAACCTTGGAGAATATTTTCAGGGTTGATGATGGTATAAATAAGTGTCAATGATTCATGACTAGTGGTATGTACAATGAATATGATGTTTGTGATATAAATTTGATCACTGCAGTGAGAGCTTTCATGTCTTAGGCTATTGGATGTAGTGAGTAGAAGGTGTCTACTATTTTTTAGTGTTGTTGTGAAGGTGATGTTTGTGTTGTGGTGAATATTGAGCTTCATTGGAACTATATTCCATGCATAGGTTAGATGCAATTATATTACTTCATCCCTGGCGGTGAGCCTCCTCTTCTATCTCTTTCTTCTTGATAGTGAATCATTTGGCATTGAGCCTTTATTTCTTTCTTCTAGGTAGTGAGCCCTCTGGAAGTGAGCCTTTTGTAACTCAATTTTGCTACTACTTTATATTGTGAGCTAATCCTCACCATGGTTTTTTCCTTCTTGGGTTTTCCATGTAAAATCTGGTGTTGTCTTGTGTTTGGTGTTTTTATGATTCAGGTTCTATTATTTGCTTTTCATGCTTAATCATCATAATAAGTTTAAAGGTTAATGTGCATCTAAATGTTTGTGAGGGTTTGAAGTTTATGATACAACTAATTCACCCCCCTCTTAATTGTCTTGTGCATTCAACAATTGGTATTAGAGTGAGGTTCTTTAGAAGAGAGCTTAATAGTTTGAGGTAGATCTGGGATGGTGCACAAGAAGGTTGTTCCCCTTTTTGATGGATCCATCTTTGTACGCTGGAAGGTAAGGATGAAATCTTTTCTGATTTCTCTTGGTTAGGAGATTTGGAGATCTGTTGAGTCTAAGTACACTATACCTCAGAATGGTATAAGAATTGCTGAAGAGATCAAAGCTCATGAAATTGATGGTAAGGCAAAACATGCTCTTTTAAGTGATCTTACTAATTCTAAATTGGTGAAAGTTGTGAATTTGAAAACTGTTAAGGAGATTTGGAAAAAGTTGAAAAGTGTTTATGAAGGAGATGATAAGGTCAAACAAGATAAAATGTAGAATTTGAAACTCATGTTTGAGACCATGCGAATGTCTGAAGATGAAGACATTACAAGCTACTTATAGAAGGTGGATGAAGTTGTTAATGGCATCAAAGGACTTGGTGTAAATATAGATGATAAATAAGTGATATTGAAGGTACTTAGAACTCTTCCTAAGACTTATAGTCATAAGGTTTTTGCTATTTCAAAGAATTAAAAATTTGAATCAGTTTACCAAACATTAGTTGCTTGGCACCTTAACTCGTTTTGAAATAAGAGAGTTTGGTACAACTAGTGCAACGACAAAGGTTGAGACTACTTTTAAGGCTAGAAAATCAAAGAGAACTATGGAATCAGATTTGAAAGACCTTGATGAAGTGGAAGCTAAATTTGTGGTAAAGATGAAAATGGTACTAGAAAGTTTAGTTGTAAGTTGCCTTTTAGATGTTTCAGTTGTGGAAAGATAGGTCATTATGCTTCAAGATGTCCAGATAGAGCTCTGAGAATTAAGAATAGGGAAAATAGAGGTAAGATGGTTAAGAAAATTTACTATGTTAGAGAATATGTAAGTATATCTGATGATGAATTTGATTATGAGGATGATAATGATAATGAATGCTTATTCATAGCCCTAAGAGATGAAACTAGTTTTGCTAATTCTAGAAGCTGTGTGAAGCAAAAGGGTCCAGAAGCAAGTACTAACCCTGAAGGCACTGTAATGTCTGCTTTCCATGCTAGAAGAGAAAAATATGACTAGGTCATTGATAGTGGATGCTCAAATCATATGACAAGTGACAAGAGTAAGTTTGTTAAACTTAAAAAATATGAAGGTGGAGTAGTCAGGTCTAGTGATGATGCATCTGCTAAGATTTGTGGAAAAGGTTTAATCAGTTTTGATGGAAAGAATAACACTGATGATGTTCTTTATGTTAAAGGTTTCAAGCATAACCTCTTGAGTGTTGGATAGATATGTAGCAAGGATTACAATCTTATGTTTTAGGATGATGGTTGTGAGATCAGAAAAAACTTTGAAACAATAATTTTTGCTAGATAGAGGACAAATGGAAATGTTTATCAACTCAAAGATGTTGATGGATGTTGCTTCATGACTCAAATCAATGAAAGCTGGCTATGGCATAGAAGATTATGTCACATCAATTTTGATATCCTGGTAAAGATAAGTTCAGTTCAAGCTATGAGAGATTTGCCAAAGATTACAAAGCATATCAATGCCATTTGAGAGGAATGTCAAGTTGGAAAGCAAGTGAGAGGAAGTTTCAAAGTCAAAGAACAATCTTCTACCAGACTTTTGGAATTGGTATATACAAATCTTTGTGGTCCTACCAAGGTAAGGACTTTTTAAGGTGATAGGTATTTCATGTTGCTAATTGATGATTATTCTAGAATTACATGGTTTACCTTTCATACAAAAAAATTAAAAACTCTAGATAAGTTTAAGGAATTTAAAGCTATGTTTGAGAATGAAATGGATATGAAAATCAAATGCTTGAGATCTGATAGAGCTAGAGAATTTACTTCAAATGAGTTTAATACCTTTTGTGAGGATCATGGGATAAAGAGGCATTTATCTACCCCTAGGACTCCTTAGCAGAATGGAGTAGTTGAATGGAAGAACACGACTATTGAAGAAGCTACAAGGACAATGATAAAAGAAGAAAACCTACTAGAAGTCTACTGGAGAGAAGCAATTCACACTGTTGTCTACATACAGAACAGAGTACAAGTAAGAACAAATTACACAAAGACTCCCTATGGTCTATGGTATGGAAGGATTCTTGTTGCTAAATATTTCAAGGTTTTTGGAAGGAAAGGTTATATAAGAAGAGATGAAGAAATAGGAAAGTTTGATGCAAGGTGTGATGAAGGTATTTTCCTCGGGTATTCTACTAAAAGAAAAGCTTACCGATGCTACAACAAAAGGATGAGAAAAATTATCAAAAGTGTTAATGTTAAGGTTGATGAATATATACAAAATATTTCAAAGGTTAATGGATATGAATCAGATGAGTCTTCTTGTGGAGAACAAGAAGAAACTAAAGAAGAAGAACTACAAGTTGAAGAACAAGAAGCTCTGAAAAGAATCACTAAAATTCCCAAGTATGTGCAGAGGCATCACATTGAAGACCAGATCATTGGTGATAAGAGCAAAGGTGGACTGAAAAGAAGGAGAGCTACTGAAGAATAGGTAAATCTATGTTTACTTTCTAAAGTTGAACCTAAAATAGTGGTTGAGGCATGCAAGGATGAGTATTGGATGAAGGCTATGGAAGAAGAACTAATGCAGATTGAGAAGAATCATACTTGGGAACTTGTCCCAAGACTAGAGAACAAAAATGTAATTGGAACTAAGTGGATATTCCAGAACAAATTGAATGAAAATGGAGAAGTGGTAAGGAACAAGGCAAGACTTGTGTGTAGAGGTTACTCACAAGTGGAAGGAATAGACTATGAGGAAACTTATGCTATGGTGGAAAGAGGAAGTGTACATAGAACAACTAGAAAGATTTTAGTTGTCAGATAAGCCAGACATAGTTTGTAGGTTGAAGAAGGCACTATATGGATTGAAGCAAGCCCCTAGAGCTTGGTATGCAAGGTTAGATATGTATTTATTATAGCAAGGATTCAATAAAGGTACTACAAATAATAATATGTATGCTAAACTAAGTGAAGATCAAATTCTGATTATGGAAGTGTATGTAGATGATATAAGTTTTGTAGATCAAATGCATAAAGAATTTGAAATGTTAATGTGTGGGGAAATGAACTTCTTCTTTGCATTACAGATCAATTAGATAGATAAGGATATTTTCATTTCTCAGTCATAGTATGTAAAAGAATCATTAAAGAAGTTTAGAATGGAAAACTCTAAACCAATTTGTACTCCTATGGTTACTAGTTGTAAGTTGAGAAATAATGATGAATCTCCTAAGGATAATCAGAGAAAGTACATATCAATGATTGGAGGATTACTGTATATGACTACTACTAGACCATATATTATGCATGTAGTCCATCTTGTGGCTAGATTTCAAGAAGATCCTAGAGAGTCACATGCTATGGTAGTGAAGAGGATTCTAAGATATTTTAAAGGCACTCCAGATCATGGCTTGTGGTATTCAAAAGATACTGACTTTACTCTAAGTGCTTATATAGATGCAGATTGGGCTGGTTGTGTAGATGACAGGAAAAGTACAAGTGGTGGTGCATTCTTTCCTGGATGTAGATTGGTGCCTTGGCTAAGTAAGAAACAAGATTCAGTGTCTTTATCCACTACAGAGGTAGAGTATATTTCTACAGCATCATGTTGCACATAGGTGTTATGGATGAGACAAACCTTGAAGAATATCAAAGTTGTGTATGATGAGCCAATTTCTATTTTCTGTGATAATACAAGTGCTATTAACATTTCAAAGAATCTGGTGATGCATTCAAGGACAAAGCATATTTCAATTAGGTATCACTTTCTGAGAGAGAGGGTTGTAGAGAATGAAGTGAATCTTGAGTATGTGCCTACAAAGGATCAAGTTGCTGACATATTCACTAAATCTCTTCCTAAGGATACATTTGAGTATTTCTAGGAAAGGTTAGGGGTTATTGCCCCTCCTTCTTTGAACTAGATGCATAAGGAGATGCATCAGTCTAGTGGACTTCAAGATTCATTCTTTTCTATACTAATGTTGGAGGCTATCTCTCATGGGGACCAGGTAGTGGTCATTATGATTATTGTAGATAGAGAGAGTAAGAGTTGATATAGTTTGGTGTGCACTCCTAAGGGGGAGTATTCAGAGCAATGAAAAGAAAAGATCATGTGACCTAATAAGAGTGAAAGAAGATATGTGTTTCCCTTTACCATTGATGTCAAAGGGGGAGAAAGAGCAATGTGAAAAAGAAAAGAATCAGTGATCAGAGAGAGAGAGTAAGATGTGTAAAAGAAAGGGGAGAGTAAGAAAGAAAGAAGTTGATGTAGATTTATGTATTGATGGTTTTTCACATTATGTGTTGCCATCAATGACAAAGGGGGAGATTGTTGCAAGTATGTGCTATCAATGTTGTCATTGGTAACAACTGTGTCAAGAGTATGAGTAGTTTGTGTTTTATGTTGAGCAGAGATCAGAGATAAGGTTGAGCAGAGTTGAGGATGTTGCAGTGATATGAGCTATTTGATTAAGTTGTCTTAGGTTATTTGGTTGCTTTGTGGAAGTGATGAAGATGTTAGGAATATGCTTCTATTGGTTGGTTTCCAAGTGCTTTTGAGAAAATTTGATTAATAAAGGAAACAATGTGTTAAAGATTGGTTCCGACTTAACAAAGTAATGTTCTCATTTTTCTCCACATTTCTTCCTTATTGAAGATCTTCTTTTGTGGTTTGAATATGTTGTTTAGAGGTATCTAGAGATGTTATGTTCTAGATTTTGTGCTCTTGTTTGTTATGTAGAGAAAGTTGTGTTCACCAGTGTGTGGATTGTGTTTCTGGGTTGTGCAGAGGTGTTTGGGAGAAAATATTTTACTCTGTATTTCTCCACAGATTTGTTTCTGGCTTTGTGGTTCTAAATTTATGCTTATAAAGTCTATATATTTCTTTAGTTCAAGTTGTTCATGGTTTGGTGCTCTGCAAGTTCATTTCTTGAGTTGCAGTTGATGACAAAGTAATCTAAGTGCTCTAGTGTGAGCTTTCTTCAGGTGAAAGATGTTGCAAAGGATATTGTTGATTTTTATGTGCTTGTGGATGTTTCTAGATCATGTTCAAGCTTGGAGTATGGTCTACATGTAATCTTTTGGTCTTGAGGAAACATGCACTTAAAAGTTCATAGTGTTAACACAAGTTTGGCTAAGTTGGTTGTTTACACTAATTGTGGTTGTGCTTTGGTGATTGTGAAAGCATGATGAAGCATGTAGGTATGGATTTAGGCTCATGCTAAGGTGTGATGGGGTCTACATTCATTCCTTTCCTCCATGGGAATGTTTTTGTCTAGACCTAATTTGAATTTTCTAGGTTAAGATATATTGCCGACCTTGGCGAATATTTTGAAGGTTGACGATTGTATAAATAAGTGTCAAGGATTCATGATTAGTGGTATGTGCGATGAATATGATGTCTGTGATATAAATTTGATCAATGCAGTGAGAGATTTCATGTGTTAGGATACTGGATGTATTGAGTAGAAGGTGTCTACTATTTTTCAGTGTTGCTGTGAAGGTGATATTTGTGTTGTGGTGAATATTGAGCTTCATTGGAATTGTACTCCATGTATAGGTTAGATGCAATTATATCAGTTCATCCCTGACAGTGAGCTTCCTCTTCTAGCTCTTTCTTCTAGATAGTGAGTCCTTTGACAGTGAGCCCTCTAACAGTGAGCCTTTTGTAATTTGGTGTTGCTACTACTTTATATTATGAGCTAATCCTCACTGTGGTTTATCTCTTCTTGGGTTTTCCACATAAAATCTAGTGTTGTCTTGTGTTTGGTGTTGTTATGATTTAGGTTATGTTATTTACTTTTCATTCTTAATCATCATAACAAGTTTAAAGGTTATTATGGATCTAAATGTTTGTGAGGGTTTGAAGTTTATGATACAACTGATTCACCCCCCTCACCTCTTAGTTGTCATGTGCATTCAACAAGACTATCAGACAACATTCGAGCCATACTATGTTTTTCCAAGAATGACATCTAGTTGGGTGAGAACTCCATAGTTGCTTATTAATATAGGATTTGAGAGAATCTCGTGCATTGCATTACCATCCTTGTTTCATGGCTATACCTATGCAATAACTTGTGTCTTGTTAGGATGTTGAACAACACTTGGATGCAAGTGGTTCTATGTGCGTGAAAAGAGCTAGTCAAATCTTTTTAATAACAAGATAGACTACGAAAGAGTGGTAAGTGTTGGGTAATTCTTAGAAATGTTAGGTTGTTATGAAAACTCCTCTTTAAGAACATCCTTGTTGTATGGTACAAAAAATAATATTGGTGAGGCTTAATGTGATTTAGTCGGATAATGTGATAAGTTTATGTTGACCCTTATATCTTTAACCTTAGATATTAAGGTTTGTTGAAGGGTCTTGGAAGGAGTCCCTTGTGCCTTGGTTTCTTGATTCCATTTCTTCATTCCACTATTTTGATCATAATGGATGTGATGGAAATTTGTTATTAATGCAATAATGTTTTAGGTGTTGAATTGAATAGGGGATTTAAACCCTTGTTTAAACTATGAATGCAAGTTGGCACTTGAGAAATCTATATTAGAAGAGATTAAGTTGGAGAATTGAGTTGGAATATAAATTGTGATTGGTGAGTAATTGTTATCTTGGTGTCATAACATTAGATATCTAGTGGAGTAGTGTGGTTGACAACACTCACGAGTCATGTAGGTGCTTTTGGAAAATGTTGGCTTCATTGAAACATGATTGTGAGGGTGTTCTTTTGAACAAATGAATGTGATCTCTCCATGCCTTGTAATTTATTTTTGAGTGGTGTCACTTCTTTGGTCTATGTGTACCTGAGTCTTTATGGGTATTAGCATTGTCACTACTATCACTTTTGGATTCTTAGCATTATCATAGGATTAAAAGCATCATTAAAATGATCTTGAAGATTGATTTTGATTAAAACACTTTAGTTGGGTGGATACCCAACTTGTCACATGGAATGGATTTAAAATGATAGAGTGAATGCTAGACATAACTAGAGTTATACGGAATGACCCCTACTCTAGTGACAATGTAATAATAAAAATGTATATTGACATGTTCATAAACAACATTTGTGACTTTAGAAGTTATTGAGGTGACTTCTATGTTTTTGGGATGATGTTGGTTTAAACCTTTGAAGGGATTCATTATATTCCTTAGTAGGTGTTTAGGGTAAAATTGGATTTGTTGATCTTTTGTCGCTTAGATGTTAAAATCCTCCTTTCACCCTAACATTGAAGGATCTAGGGTTGAATGGCAAGGACTATCATACCCTAGAGTCACTTTCTAATGTAGGGAAACTTGGATTAGGGAATTAATTATCAATTTTTCCTTCTCCTATGCTCATTTGACCATTAAAACCCTAATTATGCAAATACAACAACAAATTAATGAATTACAGAAAAAGCTCTTGTAGACGGGAGTAAAATGTCAAATTACAGAATAATTGTTTTCAGGGTTCCGAAGCGAAATAGTTGGGGACACTGGAGTGGGTGCCCAAGTCCAAGGTACCTACTTTTTCAGAGAATCTGGACCTCCTTCAAACATTGATCAGCCCTATAGTTTCTATTTTCCAGAATCTGTCTACGGAGGACATTGGAGCGAGTGCCCTAGTCCCAAAAGTTCTCCTTTGTTTGACTTTTCTTCAAATCCTAAATCCCTGATGTCTTCCCAGCCTTCCTGCAACTCCATTTTTCCCAGATGCGACACCTGTAACCTACAATCACAAGACTTGGTTTGGGGGTTGTGGTGTTTAGAGGTTTGCCTCAGTCAAACCCTAGAGGACACTTAAGTCTCCAAACACCATTGTCAGATAAAGAGGGTGTGCCCTTGTGAGGTAGAGGAAAAAAATGTGGTCCAAGAGCACCCCAAGAAGACTAGAGTCTTATGCATTTTCTATTTTTAATGTAATAAGGTTTGTTTGACTAGACTTGTCTTGGTGTTTGTAATTCAGTTTCTGTTTGTAAGTCCCTAGGACACTTGTCGATCTGTCATGATAAGGTTGTTAGTTTGTTAGAAGTTTGTTAGTGGGTTATCTCTCCCAGCCACTTGGAATTGTCTCCCAGCCACTGGGAATCAAGTTTGTACTACTGTTGGTAGGTAGTTAAATAGCTCATCCTAGATCAATTACACACACAAAGATATAGAGGAAAATAGATTGAGATTGTTATAGAGAGAAATAAAGTTCTAAAACTATGAAATCAGATATCTGTAACAATTTCTGGAAGCAATAAAAGAAAGATCCTATTTGTGTTGTTTTCTGGTGTTCGATTTCATTGTGTAGTCGATTTTCTAGTTTGCAGCCGAGATGGGTTCTTTAATCCATTCCACCGGTTGATTACTCCATAATCAGTGGAATGGCTGTATATATTAGATTAGGTTTTCTATTTTGTTTCTATGCATTTTGTTTTCACAAGATCAAGTTTTGCAGCATGCTGAGATGAACCTTAGCATCCTCATGTGCTAGGTTGTGAAAGTTAGAAAATTTGTATGTTTGTGGAGAACTGGTTTGGTGAAGTTGCGCGGGTTTTAGTTGTGTGTAGCAGCATCGCAGATAATTAAAATTTTTGTGTTTAAACCATTTTCAAAGATTCAATGGGTTTTCGGTTCAACGGAGTTAGTAGGTAGTCCGTCGGGTTCTGTAGTTGGTTGAATCAAGTGGAAAAGTCTTTGTTTGAGCCTTTGACGAGAGGTTCAACAGTTCGCATGCCTATCGAGTTCATTTTGGCTTGATGAATTCTTGTAAGAAGTTAAGTAAAGTTTCAAGGGAATTTTTTAATCGGTTAAGTGTTTGATTGAACCTTTGAACTGGTTCAATGGTTCAAAGGGTTCAAGGTTCAACAGTGCTGTGGGTTCAACAGTGTAAGCAATGCAGCGGCCGAAGTTGGCAAAGAAAGACTTTTTGTTGAACCTTGGTAGTCAAGAGAAGCTGAACCATAGACACATGAAGTGGGTGGAAACTTTGCAAGCTTTCACCTTCACACTCAAGCACAAGAAGGGAGTCAAGAACAAGGTAGTAGATGCTTTGTGCAGGAGGGTTCTAACAATAAATTAGATACAGTTGGAAAGTGTTGGGATTAATTCCTTAAAGACTATGTATGAGGATGATGAAGACTTTGGAGAGATCTATAAAGTGTGTACTTCTTTTGAAGACAAATATCATGTTGAATATTCTAAATTTCTGATACAGGATGGATTACTTTTCAAAGGTGGACAGTTGTGTATTCCACGATGTTCTATAAGGCTGAATATTATTAAGGAGAAGCATTGTGGAGCCATGGTAGGACATTTTGGTCTGGATAAGACTCTTGATCTGGTGAAGAGGCATTACTTTTGGCCAAAGCTACAGTCAGATATTAGAAAATTTGTGGAGACATGTGTGATCTGTCAGAAGGCAAAAGGAAGATCCACTAATGCAAGTTTATATTAGCCATTGCCCATTCCTTCTAGACCATGGGAAAGCATAAGCATGGATTTTGTGTTGGGTTTACCTAGAACAAGGAAGGGATATGATAGTGTTTTTGTGGTAGTTGACAGATTCAGCAAAATGGCACATTTCTTACCATGTAAAACCACTTGTGATGCTTCTTATGTTGCAGATTTGTTTTTCCAGGAAATTGTGAGAATACATGGATTGTCATTTAGCATAGTGTCATATAGAGATGTGAAGTTTATTGGTCATTTTTGGAGGACTCTTTGGAAGAAGCTTGGAACCAATTTGTCTTTCTCATCAGCTTATCACCCTCAAATAGATGGCTAGACTGAAGTGGTCAATCAGTCATTGGGAAACCTGCTCAGATGTTTGACAAGACAACATGGAGAAAAGTGGGATAACATCCTGTCACAAGCAGAATTTTCTTATAATGACACCATCAATAGAAGTACAAGAAAATCACCTTTTCAGGTAGTATATGGTATCCATCCCAGAGGTATTTTGGAGCTAAGAAATATACCTGTAGGAGAGTCTATTAGTGCAGATGGAGAAGCTTTTGCATCTGCAATCAAAGGGGTCCATGATCAAGTCAAGAACCAACTCCAACAAACTACTTTGAAGTACAAAGAATATGCTGATAAAAAGAAGAGAGATGTACAGTTTGATGTTGGAGATTTGGTGTGAGTTAATTTGAAGAAAGAAAGACTCCCAAAAGGAAAACATACCAAACTAATGTAGAGGAAGATTGGACCATGTCAGATTTTGAAGAAATGTGGACAGAATGCTTATGAAATCCAACTTCCTTCTGATCTTGGATTGTCACCTATTTTCAATGTATGTGATTTAACTCCATACAAGCCTAATACAGATGTAGAACAGGAACCAGTATAGGAAATAGTAGATGATGATATTCCTAAGCATGATCCACCAAAATTATAGAAGATTTTAGACTCAAGAATGGCAAAGAAGACCAAGAATAAAGAGTATATGGAATACTTGGTGGCTTGGCAAGGGAAAGCTAATTCAGAGGTAGTTTGGATGACTGAAGAGCAGCTCATCAAATAGGGTGCCAATCTTCACACTCTCAAGTGGACTTGAGATTCTTCTCTCAGAGAGTATGGTGTAGGAGCACCCCAAGAAGACTAGAGTCTTATGCATTTTCTATATTTAATGTAATAATGTCTATTTGACCAGACTTGTCTTGGTGTTTGTAATTCGGTTTCTATTTGTAAGTCCCTAGGACACTTGTCGATCTATCATAATAAGGTTGTTAGTTTGTTAGAATTTTGTTAGTGGGTTATCTCTCCCAGCCACTTGGAATTGTCTCCCAGCCACTGGGAATCAAGTTTGTACTACTGTTGGTAGGTAGTTAAATAGCTTAGCCCAGATCAATTACACACACAGAGATATAGAGGAAGATAGATTGAGATTGTTATAGGGAGTAGTAAAGTTCTAAAACTATGAAATCAGATATCTGTAACAATTTTTGGAAGCAATAAAAGCAAGATCTTGTTTGTGTTATTTTCTGGTGTTCAATTTCATTGTGTAGTTGATTTTTTGGTTTGCAGCCGAGATGGGTTCTTTAATCCATTCCACCGATTGATTACTTTGTAATCGGTGGAATGGCTGTATATATTAGATTAGGTTTTCTATTTTGTTTCTATGCATTTTGTTTTCACAGGATCAAGTTTTGCAGCATGCTGAGATGAACCCTAGCATCCTCATGTGCTAGGTTGTGAAAGTTAGAAAATCTGTATGTTTGTGGAGAACCAGTTTGGTGAAGTCACGCGGGTTTTAGTTGTGCATAGCGGTGTTGCAGATAATTAAAATTTATGTGTTTGAACCATTTTCAAAGATTCAATGGGTTTTTGATTCAACGAAGTTAGCAGGTAGTCCATCGGGTTCCATAGTCGGTTGAAATCAGGCAGAAAAGTCTTTGTTTGAACCTTTGGCTAGAGGTTCAATAGTTCACATGCCTATTGAGTTCATTTTGGCTCGATGAATGCTTGTAAGAAGTTAAGTAAAGCTTTGAGGGAATTTTTGAATTGGTTAAGTGTTTGATTGAACCTTTGAACTGGTTCAACGGTTCAAAGGGTTCAAGGTTCAATAGTACTACAGGTTCAATGGTGTAAGCAATGCAATGGCCGAAGTTGGTGAAGAAAGACTTTTTGTTGAACCTTGGAATTGGTTCAAGGGTTTAGTTGGTTCAGAGGTTCAACCCAAAGCAAAATACTCATATTGGCATAGTGGTAGGAAATACAAACCGTTTGCTGATAGTGACGGTCTCACTGATAGGTACAAAATCTAAATCCCATCAACCAGAGGAAGGAGCTCGGCATGACAGAGTTTAAGCTTGCTGATAGAAGTGGGTTTTGCCAATGGAAACAAATACGCAAAAAATGTATGTTGCGAGTGACTATTAACCAATTGTCATGATTTTGCTACCCACTCTACATCAAAACCAAAGGAATCAATGATAAAAACATAATGATATGTCACCTTGTAGTGAAGATTTCATGGAGGAAGATGCTCTTCATGCCATGAAGGAATTGATGCTCAAATCTGCAAATATCAACACACAAAACACACAAGTCTACTCTTGCAACACAATAGAAAGCCTTGAATCACCTTGAGAATGCCTAGAGTTCACAATAACAATCTAGTTTACAAATGAATGCCTACATATGTTTATATATGCACCTACAAGCACTCCTGCCAAGATATTTGAAATTCAAACTTACCGTGTCGGCAAAGGGACCTAATAACGATCACTAACCGACACCTACAAATTGAGGCTGCCCTAAAATATGGCAGGACTAGGGCACAGGTGCCCAAGTCATCCCCCCTATTTTAGGTAGGGTACAACTCAAGGGGTCCTCCTAGGTCCTATTTGTCAAGGGACTTAGGACTCATTCCATCAGGATGCTAAAATATGAACTAAAATGTCCTAAATGCACTCTAAAGACCTGGGAGCTAAACCTTATGAGGGAAAAGCCCCCAAGGGGACATTTTCTGACATTACATTTAGCCCCCACTTTAATGTATGTATGAACACGAGGCCCATACATGCATTAAATTAAGGTTACAAACACACCAAGAATGGAGAAGACACGCTAATCACATAGAAAATAGTAACAGGCATGTAAAACATGAAGAAGACAGTTATAGTCATAGAGGACACAGAGCAGACAATTAATGCATGGAAGACACATTAATGCATGGAAGATAGAAATGATATCTTTTCTTTTCTTTTTCTCATATATAAGAAATGAAGATGCAAGTACTGGAAAGTAAACAAACCTCCCAAAATGCAGGAAGCACTACTCGACGGTAGTGGTCTCTGCATATGGGGAAACACACATGCAATACACGCAAAACCTCCCAAAATGCATGAAGCACTACTCAAGGCATTGGTCTATGCATATGGGGAAACAAACACGCCATACAAAACAAGCACGCCAAAACACACACTTGAAGACATGGAGAAAACATGGTAGACGAGTGATGGTGTGTTCCCTATTTCTAGGCTCATCAACATCTCAGGCACACACCGATGATTGGGCTTCACCACAACAATCGTTGAAGACATGCTTAAGGGTTGATTTAGTCATAGAACCGCTCCCTGCCTCTGCATAGGACTTTTGAAAATGACAGGATGATGCAATCTTCTCTAAGAAATACACCATCCCCGCCTCCGTAGAGGGCTTAAGAAAAAGGATATGCTCGATATCCCACCTCTGTAGAGGGCTTATATGATTGATTGATTGATTCCAAACAAACTCAGGATGCATGATGTACTACTCTAGCGCATGTCTATGCATCTGAGGTCAAACACATTACTAACATCTATAACAGACAACTTATCTTATATGCCCCCACCTTAAGGTGGTTGATATCAGTTATCAATATCAAACATGTTAAGGTAGGAAGAAAACACACAAGGGAACACTGACTTTCGCAAAGCCCATGCCCCTCGGAGGTGACATGTACTTTACGATCGCCAAATGTTCCTACAAACACATCCCTACAAGAAACATGTTAGTGTCTACAATATCATGATAAACAACAACATTAATGCATATGATTAACCACATAGAGAGCCAAGGTTATACAATGAATTCAGAGTTCAAGGATAACCAGGGGCTATGTCACAAAGCTCTCCTAATCGAGTGCTGCCAAGGCTAGATTCAAAGGCAAAAAAAGGTACACGGAGCAACAGTATTGTTAAGGTTTGTAAATGTGATAGAAACATCATAACATTCACTACACGGAAAGTATGAGTACTTCCACTATCCAAGTGTTGAATAATATATACATCCCCATCCTCATATTAGGAACTATAGTCCATTTTTTGATTGCTCTCGAAAGGGACACTAGGTCCGCATTAGTATAAATGTTTTTCATCATCCACCCACTAGATGGAAACACTAGAGGAAGGGAAACAATAAATGAGAGAGGAGAAACAAGTGTCTTAGGGACAGTCACATAGGAGAGTGCCCCCAAGTCACCAACCACGACACTATGTCCATCAGACACAACACACAACAATGAAATCAGACAGAGAGGCAATTAGAGTAATGATGATACAAATAGAAGAAGGTCACAATAGAGGTGGTCTCTTGGTATCCCAAACCTTACGGGAGAATCTGAGGTCATCCCAAGAGGCCTAAACAACATATAACACATCACGGGAGAAGCACATTATGATAAAAATAAAAATTTATAGATACTTACTTATAGTGTGTTTATATTATATATTGGAGCTCTCGAATCTCTTGGAGAGGTACTCGATCATGTTTGTCATAAAATTTGCATGGTTCTTATGAAAGTCTTGTTTGTTATCATATGATCCTTGTTTAAATGAGGCTTTTTGTTGCTTATGAGGGGGAGAATCACTATTATTTTTTACTATTGATTATTGTCTTACTCTTTTCTGATTTTAACAATTTTTTGTTGGTAAATCTTTCTAGAACAGTAACAGGATTCATCTTGTACCATCTTGCTCGTCTATATCAGTTTTTGTTCTTTCTTTTCAAAGGTATTTTGATTATCTCCCTATCCATATAAGGATAACAGAGGAAGAACCTTAGCATAAATTCCATTTCTTTTATGGATGATGTAGGTTATCCATTTGTTTCTTATCCACTTCAATCATACCCACAATACTATCATAGTCCAAGTAGTCATCCTCGTCTACTTCCATTAAATCTTGTTCCACCATATTATTTTTAGTATGCTTAGGAAAAGGATTAGGAGCAACTGACTTATTTCCATTGTCATTCACACCCGATACCTAGATAACATTCAAATCAATAAGGTCTTGTATCTCATGTTTAAGACACATGCATCATTCAATGTCATGTCCTTGTATCTGATGATAATGAAAAAAGGCATTAGCATCAAAGTAATGTCCTTGTTTACTAGGATCAATAGGCTTGATTAGGGGAAGCTTCAAAATGTTATTACTCATAGCTTGATTCATGATAGAATAATAGGACTCAGATATCAGAGTAAACTTCCTTGGTTGATACGATTGTTTCTTTGGATGGTTTATAGTAGACACATTTGTATTTGGTCCATTGGTCTTGATGAAACCCCTATTATTGTTCCTTTTAAAGTTGTTTTGTGATGATCCACCCATGGATTGTCCTACTTGAGCCAATGAGTTTTGGTTTTCATACTAACTAGATGAAAGTTGATAATCACGAAGGGCAGTGCATAAATGTTGAAAGGAGTTGTACTTCATCAAGAGAATCTTATCATGAATATTAGGTTGTAGATTTGTAATTAATATCTTCTGAACATCCTCATCTTTCATCTGATATTTAATCTAAGCATAAAGGCCTTGATACTAACTAATGAATTTAGTCAATTTTTCTTTCAAACCTTATTTGCATTGAACCACGTTAATAAGAGTGACTTGGGGTCTGATATTTTCTTGAAAATGATGTAAAAATTGATCAATCAACTAAGAAAAGGAGTGAATTGAATTCAGAGGCAACAAGCAAAACCATTCTAAAGCAATATCTTTGAGAGATCATGGAGAAAGTTTTGCCAACAAATCCTCTTCAAAATAAAAATCACTACACATAGCTATGAATGCTGCCACATGAATATTAGTATCACCTTTTCCACCATCTTTTTCAAAGCGAGGAGTCTCAAACCTCTCAGGCATAGGAGTTCTCAAAATTGTATAGGATAACGGATTACAGGCATGATATGTTGGTAGACTAGGCTGCGAAGAATTTGTCAAATTTGTTACCTTTTGTTGCAAAGTAGTCATGCCCTGTAAAAGTTGGTTTAGGATGGCATCATTGGGAGATGTGGTTTGTTGTGAGAAATTAGAAGCAAGGTGAGGAGGTGATTGAGCTTGAGATACTATATGCGAAGGCTGAGATAATGGTGGCTGGCCATAATGATAGGTGGA
This sequence comes from Cunninghamia lanceolata, assembly GCA_027924645.1. Classification (NCBI taxonomy): domain Eukaryota; kingdom Viridiplantae; phylum Streptophyta; class Pinopsida; order Cupressales; family Cupressaceae; genus Cunninghamia; species Cunninghamia lanceolata. The sequence continues at coordinate 2,225,791 of BSBN01000165.1, read as the reverse complement.
AGATGGTTGCTAATATGTAATAGGAAGCTGGAAATGAGTTGAATAGATAGGAGGTTGAGAACAATTATTCATAGAAGATGTCCCTTTAGGAATCAAATTTTGATAATTAAATCCCACATATTTGTAATTAGTGTCATTAGATACTCCAATACCAGTGGTAGCATTACTACAAGTGTTCGCATTAGTTGTTAAGATCATTGATGTAAAAGTGGATACTCCTATATTTGGTATAGGTATGGAAACTTGTGTATGAGATGTTGATAGAGTGTTCTTTATCACTTGTGCACATTCGGTAACTAGTATAATGTTAGTTTGCATGATATGTGTTAGACCACAAAGTGTATTAACACCATCTTGTCCTTCTTTTATCAATTCTCTTATATTATGAATTGTAGGAACTGCTTCTTTAGCTATTCTCTCAGTTTCCATAAATGATTGAAATTTGACTAACTGTTTATCCGATTTTTTTATTTTCTCATCTGATACATATCCTATTGCCTCAATAGTATTATCAACATCATGAAAGGTTTATTCTTCCATTGTATTTGTAATGGGTGGAATGTCTTGTAATGTTTGAGTTTCTCCTTTTGTAAAGATGGTGTTCAAAGTACCAATTTCTTCAAGAGCACTAGATCCCATGTGTCTTATGCTTATTATTAAAGGAATATTTCTCTTAGGGAAGTGAGTTATTAAAATCATGTAGCAATGAGCTCACTCTTAACACTCTCTTGATGCAAATCCAAAATAATGTTGAGTCAAAATATAGTGAAAATATGTCAAAATAGACACTTTTTTCATGAAAATTCAATGCAAGAGAGCATAACAAAGGGTGTTGTGAGGAAAATGATGATGGAAAGAAAATAATATCAGTAATAACAGCCACTTGGTGCTAAAATATCCAACACAACATGATTTTAACACCACTTAAGGTAAAACCCTAGTGAAAATATAGCAAAATATGCAATTGTTTCACGGTTTTTCAATTCTGAGACTTAGCAAAATGGGTGTTGTAAGGAATTGTAGGAGGTACAGAAAATAATATCAGTAATATAAGTCACCTCAATCTATAAAATTGATCACAACACGCTTGGAGTGCAAACTAGGCCAAACCCTAGGGCAAAAATAGCCAAAATGTGTAGTTTTTCACCAAATTTTCACTACAAGAGCCCATTAAAAGGGTGTTGTGAAGATTTTTATGAGGGGTAGAAAATAATTACCCTGATAACAGAAAATTAATGCAAAATATCTTTCAGAACACACCTATAGTGCAAGTTTGGAGAGTCGATAAGGCCAATTTTAGCAAAAATTATTGTTTTCGAAGCCCTAGGTTTGGGATTTTGGAACAAGATACTATGCGAATGATTTGAAGTCTAATTTTTAATGGAAATTACATACTCTTAGATCTGAAAATGATTTTCAAGATTAATCATGCAAAATTCCCATGCAAATTTAATGAAAATGCACCAAAATTGCTAGTTTTTGTTGAAATTTTCAATGAAAAAATGCAAATAATTTAAATTTAAATGCAAATTCACACTAAAATGAAAGACTAAAGCCAAATGAAAATTTGAATGAGTCTCTAAAATTAGTATAAAAATATAATAAAAGATTTTGCCTACAAACCCTAGATTTTGGAATTACTAGGTTATCTAAAAATTGTCAAAATTTCCACAAAACCCTAGCAATTAAATGATGAAAATGCAAAGAAAGATTTTGAATTTTTGTATTTTTCTGTAGTTTATATCAGATCTGATGCAAAAATCATGAATTAGGAAAAATTAGAAAGAATTGACACTATTTAGTAAGCCCAACAATGCAATGTTTTTGTATTTTTTGAAATTTTCAATTTTTTTGAAATTTTCTCAATGCAATAAATTAAATGCCTATATGAATGAATTAAATTATACCAAATTTGTAGAAAAACACTCAACAAGTTGCAATTTAAGTTCAAATACACGGGTTCACCATAATGTTTAGGTTAAAATTGGATTTTAGTATCTTTTGTGGCTTAGATGTTAAAATCCTCCTTTCACCCTAACATTGAAGGATCTAAGGTCGAATGGCAAGAACTATCATACTCTAGCACTTTTAGATGTAGGGAAACTTGGATTAGGGAATTAATTATCAAATTTTCCTTCTCCTATGCTCAATTGACCATTAAAACCCTAATTACACAAATATGACAACAAATTAATGAATTACAGAAAAAGCTCTTGCAAATGGGAGTAAAATGCCAAATTACAGAATACCTATTTTTAGGAGTCTGAAGTGGAATAGTCAGGGACACTAGAGTAGGCACCCAAGTCCAAGGTACCTACTTTTTCAAGGAATCTAGACCTCCTTCAGACATCGGTCAGCTAGGTAGCTTCTATTTTTTAGAATTTATTTGCGGAGGACACTGGAGCGAGCGCCCTAGTCCCAAAAGTGCTCCTTTGTCTAAATTTTCTTTAGATCCTAAATCCCTGATGTCTTCCCAGCCTTCTTACAACTCCACTTTTCCCAGATGTGACACCTGTAACCTGCAATCAGAAGACTTAGTTTGGGAGTTGTGGTGTTTAGGGGTTTACCTCAGTCAAATCCCAAAGGACACTTAAGTCTCTGAACATCATTGTTAGATAAAGAGGCCATGCCCTTGTGAGGTAGAGGCCAAAAACAAAAAGAATCAATGATAAAAAAAATGATATGTCACATTGAAGTGAAGCTTTCATGGAGGAAGATGCTCTTCATGCCATGAAGGAATTGATGCTCAAATCTGCAAATATCAACACACAAAACACACAAGTCTACTCTTGCAACACAATAGATAGCCTAGAATCACCTTGAGAATGCCTAGAGTTCATAATGACAATCTAGTTTACAAATGAATGCCTACATATGTTTATATATGCACCTACAAGTACTTCCGCCAAGATATTTGAAATTCAAACTTACCATGTCGGCAAAGGGACCTAATAACGGTCACTAACCGACACCTAGAAATTAAGGCTGCCCTAAAATAGGGCAAGACTAGGGCACGGGCACCCAAGTCCTCCCCCCTATTTTAGGCAGGGTATAGCTCAAGGGGTCGTCATAGGTCCTATTTGTCATGGGACTTAGGTCTCATTCCATCGAGATGCTAAAATATGAACTAAAATGTCCTAAATGTACTCTAAAGACCTAGGAGCTAAACCTTATGAGGGAAAAGCCCCCAAGGGGACATTTTTTGATGTTACAGTAGGAAGAATTGAAAGCATTATTTATTTGATTCTTGGGTTATTTAACTTTTGGTATACCACCTCAGTACATGTCTTGGGTGTGCATGGGGCATGTGAGTGATTGTTATAGATAGGATGTATCATAATCTTAGCCGAACATGACCACTATTCCTCTTCTCCCTTTTGTGAATATGTTATATACATGTGGTGTTGTAATGTGCAGTTTTGAGAACTTGTTTAAATGTTATTTATTTAATTATTTATTGATAAAATTTTCTTGTCTTCTTAATTGAGAAACCAACAGTGCTAATATTCTTTTCTTGGGCTACATAGCTACATTTATTTTAAGTAGTCCTCTTACCTCAAGGACTTGGTTAATCTTGTTTTTATTTAAATTTTTGAATATTGAATTTGTGGCCACTTTTTAATTTGATCTTTCTTTTAAATCTTATTGGTACAGTCACGGTAGGAGGGTTCATAGAATGAACAATCTAGACCATGCAACAAGAGTAAACACAATGGAAACAACTCAAATAAATGGAAAAAATGTAGATTTAGTCATTCAGTATATCAAAGAATTCAAATACAATCTAGCCGACAACATGCAGGCTTACAACTAGGGCTCAAAGGCCTGAATACATACATGCGCAAGATAAAGATTTGAGGCTCCTTTGCACAAAAATCTAAACTATCAATTATCACTATGTGGTGAACTATCTTAACTACTTTCCTAAGGATCTATTACATCAGTATATATCTAATCTGGACCAATAGATTCCTCTGCGTCAGCCAAGGAAGATCATAAATTCCAAAGAAGAGATGTAACATGTGAACATAGATAGGTCAGACCTAAATGCATAGAACAATTGTAGTAAAGGAATGGAATGATGTATGGATCTCCAAGGAAGGTCAGCCATGAACCAAAGATCATTGAATGATGTGTCATTAGGCTCCAAAGATCAGGAAATGCTTTAGCAAGTTTCTCCTTCAGCTAGTTGCCAGTGAATATTAGGATGCTCTACTCTGAGAAACTACCAACTTCTGTTAGTGATATCTTTCAAGTAACTAATCCAAATGCTCTAAATTCTTTATTTGATGTAGATGAATGAATGTAGATGCTAAGTCTAGATCTGCAAGGTGTGAATTCCCAAAACTAGACCACAAGCTAAAACTACTTCTAACTGAACTACCTGAACTAAACTGGGAAAATGAAAGAACTGAAATACAAACAAACTGAAATACAAATATTTTTTTTTTGGTTGATGTAAGATTTCTCTTGAACTAGGGATGCTCTCACATCAGACATCTAGGGTTATTGAAAAAGTGAGTCCCTCACTTTGTTGGGGCTAGGAGAGAACCAAGACGGTCCACCTCAGCCTAAAAAATCCATGATGAATCTTCTTCCAATCTACCTTTCCACTTCACAAGATATTCGGTGTTGTCTTCCTCTAGTGTTGTTTCCAACTCTACTATCCAAAATGTCTTCTATCTACTCTGGTGCTTTTTGTGGTAACTTCTTCTTCAATTCTTCTTCCATGTTGTCACTGAACTCTGCTTCATGATACTGATAAAGAACTGTAATGTTGAAAATAGGTGATATACCCAATGTCTCCGGTAATTCCACTTCATATGCATTTCCTGAATCAAATTTCCTGAGTATCTTACAAGGTCCAAACTTCTTCATCTTCAACTTGTTATATGTCCCAACTGGAAATCTTTCTTTTCTCAAGTACATCATCACTTCATCTCCAACTTCAAATTTCTTATGTCTTTTCTTCTCATCAACCTTCTCTTTGTACTTACTGTTCATATCCTCCAAGTGCTTCTTCACCTAATTATGCACTATCTTCATGTGATCTACAAATTCTTTTTCTTCTGCACTCCTCTAGGATTCACTCCTGTCACAATCTCAAAAGGTGTTCTTCCGGTACTCTTGTTTACTGAATTATTGTATGCAAACTCTACTTGTGAAAGAACCAAATCCCAACTTCATGTCTTCTCTCCAACCAAACATCTCAAATTTTTTTCCCAAACTCCTATTTACTACCTCTATCTGTCCATTTGTCTATGGATGAAAACTAGAATTGAACTTCAAATTTGTCTTCATCTTCTTCTAAAGTGTCCTCAAAAGTATCCAACAAACTTTGTGTCTCTGTCTGAAACTATACTCTTAGGTAATCCATGCAATCTCATAATCTCTTTGAAAAATAGGTCAGCTACATGCACTGCATCAGTTGTCTTCTTACAAGGTATGAAATGAGCCATCTTTGAAAATCTATCCAATACTACAAATATTGAATCATGTCCTCTTTGTGTCTTCAGTAATCCCATCACAAAATCCATGCTTATGTCTTCCCAAGGTCTCTCCGGTATTGTCAAAGGTTTATACAATCTGGTATTCTGACTACTCCCTTTTGCAACTTAACAAATGCTACAACCCTGCACAAATCTCTAAACATCCTTATGTATCTAAGGCCAAAAGTAATTTTCACTCACCAAAGCCACTGTCTTATCAATGCCAAAGTTCCTTGCCAATCCACTACTATGTTTCTCTTTGAATAGATTATCTCTCATTGAACTTCAAGGTATGCACAACTGACTTCCTTTGAACAACATATCTTCATGAACGAAATAGTCCTACCACTTGCTTCTATCTGTCACAATAGGTTCCTTACATGCTGTTCAAGGTTATGCAAAATCAATGTCTCCATCATACATATTCTTTAATTCATCAAAACCCAACACTTCAACTCTCATCTCTGTTAACAAGTTTCTTCTTCTACTCAAGGAATCAACAACTTTGTTTGATTTACCACTCCTATGCTTCAACACAAAAGTATAACTCTGCATGAACTCTATGTTGGAATTAGATTGGACAACTGAGAGGGGGGGTGAATCAGTTGTCACACAATATAAACTTTTTTTGCTTTTAACCTTCTTTATTATCTTACTACCAAATTAATGATATAAACATTAAAGCATAGATCAACAACATATGAGTAGAAACATAATCAACACACTTGACACCAAGATTTTGATGTGGAAACTCAGTTAAGGGAAAAACCACGGTGGGGGTTAACCCACAAAGATTTGTACCCTGTTAAAAGTACTCTAGAAAAAATAAAAGGTACATGCCTTCAAGCGCACTACCCAGAGTTCACTACAAAAAAAGAGAGGCTCATTGCATACATAATTTATTTAGAACAAAAAGAATTAACTAAGAAATAGTATTTACTTCATGCCTGGTTCAGTTTCAATGAATGCTCAAAAACTTCTGCTATGCCCCAAATTCTTCTTTACTAACTTCACACTCTATATTTCTCTCACTCCTTTTCTTCTCTACTCTTGTTCTGATCCTTTATTCAAATTTAATATATTTTTCTCAAGGATGATTGTTTAACAATTCTTCAACAAGTATTTATACACTTCATCAATCTTGGAATGATCAACAAGATCGGCCAAACTTTAATGCAGATCTTTACACTATCAGCTAATCATAGTTGAGACTTGAATCTTCCTCTACTAACATGCCATGCTTCATAAAATGATCTTTAGATCATCCGTAACATGCTAGGAACATTCTATCAGCTAAGGTTGGTAAGAACAACAAATTAAAAGAGGAAATATTCAATAACAAGCTTAAAATCCAATGTGGACCTCCAACATAGTAGCCACATGATCCAAAGACTTCCACAAGCACATTGAACTCACCAATAACATCTACTCTAAACTAAATTACCAAAATCATTTGTATCTTCCTCCAAAACCTCAAGAACACTGTCTGCTATGACTGTCAAACTAGAAGGATGGCTTGCGGACCTCTAAACCATGAACCACTAGAGTTGATGATACACACTAACTTCCCAAACGTGCCTTCAAATCCGTAATTCATAATATTTCATTATGGAGCAATCTAGACCAACTTACTGTCACTCTGTCTCTTCTGAAAACTACAAGATCCAGTTCCATTCAAATGGCCATAACTTCTTCAAATCTTCATGCAGACTTCTTAATTCTTAACTGCAGTAGGCTCTAATGATCCTCTATATTGCCATAAGGTCCATTAACCTTGAGTCTTCACTAATTTTCTCAATATCCTCAACATTCCAGTCTTCTGAACAGGCAACAAAATAAGGCATAGTTGACACCAATGACAACAAGAATATGTTGACATCAATGACAACACGTCTTAGGCACATATTTGCAACAATCTCCCCCTTTATCATTGATGGCAACATATGTTGTGAAAAACTGATTCAACCATCATGACAAAAACTTCTCCCTGTGTCATCAGCAATTAGTTTTTCACAGTCTTCTCTCCCCCTTTGACATCAATGGCAAAGGGCACATATTTGCAACATTTACTCCCCCTTTTTTATTTTAGACTGATCTCCAACATTTGCATACTGACTACTTCTTATCTAGTAGTATTTTCTCAACATCAATCCAGATCTCAAGATATGACTGAGAATTCCACCATACTGATGCACCTTAGTGCATCTTAGTTCTGAGTCGGAGGGGTAATAACCCCTAACTTCTGTCTGAGATATTCAAAGGTATCCTTGGGAAGAGGCTTAGTGAAGATATCTGTAATGTAACCTTTGGATGACACAAACTCCAATTTGACTTCATTCCCATTTACCTTTTCTCTTAAGAAATGACACTTGATAGATATATGCTTTGTCTTTGAATGCAACACTGGATTCTTTGAGATGCTTATTGCACTAGAATTATCACAAAAGATTGTGACTAGCTCCTCAAACAAAACTCTAATGTCCTTCAACATTTACTTCATCCACAAAACCTGAGTACAATTATTTGCTGCTACTAAATATTTTTCTTCTACAGTAGATAGAGATATTGCTTCTTGTTTTTTTCTCATCCAAGAGACCAATCCTCTTCCCAATAAAAATGCACCACCACTAGTACTTTTTCTGTCATCCACATCTCCTATCCAATCAACATCTTTATATGCATGAAGAGTGAAATCATTATCTTTTGGATACCACAATCCATAATCAATTGTCCCCTTGAGAGATCTAAAAATTCTTTTGACTACCACAACATGGGATTCTTTTGGATCAGTTTGAAATCTAGCATCAAGTCCAACAACGTTCATGATGTCAGGTTTGGTCTGGGTCAGATAGAGTAATCCTCCAATCATTGATCTATACCTTTTCTGATTTTCCTTGGGGGAATCATCATCTTTACTTAACTTGCATTTGGTTAGCATAGGTGTACCTACTGGCTTTGAATCTTCCATTCCAAACTTCCTTAGCAATTCTTTCACATACTTGGACTGAGATATAAAGATACCTGTATCTAACTAAACAATTTGTAGACCTAGGAAGAAATTCATCTCTCCAAACATTGACATCTCAAATTCACTTTTCATCTGGTTAGTAAATGCTTTGCACATACATTCATTTCCACCAAAAATGATATCATCAACAAAGACCTCAACAATCAAGATGTCCTCATGATTAATCTCGAAGTAAAGATTACTATCAGTAGTACCTTTGCTAAAACTTATCTTAAGCAAATATTTGTCCAATCTTGCATACTAGGGTCTTGGAGCTTGCTTGAGTCTATACAAGGCTTTTTTCCATCTACAAACCATGTCTCCCTAATTAGACAACTAAAATACTTCTGGTTACTCAATGTAGACTTCTTCCTCCAAATCTCTATTCAAGAATGCTGATTTGACATCCATCTAATACACTTTAAAATCTTTGAAAGAAGCAAATGCAAGAAACAATCTGACTGCCTCTATTCTTTCCACCAGAGAAAAAGTTTCTTCAAAATCAATTCCTTCTACTTGAGAATAGCCTTTGCATTCCAACCTTGCTTTATTTCTTACAACTTCACCATCTTCATTTAGTTTATTCCAGAAGACCCATTTGGTTCCAATCATATTTTTGTCCTCATGTCTAGGAACAAGATCCCAAGTGTGGTTCTTTTCAATTTGCATTAATTCTTCTTCCATTGCTTTTACCTAGTTTTCATCAATGTAGGCTTCACTAAATGATTTAGGTTCAATCCTTGAAATCAAACAAATGTCTTCTTGATCTTCAACAACTCTTCTCCTAGTTTGAACACCTTTATTTCTATCCCCTATTATTTGATCTTTAGGATGATTCATTCTTACATACTTGGGGGTTTTGGGAATTTCTTGGGCTTCTATTTCTTGAGCTTTTTCCTCAACATCTATACTAATTCCTTAAGTTTCTAGAGTTTTTGAATCTAAGTCAGAGTTTGAACTAACCTTCCTTGACTTTGACTTTCATTTTGATCATCTGAATCATGTCCGTAGAACCTGGAATGTCCTTCCTTGCTCTCATCCACTCTAACATTAGCACTTTCAACAATCTTTTTGAACCTCTTGTTAAAGCATCGGTAAGCCTTACTTTGAGTAGAGTATCCCAAAAATATTCTCTCATCACTTCTTGTATCAAACTTGCCTAAATCCTCATCTCTTTTGATATAGTATTCGCTACCAAAAACTCTGAAATATCTCACAGTAGGAGGATGACCAAACCATAGTTCATAAGGGGTCTTACCAAAATTACCTTTTATATGCACCCAGTTAAGAGTGTAGACAACAGTACTTATAGCTTCTCTCCAATAAACTTGAGGAACATTTGTTTCCATCATCATGGTCTTGGCAGCTTCTTGAATTGTCTGGTTCTTTCTTTCCACAACTCTATTTTGTTGGGGAGTCCTAGGAGCAGACAACTATCTTTTTATGCCATGCTTTTCACAGAAAGCATCAAACTCACGAGAAGTAAATTCTCCACCTCTGTCGGATCTCAAACATTTCAATTTTTTACCAATTTCATATTTCACCATCAGTTTGAACACCTTAAATTTGTCAAGAGGTTCTAATTTTTCTTTTAGGAAGGTTACCCACATCATCCTAGAGTAATCATCAATTAGCAACATGAAATATCTATCTCCTTGCATACTCCTAATTCTAGTAGGACCACAGAAATTAGTATGTACCAGTTCCAATCATCCACTTGAAGTTTGTTCCTTACTTTTGAATGAAATTTTGCTCTATTTCCCCAATTGGCATTCTCTACACATGCTATTAGGTTTCACAAGTTTTAGAAGATCTCTTACAGCCTAAGTGGTACTTATTTTGACAATGTTATCAAAATTCACATGACACATCCTCCTATGCCATAACCAACTTTGATTTATCTGAGCAATCAAACAACGTTTTCCAGAGGTACTTAAATGAAAAATGTTACCTCTAGTTTGAGTACCGAATGCAATTTCATTTTCAGAACTCTCCAAAATTTTGCACTTTCCATCCTTGAATCAGAGATCATAACCTTTATCAACCAATTGTCCAACACTGAGAAGATTATGTTTCAATCCTTCCACCATACAAAACATCATTAGTGCTATTCTTACCATCAAAAGAGATGGATCCTCTATCCCAGATTCTGCCAGCTAAGTTATCTCCAAATTTCACAAGCCCTCCTTCATAATTTTCAAAATTCACAAACTTACTCTTGTCTCCAGTCATATGATGAGAACATCCACTATCAATCACCCATTCATCTTTCTCAATAACCTGAGCAGCCAAGGCACTTTCCATATTTTCATAGCTAGCAGATTCCGTAGACACCAGATCTTCTTCTTTGATGGCAATGAACACCCAATCATTTTTAGAGGAACCTCCATGATCATATTCATCGTCTGCGACTCCTTCTCCAGCTTCTTGGACATAGTAACATTTGTTCTAATTTTTGTATATGTTAGGGTTTGGTTTTGAAAACCTCTCCAGACATCTTGAGGCAAAATGACCAATCTTATTACAAGCAAAACATTTGAGTGGCAATTTTCCTTCATACTTACCGGATCCTCTTGGCAATCTTTTGGTAAGAAGAGATTCAAGATCTGTAGTTTCAATTTCAACATCTTCAAGATCCTTCCTTGTCTTCACAAATCTATTTGATCTTACAGAAGAGCTTTCACCTAGATCATATCTTTGTTTTCCATATACACTGGCCTTAAATGTAGATTCAGACTTGGGAAGAGAATCATGAAACTCACTTAATTCAAAAGCTAAAATTTTGCCAACCAAATGATCTCTTGTAACTTCTGAGACAGTCATGATCCCCTCTATAGAAACAACCTTATGTTTGTATGAATCAGGTAAAGATCTGAGCACTTTAGATACAATCTCTGATTCCTCCAAGGTTCCACCAGCACACCTGATACGACACACCAGTTCATTTATCTTTTTCATGTAGATTGTGATGTTTTCATCTTTGCTCATCCTCAAAGTTTCAAATTTTCCTCTTAGACTTTGTAGCTTGGCACATTTGACAAATTTATCGCCTTCATACATATTCTCCAACTTTTTCTAGATTTTATAAGCAATTTTTAGACCAAATACATTTGTCATTTCTGAATCAGTTAGGGCACTCAACAAGGCTTCTTTATCTTGAAGGCTATTTTTAGCATCTTTGACTTGATCTGGAGTTGAAGGACCTTTCTCTGGAGGTTTATACTCAACACTAGTTATCGCCCAATAGGCATCGCCCATGCATTGCAAATGGAACTCCATGCGATTCTTCCAAATAGAATAATTTGTTCCACCAAATCTCAGACTATCCTTCTTTTAGGTCGACATCCTAGATCTCCTCAAGTAGTCAGGCTTTTAAAAGAGGATCTGGCTCTGATACCAATTATTGGAATTAGACCGGACAACTGAGAGGGGGGGTGAATCAGTTGTCACACAATATAAACTTTTTCTTCTTTTAACCTTCTTTATTATCTTACTACTAGATTGATGATGTAAACATTAAAGCATGGATCAACAACATATGAGTAGAAACATAATCAACACACTTGACACCAAGATTTTGACGTGGAAACCCGATTAAGGGAAAAACCATGGTGGGGGTTAACCCACAAAGATTTGTACCCTATTAAAAGTACTTTAGAAAAATAGAAGGCACATGCCTTTGGACACACTGCCCAGAGCTCACTACTCAAAAAGAGAGGCTCACTGCCTACATAATTTATTTAGAACAGAAAGAATTAACTGATAAATAGCATCTACTTCATGCCTGGTTCAGTTTCAATGAATGCTCAAAAACTTTTTCTTTGCCCCAAATTCTTCTTTACTAACTTCACACTCTATACTACTCTTGCTCCTTTTCTTCTCTACTCTGCTTCTGATCCTTTATTTAGATTTAATTTGTTTTGCTCAAGGATGATTGTTTAACAACTCTTCAACAAGTATTTATACACTTCATCAATCTTGGAATGATCAACAAGGTCAGCCAAACTTAACACAGATCTTTACACTATTGGCCAATCATAGCTAAGACTTGAATCTTCCTCTACTAACATACCATGCTTCATAAAATGATCTTTAGATCATCCGCAACATGCTAGGAACATCTAGTTGTCCAAGGCTGGGAAGAACAACAACTTCAAAGAAGAAATCTTCAATAACAAGCTCAAACTCCAATGCAGACCTCCAACATAGTAGCCACATGATCCAGAGACTTCCATAAGCACATTAAACTCACTAATAATATCCACTCTAAAACAAATTACTAGAATCATTTGTATCTTCCTCTAGATCCTCAAGAACACTGCATGCTATGACTGTCAAACTAGAAGGATGTCTTATAGACCTCCAAACCATGAACCATTAGAGTTGATGATACACACTGACTTCCCAAACATGCCTTCAGATTTGTAGATCATAATATTTCACTGTGGAGCAATCCGACCAGCTTACTGTCACTCTGTCTCTTCTGAATACTGTAAGATCTGGTTCTATTCAGATGGCCATAAATTCTTCAAATCTTCATGTGGACTTCTCAATTCTTGATTGGAGTAGCTTCTGACAATCCTCTATACAGCCATAAGGTCCGCGAACCTTGAGTCTTCATTAATTTTCTCAATATCCTCAACATTTCAGTCTTCTGAATAGGCAACAAAATAAGGCACAGTTGACACCAATGACAACAAGAATATGTTGACGTCAATGACAACACCGCTTAGGCACATATTTGCAACACTCTACCCACCTCATATGTCTCTGATTCAACTTACCCTAACTATTTAAATATTGCAAAGCTTGATGATCTGTATACAGCACAAACTCTTTAGCCAACAAGTAATGTCTCCACTTCTTCAAGGCTTGAATTATGGCATAGAACTCTTGATCATAAATTGAATATCTTCTCCTTGCATCATTCAAATTCTCACTGAAATAAGCTATAGGTCTACCTTCTTGACTCAACATGGCTTCAATCGCATTTCCACTTACATCACAATCAACTTGAAATACCTTATTGAAATCTGGTAATGCCAAAATAGGTTGCTCTGTCACTTTCTACTTCAACAACTCAAAACTTTTATCTACTCCAGATGTCCACTTGAAAGCTTTTCTGTCACCTCTCATTGTCTCTATTATAGGGTTTCAAACTGAACTAAAATTTTTGATGAACTTTCAGTAGAAACTAGCCAATCCATGAAATGATCTAACCTCTCCAATGCTCTCCAGTCTAGGCCATTCAATAATTTCTCACTTTCTTAGGGTCCATCTTCAATCCTTCCGCAGAAATCACAAATCCCAAATATACTAACTCTTCCTTCATGAAACTACACTTCTTGATGTTTATCAACAATTTTTCCTCCCTCAGTCTCTACAAAACTTGTCTAATATGCCACAAATGTTCTTCTTTTGTTTTACTGAAAATTAGAATATCATCCAAGTATACAATAACAAACTTACCCAATTTCTTCAGAAATTCATTCATCAATCTCATGAAAGTACTCGGTACATTTTTCAATCCAAAAGACATCACTAACCACTCATACAATCCTTCATTTGTCTTAAAAGAGATCTTCTATTCATCTCCTTCTCTAATTTTGATTTGATGATATCCACTCTTCAAGTCTATCTTTTTGAAATATCTTGCTCCACTCAAACAATCCATAATATCATCCATCCTAGGTAAAGGAAATCTATACTTAACTGTGATCTTGTTTATTTCTCTAGAATTAGTACACATTCTTCATTCTCCATCTTTCTTAGGTGTAAGCACTGTAGGTACTACACAAGGACTTAAGCTTTCTCTGATCAAACCTTTCCTCAACAATTCTTGTATCTGTCTATTCAATTCTTCATTCTCTACCGGTGTCATTCAGTGTGCTGCTTTGTTAGGCAAACTTGCTCTAGGTATATGATCCATATTATGACTGATACTCCTTATAGGTGGTAATCCATTAGGCACATTATTTGATATGATGTCTTCATATTCTGTCAGTAATTATCTTATCTCCTCTGGTTCAATCTCTTTCTTCAATGCTTCAGGCTTTTTAGGGATCAAGGCATAACACATACTTTCCTATTTCAAACCATCCAGAAATTTCCTTCCATCTACCAAACAAATTCTAGCATTCCCACATACCACATCTTTAGGATCATCCTCCAAAAGAATCAAAGTAATTCTTTCCCCATTTTCTATTATAGTACATGTATTCTTTCTCCCATCATGTATAGCTTTTCTATCATACTGCCAAGGTCTACCCAATAAAATATGACAAACATCCATAGGCATAATATCACACAAGACTTCATCATGATAAGATCTAATATGAAATTTCACCAAACATTGTTCACTCACCAGTACCTTATGATCATCTTCAATCCATTCTATCTAATAGGGCTTAGGGTGTTTCAATCTTTCCAACTTCAGCTTAGTCACCATCTCCTCTGAAACTAGGTTATTTGAACTACCACTATTAATTACAACTTTACAACACTTACCTCCTTATTTGCATCTAGTTCTGAATAGACTTTTCCTCTATGATTGTTCCTCATTTTCCTCTGTTTGAAATAGTTCTCTCCTCATCACCAATGATTCTCCTTTCTCCAAATTGCCAACTAAACTAGGTGATCCAAAAGGTTCTTCTTCAACATAGGTTGGTCTTCCATTGTTTTCTACCCTCTTACTTGTGCTACCTTGATTACACTCAAATGCTCTATGTCCTTCACCTCCACACTTGAAACAAGTACCTCTAAATGTTCTCTTATCAAATCCTCTTCCTTCTCTTCTATATCGTTCATTCTGGTATGCACTAGGGTTTCCTCTCTAATAGAAATTTATGTCATCTCTTCGGTAAGCATTGTTATCTCTGTCATCCTTCTTAACTGGGCTATCAAATTTGTTCTACTCTATAAATGGTTGATCATATCCAAAAAAATGTTCTACCTCTCTAAAATTTACCTCCTCTGCCTCTATGTCTCTGATCATCTCTTTTATTCAGATTCTCTTCAACTTTCAGTGCAAACTGATATGCTTCTTCCAAAGATGTCATCCTCACTAAGCTTAGTTCCTCTTGAATGTTCAATCTCAGTCCATTGATGTATCTAGCCACTTTCTCCTTGCTTGTTTCACTATGTCCTATTCTTATGATCATCTTATGAAATTCTTCAGTGTACTCCTTCACAGATTTCTCCTTTTGTTTCTAGTTTTATAATCTTTTCAATAGCTCCAACTCATAGTTAGTAGGTATAAACTGATTCTTCAACTTTGTTACCATCCTATCCCATTTTGTAATCTTTTCATTTCCTCTTTTGGTTCTTTCAAACTAAACTTCTTTCCACCATATAGCAGCATGTCCTTTCAACTTTGTCTTTGCAAATTTCACCTTCTCTGGATCTTCAATTTCCTCATATTCAAAGTATTCTTTCATATCATTTATCCAGTCAATCAATTCTTCAGGGTTTAAATTACTAGTATAGTTTGGCACATCAACTCTGGGTCTCTTTCCAATCTTCAAAATAGCTCACAACATCTTTACCTAATTTTATTCTTCTTCTTCATCACCTACTAGGGTTTCACCAGTTTGTTCAGTAGATTGAAATTCTTCTTCATCATCACTTTCAACATTAGGTCTCGGTGTCAACCCTCTTTGCCTATCTTCTTCAATAGCATCTAATTGAATTTACATCATTTTCATCAATTCCATCATCTCATCCATTCTATTAGCCATTGTACCAATAGGAGGAACTCTTCGCGGCGGCATCTTCCTAGGATCGAGTGCAAGCTGCCTCAACTTGGCAATCAGGCTACAAGAGACAACTGCCTCTCAATCAGTCATCAGTTGTGCATAGGTAACCTACCTTAGATTGGTGATCTTCTTACAACAAGATCTTACAAAATCCCCTTTACTAATTCACTCCAAAGAATCAAACTTTCGCTCTGATACCACTTGGTGCAGTCATGGTAGGAGGGTTCATAGAATGAACAATCTAGACCGTGCAACAAGAGTAAACACAATGGAAAAAACTCAAAGAAATGGAACAAATGCAGATTCAATTATTTAGTATATCAAAGAATTCAAATACAATCTAGCCAGCAACATGTGGGCTTACAACTAGGGCTCAAAGGCCTAAATACATACATGCGCAAGATAAATCTTTGAGGCTGCTTTGCAAAAAAATCTAAACTATCAATTATCACTATGTGGTGAACTATCTTAACTACTTTCCTAAGGATCTATTACATCAATATATATCTAATTTAGACCAATAGATTCCTCCACGTCAGCCAAGGAAGATCACAAATTCCAACGAAAAGATGTAACGTGTGAACATAGATAGGTCGAACCTAAATGCGTAGAACACTTCCAGTAAAGGAATGGAATGATGTGTAGATCTCTAAGGAAGGTCAGCCATGAACCAAAGATCATTGAATGATGTGTCATTAGGCTCCAAAGATCAAGAAATGCTTTCGTAAGTTTCTCCTTCAGTTGGTTGCCAGTGAATATCAGGATGCTCTGCTCTGAGAAACTGCCAACTTCTATTAGCAACATCTTTTTGGTAACTAATCCAAATGCTCTAAATTCTTGATATGATGTAGATGAATGAATGTGGATGCTAAGTCTAGATCCATAAGGTGTGAATTACCAAAACTAGACCACAAGATGAAACTACTTCTAACTAAACTACCTGAACTAAACTGGGAAAATGAAAGAACTAAAATGCAAACAAACTAAAATACAAATGTTTTTTTGGTTGATGCAAGATTGCTCTTGAACCAGGGATGCTCCTACATCACTTATTCTCTTATTTGATTTAAAATCTTAGGTTTTGTAAGCTTCTTATTTTGAGGATCCTTGCTTTATTTACTACTGTTGGTGCTTGTGTTGTAATGTGACTTATGTGATCAACCCTACCTATAAGAGGTATTTGGTAGAATATAAAAAGGGGAGTAGATGGTTAAGTGTTAGGGTCACGTAATGTTGAAGATTGATCTATAATATTAGTAAATGGATAGTAGCATTCTTTCCTTGTCCTTGAATCTTGTAAGTATTCCTGTTGTGCCCTTCCACTTTGGGAGGTTGAAATTTGTTAAATAATAAGAAAAGTGTGCTATGAATAGCATAAAGTGAGGATTGTGGTAGAGGACCCTAAGACCATCCTTTTGTCTTGATTATCCATTATCTGTGAGATGTGGGCTTCATTGTGGTTAAGGTTGTGGAATGGTATAATCACATCGAATTTGGCTTGAGAGTTCTTATAGTGATGTGTGTACTTTGGTTCACCTCTTGACTCTAAAAGGGCATGAGCTTGTTTTGGCTTGTACCTAGATTCTGCCATCTCACCTAGTTAGTCTAGTGCCCACCTTTCTGTTAGATAGAAAAGAGAGACTAGCCTTATAGATCAAGGTACGTCAAACCCTCTTCTATCCAACATTAGGAAACAAGCCAAGATTTGATTCTACCCTTGAAGGAGAGCCAAAATATAGCGGCTTTGTTCCTTTGTTGTATAGAGGAGAATCAACCAAATCCAACCAATAAAGCTAGCACAAAGTAGAAACCCTATTTAAGCAATATCAGAGCATAATAAACTATAAAAAATAGATACAGATAATCCAAAAGAATAGAAGAGACCAGTGAATAGAGGAGAACCTAGATATGAAGCCATGAGGTCAAAGGACAAGGGAGCTTGGGTACCCTAGACCCTAATTAGGGTTTTCTATAATATGAAATCTCCTATGTATTTTCCTTTCTGTGTGCCTACTCCTCATAACTTCTCTTCTACAAATTCCTCTAGATCGAACCTGCACACACACAAGAAGGAAAATGGTTGGGTTCTATTTAAGATCTTGCCTAAGTCAAGATCCAAGAATGGTGCTTCCACCTCCACAATAGTAAAGATGATAGATAAAGAGCACGTGCCCTAGGAGGGAAGAGGAAAATCTAAAGTAGAATTGAATGATAGAACAAAGCATGAAGGAAAGAAGTCACCATGAGCATGGAAACCCTAGCATGCTTGATGCAGTGTCACAACTATACTTAATAAGTTGGTGTAGACCAAAGAAGTAGAAATATAATCACAAGACCTACAATAAGTGGTGCAGTCATGGATGGAGGGTCTAGAGAATGGATTGTCCAACCATGCAGCTAAAGTAAACATAACAGAAACAACACAAGAATGGAATGTAATGGAATAGTTATATGCTCAATATCTAAGACAATTATAGTGCTTATATGCCGACAACATGTGGGCTACAATCTATCTCACAGGGTTACTTTCTGGGTTATAAGATACATGAATATATGGCATTGAAGTGCCTCAAAAAAAGAACTATATTTCTATTCTATTATCAGATATCACTAACTACTCTCCTAATGCATCTCATGAATATTTATATACCATCTTCTATCTCATAGAATTATCTACATCAACATCAAGAGGTCTCAAACCCCAATGCAAGATGAAACATGTAGGTCAGCCTACAACTCATGGTAATGCTCCACAAATTAATGAAACATGTTGTGGTTCTTAATGAAGGTCTATCTAGTCCTTTACTACCTTGTGATATGTTCTCTTTAGCTCTACAAGTCATGGAAATGCTCCAAAATCCTTGTATCTCAAATGAATGTTGATTGCTCTATTCTATGAAAGTTGATGATCTTCTAATAAAGATAATTCTCTACAAATGAATCCAATTCTCATTAAATTTGAATATAATGTATATGACATAGTGTAGAATCTAAATCCTACTCCATGAGCTATTAAATGAAGATGTGGTAAAATGCAGTCAAAAATGCTGAAACTGCAACTGACTGAAATGCAACTAAAATGAAAGAAAAGAAAAGAAAGAAAATATTTTTGGTTGATGCAAGATTGCTCTTCAAACTAGGATGATCCTGCATTAGACACCTAGGGTTGTTTGAAAAGTGAGTCCCTCACTTTGTTGGGGCTAGAGGAAAACCAAGGCAGTCTACCTTAGCCTGAGAAATCCATGATGAATCTTCTTCTAGTCTTCCCTTCCACATAACCACGTACTCTTTATACTGCTTGCCCGTGGTACCATGTCCAACTCTGCTATCCAGAATCTCCTCTATCTACTTCAGTTGTTGCTGTGATAACTAATCCTTCACTCCAACTTTAATGTTGTCACTTGATTTTCCCTCACGATACTGATATAGATCTGTAATGTTGAATATAGGTGATATACCAAGTGTCTCTTGTAACTTTACTTCATATGCATTTCCTAAATCAAACTTCCTAATAATCCTACATGTTACAAACTTCCTCATCTTCAACTTGTTGTATGTCCCCATTAGAAATCTCTCCTTTCTTAGATATACCATGACTTCATTTCCAACAGAAAATTTCTTATGTATCCTCTTCTCATTTTCTTGTTCCTTATACTTCCTATTCATCTCCTCCAAATGCTTCTTGACTTGATTGTCTATTGTCTCCATGTATCTTGCAAATTCTTCTACTTCTATACTCCTTTTGTTCTCCATATTAATATCTCTCAGCTCTACAACTCCTCTAGGTTGTACTCTAGTCACAACTTCAAATGGTTTTTTCCATATGCTTTTGTTCACTGATTTATTGTATGCAAATTTTTCTTGTAGTAAAATTAGATCCCAATTTCCTACCTTATCTCCTACTAAGCATCTCAACAAATTACCCAAACTCCTATTTACCACTTCTATTTGTCCATTTGTCTGTGGGTGAAATGATGAACTAAACTTTAGGTCTGTCTTCATCTTCTTCCACAATGGTTTCCAAAAATATCCAATGAATCTTGTATCTTTGTCTGAAACTATACTCTTTTGTAATCTATACAATCTCATAATCTCCTTGAAATATATGTTAGTAACATGCATTGCATCATTTGTCTTGTTACAAGGAATGAAATGAGCCATCTTTGAAAATCTATTCACTACTAGAAATATAGAATCATGTACTCTATATGTTCTTGGCAAACCTAATATGAAATCCATGCTTATGTCTTCCCAAGGTCTCTTTGGTATTGTCAAGGACTTTTACAATTCAATATTCTGACTACTCCCTTTTTCAACTTGATAAACTTTGCAACTTTGAACAAACTTCCCTACATCCTTATATATCTGAGGCCAAAGATAATGTCCATTCACCAAAGCTACAGTCTTATCAATACAAAAATATCCTATCAATCATCCACTATGCTTTTCCTTGATCAAACTATCTCTCATTGAACTCCTAGGTATACACAACTAATTCCCTTTGAACAACATATTCTCCTAAATGAAATAATCCAACCACTTGCTTCTATCTATCACAACAGGTTATGTACATGCTTTCCATGCTTCTACAAAATCAATATCATCTTCATACATATGCTTCAGTTCTTCAAAACCTAATACTTCTACCCTCATCTTTGTCAACAAGTTCCTTCTTCCACTCAATTCATCTAAAAATTTGTTTGACTTTTCACTCCAGTGCTTGAATACAAATGTGTAACTCTACATGAACTCTACTCATCCTATGTGTCTTGGATTCAACTTTCCTTGATGGTTCAAATATTGCAAAGCTTGATGGTCAATGTACAACACAATTTCCTTTAGCAACAAGTAATGTCTCCACTTATTCAAAGCTTGAATTATGGCATAGAACTCCTGATCATAAACTGAATATCCTCTCCTTGCATCATTCAACTTCTCATTGAAATATGCTACTGGTCTCCCCTCTTGACTTAACACTACTCCTATTGCAATTCCACAAGCATCACAATCAACTTGAAATACTTTGTCAAAATTTGGTAATGCTAACACTGGTTTCTCTGTCACTTTTTGATTCAACAATTCAAAACTCTTATGTACTTCGGATGTCCACATAAAATCCTTCTGTTCACCTCTCATTATCTCTGTCACTGGTGTGCATATAGTACTAAATTTTTTGATGAACTTCAGGTAGAAAGTTGCTAGTCCATAAATGATCTTACCTCTCCAATGTTCATACGTGTTGGCCAATCAACAATTGCTTTGACTTTCTCAAGGTCTAACTTCAATCCTTCCACAGAAATCACAAATCCCAAATATACCAATTTCAACTTCATGAAACTACATTTCTTAATGTTTATCAACAATTTCTCTTCTCTTAGCATCAGAAGTACTTGTCTAATATGTTGCAAATGTTCTTCTTTTGTTCTACTGAAAATTAAAATATCATCCAAGTAGACAATAACAAACTTACCCAAGAATATCTTCAAAACTACATTCATCAACCTCATGAAAGTACTTGGTGCATTAGTTAATCCAAAAGGAATGACTAACCACTCATACAATCCTTCATTTGTCTTGAATGTAGTCTTCTACTCATCTCCTTCTCTGATCCTAATTTGATGGTATCCACTCTTTAAGTCTATCTTTTTGAAATATTTTTCTCCACTCAATCAATCCATTATATCATCCATCCTTGGAAATGGAAATCTATACTTGACAGTGATCTTTTTGATTGCTCTAAAGTTTGTACACATCTTCCATTCTCCATATTTCTTTGGTGCTAGTATTGTAGGTACCACAAATGGGATTAAACTTTCTCTGATCAATACTTTCCTCAACAACTCCTGTATTTGACTATTCAGCTCCGCATTTGGGTGTGTGCAAGAAGTTGTGTCCACTTATTGGCCAAAAAGTGGAAGTGTTTTCCCTGATTTTCAGAATTTGTCACATTTGACCTAAAAATTTGAAGCACTTAAATGTGGAATCTTAGAAAAAATCACTAAATATGAAATGTAGTACTTGGAGTTTAGTTTCCAAATATGTAATTTTTTTCAATACCCAGATGATAGAAATTGATTTTGAATAGGCGTTTCTAAAAACCACTGTTTAAAAGTCACTTTTTTTTTACTATACCATGTACGTGTACGTCATCCATATTTTGACCTAAATAATCATATTTTTCAAAATCCTTTTGGGAAAAGATTTGTAACTCACTGAAGCATGTTTTCCAAATTTTTTTGTAATTTTTTAATGAATATTTTTTTTATTAATTTTTTATTGGCCATTTTTGGTATTTTAAAAAATCATTGTATGTCATGCATAAGATGACCTAAACTTAACATTTTTTGAATTTTTTTTTTAAATTGAAAAGAATTGTCTAAAGTACGTTTTCCTACAAATTTTTTAACAAAAAAATATGTTAATAAAAAGTTATTAAAATACTAAAAAACCCTAATAATTCAAGTTTATGGACCTATTTCATCAGAAATTGATTAAAAAATAGAAAAATTAATCAAATTATAAAAAATATTACATATTTAGAATCTACACTATCTCATCTATAATGGGTTTTAATTTCGTCAAAATATTCTGCAAAATAGACCTTCAGATATATGCCCAAAGTCACTATTTTGTTGTGACATTGACAGGACCTTCAAGTTGCAGGTCAAACCAGGTCTAGAGGTCAGGTTTGAGTCCCCAAAGCATTTCTTGAACTAGGTTACAAAGCAGAACCCGAGCTTAAAATTCAAATTTTAAATAACAGTATCCTGTTTTAAAACGGGATCCCATTTCATAAAAGGTTAATATTTTAACCTTTATGAAACGGGATCCCGTTTTGAAATGGGATCTCGTTTTGAAATGGGATCCCATTTTCAAAACAGGATCCCATTTCATAAAGGTTTAAATATTAACCTTTTATGAAACTCAAAACGGGATCCCGTTTCTTGAAAACAGGATCCCGCTTTTGGCTCGGGATCCCGAAGCAAAACGAGATCCCGTTTCATAAAAAGTGGGATCCCGTTTTGGTTAACCTGATTTCGGATTTTTTTCTAACTCTGAAACTTCCACCTTAAGTGAACACAACTTCTTGCATTTACCCATTTTCTACTGGTGTCATCCTATGTGTCTCTTTGTTAGGAAAACTAGCTCTAGGTATAAGGTCCATATGATGACTGATACTCTAGATTGGTGGAAATCAATTAGGCACATTCTTTGATATGATATCTTGGTACTCTGTCAATAATTCAGTTATCTCCTCTTATTGTTTTTCATCTTTTGTGGTGGTGGTTTCTACACTTAGGGTACTGCACTTCTTTGGAATCAATGCAAAACACATGTTCTCATGTCTTAATCCATCCAAAAGTTTCCTTCCATCAACTAAACAGATTCTACCATTTCCACATACTTCATTTTTAGGCTCTTCTTCCAAAGGTATCAAGATATGTCTCTTCCCATTTGATGTTATAGTGTATGTATTCTTTCTCCCATCCTGTATTTCTTTTCTATCATACTACCATGGTCTTCCCAACAATATATGACATACAACCATCAGCATAATATCACACAATACCTCATCAACATAAGATGTTATATAAAATTTTACCAAACATTGTTCACTCACCAGTACCTTATGCTCATCTTGAATCCATGCTATCTTTTAGGGCTTCAGATGTTTCAATCTCTCTAGATTCAACTTCATCACCATCTCCTTTGAAACCAAATTATCAGTACTACCAATATCAATGATAACCTTGCAACATCTACCTTCTGATTTGCATCTTTTCCAGAACAAACTTTTCCTTTGTGGTAGTTCCTCCTCAATTGTTTCTTCTTGGAACAAAGATCTCATGACTAACAATTCTCCTTTCTTTGGCTTTCCCACTAAACTAGGTGATCCAACTGATTCTTCCTCCACATATGTTGCTCTTGCACTGTTCTCTATTCTCTTGCTAGTAATCCCCTAATGACATTGAAATGCTCAGTGTCCTTCACATCCACACTTGAAATGGGTTCCCTTGAATGATCTCTTATCAAATCCTCTTTCATCTCTCTAGTATCCTTCATTGCAGTAAGAATTGTGATTCCCTCTATTGATGTAGTGGAAATTTGTATAATCTCTCTGGTATGAATTGCTATCTTTGTCTTCTTATTGATATGGGCTACTCTCCTTGTTTTTCTCTGCATAAGGTCTTTCTCCTCTAGACTGGGTTCTACCTCTCTAAAATTTTCCTCCTCTATCTCTCTATCTTTGCTCATGTCCCTTATTCAGCTTATCTTCAAATTTTAGCACAAACTGATATGCTTCTTCCACCATTGTCATCCTCCCCAGGCTTAGTTCTTCTTGAATGTTTATCCTCAATCCATTTATGTACTACAACACTTTCTCCTTGCTTGCTTCACTATGTCCAATCTTGATAATTATCTTATGTAATTCTTTAGTGTACTCCTTCACATATTTGTCCTTTTGTCTAAGGTTTTGCGATATCTTCAACAACTCCAACTCATAGTCAATAGGTATGAACTGATTCTTCAATTTTGTCACCATTGTATCCCATTTTATGATTTTCTCTTTTCCTCTCCTATTCCTATTCAATTGAACTTCTTTCAACTAAATAGAAGCATGTCCTTTCAACTTAATTTTTGCAAATCTTACTCTTTTTAGATCTTCTATTTCCTCATATTCAAACTATTCATCCATGTCATTTATCCAATTAATCAATTCCCCAGGATTCAAATTTCCATTATAGTTTGATATTTCAATTTTAGGTCTGTTACCAATCCTAGAAATAGCTTTCAACATCTTTACTTGATCATCTGATTCTTCTTCTTCTAGGGCTTCTTCATTTTGGTCAGCAACTTGAAATTCATCATCATCACTCTCATCTTCATGTCTAGGGTTTAGTACTCTTCTTCTATCTTCTTCTATAGCATCTAATCTAACTTTCATTATTCTCATCATCTCTATCATTTTTTCCATTCTTCTAGCAACATTGGCCATAGCAGGCATCCTCCTTGGTGGCATCTCTTCCTAGGATCTAGTGCAACTGCCTCAATTTTATGATTTGACTACAGGGTTGCAACTACCTCATAATTGGCACTCTATTGACAAACACAAGTAGACTACCTTAGATTAGTGGTATGTTCACCACAAGATCTTTAGGAATGCCTTCACTCCCAAATGATTCACAAAGTTTTCTTTGATACCACTTGGTGTAGTCATGGATGGAGGGTCCATAGAATGGATGGTCCAACCATGCATCTAGAGTAAACACAACTGAATCAACACAAGAATAACACAAGAATGGAATGCAATGGAAGATTTATGTGCTCAAAAGCTTAGAAAAATTTAATGGTTATATGATGGCAACATGCAAGCTACACTCTAGCTCATGGGCCTACTTTCTAAGTTACAACATACATGAATGATATGGCATTGAAGTGCCTATGAAAAAGAGCTATCTTTCTATTCTATTATCAAATATTAATAACTACTCTCATAATGCATCTCATTAATTTTTATATATCATCTTCTATCTCATAGAATGCTCTGTATTGAAATCAAGAGGTCTCAAACCCCAATGCAAGATGAAACGTGTAGGAAACATGTGGGTTAGTCGACAACTCATGGTAATGCTCTGCAAATGAATAAAACATGTTGTGGTTCTCAATGAAGGTATATCTAGTTCTTTATTACCTTGTGATATGTTCTATTTAGCTCTGTAGTGTAAGTCATGGAAATGCTCCACAAACCTTGTATGCTCAACTGAATGTTGATTGCTCTGTTATGTGAAAGCTGGTGATCTTCTGATAGCAATAATTCTCTGCAGATGAATCCAAATCTCATGAAATCTAAATATGATGTATATGACATAGTGTAGAACCTAAATCCTACTCTACAAGATATGAAATGAAGATGTGGTAAAATGTGGTGGAAAATGTTGAAACTACAACTGAAATGCAAGAAAAGAAAAGAAAGCAAATATTTTTGGTTGATGCAAGATTGCTCTTCAACCTGGTATGCTCTTACATCAATAAGTTAGTGCTGCAACAATAATCCACCATAGAGAGCTTTAGAGAATAATAGAGAGCATGAGAGAGAAGAAGAAAGAGTACAAGAGTGTCTAGATTGCTTAGAGAACTTATAGATAGCTTAAAAATGTTAAAATGAATAAACAAACTTTTCTCTTATATGCATTCCCTCTCAAACAATGAATAAAAACAAATGGGGCAAACATGACGAACCACTTAAGATGTCTTAAGTTGACATACCTTTAAATTAGGTTAGGGCTAAATAAGAGACTAGGGTGCTTGGGTACACTTGTCCTTTTATTATCAAGATCAAGAATTAATCATTTAATGATCAAAAGGTGTTAAAATAGGTCCTGATTAACAACTGTAAACATTTTACATCCACCTAGGGGCTAAACTAGGTGTAAAATGCTTGTGTACACATTTTACTGGATGAAATTTATCCCCCACTTTAGCATGGATACGAACTTATGTTTGAAATCACACTAAAGTATGGAGAAGACAAATTTGAAACACAACAAACATAGAAGTCATAGAATTTCACCAAAATTGAGGCGTGATCAAGCCCCCATGTTTAGGATTCTAGGAGTCTATGATGATTGGTATACACATTAAAACACAAGGCATAATTCACTCAAACATGAAGTGCTTTAGAGAACATGAGATAAGACAAGACATACATGAGGCATACACTTGAGAACTCACAATGGATACACACAATACACAAGGTATACATGCTTGACATGAAACATACACATAAGGTACAAAGTATACATAGAATACACATGAAACACACATGGAATACACACAAAAACACTCAAGGATAATACATAAGGAACACATAGAGATAATATATGAGAGGCATGCGTGAGATGTGAAGAACATATAGAGAATAAGAATGTATGAGAAGAATACATGCATCAAACATCAACCAAAAAAAGCACATAATGGAAGACCTTCAGTAAACATGACAAAAGAGACCTCAATCTAAAGGATTGTCTTAATTACCATGCTTCATTCCCCAAGATTCAATAAGAATAATGTGAAGGGTTTAGTTATAAATGAGAAGAACAAGAGGGGTACAAACACATCATACACATATTCTATCTAAAGAGAGACACTTCCACTCAAGGGAGTACACAAGCTACCTCCCACAAGAGGATTTACATGAAGCATTGAAGAATAAGAAGGTGAAGCAACCTTACTACCAAACTATAGTTGATGGCACAACCCTTCTCCCAAACATGCAAGGGAAGTCTTGTAGAATAAGAAGGAGAAGTGACCTTACTACCAAACTCTAGTTGGTGATGCAAACCTTCTCCCAAACATGCAAGGAGCTTCAACTTAGGAGAACAAGATAGACTCAAGATCTTGTTTCCAAACTTGCCATAATTCTTTTCAAGAGAGTAGATTAACAAAGATAATCAACAAGTGTTTAGATAGAAAGATGAGAGTAAGGTTCATATCACGATATATGTCCCCACCTTAAAGTGATTGCTAACTCCATCAAGGAGCAATTACCTTTAAGGTAGAGTGAGAAAGAAATATAAGACAAGCATGAAATCTTTTTAAACACATGTGCCCAAATTATATGTGTTCTCGAAAGCTACATAGTGAGAAGGGATTTTCCCCAAGCTGAGAAAACCAAGGTGATGCTGATAGGCATGATACACAATGGCTTGTGTAGTCATGGTATGACACAGAGCATTGCAAAAAGGTGCCACATACATAAAACATCATAACTTATGAAGATGACAGAGGAAAGATCACATGAAAGTAGAGTACACATAAATTAAATCAACATGAAAGAAAAATAAGGAAATTTCAAATTATGACATATAGAAGAATGTAGATACACATAGAGGAATGACACAACAAGTTCTTTCTCCTTGTACCATTGTGCTAACAAGGGTGCCAAGGGAGAACTAAACATCAATAAAGCATCACAATAAGGGGATAACAATACATACAAGAATAACAAAAAGGAGAGGGAGGGACCACAATTGTGAGTCAGCCTATAACAAATCATCCTCCCCCAACTTAATTATTATAAAATTGATGGAGTACAAGGTTCTCTATGGACTACATCAAGTGTGGTGAGGAGTGCTAGAGCCAAACCTTGTTCGAAGTTGTTGAATTTTGTCACTCGAGACTTGACATTCCTTAGTGGAATGGCCAAGTGCTTGATGATATGCACAATAATGAGGTGATGAATGATTATTTTGTGTAATATTTTTGTGTGGTAGAGTAGGAAGAGTGATTAGGTGGTCTTTGAGTAGACTCGGTAATATACACACTTGTTGAAATAGAAGTGAAGATATAAGTGGAATAGGAAGCAATTCTTTTTGTTGTGAACATGGTGGAGAGAATGCAAGAGAAGGTCAGAAACCTAAACCTACTTTAAACAAGTGTGGTGTTGGTTCCATAGGTTCCTTAATCCCTTGTTCTTTGCATCCTAACCCATTTTCATCGTATCCTTGTTTCGAAACAATTTTGTTGAAGGAAGAGGAGAGTTCATATGACTATCTTTGTTGACAAAAGAAGTAAAAGGATCATACATTTGGTCATGGTGAGAAGGGTCAATCTTTGTTTCAAAAATCCCATGGGGGTTAAAATTTAAAGAGACCTCATCACTACCAAGACATGTATTAGAATTAAATGATACTTTATCACAAATAGCCAACATTTCTGTAGAAGAAGGTGGATCTTAATCAATTTTAAAGGTTCCATCATCATTAATCTTGAGTTTAAGATTTGTAGGAGTAGAAAATTGTGTTGAAGAAATTTCATTAATCTTCAAGATTTTTGGGTGTGAGAGTGAGACTTTATATTCACCCGCAAAGGAGGGTGTAAATTCTAATGAACCCCAATCGTCATCAAAAAATGCATTTGAAGGACTGACACTATCATGGCCCACACTATTTTTAGTAGTGAAGGATAGTGTTAAAGAAGGGATAAAACTACTTAATGGAGTTTGATGTCTCACTTCCATTTGCAAACAATTTTCTAGAATCAGATCAGCTTCATTTGTATGTAGTGTATTTTCAAAGATGAACTTTATTGAACGATGAAGGGTAGATAGGACTACCCCCATGGCATGGATCCATGGCATAACAAGAAGAAGATTGTATGAAAGAGAATTAGGCATGACATGGATAAGGGTAGGCAATGTCATAGGTCTAGCCTAAATATATAAAGTGATTGTACCTAGTCTCTGTTTACCAACATTATCAAAGCCATGAATGTTGAGTTTATCTGGTTTAATGAGAGATGTATCAACATTGAGCTTATGTAACAAGTCTATTCCAAAAACATTTTGACCTGATCTACCATCAATCAAAGTGTGTCTTACCCTCATTTTACCAATGATAACAAATATCATAAGAGGCTCATATTGGTTTTGCACCTCTATGGGAGGTAATTCATGTTGTTGAAATGATATATTTGATGTTGTCACATGCATGCAACTAAACAGAGATGCTACATCATTTGGTCTAACAAAAGGTGGAACAACTACCTTTAGTAGATCCTCATGAAGTATTTTGTGGTATGTAGGCAATGTTTGTGTTAAATCCCATAGGGAGATCTTAGCCAAAGTAGCATGGATCTTCTTGAAAAGATCATATTCTTTAATAATATGTTGAGGAAGATGAGGTTCTTGAGGTAGGATAGGTTGAGAAGGTGGAAGAGAAATGGGCACACTCAATGCATGCTTACTCAAAGCTTGTTATTATGGGTGTTGTATGTGTGAGTAACTACATTATTATGAGATTTCTGTGACACATTTTGAACACCTTGATTTCTATGAGTAATGTTCTATGCATAATTAAGAATGTAACTCGGGGGTTGAGGTGGTGTTCGAGCACCTTGAACCGTAATCACCAGTTGGTGTAGTCATGGATGGAGGGTCCTAAGAAGGGACTATCCAACCATGCAGCTAGAGTAAACACAATGGAAACAACATAATAAAAAATGCAATGGAAGATTTATATGCTTAATATATCAAATAATTACAATGCTTATATGCCAGTAACATGCTGGCTATAATCTAAGGGCTCACAAACCTGCTCTTTGGGTTACAAGATACATGAAAGATATGGCAATGCAGTGCCTCTAGAAGGAAACTATCTATCTATTCTATCATATCAACTAACTTCTAACTTAACTACCTTCATAATTCATCTCATATATATATATATATATATATATATACATATATATATATATATCATTCTCTAGCTCAAATAATCCTCTGCATCAACCTTAAGAGATCTCAAACTCCAATGCAAGATGAAACATGTAGAAAACATGTAGGTCAGCCTACAACTCTTGGTAATGCTCCACAAATGAATGAAACTTGATGTGGTTCTCAACAAAGGTCTATCTGGTCCCATATTACCTTGTATGATGTTACTTTTGGCTCTGCAAGTCACAGAAATTCTCTATAAACCTTGTGTGCTTGTGTTGACTGATGAATGCTCTATTCTATGAAAGTTGATGATTTTCTGATAGCGATAACTTTCCACAAACAAGTACAAATATCATAAAAACCTCCTGCATTAGACACCCAAGGTTGTTGAAAAAGTGAGTCCCTCACTCTATTTGGGCTAGAGGAAAACCAAGGTGGTCTACCTTAGCTTGAGAAATTCATGATGAATCTTCTCACAGTCTTCCTTTCCACTTATCCAAATACTCTATATATTGTTTTCCTCTGGTGCTACATCTGATTCTACTATCCAAAATCTTTTCTATCTACTCTGGTTGTTGCTATGGTAACGGATCCTTTAATCCATCTTCAATGTTGTCACTTGATTCTCCCTCATGATACTGATATAGATGTACAATGTTGAATATAGGTGATATACCAAATATCTCTAGTTGATCCACTTCATACGCATTTCCATAATCAAAACTTCCTAAGAATATTACATGGTCCAAACTTCCTCATCTTCAGCTTGTTGTATGTCCCTATTGGAAATCTCTCCTTCCAAAGATATGCCATAACTTCTTCTCTAACTAAAAATTCCTTATGTCTCCTCTTCTCATTTGCCTGTTCCTTATACCTGCTATTCATCTCCTCCAAATGCTTCCTAACTTGATTATGTACCATCTCCATATTTCCTGCAAATTCTTCTACCTCTACAATCCTTTTGTTATCCATACTAATGTTTCTTATCTCTGCTACTCCTCTAGGTTGTATTCCTATCACAACTTCAAATGGTGTCTTCCTTGTACTTCTATTCATTGAATTATTGTATGCAAACTCTTCTTGAGGTAGAATTAGATCCAAATTCCCTACTTTATCTCATACTAAACATCTCAACAAGTTTCCCAAACTCCTATTTACCACTTCAGTTTGTCCATCTATCTGTGGGTGAAATGTTGAACTAAACTTTAGGTCTGTCTTCATCTTCTTCCACAATGTCCTCCAAAAATATCCAATGAATCTTGTATCCATATCTAAAACTATACTCTTAGGTAATACATGCAATCTCACAATCTCCTTGAAAAATAGGTCAGTAGCATGCAATGCATCATTTGTCTTCTTACAAGGAATTAAATGTGCCATCTTTGAAAAATTGTCTACTAATACAAATATAGAATCATAACCCCTATGTGTTCTTGGCAAACCTAAAATGAAATCCATGCTTATATCTTCCCAAGGTCTCTCTGGTACTGTCAAAGATTTGTACAATCTAGTATTCTGACTACCCCCTTTTGCAACTTGACATACTCTGCAACTCTAAACAAATTTCCTTACATCCTTATATATCTGAGGCCAAAAATAATGTTCACTTAGCAAATCTACTATCTTGTCAATCACAAAATTTCCTACCAATTTACCACTATGTTTCTCCTTGATCAAATTATCTCTCATTAAACTCCTAGGTATTTTTGTGTGGTTACACAACACACCCCATTTTGACTTGACAAAATAGGCACCCAACTTTTTGCTTGGCCTGGCTTGTGTTTTCCTATTTTTCGGCGATCTGGTAAAAGTAAGTCATACAGGTGATCCTGCATAAGGGAGCTGGGTAAGTCATGATGAGGTTAGTTTGTCAAAGTTAATAGTTCATGTTAAAAACCTCATGGTTGAAAAGAGTACAAAATTTCATGCAGGTTTGCCTTTTGGATCACCCTGATATTCCTTAGGGAACGAAAGTTATTGCAAGTCAAAGTTCTAGTCAAACTTGATATTCTGAGAAAGGGGTCATATTACAAATATCAATCATCTTATGAAAGATCACCCCGATCCAATTTTATCACCTGATAAATCATTTGGTCCGATCCTCTGGATGTCAATTTTACATGATAGTGGTATTTACCCGTCAAGCAGCTTCATATATTTTGCGGGGTTCATATTTCATATATCACCCGATATTCCTAATATCACCCAATATTTTGAATATCACCCTATCTTTCAAATATCACCCTATCACAAAATATCACCATAGAG
This sequence comes from Cunninghamia lanceolata, assembly GCA_027924645.1. Taxonomy (NCBI): domain Eukaryota; kingdom Viridiplantae; phylum Streptophyta; class Pinopsida; order Cupressales; family Cupressaceae; genus Cunninghamia; species Cunninghamia lanceolata. Next base: position 2,193,055 of record BSBN01000165.1, on the reverse strand, counting down.
CCAATATGCTGATGATGTCATCCAATCCCGATGAATAAAGAAAATAACCTGGCAATGACATCATCATTCTTTTTACCTCACGGAGGTATATTTCTAGGAATCACCCTTTTTCCATAACATGACGGTGATGTCATCCTAATCTTTCGAAAGGGGGTCATTTTACTCTTGAGGGGTGATATTCCAAATATCACCTGATATCTTAAACGTCACCTAATCTCTTCGACATCAGTTTCCCTACTCAAGGCGGAAGGTCATATTACACAGAGGGGATCACATTCTGAATATCACCTGATATTCTGAAGATCACCCCCTCATCTTGCCCCATGACATTAAATGCACATAAATGCAGTAGGTGGATTCCAGCTAATTGCGAACGTGATCTAAACACCTAGCAACATCCATAGATTTCTGGTAGAAAATCAATGGTTATGATCAAATTTGCCCTACTTTGCCCTAAGTTTGCCCTAATAATGAGGATAAAAGCAAGTCTACAAGGTTATTTTCATTTTACCTTTCGATAAAATGAGAATTTACAGAGCACAGGACGTTCAAACCCTAGTACGAGCTACCTGCGGACGCAAACAGCCTACAGTAGAATAGAACATGTGATCATCACCACCATTTGAGCCCTTTTCATAATCATCAACTTAATTCAGGAGATAAGCATTATTAGGTAAGTAGTTAAAGCCCTCCTGTTGTTATTTTATGCATGGCCAAGTAGTATATTTTTCATATGGTTTAGCTCTATAAGTATGCATATCATGGTGAAATAAAGGTTACTGAAGGTAGTATGCATGATGCCATAAAGTAAAATGTTGTATATGAAGGCAAGTGGTTATTGTTGTAAGACCAGTTGTGTTTATTGCAAGAATCCATGGCAGACATCAGGAAGAATAGGTTCGATGCAGAATTTCTCAAACCTATGTTTGCTCAACCAGAAGAGGTGCAGTTCAAGTTTGGCGTCATCGAAGATACTCACCAAGGAAACATAGATTTAGCGGCATGGTCAGCCAAAATGGGTGAAGATAGAGATAGTTCCATACTGGATAATATTTTTGTATCAGGAATGTGGTATGCGGCTAGATTTCCCTACACCATGGAAACTCCAGAATTGATAATTGAGTGTGCCAAAAACTATAACCCTAAGAGAAGGAGGGTAGAAAAGCACAGAAGGGTGTATGCAGACCTATCTATCAAAGGAATTACATCTACATTCAACCTTCCAGTTGGGAAAAAGGTAGTTGGTATGGATCTGAAGAAACTGGAAGTTGAATATAACAACAGGAAGAATGCAAGAAAGAGGATGTATTAATGGAGGGCAAAGAATAGTCCTCACATTGCCGCTGCTAAATTACCAGTGCACCTATGCAAGTTTGACTCTGATGATGAATATCAATATATGATTGCCCTGCTCATCAGAATGACAGGCCAGCCTAATGCTGGAAGTTTCAAAGACTGGATGTACAGAGTTATCATAATGTGCATCTACACAGAAAATAGGCCACTATGGGCTAAGATCATCAGTGATGCCGTAGATGAACAATTATTGAACCTAGGGGGCCTAGACTGTTCATTTCATATGACCTCATATATCGTATATTCATGTGCATATAAGGGTACATTTGATGCACTCACTACAGTTGGAAAGATTGGTGGTAGTTTGAATGATGCCCATATATGGGATCATTATCCTTAGTTGCAGAAAGCACACTATCTCCATGATTACAAACTAGTAAATGATGCATTTTCTATGCATCTGGTTAGGACAATGGAAGAAGATAGAACTAAAAGATTGAGCATGGAGGCTCAAGAAATGATATATAGACATGGTGCCTAGTTCATCCAGTTTGCCACATTCTCCTACATAAGAGTAGAAGGTTTTGAGGGACAACCCTTAATGTTACCCAGGTACCCTACTGATGGGGTAGTCCTGAAGGAGTTTCTAAGATAGGTGTCAACAATACTAGATGCATACAAGGCAAGTAACAAGATTCCTCCATTTTTGTTTCCAATAACTATTGGGTGGTATATCTGCCCTAATTCAAAAAATATAAAGAAGGCCATAGCAGATCTAAACATGATGAATTTACAGCCATTCCCACTAGCCAGATCTTATGACCCCTATGGGAGGATGCAGAAGATCATAGGGAAGCCCATCCATCAGAAGCACTTGGAAAATTTATGGATAGACTATGAGGATGAAGCAGAGGTTAGAAGAAGAAAATATCAAAGGCTCACCCTCAATCAGATGAAGACATTTGATTGTATTCCAGTGCCTATACAATTGAAGAAGGACGATGGTAGATTGTTATCAAATGAATATGAAGAAAAGAAGGTGTATAATGACACCATCTCAGTCCCTGACCTAGCACATCTTGAAGATATTTCATTGGATAGGTTTATAGGCGGGGTGCTGCAACTAACCCAAGCATGGGTAGATGCACAAATAAATATACTAAAGAAAAGGGGATGGCCATCACAGTAGAAAATAAGAAGAAAAGCCAAGAAATTCCTGATGAGGAATATCATGACTTTCTTGGAGAGAAAAGAAAATCTAATGGAGAAAGGCTGCCACCCAAAAACCAAGGAAAAGGACCTCCCAGTAAGAAGAAGAAAACTGAAGATACACCTAAGGGAGTAATAATTGAAAGAATAGATATACCAGTTGAGGAAGCATCTACATCCAGATAGGCATGAACCTCATCAGCTCCACGTCTAGAGGATAAGCAAAAGACAAAAAAGATCCTGAGGTCAGCTGTGAACACTGCAGAAATACAAGATGTAGGCCAATCTTTAAGGCAACATGGAGGAGAAGATATCCTGACTGGGGAAGAGCTAGTGACTAAAGAGCCTGCAGAAGATGACCCCTTGATGGTCGCCAGGAAAAGGAAGGCACCCCTAATGGCATCCACCCCTAAGAAACCAAGAACACATATGAGGGGTGAAATTAGACATGACCCTATGATGTTAAGGGGAGCAGGTAGTGAAGTGTTTAGGAAAGAATTGAAGCATGAAATACCACTTCCTATCATCATATAGTTTAAAACTAAGAAAGTTGAAGAGCAAAAAAGAGAGACCACTAGAGCAAATCAAGGCGGTCCTGTCTCATTGGAGGAGACTGCTGACTTATCAGATGATGCAGTGGTAGAAGATGCAGCTTCTCAAAAAATAGAGGCCCTTGCTTCAAATACTCGCATGACTCCACAAGGAACACCATCCTCACAGAGGGTGATATTAGAAGAGTGGAAGCAGGTGGAGCAAGAAAAAGAAGATAGTCCAGAGAGGGCAGCCCAACAGATAGGGCTTGATGAGTTAGATCATCAAGTGGCCAGCCCTGCAGTAATTGACCTAACACACAGGGAGGATGACAGTCTTGAACATCAAGCAGCTACACCTGATAAGATAGAATATGTTGAGACAACCAAGGTGGCAGAGACAAAAGGTAATACTCCAGATATGGGACAACAACAACCAGATATATCTGATGAGTGCAAAATAGTGGAAGTCCAGCAGAAAGGTGGGGAAGATAAAGATACATCAGCTAATGATGCTCCCTAGACAAAAGAAATATCAGGTCATGATGACCTAAAGACTCAGGAGGTAGATCCAGCAGGCACAAATTAGAATGTGATACAAGATTAGGTTAATGTACCTAGGTCAGATACAATGGTATATGCAGATACGAATGTGCCTCAGGAGGAGGAGATTACTAAGATGGATGAAACAAAAGAGGATGCACCACATGATCCTCCACTGCAAGAAGAGATTCCTCAGGAGGAAGTAGAACAAGATCACCCTCATGAAGATTATCATGAGGAAGAAATGAGGAAGTCACCCTCTCCATCGAGAATAGATGTAGATACAAGAGATTAGAATGGACATGATGATGATGATTAACAACAAGGATCCAAAGATCAAATACCTCAATGGCTTGAGAAAGAGATAGGTACGGAACCTAGTTTTGAAATTCAAGATTTTGATGTTTCAACATTAGTCTCAGAAACCATTATGAAGCCAAAGAGGAAGGCGAGATTAACCTTGGCCATTAGAAGAGATCCTGCTACAGGCAGAAGGACCACTCAGGTAGCACTTCCTACAGTTGAAAAAGAGAAAGGCAAGATCACCCTGGAAGAATTCTAGATTACAATAGTGGACTTGGGGTTTGCCAATGAAGACCAACAGGGTCAGGAAGGAAAAGATATAATTGATTCTTTGACCTAAAGGGTGAAGAAGGAAAAGGAGAAGAATAAGCAGCATAAAGAGCACATTGCTCAGCTGCATTCATACATACAAGGGTTAATTAACCTTGATAATATAGTATCAGATTAGGCAGTCCCATTGACTGCGATTTCTCAGGAGGAGGTCAATAAGTTGGACTTCATGAAACATGAATCAGTGATTATGAGAAAGTGGATGTAATCTACACTCAAAGGTGCTCAAGAAGTAGTGAAGGCCTCTTTACAGAGGTGGAATTCTTTGGGTATCTCAAGGAGAAAAGTTGATAAACTACAAACTGAGGCCAGGAGAAGGTCATTCCAGTTGGAGAAAGCTTTGAGTGCTTTGAATGAAATAATGAGGATAAATCCTCAGGTCCTAATAAATCATCAAGTGCTAGATAATAACACTGCCATGTTGGTAGCTATTTGGAATAAAGACATTAGGTTTGAAAATGATGTATTAAAGAGATGAAATAACAAATTAAAGGATATCAGTATGAAGTTGCATGACATGATGTCATTTGAAGCAGAAATCCTGGAGGCTTTAGAGGGAAAAGTAGAAGGAAATATTGAGAATCAAGACGTAGACTTTGCTATAAAAGCTCTGCATAATAGCTTCCAGCTGATGGCTGATGACCCTCTTAACTACTTGACAGAAGAAGCAATGAACAAGATCATGAGGATCAAGGTCAAAGTGGAGAACTACAATGAAACATTGAGCAGCAAGAAAAATAAATTGGAAACCATCAGGGACAAGTTCCAAGTGCATAAGCATGCCATCAACAAAGCTAAAACTCAGGATGGTGGAGAAATTGAAAGAATAGTGGGAATATATGAAGGTATCAGGACAACCATGTAGGTCCATATACAGGGTGACATTCATCAGGATGATGAAGACATGAAAAGCGATGATCATGATGATCATGAAGATGAAGAAGAAGAACCTGATGAGTAGATGAAGATGCACTATAAAGGGAATATCTGCATCAGGTACTTAGCAAGAAATAAGCTACCTAGATGGTTGCCAGCTGGCAACCTGTGCCATGAGATACATTTGACTAAGTCAAAGGAAAATATGCACCATAAATCCTAATTGATAAATCTTGATCATAGATCATGTGTAACTGCTCCCTCACCTTGTTCTATAAAAGGTGCAGGGATGCCTTGTTTTAAACATTCAAAGCTTAATTAAAATTTGCTTGCTGAAATACTCAAGGCCTATTTCAAAGTTATTGTAGGCATACATATTTTAGCATACTTAATGAAAGAGAAGACCTGCTTGATTACAAATCATCATAAATTCTGAGTAATCTATGTCTGAATTCTTGATATATGCTTTGATTTTCTGCGTCCCTTGGAGTGCTCATCAGTCTGCATATATTGTTTTCATTCCTCATCCTTTGAAGTTTGCATCATCTGTATCTAGCTGTGGAACATCCTGGTGAAAATATGGTTTGATTTCTTCCTTCTCATGACTGTATCAAGTGTGTATGTGGCTCAATACTGAAGATTCATCATAATTTGAAGTATTTGTTTACATTCTTTTAATTTCAGAACATTTCACTATCACAATTGCAAATAATAGATAATCAAAAGAAAAATACATGAAATATGCAGACATCTTGTAGATACTTAAAGATTTAAAGCATATTTGAAGTTAAAGCATGTACAATTGACAAATATCATGCAAAGATTTGAAAGTAAACACACTATTTGTGGAAATATCCTATGTAGATAACCTTCTGTGTAGCATCTTTACAAAAACAAACTCTTGCTGATGAACAAACGTAAGGCCCCTGAATGGAAAATAGCAACACACATCAACTACTGAGTAACACCAGTTGATTAAGAACTATTCCATGGAGACTTGGGATCATGAATTATTTGAATTCGTCATATCTTTCAAGATGAGTAAAGGTTGATGTGTAACTTTTATTCTATGTTTTGTTTATGACTAACATCATGATCAACATAAATTGGCACTAGAAGGAGGGCTGAAACTAGAAGATCATCATCAGTAAGTCAAATTTGATGATGTAGACCATGAGGTAACACTGAAATACCTCCAGATTTCAAATAATACGCAAAGATTTGCTATCTTAAGCTTGTACATGCTAATCATTTGTGAAGTTTTTAAAATTAATCATAAATATCGCAAGCTTTATAGTAAATCATCATGAATTTGCAAAGATCCATCCTATTTTAGGAAAATGTGTCAAAGCTTTGAGTTAATTTGCCTTAGAAACCTGATATCCAGTTACAAGAGTCACCGGACCTTAGTATCACCTCATATTTGCGTGGTTTATGAAAATATCATGTCAATATCTAGTCAGTTACCATTTTTGACTATAAATATTGGCCTTGCTGGTAAATTCTGACCGATCTTTACAATTAGTTGATTTTGCTTAAAACTAAGAAACTCTAGCTCACAGGATAAATACTAGGTCCCGATCCACCAGAATATTTGAAGAATTACCTTTCAGAGGATTCAGACACAAGACTGTAGATATCCATCATACTTCTGGTTCTAGTGCTTGAAGAGCATCACCAGAGCATCCTCCTGTAACTCCTATTGGTTTACAATCACCTATAGGATCACCTGTTACACCTCTGGTTCAACCTCAACTAGTCATACCTCAGGCTCAACCTCCTCTGGTGGCAATGTCTTTCTTTGCAACGGAATCACCGTTAACTTTCTTGGCATATCATCCTTTGCCAAAGAATTCAGATAAACTTTGTCCAAAGTATCATCCATATCAAGATGCGGATGACCATATCAAAACTTTCAAAGAAGCCTGTTGTAGAGCCAGAATAGAGCATCAGGACATTGTATGTCGATTATTTCCTTTTTCCTTAGAGGAAGAAGCCTATAATTGGTATATTAGCCTTGGTTAGGGTTCAGTCGGATCATGGGCTGTCCTAGAGAAAGCTTTCACTAATAGGTTCAAAATACCAATAGATCCTTCAATGAACTATCACCTATTTGCCACATTTAAATGGTTTGAAGGAGAACCTATTGCCAACTTCAACACTAGCTTCCAGAAAATGCTATCCAAGTTAGTCGCCCCATATGTTGTAGCAGATGCAACTGCTAGGAGCATTTATTATTCATCCCTGGATCCTTTAATGTCCATGTTCATGAGGAGAGCACATCCTGAAATCACAACATTAACAAGAGCTTTCCAAGAAGCTATCAAAGTCAGCCAGCAACTAGTTCCTGCTCCCACACCAAACATAACATTTCCCACACTTCCTGGTTATCCAGGATATCCTGCTCAACCACAACATAATGGAGCCTTGATGCCTCCAGCTATCATGCCAAATCCTTTATAAATACCTCCACTGAGCATTATGCCACCTCCAAATGGAAATGGCTAGATGATGCAGTATCCAGGCCAAGTACAAGCACCCTAGGTTGTAGATCAGTCTGCTAATAATCAAAGCAATGGATCTTCCTTTTTCAAACCCCTGACAAAAAATGTAGTGGCTAAGGTCCAGGAAGAAAAAGAAGAGATCAAGGAAATATCAGCTCAGTTAAGAAAACTTACAACTGAGATCACTCACTTGAGGAGTCAAAACTTCTACTCCCAGCCTAACCAGAATGGAGGCTATAACAATGATAGACCAAATTATCCTGATAGGGGGTACAACAACAATAATTATAACAATAATGGCAATAACAATCCTCAGAGACAGCCAAGAGTGTGGAACACTAGGCCAAACAATGGTTCCTTGTCATCACCCCTAGACAATTTGCCTCCTGGTGAACCCAAGCAGACTACCAGAGTCAATCTTGCAGAAGCAGCCCTCACTAACTGGTGTAGAATTCATAACACCAATGCACATGTAGAGTTAGACTGTCCTCAATTCAGAATCGCTGCTAGCTTTTTCCAGACTGAAGTGTCCAATACTTCAGGAAATCAACCTCAGGTAGAGGGAAATGAACTTGTTCCTTGTGAATATGATTCTGCATTAGTGCTAGAGAGTTACACTCATCATCCTTATCAGCAAATAGTACCTGCTCACCAAGATTACACCCTGGCATGTGAGGAATCAACCATGAAATTTGAGTCAAATTATGTTTTCCCTTTTGAGGATGAAAATGAGCCTTCAAATGAACATGAGGAGATACATGCCTACCAACAGTAATATCTGGGTAAGCATAACTATAACCTGAGAAGTAATTCCAATAGACCTACTGGTCCATTGACCTCTTCCTTGCCTCCGAACAATTTTAATACACCTCTAGATCCCAAGGCAAGTAATAACCCTAGTTTTACCAAGGTGAATGCTCAGTATTTAACACCCCAGAATAATGTGCCAAAAATTGCCAGTCTACCTCACAAATTTGACAAATTAGTAATGTATCTCACTGATGAGATGAAGAAGATCAAAATCAGTCTATCTTTTTCAGAGTTACTCAAAACTCTTGCCATCAAGAAGGCATTTATGAAATCACTAGATGATCCTACTCCCAAAGAGAATAATCATTCCCCAGGTCAGTCTAATAGCAAAGATTATGCTGTTAGAGACAATAATGTTAAACATAAGATGCTAGGTATTGTTCAAGCTACAAAGACCTCCCACATGCCCTTGTATAGAGATAAAAGTTAATCACCTCCGTTCCTCTTGACTATATGGATGTTCAGCAAAAACTTGTACAACTGTTTGGTAGACTTAGGAGCATCTACTAATGTGATGCCCTTGTCTATATGCAATGCTTTAGGGCTGCATCCTACTAAATCCTTAAAGAAGGTGACACAACTAGACAAAACAGAAGTAAGTGTGGTAGGGGAGTTAATGCACATTAACATGCAGCTCACATCTGATCCTAGAATCCAATATTATATTGACATTCAGGTAGTTGATATACCTGATACTTATGGGATGCCACTTAGCAGAGACTGGTCTAAAACTCTCAACAGATATATGTCCATAGACTTCAGCCATATGTGGTTACCCTGGAAGGGGACACCAAACCAGATAAGAATAGACACTGAACCTAGAATGAAGCACATGATCACTAAATATAACAAAACAAATGAGATCATGTATGTGGATGTAGAACCTGGAGTTTACTCCATCAGGCCACGGACTGTCAGGATAGAAGAAATCCTGATGTATGATGTTCATCATCATCATGATGATCCTCAGGATGACAAAATAGTTATAGAACCTAATAGTAACCCTGAGAATGAAAATGAGGTAGATCACTTCAATAATTTTGAAAAGCATTTATCTAAAGAGATAAGGTGATGTCAGTTGTTAGAAATACCTATTAATGATATTCAAATGGATGTTTGGTGTAGGTTGCATAATGAATCACATTCTGAGAAGACCTGTGAAGCATGCATAGATATGCTGGGACTAGAACAAGTGTGTAGTGATGCATCAACATCATCATCATCATCCTCAGAGGTAAGTTCTTCAGATACTGATAATGATAGTGATGCTAATTATTGTGTATTTCCTGCAGCAACAGGAGAAGCTATACAATAGGATGAGTATCGTGTTCAGATGACAGAAGAGATGCTGGTATGTGACTAGAATAATGTTACAAGCAAAAACAAAATTACTCCAGGGAGTGATTGTCTTCTAGAATCAAATTGTGAGTCATCTAATGAGGATGGAAGCAATAATCTGTCTAAATTTGAAGAGTTCTTAGCAACAGAAATCTAGAAAATGACACAATAGTAGAAGTCTCCACAAGATACCTTGATTGAAGGCTGGTGTAGGTTACATGAAGCACCTCACTCAAAGACTACTTGCTCCTTGTGTTTGCACCTTCTGAAGAGACAGACACTACCTAGTTCAGAGGAGTTACCCTCTATTGATAAGGGAAAAGAAGAACCCTCAGCTTCACAGAAGATAGAAATGATGAAGTCTGAAAAAGTTGAGAAACCAAAGATGAAATGGCTATCAAGTGGTGTAGCTACCAGAGCTACAAAGAAAATAGAAGGCTCAGGTAGGCCTTTAGCTGAAGATTAGCCATGGATCCTTAGATTTGATGGATCCAAGTCCAAACAAGGAGCGGGAGTAGGGATAGATCTCATTGATCCATCAAGAAAATCCTACTTGGCAGCATACAGACTACAATTCTCATGCACTAACAATGTAACAGAGTATGAGGCTCTGATTCATGGGATACTGTTTGCCCTTAAGAAGAAAGTAAAAATTTTGCATGTCTATGGGGACTCAAAATTAGTAGTGAGACAGGTAAGAAGAATTTACTCCTATAACTATAAAAAACTATCTAATTATAGACACAGAGTGTGGGACCTAATAGAATCCTTTGATGCATTCAATATCACCCACATACCCAAAGTATAGAACCATAGGGCAGATGCTCTAGCCCAGGTTGCCAGTACATTGGAGCCACTATCTATTTTAGGACTAAAAATATTTTTAGTAGTATTGGCATCAGTACATTCTGTGCCAGACAATGTTACCAACCTCCAGGTATTTGATGATGATAAGCATATCGTAGATTTCATCTCCAACAAAGATATATTTGATACTTAGATCATAGATGAGAACAGTGTAGAGGATCATGTATGGGAAGAGCAAAAAATCTTAGAGTTACCTAGCAATAAGATTCCAAAAGGAATGATTGAATTAGAGAGAGCATTTGACCTAGACAACATGTTGAAGCAGAAAGATCTTCCAAAAGCTGATGCAGGACAATATTCTTAGGTTAACATTGGACTGAATGATGAAAAGAAGAATGTCCTGATAGGAAAAGTTTGCACAGAAGAAGAATTAGAAGGAATCACCTAGGCTCTCAAGGATTACATCCATGTCATTGCCTGGACTTATGATGAGCTAAAAATGTATGACACATCAGTCATCACACACACCATACCCCTCAATCCAGATGCCAAACCTTTCAGACAGAAGCAAAGACCTATCAATGCATTACTTGAACCTATTATTTTTTAGGAGTTTAAGAAATTGCTGAATGCCAGGATCATCTTTCCTATGAGGCACTCCACTTGAGTAGCAAATCTGGTTCCAGTGAGGAAGAAAAATGGTGACATCAGACTATGTGTGGACTTCAGGAACTTGAACAGAGCATCTGAGAAGGATAATTATCCTTTGCCTTTCTTAGATGAGGTCCTGCAGATTGTGAATGGTGCCAAAATGATGTCATTCCTAGATGGTTTTTCAGGCTATAACCAGGTAATGGTGGATAAAATTGACAGATTGAAAACTGCCTTCACCACAAAGTGGGGGATATTTGCCTATAGGAGGATGCCATTTGGGTGAATCAATGCTGGAGCAACATTCCAGTGAGCAATGGACATAGCCTTCAGAGGCTTAATAGGAAAATGTATAGTCATATACATGGATGACTTAATAGTGTTCTCTAAAGATAGAGGAAACCATGTAGAAGATCTTAGAAATGTGCTTAAAAAATGTGAGTAGTATGGGATATCCCTAAACCCCAAGCAATGTATATTTGAGGTAACAACAGGAAAATTACTGGGCCACCTGATAACTGAAAATAGAATTATCATTGATCTTGACAGGGTGGAGTCCATCATGAAAATATAGCTTCTTGGAAGCAAAAAGGAGCTTAAGTCTTACTTTGGTAAGATTAATTTTGTTAGGAAGTTTATCACTAGCTTTGCTGAGATTGTTAGACCTTTAAATGCCATGCTCAAGAAGGATGCTAAAATTGAGCGGACACCAGAGGCTAGAACAGCTTTTAAAGACATTAAAAAAGCTATATCTAAAGCTCCAGTTCTGTTCAATCTAGACTATACCAGGGACTTCTATATTTATTAATTTGCTTTAGAGCATACCACTACAATAGTGCTGACATAGAGAAATGAAGAAAAGGAGGAGAAGCTCATAGCCTTCATGAGCTGCCCTTTCAAAGATATAGAATTGAGATATATGGATGTTGAAAGGCAAGCACTTGCTTTGGTTAGAGTAGTAAAGAAGTTCAAGCACTATATATGAGAAGTAAAGTGATTGCTGTGGTGCCTGATGCAGGAATAAAAATGCTCTTAATACAGAGTGAGCTAGGTGAAAAAAGAGCTAAGTGGATCACAGTCCTACAAGAATATGACATGGATATTACACCCATGAAGCTAGTGAGGGGATAGGCTTTAAGCTAGATGATATCAGAGATTGACCCCAATATCATGAGTTAGCAGTATGTAATTAATACAAAGGACAATGGAGAGTGGTACTCAGACATCAGGTACATCTTGATTACTGGAAGATGTCCTCCAAGACTGTAGGCCTCACAAAGGAGCCCTCAAAATAAGGTCACAGAAGTATATGATGAAAGGGGGAGTCATTTTTAAGAAAAATTATGAAGGAATATATCTAAGATGCCTAGAGAGGCCAGAAGTAGATAGAGTGTTATCAGAGCTACATGACAAATTTGGAACAACCCATGGGTCACCCTTGGCCACTACTCACGCTATCCTCAGAGCAGGATACTATTGGCCCACAATTTTCAAGGATATTGTTGAACATATTAAATGTCGTCATGTATGTCAGGTTTCTACTAATAGAGAGAGATATGTTGCTCAACCCTTGTAGCCAGTGATGGAGATGCGCCCATTTGTATAGTGGGGCATCAACTTCATAGGACCAATTAATCCCCCATCATCATCAGGCCACAGGTATGTCTTAATGATTACTGACTATTGTACCAGGTGGACTGAAGCTGTCAGCACCAAGACCTGCAATGCTGAAGATGTCATCAGATTTCTTTAAAGTAATATTGTCACTAGGTATGGAGTTCCCTATGCTCTAGTAAGTGATAATGGCTCTGCTTTTGCTTTAACAAAGATGTCAAGCTAGGCTTTTGATTATGGGATTATACTGAAATTCTCCTCCAACTATTATCCCCAAGGGAACGGATTAGTAGAATCCACCAATAAAAATTTGTTGAATATCATAAAAAAGTTAATAGACAAGAACCCTAGGGAGTAGAATACCCTTCTAAAATATGCCTTATGGGTAGACAGAACTAGGAACAAGGCTGCATTAGGAAACTCACCTTATTGCTTAGTATATGGGGTGGATCCCATCCTCCCTGTGAACCTAAAAATTCCTACACTCCAGTTTGCCCAAGAGTACCTAGGCATAGACAATAAGCAAGAAGTCAGGTTGCTTCAGTTGATGCACCTGGAAGAGAAAAGAAGTCAGGCAATTGATTAGTTTGCCAAACATTAGGCTATTGTTAAACACTGGTTTGACAAAAGAGCCAAGGTTAAAGCCTTAAGGATATCTGATTTAGTCCTAATGTGGGACAAAGCACATGAGAGGAAAGGAGACCATGGTAAGTTTGACAAATTATGGATAGGTCCCTTCCAAATTTTTGAGATATTAGGAGACAACACTTTCAGGCTTAAAAACTTGATAGGTGAGGATATTCCATTACCAGTTAATGGACAGTTCCTTAAACATTATTTCCAAGCCTAAGTAAGCTTCATGACAGTCATGTGTATCATAGTGTGTATTTTTGTATAGTTGTTTGTATAGTTTTGTTTTAGTTTTTGTTTGGTTTGCTTGTTGAGTTTTGTTTTGGTTAGTCAAGATGATGCAGCTCATAATCATAGAGAATAACTAAATTGTTAGGATTCAAGTGATGAGAGCAAATTTATATATAGGTTATGATTTATTCTGAGAAGTACTTGTGATCAGGTCTGTGATATCTTTTCATCAGGGTGCCTTTTCTTGACCAAAGTGATTCTTTCACAATGACTCACCTAACAGCCTTAGGTTTGTTGAACACACAAGTGTAGGTGTTAAGTGAAAAATCTAAAGGGACTCCCTTGCTAGCAATACAATCTCCAACCTAAATCAGCAAGTGACCATACCTTGCACACTGAGCTTACATGATGACATCAGATATATAAAGTATACAAAATATTGAAAAATCCAAAATATAATAAAATTAGGCCATCTAAGTAACTCTACCAGGGCTATAGATGTCTGCTGGTAGTGGGGTTCTACTTAGGGAGATTGTATAGATAACCTTGTCGAGGCTATGGACACCTGCTGGTAGCAAGGCTCTATCTAGGTTGGCTATGAGGGATGACCCCAAACTATCTAGCTTAACATCAGTTACTCAAGTTTTTAACTTGTTTTCAAGATGAGGATAATTAATCATTTGCACACACCTGATCCTTTGTTAGCATTGTTACCATGATGAAAACTTTGTCATACAGAAAGATTATAATGCTTATACTTAGAAAAAGTTAGAATACTATATATGAATATGATCACCTCACTTGAATAATTGGAAATTTGTTTGTTTTCTTTGGTGGCAAGTTGTTGTGTGGTTACACAACATGCCCCATTTTGACTTGACAAAATAGGGACCTAACTTTTTTCTTGGCTTGGCTTGTGTTTTCCTACTTTTCGGTGGTCTAGTAAAAGTAAGTCATGCAGGTGATCCTGCATAAGGGAGCTGGGTAGGTCATGATGAGGTTAGTTTGTCAAAGTTAATAGTTCATGTTAAACACCTCATGGTTGGAAAGAGTACAAAATTTCATGCAGGTTTGCCTTTTGGATCACCCTGATATTCCTTAGGGAACAAAAGTTATTGCAAGTCAAAGTTCTGGTCAAACTTGATATTCTGAGAAAGGGGTCATATTACAAATATCATTCATCTTATGAAAGATCACCCCGATCCAATTTTATCACCTGATAAATCATTTGGTCCAATCCTCCAGACGTCAATTTTACATGATAGTCATATTTACCCATCAAGCAGCTTCATATATTTTGTGGGGGTCATATTTCAAATATCACCTGATATTCCTAATATCACCCAATATTTTGAATGTAACCCTATCTTTTGAATATCACCCTGTCACAAAATATCACCATAGAGCCACTATGCCGATGACATCATCCAATCTCGATGAATAAAGAAAATAACCTGGCGATGACATCATCAATATTTTTACCTTGCGGAGGTATATTTCTAGCGATCACCCTTTTTCCATAACATGAAAATGATGTCATCCCGATCTTTCGAAAGGGGGTCATTTTACTCTTGAGGGGTGATATTCCAAATATCACCCGATATCTTAAACGTCACCTGATCTCTTCGACAGCAGTTTCCCCACTCAAGGCGAAAGGTCATATTACATGGGGGATCACATTCTAAATATCACCTGATATTCTGAATATCACCCAATATTCTAAAGATCACCCCCTCATCTTGCCCCATGACATTAAATGCAAATAAATGCAATAGGTGGATTACAGCTGATTACGAACGCGATCTAAACACCTGGCAACATCCATAGATATCTGGCAGAAAATCAATGGTTAAGATCAAATTTGCCCTACTTTGCCCTAAGTTTGCCCTAATAATGAGGATAAAAGTAAGTCTACAAGGTTATTTTCATTTTACCTTGTGATAAAATGAGAATTTACAAAGCACAGGATGTTCAAACCCTAGTACGAGCTACCTGTAGACGCAAATAGCCTACAGCAGAACAGAACACGTGATCATCACCACCATTTGAGCCCTTTTCATAATCATCAGCTTAATTTAGGAGATAAGTGTTATCAGGTAAGTAGTTAAAGCCCTCCTGTTGTCATTTTCTGCATCGCCAGGTAGTATATTTTTCATATGGTTTAGCTTTGTAAGTATGCATATCATGGTGAAATAAAGGTTAATGAAGGCAATATGCATGATTCCATAAAGTAAAATGCTATTTATGTAGGCAAGTGGTTATTGTTGTAAGACCAGTTGTGTTTATTGCAAGAAGCCATGGCCGATATCAAGAAGAACAGGTCTGATGTAGAATTTCTCAAACCTATGTTTGCTCAACCAGAAGGGGTGTAGTTCAAGTTTGGCGTCATCGGAGATACTCACCAAGGAAACATAGATTTGGTAGCATGGTTAGCCAAAATGGGTGAAGATAGAGATAGTTCCATACTGAATAATATTTTCATATCAGGAATGTGGTATGTGGCTGGATTTCCCTACACCATGGAAACTCCAGAATTGATAATTGAGTGTGCCAAAAACTATAACCCTAAGACAAGGAGGGTAGAAAAACACGGAAGGGTGTATGTAGACTTATCTATCAAAGGAATTACATCTACATTCAACCTTCCAGTTGGGAAAAAGGTAGTTAGTATGGATCTGAAGAAACTGGAAGTTGAATATAACAACAACAGGAAGAATGCAAGAAAGAGGATGTATCAATGGAGGGCAAAGAACAGTCCTTACACTGCTGCTGCTAAATTACCAGTACACCTATATAAGTTTGACTTTGATGATGAATAACAATATATGATTGCCATGCTCAGCAGAATGACAGGCCAGCCTAATGCTAGAAGTTTCAAAGACTGGATATACAGAGTTATCATAATGCGCATCTATACAGAAAATAGAGCACTATGGACTAAGATCATCAGTGATGCCCTAGATGAACAACTACTGAACCTAGGGGGCTAGACTGTTCATTTCATATGACCTCATATATCTTATATTCATGTGCATATAAGGGTACATTTGATGCACTCACTACAGTTGGAAAGATTGGTGGTAGTTTGAATGATGCCCATATATGGGATCATTATCCTCAATTGCAGAGAGCACACTATCTCCATGATTACAAACTAGTAAACGATGCATTTTCTATGCATCTGGTCAGGACAATGGAGGAAGATAGAACTAAAAGATTGAGCATGGATGCTCAAGAAATGATATACAGACATGGCACCTAGTTCATCCAGTTTGCCACATTCTACTACATAAGAGTAGAAGGTTTTGAGGGACAGCCCTTACTGTTACCCAGGTACCCTACTGATGGGGTAGTCCTGATGGAGTTTCTAAGACATGTGTCAACAATACTGGATGCATACAAGGCAAGTAACAAGATTCCTCTAGTTTTGTTTCCAATAACTATAGGGTGGTATATCTGCCCTAATTCAGAAAATATAAAGAAGGCCATAGTGGGTCTAAACATGATGAATTTACAGCCATTCCCACTGGCCAGATCTTATGACCCCTATGGGAGGATGCAGAAGATCATAGAGAAGCCCATCCATCAGAAGCACTTGGAAGATTTCTGGACAGACTGTGAGGATGAAGCAGAGGTCAAAAGAAGAAAATATCAAAGGCTCACCCTCAATCAGATCAGGATGTTTGATTGTATTCCAATGCCTACACAATTGAAGAAGGATGATGGCAGATTGTTATCAAATGAATATGAAGAAAAGAATGTGTATAATGACACCATCTCAGCCCCTGACCTAACGCAGCTTGAAGATATTTCATTGGATAGGCTTACATGTGGGGTGCTGCAACTAACACAAGCATGGGTAGATGCACAAATAAATATATTGAAGAAAAAGGGGATGGCCATCACAATAGATAATAAGAAGAAAAGCCAAGAAATTCTTGATGAGGAATATGATGACTTTCTTGAAGAGAAAAGAAAATCTAATGGAGAAGGCTACCACCCCAAAAACAAGGAAAAGGACATCCCAGTAAGAAGAAGAAAACTAAATATACACCTAAGGGAGTAATAATTGAAAGAATAGATATACCAGTTGAGGATGCATCTACATTCAAATAGGCATCAGCCTCATCAGCTCCACCTCCAGAGGATAAGCAAAAGACTAGAAAGATCCTGAGGCTGGCTGTGAACACTGCAGAAATACAAGATGTAGGCCAATCTTCAAGGCAACACGGAGGAGAAGATATCCTGAATGAGGAAGAGCCAGTGACTAAAGAGCCTGCAAAAGATGACCCCTTAATGGTCGCTAGGAAAAGGAAGGTGTCCCTAATGGCATCCACCCCTAAGAAACCAAGAACACATATGAGGGGTGAAATAAGACATGACCCTGTGATGTTAAGGGGAGTAGGTAGTGAAGTGTTCAGAAAAGAATTGCAGCATGAAATACCACTTCCTACCATCATATAGTTTAAAACTGAGAATGTTGAAGAGCAAAAAAGAGAGACCACTAGAGCAAGTCAAGGCAGTCTTGTCTCACTGGAGGAGACTGTTGACTTATCAAATGATGAAGTGGTAGAAGATGTAGCTTCTCAAAAAATAGAGTCCCTTGCTTCAAATACTCGCATGACTCCACACGGAAAACCATCCTCACAGAGGGTGATATTAGAAGAGCTAAAGCAGGTGGAGCATGAAAAAGAAGATAGTCCAGAGAGGGCAGCCCAATAGATAGGGCTTGATGAGTTAGTAGATCAGGTGGTCAGCCCTGTAGTAATTGACCTAACACATAGGGAGGATGACAGTCCTGAACATCAAGCAGGTGCACTTGATAAGATAGAAAATGTTGAGATAGCCAAGGTGGCGGAGACAAAGGGCAATACTCCAGATATGGGACAACAACAACCAGATATATCTGATGAGCCCAAAATAGTGGAAGTCCAGCAGAAAGGCGGGGAAGATAAAGATACATCAGCTGATGATACTCCCCGAACACAAGAAATATCAGGTCATGATGACCTAAAGACTTAGGAGGTAGATCCAGCAGGCGCAGATCAGATTGTGATACAAGATCAGGTTAATGCACCTAGGTCAGATACAATGGTATCCGCAGATACGAATGTGCCTTAGGAGGAGGAGATTACTAAGATGGATGAAACAAAAGAGGATGCACCACAAGATCCTCCACCACAAGAAGAGATTCCTCAGGAAGAGGAAGTAGAACAAGATCACCCTCATGAAGATCATCATGAGGAGGAAATGAGGAAGTCACCCTCTCCATCGAGAATAGATGCAGATACAAGAGATCAGGGTGGACATGATGATGATGATCAACAACAAGGATCCAGAGATCAAATACCTCAATGGCTTGAGAAAGAGATAGGTATGGAACCTAGCTTTGAAATTCAAGAATTTGATGTTTTGACATTATTCTTAGAAACCATTATGAAGCCAAAGAGGAAGGCCAGATTAACCTTGGCCATTAGAAGAGATCCTGCTATGGGCAGAAGGACCCCCTAGGTAGAACTTCCTACAGTTGAAAAAGAGAAAGGCAAGACCATCCTAGAAGAATTCTAGATTACAACAATGGATTTGGGGTTTGCTAATGAAGACCAAGAGGGTCAGGAAGGAAAAGATATAATTGATTCTTTGACCCAAAGGGTGAAGAAGGAAAAGGAGAAGAATAAGCAGCATAAAGAGCACATTGCTCAGCTACATTCATTCATAAAAGGGTTAATTAACCCTAATAATACAGTATCAAATCAGGTAGTCCCATTGACTGTGATTTCTTAGGAGGAGGTCAATAAGTTAGACCTCATGAAACATGAATCAGTGATTATGAGAAAGTGGATGTCATCTGCACTCACAGGTGTTGAAGAAGTAGTGAAGGCCTCTTTGTAGAGGTGGAATTATTTGGGTATCTCAAGGAGAAAAGTTGATAAACTATAGACTAAGGCTGGGAGAA
This sequence comes from Cunninghamia lanceolata, assembly GCA_027924645.1. NCBI lineage: Eukaryota > Viridiplantae > Streptophyta > Pinopsida > Cupressales > Cupressaceae > Cunninghamia > Cunninghamia lanceolata. Next base: position 2,173,427 of record BSBN01000165.1, on the reverse strand, counting down.
GGTCATTCCAGTTGGAGAAAGCCTTGAGTTCTTTGAATGAAATAATGAGGATAAATCCTCAGGTCCTAATAAATCATCAAGTGCTAGATAATAACACTGCCATGTTGGTAGATATTTGGAATAAATACATTAGGTTTGAAAATGATGTATTAAAGAGATGCAACAATAAATTAAAGGATAGCAGTATGAAGTTACATGACATGATGTCATTTGAAGCAGAAATCTTGGAGGCTTTAGAGAGAAAAGTAGAAGGAAAGATTGAGAATCAAGACGTAGACTTTGCTATAAAAGCTCTGCATAATAACTTCTAGCCGATGGCTGATGACCCTCTTAACCACTTGACAGAAGAAGCAATGAACAAGATCATGAGGATCAAGGTCAAAGTGAAGAACTACAATGAAACATTGAGCAGCAGGAAAAATAAATTGGAAACCCTCAGGGACAAGTTCCAAGCACATAAGCATGCCATCAACAAAGCTAAAACTCAGGATGGTGGAGAAATTGAAAGAATAGTGGGAATATATGAAAATATTAGGACAACCATGCAGGTCCATATACAGGGTGACATTCATCAAGATGATGAAGAAATAAAAAGTGATAATCATGATGATCATGAAGATGAAGAAGAAGAACCTAATGAGTAGATGAAGATGCACTATAAAGGGAATATCTGCATCAGGTACTTAGCAAGAAATAAGCTACCTAGATGGTTGCCAACTGGCAACCTATGCCACAAGATACATTTGACTAAGTCAAAGGAAAATATGCACCGTAGATCCTAATTGATAAATCTTGATCGTAGATCATGTGTAACCACTCCCTCACCTTGTTCTATAAAAGGTGCAGGGATGCCTTGTTTTAAACATTCAAAGCTTAATTAAAATTTTTTTGTTGAAATACTCAGGGCCTATTTCAAAGTTATTGTAAGCATACATATTTTCGCATACTTAATGAAAGAGAAGACCTGTTCGATTACAAATCATCGTAAATTCCAAGTAATCTGTGTCTGAGTTCTTGATATATGCTTTGATTTGTTGTGTCCCTTGGAGTGCTCATCAGTCTACATATATTGTTTTCATTCCTCATCCTTTGAAGTTTGCATCATCTGTATCTAGCTGTGGAACATCCTGGTGAAAATATGGTTTGATTTCTTCCTTCTCATGACTGTATCAAGTGTGTATGTGGCTCAATAGCTGAAGATTCATCATAATTTGAAGTATTTGTTTACATTCTTTTAATTTTAGAACATTTCACTATCACAATTGCAAATAATAGATAATCAAAAGCAAAATACATGAAATATGTAGACATCTCGTAGATACTTGAAGATTTATAGCATATTTGAAGTTAAATCATGTACAATTAACAAATATCATGCAAAGATTTGAGATTAAACACACTATTTGTGGAAATATTCTGTGTAGATAACCTTCTGTGTAGCATCTTTACAAAAACAGACTCCTGCTGATGAACAAACGTAGGGCCCCTTAATGGAAAACAACAACACACATCAACTACTGAGTAACACCAGTTGATTAAGAACTAATCCACGGAGACTTGGGATCATGAATTCTTTGAATTCATCATATCTTTCAAGATGAGTAAAGGTTGATGTGTAACTTTTATTCTATGTTTTGTTTATGACTAACATCATGATCAACAGGTATACACAACTGATTTCATTTGAATAACATATCCTTTTGAATGAAATAATCCAACTAGTTACTTCTATCTATCACAATAGGTTCCTTATGTATGCTTTCCATGCTTCTGCAAAATCTAGATCCTTTTCATACATATGCTTTAGTTATTCAAAACCTAGTACTTCTACCCTCATCTCTGTCAACAAGTTCCTCCTTCTGTTTAATTCATCGACAACTTTGTTTGACTTCCCACTCCAGTGCTCCAATAAAAATGTGTAACTCTACATGAACTCTACCCATCTCATATGTCTCTGATTCAACTTACATTGACTTCTCAAATACTACAAATATTGATGATTAGTGTACAACACAAATTCTTTCGGTAACAAGTAATGTCTCCATTTCTTCAAAGCTTAAATTATGGCATAGAACTTTTGATCATAAACTAAATATCTCCTCCTTAAATCATTTAACTTCTCACTTAAATATGCTACTAGTCTCCCTTCTTGACATAATACTACTATTGTATTCCCATTGGCATCACAATCAACTTGAAATAATTGTCAAAATCTGGTAATGCTAACAATGGTTGTTCTATCACCTTCTGCTTCAATAATTCAACAATCTTATTTTCTCCTAATGTGCACTTAAAATCCTTTCTACCAGCTCTCATTTTCTCTGTCATTGGTGTGCATACAATACTAAAATTTATGATGAAAATTTGATAGAAACTTTCTAGTCCATGAAATGATCTTACCTCTCCAATTTTCATAGGTGTTGGCCACTCAATAATTGCTCTAACATTCTCAGGGTCCACCTTCAATCCTTCTGCAAAAATCACAAATCCCAAATATACCAGTTCTTCCTTCATGAAACTACATTTCTTGATGTTTATCAACAATTTCTACTCTCTCGGCCTCTGCAATACATGTCTAATATTCCACAAATGTTCCTCTTTTGTTCTACTAAAAATTAGAATATCATCCAAGTATACAATAGAAAGCTTACCCAAGAATGTCTTCAAAACCTCATTCATCAACCTCATGAAAGTACTTGGTGCATTAGTTAATCCAAAGGGCATGACTAAACACTCATACAATCCTTCATTTGTCTTGAATACAATCTTCCAATCATCTCCTTCTCTGATCCTAATCTGATGGTATCCACTCTTTAGGTCAATCTTTGTGAAATACTTTGCTCCACTCAAACAATCCATGATGTCATCCATGGTTGACAATGGAAATCTATACTTAACAATGATCGTATTGATTGCTCTCGAGTTTGTACATATCCTCCATCCTCCATCTTTCTTTGGTGCTAGTACTGTAGGTACCACACATGGGCTTAAACTTTCTCTGATTAATCCTTTCCTCAACAACTCCTATATTTGTCTATTCTCCACCTTGTTAGGCAAAATAGCTCCTAGTATAAGGTCCATACGATGATTGATACTCCAAATTGGTGGTAATCATTTAGGTACATTATCTTAAATGAAATTCTTGTACTCTATCAACAATTTAGTTATTTCCTCTAGTAGTGGTTCTTCCTCTCTTGCAGTAGTGGTCTCTATACTTAGGGTTCCACACTTCTTTCGAATCAAAGAAAAACACATATTCTCATGCCTCAATCCATCCAAAAATTTCCTTCCATCTACTAAATAGATTCTAGCATTCCCACACACTTCACTTTTAGGCTCATCTTCCAAAGGTATCAAGATATGTTTCTTCCCATTTGATGTTATAGTGTATGTATTCTTCCTCCCATTATGTATTGTCTTTCTATCATACTGTCATGGTCTTCCCTATAATATATGATATACATCCATCAACATAATACCATACAACCTCATCAACATAAGATCCTATATGAAATTTCACCAAACATTGCTCACTCACAAGTACCTTGTGTTCATCTTGAATCCTTGCTATCTTTTAGGACTTCAGATGTTGCAATGTCTCTAGATTAAACTTAATCACCATTTCTTCTAAAACCAAATACACTAATAACTTTACAACATTTACCTCCTGATTTGCATATTGTCTGAAATAAAATTTCCATTTGTCATGGTTCCTCAATTGTCTCTGCTTGAAATAAATCTCTCTACATGACCAATGATTCTCCTTTCTTCATCTTTCCCACTAAACTAGGTGGTCCAACTGGTTCTTCCCCCGCATAAGTTGTTCTTGTACTATTCTCTATCCTTTTTCTAGTACTCACTTGATGTCATACAAATACTCTATTTCCTTTGCCTCCACACTTGAAATAGGTTCCATAGAATGACCTCTTGTCAAATCCTCTTTCCTCTCTTCAATATCCTTCATTGTGGTAAGAATTATGACTTCCCCAGCTACTGCGGTAGAAAATTTTGTCATCTCTTCGGTATGAATTATTGTCTCTTTCTTCCTTCTGGTATAGGATATTTTCCTTGTTCTACTCTGATAAGGTCTTTCTCCTTTGGAATGTGTTCTACCTCTTTGAAATTTTCCTCCTCTACCTCTCTGCCTTTTCTCATGTCTCTTATTTATCTTATCTTCATCTTTCAATGCAAACTGATATGACTCTTTTATTGTTGTCATCCTTACCAAACTTAGTTCTTCTTGAATGTTCATCCTTAATCCATATATGTATCTTACCACTTTCTCCTTAATTTCTTCACTATGTCGAGTCCTGATAATCATCTTATGAAATTCTTCAGTGTACTGCTTCACAATCTTCTCCTTTTTCCTTGGGTTTTGCAATCTTTTCAATAGTTCCAACTCATAATCAGTAGGTATGAACTGATTCTTCAACTTTGTCACCATCCTATCCCATTTTATGATTTCTCTTTTTCTCTCCTATTTCTTTCCAATTGAACTTCTTTCCACCAAATAGTAGCATGACCTTTCAACTTAGTTTTTGAAAATCTTACTCTCTTCAGATCTTCAATTTCTTCATATTCAAAGTATTCCTCTAGGTCATTTATCCAATCAATCAATTTCTGAAGATTCAAATATCTAGTATAGTGGTAGGGAGGACTCTAGACTGCCTACTCTGCATCCTGTAGGTGTACAAGACTGTTCGACAACTCTAGCCTCCCTACCAATTTGAAGTGCTAACAGACATCTTTCTACACAAAAATGTCAGCTAAATTCCTCAACTCTTTGCAGAGATGGAAAACTCTATTTCTCTACTTGGTGTGGGACACATACCTTGTCCTCACTACTTCCAAGATACTGCCTCAATGGCACATAACTTTCTGAGCCCGTTGCCCACCCTTCTCACTCTATTCAAGGGTCTGGACTGCTTGGTGCTCACTTTCTTTCTCTCTATTTTTCCACCCCTGCAAATCTATTTACCTACTTATCTATCTAGCCGGACTCCTTACTAAGCTCACCTAGAACAAGCATGCATTGCCTCTAGTAGACAATCCGATCACCACACAAAAGAAAAACAACCAAAAAGCATGGCTCTGCTTGATGACCTCCATACTGTACAGAGGAACTCGAGGAACATCAATGCAGAGTCATGGTTTGCAAATGAGAACAAAATTTGCAAAAAGGAAATGACTAAATCTACTTCAGAATAAAACAACTGAAAATAGAATAAAAATACACAGATTGATCGAACTGCTGAATTGATTTTTATTCAAAAACTCTTCTTACATCAAAATCTTTCTCCTTTGATTCTTCTATTTTTTTAACCCCCTACAGAAAGAATGCTAGAACATATATATTGGCTCATGTCCGTTACAGGATGGTTCAGTTTCTAGGTCTGTTTGTTTTCTAACTGCCGGTTCCGTTCTGCAGTTTCTTGATAGTTACTTTTGTCACCGCTACCTTTTTAATCTCCGTCGCCAAATCATGCCTATCGGTCAGATTTTCATCATTTCTACCGAGCATATAACTATACGCCGATATAACAATTATCAGCTAGACTTTAACCATCGGTGCAGCTTTCTAATCACTCACCGATCTTGTTTCTCATGCCGACGTCCATCCATAATGATGAACTATTGAACCATTGAACTTCAACAGCGAGGTTCAATCGCAGGGTTCAACGGTGAGGTTCAACCATTGAACAAAATGATCACCGATTCCAACTTTACCAATCAGAATTATAAACCTGTTGAACCTTTGAACCTTGGCACGAGGTTCAACGGAAAGGTTCAATGACACGGTTCAACCGTTGAACAAATGCCGCACCTTCAAACATACATTCACTAACTTGAATTTCACTTGGCTAAAAGGCTGATCAAAAGTAAAGTGCTTCTCCCGCTGATGCATTTTTAGAAAACTAGAAAAACTCCAAAAACAAAATCACATGCTGCAAACTTAAAAATTGACAAACCAAAAAAAACTATGTACGACTGCATTGAGCCTTGGTGCTCCTACACCATACTCCCCCTGTGCGGAAAGAAGCTAGGTCACCTCCAATGACAATGAGGCAAAATCAATGCCCCTCTTTTTGAACTCTAACTCTGCAACCCAGGTAGCTTCTACTTTAGGCAACTGCTTCCACTTGACCAAATGCTCCATGTAGACACCATGTCTGGTTTGCTTCTGTACTCTTGAATCCAGTATTCTTTCTACTTGTAGTTTGGGTTGTAATGGCAAAGTCACATCTCTGACTATCTGTTCCTTCTCTGAAATGGATCCATTTGTTGCTGACTGAGGACCCCTGTATTGCACCAGGTCTTGGACATTAAATACTGGTGAGATTGCCAAGTCTTCTGGCAATTCAATTCTATAGGCATTATTCCCATACTTGTTCAGGATTCTGCAAGGACCAATTCTCCTCATCTGCAGTTTGGTTGGCATTCCCTTTTGCATTCTGGCTTTGTTCAAGTGTACCATAACCAGATCACCAACCTCAAACTGAATATCCCTTCTGTGGGCATCTACTCTATCCTTGATCTGTGTGTTCTCTGTCAAAGTTTTCTTCACTTGCTCATGCACTTCTTTCATGGATTGTGCAAAATCCTCTACATGACCACTTCTGTTTTCCATGTTTCCCATATTCCTGAGCTCACATACACCTCTGGGATGCATTCCATAGACTATTTCGAATGGACTCTTACCAGTAGTCCTATTCACACTGTCATTATAGGCAAATTCTACCTGATGAATGACAAGATCCCAACTCTGTCCATATTCTTTGGTTATACACCTTAACAGGTTGCCCAATGTCCTGTTTACCACCTCTGTCTGACCATCTATCTGTGGGTGATATGCTGAACTGAATGACAAATTTATTCCCAATCTCTACCATAATGTTTTCCAGAAATGTCCCATGAATTTAGCATCTCTGTCAGACACAATACTTGCTAGAAGTCCATGAATCCTTATCACTTCTCTGAAAAACAAGTGTGCTATATGACTGGCATCATGAGTCACTTTATAGGGAATGAAATGACTCATTTTCCTAATCTTGTCCACAACTACATATATGCTATCATAACCAGTCTTAGTCTTAGGCAAACCAACTACAAAATCCATACTTACACATTCCCATGGCCTGGAAGGAATGGGTAAGGGTTGATACAGTCCTACATTTGAAGTGGTTCCCTTGGCCTTTTGACATATGATACACTGCTCTACATAGCTTCTGATGTCTCTGTGCATCCTTGGCCAATAATAGAACCTTTGGAATAGCTCCAGTGTCTTATTCAGACCAAAATGGCCACTCAGACTACCAGTGTGCTTCTCCTATGTGAGATTTTCTCTCATAGATCCTCTTGGCACACATAATTGTCCACCTTTGAATAGCAATCCCTGCTGTAAGGTGAAATCTGTAAACTCACTGTGAAATTGATTCTCAAAATCTTGACATACCTTGTATGCCTTAGCAAAATCTTCAGCATCTCTATAGAGATCCTTGAAGTCTTCAACTCCAATGCTCTTCAATTGCACTTCCTGCACTATGAGCAATCTTCTACTCAAAGCATCTACAACTCTGTTCAGCTGCCCCTTCTTACCCTTAATTGTAAAGGTATAAGATTGCAGGTACTCCATCCATTTGATATGTCTACTGCTTAACTTATCCTCTGAGTTTAGAAAACTCAGAGCTTGGTTATCTATGTAGACAACAAATTCTTTAGGCAGGAGATAATGTCTCCACTTCCTTAATGCTTGGACTAGAGCATACAACTCTAAGTCATACGAAGAGTACTTACTCTTGGCTTCATTTAGCCTCTCACTGAAAAAAGCTACAGGGCTATTTTCTTGATTTAGCACTCCTCCTACAGCTATATTACTTGCATCACATTCAATAGTAAACAGCTTATCAAAACTGGGCAACAACAAAACAGGTTGTGTTGCTACCTCTTTCTTCAACCTTTCAAAACTTCTATCTGTAGCTGGTGTCCATCTAAATTTTGCTTTCATTCCACCCTTAATTGTATCCAACATGGGTGCACATATTCCACTGAAATTTTTGACAAACTTTCTATAAAACTGGGCTAAGCCATGGAAACTTCTCACCTCTATGGCTGCTCTGGGAGTAGGCCAGCTCAATATGGCTTCTACTTTGGACTTGTCCATCTTCAACTCTCCCTGGGACACCACAAAACCAAGGTATACCAATTCCTGCTTCATGAATTCACACTTCTCCAGATTGATGGTTAGTTGTTCATCATGTAATTTTTGCAAAATAGTATTTACATGTTCTAGATGTTCTTCCTTGGTCTGACTAAAAATTAGAATATCATCTAGAAAAACAACAACAAATTTACCAATGTAATCCTTTAGGACTTCATTCATGAGTCTCATAAAGGTACTGGGTGCATTTGATAGACCAAATGGCATAACAAGCCATTCATACAGTCCTTCTGTGGTCTTGAAGGCTGTCTTCTACTCATCTCCTTCCTTGATTCTTATTTGGTGGTAACCACTCTTCAGGTCTATCTTGGTGAAATACTTTGCTTTTCCAATACAGTCCATGAGATCTTCAATTTTGGGAATTGGGAATCTATACCTTATAGTTATTTTGTTTATGGCTCTGGCATCTGTGCACAATCTCCATGATCCTCCTTTCTTGGGTGCCAACACTGTGGGCACTGCACAAGGACTAATACTCTTCCTGATCAATCCTTGATCTAGCAACTCCTGCACTTGCCTGGAAATCTCTTTGTGCTGATCTGGAGTCATCTTGTAGGGTGCCTTATTTGGCAAAGATGCTCCTGGAATCAGGTCTATCTGATGGCTTATTGCTCTCTGTGGAGGCAATGTGGTTGGTGTACCATCACTGATTATGCCTTTATACTTCTCCAGTATAGGCTGCACTTCTTTGGGAATCTCTGTCTTCTTATCCTGCTGTTCTTCTTTTGGTTTTACTATGATGGCATAACCAATACCATCCTCCTTAAGAGTACTCAAAAACTCTTTCCCACTCACAACCAAGATATTAGGACTCTTTGTCTAAACTGCATCTTCATCTTCCAATGACTGAATCTTATAGGTGACACCATCTTTCTGAAAAGAATAGACATTCTTCTCACCATCATGTACTGCCTTTCGGTCATACTGCCATGGTCTGCCCAATAAGAGATGGCATGCATCCATGGGTAGTATATCACATAATACCTTATCTTTATAGCCACCTATACTAAACTCTACCCAACTTTGTTCATTCACTACCACATGTTGACCTTTATTCAACCATGTGACTCTATATGGGTTTGTATGAGTAATTCTTTTCAAATTCAGTTTCTTAACTGCCTCATCAGAAATAATATTATCAGTAGATCCTGAATCTATGATAATTTTACATACCTTATTCAAAATCTTGCACTTGATTCTGAATAGTGCTCTCCTCTGGCTTGGTTCAGACTTTACTGATTCCTTCATCAAAGTTCTCCTTATCATCAGGTTCTCTCCATCTTCTGAGTTCAGATTGACCTCAGGTAATTGGCTGCTGGATGCATTATCTTGGACATGGTGATTTCTCTTATCACCTCTTTGAGAAGAGGATGTGGCCTTTTCTGGGCACCTATACGCTGGATGACCTAGATTGCCACAGTTGTAACACTTCATGTTGGTGAAATAGGATCCTCTGCCTGATCCTCCTGACCTTCCTCTATTAGATCCTCTTCCTCTGTGGTTTCCTCTACCACTCGACTCCCCACTCTGCTCTGTGAGTTTGGATTCTGCTTGGGATCTATTGTCAGCATTCCTTCCACCAAAACCTCCTCTGTGTCCTCTGTTATCTCTGCCTCTTCCTCTTCCTCTGCTATTTGAGTCTTGTTTCCTCTTATTATTTTCCTCCACTTTTAGTGCCAGCTGATAGCATTTGTGCACTGTTGTAGGACACAACAAACTGATTTCTTCTTGTATATTCCACTTCAGACCGTTAAGGTACCTTACTACCTTTATGCTTTCATCCTCCATTACTTTGGATCTTAAGCATAGCTTTTGGAATTCTTCAGTGTATGTACTGACATCTAATTCCTTCTGTCTCAAATTCTATCTCTTCTTGTGCAATTGTATTTCATAATCTTCTAGCATATATGCTTCTTTGATTTTAGCTACCATTCCCTTCCACGTAGCTATGGGCTTCTTATCTTCTTTTGCTCTTTCAGTCTGCACAAATTTCCACCAGGTTAAGGCAGCTCCCTGGAGTCTAGATTTGGCCACCTTTACTTTCTGTGCCTTGCTTACACTATCACATTCAAAGTGATTTTCAAGTCCTTCTATCCATTCCATGACCAAATTTGGGTCCATTTTCCCACTGAAAAGTGGTACTCCTTCCAATGTTTTACCACTCATTGCTTTCAAAGATTTCAAGAATGGTTCTTCTTCCAACTTAGGATCAGGTGTGGGCTCTTCATCTTCTACAGACACACCTTGACAGTTACTTTCGTCACCACTGCCTTGTTAATCTCTGTCACCAAATCATGCCTATCGGTCAGATTTTCATCATTTCTGTTGAGCATATAACCATACGTCGATATAACAATTATCGGCTAGACTTTAACCATCAGTGCAGCTTTCTAATCGCTCACCGATCTTGTTTCTCATGCCGACGCCCATCCATAATGATGAACTATTGAACCATTAAAATTCAACAGCGAGGTTCAATCGCGGGGTTCAACGTTGAGGTTCAACGGCGAGGTTCAACCGTTGAACAAAATGATCACCGATTCCAACTTTACCAATCAGAATTATAAACCTGTTGAACCTTTGAACCTTGGCGTGAGGTTCAATGGAAAGGTTCAACGGAAAGGTTCAATGGCACAGTTCAACCCTTGAACAAATGCCGCACCTTCAAACATACCTTCACTAACTTGAATTTCACTTGGCTAAAAGGCTGATCAAAAGTAAAGTGCTTCTCCCGCCGATGCATTTTTAGAAAACTAGAAAAACTCCAAAAACAAAATCACATGCTGCAAACTTAAAATTGACAAACCAAAAAAAACTATGTACGACTGCATTGAGCCTTGGTGCTCCTACACCATATAGTTTGATACTTCCACTCTAGATCTCTTACCCATCTTAGAAATAGTCATCAACATATTTACCTAATTTGATTCTTCTTCTAGTGTTGCTTCATTTTGTTCAACAGTTTGAAATTCATCATCATCACTTTCATCTTCATGTCTAGGGTTTAGTCCTCTTCTTCTATATTCTTTTACAACATCCAATATAGCTTTCATTGTTCTCATCATCTCTATCATTTATTCCATTCTTCTAGCAACAATGGCCATAACAGACATCCTCCTTGGTGGCATCTCTTCCTAGGATCCAGTGTAATTGCCTCAATTCAACAATCTGACTACAAGGTAGCAACCACCTCACAATCGGTGCTCTATTGACAAACACAAGTAGACTACCTCAAGTTAGTGATTTGCTCACCATAAGATCTTATAGAATGCCTTATTTACCAAAGGATTTGCAAACTTGACTCTGATACCACTTGGTGCAGTTGTGGATGGTCCTGAGAAGGGACTATCCAACCATGCAACATGCCAGCTACAATCAAAGGGCTCACAAGCCTACCCTTAGGGTTACAACTTACATGAAAGATATGGCATTGAAGTGCCTCTAGAAAGAAACTATCTATCTATTCTATCATATCAACTAACTTCTAACTTAATTGCCTTCATAATGAATCTAAGAGATGTATATATATCATTCTCTAGCTCAAAGAATCCTCTGCTTTAGCATTAAGAGAACTCAAACTCCAATGAAAGATGTGTTGGAGTGGGGACAACACTGAGAGAGGGGGTGAATCAGTGTTGTATTAGTTTTAACAACTTATTGTATATTTTAAATTTACAAGACAAAGAATGGAAAGAACACCATTTGATCAACTCCTTGGATCAAACAATAAAGAATAAAAAACCTTGACATGAAGAATCAACCTCTCCTTTTAATGATTCATAAAGACATAAAAAAAATCCATCTTTAGGATGATCCAATACAACTTGAATACTTACAAATGCACAAGTATGAAAATATAAATCAGAACCTTAAGAACAAATTATTAGAACACATAAAGATGTGATGGCAAACAAGAATCATGACAAATGAGTTGATGAGTGGAAAACCCTCCTAGGGTAGAAAAATGACTCCAAAACTACCTCACTATCTTAATCTTGAAAACATCTTTACAAGCCTCACTGGCTGATGTGGGTGTCTCACTGACAAATGGTCTCACTGACCTACAAGCCTCACTAGGATACAAAGGTCTCACTAACCTACAAGACTCACTGGCATACAAAGGTCTCACCTACAAGCCTTACTAGCATAGGAAGGTCTCACTGACCAATTCAATTGTCCTCATCAAAATAATGTGCAAGACATGATTGCTTCTCAATTTGATTTGCACCATTCATGACCTGTCATCTCTGAGCACACTCAAACCAATTTGCACACTAGTTTCATTATCTCTGTTCAATCAATTCACAAATCATTCACCTAATTATCTCTGCATAACAATTCACCTGATACACCATCATTGTCTTCAAGGTTCAATATGAAAATATGTTACAACAAGGATATTATCATTTCTACATTATGGTCCTCACATTAACTCTCTTCAACTCAATTTTCACTTTCCAATAAACATTTGATGACCTTGTCATTCTCTGTATTTACCCCTGCATAAATTATCTGTATCTTCTCAAAGATGTCTTCAATTCACAACTGCCAATATACTTGTAAAACCATATATGCAATTTGAATATCCTTTCATATTTGAGACCTTTCAATTTCTTTTCATCAACTCCCCTACAAACAAAAACTCTTCATCTCCACAAATCTTCTTGTTAAAGAAAAATAAAACAATCACAATATATTTCTCCAATCTCTTCATATTCACCATGTTCATAACCTGCAAGAAATCCAGAACAAAACAAAAAGCAAATTTCTTCCAACTCTTCATATTCTGTGTACTCCAAAAACCTTTTTTCAACTCCAATTGGCAAAGACACTTCATCTAAAACAATATTGTGAATGGAGAGAAAAAAAACTTCATAAAAAAACTCTCCAATTAAATCTTCACAAATCTAATTAAAACAATCATAACTTGTCTCTCCAATCTTCATGAAGATTTAGAAATAAATCTTCTGCCTTTTAAAAAATCAAAAACCCCTCACAAATAGCTTCCATGCCACAAAAAAAAATAAAAACAAATCTTTCTTTTTAAATTTCCAAAAAAAATCTCCTTAAAAGAAAATCATAAACTCCATTTTATTCGACCTCACAAGATGACATTTTGAAACCCAATAAATTAGGAGTTTTTTTAAAAAAGAAAAAAAAACAAAGTTTCTAAAAATTGAAATAAAGTCATTAAAGGCTTAATCGGGTTCCCACCTTAATAAAGGATATTCAAGGGATTTTTTCTTAAACCATTCGATGGTTTTTTTTCTTAAACCATATGATGCCTTTTTTCCTTACAGAATAAATCTCTTCAAACATAAAACAATTCATGCCCACCACACTTTTAAATGTGACAATCACACATGAAATTGGCGCTCAACACATATGGAGGAGACCGGTTTTATAGATTGAAAGGCAAAGGGGTCAGTTATAATATATGACTTTACAATCCTTGAGTAGGTCACTTTAAGTGACATAACTTGTGACAGCAGGTCAATGAGTAAATAAAACAAAAAGTGCAATTTATGCAATATGGGCAGTGAAGAGCATAGAAACTATGATTTGATTTAAGTATTTTAAACTTAATACAATACATTTAATCACATACATGTGATTCATCAAAGTCCATATAAAAATAATGCCTTTGAAATGATACTACTCTGTCACAATATACCTTTGACATGAAGGCTCATACTACTCTGCCACAACACTTGCAGATTTCACATAAAAAACAACTCAACTCTTCAACTCAAATATGAACAAGGAAACTCTTAAACAAGAATGATATCTTGAACTTCTGAAATGAACATTTGACATTAGGACCATACCAACACCATGACAACCTGAAATCCTCTTAAGACACCTCAACATGATGAAAATCATGATCTTATCAACCTGTGTCAACCTAACAACATACATGAGCACATCCTAAGGTGACCATGTTTTCCTTGTTGATATATATATGACATCAAACCTATATCATGAACCCATGCAAAGAATGAATAACACCAATCCATCTTATCACCATGAGATGAAGCAACCTCTCTCAGATCTAGGAAGGACATTAAGAACTGAATGTGAATGATGAATGAACATCCTTTCAACCTCTCTCATATCAATGCACAACACCTTTTGTCATCAATACATTCATCAATAGAGTATGAACACCAAACCAACATTATGCCAATGAAGCACTCCTTGAAGCATCTTGAGAGGGCATCCTATGATGAAGCAACCTACCAATCACTTAGCCACAAACTAACCATCCTTTTGAAATCAATGACAACTTTACTCATCAATCTCCCCCTTTGTCATTGATGGCAAAACTTCATGATACATTTTTTTTCTCTCCCCCTTTTTGACATCTGATGACAAGGACAAATATCTCCCCTTGAGAATAACTCCGCTAAAAAATGTTAAAGCTTGATCATTACATTTACAATCACATTGCATTATGAGGACTTTGAAGACATAAACTCTTGTTATCCTGTTATCTTCATATCAACCAAAAATTCAGATACCACTTACCAAAATTTGTGATACCACTAGTCTTACAAAAGATTGAAGGTACTGAACACTTGTCAATTTGCTATTCTAAACTTATCCTAAAAGCTCTGTCCTTGCACATATGCATTTTGAACAATATTTCAAACTTGAGATCAATAAGATACCATGAACCACACATCTAAAAACTTACATCCTGAAGCATAATACCACTTCTTGTTACAAAATCACTTATGAAGATGAAGACTGACACACTCCTGATGACATCACATGTGATTGAAGGACAAACTTTCCGAACAAACAATCTCTTCAATCATCAACACAAATTTGAAGTATGATTATGAAGGAATAAAAATTGACTCTTGTGGCATGACTCATATAAACTTGAATTCCATGCAGAGATATCATAATCACTTCAACATCTATGATAATGCAAAATTCTGATGATAACAACATGAAGACTACTTATCACAAAATTCACAATTCATGATAACTTGATGACCACTCTTGAGAAGACCTTGCCAAGACATCCATGAAAATGACTACAAGATGAACAATCAATCTTCAACAATCTGCAATCACTTTACTCCTGCACACACTTCTTGGCATGATAAATAATGAAAACCATCCTAAAAGAAATGAAGACTATCTTGATAATGAGCACCAAGTGGTACCTGCACAAGACACTTTTTGCAATAAAATGTCAAATCTGATATATATTGCAATCAACAAGAATTAATGCCTCTTGACTCTATAATACAAATCATCCAACCAATATCTTCTTGCAACAACACTTTCCAAAACCAAATGCAGAGACAAAAATTTTCAACCTCCTCAACCAACACATGCTAACATCTGAAGGGAACTTCTTGAAAAATACCCAAGATCCATTATTCAAATCAGCCCATCAAGTTTGTATACCAACAAACCAAATGCATTAACAAGTTCTTACTACATCAACACATTTCAAGAACACTTTGGATTGCAATACCATGACAATTCAACCTTTGTAATCATCAACATGATCAGGATCATTTGTTTAACAATTTGTGCATTTGAACTCCTGAAATACTTTTTCAATATCTTAAAAGCATAATGAGCCAATGATCACCTGTATCACTGATATACACTAAAAATCAACTTAGTTAGTAACATCATCATCAACTATTTCATAAGAATGGCAAGAATGATAGTCATGACCAGATCATCATATCAAATGATCTCCTTCCTAAAACTTCTTGGGGTTAATTGATAGAGCATTTAACACCTCCCCCTTACTTCATGCTATGTTATGCAATAGATGAAATAACTTGTGCAAGATGCACAAGATTAGAATCTGACTTCTCTTTACTTTCTTTTTGCTTCCAAATTTTTATAGGTGCTTTCTTCTGGTCATGTTTCTTTATCCAAATCTTTTCAACCTTTTTCTTTTCCCAACCTTTCAAATCAGGTAATACAATTTTTTCAAACTTTCTGCAACTATATGCTTTATGACTAGGAGTGTTACAATTATAACAAACTATATTACAATCATAATCAAATGACTGATAGTACCTTTGAGTACTCATGTTAAGCTTCCATGTAGGATCATACCTTCTATGCACTTTACAATTTCTTTGTATTTGTCCAACATTATTGCACTTATAACAAACAATATCAGTATTCCTTCTACAAACAACTACTTTGTGTCTAAAATGATTACAAGTATAACAATAACCATTAAATGAATAATTATACCTATACATGTATGCTTGTTTTACTGGAGCAGTTCTTCTGAAATTTCTTCTCTGATTGTGCATTTTGACAAACACATCTTTGGTCTTCTCCTCATCTTCACTCTTCCGTTTACCTTCTGTGGCAGCAACATGATGACTTAAATCAATTTTCCTTCTAGGAGTCTCTCTGGCTTTGGAACACTCTCCTTCTTCATAACCAAATCTAGTTGTGTTCAGATGTTGTTTTTGTTTACCCAGCATCTCATATAGCTTGCTTGTGCTTTCTTCAAACTCCTTATGCTTCTTAGATAAAGCCTTGAGACCATCATACTCTTTTCTTAGATTGATAATATCACCCTCTAATTTCATATTCTCAATCCTTCTAACTTCAAGGTTAGATTTTGAAACATCTGCTATCCTCTTAGTTTCCTCAACCTCTATCTTTAGACTGATAATCAAATTGTCTAAGTTATCAATTTGTGTCCTTAAATTTGTAATCTGAAAACTTGCCTCTTCAAATTCACAGAATGCTTTGTCTTTGAGGTCTTTTTCTTGTTGTAGTTGCAACTATAATTTCTAGTTCTCCTTTTTATATCTCCTCACTTCACTTAGAGCACATATGAGCTCTCCTTCTATATCAACTTCAAACTCTTGTTCATCATCACTTATAATGTGATCTTCTTCTTCTGAAACAGATTGGATCTCAACTCCTTCATGTGAATGTCTTCTATCATTGTCACTTTTCTCATAGACCAAGTTGACCTCTTCTTCAAGTGCATCATCTTGATAAATTCTTTTCAATTCCTTCCACATATCCTGAGTTGTATCACAATACATCACTTTGCAAGAAACTTCATTAGATAATCCAGATAAAATAGCCTTCTTTGCAATGTCATTGTATTCATGAGCCTCTTTATGACTTGTATCATTAGATGAAAGAGAAGAAATAAAATAGCCATTCTCTATAGACATCCATACACCATATCCTAATGAAAATAGATATGCTTGCATCCTAAAACACCAAATAGGAAAGTCTAAACCATCAAAGAAGGGAACATCTGAAAACACTTTCTCTTCAACCTGTGAGACATTTCTACCAATTGATAATGTATCAACATCTGGAATTGAAATAGATCGTACCTTCTAATTAGAATGAGACTTGACATTTCTCATGTTCTTATTTCTTTTGAACTTACCCATTATACTCCACCCACAAGATCTACCCAAGATGATTAGACTATAACAGGAACCTGTGCTCTGATACCAATTGTTGGAGTCAGGACAACACTAAGAGGGGGGGTGAATCAGTGTTGTATTATTTTTAACAACTTATTGTATATTTTAAATTTACAAGACAAGGAATAAAAAGAACACCATTTGATCAACTCCTTGGATCAAACAACAAAGCATAAAAAACCTTGACATGAAGAAGCAACCTCTCCTTTTAATACTTCATAAAGACATAAAAAATAATCCATCTTTAGGATGATCTAATACAGCTTGAATACTTACAAATGCACAAGTATGAAAATATAAATTAGAACCTTAAGAACAAATTATTAGAACACATAAACATGTGATGGTAAACATGAATCATGACACATGAGTTGATGAGTGGAAAACCCTCCTAGGGTAGAAAAACCACTCCAAAACTGCCTTATTGGCCTAATCTTGAAAACATCTTTACAAGCCTTGCTGGATGATGTGGGTGTCTCACTAACAAATGGTCTCACTGACCTACAAGCCTCACTGGCATACAAAGGTCTCACTGACCACAAGCCTTACTAGCATAGGAAAGTCTCACTGACCAATTCAATTGTCCTCATCAAAATAATGTGCAAGATATGATTGCTTCTCAATCTGATTTGCACCATTCAAGACCTGTCATCTCTGAGCACACTCAAACCAATTTGCACACTAGTTTCATTATCTCTATTCAATCAATTCACAACTCATTCACCTGATTATCTCTGCATAACAATTCACCTGATACACCATCATTGTCTTCAAGGTTCAATATGAAAATATGTTGCAACAAGGATATTATCGTTTTTGCATTATGGTCCTCACATCAACTCTCTTCAGTTCAATTTTCACTTTCCAATAAATATTTGATGACCTTGTCATTCTCTGTATTTACCCCTGCATAAATTATCTGTATCTTCTCAAAGATGTCTTCAATTCACAACTGTCAATATACCTGTAAAACCATATATACAATTTGAATATCCTTTCATATTTGAAACCTTTCAATTTATTTTTCTTCAACTCCCCTACAAACAAAAACTCTTCATCTCCACAAATCTTCTTGTTAAAGAAAAATAAAACAATCACAATATATTTCTCCAATCTCTTCATATTCACCATGTTCATAACTTGCAAGAAATCTAGAACCAAATAAAAAACAAATTTCTTCCAACTCTTCATATTTTGTGTACTCCAAAAACCTTTTTTCAACTCCAATCGGCAAAGACACTTCATCTGAAACAATATTGTGAATGGAGAGAAAAAAAACTTCATAAAAAA
Source organism: Cunninghamia lanceolata (assembly GCA_027924645.1). Lineage (NCBI taxonomy): Eukaryota > Viridiplantae > Streptophyta > Pinopsida > Cupressales > Cupressaceae > Cunninghamia > Cunninghamia lanceolata. The sequence goes on along the minus strand of BSBN01000165.1, from coordinate 2,154,464 downwards.
ACTCTCCAATTAAATCTTCACAAATCTAATTAAAACAATCATAACATGTCTCTCCAATCTTCATGAAGATTTAGAAATAACTCTTCTACCTTTTAAAAAATCAAAAACCCCTCACAAATAGCTTCCATGCCACAAAAAAAATAGAAACAAATCTTTCTTTTTAAATTTACAAAAAAAAAATCTCCTTAAAAGAAAATCATAAACTCCATTTTATTCGACCTCACAAGATGACATTTTGAAACCCAATAAATTAGGAGTTTTTTTTTAAAAGAAAAAAAAACAAATTTTCTAAAAATTGAAATAAAGCCATTAAAGGCTTAATCGGGCTCCCACCTTAATAAAGGATATTCAAGGGCTTTTTCCTTAAACAATTTGATGGTTTTTTTTTTCTTAAACCATATGATGCCTTTTTTCCTTAAAGAATAAATCTCTTCAAACATAAAACAATTCGCGCCCACCACACTTTTAAATGTGACCATCACACATGAAATTAGCGCTCAACACATATGGAGGAGACCGGTTTTATAGATTGAAAGGCAAGGGGGCCAGTTATAATATATGACTTTATAGCCCTTGAGCAAGCCACTTTAAGTGACATAACTTGTGACAGTAGGTCAATGAGTAAATAAAACAAAAAGTGCAATTTATGCAATATGGGCAGTGAAGAGCATAGAAACTATGATTTGATTTAAGTGTTTTAAACTTAATACAATACCTTTAATCACATACATGTGATTCATCAAAGCCCATATAAAAATAATGCCTTTGAAATGATACTACTCTATCACAGTATACCTCTGACATGAAGGCTCATACTACTCTGCCACAACACTTGCAGATTTCACATAAAAAACAACTCAACTCTTCAACTCAAATATGAACAAGGAAACTCTTAAACAAGAATGATATCTTGAACTTCTGAAATGAACATTTGACATTAGGACCATACCAACACCATGACAACATGAAATCCTCTGAAGACACCTCAACATGATGAAAATCATGATCTTATCAGCCTGTGTCAACCTAACAACATAGATGAGCACATCCTGAGATGATCATGTTTGCCTTGTTGATAGATCGTTGACATCAAACCTATATCATGAACCCATGCAAAGAATGAATAACACCAATCCATCTTATCACCATGAGATGAAGCAACCTCTCTTAGATCCATGAAGGACATTAAGAACTAAATGTGAATGATGAATGAACATCCTTGCAACCTCTCTCATATCAATGCACAACACCTTTTGTCATCAATACATTCATCAAGAGAGAATGAACACCAAACCAACATTGTACCAATGAAGCACTCCTTGAAGCATCTTGAGAAGGCATCCTATGATGAAGCAACCCACCAGTCACTTAGCCACAAACTAACCATCCTTTTGACATCAATGACAACCTTACTCATTAAGATGAAATGTGTAGAAATCATGTAGGTAGGCCTAAAACTCTTGGTAATGCTCCACAAATGAATGTAACTTGATACAGTTCTCAATGAAGGTATCTAGTCCCATATTACCTTGTATGATGTTCCTTTTGGTTCCACGAGTCATGGAAGTGTTCTGTAAACCTTTTGTGCTTGTGCTGACTAATGAATGCTCTGTTTTGTGAAAGTTGATGGTTTTTTTATAGTGATAACTTTCCACAAACAAGTTCAAATCTCTTGAAATTTGAGTATGATGTAGCCAACATGGTATAGAAGTTAAATCCTGATCTGTGAGCTCTAAAATGAAGATGCAATAGAGTGATAGAAAATGTTGAAACTACAAATGACTAAATTGTAATTGAAATGCAAGAAAGGAAAAGAAAGAAAACATTTTTGGTCGATGCAAGATTGCTCTTCAACCTAGGATGCTCCTGCATCACCAATTTATTAATGATGATTGAATTGACATTGTTTTCCTTTTGAGTAAGCTCAACATCTATCCCTAAGGGATTTAATGTGAGAGATCATTCTTCATCCACTAATGCTTCATCTTTTGAAGGGAGAGCATTGGAATGAAAGGAGGGTAAAGTGTTGTTAAGAAAATTGTTGACAATTGTATCTTTAGTGATTTCAAATGGGTTTGAACATGCAACCAAAGGAGAAATATAAAGGGTCTTCACATCCTTAGTGATATTCAAGGTACTTGAACATTCAATCAAAGTAGGAAGATCAAGGGTTTATATGTCCTTAGTGATATCCACAATACTTGGACATTCAACCAAAGTTAGAAGATCCATAGGATGAGCCATAGAAACCTCATGTACTATGGTAGAAATAGAAGTAGTATGCTTAAAATCATCTAATGTCACATCTATAGAAGAGATATTATCCAAATTAAGAGGCTGGAAAGTAATGTTAAGAAATGTATCAATGATTTCATCCTCGTGCGCCAAAATATCCTCACAAGTGGGGACAATTTTGGGAGAGGGATCCAAATCATAGCGTGAAATAGACAAAGATAGGTCACCATCACATGTATTAGAGATTAGATCCATGGAATTATCATGCCTTGTAGTAAAAGTAGAAGAAGATCTTTCATTATCATCTTTCTCATGACAATTCATGGAGATGATTTTAGTAAGATCTTGTAATATCGAAGGATATACACCCATGAGAGTCATGAAGATAGAAAAATGAGATATATAAAAAAGGATATCATATATAGAATGTATAGACAAATCCATATCATACATGGATACTATATTATCTAAAACATAAGGATGCATATTAATGAATTTAGAAAAAAATTCAACATCTATGATATATATGTGCAAAGATTCCAAAGAGGAACAATAAGAAGTCATAATGAAATGCCTTGTCTACTATATGAAAATATGATATGGAGCATAAATGTATAATCAGATCTATTCATTAATGAAGTGCCACCAATATGAAAATAAGATTGTAATCAAAGACCTACAATTGCAAGAGAAGTGGGCTTTTCCAAAAATGTGATATTCTTGGTAACCACAACAACTAAGTCTTGTAAATGTAGGATGTTTTGTATGTGAAAAATAAGTGTCTAAATAATTTATCCACTTGAATGAAACAATTATTGAGAGAACTTTTATTCTATGAAGGTGCACTAAATGCAAGACTAGCTAGGGTTTACTATAAAAAACCCTAGATCTTAAATGCATGTCCTAAACCACAATTTTTTGATGAAAGAATTATTTTTGAACACAAATAATATTTATGAAATTGTACATCAATTCAAGATCAGATTTGAAATGTAAATGATATCAGAAAAAATTGAAAAAAGATCTTAATTACAAATCCTAGGTTTTGAATTTGACTAGGTCTTCCAATAACACAACTGTTTTCACAAAAGCCTAGCAAATAAGAGTTTTAAATGTAATATGCAAAACCATGAAATGATTAACTACTATAATAAAAATCTGAGAAAAATCAGAAATTTAATTCATACTATGATGATCTAACTTTATGAAATGCAAACAAGGTAGCAAATATGCTCTTTTAAAGATCTAAAATGAAATGTTTGTTTTCCAAATTTCACATGTAATGATGCAAGAATGTTACAAAATAGAAAGGATGATAAGGTACAGAAAATTAAATCCCTTTAATCAACCCAACAATGCAACAAGATCTGAAACAACACACTAATCTACAAACCTGAGGTTGAAGATTACCTAGATTTCCTAGAAATACAAGGTTTTTTGTAAACCCTAACAATGAAATAATGCCAAATTAAGCTATATAACTATGCAAAATGATGAATGAATGTAATATAGTTATATGTAGGGAATAAAATGACTTAGATCTAAAGCAATAAGGATGTGAAAGTGCAAGAAATGATGGGTTCACCAAAATGTTACATAGAAAAGAGAGACTAGCCTAATAGATCAAACTAGGTCAAACCCTCTTCTATATAACATTAGGACACAAGCTGAGATTGGATTCTACCCTTGAAGGAGAGATAAACTATAGGGGCTTTGTCTCTTTTTTGTATAGAGGAGAATCAACTAAAACCAACAAATCAAGCTAGGGCAAAGTAGAAACCTTAGTTAAGCAAGATCAGAGCATAATAGACTATCAGAAATAGATGCAGATAATCTAAAAGCACAACAAAGACCAATGAATAGAGGAGAACCTAGCTATGGAGATTGGAGGTCAAAGGACTAGGGTGCTTGGGTTCCCTAGACCCTAATTAGGGTTTTGTAGAATGTGAAATCTCCTGTGTCTTTGATGGGAAGCCTTAGTCGGTAAGACAGCTACCGTCGGCCACCTTGCAACCTATCGCACCGACCGTTATAGTCACTCTGACGTGAGGTTTGACATCCCTAACTATCGACATGAACATTACCATTGGTGAACACTTATGAACCTTGGCTAATGTGCCGATACACCAACTTAGCATATGCTTGGTGTGACTTGTTGATACCGGTTCCTATACCCATCATTACGACTGGTCACCATTTGTATCTGATGAAAGATACATTCTCCACATACATTCCCAACATGATTTTATGATATGCATTCATAATCTACATTCGGTGAGACTCTTGTCTTCACTATATGCTTCCAACTCTTCTGCCAATGTCACTCTTCTACCTGATGGCGTCTACCTTCAGCGTATCCTTCCCTATCGGTTAGACTTTCTCCAGAATTGTCAATAATCTGATCACTCAGATCTGATTCTCAAGCCATGACTTCTGTTCAGCAGCTTGATCCTCCCTTCAGCCAGACTATCCATGTCAGTCTGAGTGAGAAATGCTTCATCAATGGCCACAGTCTCACTGATAATGATTTCACTCCTCCAGTCAAACCGTAGCACATGGAGTGCTAGGTGATCTACTGTCCACACTCCAATTTGGTCCTCTACACCACAAAACAATAAAACAAAATAGGAAACAAATGGATATGGTACATTGAAGCCATTCCACTAATTTTGACAGAAATCTCACCAGTGGAATGCTTCACATTAACATTTTGCAACAATGAAAACATAGAATGGAAAGGAAATCTACAGCTAAGTAATTTTGTATTTATAGAGAATGGAAACAAATTGACAACATAGAAAAGATTGATTTCTCCTTCACAATGCTCAATTACATTCGTACAATTGCATTCAATTACAATATCATATCTATGCATTTGATTCATTTCTCTGGGTTTATAAACTCACCCTGAGTAGTACCGAACTGACTCCAAGCGGCTGGGAGACAACCATTTTAAATAGCCTCCAACTGCCCAACTACCTATTTTTGGCATTATGCGGTTACAATTTGACAAATGTCCCCTAAGTCACTTGGGACTTACAAAATGAACCTAGATACAAACTAAAATGAAAATGCATTGGTCAAATAGACCTTATTACAATGCAAACATGATTTTCTAAACAAACATAAACTTAAATGCCTCACGGAGGCCACCTTGTGTTAGGTGCTCCTACACCATACACCCCACCTTAAAAAGAACTCATGTCCCATGAGTTGAGTCCTTGTCTTGTACCACCTATATCCATTGTTGTTTCATGCCTTCCCCACGATCTCTAGACTACAACTTTCATCCATGGAATCAAAAACTCATGCCTAGCAGTGTAGGCTCTACTCACACCTTGCCATGAGTGAGTGCTTGCTACCAAACCTAGACTTTGCTCACCATTCTTCCTTACTTTCATCTCTTCTTGAACACCTACATTCAAAACCTTGTTTGATGTTGCTTGTACTGCTGCTATGGTAGAGTATGTTTTCCTTCCAACTCTTGTTGGTTCCAGAGGACAAACAATAGTCCCTACAAGGATAACATCCTCTTCTTTCCAATCAACTTGTGGCTGCTTGCAGACCTACTCTTTGACCTTCATTTGATCCATCTCAGACATTACCATCTGATCTCCATCATTCAAAACTAAAATCACCTTCAAACTGTGATCTTTGGTAACCCCACTCCTTGAGGTATCCTCAACTTGCCTTGTCTTTTCTTCATGCATCTTCAAAAACTCTTTCTTACCCACCAAAATAATCTTGGCTTTCTTCTTTGCTTTAGTATCCTCCTGCAATGGTGTCATCACAAAAGTCTTTCCATCCTTCTTGATGGTGTATGTGTTAGCATATCCATCATATAATGTTTGCCTATCAAATTGCCATGGCCTACCTAAAAGTAGGTGACAACACTCCATGGGCAAAATGTCACATAAAATTCTCTTCTTATATTCTCCAATCTAAAAATCAAAATATGCTTGTTCACTTACCAAAACTGATTGACTGTCACTTACCCAAGATGCCCTGTAAGGAGTTTGGTGAGGAATCCTTTCTATGTTCAATTTATCCACCATTTTCCTAGACACCATATTATCTATTGAACCAGAATCTATGACTACTTTGCATATTTTACCTTTGCTTTTGTAATTGATCCTAAAAAGAGCTCTCCTCTATGATGGTTCATTCTTCACTGGTGCTTTGAGCAATGTCCTTTTGATCATCAGACTTTCTCCCACTTCTGATGCCAAATTTACTTCAGGAGATGTCACACTCCCTACATCCTCTTGAGTCAATGTGGTTCTTCTCTCATTACCATGAGAAGTTGAGGTCTTCTTTGGACACTTATAGGCTAGATGCCCTATCTGATTACACTTATAGCATCTCATGTTGGAGAACTTGGATCCTCTGTTTGATCCATTTGTTCCACCTCTTTCATTTGGCCTTCTTCCTCAATAGCCTCCTCTGCTACTTGAGTCCCCAACTTGCTCTTCTTGGTTAGACTCATCACTAGGCCTCTGGTTAGGACTTCTTCCTCCAAAACTGCCTCTAAAATTTCTGTCACCTCTTCCTCTACTATGCTACTCACCTTTCCTCTTTAGCTTCTCTTCAGCTCTTAATGCTACTTGAAAGCATTTTTCCACCATTTCAAGAGTAAATAAGCTTATCTCATCTTGAATATTGATCCTTAGACCATTTAAATACCTTGCTACTTTGTCTTTTTCATCCTCCATGTACCCACAATGAAGAGTGTATTTGTGAAACTCCTCAGTGTAAGTAGCCACATCCATATCTTTTTGCTTAAGGTCCTACATCTTCCTGTAAATCTGCACCTCGTAGTCAGATGGAAGGAACTGGGACTTGATCTTCTCCAGCATTCTGTTCCACGAAGATATCATACTCTTCCCATTCTTTACACTTTCTCCTTGGGTGTAATTCCACCATGTAAGTGCAGCACCTTTGAGTTTAGTTTTTGCAAACTTAACCCTCTTACTTTCAGGAACTTCCTTGTATTCGAAGTAGTTGTTCAGAGCCTCAATCCATTCCATGACTTCATCAACATTCATCTTTCCACTGAACATGGGGATATCTGTCCGAGCCTCTAAAGAGTCCTTATCAATTGTCTTGATGGCTTCCACAAATTGCTTTTGTTCAGCTGGTATCTTTGCCTTCTCTTGTTCCTCTACTTCTTCCTCTTTCTCTTCTTCTTCATCTGAATCTTCCTCTATCCTTTTGCCTATCTTCATTGCCTTCAATTCTGCTTGGAGTGTTTCCCTAACTCTAGTTTTGATCATCTCTTCCATCTCTTTAAATTTCTTGACCACTTTGGTGGTCATCCCCTTTAGAGGCATATCGCTAGCCTCTCCTTCACTCTCTTTGTCTGACATAAACATTCACAAACAACACCAACACTTCTGCAAAGTCCCCAATTTGACTACAACACAATACTTAATCAGATGTCCATCCTACATGCTACTTCACAGACTCATTCCTCTCATCCAATAGTAGATCCTGGAGATACACTACCACTCTCTCTCATAGTGGCCTCACTTTGCACCCTCTTCCAACCAAACCTCTATTGGTGAATGGTCTTGACAAGCCTCATCATCATCTACCCACACACTACAGGAATCCTGTTCCTCCTTGCAACTATATTGCACGAGAAACTCGTCATTTGCCTTCTTAGTGACAGAAATCAAATACACAACACCTCCATCCAAAGCTTTCACTATCTCTGATACCAATATGATGGGAAGCCTCAGTTGGTAAGATAGCTATCGCCGGCCACCTTACAACCTGTTGCACTAACCATTATAGTCACTCTGACATGAAGTCCGACATCCCTATCAGCATGAACAATACAATCGGTGAACACTTATGAACCTTGGCCGATGTACTGATACACCAACTTAGCATATGCTTGGTGTGACTTGCTGATACCGATTCCTATACCCTGATTCACCATTACGACCGGTCACCATTTGTATCTGATGAAAGATACATTCTCCACATACATTCCCAACATGCTTTTGCAATATGCATTTGTAATCTACATTCGGTGAGACACTTGTCTTCGTTGTATGCTTCCAACTCTTCTGCTGATGTCGCTCCTCTGCCTGATGGTGTCTACCTTCATCATATCCTTCCCTATCAGTCAGACTTTCTCTAAAACTACCATTAATCTGATCACTCAAATCTGATCCTCAAGCCACGACTTCCATTCAGAAGCTCAATCCTCCCTTTGGCCAGACTATCCGCATCAGTCTGAGTGAGAAATACTTCATTGATGGCCATGGTCTCATCCGATAATGATTTCAACTCCTCTAGTCAAACCCTAGCACATGGAGATGCTAGGTGACCTACTGTTGATGCAGAGTGGCACAAGGGAAGCACAACACAAAGAATGTTTGTTCTCCTTAGCCCACTCACCCACTTCACTTCTTCAATCCAACAAAATCAAAGGCACATTCAAGGTTAAATGATGGATTTGTTACTTAGACTCTTGTCCAACTCTCAAGGCTATGTCTACACCTTCATGCAAGTCTGAAAACACCTTACCAACACTTGGTTTGATCACCAACTTCATTCAACTCTAACCTTGACTAGGCCTAGTGAGGCTACTAGCCCTCCAAAACTAGTTTTCTTCACACCAAATGACAAAATCCCAAAGGACTAGGCAAACAAATGGTGATTTTGGACCCCCTTTATGGGACTCTAACAAACCTCCAAATCTCCAATCCCAACCCTACTCCAGCAGTTCAAAACCCCCACTAAGTCTCTAGGCCTAATTGATCACTTTAGGCCTGGGTTACAAAGCAAAGGGTTCAAATTGGGTTCATAGGTCAGGGGCAGGAATTTAGAATGTTTCTACCAGATCCCTACAACAAAAAACCACCATTCTTTCATTCACCTTGCCTGGATTCTATCACCTACAACAACAAATAGCATGCATCAAATTAAAAATAGAAGACTACATTTCCTGACAAAAACCTTTTGGAATCTTATAGGACATATCCCTAGCCTGCATTTCACCAGTTTTTGTGAATTTTCACTAGTGGGAATGCATTCTAGGGCCGGATTTCTATGGCTGCCCTAGAAAATAGGGTTTCTAGACCTGTTTTGAAAGAAAAATCAATAACTTTTGATCCCGACCACTTTAGGACCTCAAACTAGTTGCATTAGAACCCTAACTTCAAGTGCTATCAGAAAAAGTACATTAGACCAAGAGTTAAGTCTGTACAGTCCGTACAACAACATGTTTTCTTTAGAAAAATAGTCAAATTCTTGATTTTTGTGCCCAAAATTGCATACAAAATCTCTTCCTCTGTACTAGAGTCAGATATCCACCATATTAACCCATCCAAGTTAGTTTCCAACTTCTACAACAACATTCAACTACTCAAAGTGGTTTTTTGAACTGACCCAACACATAACACCTTTGACAACTATGGTGTTTTGCATTAACACAAGGAGGTTGATTTGTTTGGCTTGTCCAATGGAGTCCAAATGATCAACACACTCCTTCCAACATACTAAAACACTAAAACAACAAAAAAAAACTCAAAACCAATCCTTAGACCTTCTAGGCCTAATTGGCACAATAAGGGTCCAAATGGACTAAGAAGGATTTGATGTTTATATAGTCACCCCAAACCTCTTTACCATACAAAATGGACCAAACAATAATGGCTAAAAGCCTTATTACAAAACACATTGAACAAAAAAGCGTAACTTCTCAAAATGCATCAAAATGCCTTTAGGAACCAAGGTGCTCCTAGGTGCCCTACACCATACACCCACTATCAAAGAGAACTCAAGTCTCTTGAGTTGGAATGCTATCAAATGTGAAACCTGCCTTCTCAATGTCTGCCTTGCTCATCCAAGTGGCATCCTCCTGAGGTTTGTTTAGCCACTTCACCAAATAGTCATGATAGGTGTGCCTTCTAGTTTGTTTTGCAATCCTCTTGTCCAAAATGCACTCAATCTGATTTGGAGATGAAGGAATGAGTTCCTAGAGTGTATGATCAGTTTGATCTACTACAACAGTAGTATGAGGATCAGTTCCTTTATAGGGATAAAGGTCTGAAACATTAAAAATTGGAGACAAGCAATGCCATCCGGAAGTCTAATTTTATATGCATTTTCTCCACATTTCTTGAGCACTTCACAAGGCCCAATCTTCTTCATGAGTAGATTGGTATGTTTACCTGTAGGGAGCCTCTCCTTCTTCAGATGGACCATTACCAAATCACCTTCCTTGAACTGCAAATCCCTTCTTTTCCTATCAGCAAACTGTTTGTACTTCTGTGAAGTGGACAGCAATTTCTGTTGTACTTGTTCATGGACATCTTTCATGACTTGAATGAAGTCTTCAGCTAAGGCACTACTATTTTCCAGTCCTTTAACCTCCCTAAGTTCCAAAATACCCCTTGAGTGAGTGCCATAAACAATTTGGAAAGGAGACAGGCCAGTGCTTCTATTGACAGTGTCATTGTATGAGAACTCTGCCTGAGCCAAAATTGAATCCCAACTAGCACCCTGCTCCTTTGTTAGGCATCTTAGGAGGTTATCAATTGACCTATTAATCACCTTTGTTTGTCCATTAGACTGAGGGTGATAGGCAGATGATAAGGACAAATTTGTACCTAGTCTTTTCAAAAGTGTCCTCTAGAAGTGTCCTATGAACTTGGGGTCTCTGTCAGAGATTATGGACAAAGGTAAACCATGTAACCTGACTATTTCCTTGAAGAAAAGACCTGCTATGTGTGAGGCATCATGTGTGGTTTTACATGGGATGATTTTTGAGAACCTATCTACAACCACAAAAATGCTGTCATGTCCATTCTTTGTCCTAGGCAAACCAAGTACAAAGTCCATGCTTATGGAATCCCAAGGCTTTGAAGGAATAGGTAGAGGAGTGTATAAACCTGCATTTGATGTATGCCCCTTTGCTCTTTGGAAAATTTGACAAGTTTCAACAAACTTCCTTACATCGGTTGGCAATTTTGGCCAAAAATAGTACCTCCTAACCAATTCTAGGGTCTTGTCAATACCAAAGTGACCTAACATGCTGCCACAGTGCTTTTCCCTAATTATATTCTCTCTAACAGACCCTCTTGGGATACACAACATGCTACCCTTGAAAAGATATCCATCTTGCAACAAAAAATTAGAAAAATCAGTATTATACCTGCCTGTCATGGCCTTGCAAGATAGGTATGGCTCTTTGAAGTCTTCATCTGCTACATACTGATCTTTGATGGCATGAATACCTGTACTTTCCAACTGTATGGTCTGCACAACAAGATTCCTCCTACTTAAGGCATCGGCTACCTTATTGGTCACTCCTTTCTTATGTTTTATGGAGAAGGTGTATGCTTGGATGTACTCCATCCACTTGACATGTCTGTGATTCAACTTTTGCTACCTGTTCAAGAAGCTTAATGCATGGTTGTCAGTAAAAACTATAAATTCCTTTGGCAATAAGTAGTGTCTCCATTTCCTCAATGACTGAACCATGGCATATAACTCTAGATCATAGGTGGAGTAGTTTTGTTTTGCCTTATTTAACTTCTCACTAAAGAATGCTAAAGGCCTCCCATCTTGACTTAGGACTCCACCAACAACCCTCTTACTTGCATCACACTCTACCACAAAGACCTTGTCAAAATTAGGTAGCACTAGGACTGGTTTTTCTGAAATTTTTTTCTTTAACAATTCAAAGGCTTGAGTGGCCTCATTTGTCCACACAAATACACATTTCTTGCCCCCTTTTATGGTGTCAACAAGTGGAGCACAAATGCCACTAAACCCTCTAATGAACTTTCTATAAAAGCTGCATAAACCATGGAAACTCCTTACCTCTGAGGCTGTTGTAGGTGTTGGCCAATTAAGAATGGCTGCAACCTTACTTGGATCCATTTTTAGGCTGCCCTTGGAGATGACAAACCCCAAAAATATCAACTCTTCTTGTAGGAAGACACATTTGTCAAGATTGATTCTCAACTTCTCCTCTTGAAGCCCCCTGAGCACTTGATGGATATGCCTTATGTGGTCTTCCTTGCTGTCACTAAAAATTAGTATATCATCCAAATATACAACAATAAACTTGTTAAGGAAAGGTTTTAGCACTTCATTCATCAATCTCATGAAGGTGCTTGGTGCATTTGACAAGCCAAAAGGCATGACAACCCATTCAAATAGTCCTTCATTGGTTTTGAAGGCGGTTTTCCACTCATCCCCTTCCCTTATCCTGATTTGGTGGTAACCACTTTTTAGATCCATCTTGGTAAAATACTTAGCCCTACCCAAGCAATCCATTAAATCTTCTATTCTAGGCATTGGAAATCTATACCTGATAGTGATCTTGTTGATGGCCCTGGAATCAGTGCATAGTCTCCATGTTCCTTCCTTCTTCGGTGCAAGTACTGTAGGTACTGCACATGGGCTAATACTCCTCCTGATAAGTCCTCTATCCAATAAGTCTTGGATTTGTCTTGCCACTTCAGCATTTTGCTTTGGGGTCAACTTGTATGCTGCTTGGTTTGGTAGGGTGGATCTAGGGATGAGATCAATGCAATGACTAATCTCCCTCTTTGGTGGAAGGGCATCCTTGCCTTCATCGGCTATCACATCCTGAAACCTCTCCAATAGTTCTTCCACTTCCTTTGGTCCAATCCTCCTAAGAGGTTGCTGCACTTTGACCTTCTTGGGATTCACATCCTTGGGCTTGATGACTATTGCAAAACATGGCACTTTCTCTTCCTTGAGGTTAGCCAAAAACTCTTTTTCACCTACCAACATAACTAAACTAGAAATGACTTTCTCTTTGCAATCATCAATCAAAGGAGTCATTGTAAACTTTTCATCATTCTTGGACAAATGAATCACATTGTTCTTACCATCATGTTGGGCACTTGTGTCATGTTACCAAGGCCTTCTAAGAAGAAGGTGGCATGCATCCATATCCACTATCTCACAAAGAACCTTATCATGATATTCACCTATCTTGAATTCAACCCAACATTGCTCTTTCACCATAATTTGTTGTTCCTTGGTTAGCCAAAAGACTCTATAGGGGTTAGGATGAGGCATTCTTTCCAATCCTAACTTAGTCACCATTTCATTAGAAGCCAAATTTTTAGAGGAACCTAAATCTACTATTACCTTGTAAACTTTTCCTTTCACCTTGCAAGTGGTTCTAAACAAGTTGTTCCTTTGGGGCTACTCCTTGGTGGCATGATGAGGGATCTATTAAACATGATGCATTCTCCACTCTCAGGTGCTGCAGACTTGGAAGAGGCTGTTTGGTAACTTGTGGTGCTTTGACAGTCCTCTTCTTGAAGGAGTTGCACTCTTCTTTCTTTCTGATTTGCAGTAGTGTTTCCCATTTTCTCCGAGCACCTAAAGGACTGATGTCCAATCTGATTGCAAGAGAAACACCTTCTAGTAAACACATTGGGACCTCTGCCCCCACTTCTACCTCTGCCATTACCTCTCCCTCTAAACTAACCCTTATCAGCACTATTTTTATCAGCCTGCCCTTGGCTGCCTTCTTGTGATCCGCCACCTTGGAGTCTAGAGAAATTATCTCTATTTTGGAATCTGCCCCTGCCCCTAAAGTTTTAATTTCCTCTGCCTCTGCTGCTGCTACCAAAATCCCCTTTTCTTCTCTACTTATCCTCAATCCTCAATGTCATTTGGAAGCACTTATGGACTATCTCTAGGTTAAAGAGAGTTAATTCATCTTGAATGGAGAATTTAAGGCCATTGAGATACCTTGCAAGCTTCTGTTTTTCATTCTTAGGCATCTTGGCTTTCAATGTCATCTTGTGAAACTCCTCTATGTAGGTGCTCACGTCCATGTCCTTCTGTCTCAAGTTGTGCAACTTCTTGTTCAAGTTGACTTCATAATCCTCAGGGACAAATTGCTTCTTGATTTCAAGTACCATCTTCCTCCATGTAGAGATAGGATTCCTATCATCTTCTATCCTCTCATTTTGAATAAAATTCCACCAACTCAAGGCTGGCCCTTTCATTCTTGATTTGGCAATCTTCACTTTCTGATTTTCTGCCACTTCTTCACATTCAAAATAGTTCTCCATTGCCTCAATCCAATCAAGGCACTCCTCTGGATTCATCTTACTAGGAAACATAGGTAAGTCTGCCTTAGTGTCCTTCCTACTCAACTTTCCAAGTGCATCTAGGAATTATCTCTTTGACATGCCTCCTTGTGGCTCTTCCATAGGCACTTCTTCTTCCTCATCTTGATCCTCTTCATCTAAATCCAAGATGACCTCTGGCTTCTTCTTCTTGTCTTTTTCTTTCTTCAACTTCTCTATCTCAACCTCCATCCTTTTGTTCTTGACTGCTTGCTCTCTCACTATCTTTGCCAATTCAGTATTTGTCACCTTTGAAGGAATTTCCTCCTCTTCTTCTCTATCTCCCATCTCTTTGATGGCTTTGATACCACCTGATGCAAAGTGGCACAAGGGAAGCACAACACAAAGAAAGTTTGTTCTCCTTAGCCCACTCACCCACTTCACTTCTTCAATCCAACACAATCAAAGGTACATTCAAGGGTAAATGAAGGATTTGTTACTTAGACTCTTGTCCAACTCTCAAGGCTATGTCTACACCTTCATGTAGGTCTGAAAACACCTTACCAACACTTGGTTTGATCACCAACTTCATTCAACTCTCTAACCTTGACTAGGCCTAGTGAGGCTACTAGCCCTCCAAAACTAGTTTTCTTCACACCAAATGACAAAATACCAAAGGACTAGGCAAACAAATGGTGATTTTGGACCCCCTCTATGGGACTCTAACAAACCTCCAAATCTCCAATCCCAACCCTACTCCAGTAGTTCATAACCCCCACTAGGTCTCTAGGCCTAATTGATCACTTTAGGCCTGGGTTACAAAGCAAAGGGTTCAAATTGGGTTCATAGGTCAGGGGCAGGAATTTAGAATGTCTCTACTAGGTCCCTACAACACAAAACCACCATTCTTTCATTCACCTTGCCTGGATTCCGTCACCTACAACAACAAATAGCATAAAATAGGCCAAATACATGGTAATACTTGACCTAGGGCATCAAATTAAAAATAGAAGACTACATTTCCCAACAAAAACCTTTTGGAATCTTATAGTACATATCCCTAGCCTACATTTCACAAGTTTTTGTGAATTTTCACTAGTGGGAATGCATTCTAGGGCCGGATTTCTATGGCTTCCCTAGAAAATAGGGTTTCTAGACCTGTTTTGAAAGAAAAATCAATAACTTTTGATCTTGACCACTTCAGGACTTCAAACTAGTTGCATTAAAACCCTGAATCCAAGTGCTTTTAGAGGCCACTTTAGGACCTCAAAATAGTTGCATATGAACCCTAACTCCAAGTGCTTTCAGAAAAAGTACATTAGACCAAGAGTTAAGTCTGTACAGTCCGTACAGCAACACGTTTTCTTCAGAAAAATAGTCAAATTCTTGATTTTTGTGCCCAAAATTGCATACAAAATCTCTTCCTCTATATTGGAGTCAGATATCCACCATATTAACCCATCCAAGTTAGTTTCCAACTTCTACAACAGCATTCAACTGCCCAAAGTGGTTTTTTTGAACTGACCCAACACATAACACCTTTGACAACTATGGTGTTTTGCATTAACACAAGGAGGTTGATTTGTTTGGCTTGTCCAATGGAGTCCAAATGATCAACACACTCCATCCAACATACTAAAACACTAAAACAACCAAAAAAAACTCAAAACCAATCCTTAGACCTTCTAGGCCTAATTGGCACAACAAGGGTCCAAATGGACTAAGAAGGATTTGAGGTTTATATATTCACCCCAAACCTCTTGACCATACAAAATGTACCAAACAACAATGGATAAAAGCCTTATTACAAAACACATTAAACAAAAAAACATAACTTCTCAAAATGCATCAAAATGCCTTTAGGAACCAAGGTGCTCCTAGGTGCCCTGCACCAACTGTACACACTCCAATTTGGTCTTCTATGCCGCAAAACAATAAAACAAAACAAGAAACAGACGGATATGGTACATTGAAGCCATTCCACTGATTTTGATAGAATCTCACCAGTGGAATGCTTCACATTGACATTTTGTAACAACAAAAACATAGAAGGGAAAGGAAATCTACAGCTATGCAATTTTGTACTTACAGAGAATGGAAACAAATTGATAACACAGAAAAGATCAATTTCTCCTTCACAATGCTCAATTACATTCACACAATTACATTCAATTACAATATCATATCTATGCATTTCATTCATTTCTTTGGGTTTATAAACTCACCTTGAGTAGTACCGAACTAACTCCAAGCGGCTGGGAGATTGATTCCAAGTAGCTAGGAGACAACCATTTTAAATAGCCTCCAACTGCCCAACTGCCTATTTTTGGCATTATGCAGTTACAATTTGACAAATGTCCCCTAAGTCACTTTGGACTTACAAAATGAACCTAGATACAAACTAAAAAGAAAATGCATTGGTCAAATAGACCTTATTACAACGCAAACATGATTTTCTAAACAAACATAAACTTAAATGCCTCACAGAGGCCACCTTGTGTTAGGTGCTCCTACACTAGTCTGCACCTTTGTGTGTTCCTTCTCCCTGTAACTTGTCTTCTGCAAATTTGTCTGGATCTGGCATGCACACACACAAGAAGAAAAATGGTTGGGTCTTATTGGGGAGTTTTCCTAAATCAAGCTTTGTGAATGGTTTTTCCACCTCCACATTAACAAAGATGATAGATAAAGAGTGCATGCCCTAGGAGGGAAGAGGAAAATTTGAAGTAGAATGGAATGCTAGAACAAAGCATGAAGGAAATAATTCACCATGAGCTTGGAAACCCTAGCATGTTTGATGTAGCATCACAACTTGACTCAAGAAGTTGGTGTATCCCAAAGAAGTAGAAAGATCTTCATAAGACCTACAATATTTTAGTGTCGCAATAATAATCCACCATAGAGAACTTTAGACAAGAATAGAGAGCATGAGAGAGAAGAAGAAAGAGTGCAAGAATACCTAGATTACTTAGAGAACTTAGAGATAGCTTAGAAATGTTTGATTGAATAAACAAACTTTCTTTTATATGCATTCCCACTATGATGAATAAAACCAAATGGGGTTGACATGAGGAACCACTTAAGATGTTTTAAGTTGACATACCTTTAAATTAAGTCTCATTAAGTGTTCTTAGGTCAGTCTCATTATTATTTTGTTAGGTTTTATCATCATGATCAATAATTAATCATTTAATGTTCAAAAAGGTGTTAAAATAGGTCCTGATTAATAAGTGTAAATATTTTAGGTCCACCTAGGTGCTAAACTAGGCGTAAAATGTTTGTGTACACATTTTACTCCATAACACTTGTTGATGATTATTTTTACACATTCATAACAAAAGTTAAAATTCACAAAATGAACCTAAACTATCTTGAAAGATATGAAGAAATCGCTTAAGAGTTCTTAATCCCAAGTTTTTGTATGGTCAAGTCTTGACCTTGTGGACAATTCAGCAAGTTGATGTGAAACTATAATATTCAAGGGGCCTTACTTGATTTAAGATGATCTGTAACTCACTGGACTCAAATTATGCAAATTGTTGTAAAAAAAAACAAATTATTCATTCCTTTGCATAAATGTACTACTGTATTACAAAGCTTTGTATGGTTTATGATGAAATAAGCTTTTCTTTTCAAATTACTATAAAAATTGTCAAATATTAACACAATTCTTCATGCTTCCTTCAAATGTAAGACAATTTCCTCAAAATCTCTGCGTTTGAGCTAATTATTTCAAATATTTGGGGAAAAGTTAGAGAAATTCAAATTGAATATCACTTTACTACAAGATCTGCTTTGTTATTCATGTTATAAGAGATACATCAAACTTGATCAAATCAATAGACCAAATCTCCAAATGTGAAGTACTGAGTATTTTCATTAACACACATCTAAGATTGCAAGCTTTTAAAGAGGCAGTACTTCAAATATGAGTAAGAGTCAGAAAACACTTAGAAAATAGACACATAATCCCAAACTTACTTGTATTTAAAATACATAGTCATATATGGTTTACAATGTATGAATGACCTGTTTGCTTCATCAATCAAATCAACAGAAAACTTACAGATGTCTTATAGATACAATAAGGAAGCTAGACACTCCATGTATTCCTTAGTGTAGACACAGGCGACCTCCTCCTCTAAAACTAAAATACTTCTCTATTTAAATGTTCAAACAAATTACAAGTGCAAGCTATATTTCAAAAATCCTTGTGTAAGTAATATACAAATAGTAAAACTTCTTACATAGAGTTTGAAGCTGCATTCTACTATTGTTACAAAATTCAATCTATAGTCAGAATTTAAACTTTCTCAATCAAGGGTGCTCATTCCTTTCTAACCACCTTCCAAAATACCTTTGTGGTATCTTTTTTGCCTCCAAGGATGCCATTGGAATCTTTTTCAAAATAAGATTCCCCTCCTTTGACTTCTTTCCTATTGACCTTGCCCACAGATACCCTTTACTTGATCCTTTTATTAGTATTATTTGTTCCCTTCTTCACTTTCCTACTCCTTCAAATATGTTTTGAAATTATTTTTTATACCTTCTATAAAGGTGTGATCCCCCCTAGACTCTTTGTCCATATATATTCCTGCATTGTGTCTGCTTCTTTCAATTTCTTTTCTTCTTTATCTGAACCTTCATTCTTCTTCTTGTATTTTTTCATCTTAGCACTATCCTCCATCACTGAATCAATCATTTGCTTACTTAAATATGCCTCTGGATTCTCCATACATGGTGCAAAAATGGCCTTGAATTCTGTTAATTCTCTTTGAAGTTCATATGCTGGTATATCCATACACTCATGATCTAAGAGCCTTTCAACTATCCTCTTGTGCATCATGATCATGATGTCTGCCTTTTCTTCTAAACCCTAAGTGGCTGTGATGCACCTTCTAAGATTATCCTCTTCAAATCTTAATTCCAACTTTACCTATGGCACTTGATTTTCCATCAAAGGAGTAATGACTCCTTCATTTATTAATTCATCTTTTCTCTCCTCAATTTCTTTCAGTTGTCCCAATTCAGACTTGCACTATTCTTTTCTAAATTGACCATTATTTATAAGTATACTTCATTTATTCTTTTCTATTGCAGCTAGCTCCCATCCTGTCACTGCTTGTTTGATTACCTCTTCCCCTTCTTGCATGAATGCCTTAAACCATTCTTCAAAAATGTTAGCCTTACGTCTCTTATTTTCCATATCTTTTACTTTATCTTTAGACAAAACTGATATTTCACTAGGTAATTCAGGTATTGTCACATTGGGATCAAATATCTCTTTAATGAATCATTGTAGCTAGGCAATGTGCCCTTTCAAATATTCTATTTTATCCTTGTCTCTTTTTAACATTTCTGTTGTAACCTAGTGCATATCCTCCCATTCACTTATGTGTTTATACCTTGTTGTATATCCTAGGTCAAAATTAAGTATTTTATATTTATCTAAGGCTATTTCTCCTTTAGCTTTCTCTTTCTATGGTATGGCCAAGTTCAGTGTTCTGGATCCATCTGGACCCCTTTGTATAGCTGACATGGTCCTAGCCTTTCTCTTTTCTTTTCTTGGTGTTACATCACCTAATATACTTTTGATGTCTATAGGTACTAACTGTACCTCCACCTTTTCTCTCCTTATCTCTACACCTAACCAGGCCAGAGATTCTTTTGTGCTTTCAACAACCTTTTCTTCATTAATTACCTCTTCTTGAGGCCTTTCTACTTCTCCTTGTTCTTGTTACTGCTGTTGTTCCTGTTGCTGCTGTTGTTCCTATTGCTGCTGTTGTTCCTATTGTTGTTGTTGTTCTTGTTGCTATGGAAGAGGTTGTTCTTGTTGAGGGGCTGGTTCTTGTATAATTGGATCATCTTGTTGTTTGGATTCACCCTCATTTTCTTCTTCTTCAATTTCTATATCTCCTCCACCTTCATCTTCTTCCTCTGGACCTTCTTTTACTAATGAATCTTTTTCTTGATCTTCCTCTTTATTTGCTTGTTCTACATTTGTCATGTCTATATCCTCTATTTGTTTTTCATATTTATCTCCCTCAATGTTTCCTATATTTTCTTTATCTTTGGGTTTGTTGGTTGCATCCTCTATAGTTTCACCTTCCTTTGGTACCTTTTCAGGCATGTTAACTTGCTATGTATGTGAAGGTGAACCCACCATTGTATCAGCCTTTTTTGTCACTTTTCCCTATTCCTTTCTTCTTTCTATATTCTTTTCTTCTTTACTTTGTTCACCATACATGTTTAGAATGTTTAATACACCTACACTAGAGGTATCAGCTTTTGTTTCTTCTTTGGCTTGAGCAAGTGTTTCCTTTACTATTTCCTTAAGTACTTCTTTTTTAGATTCTTCAATTTTATGTGCTACATCTTGCACATCTTTTATTATTTCAGGAGAAACCAAGGTACCAAAAGGATCTACTATTCTTGATTCTTCTTGTACTATTTCTTTTTCAGACACTGAACCTTGTTCAATTTCCATTTTAGCTTGAGTGTCTTGCTCTTCCTCTTCACTTAAAAATTCACTGGCTTCTTCTTCCTCTATACTAATTTGTATTCCTTTCCTTGAATCCACGTCTCTAACTTCACTTTCACTACTGACATCTTCAATGTTGACAATCTCAGCAACCTACTTGGCTTCATGCATTTTTGACCCATGCAGCATTTCTTCAGCCAACTCTGTTTTTACCTTAGCATATACTTTCCTTTTCTCTACCGAGGTAGATGTGACAGGTATTTCACTCAATTTATCACCTACCTACTATGCTCCGATAACTTCACTTTATTTTGAAGTTTCCCCTTTCAATATGCCTATTGGTATTGCCTTCATGACCTTTTGCCCTGTTGACTTTTGAGCAACCTGTGCTTTCTCTGCACTGGTATCATGACTTAATGATTTTGCATCTACAAATGTGCCTGTTGATACCGCTACTATTACCCCTATTGTATAAGGATCCATTAATGTAGTATTTTTATCTTTCTCAAGAATCTTTGCTTCTACAATCTTCCTTTTCTTTTCATATAAGCATTGGAGATCATCATTATGCTTACTCACTCTCTTTTTTCCCTTCTTTGGATATGTAATCTCCACTCCTTCAGCCCTAAGCTCCTCAATTACATATTTCAACCATGTTTTTGAAAATAGGATAACCGGTTCAGACAATGTGTCCAAAGATGTGTTCCATGGTTGTGACCAATCAGTCTCTCCAATAGGAGCAAGCCTGGCACTTTCATAACTATGATGTAACAATTTTCCATCATCTTCAACTTTTGGGGGAACATATATATCTCCCATGGACCTCATTTGATCAACTGTTAATCTTTTATGAGCTCTCTTTCTTACCTCTTTATCATTTTTACAGTCTGACCAAAACTCTTCAATATGTATTTGATGTTTGAATTTAAAATCAATTGCGTTTTGGATTCTATGAAAGGAATAAAACTTTCTTGCTAACTCAAATTCCTAAAATCCATAAAACCTCAACTCTCTTTCTGAATAACCAGCCACCTCTTCACTAGAAATAGTGTACCTACCAATTGACCAAGGAAGTTTAAGATTTCCCCTACTATACTTCTTTTTATACATTCTGTAGGCATTCAAGTTCTATCTTGAGAACTCTAAAACAATCAACCTATTAGAAGGATACCTAGGGAGCATGAAAGGCTTTCCTTCAAATCCATCAGTTTTGATATAAGTAAAGTTCTGAAATTCAATATACAGGAACTAAACAAACCAATTGTATCTTCTGCATCTTGAGACAACTTCTTATCTGGCTCTTCTCTCAAAACTCTGACCATATATGTATAGAATACATCATTCACCAACACATACTTTCTCAATACATTTTCTTCTTGTAAATCAGGATAATGCTCATATGCAAGCTTCTAATCTGGGCCATTTCCTAGGGTTCCCAAGCTATCAATCCCATGTATGTATGGTTGTACCATTGTTGCACATGAATATAATATATACAAGGACAAATGGAAAGGCATTAGCTTTTGTTTTCTTAACATTGCATGTCTCCATATAGCTATGCTAATAGCCTTAGCCCAGTGAATTTGTCCTTGTTCTTTCTTTGCCTCTCATGAATTGTATCACATTGAACATCCAAGGCTCACACTTAGTAGCATCCCTCAATCCCACTAGTCTACTTAACATTGTAATCATCAAATATATTTCTTCCTTAAAGTATATTCTTTGCAGAACCTTGTGTACTCTTGCCACAGCCTTTGGCTTATTTTCTGTACTATACTAACTGTAGAAGATCTTGCTTCTACAATCCCTCTCATTCTCAATGAAATCTTCATTATACTAGTCAATGTCAATATCTACCATTTTCTCATGTATTTCTAAACCAAAGGTCCTTGCGATCCCCTCTACAGACAAGTCCATAATGACCCTATCCTGATGTATTACTCTTCTGGTAGCGGGGTCATATAAATGTATACAATCTAGACATAAGTCTTTGGCTTCCATAGCTAACAGAAAACTGACAGCCCTGTATAATCCACTCTCCCATATACACATCATGTCAGGTGTAGCATCGGCTATAATAATCTTCTGCAAAACATCATTTGCATCATAGTTTCCTATTCGGGTATTCATCCCCACTCCACTTGTGCCTAGCAATGTAGGATACCCTCTGTATATTGGCAATTCCTCTTTCTTCGTTTCTTTCTGAGGCTTCCTTTCCTTTTTTATCTTTTCCTCACCCCCTGTATCTACCTTTTTCTGCTTTGGGGCCATCCTGTAAAATATTCATTCTTTTAACTTGTTGTTTTACCTTCTTACCTAGGGTTTTATTACGAATTTTTTATTTTTTACATTTTACCCTAACCTCCCATGTGTCTTTTCCCGTTTTGACTTTCACATTGTTTAACCCAACCTAGCTAATTAACAATTCAACATGCAAATTTAATTCTTGCTCACATATCAAAATGAAATTACTAAAATTTACTTGGCATTTTAACTAACTAAACTGTAATGACATTTAAGATAAATACCTGTATCTTTCAATAGCTCAATCTTATAATGTTGACTTACTTTACCATTTTTCACTCCATTCCTACTTCTGTAATTCTGTCCCGTGATGCAATTTTTGTTTAAGTTCTTTAATAACTTTTCTTTCTACAACTTTAATCTTAGCAATGCAAATCTAAAAGAAAAACAACATTAAATTTACCCTAACCCGTTAAATTTTACTATTTTTGGTGTTAGATCAGCATTAATGATAGCAATTAATGCATCTACGGCTTCAGCTTCTTCTTTCAACATTTTATTTTAAACTTTCTATCTGTTAGTTTACTTTCTGCATACATCGCATTTTCTTGTATCTTTCCTTGTATGTCCATTTGCATCTTTTCAATATACAAGCCTATATGCAATGAGTTATACACAATGTTATCCCTTTTCCCTTTATATCCACGCTTGTATCTTGTGTTTGTATATTGTAATGTATGGTAAATAGATACAAGCGTACATACAAACAACTCATACAAGTGCTTTTTGCCTTTTATCTCTTCGGCGATGTCTTTCATTTCTTTGTATATTGAGATTGTATATCGTTAACATACAATCGCCCAAACATACAAAGCCTTACCTTTATTTAACTTCTTTTGAAATCCATCTTGTATCGCAACTCATTGTATCTTTGCTTGTATATCAGCTTGTATATATGTCTGTTGGTGCAATATACAACTTTGAGATATAATCTGTGGGACCCACTTTACCTTCCCACTTGTATTTCAATGATACAACAATACTTGTATCTACTCTTAGATACAAGCCTCCATACATACAAACTCCTTTGTATATTCATCCTGTACTCCTCATCTTTCCTTAACCATATTGTATAACCCTTCGGATCTACACATGTATATAAAGTGAATGCACCTTTTCAATATACATTAAGAAACAATGCATCACTTTTATTAGATTTAATTACTTTTTGACATCCGCACTGTATGTATACCGTAAAGTATAAACCTAAATCATGCAACATACAAACAATGAAACATACCTTGATAAAATCACATTTCATATTTTCTTCTAGTCCACGACATGTATGCCACATTGTATATTGCCTTGTATCTATCTCTTTTGACAATCATCCAATGCAAGATACAACTTGGATTTTAAACACTTTATCCACTTTACTTTTGACTCACATCGGGTCCGACTTGTATGCAAAGTATAAAACATTAACTACATGCATATCTTATACCATGATTCATAAACCTGACCACTTTATGCAATGAATACAACGACTCTACATACAAACGTCCTTGTACATACAACATACAAAACCTTCCCATATGTATTTTACCGAGAAACATGTATATCTTGCAGAATATTGGGAATTTGGACATGGTTCATAAAGAAACCCCTATTCATTTTTGACAAAGAATTCACCTCTATTCTGCTCTAGTACTTAATGCTAACTTTCTTCAATTTTTTAACAAGGTTTGTAATCTTTCCGTCTTTTTCCCTTTACCACCAAGAAAACCCACACCCAAGCAAAAAACCATAGCCACAACCATAGCAGGGGTCCTCATTTTGCTAAGAAGTAAAATGGGGCATGTTGTGAACATCACAACAACTAGCAACCAAACAAAACAGTTAAATTAAAACCATTAAAGAAAACTAAATGAAATAAATTCATAACTTCCAACTTTCTTTCTTGTAAATCATTATTTAACTTGAAACTTAATGTATTCAATAAGGTGCATGAATCTTCCAATTGAGTTTAAGTGGGTGCACGTGATTAATAATCCTCATCTTGAAAATAAGTTTAATAAACTAGTGACTGATATTAAACTACATAGTTGATGTCATTCCCTCATAGCCAACCGGAAAGAGCCTTCCTGCCAGCAGGCGCCTATAGCCCCGACAATGTTATCTTTACAATTCTCCTAAGTAGAGCCCCACTGCCAGCAAGCGTCTATAGCCCCAGTAGAGTTACATAGATGGCTTAGTCTAGATTTCCAATAAAATCCATACTTATTATTATATTTTTTCATATTTTATGTAAGATCTAGACTTTATAAGATGTTATCATTGTAACTTCATGATGCAAGGTATGATCACTTGCTAAAATTAAGTTGAGAATTGTAATGGTAGCAAGGGTGACCTCTAATTTTTCACCTAACACCTACACGAGTATGTTCAACAAACCTAAGGATTTTAGGTGTGTCATTGTGAGAAACTTCTCTTGGATACTCAACCCACAGTTATTGAATATGAAATTTCACAAGCCAAACCATTTTCTACATTCATGACACAACAAATTATGCATAAGTTTCAAATAATTAGCCTGAATTTGCTATTATTTTTAGTGATTGTTAATATGCTCCTGTATACTTCAAAACAAAACAAACATCCTTGTCCAAGGAATACAACACACAAACCAACACAACAACAAAATAAAAACAAAACCAGACAAAACCCAACAAACTATACATTATTTACACTATGATACATAACAACTACCCCCACCTCAAGCCTTAAAGTAATGTTTCAAATGTTGGCCATTAACAGGTAATGACACATCTTCTCCAGTCAAGGTCTTAAGCCTGAAAGTATTATCTCCTATCATCTTTGTGACTTGTAATGGACCTAACCATAATTTGTCAAACTTTCCATGATTTCCTTTCTTTTCATGTGCTTTATCCCAACACAACACTAAGTCTGATATTCTAAATATTTTGACTCTGGCTCTTTTGTCAAACCATCTTTTGACCACTGCTTGATGTTTGGCAAATTTTTCAATGGCTTGATCTCTCTTCTCATCTAATTGTAACATTTGGACTACCCTGGCTTCTCTGTGATCATCAAATCCTAAATATTCATTAGAAAACTTCCAGACAGGTATTCTTAAATTCACTAGAAGTATGGGATCAGTCCCATAAACTAAGTGATAAGATGCATTGCCTAAGGCTGACTTGACCTTAGTCCTATCTACCCATAAGGCATATTTTAACAATGTATTCCATTCTCTGGGATTTTTTGCAATTAGTTTCTTGATTATATCCAATAAAATCTTGTTTGTGGACTCAGCTAAACCATTCCCTGAGGATAATAATTTGAAGAAAAATTTAAAACTATCCCATATTCAAATGCCCATTTAGAAAATTTCAATGAAGAAAATGCAGGGCCATTATCACATACCAGTGAATATGGAGCTCCAAACCTTGTTATGATGTTTTCTTTAAGAAATTTGATGACTACCTCAATAGTAGAGAACTTGCAACATGTGGCTTTAGTCCACCTTGTACAATAGTAAGTTACTGTCAATATAAACTTATGTCTTGTAGATGATGGAGGATTTATAACTCTAATGAAATCCAAGCCCCGCTGTGCAAATGGCCTGGACTAAATGACTGGCTATAATGGACTAACCTGATTCCTTCTCTTGTCTGCTGTAGTTTGACAGGCGTGACAACTTTGAATATGACTCTCTGTATCTTTAAACATTGTTGGCCAATAGTATCCCGCTCTTAATATCTTTTATGTAGTAGCTAAATGAGAACCATGAGCAATTCCATATTTATCATGCAACTCTGACAACACCTTATCTTCTTCAATTCTGTCTAAACATCTTAAATATATACCTTCATTGTTCTTCTTGAATAGAAGACCTCTTTGTACCATGTATCTCTATGCTTTAATCTTTAAATCTCTCCTCTGAGAAGACTTCATCTTACTTGGATATTTACTTGATATCAGAAATGTATTCAAATCATCATACCAACATGATGCATCATTAGAGTTTAATACATACTACTACATTACCAAATTTGGATCTGTGTTTTCTATGGTCTGTACTAATGCTTGTCCTCTAACCAACTTCATTAGAATGGTCTCCATATCAAACTCTTGCAATATTGTAATCCATTTGGCCCTTTTTTCTCCAGGCTCATTCTGCATTAGCAACATTTTTACTGTTGCATTTGGTACTATGGCCTTGACTTGACTTCGTAAGATGTAGTGTCTAAACTTTTTAACTGCTCTTACTAATACAAATGCTTGTCTTTCTATGTCTAGATACTTCAATTGTGAATCTTTTAGAGGTGCACTCATGAAGGCTATGGGATTTTCTTTATTATCTTCTCCCTTTTGTGTCAATGCAGTTGTAACTGAGTGTGTAGATGCAAAAGAATATATGTAAAATGGTTTGGTATAATTTGGACTTACTAACATAGGAGCATAAAAAATGGCCTCCTTAATATCTTTGAATGCAGCTTTGGCTACTGGTGGCCATTCTATCTTTGCATCTTTCTTAAGCATAGCGTTTAATGGTTGTACAATCTCTACAAATCCTGTAATAAACTTCCTGACAAAGTTAATCTTACCAAAAAAGGATTTTAATTCCTTCTTACTATTAGGTAATTGTAATTTTTTTATTCCTTCTACTCTATTGGGATCAATAGATATCCCATTTTTAGAAATGACATGTCCCAATAATTTCCCTTCAGCTACCCCAAATGAACATTTCTTTGGGTTAAGAGAAATCCCATACCTTTCACATCTTTTAAGTACCCTTCTCAAATCTTCTGCATGAGTGGATGCATCTTTAGAGTATATAGTTAAATCATCCATATAAATAACAATGCATTTACCTAACAATCCATGAAACGCAATGTCCATGGCTCTCTGAAAAGTGGCACCTATATTGATCAAACCAAATGGTATTCTCCTATATGCATAATTACCGCACTTACAAGTAAAAGTAGTCTTCAACCTATCTTCTTTATCAACTAAGACCTGATTATATCCTCAAAATCCATCTAAAAAGGACATCATCTTGGCTCCATTTACTGCTTGCAGTACTTCATCTATTGGGGAAAAGGGATAATTATCCTTCTCACATGCTTTGTTCAAAATTTTAAAGTCAACACATAGTCTAATGTCTCCACTTTTATTTCTTATAGGTATCAAATTAGCTACCTAGGTTGAATGTCTTACTGGGAAGATTATTCTGGCCGACAACAATTTTTTTACTTCCTCAAAGATTAAAGGCTCTAAAATAGCATTTACAGGGCTTTGCATTTCCCTGAATGGTTTAACTTCTAGTTTCAAGGGTATTACGAGTTATGATGGACGTATCATATGTCTTCAAATCTTCATATGTCCATGCTATTACATGTTTGTATTCTTTCAAAACATCCACGATTTCTTTTCTTAACTTCTCAGAGCAAGCTTTTCCAATCAGTACATTCTATGGACTTTGCTCCATTAACAAGTTATATGGATCACATTTACCTCCTTCAGTCTTAGGAAAATCTTTCTGTCTAACTACCCCATCAAATTCAAAAATCTTTTCCAACTCAATTACCCCTTTAGGGAAGAAATTACTCTTCAAGTTTATTATGTTTTCCTCATCCCAAGACACATTAGGCCTTTCCTATTCATCAATGATTTGAGCTTCAAACACTTCATTACAAGTGAGAAAATCCACAATTTGTTGATCCCCTTCAAATACCTAAAAATGAGTAACATTATCTGGCATGCTTGGAACATTCACCAATTCAACAACAAATCATTTTAGACTTGACAATGTTAAGGGCTCCAAAGTGCTAGCAGCAACTGCTAATGCATTTGGTCTATGATTCAATTCCCTAGGGATATGTTCTATGTTAAAGGCATCAAATGAATCTATTAAATCCCACACTCTATGCCTATAACCTACCATCTTCTTATAATTGCATGCATATAACTTTCTCACTTGTCTGACCACTAACTCAGAGTCTGAAAATACTCTGGTCATTCTCACCTTTTTCTTGATAGCCATAACAAGCCCATAAATCAAAGCTTCATACTCTGCTACATTATTAGTACAAGGAAATTGTAGCCTATATGTTGTTAGAAATGACTTACCATTAGGATCTATAAGTTCAACACCTGCACCTGTACCCTGTTTAGATTTAGACCCATCACATTTTAGTGTCCACATGCCTTCTTTATTCCTTTAACCTTTTATTTTGGCATGTCTCACCTTTTCTGTTACCTACATTGTAATATCTTGTTTCTTCATGGGTGATTCATTTTGACCTACTTGTATATTTATATTTTCAATTTGTAAATCAGAATGATAGACACTCTTGTCTTTTGTTTCTTTCTCTAGATCTGGAATTAATACATCCATGTTATCATGTAAGTATAAACCTAGTTTCTCAGGATTAACCTTTCCTTCTTGTAATTCCATCCCTTTTGTGCACTTTATGTATTGATATTCTATAATGTCTATGCACATTCCATAATTCTCTTCAGAATGAGGCTTACTATGGACTCTACACATGTTTTTGTACAACTTACACTGAACTAGAATTTTTTGTTCAATGCACCTTTCTATTTCCTACCTAATGATCTGACCAAAACTATTTACTGTATTATCTTCCTCATCAAAAGAATTTCCATCACACTCAATGAAGACTATTGTTTCTTTACTAATAGGTTTTTCTTTAAAATGCAACATTAGGATTTCTTCAATTGGTACTCCCTTATTGGTGACTCTATAAACACCTAGTTCAATAGAAGAATATAATATCTCATTTGTTCTATTATACTTTGTAATCATGTGCTTCATTCTAGGTTCAACTTCTATCCTAATTTGATTTGGAACATCTCTCTAAGGTAACCACATGTGTGAAAAATTAGTGGCCATATATCCATTTAATGTTTTGGACCAGTCTCTACTTAATAACATCTCATAATTCACAGGTATATCTACTACCTAAATTTCAATAAACTGACTCACCCTAGGATCATATGTTAATTGCATTTGAATATGCATTAATTCTCCTATCACATTGACCTCAGTTTTGTCTAATTGTGTAACAACCTTGGTAGATTTGGTATGAGTCAACCCTAAAGTTTTGTATATCCCTAAAGGCATTAATGCACTAGAATCTACCATGCAATTATGTATGTTCTTTCCCAAGATCCTAATGGTTAACAAGAAAGGAGGGGCTTCCCTCTTATCTGCATACATGACCACATTAGTGTTGGATGACTGTTCAGTTTTCTTAGTTTTGTCTTTGGACTGTGGATCTTTACTAGGAACATTCATGCTGGCAGAGACCTCTCCTGCCACAGATGTATCCAAAAACTTTATGAAAGCATTTATGACCCCTGTACCTTTCAACAATTCACATCTAGGTATACTAACCTTGATTTTTTTTATTTCTTCAGACAAGTAACTCATTAACCTCATCATTTCTACTGTCTTTGTTTTCCCTGTTTGGACTTTGGAGGCTATTGCCCCACCACTCACATGATGGTTAGTCTTCAGTATAGCAGGATTATTACTAGCATGCTGGTCTGGAGGAGTATTGAAATTGTTGGGAGGAGTGGAAGTAGTGAAAGGACCTCGAGGCCTAGTGTTACTTCTCAAATTGTAAGTATGGTTTTTGTTAGACTATTGAAAAGCTTGTACCTCCTCTATTTCATATAATACCTCATTCTCAGTTTCAAAAGGAAACTAAAATGCATCCAGTACTAAGGTTGACTTAGGGTATAAGTTCTCACAAAAGTAAGGCTCATCTTCTAACAGCTGATCATCTTCCTCCTTAGTTGCAAAGGTAAAAGTCTAAGACTAAAGTAGTCTCAAAACTTGAGGGCACTATGTCATTACCTTTGGGAATGAGAAACTCAGAGGTGGGAGCATGTACATCTACATTAAAAATACTAGCTACCAAATGGAACTGAGGGCAATCTAGTTTAACATGTTCACTGGTATTATGAATCCTGCACAAATTTTTTAATGCCACATTAGCCATTTGAATTATGGTTGTTTGTTTTGTTTCTTGAATATCCAAACTCTCAAATGGAGAAGCTAGAGTGCCATTATTTGGCCCTGTGTTCCATGTCCTAGGTGGCCTTGGTTGATTCTGATTTCTATTGCTATTACCCCATGTCTTGTTATCTACAACAGGTCCTCTATTTTGCATTGCTTGTCCCTGATTATGACTTTGGCTCTGATTATAATTCTAGGTTTGATTTGAACCTTGACCCGGGTTATGGTTTTGGTTATGGTTCTGATTGTATCCTTGACTATTTCTACCATAGAAGTTTTCATTTCTTAGTTGTGTCATTTCAGTAGTCAATCTTCTTAGGTGTGCAGTAATTTCTTTGATCTCTTCCCTATCTTATTGTGCCTTTGCCACAAATGTATCCTAAGGAGGTTGGAAGAATGACTAACCATTACTTTGATTGTTATTGGTACCATTACCAGTATAGGGAACTATAGTCTAGATTATGGAAGGATTATACACAGGTGTGTATGTAGGAATTGGGTTCAATAATGGAGTATGATGCATAGGGACCCCATTCCAAGGTTGTGCTTGACTTTACATCCTAGCATTTCCTCCATTAAGAAAAGGACTATAGGTTTTTTCCTCATTTCTTGATTTACTAAGGCTGCTTCCTTATAAGCTTTGGATATTGTATCTATATCAACCTTTCTTTTGACAAACATAGCAGTTAGTGGATCAAGAGTGACATAATACATGGCTAATAATGCATCTGTAGTCACTGTGTAAGGAGCCACTAACCGGGAATAAGCTTTTTGAAACCTATCATTAAAGTTATCAATCAGCTCTCCTTCACCTATCTCAATTGCAACCAATTTATGATATAAGGTGGAAGGGTCAATTGGTCCCCTAAACCTAGACAAAAATGCCTCTTCCATAAGTGCCCAAGCAGAAATATAACCATTAGGTAAGTTAACATACCAGTTAGAAGCCTGCTCATTAAAGGTGTAAGGAAACAATCTACACACCACATACTCATATTCTAACCTGGCTCTAAAGCATGCCTCCTTGAATATCCTAATGTGATCTTCTAGATCTTGATGCAATTGATATTTAGGACATATTTTTTTTAGGATTCTTTGGCATCTCATGATAATCATTGAATGTTATAAGAGAATTGACATTGAAATAAGCCATTGCAGGGCACGTGGTGGGCTTGGACCTCTGGGAGTACCTAGATTTTAGGTGGACTAGGACCTCTAGGAGGACTTGAACCAAGATTCAAAAAACTAAATGAAGAACTATAGGGCTCACTATGTTATGGATGTTAAAAGGTGATCCAGGAGGCATTCCAGATGAGCCTCCTATGTGTGATATTCTAGGGTTCCAAATCAAAGGACCCTTACTCTGCCTTCAATTAGGTAATTGCAAAAAGATTTCCTCTGAACTGGATCTAGACCTGGTCACCCTACCACTGTTATGAGCTAGCTTTACTTAAATCCTACCTTAACTCCAACCAGGCCCTCCTTCTAGTGCCAAAAACTATACATGATTATTTTTACACATTCATAACAAAAGTTAAAATTCACAACATCAACTTAAACTGTCTTGAAAGATATGAACAAATCACTTAAGAGTTCTTAATCCCAAGTTTCTATATGGTCAGGTCTTGACCTTGTGGACAATTCAGTAGGTTGATGTGAAACTGTAATATTCAAGGGGACTTACTTGATTTAAGATGATCTGTAACTCACTCGACTCAAATTATGCAAATTGTTGTAAAAACAAACAAATTATTCATTCCTTTGCATAAATGTACTACTGTATTACAAAGATTTGTATGATTTATGATGAAACAAGCTTTTCTTTTCAAATTACTATAAAAATTGTCAAATATTAACACAATTCTTCATGCTTCCTTCAAATGTAAGACAATTTCCTCAAAATATCTGCGTTTGAGCTAATTATTTCAAATATATGGGGAAAAGTTAGAGAAATTCAAATTGATAATCTCTTTACTATAGGATCTACATGCTTTGTTATTCACGTTATAAGAGATACATCAAACTTGATCAAATCAACAGACTAAATCTCCAAATGTGAAGTCCTGAGTATTTTCATGAACACACATCCAAGATTGCAAGCTTTTAAAGAGGTAGTACTTCAAATATGAGTAAGAGTCAGAAAACACTCAGAAAATAGATGCATAGTCCCAAACTTACTTGTATTTAAAGTAGACATTCATATATGGTTTACAATGTATGAATGACCTATTTGCTTCATTAATCAAATCAACAGAAAACCTACAAATGTCTTACAAATACAATAAGGAAGCTAGACACTCTGTGCATTCCTTAGTGTAGACATACATGACCTCCTCCTCTAAAACTAAAATACTTCTCTATTTAAATGTTCAAACAAATTACAAGTGCAAGCTATATTTCAAAAATCCTTGTGTAAGTAATATACAAATAGCAAAGCTTCTTATATAGAGTTTGAAGCTATGTTCTGCTACAGTTACAAAATTCCATCTACGGTCAGAATTTAAACGTTCTTAATCAAGGGTGCTCATTCCTTTCTAACGACCTTCCAAAATATCTTTGTGGTATCTTTTCTACCTCCAAGGATGCCATTGGAATCTTTTTCAAAATAAGATTCCCCTCCTTTGACTTCTTCTTTCCTGTTGACCTTGCCTGTAGATACCCTTTACTTGATCCTTTTATTAGTATTGTTTTTTCCCTTCTTCACTTTCCTACTCCTTCAAATATGTTTTGAAATTATTTGTCATACTTTCTATAAAGGTGTGATCCCCTCTGGACTCTTTGTCCATATATATTCCTGCATTGTGACCGTTTCTTTCAATTTATTTTCTTCTTTATCTGAACCTTCATTCTTCTTTTTGTATTTCTTCATCTTAGCACTATCCTCCATCATTGAATCAATCATTTGTTTACTTAAATATGCCTCTGGATTCTCCATACATGGTGCAAAAATGGCCTTGAATTATGTTAATGCTCTTTGAAGTTCATATGCTGGTATATCCATATAGTCATGATCTAAGAGCCTTTCAACTATCCTCTTGTACATCATGATCATGTTGTCTGCCTTCTCTTCTAAACCCTGAGTGGCTATGATGCACCTTCTAAGATTATCCTCTTCAAATCTTAATTCCAACTTTGCCTATGGCACTTGATTTTCCATCGAAGGAGTAATGACTCCTTCATTTATTAATTCATCTACTCTCTCAATTTCTTTCAGCTGCCCTAATTCAAACTTGCACTCTTCTTTTCTAAATTAACCATTATTTATAAGTATACTACATTTATTCTTTTCTATTGCAGCTAGCTCCCATCCTATCACTGCTTGTTTGATTACCTCTTCCCCTTCTTGTATGAATTCCTTAAACCATTCTTCAAAAATGTTAGCCTTAAGTCTCTTATTTTCCATATCTTTTACTTCATCTTTAGACAAAACTTCTATTTCACTAGGTAATTCAAGTATTGTCACATTGGGATCAAATATTCCTTTAATGAATCCCTGTAGCTAGGCAATGTGCCCTTTCAAATATTCTTGTTTATCCTTGTCTCTTTTTAACATTTCTGTTGTAACCTAGTGCATATCCTCACATTTACTTATGTGTTGCTCCCTTGTTGTATGTCCTAGATCAAAATTAAGTATTTTATATTCATCTAAGGCTATTTCTCCTTTAGCTTTCTCTTTATGTGGTATGGCCAAGTTCAGTGTTCTGGATCCATCTAGACCCCTTTGTATAGCTGACATGGTCCTAGCCTTTCTCTTTTCTTTTCTTGGTGTTACATTGCCTAATAGACTTTTGATGTCTATAGGTACTAACTGTATCTCCACCTTTTCTCTCCTTATCTCTGCACCTAACCAGGTCGGAGCCTCTTTTGTGCTTTCAGTAACCTTTTCTTCATTGATTACCTCTTCTTGAGGCCTTTCTACTTCTCCTTGTTCCTGTTGCTGTTGTTGTTCCTGTTCCTGTTGTTGTTCCTGTTGTTGTTGTTGTTCTTGTTGCTATGGGAGAGGTTATTCTTATTGAGGGGCTGGTTCCTGTACCATTGGATCATCTTGTTGTTTTGATTCACCCTCATTTTCT
The DNA here is from genome assembly GCA_027924645.1 of Cunninghamia lanceolata. NCBI lineage: Eukaryota > Viridiplantae > Streptophyta > Pinopsida > Cupressales > Cupressaceae > Cunninghamia > Cunninghamia lanceolata. The sequence goes on along the minus strand of BSBN01000165.1, from coordinate 2,119,277 downwards.
TCTTCTTCAATTTTTGTATCTCCTCCACCTTCATCTTCTTCCTCTGGACCTTCTTTTACTGATGAATCTTTTTCTTGATCTTCTTTTTTATTTTCTTGTTCTACATTTGTCATGTCTATATCTTCCATTTGTTTTTCATATTTATATCCCTCAATGTTTTCTGCATTTTCTTTATCTTCAGGTTCGTTGGTTGCATCCTCTATAGTTTCACCTTCCTTTGGTACCTTTTTAGGCATGTTAACTTGCTCTGTATGTGAAGGTGAACCCACCATTGTATCAACCTCTTTTGTCTCTGTTCCCTATTCCTTTCTGCTTTCTATATTCTTTTCTTCTTCACTTTGTTCACCATACATGTTCAGAATGTTTAATACATCTACACTAGAGGTATCAGCTCTTGTTTCTTCTTTGGGTTGAGCAAGTGTTTCCTTTACTGTTTCCTTAGGTACTTCGTTTTCAGATTCTTCAATTTTATGTGCTACATCTTGTACATCTTTTATTATTTCAGGAGAAACCAAGGTACCAAAAGGATCTACTATTCCTGATTCTTCTTGTACCATTTCTTTTTCAAACACTAAACCTTGTTCAATTTCCATTTCATCTTGAGTGTCTTGCTCTTCCTCTTCACTTAAAAATTTACTAGATTCTTGTTCCTCTATACTAATTTGTATTCCTTTCCCTGAATCCACATCTCTAACTTTACTTTCACTGCTGTCATCTTCAATGTTGACAGTCTCAGCAACCTGCTTGGCTTCATGCATTTCAGACCCATGCAACATTTCTTTAGCCAGCTCTATTTTTACCTTAGCATATACTTTCCTTTTCTATACCAAAGTAGATGGACCATGTATGTCACTCAATTTATCACCTACCTGTTGTGCTCCTATAACTTCACTTTGTTTTGAAGTTTCCCCTTTTGATATGCCTATTGGTATTGCGTTCATGACCTTTTGCCCTGTTGACTTTTGAGTAACATGTGCTTTCTTTGCACTGGTATCATGACTTAATGATTTTGCATCTACAAATGTGCTTATTGATACCATTATTGTTACCCCTATTGCATAAGGATCCATTAATGTAGCATTTTTATCTTTCTCAAGAATCTTTGCTTCTACAATCTTCCTTTTCTTTTCATAAAAGCATTGGAGATCATCATTATGCTCCCTCACTCTCTTTTTTCCCTTCTTTGGCTATGTAATCTCCACTCCTTCAGCCTTAAGCTCCTCAATTCTATCTTTCAACCATGTTTTTGAAAATAGGATAACTAGTTCGGACAATGTGTCCAAAGATGTATTCCATGGTTGTGACCAATCAAGTTCTCCAATAAGAGCAAGCTTGGGACTTTCATAACTATGATGTAACAATTTACCATCATCTTCAACTTCTGTGGGAACATATATATATCCCATGGACCTCATTTGATCAACTGTTAATCTTTTATGAGCTCTATTTCTTACCTCTTTATCATTTTTACAGTCTGACCAAAAATCTTCAATATGTATTTGATGTTTGAATTTAGAATCAATTGCATTTTGGATTCTATGAAAGGGATCAAACTTTCTTGCTAACTCAATTTCTTGAAATCCCTAAAACCTCAACTCTCTTTCTGAATAACCAACCACCTCTTCACTGGAACAGGTGTACCTACCAATTGACCAAGGGAGTTTAAGATTCCCCCTGCTATACTTCTTTTTATACATTCTGTAGGCATTCAAGTTCTATCTTGAGAACTCTAAAACAATCAACCTATTAGAAGGATACCTAGGGAGCATGAAACACTTTCCTTCAAATCCCTTAGTTCTGATATAAGTAAAGTTATGAAATTGAATATACTAGGAATTAAACAAACCAATTGTATCTTCTGCACCTTGAGACAACCTCTTATCTAGCTCTTCTCTCAAAACTCTGACCATATATGTATAGAATACATCATTCACCAACGCATCCTTTCTCAATGCATTTTCTTCTTGTAAATCAAGATAATTCTCATATACAAGCCTCTGATCTGGGCCATTTCCTAGGGTTCCCACTTTGTCAATCCCATGTATGTATGGTTGTACCATTGTTGCACATGAATATAATATATACGAGGACAAACGGAAAGGAATCAGCTTTTGTTTTCTTGACATTGCATGTCTCCATATGGCTATGCTAATAGCCTTAGCCCAATGAATTTGTCCTTGTTCTTTCTTTGCCTCTCTCATGAATTGTATCACATTGAACATCTAAGGCTCACACTTAGTAGCATCCCTCAATCCCACTAGTCTACTTAACATTGTAATCATCAAATATATTTCTTCCTTAAAGTATATTCTTTGCAGAACCTTGTGTACTCTTGACACAACCTTTGTCTTATTTTCTATACTATACTAACTGTAGAAGATCTTGCTTCTACAATCCCTCTCATTCTCAATGAAATCTTCATTATACTGGTCAATGTCAATATCTACCATTTTCTCATGTATTTCTAGACCAAAGGTCCTTGCAATCCCCTCTACAGACAAGTCTGTAATGACCCTATCCTGATGTATTACTCTTTTGGTAGCGGGGTCATATAAATCTATACAATCCAGACATAAGTCTTTGGCTTCCATAGCTAACGGAAAACTGACAGCCCTGTATAATCCACTCTCCCATATACACATCATGTCAGGTGTAGCATTGGCTATAGTAATCTTCTGCAAAACATCATTTGCATCATAGTTTCCTATGTTGGTATTCATCCCCACTCTGCTTCTGCCTAGCAACATAGGATACCCTCTGTATATTGGCAATTCCTCTTTCTTTGTTTCTTTCCAAGGCTTCCTTTCCTTTTTTATCTTTTCATCACCCCCTATATCTACCTTTTTCTTCTTTGGGGCCATCCTGTAAAAAATGCATTCTTTTAACTTGTTGTTTTACCTTCTTACCTAGGGTTTTACTACGAATTTTCTATTTTTTACATTTTACACTAACCTCTCATGTGTCTTTTCTCGTTTTGACTTTCACATTGTTTAACCCAACCCAGGTAATTAACAATTCAACACAGTAATTTAATGCTTGCTTACATCTCAAAATGAATTACTAAAATTTACTTGGCATTTTAACTAATTGAACTGTAACGATGTTTAAGATAAATACCTATATCTTTCGACAACTCAATCTTATAATGTTGACTTACTTTACCATTTTTCACTCTGTTCCTACTTTTGTAATTTTGTCCCATGATGCAATTTTCATTTAAGTTCTTTAATAACTTTTCTTTCTACAACTTTAATTTAAGCAATGCAAATCTTGAAGAAAAACAACATTAAATTTACCCTAACCTGTTAAATTTTACTATTTTTAGTGTTAGATCGGCATTTATTACAGAAATTAATGCATCTACGGCTTCGGCTTCTTTCGACACTTTATTTTAAACTTTCTATCTGTTAGTTTACCTTCTACATACATCGCATTTTCTTGTATCTTTCCTTGTATATTATTCCTTGTATGTCCATTTGCATCTTTTCAATATACAAGCCTATATGCAACGAGTTATACACAATGTTATCCCTTTTCCTTTTATATCCGCGCTTGTATCTTGTGTTTTTATATTGTAATGTATGATAAATAGATACAAGCACACATACAAACAACTCATATGAGTAATTTTTACCTTTTATCTCTCCGGCGATGTCTTTCATTTCTTTGTATATCAAGATTGTACATCGTTAACATACAATCGTCCAAACGTACAAAGCCTTACGTTTATTTAACTTCTTTTGAAATCTATCTTGTATCAGAACTCATTGTATCTTTACTTGTATATCAGCTTGTATATAGGTCCATTGGTGCAATATACAACTTTGAGATACAATCTGTGGGACCCACTTTACCTTCCCACTTGTATTTCAGCAATACAACAATACTTGTATCTACTCTTAGATACAAGCCTCCATACATGCAAACTCCTTTGTATATTCATCCTGTACTCCTCATCTTTTCTTAACCGTATTGCATAACCCTTCAGATCTACACATGTATATAAAGTGAATACACCTTTTCAATAGACATTAAGACACGATGCATCACTTTTATCAGATTTAATTACTTTTTGACATCCGCATTTTATGTATACCGCAAAGTATAAACCTAAATCATGCAACTTACAAACAACGAAACACACCTTGATAAAATCACATTTCATATTTTCTTCGGGTCTACAACATGTATGTCATGTTGTATATTGCCTTATATCTATCTCTTTTGACAATCATACAATGCAAGATACAACATGGATTTTTAACCCTTTATCCACTTTACTTCTAACTCACATCGAGTCCGACTTGTATGCAAAGAATAAAACATTAACTACATGCATATCTTATACCACAATTTATAAACCCAACCACTTTATGCAATTAATACAATGACTCTACATACAAATGTCCTTGTACATACAACATACAAAACCTTCCCATATGCATTTTACCAAGAAACATGTATATCTTGCAGAATATTGGGAATTTGGACATGGTTCAAAAAGCAATCCCTATTCATTTTTGACAAAGAATTCACCTCTATTCTGCTCTGGTACTTAATGCTAACTTTCTTCAAATTTTTTACAAGGTTTGTGATCTTTCCCTCTTTTTCCCTTTACCACCAAGCAAACCCACACCAAGCCAAAAACCACAGCCACAGTCATAGCAGGGGTCCTCATTTTGCTAAAAAGTAAAATGAGGCGTGTTGTGAACATCACAACAACACTTTCTATAGAGAAGGCAAATTAAACTTGTGAGTATCGTGGGTATTTCTAAAGAGCTGTAGGCTTGTAGTTTTGCATTGATAATTTAATGAATTATATGCTTGTTTAGGGTTTTGTTTGATTGTGATAGTTGATGAATTTTTGGGTTGTGCAACTTCCTTATTGACTATGCATTTGGTAATCTAAGTGAAACTTGGGTGGTTAGTAGATGTTAGGAAGTTAATTACCTTGTTAGGAGATAACAAGAGGATTTTCATCATTTTAACCTCCCTTGGTGTAATTTCTTCTTTTGTGATGACTAAACAAGTTGAATGGTTTGTTTTAGGGGATCTAATGCCTTTTCCTAGTATGAAACCTTTGTGGAGTTCTTGGAGCAAGTGATTACTCTTTTATTCTTGGTCTCTCCTATCTTGTAGAGCAATTTCTAACTAGTTGTTGTTTGGAAAGAACTTCCTTGTAAGCATTTTTATTGTCCCCTATTGATTGTGTAATACAGTAAGTTGTCATCCTCACCATACTGACATGGATTGAAGGTGGGATAATATACCTTACCTCCTTGTTAACTTCTAGGAGGAAGTTTAGTCCTAGTGGGGGAAAATGTGAGGCCCACCCTTGTGTGACGTATTTTAGTTGCACTATTTGACTTGATTGTGTTTGTTACACTTGGAATTGGAATGTGATATATGGACTTAAGATCCTATTTTGTAGAGGATATTGGAATTAAGGTTGGATTTAAATAGTTAATTTTATTGCTTATGCAAATGCAGACCCTAGTAGATGATAGTTTTTTATTCTTAAGTTGTGTAAGCAAGATACACATCTTGTTTTTATAAGATTTTATGTTGTTCAACTATGATGAGGATGGATTTGTTAGAAGTGATAACATTAACTCTCAATTGTACTAAAAATATGATTCACTTTCCCTTTTTTTGTTTCAATAATGTTATTGAATTAAAATTACCCATCTTGATTATTGTGAAATGATTTTATTGAAATATTAATATTCTAGTGAGATTGAATTATTACAATGGTTATTATAACACCTAAATTTGATGAATAGAAAAAGAATTGTGAAAAGGTCAAAATGAGATTATGTATTTATATTTGAAAGTGATTGTAATTGTGTTTGAAACACTATGTTAGGGAGTGACTACGTGTGTATTTAATTCTTGTCACTTTGGCTATATATACATTGGACCTATTGATGTGTGTAAGCGTGTAGGTTAATTCCATGGCCAATGGAAATTGAAGGTTTCACAAGTAACCCTAGTTAATAATCCCTGTGATGCCTACCTAGTCCCTAAGGTGGACTAAGGTTGTATATTGTTTGAGAATAAATGTTATTGTGTTAGTGATTTTTTTGGTTTTATTTCAGTCTCATAAGGTTGAATTAGGATGAGGTTGATGATGAGTGTCATCCATGTGTCCATTTTCGTTCATGGGTTTTAGGGGCTACTTAAATGATGACTTTTGATCTTTACTATGTTTATTTCATGTGTTTGTGGCCCCTAGGTCAATTACCTATGGGTTAGGTACCTTTTAGACCCCAAATCATGAGTTTTAATTCATATTTGACCACTATATTTGACCATGGGATTTAAGTGACGAATTAGGGTTTTGGGATGAGGGATGGGTGACTTGTCACATCCCAATCCCACTACCCTAGGTTCATGTAAGGTCTTTGGGGAATTCCAAAGGCCTCATATGTGTTAGCACTCATTGTAAGAGCCTTTAAGAAGAGTGCCCCAAGCACTCCTCTTTCTCGAATGCCTCACACATGTGTGAGGAAATTTGTAGGGAGGTGTACTCTTGAGGAGGAATGAGAGGATGACAAGTGTCACCTCCCTACTCAATATCTCACACATGTGGGGAGATGTTCTTGAGACAATGAATGATAAGGTGACAAGTGTCACCTCCTCATTCATTGGGATATTTTTTTAAACCTATTTATCTCCCTCTTGTTGAAGTGAGAAGGGTTCTTCTTTTCCTTTTTGTCATTTTAGATTTTGGTAAGATCTTGGGCTTTGGAGAGGAATTTTGAAGTGTTGGAGAACTCTTGAGTGGATCTTCTTCAACTCCTTCAAACTTGGAGAGCTTGAGAGGTAGGTTCTTAAGGCTTCAAGACTCTCTTTTTTATTGCATTTTACTTCATGTATGTACTAATGGCATGTTTGTGAAGGGATTATGAGTTGTTGGTAGGATCTCTCTATGTGTGAGAGTTTACCTTGTGCGGGTAGAGAAGATTGAACCTCCTTGTGGAAAGTTACTCCTTGATAAGGAGATTTGGTAGCCATTAGACTTGTTTGGGTGGTCTTGGATAAGTTTGGATGGTATGAGTGCCTTGGGGTTTTGGATCTTTAAGTATGATTATTTTGATAGAAAGAGGCTATGTTGTTCTTGAGAAATGAGTATTGATTACTATGGTTGTTTGCTGGTCTTTCCCCTTGAGTGAATGATGTCCACTCTCTCCCCTTTTGGAATCCATATTTATGGATTTCTAGGTTATGTTAAGATCACATGGGTTTGGGTGTTATTTTGTTTTTTTTGTGAGTGTGTTTGAACCCCCTTGTGTTTGAGCATGAAAATGGGTTACTTGGTGTCCTAGCTTGAGGGAAGCTTGTGAGGAAGCCTATGCTTGTGTTGTGAGCACATCCATTGGCTTTGTTGTGTTGTTATGGCTTATTTCGCATGATTTGGAATAGTTGAAGAGGATGAAGGAGAAGAGTCTCCTTAGTTATTTTATGTTGTCAACGGAAATGGATGCTCTCTTTGTAAGGCTATGTGTAAAGCCTTGAGCAATATTTTCTCTTGTAAAAGGAAATGGAAATGTATTTACCATTTTGTGAATGTTGGTTTAGTATTCTCATTGTAGAGGATATTGGAATTAAGGTTGGATTTAAATAGTTAATTTTATTGCTTATGCAAATGCAAACCCTAGTAGATGATAGTTTTTTATTCTTAAGTTGTGTAAGCAAGATACACGTCTTGTTTTTATAAAATTTTATGTTGTTCAACTATGATGAGGATGGATTTGTTAGAAGTGATAATGTTAACTCTCAATTGTACTAAAAATATGATTCACTTTCCCTTTTTTTGTTTCAATAATGTTATTGAATTAAAATTACCCATCTTGATTATTGTGAAATGATTTTATTGAAATATTAATATTCTAGTGAGATTGAATTATTACAATGGTTATTATAACACCGAAATTTGATGAATAGAAAAAGAATTGTGAAAAGGTCAAAATGAGATTATGTATTTATATTTGAAAGTGATTGTAATTGTGTTTGAAACACTATGTTAGGGAGTGACTATGTGTGTGTTTAATTCTTGTCACTTCAGCTATAAATACATTGGACCTATTGATGTGTGTAAGCGTGTAGGTTAATTCCATGGCCAACAGAAATCAAAGGTTTCACAAGTAACCCTAGTTAATAATCCCCGTGATGCCTACCTAGTCCCTAAGGTGGACTAAGGTTATATGTTGTTTGAGAATAAATGTTATTGTATTAGTGATTTTTTTGGTTTTATTTCAGTCTCATAAGGTTGAATTAGGATGAGGTTGATGATGAGTGTCATTCATGTGTCCATTTTCGTTCATGGGTTTTAGGGGCTACTTAAATGATGATTTTTGATCTTTATTATGCTTATTTCATGTGTTTTTGGCCCCTAGGTCAATTACCTATGGGTTAGGTATCTTTTAGACCCCAAATCATGAGTTTTAATTCATATTTGACCACTCTATTTGACCATGGGATTTAAGTGACGAATTAGAGTTTTGGGATGAGGGATGGGTGACTTGTCACATCCCAATCCCACTACCCTAGGTTCATGTAAGGTCTTTGGGGAATTCCAAAGGCCTCATATGTGTTAGCACTCATTGTAAGAGCCTTTAGGAAGAGTGCCCCAAGTGCTCCTCTTTCCCCAATGCCTCACACATGTGTGACGAAATTTGTAGGGAGGTGTACTCTTGAGGAGGAATGAGAGGATGACAAGTGTCACCTCCCTACTCCTCAATATCTCACACATGTGGGGAGATGCTCTTGAGACAATGAATGATAAGGTGACAAGTGTCACCTCCTCATTCATTGGGATAATTTTTTAAACCTATTTATCTCCCTCTTGTTGAAGTGAGAAGGGTTCTTCTTTTCCTTTTTGTCATTTTATATTTTGGTAAGATCTTGGGCTTTAGAGAGGAATTTTGAAGTGTTGGAGAACTCTTGAGTGGTGTTGGTAGTGATGTTACTCACAAGCAAACAAAGGTTAAAAGTTACACAACAACCCTTACTCATCTTGAAAGATACGATGAATTCAAAGAATTCATGATCCCAAGTCTTCGTTGATTAGTTAATAATCTACTGACTTTACTCAGTGGTTGATGTGTGTTGTTGTTTTCCATTTTGGTATCTTACGTAGATCAGTAGATTCTATTTCTGCAACCATGCCACACAGGGAGGCTACCTCACATAATATATTTCTTCAAATATTGTGTCTATAGGATGATATTTGCATGATATTTTCAAAGGTACATGCATATAGCTCAAAAATATGATCATGATATTCAGTTATCTATGGGATGTCAGCATATTTCTCTATTCTACTTAATATTCATCATGATTTGCAGTTATGAAAGTGATTTCTATAGAATTAAAATGGGAAAAAAGGGTTAGAGAGTGAGATTCCTAAAATTACTTGACTGAGATCACTGATTCACATACATGTTCCCCTACAGAAATGAAGAGAAGAAAACTAGAATCATACTTCACCAAGACATTCCACAAATCCACATGATCTAGTGCAAATCTTCAAGGGAATGTTGACAACAACATGCAATAGAATGAAAACGCTTCTAGTTGAACACAAGATCCACCATTACATATCTAGAAATCAACATGAAGATTATGTAAAGTTTACAATCAGGATGTAATCTAGAGTTTCATCTCCATTCAGTATGCTAAAGAACAAGTACATATACAGTGATCTGAAGAAAGAACCTTGATGCTTCTACAATTCAATCCTCACTAGTCTTAGCAATCCGATCTCCTACATGAAGTTGTTACAGGTCAGTTTTTTTTTTGGATGATCGACCTCTGCCTCTACAAAGTGAAGGGGTTGAATATATATCTCTATTTTCCCTTCAATACAGTGCATAGGAAACCCACAAGCTGATCAATGGTCCACACTCATGCGCATAGCATTAGATGGTGGGAAACAAATCCCGCCCAAATCTCGAGCAGCATCTAGACAAAGCGCTGCTCCCTCAATAATGTTTCCACTAGCCTTCTCCTCTGCATTGAAAGCTTTGTCTCCTCCTAGTGTGTTTGTGACTTCTCGGTATCCCGTCTACCACCTGGGATGTCCTCACCATTAAAGCTCCATATATCTCCACCTACACACCATCAGGTTCTGAAATGGATTCAAAATCCACCTGCTCTGCTTTCCCACCTTTTTCTATCATGACCAAACATCATCCTGATCATCGGCATTACCATCCTTATCGGAGTGAGCCAAAAAATGTCCCATCAACCCCATCTTTCTAGCCGATGCACCTCCTTTTCTTACCTGCGCACCTGTGGTCAATCACACAGAAGTTAAGCATCATCACTTAAATAAACTAGCAGGAAGATTAACATCTATATAAAATCATGCTTTGAATGTAAAACACATATCGGGTCATGAATCCACGAGAATCTGCATGCATATGAATACTCAATCCCTTTTGATAACCTTCTCGATTCCACCACCTGTATGTAGATTCTCGGGCACTTAACATATAAACCTGAAAAAAGAGCACCCGATGGACCCAACCAGTCATACATTTCAACCATAACCCTACTCAGTAAGTTAGGATGTGATGATGATGTCATCATCATGGACAAGCTTCATCATAAATGTGAGAGGATGATGCCATGGTCATACCGAAGGAAATCGGGGTCCAAGAAAAATGACCCCGATGAAAGAACTTTGAAGAATATCACCCTGAGGAAAGATGACATCACGGTCATGTCGAGCTTTGTATATCAGGTCATGTTTCAAGATCAGGGGATGTTTGAAATATGACCCCCATGAGTAAAATGACCTCCCTCTCGAAAGATCAGGGTGACGTCAGCTGAAGGGTGATTTCACTTGAACATTGCACTAAAATGACGTCACCGTCATGTCATTAAAAGGGGGGATCGTTGGATACATACCTCTGCAAGGTAAAAGTATGATGATGTTAGCATCATATTGATCTCCTTTGTTCATTGGGTTCAGATGACATCATCATCATATTGACATGGGGTGATATTTTGCGAGGGGGATGATTTAAAAAAAGATCAGGTGATATTCGGAATATCAGATGATATTCAAAATATTGGGTGATAAAATAGGATCGGGGTAATCTAACATAAGGTGACTGATATTTTAAATATGACCCCCCCAGAATATCAGGTTTGACCAGAATTTTGACTTTGCCATAACTTTCTCATTTGGCTAAATTTTAGGGTGATGTAAAAGGCAAACTTGCCTAGAATTTTACACTCTTTCACATGGCAGGATTCCTAGGGGAAGATTCAGACTTTGAATTTCTTGGGTTAAGACCTCAAGATCACAAATGCACCTAACATGATGCACATACACACTAAATGAAGCTGCTTTTACCACTACCACCCAGAGCACAAAAACAAGGGAGCAAGCCACAGCATGGGTCCTCATTTTGCTAAGGAGTAAAATGGGGCGTGTTGTGAACATCACAACAAGTGGATCTTCTTCAACTCCTTCAAACTTGGAGAGCTTGAGAGGTAGGCTCTTAAGGCTTCAAGACTCTCTTTTTTATTGCATTTTACTTCATGTATGTACTAAAGGCATGTTTATGTGTTTTTGTGTTTTGTGAAGGGATTATGAGTTGTTGGTACGAGCTCTCTATGTGCGAGAGTTTACCTTGAGCGGGTAGAGAAGATTGAATCTCCTTGGGAAAAGTCACTCCTTGATAAGGAGATTTGGTAGGCATTAGTCTTGTTTGGGTGGTCTTGGATAAGTTTGGATGGTATGAGTGCCTTGGGGTTTTGGATCTTTAAGTATGATTATTTTGATAGAAAGAGGTTATGTTGTTCTTGAGAAATGAGTATTGATTACTATGGTTATTTGCTGGTCTTTCCGCTTGAGTGAATGATGTCTGCTCTCTCCCCTTTTGGAATCCATATTTATGGATTTCTAGGTTATGTTAAGATCACATGGGTTTGGGTGTTATTGTGTTTTTTATGTGAGTGTGTTTGAACCCCCTTGTGTTTGAGGAAGAAAATGGGTTACTTGGAGTCCTAGCTTGAGGGAAGCTTGTGAGGAAGCCTATGCTTTTGTTGTGAGCACATCCATTGGCTTTGTTGTGTTGTTATGGCTTATTTCACATGATTTAGGATAGTTGAAGAGGATGAAGGAGAAGAGTCTCCTTAGTTATTTTGTGTTGTCAAGGGAAATGGATGCTCTCTTTGTAAGGCTATGTGTAAAGCCTTGAGCAATATTTTCTCTTGTAAAAGGAAATGGAAATGTATTTACCATTTTGTGAATGTTGGTTTAGTATTCTCATTGTATTTGTGAAAGGAAGAAAGAAATAAAGAAGTTTTTATTGAATGATTGTATGGTATATTAGTTTGTAAAGGAATGTTTGGTTATATCTCCTTAACTCTCTTTCCTTCTCTCTCCTTACACTTCAAAAGGGCTATGCAAGAAAGAAAATTAATCATTGGTGAATGAAAATATTACTTTGGAATTTAATAGTTTACCATCTAGTTGATCATAGTGGCATTTGAAAATAAATGCACATGTTTTCTTTCAAAGTTATCTAATGTTGCAAAAGAAAATACTCTCTTTTGATAAAGGGGGTAAATCATAAAACACACAACAATAGAAATGGCACAAAAAAAATAGAATATTTCATTATTGATTTGGACAACTCATTACATTTTAGAAGCTCAATTACAATCAAAGGAATCAATCCTCCATAGGCTGCAACACACTACAGCTACACATCACTAGGCTCTAGAATCTTCTGCCTTCTGTAACCCCAAATCAACTAGGGTTTCTATTTTCCTACCTATTCTTGACTCTACACCTTCCCCCTTAACTCTACTACTGCCCAAGGTTCCCAAAAATAGTAATAAATAGTACTTTTTGGTGGTCTCCAACTAAAATTCAAAATTTACAACTCCCTCCAAAAGTAGGTCAACTTCCGAGAAGCATAACTTTTGATCCGGGTGTCCGATTGGCGAACCATTTGAAGCGTTGGAAAGCTCGTGAAGTGAACTATCATGATAGAAATTATAAACAGATTTCTATCAACTTTTTGGGATGTTATGGGACATTTTAGTGCCTCATATCTAGTTTCAAAAATTTTCAGGGGGTTTTTAGAAAATGGAAACTTTAATATCTTTCAGTTTACAAATAATCTTTGCCTGATTCCTTTGCCAAAGGTCTTATATTTCAGTTATGAAGTTTCCTGTAAATTTCACTTCCATCTATGACTAAATGCAAACTTTCCTAAAATTGCAGTTAAACTTTCCAAAACTAGCAATTTGCTATTTTTAGCAGTTTGGAAAAACTGAAAGTCCTACATCATTATTCAAGAGATTATGGAACCAGAAACACTAATTATGGAAAGAAATGAAAACAAATGCAATGATTTTGAATCAGCTTCTTTTTGGGTGATGCAAGATTACCCTTACACCACTAGATGCTCCTACATCATCTTTATGTTATAAAGTTAGTTGTAAAGGAAAAATATATAACTTGCACTGAACATTTGGTAGTTGTATTATTTGAAAACAAATTATTATCTCTTTTTTGAAAGAAAAAAACTTAATAAATATAGATGTGTTTAAAAATATGTTTGTTAGACCTATATAATTTTTTATTTTATTACAAAGAAAAAAGAAGACACACACACACATATATAATAAAAATTGAGATCTATTTATATTATGGTTTATTTATTTTAAAAAAATCAGAGGTCGATCTATACTTTCTTATATATATATATAATTTAAAAGTAAAGTTCTTCTTTTAAAGAAGGTTTGGATGGGCAGGTGCTATGCCTTGTCCTATCAAGGTAGGGGGTGGGAGCCTTCACCGCTACCCTGTTGCGATGGCGGGGCTATGTCCCATTGCCACAGCAAAGCGGTGGTGGGTGGGGCTATGCCCACCCATAAGGGGCTCAGTCTTGCGGGGTACCGACCCCTACGAGAGGCATCTCAGCCCCATGCATACAATATGTAGTTCATTTTTGTTACTTAATTTCATTGACTATTTTATTGGTAATATATATATATATATATATATATATATAAGTAGAGAAAAAGGGGGTTGAATGTACACATGTACAAACAAGATCAAAACCCTCTTCCACAATAACATTCAAGGACAAGATTGAGCTAAATCACAACCAAGAAGAAGGTGGACTTAGTTGTAGATCTTGTGCTCTTATTTTCTATGGAAAGATATGTTTTAACGAATCCTCTTATCAAACCCTAGGTCAAATGTATGAGAAAAACCCTAGTTATGAGATAATTAGCTTGTAATAGATAAACAATGATAAAAATCCTAAATCTGAAAGTGCAGAGATGATCAAGAAGATATCAGGACCTATCTTCTAGAAGCAAAGGTGTCAAAGGATGAATTCAGTAATCGCCCAAGTCTAGAAGTGAGAATTTGCCAGAGGTCAAAACTGAGAATATGTTGTAACTGATGCTCAGAAGCTAGATCTAGAGCCTAAAAGCCCAGTAGACTAGGATGCCAACCAACCAATTCATGTTAGAGGAATATTTTGAAACTTCTTTCAGATCTTGAAACCTTGATTCCTGTACTGCCTTGCTCCAACTTCACTTTCCCTGAAACTTGTACCTATAACCTACACACAAGACAACAAGAGAGGGGTTTAGGGGTTGTGGTGTTTAAGGTTTTGCCTCAGTCAAATCTCAGGTTAGCATTCAAGCTTTCCCAACACCATTGTTAGAGAGAGCATGCCCTTTCAGGGTAGAGGTTAAAGATAATTGAAATGATGAAATGATTCAAATAGCAATGATGTCACCTCAGAGGTGAAGTTCTTAGAATGATGAAGATTCTTCAACTCATAAGGAGATGGATGATAAATCCAAATCTGCAACACACACACAATACAAACACAAATCTACAACAATAACACAATGAATTCCTTGAATGATCTTTGGTCCAATGTCATAAGTTCACAATATCCATCTAGGTTCAAAATAAAATAAAAAACACACTTATATATGCTTTCCCACTGACATTCATGAAATTAAATCACAAAACCCAACAAAGAGGAACATTTTTAAAGGTCCTAGGCTGACATAACATTAATTCACCACAACCAATCAAGAAGGACTTGGGTAGTTGGTACCCAAGTCCATGAGCCCAATTTAGGTCTAAGATAAGTTAAATGAAGGGCCTAAGGTCCCAAATTCAAATGGGTGTCAGGCTATTTTCTTTGGGATGATCAATTATAATTCATAATGAGATAAATAGGACCTAGGAGCTAAACTAGGAGGTAAAAAGGCATGTGTCTACTTTTTACTTTATAACATTTAGCCTCCACATTAATGTGTGTATGATCTTATGATCCATACATGCATTAAAGTATGGTCAAAGCACATTAAACACAAGAGTGAAGACACATCCTAAGTTTGAAAGACTATTTCTAGCCTCGAAGCTTAGGCTAACATAAGAAAACACTTGAGAGTCATAGAAGACACAGTGAATACAGTAAGGAAGCACGCAATACATAGAGAAGATAGTGAAAACACACAATACATGGATAAGACATGAATACAGTCACACAATACACAAAGAAGGAATGAAGAGAAGACATGATTAAGTAATTACATATCTATATATAATACTAACTAAGAAAAAAACATAGCATGAGAGGGGCTCATCACCACACATCTTTAGACCACACAAAACACATATGGTATGGGGAGGGCTCATCACCACATGTCTTTAGACCACATCAAAAGCATGCAAGACATGCAAGGAAGACACATAAAACACACAGAAGACACATGGAATACACGATCATCGTATAGTATGCCATAGACACACTATATGTCTTATACATGGAAAACATGGGTGATAGGGAGGAGCTCGTTACTACACTCCACTATCTAATACATGCTAAACACATCTAATGGTTGAGCTACGTTACCACAACTGCCAAAGACACACTTAAGGGTGAATGAATCAAGATCCAACCCCACCTCACGATGAGGACTTTGTTTAAAAAGATGTGCACTAGCTTAAGAGATACACCATCCTACCTTCTATAGAAGGACTTTCAAAATACAACCTCACCTGTATCATGGAGACACCTTATAGTGAAAAGGAAGCATGTGCTCAAAATATACAACCCCACCTGCATCACGGATATGCCTTATAGTGAAAAGGAGGTATACACAATAGATCAATGTACACAAACATGCTTTTTCAATGTAAAAAGTAATCAAGTAGTTACCATAATATATGCCTCCACATTAAATTTGTTGATCCTGCTTGTCAGTATCAAGCACATTTAAGGCAAAGTGAAAAAATGCAAGGGAACAAGAGCTTTCACAAAGCCCATGCCCCAAAAGGTGACATGTGCCACAATCGCTGAATGTTCCCACAAATACACCATTATCATTTTATAATACAATCAACAACATATAAGCTTTGGTTATAAAATCTATTCTAAAATAACAAACTAATCAATTCATTAAAGTTTTACAGAAATCAAATCGCATAATAGACTGAGGCTACACTTGTGGGTTTGAAATGAAGTAGAGCTCTGAGTTTATACTACAAGTATCTAAGGACCAAGTGTAGCTACAAGGTGAGATACAAAACAATTCAAAGTGCATAGAAAAAAATTTAGAGTATTGAAAAGGTTTGTCACAACAAATTTCACAATACGAGTCACAACATGGAGTGAATCTACTAGTCAAGCATCAGTAATATATATCAACCCCATCTTCATTTATGGACTAGGTCCATTTTTTCTTTCTTGATGAAGGGACACACGATCCTTATCAATATTTTTTTTCATCATCTACCAACTAGTAGAGTCACTGAAGAATGCAAACGCTAAAAGTGAGAGAGAAGACAAGAGTGACTTGGGTTTACAACATGGGAAGATGCTCCCAAGACACCCTCCACAATGTTATGCCCCCAAGGCACAACACAACAATAAAATAGAGGAGAGGAATAGAAGAATAGACAAACAAATAGAAGAATGGTCACAACAAAGGCGGTCTCTTTGTATCCTTGACCTTACAAGAGTATCAAGGGTCATCCAAAGAGACATAAACAACATTTAACACAACACATATATAAATGTATCTATTTAAGAAGAGGCCAAACTTGTGAGTATTTTTGAGAGGTGCTTCATCAAGCATGTTAAAATGTGTGAGGAACTCATACCTATTTGATGTTTATTTCTAAAAGGGCCACATGATGTTCATTTCTCCAAGCCTTGTTTGAAATCTTTTGTTGCTTAAGGAGAGGGGGATCATTGATGTTTCACACCAATGACTCGCGCCTTGTTCTTTTCCTTCCTTTTTCTTTCTTATTTTGCTTTTCATTATTAATGAGATTTTCACGATGAAATGACATGCTTCTCATCAGCACCACTTTCTATAAGTTCGAGTGATTACATATAGGCTATTCCAATTGTGTATTGTTTGCATGTTGGTTATCTCCTGATCCATAAAGGGATATTGGAGGAGGAACCTCAGCATAGATACCTTTTCCTCGTGGGTGAGGTAGATCTTCATTTGTCATCTTATCCACTTCTAACATACCAACTATACCATCATAGTCAAGATAGTCATTTTCAATCTCCATGGTATTATGTTCCACCATGTTGTTGTCCCTATGCTTAGGAAAAGGATTAGTGAATATTTGTAAATTTTGATTCGAAGGAGCCACCAACTTATTTCCATTGTCATTCACACTAGTAACTTGTATCATATTTGAATCGATGATGTCTTGAACTTCATGTTTAAGATGCATACATCATTCAATAT
Organism: Cunninghamia lanceolata; assembly: GCA_027924645.1. Taxonomy (NCBI): domain Eukaryota; kingdom Viridiplantae; phylum Streptophyta; class Pinopsida; order Cupressales; family Cupressaceae; genus Cunninghamia; species Cunninghamia lanceolata. The sequence goes on along the minus strand of BSBN01000165.1, from coordinate 2,101,502 downwards.
CATGTCTCGGTGAGTGGTGATAGTGATAATAAGCATTACCATTAAATGAAGGTCCTTGCAGCTTACTACTATCGAAAGGATGAGTAGGAGGAAGCTTCAAAAGATTATTGTTCACTACTTGAGTCATTACTGAATGGACAAAATCCAATAATGGAGTAAATTATCTTTGTTCCTATCTGAGTTGAAATGGTGCTCGAGTAGGCTTTGGAATAGCAGACACTTGTGATTGAAAATTGTTTGAATTTTGTCTATTGATCTTGATGAAATTCCTGTTGTTATTCTTGAATGAATTTTGAGATGGTCCAGCTATAGATTAACCAACAAGAGTTGATGAGGTATGATTCTCATACTGACTAGCTGAAAGTTGATAATCTCATAGAGTTGTGCATATGTGTTGAAAAGAACTATACTTCATCAACAATATCTTGTCACGTATGTTCAGTTGTAGATTCATAATGAATACCTTCTGAAGATTCTCATCTTTAATCAGATATTGTATCTATGAGATGAGACCTTGATATCAACTAATGAATTTTGTTAATTTCTCTTTTGTACCTTGTTTACAATGAACTAAATCAATCAAGGAGACAGCAGATCCAATGTTGTCTTGAAATTGTTGCAAGAATTGATCAACTAGCTGTGAGAAGGAATTTATTAAATTAGGAGGTAGAGAGAAAAACTATTCCAAAGTAGCATCTTTGAGATATCAAGGAAAGAGTTTCACTAACAATACCTCATCAAATAAGAAATCACTACACATCATTGTGAATGCTACCACATGAGTATTAGGATCACCTTTACCACCATACTTTTCAAAGCAAGGAGTCTCAAATTTATCAGGTATTGGAGTTCTCAAAATTGAATAGGATAATAGACTGCAAGCATGATATGTCAGAAGAGTAGGTTGAGAAGATGCATTAGTTAGGTTTGTCACTTTTTGCTGTCAAGAAGACATACTAAGCAAAAGCTGATTTAAAAGAGCATCATTACATGAAGAAGTGGTTTGTGGATTTGATATAGGTGCATTAAATGCTACAGTCATGAAATTAAGAGGTGGTTGGTAATAAGTGGAGGTGATGGGTGGTTGTGAATAACTAGGCATGGGTATAAGACATGAGGTGTTGAGTTTTGATAATTGAATGCAACATCTTTGTAATTATTTCTAGTAGATGTTCCCATGGTGGTGGTAGCATTACTACAAGCTTGTGGATTGGTGGTGAGAATTGATGGTGTAACAATGAATACTCCAGTAATCAGTATGGGTACCAATACTTGTGAGTTTATATACTTCGGTGGTGACACATTATCAATGTTATTCACTTAGCTAGCCACATGCATAATGTTATGATAAACTATGTGGGATAATCCACAGAGCATGTCAACACCTTATTGTCCTTCTTGTAACAATCCTCCTATACCTTCAACAATAGGTACCACTTATTGAGCTAGATGTGCTTGTTCTACAATTTGTTGAAATTCAGCTAATCATTTGACCAAATTCTTCAAATATTTGTCAGGCACATGTATATATATGTTACCCGTAACTTTGAAAGGAGGAATTATTGGGTCTTCTAAGTTATCATTTATGATATCATGCAAAGGTGTTGATTCACATTTCATAAAGTAGTTGTGTAATGGATTTTCTGATGTTTGCACACCGTTGATATCAACAACATTAGAAATTTAGAACCCATTAGTCTACAACTTCTCCTTACAAAGATGTTTCTACTAGGGTAGTGGGTTATACCATTCATGTAAAGTCCTATAACACTCAATGCACTAAGCATTAGTATGATCAATAAGATTAAGGCAATTATGATTGTTGAAATAAATAATGTGTAATTACAAACATTGAAATTTTTCTTGCAAGGATGTGCAATGAAGCAACACTACAACTCAAAATCAAATTTGAATGAGTTATTATGAGAGTAGTAAAATCTGAAACAAGATTTTGACTACCAACCCTAGCTTTTGCAAAAACTAGGTTATATGAAAAATGCAAGTTTTCAACAAAACCCTAGTAAATGAGATCTTAAAATGTAAGATGTGATATAATGAAATGATTTATTGTTGTAATTTGTTTCAGATCTGATGTATAAATCAGAAAAACAAGTGCTTCCAATGATATGCGATGAAAATAATGCAAAACTATGCCTTTATGCAAGCCTAGAATGCTTATTTTTTCACTTTTTCCAAATTTATGCAAGATCTTTCAATGAATGTTGATAAGAATGATATGAATTAATACAAAGGTTAATTTTAACACTTATCAAGATGCAAATGCTCGATGCTATGGGTACACCAAAATGTTAAGTAGTGAAAAGAGGGTTGAATGCACGCATGTACAAACAAGATCAAAACCCTCTTCCACAATAACATTCAAGGACAAGATTGAGCTAAATCATAACCAAGAAGAAGGTGGACTTAGCTATAGATCTTGTACTCCTATTTTGTATGGAAAGATGTGATTTAACCAAGCCTCTTATCAAATCCTAGGTCAAATGTATGAGTAAAACCTTAGTTATGAGATAATCAACTTATAATAGATAAACAACAACAGAAATCTCAAATCTGAAAGTACAGAGATGATCAAGAAGATATCAGAACCTATCTTGCAAAAGTAGAGGTGTTAGAAAATGAATTCAATAACCCCTCAAGTCCAAAAGTGGCAATCTACTAGAGGTCATAATTGAGAATATGTTGTAACTGATACTTAGAAACTAGATCTAGACCCTAAAAGTCTAGTAGGCTAGGGTGCCAACCGCCTAAGTCTTGTTGGAGGAATATTCTAAAACTTCTTTTGGATCCTGAAACCTTAATTCTTGCACTACCTTCCTCCAACTTCACTTTCCCCTAAACTTGTACATGTAACTTGCACACAAGATGACAAGAGAGAGGTTTGGGGGTTGTGGTGTTTAGGGATTTGCCTCAGTCAAATCCTAAGTTAGCATTCAAGTTTTCCCAACACCATTGTTAGAGAGAGTGTGCCCTTACAGGGCAGAGGCTAAAGATAATCTAAATGATGAAATGATTCAAATAACAATGATGTCATGGTGCTGTCACAGTTAGGAGAGTCCTCAAAGAGAACAATCCAGACCATGCAACTAGAGTAAAAACAATAGAAACAACTCAAAGATCTAAAGCAAATGTAGATTTAGTCCTTTAGTATATCATAGAATTCAAATATAGATTGTTCGGAAACATGCGGGCTTACAATTAGGGATCCCAGGCCTGATTATAGAATATCAGAATATACACAATATATAGCTTTGAAGTACCTTCACAAAGAACTCAAATTATCAACTTGTAAACTATCAATGCTTGCTTTCCTAGGCATCTATTACATCATTATATATCTTCTCCAGAACAATAGATTCCTCCACATCGACCAAGAAAGATCACAAACACCAATGAAGAGCTGTAACATGTGTACATGGATAGGTCAGACCTAAATGAATGGAATGATGCGTGGATCTCAAGGAAGGTTTCCCATGAACCCAACAACATTGAATGATGTGTCTTTGAACTTTGAAAGTCATGAAATGCTCCCCAAGTCTTCTCCTTTGGCTAATTATTTGATTTTATCAAGATGCTTTATTCTGAGAAAATAGTTGATCTTCTGATAGCGATATCTTATCGGTACTTGATCCAAATGCTGTAAAAATTGGATATGATGTAGATAAATGAATCTAGATGCTAAGTTTGGCTCTACAAGATCTAAAATGCAACTACAGTAGAATGCAGACCAAAATATAGAAACTGCTACTGACTGAACTACCTAAACTAAATTAGAAAATGAAAAGAGACAAACTAAAATGCAAATAAACTGAAATGCAAATGTTTTTGGTTGATGCAAGATTTATCTTGAACCAGGGATGCTCCTACATCAAAAATTTGGGGTTATTGAAAAAAAGTGAGTCCCTCACTTTGCTCGGGCTAGACGAAAACCAAGACGGTCTACCTCAGCCTGAGAAATCTGCTTCACGAGATATTCTTTATATTGTCTTCCTCTAGTGCTGTGTCTAATTTTGTTGTCCAAAATGTCTTCAATTTGCTCCAGTGCTTGTTGTGCTAACTACTTCTTCAAGTCTTCTTCAATGTTGTCACTGAACTCTGCTTCATAATACTGATATAGGTCTATAATGTTAAAAATAGGTGATTTACCTAATGTCTCTGGTAACTCCACCTCATATGCATTTCTTGAATCAAATTTCCTAAGTATCCTATGAGGTCCAAACTTATTCATCTTCAACTTGTTATATGTTCCCACTAGAAATCTTTCTTCTCTTAAGTACACCATCACTTCATCTCCCATTGCAAATTATTTGTGTCTCCTCTTCTCATCAACCTTCTCCTTATACTTACTGTTCATCCCCTCCAAATGTTTCTTCACCTAATTATGCACTGTCTCTATGTGTCCTATAAATTCTTCTGCTTCTACACTTCTCTTGTCTTCCAAACTGAGATCTCTCAATTCTACAACTCCTCTAGGGTTTATTCCAGTAACAATCTCAAAAGGTGTTCTTCCAGTACTCATATTCACTGAATTATTATATGCAAAATCTTCTTATGAAAGGATCAAATTCCAACTTCCTACCTTCTCTCCAACCAAACATCTCAACAAGTTTCCCAAACTCCTATTCACTACCTCTATCTATCCATCAATTTGTGGATGAAATGTTGAACTAAATTTCAAATTTGTCTTCATCTTCTTCCAAAGTGTCTTCCAAAAGTATCCAAGAAATCTTGTATCTCTATCTAAAGTTATGCTCTTAGGTAATCCATGCAATATCACAATCTCTTTGAAAAATAGGTCAGCTACATGCACTGCATTAGTTGTCTTCTTACAAGGTATGAAATGTGCCATCTTTGAAAATTTGTCCACCACTACAACTATTGAATCATGTCCTCTTTGTGTCTTAAGTAATCTCATTACAAAATCTTGTTGGCAAGAGACATTACTATGTTGAATAATTGAGTGTTGTCATTGATGGTAACAAGAAAAGGAACAAGGTTGGAACAGAGATTATGGTCTGGTAAAGAAGACTTAGTCATATTGGCTAAGTATTTAAAATGTACAAAGGCAGAGATAGAAGAATAGTGTTTAGATTGGTATTGGTCCACAGTTGAAGACCAAGGTTTGTAGTTCTGGTATGATGTTCCTAACTCTCAGATGATCTTATATCCAAGGTTTCAGATTTTGATCAGTTTCGGAAGTATAACTTTAAATGGCCTAAGTCTGGTAGAACAAAATACATTGATAATTAAAGTAGAACACACAATTGTTTTGGTTTGCATTCCTCCGGTGTTGTATATCTTGTTATGCAATTTTGAGGTGTTACAAACACTTGTATGAAGTGTCCAAATCTAGATTTGTAGGTTCTTAAGTCCACTAAAAAGATAGTTACAAGCCGCTGAGTATCGCTACACTGTTTGATAGAGTTTGACTGTGACAGAGTCTGAGTTCTGATGGTCCACATTTTTATGCTAAAGAATACTTTGCTTTGTGGTTCTAAAGGTATGATTGGTGATGTCTAAGGAGTCTTTAACATGATTTTGAGCAAGCCATGTGGTCTACAATAAAAGATGTAGTCTGACAGATGAACTGAATCAGTGGCAGTCTGAGTTAGAGGCTGGCATGATAAGTTTGAATTGTATGCGATAAGTTCTATTGTTTAGAGCTTAATCCTAAGTTGTTAAATAATTGAGGCCAACATATATGAGTTTAATTCAAGTGTTGTTTGAGTCTATTGGGAGTTTTGGTAAATGAATTTGGCTAACAAGCTACTTAAGGTATGAGTGCATGCTTCACTTTACTAGGCTGACCTAATATTAAGATTTTAAGTGTTGCAGATATATATATATATATATATATATAAGGGATCAAATTCAGTGTTTGGTGTGTGATGCAAATGTGATATATACATATGTAAGACATACCATGGAAGATGATTTTGTGGAAGCAATAAAGAGCAGAAGAAGAAATATCTTATTCCCATGTAAAAGCATAGCAGTGAAATAGAGAAGTCAGACATGAAGAGTTTTGAGATAGTATTTTTGTGCTTCATTAGAGCTGCAACTATGCATGTGTAGATGCAATTTGAGCAGTTCAACTTGGCAGTGAGCCATTCTTCTTTCTTATTACTTTCTAGGCAGTGAGCCTATTTTGGTAGTGAGCCTTTCTTGTATTAAGCATTTCTTTGGATAGTGAGCCTTATTGTAATCTGATATTGTGCTATATTAATATATTGTGAGCTAACACTCGCCATGGTTTTTCACTTTTTGGATTTTCCACATAAAAATCTTGGTGTTCATGTGTTATGTCTTTGTGGTTGTTATTTTTTATGCTTATTTTGCTTTCGTATTATTGATTTTGGAAATTAGATTAATAAATTTGTTAAGAAGTGGTTTTGTGGAATACTGATTCACCCCCCCTCTTAGTATTCCTTACTATCAACAATTGGTATCAGAGCGAGGTTCCTTGGAAGAGGTCTAACAACTTAAGGAAGATCTGGGATAGTGTAATCATGGAAGCAAGAAGATTTGGAAATTATGAGAGCAACAAGGAACTAGGAGCAGCCCTTATTGATTTTGAAAAATCTAAGGCAAAAATCAAGGATCTAAAAGCTAATGTTCAAGAAGCTGATGAATGCATCCTAAAGCTAAGAGAGAAAGTCAGGAAGTTGAAAGATAAAAATAAGGAGATAAATGATCAATTAGATGAAGCACATGAAATCCTAAATGGTTTGACACTAGAAGTTGAAAAGAAGGAAGAAATTGAAAGGCATCTGAATCAAGTTGTTAAGGATAAATTAGAGGAATGTGAAAAATTGGGCAAAGAAGTGCTACTTCTGAAATTTAATCTAGAAGTAGCTAATAGCTATAAAGAAAAGTTCAAAATAAGCTTTGCAAAGCTTGATGAGTTGCTTGATAGTCAGAAACATTCAGATGATAAGAAAGGTTTGGGATTTGAGAAACGAGAGAGCTCAAGATCAAGACATGAAAACTTTTAGATGAAGCAAATTAAAGGAAATCAATTCAGGAATCAAAGAAGAAGACTTAGAAGACCTACAGTCAGACAGCCAAATGCTCAAAGGTACCCATCCTTTAATGGCTATTGTTTTAATTGTAATATGTTTGGTCATAAGGCCACTTAGTGCAAGAGTAGAATAAACCAAAATCAAAATGTTCCATCCTTTTCTAGTCAATGTTTCAATTGCAAGAAAATTGGTCATAGATCAAGTGAATGCAGAAGTCTAGTAAGAAACGACTCTCACAATTCAAGGAGTACTCAATCGTTCAAAGGAAGATGTTTTGCATGTAATAGATTTGGACACATGGCTAATCAATGTAAATCAAATCCATTCAATAGAAGGAATCAAAGAAAAAGAAATGTGATGTGCTACAATTGCAACAAATATGGACATATTGCAAGAGTTTGTAGAAGCAAGAGTGTGAAAAGAAATTGCCATACTAAAAATAGGAAAACATAGCAAAGGAATGATAAAGGAAAAGAAAAGGTTGATCCAATTGAAACGAAGAAAGAGATGGGTAGGGTTTGGATCAAGAAAGATGTGATTGAAGTTAAGAATGAATCTACACCAGTATCTAGTGCAGATACTTCCTCCGGGAAGTAAATTGGGTGCTCTAGCTCAGAGGGAGTTGCATTGAAAATTCAAAACCCCCAGCCAGTCAACTAGTGCTAGAATCTGGCATGAAGACATGATAAAAATAATCATATGATAGATCTTTTGAAGGAAGTCCTGGAAGAAAAGAATCAATTGTGAAGATTTGTGGAGTAATCTAAAGTGTCTGTGATTATTAGGAAAGTGCTTGATACCTTTTTAAAAGATGACAATAATGACACTTAGGTTTCAACATGTGAGGGTTAGAAGGAGTTATATTTGAAAGAAAAATCATTCTACATTCTAAGCTCTCGAGTGTCTAAGGCAAACTAGAAGCAAAATTCAAAGAAACAGTGTTCTCTAAGCAAATCAAGACAAGATAAAGGAAACCCTAATCTGGCTAAAAATGTATTTACAACCTGAAAACCTTGCTATGAAAATTAAATTATTCTATGAAAAAGTTTACTCCTCACGTAATTGAGATAGGTAAAATGCCTCACCCCAAGTTTAAGAAACAATTCTTCAAATCACTAGAAAATGATCCATTAGGGGCATTCTCAATTACTCCACATGGGGTTATGCATATGGAAGATGTCAGAGCATACATTCGTATCAGTCTAGAAGAATATGATCACATGAAGTTAGGAAAATTGTATTTGGATGAACTAACTACAGTGGATATTGTATTGAAAAATGAATATAAAGTTCTAGGAGAAAAGAAATTTGACACTTGGTTGGATTTTCCTGCAATTCTGAATGATGTATGGGTCAAGCTTATTCTAAGTAGAATTCATGATGAATTTATATGACTTGATGAACCCTATATGATAACAAAAGAAGGTATCAAAGTTGTAATTGGTATGAGCTCCTCTGGAAGGGTTCTAGACATAAAGAAAATGAAGAACAATGTGGTAATGCAGCTAATAGGAGCCAAATTTGATAAGAATGCCCTTACAATAAATGATATTAAGAATCTGGTTGTCAAATTTGCATCAATGATTATTGGACAGAAAATATACTTTTCCAACAAAGAAAATTTTGTGTCTGCATCAACTATATACATAGCATATGACATGATAAAAAATAATATGGATTATGATCTCTGTGAATTGCTCTAGATTGAACTAATGGAGAACTTGAAAAGAACAAAATAAACTAATCATCCTTTCAAATATGGAGTATTGATTACATGTTTACTCTTTTACTTCCTGAGAGAGCTACCTAGTTTAGGAAATATTGTCTGGTTTGATCACCTACTTGTAGCCACTCAAGTAAGAAATCACTTATAGAGTTTGGGTAATGTAGATAAGCAGAACAAAATCTTATGGAAATATTTGAAAGACTTTCAAAAGAAAATGTTATGTAGGTTATGAATACCTAAAATTGTAGTGATAAAGTATAAAAAGGACATGGTATTCATGGTGGACAAAGACAAATGCTTCATGGAAGTTGTGGAACCAAAAACTGTATGGGTACCTACACTAGGATATGAAGTTGCAGAAGATGTCTTGATTGAATTAGTTGATGTACTACTAAGTAAACCTAATGATCCCAAAGAGGATAGATTTGGGACATTCTCAAAATTATCTTCTAGAATGTTTATGGAACCTGAGTAGTCAGAGAAAACATCAGATGAACAATTAAGTAAGGCAAAAACCAAATCAGGAGGATCAAAGTCCATAGGTGCTCTGATAGAATAGACATCAAGCACTCCATAAAGAAAAGATAAGAGATCTAAAGTGGAGAAACCAACATCTAGTCCCAGAAAAAGAATAAGTACCTCATCCATTACAGAAGCCACAATTGAAGTAGAAGAAAAGGAAGCAAGAGAGAAGAAAAGAACGAAAGTTTCACTTTGTGAAGAAAAAGTGGCAAGAGATATTGTTGTAAAACCTTTTGAAAAGCAACAAAGTGAACAAATCCCAGATCTACCCAAGTTTCTAAAAGAACCAATAAATCTAAATTCCTTATCTTCAGAACAAAAATTTAAATTAGTATCAGTTGTCCAAGCTAAGGCATAGGAAGAAATGATGAAAACACACATGCAAGACAGTAAGCTCATTACAACAGTATGTGATGTACTAGGAAAGTTGATGCCTGAATACTAGAAAGATACATCGTTATCATCAATTGATCAACTAAAAGGTATGATAAAATTAATCAACAATTATTTTGCATCCTTTGAAAAATCTACAGAAACAAAGGTCAGAAAAGAATTTGATGAGAAAAGATTAGCTGAGTTAAAAACCATGTTGATCAATGATAAATTCTCTTTAGACCACAAAATAAGAGGTATACAAAGTACCATAAAAGAAGCTTGTGACTTGTAATTTTTTTTTTATCTTGGCCAGAAGTCACAAAGGAATTAGAAGATAAAATCAAGGACATGGAACTGAAACTACTTAATATCTCTAAGTCATGTAATCTGACAATTGAGTCAATAAGTGCCAAAGAGACACAAGTTGTAAATATTCACAATGATTTGAGCACTTTGATGAAGAAAAGGGAAGAAATCAAAGACTGGTTGTGCCAAATGAGGGGGCTAATAAGTCCAAAAATTGATTCCATGACCAATCTACCAGATGAAGCCTTGAAATCACAAGCACTAATTGATACACCATCAGAAGTGTATAAGGCAAAAAAGCTAGTCTTTTTGATAAATAGCTGCATCCATATTTTGGAGAGTGCAAGGAATAGTTAGAATGGAGAGATAGCTCTGATAAAGACTATCTATAATGATATTCTACCTTCAACTGTAAATTAAGTTGAAAATTGTACTTGTACATATGTGATAGAGTATAGCAAATTTTGTAGTTTTGACAATTTTTGACTTCGGAACCCACACCTTTGCCATTAATGTCAAAGGGGGAGAAGAAGATAAATGAAAAATGGGAAAACATCTTAGGGGGAGAAGAAATATAGAGTGTATATAGAAAGGGGCAGCAGTCAAGGTAGTCAAGCATTTATCACTAAGTGTTGCCATCAATGCCAAAGGGGGAGATTGTTGGCAAGAGACACTACTATGTTGAATATTTGAGTGTTATCATTGATTGAAACAAGAAAAGGAACAAGGTTGGAACAGAGACTGTGGTCCGGTAAAGAATATTTAGTCATATTGGCTAAGTATTGACAATGTACAGAGGTAGAGAGAGAAGAACAGTGTTTGGATTGGCATTGGTCCGTATTTGAAGACCAAGGTTTGTGGTTCTAGTATGATGTTCCTAACTCTTAGATGATCTTATATCCAAGGTTTAAACTTTTGATCAATTCCAGAAGTATATCTTCAAATAGCCTAAGTCTGGTAGAATAGAATATAGTGACAATTAAAGTAGAACACACAATTGTTTTGGTCCACATTCCTTCGGTGTTGTATATAGTGTTATGCAGTTTTGAGGTATTGTAAACACTTGTATGAAGTGTCTAAATCTAGAGTTAAAGGTTCTTAAGTCCACCAAAAATATAGTTACAAGCTACTGAGTACCACTACACTATTTGACAGAGTTTTACTGTGACAAAGTCTGAGTTCTGATGGTCCACATTTTTCCACTAAAGAATATTTTTTTTGCAGTTCTGAAGGTATGATTGTTGATGTCTGAGGAGTCTTTAACATGATTTTGAGCAAGCCCTATTGTCCGCAGTAAAAGATGTAATCTAATAGATGAACTTAATCAGTGGCATTCTGTGTTAGAGGCTGACATGACAAGTTTGAATTGTATGTGGTAAGTTCTATTGTTTAGAGCTTAATCCTAAGTTGTTAAATAATTGAGGCTGACATATGTGAATGCAATTCAAGTGTTTTTTGAGTCCGTTGGGAGTTTTGGTAGATGAAATTGGCTGACAAGCTACTGAAGGTATGAGTGCATGCTTCACTTTACTAGGCTGACCTAATATGAAGATTTTAAGTGTTGCAGATATATATAAGGGATTAAATTCAATGTTTAGTGTGTGATGTGAATGTGATATATACATATGTGTGACATATAGTGGAAGACAATTTTGTGGAAGTAATAAAGAGAAGAAGAAGAGAGATCTTATTCCCATGTAGAAGTAGAGCAATTAAATAGCGCAGTCAGAAATGAAGAGTTTTGAGATAGTATTTTTGTGCTTCATTGGAGTTGCAACTATGCATGTGTAGATGCAATGAGCAGTTCAACTTGGCAGTGAGCCATTCTTTTTTCTTCTTCCTTTCTAAGTAGTGAGCCTTTCTTGTAGTGAGCATTTCTTTGGGTAGTGAGCCTTATTGTAATATTGTATTGTGCTATATTAATATATTCTTAGATAATACTCACCGTGGTTTTTCTCTTTTTGGGTTTTCCACATAAAAATCCTAGTGTTCATGTGTTATGTCTTTGTGGTTGCTATTTCTATGCTTATTCTGCTTTCATATTATTGATTTTGGAAATTGGATTAATAAATTTGTTGAGTGGTTTTGTGCAATACTAATTCTCCCCCCCTCTCAGTATTCCTTACTATCAACAAATCCATACTTATATCTTCCCAAGGTCTCTCTGGTACTATCAAAGGTTTATACAATTCAGTATTCTGACTACTCCCTTTTGCAACTTGACAAACTCTACAAATTTGCACAAATTTCCTAACATCCTTATGTATTTGAGTCCAAAAGTAGTTTCACTTACCAAAGTCACTGTCTTATCAATGCCAAAATGTCTTACCAATCCACCACTGTGTTTCTCCTTGATCAAATTGTCTCTCATTGAACTTCTAGGTATGCACAACTGATTCCCTTTGAACAACATATCTTCTTGAATGAAATAATCTAGCCACTTACTTCTGTCTGTTACAATAGGTTCCTTACATGCTTTCCAAGGTTCTACAAAATCAAGATCTTCCTTATACCTGTTCGTCAATTCATCAAATCCCAACACTTCAACTGTCATCTTTGTCAACAAGTTTCTTCTTCTTCTCAATGCATCTGCAACTTTGTTTGATTTTCCACTCCTATGCTTCAATACAAAAGTTTAACTTTGCATGAACTCTACCCATCTCCTATGTCTCTGATTCAACTTACCTTGACTATTCAAATGCTGCAAATCTTGATGATCTGTATACAACAAAGACTCCTTAGGCAACAAGTAATGTCTCCACTTCTTCAAGGCTTAAATTATGGCATAGAACTCTTGATCATAAACTAAATATCTTCTCCTTGCATCATTCAACTTCTCACTAAAATATGCTATAGATCTACCTTCTTGACTTAATACTGCTCCAATTGCATTCCCACTTGCATCACAATCTTCTTGAAATACCTTATTAAAATTTGGTAATGCCAACACAGGTTAATCTGTCACTTTCTACTTTAATAACTCAAAACTTTTGTCTTCTCCTGATGTCCACTTGAAATCCTTTCTGTCTCTATCATAGGGTTACAAACTAAACTAAAGTTTCTGATGAACTTCCGGTAGAAACTAACCAATCCATGAAATGAGCTAACTTCTCCAATTCTCTCTGGTGTAGGCCATTCAACAATTGCTCTCACTTTCTTAGGGTCCATCTTTAATCCTGCTGCAAAAATCACAAATCCTAGATATACCAATTCTTCTTTCATAAAACTATATTTCTTGATATTTATCAACAATATCTCCTCTCTCAGTCTCTAAAATACTTTTCTCAGGTGTTGAAAATGTTCTTCTTTTGTCTTACTAAAAATCAAAATATCATTTAAGTATACAATAACAAACTTACCCAAGAATTTCTTCAGAACTTCATTCATCAATCTCATGAAAGTACTCAGTACATTTGTCAATCCAAAAGGCATCACTAACCACTCATACAATCCTTCATTTGTCTTAAAAGCAATCTCCCATTCATCTCCTTCTCTGATTCTAATCTGATGGTATCCACTCTTCAAATCTATCTTTGTTAAATATTTTGCTCCACTTAAACAATCCATGATATCATCCATCCTCAGTAAATGAAATCTATACTTAACTGTGATCTTGTTTATTGTTCTAGAGTCTGTACAAATTCTCCATTCTCCATCTTTCTTAGGTGCTAACACTGTAGGTACTACACAAGGACTCAAAATTTCTCTAATCAAACCTTTTCTCAACAACTCTTGTATTTGTCAATTCAATTCTTCGTTCTCTATTAGTCTCATTCTGTGTGCTACTTTATTAGGTAAACTAGCTCCAAGTATAAGATCCATGTGATGACTGATACTCTTGATTGGTGGCAATCCTTTAGGTACATTATCTGATATGATGTCTTCATACTCTGTCAACAATTTAGCCATCTCCTCCAGTTGTGATTCTTCAATTCCCTTCTTCAATGTTTCAGGCTTCTAAAGAATCAAGGCATAACACATTCTCATGTCTTAAACCATCCAAAAATTTCCTTCCATCTACCAAATAGATTCTAGCATTCCCACATACTTCACTCTTAGGATCATCTTCCAAATGAATCAAGGTAATTCTCTTTCTATTTGATGTTATAGTGTACGTATTCTTCCTCCCATCATGTATAGCTTTTTCTATCATACTGCCAAGGTCTACCCAACAAGATATGACATACATCCATAGGCATAACATCACGGAAAACTTCATCATGATAAGATCCAATATGAAAGTCACCAATCATTTTCCACTCACTGGTACTTTATGGTCATATTGAATCCATTCTATCTGATAGGGCTTAGGGTGTTTCAATCTTTCCAACTTCAGCTTAGTCACCATCTCTTCTGAGACTAGGTTATTAGAACTACCACTATCAATTACAACTTTACAACATTTACCTCATGATTTGCATCTGGTTCTGAATAGACTTTTCCTTTGCGGTGGTTCCTCATTTGTCTCTACTTGAAATAGTGCTCTCCTCATCACAAGTGATTCTTCTTTCTCAGGTTTACCAACTGAACTAGGTGATCCAATAGGTTCTTCTTCCACATAGGCTGCTCTTCCACTATTCTCTATTCTCTTGCTAGTACTGCCTTGATTACATTCAAATGCTCTATGTCCTTCACCTCCACACTTAAAATAGGTTCCTCTGAATGTTCTCCTATCAGGTTCTCTTCCTTCTCTTTTGTATCCTTCACTCCAGTATGGATTAGGGTTTCCTCTATGGTAGAAATTGTTGTCATCTCTCTGGTATGCATTGTTATCTTTGTCCTTGAATGTGTTCTCTTTTAATTCTACTCTGCATATGATCTTTCTCCTCTAGAAAATGTTCTACCTCTCTAAAATTGACCTCCTCTACCTCTATCTTTGACCATGCCTCTTATTCAACTTCTCTTCAAATTTTAGGGCAAACTGATATGCTTCTTCCAGGGTTGTCATCCTTACCCAACTTAGTTCTTCTTGAATGTTGAATCTCAATCTAGTGATGTATCTAGCCACTTTCTCCTTGCTTGCTTCACTATATCCTGTCCTTATAATCATATTATGAAATTCTTTAGTATATTCCTTCACATATTTCTCCTTTTGTTTCAGGTTTTGCAATCTCTTCAATAGCTCTAACTCATAGTCAGCAGGTATAAATTGGTTCTTTAATTTTGTGACCATCCCGTCCCATTTTGTAATCTTTTCTTTTCCTCTTCTATTTCTATCCAACTAAACTTCTTTCCACCATATAGCAACATGTCCTTTCAACTTTGTTTTTACAAATTTCACCTTCTTTGGATCTTCAACTTCTTCATATTCAAAGTATTCTTCCATGTCATTTATATAGTCAATTAACTTTTTAGGATTCAAATTACCAGTATAACTAGGTACATTAACTCTAGGTGTTTTTCCAATCTTTGAAATATCTCACAACATCTTGGCTTGATTTGCTTCTTTTTCTTCACCTCCTAGGGTTTCTTTAGTTTGATTCGTAGATTGAAATTCTTCATCATCACTCTCAATATCAATTCTAGGGCTTAGTCCTTTTCTTCTATCTTCTTCAATAGCATCTAGTCTAATTCACATGGTCTTCATAATTTCTATCATCTCATCCATTCTACTAGCCATTGTTCCAATAATAGGGATTCTCCTTGGTAGCATTCTTCCTCAGATCAAATGTAAACTACCCAATTCAGTGATCAGGCTACAAGGTGACAACTACCTCACAATCAGCGATCAATTACAACACAAGTAACATGCCTTGTATTCAACAATTTGTTCATATCAAGATCTTATGGAATTCCTTTGCCAAATGTGCTTGATTCACTCCCAAAGATTCAAACTTTCGCTTTGTTACCACTTGGTGTAGTCACAGTTAGGAGGGTCCTCAAAGAGCACAATCTAGACTATGCAGCTAGAGTAAACACAATGGAAACAACTAAAAGATCTAAAGAAAATGTAGATTCAGTTCTTTAGTATATCATAGAATCTAAATATAGATTGGTCAACAACATTCGGGCTTACAATTAGGGCTCCCAGGCCTGATTAAAAAATATCAGAATATGCACAAGATATAGCTTTGAAGTTCCTTCGCAAGAACTCATATTATCAACTTGTAAACTATCAATGCTTGCTTTCCTAGGCATCTATTACATCATTATATATCTTCTCTGGAACAATAGATTCCTCTACATCGGCCAAGAAAGATCACAAGCTCCAATGAAGAGCTGTAATGTGTGGACACAGATAGGTCAGACCTAAATGAATGGAACTCCTCCACAAATGAATGGAATGATGTGTGGATCTCAAGGAAGGTCAGCCACGAATCCAAAAACATTGAATGATGTGTCTTTGAACTTCAAAAGTTGTGAAATGCTCCACAAGTCTTCTCCTTTGGTTGATTATCTAAGTTTGTCAGGATGCTCTGCTCTAGGAAAACAATTGATCTTCTGATAGTGATATCTTATCGGTACTTGATCCAAATGCTCTAAAAATTGGATATGATGTAGATAAATGAATATAGATGGTAAGTCCAACTCCGAAAGATCTAAAATGCAATTGCAGTAGAATGCAGACCAAAATACAAAAACTGATACTGACTGAACTACCTGCACTAAACTGAAAACTGAAAAGAGACAAACTAAAATGTAGATGTTTTTGGTTGCTACAAGATTGCTCTTGAACTAGGGATTCTCTTACTTCATGTCACCTTGGAGGTGAAGTCCTTAGGAGGATGAAGATTCTTCAACTCATAAGGAGATGGATGATGATTCCAAATCTGCAACAAACACACACAATACAAAAAAAAATCTGCAAAAATAACACAATGAATGCCTTGAATGCTCTTTTCTCCAATATTATAAGTTCACAATATCCATCTAGATTCAAAATTAAATAAAAAACACACTTATATATGCTTTCCTACTAACATTCATGAAATTAAATCACAAAAGATGACAAAGAGGAACATTTTAAAAGGTCCTAAGTTGACATAACATTAATTCACCCTAACCAATAAGGGAGGACTTCGGTGGGTGGTGCCCAAGTCTAGGGGCCCAATTCAGGTTTGGGATAAGTTAAATGAAGGGACCAAGGTCCCAAATTCATATGGGTGTCAGACTATTTTCTTCGGGATGATCAATTATAATGCATAATGAGATAAATAGGACCTAGGAGCTAAACTAGGAGGTACAAAGGCTATATATATATATATATATATATATATATGTCACTATGTATGTGCATAGTCTGTGTATATACATTAAGTTATTTATATATATTCTCCAACTATTGATAGGTCTTTTAGTTCCTAAATAAATTTATTGGGAAAACAATAAAACTTATCAGGAAAACTATAAACTTATATAGAGGATATTAGAAAAATAGAAATGGGAAAAGGGTTAGAAATAAAATTTGAAAATAATCCTATTGGAAAATTTGGTTGAAATCTATTCAATCTTGGAAAATAATCTTTCCTTGGGAAAGCGTTTTCCTCTCAGCTTCTCCCCTTCAACTTGTAAACAGTTATGAGCTCTTAGAGGTTTCAAAACTACTTTTATAACATTTTATTAGGGCTTTTTGTAGTTCCCCTAATAACTTAGGGGTTTAATCTAGTTGTTATCTTAATTAATCCACTTAAGGATTATTAACCTCCATTCCTAGGTTATTTAGTATAATTTTTTTATTAGAATTTATTGTATTTAACCTAGAGCGGTATTTCTAATGTCTAAAAGATGAATTTTTTTTTAAGAGGATTTTATTTAAAATTGGGTTATAGATGTAGATGTTCAATTAAAGGTTTTTCTTTATTTTAATCCTCAACCTTAGGGATTTTTTTTTTCCTATATTTTTTATTAAAATATTAAATTTTCCTGAGTTAAGAATTGACTTTCTAAACTAATTTTTTTAAGACATTTTAAATTTCTTTAATGGAGATTACTATTCCTTATGATTAATCAACTTTTGAGAAAGATTTGGTAGACTTAGTAGGACCTTAACTTATTAAGGTTACTAGAGCCTAGTTAATTGTTTTATATCAATTTATATAATGTTTCTTTTTATAACATTCCTTTATGGTACGTGTCTATTTTGATTGGATGCTTGGATTTCAATAATAATGTTTCCTCATTATAATCAATTAGATATTTAATTCAATTAATTAAATTTAATCATTTAAACTAGGGTTTTAGGTCCTACTTCTAAAGGAGACTGTTCTTCACTTCATGATGTAGAACTATTGAACATGCGCCAAGATATTGAGAGGGGGGTGAATTAGTATCTAAACAATCTTCAATTCTAACAACTTCAAATTATCTGAAGTAGATTTAAAATTAATCATCACAACATTTTTTGATTGTCAGGAACACTGAGAGCGGGGGTGAATCAGTGTTCTATAAATCTTTTCTTGTACTTTTACTTTTAACCATTTCAAAAGAATAATCCAATAGAAGCAAAATATACAACTGAACAACATCTACAAAAGCATGACACATAACACCAAGATTTTACATGGAAAACCCAAAGAGGCAAAAACCAAGGAGAGGATTAGCTCTCATATATATATATATATTGCAATCTTTACAAAAGTGATGTTCAAGCTTGGTCACTCCATGGACCTAGAACATGTTGGCTTACTGCCATGAAGTACAACTAGATTTAGCAGGCTCATTGCCTTTTCCCTAAACCTAGCAAGATTACAATGAGAGTTGTTAAACCTTGAGGGATGTTAAACCCTACTGGAGGATCATTGCTGGCTTACTTCCTTGATGACAAAAATTTCCTTCCAATCAGATCACACATGATAACTGAATACTACTTAAGCATTTGCCACTATGCCAGGGTGTAGTCATTTAGCAACTAAATTTTGAATCCCAAGTCTTCATCACTGCTTCTCTTCTAACTTTTCTCTTCTACTCGCATGCTCACATCACACTTGTACACACTACTCATGCACACCACTCAACTAAAGATCATTACTCTTATATATATCCACATCATGATTTAATCCATAATCAGGTCAGCATCCAAGAAGTGAAACGTGTACATAGAAATATGTACTTTGTCTCTCAATCCAATGCACTATGTGTCATGTGGACCCAAATATTCTCCCAAACATGTTCATATAGGTTGGCTCTAATCATTCAATTACTTACATAGATCTTTCACACAATATCCTTTCACTGCATCATGATTTATCTCACCAGTCGGCCTATTCCTCAAGAGCATGCTTAACAACTTCATCTGCTGACTTACAACTTTTACTGAGGATCTCAAAACACCTTCCAAATCATATCAAGGACTCTTTACACATTCCTAATCTTACCCTTAGAACCGTAAGGCATTATATCATCTTACGAAGAAATGCAGACCATCAGAACTCATACTCTATCTCTGTCAAACTCTGTCAAACACTATGCCAATACTTAGCAACTTGCAGCTAACCTTCCAGTGGACTTTAGATCTCCTAACTTTGGGATAAGACACTTCATACAAGTGTTTACAACACCCTACAACCACATAACAAAATACTTATTTGCAGAGGAATGTGGACCTCTGCACTAGACCCTATTCATTATTCCTACTATACCTTTGCTTACCCAGACTTAGATATTTCTTCTAAGTGACTTCTGGAGGAAATCAAGACTTAGCCTTTGGAGAATGATACCACCAAACAATTACTAACATCATATCTAAACTATCTTACACAATCATCATCTGTGGAGGCATACTATCTGACTTATTGTCCTCTACTCAAAATGCTTTCCATACTTAGCCATTTTCTATCAACCAGACTTGAAATCCAATATGCTCTTCCAAAGATATCTCTTCCTATCATGGTGATAGGATCTCTGAGCCTTGTTGCCATCAATGACAGCATACAAGTCCATACCGGAGTAGTGTCTCTTGCCAACAATCTCCCCCTTTGGCATTGATGGCAACACTTAGTGAAAAATGCTTGACTGCTCCCCCTTACTATATACATTGTACTTTCTTTCTCCCCTTGAGATGATTATCCATTTTTCACTAATCTACTTCTCCCCCTTTGACATCAATGGCAAACGGTGTGTTCTAGAACCAAAAATTTGTCAAAATTTAAAAATTTTATGTACTCTGCCACATATTTACAAGTACAATCTTCATCTTAACTTGTGATTGAAGGAAAAATATCACTATACATAGTCTTTATTAGATCTATCTCTCCATTCCATCCATTTATTTCACTTTCTAGAATGTGGATGTGGCCATTCATAAAAAATACTAGCTTCTCTGCCTTCTAGACATCTAATAGTGTATCAATTAGTGCTTGAGATTTCAAGGCCTCATCTACCAAATTGGTCATGGAATCAATTTTCAGACTTATTAGTCCTTTCAGCTGACACAACATGTCTTTGATTTTTTCCCTTTTCTTCATCAAAGTGTTCAAATTATTATGGATATTTGTAACTTGTGTTTCTTTGGTATTTATTGACTCGACTACTAGAATATATATGTCTTAGAGATATGTAGCAGTTTGAGTTCCAAGTCTTTGATTTTATCTTCTAGCTCCTTTATGATCTTTGGCCAAGATAAACAAAAAAATTATATTTTTTTGGCTTCTTCAATGGCACTTTGTATGTTCTTAATCCCATTTTCTAATAGAGTTTTGTCTTTGGCTATCATAGTCTTTAGCTCAATCAATCTATTTTCATTAAACTCTTTTCTAACCTTTGCTTCTGTAGATTTTTCAAAAGATTCAAAATGTACACTTACAAAGTTTAATAGCTTTTTGAGATGGTTAGTAGGGGATAATGAGGTATCCCTTTGAAATGATGGCATAATCTTTTCCAAGATAGTGGATGCTTCATTGACCAATTTGTTATCTTGACCATGAGATTGTATTAACTCTTCTTGTGCCTTGGCCTGAACCATAGATACGAGCTTGACATTTTGAAAAGGTGACAATGAGGCCAAGTTGATTGGTCCTTGAAGGAGTTTGGACTCATCTACAACTTGTTGACTCCTGGAACTAACTGAGACATCTGTAGTGTCTCTTACTCTCTCAGATACTTCCTCTTGATTTCATTCTAGGGGATCTATGTCCATATTCTCTAGTTGATCTATGTTTTGTTCCAGTGTAGGGCTGCTTATCTATTCCCTATTGTCTTCATCCTCAGCCTGTTGCTCAGGAGGCAAATCAGTTTTAGTTTCACCTAAATCTATCATATATACTATATCAGTGTTGGGAACTTGATCACTCTATTCTAGACCTTGATTTTGGCTTATCTTTGGTGGAGATATGTCTTCATCATTTGCTTCTTTATTGTCATAGATAGTGGGAATATTATTTTTCTTGAATGCCGCTAGGGTGATTCCTCTGTTTCCTTAACCACTTTGTCAATTTCTCCTAACATCAATGAGTTCATTCTTTTTTTGGTCCTAAAGGCATCTTTGATTTATTTTAAGATTTTGATCTTCTCCTTAGGAGTGATTTCCAGACATAATCATATCAATGAGTGCTCTCTCAACTCAACATCTTTTGCCATAGCTGCTTCTTTTCTTGTACTCATTATGTTACCCAGGCTGTGTGGTAGATCAGTAATAATTTCAATCAAGGCCTTATTGTAGATGTTTAGATATTGTACAACAGTAGTCTCAATGATCTTATTGACTAGATCATTGTATTCATCATACAACTGAGCTATGGGTTTCAAATTTCCATCAACTGTTATGGCTTCGAGAACATATTCAAGGCTTATAGTAGCTTCCTCTATCTAAGGCTCATCTTGCTTTAACCCTTTCCCAGATCTATTCTTATTGGAGGGCCCCTTTTTGCTAGTTCTTGAGGCTTTTGAGGCCTCAGTCTTCATCTTCTTTACTTCCTCATCTAATTCTATTTCTTCTTCATCAACAGTTATACTTGCATCCATTCTCTTGGCCTTAGACTTATTTCTTTTGGAGCTGGTGGCAGGAATTTCCACATTTGCAGACGGTGTGGAACTAGAGGGAGTGGATGAGGCTTCAACATAAGTGGAGGCTCTGGTTTTTCTTTTTGCCTTCTCTGGCTTTTCTAGCTCACCTTTGGGTTCTTTTGGAGCCCAAGATGATTCACCTTTTCTCTTTTCTTCTACTTCCCTAATAGCCTGTGCCTTTTCCCTTGCCTTTACCACTTCTTTTTGGAATCCATGCTTTATGGCAATTTCTTCTACCGCTTTCCTCATTTTCCTAGAGATTTCAAGTTTTCTTACCTCACCATGAATTTTGGCATGCAATTCATCATAAGTCCCAAATCTTTCTTCCTTGGGATCTTTGGGTTTGCTCAGCATATATTTAGCATAGTTTTCCAGTACAGCTCCATCTACCTCATATCCCATAGGCATAACCCAGACCGTTCTGGGCTCAATGGACTCCATCAAACACTGATCTTTTGTCACAATGAAGCAGATTGTATCCTTGTATTTTTCAACCACTATTTTGGGAATCCTTTCTCTAGTTTACATTGATCTTTGGAAGCTCTTGAAATAGCCCCATAGGGCTACATTATGTGCATCAATGGTGCCTAAGCTAATTAACAAATTTCCAATTTGAACTGTAACAGGTTTATCATTGGTCCAGAATATGTTCTTCATACTAGGCAACTCTTGCATAAAATAGAAAAATAAATACATGAACAGTGTGCCAAATTTAAAGGGGTATTTACCTTCTTTTGTCTTCTTTAGGTTATCCATTACTTCCTGTCAGAGCAATTCACAGATGTCATAATCAATAATTTCCTTATTCATTTTATAGGTTGTGTAAATGGTCGTGCCTAGAATAGAGTTCTCTCAGTTGGTGAAATAAACTTCGTATCCCAATACCATTGAGGCAAATCTCATGGCATGATCCTCAATATCATTTATTGTCAAGGCTCTCTTATCAAATTTCACTCCGATAGCCATAATTATTGTCTCATTTTTCACAGCTTTCAATAGAAGTACTGATCTGATAGAACATAATCTAGTGACTACCCTAATAGCATCTTTTGTAATCTTGAAAAGACTTTGAAGCCATATGAATTCATCATGAATCCTACTTAACACATATCAGACCCATTCATCTTCCATAAATGTTGGGAAATTCAATTATTGATTAAATTTCTTTTCTTTCAATGCTAGATATTCATTCTTCAGTTCAAGATTCTCATCACTCAAGTGTTTTGTGTAGAGATCAATAAACCTGCTATCACCAAATTTCTCTAGGGCAACATGAATATATGCCCTAACATCTTCTGCATGCATGAATTTGTGAGGAACACTTGAGAATGCACCCAACTAATCAACTTCAGTTGATTTGAATGGGTGTTTTTTGAATTTTGGTCATGCTCGCTCAGTAATATCAACAACTTGCAGTGACACCATTTCAGAATTTTAATAGATTCACAAGAAAGTTTTGAATGAGATTACCTTGTACCACCAAATTAGGGTTTCCTTTTTTTTGAAATTCTCTAGGCCCTTCAATTCTTGATTGTTGTTGCTCAAAGTATGTTCCAAACTTTCTAAATACTTGATGGCTTCAAGTGTAATGTGAAAACAAGTTCCTTTTTATCCTCCATATGACTTGACCTAGTCGTCATTAAACGCTCATTCCCAAAAAGCTATCAAAACTCTTTACTATAGACCACAGTTGATTAGAATTGCTTCGCAATATGCCACATTGGCCCTTTTTCTTATGTTTTTTCTTTCAATAGACTTTACTTGTCAGATTTCACCACGTGACTCATTGCTGGATTCCAGCTCCAATTATCTGGCTGGGGAGATCAGATTTTCAATACTACTCCCCTTGAGCCAGAGCTCTCTATTTATTCTTCAAAGAAGGTATCCACGTCAGATGTTGGTGCAGATCTATCCTCCATTAAAATTACTTCCTTATCAACCCAGATCTTGTCCATGTCTTCCTTAGTTTCAATCTAATCAACCTTTTCTTTTCCTTTCTCATTTTTCTATTTTGTTTTCCTTTCTTCAGAATAGCGATCTTTCTTAACATTCCTGCTTATGTAAAACCTTGCAATATGTCTAGATTTGTTGCAATTGAAACATACCACATTCTTTTAATCTTAATTCCTTCCATTGATTGAATTTGATCTGCATTGATTAGCCATGTGTCCAAATCTATTGCATGCAAAAACACTTTCCACTGAATGATTGATTGTTCCTGATATTTTGAAAATTAGTTCTTACTAAACTTGTGCATTCATTTGATCTGTGTCCAATTTTATAGCATGCATTGCACTTAATAGAATTCTGACTCACTTTACTTCTGCATACAACAGCTCTATGACCAATTCTATTGCAAGTGAAGCATTTTCCTTTGAATGATTGTTCATTCCTCCCATTATTGAAACTTTTCTTGATCTGATTTCTACATTCATTTGCTCTATTACCAAATTTCTTACAATTGAAACACTGACCAGAGAATGATGGAGTCTTTTCATTTATTCTACTCCTACACTGAGTAGCCTTATGACCAAACTTATTGCATGAATTACAATAACTATTGAAAGATGGGTACCTTTGAGCATTTGGTTGTCTAACCAAAGGTCTTCTAGGTCTTCTTCTTTGATTTCTGAACTAGTATCCTTTGTTTTTCCTTCACTCAATGCTTATTTGCCCAGAGTTTGAAATTTCTCCTTTCTCAAATCCTAAACCATGTTTGTCATCAGCATTCCTCTGGCTAGAAATCATTTCATCAAGTTTTACAGTACTTATCTTGAATTTTTCATCAAAACTTCTAGCCTTTTCCAAATCTATTTTTAAACTTATAATTTCTTTTCCAAGTTTAGCACAATCTTCTAATTTGTTCTTCACAATCAAATTTAGATCATCTTTTTCTCTTGTTCTTTCTGTAACTTCTGCTTCCAAATCATTTAGGGCTTCATTTACTTATAAAAATTGGTCACTGACTTCTTTGTATTTGTCTTTGAATTTCTTGACTTGCTTTTTTAGCTTTAAGATGCATTCATCAGCTTGTTTTAGATTTTCCTTCAAATCTCTAACCTCTATTTCAAAATTTTCAAGATCAATAAGAGCTACTTCTAGTTGACTGTATCTCTCATAATTTCCATACCTTCTTGCTGCCATGATCATACTATCCCAAATCTTCCTTAAGCTATTAAACTTTTTCCAAGGAACCTTGCTCTAATACCAATTGTTGATTGTCAAGAACACTGAGAGGGGGGTGAATCAGTGTTCTATAAATCTTTTCTTGTACTTTTACTTTTAACCATTTCAAAATAATAATCCAATAGAAGCAAAATATACAACTTAACAACATCCACAAAAGCATGACACATAACACAGATTTTATGTGGAAAACCCAAAGAGGGAAAACCCATAGAGAGGATTAGCTCTCATATATATATATATATATATATATATATATATATATATATATATATATATATATATATATATATATATATATATATATATATATATATATATATATTGCAATCTTTACAAAAATGATGTTCAGGCTTGGTCACTCCATGGGCCTAGAACATGTTGGCTTACTACCATGAGTACAACTAGATTTAGTAGTCTCACTACCTCAACCCTAAACCTAGCAAGATTACAATGAGGGTTGTTAAACCCTACTAGAGGCTCATTGTTAGCTTACTGCCTTGATGACAAAAACTTGCTTTCAATCAGATCACACATGATAACCAAATACTACTTAAGAATCTACCACTATGCCAGGGTGCAGTCATTTAGCAACTGAATTCTGAATCCCAAGTCTTCATCACTTCTTCTCTTCTAACTCTTCTCTTCTATTCTCATGCTCACATCACACACACACACACACACACACACACACTACTCATGCACACCACTCAATCAAAGATCATCACTCTTATATATATCCGCATCATGATTTAATCCATAATCAGGTCAGCATCCAAGAAGTGAAATGTGTACGTAGAAAGATGTACCTTGTCTCTCAATCTAATGCACTATGTGTCACATAGACCCAAATATTCTCCCAAACATGTTCATATAGGTCAACTCTAATCATTCAATTACTTACATAAATCTTTCACACACTATCCGTTCTCTACATCATGATTTATCTCATCAGTCGGCCTATTCCTCAAGAGCATGCTTAACAACTTCATCTGCTAACTTACAACTTTTACTGAGGATCTCAAAACACCTTCCAAATCACATCAAGGACTCTTTACACATTCCCAATCTTACCCTTAGAACCCAAAGGCATTATATCATCTTCCAAAGAAATGCAGACCATCAGAACTCAGACTCTGTCTCTATCAAACTCTGTCAAACACTATGCTGATACTTAGCAGCTTGAAGTTGACCTTCCGGTGGACTTCAAGTCTCCTAACTCTAGGATAAGACACTTCATACAAGTGTTTACAACACCCTACAACCACATAACAAAATACCTATCTGCAGAGGAATGTGGACCTCAGCACTAGACCCTATTCACTGTTCTTGTTATACCTTTGCTTACCCGGACTTAGATATTTTCTCTAAGTGACTTCTAGAGAAAATCAAGACTTAGTCTCTGGAGCATGATATCACCAAACAATTACTAACATCACCATCTGCAGAGGTATACTATCTGACTTACTGTCCTCTACTTAGAATTCTTTCTATACTGAGCCATTTTCTATAAACTGGACCTGAAATCCAATATGCTCTTCTAGAGATATCTCTTCTTGTCATGGTGATAGGATCTTTAAGCCTTGTTGCCATCAATGACAACATAAAAGTCCATACCAGAGTAGTGTCTCTTTCCAACAACATTAACATGAACATGAAAGATTAACACAATGCACATCAACACATAACACTAGATATACATGGAAAATCCTAGAAGGGGAAAAACACAGTGAGGATTAACTCACAATATATGAAGCTCAAATAACAACTTTGTTTTAGGGTTACAACCCAAGGAATCTTCTACTCCCTAAAGAACTTTGATTTAGGGTTACTCCCAAGGAAGCTAATACTCCTTGAAGACTTTATTTTAGGGTCACTCCCAAGAAAGCTACTACTCCCTAAATTGACTACACACTTACAAAAGATTATAGTATGACAATCTTTCTACTGTCTAAAAATTGACATTGAAACTCACACCTTTGATGAATGCACTTCTATCTCTTCACACTTTCTTCTGATGATCTGATTAGTTAGGTACACTCTACACTTGATCACTATCACATAAAAGTCTTCAAGATGAATCTAGATAGCATCAAGAAGTTCTGCTCTTTCTCCTTCAGCCGAACATCAACAATGCATTCAATCTACTTTTTATATGCTTGTGAGCATTTCAATCAACTTGAAATCACACCTCACCTTACTCAATTTGATTCACTATTTATACATGATACTACATTGATCACATTTCTTGTCGGCCAAATATAACATGAAAACTACATTTACAAGTCAGCCAGACAACACACAATATGAAATGTGTAGAAGATAGGTACTGAGTGAAGCCACGCATTACACTAGGAGAAGATCCATGCCTTATAGATACCAACACTTGCTTAACCAAATCCAAAATATCCTTAACATCTTCAAACACCAAGGAATTACATCCACACACTCCGCTCCTTAAGTAAAACACTTGAAGACTTGAAGTATAATGACCACATCAACTTGAAAACTTTGTGCAGTACTAGAAACAAGAAAGATACTTGTGAAACTTTTCCAAATGAGTCCACATGACTCATACAACATCACCAAGCACTCATTTTCCACTACATATTAAAGAATTGTGTTGTACAACTTCAATCATGAACTTTGGGAACAATCTAACATTTGAAACACACTTCAACATGTTGTCATTTGACAAACTAAGTTGCGAACCCCCAAGAACCTTGAAACTGCAAGGAAGTGTGTAATACACATCCATAAACATGTCCTCAAAATTGGAAGGGAAATCATTCATTTCTAGAGGAATACGGAGCATTCCAATAGGCCTTCAACACTAGCATACTCTGCTAGAACTCATGTCGGTACTTTGTCATTCATAACTTTCACAGCGGAAGGAAAAATGATCTAAGAACTTGGAATTATCACTTTCATAGCACCCTAAATAGAATTCCAAAACTACATGGCCATATCTACAAATGTGGAGGAACATGGAGCATTCCATTGTCCTACACAAAATATCTTCATAGAGACAACACTATCTTCAATCAGTCAACATCAAAACACTCTTCTAGTAATGCAATCATCATGCAACTTGCAACATACATAATTTAGGTCATCAATAACATCAAAAATACATGTGATCATCTTCATGCTTCTATTTCCCATATTAATATGAATTATATCTTATCCCTTCTCTTTTTGGATGGGACATGACATCCAACCATGAATTGTATCTTCTTCTCTTGTTGGATGGGACATGACATCCAACCATGAACTGTATCTTCTTCTCTTATTGGATGGGACATGACATCCAACCATGAACTGTATATTCTTCTCTTGTTGGATGGGACATGACATCCAACCATGAACACCATCATACCACCATGATAGTGTTAACATCAATGAAAACCTAGTGACAATGTTAACATCAATGACAACCCTTGATGTAGGAGCATCTGGAAGAATTCAAAATAGTTGAGACAGTTGACAGTGAGTTGTAGAATATTGAGATGGTGACTTGGGGAGATACCACATTTTAGCGCATTTGAGTATAAAAGGTTGCGGAGCTAGACTTAGTATCTGGACATCACCATCTACAACATATCCAAAATTTAGAACATTTTGGTTCATTTTCGGACAGATATCGCTATTAGAAGATTACCTATTTTCACATGTTTTCACATAACAGAGCCCATAGTGTTAAGTGAAGTCTAATCGGCTTGCAAAGAAAATCTATGACTTGTCAAGCTTAAAGAAACATTATTCAATGAAGTATAGGACCTAGCAAACCTTCATGGAGATCCACATGAAGTTTTATGTACCAGTGGAGCAACACCTTAGGTTTAGGCCCGACCTATCCATGTACACATGTTTCATAACTAGCCATTGCAATTAGGCCAAATCGATAATGATTTGAAGGCTTGCGGTGGATATAAATAAGAGATAAAGGATTGTTTCTATGCAGTGATCGATAGCATGAAGATAGGAAGTAACATTTTAAGTTGTTTTGATTCAAATGAGTAGCAAAACAAAGTAGAAGGTAGAATAGGAAGCAAAATGAGTTGCAGAGTAGAGAATTGAGTGGTAGAAGAAATAAATCGCATAAGAATATTGTTCTATAAATCTTTTGTAATCCCTAGGCTACAGTCTAACATCTATAAAGCCTGTGAGGCATGTGTAATTTGATTTGAAGTTATAACATAAGAGGAATGAGCCTTGAAGGCTGGGTTTTTCCCTGTTAGGGTTTTCCTAAGATACATCTTGTATTATGTGTTCATGAATATCTTTTATATGTCTTCTAATTAGCTATTAGCTTACATTGCATATCCATTATGATCATGTTGTTAGTTGTCTAAGGCTGCAAGGTTGGACTATCCCTCACTAGACTCTCCTACCTTAACTGCATTAAGTGGTATCAGAGCTAGTTTTGAATTTGCTGGGCTAGTTGTGAATATGTTAGAAGGTGGTGAATCTATTGGAATGAAGTGTGAAACCCTGAAGTGTACAGAAATCATCACAGAAGAAAGATCAAGGCAAGGAATATTTGGTAAGATTTTCAATTCAGTTATTTATATAATTTGTTTTAGATGGGGAAGATTGGAAAGAGGATGAAGAAAGAAAATGAAACTATAATGTGCAAAAAGGATATTTTGGAAGAAGAATTGTGTGAAATCAAGAAGTATAATTTAGAGTTGTTGGAAAAGATGACAGAACTAGGAGAAGATAAATATGATGCCCTTGAAGAAGAACTGAATGATGCAAGAAGGAGAAATAATGAACTAGAAGTAGAGCTGAAGTTGTTTGAGGATATTGAAAAGAGATTTGAAGAATTAGAAGAAGGATTTAAGTTGTTTGGGAAGGTGGAAAAGAGGAACAAAGATCTAGAAGTTGAAGAGCTGAAAATGGAAAATAGTTTGCAAAAGAATGAAATATCAGGATTGAAAGATCATGTTAATCAGTTAGAGCAATCACTAGTAGAATACAGAAAAGAGAATGAAAATTTGAGATCTAAACCTAAATTTTGTGATGTTTCTTGTGATACTAATGATTTATGTGATGATGTAGAAGTTTCTTTATAAAGTGAAATAGAAGATGACAGTGTGATTGATCCTGCAGTTGTTGGTGATGGTATTGGGTTCAAAATCATACAAAGAATGGGATATGAAGGACAAGGATTGGGAAAGCATTAGCAAGGAATTACATAACCTATTGAACCAATAATAAGATTAAGAAGTGAAGGCCTTAGATATGATAGAGGTAAGGATGTTATTGCAAATTCAAACAAAGCAAATCAGTGAAGAAGAGGTATGTATTGTTCACATTGTAATAGACATGGACATGAAAAGGAAATGTGTTGGGATCTATACCCTTGTAAGTTTTATGGATTAAGGAATCATTTTGAAAGGATGCATTAGGATAAAATGAGGAGAAAATCTATGGCAGGTTGTATACAAAAGAATTATGGATGGATTGATGGACAGGAATGGAAACATGCTACTTGTATGTTTAGGGGGAGGTATAGACTGAAGTATTCATGTGTTGGATTAGGATGCAGAGAAAGAAGATCTTATATAGACTAGAACAAGGACAGTAATTCATTCTACAGAGGGAGAAATGACAGGAGTCACAAGTCTTATCACAATGAAGGATACAAAAGTGATGTAAGAGGATTTGATAGAAGACCATTTAGAAGGACTTGTTTTCAAGTTTGGAGGAGAAAATAATCAAGCAATGAAAGTCATCAAGAGCCTATTACCAAAGAAGCTAATGAAAAAGAAGTAGTCAATAATACAGAGACAATTTGTGTTGAGGAAGAAGAGCCTATTAATATAGAGATAATTTATGCAGAAGAAGAAGAGCCTGTTGATATAGAGATAGTTTATGCAAAGGAAGATGAACCTTTTGAGACATCAAATTTGATAGCGAAGCCAGAAGAAGGTGAAGCATTGATCTTAAGAAGAGTTCTATTATAGACTAATCACTTGAGAAACTAGTGCAAGAGAAGGTTTGTAATCATTTGAGAAAGTAGTATAGAGAAAATTTGTGTGTGGACAAGTGTGAAGCAAAGTAGAGAAAGAAAATTCATGTTGCATAAAAGAGGGAATGAAAAAATATTCTACCAGAAGAGAAAGTTTATGTACCGGAGAAAAGTAAATATGGCCAAAGAAACAAGGAAGAGTATAGGAGAAGTGTATACAAAGAGGAAACTATAAGATCTTCATGAGTACAGGAGAATTGGTAGCTGATTAGAGATTAGATAGTGTTACAGAGAAAATTTAGAAAGTGCATTGACAGAATCAAGGAAGTAACTGATTGTTTCGAAGGATGCAAGTATGTATTGATTGACTCTTAATTAATTGATGCAGACATTGATTTTGAGGTAGCCTACAAGTGCTTAACAACAAACCACTAAGCTAAGAGGTAGTTACAACATTGTAGTCAGACCGCTGAACCTCAACCATCAAAAGATGAAGAATTTGAGGTAGCTTATGGAGAAGACTTGCTCAGACTGTCGATCATTGAGGCAGTGCAAGGTTTACAAGTAGAATGCCAAACCTAGAAGAACCAAAGGTAGTTTTGTAGGGTGGACTTGAACAGACTGCCAACTTAGAGGTAGTTGTAAGTACCTAAAGATAGATCACCAAACCTATTTGATTTTGACATAATACAGACCAAAGTGAAGAGGATCACTTTTCAAATAACCCTGAGAGTCTGATGCAGGAGCATCCAGAAGAATTCAAAATAGTTGAGACAGTTGATAGTGAGTTGTAGAATATTGAGATGCTGACCTGGGGAGATACCGCATTTTACCATGTTTGAGTATAAGTGGCTACGGAGTTGGACTTAGTATCTAAACATTACCATCTACAACATATCCAAAATTCAGAGCATTTGGGTTCATTCCTGGAGAGATATCGCTATCAGAAGATTACCTATTTTCACATGTTTTCATAGAGCAGAGCTGATAGTTTTTAGTGAAGTCTAATTAGTTTGTGGAGAAAATCCATGACTTGTGGAGCTTAAAGGAACATTATTCAATGAAGTATAGGACCTACCTGACTTTCATGGAGATTTGCATGAAGTTTTATGTACCAGTAGAGAAACACCTTAGGTTTAGGCCTGACCTATCTATGTACACACGTTTCATAACTAGCCATTGCAATTAGGCTAACTTGATAATTATTTGAAGGTTTGCAGAGGATATAAATAAGAGATAAAGGATTGTTTCTATGCAGTGATCAATAGCATGAAGATAGGAAGCAAGATCTTAAGTTGTTTTGATCCGAATGAGTAGCAGAACAGAGTAGAAGGCAAACTAGGAAGTAGAATAAGTTGCAAAGTAGAGAATTGAGTGGTAGAAGAAAGAAATCATGAAAGAATATTATTGTATCAATCTTTTGTAATCCCTGGGCTATGGCTTAACATCTATAAAGCCCTTAAGGCATGTGTAATTCGATTTGAAGTTATAACATAAGAGGAATGAGCCTTGAAGGCTGGGTTTTTCCCTGTTAGGGTTTTTCTAGGATACATCTTGTGTTATGTGTTCATGAATATCTTTTATATGTCCATTGATTAGCTGTTAGCTTCCATTGCATATCCATTATGATCATGTTGTTAGTTGTTTAAGGCTACAAGGTTGGACTGTCCCTCACCAGACTCTCCTTACCTTGACTGCATTAACCCTAGGAACCATATGTGTAATAATCCCTCCTTTAGCATTGATGAAAACACATCTCTGCTTCTCTCCCCCTTTGACATCAAGGATAAAGGGAAACCATTATTTTCTCATTAGAGATCACATACATGTTGAATGTCAAGAACACTGAGAGGGGGGGGGTGAATTAGTGTTCTAAAAACCTTTTCTTGCACTTTCAAAGGATTAATCAAATAGATGCATAATATACAAATGGACAACATCCACAAAAGCATGACACATAACACCAAGATTTTATGTGGAAAAACCAAAAAGGGAAAAACCATAGAGAGGATTAGCTCTCAAATATACATTGCAATATTTACAAAAATAATGTTCAGGCTTGGTCACTCCACGAGCCTAGAACATGTTGGCTCACTGCCATGAAGTACAACTAGGTTTAGCAGGCTCACTGCCTCAACCCTAAACCTAACAAGATTACAATAAGGGTTGTTAAACCCTGTTGAAGGCTTACTACCTTGATGATGAAAGCTTTCTTCCAAACATATTGCACATGAAAACTAAATACTACTTAAGTATCTGCCACTATGCTAGGGTGCAGTCATTTAGCAACTGAATTCTGAATCCCAAGTCTTCATCACTGTTGATCTTCTAACTCTACTCTATTGTTCACATCCTTGCATCACACATATACACCACCCTTCACTCAACTAAAATTCATTGCTCTTATATATCTGCATCATGATTTGATTCATAGTCAGGATGACATCCAAGAAGGAAACGTGTACATAAAAAGATGTAGCTTGTTGGCTCAATCTAGTGTGCTAAAAGTTATGCATACCCAAATATTTTCCCAAACATGTTCATATAGGCCAGCTCTAATCATTCAATTACTTACTTAGATCCTCCAAACATTAACTCTTCTCTGCACAATGATTTATCTCACCAGTTGGTTTGTTCCTCAAGAGCATGCTTAACAGGTTCATCTGCTGACTTACTACTTCTACTATGGATCACAAAACACTTCTAAAATCATATCAAGGACTCTTTACACATTCCTAATCTTACCCTTAGAACTACAAGGCATGATATCATCTTGCAGAGAAATGTAAACCATCAGAACTTAGACTCTATCTCTGTCAAACTCTATCAAATACTATGCCGATACTTAGCAGCTTGTAGCTAACCTTTCGATGGACTTGAGATCTCGTAACTCTAAGATAAGACACTTCACATAAGTGTTTACAATACCTCAAAACTACATAACAAAATGCTCAACTGCGGAGGAATGCTGACCACTGCACTATACCCTATTCACTGTTCTTGCTATACCTTTTCTTACCTGGACTTAGATATTTCTTCTAAGTGACTTCCAGAGGAGATCAGGACTTATCATTTGAAGCCTAACATTATCAAACAACTAAGAACATCATACCTAAACCATATTATTGGATCATCATCTGCGAAGACATACTATCTGACTTACTATCCTCTACTTAGAATACTTTCCATACTTAGCCATTTTCTGTCAACAGAACCTTGGATCCAACATGTTCTTCGGGAGATATCTCTTTCTATCATGGTGATAAGATCTCTGAGCCTTGTTTCCATGAATGACAACATATAGGTCCATACCAGAGTAGTGTCTCTTGCCAACAATCTCCCCCTTTGGCATTGATGGCAACACTTAGTGAAAAATGCTTGACTACTCCCCCTTACTATATACACTTTATTTTCCTGCACCCCTTGAGATGATTATCCATTTTAAACTGATCTACTTCTCCCCCTTTGACATCAATGGAAAAGGGTGTGATCCATAACTCAAAATTTTTAAAAATTTCAAAATTTTTGTACTCTACACCATATTTACAAGTACAATCTTCATCTTAATTTGTGATTGAAGGCAAAATGTCACTATAGATAGTCTTTATTAGATCTATTTCTTTGTTCCATCTATTCCTTGCACTTTCTAGGATATGGACGTGGCCATTCATCAGAAAAACTAGCTTCTCTGACCTCTACACATCTGATGGTATATCAACTAGTGCAAGTGATTTCATGGCTTCGTCTGCTAGATTGGTCATGGAATCAATTTTTGGACTTATTAGTCCCCTTAACTGGCACAACCTGTCTCTAAATTCTCCCCTTTGCTTCATCAGATTGCTTAACTCACTGTGAATACTTGCAACTTGAGCTTCTTTGGCATTTATTGACTCAACTGTCAGATTATATGTCTCAGAGATAGTAAGTAGTTTGAGTTCCAAAGCTTTGGTTTTACCATATAATTCCTTTGTAACTTTTGGCCAAGATAAGAAGAACTTATAAAATTTATAGGATTCTTCAATGGCACTTTGTTTGCCTTTTATCACATTTTCTAATGTAGTTTTGTCTTTTGCTAAAATAGCCTTTAACTCAATCAATCTCTTTTCATCGAACTCTTTTCTACTTTTTTCTTCTGTAGACCTTTCAAAAGACTCAAAATATGTACTTATAGAGTCTAATAACTCCTTGAAATGTTCAGCAAAGGATAATGAGGTATCCTTTTGAAATGTTGGCATCAACTTTTCAAGAATGATGGATGCATCATTTATCAACTTACTATCTTGGTCAATTGATTTCATCATCTCTTCCTATGCCTTGGCCTGAACAATAGATACTAACTTGAATTTTTGTGTGGGTGACAATGAGCCCAAGTTGATTGGTCCTTGAAGGAATTCAGACTCATCTACAACTTGCTAACTTCTGGAACCAACTGAGACATCTATAGTGTCTCTTTCTCCCTCAGATACTTCCTCTTGATTTCATTTTAGAGAATTCATGTCCATATTTTCTAGTTGATCTGTGTTTTGTTCCAGTGTAGGGCTCCTTATCTATTCCCTATTGTCTTCATCCTTAGCCTGTTGTTCAGAAGGCAAATTAGTTTCAATTTCACCTTGATTTGTCATAGCCACTGTATCAGTGTTGGGGACTTGATTACTCTGTTCTTGTCCTTGATTTTGACTCATCTCTGGTGGAGATATGTCTTAATCATTTATTTCTTTATTGTCATAGATAGTAGGAATATTGTTTTTCTTTAATGCCGCTAGGGTGATTTCCTCTATTTCCTTGACCACTTTGTCAATTTCTCCCAACATCAATGAGTTCATTCTTTTCTTGGTCCTGAAAGAATCTTTGATTTCCTTTGAGATTTTGATCTTCTCCTCAAGGGTGATTCCCAGACATAATCGTATCAATGAGTGCTCTCTCAGATCAACATCTTTTGCCATAGCTTTTTCTTTTCTTGTACTCATTATGTTACCCATGCTGTGTGGTAGATCAATAATAATTTCAATTAGGGCCTTATTGTAGATGTTTAGATATTCTACAATAACAGTCTCAACGATCCTCTTGTCTAGATCATTATATTCATCATACAACTAAGCTATAGGTTTCAGATTTCCATCAACTGTGATGGCTTTGAGAACATCTTCAAGACTTATAGTAGCCTCTTCTATCTAGGAGTTATCCTATTGTACCCTTTGTCTAGATTTAATTTTACTAGAGGTCTTCTTATTGTTGGCTTCAGAGGCTTTAGTAGCCTTAGTCTTCATCCTTTTCACTTTCTCATCTGACTTAGTTGCTTCATCATCAATGGTTATGCTATCATGAATTCTCTTTGCCTTGGTTTTCTTTCTCTTGGAGCTAGTGGAAGGAGTTTCCATGCTTGTAGAAGATGTGGGACCATAAGGAATGGATGTGCCTTCCGCAGAGGTGGAGGCTTTGGTTTTCCATCTTGACTTCTCTGACCCTCTTGGCTTACTCTTGGTTTCTTCCGGAGCTCCAGGCGATTCACCTTTTTTCTTTTCTTCTACTTCCTTGATGGCTTGTGCATTTTCCCTTGCCTTTTCCACTTATTCTTTTGTAAAGCCAACCTTTATGGTGATTTCTTCTGCCACTTTCTTCATTTTCATGGAGATTTTAGATTTTCTAACTTCAACATGAATTTTTGCATGCAGTTCATCATAGGTCCTAAATCTTTCTTCCTTAGGGTCTCTAGGTTTACTTAGTACATGTGCATAATTATCTAGAATTATCTCATCTACCTCATATCCCATGGGCATTACCCATATAGTTCTAGGCTCAACAACCTCCATCAAACACTGATCCTTTGTAACAATAAAGCAAATATTGTCTTTGTATTTTTCAACCACTATTTTAGGAATTCTTTCTCTAGCTTGCATTGTCCATTGGAAATTTTTGAAAAATCCCTATAGGGAAGTGTTTTGAGCATTTATATCACCTATGTTAAATATATGATCTTTGATTTGTATTGCAATAGGTTTATCACTTGTCCAGGTGAGATTTTTCATTCCCGACAATTCTTGCATCAAAATAAAAGAACAAGCAAACAATCAGTGTACCATACTTGAATGGATATTTTTGCTCTTTGGTTTTCCTTAGATTCTCCATCAATTGTTATCAAAGTAGTTCACACATATCATACTCTCCATCTTCCTTTACCATATGAAATGTTGTATAAATTGCAATGTCAAAGCCTGAGTTTTCCCTATTTGAAAAATAGATATTATACCCAATAACCATAGATGCGAATTTTACTACATTGTCTTCAATGTCATTGATGATAAGTGCCCTCTTATTAAACTTTGCTCTGGTCATCTCCATGACCTTGTCATTCTTTATGGCTTTCAATAATGGTAATGATCCAGTGGAACACAAACTAGTAACTACGCTTATGGCTTCTTTTGTAATCTTAAAGGGTCTTTCGAGCCATATGAATTCATCATGGACTTTGGTCAAAACATACCGGACCCATTCATCCTTAGTGAAAGTCAAAAAATTGATGTACTAAATGAATTTCCTAGTTTCCAATATTTTAAATTTTTCCTTTAACATGCAACACTCATCGCTCAAGTGATTCAAAAATAAGTCAGTGGGATTTATTCTCTGATGTTCTTCTAGGGTGACATGAATATAAGCCCTAATATCCTCTGCATGCAAGACTCCGTGAGGAACTTTTGAAAATGCACACATCTGATTAGCTTCTACCAATTTAAATGGGTGTTTCTTGAATTTTGGTCTTGGACACTTAGTAATGTCTACAACTTGTGGAGTCGCCATTTCAGGTTTTGACCAGAGTTTCAAAAAGAGGGTTTTTAATGAGAGTACCTTGTTTCGTTGCATTAGGGTTTTTTAGAATTCTTCAATTTCTTCAAATCTTGGTCATGGATGCTCAAAAATTGCTTCAATCTCTCTGAAAACCTAAAAGCATTGAGTGCAAAATGATTTTGGTACCTAGCAGATTTCCTTTTATCCTTCGCATGACTTGACCTAATTGTCATTAATGTTTGTTTTAAAATATTGTCTAATTTTTCTCTTCCTAGACACGGAAGCTCAAAATCCATAATTTATTTCAATGGATTTTACTTTTTGGCTTCCACCACATAACTTAGTGCTAGATTCCAGCTCTAATTATCTGGCTAGGGAGTTTGGATTTTCAATACTACTTCCCCTGAGCCAGAGCTCTCTATTTATTCTTCAAAGAAGGTATCTGCATCAGATGTTGGTGCAGATCTATCCTCAATTAAAATTGCTTCCTTATCAATCCAGATCTTGTCCATTTCTTCTTTAGTTTCAATTGGATCAACCTTTTCTTTTCCTTTCTCATTTTTTTGCTCTGTTTTCCTTTCTTCAGAGTAGTGATTTTTCTTCACATTCCTATTTCTGCAAAATCTTGCAACATGTCCAAATTTGTTGCAACTGAAACACACCAAATTATTTTGACCTTGATTCCTTCCATTGATTGAATTTGATCTACATTGATTAGCCATATGTCCAAATCTATTGCATGTAAAACACTTTCCATTGAATGATTGACTGTTCCCTGTATTTTGAAAATTTGTTCTTATCAAACTTCTGCATTCAACAACTCTATGACCAATGTTATTGTAGGTGAAGCATTTACCTTTAAAATATTGTTCATTCTTCCCATTGTTGAAACTTTCCCTAATCTTATTTCTACATTCATTTTCTCTATGACCAATTTTCTTACAATTGAAACACTGACTACAGAGTGATGAAACCATTTGATTTATTCTACTCCTACAGTGAGTACCCTTATGACCAAACTTATTGCATGAATTACAATAACCATTGAAAGATGGATACCTTTGAGCATTTGGTTGTCTGATCGGAGGTCTTCTGGGTCTTCGTCTTTTATTTATGAACTGGTATTCTCTATTTTGCCTTGACTCATTGTTTATTTGACTAGATTTTGTACTTTCTCCTTTCTCAAACCCTAAACCATGTTTGTCATCAGCATTCTTCTGGCTAGCAATCATTTCATCAAGCTTAGCAGTACTTATCTTGAATTTTTCTTTAAAATGTCTAGCCTTTTCTAAGTCTATTTTAAACTTATAATTTCTTTTTTAAGTTTTGTACAATCTTCTAATCTATTTTTCACAATTAGATTCAGATCATCTTCTATTCTTGTTCTTTCCATAACTTTTGCTTCCAATTCATTTAGGGCTTCATTTTCTAAGATCAATTGATCATTAATTTCTTTGTATTTGTCTTTGAATTTCTTGACTTGCTCTTTTAACTTAGAGATGCATTCATCAACTTGTTGCAAATTTTCTTTCAGATCCCTAACTTCTGCTTTAGAATTTTCAAGATCCATAAGAGTTGTTTCTAGTTGCTTGTTGCCTTCATAATTTCCAAATCTTCTTGCTTCCATGATCACACTATCTAGATCTTCCTTAAGTTGTCAGACTTTTTCCAAGGAACCTTGCTCTTATACCAATTGTTGAATGTCAAGAACACCGAGAGGGGGGGTGAATCAATGTTCTATAAACCTTTTCTTGCACTTTTAATTTTACCCATTTCAAAGGATTAATCAAATAGAAGTATAATATATAAATGAACAACATCCACAAAAGCATGACACATAACACCAAGATTTTACGTGGAAAACCCAAAAAGGGAAAAGCCATGGAGAGGATTAGCTCTCAAATATATTGCAATCTTTACAAAAATAATGTTTAGGCTTGGTCACTCCATGATGTAGGAGTATCCCTAGTTCAAGAGCAATCTTGCATCAACCAAAAACATTTCCATTTCAGTTTGTTTACAATTTAGTTTATTTCTTTTCATTTTCCAGTTTAGTTTAGGCAGTTCAGTCAGAAGTAGTTTCTATGTTTTGGTCCGCATTCTGCTGCAGTTACATTTCACACCTTGCAGAGCTGGACTCAGCATTTAGATTCATTCATCTACATCATATCTAGAATTTAGAGATTTGCACATCATTACCGGAAGGATATCATCATCAGAAGATCAACTATTTTCTCAAAATAGAGCATCCTGACAGTCTCTGATAATCAGCTAAAGGAGAAGACTTGCAGAGCATTCCTTGACTTGTGGAGCTTAATGACACATCATTCAATGATCCTTGGTTTGTGGCTGACCTTCCCTGAGATCCGCACATC
Organism: Cunninghamia lanceolata; assembly: GCA_027924645.1. Lineage (NCBI taxonomy): Eukaryota > Viridiplantae > Streptophyta > Pinopsida > Cupressales > Cupressaceae > Cunninghamia > Cunninghamia lanceolata. The sequence continues at coordinate 2,061,272 of BSBN01000165.1, read as the reverse complement.
ATTCCATTCATTTGTGGAGGTGTTCTATGCATTTAGGTCTGACCTATCCATGTTCACACATTACAGCTCTTCATTGGAGTTTGTGACCTTCCTTGGCCGATGTGGAGGAATCTATTGTTCTAGAGATGATATATATTGATGTAATAGATCCTAGGAAATCAAGTTATGAAGTTATAATCATCCGCATAAGTTCATAGTTTAGATTTTGTGTGAATTCTGTAATCAGGCCTATGAGCCCAATTGTAAGCCTGCATGTTGCCAGCCAATCTATATTTGAATTCTATGATATACTAAATGATTTTTCTTCATCTCTTTGAGTTGTTCTATTGTGTTTACTCTTGCTACATCATCTAGACAATTCATTCTATGAACCCTCCTACCATGACTGTACCAAGTGGTGTCAGAGTGAATGTTCAAATCTTTGGGAGCGAATTGAGTGAAGTTGGTGAGGGAATTCTATAAGATCTTGCTATGGATAGATTGCCGAATTGAGTTAGGTTACTTATGTCACAATTGATAACTGATTGAGAGGCAGTTACCACCTTGTAGCCCGATCACTGAACTTGAGGCAGTTTACACTTGATCCTAGGAAGAATGCTGCTGAGGAGAGTTGCTACTATTGGAACAATGGCTAGTAGAATGGATGAGATGATGGAGATGATGAAAACAATGTGAATTTGATTGGATGTTGTTGAAGAAGATAGGTGAAGAGGGTTGACACCGAGACCTAATGTTGAAAGTGATGATGAAGAGGAATTTCAACCCATTGAACAAACTGGAGAAACCCTAGGAGGTGATGAGGAAGAAGAATCAGACCAAGTAAAGATGCTGTGAGCTATTTCAAAGATTGGAAAGAGACCTAGAGTTGATGTGCTAAATTATACTAGTAATTTGAATCCTTAAGAATTGATTGACTAGATAAATGACATGGAAGAATACTTTGAGTATGAAGAAATTGAAGATCTTGAGAAGGTGAAATTTGCAAAGACAAAGCTAAAAGGACATGCTTCTATATGGTGGAAAGAAGTTCAGTTGCAAAGAAATAGAAGAGGAAAAGAAAAGATTAAAAAATGGGATAGGATGGTGACAAAATTGAAGAATTAATTTATACTCGTTAACTATGAGTTGGAACTGTTGAAAAGATTGCAAAACCTGAGACAAAAGGAGAAATCTGTGGAGTACACTGAAGAATTCTATAAAATGATCATAAGGACAGGACATAGTGAAGCAAACAAGGAGAAAGTGGCCAGATATATCAATGGACTAAGATTGAACATTCAAGAGGAACTAAGATTGGTAAGGAAGACATCTTTGGAAGAAGCATATTAGTTTACCCTGAAAGTTGAAGAGAAGCTGAATAAGAGACATGATCAGAGACAGAGAGGCAAAGGAGGTAAATTTTAGAGAACTAGAACATTTTCCAGAGGAGATAGATCATATCCAGAGCAGAACAAGTTTGACAACCCATTTAAGGAAGATAGAGATAACAATGCTTACCAAAGAGATGACAAAATTTTTTACTAAAGAGGAAACCCTAGTGCATACCGAAATGAAGGATACAGAAGAGAAGGAAGAGGAATTGATAAGAGAAAATTTAGAGGTACTTGTTTCAAGTGTGGAGGTGAAGGACATAGAGCATTTGAGTGTAATCAGGGTAGTACAAGTAAGAGGACAAAAAATAGTGGAAGAGCAACCTATGTTGAAGAAGAACCTATTGGATCACCCAATTCAGTTGGCAAACCTGAGAAAGGAGAATCACTTGTGATGAGGAGAGCACTATTTCAAGTAGAGACAAATCAGGAACCACCGCAGAGGAAGAGTCTATTTAGAACTAGATGCAAATTAGGAGGTAAGTGTCATAAAGTTGTAATTGATAGTGGTAATTCAGATAACCTAGTTTCAGAGGAGATGGTGACTAAGTTGAAGTTGAAAAAATTGAAACACTCTAAGCCCTATCAGATAGCATGGATTTAGGATGATCATAAGGTACTAGTGAGTGAACAATGTTTGGTGAAATTTCATATTAGATCTTATCATGATGAATTCTTGTGTGATATTATGCCTATGGATGTTTGTCATAACTTGTTGGGTAGACCTTGTTAGTATGATAGTGTTCAGTGGAAAATTGGATTTGTTAATGTTTTAGTGTTTAGATGTTTGAATCTGCCTTTCCACTTTACATTTAAGGATCTAGGGTTGAGTGGCAATTCACTATCATACCCTAGATCACTGTGAGATGTAGGGAAACTTGGATTAGGGAATTAATTATCAATTTCTCTTCTATTATGCTCATTTGACCATTAAGGCCCTAATTATGCAAATACGACAATAAACTAACAAATAACAGAAAAAGCTCTTGCAGATGGAAGTAAAATATCAAATCACAGAGTACCTATTTTCAGGGTTCCAAGGTAAAATAGTCAGGGACACTAGAGTGGGCACCCAAGTCTAAGGTACCAGTTTCTTTGCAGGATCTTGACCTCCTTTCGACACTAATCAATACTGTAACTCCTATTTCTAGAAATTTAGCTGTGGAGGACACTAGATTGAGCATCCAAGTCTTGAAAATGCTCTGGTGTCCTGCTTCTCTTTAGATCTAGAATCTTTGATGTCTGTTAATCCTTCCTACAACTTCACTTTTCCCAAATGCGACACCTGTAACCTACAATCACAAGACTTTGGGAGGGGGTGTGGTGTTTAGAGGCTTGCCTCAGTCAATCCTGGAGGACACTTAAGTCTTTGAACACTATTGTTAGATAGAGAGTGCGTGCCCTTGTGAAGCAGAGGCAAAAACCAAAGGAAATGATGATGAAAACATAATATGATGTCACCTTGTAGTGAAGCTCTCATGGGATGAAGATGCTCTTCATTCCATGAGGAAATTGATGCTCAAATCTGCAAATACAAACACACAAACCACACAAGTCTACTCTTGCAACACAATAAAAGCCTTGAATCACCTTGTGAACACAATAGCTTTCTAGTAATCATCTAGTTTACAAATGAATGACTAAACATGCTTTTATATGCAACTACAAGCACTCTTGCCAAGATTTTCATAATTCAAACTTACCGTGTTAGCAAAGAACCGAAATAATGGTCATAAACTGACACATGAAAATTGGGGCTACCCCAAAATAGGACAGGACTAGGGAGTGGGCGCCCAAGTCCTCCCCCCTATTTTGGGTAGGGTATAGTTCAACGGGTCCTCCTAGGTCCCATTTGTCATGTTACCTAGGGCTCATTCCCTCGGAATGCCAAATTATGAACTAAGATGTCCTAAATGCATGTAAAAGACTCAGGACCTAAACCTTATGAGGGAAAAGCCCCCAAGGAGACATTTTCTAATGTTACATTTAGCCCCCACTTTAATGTATGTATAAACGTGAAACCAGTACATGTATTAAAGTAAGGTCACAAACATAGCAAACACATGAAGCACAAAGAAGACACACCAATCACATAGAAAGCAGTAACAGGCACATAAAACACAAAGAAGATAGTTATAGTCATGTAGAACATGGAGAATACAGTCACTACATAGAAGACACATTAATTCATGGAAGACAGAAATGATATCTTTTCTTTTCTTTTTCTCATACATATGCAATGCAAATGCAAGTACTAGAAAGTAAACAAACCTCTGATAATGCATGATGAACTCATCACGTAGGTCTTTGTATATATGGGCCAACACACATGTAAGACATGCAAAACCTCCCAAAATGTAGGAAGCACAGCCCCAAGGCACTGATCTTTATACTGCATATGGGGCAACAAACACTCCAAACAAAACAAGCATGCCAAAGCACACACACTTGAAGACATAGAGAAAACATGACAGACAAGTGATGGAGTGTACCTATTTCTAGGTCCAACACCATCTTAGGCACATTACAGGAACACACTGATGATTGGGCTTCGCCACAACAATCACCGAAGACACGCTTAAGGGTTGAGTTAGTCACAAAACTGCTCCCTGCCTCCGCAAAAGACTTTTGAAAATGACAGGATGTGCAATCTGCTATGAGAAATACACCATCCCCACCTCCACAGAGGGCTTAAGGAAAAGGATATGCTCAATATCCCACCTCCACAGAGGGCTTACATGATTGATTGATTGATTACAAACAAACTCAGGGTGCATGATGCACTCATCATGCAAGTCTTTGCACCTAAGGTCAAACACATTGCTAACATCTATAATAGACATCTTACCTTATATATTCCCCCACCTTAAGGTGGTTGATATCAGTTATCGATATCAAGCACGTTAAGGTAGGAATAAAACACACAAGGGAACATCAGTTTTCACAAAGCCTATGCCCCCTGGAGCTGACATGTACTTTACAATTGCCAAATGTTCCCACAAACACATCCCTACAAGAAACATGTTAGTGTCTACAAAATCATGATAAACAACAACATTAGTGCATATGATTAACCACACAAAGAGCCAAGGTTATACAATGAATCCGGAGTTCGTGGTTAACCATAGGGCTATATCACAAAGCTCTTCGAATCGATTACCACCAAGGCCATATTCAAATACAAACAAAGGTACATGGAGTAGAAGTATTGTTAAGGTTTGTAAATGAGATAGAAACATCATAAAAATTCACTATGTGGAAAGAATGAGTGCTTCCACTAGCCAAGCGTCGGATAAAATATACAAACCCCATCGTCATATTAGGAACTAAGTCCAATTTTTGATTGCTCTTGAAAGGGACATTAGGTCCGCATCAGTATAAATGTTTGTTGTCATCTGCCTACTAGGTGGAAACACTAGAGGAAGGGAAACAATAAATAAGAGAGGAGAAACAAGTGTCTTAGGGACAGTCACGTAGGAGGGTGCCCCCAAGTCACCAACCACAACGCTATGTCCGTAAGACACAACACACAACAATGAAATCAGAGAGAGGAAATTTTAGAAGAATGATGATACAAATAGAAGGTCACAATAGAGGCAATCTCCTAGTATCCTAGACCTTACGGGAGAATCAAGGGTCATCCTAGGAGGCCTAAACAACACATAACACATCATGGGGGAAGCACATCACGAGAGAGATAAAGGGTTAGAGGTACTTACCTGGAGGGCCCCTACCAGGCTAGAGGTTGTCTATAAGCAAATCATCATCATCATCTTCCCACTCCCTAATGTTGGAGGAAAGTGGGACATAAGGTACCATAGCCAAATTCATGTCTTGTTCCTTATTAGGGTCGTTATTGTTTGGCTGAATGTTGGGATCAATGTTTTCTTATTGAGAGGCAAGGTTTATAGCATAAGCTTGTCTTCTTTTTCTTCTTTCTCTTTCTTTTTGATTTCATTTTATTTTACCACTTATCTCTTGTAAGATAGGGCTATCCTCTTTCATAGGCTTATGCAATTTAGAAGATGAAGCACTGGGATCAAACCTTATTTGTCACGGTGGAACATTTTGTTGTTGACAATGACCTCTTGATCCTTGTAAGGATTTTAGGGGAGGAACCTCAGCATAGGGACCTTGTCCTTTCAGTCTAAAGTTCTCTTCACATGAAGGGTTGTTTATCTTTTGTCATTTCTTGTATAGAATGACTAGGTATTTCAATTTTATCCCAAAAATTAGTTTGTAATGCTTTTTCTTAACCAAAGGTTTATATTTGTTGCAAGGGATGGTTGTCATACGTCCATCCAAAGGGAATTTTAGACAATGATGTATTGTTGAAGGGATAGCTTTCATTTCTTTTAGCCAAGGGTGTCCCAATTTAATTTGAAAGAGGTCAGAAATAGGGACAACATCAAACCATTGTTTGACATGTTTTCCAGATAGTGTTACCAACAATGATATCTTACCCAAAGGCTTGATAAAGGTTCCCTTATGTGTCTTAATCATCACGTTGGATGGGTTATAAGATCCTTGCATTAGTTAATGTGAAAAGAGGAACTCTTTAGTGGCAACATTAATCATGCAATTGGGATCAATAAGAGTTCCTTCCACAGGGTTTCCCATTATTTTCATAGTGATGTAAAGAGGTCCATCGGAGTCTCCAATTGTTCTATCATGAGGTGTAAACATGATTTTAGGTTCAGGAGCCTTTCTTTTCATGTAAGGTCTAGGAGGGAACCTATTTTTGTTGTTGTTATTAGAGGCCATATTTTTATGCTCAAATCAAATTTAGAATTTTTTTCAAAAGTATGTCAAAGATAAGTGCAAAGTGATATACCCCAAAATAGCCTCAAATGCTTGATTTTTTGTACTTTTTTCAATGCAAACAAATGTAACAAAGGATGTTGTAAGGATTTTGATGAAGGGAAGAAAGTTATATGTCTAATATCAGTCCAAAATAGCAATATGATCCTTCTCAACACACTCTTGATGCAAATCGAAGATAATGCCAAGTAAAAACATAGTGAAAATATGTCAAAATAGGCACTTTTTTCACCAAAACTCAATGCAAAAGAGCATAACAAAGGGTGTTGTGAGGAAAATGATGATGGAAAGAAAATAATATCAGTAAGAACAACCACTTGGTGCCAAAATACCCAACACAACATGCTTTTAGTGCCACTTGTAAAACCCTAGTGAATGTTAGGAATTTGCAGGTCTAATTAAACCAATTCCACATAACCCAATAGGAGAAACAAGATGCTGAAACAAACCATAATGCAAAAGATCAATGAACAAGCACTAAGGAACACAAGATATACCCTGGGAAAACCCTTTGTAGGGAAAAACCCAGCCTCCAAAAGCATCCACGCTCAATACAATCCATGACCCTCCATGAATACCCCTGAACCATCAAGCACCTCTAATGCAACCTCCATGTGTACAAGCATGAATCCATACATCACCAACCATGCTTCACAATATGCACTTATAGGAGAGAGCTCAATACAATGACAGCCTCTCTCAAACCTCCAATCCACCTACAATGAAAATAGCCAACATTACCCAAACCACTAAGCATGTGCTTGCTTTTATTGACCAAGCTCACACAAATACAACTTGTGGTATTGGATAAAACCATGTGCCCCAAAAACCATGGTAACACAAAACCATTAACTTATAAAACCACTTGACCCCACATTTGACTATTGGTAGTAACTTTTCTCAATTAATCAAATAATACAAATAATAATTAATTACTCTATGTGTCCAACACACATAAAATAACTAACCCAAAGTTACAATACAACTTATACAAGTGGTAACTGAATAAAATAGTACAATATTATGCAAGGTGTACAACACCTATCCCAACATTCTCCCACTTGTTGTATACATTGTATAAGGGTCAATACATGAAATACATCATCATAGATAAAACATGAAATCACATGAATTTCCAGAATGCTCTCATGCTCCAACAAGATACCTGCAACAAAGCAAAGTGACTACCATCTCAAGCAAGAACTCCTATCATCCTCCAATGTGCCACCTATGGAAGAAAAGGAACATCCCAAGGTGAAGATGTACCAATCCAAAGAACACAAGCATCAAATCCAAGTGAAACCATAAGGCTCCAAGCTGCTATCAAAGGTAAAAAACCCACATGACTGGAAATAGCACCCACAACATATGCTGATACATCCACCCATCCATACCTCATAGGTATCAACAACATCAACAAACTAATGCCAACAACATATCCAACCCATATATTGCAATAACAAGCTCCATGAATAAAACCTGTCAATGAAGAACACATACATCCAAGAACTCCCACTGCATGGGTAATGTCAAATTTGAAAATAGATCCAAGGCATACCAAGTCTATCAATCAACACTCGAACCAAGGTGTGGCTAACCAACAAGCCAATGTAGTATCAAGAACAATCACAATGATCCACACATGCATGATAAATCACTGCATACTCTCTCACAACATGTCACCATAACTCTCCCAAAGTCCAACCATATCAACATGATCCTCCAAGAAGAAGTCATAAGACAAAGAGAGAAAACCTGTAAGTCATAATGTCCTTCTACAAACACCTCAAAGTGCTAAGCTGTGTCAAGTATGATCTCCTCTACAACCCCAAATGAAAAGCCTCAACAACACCCAACCATTCAATCTCATACGATCAAATGAACATATATAACATGTAACCAACATGGATGTAAGCCTCTCTAATAAAGGTAGATCAAACTCATAACCATTCCATAAATAGGAATAAGCCCAATCACATCTCCTAAACTCCTCATAATGAACATGATAAATCAAACCATACGAACAAGAAGATAACCATGCTAACATCCCTCAACTGAACCCTCCAGAACCAATAACTGTAGCTCAAGATCCATATCTATGAGAAGATGAAACATAAAGTAAAACACATCTAAAAGGATGAGAAATACCTCATATATGATAAACTTCTAAGTAGACCAAGAGTGAGGAATGAGAATGCTCCTCCAAGATACACCAAGTCAGAATGACTCTCTCCAAGAACAAACTCCTCTAGGTCCATAATGAACTCACGTCCATATCGAGGTGTAAGGCTCCTCGGTCTATCTGTTGAAACCTCCAAAGAGTAACTGTCTCAAAAAGTGTCTCTAATCACAAGAGAACTCCAGCCTCACCTAAGTCTTCAAGTATCCATGAGCACCTGTAACTGACCAATACATGCCAAACTCCAAATGCAACATAGCACCAACATGAAGTAATCAAGCAAATTAAACAAGTACTCAATACCAAGAGAACAAACAAGACCACTGTCAATGCTCCTATTGCATATCTACATAATCAAGAAACCCATCATGACATCATGATCTAACCATCTCCTCATAAGAAGATCACATGCAACAAAGTGTACAATGATGCATACATCCTGTCTCAAGAGAACCTATATCATGCCAAAACTCTAATCTGGAGTCAAGAATGAACCATGACATAATATCAACATCTCTGAACAAGGATAAACATGTCAAACTGACAAATCATAATCCAACATCTTAACCAAAGACTCAAAGAAGTCCTCCATGGTAAACCAAATGTCAACATCTCCAATCATATGAAGATAACCATCTACTGACAACTGAACTGAAAAATGTCAAAGAACACTCAAAGCCAAGAGCTCCTCTATGACACCAACATCCACTGTAGAAGATCATCCATCATGTATGATGAATCCAACATGCTGCCAAAGCTGCCACTGAACCGTGATACTGAGCTATCCATGACAACAAAATAACCATCTCCTAAATGAAGATTATCTATGGCTCCAAACCAATCAAGAATCCCACTGTAACATCAACAGTTCCCAAAAGATCTAGTGAACCAAAATCTCCAAACAAGAAGATAAAACCATCACTATCAAAAGCTAACATAGTACATGTATCCAAGCTCTCCATGACATCATGATAAACATGCTGCAAGTCCTAATCAACTAACTATCAAAGCACTCTAATCATCCATCCTCTTATCCCAAAGTAACATACCAATGCACAAATGACCACAGACAAGGCCAACTAATGAAGATTGCATAAACACTGAATTAATCTGGTGGATAAAGACAGTCCACATCCGAGTCATCCCACTATAGCCAAGGGGTAGCTAATCCACAAAACTACATAACTCATAGATCCAAAAAAAATGTAACATGCAAACTCATCATCACACTAGTAAACTACAAACTGAGATATCAAAGAAGATAACCTGTAGACTCCAAAAGTCAAACACCAAATCAACTCTAGATTTGATTTGCCAACAAGTCCACAAAGGCATAACCATAGTCAAGGAACTAACCAAGCATCTAGGAGATAAGAACAATCCCCTAAAACAACACCACCTGTAATCATGAATCGAACATCATAGCCCATACCTGTCAATCGCATACATGATCATGTAGTGCCAATGCAAAAGTGTGCCTGCATATCCATGACACCATAATCATCATCATCGATGTACTTGTACTCAACTCCCACTAAAACGAGACTCCAAGTCTCACACGAGTATCAACCATGTCCTCAAACTAGAAGACAACCTGTACCTGTCTCCATCAAAGTTGTAACTCTGAAAAACACTTGTAAACTTGTATTAGGAAGCACCAAATCTAAAAACCTGCTATACCATGGTGATGGTCTCATAGCAACATGCACTCCCACAAGTTTGTGCCAACAAATCCATCTGAATGCACTTGTAAATGCACTGTAAATCTTAGGCTCCCACAAGTGATCAAACAAGTACAATTCTCTCTCTACATGCCAAACTGAAAATCTACATGATCCAAACTATAGTACACTGCAAAAGTTATGAGCATAAAACTGTACCAGAGCAATGCGGGCTTCAAACACCAAATTCTGACACAAACAACAAAATCTGATCATGAGACCTATACCTCTATGTAGTGCTAGGAGAGAGTTTTCTGACACCTATAAGAAGTTAAAACACCGATACCATATGTGAAAGTTATGCCCCTCGGAAGAAAAGGCACTCCTAGGGCTAAAACTGGACCCCTGGTGGGCCCCTATACCCTAATGATGTGGCATGATGTCATTGCTGACATCATCACTACTGACTGGACAAATGAGGTGGCTGCTGATGTGGTGTCTGAGTTGGCATCTTCATCTTTGACCGATGGACTCCAAAAAGTTTTCCAATTTGTTTCATTTCACCAAACTCCACAAAGGTTTAATTTTATTTATGGACCCCACCCCTAGAATTTAATAATAATAATAAAAGGTCCAAATTAAAAAAGTTTTAAAATGCTGTCATAATACTTTCCTTACCCCACCAAACCATATTAAAGGTTTTAATAAAAAATAGTTTTAAAGCCCTTAAAGGGCTAAACCCCACGCCAAACCTTTTAAAGGTTTAAAATTAAAATTTGTTTTTATTTAAAAAGGCCCCTTATGGGCTACTCATGGGCTGACCAGTGAGCAAGGTAGGGGACTGGCGATACTGCTGGTACCTTCTACAACATGTGTAGGGGTAGGGTACGGTGGTACCCGCCCTGTAGATTTTGTTTTTGTTTTTGTTTTTCAATCTTTTTAAACAAAAGATTTTCCTTTGATTTTCAATCTTGCATTTTTTTTGTGATGCCATTCTATACTTTTAGGTTTTATTTTTTTTTCTTTCAAACTATAGAAAATCAACCATGCATAGGATTTTTTTTTTAATTCTGCAAATCCGTACATCATACCTGGGTTATATGAATCTTCGTTTCTCAGGCCTCCTAGACTCAATGGCAAGGTCTGTTTTGTTCCAGGAGGTCATCTATAGAAATTCCTCCTCAAAACCCTCTTCAGCCATGATTTTTCAGTCACCCGATCTGTAACATATACAACAAATCACCAATACCCAAAACCCCCAATCTTCAATACAACCTACACAAAACCTTGTAGTGTCCCAAATCCTTACATGCATTGCCATGGCTTCCATTTTGCACCTAATCTTCACACACAAGGGTTATACATATCCAGGGAGCTCACACCTCTCTCAACCATGAACATGGCTCTGATACCAACTATTAGGAATTTGCAGGTCTAATTGAACCAATTCCACATAACCCAATAGGAGAAACAAGATGCTGAAAAAAAACCATAATGCAAAAGATCAATGAACAAGCAATAAGGAATACAAGATATACCCTGGGAAAACCCTTTGCAGGGAAAAACCCAACCTCTAAAAGCATCCATGCTCAAATGTATTATTCAGCAATAAGAGTATTACAATACAATCCATGAGCCTCCATAAATACCCTTGAACCATCAAGCACCTCCAATGCAACCTCCATGTGTACAAGCATGAATCCATACATCACTAGCCATGCTTCACAATATGCACTTACAGGAGAGAGCTCAATATAATGACAACCTCTCTCAAACCTCCAATCCACCTACAATGAAAATAGCCAACATTACCCAAACCACTAAGCATGTGCTTGCTTTTATAGACCAAGCTCACACAAATACAACTTGTGGTATTGGATAAAACCTCGTGCCCCAAAAACAATGGTAACACAAAACTATTAACTTATAAAACCACTTGACCCCACATTTGACTATTGGTACCAACTTTGCCTAATTAATCAAATAATACAAATAATAATTAATTACTCTATGTGTCCCACACACATAAAATAACTAACCCAATGTTACAATACAACTTATACAAGTGGTAACTGAATAAAATAGTACAATATTATGCAAGGTGTACAAAACCTATCCCAACAGTGAAAATATAGCAAAATATGCAATTTTTCCATGGTTTTTCAATTCCAAGACCTAGAAAAGGGGGTGTTGTAAGGAATTTTAGGAGGTACAAAAAATAATATCAATGATATTAGTCACCTCAATCCATAAAATTGATCACAACGCGCTTGAAGTGCAAACTAGGTCAGACCCTAGGGCAAAAATAGTCAAAATGTGTAGTTTTTCACTGAATTTTTAATACAAGAGCCCGTTAAAAGAGTGTTCTAAAGATTTTTATGAGGGGAAGAAAATGATTGCCCTGATAAAAGTCAATTAATTCAAAAATATTTTTCACAACACTCCTATGGTGCAAGTTTATATAGTCGATAAGGCCAATTTTAGTGAAAATCATTGTTTTTGAAGCCCTAGGTTTGAGATGTTGGGACAAAATACTATGTGAATGTTTTGAAGTCTGATTTATGAAAAAATGAATTAATCTCAGATCTAAAAATTATTGTAAAGCTCTAATATGCAAAATGCCAATGCAAATCTAATGAAAATGCATGAAAATTACTAATTTTTGCTGAAATTTTCCATGCAAAAATACAAATATTTTAAATCTAAATGCAAATTTACACTAAAATACAAGACTACAGACAAATGAAAATTTTAATGAGCCTATAAAATCAATAGAAATCTGAAAGAAGATTTTGCCTACTAACCCTAGATTTTGGAATTACTAGGTTATATGAAAATTGCCAAAATTTCTACAAAAGCCTAGCAAATTAGTGATGAAAATGCAATGCAAATGATTGATTTTTTGTGTTTTTCTATAGTTTATATTAGATATGATAAAAAAATCATGAATTAGGAAAATTTAGAAATAATTGATGCAATTTAGTAATCTATATGAAAATGCAAGCTAGGGTTTTCAAATTTTTGCAAATTTTTCAATTTTTTTGAATTTTTCTTAATGCAATAAAATTAAAGACTATATGAATGAATGAAATCAATCCAAATTTGAAAACACACACTTAGCAAGTTTTAATTTATGTCCAAAAACATGAGTTCACCAAAATGTTTGGTGGAAAATTGGATTTGTTAATGTTTTAGTGTTTAGATGTTTGAATCCGCCTTTCCACTTTACATTCAAGGATCTAGGGTCGAGTGACAATTCACTATCATACCCTAGATCATTGTGAGATGTAGGGAAACTTGGAGTAGGGAATTAATTATCAATTTCTCTTCTCTTATGCTCAATTGACCATTAAATCCCTAATTATGCAAATACGTCAATAGACTGATGAATAACGGAAAAAGCTCTTGCAAACGGAAGTAAAATATCAAATCATAGAGTACCTATTTTCAAGGTTCTGAGGTAGAATAGTTGGGAGCACTAGAGTGGATGTCCAAGTCTAAGGTACCAGTTTCTTTGCAAGATCCTGACCTCCTTCTAACACTGATTAACACTGTAACTCCTCTTTCTACAATTTTAGCTATGGAGGACACTAGAGCGAGCGCCCAAGTCCTAGAAATGCTCTGGTGTCCTGCTTCTCTTTGGATCTAGAATCTTTGATGTCTGCTAATCCTTCTTGCCACTTCACCTTTCCCAAATGCGACACCTATAACCTACAATCACAAGACTTTGGGAGGGGGTTGTGGTTTTTAGAGGCTTGCCTCAGTTAAGCCCTGAAGGACACTTAAGTCTCCGAACACCGTTGTTAGATAGAGAGTGCGTACCCTTGTGAGGCAGAGGCAAAAACCAAAGGAAATGATGATGAAAACACAATATGATGTCACCTTGTAGTGAATCTCTCATGGGAGGAAGATGCTCTTCATTCCACGAGGAAATTGATGCTCAAATCTGCAAATACAAACACACAAACCACACAAGTTTGCTCTTGCAACACAATAAAAGCCTTGAATCACCTTGAGAACACAATAGCTTTCTAGTAATCATCTAGTTTACAAATGAATGCCTAAACATGCTTTTATATGCAACTACAAGCACTCTCGGCAAGATTTTCATAATTCAAACTTACTATGTTGGCAAAGGACCCAAATAATGGCCATAAACTGACACCCAGAAATTGGGGCTACCCCAAAATAGGGTAGGACTAGGTGCAGGCACCCAAATCCTCCCCCTATTTTGGGTAGGGTATAGCTCAAGGGGTCCTCCTAGGTCCCATTTGTCATGTTACCTAGGGATCATTCCATTGGGATGCCAAATTATGAACTAAGATGTCCTAAATGCATGCAAAAGACCCAAGAGCTAAACCTTATGAGGGAAAAACCCCCAAGGGGACATTTTTTGATGTTCAGATAGAAAAGCTATACATGATGGGAGAAAGAATACATATACTATAAAAATAAATGGAAAGAGAATTACTTTGATTCCTTTAGAAGATGATCCTAAGAGTGAAGTATGTGGGAATGCTAGAATATGTTTGGTAGATGGAAATTTTTTTGGATGGTTTGAGACATGAGAATGTGTTATGCCTTGATTCCTAAGAAGCCTAAAACATTGAAGAAGGAAACTGAAGAATCACAACTGTAGGAGATAAAGGAGTTGCCGATAGAATATGAAGACATCATATCAAATAATGTACCTGAAGGATTACCACCTATCAAGAGCATCAGTCATCACATGGATCTTATACCAAGAGCAAGTTTACCTAACAAAGAAGTACATAGAATGACACTGGTAGATAATGAAGAGTTGAATAGATAGATACAGGAGTTGTTGAGGAAAGGTTTGATCAGAGAAAGTTTGACTCCTTCTACAGTGCCTGCAGTGCTCGCACCTAAGAAAGATGAAGAATAGAGAATGTGTACTGACTCTAGAGCAATAAACAAGATCACAGTTAAGTATAGATTTCCTTTACCTAGGATCGACGATATCATGGATTGTTTGAGTGGAGAAAGATATTTCACAAAGATAGACTTGAAGAGTGGATACCATTAGACTAGAATCAGAGAAGGTGATGAATGGAAGATTTCTTTTAAGACAAATGAAGGACTATATGAGTGGTTAGTGATGCCCTTTGGATTGACAAATGCAGCGAGTACTTTCATGAGATTGATGAATGAAGTTCTAAAGAAATTCTTGGGTAAGTTTGTGATTGTATATCTGGATGATATTATGATTTTCAGTAAAACAAAAGAGAAATTTTTGTGGCATATTAGACAAGTTTTGCAGATTGAGAGAAGAGAAATTACTAATAAACATCAAGAAGTGTAGTTTCATGAAAGAAGAGTTGGTGTATTTGGGATTTGTGATTTCAGTGAAAGGATTGAAGATGGACCCTAAGAAAGTAAACAATTATTGAATGGCCTACACCGAAGAGCATTGGAGAGGTTAGATCATTTCATGGATTGGCTAGTTTCTACCATAAGTTCATTAGAAATTTCAGTTCAGTATGTAACCCTATGACAGAGACAATGAGAGGTGATAGAAAAGATTTCAAGTGGACATCTAGAGTAGATGAAAGTTTTGAGTTGTTGAAGTAGAAAGTGATAGAGCAACCTGTTTTGGCATTATCAAATTTCAATAAGGTATTTCAAGTTGATTGTGATGCAAATGGAAATGTAATTGGAGTAGTATTAAGTCAAGAAGGTAGACCAGTGGCATATTTCAGTGAGAAGTTGAATGATGCAAAGAGAAGATATTCAGTTTATGATCAAGAGTTCTATGCCATAATTCAAGCCTTGAAGAAATGGAGACATTATTTGTTGCCTAAGGAGTTTGTGTTGTATACAGATCATCAAGCTTTGCAATATTTGAATAGTCAAGGTAAGTTGAATCAGAGACATATGAGATGGGTAGAGTTCATGCAGAGTTATACTTTTGTGTTGAAGCATAGGAGTGGAAAATCAAAGTTGTTGATACATTGAGTAGAAGAAGAAACTTTTTGACAAAGATGAGAGTTGAAGTGTTGGATTTTGATGAATTGAAGAACATGTATGAGGGAGACACTGATTTTGCAAAACCTTGGAAAGCATGTAAGGAACTTGTTGTGACAGATAGGAGTAAGTGATTGGACTATTTCATTCAAGAAGATATGTTGTTCAAAGGAAATCAGTTGTGCATACCTAGAAGTTCAATGAGAGATAATTTGATCAAGGAGAAGCATAGTGGTGGATTGGTAGGAAATTTTGGCATTGATAAGATAGTGGCTTTGGTAAGTGAAAATTACTTTTGGCCTCAGATACATAAGGATGTTCAGAGATTTGTATAGAGTTGTAGAGTTAGAATACTAGATTGTATAAACATTTCACAGTACCGGAGAGACCTTGGGAAGACATAAGTATGGATTTTGTAATGGGATTTCCTAAGACAGAGAGGACATGATTCAATATTTGTAGCAGTTGACAGATTTTCAAAGATGGTACATTTCATACCTTGTAAGAAGACAATCGATGCAGTGCATGTAGCTGACCTATTTTTCAAGGAGATTGTGAGATTGCATGGATTACCTAAGAGTATAGTTTCAGATAGACATTCAAAGTTTGTTGGATACTTTTGGAAGATACTTTGGAAGAAGATGAAGATAGATTTGAAGTTCAGTTCAACTTTTTATCCACAGACTAATGGAAAGACAGAGGTTGTGAACAGGAGTTTGGGAAAATTGTTGAGATATTTGGTTGGAGAGAAAGCCAAAAGTTGGGATTTGAATCTTTCACAAGAAGATTTTGCATACAATAATTTAGGAAATAGGAGTACCAGAAGAACACCTTTTGAAATTGTTACAGGAGAAAACCCTAGAGGAGTGGCAGAATTAAGAGATATTAGCATGGAAGAGAAGAGGAGTGTAGAAGTAGAAGAATTTATAGATCACATGAATATAGTGCATAATCAGGTGAAGAAGCATTTGGAGGATATGAATAGTAAGTATAAGGAAAAGGAAGATGAGAAGTGAAGACATAAGAAATTTGAAGTTGGAGAGGAAGTGATGGTGTACTTGAGAAAAAAAAGGTTTCTAGTTGGGACATATAACAAGTTGAAGATGTAGAAGTTTGGACCTTTTAAGATACTCAAGAATTTTCTTATTTTCAACATTGCAGACTTATATCAGTATCATGAAGCAGAGTTCAGTGATAGCGTGGAAGAAGACTTGAAGAAGTAATTACCACAACAAGCAACGGAGCAGATTGAAGACATCTTGGATAGGAAAGTTGGGTGCAGCACTAGAGGAAGGAAATACAAAGAATATCTTGTGAAGTGGAAAGGCAGACTGGTACAAGATTCATCATGGATTTCTCAGGATGAGGTGGACCATCTTGGTTGCCCCCTAGCCCCAGCAAAGTGAGGGACTCACTTTTTTTAATAACCCTGGATGTCTAATGTAGGAACATCCCTGGTTCAAGAGAAACCTTGCTTCAACTAAAAACATTTGCATTTTAGTTTGTTTACAGTTTAGTTTGTTTCTTTTCATTTTCCAGTTCAATTCAGGCAGTTCAATCAGAAGCAGTTTCTGTGTTTTGGTCTGTATTCTGCTGTAGTTACATTTCACACCTTGCAGAGCTGGACTCAACATTTAGATTCATTCATCTACATCATATCTAGAATTCAGAGATCCACACATCATTACCAGAAGGATATTTCCATTAGAAGATCAACTATTTTCTCATAACAGAACAACCTGACAGTCTCCGATAATCAGCTAAAGGAGAAGACTTGCGGATCATTCCTTGACTTGTGGAGCTTAATGACACATCATTCAATGATCCTTGGTTCATTGCTAACCTTCCCTAAGATCTACACATCATTCCATTCATTTGGGGAAGTGTTCTATGCATTTAGGTCTGACTTATCCATGTTCACACATTACAACTCTTCATTGGAGTTTGTGACCTTCCTTGGCTAATGCAGAGGAATCTATTGTTCTAGAGATGATATATATTGATGTAATAGATCCTAGGAAATCAATTTATGAAGTTATAATCATCTACATAAGTTCATAGTTTAGATTTTGTGCGAAGGAGCTTTAAAGCTATATTCTATGTGAATTCTGTAATCAGGTCTAGGAGCCCAATTGTAAGCCCGCATGTTGCTGGCTAATTTGTATTTAAATTCTATGATATACTAAATGATTTTTCTTCATTTCTTTGAGTCATTCCATTGATTTTACTCTTCTTGTGTAGTCCAAACAATTCATTCTATGAACCCTCCTACTGTGACTACACCACTTCGCGATCCTAGAACATGCTAGCTCACTGCCATGAAGTACAACTAGGTTTAGCAGGCTCACTACCTTAACCCTAAATCTAGCAAGATTACAATAAGGGTTGTTAAACCCTGAGGGTTGTTAAACCCTAAGGGTTGTTAAACCTTGTTGAAGGCTCACTTCCTTGATGATGAAATCTTGATTCAAATCATATTGCACATGAAAACTAAATACTGCTTAAGCATCTGCCACTATGCCAGGGTGCAGTGATTTAGCAACTAAATTCTGAATCCCAAGTATTCATCATTGTTGATCTTCTAACTCTGCTCTGCTATTTGCATCCTCACATCATACATACACACCACCCTTCACTCAATCAAAATTCATCACTCTTATATATCCACATCATGATTTGATTCATAGTTAGGTCAGCATCCAAGAAGGAAATGTATACATAGAAAGATGTAGCTTGTCGGTTCAATCCAGTGTACTAAAAGTTATGCGGACCCAAATCTTTTCCCAAACATGTTCATATAGGTCAGCTCTAATCATTCAATTACTTACATAGATCCTCCAAACATTAACTCTTCTCTGTACAATGATTTATCTCACCAGTCGACCTGTTCCTCAAGAGCATGCTTAATAGGTTCGCTTGCTAACTTACAACTTCTATTGCGGATCAAAAAACACTTCCAAAATCATATCAAGTACTCTTTACACATTCCCAATCTTATACTTAGAACCACAAGGCATGATATCATCTTGCAGAGAAATGTGGACCATAAAAACTCAGACTTTGTCTCTATCAAACTTTGTCAAATACTATGCCGATACTTAGTGGCTTGTAGCTAACCTTCTAGTGGACTTTAGATCTCTTGACTCTAGGATAAGACACTTCACATAAGTGTTTACAACACCTCAAAACCACATAACAAAATGCTCACCTGCAGAGGAATGCGGACCACTACACTATACCTTGTTCATTGTTCCTACTATACCTTTGCTTACCCAAACTTATATATTTCTTCTAAGTGACTTCTAGAGGAGATCAGGACTTAACCTTTGAAGTATAACACTATCAAACAACTGAGAACATCATACCTGAACCGTATTATTGGATCATCATCTACGGAGACATACTATTTGACTTACTGTCCTCTACTCATAATACTTTCCATACTTAGCCATTTTCTATTAATCAGACTTGGGATCCAACATGTTCTTCTAGAAATATCTTTCTATCCTGGCGATAAGATCTTTGAGCCTTGTTTCCATCAATGACAACATACAGGTCCATACCGGAGCAGTGTCGTTTGCCAACAATACCTACATATTCTTTCTTAGGTCATGACTTCTTCTTGCAACAAACAATCTCCCCCTAACATCAGCAACCACTACCTACTCCCCCTGAGAGGTAGCCACCACCAGTTTAGGAACAATATATAGCATGAACTCCCCCTAGACAAATGCATGATTATGCATCTAGCAAGAAGGAGAGGCAATTACCCCTAACCTCTGCTAGAGATCCTCAAAAGTATCCTTTTTGAAAATATTTGCTATTTGATCCTTTGTTGGAATATATTCCAACTTCACTTCCTTATCTGCAACCTTCTCTCTCAAAAAATGATATTTGATTGCTATATGCTTGGTTCTAGAATGCACCACTAGATTCTTGGAAATATTGATAGCATTTGTATTGTTACACAAGATAGGAATGGGCTCATCATTTAATACCTTGATATCTTTATGGTTTGCTTCATCCACAACACTTGTGTACAACAAGATGATACTGCAATGTACTCTACCTCTATAGTAGATAAGGACACTAAATCTTGCTTCTTGCTCTACCATGAAACTGATCTGCTTCCTAAAAAGAAAGCACCACCACTTGTACTTCTATCATCAACACAACCAACCTAGTCAGCATCAATGAAAGCACTCAAATCAAAGTCATTACCTCTTGGATATCATAGGCCATATACTGAAGTTCCTTTCAAGTATCTAAATATTCTTTTCATTACCTTCTCATGTGTTTTTTTTGGATTGGCTTGATATCTGGCAACCACACATATTACATGCATAATATCAAGTCTAGAAGCAATCAAATAAAGCAGTGCTCCAATCATAGACCTATAGATAGTTTGATCCACCTCTGGAGACTCATCATCTTTGCTCAAGTGACATCAAGTGACCAAGGGAGTATTCATTGGTTTTGAATCCTCCATACCAAACTTCTTCAACAACTATTTGACATTCTTAGCTTGAGAAATAAACATACCACCATCTAGCTGAGTAATTTGAAGTCTAAGGAAGAAAGACATTTCACCAATCATAGACATCTCAAACTCTTTTTACATCTCTTCTACAAACCTCTTACACATATCATCATCTCCACCAAAGATGATGTCATCAACATATACTGCAACTATTAACATCATGTCTCCTTCTTCCTTGATGTAAATATTTCTATCTGTAGTACCTTTCTTGAAGCCCTGCTGAAGTAATTACTTGTCCAACCTAGCATACCAAGCTCTAGGTGCTTGCTTAAGACCATAGAGAGTCTTCTTGAATCTACACACCATGTCCAGATCTTCTGATACCTAGAAACCATCTGGTTGTTCAATATAAACCTTTTCCTCTAGGTCACCATTCAGAAATGTTGACATAACATCCATGTGATATACCTTGAAGTTCTTATGAGTAGCAATAGCAAGGAACATCTTGATTTCCTCCATCCTTGCTACTAGAGCAAAAGTATCCTCAAAATCAATACCTTCAACTTGTGTGTATCCTTTACATACCAGTCTTGCCTTGTTCCTTACAACTTCACCTTCTTCATTCTATTTGTTCTGGAACACCCATTTTGTTCCAATAACATTCTTATTTGTTGGTCAGGGAACCAATTCCCATGTATGATTCTTCTCAATCTGATCGAATTCTTCTTCCATGGCTTTTATCCATCCATCATCCTTGATGGCATCATCAAATTTTTTGGTTCCACATTTGATAATAAACACAAGTTTACTTTCTCATGTGTCTTAGCAAGCCTTCTCCTTGTTTGCACACCTTCATCTTTATCTCCAATGATTTGATCTGTTGAGTGGTTCTTCTAAACATACTTTGTTGGAGTCTTAGGCATCTACTCTAGTTCTTGTTCCTTTTCTTCTTTCACTTCTTCTTCTTAATCTACAATGCATGGAAAGATATTAGATTAAGAGTCCTCTAATTCATGTGAGATTTGATATAGGTCTTCATCTACCTTGAGATTTGTGCTTTCAATCATCTTTCCCAACCTTTTTTTATAGCATCTATAAGACTTGCTTTTGGTTGAGTAGCCAAGAAAGATTCCTTTATCACTTCTTCAATCAAACTTTCCTAGGTCTTCTTCATCTCTTTTGATATAGTATTTACTGCCAAAGATCCTAAAGTATCTGACCATGGGAGGTCTTCCATACCATAGCTCATAAGGGGTCTTAGTGTTGTTGACCCTTAGTTGCACTCTATTAATTAGAAAGACAGCAGTATGAACTGTATCCTTCCAGTACATATCAGGTAGATCTACATATTTCAACATTGCCCTAAGACATCTCTTGCATAGTCCTATTCTTTCTTTCCACTACCCCATTTTGTTGAGGGGTCCTAGAAGCTGACAGATGTCTCCTAATACCATTATCTTCACAAAACTTTTCAAATTCATTTGAAGTAAAATCACCTCATCTATCAGACCTCAAACATTTGATCTTGGCATCTACTTCATTCTCAACCATAGCTTTGAACACTTTAAATTTATCAAGAGCATCTGATATTTCTTTTAAGAAAGTAACCCAAGTCATTCTAGAATAATCATCAATAAGCAACATGAAATACCTCTCACCTCATTGACTCTTTACTCTTGTGGGGCCACATAGATAAGTGTGAATCAACTCCAATGGATTTGAATAAGAATACTCCTTGCTTTTGAAATTTGTCTTTGTTTGCTTCCCCATTTGACATTCCTTGCAAATTACATTTGTATGCTTGATTCTCTTAGGCATATCTCTCACTACATGAGTAGAACTGATCTTTACCATATTGTCAAAATTGGTGTTTCCCATTCTCTTGTGCCACAACCAGTACTCATTAGATTGAGCCAACAAACATGTTCTTCCATTTACGTCCTTTAGATGATAGATGTCACCATATGTCTTGATACCTTCTACAACTAGTTTTTTGGATCCTACCTTCCCGATTTCACAACCATTGGCATGAAAGGTGAGATTATAACTCTTTCTATACATTTGACTAACACTAAGAAGATTGTGTTTTATCTCTTTAACATAGAGGACATACTCAGTCCTATTCTTCGCATCAATAGATATAGCACATTTTACACAAATCTGTCCTGACTCATCACCACCAAACTAGATAGCACCACCATCCCACTTCTCAAGGCTAATAAAATTACCCTTGTCACAAATCATATGATTTGAGCATCCATTGTTAATTACCCAAGCCTCGAATTATTCTTTTGCATGAAAGGTAGTCCATACTGTTGCAAGTATGAGGTGAGCCAGTGTTGTCATTGATGTCAACATACTCATATTGCATTGACAAGAAGGATTTGATGAGCTGTGTGCTGAGGATATTGAGAAAATTAGCCTCAGTCAGGAACAGTGAAGAACAGTGATGAGAAGAAGGCAAATGTACTGTATAGGATGAGAACCGGAGGATGCGGATTAAAGGGTTAGTAGATATGAGTCTTAAGATGCTTCAGTTAAGATTTCAGAGGTCCGCATGAAGATCTGAAGGAGTTGTGGCTGTCAGTATAGAACCGGTTCCGGCAAGTATCCAGAGGTGACAGAGGATCACAAAAAGGTCCGGTGAGGTCCGGAATTGTATTATCCTAATCTGCGGATTGGACGAAGTGTTTGGGATGTCCTTGTGATGTGTCATCCTGATTTGTGTATGATTTGGAGGTCCGGAAGTACCTCTTGCATTATGACAGTAGCGACAGACTGTGTTCTTGAAGTTCCGGATGAGGAAGACAAGAGATCCCAGTAAGTAGAGGAAGTGCGGATGTATCCGGACATTCAGACAGGCTTGTGAAGGTTCTTGGATCATGTTTAGGTTGTGTTGTTGGTCCGCATTGATGGTAGAGCCCGGAATTGAAGTTACTCTTCCGGATGAAGTTCTTGCTCTGTTTAGCCGACCGGATGAGTTGTTCATCCTGCGAATGTTCTTGTGATGGCCGACCGGATGTGTTATTCATCTTGCGGATACTCCTATGGTTGTTTGCTGACTTAGATGTTTGTTCCTAAGTCGATGTCTTGTATAAATAACGGTTTGTGAGTTCATTTCAAAGTGTGGTGTGTGGATGAGTGTGGCATAGCGAAGAAACGTGCAAAAGGCAGAGCAGAGGTTTTTGGGCTTAATTGGAACTGATCCAGACATGGTAGAGATGTCATTCTCCAGTTCAAGACTGTGATTTTTATCACTCTGTAGACAGTGTGTCTCCTTGTAGGCAGTGGGCCTCTTTGTGAGCAGTGTGCTCGGGCAGTGAGCCCTTATTGGCATGTGCCATTCATTTTTCTTTATTCTTCTAACAGAGAATAATTCTTGGGTTAATCACCCCGTGGTTTTTCCCTTAACTGGGTTTTCCACGTCAAAATCTTGGTGTTCAATGTGTTGATGCTTATCTGCTCTTGTGTTTATGTATTATGCTTCCATGGATGATTATTTGATATGCTGCTAACTAACAACAAAGAATCAAGTGTTTAAAAGAAGAAGAAGTTTTATACAACTGATTCACCCCCCCCTCTCAGTTGTATGCCCTAGATCCAACAATTGGTATCAGAGCCAAGTTCCTCTGATAGGAGCTTAACCGCTTGAGGAGATCCAGGATGTCGTCATACAAGAAGGATAGTCTGAAGTTCGATGGAACCAACTTCACTCTCTGGAAAGGTCGCATGAAGTGTCACTTGGAATGTATGGGAAAAGCATACTTGGCTATGATTTCAAAACCATATGTACCTCCAAAAGGTGGTTCGACAACTCTGAATGAAATCACAGAAGCTGAAAACAATCTGCGGACCAAGGAAGCTCTTCTAAGCGCATTGAATGACTCAGATCTCTCGAATGTCATTGACCTACCAACTGCATATGAGATCCTAACTAAACTGGAACTTCTGTATGAAGGAGATGAGTTTGTCAAAAGTGCAAGGTTGCAAAGTCTAAAAGGGAAATTTGAAAGATTGAAAATGAGAGATGATGAAAACATCACTACCTTTATGCCAAGAGTAAATGAGCTGGTATGTGGAATCAGAAATGCTGGTGGAACTTTAGATGAAAATGAGATTGTCTGCAAAATCCTAAGATCCCTTCCTGCTGCCTACAAAATCAAAGTTGCTGCCATTGATGAATTCAGAGCCCACACAACTGTCACAAGAGAACAACTGGTTGGCAAACTAGCTGCATTTGAAATGACCGAGTTTGGAGATGATCCTCCCAAGACTGAATCTGCTTTCAAAGCCAGTGCCTATGTGAAAGGCAAACAGAGATTTGATCCGGGTGAAAACTCATCAAGGAAAATGTCATGGTATGATCAAGCAAGAAGAGACATGGAAGAAGAAGCAGAAACAGCTCAACTTGAAGCCCTCATTTCAAAAAGACTGCCAAGAGGATCCGGTAAGTATGAAGGAAAACTACCCTTTAAGTGTTTCAACTGCAATAAGATTGGTCATTTTGCCTCAAGATGTCTGGAGAGATCTGCAAGATCTAATACTCACAGACAAAGGTTTCAAAAGAATTGCTATTATGTTCATGAAGAAGATGACAATGAAGGAGTAACAGATGATGAATCAGAACTAGGAAGCAAATCTGGAAATGAGTGGGTGTTTATAGCCATCAAGGATGAAGATTCAATACTCTCTGAATCTGTCAATCACAAAGTTGTTGAAAAAGCCTTGGTTGCGCAAGTGGAAGAAAAGGATGATTGGGTTATTGACAGTGGATGTTCTCACCATATGACTGGTGACAAGAATAAGTTCTTAGACTTGGAAAGATATGAAGGAGGAATGGTAAAGTTTGGTGACAATTCTGCTGGCAGAATCAGAGGTAGGGGAACTATTTCCTTTGATGGTAAGAGCAAAACAGGTAATGTACTGTATGTTGAAGGATTGAAGCACAATCTTCTTAGTGTTGGTCAGTTAGTGGACAAAGGCTATGATCTCCAGTTCAAGAATGGAAAATGCAGAATCTTTACAAGCTCCGGAACTGAAATTGCATCCGGTACTCAGACAAAAGGTAATATCTTTCATCTGGTTGGTTCAAATAAAAGTTGTTTGTTTGTTCAAATTGATCAGAGTTGGTTATGGCATAGAAGAATGTGTCATGTAAATTTTGATAACATCATCAAGATAAGCAATACTCAGGCTGTGAGAGATCTTCCAAAATTGATGAAACCTACAAATAGTGTGTGTAAAGAATGTCAGTTAGGTAAACAAAGTAGAGTCTCTTTCAAAAGCAAAGATCAGTCTTCTACCGGATTGTTGGAATTAGTACATACTGATCTATGTGGTCCGACAAGAATCAAGAGTCTGTAGGGTGATAGATATTTCATGTTGTTAATTGATGATCATTCCCGGATGATGTGGGTTACCTTTCTAAAAGAAAAATCAGAAGCTTTTGAGAAGTTCAGAATCTTCAAAGCTATGGTGGAGAATCAAACCGGATTGAAACTAAAGTGTCTAAGGTCTGATAGAGGTGGTGAATTTACATCTGGTGAATTCATTGACTTTTGTGAGAAACAGGGTATAAGAAGACAGTTGTCTGCTCCTAAGACTCCACAGCAGAATGGAGTAGTTGAGAGAAAGAACCGGACCATCCAGGAAGCTGCTAGGACAATGATGTTGGAAGCAAATGTTCCTCAAATGTTTTGGAAAGAAGCTATCAGCACTGCAGTCTACACTCTCAATCGAGTTCAAATCAGAAACAACACCGGTAAGACCCCCTATGAACTCTGGTTTGGCATCACTCCTACTGTGAAATATTTCAGAGTATTTGGTAGCAAGTGTTATATTAAAAGAGATGAAGATCTAGGAAAGTTTGATGCTAGAAGTGATGAAGGAATTTTCTTGGGCTACTCCACTCAAAGCAAAGCATACCGGTGTTACAATAAGAGATTGAGGAAGATGATAGAAAGCACCAATGTAAAGGTTGATGAAGGAATTGAGAAGCCTTCAAGATTTTATGAGTTTGATGAAGATGACCAAGACAGTGTTCAAGGACCTCAATCCTCTCCGGTGAGACAGAGTTAGCCTGATCCGGTAAATCAGGAAGAAGAGATAGGTCTGAATGAGCCTGATCAAGAAGCAGCAGTGCAGGATACTCTCAAAATTTCAAGGTATGTAAAACTGAACCACTCTGAAGATCAAATCATAGGTGACAGAAGCAAAGGTGTACAAACTAGAAGGAATGTTGCTCAAAATCAGAATGAGTGTTGTCTGATTTCAAAGATTGAACCTAAAACAATAAATGAAGCCTGCAATGATGAAAACTGGACCAAAGCAATGGAAGATGAATTGATGCAAATTGAGAAAAATCATACTTGGGATCTTGTTCCCAGACCTAGAGATAGGAATGTAATTGGAACCAAGTGGGTCTTCCGGAACAAATTAAATGAAGCTGGTGAAGTAATCAGAAACAAAGCTAGATTGGTCTGCAAAGGCTACTCTCAAATAGAAGGAATTGACTTTGAAGAGACTTTTACTCCGGTGGCAAGAATTGAAGCAGTCAGATTACTTCTTGCATTTGCTGCCTTCAAAGACTTCAAGGTATATCAGATGGATGTCAAGTCTGCCTTCCTAAATGGTGATCTGGAAGAAGAAGTCTACATTGAACAACCGGATGGATTTCAATTGTCTGATAATAATGATATGGTCTGCAAGTTGAAGAAAGCTTTGTATGGATTGAAGCAAGCCCCAAGAGCATGGTATGAAAGGTTGGATAAGCATCTTGTGCAGATTGGATTCAACAAAGGTACTGCTGACAGTAACTTATATTTCAAAATTGATCATGAAAATATTTTAATTGTTGAAGTGTTTGTGGATGATATCATTTTTGGAGGAAGAGATAGTATGTGCAAAACTTTTGCAAATCAGATGAAAAGTGAGTTTGAAATGTCTATGCTTGGTGAAATGAATTTCTTCTTGGGTCTACAAATTACTCAAACAAAAGAAGGGATCTTCATTTCTCAGACCAAATATGTGAAAGAATTGTTAAAGAAATTTGGTATGGAAGACTCAAAGCCCATGAACACTCCTATGGCAACCGGATGTAAGTTAAGCAAAGATGATGATTCTCCAAAGACAGATCAGACAAAGTATAGATCAATGATTGGTGGATTGTTGTATCTCACTCAAACTAGACCAGATATAATGCAGGCTGTTGGTCTTGTGGCAAGATTCCAGGCTGATCCTAGAGAATCTCATGTTATGGCAATCAAAAGAATTTTTAGGTACTTGAAAGGAACAGTTGAGTATGGTCTATGGTACCCTAGAGATCCGGACTTCTCTCTTCATGCTTACACAGATGCAGATTGGGTAGGAGATGTGGATGACTGGAAGAGCACTAGTGGTGGAGCATTCTTTTTGGGGAAGAGATTGGTTTCTTGGCTAAGCAAGAAACAAGATGCAATATCTTTGTCTACAATTGAAGCAGAATACATTGCAGCAGCAGGTAGTTGCACTCAAATCTTATGGATGAAGCAAATGCTAAGAGACATCAAAGTTGAATATGAGGAGCCTATCACAATTTTCTGTGATAATTCAAGTGCAATTAATATTTCCAAGAATCCGGTATTGCATTCTAAGACTAAGCACATATCTATCAAATTTCACTTTTTGAGAGAACAAGTAAACAAGGAAGAAGTCAGATTGAAGTATGTTCCCTCCAAGGATCAGATTGCAGATATCTTTACAAAACCTCTTCCCAAGGACTCTTTTGAATATCTCCGGGAGAAGTTAGGGGTCATGGCCCCTCCGGTGATGAACTAAGATGCACTGATGTGCATCAGTCCGGTGGCTATCACAGTCATATCTTGTGATCCGGACTAATGAGGAGCTGCAACTAAGGGGGAGCAGCTGGTATGATTCTGATGTATGAGAATTGCAAGTATGAGCCCTTTGCCATTGATGTCAAAGGGGGAGAGAAGACATGTGAAAAACAAGTGGTTGATGATCAAAGGGGGAGCAGTAAAGGAAGAGAAGACATTGATCAAAGGGGGAGCAGTAAAGGAAGAGAAGACATATGAAAAGTTGAAGTTCTTGTCTTAATGGTTTTTCACATCATATGTTGCCATCAATGACAAAGGGGGAGATTGTTGCAAGTATGAGGTGAGCCAGTGTTGTCATTGATGTCAACATACTCATATTGCATTGACAAGAAGGATTTGATGAGCTGTGTGCTGAGGATATTGAGAAAATTAGCCTCAGTCAGGAACAGTGAAGAACAGTGATGAGAAGAAGGCAAATGTACTGTATAGGATGAGAACCGGAGGATGCGGATTAAAGGGTTAGTAGATATGAGTCTTGAGATGCTTCAGTTAAGATTTCAGAGGTCCGCATGAAGATCTGAAGGAGTTGTGGCTGTCGGTATAGAACCGGTTCCGGCAAGTATCCAGAGGTGACAGAGGATCACAAAAAGGTCCGGTGAGGTCCGGAATTGTATTATCCTAATCTGCGGATTGGACGAAGTGTTTGGGATGTCCTTGTGATGTGTCATCCTGATTTGTGTATGATTTGGAGGTCCGGAAGTACCTCTTGCATTATGACAGTAGCGACAGACTGTGTTCTTGAAGTTCCGGATGAGGAAGACAAGAGATCCCAGTAAGTAGAGGAAGTGCGGATGTATCCGGACATTCAGACAGGCTTGTGAAGGTTCTTGGATCATGTTTAGGTTGTGTTGTTGGTCCGCATTGATGGTAGAGCCCGGAATTGAAGTTACTCTTCCGGATGAAGTTCTTGCTCTGTTTAGCCAACCGGATGAGCTGTTCATCCTGTGAATGTTCTTGTGATGGCCGACCGGATGTGTTATTCATCTTGCGGATACTCTTATGGTTGTTTGCCGACTTAGATGTTTGTTCCTAAGTCGATGTCTTGTATAAATAACGGTTTGTGAGTTAATTTCAAAGTGTGGTGTGTGGATGAGTGTGGCATAGCGAAGAAATGTGCAAAAGGCAGAGCAGAGGTTTTTGGGCTTAATTGGAACTGATCCAGACATGGTAGAGATGTCATTCTCTAGTTCAAGACTGTGATTTTTATCACTCTGTAGACAGTGTGTCTCCTTGTAGGCAGTGGGCCTCTTTGTGAGCAGTGTGCTAGGGCAGTGAGCCCTTATTGGCATGTGCCATTCATTTTTCTTTATTCTTCTAACAGAGAATAATTCTTGGGTTAATCACCCCGTGGTTTTTCCCTTAACCGGGTTTTCCACGTCAAAATCTTGGTGTTCAATGTGTTGATGCTTATCTGCTCTTGTGTTTATGTATTATGCTTCCATGGATGATTATTTGATATGCTGCTAACTAACAACAAAGAATCAAGTGTTTAAAAGAAGAAGTTTTATACAACTGATTCACCCCCCCCTCTCAGTTGTATGCCCTAGATCCAACACATACAACCATTGATCTTTCATTGTTTCGATTTGTTTGCAAGGTATCGGTCTTCTCACATGTTCTAGCATCATCATTTTTGTTACCAACACTCAGGGCCATGAAAAGTGTTTCATCATTTGAATCATCATGATCCTCATCTTCTGAAGAATAATTGCTTTCTATGGAATACAAATTTCTCTTGAACTTGTCTCTTCTGTTACTACCCCTTGATTCTTTGAAAGGACATTTAGAAGCAAAATAAACAACCTTTCCACAATTGAAACATTTGAAGGGTAACTTACCTTTGTATTTGCTAGTGCCTTTCTTTAGTCTTCTCACAAAATTTGCTTCAACTTCATCAAAGCTCTCATCTTCATCAACAACTTCTTTTGTCTTCATACTGGTTTTGAAAGTAGCTTCTTTCTTTGGAGCATCACTACCAAACTCTTGCATTTCAAAGGCAGTAAGGGAATCAAATAATTTTTCTGTAGTGTAAGTATCCAAGTCTGCATTCTCCTCAATGGCAGATACCTTATGAATGTTGTCATTAGGGTAAAAAATCAAGGCTAAATCATAAACATGAAGCATAAAACCCTAGTAGCACAATGAAGTACAAGATAGTATAGAAATCAAATGACAAAGCAAACAGAAAACCAATCTCTACACTAAGCTTGGCTCTCCTCCATTTCTCTTCTCAATCTTGCATATGAATGCATGATTTCAAAGGTTGAATGTTGGTTTCTCATTCTAGTAGTATAACAATGCTTGAAAACTGAATTCTCAAATAGCTTGGTTGAGGCTTGATTTATAGGAAGTGAGTGATTTGAATGAAGGGCTATGATTGAAAGTTGATTTGAATGATGAGGACGGTTGAGAT
Organism: Cunninghamia lanceolata; assembly: GCA_027924645.1. Taxonomy (NCBI): domain Eukaryota; kingdom Viridiplantae; phylum Streptophyta; class Pinopsida; order Cupressales; family Cupressaceae; genus Cunninghamia; species Cunninghamia lanceolata. The sequence continues at coordinate 2,030,489 of BSBN01000165.1, read as the reverse complement.
TAAATAGGGTTTCCCACTCCATGAGGAGTTGTAGTCATGTGACAAGTGTACGGTAGACCTAATTTACATAAAATATTATTTAAATTAGTGGGACATGTGAAGTGTATTAACTAAAAAATGTATTGTGACATTTGTTGCAATGAGATGAAAGGTGAGGACTAATTCAAATATTTTATTTGAATTAGTTGAAACATGTGAGAGGGAAATTAATTAAATAAGTAGGACTTATTTAATTAATTGGAAAGTGGTATAAATAGGATTAGGAGTGGTATTAGGACAAAATGTCATATGATGTCTCTAGTAATGTATTGACAAGGTGTTGCAAGACATGGACAATTTTAAGTGTCTACATTTTACCCCTCTTTGAGATGATGTTGCGGCCAAGTCACATCATTTCAAAGAAGATAAGGTGTGGATAGAGGAAAAGAATGATGATGTAAGGATAGGATGATGATGCCCCCTCAAGAGGATAGGTGGGTTGGACAAACATGGGTAGGCTCTTAAAATGAAAGGGAGTGATAAAGGATGGATGGGAAAATGGAGGATGAAAGATAAAGGATAGAAGAAATGAATGATACGTTATGCTGTAATGAAGGTGAGCAACCATGAAGTTTGATATAGCACTAGATGTTATGCACCAAGGTATAAGGACCAATGTGATGAGGTGTCTTGTGCACCAGCATAATACAACCTTGTCTAGACAAATGAGGAAGTAAACTTAGAGCATTAAATTCATAATGTACAAAAGGTATGACATGACCTTAGATGCAAAGGTTAATGCAAATAGCCATTCCAACATACACAAGATATAAATATTAGCTGGTAATGATATGAATGTGATACAAATTGATGCAGGAGCATCCAATGGTGTAAGGGTAATCTTCCATCACCCAAAAAAATATGTGTTTCAAAATTGTTGATGTTCTTTCTATTTTTTTTCAAAATTTGTGGTTCTGGTTCCATAATCACTTGAATAGTGATGTAGAACTTTCAGTTTTTCTAAACTGCTAAAAATAGCAACTTGCTATTTTTAGAAAGTTTACATTTGGGCATAGAATGAAGTGAAAATTTACAAGAAAATTCATAACTGAAAAATAAGACCTTTGGCGAAGGAAACACACAAAGATCATTTGTGAGATGAAAGATATTAAAGTTTTTGTTTCCCAAAAAATGCCTAAAAATTATTCAAACTCAATTTTGAGGCACTAAATAGCCCCATACAGGCCCAAAAATGACCAAAACTAGTAGAGAGATTCTTAGCACGTAGAGTACTCCACGAGCTTTTTGACCCATAAAACGGTTCATCAATCAGACACCTGGATCAAAAGTTATGGCTCCTGATAGTTGACCTATTTTTCAAGGGAGATGCAAATTTTGAAATTAGGTTGTTGGCCACCAAAAAGGCTATTAATAACCATTTTTGGGAACCCTGGGTGGTAGTAGAGTTAAGGGGGAAAGTGTAGAGTAAAGAATAGGTGGAAAAATAGAAACCCTAGATGATTTTGTTGATAACTGAGAGGGGGGGTTGAATCAGTTATCTTAATTATTTCTTCTTTTGAACTTTCTTATTAATCAATGTAGCATTAAATCAACAAACAAACATTATCATGAAATGAGAAACACATGACACAGTATTTTTGACGTGGAAACCCTGTTAAGGGAGAAAACCATGGGGTGATTAACCCAAAGATTATTCTCTGTTAAAAGAATAAGGAATTACAAAATGGCACTTGCCAATTAGGGCTCACTGCCCGAGCACACTGCTCACAAAGAGGCACACTGCCTATAAGGAGACACACTATCTACAAAAGAATGATATACAATATTTGAACTGATTGGAAGCATCCATATATGCTAGAGTTCAGTTCCGGTTAGGCTCAGTACACTGATCTGCTACACTTCATCTTTCCTCTTCTCTTTATTCTACTTTCCTTTCACATATCGGATCTTTTCTAATACTTCTACTTTGCTCTGCACTTATTCACATGTGTCATCATCGCTACAACAACTCTCACAACTAAATCCATCGTTCATATATATCCGCACAAGTAATTTCACCACCTTTCTAGTCGGCATCCGGAACAGTCTATTTTCTCACAAACTCTGTTCTGTCGGCTGAATCCTTGCACATCAAGTAATGAGGATCAAGCATATACTTGTAGATATCATTAATCATGTCAGCCAAACATGATTCATGCCTTCACAACCTTTACCATCAACAGTAGCACATCTAGGAAATAGTCTGATGTTCTGTCAGTCAATTCTTCCTCTGTTCTCTCTGTCACTCAAAAATCTGGTACTCAACTATTCATATATTTTTCCTTGTCCATCACCGGAGGTTAAATCCTTGGAATATACCACTCAAGGTAGTCCTCTTGACTTCCCCAAATCTATACTGTACCAAGATACTTCCTTTGAGAGATCCAGACCAATCTGTCAGACCTTGCCACATGCTCTATTCTTGTTCACCGGATCACAAAAATCTTCATTCTGACTTCCGGTAGAGACACACCATGACTTACGGATATGTGGAATGACCTTTGTTGCCATCAATGACAACAACCATGAATCCATATAGTGTCTCTTGCCAATAATCTCCCCCTTTGGCATTGATGGCAACACTTAGTGAAAAATGACTAAGTGTTTACAGTATGCTCCCCCTTGGCTGATGTTCTATCTTTATATACAATTTCTGGATCTCCCCCTTAGTTGGATTCCTCATTTTTCACTGCTCCTCACTCCCCCTTTGACATCAATGGCAAAGGGTAGGGTCCGCACACCAAAATTTTCAAAAATTTTACTGTACTTAGCCGCATATTACATACTTACATAAACTGAAGAATGTCTGCAAAGGATGTCTTCAATTGGACCAGTTTTGTAGCCCAACTTTGCTTCATTCTATTCAAAATTGAAATGTGACCACTCAACAAAAATGCAAAAGCCTCTGCCCTCTTGAGATCTGTCGGATCATTGGTTTGGGCGGTAGTCTGAGCATCACTTATGGCCTCATGCATATTTTCTAACTTAGGGATTATAATCCTTCTAATTTCTCCCATCCGGTTAATTATATTCTTCCTTTCCTTTTCAAAATTCTTGATTGCATTTGTGATTGCAATAGTTTGACATTCTTGATTTACTATGGAGGAAGAGAGAGGATCAAAACTTTGAGATAAACTAAGTAGTTTGTCCTGTTCCTCTTTTATTTTCTTATCAATTTCTACTGTTGCCTTTAACCAGGAGATACAAAATTTGTAAATGTCACCGCCATCCTTAAGAGCATTTTCTAAGCTCTTTATTCCAATACTCATATTTCTCCTATCATTAGAGATTAATCCTAGTACTTCTGAAAATCTCTTATCCAAAAACTCCTTCCGGACCTTTTCTTCAGCTGATTTTTCTAGAGAATCAAAATGTGTACCAACACTGCTAACTAATGTTTTGAGATTACCGGAAGAGGAGGCTGTCAGATCTATCTTGACCGATGGCATGATTTTTTTAAGCACTCCGAAAGCAGCCTCTATCAAATCACAGTCTTCCATATGAGACTTTAGGAGTTTTTCATTTGCCTTAGCATTTGCAAATGAAGCTATCTTCATTGTCTGTATTGGAGAGAGGGAATCAAAGTTGAATGGACCTTTTAGAAGCTCCAGTTCATCAATCTATATTGTTTCTTGGCTCAAAAATTTTTGAACAGTTTGTGCAATGTCTCTTGCCGAAGACAGATGTTTCTTCTCTTTTGCAATCTTGGAACTGTCCTTTGGAATTTTCTCTTCCTCTACATTCCCACCACTGACAGTTGTGGTTTTCTCTGGTGAAGTCTTCTATCCTTCTACAATCTTTGCACTATCACCTTCTTTTTCTTTCACCGCTGCTCCTTTCTCTTGTAGTTTCTCTTCTTCTTTGGGTCCAGAGACTGTAAGGGAAGCCGGAGGAGAGATGTTAGTCTGTTCAAGGGCCACTTCTTCTGGAGCAGATGATTCCAAGTCCATAGCTGTTTTTGCACCTAAGTCCTCTACAACAGGAAGATTAAACCTTTTGAAGGCCTTCCAGAGGATCTCTTCTATATCCATGGCTACCTTGTCAGTCTCACCAAGCATGAGTTTATTCATCCTTGCTTTACTTCTGAACTCATCTTTGCAGTCTTTGACTATTATGTTCATTGTCTTGGGATCAATTTAAGGATATAGCTGAATAGCTATCTGCTCTTGGATCTCAAGATCTTTTGCCTAAGCATTGTTCTTTCTTATTTCTAATTCCTTCTCTAGACTCTTAGGAATTTCGGAGATAATCTCAATAAAAGCTTTATTGTAAATGTTTAGGTACCTGATTGTAGCTTCCTGTAGGATCTTTTGGTCTGCCTCATTGTAGTCATCATAAAATTTAGCCACTGGTTGAAGGTTCCCATCCACAGTGACTGATTTGATTACACTGTCTAGAGACAGGGTGGGCTTTTCAACAAATTTTTCTACCATTTCTTCCTTGTCTTGGCTTGTGGAGGGCTTACCGGATCCCTTCTTCTTCTGCTTCTTTAATTCCTTTACTCCCTCATCTGATTCAATATCCTCTTCATCTCTTTGACTCTCATAAGCCCTTGTGGCTTTCATCTTGGATCTTTTGCCGGATGCCTAGACTTCCAGTTTTGAGCTTTTGGTTGTGGGAGGTGCAGATCTTTTTGATGATCTGGTCCAGGTGGAGGTTTCAACCGGAACACTTTCTTCACTTTTCTTTTCTGCCCTCTTCTTCTCTTTCTCATCCCCTTCCTTCTTCTTCTGGTGAGCATCAAGTGCTTCCATGGAGATCCCAAGGCCTTGTGCTATGTGTTCTACTTCTTTTCTAACCTTCCTCTTGATCTCCGGTTCTCTGAGTTCAACATGAATTTTTATACTCAATTCCTCAAATGTTTCAAACCTTTCTACCTTTGGATCTTTAGGCTGACTTAGCATGTGTTGAACATGCAGCTCCACAATCTGTTCATCCACTTCATACCCCATGGGCATGATCCACACAGTTCTTGGTTCTACTGCCTCCATTAGGCACTGATCTATTTCTACCATAAAGCATACTGTGTCTTTGTACTTTTCAACAAGAGACTAGGGTATTCTTTCTCTTGCATGCATCATGCTCTGGAAGTTCTTGAAATATCCCCACAGAGCTATTTTTCTTGCTTTAGCATCCCCAAGTCCATGCAAATAATCTCTGATTTGGATGGCAACTGGTCTGTCATTCTACCATATCCATCCACTGGATCCAGGAAGCTCATTCATGTAATAAAAGAAGAGACAAAGGATCAAATTGCCATACTTGAAGGAGTTTTTCTTGTCCTTCTTGATCTTCTGTAAATTTTCCAAAAGTTGGTTTAGAAGAAGCTCACACAAGTCATAGTCTACATTTTCCTTTAGCATTTGATAAACTGTGTAAATTACAGTTCCTGGTACTAAATTTTCCCTACTGGAGTGATAGATTTTGTAACCAATTATCATAGATGCAAATTTGACATCCGGTTCAGTGATGTCTTCAATTGTCATAGCTCTCTTGTCAAATTTAGATCCGGTTGCATCACTAACTATCTAATTTTTGACAGACTTGAGAACAGGTAATCCACCGGATGAGTGCAGACCGGTTACAGCCCTAATTGCATCTTTGGTGATCTTGAAGGGCTTGTTCAACCATAGGAAATTGTCATGCACTCTACTTAGTACATACCGGACCCATTCATCTTCTTCAAAACAGGGGAAATGAATGCACTGTGCAAAGTGCTTATCCCAGATGGCTTTGTACTGAGGTTTAATCTCAAAGGAGTCGTCTATCAACTATTTGTGATAGATATCCATCAATTTTGATTCACCAAAGTCTTCAAAGTTTGCATGTATGTAAACCCTAATGTCCTCCATATGCAATACACCATGCGGAACACTAGAGAAGGCTCCTAGGGGATCTACCTCCAAAGATTTGTATGGATGTTTCTTGAATGTGGGGCAAGGTCTATCAGAGATCTTAACTATATTCAGAGTAGCCATTTTTCAAAGATTTGTAGTGAGATATTGAAAATGGAAAATACCTTATGCGCCTTTGGTTATACGGAGTGGTTGGATTGATTTCTGTATGTAATAACTCCTGCAAGTGATCTTTGGTGAGCTTGATGAATTTTTTTGCAGAGCTCCACTTTTCACTTCTTCTTGAGTGTAGAATGAACAAGTGATTTATGAGAAATCCCTTTTGATTGTTTCGTAAACCCTAATATCTGTTTGCAATAAATGCTCAACCTACATTCTTCCAATTTGCCTTATTCGAATGACTTGAAGAACCGGATCAGTCTTGATTTATGAACATCATGCGGATCTTCCAACCATGAACAAGTCAAGATGTCACATCACAAGGACATCGCAAATACTCTGTCCAATCCACAGAATAAGACAATGCACTTCTGGATCTCTCCGGACCTTTTTGTAATCCTCTGTCATTTCAGAGCATCTCCTGGAACAGGTTTTGCATGATAGATCATAACTTATTCACATCTTCATGTGGACCTCTGAAATCTTATCTGGATCATCTCAAGACTCATATCTACAAACCCTTTACTCCACATCTCGTGCCTAATCCGGCACCACTTGATTGGCTGAGGGAACAGGATTTTCTTTGTGTCTCCCCCTGAGCCAGAGCTCACCTTTTAATTTCTGAAAGGAATATCAGCACCAGAGTCTGGTGTGGATCCAACCTCTACATTCTCTAAACTTTTCTTCACCCAAATCTTGTTCATCTGATTCCTAACTTCATCTGCATTCATCTTTTGTTTACCCTTGTCTTGATTCTGATCATACACTAGACCTCTTTTGTCCTGATTCTTGCTTCTGCAAACTTTTGCATTTTGACCGGACCTATTACAGATTTGGCAAATAACTTTTCCTTGCATATTTGACTGATAACCTCTTGATCTGTATTGATTAGCCATATGACCTACCCTATTGCATGCAAAGCATCTACCATTGAATGATTTGTTTATTTGCATATTTCTGCATTCATGAGACTTGTGTCCATACCTTTTGCAGTTGAAGCACTATCCAGAGAAGGATGAATTAGTCTGATTCATTCTCTTTCTACACTGATTAGCTTTGTGACCAAAGTGGTTGTAGCTGTGGCAATATCCATTGAAGGATGGATATCTTTGAGCATTAGGCTGTCTTACTGGAGGTCTTCTAGGCATATTCCTTAGATTTTCTAATCCAAAATTCTTTTAACCAGATCCGGAGCTTTCTCCTTTCTCATATCCCAAACCATACTTGTCATCTGCCCTCTTTTGACTTCCAAGAAGAACTTCAAGTTGAGCAGAACTTATCTTGAATTTCTCTTTATATTCATTTGTTGTTTGAAGATCTCTTTTGAGAGAGACAATTTGATCCTCAAGTTTTTCTTCATTATCTTTGGCATCTTCAAGATCAGATTCAAGATGTCTGATAATCCTGTCCATCTGGTGGCAATCTTCTGATTTCTCTTTAAGAGATTGTCTTAAATTGTCTTTAACTTTTCTTTTCTCTTCAATCTCTTGAGTAAACTTTATAACCCCTGATTCCATTTCATGTCTTACCATAATGACTTCTTTTGATAATTTTTCACATAACTTGGTTTTCTCAGTTAATTCTTCATTTGCATTACTTTATTCACTTTGTCTTGCCAATTGTTGGAGCAGCTCCTTTCTCTTTTTCATAGAGAGACTTAATTTGTCCTTTAGTTCTCTCATGAATTCATCAGCCTGTTTGAGTCTTTCCTTTAATTCATTGACTTCAGAGTTTGACTGTTCAAGATCCTCAAGGGTAGTCTTGAGTTACTCCCTTAAACCATATGCATCCATTTGAACTCCCAGATCTTCCTCAAGCTGTTAGGCTCTATTAGGAGGAACTTAGCTTTGATACCAATTGTTGATAACTGAGAGGGGGGGTGAATCAGTTATCTTAATTATTTCTTCTTTTGAGCTTTCTTATTAATCAATGCAGCATTGAATCAAACAAACAAGCATTATCATGAAATGAGAAACACATGACAGTATTTTTGACATGGAAACCCTGTTAAGGGAGAAAACCACGGGGTGATTAACCCAAAGATTATTCTCTGTTAAAAGAATAAGGAATTACAAAATGGCACTTGCCAATTAGGCCTCACTGCCTGAGCACACTGCTCACAAAGAGGCACACTGCCTACAAGGAGACACACTATCTACAAAAGAATGTTATACAATATTTAAACTGATTGGAAGCATCCGTATATGCTGGAGTTCAGTTCTGGTTAGGCTCAGTACACTGATCTGCTGTACTTCATCTTTCCTCTTCTCTTTATTCTGCTTTCCTTTCACATACCAGATCTTTTCTAATACTTCTACTCTACTCTGCACTTATTCACATGTGTCATCATTGCTACAACAACTCTCACAACTAAATCCATCATGCATATATATCCGCACAAGTAATTTCATCACCTTTCTAGTCGGCATCCGAAACAGTCTATTTTCTCACAAACTCTGTTCTGTCGGCTGAATCCTTGCACATCAAGTAATGCAGATCAAGCATATACTTGTAGATATCATTAATCATGTCGGCCAAACATGATTCATGCCTTCACAACCTTTACCAGCAATAGTAGCACATCCGGGAAATAGTCTGATATTCTGTCAGTCGGTTCTTCCTCTGTTCTCTCTGTCACTCAGAAATCTGGTACTCAACTATTCATATCTTTTTCCTTGTCCATCACCGGAGGCTAAATCCTTGGAATATACCACTCAAGGTAGTCCTCTTGACTTCCCCAAATCTGTACTGCACCAAGATACTTCCTCTAAGAGATCCGGACCAATCTCTCAGACCTTGCCACATGCTCTGTTCTTGTTCACCGGATCACAACAATCTTCATTCTGACTTTCGGTATAAACACACCATGACTTGCGGATATGTGGAATGACCTTTGTTGCCATCAATGACAACAACCATGAATCCATATAGTGTCTCTTGCCAACAGATTTGGGGTTACAAAGGGTAGACGATTCAAGGGTCTTGTGAGAGGAAGCTGTAATGTGTTGTAGCATGTGGAGAGTTGATTCCTTTGATTGTATCTAAGCTTCTGTAATGTAATAAGTTGTCCAACTTAATAAAGAAAGTTCTATTTTCTATGTGCAATTTCTATTGTTGTGTGTTTCTTGATTCACCCCCTTCATCAAGTGGTATTAGAGCAAGGGTTCCTGAGTGTGTAGACAGATCACCAATCGTGAGGCAGTTTGCACTAGGACTTGAGGTTGTGGGTTTGCTGCGGAGATCAAGATGATTCCATGAAGAAATCATATTGGGAGGAATGCTTTGATGGAAGAGGTTTTTAGATCCCTAGAAAGGCAAATGGATGCATTGCAAGAGGAGCTACGAAGAGGGTTTGAGCCAAGGACAAGAGAAGAAAGTGAAGATGAAACTAAAGAAGAGCTATCTGAGGAAGAAAAAGAAGTTGCAGGAGATCCTGTAGAAGTTAGGATGTTGAGGGCCATTGTGAAGATCAAAAAGAGGCCTAGGATTGAAGTTTCTACATATTCTGGAGATTTAAATCTAGAACAGCTTATTGATTGGATCAATGATATGGAGCAGTATTTCGAGTATGAAGATGTGGAGGACCTAGATCGGGTCAAGTTTGCAAAAACAAAGTTGAAGGGCCACGCTAGTATTTGGTGGAAGGAGGTCCAATTAGAGAGGAATAAAAGAGGAAAAGGAAAGATCACTAGATGGGATCAGATGGTGAAGAAATTGAAGAAGCAGTTCATTCCTGTGGACTATGAGATGGAGCTACTGAAGAAGCTGCAAGGAATAAAGCAAGGTAACAAGTTTGTTAAGGAGTATACAGAAGAGTTTTATAAAATTACTATCAAGACAGGCCATGTAGGGCCCAATAAGGAGAACGTATCATGTTACATTAGTGGATTAAAGACAAGTATTCAAGAGGAGTTGAACTTGGTTAGAATGACCACAATAGAAGATGCATACAAGTTTTCCCTGAAAGTGGAAGAGAAGCTGAATAAAAGGTTCGACAGCAAGCAAAGGGGAAGAGGTCAAGGCAGAAGGACTGGTGGAAGACCTTGTGGAGGTTGTAATGAAGATCAAAAGAAAAGTGAAGAAGCTGGCACCAGTCAGAATCAAAGAGGAGATAATGACTATCGCCCTCGTGACTAGAATAATGGTGAGCAAAGAGGAAGAGGAGGTTTTAGAGGAACTTGTTTCCAATGTGGAGAAGGAGGACATCAAGCATACGAGTGTCCACAACATCAAGGAAGGACAAATAGAATACCTAAGGGTAATGCACAAGTTGCACATGTAGATGAAGATGTGCAGTCTGAGCATTCTAAAGATGCTGAAAGGGGAGAAACCCTAGTTGTCAGAAGAACTTTGTTGAATGAGGAGAAAGAACCAAATTAGAGGAAGAGTTTATTCCGCACAAGGTGCAAATGTGAAGGTAAGTGTTGTGATATTATTATTGATAGTGGAAGCACTGACAATCTTATTTTAGAGGAGATGGTTGACAAGTTGAAGTTGACAAGAAGAAAGCATCCACATCCATATCGGATTGCATGGTTGCAAAAGGACCATAGAGCTTTGGTCAATGAGCAGTGTTTAGTTAAATTCAAGATTGGTGACTACCATGATGAGGTGCTTTGTGACATCATACCGATGGATGCATATCATTTGTTATTGGGGAGGCCATGGTAGTATGATAGGAGTGCTGTCCATGATGGCCGTGCAAACACATACTCCCTAAAAAAGGGTGGAGTCTGTCATAAGTTGAAGCCCTTGAAGGAGGTGGAAAAGGCATGTAGTACTACAAAAATTTGCTTGGTAGATGGTAGAAAATTTTTGGAAGGTATGAAGCATGAGCGTTGTTGCTTTGCATTGATTCCTAAGATTAGTCAAGAGAAATGTGAAGATGTACCAGCAAAAGTTTCAGATATGTTGGAAGAATTTCAGGACATTATCTCTGATAATGTACCAGGAGGTTTACCACCAGTGAGGAAGATAAGTCATCAAATGGATTTGATGCCAGGAGCTAGTTTGCCGAATAAGGCAGCCCACAGATGACCCCTACAGAGAGTGAAGAGCTGAACAGACAAATTCAAGAGTTGTTAAGGAAGGGGCTGATAAGAGAGAGCCTGAGTCTCTATGTGGTACCTGCAGTACTAGAACTGAAGAAAGATGGAGAGTGGAGAATGTGTACAAACTCTCGAGCCATCCACAAGATCACGATCAAGTATAGCTTTCCATTACCCAGAATAGATGACATAATGGATTGTTTGAGTGGAGCCAAGTACTTCACAAAGATTGATCTGAAGAGTGGGTATCACCAGATCTAAATCAGAGAAGGAGATGAATGGAAGACAACCTTCAAGACAAAGGAGGGTTTGTATGAGTGGTTAGTCATGCCATTTGGGCTAACCAATGCACCAAGCACATTCATGCAGCTCATGAACGAGGTACTAAAAGAATTTTTGGGAAGTTTTGTTATTGTTTATTTAGATGATATTTTGATTTTCAGTAAGACTTGGGATGAGCATCTGTTGCATATTAGAAGAGTTTTAGAGAAGCTGAGGGAGGAGAAGTTGTTGATTAATCTGAAGAAATGTAGCTTTGCAAAGGAGTTGGTATACCTGGGATTTGTTGTCTTAGAGGAAGGTCTTAAGATGGATCCAGAAAAAGTAAGGGCTATCATTGAATGGCCTACACCAAGGAGTGCAACGGAGGTAAGATCTTTTCATGGTTTTGCAAATTTTTATAGAAAGTTTATCAAGAATTTTAGCAGCATTTGTGCACCCCTAACTAAGACAATGAGAGGGGATAGAAAAGAGTTTAGATGGACTAAAGGAGTAGATAAAGATTTGATACATTGAAGTAGAAAGTTACAGAGAAACCTATTTTCGCACTTCCAGATTTCAATAAGGTATTTTAGGTAGATTGTGATGCTAGTGGCAGTGCTATAGGAGCTATTTTGAGCCAAAAAGGTAAGCCCATTGCCTATTTTAGTGAGAAGCTTAATGATGCCAAGAAAAAGTATTATGTTTATGATCAGGAATTTTATGCTATAGTTTAGGCTTTGAAGAAATGGAGACATTATGTATTGCCAAAAGAGTTTGTTTTATACACTAATCATTAGACTTTGCAATATCTTAATAGTCAAGGAAAGTTGAACCAAAGGCATTTAAAATAGATTGAGTTTTTGCAGAGCTATACTTTTGTTTTGAAGCATAGGAGTGGGAAGTCCAACAGAGTTGCAAATGGCTTGAGCAGAAGGCAAACTTTGTTGACAGAAATGAAGATAGAGGTTGTTGGGTTCGATGAGCTCAAAAGTTTGTATCCTAAAGATCTAAATTTTGCAAAGGCTTGGAAAGCTTGTTTGGAACCTGTTACTTTGGATAGGATAAAATGGTTGGATTTCATAATCTAAGATGGCATGTTGTTTAGAGGAAGCTAGTTGTGCATTCCAAGGAGTTCCATGAGAGAACCTGATTAAGGAGAAGCATACTAGAGGATTGGCTGGACACTTTGGTTGAGATAAGACCATTGCTATTGTTAGTGAAAATTATTATTAGCCACAGTTGCAGTAGGATATGAGGAAATTTGTGCAGAGTTACAGAGTGTGCCAGATGGAAAAAGGAACAAGTTAGAATATAGGGATATATCAACCATTACCTGTACTAGAGAAGCCATGGGATGATATCAGTATGGATTTTGTTCTTGGTTTACCAAGGACATAGAGAGGACATGATTCCATTTTTGTGGTGGTGGATAGATTCTCGAAGATGGCACATTTTATTCCTTGTAAGAAGACAAATGATGATGTTCATATTGCAGAGTTATTTTTCAGGGAGGTGGATTACACTGTCTACCAAAGAGCATAGTTTTAGATCGAGATACCAAGTTTGTTGGTTATTTCTGGAGGACATTGTGGAAGAATTTGAAGACAAATTTGAAGTTCAGTTCTACACACCATCCATAGATTGATGGACAGACTGAAGTGGTGAATAGGCGTTTGGCTAACCTACCATGATGCTTGGTGGGAGATAAGCCCAAGGGATGGGATTTGATTTTACCACAGGCTAAATTTGCTTACAACAATTATGTCAATAGTAGTATTGGTAAATCACCATTCTAGATTGTATATGGGAATAGTCCAAGAAATGCTTAAGAGTTAAGGAATCTAGACAAAGGAGAAAAGACAAGTGCTGAGACTGAATACTTTGCAGAACATATGAAGAATTTGTATGAAGAGGTGAGATAGCACATTAATAAGATGAATATTCAATACAAGGCTAAGGAAAATCAAAAGAGGAGATATAAGGAGTTCCAGGTAGGAGATGAAGTCATGGTTCACATGAGAAAAGAAAGGTTCCCAATTGGAACATACAATAAGCTGAAAATGAAGAAATTTGGACCATGCAGATTTTTGAAGAAACATGATTCAGGAAATGCATATGAGGTAGAGTTGCCAAGTGGGATCAACATTTTCCATGTTTTCAACATTGTTGATTTATCAGAATATCATGAAGGTTGAATAGAGGATGGACCAACAGAAGAATAGTGGAGTATTCTGGCATCTACTTCAACAGAGGAGATAGAAGAGATCTTGGACAATCATGTGGGAAGGAGTACTTGGAACGGGCAATATGAAGAATACCTGGTGAAATGGAAAGGAAGGCCTATTGAAGATTCTTCTTAGTTGTCTAAGGCATAGGTTGACCGTTTGGGTTTTCCTCACACAAATACTTGAGACGTGACAGGGTCACTTCTCAAATTACCCTAGGTGTCTGCTGTAGGAGCATCCATTAGTGTAAGGACAATCTTGCATCACCCAAAGAAAGACATCTTTCAAAAAAATTTATGTTCTTTCCATTTCTTTTCAAAATTTGTGGTTCTAGTTCCATAATTGCTTGAATAATGATGTAGAACTTTCAGTTTTTCCAAACTGCTAAAAATAGCAACCTGCTATTTTTAGAAAGTTTGCATTTGGGCATGGAATGAAGTAAAAATTTACAGGAAGCTTCATAACTGAAAAATAAGACCTTGGGCGAAGGAATCACACAAAGATCATTTGCGAGATGAAAGATATTAAAGTTTCTATTTCCTAAAAAATGCTTGAAAATTATTCAAACTCAGGTTTGAGGCACTAAAAGGCCCTGTACATGCCCAAAAATGGTAAGTACTAGTAGAGCAGGTTTAGCACATAGAGCACTCCATGAGCTTTTTGACACATAAAACGGTTTGTCAATCAGACACCCGGATCAAAAGTTATGGCTCCAGGAAGTTGACCTATTTTTGGAGGGAGATGGAAATTTTGAAATTAGGTTGTTGGCCACTAAAAAGGCTATTAATAACCATTTTTGGGAACCCTGGGCGGTAGTAGAGTTAAGGGGGAAAGTGTAGAGTTAAGAATAGGTGGGAAAATCAAAACCCTAGCTGATTTGGGGTTACAGAAGGCAGATGATTCCAAGGTCTTGTGAGAGGAAGTTGTAATGTGTTGCAGCCTATGGAGGGTTGATTCCTCTGATTGTATTTGAGCTTCTGTAATGTAATAAGTTGTCCAAATCAATAAAGAAAGTTCTATTTTCTATGTGCAATTTCTATTGTTGTGTGTTTATTGATTCACCCCCTTCATCACAAATGCAAGATGAAAATGATAACACACACAAGCAAGCATGCACAAATGGTACAAAAACAAACAAGGTATTGCCCCTATCAAGCTATAAGCCAATGATTAATTGATTGTTTAATGATGTCTAGTTTTAGGAAATGAAACATGCCATATAAGATGCTTGGTCTAGTTTCTTCAATGCAACATCCTGTATAAGATAATTAATTGATTGATTGATACTAGTGTTGTTGGCCATGCGAATCAACACCATGATTTGATTAATTGATTGATTTATTAATTGATTTAGTTTATGATAAGGGTAGGATCAAGACAATTGATGTAATTGGATAATTTGACAAGATTGATAAACTTGATTGGTATGGATTGATGATGACTTGCATTTGGATCATTGGATTGATTTGATTTGATGATGATGATGATTTGGAATGATTTGATGTAATGATTTGATTGATTTGATGAGGATGATTGATCGGATTGGTTTGAAGAATTGATCAATTGATTTGAAGAGTTGGGTGATTGGATTTGATTTGAGGGAATGAAATTGAATTGAGTTGATTTGAGGGATCGAATAATGATGATTTGATTTGGAAAGTTGGATTGATTTGATTTGATGATTGATGGATTGATAGGATTTGAAGAATTGGATTGATTTGATGATTGGATTTGAAGAATTGGATTGGATTGATTGATTATTTTGATGAAATTGATGATTTGGATTGATGTGATTTGATTTTGATTTGGAATGAATTGATGTGATTGAATTGATGACTTGGTGGATTGATTTGATTGATTTAGAATGAATTGATTTGATGAATTAATTTGAGTGGATGATTTGAGAAATTGATTGGATTGGAAGAATTGATTTGATTTGAGTTGATTTGATTTTATTGCTTAGATTTTGTTGGATATTTATTTTTTTTGTATTTTTGAATTGTTTTGGGAAATGGCATTGGATAACGATTTGAATAGCCTTTGTGCTAGATACCATTGACAAGGGAAAACCAAGTCTAGGTGAAAGGATGAAGGTAGGATTGGATGGATGGATAAAAGGATGGGTGATAGTATGGAAGACTCATTATAGCTTAATGGGTAAAAAGATAGTCAATAATGGATGCGATGGATGGGTGCATCATAAAGGAGCTAGGAAATTATCTCCAAAGACTATGTCATATAAGAATAACATGCCCCATTTTAGGTGTAATACTTAGGATTTTTCATGACAAAGCTTAGGATGATAAGATGGATTGTTTGGAAGGGATGAGGTATATCAAGAGATATCCCAAAACATGTTTCAACATTTTTCCCCCAATCTTTATCAAAATCAAAAGAGGAAGGGAGGATGAATGGATTGAACAATGTGATAAGTATGCATGTGTAATGGATAAAGATGGTAGGATACAATAGGAAATGGTATGATATGATATGAAAGGATGGAAAATGATAATTTGGATGAGACAATGTGCCCCCAAGTGTAAGTGACATAGAAGATCAACCTACACATGACACCTATTTTCCAGGTTTTCATCATGGTACTTATCCAAGGCACCACCAAGGGTGGTTCTCACCATTGGACGAAGGGATTTATCTTTACATTTTATTTTTTATTTTTTGACTTTTTTTATTTTTTAAAATATTTTGTAGGAGAAGAGGAATATGGATAAGAGGGACTCAAGCATCTAGTTCCATAAAAGGTGATAGTCCCATTAGAGATGATTGTCATCACATAGACCATGTCAAGTCTCATTATGATCATAGATGTTAGTAAGGGATTGCATGAAAGGGAGATGAATTAGGTAGATAGTGGATGATGATAGTGGATTATAATATGGATTAGGTATGGAAGGGTAGTGGATTATGGTGTGGATTATGAAAGGAAGATAGTGGATTATGATGTGGATTAGGTATGGAAGGGTAGTGGATTATGATGTGGATTATGTAGGACTTATGCACAAGGATGGATGAAAGGATTATGCAAAAGCATGGACAGTAGGAAGGTGAGGGGTGAAATATGTAGGATAATGACTGAAAGCTGGGGAGATGGAAGTATGTGGGAATGTTGTGGAATGGAAGGGAACCATGACCAACAGTTGCACACACCTTGATAAATGTTGAATCTTTTTATTTTGAGGAGGTGTAGGATGTAATGGAGATGTTTGATTAGCATATGGTTGATTTAGGAATTTAGGTACCCACATAGATTTAGAATTTTTATGATTTTTGCATTGCTTGTGCGATTTAGGAATTTGAGATTTTTGGATGGAATGGGATATTTGGATAGAAGAGGATGGTTGGGATTTTTGAGATATGGATGCTTCATTTGACTTGTTTTTTTTCTTAGGGACCCAAACCATTTTAGTTTTGACATGTACTTTTGGAGGTATGGGCTTGGAGAGCTTTTTGAATGTATTTTGCTTTATTTTTTTTATTGATGTCCTAAGGTATGAGGATCCTTAGGATTTTTGGCTTTATGAAAGGAGGCATCCAAATTTTTATTTTTGAATCCCATGGGTTTCGTGGAAGCTTCATGATTAGACGATGTGTGCATTTGTTGGTCATGATTAGGAATTTTAGAGGATTTATGGATGGATGGATTAAAAGTAGATTTTTGGATAAAAGGATAAGGGGATTGAATAATTAGTTTGTTAGGTGTTGGAAGAATTGGAGGTAAATTGGATGGAGGGATAGTAGCAGTTGGGAGTAGTGGAGGTAAAGTGGATGGTAGAAGGTGTATGGTCACATGCTTTTGGCATTTGTAGGATAATGGAGGTGGAATGGCAACATATGTTTTTGCTATATGATAGGATTTATGATGGAAAGTGGTAGATTTAGGCGGAATGGAGGAAGTACTAACATCTTTGGATTTTTTACCTTGGGGTGTATATCCAAGGCCATATGAGTGTGGAGGGACTTTGACATGGATATGATCCAAAATACCTTGTTCATGAAGGCCTGAGCCTTTACCTTGATAGTTCATGTTTTGGAGTTTGCGATGGACAATAGCACTAGGTGTGTTTTGGACACTAGACTTGAGCTCATGATTGGATGGAGTAGGTGAGGTGGTGGATGGAGGTTGTTTCTTTCATTTGGAGGAATATTCATGGATGAAGGTGGATAGGCCAAGTGGATATGATAGTGGACTTGAAATGGGGTTGATAGTGGATGTGGAAGGATCATTAGGATCTTGATTATGTTCATTTAGATCCAAGATATTGTTTTGATCTTCTATGTTTGCTTGGGAAGCATGTGTCTCATCATGACAAGTGGATGTTGTTGGATCATGAATAGGACTAGATGGAGGAGAAGTTTGTTTTCTTTGAAGGAAGCCCATGAAGCTAGGTGAGTGCTCAAGTAAGTCAACAAGACTTTCATTATATTGAGTATGTAGGTCTTGTCTATCTTTCTCATGAATGGTTGTAGGGGTATGAATAGGATCAAGTTGTTCATGGATAGGTTCTTCATCATGAATAATTTCTTGATCATGGAAAAGATACATGTTATGGATGGGTTGGATGAAAGTCATTTGATCTTGATTAGAATGAGGGATTGATGTTTCCATGTGGTTAGGATTATACTCTCGACATGTCTCTTGACTTTCTTGAATGGAAGTAGCTGAATCTTGGATAGGCTCTTGGTCAACAACGAGAGGGTATGATTGGTCTTGACATGGACTCATGGGGGAGACTCTTCAATAGGTTCAAGGGGGTGTGGACTATATGATAAGGTTGTAGGAATGTACATGGTGTTGGAGGGTTCCTTGGTAGGCTCAAGGATAAGACTTTGATGATATGGTTGACTCCTTGCTAGTAGCCCTTGGATCACATCCTTTGTAGGTGCATGGGTAAATGAATGGGTAATGAGGGAGGAAGTTGAAGGATTGGGATTAGGACTATCATGTCAGGTTCACCAAATGTCATTAGGGTAAAAAATCAAGGCTAAATCATAACCATGAAGCATAAAACCCTAATAGAACAATGATGTATAAGATAGCATATAAATCAAATGACAAAGTAAACCAAAAACTGATCTCTACACTAAGATTGGCTCTCCTCCATTTCTCTTCTCAATATCACATAGGAATGCATGATTTTGAAGGATGAATGTTGGTTTCTCATTCCAATGTCTACAACTGTAATATTTTGGAAGAGATCTTAGAACCTTTTTCACAACCTCATCTTCTTTCACTTCTCCACCAAGACCTTTAATGTCATTGAACACTTCATTCACCCAAAGTATGTATCGAGAAATGTCTTCATCCTCTGACATTTTTAGGTTCACAAATTTTCTCTTGAAGATATACATCTTGGCTTTCTTTACTTTCTTATCTCCTTCATAAATGGTTTTAAGTTTATCCCAAAATTATTTAGTAGAATTACAAATCATTACCTTTGAAAGTTCTAAATCAGCTAACCCATGCATGATAGCAAACTTTTCCTTGGCATTGTTATCATACTTCTTAACTTCATCTACATCAGTAGGAATAGTAGAAGGAATATTATAACCAGACATGATAGTTTCCCAAACACCACACCCTAGAGAATTGATATAAGCTTCCATCCTTATCTTCCAAAAAACATAATATGTTCCATCAAACCTAGGTGTTATCCTTAGGGCACACAACTGAGAGGGGGGGTGAATCAGTTGTGTAAAGCTTTCTCCAATTTACACTCTTAAATCCTTTTAGTGATTAGCAGTATATTGAATATGAAACATAATGCATTCAAATCAAAAAGTAGAAACTCATCAACACATGAGACACCAAGATTTTGACGTGGAAAACCTGATTAAGGGAAAAACCACATGGTGATTAACATAAGAATGTATTCTTTGTTAGAAGAATAGAAAGAACAAAATGGCACATGCCAATTAGGGCTCACTACCTGAACACACTGCTCATAAGAGGCTCACTACCTACAAGAGACACACTGTCTACAAAGAAATAAGTATCACATACATGAACTGGAGAATAGCATCTTCACCATGCTTGAATTAGTTCCATTAAGCTCAATACTTCTGCTCTGCCTTTTGGTCTCTTCTTTGCTACCACTCACTCATCTTCACAAGACCCATTTCAAAATGACTTAACAATCCCTTATTTATACAAGGCATTGACTTAGAAGCAATCATCTAAGTCGGCAAACACCTACAAGAACATCCGGTCAGCCAGTCTCAAGAAGAACACCAATATCCGGTGGTTATTCTTGAAATCCAAACTCTAACGTTAATGCAAACCACCAACATGAACTAGACATGATCCAACGATCATCATAACCTTCTCTGAATCACCAAGAACATCTGTACTTCATCAGCCTGTTGGAATTCTTCTTTCCTTCATCTGAAGCTTCAAGAACACAATCTGTCATCACTGTCACAAAAGAATAGGCTCTTCTAGACCTTCAAACCATGAACCAATCTAGTTGATATTTCATAGGGACATCCTCAACACTTCCTAAAATCCACAGAACGGGATAATAAATTTCTGGATCTCACCGGACCTATCTGTGGCAATCTATCACCTCTGAACACCTATCGGAACCAGTTCTACTTGAGCAACCATAACTTCCTCAGATCTTCATACAAACCTCTAAAAACTTGATTGGAGTATCTCAAGACTTATATCTACAAACACTTTAAACCTCATCCTCTGATCCTTAACCTATTAAGGACTTTTACCTTCTTGTCATCAATGTTCTTCACTGTTCCTGATTGAGACTAATCTTCTCAATATCCTCAGCACACAGCTCATCTAATCCTTTTCATTATTACAACATGAGTATGTTGACATCAATGACAACACCGGTTAGGCCCATACTTGCAACAATCTCCCCCTTTGTCATTGATGGCAACATATGATGTGAAAAACTATCAAGACAAGAACTTCTCCTTACAGTCACAACTCCCCCTAACAGCAATCAGCTATTCACATGTCTTCTCTTCCTTTATTGCTCCCCCTTTGATCAACAACCACCTATTTTTCACATGTCTTCTCTCCCCCTTTGACATCAATGGCAAAGGGCTCATACTTGCAACTCCATCACTTCATAACATACCAGCTACTCCCCCTAAATAGAAGCTTCCTATCATCAATTTGGATCACAAGATATGACTGTGATATCCACCAGACTGATGCACATCAGTGCATCCTAGTTCATCACCAGAGGGACAATAACCCCTAACTTCTCCCTGAGATACTCAAAAGAGTCCTGTTGGTCATGATGTTAGTCATTCACAAACATAGAATAAAAGTTACACAACAACCTTTACTCATCTTGAAAGATACGATGAATTCAGAGAATTCATGATCCCAAGTCTCCGTTGATTAGGTCTTAATCTACTGACGTTACTCAGTGGTTGATGTGTGTTGCTATTTTCCATTCAGGGGCCTTATGTGTTTCTGCAAAGTTCATCATTATTTCTCCAAATATCCTGCTCTGTATGTCTGCCCTGCATAAATCTCCAACAATTCTACCTCTGCACTGTGAATTTAGTCAAATAATGTGCCTACAGGCTGATATTTGCATAATTTCTACCATTATTTACAATTCTTTGCATGATATCTTCAATACTACATGCATTTAACTCAAATATGCTAATGATTTTCAGTTACCTACGGGATTTCAGCATATTTCTCTGTTTCTGCTCATTATTTGTCATGATTTGCAGTTATGATGATGAATTTATGAAATTAAAAAAAGGAAAGGGTTAAAGAATGAGATTCCCAAAATTACTGGACTTAGATCACTGATCCACATACAAGCTCCCATACATGCAATGAAAAGAAGGAAACTAGAAATCATACTTCACCAGGACATTCCACAAATCTGCATGATCTAGTGCAAATCTTCAAAGGAAAAGTTGACAACAACATGTAATGAAATGAAAGCACTTCCAGTTGAACACAGCATTCACCAGTACATATCCAGAAATCAACATGAAGATTACGTAAAATTTACAATCAGGATGTAATCTGAAACTTCATATCCATTCAGTATGCTCAAGAACAGGTACATTTACAGTGATCTGAAGAAAGAACCTTGACATTTCAACAATTCTATCCTCATTAGTCTCAGTAATCTGATCTCCTAATTGATTCTACAGTAATCGGCCTTAATGCCAGATGCGTCTGTGTATATTCCTCCATGTATCAGGATCTAGCCTTTATATAGAACAAATACCAGAAAACAGTTACAATGATCCAAGGATCAGGATCCTCTCATAACAATCAACGGTCCAGATGAAAAGCACATGCTTCGCCAGTTGGCAAATGTACAGCTGGCACAGAATATTCCAGCATCTTCAACTTGATTTGGTCTCCAGCTGGCAAACAACATATTTGACAATATCCTCCTCACTTCTGGTTCATGTTGCCTCCATGTGCAACCATACAATGCTCAGCAACAGCAGCAGCTCTAACAGCATCATGACTTCCTGCAAGTAAACAGACAAACATTAAGTTCATCATCATGTGGATAAACAATAGGAAGTAAAACGTTTTATTAAACAGGCCTCAAAATGTGCAGCTACAGGCAATTGGGCTTCAAATCAATGAAAAATATGCACTAAATGCATAAACAGCGTCAAAACACTATCGGGTCAACCATCATTGACTGGAAAATGCAATCGGGTCTTCAAATTTCCATCGCTTCATTTTCCCGCCCATTTTCATGTATATCGGGTTCAAATATGATCATGTATGTATCGACGTGACTACACACGGTCGGGATGACAAATTTAGACTTGGCCGACGGCAACAGTTATACCGACGCCAAAAATCATGATGACGTCCACCCATCGGGAAGACAACAACTATCTGCATGATAACTCAAGATAAGGCCGATAGCAAGACTTAAAACTTTCATCTACATGATATTTTGGAAATGTGATGCTTCCCCTTCCGAATGCCCAGATGATGCCACCGTCATGTTTCGCTTCTGTATATTGGGGAAAAGAAAGACATCATCATCATGTCAAAGGAAAATAGGAGGATTTGGAATATGATCATGCTGCTGAGGAAAGGAAAATGATGGTGACGTCATCGTCATATTCGGGCTTCATTAAATGCAAAAGATGACATCATCGTCATGTTTAGTTAAGATCAGGGGATAAATGTAATATCGGGTCACCTAAGGAAGATGATCAGGTGAAGAATGAAAAATGACCCCTTTGCGGCCAAGGTAACCCTCTCGAAAGATCAGGATGATGATGATCATCAGGATATCCGGGGCTTTTGTTAAACTTTAGAACATGACGTCATCATCATATTCGCGAACCGGATCATGTTTTGGAAAATATCCTGCCGAAGGGAAATGTGAGGATGATGCCATCCTGATATTTGCTTCTTCATTTATCAGGTCGAGATGACGTCATTAGGATATTTGCAAAAGATTATATTTCTCGGCAGGAGGACATTACGAAATATCAGGTAGACAAACAAGATCATGATGATCTTGACAACTTCACAATGCGCATAAGGTCATTTGACGGGTAAAACACACTATCACCTAAGATTGACGTCTGGATATTGGGACTGCATGATTTTTATCGGGTGATAGATCAAGATCATGATGATGACCTTTCGCGATACAAAAGACCGCTCGACGGGGAAAACTTACTATGACTTAAAGTTGACGTCTGGATATTTGAACCTCAGGATATTATCGGGGGGTGTTTCAAATATGATGATGATGTTCTTCATACAACAAAACCGGGTTTACAAAATATGACCCCCTTCTTGCGAATATCAGGTTTGACCAAAACTTTGACTGTGCATAACTTCCACATATGGACGAATTTTCAAGTGATGTAAAAGGCAAACCTGCATGGAATTTCAAGCTCTTTCTAAATATGAGGTCATAGAAACAAAATATGAACTTTGACAAACTGACCTCATGATGATGACCTACCTCATCCAATATCATGATGATGATGCACCTGACTCATTTTTACCAAACCGCCAGAAAGCAGACAACACAAACCAAGCCAAAAGTTGGGTCCCTGTTTTGATAAGTTAAAATGGGGTGTGTTGTGTAACCACACAACAACTTGCCACCAAAGAAAACAACAAAATTTAAATGATTCAAGTGATATGATCATATTCATCTATAGTATTCTAATTCTTTCTAAGTAAAATCATCATGATCTTTGAATGATAAAGTTTCATCAAGGTAACAGTGCTAACAAAGGATCATGTGTGTGCATATGATTAATTATCCTCATCTTGAAAGCAAGTTGAAAATATAAGTAACTGGTGTTAAACTACATAGTTGGAGATCATCCCTCATAGCCAACCTGGATAGAGCCTTGCTGCCAGCAGGCATTCATAGCCCTGGCAAGGTTATCTATACAATCTCCCTAAGTAGAGCCCCACTGCCAGCAGGCATCTATAGCCTCGGTAGAGTTACTTAGATGGCCTAAGTTTATTGTTTATATATTTTTTATTTATATATCTGATATCATCATGTCAGCTCATTTGTACAAGGTATGGTCACTTACAGCTTTAGGTTGGAGATTGTATTGGTAGCAAGGGAGTCCCTTTAGATTTTTCACTTAACACCTATACTCATATCTTCAACAAGCCCAAGGCTGTTAGGTGTTTCATTGTGTTTGATTCACTTTGGGCAAGAAAAGGCACCTGATGAAAAGATATTATAAAACCTGATCATGAATATTTATCAGAATGAATTACAATCTATATCTAAATCTGATCTCATCACTTGAATCCTAACAATTTAGTTATTTTCTTAGGTGATGAAGTGCATCATCTTGACTTACCAAAACAAAACTCAACCAAAACAACACAAAATAGAAGCAACCACTATACAAACAACTAACCTACAAAAAGGAAACAACAGAAACAGAACAAGAAAGCAAAACAAGCAGACTGTACAAACAACTAACCTATAGAATTATATACAAACTACTACTAGGCAAACAAAAACCAGCAAAAGACCTAAGTACACCTGTATTTACATACTTCTTTTGATTGTGTAGGAGCATTAGGGTATTAGTTATGGTTCTCAACCTAGCAAATTTATCTTTATATTCTGAAAAATATTCTAATATTCTGAATTCACTGTATTCAACAGAACAACTCTTGATGATCAGCAACTGAGGCAGCTCATCATGTTCATGATTAATCCATGTGCATGTCTTATCTCCTGAATTTCCATAATCAAAATAATAATCAACATCATTCACTGTGGAAAGGAGAAATACAACCTAGTGTATTTCTGATTTTGTTGGACATGCTTCTTCATTGGCAATTGGTCCTCCATTTGTCATTATATTTTCACTGCTTGTCTCAGTGCCTGGTCTCTCTTCAAATTGAAGGATGTATGACTCTTGATGTATTAATTCTTCATCTTTATCCAGCCTTATCCCTTCATTCTGGATGTTCAGTTTATCCTCCAGTTCAGGAAACTTCTCAATATTTTCTTCAATTTCCTGCACATCAGCATCTAAATAAGTATCTTTATTATCATAACCTGATATACAGAAATTTATCATTTCTAAATCACTTGACTGTAAAGGAGAATTGGCATTCAACTAATAAGGACACTCCCTTGTTTCATTTTCAAAATATTTCTGGAGTGACATCTGATCATGCACAACAACTCCAAAGTCTTCTACATCTTCATCTTTCAGGAATTGTTCATTAAATAATTCACATCTTCTATCTATTAGAGGATCTGGTTCCATTAACCTGCAACATTCTTGCATTTGATCATTCAATTCAACCCAGTTAGGTAATAAATCAGCATTTATTTTCTTTTCTATGACTCCCTGAGTTACTATCATAGGAACTTCATCATCAGCAGTAAATTTAAATTGCTCTACTATCTGTTTACACTTCTCTTTACCATAGAATGACTCCAGGAAAGATGTTTCATCTTCTTTATCAAAAGTATTAGGATCAGAATCAAAAATATTATCCTGATGAGTGATTTCTTCTCTAAAATTTTCACAAGATTCATACCTGCATACTGACTGATCCTTACTTGTATTAGGAAGTAGAGAACTCCTATCAATCTCACCATAGAATGAATCTAGGAAAGATGTTTCCTCTTCATTACCTTCTGGAACTAATTCAGCTATTGTATTTTCTAGAGTCTTTTTCAACATGACCAAGCAAGCGTAGCAATCTCTCTCTGAATGCTCTTCATCATGTAATCTGCACCAGCTTTCAATCAAGACATCATCAATGGATAAACCTAATATTTGACTACACTGTATATTTCTAGACAAGTATAATTCAAAATATTCAGAATGATCCACTTCAGTGTCTGGACAATTAATAACTTCTGGTGCTGCATCTGCTTGTTGCTCCAGAATTTCCTCATTTTCCTGCCAGACCTCTTCATTTTCCTGGCAAATTTTGGCCTTGAACACATCCAGAAAGAATATTAGTCCTTTCAAATATAAATCCAACCTTGTGAGGAAAGTTAAACAATTTATTTCACTGTGTCCCACAGTCTGGTGTATCCTGCAACAGGTAGATAAACCAAAGTTAGACAAACTGTGAGGGTAAAGCTGCCTACTCAAAGTTTCCTGAAATAAAGGAATGTTAATTTGACAATTATTTTCATATACATCCATCAAAATGAGACTATATTTTTCAATTTTTTAGTATTTTGAAATTTTAAGGAGATCCATCATATCTCAGAATAAAACTTGAAAGTTTATAAAATCAAACTAATCTTTGATGTTTCGAGCCAGATCTTTGCAAAGGTGCAACCAAAACATCTCAGATAGGAGATATTTGCAGACATTTAACTCAAATGCTGAAATATTTATGCAATATTTTTAGAAATCCAGAAATTCACTGTTCAGGCCCTCCTTCTGTTGATGATGCTGAGAAACAGCTCGGCCCTCCTTCTAGCACCAATTTATGTTGCGTTAGAAGTGAGGGGCCTGCATAAAATGAATGATGACTAAAGCAGTCTGCTATACTAAGGCAGGGGATATCACTTCAACTGAACAGGATTTATTTGCTGAGAAACAGTTCGGCCCTCCTTCTGTTGATGATGCTAAGAAACAGCTCTGCCCTCCTTCTAGTGCCAATTTATGTTACGTTAGAAGCGAGGGGCATGCCCTCCTTCTGTTGATGATGCTGAGAAACAGCTCAGCCCTCCTTCTAGCCCTCCTTCTGTTGGTGATGCTGAGAAACAGCTCAGCCCTCCTTCTAGCGCCAATTTATGTTGCGTTAGAAGCGAGGGGCATGCCCTCCTTCTGTTGATGATGCTGAGAAACAGCTCAGCCCTCCTTCTAGCGCCAATTTATGTTGGTCATGATGTTAGTCATTCACAAACATAGAATAAAAGTTACACAACAACCTTTACTCATCTTGAAAGATACGATGAATTCAGAGAATTCATGATCCCAAGTCTCCGTTGATTAGGTCTTAATCTACTGACGTTACTCAGTGGTTGATGTGTGTTGCTGTTTTCCATTCAGGGGCCTTACGTGTTTCTGCAAAGTTCATCATTATTTCTCCAAATATCCTGCTCTGTATGTCTGCCCTGCATAAATCTCCAACAATTCTACCTCTGCACTGTGAATTTAGTCAAATAATGTGCCTACAGGCTGATATTTGCATGATTTCTACCATTATTTACAATTCTTTGCATGATATCTTCAATACTACATGCATTTAACTCAAATATGCTAATGATTTTCAGTTACCTATGGGATTTCAGCATATTTCTCTGTTTCTGCTCATTATTTGTCATGATTTGCAGTTATGATGATGAATTTATGAAATTAAAAAAAGGAAAGGGTTAAAGAATGAGATTCCCAAAATTACTAGACTTAGATCATTGATCCACATACAAGCTCCCATACATGCAATGAAAAGAAGGAAACTAGAAATCATACTTCACCAGGACATTCCACAAATCCGCATGATCTAGTGCAAATCTTCAAAGGAAAAGTTGACAACAACATGTAATGAAATGAAAGCGCTTCCAGTTGAACACAGCATTCACCAGTACATATCCAGAAATCAACATGAAGATTACGTAAAATTTACAATCAGGATGTAATCTGAAACTTCATATCCATTCAGTATGCTCAAGAACAGGTACATTTATAGTGATCTGAAGGAAGAACCTTGACATTTCAACAATTCTATCCTCATTAGTCTCAGTAATCCGATCTCCTAATTGATTCTACAGTAATCGGCCTTAATGCCAGATGCATCTGTGTATATTCCTCCATGTATCAGGATCTGGCCTTTATATAGAACAAATGCCAGAAAATAGTTACAATGATCCAAGGATCAGGATCCTCTCATAACAATCAACGGTCCAGATGAAAAGCACATGCTTCGCCAGTTGGCAAATGTACAGCTGGCACAGAATATTCCAGTATCTTCAACTTGATTCGGTCTCCAGCTGGCAAACAGCATATTTGACAATATCCTCCTCACTTCTGGTTCATGTTGCCTCCATGTGCAACCATACAATGCTCAGCAACAGCAGCAGCTCTAACAGCATCATGACTTCCTACAAGTAAACAGACAAACATTAAGTTCATCATCATGTGGATCAACAACAGGAAGTAAAACGTTTTATTAAACAGGCCTCAAAATGTGCAGCTACAGGCAATCGGGCTTCAAATCAATGAAAAATATGCACTAAATGCATAAACAGCGTCAAAACACTATCAGGTCAACCATCGTTGACTAGAAAATGCAATCGGGTCTTCAAATTTCCATCGCTTCATTTTCCCGCCCATTTTCATGTATATCGGGTTCAAATATGATCATGTATGTATCGACGTGACTACACATGGTCGGGATGACAAATTTAGACTTGGCCGACGGCAACAGTTATACCGACGCCAAAAATCATGATGACGTCCACCCATCGGGAAGACAACAACTATCTGCATGATAACTCAAGATAAGGCCGATAGCAAGACTTAAAACTTTCGTCTGCATGATATTTTGGAAATGTGATGCTTCCCCTTCCGAATGCCCAGATGATGCCACCGTCATGTTTCACTTCTGTATATTGGGGAAAAGAAAGACATCATCATCATGTCGAAGGAAATAGGAGGATTTGGAATATGATCCTGCTGCTGAGGAAAGGAAAATGATGGTGATGTCATCGTCATATTCGGGCTTCATTAAATGCAAAAGATGACGTCATTGTCATGTTTAGTTAAGATCAGGGGATAAATGTAATATCGGGTCACCTAAGGAAGATGATCAGGTGATGAATGAAAAATGACCCCTTTGCGGCCAAGGTAACCCTCTCGAAAGATCAGGATGATGATGATCATCAGGATATCTGGGGCTTTTGTTAAACTTTAGAACATGACGTCATCGTCATATTCGCGAACCGGATCATGTTTTGGAAAATATCCTGCCGAAGGGAAATGTGAGGATGATGTCATCCTGATATTTGCTTCTTCGTTTATGAGGTCGGGATGACGTCATCAGGATATTTGCAAAAGGTTATATTTCTCGGCAGGAGGACATTACAAAATATCAAGTAGACAAACAAGATCATGATGATCTTGACAACTTCACAATGCGCATAAGGTCATTTGACGGGTAAAACACACTATCACCTAAGATTGACGTCCGGATATTGGGACTACATGATTTTTATCGGGTGATAGATCAAGATCATGATGATGACCTTTCGCGATACAAAAGACCGCTCGACGGGGAAAACTTACTATGACTTAAAGTTGACGTCCGGATATTTGAACCTCAGGATATTATCGGGGGGCGTTTCAAATATGATGATGATGTTCTTCATACAGCAAAACCGGGTTTACAAAATATGACCCCCTTCTTGCGAATATCAGGTTTGACCAAAACTTTGACTGTGCATAACTTCCACATATGGACGAATTTTCAAGTGATGTAAAAGGCAAACCTGCATGGAATTTCAAGCTCTTTCTAAATATGAGGTCATAGAAACAAAATATGAACTTTGACAAACTGACCTCATGATGATGACCTACCTCATCCAATATCATGATGATGATGCACCTGACTCATTTTTACCAAACCGCCAGAAAGCAGACAACACAAACCAAGCCAAAAGTTGGGTCCCTGTTTTGATAAGTTAAAATGGGGCGTGTTGTGTAACCACACAACAAGTCCTTGGGAAGAGGTTTAGTAAAGATATCTACAATCTAATCCTTGGAGGGTACATACTCTAATCTGACTTCATCCTTGTTCAATTGCTCTCTCAGAAAGTGAAACTTGATAGATATATGCTTAGTCTTAGAATGCAACACCGGATTCTTGGATATACTTATAACACTTGAATTATCACAGAGGATTGGGATAGACTACTCATACTCTACTTTAATATCTCTTAGCATCTGTGTCATCCACAAAACTTGAGTGCAACAACCTACTGCTGCTATATATTCTGCTTCAGTTGTAGATAGGGATATTGCCTCTTGTTTCTTGCTTAGCCAAGAAACCAGTCTCTTTCCCAAAAAGAAGACTCCACCACTGGTACTCTTCCGGTCATCCACATCTCCTGCCCAATCAACATCTGTATATGCATGAAGAGAGAAATCATGATCTCGAGGATACCACAAACCATACTCAACTGTTCCTTTTAGATATCTAAAAATTCTTTTGATTGCCATGATATGAGATTCTTTGGGATCAACCTAGAATATTGCAACAAGACTAGCAGCCTGCATTATGTCTAGTCTGGTTTGAGTGAGATACAAGAGCCCTCCAATCATTGACCTATACTTTGTCTGATCAACCTTAGGGGAATCATCATCTTTGCTCAATTTACATCTAGTTGCCATGGGAGTGTTCATTGGTTTTGAGTCTTCCATCCTCAACAATTCTTTCACATATTTGGTCTGAGAAATGAAGATTCCTTTCTTTGTTTGAGTGATTTGTAGACCCAAGAAGAAATTCATTTCCCCAAGCATGGACATCTCAAACTCACTTTTCATTTGATTTGCAAAAGTTTTACACATACTATCTCTTCCTCCAAATATGATATCATCAACAAACACTTCAACAATCAAGATGTTTTCATGATCAATTTTGAAATACAAATTACTGTACACAGTACCTTTGTTGAAACCAATCTTCAAAAGATGTTTATCCAATCTTTCATACCAAGCTCTTGGGGCTTGCTTTAGTCCATACAGTGCTTTCTTTAATTTGCAGACCATATCACCATGTTAAGATAATTGAAATCCATCTGGTTGTTTAATGTACACTTCTTCTTCTAGGTCACCATTCAGGAAGGCAGATTTGACATCCATCTGATACACCTTGAAATCTTTGAAGGCAACAAATGTAAGAAATAATCTAACTACTTCAATTCTTGCCACTGGAGCAAAAGTTTCTTCAAAATCAACTACTTCTATTTGAGAATAGCCCTTGCAGACCAATCTGGCTTTATTTCTGATAACTTCACCAACTTCATTTAGTTTGTTCCGGAAGACCCATTTGGTTCCAATCACATTCTTCTTTCTAGGTCTAGGAACAAGATCCCAAGTGTGATTTTTCTCAATTTGCATCAACTCTTCCTCCATTGCTTTGGTCCAGTTTTCATCATTGTAGGCTTCATTTACTGTCTTAGGTTCAATCTTTGAAATCAGACAATATTCATCTAAATTTTGAGCAATTTTCCTTCTAGTTTGCACACCTTTGCTTTTGTCACCTATGATCTAATCTTCAGAGTGGTTCAGTCTTACATACCTTGGAACTTTAGGAGTTTCTTGCACTTATGCTTTTTGATCAGGTTCATTCAGACCTATCTCTTCTTCCTGATTTACCAGATTAGTCTGAATTTGACTTTTAGAAGAGGATTGAACTCCTTGAACTAGAACACCATTTTGATCATCTTCATCATATTCATAAATCCTTAAGGGTTTCTCTATTCCCTCATCAACCTTCACATTTGTACTTTCTATTATCTTTCTTAGTCTCTTGTTAAAACACCGGTATGCTTTACTTTGAGTAGAGTAACCCAAGAATATTCCTTCATCACTTCTAGCATTAAAGTTGCCTAGATCTTCATCTCTTTTGATGTAACATTTGCTACCAAAGACTCTAAAATATCTTATAGTAGGAGTAATGCCAAACCATAGTTCATAAGGGGTCTTACTGGTATTGCTTCTGATTTAAACTCGATTAAGAGTATAGACTGCAGTGCTAACAACTTCTCTCCAATAGATCTAAGGAACATTTGCTTCCATCATCATGGTCCTAGATGCTTCCAGGATGGTCTGGTTCTTTCTCTCCACTACTCCATTCTACTGTGGAGTCCTTGGAGCAGACAACTATCTCTTAATTCCATGTTTCTCACAGAACTCTATGAACTCACCGGATGTGAATTCTCCACCTCTGTCAGATCTTAGACATTTCAACTTTATTCCTATTTCATTCTCTACCATAGCCTTGAATATTTTGAATTTCTCAAGAGCTTCTGATTTCTCCTTTAGAAAGGTCACCCGCATCATCCGAGAATAGTCATCAATTAGTAGCATGAAGTATCTATCACCTTAACTACTCCTGGTTCTTGCCAGACCACAAAGATCAATGTGAATTAAGTCAAATAATCTAGTAGAAGATAGTTCCTTGCTTTTGAATGTGACTCTGCTCAGCTTACCCAACTAACATTCCTTGCACAAGATGTTAGTAGGTTTCACCAATTTTAGAAGATCTCTTACAACATGAGTATTGCTTATCTTGATAATATTATCAAAATTCACATGACACATCCTTCTATGCCATAACCAACTCTGATCAACTTGAACAAATAAGCAATTTTTACCAGTACCAACCAAATGGAAGATGTTACCTTTAGTTTGAGTACCGGATGCAATCTTTGTTCCGAAACTTTCAAAGATTTTGCATTTTCCATCCTTGAATCAGAGATCATAGCTTTTGCCTACCAATTGTCCAACACTGAGAATATTGTGCTTCAAACCTTTAACATACTGTACATTACTAGTTTTGTTTCTTCCATCAAAAGAAATAGTTCCTCTTCCTCTGATTCTACCAGTAGAATTGTCACCAAACTTTACCACTCCTCCTTCATACCTCTCCAAATCTACAAACTTATTTTTGTCACTTGTCATATCGTGAGAGCATCCACTGTCAATGACCCAATCATCCTTCTCTTCAATTTGGGCAGCCAGAGCTCTTTCCACACTCTTAAGATTGATAGATATAGAGGACATTAGATCTTCTTCCTTGATGGCAATGAACACCCATTCATTTCTGGATTGGTTTCCTGTCTCTGATTCATCATCTGTTACTCCTTCATTATCATCATCTTCATGTACATAGTAACAGTTCTTTTGGAACCTTGGCTTGTTAGGATTTTTCCTTGAAAATCTTTCCGGACACCTTGAGGCAAAATGACCAATCTTATTGCAGTTAAAACACTTAAAGGGTAATTTTCCTTCATACTTACCAGATCCTCTTGGCAACCTCTTTGCAATAAGGGCTTCAAGTTGGGTAGTTTCTACTTCTTCTTCTAGAACTTTTCTTTCTTTTTCATACCAAGACAATTTTCTTGAAGAATTCTCTCCTGGATCAAACCTTTGTTTACCTTTAACAAAGGCACTAAATTTGAATGTAGATTTAGTCTTGGGGGGCGTCTCCAAACTCTGTCATTTCAAATGCAGCCAATTTCCCAGCTAATTGATCTCTTGTGATAGTTGTATGGGCTCTAAATTCTTCAATGGCAGTAGCTTTGATTTTATAAGAAACAGGAAGGGATCTGAGAATTTTACCAACAATCTCATTTTCATCCAAGACTCCACTAGCATTTCTAATTCCACAAACTAGCTCATTCACTCTTGGCATAAAAGTGGTAATATTTTCATCATCTCTCATCTTCAATTTTTTAAATTTCCCTTTTAGACTCTGTAACCTTGCACATTTAACATACTGATCTTCTTCATGCAAAAGTTTCAGTTTATTCCAAATCTCAAAGGCAGTTAGTAGGTCAATAATATTTGAGAGCTCTGAGTTAGATAATGTGCTTAGAAGAGCCTCTTTGGTCCGCATATTGTTTTCAGCATCTGTGATTCCATTTAGGGTTGTCGGACCACCCTGTGGGGGTACATATGCCTTTGTAACCATCGACTAGTATGCCATTCCCATACACTGCAAGTGACATTTCATGCGACCTTTCCAAAGAGCAAAGTTGGTTCCATCAAACTTCGGACTATCCTTCTTGTATGATGACATCTTGGATCTCCTCAAGTGGTTAAGCTCCTTTTAGAGGAACCTAGCTCTGATACCAATTGTTATCCTTAGGGCACACAACTGAGAGGGAGGGTGAATTAGTTGTGTAAAGCTTTCTCCAATTTACACTCTTAAATCCTTTTAGTGATTAGTAGTATATTGAATATGAAACATAATGCATTCAAATCAAAAAGTAGAAACTCATCAACACATGAGACACTGAGATTTTGACATGGAAAATTGGGTTAAGGGAAAAACCACGGGGTGATTAACCCAAGAATGTATTCTCTGTTAGAAGAATAGAAAGAACAAAATGGCACATGCCAAATAGGGCTCACTGCTCGAGCACACTACTCACAAGAGGCTCACTGCCTACAAGAGACACACTGTCTACAAAGAAATAAGTATCACATACATGAACTGGAGAATAGCATCTTCACCATGCTTGAATTAGTTCCATTAAGCTTAATACTTCTTCTCTACCTTTCAGTCTCTTCTTTGCTACCACTCACTCATCTTCATAAGACCCATTTCAAAATGACTTCACAATCCCTTATTTATACAAGGCATCGACTTAGAAACAATCATGTAAGTCGGCAAACACCTACAAGAACATCTGGTCCGCCAGTCTCAAGAAGAACACCAATATCTGGTGGTTATTCTTGAAATGCAAACTCTAACTTCAATGCGGACCACCAACATGAATTGGACATGATCTAATGATCATCATAACCTTCCCTGAATCACCAAGAACATCCGCACTTCATCAGCCTACTGGAATTCTTCTTTCCTTCATCTGGAGCTTCAAGAACACAGTCTGTCATCACTATGACAAAAGAATAGGCTCTTCCAGACCTTCAAACCATGAACCAATCTAGTTGATATTTCACAAGGACATCCTCAACACTTTCTAAAATCCACAGAACAGGATAATGAATTTCCGGATCTCACCAGACCTATCTGTGGCACTCTGTCACCTCTGAACACCTGTCGGAACCAGTTCTACTTGAGTGACCATAACTTCCTTAGATCTTCATGTAGACCTTTAAAAACTTGAATGGAGTATCTCAAGACTTATATCTACAAACCCTTTAAACCGCATCCTCTGATCCTCAACCTATTAAGGAGTTTTACCTTCTTGTCATCATTGTTCTTCATTGTTCTTGATTGAGACTAATCTTCTCAATATCCTTAGCACACAGCTCATCTAATCCTTCTCATTATTACAACATGAGTATGTTGACATCAATGAAAACACTAGTTAGGCCCATACTTGCAACAGATATCTTGCTGGATCCATTTTGTGCCATCCTGAACCTTCCTCAAGTAGTTAAGCTTCCCTCAGAGGAACTTGGATTTGATACCAATTGTTGAACACACCAAGATACTAAGAGGGGGGTGAATTAGTATCTAAACAATCTTGAATTCTAACAACTTCAACTTATTTAGAGTAGATTAAAACTTAATCATCACATCATTAACATAAACATAAAGATTAAAACAATGCACATCAACACATAACACCAAATATACATGGGAACCCCTAGAAGGGAAAAACCACAGTGGGGATTAACTCACAATTTATGAAGCTCAAATAACAACTTTGTTTTAGGGATACAACCCAAGGAAGCCTCTACTCCCTAAAGAACTTTGATTTAGGGTCACTCCCAAGGAAGCTACTACTCCCGTAATTGAGAACACACTTACAAAATATTACAGTATGACAATCTTTCTATTGTCTAAAAACTGACATTAAAACTCACACCTTTGATGATTGCACTTCTATCTCTTCACACTTTCTTCTGATGATCTGATTAGTTAGTCACACTCTGCACTTGATCATTGTCACATATAAGTCTTCAAGATGAATCTGGATAGCATCAACAAGTTCTGCTCTTTCTCCTTTAGTCGCACATCAACAATGCATTCATTCTACTTTTTTATTTTCTTGTGAGCTTTTCAATCTACTTGCAATCACACCTCACCTCACTCAATTTGATTCACTATTTATATATGATAATACATTGATTATATTTCTTGTCATCAAAATACAACATGAAAAATATATTTACAAGTCAGCCAGATAACACACAATATGAAATGTGTAGAAGATAGGTCCTAAGTGAAGCCACATGTTACACCAGTAGAAGATCCATGCCTTGCAAATACCAACACTTTCTTAACTAGGTCCAAAACATCTTTAATAGCTTCAAACACTAGTGAATTACATCCGCACACTCTACTCATTTGGAAATAGGACAGCTTTAAGAAAAACACATGAACACTTGAACTATAATGGCCACATCAACTTGAAAACTTTGTGCGATACTGGAAACAAGAAAGATCTTTGTAAAAATTTTCCAAATGAGTCCACATGACTCATACAACATCCCCAAACACTCCTTTGCCACTACACATTAAAGAATTGTGCTACACAACTTCAATCATGAACTCTGGGAACAATTTGTCATCCAGAACACACTACAACATGTTGTCATTTGAAAAAATAAGATGCAGACCACCAAGAACCTTGAAACTGTAAGGAATCATGTAATACACATCCATAAACATGCCCTCAAAATTACAAGGGCAACCATTCATTTCCGAAGGAATGCAGAGCATTCCAAGAGGCCTTCAAAACTATCATACTCTACCAGAATTCATGTTGGTACTTTGTCATTCATAACTTTCACAGTAGAAGGACAAATAATATGAGAACTTGGAATTATCACCTTCATAGTATTCTAAACACACTTCTAGAACTGCATGGCCATATCTGCAAATGTAGAGGAATGCAGAGCATTCCATTGTCCTACATAGAACATTTTTACAAAGACAACACTATCTTCAAGTAGACAACAACAAAACACTCTTTTAGTAATGCAATCATCATGGAACTTGGAACATATATGCTTTAGGTCATCAATAACTTTAACAATACATCTGATCATCTTTGTGCTTCTAATTCCCATATTAATATGAATTATATCTTCCCCCTTCTCTTGTTGGATGGGACGTGACATCTAACCATGAACTATATCTTCTTCTCTTGTTGGATAGGACATGAAATCCAACCAGGAATTGTATCTTCTTCTCTTGTTGGATGGGACATGACATCCAACCATGAACTGTATCTTCTTCTCTTGTTGGATGAGACATGACATCCAACCATGAACACCATCATGCCACCATGATAGTGTTGACATAAATGACAACCTAGTGACAGTGTTGACATCAATGACAACCCTAGGAACCATATGTGTAAAAAAAACCCTAGGGGCACGTTAACTTGTGGTAGGGACTCCCTTGAAGGCAATGCTTATTGTGTAACCTAACCCTAACTTGGTTTCCATCATAATCAAAGGGGTGTGTAAGGAGTTTCGTACTACCCTTCATGAGTATCATACTTCCCCACCTTAGTGTGACATGCCAAATGTGCATTGCACGAGAAAGAATGTTAGGAGTGCATGATCAACCTATGCACATTTTGTGTATAAGTGCATTGTGTGATGTTTATTATGTCTTTTTATTAAAAAAATTGTTGGTTGTGTTTCATGTCCATGTGTTAAATTGTGGGCATGAAACAATCCAAACAAGTTCTCTACATATCTCATTCACCTAGACACAGTTAGAAAATTAGCATTTAAGCTCATACAAGAATTCAATTTCACATGATTCATTGCTATCCAGGTATGATAAACACACAAATCAACAAGATAACTCACATCAAGTGATCCATAGAAACACACAACCATTTAAAAGTTTTCTCAACACTTCACACAATAATTACTTGCATCCAATTAACAAACCAAGGAATTTAATCTACTATAGTTCTAGAACTAGTACATTCTCCACATTCTACTCCTTTATACAATCCATCAGAGGCCCATCATGGAAATGATAGAGAACAAAACATGATACATGAATAGGAGTTTAAAACATTCAAGCATAGCCACCAATAATAAATAAATATAATACTGAAAGTGAAGAAAGGTCAATTCCAACAATAAGGCATAAAATGAGCTCAATTTCAATAGTAAATAAAAAATGACCATAAGGGTCATAAAATAATTAAATATCAAAAATTGATGGCTATACTCATTCATAAACAATAATAAAAATTCAATGTTGGCCCTTACAATGTTTAGTGAATTCACCAAAATCAAATAAATAAAGTATCAAAATTCAAAAGTTTCACATTACATGAACTATGTGACAAAATCTAGCCACAAGAGAGGAAGTACAATGCTACACTACACCTGGATTCCAAAAGCTAAGGCAAGTAAGAGAACACACTCAAACACATCAAACAATCAAGTCTTCTAAGATTAGAATCACATAAAAAAACATGAGATAATTTCTATTTAACCATACAAATATCATTCAAGATGCCAAGAAACAAAATTTGCATCTCGTTCAAGGGATTCACAATCACAATGCAATGACACACATAGTCATACACTAGTAACATCTAGAAACCAAGATTATACTAGGACATAATTAGGTTTACAACCAAGATATCTAAACATATCACTTCACAACAAAGAGGGGTTAATATTTCTCACAATACAGGGATTCAACAATCAAATGGATAATGCATTAATGCAACATTCACATAAAACAAAAATTAAAACATGAGGGAGAATTAGGTTGGGGTTCAAGCTCTTATCCAACATTCTATCCAGTGATGTTAAATCTCTCAACACATGATGATAAGCAAACTAAATGCACACTTTACAAT
The DNA here is from genome assembly GCA_027924645.1 of Cunninghamia lanceolata. Classification (NCBI taxonomy): domain Eukaryota; kingdom Viridiplantae; phylum Streptophyta; class Pinopsida; order Cupressales; family Cupressaceae; genus Cunninghamia; species Cunninghamia lanceolata. Next base: position 1,991,895 of record BSBN01000165.1, on the reverse strand, counting down.
AGGGGAAACACAACTCATAAACATGAGATACAGGATTTGCTACTTCACTCATGCTTCTAACACATTGAACATCACAAGGACTATGAAAATGAGCCTTTCACAACCCCATGTTCTCTCTAACTTTTCAAATAATGAAATGCAATAATCACACCCAGGTTCTTACATGAATCCTAGGGAAGAATGCAATTTGGGGACATAAGTCATTAACCAAATGATCTATTCTAGAAATGCTTGATGCAACACTTTATTTATTACACCAACATAATTAATCCACACATAGGGACATGCTCTTAAGAAGACAATACAAGATGCATTTTAGGCAAGCATTTCTAATCATGATACAAAGGAAATTAATAAATAAATATGATAAGTAATAAGAGGGTATGCTACTCTTGCAACAAACATACACACAACAAAGTGCACAATGCAAGGTCAATTTGCACTAGCATTACCGAAACAACTTCTTCAAATATCACACATATGATCAAAGCATAATCTTTTTCATATACAAATGCATAACTCATAAAAAAGTACACCAAGTTCAATCAACACTCAAGAAAATGCTATTTCCTTTCACACAAAGGTTTCAATCACTCCACCGTCAAAGTGGTTACACAAACAATTACATGACCCTACTAAGGTCACTCAAACACTCACTCAACCTATAAGGGTTCATGCCAAGCATTCAAGACATCAAGAAGGTAAGTCACACAAAAGCAACCTCTTCGTAACCACAAGGGTCTATCAAACCCCTCAACACTTCATTCCTTCACCACCTACATGCAAGGAAGACATATCGAAAGAAAACACATGGTACTAATAGTACACAAACACACAAGGACCCCACACATGCTCAAACAAGCCAAGCAGAAAACACATCTTAGAGCTCCCAATGCTACAACATGAGCTCTGATACCAAGTGTAATGCCCCAAGTTTTCACCTAGGACATTAGCCGAACAAACACCAAACCAACAAGTTTTTCACATTTGCAAGTGTGGTATTCACATGTCACATGGCGCTCATGTGCACACAAGGTGTCACAAAAGCACAAAAACACCTAAAATGACATCACCATTACATAATGCAAAGTGGTACAAGTGGAAGAATTCACCCATCATGAGATAACTCACCACAATGACCAAGCAAGAGGTGAAGCTCACTCCATGACGAGGATCGAGGATACATGTCCATGAATTTGCTCCCATGCAAACACATGGAGTAGGATGAGGGTAATAGCTACCTCAATCCATTCCATGACTACTCAAGACATCCCAAACACAACAAGGTAATACTTATCTATGAGATGGATCAACTAAGAGGTACAAGTCCTCAACCACTAAGAATGGTCACCAGTCGATCTCGTGCAAAGGCATGCTTCCCAAACAAAAGTGGGAGAAATCCAAGGATGTACATAACATCATGGAATTGGCACCATGGATACACTTAGGTGGCCAAAAGAACATCTTTTGACAACAAACTTCACAAGAGGGTTGAACATGCATAACACGACATCCTGGTAGAGTACGGAGCCCCAAGATGGAGCCCACTATCTAAGACTCTAGTGTTGAGCACTATGGTCCTTAGGACACTAGCACTAGGTATTGTGGTCCACTAGAATTTAGTGCTAGGCATTGTAGTCCTACTAGAAACATGGCCTAAAACCTAGAAAATCCCAATATTTCCCAAAATAATCCAATTCAACCCAGAACTTACCCAAAGTTCCCCTAATGACTCAAAATATGATTTACCATCAAATGGGGTTCATTTTAACAAAAAACAATAAGGTGATGAACCCATGATACCCACATATGAAAAAAGACAAAAGCATTACAAATGCCACGCGTAATCGACAGCAATGTCGATACATGCCAAAAGCAAAGTTAGGGTCATCACCACCTACGTGGAAAGAATATGATCCACTACTGATATATCTATAGACACTTGAAAATGGTCACATCCATCTTCATCTATCCTCTGCATTCTAAACCTGACAATTCACACCATTCACCCAAAGCACACATTAATTAAATAATTCATAATTATTTAATTAATATTTTCATGTCTTTCCCCCATCACTAAAAATTAATTTCCTCTACTATAGTTAAAAAAATTTAATATTTTGACAAACTATAGTTCATATGCACTCCCAAAAATTAAAGAAATATCACTATTTATTTAATTCCCTATTTTGTGCACTTTTTATTACTTTTAGTAATCATCATTATTTTCCTCTTAATTATGTGCACATGAGTTAATTAAAATTAACTCACATTTCCATCTCCCCATGTTTCTAGAAGTCCACTTGTCATTCAATGTACATGCATGTACATGACAAGTGGTACTTTGGAAGCATGGGCAAATCTTCCAAAAATTGTACATTTATCCCATTTCCTTTCCTTCCACTCCAACTATCACTATTCATGGAATTTAAATTCCATGTGGCACTATTCATCCAATATTCATCTAGATTTAAATTCCACTTGTCCTCTCCTCCCAATTTTAAATTCCTCACAAAATCCAAACCATACCTTTTCATAATTGAAGCCTTACATGTCATACACCTACCCAATCCTATCCATTCATCTATTCAAGCATCCAATTTCATCCATTGAGCTTCCCTTAAATCTTGGGGAATTTCTCTCATCCAATCTCCTCATGACACTTGTCCAATTCTCATTACTTGCGGATCCTCAAGAAATTTGAGCCCTTGATCCTTCAATTCAATCCTAGCTCTCCATCCTCACCTCCAAAAATCTATAAATTGATCCTATCCCTTCTATTTCCAACAAGCACTTAGATTGTAAAGAAATTCTACCAATTTGAGCACTCACATTACCTAATTTTAGCACATCACATATCTTATCATATTATCATTAGGACATATAAATAGGAATGCATATAGATAGGGTGCAAATATGTTTACATTGTGCATTTCTATTTAGTCTAAACTAGAGGTTGCTTGATTTAGTGAATTGGATAGGTTAGACTTGTTTTAGCTTGTCCTAGGTGATTCACTCCTTCTTGTTGACAATATCCATAACATCAAATATGACATCAAATAAATGCATTTAAACATTCTAACATAGCAAGATTCTAACATGTGATAAACTATCAAATCATGCCAACGTCCTCACAAACTGAGGCATGGAAAAATATAAGATTACATCCAAAAATTACAATATTAGAAGGGCTTCATCTTAAACATAGATGAATCATAGCTAAAATCATAAATCATCTCATAAAATTAATTACATCTAATTATAAAGGTCTCAAATGACCTACTTTATAAAGTTTACAATATATAATTATGAAATAATACAAGTACATAAACCACCCAAAATCGAACATGCTCTCCAAGGTGTGACAAGACACGAAGCACAACATATTCAACCTGCAAGAAGATAATGAAATAATCCAACACCTGAAGATCGTCATGAAGGACCAATGGGGAAACGTTGCTTGCCTCCCAACCATATTGTCATCATCAAGTGCAATAGTTGTCTACGCAACTCTAGGAAACCCCCGAGCTATGGAGAAGGTGATCATGGAAAATCCACTAAGAACATTGCAAACAATCTAGGGTATACATAGCAACATATGGCATACATGCCAATCAATGCACACAACACACATGGCACAACTGCTAATCCAAAGAGTATAAATAACACATGGTACAACTACCATGCAATTACACTCAATTAATAGGTGGTACACTTACCAATAAGCATAATAGAATTCAACATAACAACATTCAAGCATTAGGGAAAATAATCACACCTTCAATGCACACCAAACAAGACATAAATCATAGTCCATCATAGGCACATACAAGCATGGATTAGGAATCACAATGGACATGCAAATACTAGGGTCACAACACATGTCAAGTATAACTCTGACGGTAAGAAAAGGAAGAGAGACATTGTAGGTTAGGACCAGGACTCTCATTACGAGGGCAATAAACCTCCTTGTAGAACAAAGAGAGTAGTTGGGCATGCCTATAAGGGGGACTACTCTAGCACTCACCAACTCTAACATTGTGTGACATGCTCTTTACATCCAAGCCAGATCTGGGAAAGCATCACCTACTTGGTGTATAAATCTTATTATTAAATTTTATTTTACCCAATGTGTTTAATGTTAATCTTGTTTAAACTTTCACTCGCTAGTTCCTACAACCACTTCTAGATCATGGTGCATAGTGAATGCTACTCCTCTCCTACCTGTATTCCTTTTCCTACATGTCCATTGCACCAATTTTACAAATTGGGCATGGCACATAAATCGAGGTGACAAATCACAAGGCACTGAGGAGAGGCTTCCTCTCCTCCTAGAATGGATCTAATAGAAATGGGAAGTCTTCCCCTATTGCTGGTATTTCCCCTTTGGTTTCAGGGGAGTCTGATAATGGGGTTCTAGGCCATAAAGCCCCTGAACCAAGGAGCTCGAGGGCTCCTTCTATTGCCCAAGTGGTTGATATTTCTAAGCCAACTTTGGTGTCCTGGGTGGATGGTTGTTCTAGAGACCAATTCTCTACTAGTTCTTTGCAAGCTACTGTGGGGCTAGGGTTGTCGTTGACCCATGGAGTTGGGCTCTTTGCCCTATCTAAGCCTGGGGACATTGGCACTCATCCTCTAAACCCTTCTTTGCCTATAAACTCTATTTTTTTGGGTCAAGGTAGGAAGATCCTTATCATTGATTCTATGATGGATAGATCCTATGCTTTATGGAAGAATGCCCTAGTGGGGAAAATTTTGGGAAATAGACCCAATGTTGATAACATAAAAAACTGTGTTAAAAGGAAATGGATATTGAAAGGTTCTATGGAGATTATGGTGATGAGGAAGGGGTTCTTCCTCTTTTCTTTCTCACTCTTGGAAGATAGTTTGCAGATCCTTGAGGGGGGTCCCTGGTCTTTGGCATCTCCTTTCTTTTCCTCAAGAATTGGGAGACTAGATTAGACCTCTAGAAAGATCACATTGATAGTGTTCCAGTTTGGGTCAAACTCCCTTGTTTACCTTTAGAGTATTGGGATGAGGATGTTTGGACTACTATTGCTAGTTCCTTGGGTAACTTCATTGCTATGGATGAGGTGACTAAATCTAGGAAACAGTTTTATTTTGTTAGATTTTGTGTTAACGTTGTTGTTGACAAAGTTCTCCCTTCTTTTGTTATTCTTTCATCCAATCTTGGTATTTGGAAGCAACAAATCTGCTATGAGGAATCTTGTGGGATGTGCCTCAATTGCTTTAAAATAGGCCATGCTTTTATTGTTTGTAGATCTAGAAAAGGAAGGAATCCCAAGTATATTCAACAAGAACCTCCCCCTCTGATTGAGAAGGCTATCAATAGCCCTCTCTTAGACAAGACATCAAAGGAGAGTGGTATGATGTCTAAGGCACTTTGCAGCCCATCCATGAACAAGGAAAATATCATTGTAACACCTTTAGGTGTTACTCCTCCCAATGGGGTCACTAGTGTTCAAGAGATTGGAGAGGAGAAGATGATGGGCATTGAGACCCCGCTCAAAAAGCAACAGACCATTCTTGAGGACAAGGCTGTGGTTGAGAACTCTCTAATGAATTTTGGCTTTAAGCCACCTTAAGTGGAGTTTTAATCTGTTCATGGGAACTGTCCATGTCAGGTTCTTCTCACCCTACTGTGTGGGGGGTGTTGCTGGGTTTTTCTAGTTGTTGTTCTTTGGTGCATATTTTTATTGTTCCTTGAGGCCTAGGGCCTACTTCTTTGTTTGTGTTGTTCTTTTGGCCTGTCTAGTTGGTTGTTCAAGGGTTGGGGCCCTTTTAAAAACCTATCGGTTGTAGCTCTGATTAAAAGCTTTACCATTATCAAAATAAATCACTTAAATTAATAGGAAAATAGTTAATGAACAAAATTAATGTATTCCAATGTGGTAATTGCCTCTTAACTCAATCTCATTCTAAAAATTCCAAACACTCCATACCAAACATTCAATTTTCTAAATTAATGCAATTCTACCTTTCTGATGGAAAAATATTAAATTTTAGAAATAATTTGAAATCACTCAAATTTATTATTCTAGCATAATATGATGCAATAAATGTTTTTGCTAAGGTAGAAATAATAATTTTTAATTTACAATCATTAAAATAATTTGAAAACATGGAAAACATATTTTTTTAACCCATTTAAAATAAAGTGCAAAATTCTAAGGAAACACACACAACTGACTTCAAGCACACATTACAGGTTTCTGAAACACAAGGTTAAGGGTGAGATGACTTAGCATCTCATGTCAGCCTTCTCCACATTTCCCACATTAATTAACACATGTAATTACCTGCACACTTAAGACAACCATAAGGCATACCTACTCCACATATAATAGTCGAAGCAACATAATCAACTACAATTGTTGGGATAAGGTGTAATTAACCTTGTAAATCCCAATATTTTATTTATTCTATTTATTATATGCAATTTGTAATTATCCATAAGGAGATGTACTAGTTTCACCAACAGGGGTAATTTTAGAGTCACCGGAGGTAAGTACGGAGTGACATTTACTGTTAGCAAATGTAAAAACTCATGGTAAATGAGGGTAGGCATTCCCCATGGAGAATCTACTATTTTTGGTATGTATGACAACTGTCATAATGTTTGGTAAGTGAATCTATGACAGCTACAAGTTGTCATAAGATTCTGAGATTCTATGACGCATATGATGGATATGTTAGTTGTATATTTTCTATATTTAGCCCCAGGCGCCCATATCAGGAAGGATGCATGTTGGAGGTATCTATGGCCATTATGAAGCATCATAAGATGTTGTAAGATGCCATTCTTGGTCATGGGTACCCAACTTTGAATGGGTCAACTTTTGACACTTGGAGGTTGCTTGTAGGTGCCATTTTGATGGTTACATGTGGGATATTTAGAGGAGAGAGAAGGTGAACACCTAGGATGAGTTGGAAGACATTTCTATAAGTATTTGTCATGTATTTGTTTTTGGAATATAGATTTTAAGTACTCAGGTGCTGCAGGAATGTTGTCAGATTTAAGACTAAAGTAGAGATTGGTGGTGTTGTATTGTAAATCATTTTCAGATTAATACAAGCATTGGGGCCTCTTTCTTGTGTGGAGTTTTTTACCTAAAAAGGTTTTCTCCATGTTAAACACTATTGTAGACACCTAAAATTGACTTGCTCTGCAAATCAATTTCCTGTATCTTCCCTAACCATCTGTCTATCCCTTGTGATCAATTAATTCATTTAATTTATGACTTAGACCTTACAACACTATCCCTCATTAATCAAATAAATATTCCCAATATTTATTTGGTTAATTCTCCTTTTCCCTAATCCTCATGAATTAGATAAATCATGGTTATCTAATTGATCTAGCCTACTAATTGACCTACCCTAACCTACCCTAGCCTGCCTCATCCTAGCCCTAGGATCAATTAAGCAAAACCTCTGTTTAATTAGTCGTAACCTCTCATGTGGGTGGTCAAACCTAGTTTAACACCCTTCCCCACATCCCCCAAATTTAAAATTCAAATAAATCACACATCACATTTACTTCTCTTACACACCCCTTACCTCACCCATCCTCATTCATTATCTCTTATCCCCAAATGAATTCTTAATTCATTTCCCATTCCCCAAATGAATTTTTAATTCATTTCACATCCTTTCACACCCATACCTCATTTATCACCCCTATTCCCAAAAATGAATAAAAGATTCACTTTTATTCATAGCCCTTGATCTCATCTTTCAATCCTCACCCTCCATCCTCCTCTCAGAAAATCTATAAATGAAACCCTCTCCAAGCCATTTGAAGAGGGACTTCTTCATGCAGCAAACCTCTGCCAAAATCTCTCCACAATCTCCTTCATCTCACTATCATAATGTCAAAATCTTGCCTCATCTCCATCTAATCTATCTGAATCCACTTGTCTCTCATCTACATTTGTGTTGAAAAGCCTTGAGCAATCCACATCTACACACTAATCTTGGGTATAATCTGAGGAGACTAATCAGGTGCAACTCCTTCCCTCTTGGATTCGTGAGTTCATTATGAAGGTATAATCATTCTGTTTTGCATTTGATTAGTATTTAAACTTCATTTTGTCCTCATCAATCACATTGGCATGCCCGGTCTTGGATCTAATCGTCCTTTTATGAAGGTTTTGTTGTCAAAATTTTTGTTTTCTAATAGTTTTTGTCAATTTTTGGAGGTGAAGTGTTGCAAGTTTCATCCTGAGTAGAAACGGACTGCATTATTACGATCAAGTCGTTGTTTCTATGAATTTTGACTATAAAGTTGGCTATATTCTGTGACAAATTTTTGAAAAAATTTGAAAATTTTTTAGGGTACAGTCCGTACCGTACGGACCCGTACCCCTGCCCCACACTGATCTGTGCTTTTTTTGTCTATAGGCTATGATAGTTGTTTTGTTTTGCAGGTTTCAAGGTTGATTTTGCAGGATTAAGAGTCAAAATTGTAGGTTTTTGAGGGTCGCTGCCCAAACCACCGCCGATCCACCGCTTCAACACCCGTCACCGCCTTTATACCTCCCATTCAACACTTGTTGCATACTAGTCACCACTGCCATTCTTAGAAAACCCTACCCATCGCCGCTCCAAAATCCTCCACTGCCACCGACTCCAAATCCCCTCAGAACCCCACACCACGACCTGCATATCCCGCAACCTCTTGACCTCCCCGCCTCTACCCACCACCATTCAACCGCCCTTTGCTGCACCTCCCAACTGCGCCCGAGCTCTGACCTCTATTGTTGTCAACCTCTGCTGACCTTCACAAACCTAACCTCTCACCCACCGCTGCCAGACTCCCATCCACCATCATCTCTCCCGCCGTCTACGCACAAACTCTCAACCTCAAAATCCTCAGTCGAAACCTTATAAAAGAAAAAACCTAACTGCCCAATGTGAATTTTCTCCCCTCTCTGTGAAACCCTAACCAAAACTTGAGTTGGCCGTAGATTTTGTGAATGTCACAACCCTAGCCTTTAGGTGGTGGTTAGGCCTAAACAGTAGTCACCTTAGTGACCAGGACAACAAAAGGGGCATCGGGCCCACTTTTTCTTTTATTTATTTTATTAACCCTAACCACCAGGGTCTAAGCTGACATGTGAACATGAAGGGTGAAACCGCTAGCAACAAATAGTTCAACCTTAACTGCTAGCCCTTTTGATAGTACATGTGATCAAGATTCGCAAACCACTAGTGGCTAGTAGTAAATAGTCAGTTAGCCCTTTGTGCCTCCTATAAGCTGAAGGAGGCTATTTTTTTTCAAATTTTCACAACTTTTGCATATGGAGGCAAAATCAAGAAAATGAACACTCATCGGAAAGAGCACTCGGTGAACTACGTAGTTGTGAAATTTTTTTTAGGTGACTATACTGTTTTGCAACTTTTTTTTCGCAGTGAAAGTCAAAACTACTTGCAATCTTCAATTGTTCATATCTTTTGCGTTTTTTATCAAATTTTCACGAAATTTTTTTTCAAATCAAATAGAATTTCTTGAAGAATCTATTTATGCACTTAATTTTTCTATATGAGTTTAGTTTTCATCAAATTTTATCAGATTATCAATTTTCGCATAACAATCTCCTATGCTAGTCTACTTGCTTCGTTTTCAATTTTGTGACTTCCAGGTGATCTAACAGAGCTGGAACAACATTAGGAACACCATATGAAATAGTTTGGATAGTGAAAACAATTTGGGTATATCTATTTTAATCTTTCATCTTCAATCTTGTTTTCATCACACACTTCGATTTGGGCTCATAAAACAAACATTTGTCTTCATCACATATCCAAATTGGGCTTAAAATGAACCATTGCCTTCAATCACATCATGAAATTGGGCTAAAAATAACCATTGCTTGACTTGTCTTCATCACATTTCATTTTTCTAAGGGATAATTTACAAGTGAGAGTGTGAGTCAAGTGGGTGTGTGTATGCTCTCTCCTCGCACCGCAAGGTGACCTTGGAGATCAAAAACACCTCACTTTGATTTGCTTTTGTTTACCCTTTCCTAGGAGTCTTGTTAGGGGATTTCATCACCCCTAGGGACGACCTCATCCAAGGCTGAATCGAAAGACACCCTCATTGAAATCAGAATCTTGTCACTCTTGGCTAAGCCCCAAAGAAATTTCTACCTTTGGGAAGTGAAGGTGAAGGGTGGGTTACCCCCTTCTCTCAGCTGTGTGACAGGATTTCACTTTCAATTCTTAGTTAACCTTGTGTAAACATTGCCCAAACCTAATTGGCCATACCTTACATCAAACTAGACATTAGGGCATGTTGATTTCTTTTGCAAGTGTGCTTGTTTAATCATCATCATATTCTTCAAATTCAAAATTCAAAATTGCTTGTGTCTTGTGTGAGTGATTCATGTTTCTACAAGTGTGATCATTTCATTGAACATTGCCAAATCAAGATAAACATCAAACACATAAGACAAGTCATTCACCTCATTCTTCCAACACATTCAAACCCAATCACTCATCTATCCTAATCATCCTAATCACCTATCTTATCCACATCATCATCCAAATCATTCAATCTAATCTTATCCTAATCACTCTCATCACCCTTAATCTAATTCATCAACATCATTCTAATCCCATCTCATCCAAATCAAATCCAAAATCCAACCAACATCAATCGATAAACCTCCAAACCATATTCCAAATCCAATCCAAAATCAACATCAATCCCAATCATTATCCAAATCCCCCAACATTAGTATCAAACTCCAATTCCAAATCAACCTAATCAAAAATCAAGACCTTAATTGATCACCTAATCAAATCAACCCAATCAACCCTCTTGCTTAAGATCATTAGTCTATCTTAAGCATAGAGAACCATTCATCAAATCAAATCATCCTAAGGTCTTAAAATTTTGATTCCCAATATCACAATCATCCATCATCCCCCATCATCCCATACTATCTCCCACAGAATGGATCTTTATGAAGCAATACAACAAGTACAAAGACTTAGAAAAGTCTATGAGAACATGGATCCTAATGCTAAGGAAGAATTAAAAAATGACATTAAATATATACCCCTAGCACACCTCATCATTGGAGAATCCCAAACCCCTACCCCATCTTCATCATACCAACCCTCATCATATCAACCTTCAACATCTTACATATCCACACCATCAACCTACCATCAACCTTTATCATACCAACCCTCATCATATCAACCTTCAACATCTTACATATCCACATCATGGACCTCATAACAACCTCCATCATATCAACAAACACCCTACACATCATCCCCATCCACATCATATCAATCGTCATTCTTTCAACCTTCATACCAACCTACATCTTAGATATCCACACCATCAACCTCCCATCAACCTTCATCATATCAACTTCCATCATATCAACCTTCAACATCCTACATATCCACACCATCAACCTCATATCAACCTTTACCCTCATATTATTCACCATCCCCTTACACATTCATGCCATCATACTTATCCAATCAACCAATACCTCCAACTTATCCATCCCCCAACCTTTGTCATGCTAACTTTGATCAAGGGAACACCAATCTAGCACACCTTTTATTTGAAATCCAAACCTCATATCAACAACCAAATCCCCCATCTCCTAATCCCCATCCTCCAATCCCCCCATCACAATATCCCTCCAACCTTATCAACCTTAATCCATCACCTTATGTATCTCCCAATCCACCAACCCCTATCACCCATCCACCATCAAATCTTCCAAGTCCCAACACTATCACATCTAAAGAATCCTTGTGGGATTTCCTCCAAAGAACATCACCTAAAAATGAAAGCAAAGCAAAGGAATCCCCCCAATCCCCCACCCCTCCAACAGCACCATCTAATCCAACACCTACCTTGAACCTACCCACGAACCATCATTACTTAATCCCATCACCCCCTATCCAATCCCAATCCTGATCCTACACCATCCACCATCATTATCCATCCATTACATTGTTCTTCAACCCATAAACTCATGAAGGATACCATCCATTGGCTATTAGCAAGGAATCAAATACCCTCATCCAATCCTACATCCACCAAATCTCTTGAACAATCTCCTATCATAACTCAAGAACCATCATGCAGCCATGTTCAAGAACACATAAGTCAAACACCTATCACATCCATCCAAACACCTATCACATCCATCCAAGCACCTACCACATCTATCCAAGTCACTCCCACTTCTATCCAAACACATGAGCCATGTCAAGAATCAAATCCAAAGCATGTTGAAACATCAACCCCTTCTCCTAATCAAGATCTAACCATCCCATCTAATCCCATCCACGATCCCCTCCCATCTATTGATCAACTTATTGATCTCACCCCATCTTCTACCACCCCTTTACCACCCCCCATGAATCCTTCACCTCCATCTACCAATCCCATCCAAAATCCATCCCCTTATCCACTTGGCACAAGCACTTTCATCTGTGGTGATTCCCTTGTAGGAGGTGAACAATTTCCATCCACCACCTATCTTTCTCCAACAAATAATGGACTTGCATCTTTTTTCCTAAGCACCAAACATCCCATTGCATTTCGCATACTCCAACACATGAACTATCAAGGCAAAGGCTTAGGCCTTCATGAGCAAGGCATTTTGGAGCCCATCCACACCACATTCCATCCATCCTCGCATGGCCTTGGCTATACATCCCAAGACAAACAATCTCAACATGTTGGTACCACCCACACACCTTCTAAAATCCATTCACCTAATCCCAAACATGGTGCATCACATCGCACTCCAAAAACATATGTTGCCATCCCTCCTCCATCATCCAATTTACCTCCACTACTTCCAACTCCAAATATCTCTATCAAATCCACTTTACCTCCACTCCTACCAACTCATAATATCCCTATCCTCAAATCTCCTCATCCATTTATCCATAAATCCACTTTTAATTTCTCCACCCATAAACCCCCTAAAATTCCCAATCAAGACTAGCAAAAGCACACATCTTTCAAACATGAAGCTTCCCCCAAATCCATGGGATTCAAAAGTAATAATTTGAATGCCTCAATGCATAAAGCACAAAAGCCTAAAGATATTATCCCTTCAAATCAAAATGAAAAATCCAAAAGGCTATCAAAGCCCACACCAACACAAGAAAAAGCAAAAACAAAAATGGTGTGGGTCCCCAAACAAAGATCACTCAACTCTAATGAGGCATCCACATCCCAATCCACTTCAAACCCCCAAACATCTTGCTCCACATCTAAAAATCCCATAAATCCTAAGTCTATTTGGGTCCCTAAAACCCCAAATCAATCATACAAAAATCCCCCATCCTGATCCCCATTACTTCCAACTCCACATCCAAAATACAAGCTTCCAAATACATCATGGTGTGTGCAATCGTTGGTCTTGGTTCCCCTCCACCACTTAACATTCCCACATACCCCCATCTCTCCATCTTTCATTAACTATCCTACATATCTTCCCCATCACATTCCTATGGTCCATGCTTTTGCATAATCCACATCATAATCCACACAATCCACATCATAATCCATTCCATCTTCTCCTATCTACCAACAATCCCATGCAATCATCATCCATAATGTTATCCAACATGGGACCATCTTCTCCTTGCTATGGAAACAGATGCTAGAGTCCCCATTCCATCAAAAAAGCAAAAAAATCAAAAAACCAAGAAAATAGTAAAGAGAAAAATCCATCCAATGGTGAAAACCACTCCTTTTGGTGCCTTGAGCAAGTACCTTGATGAAAACCCCTTGTGGGCATCATGCATAATCCCTTCTCCATCCATTTTGTATCCCTACACTTGGGTGCAAAACAATCTAATCATCCACATCCATAACATCTTTTTGCATATACTATCCCCTATTTATCTTATCATATTCCTATCTACGATCCCCTATTCATCTTATCATTCCCCATCCATTATATCTTGCTTTTACCATCTCCCACCATAGATCTTGATAACGACAAGGGGCAAAATTTCAACAACATGCTTTAGAGACCTCTTGGCATACTCCTTTGTAAGCATATCCTTCATCCATCTACTACAAGGTCCATCCATTCAAATATGAACCCATCATACAAAAATTCTTTAAGCATTGGGGCATATGATTCCTTGCAACCTAGCCCTTGGAGAAAATCTTGAAGTCCCCCATCCATATATCATGCATACCTATCCTACCCCTCATCCTTATCTTCCATCTATCTAACACGCATCCCTATCACTTGTCCATTCATCTATCATGAATCAAATATCCAACCCCATCACTTTCACCTCTAGACTTGGTGTTTCCTTGTCGTTGGTATCTAGCGCAAAGGCTATCCACACGAAATCTAATGCAACCATCTCATAATAAACCATTCCTTTTCCAAAAAATAAAAAAATCCAAAAACATCACAAAAATCAAAATATACCAAAAAAAATCAAAATATCCACAAAATCCAAAAAAAATAAAATTATCCATCACAAAATCAACATTGCTCCAACATCATCACATCTATTATCATCCCACATCATCACCACAAATCAAAAATACATATCATAACCACTTGCATCTTAATGTGCCTTGATCCCGTAGATACAGGGTATGTAGGTAGTCTAAAATACGCAGGAAGTTTCTAGTGCTCATGTCCATAAGATGCACCCATCCAACCCACTGAGCTTACACTAGATCCAAGCATCACATCACCTATCAAAGCATCATCCCTTATCAAAAATCATCAACTATCAAATCAGCATCAACCACAACTTGTCATCATCATATCTTGAGCCAATCTTACAACATCAACAAAACATGATCCAATCATCAACCGATTCTTGCCTTAGGATATATCTTTCCTACAATAGGCAAAATCTATCAAATCATCATCCATCTTGGCAAGAGATACAATGGTTACTTGTTTGGTTCGTTGGTCTTTTTGTTTTTGATTTTTATCTTTTGTCCTATTCAGAGATCACATCAAAGCTACCTTGATCTTACTATATCATGGTATGTGGCGAAAACATCTAGAATGGGGCATAGTCTTGCTTTTGTCTATTGTCTTTGTGGGTTGGTTTCATTACTCCAAGCTAGTATTCATATCTTGTTGATCATAGGGTCGGTTCTAGCATATTGATCCCCTTATGCATCTAAGGTTCATCATACCTTTTGTGTACTAAGGACTTATGCTATGAGTCCCCTTCCCTCGTCAGGACAAGGTTGTACTATCTTGGACATGCATGGGATCATCCCTTTGTTTGCATGTCTAGTCCATGCAAATGTTGGATAAACATCATCACCCTAGTCTTCTATACCTTGGTGAAAATATCCACTTTGCGATATCAAACCTAGGATTGCTCTAAATCATTTTTCAGCACAATGATCATCCACCAATCAATCTTCCACCATCATCATCCTTTCATCTCACCACTTATCCTTTAACCACTTCAACCAAACTCTTCCATCCATTTCGAGACCACAACCGTGTTCTTGCAACCCACCTATCCTCTCAAGGGGGCATCACCCTTACTAATTATCCCCAAACCTTACCCTATTCTTCTAAGCCAAAATCTTTTTTCTATCCAATCCAACTCTATGTTTTAACTTCTTTGAAATGATGTTACTTAGCCACAACATCATCTCAAAGAGGGGGAAATGTAGACACCTAAAATTGACTTGCTCTGCAAATCAATTTCCCGTATCTTCCCTAACTATCTATCTATCCCTTGTGATCAATTAATTCATTTAATTTATGACTTAGACCTTATAACACTATCCATCATTAATCAAATAAATATTCCCAATATTTATTTGGTTCAATTCTCCTTTTCCCTATTCCTCATCAATTAGATAAATCATGGTTATCTAATAGACCTACCCTAACCTACCCTAGCCTACCTCATCCTAGCCCTAGGATCAATTAAGCAAAACCTCTGTTTAATTAGTCCTAACCTCTCATGTGGGTGGTCAAACCTAGTTTAACACCCTTCCCCACATCCCCCAAATTTAAAATTCAAATAAATCACACATCACATTTACTTCTCTTACACACCCCTTACCTCACCCATCCTCATTCATTATCTCTTATCCCCAAATGGATTCTTAATTCATTTCCCATTCCCCAAATGAATTTTTAATTCATTTCACATCCTTTCACACCCATACCTCATTTATCACCCCTCTTCCCAAAAATGAATAAAAGATTCACTTTTATTCATAGCCCTTGATCTCATCTTTCAATCCTCACCCTCCATCCTCCTCTCAGAAAATCTATAAATGAAACCCTCTCCAAGCCATTTGAAGAGGGACTTCTTCATGTAGCAAACCTCTGCCAAAATCTCTCCACAATCTCCTTCATCTCACTATCATAATGTCAAAATCTTGCCTCATCTCCATCTAATCTATCTGAATCCACTTGTCTCTCATCTACATTTGTGTTGAAAAGCCTTGAGCAATCCACATCTACACACTAATCTTGGGTAAAATTTGAGGAGACTAATCAGGTGCAACTCCTTCCCTCTTGGATTCGTGAGTTCATTATGAAGGTATAATCATTCTATTTTGCATTTGATTAGTATTTAAACTTCATTTTGTCCTCATTAATCACAATTATGTCATTGTGTCCTATGTTGAATTCTTCATGTTTGGAATTTCCTCTATAGTGGGTTTTATGTTTTGTTGCAATCTCCATTGTTAATAGCACACAGTTAAAGATTACTGAAATTTATTCAAATTAGATTTCCATTAAAGGAGTGTTGCTTTTATTTCTAACATTTGGTATCGGATCCTAGCTAGCTTTGACTCTTGGGTGGTAGTTTGGAAAATGTAGCTACAGTGGGAGATTTGGTTGCGTTTGTTTTACAGATCTTGAGTTGATATTATGGTTGCATCCACCATTGCATCAACCTCTTGTTTGGACATTGAGAAGTTCAACAGAATGGGGTATGAGTTGTGGAAGCTGAAAATGGAGGATTTGTTAGAAGAGAGAAACTAGTGGTTGGTTGTCCAAAAAGAGAAGAAACCTAATGATGTCTCTCCGAATGAGTGGGTAAAACTGGATAAAAAGGCACATGGAACCATCCATTTATGTCTTTCAGATTCTGTGTTGCTGAATGTTGCAAAGGAAGAGACCACACATAAATTGTGGAATCAGTTGGGTGAGATCTACCAAGCCAAGAGTATGGTAAATAAACTCTATTTAAAAAGGAAATTGTTTTCTTTGAAAATGAAAGAGGGTGAGTCAGTTGCAGAGCATTTAAATTCTTTTAATTTCTTGATGATTCATCTTGCTTCAGTAGATTTTGAAGTTGATGAGGAAGATAAATGTATCTTGCTTCTTTGTTCATTATCTAAATCATGGGAAAATATCATTTTGGCTATCACTACTAACCTCATAGATCTAAAGTTGGATGCTCTTATTGCAGTTATACTGGCATAGGAATTGAGGAAGAAGAGTTTGGATAGTTTAGGTGATGCTCTTAATATCAGGGGAAGGTCTAAGGAACGAGAACCTAAAGGAGATCAAAAAGGGGCTAAGGACAAGTCCAAGGGCTAGTCTAGGACTCCTGGTAAAAAGAATAGAGTTAAGTGTTGGAACTATGGTAAAAGGAGACATACAAAGGAGTGTAGAAACCCTAAGAAATAGTGGGAGAGTGCTTCAGATAAGTCCTCAAATGCAGGTGAAGATGTTTTACTTTCTTCATGTAATGTTGTTTCTAATGATCACTGGTTGGTTGACTTAGGATGCTTGTTTCATATGACCCCGCATAAGGAATGGTTCTCCACATATGAAGAATATGATGGAGGTAATATCTACCTTGGTGACAACTCTTCATATCTGATTGTTTGGAAAGGAAAGGTATTATTGTGTTTTGGTGATGGGAGGATTAAAACCCTTCCTGGTGTTTTGCATGTTCTTGGAATAGCTAGAAGTCTGATTTAAATTTTGAAGTTGAATGATTTGGGAATGCATGTGACATTTGACCAGCATGGCTACAGATTGGTGAGAGGGAACTTGGTGGTAGCAAAAGGGAAGAGACTCAGGAATTTGTTTAAGCTTGAAGACACTATAGTTTGTAATGCCTCTTATGCTTTTGAGGCTTCTGAGAACACTTATATGTTGTGGCACCATAGATTAAGCCACACAAACAATAATGTATTAAAAACTATTAAAAATAAAGAATTGTTGGACGATTTCTCTTATTTTGATGAGCACTTTGATTTCTATGAGCATTGTGTGTTTGGTAAACAAAATAGAAAATCATTTACTTCAAGAAGCAATAGAGAAAAAGAAAAATTAGAAATTATTGACATGGATGTGTTTAGACCTATGGACAATGAATCTATTAGAAAATCTCTTTATTTTGTTACCTTCATTGATGATGTATCCATATATACATGGATTTATTTTATGAAACATAAATCTAAAGTTTTCACTAAGTTTAAGGAATTCAAAGTCTTAGTAGAGAACCATTCAGGTTTAAAGATAAAAATATTAAGATCCGATAATGGAGGAGAATATTTCTCTAAGGAATTTGATGAGTTTTGCAAGCATGCAAGTATAATTAGACAAAAGACAACTCCATATACACCACAATAGAATGGTGTTGCAGAAAGGATGAACCAAACAATTATGGAAAGAGCTAGAAGTATGCTTAGTGATGCATAGTTTGATAAGTCCTTTTGGGTAGAGGCTATGTGTATTGCTTTCTACTTGATAAATAGATCTCCTTGTAAGGCTCTTGATTCGACACCTTATGAAGTGTGGATAGGTAAGAAACCTTCTATTTCACATTTAAAGGTTTTTGGCTGAGGCTTTTGTTCATGTGCCTAAGGAAAAGTGATCTAAGTTGGATCCAAAGGCTAAAAAGTGTATATTCATTGGATATGGTGATAATGTTAAAGGTTATAAGCTTTGGAATCCACTAACCCACAAGATTATCTTTTCTAGAGATGTTATTTTTAGGGAACTTAGAGCTATTTCTAAACCTGAGCAGCCAAAAGAAAAATAAGAAAAGGTAAAGAAGGTGTACTTTGATTTAGAGAAGCAAGATGCACCTCAGGAAGAACAGAATGATGGATTGGGGGTGAAGAAGAAGAAGAAGAAGATTTGAGTAGTTCTGATGAAGATGAGTCTATTGTTACAGAAGAAGTTGTTGTAGATGATCATGCAGAATAATGAGTAAAGTCTCTTACTCCACCCTTGAGGAGATCCACAAGACAATGGAATCTAGTTAATAGCTATAGCCCATCAGATTTTTGTTGTGTATATGCTTTATTGAGTACTAACGATGAACCTAGATCCTACATGGAAGTTATCTCTGCAGATGATAGTGAGTCTTGGCAATTAGCCATACAAGAGGAGATGGTGTCTTTAGACTCTTGTAACACATGGGATCTTTTTTGTTTGCCCAATGGAAGAAAGGCCATAGGATGTAAGTGGGTCTTCAAGAAGAAATTTGGAGAAGATGGGTCATTGGAGAAGTACAAGGCTAGACTAGTAGCTAAGGGCTACTCCCAGAGAGGGAGTTGATTTTGGTGAGATATTCTCTCTTGTTGCTAAATTGACTTCTATTAGATTTATCTTATCCATTGCTACAACTTGTGATTGGGAGATTGAGCAAATGGATGTTAAGACTGCGTTCTTGCATGGAGATATTGAAGAAGAAATTTTTATGCAACAGCCTACAGGTTTTGAGGTAAAAGAAAAAGAACATTGGGTTTGCAGGTTAAAGAGGTCGCTTTATGGTCTAAAACAGTCCCCCATAATGTGATATCAAAATTTTGACTCATTTGTTTTGAAATTGGGTTTTGTTAGAAGCGAGGAGGATCACTATGTTTACATTTATTGTGTTGATGGTTCTATACTGGTTATTGCTTTGTATGTTGATGACATGTTTTTTAGCAATACTAAGGGTATGATCAGTGAGCTTAAAGTCCAACTTTTAGGTGCATTTGAGATGAAGGATCTTGGAGCTGCTAGGTATATTCTGGGAATGAAGATAAGGAGGGATAGAGTTAACATAAATCTTTGGTTGTCACAAAGTAAGTATGCGAATACTATTTTGTAGAGGTTTAGTTTGCAGGAATGTGACCTAGTTAGAGTTCCTTTACCCATTAGTACTAAGGTTTCATTAGATATGTGTCTAAAGACCGAGGATGATCTTGAGGATATGTCTAATGTGCCATATGCTAGTGTTGTAGGGAGTTTGATGTATGCAATGATTTGCACTAGACTAGATATTGCCCAAGTAGTGGGAGTTTTGAGCAGATTTATGTCTAACCCTAGTAGACAACATTGGAACTATGTGAAGATGGTGTTTAAATATCTTGCAGGTACTCTTGATCATTGTTTGGTTTATTTTGGTACTGATAGTGCTGATAAATCTTTAGACATATAGGGTTTTGTTGATGCAGATTGGGCAGGTGCCTTGGATAGTCGAAGGTCCACTAGTGGTTGTGTTTACTCTGTTTGGAGGTGCAGTGAGTTGGATGAGTAAGAGGCAGCCCACAATTGATTTGTCCACCATAGAAGAAGAGTATATGGTTTCCACTCATGTCTCTAAGGAGGTAGTTTGGTTGAGGTGACTGTGTACAGGTTGTGATAGATAGAGTGCTATTTGTTTGGCCAAGAATCCCATGTATCATGCTTGGACTAAGAATGTTGATGTTTAGTATCACTTTGTTTGAGAGTTGGTTGCAAATGGAGAGATTGAGATAAAGAATATAGATACTCAGGATAATGTTGCAAATTCATTGACCAAACCTATGAGCACAGAGAAGTTCATGTGGTGTAGAGAGGCCATGAGCCTTGTTTCTAGTGCCTGATTATTTTCATTTGATTTCCTATGGATTGATTTACAATGTATAATGTCAAGTGGGAGAATGTTGGGATAAGGTGTCATTAACCTTATAAATCTTAATATTGTATTTATTCTATTTATTATATGTAATTTGTAATTATCCATAAGGAGATGTACTAGTTTCACTGATAAGGGTAATTTTAGAGTCACCAGAGGTAATTACGGAGTGACATTTACTTGTGGCATATGTAAAAACTCATGGTAAATGAGGTTAGGCATTCCCCATGGAGAATCTACTATTTTTGGCATGTATGAAAATTGTCATAATGTTTGGTAAGTGAATCTATGACAGCTGCAAGTTGTCATAAGATTATGAGATTTTATGATGCATATGACAGATATGTTAGTTGTATATTTGCTATATTTAGCCCCAAGAACCCATCTTGGGAATGAATGTTGGAGGTATCTATGACCATTATGATGTGTTATAAGATGTTGTAAGATGTCATTCTTGGACATGGGTACCCAACTTTGAATGGGTCAACTTTTGACACTTGGAGGTTACTTGTAGGTGTCATTTTGATGCTTACATGTGGGATATTTGGAGGAGAGAGAAGGTGAACACCTAGGATGAGTTGGAAAATATTTCTATAAGTATTTGCCATGTATTTGTTATTGCAATATATATTTTAGATACTCGGTGCTGCAAGAATGCTGTTAGATTGAACACTGGGGTAGAGATTGGTGGTGTTGTTGTATTGTAAATCATTTTCAGATTAATATAGACATTTGGGCCTCTTTCTTGCATCTAGTTTTTTACTTGAAAGGGTTTTCTCCATGCTAAACACTATGTCATTGTTGGGAAATAAGGTGTCTCAACCTTTGCAATTTCCTAGCATTGTTTATTTATTTGTATATTTATTTATTAGCTAATGTTGTAATTACTTGCACATTCAGTTTGGTCACATAGTTGAGGTGGCACGGTGACATGTCATCTTACTTGGAATGTGACTTGGATGGTCAAGTCAAATCTACATGGATTTGGGCATCCCATTTGAGGTGGCACTAATATGCCATGTGTCAGCATCTTGTGGTGTGTGGAAGACAATATTCCATATGACAAAATCTATGATGTGTAAGAGCCAATTTTGGAGATTCCTATGACAAGTGATGACAAGTGTCGGTGAGGATCTTTGCATGAGGGAAAGGCCTCTTTGGGTTCCCAAGTTGGGCTATGACATGTTGTAAGAGGAATATGCTATAATTAACATTGTATGATGGATTTTCTTATAACATTTAAGGTTTTTATGTAGGGAAAATTTATGACAACTGTAAGATCCGTAAGAGCATTTCTCATAGTCTATTTTTAGCATGGAGTGCTCCTATGTTGGGAAAGTCAAATCTTCCATGTATGATAGATGTAAGGGATGTATTTGCAGCAAGGATAAGTGTCCTTTGATGTGGGATAATGGCCATGTGGCCAAGGTGGACGCCTATCCCAAGATGCTCCTAATATTTGCCTTGTAATCTCTATACATTGCATAGTTTGGAGTTGTAGTTGCATAGTGTTTTTATAGGCACTATTATGCTATCGGAATAACTCCAAAAATTGGCATTTGAAGACCCTTGTAAGAACTTGCATTGCAATTGTATTGTAAACACCCATTGTTTTAGATAATACATTGTGCAGGTTTTAGAGTGTGGGGTTTTTTACCTAAAAAGGTTTTCCCCACATACATCTTGTGTCTTCTTCTCTCTATCTACATTCTTGTTTTCTGTTTGCTGCTATAATATCTCTGATATATGTTTCATATTGCTGCAATTGTAAAGGTTGTAAAGAATTTACATGCCTCTCCCTCATTAGATTAGTTTAGGAAGCGATTTTCGTACACCTAGCTTCCTTTCAGTCATTGTGTCTTGTGTTGAGTTCTTCATGTTTGTCATTTCCTCTATAGTGGGTTTTACATTTTGTTAAAATATCCATTGTTAATAGCACACAGTTAAAGATTGTTGAAATTTATTTGAAACATATTTCCATTAAAGTAGTGTTGCTTTCATTTCTAACAACAATGTGGTATAATCATACATGATATACAATAATCACATCCATTATTGATGCAGGAGCATCCCTGGTTCAAGAGCAATCTTGTATCAACCAAAACATTTGCATTATAGTTTGTTTGTAGTTCAGTTTATTTCTTTTCATTTCCCAGTTTAGTTCAGGTAGTTCAGTCAGAAGCAGTTTCAGCTTGTGGTCCGGTATTAGCATTTCACATCTTGTAGATCTAGACTTAACATATACATTCATTCATCTACATCATATCAAGAATTTAGAGCATTTGGATCAGTTATCAGAAAGATATTGCTAACAGAAGTTGGTAGTTTCTCAGGGCAGAGCATCTTGATATTCACTGGCAACCAGCTAAAGGAGAAACTTGTGGAAGTATTTCCCGATCTTTGAAGCCTAATGACACATCATTCAGTGATCTTTGGTTCATGGCTGACCTTCCTCAGAGATCCGCACTTCATTCCATTCAATTACCGGAAGTGTTTATGCATTTAGGTCCAACCTATATGTATTCACACGTTACACCTCTTCTTTGGAATTTGTGATCTTCCTTAGCTGATGCAGAGGAATCTATTGATCCGGAGTTGATATATATTGGTGTAAAAGATCCTTAGGAAAGTAGTTATCAATTGATTCAAAATTCTTAGTTTAGATTTTATACGAAGGGAGCTTCAAAGCCTTATCTTGCACATGTATGTAATCAGGCTTGTGAGCCCTAATTATAAGCCTGCATGTTGCCAACCGATCTCTATTTAAATTCTATGATATACTGAATGACTAAATATGCATTTGTTCTATTGCTTTGAGTTGTTTCCATTGTGTTTACTCTTGTTGCACGGTCTAGATAGTTCATTCTATGAACCCTCCTACCGTGACTGCACCAAGTGGTATCAGAGTGAGGTTTGAATCTTTTGGGAGCAAATTGAGTGATTTGAGTGAAGATTGGTGAAGGAATTCTATAAGATCTTGTTGTGGACAGATCACCGAATTGAGGTAGGCTATTTGTGTTGTAACCGATTGCCGATTGTGGGGCAGTTGTCACCTTTTAGCTTGATTGCTGAACCTGAGGCAATTTACACTTGATCCTAGGAAGAATGCCACCAAGGAGAGTTTCTACTATTGGAACAATGGTTGGTAGAATAGATGAGTTGATGGAGATAATGAAAACTATGCACATTTAGTTGGATGTTGTTGAGGAAGATAGGCAAAGAGGATTGATACCGAGTCCTAATGTTGAAAGTGATGATGAGGAAGAATTTCAATCTATTGAACACATTGGTGAAACCCTATGAGGTGATGAAGAAGAAGAATCAGATCAGGTAAAGATGCTGCAAGCTATTTCAAAGATTGGAAAAAGACCTAGGGTTGATGTACCAAACTATACTAGTAATTTAAATCCTAAAGAATTGATTGACTGGATAAATGATATAGAAGAATACTTTGAATATGAAGAAATTGAAGATCTAAAGAAGGTGAAATTTGTAAAGACAAAGTTGAAAGGACATACTGCTATATGGTGGAAAGAAGTTTAGTTGGAAAGAAATAGAAGAGGAAAAGAAAAGATTACAAAATGGGACAGGATGGTGACAAAGTTGAAGAATTAGTTTATACCTGTTGACTATGAGTTGGAGTTTTTGAAAAGATTGCAAAACCTAGGACAAAAGGAGAAATATGTGAAGGAATACACTAAAGAATTTCATAAGATGATCATAAGAACAAGACATAGTGAAGCAAGCAAGGAGAAAGTGGCTAGATACATCAATGGACTGAGATTGAACATTCAAGAAGAACTAAGTTTGGTGAGGATGACATCTTTGGAGGAAGCATATTAGTTTGCCCTAAAAGTTGAAGAGAAGCTGAATAAGAGGCATGATCAGAGACAGAAAGGAAGAGTAGGTAAGTGTTAGAGAGGAAGAATATTTTCTAGATATGATCAACCATTTACAGAATAGAACAAGTTTGACAACTCAGTTAGGAAGGATGACAGAGATAAAAATGCTTACCGGAGAGATGACAGAAATTTTTACTGGAGAGGAAACCCTAGTGCATACCGGAATGAAGGATATAGAAGAGAAGGAAGAGGATTTGACAAGAAGACATTTAGAGGTACTTGTTTCAAGTGTGGAGGTGAAGGACATAGAGCCTTTGAATGTAATCAAGGTAGTACAAGTAAGAGGACAGAAAATAGTGGAAGACCAACCTATGTTGAAGAAGAACTTGTTGAACTGGATTCCCCTTGTTCTATTGGCAAACCTAAGAAAGGAGAATCATTGGTGATGAGGAGAGCACAATTTCAAATAGAGATAAATGAGGAACCACCACAGAGGAAGAGTTTGTTCAGGACAAGATGCAAATCAGGAGGTAAGTGTTGTAAAGTTGTAATTGATAGTGGTAGTTAAGATAACCTAGTTTTAGAGGAGATGGTGACTAAACTAAAGTTGGAAAGATTAAAACACCCTAAACCATATCAGATAGCATGGATTCAGGATGATCATAAGGTAATGGTGAGTGAACAATATTTGGTGAAATTTCATATTGGATCTTATCATGATGAAGTCTTGTGTGATATTATGCCTATGGATGTTTGTCATATCTTGTTGGGTAGACCTTGGCAATATGATACAAAAGATATTCATGATGGGAGAAAGAATACATACACTATAACATCTAATGGGAAAAGAATTACTTTGATTCCTTTGGAAGATGATCCTAAAGATGTGGTATGTGGAAATGCTAGAATCTATTTGGTAGATGGAAGGAAATTTCTAGATGGTTTGAGACATGAGAATATGTGTTATGCTAGTGCAGGAGCACCTAGAAAATCCTATTTTCTTTTGTAATAAGGTCTATTTGACCAATTTATTTTTATTTTAGTTTGTCTCTAGGTCCTTCAGGACCTAGAACCCATTTTGTAAGTCCTATGTGACTTAAAACACACTTTTGTCATATTGTAATCACGTAGTGCCAAAATAGGGCAGTAGGACAGTTTGAGGCAGTTGGATCGGTTGGTCTTCCAACTATTTGCATCAGTTGGTTTTCCAACTACTGGTAGGTTGAGTTGATAAAAACCAAAGGAAGGAACTACCAAGGTGAAGAAGAAGTGTGAATGTAATTGTGCATTGTTTTGAGGAGAAATAAAACCATTTTGTTCTATCAATTTGATTTCCATTCCCTGTAACTGAAATTTGCATAACTGTAGATTTCTATTCTTTCGGCATGCTTTCCATTGTTGTAGTATGTCGACGTGAAGCATTCCACTGGTATGATTTCTGTCGAAATTAATGGAATGGCTTCATTGTACAAGTATTCATTTTTGTTTCTTGTTTTGTTTTTATGTTCGACAGTGCAAAAGATCCAGACAAAGTGTTTTGCACAGTAGGTCGACCTAGCACCTCCATGTGCTAAGGTTTGGTTGAAGAGGGAGAAAGTAAACTATGCATTGGCATATTGCTCAGACTCAAATCAAGTTCATCGAAGGTTGAAGTCATGCCGAAGAGTGGTTGGTCCATCGGCGTATCGGTGAAGCAAGTTCTAACATGGCCGATAGTAATTGTCTTACCGATAGGCAAAGAGTGTTGAACCTCACATCGGAGTGACTAAGACTTTGGAGAGACAAGTTGTAAAGTGTTTGCCAAGACTAGAAATGGTTCAAAGGTTCAAGAGTTCAAAAGTTTAAATTTAAGATCAATTGTTCATTCCGATGTCTACTTCTCGTTGTGCACTCCTCGCCATATTGGTATCAGAGAGAGATTTGAAGATCACTTGGGTGGTGTGGTCTTGGTGTATGTCAGACAAGGAAAGTGAAGTAGAGGCTGACACGATGCCTCCTAAAAGCATGTCACAAGATGCAATGATGAAATTGATCGAAGAGATGTTTGAGTCCAAGCTCAAGGAATTGAAAAGAACCAAGGGTAAGGATAGGGAAGATGAAAGTGACAGTGATGAAGGAGATATAGAAATTGATGGAACCAATAAGAAGACAGAGGAGATACTAGCAGACTATAGGGCATTTGTAGATGCTTTGAAGTCAATCAATAGGGACACCATGGATGGGTTATCTATGTATGGTGGAAGTATGGAAACTGAAGAGGTGATTGATTGGATTAAGGCATTGAACAATCATTTCGAATACAAAGAAATCCCTGATGATAAGAGGGTTAAATTAGCAAAGGAAAGATTGAAGGGGTCCGCTCTTGCATGGTGAAATTATGAACAAAGAGAGAGAGTCAAGGAGGGAAAGAATATGATAACTTCCTGGGAAAGGATGAAGACCAAAATCAAGGTACAATTCTTACCTCTAGACTATAATGTGCAGATGTATAAGAAATTGCAGAACCTTAGACAGAGAGACCTTGATGTGAATACATACACACAAGAGTTTCATAAACTCAGTCTCAGATCAAAGAGACAAGAAGAAGAGTCAGAGAAGGTGGCAAGGTATCTGAATGGCCTAAGGATGAACATCCAAGATGAGATCAGCATCTTAGCACCAGAAATAGTGAACAAGTGTTTCCAAATGGCCTTAAGGGCAAAAGAGAAGATAAAGAGAAAGAGTGAGCAGAATAATAGAGGTAGAGGAGGAAGAAGTTTTAGAGGCAGAGGTAGTTTTGGAGGAAGAAGTCCTAACCAGAGGCCTAGTAGTGAGTCTAGCCACGAAGAGAAAGTTGGGGACTCAATTAGCAGAGGAGGCTACCGAGGAAGAAGTCCTAATGGAAGAGGTGGGACAAATGGATCAGGTAGAGGATCCAAGTTCTCCAATATGAGATGTTATAACTGCAATCAGATAGGGCACCCAACATATAAGTGTCCAGAGAAGGCCTCAACTTCTCATGGTGGTGAGAAGAGAACCAATTTGATACAAGAAGATGCAAGGAGTGTGACATCTCCTAAAGTGAATCTAGCATCAGAAATGGGAGAAAATCTGATGATCAAGAGGACACTGCTCAAGGAACTAGTGCAGACTGAACCATCTCAAAGAAGGGCTTTGTTTAGAATCAACTGCAAGATCCAATGTAAGGTTTGTAAAGTTAATATTGACTTTGGTTCTACTGATAATATCATATCTTTGGAAGCAATGATAAGATGAAGTTAGAAAGGATACCCCATAGTAGTCCATATAAAGTCAGTTGGTTGAATAAGGGACAACACATACTCATCAATGAACAACCATGTGTAGAATTTCGTATTGGGGGGTATAGAGATAAAATCTTGTGTGACATCCTTCCAATAGATGCTTGCCATCTTTTGTTAGGTAGACCATGGCAGTTTGATAGAAAGGCTCATCACGATGGAGAAAAGAATGATTACTCATTCCAAAAGGATGGTGTGACTTATAGGATATAGTCATTGGTAGAAGAGGATCCATAGCCTGTAGGATCTAGTGTAATGCTGGTAGGAGAAAAAGAATTCATGGATACACTAAAGGAAGGTGGTGGAGTAGGTTTTGATTTGATTGTGAAGCCTAAAGGGGAAAAGAAGGAAAATGTGAGAGAAGTAGGGCCTAAGGAGGTCAGAGATTTGCTTGAGAGTTACAAAGGAGTGATTGTAAAAGATATACCTGATTCCCTACAACTTGTCAGAAACATTAGCCATCAGATAGACCTCATACTCAGAGCAGTACTCCCTAATAAGGTAGCATATAAAATGACCCCTCAGCAAAATGAAGAGATAACAAATCAGATTCAAGAACTCCTAAACAAAGGGCTGATAAGGAAGAGCCTTAGCCCATGTGCGATACCTACTATTTTAGCCTCAAAGAAGGATGGGAAATGGAGGCTTTGTACTGATTCTAGGGCCATAAATAGGATAACCATCAGGTATAGGTTTCCTATTCCTAGAATAGAAGATCTAATGGATTATTTGGGAGGGGCTACTTATTTCTCCAAGATAGACTTAAAAAGTGGGTATCACCAAATACGAATAAGAGAGGGGGATGAGTGGAAGACAACATTCAAAACCAATGAAGCGTTGTATGAGTGACTTGTGATGCCTCTTGGTCTTTCAAATGCCCCTAGCACCTTTATGAGACTAATGAATGAGGTGTTGCAGGAATTCATAAGGAAATTTGTGGTAGTCTACCTTGATGATATCTTGGTGTTTAGTAAGA
This sequence comes from Cunninghamia lanceolata, assembly GCA_027924645.1. Classification (NCBI taxonomy): domain Eukaryota; kingdom Viridiplantae; phylum Streptophyta; class Pinopsida; order Cupressales; family Cupressaceae; genus Cunninghamia; species Cunninghamia lanceolata. The sequence continues at coordinate 1,962,886 of BSBN01000165.1, read as the reverse complement.
GAAAGAAAGAACACTTGAAACATTTGGAGATAGTCTTGAAGAGGCTGCAAGATCAACAGCTAATGATAAACTTGGAAAAGTGTGACTTCATAAAACAAGAATTGGTGTACCTAGGTTTTGTCATCTCTAAGGGTGATTTGAAAATAGATCCTTCTAAGGTAGAAGCTATTTTGAATTGGCCTACACCTAGGACAGTAGGAGAGGTCAGAAGTTTTCATGGCTTGGCCACATTTTACAGAAAATTTATTAAGAACTATAGTAATATTTGTGCACCTATGTTGGAGACCATCAAGGGTGGTGGTAAGGTGAAGTTTGTATGGACAAAAGAGGTAGATCAGAGTTTTGAAAGTCTGAAGCAGAAAGTTGCCAAGTATCCTATCTTAGTACTTCTTGATTTCAATAAAGTTTTCACCGTTGAATGTGATGCAAGTGGACTGGCCATAGGAGTAGTGTTGAGCCAAGAAGGCAGACCAGTAGCCTTTTTTAATGAAAAATTGAATGAAGCTAAGAGGAAGTACTCCTCTTATGATTTAGAGTTGTATGCCATGGTACAAGCTCTAAAAAAATGGAGGCACTACTTGCTTCCTAAAGAATTTATTGTATACACTGACAATCATGCTCTCAATTTTTTGAATGGACAAGAAAAGCTCAGTCATAGACACATGAAGTGGGTGGAAAGTCTTCAAGCATACACCTTCATCATCAAACATAAGAAAGGGATAACCAATAAGGTTTCCGATGCCTTAAGCAGAAGGGTGTTGACAGTGCAAGAAGTGTAGCTACAAAGCATGGGTGTTGAGGCACTCAAAGGATTGTATAAAGAGGACCAAGATTTTAAGGAGATTTACAAGGTATGTAGTGAGTTTGCCAATGCTCTTCATAGTGAATTTTTAGATTATACATTGCAGGATGGACTTTTGTTTAAAGGGAGTCAACTATGTATCCCTAAGTGTTCAATGAGGGATAATATAGTGAAGGAGAAACATAGTGGTGGTTTAGGAGGACATTTTGGGCTCAATAAGACCTTAGATCTAGTAAGAAGATTTTACTTTTAGCCAAAGATGCAATTTGATATTAGAAGGTTTGTTGAGAGTTGCATGGTATGTCAAAGAGAAAAGGGGGTCTCAACCAATGTAGGACTATACCAACCTTTGCCCATACCAGACAGACCTTGGGAAAGTTTGAGTATGGATTTTGTGATAGGATTACCAAAGATGAGGATAGGTCATGACAGTGTCTTTGTTGTGGTAGACATGTTCAGCAAGATGGCTCACTTTATTCTTTGTAAAACCACCAATGATGCTAGTTACATTGCAGGTTTGTTCTTTAAAGATATTGTCAGGATTCATGGATCCTTTGAGTATTGTATCTGATAGAGACAACAACTTTGTGGGACATTTTTGGAGAACCTTGTGGAAAAGATTGGGTGCAAATTTGTCTTTTAGTTCATCCTATCATCCTCAGACTGATGGCCAAACTGAGATTGTGAATAGGTCATTAGGCAATCTACTGAGATGTTTGACAAGAGAACATGGAGGTAGTTGGGATGTGGTACTCCTACAAGTAGAATATGCCTATAATGATTCTACAAATAGAAGTACAGGTCTAAGTCCTTTTGAAGTTGTCTATGGTAGTCATCCTAGAGGAATTTTTGAATTGAGAGATGTTCAAGGGTTGGACAAAAGGAGTGGACATGCTGATACATTTGCAGAGGCTATGAAAGAGATCCATCAACAAGTCAAAGATACTCTACACAAGAATAGTCAGAAGATCAAGGCTAGAGTGGATCAAAGGAGAAGGGATGTGTAGTACCAAATAGGAGATATGGTCATGGTTCATCTCAACAAGAACAGACTACCCAAGGGAAGCCACAACAAGTTGATGATGAGAAAAATGGGACCTTGTAAGATTTTAGAGAAATATGGTCCTAATGCTTACAAAATTGAACTACCTGATGATATTGCTATTTCACCTATATTCAATGTTGCTGATCTAACATTATATAGGAGTCCTAATACAGGAGAAGGTACAACAAATTTTGTCCAAGACAATGCAGAGTGGGTGCAGCATTTACCACCTAAGATGGAGTGCATCTTGGATAGCAGGACAGCCAAAAAGACAAGAAATTAGACCTACTTTGAGCACTTAGTCAAATGGAAAAGACTTCTAGACTTAGAAGCCACATGGATGCTGGAAGAAGACATCAAAAAGCAAGGTGGTGATTTGCAGCAGTTTGTCTCTAAGAGGACTTGAGACAACTTTCACCCGAGGAGTATGGTGCAGGAGCACCTAGAAAATTTTATTTTCTTTTGTAATAAGGTCTATTTGACCAATGCATTTTCATTTTAATTTGTCTCTAGGTCCTTCAGGACCTAGAACCTATTTTGTAAGTCCTAAGTGACTTAAAACACACTTTTGTCATATTGTAATCACGTAGTGCCAAAATAGTGCAATAGGACAGTTTGAGGTAGTTGAATCAGTTGGTCTTCCAACTGTTTGCATTGGTTGGTTTTCCAACTGTTGGTAGGTTGAGTTGATAAAAACCAAAGGAAGGAACTACCAAGGTGAAGAAGAAGTGTGAATGTAATTGTACATTGTTCTGAGGAGAAATAAAACTGTTCTGTTCTGTCAATTTGATTTCCATTCCCTGTAACTAAAATTCGCATAACTGTAGATTTCTATTCTTTCGGCATACTTTCCATTGTTGCAATATGTTGATGTGAAGCATTCCACTGGTATGATATCTATCGAAATCAGTGGAATGGCTTCATTGTACAAGTATTCATTTTTGTTTCTTGTTTTGTTTTTGTGTTCGACGATGCAAAAGATCTAGACAGAGTGTTTTACATAGTAGGTCGACATAGCATCTCCATGTGCTAGGGTTAGGTTGAAGAGGGAGAAAGTAAATTGTGCATCGGCGTATTGCTAGGACTCAAATCAAGTTCACTGAAGGTTGAAGTCATGCTGAAGAGTGGTTGGTCCATTGGCGTATCGGCGAAGCAAATTCTAACATGGCCGATAGTAATTGTCTTGCCGACAGGTAAAGAGTGTTGAACCTCACATTGGAGTGACTAAGACTTTGGAGAGATAAGTTGTAAAGTGTTTGCCAAGACTAGAAATAGTTCAAAGGTTCAAAGGTTCAAAGGTTCAAAAATCTATTCGCCGAGACTAGAAACAGTTCAAAGGTTCAAATGTTTAAAGATCTATTCACCGAGACTAGAAATGGTTCAAAGGTTCTAAGGTTCAAAGGTTCAAAGATCTGTTCACCGAGACTAGAAACGGTTCAAAGGTTCAAGAGTTCAAAAGTTCAAATTTAAGATCAATTGTCCATTCCACTGTGCGCTTCCCGCTGTGCAGTCCTCACCATATGCCTTGATTCCTAAGAATCTTGACATACTAAAGAACAACTAGAGGAGATAAGAGAGTTGTTGATAGAGTATGAAGACATCATATCAGATAATGTACCTGATGGATTGCTACATATAAGGAGTATCAGTCATCACATGGATCTTATACCGTGAGCACGTTTGCTTAACAAAGAAGCACACCAGATGAAAATGAAGAATTGAATAGACAGATACAAGAGTTATTGAGGAAAGGTTTGATCAAAGAAAGCTTGAGTCTTTGTGCAGTACCTGCAGTGTTAGCACTGAAGAAAGATGGAGAATGGAGAACGTGTACTGATTCCAGAGCAATAAACAAGATCATAGTTAAGTATAGATTTCCTTTACCTAGGATGGATGATATCATGGAGTGTTTGAGTGGACAAAAATATTTCACAAAGATAGACTTGAAGAGTGGATACCATCAGATCAAAATCAGCGATGGTGATGAATCGAAGACTGCTTTTAAGACAAATGAAGGATTGTATGAGTGGTTAGTGATGCCCTTTGGATTGACAAATGCACCAAGTACTTTCATGAGGTTGATGAATGAAGTATTGAAGAAATTCTTGGGTAAGTTTGTGATTATATACTTGGATGACATTCTAATTTTTAGTAAGACAAAAGAGGAACATTTGTGGCATATTAGACAAGTTTTGCAGAGATTGAGAGAAGAGAAATTGTTGATAAACATCAAGAAGTGTAGTTTCATGAAGGAAGAATTGGTATATTTGGGATTTGTGATTTCTATGGAAGGATTGAAGATGGACCCTGAGAAAGTGAGAGAAATTATTGAATGGCCTACACCGGAGAGCATTGGAGAGGTTAGATCATTTCATGGATTAGCTAGTTTTTACCAGAAGTTCATCAGAAAATTTAGTTCAGTTTGTAACCCTATGACAAAAACAATGAGAGGTGAGAGAAAGGATTTCAAGTGGACATCAAGAGCAGATAAAAGTTGAGTTGTTAAAGCAGAAAGTGACAGAACAACCTGTTTTGGCATTACCGGATTTCAATAAAGTATTTCAAGTTGATTGTGATGCAAGTGGAAATGCAATTGGAGCAGTGTTAAGTCAAGAAGGTAGACATGTAGCTTATTTCAGTGAGAAGTTGAATGATGCAAGGAGAAGATATTCAGTTTATGATCAGGAGATCTATGCCATAATTCAAGCCTTGAAGAAGTGGAGACATTACTTATTGCCTAAGGAGTTTCTGTTGTATACAGCTCATCAAGCTTTGCAATATTTGAACAGTCAAGGTAAGTTGAATCAAAGACATATGAGATGGGTAGAGTTCATACAGAGTTATACTTTTGTGTTGAAGCATAGGAGTGGAAAATCAAACAAAGTTGCTGATACCTTGAGTAGGAGAAGAAACTTCTTGACAGAGATAAGAATTGAAGTGTTGGGTTTTGATGAATTGAAGAATATGTACGAGGGAAACACTAATTTTGTAGAACCTTGGAAAGCATGTAAGGAACCTGTTGTGACAGATAGGAGTAAGTAGCTGGACTATTCCATTCAAGAAGATATGTTGTTCAAAGGAAATCAGTTGTGCATACATAGAAGTTCAATGAGAGATAATTTGATCAAGGAGAAGCATAGTGGTGGATTGGCAGGAAATTTTGGCATTGATAAGATGATGGCTTTGGTGAATGAAAATTACTTTTGGCCTTAGATACATAAGGATGTTTGGATAGTTGTGTAGAGTTGTAGAGTTTGTCAAGTTGCAAAAGGGAGTAGTCAGAATACTAGATTATATAAACCTTTGATAGTACCAGAGAGACCTTGGGAAGACATAAGCATGGATTTTGTGTTGGGATTGCTTAAGATAGAGAGGACATGATTCAATATTTGTAGTGGTGGACAAATTTTTAAAGATGGCTCATTTCATACCTTGTAAGAAGACAACTGATGCAGTGCATGTAGCTGACCTATTTTTCAAAGAGATTGTGTGATTGCATGGATTACCTAAGAGTATAGTTTCAGACAGAGACACAAAGTTTGTTGGATATTTTTGGAGGACACTTTGGAAGAAGATGAAGACAAATTTGAAGTTTTGTTCAACTTTTCATCCACAGACCGATGGACAAACAGAGGTTGTGAATAGGAGTTTGGGAAATTTGTTGAGATGTTTGGTTGAAGAGAAGAGAGGAAGTTGGGATTTGATTCTTTCACAAGCAGAGTTTGCATATAATAATTCAATGAATAGGAGTATTGGAAAAACACCTTTTGAGATTTTTACCAGAGTGAATCCTAGAGGAGTGGCAAAACTAAGAGATATCAGTGTAGAAGAAAAGAGAAGTACAGAAGCAGAAGAATTTGCAGAACACATGAAAACAATACATAATCAGGTTAGGAAGCATTTGGAGAATATGAACAGTAAGTACAAAGAGAAGGCTGATGAGAAGAGAAGACATAAGGAATTTGAAGTTGGAGAGGAAGCAATGGTGTACTTGAGAAAAGAAAGATTTCTAGTTGGGACATATAACAAGTTGAAGATAAAGAAGTTTGGACCTTGTAAGATACTCATGAAATATGATTCAAGAAATGCATATGAAGTGGAGTTACCAGAGACCTTGAGTATATCACCTTTTTTCAACATTACAGACCTATATCAATATCATGAAGCAGAGTTCAGTGACAACATGGAAGAAGACTTGAAGAAGCAGTTACTACAACAAGAACTGGAGTAGATTGAAGACATATTGGACAACAGAGTTGGATGCAGCACTTGAGGAAGACAATACAAAGAATACTTTGTGAAGTGGAAAGGTAGACCGAAAGAAAATTCATCATGGATTTCTCAGGCGGAGGTGGACCGTCTTGCTTCTCCCCTAGCCCCAGCAAAGTGAGGGACTCACCTTTTCAATAACCTTGGATGTCTAATGTAGGAGCATCCCTGGCTCAAGAGCAATCTTACATCAACCAAAACATTTGCATTCTAGTTTATTTGTAGTTCAGTTTGTTTCTTTTCATTTCCCAGTTCAGTTCAGGTAGTTCAGTCAAAAGCAGTTTCATCTTGTGGTCCGGTATTGACATTTCACATCCTGCAGATCTGGACTTAACATATACATTCATACATCTACATCATATCAAGAATTCAAAGCACTTGGATCAGTTACTAGAAAGATGTCGCTAATAGAAGTTGACAATTTCTTAGGGTAGAGCATCCTGATATTCACTGGCAACCAGCTGAAGGAGAAACTTGCGAAAGCATTTCCCAATCTTTGAAGCCTAATGACATCATTCAGTGATCTTTGGTTCATGGTTGACCTTCCTCAGAGGTCCGCACTTCATTCCATTCATTTACCAGAAGTGTCTATGCATTTAGGTCCGACCTATCTGTATTCACATGTTACACCTCTTGTTTGGAATTTGTGATCTTCCTTGGCCGACACAGAGGAATCTATTGGTCCGAAGTTGATATATATTGATGTAAAATATCCTTAGGAAAGTAGTTAGCAATTGATTCATAATTCTTAGTTTAGATTTTGTGCGAAGGGAGCTTCAAAGCCTTATCTTGCGCATGTATGTAATCAGGCCTATGAGCCCTAATTGTAAGCCTGCATGTTGCCAACCGATCTCTATTTGAATTCTATGATATACTGAATGACTGAATTTGTATTTGTTCTATTGCTTTGAGTTGTTTCTGTTGTGTTTACTCTTGTTGCACGGTCTGGATAGTTTATTCTGTGAACCCTCCTACCGTGACTGCACCAATTATAATCATCTACAACTAGCATGATCAGGAACATGATGCATAAACGACAACATTTCAGAATGTGGGAATAACACGACAATCACAACCATAACAGGTATAGTGAAAATAGTGAAGTTAAAGCACTAGAATAATCTAACATGCACAATCACAACGTATGCATCTCATAATGCATAGTTGAAAGACAAATAACAAAGTAAAATCCCATCAAAAACACCTCGATGGTCATATAGAATACACCCTCAAAACCCCACGATGGCACCATAGACCTCATCAGCAAGTTCGGTGCAATATATCAAAGCATAATAATCACATAATACACTAATTAACACACAATACAACATATAACAGATGAATCAGAAAGCACACTAGACACAAACTAGGGTGGGCATTACACCATCTCAACCATATCAAAGTTTGCATTAAGGACTTCCTATACATTGGATAACTCATCTACAAGCCAACAATATAGATGGATCCTTTCAAAAGCATAATTAGAGACATTAAAAAAGTTAACAATCCCCCAAAAAATTATTGTTAAAGCTGAAGAGTACCAACAAATCCCTATTTGATAGGTCACAACCATGTGTAACATGGTGGGCCTACTATTTGGTAGCCATAAATATAACCATGCTACATGCCCTTGCTCATGATTACTATTGAAACAACTATCAAGCCTAATGAAATGGTAAACAATATAAAGAAAAAATCAACAACCTTGATTTCTAGATTTCTCGAAGACAGAATATTAAGAACAAATCTCTAATAAAACTCCTATAGAGTGAATGTGGTATGGGTTCATTAGATAATTGTCATTCCATGAGTAACTATTCATAAAAAGCATGGGTCCAAGGACATATCCTTAGTGTCCAAACCTTATAATGTAGAATAATGGTTCTACAGAAATCTACTCTATTTTCCCGGCTGTACTAATCTAACATCTCTCCCATTAATGGGAAATGGGGCATATAAGGAATCCATCTGAATATTGTTTCTAATAGTTTTTGACCAATTTTTTATTACACATTCTCGATTTAGGAGGACAATCCACCACTATAATATCCACATTGAAGGACCTTTCAAAGAATGTAGCCAATTTAAATTCAACATAAAATTCCCCAAACTGCATATCATTTTTATTTTTTTTAATTTCATGTCTTCCACCAATAAATACAGGAGAGAAAATTTTCACTACACTATTACAAGGTTTTGTAATCAACTAAATTCCAGTAAAGAAACAGACATCACAGCCAAATGAACCTCCAAAGCTCTCCTTTGCATATGGCATTCCTTTCCACCAAGGATCAAAGCTCTTTTTGTGCACAACATTGGAAGGACCATGCAGAAATTTTATTTTTTGCATAGTATAAACATTTAGAAACATAATCATTTATAAAAACATTTTACAAACAATTATTTTTTATCTATATTTATGGCAACTCATCATATAGAATTTTATATAACGATCTACACAGAAAAAAAGTGAAAAAAATAATCTTAAATGAATCTCTCCCTCAGAAAGAAAAGAATAAAAGTTTGTAAAGTGGATCCGTTCCTCTTCAAATGGAAAGAGAGTAAAAGTATGTACAGTGGATCGATTCCTCAAATGGCTTGAAAAGGAAAATACATTTTAAAAAGAAAGTTGTATCCCTCGGAATAAATAAAGAGAAACAACGGTCTGCATTACATGAACAATGATGAGTTTGATAATGATTCCATTTAATGCGGAATGACGAGTAGATTATTAAAAGCATTGAAAATTTGAAGTTCGTAACAATTCTCCTCAAAGTAGAAACAATGTTTTTTCTTCTGTCCAATCTGAAGCCCATTTTTAGAATATGACGAGAAAGAGCTTAAGTAAATATAATCAGAATAAGATGTTAACAGCTTCTCAGGTAAAAACTTTCCGAAAGAATAAAAGCTTTGCTGCCCAAATCATTGCTCTCTTAAAAGAAAAAAATATAATAGAATTCATCGATTCTCAAACGAAAAAGTGATGATACAACAGCACTATTACCTTTTGTAGAATTTTAATGTTTTAAGTGAGAATCATTTGAATATGTATCATCATGACATGTCCAACATAAATCGATTCCATTGAAATTCTGTAGTGGTAGTGCTCTCAATAGAGTCCGTTTTGTTTGAACTTCAGTACTGACCGACGTAAATGCATCTTCAACCAGACATTATCTTCTCTCTCCTTTGTGGGGAAAAGGTTGAATGAATTAAAAAAACACCCACTTCAATTGTTTGGATGCGATAAAGATGTTTTGAATTTGACAGCTCTGTACGCTTGGCTCAAATTCCAGACAAGCTAATGAAAAAAAATATCCATATTCACTAAATTATTTCTAATGTTCTTATATTTTATTCTTTTCTGACTTTCATATCATGACAATCCATATTCTTTATAGGATGAAAAAGAAAGCATGTTCTCTGGTCTCCAGCATCGGCTCAAATCTATAGATAGGGCTCCTGGAAATAATATCTATTAAATTTTAGAGAAGAGAGACCCTCCAAATTTTACATTTGTAAATCTTTTTTGATTCTTCAACAGTGATGTAGATACTATGATTGTACTTATTTGGTTAGGCTGCATGCATCTATTACACAGATTTGTAGTTAGATGAAGTTAAATGTAACAATGTATTAGATGTTATTGTCTAAAATAAATTTATATAATTTTGAAAAAATATATAGAAAGTATTCAGTTTAAGAATAATACACAATTACATGGCACGAAGAACCCCTCTGACTATGTGCACAACTTGACACGTGTACAAGTTTTGGGCCCAATTTACATCTCACCCATTGCATTCCCCACTCAAATGGCTAGGGAAAGCAATTAATGAAGCTTTTATTACCACCGCATGGCAGATCTTATTTAGATCTCTCCTACTCTCCACCTGCTTCTTCGTACCTCGTGTAGTTTGTTGTTGTGCCCGCCACCTCACTCCCATCCATCATCTGGCTCACTAAATGTCTCTTGTACTTGTCCCTAGCTATCTTTTTCGCCTCAGGGATTTGGAACCGCCGTCACCCATACTCCTCGATTGCTTAGCCGAGTTGAGAGCTTGGCTCTATAAAACTGATGGATGGCGTCATTTTTCCCTCCATTTGTGCAATTTTATTGCACTCATTAATGGAAGGGCATTTTCCTTTTCTATTTAATGGCTCTCACCTCCTCTCTCACCACCTTCAACTTCATCTCCGTCTGTGTATTGTTTGTGCATCTTTTGTTGCTACTCTTGTTGCTTCACAGGTACTACAAGTATGGAGGGGGAAGCAGCAAATTACAGAATCTATTTTCCTCCCCTCCCATGGGAGCTGACTATTAGAGGCAGCGTGGATATCCTAGAGCTCAATAGTGTATTCCAATTGGACTGTACTCTGGCTCAATTCATAGTCCAAACTATATGCAATCACAAATGGCTTCAAGGAACTCCAGATAGAGAGGTAAAAGGGTCGGAAGTGGCGTCAGTTTTCCTTTCTAACCTAATGGACATCATGCAAGACCCACACTTCATCCTTCCCATTGCAATGGGTATCATTAACCAACGCCTCTTCTCTATGGAAAGGTGGAACGCTGCGGTGGCAAATTATGATTTGATGGTTGGAGATGCTTGGGTTGGTGGCTTATTCCCTTCTCACAAGTTAAGAACCTGGAGATCTTATGAGTGCATTTAGAAGAAAATGCAGCATAGTCTGCATTGTGGGTGCATATGTCTATTGGAGATAAGCCTTAGGGGTCTTGCCTATTCAATTCCAAAGTCTATGAAGCTGAAGTACAAAGACCTATTTATAGCCATCCATTTTTTGAGATTCCACACTGTAGACCTAGACCCTCGACACTGAAGGGTCCCTAACGATGCTGAGGATGCCTCGGACATGGAGGATCCCCCAGTCTAGAATGAAGACGAGGAGATGGCAGCAGTTGAAAATGGGGTTCTGGGTGCAGTGGCTGCTGATGATGATATTTAATATTTTGTTCTCTTTTATGGTGAGATGTTCATAGTTTTATAGTTTATACTATTTTTAATCTTAGTTTTATAAGATGTTCGTTGCAGGTGTATGGATGTTAATGCTCTGGGTTCCTTTTGGTGTCTGTTTAGAGCTGGTTTTTCCTTTTTTTTTGACCGCTTATATGGCATGGAAATATTGATCCCCCCTATTTTTTTCTATACTTATCGTTTTATTAATATAAATCTAGTCTGGGGTTCGTCCCCTTTTTTTTTTTTTAAAAGTTGTTCACTATGGTATGTTAGGGTTTTGTAACTTTTTCAAATTTCTAAGGTTTTGGAGGACTTCGATGATGGCTTACTCCTCGGGGGTCACTGGGTGCTCCCTTGTCACATGTTTTCACACTGATACCATGCTAAAAGGTTTTGTATGATATAGAAATATGAAATATAAAATGGAAACAATACTCAATGAAAGCCTATAACAAAACAATCTTACCACATTATTCCTTGTTACACCATGATAATAGTGGACGTGTTCCAATGGATGCTTGATAATGATATTTTGATATGTATGTTGATTGTTCAAACTAGCAAAATAACTTTGCATAAAAGCTCTTGATGAAAATAACTTGGTTGATGTTTGATTTATAGATTCTTAGATAATGAGATGGAGGGCTAGGATTAAGAGGTGCAATGGATGGTTGAGATTAGGTGGTGGAAATAGATGTCTAAGATGAAGAGGTTGAAGATGAAATGGATGTGAAGATTAGATAGAAGCTTCTAGGGCATCTTTAATTATGTGAATAACTAGGATTGAAAGATGTAATATGAAATGAGTGGTGGAGATGAAAAGTTAGTTTGACTTTTGAGACTCTCATTTATTATTTGTAGTAGGAGGATGAGGATGAGGACAAGTGGAAATTAACCAAATTATAAAATTATTTAATTAATTATTGGAGAGGGATGATGTGTGAGGATAAATTAATTGAATAAATAAGATTTGTTTAATAAATTTAGTTAGAGGGAAAATGGTTTACATTAATTATTTAAATATATATGATTTATTTAATTAATTTGGGAATTGTTGTAAATATGTTAATTAAATAAATATAATTTATTTAATTAACTGGATGAGGGAAAGGGACATGAAAGGGTCTAGGACAAATATGTCACAAGGTGACATAAGGTGGTGTTGAGAGGTGATGTTAGAGGTGTTGTAAGGACATGGTCAACTTTATGTGTCTACGTTTTGCCCCTCTTTGAGATGATGTGATTAAGGCAAGTAACATCATTTGAAAGAAGATAAGGTATGGATTATTGGACAAGGATGTCCCAGCCACTTGAAGGAGTGATGAGTAGGAATGACGTAAGGATGGAGAGATGAGATGCTCCCTCGAGAGGATAGGTGGGTTTGAAGAACAAAGGTATGCTCTTGAAATGGATTGGTGAAGGAGATGGAGGAAAGTTAAGGGATGGATGAAATAGATTCATAATAATACGTTATGCTACATTAGGGGAGAAACTATATAATTTGATATAGTACTAGACATTATGTACCAAGGTATAAAGACTAGGGTGATGATGTGTTTTGTGCATAAAGGACTAACTCAAAAGACAAAGGTTGTAAGAAAACATATATTGTTGGGCACCATGGTATGGAAGACCATTGTGTCATTTGTAGCAATATGTTGCAAGGACATGGTGCAAATGCAAGAGAAAATGATAAACTGATGCAGGAGCATCCTAGGTTGAAGAGCAATCTTGCATCAACCAAACATATTTGCTTTCTTTTCTTTCTTGTATTTTTAGTTGCAGTTCAGCCATTTGCAGTTCAATATTTTCTACTGCATTTTACCGCATCTTCATATTAGAGCTCGTGGAGCAGGATTTAGCTTCTATGCCATGTGAGTTACATCATACTTAGATTTTAGGAGATTTGGATTCATCTACAGAAAGTTATTTCTATCAGAAGTTCATCAACTTTCACAGAACAGGGTATTCATTCAGTTAACATGAGAACAAAAGGTTTGCGGAGCACTTCCATGACTTGCAAAGACAAATGAAACATATCACAAGGCTAATAAGGATCAAATAGAGCTTTCCTGAGGTCTGCATCATGTTTCATTCATTTGCAGAGCAATACCATGTGTAGACACCTAAAATTGACCCATTCCCAGATTAGGCTTTCATCTGTTATACTTCATTAATCAAATAATTCTTAATTATTTGATTAAGTCCATCTATTGATCACCATCAAATTTATCCTCCATATTAATTAAATAATTTGAATTATTTAATTAAATCAATTTATCCTCCATATTAATTAAATAATTCAACTTATTTAATTAAATCAATTTATTCCTTCATATTTAATTAAATAATTCTAATTATTTAATTAAATCAATTTCCCTCCACATTAATTAAATAAATTTAAATTATTTATGTAATTAAAGCTAATATTCTATTTCTTCAAAATAAATAAAATTCAATATTTATTTATTTATCCATGTGCATGAAATTAAATAATTTATTTATTTAATTTCCTATTATTCCCTCCCATCCATAATTCATTCTCAATCGATTTAGATAACTAATCAATCAAATTAGTTAACTAAATCAATCAATTTAGTTAACTAAACAATCAATTGAGTTCACTAAGCAATCAACTCAGTCAACTCTTCAATCAATTCTATTAACTCTCTTGATGCATGAGACCTGGAAGGGACAATTATCCCTCTCTCATTCGTGCACATCCTCTCAACCATTTCTATCCATTGATCTCTCTAATCGCTCTCCACCATTGAACTTCACTGTTGGAAGTCTATAAATTGAAACTCATTCTCCATTTCTCATCATCTCTAATCTTCATACACATCATGCTGCAAAAATCACTCTAAATCTTATCGTGCTCACATCACAAAGTTATGTTGTTTAATTGAACAATCCACAATAATCAAATAGCAAAGAGCAATCAATTGGAGTAGGGTGCACTTCAATAAGCTCAATCAGTGAAGTTATATTTGTTTATGCAAGGGGAGGTAAATTGTATTTGATTTCATTTAGATCTTTAGTTCATGTTTGAGTTGCAAGTTTCACCTATCACATTTTGGCACACCTGGTAGTCTAACTCTCAGCATTTGCATGTATGCATTATGATTTGTCCATCTAACATTGTTTTTGTCAAGTCTTGGTGCTCAAGTTTTACAGGTCACTTCCTACACCAAATCTGACCTCATGGTTGCATTTGGGAGGTCTCGCAAGTAAAAATGACATAAAATATCCCTAGTTTTTATTACTGATAATTTTTTGAATTTTTTTTATGTTTTCTGCCCCATAGATCATACTGTTAAGGGAAATTTGGTTAAACAATGAAAATGCAATAAACAACCTCAAATACCCATAACTCAATAGAATAGTGAAACTAAGAAGATTTAAATGAGATGAAGCAATGAATAACACAATGCAAACCTTCCTTAGATCGAATCTTCTATTGTTTTCCTATTAAAACCATCCTTGCTTGTATGAAGTAGGGCCCTCAGAGAGTGCACTCCTTTGTTGTGTTCAAGGATGTCGATAGTAAATGGTTGTAGTAATAAACGTGCAATGAAGATGAGCTCCAAAGCAAATGTGTGATCTCAAGCTAATGAATAGAAATGGGGGTGCCAAAGGTGTGCTGGTAGATTCCTGCAGAGTAACAATACAAATAGCCTGGATGAATAGAATGGAAGAATAAGGTTTCTTTTATAGACTTGGGAGGATGAAGATCAACGGTTGAGACGAAATGAGCCGATCAATGGTTGAGAATGGTTGAGGAATGTGCAACGAATAGGAAGAGGACACGTGTCTTACTTCCATCATGTAACAAGGTAGTTAACAAAATTGATTGAAGAGTTAATAGAATGGATTGAGGAATTGACAGAATTGATTGATCAGTTACCCGAAAAGATTGAGGAGCTGACATAATTGACTGATTAGTTAACAATTTTGATTGAGGAGTTAACTAATTTTGATTAGAGGAGAAATAGGACATGTGGGTGAGGGAATATTAGCTAATTAAATATTTTAAATATTTAATTACATGTGCAACATGGTGAGGTGGAGAAGGTGAGGTGGATTGATGAGGTGGAAAAGGTGAGGTGGAATTATGAAATTAGGACTTGGGATAGAGGGATTTAGGATTAATTAAATAATGTAGGATTATTTAATTATGCGAGACATTAGAAGAATTTAGGGAATTTAATTAAATAAATTAATTTTATTTAATTTTAGACTTTAGAAGAAATAATTAAATATTTTGATATTTAATTAATTAAGAGGAATGCGAATCAAATAAATAAATTTGTTTATTTATTTATTGATAGAAGAATTGGGAGGGAATAAATATTAAGAATATTTATTTAGACTGAATCGTGTCATTTTTAGGCATATACATTTTGCCCCTCTTTGATGTAATGTAGTTTACTGCATTGCTTCAGAGAATAAAAAGTCTGATGGTGATACATGCCCCAGTTTGCCCCTGGTACAAGTTATAACGATAGGATGCCCCCTCGGGAGATTAGATGGGAAAAAGGTAGAAGGTGTGAGATGGACAATCTCATGAAGATGAAGGGTTTAGGTTAGGTTAGAAGAAAACAAGACGCGTTTCAGAGAAAAGAGAAGAAAACTGGAAGAAAAATGGGTGTGGGAAGTAGTCACAGTCACCACCTAGCCAAATTAGGGTTTTGCAAGCTATAAATAGGAGCTGGGTCCACAAGATAATTCATTTGCACACTTGTCTTATCTGAATTTGTCTTGGAGAGCTTAGAGCAACTTTGGAGCAGCATGGCAGCTAGAGAGGCAGACATTCCACGTGAGGAGCATCAATTCGAGTGCATTCATTGATTCAGTCAGCCAACAAAGGCAGGACCCCTGGTATGTATCCCAAAAAACTTCCCCTATGGTTGATTTAGGTAGCAATAAATGCTAGGAGAAAGTATAGGTAAACAGAGCGCTAAAATTGCAGAATGGTGCATATGCTGCGCGAAACAGTGCATATGTCGTTTTGCAATGCATATGTGAAATGAAACGGTGCATTTGCTATAGCTGTGCATGCATAGTTTTAGGTGGTGCATGCATTATTTTGCAGCGCATATATAGCATGTTGCGGTGCCTGCATGAAAGCTGCGCATACATATAATAGGATGGTGCATATAGTGATTGTTGCAGCGCCTTTGCCAGAAGTGGCACATAGGACAAGAAATGGTGCTTTTGTGAAAAAGCGGTGCATTTACCACCTATTGTGGCACATATGCCTTAGATAGGCAGATTACTTAGTGAAATTGACCTGATTGGTATCCTGTTTGACACATCAATTGATAAGCTATCCCTGAGATTGCAAGAATCTAGTCGAGAGATGTAGGTTGATGTTTTGATCAATTTGAAATGCTAAGTTAGTTGATATAGTTCTATAGATATGTTGAGTGTGGGACTTTGCAGCTTGAGGTTGATGCCTTGCTTTGCGTGCTTGCAGGAGGAGATACAGGATATGCTATAGTCAAGGGAGCAGTTCCCTATGCCCTTGTTGCAGAGATATATGCTGACCAAGATAGATAGAGAGGTGCTTGGTGCTATGGGACTGGATTATGTATGCTTCATGCCTAAGGTTCAGGCGAACCACGGATTGCTAACTGCTACAGTGGAGAGATTCCACAGTGAGGATGGGACTTTCTACCTCCCTACGGGCGAGATGACCATCACCTTGGAGGATGTCTACCAGATTCTACACTTGCCTATTGATGGCGAGCTAGTGGAGTATGACCCACAGAGAGGCATGGGACTCGCCAAGTGCAAGTGAGTATTTGATGACCCAGAGTTGGTAGGACAGGTCATCCTGTGGCAGGATATCTATGACTTTTACGACTACTTCCCTGGGATTGTGGCAGGACTGATCGGAGGCGTTGTGTGGCCCAATAGGAGATCACATGGATTCCCCGTTGGATGGGGTAGGATCATCGAGAGGATGGTGACAGAGGGCACCCAATATGCATGGGGTGTCTGTGTACTGGCTCACTTGTATCATGACATACACTAGGTAGTATACCACCGGAGCACGCGCCTTTTGGCCGATGTGTCACTATTACAGTTTTGGCTATGGGAGCACATAGCAATCATGAGACCGATGTGTGTGTTCACTAGACAGAGAGGGTAGCCATACAGCTATGGCTATGCAGGGGTGATTTCCCAGCATAGGCTGGGGAAGCTGGAATATTGGAGACATGCCTTGGATGGGGTAGATGTGGTCGTTTGGCAACCATATCTAGACTGCAAGCCATGGGATGATGAGGCAGATGAGCTTCCTTACTGCTGCTAGACGCGGTGGCTAATAGGATGGACAAGCTTCATCCTAGAGAGGTAGATAGTCAGTTGGGTACAGAGACAGTTCGACAGGAGGCAGGGCATGCCACAGGGGCAGGCTTACTTTGCACAGACACATGTGAAGAGGGTCAGATGGGGGCTGATGGCGTCCTATGAGGAGGCCCTAGCAGAGTTTCAGCAGACACCTTATGCCACCTAGGATATGAGGATGGAGATAGCAGATGCAGGGATGATGCAGGATTACGAGGATTGGATTACTGCATACCCCTTTCTAAGATATTCAGGGCCTGGGATGTTGGTGCCACAGATAGACAAGGTTGACTCAGATGAGGATGGCCAGGTTGGTCAGAGGAGGAGGGGGAGGAGTAGAGGAGGACGAGGAGGACAAGGAGGAGGTAGAGATGGGGGAGACGACAGAGATGATGGCGAGGATGGAGGTCAAGCTAGACAGAGGAGGAGAGTTGAGCAGGTAGTGCCATCACAGGTTGCACAACAAGTACCACAACAGGCACAGATGCCGCCACCCCAATAGGTGGCACAATAGTAGGGACCTTAGCCACATGGGTAGAGACAGGCAGAGGCAGCTCAGGGTCTAGCACAATTAGACGTACAAGAGAGGGCGATAGCTACCCTAAGGGGAGATATTAGATAGCTGAGGACATAGCTCAGGAGAGTCGATAGCCGGCGAGAGACAGACACAGAGGTGATTGTGGGACTAGCCAGTGAGAGAGATATGGCAAACGTATGGATACGAGTCATCCGTGTAGACCGGGATACCGCATTGGCAGCCCTAGGGACAAACGCAGTGACTAGTTTCTTGGTTAGGTAGGTGCAGCAGGCACAGGCACAGTTAGCACAGACACAAACATAGCTAGGATAGGTGCAGGGTGAGCTTGGTAGAGTGCAAGCTCAGGCTCAGTATTATTGGGGGTTGTATCATGGTGCTGTGCCGGTGAGCCAGAGGGCCTCTAGCTACAGGAGCTAGTCTGCAGCCTCCCAGAGAGCAGGTCCATCGAGGTCAGGAGCTTCTGTGATGGGTCCATAGTGATCAGGGGTTGGTAGAGGGGGAGACACTATTGGCAGTGGTGGTTCACAACAACAGGGGTAGACTTGTATCACACTTATATTTTTGAGACATGTATCATCATCCATTGGAATGTATTTTTGTATATGACTTTGATTCAAAGATAGATACTATGATATTCTATATTTGGACTCATTTTATGATGTGTATATGATGATGCATCTATGCGACTTGCTTTACATGTTATGAGTTTATGATTCTTTTTGATTATACGATGTGATGCATATGCAGACTTAGATGTTTTATCTGATGCTATATGAGATGTTATCTAGATGCAATGTGTGATATGATGCTATGTGATGTTTATATGAACTAATGCAATGTAAAATGATTTATCTGATGTGTTTGTGATGTACATGAATGCAAAATGATATCTATATTACTATGTAACTTTATGTGATGCTCTTAGCTATGTTTTTTTATTTTGGACACTATATGATGATGGGATATGGATGATCTAATGCACTCTATTTTGTATGCAACTGATTTAATCATGTAAATGACTATTTCATATGTGATGATATGCAACTAGATGTTATGTTTTTGTGTTGTCCAAATGTACTCTATCGACACAGAAATGACAGGATGATATATAGAAGATTAATAGGATAGAAGAATGACTCGATAGCAAGGTTCACAAGCTTCATTTTGTATTGTCACTCTGCATTGTTTGGATCTTTTATTGCATGGGATATGGATGTATGGATGTGTAAATGGATGTATAATGGAGGGATTTGATGGATCCTTTAATTTTTGACATCTTGACGGTGCAAGTATTTTGGAGTGCTTTATTTCATCATTGGGCAATTTTTTTGGTACTTTTTGCTGAAATGTTGTAAGTTAACACAAGTATCTAGGTATAATTGAACCAAGATGACCTGAGCGTTTCTTACATGGATTTTGATTTAGCAAGTTAATACAAGCATCTAGTCAAAATTGAATCTAGATGACCTGAGTACTTCTTGTGTATCAACAAACAAGGATTGCCCCCGTTCATATTAGACCTTTGGTGTCCTCGATGATCTTTTGCCGACCATGTCCTTAGACAAGGCTTCACATTACTAAAGATTAATCCACAAACAACAAACAAAGAAAAGAATCATGCCCCCATCATAGCATCTCTAGCTTTTAGCATCCTCGAGTAGCATAGGAAGGCATGATAGAAAAAATCAAGACTCTGTACTTTAACCATGTTTCCAATCCATAAAACATTCTTGCATTTAGATGTGTTTGTTTCTTGCCATAATTTGAGTAAAATCATTTAGAGGGCCTTGGGTATTTGCTTTGCTCTGGATAGGTTAAAATACCTTGTGTTGAAATTTTTTCTTGAAGCACGGGTTATGCTTGCACTTGCTTGTTTGGTGAGAAGATTTTACAATCCTTATTGGTGAGACGGACCCTAAGGGACTGACCTAGTGCCTTGGGGGCTCATTACTAAATGGCCTTGCCTACGTGATGACGTAGAGGCAACATAGTTTGGGGTAAATGCTAATGGACCATGGATGAACTAGAAGAAAGACGATAAGAAAGATGGCAAAAAATTGGACAAATGGGACTGTGGGAGCCTTGGGAGTGCATAGAAATATGGCCTTGCCTCCGTGACGATGCAAAGGCAATGTAGTTCATAGATTTGGACCATGGAAAACTAATGAGAGACACCATGCTAGGCTTACACGATGGATACGGTATGGGACAAAACCTTGGTTGACAAGGCCAACAAAGAGATAGAGTATCAAGCCATGATAGGGTACCGTCAGGAATTTATTATGGGACAGATATGGGTCAAATGGGACACAAGGAAGAATGGACTCAAGGTGATTGGTTTTCCAAAGATGGAGAAGGTGGTTTATCACAAGTAATGCCTGTTTACCAGGTTTTCACCACTTGCTTTTATTTGCACAAAAAGCTAGAAAGTATACATGATGCCTAATTTCTAGGTTTTCATCATGATACCTATCCAAGGCGCCTGTTTGCCAGGTTTTCACCAAAGGATGATTTGTTTTTGTACTTTTCTATTATTTTTTATTTTTTTTATTTTTTTGTATTTTCCTGCCCCCCCTTACAATGAGGTTCTCCTAGGTGTAGAACTTGCGAAGATGCATGTTGTTAATTGGGTCATCGAATAGCTCACCCTCTGATGTCGCCAACTGATATGCCTCTGATCCATATGCTGCTACAATTACATAAGGCCCAAGCCAGTTGGGTTCGAACTTGCCTTTCTTTTCTCTGTCTTGTTGGTTGCGAGGATTCTCCTTAAGAACGAGATCTCCAACTTTGAAGATTCTTGGGCGAACTCTATGGTTATAGCTTCTTGACATCATTTGTTGAAATGCTTTGAGATGATCAAAGGCTTTTTGTCACCTCTCTTCCAGTAACTCTAGTTCTTGTAACCTGGTGACTCTGTATTCTTCATCTGATATGAGGCCTTTTAACGACACCCTGAGATATGGTAATTCAACCTCAATGGGGAGGATAACTTCTGAGCCATAGACCAAGGCATAGGGTGTAGCACCTATGGGAGTGCGTATACTAGTTTTGTAGGCCCACAGAGTGGGATTGAGTTGAATATGCCAATCACGGCCAGCATCATTGACTGTCTTCTTGAGAAGTTTCAAGATGGTCTTGTTGGATGCTTTAGCTTGACCGTTACCTTGGGGGTAGTACGGAGTGGAGAAATGGTGTTGGATTTTGAAACATTCACAGAGTTCTTGGACATCCTAGTTTTTGAATGCTCTTCTGTTATCTGTGATAATGGATGAAGGAATTTTGTATCTGCAGATGAGGTAATTCAGGATGAATGAGGAGATTTCCTTACCTGTGATGGTGGTGAGGGGAACGGATTCAATCCACTTTGTAAAATACTTAGTGGCAGTTATGATGAATTTGTGGCTGTTGGATGAGGGTGAATGGATCTTTCCCACAAGGTCAAGTCCCCATTGGCAGAAGGGCCAAGGTGTCGTTAAAGGTCTCAACTCTTGAGCTAGTGTATGTATCAGGTTCCCATGTATTTGACACTACCTACACTTCTTGACAAACTGATATGAATCCATTTCCATGTTCAGCCAGTAATAACCCAAACACATGAGTTTCTTGGCTAAGGAAGGACCACTAGAGTGTGTTCCACAAATCCCTTCGTGTACATCTTGCAAAGCAGTTATGGATTCTTCTCATTCTAAACAATAGAGTAAAGTACCATCTAGACCACGTCGGTATAGGGTATCGGCAATGATGGTATAGTGAGAGGTTTGGCGTATAAAAGTTCATCATTGGTTAGAAGATAGGTCAAGCAGGAGGATTTTGTCCTTGAGGTAAGTGTAAATCTTACCATACCAAGGTGAATCGAATCCAACTAGAAGGCATATGGAATGGGTCTCAAGTAGATCATAAGCTGGTTCTCAGATAGTTTCCACTAAGAACTCGTACCGTGACTCTTTTTTAGGTATCTCGAGGAGAGAGGCAATGGTGGCCATGGCATCTGCTGCTTTGTTCTTGATCCTAGGTATCTATTCAAAAGAGATGATTACAAAGTGTTCTTTGAAGTCGTCGACCATCTATTTGTATGGGACAAGCTTTTCATCTTTGGTTTGATAATCATCATTGACTTGATTGATTATAAGTTGAGAATCACCATAGACATGTAGCTCTTGGATTTTCCACTCAATTGCCATCTTAAGACCAATTACTAAGGCTTCATTGGTGCAGGAGCACCTTGACAAATTGATACTTCCATAGGAGTTTGATTAAATTTTAATGGTTCAACATTGTAATGAGGTTAATCAAGTCACTATTAGGTGTTTAGGTCATTAGGATGTTCAAATATGCAAAATATTGCATACAATATAATGGTTGTCATGTCAAATTGAAAAAAATATGCAAACTTGGAAGTTGAAGGGTCATTTGGCTCTTAGTTTGTTCCAAGGAAGTTAGAAACTGAAAGGTCATGTTGTAATGCCTTTAAAAGGCCTTGTATCCATTTGTGAAGGTAGAGGGGAGAAGGTTGGAGAATGTGGGTTGTTACATTTTGATGTGATATCAATAAAAGATACCCTTGTTTCTGCATTTCTGAATGTTAAACTGTTGTTTCAGAGATTGGTACAGATTTGTATGGATTTTATATGACTAGAATGTGATATGAATGGAAAGAGTATTGAGTCTACTTTCCATTTGTTTTTGTTTCATCAAATTTCATTAAGATTTGAATAAGTTATGACATTTTTATTGAGGGTAGGTCTGCAGAGTTTAATTTTCTAAAAATGCAGTCTAAAAATATGCATGGTACGACCTGGTACAGCCTCACATTGATGCATATAATAGATGGATAGAAAGATATGTGTTTCTAGTTTACAATTATTTTTGTTTGGTATAATTTCATTAAGTTTTGTGAGATATATTACAATTTTGGTGAGGGCAGGTCTGAACGCTGCCTAGGGTTTGCAGTTTTGGGAAAAGAATCATAACCTTCTCCCCTACCATTGGATCTTCATGAAAATTGGAGGAAAAATATGTATTAATGTTCTCTTAAACCTAAACAAATCAATTGGATTAGTTATTTGATTTGTTAATGTTATTGAGGATAGTTTTTGTCCTCCTACCTCTGCATCATATTGGTATCAGAGATGAAGAGTTGAAACAATATGTTTGGTTGGTGACCATTATTTGTTTGCTAAGTTGTTTGGTTGTAGGTGCTTGGTCCATCTAACTACAGAAGAATGTTTTCTGAGGATGTGTGTGTGGGCAGACAAGAGAAGGTCTATCATGACCATTCTCCAATGGAGATTAGGCTGGATAAGGGTGCATAGAGAAACCACTGAGGAGAGAGTGGTAGGTACATCACTAGGATCTGCTATTGGGTGAGATGAATGGTTTGGTGAGTTGGTGTTGTGAAGCAGTAGAGAGATGGATACCTGATTGAAGAAGCACTTGATGTTTCAGCCTGAAGAGTACTCCACTAATGGGAGTAGAGGGAGCCTGAAGATGCTCTAAGATGATGGTAGTTCAGATTTTGTTGGTTGGTTGGTCACCTTTCTATTTGTGTGAAGATTGAAACCTAAAGCTAAAGATGAAGACACAGACAGAGATGCAGAAAAAGAGTTTTGTTTTGTAGATACATTTCCAAGGGACTTAGAAATCTTTGTTGGTTGGTTGTATGGTGCACGAGCACCTTGACAAATTGATACTTCCACAGGAGTTTGATTAAATTTTAATGGTTCAACATTGTAATGAGGTTAATCAAGTCACTATTAGGTGTTTAGGTCATTAGGATGTTCAAATATGCAAAATATTGCATACAATGTAAAGGTTGTCATGTAAAATTGAAAAAAAGATGCAAACTTGGAAGTTGAAGGGTCATTTGGCTCTTAGTTTGTTCCAAGGAAGTTAGAAACTGAAAGGTCATGTTGTAATGCCTTTAAAAGGCCTTGTATCCATTTGTGAAGGCAGAGGGCAGAAGGTTGGAGAATGTGGGTTGTTACATTTTGATGTGATATCAATAAAAGATACCCTTGTTTCTACATTTCTGAATGTTAAACTATTGTTTCAGATATTGGTATGGATTTGTATAGATTTTATATGACTAGAATGTGGTATGAATGGAAAGATTATTGAGTCTACTTTCCATTTGTTTTTGTTGCATCAAATTTTATTAAGATTTGAATAAGTTATGGCATTTTTATTGAGGGTAGGTCTGTAGAGTTTAATTTTCTAAAAATGCAGTCTAAAAATATGCATGGTACGGCCTGGTACAACCTCACATTGATGCATATAATAGATGGATGGAAAGATATGTGTTTCTAGTTTACAATTATTTTGGTTTGGTATAATTTCATTAAGTTTTGTGAGATATATTGCAATTTTGGTGAGGGCAGGTCTGAACGCTGCCTAGGGCTTGCAGTTTTGGGAAAAGAATCATAACCTTCTCCCCTACCATTGGATCTTCATGAAAATTGGAGAAAAAATATGTATTAATGTTCTCTTAAACCTGAACAAAGCAATTGGATTAGTTCTTGGATTTGTTAATGTTATTGAGGATAGTTTTGGTCCTCCTACCTCTGCATCATTCATACTCTGCTATGTTATTGGTGCATGGGAATAACAAATAGTAAGACTTTGGAATTGTGTCACCATGGGGAGTCATGAACAAGATTCCTGCCCCCAATCCATGATTTGCGTAGGACCCATCAAAGTAGAGTTTCTAGGAATATGTTGATATGTTGAATAGGGATTCATCTAGAAACTCAAAATGCATTGGTGTGGTGTTCTGTAATGGTGCATCCGCTAGTTGATCATCAATGATCTGTCCGTTGATAGATTTTCTGTCTACATACTTAATGTCGTATTCTCTTAAGAGAATTACCCATTTAGCTAGGCGACACATGAGAGTTGCTTTGTTTAGTAGGTACTTCAGTGGATCTATTTTTGCAATGAGTTTAACTGGATGTGCAATCATATAATGTCAGAGTTTTTGTGAAGAAAAAACTAACACATGACATGATCTTTCTATCTGTGAGTATTGCAATTCATAGCTCACGAATGTTCGACTGATGTAGTAGACAACTCTTTCTTTATTCTCATAATCTTGTTGTGCCAGAAGAGCCCCAAGAACTGTAGGTATAGCAGATATGTAGAGTATCAGTGGTTTCCCTTGGATAAGAGGCATGAGAATGGGCAGATTTGTAAGATATTCTTTTAGTTTGTTGAATGCCTCTTTGCACCTTTCATCCCATCTGAATGGAATGTTCTTATGTAGGAGATGACTGAATGGTTGGCACTTGTCTGCTAGCTAGGATATGAATCTATGGATTGCTTGTAGCTTGCCCTATAGCGATCTTAACTAAGTAAGAGTCTTAGGTGGTGGCATGTCCATAATAGCCTTGACCTTGGCGGGGGTCCACCTCTATTCCATTTGCTGACACGATGAAGCCTAGTAGCTTGCCTGCAGTGACTCTGAACACACATTTCTTTGGGTTCAACTTGACTTTGAGTTGGTCTAATCTCTGAAAGACTTTCTCTAACACATCCAGGTGTGATTCTCTTGTGAGCAACTTTGTTAGGATATCATCGACATAGTCCTCCATTGTTACATGCATCATATCATGGAATATAGTCATCATAGCATGTTGATGTGGCTCCTGCATTTTTTAGCCCGAATGGCATGACATTCCAACAGAAAATGCCCCATGGACAAGTAAAAGCTGTCTTGTGTTGGTCTTCTGGTGCTATTTAGATTTGATTATATCCTGAGAAACCATCCATGAGAGATAACATGGTGTGCCATGTTGTTAAGTCAACTATGATATCGATATTTGGCAACGGAAAATCATCCTTGCGGCAGGCTTTGTTTAGATCTCTAAAATCATTGCATAGTCTAACTTGGCCATCAGGTTTGGACACTGGTACAATGTTGGATATCCATTCCGGATAGTCTATAGCTCTGATGAACCCTACATCCAGTAATTTCTTGAGTTCTTTTTTGACCAATAGTGCTATGTGTGGATGCATCTTTCTAAGCTTCTACTTCACTGGTTTTACTCCTGGGTCTAATGGAAGATGGTGTAGAATCAAGTTTTGGTCTAGACCTGGCATGTCTGCATATGACCAAGCGAAGTGGCCCCTCTTTTTCTTGAAGAATGGTACAAACCTGGTCTTTTCTGATGGAGTAAGGGATTTAGCAAAGTGAATGATCTTAGGTTGTTCCTCTGTACCTATATTAATAGGCTCTATCAGTTCCACAACAATTTGGGACTTCTCCTAGTGCATGTCTGTGGGGAGAGTGTCAAGCCTTCCATCGTCAGGTGCCATAGTTGGGTTTTCACCTTTGGATGCATTCTTTCTTTTTACTATTTTAGGATTTGACACTACCGCAAAATGGTTTTCACTGTCAGATCCAGTTTTTATCTTGATATTTTTGTGACTGGAAGGCTTGGCACCCTCTTTGAAGTAAGCCATGGTATTAATTTCAATAGAGAAACTAGATTTATGATCTCCTTTGGGTAGGTGGTCCCTAAGTTCCATATAGTCAATATAAGCATCATCGTTTTGGAACATATCTAGTTAGGGAGTTCCTTGCAAATCCTAGTCAATAAGCTTAGGATGCACAAGGGGGAGGGAGTTGGGGGAGGGACCTGATTCATTGATAGGTTGAATGGATATGCTAGGAGTATAGGTAGGGGTGGTGTTCAGGATGGTACTTTCCTGCAAGTTGTTTATTGTGATGGAACCCAAACTTTCCTCGAAAGTTGTATTCTCATAGATAGGCAAATCAAACACTATTGGTCTATACAGTAGAATTTATCCCTCACAGTAGGGGCTAAAGATTTGGATGGTATCGACCTCTTTGTCATCATGGGAATGCTCTGTTAGCTCATCCCACTCATATTCATTGGAATCTATGTCGCTATCCTCTTGAAGTGTATGGGTTATTTCCACAAGACAAGCATTTTCTTTTGCTTTTCCTTTGTATCCTAGACCATTTGTATTTCTAGCCAGTGAGGATGAAGAAGGTTGAATAGGTTCTATGATTCCTTCTTTTTTGAGGTCAATGGGGCCTTGTCCTTCATAACCCATTCTTTGTAGGATAGTTTCACCTCGCCCATAGAGTTCTATTGGGAGCCTAGGCAGTTCTTGTGATGTGCTCTCTTCTTCATTATAAAGCCACTGTAGGATATCTCTTTCCTCTGTTTCATTAGATAAGGTCCCCCATTTTACAAAGCAAGTTACAGGAGCTATAGGAGGAGCAGAAGGCTTTGGAAAATGTTTGGGTCGGCCAAAAGATTAAAAAGACAAAGGCATCTTGGCTAAATTGAGGCTATGTTCTATGGAGTATTCTCACACTCCACTTTCTTTTATGGTAATTTTCTGCTCTTTGGGCCTTGATGAGGATGCTTTGGCGGTATGATCATGCTGTGGGATAGGGGATATAGATGCTCTGTTGTTTGGTATGATGTAATCAGGTTTGGCAAGGAAGGAGTTGCAATGCTAATAGGGGTCAGGCTCGCCTTGGATGGTGACTTGTTTGCCATTGTGCAGGAATTTTATGCATTGGTGATAGGTCGAGGGTACTACTTTCATGGTGTGAATCCATGGTCTCCCTAAAAGAATATTATAAGTGAGCTCCCTATCAAGGACTTGGCACACAACATCTTTTATTATTGGTCCCACTTGTATGGGTAGGACTACTATTCCCTTTGTAGTTCGCTCTTCTTCATCATATGCTTTGATAGTAATCGTCTTCCTTGGATCAACTACCTATTCAGAGAACCCCAATGCAAGGACTAGCTTTAATGTACAAATATTTAAACCAGCCCCCCCATCAATGAGAACCCTCTTGATGTGGTGCTTGTGGATGAAGGTGACAATATGTAGAGGGGTGTTATGAGGTTGAGACACAGAGAGGTCATCTTGCTCGGTAAATGAAATGGAACTTGAGGAGGTCAGATTACCTACCATGGCCTGAAACTTCTCTTGGGCCAAGTTAGTGGGGATAGTGGTTTCCACTAAGGCTTTTTCGAGGATCTCTTTATGGGAAGGAGATAGATGCAACAACTCCAAGATAGAAATGTGGGATAGAGTTTTCTGTAATTGGTCTATGACATTATATTGGCGGAAGTTGGATTGAGAAGGTGACGACCTTGGAGGGGCGGTATTGAGTGTGACTTTACCACTGCAGGTAATGATACTACAACCAGTTCTGTTAGGTCCTGATTGTTGGTTGGGCGTGATGACATTGATTTGTGAGACATGCTCAGAAATGCAATTTATGGTATAGTCAAATGGCACACTTGCATAGTTGGCATTACTATTCCCACTATTTTGATTTGGCCTGTTGCGATTGTTGTTGTTGTTGTCGTTGTTAGTATTGCCGTTGTTGTTATTATTGTTGTATGGCCTACTGTAATTTAGAAGTGGATCCCTGTAAGCCACATGTGTCTCATTAGAGGTATGTTGTTGGGTTCCTCCTTGATTTTGATCAAGCACATCTTGGATAACATTTTTGAGATGGATACAATTATTGGTTGTATGCCCCCTTCCTCTATGATATTCACAATAGTCTATGTCCTTCCAAAAGGGAGGTTTGACTATAGGCTCATAATCACTTGTTGGTGGTAGAGAAATTTCATTGTTAGCTAATAACTTTCTTAATGCGGATACTTGGGACTCACCCAGCAGTGTGAACTTTCACCTTGGATTTGTGCTGAACCACAGTCTTGGCTCCCGAGAGAATGGTTTGTTGGGTGTAACATTGTTCGCTTCTCCTTTGAGAGTGAATATGGGTTGTTGCTTGGGAGCTGCCACCTTGGCATCTACTACCCCATCGTTGACAACATTCTTATTCTTGGTCCAAAACTTTGATTTATCTATCATGTAGTTGGAGGTAGGTGTGTCCTTGTATAGCTTGATTGCCCCTTGGTGATCATAGCTTTTTCGATGAACAATCCCATTTCAATGACTTTTGAGAATGATGTAGGGGATTGTATTTGTATTTGATAGCTAAGATCGGTATTGAGGTTATGGACAAACATCTCCAATAGCTGATTCTCAGGTATATCATAAGAACACTTACTTGCTAGTTGTCTCCATCATTGTAGGAAGGTGGCGAATGACTCACCACTCTTTTGTTTGGTGTTGCATAGATCTAGCATAGATACTTCATGTACGATATTGTAAGTGAAGTGTGTGATAAATTTGTTGACTAGTTCATCAAAAGTTTTGATTCCTGGTGGAAGCTGTGAGAACCACTCCATAGCTTGGCCACCTAGAGACCTAGGGAATAGTCTCATTAAGTAAGTCTCATTGTGAGCTACTTCTAAACATGCTGCATTGAATTCCCTAATATGGTCACTAGGGTCCCCTTTCCCTTTGTATTTGTCAAACTTAGGAACTTCGAATCGATAGGGAAATGGTTTTATGATCAAACTTTTATCAAAGGGGTACGGTCCAATATCTTCCAAGGAGTAGTTTTTAGTGTTTGTACCCATCTTGAGGTCTGACATTTGTTGCGTTAGACTCTCGAGTTGTTTCCTCGTGTCTTCCATAGGAGTATTTTGGTCCATGGTTCTCTTTCCTTTGTCATTTGCATTTGGGTCTATGGCTTTCTTTCCCTTTTCGTGATCATTTTCCATGAAATACTTATGAGGGTCTTCATGGAGCACCTTCTCTATTAGGCGTTAGAATTTTTGATTTTGGATGTTTTCTTGATAATCTTCGTAAGAGATTTCTTCATCACTATCATGAGGTGTGACGATGTGGTTGGATGAGCTAGCCATTTCAAGTTGCTTTTTGTATCGAGATATAGTAAGAACCATGCAAGGTGACGTGGGATGAAGTGGACTAGGACTAGAAATTTTGGCAAGGTGCTGACGGAGACTGTTGTGGATAGGATACCTAGGACAAGATTTGGATAAAAGACTTTCTTGCTCAATGATTTCAAATAAGACTGGCTGATACAAGATGGTAGCCACTATAAGGATACTCGATACTAGTCTTACAGTGTAGGGACTAGTCATGTAACAAGCCACTAGAAAAGTTCTATGACCTACTAGGTTTACTTGAATTCACAATGACATGAAAGAAAGGACCTACGCTGATCTGATATGGGATATTCTGACTTTGGGACTAGAAAGACCTGATAGAAGGTGGATGGGATGATTGATGAAAGAGAGACTTTTTGGACGAAATGGATGAAAATTGACTGCAAGGTAGAACCTAATCTTTGATCTTGGAGCTAATCTGAAATGGGTACTCAGAACTGGTAAAATTTTTCTCTCAAAAATTGTGCAAGTGCTCTCTATCATGTATGCACTGAAATAGATGCACAGCAGAAATTGACAAATGCACAGCAAGTCGAGATATATGCATCGTACTGGAAAAAGGTGTATGTGCAGCAACAGACAGCAAAAGTGCAGGAAGTCTAAACAAATGCATCACAACTTGGCACAAATGCACAGGAACAGAGGACGGATGCACCGCTCTAGCTTTCTTCAGTGTTTTTGCAATTTTTGGAATTTTTTTTATGTTTTTGGTACTTTGGTTGCAAAAAAAAGGTCTTCTTGATTTGATTTTCTGAATTAATGGCAAGAAAACACAGCAAACACAAAGAATTTTTATGATTTTTTAACTTTTTTAGTGATTTTTCTGACTCTTTATGGACTAAAAGAAAAGTACACCCTAAGCTGGATAGGACAATATCCGTTGAATCCTCTAGCTATGCAAATTCCAAGCATGTACCTTCAGGATCTGGTAGCATCAGCTCCCCTCCACGGCACTCACTTCTCATGCATACTAGATTCAGGTTTCCTTAGGCTCGTACCCCCACCGAACCATAGGATTGTCTCTGCTACCTCTACTAAGAATCACATGAATCAAGGCCGCTTGAAGGGCTCCACCCTTTGCATCAACAAATAGGGGTTTTTGGTATACTATACAATTGGTTTGTAGTCAAGGCAACTGTTCGAGTGGTTACACATGTGGCAGCACTACTCTCTATTATGGAGTCTCCCAGCCTTAAAGGGTTGCACCTTAGAGGGTTTTGGGGGAGGTTGGCTGTCGGTGTAACACAACAGCACTTGTTGCAGGAGCTTTTCACCTCAAGCACATTTATTTTAAGTGGATTGGTAGGGTTTGGCATCTAGCCTGTTTCCACTTAGGGTCATTCCCACTTGGATAGGCATGCATCCAAGGGCAGGCCCCTCTAAAGGTTAAACAAATGGAATAACAAGTCTGGCATTCTGGTCACCCAGTAAAGGGGAGAGCATAAGCCTGTGTTATTCGATAAGCATGGAAGATACTGATTAATCTAACCTAGTTAAAAGTAGAAAAACTAAATGGGCTAATCTACTTGGGCAAGCACATAACTTTGAATTGATTTAGCAAGATAGCAATGGTTCAGTTTTTAACCTAGAAAGCAATGGTGAGTTCAGTTTTAATCCATGTAGCATGAATTGTTAACCTTGAAATGTTGGTCAATTGAGATAGCAGTGGTTCAGTTTTAACCCAAATATCAGTGATGAGTTCAATTTTATACCATGATAGCACGAGTTGTTAACTTTGAAATGTTGGTCAATCGAGATAGCAGTGGTTCAGTTTTAACCCAGAAAGCAATGATGAGTTCAGTTTTATACCAAATAGCAATAACTTTGAAAAGATAATAATGTTGCAATGCAAGATAGCAATGATCCAGTTACTTCTTTCCTAATTAAAAACTATGTGAGAGTTTGCATGAGTATCTGTTTTACTATCCCTTTAGAAAGTGAAGTGTAAGCTATCAAAAATGCAACTATATGAAACTAAACCCAAACCTATCCTACAAAATAGCTCCAGAGAATACCTACAAAGATGTCAGCATTAGCAAAATCTTCTTAGAAAAACCCTAAAATCTCAACCTACTACAGAAGCACCACTTTAGTGACTAAACGCACATAAATAGTCAACAAAAGCACTGTAACACATATGCGCCGTAACAGAGGTTAAAAGCGCAGAAAGAAAGAGCATATGCGTAGGAAGAATATATGCATTATAACAAAGTTTAAAAGCGCAGTAAGAAAGAACATATCCGTAGAAATAACATATGCACTAGAACAGAGGACAGAAGCACCGTGAAATTGTTCAAATACACCAGATTAGCCTATGCAATGCCTGTACGAAACTTGTCTTCAAAAAAGCTTATATTTTGATTAAATAAAGGGGCAAGGCCCCACGGTGGGCACCAAAAATGTTAAGGGAAATTTGGTTAAATAATGAATATGCGATAAACAACCTCAAATGCCCATAACTCAATAGAATAGTGAAACTAAGAAGATTTAAATGAGATGAAGCAATGAATAACATAATGCAAACCTTCCTTAGATCGAAGCTTCTATTATTTGCCTATTAAAACCAACCTTGCTTGTATGAAGTATGGCCCTTAGAGAGTGCACTCCTTTGCTATGTTCAAGGATGTCGATAGTAAATGGCTGTAGTAATAAATGTGCAATGAAGATGAGTTCCAAAGCAAATGTGTGATCTCAAGCTAATGAATAGAAATGGGGGTGCCAAAGGCGCGCTGGTAGATTCTTGCAGAGTAACAATACAAATAGCCTGGATGAATAGAATGGAAGAATAAGGTTTCTTTTATAGACTTGGGAGGATGAAGATCAATGGTTGAGACGAAATGAGCCGATCAATGGTTGAGAATGGTTGAGGAATGTGCAACGAATAGGAAGAGGACAAGTGTCTTACTTCCATCATGTAACAGGGTAGTTAACAAAATTGATTGAAGAGTTAATAGAATGGATTGAGGAATTGACAGAATTGATTGATCAGTTACCTGAATAGATTAAGGAGCTGACATAATTGACTGATTAGTTAACAGTTTTGATTGAGGAGTTAACTAATTTTGATTAGAGGAGAAATAGGACATGTGGGTGAGAGAATATTAGCTAATTAAATATTTTAAATATTTAATTACATGTGCAACATGGTGAGGTGGAGAAGGTGAGGTGGATTGATGAGGTGGAAAAGGTGAGGTGGAATTATGAAATTAGGACTTGGGATAGAGGGATTTAGGATTAATTAAATAATGTAGGATTATTTAATTGTGTGAGACATTAGAAGAATTTAGGGAATTTAATTAAATAAATTGATTTTATTTAATTTTAGACTTTAGAAGAAATAATTAAATATTTTGATATTTAATTAATTAAGAGGAATGCGAATCAAATAAATAAATTTTTTTATTTATTTATTGATAGAAGAATTGGGAGGGAATAAATATTAAGAATATTTATTTAGACTGAATCGTGTCATTTTTAGGCATATACACATACCATATGGATCCTAACGACTGCCTACTTAGGCAGGCCATAGGTTGACGTTTGCAAGGTGTAAAAATTAAAAAAAATTATCATAAGCTTATTAGCATGCTTTATCTTCTTGAATATTTTTTTCAAAATAAAAACATATGAAGCTGTTGATAATTTAAAAAACAAAAATTTTGTTTTGGTAGGGCCCCTCAAGCTGGTCCCCTCCCTCAAACTCTCTCACACACTCCTCCCAGTCCCCACTCACTCCTCAAACTCCCCTGCCACCCCCATCCTTGCCTCCACCCAACCCTCCCCTTCTCCTGCTACCCCTCCTCACCTACCCCCCTTTGCTCACCCTTCCCTCACACCTACACCCTGTTTCTCCTACCAGCTTCTCCCCTCCATCCCCCCACCAATCTCTCTCCTCCAACCCACTGCCTAACTACCACCATAGCTCCCGACACTTCTGCCCAACTCCTTTCTACCATATGCACACAACTCTACCTCCCTTCTCACCCCAGCGCTATTCAGCCCATCCTATACAATGCACAACCAAAAATAAAATAAAATAAAATAATAACAAACATCAAAAACAAACAAAACAACAAAAAAACATAACCCTAAAACATAATTTTTAATTTTTAATGTTTTTTCAAGCATTCAGCCCCTGGTCACATGGTTGACCACGGGCCTTAAACCCCCTTAACTTCTAACATTAACTACCAACCTTAAACTGTCAATGTGACCACAAATTTTGCAAACCTCTAGTTGTTAATTGACTGCCATGTTTGACCTAACTTGCTTTTACCTGTCCAAATAGGCTATTTTTTTGCATAACTTTTTGCAAGTATATCAAATTTTCATGAAACTGGAACTATTGGAAGCTGGTTCACCTAGCTTTGTAGCGGTATAGTTATCTTTAGCCCATCTGATCAAATTTATCAAGTATTATCAATCAAACCTCCCCTTTGTTTGGAATCCTTAAATCACTATAACTTTTGCGTTTCTTTACCAATTTCACCGAATTTTTTTGAAACAACATAGAATTTTACATAGAACCTGATCATAGCATCCAAATTTTTGTATATGTTCATCTTTATCACATTTTTCCTAATTACTCATGTTTCACCTAACAAGTTGGCTTGCAAGTTTCTTTGTGCTTTTTTATTTTGGTGGAATCTAGGAGGACATCAAGAGATGCACAACATCTGTATCCATATCAGATCTGAAGCTAAAATTTCTAGGTGCACTCAACACAACTTCTATCTTTTCATTTAATAAAAAACCTTTTTACAATCACATTTCAATTTGGGCTTAAAATGAACCATTGTTTGCAATCACACTTTGACATTGGGCTTAAAATAAACTTGTGTCTTCATTCTCACATTTGGATTTGGGTATTAAAACAAATTTGTGCTTGAATTGCTTGGTGGGTTTGAGTGTGATTCAGGGTGTGTATGATCTTCTCATGTACTTCATGTGATCTTGAGAATCAAAAACATCCCTTTAATCCATTCATATTCACACACACATTTCAATTTCTTAGGGTCAATTAACATTTGTGAGTGTGAGTCAAGTGTGTGAGATCAAAATCACCCACTTGATTTGCTTTTGTCACCCTTTTTAGAAGGCCTACTTGGAGACACACCACTCCAAGGGATGACCTCAACTCTTGTGTTTCGATAGAGTATAAATAGTGAGGAGTGAATCAAAAGACACACCTTTTGGAAGTTGAAATCTTGTCATTAAGGATAAGCCCCCAAGAACTTTATACCTTGGGGAAGTGAACGTGAAGGGTGGGTTACCCTCTTCTCCTAGTTGTGTGGCATTATATCTCTTTCATTTCATAGAATTGGGCCCCACGTACCTTGTGTATATTGGGGACATCCCTAAACCACTTGTGTATCCTAGACTAAGACCTATTGGCCATACCCACTTGATTAATATTAGACTTGTTGATGTCTCTTCAAGTGTCTTCATAATCATACCAATTAATCTTGAAATACAAACTTGATATTGTGTCTTGTCTGTGTTATTTATGCATGTACATGTGAAATCTTTTGTTTGCAAGTTGCCTAAGTCAAGCTATCAACAAACACTTTCCACATCATCCTAATTTTCCTTATCATCACTTTCATCC
The DNA here is from genome assembly GCA_027924645.1 of Cunninghamia lanceolata. Lineage (NCBI taxonomy): Eukaryota > Viridiplantae > Streptophyta > Pinopsida > Cupressales > Cupressaceae > Cunninghamia > Cunninghamia lanceolata. The sequence goes on along the minus strand of BSBN01000165.1, from coordinate 1,927,469 downwards.
TAATCCAAATCCTAATCATCCAATTCAATCTAACTTCTTCTAATTCTCACCACAATCTAATCCCATTCTTGAACCCCATCTAATCCATCACTTGTGAAAATGGTTCTGATCATTAACAAACCTAGGTCAAATCCAAAGCCTAAAATCACAATTCAAGGAGGGCCTCCTTATAGCTCCAATTATCATGAGAACCTTGTAGTTTATGATGCATATCTTGAGGAACAAGCTGAAATACAAAGACTCAAACATATGTATCAACCCATTCCACCAATAGAAAACATGAACCTAGAGCAAGATCGTTACAATATTCAAAAAATGTTTATTGAAATTAGGTGGTAATATGGAAAGAAACAAGTCACTACCCCACAACAATAGGTCCACAATCCCAACAACACCCACAATCCCAACAACAACACCAACAATCCAAACAACAACACCAACAATTCCAACAACAACAAGTCTAGACCAACAATTCATACAATAACCACCAACTCAATACCAACAACCACCCAACTAATCTCAACAACCCCCAAACCAATATCAACAACCACCAACTCAATACCAACAACCACCAACTCAATACCAACAACCACAACCTTCCTATAACACATCATCCACTATACCATCACCCATACAACACCAACAAATTCCCACTCAATCTTATGTGTCATTCCCCTTAACTTCATACCAACCAAGCACACATCACGTTACCCCTACATCAACCTATCCCACTTCTTCCATAGTTAACCCCTAACTATATAAATCCATACCTCAAGCACATCTAACCCAACCTAATCCAACCACACATCACAATACCCCTACATCAACCTATCCCATTTCTTCCAATGTTAACCACTATCTATATCAATCCATACCTTAAGAACATCCAACTCCTTATCTTAACATTTCACCTCCTCACCAAATCCATTCGCAACGATATCAAGTTCCTTGACAACAAGAACACATAAGTCCAAGTTACCCTTTGCACCAAAATCAAGTGTCCTTAAGCCCTTTTAGTACCTTTGATAAAGGGAACAACACTCTAGCTTATGCATCCTATGGGTACCCTACCTCATCATCTAATCAAATACCAATACAAGAGCCTCCTAGTCCTATCCTACCACCAACATGTAGTCCCTATCATAGTCTATTGGTCCATGAACCTTCTATTCCATCAAGATCTTCATTACCTTCTCCCCCATGTTCCTCCACTCTTTTACCAAAGGATCCCTCAGAGATAACCCCACGATAATTGATCCAAACAACATTTCTTGAGCTACCCCTGATAAAACCATCCATTTCCAATACTAATTCATTTAACCTCATTATCCCTATAGCTAGCCCAATAACTAACCCATCCAATCCCATTATCCCTCCATCTAATCCTAAGCCTACAACACTTTCCACCTCTATTATCCCTCCTCCTAATCCTCATCTTAAGCCTACAACACCATCCACCATTATTCACCATCCATTATATTGTCCATCTACCCATATACTCATGAAGGATGTGATCCAATGGCTATTAGCAAGGAATCAACCATCTCCATGTCATCAAACACCTATCCAAGAGCCTATCAAAGAGACTTCAAACAACATGTCTAGTCCTCCAAATACATCATATAGTCTACAACTTGTAAATCATACTAAAGAGCCTCTCACCATGAGTCCAAGTCTAGATCCATTGTACTTTCATGGTGTTAACCACCAAGAGCCTATCAAGCCTACCTAAGAGTCTCTCACTTCCACTTCCATTCAAGAAAATCAAGAGCTATGTCAAGCATATAATCTAGAGCATGTGGAAACATCAACCCTTTATCTAAATCAAGATCAAATCACCTCCATCCAATCCATCCATAATCTATATATTTCATATGATCAAGATAATATCCATGATCAAGTTCCTAACCATGAGCAAGTGAATGAAGTTCAACCCATCCATAACCTTTATATTTTCCATGATCAAGATATTATCCATGATCATGAGCCTACCCATGAGAAAATTGTTCCTATCCATAATCCCACACCTATCCATGAGCAAGATATACAAACTACTCCTATCCATCCTCCACCTAGTCCTATCTATGATCCAACAACACCCACTTCTATTGATGAGACACTTTGCTTCCAAGTAAACATAGATGATTAAACAAATAGCATGGATCTTAATGAACATAATGATAATCAAGATCCAAATAATCCTTCATTACCCACTATTGACGATATTTCACATCCACCAATAAATACCCTTGGTCTTACCACCTTCATCCATGAATGTCCCTCCTTAGGAGAGCAACAACCATTATCTACCACCTCACCTTCCCCATCAAATAATGAGCTCACATCTAGTGTCCAAAACACCCATAATCCCATTTTCCACCACATACTCCAAAAAATGAACTATCAATGTAAAGGCTTAGGCCTTCATAAACAAGGTATTTTGGAACCCATCCATGTCAAAGTACCTCCACAATCATATGGCCTTGGTTATATTCCCCAAGAAAAGCAATTCAAGATGTTGGTATTGTCTCCATGCCTTCTAAATCCACTCCTTTCCATCATAAACCACATCATATCCCCAAAAAATGTGTTTCCATCTCTCACCCATCATCCTACAAATCCCAAAAGCATGCGACCATACACCTTCCTCCATCTGCTTTGCCTCCATTGCTTCCAACTCCTAATATTAGTCCATCCACTTTGCCTCCATTACTTCCAACTCCTAATATCCCTCCATCTACTCTACCTCCACTTATCCCAACGCCTAATATCCCTATCATCAAATCCCCTTGTCCATTTATCCACAAATACATTTTTAATCCCTCCATCCATAAATCCCCTCAAATTCTAAATCATGATCAACAAATGCACACATCGACCAAACATGAAGCTTCCACCAAATCCATGGGATTCACAATTAAAATTTGGATGCCTCTACCCATAAAGAAAAAACTCCTAAAAATACTTATGCCTTAGGGCATCAAAGCAAAGAGTTCAAGCAAAATCTATCCAAAAGGCTACCCAAGCTCATATTTTCACAAGAAAATTCTAAAAATAAAATGGTTTGGGTCCCTAAGAAAAAAGAGATCAAGTCAAATGAAGCATCCACATCCCAAATATCCCAAAAATCTCACTTCATCCAAAAATCTCAAGTTCCTTCATCCCAAAAATCCCAAATTCCTTCATCCCATAAATCCCAATGCAAAAAGCATAAAAATCCTAAATCTATGTGGGTACCTAAATTCCTACATCGACCATCCCCTCCGAAAATGCATCCATTACTTCCTACACCTCCTTCTAATCAAAAGCTTCCATGTTTATCATGGTGTGTGCAACCCTTGGTCTTGGTTCCTTTCTATTCCACAACATTTCCACATACCTCAATTACCCCATTTAAATCCATTATCCTACATATTTCACCCATCATATCCCTATGGTCCATGCTTTTACATAATCCTCTATCTCCCATCCATCCTTGTATAATCCTTCCATACATAATCCACATCATAATCCACTATCTGCCATCCATAATCTACTATCCTTCCATCCATAATCCACATCACAATCCGGTATCTCCCATACATCTTTGCATAATCCTTCCATACATAATCCACATTATAATCCATTATCCACCTACCCTGTCTCCCTCTCATGCAATCCCTTACCAAAATCTATGAGTAAAATGATGTTTGACATGGTCCATGTGTGTCATCCATCTTTAAATGGAACCATCACCTTTCTTGGAACTAAATGCTTGAGTCCTTCTTGTCCATATCCACCCTTTCCATCCAAGTATACAAAGCCAAAAATAAAAAATGAAAATGATGAAAAAATGAAAAAAATCAAAATAGTAAAGAGAAATCCTTTCTTCCAATGGTGAAAACCTGGTAAACAGGAGCCTTGGATAAGTATCATGATAAAAACCTAGTAAACAAGCGTCATGCATAGGTTAATTATCTATGTCTTACACTTGGGGGCATGTTGTCTCATCCAACTTATCATTTGCTTCCTATCTACCTCATCCTATCATATCCCATCTTACCATCTTTAGCCATTTATCCATCCATCCTCCCTTCCTCCTTTTGATCTTGATAAAGAAATAGGGGCAAAACGTTGAAAAATTCTTTAGAAAATCTCTTGATATACCTCATCCTTTCAAACCAATCCAGTCATCCTCTCATCCTCTCCTCCTAAGTTTTGTCATGTCAAATCCTACACATCCTACCTAGAATTGGGCATGTTATTCCTATGCAACATTGTCTTTGGAGATCACATCCTAGCTCACTTATGCAACATACATACATTCCATCCACTATTACCTATCTTTTTATCCATCCCTCTATCATGAAATTTCTATCCCACACACTATCGCCTACCCTTTTATACATCCAATTATTGTGTCTTCCATCCCATTTGTTATCACCCATCCTTTTGTCCACTTATCTAATCCTAGCTTCCTCCTTACATCTAGACCTAGTTTTCCCTTGTCATTGGTTTCTAGAAACAAGGCTATCCAAACTCCAATACAATGCCATCCCATAAAACAAAAATATCCAAAACAATCAAAAAATCTCAAAACTATCCAAAATCAATAAAAAAATATCAAAAATATCCAAACAATCAAAACATCTCTAAAATATCCAAAAATAATAAAAAAAAAATCCCAAAAATATCCAAAAATAATCAAAATGTCCCAAAAATACAAAGAAAAAACCTACAAAATCCAATCAATAAACCAAATGCAAGACATCCTTAAATCTGTACCAATCTAGTCAATCAATCTAGCCAAATCATCCAATCACATCCTTTAGTCTTGATCCTAATCATGTTGTAAACCAAATCAATTAATCATCATCAATCAACTATCAATGGGATATACCATTCCCACATCCTTGTGTTGATCTAGGGATATATCATTCCCCACAATGATAACACTATCATCATCATCATCAATCAATCATCATTGGGATATATCATTCCCACATCCTTGTGTTGAATTAGGGATATATCATTCCCCACAATAACAACACTATCATCAAATCCATCAATCCATCAATCATCAGTTTATAGCTTTATAGGGGCAATACCTTGTTTGTTTTTGAATCATTTGTGCATGCTTACTTGCTTGTTTGTGTGTGTCATCTTTTTTATCTTGCATTTGTATCAAATTCATATCTTTCTAGCTAATGTCTTGTGTATGGTGGAATAACCTTATGCATTATCCTTTGCATCTAAGGTCATAGCATACCTTCAGTGCATTAGGACTTTAATGCTCTAAGTATCCTTCCTCATATGTCTCTACAAGGTTGTATTATGATGGATGCACAAGACACATCGTCACTCTAGTCCTTAAACCTTGGTGCATAATGTCTAGTGCTATATCAAACTATAGGATTTCTCTACTCAAGTCATCATAACTACTCATAAATCCATCATTCTATTATCCATCCTTTTATCTTCTTCATTTTTCTTTATTTTGTTTTCCATCTATTATCTCCCTCTTTACTTCATATCCATTCATTTCGAGAGCATATTCGTAGTCTTCCAATTTGTCTGTCCTCTCGAGGGGGCATCATTCAAGCCATTAATTAATCTACTAAGCACTTCTTCTACCCGACTGGGGTATCATCATTTCAAATCCAATCATATGGCTCTTCTAAAGTAATATCTTCCTCTATCCAACATAGCACTATGTTTTAAACTTCTTTGAAATGATGTTACTTTGCAACACCATCTCCAAGAGGGGCAAAATGTAGACACCTAAAATTGACCCATTCCCAAATCAGGCTTTCATCTATCATACTTCATTAATTAAATAATTCTTAATTATTTGATTAAGTTTATCTATCGATCACCATCAAATTTATCCTCCATATTAATTAAATAATTCTAATTATTTAATTAAATCAATTTATCTTCAATATTAATTAAATAATTCTAATTATTTAATTAAATCAATTTATCTTCAATATTAATTAAATAATTCTAATTATTCAATTAAATCAATTTATCCTCCATATTAGTTAAATAATTCTTACTATTTAATTAAATCAATTTATCCTCCATATTAATTAAATAATTCTAATTATTTAATTAAATCAATTTATTCCTCCATATTTAATTAAATAAGTCTAATTATTTAATTAAATCAATTTATCCTCTATATTAATTAAATAATTCTAATTATTTAATTAAATCAATTTATTCTCCATATTAATTAAATAACTCTAATTATTTAATTAAATCAATTTATTCCTCCATATTTAATTAAATAATTTTGATTATTTAATAAAATCAATTTCCCTCCAAATATTAATTAAATAAATTTAAATTTTTATTTAATTAAAGCTAATATGAGAGTGCTTCTAGATTCAATTGTGTATGTTTTTGCATCAACGTTTCAGATCATGCTCAATGATCCATCATCAAGAAGAGGAGAGTTAAAGATTAGATTGGGAGACTTGAGCTTTTTAAAGGAATAGAGGGGAAGAAAGGAAAGGAATGAAAAATGGAGAGAGGAGGAGAGAAAATGAAAATAATAATAAAATGGAATGCAAACTCAGAGAGAGAAAGTGTAAAAAAGAGGAGATAGATATGAAAAAATAGAGTTAAAAACTGAGCAAAAGAGAACCATACACACAAACCACCGAATAAGAGCCCAAATTTTAAATTAATAATAATAATACAAGACAAAAATTATAAATATATCAATATACAAATAGAAGAACCTCTATATATATACATGGAAAAAGCACATAAAAATCTAAATAAGACAAGCCTATGCAAGAACAAATTAAGAGAAGACCAATATATACCTAAAAAATGGGATGATGAATATAGGTGTATATAATATATATATTCAAGAGAAAGCATATGAAAGTGATCTACAACATATGAAAAAGAAGAAAACAATAAAGCTAACAACACACATAGTGGCAAATTAAAGAAAAAAATATAATATAAATGTACACATATGCATCACGTAGAAAACAAAAATACACACCAAAAAAAGACTCAAACAAAACTGGAGGCCATAGCTCTCCTATGGGGGATTAAATTTGCCTTGACTCTAGGCATAAAAAATATTGTTGTTGAAGGGGATTCTAAAATTGTGATCGAAGCTGTCAAGGGAATTGTTAAATTTGGATGGCAGATGGAGGATATTGTGCAGGATATAAAAGCCCTCCTCTTAGACTTTGAAGGAAGGGAAGTGAGACATATATATAGGGAGGGAAACAAAACCGCCGACCTTTTAGCTAACTTTGGGATTAATACTAATCCCCTAAGTTGTTGGAAAAATATAGAGACATTATTGCTAGCATACAGAAGGGAGCGCTTCACTAATTCATCATGACTATAATAAATTTTTGTATTGCTTGGTGTTCTATTATTTCATTCTTCTCTCACCTTGAGGGGAGACGTGACCTTTATGATATCTTTGAGAGCCCCACCAATCGCTATGTGGTGACGTGGATGATGAAGACCCATGTGGATTTAAACAAACTCAATAATAAGCAAGACTAGAGTCTTAATAGATTTGGAAAGTCTTTTCGGCCACCCTCTGGTGTGCTGGCTATGAAAGGCTCACACGAGTGAACCTCTGAAGGCAATAATGATTCAAGTGCACGCGTAGATGAGAAGGACATGCATGGAAATGTGAGTAAGGATTTGGAATTAAAGTTTTTTATTCTACCTTCTAGATTGTTTGTCTGACTCTTCTCTTTCCTCTACAACTACATTTTCAGTGTTGAGTTTTATTGGTTTAGAAAGATGGGAGGAGAGAAGGTGAGAACCAAGCCCATGAACTGTGGAAAATTTAAAGATGATGTGCAGGTTTGGAATATAGCATATGAGAGAGGGGTCACCCATATCTGAAAGCCCGGATGGATTTGACGAGTTTTTATTGGCCTAGTTTGCTACCTCATGGGATAGTAATAAGATGGTGAAGGTGGGTAGTATCTAGTTTAAGGTTTCAGAGGATGCCATTGCCAAAGCTATGGGTCTTTTCTATTCTCGGAATAGGCTCAAAAAGTAGACATGGGTTCAGGACATCGAGGGAATGAAACTATTCTTTAGGGAAGGAGAAAAACAAATATGTCTGCAAGGTGGCTTTGAAAGGGAAAGCCTGGTAAGCCCTTGGAACTAGGTTTGTTTTTTAGTCATGAAGTATTTTACATTAGAAGAGAGATACAAGTGTTCTACCACTATCATTTTTCTTTTCTTAACCATTTCTGGCACAAAATTAAGGTCAACTTTCCCTCCTTCTTGCTCTCTAGTCTGGAGGCTTCCGTGATTCAATCCAAAAAAACCTGCGAGGGCAACCCTGAGGTTTCTGTCTTGCCTCTGCATCAAGAGCTTATTTTACATCTCTACCAGTACCACCTTGCCATGTACCCTTCCAAACCCCCTACTGCCTGGCTGGTTGAAGACAGTTCCACTGATGACCCTGAAGATAAATTCCCCCTTAGTGTGAGGATTGGGAAGCCTGCCAAGCTAAAAACCTTTGTCCCTTCGACACCTAATTCTCCCACTAACCTGGCCCAATTCTCCTTCTAAATCTCATTTTGATAGTTGCATCCCATGGGCCCCTGTTCAGACTGGTTTGGAGGGTTCCCATGGGGGGTCCTAGGTGGAAGCGGTTCTGGGCCTTTGCAACTTAAAAAGTAACACTCCTAAACAAGGTAGAAAGAAACACAAAAGAGGGATTCCTGCGCTGAGCAAATGTGATGGGAAAAGCTATAGTAAAAGTGTTGAGAAGGGTTGGAAGGTCAATCAGGAGACTCAGGGGATGATGGATGAGCAAGATAATCAGTTAGAAGAGGAAGTTGAGGTGGTAAAGGAAAGGGCCAAGGGAGAACAAGGTGTTGTCAGAAGAGCTAGTACCGGAAGATCTTCCATATTGGTGGGGGATAAGCCCCAAGTTCTAAAGATTATTGACTACTCTTCTACCTCTGATCAGGAGGACCTTGTGAAGGAAGTGGAAGTTAAAAATGTGGAGACCACCCCAATTTAGGATTAGGAGGGAACCGGCCATTTTGAGTCCATGAATAATTCCTTCTATGACACCAACAATGAAGACACTGAGATTCTGGATACCCTAGACAAGGTGGTTATGAGCGCCATGATGGAGATGGACAATAAGAGACTGGAGAAGGAACTTATTGAGGTTAAGACTTGTCTGGCTGCGATGGAGTCTAAAGTTAAGGTGTTGATCAATCTGGTTCTGAAGTCTTCTCACAGGGTTGCTGCTACTTTTTGGTTCTGCAGGACGATCGATTCAATGGCGTGGATTCTCTACTAGAGAAATGGAGAATATGTTTAACTTGCTTAATGATGATTCGAAGGAACTTATTTGTTAGTTATTTCCTTGGTTTATGTTTTAATTACTTGAACTATGTTTTTTGGATATGCTATTAAACTGTTGTTAATTTGCTGGTTTCAGGCTGTTTGAGGCTTTGTGCCTATTTTGCTACCTTTTTGGCTTTTGCTATCAGGATTTGCACCAGTGTTTTCAACCTTATAATATCAAAAACACTCAAACAAACCAATATATATTAATTAATAAGAGTATTGAGTATACTTATATACCTATACATAAAAGTATATATATATATATATATATATATATATATATATATATATGGACATGCATGAATGTGATAGAGAGCAAGGATGAGAAAATCCTAAGAAAAGAAGACAACAAAATTGTAAAGCACATAACTATATACAACAAAAATATATATGAGGAGATCTAAAACAATAATAAATGTTCCCATATATACTCCAAAGGAAACAAACCAAATATAAACACCTACACACACACAAATAGGTATATATAAACAAAAGTACCTTTATATATATATATATATATATATATATATATATATATATATATATATATATATATATGGGTGATAATGCCCATTGGGGATGGAGACCGCTAGCTGTGGTCTTAGGTGATAAAGCCAATGGGAAGAGATCCCCTGTAAGGGTCTCTCTGGGCCCGGACCAGGCTAAAAACCTGAGTAATTGAAAGCAATATATATATATATATATATATATATATATATATATATATATATATATATATATATATATATATATATGCCCCCATACATTCAAGAATAATAAAATGTAAAAAGATAGATGAATAAATGGAAAAAACATTAAAATCTAAATAAGACAAACCTATGAAGGAACAAATTAAGTGAAGACCTTCATGTGCATAAAATAATATGGGATGATGAATATATGTGTATAATATATGCTAGAGTAACCATACAAAAGTGATATACACCATACGAAAAAGAAGCAAACAATAAAACTAAAGCGAGAAATATAATATGTACATATATATTATATAGAAATTAAAAAACCATCTAAAAACACTTAAATAAACCTATATAAATTAATTATTTGAAGCATTGAGTATACACATAAACCAAGAACACATTGACCAAGAGCTCACCCACCTATCCCATGTTTTTAAGCTTAATGGGTACTGCAATAAATGTATCTCCTGAGTCTTTAACCTTGCTAAAAGCTGAGTTAACCCCAATCCTAAGTCTGATGCCCCAAGTGCTACTTGGGTTGCCACCCTCCCCTACATTGAGGGCCTCTCAAATAAAATCTCAAAAATCTTATGCAAGAAAGGCCTCTCATGTACTTTCAAACCCGTCTCTACCCTTAGGAGTCTTATCCCTTCTGTACAAGTGGAACCCCATACATTAGAGAAACAAGTTGATCCATTAGGACAAGGGTCAAAGAGCATCAAGCATACATCAGACATGATCGTATTGATAAATCTACCATAGCAAAGCACTCCTTCAACACTAAACACCACATTTGTCTTAAGCACACCCAAGTCTTAGTTAAGGAAGATTATTTTTTTCGAGAGGAAACTCCAAGAAGCTATCTTCATCAAAAGTCACCCTTCCAATCTTAATCATGATGAAGGTTGGCAGATTAGCTCAACTTGGCAACCTTTATTGAACTCCCTTCAATCCCACCATAATCCCTCTTGATCCACTCCACCCTTTTCTCCACCCCTCACTTCACAACCCTCCTCCCTCCTCCTCTATTTTTAACCTTCCCTCCTTTTCTTTTTCATCCTTAACTATTGTCCCAACCCTCTCTTCACCTTTGTCATCCTTCACCCCTACCCCTTGTTGTTTTCGTTTCTTTGGGTTGCTTCTTTCTCACCTTTCCCCCCTCCTCTCCCTCTTTCTTGACATATTATAGTTACGATATTTTTCCACATATATATTTTTGTTGTGTTTAGTTATGTGGTTTAATATTTTTTGTTGGTTTTTTTTCTTTTCTTAGGTTATACTCTGCCTTGCTTTCTATCACATTCACATGCATATATATATATATATATATATATAAACACATATATACTTTCTATGTATTGGTTTATGTGTATACTCAATGCTTCAAATAATTAATTTATATAGGTTTAATTGAGTGTTTTTAGATGGTTTTTTATTTCCATATAAGATATATGTACATATTTTATTTCTTGCTTTAGTTTTAATGTTTGCTTCTTTTTCGTATGGTGCATATCACTTTCGTATGGTTACTCTAGCATATATTATACACATATAATCATCATCCCATATTATTTTATGCACATGTAGGTCTTCACTTAATTTGTTCCTTCATAGGTTCATCTTATTTAGATTTTTATGTTTTTTCCATTTATTCATCTATCTTTTTACATTTTATTATTCTTGAATGTGTGGGGCATATATATATATATAAAGGTACTTTTGTTTATATATACCTATTTGTGTGTGTAGGTGTTTAGATTTGGTTTGTTTCCTTTGGAGTATATATGGGAACATTTAATATCGTTTTAGATCTCCTCGTATATATTGTTGTTGTATATAGTTATGTGCTTTACAATTTTTGTTCTCTTCTTTTCTTTTCTTAGGATTTTCTCGTCCTTGCTCTCTATCACATTCACACACGTCCACACACACACACACACACACACACACACACACACACACACACACACACATATATATATATATATATATACACACACACACACATCTATACTTTTATGTATAGGTATATAAGTATGCTCAATACTCTTATTAATTAATATATTGGTTTGTTTCAATGTTTTTTAGGTGTGTGTTTTTGTTTTCTATGTGATGCATATGTGTGCATTTATATTATATTTTTTTGCTTTAATTTGCCCAAAAAAATTCAATTTACCAGCAAATCTTTGGCATGCATCACATGCTCTTACCATGTTCTGAGCATCTTTGAAAAGTGTTGACCACTAGAACCCTACTCTTAGAACCTTGTGAGTAGTAGTCCTGACCATGTAATGGCCACCACACACACCACTATGCATTTCATTCAAGAGTTCCTTAGCTTGTCTTCCATCCACACATTTGAGAAATACTCCATCAATATTCCTCCACCATAGTTCATTTTCAATAATCACATATTTAATGGCCTAAAGCTTAAGGGTCCTCCTTTCATTATTAGTCATCCCTTCAGGGAATGACAAATTTTGTAGGTAGTGTACCACATTTTTGTCCCACCCCATTGTCTACATATCACAAATAGGAGAAACATCAACATACTCAGCATTGTTTATCTGGTTAGCTTCTAGATTTGATTTGGCCATCAACTTAGCTAACCCTTATCCTCTCACAAGTTTTGTAATCTCAATTGTGACATTAAACTCTTGGATCCTATTGATCCATCTACATCTTCTACCTATGACCTCTTGCTACATGAAAATGTCTTTTATAGTAGCTAAAGGAACATATGCAATAATTACAGCATGAACCAAATAAGTCTTGTAATTCTTGATTGCTTTCACCAAAACATAAGCCTAATTCTCAATCATTGTAATGATTTTCTAATAAGGGCAATCGGCTGCTCATATCCTTCTCCATTTTTCTGTAGTAATACTGCAGCAATAGTGTGAAAGGAAGCAAAAGAAAATAATTGAAAAGGCTTTGAGAAATCTAGAGATTTTAAAACTGGGGCCTCCTTAATGGCCTCCTTTATGCTCATAAAAGATTTAGATGGTTCTTCATTCCATGCTATATTTTCATCTCTTTTCAACATTTTTGAGATGGGCCTAGTAGTTTTAGCAAAGTTTGTCACAAACCTCCTCAAAAAATTCACTTTTCCAAAAAATGATTGTATGCCTTTAACACTTTTTGGTTGAGGAATTATGTCAATTGCAGTAACTCTCTCTGGGTCAATTGATCCTTATTCCTTCCTTAGACACTATGTGTCCCAATATCTTACCCTCAGAAACCCCAAAAGTACATTTATTAAGATTAAGAGATATTCCATATTCCACAACTCTAATGAAAATTTTTTCCAAGTGCATGCAGTGCTCCTCTTCTTTCTTAGAGAATGCAGTTAAGTCATCTTGGTAGACAACCATGAAAACGTCAATGAAGTCAGAGAAGGCGACATCCATAGCCCTTTGAAATGTAGCACATGCATTAGTCAAACCAAAAGGCATTTTGACATATACAAAAGTGCCCCAAGGAGTTGTAAATGCAGTCTTATACTGTTCTAACTCCTTCACCTTTACTTGATTATATCCAGAAAAACTGCCCATCATTGACAATAGCATGCAGCCAGTTACCTTTTGGAGCATGGCCTGCATATTTGGTAGTGGATAATTGTCCTTCAATGATGATATATTTAAATTCCTGAAGTCAACACATAATCTGATATCACCATTCTTTTTTCTTACCGGTACAAGGTTAGACACCCATGTTGAATGTCTGATGGGTTTAAGAATTCTCCCATCTTTGGGCTTCATCAATTCCTCTTGCATTTTAGGTGCTAATGTAGGGTTGATAGGCCTTTTTTTTTTCCTAAATAGTTTAGCACCATCCTTTAATGGTATTTCATGTTGAAAAAGGTCCTCCCTATAATCTTTCAAGTCATCATATGACCATGCAAACACATGTCTATACTTTCTCAATAAACCAATTAACATCGTTTTCACTTGAGGCTTCATATTTTTACCCACATATACTTTATTAGGTGCATTAGTAGTTCCCAAATTAACTTCTTCTAAGTCTTCTAGATGAGTAGAACTATGTTTAATAGTACTTCTGTCAGGACCATTGAATACCCTTTCTAAAGCAACCAATCCACTGGGAATTTTGTTTGTCTTGAGTTGTATTACTTCATTCCCAAAAACAATGTCCTTTCCATCCACCACTTCCACAAAAGCCCCAAAATCAATCTCTTGGTTCTCATATTGATCAACACACTTTAGAAAATCTAGAATGGAATTATCATTACTAAAAACTTGCCAATTTTGTATGTTATCAGGGACTGTAGGCGTTATATGAGCCTCAACCTTAGAAATACTAGCAAAAGTTATATCATCAGGTTAGAGTGCAATGGTGGCCAATAGGTTTGCCATATGATTTTTGCCTCTCTCTACCCAATCAATACCAAAAGCATCAAATTGTTCTATTGAGTCCCATAAAGTATTCCTATACTATCTCAGTCTTTGATTCTTTGAGATAAATCTTAATCTTACTTGAGATACAACCAGCTTAGAGTCACCCATAACCCTTAATTTCTTTACTCCATGTTTCTCAACCAGGCTTAATCCCAACAACAAAGCTTCATACTCTGGTATATTGTTTGTAGTAGCAAATAATAAAGAGAAAGAGAATTTGAAAGGCTTACCACTTGGGATTATAAGGATTATGCCTGCACCTGATCCTTCTTTCAAACAAGAACCATTAAATTACATGGTCCATAGCTCATCACTATCTAGTTGGTGTAACACCTACTTCTCCAAAGGTGCAATTTCTTGGCCTCTCCTTCTTGTGGTGCTATCTCTACTCTAAAATTGCCAATGTCAAAATCAACCAAGTGGATATGCTCCTTAGGTTCCTCTTCTACCAAGATAAATGAAGCAAGAGGCTCCCTATGGAGTGTAACATTTTGGCCATCAATGGGAATAGTCAAAAAAGACATGTCACACTGCATACTCCCTCCAATGGCAGAAGACCATTTTCTGGATAGAAGCATCCTGTAAGTGGGAGGTATATCTACCACAGTTGCACTGATCACAAATTCTTTGTCTGGGTATGCTGCCAACCTATAAGGTATTTCTCTTATAACTCCTATGACTGGGACTTCCTTATTATCCATTGCATAGCACTTTCCATATGACTTTGTAATTTTCAACCCCAATGCTTGCATGATTTTGACTGGCGTGATATTGGAAGATGTTCCTAAATCAATCATACAATTTTTTAGGGTCCTATCATTTATGATCAAAGATACATAAAAGGGATCTACCTAATTTGGGCATGTAGTGATTGTGGCTCCCAAGTACCCCTAAGGATTATCAATACCACCTCCCTCAGTATTCTTTCCTTTCCCTTTTTCTCCACTTTCATGGGGTTGAAACTATTCCTTCTTTTTATTGCATGCCAAATCTGCACTAGTAATACAAGCTACTGCTTTATTCTTATGTTCATCAATCCTCATCAGCTCCAAAAGTAGAACTAACACTTTCACTTGAGACAACGCATGAAACATGTCTACTGGAGTATATTTAGGTACATCAAAAGCCACTGCAACATCATCTTTAGACTTCTCACCATGTATATTAGATATCCCAATTTATTGAGTCCTAATCTTCTTTTCAACATCAATTTTCATCTCAAGAGCCTTCCTAAGATTTGATGAGGTGGTCAATGGCTCACTAGTATGTGTTCCATTAGCCTTCTTTCCCCACATTTTAGTACTCTTCAATTTGGAGTTATCCCCCTTTTTGTTAGTGACTTTCTTTGATGAAATCATTGTTAGCCTTGCCCTAATCATCATCAACAACTTTGTTTCTCAAATGATAATTACTTTTGAATTGAGCCATAGTAGCGGCAGTCAGTTTCTTGATTTCTTCTTCTGATGATCTTCTTAAGGTCACATCATTTTCTTTTGTTTCAAGAGCATGAAAGATACAATTTTCCCCTTCATCATCATCATCATCTAAAAATACTTGCACTATTGACATGTGTTCAACAAATGTCTCTATCTAAAAATATCTATCTCATTGGCATCTTCATTAGAAGAAAAACCTTCATCAGTGAATAACATATTTATCATTCAATCATGTTCATGGGGTACAACAGCATCATCATCTATGTTGTTTTCTTCTAAAGGTATTGCTACAACACATTTCTCTAATGAATGGGGTAGCTAGAAAGCAATAAATGAGGGAGTATCATTCATTTGTTGAATGTCTATTCAATGGGTCGGGAGTATCTCTATTTTGCAAGGTCTTCTAATTGTTTAGAATAGGCTTACCATCACGCCAATCAGTATTGTAAGGTTGATCATGTAATATTGGCATTTTGTCACCTCTCTGGAAAGCTAGATTTTCATTTGTCAATCCCTTCTCATACATAGCAATCTTGCAATTCAAGTCTTTCAGAGCAATCATAACTTTATCCATCTTATCCTCCTGTGCTGGTAGTTTCTCTTGACCCATTGGATTCTTTAGTAGCTTAATATCATCTCTTTTTCCAACTTTACCAACAACTTTTCTATTGCTCTCAATATTTAGAGAAATTTTGTAAGCATCTCTTAAAGTTTGAGGATTCTTATCTCTAAGCAGGTATCCCATTTTAGGGTCAAATGCATTTCTATATGTAACTAAACATACTGGTTCATTTGGTCTCAAATGAGTAGGGATTCTATGCATAACCTTTTGGAACCTTATATTGAAATCAGAGACAACTTCATTGAAACCCTTGGTGATATTATTAAATTCATTCAATGTGAACCATGGGTCTATCTTATCACCATACTTCTCTCTTAATACCCTTTTAAATTCTTCCCATGATCTAATACTTTTAGTTGGCAAGCCTTTGTACCAATCTCTGGCATCCTTAGTGAGTGATTGCATAAATAGCTTCATCATTACATCTTCTCCTTCCACTTCGAAGTCATCCATCATATTACTGAATGCCCTGAGATGATCTTCTCCATTTATAGCATTATTCCTTAAGAATTTAACTAATACATTCCTTATGTTATCTGGGAGTGGATTTGGGTATCTCAAAATCCCATCAAAGAATAGTTGTCTGTATCTATCTAGCTGCATAGGTCTTCTATTGAACTGATCCTTCTGATTTCCATGTTTTTTGTTTACACCACTTGCCCCTGCACCTAGATTTCCTTTTTATCTTAGATTCTAACCTCTAGAAAAAGTATTTGCATGTGAGCTAGGATTGGACAAGTTGGCAAAGGCTGAAACATTTGCATCAACAAGTCAAGAATTTAGTGGATTGTGAGAGACAGTTGTGACATAATTCCCAACTGAAGATTTTAGGAAGTCAATCTTTCTTTCCATTTCAACATTTGTAGCCAGAATCTCTATCCTTTTCAACTCCTTCTGGAGTTGTTCATGTTCTTTCTTTAATTTTAGGTCGACTGACTTAGATCCTTTGAATGAAAGAAATTTTTGAGGTGACCCACCAACAATATCTATTCCCTTCAAAGGTTTCTTACCATTATCATTATGCGGGAAACACTAGCCAGGTACAATAGGGACATTAATAGATGTAGTGATAGTAGGAATGGTCCAAGTACTTGTAGGAATATTCTTCAATGGGACATTCACGGTGTTTACACCAAATACTTGGGGAGTTGTTGGGTCAACAAGAACAATAGAAGTAGGCTCAGAGTTCATCATAGTCACTACCTTTAATCATTCCAGACTTACCTTCATGTTGTCCCTTACATCCATGGCATTTCTAATTCTCTCCTCCCTCTCCTAGTCCTTTTTTTACTCAACTCTCTCACTCTTTGAGTTTCTTTATATAGCTTCTTGATTTCCTCTGTTATTTTTTCTTCCAAAGGCAACAGTGTGTTTGAATCAGAAATATCAAGGGCACTATCTAGAAGGTTAGTTGCACTCATATGGAAAGTAGGGGTAGGTGACCTACTGACAGGGTTGCCTAGTAAATCATAGTCTGAATGATCAAGAACATTTGACACTTTAGGTGTGGATTGTTTATTGACTAGGAAACTTGAGCGAGCTTGTTGTTCTTCAACAAACTCCTTCAGAATAAAATCATCATCCATTACATGTACATCATATTCATGTGACTATTGCAAATTTTGACTACTACTGGCAAGAAGATGCCTAGATCTTGTGGGGTAGGGTGAAGATCAAACTTACTGGTATCAGTACCTTTTCTTTTCCATGATTGACAGGTGTTCTGTGGCAATTCAACCTCTAACTTTTGGTCAGGGTTATTCTTCATCTGTGTCCTAGTCTTCCTCATTTTTCTTTAACTTTCTTTCCCTTTGAACAATCTTCTTTACCAGTATAAGAGAGTCAAATTCACCACCCAAATAATGGGAAAACCTAATAGTCACTTACTTTCTTGAATGTATGTGGATACAGAGAGCCACAACAAGATTAATAACACATCAAAGGCCAAGTCACAAATATGAATAAAGATAACACTACCATAAAAATTATGGTGAATATAGATACAGAACTTATGATATTCACTGCAAGACACCTTTCTTAACTCATCCCTAGTAGAGTTGCCATTTCTATTGGTTGTTTTTAAATCCCATTCTTATCTCACTGAATAACCTATGACTTAGCCACTATCAATGCTCAGCTATTATGAGGGGCTGGCCAACACATAGGTGAAAGTTTTGGGGAAAAATTTCCCTCTTCACTTTAGGCTCTACAAAACCTGGGAGGGTGGTCCCTTCTCAGTATTTGATGATCTCCTAAGTAAATTTATTACAAATACTAACAAAATAGATGAACTATATGTAGATTTTCTTGAGGATTGTGCAAAATATGAGAATCTAGCTTAATTAACTTAGATTTATAATATCCCTCAAACCATAGATCAAAATATGACATTAGTTTAACAAACACTTACAAATCTTGAAGTTTTCAAAGTATTTGGATTGGACTGATTTAGGGTATTGAGGATAATACACAGAGTCAGAGATGGGTTCTTTAACCTATAGATACAGAGTCAAAATCATATATGACCAATAGTTGATGACAGAGTTTCAACCTGAACGTTAGAAAGATTTACAATATTGCCTTACAATATTATATCAAATATATCTTAAAGGCAGTCATACTTAGTTATCCTCACACATAGTTACACATATCAATTTTCATGTTAAAGTGTTTAACTCATTCTTTGAATGAGGGCTACTCATAGAAAAATACATTCATAAAGGCATTTCATGAAGACAAATTGAACCATCTTTGATATATTCAATTTATGATCTATATAAAAACATACACTAGGAGACAACTACTTTCAGAAATTTATCACACACATTCCATTATCGATGCTGATACTGTCATACAACCTTACAGAAAGTATATGATTCAAAACACAAAGCAAAGGAAAAAAACTAACTCTTCTCTCTATATCTTCAAAAGAATTTTCCACAAAATCAACAACCTCTTCGTAAGTGGTCCTGAATTCCTTCTTATATTTCAAAGGAGCAACAAGCTTCAAACCACCTACGCACGTCTCATTCCACAATGACATTCAAACAACCATTACATTGGAAAAGAGTATGCCTGTCTACTGGCTAAGCATGTCACACGAGACAAAATAGTTAGCACCTAATGAGAGATTAACCCACTCCCTTCAAAAGAGAGTGCCAGAAAGGAGAGTGATCCAAAAACCAACATATAAACTCACACAATGCATGTGATCCAATAATCTAGGAATTCAAGGAAAGGACAAGTACCTCCCACTACATAAAAAAATATGAGTAGCTATTGTAGTGGGAACAACCATTGTAGACCATAACATGTGTAAGTCTTAACCAATGTATTTCATGAGCCAAGCATTGTACTCCTCCTCAGAAGGCCACTTCACATCAAATAATTTCTTCACTTTTGAATTATGCAAGTTGAAATAGATGTCCATAATAGCCCTAGCCTCATTCACAAACAAATCCATGTTTATTTCTATCTTGAATAATTTGTCAATTTAATTATTCAATTCTGTCAATTCTGGCTCTACATCCTTAAAAACATAAGCAGACATTTTGGGAACAATACTTCCAAATTTAGCTTTCCAACTAATGAAGTCCTTAATTTCATGTGCCTCATCCAGAATACTTGACACTCCATCTTTCTCCATATCTCTAAACATCAGAATCTTGTTACTAAATTGCAAGTCTAACTTACTTTGGAAACAAGAGATAGCATTCAACAGACAAACAACATCAATCATCAAAGATAAATTATTTGGCTCCTCAGAATCACCTTCCATATTTTTTTGTATTTCTGTGAGAGCCCTAACCCTCACACTCCATTTGCTCCATACATTTTGGAAATGATCCTGAATGGTGAGATACCTCTCTATTGTTCTCAAAATCTGCTATGCTCATTTTTGTAGACAACCCCTATGAAACTTGTCTGTTTCATAGCCTACACTCTAAGCTCGCAAATACAGACAAGTTCTCTTAGTCTCATGAGAAGTCATTTAACACCGAAGAATATCTTGTGACATTCCACTTAGTTGATTTCTTGAAATTTGTGAAGATTGACTAAGTTGCAACTGTGTCAAAATATTAATTTTGATTATTTTAAGGTGTTAGAGAATTTTTAGTTTTCACATGCGAAGTTGGTGAAAACCACCACTCTTGCATGTTTGTTTTCTTCCTAGATGCAATGTCGGACTTTTTCACCACTTATACATGCTTTCCCCTTGGCAAACTTTTCACATGCAAGGTCAGTCATATTGATCACTTGTGCATATTTTGTTTGTTTTGTATGATGTCAGTAGATTTCATCATTGAGACATGTAATAAATGTCTCATTGAGTGAACTCGTGTGGCATTTATTTTGAACTTATAGTTATGTTTTGGTTTTTAAATGTGTTTGAAATCATTTTTATTTGTCATTACTTCTTTCTTATATTCTTGTTTCTTGCTCTCCATCAAGACGTGTTGATCCGTTGCAACTAGATAGTGGGAGTGTGCGTTATTAGGGTTTCGCCTTTTGGTCGTCATTTCTCTGTAATAGGTAAGTTTATCTTTTCTTTATGTTTAATTTTCTACACTAGTGATAATGTGGTTGTATCGACTATGCTTTTTGCCATTTGTCTCCCTTATAATGTTGAAACCCTAAGTTTTCATGGTTTTGTGTTGATTAATTTATATTCATTTAAAATTTAGGGTTTTTCTTTTCATTTTACCAATTTTTGGTTGGCATTTTTCACCGTTTTTGTTTTGTTTCAAGGGTTTTGCCTTGTTTTATTTTTTGATTCGTAACACATGTATCATCAGTGGAAATAACCACTGATGCATGTGTCTTGTCCTTAACCTTTCCCTCATGTAGAGGCGGTTAAAACCACCATCCCTACATGGTAATAAGACTTACCCTTCATTGTGTTAATACAGTGGGAACACCCGCCCAAAGACTTATTTCTTGAGAAAACATGCAAGGGCGGTCAAAATGACTACCTATACATATTTGTCTGCAACTTTACCCAAAGTGCATGGGCGGGTAAAAACCCCGTCCAAGCATAATGTATAAATTTTGACACATGTAAAGTCAACTAATTTGCCTGACTATGCATCACTCAAAAACAAACAACGCATAGATGTAATAGTGGTCAATTCTACCAACTTTGCATCTAGATACTTCAAGCTTCACTTGATATGCTCAAGTGGTCATTTCTACCGTTCATACATGCTTACATAAACTCACGAATTTTTCTCTCATATGTAAGGGCAGTCATTTTGACCGCTCCTACATCAAAATATATAAATCTTCCCAAACACATGTAATAGCGGTCAATTCTACTGACTTTGCATGATAAGTGAATGATCCAATGTGCAGGAGTGGTCATTTTGACTACCTATGCACATTTTCTTGAGTTTTTCCTAAAATTGGGGAAAATTCACTTTTCAAGGCCTGTTAACCCACTTTTTCCTTTTACCTTGATTTATGTGCACTCAAGCCCTTCAACGCATGCTTCCTTGTTCATGATCATCAAATTGTAGTAATCCTAATTTATTCATTTTTCCCCTAACTGCGAGATCATGGCTTTTTTCAATTTTTGACAAACATCTATGGTAGACGTTGTTTCCAGTTTCCTCTTCAAAACTAATGTCGAAGCCATCTCCATCCAAAGCCAAAATCATGAAGTACAAATACCAAGGGGTCTTCCCTATTACTTCAGTACAGTCTAATGTTGATGAAATCAAAGATATGGAAATAGAGCATGTGGATATGGCAGAGTTCATGGATAGAACTAGACAAAAAAATCCTTCCAGACACATGCAGAAGATCATTGACAGCAACATTCACTTGGTTGCCTCTTTTCTAGTTTTTGCCCATAACCCTAAGTTTGTTCTTCAGGTGGCTAGCCATTATAACAGGGATACTAGGGTTGTGATAGATTCCCAAGGGAATGTGATTATAAGATTGGATGTGGAATTTCTTGACAAGATATTCATGTGTCCTCCTATTGAAAATATTGGACAAATTGATTTTTCTCAAGGGCAAAGAGATTATGACAGAGATGTGGAAGCTACAAGGAAGTATATAAACAGTAAGTGCTTGAAGATTCCTCAAAGTAATCTGACCAGATGGCTAAAGAATCTCCCAAGGAGTGACTTTGTAGAGGAGGTCTATGACTTGATCACACTTTTGAGTCGTATCAGATGACTCCCTTCTTCCTCCAAGTTTTAGGAATGGATGTATACATACATCAAGGTGATTCTTCGGGGCACATAGAGAATCTTTTGGGGAGAATAGATTAGTAATGCTTTGCATGAGTAGTTGGTGAGAGTCAACACAACATTCAAATTTTATATGACATCATATCTTGTATATGCCACTGCAAGCATGAGAAGTTTTCTTGGTCTTACTTAGGTTGGTGATAGAAGATTGGTCCCTGTGTATGAATATTATCCTCAAGTCACTCTAAAAGGATCAATCCATCATTTCCGTAGGGTCAATGATGCTTTCTTTTCAGTGTTTATGTGCTTATGGGACAATGAGCTTGTTCAGAAGAGGGTTTCAGATGAAGGTTGGGAAGTTGTAAATTATTTTGGCTGCTTTTTCTTACAGTTTCCTACTTTCACATATCTCAAAGTAGGGTATTGTCCTGTTTACCCTTATATACTTCCATGATATCCCAGTGACCAAATTGTTCTCATGGAATTATGTAGGCAGCTGATTGTGGTACATAATAAACAAATGGAGTTGAAAAAGTCAGGGATAAAATTTCCTGTAGAAATTGGAAGGTACTTAGTTCAATTAGCTACCAAGGCAAAAACAATTGATTCTGAGTTGCAACTGGTCACCATGAAAACTTTCAAGAAATGGGACCATTTTTGACTTCAAGAGGGTACAAGATAAAATCAAAAGAAAGTCAACTTTCCACATGCCAATGGTGGAAGATATTTGGGCTGACCTTAGGACACAAAATGAGATCAGGAAGTTAGACTATTGTAGACTTCATTTGAGTCAGATAGAAGAGCTAGACCTTGCAGATATTCCAGATGGAATGGAAGATGATGGGGATGTTCTAGATCCCAAATATGATACTAAGAATGTTGAAGCCTCACCTCTTCCAGAGGTCAAATGGTCAGTCAAAGAGGAGACTTCTATAAGTAAAAGATTTCAGCCAATCTTGGCTAACACAAACATATGGTTGGAAAGCAAAGGGATCAGATTGAAAGAATTTCTTATAGGGTAGTGTTGGTCATGATGTTAGTCATAAACAAGCATAGAATAAAAGTACACATTAACCTTTATTCATCTTGAAAGATACAATGAATTCAGAGAATTCATGATCCCAAGTCTCCGGTGATTAGGTCTTAATCATCTGACGTTACTCAGAGGTTGATGTGTGTTACTGTTTCCATTTTGGGGCTTTACATTGAGTTCATCATCATGACATTATTTCTGCAAAGATTCTTCACAGAGAGGTCATTTTATATAGTTATTTGATCAAATGATGTAGTTATACTCAATTATTTGCATGATATTTACCAATTATACATGCTTTAGCTTCAAATATGCTAAATATCTTCAATTATCTATGAGATGTCCACATATTTGTATTATTTGCTTTAGATTATCAATTATTTGCAATTATGAGGGTGAAATGTTCTGAAATTTAAAAGAATTGAAAGAAATACTTCAAATGATGTTGAACCTTCAGCTCTTGAACCACATGTACATCAGATATAGTCATGAAGAGAAGAAAACCAAACCATATGTTCACCAGGACATTCCACAGCTAGATATAGTTGATGCTAACTTCAAAGGAATTGTATGAAAACAACATATGCAAGTACATATGCAGTCCAAGGGATGCAACAAATCAGAGTATATATCTAGAATTCACACATTGATTACTCAAGATTTACTATGAATTGTAATCAAAACAAGTCTTCTCATTCATTAAGTATGCAAGGATATAAATGTATACAAAAAAGCTTTTAAATGAGCCCTAAATGTTTCAGCAAATGGATTTCAATTAAGTTTTGAATGTTTCAAATGAGGCATTCCAGCACCTTTTATAGAACAAGGTGAGGAATCTGTTACAAAAGATCTACGATCTTGATTTATCTATGAATATCTATGGTCAGTACTTCCTTTGACTTTGTCAACTCTTCAAATGGCACAAATTGCTAGCTGGCAACCATCTAAAATACTTATATTCACTAAGTATCAAATGCTGGTATTTACTTTATGCTGCATCATTATCTACTTCATCAGACTCATGCACTCCATCGTCAGGTGCATCACTTTCTATCTCTTCATCATCCTGATGGTGATGACCTTGTACATGAGGCTGCATGGTGACCCTTACATTTTCATACAACTACACAATTCTATCTATTTCTCTGTCATCCTAGGTCTTTGCTTTGATGATGTTGTGTTTATGTGCTTGATATTTGCCTCAGTGATTTTCCAATTTACTTCTCCTGCTGCTAGATGTTTCCTGATAATTTTCCATCTTGACCCTGAGCCTCATAATTTTGTCCATGGTCTCCTCTGTTAGATTATTTAGGGGATCATCAGCTACCTGTTGGAAGTTACTATGTATAGCTTTTATTGCAAACTCCTCATCTTTATTCTCTATCTTCCCTTCCACCTTCCCTTCCAGTACTTCTAAAAGTTTAGCTTCATACGCCATCATATCATGTAGCTTTATGCTGATCTCCCTTAGTTTATTGTTGCATCTTTTGAGGACATCACATTCAAATTGAATGTCTTTATACCATATGTCTATTGATAGTGCATTATTATTATTCAACACCTGCTTGTTGATGAGCAGTTGAGGATTTATCTTTCTTATTTCTCCTAGGATATCCAATGTCTTCTCTAATTGGAAAGACCTTTTACCTATATCCATCTGCAGCTTGTCGACCTTTTTCCTAGAGTCACTGAGAGAACTCCGCCTCTTCAAAGAGGCCTTTACCATTTCTTCCGCCGCATCAAATGTGGATAACATCCACTTTCTCATTACAGATGACTCGTGTTTCATGAGATCCAATTTATTCACCTCCTCTTGGGAAATAGCAGTCAATGGGACTACATGATCTGTAGAACTAACTTCAGGATTGGTTAACCTGCCTATATATGCATGCAACTGAGCAATGTGCTCTTTGTGTTGCTTATTTTTCACTTTTTCCTTTTTAACCTTCAGAATCAAAGAATCTATGATATCTTTACCTTCTTGACCCTCCTGGTCTTCATTTGTAAACCCCAGGTCAATTGTATTAATCTGGAATTCTTCTAGAGTAATTTTACCTTTTTCTCTATCTACAATAGGGATTACAATCTGTGCAGTCCTTCTTCCAGTTACTAGATTTCTTTTAATGGCTGAAGTCATTCTGGCCTTCCTCTTTGGTTTCATTATATTTTTAGAAAATAAGGTAGATACATCAAATTCTTGTATCTCAAAATCTACCTCTACGTTAACTTCCTTTTCCAACCATGGAGGCACCTAATCATGTTTCTCAGCATCATCATGATGTTCACCTTGATCTCCTGCATCTGTCAGCATATGTAATGGCGAAGGTGATTTTCTCATTTCTTCTTCATGATGCTCACCCTGAGGTTGATCCTGTGGTACATCTCCTTGCTGAGGAATTTCTTTTTCTGGAGGAGCATCATCCTGAGGTGAAGGATCTTGTGCTATGTCTATATGATGATCACGATGATCACAGTCCTTTTCCATTATTACCTCATCCACTTTTGACTCTTCTTCTTGTTGAGGCACATTCACGGTAGTGGATATTGCGGAATCCTCCTTAGGTGCTAGCATTTGTTCTGAAATCACTATTTGTTCCGCACCTGCACTGCTTACTTCATGAACTTTAGCAGCAAGATCTTCTATTATATCCTTCTCATCAGCCCCTTTTTCTTGAACTTCTATTAGAATGAGCTTTGCTAATGTATCCTATGGGCTTGGTTGGCTCATCTCTAAAGCATGGCCTTCTACTTCTGCCATCTTCACTTCTTCCATATTTTCTCTTTTATCAAGTGTGCCTGCTGGATGTTCAAGACTTACATCCTATCTATATGTCAAATCCACTACTACACGACTTGTCACCTGTGTAATTAATGTATCTAGCCCCATTTCTTGGGCTATTCTCTCTGGAGTCTTCTCTTTTTCAGCTTCCACTTGCTCCATCTCCTCTAATATTGTTTGAACTGATGGAGTCCCATGAGGAGTCATGTGCATACCTGTAGCAAGGGTTTCCATCTTCTATGAAGTTACATGCTCCACTACCTCATCATCAGATAAATTAACTATTTCTTCTTGTGAGATATGACCTCCTTGAGAGGTTTCTTTTATCAATTCTTCTGCTTGTTCAGTCTTAAACTTTACAGTGGTAGGAATTGGAACATTGTGTTGAAATTCCTTGTGAAAAACTTCACTACCTGCCCCTCCTAACATTACAGGGGATTGCCTTATCTCACCCCTCATGGAGGTTCTTAGTTTCTTAGGTGTGGTAGCTACCACCACCTGTGGGGCTCTTCTCTTCCTTTTGAATAGCAAAGGGGCCTCTTCTTCCTCAGGCTCTTCTTCCATAAGGATATCCTCTTCCATTGGTTGTCGTGAGGATTGACCCTCTTCTTGGGTCTCAGTAACCGCTACCTCTGCTATCTAAACTCTTTTGGACTTTTGCTTATCCACCCTTGGTGGTGATGCTGATCCTAATTCTGATCCTGATCCTACTGGATCCTCAGCTGGGAACACTGCCTTTTCAATAATTACCCCCTTGGGTTCATTATCAATTTTCTTACCCTTACGGGGTCTTTTACTTTGTTGTTGTTGTGGAGGCAGCCTCTCTCCTTTTGATTTTCTTTTTTCATTTATAAAGTCATCACATTCTTCATCAGGAATATCCTGGCCTTTCTTTTTGTTGTCTACAGTGATGGCAACACCCTTCTTCTTCAATGCCTCAATTTGTTCATCAACCCAAGCTTGGGTTAACTGTATGGTCTTGGCAATGAAGGGATCCAAGGATATATCTTCTTGTATAGTTAGTTTAGGTGCAGATATTGTGTCATTATATATTTTCTTTTCTTCATATTCATCTACAATTATCCTGCCATCATCTTTCTTTAACTATGAAGGAATGGGGATGTACTCAAAGGTTTTGATTTGATTCAATGTTAACCTTTGGTATCTTCTTCTTCTAGCTTCTGCTTCATCCTCACAATCTGCCTAGAAGTCTTCTAGGTGCCTCTGATGAATAGGCCTCCCTATTATTTTCTATATTTTGCCATAAGGATCATATGGCCTTATCAGTGGGAATGGTTGCAACTGCATTTTCTTCAAACTTACCATCACCTTCTTAATACTTTCTGAGTCTGGGCACATGTACCAACCAATGGTTACTAGGAACAGAATTGGTGGTATTTTCTGAGCATCCTTGTATGTCTTCAGTATTGTGGAGCTCTGCCTTATGAATTCCATCAATATTACTGCATCAGTGGGGTATCTTGGCAGCATGAGGGGATGTCCTTCAAAACCCTCAATCCTCATATATACCAGGCTCCATGCCTATAGATTATTTCTTGAGCTTCCATGCTCAATCTTTTTGTCATGTCTTCCTCCATTGTCCTGGCCAGATGCATAGAGAATGCATCATTTACCAATTTATAGTCTTGGAGGTAATTAACTCTCTGCAACTGGGGATGATGATCCTATATGTGCATAGCATTGAGAGTGCCTGTAAGCTTTCCATCTATAACCAGTGCATCAAATGTGCCTTTGTAAGCACAAGAGTAGACAATGTATGATGTCATATAAAAAGAACAATTTGAAACTCTCAGGTTCATCAGCTGCTCATGTAGAGCATCACTTATCAATTGGCCCCATAGTGGCTTGATGTCTGCATATAGGCACATCATGATTACACCATACATCCAATTTTTAAAACTACCAGCATCAGGTTGGCCTGTCACTCTGCTAAGCAATGCAATCATGTACTAATATTCTTCATCAAAATCATATTTATATAAGTGCACAGGAAGTTTGGCAGTTGCAGGATATGTGTTATTCTTGGCCCTCCATTGATACACGTTCTTCCTGGCCATCTTCTTATTATTTTCATACTTAGTTTCTGATTTCTTTAGGTCCACACTATTAACCTTTCTGCTCAATGGCAGTCCAAATGTCTTAGAAAGACCCTTAATGGACAGGTCTGCCTATATTCTACCATGCTTCACCACCTGCCTTGTTTCTAGATTGTAATTCCGGGCACATTCTATGACTAGCTCTGGAGACTCCATGGAGTATGGAAAACCAGCCGCATTCCACATTCCAGACATGAACACAGCATCCAGCAAGGTGCTTCTATTCTTTTCATCATGTACCTTGGCGGACTAGGCCTCCAAATTGGTGCTTCCTTGGTGTGTATCTATTATGGCCCCATATTTGAACAAGATTCCTTTAAGAGATGCGGACATGGGCCTGTTGAATTCAGCTTCACACTTAGCTAACCTCTTGTCAGCCATGGATATCTGCAATTAACACAATTTGTCTTACAAGGGGTACTCACATGCATGTAGATGACATTTATCTTTATTAACATCATGCATAGTGTATTTATTTAGCATTTGATTATCATGGGATGCATAAACTAGAACATGCAACATCCTACCTGATTATGTAGAAGCAATAGGATGAGGGTTTCAATTACTTACCTGGTTATGCAGATCCTTCTATACTAGTGGTTTTCTGGGAATGCTCGTAATTCTGATGACAATCCCACACTTCTTCTTGTTTGTAAGCTCCATTCGTACAAGTATCACCTGTATGAGGGTTTGGAAGCTAGTGCTCTGTAAAAATGATTTTATCGTAAGGTGAATGTGAAAATGATGATGAATTTACTTTTTAACCTTGCAATTAGGGTGAAATTAGGGCAAATCCAGACAGATTATATTTTGATCGTTGATTTCTCATGGAAACTCTAGATTTCGCCAGGTGTTTCATCGGGTTTCATGGTCGGTAGGAAATACCTACCACCTCTGCACGCATTTAATGTCAATGGTAGCAACGGGAGTGGGGTGATATTCATATGACAGGATATATTCAAAAATATGACATTTTTTGAATATCAGGTGATATTCTCAAATATCACCCCGAGTGCAATGTAATCATCCTCCTCAATAGGAAAAACTATCCTCAACTAGATCAGGTGATGAACGCACCCTTAGGTCACACTCTATGCATCAGGAGGATATTTCAATATATCAAGTGATGCTACAAATATAATGATCACCGGATAAACATTGTGTCTCTCTCTCTCTCGATATCGGGATGACGTCATCCAGATATTTGCTTGTTACATCACTATGGCATGATGACATCACCGTCATGTTATGTAAGCAGGATCATGTTTAGGAAATATGCCCCTGAGAGGTAAAATGATGATGATGTCATCGTCATGTTTGTTTCTTTGTTTATCGGACTCATATGACATCATCAGGATAATGGCTTAGGGGGATATTTTGTGGCAGGAGGATATTGAGAAATATCGGGTTACATTAAGAAATATGATCCTCGTGGAAAACATAAGGCCGCTGACAGGTAAAGATCACTATCACCTAAAATTGATGTTCAAACATTTGAACCGCATGATTTAGTGGGTGATAAATTAGATCAGGATGATCTACTGTAATATGACTGATGTTAAGAAATATGATCCTCCCCTTGTGAATATCAGGTTTGACCAGGATTTTGACCATTCATAACTTTCACATCCTAACAAATATCAGGGTGATGTAAAAGGCAAACCTGCATGAAATTTGATGCTCTATCTAAATATGAGGCCACTAGAATGAAATATGAACTTTGACAAACTAACCTCATGATGATGACTTACCACATCCTCCTCATGTATGATGATCCACATGACTTACTTTTACCAATCCTCTAGGAAACACAAAACAAGCCAAGCAAAAGGTTGGGTCCCTATTTTGTCAAGTGAAAATGGGGTGTGTTGTGTAACCACACAATAGGTAGAGACTGAAATGCAAGAGCAAACATTTAAGAAAGTGGAAAACAGAACCAAGAACAAGAGTGATACTCCTTCCTCCAAAACACATAAGCCAAAAATTAAGTTTGTATCTAAGGGAGGGAAGAAGAAGGAGGTTGTAGGGACCTCTAATGTTACCAAATCTAGTATTGAAGACACTGATGTTGAGCAGATGGAGGTTGAGGATGTTGAAACTGGACAACAAAATATTGAGAAATCTAAAGATACCCAACATGTAGAAATGTCTGAAAAGCCTGCTGAGGACAATGAAACAGAACAAGGTAAAGATGAGAATGTAGAATAGGAACAACTTGAAGATTCACAACTCTCCCCACAGAAGGACCTTCCATCAGAATCCCAAGTTTCTAAATCTCAACTTTGTGTTCCTATTCCTAGTGTTTTTCCTACAGTTTCAAATACTCCTATTTGTCCTATTTTGGTTGTTTCCTCTGATAATACTCCCCCTTATTTAAGAATGAGTTTTGGAATAGTGTTTGATTCATCTGGGTCCATTCCTAGTTTGTCTTCCTCATCTTTTGATATCGGTGAACAAACTATGTTAGAACATTTTCTAGATAGTTTTGAAAAGGTTGTTGATACTACTATTGTTTTTACTCCTACTAGTCCCATTGTTACAATAATAGGAGTAAGCATGGACCCGGCAAAGCGAGTGATTGATCCTTCTCCTAATGTGGATGCTTCTGTACTTCCTCCTTGGTTGTCTGCATATACCCCGAAAAGGAAAAAGAAAGCAATTTCACCAGATGAAATTGATATAGAGAAGTTGTTGCCTTTGAAGTCAAAAACTCTGAAGAAGAAGCCTAACACTGTTTCTAGGCTTATCAATGAGAAAGGAATCAGATATACAGAAATTGTCAAGCCACCAAAGGATGCTACTATCAAAAATTTTGATATGAATGATTATGTTGTCTCAAGGGTCGAGTTAGGTAAGCTAACTCATGAAGGCATTAAGGAAGATTTTCAAACTATTGCTAGCACCTTGCTCGAGAAATATGATGAAGTCAAAAAAGAGAAAGAATAGTATAAAGCTAAAGCAAAACAACTTGTTGTTGTTCTTCAAAAAATAATAAAGTCATCTAAAATTGTGGAACCCATGGTGGTAACTATAGAAGATCCTCTGATTCAAAAAGTGGAAAAAGCTCAGGCTAGAGGAAAAGTGGTAGGAGATATTGTGTAGTGGTTGCTAGCATAGGGAAGAGTTCTGTTGAAAACTACTATAGAAAGAAAAGAAAAGATAGATAAAACCAAAGCTGAGCTTGATAACATGGTTGACTTACTTTCTCAAGAACTGTAGGATCAGGAAGAGAGCTTGGAGGAGTGGATAGAGATGAAGGAGTCTCTTGCTCATCATGTTAATATAATAAAAGGCTTACTTGATGACTTATGCCAAGCTCATGAAAACTGTGAAGACAACGATGTCATACTTCTACACAGGTTGGAAGAACTCCCATGCACTCTCACAGGTGAAGGTCATAAGTTCCTTTTAGCAGATGAAATGATAAGCTCCTTTGAGAAGATGGTTCAACAGAAATTTGAGGATGAAGTGCCCTCAGTACTTTCTATGGACATCATCTATGATCAGCATTCAACTTTTGAGAACCTAAAGGACAACCTTGACAAGCATGAGAAGGAAATAAAGGCAGTAAAAGATGTAGTTGTCTAGGCCCACACTATCTTAGAAAATACATCAAAGCTAGATGCATGTGAAATGGCAGCTATACAAGCCATGTATCAGAACTTTCTAAAGAAGAATGATGGAGGAAGCTGAAGTTCCTTTTTGATACCTTAGTTTATTTTATTCTTGTTTATGTAATTTGAAATTTGTTATGGACATGCTCATGTGTAATTTTCTAAAATGTAATTACATATGAGAAAAGAAGTCATAAGTCAAATAGGACTCTTTTGTTTGAATAAGTCAAAGTAGTTAGGATTTTCCTATTTTTGCTCTCAGTTTCTCCTATAAATAAAGAGGACCCCCATTGTAATTATCATCTTTTAGTTATTACAGTGAAACTCTGCCAAATTGAAGAGCATTTTGAGACTTTGTGTTCAAATTGTAAATCATATTTTATCAAGTGAATAGAAAAGCAAGCGATCTTTCAATCTTTGCTTTGGAAAAACTTGTGGCGTATTGGAAATTGTTCTTATGTCCTTTTCCTTATACTATCTTATCTACTTGATCAAATTGTAGTGTGAGTGTGAATAATTTGGGAGATGTTCTAAAGCTGATTGTGGAGACTTTGTGCTACAACAATTATCTTTAGCTTCTGATTTTATGTTTTGAAGTAAAAGATATTAGAAAGATTTTGAACTACTATTATCTTTTGTGATCGTATGTTTTGACGTAGTATTCGATGAAGATTTTGAGCTGTACCTTGTCCTACTTGATTCCAAATTGTAAATCAGCAAAAGGAGCAATGATAGACTTTGTGCTCTCATGAGTTTCTTGGTTATTTTGATTTGCATTGTAAGAGTGCTCTTTCATATTGTAAACATCATTTCTGAAAAAAGAGAAATGGATGACATGGTTTCACCCTGAAATTAGTTTTAGTGTAAATAGGTTTGAAATAGTTAATAGGGAACCTCCCCTTGTTGAGAGGAGAGATTTATCTCATTACACTATGGTTGATATAACCATTTTACCTTTAGTTAGTTGAAGACAAAACATTCACCCAACACTCTCTCATATGCCCCATGGATATCCTTGTAAACCTTCCATACATTGTCTAACCTGTGAAGAATGTGAAAGATTCTATATCCAAGGATATCATCAATGATATTAATTGCTACCTTTTTTACTTCATCTTGTGCATTTTGCTCATTTTCTTTGGCCAAATGTAGTTCTTCTTTCAATCCCTTAATTCTTAGAGATAGAGTATCTCTATCCTAACTAGACAAATCATGTGAAGGAGAAGTAGAGGGGATGGGTTCAATCATAGCCAGCACAGCCTTTTCTTGAGAAACATAAGTTCTCAATTTGAGATTTTCCTCTTGCAATAAATTTAACTTATCCATTAACCTTTCATATTTCTCTTTCATCACCTCAGTAGTGTCTGCATTGAGCATTGTTGCATGCACAATGAGTTTTGTAGCATGTGTGGGGGTAACCTCCATTTCTCTTCTTATGATGACTTCTCTAGTAATATCCCCAATTGACCTGACTAGCCTTGGCTTTCCTATGTTTGGGGCCATTGAACAAATGGACATTGCATGTAAACTTTTACTGTAGGTTGAACCAAACACTCTATTATCAATATGTTCCTTAGAAATAAGGGCATCCTTGTCACTCTTTATGACATCAAAAGCAATAGCAGACGAAATATCCCAACCAATCAATAGAAGAATATTACTTTGTCTAATCTATTTTCTGCCTTCTGCAGGTGACATTGCTATAATCTCATTCTGAATCTTCTCTTCCTCACTCTTTATGACTTCCTCATGTATAGAAGGGTGCACTCCCTCCTTTACCCTTTCAAGTCTATCTTAAATTTCTTTACAATTTAACTGGGTTACAAATTCCCTGAGTTCTCTTGTTTGTACAAATGATTCATCACTTATGAATTCTCTACATGCCATTATCTTGACATCTTTATCAACTTCAACAATTTCTTCATTATAAGTGGTGCCAACCATTCTATCAATGGGAACGAAAGAATTAATTGCATCATCTATGTGAGGAGAAGGGAAATTCCTCTACACAGCTTCCTCATCTGGGACATGTTCTACAGACTATTCCTCCATTCCAATCCCAACTTCAGTATCAGCTGAATAATCAACCAAAGGCTTAATTATTTCCTCCTCTTCAACATCCACTTGGTGACTAGAGAACCACTTACATAGGACCTAATAGGTTCAATCCCAACTATAGCTAAATGCTCTTGTTCTCTCATTCTTGTTGCCTATGTGGCCCTATTTACTTCATCTATGAAGAATCCCTTCTCATGGTCCTCCAGCATCCTCATAGCGCTCTGAAAAAGACTAGGGATATGGATATAAGGACTAACATACCTTGGATTTTTCTTTATCACATTCATCTCAACTTCATTCACATAATGCCAAGAATCCTTTCTTTTCTGAATTTCTCTATGTGACACTAGATTCCTGATGATATCTTTTGAATATAGGAATTGATGGGAAAAACCAAACCTACCCACACATTTCCTTGCATCATTGATGAACACCTTAGGATCACATCTCCTTACTTTTTCAATGTTCAACCTGTATGATCTTAACATCCCTACAGAGTTATCAATGCCCTCCTTAGAGGTGATCTTGAAATAGGGATGAATGATCCATTCTTAGCAATTCTAAAGTGCTCTTTGTCCATAGAATCTAGCTGCCACATGATTTCCATAAATGCAATTATGTCAAACACAAAGATAGGAAGAAGGCAATGGGGTGGAAGCCATACACTCTAAAGATAGTGCATGTGTTGAAAAAGTACCAATCTCCCTAATTATGTTCAATCACAGTATCAGGCCTGAAATCCTTAGGCCTTAGAATTTCCATAAGAGATCTAGAAACTCTCTCCACATGGTTCAACCCCAAGTTTTCCAAGACAAAAAATACCAATTTATTGCTAAAAGCAAGATAATTCAGTTTGGCATAGTGTTGATCCCAAACCTGAGACCAAAATTGCACTAGTAAATCACTGCCATCCTTTTCCTTAGTGGTGAGATTAGAGAATTTGAACCAAGTCCTCACTCCACTGTGCAACAACATATGCATGAATAGTGAATAATGCTTAAAAACTAGAGGGGCCTTAGGATCTTTCAACTTGGTCAATTCATCATGAATTCTATCAACAACATATGAAGCAAAGTCAAAACCCACACGCAGATCCCTATCCTAAATGTCAACAGCCATGACCATCAAAGGAATGGGCATATTCAAGTCAAATTTCCTGTCTAAAACTTGACACAGGGCATAGTAGGTATTCTTAAAATAGTCTTCGAATTCATCACAACTAAAGGGCTCAGATTCCTTTTCAGCAAATTTATGTCCTTTCTTGTCTGAGTCTCTTCTTCTATGCCAGGGAAGCTTGTGATTTCTATAGGCATACTTGTTCTTGTCATATTCTTGCTTCAATGCACCAAAATGAATGGAAACTATATCATAAGGTTCCAATTTAAAAGTTTCTATAACCTTAGTTCTTCTTATCTCCATTCTATGAACTCCCTCCACACTTCTTATAGCTTTGGTCTCTGGATCATAGCATTTGGCAATTTCCTTTATCAAGCTAACATCCACAAATACATTAGGCACAATCAATTTTCCAAGATCATCTCTCCACATATTGTTGATAGGCTTAGGGTATTCAAACCTTTTGTAAGCATAGTGGAACAAATCCCATCCAATCTAGGGTACAATGCTATCTCTAATTTCTCAGGCAGAATCTTGAAGATGATCAGACAAAACGCCTTCACTAGTGGCCCTCTTCCCAACAACTTTAGCCTCGGGGAACAATC
Source organism: Cunninghamia lanceolata (assembly GCA_027924645.1). Lineage (NCBI taxonomy): Eukaryota > Viridiplantae > Streptophyta > Pinopsida > Cupressales > Cupressaceae > Cunninghamia > Cunninghamia lanceolata. The sequence continues at coordinate 1,891,422 of BSBN01000165.1, read as the reverse complement.
TCATGAGATCATACTCCATGAATCTGGTGTAATCCCATTTTATCCCTTTGGTTCTTGGTTTTTTATCTTCAATTTCAGGCTTCACTACATCAATTTGTGTTTTCGCTCTCTTAGCCTTAGGTTTGCTTGCTGACAAATTACTAGTTTGACTAATTTTGCTAATTCAAACTCAAACTAGGGTTCTTTGAAATAAAGCATCAAATACTTGACAACCCTTTCACAACTAATACAATTTCACTAAGAAAAAACTAGATTTTCAATAGACTTGGTTAGTACAAATTTCACAGGATGTTTTCTTTCAAACTAGGGTTTATAGATTTAACACAAGCATACAAACTCTCTTCAAATTTTAGACCTTGGAAATTCATAGGGGATAGCTGAGAACCTACTTACCTAGATTAGACCATCTTGGACTCAAATCTCCATACTTTGATATTCTTTAGCTTGGACACTTGAAAGATTGCATAGGCAAAATGATGAGATGACGAAGGGGGTAAATCATAAAACACACAATAACAAAAATTGCACATAGAAAATAGAATGATATTTTATTAATATGGGCAAAACATTACATTACAGAAGCTCAAATATAATCAGAGGATGAATCCCCTATAGGCTACAACACATTACAACTCCCTCTCTTAAGACTCTGGAATCTTCAACCTTCTGTAATTCCCAAATCAACTAGGGTTTCTAATTTCCCTACCTTTCTTGACTTTACACCTTCCCCCTTAACTCTACTACCCTAAGGGTTCCCAAAAATGGTTATATATAGTCCTTTTTGGTGACCACCAGCTTAATTTTGAAATTTGCATCTCCCTCCAAAAATAGGTCAACTTCGCGGGGCCATAACTTTCGAGCTGACCATTGGATTGTCAATTATAATACCTTTTTAGAAAGCTCTCGAAAAGATGATGAGGCACAAGCAATACTAATAGGAAAATTGCTTGGGGTTCCCACCAAATTTCGAGCCCATCCGGAGCCTCTAAGTGCCTCAAATTTGACTTTGAATATTTCAATAGGAGTTATTGGAATTTGAAATTTTAATATCTCACAAATGACAAATGATATTGAAGTGATTTCTTCACCATTAGCTTCAATTTACCATTCTACAGGTCTGTGCAAGATTTTGTATCCAACCGTGCACAAATGCAAACTTACTAAAAATAGTAACCCTGCCAAATTTAGCCCTTACTGAAAAGAAACAACATTTTTTTTGGCTTGATGCAAGATTGCTCTTACACCCTAGATGCTCCTGCATCACGAGAAGTGGGCAGAAATTCAATTCTATGTGGATTTGAATATATCAGAACACCATTAATGACTAAATGATAGTTCACACAAGCGAAATGGGAGTGGCAGGAAAATAGCCATTCTAAATTTGAATCAGGACCATTGATGGAGAATGATCTGAGATACAACGAATGGCTATTACAACAAATGCATATGTCGCTTCTTTGGTTTGTAACCTCACCACATTGATTGCGACATGAAAGGTCCTAGCAATGTACTTAGCTTCATAATTTTCTTTACCATCAACAGAACATAGGGACCATCACACATCGCACATCCTTAACACTATTTCTTTGAGCAACTTGCAACATAAGGAGATCAAGCTACGAGCACAGGCGAGGACACATGGCAGGGATCTAAATTATTAGTGCATATCGCAACTAGCTTCATCCTTTGGGCATATCAAACTGCGATGTGAACAATACATGTGATGTAGCATAGAAGAGACACTTGTAGGCAGGTACATTGCATTCGCACTTGCTCAATGAGATGTCAAGTCCACAAATGTGATGCGAAAGGTAAACACGACAAGGAATTTAAGTTATAACATTCATGCATGTGCATAAAATATGTTTCAAGGAATAAAGCCGCGCTAGGCACACGACAAAAAGGGGGGTTACGAAACATGATCCTATATCAGATCTAGGATAAAACTTCAAATTATTTTGTCGGGCTAAACACTTAACAATTTTCATTTTAAACATGGGTTTTGGACAAAGTCACTTAGCAAAGGTAACTAATAGCAGGCTCAACAATTAGGTCCAAGGGCTTTTGACAGTTCACAAATTTTGATAAACCCTTAACATTGCTTCCAAGAAACCTAACCCTCCAAGACCATACCAGGGATCACAACAAAGGGGAAGACATCCCAAACCATAGAATTTCATAAGTCCCACTAGTGGCTCCTATTCAGGGATGCTTGTCTACATAGGAAAGGCTTGAAACTAGAAGATCCTTTAGTGGAACAGACTAGACATAGAGAAAAAGATTGACACAAAAAGGAAGGATGGGATAAGCGATATTTACAAGACGTTTACATAAAATACATTATACATGGAAAACACATACTTTAAGAAAAGTATGGCTTAAGAAATTATCCATGTACTGGCAATTCCAAAAGTTCACTTGCTAAGGATTGCAAAAAATATGAATCTTCCCCATGAGGATTATTGATCAAGTAAGGGTCTAGCCATAAGGCATCAAATTTCCTATGTTTTCCCTTTTCTTGTGCCTTAACATTTCACATCAACACCTTGTCCCCATTTTGAAACTTCTTGGAAGATGATTTCTTGTCATACAGTGTTTTCACTTTCAGTTGTAGCTTCCTATTTCTTAGTTGTGTCATTCTCCTTGTTTCATCTAACTCAATCAGAGTATTCATCTTTATTTGCATCTCACCAGGGATATCATCTGTAGACACCTAAAATTGTCTTCATCATTGAACCGACTCCCGACATCCCTAAACATACCAATTCCCCTTTTAATCAATTAATTAAATTTTTATTTAATTAATTATCACTTTATCACCTAATTTTTCATCATTTATCCCCAACAATTGGATTAATTTTATTAATTCAATAGTTCAAACCTTAGCCAATTGATTAAATAAATATGCAATATTTATTTGTCCAATTTCTCCCTCCTCACTAAATCCAATTAATTAGCTAAATCAAGTTTAACTAATTAATTCAGCCTATTAATTGACATATCCCTACCCTAGGTAATTAAATAACCATTATTTAATTGCCTACCCTAGCCTATCTCATCCTAGCCTTAGGATTAATTAAATAAAACCTTATTTAAATTAATCCTAACATCTCATTAAAGTAGTCAAACCTAGCTTAACACCCTTCCCCACATCCTCCAAATAAAAAATTGGAATATATCCACATAAGTCAATTTTTTATTAAAACATGTCCAACATCACATTTAATTCTTCTTACACTCCTTACCCATGCCATACCTCATTTATCTCCACTCATCCCCAAATAAATTTTTAATTCATTTTACCCTTCCCCATGTGAATTTTTAATTCACACATATTCCATCTCACCCATACTCATTTAATTCACCCTTTTCCCAAAAATGAATATAAGATTCATATTTATTCCTAGCCCTCCATTCCTCCAAGATGAAATCTAGGCCCTCCACATCATCTTCATTCTCCACCATTGATCTCCCAAATTAGTCTCAACCCTTGGATCAAAACCTCTCCCAAAATGCCTATAAATACAACATCCTCCAACCTATTTTGGCATCCAATTTTCATGTAATGTTACCATGCCAAAATATCTATTGAGCTAGCTTGTGAGTTGCAAATTAGGATAGAACATTTTAGATTTGTCTTCATCAACTAGGGTATATCTTAGGAGCTCTTGGGTGCAAAGCTTCTTCACCTTTTGATGAGATTGGGTCTTCATTTGTGAGAGGTATAAGGCTTTGTTTATGCATTTGTGTTATGTTCTTTCATTTTGATTTCCTAATCACATATGGCACGCCCGGTGGGACCCACAAGGTCTAATCTAATCAAATTTTTGTGAGTTTTTGTTGTGAAAGACGTGCTTTTGCAGGAGTGGTGCCATCTACCTGCGCAACGGCGCTATCTTTGGTGCATTTTAGCGCTATATACTATTTTAGCACTATTTTCCAGAGCACTTTCTCTCTAAACTTTCACTCACAAATCCATCTGACTTTTTTTTGGTCTTCCTGCTATTTTCTTGGGTCACTTGCTCTCTATTTTTGCAGGAATCTTGAACGAAGAGGGGGAGGTTATGCCAAAATTTTCTTAAAGAAACAAACACATATTTTGGCATTTATCTTGTCTTGTTTTCCATTCATTAGGCTAACAAGACTAACCAGATCCTATCTTTGTAGTCTAACCCTCTAGTTTGATTGGGAAGGCCTCTATTTTGTAGGATTGACAAGTTTAAGCTCATATCAGCGCTATCGACACCCAGAGCGGCGCTATTTTCAACTGTTGACCAAACTCTTCAACTGTATGCGCAGTGGCACCTTGTCATAGTCATATTAGCGCTATTGTCAGTTTCAATGCTTTCTATGTATTATTTTAGCACTATTGTCTGTATTAGCACCTTATGTATAATGTTTTAGCACTATATTCTGTCTTGACACATTCTGTACATGGTTTTAGCGCATCTTTGTATATTAGATCTATGGTCTAGGGTGTAAGGTTTTCTTGGTCAGTTTCTGTTAGTAGCACCATTTTCTGTCCACAGTGGTGTGATTTGTTCTCTGTTTTAGCACTATGTTTACAGGCTAACTTTGTGTTTGGTGTAGGGACTGATAAGTTGTTTGCAGGTCATCACCATCATTTTGCGGCCACTAACAAGTTTTTATAGGGTGTTTATCTTTATTTTAAAACAAACACTTCAATTGGGACTTAAAAAGAACCCTTGCATGTTACCCTAGAAACAAACATTTCAATTTGGTGCAATAAAATTGATCAACAACCAACAAACAAATCTTTGTGTGCCTTAGCTTAGAAAAACATTTGAATTTTGGTGCTCTAAAATTCACAAGTGTTTGCCAACAAATCTACAAATATTTTGATTTTGGGCTTTAAAAAGAACCACAAAGTGCATCAATAAACTCATTGGATTAAAAAGAACAACAATCTGCGTTTTTCACTCATCTAAACAAGAAAACAAATCAAATTGGTGTGAAGTGTTTTTGTGATTATGTTTGTGGTGTGAAAAGTGTATGCTTTTCCCTCGCACCATTGGTGACCTTGGGAATCAAAAGCTTCTCACAACACTTACATAAATCACCCCCAACATAATCCAAAGAACTAAAATGAACCTTGTTTAGAGTGATACAAGCATAAAATATATGTATGCTCTCCCCTCGCATCTTTGTATGAACTTGGGGATCAAAAGTATTTTTGTGGTTGTATCACTTTTGTTAATCCTTAGAGGGCCTACCACCCCGCTTCAAAAGGTGGGAATGACCCAAGTGGCAACAAGCTAAAGCCAAGCTCTTTCGAGCCACTATATAAAATAATGTGTTTGTGATGAAAGTCACAAGCAACAGGTGTTGTTGTGTCATACCGACAGCCAACCTCCCCCAAAACCCTCCAAGGCATAACCCTTGGAGGTTGGGAGACTCCATAATGGAGAGTAGTGCTGCAGCACATATGGCCACCTGAACGAATGCACTTACTATGAACCTTGTCTTAGCAAGCCAAAAACCTTCTATTTGTTGACACAGAAGGGAAACCTTTGAAGCGGCCCTGATTCATGCGGTTCTTAGCTGAGGTAGTAGGGACAATCCTAAGGTTTGGTGAGGGACAATCCTTTGTGGAAACCTAGATCTTGGTATGCATGAGAAGTGAGTGCACTTGTAAGGAGGAGCCAGTGCTACCAAGATCTTGGAGCTACCTGCTTTGAATAGATGTAGCTAGGGGATTCAACAAATACTATCATATCTTCGCCTTAGGTTGTGCAAAGTGCTTGTTTAAGAAAATCACGCCTTAGGTTGTGCAAAGTGCTTGTTTAAGAAAATCACATGTCTTTTCACAAACATAATCTTGGTTATTGTGTGTTATTGTGCTTGAAGTTCTTTTAAGAAACTTGCCAAGAGATAATAAAAATCACTTGATCAAACTTCATATCAAAACAAATCCAAATTTGACATCAAAATTCACCTTTTTCAAAGCCTTGACCAACACTACCCTATTTCAGCACCATCTCTATCTTCTTTTGGCACCATTTCACCTATGGATTAGTACTATTTGCAGACTGACTTGCCTGAAACTAAAACTAATTCCATTGTGATCTTTAGGACCTACTTTGCCATAATCCATAATCACCTTCCAAAAATCCATCCATACCCCACTCATTTTATCAAAATTTTTCCTTCATTTTGACCTTAGAGAATCAATCATTATCATTATTGGACCCTTTGCCAATGCCATTATCCACTCAAAATCATATCCACTCATCCTCATTAATCTTTCCACACCTTTTGGACCAAACAAACATCCTTGTTACAAGAAATCATTATAAAATCACCTCGTCTCTTTCATCAAAAAACATATCCAAAATCTTCAAAAACCCAAAATAGCCATCAAAAAACCATCAATCAAAATCCAAAACTCGTCATCCCTTTGAGCTAAGGCTAGATCTAGATTTTATATTTTACATCATATTTTTCTTGAAGAGTCATTAGTCAACCTTTCAGGTGAAATAATCATCCTTCTTTGTGTAAGGTCATTAGTCTACCCCAAACAAAAAGAAACATCCATTGATGCAACACAAAAACTAGATCTTACTAAAGCTCATTCGTTGACCATCAAATCCTTTTCAAAAACATCATCCTAATCTCCCATACCAAATATCTAGTTCATCCAAAATTTCCACCATCCAAATCAACATCAAAATCCCTTTCATCAAATTATCCTCAAGCAAACTGCATCTCTCATCTACCATTTTGGTCCAAAACTTTGTAAACATCAATACCACTTACTCTTATCATCATTAGATTGACACCTTTTTGAAGATTCATCTCTTAGAAGTTAAAATTTACCCTTTATCATGCTACAATCACCCTTTCATCTTTCACTCCATTCCACTACCACATCCTCTTTGAGTCCAACAAATCAATCCGGATTCTCTAAGGTCTCCATCCCTCTTTCATCCACCTCAAAATCAAAACCATACACTTGCATGCCCATAACTAGATCACAACACAAGAAGAACCAAGCAATGGCAGACTTTGGACAACACATGGGCATAGGAATGCCTAATACCAATGACAAAAACCTACCAATTAACCAAACACCCATCCCACCTTCGGTCTTTCAAATCCCAATGAAAATCCCTTCCATTTCTTGCAACCACCACCACCACCACCACAAAATGTCCCCACCATGTCCCAGGATGATCTAGATGTCTTGAGATTTACACAAGATGCCGATAGCATGGACCTACTTGACAAAATCCTAAGGTTGGATCCAAATAGATATCTTGACTACCTCCTCAAAATTAGTGCCCAACCACCTCACAACACGACATCGTCCTGTTGTGTGGTTACACAACACGCCCCATTTTGACTTGGCAAAACAGGGACCCAACTTTTGTTTTGGCTTGTGTTGTCTGTTTCTGGCGGTTTGGTAAAAATTAAGTCAGGTACGTCATCATCATGAAGGTCAGGATGAGGTAGGTCATCATCATGAGGTTAGTTTGTCAAAGTTCATATTTTTGTTTCTATGACTTCATGGTTAGAAAGAGTTTGAAATTCCATGCAGGTTTGCCTTTTACATCACTTGAAAATTCGTCCATATGAAGGAGTGGTGAGCAGTCAAAGTTTTGGTCAAACCTGATAATTGCTGTATGATGGTCATCATCATGATATTTGAAAAGCCCCCCGATAATATCCGGAGGTCGAAATATCCGGACGTCAAGTTTAAGTCGTAGTAATCTTTTCCCGTCAGGCGGTCTTTTATATCGCCAAAGGTCATCATCATGATCTTACTCTATCACCTGATGAAAATCATGCAGTCCCGAAACATCCGGACGTCAATCTTAAGTGCTAGTGAACTTTTCCCGTCAAGCGACCCTGGAAACATCATCTTCATCATGATATTCTAGCATCATCAGCATCATGATTGTCCAACATTGCGAGCATCATGATATTTAGCATCACCCGATATTATAATATCATGCTGATATTATAATATCACCTTACTTAGAGAAATCTGCCATCTGCATAATTTGCGCGCGCACGACCAAGTCTTGGTGATCAACATCATCATGATATTTCAGGACCCGACATTTCCTAATATCCTCCTGATCTCCTTTTGCGTGATCATGATGATCACCTTATCTTTCGAAACGGAGGATGATTTTCCTTTCCCAAACCTTGTTGAACAAGATCATCATGATCTTGTTAGTCTTTCCTGACAGTTCGTAGTATCATCCTGCCGACGAATATAGCCTTTTGCAAATATGATGATGACGATGACGTCACCATCACCTTTCTCCTTTGGCAGGATATTTTCCAAGGCGTGATCCATTTCGCCAATGTGATGATGACGATGACGTCATGTTCGAAGATTAACGCAAGCCCCGGATATCCTGATGACGTCATCAGGACTTTCGGCAGGATCATATTCTAAATCACCCAATGCGGATATGATGATGATGATGTTCATCATCCTGATCTTTTGAGAGGATCACCTTCTTCGCAAGTGGGTCATACTGCATTCGTCCACCCGATCATCTTCCTTGGGGGGAACCCGATATTCCAGTTATCTCCTGATCTTAACGAAACATGACGATGACGTCATCCCTTTGCATTTTAACCAAGCCTGATGATGACGATGACGTCATCATGATTTTCCTCAGCGGCAGGATCATTTTCTGAGTCCTCCTGTTTGTCTTCATCATGATGATGATGACGATGTCTTTCTTTCCCGAATGTGCAAAAAACAAAACATCCTGATGTGCTTTTCCTCAGAACATTCGGAGGGGAGGAGCATCATATTTCACAATATCCTGCGGCTGGATACAAGACATAGAGTTGGTCATCATCATGATTTCCGGCGTAGGTATAACTGTTGCCGTCGGCCAAGTCTAATATTGTCAACCTGATCATATGTGGTCGCACTGATGCGAACATGATGATGATGACCCAAAACATTCGAACGGAGCATGCAAAGCCAGGTATGAAGTAATTTGTTAATTTTGACATACCTGATCATATTTGAACCCGATATACAAGAAAATGGGCAAAAACATGAAGCGATAGAAATTTGAAAGCCCGACTACCTGATTTTGGTCAACGAGGGTTGACCTAGTTGTTTTCATGCTGTTTATGCATTTAGTGCATATTTTCACAGGTAAGACCTGTTTGCCTGTAGCTGCACATTGGGAGGTATGTTTAATAAAACGTTTTACTTCCTGCTGTTTATCCACATGATGATGATGAACTTAATGTTTGTTTGTTTATTTGCAGGAAGTCATCATGATGCTGCTGAAGCTCAACATTGAGGTCATGATGCTGCTGAAGCTGAGCGTGGAAATCATGATGATGCTGCTGAAGCTGAGCGTGGAAATCATGATGATGCTGCTGAAGCTGATAATTACAAAGTTACGCATGGAGTCAACATGGGCCAGACATGAGGAGGATATTGTCAAATATGCTGTTTGCCAGCTGGAGACCGAATCAAGTCGAAGATGCTGGAATATTCTGTGCCAGCTATACATTTGCCAACTGATGAAGCATGTGCTTTTCATCTGGACCGTTGTTTGTTATGAGAGGATCCTGATCCTTGGATCATTGTAACCGTTTTCTGGCAGTTGCTCTATATAAGAGCCAGAGCTTGTCATTTCAAGAAAAAAGGGAGAAATACATTAGAATACACAGACGCATCTGGCGCAAAAGTCAATTACTGTAGAATAAGTTAGGAGATCAGATTACTGAGACTAATGAGGATAGAATTGTTGAAATGTCAAGGTTCTTTCTTCAGATCACTGTAAATGTACATGTTCTTGAGCATACTGAATGAATATGAAGTTCCAGATTACATCCTGATTGTAAATTTTACGTAATCTTCTGTTGATTTCTGGATATGTACTGGTGAATGCTGTGTTCAACTGGAAGCGCTTTCATTTCATTACATGTTGTTGTCAACTTTCCTTTGAAGCTTTGCACTAGATCATGCGGATTTGTGGAATGTCCTGGTGAAGTATGATTTCTAGTTTTCCTTCTTTTCATTGCAAGTATGGGAGCTTGTATGTGGATCAGTGATCTAAGTCCAGTAATTTTAGGAATCTCACTCTCTACCCCTTTTCCTTTTTTCAATTTCATTAATTCATCACCATAACTGCAAATCATGATAAATAACAAGCAGAAACAGTGAAATATGCTGAAATCCTGTAGGTAACTGAAGATCCTTAGCATATTTGAGTTAAATGCATGTAGTACTGAAAATATCATGCAAAGAATCATAAATAATGATAGAAATCATGCAAATATCGGCCTGTATGTACATTATTTGACTAAATTTACAGTGCAGAAGTAGAATCGTTGGAGACGTGCAGAGCGAACATCCAGAGCAGGATATTTGAAGATGATGATGATGAACAGTGCAGAAACACGTAAGGCCCCTGAATGGAAAACAGCAACACACATCAACCACTGAGTGACGTCAGTAGATTAAGACCTAATCAACGGAGACTTGGGATCATGAATTCTTTGAATTCATCGCATCTTTCAAGATGAGTAAAGGTTGTTGTGTAACTTTTATTCTATGTTTGTGAATGACCAACATCATGACCAACATAAATTGGCGCTAGAAGGAGGGCATGAGTCCGGAAGATCACGTTCATCATCAGTACTTTCAGGTTTGATGACGCTCAGAGTAAGGTAACTTCAGATCATTTGTGAATTTCATCAAATTGCGTAAATATTTGCTGCGGCAAGTTTGTAATTGCACATTCTGTGTAAAGATTTCCAAATTTCACATAAATATTGCAAGCTTTACAGTAGATTTCTTTAAATTCACTAAATATTGGCCAAAGATGCATAAATTTGTTCAAGCTTTGAGAATTTGAGCCTTAGACACGTGAGATCTGGTGCTACTGGTCGAAATATCCCAATATCCTGTCATATTTGCAGTATCTTCGCAAATATCGCGTAAATATTCAGTCTGATTTGCAAGTTGACCGCAAATATCACCTCGTCCGGTGGAATCTAGCCAATATTTGCAAAGTTTCAGCTAATTGGCCTCCAAATCAAGAAATCCTGGCTCACAGGATAAATACCAGGTCTAGACATAGTGAAATTTTCGAAGAATTGCCTGTCAGAGGTTTTAGACCTAGGACTGTAGACGTTCACCATACTCCAGAGTCTAGTACGTCCAGAGCTTTACCATGACCTCCTCCTGTAACTCCTGTTGGTTTGCAAATACCTTCCGGTATACCCGTGACACCTTCTGTTCAACCTCAGGGTATACCTTTAGTCCAACCTCAGCCAACTGCACCACCAGTTCAGCCCCTCAGGTTGCAATGTCGTTCTTTGCAGCAGAATCACCATTGACCTTTACTGCGTATCATGAGTTACCAAAGTATCCGGACAAGCTTTGTCCAAAATACCATCCTTATCAGGATGCAGATGATCATATCAGGACGTTTAAAGAAGCTTGCTGCAGAGCCAGAATAGAGCATCAGGATGTGGTGTGCAGATTATTCCCCTTTTCCTTAGGGGAAGAGGCTTATAATTGGTTCATCAGTCTTGGTCAATCTTCTGTAGGTTCGTGGGCTGTCTTAGAGAAGGCTTTTCTTGACAGATTCAAGGTCCCTATTGATCCATCCATGAATTACCACCTGTTTGCCACAATCAAGAGATTTGAGCATGAACCTATTGCAAATTTCAATGCTAGGTTCCAGAAAATGTTGTCCAAGCTAGTTACCCCATATGTGGTGGCTGATGATGCTGCTAGAAGTATTTATTATTCAGCCCTGGATCCATTAACCGCCATGTTCATCAGGAGAACACATCCTGTGATCACCACATTGACAGGAGCTTTTCAAGAAGCTATCAAGGTAAATCAACAGCTGATACCTGCTCCTACTCCAAATATAGCATTTCCTGCTTTGCCCGGCATGCAGTCACAATATCCAGCACAGTATCCTGCAGCTTATCCTTCGCAATATCCTGCACAATACCCAAATGGAGCAGTGATGCCCCCAGCAATCATGCCTGCACCTTTGCAAGTACCCCCATTGAGTATCATGCCTCCTCCTAATGGAAATGGCCAATTGCCACAATATCCTGCACATACTCAGGCACCTCAGGGTATAGATCTATCCCACAATAACCATGGATCTTCCTTTTTCCAGCCTTAGCCTGAAAATGTAGTGGCCAAAGCTCAAGAGGAGAAAGAGGAAATCAAAGAAATTGCTGCTCAGTTGAGAAAGCTCACCACAGAAGTAACACACTTGAGAAACCAAGGGTTTTATTCACAGTCAGGTCAGAATAGGAGTTATTCCAATGACAGACCAAATTACCCTGACAGAGGATACAACAATAACTTCAACAGTAGTGCTGCAAATAACAATAATCCTCCTAGGCAGCCCAGAGTGTGGAACTCCAGGCCAAATAATGGTTCATTACCATCACCCCTAGACAATCAGCCTCCTGGTGAAGCCAAACAAACTACTAGAGTCAATCTTGCTGAAGCAGCCCTTACCAATTGGTGCAGGATTCACAATACCAATGCACATGCAGAATTAGATTGTCCACAATTTAGGATTGCTGCCAGCATTTTTCAGACTGAAGTGTCTAATACTTCTGGAAGTCCACCTCAGGCAGAAGGAAATGAAATAGTTCCTTGTGGATATGATTCAGCTTTTGTGCTGGAAACCTACACTAATCAGCCTCATCAGGATTATAATCAGACCGGTGAAGAATCTGCCTTAACCTTTGAAGCGAACTATGTCTTCCCTTTTGAGGATGAAAATGAACCTACAAGAGAGCATGAGGAAGTACATGCATACCAGCAGCAATACCCTGGTAAGCATAATTATAACCTGAGGAGTAATGCCAACAGACCTGCCGGTCCATTGACATCATCTCTACCTCCAAACAACTTCAACACACCTCCTGATCCTAAGGCTAGCAATAACCCTGGGTTCCCTAAGGTGAATGCTCAGTACTTGTCTCCTCAAAACACAGTAACAAAAGTCACAAATGCACCTCATGAGTCTGACAAGTTAGTCAGTTATTTGGCTGATGAAATGAAGAAAATCAAGATCAGCCTGTCCCTATCTGAGTTACTGAAAACTCCTGCCATCAAAAGGGCATTCATGAAGTCGCTGGATGATCCTGCTTCTAAAGAGGATAATCACCTTTCGAGTCAATCCAATAGCAGAGACCATACTGCTAAAGATAACACTGTCAAGCCCAAAGTGTCAGCCACAGTCCAAGCTGCTGAAACCTCTCACATGACCTTGTACAGAGATAAAACTGAATCACCTCCGTTTCTCCTCACCATAAGAATGTTCAGTAAGAATTTGCACAACTGTTTAGTTGATTCAGGAGCCTCAACTAATGTTATGCCTTTGTCAATATGCAACGCATTAGGACTGCATCCTGCTAAATCCTTAAAGAAGGTCACTCAACTGGACAAGACAGAAGTAAGTGTCGTAGGAGAACTCACTCATATTCACATGCAGCTAGCGTCTGATCCTAGGATCCAGTATTACATTGACATTCAGGTAGTTGACATACCTGATACATACGGGATGTTGCTTAGCCGGGACTGGTCTAAAACGCTTAACGGATACATGTCCACAGACTTCAGTCACATGTGGTTGCCATGGAAAGGTATACCTAATCAGATCAGGATTGATGCTGAGCCTAGGATGAAACATATGATCACGGAATATAACAGAACAAATGAGATCATGTATGTAAACGTAGAACCTGGAGTTTATCACATCAGGCCGCAAACTGTCCAAATAGAAGAGATCCTGATGCTTGATGCTCATCATCATCATGATGATGATTATCATGAGGATATGCCAGTTGTAGAACTTAATAATGATCCTGATAATGACAATGAAATAGATCACTTCAAGGATTTTCAGATGCATTTATCTACTCAGATAAAACGTTGTCAATTATTAAATATACCTGCTAATGATATCTTGATTGATGGATGGTGCAGACTACATGGCGAGGTACACTCGGAAAAGACTTGCGAACCATGCTTGGACATGATCATGCTGGAGCAGACGTATAGTGAGGCATCATCATCATATTCTGAGGTGAGTGCTACATCTGATGATGATGATGATACTAATTTTTATTTGTCTTCTGCAGGAATAGAAGAGTCGACGGATCCTGATGAGGATCATATCCGAAAAACAGAAGAGATCCTGGTGTCCAATCAGACGAATGATGCGAGAAAGGAAAAGATCACTCCTGGTAGTGATTGCTTCATGGAACCGGATTACGAGTTGTCTGATGAGGATAAAGGCAGTAACCTGACGAAGTTCGAAGAATTTCTGGCTAAAGAAATAGAAAAAATGACACAACAGTGTAGATCTCCCCAGGAGGTTTTAATCAAAGGTTGGTGTAGGCTGCATGAGGCACCTCACTCAGAAACCACTTGCTCACTGTGCTTACACATTTTGAAGAAGCATGCAGTTGTATGTGCTGAACATCATCCTCCTGCTAGGATGGAAGAGAAAACAGAAAAGCCATCAGGCTCATCAGATAAAGGAAGGAAGAAGCTTGAAGATGACACACCTAAGTTAAGGTGGATATCAGGCGGAGCAGCAGCCAGAGCTGCAAAGAAAAAGGAAAGTTCAAATAAATGTCCCGCTGAAGATAAGCCTTGGATCCTGAGGTTTGATGGATCCAAATCTAAGCAAGGTTCTGGAGTAGGGATTGACCTTACTGATCCATCAGGGAAATCCCATTTAGCAGCTTACAGATTACAGTTCCCCTGCACTAATAATGTCACAGAGTATGAAGCTCTGATTCATGGACTGTTGTTTGCCCATAAGAAGAAGGTGAAGATCCTGCATGTCTTTGGAGATTCAGAACTAGTTGTGAGACAAGTACGAGGAATTTACTCTTGTAACTACAGAAAGCTGTCAAATTACAGACATCGTGTGTGGGACCTGATTGAAGACTTTGATGCCTTCAACATCGTTCACGTGCCAAGAGAACAGAACCAAAGGGCAGATGCACTTGCTCAGGCCGCCAGTACGCTGGAACCGCTGTCGATATCTGGTCTGAGGAGATTTGCAGTAGAATTGGTGTCAGTACCTTCGGTACCTGACAATGTGACCAATCTCCAAGTGTTTGATGATGATCAGCACATCCTAGACTTCATATCAAACAGAGATGTATTTGAAGCTTAGATCATAGATGAAAATGGTATGGAAGATCATGTCTGGGAAGAAGATGAGATTTTAGAGTTGCCTGGCAACACAATTCCCAAAGGTATGATTGAATTAGAAAGAGCCTTTGATCTGGATAATATGCTCAAACATAAGGATCTGCCTAAGGCAGATGGAGGTCAATATTCACAGGTGAATATTGGACAAGCTGATGACAAGAAGAATGTCTTGTTGGGTAAGGTTTATACACCTGAAGAGTTAGATGGAATAACTCAAGCCCTTAAGGATTATATACATGTAATTGCATGGACTTATGACGAGCTGAAGACGTATGACACTTCTGTCATAACTCATACTATACCCCTCAAGCCAGATGCAAAACCTTTCAGACAGAAGCAGAGGCCAGTCAATGCTCTGCTTGAGCCCATCATCCTTGAAGAGGTCAAGAAATTGTTAAATGCCCGGATAATATTTCCGGTAAGGTACTCCACTTGGGTGGCAAATCTGGTACCAGTCAGGAAGAAGAATGGAGACATCAGATTGTGTGTGGATTTCAGGAACCTGAACAGAGCATCAGAAAAGGATAACTATCCTTTGCCCTCTTTGGATGAAGTTCTGCAGATGGTAAATGGAGCCAAGATGATGTCCTTCTTGGACGGTTTTTCAGGATACAACCAAGTGATGGTTGATAAAATTGACAGATTAAAGACTGCCTTCACCACAAAATGGGGGATATTTGCATATAGACGTATGCCGTTTGGATTGATAAATGCTGGAGCTACATTCCAGCGAGCAATGGACATAGCCTTCAGAGGCTTAATAGGAAAATGTATAGTCATCTACATGGATGACCTGACAGTGTTCTCCAAAGAAAGGGGAAATCATGTTGCTGATCTCAGAAGTGTGCTAAAGAAGTGTGAAGAATATGGAATATCTTTGAATCCCAAGAAGTGCATATTCGGGGTCACAACAGGAAAGTTACTAGGCCACCTGATCACAGAAGATGGGATTATCATTGATCCTGACAGGGTGGAATCTATTATGAAATTACCACTTCCAGGAAGCAAAAAGGAGCTTAAATCTTATTTTGGTAAGATAAATTTTGTGAGGAAGTTCATCACTGGCTTCACTGAGATTGTCAGACCACTGAATGCCATGTTGAAAAAAGATGCACAAATTGACTGGACACCAGAAGCCAGAGCTGCTTTTGAAGATATAAAGAAGGCCATTTCAGATGCTCCTGTCCTCATTAGTCCAGATTATACAAAAGATTTCTACATCTACTCATTTGCTTCAGAACATACTTCTGCAGCAGTGTTAACTCAAAGAAATGAAGATAAAGAAGAGAAACCAATTGCCTTCATGAGCTGTCCTTTCAGGGATGCTGAGTTGAGATATGTAGATGTTGAAAGACAGGCACTTGCATTAGTCAGAGCAGTAAAAAAGTTTAGACATTATATACTGAGAAGCAAAGTGATTGCTGTGGTACCAGATGCAGCAGTAAAGATGCTGCTGATGCAGAGTGAACCTGGTGAAAAAAGGGCCAAATGGATTACGGTACTACAAGAATATGACATGGAGATCACACCCATGAAGCTAGTAAGAGGACAGGCTCTGAGCCAGATGATATCTGAAACTGATCCAAGCATCATCAGTCAACAGTATATGATAGATGAGAAAGACAATAAAGAATGGTATTCAGACATCAGGCACATCCTGATCACTGGAAGATGTCCTTTGAGGATGCAGGCTTCACAGAGAAGAGCCTTAAAGATGAGATCCCAGAAATATATGATGAAGGGAGGAGCCCTGTTTAAAAAGAATTATGAAGGGATATACCTGAGGTGCTTAGAGAAACCAGAAGCCAATAAAGTTTTGACAGAGCTACATGACAAGTTTGGAACTGCCCACGGATCAGCGTTGGCCACAACACATGCAATCCTCAGAGCAGGATATTACTGGCCTACAATTTTTAAAGACACAGCTGATCATGTTAAATGTTGTCATGTTTGCCAGGTTGCTGCCAACAGAGAAAAATATGCTGCACAACCATTGCAGCCAGTGATGGAGGAGCACCCATTTGCACAATGGGGCATGGATTTCATAGGACCAATCAATCCTCCGTCTTCTTCAGGCCAGAGGTATGTCCTAACAATTACTGATTATTGTACCAAATGGACTGAGGCTATCAGCAGCAAAACTTGTACTGCTGATGATGTCATTAAATTTCTGGAAAGCAACATTGTCACCAGGTATGGAATTCCTTATGCATTGGTAAGTGATAATGGTTCTGCCTTCATTTCCACTAAATTGTCAAGTTGGGCTTTTGATCATGGGATCATACTTAAGTTCTCATCCAATTACTATCCCCAGGGAAATGGATTAGCAGAATCCACCAATAAGAATTTACTGAGTATCATAAGAAAATTGATAGAGAAAAATCCCAGGGAATGGAATTCATTTCTGAAATATGCCTTATGGGTAGACAGAACTAGAATGAAAATTGCATTAAGAAACTCACCCTTCCAGCTAGTATATGGGGTAGATCCTATCCTCCCTGTAAACTTGAAAATTCCTACTCTGCAGTTTGCCCAAGACTATCTAGGCATAGATAATAAACAAGAAGTCAGGTTGCTTCAGTTGATGCATCTGGAAGAAAAACGAAGCCAAGCAATTGACCAATTTGCAAAACATCAGGCTGTTGTCAAACGCTGGTTTGACAAGAGAGCCAGAATTAAAGCTTTCAGGATATCAGATTTAGTCCTGATGTGGGATAAAGCCCATGAAAGGAAAGGTAATCATGGTAAGTTCGATAGACTATGGATAGGTCCCTTTCAAATTTCTAAAATTTTAGGAGACAGCACTTATAGGCTTAAGAACCTGACAGGTGAGGATGTCCCATTTCCAGTCAATGGACAATTCCTCAAACATTATTTCCAGGCCTGAGTGACTTCATGACAGTCTCGTGTATCATATTGTATATTTGTATAGTTGTTTGTACAGTCTGCTTGTTTGTTTTGCTTTCTTTTTCTGTTCATGTTGTTTCCTTTTTGTGGGTTGGTTGTTTGTACAGTGTTTGCTTGTTGTTGTTGTTGTTTTGTTGGTTGGGACCTTGTTCTGGTAAGTCAGGATGATGCACTTCATCACCTAAGAAAATAAATAAATTGTTAGGATTCAAGTGATGAGATCACGTTTAGATATAGATTGTAATTCATTCTGATAAATACTCATGATCAGGTTTATGATGTCTTTTCATCAGGGTACTTTTTCTTGTCCAAAGTGAATCAAACACAATGAAACACCTAACAGCCTTGGGTTTGTTGAAGATATGAGTATAGGTGTTAAGTGAAAAATCTAAAGGGACTCCCTTGCTACCAATACAATCTCCAACCTAAAGCTGCAAGTGACTACACCTTGTGCAAATGAGCTGAAATGATGATATCAAATTTAAATATAAAAGGAAAATCAGAAACAAAATAAAATTAGGCCATCTAAGTAACTCTACCGGGGCTATGGACGCCTGCTGGCAGTGGGGCTCTACTTAGGGAGATTGTACAGATAACCTTGCCGGGGTTATAGACACCTGCTGGCAGCAAGGCTCTATCCAGGTTGGCTATGAGGGATGATCTCCAACTATGTAGTTTAACACCAGTTACTTATGTTTTCAACTTGCTTTCAAGATGAGGATAATTAATCATCTGCACACACCTGATCCTTTGTTAGTTTTATCACCATAATGAAATTTTATCATTCAAAGATCATGATGATTTACTTAGACAGAATTAGAACACTATAGATGAATGTGATCACATCACTTGAATCATTTGAATTTTGTTGTTTTCTTTGGTGGCAAGTTGTTGTGTGGTTACACAACACGCCCCATTTTGACTTGGCAAAACAGGGACCCAACTTTTGTTTTGGCTTGTGTTGTCTGTTTCTGGCGGTTTGGTAAAAATTAAGTCAGGTGCGTCATCATCATGAAGGTCAGGATGAGGTAGGTCATCATCATGAGGTTAGTTTGTCAAAGTTCATATTTTTGTTTCTATGACTTCATGGTTAGAAAGAGTTTGAAATTCCATGCAGGTTTGCCTTTTACATCACTTGAAAATTCGTCCATATGAAGGAGTGGTGAGCAGTCAAAGTTTTGGTCAAACCTGATAATTGTTGTATGATGGTCATCATCATGATATTTGAAAAGCCCCCCGATAATATCCGGAGGTCGAAATATCCGGACGTCAAGTTTAAGTCGTAGTAATCTTTTCCCGTCAGGCAGTCTTTTATATCGCCAAAGGTCATCATCATGATCTTACTCTATCACCTGATGAAAATCATGCAGTCCTGAAACATCCGGACGTCAATCTTAAGTGCTAGTGAACTTTTCCCGTCAAGCGACCCTGGAAACATCATCTTCATCATGATATTCTAGCATCATCAGCATCATGATTGTCCAACATTGCGAGCATCATGATATTTAGCATCACCCGATATTATAATATCATGCTGATATTATAATATCACCTTACTTAGAGAAATCTGCCATCTGCATAATTTGCGCGCGCACGACCAAGTCTTGGTGATCAACATCATCATGATATTTCAGGACCCGACATTTCCTAATATCCTCCTGATCTCCTTTTGCGTGATCATGATGATCACCTTATCTTTCGAAACGGAGGATGATTTTCCTTTCCCAAACCTTGTTGAACAAGATCATCATGATCTTGTTAGTCTTTCCTGACAGTTCGTAGTATCATCCTGCCGACGAATATAGCCTTTTGCAAATATGATGATGACGATGACGTCACCATCACCTTTCTCCTTCGGCAGGATATTTTCCAAGGCGTGATCCATTTCGCCAATGTGATGATGACGATGACGTCATGTTTGAAGATTAACGCAAGCCCCGGATATCCTGATGACGTCATCAGGACTTTCGGCAGGATCATATTCTAAATCACCCAATGCGGATATGATGATGATGATGTTCATCATCCTGATCTTTTGAGAGGATCACCTTCTTCGCAAGTGGGTCATACTGCATTCGTCCACCCGATCATCTTCCTTGGGGGGAACCCGATATTCCAGTTATCTCCTGATCTTAACGAAACATGACGATGACGTCATCCCTTTGCATTTTAACCAAGCCTGATGATGACGATGACGTCATCATGATTTTCCTCAGCGGCAGGATCATTTTCCGAGTCCTCCTGTTTGTCTTCATCATGATGATGATGACGATGTCTTTCTTTCCCGAATGTGCAAAAAACAAAACATCCTGATGTGCTTTTCCTCAGAACATTCGGAGGGGAGGAGCATCATATTTCACAATATCCTGCGGCTGGATACAAGACATAGAGTTGGTCATCATCATGATTTCCGGCGTAGGTATAACTGTTGCCGTCGGCCAAGTCTAATATTGTCAACCTGATCATATGTGGTCGCACTGATGCGAACATGATGATGATGACCCGAAACATTCGAACGGAGCATGCAAAGCCAGGTATGAAGTAATTTGTTAATTTTGACATACCTGATCATATTTGAACCCGATATACAAGAAAATGGGCAAAAACATGAAGCGATAGAAATTTGAAAGCCCGACTACCTGATTTTGGTCAACGAGGGTTGACCTGGTTGTTTTCATGCTGTTTATGCATTTAGTGCATATTTTCACAGGTAAGACCTATTTGCCTGTAGCTGCACATTGGGAGGTATGTTTAATAAAACGTTTTACTTCCTGCTGTTTATCCACATGATGATGATGAACTTAATGTTTGTTTGTTTATTTGTAGGAAGTCATCATGATGCTGCTGAAGCTCAACATTGAGGTCATGATGCTGCTGAAGCTGAGCGTGGAAATCATGATGATGCTGCTGAAGCTGAGCGTGGAAATCATGATGATGCTGCTGAAGCTGATAATTACAAAGTTACGCATGGAGTCAACATGGGCCAGACATGAGGAGGATATTGTCAAATATGCTGTTTGCCAGCTGGAGACCGAATCAAGTCGAAGATGCTAGAATATTCTGTGCCAGCTGTACATTTGCCAACTGATGAAGCATGTGCTTTTCATCTGGACCGTTGTTTGTTATGAGAGGATCCTGATCCTTGGATCATTGTAACCGTTTTCTGGCAGTTGCTCTATATAAGAGCCAGAGCTTGTCATTTCAAGAAAAAAGGGAGAAATACATTAGAATACACAGACGCATCTGGCGCAAAAGTCAATTACTGTAGAATAAGTTAGGAGATCGGATTACTGAGACTAATGAGGATAGAATTGTTGAAATGTCAAGGTTCTTTCTTCAGATCACTGTAAATGTACCTGTTCTTGAGCATACTGAATGAATATGAAGTTCCAGATTACATCCTGATTGTAAATTTTACGTAATCTTCTGTTGATTTCTGGATATGTACTGGTGAATGCTGTGTTCAACTGGAAGCGTTTTCATTTCATTACATGTTGTTGTCAACTTTCCTTTGAAGCTTTGCACTGGATCATGCGGATTTGTGGAATGTCCTGGTGAAGTATGATTTCTAGTTTTCCTTCTTTTCATTGCAAGTATGGGAGCTTGTATGTGGATCAGTGATCTAAGTCCAGTAATTTTAGGAATCTCACTCTCTACCCCTTTTCCTTTTTTCAATTTCATTAATTCATCACCATAACTGCAAATCATGATAAATAACAAGCAGAAACAGTGAAATATGCTGAAATCCCGTAGGTAACTGAAGATCCTTAGCATATTTGAGTTAAATGCATGTAGTACTGAAAATATCATGCAAAGAATCATAAATAATGATAGAAATCATGCAAATATCGGCCTGTATGTACATTATTTGACTAAATTTACAGTGCAGAAGTAGAATCGTTGGAGACGTGCAGAGCGAACATCCAGAGCAGGATATTTGAAGATGATGATGATGAACAGTGTAGAAACACGTAAGGCCCCTGAATGGAAAACAGCAACACACATCAACCACTGAGTGACGTCAGTAGATTAAGACCTAATCAACGGAGACTTGGGATCATGAATTCTTTGAATTCATCGCATCTTTCAAGATGAGTAAAGGTTGTTGTGTAACTTTTATTCTATGTTTGTGAATGACCAACATCATGACCAACACGTCCCAACCATCCACCTCTAACATCAATCCTACCACATCCTCCCAATCATCTACATCAAACACCCAACCGATCATCTCACAAACCTCAACTCCTGCCGTATCTACCACTACCACAAGCTCTAATGTTACCACATCTACAATCCCCACAAGTGTCTCCAATCCTACCACCTCCCAACTCGTCATGACATCCACTACTACAACTAATGTAAACCCTTCTATTGCACAAATCACCTTGGGCATCCAAGGAAACCCCATGCACGCAAGTGCTTCCACAAGTGTCCCTCCACTCAACCCTCAAACCATAGCCTATATGGGACAATTCTTTTCACAACCACCTTACAACATGACCAACTCATCTAACATCAATACATCTCGTATCAATCCTTCCAATGTCAATCCATCTAATCTCACGTATCTAAAAAACCCCCTAGCATCATCAACAGAACACAACCCCAATCCTCAAATACCTCCCCATATTCTCCAACAAATCCATGCTTACCAACAACATCTCGCACAACTCAACCAAAACACCACCCCATAGTACCAAATCATGATCTCCCAAAACCTTCAACATCAAACACCACCCAATCTCCAACACCTCATCCATCAGCAAACCTACACACCTCAACCGCCACCAACCCCGGATCTCACAACCATTGTACAGGCCTTGATTCAAAAGGTAGACGATATACAAACTAGGGGCAAATGCAAGCATTACTCTTTTGAGGATATTTGTCCCTATCCATTTGATTGGACACTATACATGCCCCCTTTCCCCAAAAATTTTGAAATGCCCAAATTTGACAAATATAGGGGAAAGGGAGACCCTAGGGATCATCTCAGGGAGTTCTACCTCACTTGCTTAGAAGTCTCAAACAATGACACCTATCTAATGAGACTATTTCCAAGAAGCCTCGGTGGTAAAGCCGCTGAATGGTTCACACATCTTCCCTCGGGCATTAGGTCTTTCCCTGAGCTTGCAAAAAAATTTATCAATCATTTCTCCTACAATTTTGAACATGAAATCTCTATGATGGACCTTTGCAACACAAAACAAAAAGGTGGAGAATCCTTCACTTCCTTCTTACAGAGGTGGAGATGCTCAGAAAGAAAACTCCCTCGGCCAATTCCTAAGAAATAATTAGTCACCATGTTTGTGACTAACCTAAATCAAGAAATAGGGTTCCATCTACAGATCCTTTGTGCGTCTACCTTTGAAGAAGTCATCGACAAAGGTACTACCATAGAAAGGGCCCTTATCACCAAGGGCTCAATCAAATTATATGACAACAAGTCCTACAGCAACAACAACAACAACAATAACAAACTCAACATCAACATCCCCAATACCAACAACAATAACAACATGCAATCAAACAAAAAGCCATGTTATTGGGGAAAGAACAAAAACACCTTGAACGATGGCATCACCGATGTAAAAGCTATCCAACATGTACAAAATCAAACATCCTCTAGTACATATGCTGCCGATGTAAATATCCCAAGGGGACAATCCAAACAAAACAAGACTCAAAGATAATTCACATCTTTAGGGGAACCAATCGAGGATATCCTCGATCGATGTCTAAAGAAAGGTTTGATAACTCTCCCACCTGTTAAGCCCCGCTAAGAGAATGATCTCAAAGCTGCATGGTACAATGAAAACAATTATTGTGACTACCACCGCATTGTGGGCCATAAGACCACTGATTGCATGAAGCTAAAACATTGTGTGCAAGACCTTATCGATCAGAACAAAGTCAATCTTGAGCAAAACACTCAACCATCGCCCAATGCTAACCTAGGATCTTACAAGGATCCACTGCCCAATCACAACAAAGCCTCCTCATCCAATCAAGCCTACAACATTACCCCACCTCTCGCAACCTATGACTCTATTGTAGGGCAGATAGAACCATCCTCTAACCATATCAACACAATCACCATTCTGGATCAAGCACCCGATTACATCGTCACAACCCGTCATGGCCGCGTATCCATCCATACAGCTCCTACCACTAATCAAACCCCCACATCCACATCAGATTCCCTGTCTAATCATCCAACTACGTGCCCATCGCCTACTAATTAGTACAACCTCCTAGAACATCTAGGAAAGACCCCTGCACAGATCTCCATACTTGAGCTGCTTCGCACAACACCTCTCCATAAAGATGTCCTTGATAAAGCACTCTTGGAGACCCAAGTTCCCACCAACCTCAATGTGAATCAATTCCAAGCCATGGTGGGCCATACCGCCGTGCCTCATCACCTGATCTTCTTAGAAAAGGATCTCCCCCCATCCAAAAACTCACATAATGATGCCTTACACATCAAAGTCCGTATCCACAAGCATATCATCAAGAGAGTCTTAATAGATGGTGGCTCCAGCCTAAACTTGTGCACTCATAAATTACTAAAACACTGGGGATACTCGACTGAGGTTGTAGACACCAATGAATACATAACAATCAAAGGGTATGATGACACTGAACGACTATCTGAGGGTACTATCATGCTCCCTATTCAAGTGGGACAAAAGATAATGGAAACAAAATGTCAGGTCCTTGATCTTGATCTCCCTTACAACATTCTTCTTGGCTAACCATGGATCCATGCCATGCAAGCAGTCTCCTCTACATTTCATCAATGCCTAAAGTTCCCTCACAATGGCACAGAAGTAACTATCTATGCCGACCCCCGCCCCTTCCAATACTGTAGTTTCTTGGAAGGACATGACCACACCTTCTGTCCATATAACAAAGCTATCACAAAAGCCAACCCCACAACATCCACTTCATACATCAACCCTGCCAACATTGCCACCACTTCATCCTAAACACCTCCACTAGCTGAGGTCAAGATCAAGCTTAGTGACATGGGATGTGGGGAATACGACCTACATGGTACCTTTTGTGTGGGCACGTTACCCAGCCCTAAACTGTTTGGTGCCCTAAAGAAAGAAGAAGCCAATATAGTCATCATCAAGTGTAAACCATCACCTAACTTTGAGAAGAAACATCTCCTTGATCAAGATGTACTCCAAGACATATCATCCTGGCTATATAAAGATGAAGAAATAGCACGAGAAGCTCCTACAATACCAACATAAATCTATGGTAAAGGCTTAGAGATTGTCAAAAACATGGGCTATAAAGGACAAGGTGGTATCAGCCTTCATGAACAAGGGATCATGGAACCAGTTCAAGTAACAAGAAATCCTTATACCCAAGGGTTAGGATATGGTCAACGACAACGTAACCTCACTACTGGTGAATGTATCCTAGCCAACGTCGCTACGGTCTCCCCTGAAGTCAATAATGTCAACGAAACGGGCCATCAAGATTCCTTTAATGACTTCGCCAATTTCTTTGACTCATCCATATGCACCATATACATGGTCACCACCCTAACTACTTCATCCAATGACTTACCCCTTGTATACCCATACCTCATAGATTGGGACCAATAGGGACCTCCTGTCTTCGACGTAGCACCAAACAATGAGGCCATCGCTGAAATGATGGGGGTTAGAGATCACTTCCCCCTGGGAGATCATAGAGTAGGATACATCATGGAACTTGATATGGCTACCTATTTCAGGGAGACAACCTCTGCTTCCAGTCACAAAAATATAAAAATCAAACATGGATTTGATGGTGAAAACCATTCCGCAGCAGTATCAGATCCCAAAAAAGTAAAAATAAAAGACGTATCTCCTAGTGAAAACATCCACAAGGCACTAGGAGATGGAAGCATGGGCCTTCTTGAGATAGACAAGGTATATCCTGATAGATCACCCATACTAGTAGAGCTAGCTCAAGAGATGAATCTTGGGATGGAGGAAGAGCCAAAAATCACCTTCAGGGCAAAATCTCTCAGCACACTAGAGCAAGAAAATTTCTTACCCTTCTTCAAACAAAGAAATCACAATTTTGCATGGACTTATGCAGATATGCCAAGGCTCGATCCCGCTTTAGTTGTCCATCACCTTGCAGTACAGCCTGATGCGAAACCGGTAAAATAGAAGCTCAGAAAAATGAACCCTCAGGTGGCCCTCCTCATCAAAGTAGAATTAAAGAAACTACTGGACGTCAAATTCATCCGACCAATTGATTATCCTAAATGGGTTTCCAACCTAGTACCAGTAGCCAAACCAGATGGCTAAATTCGCTACTACACTAACTTTCAAGATCTTAACAAAGCCTACCCAAAGGATGACTTCCCATTACTGAACATTGACATGATAGTAGATCTTACGGTAGGACATGTAATGTTATCCCTCATGGATAGTTTTTCAGGGTATAATCAAATTAGGATCACAGAAGAGGACCAACATAAGACAGCCTTTATATGTCCATGTGGGACATACTACTGGGTGGTAATGCCTTTTGGCCTAAAGAATGCCGGAGCTACATATCAATGAGCCATGACTGTCATCTTCCATGATCTCTTCCACCACATCATGGAAGACTATGTGGATGACTTGATAGAAAAATCAAAGACACAGGAGGAACACCTGGATGTATTAGCAAAGATCTTCAACCGACTGGAACAATACAATGTTCACTTAAATCCAAAGAAATGTGTCTTCGGGGTCACCTCCAGAAAACTTTTGGGATACATAGTCTCCAGAAGGGGAATTGAGGTAGATCCCACAAAAGTCAAAGCCATCATTGAAATGCCTCCTCCAAAAAGCCTAAAATAGTTGAGAAGTCTGCAAGGGAAACTCTAGTCCATTCGACGGTTTATTGCTCAACTTGCCGATAAATGTCAACCATTCCAACGTCTACTCAGAAAGGATACAACTTTTTTTTCAAACACTCAGTGTTAGGTTGCCTTTGACTAGCTAAAAGATTATCTAACTAATCCCCTTGTTCTAACTCCACCGAGGCAAGGGGAACCCCTCCTATTATATATCTCAGCAACAGAAATAGCTATTGGAGCCTTACTAGCACAGCATGATGAGCAAGGGAAGGAACGAGCCATATACTACATCAACCACACCTTCATATCCTATGAGCTAAATTATACACCAATTGAGTGAGCATGTCTAGCCTTGGTCTTTACTTCACAAAAACTAAGACACTACATGCTCAATCACAAAACTAAGCTCATCACCAAGATCGACCCACAAAAATATCTACTAAACAGAGTTGTTCTTATTGGGAGAATGGCAAAATGGGTCATGATCCTCACCAAAATTGACATTGAATATACTGAGATAAAATCCATTAAAGGATAGGTTATCACTGATCAGCTAGCTGAAGCACCCATTCCTGTAGAATACCCTACACTAGCAGAATTCCCTAATGAAGCCATCTTGACAATAGCACCAGCAACGGAAACATGGAAAATGTACTTCGATGGATCATACACCCACAAAGCCTTGGGGGTAGGCATCCTATTTGTCACCCCTCAAGGCAACACCATCCCTAAGTCATTCAAAATCACATTCCCATGCACCAACAACATGGCAGAGTATGAGGGCCTTATCACAGGTCTCTTAATGGCAATCAAATGGAGAATTGAGAAGCTGACAGTGTATGGAGACTCTCAACTGGTCATCCGATAGGTAAACAATGAGTATAAAACCAAGGATGATAAACTCATGCCTTATAAAAAGATGGTCAATGACTTTAAAGACTATTTTGATGACATCCACTTCAAGTAAATCCCAAGGCTAAACAACAAAGCTGTAGATCCCATGGCCACCATCGGATCCTTGGTCAACATGAAGAAAGATAGCAAGAAGTGTGAGTTCCTGATAGAAGAACTCCGTATTCCAGCATATGATGTTCCCCAATCAGAGCTAGTGTGTGAAGTCATTGGTCCCCTATCATCATGATATCAAGAAGCCTATCTATATCTCCATGACAATATTATCCCTCCTAACCTATCCACCTCACAATGAAAATCTTTCATCTGTTGAGCCTCCCGCTTTACCCTTGTAGGAGATACCCTATACAAAAGGAGTCTTGATGGTATGCTTTTATGATGTTTAGACTCTAGGGAAGCTAAAGTGGCCTTGCAAGAGGTACATGTGGGCATTTGTGGGGCACATTCAAGTGGACCCACTCTTGCTAAAAAGATCCTGAGGACCAGATACTATTGACCACCAATGGAATGAGACGCCTATCGGTTTATAAAAAAATGCCTACCATGTCAATAGCATGGAGATCTGATTCACGCACAAGCACATGAATTGCAACCAATCACAACGTCGTGGCCTTTTTCACAATGGGGACTCGACTTCATAGGCAAAATACATCCACCATCATCCAATGGCCATAATTTCATCATCATAGCTACCAAGTACTTCACTAAGTGGGTGGAAGCAATACCACTCACCTTCACCACTGGAACCCAGATATCCAAGTTCATCCTCCATTATATCATCTGTCATTATGGTATCCCTCATTCCATCATCACTGACAATGGAAATCCATTCAAGAACCAAGAAGTCTGCACTTTGTGTGAAAAAATCCAAATCCAACACCACTTCTCCACTCCATATTATCCTCAAGGAAACAATAACGTAGAAGCTTCAAATAAAACCATCCTATGCATCCTAAAGAAGACGGTTAATGAAGTTGTCCATGATTGGCACCTCCAGCTCAACCCCACCCTATGGGCCTATCGCACAAGCATCCACACCCCTACAAGACCCACTCCATATTCCCTGGTCTTTGGATCTGTAGCCATTTTACCTATTGAGGTCGAGCTCCCATCCCTAAGAGTATCTCTATAAAATATAATCAATGATGAGGAATACCGAGTCACAAGGTTTCATCAGCTAGAATTACTAGATGAGAAATGTCTGGATGCATTGAATCACCTACAGGCCTATCAAAATTGCCTCAGAAGAAGCTACAACAAGAGAATCATAAACCACAAATTTGAAGTAGGCGACCTTGTCCTTATGGAAAACCAGAAAAACTTGCAGGAGCACCCTAAGAAAGGCAAATTCAAGCCCAATTGGCTAGGACCTTATCTCATCACAGCCACCTATAGATTAGGAGCATACTAGCTTGCAACACCTGAGGGGTAGCCTCTAGAGGAGCCTATGAACATTCTACATCTGAATAAATTCTACGCATAACCCATCGAGTACCCCAGTCAAAAAATCAAAAAATCAAAAAAAAAAGAAAAAACCCAAGTGCAATAAAGACTTCCAAAGGTGAAAATCACTTTGGTGATGCCTTGGATTGGTACCATGGTGAAAACCTGTCTCAGGCGCCATGTGTAGTGGCTGGTTCTACCATCTAATAAGTCTTTTTTCCGTCACAACATATCACACACATCCCATGGCTTGGAATTCTAAAACATCAAATCCTATCACCCACCCTGCAATATCCCATCCATAGGCTAATCCATGGAATGAGGATCCTTATAAGCTTCCTTTTGTACAATAGAAAATCAAAAAATAAAAAAACAATACAAAATCACAAAATCCAAAAAATAGCACAAAATCACAAAAATTCAAAAACAATAGAAAAAATTGTGAAAATCCAAACAATTCACTGCAAATCATCCCCATACATCAATCTCACTGCAACTTGCGACCATCAACATCCATCGTACCCATCCCAAACCATTCCCACATCATCAAGTCATGCCAGAACTACATATTCATCTCGCCCGCATCTTGAAACTACCTTGATCCCATGGACACAGGGTATGTAGGTAGTCTGGAATACAAAGGAAGTTTCTAGTACTCAGGTACCTAAGATGCACCCATCCAACCCGTTTGGATGATCCCTATTCACTGAGCTTGCTCGACCCAATAAATGATACACACACTAAGTATACACTTGAAGCATGGTCCCTAGTGCAAAAATCATCAATCAGCATACTAACTATAATCCCACACATAGCCTAACTGTCCTTTTGCCCACCTTTCAAAAATTACCTAACAAAATCCAACTGATTCACGTCCTAGGATGTATCATTCCTACAATGGACAAGAATCTATCATCCTATCAACATGTATCTTGGCAAGAATACACAAAGGCTATTTGTATCTTTTTGTTGGTCTTTTTTATTATTGATTTTTATCTTTTTGTCTCACTCTAGGTCATTTCCAAAGCTACCTTGATCTCATTATACCATGGTAAGTGGTGGACAACACATAGAGTAGATATGGTCATTATTTCTGTATGCTGTGCTTGTGGGGTGGTTTCATTACTCCAAGAATAGTATTCATATCTTGAAGCCTAGGTCGGTTCTAGCATGATGTGCCCCATTTGCATATACAGGCATCAAAACCTTATATGTACTATTAGCACTCATCGCTATGAGTCCCCTTCCTAGGCTAGGAAAGGTTATACTACCTTGGGCACACATGAAATCACCCTTTTGTTTGCGAGTCTAGTCCATGCAATTGTGGGATATATATCATCACCAAGGTCATTTCATATCTTTGTGAACTGTATCCTACATTGCTATAGCAAACTAAGAAATGCTCTCAATTAATGTTATGCAACTACTGTTACTAGCTCAAATCATCATCCTAATCATTTATTCAACTATACCATCTGGGCCTAGATTTCCTAATCACCTACCCTACCTCCCCCCTCCCAAATCCCCTCTCTAATCCTACTCCCCCACCTTATTCTCACTCAACACATCCTGAACCAAAGTAAATCCCCCCTCAATGATGTGGTGTCTTATGACCTAACAATTCCCTCATCCCCTACCCCACCACTCCCCCCCAATCTAGCCGCTTCCAATCCTATCCATACACCCTTATCCTCTCCCCACCTATTCCCCTATCACACATCCCCACCACCCAGGGTCCACCAAAGAATATCATGTGTATCAAGACTTAATCACCTCACATATCATCTAGTTTGCATCTTACATATCATTTAGTTCCATATCATATATCATTCAAATTGCATTTCATTAGGTTCATTTTAGAATCATTTAGTTCCATATCATATATCATTCAAATTGCATTTCATTAGGTTCATTTTAGAATCATTTAGTTCCATATCATTTATTATTTAAATTGCATTTCATTAGGTTCATTTTAGAATCATTTAGTTCCATATCACATATCATTCAAATTGCATTTCATTAGGTTCATTTTAGAATCATTTAGTTCCATATCATAATCATTTAAATTGCATAATCATTTAGGTTCATTTATAATCCTTTAAGTTGCATATAATAATCATTTAGTTTACAATCATTTAGGTGCATTTTAAAATCATTTAGTGCAATTTCATAAACATTACATTCCATTCCACAAATCATTTCATTGCATTCCACATATCATTGCATAATCATAATCAACAAACATTTAGCGGTATATCCATATTTCCATACATAACATGTGTTTATTAAAATAAACATACATTTCCATTACATTTTGCATCCATAACCATAAATCACACACATGCATATATCAAAATAAGTAAACCATCATTACATCCATCATGGTACATTAATAGCTACATCCATAACATCAAAATCATATATTGCATAAACACAACACATCCATAGCATATAATCCATAAAGCATATTGCATCCATCAACATAAGCATCATTGTAATCATATAAGAGCATCATCATAATAAATAAACAAATAGGCCATCAAAAAACATAATATCATATATGATCATTGCAAAATACACATTGCTCATCAATATACATCAAAAAATATATAATAAACAAGTCCTGATACAATGCCTCCAAAGGCCAAAATGATACAACTATCACATAGAGGATGCTCTCTCTAACGTAGTGAGAGATCTTGACCCTGGTGGTGGTTGTGGTCCTACCTGTGGCTGTGGCACTGCCTGTGGTTGAGGCGGTGGCTGCGGCTGTACCTGTACTTGTGTGACTTGCTGGGGCACATGTGATGGGGGACCCATCACCTGCTGAACTGACTGAACTGATCTAGATCTATGTGACCTAGATGCCCAGGATCAACTGACCTGACTATAGCTTGGTGCACACTAATCTATAGGCACTGCCCTATGATATAGGGCCCACTAATAGTCTGTCTATCCTCTAGCCTCCAACAACTGTCCCTATACTTGATACAACTATGTCTATGCTTGGGATAGTTGTGTCTACATCAATGTCAAAATTGGGGCCATACCAACACCTAAAGCCTGCAAACTACCCACCATAGACTCTGCCTACTATGTCCTGGCAAGTGTCACATCCCGCTCTTTGGTCAAAACCACTATATCACCCTGAGCCTGGGCTAACTATGACCGCAATGCGGCCACCTGCCCATCTATGCCATCTAACAAGGCCACTGTCCCCCGCAACTGAACCAACTCTGCCTCACCGCTCTCCAAAACCTCCTATAGACTAGCTACCTATGCCTGTAGAGTCTCAACCTCCTCCTCTCCACTCTGCAGCCACTAATGGGGTGTGGGCCCTTGAACCTCAACCTCTCCACCTGCCCCTAAAGGGCCTGTCTCTACCTGCTGCCCTGCTACAACAGCCTGCTACTACTATAAAATCTGTGGTGGGAGCATAACACCCCTATCCACCCTTGGTTGTCCCCCATGCCGCCGAGGTCCTCCCTACCATCGCACCACTCCAATATGAACCTGCTCAATAGGCACCTACTGTACAGGTGCCTACTATCTCACCTACTGCTAGGGCACCTGTCCAGCTGCCGCTACTGCTAGCACATCCATCGGCTACCCATCCCTACCAACCTCTCTCTCCTTTCCATCCCCTCCAACCTCCACGAGGTAATCTGCAATGATCTCCTTACCCTCCTCCAGGAAATCATCCCCATCAAAATCATCATCCCCATCATCCTCAGAATCCTCATCCCCTGATCCTACTGCCTCCTCCACAGGGACTACCTCTTCTGGTAGATCAGTGAACCGAGTCGGTCACCACATCTACCACCATGTGTCATATGTAGGAGTAGTGCCTACATCCCTAACCATACTCTGCCAATGCCATCGCAATGGCTGCAAAGCTGCAAAATCCTCTAGAGCAACCCAAGGTTGTATCACTACAGGCCAATAACGAACATCCTAACGAGTCCGTGCAAAAATAGCCATCTACTGAGGAGTATCCTGCCACAACCTGAACTATCACATAACCCGTGATGGTAGATACATTTCGATCATATGGTCTCCATGACCTATCAAATAATGTTGTTGAAAAGTAAAAGGTAAGTGAACATCATCATCTGGCCACGGCTCGACTCCGATGTAAGGTCGCCAGGTCACCTAAATGACATCATCCAGCACCCGTCTCCAATACTGAACCTAACCTATGTATGTGTACTTAGCATCTCGATACAAGAACACAAAGGCCTTGAACGGATGGCAATAGTACCCACATCTCGCCTGTGTGACTGCGATATGCTCCCAAATCTACACATGTAGCAGAGTAACCCTAGTTGATAACACTAAATCATAATGATAAACAACTGTATGCATCTCATGATATAGCTGCGCCAACATCGCTGGTCCCTAGGCACACACGGTCTCATGTCTGACCATCCCCTTAATCACCTCCCCCCATCCAATAGGAAATCCCCTACCCCTCCTATTAGGCATCACTATGCCACCAATTAATGCACATAGGAATAAAGCAAAGGGATCTGCACTCGCCGCCAGTGTCCCCTCATAGCTCATCTCCCTCCTATCTGCTGATAAAATAATGTGATCTATGCCAAATACTCTGATCAAGGCCCTCCATCACCTCCTCGTGTCGTATGTCACCCGACGGCCATGAATAGGTAGCTTAAGGATGTGATAAACATCCTCAAGAGTGATAGTAATCTCGCCAGTAGGTAGCAAAAATGTGCAAGTCTTCGGCTGATACCGCTCCACAACCACAGTAATCAAAGCTCTATGATCTCGTAGCACTGGCATCGACGCAACTATCAAGAGCCCTAACCTCGCTAGTCAGGCCTGGGTGGCATCATCAAACTGATCAAATAGTGCCATCACAAATGGCACGAGTCGCTCCTGCAAGTACACTATAAATGAACTCAGATCCTGCATCCACAACTTTTTGGTCAAAAATCTACCTATCTTCTTCCAAAAACCCTCCTTCTCTTCTAATGTTGAAAGCCAAAAACACTTTGGTGCCACAACAGACCATGTTTCACGCCATTTTTACATATGATGCTACCAAACTTCCCCTAGGGTACTAATTCACACATGGTGCCACTACGTAAACTACTTTGCGCCATTTTCAAAAATGGCGCCACCCTACCACTTGGCGCTAATCTAAAGAATAGTGCCAGTTCTCCCAAAAGTGCACATATCAAATATGGCAATGTGTGCAAATGTGGCACTCTTAGGGCCCACTTGTCTTAATATAGCAAGCCATGTCATCCCTCCGCTCACTCTTTTTCCCCTCCAAGGTACAGATCACAACCTTTTTCCTCCATTTTTCTTCTTGTCATCTTCTTTTCCCATCCTCTATCCAACCTTCACTCCCATCACGTCCTTTCGAGAGCTCACCTAATTTTTTAATTTTTTCAGCAACCTCTCGAGGGGGCATCCCTCACCCATCTTATTCCTTCCCGATAGCTGGGGCATATTCTTTCTTCGACCTAACGCCACTTTCCTACTAGGTCCTAACGCCACATCAAAGAGGGGCAAATGTAGACACCTAAAAATGTCTTCATCATCGAACTGACTCCCGACATCCCTAAACATACCAATTCCCCTTCTAATCAATTAATTAAATTTTTATTTAATTAATTATCACTTTATCTCCTAATTTTTCATCATTTTATCCCCAACAATTGGATTAATTTTATTAATTCAAGAGTTCAAACCTTAGCCAATTGATTAAATAAATATGCAATATTTATTTGGCCAATTTCTCCCTCCTCACTAAATCCAATTAATTAGCTAAATCATGTTTAACTAATTAATTCAGCGTATTAATTGACCTATCCCTACCCTAGGTAATTAAATAACCATTATTTAATTACCTACCCTAGCTTATCTCATCCTACCCTTAGGATTAATTAAATAAAACCTTATTTAAATTAATCCTAACATCTCATTAAAGTAGTCATACCTAGCTTAACACCTGTTCCCACATCCTCCAAACAAAAAATTGGAATATATCCACATAAGTTAATTTTTTATTAAAACATGTCCAATATCACATTTAATTCTTCTTACACCCCTTACCCATGCCATACCTCATTTATCTCCACTCATCCCCAAGTCAATTTTTAATTCATTTTACCCTTCCCCATGTGAATTTTTAATTCACACATATTCCATCTCACCCATACTCATTTAATTCATCCTTTTCCCAAAAATGAATATAAGATTCATATTTATTCCTAGCCCTCCATTCCTCCAAGATGAAATCTGGGCCCTCCACATCATCTTCATCCTCCACCATTGATCTCCCAAATCAATCTCAACCCTTGGATCAAAACCTCTCCCAAAATGCCTATAAATACAACATCCTCCAACCCATTTTGGCATCCAATTTTCATGTAATGTTACCATGCCAAAATATTTATTGAGCTAGCTTGTGAGTTGCACATTAGGATAGAGCATTTCACATTTGTCTTCATCAACTAGGGTATATCTTAGGAGCTCTTGGGTGCAACGTTTCTTCCCCTTTTGATGAGATTGGGTCTTCACTTGTGAGAGGTATAAGGCTTTGTTTATGTATTTGTGTTATGTTCTCCTTTCATTTTGATTTCCTAATCACATCATCCTCATACTCTTATATAAATTTATACACTTGCAACATATTGTTAGCAGGTATCCAGGCATCAAGTCCATAAACCAATTCAAATGGTGACTATCCTATTGCTTTCTTGATAGTAACCCTATCAGCCCACAAGGCTTGCCTCAACTTGGAATCCCAAGCTTTTATGTTCTTCTTTATCACTCTCTTAATAATTTGCATGAGGATTTTATTACTAGATTCATCTTGTTCATTCCCTTGAGTATGGTAAGGGGATGAATAGGAAATAGAAATCCAATATTTGTTGCAATGGTCCATAAACTCCTCTGATCGGAAACACATAGCATTATCGGTTACAATCTTCTCAGGTATGCCAAACCTAGTCGGGATATTACTTATCATAAATTTAGTGACCACCTTACTTGTATCCCTTTTTGTGGGGATAGCCTCCATCCACTTTGTAAAGTAATCAGTAGCTACTAAGATCCATGAATGACCTCTTCTTGACTTTTCTACAATCTCACCTATGAAATCAATTCCTCGTTGTTGAAATGGCACCTGAACTTAAACATGTCTAAGAGCCAAATTCCTAGAGAATTTCAATTTACCAGCAAATCTTTGGCATGCATCACATGCTCTTACCATATTTTGAGCATCTTTGAAAAGTGTTGGCCACAAGAACCCTGCTCTTAGAACCTTGTAAGCAGTAGTCCTAGCCATGTAATGGCCACCACACACGCCACTATGCATTTCATACAAGAGTTCCTTAGCTTGCCTTCCATCCACATATTTGATAAATACTCCACCAATACTCCTCCACCAAAGTTCATTTTCAATAATCACATATTTGATGGCCTAAAGCTCAAGGGTCCTCTTTTTTATCAGTCATCCCTTCAAGGCGTGACAAATTTTGTAGGTAGTGTACCACATTTATGTACCACCCCATTGTCTACATATCACAAATAGGAGAAACATCAGCATACTCAGCATTGTTTATCTGGTTAGCTTCTAGATTTGATTTGGCCATCAACTTAGCTAGCCATTATCCTCTCACAAGTATTGTAATCTCAATTGTGACATTGAACTCTTAGATCCTATTGATCCATCTACATCTTCTGCCTGTGACCTCTTGTTGCGTGAAAATGTCTTTTATAGTACCTGAAGGAACATATGCAACAATTATAGCACCAACCAAATAAGTTATGAAATTCTTGATTGCTTTCACCAAAGCATAAGCCTACTTCTCAATCATGTCATACTTCAGTTCTACAGCTTGTAATGATTTGCTAAAAAAGGCAATCAGCTGCTCATATCCCTCTCCATTTTTTTGTAGTAATACTATAGCAATAGTGTGAAAGGAAGCAAAAGAAAATAATTGAAAAGGATTTGAGAAATCCACAGATTTTAAAACTGGGGCCTCCTTAATGGCTTCCTTTATGCTCATAAAAGCTTTATATGGTACTTCATTCCATGCTATCTTTTCATCTCTTTTCAACATTTTTGAGATGGGCCTAGTAGTTTGAGCAAAGCTTGTCACAAAACTCCTCAAAAAATTCACTTTTCCAAAAAATGATTGATGCCTTCAACACTTTGTGGTTGAGGAATTATGTCAATTATAGAAACTCTCTCTAGGTGAATCCTTATTCCTTTCTTAGACACTATGTGTCCCAATAACTTACCCTCAGTAACCCCAAAAGGACATTTCTTAGGATTAAGAGATATTACATATTCTACAGCTCTAATGATAATTTTTTTCAAGTGCATGCAGTGCTCTTGTTCTTTCTTAGAGAATATAGTTAAGTCATCTTGGTAGACAACCATGAAAATGTCAACGAAGTCAAAAAAGGTGACATTCATATCCCTTTGAAATGTAGCACCTACATTCGTCAAACCAAAATGCATTTTGACATATACAAAAGTGCCCTAAGGAGTTGTAAACATGGTCTTATATTGTTCTGACTCCTTCACCTTTACTTGATTATATCTGGAAAAACCATCCATCATTGATAATAGCTCGCAGTCAGTTACCTTTTGGAGCATGGCCTCCATATTTGGCAGTGGATAATTGTCCTTCAATGATGATATATTTAAATTCCTGAAGTCAACACATAACCTGATATAACCAATCTTTTTTCTTACCAGCACAAGGTTAGACACCAATGTTGAATGTCTGATAGGCTTAATAATTCCCCATCTTTGAGCTTCATCAGTTCCTCTTGCATTTGAGCTGTGAATGTAGAGTTGATAGGCCTATGTTTTTGCCTGAATGGTTTAGCACCATCCTTTAATGGTATTTCATGCTAAAAAAGGTCCTCCCTATAATCTTTCAAGTCATCATATGACCATGCAAACACATGCATGTACTTTCTCATTAAAGCAATTAACATTGTTTTCACTTGAGGCTTCATATTTTTACCCACATATACTTTCTTAGGTGCATTAGTAGTTCCCAAATTAACTTCTTCTAGGTCCTCTAGATGAGTAGAACCCCTTTTAACAGTACTTCTATTAGGACCATCAAATACTCTTTCTAAAGAAACCAATCCCCTAGGAATTTTGTTTTTCTTGAGTTGTATTACTTCATTCCCAAAAATAGTATCCTTTCCATCCACCACATCCACAAAAGCCCCAAAATCAATCTCTTGGCTCTTATATTGATCAACACACTTTAAAAAATTTAGAATGTCATTATCATTATTAAAAACTTGCCAATTTTGTATGTTATCAGGGACTGCAGGCCTTATCTGAGCCTCAACCTTAGAAATACCAACAAAAGTTATACCATCAGGTCAGAGTGCAATGTTGGCCAATAGGTCTGACATTTGATTTTTGCCTCTCTCTACCCAATCAATACCAAAATCATCAAATTGTTCTATTGAGTCCCAAACAACATTCCTATACTTTCTTAGTATTCGATTCTTTGAGACAAATCTTGATCTTACTTGAGATACAACTAGCTCAGAGTAACCCATAACCCCTAATTTCTTTACTCTGTGTTTCTTAGCTAACCTTAACCCCAACAACAATGCTTCATACTCTACTACATTGTTTGTACAAGAAAATAATAAAGAGAAAGATAATTTGAAAGGCTTACCACTCAGGGATATAAGGATTACCCCCACACTTGATGCTTCTTTCGAACAAGAACCATCAAAGTACATGGTCCACATCTCATCACTATCTAGTCGATATAACACCTCCTTCTCCAAATGTGCAAGTTTCGTGGCCTCTCCTTCTTGTGGTACTATCTCTACTCTAAAATTGCCAATGTCAACATCAACAAAGTGGATATGCTCCTCAGATTCCTCTTCTACCAAGATAAATGAAGCAAGAGGCTCCTTATGGAGTGTAACATTTTGTCCATCAATGGGAATAGTAGCTAAAGACATGTCACACTACATACTCCCTCCAATGGCAGCAGACCATTTTTTGGATAGAAGCATCTTGTAAGTGGGAGGTATATTGACCATAGTTGCACTCATCACAAATTATTTGTCTAGGTATGCTGCCAACCTATAAGGTATTTCTCTTATAACTCCTATGACTGGGACTTCCCTATTATCCATTGCATAGCACTTTCCATATGCCTTGGTAATTTTTAACCCCAATGCTTGCATAATTTTGATTAGCATGATATTGGAAGATGCTCCCAAATCAATCGTACAATTTTTTAGGGTCCTATCATTTATGATCAAAGATACATAGAAAGGATCCACTTGATTCAGGCATGCAATGATTGTGGCTCCCAAGAACATATGGGGATTATCAATACCACCTCCCTTAGTATTCTTTTCTTTCCCTTTTTCTCCACTTTCACAGATTTGAAACTATTCCTTCTTTTTATTGCATGCCAATTCTACACTAGTAATATAGGTTACTGCTTTATTCTTATGGCCATCAATCCTCATCAGCTCCAAAAGTGAAACTGACACTTTCACTTGAGACAACACCTGAAACATGTCTATTGGAGTATATTTAGGTATATCAAAAGCCACTACAACATCATCTCCAGACTTCTCACCATGTATATTAGATATCCCAATTTCCTGAGTCATAATCTTCTTCTTTTCAACATCATCTTTCATCTTAGGAACCTTGCTGAGATTTGATGAGGTGATCAATGGCTCACTAGTATGTGTTCCATCAGCCTTCTTTCCCCACATTTTAGTACTCTTGAATTTGGAGTTATCCCCCTTTTTGTCAGTCTAACTTCCTTTGATGAAAATACTACTGGCCTTGTCATGATCATTATCTATAGCTCTATTTCTCAAATGATAATTAGTTTTGAATTGAGCCACAACAGCGGCAGTCAGTTTCCTAATTTCTCTTCTAATGGTCTTCTTAAGGTCACATCATTTTCTTATATTTCAAGAGAACGAATGACACAATTTTCCCCTTCATCATCATCATCATCATCATCTAAAAATACTTGCACTACTAACATGTGTTCGACAAATGTCTCTATCTGAAAATATCTATCTCATTGGCATCTTCATCAGAAGAACAACCTTCATCAGTGAATAACATATCTATCATTCCATCATGTTCATGGGATAGAGTAGCATCATCACCTACGTTGTTTTCTTCTAAATATTGTGCTACAACACATTTCTCTAGTGAATGGGGCAATTGGCAAGCAATACACAAAGGAGTATCATTCATAAAATTTATTGAATGTCTATTCAATGGTTCAGGAGTATCTCTATTTTGCAAGGTCTTTTGATTGTTTAGAATAGGCTGACCATCATGCCAATTGGTATTGTAAGGTTGATCATGTAATCTGGGCATTTTGTCACCTCTTTGGAAAGCTAGCTTTTCATTTGTCAATCCCTTCTCCTACTTAGCAATCTTGCAATTCAAGTCTTTCAAAGCACTCATAGCCTTATCCCTCTTATCCTCCCGTGTTGGTAGTTTCTCTTGACCCCTTGGATTCTTTAGTAGCTTAATATCATCTCTTTTTCCAACTTTACCAGCATCTTTTCCATTGCTCTCAATATCTAGAGCAATTCTATACGCATCTCTTAAAGTTTGAGGATTCTTATCTCTAAGGAGGTATCCTATTTTGGGGTCAAATGCATTTCTATATGTAGCCAAACATATTGGTTCATTTGGTCTCAAATGAGTAGGAATTATATGCATAACCTTTTGGAACCTTATATTGATATCAGAGACAAGTTCATTGTAACCCTTGGTGATATTATTAATTCATTCAACGTGAACCATGGGTTTATCTTATCACCATACTACTCTTTCAATACCCTTTTAAATTCTTCCCCTTATCTAATACTTTCAATTGGAAAGCCTTTATGCCAATCTTTGGCATCCTTAGTGAGTGATTGCATAAATACCTTCATTACTACATCTTCTCCTTCCACTTTGAAGTCATCCATCATATTACTGAATTCCCTTAGATGATCTTCTCCACTTATAGAATTATTCCCTAAGAATTTAACTAATACATTCCTTATGTTATCTGGGAGAAGATTTGGGTATCCCAGAATCCCATCAAAGCATAGTTGTCTATATCTATTTGGCTGCATGGGTTTTTGATTAAACTGATTGTTCTGATTTCCATGTTTGTTTACACCACTTGCCCTTGCGCCTAGATTTCCTTGTCTTATATTCTAACCTCTAGACAATGTATTTGCATGAGAGCTAGGATTGGACAAGTTGGTAAAGGCTAAAACATTTGCATTAACAGGTCAAGAATTTAGTGGATTGTGAGACACAGTTGTGACATAATTCCCAACTAAAAATTTTAGGAAGTCAATCTTTCTTTGTATTTTAGCATTTGCAGCTAGAATATTTATCCTTTTCAACTCCTTCTAGAGTTGTTCATGTTCTCTCTTTAATTTCAGGTCAACTGAATCAGATCCTTCAGATGAAAGAAATTTCTAAGGTGACCCACCTTCAACAATATCTATTCCCTTCAAAGGTTTCTTACCTTTATCATTATGAGGGAAACACTAGCCAAGTACAATAGGGATATTAATAGATGTAGTGATAGTGGGACTAGACCAAGTACTTGTAGGAATTTTCTTCAATGGGAAATTCATGGTGTTTACACAAGATACTTGGGGATCTATTGGGTCAACAAGAACAATAGAAGTAGGCTCATGGTTCATCATAGTCAATGACTTTAATCATTCCAGACTTCCCTTCATGTTATCCCTTACATCCATGGCATTTCTAATTCTCTCCTCCCTCTCCTAGTCCCTTTTTTACTTAACTCTCACTCTTTGAGTTTCTTAATGTAGCTCCTTGATTTCGTCCATTAGTTTTTCTTCTAAGGGTAATGATGTGTCTGAATCAGAAATCTCAAGGGCACTATCTAGAAGGTTAGTAGCACTCATGGAAAGTAGTGGTAGGTGACCTACTAATAGGGTTGACTAGTAAATCATAGTCTGAATGATTAGGAATATTTGACACTTCGGGTGTGGATTGTTTATTGACTATGAAACTTGAGCGAGCCTTCTCTTCTTCAACAAAATCCTTCAAAATAAAATCACCATCTATTACATGCACATCATATTCACGTGACTGTTGCAAATTTTCACTACTATTAGCAAGAAGATGCCTAGATCTTATGGGGGGAGGGTGAAGATCAATTAGCAATTCAGCCTCTAACTTTTGGTCAGGGTTATTCTTCATCTCTTTCCTAGTCTTCCTCATTTTTCTTTATCAACTTTCTTTCCTTCAAACAATCTTCTTCATCAATACACGAGATTTAGAGTTTCCACCCAAATAATGGGAAAACCAAATAGTCAGTTACTTTCTTGAATGTATGTGGATACAGAGAGCCACAATGAGGTTAATAACACATCAAAGGCCAGGTCACAAATATGAACAAAAATAACACTA
Source organism: Cunninghamia lanceolata (assembly GCA_027924645.1). Classification (NCBI taxonomy): domain Eukaryota; kingdom Viridiplantae; phylum Streptophyta; class Pinopsida; order Cupressales; family Cupressaceae; genus Cunninghamia; species Cunninghamia lanceolata. The sequence continues at coordinate 1,848,609 of BSBN01000165.1, read as the reverse complement.
CCATAAAATGTATGGTGAATACAGATAGAGAACTTATGATATTCACTGCAAAACACCTTTCTTAACTCATCCCCAGTAGAGTGACCATTTCTGTTGGTTGTTTTTAAATACCAACCTTATCTCACTGAATAACCTATGACTTAGCCACTGTTAATGCTTAGCTATTATGAGGGGCTAGCCAACACATAGGTGAAAGTTTTGGCGAAAACTTTCCCTCTTAACTTCAAGCTCTACAAAACCTGGGAGGATGGTCCCTTCTCAATATTTGATGATCTCCTACATAAATTTATTACAAATACTGACAAAACAGATGAACTCTATGTAGATTTGCTTGAGGATTGTGCAAAATATGAGAATATAGCTTACTTCACTCAGATTTATAATATCCCTCAAACCATAGATCAAAATATGACATTAATTTAACAAACACTTATAGATCATGAAGTTTTCAAAGTATTTGGATTAGACTGATTTAGGGTATCAAGGATAATACACAGAGTCAGAGACAGGTGCCTTACCCTATGGACACGGAGTCAAAATCATATATGACCAAAAGTTGATGATAGAGTTTCAACCTAAACATCAGAAGGCTTTACAATATTGCCTTACAATATTATATCAAATATATCTCAAAGGCAGTCATACTTAGTTATCCTCGCACATAGTTACACATATCAATTTTCCTATTAAAGCATTTAACTCATTCTTTGAATGAGGGCTACTCATAGAAAAATACATGCATAAAGGTATTTCATAAAGACAAATTGAACTATCTTTGATATATTAAATTTATGATCTATATAAAAACATACACTAGGAGACAACTACTTTCAAAAATTTATCATGCACATTCCATTATAGATGTTGATATTGTCATACAACCTTACAGAAAGTATACGATTCAAAACACAAAGCAAAGGAAAAAAACTAACTCTTCTCTCTATATCTTCACAAGAATTTTCCATAAAATCAACAACCTCTTTGTAAATGGACCTGAATTCCTTTTTATATTTCAAAGAGCAACAAGCTTCAGGCCACCTATGCACATCTCATTCCATAATGATATTCAAAAAATTGTTACATTGGGAAAGAGCATGCCAACCTGCTGGCTAAGCATGCCACATGAGACAAAATAGTTAGCACCTGACGAGAGAGAAATCCACTCCTTTCAAAAGAGAGCACCAAAAAGGAGAGTGGTCCAACAAACCAACATATAAACTAACACAATGCATGTGCTCCAATAATCTAGGACTTTAAGGAAAGGACAGGTACCTCCCACTACATCAAAAATATGAGTAGCTCTTGTAGTGGGAACAACCATTGCAGACCATAATGCGTACAAGTCTTAATCAATCTATTTCATGAGCCAAGCATTGTATTCCTCCTCAGAAGGCCACTTCACATAAAATAATTTCTTCACTTTTGAATTATGCAAGTTGAAATAGGCATCCATAATAGCCCTAGCCTCCTTCACAAACAAATCCATGTTTATTTCCATCCTGAATAATTTGTCAATTGAATTGTTCAATTCTCTCAATTTTGGCTCTATTTCATTAAAAACATAAGAAAACATTTTGGGAACTGTTGTGCCTTGCACACATGCCCCATTTTACCAAATGGAGACCCCCTCTTTTGCTTTGGCTTGCAGTCTTAACCTTTGTTACTTGTGATGATGAGAAGGTGGATATGTACTTAGAGTGCATGACTTGTTCCAGCTTTGAGTATTTTGTATGTTTAGAGTGATTTGATGTCATTTGGAGGTGTCTTGAGTGGTCTTGTGCTTGAAAGATAGCCATTTGTTGCCTTTTGCATTAAAATTGGGTGACACTACATTCTGCTCCAAATTCCCATGTCACTGGATATTGCCCTTGAAACTACTTCTACAGGATGTGTTATGTCTAGTTTCCAGACCTTACAATTGCAAAATCATGCCTAATTCCACAAGATTTCACTAAGGAGTTCATATACTTTCATTCTATCACATGGTCCTGAAGCCCTGATTTGGCTAAGTCTGAAACCCTGAAAATCCTAAAAAATGGCTAAGTCTGAAATCTGGTGGAACCTCAAAATTCTAGAATCTGCGTATGAAATCCTATGGATCTGGAACCTATCTCAAAAATCTTGAATAAATATATTTTTAAATATACTTTCACCCTGGCCAATTCAAAATCTAGTGTTAAAAATGACCCCAACTGCACTTTGCACCAAAAAATAGCTCCTACCGACCTTAGTGCCAAAAAATGAACTCATTGACTTTGCGCTAAATACAGTCGCTACTGACTTTTAGCTCTAAAAACCTCACTCATGGACTTCTACATGAAAATCATCATCCTCTAACCTTAGTGCTAAATTCACCTCTAACCGACTTTAAAACTACAATAGGTCAGTCAGACCCAAAAGTAGCGCAAAAAGATGTTTAGCGTTAAAAACAGACTTATCAGGCTTGCGCAGAAAATGTGATGCACCAACTTTTGTTGGTAGACCCTAAAATCTGTGCTAGGGTTGGTTGGACCTCAAATAAGTGCCAAAACCATTTTGTGCTAGAATTACACCTCATAGACCTGCGCTAAATTTGACCTCCACCGACTTTTAGTCCGAGACATCCAAAATCAACGCTTTTTGGTATTTTGGCCTGAAAATTGAATTTTTCAAGGTGTAAATTAGATTTTCTTGATGGATTTGAATTGCACAACTAATTGTCACATCATGATGAACATTTTACCAAGTTTGTGTAGATTTTTGGCCTATTTTACAACAATTAATGCTACTGCTATTGAAAAGTTCGTGACCCCCAAAAATCCTGCTTTTTGCAGAAAAGGCTAAAAAACATGAAATAAATGTCTCTAAATGGATTCTAATAACCACAAAAACTTCCCAAATCAATATATAGGCCAAATGGGTACTTGAAAATGGTAAGAAATGTAGAAAATCGTGTGAAAATCACTAGATTTAAGAGGTTGTTCATAGAAAAGTGACATTGACAATGAGCTATTTTTGACTAATCCATGACTATAAATGGGCATATTTTGATTCAAAATGATGGGAAATAACTTTTTAAGATGAAATTGATGCTTGGCCTTGTTTCTTGCAGGTCTAAGATGATAAAGGAGCCAATTGGAGCCATCTTGGAAGGATGAACACACAAAGGTACCTTGTTGACCCAGAAATACAGAATTGACATTTCAACAACCAAATTGCTACTGCACCTACAAGAGAAAGTCAGTATGGTGTCCAAGATGATGGAGATAGGCCTTAGGAGCTGGAAGACATTGAAGATCATGCTTCTTTCATGGTAGTTCATGCAGATCTAATACAATGTCCAAGACATGCATATAGTTGCTCCAGCAGTCCAGGCATTAAGAATCAATCCAACGAGCATCTAGTTGGATACACTTTCACCAAAAATAGGCCACATACTCCTCTTGATCTAGTCAGCACTTGGAATCTAGTGAATCTACATCAACTCAACTTTTCACATGTCATATGACATTATTTTTACTTCTTTTCACCTTGGAAAGTGGCTCTTTGACATGTATATCCAAATGGGTATCCATTTTGTCTAGATTCAATGTATTTGCAAGCTGTATTTTGTCTTTTTCCTAAAGGACAAATGTAAATCTAAAAATATAACTAACTGTTATATCTCATTAAATGCCATGTAATCTGGACCCTTGGTGTTGACTTAATCTCCACCGTCCATTGAAAAACTCGGTATGGTGCCTTGTCTATAAAAGGGCCATCCTTTTCTCTTATTGTAAGTAAGAATTGATAATGAATTGCTGAGACTCTACCAAAATTTAGTCAATACAAAGCAAGTTTTGTAGGTTTCTAGAAATTTGTGTTATTGTGTTGTCTCATTTTGGATTTCATGGTTCATGTCAATCTAAAATTAGTTGATATTCAGTTGCATTAGTGATTAATTATTCAGACATTTGATGGATTTCTTATCCATACCATTAATGGCTTGCTGATTGTATGTCATTGTGCATGGTTAGTCTAGGCATATTTTATGAGATAAGTTTGATTGTGTGAATTCATTGAGCTATGACAACAATTGGGTGTTTGATGAACCCTCTACAATTTAAAAATCATTACATTTCCTTAGAAGATTGCACAATCTCTATGGCATTGTGGGTTGCCTAGTTAAGTAGAGATTTGTTTATTATTGGGAATCTGTCTATCTGTCTGATTATCATTTCTGTGATTGTCTATAGGATCTCTCTTATCCCTTCTCTCTCTCCCTTTTCCTTTTGCATTTTCTTTACATCAAGTTTGGTAGATTTAGGATTTGAGCAGCATTACTGTTACTAAATTATGTTCACACCTAATTTTGTAAGGAAAGCACAGGTGCGGAAAACAGCTTCCCTAATGTTAATTCCCAGGGGACAGTGTAGACCAGTCACTTTTGAAATTTCAATAACACAGATGAATACACAAGAGAAACCAAAATAGACAATATTTAGAACACAGACACACAGAATTACGTGGGAAAACCCTTACGGGTAAAAACCCACCACCACAAGAAAACAATCTTTATTACAGTAAGATATACAGTTACAATAAAGAACTCAGCTTCTTGCTCTGGTGTTTGATTCTTGACATTATACACAGTTCATCTCCCTGTACATTTACAGAACGAACCTTTATTCTAGTCTCATCATCATAATACCAGCGACACCTATAGACATATCATTCTATTACCAATCTGCAAGAACAAGAGTCGTTACAGACTTCTGCTCTAACTGATAGAACAGATTCCTCATACGTCGCTGTCATCTAACCGTCGCAAAGGTTCACATTTCAGTGAGGCATTTAGTCCCACATGTACCAAGTCGCAAAGGACTTTGCAGTTTATAACCGCCAACAGGCGAAAGAGTATTGTCAGCAATTTTGTTGCCGACAATACCAAGCCTCCAAGTCCATCGGCATAACAACTCCCATCGGCCCTCAGACTTCACCTCCCACCGATGAGCATTGTCTCCCCGATCACCAAGGTTACCATCGGTATGACATTCTCCATCGGCAAAAGATCTAGCCCTCGCTCCGACAGAGGTTTGTCTCACCGATACCAATAAAACTTCCATCAGGATGTCCGCAGTACATCGGCCCAACACCTTTAGCCGACGGGTATTCTCTTGCCGATAGACATACGCCATCGGAGTGACTACTCCTGTCGGAGTAACTCTACAGTGTTTGGCCGATAGGCCTTGTCTTGCCGACGACCAACCCGTAATCTTCGTCGGAGTGACTACTCCTGTCGGAGTAATTCCACAAAGGTTGGCCGATAGGCCTTGTCTTGCCGACGACCGTAACCTTCGTCGGAGTGACTACTCCTGTCGGAGTAACTCCATAAAGTTTGGCCGATAGGCCTTGTCTTGCCGACGGTTGAATGCTTCCATTGGGGTGACACTCAGCATCGGACAAACCTTCGATGCTTATTCCGACGGCCCTTGTCTCACCGATGCCAATGGTCTTCAACACGGTCCTGCCGATAGTGCTTCGTCACAGCGATACCAACATCGCATATCCTCAAACCAATGAACCAAGGAACAGTTGAACTAAAATTCATTGAACCTACCAAATGAACTCTAGAAAGGTTCAACAAAGGGGTTCAACGAAGTGGTTCAATGCATAGGTTCAACTAAGAGGTTCAAGTAGTAATTTGAGACACAAGTTCTCTTCAATCTCCCACTTGTCGAAGACATTACTGCTACCTCTTAGTTACCTCTTAGTCCTCATTCGATTATTGAGAACTATGGGCCCGAAGACCCATTTCATCTGAGCACCATTTGAACTTGGCTGTGTTCACTGGTTTAGTTAAGGCATCAGCAACATTTTCCAAAGTGTCAACTTTTTCCAGCTTCACCTTCCTGTCTTCCACCATATCACGAACAAAGTGATATTGGACATCAATATGTTTTGTCCTAGCATGAAATGTAGGATTCTTTGCCAAACATATGGCACTTTGACTGTCACAATGAATTTGTATTTGCCCTGCATTAAAACCAACATCAGAACACAACCTTTTCAACCAAACAGCTTCTTGGCATGCACGAGTGGCTGCCATGTACTCTGCCTCTGTTGTGGACAAAGCGACTACAGCCTGTCGCTTGCTCATCCAACTGATAGCACCACCATGTAACATGAACATGTATCCACTGGTGGATCTCCGACTGTCAATGTCCCCTGCCCAATCAGAATCAACATATCCCTGAATACTGATAGATCTCTTAGACCCTTCTGAGTTTCCATGATAACAAATAGCATAGTCAGAAGTTCCCTTCAAATACCTCATAACTCTTTTCACAGCATCCCAATGTGATCTGCCTGGATTCGCCATGAATCGGCTCAAAACTCCCACTGCTTGGGCAATGTCTGGTCTGGTACAGACCATTGCATACATTAAACTGCCAACAGCACTTGCATAAGGTACTCTCTTCATGTCATCAATTTCATTTGAAGATTCTGGACAATCTTCAACAGATAATTTCGTTCCCTGCAAAACTGGAACAACTAACTGTTTAGAATCAGACATATGAAACTTATCAAGAACATTGGTGATATACTTCCTCTGGCTGAGCCAAATTTTTCTCTTAGATCTGTCCCTTTTGATCTCCATTCCCAGAATGTACTTTGCTGCCCCCAGATTTTTCATTTCAAATTTCAAGGACAACTGAGATTTTAATTCTGAGATCATCCCCTTACCATTGCCAATGAACAACATGTCATCCACATATAGTGCAATTATAAGAATCTGGTCACCTTCAGTTTTATAATAGACACAATGATCAGATTTAGATCTCACATACCCCAAGGATAAAACATACGTATCAAACTTTTGATACCACATTCTGGGAGACTGTTTCAAACCATAAAGAGACTTTTTAAGTTTGCATACCAGATGTTCTTTACCTTTTTCCACAAAATGCTCTGGCTGAGACATATAAATTTCTTCTTCAAGGTCTCCATGAAGAAACGCTGTTGTCACATCCATCTGCTCAATTTCAAAATCATATGCTGCTGCAAGTGACAACAGAAATCTAATGGATGTCAACTTAGCTACAGGAGAAAAGATTTCTCCATAATCAATACCTTCCTTTTGGGAATACCCCTTAGCAACCAGTCTTGCCTTGTACTTCTCAATACTACCATCTGGACCATATTTCTTCTTAAATACCCACTTACAACCTACAGGTTTTCTTCCTTCAGGCAAGGGCACCAGATCCCAGGTTCCATTCTTCTCCAATGATGTCATTTCACTATGCATGGCTTCCAACCAAGAATCTGAATCAGGTACACTAATAGCTTCTTTCACAGTCCTAGGTTCATCAGTATTAGTAAGTAAAGCATAGGCACAAGTTGAATCAGGTACTGAAAATCCATACCTATTTGGTTGTCTTCTTTCACGTGTAGATCTCCTCACAGGTTGAGGTGCAGGTTCAGGTTCTTGCTCTGGATCAGAATCTTCGGAGCTACTTGAACTCTTATCTGAACCATCTACACTTGGTGCTTGTTGTTCCTCTTTTACAGGAGTCAGAGGAACATTCACAACACTCTTTTCTTTCTTTTCTTCTGTCTTTTCTGGCTGAGGATCAACAACCAATGGTTTCAGCTCTCTGAAAATTACATTCCTGCTGTAGATTACCTTTTCAGTTTCAGGATTCCAAAGCTTGTATCCTTTAATACCGACTCCATAGCCAACAAAGATACATTTAACTGCCTTGTTATCCAACTTAGATCTTTTAACTTCAGGAATATGAGCATATGCCTCACAGCCAAAGACTCGAATATGTCTTAGAGAGGGCTTCTTACCAGACCATGCTTCCATAGGTGTCTTATCAACCAATGCTGCTGTAGGAGAACGATTCAGCAAGTAACAAGCTGTAGCAACTGCCTCAGCCCAGAACTTCTGTTCAAGACCAGCATAACTCAACATACTTCTTACTTTCTCCATCAACGATCGATTTAACCTTTCAGCAACTCCATTCTGTTGTGGAGTATAAGGTGTAGTTTTATGCCTTTTAATTCCATGGTCTACACAATACTTATCAAAATCCGCATTGCAATATTCACCACCGTTATCTGTTCTCAAGCATTTTAGTTTTCTACCAGTCTGATTTTCCACAAGAGTTTTAAATTCTTTAAATCGACTGAACACTTCTGATTTGTTTTTCAAAAAATATACAAATGCCCTTCTTGAATAATCATCAATGAACGATACATAGTATCTTGATTTAGATAAAGAAGGAACATCAACTGGACCAAAAACATCAGAATGCACATAGTCCAGAACACCAGAAGATTTATGAGAACTAGAGTAAAATGAAACACGGTTTTGCTTTCCATATATACAATGTTCGCAGAAATCGAACTCCAGATTACAATCAATCAGCCCATCTACCAGATTTTTGTTTTTCAAGGTTTTTAAACCTTTCTCACCTATGTGACCAAGTCTATGATGCCAGAGCATTGTTTTCTCTGCAGGAAGTTTAACTTCCATAGAATTTACGTCATGTGTTACAATAGTAGCCTTTTCAGATTTTGCAGAGACATTATTACAGCACACTGGTTTAGCATCTAACCTATACAGAGTTCCAATGCGTTCACCTTTTGCCAGAACAATAGAACCTCTAGTCATCTTACAGCCACCATTCACAAAAGTAACTTGCACTCCAACATCATTAAGTTTACTAACAGAAAGTAAATTTCGAGCCAGACCTGGTATATGAAGAACTTCATTCATTCCCTTTATTCTACCATCCGGGAACTGGATTCTGACTCGACCTCGGCCAACAATTTCCAGTGTTGAATCACTAGCCAGGAACACCTTGCCACCAGCATAGGGTTCATACTTTGTGAACCACTCTCTATGAGATGTCATATGAAAGGATGCTCCTGAATCAATCAGCCAAACATCTTCAGAAGCAGGTGTTGCCAGAGCAGCAATGAAAGCATCAGCATCACTGTGTGAAGACTCAGAGTCAGAGAAGTTCTTCTTCTTCTTTTTCTCCTCTTTGCAGTCTTTCTTGACATGACCTTTCTGTCCACAATTCCAGCACTTCACCTTGGACTTCTTGCCAAGAGATTTTGATTTCCCTTCTGATTTGGACTTAGACTTCTTGTCCTTCTTCTTGCCTCTTTCCTTTGATCTACCACGAACTGATAGAGCCTCTTTGGCCATTCCAGAAGATTTCCTCCGCATCTCTTCAGACAACAAAGAGGCAACAATAGTTTCCTGAGAAAACGTAGTTGTTGTACTTCCAATAGCCATCACCAGATGGTCCCACGAGTCAGGTAAGGAACATAATAGAAGCATACAGCGATCTTCCTCTTCTATTTTTACACCTATAGATGTCAACTGAGCAACAATCGTATTGAATGCACTCAGATGTTCTGCTACAGATGCACCTTCATCCATCTTCAGAGAATACAATTTCTTTCTGAGGAAAAGTTTATTTACCAAGGACTTGCCCTGATAAATATTATTCAACTTTTTCCACAAATCACTTGCAGATTTCTCCTCATGGATGTTCAATAGAACAGAGTCAGATAAACTCAGTCTTATCAGTCCTTTGGCTTTTCTGCATATCAGTTCCCAATCTTCTTGCTTCATGCCTGTAGGTTGAACTCCAGACACAGCAACCCAAAGATCTCTATAGACTAACATGTCTTCAACTTTAAGTTTCCACAACTCAAAATTTGTGCCATTGAATTTCTCAATGTCTATTTTGTCTGATGTACTTGCCATCTCTATTTAATTTAAAAAATAACTTTCTACAGAACTCCCACACAACAGAATTAACACAAAAAACCCAAACTACCGACAAGGATAACACAACGGGCCAGGCTCTGATACCACTTGTAAGGAAAGCACAGGTGCGGAAAACAGCTTCCCTAATGTTAATTCCCAGGGGACAGTGTAGACCAGTCACTTTTGAAATTTCAATAACACAGATGAATACACAAGAGAAACCAAAATAGACAATATTTAGAACACAGACACACAGAATTACGTGGGAAAACCCTTACGGGTAAAAACCCACCACCACAAGAAAACAATCTTTATTACAGTAAGATATACAGTTACAATAAAGAACTCAGCTTCTTGCTCTGGTGTTTGATTCTCGACATTATACACAGTTCATCTCCCTGTACATTTACAGAACGAACCTTTATTCTAGTCTCATCATCATAATACCAGCGACACCTATAGACATATCATTCTATTACCAATCTGCAAGAACAAGAGTCGTTACAGACTTCTGCTCTAACTGATAGAACAGATTCCTCATACGTCGCTGTCATCTAACCGTCGCAACGGTTCACATTTCAGTGAGGCGTTTAGTCCCACATGTACCAAGTCGCAAAGGACTTTGCAGTTTATAACCGCCAACAGGCGAAAGAGTATTGTCAACAATTTTGTTGCCGACAATACCAAGCCTCCAAGTCCATCGGCATAACAACTCCCATCGGCCCTCAGACTTCACCTCCCACCGATGAGCATTGTCTCCCCGATCACTAAGGTTACCATCGGTATGACATTCTCCATCGGCAAAAGATCTAGCCCTCGCTCCGACAGAGGTTTGTCTCACCGATACCAATAAAACTTCCATCAGGATGTCCACAGTACATCGGCCCAACACCTTTAGCCGACGGGTATTCTCTTGCCGATAGACATACGCCATCAGAGTGACTACTCCTGTCGGAGTAACTCTACAGTGTTTGGCCGATAGGCCTTGTCTTGCCGACGACCAACCCGTAACCTTCGTCGGAGTGACTACTCCTGTCGGAGTAATTCCACAAAGGTTGGCCGATAGGCCTTGTCTTGCCGACGACCGTAACCTTCATCGGAGTGACTACTCTTGTCAGAGTAACTCCACAAAGTTTGGCCGATAGGCCTTGTCTTGCCGACGGTTGAATGCTTCCATCGGGGTGACACTCAGCATCGGACAAACCTTCGATGCTTATTCCGACGGCCCTTGTCTCACCGATGCCAATGGTCTTCAACACGGTCCTGCCGATAGTGCTTCGTCACAGCGATACCAACATCGCATATCCTCAAACCAATGAACCGAGGAACAGTTGAACTAAAATTCATTGAACCTACCAAATGAACTCTAGAAAGGTTCAACAAAGGGGTTCAACGAAGTGGTTCAATGCATAGGTTCAACTAAGAGGTTCAAGTAGTAATTTGAGACACAAGTTCTCTTCAAATTTAGCAAGGCCTAAACATCAGTTGTTTAGTGGGAGTACAATTATTTTTGCTTATGAAAGATCATCCAGTCAATGTCTAATGTCTTGACAGAAGACAAGTGCAAAATCACTTATCAAAGTCATGTAATATCTCAAGCTGAGTTGTTACATCATCTTGGTAAGTGAAATCATCTATGGACAAGAAAATAGGCATTCAAAGAATGAAGAGAATTGATGGAGTTCATGTTCCAATTGTTGATTATTCATTATGTTTCAGTGAAAGCAAAAGAGGTATTTATAACTATCAATTATACATCATGATTTATACATATGTTCCAAAGAAAGATCAATTGTTTTATGCTATGTATTTGATTCAGACAGTGAAATATATGTAAATCAATGCATAGAATGAGGTAGATGATTGTATTCAAAAGAATGTATAAAAAGTGTCCCACAAAGCCATGGGAGTAACTGAAATAAGCAACATAAAAGTAAATTTTACTTTTGAAAGAAAAGAAATGCATAGGAAAAGAAAGGGGACCCGTCATTACCTGTGAATGACGAATCCCATGGTCGAGCCAGCTGCTATCTTCCTTCATCTGTTTGAGCTCCAACGTACCTAGAAAATAGTTTTTGTTAATGCTCAGGGTACCAAGTCTTTTCATACACAATCAGAAATTCAAAAGTACCATTCACTTTTATGTAGCAGCAATATCAGTAATTAGATATTAGCATAAGAGAGGTCAGAATGAGCAAACATAAGTGCTATATCAAAAAGAGATAGATTCATACAAGTAACCTCACATCATGAATCAAAGGTATGTTTCATATACTAACATGTTTGCTTCTTGTGTAGGTATATGAGAAATCATTTTTGTTGACTCATCTTTTATGAAATAAGCATGTGGAGAAAATGGACTCCCATAAGGGTTGAGCCCAGCATGCTCAGAGTAATGACATTAATGTAGAGATATTTGATAGACCAAGCATCATGAGGTTTTCATCACATACAGGTTGCTACTATATCAGATGTATCGAGTACAAGAGAGAAGGTATGGTCAAGTTGGAATAAATGCCATGTGGGACAGCCAAGTCAAATGCCATGTGTTATTGTCATTAAAAGCCCATGATGCCATCAAAGAAATAGATGTTTCAATCATAGTAGAACATCTCATTCTTGGATAGTTGGGATGTGTACAATGAGGAATATAGGTACAACCATGAAGTGGACAGTAGTAGAACAGCTGTCTCATATGAGAGAAAAAAATCATTATCATGAAAAGAGGATAGTAGTGCATGATGAAGCAGTTCATATTTAGATGTATTCATGCCTCAGCAAATCAAATGAAGTGAGTCACATAGAAAAGATTTGTTACAACATTGACATAATCCATATTCAATGCAAACCATAATCAAACACAGCCATAAACCTGAGGAATGAATAATGGAAAAGCATATATGCCACATCATGTGTGAAGTTTTGGAACAACAATGTAAAAGGTGCAGGTTTAAAAGAAGATGCTATCATTCATCAAGTGACTATCTCATATGGACAAGATCAAAGAGCTTCAAAATGCATAAAGAAGATCACTAGATAGAGAAAAAAAATGATGTTCTTACAAACCCTGAGAGGGCATATAGATATTTTGGAAGACCTAGCTCCAATAGTAAGTTTTCAAATTGGACAAAGCATTGTGGATAGCATTACTATTCTTTTTAATAAGTATATTGGCATTCTTGTTAGAGCTATGCCATGTCTATTAGGGGATGAGTTAAATATAGGGTGCAAGTTTAACTCCAAACTGAACCTAGCTAAAATAGAATCTCAATAACTTGCTCTCTTGGCAAATGCACATCACTTGTTGATGAACTTCTGCCACGTTCTATCTCAAAGTTTCCAATTCTAAAAAGTGGAAATCTAGATTGTCCAAGTAGGGGAAGTCATATGAAACTGAGAAGAAAAGCATCACATTTAATAGAATGTAAGGATTGGAGATGTCATCTCCAACGTTCTGTAGACAAACTACGAGATCAGTTTTATCAGCAATATGTGTTGAATCTTATTTATTCAACACAAGATGACATAGTGTGTTGTGACTGCATTCTCTGCAACATCTAGAAAGGACCCCAAAAGTTGTTTGTCAAAGGATGCATGGTTTTTGAAGGCTTCTCAGGGAGCAATCAAGAAACTTCTGACAAGACAGGCTGAGACTTCTTTTGAAATAGAGGACTCAAGATCTGAAGAAAAACTTGATGAACTTGGTAGTCAAGAATTTGACCTATACAACATGATCATGAGAATATGCTTCACCAAGAACCTGATTTGATACCCTATAGTCCTTTAAGTTTGAGATCTGAAGGTTCTTCTGAGTGAGTGGCATTTACAGCAAGAAGTTCTTAGTATTTTAAGGACCATATCTTTTATAAAACTTCAGTAAGCTGAGCTACCTTCCGAATGGTTTCTTGGAGGGAATGCTTGTAAAGGAGAAACATCTACAAGCAAAGAATGAACAGTTTCCTTGTGTTTTGAAAACTCAGAAATGAAGGACAGTATTGTTGTATTATCTTCAGCTTATAGGAAGTGACCATTTTTCTACATCAAGCCACAGCCATAGAAGGCTTATTTTTCTACATTTTCAAGAATGAACCATGACAGCCAGTATAATGCCAAACAAAGTTTTGTTTTCTGCATTTTAGTAAATGAAGAGTATGATAATTCCATTGTTTCCACATACAGAGAGATGAATAAGAAAAAAAAGAATCATTTGTTTAAATACCCAGTCATATCAAGATGGAGTCATTTTTCTTCAGCAGGCAAACCCATGGAATTATATAATGCATTTTATTCACACATCTGGGGGTTTAAAATGAAAAGAATGCAGATACAAAGAAAAAATGAAGCTTTGAGCTCATGCAAATACAAAATTACTCAGAAATGCCATCAAGTTGCGGCCTTTGGAGTGAAATACACAGTAAAAATCAAGAAATGAGAGGAGATTGACACATAAAGACTTACCTTCTTGTCTTTCTTTATATCAGGCATCAAAATCAAAGGGAGAAGCCTGAGCTGGCCTCAAACATAGTTAGAGACAAATGCAAAAGTGTGTCAACTCATAGTCAAAGAGAATGCATCAGAAGTATGACCTAGTTGTGGGTTGAAAAGCTGATTATTTACTTCCAAAATGAAAGAAATAGATTGAACAAGGAGCAATAAGGGTTTTACCTTTCATTTCAAGAGATAAATCATTGAAGCCCTCAAAACAATGCATGGAAAACCCTTCAAAACTGTAGAGAATGATGCATTTTTTTTTTTGCTTCAAACCCTTCAGGTTTGGCGGCTGTCGAATGGAGCAGCAGAAAAGAACAAAATGCAAATGAGAAAAGTTTAGTGTTTCTTCCTTTCTTTTGATCAACCTAGGGTGGATTTTTCTTATTTTTTGACTTTTGTTTTAAAAATCATTGTTATCCCTTTTCCTACCATGGTCAAGACTCCACAAGGTGTGTTGACCTAATGATGCAAGTGAGCCCGTGGCGCTATCATTATTTGCTTGTTTTTTTCTAAGGTTGAAAATGATTAAGTCAAGAGGATAATGATGCATAGGGGACATTGTAGTGCGTGAGGAACATTATGAATGGAAAGATCGTGTTTGTGCCTAGGAAATAAAAGAGGCTTTATTTTCTTTTTTCATAATCTAGAAATAGATAAAACATTGTAAACAAATAGTAAAGTAATGAATTATAATTACTTTATTACTTGTCATAAAAATGCAAAAAAGGATGATAGGCAAATCCATAACACGTCACAAAGTAAGTCTCATTGATTACTTTTTTTTTCTTCACAATGTTTTCTTTATCCCCAAGCCATGCAAAATCAAGAGATTGAATATTAATGTCCTAGTGCCATTATTTTCTACATAGGTTTGCAATAAATTTGAAATGTAAAACATTAACTAAGTGGTGTAATTATAAACCACTTAGTCAATGTTAATTAAATGCAGAAATAATTGTATTTATGTCATTTATTGTGCAAAGGGCAAGTTGAGGATACTTTCAAGATGTGGAAAAGGAGGGATATTTATGTCATTTATTACATAAAGGGGATAAGACTAAAATTTATGAGGAGAGGTTGGCAAGCAGATGGAGGAGTTATTGAGGTGGTTTGACTTGTTTTCAGTAGCATTTAAGGGCATTAAAAGGTAGTTCTTGGAGCTTTTATTATGGGTGATGACATGCCCTAACTTTTTGCTCATTGGAAACTTATTTTGGAGGATTTTTGATAGATATTTTGAGGGCTTTTATGTTCTGCATGACCAGGAAGTTTCTAGTCCTTATCTCTTTGCAGCTGCTTGGAGAAGTATATAGTCTTCTTCTTTGTTCATTATGGAGGTGTTCTAGCTTTTCACTTGTGCCATATTGTAATCTTATAAGTTCTTTTGCAAAAGGGAATAGTTTTGTAACTCATTTTGAGAGTAACACAGCATTATAACACCTTTCAGCAATAATAAGCAGTTTATACCTTCCCACATCTTCTGATATTGTGTGTCCTTAGTGTTAGTATAGATATTTGTGATGTTTCTTTGTCCTTGGAGCTATATTTTGTGTTGGTGCCTTTATGTAGGAATACATACATTTTTGCAGGTTGTGAGATGTGCTAGGAATAACAGTTAGTCCTGAGTTGTGAGAAAACATCTTTCTCCTTTACAGAACTGTTGTTATTTAGCCTTCTTATAAATTGATGATGCAAAGATTATGATTTGTTGGGTTGTGTAAGAGAGCCTTATTATTACTAGTTCTATAGTGTGTCAGTTTTGTGTAGTCTAAGACAATCTTTTGGTGCATCACCTTAGATAGTAGGTTTTATTTTCATGCAATCCTTCTTACTCTTTTCTCTACAAAGGAATTAGTACAAGTAGTTATAGGTGAAGTATCAATAGGAAGTCGCCTTCTCTGGAGGTTCTTTCCATCATAGGTGAGCCACAGGCCTGGAAAGATCCCATGTTTCTCCATAATGCCAAATTCTACAACTTAACAAGGGTACAATTTTGAGAGACAACAATTTTTGACACACCCGGTGGGACACTTTTATACATTCTTTTACTACTATTTGGTGTGTGCAATAGTACTTTTAGCCTTTTGGAGGCATTTTCTTTACACACCTGGCAACTTTGGAAAGAAGTAACTACTGGTTTCAAAAAGACTAAAGGTGCTGGTATGTGTTCAAGTTTTGCAAAAATCAGTCTTTGTTATTCTAATTATAAGAACATTTCATCAATTTTTAGCTGGTTTGATGCTACATAATGTCTTCTTTTAGTGAAGATAGGTTTTTCAACCCTCCATTCCATGGAAATGCTACTTATGCCACTTCTTACCAGCCATACCGAGCAAAATATGTTGCTGGTTTTGTCCCAAATAACCCACCAACAGTAGATTACTAGCATAATCATCATGCTTACCACCCTCCCACCCCTGCTCAACTTTCCTGGCAACCTATCCAAACCTATAAAAATTTGCAAGAAAATCATTTTGCTCATAACCAGCATGTCTACTCTTTGAATCAGCCTCAAGATGATAATAACATGAGTATCAGGGAGATAGCATTAGACTTGCGAATGAGATTAGAGGCTGTCACAAAAGACCAGGAGTATGATATGTAGCAGGAAGAGCTTGCTTATCAAGCTCATATTCATCAAAGAGATGTGGAAACACAAAGGTATGAAGAGGAATTTCTTGCTAGGCAAGTTGTAACCAAAGAATAGATAAAACTTTTGCTTGCCCAAGCTTAGAGGTTGGAGGCTCAATCAGCTCTTTCCATTCCTTGCTTCAATCAAAATACCTCTACTTCAATAGATTAGCCAATAGAGGAATAGATTCCCAAGGTTTCAATTTTAAGTTTCAAGGTACATGATTCTATTCAGTCTCCAAGTAGGTTTTTGACATTTGTTATTCCAAGTTTTAGGGGTAATAGTCCTGCCAATGCTAAAGATCAGCCCCTACATGAGCCCATGAATGAATAAAATCAGTCAAACTAGTCCATTAATCCTCAGTTTCAATCATATCAAAAAATTGAACCAAATCATCAAAGTACTGAACAGTTATGGCAACCTTCTTGGACCAAGCATTCTAACTTCAAAATGCCAAATCTAGTTCAAGAGGCCCCCATTCCAAGTTTTAAAGATCCTCTTCTATTGTAAAATCAAGCTATGAAGGTTCATAAGCAATCATCTCAAACACCTATTCTTCTTCAAGAGAGCCAACATGTGTATGCATGTCCTGATACCATTTCTTTGTTCAAAGGAGAAACAATTGTTTCTCTAAATAATTGGTTTGATGAGCACGATTGGTTGAAGATAAATAATGCAAAAAAGGAAGAGGTATTTGAAGAGAAGTAGGCAGAAGTGTTTGATATGGATATGCTTATACCTAATGAATAAGATGGCAAAGCTGACTCACAGTAGGATAGAAATGAACATGATCAGTCAGGATAGTAGGTTGAGAAGCTTGAAAAAGGTATCAAAAGCAATGATTTCATGTTTTTATTCAATGAACTCCCTTCTTTTATTGAGCTGAATGAGAAGGAAAAGGTCAAACAATCTGATGAGTTGCTGATAGAAGACAATCAATGTAATAATCAAGTCTTAGAGCAGCTAAAAGATGAAAATGAACATGAGGAAAGGATGGTTCATGAGGTAAAAAGCACTCCTTTTTAATCAAAAGGCCAAGAAAGATCTGATGAGGATTCATTTTGGAATGATCTCGAGTCCTTTTCATCAAAATTAGATGGCAAACAAGATCAGGTTGAACATGTTTTGGAGAAGGAAATAGAGGTTGAATCTTAGGATTTAGCTATTTTGTTTGATGAATTACTTGAATATGTAGATGACAATAAAGATAGCATATGCGTACTTACATCAATGCCTACTTTTGAGTAGTAAAATGACAAAGCTCATCTAGATTTAATGTAAAGTTATGAGTTAGATGAGAACATGTTTTTAGGGATCATAGAGGTTTTTTGCTCTAACATCAATGATAAGCTAGCATCATATGAGCCAGCAGCATGTGATTAGCCTGTTCAGATCAAAGAGGCGGGCATTCCTTCATTTCATTCATGTGAACCAACTCTTCCACATCAGATTGAAATTGAGATAGAAGGTGAAACATCTTTAGAGGAAGGAAATCTTACATTACAAATGGAGCAGTCTAATCAGCAATATGAAAAGACAACAGTGTATGAGCATGAAGTCAGTAGTGAGAGGCCAAGTTTTATCCTCTCAAAAGGGTGTCCAATTAGATATTCATCCAAAGAGGAGTCCACAAAATTATAGCAAGTCATGATTCTTCCAAAGCATGTGATTGTAACTACGACGCAGTAGGTTAATCACATCTATATGCATTAAAATAATATCTTTGGTGGTCAATCAAATGAGGAAGGTGTGCCTTTTATGATGTTCCAAATTTTTTCGCAGTAGTTAATCAAATGTTTATTATTTCTATACATCTTTTGGGTTGATCTTAAGGATTATAAGCATCCTCTATTGTTAAGGAAGGGCAACTATTTCTCACAACCAATGCATGGTCATGTCTGAGCACTACCACTGTTGGATAGTGTAGGGTAGGGTAGTTTTCAAGCTAATAAGTGCTCATTGCACAGTAGTTTCAGTTCAGTTTTCATTTCCTCTAAGTGTAGTTTTTACACAATTAGTTAGGTAGTTCTGAGTTTTGGTAGGTGGAATAAGGTTGGAAGGTGTTTTACACTATTTTGAGGAGTTACAAGAAGTATGTGAGAAGCTTTTCCAAGGCTTCAGGCAGAAAAAGACTCATATACCCAATGGATTTCTGAAGGCTACTGGTCTAGTTTTGTTTAGCAGGCAAACACCCCTGAGAGGTCATGAAAAACATTACTAAATTATGTTCACACCTAATTTAGCAAGGCCTAAACATCAGCTATTTAGAGGGAGTACAATTTTTTTTGCTTATGCAGGATCATCCAGTCAATGTCTGATGTCTTGACAGAAAACAAGTGTAAAATCACTTATCAAAGTCATGTAATATCTCAAGCTGAGCTGTTACATCATCTTGGTAAGTGAAATCATCTATGGACAAGAAAATAGGCATTCAAAGAATGAAGAGAATTGATGGAGTTCATGTTCCAATTATTGATTATTCATTATGTTTCAGTGAAAGCAAAAGAGGTATTTATAACTATCAATTATACATCATGATTTATACATATGTTCCAAAGAAAGATCAATTGTTTTATGCTATGTATTTGATTCAGAAAGTGAAATATACGTAAATCAATGCATAGAATTAGGTAGATGATTATATTCAAAAGAATGTATAAAAAATGTCCCACACAAGCCATGGGAGTAACTGAAATAAGCAACATAAAAGTAAATTTTACTTTTGAAAGAAAAGAAATGCATAGGAAAAGAAAGGGGACCCGTCATTACCTGTGAATGATGAATCCCGTGGTCGAGCCAGCTACTATCTTCCTTCATCTGTTTGAGCTCCAACATACCTAGAAATAAGTTTTTGTTAATGCTCTGGGTACCAAGTATTTTCATACATAATCAGAACTTCAAAAGTACCTTTGACTTTTATGTAGCAGCAATATCAGTAATCAGATATCAGCGTAAGAGAGGTCAGAATGAGATGATATAAGTGCTATATCAGAAAGAGTTAGATCCATACAAGTAACCCCACATCATGAATCAAAGGTATGTTTCATATACTAACATGTTTTCTTCCTATGTAGGTATAAGAGAAATCACTTTTGTTGACTCATCCTTTATGAAATAATCATGTGGAGAAAATGGGCTCCCATAAGGGTTGAGACCAACATGCTTGGAGTAATGACATTAATGTAGAGATATTCGATAGACCAAGCATCATGAGGTTTTCATCAATAGATGTTGCTACTATATCAGATGTATCGAGTACAAGAGAGAAGGTACAGTCAAGTTGGAATAAATGCCATGTGTTATTGTCATTAAGAGCCCATGACACCATCAAAGAAACAGAGGTTTCAATCATAGTAGAATAGCTCATTCTTGGACAATCGGGATGTGTGCAATGAGGAATATAGGTACAACCATGAAGTGGACAGTAGTAGAATAGTTGTCTCGTATGAGAGAAAAAAATCATTATCATGAAAAGAGGATAGTAGTGCACAATGAAGCAGTTCATATTCAGATGTATTCATGCCTCAGCAAATCAAATGAAGTGAGTCACACAGAAAAGATTTGCTACAACATTGACATAATCCATGTTCAATGCAAACCATAATCAAACACAACCATAAACCTGAGGAATGAATAATGGAAAAGCATACATGCCACATCATGTGTGAAGTTTTGGAACAACAATGTAAAAGGTGCAGGTTTAAAAAACATGCTATCATTCATCAAGTGACTGTCTCATATGGACAAGATCAAAGAGCTTCAAAATGCATAAAGAAGATCACTAGATAGAGAGAAAAAAATTAAAGTTCTTACAAACCCTAAGAGGGTATATAGATATTTTGGAAGACCTAGATACAATAGTAAGTTTTCAAATTGGGCAAAGCATCGTGGATAGCATTACTGTTCTTTTTAATAAGTATATTAGCATTCTTGTTAGATCTATGCCATGTCTATTAGGGGATGAGTTAAATATAGGGTGCAAGTTTAACTCCAAATTGAACCCAGCTAAAACAAAATCTCAACAACTTGCTCTCTTGGCAAATGCACAGCATTTGCTAATGAACTTCTGCCATGTTCTGTCTCAAAGTTTCCAATTCTAAAAAGTGGAAATCTAGATTGTCCAAGCATGGGAAGTCATATGAAACTGAGAAGAAAAACATCACATTTAATAGAATGTAAGGATTGGAGATGTCATCTACAATGTTCAGTAGACAAAATAAGAGATTAGTTTTGTCAGCAATATGTGTTGAATCTTATTTATTCAACACAAGATGACACAACGTGTTGTGACTGCATTCTCTGCAACATCTAGAAAGGACCCCAAAGTTGTTTTCCAAAGGATGCATGGTTTTTGAAGACTTCTCAGGGAACAATCAAGAAACTTCTGACAAGACAGGCTGTGACTGCTTTCCAAACAGAGGACTCAAGATCTGAAGAAAATCTTGATGAACTTGGTTGTCAAGAATTTGAGGTACAACATGATCATGAGAAAATACTTCATCAAGAACCTAATTTGATACCCTATAGTCCTTTAAGTTTGAGATCTAAAGGTTCTTCTGGGTGAATGGCATTTGGACCAAGAAGTTCTCAGTATTTTAAGGACCATATCTTTTATAAAACTTCAGTAAGTTGAGCTACCTTCCAGATGGTTTCTTGGAGGGAATGCTTGTAAAGGAGAAACATCTATAGGCAAAGAATGAATAGTTTCCTTATGTGTTTTGAAAACTCAAAAATGAAGGACAGTATTGTTGTATTATCTTTAGCTTACAAGAAGTGACCATTTTTCTACATCAAGCCATGACCATAGAAGGCTTATTTTTTCTGTATTTTCAAGAATGAACCATGACAACCAGTATAATGCAAAAACAAGGTTTTTTTTTCTGCATTTTAGTAAAGGAAGAGCATCATAATTCCATTATTTTGCATACAGAGAGATGAATAAGTAAAAAAAGAATCATTTGTTTAAATACCCAATCATATCCAGATGAAGTTGTTTTTCTTCAGCAGGTGAACACAAGGAATTATATAATGCATTTTATTCACAAATTTGGGGGTTTTAAATGAAAAGAATGCAGATACAGAGAAAAAAATGAAGCTTTGAGCTCATACAAATACAAAATTACTCAGAAATTCCATCAAGCCGCGGCCTTTGGAGTGAAATACAAAGTAAAAATTAGGAAATGAGAGGAGCTCGACACATAAAGACTTACCTTCTTGTCTTGCTTTATATCAGGCATCAAAATCAAAGGGAGAAGCTCGAGCCAGCCTCAAACATAGTTAGAGATGAATGTAGAAGTATGTCGACTCACAGTCAAAGAGAATGCATCAGAAGTATGACCCAGTCGTGGCTTGAAAAACTAATTGTTTACTTCCAAAATGAAAGAAACAGATCAAACAGGGAGCACTAAAGGTTTTACCTTTCATTTCTAGAGATAAATCATTGAATCCCTCAAACAAATGCATGGAAAACCCTTCAAAATTGTAGAGAATGATGCTTTTTTTTTTGCTTCAAACCCTTCAGGTCTGGTGGCGGTCGAATGGAGCAGCAAAAAAAACAAAATGCAAATGACAAAAGTTTAGTGTTTCTTCCTTTCTTTTGATCGACTTAGGGTGCATTTTTCTTATTTTCTGACTTTTGTTTTAAAAATCATTGTTATCCATTTTCCTATCATGGTGAGGACTCCACAAGGTGTGTTGACCTAATGATGCAAGTGAGACTATGGGGGTATCATTATTTGGTTGTTTTATTTCTAAGGTTGAAAATGATTAAGTCAAGGGGATAATGATGCATAGGGGACATTGTAGTGCGTGAGGAACATTATGAATTGAGAGATCATGTTTGTGCCTAGGAGATAAAGGAGGTTTTATTTTCTTTTTGCATAATCTAGAAATAGATAAAACATTATAAACAAATAGTAAAGTGGTGTAGGAGCACCTTGCTAGCTTTAAGCCTCCATGAGGCAACTTTTGGTTTTGATCTAGTTTTGGTGTTTTAATGATGTAATAAGGTCATGAATTGACTATTGTCAATGTATTATAGGCCTATGATTAAGTTCTAGTGGGATTTGAAGTTATTTTGTAAAGGATTGCAAAAATTGCAAAATTGTCAATATTGCAAAAAGTGTGAAAAGGGCAAACAAAAGAGGAATATGAAGGGTCATAGGGAGTTTAAAAGGTAGTTTATCACATTGTAGGAGTTTTATTTTATTATTCTTGTAATAAAGGTCTATGTAAGACCACTCTTATGTATTTAGAGGTCATTTGGTAGTGGAGCTTTAAGTTTGCCCAAGTTTAGTACTTTCTAAGTTGAGTAGTGTTAGTGGTTTGGCTATTTTTAGCATCTTCTTTTTGCATGTAAAAGAGAGAGGACTAATGGAACAATGAAGATGGATGTAAAGACATTATTTATGCCTAAAAATTTCATGCAAGAGGCAGAGAGGAAGGAGAGATGAAGTTTAGAGAAGAGAAATGAAATAAAAGTTTAGTTTTCTATTTTTTTACTATTTTTTCACTGTTCCTGAGGTTAGTACGGCCCTGTATAGAATCCAAATGGCATAAAATTATATTTTTTGGAAAGATCTCCGAGTCTTCTTTCTTTTGGTGTTGGTTGCATCAATGTTTATTATGTTGTGTAAAAGTTATGATGAATTTAGTGATTTATACTTCTAGTTTTTTCACTATAATAGTCATCTTGTTTGGAATGGTACGGATTGTACAGATCAAGTAAAGGTTTGAAACCAATGGGAAAATATGGATCTATGACTCTAGTTTTACATTATTTTTGTTGGAGCAATTTTCATTAAGAATAGAGTGAATTATGCCATTTTTGGTGAGGGCAGATCTACAATCTACTAGGGTCTCCATCTCTATAACAGTCCATTTTTTAAGCATACTTTCAAACATAACCCCTACCCATTTTGAGATATATTAAATAAGGGCCAAATGGGTATTTTAATCAGGTTTGATTTTTTAGATATCAGTTCTAGGTCAAAAGTTATGGCCAAGAAAACTCTATTTGGTGCTCCATTTCAAAACCTAGGGAAGAGTAGAACAGTCACCTTTTGAGGCATATGTCCAAAAACAACCTATGTTGCATGTGATATATGTTATGTAAGAGGATAATGGGTATCTACATCAGTTTTTAGATCATAGGTTTGAGTTGTGTTGGCTAACAAATTTGTCTTTATTCTGAAAATATTTTATTCTGACTCTATACCCTTTTTTAAAGAACAAATGAGTTAAACAACAAATAGGTGAACTTTTTAAATTAGTCCCCCTCTGAATTTAGGTACAGTTCTCTTGAAGATTTCCAATGAATTCAATCTAATCAACTATCCAAATACACTTTTAACCAGAAAGTGCCTAAGGCAAACTAACATTCATACATAACTATGTTATGAATGCGGTGAATTTCTGCAATAATAGTGAGTAATAGAATGCACAGATTCTATTTTTAATACATTCAAATACATAAACACATACATATATGTTTGTTGAACCAATAAATAATAGAACACATATAATGAGTTGTCCAATAGAAGAGCAATTACCAGATGAAAGGAGATTTCACACAGAAAATCCAATTTCAAACACTCAGACGCATAGATCTAAGTAAATAATAACTGTTTCTTCTTTTCATTCACAGATAAAATTTTATCAGAAAATCATCATCATATACTGTAAAACCATAAAATAGTTTAGTGAAAAATTTCCTTCTTCTTTTTCTCTCTATCTCTATCTGTCCATGAAAGATTCAAAAACCTATATATATGAATGTCCTAATCATATCATCAAGTAAACCAAACCCAGAGTTAAAGTAACTCTGACCCATACAGGATTTAGTTTATAACAAATTGATTCAAAGATCAAGATTACGAAAATAGCATAACTGAGGAACTGAATAAAAGAAGATGAGCGAATAAGATCACGGCTGGGGCAATAGATTTGAATCTCTAGATTTGTCATCGGCGGTCGGAGAAGCACGTTGAGTCTTCCACTCCTGAAAAGCTGTAACAAACTCTTGAATTCTTGGGAGATCAGGGATACCTATGTGTTTCACTCTTGATTTCCAAACTTCTCTTTCTCTCCATATTTTCCCAACCTTTTGCTTATATTTTGGAAGTGCGTCGATACAAAGGTAAAGCAATGATTCCACCTTAGAAATTTAGGATAAATCTTTAGTTAAGATATTATCATTTTCTTTGACAAAGTTGATTTTATCCACGAAGGTTTGAATCACTGTATCGATGTTCTCCTCTGGCTCCCCATCATCTTTTATGTATTTGACATCAATACATTGTAAGTCACACTGCAGTGATTGAGTGAACTCAGTTATCTCCTTAATCAATTTTTTAAGTTCAAAACACCCCTATCATGATATGGAATTCCTCCATTCAATATTTTTCTTACTCACATATAATAGATCTTCATCCAAACCAGTTAGGCTCTTTTTTGTCAGAAACTTTGCTACTCCATATTTTTGAACTTGATCGATTTGATTCACTACATTTACCCATTTACCTTCATCTTTTGCCTAAGCAATAACATGTGCCTTAAGGTCTTCAACGGTGGCAATAGTCAGATCATATATATTCTTAAGTTCATGAATGTATTCAGTCCCTTTCTGTACAATATAGTCCAACCAACCATCAAATATCTTAGCGACCATCTTGTTTCTATAAACCTGATCCAACATTTTCTGGTTAACTAGTGACTTAGGATCGAAAGACAGGGAGAACTGTGAAACTGGCTGTGGGCTGGGGTTATGAATAGCATCGATGTACTCTGCCATTGAATGCAGAGTCTGCTTTAATTCCCTTTTGTCTTTTTCATCCTTCCAACTCTAACTAACTATCCTCTTGGTGGATGCTTCAAGATGATGAACATCTGCAACTCTTGAAGCAGCACCAAGATCCACTTTTTCAACAGTGAAATCCTGTACAGTTGGGTCCTGTACTTCTTCTTCAGTAACTGGTTTGGTTATCTCCGCATTCCGGTTTCCAGTATTTGGATCATGCTTATTTTGGATGTCATCTTAGCTTCTTAGACTTGGGTGTTTTTCCTAAACATTTGCTCACCATGTCCTCTAAAGGGACAGAAAAAGGAATTATTTTTCTCTTGTCAGTAATAGAACTCTCCAACCACTTGGGTGCAGGGGCTAAGGTTTCCTTTTCAGGGTTCAATCCATCAGAGGATACATTAGAAATCGTTAACAATTCAGAGGTTTCTAGAACAACCTCTGACTGTGGCCCAGTATCAACTTCCTCTATTCTGTGTGGACTAGATTCCTTATCACCCATGGGTTCTCCTGAATCTTCCTCTGAATTTATATCCACAACTATTCTTTGGAAACCTATTTCTTTCTCTTACTTTTGGTTCTCAACCTGGTAGCACGAGGGGGTAGGACAGTTGTGAGGGCTCTTCTAGATTTCTTAGTAGCAGGGCTCCTTCCAGTTAATGACTTGGAAGTACCTGCACCATAGATAGCAATAAGTTGGTTAGAAGAGCTTATGGGGAATGATGATTCAACCATTGATGTGAATTGTTGGGCATTTTTATTCTAGATCCCTTCCTATTTCTTTCCCCTTAACCATTTCTCATTTCTCCTTATCACTGGGAGAGTTTTAATCTCAATCATATCTTCCTCCTTTTTGCTCCAGTCAATTTCTGGCATAGGTAATTGCTCTATTTGTGCAAACTGCGGGTCAATCACATGTTCTTCATCATCAATAACTCCAGAAATATCCATATCTAAGTTAAGAGTAATTATCTGCCCCAATGAGAACCTACACCACAGTCTTCTCCTGACCTCAAACTCATCTGAATAGTCTTCCCAGTAATCCTCTAACTTAGGAATGTGTGTAAGCCCTGCTCTAGAATCTAAGTTATCCCTGACAAATCCTTTGCTATCAAACTGGGACCTGGCAGTCAAGAACTGAAAATTGAACTTTTTAAGGCTCACCTCTAAATTCAAAGCATTAGATTTTGACCTGCATGAGTAATGTCCAAGTTCGATGGGAAAAGAGATACCAAATCCCTTCTTTGCCGAGAACTTCTTATCCACATGTGCTAGCTATCTGCATACCTCTATCAGCACAAAACTGTCGAACACATATCTGGGTAACTTAATAGGTTCATCGTTAAATCCTCCAACTCTGATGTAAGTGAACTTGGAAAATTGAATAAAGAAGCTCCCATAAATGCTAATTAATTGCATTGCCTCATCAGACATTCTTTTATTCAGATTACCTACCAATTCATAAGTCATCCTTCCAGTGAAAACATCACTAACCCTTTTGTAATTTTCATAACAGTTCTTCATCTGCAATTGTGAATAATATTCATAAATCCTACTATCCTCAACCAAGGGTGTATGAGGCAAACCCAACCACTATCTTGTAGATGCTAGGCAATAAAACAAGTATGAAGACATATAAAAATTTCTATCTCCCAAACAATTACTTAGTTCCTGATGCAAACAATCGGCAACAATTTCTACCCAATCCAAATATTGCTCTCCTTGGAGGATAACTTGTACGAAAAAGTACATCCAATCTTCCCAATAATATGCATGTTGGCTACCTTTCAGTCTGTACAATAACACTACCATATCCCTCACCTCCTTAATCAAGTGATCCCTAGTAAGTGGTCTAGGCAGCCTTGAACCACCCTTCTGAAATTTCAGCAACTAGTTTCTTGCTATCACACTTTTGTAACTTGCTTTCTTCTCCAAGAAATACCCATAAGAAGAAGTAATGTTGAGGCTAGAATACACCTCTTTAGGCAGTATTCTCATCACAGACATCAGGGTTTGTTTGTTAACATGAAACAATACATCACCGTCTGCATTTCTAATGCATCTGTTCTGGGGTTCATACCTATTCATACATTCTTGAACTAGTTCTGGGCACTATACAACCTTGGGAAAGGCCGTGGCTTCTATTAGGCCACTTCTTACTATCTTCTCCATTATAGGAGTTAGCACAGAGCTTCTAGACCTTTCTCTGAATTCTTCCAAATCATATTGTATTAATGAAGTATCCCCGAATTCAGGGTGAGAACAGGTAAGGCCAGGGCCACGCTCATTTCCTAGACAAGTAGATTTCAAGGCCATACTCGGAGGATATAACCAAAAAGCTTTGAATCTTGAAAATAAGGTCAGAAATTCAAAGGGTTTTCTTTCCAGCTTTAAGAAATGGAAACAATAGGTAGGAAGAAATGAACTCACCTTCAGGAAAATTAAAATTACCATGAAATTTGGGCATTCAAACCTTATAGCTCCTACACTGCTCTGCTCCGCATCACACAGTATGTTCACTTGCTAAATTTGGCTTGTTCTTTGTTAATAATGACACTAACCAGACTGAATAATTATTACTCAAAACCATATGTGCCAAAAATGTTTGAAAAGACATGAATTCTGACCTCTTCATTAATAGCCAGTATTATTCATGCGCGATCATGATGTATAATAATTATCCATAACCTCCACCAAATTAGAACTTTCTGTTTCATAAATGAGTTTTAGACAAAATTTCCTTTAACTTTCTTGCTAAATTTGACTTAGAGGGCCTTGAGAAGTGGTAAGATTGAAATCATCAAACCGATGAACTTTGAACCATTGAACCTTGGGAGCGTGGTTCAAAGTTCAAGTTCAAAGATACGAGAACTGCACAGACTGACTAACAACACATGACTTGTAAAAAGACTTAAATGATGAAAAAGCACACCATTGAACCTTGAACCATAAGCTTTTAGGAGGTTCAAGAGGGAGGTTCGCCGACATATAAAACCAAACAAAGAACTGGGTAATGTGACTCATTACAAAGCACCGCATGTTGAACTTTGAACCTTGAACCTTAGGACCATTAATAAAAAGGTTCAAGTTCAACATGAAAACTTAAAGATGTTTAATTACATGGAACAAAATAGCTCGTCTTTTGAGAGACTTTGAACATATCAAACCATTTGAACTTTGAACTTTGGGAATGGTTTAGGTTCAAAGGTTCAAACCTTAAGTAACTTCACACACAAAGACAATAAACGGGTAAATTTGAAGGATCAAGAGCCGATTTAAGAAACAAGGTATGACCAATAATACAACACAGCAAATCGACTCTTGATTAAGAAATATTACCAATAGATAAATAAGGGTGACTCAAAAGGTAACAAGTTGTACTCTAAAAATTATGTTGAATTTACCTTATTTTCTGCTCTCATCAAAGCATAGTGGAAGTTTGTGAGTTTGGGTGAAATCCTCCATGCCTCTGCATCAATATGGTGCAGGAGCACCTTGCTAGCTTTAAGCCTCCATGAGGCAACTTTTGGTTTTGATCTAGTTTTGGTGTTTTAATGATGTAATAAGGTCATGAATTGACTATTGTCAATGTATTAGAGGCATGTGATTAGGTTCTAGTAGGATTTGAAGTTTTTTTGTAAAGGATTGCAAAAATTGCAAAATTGTCAATATTACAAAAAGTGTGAAAAGGGTAAACAAAAGAGAAATATGAAGGGTCATATCAAGTTTAAAAGGTAGTTTCTCACATTGTAGGAGTTTTATTTTATTATTCTTGTAATAAAGGTCTATGTAAGACCACTCTTATGTATTTAGAGGTCATTTAGTAGTGGAGCTTTAAGTTTGCCCAAGTTTAGTACTTTCTAAGTTGAGTAGTGTTAGTGGTTTGACTATTTTTAGCCTCTTCTTTTTGCATGTAAAAGAAAGTGGACTGATGGAACAATGAAGATGGATCTAAAGACATTATTTATACCTAGAAATTTTGTGCAAGAGGTAGAGAGGAAGGAGAGATGAAGTTTAGAGAAGAGAAATGAAATAAAAGTTTAGTTTTCTGCATTTTTTACTATTTTTTCACTATTCCTGAGGATGGTACAGCCCTGTACATATCCAAATGGTATAAAATTAGATTTTTTGGAAAGATCTCTGAGTCATCTTTCTTTTGGCATTAGTTTCATCAATTTTTATTATGTTGTTTAAAAGTTATGATGAATTTAGTGATTGATACTTCTAGTTTTTTACTGTAACAGTCATCTTGTTTGGAATGGAATGGATTGTACAGATCAAGTACAGGTTTGAAATGAATGGGAAAAGATGGATATATGAGTCTAGTTTCATATTATTTTAGTTGGAGTAATTTTTATTAAGAATAGAGTGAGTTATGCCATTTTTGGTGAGGGCAGGTCTGCAATCTACTAGGGTCTCCATCTCTATAACAGTCCATTTTTTAAGCATACTTTTAAACGTAACCCCTACCCATTTTCAGATATGTTAAATAAGAGCCAAATGGGTATTTAAATCAGGTTTGAGTTTTTAGATATTAGTTCTGGGTCGAAAGTTATGGCCAAGAAAACTCTATTTGGTGCTCCATTTCAAAACCTAGGGAAGAGTAGAACAATCACCTTTTGAGGCATATGTCCAAAAACAACCTATGTTGCATGTGAGATATATTATCTAAAAGGATAATGGGTATCTAAATCAATTTTTAGATTATGGTTTTGAGTTGTATTCTGAAAATTATGTCAAATTTACCTTATTTTCTGCTCTCATCAAAGCATATTGGAAGTTTGTGAGTTTGGGTGAAATCCTCCATGCCTCTGCATCAATTGGTATCAGAGCTTAGAAGGTTTGGACAAAGAGAGAGTTTGGTTTTGTATTTATGTGTTTGTGTAGGTTGAAGAGAGAACTTGTTTGCCAAAAGACTGGCTAGAGGAAAAAAGAAGAGACCTAGGTGAGACAAAGACAAGAGGAAGCAAGGTGAAAGAGACTTGCTTGAGGAAAGATGGATTTATTTAGAAGGTACTTGCATACTGGAGGTTCACAAAAGAAGAAGCAAGAAGAAAAAGAGATGAAGAGGAAAGAAGAAACGATGAGCAAATAGAGGTTGAAAAAGACATAAGAGATTTGAGGCAAGCTATGGAAGAGATGAGCAGAAGGATGGAAGATGAGATGGAGAAGTTGCTCAAAAGAGCACTTAGTTAGCACTTGACAATCAAAAAGAAGGTATCATGGCCTATTAAGAAGATAGTTCAAAGAACAAAACAAAGAATAGTTATTGAAGAGGAAGTTGCAGTAGTAGAACAAATTGAATGCAGCCTTGAAGTGCATCAATAAGAGATTGATCAAATCCTTTGGAAGGAGATGACAAGTTTGGACAAAGAGGAATACTACTTTGTATATGAAAGTCCTAAACAGTTAATAACTATGATGGAGGAGTTAGAAAATGTTGTTCATCAAAGGAAACCCTTGGAGGACAAGTTTGAAGTAAAGTGCATGGCACAAGGAAGCAAGGAGGAAACCTTAAGGTCTCAATATTTTATTTTTGATATTTCATTGGATTATGTATGTACAGGTTATAAAGAAAAAGAAGAAGTGCCTACAATGTATGAAAATGATGGTGAAGAAGATGTTGCCAAAATACTTAAGGAAATTATTTCTTTTCAGATGAATATGCTGCCAGTGAAGACATAGATGATATTACTGAGGTATATACATAAGAAATAGAATTTTGGAGCCCAAAAGCTGAGAGAATGCTGAATAAGAGATGGCATAAGAAAAAGAAGAGGAAGAAGGACCCAAGGATAGTTACAAAGATGGAGGATAGGTTGCAGAAGAATTGGAGAACTAGGAAGAAAGAGTTGACTTGCATTCAAGAGGACTTGAATTTTGTTTTCTCTGGGAATATAGTGCAGGAGCACCTTGCTAGCTTTAAGCCTCCATAAGGCAACTTTTGGTTTTGATCTAGTTTTGGTGTTTTAATGATGTAATAAGTTTATGAATTGACTATTGTCAATATATTAGAGGCCTATGATTAGGTTCTAGTAGGATTTGAAGTTATTTTGTAAAGGATTGCAAAAATTACAAAATTGTCAATATTGCAAAAAATGTGAAAAGGGCAAACAAAAGAGGAATATGAAGGGTCATAGGGAGTTTAAAAGGTAGTTTCTCACATTGTAGGAGTTTTATTTTATTATTCTTGTAATAAAGGTCTATGTAAGACCACTCTTATGTATTTAGAGGTCATTTGGTAGTGGAGCTTTAAGTTTGCCCAAGTTTAGTACTTTCTAAGTTGAGTAGTGTTAGTGGTTTGGTTATTTTTAGCCTCTTCTTTTTGCATGTAAAAGAGAGTGGACTGATGGAACAATGAAGATGGATGTAAGGACATTATTTATGCTGAAAATTTCATGCAAGAGGTAGAGAGGAAGGAGAGATGAAGTTTAGAGAAGAGAAATGAAATAAAAGTTTAGTTTTCTGTATTTGTTTTACTATTTTTTCACTATTCCTAAGGCTGGTACGGCCCTGTACAGAATCTAAATGGCATAAAATTAGATTTTTTGGAAAGATTTCTAAGTCTTCTTTCTTTTGGCATTGGTTATATCAATTTTTATTATGTTGTGTAAAAGTTATGATAAATTTAGTAACTGATACTTCTAGTTTTTTCACTGTAATAGTTATCTTGTTTGAAATGGAACGGATTGTATAGATCAAGTACAGGTTTGAAACTAATGGGAAAAGATGGATATATGAATCTAGTTTCATATTTTTTTGTTGGAGCAATTTTCATTAAGAATAGAGTGAGTTATGCCATTTTTGGTGAGGGCAGGTCTGCAATCTACTAGGGTCTCCATCTCTATAAGAGTCCATTTTTTAAGCATATTTTTAAAAGTAACCCCAACCCATTTTGAGATATGTTAAATAAGAGCCAAATGGGTATTTTAATCAGGTTTGAGTTTTTAGATATTAGTTCTGGGTCGAAATTTATGGCCAAGAAAACTCTATTTGGCGCTCCATTTCAAAACCTAGGGAAGAGTAGAACAATCACCTTTTGAGGCTGTTACCTTTTGAGTCGCCCTTGTTTATTCATATATCGGTAATTTTTCTTAAGCAAAAGTTAGTTTACCGTATTGTGTTTTTGGTCATATCTGCGCTTTGTAAATCAACTTTTAGTCCTTCAATTTTTACCCGTGTGTCGTCTTTGTATAAAAGGTTCGAACCTTTGAACCTGAAACATTCTCAAAGTTCAAGGTTCAACGGTTCAATATGTCTGAAGTTTCATATAAAGCAAGCTATCTTACTGTTTGTCTTAAGCGTCTTTATACTTTCGGATTGAACTTGAACCTTCCGCGCGTACCCCATAAAGAGGTTCAAGGTTCAATGGTTCAACGATTTTAAGGTTCAACACATTGTCTCCCTATGAGTCGGGTCACACAGTTCCCGTGTCTATTAATGTATCGTTCGTTGAACCTCCCACTTGTAATCTCTTGCAGGGTTCAACGGTTCAAAGTTCAATAGTTCACTGTTTATAATTGGCAACCTTTTACCGAAGCCATGTAACCTTTTGTTGGTCCACATAACCCTTGCATCGTTGAACCTTCATATTGAACCTTCATGTTGAACTGCATCTTCATAAGTTCAACGGTTCAAAGTTAAAGTCTCTGTTTCGATAAGTCAATCTTTTGCCTGCCTACAAAGTCCAGTTGACATGCTTGAACCATCACATTGAACCATCGCGTTGAACCATGTCCCATAGGTTCAACGGTTCAATAAGTTCGAAGATTTGGCAATTTTGGTCCCGTTGGCTCCTGCAGCTTTCTAAGTCAAACTTAGCGGGAGAGTTGGAGGAAATTTTGTCAGGAACCCATCATGAAACAGAAAGCTCTAATTTGGCGGAGACCATGGATAATCATTGTACTTCATGATGGCGCACGAATCTTACTTGCTATTAATGAAGAAATCAGAGTTCACGTCTTTTCAAATATTTTTGGCACGTATTGTTTCAAGCGATGATTATTCATTCTGGTAAGCACCATTATTAACCAAGAACAAGCTAATTTTAGCAAGAAAATATACTGTGCATTGCAGAGAAGGATAGCGCTGGAAGTGTAAGGCTCTCATTTTTCAAAGTTTTCGCAGTGAATTCAAATATCCTGAAGGTGAGTCCTGTTTCCCCTGTGCTATTCTGAATTCTTATACTGGAAAGAAAAGCTTCCGGAATTTCTGTTATTTTTGAAATTCAAATTTTATTATTATAATCGCCCAAATATGTCTTTGAAATCTACATGTTTGGGAGACGAACATGGCCCTAGTCTCACTTACTCTCACTCAGAATTTAGGGATACTGCTTTAGTTCAATATGACTTAGAGGAATTCATAGGAAGAACTAGAAATCCTGTCCAAACCCCCTCCATGAAGAAAATTGTGGACAGTGGTTTAGTTGAAGCCACAGCCTTTCCTCAAGCTATATTCTGCCCTGAGTTGGTTCAAGAGTGTATAAACAGATATGATCCCCAACACAGGTGTGTCAGAAAAGCAAACGGGGATGTGTTATTTCACGTTGACAGACAAACCCTCATGTCTGTGATGAAGATACCGCCTAAGGAGGCGTATTCTAATCTTGACATTACTTCCTCCAATAGGTATTTCTCAGAAAAGAGACCAACGTACAGAAGTGTGACAGCAAGAAATTAGCTGCTAAAATTTCAAAAAGGCGGTTCAAGGCTGCCCAGACCCCTTACTAGAGATCATTTAATACAGGAAGTAAGGGATATTGTGGTGTTATTGAACAGATTGAGAGGCAATCAACATGCCTATTACTGGGAAGACTGGATGTATTTTTTTATACAAGTCGTCCTTCAGGGTGAACAATACTTGGATTGGGCTGAGATAATAGCTGACTGTCTGCATCAGAGTTTAAATAATCGTCTGGGTAACAGGGATTTCTTTATGTCTTCTTATCTGTTTTACTATTTAGCATCCACAAGAGATTGGTTTGACCTGCCTCATGAGCCTTTAGATGAGAGCAGCAAAATTTATCAATATTACTCACAGTTGCAAAGAAGAAATTGTTATGAAAATTATAAAAGAATTAATGACGTCTTTACTGGAAAAATAACCTATGAACTGGAAGGCAATCCAGGTAAGAGACTGACCAGTGAAGCAATGCAACTGATCAGTATTTACGGCAGCTTTTTCATCTAGTTTTCTGAATTTACTTATATCAGAGTTGGAGGGTTTGATGGTGAACCCCTGAAGTTGCCTAGATATGTATTCGATCATTTTGTATTGATGGAGGTATGTCGGCAATTGGCACATGTTGATAATAAATTCCCATCAAAAAAGGGTTGTGGTATTGCTTTTCCTATTGAACTTGGGCATTATTCATGCCACTCAAAATTTGATGCTTTAAATATGGAGGTGAACCTCAAAAGGTTCAATTTTCAATTTTTCACTGCCAGGGTTCAATTTGATAGTAAATGTTTTGTTAAAGATAACCTAGATTCCGGGACAGGGCACTTGCATCTTCCTAAGCTGGAGGATTACTAGGAGGACTGCCCAGATGAGTTCGAAGTGAGGAGAAGGTTATGGTGCAGATTTTCTTTGGGGCAAATAATTACTCTTAATTTAAAAATGGACATTTCTGGAATTTTTGTTGATGATGAACAAGTGGTTGATCCACAATTTGAGAAAATAAAACACTTGCCCATCCCTGAGGTGGACTGGAGAAAGAAAGAAGAGGACAGAATTGAAATTAAAACCCTTCCTGTGATAAGGAGGATTGAAAAATGGTTGAAAGAAAAAAGGCAGGAAGGGCTGCAGAGTAAAACCGTCCAACAATTCTCTTCAGTGGCCGCATCATCACTTCCCATGGTCTCTTCTAATCAACCCCTTGCTATCTGTGGTGCAGGTGCATCCAGGACATCGGCTGAGAAAAACCCTACCTCCAAGAGGTCCAGAAGGGTCCTCACAGACATTCTGCCATCCCGTGTTACCAGATTGAGGACAAAGGGGAAGAGGAAAAAGCAGACTTCTGAGACAATAATTGTCAACTTAAATTCAGAGGAAGAAGTAGAGGACCCTATGGGGGACAAAGAGCCAAGCCCAAACAGAACAAAGACAGCTGACATTGGTTCAAAGTCAGAGACCTTTCTAGACGTCCCTGAGGTGTTGATGATTTCAAATGAACCTTCTGACAGAGAGAAGCCCAGGAAGACAGTCTCGGACCCTACACCGAAATGGCTGGAAAGCTCTATATCTGACAAAAAGAAGGTGATTCCTTTTGTTCTCCCTCTGGAGGACATGGTAAGTAAATGTCTGGGGAAGACCCCCAAGTCCAAGAGACTTAAAACAGTGTCCAGGATAGATGTTGACCGAAGCACTGGTAACTGGAGTACAGAAATAGCCAAGCCAGTGACCGAGGGAGAGGTTCAAGATCCTACAGTGCATGACTTCACTGTGGAGAAGATAGATCTCGGTACTACCTCCAGAGCTGCAGATGTACACCATCTCGAAGCTTCCACTAAAAGAATGGTCAATCGAACGATGAAAGATGAAAAGGACAAAAGAGAGTTAAAACAAGCTCTGCATGCAATGGCAGAATATATTGAAGCCATTAACAATCCTAACCCACAGCCAATCTCACAAGTTCCCTTGTCTTTTGACCCAAAGTCACCTCTCAATCAGAAAATGCTAGATCAAGTGCATCAAAGCAAAATGGTTTCAAAAACTTTTGACAGTTGGTTAGACAGCATAGAGCAAAAGGGAACTGAATATATTTATGAACTCAAAGGCATATATGATCTGACCACCACTACCATTGAAGATCTTAAAACACAGGTTGCTGTCTGGGCTAAGGATGAAGGTAAGTGGACAAGTGTGATAAATCAAATAGAGGAAGTCCAGAAATATGGACTAGAAAAGTTTTTGGCAGAAAAGAACTTGGCAGGAGTAGACGAAGATTTGTTGTACGTGAACAAGAAGAATATCGAATGGATGAACTCCATATCCAGACAAGGGCGCTTTGAACTCTCAAAGCTGATTAAAGAAATAGCGGAATTTACTCAATCACTACAGCATGATTTGCAATGTATCGATGTAAAATACTTAAAGGATGATGGAAAGCTTGTGGAGAATGTTGAAGCAGTAGTCCAATCCTTCAAAGATAAAATCCACTTTATTAAAGAAAATGAT
Source organism: Cunninghamia lanceolata (assembly GCA_027924645.1). Classification (NCBI taxonomy): domain Eukaryota; kingdom Viridiplantae; phylum Streptophyta; class Pinopsida; order Cupressales; family Cupressaceae; genus Cunninghamia; species Cunninghamia lanceolata. The sequence goes on along the minus strand of BSBN01000165.1, from coordinate 1,811,757 downwards.
AATATTCTGATCGAGGATTTCTCCAGGGTCTCCAAAGTCGAATCTCTGCTCTATCTCTACATCGACGCACTCCCTGAGCACAAGGAAAAATTTGGGAGGATGCAAAGGGAAAAGGAGGTCTGGAAATTAAGGATGAAACACATAGGTATACCAAACTTCCCTAAAATTTAGGAGTTCGTGGCTGCCTTTCAGGAGTGGAAAGCCCAGCATACTTCCCAGGCTACCGACAGCAAATCAGGAGATGTTGATTCATCGCCGCAGTCATAACCATGCCAGCTCGTTCTTTTTCTGTTATTCAATTTATGTTATTTCCAGCATCTTTGATCTTTTATAATCAGTTGTTGAAACTAAATCCCATACGGGTCAGAGTTATGTTAACTCTGGGTTTAATTTTCTCAAAGACTTGGTTAAGATATTCATATATATATGTTTTTCTTTTTAAGTAGGAGATAGAGAGAAGTTAGAAAGGAGGTGAATTTTCAAAAAAATACTGTACTTAACTTTGCATTATATGATGATTGTTTGAGAAAATCTTCATCTATGAGAAAAGAACAATTGCTGCTTATTTGGATCTGTGCGTCTGAATGTGTGGAATCGGATTTTCTATGTGAAATCCCCTTTCACTGGGTAATTGCTCTTTATTTTGACAATTTATCATATGTGTTCAGTTCTTTATTGGTTAAGCATGTTTCTATGAATGCATTCACATATTCAAAAATATCAAAGCAAAATCTGAATATTCTACCTTGTTGTTGTATAAATTATCGCATTCGTGACATGGCTATGTATGAATGTTAGTATGCCTTAAGCATTTTCTGGTTAAAAATGCATTTGATTAATTAAATAGGTTAAATTCATTGAAAATCACAAAGGGAGCTGTACCTAAAAATTCAGAGGGGAACCAATACAAAGGGTTCACCCATTTGTTGTTTAACTCATTTGTTCTTTTAAAGAGAGGTATAGAGTCAGAATAGATTATTTTCAGAAAAGACAAATCTGTTAACCAACAGTTTTTGGCGACTCCACTGGGGACATTTTGATAAATTCATTAATTAAGGATTGGTCGCCTGAATATGAAGCAACAATGGTGCTTCCACATGAAAACATAATTCCTGTTCTGCAATCCAACCTTGGATTTCAAGACGAGCAGGAAGATATTATTGGCCAACTGAATACCCTTGCCTGGCGTACTCGTCGGAATAGTGAAGATTACAGAAGAGCAAGTAGAGTATTAGAACAAGAAGAAGAATTGGCCGATAACCTAAGAGTGCTGTTACTCAGGCAGAGAAGGAGGCAGGCACAAAACGCTGCAAGAAACCAAGCCCTTGAGGTACAAAGAAATCAATAACTACCTATCCAGTTTAAATATTTTAAGCTGGATTCTAGACCATACACCAGGTCTTCGAGAAGAGAGGGAGTTGAGGACCCTATTTTTCAAACACTGCAAAGTCTTAATTTCCCTTATATCCCTACTCGTGTAAGAAGAGCAAGAAGTAGACCCCCTAGTCCTCCTAAATCTTCTACTTCCTCTGTTTGTCAAGCTTTAGTCCTTTCAGGCACTGCTATCCCTTTAGCCATAAATTTTCTACCCATGGCTCAACCTTGGGGAGCTGCCATAGGGCCTCTGAACCTAGGGGCCAACCTAAATCCATTACCTAAAAATGCAAGAGAAAATTTGCCCAAGTTCAATGGAGACGGTAAACAATCACCAGAAGAACATTTGTGTGCTTTTGCAGCAGCATGTAGTGTACTAGGTGTCCAACACCAAGACGTTGCCATAAGACTCTTTGTACAGACTTTGACTGACACTGCTGCACAATGGTTCTACCACCTGACTGATTCCTTAATTAAAAATTGGAATGAAATGAAGACTGCTTTTGAAAATAGGTTCAAAAGTGCAGAGGACGAACATTACCTCCTTGCACAGCTAACTCAGCTAAAGAAAGAGATTCATGAACCTATGAGGGAGTTTGTGGCTAAGTTTAATAGAATTGTGAATAAAATCCCTGCTACTAAAAGACCGTCTGGTGAAAATAAAAAATGTTTCTTTATTAATTCTATGCCTCCTGATATTAGCTTCCATCTCAGGAGAGGTGTAATCGCTGACTTGCCAGCTGCACAAGCCTTAGCAGTCGGATTGGAGGATGATCTCATTATGGCCGATAAATGGAAAAGAGAGGTTCAGGTGCCAAATGCCCAACCCTCATCATCTACAGACCCTGTAGTGCAAAGGTTGGTGAATGATATGATTGCCTTAAAGAGGCAACTACCCAAAACTGGTGCTCCCTTCCAACAACCCTATCAGGATATAAGCAGAAGGAATTTGAATCAACAAGCAAACACTGGTAGAGTTTTACCCCTGACGGCAGCACAGCCAAGACTGGCTATTGAACCTGCTCCTGGGAGAGGAAACATGTGTATATTTCACTTAACTACCGACCATGATGGAAATTCTTGCCCAGAAATGCTCAGGTATACTCAGATGACTGCTACTCAAGACATGTTAGGGGAAGCCACAGAAGAAGAAAGGAACTTCCAGGAACCTGGCGGCTCTGAGATACACTTCCTGGAATATGAATCTGATTCAAAAAGGGGGGGTGAAATATTGGTAACCCTTGAAGATCCTTCATGCGCCGTGCTCACCAGGGGTCAGAGAAATATGAAATCCTCTAATACTCAAGAAGTACCTGGCAAAGGTAAGGAACCTTTAACCAGAACTTATGATGCTAATTTGAAGGCTCAGGAAAATAGATTATTACATAGAAATGATCTAGATGCCCCTTTTGATATTGTAAATTTCTGTAAGTCTACAAAAATTCAAATTTCCCCCATTGAGTATCTCAAGTTGAAACCTACTGAACTTGATAAATTGGTCAAACATGTTAAAGGCAGTCCTACACAAACTGAATTTGAGAATCAATTGGACGTTGAGACTGAATCCCCCATTGCTAGGTTATTTGCTTCCTCATATGAATCACCCTTGTCTTCCCCCAAAACAACTCCTAATTCATCCAATAGCGCCCCATATACTGATTTGAAGCCTAATCCTTTTTATGTGTCCCTGTTTATCAATGGTCATAAACTTAGTAACTGCATTATAGATTCAAGAGCCTCTGATAATATTATGCCCTCCTCTGTGGCTAAAGCCCTAGGATTATCACTCACAAAAACGTTTGGAAGATGTTATTCTATGGATGGAAAACAGGTTTCCTTGCTTGGGCAGATTAAAGATGCATGAGTCGCACTCACAGCTTATCCTGACAAGAGGGTGAAATTGATTATTCTGGTAGCAGATATTCCTGCTAGTTATGGAATGCTTTTGAGCAGGACATTTTGCAAGGATTTAGGTGGACAAATCAAACTGGATTGGTCAGAGGCCACAATCCTAGTGGGGAAGCAGAGAGTGAAATTGGAACCTGAACCCAAGTGCAAATTCATTGTCTATCCCTCTAATGATCCCAAGGCACAGATTTTATTTGAGGAATGTGAATTTGGCAATTATTTCTTCTCTTCTGAACAGAGCTATGAGGCAGAACCCAAAGAAGAATTAATGCAAAAACCTGTGCATTCTAATGATCTATGGGTTATGGAATTCGATGGCAGCTGTGCTATAGCTGGTTCAGGGGCTGGGGTCGTATTAATCTCACCTGAAGGTGAGTTGTTTTCTTATTCTTTTAAGCTAGAATTTAAGAACACCAACAATACTGCAGAGTATGAAGCTTTACTGCTCGGATTATTTGAAGCCAAAGAAAAGGGTGTGAAGGTACTGAAGGTGAAGGGTGATGCTGAACTGATTGTGAAACAGGTAAGAGGGATCTTTTCTATGAAAAATGAAAGATTAAGGCATTACAGAAATAGGGTATGGGATGAGATCGAATATTTTGATGCTTTCTCTATAGAAGCAATTCCCAGAGATCAAAACTCCCGAGCAGATTCTCTAGCAGTATCAGCTTCACTCCTTTTGCCACATCCAGATTTCAAGAAAAATTCTTATAGGATAGAAATGATATATCATCCTAATGTCCCTGATAATGCCGAAAACTGGCAGGTTTTTGAAAGTGATAATCAAATCAGAAAGTTTTTAGAAAATGCAGAAATGTTTCTGGGGGCCTACTTTGAAGGTTCCGAAGCAGAGTGTAAAGAATTCAGTCCTGACCCTAGGATTAATCCAAGAAAGGATATAATTCAATTGAAGGGGAACAAAATCCCTAAAGGGCTGGTCTCTTTGGAACATCTGTTTTCTCGAAAAGATGAATATGTTAAAGGTAAACCTTCCTGTGTTTCTGATAAAGCAGAGGATTATGAGAAGATAAATATTGGAGATGAAGCTGATCCTAAATGGGTATCCATTGGTAGGTGCTGCTCATCGGAAGAGAAGAACAAATTGATCAAATTGCTGATCAAATATAAAGATGTTTTTTCCTGGTGCTATGATGATCTCAAAAATTTTAGACATGGATAGTTTCAACATCATATTCCTTTGAAAGCAAATACAGCTCCATTTAGATAGAAGCTGAGGAATTATAATCCAAAAGTTGCTGAAGCCATTTTCACGGAGATCGATAAGATGCTAAAAGCTAGGATTATATATCCAATTCATCACTCCACTTAGGTGGCAAATATTGTCCCAGTACAAAAAAAGAATGGAGAAATAAGGATTTGTGTCGATTTTAGAAATTTAAACCAAGCCAGCCTGAAAGATAACTATCCCTTGCCTTTGATGGACCACATCTTACAAATAGTTACTGGGTCTGAAATGATGTCTATGTTGGATGGCTTCTCAGGTTATAATCAGATAGGTGTAGCTACTGAAGATCAACACAAGACCGCTTTCACCACACCCCGAGGGACTTTTGCCTATAGTCGAATGCCCTTTGGCTTAATTAATGCGGGAGCAACTTTTCAGCGAGCAATGGATTCATCTTTTAGAGACCTGAAGAACAGGATTATTGTTATTTACCTTGATGATTTGACTATATTTTCCAAGAAGAGAGAAGATCACTTGAAGAATCTGGAGTCTGTCTTGCAAAGGTGTCGAAGCCATGGCATCTCACTCAATCCCAAGAAGTCAATTTTTTGTGTGACTGAGGGAAAATTGTTAGGACACCTAGTCTCAAAGGATGGAATTAGAATTGATCCAGAAAGGGTCAAGGCAATTCAACAACTTAGCCTCCCTTCAAATAGAACCGGAGTCAAATCCTTCTTTGGTCAAATCAACTTTCTCAGAAGGTTCATTCCCAACTTTGCTGAAATCACAAAACACATTGTTGGGATGATGAGTGAGAAGAAACCTTTCAAATGGAATGAAGTTGCTAAGAAGGCGTTTGAGGATGTCAAGGAGGCGATTGCAAACACTCCCACCTTGGTAAATCCTAATTTTCAAAAGGATTTTATCATTTATTGTTACTCTTCGGAACATACCATGTCAGGTATTTTGCTGCAAAAAAATGAATTGAATGAAGAGGTTCCCATAGCTTTTATGAGCGTCCCCCTCAAGAAACATGAGCTGAAGTATTCTTTAGTTGAAAAATAGGCCTTTGCAGTTGTTAAGGCTGTTAAACAATTCAGATATTATATACTTCATTCCCACTTAGTTGTATTTGTTCCAAATTCGGCCGTGAAAAGTATTTTGACTCAGCAAGAAGTAGGATTAAACAATAGAGCAACGTGGGTTGCTAAGATTCAGGAATATGATCTAGAAGTTAAGCCTACTAAACTGATCAGGGGTCAAGGCTTATGTAAGTTGATTGCTGAGAACAAAGAACAAGAAGGAGAAGAACTCCCCACAGTCTTATTGGTAAGCTTGCAGGATCCATGGTTTCTGGATATAGCACACTATCTTACATATGGGGATTGTCCTGATCACCTGACCCCCAAAGAGAGAAGAAATCTGAAGCTAAAAGCTGCAAAATATGTTATCTGGGGAAATATCCTTTACAAGAAGGGGTTAGATGGAACTTTCCTGAGGTGTGTAGACAAAGAACAACAAGAGAAACTCTTGGAAGTTTTTCATAACGAAGCTTGTGGTGGACACTTTTCTTCTTCAGTTGCAGCTTTCAAAATCCTCAGAAATTGTTACTACTGGCCAGGAATGTTTAAAGATGCATATAGGTGGGTGGCCAATTGTGAGAAATGTAAAATGTTCTTAGGTAGGCCACAACTTACAGCTCTACCTTTGAGGCCTGTTGTTGTTGAAGACCCTTTTAAACAGTGGGGATTGGATTTTATTGGGCCTATCTCACCACCCTCAAGTGCAGGGCACACTCACATTTTAACAGCAACAGATTATTTCACAAAATGGGTTGAGGCAGCCCCTGTAAAAAGAACAACTTCCGGAGTGGTTTGTGATTTTCTTAAAAGGAATATCTTGGTACGTTTTGGTGTGCCTCAGAAGATTGTAACAGATAATGCTACCAGTTTCTCCTCAGTCGAAATGACTTCTTTCTGTTATGAGCATAGTATTTCTCTATCCCATTCATCAGATTATTATCCCCAGGGGAATGGACAAGCTGAGTCTAGTAACAAAAACCTTATTGCTATCATGAAGAAATTGGTGAATGATAACCCCAGAGATTAGCATAAGAGGTTGTATGAAGTACTCTAGGCCGACAGAATAACTCCTAAAAGCGCAATTGGGATGGCGCCTTTTGAATTAGTTTATGGAATAGGTGCCCAATTATCTTTACCCCTGGAGCTATCTAAAGCCAAACTGCAAAGTGTTATTGAAGATCAATATTTCCAAGATTCCCTGGAGAAGAGGATTATGTATTTAGCCAAAATTGAAGAAGAGAGAAACGAGTTGGTTGACCGAATTACTATGCATCAGGCCAGGGTCAAAGAAATTTTTGACAAGAAGACAAGACCCAGGAAGTTTATGGAAGGGGATGAAATATTATTGTGGGACAGAAGGAGAGAGCCCAGAGGTGCACATAGCAAATTTGACTCGCTCTGGAGTGGGCCTTTCAAGATTCACCAGGTACTGGGTCCAAATTCTTTCAAACTGGAGTATCCTGATGGAACTGTTTTACCCCTGTCTTATAATGGACAGGATCTCAAACGGTATTGCCTGTAAGCAGGGTCCCCTGCTTTGTACATAGTCTTCCCTCTTGTTCAGTTTTGTGTTTTCCTTTCCTATTTTTATTTTGCCCTGGGCTGTCTCTTTTCTATCTCTTTTCTTCTCTTTATTCATCTTCTGCGAAACCAAAACCTCTGAGTTCTCTGCATTTTGCCATAAAATGCAGTCCCCAGTCAGAGCCATTGTTACCTTTTGAGTCGCCCTTGTTTATTCATATATCGGTAATTTTTCTTAAGCAAAAGTCAGTTTACCGTATTGTGTTTTTGGTCATATCTGCTCTTTGTAAAGCGACTTTTAGTCCTTCAATTTTTACCCATGTGTCGTCTTTGTATAAAAGGTTCGAACCTTTGAACCTGAAACATTCTCAAAGTTCAAGGTTCAACGGTTCAATATGTCTGAAGTTTCATATAAAGCAAGCTGTCTTACTATTTGTCTTAAGCATCTTTATACTTTCGGGTTGAACTTGAACCTTCCGCGCGTACCCCATAAAGAGGTTCAAGGTTCAATGGTTCAACGATTTTAAGGTTCAACACATTGTCTCCCTATGAGTCGGGTCACACAGTTCCCGTGTCTATTAATGTATCATTCGTTGAACCACCCACTTGTACTCTCCCGCGGGGTTCAATGGTTCAAAGTTCAATAGTTCACTGTTTATAATTGGCAACCTTTTACCGAAGCCATGTAACCTTTTGTTGGTCCACATAACCCTTGCGTCGTTGAACCTTCATATTGAACCTTAATGTTGAACCGCGTCTTCATAAGTTCAACGGTTCAAAGTTAAAGTCTCTGTTTCGATAAGTCAATCTTTTGCCTGCCTACAAAGTCCAGTTGACATGCTTGAACCATCACATTGAACCATCGCGTTGAACCATGTCCCATAGGTTCAACAGTTCAATAAGTTCGAAGATTTGGCAATTTTGGTCCCGTTGGCTCCCGCAGCTTTCTAAGTCAAACTTAGCGGGAGAGTTGGAGGAAATTTTGTCAGGAACCCATCATGAAACAGAAAGCTCTAATTTGGCGGAGACCATCGATAATCATTGTACTTCATGATGGCGCACGGATCTTACTTGCTATTAATGAAGAAATCAGAGTTCACATCTTTTCGAATATTTTTGGCACGTATTGTTTCAAGCGATGATTATTCATTCTGGTAAGCACCATTATTAACCAAGAACAAGCTAATTTTAGCAAGAAAATATACTGTGCATTGCAGAGAAGGATAGCGCTGGAAGTGTAAGGCTCTCGTTTTTCAAAGTTTTCACAGTGAATTCAAATATCCTGAAGGTGAGTCCTGTTTCCCCTGTGCTATTCTGAATTCTTATACTGGAAAGAAAAGCTTCCAGAATTTCTGTTATTTTTGAAATTCGAAGTTTATTATTATAATCACCCAAATATGTCTTTGAAATCTACATGTTTGGGAGACGAACATGGCCCTGGTCTCACTTACTCTCACTCAGAATTTGGGGATACTACTTTAGTTCAATATGACTTAGAGGAATTCATAGGAAGAACCAGAAATCCTGTCCAAACCCCCTCCATGAAGAAAATTGTGGACAGTGGTTTAGTTGAAGCCACAGCCTTTCCTCAAGCTATATTCTGCCCCGAGTTGGTTCAAGAGTGTATAAACAGATATGATCCCCAACACAGGTGTGTCAGAAAAGCAAACGGGGATGTGTTATTTCACGTTGACAAACAAACCCTCATGTCTGTGATGAAGATATCGCCTAAGGAGGCGTATTCTAATCTTGACATTACTTCCTCCAATGGGTATTTCTCAGAAAAGAGACCAACGTACAGAAGTGTGATAGCAAGAAATTGGCTGCTAAAATTTCAAAAAGGCAGTTCAAGGCTGCCCAGACCTCTTACTAGAGATCATTTAATACAGGAAGTAAGGGATATTGTGGTGTTATTGAACAGATTGAGAGGCAATCAATATGCCTATTACTGGGAAGACTGGATGTATTTTTTTATACAAGTCATCCTTCAGGGTGAACAATACTTGGATTGGGCTGAGATAATAGTTGACTGTCTGCATCAGAGTTTAAATAATCGTCTGGGTAACAGGGATTTCTTTATGTCTTCTTATCTGTTTTACTGTTTAGTATCCACAAGAGATTGGTTTGACCTGCCTCATGAGCCTTTAGATGAGAGCAGCAAAATTTATCAATATTACTCACAGTTGCAAAGAAGAAATTGTTACGAAAATTATAAAAGAATTAATGACGTCTTTACTGGAAAAATAACCTATGAACTGGAAGGCAATCCAGGTAAGAGACTAACCAGTGAAGCAATGCAACTGATCAGTATTTACGGTAGCTTTTTCATCCAGTTTTCTAAATTTACTTATATCAGAGTTGGAGGGTTTGATGGTGAACCCCTGAAGTTGCCTAGATATGTATTCGATCGTTTTGTATTGATGGAGGTATGTCGGCAATTGGCACATGTTGATAATAAATTCCCATCAAAAAAGGGTTGTGGTATTGCTTTTCCTATTGAACTTGGGCATTATTCATGCCACTCAAAATCCGATGCTTTAAATCTGGAGGTGAACCTCAAAAGGTTCAATTTTCAATTTTTCACTGCCAGGGTTCAATTTGATAGTAAATGTTTTGTTAAAGATAACCTAGATTCCGGGACAGGGCACTTGCACCTTCCTAAGCTGGAGGATTACTGGGAGGACTGCCCAGATGAGTTCGAAGTGAGGAGAAGGTTATGGTGCAGATTTTCTTTGGGGCAAATAATTACTCTTAATTTAAAAATGGACATTTCTGGAATTTTTGTTGATGATGAACAAGTGGTTGATCCACAATTTGAGAAAATAAAACACTTGCCCATCCCTGAGGTGGACTGGAGAAAGAAAGAAGAGGACAGAATTGAAATTAAAACCCTTCCTGTGATAAGGAGGACTGAAAAATGGTTGAAAGAAAAAAGGCAGGAAGGGCTGCAGAGTAAAACCGTCCAACAATTCTCTTCAATGGCCGCATCATCACTTCCCATGGTCTCTTCTAATCAACCCCTTGCTATCTGTGGTGCAGGTGCATCCAGGACATCGGCTGAGAAAAACCCTGCCTCCAAGAGGTCCAGAAGGGTCCTCATAGACATTCTGCCATCCCGTGTTACCAGATTGAGGACAAAGGGGAAGAGGAAAAAGCAGACTTCTGAGACAATAATTGTCGACTTAAATTCAGAGGAAGAAGCAGAGGACCCTATGGGGGACAAAGAGCCAAGCCCAAACAGAACAGAGACAGCTGACACTGGTTCACAGTCAGAGACCTTTCTAGACGTCCCTGAGGTGTTGATGATTTCAAATGAACCTTCTGACGGAGAGAAGCCCAGGAAGACAGTCTCGGACCCTGCACCGAAATGGCTAGAAAGCTCTATATCTGACAAAAAGAAGGTGATTCCTTTTGTTCTCCCTCTGGAGGACATGGTAAGTAAATGTCTGGGGAAGACCCCCAAGTCCAAGAGACTTAAAACAGTGTCCAGGATAGATGTTGACCCAAGCACTGGTAACTGGAGTGCAGAAATAGCCAAGCCAGTGACCGAGGGAGAGGTTCAAGATCCTACAGTGCATGACTTCACTGTGGAGAAGACAGATCTCGGTACTACCTCCAGAGCTGCAGATGTACACCATCTCGAAGCTTCCACTAAAAGAATGGTTAATCGAACGATGAAAGATGAAAAGGACAAAAGAGAGTTAAAACAAGCTCTGCGTGCAATGGCAGAATATATTGAAGCCATTAACAATCCTAACCCATAGCCAATCTCACAAGTTCCCTTGTCTTTCGACCCAAAGTCGCCTGTCAATCAGAAAATGTTAGATCAAGTGTATCGAAGCAAAATGGTTTCAAAAACTTTTGACAGTTGGTTAGACAGCATAGAGCAAAAGGGAACTGAATATATTTATGAACTCAAAGGCATATATGATCTAACCACCACTACCATTGAAGATCTTAAAACACAGGTTACTGTCTGGGCTAAGGATGAAGGTAAGTGGACAAGTGTGATAAATCAAATAGAGGAAGTCTGGAAATATGGACTGGAAAAGTTTTTGGCAGAAAAGAACTTGGCGGGAGTAGACGAAGATTTGTTGTACGTGAACAAGAAGAATATCGAATGGATGAACTCCATATCCAGACAAGGGCACTTTGAACTCTCAAAGCTGATTAAAGAAATAGCAGAATTTACTCAATCACTACAGCATGATTTGCAATGTATCGATGTAAAATACTTAAAGGATGACAGAAAGCCTGTGGAGGATGTTGAAGCAGTAGTCCAATCCTTCAGAGATAAAATCCACTTTATTAAAGAAAATGATAATATTCTGATCGAGGATTTCTCCAGGGTCTCCAAAGTCGAATCTCTACTCTATCTCTGCATCGACGCACTCCCTGAGCACAAGGAAAAATTTGGGAGGATGCGAAGGGAAAAGGAGGTCTGGAAATTAAGGATGAAACACATAGGTATATCAAACTTCCCTGAAATTCAGGAGTTCGTGGCTGCCTTTCAGGAGTGGAAAGCCCAGCATACTTCCCAGGCTACCGACAGCAAATCAGGAGATGCTGATTCATCACCCCAGTCATAACCATGCCAGCTCGTTCTTTTTCTGTTATTCAATTTATGTTATTTCCAGCATCTTTGATCTTTTATAATCAGTTGTTGAAACTAAATCCCGTACGGGTCAGAGTTATGTTAACTCTGGGTTTAATTTGCTCAAAGACTTGGTTAAGATATTCATATATATATGTTTTTCTTTTTAAGTAGGAGATAGAGAGAAGTTAGAAAGGAGGTGAATTTTCAAAAAAATACTATACTTAACTTTACATTATATGATGATTGTTTGAGAAAATCTTCATCTGTGAATGAGAAAAGAACAATTGTTGCTTATTCGGATCTGTGCGTTTGAATGTGTGGAATTAGATTTTCTGTGTGAAATCCCCTTTCACTGGGTAATTGCTCTTTATTTGGACAATTTATCATATGTGTTCAGTTCTTTATTGGTTAAGCATGTTTCTATGAATGCATTCACATATTCGAAAATATCAAAGCAAAATCTAAATATTCTACCTTGTTGTTGTATAAATTATCACATTCGTGACATGGCTATGTATGAATGTTAGTCTGCCTTAAGCGTTTTCTGGTTAAAAATGCATTTGATTAATTGAATAGGTTAAATTCATTGAAAATCACAAAGGGAGCTGTACCTAAAAATTCAGAGGGGAACCAATACAAAGGGTTCACCCATTTGTTGTTTAACTCATTTGTTCTTTTAAAGAGAGGTATAGAGTCAGAATAGATTATTTTCAGAAAAGACAAATCTGTTAACCAACAGAGGCATATGTCCAAAAACAACCTATGTTGCATGTGAGATATATTATCTAAGAGGATAATGGGTATCTAAATCAGTTTTTAGATCATGGTTTTGAGTTGTATTCTAAAAATTATGTCAAATTTACCTTATTTTCTGGTCTCATCAAAACATAGTGGAAGTTTGTGAGTTTGGGTGAAATCCTCCATGCCTCTGCATCAATATGGTGCAGGAGCACCTTGCTAGCTTGAAGCCTCCATGAGGCAACTTTTGGTTTTGATCTAGTTTTGGTGTTTTAATGATGTAATAAGGTCATGAATTAACTATTGTCAATGTATTAGAGGCTTGTGATTAGGTTCCAGTGGGATTTGAAGTTATTTTGTAAAGGATTGCAAAAATTGCAAAATTATCAATATTGCAAAAAGTGTGAAAAGGGCAAACAAAAAAAGAATATGAAGGGTCATAGGGAGTTTAAAAGGTAGTTTCTCACATTGTAGGAGTTTTATTTTATTATTCTTGTAATAAAGGTCTATGTAAGACCACTCTTATGTATTTAGAGGTCATTTGGTAGTGGAGCTTTAAGTTTGCCCAAGTTTAGTACTTTCGAAGTTGAGTAGTGTTAGTGGTTTAACTATTTTTAGCCTCTTCTTTTTGCTTGTAAAAGAGAGTGGACTGATGGAACAATTAAGATGGATGTAAAGACATTATTTATGCCTAAAAATTTCATGCAAGAGGCAGAGAGGAAGGAGAGATGAAGTTTAGAGAAGAGAAATGAAATAAAAGTTTAGTTTTTTATATTTTTTTACTATTTTTTTGTTATTCTCAAGGCTGGTACAGCCCTATACGAACTCCAAATGGCATAAAATTAGATTTTTTTGAAAGATCTCTTAGTTTTGTTTCTTTTTGCATTGGTTACATCAATTTTTATTATGTTATGTAAAAGTTATGATAAATTTAGTGATTGATACTTCTAATTTTTTTCACTGTAATAGTTATCTTGTTTGGAATGGAACGGATTGCATAGATCAAGTATAGGTTTGAAACTAATGGAAAAAAATAGATATATAAGTCTAGTTTCATATTATTTTGGTTAGAGTAAATTTCATTAAGAATAGAGTGAGTTATGCCATTTTTGGTGAGGGTAGGTCTGCAATCTATTAGGGTTTCCAACTCTATAACAGTCTATTTTTTAAGCATACTTTTAAAAGTAACCCCTACCCATTTTGAGATATGTTAAATAAGGGCCAAATGGGTATTTTAATTAGGTTTGATTTTTTAGATATCAATTCTGGGTCAAAAGTTATGGCCAAGAAAACTCTATTTGGCGCTCCATTTCAAAACCTAGGGAAGAGTAGAATAGTCACCTTTTGAGGCATATGTCCAAAAACAACCTATGTTTCATGTGAGATATGTTATGTAAGAAGATAATGGGTATCTAAATCAGTTTTTAGATCATGGGTTTGAGTTGTATTTTAAAAATTATGTCAAATTTACCTTATTTTCTGCTCTCATCAAAGCATAGTGGAAGTTTGTGTGTTTGGGTGAAATCCTCCATGCCTCTGCATCATAAAGTAATGAATTATAATTACTTTATTACTTGTCATAAAAATGTAAAAAATGATGATAGGAAAATCCATAACATGTAACAAAGTAAGTCTCGTCGATCACTTTTTTTTTTCACAATATTTTATTTATCTCCAAGCCATGCAAAATCAAGAGATTGAATATTAATGTCTTAGTGCCATTATTTTCTACATAGGTTTGTAATAAATTTGAAATGTAAAACATTAACTAAGTGGTGTAATTATAAACCACTTAGTCAATGTTAATTAAATGCAGAAATAATTGTATTTATGTCATTTATTGTGCAAAGGGCAAGTTGAGGATACTTTCAAGATGTGGAAAAGGAAAGATATTTATGTCATTTATTGCATAAAGGGGATAAGACTGAAATTTATGAGGAGAGGTTAACAAGAAGATGGAGGAGTTATTGAGGTGGTTTGACTTGTTTTCAGTAGCATTTAAGGGCATTAAGAGGCAGTTCTTAGAGCTTTTATGATGGGTGATGACATGCCATGACTTTTTACTTATTGGAAACTCATTTTGGAGGATTTTTGATATATATTTTGAGGGATTTTATGTTCTGCATGACCAGGAAGTTTCTAGTCCTTATCTCTTTGCAGGTTCTTGGAGAAGTATATAGTCTTCTTCTTTGTTCATTATGGAGGAGTTTTGGCTTTTCACTTGTGCCATATTGTAATCTTCTGAGTTCTTTTGTAGAAGTGAACAGTTTTGTAACTCATTTTGAGAGTAACACAGCATTGTAACACCTTTTAGCAGCAATAAGTAGTTTATATCTTCCCACTTCTTCTGATATTGTGTGTCCTTAGTGTTAGTATAGATATTTGTGATGTTTCTTTGTCCTTGGAGCTATATTTCATGTTGGTGCCTTTATGCAGGAATACATACATGTTTGCAGGTTGTGAAATGTGCTAGGAATAATAGTCAGTCCTAAGTGGTGAGAAAACATCTTTCTCCTTTACAAAATTATTGTTATTTAGCCTTCTTATAAATTGATGATGCAAATATTATGATTTGTTGGGTTATGTAAGAGAGCCTTATTATTACTGGTTCTATAGTGTGTCAGTTTTGTGTAGTCTAAGACAATCTTTTGGTGCATCACCTTAGATAGTAGGTTTTATTTTCATGCAATCCTTCTTACTATTTTCTCTACAAAGGAATTAGTACAAGAAATTATAGGTGAAGTATCAATAGGAAGTCAGCCTTCTCTAGAGGTTCTTTCCATCATAGGTGACCAACAGGCCTAGAAAAATCCCATGTTTCTCCAAAATGCCAAGTTCTGCAACTTAGAAAGGGTGCAATTTTGAGAGACAACAATTATATTAATTATTTACTGAAATTTCACACTTCACAGTCTGAACCACCTATGGTTTCTACATATACTTTGTTGTCATATTTCATAAACCCTGCATTTCATGTAACACCCCTTGTTGGTATAGCTAGGCATACCACTGAGTCATTACAAGCAAGTTAAGACCTAGTTGTATTATCCTTGGGGTAGTCCTATCTTGGATAAGATACCTTTTTCAAGAGAGGTGTGATACCAACAATCATAACTGTGTTGTTGTGTGCTAAAAACACCATCAATAGAATTAGTACTAGAAGGAAGGCTGGATAAAAATTATTAAGTAGGCTTTCAGTTTTTTGGGTTCATTACACATGTTGAAATGAAGTGAATGTACAATAAATTCTAATCAAATGGATACAAATAAGGGTTTCCATCATGGGATCCCTTCATTCTTCAGAGGACCATCTTAGCAGTCATATCATGAAGAGAACTTCCAAGTGAATATTCCGCTTTTCAAAGAAGTGTTAGATAAGCAAATTAGGGTAAAGTATCCTTCATTAACATGTCTTGATTTTAGTTCACCTCAGGTCTACACTATACATCCTAGAGAGTTGCATGACAAAATTAACTGTTAAACTTTTCTCCAGAGGTTAGATCTGCATTTGAAGGGATTGCTTCCTATTTTTGAAGTTTACAAGCCTAAAGTGGGATATGTCCAGGGTAAGGCAACGCATGGAGGAGCTGTAGTGCATATGGAGGCATATGCATGTAGTAATGTCTTAGTTGAAATAACCCAAAGAATTGAAGCTACAAATCCATTCATAAGAGATCATAGTCAGAAGGGTAGTCTGCACATTGAAGAAACTAGAGTTCCTCAAATTATTCATCAAAGTACATATCTAGATGATGATGCCAGACAGTGCATGTGGTCTGCAGGTCACCCAACTAAGAAGTATAAAGTCCTTGATTGGTTAAAACCTAGTTTTCATTCACTGACCCTCCACATGGTTGAAACCTAATTTTCAGTCATAAGACAATGAATAGAGAAGTACATAAGATTAGATTTTTGCTACTAAAAATGTCGACAAGATAGATGATGAATCAACCCTCATGAATAGTCATGTTGTGGATGCAGATCAGTAATCAAATACTTCATAGATATCAAGCTCTGAACCTAAATTTGTTACTGTAGAGATGTAGAATAGCAGTTCATTTCAGATTGCTAATAATTCTGAGTTTGAAAAGCAACTTGATCAGATTGGATGTGTACACAAACAAGAAGAAATCAGTCTTCCAAATGAAGAACAGTCATGGACAACAATGCTGAAAATTATTCCAGTTGACACACTTGAGCCACAATCAGATTGTTTGATGAAAAATGATCAAGTTTCTGAGTACTACAAAGATCAGTCATATCAGATCACTGCAGTTACTCCTACAGAGTTTTCAAATGAGTCAAATGGAGAAAATCAAGACAATGCATCACTTCAAGGCAACATTCACATCACAGATCAAATCATACAAGAAGAAGAGGACCTTGTTGCTGCTGCAGACAATGGATTTGCAGTTCAAATAGGAAGGTTGTTGATTGATATAGAGGAAGTTTTTTTGGAACATGTGACTGATATGGATGAAGTAGATTCAAGTATATCATGTACTCATCAGGCTTATCCTATTTATGTTTGTATTGAAGATCTCCACATGGTTAAAGCTGACCCAGTAGTAATAGATGAGAGTAGAAATATGCAATCTGAGAATAAAAATCAAACATTCATGTAGAGTAATGGCTTGGAAGTTTTTTCATGTCAGTCACTTGATCACATCATTGAGTTGGTGTCAACAATGAGCAAGGATATGCTACTGCATGGGAATTCACCGCATATGTCAGATTTTGTATTAGGTAATTCATGTAGAGTTCATCCAGATGATCCACATTCTGAAGAAGGTTATCCAGACTTCCTGTTTGCTTGGGAGATTGCTGTAGCATTCAATGATCCAGAGGTATCTGATGCACATGATATAACCCTCCACGAGTTGAAATCCTCTAAAGATGAGAAGGTATTTGGTACAATGCAACAAGGTGATGAACTTGCATCTCTGATTGATGGTACTACAAATCAAGTTGTATCTTCCCTCTCTTCACTCAGTTTTAATAGTTTTAGTTATCAATTTGATTACAGTGATTTAGGTAAGATAACTTGCATTTGGATTGATCATGGCCCTAATGAACTGCCCCAACTTCTAATTCTACATGATTGGTACCCTAAACATGAACCAAGCATGCCTCTACCTCACTTTTCAGAGTACAAAGATGAATTTGCCAGACTTAGGACATTGACCTGCACCCTGTTACTTCTGCACGTCCTAAGAAATAAATCACAGGCAAGTGTACATACCTACTGCCCAAAGCTTTAGTACATAGTCTTGCTTGTTTCTAGTTAGGTTTTAGTTAGTAGTCTGCTATTCTAGTTTAGTCTCTACTTTTTGTTTTGCTTTTCCTTAATTGTTAGTTGTTAGTTGTTTCTTTTTGCTTATTTTTCTATTGTTAGGGTAGTTTTCTTTGTTTTGGTTGGTTGTTCTTTCCTACTTTGCTTTTGCCTGCTACTCTTGTTTTTCCAAGGTTCTCCATTTCTTGAATGTGGTGGCAATTGTGCAGTCCCACAAATGGTCCTCTTTGGGCAAGTAATTTGGAATATTTATTTGAGAAGCTAAAGCTTCTGCTTAGGTCTTGCTGTGGGTTCCATGGTTAACCATGGATGGTATGATGTCTATTCATGATAAATGAGTCATTAGTTAGTGCACCTGAAGTATTTTCTAACCATATATCTCTTACACTCTTAATAATTCTGAAGTACCTAAGTGAGTCTTGGTGATCTTACATTAAGTGAAAAATCTAAGGTCCACCTTTGTCACCATCGGGAGTCCACACCCAACTAGTTGATTTATCAACGTAACTAGTGCCATCAAAAGCATGTGTTACAAGGGTAGCAGTACTACATTGTACTCTACCAAATCTGAGCTTAATAAAATATCTAGAAATTATGAAAAGAAAAGAAAATCACAACCACATACTATAACTCAATTAGATGGACAATCAAGTAGCCTCTACTGGGGCTATGGACACCTGACTGACAGTAGGGCTTTATTTGAGTGGAATTTTGAGACAAACCTGTCTGGCCTATAGACGTTCACTGGCAGTGAGGCAATGTCTAAGTAGTTCAGAAGGTGTGTACTAATCACGTAGCTTAATGTAATGAATCTGTGATGAGCTTAGTCTCTAAGGGATGGGAATTAATACAATTGCACACACTCAAGTTTTCATGATATGGATGGTTGCACCTTGCGATTGATTTTTGCTTCTTTGATAAGGTATCATGTTGTCTCGTTTGGCATGTGGGAAACATAGAGATTCTGGGTTCAAAATTAAAGTTTATCTTTGAAATGCTCTAGAGCATTTCCCTAGCAGAGTTGCCATTTATTGTGCCTTGCACACACGCCCCATTTTACCAAATGGAGATCCCCTCTTTTTCTTTGGTTTGGAGTCTCAATCTTTGTTACTTGTGATGATGAGAAGGTGAATATGTGCTTAAAGTGCATGATTTGTTCTAGATTTAAGTATTTTGCATGTTTGGAGTGATTTGATGTCATTTGGAGGTGTCTTGAGTGGTCTTGTGCTTGAAAGATAGCCATTTGTCACCTTTTGCATTAAAATTGGGTGTTATTACATTTTGCTCCAAAATCCTGTCACTGGATATTGCCCTTGAAATTACTTCTACAGGATGTGTTATGTTGAAATTCCTAATTTCTAGTCCTTACAATTGCAAAATCATGCATAATTCCACAAGATTTCACTAAGGGGTTCATATACTTTCATCCTATCACATGGTCCTGAAGCCCTGATTTGGCTAAGTCTAAAACCCTAAAAATCATGAAAAATGGCTAAATCTGAAATCTAGTGGAACCTCAAAATTCTAGAATCTGCGTATGAAATCCTATGGATCTAGAACCTATCTCAAACATCCTGAATAAATATATTTTTAAATATAATTTCACCTTGGCCAATTCAAAATCTAGCACTAAAAATGACCCCAATTGCACTTTATGCCAAAAATAGCTCCTACCGACCTTAGCGCTAAAAATTGAACTCAGTGACTTTGCGTTAAATACAGTCGCCACTGACTTTTAGTGCTAAAAACCTCACTCATGAACTTCTGCACAAAAATCATTGTCCTCTGACCTTAGTGCTAAATTTACCTCTAACCGAATTTAAAACTGCGATTCAGTCAAACCCAAAAGTAGAGCAAAAAGATGTTTAGCGCTAAAAATAGACTTCTCAGACTTGTGCAGAAAATGTGATGCACCGACTTTTGTCGGCAGATCCCAAAATCTGTGCTAAGGTTGGTTGGACCTCAAATCAGCACCAAAACCATTTTGCACTAGAATTACACCTCACGAACCTGTGCTAAATTTGACCTCCACCAACTTTTGGTCTGAGACACCCAAAATCAACGCTTTTTGGTATTTTGGCTTGAAAATTGAGTTTTTCAAGGTGCAAATTAGATTTTCTTGATGGATTTTAATTACACAACTAATTGTCACATCATGATGAACATTTTACCAAGTTTGTGTGGATTTTTGGCATGTTTTATGACAATTAATGCTACTACACATGAAAAGTTCATGACCTCTAAAAATCTTGTTTTTTGCAGAAAAAGCTAGAAAAACATGAAATAAATGTCTCCAAATAGATTCTAATGACCACAAAAAACTTTCCAAATCAATATATAGGCCAAATGGGTTCTTGAAAATGGTAATAAATGTAGAAAATCATGTGAAAATCACTAGATTTAAGAGGTTGTTCATAGAAAAGTGACATTGACAATGAGTTGTTTTTATTGCTCCATGACTGCAAATGGGCATATTTTGATTCAAAATGATGGGAAATGACTTTTTAAGATGAAATTGATGCTTTTCCTTATTGCTTATAGGTCTAAGAGGACAAAGGATCCAATTGGAGCCGTCTTGGAAGGATGAACGCACAGAGGTACCTTCCTGACCCAGAAACTCAGAATTGACATTTTATCAACCAAATTGTTGTTGCACCTACAAGAGAATGTTAGTATGGTGTCCAAGATAATGGAGATAGGCCTTAGGAGCTGGAAGACATTGAAGATTATGCTTCTTTCATTGTAGTTTCTATAGATCCAGTCTAATGTCTAAGACATGCATATAGCTGCTCCAGCAGTCCAAGCATCAAGAATCAATCTAGCAAGCATCTAGTTGGATACACTTTCACCAAAAATGTGCCACATACTCCTCTTGATCCAGTCAGCAATTGGAATCCCATGAATCCACATCAGCTCAACTTTTCACATGTCATATGACCTTATTTTGACTTCCTTTCACCTTGAAAAGTGGCTCTTTGACATGTATATCCGAAGAGGTGTCCATTTTGTCTAGATTCAATGTATTTGTAGGCTGTATTTTGTCTTTTTACTAAAGGACAAATGCAAATCTGAAAATGAAACTAACTGTTGTATCTCATTAAATGCCATGTAATCTGGACCCTTGGTGTTGAGTTAATCTGCACTGTCTATTGAAAAACTCGGTATGGTGCCTTATCTATAAAAGGGCCATCCTTTTCTCTCATTGTAAGTAAGATTTGATAATGAATTACTGAGATTGCCAAAATTTAGTTAATACAAAGCACGTTTTGCAGGTTTCTAGAAATTTGTGTTACTGTGTTGTCTCATTTTGGATTTCATGTTTCATGTCAATCTAAAATTAGTTGATATTCAGTTGCATTAGTTATTAATTATTCAGACATTTGATGGATTTCTTATCCATACCATTAATGGATTACTGATTATATGTCATTGTGCATGGTTAGTCTAGGCATATTTTATGAGATAAGTTCAATTGTGTGAATTCATTGAGCTGCACCAAGAATTGGGTGTTTGATGAACTCTCTACAATTTGAAAATAATTACATTTCCTTAGAAGATTACACAATCTCTGTGGCATTGTAGGTTGCCTGGTTAAGTGGAGATTTGTTTATTATTAAGAATCTATCTATCTGTCTGATTATCATTTCTACAATTGTCTATAGGATCTCTCTTATCACTTCTCTCTCTCACTTTTCCTTTTGTATTTTCTTTACATCAAATTTGGTAGATTTAGGATTTGAGCAACATTACATTGATTATTTGCTAAACTTTCAGACTTCACAATCTGAACCACCTAGGGGTTTCTGCATATACTTTGTTGTCATATTTCATAAACCCTACATTTCATGTAAGACCCCTTGTTGGCACAGCTAGACATACCACTAAGTCATTCCAAGCAAGCTAATACCTAGCTGTATTATCCTTGGGGCAGTCCTATCTTGGATATGATGCCTTTTTCAAGAGAGGTGTGATACCAACAATCATACCTTCAGTGTTGTGTGCTAAAACCACCATCAATAGGAATAATGCTTCCAAATTCAGCTTTCCAACCAATGAATTCCTTAATTTCATGTGCCTCATCTAGATTACTTGGCACTCCATCTTTCTTCATATCTCTAAACATTTGCATCTTCTTACTAAATTGCAATTCTAACTTACTTTGGAAAGCAGAGATATCATTCAATATGTGAGGCCTACTTTTTCATTCCCTTGCATTTGACTATTTATTTTACTATTGGTAATACATTTAGACTTGTGAGACTGTTGATCCCGAAGTCCCGAACTATTAGACTTTATGTTGTATGTGGATTGTTATGCTTAGTATGTTTATGATTTGTTTAGACCTCGATATTGCTTTACTGATGATGTTAGATAGATGATTTATATTATGATGTTATGGGAAAACTAATTGGGTGATGTTAGTTAGAAATTTGTTTTGTGATTCAATCTTAGGAATGGATGTTTAAAATGTAGAATTTAGAATCTAATTGTAATGTGATTTCTTTTATGCGAGTGTATGTTTCAGTTTGCTTTGGCTATTATATATATGTGGAATTAAATTTTCAATTGAGTGCATAGGTATTTCTAACAAGCCACATAAATTGGAGATCATCCCACACACGATGTTGTTATCCCTTGTGAAGCCAATCTGGTTCCACAAGGAACCAAGATCAACTCTGTGCATGATGAAATTCTATAATGTTGATTGCATGTTGTTAGTTGGGATAAGTCTACCCCTCTTTTATTTTGAATTCTAATTATTGCAAGAATATTGTCTTTTAAATTTTATTTTTTAAAATTTTGAGACCCCCTTTCATGTGCTTTAACTTAACCCTTGGTGCTCAAAATGAGCTAAATTTGACCCGAGGTTGTACCCCTTGGGTCTAGGGACCTTTTTGGGTAACCTAAGGTAAACCTCCATTTGGTCACTTTAACTTCACCCTAAAGTAAAGTGACGAAATTGGAGGCATGAGAGGGAGAGGATGAGAGAGTCAAACACTCAAACTCATCCTTACCACTTCCCTAGGTTGGGGATGTCTCCAAGACCCCCAAATTGGGGAGGACTTTACTCCACGTCTCTCTCACAATTGGTGAGGGTACCTTGGAGTTATGTGGTCCCTCTTAGAAGGAAAGGAATGGGGCACATGTGGCACCCATTCCCTCTTAAGCTTCACTTTTCTCTCCCACATGTTTGAGAGAGGACAAGTGGAAGGGAGAGAGAGACTTGGGGATGGGTGAGTGACATGTGTCATCACCCATCCCATGGGTCTTGCTTGTAGTGGGGAGGAAGAGTGAGGAGGTGACAAGTGTCACCTCCCCATTCCTCAAAGCTCAAGGGTAGAGCATATTTTAATCCCACTTGGAGAAGGGTATGGGTTGTTGAATTTTTGTAAAATTTTATTGTTTGGAATTTACTTTAGGGAAAAAGTTAGAGAGAGTTTTGTGGCTTATGTTGGAGAAGGATTTGGAGAAGCTCTACATCAACCACCTACCAAATTGGGCTTTTTAAGGTTGGTTTCAAGGCTAAGGTCTTCCCTTATGTATTTTTATTTGTTTGTGTGATGCTTTGTGTGAGATCTATGTTTGGGTTTTTATTTGTTGTTGTGGGGAAAATTGTAAGGGTGTTGTAAGAGCCTCTCCCACTTGGGAGAAGATGCTCAACAATTGTGGGGTGGGGAGGAGTGAACCTCCTCAGGGTCATTTCCTTGATTTTGTGGTGTTGTAAGCCTTGAGGGCAATATGTGGTTAATTGCTATATGTGAAATGGCTTGAGAGCCAAAATGGAAGCTTTGTGGAAATTATGTTAAAAAGACTTGGCTTGAGGCCTTAAGAGGTATTTGTATTTGGGATATTTGTAGGAGTGGCACTCTTGAGTTGAGTGTTGTCCACTCCCCTACCCCTTTGAACTCATCTTAAATGAGTTCTTGTGTTGTTTTAACCATGGGAGTAACTGTGTGTTTGGTTGTTGAATGCCTTGTTGTGATGTGGAATGAGTTCCCAAGTGTGTGGATGACCTCCCTAGCTTGGGGGTGACCCTATTGTAGGTCTATGGTAGGGAGGAGAGCAAGTTGTTGTGGCTTCTTTCCCCTTGTTGTGTTAATGCAGGTTCATTGGAGCTAAGTTGTGAAGTTGGAGAAAACACCTTGTTCTTGGAGTTGATGTTCTATTTCATTTTGCTCTTGAGAGAGAGCTTGGCCTACTTAGGAGATTGTATCATTTGTTAGTTGTCCAAGAGAAGAGCATTGTTCTCTCTCTTGTTGTAAAAAAATATTTTTATTTTATTTTGTGGGTAAGTTATTTACATTTGAAATAGAGATTTAAAATTTGTTGATTTTATTGCTTACCATTCAAAAAATGTTGAAGGGAAAAAGATTTGGTTTCAATGCTATTTCATTTAAATGTTATTTTGAAAATATCAATTAGAAAAGTTGTGGTTTTATTTTTGAGACAAAATATGAAATTTATATATTGTTTTTTAAATAAAATTAAAAAAATTAGTTGTTGTTATGTATTAGAAGTATTTACTTATTTGCATTTGTTTCTTTCCCTTAGAAAATGCAAATATTAATACTAATAAAATGAATATATTTTAAAATGAGTTCATTGTCTTGTAGAAGATTTGATTTTGAAAAAAGGAAAAAAAAAAGATATATACCCTTGTTTATTTGTTTAAGAGTAAAAGTGTAAGTGTTGGAAGGAAATTATAATTGAAATATATATATATATGCATACTTGAATGTTTGCTTCTATATGTATTTAATTGTAAACTAAATTTAATATTCTGCCAACAAAATAAAGAATGGTTTATATATATATATATATATATATATATATATATATATATATATATATATATATATATATATATATATAATTGAGACCATTTAATGATTCACTATCCAATGAATGGTAAATCCACTAAGACTGAATGTCACAGTTTACATTTATAAAAAAAAGTATTTTTAAAGGGTTTGGGGGGGGTTCAAACCCCCCCTCGCCATCTATGTTTTGTGTTGGGTGTGGGGAGGGGGCAGAGCCCCCACCCACACCCCACTCTATGGGATGTGGGTGAGGGCTCCATGCCCTCCCCACACCCCATCAATGTCCCTTTTACCCCACGCACTCCCCGCGAACCACCACCGCTACCAGACTCCGCCACCCTGCGGTCTCATACCTCCCCTCCGCCGCGGCCTCCCCTCAACACTTTGGCTGTCCCTTCCTCCACGGCCCCCTCACAGTGCCTCCCACTCCACTGCCCTCCTCAACACACCACCGCCGCCATCGCTGCCCCAGCAGCACCCCTCCACAGACCTGCCACAAAAGAACTAAGGGTTTTTAGCATTATAACAAATATATATATATATATATATATATATATATATATAAAAGAAAACTAGAGTATGAATAATATATACACAATCAATATATATAGGCATATGCCATCATATGCATTTCATATGAGGCCACCATTAAACCTGTAGACAAAACCAAGAAGACAAAATGAGAAAGAGAAAGAAAGGAGAAGAGAAAACAAAGAGGAGAAAATGAGAAATGAGAAGAATAGGGTTAGGCTTTTACCCATAAGGAAATTTATTTTTTATTTGAGAGGAATTTTAGGGCTTTGCATTTTAAAATTGCCCTTATATTCTTTTCCCATTCTCTTTATTTTCCTCCTTATTGTTTTAACATTTATTTATTGAATGGGGTAGTGTGATTAATTGAATGGGTAAAACTATGTTCTAGTTGGAATATTATTTTTATTTGTTAGTGGATGTTAAATAATAGATTAGATCACGATAGAAGGAATTTTTTTTTAATCAATTAAATTTTATACAAATTAAATATTGAGAGGTATTATTTTTAACAATCGGGTTAAGAAAACCTAACTCTACGAGATCATTTTAACTACATCATAATTTATTAAATTTCAATATTCTTTTTAATCATGATGGGGCAATTTAATTAATGAAATTAAATTAAACGTTGTTTTAAACCTGACTCAGAAACCTAGTAAATTTTTTAAATGAAGTTAGTAAAACCTGTTTCCGAGATCTGAAATTAGGAATAATGTAAATGATGCAGAGATAACTCTGATTGATTGAATACGTGAAGAATAACAAATTGATCGAGCTTTGTTCAAAAATGTTTTAAATTATAGAAAACGTGAAGGAGAACAGATTGATCAAGCTTTGTTGAAAAATATTTTAAATTATAGAAAACGTGAAGGAGAACAAATTGATCAAGCTTTGTTGAAAAATGTTCAATTAACTTATTTAACTGATCTACCATTTCAACTAGTGAGACGTAGGTAATATAAACCAAATCAGTAAACCTTGTGATCAAAATTAGTTTAATTACAATAAACCCTAATCACACCCGTGAGGTGTTATGCTGTTGGATTTTTTCAGAATACTAGGGTTTAGTTAGGTTAGTGAAGTTTAACCTTGTTAGAGAATATAATATTGTTTTTTGCTGAGTATCATCTTTGGATTCTTGTATTTTATTGTCCTCTCATGCATTTGGCTTTTGGCTATTGATTTTGACTTACGTCAAATCCCTTCATTCACATAGGTTAACTTAGGGTTTCGATCATTGACCCTAACCCTATTGGCGACGTTAACTACGTCGCTTCGACCCCCTAGTTGGCCTTCATTGCATTTGGTATGCGCATGTGGATGCATTACCCCACATTCAACTGTAATGTTTATGCCTTAAGCATAATGCCACCAAGAACGCTTATGCGTGCGAGGGGGTTTCTTGGGAAGTGTGAAATTTTTTTTTGATATTTCGTGTCATGACCACATGACAAATGTGGACAAGACACGTGTGATGCATGTTGTGACCACATGGGAAATGTGGGCATGACATTTAGTATCAGAGCCCAAGTTTAAACACTGGGCTTAGTTGGGCACGTTACTTATTCTGCAACTTTGGTTAATTAGTGCCTACCTTGTTTTGTAGGATGCCTCCTTGACTTATTCGGCGAGTGTGATCACATAGCACTGCGTCTGCTGAGGTGCACAGTGATTCCTCTGCAGAGGGTCAGGTACCCGTAACCTTATCAGATCTGCCAGTACCACAGGTACCACCTGTACTTAATATAGGACCTCAGATTTTATAGACATTACAGGCCATGTTAGAGAGGCTACCGCCAGTTATACCAGCACCACGTGACGAGCCTCGTGTTGATCCACGAGAGGAGCCATGTGAGGAGCCGCATGCTGAGTCACGAGCTGAGCCACATGTAGATCCCTGCGTCGATCCACGAGAGGTGCCACATGTGGAGCCTTTTGTAGAGATACCTGATACTACAGTGGAGGAGGTAATGTTAGCTTACAGAGCACAGAGTAGGAATCCTCTGTGACATACGAGATGAGATGAGACTGTGAGGGTAGAGCAGGTACATCATGGAGCTTATGAGTATGGTATGGATGAGCTGGTCATAGGACATAGCGACAGAGGAGATCCCATTAGAGACCTACTTAGGCTTAATCCACCTACCTTCATAAGAGCTATAGAGGGAGTCGAGGCTGAGGCTTGGCTCATCTGTCTAGATAGGTGCTTCACGTTGTGACCTTATGGGAGCAACATGAAAGCACACATGTCAGTACACCTCCTGAGAGATGCAGTAGCTACTTGGTGGCACACTGAGGAATGCAAGCGTCGATTATCATTAGACACACTCACATGGGACATATTCATAAAGCACTTTAATGTGCGATACTTGTCAGATCATTATAGATAGTGCCAGATAGATGAGTTCCACGAATTACAACAGAGAGGACTCACAGTTGCACAGTATGAGAGCTGATTTATTGAGCTTTCACATTACATAGAGTATCTCCACGATGAGAAAATCCTAGTGCACAAATTCATCAGAGGATTGAATCAGGGAATAGCAGGTCTAGTGCATATGGTAGACCCCCAGACTATGAGTGAGGCTATCGAGAAGGCTTATACTGTAGAGGAGATTTAGGAACGAGTGCATAATTCAAGCCCACAGTTTTAGGACCGTAATCATCAACAGCAACAGAACTTTCGTAGATCACCACCAACACCACAAAGAGGAGGATTTAGTTCTCCATCTCTACCTCCTAGGCCTCCATAGCAGCAGCATCAACAGAGGTTTAGACCCCAGCATCTAGGGCTCAAGGAGGATAGAACCGTGGTTGGCAGTAGCAGGGCCCGCGTAGGGATTAAAGATAGTAGGGATCATCTATGGGACCCGTGACGTCATAGTAGTCGTATAGAGGTTCACAGGGGTCCACAGGATGGACTAGATAGTAGCAGTCGGGTAGGACTCAGTCAGGGCAGATACAAGATAGGGGTCCATGTTATGTTTGTGGTGGGGTAGGACATTTGGCCAGAGAGTGTCCATAGGGTTTCACAGTAGGGGCATAGCCTCGTTCAGGATGGTCAAAGTAGACTATAGGAGATGTGGGCAAGTCCCACCACATGTTCACATCAGTTGATAACCGCCAGGCTGACTATCAGGCATCCATGATTGAGACATCAGGTATGATTAGGGATGCCCCCATCTCTATTCTTTTTTACTCTGGAGCTACTAATTCTTTTCTGTCTACATCGTTAGTGGAATGTTGCAGGCTAGTGGCTTCTAGGCAGGACATTAGGTGGGAGGTTGAGTTGGCCTCTGGGGCTAGGATGTCAGTAGATACCTTGGTTCAGGATTGTGAGATTTCATTGGGTTCCTTCACTACATCTTGTGACCTTAGAGTTATGCCATTAGGATCCTATAGTGTAGTTTTGGGTATGGACTGGCTTACAACTCATAGAGCCAACCTAGATTATCACCGAAGGGTGATTAGCTGCCTAGATGATCATGGTACACTAGTTGAGATAGTGGGCATTCAGAAGCCCACGGTAGTTCATATGATATCCACTCAGTGGCTTAAATGTTGCATGCATAAGGGGTGTCAGATGTTTGCTATCATGGTTAGTGATAGATCAGAGGATGAGCCTGAGGCTTCTTTGGATGACCACCCTATCTTGAGAGAGTTTGCCGTGTTCCCACTGAAATTACCAAGTATGCCTTCACGCAGAGAGGTAGATTTCCACATTGATCTAGTGCTAGGTGTAGAAGTGTCTCATGCACCCTACAAGATGACTACACATGAGCTTACTGAGCTCAAACTGTAGTTAGAGTAGTTACTTGAGAAGGGACACATCTGACCTAGCATTTCACCATGGGGCGCATAGGTTATCTTCATGAAGAAGAAGGATAGGTCTTTTTGCTTGTACTGTTGCAAGGTGTGGCCCTTGGTCTCCTTATTCAGTGCTATGTTACAGTGGTTTGCGATAAGGGCTTAACCACCTCCCATGCTTGTTAAGTCAAGTGGTTGTATCAGGCATTAATAGGTCAATCTTTTGGTGCAATGGCAACTAACAATTGGTATCAGAGCTAAGTTCCTCTAAAAGAGCTTGACCACTTGAGGAGATCCAAGATGTCGTCCTACAAGAAGGATAGTCTGAAGTTTGATGGAACCAATTTTAATCTTTGGAAAAGTCACATGCAATATCACTTACAATGTATGGGAATATAGTACTGGACCATGGCTTCAACGAAGTATACTCCTCCACAGAATGGCCTGAAAACTGCAAATGAAATCACAGATGCTGAAAACAATCTGCAGACTAAAGAAGCTCTTCTAAGTGCCTTGACTCATTCAAAGCTGACAAATGTTGTTGACCTACAAACTACTTTTGAGATTTGGGAAAAACTGGAACTTCTGCATGAAGGAGACAAGTATGTTAAATGTGCAAGGCTACAGAGTCTGAAAGGAAAATTTCAAAATCTAAAGATGAGAGAAGATGAAAATATCACTACTTTTATGCCAAGAGTAAATGAGCTTGTTTGTGGCATTAGATGTGCTAGTGGAGTCTTGGATGAAGATGAGATTATTGGCAAAGTTCTTAGATCCCTTCCTACTTCTTATAATTAGAAGGTTGCTACAATCAAAGAATTTAGAGCCCATTCAAGTGTCACAAGAGATCAATTGGTTGGTAAATTGGCTACATTTGAATTGAAAGTTTGGAGATACCCCCCAAGACTGAATCTACATTCAAAGCCAGTACCTCTATAAAAGGTAAGCAAAGGTTTGATCTGGGAGAGAACTCTTCAAGGAAACTATCATGGTATGAAAAAGCAAGAAAAGACCTGGAAGAAGAAGAAGCAGAAACTGCTTAACTTGAAGCCCTTATTGAAAAAAGACTACCAAGAGGATCCAGTAAGTATGAAGGAAAATTGTCTTTCAAATGTTTTAACTGTAATAAGATTGGTCATTTTACCTCAAGGTGTCTAGAAAAATTTTCAAGGCCAAATCCTAACAGATCAAGATTCCAAAAGAATTGTTACTATGTTCATAAAGAGGATGATAATGAAGGAGTAACAGATGATGACTCAGAGATAGGAAACAAATCCAGAAGTGATTGGGTGTTTATTGCCATCAAGGAAGAAGATCCAATGCCCTCTAAATATGTCAATCATAAAGTTGTAGAAAGAGCTCTGGCTGCCCAAGTTGAAGAAAATGATGATTGGGTCATTGATAGTGGATGCTCTCACCATATGACAGGTGACAAAAATAAGTTTATCGATTTGGAAAGGTATGAAGGAGGAGTGGTAAAGTTTTGTGATAATTCTGATGGTAGAATCAGAGGTAGAGGAACTATTTCTTTTGATGGAAAGAACAAAACCGGTAATGTACTGTATGTTGAAGGATTAAAGTACAATCTTCTCAATGTTGGACAATTGGTGGACAAAGGCTATGATCTCTGATTCAAGAATTTAAAATGCAAGATCTTTGAAAGTTCCAAAATAGAGATTGCATCTGGTACTCAAACAAAAGGCAATATCTTCCATTTAGTTGGTACTGGTAAAAGTTGTCTATTTGTGCAAATTGATCAGAGTTGGCTATGGCATAGGAGGATGTGTCATGTAAATTTTGATAATATCATCAAGATAAGAAACACTCAGGCTGTAAGAGATCTTCCAAAATTGGTGAAACCTACAAATAGTTTGTGCAAAGAATGCCAGTTGGGGAAACAAAGCAGAGTCTCATTCAAAAGCAAGGAACAATCTTCTACCAGATTATTGGACTTAGTTCAAACTGATCTATGTGGTCTGGCAAGAATAAGGAGTGTGCAAGGTGATAGATACTTCATGTTATTAATTGATGACCATTCCTAGATAATGTGGGTTACTTTTCTGAAAGAGAAATTAGAAGCTCTTCAAAAATTTAAAATATTCAAGGCTATGGTAGAGAATGAAATCAGATTAAAATTAAAATGTCTGAGGTCTGATAGAGGTGGAGAATTCACATCCGTTGAGTTCATAGAATTCTGTGAGAAACATGGAATAAAGAGATAGTTGTCTACTCCTAGGACTCCACAATAGAATGGAGTAGTGGAGAGAAAGAATTGGACCATCCAGGAAGCATCTAGGACCATGATGATGAAAGCAAATGTTCCTCAGATTTATTGGAGAGAAGCTGTCAGCACTGTAGTCTATACTCTTAATTGAGTACAAATTAGAAGCAATACCGGTAAGACTCCTTATGAACTTTGGTTTGGCATCACTCCTACTGTGAGGTATTTCAGAGTCTTTGGTAGAAAATGTTATATTAAAAGAGACGAAGATCTAGGAAAATTTGATGCTAGAAGTGATGAAGGAATATTCTTGGGTTATTCTACTCAAAGCAAAGCATACCGATGTTATAACAAGAGATTATGGAAGATTGTGGAAAGTACAAATGTGATGGTTGATGAAAGAATTGAAAAACCCTCAAGGTTTTATGAATATGATGAAAATGATCAAAATGATGTTTTTGTTCAAGAAGTCCAAGATCCCTCTGAAATTCAGATTCAAACTAATCCGGTGAATCAAGAAGAAGAGATAAGTTTGAATGAACCTGGTCAAGAATTAGAAGTGCAAGAAACTCCCAAAGTTCCCAAGTATGTAAGACTAAATCACTCTGAAGATTAGATTATAGGTGATAAAAGCAAAGGTGTACAAACAAGAAGAAGGATTGCTCAAGATTTAGAAGAGTTTTGTCTGATTTCAAAAGTTGAACCTAGGATAGTGAATGAAGCTTCCAATGATGAAAATTAGACTAAGGCAATGGAGGAAGAACTAATGCAAATTGAGAAAAATCACACATGGGATCTTGTTCCCAGAACTAAAAGGAAGAATGTGATTGGAACCAAATGGGTCTTCTACAGTAAACTGAATGAAGTTGGTGAAGTAATCAAAAATAAAGCCAGATTGGTCTGCAAGGGTTACTCATAGATAGAAGGAGTTGATTTTGAAGAAACTTTTGCTCCGGTGGAAAGAATTGAAGCAGTCAGATTATTTCTTTCTTTTTCTGCCTTCAAAGATTTCAAAGTGTATCAGATGGATGTCAAGTTTACCTTCCTGAATGGTGACTTGGAAGAAGTATACATTAAGCAACTGGATGGATTTCAATTGTCTGATCATGGTGATATGGTCTGCAAGTTGAAGAAAGCACTGTATGGACTCAAGCAAGCCCCAAGAGCTTGGTATGAAAGATTGGATAAGCATATTTTGAAGATTGGTTTTAACAAAGGTACTGGTGATAGTAATTTGTACTTCAAAATTGATCATGAAAATATCTTGATTGTTGAAGTATTTGTTGATGATATCATTTTTAGAGGAAGAGATACTATGTGCAAAACCTTTGCAAATCAAATGAAAAGTGAATTTGAGATGTCCATGCTTGGGGAAATGAATTTCTTCTTGGGTCTGCAAATTATTCAAACTAAGAAAGGAATCTTCATTTCTCAGACTAAATATGTGAAAGAATTGTTGAAGAAATTTGGGATGGAAGAGTCAAAAACAATGAGTACTCCCATGACAACTGGATGTAAATTGAGAAAAGATTATGACTCTCTTAAGACTGATCAAAAAAAGTACAGGTCAATGATTGGAGGATTGTTGTATCTCACTCAAACTAGACCTGATATTATGAATGTTGTTGGTCTTGTTGCTAGATTCCAAACTAATCCTAGAGAATCTCATGTCATGGCAATCAAGAGGATTTTTAGGTATCTAAAAGGGACAGTTGAGTATGGTTTGTGGTGTCCTAGATATCATAATTTCTCTCTTCATGCATATACAGATGCGGATTGGGCAGGAGATGTGGATGATTAGAAGAGTAGTAGTGGTGGAGCATTTTTTTAGGGAAGAGATTGGTTTCTTGGCTAAACAAGAAACAAGAGGCAATATCTCTGTCCACTGTAGAAGCAAAATATATTGCAGCAATAGGTAGTTGCACTCAAGTTTTGTGGATGAAGCAAATGCTAAGAGACATAAGAGTGGAGTATGAGGAGCCTATCACAATCTTCTATGATAATTCAAGTGTAATAAATATATCTAAGAATCTGGTGCTACATTCAAAGACCAAACATATATCCATCAAGTTTCACTTTTTGCAAGAGGAAGTGAACAAGAATGAAGTTAGATTGGAGTTTGTGCCTTCCAAGGATTAGATTGCAAATATCTTTACCAAACCTCTACCTAAGGACTCTTTTGAGTATCTCAGGGAGAAGTTAGGGGTTATTACCCCTCCATTGATGAACTAAGGTGCACTGATGTGCATCAATCTGGTGGATATCATAGCCATATCTTGTGGTCTGGATTGATGATGGGGAGCTACTACTCAGGGGGAGCAGCTGGTATGATTCAGAAGTGGTGAAGTTGTAAGTATGTACCCTTTTCCATTGATGTCAAAGAGGGAGAGAAGACATGTCAAAAACAAGTGGTTACTGATCAAAGGGGGTGCAGAAAAGGAAGAAAAGTTGTGACAGTAAGAAGAAGTTCTTGTCTTGATGATTAAAACAATTTTTCACATCATATGTTGCCATCAATGACAAAGGGGGAGATTGTTGCAAGTATGGGCCTAACCGGTGTTGTCATTGATGTCAACATACTCTTGTTGTATTAATGATAAGGATTGGATGAGCTGTATGCTGAGGATATTGACAAAATTAGTCCTAATTAGGAACAGAGAAGAACAGTAAAGACAATAAGCTAAAGATGAAGATTAGAGGATGTGCATCAAAGGGTTTATAGATATGTGTCTCAAGTCATTCCAATAAAGATTTCAGAGGTCTGCATGAATTTTTAAAGAAGTTATGACCGCTTAAGTAAAACCGGTTCTAGAAGGTGTTCAGAGGTGACAGAGTAACACAGATAGGTCCGGTGAGATCCAGAAAAGAAATATCTTACTATGTGGATTTGGTGGAGTGTTTAATAGGCCAATGTGAATTGACAACTCAATTGGATTGTGGTTTGGAGGTCCGCAAGCATCTATTCCATTATGACAGTGATGGAAGATTGTGTTCTTGAGGTTCTGGATGAAGAAGAGATGGATTTCAGTAAGCAGATGTAGTATGGATGTTCCTGATGGTTCAGGCAAGCTTGTGGATGTCTTTGGATTGTTTCCAGTTTGTGTTGAGGGTCCACATTAAACTTTGAGCTCGTAATTGAAGAATAACCTCCAGATGATGGTGTTCTTTTCAAGACAGGTCGACTGGATGAGTTACACATCCTACGGATGATCTTGAAGATGTTATGTGAAGATTGGCGTGTTCCTAGAGGAGGATTGAAGTCTCAGTTCTGTGTGGCCGATAGTGTGTTGATCCATGTGAAGTATTTTGTAATAAGTCATGTTGTATTTATGTACTTGCTCTGTAATGTATGCCGACTTGGATGATAATTGCTAAGTTGATGTCTTGTATAAATAAGGAGTTGTAAAGTCATTTCAAAGTGTGTCTTATGGGGATGAGAGTGTGGTAAAGAGCAGAGGAGTGAAAGGTAGAGTAGAAGTATTGGACTTAAATGGAACTGATTCAAGCATGGTAAAGATGCTATTCTCCAGTTCAAGTATATGATACTTATTATTTTGTAGACAGTGTGTCTCTTGTAGGTAGTGGACCTCTTGTGAGCAGTGTGCTTGGGCAGTGAGCCCTAATTGGCATGTGCCATTTTGTTCTTTCTATTCTTCTAACAGAGAATACAATCTTGGGTTAATCACCCCATGGTTTTTCCCTTAACCAGATTTTCCACGTCAAAATCTTGGTGTCTTATGTGTTGATGTGTTTCTGCTCTTGAGTTAATGCATTATGTTTCCATGATTGATTTATTATTTTGCTATTGAATTACAAAGTGGATTTAAGTGTTTAATTGGAAGAAAGTTTTAGACAACTGATTCACCCCCCTCTCAGTTGTCTGTCCTAAATCTAACAATTGGAATTAGAGCTGAGGTCATGGGTTTAAACCCTACACTTGCACTAGGGGGGATTGTTGCAAGGTGTAGCCCTTGGTCTCCTTGTTTAGCGCTGCGCTGTGGTAGTTTGCAACAAGGGCTTAACCATCTCCCGTGCTTATTAAGTCAAGTGGTTGTATCGAGCATTAATAGGTTGATCTTTTGGTGCAACGACAACTAACATGTGCATGGATTATAGGCAGTTGAATAAGGTGATGGTGAAGAACCGTTACCCTCTGCCTAGGATTGATGACATTTTTGACCAGATGCAGGGAGCCAGAGTGTTCTCAAAAATTGATCTAAAATCTGGGTATCACTAATTGTGCATCACAGAGGCAGATATTCATAAGACTACTTTCCAAATGAGATATGGCCACTACGAGTTCACAGTGGTACCCTTCGGTTTGATGAATGCCCCTGCAATATTCATGAGTCTCATGAACAGGGTGTTCTGCACTTACTTGGATCAATTCGTGATCATATTTCTTGATGATATTTTGATCTATTCACGGACCGAGGAGGAACATGTGGATCATTTGCGTCAGGTTTTACAGTGCCTATGAGAGCAGTAGCCTTATGGCAACCTGGCGAAGTGTGCCTTCTTTAGGATAGAGGTGTAGTACTTGGGGCACATCTTATCAGGTGATGGCATCTCCATAGATCAATCGAAGATCAGAGCTATCTAGGATTGGCCAGTGCCCACCAGTGTGACAAAGGTTAGGAGTTTCATGGGATTAGCTGGTTACTACCGCAAGTTCATAGAGGGCTTTTCCAAGATAGCACACCCCATCACTTCCCTTCAGTGAAAAGGGAAGAGTTTCACTTGGATCGAGCAGTGCGAGAGGGCCTTTGGGGTCCTCAAGGAGTGTCTTATCAGTGCTCCCATCTTAGTGGTTCCAGATCCTGCTAAGGATTTTGTTGTTTGCATAGATGCATCACTTGAGGGTTTGGGAGCCATGCTCATGTAGGGTGGTAGAGCGATTGCATATGAATTGCATAAGCTCAAGACACATGAGTTAAACTACCCTACTCACGATTTAGATCTTGTAGCAATTGTACATGCTCTTGTTTGTTGGAGACACTTCCTTTTGGGTCATCGCTTTGAGCTCCATTCAGATCACCATAGCTTGCAGTACATATTCACACAGCCAAATTTGAATGCCCGTCAATGACATTAGATGGAGTTCTTATGTGAGTACGACTTTGATGTCCACTACATCAAAGGGAAGGAGAACGTGGTTTCTGATGCCTTGAGTTGGAGGTGCCACAAGATCCTGACCTTGACCTTGAGTGTGGATTTGAGAGAGCATATCATTGAGCATCTGCCTGAGGACAAGTGGTTTCTTGAGGTGCAGCAAGAGGTCCAAAAATAGAGGGCCCTTAAGGGTAGATTCGTAGGGTATTCCCTTGAGTCAGATGGTTTTCTTAGACATCGACAATGCATCTATTCACCCCATGTGGGTGATCTTCGTGCAATGATTCTTTCAGAGGTTCATAGAGCACCTTATGCAGCATACCCAGGGGTGAAGAAGATGCATACTAATTTGTGACAGTTATACCATTGGGCAGGTATGAGATGAGATATTGCAGAATACGTTGCTCATTGTCTAGAGTGCCAGAGGGTCAAGGCCAAGCATCAACATCCAGTGGGTCTTTTATACCCTCATGAGATACCTGAGTGGAAATGGGACACCATTTCTATGGACTTTGTTGTTGGTCTTTCTATGTCATCATGCTGCCATGATGCCATCATGGTGATGGTTGACAAGTTGACTAAGGTGGCGCATTTCTCACCTGTACACACGATGTACAATGCACCATCTGTGGGGAGAGTATTCTTGGATCAGATTGTTAGATTACATGGGGTACCTCACCGTATCATTTCTGACAGAGATTCAATATTTACTTCAGCCTTTTAGAGAGCCTTACAGCAGGTGTTAGGCACACAACTCAACTTCAGTTCCACTTAACAACAAAAGTTAATTAGGTTCTTGAAGATATGCTCTACATGTATGTCATGGATCATCAGTCTTGATAGGAGGAGTATTTGTATCTGGTTGAGTTTGCCTACAATAATGGGCATCATAGCTCGTTGGGTATGCCTCCTTTTCAGGCTTTATATGGCAGACCATGCAAGATACCATTGAGTTGGGATCAGATAGAGGACAGGGTTGCCATTGGTCCAGAGTTAGTTTAGGATATGGAGCAACAGGTCACATTGATTAGGCAGAGACTTCAGAAGGCACAGGATTGACAGAAGAAGTATGCTGATGCTAAGAGGGTAGATCAGAGCTTCTCAGTGGGTGACAGGGTATTCCTTAGAGTATGACCGCACAAGAGTCCAATCCATTATGGAAAGGGCTCTAAGCATGCACCACAGTTTGAAGGACCTTTTGAGATCTTGGAGTAGAGAGGACCTATAGCCTATCATCTAGCCTTGCCACCTAGCCTGTCGTGTATCCACGATGTTTTACATGTTTTAGTTTTACGATGGTACATCTCTAATTTATCTCATGTATTGGATTGGAGTGCTCTTCAAGTAGAGGCAGATAGTTAGCTATCTTTGGAGCCAATTCACATATTGGCTCATCAAACACTAGCCCTTCGAGGTTGAGAGCTGGACCAGGTTAGAGTCCAGTGGGACATGTACGATGAGGTCATGGCGACATGGGAGGATGCAGCGAGATTGAGGGCCCTTTATCCTCACCTCTTTGATGACTTCCAGGAGGAAGTACAGTCTTAGAGGGGAGGATGTGAGGCCTACTTTTTCATTCCCTTGCATTTGACTATTTATTTTACTATTGGTGATACATTTAGACTTGTGGGACTGTTGATCCCAAAGTCCCGAACTATTAGACCTTATGTTGTATGTGGATTGTTATGCTTAGTATGTTTACAATGTGTTTAGACCTAGATATTACTTTACTGATGATGTTAGATAGATGGTTTATATTATGATGTTATGGGAAAACTAATTAGGTGATGTTAGTTAGAAATTTGTTTTGTGATTCAATCTTGGGAATGGATGTTTGAAATGTAGAATTTAGAATCGAATTGTAATGTGATTTTCTTTACGCTTATATGAACTTGTGATATTTTATGCGAGTGTATGTTTCAATTTGCTTCGGCTATTATATATATGTGGAATTAACTTTTCAATTGAGTGCGCAGGTATTTCTAACAAGCCACAGAAATTAGAGATCATCCTACACACGATGTTGTTATCCCTTGTGAAGCCGATCTGGTTCCACGAGTAACCAAGAGCAACTCTGTGCATGATGAAATTCTGTAATGTTGATTGCATGTTGTTAGTCAGGCTAAGTCTACCCCTCTTTTATTTTGAATTCTAATTGGTGTTGTAAGAATATTATCTTTTGAATTTTATTTTTTTAAAATTTGAGACCCCTTTTCATGTGCTTTAACTTAACCTTTGGTGCTCAAAATGAGCTAAACTTGACCCTAGGTTGTACCCCTTGGGTCTAGGGACCTTTTTGGCTTGGGTAACCCAAGGTAAACCTCCATTTGGTCACTTTAACTTCACCCTTAAGTAAAGTGACGAAATTGGAGGCATGGGAGGGAGAGGATAAGTGAGTCAAACACTCAACCTCATCCTTACCACTTCCCTAGGTTGGGGATGTCTCCAAGACCCCCCAATTGTGGAGGACTTTACTCCAAGCCTCTCTCACAATTGGTGAGGGTACCTTGGAGTTGTGTGGTCCCTCTTAGGAGGAAAGGAATGGGGCACATGTGGCACCCATTCCCTCTTAAGCTCCACTTTTCTCTCCCACATGTTTGAGAGAGGACAAGTGGAAGCGAGAGAGAGACTTGGGGATGGGTGAGTGACATGTGTCATCACCCATCCCATGGGTATTTCTTGTAGTGGGGAGGAAGAGTGAGGAGGTGACAAGTGTCACCTCCCCATTCCTCAAAGCTCAAGGGTAGAGCTTATTTTAATCCCACTTGGAGAAGGGTATGGGTTGTTGAATTTTTACAAAATTTTATTGTTTGGAATTTACTTTGGGGAAAAAGTTAGAGAGAGTTTTGTGTCTTATGTTGAAGAAGGATTTAGAGAAGCTCTACATCAACCATCTACCAAATTGGGATTTTTAAGGTTGATTTCAAGGCTAAGGCCTTCCCTTATGTATTTTTATTTGCTTGTGTGATGATTTGTGTGAGATCTATGATTGGGTTTTTATTTATTGTTGTGGGGAAAATTGTAAGGGTGTTGTAAGAGCCTCTCTCACTTGGGAGAAGATACTTGACAAGTGTGGGGTGGGGGAGGAGTGAACCTCCTTAAGGTCATTTCCTTGATTTTGTGTTGTAAGCCTTGAGGGCAATATGTGGTTAATTGCTATATGTGAAATGGCTTGAGAGCCAAAATGGAAGCTTTGTGGAAATTGTGTTAAAAAGAGTTGGCTTGAGGCCTTAAGAGGTACTTGTATTTGGGATATTTGTAGGAGTGGCACTCTTCAGTTGAGTGTTGTCCACTCCCCTACCCGTTTGAACTCATCCTGAATGAGTTCTTGTGTTGTTTTAACCATGGGAGTAATTGTGTGTTTGGTTGTTGAATGCCTTGTTGTGATGTGGAATGAGTTCTCAAGTGTATGGATGACCTCCCTAGCTCGGGGGTGACCCTCTTGCGGGTCTATGGTAGGGAGGAGAGCAAGTTGTTGTGGCTTCTTTCCCCTTGTTGTGTTAATGCAGGTTCATTGGAGCTAAGTTGTGAAGTTGGAGAAAACACCTTGTTCTTGGAGTTGATGTTCTATTTCATTTTGCTCTTGAGAGAGAGCTTGGCCTACTTAGGAGATTGTATCATTTGTTAGTTGTCCAAGAGAAGAGCATTGTTCTCTCTCTTGTTGTAAAAAAATATTTTTTTATTTATTTTGTGTGTAACCTATTTACATTTGAAATAGAGATTTAAAATTTGTTGATTTTATTGCTTACCAGTCAAAAAATGTTGAAGGGAAAAAGATTTGGTTTCAATGCTATTTCATTTAAATGTTATTTTGAAAATATCAATTAGAAAAGTTGTGATTTTCTTTTTGAGACAAAATATGAAATTTATATATTGTTCTTTAAAAATAAAAATAAAAAATTAGTTGTTGTTATGTATTAGAAGTATTTACCTATTTGCATTTGTTTCTTTCCCTTAAAAAATGTAAATATTAATACTAATAAAATGAATATATTTTAAAATGAGTTCATTGTCTTGTAGAAGATTTGATTAAAGAAAAAGGAAAAAAAAAAGATATATACCCTTGTTTATTTGTTTAAGAGTAAAAGTGTAAGTGTTGGAAAGAAATTATAATTGAAATATATATATATATATATATATATATATATATATATATATATATATATATATATATATATATATATATATATATATATATATATATATATATATATATATATATATATATATATATATGCATACTTGAATGTTTGCATCTATATGTATTTAATTGTAAACTAAATTTAATATTCTGCCGACAAAATAATGAATGCTATATATATATATATATATATATATATATATATATATATATATATATATATATATATATATATATATATATATATATATATATATATATATATATATATATATATATATATATATATATATATATATATTGTTATATTTTAATACTAATCAAATTGTGTTTTTGAGTGGATCTGAGAAAATAATTCTATGTGTATATATATATAATTGAGACCATTTAATGATTTGCTATCCAATGAATGGTAAATCCACTGAGACTGAATGTCACAATTTACATTTATAAAAACATATATTTTTAAAGTGTTTGGGGGGGTTTGAACCCCCCTCCCCCCCCCCCCGCCATCTCTATTTTTTTTTGGGTGTGGGGAGGGGGCAGAGCCCCCACCCACACCCCTTTGCTGTTCCTTTTACCCCGCGGACTCCCCGTGAACCACCGCTGCCCTGCGGTCTCAGACTTCCCCTCCATCGTGGCGTCCCCTCAACACTTCGGTCATCCCTTTTTCCACGGCCCCCTCACAGTGCCTCCCACTTTGCCATCCTCCTCAACATGCCACCACCATCGTTGCTGCCCCAGCAGCTCCCCTCCACAAACCTGCCACAAAAGAACTAAGGGTTTTTAGCATTATAACAATATATATATAGTTTTAAAAGAAAACCAGAGTATGAATAATATATACACAATCAAAATCTATATATAGGCATATACCATCATATGCATTTCATATGAGGCCACCATTAAACCTGCAAACAAAACCAAGAAGACAAAATGAGAGAAAGAGAAAGAAAGGAGAAGAGAAAACAAAGAGGAGAAAATGAGAAATGAGAAGAATAGGGTTAGGCTTTTACCCATTAGGAAATTCATTTTTTATTTGAGAGGAATTTTAGGGCTTTGAATTTTAAAATTGCCCTTATATTCTTTTCCCATTCTCTTTATTTTCCTCCTTATTGTTTTAACATTTATTTAATGAATGGGGTAGTGTGATTAATTGAATGGGTAAAACTATGTTCTAGTTGGAATATTATTTTTATTTGTTAGTGGATGTTAAATAATAGATTAGATCACGATAGAAGGAATTTTTTTATAATCAATTAAATTTTATACAATTTAAATATTGAGAGGTATTATTATTTAATTCAATACCTCTTTTTAATCATGATGGGGCAATTTAATTAACGAAATTAAATTAAACATTGTTTTAAACCCGACTCGGAAACCTAGTAAACTGTTTAAAGGAAGTTAGTAAAACTTGTTTCCGAGATCTAATCTACCAAGAAATTAGGAATAATGTAAATGATGCAGAGATAACTCTGATTGATCAAAAAATGTGAAGAAGAACAAATTGATCGAGCTTTGTTGAAAAATGTTTTAAATTATAGAAAATGTGAAGGAGAATAGATTGATCGAGCTTTGTTGAAAAATGTTTTAAAATATAGAAAATGTGAAGGAGAACAAATTGATTGAGCTTTGTTGAAAAATGTTCAATTAACTTATTTAACTGATCTACCATTTCAACTAGTGAGACGTAGGTA
Organism: Cunninghamia lanceolata; assembly: GCA_027924645.1. Lineage (NCBI taxonomy): Eukaryota > Viridiplantae > Streptophyta > Pinopsida > Cupressales > Cupressaceae > Cunninghamia > Cunninghamia lanceolata. Next base: position 1,769,722 of record BSBN01000165.1, on the reverse strand, counting down.
ATATAAACTAAATCAGTAAACCTTGTGATCAAAATTAGTTTAATTACAATAAACCCTAATCACACCCGTGAGGCGTTATGCTACCAAATTTTTCTAGAATACGAGGGTTTAGTCAGGTTAGTGAAGTTTAACCTTGTTAGAGAATATAATATTGTTTTTTGCTGAGTATCATCTTTGGATTCTTGTATTTTATCATCCTCTCATGCATTTGACTTTTGGCTATTGATTTTGATTTACGTCAAAATCCCTTCATTCACATAGGTTAACTTAGGGGTTCGATCATTGATCCTAACCCTATTGGCGACGTTAACCACGTCGCTTCGACCCCCTAGTTGGCCTTCATTGCATTTGGTATGCACATGTGGACGCATTACCTCACATTCAACTGTAATGTTTACGCCTTAAGTGTAACACCACCGAGCACGCTTACGCGTGTGGGGGATTTTAGGGAAGTGTGGAATTTTTTTTTGATATTTCATGTCATGACCACATGACAAATGTGGACAAGACACGTGTGATGTGTGTCATGACTGCATGGGAAATGTGGGCATGAAACAATAGACGAAGAGCATCAATCATCAAAGATAAATTATTTAGCTCCTCATAATCACCTTCCATATTTTTCTATATTTTTGTGAGAGCCCCAACCCTCACACTCCATTTGCTCCATACAATTTGGAAATGATCCTGAATGGTGAGATGCCTCTCATATGCCCCATGGATATCCTTGTAAACCTTCCACACATTGTCTAATCTATGAAGAATGCAAGAGATTTTGTATCTAAGGATACCATCAATGATATTAACTGCTACCTTCTTTACTTCATCTCGTGCCTTCTGCTCATTTTCTTTGGCCAAATGCAGTTCTTCTTTCATTCCCTTAATTCTTAGAGATAGAGTATCTCTATCCTAACTAGACAAATCATGTGAAGGAAGAGCAGAGGGGATGGGTTCAATCATAGGAAGCACAACCTTTTCTTGAGAAATATAAGTTCTCAATTTGATATTTTCCTCTTGCAACAAATTAAACTTATCCATTAACCTTTTATATTTCTCTTTCATCACCTCAATAGTGTCTACACTGAGCATTGATACATGCACAGTGAGTTTTGCAGCATGTGTGGTGGTAACCTCTGTTGCTCTTCTTATGATGACTTCTCTAGTAATATCCCCAACTGACCTAACTAGCCTCAGCTTTCCTGTGTTTGGGGCAATTGACCAAATTGGCATTGCATGTAGACTTGTACTGTAGGATAAACTAAAGACTATGTTATCAATATGTTCCTTAGAAACAAGGGCATCCTTGTCACTCTTTACAAAATCAAAAGCAATAACAGACAAAATATCCCAACTAGGCAATAGAAGAATATTACTTTGTCAAACCAATTTTTTGCCTTCTACAGGCAACATTTCTATAATCTCATTATGAATCTTCTCTTCCTCACTCTTTATGACTTCCTCATGCATAGTGTTTTGAGTGGAAAAGAGGGGTGTTGTTGTTTCAAGGGTTTATGGGGAATCCTCCTTTCCCACCAAACATTCCAAGGGCATATTAACCAAGTTGAACCTCCAATTTGTGCAAGAGGAATCACCTATCAGGTTGGGCTACCACTTGGGAAGATGTAGAATATTGGATGTGTCAAACAATATCTCAATCTAATGCTCAATTTCACTCAAAACCCTAAATATGTAAAACAATAAGCAAATTATCAAATCATGGCAAATCCTTTCAGATTGAGATGAGGGACAGAGATATTTAACTCACTATTTTTTGAAGTTTGGAAGGCGGAGAAGTCAGGGACACGGGGACTAGTGCCCAAGTCCAAGGTACATGTTTCTTTGCATAATATGGAACTTCTCCTGACACTGATCTGCACTGCAATTTCTATTTCTACTTTAGGAAAACTAGAGGACACGAGGACTAGTGCCCTAGTCCAGGAAAAGCTCCAATGTCTGGCTTCTTTTCAAATCTCAAATCCTTAATGTTTGCCAATGGTGCAGGGGCACCTAGGTGTTTTTGTAAATATTGTCAAATGTGAGTCTTTTATAATGCTGAGTCACTTTTTGATGTAATAAGGTCTATTTAGATCATGTTCTCATGTTTTAAGTTGTTTTTGGTGTGGGGTCAATTTTGTAGTAGTTATCAATTTTGTAAAAAATACAAAAAATGCAAAACAAAAGGGGAATATGAAGAGTCATCAGTGGATTGGAGGGATTTGAATAGTTATAAAATCAAAATTTAGTAGGGAAATGGTGAAAAATAGTAAAAAACATGCTTTGTGAAGTCAATGAAGGAGTTGGAAGTGGATTTTTGGTGAAAACAATAACAAACTCTATGATTTTCTACTTTTTCATTATGTTTTTCGTTGTTCCAACTCTTAGTACGGCCCTGTACGGCCTAGAAATGACATAAGAATTATATGAATCAATTTTATGTTGAATGCACTTCCATTTGCAGTTGATTTCAGTCATTTTCATCCAACTTGAAGAAGGTTAGAGGATTTTGTTTGAAAATAGCTAGAAAACCCTAGTTGTGAGGGTTTAATTGAAGAAATGAGTTCTTTTGAAATATTACATAACTCTAGTTGATAAAAGTGGCATATTCAGACCCTAGATAATGTGAGGAATGCCTTGAAGTGAAATTTTGTAGTCTGGGTTTTGATTATCACATAGTTGCTTTGTAAAATAGGGTTAATTTGGCCTAATTGAACGATAATAGTCAATTTTAGACCCCTGAGTTATAAGGTAACCCAACCTGAAATCTTGATATGTTATCAAGTGCCATAAAGGGTATCTTGAATGGTATTTGGTTTTTGGGTTTGAATCCTTCACTGAAAATTATAGGGAAAAACCTCATTTGTTGTCCTACTAGGACAATTAAAGGATTGGTGCTAAAAATATCCAAGTTGGGTTTCATAATTGCAAAATTTATTTCATTTGAGATTGGTTTATGTTCTTCATCTACTTTTCATCATAGTGGTATTAGAGCATAGGTTTTGATCAATAAGGGAAAAGGTTGAAGATTGAAAGAAATAAAGATCAGCCTCATAAAAGCAATCCAACGGCTAGAGAAGTGAGAGAGTTGAAAGAAAAACATACCAAGAAGTTGAGATAGGTAAAAGAGGCTCAGGAAGCTATCCTTGCAAGGCTTGCAGTACTTGAATCAAATCAATGAAGAGGTGTGGTCACTGGAGACCAAAGTGATGAAGAGGAAGAGGAAAGGGGTGAGAATGAGAACCCTCAAGAAAGAGTCCAAGAGGAAGAGGTGGACCCTGATGAATTGAGAATGACCAAGTTGCTGAAGGCTATGAGAGGAGACATTCCTAAGGTGAAGATAGAATTGCCCATGTATGGTGGGAAGATGGATAGTGAAGAGGTGCTAAGTTGGATTAATGCACTGGATAACTATTTTGATTATGAGGAGGTGGCAGAAAAACCAAAGAGTGAAATTTGTCAAAACAAAGTTGAAAGGCCCTGCCTTAACTTGGTGGAATTATGTACAAGAAGAGAGGTTGAAGAAGGGTGAGTCAAAAATTAATTCATGGGATAGAATGGTGTCTAAAATTAAGAGCCAATTTCTACCCAATGATTATGTAATTTAGACATTTAGAAAGCTTCAAAACCTCAAACAAAAGGAGATGGATGTGATGGATTATACTAAGGAGTTTTACAAACTAATCATAAGGATAGGTCATGTTGAGGATGAGGTGGCAAAAGTAGCAAGGTACATAAATGGGTTGAGGTTGACTATACAAGATGAGTTAAGCCTTACACCTCCAAAAATGGTAGAAGAATGTTTTTAAATGGCATTCATGGTAGAAGAAAGGTTGAATAGAAGGAAGGATAAACAAAATAGAGGTAGATGAAATAAATTCAGGGGCAGAGGAACATTTGGAGGAAGAGAATAGTCCACAAAGCCACAAGGAGAGTCAAACAACAGCCAAGAACAAGGGGCGGATTAGAGAGGTGGATTCAGGGGAAGAAGACCAAATAATAGAGGCAGATTTGGTGGTCAAGGTAGAGGTTCAAATACATTCTCAGGTAGATGCTATCAATGCAATCAGTTTGGCCATCAAGAATGGAAATGTCTGGATAAGTAACTTTCTACTTCACATGTTAGAGAAAGGAGAACTCAATTGGTGTAAGAGGAAGATAATAAGAGTGTCAACTCTCCACCTTAGTCTGTTGTTCTAGAAATTGGAGAAACTCTAATGATGAGGAGAATATTACTCAAAATTCCTATGGTAAAAGAATCTCCACAAAGAAAATCCTTGTTTAGAACCACATGCAAATCTCAAGGTAAGGTGTGTAAAGTTGATTCTGGTTCCACAGATAATTTGGTTTCTTTAGAGATGGTTGAAAAGTTAAAACTGAAAAGAATTCCACATCCCACTCCCTACAAGGTTTCTTGGTTGAATAACGGTCAGCAGGTCCTAGTTAATGAGCAAACATGGGTGGCATTTAACATAGGAGCATACAAAGATAAAATATTGTGTGACATCATCTCAATGGATGTTTGTCATATACTTTTAGGGAGACCATGGCAGTATAATAGAAAGGCTAATCATGATGGGCAAAAGAAGACTATTGTGATTGAAAAGGATGGGGTCTCATTCACCCTTATTCCATTACAAGATGAAGGTGTAGATACACAAGTTGGGTCTAGTGTAATGCTGGTTGGGGAAAAAGAGCTTTTGAAAACCATGAAAGAGGAAGGTGGAGAAGGTTATGCCATTCTAATCAGACCAAAGTCTATCATGACAGCATCAGTAAAGGTAGAAGATGTACCTAAGGAGGTCCATGCCTTGTTGAACAAGTATAAGGACATTGTGGTAGATGAACTCCCTAACTCTTTGCCACCGATAAGAGATGTGAGCCACCACATAGATTTTATACCAGGAACAAACCTACCTAACAAAGCTGCATATAAAATGATCCCTCAACAGAATGAAGAGATTAAGAAGAAAATCCAAGAGTTACTTGACAAAGGCCTAATAAGGGAAAGTCTTAGCCCATGTGTTGTCCCCACTGTTTTGGCACCAAAGAAAGGGGGAGATTGGAGAATGTGCACCGACTTAAGGGAAATTAATAAGATCACCATAAGGTATAGGTTTCCCATACCAAGAATGGAAGACTTGATGGATTGTTTAGGAGGAGCATGCTATTTTTCTAAGATTGACCTCAAAAGTGGCTATCATCAAATCAGAATTAGAGAGGGAGATGAGTGGAAAACTACCTTCAAAACAAATGAGGGTTTGTATGAATGGCTTGTCATGCCATTTGGGCTTTCAAATGCACCAAGTACTTTTATGAGATTAATGAATGAAGTTCTGAAACCTTTCATAGGTAAGTTTGTGGTTGCCTATTTGGATGATATTCTTGTGTTTAGTAAGACCAAAGAGGAACACTTGCAGCATCTAGACTTGGTTTTGAAGAGGCTGAATGAAGAAAAGCTAATGATCAATTTGAAAAAGTGTGAACTCATGAAGGAAGAGTTAGTCTATCTTGGATTTGTGATCTCCAAAGGCTCTTTGAATATGGACTCTAGCAAAGTGGAAGTAATTCTCAATTGGCCTACTCCAACATCAGCAAGTGAGGTAAAAAGTTTTTATAGTCTAGCTACTTTTTATAGAAAACTCATTAAGAATTTCAATCACATATGTGCTCCCATCATAGACACAATCCAAGGAGATACAAGAAAAAGTTTTTTATGGATTGATGAGGTAGAAAAAAACTTTCAATATCTGAAAAATAGAGTAGCATAGCAACCTATCCTAGCTCTTTCTGATTTTAACAAAGTTTTCACCATTGAATGTGATGCAAGTGGGTTTGCAATTGGGGAAGTATTGAGCCAAGAGGGCAGGCCTATTGCATTTTTTAGTGAGAAGCTCAATGAGGCAAAGAAGAAGTATTCATCCTATGATTTGGAGTTGTATGCAATGGTGTAGTCATTGAGGAAGTGGAGACACTATCTTCTTCCCAAGGAATTCATTATTTTCACTGACAATCATGCTTTACGGTTCTTAAATAGCCAAGACAAACTTAGCCATAGACATGTAAAGTGGGTGGAGTACCTACAAAGTTTCACCTTTACCATCAAACACAAAAAGGGGCAGTCAAACAAGGTGGTAGATGCTTTGAGTAGAAGGACATTGTTGATCCAAGAAGTTCAGTTACAAAGTGTTGGAATTGATGCTTTGAAAGGTATATATGTAGAGGATGATGATTTCAAGTAAATTTATGCTTCTTGTAGTCAATTCAATGGCACTTTTCATGAAGAGAATTATGATTTCTTGATTCAAGAAGCTTTACTCTTTAAAGGGGCTCAACTTTGCATTCCCAAATGCTCTATGAGAGATAATTTGATTAAGGAGAAGCACAGTGGCAGCTTGGCAGGTCACTTTGGTGTGGATAATGTTGCAAATATGTGCCTAATCGGTGTTGTCATTGATGTCAACATATCCTTGTTGCCATTGGTGTCAACTGTATCCTATTTTGTTGCCTAGTTAGAAGACTAGAATGTTGAGGATATTGAGAAAATTAATGAAGATCAATGTATGCGGACCATATGGATGTGTAGAGGATTGTCTAAAGTAGCTCCCAAAATGTTTTGAGAGGTCTGCATGAAGATTTAAAGAAGATATGGTCATCTGAATTGAACTGGGTTTTGCTATGTTCAGAAGAGATAGAGTGATAGTAAATTGGTCTAGATTGCTCCGCATTGAAATATTATGATCTATGGCTCTAGAGGCATGTTTGGGAAGTCAGTGTGTATCACCAAATCAAGTGGTTCATGGTTTGGATGTCCGCAAGCAATCTTTCTACTGTGATAGTCATGGCAGACAGTGTTATTGAGGTTCCAAAAGAAGATGCAAGTGATTCTGTTGATTTGCAGTAGTGCAGATGTTATTTCTGAATTCATTATGCTTGTGGGTGTCTTTGGATCGTGTGCTTGTTGTGTTGGAGGTCCGCATTGAAGATTGAGCTCGTTGTTGAAGATTTCTTCTTTAGTGTTTCTATTTTTCCTAGTCTTGGCTGACTGGATGATTAAACCATGTTGCAGATGATGTAAGAGCAATTCTATGGAGTGTGGTGTGTTGATCGAGGAAGATTTGAGTCCCAGTTATGTTTGGCTGAGAGCTTAGTGATTTGCATTAAGTCAGATGTTTGGAGTGCCGACCTTGATGTTTATTCCAAGGTTGATGAAGCATATAAAGGCGTGCAGTTTAGTTGTGGAAAATCATCCTTGTGTGAAATAATCAAATCCTAAGAAAGGATTAGAGGTAGAGTAGAGAAAAAGAGGAGCAGAGGAACAAGAATAGTAAAGGATGAAGTGATAGTGAAGAAGTATTTGGGAGAAGAGCAGAAGTTTTATGAGCACTCAATGAGATTGAACCAGGCATGAAGAAGATGATATTTCTCAGTTAATTCCTTCTGTATTAAACATAAATTCTGTAGGCAGTGAGCCTCTTTTGAGTAGTGAGCTCTGGGCAGTGTGCCTAAAGGCAAGTTCCTTCCCATTTTCAAGTACTTTTAATAGGGTACAAATCTTGTGGGTTAACCCCCACCGTGGTTTTCCCTTAACCAGGTTTCCATGTTAAAAATCTTGGTGTCAAGTGTGTTAATTGTGTTTCTGCTCATGTGTTATTGTTTCATGCTTTAATGTTTATGTCATTAATCTATTTATAAGTTGTGAAAGAAGATTAAAAAGAGAAAAGGTTAATTTTGTGGGACAACTGATTCACTCCCCCTCTTAGTTATCTAGCCTAATTCCATCAGATAAGACTTTAGAATAGGTGAGAAGGTATTACTATTGGCCCAAGATGCAAAGTGATATCAGAAAATTTGTTGAAAAGTGTGTTGTATGTCAAAAAGCCAAGGGTTGTAGTACAAATGCAATTCTTTACTAGCCTTTGCCAATTCCAAATGGGCCATGGGAGTCCATTAGCATGGACTTTGTGTTTGGGTTGCCCAAAACTTAGAGAGGCTATGATAGTGTGTTTGTTGTTGTAGACCAGTTTAGAAAAATGGCTCATTTTATACCCTGTAAAAGCACAAATGATGCCTCATACGTTATTGGGTTATTTTTCAAGGAGGTAGTCAGGATTCATGGGTTACCATTGACAATTGTTTTTGATAGAGACAACAAATTTGTAGGCCACTTTTGGAGAACCCTTTGGAAGAAGTTGGGAACAAACTTGACCTTTAGCTCTGCCTACCATCCCCAAATAGATGAGCAGACTAAAGTAGTTAATAGAAGTCTTGGGAATCTCCTTAGATGCTTAACAAAAGAACATTCAACCCAATGGGATTTGATTCTTCCCCAAGATGAGTTTGCCTATAATGACTCTGTGAATAGAAGTGTTGGTAAGAGCCCATTTGAGATTGTATATGGATTGAAGCCTAGGAGAGTGTTTGAACTCAAAGATTTGAGTGGTATGGAGAGGAGTGCTGAAGGAGAAGAGTTTGTAGTGGCAATGAAAGATATACATCAGTAGGTCAGAGAGAACCTTCAAAAAAGTGTGGATAAATACAAGCAACATGCAGACTTGAAAAGAAGAGAGGTGCATTTCAATGTAAAGGACTTGGTTTTAGATCAATTGAGGAAAGAAAGGCTACCAAAAGGGAAGTATTCAAAGCTGTAGATAAAAAAGATAGGGCCATGTAGGGTGGTCCACAAATTTAGAGCCAATGCCTATGAGATAGAACTTCCTCCTGGAGTGGCTATCTCTCCACTTTTCAATGTTTCTAACCTATATCCTTTTAAAGGATATGTGATTGCAGGTGAGGATGTAGGTATGTCAGGAGTTCCAGATGAAGATTGGATCAAGGATTTACCACCAAGTCAACCATTGAAGCTTGAATATATCTTGGACACAAAGGAAACTAAAAGAACAAGGCATAAGGTGTATAATGAGTACCTACTGAAGTGGCAAGGCCTTCCAATGGAGAATGCCACCTAGATGATAGAGGAAGACATTAAGAGGCATGGTATAATAGTTCAAGATCTGATCTCAAGTGGGGCTTGAGATTTTGTTCTCCCCAGGTGTATGGTACAGGGGCACCTAGGTGTTTTTGTAAATATGGTCAAATGTGAGTCTTTTATAATGTTGAGTCACTTTTTGATGTAATAAGGTCTATTTAGAGCATGTTATCATGTTTTAAGTTGTTTTTGGTGTGGGTTCAGTTTTGTAGTAGTTATCAATTTTGTAAAAAATACAAAAAATGCAAAACAAAAGGGGAATATGAAGAGTCATCGATGGATTGGAGGGATTTGAATAGTTAGAAAATTAAAAGTCACTTGGGAAATGGTGAAAAATAGTAAAAAACATGCTTTGTGAAGTCAATGAAGGAGTTGCTGATGACGGCATGGTTCAGTGGTTAAGTCACTCGGTTGTAGTGGCGGCCACCAGAGTTCAAACCCCCGCTGGGCCAACGAGCTCACAAGGCTTTATGCCTTCGCTGGGCCAACCAGTTCATGGGTTTGAAGTGTTCTTGCTAGGGGATGAGGTCCCCCATGTTGTGGCCTCACCGGTTCATTGCTCTGAGGAAAAGCATTCACGTGGAGCCAAAGGACGTGTCACGCCAGCGTCGCTGGTCATGTTAAAAAATTTACCAGTCACATTATCTTAAAAAAAAAGTCAATGAAGGAGTTAGAAGTGGATTTTTGGTGAAAACAATAACAAACTCTATGATTTTTTGCTTTTTCCTTGTATTTTTCGTTGTTCCAGCTCTTAGTACGGTCCTGTATGGCCTGGAAATGAAGTAAGAACTATATGAATCAATTTTATGTTGAATGGAATTCCATTTGTAGTTGATTTCAATCATTTTCATCAAACTTGAAGAAGGTTAGAGGATTTTGTTTGAAATAGCTAGAAAACCCTAGGTGTGAGGGTTTAATTGAAGAAACGAGTTCTTTTGAAACATTCCATAACTCTAGTTGATAAAAGTAGCATATTCAGACCCTAGGTAATGTGAGGAATGGCTTGAAGTGAAATTTTGCAATCTAGGTTTTGATTATCACATAGTTGCTTTGTAAAATAGGGCTAATTTAGCCTAATTGAACAATAACAGTCAATTTTAGACCCCTGAGTTACAAAGTAACCCAATCTAAAAGCTTGATATGTTATCAAGTACCATAAAGGGTATCTTGAATGGTATTTGGTTTTTAGGTTTCAAGCCTTCACTAAACATTATAGGGAAAAAACCTTGTTTGATGTCCTACTAGGACAATTGAAGGATTGGTGCTAAAAATATCCAAGTTGGGTTTTAGAATTGCAAAATTTGTTTCATTTGAGATTGTTTTATGTTCTCCATCTACTCTACATTAGCCAACCTTCCCTGCAACTCCACTTCTTCCAGATGTGACACCTGTAACATGCAATCACAAGTGTGGGAGGGGGTTGTTGTGTTTAGAGGCTTGCCTCGGTCAAGTCCTGGAGAGACATTCAAGTCTTCTGAACACCATTTTCAAATAAGAGTGTGTATCTTGGTAGGATATAGGCAAAATTCTAAATGATAAATGATAGAAAACACAATAGATATCACCTTGAAGTGTAGATCTCATGGAAGGAAGATGCCCTTCATGCCATGAGGAGATGATGTCAAATCTACAAATATAAACACAATAACAACAAAGTACTACTCTATAACACAATGAATGCCTTGAATCACTTTCACAAAATCACAATTCTCATCAAATTTCCATCTAATGTCCATCTAGTTTGTAAATGAAACTGCATCATGTCTATATATGCAACTACAAAGATTCCCGCTAAGAATTTCATAATTCAAACTTTAGATGTTGGCATAGGAGCTAAATAATGGTCACTAAACTAACATTTGAAATTATGACAAACCCAAAATAGGGTAGTACTAGGGCACTAGCATCCAAGTCCACCCTACCATTTTTGTTTAAGATTCATCAAATGTAATCCCCTAGGTCTTATTTTCCATAAGACTTCAGGGTTTTCTCATCGGGAGTCATAAATAACACACAAGATGCTCTAAATGCAATAATAGGACCTGGGAGCTAAACCTTAAGAGGGAAAAGCCCCCAAGGGGACATGTTTCAACATAACATTTATCCCCCACTTTAATGTATGTATAAATGCAAGGCTAATACATGCATTAAAGTATGGTCAACAAACACAACAAACACGTGAAGCACATTGAAGATAGTAACAGGCACACAAAACATAGAGAAGACAGTTACAGTCATGCAAAACATGGAGAAGACAACATTCAAGACATGCAAAACATAGTGAATATAGTGAATGCAGTGATTATTTTCTTTTTCTTTTTCTCATACATGAAATGCATATGCAAGTATATGGAAAGTAAACACACAACCAATAGTGTAGGAGGGACTCATCACCACCAGTCTTTAACACTGCACACATGGGGGAACAAACATGCAAAAAAAATCTTAGAGTGCAAAAGGGACTCATCTCTAACAATCTTTAAGACTACACTTGAGAACAAATATGCCATACAAATCCCAAAGGATAGGAGGGACTCATTGCCACCAGTCTTTAAGACTATGCTTGGGAACAAACACATAATACACACACATATAGAAGACATGGAGAGTACATGGCAGACAAGTGATACAGTGCACCTATTTCTAGGTTCATCACCATCTCATGCACATTACAGGCACACATAGATAATTGGGATTTGCCACAACAATCACCGAAAACATGATTAAGGGTTAGGATAGTCTCATATCCTCTCCCCACCTACTCAAAGGACTTTTGAAAATGCAACCCCACCTACATCACGGAGATGCCTTACAATGAAAAGGAAGCATGGCATACAACCCCACCTACATCACAGAGATGTCTCACAGTGAAAAGGAGGTATGATCTCAAAAGTATACAACCCCACACACATCACGGAGACACCTTATGATGAATATGAGGTATATGAAGTAGATTTCAATATTGTTCAAACACACTTTTCTAGCATTTAGAATAGATAGCTTACCTTATATATGCCCCCACCTTAAGGTGATTGATATCATGAACTGATATCAAGCACGTTAAGGTAGGAAGAAAACACACAAGGGAACACAAACTCTCACAAAGCCCATTCCACCTAGAGGTGACATGTACTTTACGATCGCCAAATGTTCCCACAAACACACAATTGCCTGCAAGAAAAGGTGTGAGCATTCATATAATCATGATAAACAACAATGCATATGATCATACACATAAAGAACCAAGGAATGCAAGATTCAAGATAGACAAAGTGCACAGAGCAGCAATATTGTTATGTTTTGTAAGTGTGATAAGACAACATCAAAATTACATGGAGTGATTCTACTAGCCAAGCGTCAGATAATATATATCAACCCCATCATCATGTATGGACTAGGTCCATTTTTTTGATTTCTCACTGAAGGGACACTAGGTCCACACCAGTATAAGATGTTTTTCATCATCTGCCCACTAGTTAGAACCACTAGAGGGAGAAAAACAATAAATCAAGAGAGGAGAAACAAGTGCCTTAGGGACAATCATGTAGGAGGGTGCCCCCAAGTCACCAACCGCAATGTTATGTCTGTAAGACACAACACACATCAATGAAAATAGAGAAGTAATAAAGAAGAATGATGATACAAATAGAAGAAGGGTCACAACAGAGGCGGTCTCCCAGTATCCTTGACCTTATGAGAGTATCAAGGGTCATCCTAGGAGACCTAAACAACACATAAAACATCACAGGGAAACATAACATGGAGGTAAAGGGTTATAAATACTTACCTATATGGACAATCAAACTAAGGGTTATCATTGAGCAAATTACCCTCTTCCCAATATCAAATGCTAGAGGAAAGAGGTGTGTAAGGTACCATAGCCCAACTTTTGTTCTTATCTTCCAATTGTTCAATGTTAAGGTTTTATATGTTTGATCCAATGTTGGGTTGAATGTTTTCTTGTTGAGTGGCAAGTTGTTGGGCAAAAGCTTGTCTTCTCCTCCTCCTTTGTTTTTCTTGTCTATTCCTTCTTGTTTTAATATGTATTTATTCAAAGGCATTGTAACATTTTTCCATAGGGTTTTGCACATTAGAGGAAGAAGCACCATGTTCAGATTTCATTGGTCTCAATGGAATGTTTTGTTGTTAATGAAAACCTCCCAATCCTTGTAAGGATGATGGGGGAGAGACCTCAGCATAGATACCATCTCTCCATGGATGAGGTGAGTTATGAAACTTTTCCTTATCCACATCTATCATGCCAATTACCTCATCATATTCATAATAGTCTTGTGTAATTCTTATGTCACTTTGTCATTTTCCTTTTTGATGCAGAGCATCTAGGACAACAGAAACATGTTCATAACTTCTCATGCAATAACTCTTCAAGTTCATTGTCTTCTATGACAAAGGTCAAACTCCATACCATGAAGGGATTCAACACAATACTAACTTGTTCTTGACTGTACACAATGAGGGAACTTCAGGATACTTATCTGAGGACACTCAACTCCATCTAACCCACTGTGCAAGGTCTGCAGGACAGCAGACTTTCCTATATTTTTCATAGACAGACACAACCTCACTGCTCCATGAGAAGGATAGTCATATTAACCTCCTTGGGATGATCTCCCTCACAAACTCATTCTCATACAAAATCTATAACATGCATTCATATCTAATGCCTTCATTGGCAAAGCAATAACCTGTCAAACTTGTTACCTTCTTGGGAGTGACTATCTCCAAGCTTTCTTTATAGTGACTGTCTTATTTGAGGACTGACAGAGACAGCAATCAGTAGGTAGAGAGGATTAATTCCTCAAAGGATCTCCCCATGTTTCTTATCATAGGATCATTGCTAGATCCAGGGGCCTCTTGTATCATTGGCACTTCACAACATCTCCACTTCCACAGTCATTGGTTACCACCCTCTCTGTTGCTGTCCTCCCCTAACTTCCAATACATGGATCTTGGTGGATCATTTATATGGAAAACTCCACCCTACACCATTCTCCTGCCCCTACAACCTTCACAAACCTTTATACTAACTATTCTACATTCCATTCCACTTACCACCAATAGAAAAGGTCAGTGGAATGAAGAGAACTCCATCGGGCTACTCAGGAAAGCCCTAACTTAGGTTTTCTAACCTACTTGTAGAAGAAGGAGAAATACAGAGATAAACAAGAATGTCAAGAGCCCAAACCAATTGAAAAAGATAGACAACTTACCAACCTAACTCTCCATCATCAGCCCCAGTCACCACTTAGCTGTATAGGTACGGACTAATGAGGAAACATTGGATTTCTTGAAAGAAACAACAGATTTAAGAGCAGTTTGGGGAAAACAACAATTTCTTTCTCCTAGTTTACTGTCAAGACCTCCAATAATGCTCAAAACAAAGCTATATCCATTCTCTATCCATCCATTATACTCATAGGCTATGACTATTCCATACAGTAGTACAGTATGGTTGGAAAAAGCAGGAAAAACACAGAAAAGGTAGAAAAAGTAGAAAAATAGTTATCTTTTGTTATTTCTTTCAATTCCTCCAAATGTTTGATACAAAAATGAATCCCTTCTACTTAAATAAGGCCTCCTACATGCATGAAGTTGAGAGATGGTGGTTGGGGGTCTAAGAAACTGCCCAAACCATCATGCTTCATAACTACAGCACTAAGTGACAGAGTAACTGTCCATTCTTGGTATTTACTGTTTTTATGGTTTCATGATGCTTTTTAATATGTGGTTTAACCTTGGACAAGGTTCTAACTCAACTTCAAACCCTTGACATGCCTTTAAAGGCTTACAAACATGAAAATTTTAAGAACTGTCCTATATGCCTCAACAAAGGCTTACATAAATGACTATTCAAAACTGCCTATTACAACATGATTGTCCTCCCTAGGACTAAAACACAAAAATAGATACTAGTTACTTGAACATAGTCCCATTACAAAAATGGCATTAAGCCTTATTACAACATTGAATATGGTCTCAAGGACCTTTTTAAACAAAACAACTACTTGAAGATCAAACAAAACCCTAATGTCTTGGTGTTCCTGCACCATACTCCCCGGCATAATGAAAACTCTTGTCCCAAGAGTTATGGGATCTGCTCCAACCATTCTACCATCTTGTTGGGATGTTCCTCTGACTACGAAACATGAACTCTCCAAGAGTAACCTTCCTCCTTCTCCAACCTGCATGGCTCTTGTAAATAGTGTTAGAACCATAAAACCTATTTTGGTGTCCTTGCCTAGGACCCTGCTGCTGCAATGTTTATGTTCTTCCCAACTTGAGGTTCTAAGTTATTCCTCTCTGTATTATCTAATGTTTGCCTTCCTTCTTCTGGCTCCTTATAGGGTACTCAATGTCTCCAATCTTGACATAACTCAAGTCCCAAACCTGCTGCTCTTTAGGACTATCATCCACCTTCTTCTGCTGCATCTGTTCCTGCTATTTGCAATCATCCTTAAACTGCACATTCAACTTCAATTTCTTTCCAAAACAAATAGTAACATGTTCCTTCTTCTCTTCACAAGGTAAAGGCATCAGTTTGAACTTCTTACCATCTTTGTGCACCACATAGTTATTACTATAACCATCATGAATTATCCTTCTCAAATGCTGCCATGGTCTACCCAAAATAATATGCCCACATGTCATTGGAATGACATCACACAAAACATAATCCTGATATGGACCAATTGTAAAATCAACATATGCCTTCTTAGTAACCCTTACTTGCTGCTCTTGACTTACCCAAGTAACATTGTAAGGACTAGGATGATCAAATGTTTGCAATCCCAACTTATGCACCATTTCCCAAGAAACTAAATTATCATGAGAACCTAAATCTATAATCAACTTGCATATCTTTCCATGGATTAAACAATTAGTTCTGCAAATAGATACCTGTGGTGGTTGCTGCATTTTACCTTTCTCCACCATAAGCATTTCTCCAACCATCACTAGAGAGGCTGACGACATTTCTGGTTCTTCTGGCTTCTCCTCCTCTTCTGCCAAGTGAACTCTTCTATCCTTGCTCTTATCAACATCATCCTTCTTAGGACATTTGAAAGATGTGTGTCCTACTTCATTGCAGTGATAACATCTGCCTATGAACACTCCTCTACTTGATCCAAATCTACCTCCACCTCTATATCCACCTCTCTGATCTGCAGAAAACTCCTTACGTTTCTCATTGTTGTTCTGAACTTCAGTAGTAGGTCTGCCCCTACCTCTATATCCTCTTCCACTTCCTCCTTGCCTTTCTTGCTTCCTCTTCACCCTCTCTTCAGCCCTTATAGCTAACTGAAAACATTCTCCAAGTGATTTTGGTACTGTCAAGCCAATCTCATCTTGCAAGTTATACCTAAGCCCATTAAGGTACCTTGCCACTTTCTCTTCTTCATCTTCTAATCCTCCTCTAATACTAAGCTTATGAAATTGCTCAGTATAGGACATAACATCCATGTCCTTCTATTTTAGATTCTGCCTCATCCTTTTTGTTTGAATGGAGTAATCAGATGGAAGGAATTAATCCTTCATCATATCCTTCATCCTACCCCAAGAAGTGATTCTTGTTCCACCTCTAGCCACTCTTTCTGTTTGCACACTACTCCACCATGTAAGTGTTGTTCCTCTCAGTTTTGTTTTTACAAATTTGATCTTCTTCTCATCATTCATCTCCTCATACTCAAAGAAATTTTCCAGGGCATCTATCCACCCTAATACCTCTTCACTATCCATCTTCCCCTGATAGGTAGGTAACTCTATGTTTGCCTTTGTTCCACTTCCTTGGACTGCCTTCAGCAATCTCACAAATTTCTTTTTTTCAGCATCCAACTCATCCTCAGGAGGATTCTCATCTACCTCCTCATCTCCTTCTTGATCATCTTACTCATCCCTTCTAGGATTCTTCTCTAATGCTTCCAATCTAGCCAAGATTGATGCATTCTCCCTTCTTACTTGCCTCAACTCTCTTTCCCTTGCAGCATCTTGTTCTCTTCTGTCCCTCAAATCTTTTTCTCTAGCCTCTAAGGCTTCTCTCAACTCATTGTTCTCCCTAGCCATCTGATTCTTAGGATGCATCCTTACACCTCTCACAAACCCTTACTATTTCACAAGATCCACAACTTCCTCAAAGACCTACTAGTGGCTCTAATACCAATATGATGCAGAGCATCTAGGACAGCAGAAACATGTTCATAACTTCTCATGCAATAACTCTTCAAGTTCACTGTCTTCTATGACAAAGGTCAAACTCCATACCATGAAGGGCTTCAACACAATACTAACTTGTTCTTGACTATACACAATGAGGGAACTTCAGGATACTTATCTCAGGACACTCAACTCCATCTAACCCACTATGTAGGGTCTGCAAGACAGCAAACTTTCCTATGTTTTTATAGATAGACACAACCTCACTGCTCCATGAGAAGGACAGTCATATTAACCTCCTTGGGATGATCTCCCTCACAAACTCATTCTCATACCAAATCTATGACATGCATTCATATCTAATGCCTTCATTGGCAAAGAAATAACCTGTCAAACAAAATTGTTACCTTCTTGGGAGTGACTGTCTCCAAGCTTTCTTTATAGTGACTGTCTTCTTTGAGGACTGATAGAGACAACAATCAGTAGGTAAAGAGGATTGATTCCTCAAAGGATCTCCCCATGTTTCTTGTCATAAGATCATTGCTAGATCCAGGAGCATCTTGTATCATTGGCACTTCACAACATCTCCACTTCCATAGTCATTGGTTACCACCCTCTCTACTACTGTCCTCCCCTAACTTCCAATACATGGATCTTGGTGGATCATTTATATGGCAAACTACACCCTACACCATTCTCCTACCCCTTCAACCTTCACAAACCTTTATACTAACTATTCTACATTCCATTCCACTAACCACCAATAGAAAAGGTTAGTGGAATGAAGAGAACTCCATCGGGCTACTCAGGAAAGCCCTAACTTAGGTTTTCTAACCTACTTGTAGAAGAAGGAGAAATACAAAGATAAACAAGAATGTCAAGAGCCCAAACCAATTGTAAAAGATAGACAACTTACCAACCTAACTCTCCATCATGAGCCCCAGTCACCACTCAGCCATACAGGTATGGACTAATGTAGGAAACAACGGATTTCTTGAAAGAAACAACAGATTTAAGAGTAGTTTGGGGAAAACAACAATTTCTTTCTCCTAGTTTACTGTCAAGACCTCCAACAATGCTCAAAACAAAGCTATATCCATCCTCTATCCATCCATTATACTCATAGGCTATGACTATCCTGTACAATAGTACAGTATGGCTGGAAAAAGTAGAAAAAAACACAAAAAAGGCAGAAAAAGAAGAAAAATAGTTGTCTTTTGTTATTTCTTTCAATTCCTCTGAATGTCTAATACAAAAATGAATCCCTTCTGCTTAAATAAGGCCTCCTACATGCATGAAGTTGAGAGAGGGTGGTTGGGGGTCCAAGAAACTGCCCAAACCATTGTGCTTCATAACTACAGCACTAGGTGACAAAGTAACTGTCCATTCTTGGTATTTACTATTTTTATGGTTTCATGATGATTTTTAATATGTGGTTTAACCTTGGAAAAGGTTCTAACTCAACTTCAAACCCTTGACATGCCTTTAAAGGCTTACAAACATGAAAATTTTAAGAACTATCCTATATGCCTCAACAAAGGTTTACATAAATGACTATTCAATACTACCTATTACAACATGATTGTGCTCCCTAGGACTACAACATGAAAATAGATACTAGTTACTTGGACATAGTCCCATTACAAACATGGCATTAAGCCTTATTACAACATTGAATATGGTCTGAAGGACATTATTAAACAAAACAACTACTTGAAGATCAAACAAAACCCTGATGTCTTGGTGCTCCTACACCACTTTTCCTCTAAGGGGATCTTCAAACACATGTTGTTCTTCCCTCATTGTTTGTAAAGGAGGCCTGACCACTCTAGGTAGTTGTTTTGCTTTGTATCATCTATAATTTAGGAAGGATTGGTCTCTTCATAGCTTAGGTTCTATTTCAGGTTGTGGCCAAAAGTAATCAAGGGTGAAATTCTTGCTCTTAGCTGGAGGTTGGTATGTATTACAATAGACAGTATGGATCTCTCCATGCAAAGGGAATAGTTGAAGGAATGACATTCATAGCCTTAAGGCATGGATGTCCTAGTTTTACACATAAGAGGTCAGATAAGGGGATAACATCAAATAACTAATCCACAAATTTGTCATAAACTGAGACTAACAATTTTATCAATCCAAATTTTTTCATCAAAGATCCATTATGTGTTTTAATTCTCAAATCCAATGATTCATAATAGTTTTGTGCCAAATCATGTTTAAGAAGGAAATCTTCTATAACCACATTATTCATGCAATTAGGGTCTATGAGTGTTCCATCCATAGGTATTTCCATTACTTTCACTATAATATAAAGAGGCCCTTCAGTATCTACCATTTCTTTATCATGAGGTGTAAATGTTGTTTTAAGTTTAGGAGCTCTTCTTTTCAAATGGGGCCTAGGAGGAAGCTTAGAATTATTTTTTTATTGAGAAGCCATGTGGATGTGTTCAAATGAGTGGCAAATCAGATTTTAAATATTTTCAAAACTTGTGCAAGAAAAAGTACAAAAGTATGTATGAAAATGACCTAAAATGCTTGATTTTTCAACTTTTTTCAAATGTAAATCACTAGGACAAAAGGTGTTGTGAAAATTTTCAAGAAGGACAGCAAATAATATGCCTAATAAAACTCCAATGATGCATCAATATCTTTCACAACACACTTTTGTAATGTGGAAATTTTTGGATAGTGGGTGTTTGATTAGTTTGATACCTATCATCCTTTCACCAATTACATTCAAGGACTTTGGACCGAGTGGCAATGCACTACAGGTCCTTGGTCACTTAGGAATATAGGGAAGATTGGATTAGGGTAATTTTATTGTCAATTATATTTAATTATTCTTATTTATACATCAAAACCCTAATTATGTAAATACGGAAGCAAACGGATAAATTACTCAGAATGCTGCTACAAAAAGATGTAAAATGATAGATAAATGTGCACCTGTTTTCAAAGATCAGGAAGTAAAACAATCAAGGACTAAGGAGTGGGTGCCCAAGTCCAATGCCTAGGTTTTTTTTGGGACTTGGAAACTTGATCTTTAACATGTTCTTATTATCTCGGAGATTTTCCCATCACGAAATCTGGAGGACTAGGGAGTGGGAGCCCAAGTCTAGGGTGCTATTTTTGACTCTGATTTACAATTTTGACACTCTATAATACCCTCCTACAACTCCACTTTTCCTACTTCTTCAACCTCTAACATGCAAACACAAAAACTTTGGGAGGGGGTTGTGGTGTTTAGAGGTTTACCTTAGTCAAGCCCCGGAGAGACATTCAAGTCTTCTGAACACCGTTGTCAGATAGAGAGTGCATGCCCTTGGGAGGCAGAGGCAAAAACCAAATGATAAATACTTGAAAACACAAATGATGTCACCTTTTAGTGAAGATCTAATGGAAGGAAGAAGCTCTTCATGCCATGAGGAGATGATTGCTCAAATCTACAAATACAAACACATAAACATCACAATGTTTGCTCTTGCTACATAATGAGTGCCTTGAATGCTAAAAGATCACAATTTCTTGCTAGCAATCATCTAGTTTACAAATGAATTCCTAAACATGCTTATAGATGCAACTACAAACACTCCCGCCAAGAATTTTGTAATTCAAACTTACCGTGTTGGCATAGGGCCTAAATAATAGTCACAAGTTGACACATAAAATTTGGGACTAACCTAAAATGGGGTAGGACTAGGGTGCAGGTGCCCAAGTCCTCCCCCCCTTTTTTGGTCAGGGTTAGGTTCAAGGGATCCCCCTAGGTCCCATTTGTCATGAAACATAGGGATCATTTCATCAGGATGTCAAAATATGATGCAAGATGTCCTAAATGCAGATAAAAGACCCGAGAGCTAAACCTTAGGAGGGAAAAGCCCCCAAGGGGACATTTTCTAATGTTACATTTAGCCCCCACTTTAATGTATGTATAAACATGAGGCCAATACATGCATTAAAGTAAGGTCAACAAACACGCCAAGCATGGAGTAGACTCACCAAACACATTGAAGACAATGATAGGCATGTAAAACACGAAGAAGACAGTTACAGTCACACAAAACATAGAGAATACAACAGATGCATAGAAGACAGTTCATGCATAGAAGATAGGAATGATTTATTTTCTATTCTTTTTCTCACATATATGAAATGCAGATGCAAGTATAGGAAAGTAAACATGCCTCCCATAATGTAGGAAGCACTCATCATGCTAGTCTTTAAATTGCATATATGGGGAAACACACATGCAAGACATGCAAAACCTCCCAAAATGCAGGAAGCACTCATCGCACTAGTCTTTAGACTGTATATGGGGCAACAGACATGCTAAACAAATCAAGCACGCCAAACACACACACTTTGAAGACATGGGGAAAACATGACAGACAAGCAATGGAGTGTTCCTATTTCTAGGCTCATCACCATCTCAGGCACATTATAGGCACACACTAACGATTAGGCTTCACCACAACAATCACCGAAGACATGCTTAAGGGTTGAGTTAGTCACAGAATTGCTCCCTGCCTCCCGATGAGGACTTTTTGAAAATGATAGGATGATGCAATCTACTCCAAGAACTACACCATCCCTACCCCCGTAGAGAGCTTAAGATGATTGATTGATTGCAAACAAACTCAGAGTGCAAGAGGGACTTATCGCAACCAATCTTTAAATTGCACCTAAGGACAAGCACATTGCTAACATCTACAATAGACAGCTTACCTTATATATGCCCCCATCTTAAAGTGGTTGATATCACACATTGATATCAAACACATTAAGGTAGGAAGAAAACACACAAGGGAACACACAATTTTGCAAAGCCCATGCCCCCCGAAGGTGACATGTACTTTACAATCACCAAATGTTCCCACAAACACATCCCTGTAAGAACATGTTAATGTCTACATAATCATGATAAACAACAACATCAATCCATATGATTAATCAAACAAAGAGCCAAGGTTATACTATGAATTCAAAGATTGAGGATAACCATGGGGCTATATCATGAAAATCTCTGAACCTAGCGTCACCAAGGCAAGATTTGAAGTCAAACAAAGTGCACAGAGCAACAATATTATTATAGCTTGTAAGTGAGATAAAAACATCATCAAAATCACTACGTAGAAAGCATGGAGTGCTTCTACTAGCCAAGCATCAGATAATATATTACAACCCCATTATCATATTAGGAACTAAGTCCAATTTTTGATTTCTCACTAAAGGGACACTAGGTCTGCATCAATATAAATGTTTTTTGTCATCCACCTACTAGATAGAAACACTAGAGGAAGGGAAACAATAAATAAGAGAGGAGAAACAAGTGTCTTAGGGACAGTAATGTATGAGGGTGCTCCCAATTCACCAACCGCAACACTATGTCGGTAAGACACAACACACAATAATGAAATTAGAGAGAGAGGCAATATAGAAGAATGATTATACAAATAGAAGAAGGTCACAATAGAGGTAGTCTCCTAGTATCATGAACCTTATGAGAGAATCTGGGGTCATCCCAGGAGGCCTAAACAATACATAACACATCACGGGGGAAGCACATCATGAGAGAGATAAAGGGTTAGAGATACTTACCTATAGGATCTTCATATCATATTTTTGAACTTGTGAACCTCTTAGAGAGGTATTCAACCATGTTAAGGGAAAAATTTGAGTGGTTCTTATAAAAGTCTTGTTTATTATCATATGATGCTTGTTTTTTAAATCCTTGTGTAAATGAGACCTTTTATTTCTTATGAGGAGGAGAACCACTATTATCCCCAACTGTTGACATTCATCCTACTCTTTTCTAATTTTTAGTGAGTTTTCATTGTTGATGCCATCTAACACAGTAATAGGAGTCATCCTATACCATCTCACTTGTCTGTGTCAGTTGTTCTACTTGTTTTTCTAATGCATTTTAGTTATCTCTGAATCCTATACAGGATAACAGAGGAGGAACCTCAATATAAATCCTATTTTTTTGTGGACGAGGTGGAATATCCATCTTTTCCTTATCCACTTCAATCATACCCATGATGTTATCATATTCCAAGTAATCATCATCAGTTACTTCCAGTAAAGCTTGTTCCAACATATTGTTATCAATATGTTTATGGAAGGGATTAGTAAAGATTTGTAAATTATGATTCAGCGGAGCAATCGACTTATTTATGTTATCATTCACACCCAATACCTGTATGACATTTGAATCAATGAGGTCTTGTATTTCATGTTTAACACGCATACATCATTCAGTATCATGTCCTTGTGTTCGATGGAAATGACAAAAGGCATTAGCATCAAAGTAAGGTCCTTGTTCTCTACTAGGATTGACAGGCTTAAGTGAGGGAAGCTTTAGGAGGTTATTACTCACAGCTTGATTCATGATAGAATGATAAGACTCAGATATCGGAGTAAACTTTCTTGGTTGATATGATGCTTTCTTTGGATTACTAATAGCAGACACATTAGAAAATTTGTTTGTATTTGGTCCATTAACCCTGACGAAACTCCTATTATTATTATTCTTCTTAAAGTTGTTTTGTGATAATCCACCCATGGATTGACCAACTTGAGCCAATGAGTTTTGGTTTTCATACTGACTAGACGAAAGTTGATAATCACGAAGGACGGTGCATAAATGTTGAAAGGAGTTATACTTCATCAAGAGGATCTTATCACAAATATTAGGTTGTAGATTAGTGATAAACACCTTTTAAACACCCTCATCTTTCATCTGATATTGAATTTGCATATATAAAGCTTGATATCGACTAATAAATTTAGTTACCTTCTCTTTCAGACCTTTCTTGCAATGAAATAAGTCAATCAAAGAGACTTGAGGTCCAATGTTTGCTTGAAAGTGTTGTAAAAATTGATCAATCAGTTGCAAAAAGGAGTGCATTGAATTTGGAGGCAAAGAGCAAAACCATTCTAAAGCAGTATCTTTGAGAGATTGCGGGAAAAGTTTTTCCAACAAGTCCTCTTCAAAATAGAAATCACTATACATAGCTGTGAATGCTGCCACATGAGTATTAGGATCACCTTTTCCACCATATTTTTCAAAGTGAGGAGTATCAAACCTCTCAGGCATAGGAGTTCTCAAAATTGCATAGGAAAGGGGATTATGGGCATGATATGTTGGTATATTAGGTTGCAAAGAATTTATCAAATTTGTTACCTTTTGTTGTAAAGTAGTCATGCCCTGCAAAAGTTGGTTTAGGATGGCATCATTAGGAGATGTGATTTACTACGAGGAACTGAAACCAAAGTGAGGAGGTGATTGAGCCTAAGATGTGATAGGCGGAGGCTGTGAATAGGCCAACGGTGGTTGGACATAATGGTAGGTGGAAGGTGGTTGAGAATAAATATATGTAATGGGAGGTTGAGAATAAGTGGGATGAAGAGGTGGTTGAGAGAAGTTATTCATAGAAGAGGTCCCCTTAGAAACCAAATTTTGATAATTAAATCCCACATCTTTGTAATTAGTGCCATTAGATACTCCAATACCAGTGGTAGCATTACTACAAGCATTTGCATCAGTTGTTAAGATCGTTGATGTAAAAGTAGATATTCCCATAGTCGGTATAGGTGCTGATACTTGTGTATGATATGGTGATAAAGTGTTATTTATCACTTTTACACATTCAGTCACTAGCATAATATTGGTTTGTACAATATGTGCTAAACTACGGATTGCATTAACACCATCTTGTCCTTCTTTTATCAATTCTCTTACATGGTGAATCACATGTATAGCTTCTTCAGCTATCCTCTCAATTTGCACATATTCTTGGAATTCAGCTAGGTATTTATCTATTTTATCTATTTGCTCATCAAATACATGTCCTATCACCTCAATAGTATCATCAACATCATGAAAAGTTTGCTCTTCCATTGTACTTGTGATAGGTGTAATATCTTGTAACATTTGTGTCTCTCCTTTTGTAAAGAAGGTGTTTAATGTACCAACTTCTTCAAGTGCACTAGATCCCATGTGTCTTATGCTTCTTCTTAAAGGAATATTTCTCTTAGTGTGGCAAGTTATGAGACTCATGCAGCAATATTCACAAAGCTTAGATGCAAGATATGTTTAAATGCTTGATGTTTTGTACCTTTTTAATGCAAATATGTGAAAGAAAAGGTGTTGTAAAGATTTTTATCAAGGGCAGAAAATAATATGTCTATTTTTAGTCCAATAAATCAATAAAACCCTTTCCAACACACTTTTGATGCAAATCTACAATGACGACAAGTAAAAACCTAGTGAAAATGCCCTAAAATATGTAATTTTTCACAATTATTCAATCCCAAGACCCAATGAAAGAGGTGTTGTAAGGAATTTTATGAGGTGAATAAAATAATAACAATGATATTAGTCATCTACAAGCATAAAATCTTTTACAACACGCTTGGAGTGCAAACTAGGTCAAACCCTAGGGAAAATATAGCAAAAATGTGCAATTTTTCACCTGATAAAAAGGTGTTGTAAAGAATTTTAGGAGGGAAAAAAGATAATAACCTTGATATCAGTTAATTACTACAAAAAAATTTCTTTACAACATGCCTATAGTGCAAATCTAGAGAGTTGATAAGGCCAAATCTAGTGAAAATCAAGGTTTTCAAGCCCTAGGTTTGAGATCTTGATGTAAAATGCTATATGAATGTCTTACAATCTGATTTATGATGAAAATTAAGTCCTCTCAGATTTGAAAAATAATTCCAAACCATAATATGCAAAATGCAAGTGCAAATCTGATGAAAAATCTATTAGAATTAGGGCTGACAACTGAGAGGGGGGAGTGAATCAGTTGTCTTAAAACTTTAATACTTGCTGCTGTTAATTCTTCTTTACCACTTCTTAACAGATTAATGATATAAGCAAGAATCAATAACACATGAGCAGAAACACAAATAACACACTTGACGCCAAGATTTTTAACGTGGAAACCCAATTAAGGGAAAAACCACGGTGGGGGTTAACCCACAAAGATTATACTCTGTTAAAAGTATTACAAAAAGGGAAGGCACATGCCTTCAGGCTCACTTCCTAGAGCTCACTACTCAAAAGAGGCTCACTACCTACAAGAATGATTACAAAAGGATTACAGATTGTTTGAACTGATGAATAGCATCTGCCAATGCAAGAATTCAGTTTCGGTTAAGCACAGAATACTGATCTTACACACTTCATCTTTACTCTACCCTGTTTACTGCTCTGCCATAATCCAGACCTTAGATCTCTTTTCTTTTGATCTTTAATCTACCTTTTTCACACTACTACATCATCGCACAACAACATCCATCAATACACTCAAATCCATCGGCTATATATATTCACCTCAACAAATTCAATCACATTTCTGTCGGCCTTATGAAGAGCTTAACAAATAATACAAGTACTCCATTCTGTCAGTTGAATCCATACACTAATATTGATGTGTACTAGAAATAACACTTGCCGGTCACCATACATGTCATCCACTAACATTATATCCCATACGCAACTCACCAAAACACTTCTACTAGATCTGCACAAGGATCTAACACAAGTCAGCCTGTTCTTCACTGAACTATTCTGTCATATTAGGACCCGGTACTCAGATGATCATAAATTTTAATCCCTTTGTCACTGGAGGCTGAAATATTAGATTTAGATTGTCTTGACATTCCTCTACACTCCCTTAGATTTACAACACACAATGATTAACTAGAGAGATCCACTGACCAAAATACTCAACTCTGCCATATACTGACAAATCTTGGAACTGACTTCCAGTATGATCTGATACTGCACTGTGGATGTGTGGAATGGACTTAGTTTCCATCAATGAAAATACATGACATGGTTGCAATGTATCTTTCCAACAATCTCCCCCTTTGGCATTGATGGCAACACTTAGTGAAAAATGACTAAGTGTCATGACTGACTCCCCCTACTGTGTACACTTATATATTCTTCCACTACTCCCCCTTTGATGGATTCTTCATTTTTTATATTTTTCACTATCTCTCACTCTCCCTTTGACATCAATGGTAAAGGGTGGGATCCGCAAACCAAAATTTACACAAGAAATTTGTATAGAAGGCCGCATATGTACAAATAATCAATGTATTATTTACATGAACTTGAGAATATCTACAAAACTATTTTTCAACTGCACAAGTTCAGAGGCCCAACTTCTTTTCATGCCATCTAAAATTGAGATGTGTCCACATAGTAGGAATGCTTGTGTTTCTTCTTTATTCAGATCTGAAGGATCACCTATCTAGACTGCAACTTGAGCTTCTGATAAAGCAGTAAACATTGTTTCTAACTTAGGGGCAATCAATCCCCAGAGCTCACACATTTTCTCCACAATATTACTCTTTTCTTTAATAAGTTTCTTTATTTCATCAATCAAGATGATTGCTTGACACTCCTGACTTACTGTAGAAATTGTTAGAGGATCAAAATTTTGAGATAGATTCAACAATTTTTGTTCCTGCTCCTTTATCTTCTTCTCAATATCCTCAATAACTTTGGGCCAAGATAGATGAAATTTGTATACATCACCTCCATCATTAAGAGCATTTTGAAAACTCTTTATACTAATATCAAGTACCTTTCTATCATTCCCTATTAGGCCCTTTAGATCACTAAATCTCTTATCCAAAAATTTATTTCAAACTTTAATCTCTGCAGACTTCTCAAAGGACTCAAAGTGTGTACTTACAGAATTTACAAGGCTCTTCAGATTTTCAGTGGGATAATCAGATGGATTCTTTTGGAAAGTTGGTATTATCTTCTCCAATACACCAGATGCAAGGCCTAATAGCTCACTTTCCTCTACGTGATATTAAAATATCTTTTCTCTTGCCTTGGCTTGTGTGAAAGATGTTATCTTCATCATTTGGACCGGAGAGAGAGTATATAGGTTGATTGGTCCTTGAATTAGTTCTGGTTCATCAAACTCTAGCATTTCTTTACTCAAGAAACTCTTCACTGCATCTGTAGTGTCTCTTGCCACAATTTTTGGACCACCTTCCTTTCCTTGAGTTTTCTCAACGTCAGTATTAGGACTATTTTGTTTGGGTGCATCAACAATCGTACCATCTTCTACTTTATCTTCCTTATGCTTGACTTCTTCTTCTTGGTTCTTAGCCTTTTCTATTTCATGCTCTTCAATCTTCAATGAATCATCTTCAATTTGATCATCTGCTTCTATATTCATCTCTGTATCTTCTTTGTCAGAATGATCTGGAGGAGTTAGAATACCTCCTGCATCAGTAGTTTCATCTATTCGTTTTACTTATTCCCTGCTTATTACTTCCTCTTTTGGCATAGAGGAATCATCCATTCCAAATTGTTGCTCATCCTTCTGTTGCTCTTCTTCATTTGGGACTGGTGTGTCATCAGCAGGCTCATCTGACACAACAAAGAACTTGTTCTTGTCTAATGCTTTTCTCAAAATTTGTTCAATTTCTTGGACTATTTCATCTATCTCTCCAATCATCAATTTGTTCATTCTTTTCTTACTCTTGAATTCATATTTGACCTCTTTAAAAATTTTATCTGCTTCTCTACTAGAGATCACCGGACATAGAGTGGTTAACACACGTTCCCTCAGCTCCATATCTTTTGACTTGGCCGCTTCTTTTCTTATCTCCAAGATGTTTCTTAAGTCTTTTGGAACTTTTAACAGAATTTCCACCAGTGCTCGATTGAATACATTCAAGTACTTAATAGTGGCTTCTTCCAAAAGTCTTTTGTCAGTGTCATTGTAAAGATTATAGAATTTAGTCAATGGTTTTAAATTCCCATCAACAGTGATTGTCTTGACAATGTTTTTCACAAAGGGAATTTTCTTCTTATCATCAGCCTCTGATCTCTGCCTCTTATTTGTCTTCTTGCTTCTAGAAGGCTTCTCTTTAGATACTTTAATAGCTTTAGCACATGTGGCCTTTACCTCCTTAAGCCCATCATCTAAGTCTATCTTTTCTTCATCCTCCTTTTTCAAACTGTCATGTGATCTCTTTGCCTTTACTTTAGTTCTCTCCTTTTCCTTACCAAATGATATGTCTTCCAGTTTCTTAGGATTGGCAGGTTTTGGGGGAATAAGGGTAGCAGCAGAGCTCCTAGTAGTCCTTAGAGTGGAGGAGGATTCTACTAGAGTATTTCCTTGTTTCTTATCCTACTTCTCCTTCTCATCTTTTTCTATTCTTTCTCTATTCTGCCTCATAGCTTCCTTTGTTATCCCAATGCTTTTAGCATACATTTCTATTTGCTTCTGAGCTTTTCTCTTAATCTATGGCTTCTAGAGTTTAACATGTAGCTTTTCATCAAGCTCTTTATAAGTCCCAAACCTCTCAATAGAGTCATCCCTGGGTTTGCTCAAGAGATGTTGAGCATACATTTCCAAAATCTTCTCATCAACCTCATAACCCATAGGCATAATCCAAATAGTTCTAGGTTCTACAACTTCCATTAGGCACTGATCAGTGTCCACCCTAAAACAAATTTCATTTTTGTATTTCTCAACTACTGATTTAGGGATTCTTTCCCTAGAGTGCATCATACTCTAAAAATTTTAAAGCACCCCCAGATTGCAGTTTTCTATGCCTTAGAGACTCCAATGTTGTGCAGATGATCTCTTATTTGCATTGCAACTGGTCTGCACTAGTCCATTGCACACCTTTTACTCTAGGCACTTCATTCATGAAGTAGAAGAATAAACATATAACCAGAGAACCATATTTGAAGGTGTTTTTCTTGTCCTTCTTAATTTTTCTCAAGTTCTCAATCAATTGGTTCTGTAACAGCTAACATAGGTCATAATTTGCATTTTCTTTCAACATTTGATATGCCACATATATGGCAGTTTAGGAGATAGAGTTTTCCCTACTGGAGTGATAAATCTTGTAACCAATCTCCATAGAGGCAAACTTAACATCTGGTTCAATAATGTCATTGATGGTCATTGCCCTCTTGTCGAACTTGGCACTCGTTGCATTAGTAACAGTCTGGTTTTTCATAGATTTCAACATGGGTAATCCACTGGTTGAATTTAACCCAGTCACAATTTTGATAACATCCTTTGTAATCTTGAAAGGTTTCAATAGCCATATGAACTCATCATGCATTTGACTTAAGATGTAATGAACCCACTCGCTCTCATCAAATGTTAGAAATTCAATGACTTGTAGAAAATGTTTGCTCTCTAGGGTTTTGAATTCCAATTTCAAATCCTAGTTATCATCCTTTAGATGGTTCTCAAACAATTCCAACAATCTTAGTTTTCCAAATTCATCCACGTTGCAGTGGATGTATGCCCTAATATCTTCTACATGCAGTATTCTGTATGGGACACTAGAAAAAACACCTAAGGGTTTGTCTTTGACTAACTTGTAGGGGTGCTTCTTAAATTTTGTATAGGGCCTTTCAATAATAACAACAATAAGAGGAGTAGCCAGCTCAACAGATTAAAGATTTAAAGCTTCACAGAAAAGTACCTTTTTCTTCTGCAGAGTTAGGGTTGATCAATTACTGGTCGAATTCATTCTTCATGCTTCTATCTCTAGATTTTTAGTTTAGATGCTCTTCTTCTTGTTCTCTTTGAATGCAAAGTGATTCAAATGCTTGATTGAGTGACTTTTTATCCTCCACAAAATCTAATTTGTCATTGTAATAAATGTGTTGCCCTAACTTCATCCAGTTACTCTATTTTCTTGATACAGTTTCAGTTTCTCATGAATCACTCCGCAAATTGTCATATCCACTTCTTTTCTTCCAGAAATCCTTCCAAATGGTTTGCAATAGGATTTTCTAACTTTAATCATCGTGCCAGATTAAGGCACCCACTTACTGGCTGGGGGAATTTTTTTTCTATGTAGCTCCCCCTGAGCCAGAGCTCCTAATTCAGTTTCTGGAGGAATTACCAGCACCAGATTCCAGCACGAACCTATTACCGTTATTCATTTCACCCTTTTTGACCCATGTCATGTTCATTTCATTCTGGATCTTATTCATATCAAATTTTCCCTTGCCTTTGTCTTGTCTCTACTCATCCAGTTTTATGTTTACCAGACCTCTTCTTTCATTATTCCTACTTCTGCAAAATCTTGCAATATGACCAGATCTATTGCAATTAAAGTACACAACATTTCTTTGATTATTTACTTGATTTCCTCTTGATCTGCATTGATTAGACATGTGTCCAAATCCATTGCAAGCAAAATAGTAGCCATTGAAAGAATTGCCATTTCCTCTATTGTTAGAGTTATTCATTAGTATACTTCTACATTCATTAGATCTATGACCATACCTCTTACACTTGAAGCATTGACTGGAGAAGGATGGACCACTTTGATTTACTCTGCTTCTATATTGAGTAGCTTTATGACCAAATTTGCTGCAATTGAAATAATTTCCATTAAAAGATGGATACCTTTGAGCATTAGGTTGTCTTATCGGAGGTCTTCTCAGTCTATTTCTCCCATTCCTTGATCAAAAATTTCTTTGTCCGGATCCCAAGCTTTCACCTTTCTCATACCCAAGACTATGCTTATCATCAACCTTCTTTTGACTCTCAAGCATTGCTTCAAGTTTAGCTGAGCTTATCTTGAACTTATCCTTGTATTCATTTGCAATTTATAGGTCATGTCTGAGAATGACAATTTGCCTTTCAATTTCTCTCTCATTGTCTCTACTTTCTTGTAGATTAGACTCTAGATGGCCAGCTATTCTGTCCAATCTGCAACATTCTTTAGTTCTTTCTTTTATAGTTTGATTCAAGTCTTCTTTAGTCTTCTTCCTTTGCTCAATTTCTTTGGTTAGCCTCATTACCCCAGATTCCATCTCAAGTTTTAGAATAGAAACTTCTTTTGTTAGCTTCTCACATTACTTTGTCTTTTCATCCAAAGCCTCCTTCATGCTATTTTCTTTAATAAGATTAGCTAGCTGATGAAGTAATTCCTTCTTTTTTTCCATTGATTTCTTTAATTTATCTTTTAGCAAGTCAATGCAATCATCGACATCCTTAAGGTTTTCTTTTAGGTCATCTATTTCTGCTTTGGACCAGTCCAGATCTTCTAAAGCTAATTGAAGTTGTTCTCTGAGTGAACCCATTGAAACTCCTTCCTAGAGCTTCCTCAAGTTGTTAGACTTCTTTCAAGGAACCTTGCTCTGATACGAATTATTGGAATTAGGGCTGACAACTCAGAGGGGGGGTGAATTAGTTGTCTTAAAACTTTGATACTTGCTACTGTTAATTCTTCTTTACCACTTCTTAACAGATTAATGATATAAGCAAGAATCAATAACACATGAGTAGAAACACAAATAACACACTTGACACCAATACTTTTAATGTGGAAACCCAGCTAAGGGAAAAACCATGATGGGGGTTAACCCACAAAGATTATACTCTGTTAAAAGTATTACAAAAAGGAAAGGCACATGCTTTCAGGCTCACTGCCCAGAGCTCACTACTCAAAAGAGGCTCACTACCTACAAGAATGATTACAAAAGGATTACAGATTGTTTGAACTGATGAATAGCATCTGCCAATGTAAGAATTCTGTCCTGGTTAAGCACAGAATATTGATCTTGCACACTTCATCTTTACTCTGCCCTGTTTACTGCTCTACCATAATCCATACCTTAGATCTCTTTTCTTTCACTCTTTAATCTACCTTTTTTCTCAGTACTACATCATCACACAACAACATCCATCAATACACTCAAATCCATCAGCTATATATATCTACCTCAATAAATTCAATCACCTTTTTGTCGGCCTTATGAAGAACTTAACAAACTATACAGGTACTCTGTTCTGTCGGTTGAATCCATACACCAATATTGATGCATACTAGAAATAACACTAACAAGTCACCATACATGTTGGCCACTAACATTATATCCCATACGCAACTCACCAAAACACTTCTACTACATCCGCACAAGGATCTAACACAAGTCGACATGTTCTTCACTGAGCTATTCTATCATATTAGGACCCGGTAGTCAAATGCTCATAACTTTTAATCCCTTTGTCACTAGAGGCTAAAATATTGGATTTAGATTGTTCTGACATTCCTTTACACTCCCTCAAATTCACAACACACAATGATTAACTGGAGAGATCCGCTGACCAAAATACTAAACTCTGCCATATACCCTATTCCTGTTTATCCAGATTGGACAAATCTTGGAACTAACTTTCGGTATGATCTAATACTGCACTATGGATGTGTGGAATGGACTTAGTTGCCATCAATGAGAATACATGACGTGCATTACAGTGTCTCTTGCCAACAAAATCAATGTAAATGCTAGTTTTTTATTAAAATTTTCTATGTAAAATTGCAAACTTTTGAGATCTAAATGTAAATTTACACTAAAATGCAACACTATAGCCAAATACAAATTTGAATGAGTGCCTAAGATTAGTAGAAAAATTTGAAACAAGATTTTACCCACAAATCCTAGTTTTTAGAATTACTAGGTTATATGCAAAATTCACAATTTTCAACAAAACCATAGCAATTTTATGATAAAAATGCAAGGCAAGCTATTAAATTTTTGTAATTTTCTACAATTTAACTTAGATCTAATGCAAAAATTAGAAATTTGATAAAATTTAAATTAATTGATGCAAAATAGAAACCTTAGAATGTAATTTTTTTTCAAATTTTTCCAAATTTTTCAATTTTTTTGGTAAGTTTTCCAATGGAATAAGATGAATGATGATATGAATGAATGAAATCAATGCAAATCTAAAGTAAAAATACTTAGGAAGGTGCAAACAAGGCCAATAACACAAGTTCACCAAAATGTAAGTGAAATTTTTGGATAGTGGGTGTTTGATTAGTTTGATGCCTATCCTCCTTTCACCAATTACATTCAAGGACTTTGGATTGAGTGACAATGCACTATCAGGTACTTGGTCACTTAGGAATATAGGGAAGATTGGATTAGGGTAATTTGATTGTCAATTATGTTCAATTATGCTTATTTATACATCAAAACTCTAATTATGCAATTACAGAAGAAAACAGATAAATTACTCAGAATGCTACTACAAAAAGATGTAAAATGATAGATTAATGCACACCTGTTTTCAAAGTTTAGGAAGCAGAACAGTCGGGGACTAAGGAGTGGGTGCCCAAGTTTTTTTCAAGACCTAGAAACTTGATCTATAACCTATTCCTGGTGTCTCAGAGATTTTCCCATCATGGAATCTGGAGGACTAGGGAGCGGGTGCCCAAGTCCAGGGTGCTATTTTTGACTCTGATCTACAATTCTGACACTCTATAATACCCTCTTGCAACTCCACTTTTCCTGCTTCTTCAACCTATAACCTACAATCACAGAAACTTTGGGAGGGGGTTGTGGTGTTTAGAGACTTACCTCAATCAAGTCCCGCAGAGACATTCAAGTCTTTTGAACACTGTTGTTAGATAGAGATTGCATGACCTTGGGAGGTAGAGGTAAAAACCAAATGATAAATACTTGAAAACACAAATGATGTCATGTTGTAGTGAAGATCTCGTGGAAGGAAGAATCTCTTCATGCCATGAGGAGATGATTTCTCAAATCCGCAAATACAAACACATAAACATCACAAAGTCTGCTCTTGCTACATAATGAGTTCCTTGAATGCTAAAAGATCACAATCACTTACTAGTAATCATCTAGTTTACAAATGAATGCCTAAACATGCTTATATATGTAACTACAAACACTCCCACCAAGAATTTCATAATTCAAACTTACCGTGTTAGCATCGAACCTAAATAACAGTCACAAGCTGACACATAAAATTTGAGACTGACCCAAAATAGGGCAAGACTAGGGTGCAGGCGCCCAAGTCCTCCTCCCTATTTTGATCAGGGTTAGGTTCAAGGGATCCCCCTAGGTCCCATTTGTCATGAAACTTAGGCATCATTTCATTGGGATGTCAAAATATGATGCAAGATGTCCTAAATGTGGATAAAAGACCTAGGAGCTAAACCTTAGGAGGGAAAAGCCCCCAAGGGGACATTTTCTAATGTTACAGCTTTTAATATAGCCCTAGCGTGATGACAAGTCAAAACCTAGTGAAAATGTTCTAAAATATGCAATTTTTCAACAATTTTCCATGCAAAGGCCTAGTGGAAAGGGTGTTGCAAGGAATATGAGGAGGGGCAAAAGATAATAACCCTATTAATAGCTAATTAGTGTAGAAAATCCCTTACAACATGCTTGTGATGCAAATATAGAGAGATGATAATGCCAAAATCTAGTGAAAATGCAAGGTTTTCAAACCCTAGACATGAAATTTTGCAAGAAGACCACTATGATGCAACACTACTATCAAAAATCAGTCCTAATGAGTGTTTGAAAAGGGTAGTAAAATCTGAAACAAGATTTTGACTGCAAACCCTAGTTAATGCAAAACTAAGTTTTTATGAAAAATGCACAATTTCAAACAATTTTTAACAACTTGAGCATGAAAATGCAATGCAAGTGAATACTAAATGATGAATTTCTATAATTCAAATCAAATATAATGAGAATAACAGAAATTTAATGAAATTGAATGCCAAATAATTCAAATTATGCTAAAATGCCAACCTAAGATGTCAATTTTTTCAAATTTTTTAAATTTTTCTTTTTTTTTGTGATTTTCAAATGCAATAAGATGAATGAATGTAAATATATCAAACAACACTTTGAAAGGTGCCAAAAATTCCAAAAACACGGGTTCACCAAAATGTTTTGGGTGGAAAAGAGGGGTGTTGTTGGTTCAAGGGTTTATGCAGAATCCTCCTTTCCCACCAAACATTCCAAAGGCATATTAACTAAGTTGAACCTCCAATTTGTGTAAGAGGATTTACCTATCAGGTTGGACTGCCACTTGGGAAGATGTGGAATCTTGGATGTGCCAAACAATATCTCAATTTAATGTTCAATTTCACTTAAAACCCTAAATATGCAAAATAGTAAGCAAATTATCGAATCACGGCAAATCCTTTCAGACTAAGCTGAGGGACAGAGATATTTAACTCACTATTTTTTAAAGTTTGGAAGGTAGAGAAGTCAGGGACACGAGGACTAGTTCCCAAGTCCAAGGTACCTATTTCTTTACAAAATTTGAAACTTCTCCTGACATTGATTTGTACTGCAACTTCTATTTCTACTTCAGGAAAATTGGAGGACACGGGGACTAGCGCCCTAGTCTAGGAAAAAATCTAATGTCCAACTTCTTTTTAGATCTTGAATCCTTGATGTCTTCCAACCTTCCCTGCAAATCCACTTCTTTCAGATGCAACACCTGTAACCTGCAATCACAAGGAATGTGGGAGGGGGTTGTGGTGTTTAGAGGCTTGCCTTGGTCAAGCCCCAGAGAGACATTCAAGTCTTCTGAACATAATTGTCAGATAAGAGTCTGTATCTTGGTGGGGTAGAGGCAAAAATCCAAATGATAAATGATAGAAAATACAATAGATATCACCTTGAAGTGTAGATCTCATGGAAGGAAGATGCCCTTCATGCCATGAGGAGATGGATGTCAAATCTACAAATACAAACACAATAATAACAAAGTACTTCTCTGCAACACAATGAATGCCTTGAATCACTTTCACATAATCACAATTCTCATCAAATTTCCATCTAATGTCCATCTAGTTTGCAAATGAAACCTAATCATGCTTATATATGAAACTACAAAGATTCCCTCTAAGAATTTCATAATTCAAACTTTAGATGTCGGCATAGGACCTAAATAATGGTCACTAAACCAACATTTGAAATTAGCATAGACCCAAAATAGGGCAAGATTAGGGTGCTAGCACCCAAGTCCACCCTATGATTTTTTTTAAGATTCATCAAATGTAATCCCCTAGGTCCTATTTTCCATAAAACTTCAGGGTTTTCTCATCGAGAGTCAGAAATAACACACAAGATGCTCTAAATGAAATAATAGTGTTAGAATAAGGTGCCATTAACCTTGTAAATTCCAATATTATTTTTTATTTCATTTATTATTTGTTATTTGTAATTACCCATAACGGAATGAGGTAGTCTCATTGACAGTTGTAATTTCAGAGTTATCGGCGGCAGTTACAGAGTGAGTTTTACTATTGGAAAATGTAAAAACTCATGGTAAATGAGGATAGGAGTGCTCCCTTGAGGAATATACTATTTTTGGCATGTATGACAACTGTCATAATGTTTGGTGAGTGAATCTATGACAGCTGTAAGTTGTCATAAGATTCTGAGATTCTATGACGCATATGACGGATATGTTAGTTGTATATTTGCTATATTTAGCTCAAGGTTCCTATCTTGGAAAGATACTCTTTTGTGGAATCTATGATAGTTATGACACATCATAAAATGTTGTAAGAGGCCAGATTTAGTCTTGGGCCCTCAACCTTTGCATGGCTATTTTTGGACAAGTGTAAGATGCTTGTAAGATGGTAACTAATGTTTACAGGTTGGAGAATCTTAGGAGAGAGAAGTTGAACACCTAAGATGAGTTAGAAAATGTTTCTATAAGTATTTTCCATGTATTAGTTGCTGCAATACAGATTTTAGGTACCCGGGTGTTGTCAGAATGATGTCAGATTGAAGACTGGTGGAGAGAGTTGAAGTGTTGTTGTATTGTAAATCATTTTCAGATTAATACAAACATTGGGCCTCTTTCTTGTGTGGAGTTTTTTACCTGAAAGTTTTTTCTCCATGTTAAACATTGTGTTATGTGTTCATATTTCTAATTTTGCATTTCTATGAAGCATAGTTTTGTTTATGTGTTACAGTCTCCATTAATAACACATAGTTAAATATTGCTGAAATTTATCTTGTATTAGATTTCCATTGAAGTAGTGTTGCTTTCATTTCTAACATTTGGTATCAAAGCCTAGCTAGCTTTGACTCTTGCGTGGTAGTGTGGAAGCTATAGTTGTAGTGGGAGATTTGGTTGTGTTTGTTTTGTAGATCTTGTGTTGTTATTATGGTTGCATCCACTGTTGCATCAATCTCTCAATTAGACATTGAGAAGTTCAACAAAATGGAGTATGAGTTGTGGAAGCTGTAAATGGAAGATTTGTTGGAAGAAAGAAACCAATGGTTGGCTATTCAAAAAGAGAAGAAACTTGATGATGTCTCTCAAGATGAGTGGGATAGACTAGATAAGAAGGCACGGGGAACCATCCGGTTGTGTCTTTTAGACTCTGTCTTGTTGAATGTCACAAAGGAAGAGACTGCATTCAAGTTGTGGAAATGGTTGGGTGAGATCTATCAAGCCAAGAGTATGGTAAATAAACTTTATTTAAAAAGAAAATTATTTTCCATGAAAATGCAAGAAGGTGAATCAGTTGTAGAGCATTTAAATTCTTTTAATTTATTGGTGAGTCAGCTTGATTCAGTAGATGTTGAGGTTAGTGAGGAAGATAAATGTATCTAACTTCTTTGTTCTTTACTTGAGTCTTGGAAGAATGTTATCCTTGCTATCACTGCTAACCTTGCAGATCCAAAGTTGGATGCTCTTGTTTCAGTGCTACTGTCACAGGAATTGAGGAAGAGGAGTTCATATAGTTCAGGGGATGCTCTCAGTGTTAGGGGAAGGTCTAATGAAAGGGGACCTAATGGAGATCAGAAAGGGGCTAAGGACAAGTCTAAGGGCTAGTCTAAGACTCCTAGTAAAAAGAATAAATTTAAGTGTTGGAACTGTAGTAAAAGGGGACATGTGAAGGAGTGCAGAAACCCTAAGAAATAGTGGGAGAGTGCTTTAGAAAAGTCCTCAAATGTAGGTGAATAAGTTTTACTTTCTGCATGTAATGTTGTTTCTGAGAAAAATTGGTTGGTTGACTCAGATGCTCATTTCATATGACTCCACATAAGGAATGGTTCTCCTCATATGAAGAATATGATAGAGGTAATATCTACCTTGGTGACAACTCTACATATCTAATTGTTAGGAAAGGAAAGGTATTGTTGTTTTTCAGTGACAGGAGGATTAAAACCCTCCCTGGTGTTTTGCATGTTCCTGAATTAGCTAGAAATCTGATTTCAATTTCAAAGTTGAATGATTTGGGAATGCATGTGACATTTGACAAGCATGGTTGCAGATTAATGAGAGGGAACTTGGTGGTAGTGAAGGGGAAGAGATTTAGAAGACTGTTCAAGCTTGAAGCCACTACAGTTTATAATGCCTCCTATGTATTTGAGTCCTCTGAAAACACTTGTATGTTGTGGCACCATAGATTGGGCCACACAAGTAATAATGTATTAAAAACTATTAAGAATAAAAATTTGTTGGATGGTTTCTCCTATTCTGATGAGCACTTTGATTTCTGTGAGCATTGTGTGTTTGGTAAACAAAATAGAAAGTCATTTCCTTCAAGAAGTAATAGAACAAAAGAGAAGTTAGAAATTATTCATACGGATGTGTTTGGACCTGTGGATAATGAATCTATAAAAAAATCTCATTATTTTTTAACCTTCATTGATGATGTATCTAGATTTACATGGATTTATTTTATGAAGCATAAATCTAAAGTTTTCACTAAGTTTAAGGAATTCAAAGTCTTAGTAGAGAACCAATCAGGTTTAAAGATAAAAATATTAAGATCTGACAATGGAGGGGAATATTGTTCTATGGAATTTGATGAGTTTTGCAAGCATACAGGTATAATCAGACAAAAGGCAACTCTGTATACAGCACAACAGAATGGTATTGCAGAAAGGATGAACTAAACAATTATGGAAAGGCCTAGAGATATGCTTAGTGATGCACAGTTGGATAAATGCTTTTGGGCAGAGGCTGTGTGTACTAGTTACTACTTGATAAATAGATCTCCTTGTAAGGCTCTTGATTCAACACCTTATGAAGTGTGGATAGGTAAGAAACCTTTTGTTTCACATTTAAGGGTTTTTAGTTGTGAGGCTTTTGTTCAAGTGCCTAAGGAAAAGTGATCTAAGTTGGATCCAAAGGCTGAAAAGTGTACATTCATTAGATATGGTGATAATGTCAAAGGTTATAATCTTTGGAATCCACTAACCCGCAAGATTATCTTTTCTTGAGATGTTATTTTCAGGGAACTTAGAGCTATTTTTGAACCTGAGCAGCCAAAAGAAAAAGATGAAAAGGTAAAGAGAGTGCACTTTGAGTTAGTGCAGAAAGATGCACCTCAGGAAGAACATAATGATGGATTGGGGGGTGAAGAAGAAGAAGAAGATTCAAGTAGTTCTGATGAAGATGAGTCTATTGTTACAGAAGAAGTCAATACAAATGATAATACAGAAGAACGAGTAGAGTCTCTTACTCCACCCTTGAGGAGATCCACAAGACAACAAAATCCATTTGACAGTTATAGCCCACTAGATTTCTGTTGTGTATATGCTTTATTGAGTACTAACTGTTGGCAAGAGACACTATATGGATTCATGGTTGTTGTCATTGATGGCAACAAAGGTCATCCCACATATCCGCAAGTCATGGTGTGTCCCTACCGGAAGTCAGAATAAAGATTGTTGTGGTCCGGTGAACAAGAACAGAGCATGTGGCAAGGTCCGACAGATTGGTCTGGATCTCTCAGAGGAAGTATCTTGGTGCAGTGTGGATTTAGGGAAGTCAAGAGGACTACCTTGAGTGGTATATTCCAAGGATTTAGCCTCCAGTGATGGACAAGGAAAAAGATATGAATAGTTGAGTACCGGATTCCTGAGAGACAGTGAAAACAGAGGAAGAACTGACTGACATAGTATCAGACTACTTTCCGGATGTGTTACTATTGATGATAAAGGTTGTGAAGGCATGAATCATGTTTGGCCGACATGATTAATGATATCTACAAGTATATGCTTGATCCGCATTGCTTGGTGAGCAAGGATTCAGCCGACAGAACAGAGTTTGTAAGAAACTAGACTGTTCCGGATGCCGACTAGAAAGGTGATGAAATTACTTGTGCGGATATATATAGGGGATGGATTTAGTTGTGAAGTGTGAAAATGTATGAAGATATATGCGAATAAGTGCAGAACAGAGCAGAAGTAGCAAGAAAGATCCGGTATGTGAAAGGATAGCAGAATAAAGAACAGAGGAAAGATGAAGTGCAGCAGATCAGTGTACTGAGCCTAACCGGAACTGAACTCCAGCATATGCAGATGCTTCCAATCAGTTCAAGACTGTGATTCTTATCACTTTGTAGACAGTGTGTCTTCTTGTAGGCAGTGGACCTCTTGTGAGTAGTGTGCTCGGGCAGTGAGCCCTAATTGGCAAGTGCCATTTTGTAATTTCCTATTCTTCTAACAGAGAATAATTTTTGGGTTAATCACCCCGTGGTTTTCTCCCTTAACAGGGTTTCCATGTCAAAAATACTGTGTCATGTGTTTCTTATTTCATGGTAATGTTTTTGTGTTTGATTCAATGCTGCATTAATTAATAAGAAAGTTCAAAAAGGGAAATAATTAGGATAACTGATTCACCCCCCCTCTCAGTTATCAACAATTGGTATTAGAGCCAAGTTCCTCCTAATAGAGCCTAACAGCTTGAGGAAGATCTGGGAGTTCAAATGGATGCATATGGTTTAAGGGAGCAACTCAAGACTGCCCTTGAGGATCTTGAACAGTCAAATTCTGAAGTCAATGAATTAAAGGAAAGACTCAAACAGGCTGATGAATTCATGAGAGAATTAAAAGACAAATTAAGTCTCTCTATGAAAAAGAGAAAGGAGCTGCTCCAACAATTGGCAAGACAAAGTGATGAAAGCAATACAAATGAAGAATTGACTGAGCAAACCAAGTTATGTGAAAAGTTATCAAAAGAAGTCATTATGTTAAGACATGAAATGGAATCAGGAACTATAAAGTTTACTCAAGAGATTGAAGAAAAAAGAAAGGCTGAAGACAATCTAAGACAATCTCTTAAAGAAAAATCAGAAGAATGCCACCAGATGGACAGGATTATCAGACATCTTGAATCTGATCTTGAAGATGCCAAAGATAATGAAGAAAAACTTGAGGATCAAATTGCCTCTCTCAAAAGAGACCTTCAAACAACAAATGAATATAAAGAGAAATTCAAGATAAGTTCTGCTCAACTTGAAGTTCTTCTTGGAAGTCAAAAGAGGACAGATGACAAGTATGGTTTGGGATATGAGAAAGGAGAAAGCTCCGAATCCGGTCAAAAGAATTCTGGATCAGAAAATCCAAGGAGCAGGCCTAGAAGACCTCCGGTAAGACAGCCCAATGCTCAAAGATATCCATCTTTCAATGGATACTGCCACAGCTGCAACCACTTTGGTCACAAAGCTAATCAGTGCAGAAAGAGAATGAATCAAATTAATTCATCCTTCTCCGGACAGTGCTTCAACTGTAAAAGGTATGGACACAAATCCCATGAATGTAGAAATATGCAAGTAAACAAATCATTCAAAGGTAGATGCTTTACATGCAATAGAGTAGGTCATATGGCTAATCAATGCAGATCAAGAGGATATCAGTCAAATATGCAAAGAAATGTTATTTGCCAAATCTGTAATAGGTCCGGTCATAATGCTAAAGTCTGCAGAAGCAAGAATCAGGACAAAAGAGGTCCAGTGTATAATCAGAATCAAGACAAGGGTAAACAAAAGATGAATGCGGATGAAGTTAGGAATCAGATGAGCAAGATTTGGGTGAAGAAAAGTTCAGAGAATGTAGAGGTTGGATCTGCACCAGACTCTGGTGCTGATATTTCTTCCGAAAATTAAAAAGTGAGCTCTGGCTCAGGGGGAGACTCAAAGAAAATCCTGTTCCCCCAGCCAATCAAGTGGTGCCGGATGTGGCACAAGATGCGGAGTAAAGGGTTTAAAGATATAAGTCTTGAGATGATCCAGATAAGATTTCAGAGGTCCGCATGGAGTTATGAAGAAGCTGTGATCGATCAAGTAAGACCT
The DNA here is from genome assembly GCA_027924645.1 of Cunninghamia lanceolata. Taxonomy (NCBI): domain Eukaryota; kingdom Viridiplantae; phylum Streptophyta; class Pinopsida; order Cupressales; family Cupressaceae; genus Cunninghamia; species Cunninghamia lanceolata. Next base: position 1,726,659 of record BSBN01000165.1, on the reverse strand, counting down.
GTTCCGGGAGATGCTCCGGTATGACAGAGGATTACAAAAAGGTCCGGAGAGATCCGGAAGTGCACTATCTTATTCTGCGGATTGGACAGAGTGTTTGGGATGTTCTTGTAATATGTCATCTTGATTTATTCATGATTGAAAGATCCGCATGATGTTCATAGATCAGGACTGATCCGGGATACTCTAAGCTATCCGGACAAGACAAACCAGAATAATATAGGTGAAGCATTTATTGCAAATAGATATTAGGGTTTGCGGAGCAATATAAGGGATTTCTCAAAAATCATTTGCTCATTCTGCACTCAAGAAGAAGCGAAAAGTGGAGCTCTGCAACAAGATTCTTCAAGCACACCAAAGATCTCCTGCCGAAGTCATTGCATGAAGAAATCAATCCAACCACTCCGTGCTAACCGAAGGCGCATAAGGTATTCTCCGTTTTCATTATCTCACTGCAAATCTTTGAAGAATGGCTACTCCAAATATAGTTAAGATCTCTGATAGACCTCGCCCCACATTCAAGAAACATCCTTACAAATCATTGGAGGTAGATCCACTAGGAGCCTTCTCTAGTGTTCCTCATGGTGTATTGCATACGGAAGATATTAGGGTTTACATCCATGCGAATCTTGAAGACTTTGGAGAATCAAAACTGATGGATATCTATCACAAACAATTGATAGATGACTCCTTTGAGATCAAACCTCAGTACAAAGCCATCCGGGACAAACACTTTGCATAGTGCATTTATTTCCCCTGTTTTGAAGAAGATGAATGGGTCCGGTATGTACTAAGCAGAGTACATGACAACTTCCTATGGTTGAACAAGCCCTTCAAGATCACCAAGGATGTAATTAGGGCTGTAACCGGTCTGCACTCATCCGGTGGATTACCTGTTCTCAAGTCTGTCAAAAATCAGACAGTTAGTGATGCAACCGGATCCAAGTTTGACAAGAGAGCTATGACAGTTGATGACATCATTGAACCGGATGTCAAATTTGCAGCTATGATAATTGGTTACAAAATCTATCACTCCAGTAGGGAAAATTTAGTACCGGGAACTGCAATCTACACAGCTTATCAAATGTTAAAGGAGAATGCAGACTATGACTTGTGTGAGCTTCTGATGAACCAACTCTTTGAAAATCTGCAGAAGATCAAGAAGGACAAGAAAAACTCCTTCAAGTATGGCAATCTGATCCTTTGTCTCTTCTTTTACTACATGAATGAGCTTCCCAGATCCAGTGGATGGATATGGCAGAATGACAGACCGGTTGCCATCCAAATCAGAGACTATTTGCATGGACTTGGGGATGCTAAAGCAAGAAATACAGCTCTATGGGGATACTTCAAGAACTTCCAAAGCATGATGCATGCAAGAGAAAGAATACCCCAATCCCTTGTTGAAAAGTACAAAGACACAGTATGCTTCATGGTAGAAACAGATCAGTGTCTAATGGAGGCAATAGAACCAAGAACTATATGGATCATGCCCATGGGGTATGAAGTGGATGAACAAATAGTGGAGCTGCATGTTCAACACATGCTAAGTCAGCCCAAAGATCCAAAGGCAGAAAGGTTTGGAACCTTTGAGGAACTGAGTGTAAAGATACATGTAGAACTCAGGGAACCGGAGATAAAGAGGAAGGTAAGAAAAGAAGTTGAGCATATTGCTCAAGGCCTAGGCATCTCAAAAGAGGCACTTGATGCCAGCCGGGAAAAGAGGAGGAAGACTGAGGAAGAAGAGAAAAGTAAAGAAAGTGTTCCGGTTGAAACTCCCACCCGGACTAGATCATCAAAAAGATCTGCACCTCCCACAACCAAAAGTTCAAAACTGGAAGTCCAGGCATCCGGTAAAAGATCCAAGACAAAAGCCACAAGGGCTTATGAAAGCCAAAAGGATGAAGAGGAAACAGAGTCAGATGAGGGAGTAAAAGAAATAAAGAAGCAGAAGAAGAAAGGATCTGGTAAACCCTCCACAGGCCAAGATAAGGATGAAATGGCAGAGGTATCTGTTGAAAAGCCCACTCTGTCTCTAGAGAGTGTAATCAAGTCGGTCACGGTGGATGGAAACCTTCAACCAATGACTGAATTTTATGATGACTACAGTGAGGCTGACCAAAAGATTCTGTAGGAAGCCACAGTCAAATATCTGAACATATACAATAAGGCTTTCATTGAGATCATATCTCTTATTCCTAAAAGCCTAGAAAAGGAATTAGAAATAAGAAAGAATAATGCTCATGCAAAAGATCTTGAGATCCGGGAGCAGATAGCTATTCAGCTATATCCTCAAATTGATCCCAAGACAATGAACATAATCTTCAAAGACTGCAAAGATGAGTTCAGAAGTAAAGCCAGGATGAATCAACTCATGCTTGGTGAGACTGACAAAGTGGCCCAAGAGACAGAAGAGATCCTCCGGAAGGCCTTCAAAAGGTTCAATCTTCCTGTTGTAGAGGACTTAGGTGCAGAAACAGCTGCGGATTTGGAATCATCTGTTCCGGAAGAAGTGGGCCCTAAACAGACAAACATCTCTCCTCCGGTTTCCCCTACAGTCTTCGGATCCCAAGAAGAAGAGAAACTACAGGAGAAAGAAGCAGCAGCTAAAGAAAAAGAGGTTGACAGCACCCCAACAGAGAAAACCACGACTGAAAGTGGTAAGAGTAAGGAAGGAGAAAAGATTCAAAAGGACAAAACTGCAGAAGAGAAGAAACATCTGTCTCCGGCAAGAGACACTGCACAAACTGTTCAAGAATTCCTGACAAAAGCCACTATAGAAATTGATGAACCAGACCTGCTAAAAGGACCATTAGATTTTGACTCTTTGTCACCGGTGCAAACAATGAAAATAGCCTCATTTGCAAATGAGAAAGTCAAAGAGAAGCTGCTGAAATCTCACATGGAAGACTGTGAGCTTATGGAGGTAGCATCTGGAGTGCTAGAAAAGATTATGCCATCCTTTCAAAAGGATCCCACAGCCTCCTCTTCCGGTAATCTCAAAACCTTAGTCAGCAGTGTTAGTACACATTTTGAATCTCTAGAAAAATCTGCTGAAGAAAAGGTCCGGAAGGAATTTTTCGATAAAAGACTTTCAGAAGTATTAGAATTAATCTCTAAAGATAGGAGAATTGTGAGTATTGGAATAAAGAGCTTAGAAAATGCTCTTAAGGATGGCGGTGACATTTACAAATTTTGTATATCCTGGTCAAAGGAAACAGCAGCAATTGATAAGAAAATAAAAGAGGAACAGGACAAGCTACAAAGTTTATCTCAAAGTTTTGATCCTCTCTCTTCCTCCATAATAAATCAAGAATGTCAGACTATTGCAGTCTTGAATGAAATAAAGAATCTTGAGAAGGAAAGGAAGAATATCACTAACCAGATGGGAGAACTTAGAAGGATTATAATTCCTAAGTTGGAAACTATGCATGAGGCCATCAGTGATGCTCAGACCACCACCCAAACAAATGATCCGACAGATCTCAAGCGGGCAGAAGCTTTTGCATTTTTGTTGAGTGGTCACATTTCAATTTTGGATAGAATGAAGCAAAGTTGGGCTACAGAAATGATCCAATTGCAGACATCCTTTGTAGACATTCTTCAGTATATGTGAGTATGTAAATATGCGGCTATGTATAGAAATTTTTTGAAAATTTTGGTGTACGGACCCTACCCTTTGCCATTGATATCAAAGGGGGAGTGAGGAGCAGTGAAAAATGAGGAATCCAACTAAGGGGGAGTTCCGAAAATTGTATATAAAGATAGAGCATCAGCCAAGGGGGAGCATAGTGTAAACACTTAGTCATTTTTCACTAAGTGTTGCCATCAATGCCAAAGGGGGAGATTGTTGGCAAGAGACACTATATGGATTCATGGTTGTTGTCATTGATGGCAACAAAGGTCATCCCACATATCCGCAAGTCATGGTGTGTCCCTACCGGAAGTCAGAATAAAGATTGTTGTGGTCCGGTGAACAAGAACAGAGCATGTGGCAAGGTCTGACAGATTGGTCCGGATCTCTCAGAGGAAGTATCTTGGTGCAGTGCGGATTTAGGGAAGTCAAGAGGACTACCTTGAGTGGTATATTCCAAGGATTTAGCCTCCGGTGACGGACAAGGAAAAAGATATGAATAGTTGAGTACCGGATTCCTGAGAGACAGTGAAAACAGAGGAAGAACTGACTGACATAGTATCAGACTACTTTCCGGATGTGTTACTGTTGATGATAAAGGTTGTGAAGGCATGAATCATGTTTGGCCGACATGATTAATGATATCTACAAGTATATGCTTGATCTGCATTGCTTGGTGAGCAAGGATTCAACCGACAGAACAGAGTTTGTAAGAAACTAGACTGTTCCGGATGCCGACTAGAAAGGTGATGAAATTACTTGTGCGGATATATATAGGGGATGGATTTAGTTGTGAAGTGTGAAAATGTATGAAGATATATGCGAATAAGTATAGAACAGAGCAGAAGTAGCAAGAAAGATCCGGTATGTGAAAGGATAGCAGAATAAAGAACAGAGGAAAGATGAAGTGCAGCAGATTAGTGTACTGAGCCTAACCGGAACTGAACTCCAGCATATGCAGATGCTTCCAATCAGTTCAAGACTGTGATTCTTATCACTTTGTAGACAGTGTGTCTTCTTGTAGGCAGTGGACCTCTTGTGAGCAGTGTGCTCGGGCAGTGAGCCCTAATTGGCAAGTGCCATTTTGTAATTTCCTATTCTTCTAACAGAGAATAATTTTTGGGTTAATCACCCCGTGGTTTTCTCCCTTAACAGGGTTTCCACGTCAAAAATACTGTGTCATGTGTTTCTTATTTCATGGTAATGTTTTTGTGTTTGATTCAATGCTGCATCAATTAATAAGAAAGTTCAAAAAGGGAAATAATTAGGATAACTGATTCACCCCCCCTCTCAGTTATCAACACTAACAATGAACCTAGATCCTACAGGGAAGCTATTTCTGCAGATGATAGTGAGTCTTGGTAGCTAGCCATGCAGGAGCAGATGATGCCTTTAGACTCTTGTAACACCTGGGATTTTGTTCATTTGGCCAAAGGAAGAAAGGCCATAGGATGTAAGTGGGTCTTCAAGAATAAGTTTGGAGTAGATGAGTCATTGGAGAAGTACAAGGCTAGACTGGTAGCCAAGGGCTACTCCTAGAGAGAGGGAGTTGATTTTGGTGAGATATTCTCTCCTGTTGCTAAATTGACTTCTATTAGATTTCTCTTATCCATTGCTGCAGCTTATGATTGGGAGATTGACTAAATGGATGTTAAGACTACATTCTTGCATGGAGATCTTGAAGAAGAAATTTATGTGCAACAACCTATAGGTTTTGAGGTAAAAGGAAAAGAACATTGGGTTTGCAGGTTAAAGAGGTCTCTTTATGGTCTAAAATAGTCCCCTAGAATGTGGTATCAAAGGTTTGATTCATTTGTTTTGAAATTGGGTTTTGTTAGAAGTGAGGAGGATCATTGTGTTTACATTCATTGTATTGATGATTCTATACTAGTTATTGCTTTGTATGTTGATGACATGTTATTTTTCAGCAATACTAAGGGTATGGTCAGTGAGCTTAAAGCACAACTTTCAGGTGCATTTGAGATGAAGGATCTTGGTGCTGCAAGTTATATTTTGGGAATGGAGATCAGGAGGGACAGAGTTAACAGAAAGCTTTCGTTGTCACAAAGTAAGTATGTGAATACTATTGTGCAAAGGTTTAGTTTGTGGGACTGTAACCCAGTTAGAGTTCCTTTACCCATTGGTACTAATTTTTCATTAGATATGTGTCCAAAGACTGAGGATGATCTTGAGGATATGTCTAATGTGCCCTATACTAGTGCTGTAGGGAGTTTGATGTATGAAATGGTTTGCACTAGACTAGATATTGCCCAAGCAGTGGGAGTTTTGAGTAGATTTATGTCTAACCCTGGTAGATAGCATTGGAACTATGTGAAGAGGGTATTTAAATATCTTGCAGGTACTCCTGATGATTGTTTGGTTTATTTTGGTACTGATAGTGCTAATAAATCTTTGGACATATAGGGTTTTGTTGATGCAGATTGGGCAGGTGACTTGGATAGTCGAAGGTCCACTAGTGGTTGTGTTTACTCTATTTGGAGGAGCAGTGAATTGGATGAGTAAGAGGCAGCCCACAGTTGCTTTGTCCACCACAGAAGCAGAATATATGGCTTCAAATCATGTCTCTAAGAAGGCAGTTTGGTTGAGGAGATTGTGTACATGTATTGGTTTTGATTGCAGGATCATTTAGATTGGTTGTGATAGCCAGAGTGCTATATGTTTGGCTAAAAATCCTATGTATCATGCTCAGACTAAGCATGTTGATGTTTCGTATCACTTTGTTTAAGAGTTGGTTGCAAATGGAGAGATTGAGCTGAAGAAGATATACACTTAGGAGAATGTTGCAGATTCATTGACCAAACTTGTGAGCACAGAAAAGTTCATGTGGTGAAGAGAGGCCATGGGCCTTGTTTCTAGTGCCTGATCATTTCATTTGATTTCCTATGGGTTGATTTACAATGTATAATGTCAAGTAGGAGAATGTTGGAATAAGGTACCATTAACCTTGTAAATTCCAATATTGTATTTTATTTCATTTATTATTTGTTATTTGTAATTACCTATAAGGGAATGAGGTAGTCTCATTGACAGTTGTAATTTTGGAGTTACCGGCGGCAGTTACGGAGTGAATTTTACTATTGGAAAATGTAAAAACTCATGGTAAATGAGGATGGACATGCTCCCTTGAGGAATATACTATTTTTGGCATGTATGACAACTATCATAATGTTTGGTGAGTGAATCTATGACAGCTGCAAGCTGTCATAAGATTCTAAGATTCTATGACGCATATGACGGATATGTTAGTTGTATATTTTCTATATTTAGCTCAAGGTTCCTATCTTGGAAAGATACTCTTTTATGGAATCTATGACAGTTATGACATGCCATAAGATGCTGTAAGAGGCCAGATTTAGTCTTGGGCCCTCAACCTTTGCATGGCTATTTTTGGACAAGTGTAAGATGCTTGTAAGATGGTAATTAATGTTTACAGGTTGGAGAATCTTAGGAGAGAGAAGGCGAATGCCTAAGATGAGTTAGAAAATGTTTCTATAAGTATTTTCTATGTATTAGTTGCTGCAATATAGATTTTAGGTACTCAGGTGCTGCTGGAATGCTGTCAGATTGAAGACTGGTGGAGAGTTGAAGTGTTGTTGTATTGTAAATTATTTTCAAATTAATACAAACATTGGGCCTCTTTCCTGTGTGGAGTTTTTTAGCCGAAAGGGTTTTCTCCACATTAAACATTGTGTTATGTGTTCATATTTCTGATTTTGTATTTCTGTGAAGCATAGTTTTTTCTGTGTTACAATCTCCATTAATAACACACAGTATCAGATTTCTTGTATCAGATTTCCATTGAAGTAGTTTTGCTTTCATTTCTAACAAATAGAACCTAAGAGCTAAACCTTAAGAGGGAAAAGCCCCCAAGGTGACATTTTCTGACATAACACATAGATGAGTGCACTCCCTCCTTTACCCTTTCAAGTCTGTCATAAATTTCCTTACACTTTACCTGGGCTACAAATTCCCTGAATTCTCTTGTTTGCATAAAGGATTCATCACTTATGAATTCTCTACATGCCATTATCTTGACATCATTATCAACTTTAGCAATTTCTTCATTATAAGTGGTGTCAACCATTCTATCAGGGGGAATGAAAAAATTAATTGCATCATCTATGTGAGGAGAAGGGAAATTCCTCTGCACACCTTCCTCATCTGGAACATGTCTTGTAGGCTATTCCTCCATAGCAATCCCAACTTTAGTATCAATTGAATAATCAACCAGAGGCTTAATTATTTCCTCCTCTTCAACATCCACTTGGTGACCTAGAGAACCATGGACACAAGACATAGCAAGTTTGATCCCAATTGTAGCTGAACATTCTTCTTCTCTCATTCTTTCTGACTCTATAGTCCTATTTACTTCATCTATGAATAATCCCTTTTCATGGTCCTCCAGTGTCCTCATAGCCTTCTGAAAAAGACTAGGGATATTGATATAAGGACTATCATACCTCAAATTTTTCTTGATCACATTCATCTCAACTTCATTCACATAATGCCAAGAATCCTTTCTTTTCTCAATTTCTCTACGTGACATTAGATTCCTGATGATATCATCTGAATATAGGAATTGATGGGAAAAACCAGACTAGCCTACATGTTTCCTTGCATCATCGATGAACCCCTCAGGATCACATCTCCTTACTTTCTTAATGTCCATCCTATATTATCTCAACATCCCTGCAAAGTTATAAATACCTCCTTAGAGGTGATCCTGAAATAGGAGAAAGCAAGTTGTCCTGAGATGAATGATCCCTTCTTAGCACTTCTGAAGTGCTCTTTGTCCATAGAATCTAGCTGCCACATGATTTCCATAAATGCAATTCTGTCAGACACAAAGATAGGAAGACAATGGGGTGGAAGACATACACTCTGAAGACAAGGCATGTGTTGAAAAAGTAGCAATCTCCCCAATTATGTTCAATCATAGTATCAATCCATAAATCCTTAGGCCTTATAATTTCCATAAGAGATCTAGAAACTCTCTCCATAGGTTTCAACCCCAAGTTTTCCAAGACAGAAAATACCAATTTATTGCTAAAAGAAAGATAATTTGGTTTGGAATAGTGCTGATCCCAAACGTGAGTCCACAATTGCACTAGTAAATCATTGCCATCCTTTTCCTTAGTGGTGAGATCAAAAAATTTGGACCAAGTCCTCAGTCCACTATGCAACAACATAGGCATGAATAGTGAATAATGCTTAAAAACTAGAGGGGCCTTAGGATCTTTCAACTTGGTCAATTCATCATGAATTCTATCAGCAACATATGAAGCAAAGTCAAAACCCACACACAGCTCCCTATTCTGAATGTCAATAGCCATGACCATCAAAGGGATGGGCATATTCAAGTAAAATTTCCTACCTAAAACTTGACACAAGGCATAGTAGGTATTCTTAAAATAGTCTTCAAATTCATCACAACTAAAGAGCTTAGATTCCTTTTCAACAAATTTCTATCCTTTCTTGCCTAAGTATCTTCTTCTATGCCAGGGAAGTGTGTGATTTCTATAGGCATACTTGTTCTTGTCATATTCTTGCTTCAATGCACCAAAATTAATGGCAACTATAGTAGAAGGGTCTAATTTAGAAGTTTCTATAACCTTAGGTCTGCTTATCTCCATTCTATGAAATCCCTCCACACTTCTTATAGCTTTGGTCTCTGGATCATAACATTTGGTGATTTCCTTTATCAGGCTGACATCTACAAATACATTAGGCATGATCAATTTTCCTAGATCATCTCTCCATAGATTGTTGATAGGCTTAGGGTATTTAGACCTTTTGTAAGCATAGTGGAACAAATCCCATCTAGTTTGGGGCACAATGATAGCTCCAATTTCTCAGGCAAAATCTTGAAGATGATCAGACAAAATGCCTTCACCAGTGGCCCTCTTCCCAACAACTATAGCCCTGGGGAACAATCTCATGAGATCATCCTCCATGAATATAGTGTAATCCTATGTTATCCCTTTGGCTCTTGGTTTTTTATCTTTAATTTCAGGCTCCACTACATCAGTTTGCATTTTTTCTCTCTTGGCCTTAGGTTTGCTTGCTGACAAATTACTGGTTCGACTCATTTTGCTAATTTGAACTCAAACTAGGGTTCTTTAAAATAAAGCACCAAATACTAGACAACCATTTCACAACTAATACAATTTCTCCAAGAAAAAATGACATTTTCAATAGACTTGGATAGTACAAATTTCATATGATGTTTTCTTTTAGACTAGGGTTTATAGATTTAACACAATCATATAAACTCTCTTCAAATTTTAGACCTTGGAAATTCACAGGGGATAGCTGAGAACCTACTTACCTAGATTAGACTGTCCTAGACTCAAATCTCCATACTTCGATTTTCTTTAGCTCAGGCACTTGAAAGAATGCACATGCAAAATGATGAGAAGGGGCCAAAAATTCAATTCTACGTGGCTTTGAAGATATCAAAACACCATTAATGATTGAATGATAGTTCATGTGATCGAAATAGGAGTGGTAGGCAAATAGTCATTCTAGATTTGAATCAGGATCATTGATGGAGAATGCTCTGAGATACAATGGATGGCTATTGCAACAAATGCATATGTCGCTCCTTTGGTTTGTAACCTCACCACATTGATTACAACATGAAAGGTTCTAGTGATGTACTTAGCTTCATAATTTCCTTTACCACCAACTGAACATAGGGACCATCACACATCACACATCCTTAACACTATTTCTTTGAGCAACTTGCAACATAAGGAGACCAAGCAATGAGCACAGGCAAGGACACATGGTAGGGATTTAAACTATTAGCACATATTTCCACTAGCTTCATTCTTTGGGCATATCAAACCGCGATGTGAACAATACATGCAATGCAGCATAGAAGAGACACCCATAGGTAGGTACATCGCATATTGCACTTCCTCAATGAGATGTCGAGGTCACAAATGTGATGCAAAAGGCAAACATGACAAGTAATTTAAGTTATAACATTAGTGAATGTGCATAAAAGATGTTTCAAGGAACAAGGCCGCACTAGGCACATGACAAAAAGGGGGTTATGAAACACGATCCTATATCAGATCTAGGATAAAACTTCAAATTATTTCATAGGGCCAAACACTTAACAATTTTCTTTTTAAACACAAGTTTTGGACAAAGTCACTTAGTAAATGTAACTAACAGCAGGCTCAATAATCAAGTTCAAGGGCTTTTGATAGTTCACAAATTTTGATAAACCCTTAAAATTGCTTCTAAGAAACCTAACCCACCTAGACCATACCAGGGATCACAGCAAAGGAGAAGACATCCCAAACCATAGAATTTTACAAGTCCCACCAAGAGGTATGTGAATACCTTAATGTCTATGTATTTTGGAAGTTGGTCAGCTAATGAGCCAACATGTAAGCTATATGCTCTATGAAATTAAACTTATACTCCTACATCCATGAGACTGTCTTCAGATGAAAAATATCCCCAAGCTACCAATCATGTACATTTGCATCCTCATCTTGCCCAAAAATGAATGCCAGCATTGAACAGGCATCTTGTACATCTGAAGTTAATTAATATAGAGGAAGGGGAAGAGAAGGTAACTCAGTATTGTTCTCATCAAGATGTAGCTCCCTATTCAAGAAGCCCTACTTCTTTTGCACTTGATGCCAAATCTTTTGTAATTAAGCCAAATCATATAAATTGGTAGATGGGTCATGCAACAAACCAAGCATGTCATGAATAGCTTGTGCATGAATGATGACCTAGATGTTTTTTCCATGGATAATGTCAGTTTTGGAGTCAAAGTTAATTGCACACAATTGGACCAATTCTGGATATGAATGGATAAGAGGAACCATGTACTAGGCCAAACTAGAGCTCTAGATTCTCATGCCAAAAGACTCTGACTTGCCCTACTTTGCCTAAATAATTAGTCTTGCATGTGCCCCTTCCCTTAGAGTCTTTGGATTCTTGGAAATCCTAGGGTCAAAAATCTCATCTGCATAATCAACAACTTGAGAGGAGTCTATAGCCTTACCTTTATTCAACTCTTTTGTTCTTGGGAGCTTGACCCTAGGTTGTGCCTCGGCTACAACGTATGGCCTACTATTATTCCATTTGTTGGGCAATTTGAATAGTCCAAGTCCCTTTTGGTCACCACCTTTCAAAGATTGTCCTTCCTCTACGATTCCTACTCCAACTCAAAAATGACTGTGATTCCTACTATCTTCACCACACTCTTGCTTAGGAATTCTATAATGCCTTAGACTCTTGAGGAAAATACTGATATCAGTACTACAAAAATGAGGAGTCAATACTCTCTTTTAAATCCTTCCATTCCAATGGCAAGAGTTATTATAACTCTTTAATGAGTCTGTCGTTTCATATTTAATGACCCTAAAAGTACATCCCTCAAGAGAGGCTAACCAGATCCTCCTTTGATTTATAATCATAATTCAAAAATCTTGTAACAACCTATCATTAATATTTCACTTTTCAAAATCATTCACTAACTTTTCTAGATTTTTGAGTCTTATCAATGGTCTTGATAAAAGAGATACTTAGGAGATTATCAGAGGCTTTAGTTGTAGACACGTGTTCAAAGAACACTTATTAAAAGAGGTCAGAAATCAACTTCAAAGAAAAACAAAACAGAAGGGAAAATATAGTAACTATAATATAGGAGGTAGGATCAGATTCTATGTAAAGTATTTCAAGAAGATCTCATTGACATGAATCTCCATTGATTCTCCCTCTATTGTCTCTAATTCATAAGCATTGCATTACTTACAATTAGTCATCTTAAAGGGTCATGTCCATAATGAATCAAAATTTCCATGGAATTCTGGCTTTGAGGCTCTTTCATCTCATTTTAAGACCCAACTACCAACCTCAAACTCTGGTTCAAAAGTCTTGATTGAACCAACTTTTACTAGTCTATTGACGGTTCATCAAGGACTCATGTGCCAAGTCCCTTTTCTCTTGAAGTTCCAATAATTCTACAAGCCTCACTTGCATTAGACCATCTTCTTCGATCCCAATCTATTTAATTAGTTTTAGAGCCAAAATCTCTATTGAAAGAGGCATTACTCCACTTTTTCCATATACTAATTCATAAGGAGAGACTTTGACCACCTACTTTGGTGTGATTCTGTTAGCCCATAAGGCTGCCTTCAAATATTTATGTCACTCTTTTTTGATGCTCTATTCCCATTATTTTTATGAGTCTGATCAAGTTCTTATTTATTGACTCAGCAAGGTCATTTCCTTGTGGATAATAATTTGATGAGGTCTTCAAATAAATACCATTTCTTAAAGAAAACTTAGATATCATTGATCCTAAAAATGCCTTAGCATTATCAGATATAATAATATGAGGAGGCCCAAACCTGGTATTTATTTCTTCAAGGAACTGCAAAATTACATTCTTAGTGGCTTCTTTTAATGGAACCACTTCACTCCATCTAGTGACATTATTTGTTGCAATGAGGATCCACTTGTGTCCTAAATTTGAAACTAGATTAATCATCCCTATAAAATCCAGACCCCACTAGGCAAAAGGCTCTTCTATAGCTATAGGACTTAAGGGTAAGTTTGCATTCCTTCTTTTTCCAATGTAAAATTGGCATGATTGGCACCCCTTGACCATTTTATGGCAATCAGAAAGCATTGAGGGCCAAGATTATCCTGTTTGGATAACCTTGATGGCTATGGTTCTTGTAGAAAAGTGTCCACTAGATGTCCCATAATCCAATTTATGTAATATTCTATGAGCCTCATCCTTTTCCACACACCTGAGTAGGATCCCATCAAAATTCCTTCTAAAAATAATATGATTTATCTGGATAAAATTGGACCCTTTTTGCCTGTAGTATCTTTTCTTTTTAGGAGAAAGTAGACTAGGGAATTGACCAGTCTCCATGAAATGTATCCTATCATAAACCCAAGAGTCTAACTCACCCTCCTGCACTTTCAATATAGTTTCATCCTCATTTTCTTCCTCTTCTGGAGCCTCTAAATCTTGAGAAATGTATTGACAAAGGGCCCTTCCTTTTATCAATTTGGTTGGATTGACCTCCACATTATACTCTAGAATCTTGGTTATCCACTTGGCTCTCTTTTCAGTGATTTCTCCTTCCATAATGTATCACAATCTTATTTCATTTTACTAAGTGCCTAAACTTCTTTAATCCTTTCACTGTGGCATATGCTTGCTTTTCAACAAAATTGTACCTGGACTTGTACTCTCGCAGTGTTCTGGAAAAGAAAGAAATAGGATCTTGTTGATGGTGATGTTAGTCACAAACAAACATGAAATAAAAGTTACACAACAACCCTTATTTATCTTGAAAGATACGATGAATTCAAAGAATTCATGATCCCAAATCTCTGTTGATTGGTTCATAATCTATCAACGTTACTCAGTGGTTGATGTGTGTTGTTTTCCATTCAGGGGCCTTACGTTCTCCAATAATTTCTATCTCTACACTATGAACTTACTCAAATAATGTGCCTACAGGTTGATATTTGCATGATTTCTACCATTATTTGCAAGTCTTTCCATGATATTTTCAATACTACATGCATTTTTTAGCTCAAATATGCTAATGATATTCAGTTATCTATGGGATGTCAGTATATTTCTCTGTGCTGCTTATTATTTATCTATGTATTGCAATTATGGAAGTGATTTCAATGAAATTAAGAAAAAGAAAATAACAAAAATAGGGTTTAAAGAGTTAGATTCCCAAAATTACTTGACTGAGATCACTGATCCACATACATATTCTAATATAGCAATGAAGAGAAGAAAACTAGAATCATACTTCACTAGGACAGTCCACAAATCCACATGATCCAATGTAAATCTTCAAAGGAAAAGTTGACAACAACATGTAATAAAATGAAAGCGCTTCTATTGAACACAACATTCACTAATACATATCTAGAAATCAACTTGAAGATTACGTAAAGTTTACAATAAGGATGTAATCTAAAGCTTCATCTCCATTCAGTATGCTTTAAAACAAGTATATTTATAATGATCTGAAGAAAGAACCTTGACATTTCAACAGTTCAGTCCTTATTGTCTCAGTAATCTGATCTCTTACATGGAATTGTTACAGGTCATATTTAGAATGATTCACCTCCCCCTTTTTATAGAAAAGGGGCTCAATATATAGCTCTAATTTATCCCCAATACAATGCCAAAAAAACCCTAGTTAATCAACGGTCCATCCTTCCAGCCACAACATCAATCGGTGGAAAGCAAATCCCGCTGTAGTTAGGGTAAAATTGTAAATCAGGGCAAATGAATAAACAACAATGATAAAAAACCCTAGCAATACACAATGAAGCACAAGACAACATGAAAATCAAAATAACAAATAAAAATACAATCCGATCTCCACGCTATGCTCGATTTATCTCCATTGCTCTTCTCCACCTAACATGAGCATGCAAGATTTTAAAGGATTATTGTTGGAGGAATGTTGGGTGCTCACTTCTGGAGCATAACATTAAGATGAAGATGACATGAGGATGATAGTTGAAGGATGCAAAGGCTCTAATGATATTTCAACAGCATGTGGATACTTGAGGATCAATGCATGCTAATGGCTTATGAGGGGGTTGATTTATAGGAAAGGCTTAATTCAAATGGATGGCTAGGATCAATTAGGGCTTTAGATGAAATGGATGGATAGGATTAAGTTAGGTTTCCTTGCACATCAAGAAATTGTAGTCATGTGACATGTGGCAAGGGAAGATAAGGCTTAGGTGTGCTTGTGTAGATAAATACTAAAATTAGGTCCCATTAGTTGTGCATGTGAAAGATAAAAGTTGTAACACATGATTGACTGGACAAGTGTTGGAATGTGATAAAAGATGAGGGCTTAATTCAAATAAAATATTTGAATTAGTTGTGATATGAGTTGGATATTAATTAAATAAATAAAATTTATTTAATTAATTGAGAAGTTGAATAGGATGAGATAAGATATGATGTGGAAATTAATTAAATAAATAAAATTTATTTAATTAATTGGGATGAGGATAGGATATGATTGGGATATGATGTGGAATTAATTAAATAAATAAAATTTATTTAATTAATTGGCTAAGTAGGATGAGGATGGGATTAAATGGGATTTTAATTAAATAAATAAAATTTATTTAATTAATTGGCTTAATGGGATAAGTGGGATTAACAGTAGGATTTAGGACAAAATGCTACATGATGTCTAGGATAATATTTTTGACAAGGTGTTACTAGATATGGACAAAGTTGGGACAAATTTGGGTGTCTACATTTTGCCCCTCTTTGAGATGATGTTTGAGATGATGAGCTTTGTGTCGAGTAACATCATTTAAAAAATGTTAAGGTATGGATAATTGATAGGGATGCTGATGATGATGTAAGGATAGGTTGGTGATGCCCACTCGAGAGGATAGGTGGGTTGGACAAACACGAGTATGCTCTCGAAAGAAATGGCTTGGCTACAAAAGAAAGATAAGGGGATAGATAGAAGAAATGATGGTGCGTTATGCTGCAATGAAAGTGAGCAACCATGATGTTTGATATAACACTAGACGTTATGCACCAAGGTATAAGGAACAGGGTGATGATGTGTCTTGTGCCCCAGCGTAATACAACCTTGTCTAGCGTATGAGGAAGAAAACTTAGAGCATTAAAGTCCTAATGCACAAAAGGTATGATATGACCTTAGATGCAAAGAATAATGCAAAAAACTATTCCAACATACACAAGATATGAATATTAGCTGGAATGATACTGATTTGATATAAATGCAAGATAAAATGATAACACACACAAGCAAGCAAGCAAGCATGCACAAATGATTCAAAAACAAACAAGGTATTGCCCCTATCAAGCTGTAAACCAATGATTAATTGTTGGATTGTTTTGTTGTTGAGAGTATTTTCATAGTAGGGAAAGCTATATCCCTAGATCAACACAAGGTTGTTTGCTAAGTTGGTTGGCTAATTGGCTGAGTGATTTGGCTTACAACAAGGCTAGGATCAAGACCATTGATTGTGATTGGATAACTTGGCTTGATGGATTAACTTGATTGGTATGGATTAAGGATGGGCTTGCATTTGGATCATTGCTTGGAATGATTTTGAGGATGATGAAATGATGAATGAAGATTGATTTGATGAAATGTTGATGATTTGTGGTGAATTGAGCTACTTTTGATTTGCTGAAGTGATTGGATTTGTTTTGATGGTTGGCTTGATGTGCTGTGGTTATGATGTTTGCTATTGTTGGGTTGATTGTTTTGATGATTGGATTGTTTTGAATGATGATAATGATGGTGTGATGATTAGAGTGTCGATTCAATCTAAGCATAAGCAAGCGTTCTCAGTATGCTCAAAGGATGTAAAACAAACAAGGTATTGCCCTTGTCAAGTCATAAACCAATGATTGATTATTTAAGTGATGATGATAGCTAGTGTTGTCATTGTGGGGAAAGCTATATCCCTAGATCAACACAAGAATGTTGTGGGAACGATATATCCCATTGATAATGATTGATGATTGTTTGATTTGGTTCATGACAAGATTAAGATCAAAACTTGTTGATTTGATTGGATAATGTTCCTTGATTGATTAGCTTGCTTGATATGGATTAGTGTGACTTGGATTTAAGATCATTGCTTAGATTGATTTGATTGATATGATTGGAATAAGCGATTGATTGAAATGGATGAATGAATGTTATTGATAGGAAGAATCAATGATGATGATGATTTGATTTTGATTGAATGTTGATGGAGTGGATTGTTTTGGATGATGATGATTGGTTTTATTGCTTGGATTTTTTCATTGGATATTTGATTTTTTTTGGATTTTTGAAATATTTTGGATGTCAATGGATTTACAATTTGGGTAGCCTTTGTGCTTGATACCAATGACAAGGGAAAACCAATTCTAGGTGCAAGGAGGGATGAATGGGATTGGATGGATAAAAGGATGGATGATAGTAGATAAGATGAAAGGCTGATGATAGTTGGATGGGATGGAAGGTTCATGAGAGTTGGATGGATAGATAAGAGGATAGGCCATAAAAGGGAAAGCTCATGATAAATGGATAGGTAGGCTATAGTGAAAAACTCATGATAAACAGATAGGGATAAGCTATAAGACGGATAGCTCATGATACAGATACACCATAGTGGATGGATCATAAGGGAGCTAGGATGTGATATCCAAAGACTATGTTGCATAGGAAGAACTTGCCCCATTATAGGTGGTAATGCATATGATTTTTTGCATGACACATGATGGATTTTACATGGCGCTTATGATGATGGGATGACATGATGGATTGCTTTAAATGGGATGGAAAATTGTCAATGGATAGGACTTGGTTTGGAAAGAAGGTATGTCAAGAAATATCCAAACATGTTTCAACATTTTACCCCTATGTCTTTATCAAGATCAAAAGGTGAAAGGATGGGTAAATGGGTTCAATAGGATAGGCATATTTATGTAATAGCTAAGGATGGTAGGATGACAAGATAGGATAAGATAGGATGGAAAATGATATAATGGGATAGATAGTTTAGAAATGGATAGGTTGGATGAGACAATGTGCCCCCAAGTGTAAGTGACATAGAATATCAACCTACACATGACACCTATTTGCCAGGTTTTCATCATGGTACTTATCCAAGGCGCCTGTTTACCAAGTTTTCACCGTTGGACGAAGGGATTTCTCTTTACTATTTTAATTTTTCTTTTTTCTTTTTTTCTTTTTTGCTTTTAGATGGGTTGACAATTACACATGGCACCTGTTTGCTAGGTTTTCACCATGGTAATGGATAGGAGGGACTCAAGTGGCTAGTGCTATGGGAGGTGATATTGTCCCATTAGAGATGGATGATGTCTTCGCATGGACCATGTCATTATGCTCATAGATGTTGATAAGGGATTGCATGGATGGGAGATGGAGTAGGTAGATAGTGGATGATGAAATGGATTATGAAAGGTTCATGCAAGGATAGATGGATGGGGATAGTGGACTATGATGTGGATTATGTAGGCTTATGCAAAAGCATGGACCATAGGAAGGTGATTAAGGAGATATGTAGGATAATGGATGAAGGATGGGGAGATGGAGGCATGTGGGAATGTTTTAGAATGGAAGGGAACCATGACCAATGGTTGCACACACTGTGATAAACATTGAAGCTTTTGGTTGGATGACGGTGTAGGAAGCAATGGGGTTGTTTGCTTGGGAGATGGTTGATGAAGTGATTGAGGAACCCACATAGATTTAGTATGTTTAGTGCTTTTGCTTTGCTTGTGGGATTTTTGAAGGGAATGGAAGTTTTGAATGGAAGTAGGCTTTTGGATGGAGATAGGTGATTGAGATTCTTAAGATGTGGATGAGGATGCCTCATTCGCTTTGCTAGCTTTTGTCTTAGGAACCCAAACCATTTTGCTTTTGGGCTTTGCATTTGGAGGTAAGGGTTTAGATAGCTGTTTAGATGAACTTTGCTTTGATTTTGATTCTTTATGTCCTAAGGTATTAGGATTTTTAGGACTTTTAGTAGGATTTTTGGCTTTATTGATAAAGGCATCCAAATTTTTGCTTTTGAATCCCATGGGGTGGGTGGAGTGGATGGAAGGTGTATGGTCACATGCTTTTGACATTTATAGGATGATGGAGTTGGAATGACAACATATGTTTTGGTTAGATGATGGGGGGTGCGATGGAAAGTGGTAGATTTAGGATGCATGAAGGGATTACCAACATCTTGGCCTTGTTTACCTTGGGGTGTTTATCTAAGGCCATATGAGCATGGAGGAATCTTGACATGGTTTGGCTCCAAAATACCTTGTTTATAAAGACATAGGCCTTTACCTTTGTAGTTCATGTTTTGGAGGATGTGATTGACTATGGGACTAGATGTGTTTTGGGAACTAGACTTGAGTTCTTTATTGGATGGAGAAGATGAAATGGAGGACAATGGTTGTTGTTGTCCTAAGGAAGAACATTCATAGAGGAAGGTGGTAAGACTACTAGGACATGATGGTGGACTTGAAATGGGATCGATGGTAGATGTGGAGGGAGGATCATTAGCATTGTGTTCACTAAGATCCAAGTTATTTGTTTGATCTTCTATGCTTATGTGTTCTTGAGAGGCACATGTCTCATTATGACAAGTGGATGTTGGCTTATTATGGATAGGGCTAGATGGAGGATGGATAAGAGCAATTTGGATATCTTGCTCATGGATAGATCTAGGATTATGGATAGGATCAATGTGCTCATGGATAGCTTCGTCATAGGTATCATCTTGATCATAAAGAAGGTAAATGTTATGGATGGGTTGCATGAAAGTGTATTGATCTTGAGTTGGACTAGGGCTTAATGTTTCCACATGCTTAGGATGAAATTCTTGACATACCTCGTGACTTTGAATAAAAGTGGAAGGTTCTTGAGTGGACTTGATAGACTCTTGAGGGTTATCGACATGAGGGCATGATGGCTCTTGACTTAGGCTTGTGGTTGGAGACCCTTGAATAGACTTGTTGGCTTGTAGGTCACATGATGGGCTTGAAGGGCTAAGTATGTTAATGGAAGGCTCATGGATAGGCTCAAGGATAGGTGGACCACATGATGGGGTTATAGGATTGGACATGACCGTTGGAAGTTCATTGGTAGGCTCATGAATAGATGTTTGACATGGAGGTAGTTTATTCCTAGCTAGTAGCCAATGGATCACATCCTTCTCAAGGGTATGAGTGGATGGGCAATATAATGGATGGATGATAATAGTAGATGGTGTTGTAGGCTTAGGATGAGGATTAGGTTGGGGGCTAATTGGATTGGGTGGATTAGGATTTGGATTGGATGAGGGTGACACATGGGATTTGAATGATGTGGCATGATTTCTTATTGTATGTCGATACACCTTGTAAACAATTGAGAAAAACATGGGGCATGTATTTGTATCATGGCCTTTGGTCCTATGGTATGCACAATAATCATGTTCATCATATGGACTTTCTTCACATGGTTTGACTTCGGGAAGTTCAATGAGTTTTGCTTCAAGCATCCTTTGTAAAACTCTCTCAGCCATATCCTTTGGTGAAGGATTAGAATGACATGGTGATGAAGGTGATGGAGGGCTTGGTGGTTTAGAAGGTAGAGGAACCAATGGACTAGGAGTGGGATCACATGGTAGTGTTGGGATAGGACTTGTTGGCTCATGTCTTGGCATGTGATTGAATGGTGGTGGCCACTCTAGATTGGTATCTCCCTTGTCAAAAGTAATTAAGTCTTGTTGCATTAGGCTCACTTGGTTTATGTACAAAGGTCTACTTGGAGCTGCATGTGCTTCTTGTTGCAAAGGTGGATTTAGGCTCACTTATGCTCATTGAGGAGGCCATTGATAGTCTTGGTAGCTAGGTGTAATGGTAGGATATGTGGACAAAAGATCTTGAGGTGGACTCAAAGTTGAGGGCATTTGATCTTGTTGCCAAGGTCGACTTGTGCTCACTTGTTGTATGAAAGTGGGTGGATATGTTGATGTGGCATA
Organism: Cunninghamia lanceolata; assembly: GCA_027924645.1. Lineage (NCBI taxonomy): Eukaryota > Viridiplantae > Streptophyta > Pinopsida > Cupressales > Cupressaceae > Cunninghamia > Cunninghamia lanceolata. The sequence goes on along the minus strand of BSBN01000165.1, from coordinate 1,705,439 downwards.
GGTTGATATGGAATTGTCATGATAGGTGGATGGATTAGGTTGGTGTGAAGTTGAGGTGGGTGACATGTAGGATTGTGGTTGAAGTTGTTGGAAGTTGTGATAGTGTTGTGGTGGAGGGATTGTATAGGATAATGGTTGTTGTGATATGGGTTGATATGGATAAGGATTGTGATAGGTTGATGAAGGGTGGATATGACATGTGGATGGATTAGGTTGATATGAAATGGGATAAGTTGATGTGGAATTGGTTTGACATGTGGATGGATTAGATTGGTATGTATTGGGATAAGTTGATGTGGAATTGATTTGATGTGTGGATGGATTGGATTGGTATGTATTGGGATAAGTTGATGTGGAATTGATTTGATGTGTGGATGGATTGAGTTTTGAACTTGTTTCATCCTCATAAGTAAAGAGATGGCCTCCTCGAAGTATAAACTTGGTCTTAAGAGGAGAGGCTCCTTTGACTGTGATCTTTGGTATTGGATTGTCTTCATGACTTGGATTAGGAGGATAGCCACCTTTAATTGTGACTGGTTTCTTCTCATGATTTGGATTAGGAAGATAACCACCTTTCATTGTGATTGGTTTCTTCTCATGATTTGGGTTAGGAAGAGGGGCTCCTCTAATTGTGACCTTAGGCTTTGGTTTTATTTCATTATTTGAATTAGAGGGGTAGCCTCCTTGAATTGTGATTATAGGCTTAAGTCTTGTCTCAAAAATTATAAGGATAACCCCCTTGAATTGTCACCTTAGGCTTGTGATTTGTCTCATGATTAGAAGGATAGCCCCCTTGAATTGTCACCTTAGGCTTGGGATTTGTCTCATGATTAGCGGGATAGCCCCCTTGAATTGTCACCTTAGGCTTGAGATTTGTCTCATGATTAGAGGGATAGCCCCCTTGAATGATTACGACCATCTTGACTAGGACTAGGTTGATGATGATGTAGAGATGATTTGGAATGAGTATGGATGTGACTAGGATATGTTTAGAATAAAATTGATTTGGGTATGATTAGGATATGATGTGGAATGACAAAATTGGGTGATGTGGATGAAATGTAGGATGAATTGTTTGTGTTTGGTGTTTATATCATGATTTAGCAATATTCAAACAAATGATTATGCATATACACACATGAATCACTCACGCAAGACACATATGCAATTGTTGACTTTGAAAATGAAATGTGATGATTAAGCAAGTACTTGAAAACACATCAACAAGCCTAATGTCTAGTCAAGTGGGTATGGCCAATTAGGTCTTAGGCTGGATTGCACAAGGTTGACTAAGGAATTGAAAGTGAAATCCTGCCACACAACCGGGAGAAAGGGGTAACCCACCCTTCACCTTCACTTCCCAAAGGTATAAAGTTCTTTGGGGCTTAGCTAAGAGTGACAAGATTTCAACTCCCAATGAGGGTGTCTTTCGATTTAGCCTCGATTGAGGTCGTCCCTTGGAGTGGTGTGTCTCCAAGCAGGCCTCCTAGATAGGGTTTACAAAAGCAAACCAAGTGCGGTGTCACTTGATTCACACTCGCAGTTGTAAATTAACCCTTTAGAGAATGAAATATGTGGAAGACAATTCAAACACTTATTTTTTTTAGATCCCAAGTCTAAAATGTGATAGAAGACACTTGTTCATTTTAGCCCAACTTCAATATGTGATAGCAAACAAATGTTCATTTCAAAGCCCAAATCCAAGTGTGATGACAAACAAGTTGTTTGTTTTATGCCTAAAATCTAAATGTGTGATCAAATAATGATTAGAGATGAGAGATTAGAATGAGTGCACCTCATAAAAATTACTTTCCAAGTTGCTATTATGATCGATCCAAATGTTGCTCCAGCTCCTTTGATTCACCTACAAGTCACTGCAAAAAATAAAATGTGATTTGGTTCGCTAGATTGGAAGATATGATTTTTTTTCTAAAAGTCACGCGTCAAAATTTCTGAAAAATTAGAATCACAGGGTCAACTTCAAATCGCCATAACTCTTTGAATACTGAGCCAAATCTTTAATGTAACCACTTTTCGGAAAGCTCTCGAAGTCCTCTTTCCAACGAATCTAAGATCTTTTTTTCCAGGACCTGTGTAAAACAAAAAACCCTCTGCAACAGATCTGGTCATACATTAAAAAAATTAGCAAAAAGTTGCGCGTCAAAAATTTCTAAAAAATTAGAATCGCAGGGTCAACTTCAAATCGTCATAACTCTTTGAATACTAAGCCAAATTTTTAATGTAACCACTTTTTGGAAAGCTCTCGAAGTCCTCTTTCCAACGAATCTAAGATCTCTTTTTTCTAGGACCTGTGTAAAACAAAAAAAAACCCTCTACAACAGATCTAGTCATAAATTAAAAAATTCAGCAAAAAGTTGCGCGTCAAAAATTTCTGAAAAATTAGAATCGCAGGGTCAACTTCAAATCATCATAACTCTTTGAATACTAAGCCAAATCTTTAAAGTAACCACTTTTCGGAAAGCTCTTGAAGTCCTCTTTCGAATGAATCTAAGATCTCCTTTTTATAGGACCTGTGTAAAACAAAAAATCATCTGCAACAGATCTGGTCCTAAATAAAAAAATTAGCAATATAAAATATCTTCAACCTACAAATCAAAGTGCATAAACCTGCAAAAAGAGGGTGAGTCCCACCAGGCGTGCCAAATGTAGTTAAAATAAAATTGCAAATCAGGGCAAATGAATAAATAGCAATTATAAAAAACCCTAGCAATGCACAATGAAGCACAAGACAACATGAAAATCAAAATAACAAATGGAAATACAAACCGATCTCCACGCTATGCTCGATTTATCTCCATTGCTCTTCTCCACCTCGCATGAGCATGCAAGATTTTGAAGGATTATTGTTAGAGGAATGTTGGGTGCTCACTTCTGCAGCATAACATTAAGATGAAGATGACATGAGGATGATAGTTGAAGGATGCAAAGGCTCTAATGATATTTCAACAGCATGTGGATACTTGAGGATCAATGCATGCTAATGGCTTATGAGGGGGTTGATTTATAGGAAAGGCTTAATTCAAATGGATGGTTAGGATCAATTAGGGCTTTAGATGAAATGGATGGATAGGATTAAGTTAGGTTTCCTTGCACATCAAGAAATTGTAGTCATGTGACATGTGGCAAGGGAAGATAAGGCTTAGGTGTGCTTGTATAGATAAATACTAAAATTAGGTCCCATTAGTTGTGCATGTGAAAGATAAAAGTTGTAACACATGATTGACTAGACAAGTGTTGGAATGTGATAAAAGATGAGGGCTTAATTCAAATAAAATATTTGAATTAGTTGTGATATGAGTTGGATATTAATTAAATAAATAAAATTTATTTAATTAATTGAGAAGTTGAATAGGATGAGATAAGATATGATGTGGAAATTAATTAAATAAATAAAATTTATTTAATTAATTGGGATGAGGATAGGATATGATTGGGATATGATGTGGAATTAATTAAATAAATAAAATTTATTTAATTAATTGGCTAAGTAGGATGAGGATGTGATTAAATGGGATTTTAATTAAATAAATAAAATTTATTTAATTAATTGGCTTAATGGGATAAGTGGGATTAACAGTAGGATTTAGGACAAAATGCTACATGATGTCTAGGATAATATTTTTGATAGGGTGTTGCTAGATATGGACAAAGTTGGGACAAATTTGGGTGTCTACACCCGCCAAAAATCTAAGCAGCATGCCCATACTGGGTGTAAAGATGCCCTTTGGAAACCCTAACAGTCACCAAAATAACTGTTGTCGCTTTTAATAATGTTTCTTTCCACCTGCATTTTTCTTCGCATTGAAAGTCTTGACTTCTCTCACCTCTTTGCGATATTTTGTGATCTGATTAGCCTGGTCAGAATGTTAGATTGGCCTTAATTGTAGCAGTTAATGCGCCATCAACCTGGTCTCCAGTTGCAGTGTTGGCACCTTTAAACCATTTGTATATCTTCATCATCGGCATGACCCACTCCGTCGGCGTAGCTCTCTCAGGTCTCCCCGCGACCAATCTCATTCCGACAAATGGAACTTCACTCTACCCTTTGGCAAGACTCTCCTCGTCAGCTAAGTCTTCTATTGTTCTACCGACGGCTGATGACTACTTCATAACCAATATACCTACATACCTGCAGCCAAGAGATAGAAGTTAAGCATCATCATTTAATAAACCAACAAGAAGATAAAAATTACATTAAATCAGGTTGAATGTGCAAACATAGATATCCGCCTATGAATTTTTAGTATCTATGAGAAACCGCGTATTCGAATGCATATACAATGCCTAAAAAATGGCTGAGTCAACCATTGTTGACCAAAAACATGCATCGGGCTCTAAAACAGCTTCAAAATCCATTCACTTTACTTTCCCACCTTTTTCCTTGTATCTCGAGAATGCATCTATCGCTTGTATGTCCTCTTTGTTCATCGGCTTGATACATACAAACACCTTTGTATGTCACTTTCAGACTCCAACCCCTTTGTTAACTAGAGTTTACTTATTTTTGATTCCGTGCAATGTATATAATGCAATGTATCTTCCAATATACAATCGGACATGATACACTGTATATACTAGATTTTAGTTTGCTTTGAGCACCGCCTTGTATGTCGGTGATGTATGTAATGCAATGTATCTCTTAATATACATTGAGTTGTGATACATTGCATATATCAGATTTTAATTTCTTCTAAGTTTTGAGCTGCATGTATAAAGTGCAATGTATATCACAATGTATGTAATATACATACACTGCACAAAACATACAACAACTTAACTATCTTTAATAACTCTTCAGGTCCGTGCAATGTATATAGCCTTTGTATCTCACCAATATACAATCCCGCATACATACAAGGACTTAACCTTGTTTAACAAACTTTTCGGGTCCGCGGCTTGCATATTGCAGGCCTTGCATCTTTTGACATGTATGTTTTGCTTGCATATATAAACATACAAACACCAAATATACAACCGGCGAATTTAACAAAATATTAATTTCAACTCATAACTACGTCAGGTCCAACTTGCATGTACAAATAGAACATTAGCAAATGCATACAAATATAAAAATATACAAACAACTTTGTATGTAAACCCAATATACAAAACCCTTTGCATGTGCAACATACAACGACCTAACATACAAACACCATTGTATATGCAACCCAATTTGTAAGACTTTGCATACAAGTGACCAAATATACAGAGGGCCTTGTACATGCAACATACAAACCTGAATGTACATTTTACCAAAACACTCATAACTTGCAAAATATAACAAATTTTAAGATGGTTCAAAAAGCAACCCCTATTCCTTTTTGACAAGGAATTCACTTGTACTCTGCCCTGGCACTTAATGCAAAATTTTCTCTATTTTCAACAAGGTTTGTATTATTCACTCTCTTTTTCCCTTTTACCACCAAGCAGAACAACACACACAAGCAAAAAGTAAAAAGCCACAGCAGGGGTCCTCATTTTGCTAAGGAGTAAAATGGGGTGTGTTGTGAACATCACAACAACTAGCAACCAAATAAAACAATTAAATTCAAACCATTAAAGAAAACTAAATGAAAATAAATTCATAACTTCCAACTATCTCCTCTGCAAATCATCACCTAAGTTGAGACTCAATGTATTCAATAAGGTGCATGAATTTTTACATCAGTTTAAGTGGGTGCACATGATTAATAATCCTCATCTTGAAAATCAGTTGAACAAACTAGTGACTGACATTAGACTACATAGTTGATGTCATTCCCTCATAGCCAACTAGATAGAGCCTTGCTACCAGCAAGCGTCCATAGCCCTGACAAGGTTATCGTTACAATTCTCCTAAGTAGAGCCCCACTGCCAGCAAGCATCTATAGCCCTGATAGAGTTACTTAGATGGCTTAATCTAGATTTTTAGTAAAATCTATTTTATTTATTTATATTTTTTTTGTATTTGATAGAACTTCATAAGATACTGCATTTGTAACTTCATGATGCAAGGAGTGGTCACTTGCTAAAATTAAGCTGAGAATTATAATGGTAGCAAGGGTGACCTCTGATTTTTCACCTAATATCTACACTGGTAAGTTGAACAAGCCCAAGGATTTTAGGTGTGTCATTGTGAGAAACTTTCCTTGAATACTTAACCCACAGTTATTGAATACAAAATTTCACAAGTCAAACAACTTTCTACATTCATGACAGTCACAACAAATTATGCATACATTTCAAATAATTAGCCTGAATGTTTTAAATTTTACATTGTTTTCAATGGTTGTTAGTCCTCTCCTACATACTCTAAATCAAAATGAACATCCCTGCTGAGGAAACAACAAAACAAGCCAAAACAAGCAGACTATCCAAACAACTAACCTACCAAAGGAAACAACAGAAAGCAAGACAAGAAAGCAAAGAAAAGAAACAAAACAACTACTCTACCAAACTATACAAGACACTACAAGGCAAACAAAACCTAGGAAAAGACCCAAAGACACCTGTATTTGCATATTTCCTTAGATTGTTTAGGAGCATCAGGGCATTAGTTATGGTTCTAATCCTAGCAAATTCATCTTTGTATTCTGAAAAATATTCTTGTATTCTGAATTCACTGTGTTTAATAAAATAACTCTTAACGATTAGCAACTGAGGAAGCTCATCATGTTCATGATTAATCCATATGCATGTCTTATCTCTTGAATTTCTATAATCAAAACAATAATCAACATCATTTACTGTAGAAAGGAAAGATACAACCTGGTGTATCTCTGGTTCTGTTGGACATGCTGGTTCATTGCCAGTTGATCTTCCATTTAACTCTGCACTTTCATTGCTTGGCTCAACGTCTGGTCTCACTTCAAATTGAAGGATGTATGGCTCTTGATGGATTATTTCTTCATCTTTATCCAGCTTTGTTCCTTCATTCTAGATGTTCAGTTTATCTTCAAGTTCAGGAAATGTTTCAGTGTTCTCTTCAATTATCTGCACATCAGCATCTAAATGAGTATCTTTATCATCATAACCTGATATACAGAAATTTATCATTTCTAAATCATTTGATTGTAAAGGTTAAACAACTTTTGATTCATAGGAATACTCCCCTATTTCACTTTCAAAATGACATTGGATTGGCATCTGCTCATGCACATCAACTCCAAAGCTTCTTGCATCTTCAACTTTCATGAATTGTTCATCAAATATTTCACTTTTTCCATCCAGTAGAGTGTCAGATTCCATTGACCTGCAACATTCTTGCATTTGATCATTCAATTTCAAGAAGTCAGGGTGTAAATCAGCATTTATTTCCTTTTCTATGAATCCATTAGTTGCTATAATAGGAACTTCATCAACATCAGTGTATTTAAATTATTCTACTACCCATTTACACCTCTTTATCAACTTCTCTCTATCGAAACTGCTAAATTCAGATCTAGAAACATCATCCTGACAAGCATTTAATAATTCAATATATTTTTCTAGTGTATCAAGATCAATTTCATATTTATCTTCCCCCTCACCAAATCTTTATTGCTGATTGTTTGATGACATGAAACAAGAAGCACTTTCTTCTCTAGGATTTTCAAAAGATTCATACTTGCACTCTACCTCACCTTTATTCTAAAGTAGAGACCTCCAATTCTCACCATAAATGACTCAAGGAAAGATGTTTGACTATCCCTATCAAAAGTATTAGGATCAGAATCAAAGACTTTATCCTGACAAGTGGTTTCTTCTCTACAAATTTTGACAGATTTATACCAGCACTCCCCATTTGAAGAACTCCTATCAATGTCACCATAAAATGACTCAAGGAAAGATGTTTCACTATTTTTACCTTCTAGAACTAATTCAACCAGTACCTCTCCTGTATGTCTCCTAGCTTTTGAAGATGTATTGTCTTGTCGCTCCAGAACTCTTTCATTTTCCTGCCAGACTTCAGCCCTAAGCACATCTAAAAAGAATATTAGTCCTTTCAAATATAAATCCAACCTTGTAAGAAAAGTTAGATAATTAATTTCACCATACTCTATAGTCTGGTGTATCCTGCAACAACTAGATAAACCAAAGTTAGATAAACTTTGAGGATAAAGCTTCTCATTCAAAGCTTTCTGAAATAAAGGAATTTTAACTTGAAAATTGTCCTCATATGCATCCATCAAAATGAGACTCTATTTTCTATTTTAGGATTTTTGAAATTTTAATGAGATCTATCATATCTCAGAATAAAACTTGAAAGTCCAGAAAATGTTGTAGAAATCCACAGATTCTTTGTTCAGGTCCTCCTTCTAGTGCCAATTCTGTTGATTGCATTAGAAGCGAGGGGCCTGCATAAAATGAATGATGACTGAAGCAATGTGTTCTTTCCCATTTTGCCCTCCTGCTGGCACCAGTTCTATTGATGGTGATATTAGTCACAAATAAATATGAAATAAAAGTTACACAACAACCCTTATTTATCTTGAAAGATACGATGAATTCAAAGAATTCATGATCCCAAGTCTTTGGTGATTAGTTCATAATCTACTGACGTTACTTAGTGGTTGATGTGTGTTGTTGTTTTCCATTCAGGGGCCTTATGTTCTCTAGTAATTTCTGTCTCTACACTATGAACTTACTCAAATAATGTGCCTACAGGTTGATATTTGCATGATTTCTACCATTATTTGCAAGTCTTTGCATGATATTTTCAATACTACATGCATTTTTTAGCTCAAATATGCTAATGATATTCAGTTATCTACGGGATGTCAGCATATTTCTCTATACTACTTATTATTTATTTGTGTATTATAGTTATGGAAGTAATTTCAATAAAATTAAGAAAAAGAAAATAACAAAAATAGGGTTTAAAGAGTTGGATTCCCAAAATTACTTAACTGAGATCACTGATCCACATACATATTCTGATATAGCAATGAAGAGAATAAAACTACAATCATACTTCACCAGGATAGTCCACAAATCTGCATGATCCAGTGCAAATCTTCAAAGGAAAAGTTGACAACAACATGTAATAAAATGAAAGTGCCTCTATTGAACACAACATTCACTAGTACATATCCAAAAATCAACTTGAAGATTACATAAAGTTTACAATCAGGATGTAATCTGAAGCTTCATCTCCATTTAGTATGCTTTAAAACAAGTATATTTACAATGATCTGAAGAAAGAACCTTGACATTTGAACAGTTAAGTCCTTATTGTCTTAGTAATCTGATCTCTTACATGGAATTGTTACAGGTCAGATTTAGAATGATTCACCTCCCCCTTTTTACAGAAAAGGGGCTCAATATATAGCTCTGATTTATCCCCAATACGGTGCCAAAAAAACCCTAGTTAATCAACGGTCCACCCTTCCAGCCACAACATCAATCTGTAGAAAGAAAATCTCACCAAAAATCCGAGTAGCATGCCCATACTGGGTGTAAGGATGCCCTTTGGAAACCCTAACAGTCACCAAAATAATTGCTGTCACTTTTAATAATGTTTCTTTCCACTTGCATTTTTCTCCGCATTGAAAGTCTTGACTTCTCTCGCCTCTTTGCAATCTTTTGTGATCTGATCCACCGCTTGGTTAGAATGTTAGATTAGCCTTAATTGTAGTAGTTAATGCGCCATTAACCTGGTCTCTAATTGTAGTGTTGGCACCTTTAAACCCTTTGTATATCTTCATCATTAGCGTGACCCACTCCGTCAGCGCAGCTCTCTCAGGTCTCCCCACGACCAATCTCATTCTGACAAATGAAACTTCACTCTACCCTTTGGCAAGACTCTCCTCATCATCTGAGTCTTCTATTATTTAGCCGATGGTTGATGACTGCTTCGTAACCAATATACCTATGTACCTACAGCCAAGAGATAGAAGTTAAGCATCATCATTTAATAAACCAACAAGAAGATAAAAATTACATTAAATCAAGCTGAATGTGCAAACACAGATATCAGGCTATGAATTTTTAGTATCTGTGAGCAACTACGTAGCCAAATACATATACAACACCTCAAAAATGGCCGAGTCAACCATCGTTGACCAAAAACATGCATCGGGCTCTAAAACAGCTTCAAAATCCATTAGCTTTGCTTTCTCGCCTTTTTCTTTGTATCTCGAGAATGCATCTATCGCTTGTATGTCCTCTTTGTTCATTGGCTTGATACATACAAACACCTTTGTATGTCACTTTCAAACTCCAACCCCTTTGTTAATCAGAGTTTACTCATTTTTGATTCTGTGCAATGTCTATAACATAATGTATCTTCCAATATACAATCGGGCATGATACATTGAGCTATGATACATTGCATATATCGGATTTTAATTTATTCTGAGTTCCGCGCTGCATGTATAAAGTGTAATGTATATCACAATGTATGTAATATACATACACTGCACAAAACATACAACTTAACCATCTTTAATAACTCTTCGGGTCTATGCAATGTATATAGCCTTTGTATCTCATGAATATACAAGCCCACATACATACAAGGACTTAACCTTGTTTAACAAATTTTTTGGGTCCGCGGCTTGCATATTGCGGGCCTTGCATCTTTTCACATGTATGTTTCTTTTGCATGTATAAACATATAAACACCAAATATACAACTGGTGGATTCAACAAAATATTCATTTCAACTCATAACTGCATCGGGTCCAACCTACATGTACAAATAGGACATTAGCAAATGCATACAAGTATAAAAATATACAAACGACTTTGTATGTAAACCTGATATACAAAACCCTTTGCATGTGCAACATACAATGACCTAACATACAAAGACCATTGTATATGCAACTTGATTTGTAAAAGATTTTGCATACAAGTGACCCGATATACAAAGGGCCTTGTACATGCAACATACAAACCTGAATGTACATTTTACCAAAACACTCATAACTTGCAAAATATAGCGAATTTTAAGATGGTTCAAAAAGAAACCCCTATTCATTTTTGACAAGGAATTCACTTGTACTCTGCCCTGACACTTAATGCAATATTTTCTCTATTTTCAACAAGGTTTGTATTATTCACTCTCTTTTTCCCTTTACCACCAAGTAGAACAACACACACAAGCAAAAAGTAAAAAGCCACAGTAGGGGTCCTCATTTTGCTAAGGAGTAAAATGGGGCATGTTGTGAACATCACAACAGATCTTCTCCTTCTTCCACTTGATCCTTTTGAGTTAGAATGGTTGCTATACTATGCTCTCCTCCATATACATGTATTATGAAATCTTTGGAAAAATCTAGATTACACAACATTGGGGCAGTAGAGATTGGCCTCTTGATATTCTCAAAAGCTTGGCTGCCTTCAATTATCCACTTAGAATTTAGGTCCTTCTTCAACATCAGAGTGATAGATCTAATCAATCCTACAAAATCAGATATGAATCTACTGATAAAGTTAATCTTTCCTAAGAATGACTATATTACCTTCTTGTTCACAGGTAGAGACAAATCCAATATTGCTTTAACTCTATCTAGATCTATAGAGATTTCATCCTTTAAGACTATGTGTCCAAGCAGTTTACCCTGGGGCACTCCAAAGACATATTTCTTAGGATTCAAAGAAATTCCAAACTCTTGGCATCTTTGGAATATGGCTTCCACATGATCAAAGTGGTCTTCAACAGATTTTTTGAATATTGTTAGATCATCTAAAAAAATTAGAATAATCTTGTTTTATCAATCCCCTGAATGATATGTCCATAGCATGTTGAAAAGTTGCTCCATCATTAGAAAGCCCAAAAGGCATCTTTGCATATGTAGAAGTTCCCCACTTGGTGGTGAAAGCAGTCTTGTATTGATCTTCCTTTTCCAACCAGATTTGATTGTAACTTGAGAAACCATCCACTAAAGAAAACCTTTCAATGCCAGCTACAGTCTGCAAGATCTATTCCATTGAAGGAAGTGGGTAATGATCCTTTAAAGAGGCTTTATTTAGGTCTCTGAAGTCAACACATAGTCTAATCTCTCCATTTTTCTTCCTTACTGGCACTAATTTGGACACCCATGTTGAGTGTTTGATTATAAAGTTTATTTTAAATTCTAACAACTTCTTGAGTTCCTCTACCATAAGAGACTTAATCCTGGGATTTACTGGTCTTTATTTTTGATGCATAGGCTTTGATCCTTCAGTGAGTTCAATAGTATGTTGGACTATATCCTTATTGTAACCATGAAGATCCTCATAAGTTCATGCAATCACTCTGTCATATTTGTTACACAAAGATATCTACCTGTCCCTTTCATCTTGAGTAGTAATATTGCCTACTTTCAGTTTTCTTCCATTGTTGACCTCAATCTTTAAGTAGTCATCCTTGTTGGCCACAAACTTCATCTTGTCTAGACCTGCATCATCAGGGTCAAAAATATTCTCAAGGGTTATCAATCCTTTTGGAAGATTATTTCATTTTAGTTGCATTATCTGATCACCATAGGCCTCTTCAATTTTGGGTTGCAATTGATCTGCAAATTCTCCAGACTATTGTAAGAATAAAAGGATTTGGAGATCACTATCAAAAACTTTCCAATTATCTCCATTATTAGGGATAGCAAGGCAAATGATAACCTTGACTTCTTCTTCATTCACCAACAGATCTTTAGTTGGGTTGAATTGAGCTCCTATATGGGCCATTATGTCCTCTTCAACATTTTGGGATCTTGGTATTGTTAGGGTTAGTCAGCAGAAGATATCAATTAAATGCAAATAGATTAAATAGAGAAATGGAAATACACATAATTAATAACATCAAGAGACAAGATTTAGCGTGGTTCACCCAAACTCGGGCTACATCTACCAAACAGAGAGTCCAATATTCTTATCTAGTAAATCAAAATGATTACAATCAGCAATCCCTACAACTCAATACCGCTACAAATGCTACAATACAATGCCCAAACCCTAACCCTTGGCCGCCTTTTATCAGGCCTTTTTGTCGGTTACAAAAATGAGGGTTTTCTTATGACGGTCATAAAAATAGGATTTTTTAAGTCGGCCCTAAAAAAAATTTCTCGAGGGCTGCCGCCCCTGAACCCCCGCTTCTTGGGGGCTGCCGCCCCCAAACCCCTGCTCGGGGCCTGGCCCGGCCCTGAACCCCGGCGAGGATACATGGCTAGTGTACAGTACTTTCCTGATCAGTCACCACCTACCAACAATCTCCCACTTGGAGACTGATCAGGCTCCACACCAACACAATCTCCCACTTGGAGACTGATCCTGGACGACACTGCTACACATGCAGCTCCTACTAGAAATAAGCACCCTGGACTCAACTGTTCTATTTTTGTTGTTTTCAGTCTAGAAGACCAACTGAAGCTGAAGAGGAGCTCAGCTTCTCCCTTGTCACTACCTTTGTAAACATATCCGCTAGATTTTCATCTGTATGTATCTTTGCCAGCCTTAACTATCTATTATCTAAAACCGACTGAATGAAGTGATACCTCAACTGTATGTGTTTGGTCTTTGAATGCAAGGCAGAATTCTTTGCAAGATGTATGGCACTCTGACTATCTATATACAAAGAACTGTTAGCCTGTTGTTTACCCAATTCTTCCATGAAAGATTGCAGCCATATCATCTCCTTGCTTGCCTCTGTTGCAGCTACATATTCTGCCTCTGTGGTGGATAAAGCAACTACCTTTTGCAACCTGGAAATCCAACTCACCGATGTTCCACCTACAGTAAAGACATAACCTGTAGTACTCCGCCTGGTATCAATATCCCCTGCCAAATCTGAGTCTACATAACCTGCTAAATCAGTATTAGAGCCCCCAAAACATAAGTGTTTATTAGATGTACCTCTCAAATATCTGAGAATCCATTTGACCGCATTCCAATGCTCAAATCTGGGATGACTCATATACCTGCTAACGACTCTGACAGCATGTGCAATATCCGGTCTCATGCATACCATGGCATACATTAAACTTCCTACAGCTGAAGCATATGGAACCTTGGACATTTTTTCTTCCTCCTCTTGTGTCTTTGGACACATCTCCTTAGTCAATTTCAAATGACTAGGCAAAGGTGTGCTGACAGCTTTTGCATTCTCCATATGGAATCTCTGCAACATCTTTTCAATATAAGCAGCCTGAGATAGAGACAATTTTCTGTTCTTCCTATCTCTACAAATTTTCATACCAAGGATTTGTTTTGCTGCCCCCAAATCCTTCATATCAAATGACTGTGCTAACTGATGTTTTAACTCTCTGATGTGATCCATGTTAGACCCAGCTACAAGCATGTCATCAACATATAAACATAAAATAATGTAGCTGGCATTATCTAACCTCTTAAAATAAACACAATGGTCAGAATTACACCTGTTGTAGCCTTGCTCAGCCATAAAACTATCAAATTTCAAATACCATTGTTGATGTGCTTGTTTCAGGCCATACAAACTCTTCTTCAATCTGCACACTTGTTTCTCCTTACCTTTGACCTCAAATCCCTATGGCTGTGCCATGTATATCTCCTCCTCGAAATCACCATGGAGAAAGGCAGTTTTCAAATCTAGCTGTTCCAAATGCAAATCTTTAGCAACCACAATACTTAAAATAGTACGAATACAAGTCATCTTGACAACCGGAGAAAAGATCTCATCAAAATCAATGCCCTGTTTCTGTGCAAATCATTTTACAACTAACCTGGCCTTAAATCTTTTCTTACCTCCATCTTCCTCTTTCAACCTGTAAACCCATTTGTTTGGTAAAGCCTTTTTACCTACAGGTAACTGACATAATTCCCAAGTCTGATTTTTCAGCAAGGAGTCCATTTCGTCTTTCATGGCAAGCTCCCACTGAATTTGTGTATTCACCTGCATAGCTTCATCATACCCTTCTGGTTCACCAGCATCTGTTAACAAAATAGAATACAAAGAGGGAGAAAACCTTTTAGGAGGTCTACTTATCCTTGTTGACCATCTAACATTCACTGGATTTTGTGGTATTTCTGGTTGCTGTTGCGGAGCATGAGGAGCCACTGGAACATCACTATTTGGAGTATCATCCAGCACCACATAATCCTTTTCTTTCTTCTCATGCTGCTGCAACTGATCTTTGTACAACACCTTCTCATTAAATATAACATCCCTGCTTCTCACAATTTTTTGATTTTCAAAATCCCAAAGCCTATAACCAAATTCATCAATGCCATATCCAATGAAGGTACATTTTTTTGATTTCGCATCCAGCTTGGTTCTATTTTCAGAATCTATATGTGCAAATGCTTTACAGTCAAAGCTTTTCAGAAAACAATAACTCACCTTCTTACCTGTCCATGCTTCCTCTGGAATACCACAGCCCAAAGGAACTGAAGGACCTCTATTAATTAAATATACAGCAGTGTTGACAGCCTCTACCCACATGTTTAAAGGCAGCCCAACATGCAATCTCATGGTCCTTGCACGCTCCATTATTGTCCTATTCATGCATTCAGCCACTCCATTTTCTTGTAGAGTCCCTGGAACCATTTTCTGCCTACGAATTCCATTAAAGGAACAATAATCTTCAAATTCTTTGCTGCAATACTCACCGCCATTATCAGATCTGAGACATTTTAATCTTTTACCTGTCTTATTCTCAACCAAGCTTCTCCATTTTTTAAATGTTTCAAATACATCAGATTTCTGTCGAAGGAAATAAATCTAGACCTTCCTAGTTCATCATCTATGAATGTAACATAATACCGAGAGCCACTGAAAGAAGATACCTGAGCTGGTCCCCATACATCTGTATGCACAAGCTCCAATTTTTCATTTTTCTTTTGCTTCCCATCTCTGAGAAAACTGACTCTCTTTTGTTTCACATACACACAACTTTCATAGAAATCCATATTAATACATTTTAGACCTGGTAAAATATTCTTAGAATGAAGTACCTTCATACCTTTTTCACTCATATGCCCAAGTCTGTTATGCCACAGTGTTGTTTCAGAACCTGCAGCAACTTTTCCAGTCTCTTCCTGCAAACCTGCAGCAACTATTCCTGAACCTGTTTGTTTTTCCTCTATAACATCTAAAGTAGAAGGAACAGTATGACTTGTACAAAGATATAAGGTGCCTACTTTCACACCTTTTGCTACTACTAAGGCACCTTTTGAAACCTTCCAATTTTTATCAGTAAATATAACAGTGCAACCTTGTTCAGTTAGCTGCCCTACTGAAATTAAATTCCTACTGAGCCTTGGAACATGCCTTACCTCTTGTAGTAGCCAATGACTCCCATTCTGCAACTTAATCTTGATTCTTCCTTTTCCAACAATCTGACAAGATTCGTTATCTCCCAAATAAACCAGCCCAAAATCCCCTTGGACATAATCAAGAAAATAACTTCTATGGGGTGTAGAATGAAATGAGGCCCCTAAATCTAAAACCCATGAATCATCAACATTATCTAGGGAAAGAATCAAAGCATCATCTTCAGATTTATTACTTACCACATTTGCTTCCTTATTGCCTTCTTGTTTGTCTCCTTTATTTTTTCGAGACCAACAATCTTTCTTCAGATGACCTGGTTTTCCACAGTACCAGCAATCCTTCTGTCCTCTGGTTTGGGATCTTTTGTCCTTTGATTTTCCTCATGACTTCCCATGACCTCCAGAACCTTTTCCTCTCTCCTTTGATCTGCCCTTGCTTTCTGCATTCAAAACACTGCCTGATTTGGATCCACCTGATCTTTTCTTACGAATTTCTTCACTTAGAATAACACTAACAACATCATCAAATTTCAGGGTATTTGAACCAGAAACAGAGTTACTAACCACCATTACCAAACTATCTCAGCTTTCAGGCAATGAACATAATATCAAGAGAGCTCTAACTTCTTCATCAAATTTTACATTTACAGAAGTCAATTGACTGACAATCATATTAAATTCATTTAAATGATCTGTCACAGATCCACCTTCAACCATTTTCAGATTAAACAAATGCTTCATAAGAAATACCTTATTTGAGGCTGAGGGTTTTTCATACAATTTTGCCAAAGCTTTCATCAGACCATCTGTTGTCTTCGCTTTCGTTATATTAAATGCCACCGACGGTGCTAGGCACAACCAAATGGTTCCTAATGCCTTTCTGTCAAGAAGATTCCAATCCTCATCAGACATTGTTGCCAGTTTCTTGGCTACTCCTTCCAATGGCATCCATAAATCCTTTTGATAGAGGTAATCCTCCATCTGCATCTTCCATAACTGATAGTTCTGCCCATTGAATTTATCAACCTTCAATCTTCCCTCGTCTGCCATTGTTCCCACTCAACCGTGAGACTTTCCTACAGATGATAATCAAACACAACCCGCTCTGATACCACTTGTTAGGGTTAGTTGGCAGAAGATATCAATTAAATGCAAATAAAGATTAAACAAAGAAATGGAAATACATAGAATTAATAATAGCGAGAGACAAGATTTAACATGGTTCACCCAAAATCGGACTACATCCACCAAACAGAGAGTCCAATATTATTATCCAGTAAATCAAAATGATTACAATCAGCAATCCCTGCAACTCAATACCGCTGCAAATGCTACAATACAATGCCCAAACCCTAACCCTTGGCCACCTTTTATCAAGCCTTTTTGTCGGTTACAAAAATTAGGGTTTTCTTATGTCGGTCATAAAAAATAGGATTTTTTAAGTCAGCCCTAAAAAAATTTTCTCGGGGGCTGCCGCCCCCAAACCCCCGCTCGGGGCCCGGCCCGGCCCCGAACCCCGACGAGGATACATGGCTAGTGTACAGTACTTTCCTGATCAGTCGCCACCTACCAACAGGTATGACCTCTATATTAAAGGTATCAAGTTTTTCAATTAAGTCCCATACAAGGTGGCAATGTGATCTCATCCTTATATTCTTTACTGCAATTGTCTCTCTGATATGTTTTACTACCAATTTTGATTCATTAAAGACTCTCAAAATTCTTATCCCTTTCTTTTTGGTGAGGATTAGGCCATGTACTAGAGATTCATATTCAACTTCATTATTGGTATAGGCAAAATGGAAACACAAAGCTCTAAGAATCTTCTCCCCTTTTGGTGAAGTAAGGCAAATGCCTACTCCAGCACCATTCTTTCTCCTGGCTCCATCAAAATTTAGAATCCAAATTAGAGAATCTTTGTGAGGGTCTTCCTTTTGTTTTCTTGGTTGACTCATTATCTCTAGTATCTCATGGTCTTCATAAAAAATCACATATTTTCCTAACCCAGTAGAATCATAATTTCTAAAAGGGTTACTCTGCATCATATCTAATAGATGGTTCTCATCTTCTTCATCTCTACTAGTTCCAATCTATTCTCCTATTTCTTCCACATAAATTATTTCCTCTCTATTGATCATAGCATGAGATGCTTCAAACTTTGATGTTGCTTCATTAGTAATATGTTCCTTACACAAAGGCTCTAACAACACTTTCATCTTAGAACCATACTTGGTCCTCATAATTAGATGTGACCAATCTAAAGACATGTAGCCTCCAATTTTAGCTGTGAAATCTCTAGATAGGCATAAACCAAAAATAGGGGATATCAATGACCACCACATCTTGCAGTATAGCTACATTTGGGCAGGTATACAATTGTAAAGGGAGTTGTTTTATATTGCCTATGGTCTGGACTAATTTTCCATCTAACTACTTCACCCCTTTAGCTAATGGCTCATATTTTATCTCTAAAGCATCTTCTATTTGCTTAGGCATAACTATAGTACTTGCACCTTGAAAGGAAGCAAGGTGTAATAAGTGAAATCTAAATGAAGATAATGACTAATCTAATTTATAAATACATGATTATACCTTCATTTAGACCTCACAAATCCATGCGGGAAGGAGATGTGCCATGTAGCTCCTCAAGATTTCCCCCTTGATCAGAATGACTAACATGTAGAATGTGGGTTGCTCAAATGTTCACAACACAATGTAAATGAGTGATTAGGGATTTGATTACTGATTTGGATGGAGATAGGGGATGATCAGAGTGATTTGGGCAGTGTTCTGATGAGATGAGAGGATTGAGACAAGATTTTGGCAGAGGTTTGGTAGGATGAAGAGATCTCTTGGAGAGATTTGGGCAGAGGTCTGATGCCTGGACTTGGCTCTAAAATGGCTTAGGGAGGGGTCCTATTTATGGGATTTTAGAGTTGAGGATGGAGGGTCAGGATTCATCTAATCAGATCAAGGGCTAGGAATAAAAGTGAATCTTTTATTCCTAGTGGGTGAATTAAAAATTCCTATTTTGGGAAGAGTGGAGATGAGTGGGGCACACATGAATTTTAAATTCATGTGAGTGGAGGTGAGTGGGAGACATCTGAATATTATATTCAATGATTGGGAGTGAGTGTGAGACATCTGAATATTATATTCAGGTTAGTGGATGAGTGGGGGACAAGGTTAATTAAGTGTCATCTTAATTAACTTAGCATGATTAACCTAATTAACATGGATTAGGGAAAATGAATAAATCATCTAAATGAATATTAGGAATATTCATTTAATTGACATGGATTAGGGTTGTAAGGTTAATGAATCAATTAGGTGGATTAATTGATTATCAGGGATATGCAGATTGGGGGAATGGATTAGTGTGAGGTAGAGAAAATCGGTCTACAGAGAAGTCCAATTTTAGGTGTCTACATTTGCCCCTCTTTGAGATGGTGTTGCGGCTAAGCAACATCATTTCAAAGAAGTTACAACATAGAGATGGATTGGATAGAAAAAAGATTTTGGTTTGGAAGAATAAGGTAAGGTTTGGGGATAATTGGTAAGGGTGATGCCCCCTCGAGAGGATAGGCGGGTTGCAAGAACACGGTTGTGCTCTCGATATGGATGGGATAGATTGGTTGAACTGGTCAGAGGATAAGTGTTGGGATGAAAGGATGGTGATGTTGGGAGATGATTGGTGGATGATCATTGTGCTGAAACTAAACTTGAGCAATGCTAGGTTTGATATAGCAAAGTGGATATGTTCACCAAGGTATAGAAGACCAGGGTGATGATGCTTATCCAACATTGCATGGACTAGACATGCAGACAAAGGGATGATCTCATGCATGCCCAAGATAGTACAACCTTGTCAAGACGAGGGAAGGGGACTCATAGCATATGCCCTTAGTTCAAAAAAGGTATGATGAACCTTAGATGCATAAGGAGATCAATATGCTAGAACCGACCCTATGATCAATCAAGATATGAATACTAGCTTGGAGTAATGAAACCAACCCACAAGCACGGCATACAAAAAGCAAGACCATGTCCCATTCTAGATGTTTTCACCACATACCATGATATAATAAGATCAAGGTAGCTTTGATGTGATCTTTGAATAAGACAAAAGATAAAAATCAAAAACAAAAAGACCAATGAACCAAACATGTAACCATTGTATCTTTTGCCAAAATGGATGATGATGTGATAGATTTTGCCTATCATAGGAAAGATATATCCTAAGACAGGAATCAATTGATAGATGATTTGATGATGTTGTAAAAGTGGCTCAAGATTGTGATGGTGACAAGTTGTGATTGATGCTGATTTGATAGTTGATGATTTTGATTAAGGATAATGCTTTGATAGGTGATGTGATGCTTGGATCTAGTATAAGTTTATTGATGATAGATGTGATGATGATGAGAGTGTGATGGAGCAAGTTTTATTTGTGTGATGGATAGATTATTTTTGAAATTTGTGTGTTTTCTATTATTTTGGGATTTTTTTGATGATATTTGTGATGTTTTTGAATTTTGTGATTTTTTGATGTTTTTGGATTTTTGATTTTTTTATGTTTTTGATTTTTTTTATGTTTTGATGTTTTTGGTTTTTTTTGATTTTGTAGAAAGGGCATGATTTATTATGATGGTTTTCTGGTTGAATTTCAAAATTCTGAAGCAAATGATATTTATGGAAGCTGCAAGGAAGTGCTAATAATAGAGGACTTAAATGTTGATGATCAGGAGTGTAAGATGAGTAAAATCCGTACTCTAAGAACACAACCAGAGATCTATAAAGAGTGCATAGAGGATAGAGAAAGCTGTGAATTTATGTGTAAATTGGAATATAGAAATGAGGAGATTCATATACATCTTTTTCAGGGTAAAGAACCTCCTAGGTCCATTTTAGCTTCCTTTGGGTCTTTATCTGATGTTGAACGGCGCACATCAAAGAGGTCTTGGAAGACATCGACAAATGGTAGCTCAATTAACTTGAGAGTTTCGTGGTAGGTGAATGGACAAGCGATAGGGATGCATGTTAGATAGATGGAAGATAGGGATGAGGGATAGGATAGGTATGCATGATATATGGATGGGGGATTGCAGGATTTTCTCCAAGGGCTAGGTTGCAAGGAATCATATGCCCCAATGCTTAAGATTTTGCATGATGGGTTCAAGTTTGAATGGATAAACTTTGCAGGAGATGGATGGAGGATGTACTTGGAAAGGAAGTATGCCAAGAGGTCTCCAAAGCATGTGGTTGATATGTTGCCCCTTGTCTTTATCAAGATCTAAGGTGGGAGATATAGTGGATAGAATGGATGGGGAATGATAGGATGAATAGGGGATGGTAGATAGGAATATGATAAGATGAGGATAAGATAGTGGATAAGAGGTGCAAAGGATATGATGGATGTGGATGTAGGATATGGTTTTTCCCCCAAGTGTAGGGATGCAAAAGGGATGGAGAAGGGATTGTGCATGATGCCCATAAGGGGTTTTCATCAAGGTACTTGACCAAGGCGCCACAAGGAGTGGTTTTCACCATTGGATGGATTTTTTCTCTTTACTATTTTCTTGATTTTCTGATTTTTTTGCTTTTCTTGATTTTTTTGACTTTTTTGGTGGAAGGGGGACTCTAGCGTCTGTTTCCATAGCAAGGAGAAGATGGTCCCATGTTGGATAGCATTATGGATGATGATTGCAAGGATGTTGGTAGATAGGTGACAATGGAATGGATTATGGATAATGGATTATGGTGTGTATAATGTGGATTATGGAAAAGTATGGACCATAGGAATGTGATGGGGAAGATATGTAGGATAGTGGACGAAAGATGGAGAAACGGGGGTATGTGGCAATTGCAAGTGGTGGAGGGGAACCAAGACCAATGGTTGCACACATCGTGATGTATTTTGAAGCTTATATTTTGGATGTGGAGGTGGGAGTAATGGAGATTGGGATGGGGGATATTTGGATGGTCGATTTAGGGTTTTATGTACCCAAATGGACTTAAGAATTATGGGATTTTTAGATGGGGAGGGGGATATTTGGGATTTTTGGGTGGATGGGGATGTGGATGCCTCATTAGAGTTTGGTACTTTTCATTTAGGGACCCACACCATTTTTGTTTTTGCTTTTTCTTGTGATGGTGTGGGCTTCGATAGCCTTTGGGATTTTTCATTTTGATTGGAAGGGATAATATCTTTACGCTGTTGTGCTTTATGCATTGAGGCATTCAAATTTTTGAATCCCATGGATTTGATGGAAGCTTCATATTTGAAAGATGTGTGCTTTTGTTGGTCTTGATTGGGAATTTTAGGGGATTTATGGGTGGAGGGGTAAAAAGTGGATTTATGGATAAATGGATAATGAGAGTTGAGGATGGGGATATTAGGAGTTGGGAGGATGGGAGGATAAGAGGATTTGTGAATAGGGATGTTGGGAGTTGGTAGGATAGGAGGTAGAGTGGATTTGATAGGGATCTTTGGAGTTGGTAGTAGTGGAGGTAAATTTGATGGAGCGAGATGGATGGTCACATGCTTTTGCAAATTGTAGGATGATGGAGGAGGGATGGCGACATATGTTTTGGGGGTGCGATGAGATGCACCATGTTTGGGATTGGATGAATGGATTTTGGAAGGTGGATGGATGGTATCAACTTGTGTAGGTTGTTCTTGGGATGCATAGCCAAGGCCATGTGAGGATGGATGGAATGTGGTGTGGATGGGCTCCAAGATGCCTTGTTCGTGAAGGCCTAAGCCTTTGCCTTGATAGTTCATAAGTTGGAGTATGCGACATGCAATGGGATGTGTGTTGCTTCGGAAGCAAGACGAGAGTCTGTTATTTGTTGGAGATAGATAGGGGGTAGATGGAAGTTGTTCCAATCCTACAAGGGGTTTACCGTGGATGAAGGTACTTTTTCAAAGTGGATAAGGGGATGGATTTGGTATGGGATTGGTAGATGGAGGTAAAGGATTCATGGGGAATGGTAAAGGGGTGGTAGAAGGAGGTGGTGTGGGATCAATAAGGTGATCCATAGATGGGAGGGGGTCAGGGATGGGATTCAATGGGATGATTAGATCTTGATTAGGAGAAGAGGTTGATGTTTCAACATGCTTTGGATTTGTTTCTTAACATAGCTCGTGTGCTTGGGTAGAAGTGGGATTGACTTGGAGAGATGTGGTGGGTGCTTGGATGGATGTGATAGGTGCTTGGATGGAGGATTCTTGAATAAGGCTGCATGATGGTTCTGGAGTTGTGATAGGAGATGGTTCAAGAGGTTTGGTGGATGGTGGATTAGATGAGGGTGTTTGATTCCTTGCTACTAACCAATGGATGGTATCCTTCATGAGTTGATGGGTTGAAGAGCAATATAATGGACGGATAATGATGGTGGATGGTGTAGAAATAGGGTTGAGATTGGATAGGTGGGTGATGGGATGAGGTTGTGATGGTTCGTGGATGGGTTCAACGGTTGGTATTGGACTAGATGATGGTGTTGGAGGGGTGGAGGATTCAGGGGATTCTGTTTCTTGGCTTGGTGATGTGCTTTGGAGGAAATCCCCCAAGGATGCTTTGGATGTCATGGGCTTAAGACTTGGGAGATTTGATGGTGGAATAGGTGGTGGATGTCTGATAGGGGTTGGTGGATTGGGAGACACATAAGGTGATGGATTAAGGTTGATAAGGTTGGAGGGATATTGTGATGGGGGGATTGGAGGATGGGCATTAGGAGATGGGGGATTGGCATGGGGAGATGGTTGTTGGTAGGAGGTTTGGATTTCGGGGATAACGTGTGATAGATTGGTGTACCCTTGACCAAGGTTAGCATGACAAAGGTTGGGGGATGGATAGGTTGAAGGTATTGGTTTATTGGATAAGTATGATGGCATGGATGTGTAAGGGGATGGGGATTGATATGAGGGTAAAGGTTGATATGATGACGGTTGATATGATGGAATTTGGTATGAGGTTGATGGTGTGGATATGTAGGATGTTGAAGGTTGATATGAAGTGGGATAAGATGATGTAGGATTGGTTTGATGTGTAGATGGATATGATGGGACAGGTGCTAGGTATGATGGTTGTTGGACTTTGCAAGTGGCCAAGAGGTGTTGGATTTGAGTCGAGAGGTATTATATGTGTGAGGATTGACTGGTTCAACCTATTTGAATCAATCCTTGAATGCTTTGAAAGGTTCGCTCCTCTAGAGGGGATTGGTTTGCATGCATGTGGTGAAGCGTATGAAGGAGCTTTTGGAAGTCCTCTAAGTTTAACATGATGTCACACAAGTGGTTAAATCTTAAGTCCTTGTGGGCAAGTGCTTGGTTATGATTTGATGATGATGTGGATTGTTTGGATGAAGTGGACTAGGATGAAGGTGACTAGGATGTGTTTAGGGATGATTGGGATGGAGGTTGATTTGAGAAGGATGGAGAGAATGATGTTGTGTAAATGATTAGAATGATGTTGGTGGGATAATGATTTAGATAGAAGGGTGATGATTTGATGATGTAGGGTGACAAGGATGTGAGTAGGATTGATTATGGATGAGTTGGATGTGATTAGGACTGAGGTGGTTAAGAATGGGTGATTAGGATGAGTGATTAGATTTGAATGTGTTGGAAGGACTTGTCTGATGTGTTTGATTTTTAGTTTGATTTGGCAATGTTTAGCAAATGATCACATGTACAAATGAGAATCACTCATGCAAGACACAAGCAATTTTAAATTTTGAATTGGAAGAATTTGGTGATGATTAAACAAGCACATGTGTAAGACAAATCAACATGCCCTAATGCCTAGTTTGATGTGAGGTATGGCAAGTTAGGTTTGGTCAATGTTTAAATGAGGTTGACTAAGGATTTGAAATTTAAATCCTGTCACACAGCTGGGAGAAGGGGGTAACCCACCCTTCACCTTCACTTCCCAAAGGTAGAAAGTTCTTTGGGGCTTAGCTGAGAGTGATAGGATTCTGGTTTCAAAGAAGGTGTCTTTTGATTCAGCCTTGAATGAGGTCGTCCCTAGGGGTGATGAAATCCCCTAGCAAGCCTCCTAGGATGGGGATTGACAAAAGTGAATCAAGTGAGGTCTTTTTGATCTCCAAGATCACCTTGCGGTGCGAGGAGAGAGCATACACACACCCACGTGATTCACACTCACAGTTAATTAATTATCCCTTAAGAAAATGAATTGTGAGGAAGACAAAGCAAGAAAATGGTTCTTTTTAGCCCCAATTTCAAGGTGTGATGGAAGACACTGATTTGTTTTAAGCCTGATTTCAAGGTGTGATTGAAGACAATGTTTGTTTTACAGGCCCAAATTGAGATGTGTGATGAAAGCAAGATTATGAGATAAAGGATGAAACGAAGGCACCTAATTAAATCACTATCCAAATTGATGTGTTTGCTACTCCTGATGTTTGTCCATTCTCGAATGATCACCTGCAAGTCACGAAACCAAAAACGGAGCAAGTAGACTAGCCAAAAAGATTGTAATGTGAAAATTGATAATCTAAGAAAATTTGATGAAAAAAGAACTGATATAAGAAAATATATTGCATAAACAGATTCTTCAGGAGATTCTATGTGATTTTAAGAAAGAGTTTGCAAAAATTTGATCAAAAATGCAAAAGATATGATGATTTGAAGTTTGAATGTAAGTTTGACTTTGACTAAGGAAATGGGTAGGAAAAAGGTACCATCACCTAATGAAAACCTCACAACCATGAAGTGCTCAGAGTCCTCTTTCCGATGAGTCCTTGTTTGCATGATTTCACCTCCGTATGACCAAGTTATGATCAAAAGAAAAAAAATGCCCCTTTGTGGCCTAAGGAGGAAGAGGCAGACTTAACTGTTTGCATAAACTGTTAACACTTACCGCTAGTTCTGGTCACATGTGCTGATTGTTTGCTGGTGGTTAGGGTTGGGATTGGGTAGTTATTGTTTGAAAGCAGCCCCTGGTTGGTCATATGACCAGGGGTGAAAAGTTAGGAAAAAATAAAAATAAAACAAAGTTGGTAGGGCTTAAACCCATGCCCTAAAGGATGTTAGGGTGGTTCAAAGGGCAGAGGATGGAGGGGATGTTAGGGCGGCGTTCATAGGGATGAGCTACAAGCATCAGAAGGGGTCGGTAGTGAGGTGCTGGTGGTGAGATCGAGGGAAGGAAGTGGCCGAGGGAGGTGATGTCGGGGGAGGCGGAGGGAGAACAGAGGTTGGGGGAAGACTGGTGGCAAGGAGTGGTCGCAGGGGAGATAACGGGGATGGGGAGTAGGAGGTCGGGGGGAGCTGGAGGCGGGGGGTAGCAGGGGGAGGTGGTGTGGGAGCCAGGTGGTAGCAGGGAGTTTGAAGCGACGGTGGGAAGTTTGAAGTAGCGGCGGGAATGGATGAGCGGGAGTTAGGTGTTGGCGGGGAGTTTGAAGCGGCGGCGAGAAGTTTGAAGCGGCGGCGGGAATGGATGAGCGGGAGTTAGGTGTTGTGCAGGTAGTTTCTGGTATGTAGATTGGTGTCAACTGGGAGATATGGTGGGGTGCTGGTGGCTAAAGCGGTTGTGGGTGGCGTGCGGGTAAACCTGCAAAAGACAATATTAACCCCTGCACAAAAAAAAAAAAATTATAACACAACAAAAAACCAATGATCAGTGCACAGGGGCTGCGGGGTCCATACGTACGGATCCATACGGTATGGATCTGTACAGTACGGATTCGTATGGTACGGCTTGTGGCCCTAAAAAATTTTCAAAAAATATATCGAAGTTTATAGTCAAAATTCATGGAATTGACATCCTGATCACAAAAATGAGGTCAGTTTTCGCCTAGGATGCAACCTGCAAGACTTCCTCACCAAAACTTGCAAAAAATTGTTAGAAAGATGAAGATTTTGACAAAAAACCTTCACAAAATGACGAGTAAATTCGAGACCGGGCGTACCAATGTAATAAGTGAAATCTAAATGAAGATAATGACTAATCTAATTTATAAATACATGATTATACCTTCATTTAGACCTCACGAATCCATGCGGGAAGGAGATGCGCCATGTAGCTCCTCAAGATTTCTCCCTTGATCAGAATGACTAATGTGTAGAATGTGGATTGCTCAAATGTTCACAACACAATGTAAATGAGTGATTAGGGATTTGATGACTAATTTGGATGGAGATAGGGGATGATCAGAGTGATTTGGGCAAAGTTCTGATGAGATGAGAGGATTGAGACAAGATTTTGGCAGAGGTTTGGTAGGATGAAGAGATCTCTTGGAGAGATTTGGGCAGAGGTCTGATGCCTGGACTTGGCTCTAAAATGGCTTAGGGAGGGGTCCTATTTATGGGATTTTAGAGTTGAGGATGGAGGGTCAGGATTCATCTGATCAGATCAAGGGCTAGGAATAAAAGTGAATCTTTTATTCCTAGTGGGTGAATTAAAAATTCCTATTTTGGGAAGAGTGGAGATGAGTGGGGCACACATGAATTTTAAATTCATGTGAGTGGAGGTGAGTGGGAGACATCTGAATATTATATTCAATGATTGGGAGTGAGTGTGAGACATCTGAATATTATATTCAGGTTAGTGGATGAGTGGGGGACAAGGTTAATTAAGTGTCATCTTAATTAACTTAAGCATGATTAACCTAATTAACATGGATTAGGGAAAATGAATAAATCATCTAAATGAATATTAGGAATATTCATTTAATTGACATGGATTAGGGTTGTAAGGTTAATGAATCAATTAGGTGGATTAATTGATTTTTAGGGATATGTAGATTGGGGAATGGATTAGTGCGAGGTAGAGAAAATCAGTCTGCAGAGCAGTCCAATTTTAGGTGTCTACACAAGGTATGTGGAAATGCTTCCTACACTGATCTACTAAGGAAAGATTTATGCAAATTTTTACTTTTACAGTTACATACTATGATGCACATTAACAAAAAGATAATAACAACTTCTAAATGCAAACACAAAACTCACAACACAAGATATATGTGGGGAAAACCCTTTCAAGTAAAAAACCCCACAATCCAAAGCTGCCTAATATATTATTCAGGAATCAAGAAGATTACAATATACTTGTAGAGCAAGCTTTTATAGGAGTATATCCAACTAGAGATCCAGGAGGTAACTCAACATCTATAAGATTCTTACACACAACCTCCATCTCAAGCTCTTGATATATAGGAAATACAATATAGTAAACCATTACCAGTAATTATAAAACCATGAGCCAAAACCACCCAAAAGTGGTGCCCAAATTATCTCCAATCAAAGATTCCTTGTGATGTGCTAAAACACACACCAACACATGTAAATGTCCCCTTTATAGCTATTTTATGTGTCCAACAAGTTTTTACATTTCTCAGAAACAGGAGGTCCAACTTTCAGAGGTCATAACTTTTGATTCAGGTGTCTGATTGATGAACCATTTGATGTGCCAGAAAGGTCATGAAGAGATCTATCACCTTGTAACTATCTTCATTAGTTATAACAATTTTCAAAGCATTTAGGGAATTATTAATTCTGATAATTGAGTTTAAAACATTTTTTGGCAGTTTCAAAAAATAGAAACTTTAATATCTTGCAATCCAAATATGATCTTGAGTCAAAACTCACTTGAGATGTTTACTTAGCTATTTCACACCTTCTGGGAAAATTTTAGGTCAATCTGAGGTCAAATGTAAACTTACTAAAAATAGTAAGTCCTGCCATTTTTATCCCTTTTGGAAACTTTGAAAGTTCTAGATCATTCTTCAACATAAAGGGTATTTGAAAAGACCAAAACTGGGAAGAATAGTAAACTTTCGAAGCTCTAAGGTTGAGACACTTTTCTTAACATTCTCCCACTTGTCAAACACCTTACAAGAGAAAAGGGAGTATCAACACCATGATTTAATTGCTAGGGGTTGAGAGGCCTATAGACTCTAAACACCATATGAACTTCTCTGTGCTCATAGGTCTTACCAAGGAATCTACAACATTCATCAAAGTATCAACTTTCTCCAATTACCTTCCCATCCTCTACCATGTCTCAAACTAAATGGTACTAGACATCAATATTCTTAGTCCTCGCATGGAAAGTAGGATTCTTCACTAAACATATGGCACTTTGACTATCATAACAAATAGTAATCTTCCATGCATCAAACCCAACATCAAAACACAATCTCTTAAGCCAAATCGCTTCTTTACAAGCATGAGTTGCTGCCATGTACTCAGTGACCACAGGTTGCCGCTTACTCATCCAACTAATAGCACCATCATAGACATCAAACTGCCAACTGCACTAGCATAAGGAACTCTACTCATATCCATTGTCTCAGAAGGAGACTTTGGAAAATATTCAATAGCTAATTGTGTCCCTATTGTAATAGGAACAATCAAAGGTCTGCAATCCACCCTGCTAAATTTTTAGACAACACAGTGTTAACATACTTACTCTGACCTAACCAAAGTTTTTTGTTTGCTCTATCTCTTCTGATCTCCATCCCCAAATTGTACCAAGCTGCCCCTAGATTTTTCATTCAAACTGTGCTAACAACTAATACTTCAAATCAGAAATTAAACTTTTACCATTCCTAATGAGTAACATATCATTGACATATAATGCAATAATGAGAATGTGATCATTGTCAAACTTGTAATAAACACAATGATATGATTTCAATCTCTGAAATCTAATACTCAACACAATGGCATCAAACTTCTGGTACCACATCCTAGGAGACTATTTCAAACCATACAAAGACTTTTTCAACTTGTAAACTAGATTTTCTTTACTTTCACCATGTAGTGCTCTGGTTGTGACATATAAATTTCCTCCTCCAAGTCACCATGAAGGAATGTTGTCTTCACATCCATTTGTTCCACTTCTAGATCATACACTATTGCAAGAGATAATAGGAACTTAATAGATGTCATCTTTGCAATGGGAGAGAAAATCTCACCATAATTAGTTTCCTCCACTTGAGAATACCCCTTTGCAACCATCTAGCCTTATATTTCTCAACATTGCCATCTACACCAAATTTCTTTTTGAACACCCTTTTGCATCCAACAGGTTTCCATCCTTTAGGAAAAGGCACCAAGTCCCTATTGGCAAGAGACACATTGTGGCTTCACGATTGTTGTCATTGATTGCAACAAAGTTCATCCCATACATCCGTTGGACATGGTGTGCCTATACCGGAAGTTAGATTGAAGAGTGTTGTTGTCCGGTAAGAAAGAACAAAGCATGTGGCAAGGTCTAATAGTTAGGTTCAGATCTCTCAGAGGAAGTATCTTAGTAAAGTGTGGACTTGGGGAAGTCAAGAGGTGTACCTTGACTGATACATTCTAGAGATTGAGCCTCCGATGATGAAAGAGTGAAAAGATACAAGCACCTAAGTGTTGGGTTCCTGTTTGGTAGAGTTGACAGAGGAAGAACTAATCGGCAGAGCATCAGACCTTAATCTGGATGAGTTATTAATGGTGATCAAGTTTCTTAAGGCATCATTCATGATTGGCTAACATGATTGATGACTTCTATAAGCATCTCCTTGATACGCATCACTTGATAAGTAAGGATTCAGCCGATAGATCAGAGTTTGGGAAAATATTGACTATTCTAGATGTCGATTAGAAAGGTGTTGAAATCATTGGTGCAGATATATATACCGGGTGGATTTGGATGTGAAGGTGTGTGTTGTGTGTGGTGAAGTGTGAAGAAAAGTAGAAGGGCAGTGTGAAGACAGTAAGACAGGTCTAGTATGTGACAGGACATCAACACCAAAGAAGAGGAAGAATGAAGTGCAGTAGATCAGTGTATTGAGCCTAACTGGAACTGAACCTCAGCATATGTGGATGCTTCTCATTAGTTCAAGTTTCTTGTTAATCTCTTTATAACTTGTAGATAGTGAGTCTCTTGTAGGCAGTGAGCCTCTTGTGAGTAATGTGCTCAGGCAGTGAGCCCTAATTGGCAAGTGCCATTTTGTATTTCTATTCTTCTAACAGAGAATACATTCTTGGGTTAGTCACCCCATGGTTTTTCCCTTAATAGGGATTTCCACGTCAAAATCATTGTGTTATGTGTATTGACTTTGTTTTTGCTTTCATAATTATGGATGCTTATTTGCTTTGATGCTACACTAGTTGTTAAAGAAGAACATAAAGTTAAATTAATTAAGATAACTGATTCACCCCCCTCTTAGTTATCAACAGTCCCAAGTATTATTCTTTTCCAAAGAAGCCATCTCCTCTTCCATGGCATCCTTCTAGAAACCCACATCTTTCATACCCATAGCCTCTTTCATAGTTCTAGGATCATCAGTATTATAGAACAAAGTAAAAATACAACTGGAATCATGCAATGAATAACCAAACCTATCAAGTTGCTACCTTATCTGCATGGACCTCCTCAAAGATTGAGGTTGATGTTCTTTATCTTCTTCTGAACTTTCAAAGCTACTAGACCTCTCCTCATTATCAGGTCTAATAGATGTTTTTGGTTCAATTTTCTCAAGGGTGGAAGGAAGATGAACCACATCACCTTTCTTCTCTTCTTTCTCTGGTTGCAAGACAACAGAAGAAGGATTGAGCTCTCTGAAGATCATACTTTTGCTATACATAACTCTCTTAGCCACTGGATCCCAAAGCTTGTACCCTTTCACAATGATGCCATAACCGATGAAAATACACTTCACAACCTTGTTCTCCAACTTAGACCTCTTCTCCTTAGGCACATGTGCATATTCCTCACAACCAAATACTTGAATGTGTCTTAATGAAGGCTTTTTACTAGACCATAACTCCATCGGTCTCTTATCAATGAGTGTTGGTGTATGAGACCTATTAACTAGGAACAAGTGGTAGCAATAGCTTCAGCCTAGAACTTTTGTTCAAGACCAACTCCACTTAGCATACTCCTTGCCCTCTCCATCAATATTCTATTCATCCTCTCTATAACTCCATTCTGCTGAGGGATATACGGAGTTATCTTGTGACTCTCAATCCCTATTCTTTATAGAACTTGTCAAAATCTACTGAGCAGAACTCACCACCATTGTCAGTCCTCATACACTTAATCTTTCTATCCTTCTAATTCTCTACAAGAGATTTGAACTCTTTGAATCTATTAAAGACCTTAGATTTACTTCTAAGTAAATACACCCATGTCCTTCTACTATAGTTATCAATGAATGAAACAAAGTAAATATATTTTGAAATTGAATGAACATTAATAGGACTAAACACATCAGAATGAATCTAGTCCAACACCTCACAAGATTTATGAGAACTGGAATAAAACTAAACACAATTTTGTTTTCCATAAATGTAATGTTCTCAGGAATCGAACTCAAGATTACAGTCATTCATACCCTTAACAAGATTTTTTATTTTTTAGAATCCTCAAACCCTTTTCACCAAAGTGACCAAGCCTTTGGTGTCATAACATTGTCTTCTTAGTTGGAAGTTTCATCTTCATAGAATGAGCACCCTTAGGTACCCAAAAAGCACGACCATCGGAAGTAGATGCAACAATTTTTTTGTTGCTAGTTCCAATGGTGAGGTTGAAGACTTTGAAGCTCACTTCTTCAAAACAGAGGCACTATTGCACTAAAATGCACATGCATCAAGCTAAAACAAAGTGCCAATCTGAACATCCTTAGCCAACACCATAGATCCTCTATTCATCTTGTATCCTCCATTCAAGAAAATAACCTACACACACATATCATTCAACTTACAGAAAGAAGGTTTCATGTCAAACTAGGGATATGTAGAACCATTGATTCCCTTCACTCGTCCATCAGGGAATCGAATCAAGACTCTTCCACGACCAATAATCTTCAGGTGAGAATCATCACCCAAGTACACCTTTCCACCATCATATTCTTCATACTTCAAAAACTAACCCCAATGTGAGGTCATGTGAAAAGATGCATCAGAGTCAATAACCCACACATCCTCATATGCATGTGTTGCCAAGGCAGCGACAAATGCTTCTCCTTCATCTTGAGAGGACTTGTCAGACTATGAATCATGATTCTTCTTCTTTTTCTTTTTCTCCTCCTTGCACTCCTTGTGGAAGTGACTAGGTTTGTGGTAGTTCCAACACAAGGCCTTGGACTTTTGTCACGTCTCAAATTTTGATACCATTTGGGCTTACTTTAAATGGAAATATTTCATGAATAATTATATGTAGATAGATGACTAATTTGTTATGAATATTTTAATATGAAAAGATGTAATGAAATAAATGTCATATTCATGTTAGTAATGCTTCGGCTATGTTTTGGTTATTTGAATCACAAATCTATTAACGGGAAATTGGAGTTTACTATGTGTTGCAGGTTGTCGAAGACAAGAGGGTGGTTGAGGTAAAGGAGATTAGCATCCTGGCAGGGTTAAGATGGAGGGATATCTCTCACACACTTCACATAGTGTCATGTAACTGCATATTTTGCATATTGAATGAATTAATAGTTTAATTTAAATTGCATTTTTATTTTACTTGAATTATATATCACATAGTTAGTTAATGATGATTTAATTAGATTATTTAATCCATGAATGTTTAGAAAATAGAATAATCAATTTAGTTATTTAATTTGTTTTATTTAGAGAATAATTGTATTCTATTTTTTTATATATAGATACATTGTGATAAATATGTGAATTATTTTACAATATTTTAAGAAATAGAAATAGAATAAAACATGTTTTTGGAAATGAAACTTATTTTAGGAAAAGAAAAGATCTAGAATCATTTCTTACTCACCAAATATTTCTATTTAACATCTTGCATTCACAAAAAGAGGGGATCATCATTTTTTCTTTGTAATTGCATTCAAATCATAAAAATTGTGAAAGCTTTCTGGGAAAACTTCATGGTAGATTGTAATGAATTTGTCATATGCAAGCTTTATATTATTCTGTGAATTCTCTTCTACATATTCTTAAACTAGTCTATTACATTAGCCATAACTTTATTTTTAAGAACTGAGTCCTACAATTTTTATATGTGATGCATGACCTAGTTATCTAAATCATATCTGAAAATCATCCTTACCTAGTTTGTCATTTTAGAGGTATGAATATTGTGCGACTATCTATCTCTCACCCATTTTGTCTTTGTTAAAATAGTCTGTTACGTTATCCATAACTTTATTCTTAAGAACTGGGTTCCTCTAAAATTATTATATGTGATGCATGACCTAGTTATCTAAATCATATCCAAAAATCATCCTTACCCAATTTGTCATTTTAGAGATATGAATATTTTGTGACTATCTATCTCTCAACCATTTTGTCTCTATTAAAATAGTATGTAGTATTTATAGTCTATAATCAATGTAAATGATTTGATTGCATTTCTTATTTTCTGAAAAATAGAATGACTAAATTGATTATTTCATAGTAAAGTATATATATATTGACTGTAAATTTTTATTGTCTGGAAATAGAATGGTTTATGGTTGTATTTGATTTTATCATTGATAACTTAATTTTATATATATGACGTATTGATTGTGTTTATTGGAAATGAATATGAAGAATAGAACTACAATGTTGATTGGGTTCAATTGTCAAATTAAATTTTCTTTAATATATATATATCTGAAATTGAATTCATTGTTCTGCAAAAAAAGAAATATTCTTTTTATTTGCATTTATGAGAAAGACTTGTAGAAACTTTAGAATTATTGAATTCTTGATAAATGTTATTTCTACTTTTCAAATTGGTAAAACTAGTAGTAGATCGAAATTCTTGATTTATGAAAGAATTGCATTATGTTTGTATGGTAGATATTCAAATAGATCAGATAAAATAAGGGAAAAACAGTAAACTTATCATTAAGCAAAATAGTGAAACCAATTTATTATTGGAAATAATTTTTGTTTATAGATATTTGAGATTATGGAAAACCAAACATAAGAAAACTATATTGTAAAACTGCATTGTATGTATCTTGGTAAAGTGCAACTTTCAGTACAGGATGCCAAATGTGGATCTACAGAAATGATAGTTTTACTTTTTCTAAAACTATCATTTTTATGTAGGAGCATCCCTAGTTCAAGAGTAATCTTGCATCAACCAAAAACATTTGCATTTTAGTTCTTTCATTTTCCAGTTCAGTTCAAGCAGTACAATCAATAGCAGTTTTCAGCTTGTGGTCTAGTTTTGGCAATTCACACCTTGTGGATCTGGACTTAGCATCTACATTCATTCATCTACATCATATCAAGAATTTAGAATATTTGGATCAATTAATGGAAATATATCGCTATAAGAAGATCAACTATTTTCTCAGTGCAGAGCATTCTAGCAGTTCCTGATAATTAGCTAAAGGAGAAGGCTTGCAAATCATTCCTTGTCTTGCAGATCTCAATGACACATCATTCAATGTCCTTTGGTTCATGGCTGACCTTCCCCAAGGGTTTGCATGTTGTTCCATTCATTTGAGGAAGTGTTTTATGCATTTAGGTCTGACCTATCTGTGAACACATTACAGCTCTTCATTGGAGTTTGTGACCTTCCTTAGCTGATGCGGAGGAATCTATTGATCCAAAAATGATATATAAAGATGTAATAGATCCTTAAGAAAGTAGTTGATGATATAGTGATAGCTAATAATTTAGATTTTGTGTGAAGGGAGCTTTAAAGCCTTATCTTGTGCATGTATGTAATCAGGCCTGTGAGCCTAAATTGTAAGCCCGCATGTTGCCGACCAATTTGTATTTGAATTCTATGATATATTGAATGATTGAATCTGCATTTTCTTTATTTCTTTGAGTTGTTTCCATTATGTTTACTCTTGTTTCATAGTCTGAATAGTTCATTCTATGAACCCTCCTACCATGACTACACCAAGTGGTATTAGAGCCAAAGTTTGATTCTTTGGAGCGAATTGGAAAAAGAATTCTATAAGATCTTGTTGTAAGTAGATCTTTGATCTGAGGCAAGTTCCTTATGTGCAACCGATCGTCGATTGAGAGGCAGTTGTCGCTTGTAGCCCAATCGCTAAACCTGAGGCAGTTTGCACTTGATCCTATGAAGAATGCCGCCGCACAGAGTTCCTCTTGTTGGTACAATGGCTAATAGAATGGATGAGATGATGGAATTGATGAGAACAATGTGAATTCATTTGGATTCTATTGAAGAAGATAGGCAAAGAGGATTGATGCCGAGACCTAATGTTGAAAGTGATGATGAAGAGGAATTTCAATCTATTGAACAAACTGGCGAAACCCTAGAAGGCAATGAAGAAGAAGAATCAGATCAGATAAAGATGTTGTGATCTATTTCAAAGATTGGAAAAAGACCTAGAGTTGATGTGCCAAACTATACTGGTAATTTGAATCCTGAAGAATTGATTGACTAGATAAATGATATGGAAGAATACTTTGAATATGAAGAAATTGAAGATCTGAAGAAGGTGAAATTTGCAAAGGCAAAGCTAAAAGGACATGCTTCTATATGGTAGAAAGAAGTTCAATTAGAAAGAAATAGAAGATGAAAAGAAAAGATTACAAAGTGGGACCGGATGGTGACAAAGTTGAAGAATCAATTTATACTTGCTGACTATGAGTTGGAGCTATTGAAAAGATTGCAGAACCTGAGACAAAAGGAGAAATTTGTGAAGGAGTATACTAAAGAATTTCATAAGATGATCATAAGAATAGGACATAGTGAAGCAAGCAAGGAGAAAGTGCCAAGATACATCAATGGACTGAGATTGAACATTCAAGAGGAACTAATCTTGGTAAGGATAACATCTTTGGAAGAAGCATATCAGTTTGCCCTGAAAGTTGAAGAGAAGTTGAATAAGAGACATGATCAGAGATAGAGAGGTAGAGGAGGTAAATTTTAGAGAGGAGGAATGTTTTCTAGATATGATAGATCATTGGTGGACCAGAACAAGTTTGACACCCCAATTAGAAAGGATGACAGAGATAACAGTACTTACCGGAGAGATGATAAAAAGTTTTACTAGAGAGGAAACCCTAGTGCATACCAGAATGAAGGAGCAAGTTTACCTAATAAAGCAAGTTTAAGGACATCATATCAACAACTCTCTTATCTCCTATACTAGGAGCAAGTTTACCTAATAAAGCAACACACCGGATGACACTGGAAAAGAATGAAGAACTAAATAGACAGATACAAAAGTTGTTGAGGAAAGGTTTGATTAGAGAAAGTTTGAGTCCTTGTGCAGTACCTACAGAAGAATGTGTACTGACTTTAGAGTAATAAACAAGATCACAATTAAATATAGATTTTGTTTACCTAGGATGGATGATATCATGGATTGTTTGAGTGGAGCAAGATATTTCACAAAGATAGATTTGAAGAGTGGATACCATCATATCAGAATCAAAGAAGGTGATGAATGGAAGACTACTTTTAAGACAAATAAAGGATTGTATGAGTGGTCAGTGATGCCCTTTGGACTAACAAATGCACCAAGTACTTTCATAAGATTGATGAATGAATTTTTGAAGAAATTCTTGGTAAGCTTGTGATTATGTACCTGGATGACATTCTAATTTTCAATAAGACAAAAGAACATTTGTGGCATATTAGAAAAGTTTTACAAAGATTGAGAGAAGAGAAATTGATAATAAACATCAAGAAGTGTAGTTTCATGAAGGAAGAGTTGATATATTTGGGATTTGTGATTTCTACGAAATGATTGAAGATGGACCCTGAGAAAGTGAGAACAATTATTGAATGGCCTACACCGGAGAGTATTAGAGAGGTTAGATCATTTCATGGATTGGCTAGTTTCTACCAGAAGTTTATCAGAAATTTCAGTTCAGTTTGTAACCCTATGACAGAGACAATGAGAGGTGACAAAAAAGATTTCAAGTGGACATCTAGAGCAGATAAAAGTTTTGAGTTGTTGAAGCAGAAAGTGACAGAGCAACCTGTTTTGGCATGACCAAATTTAAATAAGGTATTTCATGTTGATTGTGATGCTAGTGGAAGTGCAATTAGAGCAGTGTTAAGTCAAGAAGGAAGACCTGTAGCTTATTTTAGTAAGAAGTTGAATGATGTGAGGAAAAGATATTTAGTTTAAGATCAAGAGTTCTATGCCATAATTCAAGCCTTGAAGAAGTGGAGACATTACTTGTTTTCTAAGGAGTTTGTGTTGTATATAGATCATCAAGCCTTGCAGTATTTGAATAGTCAAGGTAAGTTGAATCAGAGACACATGAGATAGGTAGAGTTCATACAGAGTTATACCTTTGTGTTGAAAAATAGGAGTGGTAAATCAAACAAAGTTGCTGATGCCTTGAGTAGAAGAAGAAACTTGTTGACAGAGATGAGAATTGAAGTGTTGGGTTTTGATGAATTGAAGAACATGTATCAGGGAGACATTGATTTTGTAGAACCTTGGAAAGCATGTAAGGAACCTGTTGTGACAGATAGAAGTAAGTGGTTGGACTATTTCATTCAAGAAGATAAGTTATTTAAAGGAAGTCAGTTGTGCATACCTAGAAGTTCAATGAGGGATAATTTGATCAAGGAGAAGCATTGTGGTGGATTGGCAGGACACTTTGGCATTGACAAGACAGTGGCTTTGGCAAGTGAAAATTACTTTTGGCCTTAGATACATAAGGATGTTTAGAGATTTGTGTAGAGTTGTAGAGTTTTTCAAGTTGCAAAAGGGAATAGCCAGAAGACTGGATTGTATAAACCTTTGGCAGTACCGAAGAGACCTTGGGAAGACATAAGCATGGATTTTGTAATGGGACTACCTAAGACGTAGAAAGGACATGATTCAATATTTGTAGAGGTTGACAAATTTTCAAAGATGGCTCATTTCATACCTTGTAAGAGGACAACTGATGCAATGCATGTAGCTAACCTATTTTTCAAAGAGATTGTGAGATTGCATGGATTACCTAAGAGTATAGTTTCAGACAGAGATACAAAGTTTGTTGGATATTTTTGGAGGACACTTTGGAAGAAGATGAAGATAGATTTAAAGTTCAGTTCTACTCTTCATCCATAGACAGATGGATAGATAGAGGTAGTGATTAGGAGCTTGGGATATTGTTGAGATGTTTGGTTAGAGACAAAGCCAGAAGTTGGGATTTGATTCTTTCACAAGCAAAGTTTGCATACAATAATTTAGTAAATAGGAGTACCAGAAGAACACCTTTTGAGATTGTTGCCAGTGTGAATCCTAGAGGAGTTGCAGAATTGAGAGATATTAGTATAGAGGAAAAGAGGAGTGCAGAAGAAGAAAAATTTGTAGATCATATGAAGATAGTGCATAACTAGGTAAAGAAGCATTTGGAGGATACGAACAGTAAGTACAAAGAGAAGGCAGATGCGAAGAGAAGACATATGGAATTTGAAGTTGGAGATGCAGTGATGGTGTACTTGAGAAAAGAGAGATTTCCAGTTGGGACATATAACAAGTTGAAGATGAAGAAGTTTGGACCTTGTAAGATACTCAAGAAATTTGATTCAAGAAATGCATATGAAGTGGAGTTACCAGAGATATTGGGTATTTCACCTATTTTCAACATTGTAGACCTTTATCAGTATCATGAAGCAGAGTTCAGTGACAGCATGGAAGAAGACTTGAAGAAGAAGTTACCACAACAAGCACCAGATCAAGTAGAAGACATTTTGGATAGCAGAGTTGGACACAATACTTGAGGAAGACAATACAAGGAATATCTTGTGAAGTGGAAAGGCAGAGCAGAAAAAGATTCATCATGGATTTCTTAGTCTAAGGTGGACCATCTTGGTTCTCCTCGTAGCCCCAACAAAGTGAGTGACTCACTTTTTCAATAACCCCAGATGTCTGATGCAAGAGCATCCATGGTTTAAGAGTAATCTTGCATCAACCAAAAAATATTTGCATTTCAGTTCTTTCATTTTCTAGTTCAGATCAGGCAGTTCAGTCAGTAGCAATTTTCAACTTGTGGTCTGGTTTTGGCAATTCACACCTTGTGGATCTAGACTTAGCATCTACATTCATTCATATACATAATATCAACAATTTAGAGCATTTGGATAAGTTACCAGAAAGATATCTCTATCAGAAGATCAACTATTTTCTCAGTGCAGAGCATTCTAGTAGTTCCTGATGATCAGCTAAAGGAGAAGGCTTGTGGATCATTCCTTGTCTTGAAGATCTTAATGACACATCATTCAATGTCCTTTGGTTCATGGCTAACCTTCCCCAATGGTTCATACATTGTTCCATTCATTTGAGGAAGTGTTCTATGCATTTAGGTCTGACCTATCTGTGAACACGTTATAGCTCTTCATTAGAGTTTGTGACCTTCCTTAGCCGACGCAGAGGAATTTATTGATCCAAAAATGATATATAAAGATGTAATAGATCCTTAGGAAAGTAGTTGATGATATAGTGATAGATGATAATTTAGATATTGTGCGAAGGGAGCTTCAAAGCCTTATCTTGCGCATGTATGTAATCAGGCATGTGAGCCTGAATTGTAAGCCCGCATGTTGCCGACCAATTTGTATTTGAATTCCATGATATACTGAATGACTGAATATACATTTGATTTATTTCTTTAAGTTGTTTCCATTGTGTTTAGTCATGTTGCATGGTCCAGATAGTTCATTCTGTGAACCCTCCTACCCTAACTGCACCACATTTTTATTTATTTGCTTGGCCAAGCAACTGTACCATTGAAATAGATGGATTAAAAGCCTAGAACTTTGTAGTCTCTACCACATCCTATTTTCAAGAGTTTATTTCATTCTAATATTAGGATGCATATAGGAAATAGGCATGCATCAAGAGTTTCCCTCTTTCTTACACCGTTCCAGGTTGATAGGCTCCTAGTGCAGGGTCGGTGCTTTCTTCAAGTTAGGAAGAAACCCGTGGAAGTTCAGTACTTCATGGTTGGGTGGAAAAAGCACCTCAACCACTCTCTTGGACTTGGTTTATGGATGATCAGAGGATCAAGGCAACTAAGATTAGATATTATTATTGATATGGATATTTGCTTCTTTGTATGGCTTCATTGCCAAGTTGTAATTGTAATACGATTCATGGATATCTTGATGATAGTTCTTCTTGTGTAACATTGAAACGGATGTATTGTAACACCAATTCGGGTGTATTCTAGTATATGGATCATTATTCTTATTCATGAGTTCTTGCCATTATATGATTATGGATATTTGGAAACCATTATTGGTTAATTATCTTACTTATGGAATATGTTTTTCTTTTCAGGTATTATATTTTGTTGGTAAATTTCCCCACCTTACATTTGGTATCAGAGCCCACTTCCAACATTGGGAGCTCTGGGACATGTGTTGCTCGATTTGTTTAAGCATGTGTGGGTTCTTGAGTGTTGGCATGCAGTAAGTAGCATGTGCCTTCTTTTGTATGATATCCTCGCATGTGTGTGGCAAGTAATACATTATTATGGGTTAGATAAACCTTGGTGTTTTCCAAGAAGTTGCTTATGGGTATTTTCCTTCTTGTTGCCTTGAGTGTTGGGCATGAGTCTTTGCACTATGTGAGAGTGCTTAAGTGACCTTTGAGGGGTCATGTTTAATCACCTATGATGGTAGAGTTATGAGGACCTTTGTGTGAAAGTAAATATCATGTTCCAAGTAGAAGTTATGCACTGTATGTGGACCAGAGGATGTTTTAATCATATGCTTGTTATGGGAAGAATATTAATGAATCTTGTTGTGTACAAGAGTAGCATATCCTCATAATGCTTCCCTCTGTATAGAGACTGGTAATGCTTGTTTGACATGCATATTGCATTGCCTTATTGAGAGCATGTTTCCTAGGTATGGATTAATTATGCGGTTGTAAGATAAATAGTGTTGTATCGTATTGTTAGAATAGATCATTTGGGTAATGACTTATATTTTTGGATTGCATTTTCCCTAGGATTCATGTGGGAACTTGGGTGTAATAATTGTATTGCATTATTTGAAGAGTTAAAGAGAAAAAGGGGTTGTGAAGAGGGACTTTTGTATAATCCTTGTGATAGAATCTTGAGAAAAATAGCAAACCCTACATCTTGTGACCTGAATTATGATTTTCCATCTCTTAGTATGTATTTAGTATGCTTGTCATCGTGTTGTGGAGGAGTTTAGAATCTTCTGAAAGGAACATTGGATCCTT
This sequence comes from Cunninghamia lanceolata, assembly GCA_027924645.1. NCBI lineage: Eukaryota > Viridiplantae > Streptophyta > Pinopsida > Cupressales > Cupressaceae > Cunninghamia > Cunninghamia lanceolata. The sequence continues at coordinate 1,663,106 of BSBN01000165.1, read as the reverse complement.
CCTCTTGTTTTATTATTCCATATGTTATATTGGTGAATCCTTGATTGATAAGAAGTGTTAACTGCTGCATGTTGGAGAGATTGATGTGCTTAGATATCTCAATTGTGAACCTAATTTTGTCTCTGCTTTGTCTTGATTGCTGGCTAGTTGCTAGCGGATGACTGTGTATGTCTTTATGTAGTGATTCTATGCAACTTATGGTTGCTTGGTATCATTAAATGATGTTCGTGTGGTTAAGAAGAAATAATCTTATGGTATAGACGTTGTAGACACCTAAAATTGACTTGCTCTACAAATCAATTTTCCATACCCCTTACACTAATTTATCCCTCCTATTAATTAAATAAATTCATTTTATTTAATTAATCTATCCCTAACCATCTATCTGTCCCTTGTGATCAATTAATTCACTTAATTTATCACTATACCTTATGACTATATCCTCATTGATTAAATAAATATTCTCAATATTTATTTAGTTAATTTTGTCCATTTCCCTAATCCTTGTTAATTAGATAAATCATGCTTATCTGATTAATCTACCCTATTAATCAACCTATCCCTAGCATGGTTGATTAAATAGCAATTATTTAATCAACCTACCCTAGCCTACCTATCCCCTAGACCTAAGTTAATTAAGCTAAACACTTAATTAACCTTGCTTAGCTCATCCTTCCACACATCTTTGAATAAAAATCAATCTTTTATTCAAAGGGTCAAGTCTCCCTAACCCCTCATTTATCACCCTCTTAGACATGTAAGTGTACATCTTCACATCTCCACATAAAAGTGAATTTTTACTTCACACTCCCCCATGAGTTGAATTAAAAATTCACTTGTCATATCCACTCTTCCCAAAAATGAATCTTTAATTCATTTTGTCCTCCACACCTTTCCCCATGTGAATTTAAAATTCACAAATAATGAAAGCCCTCCAATCCATTAACCAAGCTTCAACCCTTGATCTCTCTCATCCACTCCCCTTGTGACACTTGTCACAAGGCTATGGCTTCAATCCTAACCCTAACTCTCATTCATTTCTAGCCCTTGATCTCAACTCTTGATCCTCACCCTCCATCCTCATTTCCAAAAATCTATAAATGAGACCCTCACCCAAGCCATTGAGAGGGATTTTCTTCTTGCATCCAACCTCTACCAAAATCTCTCCAAAATCCTCTCATCCCAACATCATAATGCCAAAATCACTCTAGCCATTCCATCTTATCAATCTATCATCCAATCCCTTATCTCCATTGTGTTGAATGCATTTGAGCAATCCACATTTCAATCAAATTGGGTAAAATCTAAGGAGCTATCGGGTGCAACTCCTTTCTGCTATCTTAGATTTGTGGGTCAAAGGAAGGTATAATCACTTGTGTTTTGCATTTGATTTATGTTTTCAACTTCATTTTGATTCATAGATCACATTCGCATGCCCGGTGTCTCGAATCTAACTAATCATTTTTATAGGATTTTGTTGTCAAAAATCTGCATTTTCTAACCCTGGTTTCATGTGAAGTTTTGTAAGTTTTGGGGGTGAGTTGTTGCAGGTTGCATACTAGGCAAGAACAGATGGCACCATCGTGATCAGGATGTTGTTTTTGAGTTTTTTGACCGTAAACTTGATAGGTTTTGGTGACTGAAATCTTTGAAAAAATTTGAAATTTTTTTACTTTGCAGGCCGTAAGGATCCGTACGACCTGCAATCTCTATGTGAAATGATTGTTGATCTCTAATTTAATGCCTACGGATTAGTTTCAGTTACCTTTGTTGCAGGTCAATTTTTCTGTGTTTGAAGGGTTAAATTTTGTATTACAAGTATAATAAACCCTTGTTGACCTCACTCATACCCCTTACATCTCCCGCCGCCTTCTAAATCCTACTCAGCCTCTGTCAAAACATTATTGCAGACCCAAAAACCCTATATCCACGGGTCAAAATTCCTTGAACACTTTGTGATAACCCTAAATGTAAGCTCTACCACCTTCAAGATTCCTCTGCTGGTTGCATACTTGTGTCTGTTGGTTGAAATCCTAAATCTAAGCTCCTGTTGCCACCATATTCTGCCTCCTACCCACTCAAAATCCTATCAACTTCTACATCGAAACCTTGGAAAATCTTGTCGACTAGTCCACAAAAATCCCTATCACCATTAACACCAGTCTAAGCCCACAATAAACTAGTCGCCACCTCTTGTGGCTTGGTCGACCATCGGCTCCACTTGACCCTCGTTGTAGACCATTCCTTTGGTCATGGCAGAAGACTCTTCAGGTAGCAGCGGTTGGGAGTCTTGGTGGTGACGGGTCCTTAGATGGCGGTGACCCGATGGAGGGCGTGTAGCAGAGTTAAACCCTAATGGTGTTGCTAACTACACTATCTAGCATATTGTCTTCTCCTTTTTGTGGCTTTAAGCCTTGACCTGCACTGTCCTTTTGGGGCTTTGAGCCCTCCATAATACATAAACCACCCACTATCCTCTGTCAACAATCTCCAAAGAACCTCGCTTGTAATCCTTAAACCCTAGCCATTAGAATCCATTGGGAGTTAAGCTCATATCTATGTTAATGTTTGGTGTTTTTAATGTTTGGGTCACACTTGGCACCTAGCTCCTTGGTAAATGGTGGTGGTCACACTAGGTAACTGCGGGGTGGGCTTTTAGTCCCCCTTATTACTTATTTTTTCTTTTTGTCTTGATTCTACCCCTGGTCATATTAGCGACCAGGGGCTTGGCTACAAACTTTAGTTGAAAACCTTAGCCACTAGACACACAAACACATGTGACCACCTTTAACAAACTACCATCAGTCAAGTTAAATTTTCACAACTTGGTCATACAGAGGTGAAATCGCACAAAAGAATAGTCATTGGAAAGAGGACTCTAAGTACTTCATAATTGTAAAGGAATTTTCAGGTGACTGTACCATTTTGCATACTTTTTTTACAATCAAAGTCAAAGCTTCTTTCAAACTTCAAATGTACATAACTTGAGCAAAACTCAGCCTTTTTCGGTGAATTTTTTTTTCAAATTGCATAAAATTTTGTCTAGAATCTATTTATGTAGTCATTTTTCCTATATCAGTTCATTTGTCATCAAATATTATCAGATTATCAATTTTCACATAACAATCTCCTATGCTAGTCTACTTGCTTCGTTTTCAATTTTGTGACTTGCAGGTGATCATTCTGGGTTGCAACAACATCAAGAATAGTATATATAGTAGGTTAGATAGCAAAATAATTAGGTGCACTCATTATATTTCTCATTTCATCATAATCTTGTTTGCATACACACTTCAATTTGGGATATAAAATGAATCATTGTTTGCAAACACACTTCGATTTGGGCTTCTAAAATGAACATTATCTTCATCACATATCAAAACTGGGCTTAAAATGAACCATTGTCTTCAATCACATCTTGAAATTGGGCTAAAAAGAACCATTGCTTGACGTGTCTTTCACACATTTCAATTTCTAAGGGTTAATTAACCACTGCAAGTGTGAATCAAGTGTGCATGTGTATGCTCTCTCCTCGCACTGCAAGGTGACCTTGGAGATCAAAAACACTTCACTTGATTTGATTTTGTTTACCCTTTCCTAGGAGGCCTACTAGGGGATTTCATAACCTGTAGGGATGACCTCATTCGAGGCTAAATCGAAAGACACCCTCATGGAGAGTTGGAATCTTGTCACTCTTGGCTAAGCCCCAAAGAACTTTCTACCTTTGGGAAGTGAAGGTGAAGGGTGGGTTACCCCCTTTTCCTGGCTGTGTGACATAATTTCATTTTTAATTCCTAGTCAACCTCATGTAAACATTGCCCAAGACCTAATTGGCCATACCCTATTTCAAACTAGACATTAGGACATGTTGATGTGTCTTCCACATGTGCTTGTTTAATAATCATCATATTCTTCAAAGTCAAATCCAAAATTAGTTATGTGTCTTGCATGAGTGAATCATGTTTGCACATGTGTGATCATTTGATTAAACATTTCCAAATCAAGCAAAACACCAAACACATAAAGACAAGTCATTCACCTCATTCTTCCAACACATTTAAATACAATCACATTCATCCTAATCACTCATTTTTAGCCAGTTCATTCCTAATCACATCCAAGTAATCCTAAATCAATCCTAATCATATCCTTGTCACTCTACATCATCAAATCATCATCATTCTATCCAAATCATTATCCAATCAACATCATTATTTCAATCCTTGTCAAATCAACCTCAATCCCAATCATCCCTAAGCACATCCTAGTCACATCTCCATCCTTCATCCCCATCCTATCAACATCATCCCAATCATTATCCTAATCATCCCTAATCATTCCATATCAAACCCTAATCATATCCAAGCCATCATCACATCATATCAACATCAATCCCAATCAACATCCAAGTCCCCTAACATCGCTACCAAACTCTAAATCCAAATCAACCCAATCAAAAATCAAGACCTTAATTGATCATCCAATCAAATCAACCAAATCAATTCTATTATTTAAGTGTCATTAGTCCACCTTAAGTATAGAGAATCATCCATACTTTGAAACAAATCAAATCATCCTAAGGTCTTGAATTTTGATCCCCAACATCACAATTGTCCATTTCATCTCATATCTCTCGCACAAAATGGATCCTTATGAAGCAATGCAACACTTACAAAGACTTAGAAAAGTCTATGAGAATATGGATCCTAATGCTAAGAAAAAATGCAAAAATGACATTAAGGATATACCCTTAGCACACCTCATCATTGGAGAATCCCAAGCCCCTACCCAACTTCCATCATATCAACAAACATCTTACATATCCACACCATCAACCTCCTACCAACTTCCATCATATCAACCTTCAACATCCTACATATCCACGCCATCAACCTCATACCAACTTCCATCATATCAACCGTCATCGTATCAACCTTCACCCTCATATCAATCGCCATCCCCTTACACATCCATGCCATCATACTTATCCAACCAATCAATACCTCCAACTTATCCATCTCCCAACCTTTGTCATTCTTACTTTGATCAAGGGAACACCAATCTAACACACCTTATATCTGAAATCCAAAGCTTATATCAACAACCATTTCCCCATACAAATCCCCCATCCTCTAATCCCCATCCTATCAACCTTAATCCATCACCCTACCTACCTTACAATCCATCAATCCCAACCCCCCAATACAATGTTCCTCCAACCTTATCAACCTTAATCCATCACCCTATCTATCTCCCAATCCACCAATCCCTATCACCCATCCACCATCTAATCCACCATCAAATCTTCCAAATCCTAAGCCCATGACATCCAAAGAATCCTTGTGGGACTTCCTCCAAAGAACATCACCAAGCAAAGCAATGGAATCCCCCAAATCCCCCACCCCTCCAACACCACCATCTAATCCCACACCTGTCCTTGAACCCATCCAAGAACCATCATTACCTAATCCTATCACCTACCTATCCAATCCCAATCTTAGTCCTACACCATCCACCATCATTATCCATCCATTACACTGTTCTTCAACCCATACACTCATGAAAGATGCTATCCATTGGCTATTAGCAAGGAATCAAACACCCTCATGCAATCCAACATCCACCAAATCTCTTGAACAATCCCCTATCATAAGTCAAGAACCATCATGTATCCATGTTCAAGAACACATAAGTCAAGCACCTATTGCATCCATCCAAACACCTATCACATCCATCCAAGCACCCACCACATCTATCCAAGTCACTCCCACTTCTATCCAAGCACATGAGCTATGCCAAGAATCAAATCTAAAGCATGTTGAAACATCAACCCCTTCTCCTAATCAAGATCAAACCATCCCATCTAATACCATACCCAATCCCCTCCCATCTATTGATCAACTTATTGATCTCACACCATCTTCTACCACCCCTTTACCATCCCCCATGAATCCTTCACCTCCATCTACTAATCCCATCCCAAATCCATCCTCCTATTCACTTGGAAAAAGTACCTTCATCTGTGGTAAACCCCTTGTAGGAGGTGAACAACTTCCATCCACCACCTATCCTCTTCCAAGAAATAATAGACTCGCGTCTTGTTTCCAAAGCACCAAACATCCCATTACATCTCGTATCTCCAACATATGAACTATCAAGGCAAAGGCTTAGGCCTTCATGAACAAGGCATCTTGGAGCCCATCCACACCACATTCTATCCATCCTCACATGGCCTTGGCTATGCATCCCAAGGAAAACAATCTAAACATTTTGATACCATCCACCCACCTTCCAAAATCCACTCATCCAATCCCAAACATGGTGCATCTCATCGTACCCCCAATGCATATGTCGCCATCCCTCCTCCATCATCATATCATTTGCAAAAGCATGTGACCATCCATCTTCCCCCATCAAATTTAACTCCACTACTTCCAACTCCAAATATTCCTATTAAATCCACTTTACCTCCTATCCTACCAACTCCAAACATCCCTATCCACAAATCCTCTTATCCTCCCATCGTCCCAAACATCCCTATCCTCAAATCCCCTCATTCATTTATCCATAAATCCACTTTTAACCCCTCCACCCATAAACCCCCTAAATTTCCCAGTAAAGACCAACAAAAGCACACATCTTTCAAACATGAAGCTTCCCCCAAATCCATGGGATTAAAAAATTTTAATGCCTCAACTCATAAAGCACAAAATCTTAAAGATGTTATCCCTTCCAAGCAAAATCAAAAATCCAAAAGGCTATCGGATCCCACCCCATCACAAGAAAAAGCAAAAACAAAAATGGTATGGGTCCCCAAACAAAAAGTACAAAACTCTAATGAGGCATCCACATCCCAATCCACCCCAAAATCCCAAACATCCCCCTCCCAATCTAAAAATCCCATAATTTCTAAGTCCATTTGGGTCCCTAAAACCCCAAATCGACCATCTAAAAATCCCCTATCCCGATCCCCATTACTCCCAACTCCACATCCAAAGTACAAGCTTCCAAATACATCACCGTGTGTGCAACTATTGGTCTTGGTCCCCCTCCACCACTTGACATTCCCACATACCCCCATCTCTCCATCTTTCATCCACTATCCTACATATCTTCCCCATCACATTCCTATGGTCCATGCTTTCGCATAATCCACATCATAATCCTCATAATCCACATCATAATCCATTATCCACCATCCATTCCATCTTCTCCTATCTACCAACATCCATGAAATCATCATCAAAATGCTATCCAACATGGGACCATCTTCTCTGTGCTATGGAAACAGACGCTAGAGTCCCCATTCCATCAAAAAAGCAAAAAAATAAAAAAACCAAGAAAATATTAAAGAGAAAAATCTGTCCAATGGTGAAAACCACTCCTTGCGGTGCCTTGGGCAAGTACCATGATGAAAACCCCTTGTAGGCATCATGCGTAATCCCTTCTCCATCCATTTTGTATCCCTACACTTGGGGGCAAAACCATATCCTTCATCCACATCTATAATATCCTTTGCACATCTTATCCACTATCCTATCCATGTATCTTTATCCTATCATTTCCCATCCATCCTATCCATTATATCTTACTTTTAGCATCTCCCACCTTAGATCTTGATAAAGACAAGGGGCAAAATATCAACAACATGCTTTGGAGACCTCTTAGCATACTACCTTTCCAAGTATATCCTCCATCCATCTACTGCAAAGTCCATCCACTCGAACATGAACCCATCATGCAAAATCCTAAGCATTGGGGCATATGATTCCTTGCAACATAGCCCTTCAAGAAAATCCTTATCCCCATTTCCCATCCATCTATCTTGCATCCCTATCTCTATCTTCCAATCCATCTATCATGAATCTCCTCTCTATCACCTTCCACTGACAATCCCTCCATCTACTTATCATGTATCCCTACTAGATCCTTTATCCCCCATCCTACCCCTTATCCGCATATATCTACCACCATTTATCAAAATCTCCTATCCATTATCCTTTCATCACCAATCCCCCAACCCAACCTCATCACCTTCACCTCTAGACTTGGTGTTCCCTTGTCATTGGTATCTAGCATAAAGGTTATCCAAACAAAATCCAATGCAACCATCTCATAATAAACCATTCCTTTTCCAAAACATGAAAAACCAAAAAAATAAAAAAATCAGAAAATCCAAAAACAATACAACATCAAAAAATTCAAAAACAATACAAAATCTAAAAATCCAAAAAATCAAAATATCCACAAAATCCCAAAAACAATTATCATCACAATCACCCAAATCATCCAACACATCATCTTCCAACATCATTACACCTATCCTCAACCATCCCACATCATCATCACAAATTATAACTACATATCATAATCACCTGCATCTTAATGTGCCTTGATCCCGTGGATACAGGGTATGTTGGCAGTCTGGAATACGAAGGAAGTTTTCAATACTCAGGTACATAAGATGCACCCATCCAACCCAGTGAGATTACACTAGATCCAAGCATCGCATTACCTATCGAAGCATTGTCCCTTAATCAAAATCATCAACTATCAAATCAGCATCAACCACAACTTGTCACCATCATATCTTGAGCCAATCTTACAACATCAACTAAGCATGATCCAATCATCAATTGATTCCTGCCTTAGGATATATTGTTCCTATGATCGGCAGAATCTATCCTATCATCATCCATCTTGGCAAGAGATACAATGGCTACTTGTTTGGTTCATTGGTCTTTTCATTTTTTATTTTCATCTTTTGTCCTATTCAAAGATCACATCAAAGCTACCTTGATCTCACTATATCATGGTATGTGGCAAAAACATTTAGAATGGGGCATACTCTTGCTTTTGTATGTTGTGCTTGGGGGTTGATCTCATTACTCCAAGCTAGTATTCATATCTTGTTAATCATAGGGTCGGTTCTAGCATATTGATCTCCTTATGCATCTAAGGTTCATCATACCTTTTGTGTATTAAGGGCTTATGCTATGAGTCCCCTTCCCTCATCTAGACAAGGTTGTACTATCTTGGGCATGCATGAGAGCATCCCTTTGTCAGCGTGTCTAGTCCATCCAAATGTTGGATAAACATCATCACCCGGGTCTTCTATACCTTGGTGAAAATATCCACTTTGCTCTATCAAACCTAGGATTGCTCTAAATCATTTTTAGCACAATGATCATCCACCAATCAATCTCCCAACATTATCACACTTTCATCTCACCCCTTATCCTCCAACCACTTCTACCAATCTCTTCCATCCATTTCAAGAGCACAACCATGTTATTACAATCCACCTATCCTCTCGAGGGGGCATCACCCTTACCAATTATCCCAAACCTTACCTTATTCTTCTAAGCCAAATTTTTTTTTCTATCCAATCCAACTCTATTTTTTAACTTCTTTGAAATGATGTTACTTAGCCACAACACCATCTCAAAGAGGGGCAAATGTAGACACCTAAAATTGACTTGCTCTGCAAATCAATTTCTCGTACCTCTTACACTAATTTATCCCTCCTATTAATTAAATAAATTTATTTTATTTAATTAATTTATCCCTAACCATCTGTCTGTCCCTTGTGATCAATTAATTCACTTAATTTATCACTATACCTTATGACTATATCCTCATTGATTAAATAAATATTCTCAATATTTATTTAGTTAATTTTGTTCATTTCCCTAATCCTTGTTAATTAGATAAATCATGCTTATCTGATTAATCTGCCCTATTAATCAACCTATCCCTAGCCTAGTTGATTAAATAGCAATTATTTAATCAACCTACCCTAGCCTACCTATCCCCTAGACCTAAGTTAATTAAGATAAACACTTAATTAACCTTTCTTAGCCCATCCTTCCACACATCTTTGAATAAAAATCAATCTTTTATTCAAAGGGTCAAGTCCCCCTTACCCCTCATTTATCACCCTCTTAGACATGTAAGTGTACATCTTCACATCTCCACATAAAAGTGAATTTTTAATTCACACTCCCCCATGAGTTGAATTAAAAATTCACTTGTCATATCCACTCTTCCCAAAAATGAATCTTTAATTCATTTTTGTCCTCCATACCTTTCCCCATGTGAATTTAAAATTCACAAATAATGAGAGCCCTCTAATCCATTGACCAAGCTTCAACCCTTGATCTCTCTCATCCACTCCCCTTGTGACACTTGTCATAAGGCTATGGCTTCAATCCTAACCCTAACTCTCATTCATTTCTAGCCCTTGATCTTAACTCTTGATCCTCACCCTCCATCCTCATTTCTAAAAATCTATAAATGAGACCCTCACTCAAGCCATTGAGAGGGATTTTCTTCTTGCATCCAACCTCTACCAAGATCTCTCCAAAATCCTCTCATCCCAACATCATAATGCCAAAATCACTCTAGCCATTCCATCTTATCTATCAATATATCATCCAATCCCTTATCTCCATTGTGTTGAATGCATTTGAGCAATCCACATTTCAATCAAATTGGGTAAAATCTGAGGAGCTATTAGGTGCAACTCCTTCCTGCTATCTTGGATTTGTGGGTCAAAGGAAGGTATAATCACTTGTGTTTTGCATTTGATTTGTGTTTTCAACTTCATTTTGATTCATAGATCATAGACGTGATTGGAGTCTTGGAAGATTTGTTGTTTGATGTGGTTGAGTTTATTCTCTTAGTCACCTTGGATCCAGGTGTAGTGTAGCATTGTACTCCCTCTGTAGTGGCTAGAATTAGTCACATAATTCTTGTAATGTGAAACTTGTGAATATTAATTTTTATTTGACTTTGAAAGGACCAATTTTGAAATTTTATTATTATTTTCTTTTATTTATAGAAAAGTATAGCCATCAAAATTAATGTTTATTTATCTTATGACCTTGATGGTCACATTGTATTTACTATTGTAATAGCACACACTTTTATGCTTTATTGTTGTAATTGATTTTCTTTTCTTTGAATTTTATTTACTTAATTATTATTGGTGGCTATGCTTGAAGGTTTTAATTGTTGATCATGTGTCCTTTTATGTTCTCTATCATGTCCATGATGGACCTCTAATGGATTGTATAAAGGAGTAGAATGTGGAGAATAAACTAGTGCCTGATGCGTGTATTACTAGAATTATGATAGATTAAATTCTTTGATTTGTTGATAAATGAAAGCAACTATTGTGTGAAACATTGAGAGATGGTTTTGTGTTTCTGTGGATCACTTGAAGAGAAATGTTTTCTTATATGAGCTTAAATGTAGATTTATGACTGTATAGAGAACACATTGGGATTGAATCTTGCTTTTAGTTTAATTGGCCTAATGTTGGCTTAGTCCACGAACTTTAGTTGTTCTTGTATCTTGTTCTTGTTGATCTTGAACATGATGCCATGCTCTAGTGTTCGGCATTGGTAGAGTATGTGATGTTGCAAGTTCCATAACTACCTTCAAGTTTAGCATAATGTAGGGTATGATGGATCTCTAGTTAGTGCATGAGCACGTAATGTATATAGATATTTATGGCATTATAGTTGTCTTTTTATTCTTGTTGAGTTGCCAACCTTGGAAACCGGGTTGCTTCAGGAGTTTCTTCTTAGTAGTTGGATTCTCTAGCTTGATGCTGGATGGGATAAGTTGTCATTTGTATTCCATTTTTTTTTATATACTTGGAGTTAGGCTATGAAGAAGTCTTGTGTTTCTTAGTTGATCATGAATTTGTGATCGAATTGTGTTGTATGACATTATACTCTAGCTTAGTTGAGGAAATGGCAGAATAGTGGAGTAGTCTTACTCCTTGTTAGTACATAGATGTCATCTTTGATGTGCTCCTAGTGAGTAACAAGTTATTAAGCCTTGTTTTATAGAAGTGTGTACCTGTTAGAGGGTGTGGTTAGATTCTTTCATCTAAGAATCTGTTTGGTTGGTTCTAGTTTTGGTAGTATAGTGCTAGTATGTTAAAGAAACCCTCTCTATGAGAAGTGGAGTGTGAGGAAGTATCTCATGTAGGGAAACTGTATCTAGAATTGAGATATGTGGTAGTAGTGCCTATAACCTTTTGAGTTAGCTTAGCTGATTTTTGAATTCTTTTGTTAGGGGTAGTGCCTAAGGAAGGACTTTTGAGAAAATAATCTTTTGTTGCAATTTTCCTTAAGAGTGGAGATGGTAGCTTTGTGAGTCTCCTTAAACTTAGTTGAGAGCTTGAGAGGTTATCCCAGCATAGTTGTGGTCCTAAGTTTTTATGGACTTAAATTGTTGTTACAATTTTTGGGCTAGAGCTTCTTCTGATTGTAGTGACAGGGGAACGAAGGAGTGGTGTAGTCTCAAAGGAGTTATATGCATGATGGTTGGTTTTGATCTAGTTGGTGTATCTTTGGAGATTTGTTTTGATATAGAGGATCTCAACCTAGTGTCAGTTAGAAGAACTGATTTCTTAGAATTATGTTATGATTTCCATTGCATGTGTATTATGATGAATTAGTTATGCTTATATGTGTCTATGATGGACTAAGATTTGCCTCATTTGGTGTGCTTTGGTGGTAAGATTATTTTTCCATATAATTGTGATGATATTTTGATTATACTCTGACAAGAGTACCATATGTTACTAATATGAAATTAGGTGGTAGTTGTACCATGTATCGGTATATGCTTGTATTGGTAGTTGGGCCATGTGTGTGTTGTTTATATTGACTAACTTACTTTATTAGACCATTGAAAAAGATGAATATTGCATTATTGAAAAAGATGGATATTGCACCATTGAAAACGATGGATATTGCACCATTGAAAAAGATGGATATTGTACCATTGAAATCATTATTGAAATCATGATGAACTTCTTATCCTTAATTTTTCTAATCAAGTAATGATCTTTTTACATGTTGAAAACCTATGATCTTATCTTTTATGTTTCAAGTTGAAGACCTTGTTGTAAATTATGATATTTCTATTATTGAGACTTCTGATTTGCCAATGATGATAACAAGTAGTATGGGATGCTTGTTTTTTTCATCATAAGGGCAATTGTTCTACTGTCTCATGCGAGTAGGCATGTTGAAAAAATGAACATAAATGTTTTATTTTATAAAAATGTTTGGGATATGAATAAGATTTTATGAAGGAAATGATTTAGCTTACATGATTTTATTCATTTATTTGATGAACAATGACATGATAATAATGTGTGTAAGTGAATGAATGTTAGATAGAGGAATTCTTGCAGTTATGAACAAACAGGTGCTTGGAGCAACGACACATTGTCAGGTAGGCCGATTTTGACTTTGAGGTAAAACAGAATTAAAGATGTATGAAATTTTATCTTCAGTTAAGTTGATCATTGGGATGATGATTCTTTTAAAGGGGAAAGGATGTCACATCTCAAATTTTGATACCATCTGGGTTTACTTTAAATGGAAATATTTTATGAATAATTTGTTATGAATATTTTAATATGAAAAGATGTAATGAAATAAATGCAATATTCATGTTAGTAATGCTTTAGCTATGTTTCAGTTATTTGGATCACAAATCTATGAATAGGAAATTGGAGTTTACTATGTTATAGATTGTTGAAGACAAGAGGGTGGTTGAGGTAAAGGAGATTAGGATCTTGGCAGGGTTAAGATGGAGGGATATCTCTCACACACTTCACGTAGTGTCATGTAGCTGCATATGTTGCATATTGAATGAATTAATAGTTTAATTTAAATTACATTTTTATTTTATTTGAATTATATATCGCATAGTTAGTTAATGATGATTTAATTAGATTATTTAATTCATGAGTGTTTAGAAAATAGAATAATCAATTTAGTTGTTTAATTTGTTTTATTTAGAGAATAATCTTATTCTATTTTTTTTTATATAGATACATTGTGATAAAGATGTGAATTATTTTACAATATTTTTAGAACTAGAAATAGAATAAAACATGTTTTTGGAAACAAAACTTATTTTAGGAAAGAAAATCTCTAGAAAATGAAACACTTGAGGAAGAGGAAACAAAACGTTACAATTCATTTCTTGCTACCAAAAACTTCTATTTAACATCTTGCATTCACAAAAAGAGGGGATCATCATTTTTTCTCTATAATTGCATTGAAATCATAAAAATTGTGAAAGATTTTTGGGCACAAAAGGGAAATAAAATCAGATCAAGGGAGCTTCTGTAGGAATTTGGCATTCAATTCTATTAAGGAACAAATTTCCAAGTTCTTATTAAATCTTAATTTCATCTATTCGTATGATTGAATCTTTTCTTGTCCATTAAATACATGATCATCTGTCTGAATTATTATAAATTATTAGGTTACTGGCTGTAGTTTTGTTTAAGAAATGTTCTATTTCTATATATACGAAGAAAACTTCATGGTAGATTATAATGAATTTGTCATATGCAAGCTTTATATTATTTTGTGAATTCTCTTCTACATATTCTTAAACTAGTCTATTTTGTTAGCCATAACTTTATTTTTACGAACTGGGTTCTTCTAAAAATTTTATATGTGATGTATAAATGTGTTATCTAAATCTTATCCAAAAATCATTCTTACCTAGTTTGTTATTTTAGAGATATGAATATTTTGTGACTGTCTATCTCTCACCCATTTCGTCTCTGTTAAATCAGTCTGTTACATTAGCCATAACTTTAGTTTTAAGAACTGGGTTCCTCTAAACTTATTATATGTGATGCATAACCTAGTTATCTAAATCATACCCAAAAATCATCTTTACCCTGTTTGTCATTTTAGATATATGAATATTTTGTGATTGTCTATCTCTCAACCATTTTGTCTCTATTAAAACAGTATGTACTATTTATAGTCTGTAATCAATGTAAATTATTTGATTGTATTTCTTATTGTCTAAAAAATAGAATGGTTGAATCGATTATTTCATAGTAAAGTGTGTGTGTGTGTGTGTGTGTGTGTGTGTGTGTGTATATATATGTCGTATTGATTGTGTTTATTGGAAATGAATATGAAGAATAGAACTACAATGATGATTGGGTTCAATTGTCAAATTGAATTTTCTTTAATATATATATGTGTAATATCTAAAATTGAATTCATTGTTCTGTAGAAAAAAAATATTCTTTTTATTTGCATTAATGAGAAAGACTTGTAGAAACTTTTGAATTATTGAATTCTTGATAAATGTTATTTCTACTTTTCAAATTGGTAAAACTAGTAGTATATCAAAATTCTTGATTTATGAAGGAATTGCATTATGTTTATATGGTAGATCTTCAAATAGATCATATAAAATAAGGGAAAAATAGTAAACTTATCATTAAGCAAAACAGTCAAATCATTTGATTATTGGAAATAATTTTTGTTTATAGATATTTGAGATTATGGAAAAAACAAACATAAAGAAACTATATTGTAAAATTTCATTGTATGTATCTTGGTCAAATACAAACTTTCAGGACATGATGTTGAATGTGGATCTACAGAGATGATAGTTTTACTTTTTCTAAAACTATCATTTTTATTTATTTGCTTGGCCAAACAATTGCACCATTGAAATAAATGGATTTGTTTTAAAAGCCTAGAACTTTGTAGTCTCTGCCACATCCTGTTTGCAAGAGTTTATGTCATTCTAGTATTAGGATGCATATAGGTAATAGGCATGCATCAAGAGTTTCCCTCCTGCTTACACCATTCCAGGTTGCTAGTCTCCTTGTGCAGGGTCGGTGCTTTCTTCAAGTTAGGAAGAAACCTGAGGAAGTTCAATACTTTGTGGTTTGGGTGGAAAAAGCACCTCAACCACTCTCTTAGACTTGGTTTGTGAATGATTGGAGGATCGAGGCAACCGAGATTAGATATTATTATTGATATGGATATTTGCTTCTTTGTATGGCTTCATTGCTAGGTTGCAATTATAATATGATTCATGGATATCTTGATGATAGTTCTTCATTGTAACATTGAAACAAATGTATTGTAACACCAAGTCAGGTGTATTCTAGTATATGGATCATTATTCTTATTCATGAGTATGATATGGATATTGTCATTAGGAGCATCAGGATCATCACTTCCCGTATCTTCATCATCCTGATGAACGTTGCTTTACATATGGGCTTGCATGATTATCCTGACATTTTCATATACTCCCACCACTCATTCAACTTCTCCACCATCCTGAGTTTTTGCCTTGGCAATGGCGTGCTTATGGGCCTGATATTTATCTCGAAGAGCCTCCAATTTGCTCCTCCTACTGCTTGATGTTTCATTGTAATTCTCCACGTTGACCTTGATCCTCATGATCTTGTTCATGGCTTATTCCGTCAGGTGGTTAAGAGGGTCATCAGCTATTAGCTGGAAGTTATTATGTAGAGCCTTTGTAGAAAAATCTGCATCTTGATTCTCAATCTTTCCTTCTACTTTCCCCTCTAGGGCCTCCAAGATCTCTGCTTCAAATGACATCATGGCATGCAGATTCATGCTGATGTCTCTTAATTTGCTATTGCATCTCTTTAATACATCACATTCAAATTTGATATCTTTATACCAGATATCTATCAACATGGCGGTATTATTATCCAACACCTGTTTGTTTATTAGAACTTGAGGATTAATCCTCTTTATTTCAACCAAAGCACTCAAGACTTTCTCTAATTGGAATGACCTTCTCCCGGCCTCCATTTGTAATTTATCAACCTTCCTTCTGGAGATACTTAGAGAATTCCACCTCAGCAAAGAGCCTTTCACTACTTCTTCAGCTCCACTAAGTGTGGATGCCATCCACTTTCTCATTATTACTGATTCGTGCTTCATAAGGTCCAATTTATTGACCTCTTCCTGAGAAATTGCAGTCAATGGGACTACTTCTAAATTTGAAGTATCATCAGGTTAATTAACCCTTTTATGTAGGTATGCAACTGAGCAATGTGCTCTTTATGCTACTTATTTTTCTCTTTTTCCTTCTTTACCATTTGGGTTAAAGAATCAATTATATCTTATCCCTCTTGACCTTCCTAGTCTTCATTGGCAAACCCTAAATCAATAGTAGTGATCTGGAATTCTTCCAGGGTGATCTTGCCTTTCTCCCTTTCAACCTTGGGAGGTGCTACCTGAGTAGTCCTTCTGCTTGTATCAGGATCTCTTCTTATGGCTGAGGTTAACTTGCCCTTCCTCTTCAGCTTCATGATGGTCTCTGAAAATAGTGTTGACACATCAAACTCTTGGATTTCAAAACCTAATTCCATACCTATTTCTTTCTCAAGCCATGGAGGAACTTGGTTCTGGATCCTTGTCATCCATCATCATCATCATGATCACCCTGTTCTCTAGTAACTGCATCTGTTTTCGATGGAGATGGTGACTTCCTTATTTCTTCCTCATGATGCTCTTCACGAGGGTGATCCTAGGGTACTTCCTCCTGTTGAGGAACTTCTTCTTGTGGTGGAGGATCTTGCGATACATCCACATGATGATCTTGTAATTGGTCCTATACTTCACCCTTTTTTGTTTCATCCCCTTTGGTAATTTCCTCATTATGAGGCACATTTGCATCTATGGATGTCATGGTATTTGTCTTAGGTGCATCTACCTGATCTTGCATCACATTATGCTCCACACCTATAGTATCTACCTCTTGAGTTTTTAGGTCATCCTGATCTGATGTGTTCTTTTCACTAGAGGCTTCTTGAGTCTGGGGTACTTCTTCACTTAATATAGCCTTGTCATTCCCACCCTTTTCTTGGACTTCAACTATTTTGGGCTCACTAGATATATCTTGTTGTTGTTGGCCCATATCTGAAGTATGGCCTTCCATTTCTGCCAGCTTCACTTTCTTAATATTTTTCACTTTATCAGGTACACCTACTTGATGTTTGGGACTTACATCCTCTCTTTATGTTAGATTGATCACTGCAGGGCTAGTTACCTGATCAACCAATTCATCGAGCCCTATTTGTTGTGCAATCCTTTCTGGGCTCCTTTCCTTTTCCTATTCCACTTGCTTTAGTTCTTCTAGCATAGCCACCTGTACTAATGTAGTTCCTTGTGGATTTATGCAAGTGTTAGCAACAAGGGTTTCCATTTGTTGAGAGGTTACATCTTTTACTACCTCATCATCAGAGAAGTCAACTATCTCTTCCAGTGAGACAAGACCACTTTGAATTGGTCTAGAGGCTTCTTTCATTTGTTCTTCAGCTTGTTTAGTCTTGAACTGAACAATGGTGGGAAGTGGCATGTTATGTTGCAATTCTTTTCTGAATACTTCACTACCAGCTCCCCTCAATACTATGGGGTCATGCTTTATTTCACCTCTCATGGATGTTCTTGGTTTCTTAGGTGTGGATGCCATCACCTGAGGTGCTTTTATTTTTCTAATGAGAGGCATAGGGTCTTCCTCCTTAGGTTCTTCATCAAGAGGAACATCCTTTTCCATTTGCTTTTGTGATGCTTGACCCTCCTCATATGTTTCAGTAGCTTCCATAACTAGCCTTTGGATCTTTTTAGCCTTCTATTTATCCATGGGAGGCGGTGCTGATGAGGCTACTGCCTGTCCTGATGCAGATGCATCCTCTGCTGATATAACTATTCTTTCAACTATTACCCCTTTAGGTTCGTTATCAGTTTTCTTACCTCTGGGGGGTCTCTTACTTTGTTCTAGAGGTGGCATTCTTTCTCCTTTAGATTTCCTCTTTTCAATCAGAAAGTCATCATAGTCATTGTCAAGAATCTCCTATCTCTTCTTCTTCTTGTCAACCATAAGGGCTACACCCTTCTTCTTCAATGCATTTATTTGTTCATTTACCCAAGATTGGGTTAGCTGCAGCATCCTACCTGTAAATTGGTCTAATGAGATATCCTCAGGCTGTGTAAGATCAGGCACTGAGATTGTGTCATTATATATCTTCTTTTCTTCATATTATTTTTCCATCATCCCTTTTTAATTGCACAGGCACTGGAATAAAATCAAATGTTCTGATCTGGTTGAGAGTTAGCCTTTGATATTTTCTTCTTCTAGCCTCAGTCTCATCCTCACAATCAGTCCAGAAATCCTCCAAGTGCTTCTGATGGATGGGCTTCCCCATGATTTTCTACATCCTCCCATATGGGTCATATGATCTTGCCAATGGGAATGACTGTAATTTCATCATGCCTAGACCAGCTATGGCCTTCTTGATGTTTTCAAAATCTTGGCATATGTACCAACCCATTGTTACTGGAAACAATACTGGTGGAATCTTATTATTTGATTTGTAAACATCTAGTATTGTGGATATCTGTCTCATGAAATCCATCAAAACAACTGCATCAGTGGGATATCTTGGGAGCATGAGGGGCTGTTCTGCAAAGCCCTCTATTCTGATGTAAGAGAAGGTGGTATATTGTATAAACCAGGCACCATGCCTGTATATGACTTCTTGAGCTTCCATGCTCAGTCTTTAAGTCCTATCTTCTTCCATTGTCCTTACTAGATGCATAGAAAATGCATCATTCACTAATTTGTAATCTTGAAGATAATTTTGTCTTTGTCGTTGGGGATAATGATCCCATATGTGTGCATCATTTGCATTGCCACCGATCCTTCCTACTGTTGTAAATGCATTGAATGTACCTTTATTAGCATATGAGTATACCACATATGAAGTCATATAAAATGAACACTCTAGGCCTCCTAGGTTCATGAGCTGCTCATTTAGGGCATCACTTATCATTTTAGCCCATAATGGCCTGTTCTCTGTATAAAGACACATCAAGATAACCCCATACATCCAATCTTTGAAACTTCCAGCATCAAACTGGCTTGTCACTCTGCTGAGTAGGGCTATCATATATTGGTATTCATCATCAAAATCAAACTTATACATGTGCACTGGTAATTTGGCGGAGGCAGTGTAAGGATTGTTGTTTGCCCTCCATTTATACATCCTCTTCCTAGCAGCTTTCTTGTTATTTTCATATTCAACTTGCAATTTCTTCAAATCCATGCTGACAACTTTCTTTCCCAATGGCAAATTAAAAATGGTTGCAATCCCCGTGATGGACAGATCTGCATAAACCCGACCATGTTTTTCTATTCTCCTTGTCTGTGGGTTGTAGTTTCTGGCACATTCAATAATCAACTCTGGAGCCTCCATAGAATAAGGAAATCCAACTGTAGTCCACATTCCTGACACAAAAAAGGCATCCAATAGGGTATTATTCTTGTCATCATGCATTCTAGATGACCATGCAACCAGATCTGTGTTTCCCTGGTGTGTATCCGTAATGACGCCATATTTGAACCATACACCCTCAGGTTGAGCAAACATAGGTTTAAGAAATTCAGCTTTAGACTTGTTCAACCTCTTGTCTACCATGGTTTCCTGCAATAAACAGGACCAGCCTTACCATACAATACTTCACATACATGCATACAACATTATATCTTCACGGCATGATGCACATTATATTCATTAATCATCACTTCATCGTAATATGCATAACATATAACTTCAAACTAGTGGAAAAGCACACTACCTGGACACACAGAAAATGATAGCAAGAGGGTTGTAATTACTTACTTGATAATGCTTATCTCCTTGATTATGTTGATGATTACATGAAAGAGATTCAGATACCAGTGATAATCACGTGTCCTGTTCTACTGCAAGCCATGCGTGTCCGCAGGTAGGTCGTATGAGGATTTGAATGTCCACACTATAAAAACTTGTTTTATCAAAAGGTAAATGTAAAATGACTGTGAATTCACTTTATCCCCATTATTAGGGCAAATTAGGGCAACATAAGGCAAATTCGATTATAACCATTGATCTTCTGTCATAAATCTATAGGCATTGCTAGATGTTTAGATCATGTTCGCAACTGGCGAGAACCACCTACTGCTTTTATGCGCATTAAATGTTACGCGGAAAGAGGAGCGGGTGATCTTTGGAAGATCGGGTGATATTCAGAATATCACCCCTATGTGTAATATGATCATCCGCCTTTGGCGGGAAAACTTATATGAAAACATCGGGTGATGTTTGAGAATATTAGGTGATATTCAAACATTGGGTCATGTTTAAAATGTTGGGTGATGTTTGAGACATGACCCCCCGAAACTAAAATGACCTTTTCTTAGAATATCAGGATGACGTCATCAGAAGAATGACTTGGTTCATCATTGTAGCACTATGATGTCATCGTCATGTTATGTAGAAAGGGTCAACATTGGTTATATACCTCCATGAGGTAAAAGGAATATGATGTCATCATCAAGGTGATTTTCTTTGTTTATCAGGATTGGATGATGTCATCAGCATATTGGTTGCAGGGTGATATTTTGCGACACGGTGATATTTGAAGATAGGGTGATATTTGGAATATCGGGTGATATTTAGAATATTAGGTGATGTTGAAAATATGACCCCCGCAAAATATATGAAGCTGACCGATGGGTAAATACCTCTATCACTTAAAATTGACGTTCAGATCTCCAGATAAATGATTATCAGGTGATAAAATTGAATCGGGGTGATCTTTCTTAAGATGACTAATATTTGTAAATATGACCCCCCTTGGACTATCAGGTTTGACCAGGACTTTGACTTGTCATAACTCTCATTCCCTAAGGAATATCAAGGTATCCAAAAGGCAAACCTGCATGAAATTTTGTACTCTTTCCAACTATGAGGTTATTTATATGAAATATGAAGTTTGACAAATTTACCTCATGATGATGACTTAGCCCAGCTTCCCTATCAGGGTCATCTGCATGACTTACTTTTACCAGACCGCTAGAAAATAGAAAACACAAGCCAAGCCAAGCAAAAAGGTTAGGTCCCTGTTTTGTCAAGTCAAAATGGGGCGTGTTGTGTAACCACACAACAAGTCCCTACACTAGGAATGACTTATGGTGCCTTTACCATCCTCCTCTTTGACCTAGTGTAATAATTTGACTGAATTGGGGGGTTCTTGGAAGTTGATGCTTCATTGATGAACACTGATTCTTCTTCTTCAATCCATGAGAATAGTACATGTTTAGCAATGATTTCTCCTTCTTGTTCTATAGACATTCCTTGCATTTGAGTCACTATTGCTGCATTTTGAACACCATGCAATTGGTGTGGGTATGATTTTGATGATGGACCAATTTGGTTCCCCATTCTTCTTTGTTCTACCACCTTCTGTTGTAAGTTTCCTCTAGGAAAATCTCTAGGCATATATACACTATTACAAGGGAAGCACCATGCATTCATCTCTTTAGCCAATTTATTCTATCTAGGAACTAATCTCTACCTGGGTTAGTTGGAATAGTTTGTAATGGTTTTGGCATAGGGACAAGCTAATTAGATAGTTGTGGCAAGTTTGGTCTCTATGGCCCTTGATACTAGTTTGGCTGATATGGGCATCTATTTCCTTGAAATCCCTTGTAAGAAGGCTTTTGATATGAGGTTTATTGTCTCTTAAGGTTAATAATTTCATTAGAAAAGGTTCTAAGAATACTCTTAACATCATCCATTTCATATGGAGAGGAAGAGGAAGACAAGGTTGTTGGTCTTTGATGTGTAGGAAATGTATACATAGAAATAGGGATTGATGAAACATTAGGGGCTTCTTCTTGAACAAGAATTGACAATTCAAGGAACATAGGCATAGGAGGTCTCAGGGGTAATTTCCTAGCATCTATTAGACTATTTTCTGCTTTAAAAGCTAACTCATATGTTGTAGGAAGGGTATGTCTTCATAATGACTGGATCATAACTGCAATATCAGAATTGAAAGCCTTAAAGTAGAAAACAATTGTCATACCTGCTGGTGGTCAAGAAACAACTGGGATTCTTTGCTAGGTCCTCTAGAATCTGGTATTGAAATCAGTTATGGCTTCTTGGGGTGCTCTATTTATGGTAATTAGTTGTTGCAAAAGAGAGGACATGTCTCCCTTCTCACTAAATCTTTAAAATAGTACATCTCCCAGTTGGTCCCAAGTTCCAATGGAATTTGGTGCTAAAGATCGATACCAATCAAGAGCTCTTCCCTTAAAAGAAGTAGTTACTAGTCTTATACAAAGTTTTGCTTTGTGATGTAATGCACCATGCACACATCAGCCACACCTTGTAAATGTTCAACTGGGGTCTTGAAATCTTCTCCTATGAATTTAGGTAATGCTTTTAGAGCATTAGATGGAATTGGGTCCCATGTATCTAGAGGTGTTGGAAGAATGAGTGGGCTACCACTATTCCAGTTGAAATTTTTTTGAGGCAGAGCTGGGGCACCCATTTGTCCTCCTGAGAAATTTTGTTGATTTGTCCTTCTTCTCAAGGAAGTTGCTAATGGTGGCAACAAGAGTCCTAGATTTGCAATATATCGAGCTCGGTTAGTTGGTCTGCAACTTTGGCTTCTTGCTAGACACCAGGCATGCCAACAAATTGTTGATGTTTAATTTTGCAATTAATCACCAACAATGGGAAATTCCAAGAATGTGGGACTTGACTCTTAGAATAACCTCCAGATTTTAAATAAGCTAGTTCTTCACTATGGGTTTTGAGGTAAAGGGAAGAATTTTTTTTTTATAAAAGTAACACCTAAATCTGATAAGGAGACACACCAAAAATGTATTGAAATCCCCTCTAATAGAATAGTGATCAAACATATAGAATTTACTGATAAAGTCAAAGAGCATAAAGTATGATCAACATTAACAACATATAGATATCAAATTCATCAAAGGCTCATACAAAAAGTAAGAAACAAGAATTAGAAACACATCATGATTTGCACAGAACACCACTCTCTCTTCGTTAATTGGCAAGAGAACTAAGTACATAAGGCAAGATGAACATATTACAATATTTAATCCCTCCTGAGAGGCACCTGTTAAGGCAAGAAAAAATGCTTCTAGTCTAGCTACTAAAAAACTCTAGTAATTCCTAATTTGTCTTCTCCTGGGATGGACTCTACTATTTATAGCACAAAATTTGAAGCTCTCCTATTGCTGTTGAGATTCTAACTAACTAGTAACCAAAAGTCCAATTAACTACCACTTCTATTATCAGACTCCTACATTGTAAATCCTCCCAAAATCTTTAGTTTCTATCCTCCTATGTTGTTGTAACTGATTAGATGAGTCTCAGATTTTTCTTTCATATCGCAGACTCTTCTACCTTTTCCCACCTTTTCCCTAGTTGACAATTGTGTATAATGGCCAATGGTGTAACATAAACAACCATTTGAAATGGAGACTCTAATAATGTGTACCATTGTGACACATGGTGACCTTTGCTACATCTAGAAAAAAACTCAAATGGGTACGTGGCAGCTTGGCACTCTTTACACAAAAACTTCACCAAAAGAGTCCCCCATTAAGTGCCCTGATGACACTTGGCACTTTCCACTGAGATTCTCCTTTAAAAGAGTCTTGGACCCCATGGGGACACATGGTAGGTTTTTGCAGCATCTAAGACTTAAACAAAAGAGACTCCATAAACAAGTGCCATGTGAACACATGGTGAGCTCCACTACATTCAATAAAAGACTCGTAGGGACACATGACAGGATGACACTCCATATACAAAACTTTACCAAATAAACCTTTCAAATAAATGCCCTACCAACAAGTGATTTTTGCTAAGACTTGGAGGCTTAACAAAAGAAGCTCGATAATAAATGTAACGCTACCACTTGGCATCTTCTACGGTTTTGCAAAGACTCTTTATTTATTATGAGAAGACAATGTTGTCACTACCTTTTCCTTCACCCCTTTTACCTTTTATACTTAGAGACCTAACATTGCACCATGTGGAGCCTTGATGCAAGTCAAGAGAGTCTTTAGATTCAAAAGCTTTCAAATGAGTTCTGCTTTGATACTTGGTGACTTTTGTTGGCCCAAGACTAATAATTATATATATTAATATATATATATATATCAAAATGTAGAGTTTTAACTCTACACATACTTGATAGTCATCTCTGTCTAACCTCCGAACCACAAGACCATAGCTTCATCTACGGTAGAATGTGGTATAATCTTCTAAGCTCCTTCAGTACAAATCCTTGTGCCTTTAACAATAGAAACCTTATACACTTTCTTTCATTTCTCATGTAATTATTTTCAACAAGAGTCAATGAATGCAACATTCACAACACCATAGACAACATTCATTCATCAAAAAAAAGAAACCACAATTTCTTCATGTCAGCATATCTTTCATCCTAAAAATTTTCACATGTCCATGAACTTTAGAAGATAAGGTACAATTGTGTACAGATGATACTGATCCAACAACCTACTCATGATTTTCATCATCATATCCTTCACCTCATAACTTCTTTGATCATCACTCCTTTGTCTATTCCTTTGATCATCACTTCTTTGACATCATATACACATCACTATGCTTTCCACCTCACAATACTTCTAATCACTTACTCTTCCTTATTCTTTAACATCTTTGGTCACCATCCTATTGACATAAATGATAACATATGCAACAATCTCTCCCTTTTTCATTGATGGCAACACTAACCTAATATATAAATTTTCTACCCCTTTGACATCAATGAAAAACAGCTAGTGGTCTTCCTCTATACTAGAAAAAACATACAAGCTCCCCTTGTTTGTCATCCTCCTTAGTCTCTTATCTACCTACTCCCACTGAGAGGTAGCCATCATCAATCCAAGGATAATCAATATTTCTTAAACTACTCCCCCTGGACAGATGCATCATCAGTGCATCTAGTTAGAAGGAGGGGCATCAAGCCCTAACTTCTATCGAAGATATTCAAATGTGTCCTTAGAAAGTGCTTTTGTAAAGATGTCTACAACTTGATCCTTTGTAGGTACATATTCCAATTTTACCTCTTGTTTTGTATCCTTTTCTCTTAAAAGTAATACTTGATGGATATGTGCTTGGTTCTAGAATGCATCACTAGATTTTTTAAAATACTGATGGCAATCGTATTGTTACATAGGATAGGAATGGGCTCATCATATAGTACCTTGATATCCTTCAATGTTTGCTTCATCCAAAACACTTGAGTGTAGTAGGATGCTACAACTATATACTCTACTTCTATTATTGATAAGAAAACTAAATCCTATTTTTTACTAAACCATGAGACCAATCTATCTCCCAAAAAGAAAGCTCCACCACTAAAACTTTGCCTATCATCAACACTGCTAGCCCAATCTGCATCGGTATATGCACTTAGGGAAAAATCATTACCTTTTTGATACCATAGTCCAAACTCTAGAGTGCTCTTCAAATATCTAAAGATTCTTTTGATTGCCTTCACATGTGTTTCTTTTGGATCAGCTTGAAACCTTACAACCATGCAAACAACTTGTATAATGTTAGGCCTTGATGTTGTTAAGTATAGGTAGGTCCCCAATCATAGACCTATACAAAGTCTAATCAGATTGAGGTGACTCATCATCTTTACTCAAATGACAACTTGTTACCATAGGAGTACTCGATGGTTTGCAATCTTCCATACCAAATGTTTTCAACATATCCTTAACATAATTTTCTTGAGAGATAAATATATCTTCACCTAATTAAGTGATTTAGGGTCCAATAAAGAATGATAGCTCACCTATCATAGACATTTCAAATTCCTTCTGCATCACTTTTGTAAACTTCTTACACATTTCATCATTGCCACCAAATATTATATCATCAACATATACAACTAGTATTAGTATTTGTTCATTCTCAATTTTGATGTATAGATTGCTATATGTGGTACCTTTCTTGAAGCACTGCTATATTAAGTACTTGTCCAACTTTGCATACCAGGCCCTGGGAGCTTGTTTGAGACCATATAAGGCCTTCTTAAATATGCATACCATGTTCTAATCTTCTAATAGCTAAAATCCTTCAAGCTACTCTATGTAAACTTCCTCTTCTAAATCACCATTTAAGAAAGAAGATTTGACATCCATTTGACATACCTTGAAGTCCTTGTGAACTGCAAATACAAGAAACATCCAAATTTCTTCCATTCTTTCCACAAGAGAAATTTTCTCCTCAACATCAATTCCTTCCACTTGTGAATAACCTTTGTAGACCAACCTTTCTTTGTTTCTAATCACTTCTCTATCTTCATTCAATTTATTTTTGAACACCCATTTTTGTCCCTATCACATTTTTGTCCACAAGTCTTGGCACCAATTCCCAAGTTTGATTTTTCTCTATTTGATTAAGTTCTTCCATTGTTTGAATCCATCCTTCATCCTTGCTAGCATAAAAAAAATTAGGTTCTATCTTAGACAATAAAGAGAATTTTACATGTTCATTTGACCTTGTGAATCTTCTTTTGGTTTGTACTCCTTCATTCTTATCTCCAATTATCTGATCTTCTGAGTGGTTCTTCTGAACATATTTAGCAAGAGCCTTGGTGGCTTTTTCTTGTGTTTCTTCCTCTTCTTAAGCTTCTTCCTCTTCTTCTGTGTAAGAAAGTTCATCTATACAATAGTCTTATTTCTCATATGTGAATGGATGTGTCTCTTCATCAACCCTAACATTTGCACTCTCAACTATCTTCCTCAGTCTTTTATTTTAGCATCTGTAAGATTTCCTTCTAGTTGAATATCTAAGAAAAATTCCTTCATCAGATCTTGACTCAAACTTTCCTAAACCTTCTTCATCTCTTTTGATATAGCATTTGCTTCAAAAAATTATAAAATACTTGACAGAAGTTGGTCTTCCCTTCCATAGCTCATATGGTGTCTTAGTGTTGTTCACTCTTAGTCATCCTATGTTAAGAATATAGACATCAATATGGACTACTTTCCAACATGCATCAGGTAGCTTGGCTTCATTCAACATTGTTCTTGCCATCTCCTGGATAGTTTTGTTCTTCCTTTCCACTACTCCATTTTGCTAAGGAGTTCTTGCAGTAGATAGGTGCCTCTTTATTCCATGTTCTTCACAATATTCCTCAAAGTCATTTGATGTGAACTTACCACCTCTAGCAGACCTTAAACACTTGATTATAGAATTCATCCACTGTCTATTACCCAAAGATTTGTTTTCCCTTGAGCATGAAATGTTTTTTGGACAATAATTAAATTTTCTACCTAAAATGTTCCCAAATTATATTTTACCATAAATTTTAATTTTAAAAATATAATCTAACAAATATAACTACAATAGTCATCAAATCTCCATCACTAGCTAACTAGTTTGAACCAAAATCATTCAAAATCCAACATAAACTTTTCAAATCAACTTTATTTTTTATTTCTGATATAAAAATCATTAAATCAAGTCTACAACATTGATTTTATACAGCAGCATCTTCTACAACAATTTTCTACACTTCTACTACACACAACAACAATACATGTGTATTTCACCAAAAACACCCAAAACCCCCAAAATGGCATCCAAAGATGAGAAGGCTGGAAAAGGAATTGGAAATGGTGAGTACAATGGTACACATAGTAACCAAACCCTCACATAATAGAAAACTCAAAAAGAACCAAGAAATAACACATAAAACACTCTAAAATGCTCTAAAATGTCCTGTAAACACCAAAATCTTAGAATTATCTAAATCCCTTATTCTCACATGCAAACTCTAAAGTGAGATTGCTATTGCAACCCAATAACACCACCCTCAAATTACTGGGAAATCATGTTCACCAGCCACAAGCTCCATCTCCAATGGTTTCCATGTCCATTAAAGCAATACAAAGCACTTGCTCTGCAAGAAGATTATGAAAATGGCATTAGTCACCCAAAAAAAAAACTTTGCAACTTTTAAGTTTGGAACAAGACTGACTTGGGCACCAAATATTCCCACACCCATATTTGGTAGTTTCATTCAACAACATGCCAAAATAGGATTGCAAATTAAAGCCATAACTCCCACTACTTCGTCATGCAAAAGCATAAAGCTGAAAAATCTGTTTCTTTGGCAACATACATATTCCCTCCAAGACCCCATGTCCAAGGAGTTATTTTCTAGAAATAAATACAAATTATTTAATATTTATTTGTGCATAATGTTGAAAGTGGCTCTGGAACAAATAAAATATTAAATAATTATTATTTCCTCAAACTTGCTTCGTACTCCTGACTTACTATTATGAACAAGGGAACTTACTAAAAATAGAAAATGCTATTTTTAGAAAGGGGACATGACAAATCCTCCCTCCCAAAGTTTACTTTTCCTCAAGAAATGGAGATTAGGATACTCAAGTACCTCAGACCCTTTCCATGATGCATCCTCAATTAGCAGATTCTTCCACTTAATCAGATATTTTGTAATGTTCATGTTCCTTAGTTTCTTCTCTCTTGTTTCCAAAACCTTTTTAGGGATTAGAATTAGCTTCCCTTCATCAGTCAATGGTGGTAATTCATATGAGGCTACAACCTACTATCCTATAGCTTTATTCAATCATGAAATATGAAAAACATTATGAATTTTACTACCTGAAGGAAGTTCCAATCCATAGGCCACTTCTCAAATTTTTTGAGTGACTTTGTATGACCCATAGTACTTGGGCTTCAGTTTCTTAGCCCCATTGCTCTTCAATGTGCTTTACTTATATGGCTGTAACCTCACAAAGACTAAATCCCCAACCTCAAAAACTCTTTCTGTCCTCTTTCTATCTACATACATTTTTTGTTGATTATATGCATGTTGTAAGTTATCCTTAAGTGATCTCAAAATCTCCTAATTTTGATTTATTAGATCACTTGATACTCATACTTGGCTATCACTAAATAATAGATCAGAAAAGGAAACTACATTATATCCATAAAGAGCTTGAAAGGGAGTCATACGTATAGACATGTGAAATGAGGTATTGTAACAATACTCTCCAAGATGCAACTATTTTACCCAAGCATGTTGCTGATCTAAAACATAGATCCTTAAATATCCTTCTATCCACTTATTGACTATCTCTATTTCTCCATCCATTTGAGGATGGTAGCTTGTACTCAGTGTAAGTTCTGTGCTTGTCAAGTGGAAAAGCTCCTTCCAAAAAGAGCTAGGAAATATGTTGTCTCTGTCACTAACTATATTTCTAGGCAACCTATGCAATCTGAAAACCTCTTTGTAAAATAACTCTGCTACATGTGGTGCCTTGAATTTAGTTTTTATAGGAAAAAAGTGTGCATACTTTGTCAATCTATCTACCACCACATAAATACAATCCTTACCTTGACTCTTGGATAGTCCTATAATGAAGTCCATTGAAATGCTTTCCCATTTCTGTTTAGGTATTGGCAATGGTTGTAATAGTCTGGTAGGAAAGATTTTCTCACCCTTAGTTTGTTGGCATGTCATGCACTCCCTGATATGCTTATGCACATCCTCTTTCAGTCCCTTCCAAGAAAACCTCTCATGAATCTACCTATAAGTCTTGTAGTACCCTTGATGACTAGCTAAATCTGTATCATGAAAGGCTCTTAGAATCTTCTCCTTAATCATGGATTCTGGTACCAAAAAAATCCATTTTTTTAATAAATTAGCCCATCCATTACTGCATACCTATGATCCTCCACCAACACATCCAATTTATTAGTAGAAAATGAATTCTTAGCATACTTAGAAATGATAGAAAATTTCCAATTAGTTGAAACAATAGACAAAGAGCATAAAGTAGGCTTCCTAGAGAGTGCATCTGCTACTACATTACTCTTGCCTTTCATATATTCAATCTCAAAATCATATTATTGTAATTTGCTTACCTAGATCTATTGATGATCATTTAGATTCTTCTGTTCCATGAAGAACTTGAGACTTTTATGATCATTCTTTACTACAAACTTACCACAAACCAGATATTGTCTAAATTTTTCTAGTGCATACATTACTGCCAACATTTATTTATCATAGATGGGGTATCCTCTAGTTTGCCCAAATTTATACTCTCAAAAGCTATAGGATGTTTATCTTGAGTGATGACATCCCCTACACCTTCCCCTGAAGCATCACATTCTACTACAAATGGTAGAGAAAAATCTAGAATTACAAGTACAAGGCATGAACTCATTACCTCCTTGAACTTGTCAAACGTGTTTTGTGCTTCTTCTGTCCAAGCAAAGGCTCCCTTCTTTTTTAAATCAATCAATGGAACAACAAGCTGAGAAAAACCTTTTACAAATCTTCTATAGTAGAAGTATAGTCCAAAGAACCCTTTTAGTTGTTTTAGATTAGAGGGTGGTGGATAGTCTAGGATTGCTTTAATTTTCTGTTGATTGATGCAGGAGCATCCCAGGTTGCAGAGCAATCTTGCATCAACCAAAAACATTTGCATTCTTTCTTTCTTACATTTCTCAGTTCAGTTCAATCAGTCATATTTTTAGCATTTTGTACTACATTCCACTACATTGTCATATCAAAGTGTGCATAGTAGGACTTAGCATCTACATATCATCATCTACATCATATTCAAATTTCAAGTCATTTAGATTTGTCTGCTAAAAGTTATCGCTATCAAAAGTTCATCAGCTTTCACATAATAGAGCATTCAGATAGTCAGTTGAAGGAGAAGATTTGAGGAGTACTTCCATTACTTACAGAGCCAAATGGAACATCATACATGACACATATTGATCAGATAGACCTTCCTTGAGGTCCACACCAAGTTTCATACATTTGTGGAGCAATACTAGATCTTGTAGGCCGACCTACTTGTTTTTACACATTACATCCTTCTTTGGAGTTTGTAACCTCTTGTGGTTGATGCAAAGGATTATATGAACTTGAAGATAATATATATAGATCTCTAAGATGTATTAGGAAGTTAGTAGTTCTATGATATGATTTAGATAGTTTTATAAGTTAGATTCTTTTTAGGAAGGCACTTTAATGCCATATCTTGCATATTTGTTGTAACCCAGAAAGCAGGCCTATGAGCCCTTTGATTATAGCCCTCATGTTACCAGCATATTAACATTGTAATTCTTTGATATTCTAAATATATGAATATTCCATTTCACTCTACAATTGTGTTGTTTCCATTGTGTTTACTCTAGCTACATGGTTTGGACAGTTCATTTTGTAAACCCTCCAACTGTGACTGCACCGAGTGGTATTAGAGAGAAGTTTTGAATCCTTTGGGAAGTGAGGGCATTCTATAAGATCTTGTGGTGAAAAAATCACAAACTTGAGGTATCCTACATGTGTATGTCAATAGAGTACTGATTGTGAGGCAATTTCTACCTTGTAGTCAGATCACTGAATTGAGATAGTTGCATCGGATCCCAGAAAGAGATGTCACTGAGGAGGATGCCTTATATGGCCAATGTTGCTAGAAGAATGGAAGAGATTATCAATATGATTAGGAAAATGAAGGTTAGATTAGATGTTGTAAAAGAAGATAGAAAAAGAGGATAAAACCCTACACATGATGTTAAAAGTGATGATGAAGAATTTCAATTTGCTGGCCAAAATGAAGAAACCCTAGAAGAAGAAGAATCAGATCAGGCAAAGATGTTGAAATCTATTTTGAAGATTGGTTAGATACCTAGAGTAGATGTATCAAACTATATTGGAAACTTGAATAAGGAGGAATTGATTGATTGGATAAATGACTTGGATGAATACTTTGAATATGAGGAAATTGAAGATCTAGAGAAAGGGAGATTTACAAAAACTAAGTTGAAAGGACATGCTGCTATTTGGTGGAAAGAAGTTCAATTAGATAGAAATAGGAGAGGAAAATAAAATATTATAAAATGAGATAGGATGGTGACAAAGTTGAAAAATCAGTTCATATCTGCTAACTATGAGTTGGAATTATTGAAGAGATTACAAAACCTAAGGCAAAAGGAGAAATCTGTGAAGGAGTATACTGAAGAATTTCATAAGATGATCATAAGGACTAGACATAGTGAAGCAAGCAAGGAGAAAGTGGCAAGATAGATAAATGGATTAAGAATGAATAATCAAGAAGAACTGATTCTAGTAAGGATGACAACAATATAAGAGGTATATTAGTTTGCATTGAAAGTTGAAGACAAGATGAATAAGAAGCATGAGAAAAGACAGAGAGGTAGAGGAGATAAATTTCAAAGAGGTAGAACATATTCCAGAGGAGAAAGATCATATGAAAAGCAAAACAAGGAAAGTAGTCCATACAAGAAGGAAGATAGAGATAACAATTCATATGAGAGAGATGATAGAAATTTCTACTATAGAGGGAATCATAATTCTTACTACAATGAAGGATATAGGAGAGATGAAAGAGGGTTTGATAAGAGAATATTTAGAGGAACTTGTTTTAAGTGTGTAGTTGAAGGACATAGAGAATTTGAATGCCATCAAGGAAGTATAAGCAAGAAAGGAGAGAGCAGTGCAAGAGGAGCTTATGCAGAAGAAGAATATGTTGGATCAACTAGTTCAGTTGGAAAGCCAAAGAAAGGAGAATCATTAGTCATGAGGAGAGCATTATTTCAACCAAAGACAACTGAGGAACCACCACAGAGGGAAAGTTTGTTCCAGACTAGATGCAAATCAGGAGGTAAATATTGTAAAGTGATCATTGATAGTGGTAGTACTGATAATTTGGTTTCATAGGAGATGGTGACTAAGCTGAACCTAGAGATATTCAAACACCCTAAGTCCTACAAGATAGCATGGATTCAAGATGAACATAAGGTACTAGTGAGTGAACAATGTTTGGTGAAATTTTAGGATCTTATAATGATGATGTATCATGTGATATTATTCCAATGGATGTATGTCATATATTGTTGGGTAGACCATGGAAATATGATATAAAAGCTATACATGATGGGAGAATTAATACTTATACTATAACATTAAAGGGAAGAAACATATCTTGATACCTTTGGAAGATGAGCCTAAAAGTGAAGTATGTGGGAATGATATAATTTGTTTGGTTGATGGAAGGAAATTTTTGGATGGTTTGAGACATGAGAATATGTGTTCTTCTTTAATTCCTAAGAAGTGTGGAATCTTAAGTGCAGAGATTGTTACCGGAAAAGAAGAAGAGTCACAGGTAGAAGAGATAACTAAATTATTGACAAAGTATGAAGACATCATATCAAATAATGTACCTAAAGGATTGCCACTAATCCAGAGTATTAGTCATCATATGGACCTTATACCTAGAGCTAGTTTTCCTAATAAAGAAGCACATCAGATGATACCAGCAAAGAATGCGGAGCTGAATAGACAGATATAGGAATTTTTGAGGAAAGGATTGATTAGAGAAAGTTTCAGCCCATGTTTAGTACCTGCAATATTAGCACCAAAGAAAGATGGAGAATGAAGGATGTGTATAGACTCTAGAGTAATCAATAAGATCACTATTAAGTATAGATTTCCATTGCCAAGGATGGATGACATTACATGGACTATTTGAGTGGAGCAAAGTATTTCACAAAGATAGACTTTAAGAGTGGATACCATTAGATTAGGATCAGAGAAGGAGATGAATGGAAGACTACATTTAAGAAAAATAAAGGATTGTATGAATGGTTAGTGATGCATTTTGGATTGACTAATGCACCGAGTACTTACATGAGGTTGATGAATGAGGTTTTGAAGAAATTCTTGGGTAAGTTTTTTATTGTATACTTGGATGATATTCTAATTTTTAGTAAGACAAACTAAGAACATTTGTGGCATATTAGATGAGTATTATAGAGGTTGAGAGAAGAGAAGTTGTTGATAAACATCAAGAAGTGTAGTTTCATGAAGGAAGAATTGGTATATTTGGGATTTGTGATATCTTTGGAAGGATTGAAGATCGACTCTGAGAAAGTTAGAGCAATTGTTGAGTGGCCAACACTAGAGACCATTAGAGAGGTAAGATCATTTCATGGATTAGCAAGTTTCTACCAAAAGTTCATCATAAATTTTAGTTTAGTATGCACACCGATGATAGAGACAATGAGAGGTGACCAAAAGGATTTCAAGTGGACATCAGGAGTAGGTAAAAGTTTTGAATTATTGAAACAAAATGTGATAGAGAAACTGGTGTTAGCATTACTAGATTTCAATAAAGTATTTCAAGTGGATTGTGATGCTAGTGGAAATGCAATAGGAGAAGTACTAAGACAATAAGGGAGACCAATAGCATATTTTACTAAGAAATTGAATGATGCCAAGAGAAGATATTCAGTTTATGATCAGGAGAATTTATATGCTATAATTCAAGATTTGAAGAAGTGGAGACATGTTGTGATGTTCACAACATGCCCCATTTTACTCCTTAGCAAAATGAGGACCCCTGTTGTGGCTATTGCTTTTTACTTGTGTGTGTTGTTTTGCTTGGTGGTAAAAGGGAAAAGAGGGTTAAAATTGCAGACCTTGTTTAAAAATAGAGAAAAATGCATTTTCAATATCAGGGCATAATATGGTTGGATTCCTTGTGAAAAATTAGCTAGGGTTGCTTTTTGAACCATCTTAAAATTTGCCATATTTTGCAAGTTATGAGTATTTTGGGTAAAATGTACAAAGAGAAGGGTTTGCTGGTTGCATATACAAATTGGGTTGCATATACAAGGTCAAAACATACAAGGTCATTCATATATAATGTCCTTTGTATATCGGGTCTTTATACAAGCCGCGTACATACAGGGTCTTTTGTATATCGCTTTATGTATGCAAAGTTGTTTCTATAATTTTTATACGTGTATGAATTTTGTTAAACATTCTATCTATACATGCAAGATGGATCCAAAACAATTCAAAGTTTGAATGCATAATCATTTAAAGTCCGTTGAATGTATTTTAGGTTTGCATGTTTAGCAAAAGTGAACATACAAACGAAATATACAAGGGAACATACATGCTGCAGAACTGAAATGGCTATGAAATAATGTAAAGTCCTTGTATATTTCTCACTTGTATGTATGTTAGGTACATGCATTTTGATACATACAAGATGGATTTCTAAGAAGTTTTAAATTCAATATAAACAATGCATCGCACTTAATGTATATCCAATATACATTGCATTATATACAATGCGGAACCGAAAGATTTATTAAAAGTGGTTAAGTCAATGTATATTTTGTGCTTTGCATATCGATGGCATACAATGGCAATATACATTGTGCAGACCTGAGGTGGATATTAAATAGAGTTAAATCATTGTATATTTGGTGTTTGTATGTTTAAACATACAAGCAAAATATACAATCAAATATACATTGCTCGGAACTAACATTTTTATGAAACAGGGTAAATCTGTTGTACATCGGGCTTGTATATTCATATAATGCCAATATACATTGCACTCCATACATTGGGAGATACATACAACACAGAATCAAAGAGAAAATAAAATCTGATTTAATGCTTGTATCAGGCCCGAATGTATATCTAAAAGATACAAAGGTCATGTACATCGGGCGGACCCAAAAAGGTTATTGAACATGGTCAATTTGTTGCATATTTTGTGCTCTGTAAATTGAGGATATACAAAGACATTATGCAAGCTGCAGACTTGAAAGAGAGGTGAACTAGCATTAAATCTATGTATATTTCTACATTTGTATGTTGCAATATACAAGCCAATATGCATCAAAATATACATTGAGCAGAATTGAAAAGTTATAAATTGGAGTTAAGTGCTTGTATATTTTTGCGTTTGTATGTTACGATATACAAGCTGATATGCATTGCATACATACAAGCTACGGAACTAAAGGAAAATAAAATCTGATCAATACATTGTATCATGTTCGGCTTGTATATCGGAAGATACAAGGGTTTATGCCTGCAGAAAAGGTGGGAAAATGAAGCGATGGGTTTTTTGAAGCATTCTTTAGCCTGAATGCATGTTTTCTAGTCAAACGATGGTTGACTCAACTTTTTAACACTGTATATGCATTTGAGTTCACATTTTTCACAGATTCATAAATTGATTATCTGTGTTTGCATATTCACGCCTTGATTTAACACAGGTGTTTGAGTTTCTTATTGATTTATTAAATGATGTGCTTTTTTTTTATTGTTTATTGCAGGATTGAAGGAGTTGTTTGGAGTAGCTAAAGATTGTAGAGTCTCTGACACACAATGGCAATGCGCAGGTGAAACTTAATAATGGATCCGATCACAAGAAGGAAAAAGGAGATAAGAATGCCAATGAGAGGTGACTAGCAGGAGAAACTTGATGGTGATCAGATTACCAAAGACGTGGAAGAAGATATTTTGGTGGATTGGGGTTTTCAAAGCAAGATATTTATACAACAGTAAAGATCATGCTGCTTAGAGTTTTTTGGGCAGCATTTATTTTCCACTGCCAGTTGACTAGGGTTTCTTTTTGGGCACCATTTTGGGGGAAAATTTGAGCCATGTATAAAACCCCCATTTTTTATTTTTGTACAAGGAGGTCAATCATACCAAAAATCTGACCTAAAATAATTTAGCATAGGAGATCAGATTACTGAGATTAAAGGGGACTAAACTGTTGAAATGTCAAGGTTCTTTCCTTAGATCATTGTAAACATACTTATTCTAAAGCATACTGAATGGAGATGAAGCTTCAGATTACTTTCTGATTGTAAACCTTATGTAGTCTTCAAGTTGATTTCTGGATAGTTACTGGTGAATGTTGTGTTCAATAGAAGCTCTTTCATTTCATTGCATGTTGTTGTCAACTTTTTTCCTTTGAAGATTTGCACTAAATCATGCTAATTTGTGGAATGTCATGGTGAAGTATGATTTTAGTTTTCTTCTCTTCGTTACTGTATGTGAATCAGTGATCTTAGTCAAGTAATTTTAGCAATCTCACTCTTTAAACCCTATCTCTATTATTTTCCTTTTTTTAATTTCATTAAAATCACTTCCATAACTACCAAATCATGATAAATCAAAAGTAGAATAGAGAAATGTGCTGATATCCTATAGATAACTAGATATCATTAGCATATTTGAGCTGAATGCAGGTTAAAAATGATAAATATCATGCAAAGACCTAAGTTCAGACACATTATTTCAAGTAAATAACTATGTAGAATAACCTCTCTGTGTAGCATGCTTATAACAAACATAAATTACTAATGAACGTAAGGCCCCCTGAATGATTAACAACAATACACATCAACCACTGAGTAACGGCAGTAGATTAAGAACTAATCAACAGAGACTTGGGATCATGAATTCTCTAAATTCATCGTATCTTTCAAGATAAATAAGGGTTATTGTGTAACTTTTGTTTAGTGTTTGGTTGTGACTAACATCACCATCAACAAGACATTACTTGGTGCCTAAGGAATTTGTGTTGTACATGGATCATCAAGTTTTACAATATTTGAATAGTCAAGGAAAGTTGAAGTAGAGACATATGA
Organism: Cunninghamia lanceolata; assembly: GCA_027924645.1. Taxonomy (NCBI): domain Eukaryota; kingdom Viridiplantae; phylum Streptophyta; class Pinopsida; order Cupressales; family Cupressaceae; genus Cunninghamia; species Cunninghamia lanceolata. The sequence continues at coordinate 1,624,876 of BSBN01000165.1, read as the reverse complement.
GATAGGTAGATTTCATGCATAGTTACAATTTCTTTGAAGCATAACAGTGGGAAGTCAAACAAAGTTGTAAATGCATTAAGTAGAAGAAGGAATTTGTTGATAGAGATGAGAGTAGAAGTATTAGGTTTTGAGGAACTAAAGCACATGTATAAGGAATATCTTAATTTTGTATAACCATGGAAAGCATGTAAGGAACCTATTGTGATAGATAGAAGTAAGTGATTAGACTATTTCATTCAAGAGGATATGTTGTTCAAGGGAAATTAGTTGTGAATACCTATGAGTTCAATGAGAGATAATTTTATAAAGGAGAAACACAATGGTGGATTGGCAGGACATTTTGGAATTGACAAGATAGTAGATTTGGTAAGTGAAAATTACTTTTGGCCTCAGATATATAAGGATGTAAGGAGGTTTTTGCAAAGTTGTAGAGTATGTCAAGTTGTAAAGGGGAGTAGTCAGAATACTAGTTTGTACAAATCTTTGACAGTACTAGAGAGACCTTGGGAAGATATAAGCCTGTATTTCATATTCGGATTGCTAAGAACATAGAGGGGACATGATTCTATATTTGTAGTGGTGGATAGATTTTCAAAGACATTACATTTCATACCTTGTAAGAAGACAAATGATGCAATGCATGTTGTTGACCTATTTTTCAAGGAGATTGTGAGATTGTAGGGATTACCTAAGAGAATAGTTTCAGATAGGGATACAAGATTCATTGGATACTTTTGGAGGATATTGTGGAAGAAGATGAAGATAGACCTAAAGTTTAGTTCAGCATTTCATCCACAGACAGATGGACATATAGAAGTGGTAAATAAGAGTTTGGGTAACTGGTTGGGATGTTTGGTAGGAGATAAGATAGGAAATTGGAATCTAATTCTACTAGAAGTAGAGTTTGCATATAATAATTCAGTGAATAGGAGTACAGGAAAGACACCATTTGAGATTGTGATCGAGTGAAACCTAGAGGAGTTGTAGAGTTGAGAGACATTAGTATGGAGAATAAGAGAAGTACAGAGGTAGAATAATTTGCAAGATACATGGAAACTCTACATAATCAGGTCAAAAAGCATTTGGAGGAGATGAATAGTAAGTATAAGGAGGAAGCAGATGAGAAGTAGAGACACAAAGAATTTTCAGTTGGAGATGATGTAATGGTATATCTGAGAAAAGAGAGATTTCTAGTGGGAACATACAACAAGCTAAAGATGAAGAAGTTTGGACCATGTAAGATTCTTAGGAAGTTTGATTCAGGAAATGCATATGAAGTGGAGCCATCAGAGACATTGGGTATATCACCTATATTCAACATTGCAAACATATATCAGTATCATGAGGGAGAATCAAGTGACATCATTGAAGATGGATTGAAGAACCATTTACCATAGCAACCACCGAAGCAAATAGAGGACATCTTGGATAGCATAATTGGATGTAGTACCAGAGGCAAGAAGTACAAAGAATATTTGGTAAAGTGGAAAGGCAGACCGAAAGAGGATTCATCATGGATTTCTTAGGATGAGGTAGACCACCTTGGTTTTCCTCTATCCCTAGCAAAGTGAGGGACTCTCTTTTTCAACAACCCTAGGTGTCTGATGCAAGAGCATCCTAGGTTGCAGAGCAATCTTGCATCAACCAAAAACATTTGCATTCTTTCTTTATTTCATTTCTTAATTTAGTTCAATCAGTTGTAGTTTCAACATTTTGTATTGCATTCCACTACATATTCATATCAGAGTGTGTGGAGAAAGACTTAGCATCTACATATCATCATCTACATCATATTCAAATTTCAAGTCATTTGGATTTATCTGCTAAAAGTTATCGTTATCAAAAGATCATCAGCTTTCACATAATAGAGCATTTAGATAGTCAGTTGAAGAAGAAGGTTTGCGAAGCACTTCCATGACTTGTGGAGCCAAATGGAACATCATACACAACACATATTGATCAAATAGACCTTCCTTGAGATCTGCACCAAGTTTCATGTATTTGCAGAGCAATACCAGATGTTGTAGGCCGGCCTACTTGTTTTTACACATTACATCCTTCTTTGGAGTTTGTAACCTCTTGTGGTTGATGTGGAGGATTCTATGAGCTTGAAGATGATATATATAGATCTCTAAGATGTATTAGGAAGCTAGTAGTTCTATGATATGATTTAAATAGTTTTAGAAGTTAGATTCTTTTCAGGAAGGCACTTCAATTCCATATCTTGCATATCTGTTGTAACCCAAAAAGCAGGCCTGTGAGCCATTTGATTGTAGCTCGCAGGTTGTTAGCATATGAGAATATTAATTCTTTGATATTCTAAATATATGAATCTTCCATTTCACTCTATAATTGTGTTGTTTCCATTGTGTTTAATCTAGCTACATGCTAAGTTTGGACAATTCATTATGTGAACCCTTCAACTGTGACTACACCATTGATCTACCTTAACTCCTTTTGAACTTATGACATGCCCCAAATATAAATTTTTTGTCAGTCCAAAATCACATTTGGATAATTTAGAAAAGAAATATTATTGTTCCAAAATACCCAAAATAGTATCTAGATGCTCCAAGTGTTCTTTCCATGTTTTTCTATATATTAAGATGTCATGAAAAAACCAACACAAATTTCCTGAGTTGTTTGCTGAATATCTAGTTCATGCATGATTAGAAAGTGGCTAGAGCATTGGTGAGGCCAAAGGGCATGAACAAGAAATCAAATTGCCCATAGTGACATCAGAAGGATGTATTTTCTACATCCTTTTCCCTCATGTGAATCTGGTGATATCTTGACCTCAAATCAATCTTTGAGTTCGTACAATGCTTCATGTAACTCATATATGAGTTCATCTATTCTTGATGGTTTTCTTATTTACTACTCTATAATCTATGCACAACCTTAGAGTGTCATCCTTCTTCACAAGTACAACTGATGAAGCAAATGGGCTAGAACTAGGCCTGATGAAACCCATATCCAAGAGCTCTCTAATGGTCTTCTCTACCTCCTCTTTGTAGCCTCTTTAGTGTTGGTAGGGTATAGTTATAAATGGTTTTGTACCCTATTCTAACTCAACTACATGTTGAAACCCTCTATGTGGAGGTAATCCTAGAGGTTGATCATTGAAAACAATACTACGTTTATCCAAAATTTCTTGAATCTCAAAATGAAATTTACCTTTTTCCTTTGGAGAACATGAAGGATGAATCAAGCATGTTGTAGCCCATGTTTCTTATCCTCACTGAAAGTTCCTTTCCATCTTCTTTGTAGTTACCACTCTTGGTGCTTCATTTGACAAACCTCTTAGAACAACTTCTTTTCCATCTGAATGGAATTTAAATTCCTTAGTTTGGTAGTTTTGATAATAACCTCCAATGGAATGCAACCATTGGACACCCAATACTACATCTATTTCACCAATACCTACCACATAAAAATCATCACTTAGCTTATAGTCTCGCATGGTTATATTAAGTTGTGGGTAGCTCCACTATCAATCAAGACAGTCATCCTTTGTCCTACTAAGACTCTTAGGGGATCCAAATAAGGCTGCCAAAGAACCTTCTTTATTGATTTCAACTTCTTCTTCTTTTTCAAGACTTACTATATCATGAAATTCCTCATTCTCTTCAGATTCAGGATCTGAAGCTACTTTAATAAAATGTACTTTCCCTTTACTAAGACATATGTGACTACAATCCCATGATTCTCTATAATGGAAACATAGATTCTTCCTCCTAAGCTCCTTCCTATCATCAAGATCTATTTTCTTAGGGGTTGGTGATGGTACAGGAGGTGTACTCTTCTATACAGGGGCTATAAATTTTTTCTTCTGAAAGCCACTCTTTTTCTTCCATGGATTAAAACCCTTAGATTTTTGTGCCAAATTCTTCTTGGGAAAAGTGGGCTCAAGCTGCAAACTTTTTCTAATTTCTTCTTGGAGAGTGGGATGTACAAAAGCATTGAAAATCCCTCTCAAAGGATCTTCAAGTCCTAGGAGAAGATAGACAATCATTTTTCTAATATGTCTGGTAACATCACAACATTTTTTGAAACTCATCTACATACTCACTAACTGTAGTCTTCTATTTGATCTTAGACAACTCTTTGAAATACTCCTCTTTATCTCTGAGCTCAAATTAGTCTAGTAGCTTCTAGTTAAAGTCTTCAAATGTGTTCACCTGATCATGGTCTTGAGTAATGGTCCCATCACAACCATTCATAAGCATTACCTTCAAGGTGTAAGATTGCGAACTCCACAGCATCCTTCGCTGTCATAGGATTGAGAATGAGGTATAGTTGTATTTTCTGCAACCATGCTTTAGCTGGAATTTTGTCACTACCATCAAAGCTAGGTGCTACAAGTTTACTAAGTTTTCTTTTGAGTTCTCTTCCTCCCCTATCTTCCTCCTTTCTCATTTGCTCTTTATCATGAATTTCTAGAAATCTTTCAAATAGAATAGTTGATTTGAAAGCTTCAAATTGCTTCGCATATTCTTTAAACCACTTAATTGTTATCCCAATGATTGATGTCTCTATATTTACAATTGATACAACTTCTTCTTCTTCATTATTAGGTAAAAATATAGGCTTTTTTGGCCTTGGCACAGATATTGCCTTCCTCCCTCCCAAAGTACTTCCTTCACCTACATAATCTTTTTCATGCGTGGTTACAGATCCTTGTAATTTTTCCACTAACATCTTCATGACTTGTCTTGTTTCAAGGAGGCTATCTATAGTCTTCTTTTGGTTTTATTGGATATCCAATAATGTCTTCCTGAAAACTTCACCATCATTTTCAAATATTTTTCCTTTACATTTATTTCTCTCCGTGCTTCTTTCTTCAACTATTTTCTTTTGCTCCCGCGGGTAAATATTTTTTTGCTCTTTCACTGGTAAACATAAATATTTCAAACCCTCTAGGCTGGAAAGAACAATTCTCTAATACCATTGAAATGTTTCCAAATAATATTTTACCATAAATTTTAATTTTGAAAAAAATCTAACAATTATAACTGCAATAGTCATCAAATCTCCATCACTAGCTAACTAGTTTGCACCAAAATCATTCAAACTCCAACATAAACTTTTCAAATCAATTTTATTTTTTATTTCTGATATAAATGTCATAAAATTAGTCCTATAGCACTGATTTTATACAACATAATCTTCTACAACAATTTCCCACACTTCTACTAGACAACAACAATACATGCTGAAATACATGTGTATTTCACAAAAAACACCCAAAACCCCTAGAATGGCATCCAAACATGAGAATGATGGAAAAGGACATTAGAAATGGCAAACTACAGTAGTACACACATCAACTAAACCCTCACATAATAGAAAACTTGAACAGCATCAAGAAATGGCACCTAAAACACTCCAAAATGCTCTGAAATGTCCTACAAACACCAAAATCTCTGAACTATCTGAATCCCTTATGCTCAAATTCAACCTCTAAAGTGAGATTTCTATTGCAACCCAAGAACACCAGCCTCAGATTGTTGGGAACTCATGTCCATCAGCCACAAGCTCCATCTCCAATAGTTTCCCTATCCATTGAAGCAATACAAAGCACCTGTTCTGCAAGAAGATTATGAAAATGGTATTAGTCTCCCAAAAAACAACATTGCAACTTTTAAGGTTGGAAAAAGGATGACATTGGTGCCCAATATTCCCATGCCCATATTTGGGAGTTTCATTCAACAACATGCCAAAATAGGATTGCAAATTAAAGTCATAACTCCCACTACTTCATCATGCAAAAGCATAAAGATAAAAATATGTTTTTTTCCCAACACATGTATTCCCTCTAAGACCCAACACTCAAGGAGTTATTTTCCAACAATAAATATAATTTATTTAATATTTATTTGTTCATAATGTTGAAAGTGGCTCTAAAACAAATAAAATATTAAATAATTATTATTGCTTTAAACTTGCTTCACGCTCCTGACTTACTATTTCTGGATAGGGGAACTTACTAAAAATAGAAAATGCTATTTTTGGAAAGGGGACATGACACAACCTCTTTGTTTGAAGTGTCACTCTCTTTTTTTTGCTTAGTAACATCTACCATCTAAGTTTTTTATTTTACTAATCCACTTCTGCAATATCATTCTATGTGTCCAAAATTGTTGCAAATATGACATGTCACACTAACATCTATGTTGCTATGTTTGTCATTGATGTCAAAAGGTAAATGGAAGTTGAGTTGAAGTGTTTGTGATTCCATGAGATATGAGATGAGTCTTAGGAGTTTAGTTTCATGTTAGGAGCTTGTATGATATTATGCACTTGCATGAGTTGGCATTGAAGTCAACTTGGGGATCTTGGTTGGAAGGTTGATGTTGCTCCATGTTATTATCTTCACCTATGGATCAGGAGTTCAATGCTTTAATGATTTACTTGTTTGTGTTTCAAGTTCAAAAGGTATATGGCATTTCATATGTTTCATATGCTTCATTACAGGAGGAGTTTCATTGTTCTTGCCATGCAAAGGGAGGTTTGATGTTATTGGAGTTGTGTCTTAGTGGCAGAGATGTGAAGTTCAGTGACAGAACAGTTTAGTTTATTAATGGTTGATTGATGAGGTTTCTTGTAATGTCATAGAATGTGTTGATCATTATTTTCATGCAATCAAGCTTAAAATTCATAGTTTGTTCTAGGGTTTCTTCCTATTGTATTCAATATGTTCACCTCCAACATTATGATCCTATCATTCTAAAACCCTAGAGGTTCTGTCTCCATTGGCTTAGAACTTGATCACAAGTCTGATTCCATTAGTCTACCTTGTCACAGTAAGAGTGTCCTCTATCATTGCATTAGGGTTTCCTATGTGCATTCATTTCCTAAAATCCTAAAAGTCCTAGCTCCTTAACAATTGTAGGGTTTTAAGTTGCAAATTTTTTCTATTGGTTTCTTAGTCAATTTAATCCTTGTTGGAACTCTGATTAAGTCTCTAATTTTTGACATATGTATTTCAGTCTTCTTCCTAGGGTTAATTAAATGTTACAAAGGCTTGATTTATCTAAACCCTAAGAGTCATTGTTGTGCCCTAAAACCTAAGTTCATTCCATTGTCTACCCATCGCAGAACCTAATTACTTTTTGTTTTAATTTACTATTGACCTACAATAGAAGGTCATCGGTAACTTAAGTTACCACTTAAGGGGTGTTACAATGTCCAGCAACTGGCCCCTTCACCCTAGGGAACAAGTGCCTCCCATCAACACTAAAAGATTCGGGCACCAAAGAGATATCAATGGTGTAAATTAAAAGATTATTGCCTGCAAATGATAGAATCAATGCTCAACTTTTAAATTGATATTATGTCCTAACGGATATTCTATGGCAGGAAATTTGATAGGCTCTAGGTGCAGATTTAGTGTGACATTTTTATAACTGCCCTAAAAACCCTAGTTTGGCATGGGTTTTTCACTCTTTTTATTCACATGAACTTGGATGACTTTGGTTGGTTGTTATGACTGAGAGATAGGTATTGCAAAGAAGGTTTTATGTATGTTTTAATAGATGCTAAGAAAAGGAGATTGAGTAGAGGGTCTGCTATAAAAATAGAGACTTATGTGGCAATGTTTCCTTTGTAACAGCATATATTTAATACTCTGATCATGTCTTGTGTAATGGTATAATGTATTCATTAATGAGTCTGAGATAAGGATTAAGAGGTCTGTAATGTGTCATCTTTAATGTATGCTGCAAGAGTGATTAAGTTGAGTGGGGTTAGTGTGATGGTAACATTATTATTGTCAAAGAGTGTTTTTATTATTCATCATCTATATGATAGGGCATATTGTGGAAATGATCTAATCATAGTGATCATTATCCTACAATAAAACAAGGGAAACATATTGTTGCAAATTTGAATATGAAAGAATCATTGATTGCACACTTTGTTCTTTTGTTGTTTTTCTCATCAAGAGTTTTGAAATTGGTGCTTCATGTTATGGTGTCATAAGGAGTTTAACATGTTATGCAGGAGACTTTGAATTATTCTCTTTGCTATGTAATCAATGATGAGTGATTTTGTATGTATGGTGAAGAGGGTTAAGTCATTTGATGTATTGTAGAGAATCAGGGCAACCCCTTGAATTGAGTTTTCTTTCTTATGTTCACTTCTTGCCAATGAGGCAATTGTATCTGCCAGTGAGGCATACTTGTAACCAGTGAGGTTCTTTTTCCTGTGAGGCATTTTGTGTGTCAGTGAGGCATGTTGTTTAGCCAATGAGGCATGGTTTTGATTAAGCTAGTGAGACATTTTTTGAATGGTTTTTAATCCCTATGAGGGTTTTCCACTCATCAAAACATGTGTTATGGTTCATGTTTGTCTCTATGTGTTTGTGTGCCCTAATACTGTATGGTTGATTAAGGTCTTGTACACTCTACTCATCATTATACTTGTATGATTCTTTGGTGTCTATCTCATTTTCTATTCAGTGTGTTAAAACGTGCAAAAAGTAGTTAGGGTTTCTAGACCACTGATTCACTCCCCCCTCTCAATGGTCTTGTACTCTAACAAGTGGTATCAGAGCTTAGGTTCCCTATTGAAGTCTAATAGACTTGGGTATGTCCTGATAGTGGAGTACCATGGGAAAGTGTAGAAGAAATAGTGGAAGGAAAGATGTCGAGCAAAAAGTTGTAAAACAAACCCCAATCAAGTCAAGTAATGAGTTGTTACATGAGTCACCCCTAAAAATTGATACAAAGTGTGATAAAGAGAATGGTCTTATAGTTGAGAGTTTTGATAAAAGATAAGATGATTTTGTTGTTGAGATTGATGACGAAGAAGGAGACCTATTTGTGGATGAAGATGACTATGAATAGGAGATTGATGAAGATGATTGTGAAGTTGATGTTGAAGGAGAACTCTTGTGTGCCCTAGATATAATTAAGAAACTTAGAAAAGAGAATCAGAAACTAGAAGACCAACTTTAATAAGAAAAAGATTCCAAGGACAAGGTATGTTAATATTTTCCAAAAGTTTCTTTAGATCTTAAAAGAGGCAGCATGGGTTTAGGGGGAGTCATCCAATGCTTTATCTCTTTCCCCCAAGGAGTTTCAAGAGGTCTGTTGATGTGATGGTACAAGAACTTAGAAGGATGATAAAAGGAGATGTGTTCTAAGTCTGGTGTAATGATGTGTCACATTGTGACAAGATACAGATCATGTTTTCCTATCAACAGTGGTAGTAGTATAATAGGAGCTTTAATACATAGAAAGTATAGCAGTGATAAGTATTAATATGCTTTCGTCAATGCACCATTGATAATTCATGTTTTGAACTTCTTTAAGGAGTTGCATGTGGCAGTGCCCAGACATATATGTTAGTGATCTTAGATAAGTGTAATAGGACAATGATATTTGATGGCTATTAAGAGAATTTGATTTATGGCTCTTGAGAGTGACTTCATGCTTGACAAAGAACAATGAAGACTATTTTTTGTGTCTTTGTGAAAACATATTATGTTGCTTTCCATGTTATACATTTTGATAGTGATGCTACTATTGGGAATTAAGGTGTCTCAACCTTGGTAATTCCTTGCATTTATTATTTGTAATGTATTTATTTATTTAGCCTATGTTGTAATTTTGTTGCACATCCTATTTTGTCATTTAGTGTGAAGTGGCATGGTGAGTTGTCACTCCACTTGTAAGATGACTAGGATGGTCAACTCACTCCATGTGGAGATAGGCATCCCCTTTGTGTGGTAGAGGTTTTCTACCATGTGTCAGCATCTTGACTAGTGTGCAAGTGAATCTTGACTAAAACAGTTATGACATATTCCTATGACAAAATCTATGATGCGTAAGAGTCAAAAATGGAATGTTCTATAATAGGTGAAGACATGTGTCACAAGGCATCTTGGAAGAAGGCATCTTTGGGTGCCCCAAGGAGGGTTATGACATGTTGTAAGAGAATATGCTATTTTTAGCCTGTGTATGATAGATTCTCTTATAGTTGTAAGATATGACAGTTATGACAGATTCTATGATAGTCATACGAGTCGAAAGAGTATCTGTCATAGCCCAACTTGGGAATAGGTGACTTCTTTGGGATGCATTGATATGACAAGTGTCATGAACACCCTGCAGTGTTGGACAAGTGTCCCTAGGTGTGGATTTTGGACCATGAGGCCATGTTGGACGCCCATCTCAAGATAGGCTCATTTTTGCCTTGTAACTTCTATAAAATAGGTTCTTTGAGAGGAGATGATGTATGTAATTGACAAGTACTGTTATGCTACTGGATTGTCTCTAGATATGAGTGTCAAAGACTCTTGAGAGATTGCATTGCAAGTGTATTGTAAACCATTACAGTTTTGATAATACATTGTGCATGTTTTAGAGTGTGGGGTTTTTCAGCCGATAAGGGTTTTCCCCACGTTATATCTTGTCTCTCTCTTCTTCTATCTTACATTCTTGTGTTGTGTATTGCTGTAATATCTTGATTATTGTGTTAAACATTCTATAATTGTAAAGGTCAAAAATAATTTGCACTCATCTCTCCTCATTAGATTAGTGTAGGAAGTGATTTCCGTACACCTAGCTTCATTTCAATTGGTATTAGAGCTTGATCACCTTTGGTCCTAGTTGTTGGGTAGGGGTTTTTTGAGAGAATCTTAGGTTGAGTGGGAGCTTTGTGCAAAGTATTATGTAATCTTGTTGCAGGAAGAAGATGGTAAGCACATCCGGAAGATTAGAGGTGGAGAAATTTAATGGCACAATTTTTGAATTGTGGAAACTTAAGATGGAAGACATGCTTGTTGATCGAGACCTATGGGAAACTATATCTAGTGTAAAACCAACCACAATGACACAAGCTAATTGGGATCTCAAAGATCGGAAGGCTAAGGGTCTTATAAGACTCAGTCTAGCTAATTTTATCTTGTTAAATGTCCATGAGGAGAAGACCACAAAAGGCCTTTGGAAGAAGCTGGGTGATGTTTATCAGGCCAATTTCCCAGTGAACAAGCTTTTTCTGAGAAAGAAGTTGTATTCTTTGAGGATGGAGGATGGAGGATCTATTGCAGATCACCTGAATGCTTTCAACATGTTAGTTGCACAATTGACATCCGTTGGTGTGAAGATGGAGGAGGAGGATCATTGTATGACCTTGCTTTGTTCTTTGTTGGACTCATGGGATCATCTTGTTATGGCTATTGGGAGCACCACATCCACATTCAAAATGGATGAAGTGGTATCTTTGCTATTATCTAAAGAGATGCAGAGAAAGTCTTCTGAGGTAGCCAAAGAGGCTCCTATGGTTTGTAGAAGACCCAAAGAGAAAGGGAAAAAGAAGGACAATAAAACTGAGAAGGGTAGATCCAAATCCTATGGGAGATCCAAATCTCCTAGAAAATCCAAGGCTCTTTGTTGGAACTATGGAAAAACTGGGCATTTTTGAAAGGAATACAAAGAGGAAAAGAAAAAGAAGAATGCCCCAGATTCAGATTCTAACAAGTCACAAGATGATGGTGATGCCTTCATCACAGCCCTAGCCACCCATGCATCTGATGATGTGTGGTTGATAGATTCTAGTGCATCATTCCACATTACCTTGCATTGGAGCTAGTTCACGAAGTATGAAGAGTTCGATGGTGGAAGAGTGTACCTGGGTGATGATTCTTATCTAAAGATTGTTGGTCATGGAAGAGTCTCAATCTGATTCCCTGATGGATGAGTGAAGGGGATCACTAGGGTTATGCACATCCCAGGCTTGGCATAGAACTTGATTTCTGTAAGTATGTTCAATGATGTAGGTGTGCAGGTTGTTTTTTCGAAGGATGGATGCAAGATAACTAGAGGATCTATGATTCTTACGAAGGGTACTTAGAGAGGTACTCTATTTTAGCTGGAGGCATGCACTTCACAGTGCAATAGTTCTTCCAACTTGATGAAAAGAGCTATAGTCACTTCATCCCCACCATCTGAACAAGTAGTGAAGAAATCTATTGTAACAAATTCTTATGGTAGTGCATCTTGTGTACCCAAGGGTGCTCATGCTTTGGAATTTAAGCTTCCTACTAAAAAGACTATGTTATTGCATATGAGATATGACCACATTGGTGAGAAGGGTCTTAGAACCCTAAAAAATAAAACCATCATTGAGGGGTTAAATGATTGTAATCTCGAGTTTGACTTTTGCGAACATTGTATATATGGAAAGCAAAACCATGTTCAATTTTACTCTAGTTCTCACAAGTCTTCTAGTGTGTTGGACCTTATTCATTTTGATGTGTTTGGTCCTATTAGTGTTCCTTTGATTTCCAAATCTATATATTTTTTATCTTTCATAGATGATTATAGTAGAAGGACATGGATTTATTTTCTCAGAAGCAAGACTGAAGTCTTTAGTCAGTTCAAAGAGTTTAAATCTTTTGTTAAGAATCAAACTAGTAAAAAGATTATGTTTGAGAACTGATAACGGTGGTGAGTTTTGTTTGGCAAAGTTTGATAAGTTCTGTAAAGAGTAAGGGAATGAAAGACATAAGATAACTCCATACACCCTATAGCAAAATGGAGTTGCACTAATGGAGAGGGCTAGGAGTATGCTTAGTGGAGCAAGCCTTGAACAAAATTTTTGGGCTGACACTGTAGCCACTACTTTCTACCTGGTAAACAGGTCTCCTACATTAGTTCTTGTTGGCAAGACACCTATGGAGGTGTGGTCTAGTAAGAAGTCTTCAGTTAGACATCTTTGAGTTTTTGGTTGTGAGGCATATGCACATGTGCCTAGGGAGAAATGGTCTAAATTGGAGAACAAGACTGTTAAGTGTATCTTCATTGGCTATGGTATCGGTGTGAAAGGATACAAGCTTTGGGATCCTATGACTAAAAAAGTGTTGTATAGAAGAAGTGTTATTTTCAGATAGCTAACACCTTCTCCCGTTGTTCTACAACCAGAAGAAACAGAAAAGAAAGAGGATGTGGTTCAGTTTCCTTCTACCCCTGAGAAGATTGAACCGATAGACCCTGTGAGACCTGATGATGAGGAGAGCTCTAGCAGCTCTAAAAGTTCAAAAGAAGAATTAGAACCTCAACCTCAACCATTGAAGAGGTCTACATGAACAAGAAAGCAACCTGATAGGTTTGGTTATTCATTGCTTGATTCTAGTTGTGCTTTTTCTTTTCTTACTAACATTGATGAGCCTAGAACTGTGACAGAGGCTATGGGCATGAAAGATGTAGGTTCCTGGAAGGAGGCCATGGAAGATGAGATGGCTTCTTTGGAAAAGAATAAAACATGGGACTTGGTGCCTTTTCCTAAAGGATGGAAACCTGTTGGATTCAAATGGGTGTTCAAGAAGAAATTTAGTACAGATGGTAGTGTTGAAAAGTACAAGGCCAGACTGGTTGCGAAGGGGTATTCACAAGTGGAGGGAATTGATTATGGTGAAATTTTCTCTCCTGTTGCAAAGCTGACATCTATTCGGTTCCTATTATCTCTTTTAGCAGCTTATGACTTAGAGGTGGAGTAGATGGATGTGAAGACAACATTCATTCATGGTGATTTGGAGGAAGAGATTTACATGTCACATCCAAAGCATTACATAGAGAAAGGTAAAGAAAATTTGGTTTGCAAGTTGAAAAAGTCTTTGTATGGTTTGAAGCAGTCTCCTAGGATGTGGTACTTGAAGTTTGATGCCTTTGTGTTATCGATTGGATTTCTAAGATCAAAATCAGATCATTGTGTGTATTATAAATTTGACAATGATTGCATTCTCATTATTACATTGTATGTTGATGATATGTTGTTAATTAGGAATGGTAAGAATATGATTTTTGATTTGAAGTCTCAGTTGTCAGCATAGTTTAAGATGAAAAATCTAGGGGTAGCCAGGTACATTCTAGGAATGGAAATTAGAAGAGATAGAGCTAACAGAAAACTTTGGTTAAGCTAGAGTAAATATGTGAAGACCATGTTGGATAGGTTCAGCATGGCAGATTGTAGACCATTGTGTATTCCTGTTTCTTTGGGGACAAAGTTGTCTATTAATGATTGTCCAAAATCTACTAGTGAGGTGGAGGACATGAGTAGAGTACCTTATGCTAGTGTTGTTGGTAGTTTGATGTATGCTATGGTCTGCACAAGACTAGACATTGCCCAAGTAGTGGGAGTCCTTAGTTGATTTATGGCTAATCCTGGATGGGTCCATTGGGATATAGTAAAGAGAGTGTTTAGATATTTGAGAGGTACTTCCAAGTATTCCATATGCTATCATGGTAATCCTATAGAATGTCTGCATTCATTTTGTTTTCATGGATTTGTGGATTCTGATTGGGCGGGTGACATTGATAGTAGGAGATCCACCAGTGCCTATGTGTTCACTATGTTTGGTGGTGCAATTAGTTGGATGAGTAAGCGACAACCTGTAGTTTCTTTGTCCATGATATAAGCTAAGTTTATAGTAGCAACTCGTGCTTGTAAGGAAGCCATTTAGCTTAAGAGATTGTGTTTAGATATTGGTGTTGATGTAGGACAGATTACGATTTGTTGTGACAGTCAGAGTGCAATTTGCCTAGCAAAGAATCTAACTTTCCATGCTAGAACAAAGCATATTGATGTACAGTTTCACTTCGTATGAGACATGGTAGAGGATGGGAAGGTGAATTTGGAGAAGGTAGACACTTTGAAGAATGTTACAGATGCAATGATGAAACCAGTGGGCATAGAGAATTTCAGATGGTGTTTAGAGTCTATGGGCCTCTCAGCCTATAGCAATTAAATCCTGTTATTTCCATTGGCTCTTATAAGGTGTTTGACAAGTGGGAGAATGTTGGGAATTAAGGTGTCTCAACCTTGGTAATTCCTTGCATTTATTATTTGTAATGTATTTATTTATTTGGCCTATGTTGTAATTTTGTTGCACATCCTATTTTGTCATTTAGTGTGAAGTGGCACGGTGATTTGTCACTCCACTTGTAAGATGACTAGGATGGTCAACTCACTCCATGTGGAGATAGGCATACCCTTTTTGTCATAGAGGTTTTCTCCACCTATCGGCATCTTGACCAGTGTGTAAGTGAATCTTGACCGAAACAGTTATGATAGATTCCTATGACAGAATCTATGACGCGTAAGAGTAAAAAATGGAATGTTTTATAATAGGTAAAGACATGTGTCACAAGGCATCTTGGAAGAAGGCATCCTTGGGCACCCCAAGGAGGGTTATGACATGTTGTAAGAGAATATGGTATTTTTTAGCCTGTGTATGATAGATTCTCTTACAATTGTAAGATATGACAGTTATGACAGATTCTATGACAATTGTAAGAGTATCTGTCATAGCCCAACTTAGAAATAGGCAACTTCTTTTGGATGGGGTGATATGACAAGTATCATGAACACCATGCAGTGTTGGACAAGTGTCCCCAGGCATGGATTTTGGGCCATGAGGCCATGTTGGATGCCCATTTCAAGATAGACTCATTTTTGCCTTGTAACTTCTATAAAAATAGGTGCTTTGAGAGAAGATGATGTATGTGATTGACAAGTATTGTTATGCTATGAGATTGTCTCCAGATATGAGTGTTGAAGACTCCTAAGAGCTTGCATTGTAAGTGAATTGTAAACCATTACAGTTTTGATAATACCTTGTGTAGGTTTTGGAGTGTGGGGTTTTTCACCCGATAAGGGTTTTCCCGACGTTATATCTTGTCTCTCTTCTTCTATCTTACATTCATGTGTTGTGTATTGCTGCAATATCTCCATTGTTGTGTTAAATATTCTATAACTATAAAGGTTAAAAATAATTTGCACTCATCTCTCTTCATTAGATTAGTGTAGGAAGTGATTTCCACACACCTAGCTTCCTTTCAACTACTGCACTAAAACCTTATGTAGTATAGTGACCTTACAAGTATGATGGTAGTATAGCAAGTTTTGATGTTTGTTGCAATGTTGTATGGTGTAACATCCTGATAAAATAGACCTTGTAGATGTATGTAGCATCATGATGCATCTTGATGGAGAAGTTGACCTTTTGATGTGTTGTTTGGTAGCAGACCTTTGTTTGTTGATGATTGTAGACTTGGAGACAACAACTTTATGATCCTCTTACAGTGTCATACTTGCAGGCTTGATAGATTCTCTTGCATATGTGTTGTTATAGATTGTAGTGTTGTTGCAGTTCTTTGTTGGCATTGTTGGTGTATAGCAGTAGCATGGTTGCTGCAGTATGATTGATGCATGGTTGTTGTATAACATAGTAGTAGAGATCTTTGGTAACCCTATGTTTATTGTAGGATAGTTACGAAGACCATTATTGCATACTGCAAAGTTTCTTGCAGAGCAGAACTTGCAGACCAGGGCAGAATTGTTGGAGACAAACATGTTACATAATATAGGAAGAGTGGCAATTCATTTAAACTTATTACCAAAGTGGATCAAAGAGATGAGTGTTAGAACAAATGCAGTGAAGGCTAACAGGTGTTGTCTTAATAGTAAGAGCAATGATAGACACATACATAAAACATAAAACTCTTGACAAAGTGCAAGGAAGATGTTGCATATCCTGATAGTTCAATGGACAGTGAAGTGGACAGTGATTTGATATATACCAGTGCAATCATGTTGCTCCTTGATTTTGTTGTCACTTGATTCATAACAGTAGCATGATAGTAGCATTGATTTTATTTTTCTTTTTCATCATTTGATGCACAGTTGATATCAGTTTAGTATAGGTTTCTTACTAAGTTGATTGATTTGGATTAATGGTGCATGTTTCATGGGTGACAGTGGTGTGAAAGTGATGTGGTATTCCTCATGGTAAAAAAAAGAAGGTTTTGATCAATTGATGAAGCAGACATGCATGATTAATGTAGAAGGGAAGGTGATAAGACAATTTCTTATCACATTGACAAAATTATGACAGTGTTCTCTATGCAGTAACATTGCATCATACTGTTGTTATGAAGTACAAAGTATAGGAGTGTAGTAATGATTTTTAGTACAAAGCTTTGTGCAATAGCAGAATTTTTGCTTACAGTGGTTATCATCTATGATGCAGTGTAGAATTGAATGCTTTTAGACATTTTCTTATCAAGGGGAGCTAACCCTTTGTCATCTAATGTCAAAAGGGGGAGAGAAAGAGAGATGATTATGAATTTTTGCCATCAATGACAAAGGGGGAGATTGTTGCTATGTTTGTCATTGATGTCAAAAGGCAAATGGAATTTGAGTTGAAGTGTTTATGATGCCATGAGATATGACATGAGTATCAGCAGTTTAGTTTCATGCTAGGAGCTTATATGATATTATGCACTTGCATGAGTAGGCATTGAAGACAACTTGGGGATCTTGGTTGGAAGGTTGATGTTCCTCCATGTTATTATCTTCACCTCTGGATCAGGAGTTTAATGCTTTAATGATTGACTTGTTTGTGTTTCAAGTTCAACTGTTATATGACATTTCATATGTTTCATATGGTTCATTACATGAGGAGTTGCCTTGTTCTTTCCATGCAAAGGGAGGTTTGATGTTATTGGTTTTGTGTCTTAGTGGCAGAGATGTGAAGTTTAGTGATAGAGCAGTTTATTGTGTTAATGGTTTCTTGATGAGGTTTCTTGTAATGTCATAGAATATGTTGATCATTATTTTCATGCAATTAGGCTTAAAATTCATAGTTTGTTCTCAGGTTTCTTCTTATTGTATTCAATATGTTCACCTCCAACATTATGATCCTATCATTCTAAAACCCTAGAGGTTCTATCTCCATTGGCTTAGAACTTGATCACAAGTCTAATTCTGTTAGTCTTCCTTGTCATAGTAAGAGTGTCCTCTATCATTACATTAGGGTTTTCTATGTGCATTCATTTCCTAAAATCCTAAAAGTCCTAGCTCCTAAACAATTGTAGGGTTTTAAGTTGCCAAGTTTTTCTATTGGTTTCTTAGTCAATTTAATCCATGTTGGAACTCTATTTAAGTCTCTAATGTTTTATATATGTATTTTAGTTTTCTTCCTAGGGTTGATTAAATGTTACAAAGGCTTGATTTATCTAAACCCTAAGAGTCATTGTTGTGCCCTAAAACCTAAGTTCATTCCTTTGTCTACCCATCATAGAACCTAATTATTTTTTGTTTTAATTTAGTGTTGACCTACAATAGAAGGTTACCAGTAACTTAAGTTACCACTTAAGGGGTGTTACAACGTCTAGCAACCGGCCCCTTCACCCTGGGGAACCAGTGCCTCCCATCAACACTAAAGGCTTTGGGCACCAAAGGGATATCAATGGTGTAAATTAAAAGATTATTGCTTGCGAATGATAGAATCAATGCTTAGCTTTTAAATTGATATTGTGCCCTAACAGATATTGTATGGCAGGAAATTTGACGGGCTCCGAGTACAGATTTAGTGTGATAGTTTTATAACTACCCTAAAAACCCTAGTTTGGCAGGGGATTTTCACTCTTTTTATTCACACGAACACGGATGACTTTGGTCGGTTGCTATGACTGAGAGAGAGGTACTACAGAGAAGGTTTTATGTATGTTTTAATAGATGCTAAGAAAAGGAGATTGAGTAGAAGGTCTGCTATAAAAATAGAGACTTATGTGGCAATGTTTCCTTTGTAACAACATATGTTTAATACTTTGATTGATGTCTTGTGTAATGGTTTAATGTATTCATTAATGAGTCTAAGATAAGGATTAAGAGGTTTGTATTGTGTCATCTTTAATGTATACTGTAGGAGTGATTAAGTTGAGTGGGGTTAGTGTGATGGTAATGTGATTATTGTCAAGGAGTGTTTTTATTGTTCATTATCTATATGACAGGGAATTGTGGAAATGATCTAATCATAGTGATCATTATCCTATAGTAAAACAAGGGAAACATATTGGTGCAAATTTGAATATGCTAGAATCATTGATTGCACACTTTCTATTTCTCTTGAAGTTGTTTTGTTTATCAGGAGTTTTGAAGCTGGTGCTTCATGTTATGGTGTCATAAGGAGTTTAACATGTTATGCATGCGACTTTGAATTATTCTCTTTGTTATGTAATCAATGATGAATAATTTTGTATGTATGGTGAAGAGGGTTAAGTCATTTGGTGTATTGTAGAGAATCAAGGCAACCCCCTGAACTGAGTATTCTTTCTTATGTTCATTTCTTGCCAGTGAGGCAGTTGTATTTGTTGATATGTGTCAGACAACTGAGAGAGGGGAATGAATCAGTTGTCAAAAAATTAAACACTTTCTAAAATTAAATATTCATCACTTATCCACAATTATTATGATTTAACAATGAGTGCATGAAATCAAAAACTTAACCATAGATACAACATTAAACACAAGCAACACTAGATTTACGTAGAAAACCCAAGGTGGGGAAAAATCATGGAGACGATTAACTCTTAATATATATTGCAATCTTGAAATAGTGATGTTTAGGCTTGGTCACCCCACTGGCCTAAACATACTGGCATACAGCCATGAAGAACAACTAGGTCTAGCAGGCTCACTGCCTCAACCCTAAACCTAGCAAGATTACAATAAGGGTTGTTAAACCCTCCTGGTGGCTTAATGCTAGACTTACTGCTACGATCAACACCTTTCTGTATTATGAATAACAATTCCTCTACTTTGCACTTCCTCTGCTCTGCTCTTCCTCTTCTTTTCTCTGCCCCTTTCTCTGTTCTGCCTTTGGACCTTTCTTAATATATTCTCATTCTCGCTCAAGGACACCTTTTTCACAATTCAACTACAAGTATTTATACACTAAATCAACCTTGGAATGACCATCAAGGTTGTCATCACAATCATCAACCATTGTGTTTAGGGTAAAATTGGATTTTGATACTCTTTTATTGTTTAGATGTTAAAATCCTCCTTTCACCCTAACATTGAAGGATCTAGGGTCGAGTGGCGAGCACTGTCGTACCCTAGGTCACTTGAAAATATAAGGAAACTTGGATTAGGGAATTAATTATCAATTTTTTCTTCTCTTATCTCCAATTAACCATAAAAACCCTAATTATACAAATACGACAACAAATTGATGAATAATGGAAAAAGCTCTTGCAGATGGGAGTAAAATAGCAAATCACAGAATACCTATTTTCAAGGTTCTGAAGTAGAACAGTCAAGGACTAAGGTACGGGCACCCAAGTCCAAGGTACCTGCTTTTTTGAGGAATTAAGACCTCCTTCTGACACTGATCAGCCCTATAACTTTTGTTTCCTGAAATCTGTCTGTGGAGGACACTGTTGCAAGCATCCTAGTCCTAGAAGTGCTCCTTTGTCTAACTTTCCTTTAGATCCTGAATCCTTGATGCCTGCCAGGCCTTCCTGCAACTCCACTTTTTCTAGATGTGACACCTGTAACCTGCAATCACAAGACTTGGTTTGGGGGTTGTGGTGTTTAGAGGCTTGCCTCAGTCAAGCCCCAGAGAACACTTATTCCTCTGAACACCATTGTCAAATAAAGAGGACGTGCCCTTGTGAGGTAGAGGCCAAAAACCAAAGGAATCAATGATAAAAACATAATGATATGTCACCTTGTAGTGAAGCTCTCATGGAGGAAGATGCTCTTCATGCCATGAGGAGATTGATGCTCAAATCTGCAAATATCAACACACAAAACACACAAATCTACTCTTGCAACACAATAGAAAGCCATGAATCACCTTGAGAACACAATAAAAAGCCTTGAATCACCTTGAGAACACAATAGCTTGCTAGTAATCATCTAGTTGAAATCTAGTTTACAAATGAATGCCTAATCATGCTTATATATGCACCTACAAGCATTCCCACCAAGATTTCAAAAATCAAACTTTACCGTGTTGGCAAAAGAACCAACTAACAATCATAAACTGACACCCAAAAATTGGGGCTGCCCTAAAATGGGGCAGGACTAGGGCACGGGCACCCAAGTCCTCCCCCCCATTTTAGGTAGGGTATAGCTCAAGGGGTCCTCCTAGGTCATATTTGCCATGAAACCTATGTCTCATTCCATCGGGATGCTAAAATATGAACTAAAATGCCCTAAATGCATGCTAAAGACCCGGGAGCTAAACCTTATGAGGGAAAAGCCCCCAAGGGGACATTTTCTGATGTTACATTTAGCCTCCACTTTAATGTATGTATAAACACGAGGCCAATACATGCATTAAAGTAAGGTCACAAACACAACAAACACACCAAGCATGGAGAAGACACGCCAATCAAATAGAAGACAGTAACAGGCATGCAAAACACAGAGAAGACAATTACAGTCATGCAGAACACGGAGAAGACAGCTAATGCATAGAAGACACATTAATGCATGGAAGATAGAAATGATATGTTTTCTTTTCTTTTTCTTATATATATGAAATGCAAATGCAAGTACTAGAAAGTAAACAAACCTCCCATAATACAGGATGCACTACTCGAGGGTCCAGGTCTTAGTATATATGGGGCAACACACATGCAAGACACTCAAAACCTCCCAAAAATGTAGGAAGCACTACTCGAGGGCACTGGTCTCTGCATATGGTGCAACAAACACTCCATACAAAACAAGCACGCCAAAACACACACACTTGAAGACATGGAGAAAACATGGAAGACAAGCGATGGAGTATACCTATTTCTAGGTCCAACACCATCTCAGGCACATTACAGGCACACATCGACGATTGTGCTTCACCACAACAATCATCAAAGATGCACTTAAGGGTTGAGTTAGTCATAGAACTACTCCTTGCCTTCGTAGAGGACTTTTGAAAATGATAGGATGATTCAATCTACTCCGAGAAATACACCATCCCCACCTCCATAGAGGGCTTAAGAAAAAGGATATGCTCGATATTCTGCCTCTGTAGAGGGCTTACATGATTGATTGATTGATTGCAAAAAACTCAGGATGCATGATGCACTACCCTGGGGCGCAAGTCTCTGCATCTAAGGTCAAACACATTGCTAACATCTATAACAGATGGCTTACCTTATATATACCCCCACCTTAAGGTGGTTGATATCAGTTATCGATATCAAGCATGTTAATGTAGGAATAAAACACACAAGGGAACACCAAATTTTGCAAGGTCCATGCCCCCCAGAGGTGACATGTACTTTACGATCACCAAATGTTCCAACAAACACATCCCTGGAAGAAACATGTTAGTGTCTACAAGATCATGATAAACAACAACATCAATGCATATGATTAACCACACAAAGAGCCAAGGTTATACAACAAATTCAGAGTTCAAGGATAACCATGAGGCTATATCATGAAGCTCTCCAAATCGAGTACCGCCAAGGCCAGATTCAAAGGCAAACAAAGGTGCATGGAGCAGGAGTATTGTCAATGTTTGTAAATGTGACATAAACATCATGAAATTCACTACACAGAAAGCATAAGTGCTTCCACTAGCCAATCGTCAAATAACATATACAACCCCATCATCATATTAGGACAACACGCCCCATTTTGACTTGGCAAAATAGGGACCCAACTTTTTTTGGCTTTGCTTGTGTGTTCTTCTTGCTGGCAGTCTAGTAAAATTCAATCAATACAGATGGTCTTGCACAATGGCTAGGGAAGTCATCATCATGAGGTTAGTTTGTCAAAGTTCATGTTTCATTTCATTAACCTCAAATTTGGAAAGAGCATTAAATTTCATGAAGGTTTGCCTTTTACATCACCCTGATATTCCTTAAGATGTAAAAGTTATGAACACTCAAAATCTTGGTCAAACCTGATATTCATAAAGGGTGTAAGTCATCATCATATTTCCTAATATTAGTTATCTTATGAAAGATCACCTTGATCCAATACATCACCCAATAAATTATCTATTCGCAACCTGCGGATGTCATTTTTAGGTGGTTGTGATACTTACCTATCAAACAACAACATGTATTCCGCGAGGATGATATTTCAAAACATCACCCGATATTTTGAATATAACCTTATCTTTCAAATATCATCCTGTCACCAAATATCACCCTGGAGCCATTATCTTGATGATATCATCCAACCCGATAATGAAGAGAATCGACATGATGATGATGTCATCATCATTTTTACCTCATGGAGGTATATTTCCTAAAATCACCCTTTCATAAAACATGATGATGACGTCATAGTGCTTCAAGGATAGACTGAACCAATATCATGGTGATGTCATTATGATATGCCGAGAGGGGTCACTTAAGCAATGCGTAGGGTCATCATCCTTTTTAAAACATCACTCGATATTTTGAACATCCCCTGATATTTTATAACATGACCCAATGGTCCAAAGATAACCCGATATACTGGCATATGTGTTCCCACTAAGACACAGATGGTCATATTACGAGACGGTGATATTTTGAACATCACTTGACTTTCAAAACATCACCCGATATTACAAAAGATCATCCTCCTCTTCTTGCAGTATGACATTGAATACTTATTAATGCGGTAGGTGTTTCCCGCTAATGGCTAACGCGATGGTCACACCTGGCAACCTCTGGAGGTTTCTGTGCAGAAACTTAATGATTAAGATTGATTTAATTAGATTGTGCCCTAACTAACCAAATAAATAGGTTTAGAAGGAATTCATAACGTCATTATACACTTGACTCGCGATAAGATCAATTTTTTATACAGAGCCGAGCTTTCAAACCTTCCTACGAACCACCTATAGATGAATACAACTTGAATCAGAATGAAGGGCATGATTATCAACAGTATCAGGATTATCCCATATAATCATCACTGTAATTCAAAGGGATAAGTGCACCAGGTAAGTAATTGAAACCTTTTGCTGTTATTCTATGCATATCCAGGTAAAATGATGTTCATTGATTTGAAGCTAGGATTTTTGTATATCATGATGAAATAACTGTTTAATAAACATATGCATGATGCCATAAAAATGTAGAGTATATATATGCATGCATGAGATGAAGTATCAATCTTGAGACCAGTTCTTGGCATTGCAGGAAATCATGGCAGACAAAAGATTGATGAAGAATTTGTTAAGCCAATTTTTGCATAGCCTGAAGGTGTGCAATTCAAATATGGAACTATAGGTGACACTCACCAAGGTAATATAGATTTGGTTGCATGGGCAGACAAGATCAACATTAATAATGAGGATGCTCTACTTGAGGCCATTTTCGTGTCCCAGATGTGGAATGCAGCTGGTTTTCCATACTCCATGGAAGCTCTTGAACTGGTTATTGAGTGTACCAAAAATTATAATCCCCAGACAAGGAGGGTGGAGAAGCATGGGAGAGTGTATACAGACTTATCTATCAAGGGATTTTCCACCATGTTCAATTTGCCACTAGGTAAGAATGTTGTCAGCATTGACCCGAAGAAGCTAGAAATAGAATATGAAGTTAATAAGAAGACTGCTAGGAAGAGAATGTATGGATGGAGGGCTAAAAATAGTTCGTATAAAGCCGCAACTAAGTTGCCTATTCATTTATATAAATTTGACTTTGATGACGAGTATCAGTTCATGATCACCCTACTCAGTCGGGCAACAGGACAGCCAATAGTTGGAAGTTTCAAAGATTGGATGTATGGAGTCATCCTGATGTGCTTATACACTGAGAACAGGCCATTATGGGCCAAGATGATAAGTGATGCTCTGGATGAGAAACTGAAAACCCTAGGAGGTACAAAATGTGCTTTCTATATGAACTCATACATTGTTTATGCATGTGCCTATAAAGGTACATTTAATGGATTGACTATAGTGGAGAAGATCGGTGGCACCACCAATGATGCACACATCTAGGACCATTATCCCCAGCTGCAAAGGGTGAATTACCTCCAGGATTATAAATTGGTGAATGATGCATTCTCTATGCATCTAGTAAGAACCATGGAGGAAGATAGAACTAAAAGACTGAGCATGGAAGCACAGGAGGTATTATACAGGCATGGGGACTGGTTCATTCAATTTGCACCCTTTTCATACATTAGGGTTGAAGGATTTCAAGACTACCCTTTCATGCTCCCAAGATATCCAACTGATGCTGTAGTATTAATGGAGTTCATGAGGTAGATTGTAACAATACTAGATGCCTACAAAGCTAATAACAAGCTTCCTCCAGTATTGTTTCCAGTAACAATTGGCTGGTATATGTGCCCACATAATGAAAATACTAAGAGAGCCATAGTTGGCTTAACAATGATGAAGTTACAGCCATTTCTATTAAAGAGACCATATGATCCTTATGGAAGGATGCAAAAGATCATGGGACAACCCATTCACCAAAGGCATCTTGAGGATTTTTGGGTAGATTGCGAAGATGAAGCTGAAGCTCGAAGAAGAAGATATCAGAGGTTAACAATTAACCAAATCAGAACCTTTGGTTTCATTTCCATCCCAACGCAAATGAAGAAGGATGATGGAAAGATAATGACTAAAGAATATGAAGAGAAGAAGATATACAACGATACCATATCAGCCCCAGATCTTACAATGCAGGAGGACATCTCCTTGGATCCATTCACAGGTAGGATATTATAGCTAACCCAAGCTTGGGTTGATGAGCAAGTAAATATACTGTAGAAAAAAGGTGTGGCCCTTACAATGGATAACAAAAAGAAAGGACAAGATCTCTTTGCTGATGAATATGATGATTTCCTAAATGAGAAGAGGAAGTCCAAGGGAGACAGGTTGCCACCTCAACAATAGTAGAGCAAAAGACCTCCTAGAGGCAAGAAAACTATAGAAGAACCCAAAGGGGTCATTATTGAGAGAATAATAGATACTTCTAAGGAAGCAGCAGCATCAGGAGAAACATCAGTTTGAGGCCAAGCTTCAGCATCATCCGTGCCTCCTCCGTTGGATAAGCAAAAGTCAAAGACAATACAAAAGGCTGATGCAATGGTTACTGAGACCTATGAGGAAGGTTAAGCTTCACAGAAACAAATGGAAGAGGATATCCCTCTGGAAGAGGAGCCTGAAGAAGAAGAAGGTCCCATATCCTTCAAAAGGAAAAGAAAGGCACCTCAGGTGATGGCACCCACACCAAAGACAACAAGAACATCCATGAGAGGTGAAATAAAGCAAAGCCCCATTATGCTAAGAGGGGTAGGTAGTGAAGTTTTTAGAAGGGAGTTACAACACAATGTACCACTTCCTACCATTGTGAAATTTAAAACTGAACAGGCTGAAGAGCAATTCAAAGAAACTTCTAAGGCAGTTCCAGGTGGTCTTGTCTCGTTAGAGGAAACCATAGATTTGTCTGATGATGATGTGGTTAAGGATATAACTACTCAACAAATGGAAACACTTGTTGCAGACGCTCACATCACTCCCTTTGGGACCCCATTAGTACAAGGAACTGGAGAAAAACAAGGTGAACAAGAAAAAGAAAGAAGCCCTGAGAAAATTGCATTGCAGATAGGGCTAGATAAGTTAGTTGAGTAGGTCACCAACCCTAAAGTGGTGGAGCTTTCATATATAAAGGATGTGAGTCCTCAGCATCAGACTAATGCACCTGATGAAGTGGATAAAATTGAAGAAGTAAAGTTGATCGAAGTAAAAATGAATACTCCAGATTTGGGTCAATCACCACAAGATATAACTGATGAACCCAAAATAGTAGAAGTCCAAGAAAAGGGTGAAGATGAAAAGGTCATATTAAATGAGGATGTCCTCCGGACTCAAGAGACCTTAGGAGATAAAGTGAAGTTAGGTCAGGATGATCTGAAAACTTAGGAAGAGGTGTATATTTCAGGTGTAGAGAAAGATATGATGCAAGATCAAGTAGAGGCACCTAAAGTATATGAAATAATATTCACTGATGCAGGCATACTTCAAGATGAGGAAATCAATAAAGTGTATGAAGTTAGAACAAAGGAAGCAAAAGATTAGGGTCATGATATTCATGATGATCAACAGGATCACTCTCCAGGAAAAGAGGTTCCTCATCAGGAAGATATACCAAAAGATCACTCTCATGAGCAGTATCATGAGGAAGAAAAAAGAAGATCACCTTCTCTGTCAAATGCAAATGCACTTACGGGGGATCAAGGTGATGATCATGATGATGATATAGGAAACCAAGGTACAAAGGATCAAGTTCCTCAGTGGCTGGAAAGAGAAATTGGCACTGAAACAGGTATGGAAATTCAAGAATTTGATGTGTCTACATTATTTTTAGAAACATTAATAAAGCCCAAAAGGAAGGCCAGGTTGACCTCAGCCATTAGAACGGATCCTACAACAGGTAGGAGGACAACACAGGTGGCACTCCCCTATAGATAAAGAGAAAGGTAAAATCACTCTAGATGAATTCCATATCAGCACAGTGGATTTGGGGTTTGCTAATGAAGACCAGGAGGGTCAAGAGGGAAAAGACATAATTGATTCATTGATCCAGAAAATCAAAAGAGAAAAGGATAAAAATAAGCAACACAAAGAGCACATTGCTCAGTTACATACATATATAAAAGGGTTAATTAACCCTGAGGATACTTCAACCGATCATGCAGTCCCATTGACTGCTATTTCCCAAGAAGAGGTAAATAAGTTAGATCTCATGAAACATGAGTCATCCATATTGAGGTGGATGTACTCCACATTTGACATAGCGGAGGAAGTAGTAAAGGCCTCTTTGAAGAGGTGGAATTCCCTTAGTGGCTCCAAGAAGAAGGTAGATAAATTGCAAATGGAGACAAGGAAAAGGTCTTTCCAATTGGAGAAGATATTGGTTGTCATGGAAGAAATAAGGAGGCTTAATCCTCAGATACTTATACATACGCAAGTGTTGAATAATAACAATGCATTATTGATAGATATATGTTATAAAGACATCCAATTTGAATGTGATGTACTTAAAAGATGCAACAATAAGTTGAGAGAAATTAGCATGAGGCTACATGATATGATGTCTTTTGAAGTAGAAACTTTGGAAATGCTGGAAGGAAAGGTGGAAGGAAAGATAGAAAATCAAGACAAGGAGTTTGCAATCCAAGCTCTACATAATAACTTCCAATTCATTGCTGATGATCCACTAGGCCAATCAACAGATGAAGTCATGGATAGACTGGTGAGGACCAAGGTGAAAGTGAAAAATTATAATGAGACATTATACAATAGAAGGAATAAACTAGATAACATTCGAAGTAAATACCAAGCACATAAATATGCCATTATCAAAGCAAAGACTCAAGTTGGTGGAGAAATAGATAAAATAGTGCAGTTGTATGAAAATGTCAGGGTAGTTATGCAGGCTCATATACAAGGTCCCAGTCATCAGGGTAATAAAGATACACCAAGTGATGCACCTGATGATGAAGAGCATGAATTCGATAGGTAGATAAGGATGTAGCATAAAGTAGATATCAGCATCTGACACTTAAGAAAAATAAATATTTCAGATGGTTGCCAAGTAGCAACCTGTGCCACATGATAATGTTGACTAGGTCAAAGAAGAATATTTGCCGTAGATATTCATAGATAAATCTTGATCGTAGATCATTTTTGTAATGGATTCCTCACCTTGTTCTATAAAAGGTGCAGGGATGCCTCATTTTAAACATTTGTAACTTAATTGAAATCTGTTCGCTGAAATATTCAGGATTCATTTCAAAGCTGTTGTATACATATATGTTTTTTGGATACTTAATGAATGAGAAGACTCTTTTGATTATAATCCATCATAAATCTTTAGTAATCAGTGTGTGAATTCTGGATATATGCTTCGATTTTCTATGTCCCTTGGAGTGCATATCAGCTTGCATGTGTTGTTTTCATACCTTTCCTTTGAAGTTAGCATCGACTTTATCTAGCTATGGAATGTCCTGGTGAACATATGGTTTGATTTCTTCTCTTCATGACTGTATCTAACTGTATATGTGGCTCAATGGCTGAAGGTTCAACTTTAATTTGAAGTATTTCTTTCAGTTTTTTTCAATTTCAGAGCATTTCACCCTCATCATTGTAAATAATTGACAATCTTAAGCAAATAATACAAATATGCAGACATCCCGTAGATAATTGAACATATTTAGCATATTTGAGGTTAAAGCATGTCAAAATGACAAATACCATGCAAAGATTTAAAGACAGACACAATATTTGAAGTATATCCTGTGTAGAAATAACTCTTTGTGTAGCATCATTATAGGAAACATTATCTTACTGGTGAGATCTACGTAAAGCCTCAAAATGGAAACAGCAACACACATCAACCTCTGAGTAATGTCAGAAGATTAAGAACCAATCAATGGAGACTTGGGATCATGAATTCTCTGAATTCATCGTATCTTTCAAGATGAGTAAAGGTTGTTGTGTAACTTTTATTCTATGTTTGTTTATGACTAACATCATCATCAACATAAATTGGTGCTAGAAGGAGGGCTTGAGATGAGGATCATCATCAGTAGTTCAAGTGATGATAAAGATTGTAAGGTAATACTCATACACTGCTAAATTTCTAAGCTAGACACAAATATTTGTTGTTCTGGATCGATATACCCTAATCTTGTGTAAAAATTTTGAAATTAATCATAAATATTGCAATCTTTACAGTAGGTCAGCATGTATTTGTAAAGATCAGCCTTATTTTAGGTAAATTTGTCAAATCTTTCAGGTATCCTACTTTAGAAACCTGATATCAACCTGCAAGTGTTGCTAAACCAAAAATCACCTCTTATTTGCAGTATAGCTGCAAATATTCCGTAAATACCAGGTCAATTTCCAATCCTGACCATAAATACAGCCTTTGCTAGTGAATTCCAACCGATCTTTACAAAGTTCCAACCAATTTGCCTCAAAATTGAGAAATCCTGGCTCACAAGATAAATACCAGGTCTAGACCTAGTGGAATCTTTGAAGAATTACCTGTTAGAGGGTTTAGACCTAGAACTGTAGACATCCATCACACTCCAGGATCTAGTGCATCAGGAGCTTCACCAGAACCTCCTCCTGTAACTCCTATTGGTTTACAAATACCTTCTAGAATATTTGTGACATCTCCTATCTAGCCTCAACCCCAGGTTCAACCTCAGCCAACCATACCACAGGGCCAACCTCCTCTGATTGCGATGTCATTCTTTATAGCAGAGTCACCTCTGACCTTTACTGCATATCATGAGTTACCAAAAAACCCTGACAAACTCTGTCCAAAATATCATCCTTGTGAAGATGTTGATGATCATATCAGAACCTTTAAAGAATCTTGCTGTCGAGCTAGAATAGAGCATCAGGATGTTGTATGTAGATTATTTCCTTTTTCTTTATGAGAAGAGGCTTATAATTGGTTTATTAGTCTTGGTCAGGGTTTTGTTGGTTCATGGGCTGTCCTAGAGAAAGCTTTCACTAATAGGTTCAAGGTACCAATTGATCCTTCAATGAACTACCACCTATTTGCTACAATCAAAAGATTTAAAGGTGAACCTATTGGCAATTTCAATGCTAGGTTCCAAAAAGTGTTATCCAAGTTAGTTGCCCCATATGTAGTAATAGATGCTGCTGCCAGGAGTATCTATTATTCAGCTCTGGATCCATTGACTTTCATGTTCATCAGGAGAACACATCCTGAAATCACAACCTTGACAGGAGCTTTTCAAGAGGCTATCAAAGTCAATCAGCAGTTAGTGCCTGCTCCAACACCAAACATTGCATTCCCTACATTGACTAGCATGTATTCAACATATCCTGCACAATATCCTCCCCAACCACAGTATAATAGAGCTATGGTACCTCCAGTAGTCATGCCAACACCACTGTAGATATCTCCATTAAGTATCATGCCTCCTCCTCCTAATGGGAATGGTCAAATGCCTTAGTATCCTATACAAACACCGACACCTCAGGGTGTTGATTAGAACAATAACACTTGATCCTCTTTCTTCAAGCCTCAAACTGAAAATGTAGTGGCTAAAGCTCAGGAGGAGAAAGAAGAAATCAAAGAAATCTTTGCTCAACTAAGAAAACTAACTACAGAGGTCACTCATCTGAGAAATCATAATTTCTATTCTCAGCCTAACCAAAATAGAGGCTATAACAATGATAGACCTAGTTATCCTGATAGGGGGTATAACAATAATAATTTCAACAACAATGGCAGAAATAATAACAATCCTCCCAGACAACCTAGGGTATGGAACTCCAGGCCAAATAATGGTTCCTTACCATCACTTTTAGATAGTCAGCCACCTGGTGAAGCCAAACAGACTATTAGAGTCAATCTTGCTGAGGCAGCCCTCACCAATTGGTGTAGAATAAACAATACAAATGCTCATGTAGAATTAGACTGTCCACAATTTAGAATTGCTGCTAGCATTTTCCAGATAGAAGTGTCTAATACTTCTGGAAATCCACCTCAGGTGGAGGGAAATGAAATTGTCCCTTGTGAATATGACTCTACATTTGTATTAGAAATCTACACTGATTAGCATCATCAGCAGACTATGTCATCCCACTAGCATTATACCCAAGTATGTGAAGAATCTGCCATGGCTTTTGAGTCAAATTATGTTTTCCCCTTTGAGGATGAGAACAAGCCATCCAATGAACATGAGGAGGTGCATGCTTACCAGTAGCAATATCAGGGTAAGCACAATTATAATTTGAGAAGTAACTCCAACAGACCTACTGGTCCATTAACCAGTTCCTTGCCTCCAAATAATTTTAACACACCTCCTGATCCCAAGGCAAGTAACAATCCAAGATTTCCAAAGGTAAATGCACAATATCTGTCACCACAATACACAGTATCAAAAGCTGTTGGCCTACCTCATGAATCTGACAAACTAGTCACATATCTGGTAGATGAGATGAAGAAGATAAAGATCAGCCTGTCTCTATCAGAGTTGTTGAAAACTCCTGCAATTAAGAAGGCATTTATGAAATCACTAGATGATCCTACTCCTAGAGAGGATAATCATTCCCCAGGTCAGCCTAGTAATAAAGATCATGCTCCTAAAGATAACACTGTCAAACATAAAGTGCCAGCTATAGTCCAAGCTGCAGAAACCTCCCACATGACCTTGTACAGGGACAAAAGCGAGTCACCACCTTTCCTCCTTACTATAAGGATGTTTAGCAAGAATTTACACAACTGTTTGGTAGATTCAGGTGCATCTACAAATGTCATGCCCCTGTCTATATGCAATGCTTTAGGGCTGCATCCTGCTAAATCCCTAAAAAAGGTGACACAGCTAGATAAAACAGAAGTAAGTGTGATAGGGGAGTTAACTCACATCCACATGCAACTGGCATCTAATCCCAGAATCTAGTATTACATCGATATCCAGGTAGTAGATATACCTGATACACATGGGATGTTTCTCAGTAGGGACTGGTCTAAAACCCTCAACGGATATATGTCTACTGACTTCAGTCACATGTGGTTACCTTGGAAAGGGATACCAAACCAAACAAGAATAGATGCTGATCCTAGGATGAAGCACATGATCACCGAGTACAACAAAACAAATGAGATCATGTACGTGAATGTTGAACCCGAAGTTT
The DNA here is from genome assembly GCA_027924645.1 of Cunninghamia lanceolata. Classification (NCBI taxonomy): domain Eukaryota; kingdom Viridiplantae; phylum Streptophyta; class Pinopsida; order Cupressales; family Cupressaceae; genus Cunninghamia; species Cunninghamia lanceolata. The sequence continues at coordinate 1,592,427 of BSBN01000165.1, read as the reverse complement.
ATGCCATTAGACCGCATACTATCAGGATAGAAGAGATCCTGATGCTTGACTTTCATCATCACCATGATCATCATTAGGAAGACATACTAGCTATAGAACCTAATAATAATTTTGAGAACCAGAATGAAATAGATCACTTGAAAAACTTTGAGATGCATTTGTCCGAGCAGGTAAAATGTTGTCAATTGTTAAGTATACCTATTCATGACATTTTGATTGATGGTTGGTGTAGCTTCTTTTTAGTTGTTTTTGTTCTTTTTGGTTTATTTTTGTTAGGTGTCTTTTGCCTTCTATCTTTTTCTCTTAAATCCTATCTGTATGCAAAGATCAAAATTGATGAAGTATTCATGTCGCTAGATTGGGCATCAAGTCTTGTTCTGCAGCTCCTGTCGCTTTGCATCTATTGAACTTCCTATCACTTGAGCACCAGAAACCATTTGGCAAAGGAACTTAACTCTGTCATTCTTGTATCTACATAACTGGTGGTTTTCCTTGATAGTTGAAGAATTTGAACAGTCACAAGGAACAAACAAATGCAGAGCAGCTTATAACCTTCGAAGAAGCTCATGATTCTACAAATCATTTCGAAGGAACTTGAAAGGTCTGTTGGTGGTCAACAGTTGGAAAGAAACACAGAGTCTAAGAAGGTAGTGATGGTTACAGGAGAATGAATTTGAAGAGTCTCTAGAAATTTAATGATATATGGTGCATGACACCAAGGAATCTGAGCATGTAATGGTCAGTTGATAGCTGCAGAAGAGGAATCAATAGCAAGATATGTTAGGGTTAGCTGGCAGAAGATATCAATTAAATGCAAATAAAGATTAAACAAAGGAATGGAAATACATAGAAATAATAACAGTGAGAGACAAGTTTTAACGTGGTTCACCCAAACTCGGGCTAAATCCACCAAATAGAGAGTCCAATATTATTATCCAGTAAATCAAACCGATTACAACCAGCAATCCCTGCAACTCAATACCACTACAAATGCTACAATACAATATCAATGGAAACCCTAACCCTTAGCCACTTTTATCAAGCTTATGTCGGTTACAAAAATAGGATTTTTTATGTCATCCAATAGAAAAATAACTCCCGACACATTAATAAAATAATAGGCAATTTTTGCTTCAGGGGCGCTACCCCCAGTAGCCCCCAGACCCCTACCGTGGGCTCCACCCTCGAGTCCCCACCGAGGGGATAAGCCCCTAGGCCCCACAGGAGAGGCTCTACCCCCCTGAACTCCCTCATTAAATAATTTGGGGGGAAACCACACCGATAAAAGTGGGGAAAATTTAACCTCTGAGTCTAATTAGGCTCCATATAGCAACAAGATAGGTCGACGGTTTCTAGAGGAACAGATACAGATTGAAAGATGTAGAAAAGGAGAGGTCGTATGAGAAAGATAGAAGAGAAGGATGGAAGTGTAGGGTATAGTTTAGGAAGTTTTGTTTCTGCTTTTCCTTGCAAGCTGACTGTAGAGGCCATTGGTTGCATGCCATCAGTAAAACTTTGTAATGTTTTTAAATATGCAATAGAATACTATGTTAAGGGGTGTTTAAATTTTATTTGGGGTTTCTTGTTAATGCATATGTTATTGGATACTACATGTCATCTCGAGCTATCATTGGCTAACTTCCTGTCAGATATCCTACATTTTTGTTTTGTGATTCTCTATCAACATATTTGCATATGAATATTTCCTGTCACTAAATTTTGTATCTTTGTTTTGATCGAGTTTTTTTGAGAATTTGTTGAACCTATGACTAGCAAGGCTCCATCAAATTGGTATCAGAGATTGAGTTAGATTGGGCATTAGTAAGTGGTCCATATGCCTCCAAGAAGAATGGGCAGAGGCTAAGGTCATGGTAGAAGAGACCAAGGTGACCTTGCGTTGTTGCAAAATTTAGTTGCAAGGATGGAAGCCCTAGAGAGCATAGAGGAGAGGAACTCCTGATGTTGAAGATATAAGTGATGAAGAGGAAGAACAACCGAGAGAAGAGAATGAAGCAGGACAAGTGGATCAAGAAGAAGAATTTGGGGAGAAATTGTTGAAGTCAGTCTTGAGTTTGGGTTCTAAACCCAAGATAGAGGTGTCAACATATGCCGGAAGTCTCAATGGTGAAGATTTGATTGATTGGATAAATGACCTAGATAAATATTTTGAAAATGAGGGTTTAGCAAAGGAAAGAAGAGTGAAGTTTTCCTGCACCAGATTGAAGGGCCATGCTACCATGTGGTGGGACTTTGTCCAAGATGAGAGGAGAAGAAGAGATAAGGAGAAGATTAACTCCTGGGATCTAATGGTGGCCAAGTTGAAGGCCAAATTTCTACCAAGTGATTACAAAGCTAATCTCTTCAAAAGATTGTAAAATTTGATGCAAAAGGATATGTCTATGAAAGATTACATGGAGGAATTCTACAAATTGATAATTAGATCTAGGCACACTAAAGAAGATGTGGAGAAGATAGCCTGATATGTGAATGGTCTCAAGTATAGTTTGCAAGACAAAATAAGTCTTTTGTCCCCAAGGAGCCTAGAAGAGGCTTATCAACTTACCTTAAAGGCAGAAGAGAAGCTGCAAAGGAAGCAAAGTTAGCAAGAGAAGAAGAGAGGAAGAGGGTTTAGAGGAAGGGGATAGCAAACAAGTAGGGGACAACAACATCATCAAGGTGAAGAGGCTGGAAGTTCCAGTGGGACAGCCAACAATGATAGAGGTGGTTATCAAAATAGAGGAGGAAGGTCTTATGGTAGAGGTGGTTCACAAGGTAGAGGAAGAGGATTTGCTGGAAAATGTTTCAAATGCAATCAATATGGACACAAGAGTTGGGAATGCTCTGAATCATCACAAGGAGGGCATTCAAAGTTTGAGAGAATCAATCAAGTTGTTCATGATGATCCAGAGAGTGTGGGATCACCAGTACACCACAAGGATGAAACAAAATTAGGAGAGTCTTTAATGCTTAAGAGGGTGTTGTTGAAGCCACAAAAGGAGAGCCAAGAGCCAGTTCAAAGGAGAGTATTGTTCAAAACCAAGTGTAAGTAACAAGGTAAATGTTGTAAACTGATTATAGATAGTGGTAACATTGATAATATTGTTGCAACTGAGATGGTAGAAAAGTTGAATCTTAAAAGGTTTAAACACCCTACTCCATATAAAGTGACTTGGTTACAAAAAGGCCATCAAATATTGGTTAGTGAGTAGGCTTATGTTGATTTTTAGATTGGCAGTTATAAGGATTGTGTTTTGTGTGATATAATGCCTATGGATGTGTGCCATGTTTTGCTTGGAAGACCATGACAATTTGACAAAAAATTAGTGCATGATGGAAAGGAGAATACTTATACCATTGAGAAGGATGGAGGGAAGCATACCTTGTTGCCTATAAAGGAGAAAGAAGAGGATAGCAGTAGCAGCAGTAGTAAGCTAGTGTTGGTAAGTGGTAAAGAGTTCTTGAGTGATTTGAAAAATGAAGAAATTGGTTATGCTTTGGTTCCTAAGCCTAGATGTGTAATGACTTATACAAAGTTGTAGGATTTGCCTATTGAAATACAAAACATTTTGAATGAGAATTTAGACATTGTTTCAAATGATTTGGCTAATGAATTGCCTCCTATTAGAAGCATTAGCCATCACATGGATTTGATTCCATATGCTAGCCTTCCAAATAAGGTTGCATATAAGTTAACACCTATGGAAAATGAGGAGATAAGAAAGCAAGTGGAGGACCTTTTGAAGAAGGGATTGATAAGGGAAAGTCTAAGCCCTTGTGTTGTTCCTGTAGTATTGGTTCTAAAGAAAGGAGGGGATGTTACAAGTATGTGCCTAATCGGTGTTGTCATTAATGTCAACATATCCTTGTTGTCATTGTTGTCAACTGTATATTATTCTATTAATTGTTTAGAAGACATATATGTTAAGGATATTGAGAAAATTAGCCTCTCCAAAAGGAACAAGTGAGTTATAGAGAAGTGTAGTACAGAAAATGAGTTGTATGCTAAAGAACAGTTCGGTAAACTGCTCTGCATTTAATTCTATTGGCAAGAGACACTATATGGATTCATGAATGTTGTCATTGATGGCAACAAAGTTCATCCCACACATCCGTAGGACATGGTATGTCTATACCGAAAGTCAGAGTGAAGAATTTTGTGGTCCAGTAAACAAGAACAGAGCATGTGGCAAGGTTTGACACAGAGGTCTAGATCTCTTAGAGGAAGTATCTTGGTGAAGTGCGGATTTGGGAAAGTCAAGAGAACTACCTTGAGTGATAAATTCCAAGGATTTAGCCTCTGGTGACAGATGAGGAAAAAGATATGAATACTTGAGTATCAAGTTCCTGATTGGCAGTATGACAGAGGAAGAACTGACTGGCAGAACATCAGACATTATTCTGGATGTGTTATTGATGTTGGTAAAGATTATCAAGGCATGAATTATGTTTGGCTGACATGATTAATGACTTCTACAAGTATATGTTTGATCTGCATTACTTGATATGCAAGGATTCAGCCAACAGATCAGAGTTTGTGAAAAGATTGACTATTCCAGGTGCCGACTAGAAAGGTGATGAAATCACTTGTGCGGATATATATACAAGATGGATTTAGTTGTGAGAGATGTTATGGTTGTTATTAATGTGCAAATAAAAGCAGAGCAGAGCAGAAGTAGTAAGGAAGGTCCAGTATGTGAAAGGAAAGCAGCATAAGAGAAGAGGAAAGATGAAGTACAGCAGATCAGTGTACTGAGCCTAACCAGAACTGAACTCCAGCATATGTGGATGCTACCAATCAGTTCAAGTATTGTATAACACTCTTTTTGTAGATAGTGTGTCTCTTGTAGGCAATGTGCCTTCTTGTGAGCAGTGTGCTCGTACAGTGAGCCCTAATCAGCAAGTGCCATTTTGTAATCCTATTCTTCTAACAGAGAATACAATCTTGGGTTAATCACCCCATGGTTTTTCCCTTAACAAGGTTTCCACATCAAAAATATTGTGTCATGTGTATTTCCATTTCATGATTAAGTTTGCTTATTTGAATTAAATGTTGCACTAATTATTGTGATAGTTTAGAAAGCAAAAATAATTAGGATAACTGATTCACCCTCCCTCTCAGTTATCAACAATTGGTATCAGAGCCAAGTTCCTCCTAACAGAGTCTAACAACTTGAGGAAGATTTGGGAATTCAAATGGATGCATATGGTTTAAGGGAGCAACTCAAGACTGCTCTTGATGATCTTGAATAGTCCAACTCTGAAGTCAATGAATTAAAGGAAAGACTCAAACAGGCTGATGAATTCATGAGAGAACTAAAAGACAAATTAAGTCTCTCTATGAAAAAGAGAAAGGAGCTACTTCAGCAATTGGCAAGTCAAGGTGAAGCAAATGATGCAAATGAAGAACTGAAGGAGAAAACCAAGTTATGTGAAAAGCTATCAAAAGAAACCATTATGATAAGACATGAAATGGAATCAGGAGTTATAAAGTCTACCCAAGAGATTGAAGAGAAAAGAAAAACTAAAGATAGTCTAAGACAATCTCTCAAGGAGAAATCAGAAGATTGCCACAAGATGGACAGAATTATCAGACATCTTGAATCTGATCTTGAAGATGCTAAAGACAATGAAGAAAAACTTGAGGATCAAATTGTCTCTCTCAAAAGGGATCTTCAAACAACAAATGAATATAAAGAGAAATTCAAGATAAGTTCTGCCCAACTTGAAGTTCTTCTTGAAAGCCAAAAGAGGGTAGATGACAAGTGTAGTTTGGGATATGAGAAAGGAGAAAGTTCCAGATCTGGTCAGAAGAATTTTAGATCAAAAAATCCAAGGAACAGGCCTAGAAGTCCTCTGGTAAGGTAGCCTAATGCTCAAAGATATCCATCCTTCAATGGATACTGCCACAACTGCAATAACTTTGGTCATAAAGCTAATCAGTGCAGAAGAAGAATGAATCAGATTAATACATCCTTCTCCGGACAGTGTTTCAACTACAAAAGGTATGGTCAGAAATCTCATGAATGTAGAAATATGCAAATGAATAATTCATTCAATGGTAGATGCTTTGTATGCAATAGAATGGGTCATATGGCTTATCAATGCAAATCAAGAGATTATCAATCAAATATGCAAAGAAATGTTGTTTGCCAAATTTGCAATAGATCCAGTCATATAGCAAAATTCTGTAGAAGCAAGAATTAGGATAAAAGAGGTCCAGTATACTATAATCAGAATCAAGATAAGGGAAAAAAAAGTAAATGTGGATGAAGTTCAGAATGAGATGAACAAGATTTGGGTGAAGAAAAGTACAGAGAATGTTGGAGATGGATCTGCACTAGAATCTGGTGCTGATATCTCATCCAGAAATTAAATAAGATGAGCTCTGGCTTAGGGAGAGCAACTAAAGATAAGCCAATTCCCCCAGCCAGTCAATTGGTGCCTGAAATTGGCACATGAGAAGCTGTGGATTAAAGGGTTTCTAGAGAAACATCTAAAGAAGGTCTGGTAAAAATTTGAGAGATCCGTAAAAAGATTTGAAGAGTCTAATCCTTCCGAAATTAATCCGGTAAAATAGTCTTCTGGTGAAATAGGTGTTTTTACAAGTTTGGTCTGGTATTATTCAAACTATGGTGTCTTGATCTACAAATAGATCAAATGACTAATGAAAGGAAGATAGATTATCACTACTCTCCTAGAATAACTTAAAAATCTGTCTCAGTGATTCAGAAGGGTTTTGTCTCTGAATAAGACAAATAAGGCAAATCAGAATGAATTAGGTTGCGCATTTATTGCAGAATGAAATTTAGGGCTTCTCAGAAATAAAAGAGTTTATTCGCTCATCATTTTTACATTCACATTCGAAGAAGAGAGAAAAGGAGCTCTACAACTACTTTTTCCAAAGATCAAGATGATTCTTCATACAGCTCAATCTGGATTTCATCATGTGTGCCCTAAACTACGTAAAATGTATTCTTCGTTCTTAATATCTCTTAGTAAGATTCCTTGATGATGGCTACTCCAAATATAGTAAAGATTTCTAATAGACCTCGCCCCATATTTAAGAAGCATCCATACAAATCTTTGGAGGTAGATCCCCTAAGAGCCTTCTCTAGTGTTCCGCATGGTGTTTTGCACATGAAAGATATTAGGGTTTACATATACGCAAATATTAAAGAGTTTGGGGAATTCAAACTAAGAGATATCTATCACAAACAACTATTAGATGATTCATTTGAGCTCAAACCCCAATACAAGGGCCTCCGGAATAAGCACTTTGCACAATACATACATTTACCCTATTTTACTGAGGATGAATGGGTTAGGTATATTTTGAGCAGAATACATGACAACTTTATGTGGTTAAATGGACTGTTCAAAATCATAAAAGATGCCATCAGGGTAGTTACCAGATTACACTCATCCGGTGGGATTCCTGTTCTTAAATCTGTGAAGAATCAAACTGTGAGTGAGGCTACCGGATCCAAGTTTGACAAAAGAGCAATGACAGTAGATGACATCTCTAATCCGGATGTCAAGTATGCCTCCATGATCATTGGATATAAAATATATCATTCTAGCAGGGAAAATTTAGTACCTGGAACTGCCATCTACACCGCTTATGAAATGCTAAGAAAGAATGCAGACTATGATCTTTGTCAGCTTCTCTTGAACCAACTCTTGGAAAATCTGCATAAAATAAAGAAAGATAAAAAGAATTCATTCAAGTATGGTGGATTAATATTGTGCTTATTCTTCTACTTTATGGGTGAGCTTCCTGGATGTAGTGGCTGGGTGTGGGAGAATGATAGACCAGGGGCTATCCAAATCAGAGATTATTTGCATGGACTTGGTGATAACAAAGCACAAAATATAGCTCTGTGGGGATATTTCAAGAATTTTCAGAACATGATGCAAGCAAGAGAAAGGATTCCCCAGTCTCTTGTTGAAAATTACAAAGACACAGTTTGTTTTATGGTAGAGACTGATTAGTGCCTAATGGAGGTAGTAGAACCAAGAACTGTATGGATCATGCCCATGGGGTATGAAGTTGATGAACAAATTGTAGAACTGCATGTTCAACACATGCTAAGTCAGCCAAAGGATCCAAAGGCAGAAAGGTTTGGAACCTTTAACGAGCTGAGTATAAAGATTCATGTGGAACTCAGAGAACCAGAGATCAAAAGGAAGGTGAGAAAAGAAGTAGAAAATGTTGCCCAAGGCCTTGGCATCTCAAAGGAGGCTCTTGATGCCAACAGGGAAAAGAGGCAAAGGGCTAAGGAAGAAAAGAAAGAGGTAGAAAAGGAAAGCAAGGAAAGTGCTCCAGTAGAAACCTCCACCCGAACTAGATCATCAAAGAGATCTGCACCTACCACTGCCAAAAGCTCAAGGGCATCTAAACCGGAAGCACAATCATCTGGAAAAGGAGAAAAGAGAACAAAGAAAAAGGCAACAAGGTCCTATGTTAGCCTAAAGGATGATGAAGAAACTGAATCAGATGAGGACATAAGGAAACTGAAGAAGAAGAAGAAATTATCCAGTGAACACTCTACCGGTCAAGGAGAAAAAGAGAAGGAAGAGGAATTTGCTGAAAAACCCACTCTATCCTTGGATGTTGTAGTGAAAGCAGTCACTGTGGATGGGAACCTGCAACCCTTAACAGAATTTTATGATGAATATAATGAAGCAGATAAAAAGATTCTAGAGGAAGCCACAGTTCAGTTTTTGAACACTTACAACAAAGCTTTTATTGAAATTATCTCTCTAATTCCCAAAAGCTTAGAGAAAAGGATTGAAATGAGGAAGAACAATGCTCAAGCAAAAGATCTTGAGATTCGGGAACAGGTCGCCATTTAGCTCTTCCCTTCAATCACTTTGTAGCAAATGAATATGATCTTTAAAGAGTGCAAGGATGAGTTCCGGAGCAAAGGTAGGATGAATCAGCTCATGCTTTGTGAAACTGACAAAGTAGCAAAAGAGATTGAAAAGATCCTCTGAAATACTCTTAAAAAGTTCAACATTCCCATCACAGAGGACTCTGGTAAAGACAAGGGCTCAGAATCCTCTATTCCAGAAGAGGTGACTCAAGAACAAATAAATATCTCTCCTCCGGTTTCCCCTACAGCTTCTGGATCTACAGGGGAAGACAGAATATAGGAGAAAGAAGTAGGAGTGAAGGAAAAAGAAGTTGACAGTACCAAGGTTACAGAGGGAGAGAAGAGCCCAACAGAGAAAACCACAACTGCTAGTGGTAAGAATGTAGAAGGAGAGAAAGCTCCAAGGGACAGCCCTAAGAATGCAGAAGAGAAGAAACATCTGTCTCTGACAAGAGACACTGCAAAAACTATCCAAGAATTCCTAAACAAAGAAACAATGGAGATTGATGAACTGGAGCTTCTACAAGGACCATTTAATTTTGATTCTCTCTCTCTAGTACAGACAATGAAGATAGCTTCATTTGCCAATGCAAAGGTTAAAGAAAAACTCCTGAAGTCTCACATGGAAGATTCAATTGAAGACAACTTTTGCAGACATACTTAAGTATATGTAAGTATGCCATATGTATATACTTATGCAGCTAAGTATAGTTGAATTTTTAAAAGTTTTGATATGCGGACCCTACCCTTTGCCATTGATGTCAAAGGGGGAGTGAAGAGAAATAAAAAATGAGGAATCCAACTAAGGGGGAGCTCTAGAAAATGTATATAAAAATAGAGCATCAGCCAAGGGGGAGCATAGTGTAAACACTTAGTCATTTCTCACTAAGTGTTGCCATCAATGCCAAAGGGGGAGATTGTTGGAAAGAGACACTATATGGATTCATGAATGTTGTCACATGGAAGCTGCTTCTAAAGTGCTTAAAAAGATTATGCCATCATTTCAGAAAGATCCCACAGCCTCCACATCCAGTAATCTCAAAACTCTAGTCAATAGTGTTAGCACACATTTTGGTTCTCTAGAGAAGTCAGCTGAAGAAAAGGTCCGGAAGGAGTTTTTGGATAAGAGACTCTCCAAAGTATAGGGTCTGATAACAAATGATAGCAAAGTAATGGATATCGAGATAAAGAGCTTGGAAAATGCTCTTAAAGATGGTAGAAATATGTACAAATTTTGCTTATCTTGGCCCACAGTGACCAAAGATATTGCAAAGAAAGTAAAAGAACATGAGGATAAACTACTAAGTCTATCTGAAAGTTTTGATCCTCTCTCATCCTCTATAGCAAATCAAGAGGGTCAGACTATTGCAATCACAAATGTAATAAAAAATTTTGAGAAGGAAAGGAAGAACATAATCAACCGGATGGGTGAACTTAGGAGGATTATTTTCCCTAAGTTAGAGGCTATGCATGAGGCCATAAGTGAAGCTCAAATCACAGCCCAGAAAAATGATCCAACAGATCTAAAAAGGGCAGATGCATTTGCATTCCTATTGAGCGGTCATATTTCAATTTTGGACAAAATGAAGCAAAGTTGGGCTACAAAATTTATTCAATTGAAGACAACTTTTGCAGACATACTTAAGTATATGTAAGTATGCCATATGTATATACTTATGCGGCTAAGTATAGTTGAATTTTTAAAAGTTTTGATATGCGGACCCTACCCTTTGCCATTGATGTCAAAGGGGGAGTGAAGAGAAATGAAAAATGAGGAATCCAACTAAGGGGGAGCTCTAGAAAATGTATATAAAAATAGAGCATCAGCCAAGGGGGAGCATAGTGTAAACACTTAGTCATTTTTCACTAAGTGTTGCCATCAATGCCAAAGGGGGAGATTGTTGGAAAGAGACACTATATGGATTCATGAATGTTGTCGTTGATGGCAACAGAGTTCATCCCACACATCCGTAGGACATGGTATGTCTATACCAGAAGTCAGAGTGAAGAATGTTGTGGTCTGGTAAACAAGAACAAAGCATGTGGCAAGGTCCGACACATAGGTCCAGATCTCTCAGAGGAAGTATCTTGGTGAAGTGCAGATATGGGAAAGTCAAGAGGACTACCTTGAGTGATAAATTCCAAGGATTTAGCCTCCAGTGACAGATGACGAAAAAGATATGACTACTTAAGTATCAGGTTCCTGATTGGCAGTATGACAAAGGAAGAACTGACTGACAGCACATCAAACATTATTCCAGATGTGTTACTGATGTTGGTAAAGATTATCAAGGCATGAATTATGTTTGGCCGACATGATTAATGACTTCTACAAGTATATGCTTGATCCGCATTACTTGATATGCAAGGATTCAGCCGACAGATCAGAGTTTGTGAAAAGATTGACTATTCCGGGTGCCAACTAGAAAGGTGATGAAATCACTTGTGCGGATATATATACAAGATGGATTTAGTTGTGAGAGATGTTATGGTTGTTATTAATGTGTGAATAAAAGCAAAGTAGAGCAGAAGAAGTAAGGAAGGTCCAGTATGTGAAAGGAAAGCAGCATAAGACAAGAGGAAAGATGAAGTGCAGCAAATTAGTGTACTAAGCCTAACTGGAACTGAACTCCAGCATATGTGGATGCTACCAATCAGTTCAAGTATTGTATAACACTCTTTTTGTAGACAATGTGTCTCTTGTAGGTAGTGTGCCTTCTTGTGAGCAGTGTGCTCGGGCAGTGAGCCCTAATTGGCAAGTGCCATTTTGTAATCCTATTCTTCTAATAGAGAATACAATCTTGGGTTAATCACCTCGTGGTTTTTCCCTTAACAGGGTTTCCATGTCAAAAATATTGTGTCACGTGTATTTCCATTTCATGATTAAATTTGCTTGTTTGAATTAAATGTTGCACTAATTATTGAGAAAGTTTAGAAAGCAAAAATAATTAGGATAACTGATTCACCCCCCCCTCTCAGTTATCAACAAATTCTACTTAAAGATCAAGGTCTACAAATTGGAAGCAAGTTAGAGGTATGAATAAGGATGCTACATTCTAGGTTTGAGCCCTCCGCATGAAGATCTAAGTAAGTTGTGTTCACCAGAGTAAAACCTTCTTTTTCTATAAGTTTAGTTGGGACAGGAAGAAAGTATTCTGCTCCACATTCCTCTGCAATAAAATATTTTTCTCTATAGTTCTAGAAGGAAGTCTAGGATGATGGTAAGTGCCTTTAGTTGCAATGGTTCATGGTTTGGTGGTCTGCAAGCTATCTTTAATTTATAACAGTTGAAGATAGTGAAGTTCATGTGTTCCAGTGAGAATATTCATATAGATAAAGTGGTTAAGGTTCATGTAGTTTCTCCTGATGATTATAACATGCTTGTGGATGTCTCCTAATCATGTTCCTATCTAGACTTTGGTCCGCATTAAGAAATTGAGATTGTTTTTGAAGATTGTTCCCAGATAATATAGTGTGTAAACCAATCTTGGCCAACCTTGTTAATCCCAGTGATTACGGAGATCTCTGGAAGATTTTTGGAAGTGCGTTGGGGCATGGAAGATCATGTTTGAGTCCCAGCTAAGGCATAGTGTGATCCGCATTTCATTTCCTTTACACAATGTTGTAATAGGTCAGGACCTATTTTGTAAATGTTTGTAATACCAACCTTGGAGATTGTTCCAATGGTTGATGATTGTGATGCCTGTTGGTTTTTTCCCAGACTGGATGCTTATTCCCAGATTTCCCTACAAGGTAGCCATCAGTGATCAACAGGATCTCTGGGCCAGGGGCCAACAGTGTAGGAGATAGACTCTATATTTTATCTCCTCTTCTTCTTCAGGCTCTGCAAAACCTAGGGGGGTATTCCCTACTCAACATCCATGAGGATATGCATACAAAGGCTGGGATGCTGACAGAAAGAAGATAAGTCCTCCTGTAAGTAGACCAAAACTGAAAGATAAGAGCAAAGGGGCTAGCTTTGGGCCTATTTGCAGTTGTAGACAGAGGACTGAGGATCCTAAAACTAATTCTAATGTCCTAATGGTTGTTTTAGATTTTGATTTGGATTTTAAGTTTGGATGCAAAGCTGGACATGGTTGTAACACGAACACAAAGCAAGATTGGTGCCTATCCAGGGCTTGGAGTCAGTAGACATACACCTGTGAATGATCAGCATGAACAGCTAAAACTGGATTTCAAGGGGATATATGTGATACCTGCCTTACAGATATCTCCCAATACAGAGTGTTAAGTTATCTCTACTTATGGCATCCCTACTGCAGTATACCCTTCCCAATGTTCAACCTGAAAACAGTTTAATCTACCCCTTGAGCAGAAGTTAAAAGATCAGACATTCAACATAGGAATTCTATGCTCTAGAATCTAAACATTACCCAAATATCCAGATTCAGAAGAAGAATACATGCAATACTGGAGACAGAATTAACAAAACACATGCTAAGATAGCATTTCTCATATAAGATTAATCATGAAATCAGTGGGTTCATGCCAAAAACATACAACAAGAGATACATAAACTCACAGGTTAAGCTGTACAGAGCAACCACATCAACTTGTTTTGAATTACAGAGCCAAAAATCTTCAACTTTCAACAACCACAAATGAGTAACACTTCCTGCTTATAACAGCTAGGTAGTGTACCACAACAATTAATTACATGGTTGACCAAAAAATCCTGCCAGATACACAATATCAGAAAAATGGCGCTCAACGCAATATCAGATTGGTGCCGAAACATGAATGCAGCAGGTAGGGGAGGAGACAGGAAGAAATCTCGAGCCCTACGCCACTGTCCGTCGATGTACACCTTCAATCGGGTACTAGATCCGCCCATACCTCTGCAACCTTCGCCATTAATGGCGCACCAACCCGCGGCCTCAGGAAAATGTCAAACAGTCGATCGCAACCACTTCTCGCCAAGATACATCGTCATGATATTTGAAAATATGCAGGATATCAGTTATCCCACATGCACCCCGCGGCGACCTTTTCAACACTTTAAATACTAGGCCACGAGCATATATAATGTCGGTGCTTTTGCTCCTGACGATACTAGTATAGGACTTCATCATCATCCTCCAACAGCATGATATCCTGTCGCTTGAAATATCATCCTGACGTCAGCATCATATCACAATATAACCTGCATGATAATCGCCTTCATCAACACAACCTGATCCATCGGAGGAACATCCTCCTGCTGAGCCTATACCAAAAGTCTGGCCGATGATCATCCTGATGACGTCACCGTCATATCCTGCTGACGTCATCATCATATCTGCCTACTGCGCACCTCCTCATATCCGGATGACGTCATCATCATGTTTGCAAATATCAGGGGATCTCCACAAGATGATCAGTGTTAGAAATATGACCCCCCGGACCTTGATGACGTCATCATCATATCGACATCAGGATGATATTCGGAAGATAACCAGATATTTGGAAATATCATCCTGATGCACAAATATCATGCTGCACTGTAGCTCCACTATAAGATCGGGGTGATAGATGAATATGATGATGCTTGAGAAGATCACCCCCCACTAGATAATGCACGAAGCCGACAGGCGGATATCTCCCTGATATCAGCATCATCATGATGCTGGAACAAACATACATCCGGGTGATATTCAAAATGAAAATATCACCCCCTCCTTCGGAAATATCATGATGCAGATAGGCAAAGAAATAGATATCACCCTGACATCAGAATGACGTCAGCATCATCAGGATGATAAAACAACGAACATGAAGTGATACAACAATCATCAGGATGATATTGACTAAGATCATCCTGACGTTCAAAATATGATGACCCCAGTGAATATCGGGTCACACTTAGAACTCTTCAACAACATCATCAGGATGATCATAACCAAGATCACCCGATGATAAAAATATCACCCCGGCGAAATATCATGCAGGCAGAAAATATGATGACCCCCGCAAGCAACACGGTGATAACTGGAAATATGATGATGATGATGACAACCCTTAGGAAAAAACAATTCAAGTCGAACAACTCAGAGAATAACCCCTTCAGAAGATCGGGGTGACATCATCATCATAAAAGGGCAAGGTGATAATTGGAAGATCACTGGATACTTGAAAAATCACCTCCGCAAGCAAATCAGGGCACAATGTAGCTCGTCAGCAGGATCAGGATGATAACGAAACATCACCCGATATTGAAATATGATGATCCTGATGAGAAACCAGTCGACAGAGAACATGATGATGCTGACCACCATCGAAGAAAATATGATGATGATGACCTCCTCCTCAGGAAAATATGATGCTGCAGCTGAACAATGCCGAGGAGGTCCAACACTTAGAACATTTTTTTTGGATACTTAGGGAAAGTGCCTGCATGAAAATTGCTCAAAAACTGCCAGTCAATTCAGGCACTAACACTGGCTCTGTCTGGGGACGTGTAGGTGCAAGACTGCAGCGAGAACCCCTGATCTCTGGGATGCAGACCAGTCCCTTATCCATTGGGCACAGAGTCAAATACTGCACCGACCTACATCACCAAACACACTTGATGGCCTAAGGCCACCAAGAAAAGAAAAACATGTATCTCCCTTTGTCAAATATCTTGTTTTCATCTGCATGCACTGGGTCAAGCTTGGAGATACTACAAAGATCCACCCACAAACAAATCTTGTCATCTGCATATTCAACCCTTTGATTTGGCTTGTCATTATCACCCCTGTGTAGATAACCTTCAACATCATGTGACATGTGGGTGCAGAATATATCAGGCAATGCATATTCATATGGCATATAGCACTTATCATCTATATCATCATCATGCATTGCAACATGATCTCCTAGCTGGACTGAAAATAGGAAACACTCAAAGTCCACCACACAGCTAAGAAGATCAGAGCTCATTGTATATACTGGCACATCAAAAGAAAAGCTTTCAAAATCACAATTGTGCACATCATGTACACAACAATCAGCAGCACCAGGCTGGAACAGATCAGGCTCTGGCATCTCTTTCAAATCAGGCACATTTTCACAGTCACTTACCTGATGCATGTTGTTTCCTCTTTCATCAGGATGAGAAACAGAATCCAAGCCAAAAATAATGTCTAGATCTTCACCATACTCAGACAGATCCTCATCACCATATGTGTCATAAATGGGTGACCCAGGTGCATCAGTTTCATCATAGTATGCCATTTGTTCATGGGCGGCAGAGCACACATCTTCATCACCAATGGATTCACTCTGTGGAGGAGTATCAGCCTATGTGTCATAAGCAAAACAGCCATCAAACGAAAAACAATCATGCTCTGAACTAGCACTTATTTCAATTTCTGACTGCTCTTCATGATCTCCATGTGTTTGAAAGGTAGGCAATGGGTCACACATAGGAGTACTTCTCTGTTCGCTTATATCTTCTCTGTCTTGAGTACAATACTCACAATTGTCTCCACAGGTCCATTCCAAAAATTGCTCATTGCTGTCCACAACCTCATTATTGTTTTCATGGTCAGCTGCCTCATCATTGCAATGGGAAACCTCATTAGTCCTTTCACTGGCATCCTCAACTGGTGAACAATCTAGTTGAGCAGTATTGTTAGCATTATGTTCAAACACAGCAGTCTCAACCTCTGCTTTTATTTTCATTTTTATCTGCACATGATGCCATAATCATTTGGTCATTTGCAGCTTCATAACCATTTCTCACACCAAGGCCTGGGGACAGGGGTTTCAGCAGGTACACATTTCTAATTTTTTCTATCTTTTCTATGAACCTGTATGCCATCTGCATACTTGTCACCTTGAAATCCCTCAGTATTACACTAAAGCCCTCCTCAAAAGCTTCAAAGAATATGCCAACACAGGCTGAAATATCAGGTCTGAAGACTTCTGGGATCTGTGAAAGGGCTATTGCAAACCTATGACTGAAATCAACACATGGCTCTTCATCTTGTTTTCTGATTCTCATCAATTCTGCAACAAGATCAGCCGGTTCTTTTGCAAATTCTTCCTTGAAACAGTCAGCAAGCTCATCCCAACAGGCAAAGGATTTCTTTGGAAAGCTTAAATACCAGTCTTTTGCTTTTGCATCAAAGGACCTAACAAAAAACCTCATCCACATATCCTCATCTCTGAATGAATATTTTCCCATAAAACTGTGAAAAATTTGGATATGTGCATTCCCATCACATACATTGTGACCACTAAATCTAGGCATCTGACAATATATCCTAGCAGGCATAGTTTCTACTTTATAATCCACCCATGACAAATCCAGTTGGTCATACAAAGGATCAAAAGGGCTGACAGGAGGTTTAGCTTTCTGACTGGCAGACACAACAGGGTTACTGCTTTTTAACTGGGCCTGCTCAGCCTCTAAGAATATCAACCTATTTCTTATCTCTTCTATTCCTTTATTCAACATTTCACCACTGAGTATGGGATAATTCATACTTGGATTCATAAAAATCTTACTCTTAGACATCGTTTGTCTGTCTAAGACCTAAGGCTTCCCCTGGCATCTAACCTATGCAGTAGAACAACAAATAAAGGGGAAGTAACAAGGTACCTTTTCTCATCCAGATGCAGAAATATGTACATCTTTAAACCAATAACATACATCCATCTTTCATGTGCATTCAGATCTTTTTTGCAGAGTCGCCACCTCTCCAGAGAGGACAAAATTTACAGTAGCTGAAAGCTATTTTTCCAGGTTCATTCCACCAGCAGAGCATCATTTTTCACATGAAAGACTCCCCAGTAGAGTCGCCAATTTCTGTTGGTGACTCAGATGGGCCACAAGATATAACACTTTTTCATCAATTTTGTCCCCAGCGGAGTCGCCAATTTCTGTTGGTGACTCAGATGGGCCACAAGATATAACACTTTTTCATCAATTTTGTCCCCAGCGGAGTCGCCAATTTCTGTTGGTTTTTTCCCAGACTGGATGCTTATTCCTAGATTTCCCTACAAGGTAGCCATCGGTGATCAATAGGATCTCTGGGCCAGGGGCCAACAGTGTAGGAGATAGACTCTATATTTTATCTCCTCTTCTTCTTCAGGCTCTGCAAAACCTAGGGGGGTATTCCCTACTCAACATCCATGAGGATATGCATATAAAGGCTGGGATGCTGATAGAAAGCAGATAAGTCCTCCTGTAAGTAGACCAAAACTGAAAGATAAGAGCAAAGGGGCTAGCTTTGGGCCTATTTGTAGTTGTAGACAGAGGACTGAGGATCCTAAAACTAATTCTAATGTCCTAATGGTTGTTTTAGATTTTGATTTGGATTTTAAGTTTGGATGCAAAGCTGGACATGGTTGTAACACAAACACAAAGCAAGATTGGTGCCTATCCAGGGCTTGGAGTCAGTAGACATACACCTGTGAATGATCAGCATGAACAGCTAAAACTAGATTTCAAGGGGATATATGTGATACCTGCCTTATAGATATCTCCCAATACAGAGTGTTAAGTTATCTCTACTTATGGCATCCCTACTGCAGTATACCCTTCCCAATGTTCAACCTGAAAACAGTTTAATCTACCCCTTGAGCAGAAGTTAAAAGATCAGACATTCAACATAGGAATTCTATGCTCTAGAATCTAAACATTACCCAAATATCCAGATTCAGAAGAAGAATACATGCAATACTGGAGACAGAATTAACAAAACACATGCTAAGATAGCATTTCTCATATAAGATTAATCATGAAATCAGTGGGTTCATGCCAAAAACATACAACAAGAGATATATAAACTCACAGGTTAAGCTGTACAGAGCAACCAGATCAACTTGTTTTGAATTACAGAGCCAAAAATCTTCAACTTTCAACAACCACAAATGAGTAACACTTCCTGCTTATAACAGCCAGGTAGTGTACCACAACAATTAATTACATGGTTGACCAAAAAATCCCGCCAGATACACAGTATCAGAAAAATGGCGCTCAACGCAATATCAGATTGGCACCCAAACATGAATGCAGCAGGTAGGGGAGGAGACAGGAAGAAATCTCGAGCCCTGCGCCACTGTCCGTCGATGTACACCTTCAATCGGGTACCAGATCCGCCCATACCTCTGCAACCTTCGCCATTAATGGCGCACCAACCCGCGGCCTCGGGAAAACATCAAACAGTCGATCGCAACCACTTCCCGCCAAGATACATCGTCATGATATTTGAAAATATGCAGGATACCAGTTATCCCACATGCACCCCGTGGTGACCTTTTCAACACTTTAAATACTAGGCCACGAGCATATATAATGTCGGTGCTTTTGCTCCTGACGATACTAGTATAGGACTTCATCATCATCCTCCAACAGCATGATATCCTGTCGCTTGAAATATCATCCTGACGTCAGCATCATATCGCAATATAACCTGCATGATAATTGCCTTCATCAGCACAACCTGATCCATCGGAGGAACATCCTCCTGCTGAGCCTATACCAAAAGTCTGGCTGATGATCATCCTGATGACGTCACCGTCATATCCTGCTGATGTCATCATCATATCTGCCTACTGCGCACCTCCTCATATCCGGATGACGTCATCATCATGTTTGCAAATATCGGGGGATCTCCACAAGATGATCAGTGTTAGAAATATGACCCCCCCGGACCTTGATGATGTCATCATCATATCGACATCAGGATGATATTCGGAAGATAACCGGATATTTGGAAATATCATCCTGATGCACAAATATCATGCTGCACTATAGCTCCACTATAAGATTGGGGTGATAGATGAATATGATGATGCTTGAGAAGATCACCCCCCACTAGATAATGCACGAAGCCGACAGGCGGATATCTCCCTGATATCAGCATCATCATGACGCTGGAACAAACATACATCCGGGTGATATTCAAAATGAAAATATCACCCCCTCCTTCAGAAATATCATGATGCAGATAGGCAAAGAAATAGATATCACCCTAACATCAGAATGACGTCAGCATCATCAGGATGATAAAACAACGAACATGAAGTGATACAACAATCATCAGGATGATATTGACTAAGATCATCCTGACGTTCAAAATATGATGACCCCAGTGAATATCGGGTCACACTTAGAACTCTTCAACAACATCATCAGGATGATCATAACCAAGATCACCCGATGATAAAAATATCACCCCAGCGAAATATCATGCAGGCAGAAAATATGATGACCCCCGCAAGCAACACGGTGATAACTGGAAATATGATGATGATGATGAGAACCCTTAGGAAAAAACAAGTCAGGTCGAACAACTCAGAGAATAACCCCTTCAGAAGATCAGGGTGACATCATCATCATAAAAGGGCAAGGTGATAATTGGAAGATCACCGGATACTTGAAAAATCACCTCCGCAAGCAAATCAGGGCACACTGTAGCTCGTCAGCAGGATCAGGATGATAACCAAACATCACCCGATATTGAAATATGATGATCCTGATGAGAAACCGGTCGACAGAGAACATGATGATGCTGACCACCATCGAAGAAAATATGATGATGATGACCTCCTCCTCAGGAAAATATGATGCTGCAGCTGAACAATGCCGAGGAGGTCCAACACTTAGAACATTTTTTTTGGATACTTAGGGAAAGTGCCTGCATGAAAATTGCTCAAAAACTGCCAGTCAATTCAGGCACTAACAATGCCGACCTTGATTATCATTCCAAGGTTGATGTAGTGTATAAATACTTGTAGTTGAGTCATGGAAAAAGTGTCCTTGAGCAAAAATGGAAAGATATTAAGAAAGATCCAAAAGACAGAGCAGAGAAGAGGAAGAGGAAAGAAGAAGAAGAGAAGAATAGAGGCAGAGTAGAGTAGAGGAATTATTATACTTCAATCACAGACATAAGAAGGTGTTGATTGTGGCAGTGAGCTACCAGTAGGGTTTAATAGCCCTTAGGGTTTAATAGCCCTTATTGTAATCTTGCTAGGTTTAGGGTTAAGGGAGTGAGCCTACTAGACCTAGTTGTTCTTCATGGCAGTAAGTTAGTATGTTTAGGCCCATAGGGTGACCAAGCCTAAACATCATTATTTCAAGATTGCAATATATATTGAGAGCTAATCCTCTCTGTGGGTTTTCCCCGCCTTGGGGTTTTCCACGTAAAATCTGGTGTCTCTTGTGTTTGATGTTATCTCTATGGTTAAGTCTCTGATTTAATGCATTCATTGTTAAATCATAATAATTGTGGATAAGTGATAATTGCAGTAAGTGTTTAAGTTTTTAGGACAACTGATTCACCCCCCCTCTCAGTTGTCTAGTGCATATCAACAATTGGTATCAGAGCCAAGTTCCTCTAAAGAAAGTTTAATAGCTTGAGGAAGATCCAAAATTTCTTACAAGAAGGAAGTGACACATTTTGATGGAATGAATTATGTTCTCTGGAAGGCTGGGATGAAAAGTCATCTTTTGTCTCTTGGTTACAAAGTTTGGAAAGCTATAGAAACAAAATACACCATACCTCCAAATGGTCTGACGACTGAAGATGAAATCAAAGAATATGAGATATATATCAAGGCAAAGGATGCTCTACTAAGCTCATTAACCGAATCAATATTAACGAAAGTTGTGGATCTTGAAACTGCAAATAAGGTATGGGAAAAGTTGAAAAATCTATATGAAGGAGATGATTATGTGAAGGAAGCCAAGTTACAAAGTCTGAAAGTAAAATATGAAAGCTTGAAGATAAATGATGATGAAAACATATCAGCCTTTATATAAAGAGTTGATGAACTTGTTACAGGGATAAAAGCCATAGGTGGAACTCTCAACGAAAAGGAAGTTGTTATGAAAATTCTCAAATCTCTACCCAAGTCCTACTATCACAAGGTAGCTGAAATTAAATAATTCATGAAAGTAAAAATGGTTAATAGGGATCAATTGCTTGGTAAGATTACTGCCTTTGAAATGAGGGAGTTTGATGATGCTCTGCCAAAAGTTGAGACGACCTACAAGGTAGAATCTGATGATGAGTTGGATGAAGTTGAAGCCAACTTCATGGATAGACTACAAAGAGGATCTGGTAAGTATAAAGGAAAATTACCTTTCAAATTTTTTTCCTATGGTAAAGTAGGTCATTTTGCTTCCAGATGTCCTGAAAGAATTGAAAGAAATATAAGAAGATATGAGAACAAGCCTAGGACCCAAAAGAAGTTTTATTGTGTTGAAGATTTTGATGATGATGAAGGAGTATCAGATAATGGTGAACTAGATAATGCTAGTTCCTCTGTAAATGAATGCTTGTTCATTGCTATTAAAGAAGATCCCATGTCTACTAATTCTTCTAGTTGTGTGAAGGAAGAAAAACTAGTGGAAAGTGCTTTGGCTACTCAGGTCATTAAGGACAAGGATGAATGGGTTATTCATAGTGGCTGCTCTCACCACATGACTGGTGGCAAAAGTAAGTTTGTGAGTTTGGAAAGATATGATGGTGGATTGGTTAAGTTTGGAGATGATACAACTAGTAGGATTTGTGGGAAAGGATTCTTTTGGTGGCAAGCATAATACTGAAGATGTCCTGTATGTGAAAGGATTAAAGAATAATCTTTTGAGTGTGGGTCAGATGTGTGACAAGGGATATGATTTAAGCTTCAAGGACAATGGATGCAAGATCAGGGAAGCTCAAGAACAATCATTGCAACTGGTAAGAAGACCATATGTAATATCTATCACTTGAAAGGAATCGAGAACTATTGCTTATTGACTCAGACTGATGAGAGTTTGTTATGGCATAGAAGATTGTGTCACATAAAATTTGATAATATTATGAAGATAAGTACTACACATATTGTTAGAGATTTTCCTAAGCTTGTGAAGCCTGCTAATCCTATTTGCAAGGAGTGCCAATTTGGGAAACAGACAAGAATAAGTTTTAAAAGCAAGGACCAATCAGTTGGAGGACTACTTGAGCTAGTGCATACAGATTTGTGTGGACCTACCAAAGTAAAAAGTTTGCAAGGAGATAGGTATTTCATGTTGCTCATTGATTATTATTCTAGAATGACTTCAGTCACCTTTTTGAAATAGAAAGATTAAGCTCTAGATAAATTCAAGGCATTTAAGGCAATGGTTGAAAATGAGATGAATATAAATGCTTGAGGTCTAATAGAGGAGGAGAGTTCACATCAAATGAGTTCAATTTCTTTTGTGAAGAACATGGAATAAAGAGATAGCTATCTGTGCCCAAAACTCCACAACAAAATGAAGTTGTTGAAAGGAAAAATAGAACAGTTCAAGAAGCTACTAGAACCATGATGAAGGAATCTCATCTTCCAAAAGCATATTGGAGAGAGCAAATTCACACCACTGTATATATCCTAAATAGAGTTCAAGTAAAAGGTAACAATTCAAAGATTCCTTATGAATTGTGGCATGGTAGAGTTCCTATTGTGAAATATTTCAAAGTTTTTGGTAGAAAATGTTATATCAAAGAGAAGAAGATTTAGGCAAGTTTGATGCTAGATGTGATGATAGAATCTTCCTTGGTTATTCCACCAAGAGCAAGGCCTACCAGTGCTATAATAAGATCATTGAAAGTGCAAATGTTAAAGTTGGCGAAGGTAAGGAAAGGTCTTCAGAATCAAGTGAATATGAGTCAGATGATCCAGATATTTTAGAAGTGTTACAACATGAAGATAGTCTAGATGAAGAAGAACAAGCTTTAGTAAGTGCTACCAAAACTCCAAGATATGTAAGAATCAATCATTCTGAAGATCAATTCATAGGAGATAAGAGTGAAGGGATCTTAACAAGAAGAAAAGATGTAGAGGAACAAGTAAATTTCTGTCAGATTTCCAAGATTGACACTAAAACTGTGGATGAGACTTGCAAAGATGAGAATTGGATAAAGGCTATGGAAGAGGAATTGATGCAGATAGAGAAGAATCAGACTTGGGATCTTGTTCTTAGACTAGCAGAAAAGAATTTAATTGGCACAAAGTGGGTCTTCAGAATCAAGATGAATGAGAATGGTGAAGTGGTAAGAAACAAAGAAAGGTTGGTATACAAAGGATATGCTCAAGTTGAAGAAATAGATATTAAAGAAACTTTTTCTCTAGTGGCAAGGATTGAAGAAATAAGGATGTTTTTGGCTTTTGTAGCATACAAAGATTTCAAGGTTTATCAAATGAATGTGAAGTCTGCTTTCTTAAATGGAGAGTTGGAAGAGGAGGTCTATATAGAACAACTAGAAGGATTTCAGTCATCAAATCAGGGTGACATGGTATGCAGATTGAAGAAAGCTTTGTATCAATTAAAACAATCTCCCAGGGCATGGTATGCATGGTTGGATAGGTACCTAATACAAATAGGATTTAGCAAAGGTACTACAAATAGCAATCTCTACTTCAAGATCAATGATGAACAAATATTGATTGTTGTAGTTTTTGTTGATGATATTATTTTTGGAGGCAATGAAAGTATGTACTTAGTTTTTGTTGGAGAAATGCAAAGTGAATTTGAAATGCCTATGTTTGGAGAGATGAACTTCTTTTTAGGTCTGCAAATAAGTGAATCAGATAAAGGTATCTTCATTTCTCAGTCTAAGTATGTGAAAGAGTTGTTAAAGAAATTTGGGATGGAAGACTCTAAACCAGTATGCACACCTATGATAATTGGTTGTAAGTTAAGCAAAGATGATAACTCACCCATGGAAGACTAGAAAAGGTATAGATCTATGATTGGAGGATTACTTTAACTAACTCAAACTAGACCTAACATAATGCATGCAGTATGTCTTGTGGAAAAATTTTAGGAAGAACCCAAGGAATCACATGTGATGGCAGTCAAGAGAATTATGAGATATTTAAAAGGTATAATAGATTATGGTTTGTGGTACCCTAAGGACTATGACTTTACTCTCAGTGCATATACTGATGTAGATTGGGCCAAAGATTTGGATGATAGACAAAGTACAAGTGGAGGTACATTCTTCTTGGGAAAAAGATTAGTATCTTGGTTAAGCAAGAAATGGGATTCAATATCCCTGTCTACTGTAGAAGCATAATATATTGCAGCAGCATGCAGTTGCACTCAAGTGTTATGGATGAAGCAGACTTTGAAGGACATCAAAATTGTGTATGACGATCCCATTGCAATCTTTTGTGATAATACAAGTGCCATAAACATATCAAAGAATCCAGTGATGCATTCAAGGACAAAGCACATATCCATCAGGTATCATTTTCTGAGAGAAAAGGTGACAGAGAATGAAGTCAAGTTGGAGTATGTTTCTATAAAGGATCAGATTGCAGACATTTTTACCAAGCCTCTACCTAAGGATACTTTTGAGTATCTCAAAGAAAAGTTAGGGGTTATCACCCCTCCTTCTCTAAACTAAGATGCATAATAGTGCATCAGTCTGGAGATGCTCAAAGGTCTGGATTGATTTCTTTTTAGGGCCACTTCTCAGGGAGAGTAGTTAGAGAGTTCAGAAGAGAGATTAGATCAAAGCAGAAGAGTGCAAGTATGTGCCCATTTCCATTGATGTCAAAGGGGGAGAGAAGTCATGTGAAAAACTTAGAGTGCATATGTGTAAGAGAAAGGGGGATAATTTTGGAGAAAGAAAGAGTGCAGGTGTGTAAAGAGAAAGGGGGAGAATCTTGTCTTGATGGATGTTGCAGTTTTTCACATCATATGTTGCCATCAATGACAAAGGGGGAGATTGTTGCAAGTATGTGCCTAATCGGTGTTGTCATTGATGTCAACATATCCTTGTTGTCATTGGTGTCAATTGTATCTTATTCTATTACTTGTTTAGAAGACTTATATGTTGAGGATTTTGAGAAAATTAGCCTCTCCAGAAGGAACAAGTGAGTTACAGAGAAGTGCAGTATAGACAATGATTTGTATGCTAAAGAATAGTCTGGTAAACTACTCTACATTTACATCTTCTTGAAGATCTTGGTCTATGGATTGGAAGCAAGTTAGAGGTATGACTAAGGATGCTACATTCTGAGTTTGAGCCCTCCGCATGAAGATCTAAGTGAGTTGTGTTTACCAGAGTAAAACCTGCTTTTTCTATAAGTTTAGCTGGGACCGGAAGAACGTATTCTGCTCTACATTCCTTCACAATAAAGTATTTTGCTCTGTGGTTCTAGAAGGAAGTCTGGGATGATGATAAGTGCCTTAAGTTGCAATGGTTTGTGGTTTGGTGGTCCGTAAGCTATCTTTCTTTTATGACAGTTGAAGATAGTGAAGTTTATGTGTTCTAGTGAGAAGATTCCTATGGATAAAGTGGTTAAGGTTCGTACAGTTGCACCTAATGATCATAATGTGCTTGTGGATGTCTCCTAATCATGTTCCTATCTAGACTTTGGTTCACGTTAAGAAATTGAGATTGTGTTTGAAGATTGTTCCCAGATAATGTAGCGTGTAAACTAGTCTTGGCTGACCTGGTTAATCCCAGTGATTGCATAGATCTCTAGAAGATTGTGGAAGCATGTTTTGGCATGGAAGATTGTGTTTGATTCCTAGTTGAGGCATGGCTTGCTCCACATTTCATTTCCTTTGCACAATGTTGTAATAGGTCAGGACCTATTTTGTAAATGTTTGTAATACCGACCTTGGAGATTGTTCCAATGGTTGATGATTTTGATGCTGACCTTGATGATTATTCCAAGGTTGATGTAGTGTATAAATACTTGTAGTTGAGTCATGGAAAAAGTGTCCTTGAGCAAAAATGGAAAGATATTAAGAAAGGTCCAAAAGGCAGAGCAGAGAAGAGGAAGAGGAAATAAGAGGAAGAGCATATTAGAGGCAGAGCAGAGCAGAGGAATTATTGTACTTCAATCACAACCATAAGAAGGTGTTAATTGTGGCAGAGAGCCTGGTAGTGAGTCATCAGTAGGGTTTAACATCCCTTATTGTAATCTTGCTAGGTTTAGGGTTGAGGTAGTGAGCCTGCTAGACCTAGTTGTTCTTCATGGCAGTAAGCTAGTATGTTTAGGCCCGTGGAGTGACCAAGCCTGAACATCATTATTTCAAGATTGCAATATATATTGAGAGCTAATCCTCTCCATGTTTTTTCCCCACCTTGGGGTTTTCCACATAAAATTTGGTGTCTCTTCTGTTTGATGTTATCTCTATGGTTAAGTCTCTGATTTCATGCATTCATTGTTAAATCATAATAATTGTGAATAAGTGATGAATGTTTAATTGCAGTAAGTGTTTAAGTTTTTAGGACAACTAATTCACCCCCCCTCTCAATTGTTTGGTGCATATCAATAGGAGAATGGCGTATGTCCACTAATTTAAGGGCAATAAATAAAATTACCATAAGATATAGGTTTCCCATACCTAGAATTGAAGATTTAATGGATTGTTTGAGTGGTTCTATGTATTTTTCTAAGATAGATTTGAAAAGTGGTTATCACCAAATAAGAATTAGGTTGAGGGATGAATGGAAAACAACCTTTAAAACTAGTGAAGGGTTGTATGAGTGGCTGGTTATGCATCCTCCTAGTACTTTTATGCTTAATGAATGAGGTTTTGAAACCATTTATTGGTAAATTTGTAGTTGTATACTTGGATGACATTTTGGTGTTTAGTAGGTCCAAATAGGAGCACATTAAGCATTTGAGGTAGGTTATGAAGAGGCTACATGAAGAGAAGTTGCAGATTAATTTGAAGAATTGTGTGTTTATATAGACCAAGCTGGTTTACTTGGGTTTCGTGGTGTCAAAAGAAGGGCTAAAAATGGATAAGGAGAAGGTTCAAGCCATACTTGATTGACCATCACTAAGGAGTGTCATGGAGGTAAGGAGTTTTCATGGTCTTTCCAATTTTGATAGAAAGTTTATAAGAAATTTCAGTCATGTGGTAGAACCTATATCGAAAACTATTAAAGGGCATAAAAGACCATTTGTGTGGACCAAGGAGGCTAAAGAAAATTTTAGATTTTTCAAGAAGAAGGTGAGTGAACAGCCCATACTTTCTTTGCCTGATTTTGATAAAGTGTTTCAAATTGAGTCTGATGCTAGTGGTTTGGAAATTGGGGCAGTCCTAAGTCAAGAAGGAAAACCAGTTGTATATTTTAATGAGAAATTAAATGAAGCAAAAAGAAAGTATTCTTCTTATGATTTGGAGTTTTATGCTTTGGTTTAGTCGCTCAAGAAATGGAGATATTATCTTTTGCCCAAAGAGTTCATTGTGTATATGGATAACCATGCTTTACAGTTCATAAACAACCAACATAAATTGAATCAAAGGCATGCTAAATGGGTTGAATATATTCAGAGTTTTAATTTTGTTTTAAAGCATAAAAGTGGTCAAATAATAGAGTTTTTGATGCTTTAAGTAGAAAGAGTTTATTGTTGAGTGAAATACAAACTAACAGTGTGGGGTTTGAAAGTTTGAAGGAATTGTATGCAGAAGACACAAATTTTAGAGAAGCATTTGTAGCTTGCAATGATCCTAATTGATGAAATAAAGAGCCATGGACTGATTACATGATTCGAGAAGGTTTGTTGTTTAAGGAAAACAAGTTGTGTATTCCTAGAGGATCCATGAGAGATAATTTTTTGAAGGAAAAACATAGTGGTAATCTTGTTGGTCACTTTGGACATGATAAAACTTTTCTGCAGTTGACTACCCATTATTATTGGCCAAAGATGAAGGCAAATGTGAAAAGATATGTGGAAAGGTATAGAATTTGTCAACTTGCTAAGGGAAGAAGTCAAAATGCAGGGCTTTATCATCCATTACCAGTTCTAACCAGACCTTGGGATTCGGTGAGTATGGATTTTGTTTTGGGTTTGCCTCGTACACAAAGAGGTAATGATTCAATCTTTGTTGTGGTAGATCAATTTTCAAAAATGGTGCATTGTATACCATGTAAGAAGACTAGTGATGCCACTAGCATTTCCAATTTGTTCTTTAAAGAAGTTGTAAGGTTTCATGGTATTCCTATGAGTATAATTTCTAACAGGGATACTAAGTTTGTGGGTCATTTTTGGAAGACTATGGAGAAAATTGGGCACAAATCTGAATTATAGTTGTACTTATCATCCACAAACAGATGGATAGACCGAGGTTGTTAATAGAAGCCTTGGTAATTTGTTGAGATGTCTTGTTGGTAGTTCACCTAGAAGTTGGGATCTCATGTTAGCACAAGCTAAATTTGCATATAATGATTGCCCAAATAAGAGCACAGGTTTCAGTCCTTTCTATGTAGTGTATGGTATCCATCCAAGAGGTGTATTTGAACTTCGTGATCTTGCTGGAATGGAGAAGAGGAGTGCAGATGGGGAAGAATTTGCTCAAGTCATTCATGACATTCAGGAAAAGGTGAAGCATAACATTGAGGACAACAATTTACAGTATAAGAAGTATGTTGATCAGAAGAAAAGAGAGTTGCAAATTTAGGTTGGAGGCCTTGTATTGGCACATCTTTGAAAGGAGAGATTTCCTACAGGAACATATAACAAACTTCAAATGAAAAAGATTGGTCTTTGCCAAATCCTTAGGAAATTTTCTGCCAATATATATGAGATATCACTGCCTGCAGAGTTGAATATATCTCTCATTTTTAATGTAGTAGATCTATATCCATACAAGGGGGATAAAGAGGTAGATGAAGTTGAAGCAGTTGATTCAACACATGGAGTACAATATGGGACATTCACTACTCCATAGGAGATTGTGATGTAGGAGCATCCAGTGGTGTAAGGGAAATCTTGCATCACCCAAAAAGATGTTGCTTCAAAATCATTATAGTTGTTTTCATTTATTTCCATAATTAGGATTTTTGGTTCCATAATCTCCTAAATAATGATGCAGGACTTCCAATTTTTTTTCAAACTGCTAAAAATAGCAAACTGCCAATTTTGGAAAGGTTACTTGCCATTTTAGAAAAGTTTACATTTGGGCACGTATTGAAGCAAAAACTTATAGAAAGTTACATAACAGAAATATAAGACCTTTGGCAAAGGAATTAGGCAAAGATCATTTGTGAATTGAAAGATATTAAAGTTTTTGTTTTCCAAAAAGCCCCTGAAATTTTTTGAAATGAGGCACTAAAACATCCCATAACATCCTAAAAAGTTGATAGAAATCTATTTATAAATTTCTAGCATGATAGTTCACATTGTGAGCTTTCTGGTGCTTCAAACGGTTCGTCAATCAGACACCCAGATCAAAAGTTATGCTTCCCGGAAGTTGACCTACTTTTGGAGGGAGTTGCAAATTTTGAAATTTAGCTAGAGGCTGCCAAAAAATGCTATTTATGACTATTTTGGGAACCATGGGTGGTAGTAGAGTTAAGGGGGAAAGTTTAGAGTCAAGAATAGGTGGGAAAATAGAAACCCTAGCTGATTTGGGGGTTACAGAAGGCAAAAGATTCCAGAGCCTGGTGATGTGTAGCTGTAGTGTGTTACAGCCTATGGAGGATTGATTCCTCTAATTGTAATTGATCTTATCTAATGTAATGAGTTGCCTAGATCAATAAAAGAAAGTTCTATTTTCTGTGTTCAATTTCTATTATTGTGTGTTTTGTGATTTACCCCCTTCATCAGATTGAATCCATTCTAGATAAACAATTGTTGAAGAAGACCCAGAACCATGATTACTTCAAGTATCTCGTCAAATGGAACAAGCATCCAATTGAAGATGCTTCATGGCTCACTAAGGATGATATAATCAAGAGGGGTCATTCAGTAGCAGACCTCATGAGTAGGAGCTCGTGATTTCTTTCCACTCAGGGAGTTTGATGTGAGGGCATCTTGCCCTATGGTTTTAGCTTTCTTCTTTTTAGTTATTTTTGTTCTTTTTGGTTTGTTTTTGTTAGGTGTCTTTTGCCTTCTATCTTTTTCTCTTAAATCCTATCTATATGCAAATCTCAAAATTGATGAAGTGTTCATGTCGCTAGATTGGGAATCAAGTCTTATTTTGCAGCTTTTGTCACTCTACATCTATTGAACTTCCTGTCGCCCAAGCACCAAAAACCATTTGGAAAAGGAATTTAACTCTATCATTCTTGTATCTACATAACCAGCAGTTTTCCTTGATAGTTGAAGAATTTGAACAATCACAAGGAACAAACAAATGTAGAGCAGCTTATAACCTTCAAAGAAGATCATGATTCTGCAAATCGTTTCAAGGGAACTTGAAAGGTTTGTCAGCGGTCGATAGTTGGAAAGAAACGCAGAGTCTAAGAAGGTAGCGACGGTTACAAGAGAATGAAATTGAAGATTCTCTAGTGATTTAATGACAGATGGCACATGACAACAAGGAATCCCAACATGCAATGGTTATTTGATAGCTGTAGAAGAGGAATCAACAGTAAGATAAGCTAATAGTTTCTAGAGGAACAAATACAAATTGAAAGATATAGAAAAGGAGAGGTCATATGAGAAAGATAGAAGAGAAGGATGGGAGTGTAGGGTATAGTTTAGGAAGTTTTATTTTTGCTTTTCCTTGTAGGCTGACTGTAGAGGCCATTGTTTCCATGCCATTAATAAAACTTTGTAATGTTTTTAAATATGCAATAGAATATTATGTTAAGGGGTGTTTACATTTTATTTGGGGTTTCTTGTTAATGCATTTGCTATTGGATAGTACCTGTCATCTCGAGCTATCATTGGCTAACTTCCTGTCAGATATCCTACATTTTTGTTTTGTGATTCTCTAACAACATATCTACATATGAATATTTCCAGTCACTAAATTATGTATCTCTATTTTGATCAAGTTTTTTTGAGAAGTTGTTGAACCTGTGACTGGCAAGGCTCCATCAATGACCCTAAATATGTATTTCTTGGGATTCAAGGAAAGACCATACTATTCGCACCTTTCAAGTGCTCTTCATAAGTCAGCTATGTGATCTCCCCTAACCTTTGAGATTATGGTAAGGTCATCCATATAAATGATGATACACTTACCAAACTAGTCCTTTCAAATGTATATCCATGGCACACTAAAAAGTTGCACGAGCATTGATTAGGCCAAATGGCATACTTCTGTATGTGAAGATTCACCACTTGGTGGTGAATCTTGATTTAATTCAGTCTTCTTTATCCACCATTACCTAGTTCTAACCAAAAAATCCATATAGAAATGACATCATTTGTGCTCCATTGACCAGTTGAAGTACTTCATCTACTAAATGTAATAGGTAGTTATCCTTCTCGAATGCTTTGTTTTAATTCTATAAATCAACATAAAGTTGAATGTCTCCATTGTTTTTCCAAACTGGCACAAGATTTGCCACCCAAGTCGAATGTCTTACTAGAAATATGATTTTGGTAGACATCAATTTCTTAACAGGGATTTTTTTAGTGGAAAATCTTTGCCAATTGGTGAATAGTTCAAATCTACCAATTCAAATTTGGCAAATATATTGGAACCAGTGAGAGGCTAAATTGCCTGTTTTTTACAAAATATATTTTTTTCTTGGTTAAATCGCCTATGAATTATTTTTTTAAACTGATAAATTAAATTGTTTCACCAAGTAAATTATGCATCATTAAAGTTGATTCACCAATAGTTTCTAATATAATTATAAATCTTAATTAGATTCACCGTTAATATTATATTCTTGTCATTACTTTTGGGATGATATCACCATTATTAATAAATTATCCTATATTTTTAGGGCTAATTTCACTTTGAATGTGACATTGATTCATTACCATTAATTATCATTTTAATCAAACAATTGTGGTTGAATGCCATGGCCCTCTTACTTGCTAGGGCTTGAAATTTGTTTTGGGTTTCCACTTCAAAATTTAGAAAAAACAAAAGAATATATTGGGGATTGTCTCAAACAAATAGGCAAATTTTTAAAGATTCACCATTATAATTAATTTCTTTAGTAATTGTTTTTGAAGATTTGCCATTGGTTTTTTTAGTGAGTATTCACTAGGATTCACCATGATTTTATAATTTTTTGTGATAATATGAATAGATTTGCAAGAAAATTAATACTTTTTCAAAAAAAGGAAAGACTCACCAGGAAAATTATAGCACTTAGCTAGGATTCACCAGGATTTATAAGTTTTTTTAGGGGGTCCCTTAAAGTTATCACTATTTCTTAACTTCTTCAAAAATTAACGGTTCCAAGAGAGCATTGATAGGTCTCTATTTCTATCCGAATAACTTAACTCTGTTGGAATACAAGAAAACTGAGGGGAGGGTGAATCAGTTGTATCAAAAACTTTAAACCCTCGCAAACATAATCACATCCACATTAGTTCACTTAAACCCTTATTCTGTTATGAAGATTAAACATGAAAAAAAGATAATAGAAACTTCATCACATTAACACCATGCGCAAGAGAACACCATACTTTTATGTGGAAAACCCTGAAAGGGAAAAACCACTGTGATGATCAGCTCATAATATAAAGTAGTATCAATACCAAATTACAAAGAGGCTCACTAACAAAGGCTCACTACCTTACAAAAGAAAGAAGGGCTCACTATCAATGGACTCACTGTCCAAGTGAACTCACTGCTCACTAAAGAATAAAGAAGAAAAGAAGAGAAGGCTCACTAACTAATATGATAGCATCTGCCACATGCCTAATTTCAATTGCAATGAAGCACAACAAACATCACCTTCGCAACCTCTCTAAAAATTGTAAATGACTTCTTCTCACTGCATTAGGTCTTCTACCATAGGAAAGTCCTTCATGCCTCTAATTAAGTTTCACAACACAAATACCACCATCCTCATGTACACACACATACACACAAATCCTTTACACTTATCTATATCAATATCAGCCTTGAAACATTCACCAAAGTCAACAACACACTCTATAATCTTTAATACAATCTCCATGTCAGAAAACATACATAATTCAAATTAGGTCTAGACCTAAACATTCTTGTGAAGAAAAGGAATGAAGGTGGAACACTTCACAGCTTAGCTCAGACCTAAAAACATCTTCACATGCTTCAACACACTTCCTCTATCCACGAATCACATCTGCAATTAGTTTTAACACCTGAGTTGGCTAAACTTGTGTAAACACCAAGAACACTTAGGCACACACTTCTAAGAGAACAACCATAATTTGTGGACCAAGAAAAAACCTTTAACACAATCTGGACACATCCACAAACAACATGAAATTACCTAAGAGCCAACAAATCTAGCTACAACAAATCTCACTTGAAGACAGTTCACAGACTACTCACAGCCAACACTGCCAAGCTCTGCTACTCAACAAAACTACATTCCAGAGCATCAAATCACAAGTCCTTTGGATAGGACATAGATATGGACCTTATAAACACTCATCCAAAACTACAAGACCAAAAACCAAACTGTAGTGAAATGCGGAGCAAAATACTTTCTCTCAGTCACATTGCAAACACTATCAGGCATACTCTTCAAATTGGTGAACATAACTTTCAAACCATGGGATAACATCTTCAACTAATTCTCTATAACATATCCAAACCTCACACTTTGGTCTTCAACACAGAATAAATGTAAAGAAAAAATTCAGACAGTATCCTGTAAGCCAGAATACTTTTTCTCAACATTGTCTTCAGTATTTATCAAATTTTCTCAAAAGCACTTGGAAATCTAGTAACAAGAACAATGTACTAATATCATTAGCACTTTTACAAGTCATTCAGATCACCTTAACATAATAACTCAATCAACTAACAATAGAAACATTAGAAGATACAGTTGACACCAATGACAACAAAAACATGTTGACATCAATGACAACACTGATTAGCACATACTTGCAACAATCTCCCCCTTTGTCAATGATGGTAACATATGATGTGAAAAACCTTCATGAAACAATTTCTACACTAATCTCATTCTCCTGCTTTCTTTTATACATTTACTCTCCTTGTGTTTTTCACATGAACTCTCTCCTCCTTTGACATCAATGGCAAAGGGTGACACACCTTTTTCAAGCTTTCTCCCCCTAAGTATGATACTACACATACTTGCATTGATCTCAATTGCTCTAAATACTCCCTCTTAGGAGTACACATCATCCTGTACCAACTCTTACTCCCCCTAACTGCAATACTCTTCAATTCCATTACCCACTCCCCCTAAGAGGTAGCCTCCATCATCATTCCAGAAAAGAATGAATCTTGGATCACATTGGAATGATGCACTTCCTTATGCATCTAGTTCAAAGGAGGGCTAATAACCCCTAACTTCTCCTAGAGATACTCAAACGTATCCTTAGGAAGACCCTTGGTGAATATGTCAGCAACCTGATCCTTTGTAGGCACATACTCAAGATTCACTTCTTTCTCTGCAACCTTCTCTCTCAGAAAGTGATAGCTGATAGAAATATGCTTTGCCCTTGAATGCATCATTGGATTCTTTGAAATGTTAATGGCACTTGTATTATCATAGAAAATAGGAATCGGATCATCATACTCAACTTTGATATCTTTTAAGGTTTTTCTCATCCATAACACTTGAATACAACAAGATGCGGCAGCTATATACTCAGTCTCTACTGTAGACAATGAAACTAAATCTTGCTTCTTACTTAGCCATGACACCAATCTATATCCCAAGAAGAATGCACCACCACTTGTACTTCTTCTATCATCAACACATCCATCCCAATCTGCATCTGTAAATGTACTTAGGGTGAAATCAGTAGCTCTAGGATACCACAATCCATAATCTAAAGTGCCTTTCAAGTACCTCAAAATCCTCTTTACTTCCATAACATGTGACTCTTTAGGATATTCATGAAATCTAGCCACAAGGAAAACTACATGCATGATATCATGTCTATTAGCAGTTAGGTAAAGTAATCCTCTAATCATAGACCTATACTTTCTCTAATCAGTCTTAGGAGATTCATCATTTTTTTCTCAACTTACAACTAGTTACCATAGGGGTACACACAGGCTTAGAGTCTTCCATTCCATACTTCTTCAGCATTTCCTTCACATATTTTGACTGAGAAATGAAAATCTCTTTTTCTGATTGAATGATTTGCAAACCAAGAAAGAAATTCATTTCACCAAACATTGGCATCTCAAATTCCTTTTACATTTCCTATGCAAACTTCTTACACATTGCCTCATTACCTCCAAAGATAATGTCATCAACAAATACTACCACAATCAAGATTTGATCTTTATCAATTTTAAAATAGAGATTGCTATCCGTAGTACCTTTATTGAAACCTAGATGCAACAAATATCTATCTAATCTTGCATACCAAGCTCTAGGGGATTTCTTTAATCCATACAAGGCTTTCTTCAATCTACATACCATATCAAGCTTATCTGACAGCTGAAATCCTTCCGGTTGTTCAATGTAGACTTCTCCTTCCAACTCACCATTCAAAAAGGTAGACTTCACATCGATCTGATATACTTTGATATCTTTATGTGTTACAAATGCCAAAAACATTCTGATAGCCTCAATTCTTTCCACCAGAGCATAAGTCTCCACAAAATCTATACCTTCAACTTGTGAATAGCCTTTTCATACAAGTGTAGCTTTGTTTCTTACCACTTCTCCATTCTCATTCAACTTATTTCTAAAAACCCACTTTGTTCCAATCACATTCTTAGTTGCAGGCCTGGGGACAAGTTCCCAAGTCTTGTTCTTTTCAATTTACATCAATTCTTCTTCCATTACCTTGACCCAATGTTCATCTTTACATGCTTTAGTAATTGTCTTAGATTCAACCTTTGAAAGTAAACATAGATTTACCTGTTCTTCTACAACTCTTCTTCTTGTCAAAACTCCTTTGCTTTTATCACCAATGATTTGATCCTCTAAGTGATTCTTTTGCACATACTTGGGGGTTTTAGGAACTCTTTCTAGAGCTTCTTCTTCATCAATTTGAACTTCCTTATCTTTTTCTTCTTCAACTTCTTCTATATCAGTAGACTCATCTGACTCATATCCATTCAGCTTTGAGATTTTTTGAATATCTTCATCTACTTTCACATTTGCATTTTCAACAATCTTTCTCAACCTTTTGTTGTAGCACCGGTAAGATTTGATTTTAGTAGAGTACCCAAGGAATATGCCTTCATCACATCTAGCATCAAACTTTCCTAACTCTTCATCTCTTCTAATATAGCATTTACTTCCAAAAACTTTGAAATATTTGATAGTAGGAATTCCTCCATACCAAAGATCATAAGATGTCTTTGTTCCATTTACTTTGACTTGCACTCTGTTCTAAATATAGACGGTAGTGTGAATTGCTTTTTTCCAATATACTTCTAGTAGGTTTACTTCATTGAACATTGTTCTAGCAGCTTCTTGAATTATCCTATTCCTCTTTTCAACTACTCCATTTTAATGAGTTTGGGGGGCAGACAATTGTCTCTTTATCCAATGTTCTTCACAAAAAGCATTGAATTCATTTGAAGTGAACTCATCACCTATGTCAAACCTCAAACACTTGATTCTCAAATCCATTTCATTCTCAACCATTGCTTTAAAAACCTTGAACTTGTCTAGGGATTCTGAGTCTTCTCTAAGAAAATTAACCCAAGTTATTCTTGAATAATCATCAATAAGTAGCATGAAATACCTATCGCCTTGTAGACTTCTTGTTCTTGTGGGACCACACAGCTCTGTATGCACCAACTCCAATAGATCGATATAGGCTTTTTCTTTTATCTTGAAACTAGTCTTTGTTAGCTTCCCAAATTGACATTCTTTGCACATAGCATTAGTTGGCTTCACAATCTTAGGATGGTCTCTTACAGATTGAATTGAGCTTATTCTTGCTAGATTATCAAAGTTAATATGATGCATTCTCCTATGACAACCAACTTTCATTTATCTGAGCCAAAAAACAACAATTATCAGTGCCTTTCAATTGATAAACATTACCATGAGTCTTCTTACCAGCAACTATAATGTTCTATTTTTGGCACATTGATTATTATGTGCATTTTGCTTGTTCATAGTCTTGTGAAGGCTATCTAGCATGTTGGAAGAAATCCAAAGTTCATGGAGTGGTCGTGGTTCTATCTACAGAGCAGTTGTGTGTGTCTCAAGTCTTCATTTCATCAGGGATTGGTCGAAGTTATTTATCAGTGCATTTCTAGTGCTTATTTTGGCTTGGGATTATTATTCTGATAATTAATTAATATTTCACTAAGGTTGCCTAAGGTTATATTTAATTATTGCAACTTAGTGTAATATTAATTATAAAAGTCAATTTCTTTCTAGAAAA
Organism: Cunninghamia lanceolata; assembly: GCA_027924645.1. Taxonomy (NCBI): domain Eukaryota; kingdom Viridiplantae; phylum Streptophyta; class Pinopsida; order Cupressales; family Cupressaceae; genus Cunninghamia; species Cunninghamia lanceolata. The sequence continues at coordinate 1,554,370 of BSBN01000165.1, read as the reverse complement.
TGGATTAATTCTCTTTGGCATTGAGCTCAGTGGATGTCCAAAGTGACAGTGATACTTTTAGATATTAGATCAGGCTTTCAATTTTCTCTCTAAGATTCTTGGAGGAGATATCTATTTTTAGAAAGTCACCCGGAAGGCATCATTCATCTTCCCAAACATCATGGAGTATGTTGGTATGCTTAATTTTATAGTTTGGTGATATTTGGGATTTTCCATAAAATCAATTGATTTAATGAGCTAAATAATTAATTATTGCACTTAAGTTAAAAAGGTTGGGAAATGTGCATTTTACACTTAAGTGTTATAGGTCATTGGAAAGGGGATGGAAAGCTTTAAATCATGGATGCATCATATTGGGGCCTTGCGAATCAAATATTTCTTTATTTTGATAAAAGGGGTCTTCGGAGCTAAAAGGAGCTTTTAATTATAAAGGTGACTTTACGTTGTGCACACATATTAAATTATTTTTATATTTTTGAGGAGAAATATGAAGAGGTACAAGAAAATAATATTCTATTTCCCTCAAAAAGCTATAAAAGGAGGAGAGGGGCTGATTGCTTGGGCATGCTAATGATTTGTATTGTTATGTTGCCAGAATGAACCTATGAGTTCTTCCATTTCTCTTGAGGATGAAAACCCTCTTGTAGAATGCTCTTGAGGATGAAAACCCTCTTGAGGTTTGGTGTGATTTCATACAGGAATCACCATTGTGCTGAAGAAGCGATTGGATCAAGCTTATCCAAAGTTTTCCACTGAGCTTTCATTGAGCTGATTAGAGTTTTGAAAGATTTTGTTGTGTTTTGCATTGAAATCTAGTTGAAATGGTTGTAAATCAGTTTTGATGTCATTGTGAGTAGTCTTTGCATTTCATTTTGTAATTTTTGTGAGTTTCCTGTATGTTTGTACATCCACATGGCCGTATAGGTAGTTTGAAAGAAATCTAAAGATAAAATAAATGGAAGAGAGTTTGGTTTAGATATTTTTGCAATGCTATTGTGTGAAGCCGATTATTTTTCCTTCCTTATTTTGATCGTTTTGCATTTCAGTTGATGACATTATCAGACTTTTATAGACTATGGTTTCATTATGCAGATTTGATTACATCTCATGATTTTGATATGACATTGATTTGACATATGGTGATTCGATTTGATCATATTTTGATGCTATGTTGAGACTAGACATGCAAGATATATTAGATGATGTTTTGTGATGTGACTTCTAGTTCTTTTTGTGATGATGATTATGTGACATTTGATAGAAAAATACAGTTTAATTCAGAATTATGTTGTAGATGATTATTGTTGTATTCAATACCATGAATTTAATTCTAGTTGCTTCGGCTATGATTATTCATGATATGATTGACACTTAATTGAAATGTGCAAGATTACATTCCCAAGCCACGGGAAATTAGAGGTAGTATTCACACATGTTATTCCCTGTGAAACCGATCCATTCCCAAGAGGGATGAGGATCACATTTGAATTGAGTATGGATTAAGTGCTAGTTTATTCTTTTATCATTTTGGCCTAGTACCCCTTTGTTTAATTAATTAATATCATGTGTTGTATAATTTTTATTGATTTATACCACTTGGAATTATTTTTATTTTTGAGGCCATTTAAAGTGGATTTATGACTCCCTAGGTGAACGTTAGTGTCCCAAAATTTACCCTAGGTGGTTACCCATGGGTCTAGGGTCAATTTTGACTAACTAAACCTTGGGATAACTCACTTGTGGTCACTCTAAACTTAGGTTTAGTCAAAGTGACGAAATTTGAATTAGATAAGGGTGGGAGATGAGTCATGCTTTGGGAAAGACTCATCTCCCTTCCCTAGGAAGACTTGGGAGGTCTCCAAGACTCCCAAGTGTGTGGGATCTTCCTCCAAGACTCTCACACACGTGTGACAGCATCTTGGAGGGAGATGGCTCTCTTAGAGAATAAGAGGATGCCATATGGCATCCCTTATCCTAATGGAGGCTTGAAGAAGAATGCCACCTCACCACTTGTTCTCTCACACATGTGTGAGAGCACAAGTGGATAAGATGAGGATTGAGATGGAATTAGAGGATGACACTTGTCACACTCACACTTCCTTTCCCTTGCAAGTGGCATAGGAGGAAGGAGAAGGTGACAAGTGTCATCTTCTCATTTCTCAAGGCCAAATTAGAAGGCCTATATTACCTCCTCTTGTTGAGGAGTGTGGGGTTCTTGCATTTTGGAGATTTCTTTCTATCTTGAACAATTTTTGGGGGAAGTTAGAGAGATTTTTTGGAGATTGGAAGTTTTGGAGAAGCTTGGAGCTCATCACCAAATGTGCTTCCATTATAGGGATTTTGAAGGTAAGCTTCATGACTATGTTCTTTACCCTTGCATATTTTATTATGATGTGTTTGTAGATTTGTTGTTTGTTGTTTCATTTTTGTGTGGGATGGGAGTTTGGTGAGAGAACCTCCATTTGGAGGTAAGGCTCAACTTGTTTGGGGTAGGGGAAAGGAACCTCCTCGAGGTCACCCCCATATTTTGTGCTATTTATGGCCTTGAGAGCTTTTTACTTGGTGTTGAGAATATTTGGATGACAAGAGTGCCATGGAAGTTTATTTGAGATATTTAGAGAGTTGTGGTTTTGGAGGTTTGGCTTGAGGCCATGAGACTTGGTATTTGGTATTTTGGTGTGGCCTTTGAGTAGAGGGGTCCATTTTCTACCCCCATCAAACTCATTCTCATGAGTTGTGTTATGTGTTTATCCTTGGGGTTAATTTTTGTGGTGTTGTTGCTTTGATGCTTATTGTGGTGTGTTTGCAACTGTGTGAATCCCTACCTCCCTAGCTCGGGGGTGACCCTCTTGTGGGTCTACGGTAGGGAGGAGGGCATTTTGAAGTGGCTGGGTTTCCTTTTTTTTGTTGTGTTTTAATGCAGGTGCTTATTGAAGAAATGGAGCTTGAGAGAAGTTCATTTTTGTGTTGCTTAAGTTATGTGTTGTTGGCTATTTGAGCCATGGCCCTTGTGGCCCTATTGTAAATTTTGTCAAGTCATTCTACCTATGGTGTTGGCTGTAATAAGTGTTGCAATGTAAACATTCTTTATGTTATTTTATTTAAAAGTTGTTTATTCCCTATGTTGTGGAGTTGGTGAGTTTTGAGAAATGCATGTGAAATTTTATATATTTCTGTCATTGTTCTTTATAAAAAAAAATGCATTAGTTGTTGTATAAATTTTATTGCATACAAAGAAAAGAAGATAGAAATTTAAGAGAATTATTTTTTGTTAAGTTGCTTGAAATTTTATGTTAAGAGTTGTTGTTCAGGAATATAGGTGTTGAAAATTTAGAGGAAGTTGTAATATTTACTTTACATGTTCATTAAAAAAAAAACATATCTCTGTTTATTTATGTTTCAAAGAAAAAAAGGGGGCGGGGGGGTTAATACTCAATTATCTCATTTTGATCCAAGACAAAAAATTAGTATTCTATGTTAGCTCAGATTAGTAGTGTTGAGAAGAATTAGTTTAATGGGTATATATATAATTATACATACATACATACATATATATATATATATATCTTTTGTTATTTTGAAATCATGTTTGCTATTTTTTTATCACTAGATATGCACAGAAATTAGAAAAAAAAAACTTAAACTTATATATTTTCTAGACATATTAAAATATATATATACACACATATATATATATATATATAAATATATATACAATAATAGAAAAAAATGTATTTATACTATTTTATTTTGAAAGGCAGCATGTATATATATCTCTACATATATATATATATGTATATATATGTATGTATATATATGTATATATATATAAATGAAATATACAATAGAATGAAATTTTAATGTTGCAAAAAGGGCAGAGAATGGACCATGGCGTACTGTATTTCAGCAAACATTGTTTAAATCAAAATTGTTTTAGAGTAAGAGGAGTTGTTGTGGGTATTGGCACCCACCACAGTCCCACTGCCGCCGTTAATACTAGTACGGGTGTGGGTGGGGGTTTCAACCCCCTCCCCACCATTAATAGTTATAACTTATACCAAACAGCACCCAGCACATGCGTTATGTCCCCCTTGGTACCTGTGCTTCATCGCCGCCATGGCTGTTGTTCAACCCTTGTATCCTCTAAAACCTGCAAATAGGAATGCATATATATATATACATTTCTGTGCACCAAAACAATGTACATTTAATTTCTATCTTAGTTCTTACAAATAGATTTGTTTTTTATTTTTATTTTTTTAAAGGAAGAAAGAAAATATGGGTACACAGTGTGTTTATACCTTGGTGGTAGTCTCCCATGGCTACCATGGAGCCCAAACCTGCAAACAATACAAGAGAAAACAAACTAGAAGAGAAAGGAGAACAATCATTGAGAGAACAAAGCAAATGTGAGTGAGGCAAACAAAGGAGTTAGGGTTTCTTTAGGGAAACAATAAAATAAACTTAGGGCTTTCAATTTGAAAACCAATATTTTAATGTGAGGTGAATGAAAGGAATTAACTTTTCCTAATTTATTTATTTCCCTCTATTTTGATTATTTTTGCCTCCATGGGGATTTTCTTTATGTTGAAAATATTATTTTTTGGGGGGTTTGAATTATGGTCTTATGAATGATATTTTTAAGGGAGGGATTAATTTTTGTTATTATGAGAAGTGTGTTCCCTTTGTTTTTAATTCATTTTAATTAGGGCATTCATTTTATTTCCTAGAGTGTTTTAATTATTTTATTTGTTTATCAATTTCATTATTATTTTACAGGAAAGAATATTTTAATCTTTCTCCCTTCTCTATTAATTTTTGAGTTAGTTAATAAATATAATGCTGAAATTATATTTAGTAACAGGCTCAATTTTGAGATTTAATTTGGTATATCTTAGTTATTTTATTATTTTAAATTCAAGTTTTAATATTTATTGCAAGTCAAGTTATCTGGACTTGGTGAAGTATTTAAATTTTAATTTGTTCTTAAGTTTAAATTTTATTCTTAAATTTTGTTTAATCTCTTATTGGTGTTTTATTTTTAAAATTTTTAATTTGATTATTGAAAACGCGTTATGCTGTCGAATTTTTCCTAGATTATAGGGTTTTAATTTTACCATATTTTATTAACTTTATTTTACCATTCCACTTTATCATGCGTCATCTTGCCATTTTTTTTAATCATTATTTTGATTTCATTTTTGTTCTAAGTTAGGGTTAGGTTTCAAATCTGACGAAATCCCCTTCTCACCTAGGAAACTTAGGGTTAGGATTAAAATTGTTCTAACCCTAAAAGTGACACTTCGTGTCACATACCCCCTAGATGGCTATCATCATGCAAGGGACTATGTAGGACAACGTACCTCCCTGAATTATGTTGACATATTTATGCCTTATGCGTATTGCCACCGAGCATGAAGACGCATGCGAGGGGGTTCCTAGGAATAGGTAGAAAAGTTTTTCGTAATTCGTATCATGACCACATGGCAAATGTGGGCATGACACATGTGTTGTGTGTCATGACTGCATGGGAAAGGAGGGCATGACATTTGGTATTAGAGCCCAAGTTTAAACACTGGGCTTGTTTAGGGCACAATATTATTTCTACAACTTTGATTAATTTGTGGTTACCTCATTTTTGTAGGATGCCTCCCCGATGAGTTCGGCGAGCACAGTCCTACCACACTGCATCCACCGAGGTGCACCGTGATTCTTCAGTTGAGCTGCAGGCACCGCTAGCCCCATAGGTACCGCAGGCACCACCGGCCCTACCAGATATTGGGCCATAGAAATTATAGGCATTACAGGAAATATTAGATAAGCTTCCACCAGCCATAGTTGAGCCGCGCATAGAGCCATGTGTTGAGCCCCATGATGATCCATGAGAGGAGCCACGTGTGGAGCCACGAGCAGAGTCCCATGTCGAGCCATGTGTGGAGCCCCACATTGAGCCGCGAGAGGCACCACGTGTGGAGCCATATGTTGAGGTGCCAGATACAATAGCAGAGGAGGTTGGAACGGCCGACAAGGCCTGTAGTAGGAGCCCTCCATATTATGCTAGGCGTGAGGAGGCAGTACGAGTGGAGCACATTGTTCACAGGCTTATGATTATTATGCGGATGAGCCTATTAGAGGGCATAGGGACCAAGGAGATCCCATCAGGGATTTGTTGAGGCTGAATCCTCCTACTTTCATCGGTACCACAGAGAGAGCTGAGGCAAAGGCCTGGCTCATCATCTTAGACAGATGCTTTGCGTTGCATCCTTACGAGGGAAACACAAAGGCTCGTGTGGTAGTCCACCTGTTGCGAGATGCATCAGCTACCTGGTGGCGCACTAAGGAGTGCAAGCATCACCTATCATTAGACACACTCACATGGGAGACCTTCATTGAGTGCTTCAATGCACGATACTTATCAGATCACTACAGGCAGCATCGCATAGATGATTTTCATGACCTTCAGTAGAGAGGACTTATGGTTGCTCAGTATGAGGGTAGATTTACCAAGTTGTCTCGATATGTAGAGTATCTCCATGACGAGAAACTCCTAGTTCATAAGTTTATTAGAGGATTGAACCATAGCATAGTAGGGCCTGTTTGCATGGCAGACCCCCAAACTTTGAGTGATGCTACCGAGAAGGCATACATAGCTGAGGAGATACAAGGATGAGGGCAAAGTTCACGCCCTTAGTTTCAGGATCGTGGGCAGCAGCAGCATCAGCAGATTTACGGTAGACCACCACAGCCATCTCATAAGGGAGAATTTACTTCCGCACCCTTACCTCCTAGGCCCCCACAACAGCAGCAGTAGCAGAGAGCCAGGACATAGCAGAGGGCACATGGGAGGCATAATAGAGGTTGGTAGCAGCAGGGCCCGTGTAGAGATCAGAGGTAGCAGGGACCACCTACGAGACTCGCAAGGTCGCAACAATCTTAAAGGGGTTCACAGGGGTCCACATGTAGATCTAGACAATAGCAGTTGAGTAGGACTCAGACTAGATAGGTACAAGCTAGGGGCCCATGTTATGTGTGTGGTGGAGCAGGATATCTAGTCAGAGAGTGTGCATAGGGCTTTACAGTAGGGGGCAGCCTCGTGCAGGAGGATCAAAGTAGATGGTTGGAGATGTGGGTAGGTCCCACCGTATGTTCACAATGGTTGATAACCATCAGGCTGATTTTTAGGCATCAGTGATTGAGATGTCAGGTATGATAGGGGTGTCCCCATTTCTATTCTCTTTGATTCTGGTGCTACTGACTCTTTCATATCTCCATCGTTAGTGGAGCGTTGCAGGCTGGTGGCCTCTAGACAGGGTGATAGGTGGGTGGTTGAGTTGGCCTCTAGGGCCAAGATGACAGTAGATGCCTTAGTCCATGACTACGAGATTTCTTTGGGACCCTTTGCCATAGTTTGTGACCTTAGAGTTATGACATTAGGATCCTACGATGTGGTTTTAGGTATGGACTGGCTTGCAGCTCATCGAGCCAAGCTAGATTGTCACCAAAAGGCAATTAGCTGCTTAAATGATCATGGTACATTAGTTGAGATAGTGGGCATGTAGAAGCCCACAGCAGTGTGTATGATATCCGCTCAGTAGCTTAAGCACTACATGCGGAAGGGATGCCAGATGTTTACTATCACAGTGAGTGATAGATCAAATGATGAGCCTGAGGCATCTTTGGATGATCATCCCATCCTTAGAGAGTTTGCCGATGGTTTCTAGTAGAGTTACCGGGGATGCCACCCTGTCGTGAGGTAGACTTTCATATTGAATTAGTGCTGGGTGCCAAGCCAGTGTCTTGTACACCCTACATGATGACCACTCATGAGCTCACAGAGCTCAAGTTACATCTTGAGGACTTGCTTGAGAAGGGGCACATCCGACCGAGCATTTCACTTTGGGGAGCTCCTGTCATCTTCGTGAAGAAGAAGGATGGGTCTCTTCGATTATGCATAGATTATAGGCAGTTGAATAAGGTGATGGTGAAGAACCGTTATCCTCTTCCCAGGATTGACGATCTCTTCGATCAGATGCAGGGAGCCAGGGTGTTCTGTAAGATTGACCTGAAGTCTAGTTACCATCAGTTACGTATCACAAAGGTAGAAATCTATAAGACCACCTTCCAGACTCAATATGGCCACTATGAGTTCACTGTGGTCCCCTTCGGTTTGACGAATGCCCCTGCAGTGTTCATGAGTCTCATGAATGGGATGTTCCATACCTACTTAGATTGGTTTGTGATTATTTTCCTCGATAACATTTTGATCTATTCATAGATCGAGGAGGAGCATGAGGAGCATGTATGTCAGGTTCTACAGTGTTTGAGGGAGTAGAATCTTTATGGGAACTTGGTGAAGTGTGCATTTTTCAAGACAAAGGTACAGTATCTGGGGCATATCCTATTTGGTGATGGAATCTCAGTATATCCATCGAAGATCAGGGCTATCAAAGATTGGCCAGCACCCACTAGAGTGACAGAGGTTAGGATTTTTATGGGGTTAGCTAGTTATTATCATCGCTTTGTTGAGGGTTTTTCTCATATAGCGCACCCCATCACTTCCCTTTAGCTGAAAGGAAGAGCTTTCTATGGACTAAGCAGTGTGAGAGGGACTTTGGGGTCCTCAAGGAGCGTCTTACCAGCACTCCCATTTTAGTGGTTCCTGATCCTACAGCAGATTTTATGGTTTGCATGGATGCATCACTTGAGGGTTTGGGAGCCGTACTTATGTAGGGTGGTAGAGAGATTGCGTATGAGTTGTGAAAGCTCAAGGCCCATGAGCTAAACTACCCCACGCATGACTTGGAGTTAGAGGCAGTGGTTCATGCTCTAGTTTGTTGGAGACATTTCTTATTGGGTCGTCACTTTGAGCTTCATTCAGTTCATCATAGCCTTCAGTATATCTTTACACAGCTGAATCTAGATGCCCATCAGTGGCATTGGATGGAGTTTCTTTGTGAGTACGACTTTGATGTCCACTACATCAAAGGGAAGGAGAACGTGGTTGCTGATGCATTGAGTTGGAGGTGCCATGCACTCTTGACCTTGACTCTAAGTGTGGACTTGAGAGGAAGCATTATTCAGCATCTGCCTGAGGATGAATGGTTTCTTGAGGTGCAGCAAGAGATCAGTTTACAGAGGGCCCTTGTGGGCAAGTATGCAGGGTATTCACTTGAGGCAGATGGGTTACTTGGTCATCAACAGCTCATCTATGTTCCCCACGCAGGTGACCTACATACTGTAGTGTTATCAGAGGGTCACAGAGCACCATATGCGGCAAATCTAGGGGTGAAGAAGATGCATGCTGACCTACGACAGTTGTACCATTCGATGGGTATGAGATGGGATATTGTAGAGTTTGTTGCTCGATGCCTTGAGTGCCAGAGGGTCAAGGCCAAGCATCAGCATCTAACAGGTCTTTTATACTCTCACAAGATACTTGAGTGGAAATGGGACACCATTTCCATGGATTTTATTGTTGGTCTTCCTATGTCTTCGCGTTGCCATGATGCCATCATGGTGACAGTCAACAAGTTGACCAAAGTGGCACATTTCTCACCTGTACAGATGACATACAATGCACCAGTAGTGGCAAGAGTATTCTTAGATGATATTGTGAGATTACATGGAGTACCTCACCGCATCATTTCTTACAAGGATTTTGTGTTCACTTCAACATTTTGGAGAGCCTTGTAGCAGGCGTTGGGCACACAGCTCAACTTCAGCTCCGCTTATCATCCTGAGACAGATGGATAGACAGAGCGGGTGAATCAAGTGTTGGAGGACATGCTTCGTATATATGTTATGGACCATCAGTCTAGATGGAAGGAGTATCTATATCTAGTTGATTTTGCCTACAATAATGGTCATCATAGCTCATTGGGTATGCCTCCTTTTTAAGCTTTATACGGCAGACCATGCAGGACACCATTGAGTTGGGATCGGATAGAGGACATGGTTGCCATTGGTCCAGAGTTAGTTTAGGATATGGAGTAGCAAGTCACACTGATTAGGCAGAGACTTCAGGAGGCATAGGATAGATAGAAGAAGTATGCCGATGCTAAGAGGACTGATTGAAGCCTCTTAATGGGTGACAGGGTTTTCCTTAGAGTGCGACCACACAAGAGTCCAACCCATTATGATGAAGGGGGTAAATCACAAAACACACAATAACAGATATTGAACATAGCAAATAGAACTTTCTTTTATTGAACTGGGCAACTCATTACATTACAGAAGCTCAATTACAATCAGAGGATGAATTCTCTATTGGCTGCAACACATTACAGCTTTCCCAACCTCAAGACTCTAGAATCTTCAGCCTTCTGTAACCCCAAATCAGTTAGGGTTTCTATTTTCCCACCTATTCTTGACTCTACACTGGCCCCCTTAACTCTACTACCACCCAGGGTTCCCAAAATAGTCATAAATAGCACTTTTTGGCGGCCTCCAGCTGAATTTCAAAATTTGCAATTCCCTCCAAAAGTAGGTCAACTTCCGGGAAGCATAACTTTTGATCCGGGTGTCCGATTGACAAACCATTTTAAGCGTCGGAAAGCTCGTGATGTGAACTATCATGCCAAAATTCATAAATAGATTTCCATCAAATTTTTAGGACATTATGGGAATTTTTAGTGCCTCATATCTCATTCTAGAAATTTTCAGGGGCTTTTCAGAAAACAAAAACTTTAATATCTTTCAGCTCACAAATGGTCTTTTCCGATTCCTTCGCCAAAGGTCTTATATTTCTATTATATAACTTTCTGGAAGTTTTTGCTTTGTTACACACCCAAATGCAAACTTTCTAAAAATAACAGGTACACTTTCTAAAATAGGTAGGTCGCTATTTTTAGTAATTTTGGAAAAACTGAAAGTCCTACATTATTATTCTGGATATTATGGAACCAAAAACACTAATTATTGAAAAAAATGAAAACAACTACAATGATTTTGAATTAACTTCTTTTTGGGTGATGCAAGATTGCCCTTACACCACTGGATGCTCTTGCATCACATTATGGAAAGGGCTCTAAGCTCACACCATGGTTTGTAGGACCTTTTGAGATCTTGGAGTGGATAGGACCTGTTGCCTATCATCTAGAGTTGCCACCTAGCCTGTCACGTATCCACGATGTCTTTCATATTTCTGTATTGAGGTGATATATATCTGATTTATCTCATGTACTGGACTGAAGTGCTCTACAGGTAGAGGTGGACGGGCAATTAGCTTTGGAGCTAATTCACATATTGGCTCATCAGACGTTGGGCCTCCGAGGTTGAGAGTTGGACTAGGTTAGGGTCCAGTGGGATCATTATAATGAGGTCATAGCGACTTGGGAGGATGCAGCTAGTTTCAGGGCACTCTATCCTCACCTTTTTGATGACTTCCAGGAGGAAGTTTAGTCTTAGGGGGGAAGAATGTGAGGCCGATTATTTTTGCTTCCTTATTTTGATCATTTTGCATTTCAGTTGATGACATTATCAGACTTTTAGAGACTATGGTTTCATTATGCAGATTTGATTACATCTCATGATTTTGATATGACATTGATTTGACATATGGTGATTCAATTTGATCATATTTTGATGCTATGTTGAGACTAGACATGCGAGATATATTAGATGATGTTTTGTGATGTGACTTCTAGTTCTTTTTATGATGATGATTATGTGACTTTTGATAGAAAAATACAGTTTAATTTAGAATTATGTTGTAGATGATTATTGTTGTATTCAATGGCATGAATTTAATTCTAGTTGCTTCGGCTATGATTATTCATGATATGATTGACACTTGATCGAGATGTACAAGATTACATTCACAGGCCATGGGAAATTGGAGGTAGTATTCACACATATGTTATTCCTTGTGAAACTGATCCATTCCCAAGAGGGATGAGGATCACGTTTGAATTGAGTATGGATTAAGTGCTGGTTTATTCTTTTATCATTTTGGCCTAGTACCCCTTTGTTTAATTAATTAATATCATGTGTTGTATAATTTTTATTGATTTATACCACTTGGTATTATTTTTATTTTTGAGGCCATTTAAAGTAGATTTATGACTCTCTAGGTGAACCTTAGTGTCCCAAAATTTACTCTAGGTGGTTACCCATGGGTCTAGGGTCAATTTTGACTAACTAAACCTTGGGATAACTCACTTGTGGTCACTCTAAACTTAGGTTTAGTAAAAGTGACGAAATTTGAATTAGATAAGGGTGGGAGTGAGTCATGCTTTGGGAAAGACTCATCTCACTTCCCAAAGTTTGGGAATCCCTTCCCTAGGAAGACTTGGGAGGTCTCCAAGACTCCCAAGTGTGTGGGATCTTCCTCCAAGACTTTCACACATGTGTGAGAGCATCTTGGAGGGAGATGGCTCTCTTAGAGAATAAGAGGATGCCATATGGCATCCCTTATCCTCATGGAGGCTTAAAGGGGAATGCCACCTCACCACTTGTTCTCTCACACATGTGTGAGAGCACAAGTGGATAAGGTGAGGATTGAGATGGAATTGGAGGATGACACTTGTCACCCTCACACTTCCTCTCCCTTGCAAGTGGCATAGGAGGAGGAAGGAGAAGGTGACAAGTGTCACCTTCTCATTCCTCAAGGCCAAATTAGAAGGCCTATATTACCTCCTCTTGTTTAGGAGTGTGGGGTTCTTGCATTTTAGAGATTTCTTTCTATCTTGAGCAATTTTCGGGGCAAATTAGAGAGTTTTTTTGGAGATTGGAAGGTTTGGAGAAGCTTGGAGCTCATTACCAAATGTGCTTCCATTATAGGGCTTTTGAAGGTAAGCTTCATGACTATGTTCTTTACCTTTGCATATTTTATTATGATGTGTTTGTAGATTTGTTGTTTGTTGTTTCATTTTTGTGTGGGATGGGAATTTGGTAAGAGCACCTCCATTTGGAGGTAAGGCTCAACTTGTTTGGGGTAGGGGAAAGGAACCTCCTTGAGGTCACCCCCATATTTTGTACTATTTATGGCCTTGAGGGCTTTTTACTTGGTGTTGAGGACATTTGGATGGCAAGAGTGCCATGGAAGTTTATTTGAGATATTTGGAGAGTTGTGGTTTTGGAGGTTTTGGGTTGAGGCCATGAGACTTGGTATTTTATATTTTTGGTGTGGCCTTTGAGTAGAGGGGTCCATTCCCTACCCCCATCAAACTCATTCTCATGAGTTGTGTTATGTGTTTATCCTTGGGGTTAATTTTTGTGGTGTCATTACTTTGATGCTTGTTGTGGTGTGTTTGCAACCGTGTGAATCCCTACCTCCCTAGCTCGGGGGTGACCCTCTTGTGGGTCTACGGTAGGGAGGAGCGCATTTCGAAGTGGCTGGGTTTCCTTTTTTTGTTGTGTTTTAATGCAGGTGCTTATTGAAGAAATGGATCTTGAGAGAAGTCTATTTTTTTGTTGCTTAAGTTATGTGTTGTTGGCTGTTTGAGCCATGGCCCTTGTAGCCCTATTGTAAATTTTGTCAAGTCATTCTACCTATGGTGTTGGCTATAATAAGTGTTACAATGTAAACATTGTTTATGTTATTTTATTTAAAAGCTATTTATTCCCTATGTTGTGGAGTTGGTGAGTTTTGAGAAATGCATGTGAAATTTTATATATTTCTGTCATTGTTCTTTACAAAAAAAAAATGCATCAGTTGTTGTATAAATTTTATTGCATACAAAGAAAAGAAGATAGAAACTTAAGAGAATTATTTTATGTTAAGTTGCTTGAAATTTTATGTTAAGAGTTGTTGTTCAAGAATATAAGTTGTTGAAAATTTAGAGAAAGTTGTAATATTTACTTTACATGTTCATTAAAAAAATATATATATATCTCTGTTTATTTATGTTTCAAAGAAAAAAAAGGTGCGGGGGGGGGGGGGGGGAGGGGAGGGGTTAATACTAGATTATCTCATTTTGATACAAGACAAAAAATTCGTATTCTATGTTAGCTTAGATTAGTATTGTTGAGAACAATTAGTTTAATGGGTATATATATAATTATACATTTATATATATATATATATATATATATATATATATATATATATATATATATTTTGAAATCATCTTTGCTATTTTTTTATCACTAGATATGCACAGAAATTAGAAAAAAAAAAAAAAAAAAAACTTAAGCTTTTTTTTTTTTTACATATTACAATATATATATATATATATATATGTGCATGTATATAATAATAGAAAAAAATGTATTTATACTATGTTATTTTGAAAGTCAGTATGTATGTATGTATATATATATATATATACAATAGAATGAAATTTTAATGTTGCAAAAAGGGCAGAGAATGGACTGTGGCGGACTGTATTTCCATAGACATTGTTTAAATCAAAATTGTTTTAGAGTAAGAGGGGCTGTGGTGGGCGTTGGCGCCCACCACAGTACCGTCGCCGCCATTAATACTAGTAAGGGTGTGGAGAGGGGGTTGAAACCCCCACCCACACCCAAGGGTATGGGTGGGGGTTTTGACCCCCTCCCCACCATTAACAATTATAACTTATACCAAACAGCGCCCAGCATATGCATTCCATCCCCCTTGATACCTGTGCTCCATCCCTGCCATGGTCATCATTCGGCCCTTGTATCCTCTAAAACCTACAAATAGGAATGTGTATATATATATACATTTCTGTGCTCCAAAACAGTGTACATTTAATTTCTATCTCAGTTCTTACAAATAGATTTTTTTTTTTTAAAGGAAGAAAGAAAATATGGGTACACAGTGCATTTATACCTTGGTGGTAGTCTCCCATGGCTGCCATGGAGCCCAAACCTACAAACAATATAAGAGAAAATAAACTAGAAGAGAAAGGAGAACAAGCATTGAGAGAACAAAGCAAATGTGAGTGAGGCAAACAAAGGAGTTAGGGTTTCTTTAAGGAAACAATAAAATAAACTTAGGGCTTTCTATTTGGAAACCAATATTTTAATGTGAGGTGAATGAAAGGAATTAACTTTTCCTAATTTATTTATGTCCCTCTATTTTGATTATTTTTCCCTCCATAAGGATTTTCTTTATGTTGAAAGTATTATTTTTTGGGGGGTTTGAATTATGGTCTTATGAATGATATTTTTAAGGGGAGGGATTAATTTTTGTTATTATGAGAAGTGTGTTCCCTTTGTTTTTAATTCATTTTAATTAGGGCATTCATTTTATTTCCTAGCGTGTTTTAATTATTTTATTTGTTTATCAATTTCATTATTATTTTACAGGAAAGAATATTTTAATCTTTCTCCCTTCTCTATTAATTTTTGAGTTAGTTAATAAATATAATGCTGAAATTATATTTATTAACAGACTCAATTTTAAGATTTAATTTGGTATATCTTAGTTATTTTATTATTTTAAATTTGAGTTTTAATATTTATTGCAAGTTGAGTTATCTGGACTTTGTGAAGTATTTAAATTTTAATTTGTTCTTAAGTTTAAATTTTATTCTTAAATTTTGTTTAATCTCTTATTGGTGTTTTATTTTTAAAATTTTTAATTTGATTATTGAAAACACGTTATGCTGTCGAATTTTTCCTAGATTCTAGGGTTTCAATTTTATGATATTTTATTAACTTTATTTTACCATTCCACTTTATCATGCATCATCTTGCCATTTTTCTTAATCATTATTTCGATTTCATTTTTGTTCTAAGTTAGGGTTAAGTTTCGAATCTGACGAAATCCCCTTCTCACATAGGAAACTTAGGGTTAGGATTAAAATTGTTCTAACCCTAAAAGTGACACTTCATGTCACATACCCCCTAGATAGCTATCATCATGCAGGGGATTGTGTAGGACAACGTACCTCCCTGAATTATGTTGACATGTTTACGCCTTATGCATATTGCCACCAAGCATGAAGACGCATGCGAGGGGGTTCCTAGGGATAGGTAGAAAAGTTTTTTGTAATTTGTGTCATGACCACATGGCAAATGTGGACATGACATGTGTGTTCTGTGTCATGACCGCATGGGAAATGTGGGAATGACATATTGTCTTACCTAGGTGTCACTATTCATAGTGGATTTGAAGGATATAAGGCATTGTCTGATTTTTAAAGATTAGTTGTACCATTTCCAGGTCGTACGGCACTTAGGGGAGACAATTTCTTTGGTCAAAGTTTAGACAGGTCTTTAGTGTCATTTAATGCTCTCAAGATCCATTGTTTTGGGAGTCTTTCTAGTGGATATTATTGTATATCTGAAGTGGGTAGAATAATCAGTCCTTATAGCAGTCATACCAGTCTTATATGAGTCGTACCAGCCTGAGTTTTAGGTCTTTTCATTGTTTTCTATTATCTATCAGTGCCATGATCAATGATCTCTGAATAAAGACTTGTTAGTGTCTCTGTAGTTGATAGAGAATCAAGTGTTATGTGCTAGAGTATGTTGGTCTCTCCATTTCAAGATAACAAACTATGCAGGGCAGTTTACCAAGTCAATCTCAGAGTTACAGCAGAGACATGATTATGAATATCAACCTAGAAATTAATGATCAGCATAACATAGTTGGTGATTGTAGGTTCTTGTGTGAACATAATCACTGGAGAGTGATAAAAGGCTTCAATAATCATCTTGTTCATCATTTACAGTTGATATTATTGTAATCTTTCTTTATTTTATCACACTAAAGACCCCTAGATGGTTTACCACCAATGAGGATAACTAAATCTTTCTTTGTTTCTACCCACTGCATAAGTGGAGTATTCCTACTAAATAAGTGGATGGATTTGTAATCTTTCCTTCTTATTGTTTACCCACTGAAAGTGGTGAATTCCCACATCTTGTGGATGCCCACCGCAGCAGATGAATTATATTTTCTTGTTGCATAACTGCTTAGTGTAAGCCAATCACTGTATGCTCTCACTTTGCCCATCCTGGGATCTGAGTGATCAGAAAGTGTGAGGCATTTAGTTGGTTTTATGCAATTGGTGCTAACATTGTCATATCATTGTATGTAATTTTAAAAAAATCTGGGGTAGCATTTTACAGTGGTATTAGACCTAGTGATCTTGCCAGCCTATTTGGGTTGATACTCACTCCTTGCAAATCTTCAGTGTGGAACAAAAATTTCAGCCTTGCATGTGAGTGATCATCACTTGCATGTGTGTTTAGAGTTGGGCAGTAGGAAGATTTTTGAGTAGTCTTGAGAGATCATGGCATCTCTTATGCAAAAAAGAAGTGAGACATATGTTCTATTTGATTCTCTTAGGCAAAGTCAGGATGAATTAGTGAGAGCAGTTCAAGAGAAGTTGGATTGAAGGAAGTATCATCAAGAGGCCATAAAAATTATTGAAGAATATGAAAGTCTATCTGGTTTTAAGCATCAAATTCCGTGGGATGTTTTTTTGGAAATCATCAAATAGGGGAATCCTAACAAAAAGGCCTTTATAGAATGCATTCAGAAGATAAGAAATAAAGATGAAAAGAAGAAAATAACTTTAGGGAAGCCTAAGCTATCAACTTCAATGGAAAAGATCAAATACAATGCCAAGACATCATCTTCCAACCAACAGAAAAAGAACTTCTCCATTTCAAGGAAAAAAGAGGACAGCAAGAATGAACTCAGGAGAAGAAATCTTTGCTTCCCATGCAAAGACTCTTGGGAGCCCAACCACCAATGCAAAAATAAAGATGATGAACTAGCAACCTTTCCCACATGTTATTTCCTTCTGATTGCTTAGCAATCTAATAGAGGAGATGAAGACCTATTAGCTAAAAGACATGAGTTTGAGTCTTTGTATGTGTTGATGACTGTTTTGATGCAATCATAACAATAAGTTAAAATTCACATAAAATGAACTGAAACTATACTTGAAAGACAAGAAGGAATCATTTGCTGATTCAACTAATCCCAAGTCTACAATGGTTCGGTTGGTCAAGTTCAGTTGGTCAATGTGAATCTGTAATGTTCAAGGGGCCTTACGTAGTTTAGGTTTGTTTGATGGCTTACTGGACTAAGAATATGCAAAGAGGTCATAGATTTCAACAAGTATTCTATTCATTTGCATAAAAGTGATACCGGGCTGCAAGTTTCAGAGGGTTTTCTTGAATTTTTTTGCAGCTCTCTTCTTTATCTATTTATGAAAACTGTCTACTTATAGCTCTGTTATGCATGCTTCTTCAAATTTGAGACAATTTCCTTTGGATTTCTACGTTTTCAGCTAAATATTTCAGATGGGTTGGGAAAAGTTAGAAAGATCTACTCTATACCTCATTTAATCTACCGAAGGATCTAATTGTTTCTGTTATGCACTATGTAAATACCACAGTAATTTGATCAAATCCACAGTAAAAACCCTAAATGTAAGTTCTGAGCATTTTCACAAACATACATTTAAAATTGCAAGCTCTGAAAGAAGATATTTCAAAATACAAAGAAGAGCAGGAGAACACTCAGAAGATAGATGCAGAACTCCAGATTCTATTGTATTAGAAACGAATAGCCATACATGATTTACAATGTAAGAATGACTCTTAGTTTCATTGATCATACTACAGAGAACTTACAAGCTTTACAGATACAGTAAGGCAGCCAGACATTCCACGCGCACCTTACTGCAGACAAACAGGCGACCTCCTTCTTCTACTTCTAAACTATTCTAACTTGTTGTATGTTCCTAAAAAAGAAATTTTGTTGTAGCCACTGTTGCTTTCCTAAAATCCCTGTTGTAAAGTATTACAGTGTAGAGAGGCACAATATAAAGACATTCTGATTGTCCTCACTACAGCAAAAACCTAACTGAACCCCTGGTTACAGCAATAAATACAGGTGAACCAGTTCTCAAAAATATCTCTGAGCAGTGTCAAATCTGGGTGAAATATTGCCCCTTCTGAGAAGTTCCGGCAGCTGGGTAATAACTTCTGTTTGTCTGTTGCAGAAATACCTTCAGCTGTAACCTTGTTCTTTACTTGAATGGCCTTGACTTTTCGCATTTCATCCTTATCTTCTTGCCCCTGAGATCAGATCTTCTTCCTCCATGAGGTCACTGTGTTGACTTTCCAGCTGCTTCCTCAACTGCAAGCCTGCAAGACAAGACAAGCAATAAGTATTTCATTTATCACAAAAATAGCATGAAATTAAAATAAGCGTTTAAACCTAGGTGACTGCGCAAGATGGTGGAAATCGGATCAGAATGCACTCAAAAATGCATCCAAAATGCGCTCAGACTGCTCAAATTTCATCGGGTCAACCATCGCTGACCGAAAAAAAGCCAGAGGCGCCAAAAAAAACACTTTAAAATGTCCACCGCCTCATTTCCCGCCCATCGGCATGACCATCGCCATCGGCGTGTCAAAAAACATGTTGGTCAATTTTTACTTCATCATCATGATACTCTGGAAATATGATGCATTCCCTCCTGAAGGTCCAGATGAATGTCATCATGATATTTCGCTTCTGCATATCGGGGAGAAGAACAACATCATCATCATCATGTTGAAGAAGAATAGGAGGATATGAATATAATCATGCTGCCGAGGAAAGGAAGATGATGGTGACGTCATCATGATATTCGGGCTTCATTGACATGCTAAGGATGACGTCATCATCATGATCAGTTAAGATCAGGGGATAATTATGATATCGGGTCACCTAAGGAGCATGATCAGGATGATGAATGTAATATGACCCTTTTTGCGGCCAAGGTAACCCTCTCGAAAGATCAGGATGATGATGATCATCATCATATTTAGGGCTTTGGTCGAACTTGGAATAAGACGTCATCATCATATTTCGGCAAACGGATCGTGCTTGAAAAAATATCTTGCTTGAAGGAAAAAATGATGATGATGATCATCAGGATATTTACTTCTGTCAAACATAGAATAAGACATCATCATCATATTTCGCGAACCAGATCGTGTTTTGGAAAATATCCTGTTGAAGGAAAAAATGATGATGATGATCATCAGGATATTTACTTCTTCATTTATCAGATCGGGATGACGTCATTATGATATCTGGAGCTTTCGTTAAACTTAGAACATGACGTCATCATGATATTTCGCTAACCGGATCATGTTTTGGAAAATATCCTGCCGAAGGGAAAATGTTATGATGATGATCATCAGGATGTTTTCAAAAGGTCTTACTTCATCGGCAGGAGGGCTTTATGAAATATCGGGCGAACAAACAAGATCATGATGATCTTGACAATATGACAGGATAAAAATATGATGATGACGTCATCATCATATTTCGCTTTCGGAGCACAAGGATAAGTTGAGGTCATCATGATATTTGCGCTAGGGTGATATTGTAAAATATGATCATGCTGTTGAGGGAATGAAAATATCGCCCTCTTCTGAATAGATAGGGTGATCATCATGATATTGCAAAAAAAGGCGATCAGGAGGATATGAAGTTGTCATCATCATATTTCGAACTTCATCAAATATCATGATGATGATGCTCCGATAGGTTTATAGCATGCGCATGTAAATATGCCGATGATGAATTTTCTAAGTCAAGGTGATCTGACATTATCAGCATGATGTTTAAATTTTAGGCGATGCAAAGATATCATGATGATGCTCGCGATACAAAGACCGCTCGACGGGGAACTTTACCTTGACTTAAAGTTGATGTCATCATGATATTTGAACCTCAGGATATTATCGGGGGGGGTTCAAATATGATGATGATGCATAATGCGCATAAGGCCATTTGACGGGTAAAAAGCACTACCACCTAAGATTGACGTCCAGATGTTGCGACTGCATGATTTTTATCGGGTGATAGACCAAGATCATGATGATCTTGACAACATGACTTAGGATATAAAAAATATGATGATGCTCCTGCGAATATCAGGTTTGACCAAAACTTTGACCGTGCATATCTTTCACATATGGACGAATTTTCAAGTGAAGTAAAAGGCAAACCTGCATGAAATTTCAAGCTTTTTCTAAATATGAGGTCACAACAACAAAATATGAACTTTGACAAACTGACCTCATGATGATGACCTACCTCATGCAATATCATGATGATGATGCACCTGACCTTCATTTTTACCAAACCGCCAGAAAGCAGAAAAAACACAAGCAGAAGCAAAAAGCAAAGCAATTAGCAGGGGTCCCCATTTTGCTAAGGAGCATAATGGGGCATGTTGTGAACATCACAACAACTAGCAACCAAAACAAAACAATTAAATTCAGAGTGTTCAAGGAAACTAGCTGAAATGAACTCATAACTTCCAACTATCTTTTCCTGCAAATTACTATTCAGCTTGAGACTCAAAGTATTCAATAAAGATGCATGAATTTCCATTTTCAGTTTAGTTGTGTGCATGTGATTAATTATCCTCATCTTGAAGATCGGTTGAACAAACCAGTGACTGACATTAGCCTACGTAGGTGAGGATATTCCCTCATAGCTGACCGGATAGAGCCTTGCTGCCAGCGAGCGTCTATAACCCCGGCAAGGTTATCGTTACAATTCTCCTAAGTAGAGCCCCACTGCCAGTGAGCGTCCATAGCCCCGGTAGAGTTACTTAGATGGCTTAATCTGGATTTTCAGTATAATCCGATTTATTCATTTATTTATTTATTTTTTTGTTTTCTAATTTTGAAAGATTTCATAAGATATAGCAATTTGTAACTTCATGATGCAAGGAGTGGACACTTGCTGAAATTAAGCTGAGAATTGTAATGGTAGCAAGGGTGACCTCTGATTTTTCACCTAATATCTACACTGGTAGGTTCAACAAACCCAAGGATTTTAGGTGTGTCATCGTGAGAAACCTGCTTCGAATCCTCAATCACATTTATTGAATACAAAACTTCAGAAGATGAACAACTCTCTACATTCATGACAGTGACAGGTTATGTGTAAATTGCAAATGGTTAACCTGAATATCCTAAATTATATACTGTTTTGAATGGTTGCTAGTTTTGCTCCTTAATACTCTATAGTAAAAGAAAGATCCCCGCTGAGGAGACAACAAACAAACCAAACAAACAGGCTGTACAAACAACAAAACAACAGAAAAAACTGTATAAACAGATAGAAACAAAAAGCAAAAACAAACAAAAGACAAGCCAAACAAACAGCCAACCCAAAAGAAAACAGCAAAAGCAGAACTGTACATTATCTACAGCACTTTACATTAAGAAAAAGGGACTGCCTCATCCTGACCTTTAAGCCTGGAAGTAGTGTTTCAAATGCTGGCCATTAACTGGTAATGGCACATCTTCTCCAGTCAAGGTCTTAAGTCTAAAGGTGTTATCTCCTATTATTTCTGAGACTTGTAATGGACCCAGCCATAATTTATCGAATTTTCCATGGCTTCCTTTCTTTTCATGTGCTTTGTCCCAGCACAACACTAAGTCTGATATCCTAAATGTTTTGACTCTTGCCCTTTTGTCAAACCACCTCTTAACGACTGCTTGGTGTTTGGCAAACTTCTCGAGGGCTTGACCTCTTTTCTCCTCTAGTTGCAACATTTGCACTATTCTGGCTTCCCTATGGTTATCAAAGCCTAGATATTCATTGGCAAACTTCCAGGTTGGTATTCTCAGATTAACCGGAAGTATGGGATCAGTCCCATAAACTAAGTGATAAGGTGTGCTACCTAAAGCTGTTTTGAACTTGGTCCTGTCTACCCATAATGCATATCTTAATAGGGTATTCCACTCTCTAGGACTTTGAGCAATTAACCTCTTGATGATGTCTAATAAGATTTTGTTTGTTGATTCAGCCAGTCCATTACCTTGAGGGTAATAATTCGAAGAAAACCTTAGAATGATCCCATATTCAAATGCCCATTTAGAAAATTTTAAAGAAGAGAAAGCAGGGCCATTATCACATACCAACGAATAGGGCGTTCCAAACCTGGTGATAATGTTTTCTTCAAGGAACTTGATAACTACCTCAGTTGTGGAAAATTTGCAGCAGGTGGCCTCAGTCCACCTTGTACAATAGTCCGTTACCGTCAATATAAACTTGTGTCCTGCAGAAGATGGGGGATTGATGACTCCGATAAAATCCAAGCCCCATTGTGCAAACGGTCTGGACTCAATCACAGGCTGCAGTGGATTGGCCAGATTTCTTCCTTTGTCTGCTGCAGTCTGACAGGTGTGGCAGCTTCTGATGTGACTCTTAGTGTCTTTGAATATAGTGGGCCAGTAATAGCCCGCTCTCAGTATTTTGTGTGCTGTAGCTAAATGGGAACCATGGCCGGTTCCGTATTTGTCATGTAGTTCTGTCAACACTCTATCAGCTTCAGTTCTGTTTATGCATCTCAAATAAATTCCATCATGGTTCTTCCTGAATAGAAGACCTCCTTGCACCATATAATGCTATACCTTAATCTTCAAAGCTCTCCTCTGAGAAGCCTTCATCTTGCCTGGGTACTTTCCAACTATTAGGAAGGTGCTTAAATCATCGTACCAGCCTAATGCATCTTGGGAATTCAATACATATTGCTGTTTTATCAGATTTGGATCCATGTTTGCTATTGTCTGCACCAACGCCTGCCCTCTGACCAGCTTTGCGGGAATGATCTCCATGTCGAATTCTTGCAGTGTGGTGATCCATTTGGCTCTTTTTTCTCCAGGCTCGTTTTGCATCAGCAACATCTTTACTGCTGCGTCTGGTACTATGGCTTTAATCTGGCTGCGCAGAATGTAGTGTCTGAATTTTTTTACAGCCTTTACTAATGCGAAAGCCTGTCTTTTGATATCTAGATATCTCAGCTATGCATCCTTCAGAGGCGCACTCATAAATGCTATGGGCCTCTCTTCATTATTTTCACCTTTCTGTGTCAAGGCAGCAGCGACAGAATGAGAAGATGCAAAGGAGTAGATGTAAAACGGGCATGTGTAGTCTGGACTTGTCAATACAGGGGCATTAGAAATTGCCTCCTTGATATCTTCAAATGTGGCTTTGGCTACTGGCGTCCATTCCATCTGTGCATCTTTCTTTAACATGGCATTCAACGGCTGCATAATCTCTGCAAAACCTGTTATAAACTTCCGAACAAAGTTAATTTTACCAAAAAATGATTTCAATTCTTTCCTACTGTTTGGTATTTGCAAATTTTTTATGGATTCTATTCTATCCGGATCAATTGAAATTCCATTTTCAGAAATGACATGGCCTAATAATTTACCTTCAGTTACGCCAAATATACATTTCTTAGGATTAAGGGAAATCCCATACCTTTCACATCGCTGGAGTACTTTTCTGAGGTCATCAGCGTGGGTGGATGCATCCTTGGAATACACAGTCAAATCATCCATATACACAACAATGCATTTACCTGATAATCCACGGAATGCAACGTCCATGGCCCTCTGAAAAGTGGCACCTGCATTAATCAGACCAAAAGGCATTCTTCTATACGCATAATTTCCCCATTTGCAAGTGAAGGTGGTTTTTAGTCTATCCTCTCTGTCAATTAAAACCTGGTTATAACCTGAAAAACCATCTAAAAAAGACATCATCTTTGCGCCACTTACTGCTTGCAGTACTTCGTCTATTGGGGGCAAAGGATAATTATCTTTTTCAGATGCCTTGTTTAAATTTCTAAAGTCTACGCACAACCTGATGTCTCCGTTTTTCTTCCTTACTGGTACTAAGTTAGCTACCCAGACAGAATGTCTGACTGGAAAAATTATTCCAGCGGACAGTAGTTTTTAACTTCCTCAAAGATTAAAGGCTCTAGAATGGCATTTACAGGCCTCTGTTTCTGCCTA
This sequence comes from Cunninghamia lanceolata, assembly GCA_027924645.1. Classification (NCBI taxonomy): domain Eukaryota; kingdom Viridiplantae; phylum Streptophyta; class Pinopsida; order Cupressales; family Cupressaceae; genus Cunninghamia; species Cunninghamia lanceolata. The sequence goes on along the minus strand of BSBN01000165.1, from coordinate 1,529,656 downwards.
AATGGTTTGACTTCTTTTCTTAAAGGTATTACGTGAGTTATGATGGACTCATCAAATGTTTTCAAGTCTTCATAAGTCCATGCTATGACATGTTTATATTTTTTCAGAACATCCAGAACCTCTTTTCTGATTTTCTCAGAGCAAGCTTTCCCAATTAGTACATTTTGTGGATTTAGCTCAGTCCCTAAGTTATGTAAATCACACTTACCCCCTTCTGTTTTGGGTAAGTCTTTCTGTCTTATTATTCCATTGAAGTCAAAGATGTGTTCTAATTCAATTACTTCTTTTGGCAAGAAGTTGCTCTTTAAGTTGATCATATCTTCTTTGTCCCATGTTACTTCAGGCCTTTCTTGTTCATCAATAATTTGGGCCTCAAATGCCTCATTACAAGTCAGAAAATCAATAATTTGCTGATCCTCTCCAAATACCTGAAAGTGTGTAACGTTGTCTGGTATACTGGGCACGTTAACTAGCTCAACAGCAAATCGTCTTAATCCTGACAGTGTCAATGGTTCTAATGTACTAGCAGCAACTGCTAACGCATCTGGCCTGTGGTTTAGCTCTCTAGGAATGTGCTCTATGTTAAAAGCATCAAATGAATCCATTAAACCCCAAACTCTATGTCTGTAACTGATCATTTTCTTATAATTGCAGGCATATAGTTTCCTCACTTGTCTGACTACTAATTCAGAGTCTGAAAATACTCTAATGGCTTTTACCCCTTTCTTGATGGCCATGACAAGTCCTAAAATTAGGGCCTCATATTCAGCAATATTGTTAGTGCAGGAAAATTGTAATCTATATGCTGCCAAATGAGATTTACCTTGAGGATCTATGAGTTCAATACCTGCACCTGCGCCCTGTTTTGATTTGGACCCATCACATTTTAACGTCCACATGCCATCCTTACTTTTTTGATCTTTTACCTTGGCATACTTTGTCTCTTTTATTGCCTGTGGGGTGTTGTCTTGTTTATTCATGGGTTTTTCCGTTTGGTTATCTTGCATATGTGTGTTTGTAGTTTGCAGCTCAGAAAGATAACTACCCTTGTCCTCTATTTCTTTTCCTAAATCTGGAATCAAGGCACCTATATTATCCTGAACATATCTCTGTGCTGGATCAGGATTCTCATTTTTCTCTTGTGACTCTACCCTCCCTATGCACTTTTTGTATTCATATTCAATGATGTCTTTACATATTTCACAATTCTCCTCAGAATGTTGCCTATCATGGACTCTACACCTATTTTTATATAACTTACATTGGACTGGGAGATTGTGTGTAACGCACTCTTCCACCTCTTGTCTAATGGCACGACCAAATTTGTCTATTGCATTGTTTTCCTCATCTGAAGAATTTCCGTCAGACTCAATGAATAGTGTTGTTCTATTGCTGACACACTTCTTTCTAATGTTTAACATCATAATCTCTTCAATCTGCATCCCATTGTTGGTAATTCTATAGACACCTGGTTCAACAGCAGCATATAATATTTCATTAGTTCGATTATACTCTGTTATCATATGCTTCATTCTGGGCTCTGCCCCTATTCTGATCTGGTTTGGGATGCCTCTCCATGGTAACCACATGTGTGAAAAGTCAGTAGCCATATATCCGTTTAATGTCTTGGACCAATCCCTACTTAGCAACATTCCATAATTTACGGGTATATCCACTACTTGGATGTCAATGATTTGGCTCACCCTAGGGTCTGAAGCTAATTGCACTTGTATGTTCATGAGTTCTCCTATCACACTAACCTCAGTCTTATCTAATTGTGTGACCACCTTGGCAGATTTGGTGGGAGTCAACCCGAGAGTTTTACATATTCCTAAGGGCATTACGTTGGCTGAAGCACCAGAATCTACCATGCAATTGTGTATATTCTTCCCACACAACCTAACAGTTAACAAGAAAGGTTGAGTATCCCTCTTATCCGTATGTATTACCACATTTGTATTGGAAGGCTGCTCAACTTTCTTACCCTTTTCCTTAGGTGGTGAATCACTATTAGGAATAGTTATATCAGCAGACACCTTGTTTGTTATGGATGTATCCAGGGATTTTAAAAAAGCATTTCTGATCCCTGGGGTCTTAAATAATTCATTTAGAGGTATACTGACCTTCATTTTCTTTATTTCCTCTGATAAGTAATTCATTAGTCTTGTTGTCTCTATTGTTTCTGTCTTGCTTGTTTGATCCTTTTGCACTGCTGTTCCGTTATTTGTGTGCTGACTAGCTTTAAGTATGGCAGGATTGTTGCTAGCATTCTGATCTGGGGGTGTATTGATGTTATTCGGAGGAGTGGAAGTGGTGAAAGGTCCTCCCGGCCTAGGGTTGTTCCTCAAATTGTAGGTGTGGCTTTTATTTGTCTGTTGAAAGGCCTGCACCTCCTCTGTTTCATTTAATATCTCGTTTTTAGATTCAAAAGGAAACTGAAAAGCATTTAACACAAAGGCTGATTCCGGATAAAGACTTTCACAATAGTATGGTTCATCCTCTAGCAATTCATCCTCCTTCTCTTCTGTAGTTGCAAAGGTAAACGTTTCTAAGACTAATGCTGTGTCATATTCTGAGGGTACTACCTCATTACCCTTAGGAATGAGAAATTCAGAGGTAGGAGGCTGTACATCTACGTTGAAAATACTAGCTGCCAAGTGGAACTGTGGACAGTCATGCTCAGCATGGGCATTAGTATTGTGAAATCTGCACCAATTTTTGGGTGCTGTATTGGCCATTTGTATGCTAGTTATTTGTTTTGCACCATGATTATCTGTATTCTCAAAAGGAGAAGCCAGAGTACCATTGTTGGGCCCAGTGTTCCATGTCTTGGGTGGCCTAGGTTGATTCTGGTTCTTGTTATTATTGCCCCAGGTCCTATTATCTATCACTGGCCCCCTATTTTGCATTGGTTGCCCCTGACTGGGGCCTTGATGCTGATTGTAGTTTTGGTTCTGATTGTACTACTGATTTTGGTTGAGACTATAATTCTAATTTTGGCCTTGGTTGTGATTTTGATGTGGATTGTAGTTTTGGTTGCTTCTTCCATAGAGGTTCTCATTTCTTAGCTGTGTCACTTCGGTTGTTAATCTTTTCAAATGTGCAGTAATCTCTTTGATGTCTTCCCTATCCTCTTGTGCTTTTGCCACAGTTACATCCCTAGGAAGTTGGAAGAAAGGCTGACCATTATTTTGACTGTTATTGGAAGTACTAGCCGTGTAAGGAGTTATAGCCTGGATTGGAGTAGGGTTATACACAGGTGTGTAAGAAGGAACCAGATTTATTAGTGGAGCATGCTGCACAGGGACTCCATTCCATGGGTGTGCCTGATTCTGTACCCCAAAATTTCTTCCAAATGGACTGTAAGTTGTATGTCTCATTTCTTGGTTCACTGAGGCTGCCTCTTTATAGGCTTTGGATATTGAATCTATGTCAGGTTTCCTTTTGACAAACATGGCAGTTAAAGGATCCAAAGCAGCATAGTACATAGCCAACAAGGGAGCATCATCTATGGTATAAGGGGCTACTAGCCTAGAATAGGCCTTTTGAAATCTGTCATTGAAATTATCAATTAGCTCTCCCTCACCTTGTTTTATAGCAGCCAACTTATGATACAAAGCACAAGGGTCAATGGGTCCTCTAAATCTTGACAGAAATGCTTCTTCCATAAGTGCCCAGGAAGAAATGTAACCATTGGGTAAGTTTACGTACCAGCTAGAGGCCTGCTCATTAAAGGTGTAAGGAAACAATCTACACACAACATCCTCGTGCTCTAACATAGCCCTAAAACATGCTTCCTTAAATATTCTAATATGATCTTCTGGGTCCTGATGCAACTGGTATTTGGGACATATCTTTTCCAGATTTTTTGGCATGTCATGATAATCATTGAAGAATATGGGAGAATTGACATCGAAATAAGCCATTGCAGGTGTTTGAGCTTGACTTGAACTTGCAGAAATACCTGGATTGATTGGTGGATTAGGATTTAGAGGAGGATTGAGACCTCCAGGAGTGCCTGATCCAAGATTTAAAGATCTGAATAGTGATCTATCAGGACTTACAATACTACGGATGTTAAAAGGTGACCCAGGAGGCGTTCCAGATGAACTTCCTGCTTGCGATATCTTTGGATTCCAAATTAAAGGGCTTTTACTTCAACTTGTATCAGGTAGTTGCACAAAGATATCTCCTGAACTGGACCTAGACCTAGTCACTCTGTTACTGTCGTTAGCCAGTTTGAAATGAAACCTAACTCAGGAAGGCCCTCCTTCTAGCGCCAGAAAACTGTTGATGACTGTTTTGATGCAATCAAAACAATAAGTTAAAATTCACATAAAATGAACTGAAACTATACTTGAAAGACAAGAAGGAATCATTTGGTGATTCAACTAATCCCAAGTCTACAATGGTTCGGTTGGTCAAGTTCAGTTGGTCAATGTGAAGCTGTAATGTTCAAGGGGCCTTACATAGTTTAGGTTTGTTTGATGGCTTACTAGACTAAGAATATGCAAAGAGGTCATAGATTTCAACAAGTATTCTGTTCATTTGCATAAAAGTGATACTGGGCTGCAAGTTTCAGAGGGTTTTCTTGAATTTTTTTGCAGCTCTCTTCTTTATCTATTTATGAAAACTGTCTACTTATAGCTCTGTTATGCATGCTTCTTCAAATTTGAGACAATTTCCTTTGGATTTCTATGTTTTCAGCTAAATATTTCAGATGGGTTGGGAAAAGTTAGAAAGATCTACTCTATACATCATTTAATCTACCGAAGGATCTAATTGTTTCTGTTATGCACTATGTAAATACCACAGTAATTTGATCAAATCCACAGTAAAAACCCTAAATGTAAGTTCTGAGCATTTTCACAAACATACATTTAAAATTGCAAGCTCTGAAAGAAGATATTTCAAAATACAAAGAAGAGCAGGAGAACACTCAAAAGATAGATGCAGAACTCCAGATTCTATTGTATTAGAAACGAATAGCCATACATGATTTACAATGTAAGAATGACTCTTAGTTTCATTGATCATACTACAGAGAACTTACAAGCTTTACAGATACAGTAAGGTAGCTAGACATTCCACGCGCACCTTACTGCAGACAAACAGGCGACCTCCTTCTTCTACTTCTAAACTATTCTAACTTGCTGTATGTTCCTAAAAAAGAAATTCTATTGTAGCCACTGTTGCTTTCCTAAAATCCCTGTTGTAAAGTATTACAGTGTAGAGAGGCACAATATAAAGACATTCTGATTGTCCTCACTACAGCAAAAACCTAACTGAACCCCTGGTTCAAACCCCTAGTTACAACAATAAATACAGGTGAACCAGTTCTCAAAAATATCTCTGAGCAGTGTCAAATCTGGGCGAAATATTGCCCCTTCTGAGAAGTTCCGGCAGCTGGGTAATAACTTCTGTTTGTCTGTTGCAGAAATACCTTCAGCTGCAACCTTGTTCTTTACTTGAATGGCCTTGACTTTTTGCATTTCATCCTTATCTTCTTGCCCCTGAGATCAGATCTTCTTCCTCCATGAGGTCACTGTGTTGACTTTCCAGCTGCTTCCTCAACTGCAAGCCTGCAAGACAAGACAAGCAATAAGTATTTCATTTATCACAAAAACAGCATGAAATTAAAATAAGTGTTTAAACCCAGGTGACTGCGCAAGATGGTGGAAATCGGATCAGAATGCACTCAAAAATGCGTCCAAAATGCGCTCAGACTGCTCAAATTTCATCGGGTCAACCATCGCTGACCGAAAAAAAGCCAGAGGCGCCAAAAAAAACACTTTAAAATGTCCACCGCCTCATTTCCCGCCCATTGGCATGACCATCGCCATCGGCGTGTCAAAAAACATGTTGGTCGATTTTTACTTCATCATCATGATACTCTGGAAATATGATGCATTCCCTCCTGAAGGTCCAGATGAATGTCATCATGATATTTCTCTTCTGCATATCGGGGAGAAGAACAACATCATCATCATCATGTTGAAGAAGAATAGGAGGATATGAATATAATCATGCTGCCGAGGAAAGGAAGATGATGGTGACGTCATCATGATATTCGGGCTTCATTGACATGCTAAGGATGATGTCATCATCATGATCAGTTAAGATCAGGGGATAATTATGATATCGGGTCACCTAAGGAGCATGATCAGGATGATGAATGTAATATGACCCTTTTTGCGGCCAAGGTAACCCTCTCGAAAGATCAGGATGATGATGATCATCATCATATTTAGGGCTTTTGTCGAACTTGGAATAAGACGTCATCATCATATTTTGGCAAACGGATCGTGCTTGAAAAAATATCCTGCTTGAAGGAAAAAATGATGATGATGATCATCAGGATATTTACTTCTGTCGAACATAGAATAAGACATCATCATCATATTTCGCGAACCAGATCGTGTTTTGGAAAATATCCTGTTGAAGGAAAAAATGATGATGATGATCATCAGGATATTTACTTCTTCGTTTATCAGATCGGGATGACGTCATCATGATATCTGGAGCTTTCGTTAAACTTAGAACATGACGTCATCATGATATTTCGCTAACCGGATCATGTTTTGGAAAATATCCTGCCGAAGGGAAAATGTTATGATGATGATCATCAGGATGTTTTCAAAAGGTCTTACTTCATCGGCAGGAGGGCTTTACGAAATATCGGGCGAACAAACAAGATCATGATGATCTTGACAATATGACAGGATAAAAATATGATGATGACGTCATCATCATATTTCGCTTTCGGAGCACAAGGATAAGTTGAGGTCATCATGATATTTGCGCTAGGGTGATATTGTAAAATATGATCATGCTGTTGAGGGAATGAAAATATCGCCCTCTTCTGAATAGATAGGGTGATCATCATGATATTGCAAAAAAAGGCGATCAGGAGGATATGAAGTTGTCATCATCATATTTCGAACTTCAGCAAATATCATGATGATGACGCTCCGATAGGTTTATAGCATGCGCATGTAAATATGCCGATGATGAATTTTCTAAGTCAGGGTGATCCGACATTATCAGCATGATGTTTAAATTTTAGGCGATGCAAAGATATCATGATGATGCTCGCGATACAAAGACCGCTCGACGAGGAACTTTACCTTGACTTAAAGTTGATGTCATCATGATATTTGAACCTCAGGATATTATCGGGGGGGGTCAAAATATGATGATGATGCATAATGCGCATAAGGCCATTTGACGGGTAAAAAGCACTACCACCTAAGATTGACGTCCAGATGTTGCGACTGCATGATTTTTATCGGGTGATAGACCAAGATCATGATGATCTTGACAACATGACTTAGGATATAAAAAATATGATGATCCTCCTGCGAATATCAGGTTTGACCAAAACTTTGACCGTGCATATCTTTCACATATGGACGAATTTTCAAGTGAAGTAAAAGGCAAACCTGCATGAAATTTCAAGCTTTTTCTAAATATGAGGTCACAGCAACAAAATATGAACTTTGACAAACTGACCTCATGATGATGACCTACCTCATGCAATATCATGATGATGATGCACCTGACCTTCATTTTTACCAAACCGCCAGAAAGCAGAAAAAACACAAGCAGAAGCAAAAAGCAAAGCAATCAGCAGGGGTCCCCATTTTGCTAAGGAGCATAATGGGGCGTGTTGTGAACATCACAACAGTATGATGAAGAGAAGGTCACTAATCAAGAGGCATGCATTAAGGAACTTGCTGATTTGGGGAAGGCTACAACAAAATTTGGTGAAGTTGAGCCTTGCTTTGATGAAGAATATGAACCAATGGTGTGGGACTTAGCAAGTCCTTCATTTGATGAAGATCCTGAAGATGCCACAACATTTGAGGAGTTGAAGATGATCGATAGATTGCTAGACAGTGACTTTATAAGTGAGCTTGAGAGCATTGAAGCAAAGTGTCTTGTTGAGGACATGGGAAATAGTGAAATCACAAAAGATGAAAAAGTTGATGCTGCTGAAAATTTCAGAACAGCACCTAATGAAGACCATTTCCACCATTCTAGTGATGGTAGTCTTGATTATGAGTGGGAAATTCCCATGTCTAGTGAAGAACCGATTGATTCCTCAAAGATCCAAGATGAAGAGTATGCTGAAGAAGATTTTAAATCAGCCATTGATGAGGATTCAATGTTTGAATATGAGACTACCATATCATTTGATCTAAGTGATGAAGAAGATTCAATTTCCATGCAATTTGAAGAGCCAAGTGTCCTTTCTGAAGAGATAGTTGAAGAGCATGTTGATGGGAAGCTTGTTGAAGGATTTGGATCAGCCTCAAAGGTTGGCTTAACATTGGATTTCAGTGATGTTACTTCTTGTAGTCAAAGTGGCCATGTAGAGGACAACTTAAAAGTAGTTGATTTCAAGGATCATGCCTATAAAGATATGATAGAAAATTTATTGTGTGCAGCTGATTTGGATTTTAAGAATCAGTTGTTAGTCACCGAAGACAAGGTTGTGCAAGTTCTAACACATTTGGATAGCTCACATAAGTTTGTTGAAGATCACATTTGGAGAGCTCAAGTTGAAAGGAGACAAATGGGCATGGAAAAAGGAGCTTCACTTGAACATTGGTGTATAGTCAAGAAGGCATTGGAAACTTTGAAATCTGATTATTTGAACCTACTTTTTGATAGAGATCATGTCCTTGAGTCTGTCAGTTGAATATGTGATGCATTGAAGGGATGAGATGCTGAAATTGATAAGCTTTCATTTAAGCTTAAAACAACTATGGATTCTTTAGAGAGTACCCAAATGGCTCTCTTAGAAGCTGAAAGTCAGCTTATTGATGAACATCAATTCAAGGAGCAAGATAAAGTTGCAAAAGTTGATGATAACAAGATGATGATTGAAGAGCTTGATTTGTTCCAAGAAGATTTTGACTTAGGATAGTCTCCTAAGTATGATAATGCAGAGATGGAGCAAAATGGTAATCTATTTGAACATGAAGGTGAAAACAACTTCCAATCATTTGGTAATACTCTTTTTATGATGGAAGTTGAGTTAACTCATGATAATCTTCTTCTCATGTTGAAGGATGAGGACCAATCTAATGTGAATAGCATGGAGGAGGATAGTAACAAGATATGGGATACTGGTGAGGAACACTCATGTAATGTTACTTATCACAAAAACTTCTTCAACTGGAAGTTTTCATCAGTTGTTGAAGGTGAGCATAAGGTTAAGGTATGTGATGGGTCTAGTGCAAGGATGGCTTATTTTTATAATAGAGTTTATCTTCAAGGCTTTGTAACAATTTCATGCATGAATTTGAAGACAAATCTATGTCACAAAGCTGCTGTCCTTATTCATATCAGCCATAATAAGTTGACAATTGCATACATTTTTATGGATTGGAGAGAGATTTTGGTCATGACTTTGATATATTTTGACTGGAGATGGTCTAAATGTCTTGTTATTTTCAAAAGATTTCAATTTTGTTGTTGTTGTCCTATTTTTAGATTGTTGAAATCTAATTGTCAGGAGATTATTTTAGACTTATGCATCCATGAGATTGATCTTTTCATTGCTTTTAGCTCTTTGTGGGAAGATGACAGAAGTAATCAGCTAAAAGAAACAATTGTTACAATTATTAATGTTGTTTTGGAGAGTGAGAATCAACTGATTCATGGTTGTTCAGAAATGTTTTCAGCTTGTGATCAAACTGATTTATGTTCTTCTTCAGAGGAACATTTTAGATTTTGGTTCCCAGCAGTAGTTTCATGTTGGACAATTGTATTGATAATTGCTAACTCTTTCATCTTTGATCTATTGATGTCTAGGATCCAAAAAGATTTATGATTGGAAGAATGTTTCATAGTTATAATCAAAATTCCAACTATGCAGTTCACAATTATATCAGACTGGCACAGCAGAAGTAGTGTGAAGCATTCTTGAGATTGATTTCAAATCCAGGTATATTATTGCTAATCACGTTGGTATCTTTGTTGGATAGCATGAATTGCTTAAAGACAAGCAATCTTGAGCGGGGAGGACTGCAATGTTCCATTTTTGGCACATTGATTATTATGTGCATTTTGCTTGTTCATAGTCTTGTGAAGGCTATCCGGCATGTTAGAAGAACTCCAAAGTTCATGGAGTGGTTGTGGTTCTATCTACAGAGTAGTTGTGTGTGTCTCAAGTCTTCATTTCATCAGGAATTGGTCAAAGTTATTTATCAGTGCATTTCTAGTGCTTATTTTGGCTTGGGACTATTATTCTAATAATTAATTAATATTTCACTAAGGTTGCCTAAGGTTATATTTAATTATTGCAATTTAGTGTAATATTAATTATAAAAGTGGGTTTCCTTCTGGAAAATGGATTAATTCTCTTTGGCATTGAGCTCAGTGGATGTCCAAGGTGACAGTGATGCTTTCAAATATTGGATCAGGCTTCCGGTTTGCTCTCCAAGATTCTTGGAGGAGCTATCTATTTTTAGAAAGTCATCCAGAAGGCAACATTCATCTTCCCAAACATCATAGAGTATGTTGGTATGCTTAATTTTGCAGTTTGGTGATATTTGGGATTTTATGTAAAATTAATTGATTTAATGAGCTAAACAATTAATTATTGCACTTAAGTTAAAAAGGTTGAGAAATGTGCATCTAACACTTAAGTGGTATAGCTCATTGTAAAGGGGATGGAAAGCTTTAAATCATGGATGCATCATATTGGGGCCTTATGAATCAAATATTTCCTTTATTTTGATAAAAGGGGTCTTTGGAGCTAAAAGGAGCTTTTAATTGAAAAGGTGACTTTAAGTTGTGCACACATAATGAATTATTTTTATATTTTTGAGGAGAAATATGAAGAGGTAAAAGAAAATAATGTTCTATTTCCCTCAAAAAGCTATAAAAGGAAGAGAGGGGTTGATTGTTTGGACATGCTGATGATATGTATTGTTATGTTCCTAGAATGAACCTACGAGTTCTTCCATTTCTCTTGAGGATGAAAAACCCTCTTGTAGAATGCTCTTGAGGTCTTAAGGTTTGGTGTGATTTCATACAGGAATCACTATTGTGCTGAAGAAGAGATTGGAGAAAGCTTATCCAGAGTTTGCCATTGAGCTTTCATGGAGCTGATTAGAGTTTTGAATTATTTTGTTGTGTTTTGCATTGAAATCTAGTTGAAATGGTTGTAAATCAATTTTGATGTCATTGTGAGTAGTCTTGGTATTTCATTTTGTAATTTTTGTGAGTTTCCTGAATGTCTGTACATCCAAATGGCCATACAGGCAGTTTGAAACAAATCTGAAGATAAAATAAATGGAAGAGAGTTTGGTTTAGATCTTTTTGCAATGCTATTGTCTTACCTAAGCATCACTATTTATAGTGCATTTGAAGGATATAAGGCATTATCTGATTTTTAAAGATCAGTCATACCATTTCCAGGCTATATGGCACTTAGGGGAGACAATTTCTTTGTTCAAAGTTTAGACAGGTTTTTAGTGACATTTAATGCTCCAATATCCATTGTTTTGGGAGTCTTTCTAGTGGATATTATTGTATCTCTAAAGTGGGTAGAATAATCAATCTTTATAGTAGTTGTAGCAGTCATATATGAGTTGTACCAGCCTAAGTTTTGGGTCTTTTCATTGTTTTTTGTTATCTGTCAGTGCCATGATCAATGATCTCTGAATAAAGACTTGTTAGTGTCTCTGTAGTTGATAGAGAATCAAGTGTTATGTGCTAGAGTATGTTGGTCTCTCCATTTCAAGATAACAAACTATGCAGGGTAGTTTACTAAGTCAATCTCAGAGTTACAGCAGAGACATGATTATGAATATCAACCTAGAAATCAATGACTAGCATAACATACTTGGTGATTGTAGGGTTCTTGTATGAACATAATCACTAGAGAGTGATAACAGGCTTCAATAATCATCTTGTTCATCATTTACAGTTGATATTATTGTAATCTTTCTTCATTTTATCACACTAAAGACCCCTGGATGGTTTACCACCAGTGAGGATAACTAAATCTTTCTTTGTTTCTACCCAGTGCATAAGTGGAGTATTCCCACTAGATAAGTTGATGGCTTTGTAATCTTTCCTTCTTGTTCTTTACCCACTGAAAGTGGTGAATTCTCACATCTTGTGGATGCCCACCGCAGTGGATGAATTATATTTCCTTGTTGCATAAATACTTATTGTAAGCCAATCAATGTATGCTCTCACCTTGACCATCCTGGGATCTAGGTGATTAGAAAGTGTGAGGCATTTAGTTGGTTTTATGCAATTGGTGCTAACATTGTCATATCATTGTATGTAATTTTCAAAAAAATTGGGGTAGCATTTTACAGCAGCAATTATTATTCCGGAGCTTTTCCTTATCTCACATCCATTATCCTTAAACATCAGATTGTATCCTTTATCACACATCTATCCAACACTTAGAAGATTATGCTTTAAGATTTTGACATAAAGAACATCATCTGTATTATGCTTTCCATCAAAAGTAATTGACCCTTTTCCACAAATCTTATCAGCTGCATCATCAACAAATCTAACTAGTCCTCCTTTATACTTTTCCAATTTAACAAACTTACTCTTATCTCTTGTCATGTCATTTGAACATCCACTATCAATGATCCATTCATCCTTTTCTTTCTAGCATGAAATGAAGACATCACTTTCTCTTCTTCCAAACTTCCTTCCTTCACACAACTTGCAAGGTTAGTAGAAATAGGTCCTTTCAGGGCAATAAACAAGCATTCACTAGCATTACCATCCTCAAAATCAGATTCATCATCAATTACACCATCATTTTCTTCAACATAGTAACTTTTCCTAACCATCTTACCTTTACCTTCTTTGTTCTTGATCTTCAAAGCTCTATCAAGACATCTTGAAGCATAATGACCAATCTTACCACAACTGAAACATTTGAAAGGTAACTTACCTCTGAACTTTCTAGTTCTCTTTTTCATTCTTCTTACAAAGTTTGCCTCAATCTCATCAAATTCTTCCTCATCTGACTCCATGGCATACTTATCTTATTTAATAGTCCTTTCTGATTTGGCCTTATAAGCAATCTCAAATTTCACAAGACCATCAGTAGTACCAAATTCTCTCATTACAAAAGAAATCAGTTTACCAAGCAATTGATCTTTTGAGAGCTTGTCCATATCTTGCAATTCTTCAATGGTAGACACTTTATGTCTAAGATTTGGGAAGTGCTCTGAGTATCTTGTTTACAACTTCTTTGTCATCCATCTCTCCACCAAGACCTTTGATGCCATTGACAACTTCAATATTTTGCACTTGTTATGTTCTCATCTTCAGACATCTGCAGAGTTTCATATTTGCACTTCAAATTTTGCAACTTGGCTTTCTTAATAGATTCATCACCTTCATAGATATTCTTCAATTTATTCTAGATCTCATTTGTAATTTCTAGATCCAAAACTTTCACCAGTTCAGTGTTAGATAGAGCATTTAGTAGGGCATTTCTAGCTTTACCATTAGTCTCATAAGTCTTAATCTCAGCGGTAGTCTCTAGACCATTTTCAGGTATAGTGTATTCCTTTTGAACCATTCTCCAGACATCATAACCAAGATGAATAAGATAACTTTGCATTCTTACCTTCCATAAGACATAGTCAGTTCCATCAAACTAAGGAATGTCTTTCTAGTGCGCCATCCCAAATCTACCTTAAGCTGTTCGGCTTTCTTCCAAGGAACCCTCACTCTTATACCAATTGTTGGAATGCACAAGACAACTCAGAGGTGGGGTGAATTAGTTTTATCAAAGACTTTAAACCCTCACAAACATAATCACATCCACATAAGTTCACTTAAACCCTTATTTTGTTAAGAAGATTAAACATGAAAAATAGATAATAGAAACATAATCACATCAACACCATGCACAAGAAAACACTATATTTTTATATGGAAAATCTTAAAAGAGAAAAACCATGGTGAGGATTAGCTCACAATATAAAGTAGTATCAATACCGAATTACAAAGAGGCTCTCTACCAAAGGCTCATTGCCTTACAAAAGAAAGAAGGGCTCACTACTAGTGGACTCACTGTCCAAGTGAACTCACTGCTCACTAAAGAATAAAGAAGAAAAGAAGAGAATGCTCAATTCCATGAACTAATATGATAGTATCTAAAACATGCCTAAGTTCAGTTCCAATGAAGTGCAACAAACATCACCTTCACAGCCTCTCTAAAAATTGTAGATGACTTCTGCTCACTGCATTAGGTCTTCTACCACATGAAATTCCTTGCTGCCTCTGGTTAAAATTCACAACACAAACATCACCATCCTCATGCACACACACATACACATGAATCCTTTACACTTATTTATATCAACATCACCCTTGAAACATTTACCAAATTCGGAAACACACTCTACAATCTTTAAAACAATCTCCAAGGTTGATAAACATACAAAATTCAAATTAGGTCTAGACCTAAACATTACCACAGATAAAAGGAATGAAGGTGGAACACTTAATAGCTTATCTCAGACCTAAAAACATCTTCACATGCTTCAACATGCTTCCTCTATTCACAAAGCACATCCGCAATTAGTGTTAACACCTAAGTCAGCTAAACTTGTGTAAACACCAAGAACACTTAAGCACATGCTTCTAAGAACACAACCATAACTTACAGACCAAGAATAAGACTTTAACACAATCTAGACACATCCACAAACAACATGAAATTACTTGGGAGCCAAGAAATCTAGCTACAACAAATCTCACTTGAAGACAGTTCACAGACTGCTCACAACCAACATTGCCAAGCTCTGCTACTCAAGAAAACTACATTCTAGAGCATCAAATCACAAGTCCTTTGGATAGGACATAGATATGGACCTTATGTACACTCATCCAGAACCATAAGACCAAAAACCAAACTACAGAGAAATACAGAGAAAAATACTTTCTCTCAATCACACTGCAAACACTATTAGGCATAGTCTTCAAACTAGTGAACATAACTTTCAAACCACAACGTTCCAAGTACCAAATTCTAGATTTAACATCTTCAAATACTTCTATAAAACATATCCAAACCTCACACTCTGATCTTCAACATAGAAGAAATGTGGATCAAAAACTCAAATAGTATCCTGTAAGCCAGAATACTTCTCAACATTGTCTTCAGTATTTATCAAATTTTCTCAAAAGCACTTGGAAATCTAGTAACAAGAATAATATACTAACATCATTAGCACTTATGCAATTCATTTAGATCACCTTAGCATAATAACTCAATCAACCAACAATAGTAACATTAGAAGATACAGTTGACACCAATGGCAACACAAACATGTTGACATCAATGACAACACCGATTAGTACATACTTGCAATAGACTCCTGGTTTTAAAGGGATAGTGGGTGTGATGATGGAAATATCATACATATTTAATTCCTCATAGCTCCATGTTATTACATGTTGATAGTCCTTCAGTTCTTGAGCCTTGGCTCCAAAGCAGCCCAGGTCCAAAAGACAAAAGACTGATGATATAGCTCCTCTGGTGGAATATGAAATGATAGAGGAAGTGGGTGACATAGAGGAGGTTGCTAATATATTAAGGCATATGAAAGATAATGAGGAGGTTGATGAACCCCTTCCTGAATAGGCAACTGAGGCCCATAAGTTTGATGCTAGGATGGACATGCAGGTACATGGAGAGCAAGAATTGCATGAGGATGAAAGAATAATAGCTTCTCTCAAATTTATGGAATATGATGAATTCATTAATACTCCCAAGTTCAAAGATTTTTGGGTGAAAATGAAAATAAAGGAATTTGAGGAGAGAGTTGAAATAAACAAAATGAGAACTGAGGAATCCAAAAATGACCAGATTATAGCTGAAACTTTCAAGGAGTTGAGAATAAATGAAATAAATATTAGCCCACAAGAAGCTATGAAAATGGTAATGAAAAGAAACATGTCAATTATTCCTAGATGGAATTGAAGAATATGTTTTTACTTGATCAAGTGAGGAACCAAGAAGATTCAATGATGATTTTAGAATTTGACTCAGAGGAAGGTGTGAGTGGCACTGGCTACAACCCAAAGATTGAGTCCTTGGCCTTTTGGGACAAATAGAAAAATACATAAAAGCTAAGGTTGTTGGATGTAGTGTAAGAGATGAGGGGAACTGCCATGTAGAAGGCATTCAAGGATACATCTACATTGGAGGCTACCACCATGACAATGCACTCTTCTATGTTCACTCAATCTATAGTCAAGAATATGGAACTGAAATTGGTTGAGTATGAAAAACACAAATTGAAATGAATGAAGAGGTGAATAAATTGTTTTTGGAGAATGTAAAATTGAAACAATAATTAAAAAGTGTTGATACTTCTCAAAGAAAGGTCATTGTGGTTTACCAACCTACTACATCACATCAAGTTGGTACTGATACAATTCCCATAGATCAAGTGTATTCATTAAAGCAAGGCTTGGAGAAAGAAATTGAAGACTTGAAAAAACTTAATGATGCCACAAAAGAGGAAGTGAAAATTCAAATTTTTAGTATATTGGAAAAAGTCTTGGAACATAGAGTTAAATTGGTAATGGACAAAATGAAGGATGTGCATGAATGTTATGTTGCCTTATCCCAAGTAGTGGAACAAATGAAATCTCATGTTCCTATTTTAGATCCTTTGTTTAAGAAGTGGCAGCCTGTTCACCACACTCTGATAACACTGTGCAATGTTTTATGTAGAAGTCTTGATGCCCCTACAGCCTTGAAGCCTACTGAAAAATGCCAAAGATGGTCATTGATGGGTTTCAATATGTGTCTAAAGAAAGTTAGAAGTTCAAAGAAAAAATGGAATCTTTTTGTACACTTAAGCATCAATTTATTCCAGACATTCTAGGGGAGAATGATCAGCTTAAAAGTCTTGAAGATTGGAAAAGGGAATTTAATCAAATAGTTCCCCATGTGATCACTCACTTGTAGAAAGATCAGGAAATAAATTCTCATGGTTTCAATTTGATTTTGGATTGACTAATTGCATTAGACTCAGGGTATTCTAGGTTCATCATGGAAGTCAAAGGATTGCTAAACAAAAGGTGGAAAGATCATTTGGCAAATGTGCCATAAATTTAGGGATATAAGTGGTCAAGTGATTATACAATGTTTCAATGGGAATGGGAGTATTTGACTCCTCCAGATGACTAAGCTTGTCCAGAATATTGTGAAATGATTATCAGTGCTCAATGATTTCTAACATTGGATGTGCTCTAGTTCCATTTCTAGCTCTTTATTGTATTTTATTTTCATCAATTGTAACAATATTTGATCAAAGTCATTAAAGACAAATAAAAGGGTAATTAATGTATAATAATGTTGTTACACGAAAGGGTGGGTAGTTATAAAATGGTCTGAAGCTTATTGCTTCCTTCAACTATAAGAAGGAAACCAAGACCTCTTAAGAGCATGATCATAATCATAGGATAGGATAAAAATTAAGACAGTAGGGATTGCTATGGGAGAAATCTATTTATTGTAAAAACCTTTCTAAAGTAGAGTAATGGAAATATAGAATTAATTTGGTGGCCTAAATTTCTAGTTTCAATTGTTGTGTTGAAATTATTGATAAAATTTATCTGGTTGTCTCCAAATTGATTTGTTCCTTGTTATTTAAATCAATGTATCAAGCATATAACTAGTCTATCAAAGCACATTCATGTTTTGTGTGGTTTATCTAATTGGTTTCTTCGATTAAAAATTAAAATCCCTTGAGTAAATCATAGTAACTTGGAAGATTTCATTTGGATTAAAAAGAAATTGATAATTACATTTTTGTACATTTATGCAAGTCATAAACATCATAAGTGCCAAACAATTTGAGTTATAATCAGAAGGAGGACACATATCATTCAGTATTTTGACTCCATTGCCCTATGGAAGAAAGGCACCGGTCAATCTCTATCCCCAAAACAATTCACTATAAAATATTTGCAATACATTTTGGTTATTAGTTGTAGGAGTAGAAATAGAAGTTAGTTTTGTATTATAATATCTATTTTAGATCCCATGCCAATTTGAAATAGACTAAATGGATGATTTAATTGACAAAATTGTATGAATTTGATAATCTGCTTAATCAGTTAATCACAGATAATTAACACTTATTGGTAATAGAGGTACACCTTCCTAGGCATAGCAGAGCCTAAAGTGCAAGGAATTCCAACCGTCTTGGTTGATTCCATTCGTTGGTCATATCACTTGTTGAACCTGATCATAAAGCCTGGCATACTTTTAGGGTTTAGCAATCTGTTGATTTGGGAACCAACAGTGCCAATGCTTGTCTTTCAACATCAAGATACCTCAACTTAGCATCCTTTAATGGGGAACTCATAAAATCAATGGGCTTCTCCTCTTTGTTACCATTCTTTTGTGTCAACACTCGTACACATGCATGGTTTGATGTGAATGAGTAGATATAGAATGATTTAGTGTAGTTTAGACTGGTTAAGACTAGTGCATCTGTAATCAATTTCTTGAATTCCTTAGATTCTTTTTTGGCCTCAAGTTTTCATTCATTCTTGGAATCCCTTTTCAGCATCGCATTTAATGGATGCACAATTTCTACAAAACTTGTAATAAATTGTTGAACAAAGTTAATCTTTCCAAAATAAGATTTTAATTCCTTTTTAATCCCTAGAAGTTGGAGTTTCATGACTACATTGACCCTATCTGGATCAATAGTTATTTCATTCTCATAGATGATATGGCCAATTAACTTACCTTATGTGACCCCAAATATGCATTTCTTGGGATTCAAGGTAATACCATACTATTCACATCTCTAAAGTGCTCTTCATAAGCCAGCTATGTGATCTCCCCTAACCTTTGAGAATATGGTAAGGTCATCCATATAAATGATGATACACTTATTGACTAGTCCTCTAAAAGCAATGTCCATGGCATGCTTAAAGTTTCACCAGCATTGATAGGCCAAATAGCATACTTTTGTATGTGAAGATTCCCCACTTGGTGGTGAATGTTGTTTTAATTCAATCTTCTTTGACCACCATTACCTAGTTCTAACCAAAAAATCCATATAGAAAGGACATCATTTATGCTTCATTGACCACTTGTAGTACTTCATCTAGTGAAGGTAATGTTGGTTGTTTTAAATTCCCAACCTGATCTCAAAAGGGCAATCTAAAGAATAGCTAGTTCTAATGATTGATTTGCCTTGAAGGATTGGCCAACAAATAGGAAAAGTGGATTGAATCCTTTTCCTCTACACTTTAGATTGTACAAGACTTGGGCGGGTGTACCCTTTTAAAAACTAGTATTATTTAAGATCAGATACTATTTATCTCAAAATAGTGTTCCTAATAGATATGTCCTCTCTAAAATGCATAAAGAATTATTGATATGCTGAAATAATGGGCTAGATTCTCAGGCTTTAACACATCTCTCTTGCAGGAGAACATTGGAATAAAACTATACTCAAAACTTAAAACAAAAATGGAATTTTACTTTGATTTTCAATATGAATGAACAAGGAGCTATATCAAGAAAATAGTTCTAAGAGATCAGTGCCTATATCCTAGGCTACAGAGTCAAAATAAATATAAATGAAACCAAATACAATAGTATATTCCTAGCTCATGTAAATACTACACTAATGCATTACACTATCACACTTTAAATTGTTTCAAAACCAACTCTACTTAGGAATCCCTGCAAACATTCATTACATTCATTATTCCCTTAAAGAATTAAATTCACTCTTTGAGTAAAATCTATAGGAACATTCTTACACATGAAAGACTATGAAGGTGAATAAAATGATACTTGATTAGTTTCTATTCATAAATGAAATGATGAATACAATTGTAGGAGACAATATAGTCTTGGACTTTGATTATATATTCAAGCTTATGAACTGGCACTATTATACAAAATTTGCAAATACATCAAAATCTATTATCAAGTAACACCTAAAATAGGAAACAACCTACCCTACAACTATGTGTACTATGATACAAAAATTCTCCAAGATCCTTTATCTAAGGCTCTGAGTTCCCTTTTATAGAAACAAGGGAGAAAAACAAGATTTAGGCCTTAAGACAAGTGTCACATTTTCATTTGACAACTTACACCAACCAAGAAGT
Organism: Cunninghamia lanceolata; assembly: GCA_027924645.1. Lineage (NCBI taxonomy): Eukaryota > Viridiplantae > Streptophyta > Pinopsida > Cupressales > Cupressaceae > Cunninghamia > Cunninghamia lanceolata. Next base: position 1,509,493 of record BSBN01000165.1, on the reverse strand, counting down.
TGCTAAAATAACCATCTTTAACCCACTAGGCACACCACTACAACAAAGCATCTTTTCTAGTAGACATGAATAACCATCTTGGTCTTGTATGTTCTCCCACTCTCAGAGTGGAGGCAAGCCATTATGCTAACAGATGGTAGTTTACTAGATGCTCTTTCAACTCAGCCACCCTTCAGACCTAGATACTTGTTTATAAAACAAGTATCCTTTGCTTCACCTCTCCAACCACACATGAAGACATAAGAATAACTACAAGGAACAAATGAATAAGGAACCCCCAAAGACCAGGGTCCCCCTCATTATACCACACTCCAGGCACAAGATGTGACTCCTTATCTTTCGAGATGAGGTTTCCAACAACCTCAACTCTCAAGAAGCCTAAGGAAGCCACATATAGCTAACTTTGGCGGTGCCAAAATTCTATCTAGAGAGGAAGCATCAGCAGTCATATGTTTAAGTTTGACAAAAAACTAACCATTCTTGTCAACTTAATTTTGCCCTTCCATTTCCATTTGTTCCATCCTGGTGGACAACACTCCTTCTATTTCAGTTGTTGCTCTATTAAGACCCATCATCCTAAGGGAGGGGAAGAGGGATTAATAACATCTCTCTTCTCCCAACCCCAATCTGGAAACTTATAGTAACAGGAAGTTATTGAAGTCAACAAATAGGGAACCCAATCCCTCACCATGATAAAAACAAGGGGAAACCAAGGTATGGCAGGAGTTCAATTCTTTCCAATTAGCCCCCTGAGTTCTACCAGAACCACCCATCCCTTTGAAAAAACATCTCTAGCTCCTTAATTTTGTAGCAAAACAATAATAGCCAAGAAAAGATAGACGAACTTTCTAGGGAACCGAGTGGCAAAGATAGCATACTAAAAAGAGGAATACCCATTGTATCCACACAAAAAGAAAGATGCATGAAATAGAAACCTGGATAACTATATATAGCAGAATTGTAGAACATCCCATGCTTTGGATAGTCATACTCTGCCAATTTCTTAATTATTTTAGTTTAACTAGTACCACAACATATTAGTCTTAAATGGAAATATTTCAATATTTCACCCATGCTAACAAAAGGGGAAAAGGAGGTGACACTCTGTCATCACGTTGAACTCCTAGAACCTAGAGCACCTACATATGTCAATGTCCATAATGAGGACATCAAATTAGGTTCCTTAGTCACATCATTTCATCCATTTTAAATAGCACACCCCCACAAATTCTGTCATGATGTCAAGTGAAAAATCCCATCAGGCCTACATACAAATCCCAAAGGGTTGATCTTGTATCCTATAAATCTCCATTCAAGCTTATCACATTGTATAATGGTGGCAAGGAAAGCTGAGCACACACTCGAAAAAACCATCATTGCACTAGTTCATTGTTTATTACACACCACCACACCGTTTCTTTATTTTGAAAGTGGATCGTTGATTACAAAAATAGATCATTTGAATCAATAGTATATATAGGTTCAACTAGATGAAAATCCTTGTCATTCATAGAAAAGGAGGCATGTATCAATTAAAACAAGCCACCTAGACTGCCACCTTAGCCACATTGTTGAGAAGAAAAGTCAACACAACCCACATGGTGGGTTTTTGCGCTTCCGCAATAGTAAGATTAAGCTACAAATAGAGATCCATGGAATGGTAGAAACCCCCTATATTGTGCTACGTGGCACAAAAAAAAATCCTTCCACGTATCATGGTATTCGATGCATGCCACCTATCTTCTTGAGAAAAGATGCATAGCATTCTCCCATGGTTCCATGGGTACCTTATGTGCCTACCACTCAAGATTAGTGGAATGGAAGAACACACAAGACCCTACCATGTAAGCACATTAGGGCCCCACCCTTTACATCTAGCAAGGCCTAACAAAAGAGCCCGCCACTTGTCATCCTTCCACCATTCCATCGTTGTCTTTTTTCTCAATATTATAATCACTACAGAATGATAGAAACTAGTTAAAACATGCCACCTATTGAATGATTCCTCAGGTACATGCACCCTTTAAAAACAACATTGTTCCACTAGGTCAAAGGTGGATCAGGAATAGTGTAAGGAAAGCAGAGGTGTGGAATATAGATTCCCTAATGTTAATTCTAAGGGGATAATGCAGATAGGTAACTTGCAATGTTAAACACCACAGATGAATACACCAGATAAACTAAATGCACATTCAAGATAACACAGAATGAACAAACAAGATATAGAGAATGACACCAGAATTATGTGGGAAAACCTTTTCAGGTAAAAAACCCACCACCACAATAGAAGCTATCTTTATTACAGTAAATTGACAGATTACAATAAAGATTTCTAGATCTTTTTGCTCAGGTTACAATTCTCTACAATTATACTAAACAATTTATTTCCTCTGTATATTTATAGAAAAATAAACTGTATAATTGAATCTCTTCCTCCTATTTTGACAAGCTCACCAAATTTGTATATAAAATACAGTTTTCAAGAGCAAGAAACTTTTTTCACTTCTACCCTAACTACACATTTCAACTGACTCAGCACCGCTGTCCCAACCATCATGTAACTACTATTCAATAGTCGTAACTGTTCACATTCGCATGAGATATATAGTCCCACATGCACTAGGTCGTGAATACTATTCCAGTTTATAACCACAAATGATCAATATGACTATCATCGGCAATTTTGTTGCCAACGATGACAGTCAAAGACTCATCAGGATAACCTTCATCATTGGTGAACTGTTCAACACTTACTCTGATGGATCGTTGTCCCTCCGACGCCAACACAATGCCTTCATCAGAGTAACCTCTGTCCATCGGCCCGAAGACTTTAAGCTACACTGATAAAAGTTCTTACACTGATAGACACATGTCATTGGTGAAACATCGCACATCGGACAATAATTTCAAACTCATGCTGATAGCGGTTCTCACATCGATGTCAAACACCATCGGGATGATGGGTAGCATTGGAGGGACTTCAGAATGCTAAGCTGACAATAGTTCTCACATCGATATATCCATATCGGTGAAACCTTGCATATCACCCAATGCCTTCTCACTCCCGCCAATAGTGTTCTGTCAACTCGATGAAGAACATTTGAATATATATGAGGTTCCAAACAATAATATGAGACATTAATCTCTTCAAATAGGACCTAGGCATATAATGAATAAATTCTTGGGCGTGGGCAATAAGCAATGATGCAAAGGAAAGGGTTAGTAAAAGAACAATGCCCTAGACACCAAGTTGTGACTTAAAGAACTAGCAAGGGTAACAAGAAATCAACTATAAAATAGAACAAAGGTATTTCAATGCTTGTATAAACCCTTAGCATTTATGGTTATAGACCCAAAGATAAGATTTCTCAACACTTTCAACACTAAACCCTAGTAAAGGACTATCATATTGATGCATAAAATAGGGCAAAAGTAGGAGCCAACTGTATACGCCTAAAAATGACACAAATCATCCTAAATAAATATTCTAAATATTTATTCCCTTCTTCTATTAATTAAATAAATATTCTAAATTTATTTAATCGATTCACTGTTCCATAATTAAATAAATTCTATTTATTTAATTAAAATCCTTACATTCGTCCTTCACAATTAAATAATTATAAATTATTTAATTAAGCCTAATTCCTCTACCCTAAAGTTCTAAATTCAAAATTCCATGTCACCTCTACACCTCACCTTTTTCCACCTCACCTTGTCCACCTCACCAGGTTGCACATGTAATTAAATATATTTAATATTTAATTATCTTATTTTCCCTCACCCACATGGCCTATTTCTTCTCCAATCAGAGGTCAGTTAACCAATCAATCAAATCTGTTAACTAACCTGTCAGTTGAGTCAAATCCTCAATCAATCCAGTCAGTTCCACAATCCACTCTTCTAACTGATCAATCAATTCTGTTAACAGACCAGTCAATGGAGTTAACTCTCCAATCAGTTTTGTCACATCCCACCTTTCATGATGGAGCTGGGACACTTGTCACATTTCCACTGGTTGCACATTCCTCAACCATCCTCAACCATTGATTCCTATTCCTCCGGGTCTATAAATGAAGCTTCATCCCTTCATTCTAATCATCCAGGCTTTTGACATCGTTACTCTGCAGAAATATCACCAGCGCGCCTTTGGCACCCATTTGTCATCCACAAGCTTGAGATCACCATTGTTGCATTGGAGCTCACCTTCATTGCATATCACACCATAGCCGTTCACCATCGACTTCCTCCAACAGCTTTTAAAAGATTGCACTGTCTGAGGGCTCATCTCATCTGCGAAAGGACGATTCGTGATAGGCGAACAACAGAAGTTTCGAAACGGAAGAGGTTTACTGTGTTTGTTCATTGCTTTGTTTATTTAATCTTCTTTGTTTCTCCATTCTGTTGATGTTTGGGTCATCTGTTATTCATTTGATTGATGCACTATTTTACCCTCACATTTTTGGCGCCCACCGTGGGGCCGTTGCCCCTTTATTTTACCGTTTTTGAGCTTTTTTGAAAGCAGGTTCCGTACAGACCCCGCAGAGTCACGCACAGGTTCTTTCGGCGCATTTGTTCATTTTTACGGCGCTTTTGAAGACTGTTACGGTGCTTTTGTAAAACTGCGCATTTGTTGACTGTAACGGCGCTTTTATTTACTGTTGCTGCGCTTTTGTTTAAACTGCGCATTCGTTGATTTTTGCTGCGCTTTCATATAATATTGCTGCGCATACGTTAAAATGGTGCATTCGTTGTCTGTTACGGCGCTTATGATAACTGTTACTGCGCATACGTTAAAACCGCGCATCTGCTCATTTTAACGGCGCATATGTCCATTTTTACGGCGCATTCGTTAATGTTGCGCTTCTGTTGATTACTTCTGCGCATCTGATCACTGAAGCTGCGCATTTGTAACTGGCTCAGGTTTTGGTACTTTTCTAGAGTATTTTGCTAACGCTAACCCTTTTGCAGGTGTTTGCTGGAGCGGTTTTGCAGGTTAGGCTCGGGTTCAGTTACATGTAGTTGCATCTAACTAGCTCACCTTTCATTTCTTTTGGGAAAGAGTAAAATGGCTGTTCATTACAAATCTTCATCTAGTCTTAATTAGGGAGGAAGTAAACTTGTTTATTTCATGCTTGCATTGCAAACAAACTTCCAAGTTATTGCTATCTAAGACTTAAAATTGAACTCACAACTGCATTCTGGAGTTAAAATGAACCATTGCTATATCGTGAGACCTGAATTTCAAAGTTAACAATCTCGCGCAACGTGGATTTAAAATTGAACTCACAACTGCATTCTGAAGTTAAAATGAACCATTGCTATATCGTGAGACCTGAATTTCAAAGTTAACAATCTCGCGCAACGTGGATTTAAAATTGAACTCACAACTGCCTTCTGGGACTTAAAAGTGAACCACTGCAATATTGTTGAAATCACTTCAAAGTTTTGTTTGACTAGCTTAGCCCATTTAGTTTTTATCTTTTTAACTAGGGTGGATTAAATCAGTGTATTCTGTGTTTGCGAATGACAATAGGCTTATGCTCTCCCCTCTTCTGGGTGATCAGAATGCCACACTTGTCATTCTACTTGTCTAACCTTTAGGAGGGGCCTGCCCTTGGATGCACGCTTGTCCAAGCGGGAACGACCCTGAGTGGTAACAGGCTAACGCCAAGCCCTACCGAGCCACTTAAAATAAATTGTGCTTGAGGTGAAAACCTCCTGCAACGAGTGCTGTTATGTTACACCGACGGCCAACCTCCCCCAAAACCCTCTCAGGCGCAACCCTGTGAGGCTGGGAGACTCCATAACGGAGAGTAGCGCCGCCGCACGTGTAACCACTTGAACGGTTGCCCGAATTACAAACCTCTTGTTTTAGTGGCCCAAATCCCTTATAATCCATTTCTCGCCTAGGATTTTGTACTTGCTTTTGTCCAAAATAGAGTCGAAAAACTACAAAAACAATGAAAAACTACAAAACATTCTTTGTGCTTGCAGTGTTTTCTTGCTAAATTAATTCATAAAATCATATCAGGAAGACTCATTCCAGCCAAAAATTACCCAAAAACAGAGAAAAATCCCAAAAAATTTGCCCAAAAATACCAGAACTGCGCATATATCCACTTCTAGGGCGCATATACAGCGACTTGCTGCTCTTTTGTACCGACTTGCAGCGCTTTTGTACCCTTTGCTGCGCATATACTCTGTTCTGCTATGCTTTTACAGCGACTTGCTGCGCATATACGCCGACCTGCTGCGCATATACTTTTCTGTTGCGCATTTGCGCACTGTTACTGCACATACATACCTCACCAGAGCGGCGCATTTACAATGACTTACTGCGCATTTGTCTATTCTTGCTGCGCATCTATTCCTGCGCATGCGTGACAGTGAGCATAAGCCCTATTTTTGAGAAATTTTCGTCAGCTGTTCGGAGTACCCATTTCAGCCTAGTTTCATTTTTCAAGGTTAGAATCAACCTTGCAGTCAGTTTTCATCCATTTCACCCATTTCTCCCTCTGTCGACAGTCGTCCCAGTCACCTCCTGTCCTAGTCACTCTTACCCCAACGTCATTCTGTCCCATACCGATTCGACATAGGTCCTTCTTTAGTGAATTCACGTAAGCCTAGTAGGTCACAGTACCTCTTGCTAGTAGTCTTGTTGAACGACTAAGCCCTACACAGTGAGACTGGTATCGACTACCCTTGCTAGTGGCTAGAGTCTTGTGTCAACCGTCTTACCTGAAGTCATTGAGCGAGAGAACCCTTTGTCCAAATCTTGTCCTAGGTATCCCATTCACTACAGTCTTAGTCAGCACCTTGCCAAAATTCTCCATCCTAGTCCATTTCATCCCACCCCACCTTGCATGGTTCTTACTCGATCCCAGTACAACAAGCTAACTGAAATGGCCGACTCTTTCGAGCACATCGCCCCACCACACGATGATGATGAAGAAATTTCTCGTGAAGAATTAGTGGCACACATGCAAGATAGCAAATTCCAACGCCTAGTGGAGAGAGTACTCCTTGAGGATCCCACCAAATATTTCCATCATCTTGCTAATCTCGGACTCAAACTCCCTGCAGACTTTGACATTAGCTCCATCATGGAAAATACAGACAATGAACGTGAGAGGGACACAAATGCCACAGTCCCAAATGCACATGAGAAAGGCACAAATGACACGGTCCCCCAAGCTAATGAAAGAGGAAAACAACACATAGATCAAAATGCTCCTATACTGGATGTGAGACAACAAATTGAGAGTCTAAAGCTAGAAATCTCCAACCTTAAGATCGGCACCAGCTCCAAGAACTACTCCTTGGAGGATATAGCACCGTACCCCTTTGACAGAAATTTGGTCATGAAACCATTCCCCTTTCAGTTCGGAATCCCGAAATTCGACAAATACAAAGGGAAGGGGGACCCTAGAGATCATATCAGGGAATTCACTGCAGCACGTTTAGAAGTAGCTCACAACGAGACCTACTTAATGAGACTATTCCCAAGATCTTTAGGAGGTCAAGCTATGGAGTGGTTCTCGCGTCTTCCACCAGGAATCAAAACTTTTGATGAGCTTGTCAATAAATTCATAACGCACTTCTCTTACAACATAGAACACGAAGTATCTATGCTAGACCTATGCAATACCAAACAAAAGGGTGGTGAGTCTTTCGCAACCTTCTTACAACGATGGAGACAGCTAGCTAGCAAGTGTTCTTACGACATGCCTGAGAAACAACTATTGGAAATGTTTGTCCACAATTTGAATCCCGACCTTAGCTATCAGATTCAGATACAATGCCCTACCTCATTCACCAAAGTCATCGAAATGGGGCTATTCATTGAGAAAGCTATGATCGCTAAAGGGACTCTCAAGCTCTACAAGGACACACCTCCTTCCAATTACACAACTGACAAGTCAAAGTTTTGGACCAAGAACAAGAATGTGGTCAACGATGGAGTAGTGGATGCCAAGGCGGCAGCCCCTAAACAACAACCCATCTTCACTCTTAAGGAAGAAGCAAATCACGGTGCACTCAACAAGCCATCCCCTCAGGAATCTAGACCTTGGTTCAATTCAAATCCAAGGAGAAAATTCATGCCGTTAGGAGAATCTCAAGAGTCCGCTCTCAGGAAATTGTTGGCTAACAATGAAATTTCTCTACCGCCAACAAGTGACTATGAGCCCATAGTCAAACCTCCCTATTGGAAGGACACAGACTATTGCGAGTATCACCGAGGAAGGGGGCACACAACCAATAATTGCATCCGTCTTAAGAACGTCATACAGGATATACTGGATCAGAATCAGGGAGGAACACAACAGCATACCTCCAATGAATCTCATGTGGCCTACCGGGACCCTCTCCTAAACCACAACCGGCCGTATAACAACAATCACAACAACGGTCACAATAACAACAATGGTCACACTGGCAACAATCCCAATGGTCATAACAATAATGACAACAATCGCAACAGGCCGAACCAGAACAGTGGGTCGAGTAATGCTAACTATGCAAGCGTTCCCTTTGAGTACACCATTAACTGCATTTCTGAGCACATTCCGCAAGTCAACGTCATATCCCCCAACCAACAACCAGGACCTAACGGAACTGGTTGTAGTATACTTACCCGCAGTGGTAGAGTCACTATCAACAACACTCCTCCCAGGTCGTCGCCATCTTCGTCCAACCCCCGCCCATATAATGTTATCGACCAATTGCAAAAGACTCCGGCTCATATCTCTATATTGGAGCTCCTGCGTCTATCTCCTTCTCATAAGGAGATTCTGGAGAAAGCCTTAGTGGAGACTACTGTCCCCACTAACCTCGCCCAAGAAAAGTTTCAAACCATGGTGGGTAACTTGACATCCTCCCCTTCCATATCATTCACGGAACAAGATGACCTTTCCATGTCCCAACCCCACAACACTCCTCTGCACATTGTCGCATTCGTGCACAGGCACCGCATCAAGAGGGTCCTCATTGATGGGGGTGCCAGGTTGAATATTTGCACTTTGAAGCTAGTCCTTGCATTGGGGTTCTCTGAACAGGCAGTGGACCCGCGGAGAAAGATTACCATAAAGGCCTATGACGAGGAGGAACGCACCACAAAGGGCACGGTTGTCCTACCCATTCAAGTGGGACCGGTAATTAAAGATGTGGTGTGCCAAGTCCTTGATCGGGAGCTTGCTTACAATATTCTACTAGGGAGACCATGGATCCATGCCATGAAAGCTGTCCCCTCCACCTACCATCAGTGCATAAAGTTCCCACACGATGGCAAGCAGGTCACCATACACGGCGACCCCGATCCCTACCAGCATTGCAACTCATTCCAGGCCAAACCGGAATGTGTCATTCCCAACAACCGAGCCCATATCTCCCCCACTCCGCCAGAAGACCATACTGCTGAAGCTTCCTCTTCACAGCCCAAACCAATGAAAATCACCATAAAAGAAAATGGCGTGGGGGAATACCAGATTGAGCATAGCCTCAACCTTGCAACAATGCCCTTGTCTCCTCGCTCCTTTGGCCAGCCCAAACATCAACCCAGGCATTTTCCAAAGCCCTCTGCTCCTCCTACAACTCCCACAAACCCCTTTGTAAAATGGGGGACCTTATCCGATGAATCAGAGGAGCGAGATCTCTTACAATGGCTCTATGCCGAAGAAGAAAACACATCCCAAGATCCACCCAAACTCCCTACAGAGCTCTATGGGCGAGGTGAAACCATCTTGCATAGGATGGGATATGAAGGACAAGGCCCCATCGGCCTCAGAAAAGAGGGGATCATCGAACCTATACAACCCTCTTCCTCCTCTTCGGCTAGAAACACGACTGGCCTAGGCTACAAGGGTAAAGGTAAAGCCAAAGAAAATGCCTGCCTAGTGGAGACAATTCAAACGCTCCAAGTGGATAGTGACGCAGATTCAGATGATTCCAATCAGTATGAATGGGAGGAGCTGACAGAACACTCCTACGATGACAAGGAGATTGACACCATCCAAACCCTTAGCCCGTATCATGAGAGACAAACGCAACGGGACAGACCACTGGAGTCTGATTTGCCCCTCCCTGAAGTTATGGCTCTCGAGGAAAGTATAGATTCCATGGCGATAAACAACCTGGAAGAAAGTACCACCCAGAACACTACCCCCACCTGTGCTCCCAATATTTCCATCCACACTATCAACGAATCAGGTCTTTCATCCGACTCCCTTCCCCTCTTACACCCTGAACTTATCGACTGGGCCCTGAAAGGGACCCCTCAATTAGATATGTTCCAGAATGATGATGCCTACATTGACTATATGGAACTTCGAGATCACTTACCAAAAGGAGATCATAAAGCCGGCTTCGCTATCGAACTCAATACCGTAGCTTACTTTGGGGAGGGTGCCAAGCCTTCTAGTCGCAAAAATGTAAAGATCAAAAAGGGATCTGACGGTGAAAACCGCCATGCGGCAATGTCAGATCATAAAAAAGTAAAAAGAAAGGACGTATCTGAAGGTGAAAACCCAACTGTGGCACCTGACGATGGATTGCTTGACACCCTCCCAAGTGATATGTATCAAGAAAGGTCACAGATCGTGGTAGAGCCAACAGAGCCAGTAAACATTGGAACCGAAGAGCAGCCTCAGATAATCCACTTTGCAAAATCTCTCACGCCGCCTGAGAAAACCAAGTTTGTGCCATTCTTTAAAAAGAAGAGAGGCAGCTTTGCTTGGTCATATGCCGACATGCCAGGCTTGGACCCAAACCTGATTCTACATCACTTGCCATTGGATCCAGGGGTGAAGCCCGTAAAGCAAAAACTGAGAAAAATGCATCCCCATATTGCCCTCCTGGTCAAGGAAGAACTCAAGAAATTGTTAGACGTGGGGTTCATCAGGGCCATTGATTACCCCGAATGGATATCAAACATCGTACCAGTGTCCAAACAAGACGGCAGGGTTCGACTATGCAACGATTTTAGAGACTTAAACAAAGCATGCCGCAAGGATGACTTTCCCTTGCCCAACATCGATATCATAGTCGACCTCACGGCGGGACATACAATGTTGTCACTTATGGATGGATTCTCAGGGTACAACCAGATCAAAATAGCACCAGAGGATCAGCACAAAACCGCTTTCACTTGTCCATGGGGTACCTTTTGCTGGAATGTCATGCCGTTTGGGCTGAAAAATGCAGGTGCTACATACCAGCGGGCCATGACAACTATATTCCACGACATGATGCATGTGACCATGGAAGATTATGTTGACGACATCTTGGCAAAATCACTCACCAGGGACTCACACCTGGACACATTAGAGAAAGTCTTCCAACGGCTGGACCAATTCCAAGTAAAGTTGAACCTGAAGAAATGTGTGTTTGGGGTCACATCAGGCAAACTGCTAGGCTTCATCGTGTCAGCAAACGGCATAGAGGTAGACCCGACCAAGGTCAAGGCAATCATGGACATGCCTCCACCCAAAACTCTAACACAGTTGAGATCCTTACAGGGCAAACTACAGGCCATCCGTAGGTTCATCTCACAGTTGGCCGACAAGTGCCATCCTTTCAGCCACCTTCTACATAAGAACGTTCCATTTAAATGGGATGAGCAGTGCGAAGAGGCATTCCACAAGCTCAAGGAGTACCTCACGAATCCTCCTATACTCATGCCTCCGATCCAAGGAAAATCTTTGATCCTCTACATATCCGCTACACCTACTGCTCTTGGGGCTCTCCTAGCGCAGCAAGACTATGAGAACAAGGAAAGAGCTGTGTACTATATCAGTCGAAGCCTAGTGGGCTACGAGTTGCAGTACTCACAGGTGGAACGTTCATGCCTTGCGGTGGTTTTTGCCTCACAAAAACTCTGACACTACATGTTGGCACATCCTGTCAAACTCATTGCCAAGATCGACCCACTAAAATATCTTCTCAGCAAAGCGGCTCTCACAGGTCAACTAGCCAAATGGGTTATGCTTCTTAGCGAATATGATATAGAGTATGTGGACAGAAAAGCCGTCAAGGGGCAAATCATCGCGGACCAACTAGCTGAGGCACCATTACAGGACACTTCACCAATGCAGTTTGAGTTCCTCGATGAATCTCTATTCACTCTGTCCACATCTCCTTGGAAACTCTACTTCGACGGGTCTTACACCAACCATGGATCAGGGGCAGGTATCTTGTTTATCACTGCCCAAGGCGACACAATTCCAAAGTCTTACAGGTTGTTATTCCCATGCACTAACAATATAGCAGAGTATGAGGCTTTGGTAATTGGTCTCAAGATGGCCATGGAGTGGAAAATTCAAGCACTATGTGTCTATGGTGATTCGCAGCTTGTCATAAACCAGGTCAACGATGAGTATCAGACCAAAGATGAGAAGCTCATCCCATACAAACGAATGGTCGACGATCTCAAAGAACATTTTGGGACCATCTCGTTTGAGCAAATACCCAGGATCGAGAACAAAGCAGCCGACGCAATGGCGACCATAGCCTCTCTTCTTGAGATACCTGAACATGAGTCACGGTATGAGTTCCTAGTAGAAACAATTCGACAGCCGGCTTATGATCTCCTTGAAACCCATTCCATCTGCCACCTAGTGGGATCTGATTCACCTTGGTACGGTAAGACCTACACTTACCTCAAGGACAATATCCTTCCTTTGGACCTCTCTTCCAACCAAAAATGAACCTTCATCCGACAAGCCTCCCGTTACACCATTATCGCCAATACCCTTTACCGACGTGGTCTGGATGGTACTTTACTCCGTTGTCTAGAACAGGAAGAATCTATTACTGCCTTGCGAGACGTGCACGAAGGGATCTGCGGAACACACTCCAGCGGTCCTTCCTTAGCTAAGAAACTCATGCGTTTGGGTTATTACTGGCCCAATATGGAAATGGATTCATATCAGTTCGTCAAAAAGTGCAGACAATGCCAGATACATGGGAACCTGATTCATGCACCTGCTCAGGAGTTGAGACCTCTAACGACACCCTGGCCCTTTTGCCAGTGGGGACTAGACCTCGTAGGAAAGATTCATCCGCCTTCTTCCAACGGCCATAAATTCATCATAACCGCTACTGAATACTTCACAAAGTGGATTGAAGCCGTTCCCTTATCAACCGTCACAGGAAAGCAAATTTCCTCTTTCATTCTGAATTACATTATCTGCCGATATGGCATCCCTTCATCCATCATAACGGATAACGGGAGACCTTTCAAAAATCAAGATGTCCAGGAACTTTGTGAACGGTTCAAGATCCAACATCGCTTCTCCACCCCATATTACCCCCAAGGTAACGGCCAAGCTGAGGCATCCAACAAAACCATTCTGAAACTCCTAAAGAAGACTGTCAATGAAGCCGGTCGCGATTGGCACGTCTAGCTCAATCCCGCTCTGTGGGCCTATCGAACCAGCGTACGCACTCCCACAGGTGCTACACCTTACGCCCTCGTCTATGGTTCCGAAGCCATCCTTCCCATTGAGGTCAAACTCCCATCCCTTCGGGTGTCGTTGAAAGGTCTCATATCAGACGAAGAGTACAGAGTCACCAGACTGCAAGAGCTAGAACTGCTAGAGGAACGGCGCCAGAAAGCTTTTGACCATCTCAAAGCCTATCAACAGATGATGTCAAGAAGCTACAACCACAAGGTTAGACCGAGATGCTTCAAAGTTGGGGACCTAGTTCTAAAAGAGAACCCTCGCAACCAGCAGGACAGAGAAAAGAAAGGTAAGTTTGAGCCTAACTGGCTGGGACCCTATGTAATTGTAGCAGCTTATGGATCGGGGGCATATCAGTTGGCCACATCGAAAGGTGAGTTGTTTGATGATCCAATCAACAGCATGCACCTTCACAGGTTCTATACCTAAGAGAACCCCAATGCAAGGGGGCACAATAAAAAAAAAAAAAAAATCAAAAAGCTACAAAGAAAAAAAATTGAAAAAAAAAATATAGAAAGCATGCAAAAAAATCGTCCTTTGGTAAAAACCTGGCAAACAGGCGCCTTGGATAGGTATCATGGGGAAAACCTGGCAATCAGGCGTCATGTTACTTTCTAGCTTCTCGTGCAAATAAAAGCAAGTGATGAAAACCTGGTAAACAGGCGTTACTTGTGACAAACCGCATTCTCCATCTTTGGGAACCCAATCACCTTGAGCCCTTTCTCTCTCTATTTTCCCCATTCGACCCATATCCATCCCACAGTAAACACTTGACAGTTACCTATCATGGCTTGATACTCAGCTTGTGGCCTTGTCAACCAAGGTTTTGTCCCATGTCATCTCCTCGAAGTGAGCCTAGTGTAGTGTATCTCGTCAGTATCTGTGGTCCGAACCCGTGAACTACGTTGCCTCTGCGCCGTCACGTAGGCAAGGCCATTATTCTAATGCGCCCCCGAGGCTTCCATCTCTCCCAAAGTCCCATTTGTCTCCCCTCTTGTCTTCATTCTTGTCGTCTTTCTTCTAGTCCATCCATGGTCCATTAGGGTTTACCCCGAACTACGTTGCCTCTGCGTCGTCACGTAGGCAAGGCCATTTAGCAATGAGCCCCCGAGGCACTAGGTCAGTCCCTTAGGGTCCGTCTTCTCAATAAGGATAGTGCAAATCTTCCCACCAAGCAAACACCCGCGCTTCAAGCAGAAACCTTGACTATGACCATCTTAACCTATCCAATGCAAAGCAAATACCCAAGGTCTTCTAAATGATTTTATGCAAATTAAGGCAAGAAATAAACACATATCAATGCAAATATGCTTTGTAGACCAGAAACAGGGTTAAATTACAGAGTCTTGATTTTTGCTATCATACCTTCCTATGCAACTCAAGGATGCCAAAAGCTAGAGATGCTATGATGGGGGCATGATTACTTTCTTTGTTTGCTATTTGGGGATTAAACTTTAGTAATGTGAAGCCTTGTCTTAGGACGTGATCGGCAAAAGATCACCGATTACATCAAAGGTCTAACATGAACGGGGGCAATCCTTGCTTGTTGAAACGCAAGAGGTACTCAGGTCATCTAGATTCAATTTTGACTAGATGCTTGTCTTAACTTGCTAAATCACAATCCATGTAAGCGATACTCAGGTCATCTCGGTTCAATTATACCTCGATGCTTGTATTCACTTACAACATTTCAGAAAAATACCAAAAACAAAATGCCCAATGATGAAATAAAGCAATCTAAAAGCAAAGCATCCGTCCTATATCTGTACACCCATCCATACAATCCTCACTATTCAAACTATGCAGAGTAACGATATCAAGAAAAATTCCTAAGTCATTCTTTCGCAACCATCCCTCTATCCATCATGTCATTCTTCTGTCGATAGCGTACATTTGGACATCACAAAAACAAGGCATATAGGAGCATATCATATCATTCATAGAAACTAGTCATGCACATGATTAGGTTAGTATAGTACATCATCCAATGCATTAGGTCACCAATACATTTGCAAAAGCCCAGAAAATCAAACAACATAGCTAAGTGCATCACATATATAGTTACATCACCCCATAGTACTCATGTTACAAATGCATACATTCAAAGCATCACATCATATAAATATCCAATAGCATCTCACATATCTATACAACATCGTAACATAGAAATCATGTTCCATACACACATCTGCATTAGCCCATTTACACAACACATATACAGCATCATAACATAGAAATCATGTTTCATATGCATACATTTGCATCATCACAAGAACATCATATTAACTTTGCATTCATTTGTCACATTAAATCATATAGACATCATATAGCAGCATATCAAAGTATTTCTCATATAACATCATATAAACCATCTAACTATGCAATAGAACCACATCATGCAATAGAAGTAATCATCTCATAAACGCATGCAATAGATACACAAAGCTGCATCATCATCCATACTATCATATACAAGGATGTCCAAATGTACAATATCACCATCTCTCTCAAAATCAAAGTGTCATATACAATATACGTCTAAATAGACGGTGATACATGTCCCAAAATGTACAAAATCTAGTCTCTGACTACCCCTGCGGCTGTGAGCCACCACTGCCGGCTCCTGACTGCTGAGGTCCCATGACAGATGCCCCTGACTGAGATGGACCTGCTCTGTGGGCCACCCCAGACTGAGTCCTGAAACTCCTTGCCCTCTGGCTCGCCGACACGGCACCATGGTACAAGCCTCGGTAGTACTGTACCTGCTGCTGTGCTCTGGCTAAGTCTGTCTGTGCCTGTGCCAACTGTGTCTGCAACTGGCCTACCTGTGCCTGTGCCTGCTGCACCTGCCCAACCAAAAATGTACTCGCTGCATCTGTGCCCATGGCAGCTACTGTTGTGTCCCTCTCTACTCGGATCAGACGTACCTGGGCATCTGCCATGTCTCGCTTGCGAGTCAAGCCAGCGATCACTGCTGCATCTGTATCTCGCATCCTCTCCACTCTCCTCAGCTGTGCCTGCAGCTCCCGCACCTGTCCTCTCAGGCTGGCTATGGTCCTGTCGTGTGCCTCACCCTGCACTGGCCCCTGTGCTGCCCCTGCCTGTCCTAGCCCCTACTGCTGGGGCACCTGCTGCTGTGGCACCTGCTGCTGTGGTACCTGCTGGGGTGGTGGCATCTGTGCCTGCTGCTGTCCCTCCCCCTGTCCTGGCACTGCCTGCCCAGCCCGGTCTATCCTCCTCCGCTGCCTCGGCCTCTCTGCAGCTCGGCCACCGCGCCCTCGTCCTCCTCTAGCGGCCCTCCGCCCTGGGCCAGCCTCTCCCTCCTCCTCTGAGTCCGCCTCGTCAATGCGAGGCACCAGCATACCAGGTCCTGAATATCTCGGAAATGGATGTGCAGTAATCCAGTCCTCATACTCCTGTGTAACCCCAGCATCTGCAATCTCTCGCCTCATATCCCAGGCCACATAAGGCAACTGCTGGAACTCTGCCAGAGCCTCCTCGTAAGAAGCCATCGGCCCCCATCGGACCCTCTCTGCATGTGTCCGTGCAAACATGGCCTGTCCCTGCGGCATGCCCTGTCTCCTGCCGAACTGTCTCAGTACTCGGCCCACCGTCTGCCTCTCCAAGATATGCCGTGTCCGGCCAATCAACCACCTAGTCTGAAAGCAAAAGGGCAGCTCATCTCCCTCATCGTCCCAAGGCTCGCAGTCCAGATATGGTCACCAGACGACCACATCTATCCCATCCAGCGTGTGCCGCCAATACTCCAGCTTCCCCAGCCTGTGCTGGGAAATCACTCCTGCGTAGCCATAGCTGTACGGCTCTCCCCTCTACCTAGCAAAGACACATATCGGCCTGGTCACCACTATGTGCTCCCACAGCCAAAACTGTAGCAGCAGCACCCCAGCCGATAGACTCGTGCTGTGGTGGTACACCACCTGATGCATGTCGTGGTATAAGTGAGCTAGCACGCAACGTCCCCACGCGTATCGGGTGCCCTCAGTCACCATCCGCTCCATAATCCTGCCCCATCCAATGGGGAACCCGTGCGATCTCCTGTCAGGGCATACAACGCCCACAATCAGTCCAGCCACGATCCCAGGGAAGTAGTCGTAGCAGTCATAGATATCCTGCCAAGGGATGACCTGTCCCACCAGCTCGGGATCGTCGAATACTCGCTGACACTCGGCGAGTCCCGCGTCCCGCTGTGCGTCGTACTCCACCAACTCGCCTACCACGGGCAAGTGCAGTATCCTATAGACGTCCTCCAACGTCACAGTCATCTCTCCAGTAGGGAAGTGGAAGGTCCCGTCCTCGCTGTGGAATCTCTCCACGGCAGCTGTCAGCAGTCCTCGGTTCGCCCGCACCTCGGGCATGAAGCAAATGTAATCTAGGCCCATGGCACCAAGCGCCACTCTATCAGCCTCCGTCAACATATGTCTCTGCAGTAGAGGCATAGGGAACGTCTCCCTCGACTGCAATGTCTCTCGTATCTCCTCCTGCAAACACGCAAAGCAAGACGTCAGTCTCGAACCGCATATACTGTACTCAACATATCTATTGGACTATATCAACTAAACTTAGCATTTCAAATTGATCAAAACAGCACACTACATCTCTTGACTAGATTCCTGCAATCTCAGAGATAGCTCATCGATTCCTGCGTCAAACAGGACGCTAATCGAGTCAGTTTGGCTAAGTAATTTGCCATCCCAAGCAAAAGCGCCACTACAGGTGGTAAATGTGCCATTTCTGGTATATGCGCCGCAACAATCAACATATGCGCCGCCAAAATGCATATGCGCCGCAACAGGGAACATATGCGCCGTTCTGACGCATGCGCCGCGTAAAGCCACGTATGCGCCGCTAAATCATGTATGCGCCGCAGGAAGTCACATATGCGCAGTTTCAGCAAATGCGCTGCTACATTTCACGCATGCGCGGTGCAAATACAAAAGCACCGCTTAATTACGAAAGCGCCGCCAGAGTGGACACATGTGCAGCTTTCACGCATGCGCCACCGAAACAGGCATATGCGCCGCGAAATCACAAAAGCGCAGCTTCGCGGGGCATATGCGCCGTTCTGCGTTTCGGCGCATTCATTTCACCTATTTTCTATGAGCATTTATGACACCTAAACTCGACCCTAGGAGAATTTTTTCGAAGCACATACCGGGGGTCCTGCCTCTGCTGGCCGCTCGAATCGTCGGACTCGCTCGAATCGATGCTCCTCGCGTGGAATGTCTGCTGCTCTGGCCGCCATGCTGCTCTAGGTTTGCTCTGAGCTCTCCTTCTCCAATCCAGATCAACCAAGGGTGCAAATGACTATTCTTGTGGACCCAGCTCCTATTTATAGCCTCCAAAACCCTAATTCTGGCTAGGTGATGACTGTGACTACTTCCCGTGTCCGTTTTTCCTCCCGTTTTCTTCCCGCATCCCTGACCGCGTCCCCTTTCCTCCAACCTATCCTAACCCCTTCCTCGTCGTGAGATCGTCCGTCTCCAAACCTCGCCATTTTTCTCGTCCAATCTCCCGAGGGGGCATCCTATCGTCATTTAACCTACACCAGGGGCAAACTGGGGCATGTATCATCATTCAGACTATCAATTTCTTTGAAGCAACGCTGTAAACTACATTGCATCAAAGAGGGGCAAAATGTATACGCCTAAAAATGACACAAATCATCCTAAATAAATATTCTAAATATTTATTCCCTTCTTCTATTAATTAAATAAATATTCTAAATTTATTTAATCGATTCACTGTTCCATAATTAAATAAATTCTATTTATTTAATTAAAATCCTTACATTCGTCCTTCACAATTAAATAATTATAAATTATTTAATTAAGCCTAATTCCTCTACCCTAAAGTTCTAAATTCAAAATTCCATGTCACCTCTACACCTCACCTTTTTCCACCTCACCTTGTCCACCTCACCAGGTTGCACATGTAATTAAATATATTTAATATTTAATTATCTTATTTTCCCTCACCCACATGGCCTATTTCTTCTCCAATCAGAGGTCAGTTAACCAATTAATCAAATCTGTTAACTAACCTGTCAGTTGAGTCAAATCCTCAATCAATCCAGTCAGTTCCACAATCCACTCTTCTAACTGATCAATCAATTCTGTTAACAGACCAGTCAATGGAGTTAACTCTCCAATCAGTTTTGTCACATCCCACCTTTCATGATGGAGCTGGGACACTTGTCACATTTCCACTGGTTGCACATTCCTCAACCATCCTCAACCGTTGATCTTCATATCTTCTCTCAACCGTTGATTCCTATTCCTCCGGGTCTATAAATGAAGCTTCATCCCTTCATTCTAATCATCCAGGCTTTTGACATCGTTACTCTGCAGAAATATCACTAGCGCGCCTTTGGCACCCATTTGTCATCCACAAGCTTGAGATCACCATTGTTGCATTGGAGCTCACCTTCATTGCATATCACACCATAGCCGTTCACCATCGACTTCCTCCAACAGCCTTTAAAAGATTGCACTCTCTGAGGGCTCATCTCATCTGCGAAAGGACAATTCGTGATAGGCGAACAACAGAAGTTTCGAAACGGAAGAGGTTTACTGTGTTTGTTCATTGCTTTGTTTATTTAATCTTCTTTGTTTCTCCATTCTGTTGATGTTTGGGTCATCTGTTATTCATTTGATTGATGCACTATTTTACCCTCACACCAACAAAAATTTATCAAAGTCCTATCAGTGGCTCTAGTTGGGGATGTTTGTTCCTCTAGAACAAAGTGAGATCCCAGGAATCTCTAGAGAAGCAGACCACAAAACACTACCAAACACAAACCGTAACAAATGCACAATGGCCTAGAGCCATCCCAAAAGGGAAAATGAGATCTACCTCTATCAAAGATTTTATTTTCCAATGTTTGCATTGTTGGTTGTTTTTAATTCCCAACTTGATCTCAAAAGAGTAATCTATAAAATAGCCAATAATGGAATTGCCTTAAGGTATTGGCCAATGAACAGGAAAAGTGGATTAAATCCTTTTCCTCTGCACTTCAGGCTCTGCAAAACCTAGGAGGGTGATAGTAACAGTATTTTCACTTCAAATAGTTTATTGTTCTTTTAAAATACTATTCTGAAATAGATATGTTCTCTCTAAATCAGTTCTAGAATTACTGATAGAGGAGAGCAATGAGCTAGATTCACAAAGCTTTAACATAATTCATTATAGGAGAACATTAGGGATAACTTAACATTCATAGCATAGGATAAAAATAGAAATTCAATGATCAAGGAGCTTATATCCAGAAAACACTTTTAAAGGATCGGTGCCTAGTTCATGGGTAACAGAGTCAAACAGATATGAGATGAAAGTCAATGGCAATTAGTATTTTCTCAAGTTCACTTTGAACTATACAATAATGCATTACATTATCATACTTGAAATAGTTTGTGGACTAACCATACTTAGTACCCCTTTCAAACATTTATAACATTCAATATCCTCTTATAGTATTAAATTTACTACTTGAGTAAAGGCAATAAGATGAATATGCATACACAGGAAAGACTGTGATGATGAACAAAATGATACTTGATCAGATTTTATTCATAAATGATATAAATAGTACATGTAGGAGATAGTAATAGCCTAAAACTTTGAATAGTATATTGATGCTTATGAACTTATACTAAATTACCAAATGATTCTACAAGTATATCAAACTTTTGAACTCAAACATCATTTAAACTAGAAAAAACAATTCTATTCTATGTACTATGATACAATAATTTCTCCAAGATCCTTACCAATAGGCCCTGAATTCCCTTTTATAGAAACAAGGGAGTAAAACAAGCTTTAGACCTATAGACACATGTCACATATACATTTGACAATTTAGTTACAACAGAGGTACTCAAATATAACTACCCATGAGGAAGATGTTTTAGGATGATTCAAAAGTTGTTGTACAGGTAGTTGTAGATCTTTGTTGGCTCCAAATGATACTTTGTTGAAAGTTGTTTAAGAGAGATCCATGTCACTTCTTTTCCACTCTCTTTATTCTTTAACTACTTGATTCTAAAAAGATGATGTAGAAGAAGACAAAAAAGGCACAGGAACCACTAAAGACAAATATGCTTTGTTTAGAAGTAACAACATTCTCATGTTGAAAACAAATAGGAAAAGGACAAACAAAAGCATATTCCTATTTGAAAAAGGTATTAGAAGACAAATGACAAAATGTGAGGTGTCACAGTATTCAAAATCTCATAAGTCAAGTAAATCATTATACTTTTCATCCCATGCCTTATATTTCTTTTTTGTTGGCCATTAGAATGTAAGGAGATCATTTAATGAGACATATACTTTTTTTTTTTTTTAATGCGCCTGGTAAACTTTTTGACGTGACCGGCGACGCTGGTGCGACATGCCCTCCGGGTCCACGCAAATGCTTTTGCCCGGAGCAATGAACTAGTGAGGCCACAACTGGGGGACCTCATCCCCTAGGAAGAACACTTCAAACCCGCGAGCTCATTGGCCCAGCGAAGGCGTAAAGCCTTGCGAGCTCGCTGGCCCAGCGGGGGTTTGAACTCTGGTGGCTGCCACTACAACCGAGCGACTTAACCACCGAACCGTGCCATCATTGGCATGAGACATATACTTGTTATTATACTTGGCTAAAATTAATTCAGCCTCCCTAACAAAATCTTCAACAAGTTGACTTGAATCCCATAACTTACTGACATCTTTTCTAAAAAGAGGAGTATCAATTTCATTATCCTTACAAATGAAGAAAGACATCATAGGAATAATAGCCTCAAATTGAAAAACCCACTCCTGAAGGGGTTTGATTTCACCATCATTCCTTTTGAGTGGAGGTATTATTCCTGATTTATCATTGTCAAAATCTTGGATTAATTCCACTACCTTCTCTTCAAGCTGATTTATAAATCCTTGTGATTCTCCAACCTCTTTTTCTGCCATGTATACTAATTTGATTTCCTTAGGGGCACTATGCTCATGAGTTGATCCTTTATACATCCCTAGTAGAGAAGAAATCCTTGGGACCCATCTACTTAACAAAGGCATAGTTTGTTCCTTATCTTCAACTATCTTCTTAATAGCTAGTTACAAGTTAGAATAATCTTTATGAATATTCTCTATTTTTCTTATAATTTTCCCCATCAGCAATCCCAAAATATTTGAAACAATATGTTGGTTATCCTCTTGTTGATCCTTCAAGGAATCTTCAAAAATTTCCTCAAAATCCTTGACGTGTTCCCTCAATTTTTCATTTTCTTTTTCAAGAATAGACTTTGATGAGGAGGAGGAAGGGCCAGTAGCCATGGTGCCTAAATCCTTTATGACTAATGTTGTTTGAAGTGAGGATGATGTTGATGCATGTTTTTGTTGTTTTTTCCACTTTTCTTCTAACTCTTTCAACTTATTGTACTCATGTAGTAGATGCATATAATCACCTTGTAATTTATCATATTTTTTCTAGAGAGCATCAGTGGTTGCCTTACTAAACTTTACAACCTGTACTACCAAGCTAGTTGCCTCTATGGTAGGAGTATCAGATACTCTTTTGATGATTAAGCCCCCCTTAGATCCCTATTGAGCTCAACCACTAATGGCTTATCAGTATTGGGGGCTAAGGCCCAAATGGCTACGGTTTCCCATTTTGGATTGAAGCCTGTATGTGATAATGCTACCTTAGCTTCTTCCTCTATAAAAAAGACCTCTTTTTCTTGTCTACTAATAGTATCCAGGGCAATGGTAGATACTATATCCCATTCAGGGAGTTTTAGAATGCCACTCTCCCTACTCATCTCTTTGCCCTACTCTGGAGTGATGTCCTTAGTCTCTTCTTTCATTTGTGTTAGTGTCCTGAGGGATACCTCCTATTGAGTTATATTCTTCTTTCCTACATCTCCAGAGGAAATCAAAGAACTCCTTGGAATTAATGAATTCATCATCACTTATGAACCTTTGACATGCTACAGCCATCATATCATTTGAAATATCCTTTCCTTCAATGACAATGTCTATTATTTTATTCAAGGGCAACTATTTAGGTTCATTTCTACTAGGAGAAGGTATTTCCTACTGTATTTCATCCTTAGTTATTTCCATTTCATATTCTTCTTCATCTGGATAGTCAACCAAAGGGCCTTGTTCAACCCTCCTCCTTTTTGGAAATGACTCCTTGGGAGGGGAATCCAATTCAACTATTTGCACAGAGCGGGGAATTACCGGTTGCACTGGTGGAGGAGACAAGAGAAGCTAAGTTTGTGGAGGGGCTTGTGGGACTTGTTCCTTAATTTCCACCCTTTTAGCCCTTCTCTTGAATGTGTACTTCAATTACTTATCAGCAAGGGGCTGACATGATAGTCTTTCCTCTCTAATAGGTTGAACGGGCTCCTTTTCCTTTATAGAAACAACTTGACCAATTATTTCATCAATGTTTGACAAAATTGTTTTTATTCTGGTAATAGGGTCATCAATATTTAGGTAGGCTCCCTTGTAAGAAGGTCTCTTCCTTTTAATCTTTTCCACATACTTTAGATACATCGTCCATCTTGTTTTTCTCAATCTAATCTCTTTTTCATTAGTAACATTTCTAATGACATCCTTAGAGAAATAAACTTAATGATCAATGGAAGCCCTTTTAATATTGAGGTTACTTATGAAACCTTTAGGATCAAAATATCTGGCACGTTCCTGCTGCATCTTCAAAACTTTCATCTTATCATTCAATTTCTCAAAACCTTCGTTATTCATTTGGAAATTAGAAAAAACTTCTAAGGGAAGAAAGATCCCTTTTTCTAGTTTGCTAGATGAGCCGTCTTAATTCAGCCAATTGCCAAATAACTTCTAAAAAAATAACTCTCAAGGGTATATACTTGGGCAATATATGTGGGCCAATAGGGCACCCATACACCCTCAATATTGTACATTCTTCATGGAGAATGAAATCTTCCCAATTATGTTTAATACCCCAAGTAGGTCTTCTTATCCCATGTCTCAAGAAATCCAATATTGAGATTGGGATTCGAGGCATATTCTCCTGCAAATAACCCAATATTGTGATAGCAAAGCAATTTCTGAAAATCCTACAACTTGAATTGGGATCATGCTTATCCCATAGATGTGTCCAGCATTGGATTGGAAGTGGATTTCCCATACTGTCAACTTGGTTACCCATTAATTTAGGGCTCCATTCTCTTCTTCCCTTATATAAGAACATATGACATAATAAAGAATACCACTGGAACCTCACTACTTCCTTATTCTTTTTTATATCTACCAGTCCTTGATGTATATGATCAACTAAATAGGAAGCAAAGTCAAAATAATAATTCAAAGATACACGTTGAATATCAGATGCCATATAAGTATAAGCAATGGGAACTATTCCGTTCTTATCTACTCCTAAGACCTAACATAATGCATAATATGTCTTTGTAAAGTAATTTTCAAAGGTTTCCAGCTTAAAGGGTTCTTGCTCACTTTGTGGAATCTTGATTGACCTATTATTTTGACTCTTTTCCCTATGTCTAGGTAAATGTATTGTTCTGTAACTGCTTTTATCTTCTGATATTCCTTCTTGAACTCTTCTAGGTCAATGACTGTACTGGAAACCAAATTCAAACCAAAGATTAGAGGAATAGATTCTTTGTCAATTTTTACTAGAACACCTCGTCACCTACCCTTATTACTTGGGTTGTCTCATCATATTTAGAAGCCATGGCTAGAAGTAAATCAATGTCATCAAAGACATTGGTGACCACTAGTTTCCTTAGGTCTAGTCTCCACACATTAGAAAGTGGGGAGTGGCCATTTCTTTTGCTCCACCAATGGTTATATAATAGCCATCTGGGAATTGGGATATTTGCATTTCTATAGCCATAATATTTATCAACCAATCCATATTTGCATTCAGAGCCATGAAACTTCAACTTTTGAGCAGAGGAATCAAGGAGCTGGATTAGAAGGTCTTCATGTAGGGCTCATCTTTGGGAAGTAGAGGAAACTTGGGCTTGTTGGGGAGCCATTTTCAGATAATACTAGAGAGATAAGGGTTTTCTTTTTTTCTTATGTTCTAGGGTTCCTTTTTTACACAATTTTAGATAGGAGTTTAATTTTGAAAACCAAGGTACAATAATTCAGACCTTAAATAGCTTTACAGAAGGGAAAAACAAAATAAAAGACCCTTAACAGAATAATAGAAAGTAGGAGATAATGTGCATGTAACTTACTAGATTTCTTTGCTTGACAGACCTTGAAACAATGTCAGGAAGCCTGCAGTAGTTGCTAATTTCCTTTCTTCAATGCTTTAGATGTTTGAATGAAAATTGAAGGACAATTGAAATGTGAACTATATAGAGACAACCATTAATTTTAGGGTTAAGAATAGTCATGTCTACCATTATTTCCAATTTACATGAACCAGATTTGCACAATCACTCACTTCTCAAATTTTGAAAATGAGTCATCTGATTATACAATAGCAGAGTAGAGCAGATAGTTCTGATTGGTCAAAAAGATTTGACAACACTTGACCTACCCTGCGATGCCCATTAGACCAATTAGGAGGCTCCACCTCATCTTTCTTTTATGAATCATCAAAAAGGGTGCACCATCAAAACTACATCATTCCTTGCCACATGGTGGCTTTCCGTCGTTCTGCAATTTGGTAAGTTATATTATTTTATTGCTCCACAGAATGGTAGAAAGACCAAGGATCATTCCACGTAGTATCATATAATCCACCTGGACTTATTAAGTGTCACAAAATGCCAAATGTTATCCTTTTGCTCTTCCACAGACAGTTGAT
The DNA here is from genome assembly GCA_027924645.1 of Cunninghamia lanceolata. Lineage (NCBI taxonomy): Eukaryota > Viridiplantae > Streptophyta > Pinopsida > Cupressales > Cupressaceae > Cunninghamia > Cunninghamia lanceolata. The sequence goes on along the minus strand of BSBN01000165.1, from coordinate 1,483,213 downwards.
AGGGCCCTTGGAGGAGTTTTGCAGAATGGTAGAAAATATGAGAAGCTACCACATGTCCATTGGGGACCCATCGTTTGTTCTTTATAAGACCTGATGAATGAAACCCCACCATGTGGTATCCTTCTGCTATTCTACAGATGTCTATTTCTTCAATATTTTATTCTATATGAAATAGCAAAAATAAATAAGAACTCACCACCTATGAGTAAAAGATAAATGGGGCCTGGCCCTCCACAAACTCTTTAAAAATAACTTTTACCTACTAGGAAAGGGGTCCATGCAGGTCTTCAAGGGGTCACTATTAAACTTAGGTCATATTGATAAAATCTTTAAATACGGGTCATGGGCGATGAACAAAATGTAAGGGGCCGGTCAACAATGTACCATAAGGCATTAACCCAGAAACTTAAAGTAATTGACACAGGCGATAAGCAGTCAACATGAAAATATGACAAAAGTAATTTCACCACTTGTATTGAACAATAATAGGGTTTAGGGTTTAGGGGAATTGTTTAGTGCTTTAACAAGTAAACCCTAGGTCAGAGATCCTTAAGTTAAGCACAAAACTAGGCAAAATACTAGAACCAGGGTAAATTTTACATGGTTCCACCAATGGCTCTAGTTGGGGATGTCTGTTTAACCTGAACAGAGTGAGATCATAGAAAAATATGGAGAAGTAGACCACAGACTAGACCAAACAAATTGAAAAACAAACAAAAATAGGGAAACTAGCTAAGATAAAATACAATATGCATGGAATCCATCCATACCTTAGGAAAAGTATGGTTTCAAGAACTGTCCATGCATTGGTAGTTCAAGTAATTCTTATAGAGGAAAACTAATGTGTTGTAGACTTAACATAATACAAGGGTAAACTTATTTGAACAGTCCACTCTATCATTGCATTCCTACATTAAATTATCAACCAAGGAGCGTAAGCTTATGATGGCACTACACTGTATGTGCCTTCAGGTCTCATATTCTTCCTAGACTATATTATCCAAACTTACTCAGGCTATTCTACTCAGCTAGAATTCACAAAAATACAAGAATAGTAAAAACAGCTATAGAATCTAGTGGCTATGGGTACCTATAGCATAAGCTGTAGATGACTGTTATCAATAGGAAATTACAGAATTTACTCAAAACATTCAAAATGATAAGAGAACCAATGCTAACCTCTAGAGGACTTAAAGTAGACAAAGCATGCATTTGTTCATGAACCGTACCACTGTAATTTGACAATCAAAGAAATCTAAGTGACTCATGATGTATCTATATGCAAATGAAAAATAGATTTAACAATGAATGCATAAAGGAATAAGGAAATAAATGAAGTGAGGATCAGTACCTTGAGTGGCCAGCTCAAGGGACTGACTCACTTAAATGGAAATCAAATCTAAGTCAAATACTCATGCATCTTCATAACACATAGTTCCATTCATTTCAAATAATAAACATAATCTCTTCAAATTGTATTCAATAATAACATTCCTTAATAAAACATGTCTGGATTTTCTAATAATGGAAATAGAGCAACAACTGAATAACTAGAAAACAAAGTAACTAACTTGATATCTAACTCATCCCCCCTAACTTATACAGAATCGAGAGAGTTTTATACAACCACCAACTAACTTCAACCATCAACCCATTCCTAGATACTAGGATACATGTTTGAGATCAATTTATTAGTCTAACTAAATAGAGGAAGGAGAGTCCTATTCAAACAATAATTCTTATGTAATGGATCTCATGAAGAACACACATAAGCTACGCTTGAAACAAGTCTTCTTCTTCTTCTTCTACATTTATTTATGTCCATGATGGTTCACAATTATCCTCCAACTGCCTACATGTTTGGCATCCTAACTTCACTTCCTTTAATTCTCATATCTGCAACTTCACTACAAATGCTCATTTCCTTGATGACACATTCTTGCTACGCAGGGGTTAATTCACAAAATATATGCACACAAATAACCTTCATGACTAAACCATAGGATTCCATCTATATTGCATGCATACTCATATTTAAATCATTCAATTGATAATATCATCACCATATTCCATATTAATATCATAGATTTAAAGTATTGCAAAGTATATAACAGGATAGCATATAATGATGGTGATGTTGGTAAAGTGTCTAGAGGATCATATAGAAAAGTTCTAAAAGCATATAAAAATAATATAAAAAGTGGTCAATATTTCAGCCCATCATTCCTCCCAACTTATCCTTTTGCTTGTCCTCAAGCAAAATCATTGAATTGAACACCTAGGGGAGAAGATTGTAGTGCAAAGTAATCTACCTCAGGTCCATTATTTCTCTGACTCCTTCACCTTGCTTAAGATAAAAACCATTATAGCAAGCAAGCCTATCCAATCTATCTAATTCTACATTCCTACATTTCTCACCCTTTTCTCATGTCCAGTGTGGCACTGGATAAAGGAGAATAGGACAATGAAAAGTAAGTGGCAATCATCCTACTCCTGTTTGCTTTGAAATCTAGATGTACTTGCGTAGTCTCTCAAACATATTCATAAAATTTTGAAAAGAGTGAGGCTCTTTCCTCTACAGTGCTGGAGTCAGACTATTCCATCTATCTTGCACATAACTTAAACAATTTTGAAGCATAGGCCCTGCTAACTGATGTATCCTTTTGTGATCTTGTAATCTTAAATCCATAATTATCTTTCCTAGGCCTTTATGTGAGAGGAGTGTTAACCATTGAGTAAGGATTACATCAGGATTTAGTACTTCCCTTCTAACCTATAGTGCCACTATTTTTTCCTGCTCCTCATAGTTATCCATCAATTCTCCTTTGAGTTTCTCATTCTTGAGATATGATAATAGTTCCCTAACCTACAAATCTCCAACATAAATGGAAGGGTTTCATTGTGTATCCTCTATCATTAAGTAGTTATGCAAACAATATTCACATAATTGGTCTTGCTCCTCTAAACTGACTTCTTTAAAATAGCTGAAAAACATATGCCTTGAATATAAAGCAGGTTGATTATTGATGAACCTATTAAACTAAAACCTGAGAAACTTTTCTTTCAGGAACAATGCATATACTCTTGGTGGAGGTCTACACCCAATGATATGTATGGCTCTATTAATTACCTCTATCAGCTTATCCTCCAACCTTTTTATCACCAAATTCTAATCTTCTATTGATGCATTGAGATTCTATTTTTCCTTCTCCTAGTTTTCCTTTTCTTTTTTGTATTTAAGAGTGAGTTTTATTAATTCAAAACCCAAAGACAAAGTAGTGTGGTATACTAGAGTTCTTCTTACAAGAGGTTGTGGAGTGAGTACCTCATTTTCTTCAGCATTTGTTTTACTTACAGCCATTTGTGCTAACAAAACTAAATTAATTCCATGGCCATAGGTCTGAATCCTCTCCTCCAATTCTTGTATTCTTTTCTCCTTTTCTTTGTCCTTCTCTTCATATCCTTTCACCTACTCTTCCAAGTGTTTTATTCTATCAAGAGCTTCTTGTAGTTCTTTTCTTATGTTTCTATCCTCCAACAATTCTTTTTCTTTCTCAAAATTTAGACCTTCATCATTATCATTCCTAGGTATATCAAAAAATCTCCTTAGCAAAACTGCTAGGAACTAGCTTTCCCATTTTCTTTGCAATAAATGGATCCTCTGAATTAGAATCAGAAGATGTGAAAACATACCTTCTATTTCTAGCAGACACATTAAAATTTCCACAAGCATCAGCAAGGACAACTTTAGGGGCAATTCCTCCTTTATTTGAATCTAAATTCGCTGGTGTTGGATCATGATGTTGTTGTCCTTCACCTTTTTCCTGCCCTTGTTCTTTAACAACTCTCTCCTTCACACTCTACCTCTTCAACCTTCCTGAGCACCTGGGAGTAACAGTCTCTTGTTTGACTTCAATTTTCCTTTTCTTTTTATTCCTCTTCTTCTTCTTTTCCCTTGCATCTTCTCCCTTCACAATGCTTTTATGCTTCTTAATGCTTTTCTTGCTTCTCTTTTTCTTAACGGGTGTTGAATCAGTGCCTCTCATAGGTTTGGTGTTAGAAGATGAGGGATCCTCTGCTGCCACTGGCCTATCCTCTAAAGTGTTTCCCTCCTATGGCCCCTCTTTCTTAGGCTCAATTTTAGGTTCAGGCTCATGTTGGGGTTCATCTTCTGCTTCAAGTTGTTCCAACAATATTGTAATATCTACACAGTGTTTAAAAGCCTCCCAATCAACCTATGGTTGCTAAATCCTTAAGCTCCTTTTGATCAATAAAACTATTAAACAATGGTGGGACAATGTGGTGTTTGATTGCTTTTTCTAGTATTCAGATGCCATCCTTTTCAACATATTATATAGGAAATTGGGGATGTTAACTAGCTTATCATGGCGTAGATGATTGAGCAACTTAAAATGTACAGTATACAGCAAATTATGCCGGCCATCATAGGTAATGTATTTAATGATGTATGAAGCACATTTTCCTCAAAAAATTGGAAGGGATAATCTTTTTGTACCTTGTGTCATTGAGTCCAGGTAATCTCCTCTCTCACGGAATTCTTCCCTCATGACAGCTGCATTAGCACGAGATGGATACTCAAACCCTGTGCGCAGCAATCCTATGACTTGGGCAATGGCCATCTATGAAGCATCTACAACTAATCCTCTGACCATTGCCTCATCATACTGTAGTGTGGCAGTAAATTCCTTTGCCATTTCATTATCATATTCTATCAACTTCAAAAAGTAGTCCAACCATCCTACTCTGGTAAAGAGTGGTAGCACCAAAACATCCTCTAATATTTCTTTATGTGTAGATGGCTCTCATCATACTGCATCACCCCCCATTATATCTGTATTTTACAATTTATCTCTATATTTTATAATCTCTTGAAGTCTCAATTTCTCAATTGCTGCTAAACTCCAATTCTACCACCTTGAAGAGAATCTAACCTACAGTTTACTGCCTTTTTCTATTCTTCCCACTGCAACTTTCTCAGGGTAACAAATTCATATTTTGGTGAAACAAGGTAGGTTTATTATTTTAGAAAATGGCATAGGATGTTCTATCTGGTATCTCTAAAAACAAAGATGGCAAAAATGGTGAAAACTAAAAAATTAAACCCCTCCCCCCAACTAAATTGTGAAGTGGCCTCACTTCACGCAGCAATTGAGATGCAAGGAAGAGGAATTATTAATTGGAATAGTGATAAACAGTTTTGCATGCATGAAATAAATATAAAGTAATAATGAATATAAAAGGAAAGCTAAGTTAATCATTGAAAGTTACCTTATGTACACACATTATGGAATAAATGATTAGCACACCTCAAAATTTGAGAACACATACTTGGCATGTTATTTGATACAAGTAGGATGACATGCATGAGGATGAATGGTAAGGTGGCAGGTACTGTGAAGGTGATGTGATGTGACAGCTTGCAATGTGGGAATGAACAACTCTCAAGCTTGAGTTGACACCTTTGCAGTGGCACTAGAGTTATTGCATAATGAATGAAGCAATGTGTAGATGATTTGAAATGATTGGGAAAAATGGTGGACTGTTTGCCAAAGTAGTGAAGACATCTGTAGACTGGAGTTGCTACGAGTGCCTCTAGCACAGGTCCCAACTGAATAGTTACCTATGCAATATGTTAGGTCCTAACTAATAGTGAAAAATAGGTCCCTCTAGAGTTGATTGTGGTCATCTTGGATATTGTGTTGTGTGTTCATGTGAATTATAAATCATGAAAAATTAAGTCTCAGCAACAGGGGTTGAGTATTGCAACTCAACCTCTACATCACTAGACAGGATTGGTGGATCATCTACTGATAGTGTATCAGTTGGTGTCATAGAACCTTCATCAAGAGTGCCATGAGTACCATATTGAGTGGCTAGAGAAATAAGAAAATCATCCTTCTGTAGTGATTTCTTATACAGTTTCATCCTATGTCCTTTTACTAATAATGAAAATTAGACCTCATGAATGGTCTATAATTGGACTGCATCATTACAGAATACTTTTTTAATCTCATATGGTCCCAACCGCCGAGATTGAAGTTTGCCCTTGAAGTCTTTGTATCTTGAATCATAGAGAAGGGCCCAATCACCAACAGTGAATTCTTTAGTCTTGATATAGTTGTCATGCCATTTAACTCTTTGTTTCTGTATAACCTGTGTGTGGTAGATCACTTCCAATCTAATTTCATCATTCATATGTTGTAGTCTATCCTTTTGAGCTTCTATCAAATCCATCCCAAATTCTACTATTGTCCTTTGGGTTTTGTATTCAAATTCTATGGTTTTATATTCAAATTCTATAGGCAGGACTGTCGTCTTGCCTTAGACCAATTCATAAGGAGTAAACCCTATAGTTGTCTTCCAAGTAGTTCTATATGCCCAAATAGCTTCTGGTAATCTAGAAACCCAATCTCTTTAGTGAAGTTGTACTATTTTTTTTAATATATTCTCAATCTCTCTATTTGTGACCTCAACCTGACCATTAGCTTGAGGATGGTACGAAGTAGACTTCTTGTGTCTAATCTAATATTCCTCCACTAGTTTGGTGATTAAATCTGTTGTGAATTGTGGGCCTTGATCAGTCACTATCTCCCTTGGTAGATTTCCTCATACAAAAATTTTGCCACATTACCATCTCTAGCAAACTAAAAGGCTTTAACTTCTATGCATTTGGTTAAGTAATCAATACATATCAGTATATATTCCTTGTTGTTGGAAGTAGGAGAGATTGGACCAACAAAATACAGTCCCCATTTATCAAAAGGGGTTAATGAAATTTGTGGCTGCAAAGGCATTTCATCACTTCTTGTAGGTCTCCCTATCCTTTGACACCTATCATAGCTTCTAGTATATTTGACAGCATCTTTATGAAGTGTTCACCAGTAATATCCTATTGTCAATATTTGGAAGGTTGTCGTCTTGGCTACAAAATGTCCCCCACATGGCTCATCATGATAGACCTTTAATATATCAAACACCTCATCCTCTCTGATACATCTTCTCATAATGTTATCTAGGCCAATGTAGAAGAGGAATCAAGAATTCCAAGAATAAGGGAAACATTTGTGAACTAGTTGTCTCTTCTCCTTTGGATAAAAGTAACCTGGAATCTGCTTTGAAACCAAATATTGAGCTATGTCTACATACCATGGAGTGCGTATGGTTAGAGAAAATAAATGCTCATCAAGAAAAGAGTCATCAACCACTCCTTCTGATGATTGTGTAGGCAGTCTAGACAGAAAATCAGCAACTACATTAGCTTTCCCTAGTTTGTCAACAATTATTATGTCAAATTCTTGTAATAACAACAACCATCTTACAAGTCCGCCACCTACTATTGGCTTATTCATCAAATATCTGATTGATGTATGATCTATATGTATGTACACTTTATAACCAGTAATGTAGTGTGAATTTATTAATGGCATAAACAACTGTCAACATTTCCTTTTATGTCACAGAGTTCAACTCCGCTCCTTGTAGGTTTTTACTTACATAGTATATTGCATACTCTTTATTTTCTTCTTGTTGACCTAGGATTGCTCCAATGGCAAAGACTGATGCATCTTTATGGATGTAAAAAGGTAGTGTCCAATTTGGACCTCGAAGAACTAGAGCTTGCATCAAGGATGTTTTGAGCTTCTCAAATGAATTCTGACAGTCTGGAGTCCATTCAAATTCAATGTCTTTTGTCAAAAGGGTAAACAGAGGTTGAGAAATTTTACTAAAATCCTAAATAAACCTCTTGTAATAACCTGCATGTCCAAGCAAGCTTCTTAAATCCTTCTGTCTCTGTGGAATAGGCAGGGTAGATATAATTTCAATCTTCTTAGGGTCAACTTGTATTCCTGCACTTGAGATAAAATATCCCAAAACTATCCCCTGTGTCATCATCATAAAACATTTTTCATTGGTCAAAAATAGATTTTTCTCTGTGCATCTCTTCAAAACTTTCTCCAAGTTGTGTAAAGCTTCATCAAATGTTTCACCATATGTGGTGAAGTCATCCATATAAGTTTCCATGCTGTCATGGGCAAAATCATAGAAAATACTAAGGACTACTCTTTGAATTGTGGTTGGAGCATTGCACAGACCAAAAGGCAAGACAGACTATGCATAGGCCCCCCAAGGGCATGTAAATGTTGTCTTATCTTGATCCTCTGGTGCAATCTTGATTTGGTTATAACCACTGAAACCATCAAGAAATGAGAAATATTTCTTACCTACTAGAGAGTCAAGAACTTGATCAATGAAGGGCAATGGGAAGTGATCCTTCCTAGTGGTAACATTTAATTCTCTATAATCAACACAAACTCTCTATTTGCCACCTTTCTTGGGCACTATAACCAATGGTGAAACCCATTCACTATCTGAAATGGGGTATATAAACCCTGCATCTAAAAGCTTTTGAAGTTCTGCTTTCACTATCTCTCTGAAAGCAGGGTTCATGCATCTTTGCTACTATCTTATAGGTTTGTGGCCATCATCAATGTAAATTTTATGCATAGACAAAGTAGGATTTATGCCTTTCATGTCACTATAATCCCATGCAAATGCTTCTGAGTGGGTTTGTAATACTGCATGTAGGGATTTTTGCTGCTCATCAGTCAATGTATTATTAATAGTCAACATCTTTCCCGGCTTGATTTCTAATGGCTTAGACATTTCTTGCACAGAGGACAAATCAAGGCTAGGTATTACTGGCAAGCATTGTTGGGGTAACAAATTATAGAATATTTGAGATGCTTCCTCTGAGGAACTGGTAGGTATTATGCTTCCTAAAGGATCTTGTAAGAAAGATAAACAGTCTTGCTATTGTGGATGCCTTCCACAGTCATTTTGTACAATGTGAGAAATCAACTCATCTTCATCTTGAATATCCAGTAAGGGGCTGCACTCAATAGTCATCATGTTTTGCAAGGAATAGTTGTTCTCATCTTCCAGGGTAGGCCAAATGGTCTGCTCAAGCTCATGGTATGGTTGGGCTGGTGGATATAAAACCAATTTCCTGATCACAGTCCCATTGGATATGATCATGTTACCAGACCTGCATCGTATAAATGCATCTATTGGGGCAAGTCATGGTCTGCCTAGTATAAGAGGACAACCAGTAAGATTAACCTTTGGCTGTAGGACTATGAAATTAGTAGGGTATTTCCAAGAATCTAATGCAATGACCGAATCCTCAATGACTCCTTCAAGTTTAACTATAGACCTATCAGCTAATTGTAAGACTATCTGAGTAGGCCTAAGGTTGTTCAACTAGAGTGTCTACATTGTTTCCTTAGTCATTACATTAATTGCATCACCTAAATCTATCAGAGTATTCTAAATTAGAGTCCCATTGATTTTGACATCCAGTACTAGATTACATGGATCTATATATTTGGGAACAGTTATATTTCCCACATTATGTCAGCAAGGTTACCTAAAACATGAACTATCTTTGGGTCTATCCTCTTCCTTCCTGGTTTCTTTATGTAGAGATCTTGGATAGTCTTAGTGTAGATGGGAATATCTTTGATGGCTTGGATTAAGGGAATCTTTATGCTTATATCTTGCAACTAGCCTATGAGGTCATTTTCAGACTGTGCTGGTTGTTTCTGGATAGCCAAGCGTTCAAGAAAAGGAGGCTTAGGATGCGAAATGGTCTGAGGTTCCTGAGTTGATTTAGGTTCCAAAGGTGGTTTATCTGAGGCTTCTTCTATGGGTTCTTCATCTTCAAGTTCTGTAATTTAGGGGGATGAAGGGCACGTAAGTTGCTTCCATGATCTGAGATGAACATTACTCAATTCTACCCCATATGTGGAGTATTTCATCACCTCATTAGTATAAGCCTGTTGAATAGGCTTGTTGTTAGGGTTAGGTACAGGCTGGGCAAGGATTTGGGTAGGTTTAGGAGGTGGATTTTGAGGTGATGATGGAGGCATTATGGCTGGCTACTATGGCTGAGATGGAATCATAGGTTGCTGGTAATTTGCATTTTGCGGCCATTGTTGGTTCTTGTTCCATTGAGGCTACCATTGAGATTGTTGTGTAGGCCACTGGGGGTTATAGTTGGAACCTTGAAAACCTTGTTGGGGCCATGGGTTTGGTTGTTGTTAGTTTCAACTAGGTTGTGGAGTAGGCCATTATGGGTTCTGCCATAGATTTTGATTACTAGGCCATGGTTGAGTGTTCCAAGCAGAGAAATTTTAGTTTGCAGTAGGAAAGGGTGAACTAAAATTTAGTGGATCAAAGGGCATACTTTGTCTTTGCTTCTAAGGTCTCCTTTGAGCTATGAAGAACAATTGTTTGTCCTCTGCTTCAAATGGCTAAAATTTTGGCCTTTCAACCTTCTCTTGCTGGATGCTTTCCACCCTCTTGCATTTATAGTTGGCCTTCCTTTACCTACAACTAGGACAGTACTTAGTAAGCATTGCATCATCTTCTTCTTATATATTCTTGATGTGAAGAGTGTCTAGTTGTGTAGCCATATGGCTGATTATGTCCTCCTTCATGTTGGACAGCAAATTATTGATTTTCACTCTTGAAACTCCATTGGTTGCCTTGTTTGTAATTGATGTCCTTTCTCCCCTTGGTCATCTAGTGAAAGTCCTTAAATAATTTTGGTAGACTTTACAAATTGACTCAAAAGGTAGCTGATAAATATCACCTTGCCCAATGAGATTCAAAGCATCCATGTAATCATCTTTAAGCCCTCTCAAGAAAACCAGTTTTAATGATTCTTTAGATAGTATATTTTGAGGGTTTTTCTTCAAAGCAAACTGGAATCTTTCAACATAAGCTTCAAGTGGCTCCTCCTCCTTTTGTGACATTCTGAAGATGTCATGTCTCCTTCTGTCATGTTCTTAGCAGTAATCTTGGTATTTCTCCAAGAATTTCTCCTTCATAGTGTCCCATTCTGGAATGACATCCTTTCCCAGCACCATAAACCATCTCAAAGCTACATCCTTGAGGGTAGCAAGAAAGAGTTTTAGCCTGTAAGCATCTAAGGTGTATTCATAGCTCCTACACGAGATATCAAACTCAAATAAAAATATATCTGGGTCCTCTATCACAAGGCCATAGAAGACTAGTAATGTTGATGGTGGAATATTTTTTAGCATTGTAGCCCTCTCCTGATCATTAATAGGAAACTTGAACATCGCTTACTCTAGTGGATCCTCCACCATAACATTTGCCATGGTTCTAAAGGTGCCTTCTGTAGTTGTGGATGAAGCTGATGAAGATGTAGAAGGTGTTGATGAATATGTAAGAAGGAATTCTTCTTCAGCACTTTATAGTGTATAATTGATAAAGTCAGTTGTTTCTTCTCTATCCTAAAAATTTGAAGGGAGGAATCTACCTCGGTTGTCTCTCTGCCTCTGCATACAGTAAATTTAGCTTTATATTTCAGCAGTCTTGCATAATGTTAGTATAATTCTGGTGTTTCTAGAAAAGTGAATCTATTAACCCTAATGCTGGAATCAAAATTTAAACTATGAAATAGGTAAAATGAGCCTATGAAGGTAGCACCATCCCCAGTAATGGGGCCCAAAATGTAGAGGAAAACTAATGTGTTGTAGACTTAACATAATTCAAGGGTAAACCTATCTGAACAATCAACTCTATCATTGCATTCCTACATTAAATTATCAACCAAGGAATGTAAGCTTATGATGGCACTGCACAGTATGTGCCTTCAGGGCTAGTATTCTTCCTAGACTATCTTATCCAAACCTACTCAGGCTATTCTACTTGGCTGGAATTCACAGAAATACAAGAATAGTAAAAATAGCTACAGAATCTAGTAGCTATGGGTACCTGTAGCATAAGTTGTAGATGACTGTTATCAATAGGAAATTATAGAATTAACTTAAAACATCCAAAATGATAAGAGAACTAATGCTAACCTCCAAAGGACTTAAAGTAGACAAAGCATGCATTTGCTCATGAACCATACTACTATAATTTGACAATCAAAGAAATCTAAGTGACTCATGATGTATCTATATGTAAATGAAAAATAGATTTAACAATGAATGCATAAAGGAACAAGGAAATAAATGAAGTGAGGATCAGTACCTTGAGTGGCTAGCTTAGGGGACTAACTCACTTAACTAGAAATCAAATCTAAGTCAGATACTCATGCATCTTCATAACACACAGTTCCATTCATTTCAAATCATAAACAAAATCTCTTCAGATTGTATTCAATAATAACATTCCTCAATAAAACATGTCTAGATTTTCTAATAATGGAAATAGAACAACAACTAAATAACTAGAAAACAAAGTAATTATCTTGATATCTAACTTATCCCCCCTAACTTATGTAGAATCAGGAGAGTTCTATGCAACTACCAACTAACTTCAACCATCAGTCCATTCCTAGATACTAGGATACAGGTTTGAGATCGATTTATTAATCTAACTGAACATAGGAAAGAGTGTCCTATTCAAACAAGAATTCTTATGCAATGGTTCTCATGAAGAATACACATAAGCTACATTTGAAACAAGTCTCCTTCTTTTTCTTTTGCATTTTTTTTTGTCCATGATGGTGCACATTTATCCTCTAGCTACCGACACATTTGGCATCCTAACTTTGCTTCCTTTAATTCTCCTGTCTACAACTTCACTACAAATGCTCGTTTCCTTGATGACATGTTATTGTTACATAGGGGTTAATTCAAAAAACATATGTACATAAATAACCTTCATGACTAAACTATAGGATTCCATCTATATTGTATGCATACTCATATTTAAATCATTCAATTGATAATATCATCACCATATTCCATATTAATATCATAGATTCAAAGTCTTGTAAAGTATATAAAAGGATAGCATATAATGATGGTAATGTTGGTAAAGTGTCTAGAGGATCATATAGAAAAGTTCTAAAAGCATATAAAAATAACATAAAAAGAGAACAATATTTCAGCCCATCAATTCTCCAATTAAATTCTACAAGAAATAGGAATATTCTCCATGTGTGTTGCTGACTAAATATGGACCAAGCCAAAGGAGATCAAATTTTCCATGTTTCCCTTTTCTTGAGATCTTGCATTCCACAATAATACCATATCTCCAACTTGAAACTTCCTTTCAGAAGTTTTCTTATCATGTAGTTTTTGACTTTTTGTTGTACGTAGATATTTCTTTGTTGTGCAAGCCTTCTTGTTTAATCTAGCTGAGTTACTTTAAGAATCGTATTTTGCATTACATTTGAAATATCATCATGATGCTCTTGAATCAACTTGTAGACAGGCAGTATTTTGTTCATAGGCATTCTTGCTTCTACGCCATATACTAGATCAAATGGGGCTTGCCCAATGGCCTCTTTCACAGTTACTCTATTGGCCTAGACAGCAAGTCTTAATTTGGAATCCCAAGCTCTATTATCCTTTTCAATGATTCTTTTGATAATTGTTGTCACATAGAATTGCACCCAGCTTGGAGAGAGTCCAAGCATTCTAATGACATAATTGGAATGATCTCAAGGTGTGTGACCTTGCAAGTTGAGATCAAACCTCCAGAGAAGGTTGGTTCCTCATTCTAAGCCTAATGATTAGAGAAAACTAGCTAAACCTAGTGTTAATGTTGCAGGCAAAAAGGGTTAGAAGGAAACATGAATGGAAATAAGGTGATGAACTAGATTTAATGAGTAGTAATAATCCTAGAAGAGACACAACAATGATCTCAATCACAACAGAAGGTTCACACAGAATTATAGAACTAATTGAGGCTTCAGGATGAAGATCCAACCTATAGAGGAGCCATTTTACTCATAGAATAGATCATAACTTCAAGTAAAACAAAAAAATTAGAGTACAAGAGAGGTAAGATATTATGCATATATTGATCATGAAGATGAGAAACTGTTACAATACAAAATAACTTATAGCAGGAAAAGACACAGTATAGCCAATTACATTCATGGTTGGATTAACCAGAAGATAGTGGAGGCCAAGCTATAGGCACAGTGAGTCAAATTCTGATAATCTTGCAATTGCACTAAGAGGTCTGACTACAAGAAATTTGGCAGCATAACAGCCTAGAAATTACTAACTCCTTCTACTGAAGATTACAATGCTTTATATAGATAAAGATCTTGTATAGAGGGTGTAGAAGCAGATGCATAGGAACCAAGACCACCAACGCCACCATCAATGCAAAGCTAGGAACCAACAGCCAAGAGGATAGAGGCCATGCCTTTGGTAGACCTACAACACTAAGAAATGGTTGCCCATATGCAAGATAGGACAGGGCATTGAAGATGAAAGCCCAAAATTTGTTGCAAATCACAAAAATATCTACCACCAAATCATAGGAGTCACTTCGCATTGAAGAACTATGACATCCTTCCTGAATTTCATTTGCAAATCCCAACAACTAAGATAAATGCTCTCGGCACCACCAATGGTTTAAAAATCCCGAGTTTGAATTGGGACCATCGGATGAAGGAATGGTTCAAAGATCGACAGCCACGTGATCTCTGTAGCATACACTTACCTTTTACTTCGGCATTGAGGCTTTATGATACATGGCAAGATCTCGCAGGTGTGCAAAGAATCTACCCAACAGGCAAGAATCCACCATGACACTGTACCACCATTGATTTACAATGTCCCCATTGAAGTCCTTTCTTTCTTCGACACCTGGTGCCATCTGAATGGCTAAATCCTAAGTTTGAATTGGAACCATCGGATGAAGGAATGGTTCAAAGATCGATGGCTCCACGAGCTCTTCAGCATACACTTATCTTTTACTTCGATGCTGAGGCTTTAGGATACATGGTAAGATCTCATAGGCGTGCAAAGAATCTACCCAACAAGCAAGATTCCACTGCGACACTATTCCATCATTGATTTCCAATGTCCCCACCAAAGTCCTTTCTTTCTTTGACACCTAGCACCATCTAAATAGGTGAATCCTTCCTTTTAATAGTCATATCGAATAAGGGCCCACCATGAAGATCCCATAGAGAAAGTATGAACCTACCACATGGAAACATCTCACGGCTGCACACTCAATTTATGATGTCAGCAAGATCCATCTGTGATGCTGCACTGCCATCCGATGGATTCAACGATTCAACACTGTAGCCCACCTCATATACTTTACACGTGTCATTATTCTAAAGTTGGGAGGAAGGAAATGGGCCATCTTCACTTTGGCTTTGTAGAAGTGTGCTAAGCTTTCCACATGGCCCCTTTTTCCTTTATCTTTTCATTCTTATCAGGAACATGCCACGTGCCCTCATTTCACAGTCACATAGAAGGAAGGTGACATCACTCTGATGTGTGCTGCGGTTCATGATATCTTGATGCACCTATCAAATTTTTCTTCGCAGCATGGAGAAATCATCCTCCACATGGATATTAACCTGATATCTGGATATGAACTTAATATCCATATGCCTTTTATGAATATCCTGATGATGTCATCAGAATAAAGAACTTCTTTGAAAGGGGAATCAAGATGACATCATCAGGATATTAATATTGGGGGTGATATGTTGAGGGCAGAATGTCTAGATGATTTCATCATCATATATTCTTCTTTGGAGAGGGGGTTCAAATGACGTCATCAGGACATTCGCAAGGTCATGGATATTAGGAAGGATCCAGACATTAGTTAAGATCTGGATGTTAAGAAAACATCCAGATATTAACTAAGGTCCACATATTGGGAAGCATCTAGATATTAGCAAATATTTGGATGACATCATCAGGATATTTGCACCAAAAATCACTAAGTATGAGGATGGGAAATCTCTGCGAAGAAAGGCATTGAAGCCAAAAGGATTTCTGGGTTTTTTTGGGGTTTTTTGCAAGGAGTCTCTAGATGAGATTTTGGGGATTTTTGCAAGGCAAAACATGGGGATATATAGGATCAAGGCCTGCATAGCCATATTCTAAAGAATGTCAATGATATCTTCAAGGTGAACCATTTGACTCTAGATAGGTAAAAATAGGTTAATATTTTGGCAACCTCTTGGGGATATTTACCTACTAAACAAATAGATTAGTGGCCTTAACAATCCATTGGGCATGGGGTCAAATGAGACTACAACAAGAATAGAGGTGTTAAAACAACTGGACAAGCTACCAAGGCAAGAAACAAAACAACAAGCAAGCATGTGTTCTCCTAATGAGAATACAACAAAGTGCAAGGGGACTTATTGGAAGGAAACCTAGAACAAAATAAAAAGCTAATCTACACCTAAACTAACTAGTTAGGGCTGACCTTAAACAAATCCATTAATTGGTTCTTGAAAGTAACTGCCCTTTCTTAACAACTTACAATGTTTTCCATGCTTGTGGGTAGTTAAAAAGAGGTGGGGGAGGGATGAGCATATGACAAATTGATAAAACACCTCCCCCAAAATGGAGAAAAACTCACCTATCCACCTGAACTACTTGTTGATGCTATTAGCTTGTGGTGAATAAATGGGCTGACCCCACTCATTTTGATGCTCAACTTCATGCTTTGAGGTAAGCATGACAAGTGGTGACTCCTCTTGATGTGTCTCTAGATGGCCCAGAGGCCTAATAGGGCATCCCCTTGAATGACATGCAAATCAACAGGGTTGATCTCATGTCTTTGCTCTGATTCTTTCTCTTGATGTTGGTCTTAATACTCTAGCTTCTGTGGCTTATGTGGAAATGTGGTTGGCCCCACCCTTGGATCAAGATGCTCGTGATGTTCTTCCTCAAAGAATACTAGATTGATGTCACATCTTGAGTAGAAAAGATCTATCTCATCCTCAAAGAGGTCTTCCAGCTCTTCAAAGCACATGGGAATGAGAAGATCCACTTTGGCCTCATGAACTTCTACATTTTCTAGAACAAGGCTTCTAGCATGCTCCTTTTCATGAGCTAGAGCCTCATTACCATGTTTGGCCTCACATTCTAGCAACTTGCCATCATTTTCATTGTCCCCATGCTACTCCGGAACTATAGCCAATGTTGGTATTTGTGTGCCTTCTTCATTCTCAATGTGGCTGGGTAGTTCATGGAACAAGGAGACATCATCCACCTCCTTAGGAGAAAACTCTACAATAGCCTCCTCCACAGTACCCTCGTCCTTCAGTTGCAGCTCCACTAGATTTTTCTTGAGATGTCTTTGCAACTGGAACTCTTCATCATGCTTCCTCTGCATTTGGGTTTCATTCATCTTGGTCATAGCATGGGAAAACTCCTCAAATGAGCCAAAGTCAAGAGGACTTAACCCTACACTTGAATTAGCATTAATCTCATGCTCAACACACTGTTACTCCACCTGATCTAGCTTGATTTCTTCTAGCAGCAAGTCTGATCTTTTTGTTTTACTAGTGCATGGAGTTCCACTAATGGTTGGTTGTTTCATAGCAGCCTCAATTATTTCCTTTTGTGGCTCATAAAACCTAGCATCTCACCATAAAACTGGTTTGTCCTCCACTTTGGGGCTAGGGCAAGAGGGTTGACATGAAGTATGGGTCAAAAGGGCCTCTTAAAGGAGATTCCTCTAAGGGGGAATATGTTGATTTGGCATAGGAATAGGCCTCAATGAAGGCTGTGGGCCTCTGAAACTTGGAATTTTAAAATTGGAAGGTAGTTCTAGAGGCCTAGAGGGGAGATCTTGCCTAAAGCTTGGGATTTTAAATTTGGGGGTTGCTTCTATGGTAGGCTAAACTTGTTCAAGGAGAGGTGGTCTAAAATTGGGAATGGAGGTGGCTCCCAGAGCTTCATGCCTATCTATATCAACAAGCATTTGCCTTCACTGATCTTCAGATAAGGTTCCAAGATGTATCTTGATTTGATCTATGCGAGCCCTTTCCTCTACCTCCATCTTTTGTTGATGAAGATGAGCCTGGAAAGAAAACTCCTCTTGTTTTCTATTATACTCCTTAACCCTCTAAATTTCATCCAACTTCAGTTGGAAACCTCAAAGTATTTCCATCACGTCTCCTTCATTTCTAATATTACAAATAAAGGGTTCCAATGGGAGACTGTACCCCATATCTCTTTTGATGGCATTCAAATGTTCCTTAATCACTAGAAGCTTGAGGTAGTCCTCTTGGGGTTGATAATATGCATTATTAGGTTGATAAGGAGGTTGAGTAGGGGTGGGAGGGAGGTAAGCATCATGAGGATGCTGATAATGTGTAGCGGCAGCGTCATGTGGCATGAAATCATAGGCATTTGGGGCTTGATATTACTGGTACGGGGGTCAATAGACTATATATGGGTCAAGGGAAGGGGAATAACAAAGATTACCATAAAAATTTGACATTTTAAAGCATTGAAAAGCTAGACAATCATAAGATATCTAAATTAGAGCAAGCAGGTCTGCATCAAGATAAAACTAGATACATACCCAAAAGAGAATCTCTAGGTGATTGAGATGTTGCTGAAAGTAGCTAGATCAAGAATACCACCGAAATCCAATCCTTGATGAATTTTTTAAGTGCTTGGAGTGGCTGCACCAGTGGATTTGTTTAGCAGAGTCACCATGGTGTTTGAAGACTGCCCTAGATGGAAAGATGTGTTGAAGAACACACTAGATCCTTCAACAGATCATAAAGCTCATCAAGATGGTCCCACCGAGCGTGCCAAAAACTATTGTCACATAGAATTGCACCCATCTTGGAGAGAATACAAGCATTCTAATGACACAATGGGAATGATCTCAAGGTGTGGGACCTTGCAAGTTGAGATCAAACCTCTAGAGAAGGCTTTTTCCTCATTCTAAGCCTAATGTTTGGAGAAAACTAAATAAACCTAGTGCTAATGCTATAGGGAAAAGGGTTAGAAGGAAACATGAATGGAATTAATGTGATGCACCAGATTTAATGAGTAGTAATTGTTAGATTTAGGGCAGACAACTAAGAGGGGGGGTGAATTAGTTGTCTTAAACTTTCTTTCTTTTAAACACTTATATTCACTTAGTAGTATAACAATAAATCAAACATGAAACATTATGCATTTGATCAAGAGCAGAAACACATCAACATATGAGACACCAAGATTTTGATGTGGAAAACCCAGTTAAGGGAAAAACCATGGGGTGACTAACCCAAGATTGTATTCTCTGTTAGAAGAATAGAAAGAATAAAATGGCACATGCCAATTAGGGCTCACTGCCCGAGCACACTGCTCACAAGAGGCTCACTTCCTACAAGAGACACACTGTCTACAAAAGAATAAGTATCACATACTTGAACTGGTAATTAGCATCTTCACCATGCTTAAGTCAGTTCCATTTAAGCCCAAACCTTTTTCTCTGCCTTTCGCTCTTCTCCTCGCTATCACACACTCATCTTCCAAGTCACACTTTGAAATGACTTCACAATCCCTTATTTATATATGACATCAACTTAGGAACAAACATCTAAGTCGGTAAACATCCACAAGAACATCTGCAAGATGAATCATTCATCCAGTCGGCCAACCTGAGGAAGAACACCTTCACAGGAGGTATTACTTCAATTTCAAGCTCCAACTCTAATGCAGACCAACAACATGAACTGAACATGATCCAAGGACCTCCACAAGCTTGCCTGAATCACCAGGAACATCCGTACTTCCTCTACTTACTGAAATCTCTCTCTCCTGCATCTGGTGCCTCAAGAACATAGTCTGCCTTTACTGTCACAAAGGAATAGATGCTTCTAAACCTTTAAATCATGAATAAATCAAGATGACACATCATAAGGACTTCCCAAACACTCCTTCCTATCCGCAAAATAGGACAATGCACTTTCGGATCCCATCAGACCTTTCTGTAACACTCTGTCACCTCTGAACATCTACCAGAACTGGTTCTACTTGAGCGATCATAGCTTCCTCATATCTTCATGCAGACCTCTGAAATCTCTACTAGAATATCTTAAGACTCATATATACAAACCCTTTAATCCGCATCCTCTGATCCTTAACCTGTCTTGAGCTTTTACCTTGTTGTCATCACTATTCTTCACTGTTTCTGATTGAGACTAATTTTCTCAATATTCTCAACATATAGCTCATCCAATCCTTATCATTAATGCAATAGAAGTATGTTGACATCAATGACAATCCTAGTTAGACCCATACTTGCAACAATCTCCCCCTTTGTCATTGATGCAAACATAAGATGTGAAAAACTAATTTAACCATCAAGACAAGAACTTTTTCTTTACTGTAACAACTCCCCCTATCAACAACCACCATTCACATTTCTTCTCTCCCATTACTACTCCCCCTTTGATTAGCAACCACTTGTTTTTCACATGTCTTCTCTGCCCCTTTGACATCAATGGCAAAGGGCTCATACTTGCAACTTTATTACTTCAGAATCATATCTGCTGCTCCCCCTGAGTAGCAGCTCCTCATCAGTCCAGACCATAAGATGTGACTGAGATATGCACCAGACTGATGCACCTTTGTGCACCTTAGTTCATCATCGGAGGGGCAATAACCCCTAACTTATCCCTTAGAGAATCAAAGGAGTCCTTAGGTAGAGGCTTTGTAAAGATGTCTGCAATCTAATCCTTGGATGGCACAAACTCCAATCTAACTTCATTCTTGTTCACTTGTTCTCTCAGGAAGTGAAACTTGATGGATATATGTTTAGTCTTTGAATGTAACATCGGATTCTTAGATATGTTTATTGCACTTGAATTATCACAGAAAATTGTGATAGGCTTCTCATACTCTACTTGGATATCTCTTAACATCTACTTCATCCACAACACTTGAGTGCAACCACTTGCTGCTGCAATATATTCTACTTCAGTTGTAGACAGAGATATTGCCTCTTGTTTCTTGCTTAGCCAAGAAACCAATCTCTTCCCCAAATATAATGCTCCACCACTGGTACTCTTCCAGTCATCCACATCTCTTGCCCAATCTGCATCTGTATATGCATGAAGAGAGAAATCCTGATCTCTAGGATACCATAGACCATACTCAACTGTCCCTTTTAGATATCTAAAAATCCTTTTGATTGCCATGACATGAGATTCTCTAGGATCAACTTGGAATCTTGCAACAAGACCAATAGCCTGCATAATGTCTGGTCTAGTCTGAGTGAGATATAACAGTCCTCCAATCATTGATCTATATTTTGTCTGTTCAACCTTAGGAGAGTCTTCATTTTTGCTTAGCTTACATCTGGTTGCCATGGGAGTGTTCATTGGCTTTGAATCTTCCATCCCAAACTTCTTCAACAATTCTTTTGCATATTTGGTCTGAGAAATGAAGGTACCTTTCTTTGTTTGAGTGATTTGTAGACCCAAGAAGAAATTCATTTCACCAAGCATGGACATCTCAAACTCACTTTTCATTTGGTTTGCAAAAGTTTTACACAAACTATCTTTTCCTCCAAAAATGATATCATCAACAAACACTTCAACACCTAAGATGTTTTCATGATCAATTTTGAAATATAGATTACTGTCAACAGTACCTTTGTTGAAACCAATCTTCAAGAGATGTTTATCCAGTCTTTCATACTAGGCTCTTGGGGCTTGCTTCAGTCCATGCCTTTTTCAACTTGTAGACCATATCATCATTGTCAGACAATTAAAATCCATCCGGTTCCTCAATGTACACTTCTTCTTCCAAATCACCATTTAGGAAGGCAGACTTGACATCCATCTGATACACTTTGAAATCCTTGAAGGCAGAAAATCCAAGAAATAATTTGACTGCTTCAATTCTTGCCACCGGAGAAAAAGTCTCTTCAAAATCAACTCCTTCTATTTGAGAGTATCATTTGCAAACTAATCTGGCCTTATTTCTGATCACTTCACCAACTTCATTCAACTTGTTCTGGAAGACCCATTTGGTTCCAATCACATTCTTGTTTCTAGGTCTGGGAACAAGATCCCAAGTGTGATTTTTCTCAGTTTGCATCAGTTCTTCCTCCATTTCCTTAGTCCAATTTTTATCATTGCAGGCTTCATTTACTGTCTTAGGTTCAATCTTTGAAATCAGACAATACTCATCTGAATCTTGAGCAATTTTTCTTCTTGTTTGTACACCTTTGCTTTTGTCACCTATGATCTGATCTTCAGAGTGGTTCAGTCTCACATATCTCAGAACTTTGGGAGTTTCTTGCACTTCTGACTCTTGATTAGGCTCATTGAATCTTATCTCTTCTTCCTAACTCACCAGATCAGTTTTAGTATGTTTTTCAGAAGAGTCTTGACAACCTTGAATCAGGCCATCATTCTGATCATCTTCTTCATACTCATAAAACCTTGAGGGTTTTTCAATTCCTTCATCAACCTTCACATTAGTACTTTCTATTATCTTTCTCAATCTCTTATTATAACACCGGTATGCTTTGCTTTGAGTAGAATAACCCAAAAATATTCCTTCATCACTTCTAGCATCAAACTTGCCTAGATCTTCATCTCTCTTGATGTAACATTTGCTACCAAACACTCTGAAATATCTTACAGTAGGTTTAATACCAAACCAAAGTTCATAAGGAGTCTTACCGGTATTGTTTCTGATTTGAACTCAATTGAGAGTATAGACTGCAGTGCTGACAACTTCTCTCCAATAGATCTGGGGGACAATTGCTTCCATCATCATGGTCCTAGACACTTCTTGGATGGTCTGGTTCTTTCTCTCATCTACTCCATTCTGCTATGGAGTCCTAGGAGTAGACAACTATCTCTTTATTCCATGTTTCTCACAGAAATCTATAAACTCACTGGATGTGAATTCTCCACCTCTATCAGACCTCAGACATTTCAATTTCAATCTAGTCTTATTTTCCACCATAGCTTTGAATATTTTGAACTTCTCAAGAGCTTCTGATTTCTCTTTTAGAAAGGTTACCCATATCATCCGGGAGTAGTCATCAACTAGCAACATGAAGTATCTATCACCTTGCACACTCCTGATTCTTGCCGGACCACATAAGTTAGTGTGAACCAAGTCTAATAATCTGGTAGAAGATTGTTCCTTGCTCTTGAATGAGATTCTTCTTTGTTTTCCCAACTGACATTCTTTGCACAAACTATTTGTAGGTTTAACCAGTCTTGGAAGATCTCTTACAGCTTGAGTATTGCTAATCTTGATGATATTATCAAAGTTCACATGACACATTCTTCTATGCCATAACCAACTCTGATCAACTTGAACAAATAAGCAACTTTTACCAGTACCAATTAAGTGAAAGATGTTACCTTTTGTTTGGGTACCGGATGCAATCTCTATTCCAAAACTTTCAAAGATTTTGCACTTTCCATTCTTGAATCTGAGATCATAGCCTTTGTCCACCAATTGTCCAACACTGAGAAGATTGTGCTTTAACCCTTCAACATATAATACATTACTGGTTTTGTTCTTTCCATCAAAAGAAATAGTTCCTCTACCTCTGATTCTACCTGTAGAGTTATCACCAAACTTTACCACTTCTCCTTCATACCTTTCCAAATCTATGAACTTTTTTTTGTCACCTGTCATATGGTGAGAGCAACCACTGTCAATGACCCAATCATCCTTCTCTTCTACTTGGGTAGCCAAGGCTTTTTCTTCAATTTTATGATTGATAGATTCAGAGGGCATTGGATCTTCTTCCTTGATGGCAATGAACACCCAGTCACTTCCGGATTTGTCTCCTTTTTCTGACTCATCATCTGTTACTCCTTCATCATCTCCTTCATGAGCATAGTAACAATTCTTCTGGAATCTTGGTCTATTATTGTTTGGCCTAGAAAATCTTTCTAGACACTTTGATGCAAAATGACCAATCTTATTGTAATTAAAATATTTAAAAGGCAATTTTCCTTCATTCTTACCGGATCCTCTTGGCAGTCTTTTTGCAATAAGAGCTTCAAGATGAGTTGTTTCAGCTTCTTCTTCTTCCAAGTCTTTTCTTGCATTTTCATACCATGATAGGTTCCTTGAAGAGTTTTCTCCTGGATCAAACATTTGTTTCCCTTTTACAGAGGTACTGGCTTTGAATGCAGATTCAGTCTTTGGAGGATCATCTCCAAACTTAGCCATTTCAAAAGCAGCCAACTTACCAACCAATTGATCTCTTGTGACTGTTGTGTGAGCTCTAAATTCTTCGATTACAAAAGCCTTGATTTTATAAGAAGCAATAAGGGATCTAAGAACTTTGCCAACAATCTCTTCTTCACTTAGGATTCTACCTACATTTCTAATTCCACAAACTAGCTCATTCACTCTTGGCATAAAAGAGGTAATATTTTCATCATCTCTCACCTTCAGTTTTTCAAATTTCCCTTTTAGACTTTGTAACCTTGCACATTTAACATACTAGTCTCCTTCATGCAAAAGTTCCAGTTTATTCCAAATCTCAAAGGCAGTTAGTAGATCTATAACATTTGAGAGTTTTGAGTCAGATAATGAGCTTAAAAGAGCCTCTTTGGTCTGCAGATTATTTTCAGCATCTGTGATTTCATTTAGAGTTGTCAGACCACCCTGTGGAGGTATATAAGCTTTAGTAACCATGGACCAGTATGCAAATCCCATACACTGCAAGTGACATTTCATGCGACCTTTCCAAAGAGAAAAGTTAGTTCCATCAAACTTCAAACTATCCTTCTTGTAGGACAACATCCTGGATCTACTCAAGCAGTTCAACTCTTTTCAGAGGAACTTGGCTCTGATACCAATTGTTAGATTCAGGGCAGACAACTGAGAGGGGGGTGAATCAGTTGTCTTAAACTTTCTTTCTTTTAAACACTTATATTCACTTAGCAGTATAACAATAAATCAAACATGAAACATTATGCATTTAATCAAGAGCAGAAACACATCAACATATGAGACACCAAGATTTTGACGTGGAAAACCCAGTTAAGGGAAAAACCACAGGGTGACTAACCCAAGATTGTATTCTCTGTTAGAAGAATAGAAAGAATAAAATGGCACATGCCAATTAGGGCTCACTACCCGAGCACACTACTCACAAGAGGCTCACTGCCTACAAGAGACACACTGTCTACAAAAGAATAAGTATCACATACTTGAACTGGTAATTAGCATCTTCACCATGCTTGAGTCAGTTCCATTTAAGCCCAAACCTTCTGCTCTACCTTTCGCTCTTCTCCTTGCTACGACACACTCATCTTCCAAGTCACACTTTGAAATGACTTCACAATCCCTTATTTATACATGACATCAACTTAGGAACAAACATCTAAGTTGGTAAACATCCACAAGAACATCCGCAAGATGAATCATTCATCCGGTTAGCCAACCTCAGGAAGAACACCTTCACTGGAGGTATTACTTCAATTTCAAGCTCCAACTCTAATGCAGACCAACAACATGAACTAAACATGATCCAAGGACCTCCACAAGCTTGCCTGAATCACCAGGAACATCCGCACTTCCTCTACTTACTAAAATCTCTCCTGCATCTGGTGCCTCAAGAACACAGTCTGCCTTTACTGTCACAAAGGAATAGATGCTTCTAGACCTTCAAATCATGAATAAATCAAGATGAAACATCATAAGGACTTCCCCAACACTCCTTTCTATCCACAGAATAGGACAATGCACTTCCAGATCCCACTGAACCTTTCTGTAACACTCTCTCACCTCTGAACATCTACCGGAACCGGTTCTACTTGAGCTATCATAGCTTCTTCATATCTTCATGTGGACCTCTAAAATCTCTACTGGAACATCTTAAGACTCATATATACAAACCCTTTAATCCACATCCTCTGATCCTTAACCTGTCTTGAGCTTTTACCTTGTTGTCATCACTGTTCTTCACTGTTCCTGATTGAGACTAATTTTCTCAATATTCTCAACATATAGCTCATCCAATCCTTATCATTAATGCTACAAAAGTATGTTGACATTAATGATAATCCTAGTTAGACCCATACTTGCAACAATAATAAGGCTGGAAGAGATACAACAATTATCTCAATCACAACAGAAGGTTCACACAGACTTATAGAACTAATTGAGGCTTTGAGATGAAGATCCAACCTATAGGGGAGTGGTTTTACTCATAGAATAGATCATAACTTCAAGTAAAACATAGAAATTAGAGCAAAAGATAGGCAAGATATTATGCATATATTGATCATGAAGGCCAGAAACTATTACAATACAAAATAACTTGTAGCAGGAAAAGACTGGTATAGCCAATTACATTCATGAGTGGATTAACCAGAAGACAGCGAAGGCCAAGCTATAGGCACAATGAGTCAAATTATGATAATCTTGCAATTGTACTAAGAGTTCTAACTACAAGACATTTTTCAGCATAACAGCCCTGAAATTACTGACTCCTCCTTCTACTAAAGATTACAATGCTTTATATAGATCAAGATCTTATGCAAAGGGTATAGAAGCAGATGCACAGGAACCAAGATCACCAATGCCACCATCATTGCAAAGTTAGGAACCAATGGCCAAGAGGACAGAGGCCATACCTTTGGTAGACCTGCAACACTAAGAAATAGTTTCCCATATGCAAGATAGAACAGGGCATTGAAGATGAAAGCCCAAAAGTTGTCGTAGATCACAAAAATATCTACCACTGAATCATAAGAGTCGCTTCGCATTGAAAAACTTCACCATCCTTCCTAATTTTCATCTACAGAGCCCAACAACTGAGATAAATGCTCTTGGCACCACCGACAATTTCAAAATCTTGAGTTTGAATAGGAACCATCAGATGAAGGAATGGTTTGAATATCGATAGCCCCATGAGCTCTATAGCATACACTTACCTTTTACTTCGGTGCTGAGGCTTTAGGATATGTGGCAAGATCTCATAGGTGTTTAAAGAATCTACTCAGTAGGAAAGATTCCACCATGACATTGTGTCACTATTGATTTACAATGTCCCCACCAAAGTCCTTTCTTTCTTTGACACCTTGCACCATCTAAATTGGCAAATCCTGAGTTTGAATTAGGACCGTCAGATGAAGGAATGGTTCAAAGATTGATGGCCTCGTGAGCTGTACATCATACACTTACCTTTTACTTTGGCACTGAGGCTTTAGGATACATGGCAAGATCTTGCAGGTGCGCAAAGAATCTACCCAACAAATAAGATTCCACTATGACACTGCGCCACCATTGTTTTACAATGTCCCCACCAAAGTCTTTACTTTCTTTGACACCTGGCACCATCTGAATGGGTGAATCCTTCCTTTTAATAGCCATTGTTGGATAAGGGCCCATCATGAAGATCCCATAAAGAAAGCACAAACCTGCCACATGGCAACATCTCACAGCCACACATTGGATTTATGATGTCAGCAAGATCCATCTGTGACACTACACTGACGTCCAATAGAGTCAATGATTCAACACCGTGGCCCACCTCATATACTTTACACGTGTCATTATTCTAGATCTTAGAGGAAGGAAATGGGTCATCTTCACTTTGTCTTCACGAAAGTGTGCTAAGCCTTCCACATGGCCCCTTTTTCCTTTATCTTTTCATTCCTATCGGGAACATGCCACATGCCCTCATTTCACAGCTGCATAGAAGGAAGGTGACATCACTCTAATGTGTGCTACTAGCTCATGATATCCAGATGCACCCATCAAATTTTTCTTCACAGCATAGAGAAACCATCCTCTGCATGGATATTAACCTGATATCCAGATATTAACTTAATATCTGGATGCCTTTTATGAATATCCTGATGATGTCATCAACATAAAGAACTTCTTTGAAAGGGGAATCAAGATGATGTCATCAGGATATTAACATTGGGGGTGATATGTTGGGGGTGGAATGTCTAGATGATGTCATTGTCATATATGCTTCTTTGGAGAGGGGGTTCAGATGATGTCATCAGGACATTTGCAAGGTCATGGATATTAGGAAGGATCCAAACATTAGTTAAGATTCAGATGTTAAGAAAACATCTAGATATTAACTAAGGTCCACATATTGGGAAGCATCTGAATATTAGAAAATATTTGAATGATATCATCAGGATATCTGCACCAAAAATGACTAAGTATGAGGATGGGAAATCCCTATGAAGAAAGGCATTGAAGCCAAAAGGATTTCTAGGTTTTTTACAAGGAGTCTCTAAATGAGATTTTGGGGATTTTTGCAAGGAAGAGCATGGGGATAGATAAGATCAAGTCTTGTAGAGCCATATTCCAAAGAACGTCCATGATTTCTTCAAGGTGAACCATTTGACTCTAGACAGGAAAAAATATGTCAACAATAATCTTCATCAAGCTCTTGTTGCTTGATTTAGCTTGTCCATTTCCTTGAGGATGGTATGGAGAAGATAAGAGATTGAAATCGCATACTGACTATAGAAGGTTGTAAATTCTTCAGACCTGAAGTACATTGCATTGTCTAAAATTATCTTTATTGGTACTCCAAATCTTGTCAAGACGTTATTCATTAAGAAATCAATTACAACTTTACTAGTTGCCCTTTTGATGGGAATATCTTCAACCCATTTGGTAAAATAATCAGTGGCAACCAGGATCAAACTATGTCTTCCACTTGATTTTTCACTTATTTCTCCTATGAAATCTAATCCCCATTGTTGAAGAGGATTTTCCACTGTTATGGGTTTGAGAGGCAAATTTCTAGATAATCTTAATTTCCCTAAAAATATCTAACAAGCATCATAGTTTCAGACCAATTTCTAGGCATATTTGAAAATAGTAGGCCACCAATATCTAGCTCTTAGGACCTTATGGGTTGTTTTCTTAGCCATGTAATGGCCTCCACACATGCCCTAATGCATATCCTTCAGGATTTCTAATGCTTGTTCATCATATACACACTTAAGTAAAATATCCTCAAGATTTCTCAACCAAAGTTCATCTTCTATGATCACATACTTTATAGCCTGTAGTTTTAATGTCCTCTTTTGATTTTCTATCATTCTTTTAGGACAAGACATGTTCTACAAGTAATAGATAACATCTTTATACCATTCAGATCTTTCATATCACAATCAATACTTACTTCTTAGATCTCAGTATTATTTATTTGATTAGCTTCCAGATTTGACTCTGTCATTAATCTTGCTAATCCTTGTCCTCTCACTAATTTAGTAAACTGGATATCAATATTAAATTCTTGGATCCTGTTGATCCATCTGCACCTTCTTCCAATCACTTCTTGCTAAGTGAAGATGTCTTTCATAGAAAACGCATGGACATAGGCAACAATTGTATCCCCTACCAAATAAGGTCTAAAATTTTTGATAGACTTTACCAAAGCATAAGCCTAATTTTCATTTATATCATACTTTAGCTCAACGGCTGGGAGAGATTTGCTAAAAAATGAAATAGGTTGTTCATAACCTTCATCATTTTTCTATAATAAAACAACTACTATTGTATGGAATGAAGCAAAGGAGAATAGTTGAAAACGCTTAGTGAAATTAGGAGATTTCAGCACAGGAGCTTCCTTTATAGCATGTTTGATATTTTTGAATGCACTTACTAGCTCATCATTCCATGTAATGTCCTGGCCCTTTTGTAACATCTTAGATATTGGCCTAGTATTTTTTGCAAAGTTAATGACAAATCTTCTCAAAAAGTTCACTTTCCCAAAGAAAGATTGAATTCCCTTGATGTTCTTTGGTACTAGGATTCTCCCAATAGTAGCCAATCTTTCAGGATAAATCTTAATTCCTTCTTTAGATACAATATGGCCTAACAGTTTCCCATCTGTTACCCCAAACATACATTTCTTGGGGTTTAGGGAGATGCCAAATTTCATACATCTTTCAAAAATTTATTCCAAATGGGAACAATGATCTTGTTCCTTTTTTGAGTAGGTGGTTAGATCATCTTGATAAACCACCATTATCAAATTTATAAGGTCAGAGAATGCTACATCCATAGCCCTCTAAAAAAGTGGCTCCTACATTGGTTAATTCAAAGGGCATCCTAATGTACACATAAGTACCCCATGGAGTGGTAAATGTAATCTTATACTACTCAAATTCTTTAACCATTACCTAGTTATAGCCTGAAAAGCCATCCATCATAGATAAGAGTTCACATCCAGTCACCCTCTGCAGCATAGCTTCAATATCGGGCAAAGGATAGTTATCTTTTAATGATGCCATATTTAGATTTCTAAAATCAACATAGAGCCTAATATCTCCATTCTTTTTCCTAACAGGAACTAAGTTTGAGACCCAAGTGGAATGCCTAATAGGCTTGATTATCCCTCCTTCACTCAACTTAGCTAATTCTTGTTGTATTTTTTGCCTTAAGGTGGGATTTATAGGCCTTTTCTTTTGCCTAAAAGGTTTTGCATTTGGCTTTAATGGGATTTCATGCTAAAATAAAACCTCTATATGCTTTCAAATCTTCATAAGACCATGCAAAAACTTTTTTATGTTTCTTGAGCAGAGAAATTAACATTGCTTTATTATTAGGATTTAGGCACTTACATACATAAACAATCTTGGGATGTCCTTCCATTCCTACATTTACTTCCTCCAGATCATTTTGGTGCACTAGTGTTGACCTTGTAGTTTGCTTGTCATTTGTATCAAATACCCTTTCTAGAGCAACTAGTCCCCTTAGAATCTTATTTGTCTTTAGTTGGATAATCTTAGTTCCAAACACTATTTCATTTCCATATATTTTTTCTACTTATTCTTGGAAATCAATTTCTTGTGCTTGGTATTCATCCATGCAATTCATGAATTTATACAAATACTAGTCATCATTGAAAATCTTCTAGTGATGAATATTATCAGGAATAGAGGGTCTTGTTAGTATTTCTACCTTTGAAATCCCTACTAATGTTATATCTTCAAACTTGACTACCACATTAGCTAAGAAATCAGCCATGACATTTTTACCTCTCTCAATCCAATCAATAGAAAAGGCATTGAACTCCTCTATTGCATCCCATCTAGCATTTCTATACTACCCGAGTCTTCTATTTTTGGAAGCATATCAAGATATGACTTGGGAGACAACTAATTCAAAATCTCCAAAGACCCTGAGCTTCTTGATTCCATGATTGAGAGACATCTTTAAACCCAGGAGCGGAGCTTCATACACAGCAACATTGTTCGTGCATTCAAATCCTAACTTGAAAGATGATCAGAATGTCTGTCCTGAAGGGGATATGAGCACAATTGCTACCCCAGAGTCATCTTTGGAATAGGCTCCATCAAACTGCATAGACCATAGACCATCATCATCTAGGGATGATTTAGGATCTTGATCTATTTTATTTTTCTGATTAGTTTCATCCTACTCAACTTTGAAATTATCTATATCAATATCAAAAAATTACACCTGATAACCTTCTTCAGTAATGTCATCTCTTATCTAGGGGCATTTTTTCTCTCTTTCAAGCCTTACCTCTCTCCCATCCATGGGAATTATAGCATAAGATGAGTCCATTTGAATACTACCACCTATAGTAGAGGCCCACTTTCTAGATAGTAACATTCCATACACAGGAGGGATATCTACTACAGTGATACACATCTTATATTCCTTTAGTGGATAGGATGCAAGTCTAAAACTTATGTCCTTAATAATTCCAATGATAGGAACTTCTCTAGAATCCATGGAAAAACATTTCCAATAGGATTTAGTAACTTTTAACCCTAACACTTCCATCACCCCAAGTGGCATTATATTAGCAGAGGCACCAAAATCAATCATACAATTTTTTACACATCTTCCTTTTATTATCAAGGTGACAAAGAAAGGATCTACCTGAACAAAAAAATTTTACAAAGTGGTTCCCAAATAAATCTCTAGTATTTTTGAACTCCATTTCTTACTATCCTTAGATAGCATCTTTTCTCCTTTCAAGGGCTTACCACAGTTACTCATTTCTCCAAACATATTTGGGATTATATCATTTATAGTAGCAACAGCTCTATCCTTGTGTTGTGGTATTCTCATCATTTCCACTAAAGGAACTATTGTCCTAATTTGGTTGAATACATGGGCCATATCCAATGGGATATAATTGGGGACTAAACTTGTATGAGTTGCATCAATATTCCCAGAAAGAACATGAGATACATTTCTATGAACATGAGATGCATTGATTTTGTTAGTTTTCTCATCCACTAGTATTTTCTTAGCATGACCCTTCTCAGCTAATATTTTAGCCTTAGGTAGTGGCTTATGATGTGGATTATTTTTACCAACTACCTCCTTGGACTTGTTCTGTAGACCTCCATTCCTTTTGGGGTGATGTATATTCAATTTTTCCTTGATAAAAATGATGCTTGCATTCCCCATAGTACTACTTTCTCCTTGAGTATTCTTACTTCTCAAATTGTAATCACTTTTGAATTGAGCAATCTTTGATATAGTTAGGGCTTTTATCTCTTCATCAGAAGGTCTTCTCAGTTGGACAATAGGTTCTTCTTTGTTCAACTAGAGAACATATCTTCTCTCCTCATTTTTTCTTGGGGAGCTTTGTTTTTCATCTGATACTTTCAATTCTTCTCCTTCTATTGGGACCCTATCTTCTAAATCATTATCATTAGAAGACACATCATCTTCCACAATACATTCATGGTTGAAAACCATATTTATATTATGGCTTTCATAATTTCCTTTTTTATTGTATTCATCATCTAGGTCTATACTGTCAGTTAAGGACAATGCCACAACACATGAAGTAGAAGAATGAGGTGCTTCACACATTGAGCACCATAGATTTTCATTCGTAGCATGCACTCCCTTCCTCAATGGATTAGGAGTTTCTTTAGACATATTCCCACTGTTGTTAGGGGTATTGTATTTCTATTTTTCCAATTTGTATTGCATGGTTGATCTGACAATTTTGGCATTCTTTCTTGTCTGACAAATGGAGGTTTGTCTTTTGGAACCCTTTTGTCAACTCTTGCCATAAAGGTCTTCATTTCTCTAACCTCTTTCCATAATTTCTCACATTCATCAATAACAGGGGCCTTACTACCTTGCCCTTTATCTTGAGGAATAAGTTTTAAATCACCCCTCATAGGAACTTTTCTAGATGCTTTCCTGTTATTTTCAATGTGTAAAGCAGATTTGCAAGCATCTCTTAAGGTGTATGGTTCTATGTTTCTCAACTCATATCCCACCTTGGGATCATATGCATTTTGGTATATTACCAAGCACATGTGCTCATTAGGTCTAATATATGGTGGGATCTTATTACACACTTTCAAAAATCTAGCATTGAAATCATGGACACTTTCATTGAACCCCTTTTAAATATTTGTGAATTCCTTCACAACAAACCTTGAGTCAATTTTGTCCCCATATTGTTCCTTGAAGATCCTTTTGAATTCTATCCAACTATCAATATTGTCTTCTATACCATTCCCTTGTATCTTCTGTCAAAGATTGTATGAATAGTTTCATTATTACATCCTCAAATTTAACCTCAAAATCATCAATTACATTCAGAAAAACCCTTAGGTGATCTTCACCAGATATTGCATTGTTTCCAACAAACCTTGGGACAACATTTCTTATTGTATTCTCAATAGCTTTTGGATACCCTGGTATACCAATAAAATATAACTGCCTATATCTTGATGATTTCATTGGTCTTCTAGTAAAAAGATTTACTAAAGGTTGCCCACCCTGGTTACCTAGATTCATTAGGGGGGCTGTAAATATTGTTGAGGTGGTATGTACTAGTTTTGGACATTTGATGGAGGATTTATATTCTATATTGTGGGAGAATTTTAGCCTCGTATTCTTGCCTATGTAGGAAAAGAGTTTTGTCCAGCCATTCTAGCATTTAAGTTGTATGGGGGAGCCTAGAAATGGCTCATAGGTATAGTCACTATAAGGTCATTTATTTGAGCTTGGATGATAGGATCCAAGTGGTTATTAGGCAATGGGCCATTTATTTGTTTCCTATTTGTTGTGGATACACCAGTGGTACCACAATTTTCAACAACATTTGGTTTATTCATGGTATGCAACTTTTGGAGTAGTTCCTCCTTTCTTCTTAAAGTTTCCATTCTAGCCACTCTAAGGCTTAATTCCATAACTTCCTTTTCTAACTCCTTATCTGTCTAATTTGTGCCAGATGATATATTGGTATTGAGACAATCATTACCTTCAATGGTTTTGTCTTTTCCTAATACATGAGAGTTCAACCTTGCATAGGGAGTCATAACTATAGATTCATGAGTGGACTGGATAGGCATCTCCTGTGATTCCCTTTGTGGGTTAATCTTTTCATTCTGTGAGATAGGGGTGGGTTCTTCATAATATATTTCATCACCCTTAGAATCCACTTGACCCTCAGGAACATTCCTTCTAGCATATACAATACTATGCTCTCTTCTTTCCTCTCTTGTTTGAAAATTATTAGTGTTATCATCCAAAAGAGGTACAAAAAAAGACATGAGATCACCAATAGTAGGGAGAATGTACTCACTTGAATCTTTAGTTCTCCACCATTCAGTACCAAACTCCTAATTTATAGGCTTGTTGGGATGCCCACCCTACTGTGATCTCCTTCCATACATTTTTTGCTTTGATGTCCTTCTTCAATTCTTCACTAGTGTAAAAACTTTCAATAGAGCTGCCATCCTTTTTTTAGGGAATAGAATATATATACTAGAAAATATCTTCTATGAATAATAGTTCTAAAATTATGATCAAATACTATTGTATCTGAATGCAATACTTTCCAAGTAACAAATATAAACCTCTAAAATCTTCTTTTATAAAGCTACTGGTATGGAGAAATATCAAAGTCGCCACCCTTTATAGGGAATAATAACAAATTGATCTATGACTCAAGGTAAGACACAATATTAGTTTTTTATAACAAAGAAAAAGAAGTCCCTAGTAGAGTCTCCAATCTAT
The DNA here is from genome assembly GCA_027924645.1 of Cunninghamia lanceolata. Lineage (NCBI taxonomy): Eukaryota > Viridiplantae > Streptophyta > Pinopsida > Cupressales > Cupressaceae > Cunninghamia > Cunninghamia lanceolata. The sequence goes on along the minus strand of BSBN01000165.1, from coordinate 1,448,417 downwards.
TGGTTGATTTTAATTCCTAACCTGATCTTAAAAGAGAAATCTATAGAATAGCTAATTCTAATAATGGAATTGCTTTGAGGGATTGGCCAATGAATAGGAAAAGTGGATTAAATCCTTTTCCTCTGCACTTCAGGCTCTACAAAACCTAGGAGGGTGATCCTAACAGTATTTTCTCTTCAAATAGCTTGTTGTTCTTTTAAAATATTGTTATGAAATAGATATGTTCTCTCTAAATTTCTTCTAGAATTACTGATAAAGGAGAACAATGGGCTAGACTCTCAAAGCTTTAACATAATTCATTATAAGAGAACATTAGGGATAACTTAACATTCATAACTTAGGATATAAATAGAAATTCATCTTAATTTTCAATATGAATGATCAAGGAGCTTATATCTAGAAAACACTTCTAAAGGATCAGTGCCTAGTTCATGGGTAACAGAGTCAAATAGATATGAGATGAAAACCTATGGCAATCAGTATTTTCTCAAGTTCACTTTGAACTATATAATAATGCATTACATTATCATACTTGAAATAGTTTGTGGACTAAACATAGTAATCCTTGCAAACATTTATAATATTCAATATTTTCTTCTAGTATTGAATTTACTACTTGAGTAAAGGCAATAAGATGAATATGCATACACAGGAAAGACTATGATGATGAACAAAATGATACTTGATCAGATTTTATTCATAAATGATATAAAGAGTACATGTAGGAAACAATAATAGCCTGAAACTTTGAACAATCACTAGTAGAATTTGGCAAATAAATGACTAAGTGACTAAAACTTTTAGTCACAACAACTAAAAATGACTAAATTCTACTAATTTTTTGCAACTCATCTATAAATGAGTAAATAAATGACTAATTTGATCATTGACTAAAAAATTATTTAGTCACAGAAATAAAAATGACTAAATAGTTAGTCACACAAATAAAAATTAGACAAAATTTTAAAAAAACTTTTCAGGAAATTATTGGCAGGATGTATTGGTGTGATTCATTATTCGCGTTCATTGAATTACTCCTTTGTTAGTTGGTTACTTGCAACTCTATTGTCAAAATGGATGACACAAGGTGGTGATCTGAAAGTCTACTCTCTACCCTCTCATATGATAATTGTTCCATTTCTTTCCCATACTAAAGTATCCAATCACACCTACAAAAGGAAAATGAAACAATGTTAATCTATTGTCGGGATCTAAAAGGGGTGAAATTTGAAGAGATGAACTACATATAAATTGCATTGTCCTACCAGGCTGGAACGTGGTATTTTCCCCCTGGTTTATCTTGGGTGTCATAGTATTGGTCTAAATTTGCAGCATATTTCACTGAGGCATTTTGAGTTATAGTAGCTACTTGCATGGGCAATAAAGAGGAGAGGACCTAGAGACTTCTAAAAAGGCAAGCAAGAAATTTAGAGTTTGCTGCAATGAATTTGAAGTCGGCAAGGCCCTCTACAATGAAGTCAGATTTGGGAATGCCATCTGCAGTGAATTCAAAGGTAATTCAAAACCCTCATTTAATTTATAAACACAAAACATATAGCTTTGTGATTGGAAACTTACAATAGTTACAATCTACTGCTCTTAATAATGTTTTTTTTAAATATTGCCACTGTTGTGCTTCATAATGTGTTTGAGCTAAATATAATAAAATTTGGGTGTCAGTGCCAAAATAGAATTTCCTCAAACAATTTTGATACATTTTCACTACAAGCACAAACTATCCTTGTGCAAAGTAAACATGTGCTAGATTTACCCACACATCGGGCATCTAAATAAAGATGTTTCCTACTGTAGCTTCTTGTACCTATGTAAAAATTTCCTTTGCAGTATCAAATTGACCCCTTTCAACTAGCACAATGGCTGCCCCATTTGCAGCATAAACATTTCCTAATCTATGTGCCAACACTTTACAATATAGTTCTCTATCCTTCTCAAGATGTTGTGCCTCCACCTTTGGATCCCTCTTCTCATTGCGAAAAGCTGCAAAATAATTCCAATTTCCAAGTAAAATGTCAACATAAGAATTCTTTGGATCTAACTCACTTTGTGCAGCTTTAATTGTTTATTTTGCTTTAAGCCAGTCATCTATTTTTAGTTCCATTTTGCCAATCATAGATAAAGCATTTGATGAGTTTTTATCCACCTTAAGTGCATCCCCAATCAATTCTAGGCTTAGTTGGATCTCATTCCGAGCCTAAGCCATGGTTGCAAGACGTATATATGCATCCACATAATCAGAAAACTTGAACAATATTATCTTGTATAAACTATTTTTTTTTCAGTATCATGTAGTTGTTCAAACAACATAGCAAGATTAAATAGTGTTTTGACTTTATCCCATGGTAGCTCAAGTGAAAAACTACCTTCTTCTAGTCGATGGAAGAATTTCATATCCTTAAAGAGCACAGGAAAAACTGTAGAATTGGTAATGGGGCTTTTATTTATGAATTCAACCCAAATGTCATTTCCTAATGCCTCCATAAAAGTTTGTTGAGCCAACTCTAGTTCATCATGCTCAAAATGAAGAACCCCAGTGTTGTTTAACAATTGAATGGGTACTTCTTCCCTTCTCTTATTTAGAAGAGACTTTACAGTCTTAAGAGAATCTAAGGCTGCACTGGGGTCTGATGATATTTATAACTCACCCATCTTGATAAATGCATGGGCATCACGTGGATCTATATGAGTTGCCTTTCTTAATTTTCCAAATCCTTCTCTGCCTACCCTTGCTAAGCATATATATGGCCTACATCTTTTAAGCTCTCACAGTTTTTAGGGTGGACCTCTAGAACCTTTTCAAAATTTAAGAGAGAACTCTTAAGATCTCCCAGCTTCAATTGAACATGTCCACAAAATCCTGTGGCCTCTAGCTTTCCTTGACTGATGCCATGTAGTAGCGGCCAGTGGTGTCATAATCACCTTTACTATGATAATATCATGCAAGGTTATAATATGAATGAGATTTCATGAGAGGGTGGTCAGTTGAAACAAGAGCTGTCTCAGTCAACTGTTCCACAAGAAAATGCTACCCTGTGAAGAAAAAATGGTTTGCTAAATGATTCAATGCCATTGCATAGTACGGGTATAATTATAAGGCTCTATGCATCTTTTCCATTCCTTCATGAACACTACCTTTTTCACTAACTATGAGAATCCTACAATTAAAAAATGCACAAAACTGATCATGAAGATTTTTCTCCATTTCAAATAGCAAAATTGCCAAAAAAATGTGTTTAAAACCTGCAAATAAATGCAAATAAAATCACGCTAATTTTCACGCCAAAAAAAACCATGAGACCATAGCTCATTTCTTACTATTATGCTTTGATAGATTTTTTTTACGAATCCATAGCTTGTTTAAAATCACCTGTTTTAGGCTTTTAACCATAGCAACAAGGCAGTGAATTGTTTGATAAAATGCTTTGGTAGGCATGTATGGAAAATGTGGTAGCATAGACAAGGAAATGAACTTTGGAAAAAATGCCTCAAAGAAATGTGGTCTCATGGTGATGGAATGCCATGACAAGCAAATTTTTATGGATTGTCATGTCATTCCATCACCATGAGACCATATTTTTTTCAAGCATTTTTTCAACCAGTTCACTACCTTATCTATGCTATTGCTTACATTATGCTTTGATAGATTTTTCCAAGCATCCATAGCTTGTTCAAAAGCACTTCTTTTAGGATTTTAACCATAGCAACAAGGCAGTGAACTATTTGATAAAATGCTTTGATAGACATGTATGAAAAATATGGTAGCATAGACAAGGCAGTGAATTGTTTGAAAAAATGCCTCAAAGAAATGTGGTCTCATGGAATGCCATGACAAGAAAATGTAATTGGAAGCTACTCCTAGTTATTAGTTATGCAATGTGAAGTAATACTTTGAGTTTGAAAGATGTGCAATGCAATGTAATCAGCAATTTGAATATAAACTACAAAAATCTATTTTTTACAATTCATTAGTTAAACTCTCTATTTTATTTGCTCTCTATAACTCTATTTCTATAGAAATGCCTTTCAATTAAAAAAAAATAGTTTTTGTCTCTTATTCTACAATTTTTTACATTTTTTTTTAAATCTGATTTTTTCAAAAAATCTTGAACTTTTGGTTTGCTAATTATTTCCCCTGAAGATTTTTGTTGCTATGTGTAGAACATTATAGATGGATCAATGTTGAAGGTTGACTATGGATCAATACCATGCATATGATGACAGAGTAGCCGATGATAGGCACATGGACAAATATCCATGTCCATGTAAGGATTGTCTTGATGGAAAGATGAGAAAAAGAAATGTGATTTATCAACATATGATAAGATACATGGGCATAGTCACCAATGATGGCATGGTTCGGTGGTTAAGTCATTCGGTTGTAGTGGCGGCCACCAGAGTTCAAACCCCCGCTGGGCCAATGAGCTCGCAAGGCTTTATGCCTTCGCTGGGCCAATGAGCTCGCGGGTTTGAAGTGTTCTTCCTAGGGGATGAGGTCCCCTAGTTGTGGCCTCACCGGTTCATTGCTCTGGGCAAAAGCATTCACGTGGAGCCGGAGGGCGTGTCGCACCAGCATCGTCGATCACATTAAAAAGTTTACCAGGCACATTTAAAAAAAAAAGATACATGGGCATAGTGGTATAAGCCCTTTGGATTACAATTATTATGAAGATATGATAGAATTACAAAGTGTGAGAGATGAAGAGGCAACAAACATAGATGAAGTGGCACCAAACATAGATGAAGAGGCAGCAATGTTAGACGAAGGTTTGAAGTTGATAGAATGTTGAATGAGGGTCTAGACGATGATTGGGCCAAGTCGATGGAGGATGCTTTAAAACCTGTGTATGCTAATTTCAAGTTAAGTCATTTGACAACAATCCTTCAAATTCTTAACGTGCAAGTGGTGCATGGTGGGACAAATGAGAGTGTAATTATTGGCATTATTAAGTTCATTGTTACCACCTGACTCCACATTGCCAACAAAACAAAGTCAATGTAAAAAGCAAATCACTAATCTAGGCTTAGGGTATGAAAACATCCATACATGTGTAAATGGTTGTGTATTATTTCACAATCATCTTACAAGTGAGAGTGAATGTCTAAAATGTCATGAAGTGAGGTATAGACAAGGGTTGAAATCAGTTGTGATTCCTAGAAACATTCTTCGCCACTTTCCAATAATCCCACGATTACTCTGAATGTATATGTGTAGAGACATTGCTGAACTTATGCAATGGCATTCCCAAAATAAGAGCACTGATGGAAAATAATGACATGTGCCTGATTCTAAGACATGGATGGAATTTGATAACAGATGGCCTAATTTTTCACAAGATCCTCATAATATAACGTTGGGTTTGGCTCTAGATGGGGTGAACCCATTCTCAGATCAAAGTACTAAATGGTCAACTTGGCCAGTATTTTTAATAAATTATAACTTGCCTCCATGGTTAGCAGCTAAACCATTTTTCTTAATGCTATCATTGATTATACTAGGAAAGAAAAGTGTGACTTCAGATAAAATTGATGCTTATCTAGAGCCATTATATGATGAGCTAATGGAATTGTGGAAAGGAATTGAAGCAATTCAATCTTTAAGGGATGGTCATTCAATCAAATTCACTTTAAGAGCTTCCTTATTGTTTACAATTCATGATCTTCCTACATATGGTACATTGTCTAGTCTCAGTGTTCATGGATACCATGGATGTCATGCTTTCAACTTTAAGGATTTGGTAAGGCATTCAAGAAGTTTGTGTAAGTGTATTTATTGTTGACATCGTGCTTACCTTAAAATAGATCATCCATATCATGAACAAAAAACATGTTTCAATGGTCAAGAAGAGAATCATGAAGCACCATTGCTAATAACAGGTGATTACATTGTTGAGAATGGACAAAAAAGAATGTCATTTATTGAAAATGATGGGATTTCTAGTAGTAGATATGATCCATGTAGTGAAAGTAGTGTAAAACGGTTGTGCATATTCTATAAGTTGCCATACTTTAAGGATATAGCCATTAGGCATATTGTTGACTTTATGCATACTGAGAAAAACATAGCCTATGCTAATATAGAAACTCTTTTTGATGCTTTTGATATTGTTTCATCATGTGAAGACTTTCAACAACTAAAGATTCGTCAAAATCTTTGGGTTGAAAAATATGCTGATGAAAAATATAGAAAACCTAGTGCTCCTTATGTCTAGACAAAGGAACAACTTCCACAATTCTTACAGTTGTTGTCTTAGACTCACTTTCCCATTGGATATGTAAGTAGTAGTATTAGAATCCAAATTGACATTAATGGATTAAGAGGCCTCAAGACCCATGACTATCATGTCATAATCAAGAATATTTTACCTATTGTGGTAAATATATCAATTTTGGCAAAGGGGCCAAGATTGGCAGTTATAAGGTTGGGCCTAATATTAAAGAGAATGAGTTTACATGTATTAGATCCTTCAAACTTTGATAGTTTGAGGGAGGAGGTTGTTGAATTCCTTTATCTATTGGAACGGGAATTTCCACCAACAATCTTTAACATTTCTATGCATCTTTTGATACATCTAGAATATGAACTAGAGCATTGTGGACTAGTAAGAACGAGATGGATGTATCTTATAGAATTATATATGAAGGTTTTGAAAAATTTGTTTGTACTAGGGTAACTCTTGAAGGCAACATGTCTGAGGGATATTCAATGCAAGAGGCTATGGGATTTTGCATAGAATATATGAAGGATTTTAAAAATGTCAATCGACATGTATGGGATGATGATGAAAATGAAAGACTTACAAGTGAAGTATTAGAAAGCAATGGATGTCACTTCAAGCTATCACATCAAGAAAGAAGTGTGATACATGCTTATATTCTTCAAAACACAAATTCATTCTATAAGTGGCATAGTTTTAAAAAATTACACAATAATTTATTTACTCAATTGCATTTACACATTTATATTATTAATCTGACTATTTGTATGTTAATATTCTATGTAGAAAATATGAAGAAGAGAATCAAACTTGGATGCAACATCGACCTCAAAAGCACAGATGTCATAATTTGATTGGAGGTGATTCTTTTCCAAAATTTGAAGAATGGATTGCTAACACAGTTAGTATGAAGAAGGCCAAGATATAACAATGGAGGAAAGTGATCTTTCACAATCTCCACATAAATGGGTTGTGTTTTAGTGGAATGTGGGCCTATGGTAGTCATTTAAGAGTGGAAGAAAAAGACAAAGGAAAGACAAATTGTGATTGTGTTGTTAGTGTTGAATTTCTCCACGAAACTGAGAAGAAATTTTATGTTGGATTCATCCAAGAAATAATTCAAGTGGATTTTGGTGAAAATAGTCTTATAAATGTAAGTGGATCTGACCATCCACAGTACAATTTGATGAGTATGGATTTGTACACGCAAATATAGGGCAATTTTTATCAGAGATGGATGAGGTGTATGTTTTCCCTCTTCAAATTAACCAATAATTTCTAATTGATGATGTAAGAAGCCTAGGATGGTCATATGCCATTCAAATAGAGTCACATTCCAAATGAAAATTCATGGAATTTGTCAATATAATGCCTGATGGGTAATATGTTAATTTACAAGAAACATTCGAAGAAGTGGATGAAGACGATGATGGAGTGTTTGAAGAAGAGATTTTGATTACCAATGAAGAGATTGGGAGAGAGAATGAGCAACATGCCATAAATGAGGATGAGGAAGAAAATCAAGCAGATGCAGACACGAGTGATCAAGATTCTGATCTTACTAGTAATGCAGATGATTATGATGATGTTTTGTCACCTTAACTAGCCTATCACCTTAAGAGGTTAGCTTCTCACCTAAACTTTGATTATATGTATGGTGTAATTTATTATTGAATGTAATAAAGATCTGAATATAGGTATCCTTATTCACTATTGTTTTATTGATACATTTATGAATGTAATCATCATTATTCTACAAGTACAGTGTATACAAAACCTGAGATGTTCACTACTGATTTGAAGTGCATTTAAAGTTAGGTTCAATCATTATTCTTAGTTTTCTTACTTTGGTTGGAATTAATTTTGTTTAGTTAGAATATAATTTCTTATATGTCCTATATTTTTTCTAGATGCTAGACTTTTCATGTATGTCTTAGATGATAGCTTTAGTTTTTAATACAGCTTCTAGCCTCCACATGCATTGAATATGCTTCTGTGAAGGAAACAATAATGAACATCTGTGATTTAATAATACATATAGATATCTTAACATTAGGTTAACTAACCCTCCTCATTACAAACAAAGAAATGATCTCTTAGATATCTTAACTAGAATTCAAGCACCAGATTAAATCTTCTTCTCCATTGATTGCTTCAAATAGATATTACAATATAACATAATTCTCCTCATATATGTTTCTATAAATGCCTATGATGATGATATCAAAATTCAGTCTTGGTTTCTCTTTTCTAAGAGAAGAAACAAGCTTCAGACCATTACAAAATATGGGATCTTTTCAAAATTCATGCCTCTTCATATAAACTAAACATTAGTTTTTCTTAAAACATAATTAAGAGAAAACAAAGAAAGTAGACAATATTGATTGGAAGCCCGTAGCACTTGCAATACACTTGTAGTCTGTTAATCAACATAAGAGACCCATGATCATCCTGATCTGGCAAAGTCCCCCTCTCCATGCTAGAGTGTTTGAAGACTCGGTTCTTCCACTGCAACATCTTCAAGGCCCTATTCTTCTAGAGGAGCCAAATACTTTTGCTTCCATTGGTATACTATGTATTCATGAGGTCATTTGTATTCTTGAATCTTTGATATATTTGTTAGGTGATTCCTCCATCTGTTGTCGAGTAACCCTCTGCCATCTATAATAAATTTAGAATATCTGGTATCCAAGGATATTATTCCATCCATGATCAAATTGAGGCTTTGGACATTCAATTCACCATCCTTTTGTACATGAGCAATGCAATCAAGAACAATTTGGCCAAATTCCTTTCTCCATTCACTGAGATTTTTTAATTGGTCATCATCCTTTAATATCCTTGGCACAAACTACTACTTCAATGTATGAAATGATTCCATCCTTGTTTTGATCTTATGATCTTCTCCATTTATATACTGAGATTCATCTATAACTATCTTAACCATCTGCTCAGTTGGCTTCAAAGCTAAAGGAGCTTCCACAGTTCTCTATAATACCCTGCATAAAGTCATCAAGGTATGATTAGTTGGCTGCCACTTCTTGACAAGAGGATCTAGTATAAGTGCATGGGCTTTCATCTGGTCAATTGCTTGGGATAATAAAGTGTAGCAATCATACACACTTTCCAATTTGTCCTCAATCAGTTTGATCCTATGATCCAAGATTTTTTCCAAGACATTGATGATCTAGTCCCTCACTCCCTCCTTGGTTTCATTATTAGCTTTTTTCAACTCTTTAATTTCCTGTCTTAGTACATTCATTTGTTCAGAGGATGCACTATCTATATTGGTTTATCTGGTAGTAGGAGGTTTATACAATACTATTTATTTACTCTGTGAGGGACCTACTCCTTTTAATTACTCTTTTAGTCTTACATTTTCTATGAATAGTTTATTTACCTCATCATTTAAGAATTTATGTTCCTTTTCATATTTTGTCAATTTGTTTCCATTCCCTTAATAGTAGCTCGAGTGAACATGGTCGAGTGTAATGTCAAGGTTGCATCTTCTAAAGGAGATGTATCCTTCAATATTTTTACCATAGTCGTTCCTTTAATCTCTTACCACATCTAACAACCTTGGTTTTTGTGTATTTCTTTGCTTGGTCCAAAATGCCAAGGTCTCAATCTTAGGGTTGTACCCTGTACCACTTATCCCCTCATCAGAATCAAATTCAGCAATCATTATTGGGTCTTCTTGTGCTCTTACTTGCTCAAGTAAGAATATATTTTTAGTTCCATACCTAGGATAATGATTATATTATGCTTCAAAACCATATCCCTAGCTTATTGTGGGCTAATATCAACATTATCAATTCTCAATTCATTGAAAGTCTAGGCTACAATCTAATCATGTTGAGACTCTTCAGCACCCATCTTGTTTATCTCTACCCTTTCTTAAAACTCTCATTTTGATTTTAACCAAAAATCCTTAAATTCAGGGGTTTTAATGAAATCATCATCTTCAATAAATCTGAGAGCTACAATTTCCCTCTCATCATCCTGCATTTCCCTTTCTCCTTGCCTATGGATATCAAGTCTATCCTCTAGTTTATAAGCTTCAGTTTCATGGGCTAGTTGATCTACCTCAACAACATCCTTCAAACTCCTCAGTACACTGGTCACTTCTTTTGTAACTCTCACTTCTTCACTCATTTCATAAGAGACCAATCCATATGGCCCCTGTGTCTTCTATTTCTTAGGAAGTGGCTACTCAGGAGGTGATTCTTGAGGAACATGACACACTAAAATAGTGTCAAGAGATGGCTCTAAAATTACAATACCACTTTCCCTTTTGGGAGATAATTTGGTGGGCCTCTCCTACTCTGCTGTAGACTTATTATACAATTCCTCAAACTTATAAATTATCAACTTTATCCTCTTAAGATGATCTACTTCTTGTACAAAATACCCCAATAAGTTATTGTTCTTCTTCTTCATTTCTTGCTCAAGCTTCATCATGATCTCCCATTTTTTTGTCCTCCGATATACCTCTTGGGGAGTGAAGCAATTTCTAATCACATCCTCTTCATAATCCACTTGATGATTGATTGTAACCTTTGGAAGAAGGTCTTGTCTTATAAAATTCATATAAATCTCAGGGTCAAAAACCCTTTCACTTCTTGGCCTCAGAGAATATCTTGTCTTAAGGTAATGTTGTAATTCTTCAATGATGTCATATCCAATAGATAATTCTTCACATGTTGTCAAGTTAGGTATAAATGTACCCTTCTTTTGTTTTTTACATGACATCCTTTTCCATCCACAACATCTACCACATAAATTCTAAAAAGGCTAGCCAAAGACAAACAAATTTTGGCAATATATGTGGGGCCTATGGGCACCCATAAATCCTGATTATTGTGACATCTTGCAAAAAAAACCAATCACCAAAGTTATGAGTATGACCTTGTTCTGGTTTCAAAGTCAAGGGCCTCAATAGTTGTAGTATAGGTGTGTCTAATCTTAGCGATGAGTGGCCAAGAACTCTCATAACTTTGTTCACAAAGTCATCATGGAACACTACATAATTAGAGTTTTTGCATCTGATATCCCATATATAACACCATCATTGCACAAGCAATGACTTCCCTTGTCAATCAATCCTACCCAAGCACATACTTTCTATCCATCTATCTTTGTTCTGGTACAATATCAAGTGACACAGTAAAGAATATTGACTAAATATTATAGGGGCCCTATTCTCTCTAACTTACAGGAAGCCTTCATGCAATGCCTTCTCAAGATATGAGGTAAAGTTATATTCAATGTTTGTCTCAAGGTTCTGAATTATCATAGCCATCATCATCAAACTAACTAGCATTTTTTCTTCTACATCTATCCCAAGTACTTGATAGAAAGCAAAGTGAGTTTTCTTGAAATAAGTCTAAAAATCTTCTACATTAAATGGCTCGATAGCAGAGGGGGAGATAGGTATCACCTTGTTGTTAACACCCCTTTTCATGTATATGGGGAGTTCATCACTTATGTGTGTTCTCCTTAACCTAGTATATTCTTCCTCACTCTTTTGAAAGTCAGCCTTAGTGAGGGCCTGTTTGTTTATATTAAAGCATTCAATGATTACATCTTTTGTTAATATTACCAATGCTGACCCATCTATTATCCTCACGGTCCTAGTAGCAGGGTGGTAATTCTGGGCTAGAACTCTAATGAACTACACATCTATGAAGATATTTGAGATAATTAGCTTAGCTAAGTATAATATCCACAGATTTGATACTGGACTTCTCCCTTCACTCTTTTGATAGAAATACAAAAACAATTCCCACCCCAAAACAAGAATAAGGGCATCCCTACAACCATGAGTTGTATCCTGGAAAACTTTTGTGTATCCTCTCTTAGTCGAGTTAGGCAAGATATCTAAGATAGATTGTTGTAATGATCTCTTTTTACCCTTAGGCTCTTCCTTCTTAGTCTCAGGTTCTTTCTTTTTAGGTGGCATGATATCTAATGTCAACCTCTACTCAAGCTTTCTAAGTCTTTAAATGTAGGATTTCAAACAATTCTATGCTTGTAAAGTTGCTTCAGTAAGTTCAGTGTACTTACCTGATATGTGATAGTTGTAGAACTTCACCCTATTGAACTCCTAGCTTCCCACACAACAATCCTTGCAAATGAATGCCAAAACAATTGTAGACATGATTTTTCCACAGTCCATGATATGAGAGTGTAGAGCTTCTAGATAAAACTATGTTTTGCTTTTTCAAATCGACGTTTCAGATCACACTCTGTGATCAATCATCAAGGAGAAAAGGAAGAGGAGTGAAATGTAATTACAGAGATAGATCCTTAAAAATCATCTATCTCTACAATTACATTTCACTCCTCTTCCTTTTCTTCCTGATGATGGATCACGGAGTGTGATCTGAAACGTCAATCTGAAAAAGCAAAACACGGTTTTATCCAGAAGCTCTACACTCTCATGCCAAAACAATGTCGAGTTCTCAATTTTAATGGCTTATGAGTTTAGTCATGTCATTAATATCAACCTTACACTCACATTTCAAGTTTGAATGTGTGCCATTGATTTTCACAAGATCTGAGGGTTGTTAAGAGTTATGCATTTAATACCGCAACTAGTAATAATGCCTTAACAGTCTATACTGCAACACCGCCACCTCTTTCTTTAACTGGTGCGTGATAGCGGGGTGTATACTGCTATACCACAAACTTCCTTATGCTTCATCATGGGGCAACGGGACTCTTACCGCTATATCACATGTCTTAGAAGTCTTCTTTGTGGTACTGCGGTTCTTACTGCACTACCCCTCTTTATTATCTCCTTCCTTGCAGGGTGGCGGGTTGTTCCCTACTATACTGCATTGTTCACTTATCCTTGTCATGGTACTATGGTCATAATATAATTAAGCTCTTTTATACTACCCAACTGCATCTTTATTATAATACCCCCACAGTATTGTGGTGAATACTTTTATGTTGTCTGTTATATACTGCCAGCCCGCTAAGGGTTCAAATTGTTGATGTGGGATTGCAGTAAAGGACTTTTATGGATGTAAAATATCTAGACATGTTTTTGCCTAAGTATATATGATGAATTTTTGGCTTTGTATAGGTCTTTTAGTGTAGTCAGACCTAAAAAAATTATATGTTTGTTTACAGTGGGGAGGCTCAGTCAAAAATAAAAAAGAATATAAGGGTCAAGGCTTAGGTCATGGAGCTCAAGGTTAGTTGTGATGATGGAACTAGGCAAAATTTTAAGGTTCTAACACACCTCATGATGAACTAGACTATGTTTTTCCTTCATCCTACTTGTGTTATCTTTTTATGAGTTATTTTCTTATGAATATATCCATAAGAAAAATTGTCTGATACCTGTAATTGTAAACATCTTCTTGGTTTTTGACTACAAATCCTTTTTAATTTGTAAACTAAATTCTATTTTAAGTTTCCATTTGCAGTTATTAGCGGATTGGAAAGTCAATAGTTATCAACTTATGAAATCAATAAAGTTTTATTGATTCAAGTTGTTGATTTATACATTATTGTTTATTTGTACTTCAGGAAATGAAGACAAGGGCTATAAGGCACAAATTAGATGATAGTGATCATAATGTTGAAACTTTAGTGATAGATTATGAGTGCCTTCATAAAGAAAAAGTGGCCAAGAATAATGAATATTTATTGAGTCTTGGTTTGACAAACAGGGAAGGTGTAAATCCACTAAGTAGTATATTATTTGTTTAATAGTGTTTAATAAAATTTTATAGGCAAGAGCTTTATGTATATAAGGCATAATATGATATTTTTTTGTTTTATAGGCAACAAAAAGTGCAAAGAAATTGTGGAGAAAAAACAAAAGGAAAGAAAAGATACAATGTTGCCATCTCGTAGAAGTCTATGCTTTTGTGGTTCAACAAATGCAGATGGTAAAAACAATAGTTGCAGTGATGATCATGTGTAGCCTGATATAGCACATGGTGATCATGTGCAACCTAATATAGCACATGTTGATGTGTAAAATTGTGATGATCTCTTAGCACAAAGTCTAAGAGAGATTATTGAAAAACATCAGAGAAAAGCAACAATAGGTCTGCAGATGATTTATTCAAGATTAAAGGATGTGTTTGAAGTGAAATCTGTGGAGACTGGTACTCATGATCTACCTACTCATGCCACACCTAATGTGGCCAAAGAGCATGAAGTTCTGATTAATGAAATTCATGAAGAGAGACCGCTTGCATCTATTGTGCCTTAGTGTGCACCTGTTGCATCTAGAACTTTTGATGGAACTAGTGGATTAGCCAAAAATACTGGTAGTGGTTTAATAGAAGATGTGGATGATTTTTTCAAAAGACAAATATTGAGTCAAGATTTGTATAGATCTATAGAGAGGAATACAAAAGAAAGAAAATTAGAAGGCAAGAAGCCATTCTTTCTTGAGGTATCAAGAGATGGTGAGCCCATTGGGCCAAATGCTACAAAGTGGGCCCTCCGAGTTGGGTGTAAGATGTAGGACCCATTTGGATATTTGCAAATCAAGTTTTGTAGAGAAAGATCCACAAATTGTGGAAAATGTTATACAAAAAATGGAAAATACTTTTGAGACTACTAGTGGACAAATCTCTAGAAAATATTACAAGAAAAAGATGAGAATTTTGATGAATAATTTTAGATACAATTGCAAAAAAACAATCATGGAGGGAAAAGTGAGTTTAGACTCCACTCTATCTCCCATACAGTGGGAGGCATTGAAAGAAAGTATGCATTCTGAAGAATATTTGGCAAAGAGTAACAGAGGCAAGAGAGCAAGAGATAATGTGAGGGCTGGATATACATTTGGCCAAGGCAGGGTGCAGGCCAAAATGGACAAATTTGGAGTAAGTGTATGACTTTTTGGTTGAATTTACATTGTGTTATTTATTTCAATTTTTTATTGAACTGACTATATGTTGAAATTGACATTGTATTTTAGGTGGAAAATACTAATAGAGAAGTAGGTACAGAAGATATTGTTAATTATATGGCAGCACTAGATCCTAGTAAATCTAAGAGTAGGATGAAGTGGAAATCTAGTTCATCAATAGAGATTTCATAGCCATCTATTACATGCCCAATAGGATCAGCCTCTCTAGATCATGTCAACTCAAATGAAGGGTACCAACATGTAGTGAATTGCATATATAATCTCAGTCAGCAAGTTTCGTAGTTGGTTGTCTTCGTTAACCCTATAGTTTCTACATGGAATGAACATAAATCCATAGATTCAGATGAGGTAAGAGGCTCTATTAATATCAATTATTCTTGTTTGGCAATTTTGTATACAACTACCTCTTAATATATAGATTATTGAAATCTGAGCGTAGGAGAATCCAACCCAATTTCTTTATTGTTGGAGTGATCCAGAAAATGTTCTTTTGGACAAATTTATAGCCTGCATTCTTTACTTTCAAAAAAAAAATGTGCCTAGTAAACTTTTTAACATGACCAACGAAGCTAGTGCGACACGCCCTCCGGCTCCACGTGAATACTTTTTCTAGGAGTAATGAACCAATGAGGCCACAACATGGGGGACCTCATCCCCTAGAAAGAACACTTCAAACCCATGAGCTCATTGGCCCAGTGAAGGCGTAAAGCCTACAAGCTCATTAGCCCAGCAAGGGTTTGAACTCTGGTCGCTGCCACTACAACTAAGTGACTTAACCACCTAACCATGCCCTTATCGGAGAGCTTGCATTCTTTACTTGACTATTGAATGCTTTGTATATTTTTTTGCATGATGGTTAAACCACATGTAGAACAATTTTATCAAAGTAGCAAGAAAATGAAAATGCCTTCATGATGTCAATAGAGTTGCCGATATTGATAGTGATCATGATGAACTAGACAAGAATGTGCAGCATAATCATCATAGTTATGCTAAAGTTGAGGCAATATAATAGTTGCCAGTTATCTATCCCAATGTTTTGTCATTCTTCATGCTTAAAATGTTCTTTTGGGCAAAAAATTATAGCTTTTGCATTCTTTAAGTTGTAAGTTAATCTTTCTGAATGTTTTTTCATTAATTCTTCATGCTTAAAAATGTTCTTTTGGACAAAAATTTATAGCTTTTGTATTCTTTACTTGACTTATATTAATTTTTGCATGATGATTAAACCACATGAAGAGCAATTAAATAAAAGTAGAATGAAAAGAAAAAGGCCTTGTCAATAGAGTTCTCTGTAAAATTGTACAACTTCATGTCAATGTTGATAGTGATAATTATGATGATGAACTCGATGAGCATGCACATGATATTCATAGTACTAGTCGTGTTGAACTCGAGGTGAGTGCTATGAAACCACATGCAAGTAAGTACTATTCAAGTAAGTAATGGTTGTTTTATTATGTAAATAAGGGTAACCATTACCTATTTGATAGAAGTTGGTTAGAATAGTAGTGAAGTGTAGTTAGCTAGTATACATAGATCATGGAAATAAGGGAGAACATATAACTTACATATGGAATCTTAGAGCTTAGTTGTAATAGAGTGCATACATAGATTTTGATAATGCATTAGTGCATTGTGTTCAAGGATGTCATGGTCCTCAGTTGGGGGGACTACATTGCCAATCCATGTCTCTTTCTGGAGTACTCGTACAATCTAGCACTATTGTAGTCTTTCCCTCCATTTGTTTGTACCTCGCAATGGGTTAGTTTTTTTTTTCAGCGTAAAAAGTTGCTTCTTTGTTATTCAATAGAATCAAAAAAGCACATACAAAAACTGATTTGTTCCAAGACATAAGACATTACATACAGCTGTCAAAAATAATATAATGTGTGTTTTATATATCAATATAATGTGTATTTTTTATTTTTGCAGACATTTATTGATAAACTCCAAGAAGGGGATAAAGTTGGGGTGTTGGACCCATTTGATGGTGCTTCTGTGGGCATTGGGCAGATTCACTCACTATCTATTGTACATGGAGTCAAATTGAAAGGAACAAATGTAAATATTTTAAAGGTCACAAGTAACATACCCCTTGCTTATGAAGACAAAATAGATGGAGTTGTCCATCTGAAAGAGAAAGAAGGGACCTTCACATAGTGGCCACTAAAATATTTGAAAAAATCACATAGTTGATGTTTATCATGTACTAGCTGTTAGACAACTTGGCCCACTAATTTATGCAATAGTTTGAATGTGTTGTTAAGGGATCTTAGTGTTTTTTGTCTATTTTGGAGTTGTATAAGCAAAAAAAGACATTGTAACTTAGTTTTCTTAGTCACAACACTGAGAAACACACTTTGTAACAAATTTTTCAAAGAAAAGATGCATATTTAAGTCTTATAGGTTTTTTGGACTTGATTTTATGTTGCTTTTCCTAACTAAACATTCAGCATCACTACCTTATATGCCTTTATGAAGAGATTCTAGGGTTATTATTGGTTGCATTGAAGGAGAGAGCTTCATATATGGGCACGATCAACACTCAGTCATGAAGACTCAAGGAACATAAATGAGAGAACTTCATAACGGAGAGAGATTCATATATGAGATGTCATGAAGACAGTCATGAAGACTCAAGGAGCATAAATGATAGTGAGAAAGAGACAAAATACACAATTCATTGCCATAGACAAAGTGAGATGAGTCTTAAGCTGATGTGATCAAGGGTGGTGTGTTAGTTTTTAAGAAAGGAAGGACAGTTGGCAATGCACAAAGTGTTGATAATTGAGAGGGGGGTGAATCAGTTATCTTAATTAATTTAACTTTCTGTTCTTCTTTAACAACTAGTGCAGCATCAAAGTAAATAAGCATCCATAATCATGAAAGAAGAAACAAAGTCAATACACATAACACAATGATTTTGACGTGGAAAACCTTGTCAAGGGAAAAACCACGGGGTGACTAACCCAAGAATGTATTCTATGTTAGAAGAATAGAAATACAAAATGGCACTTGCCAATTAGGGCTCACTACCCGAGCATACTGCTCACAAGAGGCTCACTGCCTACAAGAGACTCACTATCTACATGTTATAAAGAGAGTAACAAGATACTTGAACTGATGAGAAGCATCCACATATGCTAATGTTTAGTTTCGGTTAGGCTCAATACACTGATCTACTGCACTTCATTCTTCCTCTTCTTTGTTGCTGATGTCCTGTCACATACCGGACTTGTTTTACTATCTTCACATTGCTCTTCTACTTTTCTTCACACTTCACAACACACAACACACACCTTCACATCCAAATCCATCTGGTATATATATCCGCACCAATGATTTCAAACCCTTTCTAGTCAGCATCCGTAATAGTCAATATTTTCCCAAACTCTGATCTGTCGGCTGAATCCTTACTTATCAAGTGATGTGTATCAAGGAGATGCTTATAGAAGTCATCAATCATGTCAATCAATCATGAATGATGCCTTAATAAACTTGATCACCATCAATAACTCATCTGGATTAAGGTCTGATGCTCTGCTGGTTAGTTCTTCCTCTATCAACTCTGCCAAACAGGAACCCAACACTTAGGTGCTCATATCTTTTCACTCTTTCATCACTAGAGGCTCAATCTCTGGAATGGTTAAGTGTAAAAATATGAGGGGCCAAAAAGTGGCCACATTGTTTTAAAAAAAAAACAATACATAACGTGAGTGCATTATTACTTCCTATAAATAAATAAAAAGAGCAAAGCACTTTATTTCATTTATTTTTCCTCCTATATACCCATGGCCTGCAAACCCTAGGAAGCGCGCTTGTGTTTTGGAGATATTAATTCAACACAAAAATCTCTGCAATTTGTCACCAAAATGCCTCCACGACGTCGAGCACGCCAAAGGAGTGAGTTTTATTTGTTTATTTGTTTGAATTTGTTTCTAAATAGGTAGGTTTGAGTTGATTTTTGATGCAAATTTTATTAATTGTCAGGAAATGTTAATGCACCTCCTCCTCCTCCTCCACAAAATCCTGTAGAACAACCTCCTCCATCCATTCCTCGACATGCCCCTGGAACACAAGAAAATATAATGGGGCAAATTGAAAACAACAAAAAAGAAATTAAAGATATAATTGCAAGGTTGAAAGATCCTTCCACTTCAACTTTGCATAGGTCCATGCTTGCTGAATCTCTTGAATCTATGTTATCAAATGTAGATTCAATTAGCAAGCAAATAACTAGTTGGACGGATAAGAGGAGAGAGTTTAGAGATTATTATGTAGACAAGTTGTCATACCAAGATGTGAAAAAATTACAAACCACAAAATTAGACTTGTGTTCAATTTTCACAAACCCACAAACAAATCAACCTCCACCCATTACATGCAAGAGGTTCCCTAACCATTGGTGCAACAACCAAGTGATAAGGGACAATTTTGGGCAAAGGTGGTGGATGGTTTTTGACCATCCTCCATGCAATAATAATGAGGTCCCGCAATACTTTTTGAGGAAAATCTACTGTGAGTTTGTCCTCAATAAAGTGCCAAACTATTTTGATATGCGGGACTTCCAGGGTAGAGGTGGGGGGTCAGCACAAGATAGACCAGGGGCACATCTTGACCCACAGCAGGTAGTGAGACGAGTAATTAGTAGACCAGCCCATGAGCATGTTTCTATCCCTTCCATTGTGAAGGAGAGTGTTGAGGTCGATACACTTCAGTCCATTAGTGCCTTGAACCAGAGCATCATAGAGCATGCCAGTCCTGTAGCACAGAGTGGGTTGGGAGATAGTGCGAGGAGCAGGGTCCCACCCCATACTTGTCAGACTTGTGGGTCAGCCTGTGGTTATGACCCCATGGATAGTCAAGACACAGGTGCACAGGCTACATCTGCAGCTGAGCAGATGGTGATGATAGATACCCTCCTGAGTGAGACTTTTGGCCTTGATACTCAAGTAAATATTAGCAAGTTTATTGAATTTAATTTATTAAATTTTATTTTTGAAATGCAAGATTAACTAATTTAAATTGATGATTTTAATGAAATTTCAGGGTCATAGAGTCGATGCAGTTTTCATTGGTTTTCCACCTACATTTTACACTAGATCATCTACTGTCGGGGTATGTAACTAGCAAACAATTATAAATATTACATGTGAATAGCATATTTATATGAATGGTTTTCTAATATCTAATTTTGGATGTTGAATAGGTTAATACTGTAGATTTCATGGCAACACCTGCCAGCGGTGGTGGACTTCAAAGCTTTACGGAGGTAATAAAATAAATAGTTTAATGAATGAATTGTACTTACTAGATTTTTGTATGTGACTTGTGTTCTTATTGTGTGTACTTCCATGTTTAGATGAGCATGTGTGTATGTTAGGAGCCATGAGTTGCATCACTATTATAGTTTTCGTAATTGAATAATGTTATTTTATTTCCAGATGATATAGGCTATGGAGACACCTCCCCATGTTCATAGGGCAATGGAGCAGGGTGTGGCCTCTGCGATTCATAGCTCCATGGCATTGACAGGGGTATGAGGCAGATTAGTAAATTTCAATTTACATTCATTGTTATAGTTGTCTATTTTTGAAAAATCAAAAGATTATTGATTTGAAGTTTAATTTCTATCTGGATGGTTTTTATAAGACATGACATCACCACAGCCTATTCTTACTACTGAGGCAAGTGAGGAGACAGATTATATGTTAGCGGTAAGTGATTATTTTGTTAAATGTTTCATTTTTTAAAACATGTAATTTCTATATATTAATGTCTATACTTTTTATTGTAACAGGTAAAGATGCAGGAAGAACTAAATAGGAGGAGCAGCCCTCGGGTTCATAGTAGACCACCCACATGCGCGTCTCCATCCCCTAGAAGATCAAAGGCTGTCTGTGATCTATTCTCTTCACCGGCCAGAGGGGAATGACTTTTTATTGTGTTCCTTTGTTGTATGCCTATATGGCATTTGTGAACATATATTTTGTATTGTATATAGTTGACATTGTATGCCTATATGGCATTCTTGTAAGCCTATATGGCTATTTTGTATATATGTTATACTTGTATCGATAGATATTGATGTATGCCTATATGGATATTTAGTTAATACAATTTTTTTTTGTTGATGGCGTCCATACTTGCATTATAAATCCACATTTGAATGGATATTTGTAGATGGCTACTTTAAATATTTAAAGTCCAATTGTATTACATAAAATGTTTTTTGATCCAATAAGCTAGCTATTGTTATTCAAGTATCACCTAAACCTCATTTTGGAACTAAAAGATAAAAGTTGTATTTAAAAAAAAAATGAATCATGTTGAACAGAAAATATTAATATTCTTTATGAGTAGCATAGAATGTCAACTATATGCATTACAAAAAAATGAATCATCATGTTATTCTTTATGTTTGAGATCCTAAAAATGACTAAGTCTGGTAGCCTGATATCTTGAAACACTAGGATGAATATCCAAGTCATTAGGATGATTGTGCCTTGAGAAAAAGTCATTAAGATGAGCGCCTAAAGGAGACTTTCTTAAACATTCAAACATTAAACAACAAGCATGAAGGGTTAAGGCGCAATTTGCAACTCATAAAGCCTCAAAAGGGTGCCCAACTTAGAGAGAGCATTCATTTAAGACAAGGTGCCCATTGACACCTATTCCACCATAAAAGTGCGCCTAAGGTGGAAGGAGAACAAGCCTCTAGTAAGTGAAGCGCACCTATTGTCTAAACCACTTCATTATGGCACCCTAGCATGAGGAGGAGTATATAATTCAATAGGAAATGGTGCCTATAATGCAAATGAAGGACTAAGTGGCATTTTCAATAAGCATCAATTCACCTTGAGCTTTCAATAAATACATCAAATTGAGCCCCATAAGCCTAGGCGCCCTTTGCCAGGAAAAGAACCTTGTATCAACGTCAAGAGTTAGTCATATCGGCAGACCTTGGTTAGGCTTTGCCGATAGTGGTCTGTCCTATCGACGAGTGTGGTTCGAAGTCGAAGACATTGGTGTATTAGAAGATAATCCCATCGGTGCATCGGAAGAGCAGTTGAGAGATTCGCCGATGAAGGGGGTCACATTGACAGTTGAAATCCATCAGTGTATTGGCCTAATGAGATTAGAGTTCACCAATGTTTGGAGTCTCACCGATAGGTGTGGTCTGAAGGTTGTCATTGGTGAGATCGGTGTGTCGGCAGAAGAGTTTTTGAGTGTGCCGATGGTATTAAGTCCTACCGATAGGTGAGGGACTTAGAGTCTCATATTGGAGTGACAAAGACATCGGTGTGAAAGGATATAAAGTTAGCAATAGCGGTCTGTCTGACCGATAAGAGTCAATGACGGGATGTTTGTCAGAAGTGAAATCAAACAGAGTCATGGTGACATCAGCCTATCGGCCGATGAAATTTTAAGCTTGCCGATGGTATGTTGTCTCGCCAATAGTGAGTTTGAAGGTTCAAAAGTTGATAATTCTATGCTTCCACTATGTGTTCTACATCAGACACTCATCCCTACTACAGTCTAGCATTCTCTAGTTGTGTTCTGCCCTTTATTTTTGTGAATGCCTCTGGAAGTAATTTTGAGTTACTTGTGATGTCCTTATTGACTGGTGTTGTTTTGGATTCATGTGTAATCCTTGTTCCTTATAGTCTATTGCCTACCTAACTATTTGTTGTAATTTATTGAACCACTATGATTTTGAATATTTAGATTTAGAGGGCATTAGACACCAAAACTTCTTGACCTTTAACAACCCAACCTAGAATCAATAGATTTTTGTTCATCCCAACTATTCTAGTCAAGACAAAGCATGTTGATTCTCATTCAGTCCAAAGTTCATTAACATGATTATCTTATCATAATATTTAGGGAAATGACCACCTAGATGGACAATGATGTGAGCTATCTATAAAGAAACTTGTAAGAAGTATAGGAGGCATGAGAATCCCTCCATGTTGTTTATCAAGTTGAATGATCTATGACACATCATGTATCATTGGAAAATATTCTCAAAGAGAAAGCAAGTGAAAATACTCAAAACAACCCATAACAAGGTGGAGAAGTTTAAAGGATGGAGGTTGCAACACTTTCCAACCTCATAGCCACACTAGTCCAATGGATCAGGATAATACTATCAAGCATCCACATAATAGTAGATAATCTTATCAAAAGTCACAGAGAAATTTCTAAGGACCAAAGTGTTATCCCTATGACTTGACACAGACTACTTGTTTCATAAAGCAAAGGGACATGATATAAATATTGTTGTTATATGGAGCCTAATCAGACTCGGAGGTTAAATTTACCCAACTTTTATCAGCGTGGTTTCCCCCCAAATATTTTCCTACTAGTTTTGGCGCCTTGAAGTCTAAGTGCATGAAAATCATTTTGAGTTGGCAACCTAATCCAATGACTTGACACGGATCCCAAAACCACCTATTGGACCAATAGGATCCTAGGTGCTCACTTCATGCATTATGATTTCTAGGCACTAGTTTGATGCTCCTTCACAAGGAAAGTGCACCCACACTTGCAAGTGTTTTTCTTCAGGATCTAGGCTCTAGTTGAAGGTTGTAGTTGCTAAGAAGAGCGCCTAGCAAGAGGAAGTCTTTTGGAGTCTCCAAAACACATCAAACACTTGACTAACAACAAGATAACTTTTTCCCAAGTTAGGCACTTCAAAAGGGAAGTTAAAACATGAATAAGCACCAACTTGTCTAGGCGCAAACTCAAGCTTGTTGAGGATACACATGGCGCCCAACATTCCTTGGTGATTTCACAAACTTCAAACACTCAGAACTATTCAAGGAATGCCCAATGCCCCTTCTTGATGATAGGCACCAAAGTGAGGGTGGAATTGTGCCTTGATGGCATTAGGCGCTATATAGAGTATGCTACTCCATGGAAATGCACCTTCTTGCTTAGAGTAATTCAAACACTCCAAGGTCTTCAATGATCAATTACCCCAACTTATGAAATGTCCTCCTTCATTTTAAAACAAATTGTAATGCTCTAGAGAAATGACTATACCTAGGCATCAATCTAAGTTAGAAATGCCTCCAAAGTGTGCCTTCTCTTTCAGAATGCAAAACAAGGTCCAAAGGTGCTAATAAACTGAAGCGCTTCTTTGGAAAAGTCCCAGAGGTTAAGATGCGCCTTGTCTTAATGAGGTCCAACTCTTGGGTAAGAAAGCTTGTAAAGTGCGCCTAACTTAGTGAAGAGGTTGATAACTTCCAAACCCTTCCTGGAACTTAGATTGCTTCAACTGAAGATCATCTCGCACCAATACATCACCAAACTTTCAATCACAAGATCAATTCAAACTTAGGTGCTCATTAAGAGTCTTTCCAATGTTGGCGCATCTGAGAGGTTGAACTGGAAAGAGATGCCGCCTAGCTTCCTAGACCTTGTTTCAATATGTTTGAGTTCCAAAGTTGACTCAATGGTATCAAGATGGTGCCATAGAGTCT
This sequence comes from Cunninghamia lanceolata, assembly GCA_027924645.1. Classification (NCBI taxonomy): domain Eukaryota; kingdom Viridiplantae; phylum Streptophyta; class Pinopsida; order Cupressales; family Cupressaceae; genus Cunninghamia; species Cunninghamia lanceolata. The sequence continues at coordinate 1,423,788 of BSBN01000165.1, read as the reverse complement.
TTGGACTAGTTCCTGAGAGTTTCAAAAACATTCTAGCTCCTTGAAAATTCCTCCTACATGCTTGGGCGCCATTTCAAGGTCCTGGAACCATGATGTAGCTCCTTATTTCTCTAGGCACCCATTCATGAATGTGCAACTTGAGATTGGTGCCTAGAGTGAATAGGCTTTCATCCTGACTTGATACACTACCTCCTTTTGACAATTTTTAGGGCAATAGAAAAACTTTCACCACGGGAAAATGTCTCAGAGATATAAAAAACTGAGAGAGGTTATTGTAGAGGCACTCTACATGATCACATTTCCTCAGACATAATGTTTCTAAGTGACATAGTTTTTGAGTAACATCTCATCAAAGATTGCTACCTTTTTGCACTTTGGACTCTTCAGGGATATCATCGATACAATGTAGCTCGGACTGTTTCGACATGTTTGGGTGAAAAATAGGACCATGCCTAGCATAAATGTACCCATCCAGATGCGTTGGAATAGTTAGTTTGGTTGCATCAGGAGCAGGACGAAAGTTACACCCCTTTGCAACTTTGCACTGCCTCCTTCTGACAATTTTTGGGGCAGCAGAAAACTTTCACCATGGGAAAATACCTCAAAGATATAAAAAACTGAGAGAGGTTATTGTAGAGGCACTCTATGTGATCATGTTGCCTCAAATAGAATGTTTCTAAGTGACATGGTTTTGAGGTAACATCTCGTCAAAGATTGCTGCCTTTTTGCACTTTGGACTCTTCAGGGATATCGTCGATACAATGTAGCTCAGACTATTTTGACACATTTGGGAGATAAAAAAGGACCATGCCTAGCCTAAATGTACCCATCTAAACACATTGGAATAGTCAGTTTGGTTGCATCAGGAGAAGGATGAAAGTTACACCCCTTTGCAACATTACACTGCCTCCTTTTGACAATTTTTAGGGCAGTAGAAAACCTTTCACCACGGACAAATGCCCCAGAGATATAAAAAATTGAGAGAGGTTATTGTAGAGGCACTCTATGTGATCATGTTGCCTTAGACAGAATATTTTTAAGTGACACAGTTTTTGAGTAACATCTCATCAAAGATTGCTACTTTTTTGCACTTTGGACTCTTCAAGGATATCGTCGGTACAATGTAGCCCGGACTGTTTCAACATGTTTGGGTGAAAAAAAGGACCATGCCTAGCCTAAATGTACCCATCTAGATGCATTGGAATAGTCATTTTGGTCACATCAAGAGCAGGATGAAAGTTACACCCCTTTGCAACTTTACACTGCCTCCTTCTGATGATTTTTGGGGTAGCAGAAAACCTTTCACCATGGGAAAATGCCTTAGAGATATAAAAAACTAAGAGAATTTATTATAGAGGCACTCTACGTGATCGCATTGGCTCAGACAGAATGTCTCTAAGTGACATGATTTTTGAGTAACATCTCGTCAAAGATTGCTACCTTTTTGCACTTTGGACTCTTTAGGGATATCGTTAGTACAATGTAGCTCGAACTGTTTTGACATGTTTGGGTGAAAAATAGGACCATGCCTAGCCTAAATGTACCCATCCGGATGCATTGGAACAATCAGTTTGGTCGCATCAGGAGTAGGACACCAAAAATGCAAAAGTTGCTTTGTGCAACTTGACAACATTGACACTTTTTTGCAACATGACTCAAAGACTCAAACTAACCCCAAATGACTCAAAGTGACTTAAAATCACCTTGATTTTGGCACCCAATGTACATTATAGAGGTCAAGGTGCTCCTTATCATTCAAACATCTTAGATGAGCACCTAGGAAAGGAAAAAGCTCTAAGTTTCATCATCATGAGCGCCTAATATCAAGAGACTTTAATGGCTCAAACCTTAGCATGGAGTCCTAAGGCACATTTCATGTCTCCTTTCATCCGTTTTGGTGCCCTTATGTAGATTTTTCAACTTGATTTGGTGCCCTGTATGTGAAGCAAGATCTAAAGGCATGAAAGTGGATGTCATTTTGTAAGAGTTTGGATCATCAAAATTGAAAGAAATAAGTCTATTAAGCTTGGGTGCCCTTGGTCTTCTTTTCATTCATTATGAGCGACTTGGGAGAATGGTATATAGGTCATCATCAAGATTGGGTACCCTGGATTCAGAGTGTTGGAGAGATCATCAAATGGTGTCTAGAGGAAGTAGAGTGAGTTATGAGTTTGGTCGCATCAGGAGCAGGACACCAAAAATGCATAACATGATGATGTAAAAATGTGTATATGTGTAAAAATGCAGGAGGAAATTAAAAAAAGACAAACCTTACAAATTAATGTGCATAATTACAACTCAATGTAACATGAATTTACAAAATCAATGTGAATACTTACAAATTAATCCAATGAACCATCCAGGTATGCTCTACTCTTTATTGTGTCAAGTATTGCTTCATGGTCAGACTCACACACCTTCCACAAGATTTGTTCAAAGGTCTACCCCGATACTTTATCAAATGAACATTGGATGCCACGATAAGGTTCGAGTAATGAAGAATCTTATGATGCGTGTCAAAGTCCTAAAATAGCCAAATATTAACACTCTTATGTGGGTACCTTTTAAGCCATGTTCCAGTAATAACCACTGAGCCTGTAGGGTATTCAATGCTTTCTCCATCTGCAATAGGGGCCTCCAATTTCTTTTTGGCCTCAACACAATGACATAAGTAATAATCTATTCCTTCTTCATTATCTTCATATACAATAACTGCATATACGTGCCCTACATTGATATGTGTAGCAAATTAGATGAAATTAGTCAACATTACAAAAACACTACAAACTAAGATGACATTACCTGGTTGAACTAGATGAAATTAGATGCATATACGTGCCCTATATTACCTGGTTGAACTAAATCTAATATGTGGTCAAAGTCAACTGATGATTCAATCTGTGTTAGTTCCAGTGCCGTCAGGGGTCGATACATGTCAAGTGGGCTAAGATAACTTAACTGCCATTCATCTACCCACTCCTTTGACTCGCACTCATCTCAGACTTGAATTGTAAAGGAAGAACAAAAGCATGACATCTTTTGTGTATGGATACTCCATGAAACTGCAATTGAGGTTCTGAAAGAGTGCATCTCATTTGATCCTGTCAGTGTACAATAGTCCTCATATGGTGCAATGTTAGTATCACCTATCAACCAAAAAAATCTATGAACTGAAGACTTGCCTTTATTACCTGGACCCATGGAAGCATTACACCACTCGACAATCAATTTTGCATTTGTCAACTTTGCATTGTATTTATGGTGCAGGAGCACCCCAAAAGTTGTCTAAGTTGGTCATTTGTAAGACCTAGAGCCAAAATGTACCTGATTGGACAAATGTGTCCCCTGGACGAAAGAGTCCTAAGATGTAAGCCGCTTGGCATTAGTAAGTAGGTTGTAACGGTTTGTAACTGTTCTTAGCAAAGGTGATGGATCAGTTCAGATCCCACCGAGATGTAATGGCCCAGGAGGAGAGTCTATTTATTAAGACACAGATGAAGGATAGATATAGAGAGGTGTGTGTGTATACAATCAGAGAAAGAATAAGAATATCATTTGGGTTTTGTTTCTGTAAGTAAACAGAGAGTTTTCTTTAACCCTTCCACTGGCTGAGACTTCGGTCGAGGCTAGTGGAATGGCATAGTGGATTATCTTCCATTCTGTGTGTGTTGCACTTCATTCTAGGAGTAGAATCCATGTGTGTGTTGAGTATGTGAGTTGCAGTGAAAGGGGTCACGATGTTATGGAGGACAATTAGAATCTGCCATGAAAGAACCCGTTGAAATGCAGAGAGTCGAGATGATGAGTCAGAAGGCAAAGTTGAAAATGAGTTTAGCTTATCGGACCCTCGGCCTAGGTCGTGGAAAGGTTCCCACGATGTAGTGATGGAGAAGGTGATACTATAGGTCTATTGGCGCAGTTCGTGAAGAAGTTACAATGATAGAACGACATAAAGGGATCTAGTGGTGTCGGACTATCGTTGGGGAGTTCCAACGATATGCCAATGGGAGGATTAGTGATCGCTGAGTATATCAGGCTATTGCCCAAACTGGTGGGGTAGTTCCAGCAATGGAACGATACAATAGCGTAATTCTATCAGCGGAACATAAAGAAAGTCCTAGCGACAGGATGCACATGGAGATTATCATCGGAAGCAAGTTTTAAGTTACAACGATGAAGTGACTCTGTGTTATCGGCCAAATGAGAATCGAAGTTGTAACGATGGAGCGATAGTGAGCTTTGTGTTATCAGCCTATCGGGCAAGCAAGAACAAAGGTTGTGACGATACAACGATAGTAAGCCAAAGCGGTTAGAGATGAGTTATCAGCCTATCAGCCTAATGCTTGGGGAGGTCTCAATGACAGACCGATAGAGATGGAACTAGACACATCAGTGAGACAAGTATAAAGACAGAGTGATATGAAAGTGGTAGCGATAAGGAGGGAAAATGCATTGCCTTTGGCAATATTTTCCATGTTTGAGGGTTTTACACCCAAGTTTGTGATAATGGGTATTTTCACCCACTGTATTGAAATATTTTCTTGATGTCTCTGCATCACTTTATACTTTAACTCTTCTCGTGCTATGGCTCTTTTGATACATGCTCCTGCACCATCATGCTCCCCCTTTCCATGCCCAACCTCACAAAAGTTCCACATATGCTGAATACCTATAAAATTATGCCTCCTACTTAGCCAATAGAAATTCTATGAGTTCTTGAATTGTGACGCACAGTTATCCGACCATATGATATGCTGACTAAACGATATGCCCCTTGTAGCCAAATCATTGTAGAACACCTGAAAGCAACCTTGCATGAACTCTGTAGAATGCGTGCGATCATCACTAATATAGAAATTATACTCCCTTATGATCTTCCTGTTATCCTCTGTACTATCATTTACATGAATGAATGCAATGTGCACAAATATAGAAACTTGTATGGAGTTGTAATATTGTGATTGCACCTCACGCTGTGGCTATAGACTGTAGTTCTCTGCAAAGTCGATGACTGAAACAATGCTACCAACTGGAAATGTGTCCTTGCATAACTTGAATTGTAAGTCCAACCATCAAGCTCTATGGGCATGTCTTGCATACTCATACACTATGCTGTCACGAAATATAGGCATAAACTGATACACTAGAATCTTTTATATAACCAATTCACACCTCTTTGCTTCTTTACCATCTTTTGTATTGTATGGCACTGTTTTATACTTGCCAAACTCTACTAGTTCATTTCCAACCGCATGTGTTCTTTCCATATGTTCACATATTGGCAAATGTTGCAATGCAAGCCATCGCAACAATGACATGTGCCATCCAAGCATAATTTCTTGTAGAATATTTGACCTTCCTTTCTTTCACATAAAATTCTTTATATGAAGTCTCTTGAAGATGTTGGTGGGGCACATATGGCACAACCCTGCAAATCATTGTTAGTATGCATATCTAAATATATAGACCTATAAGCATCAAAATGGTTAGAAAATTCAATATGTAATCTACAAAAACAAGTAGTGCGTGTGTGATTTATCTTAACATAGAAAGGTTTTAGCATTTCAAAATATCTTTGACAAATTTTAATTTGAGTATTCTTCTCTAGAAATTTACCATAAAACTATGTTTGAGTCTCATTCAAAAAATGCTTTGGATGTGGCTCACGGTTCTGACTACCGATTCTCCTTCTTACCACATCACTTTGATTCAGAGATACCCTTGTGTAATTCTTCCAAAAGTCTTCAATTAGTGATCTCAATGCCTCAACAATTGGTTTATCTTTTTGTGGTAGTCTCCTCGAGAACACCCATAATTCATTGGCATTAGTGTCCTCAGTTCTTTGGCGTCTTCCAATGGCTCTTGATAAAGTTTTCCTATTAATTCTCAATTGTTGACTCATCTTTCTAATGAGACGAGCTTTCCTCGTTTGACTACTTACTATAATCGATGTAATCACACCCCGTGTTACATTACTATCTTTTGTGCGTGAGGTGTTACCCAGACTCTCATACGCACTCATTAGACTCTTGACAATAGATTTTTCACTTGAAGCCTCTGATGTTCTCAACCCAAGAATCTTCATGATAGACCTATACTTTATACTTCGCATCATTTCAACAAATAGTTGACATCTTGCAGTCTCATTTAACTTTTCAAAGAACAATCTCCAAATCTTATTAGGATATCTTCTACAAGTGCATTTTAGAATCTTACCTTCCATTGGTTACAAAATATTCTCATCAATATCAATCAAATACTTTGGCTTTCTATGCAAAATTCTAGGTGGTGTTAGGTAAATTCATCTCAACATTAGGAATTTCATCAATATTTAAATGAGATGGGTTAGATGGCATACCTTCAATTGAAGATGGAATAGATGACATACCTTGAGGTTGAGGTGGGAACGATGGTGTACCTCCTTCATCACATGTGAGTGATGATGTACTCTCAACTTGAGATGTGGTAGATGGTGTCCCTACATGTTGACTTGTAGTAGAGGATGTGCCTCCAACTATGGTATTCAAATCTCTCGTACCACGAAGTTTTTGCATTTGTTCTCTTTGTGCTACCAATACCATATCTCTTTGTGATGGTTGTGGTTCCTCTTCAATTGGTATGTCTTCATTTATCGTGTCCAATTTCCTCTTCTCACGAAGTTCCCTCATAGCCACTACTTTCTTTGCATTCTTAGCTTCTATCTCTTCTTGTGTTGGTTTAATTCTTGATCGTTTCCTCGGCATGATGGAGAATTTGTCTGTAGCATGATAAAGAGACCAATATTAGTTCCTAAGAAATGAATACAAGATAATAGTGGGATTGTATTTTTATTATGTTGTAAGGATTTATTCTTTTATAGTTTGACATCATGGTATGTTAAGGTCTATTTATTACACATAATTATTAAAGAGCCCAAGTGTAGAAAATATACATGGCATCATGTGAGATTGTAGGCTGCTTTCTTGATTGGGAATGTGTCTATTTTAAACATGTATGATAAATCATGATAAAGTAATTCAATCCGAAATAAGAAAAATGTAAAGAACATGCAGGTAAAGACTTGACATACCTAAAAAATGAAGATTCGAATGGAGAGAGTACCCAATTATGTAGTGTTTTTTTTCTTCTTGCATCAAACTCCTCAACAATTTGAGTTTTTCACCACTTGCTTCCTTTTCAATGTTAAATTGAATAACACTCAAATATAATTACTAACAACAATACTATTAACCAATCTATAATGTTAAATTCCTAAATTTGAATCACAATTAACATTGCAACACTACAAAAATTGAAACTTGAATAGATATATATCAAACTTGGTGTGAAAACTATGTTATCTCCTCCTTCTCAAGATGGCAAAGTAGAAAAGGTGGTGGAAAGATCATGCAAAGGTGGAACAATGTGTCAAATGTGCATGTGAACTTCCCAACAGCATGAAAGCACTTCTTTTTTGTCAGAGCATGCACAAAATCAGTAAGAAAATAGAGCATGTGGGCCTGGATCACGGGGGTCAACACTTTTTTACCATTTCAATAGAAAAACAAAATGCGAGCGCGTCATAACGTGCTCACGTTTTGTCCTGCTATAAATTGATCACATCCTTTGCATTGATCACATCTCTTTCCAAACCTTCCCCTTCAGACTTGAATGACCACAAGGTTTTTGAGGGAGAACTTTTCCTATTTCCTACAAGAGCTAGCAAGATGCTCCACCATATGATAGGCATAACAATGAAGGGGCAAGCCCTCATAATCAAGTTCTTGATAGAAAATGCCCATCAAGGAAGAAAGACAGATCTTCTTTGGAAGTAGAAGTTCTAGTTTGTGACAAATCCTTATCCAAGCATAAATAGCAGGGGTTTTATCAAGCAATTTCCAATCCACTTCCACAAAGTCTCCTGAAGAATTTCTGATTGATTCCAAAACATCCACACCCCAAAACTAGAGAGGCAATCAATATAATCAAACCAATAAATCTACATTTGATGAAAGAAACCCTCAACACTATACCTTAAACCCTAATCCCTTAGCCCTCAACCCTAAACCTTATCCCTAAACCCTAATCCCTCAACCCTTAACCCTAATCCGTCATCCCTCAACTCTAATCCCTCATCCCTAAACCCTAAATGCTATCCCTATTCGTAAACCCTCAATAGACTCAATACTATACCTTAAACCCTAATCCCTTACTCCTAAACCCTTCAACCCTATCCCTAATCCTTACACCCTCCACACTATACTTTAACCCTAATCCCTCGACCCTCAACCCTATCCCTAAACCCTTGACCCTCAAACCTCAACCCTCAACTCTCAATGTCAAACCCTAATCCCTTAACCCTTAACTCTGATCCCCTGACCCTCAACCCTATCCCTAAACCCTAAACCCTAAACCCTTAACCCTCAATGTCAAATCCTAATCCCTCAACCCTTCACTCTAATCCCTCAACCCTAAACCCTATCCCTAAACCCTCAACACTATACCTTAAACCCTAATCCCTCAGCCCTCAACCCTAAACCTTTTCCCTAAACCCTAATCTCTCAACCCTCAACCCTAATCCATCATCCCTTAACTCTAATCCCTCATCCCTAAGCCCTAAATGCTATCCCTATTTCTAAACCCTCAATAGACTTGATACTATACCTTAAACCCTAATCCCTTATCCCTAAATCCTCCAACCCTATCCCTAATCCTTATACCCTCAACACTCTACTTTAACCCTAATCCCTTGACCCTCAACCCTACCCCTAAACCCTTGACCCTCGAACCTCAACCCTCAACCCTCAACGTCAAACCCTAATCCCTCAACCCTTAACTCTGATCCCTTGACCCTCAACCCTATCCCTAAACCCTAAACCCTCAACCCTCAATGTCAAATCCTAATCCCTCAACCCTTCACTCTAATCCCTCAACCCTAAACCCTATCCCTAAACCATCAACACTATACCTTAAACCCTAGTCCCTCAACCCTCAACCCTAAACCTTATCCCTAAACCCTAATCCCTCAACCCTCAACCCTAATCCATCATCCTTCAACTCTAATCCCTCATCCCTAAACCCTAAACGCTATCCCTATTTCTAGACCCTCAACGGGCTCAATACTATACCTTAAACCCTAATCCCTCTACCCTCGACACTCTTATTTAACCCTAATCCCTTGACCATTAACCCTATCCCTCAACCTCAACCCTCAACTCTCAACCCTCAACCCTTAACTCTTAACATTAAACCCTAATTCATCAACCCTAAACCCTAATCCCTCAAACCTAAATCCTATCCATAAACTATCAACCCTCAACACTATACCTTAAAACCTAATCCCTATCCCTCAACCCTTAACCCTTAAAACTTAAACCCTATCCCTACACCCTCAACACTTGACACTATATCTTAAGCCTTAAACCCTCATCCCTAAAGCCTCAACCCTAAATCCTTAAACCTTCAACCCTAAACCCTATCCCTAATCCCTCTACCCTCGACACTCTAACCCTAACCTTGACATTAATGCTAATCTGTCAACCCTAAACCCTAATTCGTCAACCCTAAACCCTCAACCCTCAACACTATACCTTAAACCCTAATCCCTCAACCCTCAACCCTAAACCTTATCCCTAAACCCTAATCCCTCAACCCTCAACCCTTATCCATCATCCCTCAACTCTAATCCCTCATCCCTCAACCCTAAATGCTATCCCTATTCCTAAACCCTCAACAGACTCGATACTATACCTTAAACCCTAATCCCTTATCCCTAAACCCTCCAACCCTAACCCTAATCCTTACACCCTCCACACTCTACTTTAACCCTAATCCCTTGACCCTCAACCCTATCCCTAAGCCCTTGACCCTCAAACCTCAACCCTCAACCCTCAACATCAAACCCTAATCCCTCAACCCTTAACTCTGATCCCTTGACCCTCAACCCTATCCCTAAACCCTAAACCCTAAACCCTCAACCCTCAACATCAAATCCTAATCCCTCAACCCTTCACTCTAATCCCTCAACCCTAAACCCTATCCCTAAACCCTCAACAGTATACCTTAAACCCTAATCCCTCAACCCTAATCCTAAACCTTATCCCTAAACCCTAATCCCTCAACCCTAATCCATCATCCGTCATCCCTCAACTCTAATCCCTCATCTCTAAACCCTAAACACTATCCCTATTCCTAGACCCTCAACGGGCTCAATACTATACCTTAAACCCTAATCCCTTATCCCTAAACCCTCCAACCCTATCCCTTAACCCTAATCCCTTGACCCTCAACCCTATCCCGAAACCCTTAACCCTCGAACCTTAATGTACTGAACCCTCAACATCAAACCCTAATCCCTCAACCCTTAACTCTGATCCCTCGACCCTTAACCCTTAAAACTTGAACCCTAAAACCTATCCCTACACACTCAACACTATATCTTAAACCCTAATCCCTTAACCCTCATCCCTAAAGCCTCAACCCTAAATCATTAAACCTTCAACCCTAAACCCTATCCCTAATCCCCCTACCCTCGACACTCTTATTTAACCCTAATCCCTTGACCATTAACCCTATCCCTCAACCTCAACCCTCAACCCTCAACTCTCAACATTAAACCCTAATTCATCAACCCTAAACCCTAATCCCTCAAACCTAAACCCTATCCCTAAACCATCAACCCTCAACACTATACCTTAAACCTTAATCCCTATCTCTCAACCCTTAACCCTTAAAACTTAAACCCTATCCCTACACCCTCAACACTTGACACTACATCTTAAGCCTTAAACCCTCATCCCTAAAGCCTCAACCCTCAATCCTTAAACCTTCAACCCTAAACCCTATCCCTAATCCCTCTATCCTTGACACTCTAACCCTAACCTTGACATTAAATGATAATCTGTCAACCCTAAACCCTAATCCGTCAACCCTAAACCCTATCCCTAAACCCTCAACCCTCAACACTATACCTTAAACCCTAATCCATCAAACCTAAAACCTAATCCCTCAACCCTCAACCCTAAACACTATCAATAAACCCTCAACCCTTGACACTATACCTTAAACCCTATGAGAAAATCTTTGCATATGGTACATCCACAGTGAGTAAACTACTAAACTATACCTTAAACCCTAATCCCTCAACCCTAAACTTTCAACCCTAAACCCTATCCGTAATCCCTCTACCCTCAACACTCTACCTTAAACCTAATCCCTCGACCCTTAACCCTAAACGCTATCCCTAAAGCCTCAACCCTAAACTCTAATCCCTCAAGGTCCTAAATTCTAATCCCTTATCCCTAAACTCTAAATCCTATCCCTAAATGCTCAACCCTCAACCTTAAACCTTAATCACTCAAGCCTTATCCACCCCTCTTCTCCCCTATTTGGCTCACTCCCATCTCTACCCTCCTCTTCCCTCGACACTATACATACATACATATAGGGATACATAGATACATACATACATACATATAGGCATACATACATACATACATATAGGCATACATAGATACATACATACATACATATAGGCATACATATGTACATACATGATTAATAGCCTTAAACATAAAAAAAATTAAGGGGAACATAATGCGAGCGCATTATAACGCGCTCACGTTATGTCAAACATGACAAACAATAGACTTGCGAAAAAGGAAAATGCAAAGCAAAACATAACGCGAGCGTGTTATAATGCGCTCGCGTTATCTCTTGCTTTGGGAATCCCAAGCCTTCGGCTTGGGATTTGCTTTGGATTTCCAACCCAAAGGCTTGGAGTTCCTTTTGAATAGTCACAGACGTGTTTTTCCATATTCTTCAAGATTTCACATAATTTCATTCATGCTAACCCTCAGATTTGCACGTGTTTCAAGGTCGAACAAATCAAACACCTGGGTAATGTTAGGATTTCTCTTTGCTATTTGACGATGTGATTTTTTTCACATTTTAACAATGTTAAGCCTTTCATCTTTAATTTATTTTGTTTGTGTGTCTGTTTTTGGGCAAAAACCACTGTTTGGTCTTTTTTTCATTCTAAATTAACTATTCATTGAAATTTCAAAAAAATTACATATTTAGAAACTAGACTCCATTCTACAAATATTAAAAAAAGAAAAAAATGATTTTCTATTAGTTTTCAAAATTTATAGGGGTAGCACGGCCAAAATTCTATTTTTTAGGATGTGTCCACTTTGAAAATTAGTAAACAATCAAATATTCATCAAAAAATTATCAAAAAAATTGGGCATAAACTACATGCTATTAGCTAATTTCTCACTGAAGTGATTTTAAAAATACCAATAAAAAGTTTACCTTTTGAGGGAGCCACAAAACATGCTATATTTTTTTTTAGACAAAAACAACACCAATTTATGTGGCTCCCTCTTTTGAACCCCTTAATCTATGCCATTTTCAAAAAAAAAATAGTAGTTTAGAAAGTAGACTCAGAGCACTACGAACATTGTTTTGGTTGCATCTCCAAATTTTGAGCGTAACTATGCTCAATTTCTCATCCAAGGCCAGTATTTCCTAATTTCAAAAAAAAAGTGGCCACTTAAGACCCCTTTTTGGCCCCCCATGTTCTTGCACTTACCCGAATGTATCAGTCAAGGTACACCTCTTGACTTCCCCAAGTCCACACTTTACTAAGATACTTCCTCTAAGAGATCTGGACCTGACTGTCAGACCTTGCCACATGCTCTGTTCTTGCTTACCGAACCACAACACTCTTCAATCTAACTTTTGGTATAGGCACACCATGTTTTGCGGATGTGTGGGATGAACTTTGTTGCCATCAATGACAACAATCATGAAGCCACAATGTGTCTCTTGCCAACAATCTCCCCCTTTGGCATTGATGGCAACACTTAGTGAAAAATGAGTAAGTGTTATACTACAACCCCCCTTGGTTGATGCTATGTTCTAATGTACACTTTACCAGAGGTCCTCCTTAGCTGGATTCCACATTTTTCACTGCTCCTCACTCCCCCTTTGACATCAATGGCAAAGGGTAGGGTCCGTACACCAAAATTTCCAAAAATAGTCTATACATATCTACATAAGTATATATTCAAGTTGTACTTACATATACTTAAGTATGTAAAAGTATTCTTCAACTATACAAATTTTGTTGCCCAACTCTACTTCATCCTGTCCAAAATTGAGATGTGACCACTCAACAGGAATGCAAAAGCTTCTGCCTTCTTAAGATATGTCAGATCATTGATCTGAGTTGTAGCCTGTGCATCAGTTAGGGCCTCATGCATGGCCTCTAACTTAGGGATAATGATCCCTCTAAGTTCACTCAACCTATTTATTCTATTTTTCTTCTCCTTCTCAAGCTTCTTTATTTCATCTATGACTGCAATAGTCTTACACTCTTGATTTACTATGTAGGAGGAGAGAGGATCAAAACTTTGAGATAAACTTAATAGTTTATCCTCTTGCTCTTTAACTTTCTTCTCAATATCCTTGGTCACTTTAGGCCAGGATAAACAAAATTTATAGATATCTCTACCATCTTTAAGAGCATTTTCCAAGCTCTTTATTCCAATATCCATAACTCTCATATCATTTGTTATTAGACCCTGTACTTTGGTGAATCTTTTTCCCAAAAACTCCTTCCAGACCTTTTCTTCTGCTGACTTCTCTAAGGAATCAAAATGCGTATGAGCAAAATTTACAAAAGACTTTAGATTACTGGATGTGGAGGCCGAAGGATCCTTTTGGAAGGATGGCATGATCTTCTCCAATACACCAGATGTAGTCTATGAGCTCACAGTCTTCCATGTGAGACTTTAGGAGTTTTTCTTTTGCCTTTGCTTGAGTAAAGGATGCTAAATTCATGGTTTGAACCAGGGAGAGGGAATCAAAATTGAATGGACCTTGAAGAAGTTCTGGTTCATCAAATTCCATCCTCTCTTTGGTTAAGAAATCTTTGACTGCTTCTACTGTGTCTCTTGCTAGTGACAGGGATTTCTCCCCTTCTGCAACCTTAGCACTGTCATCTGTGGTCTTTTCTGTTTGACCTTCTTCGCTTCCCTTTACTTGTTCTTCTTGACTGATGCTCTCTTATTTTCTTTCTTCTCCTTCAATTCCAGAGTATGCAGGAGGATCTGAAAGAGAAGTGTCTTCTTCTTCATGAACTTCCTCTTCCGAAGTAGAGGAATCTAAGTCTTTAGCTTTCTCTTCACTTGTCTCCTTTGCCTCTTCTGCCAGTATCTTAGTAGATTCTTCTTTGTCATCCATGGCTGAGGGATCATCATCTAAGTCCTCTATAATAGGAATATTAAATCTTTTGTATGCATTCTAGAGGATGTCTTTTGTTTCTTTAGCCACCTTGTCAGTTTCTCCAAGCATAAGCCGATTCATCCTAGCTTTGCTTCGGAACTCATCCTTGCAATCTTTGAAGATCATATTCTTTTGCTTAGGAGTGATGGAAGGATAGAGCTAAATGGCTATCTATTCCTGGATCCCAAGATCCTTTGCCTTAGCATTATTCTTCCTTATTTCTAATTCCTTCTCTAGGCTTTTGGGAATGACAGATATGATTTCAATAAAAGCCTTATTGTAGATATTTAGATACCTGACTGTAGCTTCTTGCAAGATCTTCTGGTCAGCTTCATTATACTCATCATAGAACTCAGTCATTGGTTTTAGGTTCCCATCCACAGTAACTGATTTGATGATATCATCGATGTGAAGAGTGGGCTTTTCAACAAATTCCTCTGCCTTCTCTTCTTTGCCTTGACCGGTAGAGGGTTCACCGGATGTTTTCTTCTTCTTCTTCATTTTCTTGACCTCTTCATCAGATTCAATCTCTTCATCATCCTTTTGACTAGCATAAGATCTTGTGGCCTTTGTCTTAGTTCTCTTCTCTCCTTTACCGGATGATTTTACTTCCAATTTTGATGCATTTGAGCTCTTAGCAGTGGTAGGTGTAGAGGTCTTAGAGGATCTGGTCCGGGAGGGGACTTCCATCGGAGCACCTTCTTTCTCTGCTTTTTCTTTTTCTTTCTCTACCTTTTCTATCTTCTCTCTATTTGCATTAAGTGCCTCCTTTGAAATTCCATGCCTCTTGGAAAAATCTTCTACTTCCCTCCTTACCTTTCTCTTGATCTTAGGTTGTCTCAATTCAACATGAACTTTTACACTTAGTTCTTGGTAAGTTCCAAACCTTTCTGCCTTAGGATCTTTGGGCTGGCTCAGCAGATGTTGGATATGCAGTTCTAGGATTCTCTCATCAACCTCATACCCCATTGGCATGATCCATACTATTCTTGGTTCTACTGCCTCCATTAGACATTGATCATTGTCTACCATAAAGCACACTATATCCTTGTATTTTTCAACTTGGGATTGGGGAATTCTTTCTCTAGCCTGCATCATTCTTTGGAAGTTTTTGAAGTAACCCCATAGTGCTGTGTTTTGTGCCTTGCATCACCAAGCCCATGTAAGTAATCTCTAATTTGAATTACAATAGGTCTGTCATTCTGCCATACCCAACCACTGGATCCGGGTAGCTCACTCATAAAGTAGAAGAACAAACACAGTATCAACCCACCATACTTGAAAGAGTTCTTCTTGTCCTTCTTGATCTTTTGTAGGTTTTCCATCAGTTGGCTTAGAAGGAGTTAACAAAGATCATAATCTGCATTCTTTCTCAACATTTCATAAGTAGTGTAGATTGTTGTTCCGGATATAGAATTTTCTCTGCTGGAGTGATATATCTTGTAGCCAATAATCATGGAGGCAAACATGATGTCTGGATCTGTGATATCCTCAACTGTCATTGCTCTTTTATCAAATTTAGATCCGGTAGCCTCACTCACAGTTTGGTTTTTGACTAATTTTAGAGTAGGTAACCCACTGGATGAGTGCAATCCAGTTATTGCCCTAATTGCTTCCTGGTTATTTTGAATGGCCTCATCAACCACATAAAGTTGTCATGCATTTTGCTCAAAACATACCGGACCCAATCATCTTCAGCAAAATAGGGGAAATGAATGCACTATCCAAAATGTTTATCCCAGATGACCTTATACTGAGGTTTTAGTTCAAATTATTCATCTATCGGTTCCTTGTGGTAGATATCCATCAGGTTGGATTCACCAAATTCTTCAATGTTTGAGTGAATGTAAACCCTAATGTCTTCTACATCTAGAATTCCATGTGGAATGCTAGAAAATGCACCTAGGGGATCAACTTCTAGGGATTTATAGGGATGTTTTCTGAATTTAGGGTGCGGCCTATCAGTGATCTTCACCACATTCAGAGTACCCATCTTTCAAATATTCATAGAGAGATTTTCAAGAGTGGTAAATACCTTTTACGCTTTTAGGGTTCACATAATGAGCCGAAAAGATTGCCAGTTGACTAGAATTCTGCAATTGATCCTTGAGAGAAATGAAGCAAACTTGTTTACAGAGCTCTTCTTATCTTTTTCACTAGTGCAAATGTGCAAATGACGAGCAAATGAACCCTTTTATCTCTGAGCAAACCCTAATTCCATATTGCAATAAATGTGCAACTTAAGTCATTCCAGTTGACTTGTTCTCCTTGTTCTGAGAGAGATCTTTTCCAGATCACTAAGATATACATAGAGTTTTTCTTGATGATTAGTGACAATCTATCCTCCTTTCCCTAAACATTTGATCTACCTACAGATCAAGATACTTCAAATTTGAATCATACCAAATCTATTTGTGAAAATCTTGTTCTTACTGGATGACTATTAAACCGGATTAATCTCAGAAGATTAACCTCTTCAAAACTTCTTGCAGATCTTCCATATATTTACCATGGCTTATTTAGATATTTCTCTAAGAACCCTTTGATCTACAACCTTCCATGTGCCAATTTCAGGCACCAATTGACTGGCTGGGGGAAAATATTTTCTTTTGTGACTCCCCCTGAGCTAGAGCTCATCTATTTAGTTTCTAGAAGGAATATTAGCACTAGCTTCTGGTGCGGATCCATCCCCATCATTTTCTATACTTCTCTTCACCCATATCTTGTTCATTTCCCTTTGAATTTCATCTGCATTCACTTTTCCTTTTACTTTGTCTTGATTTTGATTATGATGCACTAGACCCTTTTTGTCATGATTCTTGCTTCTGCAAAATTTGCTAATATGACCAGATCTATTGCAATTGTACCAAACAACATTTCTTTGCATATTTGACTGATATCCTCTTGATCTACACTGATTAGCCATATGTCCCATTCTATTGCATGCAAAACATCTACCACTGAATGAATTGTTCATTTGCATATTTCTGCATTCATGAGTTTTGTGACCATACCTTTTGTAATTAAAACACTGTCCAGAGAAGGATGACCTAGTCTGATTCATTCTTCTTCTACACTGATTTGCTTTATGACCAAAGTTATTGCAATTGTGGCAGTATCCATTGAAGGAAGGATATCTTTGAGCATTTGGTTACCTTACCGGAGGTCTTCTAGGCTTGTTTCTTGGATTTTCTGATCTGGAGTTCTTCTGACCAGATCTGGAGCTTTCACCTTTTTCATATCCCAAGCCTTGCTTGTCATCTACCCTCTTTTGGCTTTGAAGAAGAACTTCAAGTTGAGCAGAGCTTATCTTGAATTTCTCTTTGTATTCATTTGCTATTTGAAGCTCCCTTTTAAGAGTGTCAATCTAATTCTCAAGTTATTCTTCATTATCTCTAGCTTCTTCAAGATCATATTCTAGATGCCTGATTATTCTATCCATTTTGTGGTAGTCTTCTGATTTCTCCTTGAGAGATTGTCTTAGATCTTCTTCAGTTTTTCTTTTCTCTTCAATTTCTTGAGTGAATTTCATAACTCTTGATTCCATTTCATGTCTTACCATAATGACCTCTTTTGATAACTTTTCACATAACTTGGTTTTCTCCTTCAGATCTTCATTTGTACCATTGGCTTCACCTTGACTTGCCAATTGTTGAAGCAGATCCTTTCTCTTTTTCATAGAGATACTCAGTTTCCCTTTTAGTTCATTTATGAAATCATCAGCCTGTTTGAGTCTTTCCTTCAATTCATTGACTTCAGAGTTAGATTGCTCAAGATCATCTAGGGCAGACTAAAGTTGTTCCCTCATACCATACACATCCATTTGAATTCCCAGATCTCCTCAATCTGCTAGGCTCTGTTTGGAGGAAATTGGCTCTGATACCAATTGTTGATAACTGAGAGGGGGGGTGAATCAGTTATCTTAATTAATTTAACTTTATGTTCTTCTTTAACAACTAGTGCAGCATCAAAGTAAATAAGCATCCATAATCATGAAAGCAAAAACAAAAACAATACACATAACACAATGATTTTGACGTGGAAAACCCTGTCAAAGGAAACACCACGGGGTGACTAACCCAAGAATGTATTCTATATTAGAAGAATAGAAATACAAAATGGCACTTGCTAATTAGGGCTCACTGCCCAAGCATACTGCTCACAAGAGGCTCACTGCCTACAAGAGACTCACTATCTACAAGTTATAAAGAGAGTAACAAGATACTTGAACTGATGAGAAGCATCCACATATGCTAAGGTTTAGTTCAGGTTAGGCTCAATACACTGATCTACTGCACTTCATTCTTCCTCTTCTTTGGTGTTGATGTCCTGTCACATACCAGACCTATTTTATTATCTTCACATTGCTCTTCTACTTTTCTTCACACTTCAAAACACACAACACACACCTTCACATCCAAATCCATTTGGTATATATATCCACACCAATGATTTCAACACCTTTCTAGTTAGCATCCAGAATAGTCAATATTTTCCCAAACTCTGATGTGTTGGCTGAATCCTTACTTATCAAGTGATGCGTATCAAGGAGATGCTTATAGAAGTCATCAATCATGTCAGCCAATCATGAATGATGCCTTAAGAAACTTGATCACCATCAATAACTCATCCGGATTAAGGTCTGATGCTCTGCCGGTCAGTTCTTCCTCTGTCAACTCTGCCAAACAGGAACCCAACACTTAGGTGCTCATATCTTTTCACTCTTTCATCACTGGAGGCTCAATCTCTAGAATGTATCAGTTAAGGTACACCTCTTGACTTCCCCAAGTCCACACTTTACTAAGATACTTCGTCTGAGAGATCCGGACTGACTATCGGACCTTGCCACATGCTCTATTCTTGCTTACCAGACCACAACACTCTTTAATCTGACTTCCGGTATAGGTACACCATGTCCTGCGGATATGTGGGATGAACTTTGTTTCCATCAATGGCAACAATCATGAAGCCACAATGTGTCTCTTACCAACACAAAGATCAATGAGGAAGATTACAATCATAAGGTGATGATGTTAGCATTTCATCAAGACTTTGGAAGCAACCAGTAGACAAATTTATAGAAGTCTTAAATAGCAAAAATTACAGCCACTAATAATGCTATTATTACAAGGCATATATTCTACATGGTAGTATAGTTGTAGGAATATGACAATTTCATAAACCTATGATAGTCTACAAATGAAAGTCTAAATTCTGTATACCTATGGGTGACTATTCTATAATAGAGAGATAATGAGTGCATAGAGGTAAGATGTTCATGGTGAGTGGAAATGGTCAATGGTTCCCATGGATACAGGTATAGTAAGCATGGTTTTAGTGGCATGAGCAAAGGAATAGAGGATTGTGGTGTTAGCATTAAAAGGAAAGTATATGAAAGTTTTTGGGAAATCATCTAGAAAGAAAGTGTGCACAGTTCAGTCACCACAATGAGTGAAGACCAAGGATACTAAATATGACTACCTACCAAGTGTCCAATGTAATAGAGGCAAGGTAAGTGAATGGGTTAGACTTAAAAAGAGGCTTTTGAAGATGCATTAATGAAGGAAGAATCTGATTCCATGCCCTAAGAGGAACTGATATCTTCAAACTTAATAAAAACATGTCCCATAAGCAATGTTGATGACAGTACAAGACACAAGAATACAGTGATGTTTCATTAAGGAAGCCTGATCTAGTCCATTTTTCACATTATGAATATCCTATCACAGACCTAACTACATATGATAGTGCATTGCCTTTGGTTGCAGTCAAGAAGGACAAGTGCTAGACTGATGGGGCAGATTAGATGACCTGTAGAAGTAGTTAGGCTAGTTGAGAATTAGTTACTGATAGTTCACTTTTTGGTAAAGCATTGTAAACTTGGAGAAGTTGTTTTCTTGTCATTTATGTCCATTATAACTTAAATTTTTAGTCTTGTGACTAAAAATAAACATTGTAATAGTCTATTTCTAAGCATTTTTCAAGCAAGATAGATATTTCAGACTTGTGCAAGCTGTAAGAACACCTTTCTTTTAATAAAGTTCAATGATTTTTCCTTCTCAATGGATGTCTTTATATTGTGTGCAATTGATGATTGATGTGTATTTTGGTGTCTTATGTTTAAATCCTCAAATATAAGTCAATTAAAATGAATAAATATACTACTAATTGATGTCAATTAATAATTAAATTGACTAAATATACTACCAATTGACAGAAATCATTAACAGGGAATAAATATGACTATTTATATGACCAGTGTCAAATTAATGAATAAAAATGACTAAATATACTACCAAATTGATCAAAATGATGATTAAAATTAATGACTAAATACACTACTAATGGATAGAAATCAGCGAATAAAAATAACTAAATAAGTGACCAGTCAACAACAATCAATGACTAAATTAATGACTAAATATATCAGTGAATAAAAAATGACTAAATAAGTGACCAGATTACAGCAATCAATGACTAAATCTATGACTAAATATAATACCAAATCGATCAATCAAAACAACCAATAAATGACTAAAAGTGGTTTAGTCATCAATTTGGTCACATTATAAATGACTGGCAATAAACTACTAATGGTCACATGACCATGTTTGGTCATTTATAAGTAGTTTTTTCAATCATATATTGTTGTTTCTGTACTAGGGAATATATTGACGCTTATGAATTGATACTGAATTACAAAATGATTCTACAAGTATATCAGACTTTTGAACTTAAACATTCTTTAAACTAGAAAAAATAATTCTATTCTATGTATTGTGATACAATAATTTCTCCAAGATCCTTGTCAATAGGCCCTGAATTCCCTTTTATAGAAACAAGGGAGAAAAACAAGCTTCAAGCCTACAGACACATGTAACATATATGTTTGATAATTTAGTTACAACAGAGGTACTCAAATATAACTGCCCATGAGGTAGATGTTTTAGGATGAATCAAAAGTTGTTGTATAGGTATTTGTAGATCTTTGTTGGCTCTAAATGATACTTTGTTAAAAGTTATTTAAGATATATTCTTGCCACTTCTTTTCCACTCTCTTTATTCTTTAACTACTTGATTCTGAAATGATGATGTAGAAGAAGACAAAAAAGGCAAAGGAACCACTACAAGACAAATATGCTTTGTTCGGAAGTGACAACATTCTCATGTTGAAAACAAACAAGAAAAGGACAAACAAAAACCTATTCCTATTTGAAAAAGAGAATAGAAGACCAATGACAAAATGTGAGGTGTCACAGTATTTAAAATCTCATAAGTCAAATGAATCATTATACTTTTCATCCCAGGCCTTATACTTCTCTTCTGTTGGCTATTGGAATGTGAGGAGATCATTTACATGAGACATATACTTGTTATTATACTTGGATAAAACTAATTCGGCCTCCCTAACAAAATCTTCAACAAGTTGACTTGAGTCCCATAACTTACTGACACCTTTTCTAAAAAGAAGAGTATCAATTTCATTATCCTTGCAAATGAAGAAAGACATCATAGGAATAATAGCCTCAAATTGAAAAAACCCACTCCTAAAGGAGTTTGATTTCACCATCATTCCTTTTGAGTGGAGGTATTATTCCTGATTTATCATTGTCAAAATCTTGGATTAATTCCACTACCTTCTCTTCAAGCTAATTTATAAATGCTTGTGATTCTCTAGCCACTTTTGCTACCATGTATACTAATTTGATTTTATTAAGGGCACCATGCTCATGATTTGATTCTTTATACATCCCTAGTAGAGAAGAAATCCTTGGGACCCATCTACTTAATAGAGGCACAGTTTGTTCCTTGTCTTCAACTATCTTCTTAATAGTTAGTGACAGGTTAGAATAATATTTATGAATATTATTTATTTTGCTTATAATTTTCCCCATCAGCAATCCCAAAATATTTGAAACAATATGTTGGTTATCCTATTGTTGATCCTTCAAGGAATCTTCAAAAATCTCCTCAAAAGCCCTGACTTGTTCCCTCAATTCTTCATTTTCTTTTTCAAGACTGGACTTTGATGAAGAGGAGGAAGGGCCAACAGTCATGGCACCTACATCCTTTATTACTAGTGTTGTTTGAAGTGAGGATGATGTTGATACATGTTGTTGTTTTTGTCACTTTGCTTCTCACTCCTTCAACTTATTGTACTCATGTAGTAGATGCTTATAATCACCTTGTAATTTATTGTATTTTTTCTAGAGAGCATTAGTAGTTGCCTTACTAAACTTTACAACCTCTACTACCAAGCTAGATACCTCTGTGGTAGGAGTATCAAATACTCTTTTGATGATTAAGCCCCCCTTAGATACCTATCAAGCTCAACCACTAATGGCTTATCAGTATTAGGGGCTAAGGGCCAAATGACTAGGGTTTCCCATTTTGGATTGAAGCCTGCACCTGACAATGCTACCTCAGCTTCTTCCTCTGTAGAAAAGACCTCTTTTTCTTGTCTTCTAATAGTATCCAGGGTAATGTCAAATGGTATATCCCATTCTGGGAGTACTAGAATGCCACTCTCCCTAACCATCTTCTTACCCTTCTTTGGAGTGATGTCCTTAGCCTCTTCTTTCATTTGTGTTAGTATTCTGAGGGATACCTCCTCTTGAGTTTCTTGAGGGGATTTCTCCATTTCTTCATTTTTTATATATTCTTCATTCTTGCATCTCTATAGGAAATCAGAGAACTCCTTGGAATTAACAAATTCATCATCACTTATGAACCTTTGACATGCTATAGCCCTCATATCATCTAAAATATCCTTTCCTTCAATGGAAATGTCTATTATTCTATTCAAGGGCAACTGTTCAGGTTCATTTCTACTAGGAGAAGGCATTTCTTGTTTTATTTCATCCTCAGTTATTTCTATTTCATCTTCTTCTTCATCTGGATAGTCAACTAGAGGGCCTTGTTCAACCCTCCTCCTTTTTGGAGATGACTCCTTGGGAGGGGAATCCAATTCAACTACTTGCACAAAGGGGGCATTACTTGTTGCAGTGGTGGAGATAGGATAAGCTAAGTTTATGGAGGGGCTTGTGGAACTTGTTCCTTAATTTCCACCCTTTTAGCCCTTCTCTTGAATGTGTACTTCAATTGCTTATCAGCAGGGGGCTAACATGATGGTCTTTCCTCTCTAATAGGCCCAACAAGCTCCTTTTCCTTTATAGCATCAACTTGACCAATTATTTCATCAATGTTTGACAAAATTGTTTTTATTCTGGTAATAGGGTCATCAATATTTGGGTAGACTCTAAGAAGGTCTCTTCCATTTCATCTTTTCCACATACTTCAGATACATCATCCATCTTACTTTTCTCAATCCAGTCTCTTTTTCATCAGTAACATTTCTAATGACGTCATTAAAGAAATAAACTTGATGAGCAATGGAAGCCCTTTTAATATTCCTCCTAAGGTTACTTATGAAACCTTCAGGATCAAAACATTTGGCATGTTCCTGCTACATCTTGAAAACTTTCATCTTATCATTAAATTTTTCAAAACCTTCCTTATTCATTTGGAAATCAGAAAAAACTATTAAGGGAAGAAAGATACCTTCTTCTAGTTTACTATGTGAGACTTCTCTAATTCAGCCAAATGCCAAATGACTTCCCAAATCCCAACTCTCAAAGTTACATACTTGGGCAATATATGTGGGCCAGCAGGGCACCCATACACCCTCAATACTATAAATTCTTCATGGAGAATGAAATCTCCCCAATTATGTTTAATATCCCAAGTAGGTCTTCTTATCCCATGTCTCAAGAAATCCAATATCAAAATTGGGATTCTAGGCACATTTTCCTACAAATAACCCAATACTATGACAACAAAATAATATCTAAAAATACTACAACTTGAATTAGGATCATGCTTATCTCACAGACGTATCCAGTATTGGACTAGAAGTGGATTTCCCATACTGCCAACTTGGTTAACCATTAATTTAGGGCTCCATTCTCCTCTTCCTTATATAAGAACATATGGCATAATAAATAATACCACTGGAACTTCACTGCTTCCTTATTCTTTTTTATATCTATCAATCCTTGATGTATATGATCAACTAGATAGGAAGCAAAATCAAAATAATAATTTAGAGATACATGGTAAATATCAGCTGCCATATAAGTATAAGCAATGGGAATTCTTTCCTTCTTATCTTCTCCTAATACCTGACATGATGCATAATATGTCTTTGCAAAGTAATTTTTAAAGGTTTCCAGCTTAAAGGGTTCTTTCTCACTTTGTGGAATCTTGATTGATCTGTTATTTGGACCCTTTTCCCTGTGTCTATGTAAATGTATTGTCATGTAACTGCTTTTATCCTTCTGATATTCCTTCCTAAACTCTTATAGGTCAATGACTATACTGGCAGCCAAATTCAAACCAAATATTTGAGCAATAGATTCTTTGTCAATTTTTACCAGAACACCTCCTCCACCTGCCCTTATTACTTGGGTTGTCTCATCATATTTAGAAGCCATGGCTAGAAGTAAATCAATGTCTTCAAAGACATTTGTGACCACTAGTTTCCCTAGGTCTAGTCTCCACACATTAGAAAGTGGGGTGATGAAGGGGGTAAATCACAAAACACACAATAACAAATATTGAATGCAGCAAATAGAACTTTCTTTTATTGAACTGGGCAACTCATTACATTATAGAAGCTCAACTACAATCAGAGGATAAATCCTCTACTGGCTACAACACATTACAGCTTTCCCAACCTCAAGACTCTAGAATCTTTAGCCTTCTGTAACCCCAAATCAGCTAGGGTTTCTATTTTCCCACCTATTCTTGACTCCACACTAGCCCCCTTGACTCTACCACTACCCAAGGTTCCCAAAATAGTCATAAATAGCACTTTTTGGTGGCCTCAAGCTAAATTTTGAATTTTGCAACTCCCTCCAATAGTAGGTCAACTTCTGGGAAGCATAACTTTTGATCCTAGTGTCTGATTGATGAACCATTTTAAGCACCGAAAAGCTTGCGATGTAAACTATCATGCCAAAAATTCATAAATGGATTTCCATTAACTTTTTGAGATGTTATGAGAAGTTTTAGTGCCTCATATCTCATTCCATAAATTTTTAGGGGCTTTTCAGAAAATAAAAACTTTAATATTTTTCAGCTCACAAATGATCTTTACCTGATTCCTTCGCCAAAGGTCTTATATTTCCATTATGTAACTTTTTGAAAGTTTTTGCTTCATTACGTGCCCAAATGCAAACTTTCTAAAAATAGCAGGTACACTTTCCTAAATAGGCAGGTCGCTATTTTTAGCAGTTTTGGAAAAACTGAAAGTCCTACATTATTATTCTAGATATTATGGAACTAAAAACACTAATTATGGGAAGAAATAAGAACAACTACAATGGTTTTGAATTAACTTCTTTTTGGGTGATGCAAGATTGCCCTTACACCTCTGGATGCTCCTGCATCATACACCCAGGGTAATTTGAGAGGTGACCCTGTCATGTCTCAGGTGTTTGTGTGAGGAAAACCCAAACGGTCAACCTCTGCCTTAGACAACCAAGAAGAATCTTCAATAGGCCTTCCTTTCCATTTCACTAGATATTCTTCGTATTGATTGTTCCGAGTGCTCCTTCCCACACGGCTATCCAAAATCTCTTCTATCTCCTCTGTTGAAGTAGATGCCGGAATACACCACTGCACTTCTATTGGTCCATCCTCTGATCCACCTTCATGATATTCTGATAAATCAGCAATGTTGAAAACAGGAGAAATATTGATCCCACTCGGCAGCTCTACCTCATATGCATTTCCTGAATCATGCTTCTTCATGATTCTACATGGTCCAAATCTCTTCATTTTCAATTTATCGTATGTTCCAACTGGGAGCCTTTCTTTTCTCAAGTGAACCATGACTTCATCTCCCACCTAGAACTCCTTATACCTCCTCTTCTGATCTGCCTTAGCCTTGTACTAAATATTCATCTTATTAATGTGCTTTCTCACTTATTCATGCAATTTCTTCAAATGTTCTGTAAAGTCTTCAACTTTAGCACTTGTCTTTTCTCCATTGTCTAGCTTCCTTAACTCAGAAGCATTTCTCGAGCTATTACCATATACAATCTGGAATAGTGATTTACCAGTACTCCTATTGACAGAATTGTTGTAGGCAAATTACACCTATGGTAAAATCAAATCCCATCCCTTGGGCTTATCTCCTACTAAGCATCGTAGCTGGTTACCCAAACTCCTATTCACCACTTCTGTCTATCCATCAGTCTGTGGATGGTGTGTGGAACTGAACTTCAAGTCTGTCTTCAACTTCTTCCACAATGTCCTCCATAAATAACCAACAAACTTGGTATCTCAGTCTGAAACTATGCTTTTTGATAGACCATGTAGTCTCACCACTTCCCTGAAAAAATAACTCTGCAATATGGACAACATCATTAGTCTTCTTACAAGGAATAAAATGTGTCAATTTTGAGAATCTGTCCACCACCACAAAAATAGAATCATGTCCTCTCGTGTCCTTGGTAAACCAAGAACAAAATCCATGCTAATATCATCCCCTGGCTTCTCTGGTACAGGTAATGGTTGATACAACCCTGTATTCTGACTTGTTCCTTTTGCCATTTGACACACTCTACAACTCTGCACAAATTTCCTCACATCCTATTGCAACTGTGGCCAATAATAATTTTCACCAACAATGGCAATGGTCTTATCTCGACCAAAGTGTCTAGCTAACCCCCCACTATGCTTCTCCTTAATTAGGTTCTCTCTCATGGAACTCCTTGGAATGCACAATTGGCTTCCTCTAAACAACATGCCATCTTGGATTATGAAATCCAACCATTTTGTTCTGTCCAAAGTAACAGGTTCCAAACAAGCTTTCCAAGCCTCTGCAAAATCTGGATCTTCAGGATACAAACTTTTGAGTTCATCAAACCCAACAACCTCTATCTTCATTACTATCAACAAATTTCGCCTTCTGCTCAAGGCATTTGCAACCCTGTTGAACTTCCCACTCCTGTGCTTCAAAACAAAAGTATAACTCTGCAAAAACTCAACCCATTTTAAGTGCCTTTGATTTAACTTTCCTTGACTACTAAGATATTGCAAAGCCTGATGATTAGTATATAAAACAAACTCTTTTGGCCACAAATAATGTCTCCATTTCTTCAAAGCCTCGACTATTGCATAAAACTCTTGATCATAAACAGAATACTTTTTCTTGGCATCATTAAGCTTCTCACTAAAATAGGCAATGGGCTTACCTTCTTGGCTCAAAACAGCTCCTATACCACTACCGCTAGCATCACAATCTACCTGAAATACCTTATTAAAATCTAGAAGTGCCAAAACAAGTTGTTCTATGACTTTCTGCTTCAATGTGTCAAAGCTCTTATCTACTCCTTTAGTCCATTTAAACTCTTTTCTATCCCCTCTCATTCTCTCAGTTAGGGGTGCACAAATGCTACTAAAATTCCTAATAAACTTTCTGTAAAAACTTGCCAAACCATGAAAAGATCTTACCTCCATTGTACTCCTTGGCATAGGCCATTCAATGATAGCCCTTACTTTTTCTGGGTCCATCTTAAGATCTTCCTCTAAGACAACAAATCCTAGGTATACCAACTCCTTCTTTGCAAAACTACATTTCTTCAGATTAATCAGCAACTTCTCTTCCCTCAACTTCTTTAGAACTCTTCTGATATGCATCAGATGCTCATCCCAAGTCTTACTGAAAATCAAAATATCATCCAAATAAACAATAACAAAACTTCCCAAAAATTCTTTTAGTACCTCATTCATGAGCCGCATGAATGTGCTTAGTGCATTGGTTAGCCCAAATGGCATGACTAACCACTCATACAAACCTTCCTTTGTCTTGAAGACTATCTTCCATTCATCTCCTTCTCTGATATGGATCTGGTGATACCCACTCTTCAGGTCAATCTTCGTGAAGTACTTGGCTCCACTCAAACAATCCATGATGTCATCCATTCTTGGCAATAGAAATCTATACTTGATTGTTATCTTATTGATGGCTCAAGAGTCTGTACACATCCTCCATTCTCCATCCTTATTTGGTGCTAGTACTACAAGTATCGTACATGGACTTAGGCTCTCCCTTATCAGTCCCTTTCTCAACAACTCATGAACTTGTCTATTCAACTCTTCATTCTTTGTAGGGGTCATTCTATGGGCTGCCTTATTTGGCAAACTGGCTCCTGGTATCAAATCCATTTGATGACTTATCTTCCTTACTGGTGGTAAACCTTCTAGTACATTATTAGAGATAATGTCTTGGAACTCTTCCAACATATTTGAAACTTCTATAGGTACATCTTCACATTTCTCTTGACTAATCTTAGGAATCAATGGAAGGTAATGACGCTCATGCTTCATACCCTCCAAAAATTTCCTACCATCTACCAAGCAAATTCTAGCAGTACTACATACCTTTTCTTCCACCTCCTTCAAGGGTTTCAACTTATGACGATCTCCATCCTTTGTTAGGGAATATGTGTTTGCACAGCCATCATGGACAGCACTCCTATCATACTACCACGACCTCCCTAACAGCATATGACATGCATCCATTGGTATGATATCACACAACACCTCATCATGGTAGTCAACAATATTGAACTTCACTAAACACTGCTCATTGACCAAAGCTCTATGGTCCTTCTGCAACCATGCAATCCGATATGGATGTGGATGTTTTCTTCTTGTCAACTTCAACTTGTCAACCATCTCCTCTAAAACAAGATTATTAGTGCTTCCACTGTCAATAATAATATCACAACACTTACCTTCACATTTGCACCTTGTGCGGAATAAACTCTTCCTCTGATTGGGTTCTCTCTCCTCATTCAACAAAGTTCTTCTGACAACTAGGGTTTCTCGCCTTTCAACATCTTCAGAATGCTCAGACTGTGCATCTTCATCTACATGTGCAAATCGTGCATTACCTTCAGGTCTTCTATTCATCCTTCCTTGATGTTGCAGACATTCATATGCTTGATGCCCTTCTTCTCCACATTGGAAATAGGGTCCTCCAAAACCTCCTCTTCCAGGTCCTTGCCTAGGTCTGCCTCTTCCTCTTCCTCTTTGCTCACCATTGTTCTGGTCACGAGGGCAGTAGGTATTGTCACCTCTCTGATTTTGACTGGTGCCAGCTTCTTCACTTTTCTTTGCATCTTCATTTCGGCCCCCATAGGGTCTTCCACCAGTCCTTCCACCTTGACCTCTTCCCCTTTGTTTGTTGTCAAATCTTTTATTTAGCTTCTCTTCCACCTTCAGGGAAAACTGGTACACATCTTCTATGGTGGTCATTCTAACCAGGCTCAACTCCTCTTGAATACTCGGCCTCAACCCATTAATGTAATGGGCTACCTTCTCCTTGTTGGGCTCTGCATGGTCTATCCTAATAGTAATTTTATAAAACTCTTCTATATATTCCTTAACAGACTTGTTACCTTGCTTCAGTCCTTGCAGCTTCTTCAGCAACTCCATCTCATAGTCCACAAGAATGAACTGCTTCTTTAGTTTCTCCACCATCTGATCCCATCTGGAGATCTTTCCTTTTCCTCTTCTATTTCTCTCTAATTGGATCTCCTTCCACCAAATATTGGCATGGCCCTTCAACTTTGTTTTTGCAAACTTAACCTGATCTGGGTCCTCCACATCTTCATATTCAAAATACTCCTCCATGTCATTGATCCAATCAATAAGCTGTTCTGGATTCAAATCTCCAGAATATGTAGAAACTTTGATCCTAGGCCTGTTTCTAATCTTTGAAATGGCCCTCAACAACCTAACTTCTGTAGGATCTCTGGTAGCTTCTTGTTCTTCCTCAGATAGCTCTTCTTCATCTTCACCTTCACTTTATTCTCTCGTCCTCGGCTCAAACCCTCTTCGTAGCTCCTCTTGCAATGCATCAATTTGCCTTTGTAGGGCTCTAAAACCCTCTTCTATCAAAGCATTCCTCCCAACATGATTTCTTCATGGAAGCATCTTGGTCTCCGTAGCAAACCCACAACCTCAGGTCTTGGTGCAAACTGCCTCATGGTCGGCAATCTATCTACACACTCAGGAACCTGGCTCTAATACCACTTGATGAAGGGGGTAAATCACAAAACACACAATAACAGATATTGAACATGGCAAATAAAACTTTCTTTTATTGAACTAGGCAACTCATTACATTACAGAAGCTCAATTACAATCAGAAGATAAATCCTCTACTGGCTGCAACACATTACAGCTTTCCCAACCTCAAGACTCTAGAATCTTCAGCCTTCTGTAACCCCAAATTAGCTAGGGTTTCTATTTTCCCACCTATTCTTGACTCCACACTGGCCCCCTTGACTCTACCACTACCCAGGGTTCCCAAAATAGTCATAAATAGCACTTTTTGGCAGCCTCCAGCTAAATTTCGAATTATGCAACTCCCTCCAAAAGTAGGTCAACTTTCAGGAAGCATAACTTTTGATCCGGGTGTCTAATTGACAAACCGTTTTAAGCACCAGAAAGCTCGTAATGTAAACTATCACACTAGAAATTCATAAATGGATTTCCATCAACTTTTTGAGATGTTATGAGAAGTTTTAGTGACTCATATCTTGTTCCGTAAATTTTCAGGGGCTTTTCAGAAAACAAAAACTTTAATATTTTTCAGCTCACAAATGATCTTTCTAATTCCTTTGCCAAAGGTCTTATATTTCCATTATATAACTTTCTAGAAGTTTTTGCTTCATTACGTGCCCAAATGCAAACTTTCTAAAAATAGTAGGTACACTTTCCTAAATAGGCAGGTCGCTATTTTTAGCAGTTTTGGAAAAACTGAAAGTCCTACATTATTATTCTGGATATTATGGAACCAAAAACACTAATTATGGGGAGAAATGAGAACAACTACAATGGTTTTGAATTAACTTCTTTTTGGGTGATGCAAGATTGCCCTCACACCTCTGGATGCTCCTGCATCATGGGTTGTGGGAATTTCTTTTGCTCCACCAATGGTTAAATAATAGCCATCTGGGAATTGGGATATTTGCATCTCTATAGCCATAATATTTACCAACCAATCCATCTTTACATTCAAGGCCATGAACCTTTAGCTTTTGAGCAGAGGAACTAGGGAGTTGGATTAGAAGATCTTCATGTAGGGCTTAGCTTTGGGAGGTAGAGGGAACTTGGGCTTGTGGAGGAGCCATTTTAAGATAATACTAGAGAGATAAGGGTTTTCTTTTTTCTTATGTTCTAGGGTTCCTTTTTTACACAATTTTAGATAGGAGTTTGATTTTGAAAACTAGGGTACAATAATTTAGACCTTAAACATCTTTACAGAAGGATAAAGCATAATAAAAGACCCTTAACATAATAGCATAAAGTAGGAGATAATGTGCATGTAACTTACTAGATTTCTTCACTTCGTAGACCTTGAAACAATGTCGGGAAGCCTACGGTAGCTACTAATTTCCTTGCTTCAATGCTTCATATGTTTAATGAAAATCGCAAGACAATTCAATTGTGAACTATGTAGAGACAACCTTTAATTTCAGGGTTGAGAACAATCATGTTTGCCATTATTTCCAATTTACGTGAACCAAATTTGCATAATCACTCAATTCTCAAAATTTGAATATGAGTTGTCTAATTATGCAATAGTAGAGTGGATCAAACAGTCCTGATTGGTCAAAAAGATTTGATAGCACTTAGTCTATCCTACGATGCCCATCAGACCAATTAGGAGGCTCCACCTCATCTTTCTTTTATGAATCATTAGAAAGGGTGTGCCGTCAAAGCTACATCATTCCTTGCCATGTGGTGGCTTTCTGCCATTCTGCAATTTGGTGGGGTATATTATTTTATTGCTCAACAGAATTGCAGAAATACCAATGATCATTCCATGTGGTATCTTATAATCTACCTAGACTTATTGTGTGTCACAAAATGTTGAATGTCATCCTTCTACTCTTCTGCAGACGGTTGATGGGGCCCTTGGAGGAGTTCTGCAGAATGGCAGAAAACATGAGAAACTACCACATGTTCGTCAAGGACCCATCGTTCATTATTTATAAGACCTAATGAATGAAACCCCACCACGTGGTGTCCTTTCACTATTCTGTAGATGTCTATTTCTTCAATATTTTATTCTCTGTACCAAAAGGTAAGGGGCCAGTCAACAACGTAGCATAAGGCATTAACCCAACAACTTAAAGTACCTGATGTAGGTGATAAGCAGTCAACATGAAAATATGACAAAAATAATTTCACCACTTATATTGAACAATACTAGGGTTTAGGGTTTAAGGGAATTGTTTAATGTTTTAACAAGTAAACCCTAGGTCAGAGATCCTTAAGAACAGAACTAGGCAAAATACTAGAACCAGGGAAACTGTTACACGTTTTCACCATGCATTAGGCCAAAATTGGAAGTAGCACTACAATCCATTTGGTTACTGACATGGATGCTCATTCCTATCACAAAGCTCTTGAACATGTCATTGTCAACTTGTCTTGTGCCTCTCTAATTTCTATAGCCCAACAGTGAATGAAAATTTTCTTCACAAATCCTTAGAGTAACATGTGGATCCATCATATCAAGCCAATTGTAGTAATTTGCATGATCATCCTCCCAGATGCTCTCAAGCTTATCAGACTAATTTGAGAAGTAAAAACTTTCATAATCCACTAGGTGATTGGTACCAATATTATTGCCTTCATCCACCATGCTTATATCAAACCTAAAACATTCGTAAGTAATGCCATCTTGGACTTCCCCAATGTACTATTTTATTGGCTTGAGGTCATATTCTAGGTTCATGTCTGATGAATCATACTGATCAAAGGTAAAATATTGAAATGTATCAATTGAATGATCATGTGAGTTTTTCCTTTCATATAAAAATGGTTACCCACAAGCATCCCTTCAGATTGAATTAGCACTAATTTATGTTTATCCAATCCTGATAAATCACTAATTCCATTATATGCTCCAATGTCTAATAATGGAAGCTTAACCACAGATATAACAAGGTCCATCTTCAAGTCAAAGCTATAAAATTTGCAAGGTTGAGTAGCCTCAACACTGCCCCTGCATTTGTTAGACTCTAGATAATCTTGCTCAAATTCTTCAAATCTTGCATCTTCAGGTTCTCTACAAAGATAGGATTATCTCTACACCAACAATGATCACTACTTCTCACTTTTGGTAAATCCAAAGGTTCATCATAAAGTGGATTGTAGCTTATGTTCATTCCTATCATAAACACATCTTCCTCATGATCTAGATGGATCACATCTTTAGTAAACTCAAAATCATCATAATCCTGAGAAAAACCCACAAACAAGTGACTATCACTATATAGGTCCCCAGTAACTAATGATTCCACTTCATATTCATGTTTATGTCTAGATGACTCATCAAGTCGTGAAGTCTTCTTGTCTATAAGTAGGTTTGATCCTTCACAATTATTCAAACCTACAGGAGACTCCCTTTTTACCTCAAAAGAGTATTCCTAATCACTAGAATGAAAATCATTGTCATCATTTATGTAATTGACAAAACAAATGGATCTATCTATTGTAGGGGTATGATTTGACCCTTCATCTATCATCATCACACATTCCCCATATGTTTAAACATCATCAATTCCTCTGGTTGTCTTATCAAGTTGGGAACTCAAACACCTCCCCATTTCTTGATTAGGGGGATAAAAATAAGTAGTCTCATACAAGTCCTTATTTCCATCACATTTAGTATTCAAAATAGTGTAAGCAAGATTCATAATTTCATTACTCAGATGTTGAGTTTTATCATTTGGTTCATATGTGGCAATGAGACCATTATTTCTCAAATGATCAATTGAAAACCCAACTAAAAGATCTAGGTCCTTATAATCCTAGCAAACAATAGTGTTACTTGATCCATATCTACTATCAGGGGAAGTTATTTCAGCAAATTCTACATTTGCATATTTATACTCTCTCACCCTCATATTCTTCAAATTATTCTCAATATCCATAGCCATAGAATATGCTTGTCGAACAATGGTGGGATTTTTATCTCTTAATAGATAACTGACCTCTTCATCAAATGCACCTAAATATATAACTAGACGAATAGCATCATTTGGTCTGGTATTTTCTGGGATGTTCCTTACCAACTTTATAAATATTAGATTAAAAGACAAAAATGATTCCTCCTTATCCTTTTCAATATGAATGAGTTTACTAATCAATATGCTAACATTAACCCTTTCACCAAACTATTATGTAAAAGTCACTTTGAGGTCTTGCCATGAAGAAATGTAGTGGGTAGGCAAATCTGTAAACCAATCTCTAGCATCTTCTTTTAGGGATTGAAAAAATAATTTCATGACCACATCCTCTCTATCTACTCCATAATCTCCCATCAAATTACAAAAATCTTGCAAATGCCTACCTGCTGATTTGGACTTGTCACTACTGAAATTTGGTATTTGATCTCAAATTTCATGTGGTATATGATTTAGAAAACCATATATATTGTTGAAATTTATGGCTTTGTATCCTTCCATGGTAAATCCTCTCTGATAACATAAGTGGGGCTACACACTATGCATTGTTATATTTAGATCCACACAAATATGCATAGGTTCATGACACTATTTCCTATGCCCTTACAAGACTTTCCTTTTTAGCTTTGCATTTACACATTGAAAACTCAATTTCTTTTTACAACATGATCTTAAGTTTTTATGGTGTAAATTTCTATCTTAGCTTGCCTAAGATATCTTAAATGAGTCTTTGCAAAAATATGCATACTTTTTTTCACAATACAGGATGCAAATCTAGTAATATATAAATATGCAAGCACATCACAACCTTTTCCTTCCTTTTCTTAGTGCTTAATCTTCACTTAATAAGGAACCATATTATTCTCAAGGATTTTCATAAACAACCTTCAACATAAAACTATCCTTCATAGGACATGAACATGTAAAAATACTTGGAAGTTTGTTACAACTACTAGAAATTCTCTTCCTGACTAGAAACTTAAGAGTGTTGAACATATTCTTCATACTTGTAGACACCCAAAATTGGCCCATTTCATTATGTATGCATTAAACTCATATAGGCATCTTATAGCATGTTTTGCCCCAAGTACCCATATCATCACTTATGTTTCATTTTCCTCTTCATGTCTTTAATTAATTAAATAAATTTTATTTATTTAATTAATGTTCATTATTCTTCCATCCACCATCAAATATCTACCATCAAATGATTAAATAATTTTATATTATTTAATTATTGTGTCTTTTATTCTAATAAATAAATAAAATCATTTATTTTATTTATTTATTTACCATGCCCATAAATTAAATAAATTTTTAATTTATTTAATTTATATTATCTTATATTCTTATCTTATTCCTCCAAATGTGCAAGCAGGTCCCATTGTCCATAAAATAGTAAAAAAATATGTGGTAAGATTTAATAAATTAGAAATAAATCTATTATCCTTATCACTCCAACTCCAAAATAGAAAAAGCATTCTATCTTGGAAAGGAATCTTATCCTCATCAACAACCCACCTAAGATTTCTAAATAAAGTTCCTTTTTATGGACACTTGGCATGTGCACATTCATCCATATCTCTTGTGCATCCTCATCCATTGATCTTTCCTTTTATCCTCCACCATTGATCATCCTCTCACCTTTGTCTATAAATATGGCCCGCAACCAAGCTATTTGGTATGCATTGAGTTTGATACCCTTACGCTGTCAAAATCACATTGGAACCTTTGCATCATTCATCTTCTTCTCATCTTTCATCATCTATTTTCATCTATCTTCCTCCGTCAATCTCAATCCAACGTTATGCTGCAGATTTGAGCAACCAACATTCAAATCATTCGAGCAAACTAAACATGTATACATCAATCTGAGGTATTTGAAAAGGTTTGGATCAAGGTGATCTCCAAGCCTAAAACAGACATCATGGTTGTGTCTAGAAGGGCCAAGAGGTGTTTGAAAGTTGACTTTGCAAATTTTGTAGTGGCATCAACAGTTTTAGGTAATTTTGCCATTTCAGCAAGTGAATCAAAGGAGCTGGAACAATAGTGGCATCAACATACATAGTAGAACTAAGGATGAAAATAATCAAGTGTAATCAATCCATCTCTCATCTCTAAACATTACTTGCCTTCACACTTTGATTTGGGATTAAAATTAATCTTGTTTTCTATCACATCATTGAAATCAAGCTAAAATGAACAAGTGTCTTCATTCACATTTGGATTTGGGATCTTAAAACGAACAAGTGCCTGCATTGTCTTCTTATCACACATTTCATTTCTAAGGGTTAATTAATGACTGTGATTTGTCAAACCCTATCTAGGAGGCCTACTAGGGGATTTCATCACCCCTAGGGATGACCTCAACCACATGTTCTGGCAGGGTATATCAAAGGGTGGAGAGTGAAAGTTGTACCTCAATCTAGCTACGTAGTTATTGGGACAGCCTTGTGGCCCTGGGTGATTCCAAACACAAGGTAAAGTGGTATTCACTTATACTTATGCCACATCCCTTCAATGGGCTAGTGTTCATAGATTTGGGCCTCTCGTACCTTGTGTATATCAGGGACACCCCTAGTTAACCCTTGTGTAGCCTAGCTTAAGACTTAATGGCCATACCCTACTTGATTAATCATTAGGGCTTGTTGTTGTGTTTGCAAGTGTTTGCTTAATCATAACATTTAATCTTGAAAGGAAATTTATCATTGTGTTTGGTGTGAGTGTGCATGCATTTACAAGTGAGATTTTGTGTTTGATATTGCCCAATTCAAACTTCCCATAAACAATTGCCACATCATCTAATCCTAATCATACTAGTCAATCATTATTCCAATTAGCTCCTAATCACTTCATCCTAATCCTTACCAATCAACTTCATCCTTTCATATCCAAATCACATCTTAATCATTCCACATCCTTACATCATAATCTACCACTTGTAAATATGGACATGACATTCCCAAACAAGACCTATGAGAATGACCCTTATGGCACCCTATGAATGCTTGATACCCTTTATTGGTTATATAGAAAGGAACAAGTCCCTACTCCACTGCAACACCAACAATTCCCACAACATCAAACCATAAGTCAATACCAATAATCCCAAATCCAATCATCGCATCAACAACTTCCACATAAATCCTATATGTCCTCTATACCATCATATCAACCTCATATATATACATGTCATTTTACCCCTTCATCAACCCATCATACACCTTCCAATGTCAACCCTCATCCCTATTAGTCTCCATCTCAACAATCATTAGCCTATGTGATCCCTCATCCAACACACCATCAACACCTTCAACTACAACCACAACCCATTCAACAATTCCAACATCAAAACATTTCCCAACAAATCATACCACAACAAGTCCAAGTTCATCACATTCTATCTCCATATCATATGTCACCTAACCCATCTACCTATTATGTAAATGTAACATCAACCCAAGATCATCTGCTTCTTCATTCTAACCTTCCAACACATTACCCAACCCATTCACAAGGCAACCAAGTATCCTTACAAGAACCACATGCAAGCCAAAATAGCCCCTTGTACATAAATCAAATGTCCTTAAGTCCACTTTTGGAGAGAGATCTAATATAATTTGATGAGGGGGACACCTATGTGTCACCTAATCCTACTCCAAGTGGCCCCTTGTCTATAAATCAAGTGTCCCTAAGTCAATATTTGCCCCAAGATTTGATATCCTTTGACGAGGGAGATACCAATCTAGGTTATGCATCCTATGAGTCACCATCACCATATATTCCAATGCCAATCCATGAGTCTACTAGTCCTATCTCAACACCTTCATGTAATCCTAATTCCAACCCAAGTCCTAATTCATCCAACCCTAACATTCCTCCATCCAATCCTAGTCCCAATCTAAACCCTAATATGTCTAATCCATCTAATCCCAATCCAAACCATCCACCAAGTCCTAATCCTAAACCTACCACTCCATCTACTCTTATCCTCCATCCATTATATTGTCCATCCACTCATGCACTTGCAAAGGATGTGGTCCATTGGCTACTAGCTAGGAACAACTTATCCCCATGTCAAACAACTATCCTAACACCTAGCAATGGGCCTTCAAATGCCATGCTTAGCCCTCCAACCCTATCATGTGACCCATAAGCCATTGAGCTAATTG
The DNA here is from genome assembly GCA_027924645.1 of Cunninghamia lanceolata. Lineage (NCBI taxonomy): Eukaryota > Viridiplantae > Streptophyta > Pinopsida > Cupressales > Cupressaceae > Cunninghamia > Cunninghamia lanceolata. Next base: position 1,385,285 of record BSBN01000165.1, on the reverse strand, counting down.
AACAGCCTCCTATCATGAGCTTAAGTAAAAGTTCATCATACTCTCTTATGGATGAATATCAAGAACCCATCAAACTTATCCAAGAGGCTCCTACATCCACTTCCATAAAACCACAAGAGTTATATCAAGAGCCTAATCCCAAGCATGTGGAAATATCGAGCCTTCATTCTAATCAAGATCAAATCCTTTCCATGCTACCCATACATAACATTTATCTTTTCCATGTTTAAGATGATATTACCTATGAAGAATTTATCCATGAGCACCTTGATCTTATCCATGATCCTATAAGTATCCATGAGCAAGATATTCAAATTGCTTCTAGACATCCTCCATCTAGCCCTAATGAGAAAACATCTATTTCTCTTGATGAGACACATGCCTCCCAAGAACACATAATCATAGAAGATCAAACAAATACCTTGGATCATAATGAGCAAAATCAAGATCCTAATGGTCCTTCCACATCCACCATCAACCATGTTCCACATCTACCATCATATCCCTTTGGTCTTTCCACCCGCATTCATGAATGTTCTTCCTTAGGAACACAACAACCTTTGTCCACCACCTCATATTCTCCATCCAATAAGGAACTCGTGTCTAGTGTTCCACCTACACCTAGTCCCATAGTCCATCGCATCCTCCAAAACATGAACTATCAAGGTCAAGGCTTAGGCCCTCTCAAACAAGGTATTTTGGAGCCCATCCATGTCAAGGTTGCTCTGCGCTCATTTGGCCTTGGATACACACCTCAAGGTCAACAATCTAATGATGTTGGTACTTCCTCCATTCATCCTAAGTCCACTATTTACTATCATAAATCCCATCATACTCCCAAGACATATGTTGCCATTCCACCTCCATCATCCTACAAATGTCAAAAGCATGTGACCATACACCTTCCACCATCAATGTTGCCTCTACTACTTCTAACTCCTAACATCCCTCCATTGAATCTACCTCCACTACTTCCAACACCTAATTATCCACCTATCCATAAATCCTTTAAAAATTCCAATCATGGCCAACAAATGCACATATTTTCTAAACATGAAGCTTCCACTCATTCCACCAAACTCATGGGATTCAAAAATAAAAACTTGGATGCCTCTACCCATAAAGCAAAAAATCCTAAGGGTCCTCATGCCTTAGGATACAAAATCCAAGAATCAAAGAAACATCCATCTCAAAAGATGCATACACCCACACACCTCAAAGAAAAAATGAAAAAGGTGTGAGTCCCCAAGCAATAAGTAATTACCTCAAAAGCTACACAATAGTTGCATATATCCAAACCCATATCTCCACAAGCAAAGTCTAAAAACAAAATGTTATGGGTCCCTAAGTAACAAGCCATCAAGTCAAATGAGGTATCCTCCTCTCAAGAATCCCAACCATCCACTTTCTCCTCTTCCATCTGAAAATCCCATTCCATCCAAAAGTCTCAAATCCTTCCATCCCACATGAAAAGAAAAAATTAGAAAAATACTAAGTCTATGTGGGTCCCTAAATGCCCAAATCACCCATCTCCTAAGTAAACAATTGCTTCCTACACCACCTTCCCATCAAAAGATTAAATGTTTATCATGGTGTGTACAACTATTGGTCATTATTCCCTTCCATCCCACAGCAATTCCATATACCTCCATCTCCCCACCTTTTATCCACTATCCTACATATCTTCCCAATCATATCCCTATGGTCCATGCTTTTGCATAAGTCGTCCATCCATCCATAAGCACTCCATAATCCACATCATAATCCACTATCACACCTTTCATAATCCACCTATTCCATTTTCCTCTCATGCCATCCTTTACCAACATCTGATGAGCATACTTGACATGGTCCATTGCGATGACATCCATCTCTAGCATGACTATCACTTTCATGGAACTAGACACTTGAGTCCCTCCTATCCATATCCATCTATCCCATCCCAAAAAAAAGAAAAAAAAATGAAAAAAAGTAAAGAGAAATCCCTTCGTCCAATGGTGAAAACCTAGTAAACAAGTGCCTTGGATAAGTACCATGATGAAAACCTGGCAAATAGGTGTCATGTGTAAATTGATCTTTTATGTCACCTACACTTGGGGGCATGTTGTCTCATCCAACCTATCATTTTACATCCTATCATACCATCTCCCATCTTATTCAATCCTATCTTACCATTTCCATCCTACCATCCTTATCCATCCGCATACACATGCCTATAGTATTGAGTCCACTTATCCTACCTTCCTCATCTTGATCTTGACAAAGATTGGGGGCAAAAATGTTGAAACAAGATTTGGAAAAACTCTTGATATACCTCATCCCTTCTAATCCATCCTATCATCATCCCATTGTCATAAGCCTAATCCTATCATAAGTCCTACTATCATGAGTTTTGTCATGTAAAATCCTAAGTATTACACCAAAAATGGGGCATGTTATTCCTATGCGACATGGTCTTTGAGATCACATCCTTTCTCTTATGTATACATACATCTGATGTCACCTATCCCTTTTCCCCATCCACCTATCATGAGTCTTCCATCCCATCCACTATAACCTATCCTTTTACCTATCTATCTATCATAAGCTTTCCATTCTATCACCCATCTTCTATCCATCTATCCTACCTCCATCCTTGCACCTAGACTTGGTCCTACCTTGTCATTGGTATCTAGCACAAAAGGCTATACAAATTGCAATCCAATGCCATCTCAAAACATTTCCAAAAATCCAAAAAAATCAAAATTCAAAAAATCCAAAAAAAAACAAATATTCCAAAATCCAAAAAAAAAATTTCCAAAATCCAAGAAAAAAATCAAAACATTTCTAAAATACAAAAAAATCAAATATTGAACAAAAAACCCAAGCATTAAGATCAATCACATCATCAAACAATCCATCACATCAAATCCAATCAAATCATCAAATCAAAGCAAATCAATCCCAATCAATCCATCAACTTTCATCTTCATCATCATCCAATCAATAAAACAAATCAGAACTACATATCATCTCTATCCTTAAGTGCCTTGATCCCATGGGCATGGGTATGTAGGCAATCTAGTGTATGAAGTACCTAGATTCAGGCACAAGGTGATATTCCTCTTTCTTCTCTCTCATCATCTTCTTCTATCATCTATCTTCATCAATTTTTCCAATCAATTCTTCCAATCAATCAATCAAACCACTTCTTCAAATCATTAATCCATCACTTCTTCCAATCAATCTCATCAGCAATAAACTCAAATGCAAACCAATCCTTAAATCTATAATAATCAATTCAATCAAGCTTGTCAAATTATCTAATCGCAATCTCATTAATCAATCAATCATCATCATCATCAATGGAATATATCATTCCCACATCCTTGTGTTGATCTATGGATATATTGTTCCCTGCAATGACAACACTATCATCATCATCAATCAGTCAATCAATCAATCAACAATCAATCATTGGTTTGCAGCTTGACAGGGGCAATACCTTGTTTGTTTTTCTATCATTTGTGCATGCATGCTTGCTTGCTTGTGTGTGTTATCATTTTTGCCTTTGCATTGGTATCATTCTAGATAATATTCATATCTTGTGTATGTTGGAATAGCTTTTTGCATTATCCTTTGCATCTAAGGTCATATCATACATTTTGTACATTAGGACTTTAATGCTCTAAGTTTTCTTCTTCATACGTCTAGACAAGGTTGTATTACACTGGGGCACGAGACATATCATCACCTTGGTCCTTATACCCTGGTGCATAACATCTCATGCTATACCAAACATCATGATTGCTCACTTCATTACAGCATAACACATCATTCATTTCTTCTATCCATTTCTTTATCTTTCTTCCTTGACTGATCCATTTCATTTCGAGAGCCTACCCATGTTTGTCCAACCCGCCTATCTTCTCGAGGGGGCATCCTCATCCTATCATTCCATCCTCATCTTGTCTTTCTTTCCATCATCATATTTTTCCCCTATCCATACCTTATCTTCTTTGAAATGATGTTACTCGACACAAATCTCATCATCTTGAACATCATCTCAAAGAGGGGCAAAATGTAGACACCCAAAATTGGCCCATTTCATTATTTATGCATTAAACTCATATAGGCATCTTATAGCATGTTTTACCCTAGGTACTCATATCATCACTTATGTTTCACTTTCCTCTTCATGTCTTTAATTAATTAAATAAATTTTATTTATTTAATTAATGTTCATTATTTGCCAATGAGGGCATGGTTCGGTGGTTAAGTTGCTCGGTTGTAGTGGCGGCCACCAGAGTTCAAACCCCTACTAGGCCAACAAGCTCGAAGGCTTTACGCCTTCGTTGGGCCAACGAGCTCATGGGTTTGAAGTGTTCTTACTAGGGGATGAGGTGCCCCATGTTGTAGCCTCACCAGTTCATTTCTCCAGGCAAAAGCATTCGCATGGAACCGGAGGGCGTGTCGCACTAGCGTCACTGGTCACATTAAAAAGTTTACCAGGTGCATTTTTTTTAAAAAAATTAATGTTCATTATTCTTCCATCTACCATCAAATATCTACCATCAAATGATTAAATAATTTTATATTATTTAATTATTGTGTCTTTTCTTCTAATAAATAAATAAAATCATTTATTTTATTTATTTATTCACCATGCCCATAAATTAAATAAATTTTTAATTTATTTAATTTATATTATCTTCTATTCTTATCTTATTCCTTCAAATGTGCAAGTGGGCCCCATTGTCCATAAAATAGTAAAAAATCAAAATGTGAGAAGATTTAATAAATTAGAAATAAATCTATTATCCTTATCACTCCAACTCCAAAATAGAAAAAGCATTCTATCTTGGAAAAGAATCTTATCCTCATCAACAACCCACCTAACATTTCTAAATATAGTGCCTTTTTATGGACACTTGGCATGTCCACATTCATCCATATCTCTCGTGCATCCTCATCCATTGATCTTTCCTTTTATCCTCCACCATTGATCATCCTCTCACCTTTGTCTATAAATATGGCCTCTCATAAGCCATTTGGTATGCATTGATTTTAATATCCTTATGCTACTAAAATTCCTCTAGTCCTCTCATTCTTCAATCTTCTCATCCATTCTCATCTATTATCTTTCATCTATTTATCTTCTATCAACATTTTTGATGCGTATCTAAGCAATCAACATCAACACAATTTTCATCAATCAAATTAGCTACATCAATCTTTCAAAGAATCTGAGGTATTCAGAGGGTTTGGGTCAAGAGGTAATACATTTTATTGTTTTATCTTATATTTTGTCCAAATTTCTCATTTACAATACTTCTATCAGGTTCTTTCTCATAGAGTCGCCACCTCTTTTTATAAAGGACTAAACTTCAAATAGCACAAATCTCTTTAAAGTTTATTTTCATTCTAGGTTTTGTCTAACAATAGAGCCACATAAAACTTCTTCAAATATGTTGCAACAAAACTCCTTCCAGGTATAGGAACTTCATCTTTGATCAACTAGCAAGGAGAATATCAGAGTCACCACCCTTTTATAGGGAATAGTAATAATGCACTTATGCAAACTCTAAATACCCATGACAAACTACTAAACTAATTTTGAAACTTATAATCAAAGTTCCCCAGTAGAGTCTCCAATCTATTGGTTGTTTTAAATTACCAACCTGATCTCAAAAGGGAAATCTAAAGAATAGCCAGTTCTAATGATTGATTTTCCTTGAGGGATTGGCCAAGGAATAGGAAAAGTGGATTGAATCATTTTCCTTTGCACTTCAGGCTCTACAAGCCCTGGGCAGGTGTACCCTTTTAAAACCAGTATGTATTTAAGATCTGATACTATTTATCTCAAAATACTATTCCTAACAAATATGTTCTCTCTAAAATGCCTAAAGAATTACTGATATGCTGAAATAATGGGCTAGATTCTCATGATTTAACACAACTCTCTTGTAGGAGAACATTGGAATAACACTATACTCACAACTTAAATTAACAGAAATGGAATTTTACTTGGATTTTCAATATGAATGACCAAGGAGCTGTATCAAGACAATAGTTCTAAGAGATCATGCCTAGATCCCAAGTACAAAGTCAAAACAGATATAAATGAAACCAAATACAACAATAAATTCCCAGCTCATGTAAATACTGCAATAATGCATTACACTATCACACTTTAAATAGTTTCAAAACCAACTCTACTTAGGAATCCCTATAGACATTCAATAAATTCAATATTCCCTTAAAGCATTAAATTCATTCTTTGAGTAAAAGCTATAAGAAGAACATTCTTACACAGGAAAGACTATGAGGATGAATAAAATGATCATTAATCAGTTTCTATTCATAAATGAAATGATGAATACAATTTTAGGAGACAATATAGTCTTGGACTTTGATTATATATTCAAGCTTATGAACTGACACTATTATACAAAATTTGCAAGTACATCAAAATATATTCTCAAGTAACACCTAAAATAGGAAACAACCTGCTCTACAACTATGTGTACTATGATACAAAAATTCTCCAAGATCCTTTGTCTAAGGCCCTGAGCTCCTTTTTACAGAAACAAGGGAGCAAAACAAACTTCAAGCCTTAAGACAAGTGTCACATTTTTATTTGACAAACTTACACCAACCAGGAAGATGCTAAAATAACCGTCCTTAACCCACTAGGCACGCCACTATAGCAAATCATATTTTCTAGCAAATAGAAACAACTATCTTGGTCTTGTATACTCTCCCACACTTGGCATGGAGGCAAGCCATGATGTTGATGGATGGTGGTTTTCTAGATGGTCTTTCAGCTCAGCCACCCTTCAAACCTAGATACTTATTCGTAAAACAAGTATCCTTTGCTTCATCTCTCCAACCACACACAAAGACATAAGAATACTTGCCAGGAACAAATGAACAAGGAACCCCCAAAGACCAAGGTTCCCCTCATTATACCACGCTCTAGGCATAGGGATCTGACTCCTCATCTTTTAAGAGGAGGTTTCCAACTGTTGGGAATTAAGGTGTCTAAACCTTTGCAAATTCCTAATGTTGTATTTATTTATCCCATGTTGAGTTGGCATAGTCGGTACCTTGTGTACATGCAACAGGATAAATTTTGGTGACTTTGGTAGTCGCGGTTTCCCCCTTGAATAATTAACGGGGGTTTGGGGGTAGCGCCCCCAAGACGGGGTGAAGGGGCGGAGCCCCTTGCGGGGTCCAAGGGCAGCGCCCCCAAAACCTCAACTGACTTTTATTTAATGACAAGTGTCGATGAGTATCCTTGCATGAGAGAAAGGCATCTTTGGGCGGTCAAGGGAGGTTATGACAAGTTGTAAGAGGAATAAGATATTTTTATTCAGTGTATGGCAGATTCTCTTATAGTTGTAAGTGTTGTCAGTTATGATGGATTCTATGGCAGTTGTAAGGTGCGTAAGAGCATCTGCCATATCCTATCTTGGGACAAGGCATCCACATTGAGATGGGATGTTAGACAAGTGTCCTTAGGTGTGGGTTTTAGGGCATGAATCCAAGATAGATGCCCATCTCTAGAAGGTTCCATATTTGCCTTGTAAACTCTATAAAATAGGTGCTTGGATGGGAGATAAGTAGTTTTTGATGTATAGGTACTGTTATGCTACTGGAATATCTCTAGATTTGACATTTGAAGACTCCTAAAAGATCACTGGCTTTGAAACTGTATTGTAATCTATTATTGTTTACTGTAATACATTTGAGTTGTGTTTTGGAGTGTGAGGTTTTTCACCCGTAAGGGTTTTCCCCACGTATATCTTCTCTCTCTCTCTCTTCTGTCTACTTTCTGTGTGTATGTGTATTGCTGCAATATCTCTATTAGATGTTTTATGTTGTTGTAGTTGTAAGAATTAAAGTTGAATTTGCATACATCTCTCCTCATTAGATTAGTGTAGGAAGCAATTTCTGCACACCTAGCTTCCTTTCACCAACAACCTCAACTCTCAAGAAGCCTGAGGAAGCCACATATAGCTAACTCTAGTGGTGCTAAAATTCTAGCTAGAGAGGAAGTAGTAGTAGTCGTATGTTTAAGTTTGACAAAGAACTAACTGTTCTTGTCAACTTAATTTCCCCCTTCTATTTCTAGTTGTTCCATCTTGGTGGACAACACTCCTTCTATTGTAGTTGTTGCTCTATTAGCACCCATCGTCCTGAGGGAGGAGAAGAGGGATTAATGAAACCTCTCTTCCCCCAAGCCTAATCTAGAGACTCACAATAACAAGAAGTTACTAGAGTAGACAACAAGGGGAAACCAGGGTATGAAAAGAGTTTAATGCTTGCCATTTTGCCCCTTAAGTTTTACAAGAACCACCTATCCCTTTGAACAAACATCTCTAGCTCCTTAATTTTATAGGAAAACAATAATAGCCAAGAGAAGAGAGATGAAATTCCTAGGGAACCGGGTGACAAAGATAGCATACTAAAAAGAGGAATACCCATTGTATCCGCATAGAAAGAATGATGCATGAAATAGCAACCTGGATAACTATATATAACAAAATTGCAGAAGCTCCCATACTTTGGATAGTCATACTCTACCAATTTCCTAATTACTTCAATTCAACTAGTACCATGACATATTGGTCTTAAATGAAAATCTTTCAATATTTCACCAATGCTGCTAGAAGCGAAAAAGGAGGTGGCGCTCTGTCATCACATTGAACTCCTAGAACCCAGAGCACCTGCATATGTCAATTTCCATAATGAGGACATCAAATTAGGTTCCCAATGTTGAAAGCAAGGTAGATAACTGAGAAGGGGGGTGAATCAGTTATCTCAAAATTTCCTTAATTTTGTTATCTCAATATTCAGTGTTATATCAAAACATGAAAGCATATGTAATCATAAGAACAGAAATAAAATCAACAAACATAACATAAGGATTTTTACATGGAAACCCTATTTAAGGGAAAAACCACGAGGTGACTAACCCAAGATTGTATTCTCTATTAAAAGAATAAAGGAGTACAAAATGGCACTTGCCAATTAGGGCTCACTGCCTAAGCACACTACTCACAAGAGGCAAACTACCTACAAGAACTTACAGAAGATAATCAAGTGTTTGAACTGATGAGAAGCATCTACAAATGCAAGAATTCAGTTCTAGTTAGGCACAGTATACTGATCTGACGCACTTCATCCTTCCTCTATTCTATGTTGTTATTCAATCACATACTGGACCTAAATTACTATTCTCACACTTAACCCTACTTTTCTTCACACCTTATTTATTTTTACCTTCACCACACACACTTACATGCTAGAACCCATCTGGTATATATATCTGCATCAAGGATTCTCATCAACTTTCTAGTCGGCAACAAGAACACTCAAGATATTTGCAAGTTATTGATTTGTCAGCTGAATCCATACTTGATTTGTGATGCATATCAAAAAAATAGGCGTAGAAGTCATAAATCATGTCAGCCAACAATGTATAATCCCACAAATTGCTTGATCAACACTTTTTACTCATCTAGATTGAAGTCTGATACTCTGCCAGTCAGTTCTTCCTCTATCTGCTTTGCCTGACTGGAACCCAACACTCAGATGCTCATATCTTTTTCTTGATTTAGCACCAGAGACTAAATCTCTGGAGTACAATAGTCATGATACCCCTCTCGACTTGTCCAAGTCCATAACTTACTGAGTTACACCATCTGAGAGATCCGGACCTTGTTGCATACTCTGTTCTTGTTCACTGGATTAAAACATTCTTCAATCTGACTTCTGGTGAAGGCATATTATGTACTGTGGATGTGTGGGATAGACTTTGTTGCCATCAATGACAACACTTATGAAGCCACATAGTGTCTCTTGCCAACAATCTCCCCCCTTGGCATTGATGGCAACACTTAGTGAAAAATGGCTAAGTGTCGCTGTAACCCCCCCTTGGCTGATGCTCTATCTTTTGCACTATTTTACCGGAGCTCCCCCTTAGCTAGATTCCACATTTTTCACTACTCCTCACTCCCCCTTTGACATCAATGGCAAAAGGCAGAATTTGCATACCAAAATTTTGCAAAAATTGTCCTATACATGGCTGCATAAGTATATCTAAATCATATGTTATACTTACATATACTTAAGTATATCCACAAAAGTAGTCTTCAAGTATACAAACTCTATGGCCTAGCTCTGCTTCATCCTATCCAAAATGGAGATGTGCCCACTCAACAAAAATGCATATGCTTTTGCCCTTCTTAAATCTACTGGATCACTAGTCTAGACTATGGTCTAAGCATCTGTCAAGGCCTCATGCATTGCCTCTAGCTTAGGGATAATTATCCCTCTGAGTTGACCCATTCTATTCATTATGTTCTTCTTTTCTTTGTCTAGCCTCTTTATTTCATTTATGATAACAATAGCCTAGCATTCTTGACTGATTAGAGGGGAGGAAAGAGGGTCAAAATTCTGAACTAGGCTTGACAGTTTTTCTTCCTGTTCTTTTACCTTCTCTTCAATATCTTTTGTCACTTTGGGCCAATATAAAAAGAATTTGTATATGTCCCCACCTTCTTTAAGAGAGTTTTCAAGGCTCTTTATTCCAATGTCTAGGGTCCTCCTATCATTAGTAATAAGTCCTTGAACTTCAATGAATCTTTTTCCCAGAAACTCTTTCTAGACCTTTGCTTCTGCTGATTTCTCTAGAGATTCAAAATGAGTGTCAATAGAGTTTACTAAGTTTTTCAAGTTACCGGATGGTGAGGCTGAAGGATCCTTTTGATAGGATGGCATGATCTTCTCCAGCATCCTAGATGCAATCTCCAACAGTTCACAGTCCTCCATGTGAGATTTCAAGAGTTTTTCTTTAGCCTCGGCTTAGGCAAAAGATGCTATCTTCATCATCTGTACTGGAGAGAGAGTGTCCAAATTTAGGAGCCCTTGAAATAGCTCCAGTTAAACTAACTCCACCACCTCTTTGTCGAAGAAGTTCTTCAATGTTGGCATGGATATAAACCCTAACATCTTCTACATGCAATACTCCATGCAGAATGCTAGAAAATGCACCTAAGGGATCAACTTCTAGAGATTTGTAAGGGTGTTTCTTGAATTTAGGCCTCGGCCTATCAGAGATCTTAAAAACCATTGGAGTAGCCATTTGCAAAAGATTTAGAGAGAGATTTTCATAATGGAAGTACCTTTCCACGCTTTTAGGGTTTGAAGTAGGAGCTGGAATGAATCATTGGTTGAATTCAATTTTTAGTTGATCTTGAGTGAATTTTAGAATCTTCTTTGCAGCTCTCTTCTCTTCTTCTTCATGAGTGCAAGTGTGTAAATAATGAGTGAAGGAACCCTTTTATTCTTGTACAAATCCTAATTTCCTTCTGTAATAAATGCACAACTTAAGTTATCTGGTTGCCCTATTTTGAGAGAGATCTTCTTGAAACACTGTGTAGAAATTAGAATCATTGTCTGTGAGGATTGACAACATATCTTCTTTTCTTCAAACATTTCATAGGTCCGTAGATTAAATTATTTCAGTTTTGGATCATACTGGATCTATTTGTGAAGTTTTTCTTTACTAGATAGTTGCTTATACAGGATCTCCTCATAACTTGCTCAAATTTGCATGCGGATTTGCCAAATCTTTACTGGATGACTTTCAAGTGAATATCCTTAAACCCTTTAAACCACAACCTCTTATTCTAACTAAATGTGTTGAATTCAGGTACTTACTAGTTGGTTGGGGGAAAAGGATCTTATCTGTTGCTCTCCCTGAGCCAGAGCTTACTTTTTAGTTTTCAAAAGGAATATCAGCACCGGATTCCGGTGCGGATCCATCCCCAATATTTATTGTACTCCTTTTTATCCAAATCTTGCTCATTTCCTCTTCAACTTCATCCACATTCACTTTACCTTTTCCCTTATCTTGTTTCTAATTATGTTCCATCGGACCTTTTCTATCCTAATTTTTGCTTCTGTAGAATTTGGCAATATGACCGAATCTATTGCAATTGTAACATACAACGTTTCTTTGCTTATTTGATTGATATCCTTTTGATTTGCATTGATTAGCCATACGTCCCATTCTATTGCATGCAAAGCATCTACCATTGAATGAATTGTTTATTTGCATATTTCTGCATTCATGAGATTTGTGACCATACCTTTTCTAATTAAAACATTGTCTGAAGAAGGATGGATTATTCTAATTCATTCTCCTCCTACACTAAATTGCTTTATGACCAAAATTGTTGCAATTGAAGCAGTATCCATTGAAGGATCAAAATCTTTGGGCATTTGGTTGCCTTATTAGAGGTCTTCTAGGCCTATTTCTTTGATTTCTTGATCCAAAGTTATTCTAACTGGATCTAGAGCTTTCACCTTTCTCATATCCCAAGCCACACTTATCATCTACCCTCTTTTGGCTTTTAAGAAGAACTTCAACTTGGGCTAATCTTATCTTGAATTTTTCTTTGTATTCATTTGCAGTTTGAAGATCTTGTTTAAGAGTGTCTATCTAATTCTCAAGTTGTTCTTCATTGTCTCAGGCTTCTTCAAGATCAGATTCAAGATGCCTGATTATTCTATCCATTTTGTGGTAGTCCTCTATTTTCTCCTTGAGGGATTGTTTTAGATTATCTTCAATCTTCTTTTTTTCTTCAATTTCTTGGGTGAATCTCATAACCCCTAATTCCATTTCATGTCTTATCATAATGACTTCTTTTGACAGCTTCTCACATAGCTTATTTTTCTCATTCAGATCTTCATTAGTATTATTGACTTCACTCTAATTGGCTAATTTTTGAAGTAGTTCCTTTCTCTTTTTCATAGAAATACTAAGTTTTTCTTTTATCTCATTTATGAATTCATCAGCTTGTTTGAGTCTTTCTCTCAAATTATTAACTTCAGAGTGGGATTGTTCAAGATCATCTAGATTAGATTGAAGTTGTTCCTTCATACAATATGCATCCATTGAGATTCCCAAATCTTCCTCAAGCTGTTAGACTTTGTTCAGAGGAACTTGGCTCTGATACCAATTATTGAAAGCAAGGCAGATAACTAAGAGGGGGGTGAATCAGTTATCTCAAAATTTTCTTAATTTTGATATCTCAATATTCAGTGTTATATCAAAACATGAAAGCATATGTAATCATAAGAACAGAATAAAAATCAACACACATAACACAAGGATTTTTATGTGGAAACCTTGTTTAAGGGAAAAACCATGAGGTGACTAACCCAATATTGTATTCTCTGTTAAAAGAATAAAGGAGTACAAAATGGCACTTGCCAATTAGGGTTCACTACCTGAGCACACTGCTCACAAGAGGCACACTACCTACAAGAACTTACAGAAGATAATCAAGTGTTTGAACTGATGAGAAGCATCTACAAATGCAAGAGTTCACTTCTGGTTAGGCACAGTATACTGATTTGACACACTTCATCCTTCCTCTATTCTATGTTGTTATTCAATCACATACCAGACCTGAATTACTGTTCTCACACTTAACCCTACTTTTCTTCGCACCTTATTTATTTTTACCTTCACCACACACACTTACATGCTGGTACCCATCTGGTATATATATCTGCATCAAGGATTCTCATCAACTTTCTAGTCGGTAATAAGAACACTCAAGATATTTACAAGTTATTGATCTGTTGGCTAAATCCATACTTGATTTGTGATGAGTATCAAAAACATAGGGATAGAAGTCATAAATCATGTCGGCCAACAATGTATAATCCCACAAATTACTTGATCAACACTTTTTACTCATCTGGATTGAAGTCTAATACTCTGTCAGTTAGTTCTTCCTCTGTCTTCTCTACCTGACTGGAACCCAACACTCAGATGCTCATATCTTTTTCCTGATTTAGCACTACAGGCTAAATCTTTGGAGTACAGTAGTCATGATACCCCTCTTGACTTGTCCAAGTCTGCAACTTACTGAGTTACACCATCTGAGAGATCTGGACGTGATTGTCAGACCTTGTTACATACTCTGTTCTTGTTCACCAGGTCAAAACATTCTTCAATCTGACTTCTGGTGAAGGCATATTATGTACTGCGGATGTGTGGGATAGAATTTTTTTCCATCAATGACAACACTTATGAAGCCACACAATGTCTCTTGCCAACACCTAAGTCGTATCATTTCATCCATTTTAAACAGCACACCCCCACAAATTTTGTCACGACTTCAAGCGAAAAATCACATCTCGCTTACATACAAATCTCAAAGGGCTAATCTTGTATCCTTTCAATCTCCTTTCAAGATTATCCCCTTGTATAATGGAGGTGAGGAAAGCTCAGCACATGCTCAAAAAAACTATCACTACACTGGTTCATTGTTTATTACATGCCACCACTCTGTTTCATTATTTTGAAAGTGGGTCATTGATTGCAAAAATAGATCATCTGAAACAACAGTATAGATAGGTTCAATGAGATGAAAATCCATGTCATCCATAGAAAAGGAGGCATAGATCAATAAAAACAAGCCACCCGAATCACCACCTCAACCACACTATTGAGAAGAAAAGTCAACATAGCCTGCATGGTGGGTTTCCGTGCTTCCGTAGTAGTAAGATTAGGCTATAGATAAAGTGTTGCAAGTATGAGGTGAACAAGTGTTGTCATTGATGTCAACATACTCATATTACATCGACAAGAAGGATTGGATGAGCTGTGTGTTGAGGATATTGAGAAAATTACCCTCAGTCAGGAACAGTGAAGAACAGTGATGAGAAGAAGGCAAATATATTGGATAGGTTGAGAACCGGAGGATGCGGATTAAAGGGATTGCAGATATGAGTCTTGAGATGCTTCAGTCAAGTTTTCAGAGGTCCGCATGAAGACCTGAAGAAGTTATGGCTGTCTGTGTGGAACCGGTTCCGGCAAGTGCTTAGAGGTGACAGAGGATCACAGAAAGGTCCGGTGAGGTCTGGAATTGTACAATCCTAGTCTGCGGATTGGAAAGAGTATTTGGGATGTCCTTGTTATGTGCCATCTCGAGTTGTGTATGATTTGGAGGTCCGGAAGTACCTCTTGCATTATGACAGTGGCGACAGACTGTGTTCTTGAAGTTCCGGATGAGGAAGACAAGAGATTCCAGCAAGTAAAGGAAGTGCGGATGTATCCGGACATTCAGGCAGGCTTGTTAAGTTTTCTAGATCGTGTTGAGGTTGTGTTGTTGATCTGCATTGATAGTAGAGCCTGGAATTGAAGTTATTCTTCCGGATGAAGTTCTTTCTCTGTTTAGCCGACCGGATGAGTTGTTCATCCTGCGAATGTTCTTGTGGTGGCCGACCGGATGTGTTATTCATCTTGCGGATACTCTTATGATTGTTTGCCGACTTAGATGTTTGATCCTAAGTCGATGTCTTGTATAAATAACAGTCTGTGAGTTCCTTTCGGGGTGTTGTGTGTGGATAAGTGTGGCATTGCGAAGAGAAGTGCGAAAGGCAGAACAGAGGTTTTGGGCTTAATTGGAACTGATCCGGACATGGTAGAGATGTCATTCTCCAGTTCAAGACTGTGATTTTTATCACTTTGTAGACAGTGTGTCTCCTTGTAGGCAGTGGGCCTCTTTGTGAGCAGTGTGCTCGGGCAGTGAGCCCTAATTGGCATGTGCCATTCATTTTTCTTTATTCTTCTAACAGAGAATAATTCTTGGGTTAATCACCCCGTGGTTTTTCCCTTAACCGGGTTTTCCACGTCAAAATCTTGGTGTTCAATGTGTTGATGCTTATCTGCTCTTGTGTTTATGTATTATGCTTCCATGGATGATTAATTGATATGCTACTAACTAACAACAAGAATCAAGTGTTTGAAAGAACAAGAAGTTTTATACAACTGATTCACCCCCCCCTCTCAGTTGTATGCCCTAGATCCAACAATTGGTATCAGAGCCAAGTTCCTCTGATAGGAGCTTAACCGCTTAAGGAGATCCAAGATGTCGTCATACAAGAAGGATAGTCTGAAGTTCGATGGAACCAACTTCACTCTCTGGAAAGGTCGCATGAAGTGTCACTTGGAATGTATGGGAAAAGCATATTTGGCTATGGTTTCAAAACCATATGTACCTCCACAAGGTGGTCTGACAACTCTGAATGAAATCACAGAAGCTGAAAACAATCTGCGAACCAAGGAAGCTCTTCTAAGTGCATTGAATGACTCAGATCTCTCGAATGTTATTGACCTACCAACTGCATATGAGATCCTGACTAAATTGGAACTTCTGTATGAAGGAGATGAGTTTGTCAAAAGTGCAAGGTTGCAAAGTCTAAAAGGGAAATTTGAAAGATTGAAAATGAGAGATGATGAAAACATCACTACCTTTATGCCAAGAGTGAATGAGCTGGTATGTGGAATCAGAAATGCTGGTGGAACTTTAGACGAAAATGAGATTGTCTGCAAAATCCTAAGATCTCTTCCTGCTACCTACAAAATCAAGGTTGCTGCCATTGATGAATTCAGAGCCCACACAACTGTCACAAGAGAACAACTGGCTGGCAAACTAGCTGCATTTGAAATGACCGAGTTTGGAGATGATCCTCCCAAGACCGAATCTTCTTTCAAAGCCAGTGCCTATGTGAAAGGCAAACAGAGATTTGATCTGGGAGAAAACTCATCAAGGAAAATGTCATGGTATGATCAAGCAAGAAGAGACATGGAAGAAGAAGAAGCAGAAACAGCTCAACTTGAAGCCCTCATTGCAAAGAGACTGCCAAGAGGATCCGGTAAGTATGAAGGAAAACTACCCTTTAAGTGTTTCAACTGCAATAAGATTGGTCATTTTGCTTCAAGATGTGTGGAAAGATCTGCAAGGTCTAATACTAACAGACAAAGGTTTCAAAAGAATTGCTATTATGTTCATGAAGAAGATGACAATGAAGGAGTAACAGATGATGAGTCAGAACTAGGAAGCAAATCCGAAAATGAGTGGGTGTTTATTGCCATCAAGGAAGAAGATTCAATACTCTCTGAATCTGTCAATCACAAAGTTGTTGAAAAAGCTTTGGCTGCTCAGGTGGAAGAAAAGGATGATTGGGTTATTGACAGTGGATGTTCTCACCATATGACTGGTGACAAGAATAAGTTCTTGAATTTGGAAAGGTATGAAGGAGGAATGGTAAAGTTTGGTGACAATTCTGCTAGCAGAATCAGAGGCAGGGGAACTATTTCCTTCGATGGAAAGAGGAAAATAGGTAACGTACTATATGTTGAAGGATTGAAGCACAATCTTCTTAGTGTTGGTCAGTTGGTGGACAAAGGCTATGATCTCCAGTTCAAAAATAGAAAATACAGAATCTTTACAAACTCCGGAACTAAGATTGCATCCGGTACTCAGACAAAAGGTAATATCTTTCATCTGGTTGGTTCAAATAAAAGTTGTTTGTTTGCTCAAATTGATCAGAGTTGGTTATGGCATAGAAGAATGTGCCATGTAAATTTTGATAACATTATCAAGATAAGCAATACTCAGGCCGTAAGAGATCTTCCAAAATTGATGAAACCTACAAATAGTTTGTGCAAAGAATGTCAGCTAGGTAAACAAAGCAGAGTCTCTTTCAAAAGCAAAGATCAGTCTTCTACCGGACTGTTGGAATTAGTACATACTGATCTCTGTGGTCCGACAAGAATCAAGAGTCTGCAAGGTGATAGATATTTCATGTTGTTAATTGATGATCATTCCCGGATGATGTGGGTTACCTTTCTAAAAGAAAAATCAGAAGGATTTGAGAAGTTCAAGATCTTCAAAGCTATGGTAGAGAATCAAACCGGATTGAAACTAAAGTGTCTAAGGTCTGATAGAGGTGGTGAATTTACATCTGGTGAATTCATTGATTTTTGTGAGAAGCAGGGTATAAGGAGACAGTTGTCTGCTCCTAGGACTCCACAGCAGAATGGAGTGGTTGAGAGAAAGAACCGGACCATTCAGGAAGTTGCCAGGACAATGATGTTGGAAGCAAATGTTCCTCAAATGTTTTGGAAGGAAGCTATCAGCACTGCAGTCTACACTCTCAATCGAGTTCAAATCAGAAACAACACCGGTAAGACCCCCTATGAACTCTGGTTTGGCATCACTCCTACTGTGAAATATTTCAGAGTATTTGGTAGCAAGTGTTATATTAAAAGAGATGAAGATCTAGGAAAGTTTGATGCTAGAAGTGACGAAGGAATTTTCTTGGGTTACTCCACTCAAAGCAAAGCATACCGATGTTACAATAAGAGATTGAGGAAGATGATAGAAAGCACCAATGTGAAAGTTGATGAAGGAATTGAGAAGCCTTCAAGATTTTATGAGTTTGATGAAGATGACCAAGACAGTGTTCAAGGACCTCAATCCTCTCCGGTGAGACAGAGTCAGCCTGATCCGGTAAATCAGGAAGAAGAGATAGGTTTGAATGAGCCTGATCAAGAAGCAGCAGTGCAGGATACTCCCAAAATTCCAAGGTATGTAAGACTGAACCACTCTGAAGATCAGATCATAGGTGACAAAAGCAAAGGTGTACAAACTAGAAGGAATGTTGCTCAAAATCAGGATGAATGTTGTCTGATTTCAAAGATTGAACCTAAAACAATAAATGAAGCCTGCAATGATGAAAACTGGACCAAAGCAATGAAAGATGAATTGATGCAAATTGAGAAAAATCATACTTGGGATCTTGTTCCCAGACCTAGAGACAGGAATGTAATTGGAACCAAGTGGGTCTTTCGGAACAAACTAAATGAAGCTGGTGAAGTAATCAGAAACAAAGCTAGATTGGTCTACAAAGGCTACTCTCAAATAGAAGGAATTGACTTTGAAGAGACTTTTGCTCCGGTGGCAAGAATTGAAGTAGTCAGATTACTTCTTGCATTTGCTGCCTTCAAAGACTTCAAGGTATATCAGATGGATGTCAAGTCTGCCTTCCTAAATGGTGATCTGGAAGAAGAAGTCTACATTGAACAACCAGATGGATTTCAATTGTCTGATAATGATGATATGGTCTGCAAGTTGAAGAAAGCTTTGTATGGATTGAAGCAAGCCCCAAGAGCATGGTATGAAAGGTTGGATAAGCATCTTGTGCAGATTGGATTCAACAAAGGTACTGCTGACAGTAACTTATATTTCAAAATTGATCATGAAAACATATTGATTGTTGAAGTGTTTGTGGATGATATCATTTTTGGAGGAAGAGATAATATGTGCAAAACTTTTGCAAATCAGATGAAAAGTGAGTTTGAAATGTCTATGCTTGGTGAAATGAATTTCTTCTTGGGTCTGCAAATTACTCAAACAAAAGAAGGGATCTTCATTTCTCAGACCAAATATGTGAAAGAATTGTTAAGAAAATTTGGTATGGAAGACTCAAAACCTATGAACACTCCTATGGCAACCGGATGTAAGTTAAGCAAAGATGATGACTCTACAAAGACAGATCAGACAAAATATAGATCAATGATTGGTGGATTGTTGTATCTCACTCAAACTAGACCAGATATAATGCAGGGTGTTGGTCTTGTGGCAAGATTCCAGGCTGATCCTAGAGAATCTCATGTTATGGCAATCAAAAAAAATTTTAGGTACTTGAAAGGAATAGTTGAGTATGGTCTATGGTACCCTAGAGATCCGGATTTCTCTCTTCATGCTTACATAGATGCAGATTGGGCAGGAGATGTGGATGACCGGAAGAGCACTAGTGGTGGAGCATTCTTTTTGGGGAAGAGATTGGTTTCTTGGCTAAGCAAGAAACAAGATGCAATATCTCTGTCTACAACTGAAGCAGAATACATTGCAGCAGCAGGTAGTTGCACTCAAATCTTATGGATGAAGCAGATGCTAAGAGACATCAAAGTTGAATATGAGGAGCCTATCACAATTTTCTGTGATAATTCAAGTGCAATTAATATTTCTAAGAATCTGGTATTGCACTCTAAGACTAAGCACATATCTATCAAATTTCACTTTTTGAGAGAACAAGTAAACAAGGAAGAAGTCAGATTGGAGTATGTTCCCTCCAAGGATCAGATTGTAGATATCTTTACAAAACCTCTTCCCAAGGACTCTTTTGAATATCTCCGGGAGAAGTTAGGGGTCATGGCCCCTCCGGTGATAAACTAAGATGCACTGATGTGCATCAGTCCGATGGATATCACAGTCATATCTTGTGATCCGGATTGATGATGGGGAGCTGCTACTAAGGGGGAGCAGCTGGTATGATTCTGATGTATTAGAATTGCAAGTATGAGCCCTTTGCCATTGATGTCAAAGGGGGAGAGAAGACATGTGAAAAACAAGTGGTTAATGATCAAAGGGGGAGAGAAGACATGTAAAAAGTTGTTGTTGATAGGGGGAGCTATGACAGAAAGGAGAAGTTCTTGTCTTGATGGTTTTTCACATCACATGTTGCCATCAATGACAAAGGGGGAGATTGTTGCAAGTATGAGGTGAACAAGTGTTGTCATTGATGTCAACATACTCATATTACATCGACAAGAAGGATTGGATGAGCTGTGTGTTGAGGATATTGAGAAAATTACCCTCAGTCAGGAACAGTGAAGAACAGTGATGAGAAGAAGGCAAATATATTGGATAGGTTGAGAACCGGAGGATGCGGATTAAAGGGATTGCAGATATGAGTCTTGAGATGCTTCAGTCAAGTTTTCAGAGGTCCGCATGAAGACCTGAAGAAGTTATGGCTGTCTGTGTGGAACCGGTTCTGGCAAGTGCTTAGAGGTGACAGAGGATCACAGAAAGGTCCGGTGAGGTCTGGAATTGTACAATCCTAGTCTGCGGATTGGAAAGAGTATTTGGGATGTCCTTGTTATGTGCCATCTCGAGTTGTGTATGATTTGGAGGTCTGGAAGTACCTCTTGCATTATGACAGTGGCGACAGACTGTGTTCTTGAAGTTCTGGATGAGGAAGACAAGAGATTCCAGCAAGTAAAGGAAGTGCGGATGTATCCAGACATTCAGGCAGGCTTGTTAAGTTTTCTAGATTGTGTTGAGGTTGTGTTGTTGATCCGCATTGATAGTAGAGCCCCGAATTGAAGTTATTCTTCCGGATGAAGTTCTTGCTCTATTTAGCCGACCGGATGAGTTGTTCATCCTGCGAATGTTCTTGTGGTGGCCAACCGGATGTGTTATTCATCTTGCGGATACTCTTATGATTGTTTGCCGACTCAGATGTTTGATCCTAAGTCGATGTCTTGTATAAATAATCGTCTGTGAGTTCCTTTCGGGGTGTTGTGTGTGGATAAGTGTGGCATTGCGAAGAGAAGTGCGAAAGGCAGAACAGAGGTTTTGGGCTTAATTGGAACTGATCCAGACATGGTAGAGATGTCATTCTCTAGTTCAAGACTGTGATTTTTATCACTTTGTAGACAGTGTGTCTCCTTGTAGGCAGTGGGCCTCTTTGTGAGCAGTGTGCTCGGGCAGTGAGCCCTAATTGGCATGTGCCATTCATTTTTCTTTATTCTTCTAACAGAGAATAATTCTTGGGTTAATCACCCCGTGGTTTTTCCCTTAACCAGGTTTTCCACGTCAAAATCTTGGTGTTCAATGTGTTGATGCTTATCTGCTCTTGTGTTTATGTATTATGCTTCCATGGATGATTAATTGATATGCTACAAACTAACAACAAGAATCAAGTGTTTGAAAGAACAAGAAGTTTTATACAACTGATTCACCCCCCCCTCTCAGTTGTATGCCCTAGATCCAACATAAAGATCCACGGAATGACAGAAACTCCCCAGATTGTGCTACGTGGCACAAAATAAACTTTCTTTTAAACACCACACGCACCATTAAAATCATCCCACGTATAACAATAGTCAATACATGCCCCCTATCTTCTTGAGAAAATACACATGGTATTCTCCCATGGTTCTGTGCGTTCCTTATGGGCCCACCACTCAGGATCAACAAAATGGCAGAATGCATAGGAACCTATCATGTAAGCACATCAGGGGCCCACCCTTTATTTCTAGCGAGGCCTGACAAAAGAGCCCACCACTTGTCATCCTTTCGGCATTCTATCATTGTCTTTTTTCTCAATATTATAATCACCACAGAATGGCAAAAACCAGTTAAAGCATGCCACTTGTCAAATGATTCCTCATGTACATGCATCTTTTAAAAACAACATTGCTCCACTAGGTCAAAGGGGGCCAAAATTTTCACTAAGGGGGGTTAGGAATAGGACCTAGGCATATAATGAATAAATTTTTGCACGCGGGCAATAAGAAATAATGCAAAGGAAAGGGTCAGTAAAAGAACAATGCCCTAGACACCAAGTTGCAACTTAAAGAACTAGCATGGGTAACAAGCAGTCAACTGCAAAATAGAACAAATGTATTTTGATGCTAGTATAAACCCCTAGGGTTTAGGGTTTTAGATGTTGAAGACACAAGACCACTGAGAGGGGGGGATGAATCAATTGTAACAAAAATTTCAAACCCTCATAAACATGAAAATCAAATAAGAGAAACTTAACCACATCAACACCATGCACAAGAGAAAACCAAGTTTTTACGTGGAAAACCCTAAAAGGGAAAAATCACAGTGAGGATTAGCTCAAAATATAAATTAGTAGCAACACCAAATTACAAGAGGCTCATTACCATACAGAGAATGCTCACTATGGTGGAATCAATGTCCAAGTGGACGCACTACTTCTTAAAAAAGAAAGAAGAAAGAAAAAGAGGTTCACTGATAAAATTGCATCTAACACATGCATGGGTTCAGTTCCAATGAAGCACAACAACCATCACCTTCACATCTATATCAAAAGATAGTAGACACCTTCTGCTCACTGCATCAAGTTGTCTAACTCATGAAAGCTCTTACTACCCTTTCTAACACCTTCACATCACAAACTTCATCTGTCTTCCATTAGCACACATGCACACATGAACTCTTAACACTTATTTATATCACCATCAACATTGAAACAATCTTCAAGGTCAGCAATACAATGTTCAATCCTTGAAACAGTCTCCAAGATCGACAAACATACAAAATTTGAATTAGGTCTAGACCTAAACATTCCACAATAGAAGGGAATGAAGGTGAACTACTCTAATCCTTAGCTTAGACCTAAATCTATCCAAGCATGCTACACAACACTCACATTATCATCAAATCAACTTCTTAATTAGTATAAACTTCTAGGTTGGCCAAATGGTGTAAACATAGGGGATTCTTCATCACATGCTTCCACGATCATAGCAAATAACTTGCAAACCATTCCCATGGCTTTAACACATTCTATAAACATCCATGAACAACTTGAGGTCACTTGGAAATCAAAAAATTCATCCACAACAACTTTCACTTGAAGAAGGCTCATTGTCTGCTCACAACCAACACTATCGAACTCTACTACACAATAACTTTCTTTCCAAAGCATCATACCACAAAACATTTGGATAGAAGGTATATAAGGACCTTATAGACTTAAATCCAAAACTGCGACACCTAAAACCACTCTACAGTGAAAGGTGGAGCAAAATACTCTCCCAGACACCTCTGCACAAATTAGAAACACTATCAAATCCTGTTCTCAAACTGGTGAACATAACTTTCACTTCACAGTGATCTGGAGCACCAAATTCTAGATTTCACATCTTACACCAACTCTCAACAATATATCCAAACTGTACACTTAGATCTCCAAGATAGAAGAAATGCAGAGCAAAAACTTGAGTAGTATACTATGAGCCAGAGGACTCCAACACACTATTTTTAGTATTATTCAAATTTTCTCAAAAGCACTTGGAAACCCAACTACATAGGCGTATTCTCAACACCTTTAGCATCTATACAAAACATCCAAACCACCTTTTAGCAAATCAACTAAATCAAACAACACTAACTTCATTAGAAGACACAATTGACCTCAATGACAACACAACCATGTTGACATCAATGACAACACCGATTAGTACATACTTGCAACAATCTCCCCCTCTATCATTGATGGAAACATATGATGTGAAAAACCATCATGACACAACTCTACACTTACTCTCCCCCTTTCTTTTACACATCATGTTTTCTTCCTCTACCTTTGTTTTTCACATGAATTCTCTCCCCCTTTGACATCAATGGCAAAGGGGGACATACTTCTTAAAAAATCTCTCTCTACTTGTGAAACTACACATACTTGCACTATCCTCAACTGCTCTGTATACTCCTATCTGCAATAATCATTAACACCACTACCTGCTCCCCCTAAGAGGTAGCCTCTAGCTTAGTTTCTGGAGTAACCATCTATACTAGAAGCTGGTACTGATACTTTCTTAGCCTCTGTTACATCCTTCTTAATCCATGTCTTACTTATTTCCTTCTTAGTCTCTTCTGGAACAATTCTTTGTACTAGTTTGTTCTTCTCTATTAGAATGTCCTTCATGCTTCTATTTTTGTAGAATTTTGAGATGTGCCCAGGCTTACTGCAATTATAGCACACCACATTCCTCTGACCATTGTTCCTTCCATTCATTCTGGATCTACATTGATTTGCTTTGTGTCCAAATCTATTGCATACATAACAGTTGCCATTGAAGGGTTCAATCATTCTATTATTCTTATAGCCATTCATTCTTTGACTTCTACACTCAATAGCTTTATGACCAACTTTCTTGCAGGTGAAACATGGACCAGATGAAGGTGGAACATTTTGATTCATCCTACTCCTACATTGTATAGTCTTATGTCCAAATTTGTTGCAAGAATGACAATAACCATTGAAAGATGGATACTTTTGAGCATTAGGTATTCTGACCATTGGTCTTCTAGCTGCTTTCTTCTGATTCTAGGATTGCTTGCTATTATTCTTCTAATTTTCATCTTTTGATGCTTGACCTGATTTTAAACTTTCACCTTTTTCAAACCCTAAGCCTTCTTTATTATCAAGATTTTTCTAACTTGCAATCATCTCATTGAGCCTTGAAGAACTTATCTTAAATCTTTCTTCATAGTTCTTCACCTTCTCTAGATCTGAATTTAATTTTACAACTTCTTGCTTGAGCCTTTTCATTCTTCATATTTCCCTTTCACCATTGAGTTTATACATTCCTTAGTTCTTACTTCCTCTTCAACTTGCTCCTTTAGACCAATCATTGATTCATTTACTAACCTCAATTGTTCACTAACTTTCTTGTGCCTTTGTTTGAAATTTGTGAATTGTTCTCTCAAATTTTTGATACATTCATTTGCTTCTTTGACATTCTCCTTCAATTATATGATTTCTTCTTCAGTCCTTTCTAGGTCTTCAAGAGCAATCTTGAGCTCTTCACTATTAGCAAACATACATTCATCTTCTGAGAATTCATCAGCAGGAGTTTCTTCATCCTTGCATGCTTCAACCACTATTTTAGGTTCTATTTTAGAAACCAAACATAGATTTACCTGTTCTTTAGCAACTTTCCTTATTGTCAATACATCTTTGCTCATATCTGTTGGTGATTGTTTTAACACAGTCATAACAATAGTTAAAATTCACATAAAATGAACCTAACTGACTTGAAAGATATGAAGGAATCGATTAAGATTCGCTTAATCCCAAGTTTAATATGGTTAGGTCTTGACCTATTGGGCAAATTCAGTAGGTTGATGTGAAGTTGTAATGTTCAAGGGACCTTACATAATTTAGGGTTTCTCAATGGTTTACTGGGCTCAAACTATGCAAAAGATCATTAAAAAAAGCATGTTGTTCATTCTTTTGCATAAAAGTGTTACTGTGTTGCAAAGCTTTTAATGATTTTTTTTCTTGAATTATTGCAGCTTTCTTCTCTTCAATATTATGAAAACTATCTCTTTCAACTCTGATGTTTATGCTTTTTGAATATGAGACAAATTTCCTTCAAACTTCTATGTTTTAGGCTAAGTATTTTAGATGGGTTGGGAAAAGTTAGAAAGATCTACACTAAACTTCATTCAATCTAATAAAGGATCTAATTGTTATGTTATGCACTTTGTAAATCATACAGTAATTTGATCAAATCCACAAACAAAAACCTTAGATGTAAGTTTTGAGCATTTTCACAAACATACACCTAAGATTGCAAGCTCTAAGAGAAAATGTTTCAAACACAATGAAGAGAAAGAAAACACTCAGAAGATAGATGCAAAATTCTAGATTCAATTGTATTAGAAACAGACAATCATATAAGGTTTATAATGTCTGAATGACTCTTAGCTTCATTGATCAAATTACATTAAACTTACAAGCTTTACAGATACAACAAGGAGGCAGGATGTTCCACACGCTCCTTGTTGTAGACACAGGCGACATCCTTCTATTCCTAAATACTATGCTAAGTGCTACTTTTACAAATTCTTGCTGCTACGAATCCCTATGTAGCCCCTGTGTAAAGTTTTACAGTGTAAAGAGGCACAATATATAGACTTGATTGTCCTCAGTATAGCTCAAAACCCTGGTTCAAACCTCTAGTTACAGCAATAAATGTTGGAGAACAAGTCTCCCAAAATATCTCTGAGCATACGTCAAATCTGGGTGAAATATGCCCTTCTAGAAACCCTAGCAGCTCAATAATAACTTCTGTTGTCTGCTGCAATGATGTCTTCAGGTGCATTTTATCTTCATTAATGAAGACCTTTGACTTCCTCGTCTCTTCCTCTACTCCTAAGATCGGATCTCCTTTTCATGATGTCATCATCATCAAGTTTCAACTCCTTCTTCAACTGCACACCTACAAAAATAGACTAGCAATAAATACTTATTTCATCTAATAAACCTGCAGGAAGATAAACATTTATTAAATCCAGTCATGACTGTGTGATTGTAGAAATCGGCCCCTAAATTCATGAAAATCGTGCGTCCAAAATGCATAGTTATGTTAAACTAGTTGGGTCAACCATCGTTGACCAGAAACACGCATTCGGGCCCTAAATCGGCCTCAAAATTTCATTGCTTCACTTTCCTGCTCATTTCTTTGTTTAAATCTTTGTATTTTCTGATATACAAGCTGGGTGTGATACATTCGTTTAATCATATTTCAAAGTTTCGTGGCTTGTATGCATGCCATGCACATTGGCTAAGTATGTTCTAAATATACATTCGAACTTTCATACAAGCGCCTAACCATATTTTAATTTCTCTTCGATTCCACCTTGTATGTAAAGCAATGTATGTATCGATCATGCATGTGCTCAAAATATTCAAGAATTTCTCCATATTGAATTCTCCTTTGAAATCTGGCCTGTATGCATAATGAAATGCATATCGTAATGTATCCTTGATATACAAGCTAGATTTGATACAATGTATTCATCAGATTCTAATTTCTTTAGGATTCTGGCTTGTATGTTTACTGCAATGTATGCTTTGAAACATATATACAAGCGTGGTCATATACATGGACTTAACTCAATTTCATAATGTTTTAGCTCCGCACAATGTATAAATGCATTGTATCTTTTAGATATTCAATTCAGACGTGATACAAGCATTTAATCAGATTTTACTTTCTTTTTTTATTCTGTATTGTATGCATCACCCAATGTATGTATTAATATACAAGTCCGAAGCATACAACAATTTAACTCCGTTTCGTAACTTTTCAAGCCCCTGGATTTGTATATTAATAATGTATCTACTGATGTATACTGAGTTTGATGCATTGTTTATATCGGATTTAAAACCCCTCACAAATCTGCCTTGTATGTATTAAAATGTATGTATTAATATACAAGGCGCTAAATATACAAAGACTTTTCATTATTTCATAGCCATTTCAAGTCCGCCCCTTGTATATTACCCTGTATCTTGCCAATATACAAGCTGGAACATATACAAGGATTTAAGTTTGTTTAATAAACCTTTTAGGTCCGCGCTTGTATAAGTCATCGCATATTGACTTTGTATGTCAAAACATACAAAGCACAAAATATACAAAGGCTTAACTCCTTTCGATAAGTCCATCGGGTCCGTGTGATGTATATTCGCATTATATGTTTTCAAGCCCGCGGATATACATCAACTTAACCCTGGTTTATAACCTTTTGGATTCCGTGTTGTATAAAGCCAAATGCACTTTTGCCATGTATGTTTAGCCTGCCAAACATACAAAAGTGTGATATATGCAACAGATTTTAAAATATCTTTTATTTCAACTCTAAACCATTTCGGGTCCATAATGCATGTATGCATAAATTTCTTACCAAATGCATACAAGTAAAAGGATATACAATCGACTTTGTATATGAAAGCGATTGCAAATGTGACTAAGTATAAAAACGACCACTTTGCACATACAAACGACCTTGTATATGAACAGCGATGGTGCAGGAGCACCCGCACATGATCAGGATATAGGTCCGCATGATGACATACATGATCAGGATATCGGATAGTTATCCGCATGATGACAGGGCAGTAGGCTATTTTTAGTATGTTTGACTTATCATGTAATAAGGTCCACTGTGACCGATGCTATGTAATAGTTCAGCATAGGAGTATGTGTAGGCAGTTAGAGATCGGGATAAGAGAGTCTGAGCTGTCCTCTCTCCCAGCCGCTTGGAAGCTCCCAGCCGCTGGGAAGTGATGTTAGTAGTACTCGAAGGATTTGTTATATATACCTTCGATCTGTAGGGTTTAGAGATATAGTTTTGATATTGATGTTGCTAGATGTACTGGTGTTGTGTTGAGTTGATATTCAGGAGAGCAGTTCAGACATTGTGAAGCTGTATTCAGGACATTGAATTTCAATTGAATAAGATCTCGTCTTTTGCATTATCTGTTTGCATCTGTGTTGATTTCCTTTCCGTTTTGCAAGTTAATGGGCACTTTCAACCCTTCCACCGGTTGATCCTGCAAATCGGTGGAATGGTCCTGTATCATAGCTTAGATTGCATTTGTGTTTTCTATTTATGCATTGCATTGTCCAGGAGATCTGTTAGGAGCATGCTGTAAAGCAGCCTAGCATCCTCATGTGCTAGGTCTAGAAGATAAGTTGTTAGATTTCGGTTTGAAGGTGATCCGGCCCGGTCGTCACTTGATCTCTGTGAAATTATGCGGTTGTGAGTGTTTTCATGCAGTGGAAGGATACACAGGAGTCTGCATGTGCGTTTCCAGTCGGAACGAGCCGCATCATCATCTGCGAATCCATCGCCATCAGGATCGGGTCATGAAGTTGTTGAAGTTTGCATGTTGCAGGTGCATCATGATGTTTTGAGTTGGATATATACTCAGTGTATATATCGCAGTCAGGATCATCTCTCAGAAAAGGTCATCATCCGCATATCGCTAACGGATGCGGGTGTGAAAGTTAAGTTTTTTTGGCTAAGTGTTGAAGAGTTCATCAGGATGATGTGTGACGTCATCGTCATCAGGATATGACGTCATCGTCATCAGGATATTAAGAAATCCCTCTATGCGTGTTTATACTGTTGTCGCTAAGTGGTAAGGTATCGGCGAAGGCAGAAAGTTGTTAAGCATCATCAGGAGGTTTCGAAGAATCGGATGTTTAATATCATGATGCTGTTGCTTGTATCGTCGGGCAGTGGAGCATCGAAGGCAAGTTGTTGAAGTGAACGTCATCAGGATATTTGGAGCAACCGGATATTTGGATATCCTGCTGACGAAGGTGATATTGAATATCATGATGATGCCGTTTGTATTTGGCACCCGATGAACAGTGTAACCGGAGGATGTTCGTGCCCGTTGATTATCATGATGATGATGATAGGCAGAGGAGGTAAATAGTAGTCGACGGGAGGATATTTGCGATCATCTGAAATATGATGATGCTGTTGAAATGTGATGATGCTGTTGGCGTCCTTAGGAAATATGATGATGATGTTCAGCCGATAGACATTTTTATCAGGCTGTTTGTTTAATTGGCTCTTCCTTCCTGTTAGGTTTCCAATCCCCAGAATTGAGGATTTACTTGATTGTTTGGGAAATGCCAAGTACTTTACTAAAATAGACTTGAAGAGTGGATACCATCAGATAAGGATTAGACCAGGTGATGAGTGGAAGACAGCATTCAAAACAAATGAAGGTTTGTATGAATGGAAGGTTATGCCATTTGGTTTGTCTAATGCCCCTAGTACTTTCATGAGGCTGATGAATGAGGTTCTGAAGGAATTCATTGGTAAGTTTGTCATAGTCTATTTAGATGACATTCTGATTTTCAGTAACACCAGAGAAGAACATCTCAGGCATATAGAGCTGGTTCTCAAGAGGTTACATGAAGAGAAGCTGATGATAAACTTGGACAAGTGTCTGTTCATGAAACAGGAGATCACATATTTAGGTTTTGTCATCTCACAAGGAAAGCTGCAGATGGATAAGGAGAAGGTGAGTGCCATATTGAATTGGCCAACTCCACAGACCATGAATGAAGTCAAAAGTTTCCATGGGTTAGCAACCTTCTACAAAAAGTTCATCAGAGGGTTCAGTCATCTTTGTGCACCCATGCTAGATACCATTAAAGGAGGACAGAAGTGCAGGTTTGTTTGGACTCAAGGAGCAGATGATTCCTTTGAGGCATTGAAGAGGAAGGTGGCACAGCAGCCAGTCCTTGCACTTCCAGATTTCAACAAGATCTTTCAGGTAGAGTGTGATGCCAGTCACATGGCCATTGGAGCAGTACTCAGTCAAGAGGGTAGACCAATTGCATTTTTCAGTGAAAAGCTCAATGATGCTAAGAAAAGGTATTCATCATATGATCTGGAAATGTATGCTTTAGTTCAGTCCCTAAAGAAATGGAGGCATTACCTGATGCCAAAGGAGTTCATAGTCTTCACAGATAATCAAGCTTTGAGTTTCATCAACAGTCAGGAGAAGCTGAACCACAGACATATGAAGTGGGTAGAGACCTTACAGGCTTTCACTTTTACCTTGAAGCATAAGAAAGGGGTCAAAAACAAAGTTGCAGATGCTTTGAGCAGAAGAGTTCTCACAGTAAATCAGATTCAGTTAGAGAGTGTTGGTATTGATTCACTCAAGACCATGTATGAGTCTGATGAAGATTTTGGAGAAATATATCAGGTCTGTACTTCTTTTGGGGAGAAATACCATGCTGAGTTCTCTGAATACCTGATCCAGGACGGATTGTTGTTCAAGGGTGGACAGTTGTGTATCCCAAGGTGTTCCATGAGGTTGAATATAATCAAGGAGAAACATTGTGGAGCAATGGCAGGTCATTTTGGTCTAGACAAGACTCTTGATCTGGTCAGGAGGCATTATTTCTGGCCTAAGTTGCAGTCAGATGTCAGGAAATTTGTAGAAACCTGTGTAATTTGTCAGAAGGCTAAAGGCAGGTCAACTAATGCAGGGTTATATCAGCCCTTACCCATTCCCTCCAGACCATGGGAAAGTATCAGTATGGATTTTGTTTTAGGTTTGCCAAGGACCAGGAGAGGATTTGACAGTGTCTTTGTTGTAGTGGACAGGTTCTGTAAGATGGCACATTTCTTGCCATGCAAAACCACTGCAGATGCCTCATATATTGCAGATTTATTCTTCAGGGAAATTGTCAGAATTCATGGGTTGCCTTTGAGCATAGTTTCAGACAGAGATGTGAAGTTTGTGGGTCACTTCTGGAGAACCCTATGGAGGAAGCTGGGAACCAATTTATCTTTTTCCTCTGCATATCATCCTCAAACGGATGGACAAACTGAGGTTGTGAACCGTTCCTTGGGGAATCTACTTAGATGCTTGACAAAACAGCACGGAGAGAAGTGGGACAATATTCTGTCTCAAGCGGAGTTTTCATATAATGATACTGTCAACAGGAGCACAGGAAAATCGCCTTTTCAGGTAGTGTATGGAATGCATCCCAGAGGTATTTTAGAGTTGCGAGAGCTACCTACAGCAGATCCTGTTAGTGCAGATGGAGAAGCTTTTGCTGAAGCAATCAAAGAAGTTCATGATCAGGTTAAGACCCAACTCCAGCAAACCACTTTGAAATATAAGGAGTATGCTGACAAGAAGAAGAAGGATGTTCAATTTGCTGTTGGAGATTTGGTTTGGGTTCACTTGAAGAAAGACAGGCTCCCTAAGGGGAAGTATACTAAGCTCATGCCAAAGAAAGTTGGACCATGTCAGATTTTGCAAAAGCATGGACAAAATGCTTATAAGATCCAACTACCACCTGATCTTGGTTTATCTCCTATCTTCAATGTATGTGATTTAACTCCATACAAGGCTAATCCAGATGCAGATCAGGATATCCTACAGGATACAGTTGCTGAAGACATTCCTCCACATGATCCTCCACAGATACAGCAGATTTTGGACACTAGAGTGGTCAAACAGACCAGGAACAAGAAGTACTTGGAGTACCTCGTCTCTTGGAAGGGACAGCCGAACTCTGAAGCAGTATGGATGACTGCCGAACAGATACAGAAACATGGTGCCGACCTTGATACTCTCATCTCAAGTGGACTTGAGATTTCTTCTTTTGGGGAGTATGGTGCAGGAGCACCCGCACATGATCAGGATATAGGTCCGCATGATGACATACATGATCAGGATATCGGATAGTTATCCGCATGATGACAGGGCAGTAGGCTATTTTTAGTATGTTTGACTTATCATGTAATAAGGTCCACTGTGACCGATGCTATGTAATAGTTCAGCATAGGAGTATGTGTAGGCAGTTAGAGATCGGGATAAGAGAGTCTGAGCTGTCCTCTCTCCCAGCCGCTTGGAAGCTCCCAGCCGCTGGGAAGTGATGTTAGTAGTACTCGAAGGATTTGTTATATATACCTTCGATCTGTAGGGTTTAGAGATATAGTTTTGATATTGATGTTGCTAGATGTACTGGTGTTGTGTTGAGTTGATATTCAGGAGAGCAGTTCAGACATTGTGAAGCTGTATTCAGTACATTGAATTTCAATTGAATAAGATCTCGTCTTTTGCATTATCTGTTTGCATCTGTGTTGATTTCCTTTCCGTTTTGCAAGTTAATGGGCACTTTCAACCCTTCCACCGGATGATCTTGCAAATCGGTGGAATGGTCCTGTATCATAGCTTAGATTGCATTTGTGTTTTCTGTTTATGCATTGCATTGTCCAGGAGATCTGTTAGGAGCATGCTGTAAAGCAGCCTAGCATCCTCATGTGCTAGGTCTAGAAGATAAGTTGTTAGATTTCGGTTTGAAGGTGATCCGGCCCGGTCGTCACATGATCTCTGTGAAATTATGCGGTTGTGAGTGTTTTCATGCAGTGGAAGGATACACAGGAGTCTGCATGTGCGTTTCCAGTCGGAACGAGCCGCATCATCATCTGCGAATCCATCGCCATCAGGATTGGGTCATGAAGTTGTTGAAGTTTGCATGTTGCAGGTGCATCATGATGTTTTGAGTTGGATATATACTCAGTGTATATATCGCAGTCAGGATCATCTCTCGGAAAAGGTCATCATCCGCATATCGCTAACGGATGCGGGTGTGAAAGTTAAGTTTTTTTGGCTAAGTGTTGAAGAGTTCATCAGGATGATGTGTGACGTCATCGTCATCAGGATATGACGTCATCGTCATCAGGATATTAAGAAATCCCTCTATGCGTGTTTATACTGTTGTCGCTAAGTGGTAAGGTATCGGCAAAGGCAGAAAGTTGTTAAGCATCATCAGGAGGTTTCGAAGAACCGGATGTTTAATATCATGATGCTGTTGCTTGTATCGTCGGGCAGTGGAGCATCGAAGGCAAGTTGTTGAAGTGAACGTCATCAGGATATTTGGAGCAACCGGATATTTGGATATCCTGCTGACGAAGGTGATATTGAATATCATGATGATGCCGTTTGTATTTGGCACCCGATGAACAGTGTAACCGGAGGATGTTCGCGCCCGTTGATTATCATGATGATGATGATAGGCAGAGGAGGTAAATAGTAGTCGACGGGAGGATATTTGCGATCATCTGAAATATGATGATGCTGTTGAAATGTGATGATGTTGTTGGCGTCCTTAGGAAATATGATGATGATGTTCAGCCGATAGACATTTTTATCAGGCTGTTTGTTTAATTGGCTCTTCCTTCCTGTTAGGTTGCCTCCGTTGCGTCCCACTCTGCATCAAGCGATATATAAAGGCCTTGGTATACAAGCGAACTTGCATACAAAGGGCCTTGTATATGCAACCCGATATACAAGCAGGCTTGTACATACAAACAACAAACCCTTCCCTTGTACATTTTACCAAAATGATCATATCTTGCAAAATATGGCAAATTTTAAGATGGTTCAAAAAGCAACCCTAGCTCATTTTTCACAAGGAATCCAACCATATCATGCCCTAGTACTGAAAATGTATTTTTTCTCTAGTTTTAACAAAGTTTGCAATTTTAACCCCCTTTTCCCATTACCACCAAACAAAACAACACACACAAGCAAAAAGCAAGAAACCACAGCAAGGGTCCTCATTTTGCTAAAGGGGTAAAATGGGACGTGTTGTGAACATCACAACAATATCACCAATGATTTGGTCTTCAGTTTGATGCCTCTGCACATACTTGGGAGTTCTAGGAATTCTTCCTGGAGCTTCTTGTTTTTCAACCTATACTTCCTTTTCTTCAATTTCTTCTTCTTCTTTAGTATGTACTTCTCTTTAACAGTATTTTCTTCTTCTCTGCAAAAGAACTCATCTAAATTTGATACATATCTATTAACTTCAAAAATATTCTATATGTTTTCATCAACCTTAACATTCACACTCTCAACAATCTATCTTAGCCTTTTGTTAAAGCACTAGTAAGCTTTGCTTTTGTCACAGTACCCAAGAAAAATACCTTCATAACTTCTTGCATCAAACTTTCTTGGATCACCATTTCTTCTGATATAACATTTGCTTCCAAAAATTTTGAAATATTTCATAGTAGGAATCCTTCCATACCATAGTTCATAGGGAGTCTTTATATCATCTGCTCTTACTTGTACTT
The DNA here is from genome assembly GCA_027924645.1 of Cunninghamia lanceolata. Taxonomy (NCBI): domain Eukaryota; kingdom Viridiplantae; phylum Streptophyta; class Pinopsida; order Cupressales; family Cupressaceae; genus Cunninghamia; species Cunninghamia lanceolata. The sequence continues at coordinate 1,350,402 of BSBN01000165.1, read as the reverse complement.
TGTTATGTGTATAGACAGCAGTCTAAATTGCTTCCCTCCAGTAAGCTTCTGGTAGGTTTGCTTCTTTTAACATAGTCTTTGCAGCTTCTTGAATTGTCATGTTCTTCCTTTTAACTGATCCACTCAGCTGAGAAGATAATTGCCTCTTTATCCCATGATCCTCATAGAAGATGTTAACCTCATCTGAAATGAGTTCTCCATCAAGGCTCAAGTATTTGATTTTCATGTTTGTTTCATTCTCAACCATATTTTTGAAATTCTTGAACTTATCTAGGGCTTCTAAATTTTCTTTAAGGAAAACAACCCATGTCATTTTGGAATAGTCATTAATTAACAACATGAAATACCTGTCACCTTGAAAACTCCTTACTTTGGTAGGACCATAGAGTTTTGTATGTACCAATTCCAATAGTCTGATCGAATTTTGTTCTTTGACTTCAAAACTTTTCTCACTTGGTTTCTAACTTGACATTCCTTGCAGTTAGCATTAGTAGGTTTGATGATCTTTGGTAGGTCTCTCACAGCATGGACTGTACTTATCTTCACTAGACTATCAAAACTAATGTGACACATCCTTCTATTCCATAGCTAGATTTCATTGATTTTAGTCATAAAACAATAGTCATCACCTTCTTTGAGATGATAAATATTTCTATCTATCCTTTTTCTAGCAGCTACCAAAGTTTCAGATTCCTTTCTAATCTCAAAGCCATCATTTTGTAACACAAGATTGTATCATTTGCTCCACAATTGTCCAACACTCAAGAGATTTTGTTTTAAGCCTTTGACATAAAGAACATCATCAGTAATATGTTTTCCATCAAAACTAATTGAGCCTTTTCCACATATTTCAGCAGTACAGTCATCACCAAATATGACTAGTCCTTCATCAAGTTTTTCAAATTTAATAAACTTGTTTTTATCACCGGTCATATGATTTGAGCAACTACTGTCAATAACCCAAAAGTTATTTTCTTTTCTAGTATGAAGAGTACATTCATTATCAAGACTTACCTCCAAAGCATTTTCTTTCACACAACCCTCAGAGTCAACTGTAATAGTATCATCCTTCTTGTACGCCATCCCAGATCTTCCACAAGTTGTTAAGCTTTCTTCAAAGGAACTTGGCTTTGATACCAATTGTTGAAGGCACAAGACAACTAAGAGGGGGGTGAATTAGTTGTAACAAAATTTTCAAACCCTCATAAGTATAATCACATCCACATTAGTTTACTTAAACCCTTAATTTGTTATGAAGATTAAACATGAAAATCAAATAACAAAAACTTAACCACATCAACACCATGCATAAGAGAACACTAGGTTTTCACATGGAAAACACTAAAAGGGAAAAAACATGGTGAGGATTAGCTCACAATATAAAGTAGTAACAAAACCGTATTACAAGAGGCTTGCTGCCATATAGAGAATGCTCACTGCAGTGGACTCACAGTCCAAGTGGACTCACTACCCACTAAAAAATAAAGAAGAAAGAAAAAGAGGTTCACTGATAAAATTGCATCTAACACATGCATGGGTTCAGTTCTAATCAAGCACAACAACCATCACCTTCACATCTATACTGACAGATAGTAGACACCTTCTGTTTACTACATCCAGTCGTATAACTCATGAAAACTCTTAACACCTTCACATCAAAAACTTCATCTCTACCATCCACCCACACACACACACATGAAATCTTAACACTTATTTATATCACCATCAACCTTGAAACAATCTTCAAGGTCAGAAACACAATCTTCAATCCTTGAAATAGTCTCCAAGATCGGCAAACATACAAAATTTGAATTAGGTCTGGACCTAAAGATTCCATGATGCAAGGGAATGAATTCAAACCACTCTATGCCTTAGCTCAAACCCAAATCTATACAAGCATGCTACACGGCACTTACATAATCATCAAATCAACTTCTCAATTAGCACAAACTTCTAGGTCAGCTAAATAGTGTAAACATAAGGTGGTGCAGTCACGGCTAGGAGGGTCCACAAATTGAACAGTCTAGACCATGTAGCAAGAGTAAACACAATGGAAACAACTCAAAGATAGGATGCAAATGCAGATTGAGTCATTCAATATATCATAGAGTCAAAATACAAATAGGTTGGTAACATGTGGGCTTACAATTAGGGCTCACAAGCCTGATTCCTCAGTTACAGTATATGTGCAAGATATGACATTGAAGCACCTTACAAAAGAATTCAAACTATAAAACCATCTCTATGTGATTCACTACTTTCCTATGTATCTATTTCTTGAATATATATCATCTCCGAGACACACGATTCCTCTGTGTCGGCCAAGGATGATTACAAACGCTGATGAAAGAGATGTAACGTGTGTACACGGATAGATCAGACCTAAACAGATAGGAAAAATATGCAAGTGAATGGAATAGAGTGTGGATCTCAGGGAAGGTCGACCATGATCCAAAGTTCCTTGAATGATGTGTCATTTAGCTCTGCTAGTCATGAAATGCTCGGCAGGTCTTCTCTTTTAGCTGATTGTCTGAGACTATCAGCATGCTCGACTCTAAGAAAATAGTCAATCTTCTGATAGCAATATCTTTCTGGTACTTGATCCAAATGATATAAATTTTGGATATGATGTGCATGAAGGTGTCTAGATGCTAAGTCAAACTCTACAAGGTCTAAAATGAAACTGCGGCAGAATGTGGACTAGAATATTGAAACTGCTATTGACTAAACTAAACTGGAAAATGAAAAGAAAACAAACTAAGATGCAAATGTTTTTGGTTGATGCAAGATTGCTCTTGAACAAGGGATGCTCCTGCATCATACATCCAGGGTTGTTGAAAAGAGTGAGTCCCTCACTTTGTTGGGGCTAGAGTAAAGCCAAGACGGTCCACCTCAGCATAAGAAATCCAAGATGAGTCCTCTTTTGGTCTACCTTTCCACTTCACAAGATATTCCTTGTATTGCTTGTCTCTAGTGTTGCGTCCAACTCTGTTGTCCAAGATGTCCTCAATCTACTTCGATGCTTGTTGTGGTAACTACTTCTTCAAATCTTCTTCCATGTTGTCACTAAATTCTACTTCATGATATTGATATAGATCTACAATGTTGAAAATAGGTGATATACCCAATGTCTCTAGTAACTCCACTTCATATGCATTTCCTGAATCAAATTTCCTAAGTATCCTACATGGTCCAAACTTCTTCATCTTCAACTTGTTATATGTCCCAATTAGAAGCCTCTCTTTTCTTAGATATACCATCACTTCATCTCCCACTAAAAATTCTTTGTACCTTCTCTTCTCATCTGCTTGCTCCTTATACTTATTTTTTATCTCCTCCAAATGCTTCTTAAACTGATTATGCACTGTCTCCATGTGTCCCACAAATTCTTCTACCTCTGCACTCCTTTTGTCTTCCATACTGATATCTCTCAACTCTTCTACTCCTCTAGGGTTAGTTCCTATCACAATCTCAAATGGTTTTCTTTTAGTACTCCTATTCACTAAATTATTGTATGCAAACTCTGCTTGTGATAGAATCAAATCCCAACTTCCTTTCTTCTCTCCAACCAAACATCTCAACAAGTTTCCCAAACTCCTATTCACTACCTCTGTCTATCCATCAGTCAGTGGATGAAATGTTGAACTGAATTTCAAGTTTGTCTTCATCTTCTTCCAAAGTGTCTTCCAAAAGTATCCAAGAAATTTTATATCTCTATCTGAAATTATTCTCTTAGGCAATCCATGCAATCTCACAATCTCTTTGAAAAATAAGTCAACTACATGAATTGCATCAGTTTGTCTTCCTACAAGGTATGAAATGTGTCATATTTGAAAATCTGTCTACCACTACAAATATTGAATCATGTCCTCTCTGTTTCTTTGGAAATCCCATTATGAAATCCATGCTTATGTCTTCCCAAGGTCTCTTTGGTACTATCAAAGATTTGTACAATCCAGTATTCTGACTACTCCCTTTTGCAACTTGACATATTCTACAACTCTGCACAAATTTCCTTACATCCTTATATATCTAAGGCCAAAAGTAATTTTCACTTACCAAAGCCACTGTATTATCAATGCCAAAATGTCCTACCAATCCACCACCATGCTTCTCTTTGATCAAGTTGTCTCTCATTGAACTCCTAGGTATGCATAACTAATTTCCTTTGAACAACATATCCTCCTTAATGAAATAGTCCGACCACTTGCTCCTATCTATCACAATAGGCTCCTTACATGCTTTCCAAGGTTCTACAAAATCAAGATCTTCCTTGTACATGTTCTTCAATTCTTCAAATCCTAACACTTCAACTCTCATCTATGTTAGCAAGTTCCTTCTACTCAGTGCATCTGCAACTTTGTTTGATTTTTCACTCCTATGCTTCAGTACAAAAGTATAACTCTGCATGAACTCTACCCATCTCATATGTATTTGATTCAACTTCCCTTGACTATTCAAATACTACAAGGCTTGATGATCTGTATACAACACAAACTCCTTAGGCAACAAATAATGTCTCCACTTCTTCAAGGCTTGAATTATGGCATAGAACTCTTGATCAAAAACTAAATACCTTCTCTTTGCATCATTCAATTGTTGGCAAGAGACACTGTGTGGCTTCATGAGTGTTGTCATTGATGGAAACAAAGTTTATCCCACACATCTGTAGTACATAGTATGCCTATACCAGAAGTTAGATTGAAGATTGTTTTGGTCCAGTGAACAAGAACAGAGTATACAACAAGGTCTGACAATTAGGTCTGGATCTCTCAGATGGTGTAACTAAGCAAGTTGTAGACTTGGATAAGTCAAGAGGAGTATCATGACTATTATATTCCAAAGATTTAGCCTCCAATAGTAAAGCATGGAAAAGATACGAGCATCTAAGAATCAGGTTCCAGTCAAGTAGAGCAGACAGAGGAAGAACTGACAGGTAGAGCATCAGACCTCAATCTGGATGAGTAAAAGGTGTTGATCAAGCTATTTGGTGGATTATACATTGTTGGCCGACATGATTAATGACTTCTCTATCTATGTTTTTGATACGCATCACAAATTAAGCTTGGATTCAACCGACAGAGTAATTACTTGCAGTGTTCTTGATGCTGACTAGCAAGTTGATAGAAATTCTTTATGCAGATATAAATACCAAATGGATTCCAGTATGTAAGTGTGTGGTGTGAAGTAAGGATGAAATAAAGTGCGAAGAAAAGAAGGAATAAGTGTGAAAGTAGCAATTCAAGTCCGGTATGTGATAGAGCAACAGTATTAAAGCAGAGGAAGAATGAAGTGCATCAAATCAGTGTATTGTGCCTAAACTAGAACTGAACTCTTGCATTTGTAGATGCTTCTCATCAGTTCAAACACCTGATTACCTTTTGTAAGTTCTGTAGAGAGTGAATTTCTTGTAGGCAGTGTGCCTCTTATGACCAGTGTGCTTGGGTAGTGAGCCCTAATTGGCAAGTGCCATTTTGTACTCCTTTATTCTTTTAACAGAGAATACAATATTGGGTTAGTCACCCCATGGTTTTTCCCTTAATAGGGTTTTCCACGTAAAAATCCTTGTGCTATGTGTGTTGATTTTATTTCTATTCTTATAATCACATATGCTTATATATTTTGATGTTGCACTATTTTTAAGTTAACAAAAGAAAAGAAAGTTAAAGAAATTTTGAGATAATTGATTCACCCCCCCCTCTCAGTTATCTGCCTTGTTTCCAACAATTGGTATCAGAGCTAAGTTCCTCTAAACAAAGCCTAACAGCTTGAGGAAAATCTAGGAATCTCAATGGATATATATGGTATGAAGGAACAACTTCAGTCTGCCCTAGATGATTGTTGATGATGATGTTAGTCATACACAAACATAGAATAAAAGTTACACAACAACCTTTACTCATCTTGAAAGATATGATGAATTCAGAGAATTCATGATCCTAAGTCTCTGTTGATTAGGTCTTAATCTACTGACGTTACTCAGTGGTTGATGTGTGTTGCTATTTTCCATTCAGGGGCCTTACGTATTTCTACAAAGTTCATCATTATTCCTCCAAATATCCTGCTCTATATGTCTGCCCTGCATAAATCTCTAATAATTCTACCTCTGCATTGTGAATTTAGTCAAATAATGTGCCTACAGGTTGATATTTGCATGATTTCTACCATTATTTGTAATTCTTTGCATGATATTTTCAATACTACATGCATTTAACTCAAATATGCTAATGATTTTCAGTTACCTACGGGATTTCAGCATATTTCTCTGTTCTGCTTGTTATTTATCATGATTTGCAGTTATGATGATGAATTTATGAAATTAAAAAAAGGAAAAGGGTTAAAGAATGAGATTCCCAAAACTACTTGACTGAGATCACTGATCCACATACAAGCTCCCATACATGCAATGAAAAGAAGGAAACTAGAATCATACTTCACCAGGACATTCCACAAATCCGCATGATCTAGTGCAAATCTTCAAAGGAAAAGTTGACAACAACATGTAATGAAATGAAAGCGCTTCCAGTTGAACACAGCATTCACCAGTACATATCCATAAATCAACATGAAGATTACGTAAAATTTACAATCAGGATGTAATTTGAAACTTCATATCCATTCAGTATGCTCAAGAACAGGTACATTTACAGTGATCTGAAGAAAGAACCTTGACATTTCAACAATTCTATCCTCATTAGTCTCAGTAATCTGATCTCCTAATTGATTCTACAGTAATTGGCCTTAATGTGCCAGATATATCTATCTCCTTTATTTTTGACAAGCTCTGGCTCTTATATAGAACAAATGCCAGAAAATAGTTACAATGATCCAAGGATCAGGATCCTCTCATATTAATCAACGGTCCAGATGAAAAGCACATGCTTTGCCAGTTGGCAAATGTATAGCTGGCACAGAATATTCCAGCATCTTTGATTTGATTCGGTCTCCAGCTGGCAAACAGCATATTTGACAATATCCTCTTCACTTCTGGTTCATATTGCCTCCCTGTGCAACTTTGCAATGTTTAGCAACAGCATCTCCGGGACTTCCTGCAATAAACAGACAAACATTAAGTTCATCATCATGTGGATAAACAACAGGAATTTAAACGTTTTATTAAACAGGCTTCCAAATGTGCAGCTACAGGCAATCGGGCTCCAAATCAGTGGAAAATATGCACTAAATGCATAAACAGTATCAAAACACTCGGGTCAACCATCGTTGACTAGAAAAAATACACTCGGGCCTTCAAATTTCCATCGCTCTGTTTTCCCGCCCATTTTCTTGTATATCGGGTTTCAAATTTGCATATACATCGCAAAATATACAAAAGAAAAAAACTACCTTTAACTTTCCTTCGAATCCGGCTCTGTATATTTCGGCATGTGTATCAGGTTCACATTATATTCGCATCGGTGTGACCACATATGATCGGGGTGACAAAATTAGACTTGGCCGATGGTAAAACATACACCGACGCCAAGAATCATGATGATGTCCTTCTATCGGGAAGACATGTTCTATCGGCGAGAAAAATCCAGACTTGGCCGATAGCAAGACTTAAAACTTTCGTCTGCATGATATTTTGGAAATATGATGCCCCCCCTTCTCAAATGTCCTGATGACGTCACCGTCATGTTTCGCTTCTGTATATTGGGGAAAAGAATGACATCATCATCATCATCATGTCGAAGGAAAATAGGAGGATATGAAATATGATCCTGCTGCTGAGGAATGGAATATGATGGTGATGTCATCGTCATATCCGGGCTTCATTAAAATGCAAAAGATGATGTCACCGTCATGTTTAGTTAAGATCAGGGGATAAATGTAATATCGGGTCACCTAAGGAAGATGATCAGGTGGTGAATGTAATATGACCCCTTTGCGGCCAAGGTAACCCTCTCGAAAGATCAGGATGATGATGATCATCAGGATATCCGGGGCTTTTGTTAAACTTAGAACATGACATCATCATCATATTCGTGAACCGGATCATGTTTTGGAAAATATCCTGCCGAAGGGAAATGTGATGATGATGTCCTCCTAATATTTGCTTCTTCGTTTATCAGATTGGGATGACGTCATAAGGATATTAGCATAAGGTCATATTTCTCGGCAGGAGGACATTACGAAATATCGGGTAGACAAACAAGATCATGATGATCTTGACAACATGACAGGATAAAAATATGATGATCCCCTTGCGAATATCAGGTTTGACCAAAACTTTGACTGTGCATAACTCCCTCATATGGACGAATTTTCAAGTGATGTAAAAGGGAAACCTGCCTGGAATTTCAAGCTCTTTCTAAATATGAGGTCATAGAAACAAAATATGAACTTTGATAAACTGACCTCATGATGATGACCAACCTCATCGACTATCATGATGATGATGCACCTGACTCATTTTTACCAAACCGCCAGAAAGCAGACAACACAAGCCAAGCCAAAAAGTTGGGTCCCTGTTTTGCCAAGTTAAAATGGGGCGTGTTGTGTAACCACACAACAACTTGCCACCAAAGAAAACAACAAAATTCAAATAATTCAAAAGGTGAGGATAAATTAAAACATAAATTTCCAACTCCTATTAAGCATGAGCATCCTAATCCTTTCTAACTGGTATCATGTTCATCAATGTAACAATGAATTGATAAGGGATCAATTGTGTGCATGTGATTCATATACTCATCTTGAAAGTGAGTTGAATAAGTCAGTGACTGGTGTTAAGCTACGTAGTTTGGTTCATCCCTCATAGCCAACCGGATAGAGCCTTGCTACCAGCAGGCATCCATAGCCCTGGCAAGGTTATCGTTGCAATTCCCCTAAGTAGAGCCCCACTGCCAGCAAGCGTCTATAGCTCCGGTAGAGTTACTTAGATGACTTAATCTGGATTTCAGAAAATCCATTTTATTATTTTATTTATTTTATATTTTGAATTTAATTCTTAAGATATAACAGTTGTAGCCTCATGATGGTCACTTGTTGAAATTAAGTTGAGAATTGCAATGGTAGCAAGGGCAACCTTTAGATTTTTCACTTAACACCTACACTGATATGTTCAATAAACCCAAGGCTGTTAGGTGTGTCATTGTGAGGATCACCTTGACTCAAGAAAAGTAGTACTGATGAATATGATACCACAGACCTGATCAAGAATACCTACACTGATATGAATTACAACTTATGTAAAAACTTATATCCAACTTTTGAATTCTAACAATTTATGTAGTGTTCTTAAGTAATAAGGTGCACCAGTTTTGCCCAACCAAAACAAAGACTCAACAACGCAAAGCAAAAAGCAACCTGTACAAACGGCTAACCTACAAAAGGAAACAACAGAAAGCAAACAAGAAAGCAAAACAAGCAAACTATACAAATAGCTAACCTACAAAATTATATACAAACCACTACTAGGCAAACAAAAACCAGCAAACGACCCAAATACACCTGTATTTGCATACTTCTTTTGATTGTGTAGGAGCATTAGGGTATTAGTTATGGTTCTCAACTTAGCAAATTTATCTTTATATTCTAAAAAATATTCTAATATTCTGAATTCATTGTATTCAACAGAACAACTCTTAATGATCAGCAACTGAGGAAGCTCATCATGTTCATGATTAATCCATATGCATGTCTTATCTCTTGAATTTCCATAATCAAAATAGTAATCAACATCATTCACTGTGGAAAGGAGAAATACAACCTGGTGTATTTTTGGCTCTGTTGGACATGCTTCTTGATTGGCAGTTGGTCCTCCCTTTAATTCTATATTTTCACTGCTTGGCTCAGTGCCTGGTCTCTCTTCAAATTGAAGGATGTATGACTCTTGATGTATTAATTCTTCATCTTTATCCAGCCTTATCCCTTCATTCCGGATGTTCAGTTTATCTTCCAGTTCAGGAAACTTCTCAATATTTTCTTCAATTTCCTGCACATCAGCATCTAAATAAGTATCTTTATTATCACAACCTGAAATATAGAAATTTATCATTTCTAAATCATTTGACTGTAAAAGAGAAACAACTTTCACTTGATAAGGACACTCCCCTATTTCATTCTCAAAATATTTCTGGAGTAACGTCTGATTATGCACAACAACTCCAAAGTCTTCTACATCTTCATCTTTCAGGAATTGTTCATTAAATAATTCACATCTTTTATCTATTAGAGGATCTGGTTCCATTAACCTGCAACATTCTTGCATTTGATCATTTAATTCAAAGAAGTCAGGTAGTAAATCAGCATTTATTTTATTTTCTATGACTTCCTGAGTTACCACCATAGGAACTTCATCATCAGCAGTGAATTTAAATTGCTCTACTATCTGTTTACACTTCTCTTTACCATAGAATGACTCCAGGAAAGATGTTTCATCTTCTTTATCAAAAGTATTAGGATCAGAATCAAAAATATTATCCTGATGAGTGATTTCTTCTCTAAAATTTTCACAAGATTCATACCTGCATACCAACTGATCCTTACTTGTATTAGGAAGTAGAGAACTCCTATCAATCTCACCATAGAATGAATCAAGGAAAGATGTTTCCTCTTCATTACCTTCTGGAACTGATTCAGCTATTGTATTTTCTAGAGTCTTTTTCAACATGGTCAAGCAAGGGTAACAATCCCTTTCTGAATGCTCTTCGTCATGTAATCTGCACCAGCTTTCAATCAAGACATCATCAATGGGTAAACCTAATAATTGACTACACTGTATATTTCTAGACAAGTATAATTCAAAATCCTCAGATCGATCCACTTCAGTGTCTGGACAACTAATAACTTCTGGTGCTGCATCTGCTTGTTCCAGAATTTCCTCATTTCGCTGCTCCAGAACGTCTTCATTTTCTTGGCAAATTTCAACCCTGAACACATCTGGGAAGAATATTAGTCCTTTCAAATATAAATCCAACCTTGTAAGGAAAGTTAAACAATTTATTTCGCTGTGTTCTACAGTCTAGTGTATCCTGCAATAGGTAGATAAACCAAAGTTAGACAAACTGTGAGGGTAAAGCTGCCTATTCAAAGTTTCCTGAAATAAAGGAATGTTAATTTGACAATTTCCTTCATATACATCCATCAAAATGAGACTATATTTTTCAATTTTTTAGTATTTTGAAATTTTAATGAGATCTATCATATCTCAAAATAAAACTTGAAAGTCCAGAAAATCAAACTAATCTTTGATGTTTCGAGCTAGATCTTGGCAAAGGTGCAACCAAAACATCTCAGATAAGAGATATTTGCAGACATTTAACTCAAATGCTGAAATATTTAAGCAATATTTGTAGAAATCTAGAAATTCACAGCTCAGGCCCTCCTTCTAGCGCTAATTTATGTTGCGTTAGGAGCGAGGGGCCTGCATAAAATGAATGATGACTGAAGCAACGGCATCTTTTCCAGTTCTGCCCTCCTTCTAGCGCCAATTTATGTTGATGATGATACAAGTCATACACAAACATAGAATAAAAGTTACACAACAACCTTTACTCATCTTGAAAGATACGATGAATTCAGAGAATTCGTGATCCCAAGTCTCCGTTGATTAGGTCTTAATCTATTGACGTTACTCAGTGGTTGATGTGTGTTGCTGTTTTCCATTCAGGGGCCTTACGTATTTCTGCAAAGTTCATCATTATTCCTCCAAATATCCTGCTCTATATGTCTGCCCTGCATAAATCTCTAATAATTCTACCTCTGCACTGTGAATTTAGTCAAATAATGTGCCTACAGGTTGATATTTGCATGATTTCTACCATTATTTGTAATTCTTTGCATGATATTTTCAATACTACATGCATTTAACTCAAATATGCTAATGATTTTCAGTTACCTACGGGATTTCAGCATATTTCTCTGTTCTTCTTGTTATTTATCATGATTTGCAGTTATGATGATGAATTTATGAAATTAAAAAAAGGAAAAGGGTTAAAGAATGAGATTCCCAAAACTACTTGACTGAGATCACTGATCCACATACAAGCTCCCATACATGCAATGAAAAGAAGGAAACTAGAATCATACTTCACCAGGACATTCCACAAATCCGCATGATCTAGTGCAAATCTTCAAAGGAAAAGTTGACAACAACATGTAATGAAATGAAAGCGCTTCCAGTTGAACACAGCATTCACCAGTACATATCCAAAAATCAACATGAAGATTACGTAAAATTTACAATCAGGATGTAATCTGAAACTTCATATCCATTCAGTATGCTCAAGAACAGGTACATTTACAGTGATCTGAAGAAAGAACCTTGACATTTCAACAATTCTATCCTCATTAGTCTCAGTAATCTGATCTCCTAATTGATTCTACAGTAATTGGCCTTAATGTGCCAGATATATCTATCTATCTCCTTTATTTTTGACAAGCTCTGGCTCTTATGTAGAGCAAATCCCAGAAAACAGTTACAATGATCCAAGGATCAGGATCCTCTCATAATAATCAACGGTCCAGATGAAAAGCACATGCTTCGCCAGTTGGCAAATGTACAGCTGGCATAGAATATTCCAGCATCTTTGATTTGATTCGGTCTCCAGCTGGCAAACAACATATTTGACAATATCCTCCTCACTTCTGGTTCATGTTGCCTCCGTGTGCAACTTTGCAATGCTCAGCAACAGCATCTCCGGGACTTCCTGCAATAAACAGACAAACATTAAGTTCATCATCATGTGGATAAACAACAGGAATTTAAATGTTTTATTAAACAGGCTTCCAAATGTGCAGCTACAGGCAATCGGGCTCCAAATCAGTGGAAAATATGCACTAAATGCATAAACAGCATCAAAACACTCGGGTCAACCATCGTTGACTAGAAAAAATACACTCGGGCCTTCAAATTTCCATCGCTCTGTTTTCCCACCCATTTTCTTGTATATCGGGTTTCAAATTTGCATATACATCGCAAAATATACAAAAGAAAAAAACTACCTTTAACTTTCCTTCGAATCCAGCTCTGTATATTTCGGCATGTGTATCGGGTTCACATTATATTCGCATCAGTGTGACCAAATATGATCGGGGTGACAAAATTAGACTTGGCCGATGGTAAAACATACACCGACGCCAAGAATCATGATGATGTCCTTCTATCGGGAAGACATGTTCTATCGGCGAGAAAAATCCAGACTTGGCCGATAGCAAGACTTAAAACTTTCGTCTGCATGATATTTTGGAAATATGATGCCCCCCTTCTCGAATGTCCTGATGACATCATCGTCATGTTTCGCTTCTGTATATTGGGGAAAAGAATGACATCATCATCATCATCATGTCGAAGGAAAATAGGAGGATATGAAATATGATCCTGCTGCTGAGGAATGGAATATGATGGTGATGTCATCGTCATATCCGGGCTTCATTAAAATGCAAAAGATGACGTCACCATCATGTTTAGTTAAGATCAGGGGATAAATGTAATATCGGGTCACCTAAGGAAGATGATCAGGTGGTGAATGTAATATGACCCCTTTGCGGCCAAGGTAACCCTCTCGAAAGATCAGGATGATGATGATCATCAGGATATCCGGGGCTTTTGTTAAACTTAGAACATGACGTCATCATCATATTCGCGAACCAGATCATGTTTTGGAAAATATCCTACCGAAGGGAAATGTGATGATGATGTCCTCCTAATATTTGCTTCTTCGTTTATCAGATCGGGATGACGTCATAAGGATATTAGCATAAGGTCATATTTCTCGGCAGGAGGACATTACGAAATATCAGGTAGTCAAACAAGATCATGATGATCTTGACAACATGACAGGATAAAAATATAATGATCCCCTTGCGAATATCAGGTTTGACCAAAACTTTGACTGTGCATAACTCCCTCATATGGACAAATTTTCAGGTGATGTAAAAGGGAAACCTGCCTGGAATTTCAAGCTCTTTCTAAATATGAGGTCATAGAAACAAAATATGAACTTTGATAAACTGACCTCATGATGATGACCAACCTCATCGACTATCATGATGATGATGCACCTGACTCATTTTTACCAAACCGCCAGAAAGCAGACAACACAAGCCAAGCCAAAAAGTTGGGTCCCTGTTTTGCCAAGTTAAAATGGGGCGTGTTGTGTAACCACACAACAATGATCTTGAACAATCTCATTCTAAAGTCAATAATTTGAGAGAAAGACTCAAACAAGCTGATGATTTCATAAATGAGATAAAAGAAAAACTTAGTATCTCTATGGAAAAGAGAAAGGAACTACTTCAAAAATTAGCCAATCAGAGTGAAGACAATGATACAAATGAAGATCTGAATGAGAAAAATAAGCTATGTGAGAAGCTATCAAAAGAGGTCATTATGGTAAGGCATGAAATGGAATCAGGGGTTATGAGATTCACCCAAGAAATTGAAGAAAAAAGGAAAAGTGAATATAATATAAAACAATCCCTTAAGGAGAAGATAGAGGACTGCCACAAAATGGATAGAATAATCAAGCATCTTGAATCTGATCTTGAAGAAGCTAGAGATAATTAAGAACAACTTGAGAATCAGATAGACACTCTTAAACAAAGTCTTCAAATAAAAAATGAATACAAAGAGAAATTCAAGATAAGCTCAACCCAACTTGAAGTTCTTCTTGAGAGCCAAAAGAGGGTAGATGATAAGTGTGGCTTGGGATATGAGAAAGGTGAAAGCTCAGGATCTAGTCAAAAGAACTTTGGATCAAGAAACCAAAGAAACAGGCCTAGAAGACCTCCGATAAGGCAACCAAATGCTTAAAGATATCCATCCTTCAATAGATATTGCTTCAATTGCAACAATTTTGGTCATAAAGCAACTCAGTGTAGAAGGAGAATGAATCAGACTAATCCATCCTTCTCTGGACAATGTTTCAACTGTAAAAGGTATGGTCACAAATCTCATGAATGCATAAACATGTAAATAAACAATTCATTCAATGGTAGATACTTTGCATGCAATAGATTGGGACATATGGCTAATCAATGTAGATCAAGAGGATATCAATCAAATATGCAAAGAAATGTTGTCTGCTACAATTACAATAGATCCAGTCATATTGCCAAATTTTGTAGAAGTAAAAATCAGGATAAAAAGGGTCTGATGCAACATAATCAAAAACAAGATAAAGGTAAAGGTAAAGTAAATGCAGATGAAGTTCGAAAGGAGATGAGCAAGATTTGGGTGAAGAAGAGTATAGAAAATATTGGAGATGGATCCACATAAGAATTCGGTGCTAATATTCCTTCTGGAAACTAAATAGATGAGCTCTGGCTTAGGGGGAGTCATAGAGAAAAACAAATTCCCCCAGCCAGTCAATTAGTGCCTAAATTCGGCACATCGAATGCTATGGATTAAAGGGTTCTCAGAAAAATATCTATATAATCCTCAGTAAAAATATGAAAGATCCACATGGAGTCTTGCAAGAGTTTAATCGCTCAGGTTGATCCGGTTTGACAGCCATCTAGTAAAGTAAGATTTTCACAGACAAATCTGGTATGATTCAAAATTGAAATACTTTGATTTGCGGATCCATGGCATGATAGAAAAAAAGAAGATACATTGTCAATCCTCACTGACAATGATTCTAAGTTCAGCACAGTGATTCAAGAAGATCTCTCTCAAAATAGGGCAACCGAATAACTTATGTTGTGCATTTATTACAAAATGAAATTAGGGTTTGTGCAAGGTTAAAAGGGTTCATTCACTCATTATTTACACATTTGCATTCGAGAAGAAGAAAAGAAGAGCTCTACATCAAAGTTTCTACAACTCACTCAAAGATCAAACTGCAAAATCAAACTCAACCTACGATTTGTTTCAGCTCCTATTTCAAACCCTAAAGCATAAAAAGGTACTTCTATTCTAAAAATCTCTCTCTGAATCTTTTGCAAGATGGCTACTCCAATGGTTGTTAAGATCATTGATAGGCCACGCCCTAAATTCAAGAAACATCCCTATAAATCTTTAGAAGTTGATCCTTTAGGCACATTTTCTAGCATTCTGCATGGGATATTGCATGTAAAAGATGTTAGGGTCTATATTCATGCCAACATTGAGGAATTTTGAGACTCTAAATTGATGGACATCTATCACAAACAACTAAAAGATGATAGTTTTGAACTCAAACCTCAATACAAGGCCCTCCGGCATAAACACTTCAGATATTGCATACACTTTCCCTATTTTGAGGAAGATGATTAGGTCTGGTATGTCCTAAGCATGATGCATGATAATTTCATATGGCTAATGAGGCCCTTCAAGATAACAAAAGATGTCATCAGGGTAGTAACTGGACTGCACTCATCCAGTGGGTTACCTGCACTCAAATTGGTCAAGAACCAGATAGTAACTGAAGCCATCGGATCTAAGTTTAACAAGAGAGCAATGACCATAGATGACATCATAGATCCGGATGTCAAATTTGCCTCAATGATAATTGGGTATAAGATCTATCATTCTAACAGAGAGAATTTTGTGTCTAGGACTACAATATATGCAACATATCAGATGTTGAGGGAGAATGTAGATTATGACCTATGTGATCTTCTCTTAAATCAACTATTAGAAAACCTAGAGAAGATCAAGAAGGATAAGAACTCCTTTAAATATGGTTGTTTAATACTGTGTCTATTCTTCTATTACATGAATGAGCTACCTGGATCAAGTGATTGGGTATGGCAAAATGATAAACTAGTGGCAATCCAGATTAGAGACTATATGTATGGACTTGGTGATGCTAAAGCTCAAAACACATCTCTATGGGGTTATTTTAAGAACTTCCAAAGCATGATGCAAGCCAGAGAGAGAATACCTCAATCCATAGTTGAAAAATACAAGGATATAGTGTGCTTCATGGTTGACACTGACCAATGCCTAATGGAGGTAGTTGAGCCCAAAACAGTATGGATAATGCCAATGGGATATGAGGTCGATGAGAAAATCTTGGAACTGCATATTTAACACCTGTTGAGCTAGCCCAAGGACCCTGAGGCGGAAAGGTTTGGAACCTTTCAAGAACTAAGTGTAAAAATACATGTTGAGCTAAGACAACTAAAGATAAAGAGGAAAGTTAGAAGGGAAGTTGAGGAAATTGCCAAAAGATTTGGCATATCAAAAGAGGCAATAGATGTAAACAGAGAGAAAATGGAGAAAGCTGAGAAAGAGAAACAAGAAGCAAAGAAAGGAAGTGTTCTGGTACAAGCCTCCTCCCGGACTAGATCCTCTAAGAGCTCTGCACCTGCCACTCCTAAAAGCTTAAGGGCCACCAAACTAGAAGTCAAGACATCTGGAAAAGGAGAAAAGAGGACAAAAACCAAAGCCTCAAGGTCATACACAAGCCTCAAAGATGATGAAGAAATAGAATCTGATGAGGAAATCAAGAAAATGAAGAAGAAGAAAACATCTGGAGAATACTCTGCCAATAAAAATAAGGAAGAAAAGGCAGAAGAATTTGTTGAAAAGCCTACTCTTTCCATTGATGACATCATCAAGGCAGTCACTGTGGATGGGAACCTGCAGCCAGTAAATGAGTTCTATGATGAATACAGTGACACAGACAAGAGGATTTTAGAAGAAGCTACTATCAGGTACCTGAATATTTACAATAATGCATTCATTGAAATTATATCATTAATTCCCAAAAGTCTAGAGAAGATACTTGAACTAAGAAAGGAGAACGCAAAGGCAAAAGACTTAGATATCATAGAATAGATTGTAATTCATCTCTATCCTTCTATTACTCCAAAGAAAATGGACATGATCTTTAAGGACTGTAAGGATGAATTCTAGAGTAAAGGAAGAATGAATAAACATATGCTTGAAGAAACTAACCAAGTAGCAAGAGAAACAAAAGACATCCTCTGGAATGCCTTCAAAAGATTCAATCTTCCTATTGTAGAGGAAATAGATGAAGAACCTTCTACCATGGATGTTAAAGGATTAAATGTAACCAATGAAGAATCTTCTGACAAAAATGTAGAAGGATCAAAAGAGAGATGAAGAGAAGTCTAAGGACTTGGATTCCTCTGTTCTGGAAGAGGAAGTTCTAAACACAGGTAACATCTCTCCTCCAGATCCCACTACAGACATTCCAGATTTAGGAGCTAAAGGAGAAGGAAGAAAAGAGGAGAAAGTGAGTCAAGAAGAGGAGTTCAAGGGAGAAGAAGAAGAACAAGTAGAGAAGACCTATGATGACAGTTCTAAGATCCAAAAGGAAAATAAGACTCAATCTCAGGCAAGAGACACTGTAGAGGCAATAAAGAATTTCTTGAACAAAGAAATGATGGAAATAGATGAATTTGAGCTATTTCAAGGACCGCTAAATTTTGACTCTCTCTCTCCGGTCCAGACAATGAAAATAATATCTTTTGCTCAAGCCAAAGCAAAAGAAAAACTTTTGAAATCTCACATGGAAGACTATGAGCTATTAGAGATTGCATCCGAGATGCTGGAGAAGATCATGCCATCATTTCAAAAGGATCATTCGGCCTCTCCATCCAGTAACTTAAAATCTTTGGTCAATTCTGTTGGCACTCATTTTGAATCTTTAGAGAAATCAACAGAAGCAAAGGTCCGGAAGGAGTTTTTGGGAAAGAGATTCTCTAAGGTGCAAGGACTGATTACAAATGACAGGAGGACCTTAGACATTGGAATAAAGAGCCTTGAAAATTCTCTTAAAGATGGTGGGGACTTGTACAAATTTTGCCTATCTTGGCCCAAAGTGACAGAGGATATTGAAAAGAAGGTGAAAAAACAAGAAGGTAAACTATCAAGTTTATCTCAGAATTTTGATCCCCTCACTACATCCTTAATGAATCAAGAATGCCAGGCCATTGTCATCATAAATGAAATAAAGAGGTTGAACAAAGAAAAGAAGGATATAATAAAGAGGATGAGTGAACTGAGAGGGATAATTATCCCTAAGTTAAAGGCAATGCATGAGGCCTTGAAAGATGCCCAGACCATAGCCCGGACTAGTGATCCGGTAGATTTAAAAAGGGTAGAAGCATATGCATTTTTGTTGAGTGGTCACATCTCCATTTTGGATAGGATGAAGTAGAGCTGGGCCACAGAATTTGTATAGTCGAAGGCCAATTTTGCAGATATACTTAAGTATATGTAAGTATAACATATATATATACTTATGCGGCTATGTATAAGTTAATTTTTGTAAATTTTGGTGTGCAGATTCCACCCTTTTCCATTGATGTCAAAAGGGGAGTGAAGAGTAGTGAAAAATGTGGAATCTAGCTAAGGGGGAGTTCTGATATAATAGTGCAAAAGACAGAGCATGACCCAAGGGGGAGTTACTGCGACACTTAGCCATTTTTCACTAAGTGTTGCCATCAATGCCAAAGGGGGAGATTGTTGGCAAGAGACACTTTGTGGCTTCATGAGTGTTGCCATTGATTTCAACAAAGTCTATCCCACACATCCTTAGTACATAGTATGCCTATACTGGAAGTTGGATTGAAGATTGTTTTGGTCTGGTGAACAAGAATAGAGTATGCAACAAGGTCTGACAATCAGGTCAGGATCTCTCAGATGGTGTAACTTAGCAAGTTGCAGACTTGGATAAGTCAAGAGGCGTATCATGACTATTATATTCCAGAGATTTAGCCTCTGGTAGTAAAGCTTGGAAAAGATACGAGCATCTGAGCATTGGGTTCCAGTCAAGTAGAGCAGATAGAGGAAGAACTGACCGGCAGAGCATCAGACCTCAATCCAGATGAGTAAAAGGTGTTGATCAAGCTATTTGGGGGATTATACATTGTTGGATGATATGATTAATGACTTCTCTATCTATGTTTTTGATACGCATCACAAATCAAGCTTGGATTCAGCCAACAGAGTAATTTCTTGCAGTGTTCTTGATGCCGACTAGCAAGTTGATAGAAATTCTTTATACGAATATAAATACTAAATGGATTCTAGTATGTAAGTGTGTGGTGTGAAGTAGGGATGAAATAAAGTGCAAAGAAAAGTAGGAATAAGTGTGAAAGAAACACTTCAAGTCCGGTATGTGACAGAGCAACAATATTAAAGCAGAGGAAGAATGAAGTGCATCAAATCAGTGTATTGTGCCTAAACCAAAACTAAACTCTTGCATTTGTAGATGCTTCTCATCAGTTCAAACACCTAATTACCTTCTATAAGTTTTGTAGATAGTGAGTCTCTTGTAGGTAGTGTGCTTCTTGTGAGCAGTGTGCTCGGGTAGTGAGCCCTAATTGGCAAGTGCCATTTTGTACTCCTTTATTCTTTTAACAAAGAATACAATCTTGGGTTAGTCACCCCGTGATTTTTCCCTTAACAGGGTTTTCCATGTAAAAATCCTTGTGTTATGTGTGTTGATTTTATTTTTGTTCTTATGATCACATATGCTTATATAATTGATGCTGCACTGTTTTTAACTTAACAAAAGAAAAGAAAGTTAAAGAAATTTTGAGATAACTGATTCACCTCCCCTCTCAGTTATCTGCCTTGTTTCCAACATCAACTTCTCACTAAAATATGCTACAGGTCTACCTTCTTGACTTAGCACTACTCCTATTGCATTTCCACTTGCATCACAATCTACTTAAAATATCTTATTGAAATCCGGTAATGCCAACATAGGTTGGTATGTCACTTTCTGCTTCAATAATTTAAAACTTTTATCTTCTCCTAATGTACACTTAAAGTCTTTTCTATCACCTCTCATTGTCTCTGTCATAGGGTTACATACTAAACTAAAATTTATGATGAACTTCTGATAGAAACTAGCTAATCCATGAAATGATCTGACTTCTCCAATGCTCTTAGGTGTAGGCCACTCAACATTTGCTCTCACTTTCTTAGGGACCATCTTCAATCCTTCTACAGAAATCACAAATCCCAAACATACCAATTCTTCCTTCATGAAACTACACCTCTTGATGTTTATCAGCAATTTCTCTTCTCTCAACCTCTACAATACTTGTCTCAAGTGCCACAAATGTTCTTCTCTTGTCTTATTAAAAATAGGAATATCATCATAATATACAATAATAAACTTACCCAAGAATTTCTTTAAAACTTCATTCATCAATCTCATGAAAGTACTTGGTGCATTTGTCAATCCAAAAGGCAACACTAACCACTCATACAATCCTTCATTTGTCTTAAAAGTAGTCTTCCATTCCTCTCCTTCTCTATTATGATATGATGGTATCCACTTTTCAAGTCTATCTTTGAAAAATATTTTGCTCCACTCAAACAATCCATAATATCATCCATCCTAGGTAAAGGGAATCTAAACTTAACTGTGATCTTATTTATTGCTCTAGAGTCTGTACACATTCTCCATTCTCCATCCTTCTTTGGTACTAACACTGCAGGTACTACACAAGGGCTCAAACTTTCTCTAATCAAACCTTTCCTCAACAACTCGTATATCTATCTATTCAATTCTTCATTCTCTGTCGGTGTCATTCTGTGTGCTTCTTTGTTAGGCAAACTAGCTCCAGGTATAAGATCCATGTGATGACGGATACTCTTGATTGGTGGCAATCCTTCAGATACATTATCTTATATGATGTATTCATACTCTGTCACCAACTCAGTTATCTCCTCCGGTTGTGATTCTTCAGTCTTTAGATTTTTAGGCCTCTTAGGGATCAAAGCATAACACATTCTCATGTCTCAAACCATCCAAAAATTTTCTTCCATCTACCAAATAGATTCTAGCATTCCCACACACTTCACTCTTAGGATCATCTTCCAAAGGAATCAAATTAATTCTCTTTCCATTTGATGTTATAGTATATGTATTCTTTCTCCCATCATGTATAGCTTTCCTATCATACTATCATGGTCTACCCAACAAAATATGACATACATCCATAGGCATAATATCACATAATACTTCATCATGATAAGATCCAATATGAAATTTCACCAAACATTGTTCCCTCACTAGTACCTTATGATCACCCTAAATCCATGCTATCTAATATGGATTAGGGTGTTTCAATCTCTCCAACTTCATCTTAGTCACCATTTCCTATGAAACTAAATTATCTGAGCTACCACTATCAATTATAACTTTACAACATTTACCTTCTGATTTGCATCAGTTCTGAACAAACTTTTCCTCTGCGATGTTTCCTCATTTGTCTCTACTTGAAGTAGTGCTCTCCTCATGACAAGTGATTCTCCTTTCTTAGGTTTACCTACTGAACTAGGTGATCCAACAGGTTTTTCCACATAGGTTGCTCTTCCAATGCTCTTTGTCTTCTTGCTTGTACTCCCTTGATTACATTCAAATGCTCTCACCTTCACACTTACAATAGGTTCCTCTAAATGTTCCCCTATCAGGTCCTCTTCCATCTCTTCTATATCCTTTACTCATGTATGAACTAGGGTTTCCTCTGTGGTAGAAAATTTTTGTCATGTCTCAAATTTTGATACTATCTAGGATTACTTTATATGGAAATATTTCATGAGAAATTATGTGTGGTTAGATGAATATTTTTTTATTTTGAAAGATGAATGATTATTTTATTATGGAAAAGATGAAATGAAATGAATATTATTTTATTCTTGAATGATTAATTTAGATGCTTCATCTATTGGGTTACTAACCTATTAATGGGAGATTGGAGCTTATTATGAGTTGCAGGTTGTCGAAGACAAGAGTGTGGTTGAGGTAAAGGAGGTTAGTAGCCTGGCAGGGTTAAGATGGAGGGTTTTCTCTTACACACATCACTTGGAGTCATGTAGATGCATTATAATTGCTTTGTTTGATTTTGTTATATAGTTTATTTTATTGTGTTATAGTTAGCTTATTTAATTAATTGTTGTTTGATATTATGTTTGCATAAAAAATAGATTAACTGATTTAATTATTTATTTGATTTTATTTGAAGAATGAATATATATTATCATTATTAATAGTTGTTTTATAGATAGTTGAGATAAACATGTTTATTATTTAATAATTATTTGTGATAAATTAGAGAATTAAAATTAGAAAATAAAGCAAGTTTTTAAAACAAAACAAAAAGGAAAGAAAACAAGAAAACAATGGAAAATTAGAAAAGAAAACTTTATTTAGAAAATAAAACACAAAAGCAAGAAAAACAAAGTGAGAGGAAAAATAATAAAAGAAGAATAAAAACTCATTCTCTCAACACAAGAAATCATTTATAATTTTTGCATTCACAACTTGCATGCTCAATTTTCTTTCTCATCTCTGAAATTCACAATAATAACATAAGATTTGTTAATACGAGAATAGAGGATTCTGGGGCAAGAAGGTGGAAGATCTAGAATAGAGGAAGCATTTGGGAGACAGTTGATTTGAAGCATTCGATTGAATTGGAGAGCGAGCCTCGGGTTTTTATGTAAATCTATATTTTCAAATTGTGTGTGTGTGTGAATACTTTTGTGTGAACAAACCCCTATTTTTCTTCGTGAAAAGATATGTTTTCTGAATATTTATTCATATCATAACACTGTGTAATTTATCTGTATGTTTTCATACTGTTGTGTAAATTTCTGCGTAATGGAATCTTATATAATATATATATATATGAGTGTATGTGTATTGTATTTAAAAAGAGACTCTCAGATAATAGATAAGATCGCTATGATTTTTATTACTGTGTAGTGTAATTTTACCATACTGGGCACTGTTCCTTATATTGAACTTTTCTCATAATTATTTATTATTGTGCCTTCACTGTAATTTGTATGAAATGTTGTAACAACGCTATAAAGATTTAGTTTTCTCTATATAGGAAGATTTGCTGTGAGATTTAATTTGATATATTTCTAGCTGCATTTAGAATGAAAGTCAGCAAAAGATGTATTTATTTTGTTTTTCACTGTTGTAAAGGACATAAAAGATCCATTATATAAACTTATTGATTATGAGATACATAAATGAAGATAAATGTTGTATTGAGAACTATTTTTGTCAAATTGGCATTATATCAAAGAAATGGCACGATAGTAGACAAATAGACACATTTTCATTACAAAACTAATAACCCTTTGTGTTTGGAAAACTATTTAACATGAAAATTGATATAAAACACAGGAAGATTGTAAACTTAGACAACATTCAAATGAATGAATGGAATGATGAAATTATAATTGTTTTACGAAATGGATGTTATTGATCATGGATAATGTAACTTAGAAAACTATTCATTGTGTGTATTTTGGGTAAAGTATGTACTTTCAGGATAGGATGTCGAATGTGGGCTCTCAGAGATGATAGTTTTACTTTTTCTAAAACTATCAATTTTGTTTTATTGCTTGGCCAAGTTTCCATACCATTGAAATAGATGGATTATTAAAAGCCTAGAATTTATGTTATATATGTCTGCCACATCCTACTTGTAAGAGTTTGTCATTCCAGGTTAGGATGCATACAGGCAACAAGCACACATCGAGAGATTCCCTCCTACTTGCACCATTCCAGGTTGCTAGGCTCCTTGTGCAGGGTTGGTGTTTTCTTCAAGTTAGGAAGAAACCTGGGGAAGCCCTATACTTCATGGTTGGGTGGAAAAAGTGCCTTAACCACACTCTTGGTCTCAGCTTGTGGAAAATCAGAGGATCAGGGCGGTCGAGTTCAAAGATTGATATGATATATGGATATGTATTTCATTGTACTCTTTTGTATGGCTAGTATAGCCAAGTTGTTCATGTAACTTTTACTCTCATTGATATATTGTTGTATTATCTCCACCTGTAACATTGAAATAGATGTTTTGTAACACCAGGTTGGTGTATGTAATGGCAATGTAACACTTCATAGTGTATAGATAATGTATACTTCATTCTATGGAATCATGCTAATTTATAATGTTATGGATATTTGGAAACTTTAAATGTATTATTTTCCATTTTTGGAATAAGCAGTTCTTTTTCATAATACTATGTTTAGTATTTATTTTTTTGCACCTTACAGTTTTGTCATCTCTATGTTATGCATTATTATCTCCGTCCTCCTTCTTAAATGTGCTCTCTTGTCTGTTCTGCTCCACATATGATCTCTCTCCTCCAAAAAATGTTCTACCTCTCTAAAATTTACCTCCTCTACCTCTCTGTCTTTGCTCATGCTTCTTGTTCAACTTTTCTTCAACTTTCAGGGAAAACTGATATGCTTCTTCCAATATTATCATCCTCACCAAACTCAATTCTTCTTGAATGTTCAATCTTAGTCCATTGATGTATATAACCACTTTTTCATTGCTTCCTTCACTATGTCCTGTCCTTATGATCATCTTATGAAATTATTTACTGTACTCCTTCACAGATTTCTCCTTTTGTCTCAGGTTCTGTAATCTTTTCAATAGTTCCAACTCATAGTTAGTAGGTATAAACTGATTCTTCAACTTTTTCACCATTTTATCCCACTTTGTAATCTTCTCTTTTCCTCTTCCATTTTTATCCAACTAAACTTCTTTCCACCATATAGCAGCATGTCCTTTAAACTTTATCTTCACAAATTTCACCTTCTTTGGATCTTCAATTTCTTCATACTCAAAGTATTCTTCTAGGTCATTTATCCAATCAATCGGCTCCTCAAGATTCAAATTACCAGTGTAATTCGGTACATCAACTCTAGGTATTTTCCCAATATTTGAAATAGCTCACAACATTTTGACTTGATCTGATTCTTCTTCTTCTCCTCCTAGGGTTTCACCATTTTGATCAGTGGATTGAAATTATTCATCATCATCACTTTCAACATTAGGTCGAGGTGTCAATCCTCTTCACCTATCTTCTTCAACAACATCCAATTGAAATCACATCATTTTCATCATTTCCATCATCTTATCCATTTTTCAGCCATAGTACCAATAGTAGGTATTCTCCTCGGTGGCATCTCTTCCTCGGATCAAGTGTAATTGCCTCAAATTCATCGATTGAGATACAAGGTAACAACTACCTCACAATCAGTGATCAGTTGACAACACAAGTAGTCTGCCTCAGAGTTGGTGATCTATTCATAGGAAGATCTTATGGAGCTCCTTCACCAATTTCACTCACTTCACTCCAAAAGGATTCAAACTTTGCTCTGATACCACTTGATGTAGTCACGGCTAGGAGGGTCCACAAAGTGAACAGTCTAGACCATGCAGCAAGAGTAAACATAATGAAAACAACTCAAAGATAGGATGCAAATGCAGATTTAGTCATTCAACATATCATAGAGTCAAAATACAAATAGGCCGGTAACATGCGATCTTACAATTAGGGCTCACAGGCCTGATTCCTCAGTTATAGTATATGCACAAGATATGACTTTGGAGCACCATACAAAAGAATTCAAAATATCAAACTATCTCTATGTTATTCACTACTTTCCTATGCATCTATTACTTGAATATATATCATCTCTGGAATACAAGATTCCTCCGCGTTGGCCAAGGATGATTACAAACTCTGATGAAAGAGATGTAACGTGTGTACACAGATAGGTCAGACCTAAATAGATGGGAATCCTTTGCAAGTGAATGGAATAGCATGCAGATCTCAAGGAAGGTTGGCCATGATCCAAAGTTCCTTGAATGATGTGTCGTTTAGCTCCATAAGTTGTGAAATGCTATGCAGGTCTTCTCTTTAGCTGATTATCTGAGACTATCAGGATGCTCTGCTCTAAGAAAATAGTTGATCTTCTAATAGCGATATCTTTTCAGTACCTGATCCAAATCATCTAAATTTTGGATATGATGTGCATGAAGGTGTATAGATGCTAAGTCCAGCTCTGCAAGGTCTGAAATTAAACTATGGTAGAATGCAAACTAGAATACTGAAATTGCTACTAACAGAACTGACTAAACTAAACTAGAAGATGAAAAGAAAACAAACTGAGATGCAATTTTTTTGTTGATGCAAGATTGCTCTTAAACAAGGGATGCTCCTGCATCATAGGGTATTCTTCATCACACGCTTCCACAATCACAGCCATAACTTGCGGAACATAACCATGTCTTTAACACATTCCAGAAACATCCATGAACAACTTGAGGTCACCTAGAAATCAACAAATTCATCCACAACGTTCATCTAAAGAAGGCTCATTGTCTGCTTATAACCAACACTGTCGAACTCTATTACATAATAACTTGCTTTTTGGAGCATCGCACCACAAGAATTTTAGATAGAAGGTAGATAAGGACCTTAAAGACCTAAATCTAGAACTACAAGACCTAAAACCACTTTGTGGAGAAATGTGGAGCAAAATACTTTCACCTAGACACCTCTGCATAAATAAGAAATACTATCAAATCATGTTCTCAAACTAGTGAACACAACTTTCACTTCACAGCAATCTAGAGCACCTAATTCTAGCTTTAGCATCTTACACCAACTCTCAACAACATATCCAAACTGTACACTCAGATCTCTAACATAGAAGAAATGCATAGCAAAGACTCAAGCAGTATACTGTAAGCCAGAGTACTCCTTCACCATACTGCTTTCAGTATTATTCAAATTTTCTCAAAAGCACTTGGAAACCCAACTACATAGGCATATTCTCAACACCTTTAGTATCTATACAAAGCATCCAAACCACATTTTAGTGAAGCAACTAAATCAAACAACACTAAATAACACTAACTTCATTAGAAGACACAGTTGACCTCAATGACAACACAACCATGTTGACATCCATGACAACATTGATTAGCACATACTTGCAACATTAGACCCAAAGACAAGATTTCTTAACACTTTCAACACTAAACCCTAGCAAAGGACTATCAAATTGATGCATGAAATAGGGCAAAAGTAGAAGCCAAGGAAAATTTATCAAAGTCCTATTAGGTAACGAGTAGTTATCCTTCTCAGATGCTTTGCTTAAATTTTAGAAATCAATGCAAAGTTGAATGTCTTCATTGTTTTGTTGAACTGGCACAAGATTTGTCAGCCAGGTCAAATGTCTTACTAGAAATATGATCCTGGTAGACAACAATTTCTTAATAGGGATATTTTTAGTGGCGAATCTTCACCAATTGGTGAATACTTCAAATCTGCCAATTCAAATTTAGTGAATATATTACAACCAACGAGAGGGTAAATCACCTGATTTTTACAAAAAAAAAATTTCTTGGTTAAATCACCTAAGAATTATTTTTTAAACCAACAAATTAAATTGTTTCACCAAGTAAATTATGCATAGGTGATTCACCAATAGTTTATAACATAACTATAAATCTTAATTAGATTCACCATTAATATTATATTCTTGTCATTACTTTTGGGATAATATCACCATTATTAATAAATTATCCTATACTTCTAGGGATAATTTCGCTTTGAATATGACTTTGATTTGTTATCGTTAATTGTCATTTTAATCAAATGGTTGTAGTTGAATTTCATGGCCCTCTTAGCATGTACCTTTTAAAAGGCTTGCTGGCCCAAAATTTGTTTTGGGTCCCTGCTTCAAAATTTAGAAAAAAAAACAAAAGAATATATGGGGAATTGTGTTAAACAGATATGCAAATTTTTAAAGGAAAGATTTGCATTATAATTAATTTTTTTAGTAACTATTTTTGAAGATTTGCCATTGGTTTTTTTTAGTGAGTATTCACTAGGATTCACCATGATTTTATAACTTTTTTTGATAATGTGAATAAATTTACTAGGAAAATTAATAAATTTAAAAAAAAAAAGGAAATATTCACTAGGAAAATTATAGCATTTAGCTAGGATTCACCATGATTTTATTGGTTTTTCTAGAGGGTTCCTTAAAGTTATCACTATTTCTTAACTTCTTGGAAAATTAACGGTTCAAGGAGAGCATTGATATGTCTTTGTTTCTATCTAAATAGCTTGACTCCTAGTTTTAAAGGGATAGTGTGTATGATAATGGACATATCATACATCTTTAAGTCCTCATAGCTCCATGTTATGACATGTTGATAGTCCTTATTTATTGAGTCGTGGCTCCCCTTTCTTTTAGTGTACATACCTTTCTATTCAACACATTCCATAGGTCTTCGTCATCACCCAAGTTGAAGATTTCATATGAACCTCCTTTGGTTCTTGGGAGATCCTTTTGTTTCACCATGTTATCTAGATCAAATAGTATTTCTAGTTCTATCATTCCTTTAGGAATGATGTTTCTCTTCTTCTTGACTATGTCCTCTTCATCCCAACTTGACTCTTGCATGTCATGTTCTTCAATAATTTGAGCTTCAGAGATACCAGAGTTAGTAATAAAATCCAAGATGTGTTTGTCATCTTCAAATACCAAGAAGTCTATGATATTATTAGGCACAAATGGAACAGATATTGAGTCTACTAAGCACTTCTTCAGTCCTGACAAAGCTAGGGGTTCAAGTGTACTAGCAGTAATGGCTAGTGCATCAGCTCGATGATTAAACTTTCTTGGGACATGCGTGATATTGAACTCATTGAAGCTTCCAATTAGGTCCCATACCCTATGTCTGTAACTAGATAACCTCTTATAATGACACATGTATAATTTTCTAACCTGTTTCACTACAAGTTCAAAATCTCTGAGGATTTTCAATATTTTTACCTTCTTCACTACCAACAATAACCCATGGACTAGCACTTCATATTCTTCCACATTGTTAGTGTAGTGGAATTGCAATATGTAGGCAACAAGAAAAGACTTACCTTATGGACCTATCAATTCTACTCCCACTCAAGTGCCTTTTTTGGACTTGGATCCATCAAACTTGAGAGTCTAGGCTTGATCTTTGACTTCCTTTTGTTTAGGGACCTTTAGGTCCCTTTGCAATACTCTCTTTTCGACAGGTCCTGAATGACCTTGCTTATCAACAATGATAGGTCTAGTATGACCTAATAAATTTTATTTTGTTGCAATTTGAACATCTTTTACCTCTTGACTATTTACTTTAATGTCCTATTGACCAGTAAGCTCATATTCATTTGGTACTTCTATCTTTGTAGCTAAATTTATGACTTGTTTACCTCTAGTACTATCATGATGTTTTTGAGATAATCAGTTCTATTTGTTCTCAATGATTGGGCAACACATTTCATAAGTGATCTCTAAATATACAACATTGTGAATTCGGCACCATCCATCTAGAAGTATGATTTCCAAAGGCATCCCCTATTATTTGCATTTCTAGAGTTCTCTTCAAATATGTTGTCCAAAACTATATATTTGATTTTCATCCTCATTAGATGATTCACAATCTGACTCTATCAGAATGTTTCTAACTGGAGAAACTTGACTATCCTTACTATCTGGCAATTAGCACATGAGGATTTCTTCTATATGAATGTCCAAATTTCTAAGGACATACACCCATGGTTCCAATTTAGTATACAACACCTTGTTGTTATGATTATACTATACGATTAGGTGTTTCATTCGAGGTTATGCTTCTATCTGAATCTAGTTGGGAATTCCTCTCCAGGGCAACCACATGTGAGAGAAATTGGTGGCCATGTAATTGTTTAACGTTTTGCATCAATCTCTACACAATAGCATCTTGTAAGTTTTAGGAATATCCACCACTTGTATGTCAATATAATATTGTACTATGGGATTATATGCTAACTGCATGTGGATGTATGTCAACTCTCCTATGACATTCACTTCAATCTTATCTAGTTGTGTGGCCTTCTTAGAGGACTTGGTTTGGGATAGTACTAAAGTTCTACAAATAACTAGTGGCATTACATTTGTTGACATACCAAAATCTACTAGACAGTTGTGTAAGTTATTCCTAAAAATCCTAAGGGTTGCCAAGAAAGGAGGAGACTCTATCTTTTCTATGTACAATGCTACTTGAGCATCAATAGTTTGCAAATGGCTTTTATCTCTTTGTTTAGGATAGGCATCCTTGGTTTGGACTTCTCTAACTAAATGACCTTCCTTGGGGAAAGATTCTTCTAAAGACTTAAGGAAAGCCTTCTTGATTCTAGGAGTTTTTAATAATTCAAACACAGGTAAGCTAATTTTAATTTTCTTGATTTCCTTAGCTAGATAATTCACTAACTTATCAAATTAGGTAGATCGGGCCTACTTACTTGTGTTATTGCTTGAAAAGAAGTGGTAGGTTGATAGGCTACCTGTGGTGGTTGAGGATTATTACTTGACTACACATCATGAGGAGTATTGAAATTATTGGGAGGAATTGACATTATTAGTAGTCCTTTTGGCCTATTACTATTTTTGTTTCTCCTAAGGTTGTAATTGTGTCCTTTCTAGAATTGTTGAAAAGCTTGAACTTCGTCTACTTCTTTATTGGTTTCATTTTCATCTTCAAATGGAAAGATGTATGTTTGTAGTACCAGAGTGGACTCTTCACATGATAATGTGTAGCTTTCGTATATCATATCTAGTTCATCCCTATTGGGGAACATGAAACTCTTGAGCATCATGGTTGATTCATATCCTAAAGGAAAGATTTCATTATCTTCATGAGCATTTGATTCTCATTTGGTGTTCTACACTTCTACTTGGAAGATGCTAGAAGCAATCCTAAATTGAGGATAGTTGAGTTCTGCATGTGCAATGGTGTTTTGTATCGTATGCCAATTGTTCAGATCAACTTCAGCTAAATTCACTCTAACTATTTTCTTTGATTCTGAAGGGCTAGGATTTTCCAAAGGTAATGGGACACTTCCATTATTTGGTCTGGTATTCAATGTCCTTAGTGGCCTAGGAGAATTATAGCTTCTATTTTATTGATTTTCACCATTATTTTGAGCATAGAATCTTTGATTTCTCAATTGAGTGACCTCAGTTGTCATTCGTTTTAGCTAAACTGTGATTTCTCTCCAATCTTCCTTTTCTTCTTGAACTTTAGCCACCAGAATTTCTTGTGGACGATGGAAGAAAGGATTTCTATTTGGACACACTTTAGTAATTGGAGGTCCTCGATGTAGCACCATAGAATGATTACTTGCTTGTTGCTAGTAAACAACATTCTATGGAGGTACTAGCAAATGATTTAGTAAAGGAGTATGATTAGCTAAAGCTCCATTGATTTGCCACATGTGATGATTCATTCTAGGATTTTTAATGTTTAGTAGAAGATCATATCCTACTTGTTGAATTTCTTTAGTCACCTTTACTACCTTGACATATGCACTAGACAGGTTCGTTACATGTGAATCTTTTCTTCTCACGAACATCATAGTCAAAGGATGTAATGTTGAGTAGTATACCAATAGCATAGTAGGTTCATTGATATTGTATGGAGTTGCTAAGCATAAATATGCCTTATGAAATTGATCATTGAAGGTAGTAATAAATTCTCCTACTTTTTTTACTTCAACAAATTGGTGATACATCGTTGACACATCAATCAAAATTCAGAACATAGCTAGAAAGTCTTCTTCTATTAATAACCAGCCGGTAATGGAATGTTGTGATGAATTGATGTACCAGTTGTATGATTCCTCACTAAGCATGTAGACAATCTACATACCACATCTTCATGCTGAATTCTTATTCTAAAGTAAGTTTCCTTGTATATTCTCATATGATCTTCATCATCTTGATGTAATTGATACTTTGGACATAATTTGTCCAGATTATTTATCATGTCATGATATGCTACAAATCTAATAGGTGATTCAACATTAAAAAATGCCATAGGGACATGTACAGGAGCACCTAGATTTAGATTTCTTGGTTGTGTTCCTACTAAACCAGCTTTGACTCATCGATTTCCTCTCGTATCAAGAAATTTGACCAGAGGATCACTGAACAAGGATCTTGATCTAGTTGGAATCTCTTGTCGGTTAATCAACTTGTAAACATCAAGTTATACTTGCAATGGACCTCCTCCTAGTACCATTACTGTTGACATGGATATTAATCACATCAAACATAGATATAGTTTTTATAGAAAAAATAATTATCTCTCTTGAAAGACCTCAAATTCACTTGGATTTTGCATTCCCAAGGCTTTGGTAGTCAGGTCTTGATGCATGTGTTTTCACTCGGCTTCATTGTATATTGTTGTTTTCTCAAGGGGCCTATGGTAGCATTTTGATATTAAAACATTAACAAATCTTCAAATGATCTACACTTATTTAGTTAAACTTTACAATTATCTCATCATATTTACTCAAATGGAAGATAACTTTGCAACTTTGATCGATTCTTCTAAAATTATGTGAAACATCTTCATGAAATTGATAAAATCACAAGTATTTCAGAAAATCATTCATGTATTTAGCATTATTCACCTTCATTTTTATGTATTTTGACATTTTGACAAAGAAATAGCAAAAGGTAAGGATAGAGAAAAAGGTTCTAAGAAAGTTAAATTTTTAGAGATCACACATGTATATCTTATCAAAATCATGAACTAAGACAAATCAATTTTTACTTCACCAAAATTCTTCATAGCTACATATAAATAATGCAAATATTCAAAGGAAATTGATAATAGAATGAATAAATTGAAATGTTGTAATGTCCCTTATAGGAACAATACTAATTTTACCCTAAATTATCAATTTCCAAGCTGTCAAAGATTTAGAATGTACGTTGACTTGACCTAATCCAATCAATTTAGATATCTTAGAGGACTCAACCATAGGAGAGTTGAGGAGCGTGACTTTGATGGGGTGTCTCAGATACCCTAGGGCCAAGAGCGGATATACCATCCCCCTTGGCCTCATGTGGCCCATGTCATTCATATGAGGTGGTCTACCTAGTGAGATATTCATTATCCCGTTATCCCCTCATCTTGTTGTTTTATTTCCCTTTCTCTATGATTGATTCCTTTGAATTTGTATGACTATGATAGGAGAATGAGATCACAAAAGGATGTCCAGGTATCCATCTCTTCTAAGCCCGAAGGCAGTACCCTTTGTACCCCCTTGACCCCAATGGGATTATTCAATCCCCCTAGAGGGGTGGCGTACTTAGAGAGTGCCCCATCACCGTACTCCCTCTTACACCACATTTCCTCCATCATAGTAACCATAACATTCATACAAGAATCCACATTGGTGCATAATAAACTAATCAAACTCATAGTTGCAAACAATCATATCAGTGATGCATAATGAATTATGAAGGTGATATATAAATGATAATGTGCATGAATTATTGATGATGATATGCATAAACTACTAATCAGATTTAGACAACATCCTATATAAACACTCTACCACAATTATATGAACTCACAATCCTCTTTTAGGTCTACTCTCAAATATACTCCTTGTTGTTATCTCTGTCAAGAAATATCAGAAATTGTAGTATTTTTTCCTATCATTCTTTTGTTATGATCAGTTATATATATAATTCCTTGACTACCTCTTATTTTTATTCTTAAATCCTCCTATCTTCTCTATACTCTGATTAATATTCATTCCTTTTGATTGTATTTTCTCTTCCATATTTCTGATTCCCAAAATGGATATTTCTTATATATATTGCAGTTTTCTAATATGTACTCCCTATCTTTCTATTTCCCAAAATTTATATCTTACATACCCTCTCAAAAGAAGGAAATTGATATACCTTTTCATAAAGTTACCACTTTTGACAAAACAATATGACTCTTCATTTGATTGCTACCCATGCTTCTCTTCATAACACATAAAAATGAAATTACACCCTCCTTCTATAAAGTGCACCTCTTGATATTAATCATACATCTTACTTCACTTTAATTGCTCCAATAAGGTAATTGAGGCACCCATGTTTGTTGTCTTAATATTAATATTTGTTCCCTCTACGATTAGTATGAATGGCTTTATATATTCGTTGCTCCTGATCAGTAGCCTCATTTATAAATATTACCCTTTTTTATATGGCTTGATCTTTATGATCACCACTGCCATAATAGTTATAATAATAATTAATTTGATTATATATTTATATTAATATATATATATATATTGTTATTAAGATGAAGCAAGCGGAGCAAAATTTTGCAGAGAGGTACGAATGGGAAGATGAAGAAGATGGTGAATGTGAGGAGCAGATACAATTGAAAGACTCGTGCCATGGGGATTTATAGATAATAGATTTGACACTGAAAGCAAAGGAGAATGTATAGATGTTGTATGATCTAGCAATCATTTGTAGGGTTATCAGCCCAAGATCCAGCAGGGATGAAATTAGCGCCTAGTTGGCAAAAAATTGGAAATTAATGGCCATTGTTAAATTCTTGCCAAAGGGATTTTTTGTAGCAATCTTTACAAGCCTAGAGGAGAGGGAGAAGGTTTTACATGGTGGTATGTGGAAGCTAAAAAACCACTCTTTGTATATGCAAAAGTGGGAGCCTAATTTTGATCCGGTCAAGCTTGATCCACACAACAAGCCAGTGTGGATCTGATTCTACAATCTACCTTTGGAATTGTGGGTAGATGAGGCTATTGAAAAAATCAGAAGATCCTTGGGAACCATATTTGATGTGGATATAGAGATCGTAGAAGGTGATTCCTACATATTTTTGAGAATCCAGATCGCAGTTGTTCAGCAAATTCCTAAGAAGATATTGTTGTGCTCGAATGGGAGCCATAGAGTGGTGGAAGTGGAAGTAGAGGAGGGGAAGATGTTTTGCTTGTGATACGGATCTCATGCACATAGGGAGAAGGAATGCACTATTAAACCTAACTTGAAAAGGTTTTGGCACTCAAAGAGAGATAAAGCTAAGGATCCTCAAAAGGTGGAAGAAGGGCGGTTCCACTATTCCTAACCTAGAGATCCCTAGCTTTGTGGAGACAATGAGGCTAGCCTCTCCTATAACCGCAGCGTTGGATTAGATGGAAAAGGAAGTGTAAAAATAGTCCCAAGATAATGAAAACAAAACAGTAACAGCAAAACAGAGAGAAAACAGGGAAACAGAGTTGAATAAACTTAGAAATATTTATTCATCTAACTTGCATTACATCCAAAATGCTTATCTGGAAGCTCTCTCTAAACACATATATATAGCTACAGAAGCTTTGAGGCCTGGAAGCTTCTGGCATTCTAGATGATTCTAAAATCCTAGAATGTTCTTTTCTAGAACTGCTGGAAGTTTCTCTTAGAAAGTTCTTTTCTAGAACAATTGGAAGCTTCTTCCTAGAATGTTCTTTGGAAGATTTCTAGAAACATTCTAGACAATCTTAATAATTCCTAACATCCCCCCTTAAGATTGGCTAGAATAATACAAATATAATACAAAAGGAGAGGGGAAATACAAAGGAGAGGGGAACATTATACTACTATCCCCCCTTAATGTTCACCTCTAACATACCAAGCATGCCTCTTAATTTTAAGAATTTGGCTTCAGTCATACTCTTAGTGAATATATTAGCTACTTGTTCTTCACTTGGACAAAATAGAAGATTGATAATAGATGCTTGAACAAGATCCTGAATGTAGTGAACATCGATCTCAATGTGCTTTGTTTTAGCATGAAAGACTGGATTGTTGGCAACCTATATGGTACTTTGATTGTCACAATACAGAGTGCTAGTTGAACTTTGTAGAAAACCAATCTCAAATAGAATATTTCAAATCCAAAATGCTTCCTTGCCTGCTTCTTTTGCTGCTCTATATTCTACTTCACATGAAGATAATGATGTAGCTGTGTGTTTCTTGCTACTCCATGGAATAGGGCCTGATCCAAGATTGAAAACATAACCACCAGTAGATTTTTGATCATCTATATCACCACCCCAATCTGAATCAGTAAATCCAACCAAAGAAATTGAAGACCTATAGCCATAGTAGATTCCAAAGTGTATGGTTCCATGGATGTATCGTAAAATTCTCTTAGCAGCTAGCCAATGACTTTGTTTAGGTGCCTGCATAAATCTAGATACAAGATTGACTGCAAAACAAATATCTGGTCTAGTATGAGTTAGATAAACCAAGCTACCAACAAGCTGCCTATATAAAGTGGCATCTACACTCTTGGAAGTACATTCTTTAGTAAGCTTGACTCTGGATTGAAACGGAGTAGATGCTGGCTTGCATTCAAGCATGTTAAACTTTGCTAAAAGGTCCAAAGCATATTTTGATTGTGAGATGAACAATCCATTATGTAATTGACAGACTTGTAAGCCAAGAAAATAGTTTAGTTCACCCAAATCACTCATATGAAATGTCCTCTTAAGATCTAATTTTAAATCATTAATTAACCCAATATTCGGTCCAGCAATGAGTAAATCATCTACATAAAGTGCAACAAGAAGAATATCATCTTGAACTTTCTTCACATAAAGATTGGGATCTGACTTACATCTCTTAAATCCATGAAGCTGAAAATACCTATCAATCTTCTCATTCCATGCTCGTGGCGCTTGTTTAAGACCATAAAGTGACTTCTTTAATCTGCAAACAAGATTAGGATGTTGCTGATCCACAAAACCTAGTGGTTGATCCATATATATTTCTTCATATAAATCTCCATTTAAGAATGCATTTTTGACATCCATTTGATGAATATGCCACCCAAGACCAATCTAGCTTTGAATTTTTCTATAGCACCATCTGATTTAAATTTAGTTTTGTAAACCCATTTGCAACCAATAACATTCTTACCTTTGGGCCGGGGCACAAGTTCCCAAGTTTTATTCTCTAACAATGCATCATATTCCTCTTTCATGGCTTGCTCCCATTCCTTCTTTCCTCTAGCTTGCTCATATGAGATTGGGTCATTTACTTGTAATACTTTGGCCATAAGAGCACTACCATTCCTTCCTTGGATCTTTGAGCCTTTTCTATATATTTCTTCAACACTCCTTGTCTTTTGTCTAGCTAAAATGACATCTTCTTCATCATCACTACCTGCAAAAAATGGCTGAGTACAAGCATTAGTAGTTTCATTTTCAATAGTATTATCATCATCAGTAGTGCTCACCTCATCCTCATCAATATTGGCTTCATTTCTTTCTAAAATATCTGAAAAATCAGAAACATTTGCTGTTGTAGAGTGAGAGGAAGTGGCTGTAAGTTGTGAAAGCTCATCAAATTTTACATCTCTACTAACAAAGACCTTTCTTGTTGTCAAATCATATAACCTGTAAGCCTTTGATTCTTCACTATAACCCACAAACAAACACTTATGACTCTTTGGTTCTAACTTTTTCCTCTTTTCATCAGGAACATGTGTCCAAGCAATGCATCCAAATACTTTAAAATACCCAATGTGGGGCTTTCTACCACTCCAAGCTTCTTCAGGGGTAATATTTGGGAGGGCTTTAGTTGGAATTCTATTCACAATATATGCAGCACAAGAAACAGCCAAACCCCAAAATTTGTTTTGCAAACTTTTAAAATGCAACATACAACGAACCATTTCTAAAAGAGTTTTATTCATTCGTTAAGCCACCCCATTTTGTTGAGGAGTATAAGGAACCGTTCTTTGTACCTTAATACCATAATTTTCACAAAATGACTCAAATGCATAGTTGTAATATTCACCCCCATTATCTATCCTTAAACACTTAATTCTTTTTCCACTTTGATTTTCAACTAATGCCTTAAACTTTTGAAAAACTTCAAATACTTCATTTTTCCTTTCAAGAAAATAAACCCATACTCTCCTGCTGTAATCATCAATAAAAGTCAGAAGGTACTTGGCACCTGAAAGTGAAGAATATCCTAGTTCACATAGATCACTATGAATGAGCTGCAATGGATGATTAGCTCTCCATGCTTTCCCTGAATCAAAAGGATCTCGATGATGTTTTCCTAACACACATCCTTCACACACACCTTCAAAAGCTGAAATTTTTGTCAATCCACTAACCATCTCCATTCTAACCATATCTTGTAATTTTCTATAATTTATATGTCCAAGTCTAGTATGCCAAAGTTTTGACATATAATCAGCCTAAGCAATAAAAGCATGAGAGAGTGTATATTTATCATCAACAAACCTGACAAATTTAAATAAACTCTCTTTATGATCAACTCTACCAATAGCAATTATATTGCTTGGGTCTTTTCTATCTCTAACAATAACTTAATCAGTGGTGACAACAAACTCATATCCAGCTTGAACAATTTTATATACTGAAATAAGATTCACCCCTAATCCTTCAACCAGCAAAACATTTTTCAAAGACCCATTCATTACATTAACAGTCCCCGTTCCTAAAACTGGAAGTCTCATTTTATTGCCAATAGTAATTTCTTGATCTGAATTCTTCCCTTCACAAAAATCAATAAACAAAGATCTATCCCCAGTCATGTGATATGATGCCCCTGAATCTAAAATCCATTCTTTATTAGAATCTAAAGCAAAGTATCCCCCTTAACACTACTTTCAGGTCTAGCAATTACCTCCTTATTTGATTTCTCTGGCCTTTTTAGAGAGATGGCTACGAAGCTATGCCTATCCTTCTTGCCATCCTTGAACCTTTCTTGCTTGGGCTTGTATTGCTACCTTTCGTTGTCCCTCTTCTTCAAACAAAATTTCTCCATGTGATTTTCACCTCCACAATACCTGCAAATAATTGATTTCCTTCCAACTTGCTTTTCTGCAGTCATTTCTAGAGAAATGGTTAGAACCATCATTTCAAAATTTATAATTTCCTTTCCAATTCTTCTTTCCATCATATCTAGAAAATTTACTCTTGGCTGCATATGCATGATTCTTCTTAATATGCCCTTCTTTAATAAGCTGAACCTGTTCATCTAAAACAGACTTACAAAATTGATCAAAAGTTTGCTGGGGGGCATTGGGAGTTAGTTGGAGAACCCTTTTCCTTGATTCCTTAAATACCTTGTATAGCTGGGGAAGCTTACTTTCAACCATTGCAATCAATTGAAAATCTTTTTTTGCATATTCAGCACCTATTTTCTTCAGCTGAGCATTTAAAAATGTAACTTCATTAAAGTAATCAGACATTTTTTCAAAATCAGAAGGATCTAAATTCACCAATCTTTCTTCTATGCTAAACATGCTAGCAATATCTGTATCTTTATAATCTTTTTCTAAACTCTCCCATAGCTCTATTGGATTATCAGTATCAACAAATCTTCTATTGAGATTGGGGCTTAAAGCTTTACCAATAATACCTCTAGCTTGTTCCAGCTTGCATTTCCATAGCTCCTTTTCTTTTTCACTTTGGGGTTCTCCAATTTCCTTGTTCACTATCCTCCATAGAGCCTTTTCTCTCAGAGCATTCTTGACTGCAATCTTCCAATCTGCAAAACCACTTCCATCAAATATTGGCAACACTTTATTTGTAGAGCCCATGTTAGCCAAAAAATTAGTCTTCAAACAAGTATCACTCTGCAAAAAAATATCACTTCTAACAATATATTAGCCCTGTAAACAAATCACTTCAGCATTATATTTCCAACTGAGCCTTTAACTGAATCTCTAACTGAACCTGGAAAAAAAAATCTAGCTGAACCAGGCTCTGATACCATGTAAAAATAGTCCCAAGATAATAAAAATAGAACAGCAACAGCAAAACAGAGAGAAAATAGGGCAAACAGAGTTGAATAAACTCAGAAATATGTATTCATCTAACTTGCATTACATCCAAAATGCTTATCCGGCAGCTCTCTCTAAACACATATATATAGCTACAGAAGCTTTGAGGCTTGGAAGCTTCTGGCATTCTAGATGATTCTAAAATCCTAGAATGTTCTTTTCTAGAACTACTGGAAGTTTCTCTTAGAAAGTTCTTTTCTAAAACAACTGGAAGCTTCTTCCTGGAATGTTCTTTGGAAGATTTCTAGAAACATTCTAGACAATCTTAATAATTCCTAACAAGCCAATCTAGGATCGAGTAAGAGAAGCACTAATTTGATAAAGGCAACATCTTTTTAGGACATGAACAAACCTATTGGCGCAAAGGATCCAGAGGTGGCAAAGTCAAGGTCTCCTTCTAAGGGTTGTCTGTTGCCTCCGAAGAGGGTGATGTCTTCAAATACTGGAGTGGTGGATTAGGGAACCCACACTGGATGTGATGGTATGGTTGAGGCCACTAATAATTTGTCTCCAAGATCTGATCCGGACTCTAATGCAAAAGCAAATAGTGGGACGACGGGGAAGGAAATTGTTGACGAGGTAACGTTGGCTCCTCTGATAAATCTTGAGCTAGAAGATTTGCATGATGCCCTGTCTAAGGATGACCTCTCAGAAGAGGATGAATTGGATCTTATTGACCCCAGACATATTAGGTAGTTGACAGAAAAGATTCTAAACAGAGCTAAGAAAGGGAAAGGAAGGAAATCTCTCAGGCAGAAAAGGGAAGAAGCTGAAGAAAAGGGTCTTCTAAGAGTCAAACTTTCTAATATCCAAGGGGGCAAAATTCTCTCTTGGAGAACAATGAAGATACTTACTTGGAATGTCAAGGGCTTGAACTCCCCTGACAAATGACGCTTGATCAAGCGTCATATCGATAAAATTATGGTGGACATTGTGTTGTTACAAGTAATGAAGATTAGTTCGGAAGAAGGTAAGAAGTTTATTGGCTATTGCAAGAAGTGGTCTAGACATTTTTTGGATGCTACTAGTTCCGCGGGAGGTTTGGGGATCCTTTGGTCTATGGACAAAGTGGACATCAAATTCATTGAGGGTTGATTGAATTGGCTTCTCTATGTGATACAAAGCAACCTTTCAAATGTAACTTTTCCTCTTTTTAATGTTTATGGGCCATCAAAAACTGAAGATAAAACTAAAGTTTGGATGAGTATCAAGGCATGGTATGACTCTTTGGGGGACAACAAGGTTATTTTGGGTGGAGACTTTAACATCATCCTTGATCTGAAGGATAAGAGTAGAGGAACTGGCAAGGAAACGAAGGCTATGAGAGACTTCAGAGAATTTGTTAGATTGATATCGGTAACGAATTGCATTCCCAAGACTGGCACCTACACGTGGACAAATCGACGGGCTGGTTTCACCAATATTGCTAAGCACCTGGATCAGTTCTTTGTCGGAGAGGGTTGGCTAGGTATTGAATACTATTTTGAGGCAAGTATCCTTCCATTATCGATATCAGATCATTTTCTGGTACTTCTAGATTTCAGCCTAAGTGAGAGACCCACGAAAGGCTATTTCAAATTTAAATCTACGTGGTGGCACAATCAAGATCTAATTAAGGAGTTTGAATGGTGGTGGAAGGAAGATTTACAGATTATAGGTATTGTGAGTTTTTGTTTTTGTGAAAAGCTTGGCAAATATCAAATGCAAATTAAAGCATTGGAACAAAGAAGTTTTTGGCAACATTTTTGCCAAAAATGAGCAGGTGGAGAATGATTTGGAAGCTTTGAATGATTATGTGATAAAGTTTAGTATGTCCTTGCAAGAATATCAAGTTGAGAAAGATCTCAAAGCTAGGCACATTGAATTATTAGCAAGTGAAGAAATTTTCTAGAGGGATAAAGTTCGCGAGACCTGGCTTCAAGTTGGTGATGCAAACACAAAATTCTTCCATAATTTAGTCAGGCTACGTAGAAGCAGGAACAAAATTAAATGCATTCAATGTCCGAATGGAAAAAATTGTTCACTATAGGGACAGCATTAAAGGTGAGGCTGTAAGATTTTTTGAAAACTTACTGGCAGGAGGTCATATGGATCTAGATGCAAGAAGTAAAGAAATCCTATCATGTATCCCAAGTTGCACTGGGGCTGTCGAAAATAGCATGCTAGTAGCTCCGTTCTCTTTGGAAGGGGTAAGGTTGGGAGTCTTTGGATTGCACCCTGACAAGGCTCCAGGCCCAGACGGCCTAACTACAAAATTTTTCTAGAAGTATTGGCACTTCTTCGAGAATGACACCTTGATGGTATTAGAAGACTTCCAAAAGAAACAGAAGTTTGTTAGAGATTTCAATAATATGGCCATTGCTCTAATACCCAAAAAAAAGTGAATGTCTGTCTTTCAATTATTTCCATCCAATTGCACTTTGTAACTTGATTTATAAAATCTTGGCGAAGATGCTAGCCAACAGATTGAAAAGAGTGATGAATCAGATAATCTCAAAAGAGCAAAATGGTTTCACTCCTAGTAGGGAGATAATTGATAGCATCATAACAACTGCCAAAACTATTCATTCCATCACATCTAAGAGACAGAAAAGCATGTTAATCAGGCTCGATGTGGGCAAGGCATATGATCATGTGTGATGGGACTTTTTGCTGGAGGTACTACACAGATTTGGGTTTTCATCTCAGTGGATAAATATGATAAGGTTTTGCATTTCTTCCCCTTACTACTCAATCTTAGTAAACGGTTCTATTTGTGGTTTCTTTAATGCAACTAATGGGCTCCGACAGGGGGACCCCTTATCCCCTTCTCTATTTGTGATTATGGCCGAGGCAATGGGATGACACTTTAAGGCATTGAGATCAACTAAAATCTAGAAGGGGATTGTTGTGGCAAATGGACTGTAATCGGTCACTCATTCTTAGTTTGTCGACAATACAATACTCTTTGGGGAAGTGACAGTTCAAGAGGCTGAAGTAATAAAAGGTGCACTAGATGAGTACACACTGGTTTCAGGTCAAACTCTTAACAAAGACAAATTGGAAATATACTTTTTCAACACTAAAGGTGTTACATGCAGGAGGATTGCAAATATCATGGGCTTTTCAATAGCATCCCTACCATCCAAACATTTAGGTGCCCCATTGTTTTAAGGTGCATGCAGGACCGATCAATGGAAGGAAACAATCACAAAATGTAGAGCCAAGGCTAGAGCTTGGAAGGGCAAATGGCTCTCACTCGCTGGGTGAATTCTTATGATTAAGTCAGTACTTGTTGTTGTGCCAGTATATGTGATGTCATGTTTTGGAATCACAAATAAGGTAATCAATGACATGGAAGGCTACATGAAAAGGTTCCTCTGGGAAGGATCAAAGGAAGAAAAACGGGTGCCATTAATCAACTAGAACACTACCTGCCTTGGGAAGGAGATGGGGGGTGCCAAGATTCGATGGATGGAGCCACATAACTATGCGTTGGGAGAAAAACTGTGCTGGAGCATTTACCATCATCCAGATCAGCAATGGTGTAAGATAGTGTGAAAGAAGTATCTAGATGGCGATGAGTCGGAGAGGATCCTAACGTTGGCAAATTTGACTAGTGGTTCAGTGGTTTGGAGGATCCTATGGAGTTGCAGGGACGTCGTTACTAACCACTTGTCATGGAAGATTGGGAATGTATGCAAGGCAAACTTCTAGTTTGACTCATGGAATGGGTACAATGCTCTTTCTGATTCATTCAGAGATAGGGTTTGGCTAGAGTGGGTAATCCTTAATAAAGGCAGATTGGCAGTTAACTACATTGGCACTTCCATGAATGGGACATGCTCAGTATCTGATTGGCTGTGTCAGGATAGTTTTGGAATCCCATAGGAGGACATGTCGAAGTTGACAAATTTATTGGAGAAAAGAAGAGTTTTAATCTCAAATATGGAAGATGAAATTATCTATTCTGCATACAAGTCTAGGGAATACTCTGTGCAACTTGGTTATGATGTGCAATGTTTATAGTGCACTAATGCAGCATGGCTGGAAAAGCTCTGCTGGAGGCATGGCCTTCTTCCCAAGGCTGACATATTTCTTTGGACTGCCCTTCATAAATGGATTCTTACTGGGGATCAACTTGGGTTAATTGGTATTCAGGGTCCATCTAGATGTCAGCTATGTTGCAAAGACAAGGAGATGGTGGATCATTTGCTTTTGAATTACTCCTTTGCCACAAAGTGTTGGGACTGGCTTCTACACTCGTTGGGAGGGATGACACCAAGACAAAATGATCTCTTGGCATTTTCTTGAAGTTGGCCATCAAATAGAAGGAACATAGTGTGGGTGGACGTGTGGGTGGTTGCACCTTTAATCATTAATGTTGGTTTGGCATATCTAGAAGGAAAGAAATCAAAGGGTGT
Organism: Cunninghamia lanceolata; assembly: GCA_027924645.1. Taxonomy (NCBI): domain Eukaryota; kingdom Viridiplantae; phylum Streptophyta; class Pinopsida; order Cupressales; family Cupressaceae; genus Cunninghamia; species Cunninghamia lanceolata. Next base: position 1,305,598 of record BSBN01000165.1, on the reverse strand, counting down.
TTAGGGATTCAAGCCTAACTATTGAAGTTGTAATTAAAAAGATTCAGGATGGCATTTGTGAGGTGGTAAGCTCAAATCAGGAAAGATCCAGGGGTACGTTGTGTTGGTGCCTACATAAACATCTAGGTTTCAAGTTTTCATTCGCAGGCACCTTTCATAAAATCAAAAAATTCTAAGCCCCTTAGCCTCATGCATGTATCCTTGTATATACATTGCTGCTTGCATGTACAGTTCAAATGTACAAGTGCAATTGTAAAGTGGCGGGCCCAAAATAATGATCAATCAGCCTCAAAAGATGCAAAGGACAGTTGTATGCATTTTGTATGCATATCGGGTTATACATTGCAGGCACATTCTAAAAAAGATTCCTTGCTTGTATGTAAAAGGGTTTGTATGTTCACGTTGTATTTTCGACATATAAAGCAAATGTGCAAGGGTCTTATACATTCACTACAGTAAAAGGGCCATCGGTGTAACTTGGGTTATCGGCCAAGCTATGGGATGTCTGGCCGATTGTGGTGGTCTGTCTGATGGCAGTTTGTTATCAGTGAGAAAGTATGCATCGGCAACCAAGCAAAATGTTTTCCCGATGGCCAATGCACATACAATGGAAACATACATTGCCAAGATGCAAGGCAAAATGTACATTGGTGGCAACATACAAACGAGATATGCATTGTCAATGTGCAAAGAAGAAAAACAAAGGGTCGGGCCCACCAGTTGCATACAAAGGTGATTGTATGTTTGCACATGCAATCAAATACACAAGGCCCAGACCTGAGAAATTATACATTCTGGTTGATACAGGTTTGAGATCCGCATTGTATATTTTGTTTTGTATATCTGCGTTGTATGTTTGCGATATACAAAACAATGATACGAAGAAAAGAATATACAATCCAGACACGAAGAAGATTATGTTTTGGCAGATTTCAAGTTGAAGTCTGCAGGTTGCATGTTATGTGTTATATATGCGATATACAATGAAAAGATAAAATGAGAAAGATACAACGCGGATTCCAAAGGATGTTCCAATCTAGCAGATAAAGTGTTGAAGTCTGCAGCTTGTATGTGTGTGTGCATTGTATATCGTAGATATACAAAGGAGGTAAAGTACAATGCCCGGACCTGATTCAAATTTCAATTTGTTCTATAATGGCTTGAAGTCCGCGTTGTACATTGCATTTGTAAAATGCAAAATACAAAGAATATGTGCATGGGGCAGGATACAAGCCGGGCATTATGGTGAGTTTGAATGTGTTTTATAATGTTTTGGGGTCCGCTTTGTATATGAAGCATTGTATCCTGCATATGCAAAAGGAAAAGATACATTGGCTCGTCAGCATAATGTTGCTTATCAGAGAATACTCCCAGGGTCATTCCGATGGCCGATGGATATGCAATTTCCTAGCAACGGAGAACAAATCAGAGGCTACCACATGTCCAAGTACTGTTGTATGTATATGCTTTTGCATATACAAGGATTTAAAAGGCAATTGAGGTGAAAAAGGCAAAACAAATGTTGTGATGGGAAAAGTCAAAGGGGATAAAGTGCCTACGTGGCATGATTCTATTGGTCAACAACTTTTCAGCTCAATTTGGGGCCACAGATCTTGGCAATAGTTGGAAAATCAACGGCTGTGTTCAAATGTTTGAAGGCGAGGGTTTTCCCATGCATCTACAATGGCATTCTTGGTGGGAAGAGCTCCAAAGCACGCAACTACTACATCCTGCAGGTAGATTGGGCATTAATGATTGAATTACAAAGAAGTATGGGTTTGATTGAACAGACAACCACCAAATTGAAGAAGAAAATCCCCAAACGGTGGCACATTTTCTAATCCCACCTACTCTCCCTTCTCTTTCTGCCTGGAGCATTCAATATTTTGAGCACCATTTAGATGGTGCATTATATTATGGCAGAATTTTGAAATGCCATGTAATTATTGCTGAGTACACAGTCTTGTTATAAAATGCAAATTGTGTTACTCATTTGAGGTTATTGAAAACTAGACAAATTTTGGTGTTGTAATAAGACACAATTCTGCTGGTGGCTCTATTTTGGTGCCTTGTGAGTTTATGAGTTGTATGTTGAATGTTTTATACATAGAATTCATCAGTTTCATGTTGATTTAAATGAGTAATGCTTCATTGCATGTATTTTGTTATTTGTCTCCAAGTTGAATGTGTTTTTCTTCTGAATCTAAATAGCTAAGGGGTGTTTGAGATTCTAGGATATGGGTTTGCTATGTTGAATGCTTGATCTTTTACTTCTGCTCAAGGAGTAGATTAAATGTTTTGGGTTAAGTGTTGGGAAGAATACATTGTGGTGAGGATGTTTGTAAGCAGAAATAACTGAATACTTAGTCTTGGGTAGTGTCTGTAAGGCAGACATTACAAAACCCCCTTGAAATATGATTATTGTTTTAAGTCTATGGTAAACATTCACATATATATATCTATTGACTCCGAGCCCTGGATAGGCACCAGTCTAGTCTTGTATTGAGGTTACAACCCAAAGTCTCAGTCTTGTATCCAAATACAAATACAAACTCAAACTTCAAATACAAACCTTTAGGACATTAGAGGTAGTTTTAGGACCAAGATCCTCTGACTCACAACTGAACATAGGCCCAAGGCTAGCCCCTTTGCACTTATTCCATAGTTTTGGTCTCCATAAGAGAGGATTTATCTACTTTGTATCAACATCCCAGTCAGTTCACAAGCATATTTCATGGATGTTGAATAGGGAATACCCCCCTTGGTTCTGCAAAGCCTAAAGAAGAAGAGGAGATATCTATAGAGTCTATCTCCTGTACTATTGGCCCCTAGCCCAGGAATCTTGTTGATCATTGATGGCTACCATGTAGGGATAACTAGGGAGCATCCAGTTGGGAAAAAACACCAACACGTTCACAAGTTAGGATGAATCACTTCAAAAATCATGGCCTACTCTCAGACCCCCTAATCTTGATCCGATAGTATCCAGAAAGTTGAGAGCAGATGCTAGATGGGTTCCCCCTACTGAGAGGAGCTACAAATTAAACTTTGATAGAGCATCCAAGGGGAACCTGGGTACAGTTGGGATTGGTTGCATCATAAAAAATTGGAAGGGAGAATGCCTCTGGGCATTGTCTGATAACATTGGCATTGCCACCAACAACGAAGCAGAAATGGAGGCTTTGGCCTAGGGTCTGAGCTTATGTTTGGCAAAAGGAATTAAGGATATTGAAATTGAAGGAGATTCTCAGATTTGTGTCAATGTAGTGAGCAAGAAGTCGATACAGAACTAGAAATTAAAAAGCTGGCTCCATAGGATTGGGCGGTGTCTAGAAAAATTAAACTCTTATTCGATCAGTCATAGCTATTGTGAAGCTAACTCTTCCACTAATTTTTTGGCCAATGTCGGTGCGTCTTGGTCTACTCCCTATTTAGAGGTCTTCTATGATGAACATTCTCTCTCATGCGGTCTTTGCGAGTTAATGGATAAGGATTTGATGGAGGCTCATTGAAGTGTGGTTTCCAGGGTCGTGATGTCTCTGCCACAAACAAATATCCTAGCAAAGAGCTTGCAGGCCCAGTGTTGAATGTGCTGGATTATGTTCTTAAGGAACCCATAGATGGGCAAGCTCTCGACATATGGAAATTGGATAAGAAAGGGGTGGAGAAAAAGAAAAACATTGAAGAATACATGAATATCTAAAGGACAATCCTGGTCTGCTCGATTAGAATACTGTTGCAAGGCTTGTTGTCATAGCTGAAGGAGTGGATTTCTAAACCACTGACTGCCTCAGCCCTTGATGTAATCTATTCATTTTCAATCAATACAAGGAGCTACCCCCATTCTGGTAGCGCTTACCACAAAAAACAATTATATATTGTTATAATAATATTTAATTTAATATTTATATTTATATTAATAATTCTATTTGTTATTTATATTTAATAATATATTTATTTATTTAAATAAATATATTATATATTATATTTTAATAATATCATTTAATATTATTTATTAAATAATAAATATTAATAATATTATATATCTCTATCATTCAAACTAAACATCACCTTTAACGAAAGCACTTCACCATTCTTTATCCTGATGTTTAAATCTTTAATTTAAACAATGTTTTAATACTAAGATATCACAAATGCACTCCCAGTAGGATGCAAAAATTTGATATTACATTACCATTAATCAATGTACAGTCATTTAGACATGACCAGCAGTCAGCCTCAAGTTCACAATTCTGAGCTAAAATATACAAATATTCACACTGAATGGAGGAGAAAACCATGAAGCAAGCAAGAAGCATAAGTTCTTCACTTCAAGATCTATATTTATCAACAATTTAATCCCCTCCCTAAAAATACATGACTCAGGCCCTTTTATAGAACAAGGATACCAAGAATCAGTTACACCATCAATGGTTCAGATTACATCAAAATAATCAATGAAACATATTCATAGCACAGGATTTGATAGTTAGCACTTTTGGAATATGTCAGTGGTATCTAGAAGATTTTGACAACTAGCACACACTTGTGGAAAGATTTTGGAGTCTCTAGTATGATGTGGCACTTGTTTCTAGATGTGGAATGTTCAGTTTGAACTACATCTGGATATCCCGATCCTCTTTTCTTGACAAAAGAATGTAACAATAACTCATCTAGACATCAAATCTATCTTGATGTACTACATACTCCATCCTGGCCTAGTCAAGTTAACCAAAGAATATGACATCCCAACTTGAACTATAACTGGATTGACTTCCACTTCATCTAGTCATTCAAAAGAATGCAAAACATGCAAAAGAATATGACATTCTATATCCATGGTTATACACTCTTCAACTATACATGTTCCTACCTCTCATGTTCTATAATCACCATATGCTATCAAAACATTGGCAATTTCTCTTTTATTATATAACTATGCCTTGGTCTTGATGAATTCCTGTATTTTAAGATTATTCTCTATCACCAACCTCCTATTTGATCTAGACTTTATAAACTACTTATATGATTTTACCTTCACGTTTTTGTCCATCATCTCATCTATGGTAGGATCTGTAAAGTGTTGTACAGGATCATCAAGTATCTTCTAAAAATTACACTTGAATTCTTCAAGAGCTTGATACACATCATATATAGCTTCTACTTTGACTAGAAGCCCAACTAGATCCTCTAAATTTTCAACTTCTTCTATGAGAAGTTCACAATCCTTCAAGTTGAGGTCATCCATCTTCTCTTCACATTCTCTGAGGAGGTCCCCCTCAAACATGAGCTCTCTAACCAAAAATGTAAGATATGTTAGGGTCTTATTAGTCAAAATCCCAATACGAATCAATATGTTGCTATATGTATCCTATATAGATCTCAACCTAATTAATTACATGTCATTTTGCTCCAATCTCTCCTTGCATTCTTCCTTTAAGGATGTGATCTTATCTTTTAATGGAGTTATGGCATGCCAATTGGATATTGCCATCTTTAAATATTTCTTCTTCCCCTCTTGTCAAGAATTTCCTAACCTAGTTCTCCATTACATTTGCTTCATGCTTCTTGATATCTAATCTAACAACCTACTCCTAAGTTACCAGAGTAAGACTAGATGGAACTTTAGGTAGCATCAGTCTAGGCATTACTAGTCCTTTGATGAAGTTTGGAATTGGAATATTTGTCCTTTTAGTTGTTTCTTCCTCTTCTTATCCTTTTCAACTTTGATAAACATCACTTCTACATTCCCCCGGAGCTTATCAATTTCCTGCTCCTAAGTGGCATGACCCAAATTGATGGTTGTTATCTGGTAATCCTACAAGTTTATTTCTCATTTATTCTTATCACCACTAGGAGTATCCAATTAGGCTATTCTAGCTCTTTTTCCATCTCTTCTTATGGAGGATATGATTCTTGCCTTTCATTTCTAAGTCAGAGCTTCCTCCTATAAAATACTCTTAAAATCTAAAGGAATCAATTGAATAGTTTGAGGTTGCACCTCTAAAGCTAACTAGCCAAGAATGCCCTAATGTGGTTGCTCATTTTGCTCACCTTGATGTGGACCATCTTGTTCTTGTTCTCCAACTTGATGTTACTCGTCTTCTTGGTCTAGTCCCTTATCGTATTCAAGATTCTGATCATGTACCTCGGTATCCACATCCTATTCCTTATGTTGATCAACTTGATGTTGATCCTCCATGTTCACATCTTATTCTAGATGCTCTTCCTTATGTTGGTCATTTTGGATGTGCTTCTTTATCCTGATCGTTTTCTTGATCTGAATCTTCATCATGTTGGTCCTATTACACATCTTCATCAATATGCTCATCATGTGCTTTAAGTACCTTCTCCTTTTCAACCTAATGTTGTGACACATCGGGTTGAGTATGGTCTTTTTGGAGCACTTATTATTTCTAAAAGGCATCTTCATTATCATCCAGATGTGGAACCTCTTGGTGGGTAGGAATGTTCGGTTGAGTGATATTTGGTTGTTCATCATTTCCTACATGTGGTTCTTTTGTATGTAAAATATTTGTTTGAGAATCATCTCGATTAGGAACTTCTAATTGTGAAGTATCCTGTTGAGAATCCATATTTGGTTGTGAAATATCCAGATGTTGAATATTTGGTTGCCTTTTTTTTTATTCATCAAGAACTTCTTTATTAACCACTTCAAAAAGAATGTTATCTTTTATTACCTCCACTACCCATTCAATGCGAACAATGGGAGCCTCTTGACTAATAAAAAGAATTTTGTCAAATTAGGTCATTTCAGTAATTACTGGGAATGCCATAGAAGAAGAAGTTATTGTATCAATTCCATTAGTAACTTCAACATCTAAAAGTTCTACTACTTCTATTAATGAGAATTGTGTAGTTGTAGTTGTTGTTTGGGCTCTTACCTTTTTAGTCATTTCTTGTTTTATTTTAATGAAGCCTTTGTCATGCCTTACACACATGCCCCATTTTACCAAATGGAGACCCCTTTTTATCTTTTTCTTTGGCTTGGTTTAAGTTTTAGCAGCTCTACTTGAGAGAAGATGATGTCTTGATCCCTTTTGCTTTCTACTTTTCTTTTGTTTTGCTTGGATGTTCTCCTTTAGGGCAGTATGGTAAAAGGTCATGCCTTGGTGCTTCAAAATTCAAGGTCTAAATATTTCTAATAAAAGGTCACCAAATGATAGAGAATGAAATTCTAAGTGAGTTTACCTTTTGGATCATATTGAAATTTGTTAAAATGGAGAAGTTATGCATAGTCAAAGTTTTGGTCAACGATCCTGTGGATATTCAGATTTACACTGAAGGTCTTTACATTTGCTAATATCCAGACAATTTATCCTGACTAGAAAAGCTTGAGAAAAATGCTAAGTAATGGTCATATCTTGATATCCAGACATGCACCCATCAAATTTTATGCCAATGCGCATTGAGGCCATCATATGCATTGGATATTCGTAGTATGGATATTCAGCTTTAAATGTCTAGACATTTCTTAATATCTGGATATTCACTCAATGTCATGACTTTACTTATATTTAGACCTTTTAACATGCACATCTTGATGACATCAGCCAGACATTCGAGGTAGGGATGTTCGCATTTGTTAATATCCAGACCTTCCCAGACATCCCAATGATGTCACTTTTCTTCATACTTAAGGATCATTTTAAAAAGGATGATATCATCAAGACATTTAAACTAAGAGATATTTCACAAACTCTAACATCTGGATATTCCCAAATATCCATATCCCTGTCTTTTGCGAACTAAAATTGCAGACCAATGAAACAACACCACATGACATGTGGTTGACTTGACTAAACATCATGATGACATCATATGGATATTACCCTGCATGCATATTAACTTTTCATAGTTATTGTGGCACCATTTTATGACTGTGCGGGAAGCCTTTTATACCTCTAGAGACCCAGTGAAATTCATTTCACACTCGCCACGTAAGCAAGATGATCCAATGATATTGAGACATGTGTCCACAAGGATATCCTAGCCTATTTAAATGGAATTCAAGCTCGATAGTGTATTTTCGTTCAGTGATGGTTGACTCAACCATCTTGCTAACATCACTCAGACATTTCACATATCCAAATATCCATATACATTTCGCATCCTAATGCCAATATCCTAACCTCACATGGAGACCTGATATTCATTGTCATAAGGATATTTTGAAACCAATATTCACATTTTAGATGTCTATATCCTGTGCCTCATTTCATACTTAATGTTCTATATAATTTCTTATAGGATTATCAAATGCAAATGAATAAAACATGTATGTTTATTGTAGGATATTGGAGCTAATCAAAGCTTGGGGAGGATAATATGCATATTGTGCGGAGGAAGAAAGAGACCATGTTCCTATTGTAAATGATGGATGAAGCACAAAGGAGCTTGTCAGAGCTGTCTTAGAAGGATAAACACATAGAGATGTTTTTGTTGAAGGTACAAGACAACTAAGAGGGGGGAGAATCAGTTGTATCAAAAATTTCAAACCCTCATAAACATAATCACATCCACATTTGTTTACTTAAACCCTTAAGATGTTATGAAGATTGAACATGAAAGTCAAATAATAGAAACTTAAACACATCAACACCATGCACAAGGGAACACCATATTTTTACATGGAAAACCCTAAAAGGGAAAAACCATGGTAAGGATTATCTCACAATATAAAGTAGTAGAAACATCAAATTATAAGAGGCTCATTGCCATACAAAGAATGCTCACTACAGGGGACTCACTGTCCAAGTGGACTCACTGCCCACTGAAAAAGAGAGAAGAAAGAAGAAGAGGTTTACTAATAAGATTGCATCTAACACATGCATGAGTTTAGTTCCAATGAAGCACAACAACCATCACCTTCACATCTATACCAAAAGATAGTAGACACCTTCTGCTCACTGCATCCAGTCGTCTAACTCATGAAATTTCTTACTGCCCTTTTTAACACCACATCACAAACTTCATCTCTGCCATCCATGCACATGCACACACAAACTCTTAACACTTATTTATGTCACCATCAACCTTGAAACAATCATCAAGGTCAGAAACACAATCTTTAATCCTTGAAATAGTCTCCAAGGTCAGTAAACATACAAAATTTGAATTAGAAATGGACCTAAACATTCCATGACACAAGGGAATGAAGACAAACCACTCTAAGCCTTAGCTCAAACCCAAATCTATCCAAGCACGCTACACAACACTCACATAATCATCAAATCAACTCCTTAATCAGTACAAACTTCTAGATTAGCCAAATTGTTTAAACATAAGGGATTCCTCATCACACCCTTCTACGATCACAACCATAACTTGTTGACCATGCCCATAGCTTTATTCTAGAAACATCTATGAACAACTTGAGGCTACCTAGAAATCAACAAATTCATCCTCAACAACTTTCACCTGAATAAGGCTCACTCTCTAGTCACAACCAACATTGCCAAACTCTGCTACATAATAACTTGATTTCTAGAGCATCATACCACAAACCTTTTGGATAGAAGGTAGATAAGGACCTTATAGGCTTAAATCTAGAACTGTAACACCTAAAATCACTCTACAAAGAAATGTAAAGAAAAATACTTTCTCCCAGACACCTCTACACAAATCAGAAACACTATCAAATCCTATTCTCAAAATGGTGAACATAACTTCTACTTCATAGTGATCCAGAGCACCAAATTCTATATTTAGCATCTTACACCACTTCTCAACAACATTTCCAAACTGTACACTCAAATCTCCAATACAGAAGGAATGCGGAACAAAAACTTGAGCAGTATACTGTAAGTCAGAAGACTCCTTCAACACACTTTTTTCAATATTATTCAAATTTTCTCAAAAGCACCTGGAAACCCAACTACATAGGCATATTCTCAACACTTTTAGGATCTATAAAAGACATCCAAACCACCTTTTAGCAAAGCAATTGAATCAAACAACACTAACTCTGCCAAAAGACATAGTTGACACCAATGACAACACAAACATGTTGACATCAATGACAACACCGATTAGCACATACTTGTAACAATCTCCCCCTTTGTCATTGATGGCAACATATGATGTGAAAAATCATCATGGAACAACTCTGCATTAATCTCACTCTCCCCCTTTATTTTACACATCTTGCTCTCTTCCTCTACCTTTGTTTTTCACATGAACTCTCTCCCCCTTTGACATCAATGGCAAAGGGTGACATACTTTTTCAAAACTCTCTTCTTCTAATTGTGATACTGCACATACTTGCACTATCCTCAACTATTCTATATGCTCCCCCTATTTGCAATAATCATTAACACCACTACCTACTCCCCTTGAGAGGTAGCCTCCATCATCAGTCTAGAAAAGAATGAATCTTGAATTACACCAGACTGATACATCTCCTTATGCATCTAGTTCAAAGAAGAAGGGGAAATAACCCCTAACTTCTCCCTGAGATACTTAAATGTATCCTTAGGAAGAGCCTTGGTGACTATATCAGCAACCTGATCCTTTGTAGGCACATACTCTAGCTTCACTTCATTTTTTGCAACCTTCTCTCTTAGAAAGTGATACCTAATTGAAATATGCTTTATCTTTGAATGCATCGCTGAATTCTTTAAAATGTTAATGGCACTGGTATTGTCAGAGAAAATAGGAATTGGATCATCATACTCAACTTTAATATCCTTCAAGGTTTGTCTCATCCATAAAACCTGTGTAGAATAGGATGATGTTGCAATGTACTTTGCCTCTGCAATAGATAAAGATACTAAATCTTGCTTCTTGCTTAGCCAAGATACAACTCTATCTCCAAGAAAAAATGCACCACCACTTGTACTTTTTCTATCATCTACACATTTGGCCCAATTTGCATCTATGTAGGCACTTAGGTTAAAGTCCTTGTTCTTAGGATACCAAAAACCATGATCCAAAGTGCCCTTCAAATACCTGAATATCCTCTTCACTGCCATGACGTGATTCTCTAGGATCTACTTGAAATCCTACCACAAGATAGACTACATGCATAATATCTGGTCTGGTAACAGTTAGGTATAGTAGTCCTCCAATCATTGATATATATTTTCTCTTTAGCCTTAGGGGATTCATCATTCTTACTCAGCTTACAACCAGTTGTCATGGGGGTACAAACTAGTTTAGATTCTTCCAATCCAAACTTCTCAAATAGTTCCTTGACATACTTTGATTGTGAAATGAAAATGCCCTTATCTATCTAATTGATTTGCAGCTAAAGGAAGAAGTTCATCTCTCCACACATAGACATCTCAAATTCTTTTTGCATTTCATTTGCAATGTCCTTAAACATACTTTCATTTCCACCAAAGATTATGTCATCCACATAGACCTCAACAATCAGGATTTGATCTTTGCTTACCTTGATGTACAAATTATTTTCTACAGACCTTTTACTGAATCCTTTCTACAACAAATACATGTCTAACATTGCATACCAAGCTCTGGGAGCTTGCTTCAGCCCATACAATGCCTTCTTCAATCTACATACCATATCTGGTTTGTCTGACGACTGAAATCCATCTGGTTGTTCTATGTAGACTTCTTCTTGTAACTCACCATTCATAAAAGCAAACTTCACATCCATTTGATATACCTTGAAATCCTTATGTGCTACAAAAGCTAGAAATAGCCTAATAGCCTCCATTCTTACTAATGAAGCAAAGGTTTCCTCATAGTCTACTCCTTCCACTTGTGAGTACCCCTTACACACAAGTCTTGCCTTGTTTCTTACCACTTCTCCATTCTCATTCAACTTGTTCCTGTATACCCACTTAGTTTCAATCACATTCTTATTTTCTAGTCTTGGGACAAGTTCCCAAGTGATTTTTCTCAATCTGTATTAGTTCTTCTTCCATAGCTTTGATCCCATGTTCATCCTTGCATGCCTCAACTACTATTTTAGGTTCAACTTTGGAAAGTAAGCATAAATTTACCTAATCTTCAGTAGCTCTGCTTCTTGTCAGTACACCTTTTCTCTTATCACCAATGATCTGATCTTCTATGTGATGCCTCTACACATATTTGGGAGTTTTAGGATCTTTTTCTGGAGCTTCTTGTTCTTCAACTTATACTTCTATTTCTAGAGTTTCTTGAGCTTCAACCTACATTTCCTTCTCTTTGATCTTTTCTTCCTCTTCACAAGAAGACTCATCTAATTCATATCCATTAATCTCTAAAAAAATTTGTATATCTTTGTCAACCTTAACATTAGAACTTTCAACAATCTTTCTTAGCCTCTTATTATAGCACTGGTAAGCTTTGCTTTTGTTAGAGTATCCAAGGAAAATACCTTCATCACTTCTTGCATCAAACTTTCTTATTTCTTCATCCATTCTGATATAACATTTGCTTCCAAAAACTTTGAAATATTTAACATTGGGAATCCTTCCATACCATAGCTCATAGGGATTCTTTGTATTATTTGTTTTCACTTGTACTTTGTTTTGTATGTAGACAGAAGTATGAATTGCTTCTCTCCAATAGACTTCCAATAGGTTTTCTTCATTTATCATTGTTCTTGAAGCTTCTTGAACAGTCTTATTCTTTCTTTCAACCAATCCATTCTGTTGGGGAGTTCTGGGAGTAGCAGATAGATGCCTCTTTATCCCATGATCCTCACAAAACATGTTAAAGTCATTAGAAGTAAACACTCCACCTCTGTCAGACCTCAAACATTTGATTTTCATATCCAATTCATTTTCAACCATTACTTTAAAAGTTTTAAACTTATCTAGTGCTTCTAATTTTTCCTTTAGAAAAATGACCCACGTCATTCTAGAGCAATCATCAATAAATAGCATGAAATACCTGCCACCTTGAAAACTCCTTACTCTAGTGAGACCACACAGGTGTGTATGCACCAACTCCAACAATCCAGTAGATGACCGATCCTTTCTTTTGAAGCTTCTTCTAGTTTACTTTCCAAACTAGCATTCCCTGCAAACAACAGTAATAGGCATCATTAACTTTGGCAGATCTCTCATAGCTTGAACTAAAATTATCCTTACCAAGCTATCAAAATTGATGTGACATAATATCCTATGCCATAACCGACTCACTGATCTGAGATGTATGACAATAACTAACACCACCTTTGAGATGATAAACATTTCCACCTGTCTTCTTTCCAGCAACAATTACTATTCTAGAGCCTTTTTTGATCTTGCAGCCATCATTTTGAAATATAAGATTGTACCCTTTTCTACACATCTGTCCAACACTCATGAGATTATGTTTTAAACATTTGACATAAAGAACATCATCAGTGTTATGCTTTCCATCAAAACTGATTGAACCTTTTCCACAAATTTTAGCAGCTTCATCACCACCAAACCTAACTAATCCACCATCAAATTTTTCAAGTTTAATAAACTTACTCTTATTACCTGTCATATGATTTGAGCATCCACTGTCAATGACCTAGTCATCATTTTCACTCTTAACATGAAAAGAAGATATTATAGTGCCTTTAGGGTTAGCACATGCTTCTAGACTCCTTTCATTCACACATCTTCCAGAGTTAGCAGAACTAGTTTCATCTCTTATGGCAAAAAATAAGCATTCATCATCAATATCATCTTCAAAACGTGATTCATCATCAGAAATGCTTGCATAGAAGTTTTTCTTGACCAACCTTCCTCTATTTTCCTTATTCTTAATTCTCATAGCTCTATCTAGACATCTTGAAGCATAGTGACCTATTTTCCCACAACTGAAACATTTAAAAGGTAACTTACCAGTACCTTTTTTCATTATTCTCACAAAGTTAGCTTCTACTTCATCAAAGTCTTTTGGATCTGATTCAACAATCTTCCCTATTTTACCATCTTTAAAGGTAGCCTCATCTTTTGCAGTTCCACTACTTGTACCAAACTCTCTTATTTCAAAAATAGTTAGAGTGCTAAGCAACTATTCTTTGGTAAACTGATTCAAATTTTATAATTCTTCAATAGTTGAAACCTTATGACTGTAAGCTTTAGGAAGAGTTCTAAGTACCTTCAATATCACTTCTTGATCATCTATCTTCCCACCAAGTCCTTTTATGCCATTGACAACTTCTTCCATCTTTTGCAAGTAGCTTGTAATGTTTTCATCTTCAGACATTCGCATGGTCTCATAAGTGAGCTTCAAATTCTATAATTTAGCCTTTTTAACCTTCTCATCTCCTTCATAAACACTTTCCAACCTTTTCCAAATCTCATTAGCAGATTTCAAATCCACAACTTTCACCAATTTAGAATAAGAGAGCATGTTTTTCCTTACCATCTATTTCTACAACTTTGATTTCATCTTCAATATTTATACCTTTCTCAGGTATAGTGTAATTAGACTTGATGCATGTCCAAACCTCATAACCAAGAGAAATAGAAAGGCTTCCATCCTTACCTTCCAGAGTGCATAGTATGATCCATCAAACAAGGGAATATCCTTCTTGTGTGCCATCCTGAATATACCTCAAGCTATTAGAATTTCTTCAAAGGAACCTTGCTCTAATACCAATTGTTGAAGGCACAAGACAACTGAGAGGTGAAACAGTTGTATCAAAAATTTCAAACCCTCATAAACATAATCACATCCACATTTGTTTACTTAAACCCTTAATCTATTATGAAGATTGAACATAAAAGTCAAATAATAGAAACTTAAACACATCAACATCATGCACAAGAGAACACCAGATTTTTACGTGGAAAACCTTAAAAGGGAAAAACCATGGTGAGGATTAGCTCATAATATAAAGTAGTAGCAACACCAAATTACAAGAGGCTCACCACCATACAAATAATGCTCACTACAGGGGACTCATTGTCCAAGTGGACTCACTGTCCATTGAAAAAGAGAGAAGAAAGAAGAAGAGGTTTACTGATAAGATTGCATCTAACACATGCATGAGTTTAGTTCCAATGAAGCACAACAACCATCACATTCACATCTATACCAAAAGATAGTAGACACCTTCTGCTCACTGCATCCAGTCGTCTAACTCATGAAAGCTCTTACTGCCCTTTTTAACACCTTCACATCACAAACTTCATCTGTGCCACCTGTACACACACATGAACACTTAACATTTATTTATATCACCATCAACCTTGAAATAATCGTCAAGGTTGGCAACACAATCTTCAATGCTTAAAATAGTCTCCAAGGTCGATAAACATACAAAATTTGAATTAGGTCTAGACCTAAACATTCCATGACACAAGGGAATGAAGGTAAACCACTCTAAGCCTTAATTTAGACCCAAATCTATCCAAGCACGCTACACAACACTCACATAATCATCAAATCAACTTCTCTCAATTCAGCTTTTGTTAGGCAAGTATGCCCTAGTTTCCTTTGCTCTCCACACTTATAGAAATCCTTCTCCAATCTTAATGTCATGTCAATGACATCTTCTAGGTTTGTGGGTTTGAAAGCACTTACTAGGTTTCGTAGAGATTCATCCAAACCTTCAATGAATAGGTATGTGAGTCAGTCTTCCTCGACTCCAGAAACTCTTATAGATATTTTCTCAAATTTGTTAATGTACTCCTCCACCTTCCCACATTGTTTCAAATGTGTTAATTCTTTAAAGTCTTCTTGTGGGTGCATTCTATCAAATCTTTTGATGAACTTTCGGGAGAAGTCCTCATAGGATGTTATGTTTTGATGGCCTTGGGTATGTTTTCCATGGTGCCACCATTCATACGCTAAACCTTCCAAGTGTAGGATAGCGAATTGTAAGGCATCCTTCTCAGTCATCGGGCTTAGATAGAAGTAATCATTTAATTTTTATAGCCATGTGTGGGTGGAGATCTTGTTGGAGCCATCAAAGTTAGGTAGGTAGACCTTGTTTGCTTTATGCTTCAGATCTTTATTCATGGGTCTTCTTTCCCTCTTGGTTGTTTCATTTCTCTTTGAATTGCTATAGTCATTGAATGACACTACTCTTCTTACTTTAGGTTCCAAGCTTGCATAGGCTTGCACAATATCATCCATACTCATTGGATTTGGAGTAGACTCTTCTATTCTTGATGTTTCCTCTTCAGGAAGAAAGGATGGCATGGGAACCCTTGGGATTGATGAAGTATTGCTATTTTTGAAGTGGTTGGAGCCCACTTCCTTCCCATTCATTGAATGAGTCTTGAGATGGTCCATGGTGTTTCCCACCTTTTGGAGTGCTTCAAGAAGTATTTGTGTTGTCTTTTCTCCTTGCTCCATCATAGCTTTAAACCATTTCTCATTTTGGTCCATCATTGCTTTAGTGGTCATCTCCATGAAGGCCCTCTGTCTTGTGCCTCCATGTTGTTGTTGCAGTTTTGGTTTCTTCTAGAGTAGGCTTGCATTAATTTGTGTCACAAGATGACAAGATAACTGCTCTGATACCACTTGTAATGTCCCCTTTTAGGAAGTTCAAAATTTCTTAACCTTGCACACAATTTAACTTCTTGAAGAGAACATTAGTAACCAATAAATCCTTATAACATCATAATATTGCAATTAGGGTTAGTAATCACATAATCATAATCAATATTAAAGTTCATTAACATATATGCATTTCACATTTTCTCATTTCTATCATATAGAGATTCCATGATATACCTCGAGAGAGTCATCCATGAGCCTGATCATTAATCTTCTCTACTTCACTCACCCCATATGAGATGGGTATGTTAGGGTGCTGGTATAACAAGACCCACTACCATAGGCCCAAGGGTTTCATTGCTACACCCAGTAATTCTTCACCACTTGGCTCAAAGGGCTTCACGCTATGCACACGGCAATACTTCAACTCTTGGCTCAAGGGGCTTCACACTATACACCCTATGATACTTCACCCACTTGAGAGTCACCTAGGTGCTAGATCCTAACCACCCTTCCCTAACTCAACCCCATACTCGTAGGGTGGTAGATAGATTAATGGTGAGACTACTTGCTCTCATCCCATGTATATGATTAGAATTATGAATCATACCTTATAGGGACTTATCCTTACCATCTCATGATGACATGGATCAGGAGATAGTACTTTGATCACATTGTTCCTTTATGGGAACTCTTCATTGTACCATCTCATGGATTTCCATATTACCTTGGCATTATACATTATTCTTTAGAGGAATCAGACCTTGTCCCTCCTCGATTATAAACATTCTCATTCCCTTATGTTATAAACATTATCATTCCATTATGTTATAAACATTCTTATGCTATTATGATTATAAGCATTCTGAGGCTACTATGATTATAAACATTCTCATGCTATCATGATTAACTTAGATAGATTATTCATAGACTAAAGATTATGAGACACATTACTTATGATAAGGAACATACCTTGGTATAGTCAATTCCTTAGATCTGTTATATATGTATGTATAAGTCTGCTCTTATGAGTGCTTGTTGATATATATTGCCTCTTGCTGATCTTGAATTGTATCAATGATCGCTGGTGGAAGATACAATCTATTGTATGATCGTTGGATATAAGATGAATTGGTTGATTGATGATTGGAGTCCCTCCCTCTCAATCCTTTAATATCTTTTGGTGTTGCTAAGAGTCACCACATTTTATAGAGATGTCGCCACTGGGAATGAATACTTAATTTATTAGATGGTGCCCATTGGTTAGCGATCATCCTTGTCTTATTTATATTGTCTTTAATTATTGTTTGTTTACTTTTAGTTATAGTCGATACCACCTTCATATGCGCCACCTTGTCTTTAGTCCACGTAGGATCCAATGTTGCAGTTTGGTCGATGACTCATATTTTGTATTACTTTTACTTTATTGGATCATGTATTTTCTCATTGTTATTTATCACTATGCACCGGCTCATTGGGATGTTATCATCACCTATGTGTATTTGACCCTCGATGACTTATCTCTTTTGCTGCTCTTTCTCATCGATTTAGACAGATTGATTCATTCATACCCTGATTCATACAAGACTTTGGATGAGATTAATAACATTTGCTGCCTTAGTGAATTATTCTCCATGTAATTCGATGAGGTGACTCCATTGATTGAGCTTAATGTTTGCATTGTGTTGAAGTCTAATTGGTTGATGAAATTAGCCTCATCATTCCAATCTTTAATTGGAATTAACATAGTCGATCTGATGCGGGATATGTCAGGCCTCCCCTCTTGAGATTGCTTGCCCTCAAGCAATTTGCATGTTTGGGTGATTCATGACTTCTACTCCTTCCCATGTAGCATCATCTATCGGTAATCCCTTCCACTTGATGAGATATTCCATGATAGTTCTATTTCTTAATTTTCTTTCTCTCTTGCTTAATACCTCTTGAGGTTCTAGGATCAATTTTTCCTTCATCATCGAGTGGAGGTAGTTCTTCACATGGAGTGATTGTTTGACCAAGCACTTTCTTAATCTAGGAGACATGGAATACATTATGGATCTTGCTATTCATAGGTAATTCTAGTTCATATGCTACTTCCCCAACTTTCCTTAGTAACTTATAAGGTCCATAGAACTAGGGTTTGAGCTTCTCGGCACCACTAGTTTTGATGGAAGATTGTTTGTAAGACTGCAATCTTAGGAACACCATGTCTCCAACTTCAAATGTCTTCTCTACATAGTTCCGATTAGCATATATCATTTGCTAGTCTTGGGCATGGTGCAGGTTGTCTTTGAGAGCTTTCATGATGTCCTCATTTTGTTGGATGAAATCCTTGGCCTTGGGTACTTAGCTTTCTTGAAGGATCAAACTCCCAAAGGAAACTGCCTCATAACTATATAGTGCTTTGAATGGACTCATTTGAATTGACATATGGTGAGTTGTGTTGTAACAATACTCTCCAAGATGCAACCATTTTATCCATGCCTTTTGTTGTCCCGTCACATAATTCCTTAGATAACCTTCGACCCACTTATTCACGATCTCAGTTTGCCCATCAGTTTGAGGGTGATAAATCATGTTGGGTGTAAGCTTTGTGCTTGCCAAGCGAAATAGTTCTTGCCAAAATAGACTCAAGAATTGGCTATCTCAGTCACTGACTATGTTTTTTGGCAATCCATGCAATCTGAAAACTTCCTTGAAGAATACTTATAACACTTGTGGGGTTTTGTAGTCAGAAGAGATGGCCATGAAGTGAGGATAGTTAGTGATCCTATCAACCACAACATATATGCAATCCCTTCCTTGAACTTTAGGAAGGCCGGTGATAAAGTCCATTGAAATACTACTCCACTTTTGCTTAGGTATAGGTAATGATTGTAGTAATCTCGCCGAATGTGAATGCTCTATCTTGTTCTTTTGACATATGATGCATTCTTGAACATGCTTAAGTATATCATTCTTAAGACCCTTCCAAGTAAACTTCTCTCTAACTAGTTTGTATGTCTTAAAATATCCTTGGTACCTGGACAAAGGATTATCATGAAACTCTTTGATGATTTTCTCCTTCAATTTGGACCCGAATGCAACATACACTCTATTATTGTAGAAGATGATTTCATTCCTTACTCTAAATTCCTCATTTGGTATATTTTATTCAAGTATTTTAGTGGTGAGAGGATCTTTAGCATATTCATCTATAAGAGTGCTTCTCCAATTGGGTGAAATACTTGATATGGTGCATAAGGATGGCCTTCTAGATAATGCATCAGCAACCCCATTATTTTTCCCTTTGACATAGGCAATGTCAAAATTGTAATCTTGCAATCCGCTCACCCATTTCTGTTGATGGTCATTCAAGTCCCTTTGTTTTAAGAAGAATTAGAGACTATTGTGATCCGTTTTAACCACGAACTTCCCACAAACCAAATATTGCCTAAACTTAGCCAGTGCATGCATAATAGCCAACATCTCCTTATCATAGGTAGAATATAATTTCTCAGTAGGAGATAGCTTGTGACTCTCAAAAGTAATAGGATGCTTGTTTTGCATTAGAACAGCTCTGATGCCTTCACCTGATGCATCACATTCCAGTTCGAAGGGGAGTGAAAAGTCAGGAATGGCAAGTACTGGACAAGTGTTCATTACCTCTTTCAAATTTTCAAAGGCCCTTTGTATTTCCTCATCCCATAGGAAAGATCCTTTCTTGGTCAAATTGGTGAGTGGAGTTGCAATTTTGGAAAACTTCTTGATGAATCTTCGATAATAGCTACACAAACCCAAGAATCCCTTGAGATGAGTTAACGTTCTTGGTCTTGGCCACTCCTTAATATCTTTGATCTTTTCCTTGTCTACTTGGACTTCTTGTGTACTTATCTTATGCCCCAGGTAGAGAATTTCTTCCATTCCAAACTCACACTTGGATGCCTTTGCATATAAGGATTCTTACTCAAGAATGGACAAGACTTCATCAATGTGTTCGAGGTGATCTTCGCATGTCTTACTATAGATCAAGATATTATCAAAGAATATCAACAAGAACTTCCTTAGTTGTTTTCAAAAGGTGTGGTTCATGCATGACTAAAATGTGGTTGGAGCATTTGTCAATCCAAATGGCAAAACTAGGAATTCAAAATGACCATAGTGACATCTAAATGTAGTCTTCAGAATGTCTTCTTCCCTCATTCTAATTTGATGGTATCCCAATCTTATATCAATCTTCAAAAAGTACTTTTCTCCATGCAACTCATCAATTAATTCATCCACTCTCGGTATAGGATACTGATTCTTGATGGTTTGTTTGTTTAAAGCTCTATAGTCCACGCACATTCACATGGTACCATCTTTTTTCTTCACTAATACCATGGAGGATGTAAATGGGCTGAAACTTGGTTGTATTTGACTTATCTCCAAAAGTTCATTGATTATTTTCTCTATTTCTTCCTTAAATTTTTGGGGATGTCTATATGGAGTGGTGATGATGAGTTTTGCATCCTTCTCCATTTCAATAATGTGCTCAAAACCTCATTTTGGGGGAAGACCGGGTGGTATTTCATCAAACACCTTTTTATGTTTCTTGAGGATTGGCTTGATGTCTATGTGTATGGATTTTCCTAATGGGGTTGATTTGTCTAGGATCAAACATTGGGCCGCCCATTCGACTTGGTTGTGTCGAAAGGTTCTTTCCATTCTTTTAGAAGAGATCACCCTAGGTGATCCATCAGACAAGCCATGTAAGGTAATTTTCTTTCCTTGTTGCTCAAAGTTAAGTTCTAATTTAGGAAAGTCTAAGGTGAGACAACATAATGAATGTAGCCATGGTACCCCTAAGATTACATCTGTGTCACCCATATTAACAACATAGAAGTCATCTTTAATGGGATGTTTTCCTAGAGTTAGATTCAATTGGGGTAACATTTTAGAGAATTTAGTCATAGACCCATCGATTAGGAATACCTTAAAGTCGTCAAAGTCTTGGGTGTCAAGTTTGATTTGCTTGGCCAATGCTTCATCTACAAAGTTGTGGGTGGCTCCACTGTCTACTATGGCTGTTACCTTTTTACCTTTAAGGGTGAACCTAAGTCTAAAGGGATGGTGCTTTAATATTTTGGAGATAGCCGCTATAGACCCTTGCTCTTGAGTGTCATATTTTATTCTTTTAGTTGGGTTTTCTTCTATCTCTCCATCAAATAAGGCTTCTATATTGCAGACTTGTCCACATTTGTTCCCCGGCCCCCATTTCTATTTACATTTAAAGCATAAGTTCCTTTCTCTCAATTCAGCTTTTGTTAGGCAAGTATGCCCTAGTTTCTATTTCTCTCCACACTTATAGCATGGGTTTTTATCCTTTGCCTCATTCTTACGGTGGAATGGTTTTTGGAATTTACTCTTTTTGGAAAATGGCTTTGTGTAGGAGTTTAGTTTTATATCCTTCTCCAATCTTAATGTTGTGTCAATGGCATCTTCTAGGTTTGTGGGTTTGAAAGCACTTACTAGGTTTTGTAGAGATTCATCCAAACCTTCAATGAATAGGTATGTGAGTCGGTCATCCTTGACTTTGGAAACTCTTGTAGATATTTTCTCAAATTCGTTAATGTACTCCTCCACTATCACATTGTTTCAAATGTGTTAATTCTTTAAAGTCTTCTTGTGGGTGCCTTCTATCAAATCTTTTGATGAACTTTTGGGAGAAGTCCTCATAGGATGTTATGGCCTTGGGTATGTTTTCCATGGTGCCACCATTCATACGCTAAACCTTCCAAGTGTAGGATAGCAAATTGTAAGGCATCCTTCTCGGTCATCGGGCTTAGATAGAAGTAATCATTTAA
Organism: Cunninghamia lanceolata; assembly: GCA_027924645.1. Classification (NCBI taxonomy): domain Eukaryota; kingdom Viridiplantae; phylum Streptophyta; class Pinopsida; order Cupressales; family Cupressaceae; genus Cunninghamia; species Cunninghamia lanceolata. The sequence continues at coordinate 1,283,372 of BSBN01000165.1, read as the reverse complement.
TTTTTGTAGCCATGCGTGGGCAGAGATCTTGTTGGAGCCATCAAAGTTAGGTAGGTAGACCTTGTTTGCTTTATGCTTCAAATCTTTATTCATGGGTCTTCTTTCCCTCTTGGCTATTTCATTTCTCTTTGAATTGCTATAGTCATTGAATGACACTACTCTTCTTACTTTAGGTTCCAATCTTGCATAGGCTCGTGCAATATCATCTGTACTCATTGGATTCGGAGTAGACTTTTCAATTCTTGATGTTTCCTCTTCTGGAAGAAAGGATGGCATGGGAACCCTTGGGATTGATAAAGTATTGCTAATTTCAGAGTGGTTGGAGCTCACTTCCTTCCCTTCATTGAATGAGTCTTAAGATGGTCCACGGTGTTTCCCACCTTTTGGAGTGCTTCAAGAAGTATTTGTGTTGTCTTTTCTCCATGCTCCATCATAGCTTTATTGTTTTTCTCATTTTGGTCCATCATTGCTTTAGTGGTCATCTCCATGAAGGCACTCATGTCTTGTACCTCCATGTTGTTGTTGCGGTTTTGGTTTCTTCTAGAGTAGACTTGCATTAATTTGTGTCACAGGATGGCAAGATAACTGCTCTGATACCATTTGTAATGTCCCCTTTTAGGAAGTTCAAAATTTATTAACCTTGCACACAATTTAACTTCTTGAAGAGAAAATTAGTAACCAATAAATCCTTATAACAACATAATACTGCAATTAGGATTAGTAATCACATAATCATAATCAATATCAAAGTTCATTAACATATATGCATTTCACATTTTCCATTTCAATCATATAGAGATTCCATGACATACCTCAGAAGAGTCATCCATGAGCCTGATCGTTAATCTTCTCTACTTCACTCACCCCATATGAGATGGGTACGTTAGGGTGCTGGTATAAAAAGACCCACTACCATAGGCCCAAGGGTTTCATTTCTACACCCAGCAATTCTTCACCACTTGGCTCAATGGGCTTCACGCTATGCACCTGGCGATACTGCACCTCTTGGCTCAAGGGGCTTCACGCTACACACCCAGTGATACTTCAACCACTTGAGAGTCAGCTAGGTGCTAATCCTAACCACCCTTCCCTAACTCACTCACATACTCGTAGGGTGGTAGATAGATTAATGGTGAGACTACTTGGCTCATCCTAAGTATATGATTAGAATTATGAATCATACCTTATAGGGACTTATCCTTACCATCTCATGATCCCATGGATCATGAGATAGTACTTTGATCACATTGTTCCTCTATGGGAACTCATCATTGTACCATCTCATGGATTGCCATATTACCTTGGCATTATAAATTATTGTTTAGTGGAATCAGACCTTGTCCCTCCTCAATTATAAACATTCTCGTTCCATTATGTTATAAACATTCTTATGCTATTATGATTATAAGCATTCTTAGGCTATTATGATTATAAACATTCTCATGCTATTATGATTATAAACATTCTCATGCTATCATGATTAACTTAGATAGATCATTCATAGACTAAAGATTATGAGACACATTACTTATGATAAGGAACATACCTTGGTATAGTCTATTCCTTGGATCTGTTATATATGTATGTATAGGTCTGCTCTTATGAGTGCTTGCTGATATATATTGCCTCTTGCTGATCTTGAATTGTATTAATGATCATTGGTGGAAGATATAATCTACTATATGATCATTGTATATAAGATGAATTGTTTGATGGATGAGACGAATTGATTGATTGATGATTGGAGTCCCTCCCTCTCGATTATTTAATATCTTTTGGTGCTGCCAAGAGTTGCCACATTTTATAGAGACATCACCACTGGGAATGAATACTTAATTTATTAGATGGCACCCACTGGTTAGCGATCATCCTTGTCTTATTTATATTGTCTTTAATTATTGTTTGTTTCCTTTTAGTTATAGTGGATACCACCTTCATATGTGTTGCCTTGTCTTTAGTCCACATAGGATCCAATGTTGCAGTTTGGTCGATGACTCATATTTTGTCTTACTTGTTACTTTATCAGATCATGTATTTTTTCATCGTTGTTTCTCATTATGTGTCAGCTCATTGGGATGTTATCATCACCTATGTGTATTTGACCCTCGACGACTTATCTCTTTCATTGCTCTTTCTCATCAATTTAGATGGATTGATTCATTCATACCCTAATTCATACAAGACTTTGGATGAGATTAATAACATGATCTGCCTTAGTGAATCATTCTCCATGTAATTCGATGAGGTGACTCCATTGTTTGAGCTTAATGTTTGCATTGTGCTAAAGTCTTGTTGGTTGATGAATTTAGCCTCATCATTCCAATCTTTAATTGGAATGAACATAGTCGATCTGATGTGGAATATGACATCTTGTCATCAAATGTTGAATCTAGCAAACATCTAGTTGGATATGCCTTCATCAGAAACATGCCACATACTCCTCATGATCTAGTCAGCATATGGAATCCCACCATGCTACATCAGTGCTCATTTTCACATGTCATATGACTCTATTTTGACTTCTTTTTGTCTTGGAAATTGGTTCTTCCTTAAATATGACCAAATGGGCACTCATTTTGTCTAGATTCAATGTATTTACAAGTTGTATATTGTCTTTTATGTCAAAACCAAAAGCAAATCCAGGATTGTAACAAACTACCAACCAAGATTAAATGACATGTAAGAAACTGATGTATCTCATTGAATGTCATGTAATCTAGACCATTGGTGTTGAGTTAATCTCCACCATCCATGAAAAACTCGGTATGGTGCCTTGTCTATAAAAGGACCATTATTTTCTCTCAAAGAAAAAAGTAAGATTTGATAGTGAATTGTTGAGACTCTGCTAAAATTTAGTCAATATAAAGCAAATTTTGCAAGTTGCTAGGAATTTGTGTTTCTATGTTGTCTTATTTTGGAATTCATGGTTCACGTCAATCTAAAATTAGTTTATGTGCTAATGATGGATAAATGTTAAGATATTTGATGAATGCCTTGGTTCATACTACTGGTGCTTGTTGAGTGTAAGTTATTGTGCATAGTTAGCCTGAACCTTATTGATGAATTCAATTCGATTGCATTTTGATTGTTAAAATTTGCCATCAACTAGGTGTTTAATGAATGAATGTAGTTTGAAAATTATAAGATTCCGTTAAAGATTGCATCATTTCCTACAATATTATAGTTTCTTAACTTGGTCAAACAGGATATGGTTTATTGAAGGTGTTTGTTTATCTACAACATATTATCCAATTGTGATTGTCACTTAGGTTTCAATACTTCTCTTTACCCTTATACCTTTTGTATTTTTTTTAAATACATCTGTTAGAGTTAGGTTTTAAGTAGCATTTACATTGTTAATCTATTGAAATCATCCTAGGGTTTCTTGCACACTTTGTCATTATAATTTCATAAACCCTACATTGTAAGTCCCCTTAGTTGGTACACCGAATACATATTCATTGAGTTATCTTGCAAGCTAAGACCTAGTTGTATAAACCTTGGGGAAGTCTTTTCTAGCATAAGATTCTTTTCAAGGGAGGTGAGATACCCTGTATTTCATTTGTGTTGCTACGTGCTAAACCACCATTAACATAATTGGCGCTAGAAGGAGGGTTGCACAAACTTAAACATCACATAAACCCTTCTTCTCCAAGCAAGTAAGGCTGGGGACTAGACAGAGGCATACTAGATCTAGTTTAGTTGGAGAAGATCTATTGTTCTTAACTTAGTTTAGAAGAAGAAGGAGAGACCAAGGGATACCCAGGGCCCCTAGACATGGTCCATTCCCAAAAATCCATCTATAGTCCAAATCAATTTCCTCAACATGGCTTTCTTTGCTGCTGCAAACCCCTCTCCGATCAATTTGAATAACTATCATGACATGCCCAAAAATCCTGATAAGTATTGCACAAAGTTTTGCCCTAATGATCCGGAAGGGACTTCTAATGAACACATAAAGATTTTTGAAAGTAATATGTACATGTAACAAGTACAGCTTGAGGATGTAATCTGTAGGTTACTCCCCTACTCACTGCAAGATGAAGCATATTATTGGTTTTCTAACCTTCCTATAGCTTCCATTGATTCATGGCAGGCTTTGAAGGATGCAATCCTAAACTGATTCCAGACGCCCACCACCCCTACAAATCTTTATAGGTCTTTTGTGGAGATTCACAGAGCTGAAGGAGAATTGATAAGATCATTCAACAATAGATTTCTTAAGGCTTATTGTAACCTTTAGGCTCCTTTTGATCTTGTTCAATTAGCTACTCTACCTATTTATTATGCAGCATTGGATAAACTAACATCTATGTTCATAAGAAGTGTTTGATCCTACTCCAACCACTTTAGCCCAGGGATATTATGAAATTGTCAAGGTAAAATCGGAATTATGGTAGCCTATAGTAGGTCCATTGAATCATTTCAGTTCTATAACTATGCCTAACCAGGTAGTGTTGATTAACCATGCCTTAGCCAATAATACTCTAGTACTGAACCCCATTCCAGCCCCTACTATAACACAAGCTTTGGTTGTTCACCCTGGAGCACCAATTACAAAGTTTCCACCTGCACAATTGCCTTTCCTCCAGTCTGTTGAAACAAGAGTTAGAGATGACAAGGATGACATTAGAGAATTAGTTGAATAGATGAAAAAGCTTACAATTGAAGTGAGACACTTGAGAAATTAGAATGCTTACCTACAACAAAGGAATCAATGTTAGAATCAGTACCAAAATCAAAACTATCAATGACAGAATAGAACATGGAATACTAGGCCAAACAATGGAGGAGTCCCTTCACCCTTTGAGTCACAAAACCCAGAGAATCATCCTCCTAGGTGGGTGATGTTGGCATTAGTAGCATTGTCTTCTTAGTATAGAATTCACAACACAAATGCTTACTCAGAACTGAAATGTCATGAGTTCCAGGTTGCATCTAGTATATTTCAAAGAGAAGTCTAGAATGCTAAATCACAAGAGACTCAACCTCCCATTGGATACAAAATGGTGCCAACTCAAAGGTATGACACTGTCTTAGTTCTAGATAGCTGTGTTTTTCCTTTCCAAGATGACAACTAGCCTAAAGAAGAAGAAGAGATTGATGAGGTCCATGCTTATCAACAGTTTAATAGAACCCCATATAATCTCAGAAGTAATAAACCTAAAGGCCCATTTACCACTTCCACTCCTCCAAATAATTATTAAGTTCTTCCTGGCCCTAAGGCCTCCAATAATCCTGAGCCTCCTAAGGTTATGCCTCAAACAGTAATCCAAAATCAATCATTTGAATCATCCTGGAAGCCTGAGGTAGCCAAGTTGGGTCAGTATGTAGTAGATAAATTTAAAAAGATGAAGGTCAACCTATCAATATTTGAATTGATGAAAGTATCAGAGGTGAGGACAACCTTCCTCTAGGATATTGGGGTTCAAGCCAAGACTAATCCTTCCCCAAGATAAACCCCACAAAAGGATAGTCTTGATAAAGGAAAGGATAGAGTTCATGTCATAGATGCAGACCAACACATGACTTTGTACAAAGAAAAGAGAGTCACCTCCCTTCTTGCTGACTTTAAGGATATTTGGCAAAAACCTTCACACCTATTTGGTAGACTCAGGGGCTTCCACTAATGTCATGCCTCTATCTATTTGCAATGCACTGGGTGTAATTCCTGCCAAGTCCTCTAGGAAAGTTACCCAATTATACAAGACAGAAGTCAACGTTGTGAGGGAGCTAAACTAGATTCATATGCAGTTGGCATCAGACCCTTGGGTACAACAGTATATAGACATATAAGTGGCCAAAAATGAATTACTAACAATGCATCTAACCTATGCTGGAGATATAGTTCCACTGAAGCTCAGAATATAGACTTCACACATCATCTTCACCATAGTCTCAACTTATCCTTTGTTGGCATACAATGGATCACTGAGAGGGGGGAGTGAATCATTGATCTAATAAAACTAATTTATTCATCATTCCAATATCAATGCAATTAATACCAATCATATCAAAAATGTAGAGAACAACATAATCATGAAACCATAACACAAATCTTTAAAGTGGAAAACCCATCTAGGGAAAAACCACTATCTAACCTCTCCAAAACTTTATTAGGTCTCACTAACCAAAATCTCACTGTTCACATACATGCCTCACTGACAAGGATCTCACTGATCACATACATGCCTCACTGGCTAGGATCTCATTGATCACAGGATCTCACTGATAACATCAACTCCAATCTCAAAACAAGAAGATAACACAGAGTACTACTTTGTTTACATTGACATCAATGGTTATAGATGAGTTCTATAACTCTCTTAATCAAACACCTTATTTCTCCTAAATTGACACAAAGTATAACTCTTCAGGACCTCCATATATTCAATTGACACCATAGGACAATGCACTAACCTGATTACAATAACATCATAGATTACATAGTAACACTTGAATTCAGGGCACATTCATATCCATATTGAACACCTTCTTCTTTGCATACAAGATCCTTCACAAGAGTACTTGGCATCATAGGACATTACAAAAAGTTCTAAATCTAAAAGACACTCATACCTAGATCATACATTTTTGTCTTGTCTTATAATCCTTCTAGCATATGTTCCACCATTTTACTGACATATATTCTTTTATCAACAAATCAATGCACTGAAGAACTGTATACAGACAATCATAAAAAAAACATTTAAAGACAAAGGTTTATGAGGTCTTTACCATACTTTGGAAAAGATGTTTTACTCTGCAATCATCCTTATAGTTTGTCATGATCATGCTCTCCCATCAAATACTTTTGCCACTGTCTATATTTATACTCTATCAAACTTATTATGATCCTCTACACCTTTTGTCCTTGTCATCTCTATATTAAACTCTTCTGCAACAACTATAATGTCATTGAACCCTGCTACCACCTCTTAGTCTGCCATCATTTACAAGGCACTGACTTCAAATCCTTTTACCATACAAGTTCTCATATAGAATTTGGTAACTTACATCAATGACCATATTGAATATCATATTCAACTATTCAAAGTAAAGATGCTCTATGTATACATTGTCAGACAGATCTTTGTCTCTGCATATCCTTGATTCATTTTGCAAAACTTCTTCACCTACATCAGAAGAACACACTCAACATCTTTGAACATTTTTCATTCTGACAGATCTCCACCACATTGTCATTTCATTTAGATCTCTCGAAGAATCAAGAACAATGCCCAAAAACTCTTCTATACACTTCACTCAGATATAGGGTTTTACACATTCAAAGTAGAGAAAACAAAACAATTAGCAGACTGTTGAAAATAACTACTCAAAATTAAATTACACCCATTTACCTATCAAGTTATCACAAGCAAAGGGCCGTTAAAATTTGAATCAATTTTGAATGTCATCCCTTGATTTCTAACTTTGCGCCCATGTCAACTGATAAGGGTCACTGGACCTTGTTATTTAATCATATTTATCATGTGTCAAATCTAGGGTTGTGTCCTAGGCTATCTACAATAAGAGATCCCATAGTTACCAGTCCACTAACTTCTCCTACTAATCTGACTGTTTCAAAGATTAATACTGCTAATTTGTTTGCTGTGAAAGGAAATTCTGAAAAACACTAAAACAATGTTGAAATAGTAAATTGCTGAAATTGACCTATTCTAATCCACACAACTGAAAATATGCATTTACTGGAAACAACTATCAAACAGAAATAAATATATATTATGAAAGTAGTAAACTATCTTCCTAATAGAATCTAAAACAAGACAATGAAGCAAAGAGATACTAACCTCCTATCTTGATGGAGGGAGTGGGCCCTTGCTCCTCACCTTCAGGACTGAAGGGTAAAGCAAGAACTCAGTATAGAAATATAATAATGCAGTCTTTCTTCAGTCTAATTCCATCAAAGTATGCTTGTATTCAAAAAGTATGTAAATCTGGAAAATGGCAATTACAATAATCTAATAACCAAAATTTTGTATATCTTTCTGCTACTCCTACCTTAACATATATCAAATCAAGCAATTAGATATCTATCTATTCTAACTATTAGTTTATCTATGAGATATCATCAATCTCTTATTTTAAAAACTATTTAATTACAGAGTAAAATCATGCAAACTAAAATAGGTTTTAGTGGTACAAAAGTCCCACTAAATACGATGTCTTAACTTAAATAACAATTGGGCAGTGAGGTCCTAAAATGTAGGTCCTTAACAAGTCTTTCAAAAATCATGTAAAATCAATAAAAGAGGAATTATATCCCTAGCAGTCAACTAGAGTCTTCATCGGATCATTCTGATGCTGGCTGAGTAAACTCCAGAGCACTGCAGTTGTCTCCGGAGATGTAGACTGATAGCGGTGTCAGAGACTCTGCACTATCGCCAAGATCTTCGAAGACTGTGTGCTATCACCAGGAGCTCTAGAGATGCACCCATGACTCATGTATGGCTTCAGATATGATCCACCCCTTTCTTTCCTACTCCCTCTTCTCCAGAATACCTCTAACACTTTTGGTAAATGTTGGAGTCTGGTATAGTATCTGCCATATCGGGACTAGAGATTATTAGGAACAACTCCAGAGATCTTCAAAATTGCCTTTGCCCATACAACTGCACCTGTGGACACAAAAAGAGAGACTTTTCTACACATTTTCATTAGTTTGTTGCACATTAGTCATTTCATCAAAAATAATGATCTTTAGTAATTCAACTCTCATTATTGTAATTAAGACAAATCTTATCAGTCTATATGGTGCAATTACTAGAACAACATGATAAAAGGATGGAAAAAGGAAGTAAAAAGGTGTATTATTCTAGTGCTACCTGGTACTCATCATTCCTCCTAAACTTAAAGGTTAGCAGGACCTCTTGCACTTCACAACCTGGAATTGTTGAGGTGGTATATTCTATTAGTCAGATTGTACTCCTCATAAGTGGACCAAGTAGTGAGGTTTGTATTACCATTCCCCTTGAACTGTTCAACTTGTTTCAGCCATTCCTAAAATTTGGCGTCCTCCATCTGTTCAACCCATATGGGTAGTGGCTCAATAATGAGGGGTGGCCTAAAATGGCCACCTATCCAATCCTATTTATATTTGTCCATCAATCTAGATACTGCTCTTTCTTTCCTCATAAATAACCAAAGGTTGGCTGGGGACACTATTTCTTTCATCTTTTGCTCCAGAGTTAGCGTGTTCCACCTCTTCTTTCTAATTGTGATCATCTGATTAGCTGAACTGTGCATGAAGAGACCAAACTTGATAGCACACTCTTGTAGTTGTTTTTGATACAGGAGCAAGATTTTTGTTCTTCCTTTTGGGGCATAAATTTTTACCCTAAATTGAATTTCAAATCCCATAGGGTTGGGGCATTCTCTTCTTAAAAGTAGGCCTGTCTCTGCATCCTTTTTGGTGTAGGACTCCATTCTTTCATTCCAAATCTGATGATTTTTCATCAGTGACATGAATGCCCTAAACTGACATTCACCTACAAAGTAGATGATGAAGAAAGTGTGATCTTTTTTGAAGAAATCATGCAGGTATAATTCACATAGAAAATTTTTGTCTTCATTAGAGCTTCTCATGTATAACCATGAAATATTTCTCATCCTATATATTTTTGGTTAAATCAGAGAGGACCAGTGAAATTTTCCCTTGGAGGATCTCTTGTAATAGAGCATAACTACCAGAGGGAGGTCTACAGGATATGATTTTAGTAGAGAGAGTGGCCACCTTGATGACTTTCTCCTCTAGGCCATGTACTTTTTCTTACATGGCAGTCACTACTCTTTGCAGTTGTAGCATTGGCTTGGATTCCTCATACTCCTGACATCTCCTTCCCCAGTGAAACAGAGCCTTAGGGATGTCTATTGGGATTACCCCTAGGTATGGATATGTTTGAGCCCCCTGCTCAATAGTAGCAGTTACATTGGTCATCTCATGAAGCAGCTCTTCCTGATCATCCATCTTATTGTTGGCCCATATCAGTTGCTTAGCCTGACTCTACACTTTCTCTATCAATGTTGAAATCAATGTAATGCCATTATCTCTGGCTTTGATGATGATAGAGGCATTCTTTGTTGTTTCTTCATCATTTTCCTTGATTTCAGCCTCTTTACTTCCAATGATCTCTTATTTTTCTTTGAGCTCATTTTTCAACTCCTCTATTTCCTACTTCTGCTCTATTTCTTTTTCTTTCATGACCTTCTTAAGGTCGGTGATAATTAGGTTCTTTCCCCACACCAGCCTCTTTAGATTATCAATATCTTGCATCAGTTGTTGTTCTCTTGGAACCTCTACATCTTCTTGATCAAAGGGGTGAGAGTAACTCCTTGTTTCTCCCCCTTCTGTTCTTTCCTCATCAGGGGTTTTTGTTTCTTCCTGTCCCACATTGACAGCTGCTTCCCCCTGCTCATCTGCTTCTCCCTGCTGATCCTCATCTTCCCCTTAGGTCTCTTCCTCCTGAGCCTCTTCCTAGCTTACTTCTGCAAATGTTGGGGTTGATGAGGGTCCAACTTCCTCCATGGAAGTTTCAAAGCCCATGAGGACCCCAGCTAAGAGAGCAGTGTCCTATTCAGCCTGAGTAGGCTGTCTCTTCCTCTTACTTCTTTAGAGCACTGGTGGAGCCTGTGTCACTAGAGCTGGTTCATTACCCTCAGAATTTGAAGAGATGGTCAGGGTTTCTCTCTCTGTTGTCTTCAGAGCTTGAGTGTATTGTGGCTCTAGAGTCTGAGAACTTGCATGGGTAGGAGATTCTGGAGTAGTTCCCTCAACTACTCTTCTTTTTCTTTTTCTTTTAATTAGAGGAATTTCATCTGACTCGTTAGACTCTTCCTCTGCCCTTTGATACCTACTGGACTTAGGTGTTCTTGGAGGCCTTTTTGTTTTCTCTTTTTGCCCTAGTTCTTTCCTATGCTTTTTGTGGCTAAAAGTCTGGGAAGATGCCAATGTTATTCCTCTTCCATGATGATACCTCCCCTCATTTGCTTGGTTGGGGTAGACCCCTCAGCTAAGGTTATCTTTCATTTTGTTGAGTGATTCATATGGAAATGTTGCTCTATAATTGGTTCTTCTAGCTGTTCTATTGCAATTGAGGATTCTCCCAAAGCTTCTTTCCCTTTCTTTTTCTTCTTAGTAGTAGGCAAAGAAGTTGGTGTTTCCTCCATTGTTCCTTTCTTGCCCTTGCTCTTTCCAGTGGCTAGGGAAGAAGTAGAAGGTACTGCTTCCTCATCCTGCTGAGTGGAGGAAGTCTCTTCTGCACCCTGTTCCCTACTTGGTGTTCTAGCCTGTGATTTGTCATCTAAAAATGACTGCCACAAGGCCTCTCCATCAACTTGAGATAGGAAATGGTGTTTTACAATCAAGAAAATAGGGTCATGGTGTTTCATGGGACCCTTCCCCTATTGATACTTATTTGCCAAGGCTACAATAGTAGAATACATAAAGTTTGGGTGGTTGATGCTAAATTCTAGATGGGCATGTCCATGCCTTAAGAAAATTAGCATCTTCATTATTGGTCCTAAAACCAAAGAGAATTGCCCATCACATGTAAAATAGTTCATTAGCCACATGGCTAGAGATTGCCATGGTTGTGTGAGTGAGGTCCTAACAATTCCCTTGAATTCATTTTTACTCAAATGCAACTGGATTTCAAGCTCACCTTCTACTAAAAAGTTTTTAATTAAATCAGAGTACAGGGTTTTGAAATGATAGAACCTCTCACCTTGCTCTAATAGCCCTAAAATATGGGTGATAATGGTGGCTGAGGCATTGATTGGGACTCCTCATACTATGGTTTGGTTATTCTTTAGGTGGCACAGGAAATCATCTACTATGTCCTCTTGAAATCCTTCAAGTTTCTCCAAAAATTCCAACCACCCAGCATTTCTTAAGATATTTGTTGCAACTTGGTCTTGCAGCAGTCCTATTGCATTTTTAAGCTCTGACTTCTTTTTCACTCCCATCTGCCTGTATTATTTCACCCCTTTATGAAAGAACCTTCCCTTGGCCTTCTCTATAGTTCTTTTCTCTACTCTTTTTCTCTGTTATAATAGGCCTCTTTCTTTGTTCCCTTGGAGGACTTCTATTGTAATGGCTTGAAGATTACCTCTGGGGTTTGGAAAGCTCTACAATTTTTGAAATTGGGGACTTGATATCCGTTAATGGAAATTGCTTAGATTATGGGAGGGTTAATTCACTTCAATTAATTTGAATTGATGGCTTACTCATAATCATAGGGATGATATGACACTCCGGAGTGAGGTCGGTAGTGTGGCAATTAAGGTGGCATGCATAGGTTGAAAAATGAAATAATGGCAGGGGTACGTGTCAAAGTAACTACACCTAAAAATAGAAATGACAATACAAGTAATAATTAACTAACTTGAGCAAATTACATGGATCAATTTTTGTGATGATGACCTGATGCACTTGGCTGCTACACTGCAGCTTTGATGAGGTGTGGTGGTGACTCTACATGTGTGCAGCCCCCGCATCGCTTGGAATGGTGTCAGCGTCATCAGTGTCACATGGTCTGGAATCTTTCCTCATGAATAGATTTGAAAATGATGCGTTATCAGATGATGTCATGAGGAGTAGCTGAAATGATGTGTAGGTGGTTGCAACTTCCTTTTTGATGGTGGATGATAAGGTGTACTGACCTCGTCGCTTTCTCTTTTCAAAAGTGGAGAATGAGTCATGTTGACCTCATCATTTGGTGTCCCCACTTTGATGCCTAGAGAGGTGGGTCCCCCATTCTTTGAAATGGTTTCATTATTGGTGAAGCATCGTAGGTGCTCCTAAATTGCTTTGGAGATGTGTTTCAGTGGCTCTTGGGTGCTTGGTTAGCTCCAGATATCATCTGCTGAAATTTTGCAAGAAGGGAACCACCATTTACAGGTTTTCAGTCCCCCTAGCAAGAAAGACAAACATTTATTGGTTTTCTATCTTTCCCCTTTTTTTATTTTGAGAAGGGCCACCATTTGTTGGTTTTCAACCCTTCTTTTATTTCTTTTTTTTTTTAGAAAGGCCATCATTTGCTAGTTTTGAACCTTTCTATTTTTTTAGTCTATTGTCCTTGAATTTCTTCAACCTGTGGCAAAGGTTGTGACTCCTGTCACCAAGCACAAGTCCTTGGTAAACTCTTCCTTAGTAGTTGGTCTTGTATAGAGGTGAACTCTGTGGCCATTTACTAAGAATGTGTCTTCACCTCCATCAATGGTTGCCAGTAAAATTGTTCCATTCTCATAGACTTCCCTGATTTGGTAAGGACCCATCCAATGAGTTTGTAACTTCCCCTTGAACTCCTTAAACTTAGAATGATATAGGAGAACCCAATCCCCTTTCTGAAATGTCTTCTTTTTGATGTGTTGATAATTCCATTGCTTCCTCTAGTATTGAATAAGTTTTGTCTACTGTATAGCTTCTGTCCTGATTTCATCCAACTTATTGAGTTAGAGAATCCTATATTGTTGTCCTATAGATAATGGCAGCCCAATGTCCAATGAGGTCTTGAGTGTTTGTAGTTCAAATTATATGGATAGTATGGGTTTCTTTCCATAAACCAGTTCATAGGGTGAAAACTTGGTTGTTGACTACCATGTGGTATTGTAATCCCAAACTGCTTCATGTAACCTGTTGGCCCAGTATTTCCTATTCATGGCCATTGTTCTTGTCAGGATGTTTTCTAGCTCTCTATTAGTCACCTCTACCTACCCATTAGCTTGGGGGTGGTAAGGTGAAAACTTTATGTGTTTAACTTGGTATAGAGTTGTGAAATCTTGAATTACTTGAGAAGTGAATTGTGGTCCTCTCTCTAAAACTATGGATCTCAGAGCTCTAAATCTCAAAAAGATTCTATTATAAATAAAATTGGCAAATTTTTCTTCCCTTGCAAATTGCAATGCCTAAACTTCTGCCCATTTGATTACATAGTCTGTGTAGACCAAAATATATTCTTTGCCTGAAGATGGTGGAGAAATGGGTCCCACAAAATCTAGACCCCATTGCTCAAATGGTTCCAACACTACTTGAGGGTGCAATGACATTTCTTGGGTAAAGTGTTGTGATGTTCACAACACGCCCCATTTTACTCCTTAGCAAAATGAGGACCCCTGCTGTGGCTTTGCTTTTTTGCTTTTGTGTGTTTTCTTTTGCTTGGTGGTAAAGGGACAAGAGGGTTAAAATTGCAAACTTTGGTAATGTTGTACCCAACCAAATTTTTTGCTTCATCAAGGCATTTTAAAAAAAGTCTAGAAAATTTTTCGTCAAAAAGTCAAAAAAGCAAAATTTCTAAAAATAGAAATTTCTATTTTTAGAAATTTCTAAAAATAGATGTCGAGTTAGGTTTTCTGGGTTTCTTGAGATATGGATGTTGGCAAAACTTTCTAAAAATAGAAAGTTTCTAAAAATAGAATCTCCAAATTAGGTGTCGCGCTCGATTCTCATTGGTCGATTTTCCTTCACGATCGGCACGGTTCAGACGGAATCTTCAAACGACCAAGTTTTTTCTACTGGGTCATTTTTTCTTTTTCACAAGGTGAAGCATGAGCTTGAAAGTCATCAACACAAAAAAGTTCACCTGCCAAATCTCTTCGACGAGTTTCCAATGTTGTTTCAATGACACAAAACTGACAAACGGCTGTCGACTTGATGATGCACGCAAAACAATGCAAGATGGTTGCCAATGGTGAAGAAATGTTAGAGAATTAGAATATTGTTCTAGAGAGTATCAGTGTTCCTGGCAGAGATGCGGTCACTCACTTTTTAGAAGATATTGTTTCCCAGAATATCGACGGATGACATCACCAAAAAGCTAGAATGTTGATGAGGATGCATTCCAAAATAAAGCAACTTTAAAACATGTGCTTTTTGTTTTAAAGCAGGTGCTTTCATCCTAAGCTCATCCATTCTATATTTAGAAAGAAAGCACCTTGTGATAGTTGGAATCTTTTTGCTTTAAAGCAGATTGCTTTAAAGCATTTGTTTATTGTATCTTTGTCTTAGAATAGTAATAAAGCTTGTGAATTGACAAGTTAGGGTTAATCAAGGAGATTTTAGGGTTCCCTACTCCTTTGATTTTAGTATAAATAAGGGCATCCTTGCCCATTGTTGGTAATGGTAGTTGTGATAGAAAATTTGTTGTGCCTATTCTAGCCTGCAAACATTGTTATTCCAAGTGTCTGTTCATTTGTGTTCAGTGTTCTCCGGTGTTTGATCGCTTACTATATGCCTACCTTTTGCTGTAGTTTGGCTGTCGTGGAGTTGTATTAAACTTTCTGATATTGAATAGAAATCTCATGCCTACTTTGCTCTGATAGTCTATATCGATTCATCAAGTTTTTGTCATCAGATGTGTAGCTTCTGTGGCTTTCATTTTCAGCTTTCATCATTAAAGTACTCTTAGTCTTGTGGTGTAAATCTGGAGGAAAACTACTTGAGTTTTTGTGTTAACAATCATTCCCCGTTCACTTTCAACTTCCTTTGCTCTGAATTTACTCAGGAGGTTGAAAGCGTCATTAGTCTATGCTAGTTGTAGTAGAAGTTTTATTAAAAAGGAAAAACCTCTTCTGCAGTGTTTAGAGTTTTATAACCTTGTGCTCTATAGCTGAGAATCAAAAAGAAGATAGGTGAAGTTTCATTCAAGTTATCTTTTCAGCGAACATCAGCAAGAAAGGGAACCCCCCTTCCAATAGGAGAACAGTTTATCTATGCATGGCTGTCCGTTTCCAAATCGCATACTAGAGGTGCGAATTGAAACGCCAACAGTTTTCTGGCGCCCACCATGGGGCACGAGGCATAAAACTTCAAGCAAGCTTGGGCTTATGACATGGTAATGACTCTCTAGCGTCCTTCTGCTCTAGTTCAACAACCAAATCTTACACCACCTGTTATTCAACCAAATCTTGTACGAGTAGAAGGAGAGCAAACAGACATCATTAGCAGCATTAGAAGTTTCATATTTGCGCAAAAGGAAAGTCCTGATCAGTGGAGAAACGCAGCTGATATCCTTGACGAAGAAGAACACAAAGCAGATCTTGAAGTAGGAAGACCAGTACTACCACCTCCCGCGTGGCAATAGATAATCCTAGCTCACAGGGTTTATTCAAGAAAAGGAAAAGGTGGTGCTACGGATCCTTTCTTTCAAGATCTTGATTCTATAAAAGTTGGAGAAGCATCCAACATAGCTCAAGAAATTTAGATATTTCCTGAAGTCAAGCAGGAACAATTACAAGAAGAACCAGTAATCCAGCCTAGAGCAATGGGTGATGCAAATAACAACAATCACAATGATCCAAATCAAAGGTGACCACCACCATTGCCTTGGGGTAATAACATTGGACCTTTGGCCCTACAAGCACATCATGATTTACCAAAGGGGTCAAGGAAGCACTTTCCTCGGTTCCATGGTGATGGAACTCAACATCCTGATGAACACATCTCTACATTCACAACAGCTTGCGCTGTTTTGCATGTATCACATGAAGATGTTGCCGTGCGTCTCTTTGTTGAGACTCTCACGGGAAATGCTGCTGATTGGTTCAATCATCTAGAACCAGGAATCATTACAAGTTGGGCAACTATGAGCGAGAAATTCTTGGCAAGGTTCAAGCCTGCCGAAGATGGTCACAGATTGTTCGCCCAACTCTCAAATTCAAAGATGGAAAACAACGAACCAATGAGGGAGTTTGTGGCGAGGTTTAATCGCCTAGTTACACGTCTTTCTCATACTCTTAATCCATCTCCGCAAATTCTATTGAGTAGTTTCATTAACGCTCTTCCTTCTGAGATAGCCTTCTTTTTGAGATCGGCTAATGAAACAGAATTATCCAATGCACAAGAAAATGCCATCAAGTTAGAGGATGACATGATTACCTCCGGCAAGATGAAAACAGATTCAATCAGGCCTCTAGTTCAGAGTTCTGTAGATCCACTGCTACATAAGGTAGCAAATGAAGTGACTATCATGAAGAGACAGTTGCCTACTCAAGGGCAACCCGCGCAACAACCGTATCAATCATCGCAGCAACAATACCAACCACAACAATAGTATCAGCCTCAGCAACCATATCAGCCTAAGAGGAACAATTTTCAACCTTTCAATAACTATAGGCCCAGGTTGCCAGCACCACCACCAAGGCAAGCAGTTGATGCTGCTCAAAATGCAGTGTTTTGTTCCTTTCATGAGACTGATGCACATACTAGAGCCACATGTCCTGAAAATCTAAGGATGAATCAAATCATGGGATATGTTGATGCTGCACCTATTTCAAGCATTGTTCCTTCTGAAAGTATGAATGTTGTCTTACCACAGATGGACAACTTCGATGGCGACTCTACCACAGGATACTTCCAGAATGAACCCGTTATAATGAAGGAAGAACAAGACGATTTTCATCAATATTCTCTTGCAGTGAATCATGAAAATCTTTCAACTCCTGTGTTTACACGTACTCAACATTTTAAAGCACAGAAGGAAGGAGAGGATAGACAAAGACCAAAAGAAAAGGAAAAGGAAGTGGCTTCCACTTCCAATGCTTAGCCATCACGTGAAAGTGTTCAAACTACTCAAAATTCATCTTCAACAAATTTTGATATAGTCGATTCCATGATGAAGACAAAGGTGCAGATTTCTTAGCTGGAGTATCTTCAAGACCATCCAAATCAGCTGGATAGAATTGTCAAGTATGTCAAGAAAGAGACTGTTGTGCAACCCACATTGCTAGAATCTTCTGTTCCAGCAGGAGAGAAGCCAAAGCCCTTCTATATTTCTCTGTATATAGGAGGTTATAAATTGAGCAATTGTATCATTGATTCAGAAGCCTCAGACAATGTCATGCCTTTGCAGGTAATGAACGCTTTGGGACTCTCGTGCACCAAAACACATGACAAGTGTTATTCGCTTGAGTCTAAATCAGTGCCATTGGTTGGACAATTGAAGGATGCTCAAGTTCGATTAGCGGCTTGCCCAGAGAAGAAAATAATGATGACTATCTTGGTAGCTGACATTCTAGCCAGTTATGGGATGCTACTAAGTAGAAGTTTCTGCAAAGATCTTGGAGGAGAAATACAATTGGATTGGTCATCTGCGACCATTCCTTTAAAGAAAGGTAATTTCAAATTGGAACCAAAAACCAAGTCACGGTTCACGGTGGTGAAATCTCAGGATCCTCAAGCACAATTGCTATACCAAGAAACAGGTCTTGGTACATATGTTATGCTATCTGAAATAACTGAAGAAAATCAGGAAGTTGTCTATGCGGTTGACAAATCAGAGAAGGAATCCAAAGAAATGTTCAACTTACAAACCTTCTTTGGTGAAGAAGAAATGCGACAATCTTCTCAAGAACGCAACAATGATGAATTAGATCTATTTTTCTCATCTTTTGAAGGCTGGTTTGAAGAACCTATGTCAAATATATCCAAGGGAGAGACTCAAAAAGTTCTACAAGCAGAACAAGAGCATGACCTTCTTTTTGAAGATGATTTCTTCCTGGAAGAATTTTTCAGAACGGGAGATCATATAGAAGTTCCATTATCAGATCTAAATTGTTTTCAACATCAGTGGGAAAGTGATTCTTCAATGGAAGATACTGGAGACTTTCCTTTATAATATAGCCCATCTTCACCTGCATCTCGAGAATCTTTCATACATACTAGTGAAGAGGACGATGTTGAATACATCTATGAACCTGTACAAGAAAAAGACTTTACTGATGCTATGCACCCGGTGTGGAATACAACATATGAAGAGGTTGATGGTGAAGAGTTCATGGAATATTCAGTTTTGGTCACTAAAGAAGATGATATTGAAAAATCAGAGATTATTGACAAATGTCTTGTGAGATACGCCGTGTGTGAGATTGATCAAGAAGAAGAAGAGGAAACATATGATTCAGATGAAGCTGTCTTTGATTCTACTCCTTTTACAGAGAAAGAAAGATACATGAATGCCGAAGAAGAAGTGATGATGGATATCCGCATTGAAGAATACTCTACAGAGGGTGATGAGATTCCAGGTAATGAATGGGAAAGTGAGCTATCAGGTGAAGATGTTCAGGAGTTTAAGCATTCAGATCTTCACGGTTCATCAGATTTTGGAGAGTGGATGGATGAAAACAAAACTGATGAAGAAGCCCCTGTAGCACTTGAAAAATGGGCGACGACAGTTGTGGATCCTATAAGCCAAGAATCAGTGATGAGAGTCGTGTACAAGCAGCTTGTACCTTTTGCAGAAGATGATGCATTGACTGAATACAAAGTTGCATGTGTACAAGATATAAATGAAACTCATATTCAATATGTGGTGATGACCATTCCCACAGATGTACTTTGGCCACAAGACTTTCCTGTATATCTTCAGAAAGAAGTTCTGTATCTCCACATATTGTAGAGGTTGCTTGCATTGGAAGAAGATGCTCCACCTAATCACTAGCGTATCAATCAGTTTCTCAGAAACTTCTCATGGCCTGAACGTGAATACCCTCCTGAATCATGGCTCTTTGAGAGGGTGTTGCAGAGAAAGAAAAGTTTTGTGCTACCAAGGCAATCCTCATAGCTAAAGAGAGATGGTTCTTACTTTTCTGAGTCAATTGACGGTTTCATGTGACAGTCCTAATCTCTTCTCATCCTCGCTCAGGAGAAAGAGCACGTGAAACACTTTTTGTTCTCGTAATGTGTTTCCCTTTTCTGTGATGTGATCGTTATGTCGTAATGTTTTTCCCCTTTCCGTAATGTGATAGTTGTCTTCCTTGTGTTGTGAAGTTCGAACTCCCTAGGTGATCTTAGGAAGTCCGGTTTTAGGTGATGTAGGAGAAATGTCTTGTTCTAGGTGATTAGGAAGGTGACCTGACTCTATTGCCCAACTGATAAGGCACTGGTCCAACTTGCAAAAGTCCAGAGATTCTTGGTTCTCCTATGCCATAAGTATCTGCCATGGTCCCCAGACAGAGCCAATTGTTGTACCCAACCAAATTTTTTGCTTCATTAAGGCATTTTGAAACAAGTCTAGAAAATTTTTCGTCAAAAAGTCAAAAAAGCAAAATTTCTAAAAATAGAAATTTCTAAAAATAGACGTCGAGTTAGGTTTTCTGGGTTTCTTGAGATATGGATGTTGGCAAAACTTTCTAAAAATAGAAAGTTTCTAAAAATAGAATCTCCAAATCAGGTGTCGCGCTCAATTCTCATTGGTTGATTTTCCTTCACAATTGGCACGGTTCAGACGGAATCTTCAAATGACCAAGTTTTCTCTACTAGGTCATTTTTGCTTTTTCACAAGGTGAAGCATGAGCTCGAAAGTCATCAACACAGAAAAGTTCACCTGCCAAATCTCTTCGACGAGTTTCCAACGCTGTTTCAACGACGCAAAACTGACAAACGGCCGTCGACTTGATGATGCACGCAAAACGATGCA
This sequence comes from Cunninghamia lanceolata, assembly GCA_027924645.1. Classification (NCBI taxonomy): domain Eukaryota; kingdom Viridiplantae; phylum Streptophyta; class Pinopsida; order Cupressales; family Cupressaceae; genus Cunninghamia; species Cunninghamia lanceolata. The sequence goes on along the minus strand of BSBN01000165.1, from coordinate 1,262,940 downwards.
AGATGGTTGCCAATGGTGAAGAAATGTTAGAGAATTAGAATATTGTTCTAGAGAGTATCAGTGTTCCTGGCAGAGATGCGGTCACTCACTTTTTAGAAGATATTGTTTCCCAGAATATCAACGGATGACATCACCAAAAAGCTAGAATGTTGATGAGGATGCATTCCAAAATAAAGCAACTTTAAAACATGTGCTTTTTGTTTTAAAGCAGGTGCTTTCATCCTAAGCTCATCCATTCTATATTTAGAAAGAAAGCACCTTGTGATAGTTGGAATCTTTTTGCTTTAAAGCATTTGTTTATTGTATCTTTGTCTTAGAATAGTAATAAAGCTTGCGTGTTGGCAAGTTAGGGTTAATCAAGGAGATTTTAGGGTTCCCTACTCCTTTGATTTTAGTATAAATAAGGGCATCCTTGCCCATTGTTGTTAACGGTAGTTGTGATAGCAAATTTGTTGTGCCTATTCTAGCCTGCAAACATTATTATTCCAAGTGTCTGTTCATTTGTGTTCAGTGTTCTCCGGTGTTTGATCGCTTACTGTATGCCTACCTTTTGCTGCAGTTTGGCTGTCGTGGAGTTGTATTAAACTTTCTAATATTGAATAGAAATCTCATGCCTACTTTGCTCTGATATTCTATATCGATTCATCAATTTTTTGTCATCAGATGTGTAGCTTCTGTAGCTTTCATTTTCAGCTTTCATCATTAAAGTACTCTTAGTCTTGTGGTGTAAATCTGGAGGAAAACTACTTGAGTTTTTGTGTTAACAATCATTCCCCGTTCACTTTCAACTTCCTTTGCTCTGAATTTACTCAGGAGGTTGAAAGCATCATTAGTCTATGCTAGTTGTAGTAGAAGTTTTATTAAAAAGGAAAAACCTCTTCTGCAGCGTTTAGAGTTTTATAACCTTGTGCTCTGCAGCTGAGAATCAAAAAGAAGATAAGCGAAGTTTCATTCAAGTTATCTTTTTAGCGAACATCAGCAAGAAAGGGAACTCCCCCTTCTAATAGGAGAGCAGTTTATCTGTGCATAGCTGTCCGTTTCCAAATCGCATACCAGAGGTGCGAATTGAAATGCCAATAGGTAAAAATAGAGAAAAAATGCATTTTCAGTACCAGTGCATGATATGGTTGGATTCCTTGTGAAAAATGAGCTAGGGTTGCTTTTTGAACCATCTTAAAATTTGCCATATTTTGCAAGTTATGATCATTTTGGTAAAATGTACATTCAGGTTTGTATATCACTTTGCAGATATAGGGTCGTTTGTATATGCAAAGGGTTTTGTTTTTGTACTAAGTCACATGGGCTATCGGGTTGCATATGCATTATTTGTTTGCATGTTCGGTCGTTGTATTACATACATTTCCCTTTATACATCGCTTTCATATACAAAGGCAATTGTATATCTTTTTTCCTTGTATGTATTTTAATAAAGGTTTTGATATATACATACAAGATGGACCCGAAATAACTTAAGTAGAAATAAATTGATGTTTAAAATCCACTTTGTATATTTTGCATTTGTATGTTTGGCAGATAGAAGATACAAACATTTTATACATAACACGGAATCCAAAAGTTATGAACAAGAGAGAATTCATTGTACATTTCGGGCTTGTATATTTATGCATACATTTGGAACATACAACATCCATATGCAAGTCATGGACCCGAGGAGTTGTTTAAATAAGGTTGAATGCTTGTATGTTTCAGAATATACAAAGCAGGGATACAATGCAAATTTACATCACACGAACATGAAGAGAGGGTCAAAGAGAGTTAAGTCGTTGTATATTCGGTGCTTGTATGTTCCAATATACAAGGCCCAATATACAACGCGGACCCGAGGGTTTATCAAACGAACTTAAATCCTTGTATGTTTCGATTTGTATAGGCGAGACATACAACATATACATACAACGCATATGTACAAACTGGAACCCAAAGGAGATTGGAATTCGATTAATACTTGGTATTGCATCCGACTTGTATATCGGAGGATGGATATAAACATTATATACAATGGCGGACTTGAGGTGGGTTTTAAAAATGGAAAATTCATTGTATATCTGTAGATTTAAAAGGGGGGTTTTGTAGTATACAGGGCCCCATATACAATGCAGACTTGAAAGGTTTTTTGAATTATGGTTCATTCGTTGTATATTCCGTGGCTTGTATGTTTCGAAACATACAACACATACATACAAGCCGGAACCAAAAAATTATGGAATGAAGCTAAATCCTTGTATATGTCCACGCTTGTATATATGTTCCAAAACATACAAGGCACCACATGCAAGCCAGAATCCAAACAATAATAAAGCAGATTTATCCTATGTATCTTGTCCGATTTACATATCAAGAGATACATTGTGGATTTGGTGGGTTATAAATTGCTGATTATAACAGCGATAGGTCCGAGGGTTGTATACAACGGTTTGTGCATTGTTTTATATGACAGAATTGAAAAGACATAAAATAGAGTTAAATGCTTGTATATTTTGGCATTTGTATATTGTGATATACAAACCGATATATGTTGCATACATACAGGCCAGATTTGAAATAAAAGTCCATAATAGAAAAATCGTTGTATGTATCCGACTTGTATATTATCAAGCATACATTGCGACATACAAGCCACGGAATCGAAGGCAGATTTAAATCCGATTAAATGGATGTATAACATCTAGCTTGTATAACGGGCATGCAGAGATTTAAACAAGAAAATAGGTGGGAAAAGACGGAGCGATAGGAATTTGGAGGTTGATTTTGAGGCCCGAATGCATGTTTTTGGTCAACGATGGTTGACCTGACTATTTTGGACACTGTATATGCATTTTTTTTGGACATGATTTCCACAGATTTAGGGCCCAATTGATGAGTTCACACAGTCACGACTGGATTTGGCAGTTGTTTTCCTTCCTACAGTTTTATTAAATGTGAAATGATACTTATTGCTTATCCATTTTTGCAGGTTTGCAATTGAAGGGGAGCTGAAACTTAATGACGATGACATCACGGAGGAGGAAATCAGATCTCAGGAGTAGAGGAAGATAAGGATGAAGTGCGAAGAAGTCAAGGGTCTTCACTGATGAAGACAAAATGCAGTTGAAGACATTATTGCAGCAGACCACAGAAGTTATTATTGAGCTGCTAGGGTTTCCAGAATGGCATATTTCGCCCAGATTGGACATATGCTCAGAGATATTTTGGGAGATTTGATCTCCAGTATTTATATTGTAACCAGAGGTTTGAACCATTGTTTAAACTAGGGTTTTGAGTTGTACTGACGACAATCAAAGTCTATATATTGTGCCTCTATGCACTGTAAAACTTTACACAGGGGCTACATAGGGATTTGTAGCAGCAAGAATTTATAAAAATAGCATTTTAGTTTAGTTTAGAAGTAGAAGAAGGAGGTCGCCTATGTCTGCAATAAGGAATGCGTGGAACATCTGGCTTCCTTACTGTATCTGTAAAGCTTGTAAGTTTTCTGTAGTTTGATCAATGAAGCTAAGAGTCATTCAAACATTGTAAATCTTATATGACTGTCTGTTTCTAATACAATTGAATCTGGAATTCTGCATCTATCTTCTGAGTGTTTTCCTGCTCTTCTTTGTGTTTGAAACATTTTCTCTTGGAGCTTGCAATCTTAGGTGTATGTTTGTGAAAATGCTCAGAATATACATTTAAGGTTTTGTCTGTGGATTTGATCAAATTGGTATATTATTTATAAAGTGCATAACAGGACAACTAGATCCTTTGGTAGATTTGAATGAAGTTTAGATTAGATCTCTCTAACTTTTCCCAACCCATCTGAAACTACTTAACTTAAAACATAGAAATTTAAAGGAAACTATTTCATATTTGAAAGAAGCATGCATAACAGAGTTGAAAATAGATAGTTTTCATAATATTGAAGAAGAGAAAGCTGCAATAATTCAAGAAAACCATTTAAAGCTTTGCAGCACAGTAACATTTTTTATCCAAAAGGAATGAACAACATGCTGATATTGATGATCTTTTGCATAGTCTGAGTCCAGTAAACCATCAAGAAACCCTAAACTACGTAAGGCCCTTGAACATTACAGCTTCACATTGACCAACTGAATTTGCCCAACAGGTCAAGACCTGACCATATTAAACTTGGGATTAAGTGAATCTTAACCGATTCCTTCATATCTTTCAAGTCAGTTTTGGTTCATTTTATGTGAATTTTAACTAATTGTTGTGATTGCATCAAAACAATCACCAACAGTTTTTCTGGTGCTAGAAGGATGGCCGACTTGAGTTAGGTTTTGTTTCAAACTGGCTAATAATAGTGATAGGGTGACCAGATCTAGATCTAGTTTAGGGGATATTTTTGTGCAAATACCTGATACAAGGCAAAGTAAGAGCCCTTTGATTTGGAATCCTAAAATATCGCAAGAAGGGAATTCATCTGGAACACCTCCTGGGTCACCTTTTAACATCCGTAACATTGTGAGTCCTGACAGATCTTCATTCAGATCTTTAAATCTTGGTTCAGGTACTCCTAGAAATCCCAATCCCCCAGGAAATTCAGGTATTCCTACAGGTCCAGGTCAAGCTCAAGCACCCACAATGGCTTATTTCAATGTCCAGTCTCCCATACACTTCAATGATTACAATGAGATGCCCAAAAATCTGGGAAAGATATGTCCCAAATACCAATTGCACCAAGACCCAGAAGACCACATTAGAATATTCAAGGAAGCATGCTTTAGGGCTAGATTAGAGCACGAGGACGTTGTGTGTAGATTGTTTCCCTACACCTTTAATGAACAAGCCTCTAACTGGTATGTAAACCTACCCAATGGCTATGTTTCTTCCTGGTCACTTATGGAAGAAGCATTTTTGTCTCGATTTAGAGGATCCATTGATCCTTGCATCTTGTATCATAAATTGGCTACTATAAAATGAGGTGAGGGAGAGTTGATTGATAATTTCAATGACAGATTTCAAAAGGCCTACTCTAGGCTGGTAGCCCCTTACAGAGCAGATGATGATACCTTGTTAGCCATGTACTATGCTGCCTTGGATCCTTTAACTGCCATGTTTGTCAAAAGAAAACCTGACATAGATTCAATATCCAAAGCCTATAAAGAGGCAGCCTTAGTAAATCAAGAGATGAGGCATACAACTTGTAGCCCATTTGTTAATGGAGGAAATTTTGGGATGCAGAATCAGGCACAACCATGGAATGGAGTCCCTATGCATCACACTCCATTACTAAATCCGGTTCCTTCTTACACACTTGTGTACAGTCCTACCCCAATTCAAGCCATAGCTCCTTACATGAGTAACACTTCTAATAACAGTCAAAATAATGGTCATCCTTTCTTCCAACCTCCTAGGGATACAACTGTGGCAAAAGCACAAGAGGAAAGGGAAGAAATCAAAGAGATCACTGCACATTTGAAAAGATTGATCACTGAAGTAACACAACTAAGAAATGAGAACCTCTATGGGAGAGGTAACCAGGGATACAATAAAAATCAGAATTATAACCAAGGCCAAAATCAAAACTATAGTTCAAATCAAAATCAACATTACAATCAAAACTATAATCAGAGCCATACCCAAAATAATAGCCAGGGCCAATGTTCAAATTAGAGTCAAAACTATAATTAGCATCAAGGTCATAACCAAGGGCAACCGATGCAAAACAGAGGGCCAATAATAGACAATAGGGCCTGGGGTAACAATAACAGAAATTAGAATCAGCTTAGGCCATCCAAAACATGGAACATAGGACCAAACAATGGTACTCTAGCTTCTCCTTTTGAGAATGTAGATAATCATGATGCAAAACAAGCGGCTGGCATCCAAATGGCCAATACATCACTAAAAAACTGGTGCAGATTTCACAATACCAATGCACATGCTGAGCTTGACTATCCACAGTTCCATTTAGCAGCCAGCATATTTAATATAGAGGTGCAGCCTCCTAGTTCTAATTTTCTCATTCCCAAGGGTAATGAGGTAGTACCCTCAGGGTATGATATAGCTTTAGTTTTAGAAACCTTTACCTTCGCAACTATAGAAGAGAACGAAGATGAATTGTTAGAAGATGAACCATACTTTTGTGAAAGTCTTTATCCTGAATCAGCCTTTGTGTTAAATGTTTTTCAGTTTCCCTTTGAAACTAAAAATGAGGTATTAACTAAAACAGAAGAGGTGCAGGCCTTTCAACAGACAAATAAAAACCACACCTACAATTTAAGGAGCAACACTAGGCCGAGAGGACCTTTCACCACTTCCATCCCTCCTAACAACTTCAATACACCCCCAGATCAGAATGCTAGCAACAACCCTACCATACTTAAGGCTAATGCAAATAGTGGAATAGCATTAGAAAAGGCCCAAACAAATAAAACTGAAACAATAGAAACAACAAGATTAATGATTTACTTGTCAGAAGAAATAAAGAAAATAAAGGTCAGTATACCTCTAAATGAATAATTGAAAACTCCAGGGATCAGAAATGCTTTTATAAAATCTCTGGATGCATCCATAGCAGATGGGGTTGCTGCTAATATAACTGTTACTAATAGAGATTCACCACCTAAAGAGAAAAGTAAGAAAGTTGAGCTTCCTTCCAATACAAATGTAGTAATGTATGCTGATAAAAAGAATGCTCCCCCTTTCTTGTTAATTGTTAGATTGTGTGGGAAGAACATACACAACTGCATGGTAGACTCTGGTGCATTAGCCAACGTAATGCCCTTAGGAATATGCAAAACTCTCGGGCTGACTCCCACTAGATCTACTAAGGTTGTCACACAGTTAGATAAGACTGAGGTTAGCGTGATAGGAGAACTCATGAACATTCAAATGCAATTAGCTTCAGACCCTAGGGTGAGCCAATTCATTGACATTCAAATAGTGGACATACCCGTGAATTACGGAATGTTGTTAAGTAGGGATTGGTCCAAAACATTAAACGGATATATGGCCACTGACTTTTCACATATGTGGCTACCTTGGAGAGGCGTCCCAAACTAGATTAGAATAGAGGTAGAACCCAGGATGAAACACATGATAACAGAGTATAATCGAATGAATGAAATATTATATGCTACTGTTGAACCTAGTGTTTATAGAATTACTAAAAATGGGGTGCAGATTGAAGAGATCATGATGTTAAACATTAGAGAGAAATGTGTCAGCAAGGAGACAGCATTATTCATTGAGTCTGATGGAAATTCTTTGGATGAAGAAAACAGTGCAATGGAAAAATTTGGTCATGCCATTAGACACGAGGTGGAAGAATGCATTAAACAAGGTCTGCCCACCCAATGTAAATTGTATAAAAACAAATGTAGGGTCCATGATAGGCCACACTCTGAGGAGAGTTGTGGAATGTGTAAAGACATCATTGAATATGAATACAAAAAATGCATAAAGAGGGTAGAGTCACAAGAGGAAAATGTGAATCTTGATCAAACACAAAAATACTTTCAGAGTAATGTAGATGCTCTGATTTCAAATTTAGAAGAGGGAATAAAGGACAAGGGTAGTTGTCTTTCTGATTTCCAAGCTAAAAATACACATATGCAAGTTAACCGAACCGAAATACCCATGAATAAATATACCAGTACCTCACAAGTAATAGAGAAGACGAAGCATGCCAAAGGGAAAGATCAGAAAAGTAAAGATGGCATGTGGACATTAAAATGTAACGGGTCCAAATCAAAACAGGGTGCGGGTGCAGGTGTTGAACTTATAGATCCTCAGGGTAAGTCATACCTAGCAACATATAGACTGCAGTTTTCCTGTACTAACAATATTGTTGAATATGAAGCCTTAATTTTGGGACTTGTCATGGCCGTTAAGAAAAAGGTGAAAATGATCAGGGTATTTTCAGACTCTAAACTAGTAGTCAGACAAGTAAGGAAACTATATGCTTGCAACTACAAGAAAATGATTTGTTACAGACATAGAGTATGGGGTTTAATAGATTCATTTGATGCTTTCAACATAGAGCACATCCCTAGAGAGCTGAACCACAGGCCAGATGCACTAGCAGTTGCAGCTAGCACATTAGAACCCTTGACGCTGTTAGGATTGAGACAATTTGCTGTTGAGCTAGTTAATGTTCCCAGTATCCCAGACAACGTTACACATTTTCAGGTATTTGGAGGGGATCAACAAATTATTGATTTTCTGACTTGTAATGAGGTATTTGAGGCTCAAATCATTGATGAGCAGGAAAGGCCTGAGATAACATGGGACGAAGAGGATATAATCAACTTGAAGAGCAACTTTTTACCCAAAGGGGTAATTGAACTAGACCATATTTGTGACTTCAATGGAATAATAAGACAGAAAGATTTACCCAAAACAGAAGGGGGAAAGTGTGATTTACACAACTTAGGGACAGAGCAAAATCCACAAAATGTGCCAATCAGAAAAGCTTGCTCTGAGAAAATTAGAAAAGAAATTTTGGATGCTCTGAAAGATTACAAACACGTAATAGAATGGACATATGAAGACTTGAAAACCTATGATACATCCATCATAACTCGCGTAATACCTTTGAGACTAGAGATTAAACCATTTAGGTAGAAACAAAGGCCTGTAAACGCCATTCTAGAGCCTTTAATCTTCGAAGAAGTAAAGAAATTGCTGTCTGCTGGAATAATTTTTCCAGTCAGACATTCAGTCTGGGTAGCTAACTTAGTACCAGTAAGAAAGAAAAATGGAGACATCAGATTATGCGTAGATTTTAGAAATTTGAATAAAGCATCTAAAAAGGACAATTATCCTTTGCCTCCTATAGACAAAGTGCTAAAAGCAGTAAACGGGGCAAAGATGATGTTTTTTCTAGATGGTTTCTTGGGTTATAACCAGGTTTTAATAGATAGGGATAATAGATTAAAAACCACTTTCACTTGTAAATGGGGAAATTATGCATATAGGAGAATACCTTTTGGTCTGATCAATGCAGGTGCCACTTTTCAGAGAGCCATGGACATTGCGCTTCGTGGGTTATCAGGTAAGTGCATTGTTGTGTATATGGATGATTTGACTGTGTATTCCAAGGATACATCCGCTCACGCTAAAGATCTCAGGGAAATACTCAAGCGATGTGAAAGGTATGGGATTTCCCTTAATCCTAAAAAATGTTCATTTGGAGTTCCTGAAGGTAAATTACTAGGGCATGTCATTTCTGAAGATGGAATATCGATTGACCCAGATAGAATAGAATCAATAAAAAATTTGCAAATACCAAACAATAGGAAAGAGTTAAAATCATTTTTTGGTAAGATTAACTTTGTTTGGAAGTTTATCACGGGTTTTGCAGAGATCATGCAGCCATTAAATGCCATGTTAAAAAAAGATGCACAGATGGAGTGGACGCCTATGGCTAGGGCTGCATTCAAAGACATTAAGGAGGCAATTTCTGATGCCCTTGTATTGGCAAGTCCAGACTACACCAAAATGTTTTATATTTATTCCTTTGTATCCTCCCATTCAACCGTGGCTGCCTTGACACAGAAAGGTGAGGACAATGAAGAAAGGCCCATCGCACTCATGAGCGTGCCTCTGAAGGATGCACAGTTGAGATATCTAGATACTGAGAGACAAGAATTTGCATTAATTAGAGCCGTGAAAAAATTTAGACATTACATTCTGCGTAGCCAGATCAAAGCCATAGTGCCAGACGCAGCAGTAAAGATGTTGCTGATGCAAAACGAACCTGGAGAAAAAAGAGCCAAGTGGATCACCACACTGCAAGAATTCAACATGGAAATCATTCCCATGAAGTTGGTCAGAGGGCAAGCATTGGTACAAACAATAGCAAATACAGATCCAGATTTGATAAAACAACAATATGTGTTGAATTCCCAGAACGCATCAGACTGGTATAGTGATTTAAACACCTTTTTAATAACTAGAAAGTACCCAAATAAGATGAAAGCTTCTCAGAGGAGAGCTTTGAAGATTAAAGCATAGAAATATATGGTGCAAAGAGGTCTTTAATTCATGAAGAACCATGATGGAATTTATTTGAGATGTCTAAATAGAGCTGAAGTAGATAAAGTGTTGACAGAGATGCATGATAAGTATAGAACTGGTCATGGTTCCCATTTAGCTACAACACACAAGATATTAAGGGTGGGCTATTACTGGCCCACAATGTTCAAAGATACTGAGAGTCACATCAAAAGTTGCCACACCTGTTAGACTGCAGCAGATAAGGGAAGAAATCAGGCCAACCCATTACAACCTATGATTGAATCAAGACCATTTGTACAGTGGACCCTAGATTTTATTGGAGTCATCAATCCTCCATCTTCTGCAGGACACAAGTTCATACTAACGATGATGGACTACTGTACAAGGTGGACTAAGGCCACATGTTGCAAATTCTCCACAACTGAGGTAGTTATCAAGTTTCTTGAAGAAAACATCATCACCAGGTTTGGGACTCCCTATTCATTGGTATGTGATAATGGCCCTGCTTTCTCTTCTTTAAAGTTTTCTAAATGGGCATTTGAATACGGGATTGTTTTAAAGTTTTCTTCAAATTATTACCCTCAAGGTAATGGATTAGCTGAGTCTACGAACAAAAATTTATTAGATATAATCAAAAAGCTAATTGCTAAGAGTCCTAGAGAGTGGAATACCTTGTTAAAATATACACTGTGGGTAGATAGGACCAAGTTCAAAATAGCTTTAGGTAGTACACCTTATCATTTAGTTTATGGGACTGATCCCATACTTCCAATAAATCTGAGAATACCAATCTGGAAGTTTGCCAATGAGTATTTAGGCTTCCATAATCATAGAGAAGCCAGGATAGTACAAATGCTGCAATTAGATGAGAAAAGAGGTCGAGCCATTGAGAAATTTGTAAAACACCAGGCAGTGGTTAAGAGGTGGTTTGATAAGAGGGCAAGAGTCAAGACATTCAGGATATCAGACTTAGTGCTGTGTTAGGACAAAGCACATGAAAAGAAAGGGAGCCATGGAAAATTCAATAAACTATGGTTAGGACCATTGCAAGTCTCAAAAATAATAGGAGACAACACATTTAGACTCAAGACCTTGACAGGGGAAGATGTGCCATTACCAGTTAATGGCCAACATTTGAAACACTACTTCCAGGCCTGAGGTAAAGGGCAGTCCATTTTATGTAAAATAGTGTAGGTACTGTACAGTTTTCTTTGCTTTGTTTTCTATTTTCTTTTTTTAGGTTAGTTGTTTGTACAGTTGTCCTTTTGCTTTGTTTTCTATTTCTTTTTGTCTTTTTTGTACAGTCTGTTGTTGGTTTGTTGTTTTCTCCTCAGCAGGGATCTTTGTTTTCTTTAGAGTATTAAGGAGCAAACTAACAACCATTGAAAATAGTATAAAATTCAGAATATTCAGGTTAATCATTTGCAATTTATACATAACTTGTTGTGACTATCATGAATGTAGAGAGTTGTTTAGCTTCTGAAATTTAGTATTCAATAACAATCATTGAGAATTCAAGAGAGGTTTCTCATGATGACACACCTAAAATCCTTGGGTTTGTTGAACGTACTAGTGTAGATATTAGGTGAAAAATTTGAGGTCACCCTTGCTACCATTACAATTCTCAGCTTAATTTCAGCAAGTGCCCACTCCTTGCATCATAAAGTTACAAATTGCTATATCTTGTGAAATCTCTTTCAAGAATCAGAAAATATAAAACATAAAATGAATAAAGCGGATTATACTAAAAATCTAGATTAAGCCATCTAAGTAACTCTACCGGGGCTATGGATGCTTGCTGGCAGTGGGGCTCTACTTAGGAGAATTGTAATGATAACCTTGCCGGGGCTATAGACACTCGCTGGCAGCAAGGCTCTATCCGGTTGGCTATGAGGGAATATCCTCAACTACGTAGGCTAATGTCAGTCACTAGTTTGTTCAACCGATCTTCAAGATGAGGATAATTAATCATGTGCACATACTTAAACTGAAAATGAAAATTCATGCATCCTTATTGAATACCTTAGGTCTCAAGTTGGATAATAATTTACAGGAAAGATAGTTGGGAGTTATGAATTCATTTCATCTAGTTTTCTTGAATGCTTTGAATTTAATTGTTTTGTTTGGTTGCTAGTTGTTGTGATGTTCACAACACACCCCATTTTACTCCTAAGCAAAATGAGGACCCCTGCTGTGGCTTTGCTTTTGTGCTTTTGTGTGTTTTGTTTTGCTTGGTGGTAAAGGGAAAAGAGGGTTAAAATTGAAAACTTTGGTAAAAATAGAGAAAAAATACATTTTCAATACCAGTTCATGATATGGTTGGATTTCTTGTGAAAAGAGCTAGGGTTGCTTTTTGAACCATCTTAAAATTTGCCATATTTTGCAAGTTATGATCATTTTGGTAAAATGTACATTCAGGTTTGTATATCGCTTTGTAGATACAGGGTCGTTTGTATATGCAAAGAGTTTTGTTTTTGTACTAAGTCACATGGGCTATCGAGTTGCATATGCATTATTTGTTTGCATGTTCGGTCGTTGTAGTACGTACATTTCCCTTTATACATCGCTTTCATATACAAAGGCAATTGTATATCTTTTTTCCTTATATGCATTTTAATAAAGGTTTTGATATATACATACAAGATGGACCCAAAATAAATTAAGTAGAAATAAATTGATGTTTAAAATCCGCTTTGTATATTTTGCATTTGTATGTTTGGCAGATAGAAGATACAAACATTTTATACATAACGCAGAATCCAAAAGTTATGAACAAGAGAGAATTTGTTGTACATTTTGGGCTTGTATATTTATGCATACATTTGGAACATACAATGTCCATATGCAAGTCACGGACCCGAGGAGTTGTTTAAATAAGGTTGAATGCTTGTATGTTTCAGAATATACAAAGCAGGGGATACAATGCAAATGTACATCACGCGGATGTGAAGAGAGGGTCAAAGAGAGTTAATTCGTATATTCGGCGCTTGTATGTTCCAATATACAAGGCCCAATATACAACGCGGACCCGAGGGTTTATCAAACAAACTTAAATCCTTGTATGTTTCGATTTGTATAGGCGAGACATACAGCATATACATACAACGCATATGTACAAACTGAAACCCAAAGGAGGTTGGAATTCGATTAATACTTGGTATCGCATCCGACTTGTATATCGGAGGATGCATACAAACATTATATACAATGGCGGACTTGAGGTGGGTTTTAAAAATGGAAAATTCATTGTATATCTCCAGATTTAAAAGGGGGGTTTCGTAGTATACAGGGCCCCATATACAACGCGGACTTAAAAGGTTTTTTGAATTATGGTTAATTCGTTGTATATTTTGTGGCTTGTATGTTTCGAAACATACAACACATACATACAAGCTGGAACCAAAAAATTATGGAATGAAGCTAAATCCTTATATATGTCTACACTTGTATATATGTTCCAAAACATACAAGGCACCACATGCAAGCCGGAATCCAAACGATAATAAAGCGGATTTATCCTATGTATCACATTCGATTTACATATCAAGAGATACATTGCAGATTCGGTGGGTTATAAATTGCTGATTATAACAGCGATAGGTCTGAGGGTTGTATACAACGGTTTGTTGTTATATGGAGCCTAATCAGACTTGGAGGTTACATTTTCCCCACTTTTATCGGTGTGGTTTCCCCCCAAATTCCTACGGGGTCAAGGAGTAGCACATTTGAGAAAGGACAATAGGGTATGAGAAGGTCCTTGGAGCTTGATTATCTTCCTCATCATGATTATCATCCATGTCTGGTGTTTCTTCTCTTTCATATTCAGTGTGGGGTTTTGAGGAAGTGGATTCTAGTAACGGATCTGCCTAGTATCTTTCTTGCAGTTCTTGGATATACTTAGAGAGTGAAGGACTTTGAGGGTTTGAGGGAATGTCAAGTTGGGGTGTAGCATCCAAGGTAGGTTCTAAGTGTTCCTCTTCAACAAGATCTTGTGCCACCCTACTGCTTCATGTAGTTTGCTGCTGGGGTGTTTGTTTTATGTATCTACCTTTTGAATCCCTAGGTCTAACCAAATAGTCTCAATTACATTGGTGGAGTTACATATAGTAATGGCATCAAGCCTAAAGAGTGTTCCCATCCTTATTCATCTCGCTACCACCGAGCTTCCTCTCACCAATCTGCAACCATGCTTCTTAAATGTTACATGTATTCCCAAATCATTCAACTTCGAAACAAAAATAAGATTTCTAGCCAATCCAAAAATATTTAAAACACCAGGGAGGATTTTAATTCTCCCATCATTAAAACACAACATTACCTTTCCCCTTCCAACAAACGGATATGTAATTTTGTCACCAAGGTAGACATTACCTTCATCATACTCCTCATATGTGGACGACCAATCTTTGTGTGGAGTCATGTGATACAAGCATCTTGAGTCAACCAACCAATGATCATGAGAAAAAATATTACATGCATCTAGTAAAACGTCATCACCTGCATTTGAGGACTTTTCTGCAGATGAATCCCACTATTTTTTTTGTTCTACGTTCCTTCTTAACATGCCCTTTTTTATTGCAATTCTAACACTTAACTCTGTTCTTCCTTCCAGGAGTCTTATATATGTCATTAGATTTGTCTTTAGGCTCCTTCTGATCCACTTTTGGTCCTCTTTCCTTAGACCTTCCCTTGACATTAAGAGCATCACCTGAACTATCAACAATTTTCTTCCTCAATTCCTATGACAACAAAGTTGCAACAAGAGCATCCAACTTTGGATCTTTGAGGTTAGCAGTGATAGCAAGAATAACATTCTCCCAAGACTCAGGTAAAGAACAAAGAAGCATAATGTATTTATCCTCTTCATCAACTTTAACACCTACATAAGATAGTCAAATCATAGTCAAATTAAAAGAATCTAAATGCTTTGCAATAGATTCACCTTCATTTTTAGAGAAAATAACTTCTGCTTCAAGTAGAGTTTGTTCACAAGACTTTTGGCTTGGTAGATTTCACCCAACTGCTTCCATAGTACAAATGTGGTCTTCTCCTTATAGATGTTTAGTAGGACAGAATTTGCAAGACACAATTAGATTGTACCCCGTGCCTTTTTATTTAGTCTATTATTACAACCATCTATTGGTTTCTTTCTTCAAGAAAATCCTCCATTTTCATCTTCCAGAACTAGTAGCCTATACCATTGAACTTCTTTATGTCCAAACGGGTTTTTATTGCAGCCATGACTTCAACACAATCTGCAAAACAAATGCAACCAAAACTCCCACTACAACTCAAAAACCTTCACTCCCACCCAAGAGTCAGAATTGGCTAGGCTCTGATACCAAATGTTAGAAATGAAGGTAAACAACTACAAGTAGAAATCTAATCTCAACAATATGTATGCATGCAAGTGTACAATCGAATGGAGATTGCAATAGAAATAAAACTATAACACCTAGAAACAATAGATCAAAGAAATGAACACATAACATAGTATGTAAGTGGAGAAAACCCTTTTAGGTAAAAAACTCCACACAAAAAAGAGGCACAAGCTTGTATTATCTACAAATATGAGATTACAATACATCAATCACCAATCTCTCCTCAATCTTCAATCCGACAGCATTCTAGAAATACTTGTACAAGTCTAACCCACAATGAACAACACTTACAATGCATCATAATATATAAAAGATGAGGAACCAAGAAGATGGCGTCCAAGATTGGGATTTTGAGTCTGTAGATTGTTTCACAGTGATGCTTTTGGAAGAATTTTCAGGCATTTGGTTCGCACTCCATATTTCTTGGAGCACATGTCTATTTTTAGAAAGTCATTGTTTTGGCACCGACATTGTCTCTTGGCATTGATTACACCTTGGTACACTCAGTTTCATTATCTAATGTCCCTATGGTGCTTTTTGCAAGGCAAAAGGTTTATTTTAAATAAATGCTTAAGTTATAAAGTTTTCATTAAAAAGCAACTTAAGTGTTTCATTTAAAATAAAGTTTTTTATGACCCTTATTAAAAGTGGGCACCAAAGTTGAAGAGATAAAAAATATTTTATAAAGAAAATCTTTATTTTCCCAAAAAGGGCGTTAGGGTTGGAAAGCAAATAAAAGTTCATTTTTTGGAGCTCATTCTTTATGCTATTGATTTTGAAGAAATGTTATGTTGCTGGATTGAACATTGTTCATTCAAAAACTTATTGAGGATGAAAATGCTCATGAGGAATACTATCCACGAGGGTGAAAAATCTTCCCTGGGTTGGTGTTGATAGATTC
This sequence comes from Cunninghamia lanceolata, assembly GCA_027924645.1. Classification (NCBI taxonomy): domain Eukaryota; kingdom Viridiplantae; phylum Streptophyta; class Pinopsida; order Cupressales; family Cupressaceae; genus Cunninghamia; species Cunninghamia lanceolata. The sequence goes on along the minus strand of BSBN01000165.1, from coordinate 1,246,674 downwards.
AACTTGAGTTCTATGCTTGTGCTTCATTACTGAAGAATTCTAGTTTACATGGAAGGGTTTTAATTTTACAAAATACTGAAGATTCTGCGAATAATATTTTGGTATTGCAGATTGAGTTTTCTAAAGGGATTTATTACAGATTTTTTGAAGTTTGAAATAGGTTGAAAACCCTCCATATGTTGGTTGCACCATTTCTAAACTAGGTCGTACCATTCCTTATTGGGCATGAGGCTTTGTGTGGGCCAGTTTCGATCTTTGTTACAAGTTTTTGTTGATTGAAGAAGGTCGATTTGGGAGGTATTGTTATTTTATCCTCTTTAAGGAGATTTTGTTGTTTGACAATTGTTGTGTGAAGTCATTCAACAGGTCGTATTGCTGTTGTAGAGGGGCGTGGGCCTTTTGGAGCTAAATTACCTAGGTTTTGGGGGTCTACATTGCCTATATGGTGGCACCATACTTATCTTAGCAAGTGTTTCACTTTCTTTTTGGGGAAAACTTGCATTTGGAGTTGATATAAACTAATTTCCAGCCTTCTGTATTGTTGTACCAAACTTTACATTAGACCTGTAGCAAACATCAGTTGTGGGGATGTTCAAATATTATTTTAATCTTGATTTTGCCATTTGGATATTGGTATAAAAGCTTATGTGTTGAGTTCTCAAATTGTACTTCATTGAAAACATAATATATATGCATTTTGGCATCATTGGGTGTGATATTTTGAATATCCTTGTATTGTGTTGCAAGCTATTATTATTGTTTATTTAAAAAAAATTAAGGTAGACTATTACAAGCATAGAGGAGGAGGATTTAGGAGGAGAAGAGGTCATGGAGGTGGGTAGAGAAGGGGATGAATGTGGGGAATGAGTGGAGGTTGGGGATTTCAATGGTTCATCGACCAGGGGGTTGTGCACAAGGGGAGCATTTGAAGAGTCTATCGGTGAACGTTGTTTGCAAAATGGACAATCTCGAATGAGGTGCCCCTCCCTAGGACAATAAAAGAAAGCATTTGGTCTATTCAGATAATTAATTTTCTAGTTGAATTCAAATCTAAGGCCCACTAGTTTAATGGTCTCTAGGAGTGGCTAAGTTAGGTCCGTTTCAATGCACACCCTAGGTTGAACTTTTAGACCGGACCATTTATTAGAGTTTTGTTTGCACCAAAGAATCCTTCCCATCTGTGAGGCGATCTCATGTAGAAATGTGTGAAATACAAGGTTGAGAAAGGGAAGCTTGACCCACATCAGATATTTCGATTCGGAGATTCCTTCAGGGTGAAAGTCAAGGTCCCAAGCCCGTAGGTAACATGTTTGTCCACAAATAATCCATGATCCATAATAGAGGGTAACTTTGGCATGATACATATCCCCTGCCTAGACCCTTAAAAGATTCAATCATCCATCCCTTATTTTCCCAGTTTGCATGGGTCCATTTAAAAAAGCATTTCTTAGAAGGAACTCCTTTCAGAAAAATGGATAACAATTCTTGATTTATAATCTCCTATCACATCTACAATATCATCAAGAATCTCAAAGGATATGGTCTTACCTCTAGTAGGGACAATTTTTTAAGAGTGATTATTAGGCGTCGTGGACTCAACAGGTTAAGCTCCATAGTTTCTGTTGCGCTGATTGTGTCTAGTTGTAGAAAGTGGTTTAAGGTTTTGTGTTTGGGAGTTATCCGTAAGACTTTTCATTCCTTTTTCATTGCTTTCCTATTCTATTTGAAGGGGGTGTGAAAGATCCATTGAGATATACTTTGAACTGCTTAGCAACATCGAGATCTTTAGGTCTCCCCTTTTCTGTAGAATTTTTTTTCATGGAGGATGCACATGGATTAAGTGTCATCTAGGCTCCTCCCCGATCTGACTTGGAGGCTTGTGGGTCTTTGGAACACATCATTACAGGAAATAGATTCAGGCAAATATAGGTTAGGGTTCAAGAAACACTGTTCTAGATGACTCCACTCCTTATCGACCTATTAGGGATTTCTTTGTCTCTCCTTCATACTTCTAGCTTCACAAACTTGATCATAGCATGCCTTTATTCGATAATGACATCTTCCATGTTTTCTTTAAAAGTGAGACCATCATATTTAAAATGTTATGGCTTTTTTTTTTTAAATTATATCCTCCATGGCTTAATATAAAAGGAGACCATCTTTTGGGAGGAGTCATGGCTCATAACCATACCGAATAGTTCAAAAAAAGCCACAACATGAATGAACCATATTATTCCTCTATATGCTTTATTGATTTGAACTCAAAAGAAGTTGTCCTCCCCACTTCCCAACCTATAATTGATTTTTTAATTCTTTTGGATGAATATGGCCAAGTTGTTTCCATTAGGCCACTTTAAATTTTTTTAATGATATTTTTATGAAGATAACTAATCTTTATTTTTCTATCAACAGGATTATATCTCATATTTTTTTAAGAGTTGTGTAGTGAATGGTCATATATGATTGAGACGACAATTGATAAGAAGAAAGATAATTATTTAAGGACAAGTACATGGTTGCAGCCTAGCATGAGGAGTAAGAATATATAGGAAAATATTATTTGTAAAGTACTAATTATTTAGAGTGATAAATAGAATACAAATTTAGAGGTCACTTTTTTTAATTGCTTGGATTTCAATATGCATCAATTTTTTGAAAAATTGGCCATAGGTCCTGATTTTTTTAAAAAATTGTTAGCAATCAATTTCATAATTGCAAGTTATAAGAAGCAAGGCATAAAATGGAAAGCTCTAATAGGCACAAGATTGTTTAAGGATTACATAGCCTTAGCAAAATTGACTTAAAACATTTTATAGTTTAATCCATATGTCTAGGAAAGTTGGAGAATACTGATGTATTTGATATTGATATTGACATGATGTATCTTGTCATATTCCAATCTAGTTTAGATGTTGTATCTTGTTGCTATACTTTTATTTATCAATTGTTGTTGCATTTTTATAAGTTAAGTATGTTGATTGTGATTTTATAAAGTAGATGGGTTGTTGTTACTTTTCTCCCATAGTTATTTAAGTATTATAAATGGATTTAAATAAAGTTATTATTAGAGTTAAACAATTTAAATTATGCAAGGTTATCAATTCCAATGTAAATTGCAACATATGATAATTTAATAGGAACTCCGAAGTAAAAATTAACATAGCTAATTGAATAACACAATCCATAATTAATCAGATTAACATCAAAACCCATATTTTGTTAACAATAAGTTTAGTACTTATATGAATCGGAGTACTTGGATCAACCACTCTCACCCTAGGAAGATTTCAGTGGTTTTGGCCCTCATAGCTTGGCACATTTGGAGAACCTGTGTAAAAACACAGTATGTCCTCACTCACATCAACTATTGTGCCTACTCACACGTGTTCAAACCCTTGGCCAAGACAATCTTGAGTGTACACAATCCCGAGTTGGAAACACTCTATGTGCCCTCTTCTCCAATGCCCGTAGCCCAAAGTGTTCTCCATGCCCTTTCCAAATCTTATAAGTCTTAAGGGGTGGTTTCTAAACCATCATACACTTTCCCAAAGGTTGTCATTAATAATTATTTAATAAATATAATAACTCCATTTTTTTATAAATATTCTTTATTTTCTATCTCACTTTTAATTATAAAGGATTGAATAAACTTTATCCTTTGTGTTATTCATAAAATAGGTTTCTTTTCCATTTGGGGAAAAATTCCCATAATATGTAATGTCAGATTAGTCCAATTAGATAGCATATCTTTTTCAACTACATATATGTAAAATGATTTTCATAAACATGAGCGTGTTTAAATTTGATGGCCGTATAGCCGTATTTAAGCATTTTTCTCATAAAATACAATCAAAATTTTAAAAAGATTGTATCATGTGAACGGGAGATTTTGAATAGATTGTCAAAATTTATATAGAATTGTGATGATATATATTTGGTTTATATATAATTTTACTTATACTAAAGTATGTCATAGTATTTTAAGGGCACCTTTTGAATGATAACCGTCAACTTGATTGTCGATTGTCAAATTTAGACCCTGAACATGAGTACAAAATGTTCGGTATTAATAGCCTATTGACAAATTTGTTAACTGCTAGTAATTATATAACTGACTGTTTAATGAGTTGTATATTTGTATTTTAGAAATGTTGCTTAGAAAGTTAAGCCATTACACATCTTAAGAAAGTTAATGTTGCTTAGGGCATTCCCCATGCTGCTGCTTAGCTTATTTTGGCTAGCAGCCACTGCTTAATTTTTTAGCAGATATTTGTGGAGCTAGTGACCCCATGAAATTTTATTTTTCTACTTATTTTAATCAGTTAATTTAATTTGGAGTTTTTTATTATATAAAAATAAAAAATAATAGAAGAAAATTTTTTAAAAAAAAGAGGGAAGGAATTATATGCAGCCACATGGCATATTTTTCATTATGCAGTGGCTGCTTATTTCCAGCCCCCCCTTTTTTTTTCAAGCTTATTTGAAATTCCTAAGCAGTAGCTACTTCACAAAAATAGGAAAGATTCTATATTATCCTTTTCCCACAATTATAAATTTGCATGGGGCCACTCCAATTGCTTAAAACTGCTTAAATTTAAGTAGAAAATTAACTTAAGCAGCAGCATGGGGACACGGGGTTAGAAAGTTTTAATCATCGGTTGAATTTTGAGTGAAGCAGTTGATTCTATCTTTGTGTTGGTGAAACTCTGTGCCTGCGCGGGTCCCAGGATCTACTCGAATTTGGGGGCCGTTGCCAGTTTCCTATGCCTGCATGGGTCCTAGAAGCTAGAGATTTGCTCCATTTCCTTATGTTTCAATCAAACTACACAGAGAGCAAAAGAATGGTGTAGTTGAGGCAGAGAGTGACGACAAATGTTTTAGTTTGTGGGACCTGTAGGGCAAAGCGACGACAAATTTTGTGGGTTTTGTTGCAGATGAGGGATTGGAGGGCCATTGCAGACATAGGTGAGTTCCCAATGCAGTCTTTGTTTAGCTTTTCTTTAAAAGTGGTGGGTCCTCTATTTTGTGGTTGTGGGTATTTTCTCAAAGAAAACTCCAGCTAAACACCGGGTAATATGTGTGGGCCCCTATTCTTTTGCAAAGAAAAACCCTCATAAACAATGGTGACTATACAAAATAGGCCAGGTTCTGTGAAGGATAATAACACACTACAGGATATAGATTCTATGATGGATAATAGCACCCTGCAGGATATAGGTCTAACATCAAACCACTTAAAACCTATGGAGGGTTTAAGCAGGGTTTCCTGGGGGAGTATGGAAATAAGAGAGAGGTAGGTAACATAACGAAGAATGGAAAAACACCCCAGGCAGGTATGCTAGTACCTTATGTTACATCGTATCCCGCAAAGAATCAAGACACCTACTCACTCATAACAGGTGTTTTAGAGGCGTTTTTGCATTCACAAAAAACATGGTCACACACAAGTCAAAGACTCACGCACAAGAAACAATCTGACATTTGTTAATGCCAAGCAGTATAGGAGGATTTGACAACTAAGACAGGCCAAAATAGCAAGAAGGTTAAAATGGTTGGGAAAATAAATTTGTGACAATACTTCCAAAACTAATGAACTTTATTCGAGCAGCAACTGGATACGAGACATCACAAGAGCAAGTAAAACCACTTGCAGGAGGACAAGAGACCTTGGAAACCATGAAAACTAAGAAAGTCAGTTAGAAGTGGTGGCACGACAAGGTATAGAACCAACTCAATGTGAGAAACTCCACTTCCAAAATGGTTATGTTTTGCAAGAAGAAGGTAACAAAAAACATAGTCCAATGGGAAATACTGAAGGAGGGTGTTCAGGGAATCACAACAGGTGCAATGAAGGTGTGAAGTAGTGGAATAGGGAGGTAGATCTAGAGCTTGAGAATAGGGACAACCATGAGCAATACAGTCCTAGCTCAACTCCGCTTATTTGGTCCTTAGAGTTGTACACGAGTGAGCTAATGGGCCTAAAGAGGAGACTCGAAGTCATAGAGATGTCAAAGCAAGTGAAGGATAACAAAGTGCAAGAGATCATGGCTGCAAATCAAAAACTCAGTCACGAAAACAACTTGCTCAAAGATGGAATAACCAAATTGCAAACTAATATGAAAATAGGGCAACAAGAAATCTTGACCATAAAACAAGAGTTAAAACAAGTCAATGGCTGAAATACTTCTCGGGCAATGGAGGAGAAAGACAATTTAGATTTAAAAGATTTCCAATCAGCCATAGCAAGGATGGAGGCTAAAGAAGCTAAACTAAAGGAACAGTTGGAAGAGGCAAAGTCATGGGCACAAGTGGCAAAAGGGGCAGTAGTGAGCCAAAAAGAACTCATAGAGAAACAGGTCGAACTGCAAATGTGGGAGGAAAGAAATAGGCACGATAGGGCAACAAATATAATAATAAAGGGGCTGAAAGATCATGGAGAAGGTGAACACACCGACAAAATAGTAAAAGACTTTCTTGCAACAAATTGGAATGGACAGGACATATCCACCAAGCAAACAGAGTTGGAAGAGCAATGCAAGAGGGTAGAAATATGAATGTAAGAGTATCATTGAAAAGCATTGAGGACAAGAATAGAATTTCAAGAAACAAATGGTTTCTTAAACACTGTAATGTCCCCTTTTCCTCAGCACTAAAACACTGAAGATGTGTTAGCCTTTTTCTATTTCCCATAGGCTAATGTTCTTGTGAGGGAAATGTGACTTCTAAAAAGTTAAATAATAGTTAAATAAATTTAATTATGACTCCACCATGCTGTATACAGCTGTTATTTCTTTTTAAAAGATTGTGGTTTGCGTTGTGAGTGGGTGTTGAGTTGGTGGACCCCTCTCATTCTTATTCTCCTATTTTTGGCTTAGCATGGTGGTTTGGTGGGAGCACTACTCTGTGACAGAAGAATCTAAATTAATTCATTATCTTTTTTTAGACTGATGTTGGCTGAGTGGGGGGCAGTGAGTGTTCTGACCACTGCTTTTCTATTTTTAGTTCATGTTTCTCTGTCTGGTGCTAGTGGTGGGTCTATCCACATCCCTTACCTATTCTGGGCTAGGTGTGGGTCTTTTTGAGGGGAAGAATTGCTCATTCTGAAGGATCTTTTTGGCTAAGTTTGAATATGCTATGTTACTAGTAGTCTTGTTGTTTGGCACAGGGACTGTTTAGTCTCAAATCCTCTTAGATTCAGATGTGAGAGATCATCCCTAGCTGAGAATAACTTGGAAACAATAAGGGATATACAGAGCACTATGGAGCATGATGTTTTTTGATAGTTTTGGGTCTTGTAAGTAGAGTTACAGTTGCAGTTGTTATGAGGGTGAAAAGAAGACTGAAATTCTACAACAGACATCATTCATTTTGGGTATGAAATGTAACTATGTTCCATGAAATTCTGTTATTAAATCTGTTTCAAAGATATTACTGTTTGCATATGTGTTTGTTAGCTTGATCTGGGTAGACCATTGCAAAGGCACACATTACTACATAGATGAAGACTTAACTCCATCACAATTAGATGAAAGAAGTAAAGAATGGGAGAAAGTTGTAATGGCTAGAAATGCAAGTAATGATGCGTGGTTGTATAGAGGGAAAGCCCAGATCAACAATAAAACAAATCATAGTAAATAGGAAGATGGGGGATCCCAGGAACACCTCACAATGGTAAGCTGGAGTTGTAGAGGCTACCCTTGGAGGAGAGGTCTTGGTTTAGGGCCCATAGCAGAGGGAAAGGACATCATTGTCCTCAGTGAAACTCATGAGCATGAAGGATGTGAGGTCCTGAATTTTGAAGGTTACGGAAAGATTTAAGTTTGGAATGAGATAACTAAAAATGGCAATGGGCACGGGGGTGTGATAGTTCTAGTGAGAGAATCCTGGGAAAGAATCATACAAGTTAGAAGGGTGGATCCAAGTAGTTAGTACATATGGATGAAGATAATGGATATAGAATCAATAATTTATCTTGTTGCGTGTTGTTTTGCACCTCATGGCTCAAAAGCTTATAAGAAAAAGGACCTAGACAAAGAAGACCCATTTGTAGCATTGAAAAATGACATACTAGCATATAGTACCTCAGGAAAAATTATTTTAGTAGGAGACTTTAATGCAAGAACAACTAACAGTGAAGTTCTCTGCCTTAGAAATTAGGAGGGAGTAAACGACAACCCTTTATGGTTAGAAGAGGTAGAAAATAAAAAATGGGAAAGAGATTCTCAAGACAAAAAAGGAGGTATCACATAGTACAGAGTAGAGTTGTTGGGGATATGCAGCCTATATGATTTGATTATATGCAATGGTATAAAAGCTTGGCCGAGTTATGGGAACTTTACTTGTCAAACTTACAACAGCCAAAGCGTGGTGCATTATGTTATTTGCTCTCAAAAGCTAATGCCAAGGTTAATTGACGTAGATGTGAAGGACTGTCCTCTAGAAATGAAATCTGATCACAATCCTCTATATGTAAAGATCAATATGTGGAAAGGCATTCAAAACCAAGATAGATTGCAACAAAACCAAAAGGTGGCACCTCAAGGCACTATCCTTTTGACACTTGAAAATCAAGACATTTTTTGGATAATGTTGGAAAGGCAATTGCAGGAAATAAGAGACATTGGGTTGGCTAATATAAACAAGAGAACAATAGGTAGCAAGGAGTTGACATCAATAATCCACAAGGCTCTTAGTGTGTGCAAAAGATCTAGGCCTAGGAGAGGAGGCAACAAAAACAACTTTCTGGCAAATCCTTGGTATGATGAAGACTGCAAAGCAGCAAAGAGAATGCTAAAAATCCAGGGAAACAAGAAGGAATATGAAAAGCTAGTGAGATTGAAAAAAGAGAATTATATGCAAACAAGGCAGAAAGATCTGAGTTTTCTTGGGAAGCACAATCTGAGGAAAATCAAGACATTTTTTGGATAATGTTGGAAAGGCAATTGCAAGAAATAAGAGACATTGGGTTGGCTGATATAAACAAGAGAACAATAGGTAGCAAGGAGTTGACATCAATAATCCACAAGGCTCTTAGTGTGTGCAAAAGATCTAGGCCTAGGAGAGGAGGCAACAAAACCAACTTTCTGGCAAATCCTTGCTACAATGAAGATTGCAAAGCAGCAAAGAGAATGCTGAAAATCCAGGGAAACAAGAAGGAATATGAAAAGCTAGTGAGATTGAAAAAAGAGAATTACATGCAAACAAGCCAGAAAGATGTGAGTTTTCTTGGGAAGCACCATCCAAGGGGCTTCTGGAAAGAATTACAACAAAAAAAGTAGCTACAAAGAACAATATCACGGACCTCCAATGGCTAGATTATGCAAAGCTGCTATATGAAAGAGATCAAAATAAAGATGTCCCCCAGTAATCAATTCAATGGCCAAACTCTTCTCCAGTAAAGACATCAAGGAAGGAATTAAAAAGCTTGTTGTGGGTAAAGCGCAAGACATAGATGGCCTACAAGCAAAATATATAAAATGGGGCCTAGAACTCCTCACACCGCACATCAAAAGAATATTTAATGGGGTCATTCAAAATGGTTTTCCAACAAATTGGACAACCAATGTCGTTATTCCTTTGCTTAAAAGTGGGGATGTCAACAACCTTTCAAACTACCACACTATAATGATCAATCCCCTTTTTGGAAACTCTTTGGGAGCATGATAGAGCGTTGGATCAGTATTTGGGTAGAAAAAGAGGGAAAGAGAGTGAAAGGTGAAGATGGTTTTAGGCCAAAACACTTTACAATTGACCACTGCATTACCCTTAGACACTTGATTGAGATGATTTGGGACAAATAAGGAGAAGAGGTTTTTTGTTGCTTCGTCGACTTCAAGAAAGCATTTGACACTGTTGCTAGAAGCAAATTATGGAGTAGAAAGGAAGAATTGGGGATTTCAAAAATGTATAGGGCTGCTGTCCATAGGTTGTACGATCAAGTTCGGGCCAAGATTAGAACCAAGCAAAGTTTCTCAAAATGCTTTGGGAGTGACATTGGGGTCAACATGGGTGTCCGCTATTGCCTACCCTATTTGGGCTATACATTGACAAATTAGAAGATTGTATAGACAAGTTTGGTGGTGGAGGAGTCCACTTGACCAATTATGTAATAAAGCTGCTCCTTTATGTAGACGATCTTATTCTAATGGTAAAAACAACACATGATTTGAGAGAACACCTGAAGGCTTTAGAACTGTTTTGTCAGGAGGTTGGGATGCATGTGAACACTTGCAAAACTAAGGTCATGATCTTTACCTTGAAGAGAAAGAAGGATTAGATTGAATTTGTTTTTGAAGGCAACCCCTTGCAAGTGGTTAATGAATACAAATACCTTGGCCTTGATTTCCACAATAAACGCAGTTGGGAGACATGTACAGCAAAAATAATACGAGGATGGAAAGCTTTATGCTCATTGCAAAATAGATGTAGAAGCGCTGAATTGTGGGATTGAAAAACTAAGAAAACCCTTTTCTAGTTGTTGGTGGTGCTGGTGGTGTTATATGGGCGTGAGGTGTGGGGTGACAACATGTCAGCGCTGAAATGGAGACAAATAGAGAGGTTACAAAAGCACCTAATCACAAGCAGCCTTAAGACAAGCGTCAATTTCGTATGAGATCACTTTAGCTGAGGCTGGTGCCTTTTCATTGGAAGAATCAACTTTGATTTAGTTGCTAAGTTATTTAAAGAGGATTGAGAACATGGAGTTGCTCCATTGGCCCAAAATGGTAGCAGAAGAACAATTAGATAGAAGGATGAGCACATGGATGAAACAAAATGACAAGTGGATGAATAAGTGGGATATTAGCATGAAAGAGTGTCCAAATATGGTTGATGCAATTAAACAGTACGTTTGGGAAAAAGTCAAGAAAATATGTGGGTGGGGAAACTTGGGAGGAAAAGGGAGTACTATATCAAACATTTCAATCCTTCATATGACCACACACAAAAGACATATATAGGGGTAGAAATAAAATGGAAAGCGAAAATGTTAATAGCTCAGCTAAGGACCAGTTTGCACCAGCTCAGGTGTGAAACCGGTAGGTGGACAAGGCCGAAAGAGGAGTGGGCAGATAGGATATGTTGTTTTTATACCTTGGGGCTTGTGGAAACGGAATTACACTATATTATGGAATGTCTGGCCTACGAGGATATCCTAGCCATTTACATTGATCTTTTGAATGTGGTCTCCTTGACTAACCTGTTCGAAGAAGAAATGATAACAAATACTATAATTTATCTGATTAAGATTCACAGTAGAAGATCAAGGATTTTGAAAGAAAAAGAGGGCAACAAGAAGGCGTTGTTTGGGCAGAAGGACTGTCTGAGGCTTTTGTGATAGGCAACGTTGTTGGTATCTGTTGGTCCCATAGGCTGTTTGGCCTCGTGGACATTATTAAAAATCTTCATTCATTCGTTCAGTCCTTCAAGTCTATTTTTGATGTTCCACTTGATCAGGTTGATGCAACGTGGAAGAAATTGACACACTCTTTCTGGTTTGTTTTGTGCTTCTGTGTACTTCTTGGACTCATCAGCAGTGTATGCATCCCCAGAGTGGACATTTCGTCCAGATTTGGTTAACGACAATTCTGAAATGCAAGATGTAAAGCACACAACCACATCTCACAGCACAAAAGTATCATCTAGTAGGTTAAGATATGGTGCATTACCACTAAAAGCAATGTGTATTGAAAATCTTACTCCATGGTTAAAGCTTCTCCCCTCTCGGGATAAAGCTGGAATTGCTGCACTATTTGACAGACCTTCAATTTATAGAGGGTTTTATCACTCACAGTGGTTGCATGTTTTGTATGCTGAGTTTAGCTATGAGAAAACAGGCAAGCACCTTTAAGGGACCTCCTTGTAATAGACATTGCACAAGGAAGGGACAATTAAGCACCCTGTTCTTCTCCACTTCAATCTTTATCTCCTCCTCCTTCATCCCTGTAGACAAATGGCTATATCGGTTACAATTCCTTCCCCTGAAATAAATATTTTTAAAAAAAATGAAACGATTGAAAGAGATAAGTTACTAACCTGGAGATCGAGGGTAAACACATGTACTTGGGGGTTTCCTTCCAGTTGGTTAAGTTGATTGACACATATAACTTGATTGGAAGCTATATGCATTTCTTCGCTTGTTAAGTTGTGCTATAATGAATAAGAGCCTGAGGCGTGATTATATAGAGACAGCCTAAGCAGAGAAGGTGAATCGATGAATTATCCAGAGATTTCTTTACGTCTTTACTATTCTAGATACAACTTATAACGTATGTGGTTTGGTCTTCATCTTCTGTGATTTCATTTCAAATTGGCAGGGCTTATCGATTCCTCTTCGCAGAATTCTATCTTCAGCAGATTCTTTCCACTTTCGTACACTCTGGCCACGTCCTCAAAAACCGATACGCTAAACCCTTCTAGGGTTTAAATTCCACAAACCTCCTTTAAATTAAAGGAGACATCCTGCAATCTCGTAGCTTAAATTTCCAAACCCACTTCCGCGCCATGGTTCCTCGCGTAAAACAAATATGATTTTTTTTCAAGAAGCTCCCCATATATCTCGTTAAATTATAACGATTCAAAGCAATTTAAGATTTAGGTGCAAATATAGTAGTGCTTTCAGATTACAGTAATGACGACGTTTTATTTTCTTGTGCGGGCTCTGCCAGTGGCTGCATTATGTGCGGTTTTTGTTGCGCTGAATGCCAAATATGCGGCTTCTATGGCTGGCTTTCCAAGCTTAAGTGATCTCAATGTTTTGCTGCCTCCTCGTATTTCGAATCCAGTTGGCTTCAGACTTCGCGGAAAGGAGGGCTGCTTTACCTGGTTAGTTCGTTTGCTTCATTTCGTTGAAAACATTTGGATTTAATATTTTTAAATATATCTGTAAAATGCACCTGATTTGAAGGATACTTCGTAAGTCTAAACTTTTGGAATCTTAAACTCTTATAAGATCAATCATGAACAAAACCATCACAATCATACACACCGCTGAGGAACAGAACATGTAATATTTCTCATATTTTCTAGGCATTGGTCCAAAAATATAAAAGAATTTGAATTAATTTATTTTTTATATTGTCACTCCGGTTTTCTCTCGAAGTAACCTTTGGCTTAGTTGCCACGGCCAAGGGACAGTATCTTCTGTGGGAGTTACACTGCACCCAGCGCTAGGTGGTAGGGTATGCCATGGTCAGTGAGCTAGATGCAGAATTTTATCCAATTATATGGTCTCTCAGATTTTGAAACCCTGATCACTTAGCTCATCCCATTCTACATGAAGTAATTAATGTTTTTGTATTGTTATTCCTAGCACCATAGTTCTTTTCAACGTAACCTTTGGCTTAGTCACCATGGCTGAGGGACAGTATCATCTGTGGGATTTGCACCCTGCGTGGCTCTATGCAGTTGGGGTATGCCACACCCAGCAAACTAGATGCGAAATCTTGATTAACTTCGTACTCTTTATCATGTCTCTCAGAATCTGAAACTGATGCTATGCTGTGAAATCCCTGATCACCTGAGCTCCTCACAGTCTATGTGATATAATTTTATTTGAAACAAACAAATATGCTCCCTATTTCATGGCAATGACTTAAAAGTTTAGAAAAGTTTGGATTGATTTAGTCTCATTTCACAAGAGAGAATTCTGGTATGCATCTCTGTAACAAATTATACATATGTATAGTTTCTTCAGTGTGGCTTAAGAGCTTTTGCAAATAATACAGTGCTGTATATCTTTAATTACTGATGTGAAAACCATCTTATTTTTTATTTTGGTTAGCGAAAACAATCTGAAAAGTTTAGAGTGGCCTTGGCCCTTACTTTCTCTGTTATATTTAAGTAGTCTGTAATGTCCCCTTTTTGTATATGCCCTAGTTTTTGCCCTAAAATCACAATTCCAAGCAAAGCAAGTAATGAAATAGATTTAGCGATATCATTTACCAATTTAAATGGTTAAACAAGATAGATCCCGGTTGAGAACCTGCAACCATGTTAGATAATTATTGAAAGCATAATCCATAAAATAGATCTTTCATACTAGGGTTAGGAACAATCACATGGGATTCCCTTATAAGGTTCCATCCAAACAGCCCATCGTCATTATGGAGCACCACTCGGGAGATCATACAAGGCGCCTCGAGCCGTTCCACCCAGCCCAGGAGCATGGAATGACACCTGCCATTTGGCCTCCCAGCCCCACTCGGGGTGTCCTTACCGGAATGGACTCCGTAGCTCTTGCATTCCTTATATGTACTATCTCCTCTTCAAAATGGATTGACTGATTGGATGAGAATCTTAAGGAAATCATTGTATTGTTTCTATTGTACATAGGCAAAATTATAGCAAGAGTAATATATAATAGTAGCAATGTGTTATCTGTGTAACATACTACTTCCTATCAATAGATAGATATCAATTTAGTCAACTAAAATGCTATGCATGATACTTAGCAAGTCAGAAACAAAGCTCGGCAACGATTACACAACTACTTGTTGATGTGTTTTCCTTACACATACAATGCAGAATAAAATATTGGTGTACTCTATCCTCTCTTGAACAAAATCCCTCAAATGCTAAGCTAAGTGATCAGATGAGTAGACTCCAAGGTTCTTGATTAGTTACTTTTGGTGTTGCAACTTGGGATAACTTAGCAGTAGGATGCGAATCACTGTTTGGCACGAAGGGACTTACATAAATGTTTAACAATAGGAAACTTGTTTCTCTTGGATAACATGGAACATGGCTTCTTCAAAGGTCTAGCAATATGACAACTTAAGATATGACAGTGAAAGCTCTTGAATCTAAATCTAACAGGGTTTTAAAGAAAATGCAAAAGGAAATGGGTTTAGAAGACTCTAATCTAAATGCAAGCAATTACCACTGATTCACTGAAATCTCAACCACACTTTGCTTCGCTATAAGGTAACAACTACACAAAGGTGATGCAATCTTCTAAGGGAAAAGTAAGATCTTCAGATTACTTCTGCACATAAAGGTAAATGAACACAAAGTAATTGAAGTTAAGCTTAGATAAGGTTAATGGTATGAACTATGGAAACTCCAAACATGAATCAGCAACAACTTCCATGAAACATAAAACTAAATTGCTGAAAACAAACTAAACTAATCTTATTCTATGAGTGAACACTTAGAAACCATGCATTCATTTGAAACAACACAAAATCACCATGAAAATTTCAGTAATGAGTTTGTATTTATTTCAGCAGAGTCTTGAGCAACAATTTCTCAGAGTAATCCCCCTTACAAATGAGAGCAAATGGGGCTTATATAGGCCTCAAAATTCAATGGATGGCCAAGATTAAATCTAGAAATCGAGGGCCTTTATTGTGCCACGCAAGCAAGTGGTTACAAAATTTACTAAAATTAGACCTTGCATTTATGATGCACCCACTAAGTGGAGTACCCTCATTTATGACCTCTCCTTTTTGTGGTAAACTCCACAAATCTAGTCATGACATGTGTAACCTCCTCCATAGGGACACTTGGCAGAGTTTGAATGGTGCATTTTATGATTTGCAGCTCCTCTGTGCATTTGACAACTGTCATCTCCCAACCAACCATGGATGTTTGAAACATGTCCATGAAAGTGGAAAGTGTGCAAATATCATTCAAGAACTCCCTGGAAACAACCTGTGGATGCTGAAAATACTTTGTATGCATCTTATCTTTCAGCAAGTATTCAATCTCTCCATTAGAATCAACTACCTGGTTTACAGAAACAAGTATTTTGTTTTGAATTTCTTGAAGTGCTTCTCTTGTTCGAGTGCTATCACTCTCAATCTTTCCCAGAACTTGCTCCTTTATGTTGAGTGCACAATACCAGGAATGGAAATTATATGTTGAACCTTGTTCAATCACTTCTTCATCTATCAAAGTGGCATTTGGAGTATAAATCAACCTTTTCAACTGAGGCATAACTTCTTTTACAATTCTGAATTCTGCACAAGTAATCAGAACATTCTGAACTCTGTCAAATATTGAAGAAGCCTCCTTGTACAACTTCACTATTTAATCAATGAACCCATCAACTTTGATCTTGAAATCTGCTGCCCAATCCTGCAATACTTGAGATGAAGACCTCATTTCTTCCAAATGTGCCACAGACTCCTGTGAAAGCAACGCAGGTGGTGCAACCATCTCTCCAGCTTGGCCTACTGGTCTCATCAACTGCTGAATATAATGCTGAAATGCCAAGTTATCCCTCTCCAATTGGATCCTCTGTTCTTGTTCCTTTCGTAATCTTTCTTTGATGACTGCAACTGAATCTTCTAACTCTTCTATCTCTTGTTCTGCTGTGGCTGGTCCCAAATCAAAAGTATTGATGTCATATGCACTTGGAACACCATCATCTGCCTCTATACTGGTCTTTGGGACAGCAATATGCACTTGCCTTGACCCCAAGCTGCCTCTTGTAATCTTCGAGAATTTAGTAATTTTCTGCTTTCCATTTACAGGTTTGGCTTTGCTCAGCAAGTCTTCCAAACTTAGGATGGGTTCCCTTTTAATAACAGACTTCTCCTTGACCCGATCTCGTAGCCACTCTGGTAGGTCAGACAAGTCTTCCTGATTTTCCTCTTGAACTCCCTTCTGCTAAACAGTAGGAAGAGCCTCTTCATCAAACTCATACAACTCCTTGTCATTTTGATTTTCAGATTCTACTTCTATCATGACCACTTCTTGTTCCTTAGATGATTTTGACATAACCTCATCAATTTGATTACCTTGTTTGATGCCTTGATCAGTTTGTACTTCTAAAGCTGCCTGTTCATCATGCCTTAGTTCATCTTGCTCAATATTTATTATACTATTGCACTCTTGCCTTGAAGATGCACTAGCTGCCTTTTGATCATCATTCTTTGCCCTCTTACTTGGCTGAATATCCTCATGCGGATCAGCACCTTCACCCTCTAAATCATTGGAATCACTGGAGTCACTGCTTGACTCACTACTTGAAGAATCCTTGGACTGATGTGTACTAACTCCCCCCATCAAGTTGTAAGTAAATTGGACATTTTTCTCCTGAAGCCTTCGAATTTGGAAGTCTACATATTTTCTTGTATGTGTTACAATTGGCATCATCAAATTATCATTGCGCATGACTTCCTGTTCCGACCAATTGATGGTGAAGGGCCTGTCCCTCTCCTCTTCATATGAACTTTGTGAAAGTCTTTTGTGATTCTCCTCACGCTGATCTGGAATGTTGATCACTCTTGTTTCTCTGACCAAATCTAAAGACAATCGATAGCAACCTTTCTTTCTTATTTCTATGTCATCATACGCATCCATTCAATGATCCTCAAGCTGTGGTCTGTGCTCGTATTTGCTCCCAAATTTCTGTCTGGCTGTGCCAAATGGATCAAAGTTGCTGCGTGCATCATTATGGCACACTAAGTTGTAAGCTTGTAGCTCTATCTCTGAATTTTCAGCTGCTTGCAAAGACGTACAGGTCTCAAGCCTCCTGATGCTGATTGGAAACTTTGTTGTAGTCTTCTTTCTCTTTCTTTGAGCTTTGTCTAATGCAATCAGCTGTCTTGTTACTTCCAACAACACCATTCTGTCAGTGGGGTATTTAGGCAACCTGTAAGGCAATGATGAGAAGCTCTCAACACCGATGTATGTGAATCTTGGAAATTGAATAAACTACTTTCCGTGTTTTGCCATGAAATTCATGGCCTCCTTCGACAATCTCCTGCATGTGTTGCCTTGCAACAATCTGACAATGTGCATGGAAAAGGCATCATTAAACCTTTTGTAATGGGATATAGCCTGCAAGTGTAGCTGAGGATAGCAGTCATAAACCTTGAACTATCCATCTTCATTTCCAACTCTCCCCTTGCAGTTCAGTCCTGGATATCTCTCGTTTCTAGCAAGCATATATATGACATATGAGCTCATATAAAATGTTTTTGTTTCCTGCAAACTCTTCAACTGATCATCGATATTGCTGCTGATCATTTCAGCCCAATCTATCATCCTCTTTCCATTTACAATTTCTTCAATGAAGAAAAACATCCATGGCTCGAAATTTGCTGATTGCGGGCAGCCCATGATGCGATTCAGAAATACCACCATATAATTGATTTCTCAATGAAAATCAGATTTGTGAAGCTTCTTCGGCACCTTGCTGACATGTGGCCTTTGTTGCACCAACCATTTTCTGTTTATCACCTCCATACACTTCTCAGGTCCAGCCAGATAAAGCTGCAAAGCAGTCTCCTTGGTACAAAAAGTAGTAGTTTTGCATGAAGGGATGTCAAGAGCCTCTGCGATTGCCTCCTTCCTCAGATGAGCTAGCACTTTGGCCTCTCTGGTCATAATGCATCTCTTTTCATGATTATAATGCTTGGCGCATTCTAGCATCAGCTCCAGGCACAACATTGTTGGCGGGAAACAAGTAGCTTGTACAATTCCGTTCTTCATCATGCCCCTGATCAGATTCGATGGATTGGGTTTGTATAGGTTTTGTCGAATCTCTTCCATGTTGGTCCTCTTGAGATTAGTGTCGCCGAGGTTTCACCACTTCGACGTGATTTTCGTTTCCAGCCATATTCCCTTCATGTCGCTCCTCATCATTGCCTGTCTGTCCTTCGCGCTCATTGCTCACCTGCATAAATATCTTGAATCAACATATCAAAATAATGCTTTAAAAGGTGTGCGAAGACAAAATTCCACCACTTAACATATGCAGGACTAAAATATGCAATTTAGAAACATCCTGCCCTTTCTAAAAGAAACTAGAAATGCAAAATTGAAATAGATGAGTGTGTCATGAATATCAGGATCATCAGTTGTAAAGCCATTTCATTATATTTAAACACCTTTATCCCTACCCCAGCGAATTTCAACTTCAAACTTATATCTACAAATGCTAGTGAAAAATACTGATTTCGAATCGTGAAACACCCCTTACTGGCTACCAATGTTCAAGCCAAAATCAAAAGATTTCGAATTAGACGGCGTGTGTTCTTCGCTCAGCCTCGATGCAACAAGCAAAGTTTGATTTTACACCACCGATGAGGCAGTATCTGGAGTGCGACTACTAAGACTAACAAGACAAACTTATATGCTAAAAAAAAATGCCTATACTAAGCATGCGTCCAAGGCTGACGTAGTGGGTACATGGCTGATATGTGGAGATTTCTGAAAGGTTTAGAAGATTGCCCACCATCCCACTTGCGAATTGAGACTACATACCACCTCACAGCTTAAGTGTGAGGACCGCCCTTTTTACTACTGTTGTTATGACTATTTACAGTACTGTTATTGTTACTTTCATATTTGTGGGATAGCAGTTCCCAGAATTTGTCAGACTATTAAACTTTATTATGTTTTCGGAAAAACTAATTGGGTGATGTTTGGATAAGTTTACTTTTCAAAAAAATGAATTAGGTGATGATGGAAAATTGTAATATGATTTTAATTATGTTAAATTGTACTATGTCATGAGAATGCATGTTTTATTTAAGTTGCTTCGGCTATGATGATTTTATGTGGTTACTGATCTTGTAATTGAGTGTGTAGGGATTACTAATCGAACCACAGATTTCAGAGATCATTCCACACCTTGTTCTTTGTTATTCCCTGTAAGCCGATCTGGTTCCACGAGGAACCAAGATCTCTTTGTGTTTGATGTAATGATGTAATGTGGTCTTTCGTATGGTCGAGTGGGTTAGGTTACCCTCATGTAACATTATTTTTATAATTTGTGTTGTAAAGAGATTGAATTTAAAATTTCTTATTTTATTTAAATTATGAGGCCCTTTTCTTGTGCTTTACCTTGACCAGGGGTGTCTTGTATGGGTTAAAGTTGACCCTGGGTTATACCCCATGGGTCCAGGGGCCCATTTGGCATGGGTAACCCTTGAGTAACCTCCATCTAGTCAACTTAACCTCCCCCTGAAGTTAAGTGGCGAAAATTGGAGGTAGGAGGGGACATGATGGGTTGTACCAACACTCAACCCATCCCCTCTACATTCCCCTAGATAAGAGATGCCATCCATTAGTGAAGGTCACCTCTTCTTTAGTGAGATTCCCCCATGTACTATGGGGACACCCATGTGAAGAAAGGAGAAAGAGGCATGGGTCACCTGTCTTGTTCCCATTTAACTCTTTTTTTTATTTCTCCCATGAGAAAGTGGAGTCACATGAGAGGAATAAGGAGTACCCTTGGGAATGGAGAGTGACATAAGCCACCAGGACAGAATAGTGGTTTTGGGGAAGGGTGAGGAGGTGACAAGTGTCACTTCCCCATTTCTCAAAATTAAAAAAAAAAAGAGAATTTGGGTTATTTATTTTCAAATTTTGGGATGAGAGGGAGTTAGTTGAATTTTGGGGAAAAACTTTCATTTTTACCTTACCAAAAATAGAGAAGTTAGTTTGCAAGATAGAGAAGGGAGAGGGAGTTGGTGGCTAAGGTTGGAAGTGAACTCTGTGGACTCTGCAACAGCTTCATTCCAGGAGGGCTTTAAAAGGTTGGTCTGAATTTTACCTTTGTTTTTGTAGAACTGAAATGTGTATGAAATGTGTGTGAAATTTGTGTTTAGATTTGTTTTTCTGTGGGGTTCTTGTCGGGTTGTTTGACAGAGCATCTCCCACTTGGGAGAAATGCTCATCAAGTTTGGGGTAGGGGAGGAGAGATCCTCCTCGGGTGCATACCTGTTTCCATCTTTTGGGATGTTGAAAGCCTTGAGGGCATGTATCTGTGACTGTATTTTTGACTTGAGAGTCATATACAGATTACTTAAAAATTGTGATCACACTTGGTTTGAGACCAAGAGAAATTTATATTGGTTCATTTATCTGTCAGGGTGACACTCTGGAGTCGAGTGTGTCCACTCTCCTGCCCCTTATGAAACTCACTGTAGTTGAGTTTCCGTATTGTGTAAAATACCCACGGGTGTATGTGTGCTTTGGGATTGTTGTTGTTTCTGTTGTGAAGTGGAGTGTTTGAGTACCCAGGTGTGAGTATGGTCTCCCTAGCTCGGGGGTGACCCACTTGCGGGTCTACGGAAGGGAGGAGAGCTAGATGAGTGGTGTTTTCTTCTTTGTTTGTCTTTGATACACAGGTTTTCTCTTGGAGCTTCTGGTTGGATATTTATGAAGAAGCAGTTAATCTTCTTTGTCATGAGAATTAGGCCTGGTTCATTTCATAGAGTTGAAGAGAGAACACCTCTCTCGTTATTGTTGTAATTTAATGTTATTCTGGGAGTGAAGAAAATCACTTCCCTGATCTTGTTATTATTGGACTTTTATTTGGTTGTCATAAGCTATCAGTAGTATGTTGTTTGGGAGAAGGAAAATCTGGGAAGCTAGTTGTTGTATCCCTGGTTAAATTCTGTAATATGATTGTGCTTAAATTTTCAAGTTGATTTTTGTAAACCTTGTACAATAGCAATTTATTTGTGTTTCAAGTATTACTGAAAGGAAAAGTTCATTACTAAACTGAGTTGGTCTACGTTTGAAAGTTTGGAATTGCTTAACTAGTTGAAATGTTAGTTTTTATAGTTCAATGTTACAATGGAAAAGACAGTTTTAAATGTTTGAGTTATTCTCCATATTTAGTGGATTCTGTTAATGTAGAAGGATTAGAGGAAATCTAGCATGTATATATATTCTGTTTGTAAATTTAAGAATCTTAAATGTTTATGAAAATGGAAATATATACATAGAATAAGTGAATATATATTTACCATTTCTACCGAATAAGTGAAATTGGGATATATATATATATATATATATATATATATATATATATATATATATATATATATATATATAATTGTTATGAGATTATCATTATAACAGGTTGAATTTGAGAAAATGAATAAGGTAGTGAATTTGAGAAATTTATGAATTATATATATACATACAAGAATATATATATATAAATAAATTTATATATATATAGATATATATATATATATTTCACATTTTGAGTAATTATCATTTTATTAGAATAATAGAGAAATTGAATAAAACTAGAATGAATAATTGAATAATTATCATTTTTATGAGATTGAATGATATATATATATATATATATATATATATATATATATAATATATATATATATATAATATATATATATATAAATATATTATCGTTGAAATATATATATAAATATATTATTGTTGATAGAAATCAACGAAAAACACCATAAGAAATGACTGTCAAAGTTTAAGCCCGCGGGAGAAAACACAGTCACGGTTTATATTGGGCGGTGGGGAGAAATCCCCACCGCAGGCCCTAACATATACATGGAGGTGTGGAGTGGGGCGGAGCCCCACCCACACCCCACATCGTGGGATGTGGGTGGGGCTCCGCCCCACTCCACATCCCCCCCTTCCCCTTATGCCTCCCGCGGCCTACACAGGCCCGCCGCTTTGCGGCCACCGCCGACCCTACCTGCCGCTCTGCGGCCACCGCCGACCCTGCTCCTCCGCTCTGCAGCCACCGCCGCCCATCTCCTCCGCTGACTATGAAATATAACCAAAAAAAAAAGGGGTTAGGGCTTGGACCCTAACACATTTTCTTGCAATGCAAAAAAAAATAAATAATAAGGTGCCATATGTATAGGCATATATAAATACCATATATGCCTATGCATATAGCAATATAATATGAAAGAATTAATATATATATATATATATATATATATATATATATATATATATATATATATATATATATATATATATATATATATATATATATATATATATATACTATTGCATATAGCAATATAATATGAAAGAAGTAATATATGTATATATATATATATATATATATATATATATATATTTTATAATATAAAAGGGATTATGTGGAGTTTGGTAAATAATTAACAAACAAATTTTGTCAACTGCATAGACATTAAAATATAAATATAAAACTATATATATATAGATGTATATATATATTTTTATGGAATTAGTTTTAAGAGCCATTTTATTGGGCCATTGTTTAAAAACTTACTAAAATGTGACACGTGGGTATACAAAAGTAAAATAGTAAATTATGTTTTCACAGTTAGTTGTTATTAAGTGTTGAACACAACAACCAAAGAAGTTATATTCCCATGATCAGGGTTTTATAAAGTGGAGAGCCTCCTACATCTATTACAACGTTATACGAGTCACAATCAATGTATTAATAGTCATTATTAGTAATAGTAACAACAGTAATGATAAACAAGAGAAAATAAAATTATAAAGGAAAAAGAGTGTAAAGGAATAATCAGTGATACTCTGGAAAGAGTTTCTCGGAAGTTTCAACTATCAACGTAATTTCAATCACCCGAAAAATGAAGAGGAAAATTACACATCACCTTGCTTAAAAGAACACTAGAAATAAACTTAAGAAGCCACCACAGACATTCCATGTGGCCATTTTAATCTCAACTGTAGTAAACGACCTCATAAGTAAACCTGTAAGAGAGTCCGAAGAAGAAAAAAACTAACATTGGAAAACACAGAGGAGAAAATGTGCGACATTTCCCACATAGGATAAGAGAACTAAGTTGACGGACTCTTCTGCTAAATCTGCTTAGGAACAAGTTTAATAAGTACATACGAAGAGGAGGAACCTAGATCGGGGAAGATTAGGAGACCGAGTCCAGCGAAGTAGTAAACCAGCCTATGTGACCTAGATCATCCTGAAATTAGGTTTAATATCAACAATAGCTGCAATGATAACCCTGATTGACGTAAATCATGAAGAAAGGACAGGATGCACATAAAGAAAGTATAGAAAATGAAAGAGAGAGAGAGACCGAAAAATAAACACACTAAATTAACAGAGAAATAGTTAAGGTAAGGGCGATAAAAATACAATCAACATTAAGGACTCGTGAAAAGGGAAGAGAGAGCAACCAAACCGCCTTGTTGAAAATGCTAAGTCATAGGAGGAGAATGTTTCAGGAAACAGGAGAGGAGACAGACAACTGTGCCTGGCTAAAAAATGACTAAATAGGGAGATCACTAGCCGGTTTAGTCGGAACAAGGCGTCGTGGGAAGTTGTTAATCTATCAGCGAACCACGTGCGTAAATGAGTGCAGCGTAATTCCCACTAACGCCGTAAGGCATTATGCTACCGAAAATTGCCGAGGGTTCAATTTACGAACTTTGGTAATCTCACTCTTGCAATGACGTTAGCAGCGTTGTAGAGACCCTCTTGTTGATCTGTATGCGTCTGGTTGCACGCAATTGTACTTATATCCCGCCGAACATTGTAGTGTTTCGCCATGAGAGAACACCGTCGAGCATGTATACGCATGCGAAGGGGGTTTTTAGGACAGTGTGAGAAAAGTTTTTCACATCTCGTGTCATAACCACATGACAGATGTGGCTATGACACGTGCGATGTGTGTTGTGACCACATGGAAAATGTGGGCATGACATTTGGTATCAGAGCACAGTTTTAAACACTGGGCGTATTTGGGCACGTTATTATTCCGTAACTTTGGCTAATTAGTTTCTACCTTGTTTTGTAGGATGCCTCCCCGACGTGTTCGACGAGCGCGATCACGCCACACAGCGTCAGTCGAGGTGCACAGCGATTCCTCAGCCGAGGGTCTGGCACCCGTAGATACAGCAGCACCACCTGCACCACCTGTACCACAAGCACTACTAGTACCACAGGCGACACCAGTAGTTACAGCAGCACCACCTGCACCACCGGTACCACAAGCACCACTAGTACCACAGGCGACACCAGTATTGGATATAGGTCCACAGATCTTACAGGCATTACAGACTATGCTAGACAGGTTACCACCAGTGATTCCTGAGCCACGTATAGAGCCTCGTGCTGATCCGCGAGAGGAGCCACGTGCCGAGTCACGTATTGAGCCACGTATGGAGCCCCGCGTTGATCCACTAGAGGTGCCACGTGTGGAGCCCTTCGTTGAGATTCCTGACACAATAGCAGAGGAGGTAGGGTCAGCCTCCCGAGCACGGAGTAGGAGTCCTCCGAGACTTTTGAGACAAGAACAGGTTCAGCATGGAGTATATGAGGATGGTGTGGAAGAGCCACTTGTGAGACTTAGAGACAGAGGGGACCCTATCAGAGATCTACTAAGGCTCAACCCACCCACTTTCGCAGGAGCTACAGAGGGAGTTGTGGCCGAGGCTTGGCTAATTAGCTTAGACAGGTGTTTCGCATTGCGACCGTATGGGAGCAACACGAAAGCACGAGTGGCAGTTCATCTTCTTAGGGATGCAGCAGCCACCTGGTGGCACACAGAGGAGTGCAAGCGCCGACTCTCCGTGGATACACTCACATGGGACATCTTCATTGAGCGCTTCAATGCGCGATATTTGTCTGAACATTATAGACAGCGCAGGATCGATGAGTTCCATGATTTACAGCAGAGGGGACTCACCGTTACTCAGTATGAGAGCCGATTTATAGAGCTTTCTCGTTACGCGGAATACCTCCATGACGAGAAAATCTTAATACACACATTCATCAGGGGGCTAAATCACGGGATAGCAGGACCAGTTCGTATGGCAAATCCCCATACCATGAGCGAGGCTGTTGAAAAGGCCCTTATATCAGAGGAAATTCAGGGACGAGGACAGAATTCACGCCCACAGTACCAGGAACGGAATCCCCAACAACAGCAAAATTTCTGAAGGCATCAAAACACAACACAGAGAGGAGGATATAATCCTTCATCATTACCTCCTAGGCCTCCACAGCAGCAGCAACATCAGCAAAAATCCAAATTTCAACAGAGGGGACAGGGAGGACAGAACCGTGGATGGTAGCAGCAGGGGCCACGCAGAGATCAGAGACAGCAGGGTTCATCGGCAGGACCCGCAAGGTCCCAGCAGTCTTACAGAGGCTCACAGGGATCCACCGGACGGACTGGGCAACAACAATCGGGCAGAACACAGTCAGGGCAGTTACAGGTTAGAGGACCATGTTATGTATGTGGTGGGGCAGGGCATTTGGCTAGAGAGTGCCCGCAGGGATTTACTGCAGGGGGTCAGCCCCGATCAGGAGGGTCTGAGCAGACCGTAGGTGACGTGGGCAGATCTCACCACATGTTTGCAGCGGTTGATAACCGCCAGGCCGATTTCCAGGCTTCTGTCATCGAGGCAGCAAGTACGATTAGAGACTTTCCCATCTCGATCCTTTTTGACTCAGGAGCTACTGACTCCTTTTTGTCTACATCGTTAGTGGAGCATTGCAGGCTAGTGGCTTCTAGGCAAGACATTAGGTGGGAAGTTGAGTTGGCCTCAAGGGCCAGGATGTCAGTAGATACCTTGGTTAAAGACTGTGAGATCACATTGGGATCATTCACCACAACATGTGACCTTAGGATTATGCCATTAGGGTCTTACGGAGTAGTTCTGGGTATGGATTGGCTTGCGGCACATAGAGCCAAGCTTGATTGTCGCCAGAGAACGATTAGCTGTTTAGACGATCATGGTTCGTCGGTTGAGATAGTGGGCATTCAAAAGCCCACGGCTGTTCGTATGATATCCGCTCAGCAGCTTAAGCGCTGTATGCGGAAGGGATGTCAGATGTTTGCCATCACAGTCAGTGATAGAGCAGAGGGTGAACCTGAGGCTACTTTAGATGATCACCCTATCCTTAGAGAGTTTGCCGATGTATTTCCGCCAGAATTACCTGGTATGCCTCCACGCAGAGAAGTGGACTTCCACATCGACTTAGTGCCAGGTGCAGAGCCGATATCCCGCGCACCCTATAGGATGACGACCCATGAACTCACTGAACTTAAACTGCAGTTAGAGGAATTACTTGAGAAGGGACACATCCGACCTAGCATTTCACCATGGGGCGCACCAGTTATCTTCGTGAAGAAGAAGGATGGGTCTCTTCGTCTATGCATGGACTACAGGCAGTTGAACAAGGTGACGGTGAAGAACCGTTATCCTCTGCCTAGGATTGACGACCTTTTTGATCAGATGCAGGGAGCCAGAGTGTTCTCGAAAATCGATCTAAAATCTGGGTATCACCAATTGCGCATCACGGAGTCAGATATTCATAAAACTAATTTTTGAACCAGATATGGCCATTATGAATTCACAGTGGTACCTTTCGGGTTGACGAACGCTCCTGCAGTATTCATGAGTCTCATGAACGGGGTGTTCTGTACATACCTAGATCGGTTCATGATCATATTTCTAGATGACATTCTGATTTATTCACGGACTGAGGAGGAGCATGTAGAGCACTTGCGTCAAGTTTTGCAGCAATTACGAGGGCAGCAGCTTTATGGAAACTTGGCGAAGTGTGCCTTCTTCAGGACAGAGGTGCAGTATTTGGGACACATTTTATCAGGCGATGGCATCTCCGTAGATCCATCTAAAATTAGAGCAATTCAGGAGTGGCCGGCACCCACTAACGTGACAGAGGTCAGAAGCTTTATGGGGTTAGCCGGGTATTATCGTCGATTTGTCGAAGGTTTCTCCAGGATAGCACATCCCATTACTTCCCTACAGCGAAAAGGGAAGGGTTTCACTTGGACCGAGCAGTGTGAAAAGGCTTTTGGAGTCCTCAAGGAGCGTCTTACTAGTGCTCCTATTTTAGCAGTCCCAGATCCTACAGAGGAGTTTGTAGTTTGCACAGATGCATCATTAGAAGGTTTGGGAGCCGTGCTTATGCAGGATGCTCGAGCGATCGCATACGAATCGCGGAAACTAAAGACACATGAGTTAAACTATCCTACGCACGACTTAGAGCTCGCAGCTGTTGTTCATGCCTTGGTTCGCTGGAGACACTTTCTCTTAGGTCGACGCTTTGAACTCCATTCGGACCATCATAGTTTGCAGTATATTTTTACACAGCCTAATTTGAACGCCCGCCAACGGCGTTGGATGGAATTCCTATGCGAATATGACTTTGATGTCCACTATATCAAAGGGAAGGAGAACGTGGTCGCTGATGCTTTGAGTCGAAGACGCCACGAGATCCAGACCCTGACCTTGAAGATGGACTTGAAGGATCGCATCTTACAGCATCTGCCGGAGGACGAATGGTTTCTTGAAGTGCAGCAGGCATTACTAAACCAGAAGGCCCTTGAGGGCAAATTTACAGGATATACCCTTGAGTCTGATGGTATGCTTCGACATCGGCAACGCATCTATGAACCCCATGCGGGTAATCTTCGTACAGTAATCCTATCAGAGGTTCATAGAGCACCCTACGCAGCACACCCAGAAGTGAAGAAGATGCATGCTGACTTACGACAACTTTATCATTGGGCTGGGATGAGGCGTGACATTGCCGAATTTGTTGCTCATTGCCTGGAATGTCAGAGGGTCAAGGCCGAACATCAGCATCCAGCGGGACTGTTGTACCCTCACGAGATACCTGAATGGAAATGGGACACCATTTCTATGGATTTTATCATTGGTCTACCTATGTCATCACGCCGCCATGATGCTATTATGGTGACAGTTGACAAGCTGACCAAAGTGGCGCATTTTTCACCAATATGCACAAAATACAATGCACCATCAGTGGCCAAGGTGTTTCTTGATCAGATTGTTCGACTTCATGGGGTACCTCGCCGCATTATATCTGACAGAGACCCCGTATTCACTTCATCGTTCTGGAAAGCCTTACATCAGGCGTTGGGCACACAGCTCAACTTCAGTTCAGCATATCATCCGGAAACCGACGGACAAACAGAGAGAGTTAACCAGGTGTTAGAAGACATGCTTCGCATGTATGTGATGGACCACCAGTCTAGATGGGAGGAGTACCTGTATCTAGTTGAGTTCGCCTACAATAATGGGCATCATAGCTCGTTGGGTATGCCTCCTTTCCAGGCGTTATATGGCAGACCATGCAAAACACCTCTGAGTTGGGATCGGATAGAGGACAGAACAGTCATCGGCCCAGAGATAGTTCAGAATATGGAAATGCAAGTCAAATAGATAAGACAGAGGCTTCTGGAAGCACAGGACAGGCAGAAAAAGTATGCCGATGCTAAGAGGACAGACCGAAGCTTCTCTGTGGGGGAAAGAGTATTTTTGAGAGTGCGGCTGCACAAGAGTCCAATCCGTTACGGAAAAGGCTCTAAGCTCGCACCTCGATTTGTAGGACCTTTCGAAATCTTGGAGCGGATAGGACCAGTAGCCTATCGTCTAGCCTTGCCACCTAGCCTGTCATGTATCCACGATGTATTTCATGTATCAGTTTTACGTCAATATATTTCTGACTTATCTCACGTGTTGGATTGGAGTGCTCTTCAGGTAGAGGCAGACGGACAACTGGCGTTGGAGCCAATTCGCATATTGGCTTGACGGACGCTGGCCCTTCGAGGTCGAGAGCTGGACCAGGTTAGAGTCCAGTGGGACCTATACGACGAAGTCACTGCAACATGGGAAGATGCAGAGAGACTGAAGACCCTTTATCCTCACCTTTTTGACGACTTCCAGGAGGAAGTACCGTCTTAGAGGGAGAGGATGTGAGGACCGCCCTTTTTACTACTGTTGTTATGACTATTTACAGTACTGTTATTGTTACTTTCATATTTGTGGGATAGCAGTTCCTGGAATTTGTCAGACTATTAAACTTTATTATGTTTTCAGAAAAACTAATTGGGTGATGTTTGGATAAGTTTACTTTTCAGAAAAATGAATTAGGTGATGATGGAAAATTGTAATATGATTTTAATTATGTTAAATTGTACTATGTCATGAGAATGCATGTTTTATTTAAGTTGCTTCGGCTATGATGATTTTATGTGGTTACTGATCTTGTAATTGAGTGTGCAGGGATTACTAATCGAACCACAGATTTCAGAGATCATTCCACACCTTGTTCTTTGTTATTCCCTGTAAGCCGATCTGGTTCCACGAGGAACCAAGATCTCTTTGTGTTTGATGTAATGATGTAATGTGGTCTTTCGTATGGTCGAGTGGGTTAGGTTACCCTCATGTAACATTATTTTTATAATTTGTGTTGTAAAGAGATTGAATTTGAAATTCCTTATTTTATTTAAATTATGAGGCCCTTTTCTTGTGCTTTACCTTGACCAGGGGTGTCTTGTATGGGTTAAAGTTGACCCTGGGTTATACCCCATGGGTCCAGGGGCCCATTTGGCATGGGTAACCCTTGAGTAACCTCCATCTAGTCAACTTAACCTCCCCCTGAAGTTAAGTGGCGAAAATTGGAGGTAGGAGGGGACATGATGGGTTGTACCAACACTCAACCCATCCCCTCTACATTCCCCTAGATAAGAGATGCCATCCATTAGTGAAGGTCACCTCTTCTTTAGTGAGATTCCCCCATGTACTATGGGGACACCCATGTGAAGAAAGGAGAAAGAGGCATGGGTCACCTGTCTTGTTCCCATTTAACTCTTTTTTTTATTTCTCCCATGAGAAAGTGGAGTCACATGAGAGGAATAAGGAGTACCCTTGGGAATGGAGAGTGACATAAGCCACCAGGACAGAATAGTGGTTTTGGGGAAGGGTGAGGAGGTGACAAGTGTCACTTCCCCATTTCTCAAAATTAAAAAAAAAAGAGAATTTGGGTTATTTATTTTCAAATTTTGGGATGAGAGGGAGTTAGTTGAATTTTGGGGAAAAACTTTCATTTTTGCCTTACCAAAAATAGAGAAGTTAGTTTGCAAGATAGAGAAGGGAGAGGGAGTTGGTGGCTAAGGTTGGAAGTGAACTCTGTGGACTCTGCAACAGCTTCATTCCAGGAGGGCTTTGCAAGGTTGGTCTGAATTTTACCTTTGTTTTTGTAGAACTGAAATGTGTATGAAATGTGTGTGAAATTTGTGTTTAGATTTATTTTTCTGTGGGGTTCTTGTCGGGTTGTTTGACAGAGCGTCTCCCACTTGGGAGAAATGCTCATCAAGTTTGGGGTAGGGGAGGAGAGATCCTCCTCGGGTGCATACCTGTTTCCATCTTTTGGGATGTTGAAAGCCTTGAGGGCATGTATCTGTGACTGTATTTTTGACTTGAGAGTCATATACAGATTACTTAAAAATTGTGATCACACTTGGTTTGAGACTAAGAGAAATTTATATTGGTTCATTTATCTGTCAGGGTGACACTCTGGAGTCGAGTGTGTCCACTCTCCTGCCCCTTATGAAACTCACTGTAGCTGAGTTTCCTTATTGTGTAAAATACCCACGGGTGTATGTGTGCTTTGGGATTGTTGTTGTTTCTGTTGTGAAGTGGAGTGTTTGAGTACCCAGGTGTGAGTATGGTCTCCCTAGCTCGGGGGTGACCCACTTGCGGGTCTACGGAAGGGAGGAGAGCTAGATGAGTGGTGTTTTCTTCTTTGTTTGTCTTTGATACGCAGGTTTTCTCTTGGAGCTTCTGGTTGGATATTTATGAAGAAGCAGTTAATCTTCCTTGTCATGAGAATTAGGCCTAGTTCATTTCATAGAGTTGAAGAGAGAACACCTCTTTCGTTATTGTTGTAATTTAATGTTATTCTGGGAGTGAAGAAAATCACCTCCCTGATCTTGTTATTTTTGGACTTTTATTTGGTTGTCATAAGCTATCAGTAGTATGTTGTTTGGGAGAAGGAAAATCTGGGAAGCTAGTTGTTGTATCCCTGGTTAAATTCTGTAATATGATTGTGCTTAAATTTTCAAGTTGATTTTTGTAAACCTTGTACAATAGCAATTTATTTGTGTTTCAAGTATTACTGAAAGGAAAAGTTCATTACTAAACTGAGTTGGTCTACGTTTGAAAGTTTGGAATTGCTTAACTAGTTGAAATGTTAGTTTTTATAGTTCAATGTTACAATGGAAAAGACAGTTTTAAATGTTTGAGTTATTCTCCATATTTAGTGGATTCTGTTAATGTAGAAGGATTAGAGGAAATCTAGCATGTATATATATTCTGTTTGTAAATTTAAGAATCTTAAATGTTTATGAAAATGGAAATATATACATAGAATAAGTGAATATATATTTACCATTTCTACCGAATAAGTGAAATTGGGATATATATATATATATATATATATATATATATATATATATATATATATATATATATATATATATATATATATATATATATATATATATATATATATATATATATAATTGTTATGAGATTATCATTATAACAGGTTGAATTTGAGAAAATGAATAAGGTAGTGAATTTGAGAAATTTATGAATTATATATATACATACAAGAATATATATATATAAATAAATTTATATATATATAGATATATATATATATTTCACATTTTGAGTAATTATCATTGTATTAGAATAATAGAGAAATTGAATAAAACTAGAATGAATAATTGAATAATTATCATTTTTATGAGATTGAATGATATATATATCAATATATATATATAATATATATATATATATATATATATTGTCGTTGAAATATATATATAAATATATTATTGTTGATAGAAATCAACGAAAAACACCATAAGAAATGACTGTCAAAGTTTAAGCCCGCGGGAGAAAACACAGTCGCGGTTTATATTGGGCGGTGGGGAGAAATCCCCACCGCAGGCCCTAACATATACATGGAGGTGTGGAGTGGGGCGGAGCCCCACCCACACCCCACATAGTGGGATGTGGGTGGGGCTCCGCCCCACTCCACATCCCCCCCTTCCCCTTATGCCTCCCGCGGCCTGCACAGGCCCGCCGCTCTGCGGCCACCGCCGACCCTGCTCCTCCGCTCTGCGGCCACCGCCGCCCATCTCCTCCGCTGACTGTGAAATATAACAAAAAAAAAAAGGGGTTAGGGCTTGGACCCTAACACATTTTCTTGCAATGCAAAAAAAAAAAAAAATAATAAGGTGCCATATGTATAGGCATATATAAATACCATATATGCCTATGCATATAGCAATATAATATGAAAGAATTAATATATATATATATATATATATATATATATATATATATATATATATATATATATATATATATATATATATATATACTATTGCATATAGCAATATAATATGAAAGAAGTAATATATGTATATATATATTATATATATATATATATTTATATATATATATATATATATTTTATAATATAAAAGGGATTATGTGGAGTTTGGTAAATAATTAACAAACAAATTTCGTCAACTGCATAGACATTAAAATATAAATATAAAACTATATATATATAGATGTATATATATATTTTTATGGAATTAGTTTTAAGAGCCATTTTATTGGGCCATTGTTTAAAAACTTACTAAAATGTGACACGTGGGTATACAAAAGTAAAATAGTAAATTATGTTTTCACAGTTAGTTGTTATTTAGTGTTGAACACAACAACCAAAGAAGTTATATTCCCATGATCAGGGTTTTATAAAGTGGAGAGCCTCCTACATCTATTACAACGTTATACGAGTCACAATCAGTGTATTAATAGTCATTATTAGTAATAGTAACAACAGTAATGATAAACAAGAGAAAATAAAATTATAAAGGAAAAAGAGTGTAAAGGAATAATCAGTGATACTCTGGAAAGAGTTTCTCGGAAGTTTCAACTATCAACATAATTTCAATCACCCAGAAAATGAAGAGGAAAATTACACATCACCTTGCTTAAAAGAACACTGGAAATAAACTTAAGAAGCCACCACAGACATTCCATGTGGCCATTTTAATCTCAACTGTAGTAAACGACCTCATAAGTAAACCTGTAAGAGAGTCCGAAGAAGAAAAAAACTAACATTGGAAAACACAGAGGAGAAAATGCGCGACATTTCCCACATAGGATAAGAGAACTAAGTTGACGGACTCTTCTGCTAAATCTGCTTAGGAACAAGTTTAATAAGTACATACGAAGAGGAGGAACCTAGATCGGGGAAGATTAGGAGACCGAGTCCAGCGAAGTAGTAAACCAGCCTATGTGACCTAGATCATCCTGAAATTAGGTTTAATATCAACAATAGCTGCAGTGATAACCCTGATTGACGTAAATCATGAAGAAAGGACAGGATGCACATAAAGAAAGTATAGAAAATGAAAGAGAGAGAGAGACCGAAAAATAAACACACTAAATTAACAGAGAAATAGTTAAGGTAAGGGCGATAAAAATACAATCAACATTAAGGACTCGTGAAAAGGGAAGAGAGAGCAACCAAACCGCCTTGTTGAAAATGCTAAGTCATAGGAGGAGAATGTTTCAGGAAACAAGAGAGGAGACAGACAACCGTGCCTGGCTGAAAAATGACTAAATAGGGAGATCACTAGCCGGTTTAGTCAGAACAAGGCGTCGTGGGAAGTTGTTAATCTATCAGCGAACCACGTGCGTAAATGAGTGCAGCGTAATTCCCACTAACGCCGTAAGGCATTATGCTACTGAAAATTGCCGAGGGTTCGATTTAGGAACTTTGGTAATCTCACTCTTGCAATGACGTTAGCAGCGTTTTAGAGACCCTCTTGTTGATCTGTATTCGTCTGGTTGCATGCAATTGTACTTATATCCCGCCAAACATTGTAGTGTTTCGCCATGAGAGAACACCGTCGAGCATGTATACGCATGCGAAGGGGGTTTTTAGGATAGTGTGAGAAAAGTTTTTCACATCTCGTGTCATAACCACATGACAGATGTGGCTACGACACGTGCGATGTGTGTTGTGACCACATGGAAAATGTGGGCATGACATTAAGCCACATACTCGACTTCAATGAATACGATGCCAAGGATAGAATGGATTGCAACTTTCAACAATTTGACGGTTAATTATTCAGATGTTACTGAGCATTGTGAATGATGAAAACATATTTTCATATGCTAATTATAGCAATGGATCCTTCACTTGCGTTGGCTCGTGCTGGACCCCAATGAAGATGCAATAAGGATCAATGATGAAGCAGCATGCAGGCATTCGTTCTTGTAGGATCATCATGGACATGAGCTTTCAAAATGTCATAAATGCGAAATGCTATGATTTAAATGCCTTCGTATAATGCTTAAAATAGCCTTGCTCTGCATAACCGGGAATGTGTGCTTAGGTAGACGAATGAAGAATTGAATGATTCCCAGGTGCCAAGATTAGAATATGCATGAGGCAGACATTGTGAAGACATTGGGGATAGAGTAAGCTAGAAGATATTCAAGGAATAACCAAAGATCCGCTTGAGCGGACATTTAGGCTCAACATGGATGCCAAGAAAAAAACAAGTCTTGCAATGCATTGACGATAGTCCGCTTGAACGGACATTTGAGATCGTTGTGGATGCTACTTTGAACATGCATTTCAATGGACCAACACAAGTCCACCCAAGTGGACTTCTAAACATGCTTTGCATAATTAACGTAAGCCTTGGAACGGACACTTTGAGGCATCGTGAATTACTTCGGTTTTGCAAAGCCTTAACCGACGTGCTCGAGACATTTGAAAGTGGATCCATTGACTCCGTCAAACTCCTGAGCGGACATCTAAGCCACCTATGAATGATAAAAAAGAATAATATCGTGCAACGCATCAAGAGAAATCCGCTTGAGCGGACAGATCGTGCAATCAAGGAATGAAGCAATTTCACTCAATGCTCGCATATCAAGCGAACCCGCTCATCCTCCAAATGCCAAGTTTGAAATTTTCAAATTCCTTCTTTGTGGGGAAATTCAAGTGCGAAGCAACTGGAAGCTCAAAAAGAACGAGGGTCCCCATGCCTGATGGGGTGATGTTGGAATACGTCACAACACTACCCAACTATCGGAGTTAATTCCAGATAACACTCATAATAAACTAACTGTGTACAAGTATTAATTAATTCTGTATTATTTACTTGGCCGAGTGTAACTATGGCCGACTACGACTTTAGCCGACTATCAATGACTACAACTGCCTCTACTTTCAGCTCTCTACTTCACTGAAAGAAGTTTTTGTGTGAGTTGGAATGAGAGGGATAGGGGTTTTTATTAGCTTTTGGGAGGCCTTGGGGGTGCGGATGGGGTCCATTAGCAATTAGGTTTAGGTTAGAGGGCACATAAACCAAAATCCAATTGAAAATTAAAAAAAAAACTTTTTGGCGTTGGATAGTGCGGGGGACGCTTGGGCATTTCTTGGGGCATCGAGGGACTTCTGGGCATCCCCTGGATGTCCTGGGGATGTCCCAGAGTCCCCCAGACATCCCCTTTTTCAAGGGACACCCTGAAGATGTCCCCTCTCAGAGGAAAATGTCCTGGGGACGACGAAGGTTCGGGGCGAAGGTGGTGGAGCGTCTGGGGGACGTCCCCCTAATGTCCCCCATCCTGGGGACATCCCCGTCCTGGAAACAACAGGTTTTTCGGGGGGGATGCGTCCCCGTGGAACAATGTTTTTTATTTTATTACATTTAAAACTATTGTAGGGTTGTATTGTTGTTGGTTTTTTGTTTTATATTTCTAAGTTAATGTTCTCTAGGATTACATTTTCAAATTTTTAATATTTTCCTTATAACAACAATGAATTCAGATTTGCTGCTAGTTCAAGTCCAATGGGCCTATGGACAGATAGACTGGTGGACTGGTAAAGCCAATCTTAGCAACCTTACCGACCATCACTTAAACTATTTTTCTATGGATGGTGAACCAACAAAGAAATGCAAGTTTAGACTGTTGGTAACATAAGCATGATGGTGTAGAGAATGATAAGCATGATGGTAAGTAGTGTTGTCATTGATGGCAACAAAGATTGTAGTGTTGTCATTGTTGGCAACAAAGGGCAAAGATATAGTGGTCTGGAGAATAGCAACAAAGGTTAAAGTTAGTAACTTCACAGGACAGAGATAGTGATCCGGAAAGTGATAACCAGGCATAAGGAGACAATTATGCAAATTAGTTTGATTGATAATTTTGCAAGAAGGTTTGATCCGGTAAGGAACCTGTTATGAAAATTTGGCTAAGTGTCAACTCTGGTATTTCTGAGTTACAGAGCTTCCGGTATTTTGGTTCGCATTTGTCCGCTGTTGAAGTTTTTGCTCTGCGGTTCTAGTATATGTTTTTTGGTTGTCAAATGCTTCTAAATCCAAAATTTTGTCTATTTTTGACATACAATGTGAAAGTTATGGGTGACAGAAGTTCGACTCGACAGAATACAGTTATTTCTAGTCTAGAGCAGGTGTGTAAGAGAGTCCACATTCCTCCGCGGATTGGTTTTTGACCTTGAAGTTTTAAGGGAATGTTAACAGATGTAAATAGAGTGTGATTTTTAGTTTTCATGTTGATTGGAGACGTATGGGTTAGTTTATGGGTCTACAGTTGAAGGGTTTTTGTATTAGGTCTTCAGCGGAGTCGACCTATTAAGTGTGAAGTTATGCGGAAGGTAAATAAGCTTTGTGGAGTTAAGTGGGAGCTATTTTAGGTCCATGCCGACCTATCTCAATTTCTTTCAAAGTTTAAATCTTGGCACGAAGTGTGTGTGTAAAGGTTTGAGGCCGACAAGTTACATTTTGATATTTTGCCGGTTACACTCAATTAGACCGACCTAATTGATGTTGTGCTTGTAGCGGATATATATGATAGATCTTTTTTATGTTTTGGAGATATGAAATATGTATAGAGATATGTGTGTGTGCGTGAATATCATCAGAGAGTGTGAATTTGTGTGTGATTGTGTGATGCGACAAGTGCTTGTGAATAAATGTAGAGTAGAGTA
The DNA here is from genome assembly GCA_027924645.1 of Cunninghamia lanceolata. NCBI lineage: Eukaryota > Viridiplantae > Streptophyta > Pinopsida > Cupressales > Cupressaceae > Cunninghamia > Cunninghamia lanceolata. Next base: position 1,209,059 of record BSBN01000165.1, on the reverse strand, counting down.
ATGTTATCAGTTTGAAGGGTTTTGATTATGTAAATTGAGCTTCATTGGAACTGTATTTCATGCATAAGTTAGATGCAATTGTAACAGTTCTGGTAGTGAGCCACATGCAGTGAGCATTCTTGGACAGTGAGTCCACCAATTGTATCAACCTTAACCGGTTGCCCTATTATAATATATTGTGAGCTAATCCTCACTGTGGTTTTACCCATTTTAGGTTTTCCAGGTAAAAACCCTGGTGTTCATGTGTTATGTGTGGTGGTTATATGTTTTATGTTCCTTTTTCATTTACTGCAAGTAATTACGCTAATTGGATTGGATGTTCAATGATTGAATGGTTTAAAAGAATACCGATTCACCCCCCCCCCTCTTAGTATTTCAGGTGTTCAACATAGACATCACTGTGTTCAATGCAAACTTCACTAACCCTGCTCATCTATACTTCATCGCTTTTGACATTTCCATCCAAAGAATCTGGCCATCTTTCAATCCATTTGCCTACCACAATAATGCTGAGGAATAAATACATATTACTGCATCAGATCCTTGTTATTTCTTTATTGAAAATGAGGTAGCTTTCAAAATACTGCGAAGCAATATTTTTTAAGGCCGAATTTGTATAGATTCTAACTCAAGAAGGACTGAGTTAAACCATGACCACTGACTCGTGAGGTTTTTAAAATGGTCAAGTCGATGAATGATTTACTTAACACGAGGACTCAATTTCCAACTGGTAAAAACTGGGACAGCACACCTCAGACTTAAAAAAGTTTGTTTCCTATTTCTTTCTAGTGAAAATTGAGACAAATGGCTTGATACCATGTGAATAAGAAAATTATTGATTTAAAATTTGATAAGGATAGAATGACCTTTCTGTGAGAGGGGCCATCAGAATAAGAATGCTAATAAACCTCTTACATGGAAGCATTTTTGTGTGCTTCTAGTTGTGTAAATTAACACTGTTGTGTTGAGGAAGACACCCTTCAGAGGGATCATACAGGCTGCGCTGCAATTGTGAGAGATGCTGTTTAAAGGAAATCAGGGAGCTGTGCAGACCATCTGAATGGCTAGAAAAGGGTCTTAAGGCAATCTGATGAATTTTATACTGAAATCTTCCTTTATTCTGCAGCCTGGAATGTCTGAATTTGTCCTGAGATGTGGCACGACAGACCTTTAATGTGGACGTAAAATACTCAGTGGAGTTGCAAGTACGCTCATTTGTCTTTAAATGTGGATCTATTTGATTAAACCTGAGCAATATTCTCTATTGGAGAATGGTAGGTTGGGGAAGGTTGCCAAGGCATGAAATAAATACCAATAAGGTGGCATATGGTATGAAATGCCAATGATTGGGCAGAGTCAAGTCCAAGACTCAGACAAGAATCATGAAAGCTCACTCTAAAAATCATGCAAGATTATGGTAGAGCGTGGGACTAGGATTTCAGTGTTATTGTTTATGATTGCCCAATTAATTTGATCTAGACTAATCACATTAAAAGTAAATAGATGCACTACTTAGGGTATAAAATCTTTTTCGTGTAAATTTATGCCTTAATGTATTTTTCAATGAATCTTATCATGAACTATTTGATTCAATTAAATATTTTAAGCAAATTTGGACTGCTAAAATTCAATTTCAATTCCTCTCTATTGAACTTAATTTTTAATGCACAGAATTATTGTCATGACATTTTTAGAGTTTTCCCACCATGGGTTCCCAATTTAATTACATCTTCCATACATTTTAAATGAGCATGAGAAAGGAAGACCTGTTATCAGAGAAAATGTGGCTTACAGTCATAGAGTAAGATTTAGTTATCCATGCTTATTTCTGTAAAATAGAGCAGCACTATAGTTTTTAGGCCTTCTTTCTGAAACTTCTGGTTTCTAGTGCCTGTAATTTAAACATCTACTTCTGTTTTGAGTGTGTTTTTCAAGGTTTTTGTAAAAAGTTTTAATATAGAATATTATTTTATCTGGCCTTGTTGCATCTAATGGTCAACTTTTCTTTTCACGAACAGGCAATGGGATCACCGTGAAATATTATCTGTTGTATCAGAGTATAATGAGACAAGTCAGTGCTCAACAAGTGCAGAGTTAATATCAGTTGCTCCATATGGTGGCCGAAGAGTGACTGGAGTTCTCGCTTCAGACATGTTGAGTGGGCAGGTTATTCGTTGTGGAGTATTTATTGATAAAATTTCTCGTATTCAGATCATCCATCATTCTGTCAAACTTGATCTTGATGGGCTTGCCACTCTTCGCATTCAAGCTTTTGATAATGAAGTATGAGTGCTGAAACTGCCTTGTCATTCATGCTCTTTAAAAATTTATCACGTTTCTTTTTCAGGACTTGATGCAGTGTATTGAGGAAAACATTGATAAGAGTTGTTTCAATGCATGAGTAAGAATGAAGGAGTCCTAATCAAGAATTCAGTCAAAGTGGATACTAAATTTAGGTTCTTATGAATGTAAAGCTTGAAAGTTTTTAGTACCAGTCCTTTTTTTCTTCTCAGTTTTTTGTTTTAACTTAGCACTCTTGATTAACGTTCAAGATACCCATTTAAGTTTAAGTGTTTCTTGAATACATGATGAAAATGATGAGGATATATGGTCAATTACAGACTAAAGACATTAATCCTGATTTCCCATTGGTTTGTAGATAACTTTTTATCAAGGATTTGATATTGTTGTTAAGTAGTATTCCACGGGTCCTTAGGATGTGTAGAAGTTTTATGAATGACAAAATTTTGTCAAAATTTTGGGACAACGGTTATAATGTAATATCCCTTTTTGCGAGTGATCATCCAGTGGAGTCCACTAGCCTATTTTTATTCCCATAGGCTAAGTTGGGAGTTATAAGGGAATAATTTAATTAATTAAATGTTAAATAATCCTAAGTCATTTTTGGGTTATTTATATTTAATTAATTAGTTGGGCTTTATTATTTGTAAAAACTAACTTTATAATAAGTTATTGAGAAATTATAAAATAAGTCACTTTGAGAAGGAAAACATAAGATAAAATAAAAAAAGAGAATCCTCTAGAAGTGAAGCTTTGTCGGCCAGAAAGGAGGATTCACTTGTGGCTTTAAAAAGAGGTGAAGAAAAATCATTTTCACATCCTTGATTTATTATTTGCTATTGGAGTTTTCCTTGTGAGCTGCAACTATAGGTTCAACCTATTCCTAGGATCAAAACCCTTGGAATATTGGTGGATTGGACGAAAACCCAATTCCATCTTTGGGTGGATTCATTTCAGAATTCACATTGTGCTTCATTGATCAGTTTTGGAGAGACATTGGGCTTCATTGAGATATATTTTGTAGGTTGATAATGGAGTTTATTACCAAATTTATGTGATTTGCATACAAATATAAATTTGGTATTTTGTAGGGTTTTTGGGAAGTTTATATAGAGGAATTCATTGAAGAATTTATGGAGTTGGATTGAGGAGTTTAAAGGGTTTATAGCAAACCCTAGCGCCATAGGAGTGAGATGATTTTGTAATGTCCCCGTTTTGAGCTTGGATTGGAAAAGGGAATGTTCTTGGTTGTGCTAGAACCTTGGAGGCTTGGAGAATGGAATGTTGGATTCTAGTGGCTCAACTAATTTTATTTTTATGGGATAAATTATACTTTTGGTTTTTGATATTTTGATATTATTTTTTATAAAGCCAAAAATAAATAAACTAATCCAGCCAAGGGATTAAGTGGCCAAGTGGGAAAAATTAAAAAAATAATAAAAGGTGGAAAAAGAAATGTTGGAGGAAGAATAAATTATAATATTTTATTATTAAAATATTATAATTAAAATCCCACTAGAAATTGACACTTAAGGGAGAAAAAGGAAAAATAATAAAATAATATTATTTTATTATTATTTATGTGGGACGTCCAAGTTGGAGGAAAATAAAATAAAATAAAAAGAAAATAATTAAATAATATTTTCTTTTGGCGGTGGACTTCAAAAATAATAAAATCATGCTTTATTTGGGCACCCAAGTTGAAAAATATAAAAGGAGGTCATTTGGAGCATTTTTCATATCTTGATTATTTGGTATTTTGCATATTGAGTATTTGCTCTTGGCTGAAAATGATTTGCAGTTTGTTCAACGACGAAAACCCTTGAATTGTAGTGGTTTGGACGAAAACCCAATCCACCATGAGAGATGGATTCATGTGGAGTTCATCATTGAGTGTAACCAGAGGTTTTTGATGGATACATGGCTTCAAACAACTAGGGTTTCATGAGGAATTCATCTTCAGCTAGGGTTTGAAGGATTTGTGTGCAGGTTTCATGAAGAATAAGGCAGATCGGGGTTCAATTCCATCATATTTTCATGTATTGACATCATGCAAGGGTTTTTAGGTGATTTGCCCATCAATTGGAGGCATATTTGAAGCTTGGCATCATCATTTAAGGTTCTAATTTTTATGATAGGTGGCTGGAATTGTGTTTTAGAGGATTACATTTTCATATTTTGGCATTATTTGGCATCTACAAGCTTGTTGGGTGAAATTGCACCTCTCCTAGGCATACCCGATTTGACAATTTGACATAATTTGACACATTTGAGCATAATTTGCAAAATCTGTGTTGTAATCAGTAAAATCAGTCATCTACAGGTTCATATCAGACTTTTGTTTGAGGGTTTGATGACATATCTTCATGGCATTTGATAATATTTGACATCTGGGGTCAAATCGCTCCAACCCTAGACCTAGCGGCTAGCATTTGGAGGTATTTTTGGCATTGTTTGGTGATCTAACTAATTTTGGGCTATTATCAGCATTATCAGCATTTGCATCAGTCCATATTAGACTTCATTTGTGTGGCTATAGGAACTGCTACAACCATCTATCATTGGGTTTCATCTTCTACCTTGGCAAGGCATCATCTACTACAAGATTGGCTAGGGTTTCATACATTGTTTGAGCATATTTGTAATCATTTTGTGGACTGATTTCAAAATTAGAATAGTCTGATATATAACAGCAGCGAGCTTCTTGTAATTCATCATTATCGATTGAAATAAAGAAGCCACATTTGCCATCCAGGTATGTTCCTACATGTTTGTATTGTCCTTTGATGTTTGTATGAGTTGATATCATTGCATCTTTAGTAAGCAATTGTCTATGATATTTCTACCTTTCCATCTTTACTTGATTGCAAATATATTTGTGAAAATGGAATATTAAAAATACAAACCAAACTCCCAAGAAACAAATCAGAAAATTCAAGACAACGAAGGAAAAAATTTGGTTTAGATAAGACAGGGTTCTTACAGATTTTCAGCTGTCCCATAGAGGAGTGATTGCATTCAAAGGAGATTAAGTTCTATTCAAACTAGTCGCAACAATTGATAAGAAGAGGTGCCATTGCATATGAAGTGTGGGAATTTAAAAGGGAGGTCGCAACTGATAAAGAGAGATTACAGCCTTCATATCTAGGTCACAACCCTTTTTATTCCTTGAATCCAACTTTCCTTAAGGTCATATCAGCTCTTTGGGAGGTGCAATTTCATTAGGAGGGAGCTTAAACCACAACGCAACCATACTTGGAGGTTTGTTGAATGTTTGGAGTCACATTTGGTGTGGCAATCAAGTCGCAACAGTTGAAACATGGACATTTAGTGGAGGTTGCAGCCTATAGAAGAGGAGTCGTTGCCAATTATTGAAAGAAAGAGTGCCTTAGAAGGAAGCGCAACCCTTTAGGAAGGTGTCACAGCCTTTTGGAGATTGTATATGGTGAAAAGGTTGATGCTACAACAATTTTCTATCATATTAGACCCTAAATTGCAACAGCTACAGCAGTCAAACTTTCATCTCAATTATTGTACATCAGCTAGGCGCAACTCATGTGTGGAAGCATCATTTGTATTCCTGGCCTTGTACATTTATCATTGAATAAAAAGTGAACTTGGTATGTTGAAGGATATTGATGTAAACTCATACTCAGATCTTCGATTTGAATAAAATTTATTGTGCAAACTTTCTCAGATTTGAGTATATCTTTCAATTGTGTTCTTTCATGATATATGCATGCAATATGTTTGTAAAACGTTCATATGTTGTGAGAACTGAATTTGCAAAGTAAACATCACAAACATCATTCAAACCAACACTCAAACAAGCAATCAAACTCTGTAATGTGACGTGTTGTGACCTTTTACAACATCAACCCCAATAGCAAATTGGGCCCCCCTCTTTTTTTTGACTTGTCTGGATCCTTGCTCTAATCCCATAATTTGATCCGGCAATGATTTCACAACTCAGATAATGTCAATAGCTTAGGCTGGCTCATCGCTAAGAAAGAAAAGTGAACATATAGATTTCCTCCTGCATAGGCTTGGAACCCTAAATGCCGAGTCTGAACTGTTCTCAGGGAAGGGTTCTATTTTTCCATCCTTAGGAAATGAACCCATTCCATCCTCGACACGGAATTGAGTTCCAGTCTTGAACCAGACTCCATGTGCCCACTTAGGAAACCATTCCCGGACTCCAGTCCAGGAATCCAGCCCAGAGGTTCAAACCGGAGTCCTGTTCGGAAATGCCTATCCTAGAGTCTTGTTCAAGGAATTCCTGCCTGGAATCCTATTCTAAGGTTTTATCCATATTCTCATCTCGACAAGGCCTGGAACTCAGCAAAGACGGTCATTCCTTGGCATGTTCATCTTCGGCATGGAACTCAGTTCTAGACCGACAGCCCCAGTCTGGAAGTTTGATCCAGGGGATATCCTTCTAATCCCAATCCGGCACTCAATCTCATATCATAACTCGGAAGATTCTCAAATCAACAAGGTTTTTAGGAACTTAGGGCAAATTTTAAAAAAAAAAACAATCAGTGTTTAAAGTACCCCTCCGGAAGGCTGGAAGTGCGACGGGAATATTCCTGGTCGCATATTCCAGTAACTGCTGGAATATGCACCCAGGGAAGAAACTTATCCCTGGTCGTATAATCCAGCAGGTACTAGATTATGCGCCAGGACAATTTTTTGTCCTGGTCGCAAAATCTAGTACCTACTGGATTTTGCGACCCAGGACTGGAGGTGTCCAGTTCAGCCTCTTGACCTGTCCAGTCAATGAAGTTGGCTTGAAAATCACTCCCTGACTTCTCTGCAGATGCTGGAATCAAAGAATTCACAGTCTAGTTGGAAGAAATCCCATGAAGATGAGAGATTCCTTGAGGGGATGGAAGAAATGAAAGATGGAAGAAATGAAAGACTCTGAGTTCACCAACTCCGTATCCCGCCATGAAAATAGGAGATTCCTTGAGGGGATGGAAGAAATGAAAGATGGAAGAAACGAAAGACTCCAAGTTCACCAACTCTGTATCCCGCCATGAAAATAGGAGATTTCTTGAGGAGATGGAAGAAATGAAAGATGGAAGAAACGAAAGATGAAAGAAACGAGCTCTGTACTTCACCAGGGAAATGAGAGATTCCTTGAGGGGATGGAAGAAACCAAAGCCTCGTGCTTCGGATCCCGTGTCGATAATTGGACCTCTGTAAAACAGCTAAAAGTGTACCTGCTGAACCCCACTCAAAACTGAAGAAAAGATAAGTCCTTAGCTAAAAAATTCTGGAAACTGGACATGCAGGGTCAAAGCGCAAAATCTTGCACCTGTGGAAGTATGCCCTCTAGGACAATTTTTATCCAAGGCGCAAAATCCTGCACTTGAGGGAATATGCGCTTTAGGACAGTTTTTTGTCCTTGGGCGCAAAATCCTACACCTATGCAATTTTGCGCTCTTGGACAGTTTCTTGTCCTGGGCGCAAAATCCACCTCCTCAGGGAATTTGCGCCCTTGGACATAATCCTCCAGTCCATCCACAGATAGCTCCTGTCCATATGGAGTCTTGACCTTCATGAAATCCTGCAAAATGACCTTCCTGACCCAGCCTGAAAATATAACCAAACTCCAAGACCTGTAGGAAAGCATGCCAGATAGATTCCAATCCCTTCTGGAAGATTTAACTTGAGTGGATTCCTGTTCACAAAATGCAAAATTGCAACATTTCCATCTAAATGAGGTTTCAAGGAGGCAACATTCCAAGACTTAGCCAAATTTCAACAAACACTCCAAGGGAAAAAATCCAGGACATCAGGAAATCCCCGACATCAGGAAATCCCCAACATTGGAAAATCCTCGACATAAGGAAATCCCCGACATGGGAAAATTCTTGACATTGGAAATTCTCCGACTTACCAAAATCCCCGACCACCGACAAAGGAGAAAAAGACAAAAATCTAAGTCGGCTAAAAGGCAAAAAGGTATGGCGGCTAGGTTTTCTCTTCCAACCCAGGTCAGCCAAGTGGTAGGAAGAGGTTTAAATGCCTATATAAGGTAGCGCTCAAGTCATTTTCAATCATTCTAATTCAAATCCAAAGCAGAAATATACCTTTCAAGAGCAGAAATTACATTCCAAGGGCAGATTTCATCAAGTGAAGGACAAACTTATCCAAGGAGGTTGCAGATTTTTGCATTTCCAAGGACAAATTCTTCATTAGGGCAGAAATTTCTGTAGGTTTAAAGCAGATTTCTAAACTTTCCAAGAGCAGAAATTCATCTTCCAAGGGCAGAAATTCATCCTCCAAGACAAAACTCCTCCATTCCAAGGTAAGTTCTTCACCAAGACTCATATTTCTGAATATTCCTAGGGCAGATTTCTTGTTGGAAAACCTATTAAAACTCAGAAATTCCTGCATAAAAATCAGAAAATCCATTAGAAGATCAGAAATCCATCAAAAAAATTAGAGATTCCATTAAAGGTCATGTTACCTAGATTTCACTACTAGCTCAATCAGGTAGAGCTTCCCAGTTTTAAAAGAGAAAAAGGTACATTTTACTTCTGCTATGTTAAACCCAAGCACATTTGATACAACTTGAGATGAAATTGTAGTGTTGCATTCAGATGTATTTTCAGGACTTAAGAGATTGAACAAATCTTTTAAAAGATCAGCAATATGTATTAAAAAAAATAAATGTATAAGTTCTCACACAAGCTGTGAGACTAACTGGTTCAATGCAAAAAGAAAATACAAACTATACATTTATACATAAACTGAAAAACTGAATATACATATAAGATAGGGTGACTCATCATTGCCTGAATGACGAGCCTTCATGTCGCGTCTCCTATCTTGTTTGGCGTATCCTGTATCCAGCCATTGTCTTCGTGCTATCCCATCATCTGCATAAAATGTTAGAAAACTGATGTTAGAGCAATGGCGAGGCATCATACATCATATGAAATCATCTATAAATGTACAATTTGAGTTTTCAGATGCAGTAAACCAGTTAGCGTCACAAAAGCTTTTGAGAAGACAAAGCATATCGACTGAAAGCATGCATTTATTTTTTTTTAACAAGTTTGCTTCATGTGTAGATACAGATGTAATGATGGTTCTATTTGATTCATCAATTATGTTATGAGTGGCGAAAATGTGGCTCCCACAAGGGTTGAGCCCAGCTCAGTAACAATGAACAAATGCAAAAGGCATAGCTCAAGGAGTGCATTCAGAAAAACAGATACAGCTGTCAAGAACTAGCATAATAAAGACAGTACAGCAGCAAAAAGACAACAATCATGATGAAAAGAATAGCATTTACAGTTAAGAATATCATGAACAACAGTCACAAGGCTGCATTTAGGTGATATTTAATACCCTATCATTCATCCAGAACAGCAAAGATCATATGGAACAGCATAGTAAATGGACAGTCAATGTTATGAGGGTAGTGCACAAGAGATCAGAGAAACTCAAGCATGAGAGATAAAGAAAAGACATAGGTTTGCATTTCGACACAGAGGAGAACAATACACAAAAAAAAAAAAACTGAGTAAGTATGATTGTCCTGGTGTCCACATAGAAGAAAGAGAGCTCCTGTTTTGAAGAGAAATAGAGAAATGTCAAGCTCATGCAAAGACAAATAGCAGAATGCACAGAGTTCGTCATGCATAACGGATAATAAAGTTTTTCAAGCCTCTAGAATGAACAGTGGAAAGGAAAAATCGAAAGTTTTATACTCAGTTCAGAATCAAATGTGCAAAAAATGAAGTTCTTCCAAGTTTTCCATCAAAGCAGCGCAACAGAAAGTATATATTATCAAGAAAATGCAATTACTTTTAGGTTCATATGCTCAGTTTTCTTCCATTTTTTTGCCACAGCGACGACAGAAAATCATTACAAATGGAGTTTTGAACTCAGATCTACAGCAAAAAAAGAAAAATGCATGTTTTCTTTTCCAAGTTTGAACAGCAAACGAGAAAAAATAGAGTTTTTCAAATCTTTTCAAACTTCAAAATGCTGAAAATGCCCTCGAAACTCGCTTCTGGCAGCACACAGAAGAAAAATGCATTTGTTTTTCAAAGATTCAATGCTACAGCCACCCCACAGAAATACAGTTTTCAAGAGCAGCAAGACAGAGAAGTTTTTTAGGTTTTCTGTTGAAACCCCGCACAGTGTCGTTTGTTCAAAGTTTTGTGTTAAGATGGAGCCCATGAACAGCCAAAAATGTAGAGTATAAAGGAAAAAGTAAGTTGAATCGCGCCTCCCAGCAGTGAATATACAAAGAAAAATGCACAAGTTTTTATTTTGCTTTCAGGTTTTGTCATTTTTTGGGGTTCTTTTCTTTTTCCACTACAAAAAGCCATCCGGGTGCAGCAGAGTGAAACTCAGAAAATTGAGGAAATTCAGAAAAATGGAGGATTTACCTCTGTATTTTTGCCATTGACTATGGAAACTCACGTTTTCCTTGTCTCATACCTTCCCACGATGGCCTCAACACCAAGAATACGATGATGAAGGTCGGCCATCAAAACAATAGCAAAACGTCCATCAAAACGCAGCTAGAGAACAAGGAAATCGTCCAAAAATTGACAGAAAGAGGTCGAAAACTCAAAAAAAATCCACCTTACCTCATGTTTTTCCAGAGAAACATTAAAAACGTCAGAAAATCCATCCAAAAACCAGTCAAAATGCTCCCAAATCGGCCCAGAATCGGTGAAATGAAGTCAAAACCTCAAAGAACCTTGTATCTTCTTTCAAAATGGCCAGAAAAGCTCTTAAAACTCGATAAAAATGATGCATTTTCGCCTTCAAACCCTCCATGGCAGCGCCTCAGCGAGAAGAGGAAGGGGAAGTCAAATGAAAAAAAAGAAAGTGTTTTTAGGTTTTTCTCTCCAAGGAGGTCGAATGACCTATTTTTTTTATTATTGTATCTGTTGACATTTTCTTTTTGCATTTAATCATTTTTATCCATATGGTGATGGGGAGATATTTTATTTTGCTCGAACCTAGCAAATATCATGGGGCCGTGGCATGTTTATGCCTTTTATTTCTTTGTATATTGTTTTGAAACCAAGTCAAAATGTATGAGAAGGGATACAAGGTCGAATAGCATGTTATGCTAGGGCTTTATGGTTTGGAGTTAAAAGGTGGGTGAATAACAATGCATGGTGTTGGGAGTTGCAAGGCGGTATGGAAGTAAAGAGGTGAAGTGAGGGCATGGTGATGCATATGGGAGTCCTAAGGGTTGGTTTTTGAAACATTTTCCATGGAACATCGAGACATGATGATAGAAATGTATGCAAAGAACGGAGATGGCTCAGGGTTATAAAGCTTGTTGACATGGTCTTGAGATGCGTGATATGATGCAGATATGAGTCATGATATTGTGCCTAGGAGTTACAACATTTTGTCAATTTTTGCATAATCTAAGGTAGATTAAAAAATTGTAAACAAACGACAAAGTAATGATTCTAAATTACTTTATCGTCTGTAATAAAATGCAAAGAGGCAATTAGGTAGATTATCACGAACGACAAAGTAAGTCTTGTCGATTACTTTGTCATCTTTTTACGACATTTAATCAAAACACCCTAAATCATGCAAAAAATCAGGAAATTAAATGTCATAAATATCATTATTTTCTGCATAGGTCTGTATGATTATAAATTGTAAAACATTTCCTAAGGTGGTATAATTATAAACCTCTTAGTTAAATGTTAAGTAGATGTAGAAAATATGTTATTTTATCATTTATTTGAAAATATCAGATATTATGATGCTGCAAGAGGATGATGACACAGATCTGAAGCACTAGAGAGCACTAAAAGATATTTTATAATATTTTTAAGTGCTTTCATGATAGTGGATGACATGCCTCCACCATTTCTGCATTGGGACCCCTTTTTGGAGCATTTTAAGGGGATATTTTTTCACTGTTTCATAGATTCACAGGAATGGAGCTCGTGGAGTTGGTGGAGGTTGATCTTTTTTGAGTGGAGCATGAGCTGTTTACAGCTGTTTGAGCCATATTTATTCCTCTTCCTTGTTCAGTTTTTAGAGGTTCTGGTTGTTCACAGCTCTGCATATTGTAATTTTATGAGTTCTTTTGCAGAAGTGAAGAGTTTTGTAACCCATTTTCAGAGATATGCAGCATTATAACACCTATTTGGCAGTAATAAACAATCTATACCTTCCCATTTTTTCCTAATCTTGTGTATTTTTAGTGTTAGTACAAGCCTTTGTGATATTTTTCTGTCCTTAGAGTTGTACTGCATGTTGATGCCTTTTTGGTAGGGTTACATTATTTTTGCAGGTTGTGAGCTGTGCAAGTAATAATAATCAGTTTTGAGTAGTGAGAAAACCTATTTCTCCTAAACAGGACTATTGTTATTTAGCCTCCTCACAAATTGATCATGCAAAGATTGTGATTTGTTGGGTTGTGTAAGTGATTCTGATTATTACTGGTTCTGTAGTGTGTCATTTTTCTGTGTATTTTCTTATGATCGTTTGGTGCATCACCTTAGACAGTAGGTTTCATTTTATGCAATCCTTCTTACCCTTTTCTCTGCAAAGTTTTAGTCTAGGTAGTTTAGGTGGAGTACCAAGAGGAAGTTGGCCTTCTCCAGAGGTTCTTTCTGTCACAGGTCACCCATAGGCCTAGGAAAGATCCCATGTTTTTTCAGATTGCTCAGTTTCACAACTCGGCGATGGTGCAAATCTGAGAGCTAACAGGTCAAATGTTCCTTGTGCAAGGAGAGGTATGTGAATGCATAGGAGGGATTCTTCTTACTTAGAATATTGTTATTTTGTCCTTCCTATGTACTTGAAAACTCATGATTTTAGTCCCACATGCATAAAACTATTGTACTAACGTCCCGTGTGTGGGAGTAAAAACCCCCTGTCTCACCTCTATCCTTCCCCCTTTGAAAAAACTCATACTTTTCTATTTCTTTCCTTGACTCCATAGGTGAATGGCAAGTGCCAAGGCGGGCTCCTCAAGACAAACTCAGATGAAGGCTGCCTTCAAGGGAACACTCCCACAGTCCAAAATCACCTCGAAATGGGCAAACGTTGGAGACACCAACATCCATCCTTCAGTCATGGAAGAAATTGGGAAGCGAATGTATGGAGTAGATGGACATCCTCCATCCCAGCTTGCAGCCAAGATCGTCCGGAATGGAGTTGCCGCCGCCGCATGCTTCCCACCCGCCATTCCTTGCCTCGAGCTGATCGTGGAATGTTTCATGCACTATGATCCGAAACGAAGGATGGTCGTCGATCGCAACAACACAGTGGTGGCCTATTTCACCAAGGAAAAGATTGCGGAAGCTTTCAACATACCTGTCTATAGTCCCATCAAGTTCACAAGCCAGGAGGAATCAACCGAAATGTTCCAAGTTGATCTGGCAACCTGTTTCAGGATCATCAACAAGACATGGATGCAGAAGAAAAGGCCTCACCGTTCCAAGTTGCCAAGGACACTCCTTAAATCCAACTTCAAGCAAGAGCATAGAGACCTCATCGTCATGCTGAACAGGATCATGGGAAGTCAGCAGTCCTCTACCTTCGAGCCATGGATGTTCTACTACATCGAGGAAGTCATCGTTGGGACAAAGATGATTGATTGGGCTCGACTCCTCAGTGATAGTATTGATGCACAATTCCAAAATCTGGAGGAATCGAAGGCCTTTTACATGAGTTCCTATGTGATCTATATGCTAGCAAGGAACAACAAATATCGAGGACTGTCATGGAAGGGACATATCGGCAATCAAGAAGGGCAAGTCAAGGTCTACAACTGCTACACCCAGCTCCATCTCCAGAACATAAACCATTTCCGGAGGTTCAATGATGCATTCGCCATGCACATTACAAGGACCCTCCAAGGAGGCATTCACCACAGGTTATCACCTGAGACCAAGCAGCTGATCATAACTTATGGTTCCTGGTTCATCCAATTCCTGAAGTTCACATACATCAGGGTGCAGGGATTCTTCGGCTATCCATATAGACTGCCAAGATATCCGTCGGACAAGATGATCATGTTGGAATTAACAAGGCAACTCTCGGCATACGACAAAGTTCAGAAGAAGAAGAAGGCCGAGGTAACCTATCCAGTTGAGAAAGAAGGTGCGGTCGAAGCATGCCCATCTCTCCAAGCCGCTGAAAGATCCGAGGAAGAGCTGCAGTTCTATAACCTGGTGACTCATTCCTTGCGGGAGAACTTTGACCCATATAATACCACCCGGGTAGCATGTGGAAGGAGGCATAGGCATAAGATACACTGGAGGACCACTAGCCAAACGCTGAGGACGACTTCGAAGTGCGGAGGAGGACATGTTCCCGGCTTTCAGTTGACATGATCAGGGCCACCAGGGTCTTTGTAGTCCTGGATCAAGTCAAGGAGGATGGAAGGCAAGTCCAGCCATTCTTCGAACAGGAGAAGGATAAGCCTCTTCCACCCTTGATTTGGTCTGATCCGGAGGTCAACCACTTGGATGATCTAATGGCACCCGTGCTGATGATAACACAGAGATGGATAGGCCAACAGACAGAGAAATTGCACAAAAGAGGTATCCGCTCGATTTATGACCTGATGGGAGACTTGGATTCTCAGTCTTTCGAAGAGGATATGACCGAGGACACTTCTGTGAAGGAACAAAGAACAGGAAGACAGGAAGAAAGGAGCAGGACAATGGAAGATCCACCGGCTAAGAGAGTAAAGGCTCGGAAGGAACCTATTAGCAGGCCTGACCAGGAGGAACGGAATGCATCCAGGCCTCACTTGGCCAGCACTTCTTCCATCCGGGAGGTGGATCTTTTTGAAGATCTGCAAACAGTTAAAGGTAAGGGACCCGTGGAGGAGGAGATGGTCCCGAATGAGCAAGTTGATCAAGAAGATAATGAGTCCATGGATTCCACCCGGGAATGGACACCCAGCCTGATGGTGGGAAATCAGCCTAACCCTCCACCACGGAATCCAGGGGAGGTCCGACTTGAGGACATGCTCCATCATCCTGATTTGGAATTCCTCAACGAGGAGTTCAATTCCGGTGAAGTGCCGACATCCACACCACAGGTTGGTCAGGATCCACAGGGACCATAGAAGGAAGTCATTTTGTCCGCAAAACCCAATTGGTTACAGGACAGGTTATAGAAGAAGACAATCAGGAAGAATGATCCTTCCACCGAACTTGGTGATTTTCTGGCCAGGATAGGGAAATCCGTAGGTTCAAAGAAGGCGAAGAAGTTTTCCAGGATTACAAGGGATGAATCCGGATCCTGCCGAGTAGAGGTGGCAATTCCCAGGATAACCGAGGCGAAGGAAGACATCAGTCTGGATGATTTTGACATCTTGAAGGTCGACCTTGGACCAACCACGAAGGATCAAGAAATGGAAGAATTGGAGGATTCCGTTACCGCCATCCGAGAAAGGTTAAGGAAGGAAGAAGAAAAGAACCAGTTGAAACAAGAGAACGAGGAACTGCGGTAGCACATCCAACAACTCATGGGCCCATTGCAGTCCGCCCAAGGAGCAACGTCCCAACCTCTAAGCATAACTAAGGATTCATTAGCTGAGGTTGAAGTTTTGAGGATAGCCAGCCAGACAACAAAAGGTTGGATAGAGAAGGTCTTGGATAGAGCCCATAAATTCATAGAAGACCTCGTCCAGGTGAACGACAGAGTTACAACACTTCTGGATAGGATTCATGCAATTCTGGATACATATCAACAATTCATAATTGTCCAGGAAGAAACTATCCCTAGACTAAAGGCACTGATGAACATTCTGAAGCCAGACTTGGTCAGGAACAAGGTAATACATGCAAATTCAGTATATGATTTCCTCGGCTGGTATTCTGCATTGCTCATGAAGAGAGATAACCTTGAGAAGATTGAAGGCAACACTTCCCAGGCCCACGCCATGTTGAAGGAATTCCAGGACAAAATCCTTGTTTCCTTGGAGGCTTGATTTGATTTGGAGGTAGCATCGGATGGAGTCATTGACTTGGAGGAATTGAAGGGCAAGATGCGGAACATATACTTCAAAATGGCTTATCCTACCCAGGAGTCCCATCTTGAGGATGCTTCCTCATTCCTGATCCTCATTAACAGTATCCAGGAGCTGAGGGCGGATTGGGAAAATGTCCTTGTTGCCTGTGCCACCACCGCGTCCGTCATGGAGTTCTGGATTGAAAACATGCCCAATATTCCTATGGAGGAGTTGGAGGTTGTCCTGGCTAGGTTCCTGGAGGCAGAGACTAGGGAGCAGGAGGAAGTTCCAGATAGGTAGGATAGTCCTATCCAGGAGTCCTAGACAGGTGGCGCCCAGGACAGCTGGCGGTCACCCTTTCACCATCTGACGTCCAAGATAGGTGGCAGTCACCTACATGTGGAATCTGATGACCCCACCTACTTTCCTAGGGTTTCTGACCTATTGCACTCATTCCAAAGAAATCTGATTTCCTTTGTTGCCCTAATGTATTTTGGTTGCCTATATAAAGGCTGAGAGGTCTCATTTGAAAGGATCTTTTTTTTTCATTTCTATCATTCTGATGCTCCAAGAGTAGCCTAGTAGTTAGCTTTCATTTCTGCATTGTTTTTCTAAGCTGAAACTCCAAGCATCAGTTGGATTGTTGTAATACAGACTTCTGAAGCAAGAATATAAACATTGAATATTGGTGTTCATAGGATTCTTTGGATGTTTGACATGGTCTTATTGATTCCTTGAAGCAAATTTGAAAGTCTTTTGTAAGTTATTTACTTTATTTCAAGCTTTGTTAGTTAAGTGTGATGGAAAATACTATTGTTGAATGATTGAATGCTGATTTGTTCATACCATTCGTGATCTGTAGCTTGCAAATCACTTTGTATGGTTAGTCTGAACAAATTCTAAGCTTAACTTTGACTGTTCCTGAATGATCAGTCTCATGTTCCATGTCAGGACAGTGTGAAAATCCCTGCCACTACCCCAGAAGATCGCACCATCTCTGCCTAGCTGTTGTCGCATGCGGAAGTAGAAGTGTCATTCCAGCATCAATCCTCAGTAGTAGTCTTTCCCATCATTTAGATCCTTGAACTCTTTTCTTCTATCCCTATCTTTTTTCATTTTCTTTGAATTTTCCTTAGGAGTAGATTATAGAAGAGCCTATCGCGAAATCATTCGTTACCCGTACAAGTTAGTCTGGTTGAACTTAGATCTTTTCTGCTAGAAGTTGACAAATCTAGTCCAGGAAGAGAGGAATCCAAATCCAAGACTCTAGAAGCCACCAAAACCCCGCTTTCTTCCTTGAGAACCGAAACACTAAGTCTGATACGTAAGTCCCCCTTGTGATTACCAGCAAATCACATCATTTCACTGTGTCTATCCCACACCAGTCAAGACCTGACACAAAAGGAACCTTGGAGCAGTCTCATTCGATCACGTAGTTCAGCGTCTGAGAAGCTTTATTCAAGAGAGGATAGAATACCCAGTGTTTTAATCTAATGTTTGTTGCAGTCATAAAAAACTCATCAACATGGCGTTCTTGGTATTTGATGTGAAATTGTTTGAGTTCTTTCAATTATGCAATAACTGATCTATCTATTACAAAATGCAAGTGTCTCCGAAACAAAATCTATGTACTATCAAAATGCAAATCGACTACAAACAGATGCGGCAGCCTTTCACTTTGGATTACAATATGGATTTGCCAATTACATAGATAGTATCAATTAGGAACTATGGGAAAACTACTCAGATCTGCCTTTTCAATGTAGTTGATATCACAAAATGCCAAGAGTTATGATGTTGGCTATTACAATTAAATTCCAAGTTCTTGCAATACAATACTAATATGTGGCTCTTAGGACAGCCAAAATACAACTAATGAACTATTACAATTCATATACTTGACATACCAATTTGAAGACTCAGCTAAAAGGCGATGCTACTGTGTTTGAAGTACGCCTTAGAAGATGGGTTTATAGTGGACTCACAGTGCCTTAGCTTCAAAGGGTATCTTCAAACTGATATGTCGCTAATTATGTTTCATGGTTCCTCCAATGATGAATGCCAATGGGTTCGCTCTGCAGATTTATATAGGTGCAAATACTGCCGATGAATTGCCACGATCTCAAGTCCAAGTGACGGGTAGTGCATAGGCCATCAAATCTTCACACTAGCCACAAGTTCCTCCTCACACAGTCTGCAACCACCAATAAAGCTTGTTCGGCCACCTCTTGTTCTTACGTATTGTTAATACTGATGGTGCTAAAAGAATGATATGCGTTCCCTATCAATTTCGGTGCCCAGCGAATAAGAGAAGTCTTCAATGGATGGCAGTTTGGATCTTCAATGAAATGCGACCTCCAAACAAGGCTCAAGATTTAGATGCAAGTATTGTCGTTAGCAAATCTTCACTTATGTAGTAACTTGCGGTGGTCTTCAGAGATCAGCGAACACTTCTCAGTGATTAGTGCTCCAATACAATCTTCAATGGTGATCTTTAGATCACAATAATGGTCATCGACCAAACACCGAACTGAATCAAAGAAATTCAAACAAGTTTTCGTTAGAGCTCAATTGGCGAATCCTAATGAATCCGCTCACAATGATGAATATTGGGTTTTTGTCCAAAACCACCACAAAGATGAATGACGAGCAAAAGGCTAGCACATCAAAGTTTCATGATAGTCGTGATGATTGAATTTGAAGCACCCATCCTTCCTTATAGCCAATTCAAATTAAAGATTTGAATTGCGAATTTTCCCTCCATGATGGCGCTTGATCCAATGCTGGGACCTATTTTGAATTTCATGCTCCAATGTTGCAAGTGGGCGCTCAAATAGGTCTTGACCTATTTTTATTTATTTTTTGTCTTTCATTAAATAATATTATTTAATTTATTATTTCTCCCTTGGTGCTAAATTAAATAATAATAATAAATTATAATTATTTAATTGTTTACAATTGAATAAATTAATGCAAGTGCATTAATTTCATCTATCACTGCCAGAATATTCCCTTGAGTTGACGAACTAGCCTACGGGAATGAGGATAGGCTAATTCCACTATCAGTTGGGTGATCACTCCGGAAATGGGGATATTACAAACTCAGACAACTCAGTGATAACAGCAGCATGCCAAGTGTGTGACAAAATGTCAATGCACTTTAAATCAGAAAATTAAGGGGGTTGAAGGCAATATAAGACCATGGTTCTTATAGTGGTATCAGAGCAGAGTATCTTGCCAGCCTGGTTGAGTGTGTAATTCAGAAAATTTTAGGTTATAGCAGTGAATTTCAGCAGAGTTGAATATCAGAACAAGATGAACTATGAACAGGAGGCCATCAAAATTCCTGATGAATACTAAGGAACTCATGATGAGTTTAAAAAACAGGTTTCGTTTGATCATTTCTTGGATTTAATTGTAGTGTTGAAACCTGGCAAAAAGGGCCTGGTAAACTAAATAAGAAGATCAAGGAAGAAAAAAGTGATGATAGAAGATGCCTAGGAGTCGAAAAAGAAGAAAGAATTTGTGAAAGTAATAGTATCAAGTGAAAAGAAGAGCTTCAAAAATAATAAACCATTTCAAAAATCTTCTAATCAGCCTAAACATACATCGCCTAAGATGGATTTTGAGACAAAGAATGAGTTGTGGAGGAGGAAGTTACTTTTCTCATGCAAAGAGACTTGGGAGCCCAACCACTATTGCAGAAACAAAGGTGAAAATGTTAGAGGAACAAGAATCTGATACAAGGATTATGGAGATTAGGCAAAAGGTTGAAGGAATTGATGAATTCCATAAGGATGAAATATTGCATAATCATTCCAACATTCCTCGTACCAAGGAGATTCAATATGTTGATAGTGATTGGAAAGTACTTTAAGAGTGTGAGCTCTTGAAATTGGAGGAGCAACTTTCAGATGAAGGTGCAGTTTTCAGCCATGAGATAGATGCTATAACAGGTAATGCATGCGGTTTTCAGCGTGATACAATTTTTGGATCAGAAAATAATGATAAACACCCAGAAATTGAAGAAGATATGCATGGGATCTATGAAGACACCATCAAAGGTATGAAGAAAATGTTGATTCTACGATTGTAAACAATAGTCCATTATCTTCACATGATTTTGTTAATCATAAGGTGATAGATAAGTTCTATGTGGATGACATTGGTAAGAAGCATTATCATGTTGATATTCATGATTTTATAGTTAAGCATGAGATAGTGTTTGTGGATCCAAGCTACATACAAGGTATGACATTCTATAATGAATTTGCTATTCCTTGTCTCATGAAAACATCACTACTTGTTATCACATTGGAAGGAAATTGCAAAGCAATTGATTTTGAAAATCATAACATAGAAGATTTTGTGAGGACCCAAAACATGTGTGGTGAATGGCTAAGGAGAGCTAAGGAAGCCAAGTTATTAGCCACTCAAACAAAACAACACCTACAAAAGATTAAAGAAAAAATTGTTCGCATAGATCATGAAAGGCAACAACTAGGTGCATTTCTTCATCAATCTTTAGTACATCAAAGGGAAGAAATTATGATGGTAGAGCATGAAGAAAAATCAGATTTGCATGAACTTTATCAAGATTGGAGGCATGTTTACCTTGCTGGATGCTGAGTGAGGCTACTTGCTTGAAGGCGTGTTGTTCAGGGGGCATGATTTTCCTATTATGAAGCATGTCTAATGTGGAATGAAGGCATCTTGAAATGATTTGAGCGCTTATCTCCTTCTCCATGTGAAGCATGCTTTCAACTTGCATAAGCGCGTCTGAAGTTTCATTTGAGTGCTTTTGGTCTTGTATTCTTGATTTTATTTAGCTTTTTTCTGCCTTCCAATAGGCGTGTAGGGGTTTTGGAAAAGGTGCTTTAGAGCCTTATACAAGCATGTTTATGTTTCCTTTGGAGTGCTTCATTCCTTCGTTTTTAATTTTTTCTTTTACAAATTGAGCGTGTTAGTGAGCTCTTTTTTATTTATTTTTTGATTTTCTAACTTGCCTGTGTAAAGGCATGATCTCTTTACAAGAGATGCGCCTTTACAAAGTGGTTTTAATTTTTCTCTTTCTTTTTTTTATAATTTTTTTCACATATCATTTTTAATTTTATATATATATATATATATATTGAACAGAGGAATAGCAAAGTCCTAACACACACCACTATAACCTCCATCTGCATGAGCTGCCCTCCACCCATGCAGGGGTAAATCTAGGGACTCAAACCAACAACTATTATCTGTGTTTTCCAATGGCTTGACCATTTGGCCTATCCCCGAGGGCTTTAATAATAAATATTAAAAATGATAACAATTTTATGATATTTTAAGGATTTTTGCTTATTATTTTAAATAATAATAATTATTAATAAAAATTATCAACAATAATTATTAGAAAAATAATAAAATTTTTAGCACTTAACACAAATCTTAATTTGAATATTATTAATTTATAATTAATAATAAATTATTAATTATAAATCAATATATTAAAATTTACAGACAAATGGTAGACGTAAATGAATGTCATTCTGGCGCAACAATGGGTAAGCTTGACAATTTCAACTTTGTAGAAAACAACATTTACGACACAATGCGCATAACGACTTTTGGAATTTAACGACATGACTATTAAACTTGAGCACTTGACTTGTGAATTCGACAATATGACATGATATTTCGACAACTTGATATTTCGGACTAAACGTAATGATGCTACAACAAGAACAACATGGACAACTCGATGATGATGAAGAAGTTTCGGATTGGGTACAACATTGTGATTGATGAGTTGGAAGATGGATTTGTGGCAGATCATCTTGTAATGTCCCCTTCATGATACATGGTTAGTTCATCATTGGGTTCTCGTGGACTAGCAGTTTGGTTAGGGAACTGTGGTTAGTTGGGCCTTGGAGGTGTTGTCAGTGATGGAGTTGTGGTTCTTGGTCAGTGGATCCAGTTGGCACCCTCAAAGTTGATTCTGTTTGCTCTTGGCAGTTACTATTTTTAGTAAGTTCGGGTTTAGTGTTGGTTCGGGATTTTCAGAATGGGGTTAGATGCTTCTCGTCGAGACCTTTTCGGCGAGCTAAAGATCAAGGCATTCTGACACCGTCTTCATATTTATTTTAAAGTCAGAAGTTTAATGTATTAATTAATTGGGACTTTATGAGCAAATATTATATTGTCACTTAATAAAATTAAGTTGCAACTTGAAAAGTGACCCCCCTAGAAGTTGGGCACCCATGGGAGACATAAGGGGATGAAATTAAATATTAAAACAATTGTATTTCCCTCCATTTGGGGCATTGGGCTTGAGGAAGGAAATAAAAGTTGAAATCAAGCTCATTTCTATTATGCTATGTTTATGATATTTCTCTTTTGGAGCTCTGCTAGGGTTTGAGGGTTTGAAGATTCGAACCAGGGTCTTGGAGACGAAAACCTCCCTGAGTGACGGCATTCTACAGGTGTGCAATACCACCCAAAGGTGCCATTGATGGTGGATGCATTCAGTATTCACATTTGTGCCAAAATGGAGATTTATGGATGAGATTTCGAGGGTTTATTGATCATATTATTTGCAAATGTTTGAGAAGCAGCTGATGATAATGAAATGAGGCAGATTGAAGTGTTTAAGGAGCAGATTGGAGCAGCCGTACTTCCTATTTGTTGGCTGTACCATTGCAGTAGTGAGGCTGTACCATATATGGAGTTATACATTGGTTTTTGGAGGCTGTTTGATGCTTCTTTCTAGGCATTTGGGGCAGAGATACTTGTGCAGCAATTTACAGAGTTATTGCAGGCTGTTTGGACAGTTTTCAGTGCATATTCCTCACCTTGGAGGCCATACCACTTGCCTGGGGACATGGTACTGTTGGCAAGAGACACTATATGGATTCATGGTTGTTGTCATTGATGGCAACAAAGGTCATCCCACATATCCGCAAGTCATAATGTGTCTCTACCGGAAGTCAGAATAAAGAATGTTGTGGTCCGGTGAAGAAGAACAGAGCATGTGGCAAGGTCCGACAGATTGGTCCGGATCTCTCAGAGGAAGTGTCTTGGTGCAGTGCGGATTTGGGAAAGTCAAGAGGACTACCCTGAGTGGTATATTCCAAGGATTTAGCCTCCGGTGATGAACAAAGAAAAAGATATGAATGGTTGAGTACCGGATTCCTGAGAGACAGTGAAAACAGAGGAAGAACTGACTGGCAGAGTATCAGACTGCTTTCCAGATGGGTTACTGCTGATGACAGAAGTTGTGAAGGCATGAATCATGTTTGGCCGACATGATTAATGATATCTACAAGTATATGCTTGATCCGCATTGCTTGGTGAGGAAGGATTCAGCCGACAGAATGAAAGTTTATAAGAAACTAGACTGTTCCGGATGCCGACTAGAAAGGTGATGAAATTACTTGTGCGGATATATATAGAGGATGGATTTAGTTGTGAAAGGAGAGTTGTTGTGGAGAGATATGCGAATAAGTCCAGATAAAGAGCAGAGGTAGCAAAAAGGATCCGGTATGTGAAAGATAGCAGAATAAAGAACAGAGGAAAGATGAAGTGCAGCAGATCAGTGTACTGAGCCTAACTGGAACTGAACTCCAGCATATGCAGATGCTTCCAATCAGTTCAAGACTGTGATTCTCATCACTTTGTAGACAGTGTGTCTTCTTGTAGGCAGTGGGCCTCTTGTGAGCAGTGTGCTCGGGCAGTGAGCCCTAATTGGCAAGTGCCATCTTTGTAATTTCCTATTCTTCTAACAGAGAATAATTTTGGGTTAATCACCCCGTGGTTTTCTCCCTTAACAGGGTTTCCACGTCAAAAATACTGTGTCATGTGTTTCTTGTTTTATGGTTAATGTTTTATGTTTGATTTTATGCTGCATCAATTAAAAGGAAAGTTCAATAAAGGAAACAATTAGGATAACTGATTCACCCCCCCCCCTCTCAGTTATCAACAATTGGTATCAGAGCTAAGTTCCTCCTAATAGAGCCTAACAGCTTGAGGAAGATCTGGGATTTCAAATGGATGCATATGGTTTAAGGGAGCAACTCAAGACTGCTCTTGAGGATCTTGAACAGTCGAATTCTGAAGTCAGTGAATTAAAGGAAAGACTCAAACAGGCTGATGAATTCATGAGAGAATTAAAAGACAAATTAAGTCTCTCTATGAAAAAGAGAAAGGAGCTGCTTCAACAGTTGGCAAGACAAAGTGAAGAAAGCAATACAAATGAAGAATTGACTGAGCAAACCAAGTTATGTGAAAAGTTATCAAAAGAAGTCATTATGTTAAGACATGAAATGGAATCAGGAACTATAAAGTTTACTCAAGAGATTGAAGAAAAAAGAAAGGCTGAAGACAATCTAAGACAATCTCTTAAAGAAAAATCAGAAGAATGCCACCAGATGGACAGGATTATCAGACATCTTGAATCTGATCTTGAAGATGCCAAAGATAATGAAGGAAAACTTGAGGATCAAATTGCCTCTCTCAAAAGAGACCTTCAAACAGCAAATGAATATAAAGAGAAATTCAAGATAAGTTCTGCTCAACTTGAAGTTCTTCTTGGAAGTCAAAAGAGGACAGATGACAAGTATGGTTTGGGATATGAGAAAGGAGAAAGCTCCAGATCCGGTCAGAAGAATCTTGGATCAGAAAATCCAAGAAGCAGGCCTAGAAGACCTCCGGTAAGACAGCCAAATGCTCAAAGATATCCATCCTTCAATGGATACTGCCACAGCTGCAACCACTTTGGTCACAAAGCTAATCAGTGTAGAATGAGAATGAATCAGATTAATTCATCCTTCTCCGGACAGTGCTTCAACTGCAAAAGGTATGGACACAAATCCCATGAATGCAGAAGTATACAAGTAAACAAATCATTCAAAGGTAGATGCTTCACATGCAATAGAGTAGGTCATATGGCTAATCAATGCAGATCAAGAGGATATCAGTCAAATATGCAAAGAAATGTTATTTGCCAAATCTGCAATAGGTCCGGTCATAATGCTAAAGTTTGCAGAAACAAGAATCAGGACAAAAGAGGTCCGGAGTATAATCAGAATCAAGACAAGGGTAAACAAAAGATGAATGCGGATGAGGTTAGGAATCAGATGAGCAAGATCTAGGTGAAGAAAAGTTCAGAGAATGTAGAGGTTGGATCCGCACCAGACTCTGGTGCTGATATTTCTTTCGGAAATTAAAAAGTGAGCTCAGGCTCAGGGGGAGACTCAAAGAAAATCTTGTTCCCCCAGCCAAACAAGTGGTACCGGATGTGGCACAAGATGCGGATCAAAGGGTTTGTAGATATGAGTCTTGAGATACTTCAGTCAAGTTTTCAGAGGTCCGCATGAAGTTATGAAGAAGCTGTGATCGATCAAATAAGACCTGTTCAGGGAGATGCTCCGGTATGATAGAGGATTACAAAAAGGTCCGGAAAGATCTGGAAATGCACTATCTTGTTCTGCGGATTGGACAGAGTGTTTGGGATGCTCTTGTAATATGTTACCTCGATTTATTCTTGATTGAAAGATCCGGATGATATCCTCAGATCAGAACCAATTCGGGATACTCCAAACTATCCAGACAAGGCAAACCGGAATGATGTAGGTGAAGCATTTATTGCAGACAGATATTAGGGTTTGCGGAGCAATTTAAGGGATTTCTCAAAGGTCATTTGCTCATTCTGCACTCGAGAAGAAGCGAAAAGTGGAGCTCTGCAACAAGGTTCATCAAGCACCAAGGATCTCCTGCCGAAAGAAATCAATCCAACCACTCCGTGCAAACCGAAGGCGCATAAGGTATTCTCCGTTTTTCATTACCTCACTGCAAATCTTTGAAGAATGGCTACTCCAAACATAGTTAAGATCTCTGATAGACCTCACCCCTCATTCAAGAAACATCCCTACAAATCATTGGAGGTAGACCCACTAGGAGCCTTCTCTAGTGTTCCCCACGGAGTTTTACACACCGAAGACATTAGGGTTTACATACATGCAAACATTGAGGAATTTGGGGAATTCAAATTAAGAGACCTCTATCACAAGCAGCTGATTGACAATGCTTTTGAGCTTAAACCAGAGTATAAGGATATTCAGAAGAAACAATTTGAGCAATTTATTCATTTCCCCTGTTTTGAAGAGGATGAATGGGTCCGGTATGTACTGAGCAGGATGCATGACAACTTTCTATGGCTAGATAGACCCTGCAAGATCACAAAAGAGGCAATTAGAGCAGTAACTGGCCTATACTCTTCCGGAGGAGTACCTATCCTCAAATCTGTCAAGAACAACATTGTAACTGAGGCCACCGGATCAAAATTTGACAAAAGGGCAATGACCATTGAAGACATCTCCGATCCAGATATCAAATATGCATCAATGATAATAGGATACAAGATCTACCACTCCAGCAGGGAGAATTCTGTATCCGGAACTGCAGTATACACTGCCTATGAGATGCTAAGAAAGAATGCAGAGTATGATCTCTGCGAACTACTGCTAAGCCAATTAATGGAAAATATACAGAAAATCAAGAAGGATAAGAAGAATTCCTTTAAGTATGGTACTCTGATTGTATGTCTATTCTTCTACTTCATGAATGAGCTACCCGGAACAAGTGGATGGGTATGGCAAAATGACAAACCTGTTGCAGTCCAGATAAGAGACTATTTGCATGGACTTGGGGATGCAAAAGCGAGAAATACAGCTCTATGGGGATACTTCAAAAACTTTCAGAGCATGATGCAAGCAAGAGAGAGAATTCCCCAGTCTCTCATTGAGAAATACAAGGACTCAGTGTGCTTTATGGTTGACACTGATCAGTGCCTAATGGAGGCAGTGGAGCCAAGGACTGTCTGGATCATGCCCATGGGGTATGAAGTTGATGAACAGATAGTGGAGCTGCATGTTCAACACATGCTAAGTCAGCCCAAAGATCCTAAGGCAGAAAGGTTTGGAACCTTTGAGGAGCTGAGTGTAAAAATACATGTAGAACTCAGGGAACTTGAGATTAAAAGAAAGGTAAGAAAAGAAGTAGAGCACATTGCTCAAGGGCTAGGTATCTCAAAGGAGGCACTTGATGCCAGCCGGGAAAAGAGGAGGAAGGCCGAGGAAGAAGAGAAAAGCAAAGAGAGTGCTCCGGTTGAAACTCCCACCCAGACCAGATCATCAAAGAGACCTGCACCTTCCAAAACCAAAAGTTCAAAACCGGAAGTTCAGGCATCCGGTAAGAGATCAAAGGCAAAAGCCACAAGGGCTTATGGAAGCCAAAAGGATGAAGAGGAAACAGAATCAGATGAGGGAGTAAGAGAAGTAAAGAAACAGAAAAAGAAAGGATCCGGTAAGCCCTCCACAGGCCGAGACAAGGAGGAAATGGCAGAGGTAACTGTTGAAAAGCCCACTCTGTCACTAGAGAGCATAATCAAGTCGGTCACGGTGGATGGAAACCTTCAACCAATGACTGAATCATATGATGACTTCAGTGAAGCCGACCAAAAGACTCTGCAGGAGGCCACAGTAAAATATCTTAACATATATAATAAGGCTTTCATTGAAATAATATCTCTTATTCCTAAAAGCCTAGAAAAGGAAATGGAAGTGAGAAAGAATAATGCTCATGCTAAAGATCTTGAGATCCGGGAGCAGATAGCTATTCAGCTATATCCTCAAATTGATCCCAAGACCATGAACATTATCTTCAAAGACTGCAAAGATGAGTTCAGAAGCAAAGCCAGGATGAATCAACTCATGCTTGGCGAGACTGACGAGACTGACAAAGTGGCCCAAGAAACATAAGAGATCCTCCGGAAGGCCTTCAAAAGGTTCAATCTTCCGGTTGTAGAGGATTTAGGTACAGAAACAGCTGAGGACTTGGGACCCTCTGCTCCAGAAGAAGTGGCTCATGAACAAACTAGCATCTCTCCTCCGGTTTCCCCTACAGTCTCCGGATCCAAAGAAGAAGAGCAACTACAGGAGAAGGAAGCAGTGGTGAAAGACAAAGAGGTTGACAGTTCTAAGACTGCAGAAGAAAAGAAACATCTGTCTCCGGCAAGAGACACTGCACAAACTGTTCAACAATTTTTGAGTAAAGAAACTCTAGAGATTGATGAACCGGAGCTTCTAAAAGGTCCATTTGATTTTGACTCTCTCTCTCCGGTACAAACAATGAAGATAGCTTCATTTGCAAATGCCAAGGCAAATGAAAAGCTCCTGAAGTCTCATATGGAAGACTGTGAGTTGATAGAGGCTGCTTCCGGAATACTTGTAAAGATCATGCCATCAATCCAGATAGATCCGACAGCCTCCACTTCCGGTAATCTAAAAACCTTAGTCAGCAGTGTTGATACACATTTTGATTCTTTAGAAAAATCAGGTGAAGAAAAGGTCCGGAAGGAATTTTTGGATAAGAGATTTTCAGAAATATTAGAATTAATCTCTAAGGATAGGAAGATTGTAAGCATTGGAATAAGGAGCTTAGAGAATGCTCTTAAGGATGGCGGTGACATCTACAAATTTTGTATATCCTGGTCAAAGGCAACAGCAGCATTTGACAAGAAAATAAAAGAGGAACAGGATAAGCTACAAAGCTTATCTCAAAGTTTTGATCCTCTCTCTTCCTCTATAATAAATCAAGAATGTCAGACCATTGCAGTCCTGAATGAAATAAAAAATCTTGAGAAGGAAAGGAAGAACATCACCAACCAGATGGGAGAACTTAGAAGGATTATAATCCCTAAGTTGGAAACCATGCATGAGGCCATCAGTGATGCTCAGACCACCGCCCAAACAAAAGATCCGACAGATCTCAAGCGGGCAGAAGCGTTTGCATTTTTGCTAAGTGGTCACATTTCAATTTTGATAGAATGAAGCAAAGTTGGGCTACAGAAATGATCCAATTGCAGACATCCTTTGCAGACATTCTTCAATACATGTGAGTATGTAAATATGCGGCTATATAGAGAAAATTTTTGAAAATTTTGGTGTGCGGACCCTACCCTTTGCCATTGATGTCAAAGGGGGAGTGAGGAGCAGTGAAAAATGAGGAATCCAACTAAGGGGGAGTTCCGGAAATTGTATATAAAGACAGAGCATCAGCAAAGGGGGAGCATAATGAAAACACTTAGTCATTTTTCACTAAGTGTTGCCATCAATGCCAAAGGGGGAGATTGTTGGCAAGAGACACTATATGGATTCATGGTTGTTGTCATTGATGGCAACAAAGGTCATCCCACATATCCGCAAGTCATAATGTGTCTCTACCGGAAGTCAGAATAAAGAATGTTGTGGTCCGGTGAAGAAGAACAGAGCATGTGGCAAGGTCCGACAGATTGGTCCAGATCTCTCAGAGGAAGTGTCTTGGTGCAGTGCGGATTTGGGAAAGTCAAGAGGACTACCCTGAGTGGTATATTCCAAGGATTTAGCCTCCGGTGATGAACAAAGAAAAAGATATGAATGGTTGAGTACCGGATTCCTGAGAGACAGTGAAAACAGAGGAAGAACTGACTGGCAGAGTATCAGACTGCTTTCCGGATGGGTTACTGCTGATGACAGAAGTTGTGAAGGCATGAATCATGTTTGGCCGACATGATTAATGATATCTACAAGTATATGCTTGATCCGCATTGCTTGGTGAGGAAGGATTCAGCCGACAGAATGAAAGTTTATAAGAAACTAGACTGTTCCGGATGCCGACTAGAAAGGTGATGAAATTACTTGTGCGGATATATATAGAGGATGGATTTAGTTGTGAAAGGGGAGTTGTTGTGGAGAGATATGCGAATAAGTCCAGATAAAGAGCAGAGGTAGCAAAAAGGATCCGGTATGTGAAAGATAGCAGAATAAAGAACAGAGGAAAGATGAAGTGCAGCAGATCAGTGTACTGAGCCTAACCGGAACTGAACTCCAGCATATGCAGATGCTTCCAATCAGTTCAAGACTGTGATTCTCATCACTTTGTAGACAGTGTGTCTTCTTGTAGGCAGTGGGCCTCTTGTGAGCAGTGTGCTCGGGCAGTGAACCCTAATTGGCAAGTGCCATCTTTGTAATTTCCTATTCTTCTAACAGAGAATAATTTTGGGTTAATCACCCCGTGGTTTTCTCCCTTAACAGGGTTTCCACGTCAAAAATACTGTGTCATATGTTTCTTGTTTTATGGTTAATGTTTTATGTTTGATTTTATGCTGCATCAATTAAAAGGAAAGTTCAATAAAGGAAACAATTAGGATAACTGATTCACCCCCCCCCTCTCAGTTATCAACAGGTACCTTGTTGAGGCTTCATTCTTTGTTATTGGCAGCATTTGTAACCCTCATTGGAGACGTTTTGGGTCCCCTTTATTGCTGAAAGAATTTGTACTGAACTTCCTTGCATTTCCTTGGTGTGTGGAGGCAATTTCAGCCATACCCATTAGCTGGTCCGGCAACAGCTTAAACATGAAGTTGTATTTCTGCACATGGGTATGTGATAGTAATTAATATTTGGCTATTCTGCTATCTGGGTCTTTGTTATTTTCTCCATATCTATTGTACTTTTTTTGGGTTTGCATTCTATGCTCTATATTGTACGCTCTGGCAACACATCTGCAGGAAAACTGAAAACCCCTTCTGCATTCTTCTCTCTAGTCTAAAAGATCACATAAAAATAATAAAAATCACACAAAGATCTTTAAAAAATATACAAACAGGTACGGCACATTACACATTTGAAGTTTCTCAAAGAGGAACGGAAGGCTGTTGTGGCTTTTAATTCCTTGCCCTCTTGTCATTAGGTTATCTATTGTTTGCTTTTGGTTTGTTGGTGTGCTAGTTCCATGTTTTCTTGCAGCAGTATTGCAGCCTTGTTGTGTCTCTTTCCTAGGTGATAGCTAGGCTGTTTCTATGTTATGCTTATTGCTTATTCTGATTCTTTTGGTTGTATAAGATCCCTTTCAAAAACCCACCATTACCCTTATTCAAAACAAAGAAAAAGGTAAGGTATATTTTCTAATAACTCCACTTTGGAGTAAGATTGAAAGAAGTTTATTTAGTTTTAAGATTATTTTTGTTTTCAATTTTTTATTTGAATTTATTTGGCCACAATCCTTGGCTAGAAGCTATAAGCCTTAAAAAGTTTGGTGAAACACTGAAAAATAGTTGAAAATCCTGAAGTTTTAATATTTAATTCTTTGTTAACCAATCACAAATTGTGGCAAATTGCTAGTATTCAACCTCATAACAACTGGTCACAAGAATGAAGGCTTTGGTACCACCTCTCAGGTACCTTGTCTGGTACATACATGATAAATATAAAATATGTAATATCTACACATTGACTATAGAATAAGAACATAACTATAGATAGTTGAGTGTGAAACAATAAGGTGATAGGTTATTTATATGTGGATGAAGTTCCTGTCAATGCTGTAAATCTTAAATTAATGCACTTGACTAGGTCTGGGTATGCACCTGAGATAAGAAGGGCAATCAGAGTCTACGAATACTTAAGACACTATTTTATTGATTTCAAACCAGATCATGTTTGTGGAAGATTTACATTGAGACTGTTTTCAAGAATAGCAACAGTAATTTAAGCTTTGATTATATCCAGGAGCCATTGCTATACAAAAGTTTTTCTGGATGGTTGATTAAGTTAAAGCAGTGTTTTTTAGACAATCTTTTATTTTCAAGTCATTTGGATATTTCTGTCTCCTAATAATATTGTTTTGATTTATACTCTCGTAGGAGAACCCTTCTATAAAATTATGTTGGATATACATTGGCAGCTAAAGCATTCAATATGAAAATGTGTCAGTCTATGGAGTGGACATTTAATCTTCAGGATATGCATTTTTTTTTTCAAATATGGAGTTACTTTTTGTTTTTCCCACAATATATCAATTGAACTTGTAATATATCAGTTAATTTATTTAACTCATTATGGAAGTCATCACTTGCATTCATATTGCCTTAGTAATGAATGTTAATTTGTGCTTTGACAAAATATTTGTTGTATTATGATAACATGCTGTTTGTGATATGCAGATAATATGTTTTCTTCCTTGGTGGGATTTAGATTCTCTTGGCAGCTTATGCCACTAACAGATTCATCAAAAGATGCACTACCAAATCGGTTGGTTCATGTGCCATTAAGGGATGCTCCGTTGAATGACTGTGGAGGATTTTGTGGAGACATTGACACCCAGATTGAGCTTGAGGAAACTGTAAGTGGAAATTTATGAACATGCTAGAGTTTATAATACATGATAAAGATATTCTATGGCTAGAAATAGGCTGCTATAACATTGCAATTAATGCATTCTTAGTGATGCCAATAGAGATGCTATTAAAGGTTTTTTGTGCATAGTTCTTCTCATGCGGCTTCCTTGCTTTTTGTTGGGTTTCTCTTCTCTGTAGGGTGGGGGTTCAGATCTCTATGTTGTAAGAGGTATTGATCTTGGTCGTGAAAAGGTAACTGTACATTTAGCAGAGCCAGAACTTGAACACTTATCAGATGCAATTGTTTTAACAGTAGTAGAAGCCATGCATCTTGAACCACCATCTCCTGTATATGTTATTATTGGAACTCATCTGCATTACACGTTGAAAGTTTTTCGTCAGAACAAACTAGAAGGTCAGAGAAAAGCATTGCTACTATTGTTTATATATAAATTGTATTATCGAAAGTTTAAGTTACATGACATCAAATGTGTGAAAATCATATAGAAGTTAGAAATGGAGAGTTTCAAAATTGATCATATTTGGAAGAAGAAAAATAAGTTATTTTAATGTTGACTAGCGACCAAAGCAGCTGTTGGATTTGAAAGTACATCTAGTTGTTTGTTAGATAAGTGCTTGGGTAAAGATAGTTGATTTTCCAATAAAGTAACTGAAAAAACATAAATATAGGTGTCGAGGCTTTCTTCACTCCAAAAAGGAACACAACTGCAAGTAATCACAGAAGAATAACTAGCCAAAAATTAATTAAGTACACTGCATGTTTCAAGACACATAATTATACCAAACCAGGTTTGATTATTTTTGTATGTGTTAAGGTGCTTGCATCTCCTTTGTCTATAACAGATGGGGTTCCTATTGAAGCAATCGACCGCCAAGATCAAAATTGCAACACCAAATAACCTTCTACATAAAAGAGACAAGCAATAAAATGATGCTATACTGCCAATAATGATAGAAGAATACATAATGTACAAGAGAGACCTTGCTTATAAAAGGCAAGGTGAGACATAAGACAACATAGGATTAGGACAAGTGTCATAATCCTATGACATGAGACAACTAAAGGATAATATCACGTG
Organism: Cunninghamia lanceolata; assembly: GCA_027924645.1. Classification (NCBI taxonomy): domain Eukaryota; kingdom Viridiplantae; phylum Streptophyta; class Pinopsida; order Cupressales; family Cupressaceae; genus Cunninghamia; species Cunninghamia lanceolata. The sequence goes on along the minus strand of BSBN01000165.1, from coordinate 1,175,476 downwards.
GACTAGAAACACCTAGACATATCACTAGTGCCTTAAGTCAACTTAACATATGAACATGTGTGAATAGGTTCTAACTAAAAACTAGCTAGATAATGTACTCTGTTCACACTATAAAGGTAAACTGAGTAGGAATATGTAATATCCCACCCCCTTATGGTTTTCTATGGTTTAGTTGAACTTGGTGCATTTTGGTGTTTTGCATATGACATAAAACATACATGCATATATATTTTCGATAATAACAAGTAATGACAATACCCAGTTGCTTATTTTCAATGGAAATGCATTATAACTCATAAATAAACAATACCCATGTACAATATGAGCAAATACATCAAAGATTCAACATACCCATTTGCTGTCCTGTGTAGTCAAGAGTTGTAACAGCAAGGGAAATGTCATAGATGCAAGTCTGATACAAGATTACATAGTACAAACTGATTTTTTCTAATGAAAGGGCTGTTCACAACCACACCCTGCTGTAGGCGCCTTCAAACAAGGTTCAAACTGGAGTATTCTTATCACTAGCTCCAACAACATTGGTTCATCCTTGTGTGTGAGTCCCATAGTTTCAGATTAGCTCAAAGGTGTAATGTCCATGACAAACCATACATTATCAAACTGTAGAATCTTCTTACTAGGCCATCCCTTAGTCTTTATGATCAGCGCTTCAATAAAATGTTTCTCATACAACTTCAATAGGCAATCATCAAATGTGATCATGTGAATGAAACAAGGATCATCGAACTTACTATGGAATGCCATACCTTGTATGTAGCTTTGTCCCATGAACACCCTTTCATGCATACCCTCATTGACTGTTCCAAAAGTTGTATCATCCATCTCATAACTGAAATTTGCATTTTCATGTGAAAACCACCTCATAGGTGTGGCAGCCATAGATGACTGTTTTTCTGATTTGACATCTTCATCTAATTTTTGTTTTGAAGCTAGAGCTACATCATAACAAGCAAGCTCCTTGAAGTCTCCTTGATGGGTTAGGTCTTCCTTCAAATTTGAAATAATGTTCTTTTCCACACATCCTTCCACATCATCTTTCTCAACCCTAAATTGAACCTTTCCATCATGCCATGCAAAAGGGCTTTGATCCAATATGCCCAAGTCATTTTGCTCATCACATTCCTTGCCACTATTATGTAGAGATAGTGTGGTAATGTTATGCTCAAGAAATGGATCATTAGTAGAACCCATATCTTCATGCGGCTGATTACAAGGAAGCAATTCTTCTTTTATCACTTGGACAATTTCAACATGCTTTTCTTCAATGGTTTTTCTAGAACCTTGTTCACCTATAAGCTGATCAATGATTGGTGATTTACCACTCTCCCAATCGGTACACTTGTCAAACTCATCATAGAGAATTCTGGACAGTTCACTTGTAGATGTGGATGAGTCACTATAGTGTCTAAATTGCCTTGATAGGGAGGCTTCATACCGCTGCCAGCTACGAGCTAATCTCTGTTGTGTCTACGTAAGATTTTATCTTATTTGGGCAAGATTATTCAAGATGTCTCCAACACTTGGCTGCTCATGTCTTCCATGACTCTCATGATACTTCTTTGGTCTTTGTTCTTGTTTTCCCTTCTTCCTGTCCATCCAACATTCCATATAGCAACCGAAAGAGAGATTGTTTCTAACCTTCTGTGGTAGTGCAAGGTACCTTTCATAAGCAACCATTATATCATCAACAACTTCGGACTTCATGATTCACAACCCAAGCAGAATAGGTCAAATCCTTTTCCACATAACATGCAAGGATAAAACCGAGCCAAATCACTACCAAATGATGGAGGACTTAGCTGCTGATCTTATACTCATGAATGCTAATAGGATAAGATTTAACTTAGTCCTTCCCAAACCCTCTAGGCTAGCAGGATCCAAGCTCTGATACCACTATAATATCCTGAATAGGATATTGACCAAGATTTCTAATTTTTATCTCTTCAAATTCGGCCCTAAATTTCTGACTTTATTTTTCCAAACCCTAATTTCTGATTTATTTTCTGTACTTTATTGGTTCAATTTTCTGCTTTAAACCCTAGATCTGAATTCTGATTTTAATTTTCAGAATGATAAACACTTATAACATCCAACAATATCATGTCAAAAGCATTAAAATGATACACCAAAGGATTCACCCAATATCACAATTGAAATTCACCATGAAATATGCATCAAATGCACATACAAATCTGAGGACAACTGCTGTTATAATTTTCAGGATATATAAGTCTGAATTATACATCTATGACATGTCCCCTTTTTTCAAAGTGATCACTTCAGAGATTTTAAATCTTCAATTTGAAATTGGAATGACTATAATCTTTATGATAATCGACTTCTTGAAGGAGAACGTACACTTTAATAAAATAATACTACTTGTTGTAAGGAAAAGAGAATTCAAATTTGTATTTGAGCCCCAAGGTTGCATGCTAGGTCGGCCAAGACAAGTTACAGGTCGGCCATTTGGAATAAAAGAATAATTAAAATAAAGTGTGCAAGGTTGGCTTTTGTGGCGCCAATCCAAGTCGGCCATTTGTTGAAAAGAAAATTCAAGTCGGTCCTATTGCAAATGAAGGTCGGACCAAGGAAACAAGAGAGTTTAAATTATTTTCCTAAGTGCAAAATTGAATGTGATCGGCCTAAGTCGGCCTAGGTTGGCCCTGATATGAAATAAAAGAATTTGAATTAGGTTTAGGCACCAATTTTCATTAGAAGGTTGGCCTAATCTCAAGTTCAATGCAAGAAATGAAGGAAGTCGGTGTAAGGTACACATTCCACATGCTAAAAATATGGAAGTAAAAACAACTCATTCTCTTAAACCTTTAAAGGAAAGATAAAGCTTTCTAATAATAATCATCAATAATGTTACAATATATAGATATCTTACTAATTTCTCGTGCCATAACTAGGAGATAGCACAACCAAGGAATATACAAAGTTTCATCTCTTGGCAATCATGCCATATAATCATAATGATATAACATAATGTCAAAATTAAACAGTTATGAACAAGTATACAAATATCCATCCTTGGCTGCCATAACCAATTGGTCTTCTGCAAGTCAAAGGACAAGAACATGGTTAAGGCTCTTTTTCCACCCAACCACGAAGCACTACACTTCCCCAAAATTCTTCCTATCTCGAAGAATACCCGGCCCTGCATGAAACGCCTACCAACCTGGAACAATTGGCAGGAGGGAACACTCGATGCATGCTTGATGCCTATATGCATTCTAATCTAGAATGATCATAATCTTGCAAACAGGATGTGGCAGAGAAACATATTAATATAAATTTTCTAGGCATACATTCATCTATTTCAATGAATACATGGCTTTGGCCAAAGCACTTTAAAATATTGGTCAAATCCTAAAAAAGAGGATCTGCCTTCTCAGTTAGTCCACATTCGGCACCCTATCCCAGAAGGTAAGCTCAACACACACAACAAAAATAATCTATTTCCAATTGCATAATAATACAGGCATTTGCTTAAAAAAAGTTACTACTATGTTCTTGCAAAAATAACATGAATACACTTTACATGCATCTCATACCTTTTAACAAAGAAAGAGGGCCGATGGAGCTCGATGATGGAGTGTTGAAATTACAGGAGTGTTCGGAAGATGGGACGAATTCGTTTAGTGGATTGTTTCATTGGCAGATGGAAGATTATGAATTTTTCCAACGTGAATGCAATATGATTCAGATAGGAGAAATTAAGGAGGATCATCCGCTGAATACACCTGAGAACTCTCGATCGACGCCGAGTGAAGCACTCAGGAACCCTCGGTCAACGCCGACGAGTGGAGCGGGGATGAGTGAAGCACTCGGAAACTCACGGTCGACAAGAGAAGCACCCAGGAACTCTTCATCGACAAGTGGAGCACTCGACACGAGTCACACTTTTCCAAGAGCATATGAGTACAAGGAGAGGCTATAATGGACAGTACACCGACACACAACTTTGAACCAAACAAAGTCATAATATATGAAGAACCATCCACAAAGAAGGTGAACCTCGGAGAGGAAAGTAACCCTCAAGTGATCTTGGTCGGAGACGACTCGTATCCAGTACTCAAGGCAACAACATTCAAGATCTTCATGGAATATAAGGATGTATTTGCCTAGACTTATAAGGACCTAAAAGGAATACCCCTTGAATTATGTGTTCATAGAATACCATTGATTCTGGGTGCAAGATCAATGAGGAAGAGACCCTACAGGATGAATAAAAACTATGCAGCCAAGGTCCAGGAAGAGAAAAGATGTTGGAAGCAGGAATAATCTTCAAATTGGATACAAGTGAATGGGTGTCTCTGATTGTCATATCACTCAAGGAGGGAGGACAAATTTGAATATGTGTAGATTTTAGGTGCCTAAATGCAGTTACCATTAAGTATCCATTCCCTATTCCATTTACAATCAAGAAGCTGTTGGACAAGAACCCGAGAGATTGGCACACTCAACTAAAGTTTGCTCTTTGGGCAGATAGAACCCGTGTCAAGTCTTCTATGGGTACTTCTCCATATCACTTAGTACGGCCAAGACCCCATCTTCCTGATACAACTAAGGATTCCAACCTTGTAGTTCATGCAAGAATATTTAGATGAAGATGAGAGAGTGCAAATGAGACTGTCACAATTGTTGCATTTGGAGGAAAAACGTGACATAGCCCTGGACAAATTCATGAAACACCAAGGGGTAGTAAAGCGTTGGTTTGATCGCCAAGCGAGGGTGAAATCGTTCAAGATTTCTGATTTAGTGTTAGACTGGGATAAAGCACATGAAAGACGAGGAGATCATGATAAGTTTGACTATCTTTGGAAAGGTCCATATCAGATTGCTAAGATCTTGGGAGAGAATGCTTTCAATCTGAAAACATTGATTGGAGAAGACCTTCCATTGCCCGTCAATGGACAGTTTCTAAAACATTACTTCCAGCCATGAGTTCCCTGTGGGACTTGTTTTGTACATAGTTAGAATAGGATTTCCTTTATGTTATTTTGTTTTCTTAGATTAGGTTTGCTTGTCTTGATGTCATTTGACTCAAGTCTTTCCTGATTTTAGTAAGCTTAGTTGCCTTGGTTTGATTTAGGTTTGTCGTTTTGGGGGTTCTTAATTCATGCAGAGGCGATGTGTCTTATACACACATTTGGTATGATTTCACCAGAATATGTTAGTTCATTTCTTAAATATTTATTCATGAAATTCTTAGAGTTGAAGGATCATGGTTTTTAGTTTATTGGCTAGTTGAATTTTGGGCTTGATTGGGACACTGACCATCTATTGTATCTTGACACTATTATCTTCTGATCATAATGTCTTAAAATGCCAAATCTTAACATTATGAATTCTTATGTCTTCTTTTGAGAAACATGGGTCATGATTGATGGATTTCCCGTGGGTTCCATCGCTAATGTCAAATAGCAGGACTACTTGCTCTTGGGAGAGGAGTCAATTGTTTGGTATTGACTGAAATATTTTGAGGTTTTATATCTTACACATCTTAATGATCCTGAAGTTGCTAGGAGAGTCTTTGTGAGCTTCGATCAAGTAAACATCTCAAGGTAATTCATGATTTCTGTTCCGCTACATCATAAGCATCTTTGCATACTTCCATCCATCATTTCGCTTATCACCCTCATTTAAAAGCAATAAAGTTTCCATTCATTTTCGTCCAATAATGAATTCAAGTCCGATGTCTGAATCATTTATATGGTCCTGTTGTTTGTTGCATACTCCAGAAGGATAAGTTGAAATCCCTATGAATCACTTGGGGTATTTCCATGTCAATATCCTTTTCAATTGACCTTAGCCATTGCATATAAGTCAAGGTCAAGATGTTGGTGTTCCTACCCACTCCATCTAATCCATCATTTTCTATTATCTACTTATCATGTGTTCATTCCACCTTGGTTACTATGCAAAGTCTCTAAGCATGTAACTATCCATACCTTCCACCATCCATCTTACCGCCACTTTTTACCGTATCTCTTACTGTTCACCCATCTGCTAATCATGATCAATGAATGTAAGCATCATTTGATCGAGAAGCTTGCAAACTCCACCTATTCCCTATTTTGTTTTGCGAAATAAATACCTGGACGCTGTTACTTCTAAAGCAAAGAAAATCTTATGATCTTTATGCCTCATAGTACAAATGACCAAATTCTAAGCACGGCATGTTAAAAGTTATTTCATTCTATACTTCCAAATAAAGAAATGCTTAAAGAATAAAAGATCTAGGTACTTAAAGCTGAATCCAAAAAAGGTTATCGCATCCAATCCATCCATCCATTTTATTCTATTCTATCCATTGCTTCATCCCACAAACCAAGTTAAAAGAAAATCTTAAGGTCATGAAGGTATCATTACTAATTATCATTTATCCCGTTCCCTGTCATATATCCCTTTCCCACTTGCAAGCTTCAAGGTTTAGATTGATATGAACAGGTGTTGATTGTGATTTTATTCCATTTTCGTTCAATTGTTCATCACCCATTTCCATTTCCCGCCATTTAGCCTATGCCATCATTTCTTTGGTTTATGACTGAATACACTTTCACTTACCTCGTCTATATAATCCACATCTTAGTCCATTGTTTTTCTTTAAACATATTGTTTTGTCGTTTCCTGCCAACATCAGTAAATGCCATTACTTGACAAGGTTTTCTATGGACCATTGTGTCCTCTGCAAAATCCGACTCTGGAGTTCTTCCATATTCGTTACCTCAGTGAAAACTTGGCACACAGGCGCCGTGTGTAATGATTCTCAAAAAAAAAAAAAATGAAAAAAGAAAAAATAGTAAAGAGAAAATTTCGTCGACTGGTGAAAACCACCTCATGGTGCCTTGGATAAGTACCATGATGAAAACCTGGTAAACAGGCGTCATGTGTAGAGACACCTTGTCTCTTTTCACTCCTTTCTGCTTCATTTCATTTTCACTTCCATATCATTTTATTTCGTCATCGCTCTGGTCAAGGTCATTGCATATCCCATTTCATTCATGTGTATATGTACCCATTCATCCACCTTTCATGAATTTACCTAGCTTGAGACAGGTGAGCTTAAATGATCTTAACTGCTAAGGGATGGGAATTAACATAAGTACTTGCACTTTAAACTTCAAATATGGATAGTCGCGCTGGCAATTGGTTTTGATTCTTTGATCATGTAGTTTTGTTTATTTGATCTAGTGTGTGGGTGTACATGGAAATGTTGAAACTTGATGTTTGTTTATCTTTGGAACATTCAAGAAGTTGTTTTAACTAAAATCTGACTTTAATCATACATCAAAAGATGTGGTGTCTTGATCCAATTTATGATTCCTTTCCCCTTTGAGTCCGTTTTGATTGGTTAATGGGTTGAAGAAGATGATTTGGAAGTTCTGAAGTCAATATTGAATCCTTATTTTTGAAATGTTCGTGAACATTTCTCCCATGGAGTCGCCAGATGTTGTGACCAAATCACACATTGCCCCATTCCAGAATAGGGACCCCCCGTTTTCTTCATAGGATCAGTCATTTTTTGGGATAGTTGTTTGTATTATCTCGGAGTTAGTCAGTTGATAGGCCTGCTAGGGTGGTGTAGAGCATTCCTTAGGTCAAGTTGAAAAGGATTTGTATGTGAGAATGATGTTTTGAGCTTAACATGCCTCAATGAGTGAAGATTTGCAGAGAAAGTGGCGAAGTATGCTCTAGGCGCTTGTTGTCATCTATAACACCTTGAAAGTGTGCCAAAGAGCTAGTTAAAGTGTCTCAAGGAGTCTAGATGCACTTTGCCACTAATTTCACCCTAGATGAGCACCTAGATGGAATATGAAGTTGAAGCCTTGTAAGATAGCCAACTAATTCTACCAAAATTTTTCCTTACTTAGACACTTTTACTTGCTATCAACTCACCAACTACTTCAACAACACAAAGATATACATCAAAGATAATTACTTGAATGGGAGTTGGGTACTTGTTTATTTACTTGATTCAATCAACTTGCAATGTCTTATTACATGGATAATGCTCTCAATAGCATGAAGTTGCAACCTTATCAAAATGGAATTACAAAAGGAAGGCCTTGAAGCCTTGATGTTTACAATGTCTTCTTTACTTGATCAACTCAATTGAACTCAATGATGTCAACTGAATGTCGACACCTCACAGTATCACAAGGGAGCATCACCTTGCTTGTTGAGGGAGCATCACCCCAACACTTGAAACTCGCAGGCCTCAAGATTACAAGCTCAACAGCTTTGCAGAGAGAATTTTGTCAAATGAACAGATGCCAAATGAATGAGAGAGCTCCTCCTTTTATAGGCCTTCCAAAGGCAATGAAGGCACATTTTTCAATGCACAAAGAGGAACCAAGGCACGTTTCCCAAGAAGCATATTCATGGAGAATATTCCATCTGACAACTCACTCTTACCCACTGAACCAGTACGGATCCCAATATCATTTTGTTGACCAATGAAAGCTCAGGTACTACTAGGCGCCCAATTGAGGTAGTTTGATCATGAACTTGCGCTTTACCACTGCTAGGCGCCAATTGAGATGGTGACTGCTAGAAGTTGCACCTTGCTAGAGAAAGGCTTTTCAATGATGTCCACTCACTTCCCAAGGTGCCTTTGACAAACAACTATGCATTCAAAGTCCCAAAGTGAGCAAAACTCCTCCAGGTGTAATTTGAGTTGGTTTGAGGTGGAAATTGCGCCTACTCTGATCCACTTGATCATTTCCAACACTTGAAGCTCGTTAGTGCCACAAACCACTTGAATGAAAGAAATGTTAGTAGGCGCTAGAAATGGCAGAGTGTGACTAGATGTGCGCCTAGTCTGGAAACTCCTTCTAAGCGCCACAATTGGTGTGTTTTGCCCAAAGATGCGCCTAGGCATCATAACACTTCCTTGACTTTATCTTTCAACTTGGCATTCTTAGAGTAATGTTCTTTCAACCAAGTGACCCCAAAGTGTTCATGTCATCAATCTACAAGGAAAGTGCGCCTACACTTGCAAGTGTCTCCTTCAGTGTCTAGGCGCTAGTTGAGAGCAGGAAATGCCAACTTGGCTAGGCGCCCAACATTCCTTGGTGACTTTACAAACTTCAATTGCTTAGAACTTCTAGAGAAATGACCAATGCTCCCTTCCAGATGGTAGGCGCCATAATGAAGGTTGAATTGTGCCTGGATAGCATTAGGCGCTGGCTAGAAGATGCTACCCCTAGGAAAATGCGCCTTCACTTTAAAGATGTAGAATCCAGATCCAAAAGTGCTAATAACTTGGGCACTCAATAAGAATCTTCCCAAAGTGGGTGTCCATGAGAGAATGAACTGAGATGATCATCAGACAAAGGCGCGGATCTAGCTTTAAGGAGTAGGCGCAAATGTGAAGTGGAAGAGAAGATGAAGTGCACCTACTTGAGTTTAACACTTCACAAGATGGAAATGATGCTTCTGAGTGAAGGTATGATCTATTTGACAATCCTTAATCTTTATTGATGATGCTAAAACCTATTTACTCTTCAATCTACCCTAAGGCACCATTTCTTGGGTGGAAAGACATGTTAAGGCACCTCAAGTATTAAGGCGCAATTTGAAGTTTGTCTGACTGAGTGGATGATCCTTCAACCTTTTTGATGCTCAAGAGAGCCTTCCAATGACTTCTAGACTAGGGCGCAATTCTAGGATGCCAAAGGCTTGCCCAAATACCTAGGCGCCCTCAGAGGTTTATGTGAACAGGAAATGGCGCCTTGACCCTTTTATGGCGCACTTACCCTGTCGAACTCACAACCTAGCTTAGATGCCATTCAAGGTGGTCCAGATGTGATATAGCGCCTTATTGTACTAGGCGCTCATTTTGGATGGTGCAACATGAAACTAGCGCCTAAGGTGAATAAACCTTCTTCCCAAACCAATCCATTCGTCAAACTTCATTCTGGAAACTTATCAACTTCTCCTGTCAAGCGCCCTATTTGAAAATGCTTTAAGACAAATCTTCTTACCATCTTGCACTTCCGAAGTTTGTTCGAGGATCCCATATCCTAAGGCGCTCATTTGAGCAGTTTGATGAGGAATTTGCGCCTAGATTCCAGGAGTTAACTGCCTTACAACTTGGCTTCCAGACTTAGCCAAATTTCCAGTTTCTGACTTGTTCCTGCAAAACAAAAGTTAAGTTAGTAAAAACCAATTCATTCCCTCATCATTTTGAATTAGCCTCCAGGAATGATCAATAGGCTAATCCAATCTTAAGCTGATGATCAAGCCGGAAACGGGGACATGACAGTCTCCCCTTCCTGGGATTGCTTGTCCTCAAGCAATTGAAGGTTAGGATGCTCTAGGATCTTCTCTCCTTCCCAAGTAGCATCCTCCATTGGCAACCCTTTCCACTTTACCAGATATTCTCTGATGCTTCAGTTGCGGAGTTTCTTCTCCCTTATATCCACCACATTTTCAGGTTCAAGTGCAAGCATTCCTTCTTCATCGAGTGGTGGTAGTTCATCAGTTGAAACCACATGTTGACCCAGTGCCTTTTTGAGACATGACACATGAAACACATTGTGGATGCGGCTTCCTACTGGCAAATCAAGTTCATATGCCACTTCCCCTACTCTTCTCAACACCTTGTAGGGTCCATAAAACCTTGGTTTCAATTTCTTTGCACCTGACCTCTTCAAAGTACTCTGTCTATACGGCTGAAGGCGCAAAAACACCATGTCACCTACTTCAAAGTGTCACTCAACTCGGTGTTTGTCGGCATACAACTTTTGTTGATTTTGAGCTCTTTGCAAATTGTCCTTCAGGACTCTCAAAATATCTTGAGTATCTTTCATCAATTCACTAGCCCTGGGAGCTCTACTGTCATCCAATGCCAGATCAATAAATGAAATAGCTTCATATCCATACAAAGCTCGGAAGGGAGTCATGCCAATCGACATGTGAAAAGTAGTGTTGTAGCAGTATTCACCCAGATGTAGCCACTTAATCCAAGCACGCTGATGATCAGACACATAGTTTCTCAAGTATCCCTCAAGCCATTTGTTTACAATTTCAGTTTGTCCATCGGTTTGAGGATGATAACTAGTGCTCGGTGTTAAGTCAGTTCCAGCTAGTCGAAATAGCTCCCTCCAAAACACACTGATGAACCGGCTATCTCGGTCACTGACTATGGTTTTAGGCAGGCCGTGTAGTCGGAAGACTTCATGAAAGAATAACTCAGCTACTTGCAATGCTGATGACCCAACTGGGATTGCAAAGAAGTGAGCAAACTTGGTTAATCTATCCACAACTACATAGATACAGTCTCTTCCATTCACCTTCGGAAGACCTGTGATGAAGTCCATAGAAATACTCTCCCACTTATGTTCAGGAATTGGTAGTGGTTGGAGTAATCCTGCTGGAAATGTATGTTCTGACTTATTCTGTTGACAAGTCAGACACTCCCTGACATATTGTAGTACTTCTTCCTTCAGACCCTTCCAAGTGAATCTTTCCCTGATCTGTTTGTATGTCTTGAAGTAACCAGGGTGTCCTGCAAGTGGAGCATCATGGTATGTCTGCAAAATCTGTCGCTTCAGCTCTGATTCAGGAGTCAGATAGATTCTGTCTTTGTAATAGATGATATCATCAATCACCTTGTACCTGTCATCCTGAATGATTCCATCCATGACCTCACAAGCAAATTTAGATTTGGAATACTCAACTAGAAGCTGAGCCTTCCAATCCACTGAAACTTTACTCAGGGCACAAACAGCAGGTCTTCTAGACAGGGCATCGGCAACTACATTCTTCTTGCCTTTCACATATTCAATGTCGAAATCATATGATTGTATCTTCACAACCCACTTCTGTTGTCTTTCATTCAAATCTTTCTGCCCTAGAAAGTATTTCAAACTGTTGTGATCAGTTCTGACCACAAACTTAGATCCAACTAGATACTGGCGGAACTTAGCCAAGGCATGCATGATTGCCAGCATCTCTTTGTCATAAGTTGAGTACAATCTTTCTGTATCCTTCAACTTCCTACTCTCGAATGCAATGGGATGTCGATCTTGCATCAAAACAGCTCCAATGCCTTCTCCTGAAGCATCACATTCTAGAACAAAGGACTTAGTAAAATCTGGCAAAGCCAGTACTGGTGTTGTACTCATTACTTCCTTCAACCTATCAAAAGCAGCTTGAGCTTCTATTGTCCACATGAAAGCTCCTTTCTTTGTTAGGTTTGTCAAAGGTGCAGCAAGCTGTGAAAATCCCCTAACAAATCTTCTGTAATAGCTGCAGAGGCCAAGGAATCCTCTTAGTTCAGATACGTTCTGGGGAACTGGCTAGTTACGAATAGATTCAATCTTCTCCTCTTGAACTTTCACACCATTTGCTCCTATCACATGACCCAGGTACAGAATCTCCTTCAAGCCAAAATCACACTTAGACATCTTTGCATACAAAGATTGATTCTCCATGACATTCAATACTTCATCTAAGTGTTGGAGATGTTCTTCCCATGTCTTGCTGTAAATCAAGATGTCGTCGAAGAAAACCAACAGGTACTTCCTCAACTGCTTGTTAAAAACACGATTCATGAAGGATTGGAAGGTTGCTGGTGCATTTGTTAGTCCAAATGGCATTACCATGAATTCATAATGCCCGTAATGGCATCTGAATGCTGTCTTTGGAATGTCCTCTTCTCTAACACGAATTTGATGGTAACCAGATCGAAGATCTATCTTTGAGAAATAGACTGCTCCATGCAGTTCATCAAGGAGTTCATCAATCCTAGGTATCGGATACCTATTCTTGATGGTCTTCTTGTTCAATGCGCGATAGTCAATGCACATCCGCATTGTCCCATCCTTCTTCTTCACTAGCACCACAGATGATGCAAATGAACTTGATGATGGCCTTATGTGCCCCATATCAATCAATTCTTTGATCGTCTTCTCAATTTCAATCTTGAAGTGTCTTGGATGCCGATAGGGTGCAATGTTAACAGGTTTCGCCCCATCCTCTAATTCTATTACATGTTCAAAACCTCTATCAGGAGGTATTCCTAGAGGTATGTCCCTAAACACCTTACCATGCTTATCCAACATGTCCTGAATATCTGCAGGATAAATTTCTTCAGCAGAGAGGATTTGATTGTCCTTGATGCCAACCTGTGCTGCCCATTCGATGTCATTATGCCTGAATAATGCTTCCATTTGTTTTGCTGAGACATCTTTGGGATTTCCATCAGATACTGACTTCAATTTAATCTTCTTTCCTTCATGCATGAATTCTAACTCCATCTTCTGAAAGTCCTGGACAATTCTTCCAAGCGAATGCAACCATTGTACTCCAAGTACTACATCAATATGCCCAAGTCCAACCACATAGAAATCATCCTGTAAAGAATAATCTCCCATTTGAATTTGCAGTTGAGACACTTTTCTGGTACAACTCATTAGGAAGCCATCAGCAACAGCTATTTGAAATCCTTCGAAGTCTTCAACTGTTAGACCCCGCCTCGCTACCAAACCTTCATCTATGAAGTTGTGAGTAGCACCACTGTCAATTAGACAGGTGACTCTTTGACCTTTCACAACTCCTCTAATGTGGAAGGCATGATGCTTTGGTACTCCTGAGATAGTTGCTAATGTTATTTTGTCAAATGTTTCTTCTGAGACAACATTAAGAGTTGGTTGTACCTCCTCTTCACCTTGGATTGATTCTTCTTCACTCAATGATTCTTCTTCACTTCCATCATCAGAGACAACTTCAATCAGGTGTGCTTTACCTTTACCAAGACATCTGTGTCCTGGTTCCCAAGGTTGTTTACAAGAAAAACAGAGTTTCTTCCTTCTTAGCTCGTCTCTTTCGGCTGCAGATGGACCTTGAGTCATCTTTTGAGGAAAAGTGGGTCTCCTTTGAGTAGAGCTAACACCTTTATAGAACTTCTTCTTAGGCTGATATACAGGAGTAGTGTCAAGATCTAGAGCAAAGTCAATTGCTTCTTCCAAGTTTGCTGGCCTTTGTACCTTTACCAATGGCTTGATCTGATTGTTCAATCCCTCGATGAACAGCATAGTGATTCTTCGGTCTGTCATATCGGGTACCATTATTGTGATCTTCTGAAAGTCATTAACATACTGCACAACTCTTCCTTCTTGCTTGAGTTGAGCAAGTTCACAATAGTACACTTCGGTGTCTTTTCTGTCAAACCTCTGAATCAACTTGGTTACAAACTCATCATAGGAATTTATCCTATCATGATGTTGAGAAACTAGGCCATGATGCCACCATTCATAAGCCAAACCTTCAAGATGCATTGTCGCAAATTGAATTGCCTTCTTCTCCGTCAATGGCTTAAGTGAAAGGTATGTATCCAGCTTGTTTACCCAAGCCCTAGCACTGAGCTTACCACTTCCATCAAAGGTAGGAATGGGAACTTGATTCAAGGCTTCTTTATACTCCTTTGTATCATCATCCCTTCTAGGATGAAAGCCTCTAGTTCTACCTCGCCTGTCCCTATCTTCCCTTTTCTGTCGGCAATATTCATTGAAGGTCATCATATCCCGAACACGTTCAGGAAGTCTGGCATAAAGATCTACAAAGAGAGCTATCTCATCTTCAAAATTATGTGGTTCTTCGTCAAACTCTTCATCAGCTTTATTATCCTGTTCAGGTGGTGGTGGAAGGAAAGTTGGTCTTAAAGGCCTATCAACTGTAGGAGTTCGTGTGCGAACTCTTCTACCTACTGCACTACCAGCATCATCATCAACATGTCGTTCTTGTCTCTCATGTCTAGCTGCATCCCTATGACCTGGTCCAGTTGCTTCACCCTGATTCATGTTTTGAAGGGTTTGTAAGACTTGTTGCAGAATTTGAGCTGTTTGTTGATGTCCAATAGCCATGTTCCTGAACATCTCTCTAGCTTCACGTTCACCATCAGCAGGCGGACTTCTACTTCTTCTTTCCCCAGCCATGTTAACCTGTCTAGCTACAATTGCTTCTGAAAGAGTATCCTGTTGTGGGTAAGGATGAGTCCACTGGAACTGCCTTCGTTGTTCATGCGCAATGTATCTCCTTGTTCTATCACTTTGTTGATTACCTTCTTGCATGAAAACCCAAAGGCTGGCAGGATCCAAGCTCTGATACCACTGTAAGATACCCAACTAATTCTACCAAAATTTTTCCTTACTTAGACACTTTTACTTGCTATCAACTCACCAACTACTTCAACAACACAAAGATATACATCAAAGATAACTACTTGAATGGGAGTTGGGTACTTGTTTATTTACTTGATTTAATCAACTTGCAATGTCTTATTACATGGATAATGCTCTCAATAGCATGAAGTTGCAACCTTATCAAAATGGAATTACAAAAGGAAGGCCTTGAAGCCTTGATGTTTACAATGTCTTCTTTACTTGATCAACTCAATTGAACTCAATGATGTCAACTGAATGTCGACACCTCACAATATCACAAGGGAGCATCACCTTGCTTGTTGAGGGAGCATCACCCCAACACTTGAAACTCGCAGGCCTCAAGATTACAAGCTCAACAGCTTTGCAGAGAGAATTTTGTCAAATGAACAGATGCCAAATGAATGAGAGAGCTCCTCCTTTTATAGGCCTTCCAAAGGCAATGAAGGCACATTTTTCAATGCACAAAGAGGAACCAAGGCATGTTTCCCAAGAAGCATATTCATGGAGAATATTCCATCTGACAACTCACTCTTACCCACTGAACCAGTACGGATCCCAATATCATTTTGTTGACCAATGAAAGCTCAGGTACTACTAGGCACCCAATTGAGGTAGTTTGATCATGAACTTGTGCTTAACCACTGCTAGGCGCCAATTGAGATGGTGACTGCTAGAAGTTGCGCCTTGCTAGAGAAAGGCTTTTCAATGATGTCCACTCACTTCCCAAGGTGCCTTTGACAAACAACTATGCATTCAAAGTCCCAAAGTGAGCAAAACTCCTCCAGGTGTAATTTGAGTTGGTTTGAGGTGGAAATTGCGCCTACTCTGATCCACTTGATCATTTCCAACACTTGAAGTTCGTTAGTGCCACAAACCACTTGAATGAAAGAAATGTTAGTAGGCGCTAGAAATGGCAGAGTGTGACTAGATGTGCGCCTAGTCTGGAAACTCCTTCTAAGCGCCACAATTGGTGTGTTTTGCCCAAAGATGCGCCTAGGCATCATAACACTTCCTTGACTTTATCTTTCAACTTGGCATTCTTAGAGTAATGTTCTTTCAACCAAGTGACCCCAAAGTGTTCATGTCATCAATCTACAAGGAAAGTGCGCCTACACTTGCAAGTGTCTCCTTCAGTGTCTAGGCACTAGTTGAGAGCAGGAAATGCCAACTTCGCTAGGCGCCCAACATTCCTTGGTGACTTTACAAACTTCAATTGCTTAGAACTTCTAGAGAAATGACCAATGCTCCCTTCCAGATGGTAGGCGCCATAATGAAGGTTGAATTGTGCCTGGATAGCATTAGGCGCTGGCTAGAAGATGCTACCCCCAGGAAAATGCGCCTTCACTTTCAAGATGTAGAATCCAGATCCAAAAGTGCTAATAACTTGGGCGCTCAATAAGAATCTTCCCAAAGTGGGTGTCCATGAGAGAATGAACTAAGATGATCATCAGACAAAGGCACGGATCTAGCTTTAAGGAGTAGGCGCAAATGTGAAGTGGAAGAGAAGATGAAGTGCGCCTATTTGAGTTTAACACTTCACAAGATGGAAATGATGCTTCTGAGTGAAGGTATGATCTATTTGACAATCCTTAATCTTTATTAATGATGCTAAAACCTATTTACTCTTCAATCTACCCTAAGGCACCATTTCTTGGGTGGAAAGACATGTTAAGGCACCTCAAGTATTAAGGCGCAATTTGAAGTTTGTCTGACTGAGTGGATGATCCTTCAACCTTTTTGATGCTCAAGAGAGCCTTCCAATGACTTCTGGACTAGGGCGCAATTCTAGGATGCCAGAGGCTTGCCCAAATACCTAGGCGCCCTCAGAGGTTTATGTGAACAGGAAATGGCGCCTTGACCCTTTTATGGCGCACTTACCCTGTCGAACTCACAACCTAGCTTAGATGCCATTCAAGGTGGTCCAGATGTGATATAGCGCCTTATTGTACTAGGCGCTCATTTGGATGGTGCAACATGAAACTGGTGCCTAAGGTGAATAAACCTTCTTCCCAAACCAATCCATTCATCAAACTTCATTCTGGAAACTTATCAACTTCTCCTGTCAAGCGCCCTATTTGAAAATGCTTTAAGACAAATCTTCTTACCATCTTACACTTCCGAAGTTTGTTCGAGGATCCCATATCCTAAGGCGCTCATTTGAGCAGTTTGATGAGGAATTTGCACCTAGATTCCAGGAGTTAACTGCCTTACAACTTGGCTTCCAGACTTAGCCAAATTTCCAGTTTCTGACTTGTTCCTGCAAAACAAAAGTTAAGTTAGTAAAAACTAATTCATTCCCTCATTATTCTGAATTAGCCTCCAGGAATGATCAATAGGCTAATCCAATCTTAAGCTGATGATCAAGCCGGAAACGGGGACATGACAAGCCTCAAGTAACATCTTAGGAGTTTGGGCACATTTCCTTGTTTGTTTTACCTCATAAGTGTGCCTAGCATAGGGGTATAGTTCATTGTCAATTAGGGGAGCACCTAGGAGATCAGAAGGCCAAGAACCTTGATTTGCAATATCACCTTGAATAAGAGGTTTTTCAAACATCAGTGCCTTGAGTCAAGATCATCATAGACATTTAATGCCAAGTTGAAAACTAAGGTGCACTTTGTATGGGAGAGATCAGTTAAGTGGGCGCCTTAGAGGGGATTAATGTCGTTGATTGGCGCCTTGTAAAAGGAGAATCTAAGAGCATGATATTGGATGCTATTTAATGTTTAAAGTCATCAAAATCCAAAGAAATAGGCCAAGGAAAGTAGGGTGCCAATTCCACTCAAAACAACCCTTAGAGGGCGCCTTGGTAAGGTTGAGTCTCCTCATGAAGTGATCATTTACCAGTTTAAGAGCAAATTCTTGCTTTTGGCGCCTAGGAGTACATGATATTCAGAGTGAGTGTGTTGGTTTTTCTTCTGAATCAACATTAGGGGTTGCCAGTTCTAATGCACAGGCAGATTCAGCTAACTGAATACAGGAGGTTGCGTGAGCTCCTCCCCTTCACTTCTGGTTCTGCCGCACCAAGGGGGGTATCCCTATAACTCAAGATGTAACCTTGACTAGCTCAAAGATAGAAAGATCTAACTTGACAACAACAGGCAGAATACTCTCATGTATGGACCAAGATCTGTATGATAGATCACAAGGTGGGCAACGTTCTTGGACATATATGTCTGGTTAGGGATGAGAGCATGCAAGGGTTTCCTACTCCTAATCCTACAACTAACAGATGGAAGGAAGAGATGGTTTAGTTTGAATTTTGGATGCAAAACTGGACATGGTGTATAACCTCAACACAGAGCTAGATTGGTGCCTATCCAGGGCTTGGAGTCGGTAGACATACACCTGTGAATGATTAGCATGAATAGCTAAAACTGGATTTCAGGGGGATACACATGATATCTGCCTTACAGATATCTCCCAATAAAGAGTGTTAAGCTGTCTATACTTATGGCATCCCTATTGCAGTAAGAAAGATACATGCAAAACTGGAGACAGAATCAGCATAACACATGCGAACACAGCATTATTCATATAAGATTAACCATGAAATCAGTGGATTCATGCCAAATCGTACAACAGGAGATACATAAACTCACAAGTTTTGCTGCACAGAGCAACCAAAACCAGTTGTATCTTATTACAGAGCCAAAATGTCCAGTTTTCAACAACCTAAACAATGGTAACACAGTCTGCCTATATTGGCCAGAAAGTGTACCTCTAGCATTAATTACATGGTTGACCAAAAATCCCGCCAGATACACAGTATCAGAAAAATGGCGCTCAACACATTACCAGATTGGCGCCCAAACATGAATGCAGTAGGTAGGGGAGGAGTCAGGAAGAAACCTCAAGCCCTGCGCCACTGTCCGTTGATGTACATCTTCAATCGGGTACCAGATCCGTCCACACCATCGCCCATACCTCTGCAACAATCGCCATTAATGGCGCACCAACCCGCGGCCTTGGGAAATGCAGAATACTGTGCATCGCAACCGTTTCCCACCAAGATACATCGTCATGATATTTGAAAATATGCAGGGTCGAATTATCCCACATGCACCCCGCAGCAACCTCCTCATCACCTTATATACTAGGTCGCGAGCATATATGATGTCGGTGCTTTTGCTCCCGACGACACTAGTATAAACCTTCATCATCATCCTCCAGCAGCATGATATCCTGTTGCTTGAAATATCACCTTGATGTCAGCATCATATCGTAATATCACCTGCATGATAAATGCCTTCATCGACACAACCTGATCCATCGGAGGAAGATCCTCCTGCTTAGCCGATACCAAATGTCTGGCCGATGAACATCTTGATGACGTCACCGTCATTTCCTGCTGACGTCATCAGCATATCTGCCTACTGCGCACTTCCTCATATCCGGATGACGTCATCGTCATATTCGCAACATTGGGGGATCTTCATAAGATGAGTAATGTTAGAAATATGACCCCTCGGACCTTGATGACATCACCACCACATGTCGGCATCAGGATGATATTCGGAAGATAACCGGATATTTGGAAATATCATCCTGATGCACAAATATCATGCTGCACTGTAGCTCCACTATAAGATCGGGGTGATATATGAATATGACAGATATTTGAAATGATCACCCCCCACTGGATAATGCATGAAGCCGACAGGCGGATATCTCCCTGATATCAGCATCATCATGATGCTGGAACAAACATACATCCGGGTGATATTCAAATATGAAAATATCACCCCCTCCTTCGGAAATATCATGATGCAGATAGGCAGAGAAATAGATATCACCCTGACATAAGAATGACGTCAGCATCATCAGGATGATAAAACAACGAACATGAAGTGATACAACAACATCAGGATGATATTGACTAAGATCATCCTGACGTTCAAAATATGATGACCACGATGAATATCGGGTCGCACTTAGAACTTTACAGCAACATCATCAGGATGATCTTAACAAAGATCACCCGATGTTAAAATATCACCCCAGCGAAAGATCATGCAGGTAGACAATATGATGACCCTCGTAAGCAACATCAGGGTGAAGTCTGGAAACATGATGATGATGACCTCCTCCAAAGAAAATATGATGCTGATGTTAAAACATGCTGAGGAGGCCCAAAGACTTAGAACATTTTTTGGATTTTTTGGGAAGGTGCCTGCATGTTTATATGCTTGAAAACTGACTGCTCATGCAGGCACCAACAGTGGCTCTGTCTGGGGACGTGCAGGTGCAAGACTGCAGCGAGAACCCCAGATCTCTGGGATGCAGACCAGTCCCTTATCCATTGGGCACAGAGTCAAATACTACACCGACCTGCATCACCAAACACACTTGATGGCCTAAGGCCACCAAGAAAAGAAAAACATGTATCTCCCTTTGTCAAACACTTTGTTTTCATCTGCATACACTGGGTCAAGCTTGGAGATACTACAGAGATCCACCCACAAACAAATCTTGTCATCTGCATACTCAACCCTCTGATTTGGCTTGTCATTATCACCCCTGTACAGATAACCTTCAACATCATGTGACATGTGGGTGTAGAATGTATCAAGCAATGCATACTCATATGGCATATAGCACTTGTCATCTATATTAGCAATATGCATTGCAACATGATCTCCTAGCTGGACTGAAAACTAAAAACACTCAAAGTCCACCATATAGCTAGGAAGATCAGAGCTCATTGTATCATATGCTGGCCTCTCAAAAGAAAAGCTTTCAAATTCACAATTGTGTACATCATGTACACAACCAACAGTAGCACCAACCTGGAAAAGATCAGGCTCTGGCATCTCTTTCAAATTAGGCACATTTTCATAGTTACTTACCTGATGTATGTTGTTTCCTCTTTCATCAGGATGAGAAACAGAATCCAAACCAAAAACAATGTCTAGATCCTCACCATACTCAAATAGATCCTCATCACCATATGTGTCAAAGATGGGTGATCCAGGTGCATCAGCTTGATCATAGTATGCCATTTGTTCATGGGCAGCAGAGCATGCATCTTCATCACCAATGGATTCACTCTGTGGAGGAGTATCAGCCTATGTGCTTATTTCTTCTCTATCCTGAGCACAATACTCACAATTATTTCCACAGGTCCATTCCAAAAATTGCTCACTGCTGTCCACAACCTCATTGTTGTTTTCATGGTCAGATGCCTCATCATTGCAATGGGAATCCTCATTAGTCCTTTCACTGGCATCCTCAACATTCATCTTTTCATCTTCACATGATGCCTTAATTATTTGGTCATTTGCAGCTTCACAACGATTTCTCACACCAAAGCCTGTGGACAGGGGTTTCAGCAGGTGCACATTTCTAATTTTTTCTATCTTTTCTATGAACTTGTATGTCATCTGCATACTTGTCACCTTGAAATCCCTCAGTATTGCACTAAAGCCCTCCTCAAAAGCCTCAAAGAATATGCCAACACATGCTGAAATATTAGGTCTGAAGACTTCTGGGATCTGTGAAAGGGCTATTGCAAACCTATGACTGAAATCAACACATGGCTCTTCATCTTGTTTTCTGATGTTCATCAATTCTGCAACAAGATTAGCCGGTTCTCTTGCAAATTCTTCTTTGAAACAGTCAGCAAGCTCATCCCAACAGGCAAAAAATTTCTTTGGAAAGCTCAAATACCAGTCTTTTGCTTTTGCATCAAAGGACCTAACAAAAAACCTCATCCACATATCCTCATCTCTAAATGAATGTTTTCCCATGAAATTGTGAAAATTTTGGATATGTGCATTCCCATCACATACACTGTGACCACTAAATCTGGGCATCTGACAGTATATCCTAGCAGGCATAGTTTCTACTTTATAATCAACCCATGACAAATCCAGTTGGTCATACAAAGGATCAAAAGGGCTGAGAAGAGGTTTAGCCTTCTGACTAGCAGACACAATAGGGTTATTGCTTTTTAACCGGGCCTGCTCAGCCTCTAAGAATATCAACCTATTTTTTATCTCTTCTATTCTTTTCTCCAACATTTCACCATTGAGTACGGGATAATTCATACTTGGATTCATAAAAAACTTACTCTTAGACATCCTTTGTCTGCCTAAGACCTAAGGCTTCCCCTGGCATCTAACTTATGCAGCAAAACAACAAATATAAAGGGGAAGGAACAAGATACCTTTTCTCATACAGATGCTGAAATATGAACAGCACATTTTTGTCACATCACATACATCCATCTTTCATGTGCATTTAGATCTTTTGCAGAGTCGCCACCTCTCCAGAGAGGACAAAATTTTCAATAGCTGAAAGCTACTTTTCCAGGTTCATTCCACCAGCAGAGCATCATTTTGTTGGTGACTCAGATGGGTCACGAATATATCATTTTTTTTTTAGTCCATCCCTAGTAGAGTTGCCATTTTCTTGGTTACTCGGATGGGTCACAAATGTATCACCAAGGATGATTAGATAGTACTTTTGCTTCTTAATTCCCAGCGGAGTCGCCAATTTGTTGGTTTTTCTTCTGAATCAGCATTAGGGGTTGCCAGTTCTAATGCACAGGCAGATTCAGCCAACTGAATACAGAAGGTTGCGTGAGCTCCTCCCCTTCACTTCTGGTTCTACCGCACCAAGGGGGGTATCCCTATAACTCAAGATGTAACCTTGACTAGCTCAAAGATAGAAAGATCTAACTTGACAACAACAGGCAGAATACTCTCATGTATGGACCAAGATCTGTATGATAGATCACAAGGTGGGCAACGTTCTTGGACATATATGTCTAGTTAGGGATGAGAGCATGCAAGGGTTTCCTACTCCTAATCCTACAACTAACAGATGGAAGGAAGAGATGGTTTAGTTTGAATTTTGGATGCAAAGCTGGACATGGTGTATAACCTCAACACAGAGCTAGATTGGTGCCTATCCAGGGCTTGGAGTCGGTAGACATACACCTGTGAATGATCAACATGAATAGCTAAAACTGGATTTCAGGGGGATACACATGATATCTGCCTTACAGATATCTCCCAATAAAGAGTGTTAAGCTGTCTATACTTATGGCATCCCTATTGCAGTAAGAAAGATACATGCAAAACTGGAGACAGAATCAGCATAACACATGCAAACACAGCATTATTCATATAAGATTAACCATGAAATCAGTGGATTCATGCCAAATCGTACAACAGGAGATACATAAACTCACAAGTTTTGCTGCACAGAGCAACCAAAACCAGTTGTATCTTATTACAGAGCCAAAATGTCCAGTTTTCAACAACCTAAACAATGGTAACACAGTCTGCCTATATTGGCCAGAAAGTGTACCTCTAGCATTAATTACATGGTTGACCAAAAATCCCGCCAGATACACAGTATCAGAAAAATGGTGCTCAACGCATTACCAAATTGGCGCCCAAACATGAATGCAGTAGGTAGGAGAGGAGACAGGAAGAAACCTCGAGCCCTGCGCCACTGTCCGTTGATGTACATCTTCAATCGGGTACCAGATCCGTCCACACCATCGCCCATACCTCTGCAACAATCGCCATTAATGGCGCACCAACCCGCGGCCTTGGGAAATGCAGAATACTGTGCGTCGCAACCGTTTCCCACCAAGATACATCGTCATGATATTTGAAAATATGCAGGGTCGAATTATCCCACATGCACCCCGCAGCAACCTCCTCATCACCTTATATACTAGGTCGCGAGCATATATGATGTCAGTGCTTTTTCTCCCGACGACACTAGTATAAACCTTCATCATCATCCTCCAGCAGCATGATATCCTGTTGCTTGAAATATCACCTTGACGTCAGCATCATATCGCAATATCACCTGCATGATAAACGCCTTCATCAACACAACCTGATCCATCGGAGGAAGATCCTCTTGCTTAGCCGATACCAAATGTCTGGCCGATGAACATCCTGATGACGTCACCGTCATATCCTGCTGACGTCATCAGCATATCTGCCTACTGCGCACTTCCTCATATCCGGATGACGTCATCGTCATATTCGCAACATTGGGGGATCTTCATAAGATGAGTAATGTTAGAAATATGACCCCTCGGACCTTGATGACGTCACCACCACATGTCGGCATCAGGATGATATTCGGAAGATAACCGGATATTTGGAAATATCATCCTGATGCACAAATATCATGCTGCACTGTAGCTCTGCTATAAGATCGGGGTGATATATGAATATGACAGATATTTGAAATGATCACCCCCCACTGGATAATGCATGAAGCCGACAGGCGGATATCTCCCTGATATCAGCATCATCATGATGCTGGAACAAACATACATCCGGGTGATATTCAAATATGAAAATATCACCCCCTCCTTCGGAAATATCATGATGCAGATAGGCAGAGAAATAGATATCACCCTGACATAAGAATGACGTCAGCATCATCAGGATGATAAAACAACGAACATGAAGTCATACAACAACATTAGGATAATATTGACTAAGATCATCCTGACGTTCAAAATATGATGACCATGATGAATATCAGGTCGCACTTAGAACTTTACAGCAACATCATCAGGATGATCTTAACAAAGATCACCCGATGTTAAAATATCACCCCAGCGAAAGATCATGCAGGTAGACAATATGATGACCCTCGTAAGCAACATCAGGGTGAAGTCTAGAAAAATGATGATGATGACCTCCTCCAAAGAAAATATTATGCTGATGTTAAAACATGCTGAGGAGGCCCAAAGACTTAGAACATTTTTTGGATTTTTTGGGAAGGTGCCTGCATGTTTATATGCTTGAAAACTGACTGCTCATGCAGGCACCAACAGAGTGTATGGTTGGTCCTTATGAGTTTGGGCGCCTAATTAGAAGGCCTTTATCATTATGAGTGCCTTGATGGAACACATGACAAATGAAGTAAGAAGTTCTCCAAGACAAAGGCACATCTTATGCCTCTTCTTGCCAATTTTGGCGCCCTGGCACATTATCACTTGTAGAGACCCTTTGAGCGCCTTGAAAGAGAATGATATGATCATTATAGAACATATTATAAGGTTGGGTGCCTTGATGAGGGAAGTCATTCCAGGATGTTCTCAATTGTTCAAGGCATAAAAGATGACAAGTATAAAGCTTAAGGAGTCCAGGCACATATCTGCATTCAAATAATCATCTTTTGGCACCTAGAAAAGGATAACCTTCAAGTCACCTCCAATGTGAGTGCCCTGTGTCAAAATCTCCAAAATGGCTGCCCTCTGTCAAAATCTACAAAATGGCTAAGTCTTAGCAAATGAATTCTAGGTGCACATTGTTGTTTAAACTCCCTCAAATGGTGCCTTGAAGAAACCTACTTCATTATGATTCCCAAAGTTCATTCAACATGTCAAGTCATCTTAGGGAAAGTTGTATCCAATAGACCTTATTTGAAGCATCTTGGGAGGGGATTAATTATCATCATGAACATCTAGAGGCAAATATGATTGAAGTTTTAAGGTATTGGAGCTTGGTTAAGGTTAGTTGTTAAGGGGTCTTCATCTAAGTCAAGGCACCTTTGTGTGTCAAAACACTTTCATTTTGGCGCCCTTGCAATTTGTGCTTGAACAACCTCATAAGGGAGCCTTACAAAAGAAGGCTTGGAATCTTGAAAATCTACTAAGTTAAGTGGGTGCCTTGAGAGGGAAAACTACCTTAGGACATGTTTTGGATCATCAAAATTGCAAACTTAAGGCCAAAAAGCCTAGGCACATTTCTTGTTGCTATGACCACCTTTGGGCGCCTAAGGAGTTGATTGATGATGGAAGTAACTTTGAGTGCCTTACAAGGTATAATAACTGGGAATCATGAAGTTTTGAAGCCACCAATTATCTAAGACAAGGCGCAAATTCTTGCCTCAAGTGGAACATGACTCATCATCAAATCTAGACGCCCTCCAATGTCAAAGCAACCTTATATTAGTGCCTTAGAAGGAATCAATTCAAGACTACAAATTTTCAAGTTTTTTTTCATAAGATCATTGATTGAAAGGTGAAGTTAGTTGTTAAGGAGTCTTCATCTAACTTAGGTGCACTTTTACACCTAGAAACTCATTGGAAGGCACCATTGGCATGAGATAATCCAAAACTATAAGGTAAGTGCGCCCTGAAAGGTATCAACTCCTTGAAAGTGCCTAACATTGATTTCAGCTCACAAAATGTTCATTTTGAGTAAGGTGCCCTATATCTTCAAATTGACCTCAATATCCACAGGGTGTTCAAAATATGTAGTAGAACTTAGGCGTTTCTTGCCACCAAATGCCCTCAAATCAGCGCCTACGGATGGAGATCACCTAAGGTGAAGCTACATTCAAACTATCATCATGTGTACTCAAGAGAGATGAGCGCTCATTTTAACTTATCTCACCTTAAATAAAGCTTTGAGTTTAAGATTGCATTCATAATAGCTAGGTGCCCTTTATGTAACTTCCTATTTGATTTTGGCGCCTAGATATAAATAGACATTAAAAAGGTTAACAAGCATGAGGATCATTAAGGGAAGGTGCCTATTCGTCTTAAATTGGCCCCACTTTGGCACCTAAGTGTGAGAAGTTTCAAATTTTGAAAATCTTGAAAATCCTATTTAATGCTTAAACTTAGCCGACCCTCTTTTTTGGCCGACCAGCATTAAATGAGATAGATTCACTATATAAGGAGGAGCTCTCCACTTCATTTCTACATCATTCATTCATAATCAATCATCAAGGAGCGATTTTTAGGAGGAGCAGAAGATTTTAAGGGCAGATCTATACTTTGAAGTATGATTTTTTGTCATTTCATAACTTTTTTTTATAATTTCTATAGAAATCTGCACTTTTCTAAGTTTGAAAATTGGTGTAAGGTATGTTTCATCCACTTCTAATTCATAAAATTGCCTTCTTATTTTGATTTTGCAGATTTTCATAGTTTTATCATCAAAAATCAAGCTTGTGAAATTAAATTTCATCATTTCAAGTCACTTATTCAATTGTTGTCTTGTAGATAGATGGGCATGACGGCAAAGGAGCGTCAAGTGATGATCAAGATGGATGCCAAGTCAACCATACCCAACTCCAAGCTCGAGACTCATTGGAAGAACGTGGGAGACACCAACATGGGACACGTCAACTTGGAGGAGATCAAGGATTTCTTGCTCACCATCACGAGGAATGAAGACATCAAGGCCATTGCAAAGAGTAGAATTGTTCAAGCAGCATGCTTCCCACCTACTCTACCTAGCACTGAGTTAGTGTTGGAATGCATTCAAAACTATGACAAGGAGAGAAGACAAATTGTGGCTAAAGATAGGATTGTCCTAGCCTACTTGCAAAGAGAAACCATTCACCAAACCGGAAGGCAGCGTTCATTTGTCCTACAACTACCCAACGTACCTTTGAAGGCAATTCCAAGCACTACATGCAAGAAGTGAGGAAGAAGTGGAGGATAGATTCATCAATCAAGATATACAACTCGGAAGATCCAAAGTTTCACAAGGCAGATTTCAAACAAGAGATAAGTTACTTCATCATGTTCTTGAATCGAGTAATAGGTAGGCCTCAATCATTGACTTTTGAAGGATGGATGTATACATACTTTGATCATGTGTTTACAAAGAACAAGATGGTTGATTGGGCTGGGCTTATAAGTCATTGTCTTGATGAACAATTTGAGAAATTTGATAAGACAAAGTCTTTCTTTATGTCTTCCTATCTTGTTTACATACTGGCAAGAAATGTGGTATATAAAGGATTGACAACCAAAGGATAAGTAGGAGTAAAATCTGGCCAGATCCTATCACATCAATGTTATCCACAGCTCCATTTGAAGAATATCAATCATTATAAGAGGTTTAATGATGCCTTCGCCATGTACATAGTGAGAAAGTTGCGAGGAGAACTGCATAGAAGGTTGACAGGTGCTGCTAGGAACTTCATTGAACAATATGGAAGATACTACATTCAATATGATAAATTCACCTATATCAGAATACAAGGCTTTACATCCTTTCCATATAGCTTGCCGAGGTATCCTACCAATAGGATGGTGTTGCTTGAAGTTTCAAGACAGTTGTTGGAATTCCATAAGATGCAAAGGACAAGAAAGAAAGCTGGGGTTCAGTTTCCTCTCAAGCTGGGGAGGTATTATTCATGTCCATCACTTCAAGCAGCTGAACATTTAGAGATTGAGCTTCAAGCATATCATTTACATCTTCATGATTCAAGGAGGGAGAACTTCGATCCGCATGGAGCTATTAAGCAATCATATTCTTCCTATCAGCATGTTGAGCAGCTTGAAGATTATTGGGCGAATGCCATTGATGATGATGACATAAGGATGCAGAAATGTTCAAGGTTAAGATGGTACCTGGTGAGAGCTACAAAAGTATTGAGGATTCCTGATCAGCTAGATGACGATAAAACTCTTTCAGGTGATGAATATAGTAAGATTCAGAACTTGCCTTATGACATTGATTGGACTGATAGAGAAAGAGTTTATGATGAAGAATTGATAGAACCTATTATTGCTATCACTAAGGAACATGTAAAAGAGCAAGTGCAAGCACTGATATATGAAGGGAAGAAGCTCACTTATACTAAAATGGGAGAAGTTGAATAGCAGGAACAACATAGTGCACCTGATAGAAGTTCACGAAGTAAGGCTAATGAAAGGGATTCAAGTCAAGCAAAGAAAAGAAAACAACTCGAATCTACACAAGGAGAATCAAGCAAGAAGAAGAAAAGAATAAGTATTGAAACTACTTCATCTATACAGCCAAGAGATAATCTAATGAATCGGGCTATAGTTGTACATGTTGTTGAGGATGCATTCCCAGATACTCCATTTGAAGAGATGCCTTCAAGTCCACATGACACTGAGATCATTGATGAGGCTAACACTGAGATCTTCTTCATGACAATCTATTTCTTTTTCATTATTGTCAAACTTAGAGTCATAAGAAGAACAAACCTGATCCATGAACTGGTCATGGATATCATCTTTATCATCTTTAACATCTGATTGCCCCACATATAAAATTTCTACTGTTTCAATGCACTCTGAGGTTGAACAATCCACATCACTTCCCAGCCCTCTGATACTTTCTGATGAAATAGATATTGACTCTTGATCCATATGATCACTACTTTGCACAACTGGATCATTTAAACATGAATGCTCTTTGTTCAGGACTGGCATGCAAATATTACTTGAAAAATCATTATTTTCAACTTCATTTTCTGGGCAAAATGGGACATCCTCCTCTATAATAGGAACATCATCCATTTGGTATGATGCAAAAACTGGGACAACAGGGGTGTGAGCACTTTGACATTCATTTTCAACATTTAAATTAAATCTTTCATTTACATTAGGGGCTGCAGGACAACAAAATTTTTTAGAAAAATAACCCTTTTGAATTCCATATCTCCAATTATTTTCAATATCAATTGCAAACTGATGTGCTTGATGCAATGTGGTGGGCTCCTTATTTCTCAATCTATAACTCATTTTTTTATCAAAGGCTCCCAAATAGACAACAAGACACAATGCATCATTAGGTCTCATGCATTATTCTATTCAATGCCCTCATAAATCTGAGGTTAAAGGCTGGGATCAGCTCATCTTCTTCAATATGGATGTACATAAAATTACTAATAACTGCATAATCAGAAATTTTTTCACCATATTGTACTAGAAATGCAGATTTAAAACCATGCCAAGAGCTGACAGAGAAGCTGGAAGATAGGAGAACCAATCCCTTGCATTTTTATCTAGAGATTGAACAAATAATCTCATAACCACATCTTCATGGTCAATCTCAAAATCATCTATCATATTAATGAACTGCTGCAAGTGTCTCTCAGCTGATTCATCCTTTATACCATTGAATTTAGGCAAATACTTTCTGACTTTAGGTGGAAGAGCATTTGGATAACCACAGATGCCACTAAAATTTATGGGCTTATATCTATCTATGCTGAAACTTCTTTTATTACATTGTTGGGACTGACTACTATACATTGTTGCATTTGACACCTCACAAGGGTGCATGGGTTGACAATACATCTCTTTATGTTTTTTGCAACCCTCCTCTCTACTCAGAATTTCAATCACAATATGACCTTAGGCCCTTAAAATACAAACTGCTATTTCAACCTGCTTAAAGTCCTCTATATGAGTCTTTTGAACAACATTGCATACCCTTTTGAAATACAGAGTAGTTTCTAACAAAAGCATGCAAGCTCTGCTTTCACCAATGTTTCCCTTTTAATCAGTGCTATTTCACCAAATAGGGAATCTTTCAAAAACTTGTACAAATACCTGGATATGTTGCAGCTGCTGATAGGTTCATTCAACAGAGTCGCCACCTCCTTGGCAGAGAAATGAGCTTCAAACAGGCTAAAGCTAAAAATTGATTTCTTTCTTTCTGGGTCATCCACCAGCAGAGCCACACATAAAACTTTACATTTGCTACAACAAGGCACCTCTAGGTCTGATTCTTCACCAAGGATGACTAGATATTACTTTTGATCAATCACAGTCCCCAGTAGAGTCACCAAAATCTGTTGGTGACTCGGATGGGCCACAAATTTATTCTTTTTTATCAATACATCGCCAGCGGAGTCACCAAAATCTGTTGGTTTCCAAATCTGCAGAGGGTTTGCTAGCTCCAATGCACAGGTAGATTTGGCCAACAGATTATGGGAGGTTGCGTGAGCTACCTCCCCTTCACTTCTGGTTCTGCCGTACCAAGGGGGGTATCCCTATAACTCAAGATGTAACATTGACTAGCTCAAAGATAGAAAGATCTAACTTGACAACAACAGGCAGAATACTTTCATGTATGGACCAAGATCTGCATGATAGATCACAAGGTTGGCAACATTCTTGGACATATGTGTCTGGTTGGGTATGAGAGTATGCAGGGGGTTCCTAATCCTACTCATAGAACTAACAGGTGGAAGTGATGAGATGGGTGGACATAATGTCCTGGATGCAAGACAAGGGGTTTTGGCTCCTAACTACTGACCTAGAAATAGATTGGTGCCTATCCATTGGGCAAGGAGTCAACTAGACGTATACAGCAGATGGTTTGTAACTTTCACTCAAGTTTCAGGGGGTTTGAACTGATGCTTGCCTTACAAACATCACCCAAGAATGGGTATCTAACTGCCTCTACTTACAGATATCCCTGCAGACATACAACCTTCTCCATACATTGACCTAAAATAGTTTAATCCACTCCTTGAATGGAAGTTATAAATCAAGCATGCAGTATAGATATCTATACCCTAGAATCTATGAAACCCTTAGCAACCAGATTCAAAAGAAGGATGACATGCAGCAAATGGAGACAAGCAGATAGACACATGCAATAAGCATTTTTCATATAAATCAACACTGAAACTAAAAATATGTGCAAAATACATACATGCTGCAACACATAAACTCCAAAATGGGATAAAAACAACCAAGATCATGCCCTGTTCTTCATTATTTACACAAAAATGCCCCAGGCCTTCAACAACCTAAAATGAGTGACACAGTCTGCCTTTTATAGCAAAACTATGTACTCAACAAATTAATTACATGGTTGACTCAAAAATCGCCAGATACACGCATCAGAAAAATGGCGCTCAAAATAGTTAATGCAGCAGAGGGACAAGGAGGAGGGAACAAGTGAGATCGGGAGATGCGCCGCCGCTCAGGGACATTCCTCATAAATCGGGTGGTTGGCCTATCCATCATCGTCCCACACCTCTGCAAGAATCGCCATTACTGCCTCACCTACCCGCAGCCAATGGACAACGCAGGAACTGCGCCCTTAACACCTTCCCGCCAAAACATATTTCATTGAAAATTCAAAATATGCAGGAAGAATCGTCCCACATGCATCCCACAGAGACCACTTTACTGATTTAAAAGCAGGGCCGCATGTAAACTAAGTGTCGAGCGCTTTTGCCCTGCTCGACCCATAAACCTTCGCCCAAAGCCCATTGCCATGACTCCTGCCGATCTACCAAGTCTCTCCGATGATCACTTAAGAAACATTTGAAACACTTTGGGACCCTCATGGATGCCGACACTTGGCACCCTCCGTGGCCACCAAAGGAACAAAGAAACTATCAAGAAACTCCTGCGGACGCCGACACTTGGCATTACCCGCAACACTTAGAAACATATTGTGTCACAAATGGAAACCTATGCGGAAGTAGCCACGTGTCGGGCCCCGCAGCACCCATTAAAGCTATGTCTTTAAGTAAAGTGGCCCCCCACAGGTGACACTTGTCGCTACCCGCAACACTAAAACTCGAGATACATAAAGAAACAGGGCCCACAAACTCCCGCTCACCAAACCTTGAAGCAAATAGAAACAACGCGGAGGCTGATACATGTCGGCTTCCGCGGCAACCATAAGGGACACATGGCGCCCTCTGCCCTTGCGTAGAAACTTAAAGAAAGTTCAGCAGAGGCTGACACTTGTCGGGCTCCGTGCTCATCAGAAACTTTAAGGCCCCATTCTGAAACTTATGCGGAAGCTGACACATGTCATCATCTGCGGCACTTGAGACACTTTACTGGGACCCACCTTCACTTCGCCACACTTTGAAACATGTAGAAACTACGCGGAGGCCGACACATGTCGGCTTCCGCAGTCACAACTAGGGGCACATGGCATCGTCCGCGGCATCTTAGAAACTTTTTGAAACTCAAGCAGACAGTGACACTTGGCACTTTCCGCAGGGCTCTTGAGAAATATTAAGGGTTTTCGAAACCTTTGGCGGAGAATGTGAAACATTTAGAGTCTTTCGGATGCCTCCACGTGGTGCCCTCTACGACACTCTTGAAACATAAAAGAAGCATTATTGAAAGTTCAGCAGAAGCCAACACGTGGTGCCATCCGCACATAGTTGGAACATTAAGGGGCCACTTCCGCTACTGACAAGTGGCACGCTCCGCGGGAAGCATTCAAAAGCGAAGGCACGGCAATAAACCGGGGCTTAAACTTGGCAGTCCTACAGCTGGCATAATTAGACCCATAAACTGTGACCCGAAGCAGTGACCCGATATGCATTTTTATGCATTTGACCCATTTTTTATCAATTTTCAGGGGCCGATGGAGATTTCTAACCTGCCACAACATTTTTTGACTTGCACCTTAACTGAATTCTAGCATTTTTAATAACTGTAGAGGCCAAAAAGTGTTAGAAACTTTGGACTTTTGGGAAGAGGCCTCACTTGAAACCCCAAACACAAATTATTACTAACAGTAAACAAGATGAATTAAGGGGACATCAATTGGAGAATGAGCTAATAGGGTTAAATCCATGTAATTTTGATACAATACAAGACTTCTTCACAAAGCTAAAGGCCATTAAATTACAATTGAAACAATGTGGGATTGATAAGAAAGACACAATTGATTTTAAGTATTCTTTCTAAGCTTGGTCCAAACTACTCAGTGTTTGTTTCTACATTTTATGCCACTAAAAATGCTCTTGGGACTACCTACAAAATGCCTTCTTTAGATGAATTTGCTGCTGAACTCACTAAAGAATAGGATAAATTGGTTCACATGGGCACTATTAAGCCTTCTAAGTCTCATGCCTTGGCTGCAAATCAAAGCCCTAAAGATCAAAAAGGTAACAGCAAACAAACTAAGAAACAAAAGGATCAAGGAGAGAAGAAACAAGGTCCAAAACAAGCTGCAACCAATGCAGCTTCTAAGTCTTCCTCTAAAGACAACAAGTCTAAAAAGAAGAAGACAAAGTGTGCCTTTTGTAAGAAATCTGGTCACGATGAGCATAAGTGTTTGAAAAAGCATATAGCTCATCTCACTTATCTTCTTGAGAAGAATAATATCAAAGTGCTAGATTCAGCTAAGCAAGATTCTTCAGAATCTTCAAAGGACACGAAAAACAGTAAGGGGAAGGGCAAGGCCCTTGTTGCAATTGCTTCACTGCTAGATAGTTGGATAATTGACTCAGGTGCTTCTCACCACATGGCCAATACAAAGGAAAGTTTCTCATCCTTGGAGTCATGTTCTATGCTTGATATTCTTATGGGTAATGATCTATCAAAAGTTCTTGGGAGAGGGTCTGTTGATGTTAGTGATGGGACATTCCACGATGTTCTATGTGTGCCTTCTTTGTCAACTAATCTCCTATCTATCTACCAGATCACCCATACAGGTTCCGGCAAGAGAGTCGAATTCACACCAGATATAGTGGTCATAAGTGATCTGCACAGTGGGTCTACAGTTGATGTAGGAAAAATTGATAACCATTCAAGGCTCTATCACTTTTCTCATTTTGTTCCTAATTCTCCTTCACTTGCATTGCTCACTCACTTAGATGTGGTGAGCCGTTTGTGGCATTAGCGGTTTGGCCACTTGAACTATTGCTACTTGCAGCAGCTCAGTCAGCCTAACATGGTTACAAGGTTGCCTTCTATTCAATTTTCTAATGGAGTTTGTCAAGGTTGCATTCTTGGCAAGCATCCTAAAGAAAAATTTGATAAAGGCAAAGCATGGAGAACCACACAGCTCTTGGAGTTAGTACACAGTGATTTGGCTGGTCCATTTCAGCATCCTTCATTCAACAGAGCTAGATATGTATTGACCTTCATTGATGATCTTTCCCAATACACCTTTGTATACTTTCTCAAACAAAAGTCTGAAGTCTTTGAGTCTTTTCAGGACTTCAAAGCTTTTGCAAAGAAACAATCTAGGAAGGTTGTCAAGATTCTGTGCACCGATAATGGCAGGGAATATGTAAACCAGAGGTTTGAACAGTTTTGTGCCTCAGAGGGCATTGATCTTCAGTACACAGTTCCCTATAGTCCACAACAAAATGGAGTTGCAGAATGAAATAATCGATCATTGAAGGAAATGGCCAATTGCATGATTCACTCTAGATCATTAGCACCTCAGTATTGGGTAGAGGCCATCAACTATTGGTGTTATATCCAGAACTGGGTTCCTCATTGAGTTGTGAAGGGGGTAACTCCTTTTCAAGCTTGGACCGGTCAGAAACCCACAGTCAAGCACTTCCGAGTGATTGGGTCTCCTGCATCGGCCCACATTCCAGCAGAGAAATGCAAGGCTGTGGATCTGTATACCAGGCCTTGCATATTTGTTGGGTATCTAGATTGTGTCAAAGGCTACAAGCTACTCCACCCTACCACACATGAGCTCCTCATTGAGAGGAGTGTTCGTTTTGAGGAGGATACTTCTAACACTTCTCCATCCTTCATTCCTATGGAGACATTGCGACTTCATGATGATAGTTCTTCCGAGCATCTTAATCCTCCTGATCTCGATGAGGAGTCTACTACCTCCACTTCAAATGGTGATGATGAGGATTCATCTTCCTCCTCTCTTAGTCATCATTCAGACGATGTTCATTTTCCTCTAGATTCTCTTGATTCTCTTGCCACTGGGCCTCTTTGGGCTCATCATACTTTGGAGTCAGATGTGAGAAGAACAAGGTCATAGTTCGAGCAGGCTCCTCATCTCTTCTTTGCTTCAACTTCTGATCCACAGTCCTTTAGGGAAGCTTCTGGTGTCCTCGAGTGGGATGTTGCTATGCAAGAAGAGTTCAGTTCCTTAGAGAGGAACCACACTTGGGATTTAGTCCCACTTCCTAAGGGAAGCAAACTTGTTCGATGCAAGTGGATCTATCGGACAAAATTTGCTGCAGATGGGTCAGTCGATAAACATAAGGCTCGCCTGGTCGCAAAAGGATTCTCCCAGGTTCCTGTGATTGACTACTCTGAGATGTTTGTGCTGGTTGCCAAGATGAATTCAATCCAACTTGTCCTTGCGATTGCTACTACCCTGCGCTGGAAAGTTCATCAGATGGATGTGAAGAGTGCTTTTCTTCACGGTGACCTTTAGGAGGAGATATATATGGAGCAGCCACAGGGGTTCGTCCAGGATCCTTCACTTGTCTGCCGACTTCGGAAGTCTCTCTATGGCCTTAAACATGCCCCTCGAGCCTGGTATGTCAAGATGGACTCCTTCCTTCTATCAGCTGGCTTCACTCAGTACCATTATGATCTGAACATCTACATTTTGCAACAGGATGATACTCTCACTTTCCTTGTTGATTAGGGGGAGTCACTCATCTCACATCAAGGCAGTCAAAACTGCCTTTCATGATCATTTTCTGATGTCAGACTTAGGCCTACTACACTACTTAGGGTTTGAGATCACTCAGTCACCTTCTGGTATCTTCATTGCACAACCTAAGTATGCACTTGATATGCTCTTTCGATTTTGCATGTCTGATTGTAAACCTGTGCCGACTCCATTTCTGTCAAGGGTCAAACTTAAGGCTTCTTGTTCTTCACCTTTGGTGGATGCTACCTTGTATCACCAATTGGTTGGGAGTCTCATATACTTGACTCACACGAGGCCTAGTATTTCATATGCCGTAGGCCTAGTCTCCAGGTTCATGCAGGAGCCACATGAGCTACACTGGAAAGCGGATTCTTCACTATGTACATGACACTCACAGTTATGGGATTCATTATGCAGCGGCCATGGATATTGACTTGGTGGGAGACATAGATTCAGATTGGGCGGGCAATTCTCAGGATCACAAGTCTACTTCAGGGTATTGCTTCTCTCCTGGTTCTGGTTTGATTTCTTGGTCGAGCAAGTAGTCTGCTATTGCTCTTTCATCTACAGAGGCTGAGTATCAAGGGGCAATTAATGCTGCTACTGAGGCCATTTGGCTTCAACATAGTCTCACTGAGTTTGGCATTTCCTTCAGGAAGCCTACAGTCATCTTTTGTGACAACCAGAGTGATATTCAGATTTCTCGCAATCCGGTCCATCATTAGCGGACCAAACACATTGAGATTCACATGCACTACATTTAGGATTTTATTCATGAGTAGGTCCTTGATCTTCAGTACTATTTGACACAGATCAGACTGTAGACATCTTCACCAAACCCTTCACTGAGAGCAAGTTCATTCATTTGCGAGCTTTGCTTGGGGTGCGGCAGGTGACCTCTTTGAGGGGGCTTCTTAGCTCCTTTCCTTCTCTACCTATTGTGGGGGGTGGGGTGCGTACTCTCTTTTGTGGAGGGGGGGGGGACTTCTCTTTTGGGGGGGATTTCCATGTACATGGGTACCTCATCAAGCTTCATTTGTCAGGACCCATCTCTTTACCCACCTAAGCTACACTTAAGGGGGGTGTTAGTGTAGGTTTTTTATTTCTTATCATAAGGTTTTTCCTACATGTTTATTTAAGCTTGCTTAGGTTAATAAAGTGGGTTAATTAGGTGAGTGGATTATGAGGTGTCACAATACTACAAGGGAGCAACCATTAGCTATCTTGGGAAGATACTTTTCTATCTTTAGACTGATAGATGGTTGCTTCCTATTGGTCCGTGTTGCCACCTCCACCCGCTCTCCTTTCGATATAAACTCACTACCTAGCTTGTAATTTCATTCAATATTGGAGATAGTTATCTAATGCTATGTTGCCATTCGAGCATTTCACATCAGTCTCTTGGTATCGTTGTTATGTTGTTTCAATTGCTTTTGCATTTATAGTATTTGTTTCTATCTCTTTCAATTGATTTTAAGTTATAATCTGATTTACGGATTGTAACAAGATGACCATCTCTAATATAACCACCATTGAGGAATAATCATATACCTACACACTTAGGTCAAACATTAGGCATACTTGCCCCACATAATAATAGCCAAAGCAACATAATCCACCCAACGTGGTACAAAAAATAACATGATATTAAGCTGTCACATCTAACTATATATCATCTACAACTAGCATTATCTAAGAAACAAGATGCATAATCAACCACATTTCATGATGTTGAAACAAATATAATAATCACAACTATATTAAATATGGTGAAAACAATGAAGCTGAAACACAATAATGATTTAACATATAAAAACAACATATGCATCCCATAGTGCATGGTTGGAATTCCAATGCCACTACAAAACCTCATCAGGAACACACCAATGGTCATACAAAGCATTTCCACAAAGCATCTAGAATGTACCATCAAAACACCTCAATGGTACAACAAGCCTCATCAAGAAATTTGATGCAACGGCTCATGTAATAAC
Organism: Cunninghamia lanceolata; assembly: GCA_027924645.1. Classification (NCBI taxonomy): domain Eukaryota; kingdom Viridiplantae; phylum Streptophyta; class Pinopsida; order Cupressales; family Cupressaceae; genus Cunninghamia; species Cunninghamia lanceolata. The sequence continues at coordinate 1,137,163 of BSBN01000165.1, read as the reverse complement.
CAACCCTAGTTTTTTTGTAAATATGAAATGCCACGACAACACTGAATAACAGATTACTTCCAGTTACATCATACTCATAATACCAAACTGCTGTTTTAGTGTGTTTTGATGATAAATATGAAGCATACAACCAAATAAAACAACACACAAAAATACCCAGATGGGCAAACCATTGTTTATTAAAGATTATGAAGCACCCATAAGCTGCCAATGAGTTTCAGGTTTGATACGAAGTTTGTACAACCAAATAACATAGGTTTTTGCAATACCCAGATGGGTAAATCAATATTATAACATACCCAGAAAGTAAATCTACTTAAAAAGACATTACACACATACCCATTTGCTGCTGTCACAAACAGGTCTGGAAATAGTCTCCAAATAGCTAACTGGAAGTGTTTAACAACAATAGTCCAATGTAAGGCACCACTAAATCAGCAAGAAAAGGCAAGAAACCATAGGTGATTTGGACCCTAGCAAAGAGATGCCCCTCTAGGGCAATTGTACGGCCAGTTGCAACTCAAATTCAGCAGCTAACAATCAATCAAAACCCTTCAAAACCTTGCAACTCATCCTCAAACCCTAGGTGCCAGTCCTCCAGCATTAATATCAACCAAATGTGCATTTTTTATGGTTATCAAACTCCCACAACTGCTGGAAATGGTACGGCCAGCTATGAGAATGGTACGACCAACTATGAATGCCAAAATCTACCTTAATCTCCTAAAAAATCTGCAATGAACCACTCTGCAACGTTCTTTAATCTCACCTTCAAAATTATTCAAAGAATCTTGATATTTTGTAATTAAAACCTCTCCGCGACAAATCTGCAACTTCCACAATAAGCGCCAACATAGTCTCTGAATGAAACTATTAGCAATCACTCTGGGTAGATCTCTCACCACCAAGAGTGATATTCTCTATGAGGTTTTTTGTCCTCACAAAGTCTCAGGAAAATAGTAGCAGCATAACATTTCTTTTCATCCACGCATAAACCCAAAAAATGAGATCCAAAAAACACTTTTATTCTTCCTTCAAACCCTCACGCCTCACATTGGAAAAATAAAATATTACTTTATTAAATTTTCCCTTATGTCTCCCAAGTTGAGCACCCCTCATTAAAAAATATGAATTTAATTCACTTTAGAATAGTTCCTTATGTCTCACTAGGCGCCCACTTAGTCACTTTACAAATATTTAATAATGCTAAAGTTAAATATTTAATTTAACTTTATACATCGATGTTAATTAAAATCACACCAAGATAAATACCAAACGGTCACCGAAAGAAAGAGCTAACCTTGCCAGAGTGAACCCACTTCCACGTGAAGAAGTCGGTGTTGACATAGTGACTTAACTAAAAATAGGCACGGGCTCTTAAAAACGTGGAACACCAACCAAGTGTCCAAAATAGTATCCGAAAGTGTCATTGTGAGCCTTACTGCCATCTGAGCTCAATTCCAACAAGAGAAATGCCATATACACATTCCATGATGTCTCCAAGAACTGTGGAGTTCCCTAACCATCCAGCATTAGCCTACGGGAACCCAAGTGATAGGCTGTAATGTCCCTTTTTTGGCACATTGAATTTTGTGCGCATTATGCTGGTTCCTAATCCCACGAAGGCTATCCGACATGTTGGATGATCTCCAAACTTCTTGGAGTGATCATAATTCTATCTGCAGAGCAGTTGTGGGTATCTCAAGTCTGCAATTTCATGGATGGTCGAAGTTATTTGTTAGAAGATATTGGTCCGGTTTAATTATCAAATTTGGAGTTATAAGGAGTTTATTTAATTTGATAATTAAACAGGTCATTTTAATTATTTATTGTGCACTAAAGTATAAGGTTGGATTATTTAAAGTGACTTAATGTAATGTCTTGAGGGGAAAAAAGGAAATGTTTTATTTATTATTCCCTAGTCACTTAAAGTGTGCACATAACTTGGAAATAGAAATATTTTATAAGTGGGAGGAGAAAAGGCTCTATTTTCAAGAAAGATCATTTTGTATCTCCCAGAGGCTTTTAAAAAGGGAGTGATAGCTCATTTGGAGGTCATGTTTGGAATTTGTATTGTTATTTTGTTGGATTGAACCTGCGTGTTCTCTCATTTCTCTACCTTCCTGTGGACGGAAACCCATTCAGAGAGGATCAGTTTCGGTGGTGAGATATCCACCCTAGCTGGTAATTGATGATTTCCACTCAGGGAATCACATGGTGCTCAATGGATTTTGAAGTTTTGGTGAAGTTTCTATTTGTAATCAGTTTAGAGTGGTGAATAATGAATTCCTATGCAGTTTTGGTGTGATTTTTGAAGTTCTTTGTGAATCTTATATTTTTCCTGCTTGGTCATACATCACTGGCCGTACACTGGCTGGAGCATTGATTTTGATCAGAAATTTAAGTTGATGATTTTGATGTCTATGGATTGCATATCATTTATCAATGGTAGACAACTTCATTGCAAGTTATTTGAAGACTTTTGACGCAGATTTGTGACTTCTGTGCTAGTCCGTACTTGTCCTTGGCCATACCATGAGATGGGCATCGATGCACATGATAAAAAAATATTGAGTTTGTAATTGCTATTGATTGTGTCTTATTTGCCTACTTGAAGTGATCAGTTTGCAAGTTATTTGGAGTTGTTTGATGCTGAAATGAATTTATTGTGTTTGCCATACCTCTTCTTGACCGTACAGCCCAATTCAGAGAGATTTTAAGGCTGTGGGTTAATTCAATCTGATATTAGTGTTTGGTCTGCTCAGATTTATTAGTTTGGTCAGAATAATCAGTTTAGATGTGTTTGCTAGTGGATCAAATCAGTTTTTGTAAATTTGTGATTTCAGACCACCTCTATAGCTACCGTACTTATCCTTATCAGTTAGCCAGAGTAAAAATTTAGTACAACAGTCATTTATATCAGAAAAGGCAATCATTATCAGTTGATTGGTGATTTGCTTATCAATTACAATGTAGGGTATGATTCTTTACTAGTGATCTCTGGGAGAATTGCTCATTTAGTCCTGGTTTATGGTGATATTGTTCATATTTAGATTTGAGTTTCTAAGACTTCATTGTAATCAAGTTCACATTAAAGGCCCTTGGATGGTTTACCGCCAGTGTGGAGAATGAATTTCCCTTATTTTCTCACCCACTGGAAAGTGGAGTATACCCACTGAATAAGTGGATGGTTTTGTAACTTCTTTATTGCATTTCCTTACCCACTGAAGTGGTGAATGCCCACATTATGTGGATGCCCGCCGCAGCGGATGAATCATAGATTGTAGATTGCATTGTTTATTTTGTAGCCATATCACCGTATGCTCTCACCTTGCCCATCGTTGGGATCTGGGTGAATTGGCGTAGCGAGAATCTCGCTATTTACATTAGGAAATGAATTGGAGCTATTGCACATGTCTAAGTATACACTCCTCAGCAAGTTAGGAGAAGTTGAGAGTCATTTGACTAAGATCAAACAATCAGAGTGTAGGAATTTGAAGCCATTAATGATTGCTTTGGTTCAACCTAAGCTGATGAAACATCCTCTTGAAGATGTAAGACTTGCAGTCACTCTTTGTCTATGTGAGATCACAAGAATCACTGCTCCTGAAGTTCCTTACAGAAAGTCCATAATGCAGGAAATGTTTCAAATGATTATTGAAAGTTTTAGTAGATTGGTTGATATAGAAAGCCCTTCCTTTGTAAAGAGAGCTGAAATACTTGGAATTGTTGCAAATTTTGGTTTTGGGAACATCATGCTAGATAAGGAATGTGAAGAAGAGATTCTGCAACTATTTCATTATTTCTTTGCTACCATTAGCATTTTTCATGAAGACCAAGTTATAACAGCCATGCAAGCCATTATGTCCTTGATCATTAATGAGAGTGATGAGGTATCTCAGCCACTCTTGTCTATTTTATTGGCTAATCTAAGAAAGAATGATTAAGAATCCTTATCAATAGAACAAGTATTAGCTGAAATGGTGTTGAGTCAATGTGAAGACAAATTAAGACCTTATTTGCCAAAGTGGGAAGAGGATGATTGCACGAGGATGGGAAAGAAATTTCTGATGTGTTTGATGAAGATGACAAGGCATTTTCTTTGGAGCAAGTTAGTGAAGCTTGTGAGAATCTTGTTGACCTTGAAGACAAAAAAAAGTATGATGAATTTTCAAATGTGTTGCTTAGAAATCCAATGGCAATGGATGAATTTGAAGGTTGGAATTCTTCTGCTGAAATCAGTAAAAAAGAAAAAGAAGATTTTGCAAGTCCTAGATTTGATGAAGGGGTTGAAGATTTTGAAGATTATTTTTCTCTCGAAGTAGAGATGAAAATGATTAACAAAATGCTAGATGGTGATTCTTCATGCAAGCCTACATTGTTACCAGCAGAATGCTTTGTTGAAGACATGGATAATAAAGATATTACAACTGGTAAATAAATTGAAGCTACTGAAAATTGGGGAACAACCCTTAATGTTGAGCATTTTCATTATCCTGAAGAAGGTAATGTTGATTTCACATGGGAATATCCTATGCAAACTGTAGGACCAATTGTCATTTCTGAAGGTGCAGTGGTAGAGCATGATGATGTGGAGTTTGTTGAAGATGTTAAATCAGCCCTTAAGGATGACTATGCTTGAAGATGGACCTGCCATAATCTTTGATCAAAGTGACAGTGAAGAGGAGACAACTTTTGTGGGACTGAATAGTCATGAAGAAGACAACTTAAAAGCAACTGATTTCAAGAGTCATGCCTTTAAAGATATAACAGAAAGTTTGTAGTGTGTTGCTGATTTGGATTTTAAAATTCAGCCGTTAGTCACAAAAGATAAGATTGTACAAGTTTTAACACATTTGGACAGCACCCATAAGTTTGTTGAAGATCACTTTTGGAAGGCACGAGTTCTGAAGAGACAGAAGGGTATGGAAGAAGGATCTTCTTTTGAGGATTGGCATGTTGTCAAAGGGGCTTTAGAAACACTAAAATTAGATTACTTGAATCTTCTTTCTGATCGTGATCATGTCATTAAGTTTGCTAATCATACCAGTGATGCTTTGAGAAGAAAAGAGGTAGAGGTTGATAAGCTCACATCTGAGCTTAAGGAAACTATGACTTCTTTGGAGTATACTCAAAAAGCTCTCTTAGAAGTTGAAAATTAGTTTGAAGTTGCACATCAATTAAGGGAGCAAAAAAATATTGTATTGGCAAATGAAATCAAGCTGGTGATTGAAGAACTTGATTTGATCCAAGAAGATTTTGACTTAGGACAACTTCCTAAGTATGCAGATTTAGAATTAGAGCAATATGAAGAATTATCTGAACATGAAGATGAAAACAACTTCCAATCATTTGATAATCCTCTTTTTGATCTGGAAGTTGAGTTAACTTTTGACAATCCTCTTTTTGTGTTGGATGATGAAGACCAATCTGATGTGAGTAACACAAATGAGGACAGTAACAGGATATGAGATCCTAGTGAAGTGCACTCATGGGATGTTAATTTGTACAAAAACTTCATCAATTGGAAGTCTTCATCATTTGTTGAAGGTGGGCATAAGGTTTAGGTATACAATGAATTAAGTTCAATGATGGCTTACTTTCATAATGGAGTTTATTTTCAGGGTTCTATGGAGGATAGTGGTGTTGGTAAGATTGTTTTATGGATGTTTTTGGAGTCAAATTTCTATCATGAAGCTGCTGTCCTTACTCCTATCAGCCATCATACGTTGTCAATTGCATATTTTTTTATGGATTGGAGAGAAATTTTGGTAATGACTTTGATGTATGTTGGTTGGAGATGGCCTAAAACTCTTGTTGTTTCCATAAGATTTTAGTTTGGTGATCGCTGTACCATTATTAATTTACTGAAATCAGAATTTTATGAAGTTATCTTTGTTTGTTGCAGCCATGAGATTGCATTTTTTATTGTTTCTAACTCTTTTTGGATGGATGATAGAAGGTTTCAGCTGAAAGGGACAAGTGTTTCAGCTAATTTTGCTCTTTTGAATGCTGAGAATATGATGCTTCATGGCTATTTGGAGTTACTTTCAGCTTGTGTTCTTCTTTGGAAGAACATTCAGTTTTTGTAAGATACCCAACTATACTTAACTAAATTTTTTCTTAGACAAATTTACTTGCACTTAACTCTTCAATTACTCAATCTACTTAACATCATTCATGAAAGATAACAAATGACAGTTTACATGAATCAACTTGAAGTTGGGCACTTGTATTGTTACTTGATTCAAATCAATATAATTGTCTTATTACAATAGATGATGCCCTCAATGGCATGAATATATGATCTTATTCAATTGATTACAAAGAAAGGCCTCGAAGCCTAGATGTATACAATGACTTCACACATGAACAACTTTTCTTGAACACAACGATGTCAACTATATGTCAACACCTCACAACTTGACAAGGGAGCACCACCTTATCACTGTTGAGGGAGGATCACCCCAACTACTTGAAATTCGCAGGCCTCAAGATCACAAGCATAAAGCTTTGCAGGGAGAAAATTCGCTAAAGATAAGATGTTCAAATGAGAGGTGTTCTCCTCCTTTTATAATGCCCTCAAGGCCATGAAGGCACATTTTCCAAGAAGCATATCCAAGGAGAATATTCCATCTGACAACCCATCATGAGGTGGCAACCTTACCCAATGAACTGAAATGGATCCCAATGTCATCTTGTCGACCAATGAGAGTCCGGGTGGTTATAACTACCTTATCTTCTGTCTAGGCGCCAAGTTGAGATGTCTGGGACATGAAAGCGCGCCCTGCTTGTTCCAGGCGCCAGTTGAGGAGGTTGCATCATGAGATTGCGCCTAACTTGGAAAGAGCTTTCCAAAGTTGTCAATTTGATCCAGAAGAGTGTCTTGACGCTCAACTCATTCAATCTTCCTGAGGCGCTCATTGGAGTTGATCAAGGCACCACTTGAGGTTAGGCGCTAGATGAGGCATGTAATGCCCAAGAAGTGTGCCTCACTTGTTATCCTACTCTGGAAGGTGTCTCCGACACTTGATCTATTCAATCTAACTCCTTTGATGTTGTCTGGAGTAATCTACATCTTTGACGCATTCTCTAGCGTATCCAAAGTGATCTTCAAATCAAGGTGCCAAAATGGAAGTGTTTCATCAAAATGTGTGCCTCACATAGACTTCAATCCTAGGCGCCAGAATTGAGGAGTTCTGACCAAACATGCGCCTAGGCTAGGAGTTTCCCTCTTCAACTTTGATTGTTCATCCAAGTGACTTCTCCTAACTTCAAAGTCTTCAATCTATCAATCATCCATGCTAGGTGCTCAAATGGAGGATTCTTGGCCCAATATGCGTCTAGGTATCAAGACATCATTACTTGACAATTCCAACTTTCCACTTGATCTTCTTGAGAGTGAGGTTCACTTGATCAACTTGAAGAAGTTCCTTACTCATTCGATGGTCCAAACAACCAATCTCCGATCAAGGCACCCATTTGAAGTGTTTGAACTTGGATTGGCACCTCATGAAGGTTAGGCACACTCTGGGGTTGTGAGAACAAGAAAGTGCGCCTAGCTCAATTAAGCTCTTTCAATGACCCCAAACACATGTTTGGTGAATGATCAAGTACAAATGATGCTCAACTGGTTAATAGATGACTTCCTCTTCCTGATTCTTGCCTTCAAAATCCAAGGCGCTCATTTGATGAGTTCAACATGAAATTTGCGCCCTAGGTAAATTATACCTTCTTCTAACTTTCATCATCACCTTAATACTTCCTGGGTGATCACTCAATGTTTCCTCTAGCAAGCGCCTTGATGAATGAGGTCAAAACAAGTTGATGTTCATGCTAGGTGCAATTTTGAAGTGGAACTACAAGAATTAGCGCCTTGTATTAAACCTTCCAATTAGGCGCCGAAATTGATAGTTCTAGACTAAATATGAACCTTGCACATGACTTAGAGTATTATGACTTGAAACTCCTTGATTGTACCTACAAAACTGCACACAGAGTTAGTCAAAACCCAAATTCACTCCCTCATCATTAGAATTAGCCTCCGGGAATGAGGAATAGGCTAATCCATTCTTCACTTGATGATCAAGCCGGAAACGGGGACATTACAGTTTTTGGTTCCCATTTGTTGTTTTAGGTTGGATAAATTGCATTGATGACTTGTTGAAGGATGCCAACTCCTTCACTTTCATGGTTAAGTATGAAAATGAGGTTTGGGATCCAAAAGTTTGGGTGATTGGTAGAATGTTTCAGAGTTTTATGTGGAGTAGATGTTGTGCAATTGTCAGTTATATCAGAATAGCGCAGCGGAAGTGGTTTGGAACATTCTTGAGGTTAACTTGGGATCTAGGTATATTATTGCTAATCATGTAGGTTTCTTTGTTGGATGACATGTATTGCTTGAGGACAAGCAATCTTGAGCAGGGAGGACTGTAATGTCCCTTTTTTGGCACATTGAATTTTGTGTGCATTATGCTGGTTCCTAGTCCCATGAAGGCTATCCGACGAGTTGGATGATCTTTAAACTTCTTGGAGTGATCATAATTCTATCTGCAGAGCAATTGTGGGTATCTCAAGTCTACAATTTCGTCATGGATGGTCGAAGTTATTTGTCAGAAGATATTGGTCCGGTTTAATTATCAAATTTGGAGTTATAAGGAGTTTATTTAATTTGATAATTAAACAGGTCATTTTAATTATTTATTGTGTACTAAAGTATAAGGTTGGATTATTTAAAGTGACTTAATGTTATGTCTTGAGGGGAAAAAATGAAATGTTTTATTTATTATTCCCTAGTCACTTAAAGTGTGCACATAACTTGGAAATAGAAATATTTTATAAGTGGTGTTGATGTGTTTTTTATGCACATGCAAACTCAAAATAAAATACTAAGTATTCTATCCTCTCTTGAATAAAGTCTCTCGAATGCTAAACAATGTGATCAATCGAGACAACTCCAAGGTTCCTTATTCGTGTTTTTGCTATGGATAGACTTAGTAGTTGATGTGATTTGCTGGTAATCACAAAGGGACTTACGCTGAATATGCTCCTTATTCTACTCAAATGCGTTACTTCTTCCTTATGAAATGGAACTTATTCTAACTGGCTACGAAAAGAAAATGCAAAAGACAAGGGTTGAGAAAGCTAATCTAAGGACAGTGAAGTGATGGATAATGTCAAGATAGACAAATTCCCCATATAACCCAACTCCGTTTCGCCATGAGGACCAACAACTACACGAAGCTAGGTGCAATCTTCTAAGGTAACTCAAGGATTTTCAAATTGCGAAGCATTCATTCAAACACCCACAGCTGGTGCAACTTGAACTATCTTCACAACCGAACTAAAGCATGTAAAGGTTCAGGCTAACTTTGCAAAGTGAGTTGCCATCGACAATCCACAAAAAGTATGAACCATTAAGGAATTCATCAAATATATTAACATATTGACATCACATCAATGAACTTCTAATCTAACTCTACTTGGAAACATCTCTCCATCACATCCAAGAAAATAGAAACCATGTTAACATTTCGCAACCACACAAAATCACCATGAAACAACCAACAACGAGCTTGTATTGATCTTGGAAGTATTTTGACAACAATTTCAAAGTCTCTTCAATGACTTCGAAGAGCTCTTTCTACTCTACTCCTATTGCCATAGAATCTACTCCTACTCTATCTTCTTCTAATGATTCTCTTCTAATCCCCTAATGTCCCTCCTTATAAATGAGAGAAGTGAGCCTTATATAGAGCTCAAGAATTACAATGAATGGCCCAGATTGATTTAGCAATCAACGGTCGAGATTCAGACAACAAGGCAGTTTGTTACAAAATTTGCTATTTTTAGAACATGGAAGAGGCAATTAAGGCACGTTTCCCAATGTGATAAGCATCTTTGGAGCATCTTTATGGTGGCCCCTCTTGAATGAATGACATGGCAGAATGCGATTGGCTTGATGATGTGTACGTGCCACCTCAGCATCTTCAAACAAACTGGTCTGGTTCACCTCATGTTCACTCTACTTAGAATATTTTCTTCTTGTTGTCTTGATGTAACTCATGGATCGCTTTGATGATCATGCTCATCTCTCATCTTGTGATCTTGTTGTAGGACTCTGGACTCTTGGAGTGTTGAGGTGGAAGATGTCTTGTGCGTGACTTCTTGTAGTAGACTGGCATATGATGGATGCACATGAAATAGACAAATCTGGATGATGAACTTCTTCAAGATGTGCATGGTGAAGTGTCAACCTTCCACTGATCCTTGCCTCGTACGGATAATGCTCTTGATGATGAACTACACTTGTAACCTTGATCATCTTAGACTAGCTCCCCTCCGCATGGCGTTGATGTCTTCCTCATCCAGACATACTAAGCCTTGATGTAGGAGCTCCTTCGTGTGGTGATGATGACAAGTTTGAGCAACGTTCCTCCAGCTTCAAAACTTCTTATGTATGAGCTCTCGCCATTCACCTCCTTGGACCCTCCATCACCTACAAGAAGAAACACATCAAATTAAGACGATGTAAAGTATTTTCAATAACAAATTACATTTATCTTATGCAGTGGGATCAAAAAATGACATTTCAAAACATACCCTTTCGCGTGAAATCCATGCCTAAGAGCCTAGGCGGGTTTAGAGGGGTAGTATGGATTATTTGATGTGAATTCCATGTCAAGGTGTGAAAGCAGCCCAGGCTGGGCGGGTTTAGGGGTGTCATCCGGAGAGTGTATTGTGAAGGACGTGGAGTCCAGGCAAGGTGATCAAGGCTGCCTAGGAAGGGCGGGATTGAAGGTGGTGTGAGGATTTTTCATGACTTAGGCATTTTGGTTTTATTTTGATAATCTAAGACATCTTCACTTGCTTCCTTGATGACTTAATCTCCTTTGAATGCCAAGTAAAACTCTAGAAGCAAGGGCGGATTTAGAGAGAGTGTATGGAGAATGTGATCTGGAGAAGATGATGTTATCCAAGTGAAATGCTCAAGGCCGCCTAGTATGAGTGGGTTGAACGATGGTGCATGGATTCCTTCACTCAAACTTTACTTATTGCTCATTCCTCTTCTTATGAAGACCTTTCTCTCCAACCTCCAAACTTAGCCAAAATTTTGAGATGTTAATGAAGTTGTAGGACACATCTTGAATGTCAGGTGATCTTATCCATATGCCCTGATGAAACCCGCCTAGGAAGGGCAGTTTTGGAGATGTTGCTTGGAGAATGTGTTGTGAACCCTTGTAATCTACTTCCCTCCAATTCATCATTTCTCAGTGTTCTATGCATCAAACCCTTAAAACTTAACCAATTTCTCCTAGGGCGGGTTGGAGGGTGTTGTCTGGACAAAGTGTCCTGAAAGTGATGACACTGTCCAGAAGGACTCTGTGAGGCCGCCCATGCTGAGCGGGGTTGGGAGTGTTGTGTAGAATTTCACTCAAACTTGTTCTTTTTCACCTCAAAATGAACTCCTACTCCTAACTTGCAACTTTTCTTAAGGGTTTTCTTGGGCGGGTTTGAGGTCTTTGTCTGGAGAGACTCATGTGAATGACGTGGAATCCATGCTTAGGTGAAATTTCCCCCCAAGCTGGGTGGGTTTAGAAGGTGTGCTTGGAATGGAATTCTTGTTGCCATATTGGAAATGTCCTGAATGGAAGTATATTGAAAATATGTTTAAGTATAAGTCGAATATTGAATTTCTTATACTTTAAATATTTATCAATATACTTCCAGGATGTTTTAGATGAGTCTTAAATCCATAGGATTTAACATGCAAATTCTAGATTTTGGAGGATCCACCAGATTTCAGACTTAAGCCAATTTTTAGGATTTCAGGACATCAGGCATAGTGATTTTTTATCATTCTTTCCAATTAATTTATCCTTGTTGGGAGGAGTTTAAGTAATGTTTGGTGTCATCTTCATCATTCTCATCAAGTTAACTTGCAACTTATGCCACCATCCCTGGGCGGTTCTGGAAGCAGTGCATGGAAAGTTTGATGTGGGACATGACAGAGTCCATGAGCACCTCTTGAGGCCGCCTAGGTAGCACGGGTTTGGAGGTGACCCTTGGATTCTTCTATGAAATGCATTTGATTGCTTTAATTTTATAAACTTTGCTTAGAATTTCGCCATATCCTTGTCTTTCTCCTTAGAACATCTTGTAAACTTGACCACTTTCCTCCTTGGGCAGGTTTAGAGGGAGTGTCTGGAGAGAGTCTCCTGATGATGACATTGTCCATCACTGCCTTGTGAGGCCGCCCAGGCTGGGTGGGTTTAGAGGTGATAGGCGGAGTGTGTCTTGTGAATGACATGACCTTGTATAGACAAAGTGCTCAAGGCCGCCTAGCATGGGTGGGATTGGAGGAGGTATAAGGAATTTTCATCACTTAAGCATTTTTTAGCTTGGTTTTGACAACTTAAGAGCTCTTCACTTGTTTCATTGAGAGTTTATCCTCCTTTGAATGCTATGTAACTCTTGAAGGATGGGTAGATTTAGAGTGAGTGCATGGAGTGAATGGTGTGGAAGACATGCATGATGGTCGAAGTCACTTGACAAGGCGGGTTTGGAGGGTGTTGTTGTGATGTTCACAACACGCCCTATTTTACTCCTTAGCAAAATAAGGACCCCTGCTGTGGCTTTTTGGCTTTTTGCTTGTGTGTGTCATTTTGCTTGGTGGTAAACGGAAAAGTGAGTAGAAATTGCAAACTTTGTTGAAAATGGAGAAGAAATGCATTTCAGTACCAGTGCATAGTATGGTTGGATTCCTTGTCAAAAACGAGCTAGGGTTGCTTTTTGAACCATGTTAAAATTTGCCATATTTTGCAAGTTATGAGCATTTTGGTAACATGTACAAGCGAAGGGTTTGCTGTTTGCGCATACAAGTCTCTTTGTATATCGGGTTGCATATACAAGGCCCTTTGTATGCGAGTTCACTTGTATACAAAGACCTTGTATATCGCTTTCCATATACAAAGTCATTTGTATATGCAAAGGTCATTTTATACTTGGTCGCATGAGTAGTCGGGTTCATATACAAAATCGTTTGTATGTCTTTTTTGCCTTGTATACATTCAGTAGAGTTTATGCATACATATAAGATGGACTCGAGGTGGTTTTAGGTTGAAATGAATAAATGTTTTAAATCCACTTTGTATCTCACATTTGTATGTTTGGCAGGTTGTTGTTAGATCTAGGGCACACAACTGAGAGGGGGGGTGAATCAGTTGTGCAAAAACTTGCTTCCACTTCAAACACTTGATTCTTCTTTGTTAGTTAACAGCATATCAATTAACCATTCATGAAAGCATAATGCATAAAGCATAAACACCGGAGCAGATAAACATCAACACATTAGACACCAAGATTTTGACGTGGAAAACCCGGTTAAGGGAAAAACCACAGGATGATTAACCCAAGGATTATTCTCTATTAGAAGAATAAAACAAAATGGATGGCACATGCCAATCAGGGCTCACTGCCCGAGCACACTACTCACAAGGAGGCACACTGCCTACAAAGAGACACACTGTCTATAAAGTGATAAGAATCACAAACTTGAACTGGAGATTGCCATCTTCACCATGTCTGGATCAGTTCCATTTAAGCCCGAGACACACCTGCTCTGCCTTTTGCTCTCTCGCTATCCCACACTCATCTGCTTCAACAACACACTTTGAAATGAATTCACAAACCTTTATTTATACAAGGCATCGACTTAGGAACAATCATCTAAGTCGGCAATCATCCACAATAACATTCGCAAGTCAGCAATCATCCACAAGAACATTCGCAAGATGAATAACTCATCCAGTCGGCCAGTCTGAAGAAGAACATCTTCATCCGGAAGAATATCTCCAATTCCGGGCTTTAACACTAATGCGGACCGACAACACAACCTCAACATGATCCAAGAACCTTCACAAGCTTGCTTGAATGACCAGGTACATCCGCACTTCCTCTACTTATTAGAATCTCTTTTCTTCTTCATCCAGAACTTCAAGAACACAGTCTACCACCACTGTCATAATGCAAAAGGTACTTCCGGACCTCCAAACTATGTACAAATCGAGATGACACATCACAAGGACATCCCAAACACTCCTTCCAATCCGTAGAATAGGACAATGCACTTCCGGATCTCACCGGACCTTTTTGTAACACTCTGTCACTCCGAAGCATCTCCCGGAACCGGTTCTACTTGATCGATCACAACTTCTTCATATCTTCATGCGGACCTCTAAAATCTTGATTGGAACATCTCAAGACTCATATCTACAAACCCTTTAATCTGCATCCTCTGATCCTCAACCTATTGAGTACTTTTGCCTTCTTCTCATCACTGTTCTTCACTATTCCTGATTGAGACTGATTTCCTCAATAACCTCAGCATACAACTCATCCAATCCTTCTTACCAATGCAATATGAGTATGTTGACATCAATGACAACACTGGTTAACCTCATATTTGCAACAATCTCCCCCTTTGTCATTGATGGCAACATATGATGTGAAAAATCATCAAGACAAGAACTTCTCCTTTCTGCCACAGCTCCCCCTATCAGCAACAACTCTTCACATGTCTTCTCTTCCTTTACTGCTCCCCCTTTGATCATCAACCACTTGTTTTTCACATGTCTTCTCTCCCCCTTTGACATCAATGGCAAAGGGCTCATACTTGCAATTCTAACACATCAGAATCATATCAGCTGCTCCCCCTTAGTAGCAGCTTCCCCTCATCAATCCGGATCACAAGATATGACTATGATATCCACCGGACTGATGCACATCAGTGCATCCTAGTTCATCACCAGAGGGGCCATGACCCCTAACCTCTCCTGGAGATACTCAAAAGAGTCCTTGGGAAGAGGTTTAGTAAAAATATCTGCAATCTGATCCTTGGAGGGTACATACTCCAATCTGACTTCATCCTTGTTCACTTGCTCTCTTAGAAAATGAAACTTGATAGATATGTGCTTGGTCTTAGAATGCAACACCGGATTCTTAGAAATATTTATTGCACTTGAATTATCACAGAAAATTGTGATAGGCTCCTCATATTCTACATTAATGTCTCTTAACATCTGCTTCATCCATAAGATTTGAGTGCAACTACCTGTTGTTGCAATGTATTCTACTTCAGTTGTAGACAGAGATATTGCCTCTTGTTTCTTGCTTAGCCAAGAAACCAATCTTTTTCCCAAAAAGAATGCTCCTCCACTTGTACTCTTCCTGTCATCCACATCTCCTGCCCAATCTGCATCTGTATATGCATGAAGAGAAAAGTCATAATCTCTGGGATACCATAGGCCATACTCAACTGTTCCTTTCAAGTACCTAAAAAATTCTTTTGATTGCCATGACATGAGATTCTCTGGGATCAGCCTGGAATCTCGCCACAAGACCAACAACCTGCATTATATCTGGTCTAGTCTGAGTGAGATATAGTAATCCACCTATCATTGATCTGTACTTTGTCTGATTTGTCTTAGGAGAGTCATCATCTTTTCTTAGCTTACATCTGATAGCCAAAGGAGTGTTCATAGGCTTTGAATCTTCCATTCCAAATTTCTTCAAAAGTTCTTTCACATATTTAGTTTGAGAGATAAAGATGCCTTTCTTTGTCTGAGTAATTTGTAGACCCAAGAAGAAATTCATTTCACCAAGCATTGACATTTCAAACTCACTTTTCATTTGATTTGCAAAGGTTTTACACAAATTGTCTCTTCCTCCAAAGATGATATCATCAAGAAATACTTCAACAATCAAGATGTTTTCATTATCTATTTGGAAATATAGATTATTATCAGCAGTACCTTTGTTGAAACCAATCTTCAAAAGATGTTTGTCCATCCTTTCATACCATGCTCTTGGAGCTTGCTTTAGACCATACAGTGCCTTCTTTAATTTGCGGACCATATCACCATGCTCTGATAACTGAAATCCATCTGGTTGTTCAATGTACACCTCTTCTTCTAGGTCACCATTCAGGAAAGTAGATTTGACATCCATCTGATACACTTTAAAATCTTTGAAGGCAGCAAATGCAAGAAATAGTCTGACTGCTTCAATTCTTGCCACCGGAGCAAAGGTTTCCTCAAAATCAATCCCTTCTATTTGAGAGTAGCCTTTGCAGACTAATCTGGCTTTATTTTTGATTACTTCACCATCTTCATTTAGTTTGTTTCGGAAGACCCATTTGGTTCCAATCACATTCTTGTTACTAGGTCTAGAAACAAGATCCCACGTGTGATTTTTCTCAATTTGCATCAACTCTTCCTCCATTGCTTTGGTCCAATTTTCATCATTGCAGGCCTCACTTATTGTCTTAGGTTCAATGTTTGAGATCAGATAGCATTCATCTAGATTTTGAGCAACATTCCTTCTAGTTTGCACACCTTTGTTTTTGTCACCTATGATCTGATCTTCAGAGTTGTTCAGTCTTACATACCTTGGAACTTTGGGAGTTTCTTGTACTTTTGGGTCTTGATCAGGCTCATTCAGACTTATCTCTTCTTCGTGATTTACCGGATCAGTCTGAGTCTGACTTTCCGGAGAGGATTGAGCTCCTTGAACCTGAACACCATCTTGGTCATCTTCATCATACTCATAAAATTTTGAGGGCTTCTCAATTCTTTCATCAACTTTCACATTAGTACTTTCTATCATCTTTCTTAGTCTCATATTATAACACCGGTATGCTTTGCTTTGAGTGGAGTAACCCAAGAAGATTCCTTCATCACTTCTAGCATCAAACTTTCCTAGATCTTCATCTCTTTTAATGTAACACTTGCTACCAAATACTCTGAAATATCTCACAGTGGGAGTTATACCAAACCAAAGTTCATAAGGAGTCTTACCAGTATTGTTTTTGATTTGAACTCGATTGAGAGTGTAGACTGCAGTGCTGACAGCTTCTCTCCAAAACATCTGAGGAACATTTGCTTCCATCATCATTGTCCTGGAAGCTTCCTGGATGGTCTGGTTCAATCTCTCAACTACTCCATTCTATTGTGGAGTCCTAGGAGCAGACAACTGCCTCTTTATACCATGCTTCTCACAAAAGTCTATGAATTCACCGGATGTGAATTCTCCACCTCTATCAGACCTCAGACATTTCAGTTTCAATCCGGTTTGATTCTCTACCATAGCCTTGAAGATTTTGAATTTCTCAAAAGCTTCTGATTTCTCTTTCAGAAAGGTAACCCACATCATCCGGGAATAATCATCAATTAGTAACATGAAGTATCTATCACCTTGCATACTCTTGACTCTTGTCGGACCACATAGATCAGTATGAACTAATTCTAATAATCTGGTAGAGGACTGATCTTTGCTTTTGAATGAGACTCTGCTCTGCTTACCTAGCTGACATTCTTTACACAAACCATTTGTAGGTTTTACCAATTTTGGAAGATCTCTTACAGCCTGAATATTGCTTATCTTGATGATGTTATAAAATTTACATGACACATCCTTCTATGCCATAAGCAGCTCTGATCAATTTGAACAAGCAGACAACTTTTATCAGCACCAACCAAGTGGAAGATATTACCTTTAGTTTGAGTACTGGATGCAATCTCTGTTCCGGATCTTTCAAAGATTCTGCATTTTCCATCCTTGAATTGGAGATCATAGCCTTTGTCCACCAACTGTCCAACACTGAGAAGATTGTGTTTCAAGCCTTCAATATACAACACATTACCAGTTTTGTTTCTTCCATTAAAAGAGATAGTTCCTCTTCCTCTGATTCTACCAGCTGAATTATCACCAAACTTTACCATTCCTCCTTCATACCTTTCCAAATCTAAGAACTTGTTCTTGTCACTTGTCATATGATGAGAGCATCCACTATCAATAACCCAATCATCCTTTTCTTCAACTTGGGCAGCTAGAGCTCTTTCTACAACCTTATGATCGATAGATATTGGATCTTCTTCCTTGATGGCAATAAACACCCATTCATTTCTGGATTTGTCTCCTATCTCTGATTCATCATCTATTACTCCTTCATTATCAACTTCTTCATGAACATAATAACAATTCTTTTGGAACCTTTGTCTGTTAGAATTTGACCTTGTAGATCTTTCCGGACATTTTGAGGCAAAGTGACCAATCTTATTACAGTTGAAGCATTCAAAAGGTAACTTTCCTTCATACTTACCGGATCCTCTTGGCAGTCTTTTTACAATGAGGGCTTCAAGTTGAGCTGTTTCTGTTTCTTCCTCTTCCATGTCTTTCCTTTCTTGATCATACCATGACAGCTTCTTTGAAGAGTTCTCTCCCGGATCAAATCTCTATTTGCCTTTCACATAGGCACTAGCTTTGAATGCAGATTTAGTCTTGGGGTGATCATCTCCAAACTCGGTCATTTCAAATGCAGCAAGTTTGCCAGCCAATTGCTCTCTTATGACAGTTGTATGGGCTCTGAATTCATCAATGGCAGCAACCTTGATTTTGTAGGCAGCAGGAAGGGATCTAAGAATTTTGCAAACAATCTCATTTTCATCCAGAACTCCACTAGCATTCCTGATTCCACACACCAGCTCATTTACTCTTGGCATAAAGGTAGTGATATTTTCATCATCTCTCATCTTCAATCTTTCAAATTTCCCTTTGAGACTTTGCAACCTTGCACTGTTAACAAACTCATCTCCTTCATGTAGAAGTTCCAGTTTAATCCAGATCTTATAAGCAGTTGGTAGGTCAATAACATTTGAGAGTTCTGTGTCAGTCAAAGCACTTAGAAGAGCTTCTTTAGTCCGCAGATTGTTTTCAGCATCTATGATTTCATTTAGAGTTGTCGGACCACCTTGTGGAGGTTTATATGCTTTTGTGACCATGGATAAGTATGCCTTTCCCATACACTCCAAGTGACATTTCATGCGGCCTTTCCAAAGAGTGAAGTTGGTACCATCAAACTTCGGATTGTCCTTCTTATATGACTACATCCTGGATCTCCTCAAGCGGTTAAGCTCCTTTTAGAGGAACTTGGCTCTGATACCAATTGTTAGATCTAGGGCACACAACTGAGAGGGGGGGGTGAATCAGTTGTGCAAAAACTTGCTTCCACTTCAAACACTTGATTCTTCTTTGTTAGTTAACAGCATATCAATTAACCATTCATGAAAGCATAAAGCATAAAGCATAAACACCGGAGTAGATAAACATCAACACATTAGGCACCAAGATTTTGATGTGGAAAACCTGGTTAAGGGAAAAACCACAAGGTGATTAACCCAAGGATTATTCTCTATTAGAAGAATAAAAAAAATGGATGGCACATGCCAATCAGGGCTCACTGCCCGAGCACACTGCTCACAAGGAGGCACATTGCCTACAAAGAGACACTGTCTACAAAGTGATAAGAATCACAAACTTGAACTAGAGATTGACATCTTCACCATGTTTGGATCAGTTCCATTTAAGCCTGAGACACACTTGCTCTGCCTTTTGCTCTCTCGCTATCCCACACTCATCCGCTTCAACAACACACTTTGAAATGAATTCACAAACCTTTATTTATACAAGGCATCGACTTAGGAACAATCATTTAAGTCGGCAATCATCCACAATAACATTCGCAAGTTAGCAATCATCCACAAGAACATTCGCAAGATGAATAACTCATCCGGTTGGCCAGTCTGACCAAGAACATCTTCATCGAGAAGAATATCTCCAATTTCAGGCTCTAACACTAATGCAGATTGACAACACAACCTCAACATGATCCAAGAACCTTCACAGGCTTGCCTAAATGACCAGGTACATCCGCACTTCCTCTACTTATTAGAATCTCTTTTCTTCTTCATCCGGAACTTCAAGAACACAGTCTACCACCACTGTCATAATGCAAAAGGTACTTCCGGACCTCCAAACTATTTACAAATCGAGATGACACATCACAAGGACATCCCAAACACTCCTTCCAATCCGCAGAATAGGACAATGCACTTCCAGATCTCACCGGACCTTTTTGTAACTCTCTGTCACTCCGGAGCATCTCCCGGAACCGGTTCTACTTGATCGATCACAACTTCTTCATATCTTCATGCGGACCTCTGAAATCTTGACTGGAACATCTCAAGACTCATCTACAAACCCTTTAATCCGCATCCTCTGATCCTCAACCTATTGAGTACTTTTGCCTTCTTCTCATCACTGTTCTTCACTGTTCCTGATTGAGACTGATTTCCTCAATAACCTCAGCACACAACTCATCCAATCCTTCTTACCAATGCAATATGAGTATGTTGACATCAATGACAACATTGGTTAACCTCATACTTGCAACAGTCATAACATACAATGCATTTATACAAGGGCCGGAACCGAAAAGTTATTAAGCAATGTTAATTCGTTGTATATTTCGGGCTTGTATATTTAAACATACTTTTGATATATACATTTGCAATGTGCAGGCCGCAGACCCGAAGGATTATGAAAAGGAGTTAAACTATTGTAGGTTTTTTGCTTGTATGTTTTTGCATACACATGAAATATACAAGTCAAGATACATGCAACGTTCATATGCATCGGGCGGACCCGAAGAGAAAATTAAAAGGGGTTAAGTCCTTGTACATTTCGTGCTTTGTATGTTTCGACATACAAAGCCGATATGCAATGACTTATACAAGTGGCGGACCCGAAAAAGTTATCAGAATTAGTTAAATCGTTGTATAACTCCGCAATGTATATTACGAAATATACATTGCATTATATACAAACAATGGAACCCAAATGTTATAGATTAAAGTAAAATGCTTGTATGTTCCCCGCAATGTATATTTCGTAACATACATTGTATTTTATACATTGCCAACATGTAAGCCGCGGATTTGAAAAGGCTATCAAATGAGGAGTAATCGTTGTATTTTCCGCCGCTTGTATGTTTGTTTTGAATGCATATGGGTGCGAACATACAGGAGGAGAGAGAAATGCGGTCCCCACCGCTTGTATATCGGGCGTTTGTATGTTGCCGATATACAAGCGAAAGATACATTACTTTGCATACAGGCTGGAATCCAAAAGAAATTGAAATGCGATTAATCAAATGCGTTACGTCTGAGTTGTATATCGAAAGATGCAGTGCGGCATGTACAAGCCGGAATCGAAGATGTTATGGAAAGGAGTTAAATCATTGTATAATTCCGGCTTGTATATCAAAGATGCATTGTTATACATACAAGCCAGATTTCAAACAGTTCAAAATCTGATTAATTCGATGTATGCGTCCGACTTGTATATTGCGATATACAAAGAAATTTTGAGTGAGAAACGAAGCGATGGAAATTTTGAAGCTTCTTTGGGTGCTCGGTGCATTTTTCTGGTCAACGATAGTTGATCAGACTGGTTTCAACGCTGTATAGGCATTTTTGATGCCCGTTTTCCATGGTTTTTGAGCCCGATGGTTGTGTTTGTGCATTTGGAGCCTGATTTAATGTAGATGTTCGTTTTTCCTACTGATTTATTAAATGATGGTGCTAATTCCTGCTTGTTTATTACAGATTGTTGGAGTAGCTGGGAAGATGCAGAGTTGCCGACACAGTAACGGCATGCAGGTGATCGCAAAGGCGGGGTTTTAAATGACGACATCCTAGGCGGCGGGCCAGATCCCGAGAAGCCAAACACACCAGAGGGAGGAGACGAATCTTTCAATGCGAAGGAGTTTGCGGGTGGAAACATTATTGAAGGAGCGGTGCCCTGTCTGGGTATGCTGCTTGAATTCTTGGCGTGATTCATTTCTCACCGTTGGATGTTGCATTTCAAGATGCTGACCGTTGATCTCCTAGGGTTTTTGGGCACCAGATTGGGGAAAAACCAGAGATATATATATTGAGCCCCTGTACTGTACAAAAAGGGAGGAAGAAGAGGAGGTCAATCATATAAAAAAAATCAGACCTATAATAGTTTTAGGAAAGATCGGATTACTGAGACTTGTGAGGACTGGATTGTTGAAATAATCAAGGTCCCTTCCTCAAATCATTGTAAATGTACCTATTTTATGAACATACTGTATGGAGATGAAGTTTCAGACTATACCCTGATTGTAAACCTTAAGTAGTCTTCAAGTTGATTTCTGGATATGTACTGGTGGATGCTGTGCTCTATAGAAGCACTTTCATTTCATTGCATGTTGTTGTCAACTTTTCCCCTGAAGATTTGCACTAAATCATGCGGATTTGTGGACTGTCCTGGTGAAGTATGATTTTAGTTTTCTTCTCTCCATTGCTGTATGGGAACATGTATGTGGATCAATGATCTCAGTTAAGTAATTTTAGGAATCTCACTCTCTAACCCTTTTTCTCATTTTAATTTCATTGAAATCACTTTCATAACTGCACATCATGATAAATCAGAAGCAGAACAAAGAAATATGCTGACATCTCGTAGATAACTGAATATCATTAGCATATTTTGAGCTAAATGCATGTAGTATTGAAAATGTCATGCAGAGAATCACAAATAAGGGTAGAACTCATGCAAATATCAACTTAGACACATCATTTGGAGATATATGTTGTGTAGAGTAACTTCCCTGTATAGCATAGTTGCAGGAACATAATCTACTAATCTACGTAAGGCCCCAAAATGGAAAACAGCAATACACATCAACCACAGAGTAACATCAGCAGATTATGAACTAATCGACGGGGACTTGGGATCATGAATTCTTGGAATTCATCGTATCTTTCAGGATAAACAAGGGTTGTTGTGTGACTTTTGTTTTCTGTTCTTGGTTGTGACTGACATCACAAACTAACCAACAGGGAAACTGGTGCTAGAAGGAGGGCCGTTGACAAAGGAAACAGTAGATTCCTACATACATTGCTTAAACACCCTGACTGTTTGAATTCTGGCCATAAACTTGCCATTTTGCCTTAAAAACTTGAGAAATCTTGGCTTTCAGGCCAAATACCAGGTCCAGATCTAGTGGACTCTTTGAAGAACTACCTATTAGGGGATTTAGACCTAGGACTATGGACGTTCATCACACTCTTGATTCTAGTGCGACAGAAGCCTCACCAGAGCATGCTCTTGTAACCCCTATTGGCTTTCAAATACCCACATGACCACCTATCACACCTCAGGCCCAACCTCAGCCTGTCGTACCCTAGATCCAACCTCCATCGGTTGCGATGTCATTTTTCACAGCAGAGTCACCGCTGGCCTTCAATGCATATCATGCTTTGCCTAAAAATCTAGATAAAATTTGTCCTAGGTACCATCCGTATCAAGATGCTGATGATCATGTCAGGACCTTCAAGGAAGCTTGTTGTAGGGCTAGAATTGAGTATGAGGATGTGGTATGCAGATTGTTTCCATTCTCCTTAGGGGAAGAGGCCTATAACTGGTATACCAGTCTAGGTCAGGGTTCAGTCTGTTCATGGGATGCCTTAGAGAAAGCTTTCAAGGATAGGTTCAAGGTGCCTATAGATCCTTCAATGAACTATCATCTATTTGCCACCATCAAGAGGTGCGAAGGAGAACCCATTGCAAACTTCAACGCTAGATTCCAGAAGATGCTGTCTAAATTGGTTGCTCCCTACATTGTAGCAAATGAGGCTGCTAGGAGTATTTATTATTCAGCTTTAGATCCCCTGACCTCCATGTTTATCAAAAGGACACACCCTGGTGTAACAACCTTAGCACAGGCTTTTGAGGAAGCTATCAAAGTTAGTCAGCAAATGGCTCCTGCTCCCACACCAAATATTGCTTTCCCTAGACTTCCTGGTTATCCTACATATTTTGTCCACCAACAGACCAATGGAGACATGATGCCTTCAGCTGTGATGCCAGCCCCTTTGCAAATACCACCACTCAGTGTCATGCCCCCACCAAGTGGGAGTAACCAAATGTTACCATATCAAACACAAGTGCCTCAGGGTGTAGAACAATCCAACAATAACAATGGGTCTTCCTTTTTCAAGCCCCAGACAGAGAATGTGATGGTCAAGGTTCAGGAAGAGAAGGAAGAAATCAAAGAAATGTCAGCTCAGTTAAGAAAACTTACTACTGAGGTCACTCATCTAAGAAATCAGAATTTCTACTCTCAACCTAATTAAAACAGAGGTTATGCCAATGACAAACCTAATTATCCTGACAGGGGGTACAACAACAATTACAATAACAACAATGGCAACAACAATCCTCCTAGACAGCCTAGGGTGTGGAACACCAGGCCTAACAATGGTTCCTTGCCATCACCCCTAGACAATCAGCCTCCTGGTGAACCTAGGCAGACCACCAGAGTAAACCTTGCAGAGGCAGCACTTACGAACTGGTGCAAAATACATAACACCAACGCTCATGCAGAGCTGGACTGTCCTCAATTCAGGATTGCTGCTAGCATATTCCAAGCTGAAGTGGCTAGTACCTCAGGTAACCCACCTTATGCAGAGGGAAATGAAATTGTCCCCTGTGAGTATGATTCTGCTCTAGTACTAGAAAGCTTCATGCATTGTCCTTATCAGCAGACAATATCATCACATCAGGGTTACACTTCAACATGTGAGGAATCAACCATGGCTTTTGAGTCTAACTATGTTTTCCCCTTTGAGGATGAGAATGAGCCATCAATTGAGCATGAGGAAGTCAATGCTTATCAACAGCAACCTCAGGGTAGGCATAACTACAACTTAAGGAATAACTCAAATAGATCTGCTGATCCTTTGACTACCTCATTGCCTCCAAACAATTTCAATACTCCACCTGATCCCAAGGCAAGTAATAACCCTGGACTCCCCAAGGACGATGCTCAATATCTGACACCGCATAACACAGTACCAAAAGCTGCAAATCCACTTTCTGAATCTGACAAATTGGTTACATATCTGGCAGATGAAATGAAAAAAGTAAAGATCAGCCTGCCAATGTCAGAGTTGCTTAAAACCCCTGCTATCAAGAATGCTTTCATGAAATCATTGGATGGTTCTGCTCAAAAGGAAGAAAGCCATACCCCGGGCCAATTTAGAAATAAAGATCATGCTGCCAAGGATGTTAATTTCAAACCTAAAACCTTAGCTACTGTTCAAGCTGCAGATACCTCCCACATGACCCTATACAAAGACAAGAGTGAGTCACCTCCCTTCCTCCTTACCACAAGGATGTTTGGTAAAACTTTGCACAACTGCTTAGTACACTCAGGAGCATCTACCAATGTAATGCCCCTATCCATATGCAATGCTTTCGGGTTAGATCCTGCTAAATCATTGAAGAAGGTAACACAATTGGACAAAACAGAAGTAAGTGTGGTAGGAGACCTGGCCCACATTCACATGCAGCTAGCATCAGATCCTAGAATCCAGCACTATATTGATATTCAGGTAGTAGATATCCCTGATACATATGGAATGTTATTCAATAGAGACTGGTCAAAAGCCCTCAACGGATACATGTCAACTGATTTCAGCCATATGTGGCTACCTTGGAAGGGTATACCAAATCAGATAAAGATCGAAGCTGAACCTCGCATGAGACACATGATCACCGAATATAACAAATCCAATGAAATCATGTATGTCGATGTGGAACCTGGAGTTTACTCCATCAGACCTCAAACCGCCAGCATAGAAGAAATCCTGATGCTTGACATACATGATCATAATGGTGACCTTTGGAGTGATGAAATAAATTCAAAGCCTGATTGTAATCTTGGAAATAAAATAGAACTGGATCATTTCAAGAAATTTGAGATGCATTTGTTTAGACAGGTGAAACGATGTCAATTATTAAGTGTGCCTGTTCACGATATTCTAATTGATGGATGGTGCAGGTTGCATGATGAGGCTCATTCTGAAAAAACTTGTGATGCCTGTTTAGACATGTTGGAGTTGGAACAAGCATATGGCGAAGCATCTTCACCTGCGGTGAGTTCCACGGATAACGATAGTGATATTGATTTATGTTTGTCTCCTGCAGGAATAGGAGGATGCACACAGAAGGATGAAGGTTCTGTCTAGATGACAGAAGAGATACTGGTATGCAATGGGGGTAATGATAAGAACAAGAAGAAAATCACCCCTGGGAGTGATTGTTTAGTGGAGTCAGATTACGAGCTATCTGACGAGGATAGTGGCAGCAATCTGTCCAAGTTCGAGGAGTTTCCGTCAAAAGAAATCCAAAAGATGACGCAGCAACATAGGCCTCCCCAGGATGCCTTGATTGAGAATTGGTGCAGGTTGCATGAGGCACCTCACTCGGAGACATCTTGCTTGTTGTGCCTGCATATCTTGAGAAGGCATACACTGCCTGGTCCAGAGAATGTTCCTCTTGGTGATAAGAGAAAAGAAGAAGTATCAGCTCCCCATAAAGCTGATGAGGTGGTGTCTGAGAAAACTGGGACACCAAAGCTAAAATGGATATCCAGTGGTGCGGCTGCCAGAGCCAAAAGAAAGAAAGAAGCACCAGACAAGCTTTTAGCTGAGGGTGAGCCATGGATCCTCAGATTTGACGGATCCAAGTCAAAACAAGGAGTTGGAGTAGGAATAGACCTCATTGACCCATCTGGAAAATCCTATTTGGCAGCATACAGATTGCAGTTCCCATGTACAAATAATGTGACAGAATATGAAGCTCTAATTCATGGGATACTATTTGCTCTTAGGAAGAAGGTGAAAATTCTGCATGTCTATGGGGACTCAGAATTAGTTGTCAGACAGGTAAGAGGTATATACTCTTGCAATTATAGGAGGCTATCCAATTACGGACACAGGGTGTGGGACTTAATAGAAGAGTTTGATACATTCAATATCACCCATGTACCCAGAGAGCAAAATCACAGAGAAGATGCTTTGGCCCAGGCTGCCAGTACTCTAGAGCCACTGTCCATATCAGGTTTAAAAAGATTCTCAGTTGAATTAGTATTAGTGCCTTCAATACCTGATAATGTAACTAATCTCCAAGTATTTGAAGATGATCAGCATATATTGGATTTTATTTCCAATAGAGATGTTTTTGAGGCATAGATCATTGATGAAAAGAATCTAGAAGATCATGTCTGGGAGGAAGAAGAAATCTTGGAGCTGCCAAGTAACAAAATCCCTAGGGGAATGATAGAGCTGGAGAGAGCATTTGATTTGGACAGCATACTGAAACAAAGGGATCTTCAAAAGGCTGATGAGGGACAGTATTCATAGGTCGACCTTGGGCAAGGTGATAGAAGAAGAAATGTTCTGATTGGGAAGGTCTATACAGAAGAAGAGTTGAAAGGGATAACTCAGGCCCTCAAAGATTACATCCATGTCATTTCCTGGACGTATGACGAATTGAAAACTTTTGATACATCAATCATCACTCATACGATACCTATGAAGTCAGACGCCAAGCCTTTTCGGCAAAAGCAAAGACCCGTCAACGCTTTACTGGAGCCAATCATTTTCAAAGAAGTTAAAAGATTGCTCGATGCCAGGATCATATTTCCTGTGAGACTCCATGTGGGTGGCAAACCTGGTCCCAGTGAGAAAGAAGAATGGTGACATCAGACTGTGCGTAGACTTCAGGAACTTGAATCGAGCTTCTGAAAAGGATAATTATCCTTTGCCTTCTCTAGATGAAGTCCTGTAGATTGTGAACGGTGCCAAGATGATGTCCTTCTTGGACAGTTTCTCTAGATACAACCAGGTGATGGTGGACATAATTGATAGATTGAAAACCGCATTTACCACGAAATGGGGGATCTTCGCCTACAGGTGCATGCCGTTTGGATTGATAAACGCTGGAGCCACATTTTAGCGAGCAATGGACATAGCCTTCAGAGGCTTGATTGGTAAGTGCATAGTAATATACATGGATGACTTAATGGTGTTCTTTAAAGATAGAGCGGACCATGTAGAGGACCTGAGAAAGGTGTTGAAGAAGTGCGAGCAGTACGGGATATCCTTGAATCCCAAGAAATGCATATTTGGGATGACCACGGGAAAATTGCTAGGCCACTTGATAACCGAAGACGGGATCATCATTGATCCTGACAGAATAAAATCCATCATGAAGATACAACTGCTTGGAAGCAAGACAGAGCTCAAATCTTACTTTGGTAAGATTAATTTCATTCGGAAATTTATCATTGGCTTTGCAGAGATAGTCAGGCCCTTGAACGCCATGCTCAAGGACGCTAAAATTGAATGGACCCTGGAAGCCAGAGCAGCTTTTGAAGACATTAAAAAGGCCATATCAAATGCTCCAGTCCTGATCAGTCCAGATTACACCAAGGACTTCTACATCTACTCATTTGCTTTAGAACATACCTCTGCAGCAGTACTGACACAGAAAAATGAAGAAAAGGAAGAAAAGCCTATAGCCTTCATGACCTGCCCTTTCAGAGATGCAGAGCTCAGGTATATGGATGTTGAAAGACAGGCGCTTGCTTTGGTCCGAGTAGTCAAGAAGTTCAGGCACTACATCCTGAGAAGTAAGGTGATTGCTGTTGTACCTGATGCAGCAGTGAAAATGTTGCTAATGCAAAGTGAACCAGGTGAGAAAAGGGTTAAATGGATCACTGTCCTCCAGGAGTACGATATGGACATTACCCCTATGAAGCTGGTAAGAGGGCAGGCATTAAGCCAGATGATATCAGAGGTTGATCCCAATATCCTAAGCCAACAGTACATCGTAAATGCAAAAGATGACGGAGAATGGTACTCAGACATTAGACACATCTTGATCACTGGGAGATGTCCCTCAAGACTGCAGGCATCACAGAGGAGAGCCCTGAAGATAAGGTCGCTGAAATTTATGTTAAAAGGAGGAGTCCTTTTCAAGAAAAACTATGAGGGGATATACCTAAGATGCTTAGAAAGATTAGAAGCAGATAAGGTGCTAACAGAATTACATGATAAATTTGGGACTGCACATGGGTCGTCCTTAGCCACCACTCATGCTATCCTCAGGGCAGGGTATTATTGGCCCACAATTTTCAAAGATATAGCTGAACACATCAAATGATGTCATATGTGTCAGGTTGTTGCCAATAGAGAGAAATATGCTACTCAACCTTTGCAGCCAGTGATGGAGATGCGCCCCTTTGCTCAATGGGGAATGGACTTCATAGGACCCATCAATCCTCCCTCATCCTTAGGCCACAGGTATGTTTTAACTATTACTGATTACTGTACCAGGTGGACTGAGGCTGTCAGCAATAGGACATGCAATGCTGAGAATGTTATTAGGTTTTTGGAAACCAATATAGTGACCAGGTATGGAGTTCCATATGCTTTAGTATGTGATAATGGGCTTGCTTTTGTTTCAATTAAATTGTCAAGTTGGGCTTTCGATCATGGGGTCATTTTAAAATTCTCCTCAAATTACTACCCCCAAGGGAATGGATTAGCAGAATCCACAAACAAGAACCTATTGAACATCATAAAAAAGCTGATAGATAAGAACCCAAGGGAATGGGACACTCTATTGAAATATGCCTTGTGGGTAGATAGAACTAGGAATAAAGCTGCATTAGGAAATTCACCTTTTCACTTAGTATATGGGGTGGATCCCATCCTCCCTGTCAACTTAAAGATTCCTACGCTGCAGTTTGCACAAGAGTACCTAGGCATAGATAATAAACAGGAAGTTAGATTGCTACAACTAATGCACCTAAAGGAAAAAAGAAGTGTAGCAATTAACCAATTTGCTAAACATCAGGCTGTTGTCAAGTGCTGGTTTGACAAAAAGGCCAGAATCAAGGCTTTCAAGATCTCAGATCTGGTCCTGATGTGGGACAAAGCACATGAAAGGAAGGGTGATCATGGTAAATTTCACAAACTCTGGATAGGCCCCTTTCAAATTTCTAAAATTCTAGGAGACAGCACCTACAGGCTCAAGTCCCTAACAAGTGAGGATGTTCCATTACCAGTTAATGGACAGTTCCTCAAACACTATTTTCAGGCCTGAGGATTGCATCATGACAGTCATGTGTATCATAGTGTACTTTCTTTGTATAGTGGCTTTGTTTTGCTTGTTTTGTTTTGGTTGCTTTGTTTCCTCAGCAGGGATCTTTCTTTTGATTTAGAGTATAAAGGGGCAGATTAACAACCACTGAAAACAATGGAAAATTGAGATCATTAAGGTTAATTATTTGAAATGTATGCATAACTTGTGACTGTCATGAATGTAGAGAGTTGTTTAACTTGTGAAATTTTGTATTCAATAAGAATGGGTTGAGTATTCAAGGAATGTTTCTCACAATGACACACCTAAAATCCTTGGGTTTGTTGAACTTACCAGTGTAGATATTAGGTGAAAAATTAGAGGTCACCCTTGCTACCATTACAATTCTCAGCTTAATTTTAGCAAGTGACCACTCCTTGCATCATGAAGTTACAAATGTAATATCTTATGAAGTCTCTATGAAATACAAAAAAAAATATATAAATAAATAAAATGGATTATACTGAAAATCCAGATTAAGCCATCTAAATAACTCTACCGGGGCTATAAACGCTCGCTGGCAGTGGGGCTCTACTTAGGAGAATTGTAACGATAACCTTGCCGGGGCTATGAACGCTTGCTGGCAGCAAGGCTCTATCCGGTTAGCTATGAGGGAATGTCCTCACCTACATAGTCTAATATCAGTCATTGGTTTGTTCAACTGATCTTCAAGATGAGGCTTATTAATCACGTGCACCCACTTAAACTGAAATGAAAATTCATGCACCTTATTGAATACATTAAGTCCCAAGTTGAATGATGATTTGCAAAAAAGATAGTTGGAAGTTATGAACTCATTTCATTTGGTTTTCTTTAATGGATTGAATTTGATTGTTTTGTTTGGTTGTTAGTTGTTGTGATGTTCACAACACGCCCCATTTTACTCCTTAGCAAAATAAGGATCCCTGCTGTGGCTTTTTGCCTTTTTGCTTGTGTGTGGTATTTTGCTTGGTGGTAAAGGGAAAAGTGAGTAGAAATTGCAAACTTTGTTGAAAATAGAGAAGAAATGCATTTCAGTACTAGTGCATAGTATGGTTAGATTCTTTGTCAAAAATGAGCTAGGGTTGCTTTTTGAACCATGTTAAAATTCGCCATATTTTGCAAGTTATGAGCATTTTGGTAAAATGTACAAGGGAAGGGTTTGCTGTTTGCACATACAAGTCTCTTTGTATATCGGGTTGCATATACAAGGCCCTTTGTATGCAAATTCGCTTGTATACAAAGACCTTGTATATCGCTTTCCATATACAAAGTCATTTGTATATGCAAAGGTCATTTTATACTTGGTCGCATGAGTAGTCGGGTTCATATACAAAATCGTTTGTATGTTTTTTTTGCCTTGTATACATTCGGTAGAGTTTATGCATACATACAAGATGGACCCAAGGTGGTTTTAGGTTGAAATGAATAAATGTTTTAAATCCGCTTTGTATCTCACGTTTGTATGTTTAGTAGGTCGTAACATACAATGCATTTATACAAGGGCCGGAACTGAAAAGTTATTAAGCAATGTTAATTCGTTGTATATTTCAGGCTTGTATATTTAAACATACATTTGATATATACATTTGCAATGTGCAGGCCGCGGACCCGAAGGATTATGAAAAGGAGTTAAACTATTGTATGTTTTTCGCTTGTATGTTTTTGCATACAAACAAAATATACAAGTCAAGATACATGCAACATTCATATGCATCGGGCGGACCTGAAGAGAAAATTAAAAGGGGTTAAGTCCTTGTACATTTCATGCTTTGTATGTTTCGACATACAAAGCTGATATGCAATGACTTATACAAGTGGCGGACCCAAAAAGGTTATCAGAATTAGTTAAATCGTTGTATAACTCCGCAATGTATATTATGAAATATACATTGCGTTATATACAAACAATGGAACCCAAATGTTATAGATTAAAGTAAAATGCTTGTATGTTCCCTGCAATGTATATTTCGTAACATACATTGCATTTTATACATTGCCAACATGCAAGCCGCGGATTTGAAAAGGCTATCAAATGAGGAGTAATCATTGTATTTTCCGCCGCTTGTATGTTTGTTTCGAATGCATATGGGTGCGAACATACAAGAGGAGAGAGAAATGCGGTCCCCACCGCTTGTATATCGGGCGTTTGTATGTTGCCGATATACAAGCGAAAGACACATTACTTTGCATACAGGCTGGAATCCAAAGGAAATTGAAATGTGATTAATCAAATGCGTTACGTCCGAGTTGTATATCGAAAGATGCAGTGCGGCATGTACAAGCCGGAATTGAAGATGTTATGGAAAGGAGTTAAATCGTTGTATAATTCTAGCTTGTATATCAAAGATGCATTGTTATACATACAAGCCGGATTTCAAACAGTTCGAAATCCGATTAATTCGATGTATGCGTCTGACTTGTATATTGCGATATACAAAGAAATTTTGAGCGGGAAATGAAGCGATGGAAATTTTGAAGCTTCTTTGGGTGCCCGATGCATGTTTCTGGTCAACGATGGTTGACCCGACTGGTTTCAACGCTCTATATGCATTTTTGATGCCCGTTTTCCATGGTTATTGAGCCCGATGGCTGTGTTTGTGCATTTCGAGCCTGATTTATTGTAGATGTTCATTTTTCCTGCTGATTTATTAAACGATGGTGCTAATTCTTGCTTGTTTATTGCAAATTGTTGGAGTAGCTGGAAAGATACAGAGTTGCCGACATAGTAACGGTGTGCAGGTGAACACAAAGGTGGGGTTTTAAATGACGATGATGTCCCAGGCGGCGGGCCAGATCCTGAGAAGCCAAACACACCAGAGGGAGGAGATGAAGCTTTCAATGCGAAGGAGTTTGCGGGTGGAAACATTATTGAAGGAGCGGTGCCCTGTCTGCGTATGCTGCTTGAATTCTTGGTGGGATTCATTTCTCACCGTTGGATGTTGCATTTCAAGATGCTGACCGTTGATCTCTTAGGGTTTTTGGGCGCCAGATTGGGGAAAAACCAGAGATATATATATTGAGCCCCTGTACTATACAAAAAGGGAGGAAGAAGAGGAGATCAATCATACAAAAAAAAATCAGACCTGTAATAGTTTTAGGAAAGATCGGATTACTGAGACTAGTGAGGACTAGATTGTTGAAATAATCAAGGTCCTTTCCTCAGATCATTGTAAATGTACCTGTTTTATGAACATACTATATAGAGATGAAGTTTCAGACTATACCCTAATTGTAAACCTTAAGTAGTCTTCAAGTTGATTTCTGGATATGTACTGGTGAATGTTGTGTTCTATAGAAGCGCTTTCATTTCATTGCATGTTGTTGTCAACTTTTCCCCTGAAGATTTGCATTGAATCATGTGGATTTGTGGATTGTCCTGGTGAAATATGATTTTAGTTTTCTTCTCTCCATTGCTGTATGGGAACATGTATGTGGATCAATGATCTCAGTCAAGTAATTTTAGGAATCTCACTCTCTAACCCTTTTTCTCTTTTGAATTTCATTGAAATCACTTTCATAACTGCACATCATGATAAATCAGAAGCAGAACAGAGAAATATGCTGACATCTCATAGATAATTGAATATCATTAGCATATTTTGAGCTAAATGCATGTAGTATTGAAAATGTCATGCAGAGAATCACAAATAAGGGTAGAACTCATGCAAATATCAACTTAGACACATCATTTGGAGATATATGCTGTGTAGAGTAACTTCCCTGTATAGCATAGTTGTAGGAACAGAATCTACTAATCTACGTAAGGCCCCAAAATGGAAAACAACAATACACATCAACCACAGAGTAACATCAGCAGATTATGAACTAATCGACGGGGACTTGGGATCATGAATTCTTGGAATTCATCGTATCTTTTAGGATAAACAAGGGTTGTTGTGTGACTTTTGTTTTGTGTGCTTGGTTGTGACTGACATCACAAACCAACCAACAGGTGTGTATGGAGAGTATGTTGTGGAGGAGACACAATCCAAGCATGATGTTGAAAGCCACCTAGCATGGGTGGCTTGGAGGATGACACATGGAATTTTCAACTTAAACAACTTTGCACTCCTTTAAACTTGCTCATTTCACCTTTGACATGTTCATCTTCATTATTACATTGATTTATGCTTGCAAATTTTGTGGTTTTCACCCCTGAGTGGCTTTAGGAGTGTTATCTGGAGGGTGTATTGTGGATGAGACAGAGTCCATGGGCACTGTTGATGATTGTTTTTAGACAGGTCAACAATAGAGTAAAACACTAGAGTATCCCACTCTCTCTTGAATAAAGCCTCTCGAATGCTAAACAAAGTGATCAATCGAGACAACTCCAAGGTTCCTTATTTATTATTCATGATGGGTTAACTCAGTGATTACATGTGATCTTGCTGATAATCACAAAGGGACTTACATTAGACTTCTTCATACTTCATTTAGCTTATCTCTCCTTCAGTGCGGATGATTTATATACAATGTCTCAATAATAAAGAAATGGAAAAAGATAAGGGTTTAGGGAGTTAATCTAAGGTCAATGAAGCAATGATAATGCTTGAATAGACAAACTCCTAAATAACCTAACTCCACTTCGCCAAGGATGCCTACAACTACATGGAGTTGGTGCAATCTCCTAAGGTAAATGAATGGTTTTCAAATCATGAAGGCTCATATAAACACCCATCGAATGGCGCAGCTTAAACAAGCATCCACAATCAAACTTAAGCAAATGATAAGGCTCAGACTAGCTTTACACAACACTTCACCTGCAGTGAATGTTAAAAGCATGAGCTAGGAATTGATCAAATATTCAACACATACATCACATCAAAGAGCTTCTAATCTATTTCTAATCTAATTGAAACATCTCTTCATTCAATTCAAGATACAAGAAGCCATGTTACTCCACAAGACAACACTTAACACCAAATGAATTCCAATGTCTTTGCATTAATCTCGAGAAATATTAACAACAATCTCCAAGTCCTCTCAGAGAATTTCGAGAGTCTCTTCTATTCTACTCCTACTAGTCTAATCTCTAATTTACTTTCTAATCTTTACAAATGAGGCAACAAGGCCTTTATAGAGAGTCCAGAATACAATGAATGGCTAGGATCATTTCATGTAGCCAAGGGCTCGGATCATACCACCTCAGTAGGTAGTTACAACAACTTGTTATTTTTAGTACATAACAGAGGCAATGAAGGCACGTTTTCCAAGAAGATAAGGATAAGATGGAATCTTTTAAAGCATCTTCCACATAGGTGTCCCTTTGGCTTCTTTCTTGTTGTAGATGCATTGAATGTAGTTGAAATGATGTGGCTGATTATGATTGAATGATGATAAGTACATGCCACATAGGTGCCACCTCAGCAACTCTTATGGATTTCAGCAGTTAATTCAATTTGCTTTTGGGCATATTCCCAAATTATATCATCTTTGTGATGTCTTCAAACATGATTGCTTGAACTTGTATACTTGGGAATGTATCTTCAATGATCTTGCCTTGTTCATTCTTCTTGTAAACTGGATGAGTATGATACTTGTAGCTCATTTGACTAACTCTGTAATGCTTCTTCTTCTTGTAGGTAGGTTGATGATCTTCCTTGATGCTTCATGTAGAGTAGATGATGATGATGACATGAAGTAAAGTAGATGACTCTTCTCAAGGACTTTTAAGGATGAATGCGTCGAAGTATGCTTCATGGAGTAAGAAACTTCTCAGAGACTTGAAGATTGTGAGAACTTGACTTGAAGCTTGTATGGATGAATGTCTTCGAACATGATGCCATTGATGAAGTATACTTGAACTTGATGTGATCTAACATGATGAAAGTGATGTCTCCTCTACAATTTGAAGGTGACTCAGGTGCTTGTTGTTCAGATGATTCCTTGGCTTCACCAACACTCCTCTCAATGACGCAACTTGATGATGATGTTGAAGTGATCTCCAAAGGTGGCTAGCATGATGCTTCTTCTTGCAATGACAATTTCTTGACTTCACTCCTTGGATGAAGGTGACTCTAGGCACTTGCTCCTTAGGTTTGTTGATGTTCCTACAAGACAAGGGAAACAATATATCAATCACTTCATAACACAAAAAAAGTAACTTGAAACATATGAATAACATTATTTCAATATAGGCGCCTATATAATGTTATGGAGGTGTAAAGTGCGCCTAGCATATATATCTTCATAATTGTCACTTTAAAGGATTTCAAACAATTGTGATAGCTTAAAATAATTTCTCCTCTTAGGGCGCTCACTTCTGGACAGATTTGAGTGGTTTTCTTTAGGGCGCCAATTTAGATGGTATGAAGGTGAAAGGGCGTCCAACCTTATGAAGCTTTGTACTTGTCATTTTCTATGTTTTAAACAATTGTGAACGTCTTAGGATGAATTCCCTCCTCTAGGTGCCCACTCAAAGATGTCTTTGGATGCAATTTCAATCTAAGCGCTCAAGATGATGAAAATAACAAGGAAGTGCACCTAGATCTTTTTGACAAAGCT
Organism: Cunninghamia lanceolata; assembly: GCA_027924645.1. Taxonomy (NCBI): domain Eukaryota; kingdom Viridiplantae; phylum Streptophyta; class Pinopsida; order Cupressales; family Cupressaceae; genus Cunninghamia; species Cunninghamia lanceolata. The sequence continues at coordinate 1,100,758 of BSBN01000165.1, read as the reverse complement.
TAGCCATTTTAGAAATTTTTACTTAAGGCGCCCAATACTGTAAGTGAGTTGAATATCATTCTACCTAAGGCGCCAAAATTGGTGATCTTTTGGATGAAAATATGCGCCCATGCTACTTGAGTTTGACACTTATCATCTTTCATGCTTGTAAAAGTTTTGAATAGGTTCCCTCATCTAAGTGCCCAATCTAAGGTGTCATTCCATGTATCTTCTTTTAAGGCGCTACTAATGAGGTGGTGTGAGCTAGAAAGTGCGCCTATCATACTTGTGGTCTTGAACTTGTGAGTTTGGGCGCTTAAACTTATATAGTTGATTTTTCAAGATTTGGATCAATATAACATCCAATTACATGGTTTTAGGCTCCCTCATGCCTAGGCGCCCACTCAAAGGGTTGTTTCATATCAATTCTTCCAAGGCGCTCATGATGATATGAAGTGACAAGCAAGGCGCCTATCTTCCTTTGATAACCTTTAGGTGCAAATTGATGTCTTTTGATACTTTAAGGCACTCGCTGGGGTGTACAGGAACAAAAAGGGCGCCTAGATCTCCTTAGCCTATTTCTTTGGACCTTTGATGATTTTGACCCTTAAATGCCATCCAACTTCATGTCTTCAAGCTCTCTTCTTACAAGGCGCATCTTGATGATGAACTGGGTGTAAAATGGTGCCTAGGTTCTAGCTTGTTTCATGACACTTTAAAGCACAATTTGCAATATTTGGAGCCTTACAATCACTAGGCGCTCACTGGAGATCATTTGGACATGAATTAGTGCCTTGATATAAGCATTTATCTTCTTCAATTTGGGTGCTAATTTTGGTTTATGCTAGTAGGAAAGTGCACCTAGATCTCCTTTTAGGTGTTCATTTCAAAGTTTTATGACTCTAAATCATTGTAATAGTGCAAAGGAAGCCTCAATTGCCTTAAAGGTTATGAACTCAAGCATTTTCCTTGTTAGGCGCTTATGATGATTGGAACTATAGGAAATGGCGCCTAAGGTTTAATGTAGTGTTTTCTTCCTAATCCCATGATCTTCAAATGTTCTAAAACTCCTATGAAATTGTTCAACTCCAATACATCCCATGTTTAATGATTCCAACTTAATTTCTATCTTAGGTGCCTTCAATGATGGTAGATGTATGATATTGCACCTATCTTGCTTAAGGTGCCAATTGATGTTCATATGACATGGAAAGTGCGCCTAGTTTCTTATGGGATTATTCCTTGATATTTTAAGGCTTTTAACACTTGTTTGCACCCTTGCACCCTTGTATGACTACATCACCCTTAGGCACTCATTTTGAGGTGTTATTCATCTACTTTGTTGCCAAGGCACCAAAATTGGTGATATGAAGCATGAAGGGCGCCTAAACTCATAATGTGCTTTCATAGTCAAATTTTCAATGCTTAAGGTCATTTGTATCAGTTCCATTCAAGGCGCCATAACTCGGGATGATCAAAAGTTTGTTTTCTTCTCTAGGCGCACATTGAGGTCTTAGTCTTCAGCGCTGATTTGGGTTGATAGAGGTAGGAAAATGCGCCTGACTTCCTGGAGTAAATTCGCGCCTAGAAGTGGAAGTCCCAGAGCGTAAGGTATATTGAAAAATATATTTAAGTATAAGTATATTGAATTTCTTATACTTTAAATATTTTTCAATATACCTTTCAGAATGTTTGAGATAGGTCTCAGATCCACTGGATTTAACATGCAGAATATAGAATTTGGAGGATCCACCAGATTTCAGACTTAGTCAATTTTTCAGTGTTTCAGGATTTTAGGCTACTAGACTTAGTCATTTTCAGGATCTCAAACATCAGGATCAGGTCATCAGGGGACTATAGGACTCAAACACCACTGACTTCATCATGCAATAAACCTAAGACATCATCAAAAACTAAAGCAAAGCATCAGAGCTCAAAAAAAAGGGGGGTCCCCATTTGCAATGAGGCGATGTGTGATTAGGTCACAATAGGCACCTCTTGAGGCTGCCCAAGTAGGGCGGGTTTGGAGGTGACCCTTGGACTTTTCCTCAAAATGCATTCAAATACCTTCAAACCTATGAACTTTCATCACAACTTCATGATCTCCTTGCACTTGAACTTAAAATATTGTAAACTTGCTAAGCTTTCTCCTTGGGTGGGTTTGGAGGCAACAGGTGGAGGATGTCATGTGAATGACATGATGTTGTCCGGATGAAGGGCTCAAGACCGCCTAGCATGGGCAGGATTCAGGGTGGCATGTGGATTTTAAACTTAAACTTCATTCCATGTCCATTTCCTCCTTTTGATGGCCTTCCTCTCCAACTTCATCAAGACATAGCCATTTTTAAGGTGTTTGTGTGAAGTTGAAAGGTAAACTTAAGATGTTTGATGATTCTATCCACATGTTTTGGTGAAACCCGCCTAGGAAGGGCGGCTTTGGAGGGGTTGTGAGGATTATTCCATGTGAACACTCTCTATCTTAACCTTGACACTCTTCCCTCCTCCATTTGCATGACTTAGTGATTTTCCTTGTTTTTCAATTGATTCATCATTGTTAGGAGTTTAGGAATGATTTTGAGGAGTACAACACACTTTCCATGCTCAGGTGTCTAGGGTGCCTAGGAAGGGCGACCTTGGTAGTAGAGTTTGGATTTTACCTTATGACTTGAAATTTTCACCAACTTCCCTCTTCTTGAGTGATCTTGCATGAGTATGAAGCATCATAGTGAGTTTGGAGAGTCAGGAAGGAGTAGTTGCAGCGTTTAGACATCATATTCCAGACTCACATCTCTAGGCCACTCAGGTAGGGCGGGTTTGAGAGTGAGCCTTGGATTTTAGTACTTAGAAACTTTTCACTCATCTCAACTTGACTATCTCATCTCCTTGGTGTCATCTTGATCATTGAAATCAAACAAACTTGCAACTTATGTTGTTCTCCACCCTTGGCGGTTTTAGAGATAGTGTTTGGAGTGGTTCATGTGGCAGGTGATATAATCCACAAGGACCTCTTGAGGCCGCCCAGGTAGGGCGGCTTTAGAGGTGACCTTTGGATTTTAACTTAAAACTCATTCAACTCTTTCAAACCTTCAAGCTTCCATTGGAATTTCATCATTTCTAATGCATAGTACTTGAAACACTTCAAAAACTTGATCACTTTCTCCTTAGGCGGGGTTGTAAGTGTTGTCTGGAGAGATCCATGTGGAGATGAAGACATCATCCATGTCCTCATGCCAAGGCCGCCCAGGTAGGGCGGGTTGAGGAGTGTTGGTTGGAATGTAGCTTTGACTTCACTCAAACTCATAAACCTTACTTACAAATCCTCATATCTCAGTGTTTTGTGCATCAAAACCTCACAACTTAACTATTTTTCTCCTAGGGCGGATTTGAGAGTACTGTCTGGATTGACTCTCCAGGAGATGAAGACTATGTCCAAGAGGACCTTGTGAGGCCGCCCATGCTGGGCGGACTAGGAAGGAGTGCTTGGATAGTGTCATGTGAAGCCTTAGAATCACTCAGACTTATAAAATTTCTTTGAATTTTATCATCTCTGTCCTCAAAACCTTGTAAATTTGACAATTTTTCCCTTGGGCAGATTTGAGGGTGGTGTCTGGATAAATGCATGTGTAGGACATCAAATCCATGAGCTCATGCCAAGGCCGCCTAGGTAGGGTCGGTTTAGATATGGAGTGAGGAATTTCTTGCCTTAGTCAAATTTTGGATTTTCCTGAATGGAAGTATATTGAAAATATGTTTAAGTATTTTCTTATACTTTAAATATTTATCAATATACTTCTAGGATGTTTGAGATAGGTCCTGGATCCATAGGCTTTAGCATGCAAATTCTAGATTTCTGAGGATCCACCAGATTTTAGACTTAGTCATTTTTTCAGGATTTTTAGGATATCAGACTTAGTCATTTTCATGGTCTCAGTGACATGCATCAGGATGAAGGAATATAGACCTCTTGGCAAGAAACTGTCGAGACATGGGCAAAACAACACTACCAAAACCCTACAAGCTCAAAGAAAAACTAAACTTTAAAGCAAAATGAAGCGAGAAAGCAAACAAAAGAGGGGGTCCCCATTTGCAATGGGGCAATGTGTGATTACATCACAACATCTACCGCCAATCCGAATAAATGTTCGTGAACATTTCAAAGAAAAAGACTCAATCTAGACCCAAAAACTTCGGATAATTAACTCGAATTACATCACTAGCTAGGAAATGCACTTGAAAGAGAAAAGAATGATGAATTGGGTTAAGACACTTCATCCTTTGATTACGACCGACTGTGTGTGCTGTGTTCAACCAACATTGATTCTCCCAAGTATTCTAATGATAAACAAGAATCAACGAATTGAAACCTTCTGTGTACACCCACATGTTAGGTTGAACAAACATGAATACATGATCAAAAAATCAGAATCAAAAGCTTAGTACAACCATTCATAATTCAAAGATCCAAGTGTGCGCAATTGAGTTCATTTCCGTCCCTTAGAAGCTAAGATCATCCGAGTTCACTTGTCTTAAGCTAGGTAAGTTCATGGGTGGCGGACGAATGAAGGATATATATATATACATACGGGCTAAATGGATAGTGATGATATGAAATGGAAATGATAATGGTAATGGAAATGACAGGATGGATAGGTGGAATGAGACAGTGTGTCTCTATGTATGACGCCTGTTTGCCAGGTTTTCATCATGGTACTTATCCAAGGCACCACCAGAGGTGGTTTTCACCTGTGGACAAAAGGATTTCTCTTTACTATTTTTTTTTTCTTTTTTTTTTCTTTTTCTCTTTTTTCTTTTGAATTTATAGGATGACAATTACATATGGCCCCTGTTTGCCAGGTTTTCACCATGGTAATGGATAGGAGGAACTCAAGAGTCTGATTCTGTGGATAACACGATAATCTACACAAAACCATGTCGAGTCAGTATGTTCACTGATGTTGGCAGGAAATGACGAATGGACCGAAATATAGATGGAAATAGTGGACTATGATGTGGATTATGCAAAACAAGTAGATGGAAAATACATCCAAAACATAGACCAGGCGAATGGTGGGATATGCCGATTAGCGAGAAATGTAGGGAAGCGGATGGTATATAATGGAATCACGATCAATGTTTGCACGTATCGGACTAAACTTCGAAGCCTACAATGGAAGGGAAGTGTATTTAGGAACGAGAGTGATGGCTAGTGAATGTAACTTCATAGTGACTTCATAACCCACGCAGACTTAGAATTTTATTTTGATTTCATTTCGTGGTATGAAGTGATAGATGGAATGGGATGAGGTGAATGGAAATGGATTCTTCAGATGTGGAAGCCTCTTTGGAATCGACTTCTTTGACTTAGGTACCCAGACTTTACTTTTGCTTTTGGAAATATGGAATGACATAGCCTTTGAATATGCTTTGCTTTGATTTCTGGCATTCGTACTAAGGCATAAAGATCTTAAGATTTTTAGGAATTTCTTTGTTTCATGGGTAAAGGCATCCAAATATTTATTTCGTGGAGCTATGGGATGGCGGATGGATTGCAAGCTTCTCATTTAGACGACACTTACATTCATTGGCCATGATCAGGAAATGGGGAAGTGGATAAGGGAATATGGGTATATGAGTTAGGCAAATGGAAGTAAGACAGACGGCAGAAGGTGTGTGTGGCCATATGCTTCTTTGGAATTTTCATGGTAACAAAGGTGGAATGAATACATATAAGGGATGGATGATGGAAAACAATGGATTCGTGCGGAATGGATGGAAATACCAACATCTTGACCTTGCTTCCTGTGTAGTGGCCAAGGTTATATGAATGGATATTGACATGGATGGACTTCAAATACCTTGTTCATAGAGGACTCAAACCTTCATCTTGATGACTCATTACTAGGAGTTTGAGGCAAAAAACAGGACTATATGGAGGATTCGGACATTAGACTTGAGTTCATTATTTGGTGGAACGAGTGAAATGGATGGAGGCTTTTATTGCGTACATGAAGTGGCATGGCGGAGCGAATGGAATGAGTAAATGGAGGTATGGAGAAATGCATACAATGGAATGGAGTGAAACGGGAATGCTTATCATGGAGTGCAGGCTTTTATTATGTAAGTGAGGTGATGGGTTGAAATAGAATATGAAGCATACGGATAGATGCAATATAACGGAATGAAGTGGAATCATGGACTATCTCACTTAATTCAACATAAAAATATGTGTAATCACAAGATATCAGTGTCAAGACACAATTCATAATTCCTTTCTGAGTCAAGTACAGATCCTAACCTCATGAAAGAGTTAGAGAAAATCATCATTAGCTTCTAGAAAATTTTATGAATATTTATCCAAGAAATGAACTTAAATATATACTAGATTATGTTTCTTGAAATTTTATCGTCTTTTCACAACCTGGGAACCCCGTGAAGTGAACCTACAACTAAACAACCACTACTCTACGAAAAGCAAAATCTAAACTAAGGCAAGCAAGCGAGCATAACAAACTGAACTAAAGAGGAAAAAAAAAAAAAAACTATTAAACTATGTACAAAGAGTGGACAAGACTCAAAAGACTAAGTATATACACAACCTGGCATGATTTCTCAGAATGAAAAGTAGCAATAAGGCCCATGTGATAGTTCGGATTTTGGCAAACTTATCCTTAAACTCGGAAATATATTCTCTCACAATACAATCATCGAATTCAGAAAAAAATTTGCACAAAATCAGCAGTTGTGGCAGCTCATTTGGACCGTGATTAATCCAAATACAGGTTGTCTTTCCCAAATTTCCATAGTCAAATTCATATTCTTGAAATTCATCATCAGAAAATTTGTAATCATCAAACTCAAAATCTTTCCAATTAATAGCAGGGAAAGATACAAACTAGTGTTCTTCGCCTTTGAATGGATATTTATGCTCATTGCCTGCCAGCATGTCCGGAGGTCGAAGTTGATGATGAATCATCCCACTCGCGTCCGCAATATGCAAATCAACATTATAATCAATAGTGGGCATATCAAGATGGAAAGGTGAAAACAATTGAATTTTGAAAACATGGAACATTTCACCTGTTAATTCCTCATGGATCTTTAATAAAGGGCCTAGCATCAACTCGAATTGCTTCGCATATTTGACCTCCATTTCTTGAATTTGTTCATCTTGAGACAACTTTGGTTGGAACTCCTATTGTACTTCATCAATAAAAGCGTTGAGCGCCCCTCCGAATTGTTCTTCATTGTTGGGCTTGTGTATGATGGCTTGCAACATATCTTCATGATCACCCTCCTTTTCAAGGCTTCTTAAAATCTCTTGCAATTCATTCCCAATGATTTGCTCTAATAACATGAATGAATGAGTGGCAAGGAATTCTTCTTCTTGCGATGCACTTGAATTACTTTCTTCTTCGCTTGATGTATCCACACCTTGATCTTTACTTATAATCATTTGAATGTTCTTTGTCTCCTTCTGAATCTCTTCAACATGCTTTTCCTGTCATTGAACAAGGCCTGTGATTACATCTTCTAACTCACTTATGCATCGATTATCAAGTTCCTTTGAGCTATCTTCACTAGTAGATGGAATGGAAGTTCCTTCTTCTCTAGATGATTCCTCAAACTGCAATTGCGCCTTGGCTTGATGAATAGCCTCCCAAATTGTTGAACAAGTGAATTCCGAATGATTGGCATTATGACTTCTACACCATTCGCATGGAAGCAGGTGATACTTTACGCTCAAGCCTTTCTCAATACGTAGTCTCTCTTTGATCATTTCTTTAAATCTTATGAAGGCTTCACTTTCACTTGACACCTTAGGTTCCACCATTGTACTCATAACTGACTCATAAACTTGCAAAAAAGAAATTCTTCCTTGCAAAGTTAATTCCATCCTCAACAAAAATGTTAAACAATATAGCTCCTTGTGATCATTTGTACCATGAATTCGGCATCCATCCTGTTGGTGCCTGCATGAGCAGTCAGTTTTCAAGCATATAAACATGCAGGCACCTTCCCAAAAAATCCAAAAAATACTCTAAGTCTCTGGGCCTCCTCAGCATTTTTCAACTGCAGCATCATATTTTCTTCAATGGTGGTCAGCATCATCATGTTTTCTGTCAACCAGTTTTTCATCAGGATCATCATGTTTCAATATCAGGTGATGTTTGGGTATCATCCCGATCCTGCTGATGAGCTACAGTGTGCCCTGATTTTCTTGCGGGGGGTGATTTTTCAAATATCTGGTGATCTTCCAATTATCACCCTGCCCTTATATGATGATGATGTCACCCCGATCTTCTGAAGGGGTTATTTTCTAAGTTGTTCAACCCGACCTATTTTTCTTAAGGAGAGGGTCGTCATCATCATCATCATATTTCCGGTTATCGCCGTGTTGCTTGCGAGGGTCATCATATTTTCTATCTGCATGATCTTTCACCGAGGTGATATTTTAACATCGGGTGATCTTGGTTAAGATCATCCTGATGATGTTGCTGTAAAGTTCTAAGTGTGACCCGATATTCATCGGGGTCATCATATTTGAACATCGGGTGATCTTAGTCAAGATCATCCTGATGTTGTTTTATCACTTCATGTTCGTTGTTTTATCACCCTGATGATGCTGACGTCATTCTTATGTCAGGGTGATATACGCTTTTCTGCCTATCTGCATCATGATATTTCCGAAGGGAGATATCTGCCTGTCGGCTTCATGCATTGTCCAATGGGGGTGATCATTTCAAATATCAGTCACATATTCAAACATCGCCCAGACCTTATAGAGGAGCTACAGTGCAACATGATATTTGTGCATCAGGATGATATTTCCAAATATTCGGTTATCTTCCGAATATCATCCTGATGCCGACATGTGGTTGTGACATCATCAAGGTCCGAGGGGTCATATTTCTAACACTAGTCATCTTGTGGAGATCCCCTGATATTTGCAAATATGACGATGACGTCATCCGGCTATGAGGAGGTGCGTAGTGGGCAGATATGCTGATGACGTCAGCAAGATATGATGGTGACGTCATCAGGATGTTCATCGGCCAGACATTTGGTATCGGCTAAGCAAGAGGATCTTCCTCTGATGCATCAGGTTGTGCCGATGAAGGTGATTATCATGTAGGTGATATTGTGATGATGATGCTGATGTCAGGGTGATATATCAAGCAACAGGATATCATGCTGCTGGAGGATGAGGATGATGAAGGCTTATGCTAGTGTCGTTGGGAGAAAAAGCACCGACATCATATATGCTCGCGACCTAGTATATAAAGTGTTAAAGAGGTTGCTACGGGGTGCATGTGGGATAATTTGATCCTGCATGATTTGAAATATCAGGGTGATGCATTTTGGCGGGAAAGGTTTGCGATGCATAGAATTCTGCATTTCCCAAGGCCGCGGGTTGGTGCGCCATTAATGGCAGTTGTTGTAGAGGTATGGGCGATGGTATGGATGGATCTAGTACCCGATCGAAGTTGTACATCCACGGGCGGCGGCGCAAGGCTCGAGATCTCTTCCTGTCTCCTCTCCCACCTGCTGCATTGAATGTTTGGGTGCCAATCTGGTAATGCGTTGAGCGCCATTTTTCTGATACTGTGTATCTGGCGAGATTTTTGGTCAACCATGTAATTAATTGCTGAAGTACACTTTCTGGCTGTTATAAGCAGGAAGTGTTACTCATTTAGAGGTTGTTGAAAACTGGACATTTTGGCTCTGTAATAAGATACAACTAGTTTTGGTTGCTCTGTGCAGCAAACTTGTGAGTTTATGTATCTCCTGTTGTACGATTTGGCATGAATCCACTGATTTCATGGTTAATCTTATATGAATAATGCTATGTTTGCATGTGTTATGCTGATTCTGTCTCCAGTTTTGCATGTATCTTTCTTACTGCAATAGGGATGCCATAAGTATAGACAGCTTAGCACTCTGTATTGGGAGATATCTGTAAGGCAGATATCATGTGTATCCGCCTGAAATCCAGTTTTAGCTATTCATGCTAATCATTCACAGGTGTATGTCTACCGACTCCAAGCCCTCGATAGGCACCAATCTAGCTCTGTGTTGAGGTTATACACCATGTCCAGCTTTGCATCCAAAATTCAAATCAAACCATCTCATCCTTCCATCTGTTAGTTGTAGGATTAGGATTAGGATCCCTACATGCTCTCATACCCAACCAAACATCATGTCCAAGAATGTTGCCAACATTGTGATTTGTTACACAAATCTTGGTCCATACATGAGAGTATTCTGCCTGTTGATGTCAAGTTAAATCCTTCTGTCATTGAGCTAGTCAAGGTTATACTTTTATCAGCTAGGGAAACCCCCCTTGGTGCGGCAGAACCAGAAGTGAAGGGGAGGAGCTCACGCAACCTCCTGTATTCAGTTGGCTGAATCTGCCTGTGCATTAGAAGTGGCAAACCCTAATGCTGATTCAGAAGAAAAACCAACAAAATGGCGACTCCGCTGGGGAAATCAATGTCATATCCATGAAAGTTTGAGTCTACGAGATTAAAGAATTAGGCCTGGATGTGTTTGTTGCAGTAGAGGAAAAGGTTGTATATGTGACTCTGCTGGTGGATGACCCAGAAAGAAAGAAATCAATTTGCAGCTTCAGCTTGTTTGAAGCTCATTCCTCTTCAAGGAGGTGGCGACTCTGCATCAAAGAACCTGATAAAAGAACAAAATCAGTCAGAGAAGAATTTGCAGCTCCTGCAACATATCCAGGTAGTTCATATTGTTTGGCAGACTCCCTATTTGGTGAGATAGCACTGGTTAAAAGGGAAACATTGGTGAAAGCAGAGCTTGCATGCTTTTGTTAGAACTTACTCTGTATTTCAAAGGGCATGCAATGTTGTTCAAAAGACTCATTTAAAGGACTTTAGGAAAGTTTGAAAAAATAGTCTAAATTTTGAGTGCCTAAAGTCATTATTTGTGGAAAATCTGAGTAGAGAGGAGGGTTGTAAAAACATAAAGGATGTATTGTCAGCCTATGCACCCTTGTGAAGTGTCAAGTGCAAAAACATATAATAGTCAGTCCCAACCATGTAATAAAAGAGGTTTCAACACAGATAGATATAAGCCCATAAATTTCAGTGGCATTTGTGGCTATCCAAATGCTCTTCCACCTAAAATCAGAAATTTTTTGCCTAAATTTAATGGCATAAAGGATGAATCAGCTGAGAGACACTTGCAGCAGTTTATAAATGTGATAGATGATTTTGAAATTGACCATGAGGATGTGGTTATGAGATTATTTATTCAATCTCTAGATGAAGATGCAAGGGACTGGTTTTCCTACCTTCCAGCTCACTCTGTCAGCTCTTGGCAAGGTTTTAAATCTGCATTTCTAATACAATATGGTGAAAGAATCTCTGAATATGCAGTTATTAGTAACTTCATGTACATCCATATTGAAGAAGATGAGTTGATCCCAGCCTTTAACCTCAGATTTATGAGGGCATTGAATAGAATTCCAGAATGTATGAGACCTAATGATGCACTGTGCTTAGTCGTCTATTTGGGAGCCTTTGACAAAAAAATGAGTTATAGATTGAGAGACAAGGAGCCCACCACATTGCATCAGGCACATCAGTTTGCAATAGATATTGAAAACAATTGGAGGTATGGAATTCAAAAGGGTTATTTTTCTGAAAATTTTTGTTGTCCTGCAGCCCCCAATGTTGATGAAAGTTTTAATTCAGGAATTGACAATGAATGTCATAGCACTCACACCCCTGTTGTCCCAGTTTTTGCATCATTCCAAGTGGATGATGTTTCTATTATAGAGGAGGATGTCCTTTTTTGCCCAGCAGGTGAAGTTGAAAATAATAATTTTTCAAGTAATATTTGCATACCAGTCCTAAACAAAGAGCCTTCATGTTTAAATGATCCAGTTGTGTAGAGTTGTGATCATATGGATCAAGAATCAATATCAGTTTCATCAGGAAGCATTAGAGGGCTGGAAAATGATGCAGATTGTTCAACTTCAGAGTGCATTGAAACAACAACAATCTTGTATGCGGGGCAATTAGATGATAAAAACGATATACATGACCAGTGCATGGATCAGGTTTGTTTTTCTTATGACTCTGGATCTGATAGTAATGAAGAATAATTGGAATGTCATGAAGAAGAAGCAGAGGCCTTTGCAGTGAGTGTTAATCCCCTTTATGATGAGCCTACTGATGCATATGATGTTGTGAGTCGTGACCTTCATTGGTGCATGATTAACCCTTTGTTTGAAGATGATGATACTGATTTGCAAACTGTGAATAATGAAGTTCATCATCACCTGATTCAGACATGTGCAACATTGGGTGTGTGGATCAGGTTTTGTTTTCAATATCAGTAGATATTAGGGATCTCATATTTTCTGAGTATTTTGAATTGTTGGATCAGCTAGATGAGTGCCTGATAATGTGCAGCAGCCAGATAAATGATAAAGAATGCCAAGAGCAGTATGATGTACTATCTGAGGGACATAACATACATGTGTTACCTAATGTTGAAGAATATTATGTGTATGGTTATATGTCTAATTCTGAAATCCAAAATGACAGAGCTGAAAATGATGGTGGCAAGCTTTCAAAACTGGTGGAATATCTTTTTAAGCAGATGACATTATGGGCAGATTATGCCAATCTTTTCAGTTGGGATTGGGATATTCCAGTTTGGAATCAGGCATTTGACAAGAAAAAATTATGGTTTTTCCTTTTTGGCTGCCCGGGGCCGCCAAAATAATGTTTAAAAATAATATGTTTGGTGATGCAAATCAATATAACATCATGACTCTGTGCCCAATGGATAAGGGACTGGTCTGCATCCCAGAGATCTGGGGTTCTCGCTGCAGTCTTGCACCTGCACGTCCCCAGACAGAGCCACTGTTGGTGCCTGCATGAGCAGTCAGTTTTCAAGCATATAAACATGCAGGCACCTTCCCAAAAAATCCAAAAAATACTCTAAGTCTCTGGGCCTCCTTAGCATTTTTCAACTGCAGCATCATATTTTCTTCAATGGTGGTCAGCATCATCATGTTTTCTGTCAACCAGTTTTTCATCAGGATCATCATGTTTCAATATCGGGTGATGTTTGGGTATCATCCTGATCCTGCTGATGAGCTACAGTGTGCCCTGATTTTCTTGCAGGGGGTGATTTTTCAAATATCTGGTGATCTTCCAATTATCACCCTGCCCTTATATGATGATGATGTCACCCCGATCTTTTGAAGGGGTTATTTTCTAAGTTGTTCAACCCGACCTATTTTTCTTAAGGAGAGGGTCGTCATCATCATCATCATATTTTCGGTTATCGCCGTGTTGCTTGCGAGGGTCATCATATTTTCTATCTGCATGATCTTTCATCGAGGTGATATTTTAACATTGGGTGATCTTGGTTAAGATCATCCTGATGATGTTGCTGTAAAGTTCTAAGTGTGACCCGATATTCATCGGGGTCATCATATTTGAACATCAGGTGATCTTAGTCAAGATCATCCTGATGTTGTTTTATCACTTCATGTTCGTTGTTTTATCACCCTGATGATGCTGACGTCATTCTTATGTCAGGGTGATATACGCTTTTCTGCCTATCTGCATCATGATATTTCTGAAGGGAGATATCTGCCTGTCGGCTTCATGCATTGTCCAATGGGGGTGATCATTTCAAATATCAGTCACATATTCAAACATTGCCCAGACCTTATAGCGGAGCTACAGTGCAACATGATATTTGTGCATCAGGATGATATTTCCAAATATCCGGTTATCTTCTGAATATCATCCTAATGCCGACATGTGGTGGTGACATCATCAAGGTCCGAGGGGTCATATTTCTAACACTAGTCATCTTGTGGAGATCCCCTGATATTTGCAAATATGACGATGACGTCATCCGGCTATGAGGAGGTGCGCAGTGGGCAGATATGCTGATGATGTCAGCAGGATATGACGGTGATGTCATCAGGATGTTCATCGGCCAGACATTTGGTATCGGCTAAGCAGGAGGATCTTCCTCCGATGCATCAGGTTTTTTCGATGAAGGTGATTATCATGTAGGTGATATTGTGATAATGATGCTGATGTCAGGGTGATATATCAAGCAACAGGATATCATGCTGCTGGAGGATGAGGATGATGAAGGCTTATGCTAGTGTCGTCGGGAGCAAAAGCACCGACATCATATATGCTCGCGACCTAGTATATAAAGTGTTAAAGAGGTTGCTACGGGGTGCATGTGGGATAATTTGATCCTGCATGATTTGAAATATCAGGGTGATGCATTTTGGCGGGAAAGGTTTGCGATGCATAGTATTCTGCATTTCCCAAGGCCGCGGGTTGGTGCGCCATTAATGGCAGTTGTTGCAGAGGTATGGGCGATGGTATGGACGGATCTGGTACCCAATCGAAGTTGTACATCCACGGGCGGCGGCGCAAGGCTCGAGATCTCTTCCTGTCTCCTCTCCCACTTGCTGCATTGAATGTTTGGGCGCCAATCTGGTAATGCCTTGAGCGCCATTTTTCTGATACTGTGTATCTGGCGGGATTTTTGGTCAACCATGTAATTAATTGCTGAAGTACACTTTCTGGCTGTTATAAGCAGGAAGTGTTACTCATTTAGAGGTTGTTGAAAACTGGACATTTTGGCTCTGTAATAAGATACAACTAGTTTTGGTTGCTCTGTGCAGCAAACTTGTGAGTTTATGTATCTCCTGTTGTACGATTTGGCATGAATCCACTGATTTCATGGTTAATCTTATATGAATAATGCTATGTTTGCATGTGTTATGCTGATTCTGTCTCCAGTTTTGCATGTATCTTTCTTACTGCAATAGGGATGCCATAAGTATAGACAGCTTAGCACTCTGTATTGGGAGATATCTGTAAGGCAGATATCATGTGTATCCCCCTGAAATCCAGTTTTAGCTATTCATGCTGATCATTCACAGGTGTATGTCTACCGACTCCAAGCCCTGGATAGGCACCAATCTAGCTCTGTGTTGAGGTTATACACCATGTCCAGCTTTGCATCCAAAATTCAAATCAAACCATCTCATCCTTCCATCTGTTAGTTGTAGGATTAGGATTAGGATACCTGCATGCTCTCATACCCAACCAGACATCATGTCCAAGAATGTTGCCAACCTTGTGATTTGTTACACAAATCTTGGTCCATACATGAGAGTATTCTGCCTATTGATGTCAAGTTAAATCCTTCTGTCATTGAGCTAGTCAAGGTTATACTTTTATCAAGTAGGGAAACCCCCCTTGGTGCGGCAGAACCAGAAGTGAAGGGGAGGAGCTCATGCAACCTCCTGTATTCAGTTGGCTAAATCTGCCTGTGCATTAGAAGTGGCAAACCCTAATGCTGATTCAGAAGAAAAACCAACAAAATGGTGACTCCACTGGGGAAATCAATGTCATATCCATGAAAGTTTGAGTCTACGAGATTAAAGAATTAGGCCCGGATGTGTTTGTTGCAGTAGAGGAAAAGGTTGTATATGTGACTCTGCTGGTGGATGACCCAGAAAGAAAGAAATCAATTTGTAGCTTCAGCTTGTTTGAAGCTCATTCCTCTTCAAGGAGGTGGTGACTCTGCATCAAAGAACCTGATAAAAGAACAAAATCAGTCAGAGAAGAATTTGCAGCTCCTGCAACATATCCAGGTAGTTCATATTGTTTGGCAGACTCCCTATTTGGTGAGATAGCACTGGTTAAAAGGAAAACATTGGTGAAAGCAGAGCTTGCATGCTTTTGTTAGAACTTACTCTGTATTTCAAAGGGCATGCAATGTTGTTCAAAAGACTCATTTAAAGGACTTTAGGAAAGTTTGAAAAAATAGTCTGAATTTTGAGTGCCTAAAGTCATTATTTGTGGAAAATCTGAGTAGAGAGGAGGGTTGCAAAAACATAAAGGATGTATTGTCAGCCTATGCACCCTTGTGAAGTGTCAAGTGCAAAAACATATAATAGTCAGTCCCAACCATGTAATAAAAGAGGTTTCAACACAGATAGATATAAGCCCATAAATTTCAGTGGCATTTGTGGCTATCCAAATGCTCTTCCACCTAAAATCAGAAATTTTTTGCCTAAATTTAATGGCATAAAGGATGAATCAGCTGAGAGACACTTGCAGCAGTTTATAAATGTGATAGATGATTTTGAAATTGACCATGAGGATGTGGTTATGAGATTATTTATTCAATCTTTAGATGAAGATGCAAGGGACTACTTTTCCTACCTTCCAGCTCACTCTGTCAGCTCTTGGCAAGGTTTTAAATCTGCATTTCTAATACAATATGGTGAAAGAATCTCTGAATATGCAGTTATTAGTAACTTCATGTACATCCATATTGAAGAAGATGAGTTGATCCCAGCCTTTAACCTCAGATTTATGAGGGCATTGAATAGAATTCCAGAATGTATGAGACCTAATGATGCACTGTGCTTAGTCGTCTATTTGGGAGCCTTTGACAAAAAAATGAGTTATAGATTGAGAGACAAGGAGCCCACCACATTGCATCAGGCACATCAGTTTGCAATAGATATTGAAAACAATTGGAGGTATGGAATTCAAAAGGGTTATTTTTCTGAAAATTTTTGTTGTCCTGCAGCCCCCAATGTTGATGAAAGTTTTAATTCAGGAATTGACAATGAATGTCATAGCACTCACACCCCTGTTGTCCCAGTTTTTGCATCATTCCAAGTGGATGATGTTTCTATTATAGAGGAGGATGTCCTTTTTTGCCCAGCAGGTGAAGTTGAAAATAATAATTTTTCAAGTAATATTTGCATACCAGTCCTAAACAAAGAGCCTTCATGTTTAAATGATCCAGTTGTGCAGAGTTGTGATCATATGGATCAAGAATCAATATCAGTTTCATCAGGAAGCATTGGAGGGCTGGAAAATGATGCAGATTGTTCAACTTCAGAGTGCATTGAAACAACAACAATCTTGTATGCGGGGCAATTAGATGATAAAAATGATATCCATGACCAGTGCATGGATCAGGTTTGTTTTTCTTATGACTCTGGATCTGATAGTAATGAAGAAGAATTGGAATGTCATGAAGAAGAAGCAGAGGCCTTTGCAGTGAGTGTTAATCCCCTTTATGATGAGCCTGCTGATGCATATGATGTTGTGAGTCGTGACCTTCATTGGTGCATGATTAACCCTTTGTTTGAAGATGATGATACTGATTTGCAAACTGTGAATAATGAAGTTCATCATCACCTGATTCAGACATGTGCAACATTGGGTGTGTGGATCAGGTTTTGTTTTCAATATCAGTAGATATTAGGGATCTCATATTTTTTGAGTATTTTGAATTGTTGGATCAGCTGGATGAGTGCCTGATAATGTGCAGCAGCCAGATAAATGATAAAGAATGCCAAGAGCAGTATGATGTACTGTCTGAGGGACATAACATACATGTGTTGCCTAATGTTGAAGAATATTATGTGTATGGTTATATGTCTAATTCTAAAATCCAAAATGACAGAGCTGAAAATGATGGTGGCAAGCTTTCAAAACTGGTGGAATATCTTTTTAAGCAGATGACATTATGGGCAGATTATGCCAATCTTTTCAGTTGGGATTGGGATATTCCAGTTTGGAATCAGGCATTTGACAAGAAAAAATTATGGTTTTTCCCTTTTGGCTGCCCGGGGCCGCCAAAATAATGTTTAAAAATAATGTGTTTGGTGATGCAAATCAATATAACATCATGACTCTGTGCCCAATGGATAAGGGACTAGTCTGCATCCCAGAGATCTGGGGTTCTCGCTGCAGTCTTGCACCTGCACGTCCCCAGACAGAGCCACTGTTGGTGCCTGCATGAGCAGTCAGTTTTCAAGCATATAAACATGCAGGCACCTTCCCAAAAAATCCAAAAAATACTCTAAGTCTCTGGGCCTCCTCAGTATTTTTCAACTGCAGCATCATATTTTCTTCAATGGTGGTCAGCATCATCATGTTTTCTGTCAACCAGTTTTTCATCAGGATCATCATGTTTCAATATCGGGTGATGTTTGGGTATCATCCCGATCCTGCTGATGAGCTATAGTGTGCACTGATTTTCTTGCGGGGGGTGATTTTTCAAATATCTGGTGATCTTCCAATTATCACCCTGCCCTTATATGATGATGATGTCACCCCGATCTTCTGAAGGGGTTATTTTCTAAGTTGTTCAACCCGACCTATTTTTCTTAAGGAGAGGGTCGTCATCATCATCATCATATTTCCGGTTATCGCCGTGTTGCTTGCGAGGGTCATCATATTTTCTATCTGCATGATCTTTCACCGAGGTGATATTTTAACATCGGGTGATCTTGGTTAAGATCATCCTGATGATGTTGCTGTAAAGTTCTAAGTGTGACCCGATATTCATCGGGGTCATCATATTTGAACATCGGGTGATCTTAGTCAAGATCATCCTGATGTTGTTTTATCACTTCATGTTCGTTGTTTTATCACCCTGATGATGCTGACGTCATTCTTATGTCAGGGTGATATACGCTTTTCTGCCTATCTGCATCATGATATTTCCGAAGGGAGATATCTGCCTGTCGGCTTCATGCATTGTCCAATGGGGGTGATCATTTCAAATATCAGTCACATATTCAAACATCGCCCAGACCTTATAGCGGAGCTACAGTGCAACATGATATTTGTGCATCAGGATGATATTTCCAAATATCCAGTTATCTTCCGAATATCATCCTGATGCCGACATGTGGTGGTGACATCATCAAGGTCCGAGGGGTCATATTTCTAACACTAGTCATCTTGTGGAGATCCCCTGATATTTGCAAATATGACGATGACGTCATCTGGCTATGAGGAGGTGCGCAGTGGGCAGATATGCTGATGACGTCAGCAGGATATGACGGTGACGTCATCAGGATGTTCATCGGCCAGACATTTGGTATCGGCTAAGCAGTAGGATCTTCCTCCGATGCATCAGGTTGTGCCGATGAAGGTGATTATCATGTAGGTGATATTGTGATGATGATGCTGATGTCAGGGTGATATATCAAGCAACAGGATATCATGCTGCTGGAGGATGAGGATGATGAAGGCTTATGCTAGTGTCGTCGGGAGCAAAAGCACCGACATCATATATGCTCGCGACCTAGTATATAAAGTGTTAAAGAGGTTGCTACGGGGTGCATGTGGGATAATTTGATCCTGCATGATTTGAAATATCAGGGTGATGCATTTTGGTGGGAAAGGTTTGCGATGCATAGTATTCTGCATTTCCCAAGGCCGCGGGTTGGTGCGCCATTAATGGCGGTTGTTGCAGAGGTATGGGCGATGGTATGGACGGATCTGGTACCCGATCGAAGTTGTACATCCACGGGCGGCGGCGCAAGGCTCGAGATCTCTTCCTGTCTCCTCTCCCACCTGCTGCATTGAATGTTTGGGCGCCAATCTGGTAATGCGTTGAGCGCCATTTTTCTGATACTGTGTATCTGGTGGGATTTTTGGTCAACCATGTAATTAATTGCTGAAGTACACTTTCTGGCTGTTATAAGCAGGAAGTGTTACTCATTTAGAGGTTGTTGAAAACTGGACATTTTGGCTCTGTAATAAGATACAACTAGTTTTGGTTGCTTTGTGCAGCAAACTTGTGAGTTTATGTATCTCCTGTTGTACGATTTGGCATGAATCCACTGATTTCATGGTTAATCTTATATGAATAATGCTATGTTTGCATGTGTTATGCTGATTCTGTCTCCAATTTTGCATGTATCTTTCTTACTGCAATAGGGATGCCATAAGTATAGACAGCTTAGCACTCTGTATTGGGAGATATCTGTAAGGCAGATATCATGTGTATCCCCCTGAAATCCAGTTTTAGCTATTCATGTTGATCATTCACAGGTGTATGTCTACCGACTCCAAGCCCTGGATAGGCACCCATCTAGCTCTGTGTTGAGGTTATACACCATGTCCAGCTTTGCATCCAAAATTCAAATCAAACCATCTCATCCTTCCATCTGTTAGTTGTAGGATTAGGATTAGGATCCCTGCATGTTCTCATACCCAACCAGACATCATGTCCAAGAATGTTGCCAACCTTGTGATTTGTTACACAAATCTTGGTCCATACATGAGAGTATTCTACCTGTTGATGTCAAGTTAAATCCTTCTGTCATTGAGCTAGTCAAGGTTATACTTTTATCAAGTAGGGAAACCCCCCTTGGTGCGGCAGAACCAGAAGTGAAGGGGAGGAGCTCACGCAACCTCCTATATTCAGTTGGCTGAATCTGCCTGTGCATTAGAAGTGGCAAACCCTAATGCTGATTCAGAAGAAAAACCAACACATCCTGTGATGCAAAGTCGGTCAAGTCGGCATTCCTTTGATGAAGTTGTGCATTTAAACTCTGCCAAAGCTGAATTATGTCCACTTGAGGGTCATATTGCTGCCCACAACCTTGAAATTGCTTAACGCGTGCTGAGAAATCTATCCTTATTTTGGTATTTTTTAAATTTTTGCCTTTTTTGTAGCTTTTTTTTTCTACTTTTTTTATTTATTTTCTGCATAAGAGAGATCTTGAAATCTCGAATTCTTCCTTGAAAACTCACTTGGTTCCAATTCCACAATTCAGAGTTCGTTCATGTACTCAGAGTGAAAGAAGCAATGTAATTCATTGTTCTTGCCCTTTTATCCTGAGTTGAGATGTGAGAAACTCTTCGTTCTGACTTCCTCCTTGTTGAACTCTGTCGAGCAATGAATGATAAAACACCAGAATATCTCTTGTATGCTTGGAACAAATGGAGCAATTCGTTGTTCTCGCCCTCCTTCTAGCACCAATTCTGTTGATGTGTTTTTTATGCACATGCAAACTCAAAATAAAATACTAAGTATTCTATCCTCTCTTGAATAAAGTCTCTCGAATGCTAAACAATGTGATCAATCGAGACAACTCCAAGGTTCCTTATTCGTGTTTTTACTATGGATAGACTCAGTAGTTGATGTGATTTGCTGGTAATCACAAAGGGACTTACGTTGAATATGCTCCTTATTCCACTCAAATGTGTTACTTCTTCCTTATGAAATGGAACTTCTTCTAACTGGCTACGAAAAGAAAATGCAAAAGACAAGGGTTGAGAAAGCTAATCTAAGGGCAATGAAGTGATAGATCATGTCAAGATAGACAAACTCCCCATATAACCCAACTCCGTTTCACCATGAGGACCAACAACTACACAAAGCTAGGTGCATTCTTCTAAGGTAACTCAAGGATTTTCAAATTGCAAAGCATTCATCCAAACACCCACAGTTGGCGCAACTTGAACTATATTCACAACTGAACTAAAGCATGTAAAGGTTCAGGCTAACTTTGCAAAGTGAGTTGCCATCGACAATCCACAAAAAGTATGAACCATTAAGGAATTCATCACATATCTTAACATATTGACATCACATCAATGAACTTCTAATCTAACTCTACTTGGAAACATCTCTCCATCACATCCAAGAAAATAGAAACCATGTTAACGTTCCGCAACCACACAAAATCACCATGAATCAACCAACAATGAGCTTGTATTGATCTTGGAAGTATTTTGACAACAATTCAAAGTCTCTTCAATGACTTCGAAGAGCTCTTTCTACTCTACTCCTATTGCCATAGTATCTACTCCTACTCTATCTTCTTCTAATGTTTCTCTTCTAATGATCTCTCTAATCCCCTAATGTCCCTTCTTACAAATGAGAGAAGTGAGCCTTATATAGAGCTCAAGAATTACAATGAATGGCCCAGATTGATTTAGCAATCAACGGCCGAGATTCAGACAACAAGGTAGTTTGTTACAAAATTTGCTATTTTTAGAACATGGAAGAGGCAATGAAGGCACATTTCCCAATGTGATAAGCATCTTTGGAGCATCTTTATGGTGGCCCCTCTTGAATGAATGACATGGCAGAATGCGATTGGCTTGATGATGTGTACATGCCACCTTAGCATCTTCAAACGAACTAGTCTGGTTCACCTCATGTTTACTTTACTTAGAATATTTTCTTCTTGTTGTCTTGATGTAACTCATGGATCACTTTGATGATCATGCTCATCTCTCATCTTGTGATGTTGTTGCAGGACTCTGGACTCTTGGAGTGTTGAGGTGGAAGATGTCTTGTGCGTGACTTCTTGTAGTAGACTGGCATATGATGGATGCACATGAAATAGACAACTCTGGATGATGAACTCCTTTAAGATGTGCATGGTGAAGTGTCAACTTTCCACTGATCCTCGCCTCATATGGATAATGCTCTTGATGATGAACTACACTTGTAACCTTGATCATCTTAGACTAGCTCCCCTCTGCATGTTATTGATGTCTTCCTCATCTAGACATACTAAGCCTTGATGTAGGAGCTCCTTCGTGTGGTGATGATGACAAGTTTGAGCAACGTTCCTCCAGCTTCAAAACTTCTTATGTATGAGCTCTCGCCATTCACCTCCTTGGACCCTCCATCACCTACAAGAAGAAACACATCAAATTAAGACTTGATATAAAGGATTTTCAATAACAAATTACATTTATCTTATGCAGTGGGATCAAAAAATGACATTTCAAAACATACCCTTTCGCGTGAAATCCATGCCTAAGTGCCTAGGTGGGTTTAGAGGGGTAGTATGGATGATTTGATGTGAATTCCATTGTCATGTCCCCATATTAAAGCCTTAATTAAATTGAAGATTTAAACAATATATTTAATTACACATAAATATTAATAATTAAATATTAATAAGTTATATAATATATTATCATATTACATGATTATAAATATCAAATATTATTATTATTATACTCATAAGATATTAATAGATATAAATATTATTATAATATATATTATTAATATAAATGAATAAATTAAATAATATATATATTATATATTAATATTATAAGTGACTAGATATTAAATATAAGAGGGGACCAATGTATGTGACTCTTTGAAGAGTCACTATTCTTTGTAAGAGGCATAATGAAACATATATAATATAAATAGTAGCATCATCAAAGGAGGAATATAATTGGGAGTTAGAGAAAAATAATTTTTTGGATAAACAACAGATCAAAAGGAATAAGGAGATATTTTCTAAGTTTAGACTATTCATATTTCTTGAGTTGGGAAAGTATATGTAGGGGCAGATTTGAAGTATAAAGATACAATAGCATATTGGCTGTAAAAAAGAGATTCTTAAAAACTCTCAAGGGTACAAAGGCAAGAAACCATTCTCCTGGGGAAAAATTGGTATTGTTTCCAAAAGGGGACATTACATCCATGTCAGGGTGTGAAAGCCACCCAGGCTGGGCGGGTTTAGGGGTGTCATCTGGAGAGTGTATTGTGAAGGACGTGGAGTCCATGCAAGGTGATCAAGGCTGCCTAGGAAGGGTGGGATTGAAGGTGGTGTGAGGATTTTTCATGACTTAGGCATTTTGGCTTTATTTTGATAATCTAAGACATCTTCACTTGCTTCCTTGATGACTTAATCTCCTTTGAATGCCAACTAAAACTCTAGAAGCAAGGGCAGATTTAGAGAGAGTGTATGGAGAATGTGATGTGGAGAAGATGATGTTATCCAAGCGAAATGCTCAAGGCCGCCTAGTATGAGTGGGTTGAATGATGGTGCATGGATTCCTTCACTCAGACTTTACTTATTGCTCATTCCTCTTCTTATGAAGACCTTTCTCTCCAACCTCCAGACTTAGCCAAAATTTTGAGATGTTAATGAAGTTGTAGGACACATATTGAATGTCAAGTGATCTTATCCATATGCCCTGATGAAACCCGCCTAGGAAGGGCAATTTTGGAGATGTTGCTTGGAGAATGTGTTGTGAACCCTTGTAATCGACTTAACTTCCCTCCAATTCATCATTTCTCAGTGTTCTATGCATCAAACCCTTAAAACTTAACCATTTTCTCCTAGGGCGAGTTGGAGGGTGTTGTCTGGACAAAGTGTCCTGAAAGTGATGACACTGTCCAGAAGGACTCTGTGAGGCCACCCATGCTGGGCCGGGTTGGAAGTGTTGTGTAGAATTTCACTCAAACTTGTTCTTTTTCGCCTCAAAATGAACTCCTACTCCTAACTTGCAACTTTTCGTAAGGGTTTTCTTGGGCGGGTTTGAGGTCTTTGTCTGGAGAGACTCATGTGAACGACGTGGAATCCATGCTCAGGTGAAATTTCCGCCCAGGCTGGGCAGGTTTAGAAGGTGTGCTTGGAATGCAAGTCTTGTTGCCATATTGGAAATGTCCTGAATGGAAGTATATTGAATTTCTTATACTTTAAATATTTATCAATATACTTCCAGTGTGTTTCATATGGGTCTTGGATCCATAGGATTTAACATGCAAATTCTAGATTTTGGAGGATCCACCAGATTTTAGACTTAGCCAATTTTTAAGATTTCAGGACATCAGGCTTAGTGATTTTTTATCATTCTTTCCAATTAATTCATCCTTGTTGGGAGGAGTTTAAGTAATGCTTGGTGTCATCTTCATCATTCTCATCAAGTAAACTTGCAACTTATGCCATCTTCATCCCTGGGCAGTTCTGGAAGCAGTGCATGGAGAGTTTGATGTGGGACATGACAGAGTCCATGAGCATCTCTTGAGGCCGCCCAGGTAGGGCGGGTTTGGAGGTGACCCTTGGATTCTTCTATGAAATGCATTTGATTGCTTTAATTTTATAAACTTTGCTTAGAATTTCGTCATATCCTTGTCTTTGTCCTTAGAACATCTTGTAAACTTGACCACTTTCCTCCTTGGGCAGGTTTAGAGGGAGTGTCTAGAGAGTCTCCTGATGGTGACATTGTCCATCACTACCTTGTGAGGCCGCCCAGGCTGGGCGGGTTTAGAGGTGATAGGTGGAGTGTGTCTTGTGAATGACATGACCTTGTCCAAACAAAGTGCTCAAGGCCGCCTAGCATGGGCGGGATTGGAGGAGGTATAAGGAATTTTCATCACTTAAGCATATTTTAGCTTGGTTTTGACAACTTAAGAGCTCTTCACTTGTTTCATTGAGAGTTTATCCTCCTTTGAATGCTATGTAACTCTTGAAGGATGGGCGGATTTAGAGTGAGTGCATGGAGTGAATGGTGTGGAAGACATGCATGATGGTGGGAGTCACTTGACAAGGAGGGTTTAAAGGGTGTGTATGGAGAGTATGTTGTGGAGGAGACACAATCCAAGCATGATGTTGAAGGCCACCTAGCATGGGTGGCTTGGAGGATGACACATGGAATTTTCAACTTAAACAACTTTGCACTCCTTTAAACTTGCTCATTTCACCTTTGACATGTTCATCTTCATTATTACATTGATTTATGCTTGCAAATTTTGTGGTTTTCACCCCTGAGCGGCTTTAGGAGTGTTGTTTGGAGGGTGTGTTGTGGATGAGATAGAGTCCATGGGCACCTCTTGAGGCCACCCAAGAAGGGTGGGTTTGGAGGTGACCCTTGGAGTTTTCCTCAAAATGCATTCAAATACCTTCAAACCTATGAACTTTCATCAAAACTTCATGATCTCCTTGCACTTGAACTTAAAATATTGTAAACTTGCTAAGCTTTCTCCTTGGGCGGGTTTGGAGGCGACAGGTGGAGGATGTCATGTGAATGACATGATGTTGTTCGGATGAAGGGCTCAAGACCGTCTTGCATGGGCGGGATTGGGGGTAGCATGTGGATTTTAAACTTAAACTTCATTCAATGTTCATTTCCTCCTTTTGATGGCCTTCCTCTCCAACTTCATCAAGACGTAGCCATTTTTAAGGTGTTTGTGTGAAGTTGAAAGGTAAACTTAAGATGTTTGATGATTCTATCCACATGTTTTGGTGAAACCCGCCTAGGAAGGGCGGCTTTGGAGGGGTTGTGAGGATTATTCCATGTGAACACTCTCTATCTTAACCTTGACACTCTTCCCTCCTCCATTTGCATGACTTAGTGATTTTCCTTGTTTTTCAATTGATTCATTGTACTATCCCTTGCCCAAACTGATTGATTTTTTTGCTCAAGGAATATTGTCAAACACTTAGTATGCAACCTTTCTCTTTTCTAATTTTGTGTTTCAGATTGTTTGGTATAGTTTGAATGATGCCAAGATAATTTAGAATGATTGCAAATGATATTTACAATGCCTCTAATATGCAAATGCACTTCTTTTTGGTATTTTTTAATGCATATACATGAAAATTAGACACGAAATGCACACCTACAGCCAATTGGCATTTTGTCAAACAATTGGCATGCAACTACTATGCTGATCATGTATGCTATTAGATGGACATTTCGTCAGACAAATGGTATGCAACAGATATCTTCTTTATTGAATTCATTCCCAAGTACAATGTTGCTATGAATTTGCCAAGACTAATTGGCTTACAATGATGACTACAACAATGCCAAATCTAATTCTGAGTTATCACTTACAGCAGCAAAATTAAATGCCTAAGATGACAATGCAAACTACTAATAGTTGCAAGAAACTGATAATAGTGACACCCAATGATGCTGAAGGAGAATAAACCAATATCCAAGGAAAGGAGTTCCTTCCAAACCCAATGTGAAACCTTCTCCCAGCTGCCCTGTTCATGCCGAGACTATAGTGTTACTATTCATGTTACTGTAGTGCGCACTGTAGCAAATCACTGTAGCGCTACTGTAGCAAATCATTGCAGCGCAACACTGTAGCGTACTATAGCGATCACTGTAGCATACTATTCATGTCACTGTAGCGGCACTATTCACAGCATTGTAGCAGCCAATAGAAAAACTTCTGATATGCAAATTAATACCTCCAAACCCTTAGTTAATACTGCAGATTTAAGCACAAATGAAAGGACTGAAATATCCCTTCCAATTTGCAACCCTTCGGAGGATATTTCACTGCCTCAGTTATGCTAATCTATGGGAGTTTTCGTTCCCAAAGACCAAATATGCAGAAACCCTTGGCTCCACAAAGCTCATCAAATGCAAATGACAATAATCGGATGCCTGGAAGCTTGCCTTGCCCCTTCCTTTATACTTTTTTTTAATCCCACTTCAGGAGGCTTCTAGAAAAATCTTATTATTTTATTTTAGTGACTTTAATGATATAATATTTATTTTAAGTCACTATATTAAATTAATTAAATATAAGGTTACCTTTTGATTTAAAATTAAGTAATAACCTTATGAAATAATTAATTTAATAATATCTCCCTTATTTCGTCAATTAGCCTTCGGGAGATAAAGGCTAAATTACTCATCATGAAAGTCGCCTAGGAAGGGGACATTACATTCATCATTGTTAGGAGTTTAGGAATGATCTTGAGGAGTACAACACACTTTCCATGCTCAGGTGTCTAGGGTGCCTAGGAAGGGCGACCTTGGTGGTAGAGTTTGGATTTTACCTTATGACTTGAAATTTTCACCAACTTCCCTCTTCTTGAGTGATCTTGCATGAGTATGAAGCATCATAGTGAGTTTGGAGAGTCAGGGAGGAGTAGTTGCAGCGTTTAGACATCATATTCCATACTCACCTCTCTAGGCTGCCCAGGTAGGGCGGGTTTGAGAGTGAGCCTTGGATTTTAGTACTTAGAAAATTTTCACTCATCTCAACTTGACTATCTCATCTCCTTGGTGTCATCTTGATCATTAAAATCAAACAAACTTGCAACTTATGTTGTTCTCCACCGTGGGCGGTTTTAGAGACAATGTTTGGAGTGGTTCATGTGGCAGGTGATATAATCCACAAGGACCTCTTGAGGCCGCCCAGGTAGGGTGGCTTTAGAGGTGACCTTTGGATTTTAACTTAAAACTCATTCAACTCTTTCAAACCTTCAAGCTTCCATTGGAATTTCATTATCTTCTAATGCATAGTACTTGAAACACTTCAACAACTTGATCACTTTCTCCTTAGGCGGGGTTGTAAGTGTTGTCTGGAGAGATCCATGTGGAGATGAAGACATCATCCATGTCCTCATGCCAAGGCCGCCCAGGTAGGGCAGGTTGAGGAGTGTTGGTTGGAATGTAGCTTTGACTTCACTCAAACTCATAAACCTTACTTACAAATCCTCATATCTCAGTGTTTTGTGCATCAAAACCTCACAACTTAACTATTTTTCTCCTAGGGCGGATTTGAGAGTACTGTCTGGACTGACTCTCCTGGAGATGAAGACAATGTCCAAGAGGACCTTGTGAGGCCGCCCATGCTGGGTGGGCTAAGGAGTGCTTGGATAGTGTCATGTGAAGCCTTAGAATCACTTAGACTTATAAATTTTCTTTGAATTTTATCATCTCTATCCTCAAAACCTTGTAAATTTGACAACTTTTCCCTTGGGCGGATTTGAGGGTGGTGTCTGGATAAATGCATGTGCAGGACATCAAATCCATGAGTTCATGCCAAGTTCGCCTAAGTAGGGCAGGTTTAGACATGGAGTGAGGAATTTCTTGTATTAGTCAAATTTTGGATTTTCCTGAATGAAAGTATATTGAAAATATGTTTAAGTATTTTCTTATATTTTAAATATTTATCAATATACTTCCAGGATGTTTGAGATAGGTCCTGGATCCATAGGATTTAGCGTGTAGATTCTAGATTTCTGAGGATCCACCAGATTTCAAACTTAGTCATTTCTTTGGGATTTTCAGGATATCAGACTTAGTCATTTTCAGGGTCTCAATGACATGCATCAGGATGAAGGCATATAGACCTCTTGGCAAGAAACTATCGAGACATGAGCAAAACAACACTACAAAAACCCTACAAGCTCAAAGCAAAACTAAACTTTAAAGCAAAACGAAGCGAGAAAGCGAAAAAAAGAGGGGGTCCCCATTTGCAATGGGGTGATGTGTGATTACATCACAACAAGTGGAGGAGAAAAGGCTCTATTTTCAAGAAAGATCATTTTGTAACTCCCAGAGGCTTTTAAAAAGGGAGTGATAGCTCATTTGGAGGTCATGTTTGGAATTTGTATTGTTATTCTGTTGGATTGAACCTGCGTGTTCTCTCATCTCTCTACCTTCCTGTGGACGGAAACCCACTCGGAGAGGATCAGTTTCGGTGGTGAGATATCCACCCTAGCTGGTAATTGATGATTTCCACTCAGTGAATCACATGGTGCTCAATCGATTTTGAAGTTTTGGTGAAGTTTCTATTTGTAATCAGTTTAGAGTGGTGAATAATTAATTCCTATGCAGTTTTGGTGTGATTTTTGAAGTTCTTTGTGAATCTTATATTTTTCCTACTTGGCCGTACATCACTGGCCGTACACTGGCTGGAGCATTGATTTTGATCAGAAATTTAAGTTGATGATTTTGATGTCTTTATGGATTGCATATCATTTATCAATGGTAGACAACTTCATTGCAAGTTATTTGAAGTCTTTTGATGCAGATTTGTGACTTCTGTGCTAGTCCGTACTTGTCCTTGGCTGTACCATGAGATGGGCATCGATGCACATGATAAAAAAGTATTAAGGAGTTTGTAATTGCTATTGATTGTGTCTTATTTGCTTGCTTGAAATGATCAGTTTGCAAGTTATTTGGAGTTGTTTGATGCTGAAATGAATTTATTGTGTTTGTTGTACCTCTTCTTGACCGTACGGCCCAGTTCAGGGAGATTTTAAGGCTGTGGGTTAATTCAATCTGATATTAGTGTTTGGTCTGCTCAGATTTATTAGTTTGGTCAGAATAATCAGTTTAGATGTGTTTGCTAGTGGATCAGATCAGTTTTTGTAAATTTGTGATTTCAGACCACCTCTATAGCTACCGTACTTATCCTTATCAGCCAGCCAGAGTAAAAATCTAGTACAACAATCATTTATATCAGAAAAGGCAATCATTATCAGCTGATTGGTGATTTTCTTATCAATTACAATGCAGGGCATGATTCTTTACTAGTGATCTCTGGGAGAATTGCTCATTTAATCCTGGTTTATGGTGATATTGTTCATATTTAGATTTGAGTTTCTAATACTTCATTGTAATCAAGTTCACATTAAAGGCCCCTGGATGGTTTACCGCCAGTGTGGAGAATGAATTTCCCTTATTTTCTCACCCACTGGAAAGTGGAGTATACCCACTGAATAAGTGGATGGTTTTGTAACTTCTTTATTGCATTTCCTTACCTACTGAAGTGGTGAATCCCCACATTATGTGGATGCCCGCCGCAGCGGATGAATCATAGATTGTAGATTGCATTATTTAATTTGTAGCCATATCACCGTATGCTCTCACCTTGCCCATCGTTGGGATCTGGGTGATCAGAAAGTGTGAGGCTTTTAGTTGGATGCATTCCTTGTGCTAACATTGTGTAAGTTTTAAAAAAAATTTGGGGGTTGTATGTTACAAACTCGATCAAACTGTCGAAGGCTAGAGAGGGGACATTACATCTCATTACACATGAATTACATAATACACTGGTAAAACACTTGATTGTAATGTCCCAACTGGAACCGTTAGCCAAATTCACCAAAAACAACATAAAACTTTGCAATCAACATGAATTCAAGTCTTTTAACCACCCAGTTCTCAATGTGGGCAAAGTGATAGCATACAACTGGATTGTTGTAATGTGTTGTTCTCGGTGTGCTATGATAATTTTATATGCTTTTCAATTACACAATGAAAATGGACTAATCTATTACAAAAATCTAAATGTCTCTGACACAAAATCTACGAACTAGCAAATGTGCAATCTATAGCAAAGTCGATATTGCAGCCTTCTACTTGCAATATATCATGAAATTCAAATTACATTGAAAGCAAGTGATATCTAGATCTCACTGTTTTCACATCAGATCTCTCAGATTTACAAATTACATCAGATATCTATGACAGTCAATTACAACTTTCCAGCTGAGTCCAAATCAGAGGCACTTAGTCAAACACAAGATGCTGTTACAAATCTAATGTCTATTACATACCAAGAATGATGATAGAATTGCAAGATAGACACTAGTAAAACACTTGATTGTGATATCCCAACTGGAACCGTTAGCCAAATTCACCAAAAACAATATAAAACTTTGCAATCAAGATGAATTCAAGTCTTTTAATCACCCAGTTCTCAATGTGGGCAAAGTGAGAGCATGCAACTGGATTGTTGTACTGTGCCGTTCTCGGTGTGCTATGATAATTTTATGTGTTTTTCAATTACACAATGAAAATGGACTAATCTATTACAAAAATCTAAATGTCTCAGACACAAAATCTACGAACTAGCAAATGTGCAATCTATAGCAAAGTCGATATTGCAGCCTTCTACTTGCAATATATCATGAAATTCAAATTACATTGAAAGCAAGTGATATCTAGACCTCAGTGTTTTCACATCCGATCTCTCAAATTTACAAATTACATTAGATATCTATGACAGTCAATTACAACTTTCTAGCTGAGTCCAAATCAGGGGCACTTATTCAAACACAAGGTGCTATTACAAATCCAATGTCTATTACATATCAAGAATGATGATAGAATTGCAAGACAGACACTGGCAATGATATAGATCGTCCTTCTTGATCAGTTGCAGTCCCACAAAGGTGTTCAACTCCAAGGAATATGCAATCATGCCAATGCTTCTCCTCTTAACAATCAATGATCAAAACATCCACTCACAACGTACAAGGGACAAGATGATATTCGTAGATCTAGGTTTGACTTGGCGTGATTGATGGCTCCTCAATGCAACTTCGCCACCTTCTTACCAACTTCATGGTATGCTGTTCGGCGTCAAGGAATGTTCATTGACAACGAATAGTCTTCAAGTTTAAATGATACTCCTCCAAGACCGATGCCGCTCAAGGACTATGTCTAATGTATGTGATGATGTCCAGGATGGTGCTTGGTGTGGCTCGTCTACAGATTTAGTTAAGTCCGCCACCTTCACTGGTAGTCTATGCTTCAACAAAGGATCAAAGGCTTCAACGAATACCTTTGATGAATATGCAAATCAGTTCACAGCAACGACTTCTACGAATGTACAATTCTTCAACAAGTCTACGATCAAACCTTCAATGTTTCTTCAACAAGATCTGCAATAGAAAATAATCATCAACAATGCAATATCCTCAATAGAGCTCAATGACTAAATTTGTGTGAAATCCCCCAAGATGATAATAATTGGGTTTTCATCCAATATCACCAAAAATATGAATGACAAGCAAAATGCTAGCATACCAAAGTTTCATAATAGTCGTGATGATTGAATTTGGAGCACCTCTCCTTTTATAGCCAATTCAAATTAAAGATTTGAATTGCGAATTTTCCCTCCATGATGGTGCATGATCCAACGCCGGGACCTATTTTGAATTTCATGCTCCAATGTTGCAAGTGGGTGCTCAAATAGGTCCTGACCTATTTTTATTTTTGTCTTCTTTTTTTTTAAAAGATAATGCGCCTGGTAAACTTTTTAACGTGACTGGCGACGCTGGTGCGACACGCCCTCCGGCTCCACGCGAATATTCCCTTGAGTTGACGAACTAGTCTACGGGAATGAGGATAGGCTAATTCCACTATCAATTGGGTGATCACTCCAGAAATTGGGACATTACAGTCCTCCCTTCCCGAGATTGCTTGCCCTCAAGTAATGACAAGTTCAGATGCTGCAGAATTTGAACTTCCCAAGTCACATCCTCCAATGGCAAGTCTTTCCATTTCACCAAATGCTCGCAGATCACCATGTTCCTGAAATGTCGCTCCCTTGTCTCCAAGATGCTATCAGGAACCAAAACTAGAATGCCCTCTTCATCAAGAGGTGGAAGAACAGGCAAAGAAACAACTTTCTGTCCCAGTGTCTTCTTGAGGCATGACACATGGAAAACATTGTGAATCTTGCTCTCCGATGGTAGTTCAAGCTTATAATGTCCCCATTTTTGAGTTCTCTTGCAGTTCAGTCAGAGTTGACTTTCTAGGTTGGTGACAACATAATCAAAGGAGTATTTCAATGTCACTAGGGTGTTCGGGTGATCTAGTGGAGCTGGTTGACACTTTCCGAAGAGATTTTAGACAACTTGTCTATACTTACTATTTATAGTAAGTGCTTGCATGTCGGCAATCTTTCTAGGTTTTTCTGGGTTTGTTCTCTTTGGTCCTCGGGGAACACTGCTATTTTTAGTAAGTGTCAGTTTGGCGTTGTTTTGATGACTTGGTAGTCAGCTGTTGGCTCTCCCAGTCGTTGCATTGAACTCAAGGTTATCAAATGGTTTGTGGATCCAGTTGGCACCCTCTGAGTTGGCTTAGTTTGCTTATGGCCATTACTATTTTTAGTAATTTTGGGATTGGCACCGGAGTGGGATTTTGAGAGTGGGGTTGGATTCGTCTTGTCAAGACCTTTCCAACGAGCTATAGATCATTGGTTTCCGACATCATCTTGGCCTCTGTTTTAAAGTCCATAAATTAAACATTATTATTTAATATTGGACCTTGGTGCCTAAGCTCGACAACTTAATGTTGTTTTAAAAGAGGGGACTTTAAGGGTGATGTTGAGAAAAGAATTAAAGAGAATTATAATATTTTAAAATGTATTTTCCCCCTCATGTTTTATCCCATATGCAAGAGGATTTTAGAGATTCCCAGATGAAAAAGTATAAAAGGAGGAAAAGGCTCTTCATTTGATATGCTTGGATATTGATTTTTCTCTCTTGTTGAGATATTCCCGTGAGGGTTTTTGGAGCTTGGCTCCTTGGTTTGGTATTGTCTTGCTGAGACGAAAACCTTTCCAAGATAGGATTTGATCTTTGGCTTTGTGGACAAAAACCCACTTGGTCAATTTCCTGGAGGCTTCATCCAGAGGTCTCATTTGTGCATTCACCGGAGGTAATTTGATGAGGGTTTGAGAAGAATACATTCATTTTTGATGAAGAATTCATGAGTAGCTGAGAAGGACCAAGTTACCAGCAATTTTATGATATTTATGCATTGTTTTGGAGCTGCCATTCATTGTTATAGCAACCGTACCATCATTTCTACAGGTCGTACTGTGTATGAGGCCGTACCATTCCCAAGTGAAGATTTGATGCTTGTTTAGGTTTGAATGGAGTTTGAAGGTGGTCGCCATTAGTGGGAATACCTTGCTGATATATCACAGGTGTATTTGAAGGAGATTTTAGTTGGATGTTTGCTGATTTATGCTGCTACATAGGCCGTACTAGCTGAGATAGTTCGTGGGTTTTCTGGTAATTGAAAGAGCTGCTTCTTGGGACATTTCTACTCACCAAAGGAGGCAACTTGGGCAAGGTTTTGAGTTTCTCTTCATTGCAAAAGCTAACTGCTGCATTCCCAGAAGTTGTGAGTGAATTCCTATGTCTTGTATGGCTGGCCCTCCGTCAGCATTTGTATCAAGTTGTGAAACTCCATCTGGGTATGTTATGATAATTCATATTTTGGCTTCCTTCAATTTGGGTCTTTGTTAGTTTGTTGATATCTATTATAGATTTTTTGGGTTTATGCTATATGCTCTTTATTTCATGTATTCAATGCAAATATCAAACATGAAATATATTCAATGATACCCTAAACTCCGAACAATCAGAAAAACAAAAAATTGGCATCAAAATATATACACAACAGGGGTGTATATTACAGTGGTATCAGAGCTAAAGATATTGCCATCCTGTGAGGTCAGACTCAAACATGCAGAGGAAAATACGAGACATACAGCTTAGCTTTGCATGTGAGTGATCAGCACTTGCATGAGTGTTCAGAGTCATGGACAGGGTTAGTGAAGAAGAATTACAAAAGAAACTACACAATCCCAGTAAGAAACTTGAACACCTACCTTAGTCAAAAAGGGTTCTACGCGACATTTTGGAGGAAATAGAATTGTGTCTTTACAAGGTTGAACACCCACCTTCTAAGTTGATGCAACTGGCTATGGCTCCTGCGGTGCATTCTTTGGTTAAGCCAATGCTTATGAGACATCATAGTAAAAGGGTAAAGCTTTTAGTCACCAGCTCTCTTAGTGAGATCACAAGGATTACAGCTCCTAAGGAACCTTACGAAGATAACATTTTGAGAGAGGTTCTACAGCTGATTGTAGAGAGCTTTCATGGGTTTCATCATGACGAAGGCCCTACCTTTGGCAAGAAGGTTAAAATGTTAGAAGTGATGGCAAAAGTCAGATCTTGTTATCTTTTGATTGATTTAGAATGTGATGATCTTATTCTTCAATTGTTTCAGAATTTCATAGCATCAATCTATGAGGATCATGGACACGCTATTTTTTCCTACATTAGAACCATTATGGTCCAAATCATTGATGGATATGTTACTATTCCCTAGCCGCTTATATCCATGTTGATGGCTATTTTGAGGCTAGAATAGGACGTCTCTATAGATGCTTATGAGTTGGTTGAAAGAGTGTTCAAACAATGTGAGGGAAGGTTGAAGCCTTTCTTGGATATTGGAGAAACTAATGCAGCTACTAAGGGTGAAGATGTGTGCAATAAAAGTGACAAAATTGCAGCTTTAGATACACATTTTAAGCTTCCCATTGAAGTTGATAACACAAATACAAATGTTGGGATAATTGAGAACATTAATATGTTTTTAGGTGATGAGCATATTGAAAACAGCTATGAAGAAGCCTTCAAATCAGCTAATAATGATGACTTGACTTATATTTTTAGTAATGATGATATAGGTGGTGTTCTTGATTTTGAAAACAAATCTGATTTCACATCACATGTAGTTGATCCTGAGTAGAGACATTGTGGCCTTGTTGATTTAGATTCACAGTTCACTATTGAGGATGATAAGGAAGAGGTACAGGTGTTTTGGGACAGCATTGGAGTTATTGATGATAGGTATGAAGGTTCTGATTTTAGTATTTGTCATAACAGCAGTTCATTTCCTTTGCATGAATATGATTGCAAGAATAAATTTGTGATGATTGCTGATAACCCATTACTTGAGAGGGGTGTTGATATGACATATGACAATCCACCTTTTGAGTTGGATGATAGAGTTGTTTCCGGTTGTAGTATTGCATTTGGGAAAAATAATTAGGTGTGGGATCTGGGAGAAGATTCAGAACTTGAGTCAGAGCGTGGCACTCAGCTTGGTTTTGATTTAGGTTTACTTTATGGGGAGTTTGGTTATCCTACTGGGAGACTGCCGGATGTGAAATGTGTAAATGAGGATGATGGATGTGTGGAGTTCCCTAACGTTGACACTCAAGATTTGGGTGTTAATAATGAATTATGTGATGGGGACTCAAGCCACAACAAGTTTGATTTTGCAAATCAGACCTTGGAAAATGAATCAGAAAATTCACTTATTGGCGATGAGTCCCAAGATAGCTCTTTGGAGGAACATGCATCTACTTTGGAGGAAGCAGTGAGTAGTGATTATGTCCAATCAACAGCCTCTATTATATCATTGGAGCCATTCCATGAGGTACATAACTGCAGTACCTTTGTTGAGGAAGTGTGCAGAGGTGATGGCACGCATGATGCTACTAATCATTTAGTGAGCAATGACAATTCAGCCTCATACCATAGTGCAGATTACAAATCGGAAGTTTTGTGTGGAGATAATTCATCACAGGGGTATCATCATTTAGCTGGGCAATTGAAGGTTAATGATAATATGATTGCTATAGCTTTGGAACATTTTGATGTTGCTAGACAGATGTTGGCAACCTATGGTTGGAGTACTCTTGAGATGGATGAGCACGATGATAGTGGACTTTCCCTTACAGAGTTTTATACATTTAGAGAAGTGATTGGGATAATGAAAAATAATTACCTACAGCTGTTATCAGATAGAGATCATCTTCTCAGGCTTGATGGTATTTATCATGATGCTCTAAGGGGAAAGGAAGAGGAGGTTGATGAGCTCACCTATGAGCTTGAGGTCACCGCGGACTCTTTGAAGAATGCTCAAACAGCCCTTTAAGAGTCTAAGACGCGGATAGATGAGCTTACCGTGGAGTTGAGCTTGGCACAGTCTTCACCATCTACAGATACAGTTTAGGTTTCTATGGCAATAGTGGGTGAGGAGCATATATCCACGGATTATGGTTGTGAGTAGGTTGAGGATGTGGTTACATCCATTGCAGATACAGGTGCAGTTGATACAGATGGGATGGATGCTTTAGTTGAGAGTATCAGGGAACCAAATGTTGCATCAAGGGTCTCTGAGGTTAGTCCCATGACAGGTGATGCAGAGCAGTTGATTGATAGCTCTTGTGGTGTAATAGTGAATTTTCTAGAGAGTTGTGTGACAGATCACCACACTACTTTATCATTTTCGCAGGAGATATGCAGGGCATCATTCAGTGGGGAGATTGGCTCTCATGATGATTTGTTTCCCTCTCCTGGAAGCAAATCTGAGATTACATCCCATACTGCTAATTTTGATCAATAGCTTATTGAGCCACAAGGATGGAGAGATCAGTTGAAGGTTACTAAGGATAAGGTTGTTCAAACCTTAACTCACATTGACAGTACCCACAAGTTTGTGGAGGATCTCTTTTGGACAACACAATTGGAGGAAGGGCAGATAGGGGTAGTAGTGGGCATTTCTATATCTAATTTGCAAACTATCTAGCATGCCATGGAGTGGATTAAATCAAAATACCTCCAGTTGCTTTCAGATCGGGACTTTGCTATTGGGTATGCAGAGAGGACTTGCAGGTTATCTACCCAATTAGCCATTCAGGATCAAAGACATGAGCCATCATCTAATTCGAGTGATTCGAGTGATGAGGAGTGTGTTCCCCATGACTATGACGGTCAACCATTGACACAGGCAGGTGCTTTTTACTTTGACTGCATAGTGAGGAGTGCTCATCATTTCTCCTTTAGTCCACACACGGATGACCTGATGATGCGTAAGTGTGGATTGGCTCAGAATTTATACCATCCATTGTGGGATGAAGGGTTTCCATCTACAGAAGATGGAACTAAGGATTGCAGGTGGCTGACTCTGATACATTTAGAGGATTACTTGCAGGGCCAGAGATCAGATTACCATCATGGTGATATGTACCTAACAAAGTTTGCAACTTCTTGGTCTCTAAAATTTCCATTGGAGACATGGCTTCAAAGAGGTTGTAGTGTTAGTGGGCCTGATTGTCTGTTTAGTTTTTATAGTGGTGATGGAGGAGAGTTTTATCATTCCCTTGATTTGAGAGGAGCAGTTTCATATCTTCCAGCACCTATGTTGGATAGTCAGCACATCCATAGGAGTTTAGCAGAGGATGGGAGGGGATGTTGTGGTTCAGACAGTTCGAGATTTAATTACCCCTTCATGATTGATGGATGTGAGGTTTTGATGTGTTGGGATCTAGGTGGTGACAGGTTTGGCATGACAGTCTAGTTGGATTCAGAGTTCTTGCTTCACCACTTTTTGCATGGTGAAGGATTTATTAAAATAACGTAGCATCGGCGTGGTGGTTCTATGCTGAGAATATCTTGGGACCCTAGGATCATTTTTGGTTTCAGTTTGGTTCAGGGTGTTGTTTGGAGGCTGTATTGGCATTGCTTGAGGACAAACAATCTTTGGGAAGGGTGGACTGTAATGTCCCTATTTTCGAGTTCTCTTGCAGTTCAGTCAGAGTTGACTTTCTGGGTTCATGACAGCATAATTAGAGGAGTATTTCGATGTCACCAAGGTGTTCGGGTGATCCAGTGGAGCTGGTTGACTTTTCGAAGAGATTTCGGACAACTTGTCCATACTATTTATAGTAAGTGCTTGCATGTCGGCAATCTTTCAGGGTTTTTCTGGGTTTGTTCTCTTTGGTCCTCAGGGAACACTACTATTTTTAGTAAGTGTCAGTTTGGCGTTGTTTTGATGACTTGGCAGTCAGCTGTTGGCTCTCCTAGTCGTTGCATTGAACTAAGGGTTATCAGATGGTTTGTGGATCCAGTTGGCACCCTCCGAGTTGGTTAGTTTGCTTATGGCCGTTACTATTTTTAGTAAGTTTGGGATTGGCACCGGAACGGGATTTTGAGAGTGGAGTTGGATTCGTCTTGTCAAGACCTTTCCAACGAGATATAGATCATTGGTTTCCGACATCATCTTGGCCTCCGTTTTAAAGTTCGTAAATTAAACATTATTATTTAATATTGGACCTTGGTGCCTAGGCTCGACAACTTAATGTTGTTTTAAAAGAGGGGACTTTAAGGGTGATGTTGAGAAAAGAATTAAAGACAATTATAATATTTTAAAATGTATTTTCCCTCTCATGTTTTATCCCATATGCAAGAGGATTTTAGAGACTCCCAGATGAAAAAGTATAAAAGGAGGAAAAGGCTCTTCATTTGATATGCTTGGATATTGATTTTTCTCTCTTGTTGAGATATTCCCGTGAGGGTTTTTGGAGCTTGGCTCTCTGGTTTGGTATTGTCTTGCTGGGACGAAAACCTCTACAAGATAAGATTTGATCTTTGGCTTTGTGGACGAAAACCCACTTGGTCAATTTCTTGGAGGCTTCATCCAGAGATCTCATTTGTGCATTCACCAGAGGTAGTTTGATGAGGGTTTGAGAAGAATACATTCATTTTTCATGAAGAATTCATGAGTAGCTGCAAAGGACCAAGTTACCAGCAATTTTATGATATTTATGCATTGTTTTGGAGCTGCCATTCATTGTTACAATAGGCCGTACCATCATTTTTGCAGGTTGTACTGTGTATGAGGTCGTACCATTTCCCAAGTGAAGATTTGATGCTTGTTTGGGTTCGAATGGAGTTAGAAGGTGGTCGCCATTAGTGGGAATACCTTGCTGATATATCACAGATGTATTTGAAGGAGATTTCAGTTGGATGTTTGCTGATTTATGTTGCTACATAGGCCGTACTAGTTGAGATAGTTCGTGGGTTTTCTGGTAATTGAAAGATGTGCTTCTTGGGACATTTCTACTCACCAAAGGAGGCGACTTGGGCAAGGTTTTGAGTTTCTCTTCATTGCAAAAGCTAACTGCTGCATTCCCGGAAGTTGTGAGTGAATTCCTATGTCTTGTATGGCTGGCCCTCCGTCAGCATTTGTATGAAGTTGTGAAACTCCATCTGGGTATGTTATGATAATTCATATTTTGGCTTCCTTCAATCTGGGTCTTTATTAGTTTGTTGATATCTATTATAGATTTTCTGGGTTTATATGCTCTTTATTTCATTTGTTCAATGCAAATATCAAACATGCAATATATTCAATGAAACCCTAAACTCTGAACAATCAGAAAAACAAAAAAATTGGCATCAAAATATATATAGAATAGGGGTGTACATTAAAAAGCTCATATGCCACTTCTCCAACTCTTCTCAGAATCCTCTAGGGACCATAGAATCTTGGCTTCAACTTCTCCGCACCACTCTTCTTCAATGTTGATTGTTTGTATGGCTGAAGGCGCAAAAAGACCAAATCACCAACCTCAAAAGTCCTCTCAATCCTGTGTTTGTCTGCATACATCTTCTATTGATTCTGAGCCTACTGAATATTATCCTTCAGTGCCTTAAGGATGTCTTGACTGTCCTACATCAAATCCTTCGCTCTAGGAGCTCTGCAATTCTCCAAGGCCAAGTCCAAAAGTGATGGGGCAGCATAGCTATACAAAACCTTGAAAGGTGACATGCCAATTGACATGTGATAGGTGGTATTGTAGCAATACTCACCCAAGTGCAACCACTTGATCCAAGTACGTTGTTGTCTTGCAACATAGTTGCGAAGGTATCCCTCCAGCCATTTCTTCACAATCTCCATTTGTTCATCCGTCTGAGGGTGATAGCTCGTGCTTGTGTCCAATTTTGTTCCTTCACTCAGAACAATTCCTGCCAAAATATGTTGAGGAACCTGTTGTCCCTATCACTGACAATGGTCTGCGGCAGTCCATGCAACTTGAACACTTCTCTGAAGAACAACTCTGTTGATAACTGAGAGGGGGGGTGAATCAGTTATCCTAATTGTTTCTGCTTTCTGAACTTTATTAATAATTAATGCATCATTAATTCAATAAGCAAACATAACCATAAATGGAAATACACATGACACAATATTTTTGACATGGAAACCCTGTTAAGGGAGAAAACCACGGGGTGATTAACCCAAGGATTATTCTCTATTAGAAGAATAAGGAAAAACAAAATGGCACTTGCCAATTAGGGCTCAATGCCCGAGCACACTGCTCACAAGAGGCACACTGCCTACAAAG
Source organism: Cunninghamia lanceolata (assembly GCA_027924645.1). NCBI lineage: Eukaryota > Viridiplantae > Streptophyta > Pinopsida > Cupressales > Cupressaceae > Cunninghamia > Cunninghamia lanceolata. Next base: position 1,059,625 of record BSBN01000165.1, on the reverse strand, counting down.
AGACACACTGTCTACAGTTTGTAAAGAATGTAATACAATACTTGAACTGATAAGGAGCATCAACACATGCTGGAGTTCAGTTCTGGTTAGGCTCTGTATACTGATCTGCTGCACTTCATCTCTCTTCTTTTATACTGCTCTTCTTTCACATACTGGATCTTTTCTCTGCTTTTATTCGGCTCTACTGCTTTTCTTCGCACATCATACACAATAACTTCACTTCTCACAACTAAATCCATCTTGTATATATATCCGCACAAGTGATTTCATCACCTTTCTAGTCAGCACCCGGAATAGTCAATCTTTTCACAAACTCTGATTTGTCGGCTGAATCCTTGCACATCAAGTAATGCGGATCAAACATATACTTGTAGAAATCATTAATCATGTCGGCTAAACATAATTCATGCCTTGATAATCTTTATTAACATCAGTAACACATCCGGAATAATGTCTGATGTTCTGTCAGTCAGTTCTTCTTCTGTCATATTGCCAATCAGGAACCCAATACTCAAGTATTCATATCTTTTTCCTCATCTGTCACCAGAGGCTAAAACCTTGCAATCTATTAGTCAAGATACTCCTCTTGACTTCTCCATATCCACACTTCACCAAGATGCTTCCCCTGAGAGATTCGGACCTGTCTGTCAGACCTCACCGACTGCTCTGTTCCTGCTTACCGGACCTCAACACTTTGCAATCTGTCTTCTGGTAAAGACTTATTATGTCCTGCGGATGTGTGGGCTAACCTTTGTTGCCATCAATGACAACATTCATGAATCCATATAGTGTCTCTTGCCAACAATCTCCCCCTTTGGCATTGATGGCAACACTTAGTGAAAAATGACTAAGTGTTTACACTATGCTCCCCCTTGGCTGATGCTCTGTTTTTATATACATTTTCCGAAACTCCCCCTTAGTTGGATTCCTCATTTTTCACTGCTCCTCACTCCTCCTTTGACATCAATGGCAAAGGGTAGGGTCCACACACCAAAATATCCAAAAATAGTCTATACATATTCGCATAGGTATATATACAAGTTGTACTTACATATACTGAAGTATATCTGCAAAAGTATTTTTCAACTGTACAACTTCTGTCGCCCAACTCTGCTTCATCCTATCCAAAATTGATATATGATTGCTCAATAGAAATGCAAACTTATTTGCCCTTTTTAGATCTGTTGGATCATTTGTCTGGGCTGTGATTTTGGATTCTTTTATGGCCTCATGCATGGCCTCTAATTTAGGGACAATTAACCCTCTGAGCTCACTCAATCTACTGATTCTGTTTTTCTTCTCTTTTTCAAGCTTCTTAATCTCATTCAAGACTACAACTGTTTGACATTCTTGATTTATTATGGAAGCAGTAAGTGGATCAAAATTTTGAGAAAGATTTGTCAGTTTATCCTCCTGTTCTTTCATTTTCTTCTCAATCTCCACTGTTGTTTTGGACCATGATAAACAAAATTTGTACATTTCTCCGCCATCTTTAAGAGCATTTTCTAAGCTTTTTATCCTAATATTCATATTTCTCCTATCATTACTTATCAACCCTTGTACTTCTGATAACCTTTTTGCAAGAAATTCCTTCTGGACCTTATCTTCTGCTGACTTCTCTAGTGAATCAAAATGTGTGCTAACACTATTGACTAGAGTTTTGAGATTACCGGAAGAGGAGGCTATGGGATCCTTCTGAAACGATGGCATAATCTTCTCTAGCACTCCAGAAGCAGCTTCTATCAAGTCACAGTCTTCCATGTGAGACTTTAGGAGTTTTTCTTTAGCCTTGGCATTAGCAAATGATGCTATCTTCATTGTCTGTACCGGAGAAAGTGAATCAAAGTTGAATGGTCCTTGTAGAAGCTCCGGTTCATCAATCTCCATTATTTCTTTGTTCAGGAATTCTTGGACAGTTTTTGCAGTGTCTCTTGCCGGAGACAGATGTTTCTTCTCTTTTGCATTCTTGGGGCTGTCTCTTGGAGCTTTCTCTCCTTCTACATTCTTACCACTAGCAGCTGTGGTCTTCTCTGTTGAGGTCTTCTCTCCCTCTGCAACCTTGGTACTGACATCTTCTTTTTCCTTTACCTCTGCTTCTTTCTCCTGTGTACTTACTTCTCCTTTAGATCCGGAGACTGTAGGGGAAGCCGGAGGAGAGATATTTGATTGTTCATGAGCCACTTCTTCCGGAGTAGAAGATTCCAAGTCCTTATCCTTTTCTGCACCAGTGTCCACGACTTGCTCAGTGGATTATTTTTCAACACTTGTGGTCAAGGGGTCAGTACCCAAGTCCTCTATAATTGGAATGTTGAATTTCTTAAAAGCATTCCGGAGGATCTCTTCGATCTCTCTTGCCACTTTGTCAGTTTCACCAAGCATTAGCTGATTCATCCTGGCTTTGCTCCGGAACTCATCCTTGCAATCTTTGAATACCATATTCATTGTCTTGGGATCGATTGAAGGAAATAGCTGAATTGCTATCTATTCCCGGACCTCGAGATCTTTTGCTCGAGCATTATTCTTCCTCATTTCAAGCCTTTCTTCTAAGCTTTTGGGAATTAGAGAGATAATTTCAATAAAAGCTTTGTTGTAAGTGTTCAAAAACTGAACTGTGGCTTCCTCCAGAATCCTTTTATCTGCTTCATTATAATCATCATAAAATTCTGTTAAGGGTTGCAGGTTCCCATCCACAGTGACTTCTTTCACTACAACATCTAAGGAGAGAGTGGGTTTTTCAGCAAATTCCTCTTCCTTCTCTTCTTCTCCTTTACCGGTAGAGTGTTCACTGGATGATTTCTTTTGTTTCTTCATTTTCCTAATTTCTTCATCAGATTCAGTCTCCTCTTCATCCCTTTGACTGACATAAGCTCTTGCATCTTTTGTCTTTGTTCTCTTCTATCCTTTGCCGGATGATTGTGCTTCTAGCTTAGATGCCCTTGAGCTTTTGGCAGTGGCAGGTGCAGATCTCTTTGAAGATCTGGTCCGGGTGGAGGTTTCTACTGGAACACTTTCCTCACTTTTCTTTTCTGCCTTCTTCTCTTCCTCAGCCTTTTCCCTCTTCTTCCTGTGAGTATCAAGTGTCTCCATTGAGATGCCAAAGCCTTTGGCCACATCTTCTACTTCTTTTCTCACTTTCCTCCTGATCTCTGGCTACCTTAGCTCTGTATGAATTTTTATACTTAGTTCATCAAAAGTTCCAAATCTTTCTGCTTTAGAGTCCTTTGGCTGTCTGAGCATGTGTTGAACATGCAGCTCAACAATTTGTTCATCTACTTCATACCCCATAGGCATGATCCAGACTGTCCTTGGCTCTACTACCTCCATTAGGCATTAATCAGTGTCTACTATGAAGCACACTGTATCCTTGTATTTCTCAACCACTGATTTAGGGATTCTTTCTCTGATTTGCATTATATTTTGAAATTGCTTGGAGTAACCCCACAGAGCTGTATTCCTTGCCTTAGCATCCCCAAGTTCATGCAAGTAATCTTTGATTTGAATTGCTACCGGTTTGTCATTTTGCCATGCCCATCCATTTGATCCGGGCAGCTCATTCATGAAGTAGAAAAATAAACATAGTATCAGTCCACCATATTTAAAGGAGTTCTTCTTATCCTTTTTAATCTTCTGCATGTTTTCTATTAATTGGCTCAAGAGAAGTTCACAGAGATCATAATTTGCATTCTTTCTTAACATCTCATAGGCAGTATATACTGCAGTTCCGGATACTGAATTCTCCCTACTGGAGTGATATATCTTATATCCTATTATCATAGATGCAAACTTGATATCCAGGTCAGTAATATCTTCAATGGTCATTGCCCTCTTATCAAATTTTGATCTGGTGGCCTCAGTTACAATGTTGTTTTTGACAAATTTGAGGACAGGTATTCCTCTGGAGGAGTGCAAACCAGTTACTGCCCTAATTGCCTCCTTGGTGATTTTGTAAGGTCTGTTCAGCCATAGAAAGTTGTCATGCACCCTACTCAATACATACCGGACCCATTCATCTTCTTCAAAGTAGGGGAAATGAATGAACTGATCAAAATGTTTTTCCTGGATGCCCTTATATTGAGGTTTGATCTCAAAAGAATCATCTATTAATTGCTTGTGGTATATGTCTCTTAGTTTGAATTCCCCAAACTCTTCAATGTTTGCATGTATATAAACCCTAATATCTTCCGTGTGCAAAACACCATGCGGAACACTAGAGAAGGCTCCTAGGGGATCTCCCTCCAAGGTTTTGTAAGGATGCTTCTTAAACATGGGGCGAGGTCTATCAGAAATCTTTACTATATTCGGAGTAGCCATCATCAAAGAATCTTACTAAGAGATATTAAGAACGAGGAGTACCTTTTATGCTGTTTAGGGCACACACGATGAAATCCGAATTGAGCTGTATGAAGAATCATCTTGATCTTTGAAAAAGTAGTTGCAGAGCTCCTTTTCATTTCTTCTTGAATGCAGAATGAACAAGTGATTAATGAGAAAACCCTTATAATGCTCCGCAAACCCTAATGTTAGGTTGCAATAAATGCTTGACCTAAGTTATTTCGGTTGCTCCGTTTTCCCGGACCAGTCTTGTGAAAACACCTGTTTCACCGGAAGACTCTTCAAATCTTTTTGCGGATCTCTCAAATTTTTACTAGACCTTCTTTAGATGTTTCTCTAGAAACCCTTTGATCCACAGCTTCTCATGTGCCAATTTCAGGCACCAATTAACTGGCTGGGGGAACAAGGTTTTCTTTGTGTCTCCCCGTGAGCCAGAACTCACTTTTCAATTTTCGGAAGGAATATCAGCACCAGAGTCTAGTGCGGATCCAACCTCTACATTCTTTGTACTTTTCTTCACCCAAATCTTGTCCATCTCACTCTTAACTTCATCCGCATTCACTCTTTGTTTACCCTTATCTTGATTCTGATTATGATATACCAGACCTCTTTTGTCCTGATTCTTGCTTCTACAGAATTTTGCAATATGACCGGATCTATTGCAGATTTGGCAAACAACATTTCTTTGCATATTTGATTGATATCCTCTTGATCTGCATTGATTAGCCATATGACCTATTCTATTGCATGTAAAGCATCTACCATTGAATGATTTGTTCATTTGCATATTTCTGCATTCATGAGATTTGTGACCATGCCTTTTGCAGTTAAAACATTGTTCGGAGAAGGATGAATTAGTCTGATTCATTCTCTTTCTGCACTGATTAGCTTTATGACCAAAGGTATTGCAGTTGTGGCAATATCCATTGAAGGAAGGATATTTTTGAGCATTAGGCTGCCTTACCGGAGGTCTTCTAAATCTGTTCCTTAGATTTTCTGATCCAAAATTCTTCTGACCGGATCCGGAGCTTTCTCCTTTCTCATATCCCAAACCATACTTGTCATCTGCCCTCTTTTGACTTCCAAGAAGAACTTCAAGTTGAGCAGAACTTATCTTGAATTTCTCTTTATATTCATTTGTTGTTTGAAGATCCCTTTTGAGAGAGACAATTTGATCCTCAAGTTTTTCTTCATTATCTTTAGCATCTTCAAGATCAGATTCAAGATGTTTGATAATTCTATCCATCTTGTGGCAATCTTCTGATTTCTCTTTGCAAGATTGTTTTAGATTATCTTCAGTTTTTCTTTTCTCTTCAACTTCTTGGGTAAACTTCATAACTCCTGATTCCATTTCATGTCTCACCATAATGATTTCTTTTGATAACTTTTCACACAACTCGGTTTTCTCCTTTAGTTCTTCATTTGCATCGTTTGCTTCACCTTGTCTTGCCAATTGCTGAAGCAACTCCTTTCTCTTTTTCATAGAGAGACTTAATTTGTCTTTTAGTTCTCTCATGAACTCATCAGCCTGTTTGAGTCTTTCCTTTAATTCATTGACTTCAGAGTTTGACTGTTCAAGATCATCAAGGGCAGTCTTGAGTTGCTCTCTTAAACCATATGCATCCATTTGGATTCCCAGATCTTCCTCAAGCTGTTAGACTCTGTTAGGAGGAACTTGGCTCTGATACCAATTGTTAATAACTGAGAGGGGGGGAGGTGAATCAGTTATCCTAATTGTTTCTGCTTTCTGAACTTTATTAATAATTAATGCAACATTAATTCAATAAGCAAACATAAGCATAAATGGAAATACACATGACACAATATCTTTGACGTGGAAACCCTGTTAAGGGAGAAAACCACGAGGTGATTAACCCAAGGATTATTCTCTGTTAGAAGAATAAGGAAAAACAAAATGGCACTTGCCAATTAGGGCTCATTGCCCGAGCACATTGCTCACAAGAGGCACACCGCCTATAAAGAGACACATTGTCTACAGTTTGTAAAGAATGTAATACAATACTTGAACTGATAAGGAGCATCAACACATGCTAGAGTTCAGTTTTGGTTAGGCTCTGTATACTGATCTGCTGCACTTCATCTCTCTTCTTTTATACTGCTCTTCTTTCACATACCGGATCTTTTCTATGCTTTTATTCGGCTCTACTGCTTTTCTTCGCACATCATACACAATAACTTCACTTCTCACAACTAAATTCATCTTGTATATATATCCGCACAAGTGATTTCATCACCTTTCTAGTCGGCACCCGGAATAGTCAATCTTTTCACAAACTCTGATCTGTCGGCTGAATCCTTGCACATCAAGTAATGCGGATCAAGCATATACTTGTAGAAATCATTAATCATGTCGGCCAAACATAATTCATGCCTTGATAATCTTTACCAACATCAGTAACACATCCGAAATAATGTCTGATGTTCTGTCAGTCAGTTCTTCCTCTGTCATACTGCCAATCAGGAACCCAATACTCAAGTATTCATATCTTTTTCCTCATCTGTCACCGGAGGCTAAAACCTTGGAATCTATTAGTCAAGATACTCCTCTTGACTTCCCCAAATCTGCACTTCACCAAGATGCTTCCCTTGAGAGATTCGGACCTGTCTGTCGGACCTCGCTGACTGCTCTGTTCCTGCTTAACGGACCTTAACACTTTGCAATCTGTCTTCTAGTAAAGACTTATTATGTCCTGCGGATGTGTGGGATAACGTTTGTTGCCATCAATGACAACATTCATGAATCCATATATTGTCTCTTGCCAACAAACTCTGCAACCTGAAGTGTTGAATACTCTGATGGGATTGCAAAGAAATGTGCATACTTAGTCAATCTGTCAACTACTACAAATATGCAATCCTTGCCTTGGACCTTTAGAAGGCTTGTGATGAAATCCATTGAGATACTTTCCCACTTTTGCTTCGGAATATAGGCAATGGCTGAAGCAATCCTGCGGGTGAAGTATGTTCCAATTTGTTTTGCTGACAATCCAAACATTCTCTGACATGTTGCAAAACATCATCTTTGAGACCCTTCCATGAGAACCTCTCTCACACTTTCCTGTAGGTTTTGAAGAAACCTGGATGTCCTGCAAGTGGATTGTCCTGAGTAGCTCTCAAAATCTTCTCCTTCAATTTTGACTCAGGAACCAAGTAGATCCTATCTTTGTAGTAGATCACATCATCAATCACCTTGTACTTGGCATCTTGAATCTTACCATCCATGATCTCACAAGCAAAAGTATTCTTGGAATACTCAACCAAGAGATGAGATTTCCAATCCCTGAAATCTCTGATAATGAACAAAGAGTAGGCCTCCTGGATAGAGCATCGGCAACAACATTATTCTTCCCCTTCACATACTCAATATCAAAATCATATGCCTGAATCTTGCTCACCCATTTCTATTGCCTCTCATTCAAATCTGTCTGCGACAAAAAATGCCTTAGACTATTGTGATCAGTCTTGACCACAAATTTGTTACCCACCAAATATTGTCTGAACTTTGCCAATGCATGCATGATGGCGAGCATCTCCTTATCATAGGTGGAATAGAGTCTTTCTGCATCCCTCAACTTCCTGCTCTCAAAAGCAATAGGATGCCTATTCTGTATCAACACCACACCAATAACTGTTCTTGATGTGTCGCACTCCAACACAAAAGGTTGTGTGAAATCCGGCAATGCCAACACTGGACATGATTCATCACCTCCTTGAGTTTGTCAAAAGCAATCTGAGCCTTATTTGACCAACTGAATGCCCCTTTCTTGGTGAGATTTGTGAGAGGTGCTGCTAACTATGAAAACCCTTTTACAAACCTCTTGTAGTAGCAACATAGCCCATGAAATCCTCTCAAGTCTGAAATGTTCCGCGGAGGTGGCCAATCTAGAATTGCCTGTATCTTCTCTTGATGAACTCTGACTCCATCAGCTCCAATCACATGCCCTAGATAGAGAATCTCCGTCATACCAAACTCACACTTAGATACCTTTTCAAACAATGACTGAGCCTCCATGATACTCAGTACTTCACCAATGTGTTGCAAATGTTCTTCCCAAATCTTACTGTCTATCAAAATGTCATCAAAGAACACCAACACAAACTTATGCAACTGCACACAAAAGATGTGATTCATGCATGACTGAAAAGTAGCATGTGCGTTTGTTAGACCAAATGGCATAACTAGAAACTCAAAGTGTCCATAGTGGCATCTGAAAGTTGTCTTATGAATATCCTCTTCACAGACACGTATCTAATGATACCCTGAACGAAGATCAATCTTAGAGAAATACACTGCTCCGTGTAATTCATCAAGCAACTCATTGATCCTGGGAATGGGATATCGATTCTTGATTGTCTTCTTATTCATAGCTCTGTAATCAATGCACATCCTCATTATGCCATCCTTCTTTACCAACACAATTGAAGATGCAAATGGACTAGAACTAGGACGAATGAAACTCATCTCGAACAATTCCTTGATTGTCTTTTCAATCTCCTCCTTGAAATGTCGCAGATGATGATAATGTGTAGTGATGACGGGCTTGGAGCCCTCCAACTCAATGACATGCTCAGATCAATGATCTGGTGGTCTACCAGGAGGAATCTCTCCAAACACCATACTATGCTTGTCAAGCACTGATTGTATGTCCACATGATACTCCTGTTCTTTTGAAGAAGATTTAGATGATACAAAGCATTGCACTGCCCATGCAACATCATCATGTCTGAACAATGTTTCCATTCTCCTTGCTATCACAATTCTAGGGCATCCATTCGAGAGTGCTCTCAGAACAATCTTATTCCCATCATGAATGAATTCAAGTTCCATCTTATTAAAATCCTGTATGTATCTGCCAAGTGACTGCAACCACTGAACTCCTAACACAACATCAATCTCTCCCAATCCCAACACATAGAAATCATCAGTCAATGTGTAGTCTCCCATTTGAATGTTAAGCTATGGTACCATCCTGGTGCAATCCATGGTGAATCCATCTGCAACAGTTACACTGAATCCTGAAAAATCCTTAGCTTTTAGTCCTCTTTTCACAACTAAGCCCTCATCAATGAAGTTATGAGTGGCTCCATTGTCAACCAGACAAGTGACTTTGTCCGTTGATGACTCCTTTCAATCGGAAAACATGATATCTTGGCACTCTTGAAATTGTTGCAATGGTTACATGTCTTTTATTTTCAACATTCGGCTCAAGCTCCAATTGTAACTGTGGTTCCTCATGATCAACAACATCATCCAAGTTATTATCTTCTACAATCTCACTCTCTTCATCAGAGATGACTTCAATGAGATGAACCTTGCCTTTTCCTAGGCATCAATGTCCTAGTTCCCATGGCTCCTTGCAAGAAAAGCAAAGCTTCTTCCTCCTCAGTTCATTCTTTGTGTCTTTATCCATCTTAGGAAGTAGATACTTCTGTTGATTGAATCCCTTATGATTTGAACTAGAGCCTTTGAAAAATTTCTTGTGGATGAAATGATGCAGGTGTGGTATCAAGATCAAGTGCCAATTCAATAGCATCATCAAGTGTGCTAGGCTTGTGAGCCTTCACCAATCCCTTCAACTTATCATTCAATCCTTCCACAAACAACATTACTGTCCTCTTTTCTGTCATATCCGGAACCATTACTGCAATCCTCTGAAACTCATTGATGTAGGAATCCACTTTACCCATTTGTTTCAACTGTGCCAAATCTCTGTAATACACTTCCACATCCTTTCTATCAAATACAGTGATAAGCTTTTGTGTGAACTCATCATAGGAAGTGATCATTGCATGTCTTTGTGAAACAAGTCGATGATGCCACCAATCACATGCTATCCCTTCAAGGTGCATTGTAGCCAACTATATAGCCTTTTGCTCATCCATGGGTTTGAGTGTGAGGAATGTATCAAGTTTGTGTACCCAAGCTCTTGCACTCATCTTTCCACTTCCATCAAAATTAGGTATGGGTATCTTGTTTAGTGCATCTTGATATTCCTTGTTTTGTTTTGTTGGCCTTTTAGGTCTTTGTCCTCCCTTTGTTCTTTTCCTCTCCTTCCTTTCACTCATGAATTGATTGAGGCTAATTCTTCTTCTGACATTTTCAGGTAGGGCATCATATTCATCACATACGACAAACAATTCTTCTGCAAAAATTAGTTCCTCTTCCTCTTCGCTAGGCAAAAACTTAGGCTGGAAGGGCCTATCCAATGTAGACACATGTATCCTTCCTCCACGCAGTGTACCAACCATGCTACCTTCTCTTGCTAGTGTTTCATTCACTTTCATGTTATTCATATTTTTAGTCATCATTTGCAACAGTCCATTTTGTGTAGCCATTAGTTGTTCCAAATTCCTGTTTGTTCTTTGTTGTTCCAGCAGAAATGGATTTTCGTTATCTCTTGGTGGGCTTCCCATTCTTTTGTTTCTATCCATCCCAGCAAAAGGATAGATCTCTTCTTCCTATCCACTTCTTCTTCTGTATGTATGATCAAATGGAGTCAGTGTATGCATAACAATTACTTTCTGACTAGGTCAATCTTTTCGCTCATAACACTCGGATAAGAGTAGAGTTAAATCACAACCCAATGGAGGTGGATATAACCGCTAAACTTATGCACAAAATGCTACCGGAAGAAGATGACTTTCGTCAATTCCAATTATACCCTGCAGGCTAGCAGGATCTCTCGCTCTGATACTATTGTAATGTGCCGTTCTTGTTGTGCTATGATAACTTTATGTGCTTTTCAATTACACAATGAAAATGGACTAATCTATTACAAAATCTAAATGTCTCCGACACAAAATCTACAAACTAGCAAATGTGCAATCTATAGCAAAGTCAATATTGCAGCCTTCTACTTGCAATATATCATGAAATTCAAATTACATTGAAAGCAAGTGATATCTAGACCTCACTGTTTTCACATCAGATCTCTCAGATTTACAAATTACATCAGATATCTATGACAGTCAATTACAGCTTTCCAGCGGAGTCCAAATTAGAGGCACTTATTCAAACACAAGATGCTATTACAAATTCAATGTCTATTACATACCAAGAATGATGATAGAATTGCAAGACAGACACTGGCGATGATACAAATCATCCTTCTTGATCAGTTGCAGTCCCACAATGGTGTTCGCCTCCAAGGAATATGCAATCGTGCCAATGCTTCTCCTCTTAACAATCAATGATCAAAACATCCACTCACAGCGCACAAGGGACAAGATGATATTCGTAGATCTGGGTTTGACACGGTGTGATTGACGACTCCTCAATGCAACTTTGCCACCTTCTTGCCAACTCCACGGTATGTTGTTCAGCATCAAGGAATGTTGATTGACAGCGAATAGTCTTCAAGTTTAAATGATACTCCTCCAAGATCGACGCTGCTCAAGGACTATGTCTGATGTATGCGATGATGTCCAGGATGGTGCTTGGTGTGGCTCGTCCACAGATTTAGTTAAGTCTGCCACCTTCGCTAGTAGTCTATGCTTCAACAAACAATCAAAGGCTTCAACGAATACCTTCGATGAATATGCAAATCGGTTCACAGCAACGACTTCTATGAATGTACAATTCTTCAACAACAAGTCTACGATTAGACCTTCAATGTTTCTTCAACAAGATCTGCAATAGAAAATAATCATCAAAAATGCAATATCCTCAATAGAGCTCAATGATGAAATTTGTGTGAAATCGCCCAAGATGATGATAATTGGGTTTTCATCCAATATCCGAGAAAAATATGAATGACATGCAAAATGCTAGCATACCAAAGTTTCATAATAGTCGTGATGATCGAATTTGGAGCACCTCTCCTTTTATAGCCAATTCAAATTAAAGATTTAAATTGCGAATTTTCCCTCCATGATGGCGCTTGATCCAATGATGGGACCTATTTTGAATTTCATGCTCCAATGTTGCAAGTGGGCGCTCAAATAGGTCTTGACCTATTTTTACTTTTTTGTCTTCATTAAATAATATTATTTAATTTTATTTTTCTCCCATGGTGCTAAATTAAATAATAGTAATAAATTATTATTATTTAATTGTTTACAATTGAATAAATTAATGCAAGTGCATTAATTTCATCTATCACTACCAGAATATTCCCTTGAGTTGATGAACTAGCCTACAGGAATGAGGATAGGCTAATTCCACTATCAGTTGGGTGATCACTCCGGAAATGGGGACATTACAATTGTGGACAGAGAATAAAAAATAACTTACTGGTAGAAGTGACCATTAAACAAATCAACACCAAACTGGTGGATATAGAGATTCACTAGAGTAAAGACTAGTTTTACATTCAACACCCAACAGATGGATATAATAAAAATGCTCAACTAAAAATAAATATCCGGCAAAAGGCCTTCCAGATTATTACAAATATAATCCACTTCAAATTAACTAATCCTCTATATACCGCACAAAAACTTATAATATTGTATCAGTTGGAACTCTTCTAGATAATTTCCAGATTTGTTACTAAATATCCACTACAAATGAATTTCATATTAAAATATTTGTTCTCCCTTAGAGTGAACCATCTTGGGATGGTGTGGGTATGGAAAATGATTGTTGAAGGGCAATTTGGGAGTAAGGAGGATTTGATATAATTTCTTATGATTTGATATTTGCCTTGGAGGAGATTTTGTTATAGCCAATGAGATATTATTAGTCTCATGTGAGGGCCTTGAGGGGAGTCCTCTTCTTGAAGGCACTTAAAATAATAATATTTCTCTTTATCCTTGATGGCATTCAGAGAAGAATAAAATAAAGACAAAATTTAAAATCTTTAATTTGGAAATTTTGGTTCCTAAGGCTTCTCATGTTGGGTTGGCCAGGATTGAAGGATAAACAAATAAAAGAAAACATCTTTAGGTTGGCCAAGTTGAATTAGGTCGGCTGGAGTCTATTTGGGGCCAAGAATGCATAAGGGGTCGGCCTTGTGAGGAAAAAGATGATAAAATAATAGTATTTTTTCCTTGGTCGGCCAACACTTGAAGGAGAGTGCAAACATGTATAAATATAAGGTTTTTTTGTGGCATTTCAAATCATCATTCATCATTCACATTTCTTTTGGAGTTTATCTCTTGGCTGCAACAAAATTGGGCATAAGGAACCAAGGACGAAAACCTTTGAGTTTCTAGGAGTTGGACGAAAACCTAGCTCATCCTTTGGAGGATTCCGTGACGGGAGTTCAGTTGTGCTTGATTGATTTTGGTGGAGAAGAAGAGCAGAAATCTAAATCAGATTTGAAGATCATTTGAAGACTTCCCTTTGGTGTGGATCATGACTTGATTGACTAGGGTTTATGTAATGTCCCCTTTTGTAAATGCCCTAGTTTTTACCCTAAAATCACAATTCCAAGCAAAGCAAGAAATGAAATAGAGTTAGTGGTATTATTTACCAATTTAAATTGTTGAACAAGATAGATCCTGGTTGAGAACCTGCAATCATGTTAGATAATCATTGAAAGCATAATCCATAAAATAGATCTTTCCTACTAAGGTTAGGAACATTGTCTTAATCATATGATATATCCAATTCATTAATGGAGTCCAACCAAAAAAGGGTTAGGATAAGGGGGTATGATAGGGTGCCTGAAGCGATCCTCTACCCTAGGCCCAAGAGTGGATATGCCATCCCTCTTGGCCTCATGTGGCCCTTGCCATCCATATGAGGGGGTGTACCTAGTGAGGTGTCCTATAGCCGTTCCCCTTCATCTTACCACCCTTATTCTCCTCCCTATGATTGGGACTCCTTAACCCAATAGCCAACCATGGTAGAGGTTTGAGGGGAAACTACAATAGGGTCTTCAGAGTATCCTTCCCTTCTAAGCCCAAGGATGGGACACACCTTGCACCCCTTTGTCCTCATGGGACTATCAGTCTTCAACCATGAGGTGGTGTACTTAGAAGAGGACCATCCAACCCTTCCTTGTATTCCTCATTATTCCTCCTCATGCTTGCTATACAACAATAAATATATCATTATACACAACAATCATGAAAGAGCATACATATCCTTCATATACCACAAGAGTTATTATATTCTAAGATGCAAATATATTAGCCAATGCTGACTTCTGCCCTCATCTGCTGAGTGCAGATAAGCTGATTTGATTGATCAATAATAGTACAATAGAATGATAGAATAATAGAAGGATATGATAATCGAATGATAGAATAATAGAAGAATAGAATGATCGAAAGATAGAATGATAGAATTATAGAGTGATAGAAGAGTAGAAGGATAGAATGAAAGAATGATATAATAATTGAATAATAGAAAGATGGAATAATAGATTAAATAGAATGTGAGGAGGATAGAGTTATAGCATGATAGAATGACTGCAATCAATTATGACATATATATCTCTGCTGATCCATTCCTTTCTGCCTTTTAAATACTCCTTTGCTGATCTGTTCTTTTAACTCAGAAATATATTTCTTTTTCTCTTTGCTGCTGTATGAAGTTCTCTTTCTTGTTGCTTCTATATATGATTTATCCTTCTATTTCACACACACTCTCTACACTTAGATATCTTTCATTGCTTTACCACACCGCTAATAATTGAATGATATTTCTTTTTCTGCTCTCCTTTTCCCACCCCCTTCTCATTCTCCATTTATACCAATATGTGTTCCTTTTAAGACGTGCAACTCCTCCAAAAGGAGGCGGCTGTTCAAAGTAAGTAGGCCTCTTAATTAAATCTGTTTTAACTTAACTCCAAGAGAGATGATTTGTCCCTTTGAGCGCTTAAAGGAGAAGGTGGTGATTCCTCCAAGGGTCGACCAACCAATAAACAAATGCATTTAATGTATTTTAACTATTATTACTTTAGCGACTTTTATACCTTCATACGTTCCTTCCTACAATGCATAATTTATCCATAAGTAGATGTACTTTTGCCATATCTTTATTTAATCATTGCCTTCTTCAACATTTGCTGCCTTAATAACAATTGTTTGACCACTATTATATATTTGGGCGATATGTTTATGAGTCACCCACCTTTAAAAGGATCGGCTAGTATGTAATGTTTTCAACTTTGGTGGGGCATTACAGTTTACCCTAGATTTGGAGCGCTAACCATTGGAGGAGTAGCGATTGCATTTGAGGCGATTTTGGAGGTGTTTTTTCTGATTAGGGTTTGCAGATTTGGAGCAGCAGAAGTGCAAGTCAGATTCGCCCATATTGGAGGAGTTTTCCTTGGTGGTTTTGTTGTCATTGTCTAGGGTTTTAACCCCACTTTGGAGACTGATTTGAGGTGGTTTGTTGGCATCCGGGGCATCATTGATCACATTTTCTGGAGCAGCAGACCTAGCAGACCTGTGCGCCCTGATTTGGAGCAGATTTCCGTGGTGTTGAAGAGTCTAGGGTTTAGGGTTTCATACCCTAATTGGAGCAGCACTCATTGGAGGTCTTTGGCAATCATTTGAAGGTCATTTTGCTTTGTTTTTGGTATGTACAACCATTAGGTTTAGGGCAGATTGTTGCTAGGCATGTTTGTCTTGTTCGCCCATGCTATTTGATGTAATTGAATACTTGGTGAATTCTGATTTCTGTAGCAGCAGACTTCTGATTTGTATTTCAGTCATTTGTGATTGCAATCTGAAGTGGTTTAATTGCATATTTGGTTGGGGATTTCAAATATATTGTTGGCAATCTTGTTGGTGATGATATTGTGATGATTTGGCATGGTTTATGGACTGTTATATATGTTTGTTTAACCCTGATTTGAAGTTCAGAAAATTCAGAAATTAGGGTTTAAGCAGAATTCCAAAAGTTAGAAGTTTGGAAAGCCCATAAATCGAAATTAGTAGAAGATATCCCCATTTGGGATATTACATTGTTACTTTGTCATTTATGACCAATTAGTTTCATGATGCATGCAGTTGCATTTAACACCAAGTACAAATAAAGGTCGGATAACAATTGTTGGAAATGTTTGTAAGTCTTGATTATTTTGGAGGTTACATCTGTTTTCAGAAGACTGTCTTTGTGGGCATGATCTTTACATGGACTTTGTTATATATGGTGACAGGTAGAGTTAAACTGTGGTGGCAAGCCAAGGATTTTATGTCAGTTAGTCATGTCAGATACCATGACATGGGAATAGGTGGGCAAGCTGAATATGAGGTGAGCATTTTGTCTTGTGAAAGTCCATGTTTGCAAAGGTTATTTGTTCACTTTATACTTATAGTAACATTGCTATTTTGCATGAAAATTTTACCTCTGGAATTGAATTAGATGAGGAATACATAGTTCTTTTTTACTGTAGATAGAGAAACAATGTAATCTTAAGCATTTAGACACAAGTGCCTTTGGAGCTGATTTTAGTGGATGTTGAGTTTTACAGAATTGTGATTCAGTTTCAGAGAGGTTTTTAGTGTCCATGATAATGACATTGAAACCCTTCCTATAAACTTTCTGTGTGCATGATTTTCTGTGTGTTAGGTTAAAGTGCTGAAGAGAGAAAGATTTACTGACAAGTTGGAGATCATACTTCCACCAACTGGTAGAGATTCTATCTTTTGGGATTTTTATTGATTTCTTTAATAAATGTAATACTGACAATGGCTTCAATCATAACAGGTCAGAAAATGGAGATTGTTGTGAGCTATGAACCTAGCAAGTTTATTGGGTCGAATTTCTCCCTAGAAGTCATTTCTATTGTAGTTGTTGTTAGTGTGATTTTAGTTGTGCTTCCTGTAATTATTTATCTACAGTTACTTGATAAGCTAGAGCCAGCCAGACAAAATTTTGGCACAGAACCAGCAGAGCCAGCCAGGCAGAATTTTGGCACAGAGCCAGCCAGGCAAAATTTTGGCACAAACCAACAGAGCCAGCCAGGCAGAATTTTGGCACAGAGCCAGCCAGGCAAATAGAACCAGCTCCTGAAATTCTTGCAAATGTGGAAAGAACTCCTCCAAGAACCCAAATGTTGAATTCTGTTAGGAAAGATGGTCGCAAAAGATTTGGTCCATCCTATTCTTGCTAGACAATGTGAAATCTTCCTTGACTATATATAATGCTTTTATATACTACTTCCTTTATAAACGTATATTTTCTTTGGCAAGCATCATTATTTTCTTCTGTGATCTCTTTTTTGTATATTATACTTGGAGTGTGGCTTAGATATGTGACTTTTTGAAATAAATAAAAAATGAGCTCTTAAGTGTTTTTTGTAATGTGGAATAACAGACAGTTAGGAGGAAGGAGAGCAAGTTCAAGGCTAACTTCCTTTTGGATTTTAGCCATGGTTTCCATTGCCCAACAGTCCCCCATTGATATCATTCTTTATTAATTTCTAAATCTCTGCAAAATTACATCCTTTACCATTCTGTTTTGCCCAATACGTGAGAAAATGGGTCATAACACTTATGTTGTCTTATTGTTGGGGGATGTGTTGTTACACGAGTCTTGGAGAAAAGCAACCTTTTCTTTGAAATAAACACCTTTGCTTTCTTAAAAAGAAATTCAAAATAATTACTTGATTATACATAACAAGATGTTGTAAGTTGCTTCGTACATCTGATTTGTGTGTCCAGTCATTCCATTCAAAGGAATAATCAGCTTTTTTACTTTGGAAGATGTCAATGCTCACAAAGTCTTTGTTTCAATTATTGGCACTTCCTTCAAGCATGGGAAGAAAGTGATACATACCACTATATCATTTAGCAAATCCTTCTCAGAATTGTCAACCATTTCTTTCTATAACTTGAGTTTCTGAAATTTTTAGATGTGGGTATTGACTCGAGCCTTTTATTGACAAGTATTTGACGCGTGGCTCTCTTGTTCTCCATTAAGGTGCAATTTTATTGAATATTGGCAAAGGTTTTACCAGATGTACAATCTATCAACTTTCTTACATGTCTTTCAAGGTTGTTTTTCCTAGACCGCCCTTATTTAGCTTATATGTGAATGATGTTGTAATGACTCCTAAAAGATTAAAATCTGCCTCTCTAATATTCTTTCTTCAAGACATCTCATTTCTTCTATAGGCACTTGCCTTAATCACATGTTATTGTTTATCCGACGGTGGATTTGCAGTTTGTCCATGGAATGTTGCATCTTTATCTCTCCTTGACAATATTATTTAGCCTTCTTTGTTGGAGTGTTAAAAATAATAA
This sequence comes from Cunninghamia lanceolata, assembly GCA_027924645.1. NCBI lineage: Eukaryota > Viridiplantae > Streptophyta > Pinopsida > Cupressales > Cupressaceae > Cunninghamia > Cunninghamia lanceolata. The sequence continues at coordinate 1,041,127 of BSBN01000165.1, read as the reverse complement.
TGATGATGCACTCCACAAGAGAACCGCATAGTAGAAGGAAAAGGGTGAAGGAAAATAGATGAGTTTTAAATATGGTGCTTTGGGTACCCATTACTTAATTGATAGTCATCCATTATCTTGATTAGTTCAATTACATTCTATAGACAACCTCCTTATATAGATCCACTTGATATGTTTCCTATGAAGTATAATACATGTGGGATAAATCTACATAAAGGAATATTAACACATCTCAATACACCCCTTACTACGAAATTGGACAATTTACAACACATATTCGATACATTGATAAGAGAATGTCATGACAATCCTACTTCCTGACAAGCTCTTTGAGACAATCATTTTTGAAACTTTGTAAACCTACTTTCCATCAAATGCTTTGTGAATATATCTGCCACTTGGTCTTTTGTCCTAATAGTTAAATAGCAATCTTCAAAATATCCAACTCATGAACCTTGTGGTACTTGATCTCAATGTGTGAAGACAAGATACTTAGCATTGTCACAAAGAGAGTTTTGATTATCACAAAGAATTTTTCCACTATGTCTCCTCAAGGTGTGGTACTTGGTCCTTGTGTGAAGACAAGATTCTTAGCATTGTCACAAAGAGAGTTTTGATTATCGCAAAGAATTTTTCCACTATTTCTCAAGAGAATTCCCAATTCCCTCATAATGCCATGTTGCTCAAGTTTGTGAACACCTTGTTTACATATCATGTGCCACTGTTTGTGCACAACTTCTTGATCTTTTCACTAGACTAGTTCCCTACTTATAGCTTAAAGACCTTGAATGTAGAAAGCACCTCATCTTTCTTAGAAAAGTAAACCCAAGTCACTTGGTAAATTTTAAACCAACATGTGAATTTACGGGTTGTGGCCCCATTAAATCATTGTGCACCAACTCTAGTTTCTTTGATGATGTCCTTGCAATGTTATTATCAAAGGGCACATTGTGATGCCCACATGCACCCTCCACAAACACCCTTGAGTATAGTGACACATGGAACATCATGTGTCATTTTATGTTTCTTTAACAAAAACACTACTCTAATCTAAAACTAATCTACACACACAAGAGTTGGGATTGGTTACAAGATAAAAGACACAAGTTTGAAAATCAAAACATGCAAACACAAACTATAACTAGGAGACTAATTAATAAGTTCAACTCTGTAAGGGTCAAAATAGAAACTTGTGCATCTAGAAAAAAGAAATTGTGTGAGATTGGATTGTTTGGAATGGTGTCAAGAAGGTTCCCAAATTGTTTGGAAGCTCTAGGAGATGTCCTTTGGTCCTTTCTATAAAGGGGTGAGGGTGACCACACTTTAGAGTCAAATGTCCTCTAGGGTGCACGAACAATTCTATGTTAGAATGTCCCTTGACTGGAATTGATGGATCTTGGTGTTTCCCTAGCTTTGGAAATGACACGTCACTTATCCTAGAACTGCATATACAAAAAATTACATCACAAAAAATGTGGTCGAAATTCAATAAATACACTAAAAAATGTATACCCTAAACAAAGAAATTGAGCTATCTAAACTTGACAAAGCTCTAGAAGTAAAAGATAAATTAAGCTAGAAATGATAGAGGAAAGTTTCTAAGAGAGGTTGAAGGTGCCAAGCATAGTCCTTTGACAAATGGGGCATGCTTAGTACAAAAGATGTCCTCTATAGGGTGGGGTTGGTTTTGGTCTCAAAATGGCCTAAAACTTTGTGGTTACAATGGACACCAATGGTGGAAAAAGATAAAACCTAGGATGTAAAGGCTAACCCTAGAAGGTGGAAACAATGGAATAAGGCTAGGAGATAATCAAATAGACAAGGATGAGGACTTGTAGATAAAAGGATGGCAAGGAAGGATGATGGTATAGGAGTATGTAGAAATTAACAAGAAAAGGGGGTTCCTAATGGCTAGGGAGATGGAGAATCACATGGACAACATCTAAGGACAAAAAGAGAGAAAGGAAGCCATAAGAGGGCTAGATCAAGGACAAACAAAGCTCCAAAGCATAGCAAGACTCGAATAGCTCTAAACTCTAGCAAAATCTCCTCAATAGTACTTGCACATGAAATTGTTGTTCATAATGTAAGCACTAGTGGAAAACTAACATGCAAGGATGAGAAAATGAGAGAATTAGGGGGTCTATTTATTGATTCTTAAAAGGAATTATGGAAAGTGCGTACAAGAAATAGGTAGATGGGGTCATTAATGAGTTAGTTATAAAGTTTGGGGGCTAAACTCAACAAAATTGGGTGTACCCCCAAGGGGTGCTAGCAATGGGTGGAATGTTCTCTAGGGGATGTGGGTGGCATTTAATGCTAGAGCCCCCAAATCTCCAAGGAAAGCAAAGGAGTACAAGACAAGACAACAAGAGGTGATTTCATGTCAGTTGGATCATTGAGGAGTGAGATATGAGGGAATCAAGGTAAAAATAAGGGTCCAAACACACAAGAAAAGACACAAATTAAATGTTTGGTGGGAGAGAATAAACATCACATGGAAAGGATAAACAAGGCTTACAAAAGGGTCTAAACACATGAGAAATAGGAAACACAAGTATACATAAGATAAGACAAGATGTGAACAAGGGTAAAAAAATGCAAGCAAAAAGGAATACCTAAAACAAGTGCAAAACATAGTAAAAGAATTTGTAGGATATGTAATTTCTATTATTACAATTTGCCCCCCACTTTAGTAGTGTTGGCAAGAAATGGGAGGGATACCAGTCTGGAGATTTGGTCCTTAGTCAAGTATGTAAGTCTAGTTTATACCTTAGTCAGACAATGAGAGAAACATGAATAAACATTAAGGAAATCTAATATGCGGTATAGCATCATAACACATACACAATGATATCACAATCCTTGTATCTCCATTATATTCATTTCTCATTAATAGGTATATACATTTCCATACCAGCAGGTTTGTCTCTGCCTTATACACAATCTCACATATACTCTTACTCTGTCTCTCTTTCACTCTTACTTTACATTGCTTTGTATGTATCTCATATATATCTAGATAGAGGTGTCTTCCTAAAATACCTCTTTAGGAGTCGGCTCTACCCTCTACATGGCCTTTGCGGTAACTTGCGGTAGCTTCTGCTTGCTACCCTATTCTTTGCCAACACCACTCCCCCTTTAAAAGTATGTCTTGTCCCCAAGACATGTCCTTCAGTTTGTAGGTAGGATGTTTTTGTAGATTACCCTAAGCTGGGCCAGAGTAGTATCCCATTGTTTCTTAGCAGATGTCAAAATTTGGATTTGGCTTTCCAGCTGGATATATGTATCCTCTGCTTCTCCTAAGGTAATCGGTACCTTAACCTTCTGTGTAGTCTGTTTAGCTTCAGTGAATACTCTGGTTAAAGATGCTAGTCTCAAGCTTATTACTTCTTTGAGTTGTTTGATTTGTGATTTTATTTGTTCTCTTTGATCCTCAAATTGCTACAGGCGAGAGTGTAAGGTCTTTACTTGTGCCCTTATGGCTCCATTAGTGTCTTGTACTAGATCATAGGTACTAGCCACTTGTGTTATCTATGTTTCTAATGCCTCTATTTGGTCTTTTATATTCTTAGTACTAATAGGCCATTGTAAACAAAAATGGTAGAGTACCTTGGCCTCCTCCATACCCTACTGAATGCTCTTTATTTGTGCTTCTAGTTTATTGTGTGCTTTAACACATTTGTTGGAAGCATCTGCTAGTCTTTTCTAATTGATTTTCTTTGTTATCTTCTCTTCTGCTTTCTTCTCAAAGTATGTAGAGTGAGATTTAAAGCTTTGCATTAGCTGCTTGAGTTGTTGGGTAGGAGGTAGGGATGTGTCCCTCTGTGCCTCTGGCATCTCTTTTTGTATTATCTCTATCGCCTCCATTAGTATCTCACTTCCTTCTGTGTTGCTGCAAAATTTCTTCCCTCATTGTGGAGTGGAAGATATAACCCAATTGTAATTTCTGTAGGGGTGAGATACCGGATAGATTTACCTATCCCCCTATCACTGGCAGTTGTAGTAGTTGAGTCACCATGGGTTATTATGCTTTTGTTACGCCAGGAAATCTTTGATAGATTGGATAGGTGAGGACGAGGAGGATGCATCATGTGAATTCAGTTGGTTATCTCCTATATCCAGAGCCTCTTCTTGTTGTTGTCCATCCTCCTGCTTAGTATTGGTGTTATGCGGAGGAGATGTGCTTTGTTCTGTATTCTACAGAGGATTTGTATCCTGTTGTGTCGCAGTTTTCTTTGCCTCCTTAACTTTTTGATAATTTTTTTTTGTTATTTGTTTAGTTTCTGCTTTTATTTTATCTCTATCTGCTTATTCCAAGTTCATAAGGGTGTCTACCCTTTGCTTTGATATGAGCTTAGTGGCTTGTATTTGTGCTATTTTATCCTTCTCCTCCACAGAGATAGAAGTATCTATTCCCTCAATAAGTTGTTGCCTGAGATCCTCATCCAACTTCAGGGCTTTCTCTCTTCTTTGCCTTAGTGCCTCTGCAAGGCTGTTTGGTAGCAACCCCAGAATTTCATCCATTGTTTTATTGGTTTTTATCATATATTTAATTATTGCTTGTTCAATTATCTTTTTTTATCCTCAGAGACTTTAGGGTATAGTTTTGCTGCCTCCTTTAGCAAACCATGACATTCAATTCCATTGAAAATTGCCTCTAGGTTTAGTGGAGATTCCTATGTTATTGGCTTTTGCTTCTTCTTCCTTATCAGTTTTGGTACCTCTTCTTCCCCTTCTTCCTCTTCTACTTCCGTCACAGGGGATTCATTCTTTTTTCTTTTGGCCTATTACTTTTGTCTTGCTCCCTTTTTCTTTTTAGCACTCATTGTTTCTGATGCAGTTCTCCTACCGGTAGATACTGTTTGTGATGATGCAGTAGGTTGTGGTACTGCTTGTGCACTGACTACCGCAGATGTACTTCTTCCTGATCTTTTAGATGTTTGTGATATAGTGGGCTCTTGCGGAGTAGGGGGTTAGCTTGCAGAGCTTTTGCAGTGGCTTGTGAGTCTAATGCAGTGGATGTGCCCTCCAGAGGTGGGATTTCCCATTGTTCATGCAATTTATCTTTATGCTTCTCCACATGTTCCTCCGCATTCTTCTTATACATTTTACCCATTACCTCCCTATGTGCTCCAAATCTTTCTGCTACAATATCTTTGGGTTTGCTCAGTAAATTTTCCACATAGGCATTTATTTCTCCTTAGAAACTTCATAAGGAAACCTAGGTATCCAGAAGGTTCTAGTCTCTGCTGCCACCATGTAAGTGTAATCTTTATCTACCATGAAAGTAATATGATTCATATATTGCTTCCCCGATTCATGTAGTCTTTCTCTATTTTGCATATATGACTGTAAGGTTTTAAAGAAACCCCAGTATATGGTGTTGAATGCTCTTGTGTCACTTAAGCACCTAATATGCTGTTTTATTTTTGTAGCAACTGATAGGTGTTGTTGCCAAACTTTTCCTTTGAATCTCAGGAATTCATTAAGAAAATAGAATATTAATACCATTTTTATCTATCTTTATTTGTTGATAATATGTGCCTTTAACAATAACTAATCCATTGGGATACCTTTGTCCATCACCATCTATTATTGATTGTAACAATTTGCATTTTGTTTGCATGCATCTTCGTAGATAGTAATCTACACTTTCTATATTGTTAGGATCTGCAACCACAACAAAAATATCTCATGTACACACCACAAGTAAACATGTATGTTTACTTTAGAGTTTCAACAAATCATTCAAATATTTATAATCACTCAACTTCTAGGTAGAATATAAATCAATTCTACTAAAATTTAATTTAAATTTACTTGTAACAACTAAATCAGATACATGTTTGTAATCAACTGAATATAGAGGATCATAAACATCTACAATGTCACTATCTTCAAAAGGAGGCATTGATACTAATTATTTCATTTCCCATTGTGAAACATATCCATCTCTAATATTCTCACATTGTAGAATATTTGCATTGTTCTCAATGCAGTCAGCACAAAAACATGATTTTTCTCTCACTTGAATAGCAAGAGGCTTGCTATGTCCTATAGTCATGACTTGATGCAAACTTCTAATACCATTAATTGTTTGACAATTATAAGGATTCAATCTATTGATATATGTGTATGAACAAATTCAAGCATCTAATTAAGACTAAACTTCTAAACTTCTTTAATATTAAATTTCAAGCATCCGGTTAAGACTTACATGTACGAACAAATTCAATTTGAGTATGTACTTGAATTTAAATAAAGCTTTCAAATAACATATTCAATGTACCTTTAACTTCCCAAAAATAGCATTTGTTGTATATTGAGTCACGAGCATGAAAATGACTTTTGCACCATTCAACAATTTCATTTACATTTTGTATGGTGTTACCTGCAAGTTCATGTTGGCGAAGTGCCCCTAAGAGGTAAGAATTTAAAAAAGAATGTCCAACTATTATAGTGCATGTATCAATAAATCATCACAAGGCAAGAAGTACATGTGTAATAAGAAGTATTCAACAATTTTAAATTTGTATTCTATATGGTATTACTTGCAAGTTAATATTGGTGAAGGGCACACTTCAGACATGCTCTTGCTCTATCGTGCTCTCCTTTTCCATGTCCACTCTAAAAAAAATTCCACAAAAACTTTATGCTATGTCTAATATGTTACGTTAACCAATTAACTGCTTTTGCAGACTTAAATTGTCTTGTATTTAGTTATATATATATATATATATATATATATATATATATATATATATATATATAAACAACCATTTGAAATCCAAATTAGTTTTAAAAGCTATATGTATATAAGTAATTGATTCAAGTCTTAAAGTTATAAATTTAAATTTAAAATTAAATGTTAAAAAAATAAAATCAACACTTACCAGCACATCCATCAAACCAAATCCAGTGTTGTAATGCACTTATGTCACATCGTCTCAAATCTTCAAAAAATATTCCAAAATAATGTGCTACATAGCTTCTATAATGACCCGTATAATCACTGATATAAAAGTGAACCTCATTGATGATAATTCATTTATCTTCGCTATTTTCTACACCATCTACAAGTAGTTCTCAGCATGTTTATAGCAAACTTGTACAAAGATTGCAACTTGCTCTGAATGATAATATTGACTTTGAATCTCAGTTTGAGGACTAAATGTATAGTTCTCAGAAAAATATACAATAGAAAGAATACAACCCGGTGGAAAACAATTCTTTGAGTCACGAAATTGCTTAGCCTACCATCTTGTGTCGTGACAATGTTGGATATGCGGATATATGATGTTACGAAATTTGTCCATAAACTCATTGTAGGACAATTTACTCTCTTTCAAAACAATTTTTTTGGACTCAGCTCCTGACTTCGTTGAGTATTTCTCATATTCAAATCTCTTCGACATAAATTGCATTGAATGATCAATATTCTCAAATTGTAAAAGTTTTTTTCAAATTTGCACAATCTACACATTTTTTATACAGTCTACATTAAATTCATCTTGAAATCTTTTGATTTTTCACATACAATAGACTTCACAAATTGTGTTGTACTTCTAGGGATGATAACATTCGGATTAACTATTTCCATAATTTTTTTTATGATTGTAGGTGTAGATGAAATTCAACATGATTTCGACAACAATAAGTTTCACGTACTTTATTTATACCTATGAAACATAGTTGTAAACTCTCAAACATCCTTTGACAAATCTTCACCTGTGAAAATTCTTGCTTGAATGCTTCAAAAAGTTCACTTTGTGTTGTATCTATAAAATGTTTTGGATGAAAATTTTTTGTACCATCTTTCCCTTTTATTTGTATAGTGTCCCTTTTATTGGAAGAAACATGGGAGTGGTTGGTCCAATATTCAATTACTTTTTGTTTTACATCTTCTAAAATTCTATCTTTTCAAGAGACTTGACAAATATTTACCCAATTATTCTCAATGTTTTCATCTAATCTATTTCTCTTCTTGATATATCTTTAAACATTTCTCTTAGATACATTTACTAATTGTGCAATTGCTTGAACATGTCTTCTATGTGATAATTTTTTACTAGAAATTATAGTCATTAATGCTCTACGTGCAACATTTAAATCAGTAGCTCGACTTTTGGTTTGAATATAATCCAATGTTTCTTGCAATTTTTCAATTATTGTCGTATCAACTGATGATTTTTTCTTATTATCAACCCCTAACAACTCCAAAACAAGGGTCATTTCTTTTCCCCTAAATAACTTTGCACATAATTGTGCTCTTCCAATTAGAGATTTATCTTCAAAAAATTCATCCCAAATTCTTTTAGAGTGAAATTTTATTGTGCTTTTAGGTAACATATTTTCAGGTGAAATCTTCTTGAAAAGAGAATCCTCATCCATCTTCATAAGATTTTCCATTCTATAATTTTTTTTTTATCACTAACCAATTTCTTCTTGTACTTGTTCATTAACATGCTCTTCAACTTGTTCATCAACAATTTCAATAGGTTGTTCTAGACTAGATGTTCCTAAAGTCAAATTCCCCTATTTAATTTTTTTCATCTTTTTTTTGGTCATACAACCTTGATCTAGTCATTTTATTCCCCATCACAAATTTTTTGTTTTAATTCACCTACACACACATACACATGCATGTACATCCCAATAAATAAGTCATGAAATTCAATTTCTACATGGTTATAATCTATCATTCAAGGAAAATATATAAATTCAATAAATACACTCACAAACACTAAAATGAATAAATAAGAATCTCACAATCTCATAAACCTTTAAAATTAATCAATGACAAGTTGAGAATCATTGTACTTAAAAATTTATAGTCTCTCTTGCCCAAAAAAGGACTTTGAATTGAAAAAAACTAAAAAAATAATTTGTAGCCTCTATTGCAAAAAAAAATTGCTTCTATGTGTTTTCTCCTTAATGGTTGAATTGGAAGAAAAAAAGAAAAAGATAAATATATTTATATGAATTGATTACAAATCAAAAAGCAAAAAAAAAATCCAACCGATGGAATTAGCACGCCGACGTAGGAGAAATAAGATATTTTCAGGCAAAACTAACTCGGGTGAAACAGACTCAGGTGAAACAAACTCGCCCGAAACTATCGGTGGCATCCTAGTTGGCAGCCACCTACTCCTTTTTTAGAATTTTCTGAAAGTCTCAACTTGAACTAAATATTTTTTCAGTCAAAATGAATTATTTCAAAAAAATTAAAATACCCTTTTGGAGAGCTCCGAGTCTACAATCCAAGTATTTTTTTGATATTTTGATTAGTTTTAATATGTTTTTGATTTAAAATATTGAAAGTAGGTTGTTATAATCAAAGATGACACTGATTAGAAATAAAAAAGGAAATATTAAACCACACTTATTAGGTTGTTTTTTATTACAAATTATATGGTGCACTTGATGAAAGAGTCCTCTCTAAAAGGGTATAATTGATTTTTTAAAAATGATAAAAAACTTATACAAAAGTTGATGTGGAATGAAAACTATCAAATTCTGGTAAGTTTGACTTTAAAACATTATTACGAGGAAAATATGCATTGAATTTTTTTTTTTCCATGCACTAGATATTGAACTAATTTATTTGAGAAAAAAATTAGGGAACAATAAGATTGTTTGCTCTTTTGTTTGTGACATGGACTTCATGTCTCTTTTTCTTGAAATTTTTAGCAATTCAAAATGTACTTTTAAATTTATAAAAAAATATCAAAATATTTTTTTAAAATTTATGAAAAACTACAAGCCTAAATTCATCAAGAGTTATACATTTCATTAGTTTACATGAAATTCAAAACATAAATGTCAATTTTATGAGGTCGAAGTTGAATTTTTTTTGTTTGTGTTAGTCGATTCCTTTATAAAAATGTCACACAAGTTTGTGCTTTTACCCAGCCATCGTTATTAAAAGTCGCCTTATTAATCTTAATTGTGATGAACGGTGGCATCTAAGCCTAGCCTGGCAACCTTCGCTGACCCCCCTCCTTGTGGACCCTCATCCTTTATAATCTCTCCCCTCCCCTTTTGCTTCTCTACCCTCTCTACAGTTAAGCTCTCTTTCCTACCTTGCCTTCCTCCTCCTTCGACCCTTTTCGTCTCCACATGGTCTCCTCCCTTACCATCTTTGTTTGATCTTCTCCTCTTTCCCTTCTCTCTTTTCTCCTTTCCTTCAACCTCTATAACTTGAGATCTCCCTTTCCCCTACTTTCCCCCCATTTTCCCTCTCCTCTCATACTGCATCAATTGTACCTCCCACCTTCCCTCTCCTTTCCTTCACATATCTTGCCTTGGTTTCTTATATATATATATAATTATATTTAGTATGTACATATGTATATAAATATATAATACATATATACATACATATATATGTGTGTGTGTATTTATATGTTTGCATGTATATTTTAAATTTGGGTTACTCAGGTTTTTGGCCTAGTCCAAGCCCAGAGAGACCACTTATGGGGATCTCTTCCCATGAATTTATTGTTGAGACCACTATTGGGGGTCTCAATCTCCAAGGTATTATCACCTTGTTCAAACCCACGAGCTCATTGGCCCAACAAAGGCACATAGCCTGCAAGCACACTAGCCTAGTGAGGGACATATCTTGCGAGCACGGTAGCTCAGTGAAGGCCCATGGCTTGCAAGCTCATCGGCCTAGTGGGGGTTTGAACCTTGGTGGCAATCACAACAACCAAGTGAACTCACCACCACATTGTGCCCTTATGGGCATGTTTTGCTTGTATATATAGATAGATTACTATATATATATATATAACAACCTATATATAATATATATTATCTTTTAAATACAAATGCATATATATATTTGTATTTAAAATATTATATATATTCTTGTTTACTTTTTAAACCAAATTTAGCCCCCTCCCTTTTCTAGTTTCTAGTTGTATGCTATCTGATTTTAACTTACCTCCCCCACCCTCCTATCCTTCATTTTTCGTTCCCCTTGTAAGTTCCCCCATCCCCCTATTGTTTTTAAAGGTCAATTCTACAATCCAATTCCTAACACTCCTCTTCCTGATGATGGATCAGTGAGTGTGATCCAAAACATTGATGGAAAAAGATACATAAATTCAAAAGTACTCATACATAACTTCATGGATTGTGGAAAACTCATGTCAACTAAAAATAGAGCCACCAAAACAAGATTACACATGAGACGGAGAACAAGAAAACAAGAAGCATCGAAAGAGTAGAGCAAGGACAAGTTTAGGGATGCTCATCTGAATCCTAATCAGATCTCACATCAGGAGCATTATCAACTTGGTTCTTGTACAATGACCTCCATGAAAAAGCCTAATATGAATTTGATGAGAAAGACGATGGAATTATTTAACCAAGGCTTGCAAAATAACTCAACTATATTCCAAGGCACCAAGATTAGTGTTAGAATTAGCCAAGATTAGCAAATGAGAACCAAGATGAACTTCCACAAAGCATAAGCACATAAAAACTAAAACATATAATCAAGAGATTACACCAAGAGTTGATGAAAATGTACAAAGAGCCTTGCTTATGTAGGCAAGGAGAAGGAGGTCAGAAGGAGAGAACCAACTATGACTAACCCTCTATATGATGAGCACATGTGTGCAGTGGTGGAGGGTGATGGAAAAATGTCTCCAACCTCCCATAAGGTGAGGAGAGAATATCTCCAACCTCTAATATGGTGAAGTGTCAAAATGACTAACCTCATGTGAGCACATGTGGTGAGACAAAAAAATGACTAACCTCAAAAGTGAACTTAACATTTAATGTCAAGGTTAAGTTAGACTTAGCCACTAAGTGTGACTTAAGCTTAGGTGTAGGTTAGGATAAACCCAACACTGTAACACCCCCCCTTAAGTGATACTTAGGGAGTAGCAATACAAAGGTGATGATGGGTCCCAGCTACTAGGCCATGTTAGGTACCCATGTACAAACAACTTTCTCAAAATGCGGAGAAAAGGAGAAAACCCAGTGGGAACAAAACTCCTCTTCAAAAGAGAAAAGATGCATGAAAGAAATGTACAAGTGAGCAAGAAGAGTGATAGATGGAGGACTAAAAACCCCCCAAGGACTACTTCTAACAAATTAGTACGTGAAATATTCCTCCCATAGGAGAGAGAAAAGAGAAGGTCATGTGACCCCCCAAAAATTGTGAAGTGATGAACTCTATGTGAGGAAATGCTTCCTCCCAAAATTGATAACAGAAGAGAAACCATGCAGGCTCCCCTCAAAATACCTCATGTAGTGCTGGTAGATGCATGAGACTAGATGCTGAAGATGATCCACAAACACTGAACAACATTTCTCCCCTTAGGGAGAAATCGAACCACAAAAGTGTGCATATGATCTTCCCATTCTAGATAGGAACATACAGGTAGAATGATGAATGTCTTTGAATGTCACACTTGATCCAAAGACAATGATGATGCCCATGATGTCTTTGAAGAATGCTTAATGATCTCCAAGCTAATGTTGTGGTGTGATGAAGATTTGGGAACAGGGACCATAGATGTATGGTGAAGGCTGAACCGATGTGAATCTAATACTTCTACAGAAGGTGTCAAACTAGATGATGACAAAGTCTGATATGTAGACTCATAAGTATCCATAGAATAAGTCACTATATAAGCCGAAGTAGGCGAGGCATGAACAAGTATATCTGAAGATGATGGTGATGTAACTTCATTAAAGCTAACATCGAAGAGAAGACGAATGTCCTCAATGGTGTGATCCAAATCTACAAGGTGGGATTCTACAAACAATGATGTGATGTCTGGTAGATATGCATCGCAATGTGGTGGACCTGGAACAACAATGATAATTTTCTGATACAAGGAATCACTAAAACTCATCCTGAATGAAACAAATTTTGTAGTCTTACAGAACATTGAAAAAGTAGCATGAGAGAAATGAGGATTGAGTGCATCCCCATGTTGAGTGCTCCCACAATAAGTACACTTGACTTTGCAACATGTAGACATGGTATAATGTGCAAAAGATCAAATGCAAAAAGCCCCCCCAAAACTGTTGAAAGAGAGACCCCCCAGATTTTGACACTTTATAACTTAGTGTGTTTTACAAAATAAATTTGACCAATGTGTGGAGAATGAAAAACCATTCACTTTTGCAAAAAATGGTACTCAATTTTGAGCTATGGAGCAAAAGTTATTAAATAGTCAATTTCTTGCAAAAATGACCTAATTTAATTAACTGCACTTGAAAAGCAAAAAAAGAAATCTATCAGAGAGGTGAATATGCCCTTCCAACCACTCATTGGAATTAGGGTGAAATGAAGATTAGAAAGAGTTTTGATCATAAGGGGGAATTGGTCTCCTGCCAACCCGGGCCTCACCCTTCATCTTTGACTAGTGATTAAATGTGAACTTTTATATGCTGACTTTATATGTTAGCAATTAAATGCTAACTTTATATGTCAAATTTATATGTTCAAAAGATATTGTGACTTTGAGAAGTCACTTACATAGCTCCAATACAATTTTCCCAAAAGAAATTAACCCCCTTTGCAATTGTGCCCCAATAAAATAACTCTTCGTATTTGATAGACCGATAGTTAAGGTTTTGAAAAACCTTATATGCCTATGCTCCCAAAGCAAATACAATTTTTGCTCCAAATTGAAAATAAACCCCCCTTACTAGCGGTCAGCAAATATGTTAACAATGACATTAAATGTGGATGTTACAATTGTCATTATAGAGCACATAAAATGCAACATGGAATGCCAAATGCCCCCTTAGCAACAGAGGGACAACAAAAATTGAAAACAATGAGTAAAACTGACTACCACAATAAAGACAAAAGACTCTGATTGAGGCCGAAATTATGGCCGAATGGGCCAAGTTGAGGCCGATTTGCAAGGGTGTGGGCCGGATTCAAGGCCGATTGTAATGGATTGACCAGTTCAGCAAAGTTGAGGGCCATTGGATCCGTTGAAGAGCCTCAATCTTGGTGTGGAGATTTGGATGCAGGCCGTTGGAAAGCTCCAAATAAATACAAAACTTCAATAGAGACCTAAGAGATGGCTGAGGATGGCCAACAAATCTAGTTTGAAGCCTAGAAATGATGGTGGCCTACAATCTTGGAAGATGGCAACCACTCTGAATACGTCAAACTAGAAATGACAACATTGGAAAGAGACGTGACATAGAGATGTTGACCTGCAAACACACAACAACTTCAAACAGGTGGCCAGAACAAATCAGCCTTATATATCCACAAGACTGAGGCGTGCTTGCTGGAGAGATCTGCAAGGGACCGATGGGCATGAAATCACCCAAATCGTTGCCAAGCCTGCAAATGTGTAATGGGCATGGAGTTGTTGTAGCGCCTCAACAAAAGAAAGGCGTGAAGAAGCTAAAGTGAAAGAGGTCGCTGATGAGTGCAGATTTCAACGCCACTCACACAGTCCACAAAAGTGTCCAACAAATGGATAGCCTCTTCTTGCTGTGCTAGCAACAAATCCTTCAAATACACCTGTAAACAATCCTGTAGAGAGGTTGAATAGGCCACACAAGAAACCTACAAAAACCAAGATGCAATGTCCCCTTCTAGGATATTCTTTATTTTTTTACTTGCACACCATAATATCATTAGAAAGGGACATTAGAACTATTAAATGCCACTCAAGATAATATTGGACTTATCTATAATAGTATAACATAAACCATAGCATAATCCAAATTCAGTTCAATTTATAACTTAATTCAATATCAACTATGTTCAAGTCTTAATCCTTACTAACTTTCTATTCCTCAACCTTGGATGGGGATTTATTTGTCTAGGGCGCGATGACACCACCTCATGGATTGGATTTACTCCGCCTCTCCCTAACAACATCTCGCCTCTCATGAGGTTGTAGGCAATAAAAATAACTAAGTATTAACTTTCAACATACCAAATGATAACATTTATTCATAGCACATTACGTATTGGCTATGCTCAAGTCTCAATCCTCATTTCTCTTCTAATCCTCAACTATGGATGGGGATTTACTTGTCTTGGGTGTGATGACACCAACTCGATGGCTGTATTTACTCTGCCTTTCCCTAACAACACCACGCCACTCACTCACAGGTTGGAGGCAATAGAAATAGACTGAGTTGAATATATCATTACGTATAATGTCTTGTGAATGGATATCTTCCTCAGTATATTTCATAATGAGTTTCATAAGGCTTATATATACATGTTAATGATACTCACTATAATCTCTTTATTTATATATATTTATCCTTACTTATGGCATACCTCACAATAAATATAATGTCATATATATATATATATATATATATATATATATATATATATAATCTTACAATTCCACATATTTCATATCCTCATAGAAATCAGAGATGAAATATATTAACAAATCTTACCCTTGACTATCCTACTGTACCTATTTGTATCTCAGAATATTTATCTCTACTGCTGCCAGTTGTAGAGATTCTTTTTCTATTTTCTACAGATTATATTATACCTTTTCTTTCCTATCGTTGTGTGTTCCTTCCTATTTGAATGCTTTCTTATGATCCCCTTTTTATATTTTTCATATCTAAGTGAAGTGATACATCTCCTTGAATAGAGCTCTCTCTAAAGAGTCGCATCTTTTTGAAACTATTTTATAATCCCGTGCTGCCTTTAACAAATAATCATTTTTGCCTTTGTTAACAAATCACACTCCTCATGTATTAATCGCATGCCTTTCATAAAGTAGCCTTATTATAAAATCACATCCTTTAAAATCATTGCTTCCTTTAATAAGATCCCATCACTACCTTAGTTGCCTTATTATTTATAGTTGACTTGTTATTAATTATATGTGGTAAGGTAAATACTTATAAATGACTTTTGGGGATTGGGAGATTGGCTCTGCAAGTCATTTTTTGGTTCCCCTCCATTAACGATTTGCAGTTCCCCTGCCTTGATTATTGGTCCTCTTCGTCCTCTTCACTCTACATTAGTCTACAATTTTCTAGTGTTATTGCTTTCTGAATTCTTTGTGTTATTTTACCCTAGTGTTTATGTTGGTTGGACTATAGTCTGATTAGGTTGCCATTGATTTTTTTGAATTTAATTTTTAGGATCTCCTACCTGGGTTAGGTTGGTAGTTGAGTGCCTTTGCACATGTGAGATTTTCCCTCAGAGCACAATGCCGGCCGAGGCATTTACTCCTTGACTGGAATGTGATAATGACAAGCGTTTTCAAGGTGGTGAGTCTGCTTTAAAGGAGAATGGTGATAGTTTGGCAAGTAAAACTTTCAAGGAGGCCCTCGACGTCAACCATGCTGCCTCTCCGCTCGAAGATGCTGCTTCTAGGTGAGAGAGGAGGGATCAGAGGGCACTGGAGTTGGCTGGGGTTACGATGGTGAAGGGAAGGAAGGCTTCGAGCAAGGTGAGAGTTTTGGATTGCCTTGCAAATTGGTGCTTCAGCCAAATCCTGGTATGCATTTGGCAGTTAATGCAAAAGAAAATAGGCTTAAAAATGTGGCGTTGTTCTTTGTTTGCTTGGACTTAGAAAAATTGCCTGTGAGGAATTTTTTTATCATTGGTTGTTTACTGTGTGGGGAAAAGAATTGGGGGTCTCTGTGTTGTTTTGCCAAATGATATCGAAGGGGATTTTTGTGATTATTTTGAAGAACCATAATATGCAGAAAAAGATACTAGAGAGAGATTTATGGAATGTAGGGACTACCTTATTTAAAGTATTTCAATGGTCTCCCAAAGCCTCCTTGCATGACATTAAGTTTTGCTCTATACCACGATGGCTTTTAATAAAAAATGTCCCTATTCAACTGTGGGCTTTCCTTCCTAAATTGTTGGATTCTATTGGAAATGTTTTGAAAGTAGAAGATGCCAATATGTCTCTCCGCCATATGGATGCTAGAGTTCTCATTTCCCTTAAGCCAGGAGTTAATATTCTAGATTACATTCAGGTCAATCTCGAGAAGAAAGCTGTTGAATGTGTGGTTGTAGGCCTTGGTGGTCTAAACTCTTGTTTTATGTGCAAATCAAATGGGCACCAAAGGAAAAATTGCCCTATTTAAAAAAAGGAAACACTGATATTAGGTTTGAGACTGGTGACTCTGCTAAGGTCAAAATTGGGTTGGGGGGAGGTGGACATCATTCTACCTCAGTTACTATAGCAGAGGAGCCTATTCATGTAGTGGCTGAGTCAGACCCATGCCCTCAGCCTTCTCAACCAGCCCTAGGGCAGTTGGATGCGGCTTTAAGAGAGGTGAGAAATAGTTTGGAGAAGCTAGCCCTTGATGATTTTGTTTCTAAGGAAGTTAATGTTGGATCCTCTGTTGGGGGAGTAGTCTCTCCCTTTCCTTCCCCTGCGGTTGGGGTTCAAAAAGTGGTTTTTGGAGAAGACGATGTGGATGTTGAGATCATGTCTCCTATGGTTCTCTCTCTTTCCCCTGAGAATTCTATTTCCTTGGGTCCCTCTCCTCATGTTTTGCCCCTTTGTGAGGAGCAGAGGGCTGTCTGGGAGGTGGCTCTGGTTGGGGGGGGATAATCCAATCTCTAAAAGTTTATTAGAAGTCACCACTATTATCACTCCTAACTTTGTAGATAAACAACTTTCCTTAAGGGAAGGGGGAACCCCTGTGGGTGTCCTTGAGAAAAAGAATGCCCAACAACTTGTGATGATGAAGTATAGAGAAGAATTTTAGCCAAAAAGATGTAATATCCAGTTCAAGAGATTGGGCTTCCCTCCCAATTAGAAAACCCCCTAAAAGAAAGTGAAGGGGAAGAGATTGATTGTTGCCCCAAAGTAGTTGGGGAAAGGAAAAAGAGGAAGTATGTTAAAAGGAAAGGGGTTGAATGCAAAAGAGTGAAAGGAGGGACTCTTCCCAAATGCTTTGACAAGATGGGGGTCTCCAAGGAGATGGCCTAGTGACTGATGGTCTTGTTTTGATTATATTTCTTTTATGAAAATTATAAGCTGGAATGTAAGGGGGTTGGAATCCCCAAACAGAAAATACATTGTAAGGGATCTAGTAAACAAAAATAAGGGCCCAAATTTCCTTATGTTGCAAGAATTAAAAGGCACCAACTTTCAGCTAGATATTGTGCTTAGATTTATCTGGAAAGATTCCTTAAAATTTTTTACTAAGCATGAAAAGGGTAAAGGTGGAACTACTATCCTCATCAACCCTTGTTGGGAGTAGTTTCTATATCATTCTGGTTTCTCCCCTTGCAATAAGGCTACCTGGGCCTGCTTTGAAAAGGACGGTGAGAAGTTTGGAATATGCTCCTTGTATGCCTCTAATGACCATAGAGTGGGGCAAATTGTGGGAATGGCTCTCATTGCATCTCCCTAAGATTCCCTAGGTTATGATAGGGGACTTCAATATGGTGGAAAATAGAGATGACAAGGCTGGTGGTATCAATGTAGGATGGAAAGGAAATGAGAAGTTTTTCTGGACCAGTTTCAAAAAATCTCTTAAATTGATTGATCCTTGGGAAGGTACCAAGAGTAAAAGCTGTGGAATCTAGCATACTTGGTGTAATGCCCAAGCAGGTAACAAAAGAATTTACTGTAGGCTTGATAGAATGTATGTTAACAAAGACTTTTTTCAATTTAAAAAATCAAGTGGAGATAATGTGATCAAGGTCATGCCAAGCTCCCTTTTTTATCACCACCTGATCTGTGCAGATGTTTCCCTTATTGGGCATAATTTTGGCTCCTAACTTATGGTTGAGAGGCCTTTTAAACTTAATATCAGGTTGCTTGAAAATGAGGACTTTAGGCAAGGCATTGTCTTAGTTAGAGCTATCATAAAAGCAGTGTATGACAAGGACAATCCCATTAGTTATTGGTCCAACCTCATTAAGGCCTGTAAAGAGATCTTCCAAATATGTGGGAAGAAAGATGCTTTGGATAGGAGGAAAGAAGAGAGGGAACTTCAGAGGACCTTCTGTAATTATGAACTCAAGTTGCAAGAGTCCCCCTTTGATGAGGAGTTAAACTCAATAATGAATGATACTAAACATAAGCTCAGGAAATTTGAAACATTAAGAGGCCAAAGTGCAAAATATAGGGCTAAGTTGAATTGGATTCAAGGAGGAAACAAAGGCTTGAAATATTTTTTTAATCTCTTGAAAAACAAGTTCAGACAGGAACACATTGAGTCTATAGTGGAAGATGGCACTAACTATACAAATCTAGAGGATATTAAGTTTCTCTTTAAAAACTTTTATGAGAATCTCTTCCAAGCTGAAGATAACAATACTGCATGTGCAGAGGCTTAGAAATTATGCTCCTTAATTTGTCCTAGGAAAATTGATGTGGAGATGGCAGAGATGCTAAAACAAGGCTTATCCAAATAAGAGATTAAAAATGCTATTCTGTCCATGAGTGATGGTAAGTCACCTGGAATAGATAGGTTACCAGTAGAGTTCTACAAAGCCAACATAGATTGGGTTGTTTGTGATTTGTTTGAGGTGTATCAGGAGGCTCTATGTAAAGGGTCATTGGGTAAGGATATCAACAGAGGAGTAATCAAGCTCTTGCCCAAAGGGGGTGACAAAACTAATTTGAGGAACTAGAGGCCAATAACATTGCTTAATGTTTCTTATAAGATTATTGCCAAAGTGCTGGCAAGAAGATTAGTTGATATTCTACCTGTAATTATCAATCCAACTCAAACTAGCTTTATCAAGGGTAGGTAAAGTGCTGGCAAGAAGATTAGTTGATATTCTACCTGTAATTATCAATCCAACTCAAACTAGCTTTATCAAGGGTAGGTACATATTAGAAAATTTAATTACAAGTTGGGAAGCCACACATTGGGCCACGGAATCAGGGTAGAATGTAGGGATTTTACTCCTGGATTTTGAGAAAGCTTATGATAGGGTAGAGTGGTCCTTCATAATCTGTATTCTTAAAGCATTGGGTTTTCCTAAGGAATTTTTATCAATGATAGAAATGTTGTTCAAGGATGCTTCATCCAAGGTTGAAGTCAATGGTGATCTATCCTCTCCTTTCTTGATGGGGAGATCCATCAGGCATGGGTGTCCATTGGCTCTAGCCCTTTTTGTAATTGCTTCTGAAGTTTTGTTTTACTTGTTGAGAATGGATAATATTCGAGGAAGGGTTGAGGGTATCAGACTCCCAGAAGGTAATTCCTTGCTCAATATGCAGTTTGCTGATGACACTGCCTTGTATCTTGTTCTGGAAAGAGGAAACATAGATAACCTTAAGCTCATATTGAAGGTCTTTTGCTCATCCTCTGGAGCAAATATTTCCTTGAATAAATCATGTCTGATTGGATGGACTGATTCCCCTCCTACTTGGCTTGGAGTGGATGATTGGTAGTGGGGTGGCCCTAAGAAGATTGTCAGGTTTCTTGGGATTCCCTTTGCTCTTGATTCCCCCCTCAAGCAAATGTGGAGTTGGCTCTTCACCAAAATAGAGGTAAAGCTTAAAAACTGGAATAGGCAGGCTCTTTCTCTTGCTGGTAGATTTCAAGTCTATCAAAAAATTCTTTCAACTTATATTGTGTACTATGCATCAATGTGGCTCTTTTCTAATCTGCAGATTGAAAGAATTCAAAAAGTGATCGGGTCTTTCTTGTGGTCAAATGGTAAAGGACATGGTAAGAAACATAAAGTAAAGTGGAGTTGGTGCTGCTCTAGTAGAGAGCATGGTGGGTTAGGTTTGAAAGACTTGAAGATGCATGGGATTGCTTTAGTGGCAAAATGGATTATAAAATCCTTGGAAGGCTCTGAACCTTGGAAGGTCCTCATGAGAAACAATATTAAACTAGCAGGTTCTAAAGCTACCCCTAGTTGGAAATACTTGCATCCTCTTGACATTTTGTTTGGGAACTTTAGAGTTAAGCCTCTTGGTTCAGCTGCATTTAATTCTATTTCGAAAGCTTGGGAGTTTTGTAGACACCTTTTTGTTAATCCTATTTGTGACAAAGCTTTGGCACTGTTGGTGTCTGCATGAGCAGTCAGTTTTCAAGCATATAAACATGCAGGCACCTTCCCAAAAAATCCAAAAAATACTCCAAGTCTCTGGGCCTCCTCAGCATTTTTCAACTGCAGCAAAATATTTTCTTCGATGGTGGTCAGCATCATCATGTTTTCTGTCAACCGGTTTTTTATCAGGATCATCATGTTTCAATATCAGGTGATGTTTGGATATCATCCCGATCCTGCTGATGAGCTACAGTGTGCCCTGATTTTCTTGCGGGGGGTGATTTTTCAAATATCTGGTGATCTTCCAATTATCACCCTGCCCTTATATGATGATGATGTCACCCTGATCTTTTGAAGGGGTTATTTTCTAAGTTGTTCAACCCGACCTATTTTTCTTTAGGAGGGTCGTCATCATCATCATCATATTTCCGGTTATCGCCGTGTTGCTTGCGAGGGTCATCATATTGTCTACCTGCATGATCTTTCGCTGGGGTGATATTTTAACATCGGGTGATCTTTGTTAAGATCATCCTGATGATGTTGCTGTAAAGTTCCAAGTGCGACCCGATATTCATCGTGGTCATCATATTTTGAACGTCAGGATGATCTTAGTCAATATCATCCTGATGTTGTTGTATCACTTCATGTTCATTGTTTTATCATCCTGATGATGCTGACGTCATTCTTATGTCAGGGTGATATCTATTTCTCTGCCTATCTGCATCATGATATTTCTGAAGGAGGGGGTGATATTTTCATATTTGAATATCACCCGGATGTATGTTTGTTCTAGCATCATGATGATGCTGATATCAGGGAGATATCCGCCTGTCGGCTTCATGCATTATCCAGTGGGGGGTGATCATTTCAAATATTTGTCATATTCATATATCACCCCGATCTTATAGCGGAGCTACAGTGCAGCATGATATTTGTGCATCAGGATGATATTTCCAAATATCCGGTTATCTTCCGAATATCATCCTGATGCCGACATGTGGTGGTGACGTCATCAAGGTCCGGGGGGTCATATTTCTAACATTACTCATCTTATGAAGATCCCCCAATGTTGCGAATATGACGATGACGTCATCCAGATATGAGGAGGTGCGCAGTAGGTAGATATGCTGATGACGTCAGCAGGATATGATGGTGACGTCATCAGGATGTTCATCGGCCAGACATTTGGTATCGGCTAAGCAGGAGGATCTTCCTCCAATGGATCAGGTTGTGCCGATGAAGGCGATTATCATGCAGGTTATATTGCGATATGATGCTGACGTCAAGGTGATATTTCAAGCGACAGGATATCATGCTGCTGAAGGATAATGATGATGAAGTCTTATACTAGTGTCGTCAGGAGCAAAAGCACCGACATCATATATGCTCGTGGCCTAGTATATAAAGTGTTGAAAAGGTCGCCGCGGGGTGCATGTGGGATAATTGATATCCTGCATATTTTCAAATATCATGACGAGGTGTTTTGGTAGGAAATGGTTGCGATCGACTGTTTGACGTTTTCCCGAGGCCACAGGTTGGTGCGCCATTAATGGCGAAGGTTACAGAGGTATGGACGGATCTGGTACCCGATTGAAGGTGTACATCAACGGACAGTGGCGCAGGACTCGAGGTTTCTTCCTGTCTCCTCCCCTACCTACTGCATTCATGTTTGAGCGCCAATATGGTAATGCGTTGAGCACCATTTTTCTGATACTGTGTATCTGGCGGGATTTTTGGTCAACCATGTAATTAATTACTGTGGTACACTACCTGGCTGTTATAAGTAGGAAGTGTTACTCATTTTTGGTTGTTGAAAACTAGACATTTTGGCTCTGTAATAAGATAGAACTGGTTTTGGTTGCTCTGTGCAGCAAAACTTGTGAGTTTATGTATCTCCTGTTGTACGATTTGGCATGAATCCACTGATTTCATGGTTAATCTTATATGAATAATGCTGTGTTTGCATGTGTTATGCTGATTCTATCTCCAGTTTTGCATGTATCTTTCTTACTGCAATAGGGATGCCATAAGTATAGACAGCTTAACACTCTTTATTGGGAGATATCTGTAAGGCAGATATCATGTGTATCCCCCTGAAATCCAGTTTTAGCTATTCATGCTGATCATTCATAGGTGTATGTCTACCGACTCCAAGCCCTGGATAGGCACCAATCTAGCTCTGTGTTGAGGTTATACACCATGTCCAGCTTTGCATCCAAAATTCAAACTAAACCATCTCTTCCTTCCATCTGTTAGTTGTAGGATTAGGAGTAGGAAACCCTTGCATGCTCTCATCCCTAACCAGACATATATGTCCAAGAACGTTGCCCACCTTGTGATCTATCATACAGATCTTGGTCCATACATGAGAGTATTCTGCCTGTTGTTGTCAAGTTAGATCTTTCTATCTTTGAGCTAGTCAAGGACATCTTGAGTTATAGGGATACCCCCCTTGGTGCGGCAGAACCAGAAGTGAAGGGGAGGAGCTCACGCAACCTCCTGTATTAGTTGGCTGAATCTGCCTGTGCATTAGAAGTGGCAAACCCTAATGCTGATTCAGAAGAAAAACCAACAAAATGGCGACTCTACTGGGGAGATCAATGTCATATCCATGAAAGTTTGAGTCTACAAGATTAAAAAATTAGACCTGGAAACTGTTTGTTGCAGCAGAGAAAAAAGGTTGTATATGTGACTCTACTGGTGGATGACCTAGAAAGAAAGAAATCAATTTGCAGCTTCAGCTTGTTTGAAGCTCATTCCTCTTCAAGGAGGTGGCAACTCTGCATCAAAGAACCTGATAAAAGGACAAAATCAGTCAGAGAAGAATTTGCTGCTCCTGCAACATATCCAGGTATTTCATATTGTTTGACAGACTCCCTATTTGGTGAGATAGCACTGGTTAAAAGGGAAACATTGGTGAAAACAGAGTTTGCATGCTTTTATTAGAACTTACCCTGTATTTCAAAGGGCATGCAATGTTGTTCAAAAGACTCATTTAAAGGACTTTAGGAAAGTTTGAAAAAATAGTTTGGATTTTGAGTGCCTAAAGTCATTGTTAGTATAAAATCTGAGTAGAGAGGAGGGTTGCAAAAACATAAAGGATGTATTATCTGCCTATGCACCCTTGTGAAGTGTCAAATGCAAAAATGTATAACAGTCAATCCCAACCATGTAATAAAAGAAGTTTCAACATAGATAGATATAAGCCCATAAATTTTAGTGGCATTTGTGGCTACCCAAATGCTCTTCCACCTAAAATCAGAAGATATTTGCCTAAATTTAGTGGCGCAAAGGATGAATCAGCTGAGAGACACTTGCAGCAGTTTATAAATGTTATAGATGATTTCGAGATTGACCGTGAAGATGTAGTTATGAGATTATTTGTTCAATCTCTAGAAGAAGATGCAAGGGATAGGTTCTCCTACCTTCCAGCTCGCTCTGTTAGCTCTTGGCATGATTTTAAATCTGCATTTCTAGTACAATATGGTGAAAGAATTTCTGAATATGTAGTTATTAGTAACTTCATGTACATCCATATTGAAGAAGATGAGTTGATCCCAGCCTTTAACCTCAGATTTATGAGGGCATTGAATAGAATTCCAGAATGTATGAGACCTAATGATGCACTATGCTTAGTCGTCTATTTGGGAGCCTTTGACAAAAAAATGAGTTATAGATTGAGAGACAAGGAGCCCACCACATTGCATCAGGCACATCAGTTTGCAATAGATATTGAAAACAATTGGAGGTATGGAATTCAAAAGGGTTATTTTTCTGAAAATTTTTGTTGTCCTGCAGCCCCCAATGTTGATGAAAGTTTTAATTCAGGAATTGACAATGAATGTCATAGCACTCACACCCCTGTTGTCCCAGTTTTTGCATCATTCCAAGTGGATGATGTTTCTATTATAGGGGAGGATGTCCTTTTTTTCCTAGCAGGTGAAGTTGAAAATAATAATTTTTCAAGTAATATTTGCATACCAGTCCTAAACAAAGAGCCTTCATGTTTAAATGATCCAGTTGTGCAGAGTTGTGATCATATGGATCAAGAATCAATATCAGTTTCATCAGGAAGCATTGGAGGGTTGGAAAATGATGCAGATTGTTCAACTTCAGAGTGCATTGAAACAGCAGCAATCTTGTATGCGGGGCAATTAGATGATAAAAATGATATCCATGACCAGTGCATGGATCAGGTTTGTTTTTCTTATGACTCTGGATCTGATAGTAATGAAGAAGAATTGGAATGTCATGAAGAAGAAGCAGAGGCCTTTGCAGTGAGTGTTAATCCCCTTTATGATGAGCCTGCTGATGCATATGATGTTGTGAGTCGTGACCTTCATTGGTGCATGATTAACCCTTTGTTTGAAGATGATGATACTGATTTGCAAACTGTGAATAATGAATGTTCATCATCACCTGATTCAGACATGTGCAACATTGGGTGTGTGGATCAGGTTTTGTTTTCAATATCAGTAGATATTAGGGATCTCATATTTTCTGAGTATTTTGAATTGTTGGATCAGCTGGATGAGTGCCTGATAATGTGCAGCAGCCAGATAAATGATAAAGAGTGCCAAGAGCAGTATGATGTACTGTCTGAGGGACATAACATACATGTGTTGCCTAATGTTGAAGAATATTATGTGTATGGTTATATGTCTAATTCTGAAATCCAAAATGACAGAGCTGAAAATGATGGTGGCAAGCTTTCAAAACTGGTGGAATATCTTTTTAAGCAGATGACATTATGGGCAGATTATGCCAATCTTTTCAGTTGGGATTGGGATATTCCAGTTTGGAATCAGGCATTTGACAAGAAAAAATTATGGTTTTTCCTTTTTGGCTGCACGGGGCCGCCAAAATAATGTTTAAAAATAATGTGTTTGGTGATGCAAATCAATATAACATCATGACTCTGTGCCCAATGGATAAGGGACTGGTCTGTATCCCAGAGATCTGGGGTTCTCACTGCAGTCTTGCACCTACACGTCCCCAGACAGAGCCACTGTTGGTGTCTGCATGAGCAGTCAGTTTTCAAGCATATAAACATGCAGGCACCTTCCCAAAAAATCCAAAAAATACTCCAAGTCTCTGGGCCTCCTCAGTATTTTTCAACTGCAGCATCATATTTTCTTCGATGGTGGTCAGCATCATCATGTTTTCTATCAACCGGTTTTTCATCAGGATCATCATGTTTCAATATCAGGTGATGTTTGGATATCATCCCGATCCTGCTGATGAGCTACAGTGTGCCCTGATTTTCTTGCGGGGGGTGATTTTTCAAATATCTGGTGATCTTCCAATTATCACCCTGCCCTTATATGATGATGATGTCACCCCGATCTTCTGAAGGGGTTATTTTCTAAGTTGTTCAACCTGACCTATTTTTCTTTAGGAGGGTCGTCATCATCATCATCATATTTCCGGTTATCGCCGTCTTGCTTGCGAGGGTCATCATATTGTCTATCTGCATGATCTTTCGCTGGGGTGATATTTTAACATCAGGTGATCTTTCTTAAGATCATCCTGATGATGTTGCTGTAAAGTTCTAAGTGCGACCCGATATTCATCGTGGTCATCATATTTTGAACGTCAGGATGATCTTAGTCAATATCATCCTGATGTTGTTGTATCACTTCATGTTCGCTGTTTTATCATCCTGATGATGCTGACGTCATTCTTATGTCAGGGTGATATCTATTTCTCTGCCTATCTGCATCATGATATTTCCGAAGGAGGGGGTGATATTTTCATATTTGAATATCACCCGGATGTATGTTTGTTCCAGCATCATGATGATGCTGATATCAGGGAGATATCCGCCTGTCGGCTTCATGCATTATCTAGTGGGGGTGATCATTTCAAATATCTGTCATATTCATATATCACCCTGATCTTATAGCGGAGCTACAGTGCAGCATGATATTTGTGCATCAGGATGATATTTCCAAATATCCGGTTATCTTCCGAATATCATCCTGATGCCGACATGTGGTGGTGACGTCATCAAGGTCCGGGGGGTTATATTTCTAACATTACTCATCTTATGAAGATCCCCCAATGTTGCGAATATGACGATGACGTCATCCGAATATGAGGAGGTGCGCAGTAGGCAGATATGCTGATGACGTCAGCAGGATATGACGGTGACGTCATCAGGATGTTCATCGGCCAGACATTTGGTATCGGCTAAGCAGGAGGATCTTCCTCCGATGGATCAAGTTGTGCCGATGAAGGCGATTATCATGCAGGTTATATTGCGATATGATGCTGACGTCAGGGTGATATTTCAAGCGACAGGATATCATGCTGCTGAAGGATAATGATGATGAAGTCTTATACTAGTGTCGTCAGGAGCAAAAGCACCGACATCATATATGCTCGTGGCCTAGTATATAAAGTGTTGAAAAGGTTGCCGTAGGGTGCATGTGGGATAATTGATATCCTGCATATCTTCAAATATCATGACGAGGTGTTTTGGCAGGAAATGGTTGCGATCGACTGTTTGACGTTTTCCCGAGGCCGCGGGTTGGTGCGCCATTAATGGTGAAGGTTGCAGAGGTATGGACGGATCTGGTACCTGATTGAAGGTGTACATCAACGGACAGTGGCGCAGGACTCGAGGTTTCTTCCTGTCTCCTCCCCTACCTACTGCATTCATGTTTGAGCGCCAATCTGGTAATGCGTTGAGCACCATTTTTCTGATACTGTGTATCTGGCGGGATTTTTGGTCAACCATGTAATTAATTGCTGTGGTACACTACCTGGCTGTTATAAGCAGGAAGTGTTACTCATTTTTGGTTGTTGAAAACTGGACATTTTAGCTCTGTAATAAGATACAACTGGTTTTGGTTGCTCTGTGCAGCAAAACTTGTGAGTTTATGTATCTCCTGTTGTACGATTTGGCATGAATCCACTGATTTCATGGTTAATCTTATATGAATAATGCTGTGTTTGCATGTGTTATACTAATTCTGTCTCCAGTTTTGCATGTATCTTTCTTACTGCAATAGGGATGCCATAAGTATAGACAGCTTAACACTCTTTATTGGGAGATATCTGTAAGGCAGATATCATGTGTATCCCCCTGAAATCTAGTTTTAGCTATTCATGCTGATCATTCACAGGTGTATGTCTACTGACTCCAAGCCCTGGATAGGCACCAATCTAGCTCTGTGTTGAGGTTATACACCATGTCCATCTTTGCATCCAAAATTCAAACTAAACCATCTCTTCCTTCCATCTGTTAGTTGTAGGATTAGGAGTAGGAAACCCTTGCATGCTCTCATCCCTAACCAGACATATATGTCCAAGAACGTTGCCCACCTTTTGATCTATCATACAGATCTTGGTCCATACATGAGAGTATTCTGCCTGTTGTTGTCAAGTTAGATCTTTCTATCTTTGAGCTAGTCAAGGACATCTTGAGTTATAGGGATACCCCCCTTGGTGCGGCAGAACCAGAAGTGAAGGGGAGGAGCTCACGCAACCTCCTGTATTAGTTGGCTGAATCTGCCTGTGCATTAGAAGTGGCAAACCCTAATGCTGATTCAGAAGAAAAACCAACAGGCACAATGGGGTTGGCATAAATCCATTTGGTGGTCTCTTAAATACAAGAAGAAGCCCTTGTCTATTATCCAAGGTTGTTCTGGGCATAAGTGGCATAATTTGGGATTGGTGTCTTTTGAAGATTTATTCTATCCCTCTGGCATGAAAAGTTGGGATAAGTTGAAAGAAGACTTTGGGCTAAAATATTCTCAGAAGAGAACTTATTCTATGATTGTGGCTACTTGCTCAGTCATTCCTGACCAGCCAATATTTTTGTGTCTTCAGGAATGGGTGAGCAAGCTTAGGTGGAAGGATGGTGGCACCTTGACAGATTGTGTTGCTATGAGGTTTTATAAAATGTTTTGTGATTCTGATGAGATCTATGAACATTGTGGTAGGGCATGGGGTTGTGATCTTAATATTCATGATTTTAGGGTCTATTTTTTGTCATTTTGGTATAAGTATTTGGAACCTAAAAAAGGTTGTTTCAGGTGGCTTCTAAGAATGAAGAAATTGCCTTTAGGTTTTAATAAAGCTCTATGTAGACTTTGTAATGTCAGTGAATGTTGTGATCATATCTTTCTTGACTGTCCATTTGCTTATCAAGTTTGGAATATGTTTTTTTACAGTCTTCCTAGTTGGTCCTTGTGTGATTCTAAATGCAAAGGGGTCATATTTGGTCATTTACCTAGTCTTAAAGCTAAGCACAAAGTTTTTTGGTTCGTCTTAACATCTAAAATTTTGTGTCTAGATACTGTGGAAAAAGAGGAATGAGGACCTTTTTTAGGGAAAACCTAGAACTCTTGTTGGGTCTAATTGTAGACTCACACACTTTGACATTTACTTGCAGGTGGCTGTTTCAGTGGAAGACCAGTTGGCTAATCTATCCTTGGGGGCAGGTAAAGGTTCTTCCTCATCACATGTCTCTGAGCCATCTCTCACTAGTACCAAAAAACTTCACTCACTATTTTATTTTTCACTCACTAGTACCTTGTGTTTATCTTGAATCCATGCTATCTTATAGGGCTTTAGATGTTTCAATCTCTCCAGATTCAACTTCATCACCATCTCTTCTGAAACCAAATTATCAGTACTACCACTATCAATGATAACTTTACAACATTTACCTCTTGATTCGCATCTGGTTTAGAAAAAACTTTTCCTTTAATGCAGTGGCTCCTCATTTGTTTCTTCTTGAAATAAAGCTCTCCTCATGACTAATGGCTCCCCTTTCTTTGGCTTTCCCACTAAACTAGGTGATCCAATCGGTTCTTCCTCTACAGAAGCTGCTTTTGCACCATTCTGCATCCTTTTTCTTGTACTCCCTTGATGGCATTCAAATACTCAGTGTCCTTCGCCTCCACACTTGAAACAAGTTCCTCTAAACGGTCTTTTATCAAATCCTCTTTCCTCCCTTTGATATCCTTCATTGTGGTAAGAATTATGATTCCCTCTACTGTTGCAATAGAAATTTCTGTCATCTCTCTGGTATGAACTGTTGTCTTTATCATCCTTCCGGTATGGACTATTCTCCTTGTTTTGCTCCACATATGGTTTATCTCCTCTAGAATATGTTCTACCTTTTTAAAAATTTTGTCCTCTACCTCGCTGCCTTTCCTCATGTCTCTTATTCAACTTATCTTCAACTTTCAGCACAAAGTGGTATGCTTCTTCTACTATTGTTATCTTCACCAAACTTAGTTCTTCTTGAATGTTCATCCTTAATCCATTTATGCACCACACCACATTCTCCTTGCTTGCTTCACTATGTCTAGTCCTTATGATCATCTTATGAAATTCTTTAGTGTACTCCTTCATAGATTTCTCCTTTTGTGTTAGGTTTTGCAATCTCTTCAACAATTCCATCTCATAGTCAACAGGTATGAACTGATTCTTCAATTTTGTCACCATTCTATCCTATTTTATAGATTTCTCTTTTCCTCTCCAATTCCTATCCAATTTAACTTCTTTCCACCAAATAGAAACATGTCCTTTCAACTTGGTTTTTGTAAATCTCACTCTCTCTAGATCTTCTGTTTCTTCATATTCAAAGTATTCTTCCATGTCATTTATCCAATCAATCAATTCCTCAGGGTTTAAATTTCTGGTATAGTTTGCAATCTCGATTCTAGGTCTCTTACCAATCTTATAAATAGCTCTCAACATCTTTACCTGATCTAATTCTTCTTCTTCAAGGGCTTCTTCATTTTGGTTGACTGATTGAAATTCTTCATCATCACTTTCATCTTTATGTCTAGGGTTTAGTCCTCTTCTTCTATCTTCTTCTACAACATCCAATATAACTTTCATTATTCTCATCATCTCTATTATTTATTCCATTCTTCCAACAACATTGGCCATAGTAGGCACCCTCCTCGGCGACATCTCTTCCTAGGATCTGATGCAACCACCTCAATTTGAATATCTGACTACAAGGTAGCAACTACCTCACAATCAGTGCTCTGTTGACAAACACAAGTAGATTTCCTTAGGTCAGCGATCTATTCACCACAAGATCTTCCAAAATGCCTTCTCTCCCAAAGGATTCACAAACTTCACTCTGATACCACTTGGTGTAGTCAGGAATGGAGGGTCCAGAGAATGGATTGTCCAAACCTACAACTAGAGTAAACACAATAGAAACAACACAAGAATATAATACAATGGAATATTTATATGCTCAATATATCAGACAATTATAATGCTTATATGTCATCAACATGGAGGCTACAATCTGGCCTTACAAGCTTGCTTTCTGGATTACAACTTACAATAAAGATATGGCATTGAAGTGTCTCCAAAAAAGTATTATTTTCCTATCTTTGTTACTTATCAACTATCAAACTAACTTCCTCCTAGTGCATCTAATAAATTCTTATATATCATCTTCTAGCTCAAAGAATCCTCTGCGTCGGCCTTAAGATATCTCAAACTCCAATGTATGATGAAACATGTAAGTCAACCTACAACTCATGGTAATGCTCCACAAATGAGCGAGATGTGATGAGGTTCTCAATGAAGGTCTATTCAATCCTTTACTTCCTTGTGTGAAGTTCCATTTAGCTCCGCAAGTCACGGGAATGCTCTGCAAACCTTGTATGATCAAATTGAATGTTGATTGCTCTATGCTATGAGTGCTAATGATCTTTTGGTAGCGATATCTCTCTGCATATGATCCAAATCTCATGAAATCTTAATATGTTGTAGATGACAGTGTAAAATCTAATTCCTAGTCTACGAGCTTTGAAATGAAGATGTGGTAGAATGCAGTAGAAAATGCTAAAACTGCAAATGACTGAACTGCAATTGAAATGCAAGAAAAATAAAATAAAACAAATATTTTTGGTTGATGCAAGATTTCTCTTCAACTTGGGATGCTCCTACATCAATGGTGATTGATTCTTGTCAACTATGTAGGCGTATTTATTACCATTGGATTTGGTGATTATATTTGGATATCAGTTGATGCAGGGTTTTTGCTTCTATGAGATAATAGGCCATGGAAAGCAGGTGACATTTTTTGAGCATAATTATTTGTAGCATGGATCGGACTTCAAGTGGGAGATTGTTTAAATGTGAAGTCTGACTATTCATTTCATCTCATTTGTTTTGTCCCTTCGTCTTCCTTGAAGAATATATATATATATATATATATATATATATACGAGGGAAAAACTTTATGTTGCTGCGATCAATAAAAAGATTAATGCCTTGGCTTTTCCCATGGATGTAGCCATATTAGTGAACCACGTTAAATTCTTGTGCTTGTGTGCAATTATATATGTTCTTTATTTGTCTTATTTCTTAACAGACCCAGAGTGACGGTTATTCCACAAGATCAATTCCCAGAGGTGTGGTAGTTAGTCCAACAATATTATACATAGAGATATAAAAGCAAGCAATATCTTGTTAGATGAAAATTTCAAACCTAAGATTGCAAACTTTGGATTAGCTAAGCATTTCACTAAAGGTCAAACTCATCTAAGCATAGGAATTGCAGGAACTCTGTAAGTATTTTGAAAGTAGAAATCCCATGACTTATTTCTCACAGGGTATCCTATTTTATTCTTTTTCCATTTTAAACTTTGTACTACTTTAATTTCCAGCCAATCGATTCAATTTTTAACAAATTTCCCATTTTTGTAGAGGCTACATGGCTCCTGAATATATCATGCTTGGTCGGTTGATTGAGAAAGTAGATATTTTCAGTTTTGGAGTACTTGTTCTAGAAATTATGAGTGGTAGGAAAAACAGTCGCTCCAAATCTACACAAGATATCCAATCGCTTTTCTCAAGAAGTATTGTTCTTATTCCTATTTGCTTTTCAAATTATGAAGTTTGATGGCAGTGTTGTAATGTTTTTTCTTTGGGTTTCAGATATGGAAGTATTTTATGTCCAATACTATTTCCAGAGCATTAGATCCAATTTTACTGGAAAGCTGTGAGGAAGAAAGTAAGAAATAATTGCATAGTGCAGTTCACGTTGGGCTTCTTTGCACGCGGGCTTCTCCACCACTACATCCTTCAATGGCTCAGGTTGTACAAATGCTCACCTCTAATTACCCTAATCTTCTAGTGCCCACTCAGCCTCCGTTTATGGATATAAATGATGGGTCACATGAAACTGCTGCCTTCAACCCTCTTTCGTTCAGTAATTTTAACTAATGCAGTTTTGAACCAAGATAATAGCCCTGTTGGAAATGAAGCCCAACCGTCACTGCCCTTTCGTCTTCCTCTTCCCATGTCTCTTCAGTTGCCTGAAGAGTCTCTATAATTTCCTTCTCATTCTCTTTTTGGTAGAGAGATGAAGACGATTGTAATTGGATTTATTAATGGAATAGTGTGTCCTGCTTTCCTTGGTGGATGTAGCCATCTTGATGGTGAACCACGTTAAATTTGTGTCTCTATTTTTATTGCTATGTCTTTGATTCTTAATCTGTTTTAGTTTTGTGTTTCGCTACAATTTATCTTCAACAAGCCCAACAGTAAATATTTCATTTGTTGAAGATCTTTGATATGTACATCATTCTAATTTGTAATTGTAAACAATAAATCATCTTAGATTTATAAATAAATTTAATTTAGGTTAGTAAATAAATGCAAACAATTGAGCATAATGTGATAATTAAATGGGATGAAATTAGTTATTTAGTTTTAAAAATAATAATGTGGAGATAATGTTAACAATGCATAGAATTGATTTGTTGTTAAAAAAATGCTATTCTTTTGATAAATGTCTTGAAATCTGAATGGACACACAAAAACCTTGAGGTTTGATTGAGTGTCATGAGTTTGATCTTGACAATTGCAAATTCAATCCTTATGGACACATCTAAAATGGTAAAGCATAGAGTTATAAAACTTGTTCTCTAACCTTTAATATCTAATGATCTTGTAATTTAAGGACCATAATAGGTGACAACACAATAGTGTGTCCCACTTTTTGGTCTAATAATTACCTAATGGACCTATTTTCATTAGAAAATATAAAATAAATATAATAATTAAACAAAATATATTACCAATTATACTTTTCAAGAATCTTACTTCAACGGCTGCAAAATCTCATGTGATGGTGGCTTCATTTGATTGTCCAAACCCTACTTTAAAAAAGATTTTTTTTGTCAAATTTTGAGTGACCAAAAGGAAGAGAGTAGCATAAAGGCCTTCAAAGGTCCTTCTAATGAAAGTCTAAGGTGATTAAACAATTTGATATATAAAGAAATCCTATTATTCAAAAAACAAAACTATGTATTATGCCAAATCAAAACTGTGTTATGTTTTGTTGTTTTAATTAAAAGAAATTAAAAAGAATTTCATTTGAAGGTACATTTGGTTGAAGGCCATTCCTCCCATTGAAGGCCTTGCATACATGGCATGTACTTTACCTTCGAATGAAGGCTTTTTAGTTGAATATACAATTTCATTTGAAGGTCCTAAAAGTCTTTTGCCTTATAGAATATAATTTTGTGCTCCAACCCACAAGTGGAAGATATTGTTATGTTTGTGCCCCAATGTTTATAAACACCTTAAGGGAATCTATTGGATTAGTAGGGTCAACATCTCCTAAGTTAGATAAAAATGGTTTTAATAGATTTAAAACTTTGAGTGAAGGTTTGAAGAAAAAGATAAATAAGCATGCAAGTGGCCTATATGTAGATGACATAGATTTTGATTTTGTTCCTTAGAAATCAAAATGTGTTCTAATACTGTATTGACTTGTTCAACATTATGTTTTGCCTAGGTTCTAGACATGAATAAATGACACAATGAACATCTTTAAATTACAGGACATAACAACATGTTGCCCAAATGTGTACCAATTCATTTCACAATGACTAGTGAAAAGGGGTAGGAAAGTTGGAATTTCAATTTGAATAAATGAATTTAGGGCTCATTCTCACATGCAACAAAATCAATCTGAGTTGCATAAAAATGAACATGCATAGGGAAGTGAGGGTGAATAATGAGGGTTAAATGGTGAATGCATGGAAATAAGTGTAAATGGAAGCACATACCTAGATGGATATGGATTAAGGAATGATCCAAACCTAGTACAAGAGTGTGCCATTTTTCAATATGTAATTGTGTTAAAGATAGTCCCATGGTGGGAACATAACTAAATGGAAATTGGTGAAAAGGATTTCTCAGTCCAAGTAGATATGTAATAACCAAGAGCTAAGCTAGTTAAGGCATGAAGAAAAGGTGGGCACAAGAGTACGAAACACATAAATGAGACATATGTGCAAGGGTGGAAGTGTGTTTCATATAAAAGAATGTAACCAAAAAATGAAGAATGGAGTAGAGTAGAGGTAGAGGTACCAACACAAGGACACATGGAAAACAACACTGAGCCTAAAGTAACTTGACAAATCAATGAACCAAGTAAATTTGATTGAATCACAAATCATGAGGTAGCTAGACAAAAACATCAAACTAGAGGCATTCAAGTAAATCATCAAACCCAAAGGTAAGAGGCAATAATGGTTGGATCATGAGGAGAAGAGGAACAAAAGACAAGGATAAATGTGGAAACTATGTGAAGAAAGGAGGAAATAGAAGAGCATAGACTTGAGAGTGATTGTGTTAAATAATCAAAGGGAGCCAAGAGTAGAAAAACACATAGGAAGAAGAATGCATAAAGTAAACATAATGGAGGTAGAGTGAGATAGGAGAAGGATGCATTGAATAAAATGTAAAAGATAAGCATGCACTAAAACTACACAAGATGATGTCAAAAAAGAAGAAGGGTATATGCACAAAGATGGGGGCCCAAAAAGTGGCCAAAAATATTTTGGACGTAAAATCAAATGTAATGCTCAACATCATTAAAACATAACATGTTCACATTATAATATTAGTTCATTAAGTCTTAATCACATTATAAATGAAAGGACATTTAGGTTTGATT
Organism: Cunninghamia lanceolata; assembly: GCA_027924645.1. Lineage (NCBI taxonomy): Eukaryota > Viridiplantae > Streptophyta > Pinopsida > Cupressales > Cupressaceae > Cunninghamia > Cunninghamia lanceolata. The sequence goes on along the minus strand of BSBN01000165.1, from coordinate 1,005,191 downwards.
AATCTAAACATAAATGTGCTCACATTATAACATGATTGTGTTATAAATTTGACATAAAACACAAAATAAATAGTAGCTAAGAGCTATCTTTTCTCATTTTATTTTCTGGATTTATAGAAAAACACAAGTGAGTAAATGTGTGACCATGTTTCTAAGTTGAATCCAAACCATCTCTACCTAATTAATAATGCCCTAATGTGTAAAAGGTAATTTATATCAGTTTTTTTATAGTTTTAGTTAAGACTAAATTATCATTTCTTGCATTAGTTTTGATTTGTTAAAATTTTCTTTTTAGTCAATCCAAACCCTCCACCTTAAACCTTTCATTTGATCAAATGGATGAGAAAAATGAGGTAGAAGAACATGACCTACAAACCCCATCAATCTCTTGTATTTCCCATGCATCCTCCTAAAACACAACAAAATATTTTAGGAAAAATTAAAAATAATAAAATAAAGCTTAAAATATTGATAAAAATGTTAAAAAAATCCTAAGTCCACTAGCATGCATCATCATTAGAATATTTGATATCTTACATCGTGTGTTGAAGATTGGGTCACCCTTAAATAAATAAACTGTGTTTGAATAAATGACCTGTAGTCAATGTCCACCCCACCGAAAATCTTTATGTACATCATTCTAATATTATTGATGGAAGATCTCCTAGTGAAACTACCTCTCTCTCTTTAGACTAACAAATCTTATCCCAATTAACTAAATGCCATTTCTTTTTCTCCAAATTTACTTCCCAAAAAAACTTTGGGACTGTTTTGTAGGGTTAAGTTTAACAAGAGCATTTAACAGGTCGACAGGTCGAGAGAATCAGAGGGAAGATATTTATAAAAGTCGAGAGAAAGCAGAGTCAAAAATTCGGTTTTGTTGAATAGTAGTTTAGTTTACTAGAAGAAAACTCTGCGGGTCAGAGCAAGATTAAGTCGATGAATTTGTCGTTGGCCGCCTCGTGATAATTAAAAAGTCATTTAGTCTGGCTGGTCTTGGCTTCGTATCTCATACGAAAAGACCAATGAAAATTCAACGCTCTTTAGTTTTACTCGTTGTCTGTCACCAAATTACAACAATCTACAAAATGCATATGCGAATGTAAAAATTTTCTCTGGATTTCAGTCATCTGTATATGTAAAAATTTTCTCTGGATTTCAGTCATCTGTATATTGCAAATACTGAGGGGGATGAATATGTACAGATTTGATAATCTGCGATTGTTTTTTCTTTCCTTGGTTTTATTGGCGCCATTAGCAGCAGCCGACCCGCAGACGATGATTGTTGGGAGAGAAGCAATGTGTGATAAAAAGGGACCATCCGGGATTGGGGTCATCATGCCAAAAATCCGGCGAAGAGTTCTTGATTCGTTAGTTGAAAATGCCCCTGAGATGGGCTTCAACGTTTCCTCATATGAAGATGAATGGGAGGCGAACAAAATTTACGGTCTCGTTCAGTGCCGGGGAGACATGAATCCCTCTGACTGCAGAGAATGCGTTTCATTTGCCAAGCAGGTTCTCCTCGATCAGTGTTCCTCCTATGTTTCCGCATCCGTTTTATTGGAGGGATGCTTTCTCCGATACGCTAATTACAGTTTCTATTCAACGTTAACAAGCAGTGGCACTCAAAAGTATTGGAAGCCGCAGAGTAGTAGTCCAAGAACAGATCCAAGGATCCCTAACGCCACGCTTGCAAAGTCCTTATCTGACCTCCTTAGTAAAGCCATGAGTTCGGGAACCGGTTTCAGTGCTAATTTAGAGGTTGTGGAATCTCCTGCTTTGACGATATATTCTCTGGCACAATGCTGGCGCGACCTGAAATTCCAAGACTGTAGACGGTGCCTTGCAAGTCTTAATGATACCATCTTTTCTGAGCGGCCTGACGAAGTCTCTGGAGCTCAAGTGTTTACCTTGAATTGCTTCCTACGTTTTGAAATTTACAGTTTCTTTCATCTTGCAGTTCTTTCTTCCTCACAGGCGATTCAGTCAGAGTCCAGAGTTCTTCAACATGTGTGCAATAGAGATCAACATGTGTCTCAAAGCGATGTGAAACTAGTTCTGGATTCATTGGTTAGAAACGTCGCTAAAAAAGGGTTTACTACTTTTTCACATAGAGATAGAATTTATGGCTTGGCTCAATGCCGGGGAGACATGAGCGCCGCTGAATGTAGCGAGTGTGTTTTGCTTGCTGGACAAAACCTGCTCCAAACTTGTCCGGGATCTTCCGCAGTGAATAGGTTAAGTGGGTGTTCTGTGAGGTATGAGAATTACAGTTTTTATACAATGCCCATAGAAAACACTACTCGTGAGTGTAAGAAAAGCACTACAAGTGAGTGTGAGAACATAAAAAGTCTTGACGGATGGATTTTCGATTCAACCCTTTTTAGGATTCTCCCTAAACTTGTGGATAGAGCAATCGCTAACAAAGGTTTCAGCAAAAGCGTAGATAATGTGCCGAGCCTGTCTCAAACAATTTACTCCCTTGCAGAGTGTGGGAGAGATACTGATATGAAAGCGTGCAAACAGTGTCTGGAGGATGCATCCAATTTGTGCAGCCAAGGTGCTCTTGGGGGACAGGTCGTCTCTGGTTGCTGCCATCTGCGCTATTTGACTGTCAAATTTTTTCACGGGGAAGATTCTTCCAGTTCTAGAGGTAAGATGGGTTTTTATAATTATCCTAACTCCTGCACTAGAATTTTTCTATGTCTAACCAACTGAAATGTTTTTCCCGTAGGTACGCTTCTAATAATCCTGCTCACCAGCATATCTGGAATAGCTAGCATGTTGGTTGTGTTTACAGTGGTCCTTCGTAAGTGGAGGATATCAAACTGGTTAAACAGGAATGTTGATCCACAACGGAAAGGTTAGTATCTTGGATAATATCTGTTTGTATTTAGTATTCAGATTAATACAATTTCCTTACGTTAATATGAAATAGCAGATTATGGACAAAATATAATGTAACAATTATATGTTGTTAAACATATATATTATTTACAATTTAATACATTGCGTGTAACTATAATAATTGTTGAATAATTTAGACAAATAAACAACATATAAATTTAGCACACATAGATAAAAGATTTAACGTGGTTCGTCAAAGTGGCTACATCCATGGGAAAGCAGAGGGTTAAGTTTTTTATTGTTTGCAGTAGCATACACCAATATCCATACACAATCACCATTTCCCATGGTAATAAATAGGCGGTAATAAATAGGCGTGCATAGTGGACAAGAATCAATCACCACAGCTGGAATAGCAACCAAGCTAGTTGCTAATCACATCCAACTAACCATACAACAATAATGTACAAAAAATTTTTGGAAACAACTATGTGTTTAGTTTTTCATTAATATTTCATATGATTCTTTGATATCTTGATAATGCTGATACAAAACTGAACACACACTTATCTTTAAAATTTTTTTATGATAATTCATGGACTGCAAAAATAACATAATGTGGTAATAGGAAACAGATGACCCAATACCGTCTTGAGTTTTTTGATTTTTGGGCTGTTTCTTGTTCCTTCTCTAGATCGCTTGTGTTCAATTTGGAGAGCTTGACTATACATTTTCTATCTACAATTTATCAATCCAAAGATCCTTTAAATAGGAAAGACATATGAATAGACATGGACACATTTCTACATGACAGCTGCCTTTGTGTTAACAAACGCTTAAAGAATACAATTAAATAGAGTTTATATTTTAACAGTTTGCTTGTTAGTTATGCTTAGAACTTTTGTTTTGGTTGCTGACGTTTTGCTGTTGTATTGCAGTCTTTGTGCTGTCTATTCCATATGCTGTCCTTGCTGCAGGGCTTTTTTGAAAATCTTATCTTTACTCTTATATGCTTGATTAAAAAATATTTCCAGTGAGAAATCGAATAGTGTAATCTTACACTAATAGAGATATTTCAAACAATTGATTGATCAAATGATTACGGATAACAATCGTAATCTTTATAATTCATAGAACTACTGCTTGTAAATTTTGTATGATAAACTGAAAATGTTTAGTTGAACCAATGATTTAATATTGAATTCATATCAGAATATTGAACTGGTGACCTATATTTATTTCTACTGGCTGAATTTATTTATTAGTAAAAATATCATCTATAGGTATATTGGTTGGTATATCATCCATAGGTATATATCTATACCTCTATCCACGTATATTTATTGATTTACTGGTGTGGCACTAACTAGTGTTCATTGCATTTAAAGCTCAAAACCAATAAAGTCCTTATAACATAGGTGGCTATTCAACATCTACTTACACTTGTCTAAACAATAGTAGCATCATTACGGATGAAAATTCCATTAACATACAATTTCGTAACATCACTATAAAATGGCAACTATATCCGTTCAAAAGATTTAATAGCCGTTTCTCTTTAAAAAAATCAACTGAATATTTCAAATCATGAACGAAATGAGAATTCCTTTGATTTGATTTCGTTCATGATTTGAAATATTTAGTTGATTATTGTGAAAGAGAATGAGTCCTAATATCTGGGCATGTTTATTATGAAGATGGAGATGTCTCAGATGCAGCCTATGGAGCTATGCCCGAGTTCAGACTGAGTTACAAATTCGAAACTTTACAAAAGTGCACAGGAAATTTCAATCAAGAAAACAAACTTGGTCAGGGGGCTTTCGGTTCGGTTTACAAGGTAATATTTACTGATAGTGATAGCTCTATAATCATGCATACACTTTTGTTGCCACAGCGTCATGATATACATATATCTTAATATAGGGAGTTTTACCCAACGGCAAGGAAATTGCTGTAAAGAGGCTTTTATTCTTCAATAAAGAGCATGGTGTGAAAGAATTTTTGAACGAAGTGAACATCATAAACCATGTTCGCCACAAGAATCTGGTCAAATTGCTGGGATGCAGCTTCAAGGATCAAGAAAGGCTGTTGGTTTATGAATACCTCCCCAATAAAAGCCTCGACAACCATCTATTTGGTTTCTACTCTATCTCCAGCTAATCCAATCTCCTTACTATAATACCCTTCTGTATATTTTTATTGAATAATTTTTTTTCTTGAAGCAGATCCAATCTCGAAAAAGGAACTCAACTGGAAGAAAAGGTTTGAAATAATACTAGGAACAGCAGCAGGGTTAGCATATCTTCACCACGAGTCTGAAATTCGTATCATACACAGAGATATAAAAGCAAGCAATATCTTGTTAGATGAAAATTTCAAACCTAAGATTGCAGACTTTGGATTAGCTAGGCATTTCACTGAAGGTCAGACTCATCTAAGCACAGGAATTGCAGGAACTCTGTAAGTATTTTTAAAGCAGAAATCCCATAACTTATTTTCTCCCAGGGTATCCTATTTTATTCTTTATCCTTTTCAAACCTTGTACTACTTTAATTTCCAGCCAATCGATTCAATTTTTAACAAATTTCCCCATTTTGCAGAGGCTACATGGCTCCTGAATATATCGTGCTTGGACAGTTGACTGAGAAAGCAGATATTTTCAGTTTTGGAGTGCTTGTTCTAGAAATTATGAGCGGCAGAAAGAATAACCACAACAAATCTACACAAGATATCCAATCCCTTTCCCAAGAAGTATTGTTCTTATTCCTGTTTGCTTTTCAAATTCTTAAGGTCGACGGCAGTGTTGTAATGTTTTTTCTTTGGGTTTCAGATATGGAAGCATTTCATGTCCGATACTGTTTCCAGAGCATTAGACCCAGTTTTAGTGGAAAGCTGCGATGAAGAAAGTGAGAAACAATTGTATAGTGCAGTTCACGTTGGGCTTCTTTGCACGCAGGCTTCTCCATCACTGCGTCCTTCAATGGCCCAGGTTGTACAAATGCTCATCACCCACAACCCTAATCTTCCAGCGCCCGCTCAGCCTCCGTTTATGGATATAAATAATGGGTCACATGAAACTGCTCCCTTCAACCGTCTTTCATTCAATAATTTTAGCTATAGCAGTTTTGAACCAAGATAACAGGCCAACAGTAAACGTTTCGTGTGTTGAAAATCAGGTCGCCCTTACATAAATAAACCGTGTTTGAATAAATGTACTCTCTAGTCAATATCTATACAACACAATGTTGTTATAATTTTGTGGGTTGAAGATTCGCCCTTACATAAATAAACTGTGTTTGAATAAATGCCTGTACTCTCTAGTCAATATTCATACAATACATTGCTGTTATAATTTCATGTGTTGAAGATCAGGTCACCCTTAGATAAATAAATCATGTTTGAATAAATGATTTATACTTTCTAGTCAATATCCATACAACACCCCTATTATAATTTCGTGTGTTGAAGATTGGCCATTACATAAATAAATTGTGTTTTGAATAAATGACCTGTACTCTCTAATTAATATCCATACAACACACGATTGTTATAATTTAGTGTGTTGAAGATTGGGTCACCCTTACATAAATAAATTGTGTTTGAATAAATGACCTATACACTCTAGTCAATATCCATACAACACACAGCTATTATAATATCCCCCTACTTAAAGTCCATGATATGTACATCATTCTAATTTGTAATTGTAAACAAAAAATTATCTTACATTTATAAATTAATTTAGTTTAGGTTAAATTGAGCATAATGTGATAATTAAATGGGATGAAATGAATTATTTAGTTTTAAGAATAATAATGTGGAGATAATGTTGATGATGTATAGAATTGATTTGTTGTTCAAAAAAATATGCTATTTGTTTGATAAATATCTCAATGGGCACACAAAAATCTTGAGGGTTGATTGAGTGTCATAAGTTTGATCTTGACAATTGTAAATTCAATCCTTGATGCACACATCTAAAATGGTAAAGCATAGAGTTATAAAACTTGTTGGCTAATGGTAGAGTGTGTCCCACTTTTTGGTTTAAATGGAATAGTCAATTCAACGTTTTCAACAAAATTTTTACTTTATGTCATTTATAGCAAACAAACATTTAAGAATTTGAAGATATGTAAACTAATGGTTTTGAGATTTGATGTATATATATGCTAATAGCATGGCTGTGTAAGATATTAATTAAATTAATATATAATTATATAGTATAACATTATTTAATATAATACCATTATTATTTTAAGCCCAATAATAATATAGAATATTATAATAATATAAATATTATTATATAATAATATATAATATAATATAATTATATTATTATTAATATAATATTAATTATTATAAACCCTAATTATTTTAAACTATAACCCTAATGCTCATTTTAAACCCTAATCCTAATTATTTTAAACCCTAATCCCAATGATCATTTTAAAACCTAACCCTACTTATTTTATACTCTAACTCTAATTATCATTTTATAACCCTAACCCTAATGGTAAATTTAAACCGTAACCCTAATGATCATTTTACACCCTAACCCTAATTACTTTTAATCATATAAGACTTTGGGAATGTTAAGATAAAATTAAGTTGGCAAAAGTGCACCTTGACTCTACACTTCTACTTTTCTAGATATCCTCTCTCTCTCTCTCTCTCTCTCTCTCTCTCTCTCTCTCTCTCTCTCTCGCGTGCGTGCGCGCGGACATGTGCTCTAACCTATCTACCTCCTAGTTAAATCATATTCCTAGCTTTCCTAGTTTTCCTTTTCCTTTCCAATTTCGCTGAGAGAGAGAGAGAGAGAAAGAGTCCTAGTTTTCTTGTTTTCATTTCCTTTGTCAATAAGGGAGAGGGAGAGATAGAGGGGGAGATAGGGAGATAGAGGAATTATAGGGGAGAGAGGCAAGAGATAGAGATATAGCTATAGAGAGAGATAGAGGAGACAGAGGGGAGAGATAGGGAGATAAAGAGTGAGCAAGATGTTTAGAGACATAGGGAGAAGGATTGAGAGGTGGAGGGACGATAGAGATAAGGAGATAACAGAGAGATAGGGAGATAGAGGTTTAGGGTTTCTCAGGTTTAGGGGTTAGGGTTTAGGGGCATTATTTATGGTTTTGAGAGAGAGAGAGAGAGAGAGAGAGAGAGAGAGAGAGAGAGAGAGAGAGTTGCTTGAGGTTAGGGGTCAAGGTTTAGGAGCATTGTTTAGGGTTTATGAGTTTAACATTTCTCAAGTTTAGGGTTTAGGGGTTAGGGTTTAGGTGAATTATTTCGGGTTTAGGGGTTTAGGGTTGCTTGGGTTTAGGGGTTTAGGGTTTAAAGAGAGATAGAGAGAGGGGACTGATAGAGATTAGGAGAGATACAGGAGACAAAGGGGAGATAGAGAGTGAGAGACATGTCCAGAGACATAGAGGGAGAGATTGAGAGGTAGAGGTATGATAGAGATAGGGAGATAAGGAGAGATAGTGAGATAGAGGTTTAAGGTTGCTTGGGTTTAGGGGCATTATTTAGGGTTTAGGATTTATGGTTTTGGAGTTAGGGGTTAAGGTTTAGAGGTTTATGGTTTAGAGAGAGATAGAGGACCAATAGGGAGATATAGAGGAGACCAAGGGGAGAGATAAAGAGATAGAGTGTGAGGGACATGGCCAGAGACATAGGGAGAGATATTGAGAGGTAGAGGGACAAAGGTGATAGAGAGATAGGGGAGAAATAGGGAGATAGAGGTTTAGGGTTTAGGGGTTTAGGGTTTCTCAAGTTTAGGGGTTAGGGGTTAGGGTTTACGGGCATTATTTAGTGTTTAGGGTTTATTGTTTAGGGGTTATGGGTTAGGGTTTAGGGGCATTATTTAGTGTTTAGGGTTTATTGTTTAGGGGTTAGGGGTTCAGGTTTAGAGGATAAGGGTTTAGGGTTTATAGAGAGAGAGGAATGATAGGGAGATATAAAAGGAGACTGAGGAGAGAGATAGGGAGATAGAGAGTGAGGCACATGACCAGGGACATAGGGAGAGAGATTGAGAGGTAGAGGGACAATAGATATAGAGAGATAGGGAGATAGATATTTATAGTTGATGTGATTTAGGGTTTAGGGGTTTAGGGTTTAGTGTTTAGAGAGAGAGGACCAATAGGGAGATATAGAGAGTGAGGGACATGGCCAGAGACATAGGGAGAGAGATTGAGAGGTAGAGGAATGATAGAGATAGGGAGATAGGGAGATAGAGGTTTAGGGTTGCATGGGTTTAGTGTTTAAGGTTTAGGGGTTTGGGGTTTAGGATTTAGGGATTTAGCGTTTCTCAGGTTTAGGGTTTAGGGGTTAGGGCTTAAGTTTTAGGGGCATTATTTAGGGTTTAGGGTTTAAGGGTTAGGGGTTAGGGTTTAGGGTTTAGGGGTATTATTTAGGGTTTAGAGGTTTCTAGGGTTGCTTGAGTTTAGGGTTTAGGGGTATTATTCATGGTTTATGGTTGCATGTTAAAAGAAGTCTCTCTCTCTAAATCCCTCAACCCTAAATAATGCCCCTAATCCCTAACCCAAAACCCCTAAACCATAAACATCCATCTCCAAGTATCTCTACTTTATCTCCCTCCCTCTATCATCCCTCTACTTCTCAATCTCTCTCCCTATCTCTTTGAACATCTCACTCACTCTCTATCTCCCTATCTCTCCCTCAGTCTCCTCTATCTCTCCCAATCTATCTCCTCTCTCTACCTATCTATCTCTCCCTATCTCTTGCCTCTCTCTCCCCTATCATTCCTCTATCCCTCTATCTCTCTGGACATCTCGCTCACTCTCTATCTCCCTATCTCTCCACTATGTCTCCTCTATCTCTCCCTATCTGTCTTCTTTCTATCTCTCTACCTAGCTATCTCTCTCTACCCAGCTCTCTCTCTCTCTCTCTCTCTCTCTCTCTCTCTCTCTCTCTCTCTCTCTCTCTCTCTCTCTCTCTCTCTCTCCCCATATCATTCCTATATCTCCCTATCTCCCCCCAAACATCATTTGACCATGTGTCTCCTTCCATCACTAGATAGGTGCCCCTACTTTCCATTATTCATCCAATTCAATCCCAATGTCATAGCTCACATTCCCACACCTACATTCATAGACTCCATTCCCCCTATCGACACCATCCTTGATAATCATTATAAGGAGACTCCATTGAATAATCATTAAACCATGGATTATCCCATATCCCTTATTGTTATATGGAGCCTAATCAGACACAGAGGTTAAATTTACCCTACTTTTATCGATGGAGTTTCCCTCCAAACTATTTAATGGGGTCAAGGGGTAGCGCCCCTTGTGAGGGTTTGGGGGCATCTATTTTTCTATTGGACGACATAAAAACCCCTATTTTTGTTATGGACATAAGGCTTGATAAAAGCGGCTACGGGTTAGGGTTTCCATTGATGTATTGTAGCATTTTGCAGTGGTATTGAGTTGCAGGGATTGCTGGTTGTAATCAGTTTGATTTATTGGATAATAATATTGGACTCTATGTTGGTGGATGGAACCCAAGTTTGGGTGAACCATGTTAAAATTGTCTCTCGCTATTATTATTTCTGTGTATTTTTCATTCCTCTATTTAATCTTTATTTGCATTTAATTGATATCTTCTATCAGCTAACCCTAAAAATTGGTATCATAGTGGGTTGTGTTTGATTATTGTCTACAGGAAGGTCTCACGTTTGAGTGGGAGTCTGATAGTTGAGTGGGAGCAATGGTGGATGAGGGTAAATTGAAGGTAGATAAATTCAATGGGCAGAACTATCAGTTATGAAAGATGCAGATGGAGGATTATCTCCATCAAAAGGATTTATGGAGGTTGTTGGAAGGAGTAGCCAAGAAACTGATAGGAATGACAGATGAGGATTGGGAACTTCTGGACATAAAGGCACTAGGAACCATTCGGTTGTGCCTGGCACCATCTGTGACATTCAATATAATAGAAGCAAAGACAACAAGTGAACTGATGAAAGCTTTGGCTAAATTGTATGAAAATTTACCTAATCCTCAAATAAGGTATTTCTCATGAAGCATTTGTTTAGTCTGAAAATGATTGAAGGTGGATATATGATAGATCATTTAAATGAGTTTAATACGATTAAAAGTTAGTTAACTTCTGTAAAAATGAAATTTGATGAAGAGGTGAGGGCTCTCTTGGTCTTATGTTCTTTACTAGAAAGCTGGAATAACTTGGTAATGGTTGTAAGTAACTCTGTCTCTGGTTTAAACACTTTGAAATTTGATGATGTTGTTGTTATCCTTAGCGAGGAAATGTGATAGAAAAGATTAAGAGGGTCCACATCAGGTAGTGTTTTGAATGCAGAAAGTAGGGGCAGATCAAAGGAGAGAGGAAAAGGTTCTGGAGGTCATGGGAAGTCATGAGGAAAATTGAAGGACAAGAGGTCCCAATCTAGAGGACAGAAGGATTGATGGTAGTATGGGAAACTAGGTCATCTGAAAAAAAATTGTTGGTCTCGGAAGAATAAAGAAGGAGACAAACAAGAAGGCAATAAGAAGACAAATGTGGTAAGTAATAAATCTGAAGATGATGCTTTGATTCTTTCCCTAGATAATGCTAATGATTCATGAGTTTTAGATTCAAGGGCCTCATTTCATGCTACACCCCATAGAAATTATTTTTTTGATTATGTCCAAGGGGATTTTGGGCTAGTTTATTTGGGAGATAATGAACCCTGTTAGATTGTTGGAAAGGGAAGAGTCAAGATTAAGTTGCAGAATGTGAATCATTGGCTACTACAAGAGGTAAGGCACGTTCCAAGGCTTAGTAGGAATTTAATTTTAGTGGGACAACTAGCTGATGAAGGTTACATTATTACATTTACTAATAAAAATTGGAAGGTTTCAAGAGGTACCTTAATAGTAGAAAAAAATGTGAAAGTAGGCACCTTATATCTTTGTACAGGTCATACTATTCCCTCTACTTTAGCTGTTGCAGAGAAAAAACAAACAGGTTTAGGAATAGTTGCTACAGGTTCATAGGAAGAGACTGAAATAATTACTGCAAGTTCTGAGACAACACTGTGGCATAACAGACTTGCATATATGAGTGAAAAAGGTATGAAGGTACTTCAATCTAAAATTTTTTTACCAGGTCTGAAATGTATTAATATGGATTTCTATGAAGTTGCATGTATGGCAAACAAAAGAGAGTTAGTTTTCTCAAGGATGAGAAGCAAAAGAAAGATGAAAAGTTGGAGTTTGTGTATACAGATGTATGGGGACTGGCTCATGTATCTTCTCTTGGTGGATCTCAATATTATGTTACATTCATAGATGATGCAACTAGGAAGGTTTGGATTTATTTCCTTAGGAAGAAATCTGATGTATTTGAAACATTTAAGAAATGGAGAAGATTGGTTAAGAATGAGACAGGTAAAAGATTAAAATGTCTCAGATCTGATAATGGTGGTGAGTATTGCAGTAAATAATTTGAGGATTATTGTTCCTTTAATAGAATTTGTAGGCAAAAAATGGTGCTAGGGACTCCACAGGAGAATGGAGTGGCTGAGTGCATGAATAGAACAATAATGGAGCATGCAAGGACCATGAGATTGCATGTTAGGCTGCCTTTAAACATGTGGGCATAGGCTGTCAACACTACTATATATTTAATAAACAGAGGTCCTTCAGTTCCTTTGGGTTGTGGTATTCCAGAGGAAGCATAAACAGGTAAGAAGGTGAGTTATTCTTTTCTCAAAACCTTTGGATGTGAAGCATTTGCACATATAGATTCTGAAAATAGAACCAAGATGGATGTAAAATAAAAAAAAAGTGTACCTTCGTTGGATATGGCATTGATGAATTTGGTTATAGGCTTTGGGATTTTAAAAATTAAAAAATGTGAGAAGCAGGGATATTGTATTCAATGAGAAGGTGTTATACAAAGATCAGTTGCAGCAGCATGAAAAGAAAGAAAATGATTATGTGGTGCTAGATGATACTCAAGATAATGATATTCCAGTGCTTACTCATTCTCCACAATAGCAACAAGAAATACCACAAACTCCAGTGAATGTTAGATGGTCAACAAGGCTAAGTAGACCTCTTGAAAGGTTTTCTCCCTCTTTGTATTCTATTTTGTTAACAGATGCTGGTGAACCAGAAGGGTATGATGAAGCTATGCAAGTGGATACAAAGGTTCAGTGGGAGCTTGCAATGAAAGAAGAAATGGACTCCTTGCTGAAAAATCAAACTTGAGAATTATGTAAGTTGCCTACAGGTAAAAAGGCTTTACCAAATAAATGGGTTTATAGACTAAAAGAAGAAGATGGAGGTAAGAAAAGATTTAAATCCAAGTTAGATGTAAAAGGATTTGTATAGAAAAAAGGGCATTGATTTTGATGAGATTTTTTCTCCGGTTGTTAAGATGTCTTCTATTCGTACTGTTTTAAGTATTGTGGCTGCTAAAGATTTGTATTTGGAATAGCTAGATGTGAAAACTACCTTTCTCCATGGTGATTTAGAGGAGGATATATATATGGAATAGCCCCAAGAATTTCAGTCCAACGGTAAGTAGAAATTGGTGTGTAGATTGAAGAATAATTTATATGGCTTGAAACAAGCACCTCGATAATGGTATTTGAAATTTGATAGTTTTATGGCTGAGCAAGGCTACAACCGGTGTAATTCTGACTATTATGTTTATTTTAAGAGGTTGGATAATGACAGCTACATTATTTTATATTTATATGTTGATGACATACTTGTAGATGGGTCTAACATAGATCATATAAGAGAGTTAAAACAAGAGTTAGCACAGTCATTTGCTATGAAGGATTTGGGGGTAGTAAAATAAATCCTTGGTATGAAAATTTGCAGAGATAGGAAGAACGAAAAATTGACAATATCTCAAGCTGATTACGTTGAAAAGGTGTTGTAGAGATTCTATATGGATAATGCAAAAGCTGTCAGCACACCTTTGCAGGTAGTCATTTGAAATTAACTAAGGAGATGTGTCCTAAGAGACAAGAGGAGGAAGAAAAAATGTGCAAGGTACCATATGCTTTAGCTGTAGGAAGTTTAATGTATGCCATGGTATGCACGAGACTGGATATTGCACATGTTGTAGGAGTCGTAAGAAGGTATATGAGTCATCTCAGATTGGAGCATTGGAATGCGGTAAAATAGATTCTCAGATATTTGAGAGGTACATCTAATAAACACTTATGTTTTGGAAGCTCTAATATAGATTTAGCAGGTTATATAGACTCAAATTTGGCAGGGGATATTGATACCAGGTGGAGTACTATAGGTTATGTCTTTACTGTAGGTGGGACAATAGTGAGTTGGATCTCATGGTTGCAAAAGGTGTTTTTTTTATGCACCACAGAGGCAGAGTACGTAGCTACAACAGAGGCAAGAAAGGAGATGATATGGCTGAAATATTTCATGGAAGAATTGCGTAAACAACAAGCTAACAGTTCTTTGTATACAGACAACCAGAGTGCCATACATCTTGCAAATAATTCTGCCTTGCATTCAAAGACCAAACACATATAGTTGAGATATCACTTCATTCGATTGGTGTTGGATGATGGCCAGTTACAGTTAAAAAAGATACATACAAATGAAAATCCAGCGGATATGTTTATGAAGGCAGTGACAATGGCGAAGCTGAGCTCTTCTTCAGCTTCAGTTGGTCTTCAAGACTGAAAACAACAAAAATAGAACAACAGAGTCCAGGGTGCTTATTTCAAGTGGGAGCTACAAGGTCAGTGGTGTTATGATCAATCTCCAAGTGGGAGATGATATGGTGTGGAGTTTGATCAGTCTCCAAGTGGGAGATTGTTGTTATATGGAGCCTAATCAGACTAAGAGGTTAAATTTACCCCACTTTTATTGGTGCAGTTTCCCCCCAAATCATTTAATGGGGTCAAGGGGTAGTGCCCCTTATGGGGGTTTGGGGGCAGCTATTTTTCTATTGGATGACATATAAAACCCCTATTTTTTTTACTGACATAAGGCTTGTTAAAAGAAGCTAAGGGTTAGGGTTTCCATTGATGTATTGTAGCATTTTGCAATGGTATTGAGTTGTAGGGATTACTGGTTGTAATCGGTTTGATTTATTGGATAATAATATTGGAGTCTCTGTTGGTGGATGTAGCCCAAGTTTGGGTGAACCATGTTAAAATTGTCTCTCGCTGTTATTATTTCTGTGTATTTTTCATTCCTCTATTTAATCTTTATTTGCATTTAATTGATATCTTCTGTCAGCTAACCCTAACATCCCCATCTTACACTTTCCTCACCTTTGAACCCTTAGAAGATGACATTTAGCTATCCCCACCATTACTAATCACACTTTCTAGAAATCCCACATAAGACACCTTACCCATCACTTCACCTAGGTCATCACTAATTAAATCACCTCATTACTCCATTCAACCATACCCATACCACCTATTTCTCACTCCACAACATGTATTAATGCATGATTAAACCTAACCCCTAACCCCTAACCCCTAAACCTGAGAAACCCTAAACCTCTAAATCCTAAACCCCAAACCCCTAAACCCAAGAAACCCTAAACCTATATCTCTCTCTCTATCTCCCTATCTCTATCATTCCTCTACCTCTCAATCTCTCTCCCTATGTCTCTGGCCATGTCCCCCACTCTCTATATCTCCCTATTGGTCCTCTCTCTCCAAACACTAAACCCTAAACCTTTAAACCTTAACCCCTAAACCATAAACCCTAAACCCTAAATAATACCCCTAAACCTTAACCCTTAACCCATAAACCCTAAACCCCTATCTCCCTATCTCTCTCTTATATCCCTATCTATATCATCCCTCTACCTCTCAATCCTTCTCCCTATTTCTCTAGACATCTCACTCACTCTTTATCTCTCCCCTCTGTCTCCTCTATCTCTCCCTATTTGTCTCCTCTCTTTCTCTAGCTATCTCCAAACCTCATCAACCCTAAACCCCTAAACCCCAAACCCTTAAACCCTAAATATAATCAACTCTAAACCTTTATCTCCCTATCTCTCCCCTATCTCCCTATCTCTATCATCCCTCTACCTCTCAATCTCTCTCCCTATGTCCCTGGCCATGTGCTCTTTATCTCCCTATCTCTCTCCTTAGTCTCCTCTATATCTCCCTATCATTCCTCTTTATAAACCCTAAACCTCTAAACCTAAACCCCTAACCCCTAAACAATAAATCCTAAACCCTAAATAATGCCCCTAAACCCTAACCCCTAAACCTAAGAAACCCTAAACCTCTAAACCCTAAACCCAAGTAACCCTAAACCTCTATCTCCCTATCTCTCCCCTATCTCCCTATCACCTTTGTCCCTCTACCTCTCAATCTCTCTCCTTATGTCTGTGGCCATGTCCCTCACTCTCTATCTCCCTATCTCTCCCCTCGATCTCCTCTATATCTCCCTATTGGTCCTCTATCTCTCTCTAAACCCTAAACCCTAAACCCTAAACCTCTAAACCTTAACCACTAACCCCAAAACCCTAAACCCTAAACCCTAAATAATGCCCCTAAACCCAAGAAACCCTAAACCTCTATCTCTGTATCTCTTCCTATCTCCCTATCTCTATCAACCCTCTACCTCTCAATCTCTCTCTCTCTATGTCTCTAGACATGTCTCTCACTCTCTATCTCCCTATCTTTACCCTCTGTCTCCTCTATCTCTCCCAATCTCTAATAGTCCCCTCTCTCTATCTCTCTTTAAACCCTAAACCCTAAACTCAAGCAACCCTAAACCTCTAAACCCTAAATAATTCCCCTAAACCCTAAATAATTCCCCTAACCTCTAAACCCTAAACCCTAAACTTGAGCAATGCTAAACTCATAAATCCTATATAATACCCCTAAACGATAACTCCAAGCAACTCTCTCTCTCTCACCCTATCTCTCCCCTCCATCTCCACCCTCTCTTCCTCTTCGCCCCTATCCGTCTCCCTTTTCAACAAAGCAAATGTAAACAAGAAAACTAGGACATGCAAAGAGGAAAGTGAGGACATAATGCAAAGTTAACATGCAATGAAGTCTCTTGGAAGGCTAAGCATGGACTATAAGAAGATTGAACTAGTTGGATCTGATAGGCTCACCAAATGAAAGAACCTTAAAGGTTAACCTTAATTAGGTAAGGTTATTTTTGAGTGTGGTTGTTTGTGCAACAATGTGTAAATTAATGTTACTTAAAGATAAATCTAACTATACTAACATTTTAATAACCATGAGATCTAGGACTAACAATTAGACTAAAAACTTGACAAACAATACAACTTGGACAAATGTAGGACTTGGAAAATGGAAAAGAATAAGTATTAAATGTGGAAAATAGTGAAAAAGTGGTATAGAAAAACAATTAAATGTGAAGAATTGGGTAAAGAAAAATAGATATCTGTTTCAAAACCTATGAAAGTTAAATTTAGCCAAGTTGTGAATTTTGCTAAGTAAAAATGTGATTTTTTTCTATTGCCACTATTTATCCCACGATGATCCTCCACATACCCATCTTTTTTGCAACTAGATTACATGCTTTTATACAATTCATCAACCTTGGAATGTACATCAAGGTTGGCATTACATTCATCAACCATTGGAACAATCTCCAAGGTCGACATTACAAACATACATTGAAATAGGTCTAGACCTAAACAAGATTAGCTAAGGGATATGTGGATCATGTTATCCTTAGTTGGGACTCAAATGCAATCTTCCATGCCACAACATGCTTCCACAATATTCAATGCATCTCTGAAAGTAGTGTAAACAATCAGGTCAGCCAAGACTGGTGTTATCACTAAGTCTTCTAAGAACAGTCTTCATCTACGATCCATAATTCTCTTTGTAGACTAGTTCAAAGGTAGGAACATGATTAGGAAACATCCACAAGCACATTGTAATCACCAGGAACAAATGCACAATCTCTAACCACTTTGTTAAGAAGATTTTTCAAACCAGAGCACATAAACAACACTTCAACTATTGTCATAAGGAAAAGATCGCTTGTGGACCATCAAATCATGAACCATTTGAGTTGAAGGCACTTATAATCATTACAAACTTGATTCCAGAACTGTAGACTTAAATATTTAAATGCGGAGCATAATCCATTCACCCTATCATCAACAAATATATAGAAAAAGTAGTTTTCCCTCTGGTGAACATAACTCACTCAAATCTTTATGCCAGAGGCTCAAACTTGGAACATAGCATCTTCAGACATGCATCTAAATAACTTCCAATCCACAGACAAGGATATTCATTCTACAAGAAATGCGGAGCAATCTACTGGACTATTCTACTGTATCAGGAATACTTATTTTCTTCAACACTTAACTTATTACAAGTAAGCATCAGAACAAGAGCACAGTTGACACCAATTTGACAACACAAATGTGTTGACATCAATGACAACACTGGTTAGGCACATACTTCCAATAGAGTGTTGGTATCGGTGTCAATACTTGAGTCCCTATTTGATTAGAAGAAGTCACATTAGTGATGATTTCAGCGCAACTAGATGTAGATAAAATATTGTTGTGCACTGTAAGAAGAAACTTTCAAACCGTTTTATTGAATAGTAGTTTAGTTTACTCGAAGATAACTCTCTAGGTCAAAGCATGATTAAATCAATGAATTTATCATTGGCTACCTCATGACAATTAAAGTGATTAAGTCAGTCAAATTGTCGATTAGTCTTGGCTTCATATCTCATACAAAAAGACCAATGAAAATCCAATGCTCTTTAGTTTTTACTTGATTTCTATCAGAAAATCACAACAATCTACAAAATGCATATGTGAATGTAAATTGGCCATTCTTAAAATTTTTTCTTTGTATTTCAGTCATCTGTATATTGCAAATATCGAGGGGTGATGGATATGTACATATTTGATGTTCTGCAATTTTGTTTTCTTTCCTTGGTTTTATTGGCACCACCAGCACCAACAGACCCATGCTCATATTTTGACTTAACTTCCCATGCTCATATTTGTCCTTAGGCCTTAAGAATCTTTGTATTTCCGGTGACAAACTATAATCACAAGGGTGGCCAAACAATTTATATACAGGCTTCACAAAATAATCTTCAAAATAGAGGTAGTGGGACCTCTCACATTTTCTATCCAATATAGCAGTCCACATCTGAATAGGTTTGACATCTCCATTCCTTTCCAAATCCCTTACTCTTAAACATTCATTCCACAGTCTCAAGTTCTGTCCTTCATATATGATAAGGTGCATAAGCAAAGAATAATGTTTGAACTTAGTGCCCCCTCCTTTTATGGAGACCAACACATTGTGAAGGGCATTGGCTAGGAATTCAACATAATCAAAGTGTAGTGCTTGCTGGCTTTACACATTGACAGTTAGAACCATGGGAGCAATTTCCATAAACATAGAAGCTTCAACACCAAGCAACTGGAACACAGAGTAATAAGTGTATTGGAAGTATTCTTTGAATAGATCTATGGAGTATGGGGGATCCTTTGTTACTGAAAACATTCTAAACTTATTTTCTTCATCTTGAGGTCTGTGCATAGGCAACCTCCACCTTTTGTAATTGTTTCTCATATTGTAGTATTCATTGAGCAAGTCCTGGATTCTAAATTTTACATCAAAACTAGAGTCTAGCTAAAATACCATCGATATATAATCTCTTGTAATAGGGAAGAAACCTGTTCATCTTTCAACTCAACCAGGTGGCTCTACGGATTATAGTTTTTGGCTACTGCTTTTAGGAATTCAACATTGACAAATACATTTGGTACTCTGAGCTTTCCTAAATTTAGTCTCTATGGGTTTAAGACTGGTGTATGCCTATTCATCTTTTTGTAATGATACAGGAAGAGGTCATACCCTCTTATAGGCATCCATATATCTCCTACATGCTTGTATGTATTTTCTAGTTTCTCTGCATTAGGATTTAACTGAGCATTCCTCCTAGACCTCTGTCTAGACTTTGGGCACTAGTCTATTAAATCATGATTCAAATGTCTTTCATCTAGTTTTTGTCTTTTGGACCAAAGGTTTTCAGTTGTTTTTTCCATAATGTAATGCAAGAGAATTCCACTCCTTTAAATGCAATTCAAACCAGAAGCTATAAATTTTGAGCTTAGAATACTTACTTGGGTTCTCGAGTTGTATCTGTTGTAGAGGCCTGCCCTTGATTCCATGCTTGCATAATGAATCAAATTTTCTTAAGATTATTTTTAATATACTCAGCTCTGAACATTAATGGCAGCTCTCATATCATCGGGAGGACATTTAATTATTGCAACATAGCATGTCTTGTCATCTTCTTGAAATAATCAATTTTACTTAAGGGGTTTATGATCCTTTATTGCCGTCAGGATTTTGTTATGACCTAAATGGTTGTCATGCCGAAATCTCATTCTGTCAAGTCCCTTCAACATCTATTTCTCCTTTCAACATTTCTTTACTTATTATTATGTTTTCCTTTTTGAGGGGACTAGATATTGCCTCTCTTTGATATCCCAAAATCTCTTTTTATATTTTTCTTTATTTGGCATTTCTAGCAGCTTTTCGGCAGGAATGGAATCTAAGTTATCCTAACATTCTGAATTTCTCTGTATTATATGTTACTACTCTGTCAGTGGGATGTCAAGCTGATATTCTTTAGTCCCCTCGATATGCTTCTTATGTTCTGGATGTCGAAGAGACTTACAAAGGCTCATCTTGATACTCCAAAATCTTTGTCCCTTTGACTTTTTAATATCAGCCCAAAACATCACCTAAATGCTTGTCTTCAGATTTTTGAAGTGACTATAGAATGAGTTTCCTTGACATGGCAATCTCTCCTCAATACGTTATGTATCATATTGTCACTTTATCAGTGTGACACATTTAGGTGTCACACTAATCTCCCGATATATCCTTAATGTCTTTGGGAGTATCGAAGAGACCTCTGGGCTAATTACTCTGATATGTCGTAGGTTTTTTATCTGCATACTTTGATTTTAGGGTTAAGATCTCAAATAACGTGGGTATTTTCAATGTGGCCTTTTAGTTTTAGGGTCAAGGTAATTGATATGAGATATATTAGGGCTTAGTTTTTAGGCCAATATGGGAATATTTATTTTGAAATGGAAAAACATTGTTGTAAGGGTATCATGATGGCAGGAAATGGATTTTTGGATGAAAATTTTTAAGGTTTAAAATTTTCAGATGTAAAGCTTCTGGATACACTATGTTGTTTAAAATTTTGTCCCAACAAGTGGAATGTTCAATCAAGATAAAATCCTCAAGGGCTTCATCTAACATATTGAATTCATCACAACTAAATGGCTCATCATACACATAAAAGTCTTGCAAAAAGTAATTTGACATTATAACATGCTCAAATTAAACCAAGACATAAATGTAAAATGATATAGCATAAACTTTGTGAAAATATAGAATAACACTATGCAGCACACAAAGTTGTAATTTCAAACTCTTTTAATGAAAGGATAAAGGAAATCACTCAAGTTTCAATATATGTACTTTCACAAAATAGGGTTCGCAATCTAAAAATGTTTTAGGACAACAAACTAAGTCAGATATGATGTTTTAAAAGGATGTTAATTCTTTAGAGCATGGGTTCACCAAAATGTTTAGGGGAAAAATGGGGAAGCAAGATGGAAGATTTCAACTCCCACACTTTCTTACACTGAAGCATTAGGGAAGCAAGGGAAAAGTTTAGGGATAAACTATTGATTTCCAATGTTCCCTTTTCCTGCTAATTATGTCTGTGTGACTATTCTGATCAAGTTTTTACAAGCTATTATCTCTCACTAAGCATGAAACCTTAAATTACCAATCAAACTGTAATAACTTAATTTCTAACACAGATACAAATAAAAAGATTATAAAAATATAGAGGAAATAGTACAGAGACAGTATACCTGGAAATAGAGGACTTGATGGACTAGGGTGTCAATGCCAGTGTCCCAGAAGTTTTTGAATGTCAAGATTTTATGCAACAGATGTCTTGCAATCTCCAAAGGCTTCTAGATCTCGAAGAAATCACCAAATTGGACTAGCGCATTAGTGCCAATGTCTTGAAAGTCTCATAATCTTGAAATCTGAAACTCTGTGATGATTGTGTCTACAATATCCATTTTCCTGTCGCTTCTTTCCATCAGATCTCAAAAAATTCAACCTGTACATGCAAGAGGAGGAGAAAGATGGTTGTGGCTATATAGAAGCTAGCCTCAATCAAGCCCCGTTTTCAGTATTCCTACCTCAACAATAGCCAATAACAAAGATCTGCAAATGTGTGTGTTCATCTAACAAATGTGCATGCATAAACATAAAACCCTAGATGACTCAAGCATCAAGGAAAAATCAACAATTTGCTTCCCTCAATGAACAAACACAACTTCACCTCAAGGAGATGAAAGCAATGAAGACTTGCATGAAAAAGAAGGTAAGGCAGCCATATCTGTGGAGGATTCTAAGCTCAATGTTGGAGGCTTCAACCCTTCTCCCAATCATGCAAAAGGTGTACAAACCCTAGGAAGAGCAAGATAGTCTCAAGATCTTGATTCCTAATCTCCATCCATTGTCTCCATGATAGTGAATTCAAATAACTTCAAAGAGCTTCAACAAATCACTGATCTACAATGGCAATTTTGGTAGAGTTTTGGCATAAAGTTTGCATCAAGATTGTGTGTAATAAAATAATTTTCAAATGTCTTTAAATATCTAACCTTAGGAATTTCAAATTTTGAAATAAGATGTTGACATCACGTGAAAAATGAAAATTTGAAAATGGAATCCCAGAATGTATGGTAGGAGCCAACATCCCGCCAAAATTTAAAACCCTAGGAAATAGGGCAAGACAAGGGCACTAGCGCCCAAGTTGAAGCCTTGATTTCCTGATCAAGTCTACTTTAAGGGGGTCCCAGAATCCCAAATTCAAACTCACTTTTTCACTTTCAGTCTTCAGTCATCCAGAAACACAACATTCTTCTAGTTAAACATAGGTCAATCAGGGTTTAGGAAGGTCTGAAATAAACTAGGTTGAAAGGACACCAAAGGAGAGGAGATAAACTATAAGAAATTGTACAGTTCCATGCAGAAGGGCAATTTCTGACATAATAGTAGATAAAATATTGTTGTGCACTATAAAAAAAACTTTCAAACCATTATGTTGAATAGTAATTTAGTTTACTCGAAGACGACTCTCTAGGTCAAAGCAAGATTAAGGCAATGAATTTGTCAAATTGTTGATTGGTCTTGTCTTCTTATCTCATATGAAAAGACCATCAAAAATTCATTTCCCTTTAGTTTTTACTCATTTTCTATCACAAAATCACAACAATCTACAAAATGCATATATGAATGTAAATTGGACATTCTTAAAATTTTTTCTTTGTATTTCAATCGTCTGTATATTGCAAACACTGAGGGGTGATGAATATGTACACATTTGATGTTCTACAAGTTTATTTTCTTTCCTTGGTTTTATTCACGCCATTAACAACAGCGGACCCACAGAGGATGATTGTTGGGAGTGAAGCAATGGAAAGTGATATTAGGTTTATTTAATTTGATGTAGGTAGGGTGACAGTAAGTTTAGTATTTGGATAATTAAATCGAACAGTACTATAATGGAGAACGGGATTCCTCCTAGATAACCCAACACATGTGGTAGCACTATTACTCAGTTGTGTAGTTGTGGTGAGAATAATAGAAATGTACTTAAGAATAAGGGGTGTTGGTATGAGTGTCAACACTTGAGTCCCTATTTGATTAGAAGTCTGCGTGATGATTTCAGCGCAACTAAATGATAAAATGTTATTGTGCAGTATAAAAAGAAACTTTCAAATGTTGATGTGCACTATAAAAAGAAACTTTCAAACCGTTCTTTTGAATAGTAGTTTCATTACTCGAAGATGACTCTCTAGGTCAGAGCAAGTTTTAAGTCAATGAATTTGTCACTGGCTGCCTCGAGACAATTAAAGTGATTAAGTCAGTCAAATTGTCGATTGGTCTTGGCTTCTTATCTCATACGAAAAGACCAATGAAAATTCTACGCTCTTTAGTTTTATTCATTTTCTATCACAAAATTACAACAATCTACAAAATTCATATGTGAATGTAAATTACCCATTCTTAAAACTTTTTCTCCGTATTTCAGTCGTCTGTATATTGCAAAGACTGAGTGGTGATGAATATGTACAGATTTGATGTTCTGCAAGTCTTTTTTTTTCTTTCCTTGGATTTATTGGCGCCATTAGCAGCAGCGGACCCACAGACGATGATTGTTGGGAGCGGAACAATGTATGAGAAACTCAAGGGACCATCCAGGATTGGCGTCATGTTTGAAAAAATCCAGCAAAGAGTTCTCGATTCATTAGTTGCAAATGCTCCCAAGATGGGCTTCAACGTTTCCTCATATGGAGATGAATTGGAGGGGAACAAAATTTATAGTCTCGTTTAGTTCCGGGGAGACATGAATCCCTTTGACTACAGAGAATGCGTTTCATTTACCAAGCAGGTTCTCCTCCATTAGTGTTCCTCCTATGAAAAGCCAATAGGTGAGATAGTTCTAATGGCTGAGAAAGTATATGTGCGTTTAAGGACCAATATTTTTTAAGTTTAGTGTCAGTATATGTGCATTTAAGGTCTAATATTTTTAAAGTTTAGTATTAGTAGTTGTGACTTCAAGGTTGTTAGTGTTACTATAAGTACTAATAATTGAATGAAATGTGCCCTTTAAATTTAAAAAGCAACCAATCATGTGATGCCACATCAGCCCACCAACAAAACATGACTTAATGCACACCTATTGGTCCACCTTTCTTTTGGGTGAACTATTTGACACCTCAACAAAAAGCATGCTGATGTGCTATCATATTTGATGATGTGACCCTAAAACCTTAGTTATAAGCAAGGGCGTTGCCAAGTAAACTACTTTAAAAAATTTGGAGTGGTTAAAAAATGCCACCTATGATTTTGAGAGGCCTAAAGTTAAGGTGCACCACTACTGGTCCTCTCCCCTAATTACAGTTTCTATTCAACGTTAACAAGCAGTGGCACTCAAAAGTATTAGAAGCCATGGAGTAGTCCAAGGATCCCTAACGCCACAATTGCAAAGTCGTTATCTGACCTTGTTAGTAAAGCCATGAGTTCGGGAACTGATTTCAGTGCTAATTTAAAGGTCGTGGAATCTCCTGCTTTGACGATATATTCTCTGGCACAATGCTGGTGCAACCTGAAATTCCAAGACTATAGACACTGCCTTGCAAGTCTTAATGATACCATCTTTTTTGAGCGGCCTGACGAAGTCTCTGGAGCTCGAGTGTTTACCTTGAATGGCTTCCTAGGCTTTGAAATTTACGGTTTCTTTCATCTTGCAGTTCTTCCTCACAGGCGATTCAGTCAGAGTCCAGAGTTCTTCATCTTGCAGTTCTTCCTCACAGGCGATGTGAAACTCGTTCTAGATTCATTGGTTAGAAACATCGTTAAAAAAGGGTATACTACTTTTTCACATAGAGATAGAATTTATGGCTTGGCTCAATGCTGGGGAGACATGAGCACCGCTGAATGTAGTGAGTGTTGGATATGAAACCCAATAGTCACCTTCGTCCTTTTGTGGTGACTCTTCATTGTTTAGCTCCTTCTATCTTATCTCCTCATGAATATTGTAATCTATATAAGCATAAGTATATGCTGTTGTAAAACATATCTAAGAACACATAAATAAAAGAGTTTTCCCCTGCTTTGTGGATGTAGCCATACATATGGTGAACCATGTTAAATAACTTTGTACTGTGTAATTGTTTACTATTCTTTTTCTTTTCAATGTTCCATTGTTTTAACAATTGGTATCAGAGCTCGGTTAAGGAGTTGGTTGAGAAATTCGTGACGAATTTTGAAGAAATGGAAGAAGTGGACAAGTGGAGAATAGAGAAGTTTTCGGGGCAGAATTTTGGACTTTGGAAGCTGCAAATTCGTGCCCTACTAATTCAAAAAGACCTAGCTATCACGCTGAAAGGAAAATTAGCAAAATTAGAGAAGATGACAGATGACGAATGGGATGTGATAGATCAAAAAGCAGCCACTACAATTATCCTCTCGCTATCCAGCAATGTCTTATTTAATGTTGCAATAGAAACTTTGGCAAAGCAGATTTGGGACAAGCTTTACGACATGTATGAGATAGCATCCGCAACCAATAGGTTCTTCTTGTTAAAAAAATTATTCAATCTGAAAATGAAAGAGGAAAAATAATTTTTAAATCACTTGAACGAATTTAACATTGCAATCAGCTAACTTGCTTCTGTAGAAATCAATTTTGATGATGAAATGAGGGCTATGCTACTCCTGTGCTTGCTTCCCGACAGCTGGGATAATGTCGTGATGACGATCAGCAATTCAGCTCCTAGGAGAAGAGGATCTGAAGACAAGGAAAAGAAAGTAATGTTAAGATTTGACGATGTCACTGCCACCCTCCTCAATGAAGACATGAGGAGAGGACAAAATAAAATATCTGGTGAAGCCTTGGTTCTAGGCAATAGGGGAAGAACCCAAGATTGAGGAAAATAAAATAGGAGAAGATCTAAATCAGCAAAGAGATCAAAGTCAAGAAGATGGAAAGAAGGTTGCTGGTTTTGTGGAAAAGATGGACATGTCAAGAAGGATTGTTGGTGTTACAAGAAAGCCCAAAAATAGTTGAAAGAAAATGAGATTAACACGACTCTTGAAGATGATGGAGGAGCTCTTGTCTTGGTAGCAAGTGAAGCTGAAGCTGACTCATAGATTTTAGACTCTGGTGCTTCCTTTCATGCAACTTCAAATCGAGATGCCTTCCAAACATATCAAGAAGGAAAATTTGGCAAATTTTATCTTAGAGACAATGAGCCATGCGAGATAGTCGACAAAGGTGACATATTGCTACAACTAAAGAATGGAAGCAAGTGGTTACTAAATGATGTAAGACATGTTCCTAAACTTAAGAGGAACTTGATCTCAGCTGGACAACTTGATGCGCAAAGCTGCAACATCACTTTCTCTTCCAACATTTGGAAAGTAACTAAAGGTGCTTTAGTTGTTGCAAAAGGTAGTAAATCAGGATCTCTTTATGTGCTTGAATGTACCGCTGGAGTGGGAGTGGTGATGGCCGTAGTTGACAGCGGGACAAAACTTTGGCATAGGAGACTTGGCCACATGAGCAAGAAGGGAATGGAAGTATTGCTTAAAAGAGGCCAACTTTCTGGTTTACAATCAACAAATTTAGAACTATGTGAGCATTGCATTTACGAGAAACAAAGACAGGCTAGCTTCTCCAAAAATGGACATGACAAGAAGGCAAGACCCTTGGAACTTGTGCATTTAGATGTCTTCGGTCCCACAGAGGTAACCTCCATTGGAGGAGCAAACTATTTTGTAACTTTTTTAGATGATTGCACCCATAAACTTTGGGTCTATATGCTCAACAGAAAATCAGAAGTGTTTGCAAAATTCAAAATTTTTAAGGTTGTTGCTAAAAATCAAATTGGGAGCAAAATTAAATGTCTCAAAACTGATAATGGGGGGAGTTTTTCTCTCTAGATTTTGATTCTTATTGTGTAGATAATAGCATTTAGCACATCAAGCTTGTACCATTTACAAATCAAGAAAATGGTGCAGCTGAAAGGATGAATCATACAATTCTAGAGAGGGCACGAAGCATGCTCTCTAATGCTGGTTTGAGTAAAGAATTCTGGGCTGAGGCAGTTAACACGGAAGTTTATTTGATCAACCGAAGTCCTTCCACTAAACTAGACTTTGACATTCTGGAAGAAGAGTGGTTTGAAAGGAAGATCTCCTACAATCACCTCCAGGTCTTTGGCTGCGAGGCGTTCACTCACATTCCAAAAGAAAAGTGAACAAAATTAGATTTCAAATCCAAACGGTGTATCTTCATCAGTTATGGGGAAGAGCAATATAGATTCAGGTTGTGGGATCCAGTTGCAAAACAAATCATTTGCAGTCGTGATGTGGTATTCATAGAAAAAGTGTTTCCAACCCTACAAACACAAGAAACACAAGATAAGGAGTATATATCAGTTGATGATATTGGGTGTGATACATAGTTTTAACATCCAAAAGTGGCATCAGATATAGATGGAATTCAAATCTAGCATTGGCACCTACTTAGTCAATCAGTCTAAACAGAGATGCACAAGGAAATGTATGTCCAAACTTGAATAGGCCAAATGTGGCGCTACAAAGAACTACAAGTCTGCTAGAAAGTTTAGCACAAGGTATTACTCTGTCGCCACTTAATTTTGGACATGATGACATTACGCAGTATATGCCATCCAATTTCCAATCACCACATTTAGTGGGAGTAATTGAGACACGGCCTCAGGATCAAAGGCCTAACAATATGCAAGAGCCTTGTAATCTACCAGCGACATCCTCACAACATGATATGCAGCCCCCTAACAATTCAAGTCACACTGGCGTTAGACACATACAATGCGTTGTTAGATATCCTCCCACACAGGCTGAAGATAACCATGCAGCACATCAGAATTCTTTGAAATTGCCACCTCTGCCTAAAAATAGTATTCCCAGCAGTAAAAAATGCACAAAATACATTGTGGTAAATACTCCCACATCGGTCTAATAGGCAGATAGACAAGCTTTTAAGGGAGGGTCCGAGACAAAGTCAATTTATCCTTTCAATATATCACATGCTCAGCGACCTTAGGAAGAATGTGAGAGTTTTAAAATGAACGGCAAAGATCTTTCTAACGTAGCCTCACAAGCATTCATTAATTTGTCATCCCTTGTGATTTCTACGCCATCTCATGATGGACCACAGTCAACAAACTTTGATATACCATAGAAAGGTCCTCTTCCCACACTGCCAAAAAAAGAGTTGCCAGTATTAATGGAGAAGGTAAATTCTCAATTCAAAAATTCATCTACTTCTATGAGGAACAATACAGGAATACATGGTAGTGATGTTGAACCACAGAGGAATGTTGCACATAAACAGAGAATTGAACAAGGCATTGCACATGAACAAGGCAGAATTCAAGATCAAATTCCTCCATTGAGAAGGTCTACCAGGGAGAGGAAACCTCCTCCTAAGCTGGATGATTATCAATTGCTTGTTGCTGACCTATAAGAACCAACTACATTCCAAGAGGCTTGCAATGATAGGGACAATGAGAAGTGGATGGCTGCAATGAAGGATGAAATGGAGTCACTAATGGCAAACCATACATCAGATCTGGTATAGCTTCCACCTAATTGCAAAGCTTTGAAGAATCGGTGGGCCTATAGAATCAAAGAGGAAGAAGGCAACATAAAATGCTACATGGCCAGACTTGTTGTGAAAGGATATGATCAACAAAAGGGAGTAGACTTCAATGAGATTTTCTCACCAGTCGTGAGGATGAGCACAATTCGAGCCATTTTGGGTTTGGCAGCAATTTATGACCTTGAGCTTGAGCAACTCGATGTCAAAATCACATTTCTCCACGGTGACATAGAAGAGGAATTGTACATGCATCAACCAGAAGGTTTTGTCAAGCAAGGGCATGAAAATCTATTTTGCAGATTAAGGAGGAGCTTGTATGGGCTAAAACAAGCTCCAAGGCAGTGGTACATCAAGTTTGATAACTTCATGATGGAGAATCAATTTATACATTGTGAATCTGATCCATGTTTATACTACAAGGTGTTGCCTAGTGGTGAATTTGTTTTGTTGCTACTCTATGTTGATGACATGCTCGTCACCGACACCAACATGAGAGTCATTGCTGATTTGAAGCAACTCTTGGAAAACAAATTTGCAATGAAGGACCTCGGGGCAGAAAAGAAGATTCTTAGCATGACCATCTTTTGGGACAGAAAGAAGAAAGAAATTAGATTGACTCAGCAAAAATATATTGAAAAAGTTTTAGACAGATTCAATATGAAAAGTACTAAGCCGGTTAGCACTCCACTTGCCGATCATTTTCACTTGTCTTCAGCATTGTGTCCCAAGACACAAGAAGAACAAGATTACATGAAGAACATTCCATATTCTTCAGCCGTGGGAAGTCTTATGTATGCAATGATATGCACCTGTCTTGATATTTCCCAAGCAGTGGGAGTTGTGAGCCGATTCATGAGTAATCCTAGAAAAACTCATTGGGAAGCTATGAAGTGGATATTGAGGTATCTAAAAGGCACTTCAGATTATGCCTTATGTTTTGGTGGGAAAGTTGCATAGCTACAAGGCTTCATTGACTCTGATATGGCGGGTGACTTGGATAAAAGAAGGTCTACATCCGGCTATGTTTTCACTTTTGTCGGGGCAGCTATCAGCTGGGTCTCAAGATTGCAACAAGTAGTTGCTCTTTCTACTACTGAGGCTGAGTACATTGCCCTCACTAAAGGAGCAAAAGAAATGGTTTGGTTGCAGTGTTTGTTTACTGAATTGGGTTCCAAACAGCAATCTTTAACACTCTTTTGTGACAGTAACAATGCTATTCATTTGGCCAAGAATACGGCATTCCACAACAGAACCAAACATATTGAGCTAAGGTATCATTTCATCCATAGCATGATTGAAGAAGGCAAGTTACAAGTTCAAAAGATCGACACCAAGATCAATCTGGCTAATGCATTGACCAAGGTTGTACCTTGAGAGAAGTTTGAATTCTACAGGACTTCTCTCGGCATTGTCAAACTCTGACAATAGGCTTAAAGTAGGGGAATAGCTCTGAAAGTTTGTAGTAGTCATTGGGTTTCAAGTGGGAGATTGTTGGATATGAAACCCAATGGTCGCCTTCGTCCTTTTGTGGTGACTCTTCATTGTTCGGCTCCTTCTATCTTATCTCCTCATGGATATTGTAATCTATATAAGCATAAGTATATGCTGTTGTAAAACATATATGAGAACACATAAATAAAAGAGTTTTCCCCTGCTTTGTGGATGTAGCCATACATATGGTGAACCACGTTAAATAACTTTGCACTGTGTAATTGTTTACTGTTCTTTTTCTTTTCGTTGTTCCATTGTTTTAACAACGAGTGTGTTTTGCTTGCTGGACAAAACCTACTCCAAACCTGTCCAGGATCTTCCGCAGTCAATAGGTTAAGCAGGTGTTCTGTGAGGTATGAGAATTACAGTTTTTATACAATGCCCATAGAAAACACTACTCTTGAGTGTAAGAAAAGCACTACACGTGAGTGTGAGAGGATAAACAGTCATGAGGGAAAGAAGTTCGATTCAACTCTTTTTACGATTATCCCTAAACTTGTGGATAGAGCAATCGCTAACAAAGGTTTCAGTAAAAGCGTAGATAATGTGCCGAGCCTATCTCAAACAATTTACTCCCTTGCAGAGTGTGGGAGAGATATTGTTATGAAAGCATGCAAACAGTGTCTAGAGGATGCATCCAATTTGTATAGCCAAGGTGCTCTTGGGGGACAGGTCATCTCTGGTTGTTGCCATCTACGCTATTTGACTGCCAAATGTTTTCACGGGGAAGATTCTTCCAGTTCTAGAGGTAAGATGGGATTTTATAATTATCCTAACTCCTGCACTAGAATTTATCTGTCTAACCAACTAAATTATTTTTCCCGTAGGTACGCTTCTAATAATCCTACTCACAAGCATATTTGGAATAGCTAGCATGTTGGTTGTGTTTACAGTGGTCCTTCGTAAGTGGAGGACATCAAACTGGTTAAATAGGAATGTTGATCCACAACAGAAAGGTTAGTATCTTGGATAATATCTGTTTGTATTTAGTATTCAGATTAATTCAATTTCCTTACGTTAATATGACATAGTAGATTATGGAAAAAATATAATGTAACTATTATATGTTGTTAAACATATATATTATTTACAATTTAATACATTGTGTGTAACTATAATAATGTAGGAAATATTTTTGGAAACAACTGTGTATTTAGCTTTTCATTAATATTTCATATGATTCTTTAATATCTTGATAATGCTGATACAAAATTGAACGGACAATTATCTTTCAAAACTTTTTACGATAATTTGTGGACTTTCATAATGTGGTAATAACTAATAGGAAACATATGAACTAATGCCATCTTGAGTCTTTCGACTTTTGGGTTGTTTCTTGTTCCTTCTCTAGATTGGTTGTGTTAAAATTGGAGAGCTTGAATATATATTTTATATACAATTTATGGATCCAAAGATCCTTTAAATAGGAAAGATGTATGAATAGACATGTCTCCATATGATAGCTATGACAGAAATTATCATATGCAACAGTCAACAGCATGTGCAACAACCATCTTTGACATATTTGTAATGCCCATTGGGCTCATTAAATTTGTAGTTGCATTTCTTGACTTTGTGGTCTTGCATTTAGTTTTATGGTTGAGTTGTTGGCATTGTGGTTGTGTGCCATAACTCATTTGTAGTTCTCAATATCTATAAATTGATGCCCTGCCAATTCTTCTCCAAGGCAATCTGGGCTTTTGTATTTGGCTTGTTTTGTGATCAGTAGATCACTAGTTTGTTCTTATTTGCCTTCATTTTGTATCAGAGCCAGACATCTATATTTATTGTTTTGTACAAGATTAAGGTGCAGCAATAGTGAGACAAAGAAATCTACAAGAGGGAGATGTTGCAATAGAGTCTACATGTTGTTCTAATACAGAACTAAATCCAACGGTGCTGTTCTGGTGTTTTTCTGGCTACGTTGCCCTTTACCGTTGTCCATGTGCCAGCGTGGGAGGAGGCGCGTTGTGTGAAGAGGCAGAGTGTGGACATTATCAAAAATATTTCTATGTGCCTTTGAAGAGGCGTATATGCATGGAAAAAGACAACAGATATACAAGAGGACTGGTGCCATAGTGGATAGAGGAAGCGTTAGAAGTGACGCAGTTGCGGTGTGAAGAAACCAAGCCGCCCAATTTTTTCCCATTTGAAAAAGGCTGAAATTTGCTGTGTGCGAGAGGCCTGCAGAACATGCAAAAAGGAGGAGACGTGCTAACCCACCGCTGATATCTCTTTTAAAGTGGCTATTTGATATTTCTTTACATTAGAAAATTGCTGTGAAAAGTGTCCCCTCATATTTGTTGTGTGAAAAGCTTTTTCTTCTTTTTTAAGCCTTTTCTTATATTTGCATTATCTATGTCTTAAAGCTTTATGCTTTAGAAGTCCACGGTGAAAGTTTTAAAATAAAGAGCTTCTTTTTTTAAAAAAAAAAGAAAGCAAAAGTCTTTGAAGGGAAGAAAAGTCAAAAGTTCTTTTTATTGAAATGAAATATTTTAAAAGGTTTTAAATACTTATATTGCCTTTTGTATAAGGTAAATGGGTATAGAAATTTTGGATGGTAATGATATGTTTAATATTGGAATTAACTTTTGAGGGGTTAAAAGTTCAATATTTTTAAAGTGTAATTTTTCTTCCAAAGTGTAATTTTTCTTTGTAAAAGTGATAAGAAAATTATTTGTAACTAAGTGCATTATCTGTTGAAACTGACACTTACTCCAAGACCAAAATAATATAAATTTTTTTGGTGTGGGTCCTATTTGAAGGGATGGGGAGAGTATCCATTTGCAGAGATCTCTCTAAAGTTTTTTGTGTTGAGCTGTTGAGTTTTTGTGCACATTACTCTTATGGCAAATATAGTAGGAAATGTTATGTCTAACATGTTAATTCCTGTGTTTGAAGGTGACAATTTCACATATTGGTGTACTAGAATGCAAACCCTACTCAAATCCAAATATTTGTGGGAAATTGTACAAATAGGGTATGTAGAACTAGATACAGTTGCATTTAATGCATT
This sequence comes from Cunninghamia lanceolata, assembly GCA_027924645.1. Taxonomy (NCBI): domain Eukaryota; kingdom Viridiplantae; phylum Streptophyta; class Pinopsida; order Cupressales; family Cupressaceae; genus Cunninghamia; species Cunninghamia lanceolata. The sequence goes on along the minus strand of BSBN01000165.1, from coordinate 971,576 downwards.
AAATGACCAACATAAGAGAGAATACAAAGCAAATGTAAAGAAGGATAATGAAGCCTTGTTTCTGGTTCAAGGCGCAATTAATCAGGCAATTTTTCCTAGGATTAGTGGTGCTAGTAATTCTAACCAAGCATGGCAAATTCTTAATAATGCTCATCAAGGTGCACAGACTGCAAAACTACAGACAATGAGGAAAAATTTTGAAAATTTAAAAATGGTCAATAGTGAAAGTGTAAATGAATTTCTAACAAAGGTAGATGACCTAGTTAGTCAAATGAAAGTTCTAGGAGAAACTGTGGATGACAAGCATGTCATTGAAATTTTTTTAAGGAGTTTAGTTCCTAAATTTGATGGTGTAGTTTCTACAATTGAGATTTCCAAAGATCTCAAAACTATGCAAATAGATGAACTAAGTGGAATATTGTTAACTGCTGAAGAAAGAATGAAAAGCAATGAGGAAGGTCTAGAACAAGCATTTGCCTCTAAAGCAAGTATAAGAGGTAAAAGAAACACATTTTTTAGGAATCAAAATAAAAATGAATACAAAGGTGAATCTAGCAATTCTAGAGGAAGAGGTAATAGTTTCAGAGGAAGAAGTAGCAACTTCAGAGGAATAGGAAGAGGATGAGGTAGAAATAATGGGGGAGATAAAAAGAATGTCTAATGCTTTTATTGCAACAAGTTTGGACATTATGCATCAGAATGTTGGAGTAAACAAGGAGAAGCAGAAAAGAGAAATGCTCACAATACTGTTGAAGATAGACAAAATTTATTTATTTCTTCTTTCAATACAAATGTTAGTGAGAATGATGTATGGTACATTGATTCTAGATGTTCATCACATATGACATCTAATGAAAACTTGTTTATCAAATTAGATGAAAACCATCATAGTATAGTGGTATTAGGAGATAATCAATCTCATGGAACCAAAGGTAAGGGCACTATTGTAGTTGCAATAGAATATGGTGAGGTAAAGCATATCAATGAAACATTATTGGTTCCAACCCTCAAGAAGAATTTGTTGTCCATTGGACAAATGTTAGAGAAAAATTATCAGGTGACCTTTGATGAAAAAGAGTGCATAATAAGAGACAAGTTAAAAAGAAATGCAATTGTTGCAAGAGCAAAAATGACAGGTGATAGGATGTTTCCTCTCCATTTCACCCAAGGAAACCAAGCATTAAGGTCTAGTGAAATGAATGAAAGTAGAATTTGGCATCAAAGATATGGCCACCTCAGCTTTAGTGGGTTAATTTTACTCAAGAGATTTAAAATGGTTGAGGGTCTACCATTCATTGAAAATACAAAAGAAGTGTGTGAAGAATGTGTTGTTGGAAAACAACATAGAGCTAGCTTTCCAGTTGGTAAATCCAGTAGAGCTAAGCAACATCTTGAGATAATCCATACGGATTTGTGTGGTCTTATGGAAACTGTAGTACAATTGAACATATTGTCTTTTCATTGATGCCAAAATGATAGTGACATTACTGACATGGTTTTCAGATCTCTCAGTTTTGATCTTTCAGTGGGTTAGTGTGGACATGGTTTTTAGATCTCTCAGTTTTGATCTTTCAGTGGATTAGTGTAGTAGTGATCTCTCAGTTTTCAGATCTCTCAGTTTTGATCTTGAGTGAAGTTGTTGTGACTTGGTCATTTCAGTGGATTACAATTGCTTAATCTTAAACTTCATTTGTTCTAGTCATATGTTGCATCTCATATGATGATTTGTCATTTTGATCAGTGACATTCATTGCATATTATCAGTATTGAATCAGGGCAAGGTTCTTGGGCTTGTATCATTTAACAAGAGTTAATATGCATCATATTAACTTCATCCAATTGGCTTCATGACAGTGGCATCACAGTTTTCAAATCTGATAAAATATGGTTCATTTTGCTGTGTTAAAGGTATGATGATGTTTAGATTCCTTGGAGTGGTAATTGTGGTTAGTACTTAATACCTAACAAGCTTTAAACAATGTGCTCAACACTCATTTAAACTAATCATAGTCTGCCCGTCATCATATTTTGCACTTTATGTTATAATTTTAAAGTGACTGGTGACAACAGGTTCTTTCTAAATGATGACTGGTTGAAGGCATCTTTAGTCATTGAGTGGTAAGTTTCATTAAGCCCAATGCCCTAGCGGAAATAGTGGTCTCAAGTCGTTCTAAAAGGCCTTAAATCCAACAATCAGTGTTTAAAACTAAAATGGCGGGCACCGCAGATCAAAGGATCAAGTTTAAATTAGAAGGAATCTACAAATGGTAAGTTGGACTTGCTAAAATTGACAGCCACTGTGTTTCTAAAAGGCATAAAAGCATGCTATTTTTATGTCTTTCACCGAAGATGAAGAGGGACTCAAGTTAGATTTTTTGGTAAGAGTAAGAGTGAAATTTGGAAGGTTTCCTACGACAAAGAATATGAAAAGAATGTGATCTTCATGATGTTGTTTTTAGTTTTATTTTCTTTCAGAGAATGTGATATGAATAAAAATATGGTATTGGAAGTTGAACCGATTTTGAAGATATTGTATGATGGAAGTTCATTTTGTATATAGAGAGATTTTGTATGGCAGGTGTGTTCTCAAGAAAATAAGAGAGATGATCTTGTGTGTGGTGAGAAGTTTTTAGAATGGGATTTTTGCTATGAAATGTATTTTTGTATTGCAGGTATGAAGAAACAATTTTTGGACAGGGAATTATGTTGAGTTATTGAAATAGTGATGGTGCAATAAATGAATGGAGTTTTTCAATGATCAAGATGGATTAATATTTGTTCAGAGAAGGTGAAAGTGTTGAAAGACAATAATTTCTCAGAGAGGGTCAATTGTTCAGTTTTGCACAGTGAGAAAGTTCATGAAATGGTGAATTAGATTTTGAGATTGTTTTGCAGAGGTATGAAGTATTTTGAAGATCAAAATTGATTGATTGTAAATGATGATGACAGTTGAAGGTTGATTGCAAAGAATATATTTTTGTTTGTTTTAAAAGGGAGAAATAAGGTTTTGTTTTTATTGAAACAGGGAAATCCCCTGAGTTATATTTTTCATTGAATTTTAGATGTTGTAATGTCAGTGAGACATGCAGAGAAGTACAATATGCCAGTGAGGCAGAATTGTAATGTCAGTGAGACAGTTGTAATCAAAAATTTGTGTTAAGCCAGTGAGGCAGTTGAGTAGTTTTTATACCCCAGGAGGGTTTTCCACTCGGGAAATTTCTTGTGTCAAATTTTGTGTTGATACTCTGCATATTTTTTGTTCTATCTGAAGAATTCTATAATTGTGAAATTAAATTAATCAAAAGGAGTAAAAAGTGTTAAAATTGTTAACAACACTGATTCACCCCCCCTCTCAGTGTTGTGTGTATTCCTACAGAAACATCTTCTTTAAATAAATCAAAGTATTTTCTAACCTTCGTTGATGATTACTCAAGAAAAACTTGGGTATATTGTTTTGTTTCAAAATCAGAAGTGTTTGATAAGTTTGTAGAATTCAAGAGGTTGGTTGAAAAACAAAGTGGTAAGTACATCAAAGTGATAAGGTCAGATAATGGGGGTGAGTACAAATCAAATTTGTTTCTAGATTTCTACAGAAATCATGGAATCAAGAGAGAGTTCACTACTTCTTACACTCCTCAACAAAATGGAGTTGCTGAAAGAAAGAATAGAACCATTGTTGAAATGGCAAGGAGTATGATGAAAGAGAAGAATTTAGATAAGATGTTTTGGGTAGAAGCAGTTTGCACAACTGTATATCTTCTCAATAGGAGTCCTACAAAAGAAGTTAAGGGAATGACTCCTAAACAAGCATGGTCTGGGGTAAAGCCAAGTGTTGAACATTTGAGAGTATTTGGATGTGTTGATTATGCACACATACCAAAGGAAAAAAGGTCTAAGCTAGATGATAAAGGCCTAAAATGTATTTTTATTAGGTATGGATTAGAAAATAAAGCATATAGATTGTATGACCCAATAGAAAAGAAAATTGTTATAAGTAGAGATGTGGTTTTCAATGAAGCAATAGAATATACCAAGGAAAATGAAACAAAGGGAAAAGAGATAATGATTGATGAAGTTGAAGAAGAAGAAGAAAATGAACCTGAGTCTTCTAGTATAGGAACAAGAAAGTATCAAAAATATCAAAGGAGGACAAAAATGAATCATCCATCAACTCTTATGTTAGATTCAAACTTTGAGAAAATGACAACAAGATCACAAGCAAAAGTGAATTATGCTTTGATGACTCAAATCATAGAAAGTAATGAGCCACAAACATTTGAACAAGCTCAAGAAAAAGAAGAGTGGGTTGAAGCAATGAATAGTGAGATAGAAACAATTGAAAAGATTGACACATGGGATTTGGTTCAGCTACCTCCTGGTAAGGAAATTGTTGGTACAAGATGGGTATATAAAACTATGTATAAATCTAATGGAAGCATTGATAAACATAAGGCTAGATTGGTAGCCAAGGGATACACTCAACAAGAAGGTATTGATTACACTGAAACATTTACACCTGTAGCACGAATGGATACTATCAGATTGGTTTTGGCTTTGGCAGCTTAGCAGAGTTGGGTAGTTTATCAAATGGATGTAAAGAGTGCTTTTTTGAATGGATATATTGATGAGGAACTGTATGTTTCTCAACCTAGAGGTTTTGAAATACCTTCTAAAGAACATTATGTTTATAGATTAAAGAAGGCCTTGTATGGTCTTAAGCAGGCACCAAGAGCATGGTATTCAAGGATAGACTCATACCTACAACAGAAAGGTTTCTTAAGAAGTCAATCAAATCCAAATCTTTATATTAGGATCTTGGCTAAGGATATTTTTTTCTTAGTTCTCTATGTTGATGATCTTATCTATACTAGGAACAATTCAGACTTATTTGCAAAGTTTAGAGCAGCTATGGTTGCTAAATTTGAGATGACAGATTTGGGGCAGATGCACTATTTTCTTGGTATTGAAGTATGGCAAAACAAAGGTGAAATATTCATGTCTCAGAAAAAATATGCTTCAGACATCCTACAGAAATTTTAGATGAATAGTTGCAAACCAATTGCAACACCCATTGAAGTTGGACTTAAGTTGTCTAACTTGGATATGTCAGATCGAGTGGACCCCACTATATACAGGCAGTTGATTGGTAGTTTGATCCACAGTTTAACTACTACTCGACTAGATATCACATATGCAGTGAGCTTGGTATCTAGGTTCATGTCAGAACCTAAGCAAACACACTGGAGTGCAGCTAAGAGGATTCTTAGATATGTCAGAGGGACATTGAGTTATGGTCTTAGATTTCAGCATTTAGAGGATATTAAGTTGATTTGCTATACAGATTCAGATTGGGCAGGTTCCATAGATGATCAAAAGTCTACTTTTGGTTATACTTTTAGTCTTGGTTCTGTAGTATTTACTTGGAAGTCCAAGAAATAGTCGACTATATCACTTTCTACAGCAGAGGCAGAGTATAAAGCTTTAACATTTGCAGCATGCCAAACAGTGTGGTTGAGATGACTACTGGAGGATTTACACCAGATACAGAATGGACCTACTTTGTTGTATTGTGACAACAAGAGTACTATACAAATGACTAAGAATCCAGTGTTTCATAGCAAGACCAAACATATTGAGATTCAACATAACTTCATTAGAGAGTTGGTTCAACAGGGATTGATAGAGATTGTGTACTGTAGTACAGATGATCAGATAGCAGATATCTTCACGAAGGCTCTAGCTCATGAAAGGTTCGAGACACTTAGAGATCTACTCCAAGTTGATCCCAATGGTCATTATGGGGGAGAATGATAGCAATTATTATATGCAATAGTCAACAGCATGTGCAACAGCCATCTTTGACATATTTGTAATGCCCATTGGGTTCATTAAATTTGTAGTCGCATTTCTTGACTTTGTGTTATTGCATTTAGTTTTATGGTTGAGTTGTTGGCATTGTGGTTGTGTGCCATAACTCATTTGTAATTCTCAATATCTATAAATTGATGCCCTGCCTATTCTTCTCCAAGGCAATCTGGGCTTTTCTATTTGGCTTGTTTTGTGATCAGCAGATCACTAGTTTGTTCTTATTTGCCTTCAAGCTATGTTTTTATGTTAGAAAATTCTTAGAGAGTGTGATTAAATAGAGTTTATATTTTAACAAGTTGCTTGATAATTATACTTATAACTTTTGTTTCGGTTGCTGACGTTCTGCTGTTGTATTGAAAACATAGAAATAATTGTGCTTGATTAAAAAATATTTCCAGTGAGAAATCAAATATTGTAATCTTACACTAATAGACATATTTCAAACAATTGAGTGATCAAATGATTATAGATAACAATCATAATCTTTATAATTCATAGAACTATTGCTTGTAAATTTTGTATGATAAACTGAAAATGTTTGGTTGAACAAATGATTTTATATTGCTACCACAATGTCATGATATACATATATCTTAATATAGGGAGTTTTACCCAACGACAAGGAAATTGCTATAAAGAGACTTTTATTCTTCAACAAAGAGCATGGTGTGAAGGAGTGTTTGAATTAAGTGAACATCATTAACCATGTTTGCCACAAGAATCTGGTCAAATTGTTGGGATGCAGCTTCAAGGATCAAGAAAGGCTGTTGGTTTATGAATACCTCCCCAATAAAAGCCTCGACAACCATCTATTTGGTTTCTACTCTATCTCCAGCTAAATTGAAATTTTACTCTGAAGCTAATTACTATAATACCCTTCTGTATATTTTTATTGAATAATTTTTGTTCTTGGAGCAGATCCAATCTCGAAAAAGGAACTCAACTGGAAGAAAAGGTTTGAAATAATACTAGGAACAGCAGCAGGGTTAGCATATCTTCACCACGAATCTCAAATTCATATCATACATAGAGATATAAAAGCAAGCAATATCTTGTTAGATGAAAATCTCAAACCTAAGATTGCAGATTTTGGATTAGCTAGGCACTTCACTGAAGGTCAAACTCATCTAAGCATAGGAATTGCAGGAACTATGTAAGTATTTTGAAAGTAGAAATCCCATGACTTATTTTCTCAGAGGGTGTCCTATTTTATTCTTTATCCTTTTCAAACCTTGTACTACTTTAATTTCTAGCAAATTGATTCAATTTTTAACAAATTTCCCCATTTTGTAGAGGATACATGTCTCCTGAATATATCGTGCTTGGTCAGTTGACTGAGAAAGCAAATATTTTTAGTTTTAGAGTGCTTGTTCTAGAAATTATGAGTGGTAGAAAGAATAACCACTCCAAATCTACACAAGATATCCAATACCTTTCCCAAGAAGTATTGTTCTTATTCCTGTTTGCTTTTCAAATTGTAAAGGTCGACGGCAGTGTTGTAATGTTTTTCTTTGGGTTTTAGATATGGAAGCATTTCATGTCTAATACTATTTCCAGAGCATTAGATCCAGTTTTACTAGAAAGCTGTGAAGAAGAAAGTGAGAAGCAATTGTATAGTGCAATTCACATTGGGCTTCTTTGCACGCAGGCTTCTCCACCACTGCATCCTTCAATGGCCCAGGTTGTACAGATGCTCATCACCTACAACCCTAATCTTTCAGTGCCTGCTCAGCCTTTGTTTATGGATATAAATGATGGGTCACATGAAACTGCTACTTTCAACCATCTTTCATTCAATAATTTTAGCTATAGCAGTTTTGAACCAAGATAACAGGCCAACAGTAAACATTTCAGGTGTTGAAAATGGGGTTGCCCTTACATAAATAAACCATGTTTGAATAAATGAACTGTACTCTCTAGTAAATATCTATACAACACATGGCTATTATAATTTTGTGTGTGGAAGATTCACCCTTACATAAATAAATCGTGTTTGAATAAATGAACTGTACTCTCTAGTCAATATCCATACAATACATGGCTGTTATAATTTCATGTGTCGATGATTTGTACTCTCTAGTCAATATTTTTGTGTGTTGAAGATTGGATCGCCCTTACATAAATAAACCGTGTTTGAATAAATGCCCTGTACTCTCTAGTCAATACAACACACGATTGTTATAATTTCGTGTGTTAAAGATCGGGTCGCCCTTACATAAATAAATTGTGTTTAAATAAATGACCTATACACTCTAATCAATATCCATACAACTCATAGCTATTATAATATCCCTTGCTTAAAGTCCTTGATATGTACATCATTCTAATGTGTAATTGTAAACAATAAATTATCTTACATTTATAAATGAATTTAATTAACTTTAAATTGAGCATAATGTGATAATTAAATGGGATGAAATGAGTTATTTATTTTTAAGAATAATAATGTGGAGATAATGTTGATGATGTATAGAATTGATTTGTTGTTAAAAAAAATATGCTATTTATTTGATAAATGTCTTGAAATCTAAATGGGCACATAAAAATCTTGAAGGTTGATTGAGTGTCATGAGTTTGATCTTGACTATTGTAAATTCAATCCTTGATGGTAAAGCATAGAGTTATAAAACTTGTTCTCTAACAGTAGGAGTGTGTTCCACTTTTTGGTTTAAACGGAATAGTCAATTCAACATTTTCAACCAAATGTTTACTTTATGTCATTTATAGAATACAAACATTTAAGAATTTGAAGATATGTAGACTAATGGTTTTGAGATTTGACCTATTATATATATATATATATTATTATTTAATATATATATGCTAGTAGCATGGCTGCTTAAGAGATTAATTAAATTAATATATAATTATATAGATAACATTATTTAATATAATACCATTTTTATTTTAAGCCCCAATAAGAATATATAATATTATAATAATATAAATATTATTATATAATATAAATGCAATATAATTATATTTTATATTAATAATCATATTATTAATATAGTATTAATTATTATAAACCCTAACTATTCTAAATCATAATTATTATAAACCCTAATTATTTTAAATCCAAATTATTTTAAACCTTAATCCTAATTATTTTATAGCCTTATTATTATAAACCTTAACCCTAATTATTTTAAACTATAAGCCTAATGCTCATTTTAAACCCTATTCTTAATTATTTTAAACCCTAACCCCAATGATCATTGTAAAACCTAACCCTACTTATTTTATACTATAACTCTAATTATCATTTTATGACCCTAACTCCAATGGTAAATTTAAACCCTAACCCTAATGATCGTTTTACACCCTAACCCTACTTATTTTAAACCCTAACCCTAATTATCCTTTTAATATAGCCCTAATTGTAATGATTAGATCATAACCCTATTTATTTTAAACCCCAACCCTAATGATCATTTTATAGCCTAATCCTACTTATTTTAAACCCTAACCCTAATTATCATGTTATAACCTTAAGTCTAATGATCATTTAAAACCCTAACCCTACTTATTTTAAACCTTACCCCTAATAATTTAAACCCTAATCATAATTATTTTAAATCATAATAATTTTAAAGCCTAATTATTTTAAAGTTTCAATACATATTTAATTCCTAAAATTGATGACATGATTGTGTGATAGAAATCAAAAAACACTATCATACCCATTTGCACCATTACAACAATTTTTTAAAAAAAATATTTCAAAATTGAATTTAGCCATGGATACAATTTGTAAATACTCTCTAAACATTTGTCAATTTTTTTTTCATATATATTTAATGCCATAACAAAATAGTTTCTAAAAACTTTGCACCAACAACAACTCTTCATTATCAGTTTCATAAAGATTAGGATAAACTTTCATAGTCACATTAAACTTCACAGCGTGCAAGGTAGGTATTGTTGGGAAATGAGGTGTCTCAACCTTGCATATTTCCTGTAGCATTATTTTGTATTTAATATTTTCTCACAACTATTACATATTGTTGGTGCTTTGAAAATTAGTTTATTAGGTGTCAAAAGATTCCCACATAGTGGTATGTTATGGAAGACTTATTTTTAGGTACATTATGACTATTTTTATGACATCTGTAAGTGTCAAACATAGAGAATACTTTGGATGTGAGAGCTTATTTTTAGAATGGAATCTTGGCTGATAAGTTGAGCACATGGCTTTATAAACCACTGATGGTTTTCTTGTATAGACAAAAGTCTATAAATTGAAGGCTTGAGGAGTAGTTTGTGTGTGTGAGTTTGTAGGTATTGTTATGCTATCAGAATGTTGCCAGAATTCTTCTAGAATTGTTTACTAGTGATACTTGTGTAATAAAATTGCTCTACAAGTGCTTTTAATCTTGTTGTTGGATTTGGAATAGATTAAGCAGGCTTTTGGAGTGTGGGGTTTTTCACCCGAAAGGGTTTTCTCCACGTATATCTGGTGTTTTGTGTTCATTGTTTATTTTCTATTATAAATGAGTTTTTGTAATTTGTTAGATCTATTTTTAAAGTTTTGCATATTATTTGTTAGATCTATTTTTAAAGTTTTGCATATTATCTCTCCTCAAGATTGGCATAGGAAGTTATTTTCACTACTTTAACTTCCTTACAAGTGGTATCAGAGCCTGATCACCTTTGGTTTTAGTTGTAGGGTTTTTGTGGTAATTAAGGTTTGAGTGGGACATTGTGCAGAGGATACTTTGTGATCTTGTTGCAGATATTTTTTAGATGGCAAGCACATCTAGGAGGATTGAGGTAGAGAAGTTTTCTAGCACAAAATTTGAAATGTGGAAGTTGAAGATAGAAGATCTGTTGATTGATCGGGATCTATGGGATGTGGTGGATGAAAGTGTCCACAGGCCTACGGATCTAAGTTTAGCCAAAAAAATGATGTAATGGATAGAAAAGCTAAAGGTCTCATAAGACTATGCCTTGTAGACTTGATTATAATAAATGCCCATGAAGAATCCACTTTGAAGAAGATTTAGAAGTTGGGTGAGATATACCAAGCCAAATCTCTATTAAATGAGATCTTCTTGAGGAAGAAGTTGTATTCCTTGAGAATGGAAGAAGGTGGATCAATTTCTAAGCATTTGGAAACATTCAATATGTTGGTGACTCATTTTACCTTGATTGGGGTTAAGATGGCTGAAGAAGAAAGGTGCCAAACTTTGTTGTGTTTACTGCCAGACCTATGGGATAGCCTAGTCATGGCTATTGGGAGCACTTTACACACCTTGAAGATAGAGGATGTTGTTGGTTCTCTACTCTCCAAAGAGATGAGAAGGAAGGTCTCTCTGAATGCCAAAGAGGCTTTGAGTGTTCAAGGAAGACCAAAAGAATGAGGCAAAGATGAGAAGCAGCGTGGCCATTCCAAGTCCAGGAATAAGGGGAGATCAAAATCTCCTGGTAAGTGTAAGGTACTATGCTGGAACTATGGCAAATCTGGACACTTCCAAAAGGGTTGTAAAGAAGAGAATAAAAAGAAGAAGAAGAAGCAAGATTCTAATTCTGAGTCTGAAAAGGAAGATCGAGACACCTTTATTAAAACCTTGGCCACTCATGCAGGTGATAATGCATGGTTGATAGACTTAGGTGCATCTTTCCATATGATTCCTAAAAGAAATTGGTTTAGTAAGTATGAAAACTATGATGGTGGTAAGGTGTATTTGGTTGATAATTCTTTCCTTGATATTGTTGGTTGTGGTAGTATTCATGTGAAATTTTTCTGAAGGTAGAGTTAGATGATTTGATGGTGTGTTGTATATCCCAAGACTAGCAAGAAATTTATTATCTTTTAGCAAGGTAATAGATGCAGGGGTGCATGTATAGTTTTCTAAAGCAGGTGTGAAAATGGTGAGAGGTGCTTTGGCGATAGCAAGAGGATGAATATTGGGTACATTGTACCAGCTTGATACATTCATGGTTGAGTGCAATAGCACTTCTGATAAAATTAAGCCAGAAACTACTTTGTTGAAAAAAGAGATGGTTTTCTCTTCTGTGGATGGTCGTGGCTTCTAGGTACCTAATGGTGCTCTATCTACCGAATCAAATTTGCCTACAGAGAAGACCATGTTATGTAATGTCCCCTTTCTGTTCACAGTGTTAGTCTAATATTAAGTTCTCATAGACTGACAATTTGGTTAGGGAACCATTGTGGTTTGGCCTTGGATTTAATTCAGAGATGTAGATGTGGCTTGGATTCAGTTAGAGCTAGCTGGCAGTGTCTAGTGATGACTTGGGTCATTTAGTAGCCATACTTGCTATTTATAGTAAGTTCAAGATTGGTGCCATTTTAGGATTTTTAGAGTGGGATTGGATTTGTCTCATCGAGACCTTTTTGGCAAGCTATAGATCATTGGATTCTAATCTAATCTTGATAGTTATTTTCAAGTCTATATGTTAAATTGATTTATTTAATTTGGACTTTAGAAATATCAAAGTAAACTGACTTAATGAAGTGAATGTTTAAAGGTCACTTAAGGAGTACTTGGGTGCCCATCCTAAAGGGGAATAAAGTGAATTAAAATATTATTCCCCCCCAAAAAAAACCAATGCCCCTCTTGGAGAGAAAATAAAACATGGAAAAGTGACTTCATTTGATATGCTTGAGTTTATGATATTGCTTGATATATTGCTCTGCTAGGGTTTGTGTGAGGGTTTGAAGGATTGAATCCATAGGCTGATTGGAAATGTTAACTCTCTTTGGTAACAACATTCTACAAATGTGCAATACCATCCAAAGGTGCTATTGAGGCAGATGCATCCAGTATTTGTAGTTGTCCTTCAATGGACTTAATATTGTCAAGGTTTTGATGATTTCATTGATATATCATATGTATATTTGTTATGAATAGTTGAAGAACATCTTTAGGGCATATTTTGGTGTATTTGTGGAAGGATTGGAGGCTGATACAAATTTCCTTTGCTATCCGTACCATACACAGCCCAACTGTACCACATTTGAGTGTATTTTTTGAGGGTTTGGGCGTAGATATCTACTCCATTCTTGGTTGCCCAGCCTCATATGTAGCATACAGTCCATTACAGTGAGGTTTGGAAGACATTTGAGCATTGTGGTTGCTGATCATTCCTAGCTTGGTCATACAGCCTACCTGGAGAGACGTGGCACTTCTGGGTCTCATTTCTACTTGTTTGTAATTGCATATCTCTTCCATTTGGGGCATCTAGGGCCTCTTATATTGCTGATATCATTTGTATGCAGAACACTTTATGTTCTTTAGAGATTCGGAGTGATTTCTACTATACCCATTGCTGCTCCAACTATAGCAGTTGTACAAAGTTGCATATTTCCATATGCGTATGTAATATTAATTAATATTTGGTGATTCTATGATCTAGGTCTTTCATATTTTCTTCATATCTATTGTATTTTTTCTGGGTTTGAAATATATGTTCTATATTGTGTTGTTCCGATAAACACATTGCAAGAAAATTGAAATCCCTTTTGCATCTTCTCTCTAGTCTAAAAGAACACAAATAAAAATAAAAATTAACATTATTAAGATCTTTAAAAAGAACCAACAGGTATGGCACATTACAAAGGTATCAGAGCCAAGTTCTTCCTACCATCTTGTGAGGTCAGATTCAGACATGCAGATGAAAAAATGAGACATGCAGCCTGGTACAAGTAGATATTATCTCAGATAGAATAGGTCACGATCAGATTTATAGGTTCCTCAGATAGATCCTTTTGATACAAATACAGAGATGGTAGCTACAGAGGAACAACCAGTAGTGATTTATAACAAAGAAGATCTTGATGTACCATAGACATATTCCTTTTCAAGAGAGATTGGAGTACAGGTTGAGGAAATAGGTGATAGAGAGATTCCAGAACCTAGTATGTGAGATATTCTGAACTCGTTGGATAGGGGACAACAAGAGATAGAAATGACATTGCGGGAATCAGAGACAGAATTAACTCATGTCCTTGCCTAGTTGATACCTTGAGATGATAGGAACCACATGGACAACAATAATGGGAGAAACAAGAACAATTTTGGGGATAGGAATAGGATGAACAATGGAGGCGATAGGCACAAGGGTGACAGGCACATGGGTGATATGCACAATGGGGACAAGAACAATGGAAACAGAAACAATGCTAACAGGCATAGGGATAGAGATGATGAGGGAGAAGCATCGGTCACTAATAGGATAGCTTCTTAGTTGACAAAAAGTGATAGGCCTGGTATATGCATATTTGTACCTAGGAACAATGTTCCTGAATAGAAGGCCACATAGCTTGAGTTTCAGGATGAGATTTTGAGAGATTGGCAGGAATCCAATGAGGAGTTTAGAGCTGAGATGACGTTTGGAGAGTACTCAGATCTTAAGATGAGGCACAAACCTCATAGAGGAAATAGATAGAATCAGGAACTCCAAAAGGAAGTTAGCAAAATGACACTACTGTACTGTGAGGTCTACCTTTTTTTCATTTTCGTTCATGTGACTATTTACCTTACTGTTGCTTATACTTTTATACTTGTGGGATTGTTGATCCTGGATTCTCAAACTATTAGACTTTATTATGTTAAAGGAAAACTAATTGGGTGATGTTAGATAGATGCTTGTATTAAGAGAAAACAAATTGGGTGATGTTAGATAGATGTTTATTTTATAGGAAAACTAATTGGGTGATGTTAGATAGATGTTCATCTTATAGGAAAACTAATTGGGTGATGGTAGATAGATGTTTATATTATAGGAAAACTAATTGGGTGATGTTAGATAGATGCTCTATATTAAAGGAAAACTAATTGGGTGATGTTAGTTAGAAAATTGTAATATAATTTCCTTTATGCTTAGGAGAACTTGTAATATCTTATGCGAGTGCAAGTTTTAATTTGCTTCGGATATGTTATTGATATGTGGAATTAACTTTGCAACTGAGTGCACAGGTATTTCTAACCAACCACAGATACTGGAGATCATCCCACACTTGTTGTAATCCCTTGTGAAGCTGATCTAGTTCCACGAGGAACCAAGATCAACTCTGTGTATGATGTAATGTTGTAATGTTAATTTGCATGAGGTTAATTGGGTTAAGTTTACCCTCATTTAATTTGAATTATGATATGTGTTGTAAGAATTGTCTTTGAATTACATTTTTTGAATTTTAAATTTTTGGAGACCCTTTTCTTGTGTTTTAACTTTTCCCTGGGTGTTCTAACTAGGCAAAACTTGACCCTGGGTTATACCCCATGGGTCTAGGGTCCCTTTTGACTTGGGTAACCCTTGGTAAACCTCCATATGGTCACCTTAACTTCACACTAAAGTTAAGTGACGAATTTGGAAGCATGGGAGTGATAGGATGAGTGGTACCAACACTGAAACCCATCCCTTTTCAATTCCCAAGGTTAGAGATGACTCCAAGATCCACCAATTATGGAGGACTTGACTTCAAGTCTCTCTCACAATTGGTGAGAGTACCCATGGAGTTGTGTGGTCCTCCATGAGAGGAAAGAAGGGGACACATGTGTCACCCTTTCCCTCTTTAACTCCCATTTTCTCTCCCATGTGTTGGAGAGAGGACATGTGGTAAGGGGTAAGGTAGACTTTGGGGATGGGTGAGCGACATGTGTCAACACCCATCGCTCACCTATCCCTTGGGACACACTTGTAGTGGGGAGGAAGAGTAAGGAGGTGACAAGTGTCACCTCCCCATTCCTCTAAGCTCATGGATGGGGCTTATTTTAATCCCACTTGGGATAAGGTGAAGGGTTGTTGAATTTTGGAGAATTTCAATGGTTTTAAAATTGTTTTGGGAGAAAAGATAGAGGGAGTTTTTTGGCTTAGGTTGGAGGAGATTTTGGAAGAGCTCTACATCAACTTCATCAATTATAGGGATTTTAAAGGCTGGTTTTCAAGGCTAAGGCCTTCCCCTTGTATTTTAGTTGCTTGCTTGATGCATATGTGTGTGTTTTTCTTCCTCTAGTGTTATTGTTATTGTGGGAAATTTTGGTTGGGTGTTGTAAGAGTCTCTCCCACTTGGGAGAGAATGCTCAACAAGTGTGGGGTAGGGGAGGAGTGATCCTCCTTGAGGTCATTACCTTGTTTTGGGATGTTGAAAGCCTTAAGGGCATTTCATGTGATTTTGAGTAATTTGTTATATGGGTTGAGAGCCAAAATATGAATTCTTTTAGAAATTTTGTTAACATGTTGGCTTGAGGTCATAAGAGAAATTGTGTTGAGATATTTTGAAGGAGTGGCACTCTAGAGTTGAGTCTATCCACTCTCCTACCCCTTTTAAAACTCACCTTGGTTGAGTTTGTGTGTTGTAAATATCCATGGGTGTAATATTGTGTTTTGGGATGTTTGTGTGCCTTGTTGTGAAGTGGATTTGAGTTCCCTAGGTGTGTGGATGACCTCCCTAGCTCAGGGGTGACCCTCTTGCGGGTCTACGATAGGGAGGAGAGCAAGATGTGTGGTGTTTCTTTCCCTTGTTGTGATATGCAGGTTTCATGGAGCTTAGTGTGAAGTTGAAGAATTTTCTTGTTTTGGAAAATATTTTATTTTCCTTTACTCTTAAAGCTCTTAAGGAGAGCTTGGTCTATTTAGGAACTTCACCTTGTTGATTTCCAAAGAGGACTTGTATCTCTCCTTTGTTGTAAAATTGTGTCTTCTTAAGTTGAGAGAAAGCCTCTTCCATTGTATTGAAGGTTATTATTTTGTTGATTTACATTTTACCATTTAAGTAAAGATGAAGGAAGGAATTTTTTTTTTAAAAGGATATTGCTTGTATATAATTTAATACTTCTATTAGCAAGGTTGAGACTTAGTTGTTATTGTAGCAAATAAGAAGATATAAATTGTTATTTGAAAGAAATGAAAATAGGTTGTAGTTAAGCATTAGAGTTGTTCTTTTTATTTTAATTGCAAATACATTTAATTCTTTCCTTTAAAAAAAAACATGTAAATATAAATTATAATGAATAGATTTTTAAATGAGTTCCTTGACTCTTAGAAGGATTGAGAAAAGAAAAATATTGTTATATATAATCTTGTATATTTGTTTTAAAAATAGAAATCCTATGAGTGCTTAGAAAGAAACTTATTTTTGAAAATATATTTAATTCATATATATTTTGAGTGAACTACATAAATGTAATTTTACATCCTTTTAAAAAATAATTGTTTACCTTAAATTTGCCCAATAAGTAGAGACTATATGAAATATACTCATAATATATATATATATATATATATAAAATTAAAAGCTCTAACTGTGTTTTGTATCAAATAGTGACTCTGCTGTGTATATATATATATATTATTAAAAGCTCTAACTGTGTTTTGTATCAAATAGTGACTCTGCTGTGTATATGAACATATATATTTGCGTATATAAATATATATATTTAGATTTGGATTTTTAATATATAAAATCTAATGACGAATTAAATTTACATATCGCAGTTCGGGGAATTTAAACATTGTCAAAAAAAATTGAAAGAGTGGTGGGGGGGTTCGAACCCCCCACCACCGCTGATATTTACAATGGGTGTGGGGAGGGGGCAGAGCCCCCACCCACACCCCACGCTGTGGGATGTGGGTGGAGGCTCCGCCCCCTCCTCACACTCCTTGCTACCCCCTTAACCCCCATGGCCCTTAACTCCCCTGCGCCCAGCGAATTCTCCTCGCAGATAACCTAGAATCTGCCGCCGACAGTTTGCCCTTCACTCGGCTCCACCTCTGCGCCCCTCTCTCCACATTCCCTTCTCTATAGATTTTCCCTCTCCATGGCTCCCCTTCTCTGCACCCCTCCACCCATGACCTCCACTCAGTACCTCTGTCACCCTATCAATGTCGCCGCCCTCCATTGACCCTACCCAAATCAAACAAAACATATGTTAGGGTTTTTCAATGTCATTCAAAAGAAAATATGAAATAAAACAACATTCATATGTTATATAAAGAAAACCTAATATTGTAACATAATATATATATATATATATATATATATATATATATATATATATATATATATATCTATATATATATATATAATATCTATATATATATATATATAATATCTATTAATAATTTGTTAATGGAAGCCAATAAAAACAAAAGGGAAACCTAATTCATTAAAACAATATATATATATAGAAAACTTAGTGTCGTGAATACAAATAACATATATATATATATATATGTATATTTATATATATGTATATTTATATCTTCACATTTATTTGAAGCCATCATATGCATTTCATATGTGGCCATTTAAACTCAACCTGTAAATTGAGAAACTGACAAGTTGAGAAAATGAGAGAAAAATGAGAGAAAAAGAGAAAGAAAGATAAAAGTGAAAACAAAGAGGAGAAAATGCACAACCTTTCCGAAATAGGGCTAAGAGTACTAATTGAGATTTAATAATCCTTTAATCATGATTGGGGGCGATTCAATTAACAAAATTAATTCAAACGTTGAATTAAACCTAGAGCAGAAATTTAGTGGACTTCATCAAAAGAAGTTAGTAAGTCCTAATTACATGATTTGATCTACCAAGAAATTAGGAATAATGTAAAGGACGCAGAGATAACTCTAATTGATAGAGATCTGATCTACCAATAAATTAGGAATAATGTAAAGGATGCAGAGATAACTCTGATTGATAGAGAACTGATCTACCAAAAAATTAGGAATAATGTAAAGGATGCAGTGATAACTCTAATTGATCAAGAACATGAAAGAGAGCAAATTAAAATTAAATCTTAGAGAAATGGGAAGGAGAACAAATGATCGGGCTTTGTTGAAAAATGTTCAATTAACTTAATCAACTGTGTTACCAATGTAATTCAGTGAGTTGTAAGAAATTTATTAACCCTATCAGGAAACCTCGTGATCAAAATTAGTGTTAGTACAATAAATCCTACTCACGCCCATGAGGCGTTATGCTGCTGGATTTTCCCACAATTTAGGGTTTAGTAGGTTAGTAAATTTAACCCTTGTAGCGACATTAACCACATTGCGATGACCCCCTTGTTGGCCTTATTGCAATTTGGTATACATACATGTGCATATTACCCTGTTGACAACTGTATTGTTTACGCCTTAAGCGTACGCCACCGAGCACACTTACGTGTGCAAGGGGGTTTCTAGGGAAGCGTGGGAAAATTTTTGATATTTCGTGTCATGACCACATGACAAATGTGGACATGACATGTGTGATGCGTGTCGTGACCGCATGGGAAATGTGGGCATGACACGTACTTTGATGGCTCAACCAAAACCACTACTAGAGCATGGGTCCAGAAGTTGGACAGTTATCTACAGATCAACCCTATGCTTGAGACTAATGTAATTACTTATGCAACTTTACATTTGGAGGGTAGTGCGCATAAATGGTGGAGAAATGGTAAGGTTTGTTGAAATGCACCAGACAATTGAGAGGGGGGCAGTGAATTAGTTGTCCCTAAAACTTTGAATACTTATAAACATTAACACATTAAACACTTATTTACTATTATTCAGATTTAACCATAAAAGCATGAAATAAGAAGCTCAATACAATAACACAGTCAACACATGAAACACTAGATTTTATGTGGAAAACCCTATAAGGGAAAAACCATGGTGGATGTTAGCCCACAAAGATATATATGTTATAGCAATACCAAAAAATAGAGGCTCACTTCCTTAGGGCTCACTTCCCAAAATGCTCATTGCTGAGGGTTTTGTGAACTGATTGATAGCATCTACTCCATGCTTGGATTCAGTTTCATTGAAGCTCATCAAATCACCTCTTCTCTTTTCTTCTTACACCTTCACACTTGTCTTTTCATTTTTCATAGCAGGATACTTTTTCACAACTACATTACACGTTTTTATATAATTCATCAACCTTAGAATGTACATCAAGGTCGGCATTACATTCATCAACCGTTGGAGCAATCTCCAAGGTCAGAATTACAAACATACATAGAAATAGGTCTAGACCTAAACAAGATTAGCTAAGGGATAGATGTATGTGGATCACGTTACACCTTAGCTAGGACTCAAAAGCAATCTTCCACACTACAACATGCTTCCACAATCTTCAATGCATCTCCACAAGTAGTGAAAACAACCAGGTAGGCCAAGACTAGTTTTATCATTAAGTCTTCTAAGAACAGTCTTCATCCACAATCCAAATTTATCTTTGCGGACCAATCCAAATGTAGGACCGCAATTAGGAGACATCCATAAGCATATTTTAATCACCAAGAACAACTGCACAATCTCTAACCAATCTGTCAAGAAGAGTCTTCAAACTGTAGGACATAAACAACACTGCCAGCTATTGTCATATGGAAAAGATCACTTGCAGACCACCAAATCATGAACCATTGGAGTTGAAGGCACTTAACATCATTACCAACTTGATTCTAGAACTGTAGACCGTGAAACTTCAATGTGGAGGAATGTAGAGTAGAATACAATCTCTTTGTCACTAGTGAATACCCAGAAAAAATAGTTTTTACTCTGGTGAACATAACTCACTCAAATCTTTATACCAGAGGCTCAAACTTGGAACATAGAATCTTCAGACATGCCTCTAAATAACTTCCAATCTATAGACCAAATATTCATTCTACAGGAAATGCAAAGCAAACTGTTGGATTGTTCTTCTATATACAAAGATACTCTGTAATACATTGTTTCCACCGGAGGGACTATTTTTCCCAATATCCTCAGCATCGGGATCACTTGTTATCTTCAACACTTACATAGACAAATACAAAGCATCTAAGAAAGCAACAAATTAAGAGTACATTTGACACCAATGACAACACATATATGTTCACATCAATGACAATACTAGTTAGGCACATACTTGCAACAAGGTTACATTGGGCCATGATCAAATCACTTCATATGTTGAGTTTACTACCAGACCGATTGACATATTCGATAAGAAAGATCTAGAACTACAATTCAAGGAGTTAGCTCAACTTAGACAGGTGGGCTCAGTGGATTCATACATCTCTGAGTTTCAGGACCAATCTGTTATGGTCCTAGATATTTCAGAGTGTAGGATGATGCTATTATTCATTGATGGACTGCCAGACCCATTGCGTGGTTGGATCAAGGGTCTAGATCCAGTATCTCTATAGGAGGCCATGAAGAAGGCTTGTGACATGGAGTCCTCGGTATGGAGGAGTAAATTTTAGTCTAAGGGGTTCATGGACAAAATGGATAAAGACAAAAGACACTTTCAGAAGGATTCCAGAAAATAGCCTAAGAGTTGTTCCAGGTTCAACAATGATCAATTGAATGATCTTAGGAGGAAGAAACTCTATTTTCATTGCCAAGAGCCTTGAGGTCCTAAGAAAAAGTGTTCTTCCCAAGGAAAAGAAAAATAGTTAGAATTTTTTTTAGTAAATGAGTTTGTGGAGTCAGAGCCACATTTAGAACAATAATCAGAAGCCAATGACTCAAGTACAGATGGTGCATCTCAGGCATTTGACATAGAGGAGTAGATGGACCTACCTACAACACATCTCTCCAGCATTCAAAGAGAAGGTTCATTTAGAATAAGAAGAGTATTGGGTAGGCAACGAGTGATCACTTTACTGAACACTGGTGCTACTCACAATTTTATAGATGAGGGCTTGGTTGCTAAGAGAGGACTCAAGACTAAAGAATTCAAAGGTTTTAAGGTGAGAGTGGCAGATGGGTTTGTTCTCACATGTACTAGGATAATACCCAACTTATCCATCCTATTGAATGATTATACTTGCTAGTCAAATTTTTATGTGGTTAGCATGGGTGAGATGGACATTATTTTGGGTATGAGATGGTTGCATGACATTGGGGAGTTCACACTCGACTTGCAGGCTATGGAAATAAAGTTTGAGGTGAATGAGAGATGACATGTGCTCAGAGGAATTTTAAATGGTGGATTGAGAGTGGTTCCACTCAAGAGAATGTAGAGGATGATAAGACACGATTAGGTGCAGTGGGTAGCAGAGGTGATGGTGATGCCTACAGTGACAGAACAAGAAAAATGGGAGTATCCATCAGATATACAAGCTCTCTTAACTAAACTCACCAAAGTGTTTAGTGATATACCACCAAGTAGACCCCCTGATAGGGGTATTGAGCATGACATTGAGCCCCAGGAGGGTGCTAAGCCCATGATTACCATTCCATACAGGTACCTGAGGAGATATAAGGATGAGATCAAGAAACCTATCAAAGAGCTTCTCAAAATGGGGCACATAAGACTGAGCAAGAGTCCATTTGCTTCTTCTATGGTCCTAGTAAAGAAGAAGGATGGAACTCTCAGAATGTGCATAGACTACAGAGAGCTCAACAAGAAGACGATCAAAATACGTACCTCATACCTCGCATAGATGAGCTCATAGATGAGTTGCACGGAGCTTTCTACTTCTCAAAAATAGATTTGAGATCCAGTTACCATCAGATATAGGTCAGTGAGGAAGATGTTGAGAAGACAACATTCAGATGCCATTATGGGCATTTTGAATTCCTGGTCATGCCTTTTGGTTTGACCAATGCACCAGCCACCTTCCAATCCTATATGAATAGAGTGTTTAGAGCACAGCTGCAGAGATTTGTATTGATATTTTTTGATGACATACTTATATTCAACATGACATGGGAGGAACATTTGAAACACTTAGACATTGTTTTGAACATTCTAGAGAGGGAGTCATTATATGCCAAAATGTTAAAGTGTGAGTTTGGGATGACCGAGTTGTTGTACTTAGGTCATATTATCAGTGTTGGTAGTGTGAAGGTGGATCCAGAGAAGATTCAGGCAATCACTGATTGGCCACCACCATAGAATCTCTCTCAGCTCAAGGGATTCCTTGGTCTTTATGGATATTTCCTCCTTTTTGTGAGGGGTTTCTCTCAGTCAGCTACCCCCCTTACAAACTTGACTTAGAAGGGTGCATTTAGATGGTCAGGTGGTGCACAAGAGTGTTTTGAGAGGTTTAAGGAGTTGATGAGTACATGTCCTATGTTGGCCATTCCATATTTTAGAAAGCCTCAGGGGAAGGCATTGGTGTAATACTAATGTAGGATAAATACCCTATACCATTTGAGATTAGGAAGTTGAGGGGTGTGGAGAAGTGCTATAGTATATACGAGAAGGAGATGTTAGCCATCATTCATGCGTTGGACAAATTCAGACAATATCTGGTGGGGAGCAAGTTTGTGGTAAAAACATATCACAATACTCTGAAACATTTCCTTGGATAGAAGGACCTAAATGATAGGCAGCAGAAGTGGGTCAGGAAGCTTCAGGACTACGACTTTGACATTTTCTATGTTAAAGGGAAGAAAAACATAGTTACTGACGCATTATCTAGGAGACCCCATTAATGTGCACTAGGTGCTATTTTAGAGGATTGAAGAGAGATGATATTTGCAGAATTTTCTAAGAACAAATGGGCTACTAGGATTATAGATGGCACTATCAGAGATGATAGATACACAGTCGTAAATGAGTTGATCATTTACAAAGACAAGATTTCTCTAGTGCCAAGATCAGAGATGAAATATAAGGTTTTGAGAGTATTCCATTACTTGCATATGGCTAGACACCCTAGTTACTTCCAAACATACAAGTAGGTGAGAGCGTTTCACATGGAAAGGCCTCAAAACTGAATTGTTGAAATATGTGAGAGAGTGCCCGACATACCAGCAGAACAAGCAAGATCACTCTTTTCCAGGTGGATTATTGTATCCCCTACCCATTCCCAAGAGGAAGTGGGATACTATTTCTATAGACTTTATCAAAGGTTTACCAAAAGTCAAAGAATGGGATGGCATCTTCATGGTAGTGGACATATTGATTAAGTTTGTACACTTCTTTTCCATTCCTACCACCTTCTTTGCAACATAGGTTACATAATTGTTTTTAGGGAGGTATTCCATCTTCATGGGGTTCCACATAGCATTGTGAGTGATAGGGACAATAGGTTCCTAAGTAATTTATGGTAGGAGCTCTTTAAGTTGACAGCAACAGAGCTCATCCCTAGCACCAACTACCACCCGCAGATAGATGGCTAGATAGAGATAGTTAATAAATAGGTTGAAGGATACCTTTGAAATTATGTAGCAGGAGAGAAAAAGGCATGGATTAAATGGCTTCACATGGGTGAGTATTGTTATAATTCCACTTATCACATCTATCTAGATGTCACCCTTCATGGCTCTATATGGGTATGAGGCACCAAGCTTTGTGGATTTATTGTTTGGTGATAGCAGAGTGCCTAAGGCCAAAGACCTTCTATAGGAGAGTCAAGATGTCATGAGGTCTTTGAAGGAGAATATTCAGAAGGCTCAGAATCAACAAAAGCAGTATGTAGACCAACATAGGATTGAGTATTCATTTGAGGTGGGTGACATGGTATATTTGATTCTACAACCCTATAGAGAGTCCACTCTCAAGAAGAGTGGAGAAAAAAAACTAAAGCCAGGTTACTATGGACCTTTTAGGATATCCAAGAAAGTTGGAGAAGTGGCTTATGAGTTGGAGTTGCTAGCAGGTAGTAGGGTACATAATGTCTTCCATGTGTCTCTGCTCATAAAGGCATTGGGACACAATGTGACACCTTCAGTAGAGTTACCTCCTCTTGATGAAGAGGAGAAATTGATTTTGGTACTCGATGCTATAATTGATACCAAAGAACACACATTGAGGAGGAGGACCATTAGGGAATATCTGGTAAAATGGAAAAACCTACTAGTTGAGGATGCTACTTGGGAGAATGAGCGAATGTTGGAGCATCCTGATCTGAGATTGATTGAGGCAAGCAATTATTGGGAGGTCAAACTGTAATGTCCCCTTTCTGTTTATAGTGTTAGTCTATCATTAGGTTCTCATAGACTAACAATTTAGTTAGGGAACCATTGTGGTTTGGCCTTAGATGTATAATTCAGAGGTGTAGATGTGGCTAGGATTCAGTTGGAGTTAGTTGGTAGTGTCTAGTGATGACTTGGCTCGTTTAATGGCCATACTTTCTATTTATAGTAAGTTCAGGATTGGTACTATTTTGGGATTTTTAGAGTGGGATTGGATTCATCTTGTCAATACCTTTCTGATGAGCTATAGATCACTAGATTCTGATATCATCTCGACAGTTATTTTAAAGTATGTAAGTTAAATTGATTTATTTAATTTGGACTTTAGAAATATCAAAGTAAAGTGACTTAATGAAGTGAATATTTAAAGGTCACTTAAGGAGTACTTGGGCATCCATCCTAGAGGGGAATACAGTGAATTAAAATATTATTTCCCCCCCCAAAAAGCTAACGCCCCTCTTGGAGAGTAAATAAAACATGGAAAAGTGACTTGATTTGATATACTTTAGTTCATGATATTGCTTGATATTTTGATCTGCTAGGGTTTGTGTGAGGGTTTGAAGGATTGAATCCATAGGCTGATTGGAATCAAAAACTCCATTTGGTAATAGCATTCTACAGATGTGCAATAACATCCAAAGGTGCTATTGAGGTGAATCCATCTAGTATTCACAGTTGTGCTTCAATGGAGTTCATATTGTCGAGGGTTTGATGATTTCATTGATATATCATTTGCATATTTTTTATGAATAGCTAAAGAACATCTCTAGGGAAGATTTTGGTGTATTTTTGGAAGGATTGGAGACTGATACAAATTTCCTTTGCTGGTCGTACCATACATAGCCTAGCCATACCACATTTGAGTGTATTTTTGGAGGGTTTGGGGGCACATATCGCCTCCATTCTTGGTCGCCCAGTCTCATATACAACATACAATCCATTACAACAAGGTTTTGAAGACATTTGAGCATTGTGGTTGATGTTCACTCCTTCTAGCTTGGCCATATAGCCTACCTGGAGGAATGTGGGACTTCTGGGTCTCATTTCTACTTGTTTGCATCTGTATATCTCTTCCATTTGGGGCATCTAGGGCCTCTTATACTGTTGATATCATTTGTATGCAAAACACTTTATGTTCCTTGGAGATTTGGAGTGATTTCTACTATACCCATTGCCGGTCCACCTACAATAGTTGTACTAAGTTACATATTTCCATATGGGTATGTAATAGTAATTCATATTTGGTGATTCTATGATTTGGGTCTTCATATTTTCTTCATATCTATTTTACTTTTTTTGGGTTTGAAATATATGCTTTATATTGTACTGTTTCAGCAAACACATTGCAAGAAAACTGAAACCCCTTCAACATCTTCTCTCTAGTCTAAAAGAACACAAATAAAAATTAAAAATAACACAATTAAGATCTTTAAAAAGAACCAACAGGTATGGCATATTAGATGTTATGGCACCAAAGGCTTGGCCACATTGGAGAGAAGGGTTTAAAATCCTTGAAAATTAAGAACCTTGTTGAGGGGTTGAATGATTGCAATCTAGAGTTTGATTTCTGTTAACATTGTTTTTATGGAAAATAGAACCGCATTCAGTTTTACTCATCTTCTCATAAGTCTTCATGTATCTTGGATCTAATCCATTTAGATGTATTTGTTCTAGTTGATGTTGCTTCTATTTGTAAATTAGTTTATTATGTTACTTTCATTGATGATTCTAGTAGGAGAACATGGGTATATTTTTTATAGAGTAAATATGAAGTTTTCAATCATTTTAAGGAGTTCAAGGCTATGGTAGAAACTTAGACGGAAAGAAAATGAAATGTTTGAGGACTGACAGTGGCGGTAAGTACTATTCTATAGATTTGGACAGATTCTATATAGATTGTGGGATTAAAAGACAAAAGACAACTCCATATTCTCCACAGTAAAATGGAGTTGTAGAAAGAATGAACAGAATGTTGATGGAGAAGGCTAGGAGCATGTAAAATAGAGCTTGTTATTTTATCAACAAAAGTTTTGGTTGAAGCTATTGCCATTACTTGTTATTTTATCAATAGATCTCCTACATCAGTGCTTGTTGATAAAAATCTAATGGAGGCATGGTCGAGGAAAAAGCCTTCACTTACACATCTGAGAGTTTTTGGTTGTGAGGCATATGCACATATGCCTAAGGAGAAGAGAACAGAGTTAGATTCTAAGGGTGTCAAATGTATCTTCATCAGCTATAGCTATTGCGCGAAAAGATACAAGCTTTGGGACCCTATTGCACATAAGGTAATTTATTCTAGAAGTGTTATTTTTAGAGACTAAATCTTCTCCTGTTACTTTTCAACTAGAACAACATAAAGAAATTAA
This sequence comes from Cunninghamia lanceolata, assembly GCA_027924645.1. Taxonomy (NCBI): domain Eukaryota; kingdom Viridiplantae; phylum Streptophyta; class Pinopsida; order Cupressales; family Cupressaceae; genus Cunninghamia; species Cunninghamia lanceolata. Next base: position 944,469 of record BSBN01000165.1, on the reverse strand, counting down.
ACAAAAAAAGGATGTGATTCAAGTTCCTTCTACACATGAGAAAGTTGAATCGAGGAGCCAAGATAGACAAGAAGGTGAGGAGAGCTCATCAAGATATGAATCTTCAAAAGAGGAAGAAGATGAGGAATAAGTGGAACAAACTCCACCTCATCTTGTTTGAAGGTCTACAAGGCATAGGCAACCACCTAAAAGGTATGGTTTTTCACTTGATGATTGGAAGTGTATATTTTCTTTGAGTACTAACATTGATGAACTAAGATCTATGCAAGAGGCTTTAGGTACGAATGATATAGAGTCTTGGAACATACCCATGGATGAAGAGATGATAAATCTTAAAAGGAATGATACAGGGACCTTGTACCATTTCCTGACGGACACAAACCTATTGGATGTAAATGGGTGTTTAAGAAAAAGATTGGTTGAGATGGAAACATTGAAAAGTATAAGGCATGGTTGGTTACAAATGGATACTCTCAGGATGAGGCTATTGATTACAGTGAGATCTCTTCTTCTATTTCTAAAATGGCATCCATTCATTTTTTATTATCTATTGCAGCAGCTTATGACCTAGAGGTTGAACAAATGGATGTGAAAACTACCTTCCTTCATGGTGATTTTGAGGAAGAAATCAATGACACAGCTGGAGCACTACATGGTGAAAGGTAAAAACAAGTTGGTTTGTAAGTTAAAGAAATATTTGTATGTCCTTGAACAAATTCCTAGGATGTGGTACTAGAAGTTTGATACATATGTGTTGAGTTTAGGATTTGTGTGGTCTAAATCTAATCACTGTGTATATTTTAAATCTGATGGTGATTATTTCCCAGTAATTGCTTTGTATGTTGATGACATGTTGTTTATTGGGAAAGGCAAAGGTTTGATTGTAGAATTGAAATCTCAGCTCTCTACAAAATTTGAAATGAAAGATCTTAGAGTAGAAAAACACATACTTAGGATAGAGATAAGAAGAGATCATCAGAATAGAAAGCTATGGCCTAGCTAGAGTAAGTATGTTTGTTCATTTTTAAAAAGGTTTAACATGCAGGATTGTAAACCACTTTATGTTCCTATTACTTTGAGAATGAAGCTCTCTATTTCACAATGTCCTACATCCCCATTAGAGATGGAAGATTTGAGCAAAGTGCCTTACCAGAGTGTTGTTGGAATCTTGATGTATGCTATGGTCTGTATAAGACTAGACATTACCCAAGTAGTGGGAGTTCTTTCTCGTTTTATGTCTAATCTTGAAAGAGTGCATTGGGATGTAGTTATAAGTGTCTTTAGATATTTACAGGGTACAATAGAGTACTCTATATATTTTCATGGTACATGAGATCAACATTCCTTAAGTATTCATGGTTTTGTGGATTCAAACTGGGTTGATGATGTCGATAGTAGAAGATCCCCCAGTGCATATGCGTTTACTCTTAATGGTGGTACGATTAGTTGGATGAGCAAAACACAGGCTGTGATCACTTTGTCCACTATAGAGGCAGAGTATATGGTAGCTACTCATACCTATAAAGAAGCCATTTGGTTGAAGCAACTATGTTTAGATATTGGATTGAAATAGGGTGCAGTTAAAATTTATTGCAATAGTTAGAGTGCAATTTGCCTTGCGACAAACCCAACTTTTCATGCTAGGACCAAAAACATTGATGTTCAGTATCATTTCATGAAAGATATGGTTGAGGATGGTAGGGTGACACTGGAAAAGTTAGAGATAGTGGCACATGTCATAGATGCATTAACTAAACCTATGAGCACAACAAAATTGAAGTGATGTTCTGAGTCTATGGGCCTTTCAGCCCCTAGCAGTTGATCCATGATGGTATGTTTCCTCAAGCTCTTTCAAAGTATTCGATAAGTGGGAGGATGTTGGGAAATGAGGTGTCTCAACCTTGCATATTTCCCGTAGCATTTAGTTTGTATTTAATATTTTCTCATAGTTATTACATATTGTAGATGCTTTGAAAAATTCTTTATTAGGTGCCAAAAGATTCCCACATAGTGCTATGTTATGGGAGGCTTATTTTTAGGCACATTATGATAGTTTTATGACATCTGCAAGGGTCAAAAAAAGGGGAGAATACTTTGGACGTGAGAGCTTATTTTTAGAATGCAATCTTGGCTGTGAAGTTAAGCACATGGTTTTGTAAACCACATATGGTTTTTTTGTATTGCCAGAAGTCTATAAATTGAGGGGTTGAGGAATAGTTTGTGTGTGAGTTTGTAGGTACTGTTATGCTACCAGAATTCTTCCAGAATTGTTTACTAGTGATAGTCCTATAATAAACTTGCTTTGCAAGTGTATGTAATATTGTTGTTGGATTTGGAATAAATTGAGCATGCTTTTGGAGTCTGGGATTTTTCACCCAAAAGGTTTTTCCCCACGTATATTTGGTGTTTTGTGTTCATTTTTTATTTTCTGTTATGAATGTGTTTCTAGATTTTCTATAATTGTTAGATCAGTTTTTAAAATTTATACATATTATCTCTCCCCAAGATTGGCATAGGAAGTTGTTTCCACTACTTTAACTTCCTTACAGGTATCCCATAGCACCTTGTGCATGTAACAACCTGAATGATGGAATGACCTGATGCATGTGGAATCTGATGGAGTACTTGAACTTTAAAATAGTGATCAACCATTCCTCAACTGGGCCCACATGATTACTAATTCACTATTGTCCCTTATGGAATCTCATACTAGGCTCATTAGAAAGAGTGTGCTTGTTGGTGTTCACTATTGGCCTAATAGTGACCATCCAAATACATCTAGAAAGGTAAAGATCTCGATGCTCATGGTATAGATAAACTAACTAGTCACAAAAGTCTCTAATCTCTATTTGTAGATTATAAAATTTAACATCCAAGCTCATTGTCACCTTGGATTCATAAAGAAAGTTAAATTACTCAGCATAATTTTCAAAATTTCTTTCAGTGGTCCTTAGTCCATTTATATTAATTATGTTAACGATCTTCTCTCTCAACCAATAATGGACACACAATTCCTCTATACGAAGGAGGACATTCCATGGAAGATATGAGTGATACATGGACAACCATGTTGACACCATGTATCTACATTATATGACATCTTGCTCACCTGCATCAAAATAATGATCAGTTTACTCATTTTTGTTATACCAAAAGATATATATTTTCACAAATTTTAGAAAACCACATATATTCTATTGAATGTTAAACAAATATATGTCATTAAAACTAACTAAGAAAATTTGTAATGGAAGTATTATCTATTGCCATAATTAAGAAAATTTGAGGTCAGTAAATTAATACAAACTTGTTTGATATATATTAAAGTATAAAGTTATACACATTAAAAACATAACTACACATATGTAGGCATTCATGTAACCATACTCATAAAGAGTTAAAACACTTAATAGTCATTGAAGAAAATTTGAACGTAATATATTAAAACACTCAATAGACATTAAAGTTAATTTGAACATAATATATTAAAACACTTAATAGTCATTGAAGCTTATTTGAACATAATATATTACATTTATTATCTTCTAAAAATTTCAATCTATTCTCTTCAACCTTCTACTTCTCAAGTTGTCTACCCTTTTTCATTTTTTCATAATGGTCATAGGTGAATGGTGGTGTTATTCTCAGGCCTTCTAGTGACTTTACATGAGATATGGCTACAAAATTCAATCTTGTCCTTTCTCTTGGTCCTATATCAATAGTGGATTTTGAAAGTCAAACCCTGTGATTTATGTATTGTGAATGCCCATGTCAATCTTAATGGTAATTGAATTGTCTTGCCCCTCTGTATTGTTGTAATTGGAATTGTTTCTGGATGATGATCTTCAAGTGGTATTCTTGAATAACTATCAAACTCAACCAGTACATATGTTGGTGGTTCTAGTGGAGCACTTCTAGGTTTGTATACAATCTATCGATTATATCCTAGAGCTCCATTTGATCAGTAAGAATTGTCTTGCCCCTCTGTATTGATGTCAACATTCCCCTTACATTCTTACTAATCAATAATTCCACATCAAGTTAATCATTTGGACATCTGTCTGCTATGTTAACACTTCTCACTTTTGTTGCAACACTACGTGGAATAGGATGCTTCAATAAATATAACATTTTCTTATTATGGTTATGAACATTATCATTTATAGAGAACAAATGAACACAATTGTCAAACTCATCCTTGCTTGCAGCATCTATGCTAACACTAGTTCTTGTCATAAGCAATTTTTAGTCATCAATTGTTGGGTTTGCATCCCTTAGATTCATCAAAAGTTGTCAATATATTTATTGCTGGGTGTTTACTCCATCTTGTCTAAATTTTTTATCTAAAGTAATTATAATTTTAAATTCTTTCCACGACAACTTAGCCCATCTATTGTTTTAATATTTTGGTCTATCACTAATTAGAGGCAACTAGCTAAAATATCCAACAAAAATCATAGATATACTTGAAAGATTAATGATAAAAAATTATTTTTAAAACTATATATTCAGCTTGATATTCATTAGACCAATCTATTTATCTATTAGTGTCTCTCCTCCCCAACATATCTATTTCTGAAACTTACATCTTTTAACCATGATATAGTCTAGATATAATTTCTCATTCATGCTCTATGGTATTTCCTTGAACAACTTCATTGTGTTCAATTTTAGAATCACTAATTGTAACATCCACATTCTAAAAACTTAGTAAAACCAGAATTTTACCATAGAGTAAATTAACAAGGTAAAAATGAGATAGAGAAAATTTTTCTTTTATCAACAAATAGTCAAGTAACTACAGTTACAAAATTTCTTTTTACAAAATACAATAAACCATATTGTCTTTCTCATTTACAATGTTTACAAATGTAAATCCATTACATTTACAAATTTGGATTTAAATATTGCTTCTGAATATCTGACATCTTTATAACAAGTCTTGGCATGTTTCATGCTTGAGAGAGAGAATCTTTCCAGTGATTTACCTCCATCCATAGACTGGCAGTCTCCCACACATCTTCCATATGGGAAATGGCCCTACCCTTCACAAGGAATATATACCTTAAATGACTAGTGGTAATTTGCCTTTCCTGAGTACATAGTGTTGTATTCTACTCAACTCTATCAACCATACAACCCTAGATACCCTCTAGCTAAGTATGATTTCTGATACGATGAGCAATCCGAATATAGTGAACCGACAATGCATGCAGAAAACAAATGCATTACTTTGGCCAAAGTTTTTAATATCAATATTGTTCATAATGAATGTAGTTGTTGTGTTCACCCACCCCTACTTGACTTGGATACTGTCATATTCTCATAGTTTAAATCTCTTACCAACCCTAAACATGTAATAGTTTAATCTATGAATCATAATAAATTATATCTTTGGACTTTAATAAGTCCTTATGACAAAACTATATAGTTAGTTCATAATCAGCTCTAGGGTTAACCTATTATCCCATGACTAATATAATAATGCTATATATCCTTATCTCTTATCTAGGCAGCCTAGATTCATAATTGACTTATGGCTAATTCAACCAAAAAATAAGAACACTATAGTTCTTTTAAAATAGATATTAACCCTCATCAAATACCTTTACTAATGTGATAATGAAAAACATACCCAATATGCCTTTCCTACAAGGTCATCCTTTAGTAGATTAAGTCTACTCCATTGTATTGGATCTTCTCAAGGATAACGTAAATAATGAAGAAAAATAGACATTAATGGATTCTCAGAAGAACCTTATTTTATCTTCCATAGTATCTCTAAGTTATTCTCATTTAAAGTGATACAATAGTTTACTAAAGATTCTCATGAATCTAGTTCCCAAGAATAGATAACAATTTCCATTATATATATACATAGTCTAATCAAGACAATATATTAAATCATTATTACCTCAATACTATACGGCTCAAGTTGATAGTATAATAACAAAGTTCATTCATCTCTACATTACTTGAGAGCCTATTATTTTGTTAACTCACAATCATTCTATTGACTAGTTACAAACTTATTCAATAGGTGATCTATTTTCAATGTAAAAGACAGCTTAAACAATCTTACACTATGATGGACGTTTTATCCTTCATGCTAAGCAGTTGATATGATAAATGGTTTCTCATAAATAGAAAATGGTTGATTCTATAACTATAACATGTACTCACTTGTACTACCAATGTCAACCTTATAATTTGCATTCTAAATCTCATTAAATATAGAGATAAATCGACCTAGATTCCTCAAGAGTTATCTACATTTTTCCTACGTTGAAGCTTATTGGTTATCAGTTGTCACACAATATAAATTAGGAGATTTAACTCACCATAAACTATGGTGTATTTCCTAAGATATAATAATCGATTTCCTTCATTGATATCAAATATAAAATCAAAGAATACTTGAAATATAATGAATTCAAGAGTTGACAGAGATATGCATATAAGACACAAGCCAATGCCGTATCACTACGTATTCCCTCACATCTCCAACCAGATCACTTCTTCCTCAATGCGTTTTGATTCTCCTATTCCCTTCTATTCTCTCCCTACGTTTTGATCTTGTTCTCTTTTTGTTTCTATCCCCTGGCTCAAGTGAGTCATTTTTAATAAATAGAACTGGGGCATGACTCCTACAGAGTTGCCTCCCATTTGTCCCTCAACTATAAATTAGTTGCAATATTAATTGCACCATAACAGACATCAGCAACTAAGTCCCAAACTGAAATTGATTATCTAGCAAATGAACACATGTCAATTAGAGATGGCTTCCTCAGGGATCATTCGGTTGGGAAGTTAGTATTACATTAATCCTCATAAGGATGAGGCCGATGCTTTTATTAAAAAAAAAATGATCTCTTTAATGATCAAGAGATATGTGTGGTTCGACCCACCTCTTATATTAATGAAGGCTTGCTATTATATAGCCAACAACTTCATCACTACCTTTGACTCATTTAAGAGGTATTATCCTCTTACAATGCTAAGGCATTTACATATTTTATTACATCAAATATAATTCTCATAACATCGCCTATATATTAGATAGATATGGTTTATTCAATAAAATAATATTATTAAACAAAGGATTATAGATCTTGTGATTGGGTTGAGCTTGTCTCCCCATCATAATCCGTTGACAATAATTCATGTATTCTTAACTTGACTAAATCATCTTAATGTTAAGAATCATTTATAACACGTCAAGTAACTTAATAATAATAATAATAATAATAATATGACAACTATTTTACAATAATAACATCGTAATATTTACGTTAAACGTAAATAGTCACAAATCAAACTCAAACGACATCGTTAACACTTCTTACGACTAAGATGACTTAATATGACTTAGAAAGATTTGAAAACAATATCAAGTACCTGTTGATTTGGTTCAGAAGTAAACTAACAAGACAAGGCTTACCTCTTACAACACATTGGTTCACATTTTTATTAAACACTTATAACTCAGTTTGGCAAATAAACCACTAGTAACTCAAGGTCTATATCTCTCTCCTGGAAATATACTCTCTCTCTTTTCTCAGAGTGTCATCTGATAACCTATAATCCTATTTCAACTTGTAACCAAATAATATGTGATCAATGCATCATTATTCAATTAATTCAAATAATAAATCAAATCTCATATTATGAATATTAAATCGATAACAACATAATCATTCCTATAAATTCAATAAATGACATTCAATATAATCCATATTTTTCCTTGTCATTAATCTAAACATCATAATAAATTTACTTATGTCCAAGTAAAAAGTAAAAGTATAGCAAGACAAAAATTGGGGATGTAACACTAATATTTTCAACATTTTCTACAATTTTTGTTTGTTCCACATACCAAGAATTATAATTGAATGACTCTTAGTTTGCTATTATGGAATCATTATCATGACCAATAGCTCTCTCTAAGTCATAAAATTGTTTGTACAGTAATAACTCTGACAAAGAGAAGTCAATATATTTATCTCACTCACGTGAAGGAATGGATACAAACCTAGTAAATACTCTAACAATAGCTACTCTTCGCCTTGGCTCCCATTTGTTGTCTCTTCTTCATTTAGGATTATATATCCATGATGTGTTGCATCAACTAGTGCAACACCTTTCTGTAGAAAAATGCCTAGTTTTATATCCATCAATGAGAGATTTTATTTGTTCTTCATTGTTCTCCTCAATACTTATAGTTATAGGCTTGAAAACCACACAAAATACATTTAGATTGACAAATCTTCTACTACTCTCTACCAATGGAAGTCCTAACAACATATGACATGTTTCTTGAGCTCTAATGTCTCTGAGGTTAGGAAAACCAATATGAAGATAAAACACAAGAAAAAATGCAATGAAATCACTAGTTATACGTTCAACATGGATCCCAACTCCTTGCTAAGGTGGAGAACCTTGCACCCTTAGGATCTTTCTTTACCCATGATTCCTATGTGAAATGCTCTCAAACTAATATGTAAATCACTATAATCTTAGCTCGATGAGATGGAATGGATGAAGATTTTGGTATAGTAAGTTTGCTCAAATTGTGGATGATCAAATGGCTTGGATGAGGGTGTGTTTATAGGTTTTTTAGAGGGATATTTGATCCAATGGTGGAGATTCATTTGAGAGATCAATGGATGAGGATGAATGTGAGATGGAGGGCTTAGATTCAATCATGGGAAATAGAGGGATGAGAATAAAGGTGAGTTTTTAATTCATCTTGGGAAGAGAAGTGAATTAAATGAGGTTGGGTGAGATGGATTAGATGTGAATTAAAAATTCACATGGGGAAGAGAGGAGGATTAGAAATGAATTAAAAATTTATTTTGGGAAGAACTCCAATTAATGGGTTATGATATGTGTAAGGGGGTGTAAGAGATTATTAATGAGGTTTATGACAAGTGTGTATAAAAAAATGATTTAAGTGGCATAAATATCAATTTTTTATTTGTGGGATGTGGGGATGAGTGTTAAACAAGGTTTGACCATTTTAATTGAGGTGATTAGCCTAGTTAATATGGCTGTGGTAAATTAGTGAATGGGCTAATTGAGGGTTAGGATTAATTAAATAATGTTTAATATAATTAATCCTAAGTCTAGGGTCATGTAGGTTAAATTAGCTAATTAAATAATAAGTATTTAATCAACTAGGGTATGGATAGGCTGATTAGTAGGTTGAATTAATTAAATAAACATAATTTATTTAATTAATTAGGTTTTATGGAAGGGGGAATTACTTAAATAAATATTTGCACATTTATTTAATTAATTGGGCTAATGTTAGTAAAGGGGGAACTATATAATTAATTATTTAATTAATTAAATTTGAAAGGGGGAAATGATGAACGATCAGGTGTTGGAATGAACAATTAAATAAATAAAATTTAATTAATTAATTGGAAGGGTAATTGGTGATATTGCGGGATGTCAGAGATCGATTAAGTGATGAAGACATTTTTATGTGTCTACATTTGCCTCTCTTTGATGTGGTGTCGTGACCTAGCAGGGAAATGACATCAAGTCAAAGAAAAATGCCCCAATTGCTAGGAAGGAATGAAATGGGTGATGGATGCCCCCTCAAGAGGTCAACTGAAAAAATAAAAAAAAATTAGGTGGGCTCTCGAAAGGAAGAAACAGAGGTGAAAAATGAATAGAGGATGGAGAAATAGGTTGACAGGAAGAAAAATGGTTGAAAAAGGTTATGATCTACACCCTGGGGAGAAAAAAGTGTGTTGGAGGATGACATGGCCTTCTATAAATAGAAAAAGTGGGCCCTAAAGTGCCACATTTGCACTCATTAAGCCACTTGGATGAAGGAGAAGAATAGAGACAATGACAAACCCTAACCCACTCTTCATGCGCTTTGAGCGCTTGTCCGAGCAAGTCTGCTCCTATGGGAGATCAGCAGAGGCTAGAGACCAGGTAGGCCGACCATCCTAGTTTTGTGATTTTTTGGATTATTACATTTTTTGGTTTTGGGAATTGGGCTTTTAGGGCTTGGCACCATCGAGAGATTGATTGGTGCAAGATAAGCTTAGATTGACACCATTGTCTATAATGGCACCATCCACATAGATGAACATGGGGGGAATTGGTGCCAAAGTTAAAAACTTTGGCGCAATCAAGTGGATTGGCACTATATCATGCCATAGGGTTTTGGACGTTCTTTGGCATGAAAAGAGGATCTTGTGGTGTCATCGTGCTGCCACCCATGGATGTGGCACCATCATGCTGATTGGCACCATGTTGGATAGTTGGTAATGATGCTTGTAGTGTTGTTGTATGGATAGAAGGTAAGACCATGTCCTTCCAAAAAGATGCAATATTAGAAAGGATGGGGATTGGCATAGATAGTAACTTATGTGCAGTTATGGGGGAATTTCAAGCATTGGTGAAATGTGGATGGGACAACTTGCATGGCATGGATCCATAGGCGATCAAGGAGGATGTTGTAAGGGAGATCAAGATCAAGTACTTGACACTTGGTCTCCAAGATTTTCTACCCCACTTGGATAGGGAGTTTGATGGTACCCTGAGACAGTCTCTTAGTATCATCATACCCCTTTATTGTTATACTTTCACTAGCATCCACAACTACATTAGAGTATCCCAAATGTTTTAACAATTTTAGAGTGCATAGGTTTAAGCTGGAGCCACCATCTATTAAGACTCTTTTTATGATGTGTTTATGGATACAAACTTCAATATGCAAGGCATCATTGTGTGGGTCATCGGTGGTGGGAAGACCCTTTTCAAAGAAGGTGATATGGTGAGGTGAAGCGATATGGCCCACCATGGCTTGCAATTGATAAACATTTAGATTGGTGGGGACTTGGGTTTCCATTAAAGCTTTGTCAAGGATTTCTTTGTGAATGGGAAACGTGTGGAGAAATTCAAGGATGGAGGTTTGTGCAGGGGTTTTGCCTAGACAATCTAGGAGGTTGTATTTGTGGGCAGATGTTGGATTGGTAGATGTAGATGTGGAGGGCTACCAGTCAGTGGTGGGTGCCCCACAAATGGATACACCGCGACGAGTAGTGATGGCACAAATGGTGATGGTGTTTATGTGGTTAGAAGATTCTTCTATTCAACCCATGATGGAGTCAAAAGAAGTGGGGGTGGTAGAATGTGATATGCTTGGTTGGATGAGGAAGATTTTCATTTATTGTGGTCGGGTAGAGGATCCTTGAAATCTCCTAGATTGGTAATTGGCGATTACTTTGATAGTTCTTCAAGGTCTATTTTTCCCTCTATAAGGTCTTGAATACAATTCTTTAACTTCATGCAGTTTGACATTTTATGTCCCTTCACGCGATGATACTCACAAAAGAGGTTTTCATCAAACCAAGCGGGCTTCAATTGATCCTCACTGTAAGGTCTAATAGGGGGTAGCATGATCATGTTTTCTTTTACAAGTTTATTCAAGACATCTTCAATGGGTTCCCCTAAAGGTGTAAATTTCCTATTGGGATTATTGTTTTGTTTGGATGGTCCTTTGGGGACATCGACATTGTTTGTGGTGGATGTGCTTGGAGGTGCTTGGTTTTGTACATGTTATATAGCCTTCACATCAGTAACACCATCATTGAGGGTGTTTTTATTCTTTCCCCAAAAGTGCAGTTTTTCTTTTGATTGCATGTTGTGGTTTGTGTTTGGGGTGTTGTTGTTGTAGGTATAAAGTTTGATGGAGCCCTTGGCAATGAGGGCTCTTTCAATAGTAGTTCCCTTGTCAATAACCTCTTCCAAGGTCAATGCACATTGTATTTGCAAATGAAAACCCATTTATTGACTAAGATTAGCCCCAAACATGGTGACTAGTTGCTTTTCAGGGATAGGCCAAGGGAGTTTGCTTGCCAAGCCTCTCCATCTTTGCAAAAAGGCTGTGAATGATTCTCCATTATTTTTTTCGGTATTGCAAAGGTCCGTCATTGATATTTCATTTTTGAAATTATAGGAGAAATGGTTTACAAACTTCTCCACAAGCTCATGGAAAGTCCTAATGCCGGGAGGAAGGTGTGCAAACCATTTGGTGGCTTGACCAGCGAGGCTTCTAGGGAAAAGTCATCAAATAAGTATCATCATATGAGACTTCTAAGAAAACAATATAGAACTCCCAAAGGTGTTCCCTAGGATCTCCCTTTCCTTTGTATTTGTTAAATTTGGGTTTTTCAATTTTTTTTGGAAAGGGAGGTATGTACAATGTCCTATCAAATGGGTACGGGCAAATATCCTCGAAAGAATATTGCTTTCGTTTGCTTCCTTGTTTCATGTTGTCCACTTTTGGATCAACATTTACATGGCACTTGTTAAATCTTGTGTTGGGGGTGGTTGTAGAATGTATGTTTGTTGATTTTGGATGAGTTGTTGGAGATGAGGAAGAATTTGATTTTGTGGGACAAGGTTTTGATTTTAGTTTAGTTGAGTGAGGTATTGTTGATAAGAATGAAGTTGTTGTAGAACGTGGGGTGGTATTTGATTTTGATTAGGGTTTGGTTGTGATGTTTGGGTGGATGAGGTAATGAGTGTTTAGGAAATAGATGGAATTACATATGTGTAATTGGATGATGGATTATTAATGGGAGCATTGTGGGGTTGTCTAAAGAATAGATGGTTCATGAAAGCCATGGTGTTGGGGTTAAGTCTCAAGACACACTTGTGGAAGCACTTGTGTGCACGGGGTTGTTGGGAATAGTAAGAGTGATTTGTGGGATAGATGTTGTTACATTTGATGTGGTGGTAGAGGTAACAACGAGGTTATTGGTGGTAGAAGTGGTTGTGGTGGAAACACTAGGTGTAGCGGATGTATTTGTGGGATTCATGGGGATTGTAGATGTATTGATGTTCGAGGCTTGAGATGTATTAGGGGCGGTATGAGATGTAGAGGGTTGTGATGAGGTCATGGTGTTGTTTGAGGTGGATGCATTATGAGGTATGTTAGCACCGTTTTTGAGGAGGAACTCAATATATCTATTGGGATCCGATCTTAGGACTCTATTGAGTGTATCCATGGAATCGGGATCTTGTGTGAAATATAAGACATCTTGGTCTACTTAGTTGCTGGTGATTTGAGTTGGCTGTGGAAAGGGAAAGGGATTTAACATCGCATTGACATCAAATGAGGGTATTTGTTGGATTGTAGGCATGTTGTTTTGGTTGGTTTGTGGCATTCCTATGCCAAAGTTGTTTCGAAGGTTGGCCATTTCTTGATTCTTCTTGGCTTGTGATCTTCTTATGGGCATGCAATGGTTGGTGTATCAATTTTGGTTTGGTGGATGAGACCTTAGAGAATGAGGTTTTGAAATATTGGACCCAAGGAGATATGATGATGAAGATAGTATGGAACAAAGATTTAGGTTTAAGAGAATAGGATCCCTAAAATCTAAATCTAAGGAGGGATGGTATGCTTTGGATTATAGGTTTTAACCTTTAGGGAATAAATCTCAAAAGGTGGCAACCTAAGGGTGATGAATGTGAAGGATATGAGAATGGTGGGGTAATCCCTTAAAAGGTGAAAACCTTTAAAGGGAAAAGATGGTGAATTTGATTTTCAAAATTTTGGACCAAAGGATTGGAAAGGTGATTTAGTGAGAAAGATTTTGGGATGGTTTTGGATGATGTATCAACTAAGGAAAACCTTAGGTAATTTAGGTGTTTAGAGGATAACTCTTTGATGGTGTTTACATGTTCAAACCAATAAGTGAGCTTAAATAGGTCTAGATTTTTGGATGTTGCAAGGTGGATGCTTCATCTTACTCAAGGTAGACTTATGACCTTGGGAAAAAAGGGGTGATTATTCTACTTTAAGGTAGACTAATGACCAAAAAGCAAAATAGGATGTAAAAGGATAAAATCTAGATTCAATTTTTGGCTCAAAGGTTGATTTAGGATGTGGTTGATTGACTTTTTTGATTAGGGGATTTTTTGGATGTTTTGGATTTAGGATAGATGAATTAAATTGGGATGGAGTTGTTGGATGATGAATTAGGGTCCAAAAGTAAAAATCAAATGGATAAGATCATAAAAAGGATGGATTATGGTTGGGTACAATAGCTTGATGTATGAAGGAGGGTCCAATAGTGCAAATGATTATTCTCTAAGGTTCAAATGGGAATGTGGATGAAATTTTTGGATAAAAATGGTTATGGGGATGGTTTTTTGATGGAGTTTAGGCAAGGTGGTTGTGGATTATGGATGTACAGATTTCAAAGGTCCCAAAATAGTTTTCTACACACGTATGCAAGTTGTTTTGGAAATAGTGCCAAAACTCAAGGATATGGTGCCACAATAGTGAGAAATGGCCTCAATAATCTAGAAAATGGTGCCACAACTATCATAGGGAAAATTTAGGCACCAAACAGAGGGTATTTGACACCAAAACAAGGTAGCGAATGGCAAATTCTTGGTGAAAATGAGATTTTGATGTTAAATTTTGGATTTTTGAAGGTCAAATGATCGTGATTCTTTGGGAAATGTAAAATGTTTTCAATGATGGTTCAATGACTTAGAAATTTTTGGATAATGTCAATGATGTTTTTCTTGGAAAGCACACAAACACTCCAAATAAGAGAACACAATGGCCAAAGGTTTCATTGTGAAAATGTGAAAATTTATCAAGCACTTATACAACCTAAGGTGAGGAAAGGACAATACTTGTTGGATTCCCACTTGGATTTCTCTAGCCGCACTTACTTAGAGTGGATATCTTAGAAGTTTGGTGGCACTGGCTCCCCGTTACATGACACAAACTTCTTGGGCACACCAAACTTCAAATTCCTAAAGACCCAAAGATCTCAAGAAAATTTCTATCCCTACTTTGAACTGCGAGAGTGTGGGATGGCTTTAGAGGTCTATCTTTCGACCTCCTATGCCAACAAATAGAAGATTTTTGGCCACTAAAACAAAGGTTCGTAGTGGGGGAACATTCGGGGGATCGACACATTATGAGCATCCAATAAACCACTTAAAGTTTTAACTAGCTCTACTAGGAGTTTTATATACATAAGGTATGACTTCCTTTCGAGCTAGCATCAAACGATAAGTGCTAATACCAGTTTGGACTTGGCTTTCATCTCATCCTATTTTATATAGCAAACTGAATGAAAGTACCGCTTGGCATCACTAACGAGTTCTACTTGTAGATGTGTCTCAAAAGCAGGCCCACTCCTAAAAAGAAAAAGAGAGTAGAACCATTTCTCTTCACCTAAGATCCTTTTGAACATGAGGGGAGAGGATACTTTGATTCTATCCCTTGGGTAACACAAATGTGCAAGCACACACGTCAAACAAGATTCTATGTTCTTTTAAAAGCCCAAATGAAATGTGCCTACGATTGTTTGTAAACAAGGTTAATTTTATGCACCAAATTCAAATGTTGTCTAGGCTAAGAAAACAATGTTCTCTTTTTAGTGCACCAAAATGAAGTGTTTCTAGGCTAAACAAATCTTGCAAATGATGTTAGTAGTCTGATTTTAAAGTCTTGGACAAACAATTTTGATCTACAGAACACTATCAACACCCTGCATAGATTCCAATGTCAGCACAAAAAATAGTGCCAAAACAGAATAAAAAGGTGCTACAGAATAGTAAAATGGTGCTACAAAAACCCTAAATGGCACTACAGATATCTAAAAATTACTATTTCCTAACTATTACAGAATATGGTGCTTTAGAATGCCCAAATGGCACTATAATGACAAAAGGCGCTACAAATTATAGAAATGGCACCACATAGACCAATAGATAATTACTACTAATAGTTATAGAAGGATGGCGCCACAAAAAGTAAGAATGGTGCTACACAACTAGAAGGTGCTACAGGGGCCCTAAATGGCACCAAATTTCTGTTTAACCTCTATTTGTCTTGTTTGTTGGACTAGATAGCGTCAAGCTGGGTACAGATAGCACCAAAACAATGTAGTGCTTCAAAAGGGGCTGGCAAAAGGAATGGTTAATAGAAAATATGGATTCAAAGTGTTATAAGAAGGCTTATTGTTCCTTTTAGACATCCTCTGGTTAGTTCAAAACACCCAAGAAATTGTTAGTCCAAATAAAATGAGTAAGGGAAAGACACAAAAGTTATGCTTAAATTTTTGGCATTATCTCCCCCTCTTTCATTGACTTTACTGTAAAAACAGAGAGCAGGTTATTATAAAAACCCTTAAAACATTTAAAAATCCACTAAAGCTAAACCATGAAACAAAAGTTAGTCAAGGTGTCGTATAGAAAAGGTACTAGAATAGTAAAAATAGTGCCACGAGATGCAGAAATGGTGCAACGACATGAGGAAATGGTGCCAAATAGAGGGTATTTAGTGCCGCACCTACAAAAACACACCTTCAAACACCAAAAACTCACACAAAATGTTAGTTTAGACCTTGTGGGTCCCACCGAGGGTGCCAAAATGAGGTTAGGAAAACCAAAATGAAGATAAAACACAAGAAAAATTGTAATGAAATCACTAGTTATACCTTCAAAATGGATCCCAACTCCTTGCTAAGGTGGAGAGCCTTGCACCCTTAGGCTCTTCCTTTACCCATGATTCCTATGTGAAATGCTCTCAAACTAATATGCAAATCACTAGAATCTTAGCTCAATGAGATAGAATGGATGAAGATTTTGGCATAGTAAGTTTGCTCAAATTGTGGATGATCAAATGACTTGGATGAGGGTGTATTTATAAGCTTTTTGGAGGGATATTTGATCCAATGGTGGAGATTCATTTGAGAGATCAATGGATGAGGATGAATGTGATGTGGAGGACTTAGATTCAATCATGGGAAATGGAGGGATTGAGAATAAAGATGAGTTTTTAATTCATCTTGGGAAGAGAAGTGAATTAAATGGGGTTGTGTAAGATGGATTATATGTGAATTAAAATTCACATGGGGAAGAGAGGAGGATTAGAAATGAATTAAAAATTTATTTTGGGAAGAGCTCCAATTAATGTGTTATGACATGTGTAAGGGATGTAAGAGATTATTAATGAGGTTTATGACAAATGTGTATAAAGAATTGATTTATGTGACATAAATATCAATTTTTTTATTTGTGGAATGTGGGGACGAGTGTTAAACAAGGTTTGACCATTTTAAATGAGGTGATTAGCTTAATTAATATGGCTGTAGTAAATTAGTGGATGGGCCAATTGAGAGTTAGGGTTAATTAAATAATGTTTAATTTAATTAATCCTAGGTCTAGGATCATGTAGGCTAGATTAGCTAATTAAATAATAAGTATTTAATCAACTAGGGTAGGGATAGACTAATTAGTAGGTTGAATTAATTAAATAAACATAATTTATTTAAGTAACTAGGTTTTATGGATGAGAGAATTAATTAAATAAATATTTGCACATTTATTTAATTAATTGGGCTAATGTTAGTAAAGGGCAAACTATTGAATTAATTAAATTAATTCAATTTAAAAGAGGGAAATGATGAATGATTAGGTGTTGGAATGAATAATTAATTAAATAAAATTTAATTAATTAATTGGAAGGGTAATTGGTGATATTTGGGGGATGTCAGAGATCGGTTAAGTGATGAAGATATTTTTAGGTGTCTACAGTCTCTTTCTATAAGTGTCTCAGTTAGAAGTCTTCTATATGCTCATGCAACTAAATCATCAAAGTTTTCTATGTTTGCAAGACAGATAAACATCTGGTGGTATGATTCTTATCTTTTCTCTGCTTTTGTTGCATACTTTGCAATATATTTGATTACCACATGCTTGGAAAAAATAGGTTTCCAATCTATATTTTCTCTCCATAATTGTAGTATGTAGCAATTGTGTGAATTCACTCTGTCATCATTTCTTGTTGGCTCAATTTTTTTTCACCTATTTCTATGTCTTCATATAATTTTGATCCCCCAAACTCAATGGCCAAGGAGCATTACACCTATAATAAATATCAACAAATTGTATATTCTATTACTTTGTAAATATATTATATATTTAATTTAAATACAAATATTTCTACTTAATGAAATAGTTATCTACAAACCATCCTTCCTCTTTTTTTCATAGGCATGCCCCTTCCCTACAAATTGTGTGTTGTTCTACAGAGTTCAAGATTTCTTCACAGTCATGCTCAATATCTATCTCTGTAAGTTTTCTTGTGTTTTTTAGACATGGATGTTGAAGAAAATTTTGGAATGCCTACAATTGGAAATATAAACGAATGTATTAGTTATATTATTATCTATAAATAGTTTACGTGATATATTATATATGCATGTCTAAATATTTATAAACATGCCTGTATATTTTGTTGATGTCTATCTTCTCTAAGATTCCATGCACGAACAATAGAATAAAAATATCTCTCGGCACTTTTTCATTGCTCCTCATTTGACCAATCAATGTTGTCCATATTTGGTGCTCCATTAATCCATATGAATCCATGTACATGTGGTGACCCCCTATGTTTCCACTCATATCTAGACCAGTAATCTTTAACATTCATTCCTTTTTTTAGAATTTATTTTCTGAATATTAAATGTCTTAAGTTCATGTAGTGTGTGACTATATGAGGATAGTCTATAACATTATGTTTTCACCAATTTTGAGCTTCCTGTGGAGTAGTTG
This sequence comes from Cunninghamia lanceolata, assembly GCA_027924645.1. Classification (NCBI taxonomy): domain Eukaryota; kingdom Viridiplantae; phylum Streptophyta; class Pinopsida; order Cupressales; family Cupressaceae; genus Cunninghamia; species Cunninghamia lanceolata. The sequence continues at coordinate 925,854 of BSBN01000165.1, read as the reverse complement.
GCGGTGCTCCTGACATTAATGCATGCAAATCAAGCTAATACATATCTACAACACTCAATGTGAAGAATATTGTAGGAGATCCAATTTGATAAAGCATGTTTGTCAATTCTACATGATATTTATTCCAATATGACCTTGTACCCCTCAATGTTGTTCTAAACTACATCAACCTATCAACTAGATGGGAGTGTTGCATGTTTTCCATATGCTCATGCAACTCATTGATGGTGATTGACATGTCTTGAAGACTTTCTTTTACAAACACTGCAGATGAATTTTGTGCACAATGTCTCATTATCATGTTCATAATAAAATATCTAAATCCTAGATATTGAGCAAAATGATGATCCATATACCGTAATCGATGTTTTACAAATTCATGCCGATGCACTCACCTCAATCGTGTTTCTAACCAGTCACATCTAACATCAGGAAACAATGTTGGAAATGCCATATCAAGCAATCCTAGTGTGACATATTCATTAATAGGAGATGCACCAATTCCTAGTCAATCAATCAATGTTGATGGATTTGCAACAAGATTATTAACCCATGCATGGATTGATTCCATTTCTCTTTGGGCATTAGGTGGTTTGGAATCCATTGATGTTGTATGCTCAATTATATTACCTCCATCTATATCTCCATGAGTGGACCCACAAACATGAATTCATTTGCATCAGAATCAAATTCCATATGCAGTGTCTTCAATTTGTTGAAAATATTTTCATCAAAATTTCTTGATAGATGATTGAGAGCATTTTCATCAATTATAACATTAGAGTAAAATTTGTCATTCTCCACTTTGTATTTAAGTGCTTTATACACATGATCCTTATTGACTGAAAAGTCATAATTTTTGCCACATTGATTCCTTCAAACAATAATGACTAGCAAATCTTGCATCAAATGTGGAAAAAATTTTGCAACATGTTTTATATTTTGTGGGAATCTTATCATGTGTCATGTATATTTATATTGACTACCTATTGCATGTGCAACTTGTAGTATTGGATTGACACGTACAATCGACATTTCTTCAACTTCAGTCAATTTTGCAAGCTCCTCTAGATGTAGTCCAGGATCCATATTATTTGAAGCTAAAAATCTATTATTTCCTATTTCTTGTTGACATCTATTGCATATAGGACCTTTAGAGGTGTGACATACTTTGATTCCTAGATATCATTCTTGAAACATATAACACATGCTTCACATACTAAAGCTATCTAATTGATGTCAAAATTGCACTTGGAATCTTTTGAAATCAGCTTGAAGCATTCCATTTGGGTTTGGTATATTTTGTACATTGTCTTCTTCAGATAAATTCATCTCATTTTTAGTTACATTTTGAGGTGATACTAGTACATGTTCTATTGATCTTAAATTTTCATTTTCAAGAATCAGATCAATATTTGCATCAGTTAGATGATTTTACCTCCCACTTGATACGAGATTAAGTGTATTCCTTTCTTCTCTTTCAAAATGAGAGAGTTGTTCAGATGTTCATTTACGACTATTTCAAATCACATTTGATTCATCTCGATTTTGAGATTCCAATTCTTGTACTATTACTTCTACCCTTCTTCTAGCACTTCTTTTTTTATTAGCTTCATTGTGTCTTCTTCTTTGTTCTTCTCTTTGAACATCTATCATTTGTTTTCATTTTCATCTATGATATTCTCTTTGGTACTCTCTCTAATATTTCCTCCTTTGCTCGTCCGATTCAAAATTAATTCTCGCTCGCACCATAGCTAGAAAATAAATAATATTTTAAAAAAAATATTTATCAAGTTTGAACAATGCTACTATAAGCTCTTGGCTATTAAATGATTTTCAAATATTACTATAAATGATTATAAATATTACAAATGTATCATAATCTAATATATTTAATATATTATACTAATAATATCATTAGAAGCAATTGATGTATTATTATAAGAGGTATATAATCTATAATCTAATATTATCTTTATTAGATTATATTATTATTTTATTATAAACTATATTAAAGCATATTGAGCATTATTTTAACCAATTTATTAGGAGTTTCAAGAAACATGGTAGTACATTAAACCTAGAATTTTTTAAAACAAATTAAACTTATATTCTATATGTTGTATGCATTAGTAGAAAGTACAAATGAACTAATCTTAAAGAGAAATTGAAAAAAAATTGGTCCCTGAAGAAAGACTATGTCCCCTCTTGCACAAGAAATTGAAGAAAATTTTTAGTTTTTTGAAGAAAAATTTAATCACAAATATTTTATTATAATAATTTAAGCTATTTTAGTTATATTATATAATATGTATATGCTTATGAAGGATGCGATATAGTAACTACTATATACAATTTTTTTGTGTGATTCTTCAATAGTGTCCCTTGGATGACACCCTTCACAACTAATTTTGGTTGATTGACATGATTAGTTTGATTGTATTGATTAGATTAATCATAGATTTTCTTAACGTTTTATGACTTACATGATGGAGGGAATATGAAGGGAAATAGGGACATTAGTGTTAATTGTACATTGAGTTTATTTAACATATATCATAGAAAAATAATAAGCAAAACATAAAATTTAGAACTATTAAGCACCCTTTCAATTTATATATGTGAGAAGGTTTATATCAAAGAGATATATAATATAGAATATAGATAAGAGTTACCTTTATATTTTATTTTCCTTTCAATTTACATATATGAGAAAGAACATACATACTTGATAACTGATAAAGAACTCACATAAGAAGTATTGAATGTGGATAAGTGTGAAAAAGATGAATGAAGTAGAATAGCATGCACACTAGATCAAACCCTCTTCCATAATAACATACAAGGACAAGACCGAGCCAAATCACTACCAAATGGAGGTGGAGTTAGCTATAGATCTTGGTCTCAAGGGTGCTATGGAAAGATCTGACTTAATCAAGTCTTTTATCAAACACTAGGTCAATCAATGCACTACACCTTAGAGTTACAAAGATCTAATTATAACAAGAGATGTACACCAGACAATTAGAAATTAATTTCACAAGAGTGATCAGAGAGATATTTGAACCTATTTCCTAGAATCTAGAATGTCAAGGGACTATTTTGTGGGCACCCAACTCCAGAAAGATGGAATCTTCAGAAATTGCAAACTAGAGAAATGTTACAAGGATTGTCCTGATGTTGAATCTGATGTCTATTTAGGTATAAGGACTATTTAATAGGCAACCAGGTCTTCCATAGAGGAATATTACTTGTTGGTGTTTCAATTCACACCTCTAGAATGTGATTTGGAAATGGACAGCTATGCACAGATAAACTGCTCTCCTATTGGAAGGGGGAGCTCCCTTTCTTGCTGATGTTCGCTGAAAAGATAATTAAATGAAACTTCGCCTATCTTCTTTTTCATTCTCAGCTACGAGCACAAGGTTATAAAACTCTAAATGCTGTAGAAGAAGTTTTTTTCCTTTTTTAAAACTTCTACTACAACTAAGCAAAGACTAACGATGCTTTTAATCTCCTGAGTAAATTAAAAGAAAAGGAAATTAAAAGTGAACAAGGAATGATTGTTAACACAAAAACTTAAGCAATTTTCTTCCAAATTTACACCACAAGACTTATATTACTTTAATGATAGAAGCTGAAATGAAAGCTACAAAAGCTACACATTTGATGATGAAAACTTAATGAATTGAGATAGAATATTAGAGAAAAATAGGCATGAGACTTCTATTCAATATCACAAAGTTGGCACAACTCCAGGACAACAATGCTGTAGCAAAAGGTAGGCATACATCAAGCGATCAAACACTAGAGAATACATTACACAAAGTGAACAGACACTTGGAATATCAAGATTTGTAGGCTAGAGTAGGCACAACAAATTTGTTATCACAACTACCATTACATACAATGGGCAAGAATGCCCTTATTTATACTAAAATCAAAGGAGTAGGGAACCCTAAAATCTCCTTGATTAACCCTAACTTGCCAACTCACAAGCTTTATTACTATTCTAAGACAAAGATACAATAAACAAATACTTTAAAGCGATCCGCTTTAAAGCAAAGAAGATTCCAACTATCACAAGGTGATTTCTTTTCTAAATATAGAATGGATGAGCTTAGGATGAAAGCAAATTCTTTAAAACAAAAAGCATCTATTTTAAAGATGCTTTCTTTTGAAATGGATCCTCATCAATATTCTTGCTTTTTGGTGATGTCATCCATTGATTTGTTGATTTCTTCTAAAAAGTAGATTCTGAGAGAAAAAAGCTGTCACATGGGTTTTGTAGGCAATTGTGTTTCAAAGCAACCAAGATTGTTGGATTTTGAAAAAGCGGATATTTTCCCGAAAAAGTAGGAAAAAAGTAGATTCTCAAAACAAAAAAAAAACTCCAATCTTCAAGAGGATGATATTCTAGATGGACCCATCTCAACGAAAACTGAAAAAGCTTTGGTTGAATTTCTAAAAAATGACCCCCTTGAAACAAGGACCCTGAAAAAGCAAGCCTCCTTGCTTCCTCAACCCGAAACTATGAAGAACGCTGAAAAAGCACTTCGTTTGGGTCTTTGAATCTTTGTTGAAAGAAAAATAAAAATCTTTCCTCTGGATGCAACCTACAAAAGATAATGAAATAAAGAAGCCAGATGCTTGTCTTTATAGATCTTTAAGGTAAAAAAATAGCTTTATTTGTGTGAGAATAAAACTTGGACCTCATCCATGAAGAAAGCAACTTTTAAAGCATAAATCCAAGTGAATGTCTTTAAATAGCAAGAATCCTTATTTTGTAGCTGCCTATGGCTTCATATATAAGATGACGAAAAATATCTTCTCTTGATGATGTCATCAAACACGTGAGTTGAAAGAAGTGCTAGCTAATTTTTCTTCATTTTCGACACTTCAACACTCATTTTGAGTCAAATATGGCTTGTCTCTAACTTTGACAAGGTGACAAAATACCACTGTTGACTGAAAAAGCTGACTGATCCTAACATTTTGGGGACCTATCAACTGAGATTCCATCCCCTACTTCCAACTGACGATCTAACATCATTTGACCAAGTTTGACCAACTGAAAACTGTTAACGGGCGAGGATTGGGCACAAAATGGGTAGAAAACACTGTGGACATGGAAAATATTCTAACACTACTCAAGTTGGGCACCCCAAGTCACCTGGGGTGCTTGGTTTCACCAGACTTAGCCATTTTTTCAATTTTTGCAACTTCTTCAATTTCTTGATTTGCGTGCGCATTCCGGTGGTGGAGGACCCCTGTTTGGCTGTCGATTTCTATCAACTAGGATGAAACTGAGTCTGATGATCTAGTAGATAGGTAGGTCTGATGAAAACTGAATTGACTGTACCTTCTATTCACTGGAAAAATGTGCCAAATTGATCAACTCTGAATCTGACCGGGCTGACGGAAGGAGATTCATGTTTTTTCAGAAAAACTTAAAAAATAAACTAAATCTAGAGAGTTTGGGTGCCCCAAGTCACCTGGGGTGCCGGGTTTGCCATGCCTTAGAAAATTTTCTAAAAAACTCAAAATTTGTACCTTTTCTCATTTTCCGTGCCCACAGCTCCAGTTCAATCTTTGATTTCAGTCGCTCTGATGACTTTCAAGGTGGGATGGAGGGTGATTTGAGTAGTCTAAACATATCTATGATGAAATCCTAGCTTTGATTGACTTTTGACCGAGTTTGACCAAGTTTGACCAACCAGAAACAGGCTGACTTAAGCATTTTCAATGTTTCTCAAAAAATGTGAAAAAAACTAACATAGGAAAGGTTGGGTGCCCCAAGTCACCAGGGGTGCCTGGTTTCACCAGACTTAGTCCAATTTATGATTTTCTAACCTCTCATTCCACATTGGATCCATCTTGCATTATTTTGCGTGCATCATCGAGTTGACGACTGTTCATTAGTTTTGCGTCATTGGAATAGTGTTGAAAACTTGTTGATGAGCTCCAACAGATGAACTTTCTCTGTTGACAACTTCAGAGCTGATGCTTCACCTTCTAAAAAGGTAAAAATGACCCAGTAGAGAAAACTTGGTCGTTTGAAGATTCCGTCTAAACTGCGCTGATCATGAAGCAAAATCGACCAATGAGAATCAAATTTCTATTTTTAGAAAGTTTTTCCAGCATCCATATCTCAAGAAACCTAGAATACCTAATAAGTTGGAAATTAAAAACACAAAGAACACAACTGTCACATTACGGAAAGGGGAAAAACATTATGACATAATGATCATATTACAGAAAGGGGAAACACATTACGAGAACAGAAAGTGTTTGGAATTACTCCATCCCTGAAAGGATGAAGTGTTTTAAATAGAATCCAATGTAAGGCAGTGGAAGGAGCCTACCATCCATGTGTGTGAGAATATAAGTATTCTCACCTACAAACTCATGGATCTTGTATGGCCCCAGCCACAAGGAATCAAATTTTCCATGCATTCCCTTGGGCTCATGTCTTTTGTCCTAGAGTAGTACTTGATCACTGATCTCAAAGTCTCGCTAGCGAGCCTTTTTATCAAATATTTTCTTCATTTGTTCCTGATGCTAAGTGATTTTGTCTATGACCTCTACCCTTTCTTCTTCTAGCTTCATCAAATATAGGATGCACTTCTCAATAGGATCTTTAAACTCATCATCTTCAATCGTAGATGCCAGCTTCAAAGCAGACAACTCTAGCGTGATAGGTAGCATTTCTTCTATACCATACAGAATGATGAAACGTGAAGAACCAATAGCTCTCTTGGGGGTAATTCTATTGGCCTAGAGAGAATCATAAAGCTTCTTATGCCAAGTCTTTTGATTAGAATCAACTAGCTTGCGTATGATAGTGACTATGTTTTTGTTTGATGATTTGGCCTGTCCATTACCCTGAGGGTAATAATCTGATGAATGTGACAACATGGTGCCGTGATCATAACAAAACTCCAGTACTTCCTCGGATGAGAAACATGTTGCATTATCATTCACTATCTTGCATGGTACCCTGAATCTTGAAATAATGTTCTCTTTCAGAAAGTCACAAACAACTTCCAAGGTAGCCTGCTTGGTTGGAATAGCTTCAACCCACTTAGTGAAGTAATCTATACTTGTGAGGACATAAATATGCCCCTTACTGGAATGTGGGTTGATAGGGCCAATGAAATCTAATCCTCATTACTGGAATGGACCATCAATAATAACTGGTTTGAGGGGAATGGCTGCTAGTTTGAGTTTGCCAATAAATTGCTGACAAATCTAACACTTTGACACCCATTCATATGCGTCGCGAAATATAATTGGCCAATTAAACTATGTTTGTAGGATCTTGAATGCAGTAACTCTTGATGAGAAGTGACCTCCGCATGCTTGACTGTGAAATGCATCCAACAAAGATTGTTGTTGATCTTTGTTGACACATAACAAAAGGGTTCCATCAAGCCCTTGCTTGTATAGAACGTCATTCCAAAGCACAAACGTTTGTGCTTTCAATTTTAATGTTCTCTTCTACTATTTATCCATATGAATTGGACATTCTCTGTAAGTTAAATAGTATACAATTTCTGCATACCATTCATTTGTAGAATCAACAAATAGGACCATAGGAAGATCCTCTTTAGTTCTAGTTTTAGATTCACCATCAGCCTGGTGCTTCAGATCACCATCTTCTGCTATCAATTGACAAAGACCTCTACCGCGGACAAGTTTTGTTGGCTTAATCTCCAAATCGTATTCTTGAACCCTTGCAACCTAGTTACCTCTCCTAGTGCCCATCTCCTACTGAGTTAGCACACTCTTAACTGCTGGATCGATAACATATACCATTGTGTGAGCCATCAAAATATAGAATCTGAAATTCTTTACTGCTCTCACGATTGCATATGCATTCTTCTCTATTTGAGAATACTGCATTTCACTATCTTTGAAACTACTATTCATGAAAGCAATTAGAGACTCGGCATCTTCATTCAACTTTTGCGTCAATATAGCAGACATGGTGTGTTCGGAATAACAGTAAAGAATGAAGTCTTTAGTAAAATCTAGATAGACTAGCACTGGTGTTTGGCTGATGGCTTCCTTGATTGCAATAAATGCCTTTTGGCCTTCATCTATCAACTTGAAAGCAGAAGTTTTCTTCATCATAGCTGATATATCCTTTGTAAGCTCTGAGAAGTTTGGTATACACCTTCATATGAAATTTATTTTACCGAAGGAGTGCACACCAGTTTTGCTTGTTGGTAGAGACAAATTTTTTATAGAATCAACTTGACTAGGATCAATCCCTATTCCCTAATTGGAAACAATATGGCCAAGCAGTTTACCTTCCTTTACTAAAAAAATGGACTTCTTAGGATTCAAAGAAATGCCATGGTATCTGCATCTTTCAAGCACTTTCACCAAATGGTCAAAATGGTCTCTTCATGTTTTCAAGAAAATGGTGAGGTCATCAAGGTAAACGACAATCAATTTGTTCTTCAAATCTCCAAATGCCAAATCCATAGCTCTCTGAAATGTAGCACTGGCATTGATGAGGCCAAAAGGCATCCTTTCATAAGAAAACGTACCCCATGGGGTAGTAAAAGTTGTCTTGAACTGATCTTCCTGAGCCACAACGATTTGATTATATCCAGACAAACCATCAAGTAATGATAGCATCTTTGAACCGGTGACTGTTTGCAATGTGTGCTCCATGATTGGCAGAGGATAATTATCCTTGAGAGATGATTGGTTCAAGTTCCTAAAATCCACACAAATTCTAATTTCACCATTTTTCTTGCGTACAGGAACTATGTTTGACACCCATGTTGAATGTTGAATTGGAAATATTATCTTTGCATCCACCATCTTCCGGATCTCCGCACAAGTTGTATCTTGAATCCGTGGATTGTAATATCTTTGTTTCTTCTTGAAGGGCTTTGTATCAAGTTTCAATGGAATTGTATGAGACAATTCAACAGGTGTGAAGACTTTCAAGTCTTCGTATGACCAAGCAAAAACATCTCGGTATTGTCTAAAAAGAGACAAACTTCTCGCTTTCTTCTTCTGTACAACACTTGCCTATATTAACAAGCCTAGGCTTGTCTTTTGAACTAATGTTCACTTGATAAGGTTCTATAGAGGTCTTATCATCCATTCTTCTTTGATTTTGGATGTATCTATCATGTCTATCGAATATATCCTCCAAGGATACAAGACCCTTAGGAATTTTATCACCTTTCAACTGGATAATACCTGAATCCACCTCTTCTACTGCTTTCACATCCCTCGGAGTTTCCATAGAAGTTTCTTCAAACCAGCCTTCAAAAGATGAGAGGAATGAATTAGATTCATCTTTGTTGTCTTCAGTATTTTTGATTTGAGTTGTTGATTCCCTGAAAGGAGCCGAACTTCCCTCAAAGAAAAGCCCCTTGAAATTATCTTCCATGATGAGAAATTCTTTGATGTGGTCATCATCATCGAAGATTTGCCAGTTGTCACAATTGTCAGGGGTGGTTGGCATGTATATTAGCTCAATAGAGAATGCATTCTGACAAAAATCAGAATGAGGCATGAAAAGTGAAGCGGATACTACTAGGGCATTTGCTTTGCTATTATCCAAGCGTGGAATGTATCAGATGTCAAATGCCTCGAACCAATCAATTGCATTCCACACCCTATATCTATAATGTCGAAGGTGATCTTTCTTTACTTGAAACTGTCCCCTGACTTGCTTGACGATCAGTTCTACATCACCTTCAACCCTGAGTGATTTAATACCCATATCCTTTGCATTCTTGAGACCTAACAAAAGCGCCTCATATTCCACTATATTATTTGTACATTTAAACTGCAAGCGGTATGCAAAAGGATACAAACAACCATTAGGAGAAATTATCTCAACCCCTACTCCTGAACCGGTAGTCGAACATCTTCCATCAAATTGCAAAGTCCATACCTTTGGATCTTCTTTTGATTTGTCAATTGCACAGAAACCTTCTTGATTTTCTTCGGTTATTTCAAATAGCATAACATATGTACCAGGACTTGTTTCTTGATATAGCACTTGTGCTTGAGGATCCTGAGATTTCACCGTGAATTGTGACTTGGTTTCTAGTTCCAATTTGAAATTGCCTTTCTTTAAAGGAATGGCCACAAATGATCATTCCAATTGTATTTCTCCTCCAAGATCTTTGCAGAAGCTTCTACTTAGCAGCATCCTGTAACTAGCTGGAATGTCAGTTAACAAGATAGTCGTCATTATTTTCTTTCTTGGGCAAGCTACCAATCGTACTTGAGCATCCTTCAATTGTCCAACCAACAGCACTGACTTAGACTCAAGTGAATAACACTTGTCATGCATTTTGGTGCACAAGAGTCCCAAAGTGTTCATTACCTGCAAAGGCATGACATTGTCTGAGGCTCTTGAATCAATGATACAACTGCTCAATTTATAGCCTCCTATATACAGAGAGATATAGAAGGGCTTTGGCTTCTCTCCTACTGGAATGGAAGATTCACGCAATGTAGGCTGTATGACAGTCTCTTTCTTGACATATTTAACAATTCTATCCAGCTAATCTGGATGGTCCTGAAGATACTCTAGCTGAGAAATCTGGACCTTTGTCTTCATCATGGAATCCACTAAATCAAAATTCATTGAAGATGAATTTTGAGCAGCCTGGACATTTTCATGTGGTGGCTTAGCATTGGAAGTATGTGTAAACACAGGAGTTGAAAGATTTTCATGATTTACTGCAAGAGACTATTGACAAAAATATCTTGTTCTTCCTTCTGTGCTTTAAAATGCTGAGTACATGTAAACATAGGAGTTGAAAGATTTTCATGATTTACTGCAAGAGACTATTGACAAAAATCATCTTGTTCTTCCTTTATTATAACGGGTTCATTCTAGAAGTATCCTGTAGTAGAGTCACCATCGAAGTTGTCCATCTGTGGTAAGACAACATTCGCACTTGGGGAAGGAACAATGTTTGAAATGGGTGCAGTGTCAGCATATTCGATGATTTGATTCATTCTTAAATTTTTAGGACATGTGGCTCCAGTATGCACATCTATCTCATGAAAGGAACAAAACACTGCATTTTGAGCAGCATCAACTACTTGTCTTGGTGGTGGTGCTGGCAACCTGGGCCTATAATTATTGAAAGGCTAAAAATTATTCCTCTTAGCCTAATATGGTTGCTGAGGTTGGTATTGTTGTTGTGGTGACTGATATGGTTGTTGCACAGGTTGCCCCTGAGTAGGCAACTGTCTCTTCATGATAGTCACTCCATTTGATACCTTATGTAGTAGTGGATCCACAAAACTTTGAACTAGAGGCCTGATTGAATCCGTCTTCATCTTGCCAGAGGTAATCATGTCATCCTCTAATTTGATGGCATTTTCTTGTGCATTGGATAATTTTTTTTCATTAGCCGATCTAAAAAGAAGGCTATCTAAGAAGGTAGAGCATTAATGAAACTGCTCAATAGAATTTGTAGAGATGGATTAAGAGTATGAGAAAAACGCATAACCAGGCGATTAAACCTTGCCACGAACTCCCTCATTGGCTCATTATTTTCCATCTTTAAATTTGAGAGTTGAGCGAACAATCTGTGACCGTCTTCGGCAGGTTTGAACCTTGCCAAGAATTTCTCGCTCATAGTTGCCCAACTTGTAATGATGCCTAGTTCCAGATGATTGAACCAGTCGGCAACATTTCCCATGAGAGTCTCAACAAAGAGATGCATAGCAACATCTTGATGTGATACATGCAAAACATTGCAAGCCATTGTGAATGCAGAGATGTGTTCATTAGGATGTTGAGTTCCATCACCGTGGAATCGGGGAAAGTGCTTCCTTGACCCCTTTGGTAACTCATGATGTGCTTGTAGGGCCAAAGGTCCAATGTTATTACCCTAAGGCAATGGTGGTGTTCACCTTTGATTTGGATCATTGTGATTATTGTTATTTGCATCACCCATTGCTCTAGGTTGGGTTACTGGTTCTTGTAATTCTTTCTACTTGACTTCAAGAACAGTCTGAACTTCTCGAATTATGTTGGATGCTTCTCCAACTTCTGCAAAATCAAGATCTTGAAAGAAAGGATCCATAGCACTACCTTTTCCCCTTCTTGAATAAACCCTATGAGCCAGGATTATCTACTGCCACACGGGAGGTAGTAGTACTGGTCTTCCTGCTGCAAGATCTACTTTGTGTTCTTCTTCGTCAAGGATAGCAGCTGCGTTTCTCCACTGATTAGGACTTTCCTTTTGTGCAAATATGAAATTTTTTAGGCTACTAATGATGTCTGTTTGCTCTCCTTCCACTCGTATAAGATTTGGTTGAATAACAGGTTGTGTAAGATTTGGTTGTTGAACTGGAGCAGAAGGACGCCAGAGAGTCATTCCCATGACATAAGCCTAAGCTTGCTTGAAGTTTTATGCCTTGTGCCCCATGGTGGGTGCCAGAAAACTGTTCACGTTTCAATATGCACCTCTGGAATGCGATTTGGAAATGGATAGCTATGCACAGATAAACTGCTCTCCTATTGGAAGGGGGAGTTCCCTTTCTTGCTGATGTTCACTAAAAAGATAATTAAATGAAACTTCGCCTATCTTCTTTTTGATTCTCAGCTGCAAGCACAAGGTTATAAAACTCTAAATGCTATAGAAGAGGTTTTTTTTCTTTTTTAAAACTTCTACTACAACTAAGCAAAGACTAATGATGCTTTTAATCTCCTAAGTAAATTCAGAGCAAAGGAAATTAAAAGTGAACAAGGAATGATTGTTAACACAAAAACTTAAGCAATTTTCTTCCAGATTTACACCACAAGACTTATAGTACTTTAATGATGGAAGCTGAAATAAAAGCTACAAAGCTACACATCTGACGATGAAAACTTGATGAATCGAGATAGAATATCAGAGCAAAATAGGCATGAGACTTCTATTCAATATCACAAAGTTGGCACAACTCCAGGACAATAATATTGCAGCAAAAGGTAGGCATACAACAAGCGATCAAACACTAGAGAACAAATTACACAAAGTGAACAGACACTTAGAATATCAAGATTTGTAGGCTATAGTAGGCACAACAAATTTGTTATTACAACTACCATTACATACAATGGGCAAGAATGCCCTTATTTATACTAAAATCAAAGGAGTAGGGAACCCTAAAATCTCCTTGATTAACCCTAACTTGTCAACTCGCAAGCTTTATTACTATTCTAAGAAAAAGATGCAATAAACAAATTGATGCAGAGGTAAATGCAACGGGAGCTAACTAACAGGAAGGAGGAGCCAATAATACAAACAGCATGATAAAAATCCCTATCGGCTCAGCATCATCATCATATTTCCTGCGAACACCAACAACATCATCATCATATTTCGGACGAGCACAATTATCCTCCTGCCGACTACTGTTCACTTCCTCCATCTTCTGCCTATCATCATCATCATGATATTCAACTGGCGCAAGCATCCTCCTGTTGCACTGTTCATCGGGCGCCAAACTCCATCGGCATCATCATGATATGCAACACCACCTTCGTCAGCAGGATATCCAATATCCGGTTGCTCCAAATATCCTGATGATGACAATTTTAGCACCTTCCCTTCGATGCCCCGATAGCCGACGATACAAGCAATAGCATCATGATATGATTTATCTGGTTCTCTTGAAACCTCTGACGATGCGACTCGTTCCGACTGGAAACGCACATGCAGACTCCTGTATATCCGTCCACTGCATGTAAACACTCAGAACCGCTCAAGTTCACAAAGACAATATGATGATCGGGCCGGATCACCTTCAAACCAAAATTTAACAGCTTATCTTTCTAGACCTAGCACATGAGGATGCTAGGCTGATTCACAGCATGGTCCTAACTGATCTCTTGAACAATGCAATGCATAAACAGAAAACACAAATGCAAACTAAGCTATAATACAGGACCATTCCACCGATTCACAGGATCAACCGGTGGAAGGGTTGAAAGTATCCATTAACTTGTAAACAGAATGGAAATCAAACCAGATACAGCTGATAAACCAGATACTGCAAATGATGAGATCTTATTCAAATGAAATTCAAATGTACTGTTTCTGCAATACTGTCAAACAACAGTGCTTCACAATATCTGAACCGTTCTCCTGAATCTCAACTCAACACCATAACATAACACAACTAACATAACATCTATGCTAAACCCTAATAGATCAAAGGTATAAATAGCAAAATCCTGCGAGTACTACCAACTCACTTCCCAGCGGCTGGGAGCTTCCAAGCGGCTGGGAGAAGGACAGCTTAGACTACCTGATCACGATCTCTAACTGATCTCTAACTACCTACACACACTCCTAGGCTGATCTATTACATAGCATCGGTCCAATGGACCTTATTACATGATGAAGTCAAACATACTAAAAATAGACTAATGCCCTGTCATCATGTGGACAATTAACCTATATCCTGATCATGTACAGGTGCTCCTGCACCACAAATGCTTTAAAGAGATCCGCTTTAAAGTGAAGAAGATTCCAACTATCACAAGGTGATTTCTTTTCTAAATATAGAATGGATGAGCTTAGGATGAAAGCAAATGCTTTAAAACAAAAAGCATCTATTTTAAAGCTGCTTTCATTTGAAATGCATCCTCATCAACATTCTTGCTTTTTGATGATGTCATTCCTTCATTTGTTGATTTCTTCTAAAAAGTAGATTCTAAGCAGAAAAAGTTGTCACATGGGTTTTGTAGGCAATTCTATTTCGAAGCAACCTAGATTGTCAGATTTTGAAAAAGCAGAGATTTTCCCAAAAAAGCAGGAAAAAGGCAAATTCTTGAAAAATAGAAAAACTCTAATCTTCAAGAGGATGATATTCTGGATGGACCCATCTTGATGAAAACTGAAAAAGCTTTGGTCGAATTTATGAAAAATGATCCCATTGAAACAATGACCCTGAAAAAGTGAGCCTCCCTACTTCTTCAACCTGAAACTATGAAGAACATTGAAAAAGTACTTCGTTTGGGTCTTCAAATCTTCATTGAAAAAAAAATAAAAATCTTTCCTGTGGATGCAACCTACAAAAGATAATGAAATAAAGAAGCCAAATGCTTGTCTTTATAGATCTTTAAGGTAAAAAAATAGCTTTATTTGTGTGAGAATAAAACTTAGACCTCATCCATGAAGAAAGAAACTTTTAAAGCACAAATCCAAGTGGATGTCTTCAAATAAGAAGAATCCCTATTTTGTAGCTGCCTATGGCTTCATATATAAGATGACGAAAAATATCTTCTCTTGATGATGTCATCAAACATGCGAGTTGAAAGAAGTGCTAGCTAATTTTTCTTTGTTTTCCAGACTTCAACACTCGTTTTGACTCAAATATGGCTTTTCTTTGATGTCAACAATGTGGAAAAATGTCACTATTGACTGGAAAAGTTGACCGATCTAGACATTTTGGAGACCTATCAACTGAGATTCGATCCCCTACCTCCGACTGACGATCTCGCATCATTTGACCAAGTTTGACCAACTAAAAACTGCCAACAGGCAAAGATTGGGCACAAAACTATCAGAAAAAACTATGGACATGGAAAATATTCTAACACTGCTCAAGTTGGGCGGCCCAAGTCACCTAGGGAACCTGGTTTCACCAAACTTAGCCATTTTTTTAATTTTTGCAACTTCTTCAATTTCTTGATTTGCGTGCACATTCCGATGGCAGACGACCCCTATTTGGCTATTGATTTCTATCAACTGGGATGAAACTAACTCTGATGATCTAGCAAATAGGTAGGCCTGATGAAAACTAAGTTGACTATACCTTCTGTTCACCTCAAAAAATGTGTCAAACTAATCAACTTTGAACTGGACCAGACTGACGGAAGGACATTCACATTTTTTGACAAAAACTTCAAAAATAAACTAACTCTAGAGATTTTGGGTGCCCCAAGTCACCTGGGGTGCCTAGTTTGCCATGCCTTAGAAAATTTTCTGAAGAACTCAAAATTTGTACCTTTTCTCGTTTTCCATGCCCATAGCTCCTGTTCGATCTTCGATTTCGGTCATTCTGATGACTGTCAAGGTAGGACAGAGGGTGATCTGAGTAGTCTAAACATATCTGTGATGAAATCCTAGCTTTGGCTAACTTTTGACTAAGTTTGACCAAGTTTGACCAACTAGAAACAGGCTGAGTGAAGCATTTTCGATGTTTCTTAAAATGTGAAAAAAAACTAACATAGGAAAGGTTGGGTACCCCAAGTCACCTGGGGTACTTGGTTTCACCAGACTTAGTCAAATTTATGATTTTCCAACCTCATTCAACCTTGGATCCATCTTGCATCGTTTTGCGTGCATCATCGAGTCAACGATTGGTCATCAGTTATGCATCATTAGAACAGTGTTGAAAACTTGTCGATGACATCTAACAAATGAACTTTCTCTTTTGATGACTTCAGAGCTCATGCTTCACCTTTTGAAAAAGTAGAAATGACCCAGTAGAGAAAACTTTGTCGTTTGAAGATTCCGTCTAAACCGTGCCGATCCTGAAGCAAAATCGACCAATGAGAATCGAGCACGACACCTGAGTCAAAGATTCTATTTTTAGAAACTTTCTATTTTTAGAAAGTTTTGCTAGCATCCATATCTCAAGAAACCCAAAAAACCTAATCTGACGTCTATTTTTAGAAATTTTGCTTTTTTGACTTTTTGACAAAAAATTTTCTAGACTTGTTTGAAAATGCCTTAATGAAGCAAAATTTTTGATTGGGTACAACATTACTAAAATTTTATCAGATCCCAAAACACTTTTCCTTACTCAGTCTTCCTATGTCTTCACTTCTCTGAATCTTGCACTTATAACCTACACATAAGAAGAAAAGAGGTTTGGGGGTTATGATGTTTAGGGACTTGCCTCAATCAAATCTTGGGATAACATTCAAGCTTCCCGACACCATTGTTTAATAGAGAGTGTGTGCCCTTGTAGGCTAGAGGATAAACATAAATCAATATGATGAAATCAAATGATGATGAATACAAAATGATATCACCTATGTGATGAAACCCTTATGAGGATGAATGCTCTTCAACTCATAAGGAGAGATAGATGATAACTTTATAACTTGCAACAACACACAATAACAATACAAATATTCTCTAGAGTCACAATGAATGCTTTGAATGCTCTTTACTCCAATGCTTCAAGTTGGTTATATCACTTATCTAAATTCATAATGAATTCAAAAACACACTTATATATGCTTTCCTTATAAGATTCATGAAATTAACCAAAAGAGTTGACAAGAAAAAGCCCTTGTAAAGGTCCTATGCTGACATACATTGAAATTTTCCATGACCAATCAGGGAGTACTTGGGCGTGGGCGCCTAAGTTCCAAAGCACCTTTTTGGTCTGGGGTAAGGCTAAGCATGGGCCCCTTGTTCCTAATTTGCATTAGTTTTTGAGGGATTTTGCATCAGGATGAAAATTTAGAATGTATAATGTATGCACATGGACCTAGGAGCTAAACAAGGGGGTAAAAAGACATGTGTCCACTTTTTACTCCATAACATTTAGCCCCCACTTTAATGTGTGTATTATCTTACAATCAATACATGCATTAAAGTATGGTCTAAGCACATCAAACACATCAAACACTAGAGAAAAGACACATCCTATGTTTGGAAGACCGTTTCAATCCCCCAAGCTTAGGAAAACATAAGAAAACACTTGATAATCATGTAAAACACAAAGAATACAGTGAAGAAGCACACAATACATGAAGAAGACAGTAAAACATACAATAAACAGAGAAGACATGAGCATAGTCACACAATTTACACAAGGCTTAAATGAAGATAAGACATGATTGAACAATTGTAATATATAACCCTAAATAGGTGATTGGGGAGCTCATCACTACACACCACCATCAAAGGCACAAAAAACACACATCATGGAGAGAGCTCATCGCTATGTGCCACCACAAAACACACAAGACACATGGTGTGGGCTAAGCTCATTTCTATGTACCACCACTAAAAATGCAAAACATGCAAGGAAGACACACACAAAACACATAGAGTACATGAGCACCATAGAGTATGTCATTGACACACTATATGTCTTATACATAATGATGAAGCACACAACATACACTCAACAGAATTGTTCCATTAAACATGAGAGACAAAAATTTGGAAGCTGAAACATAACAAAATTTCTATTCCTCAACTCTGCTGCTACAATGAGAGAAAACTCTCTTATATCTAAGAAAACAAAAAAAAAACAAAAAAATTACCTTTTTTGGCAGATTTCGACAATTGTCAGATTTTGCCATTTTAGGTAATTTTACAATCATATCTTGAGAATCCAGTTTTTTCCCAAAAAGCTCATAAAGCTAAGGTAGGATGAAAAACCAACTAACATCCTAAATTCGAAACATGAGTTTCGAGTTATTAAAAAAAGCAACTTTTAAAAAACTAGAAAAAAACACTAATTTGCCATTTTGAGGGCCAAGATGAAAGTTTGAAGCCCCGAAAAAGTGCCAAGACGAAGTCCAACCCGCTAGGGCATGTTGGGAAACCACTGGCCACTTCATAACGCATCCACCTGTAAAATTTCGTAGAAAACCCACATCCGAGTCAAAAGTTATGACCTCCGGAAGTCCCTGCATCATTCTCCTCTGGTTGAAAAGAATGCAGCTCCTGCAAGTGAGTGTCTTCAAACTGCTGCCATTGGACGGGATCTAACCTTTGCATTTCCCACTCTGTAATCCATGTGCTATCAGCTGGTGGCAATCCTTCCCACTGTACTAAATACTTGTTGTAACGCCCGTGCCGAGTGGAGATAGTGTTCTTATCAAGAATCTGTGCAATCTTTTCCTTCTTCTTATGGGGAATGTGGTTGTGCCATGACACCTCTGGTTGACTATCTTCAGCATCATCCTCACCATGGAATGCATATAAATCAGAGATATTAAACATGGGAGAAATAGCGAGATCATCTGGTAAACTGACCTCATATGCATTATCATTGATCTTCTTTGTAATTCTGCAAGGACCAATTTTCTTGTACTTCAACTTGTGATATGTTCCAGTAGGAAACCGCTCTTTTCTCAAATACACCATCACTAAGTCACCTTCACTGAATGTCTGATGTCGCCAACTAGGATCCACTGAATTCTTATACCTCTCATTACTGTCCTGCAACTTCTGTCTCACTTCTTGCTGCAACTGTTGAAGGTGTTCTGTAAATGCTTCCCCATCATCACTGACCCGATCTTTCATTGGTAGCTGTACCAAATCTAGAACACCCTGAGGATTCCTGCCATACACAATCTGGAAAGGGGACTTTCCTGTTGATCGGTTAACAGAACTATTATAGGCAAATTCGGCCTAGGGTAATGCCAAATCCCATTGTTTTGGCTTTTCTCCAACAATACACCTCAACAAATTTCCCAGACTCTGATTAACTACCTCTGTTTGCCCATCTATTTGAGGATGATAGGCACTACTAAACTATAACTTGGTCCCCATTTTCTTCCATAAAGTCCTCCAGAAATGACTGAGGAATTTGGTATCCCTGTCAGAGGTAATAGTCTTTGGAACACCATGTAGTCTAACAACTTCTGAGAAAAATAACTCTGCTACCCTCGTTGCATCATTAGTCTTCTTACAGGCAATAAAATGAACCATCTTGGAGAACCTATCAACAACTACAAAAATGGAATCATTACCTCGTTGAGTATGTGGAAGTCCCAACACAAAGTCCATGCTCAAATCTGTCCATGGTGCAGCTGGTACTGGTAAGGGCATATACAATCCTGTATTCTGTGAATGTCCCTTAGCCACTTGGCAGATTCTACACCTTGTTACATACTTAGTTATATCCCTTTTCATCTTTGGCCAGTAATATTTATCTTCTATCAAGGCTATTGTCTTGTCCTTGCCAAAATGTCCAGCTAACCCACTACTATGAAATTCTCTGATAATGTTGTCCCTCATAGAGCCAGCCGGTATGCATAGTTGTTTTCCTTTAAATAGATACCCATCTTGCATAAAATATTCACCCCTAAAGTGATCCAAGTTACCAGATATTGGTGCCTTCAATTGTTCCACAATCTCCAAAAAATCATCATCAGACTCATACAAATTTTTCATGGCATCAAAACCAATCACCTCAGCTTCCATTGTGGTCAAAAGTGCAACACACCTACTTAACGCATCTGCAACCTGATTTTGTTTTCTAGACTTATGCTTTAACACAAAGTTGTAACCCTGCAAGAAAGAGACCCACTTGGCATGCCTACTATTCAACTTTTTCTGTGTGTTCAAGTACCTCAGTGCAATATGATCTGTAAACAAGACAAACTCCTGGGGAACTAGATAATGTCTCCAATGCCTCAATGCTTGGACAATTGCATAAAATTCCAAATCATAAGTAGAATAATTCTTTCTCACTGCATTCAGCTTTTCACTAAAGAAAGCTATAGGTTTGCTAGCTTGGCTAAGTACAGCACCTATTCCTACATGGGAGGCATCACATTCTACTTCAAATACTTTATCAAAATTTGGCAATGAAAGTATAGGTGCTTCTGTTACCTTTTTCTTCAAGTACTTAAAGCTCTCCTCAGTATCCTTGGTCCATACAAACTCCCTCCCTTTGGTGCAATCTGTTATAGGAGCTACAATACTACTGAAATTGCGAATGAACTTTCGATAGAAAGTGGCCAAGCCATGAAAACTTTTTACCGCTGTGATGCTGCTTGGACTAGGCCATTCTAGGATTGCCCTGACCTTTTCTGGATCCATTCTAACACCATCCTTAGAAATGACAAAGCCTAAAAAAACCAAACTGTCCTGCATGAACCTACACTTTTTCAAATTGGCATAGAGCTTCTCCTTCCTTAACACACCAAAGATGATCCTCAAGTGTTGTAGATGCTCTTCTCTGCTGTTACTAAATACCAAAATATCATCAAAATAAACTACCACAAACTTACCAATGTAAGGGCGTAGTATAGTGTTCATCAATCTCATAAATGTGCTAGGTGCATTTGATAACCCGAATGGCATAACCATCCACTCATATAATCCATCTCCAGTCTTAAAGGCTGTCTTCCACTCATCCCCTTCTCGAATCCGGATTTGGTGGTAGCCACTTCGTAGGTCGATCTTGCTGAAATATTTAGCCCCTGCAAGGACATCCATCATGTCCTCCATACGAGGTATGGGAAACCGATACTTGATGGTAATCTTATTAATTGCTCTGCTATCAGTGTACATCCTCCATGTTCCATCTTTTTTTGGGGTTAACAATGCAGGTACAGCACATGGGCTCATGCTCTCTCTCACCACACCTTTACTTAGGAGTTCTGTTACTTGCATATTCATCTCTGCATGTTGTGTTGGATTCATCCTATAAGCTGCTTGGTTGGGTAGAGTTGCTCCTGGAATCAAATCAATATGATGCTGAATATCTCTCTTTGGCGGTAGACCATCAGGCAATTCATTAGGTAAAACATCAACAAATTCTTTCAACAGCTCGGCTACTTCTGGGGGAACTGAAATGTCTTCCTCTTCACCTTTTTTCACTACTAATGCATAGCAACACCCTGTCACCTTCATTTCTTTAACAAGATCTCTTTCAGACAACATGGTCTCACCTTTTCCTTCATCCTTGAGAGGCAATAAAATCACCTTAGCGCCATCTTTCCAAAAGGTGTATGTGTTTTTCTCTCCATCATGCATAACTTTTCTATCATACTGCCATGGCCTTCCCAATAACACATGACAGGCATCCATTGGGACAACATCACACCATATCTCATCCTGATAGATCTTCCCTATGCTAAACTTAATTAGGCATCTTTTATCAACAGTGACTTCATTTCCCTTTTTAAACCATGCAATGCGATATGGATGAGGATGTTTTTTACAGTGAAAATTCAATTTGTCTACCATTTCTTTAGAAACCATATTTTCACAACTACCTCCATCAACAATGACTTGACATACCTTGCCACCTGAAGTGCATCTGGTTCTGAAGATATTGGTTCGAAGCCATGAACCATCAGAGCTTCTGGCTTGTGTTTTCTCCTTCTCTGGAATCACCATTGCTCTTCTCATCATGAGACTTTCTCCCACATCTGGTGGAACCTCCAGTTCTGTCCCTTCCACTTCATGCTTCATTTGAATCATGTTCACCCTAGGTCGTCCTCCTTGATTTCTTTCTTGCATGTTATAATTAGAGCATTCAAATGCCCTATGACCTTCTTCTACACATCTAAAACAAGTGAAAGGCCTTCTCTGGTTTTCCCATCCTCTACCACTACCATAACCTCTACCTCTTTGAAATCCCCTTCCTCGTTCTTGATTCGGAGGATCTTGCCGAGTGTCTACTTGTTTTTCCACACCATGGGATGACTCTCCCCTGCCATAATTTGAACCTCCTCGAAATGGGGTTGATGTACCCCTTCTTCCTCCTCTATTCCTCTAATGATACTGTCTATTTTGTTTTTCTTCAGCCTTTAGAGCCAATTGGTAAGCCTCTTCCATATTGTTGAGTCGATGCATGCTCAATTCATCTTGAATAGAAAATTTCAGGCCATTCACATATCTGGCAGCCATTTGTGCATTAGTTTCTTGATGCTCTATACGTATAGACAGTGTATAAAACTCATTTGTATAATCTTGCACAGAAGAGAGGTTCTGCTTTAAATTTTGAAACCTACAAAAAAGGGTTTGCGCATAATCTATGGGCAAAAATTTTTCTCTCAACTTCTTCTCCATTTTATTCCATGTCCCGATCTTATCCTTACCTTTCCTTGTTCGTTCCTTTTGAAGATGATCCCACCAAATCATTGCATGACCCTTTAATTTGGTGCATGCAAATTTTACCTTCTTCTCCTCTGTCATGGATTTCCATTCAAAAAATTTTCTCATGCCATTCAACCAGTCTATCAACTCCTCTGGTTTAAGACTACCTGCATAATCTGAAACATCTACCTTGATCCCTTCATTTTTCCCTTCTAAGGCCCTGAGCATCCTCTCTTCAAAACTCATGCCTTCTAATTCTTCTTCTTCGTTTTCTGTATCTTGATGTGCACCTCCTTGACCTATCTCTTCATCAGATTCGTCTCCTCCTCTACCCAGTCTTTGGGTTTCCATCCGTGTTGTAAGTTCTGCTATTTGCCTTTGCAGATTTTGCATTTCTCTATGCATCTGGGCAAGACCGCCTCTACCTCTTCCTCTCCCAGCCATCTTCCTGCTCTGATACCAAATGATGCAGCACACAACATACACTCAACAGAATTGTGCCATTAAACATGAGAGACAAAAATTTGGAAGCTGAAACATAACAAAATTTCTATTCCTCAACTCTGCTGCTACAATGAGAGAAAACTCTCTTATATCTAAGAAAACAAAAAAAAAACAAAAAAATTACCTTTTTTGGCAGATTTTGACAATTGTCAGATTTTGCCATTTTAGGTAATTTTACAATCATATCTTGAGAATCCAGTTTTTTCCCAAAAAGCTCATAAAGCTAAGGTAGGACGAAAAACCAACTAACATCCTAAATTCGAAA
This sequence comes from Cunninghamia lanceolata, assembly GCA_027924645.1. Taxonomy (NCBI): domain Eukaryota; kingdom Viridiplantae; phylum Streptophyta; class Pinopsida; order Cupressales; family Cupressaceae; genus Cunninghamia; species Cunninghamia lanceolata. The sequence goes on along the minus strand of BSBN01000165.1, from coordinate 902,283 downwards.
CATGAGTTTCGAGTTATTTAAAAAAGCAACTTTTAAAAAACTAGAAAAAAACACTAATTTGCCATTTTGAGGGCCAAGATGAAAGTTTGAAGCCCCGAAAAAGTGCCAAGATGAGGTCCAACCCACTAGGGCAGGTTGGGAAACCACTGGCCACTTCATAACGCATCCACCTGTAAAATTTCGTAGAAAACCCACATCCGAGTCAAAAGTTATGACCTCCGGAAGTCCCTGCATCATTCTCCTCTGGTTGAAAAGAACGCAGCTCCTGCAAGTGAGTGTCTTCAAACTGCTGCCATTGGACGGGATCTAACCTTTGCATTTCCCACTCTGTAATCCATGTGCTATCGGCTGGTGGCAATCCTTCCCACTGTACTAAATACTTGTTGTAACGCCCGTGCCGAGTGGAGATAGTGTTCTTATCAAGAATCTGTGCAATCTTTTCCTTCTTCTTATGGGGAATGTGGTTGTGCCATGACACCTCTGGTTGACTATCTTTAGCATCATCCTCACCATGGAATGCATATAAATCAGAGATATTAAACATGGGAGAAATAGCGAGATCATCTGGTAAACTGACCTCATATGCATTATCATTGATCTTCTTTGTAATTCTGCAAGGACCAATTTTCTTGTACTTCAACTTGTGATATGTTCCAGTAGGAAACCGCTCTTTTCTCAAATACACCATCGCTAAGTCACCTTCACTGAATGTCTGATGTCGCCGACTAGGATCCACTGAATTCTTATACCTCTCATTACTGTCCTGCAACTTCTGTCTCACTTCTTGCTGCAACTGTTGAAGGTGTTCTGCAAATGCTTCCCCATCATCACTGACCCGATCTTTCATTGGTAGCTGTACCAAATCTAGAACACCCTGAGGATTCCTGCCATACACAATCTGGAAAGGGGACTTTCCTGTTGATCGGTTAACAGAACTATTATAGGCAAATTCGGCCTAGGGTAATGCCAAATCCCATTGTTTTGGCTTTTCTCCAACAATACACCTCAACAAATTTCCCAGACTCTGATTAACTACCTCTGTTTGCCCATCTGTTTGAGGATGATAGGCACTACTAAACTGTAACTTGGTCCCCATTTTCTTCAATAAAGTCCTCCAGAAATGACTGAGGAATTTGGTATCCCTGTCAGAGGTAATAGTCTTTGGAACACCATGTAGTCTAACAACTTCTGAGAAAAATAACTCTGCTACCCTCGTTGCATCATTAGTCTTCTTACAGGCAATAAAATGAACCATCTTGGAGAACCTATCAACAACTACAAAAATGGAATCATTACCTCATTGAGTATGTGGAAGTCCCAACACAAAGTCCATGCTCAAATCTGTCCATGGTGCAGCTGGTACTGGTAAGGGCATATACAATCCTGTATTCTGTGAATGTCCCTTAGCCACTTGGCAGATTCTACACCTTGTTACATACTTAGTTATATCCCTTTTCATCTTTGGCCAGTAATATTTATCTTCTATCAAGGCTATTGTCTTGTCCTTGCCAAAATGTCCAGCTAACCCACTACTATGAAATTCTCTGATAATGTTGTCCCTCATAGAGCCAGCCGGTATGCATAGTTGTTTTCCTTTAAATAGATACCCATCTTGCATAAAATATTCACCCCTAAAGTGATCCAAGTTACCAGATATTGGTGCCTTCAATTGTTCCACAATCTCCCAAAAATCATCATCAGACACATACAAATTTTTCATGGCATCAAAACCAATCACCTCAGCTTCCATTGTGGTCAAAAGTGTAACACACCTACTTAACGCATCTGCAACCTGATTTTGTTTTCCAGACTTATGCTTTAACACAAAGTTGTAACCCTGCAAGAAAGAGACCCACTTGGCATGCCTACTATTCAACTTTTTCTGTGTGTTCAAGTACCTCAGTGCAATATGATCTGTAAACAAGACAAACTCCTGGGGAACTAGATAATGTCTCCAATGCCTCAATGCTTGGACAATTGCATAAAATTCCAAATCATAAGTAGAATAATTCTTTCTCACTGCATTCAGCTTTTCACTAAAGAAAGCTATAGGTTTGCTAGCTTGGCTAAGTACAGCACCTATTCCTACATGGGAGGCATCACATTCTACTTCAAATACTTTATCAAAATTTGGCAATGCAAGTACAGGTGCTTCTGTTACCTTTTTCTTCAAGTACTTAAAGCTCTCCTCAGTATCCTTGGTCCATACAAACTCCCTCCCTTTGGTGCAATCTGTTATAGGAGCTACAATACTACTGAAATTGCGAATGAACTTTCGATAGAAAGTGGCCAAGCCATGAAAACTTTTTACCGCTGTGAAGCTGCTTGGACTAGGCCATTCTAGGATTGCCCTGACCTTTTCTGGATCCATTCTAACACCATCCTTAGAAATGACAAAGCCTAAAAAAACCAAACTGTCCTGCATGAACCTACACTTTTTCAAATTGGCATAGAGCTTCTCCTTCCTTAACACACCAAAGATGATCCTCAAGTGTTGTAGATGCTCTTCTCTGCTGTTACTAAATACCAAAATATCATCAAAATAAACTACCACAAACTTACCAATGTAAGGGCGTAGTATAGTGTTCATCAATCTCATAAATGTGCTAGGTGCATTTGATAACCCGAATGGCATAACCATCCACTCATATAATCCATCTCCAGTCTTAAAGGCTGTCTTCCACTCATCCCCTTCTCGAATCCGGATTTGGTGGTAGCCACTTCGTAGGTCGATCTTGCTGAAATATTTAGCCCCTGCAAGGACATCCATCATGTCCTCCATACGAGGTATAGGAAACCAATACTTGATGGTAATCTTATTAATTGCTCTGCTATCAGTGCACATCCTCCATGTTCCATCTTTTTTTGGGGTTAACAATGCAGGTACAGCACATGGGCTCATGCTCTCTCTCACCACACCTTTACTTAGGAGTTCTGTTACTTGCATATTCATCTCTGCATGTTGTGTTGGATTCATCCTATAAGCTGCTTGGTTGGGTAGAGTTGCTCCTGGAATCAAATCAATATGATGCTGAATATCTCTCTTTGGCGGTAGACCATCAGGCAATTCACTAGGTAAAACATCAACAAATTCTTTCAACAGCTCGACTACTTCTGGGGGAACTGAAATGTCTTCCTCTTCACCTTTTTTCACTACTAATGCATAGCAACACCCTGTCACCTTCATTTCTTTAACAAGATCTCTTTTAGACAACATGGTCTCACCTTTTCCTTCATCCCTGAGAGGCAATAAAATCACCTTAGCGCCATCTTTCCAAAAGGTGTATGTGTTTTTCTCTCCATCATGCATAACTTTTCTATCATACTGCCATGGCCTTCCCAATAACACATGACAGGCATCCATTGGGACAACATCACACCATATCTCATCCTGATAGATCTTCCCTATGCTAAACTTAATTAGGCATCTTTTATCAACAGTGACTTCATTTCCCTTTTTAAACCATGCAATGCGATACGGATGAGGATGTTTTTTACAGTGTAAATTCAATTTGTCTACCATTTCTTTAGAAACCATATTTTCACAACTACCTCCATCAACAATGACTTGACATACCTTGCCACCTGAAGTGCATCTGGTTCTGAAGATATTGGTTCGAAGCCATGAACCATCAGAGCTTCTGGCTTGTGTTTTCTCCTTCTCTGGAATCACCATTGCTCTTCTCATCATGAGACTTTCTCCCACATCTGGTGGAACCTCTAGTTCTGTCCCTTCCACTTCATGCTGCATTTGAATCATGTTCACCCTAGGTCGTCCTCCTTGATTTCTTTCTTGCATGTTATAATTAGAGCATTCAAATGCCCTATGACCTTCTTCTCCACATCTGAAACAAGTGAAAGGCCTTCTCTGGTTTTCCCATCCTCTACCACTACCATAACCTCTACCTCTTTGAAATCCCCTTCCTCGTTCTTGATTCGGAGGATCTTGCCGAGTGTCTACTTGTTTTTCCACACCATGGGATGACTCTCCCCTGCCATAATTTGAACCTCCTCAAAATGGGGTTGATGTACCCCTTCTTCCTCCTCTATTCCTCTAATGATACTGTCTATTTTGTTTTTCTTCAGCCTTTAGAGCCAATTGGTAAGCCTCTTCCATATTGTTGAGTCGATGCATGCTCAATTCATCTTGAATAGAAAATTTCAGGCCATTCACATATCTGGCAGCCATTTGTGCATTAGTTTCTTGATGCTCTATACGTATAGACAGTGTATAAAACTCATTTGTATAATCTTGCACAGAAGAGAGGTTCTGCTTTAAATTTTGAAACCTACAAAAAAGGGTTTGCGCATAATCTATGGGCAAAAATTTTTCTCTCAACTTCTTCTCCATTTTATTCCATGTCCCGATCTTATCCTTACCTTTCCTTGTTCGTTCCTTTTGAAGATGATCCCACCAAATCATTGCATGACCCTTTAATTTGGTGCATGCAAATTTTACCTTCTTCTCCTCTGTCATGGATTTCCATTCAAAAAATTTTCTCATGCCATTCAACCAGTCTATCAACTCCTCTGGTTTAAGACTACCTGCATAATCTGAAACATCTACCTTGATCCCTTCATTTTTCCCTTCTAAGGCCCTGAGCATCCTCTCTTCAAAACTCATGCCTTCTAATTCTTCTTCTTCATTTTCTGTATCTTGATGTGCACCTCCTTGACCTATCTCTTCATCAGATTCGTCTCCTCCTCTACCCAGTCTTTGGGTTTCCATCCGTGTTGTAAGTTCTGCTATTTGCCTTTGCAAATTTTGCATTTCTCTATGCATCTGGGCAAGACCGCCTCTTCCTCTTCCTCTCCCAGCCATCTTCTTTCTCTGATACCAAATGATGCAGCACGCAACATACACTCAACAGAATTGTGCCATTAAACATGAGAGACAAAAATTTGGAAGCTGAAACATAACAAAATTTCTATTCCTCAACTCTGCTGCTACAATGAGAGAAAACTCTCTTATATCTAAGAAAACAAAAAAAAAACAAAAAAATTACCTTTTTTGGCAGATTTTGACAATTGTCAGATTTTGCCATTTTAGGTAATTTTACAATCATATCTTGAGAATCCAGTTTTTTCCCAAAAAGCTCATAAAGCTAAGGTAGGACGAAAAACCAACTAACATCCTAAATTCGAAACATGAGTTTCGAGTTATTAAAAAAAGCAACTTTTAAAAAACTAGAAAAAAACACTAATTTGCCATTTTGAGGGCCAAGATGAAAGTTTGAAGCCCCGAAAAAGTGCCAAGACGAGGTCCAACCCACTAGGGCAGGTTGGGAAACCACTGGCCACTTCATAACGCATCCACCTGTAAAATTTCGTAGAAAACCCACATCCGAGTCAAAAGTTATGACCTCCGGAAGTCCCTGCATCATTCTCCTCTGGTTGAAAAGGACGCAACTCCTGCAAGTGAGTGTCTTCAAACTGCTGCCATTGGACGGGATCTAACGTTTGCATTTCCCACTCTGTAATCCATGTGCTATCGGCTGGTGGAAATCCTTCCCACTGTACTAAATACTTGTTGTAACGCCCGTGCCGAGTGGAGATAGTGTTCTTATCAAGAATCTGTGCAATCTTTTCCTTCTTCTTATGGGGAATGTGGTTGTGCCATGACACCTCTGGTTGACTATCTTCAGCATCATCCTCACCATGGAATGCATATAAATCACAGATATTAAACATGGGAGAAATAGCGAGATCATCTGGTAAACTGACCTCATATGCATTATCATTGATCTTCTTTGTAATTCTGCAAGGACCAATTTTCTTGTACTTCAACTTGTGATATGTTCCAGTAGGAAACCACTCTTTTCTCAAATACACCATCACTAAGTCACCTTCACTAAATGTCTGATGTCGCCGACTAGGATCCACTGAATTCTTATACCTCTCATTACTGTCCTGCAACTTCTGTCTCACTTCTTGCTGCAACTGTTGAAGGTGTTCTGCAAATGCTTCCCCATCATCACTGACCCGATCTTTCATTGGTAGCTGTACCAAATCTAGAACACCCTGAGGATTCCTGCCATACACAATCTGGAAAGGGGACTTTCCTGTTGATCGGTTAACAGAACTATTATAGGCAAATTCGGCCTAGGGTAATGCCAAATCCCATTGTTTTGGATTTTCTCCAACAATACACCTCAACAAATTTCCCAGACTCTGATTAACTACCTCTGTTTGCCCATCTGTTTGAGGATGATAGGCACTACTAAACTGTAACTTGGTCCCCATTTTCTTCCATAAAGTCCTCCAGAAATGACTGAGGAATTTGGTATCCCTGTCAGAGGTAATAGTCTTTGGAACACCATGTAGTCTAACAACTTCTGAGAAAAATAACTCTGCTACCCTCGTTGCATCATTAGTCTTCTTACAGGCAATAAAATGAACCATCTTGGAGAACCTATCAAGAACTACAAAAATGGAATCATTACCTCGTTGAGTATGTGGAAGTCCCAACACAAAGTCCATGCTCAAATCTGTCCATGGTGCAGCTGGTACTGGTAAGGGCATATACAATCCTATATTCTGTGAATGTCCCTTAGCCACTTGGCAGATTCTACACCTTGTTACATACTTAGTTATATCCCTTTTCATCTTTGGCCAGTAATATTTATCTTCTATCAAGGCTATTGTCTTGTCCTTGCCAAAATGTCCAGCTAACCCACTACTATGAAATTCTCTGATAATGTTGTCCATCATAGAGCCAGCCGGTATGCATAGTTGTTTTCCTTTAAATAGATACCCATCTTGCATAAAATATTCACCCCTAAAGTGATCCAAGTTACCAGATATTGGTGCCTTCAATTGTTCCACAATCTCCCAAAAATCATCATCAGACTCATACAAATTTTTCATGGCATCAAAACCAATCACCTCAGCTTCCATTGTGGTCAAAAGTGCAACACACGTACTTAACGCATCTGCAACCTGATTTTGTTTTCCAGACTTATGCTTTAACACAAAGTTGTAACCCTGCAAGAAAGAGACCCACTTGGCATGCCTACTATTCAACTTTTTCTGTGTGTTCAAGTACCTCAGTGCAATATGATCTGTAAACAAGACAAACTCCTGGGGAACTAGATAATGTCTCCAATGCCTCAATGCTTGGACAATTGCATAAAATTCCAAATCATAAGTAGAATAATTCTTTCTCACTGCATTCAGCTTTTCACTAAAGAAAGCTATAGGTTTGCTAGCTTGGCTAAGTACAGCACCTATTCCTACATGGGAGGCATCACATTCTACTTCAAATACTTTATCAAAATTTGGCAATGCAAGTATAGGTGCTTCTGTTACCTTTTTCTTCAAGTACTTAAAGCTCTCCTCAGTATCCTTGGTCCATACAAACTCCCTCCCTTTGGTGCAATCTGTTATAGGAGCTACAATACTACTGAAATTGCGAATGAACTTTCGATAGAAAGTGGCCAAGCCATGAAAACTTTTTACCGCTGTGATGCTGCTTGGACTAGGCCATTCTAGGATTGCCCTGACCTTTTCTGGATCCATTCTAACACCATCCTTAGAAATGACAAAGCCTAAAAAAACCAAACTGTCCTGCATGAACCTACACTTTTTCAAATTGGCATAGAGCTTCTCCTTCCTTAACACACCAAAGATGATCCTCAAGTGTTGTAGATGCTCTTCTCTGCTGTTACTAAATACCAAAATATCATCAAAATAAACTACCACAAACTTACCAATGTAAGGGCGTAGTATAGTGTTCATCAATCTCATAAATGTGCTAGGTGCATTTGATAACCCGAATGGCATAACCATCCACTCATATAATCCATCTCCAGTCTCAAAGGCTGTCTTCCACTCATCCCCTTCTCGAATCCGGATTTGGTGGTAGCCACTTCGTAGGTCGATCTTGCTGAAATATTTAGCCCCTACAAGGACATCCATCATGTCCTCCATACGAGGTATAGGAAACCGATACTTGATGGTAATCTTATTAATTGCTCTGCTATCAGTGCACATCCTCCATGTTCCATCTTTTTTTGGGGTTAACAATGCAGGTACAGCACATGGGCTCATGCTCTCTCTCACCACACCTTTACTTAGGAGTTCTGTTACTTGCATATTCATCTCTGCATGTTGTGTTGGATTCATCCTATAAGCTGCTTGGTTGGGTAGAGTTGCTCCTGGAATCAAATCAATATGATGCTGAATATCTCTCTTTGGCGGTAGACCATCAGGCAATTCATTAGGTAAAACATCAACAAATTCTTTCAACAGCTCGGCTACTTCTGGGGGAACTGAAATGTCTTCCTCTTCACCTTTTTTCACTACTAATGCATAGCAACACCCTGTCACCTTCATTTCTTTAACAAGATCTCTTTCAGACAACATGGTCTCACCTTTTCCTTCATCCTTGAGAGGCAATAAAATCACCTTAGCGCCATCTTTCCAAAAGGTGTATGTGTTTTTCTCTCCATCATGCATAACTTTTCTATCATACTGCCATGGCCTTCCCAATAACACATGACAGGCATCCATTGGGACAACATCACACCATATCTCATCCTGATAGATCTCCCCTATGCTAAACTTAATTAGGCATCTTTTATCAACAGTGACTTCATTTCCCTTTTTAAACCATGCAATGCGATACGGATGAGGATGTTTTTTACAGTGTAAATTCAATTTGTCTACCATTTCTTTAGAAACCATATTTTCACAACTACCTCCATCAACAATGACTTGACATACCTTGCCACCTGAAGTGCATCTGGTTCTGAAGATATTGGTTCGAAGCCATGAACCATTAAAGCTTCTGGCTTGTGTTTTCTCCTTCTCTGGAATCACCATTGCTCTTCTCATCATGAGACTTTCTCCCACATCTGGTGGAACCTCCAGTTCTGTCCCTTCCACTTCATGCTGCATTTGAATCATGTTCACCCTAGGTCGTCCTCCTTGATTTCTTTCTTGCATGTTATAATTAGAGCATTCAAATGCCCTATGACCTTCTTCTCCACATCTGAAACAAGTGAAAGGCCTTCTCTGGTTTTCCCATCCTCTACCACTACCATAACCTCTACCTCTTTGAAATCCCCTTCCTCGTTCTTGATTCGGAGGATCTTGCCGAGTGTCTACTTGTTTTTCCACACCATGGGATGACTCTCCCCTGCCATAATTTGAACCTCCTCGAAATGGGGTTGATGTACCCCTTCTTCCTCCTCTATTCCTCTAATGATACTGTCTATTTTGTTTTTCTTCAGCCTTTAGAGCCAATTGGTAAGCCTCTTCCATATTGTTGAGTCGATGCATGCTCAATTCATCTTGAATAGAAAATTTCAGGCCATTCACATATCTGGCAGCCATTTGTGCATTAGTTTCTTGATGCTCTATACGTATAGACAGTGTATAAAACTCATTTGTATAATCTTGCACAGAAGAGAGGTTCTGCTTTAAATTTTGAAACCTACAAAAAAGGGTTTGCGCATAATCTATGGGCAAAAATTTTTCTCTCAACTTCTTCTCCATTTTATTCCATGTCCTGATCTTATCCTTACCTTTCCTTGTTCGTTCCTTTTGAAGATGATCCCACCAAATCATTGCATGACCCTTTAATTTGGTGCATGCAAATTTTACCTTCTTCTCCTCTGTCATGGATTTCCATTCAAAAAATTTTCTCATGCCATTCAACCAGTCTATCAACTCCTCTGGTTTAAGACTACCTGCATAATCTGAAACATCTACCTTGATCCCTTCATTTTTCCCTTCTAAGGCCCTAAGCATCCTCTCTTCATAACTCATGCCTTCTAATTCTTCTTCTTCATTTTCTGTATCTTGATGTGCACCTCCTTGACCTATCTCTTCATCAGATTCGTCTCCTCCTCTACCCAGTCTTTGGGTTTCCATCCGTGTTGTAAGTTCTACTATTTGCCTTTGCAGATTTTGCATTTCTCTATGCATCTGGGCAAGACCGCCTCTTCCTCTTCCTCTCCCAGCCATCTTCCTGCTCTGATACCAAATGATGCAGCACACAACATACACTCAACAGAATTGTGCCATTAAACATGAGAGACAAAAATTTGGAAGCTGAAACATAACAAAATTTCTATTCCTCAACTCTGCTGCTACAATGAGAGAAAACTCTCTTATATCTAAGAAAACAAAAAAAAAACAAAAAAATTACCTTTTTTGGCAGATTTTGACAATTGTCAGATTTTGCCATTTTAGGTAATTTTACAATCATATCTTGAGAATCCAGTTTTTTCCCAAAAAGCTCATAAAGCTAAGGTAGGACGAAAAACCAACTAACATCCTAAATTCGAAACATGAGTTTCGAGTTATTAAAAAAAGCAACTTTTAAAAAACTAGAAAAAAACACTAATTTGCCATTTTGAGGGCCAAGATGAAAGTTTGAAGCCCCGAAAAAGTGCCAAGATGAGGTCCAACCCACTAGGGCAGGTTGGGAAACCACTGGCCACTTCATAACGCATCCACCTGTAAAATTTCGTAGAAAACCCACATCCGAGTCAAAAGTTATGACCTCCGGAAGTCCCTGCATCATTCTCCTCTGGTTGAAAAGAACGCAGCTCCTGCAAGTGAGTGTCTTCAAACTGCTGCCATTGGACGGGATCTAACCTTTGCATTTCCCACTCTGTAATCCATGTGCTATCGGCTGGTGGCAATCCTTCCCACTGTACTAAATACTTGTTGTAACGCCCGTGCCGAGTGGAGATAGTGTTCTTATCAAGAATCTGTGCAATCTTTTCCTTCTTCTTATGGGGAATGTGGTTGTGTCATGACACCTCTGGTTGACTATCTTCAGCATCATCCTCACCATGGAATGCATATAAATCAGAGATATTAAACATGGGAGAAATAGCGAGATCATCTGGTAAACTGACCTCATATGCATTATCATTGATCTTCTTTGTAATTCTGCAAGGACCAATTTTCTTGTACTTCAACTTGTGATATGTTCCAGTAGGAAACTGCTCTTTTCTCAAATACACCATCACTAAGTCACCTTCACTGAATGTCTGATGTCGCCGACTAGGATCCACTGAATTCTTATACCTCTCATTACTGTCCTGCAACTTTTGTCTCACTTCTTGCTGCAACTGTTGAAGGTGTTCTGCAAATGCTTCCCCATCATCATTGACCCGATCTTTCATTGGTAGCTGTACCAAATCTAGAACACCCTGAGGATTCCTGCCATACACAATCTGGAAAGGGGACTTTCCTGTTGATTGGTTAACAGAACTATTATAGGCAAATTCGGCCTAGGGTAATGCCAAATCCCATTGTTTTGGCTTTTCTCCAACAATACACCTCAACAAATTTCCCAGAGTCTGATTAACTACCTCTGTTTTCCCATCTGTTTGAGGATGATAGGCACTACTAAACTGTAACTTGGTCCCCATTTTCTTCCATAAAGTCCTCCAGAAATGACTGAGGAATTTGGTATCCCTGTCAGAGGTAATAGTCTTTGGAACACCATGTAGTCTAACAACTTCTGAGAAAAATAACTCTGCTACCCTCGTTGCATCATTAGTCTTCTTACAGGCAATAAAATGAACCATCTTGGAGAACCTATCAACAACTACAAAAATGGAATCATTACCTCGTTGAGTATGTGGAAGTCCCAACACAAAGTCCATGCTCAAATCTGTCCATGGTGCAGCTGGTACTGCTAAGGGCATATACAATCCTGTATTCTGTGAATGTCCCTTAGCCACTTGGCAGATTCTACACCTTGTTACATACTTAGTTATATCCCTTTTCATCTTTGGCCAGTAATATTTATCTTCTATCAAGGCTATTGTCTTGTCCTTGCCAAAATGTCCAGCTAACCCACTACTATGAAATTCTCTGATAATGTTGTCCCTCATAGAGCCAGCCGGTATGCATAGTTGTTTTCCTTTAAATAGATACCCATCTTGCATAAAATATTCACCCCTAAAGTGATCCAAGTTACCAGATATTGGTGCCTTCAATTGTTCCACAATCTCCCAAAAATCATCATCAGACTCATACAAATTTTTCATGGCATCAGAACCAAGCACCTCAGCTTCCATTGTGGTCAAAAGTGCAACACACCTACTTAACGCATCTGCAACCTAATTTTGTTTTCCAGACTTATGCTTTAACACAAAGTTGTAACCCTGCAAGAAAGAGACCCACTTGGCATGCCTACTATTCAACTTTTTCTGTGTGTTCAAGTACCTCAGTGCAATATGATCTGTCAGCAAGACAAACTCCTGGGGAACTAGATAATGTCTCCAATGCCTCAATGCTTGGACAATTGCATAAAATTCCAAATCATAAGTAGAATAATTCTTTCTCACTGCATTTAGCTTTTCACTAAAGAAAGCTATAGGTTTGCTAGATTGGCTAAGTACAGCACCTATTCCTAGATGGGAGGCATCACATTCTACTTCAAATACTTTATCAAAATTTGGCAATGCAAGTATAGGTGCTTCTGTTACCTTTTTCTTCAAGTACTTAAAGCTCTCCTCAGCATCCTTGGTCCATACAAACTCCCTCCCTTTGGTGCAATCTATTATAGGAGCTACAATACTACTGAAATTGCGAATGAACTTTCGATAGAAAGTGGCCAAGCCATGAAAACTTTTTACCGCTGTGATGCTGCTTGGACTAGGCCATTCTAGGATTGCCCTGACCTTTTCTGGATCCATTCTAACACCATCCTTAGAAATGACAAAGCCTAAAAAAACCAAACTGTCCTGCATGAACCTACACTTTTTCAAATTGGCATAGAGCTTCTCCTTCCTTAACACACCAAAGATGATCCTCAAGTGTTGTAGATGCTCTTCTCTGCTGTTACTAAATACCAAAATATCATCAAAATAAACTACCACAAACTTACCAATGTAAGGGCGTAGTATAGTGTTCATCAATCTCATAAATGTGCTAGGTGCATTTGATAACCCGAATGGCATAACCATCCACTCATATAATCCATCTCCAGTCTTAAAGGCTGTCTTCCACTCATCCCCTTCTCGAATCCGGATTTGGTGGTAGCCACTTCGTAGGTCGATCTTGCTGAAATATTTAGCCCCTGCAAGGACATCCATCATGTCCTCCATACGAGGTATAGGAAACCGATACTTGATGGTAATCTTATTAATTGCTCTGCTATCAGTGCACATCCTCCATGTTCCATCTTTTTTTGGGGTTAACAATGCAGGTATAGCACATGGGCTCATGCTCTCTCTCACCGCACCTTTACTTAGGAGTTCTGTTACTTGCATATTCATCTCTGCATGTTGTGTTGGATTCATCCTATAAGCTGCTTGGTTGGGTAGAGTTGCTCCTGGAATCAAATCAATATGATGCTGAATATCTCTCTTTGGCGGTAGACCATCAGGCAATTCATTAGGTAAAACATCAACAAATTCTTTCAACAGCTCGGCTACTTCTGGGGGAACTAAAATGTCTTCCTCTTCACCTTTTTTCACTACTAATGCATAGCAACACCCTGTCACCTTCATTTCTTTAACAAGATCTCTTTCAGACAACATGGTCTCACCTTTTCCTTCATCCTTGAGAGGCAATAAAATCACCTTAGCGCCATCTTTCCAAATGGTGTATGTGTTTTTCTCTCCATCATGCATAACTTTTCTTTCATACTGCCATGGCCTTCCCAATAACACATGACAGGCATCCATTGGGACAACATCACACCATATCTCATCCTGATAGATCTTCCCTATGCTAAACTTAATTAGGCATCTTTTATCAACAGTGACTTCATTTCCCTTTTTAAACCATGCAATGCGATACGGATGAGGATGTTTTTTACAGTGTAAATTCAATTTGTCTACCATTTCTTTAGAAACCATATTTTCACAACTACCTCCATCAACAATGACTTGACATACCTTGCCACCTGAAGTGCATCTGGTTCTGAAGATATTGGTTCGAAGCCATGAACCATCAGAGCTTCTGGCTTGTGTTTTCTCCTTCTCTGGAATCACCATTGCTCTTCTCATCATGAGACTTTCTCCCACATCTGGTTGAACCTCCAGTTCTATCCCTTCCACTTCATGCTGCATTTGAATCATGTTCACCCTAGGTCGTCCTCCTTGATTTCTTTCTTGCATGTTATAATTAGAGCATTCAAATGCCCTATGACCTTCTTCTCCACATCTGAAACAAGTGAAAGGCCTTCTCTGGTTTTCCCATCCTCTACCACTACCATAACCTCTACCTCTTTGAAATCCCCTTCCTCGTTCTTGATTCAGAGGATCTTGCCGAGTGTCTACTTGTTTTTCCACACCATGGGATGACTCTCCCCTGCCATAATTTGAACCTCCTCGAAATGGGGTTGATGTACCCCTTCTTCCTCCTCTATTCCTCTAATGATACTGTCTATTTTGTTTTTCTTCAGCCTTTAGAGCCAATTGGTAAGCCTCTTCCATATTGTTGAGTCGATGCATGCTCAATTCATCTTGAATAGAAAATTTCAGGCCATTCACATATCTGGTAGCCATTTGTGCATTAGTTTCTTGATGCTCTATATGTATAGACAGTGTATAAAACTCATTTGTATAATCTTGCACAGAAGAGAGGTTCTGCTTTAAATTTTGAAACCTACAAAAAAGGGTTTGCGCATAATCTATGGGCAAAAAATTTTCTCTCAACTTCTTCTCCATTTTATTCCATGTCCCGATCTTATCCTTACCTTTCCTTGTTCGTTCCTTTTGAAGATGATCCCACCAAATCATTGCATGACCCTTTAATTTGGTGCATGCAAATTTTACCTTCTTCTCCTCTGTCATGGATTTCCATTCAAAAAATTTTCTCATGCCATTCAACCAGTCTATCAACTCCTCTGGTTTAAGACTACCTGCATAATCTGAAACATCTACCTTGATCCCTTCATTTTTCCCTTCTAAGGCCCTGAGCATCCTCTCTTCAAAACTCATGCCTTCTAATTCTTCTTCTTCATTTTCTGTATCTTGATGTGCACCTCCTTGACCTATCTCTTCATCAGATTCGTCTCCTCCTCTACCCAGTCTTTGGGTTTCCATCCGTGTTGTAAGTTCTGCTATTTGCCTTTGCAGATTTTGCATTTCTCTATGCATCTGGGCAAGACCGCCTCTTCCTCTTCCTCTCCCAGCCATCTTCCTGCTCTGATACCAAATGATGCAGCACACAACATACACTCAACAGAATTGTGCCATTAAACATGAGAGACAAAAATTTGGAAGCTGAAACATAACAAAATTTCTATTCCTCAACTCTGCTGCTACAATGAGAGAAAACTCTCTTATATCTAAGAAAACAAAAAAAAAACAAAAAAATTACCTTTTTTGGCAGATTTTGACAATTGTCAGATTTTGCCATTTTAGGTAATTTTACAATCATATCTTGAGAATCCAGTTTTTTCCCAAAAAGCTCATAAAGCTAAGGTAGGACGAAAAACCAACTAACATCCTAAATTCGAAACATGAGTTTCGAGTTATTAAAAAAAGCAACTTTTAAAAAACTAGAAAAAAACACTAATTTGCCATTTTGAGGGCCAAGATGAAAGTTTGAAGCCCCGAAAAAGTGCCAAGACGAGGTCCAACCCACTAGGGCAGGTTGGGAAACCACTGGCCACTTCATAACGCATCCACCTGTAAAATTTCGTAGAAAACCCACATCCGAGTCAAAAGTTATGACCTCCGGAAGTCCCTGCATCACATAGAAAATACGAGTGATAAGGAGCAGCTCATCGATATGCTCCACTATATAAGACACACCAAAGCACGTGATGGTTGAGATATGCTACCACAACTTCCAAAGACATGATTAAGGGTGAATAGATCAAGACCCAACCCCACCTCCGCAGAGGATTTTTTTAAAAGGATGTGCAACCACTCAAGGGAAGACACAATCTCGCCTTCCATAGAAGGTCTTTGCAAATGCAAGCCCACTTGAATCTGTAGATGCCTTATGGTGAAAAGGAAGCATGCACAAAGTATACAACCCCACATGCACTACATATATGCCTTATAGTGAAAAAGAGGTATATGCAAAACAAAACAAATTACACAACCCCATCTACATCCGCAGATGCCTTACGGTGAAAAGGAAGCATGCACAGACACACTTTATCAATAATATCTAAAATAATTAACCCAATATATGCCCCACCTTAAATTGGTTGATCCCACTTCCCAGTATCAAACACATTTAAGGTAAAGTAAAAAAATGAAAGGGAACAAGAGCTTTCACAAAGCCCATGTCCCGAAGTGACATGTGCTTACGATCATCGAATGTTCCTACTAAACAAATCAATATCATCTACTAACATTATCAATAATATATAATATTTGGTTAGTAAATCTATTATAATATAACAACCAAATCATCTCATAAAACTTATACTAAAATAATGTATCACTTAATAAACCAAGGCTGCACTTATGGGTTTGGACCCGAGTATATCCACAAGATTATACTTCATGTATCTCATAACCAAGTGTAGATAAAAGGTGAGATACAAAACATTCCAAAGTGCCTAGAAGTAGATTTAGAGTATTACAAAGGTTTGTTACAAGAAATTTCACAATACGATACATGGTCAAAACATGAGGGGATTCTACTAGTCAAGCGTCAATAACATATTAACCCCATCTTCATATATGGCTGGGTCTATTTTTAGTTTCTTTCTGTAGGGACACACGGTCCTTATCAATATTTATTTGTTTTTATCATCTAATGACTAGTAGAACCACAGAAGAATGAAATCATGAAAAATGAGAGAGGAGGCAAAAGCGACTTAGGTTCACAGTGTGGGAATATGCCCTCAAGACATTCTCCACAATGTTATACCCCCAAGGCACCACACACAACAATTACAATAATAGAGGGGAGAATAGAACAATAGAGGTCGTCTCCTTGTATCCTTGACTTTACAAGAGTATCAAGGGTCATCTAAGGAGACCTAAATAACATTTAACACAACATAGGGAAACACAACACAAAACAACAACATATATAACATATAAATATATCTATAAAGTACCAAGTCTCCAATGTCTCCAATGTTGAATGAACAGTGTATAACACGTTCATTGTACGATTGTTGTATACTCTTTTGATGGGCTTTAAGATGTTCAAGAGCATTAATATGTTGTTCATCTAGCATCTCAAGTTGTTGTAATCTCTTTTCTCTTTCCACGTCATCATCAATAACATCTCTCAAGGACTCTCAATGAAGGAATTTTGAGTTCCAAGGGCATTACCGCATCAACCCCATAAACAAGGTTATACAGGATAGTTTCAATAGCCATACAAATGCTTGTTCTATAAGTCCATAATGCATAGGATAATTGAATATGCCAGTCTTTCTAATGTTTGTTAACAATTTTTTGTAAAATTTGTCTGATAACCTTATTTGAAGCTTCTGCTTGGCCATTCGATTGAGGATAATAAGGCATAGAGAAGCACTGTTGGATATGATACTTTTCAAGAAATTTCTTCACATCCTTGTTCTTGAATGGTGTGCCATTGTCAGAGACCAAGGAGGAAGGAATGCCAAATCGAGAGATTATGTTATCTTGCATAAAACTACAAATTACTTCAGTAGTCATGAATCATAAGGGAACAACTTCAACCCACTTCATGAAGTAATCAATAGCAGTAATTATAAAGGTATGTCCTTGAGAAGAAGGTGGATAAATTTTACCAATTAGATCTAAGCCCCAAATAGAAAATACCCAAGGTGACACTTGGGCATGAAGTTCTTGGGTAGGTGCTCAGATTAAATGTTGATGTTGTTGACAGTGCAAACACTTCTTGACATAAGCGAAAGAATCTTGTTTCATACATTGCCATTAATACCCCATACGTAATAATTTTTGTACCAATGATTTTCCTCCAAAATGTCCTCCACAAGTGCCAGAGTGAGCTTCTTCTAAAGCTATCAGAATCTCAGAATTATTAAGACATTAGAGAAGAACACCATTATAGCTTCATCTGTATAAGACATTAGATAGAATGATAGCATGCTGCAAGTTTATGTAGGTGAACTAGAGCATTTTTAGATGTTGAATTAGGGCTGGTTCCATTATGCAAATAGTTGAATATATGGGAGAACCATTCATTAGAGATTATATCACAACAGAGATCAATACTTACAACTACAGTATCTTCTACAGCTGGTGTTTTAAGATTATGAATAATAAAAGTAAATTCGTCAGGAGAATTGTCAAGGGATATAAGGAAAGCTATGCTTGCCATTGTATTTGCATGTTGATTGTCTTTCCTTGGAATAGTATCAATTGAAAAGGATGTAAATTTCTTTAATAGGGACAAAGTGAAGTCACAATATTGAAATAATTTGTCTTGTTTAGCTTGATATGACCCATTTATTTGTCTTACAATTAGTTATGAATCACCATATATAGTGAGGTTTTTAATGTTTAGAGCCAAAGTGGCATGAAGTCTTGCAATTAGAGCTTCGTATTCAACACTGTTGTTTGTACATGAGAAGTTTAGGTGGTAAGACATAGGAATTGACTTACCTATAGGGGATACTAGTATAACACCAACACCGAAGCTAATTCAACATCTTGATCCATCAAAATACAATTCCCATTTATCATTCTTATCAATAGCTAAAATTTGATCATCAAGAAATGTCTCCTAATTTTGTATAGCCAAGGGGGAGGGTGCTTCAGCTAAATGATTGATTAACACTTGTCCTTTAATTTCTTTTTGAGATATAAATTTGAGATCAAATTCAGTTAATAGCATAACCCATTGAGCAAGGTGATCGGAAAGATCCGTGTTAGCAAATAAATGTTTCAAAGTATCAAATTTTACCATTACATGTAGCTCAGCATTTAGGAGATAATGCCTAATCTTTTTGAGTTGTAGAGACAAGAGCTAAGCATTATTTCTCGATGATAGTATATTGCACTTCATAATCGAACAATGTTCATATGATGTAGTATACAACACATTCCTTGCCTTCAGTATCATGTTGTGCTAATAAAGTTGCGAGAGCATTATTAGATGTTGAGGTAAAAGGATAAAAGGTTTATCAGAAACAACATGTTGTAAAATAGGAGGTTTCACAAGATAACTTTTTAAGTCCTCAAAAGCCTTTTGACATTTTGAATTCCATTGAAATTTTGAATCCTTCTTCAGTAGCTGTGTAAAAGGGTGAGTCCTATCTGTGATTTGTGAGACAAATCGACAAATGGCCTATATCTTCCCTTGTAAATTACAAAGTTGAGATATTTTTTTGGTGTTGGCATGTTAACAATTGCATCAATATTTTTCATATCTATTTCTACCACAATTCAAAACTATAAATCCCAATAGTTTCCCACTGTCTATGCCAAATACACACTTGCAGGGATTTAATCACATGTTGTATTTCTTTATTAACTCAAAGATATGTCAGAGAGTCATAGTATGATATTTGTGATTTATAGACTTCACCAAGATGTCATTGATATAGTCCTCTAAAATACCATGCATGTAATCATAAAATATAAGAGTCATAGCATGTTGGTAAGTTGCTCTAGCATTCTTAAGTCCAAATGGCATGACTACCCAACAAAATGTTTCCCATGGTGTTATAAAAGTTGTTGTATATTGATCGTGAGGGTTTATAAATATTTGATTATATCTTGAAAATCATCCATGAAGGAAAGTAGTTCATGGCCAGCTATTGAATCAACAATCATATCAATGTTCGAAAGAGGAAAATCATCTTTCATAGATGTCAAATTCAAATCTCCAAAATTGGTACACATTCAAATACGACCATCAAGTTGAGTAATAGCCACTATATTCGAAATCCAAGGTGAATAGTAAATAGGGCAGATGAAGCCATCTTGTAAAAGCTTTTCTATCTCAATCTTAACAAGTAACACAATCTTAGGATTTATCTTACGAATCTTTTGTTTGAATGGCTCAGCATCTGGTTTCAATACAATATTATGTGTTACAATCTGAGGATCAATACCAAGCATATCCAAATAATTCCAAGCAAACAATTTAGAAAATTCATGTAATAACTTGGTTATATCATCTTTTTCTTCTTCACTTATATAATCACCTATAGGGATAATTTTTTTGGTATTATCCTTCTCCATGAAAACATCAATAGTCTTTCCATTATGTAGAGTACTGTGGTCTAGGAGATCAGGTGATTGTGGTAACTCTTCATATTCTTTTTCAGATTTCAAAGTAGTATTTATCATGCTAATGGACTTTCCAAAATATGCAGCATTGTTCAAACAATAAAGCAATCCATGTATATGATGGTAATAGGGAATATTGTCGTAAGCACCCAAGAATTCAATTATCAATTCATCTATTGAAAACACATCTAAGGGAATCTCTCCTGGAGGATAATTAGTGTCAATCATCTCAGGAAAGACCAAATTAACTGTAGATATTGTATTCACATTAAGAGTAGGACATCTACGGGCTTTAGATTCCCTGAAAGGGTTATATCCAATGCCTCTTGAGTAATGTTGCGAAGCGGATTCTATAGGTACATGAATCCCTTGTTGATTAATACCGCAACCATTACCTACATAGTCACAATTCTTATAAAGGATCTAAAATCCTTGACCATAGAGAGAAGCCATTTCTTTGGAAGAAGGTGGGGCTTCATAAGTCTCATAATCTATAGTGTAAGTGAAAGTATTATCTATATTTTTTAGCAAAGAGAATTTAGTATTTGAACATTTAGATGAGATTGATGCAACACTTGATGTTTCATGAGTGGAGTTTTTAATTTTATATTCACATGTAGAGGGGGATGTAAAATCTAACAAACCCTAATTGTCACTAAGAAATGCATTCGATTGTTTGGACTCTTGCACACCATTATCTATGGAAAGAGGAGATGACAAGTCAACTTTTAGATTGTTTAAGATCTTATGATGAACAACTTGCTTTTGTGATTCAATTTGTAAACAGTTATTTGGTTCAGGATCAACATG
Organism: Cunninghamia lanceolata; assembly: GCA_027924645.1. Taxonomy (NCBI): domain Eukaryota; kingdom Viridiplantae; phylum Streptophyta; class Pinopsida; order Cupressales; family Cupressaceae; genus Cunninghamia; species Cunninghamia lanceolata. The sequence goes on along the minus strand of BSBN01000165.1, from coordinate 881,335 downwards.
AATAGTATGAAGTTTATCTTTATGAACAAATTTGATTGAATGATTAAGGGTAGAAGGAACTACCCCCAATGCATGAATCCAAGGTCTACCAAGAATCATGTTGTAACATAAATATCCAGGCATGACATGAATTAGGGTAGATAAAGTCATAGGCCCAACTTGTACATGTAAAGTTATAGTGCCTACGGATTGTTTCCCAACATTATCAAAGCCATGGATACTTATCCTATCCAACTTAATCAGAGACATACCAACTTTAATCTTATGTAATAAATTAATGCCACAAACATTTAGAGTCAACCCAATAACAATTATAACTTGTTTAATCAGTTTCTTGTTTATTGTAATGAATATAATGAAAGGATCATACTAATTTTGAGCTTCAAGAGATGGCAACTCATGGCTTTGAAACAAAATGTCTATTTTTGTCACATGAATGCAATCTAAAAGTGCTACTACATCATTAGGTTTAACAATAGGTGGTACAATCACCTTTTGTAAAGCTTCTTGGAGCATTCCATGGTATGTTGGTGAAGTTTGTATAAGTTCCCAAAGAGATATTTTAGCAGGAGTAGAACGAAGCTGCTCAACAAGATCATAATCTTGACCAACTTTTTTGTGTTAAATGAGGTACTTGAGGAAGAATAGATTGACAAGTTGGTAAAGATATTGGAATGCTCGATTGTTGTTTTCTTTGTTTATTATTCCTAGTATTGTATATATGAGAAACCATAGTATGACCAGGTTGTTGTGAGTTTTGATGTGTTATTTGTTTAGCATAGTTATAAATGTAATCAGGAGGTTGAGAAGAAGGTGGGAGATCTCTAATAGTGAGCATTGGTTTAGAAGATTGTTGAACCACATCTGAACATAAAGTGACCACTATTTTTAGTTTCACAGGTTCTTCTTGAGTTTTAGGAACCTAGATTGCATTTACTAATCTTTGAAACAATGACAGTTTAGGAGTCGTAGTAGAATGTTCAATCAAGATAAAATCCTCGAGGGCTTCATCTAACATATTAAAGCCATCACAACTAAACGGCTTATCATACACGTGAAAGTCTTGCAAAAAGTAATTCGACATTATAACATGCTCAAATTAAACCAAGACTTAAATGTAAAATGATATAGCATAAACTTTGTGAAAATATAATAGAATAACACTATGCAACACACAAAGTTGTAATTTCAAACTCTTTTAATGAAAGGACAAAGGAAATCACTCAAGTTTCAATATATGTACTTTTACAAAAGAGGGTTTGCAATCTAAATATATTTAGGACAAAAAACTAACTTAGATATGATGTTTTAAAAGGATACTAATTCTTTAGAGCCTGGGTTCACCAAAATGTTTAGGGGGAAAAATGGGGAAGCAAGCTGGAAGATTTCAAGTCCCACACTTTCTCACACTAAAGCATTAGGGAAGAGAGAGAGAAGTTTAGGAATAAACTACTAATTTCAAAGGTTCCTTTTTCTTGCTAATTATGTTTGTGTGACTGTTTTGATTAGGTTTTTACAAGCTAGTATCTCTCACTAAGTATAAAACCCTAAATTACCAATCAAATTGTAATAACTTAATTTTTGACATAGATACAAATAAAAAGATTATACAAATGCAGAGGAAATAGTACAAAGATAGTGTACCTAGAAATAGAGGAACTGATGGACTAGGGCACCAATGCTAGTGCCTCAGAATTTTTTAAATGTCAGGATTTTTTGCAATAGATGTCTTGCAATCTCTAAAGGCTTCCAGATCTCGAAGAAATCACCCAGTTGGACTAGGGTGTTGGTGCCAATGTCCCGAAAGTCTCGTAATCTCAAAATTTGAAACTTTGTGATGACTATGTCTGCAATATCCATCTTCCTATCACTTCTTTCTGCTGGATCTCGACAAATTCAACTTGTACATGCAAAAGGAGGAGAAAGGTGGTTGTGGCTATATAGGAGCTAGCCTCAATCAAGCCCCATTTTTAGTATTCCTACCTCAATAATAGCCAATAACAAAGATCTGCAAATGTGTGTCAAATGTGTGTGTTCATCTAACAAATGTGCATGCATAAACATAAAACCCTAGATGACTCAAGCATCAAGGAAAAATCAACAATTTACTTAAATCAATGAACAAACACAACTTCACCTTAAGGAGATGAAAGCAATGAAGACTTGCATGAAAAAGAAGGAGAGGTAGTCATATCCACGGAGGATTCCATCTTGATGTTGGAGGCTTCAACCCTTCTCTGTAATGTCCCCATTTTTGGATTCTCTTGCAGTTTAGTCAGAGCTAAATTTCTAGGTTGATGACAGCATAATTAGAGGAGTATTTTGATGTCACCAGGGTGTTCGGGTGATCTAGTGGAGCTGGTTGATACTTTCCGAAGAGATTTTGGACCACTTGTCCGTACTTACTATTTATAGTAAGTTCTTGCATGTCGACAACATTTCTGGGTTTTTCTGGGTTTGTTCTCTGTGGTCCTCAAAGAACACTACTATTTTTAGTAAGTGTCAGTTTGGCATTGTTTTGGTGACTCGGCAGTCAACTTTAGCTCTTCCTAGCATTGCATTGAGCTTAGTGTCATCAGATGGTTTGTGGGTCTAGTTGGTACCCTCGGTATGAGCTAAGTTGTTTCTGGCTGATACTTACTATTTTTAGCAAGTTCAGGTTTGGTGTCAGATTAGGATTTTGAGAGTGGGTTTAGATTCATCGTGTCAAGACCTTTCCAACAAGCTATAGATCATTGGTTTCTGACATCATCTTGGCCTCCATTTTAAAGTCTGTAAATTACACATTATTATTTAATATTGGACCTTGGTGCCTAGGCACTACAACTTAATGTTGTTTTAAAAGAGGGGACTTTAAGGGTGATGTTGAAAAAAGAATTAAAGAGAATTATAATAATTTAAAATGTATTTTCCCTCTCATGTTTTATCCCATATACAAGAGGATTTTAGAGACTCCCAGTTGAAAAAGTATAAAAGGAGGAAAAGGCTCTTCATTTGATATGTTTGGTTTATTATTTTCTTCTCTTTTGAGATTTTCCCTACGAGGGTTTGGAGCTTGGCTCTAGGGTTTGAAGAATTGAACCAAAGTCTCTTGGAGATGAAAACCACCCCAAGTAGGAGCATTCTACAGGTGTGTAATACCACCTAAAGGTGCTTGAGGGCATATACATACAGTATTTGCATTGGTGCTTCAATGGAGTTGACGGATTGTGGAGTTGATGCATTTATAGATATATCTTTCACAGTTTATTGAGGATTTGTATATGTAGATTTGGGAAGCTTGTTTAATGACTGATTTAGAATGATTTCATTGGGGTTTGGAGCTAATATAAGTTGCACTTGCTGGCCGTACATACCCAGCCCAGCCATATTTGCTTGTGGGGGCAGATTTGTGCGTTTTCCTTTCATATCTTTCATCACAACTTGGTCACTCAGCTATAGAGATGATAGTAGATCAGAGACAACAAGATTTCTTAGAGTTTTGAAGGTGTTTGCTGCTATCACAACTTCCTAGCTAGGTTGTACATGTGCATAGATGGACATGGGGCTCTTATGGTGTCATTTCTTTACATTGGCAGCTGTTCTATTTCTTATTTTGGGTGTTTAGGCCCCTTTGTTCATTGTAATCTTTGGCGTATCAAATACTTTTAGTATACTTGGAGTTTGGAGTGATTTCATCCATACCCAGTTGTTGGTTCGGCTACAGCATAAACTTCAAAGTGCAATATAAATATGGGTATGTGATAGTAATTAATATTTGGCCATTCTACTATCTAGGTCTTTGTTATTTTCCTCATATTTGCTGTATATTTTCTGGGTTTCTATTCTATGCAATATATTATATGCTCCAGCGACACATCTGCAGGAAAATTGAAAACCCCTTATGTATTCTTCTCTCTAGTTCTAAAAGATCACACTAAAATTTAAATAAAACACAAAAGATCTTTAAAAATTTACAAATAGGTACGGCACATTACAGTGGTATCAGAGCTAAAGATCTTGCCATTCTCTGAGGTCAAACATAGACATGCAAAAGATGAAATGAGAGATGTAGCCTACACATCAATATTATCCCAGATGAAACAGATCACAGCGAGACATGTTGGCAAGAGACACTATATGGATTCATGGTTGTTGTCATTGATGGCAACAAAGGTCATCCCACATATCCGCAAGTCATAATGTGTCTCTACCGGAAGTCAGAATAAAGAATGTTGTGGTCCGGTGAAGAAGAACAGAGCATGTGGCAAGGTCCGACAGATTGGTCCGGACCTCTCAAAGGAAGTGTCTTGGTGCAGTGCGGATTTGGGGAAGTCAAGAGGACTACCTTGAGTGGTATATTCCAAGGATTTAGCCTCCGGTGATGGACAAGGAAAAAGATATGAATGGTTGAGTACCGGATTCCTGAGAGACAGTGAAAACAGAGGAAGAACTGACTGGCAGAGTATCAGACTGCTTTCCGGATGTGTTACTGTTGATGACAGAGGTTGTGAAGGCATGAATCATGTTTGGCCGACATGATTAATGATATCTACAAGCATATGCTTGATCCGCATTACTTGGTGAGGAAGGATTCAGCCGACAGAATGAGAGTTTATAAGAAACTAGACTGTTCCGGATGCCGACTAGAAAGGTGATGAAATTACTTGTGCGGATATATATAGAGGATGGATTTAGTTGTGAAGTGTGTTGTGGATGTGGAGAGATATGCGAATAAGTCCAGAGAAAGAGCAGAGGTAGCAAAAAGGATCCGGTATGTGAAAGATAGCAGAATAAAGAACAGAGGAAAGATGAAGTGCAGCAGATCAGTGTACTGAGCCTAACCGGAACTGAACTCCAGCATATGCAGATGCTTCCAATCAGTTCAAGATTGTGATTCTCATCACTTTGTAGACAGTGTGTCTTCTTGTAGGCAGTGGGCCTCTTTGTGAGCAGTGTGCTCGGGCAGTGAGCCCTTATTGGCAAGTGCCATTTTTGTAATTTCCTATTCTTCTAACAGAGAATAATTTTGGGTTAATCACCCCGTGGTTTTCTCCCTTAACAGGGTTTCCATGTCAAAAATACTGTGTCATGTGTTTCTTATTTCATGGTTAATGTTTTGTGTTTGATTTTATGCTGCATCAATTAAAAGGAAAGTTCATTAAGGGAAATAATTAGGATAACTGATTCACCCCCCCCTCTCAGTTATCAACAATTGGTATCAGAGCTAAGTTCCTCCTAATAGAGCCTAACAGCTTGAGGAAGATCTGGGATTTCAAATGGATGCATATGGTTTAAGGGAGCAACTCAAGACTGCTCTTGAGGATCTTGAACAGTCAAATTCTGAAGTCAGTGAATTAAAGGAAAGACTCAAACAGGCTGATGAATTCATGAGAGAATTAAAAGACAAATTAAGTCTCTCTATGAAAAAGAGAAAGGAGCTGCTTCAACAGTTGGCAAGGCAAAGTGAAGAAAGCAATACAAATGAAGAATTGACTGAGCAAACCAAGTTATGTGAAAAGTTATCAAAAGAAGTCATTATGTTAAGACATGAAATGGAATCAGGAACTATAAAGTTTACTCAAGAGATTGAAGAAAAAAGAAAGGTTGAAGACAATCTAAGACAATCTCTTAAAGAAAAATCAGAAGAATGCCACCAGATGGACAGGATTATCAGACATCTTGAATCTGGTCTTGAAGATGCCAAAGATAATGAAGGAAAACTTGAGGATCAAATTGCCTCTCTCAAAAGAGATCTTCAAACAGCAAATGAATATAAAGAGAAATTCAAGATAAGTTCTGCTCAACTTGAAGTTCTTCTTGGAAGTCAAAAGAGGACAGATGACAAGTATGGTTTGGGATATGAGAAAGGAGAAAGCTCCGGATCCGGTCAGAAGAATCTTGGATCAGAAAATCCAAGGAGCAGGCCTAGAAGACCTCCGGTAAGACAGCCAAATGCTCAAAGATATCCATCCTTCAATGGATACTACCACAGCTGCAACCACTTTGGTCACAAAGCTAATCAGTGCAGAATGAGAATGAATCAGATTAATTCATCCTTCTCCGGACAGTGCTTCAACTGCAAAAGGTATGGACACAAATCCCATGAATGCAGAATTATGCAAGTAAACAAATCATTCAAAGGTAGATGCTTCACATGCAATAGAGTAGGTCATATGGCTAATCAATGCAGATCAAGAGGATATCAGTCAAATATGCAAAGAAATGTTATTTGCCAAATCTGCAATAGGTCCGGTCATAATGCTAAAGTCTGCAGAAACAAGAATCAGGACAAAAGAGGTCCGGTGTATAATCAGAATCAAGACAAGGGTAAACAAAAGATGAATGCGGATGAGGTTAGGAATCAGATGAGCAAGATTTGGGTGAAGAAAAGTTCAGAGAATGTAGAGGTTGGATCCGCACCAGACTCTGGTGCTGATATTTCTTCCGAAAATTAAAGGGTGAGCTCAGGCTCAGGGGGAGACTCAAAGAAAATCTTGTTCCCCCAGCCAAACAAGTGGTGTCGGATGTGGCACAAGATGCGGATCAAAGGGTTTGTAGATATGAGTCTTGAGATACTTCAGTCAAGTTTTCAGAGGTCCGCATGGAGTTATGAAGAAGCTGTGATTGATCAAATAAGACCTGTTCAGGGAGATGCTCCGGTATGATAAAGGATTACAAAAAGGTCCAGAAAGATCCGGAAATGCACTATCTTGTTCTGCGGATTGGACAGAGTGTTTGGGATGTTCTTGCAATATGTTATCTCGATTCATTCATGATTGAAAGATCCGGATGATATCCACAGATCAGGACTAATCCGGGATACTCCAAGCTATCCAGACAAGGCAAACCGGAATGATGTAGGTGAAGCATTTATTGCAGACAGATATTAGGGTTCGCGGAGCAATTTAAGGGATTTCTCAAAGGTCATTTACTCATTCTGCACTCGAGAAGAAGCGAAAAGTGGAGCTCTGCAACAAGGTTCATCAAGCACCAAGGATCTCCTGCCGAAGCTATTGCATAAAGAAATCAATCCAACCACTCCGTGCAAACCGAAGGCGCATAAGGTATTCTCCGTTTTTCATTACCTCACTGCAAATCTTTGAAGAATGGCTACTCCAAACATAGTTAAGATCTCTGATAGACCTCGCCCCTCATTCAAGAAACATCCCTACAAATCATTGGAGGTAGACCCACTAGGAGCCTTCTCTAGTGTTCCTCACGGAGTTTTACACACCGAAGACATTAGGGTTTACATACATGCAAACATTGAGGAATTTGGGGAATTCAAATTAAGAGACCTCTATCACAAGCAGCTGATAGACAATGCTTTCGAGCTTAAACCAGAGTATAAGGATATCCAGAAGAAACAATTTGAGCAATTTATTCATTTCCCCTGTTTTGAAGAAGATGAATGGGTCCGGTATGTACTGAGCAGGATGCATGACAACTTTCTATGGCTAGATAGACCCTGCAAGATTACAAAAGAGGCAATTAGAGCAGTAACTGGTCTATACTCTTCCGGAGGGGTACCTATCCTCAAATCTGTCAAGAACAACATTGTAACTGAGGCCACCGGATCAAAATTTGATAAGAGGGCAATGACCATTGAAGATATTTCGGATCCGGATATCAAATATGCATCAATGATAATAGGATACAAGATCTGTCACTCCAGCAGGGAGAATTCTGTATCCGGAACTGCAATTTACACTGCTTATGAAATGCTAAGAAAGAATGCAGAATATGATCTCTGTGAACTACTGCTAAGCCAATTAATGGAAAACATACAGAAAATCAAGAAGGATAAGAAGAATTCCTTTAAGTATGGTACTCTTATTGTATGTCTATTCTTCTACTTCATGAATGAGCTACCCGGAACAAGTGGATGGGTATGGCAGAATGACAAACCTGTTGCAGTCCAGATAAGAGACTATTTGCATGGACTTGGGGATGCAAAAGCGAGAAATACAGCTCTATGGGGATACTTCAAAAACTTTCAGAGCATGATGCAAGCAAGAGAGAGAATTCCCCAGTCTCTCATTGAGAAATACAAGGACTCAGTGTGCTTTATGGTTGACACTGATCAGTGCCTAATGGAGGCAGTGGAGCCAAGGACTGTCTGGATCATGCCCATGGGGTATGAAGTTGATGAACAGATAGTGGAGCTGCATGTTCAACACATGCTAAGTCAGCCCAAAGATCCTAAGGCAGAAAGGTTTGGAACCTTTGAGGAGCTGAGTGTAAAAATACATGTAGAACTCAGGGAACCTGAGATTAAAAGAAAAGTAAGAAAAGAAGTAGAGCACATTGCTCAAGGCCTAGGCATCTCAAAAGAGGCACTTGATGCCAGCCGGGAAAAGAGGAGGAAGGCTGAGGAAGAAGAGAAAAGTAAAGAAAGTGCTCCGGTTGAAGCTCCCACCCGGACCAGATCATCAAAGAGACCTGCACCTCCCACAACCAAAAGTTCAAAACCAGAAGTTCAGGCATCCGGTAAGAGATCCAAGACAAAAGCCACAAGGGCTTATGGAAGCCAAAAGGATGAAGAGGAAACAGAATCAGATGAGGGAGTAAGAGAAGTAAAGAAACAGAAGAAGAAAGGATCCGGTAAGCCCTCCACAGGCCAAGACAAGAATGAAATGGCAGAGGTATCTGTTGAGAAGCCCACTCTGTCTCTAGAGAGCATAATCAAGTCGGTCACGGTGGATGGAAACCTTCAACTAATGACTGAATCATATGATGACTTCAGTGAGGCCGACCAAAAGACTCTGCAGGAGGCCACAGTAAAATATCTTAACATATACAATAAGGCTTTCATTGAGATCATATCTCTCATTCCTAAAAGCCTAGAGAAGGAAATGGAAGTAAGAAAGAATAATGCTCATGCTAAAGATCTTGAGATCCAGGAGCAGATAGCTATTCAGCTATATCCTCAAATTGATCCCAAGACAATGAACATTATCTTCAAGGACTGCAAAGATGAGTTCAGAAGCAAAGCCAGGATGAATCAACTCATGCTTGGTGAGACTGACAAAGTGGCCCAAGAAACAGAAGAGATCCTCTGGAAGGCCTTCAAAAGGTTCAATCTTCCTGTTGTAGAGGATTTAGGTACAGAAACAACTGAGGACTTGGGACCCTCTGCTCCAGAAGAAGTGGCCCATGAACAAGCTAGCATCTCTCCTCTGGTTTCCCCTACAGTCTCCGGATCCAAAGAAGAAGAGCAATTACAGGAGAAGGAAGCAGTGGTGAAAGACAAAGAGGTTGACAGTTCTAAGACTGCAGAAGAAAAGAAACATCTGTCTCCGGCAAGAGACACTGCACAAACTGTTCAACAATTTTTGAGTAAAGAAACTTTAGAGATTGATGAACTGGAGCTTCTAAAAGGCCCATTTGATTTTGACTCTCTCTCTCCGGTACAAACAATGAAGATAGCTTCATTTGCAAATGCCAAGGCAAATGAAAAGCTCCTGAAGTCTCATATGGAAGACTGTGAGTTGATAGAGGCTGCTTCCGGAGTACTTGTAAAAATCATGCCATCAATCCAGATAGATCCGACAGCCTCCTCTTCCGGTAATCTAAAAACCTTAGTCAGCAGTGTTGATACACATTTTGATTCTCTAGAAAAATCAGCTGAAGAAAAGGTCCGGAAGGAATTTTTGGATAAAAGATTTTCAGAAATATTAGAATTAATCTCTAAGGATAGGAAGATTGTAAGCATTGGAATAAAGACCTTAGAGAATGCTCTTAAGGATGGCGGTGACATCTATAAATTTTGTATATCCTGGTCAAAGGCAACAGCAGCATTTGACAAGAAAATAAAAGAGGAACAGGATAAGCTACAAAGCTTATCTCAAAGTTTTGATCCTCTCTCTTCCTCTATAATAAATCAAGAATGTCAAACTATTGCAGTCTTGAATGAAATAAAGAAACTTGAGAAGGAAAGAAAGAACATCACTAACCGGATGGGAGAACTTAGAAGGATTATAATCCCTAAGTTGGAAACTATGCATGAGGCCATCAGTGATGCTCAGACCACCGCCCAAACAAAAGATCCGACAGATCTCAAGCGGGCAGAAGCTTTTGCATTTTTGTTAAGTGGTCACATTTCAATTTTGGATAGAATGAAGCAAAGTTGGGCTACAGAAATGATCCAATTGCAGACATCCTTTGCAGACATTCTTCAGTACATGTGAGTATGTAAATATGCGGCTATATATAGAAAATTTTTGAAAATTTTGGTGTGCGGACCCTACCCTTTGCCATTGATGTCAAAGGGGGAGTGAGGAGTAGTGAAAAATGAGGGATCCAACTAAGGGGGAGTTTCAGAAATTGTATATAAGGACAGAGCATCAGCAAAGGGGGAGCATAGTGAAAACACTTAGTCATTTTTCACTAAGTGTTGCCATCAATGCCAAAGGGGGAGATTGTTGGCAAGAGACACTATATGGATTCATGGTTGTTGTCATTGATGGCAACAAAGGTCATCCCACATATCCGCAAGTCATAATGTGTCTCTACCGGAAGTCAGAATAAAGAATGTTGTGGTCCGGTGAAGAAGAACAGAGCATGTGGCAAGGTCCGACAGATTGGTTCGGACCTCTCAAAGGAAGTGTCTTGGTGCAGTGCGGATTTGGGGAAGTCAAGAGGACTACCTTGAGTGGTATATTCCAAGGATTTAGCCTCCGGTGATGGACAAGGAAAAAGATATGAATGGTTGAGTACCGGATTCCTGAGAGACAGTGAAAACAGAGGAAGAACTGACTGGCAGAGTATCAGACTGCTTTCTGGATGTGTTACTGTTGATGACAGAGGTTGTGAAGGCATGAATCATGTTTGGCCGACATGATTAATGATATCTACAAGCATATGCTTGATCCGCATTGCTTGGTGAGGAAGGATTCAGCCGACAGAATGAGAGTTTATAAGAAACTAGACTGTTCCGGATGCCGACTAGAAAGGTGATGAAATTACTTGTGCGGATATATATAGAGGATGGATTTAGTTGTGAAGTGTGTTGTGGATGTGGAGAGATATGCGAATAAGTCCAGAGAAAGAGCAGAGGTAGCAAAAAGGATCCGGTATGTGAAAGATAGCAGAATAAAGAACAGAGGAAAGATGAAGTGCAGCAGATCAGTGTACTGAGCCTAACTGGAACTGAACTCCAGCATATGCAGATGCTTCCAATCAGTTCAAGACTGTGATTCTCATCACTTTGTAGACAGTGTGTCTTCTTGTAGGCAGTGGGCCTCTTTGTGAGCAGTGTGCTCGGGCAGTGAGCCCTTATTGGCAAGTGCCATTTTTGTAATTTCCTATTCTTCTAATAGAGAATAATTTTGGGTTAATCACCCCGTGGTTTTCTCCCTTAACAAGGTTTCCACGTCAAAAATACTGTGTCATGTGTTTCTTATTTCATGGTTAATGTTTTGTGTTTGATTTTATGCTGCATCAATTAAAAGGAAAGTTCATTAAGGGAAATAATTAGGATAACTGATTCACCCCCCCCTCTCAGTTATCAACAAGACATTCAGGTTCCTCATATTTTTCCCTTTGTAGGTTCATATACAGTAAGGGTAGAGGAAATGGATGATGAAGATTGGCAAGGGCTCAGTATCCAAGAGATGTTGAAAAATTGGGGTAGGAGAGAGAAAGAGGCACTGAGAGTGTGTCGACAACATTCTATTCAATTGTTACAAAAAATAGACAGGTATTTTCTCAAGAATCTTGATGTCAATGAAATTTGCAAAGATAAGATTAAAGAAGATACTACCATGAATGAGGTGGTGCATGATGAAAGGGATAAAAACAATAGCTGTGGATCCTAGTTTGGATTCAACTAGTCATGATTCTAATGATTTCCTTGGTGATCCCTATGGGGTAGATGGCTGTATTGAGTCCACTCATGCATTTTCAGATGAAGGGCATGGAGAATGCAAATTTGGTTGTGACTTTATCTTATCCTGGTAATGTTAATTTAGGTGGCCTTGGTTTTGACTTTCAAACCAAGCCTATGGAGGGAGATACTTACATGGACACTAGTGTTGGTGAATTAGAGGTGGTTGTTGATAGGCCTTGTGAAGAGATGAGATCATTAGGTGATATCCTTTTGCCAGCTAGAGATGATGATTTCTTTTCTTATTCTAGTGTTGATGACACAAGTGGTTGTTGATTTGACTCTCAAACCTAGCCTATGATGGGGAATTCTTTATTCACAAAGGGCACTAGTCATGAGGAAAACAGTGATCACATTTTCACTGATCTAAGCAAGCAACACTTTAGCACATGGGATCCAGGTGTGATGGTCCCAACATTGGATGTGAGTCCTACTTGGAATGGATCTACTTTTGGTCATATTGCAGTTCCTGCTTCTTTTACACAGGAACTGCAATAGAGGGACGACATTGATGACATTGTTGATGTTGATATCAACCTTGAAAATAAATTAGATTTGGTGTTGCATGGTATTGATCATAAATAAAAAAATTTTTATGAAGTTCACAGGTCTCAAGGGTCCTATCTTTTGCTAGGACAACTAAAGGCAAGTGAAGACTTGATAGTTAGAAGAATTGAATCCGAGCCTTTGTATGATGAATACATAATCACAAAACAAGAGGCATGCATTGAGAAGCCTGCTGATTTGGGGAAGACTATCATAGAAATTAGTAATGCAAAGCCTACTCTTGAGATAACAGCCATTCCATGTGAGGGTGATAGATGTGTGGAGCTCCCTAACATTGACACTCAAGATTTGGGTGTTAAGAATGAATTATGTGATGCAGATTCAAGTCATAGCAAATCTCATTTTGCAAATAAGACCTTAGAATGGAGGAATGAGACAGAAAAATTATTTAATGGTAATGGGCTCCAAGATAACTCTTTGGATGAGCATGCATTTACACTGGAGGCATCAGTGTGCAATGATTATGTCCAATCAACAGCTTCTCTTATGTCATTGGAGCCATTCCATGAGGTACATAACAACAGTACCTTCGTTGATGAAGTGTACAGAGTTGATAGCACACATGATGCTGCTAATCATTTAGTGAGCGATGATGATTTAGCATCATACCATAGTGCAGATTACAAATTGGAAGATTTGTGTGGAGATGATTCATCGCAAGGGTATCATCATTTAGCTAGGCAATTGAAGGTTAATGATAATATGATTGCTACAGCTTTGGAACATTTTGATGCTACTAGACAGATGTTGGCAACCAATGGTTGGAGTACTCCTGAGATGGATAAACACAATGATAGAGGACTTTCCCTTGCTGAGTTTCAGGCACTTTGAGATGCAGTTGGGATAATCAAGAATAATTACCTACAACTATTATCAGATAGAGATCATCTTCTCAAGCTTGACGGTATTCAACATGATGCTCTAAGGGGAAAGGAAGAGGAGGTTGATGAGCTCACCTATGAGCTTGAGGTTACCACAGACTCTTTGAAGAACACCCAAACAACCCTTCAGGAGTCAAATCTACAGATAGATGATCTTACCATGGAGTTGAGCTTGGTGTAGTCTTCATCACCTATAGATACAATTTAGATATCTATACCAACATGTGGTGATGAGCATACATCCACGGATAGTGGTAATAAGTATGTGGAGGATGTGGCTACATCCATTTCATTTACTAATGCAGGTGACACAGATGGGATGATTGTTTTGGACGAGTGTAGCAGGGAACAATATGTTGCACCAAGGGTTCCTAAGGTTAGTCCCATTTCAGGTGATGCAGAGTAGATGATTGATGCCTCTTGTGGTGTAGTAGTGGGTTTTCTAGTGAGTTGTGTGATAGATCATCACATTGCTCCGTCTTTTTCATAGGAAATATGCAGGGGATCATTTAGTGGGGAGATCGACTCTTATGTTGATTTGTTTCCCTCTCTTGGAGGCAAATCAGAGTCTACATCCCATGCAGTTGATTTTGATCAACAACTTATTGAGTCACAAAGATGGAGAGATTAGCTGACCGTTACTAGAGAGAAGGTTGATTCAACCTTATCATGTTTAGATTGCACTCATAGGAATGTTGAGAACCTTCTTTGGACAGCAAAGTTGGAGGAGAGATGGTATGGGGTCTCAGCTGGTACTCACATTCATGATTTGCAAACTATCAAGAGTGCTTTGGAGGAGGTAAAATAAGAATATCTCCAATTGTTTCATGATAGCGAGTATGCTATTGGGTACGCAGAGAGGATTGCTAGAGTATCCACCCAATTAACTATTCAAGATTAGAGACATGAGCCATCTTCTGATTCATGTAATGATGGTGATGAGGAGTGTGTTCCCCATGACTATGTCGGTCAACTATTGACGCAGGCAGGTGCTTTTTATTTTGACTGCATAGTGAGGAGTGCTCATCATTTCTCTTTTGGTCCACACATAGATGACCTAATGATGTGCAAGTGTAAGTTGGATCAAAATTTATACCATCCATTGTGGGATGAAGGGTTGCCATCTACAGAAGATGGAACTAGAGTTTGTAGGTGGCTGACTCAGATACATTCAAAGGATCACTTGCAGGGTTAGAGATCAGAGTACCATCATGGTGATATGTATCAGATAGAGTTTGCAACTTCTTGGTCTCGAAGACTTCCATTGGAGACATGGCTTTAGAGGGGTTGCAGTATCAGTAAGCATGATGGCATGTTTAGTTTTTACAGTGGTGATGGAGGAGAGTTTTATCATTCCCTCGACTTGAGAGGAGTAGCTTCATTTCTTCCAGCACCTATGTTGGATAGTCAGTACAACTATAGGAGTTTTGTAGAGGATGGAAGGGGATGTTTTGGTTTAGACACTTCAAGATCTAATTACCTCTTCGTGATTGATGGATGTGAGGTTTTGATGTGTTGGGATCAAGGTGGTGACAGGTTTGGCATGACAGTTCAGTTGGATTCTGATGTGCTGCTTCACCACTCTCCGCATGGTGAAGGATTTATCATAGTAGCGCAGCGTCGGCATGGTGGTTCTATGCTAAGAATAACTTGGGACCCTGGGATCATTTTTGGTTTCAATTTAGTTCAGTCTGTGTCTTGGAGGTGGTATTGGCATTGCTTGAGGACAAGCAATCTTTGGGAAGGGCAGACTGTAATGTCCCCATTTTTGGATTCTCTTGCAGTTCAGTCAGAGCTGACTTTTTTGGTTGGTGACAACATCATCAGAGGAGTGTTTCGATGTCACCAGGGTGTTCGGATGATCCAGTGGAGCTGGTTGATACTTTTTGGAGAGATTTTGGACCACTTGTCCGTACTTACTATTTATAGTAAGTGCTTGTATGTTGACAATCTTTCTGGGTTTTTCTGGGTTTGTTCTCTGTGGTCCCCGTAGAACACTGCTATTTTTAGTAATTGTCAGTTTGGAGTTGTTTTGGTGACTTGGCAGTCATCTGTTGGCTCTTCCTTGCATTACATTGAGCTCAAAGTTATCAAATGGTTTGTGGGTCTAGTTGGTACCCTTGGTATGGGCTTAGTGGTTTATGGCTATTACTTACTATTTCTAGTAAGTTTAGGTTCGGTGTTGGATCAAGATTTCGAGACTGGGTTTGGATTCGTCTTATCAAGACCTTTCCAACAAGCTATAGATCATTAGTTTCTGACATCATCTTGGCCTCCATTTTAAAGTCCATAAATTAAATATTATTATTTAATATTGGACCGTGGTACCTAGGCATGACAACTTAATGTTGTTTTAAAAGAGGGGACTTTAAGGGTGATGTTGAAAAAAGAATTAAAGAGAATTATAATATTTTAAAATGTATTTTCCCTCTCATGTTTTATTCCATATGCAAGAGGATTTTAGAGACTCCTAGTTGAAAAAGTATAAAAGGAGGAAAAGTCTCTTCATTTGATATGCTTGATTTATTATTTTCTTCTCTCTTTTGAGATTTTCCCTACGAGGGTTTGGAGCTTGGCTCTTGAAGATGAAAACTTCCATGAGTAGCAGCATTCTACAGGTGTCTAATACCACCCAAAGGTGCTTGAGGACATATACATATAGTATTTGCATTGGTACTTCAATGGAGTTGACAGATTGTGGAGTTGATGCATTTCTTGATATATCTTTCACAGTTTATTGAGGATTTGTATATGCAGATTTGGGAAGCTTGTTTAATGACTGATTTAGACTGATTTCGTTGGGGTTTGGAGCTGATATAAGTTGCACTTGCTAGTCGTACATACCCAGTCCAGCTTTATTTGCTTGTGGGGGTAGATTTGTGCATTTTCCTTGCATATCTTTCATCACAACTTGGTCGCTCAGCTATAGAGATGATAACAGATAAGAGACAACGAGATTTCTTGGAGTTTTGAAGGTGTTTGCTGCTATCACAACTTCCCAGCTAGGCCATACATGTGCATAGATGGATGTGGGGCTCTTATGTGGAGTCATTTCTTTACATTGGCCGCTGTTCTATTTCTTATTTTGGGCATTTAGGCCCCTCTGTTCATTGTAATCTTTGGCATATCAAATACTTTTAGTATACTTGAAGTTTGGAGTGATTTCAGCCATACCTAGTTGCTGGTCTAGCTACAACATAAACTTTAAAGTGCAAATATAAATATGGGTATGTGATAGTAATTAATATTTGGCCATTCTACTATCTGGGTCTTTGTTATTTTCCTCATATTTGTTGTATATTTTCTGGGTTTCTATTCTATGCAATATATTATATGCTCCAGCAACACATATGCAGGAAAACTGAAAAACCCCTTCTACATTCTTCTCTTTAGTTCTGAAAGATCACACTAAAATTATAATAAAACACATAAAAGATCTTTAAAAATTTACAAACAGGTACGACACATTACATTCTCCCAATCATGTAAAAGGTGTACAAACCCTAGGAAGAGCAAGATAGTCTCAAGATCTTGATTCCTAATCTCCATCCATTGTCTCCATGATAGTGAAATCAAATAACTTCAAAGAGCTTCAACAAATCATTGATCTTCAATAGCAATTTTGGCAGAGTTTTGGCATAAAGTTTGCATCAAGATTGTGTGTAATAAAATGATTTTAAAATGTCTTCAAATATCTAACCTTAGGAATTTTAAATTTCTAAATAAGATGTCAACATCGCGTGAAAAAAAAAAATTTGAAAATGGAATCTCAGAATTTATGGCAAGACTGATATCCCACCAAAATTCAAAAACCCAGGAAATAGGGCAGGACAAGGGCGCTAGCGCCCAAGTCCAAGCCCTGATTTCTCGATCAGGTCTGCTTTAAGGGGGTCCTAGAATCCCAAATTCAAACTCACTTTTTCACTTTTAGTCTTCAGTCATCCCGAGACATGACATTCTAGTTAAACATAGGTCAATCAGGGTTTAGGAAGGTCTGAAATAAACTAGGTTGAAAGGACACCAAAAGAAAGAAGCTAAACTATGATAAATTGTATCATTCCATGTAGGAGGACAATTTCTAACATAACAGCAGATAAAATATTGTTGTACACTATAAAAATAAAATTCAAACCATTTTGTTACATAGTAATTTAGTTTACTCGAAGATGACTCTCTAGGTCAAATCAAGATTAAGTCAATGAATTTGTCATTGGTTGCCTCGCAACAATTAAAGTGATTAAGTCAGTCAAATTGTCGATTGGTCTTGGCTTTGTATCTCATACGAAAAGACCAATGAAAATTCAAAGCTCTTTAGTTTTTACTCATTTTCTATCACAAAATTACAACAATATACAAAATGCATATGTGAATGTAAATTGGCCATTCTTAAAATTTTTTCTTTGTATTTCAGTCATTTGTATTTTTAAAATACCAAGGGGTGATGAATATGTAGAGGTTTGATGTTCTGCAAGTTTATTTCCTTTCCTTTGTTTTATTGGCGCCATTAACAACAATAGACCCACAGATGATGATTGTTAGGAGCGGAGCAATGGAAAGTGATATTAGGTTCATTTGATTTGATGTAGGTAGGGTGACACTAAGTGTAGTATTAAGATAATTGAATGGAACAGTACTATAATGGAGAACAAAATTCCCAGTAGATAACCCAACACATGTGGTAGCACTATTACTCGGTTGTGTAGTTGTGGTGAGAATAATAGAAATGTATGTAGAAATAAGGAGTGTTGGTATGAGTGTCAACACTTGAGTCCCTATTTGATTAGAAGTCTGAGTGATGATTTCAGCGCAACTAAATGATAAAATGTTATTGTGCAGTATAAAAAGAAACTTTCAAATGTTGATGTGCACTATAAAAAGAAACTTTCAAACCGTTCTTTTGAATAGTAGTTTTGTTACTCGAAGATGGCTTTCTAGGTCAGAGCTAGTTTAAGTAAATGAATTTGTCCGCCTTGGGACAATTAAAGTGATTAAGTTAGTCAAATTGTCGATTGGTCTTGGCTTCTTATCTCATACGAAAAGACCAATGAAAATTCTACACTCTTTAGTTTTATTCGTTTTCTATCACAAAACTACAACAATCTACAAAATGCATATGTGAATGTAAATTGCCCATTCTTAAAAAAAATTCTCCGTATTTGCAAATACCAAGTGGTGATGAGTATGTACAGATTTGATGTTCTGCAAGTCTTTTTTTCTTTCCTTAGTTTTATTGGCGCCATTAGCAGCAGCGGACCCACAGACGATGATTGTTGGGAGCGGAGCAATGTGCGAGAAACTCAAGGGACCATCCGGGATTGGTGTCATTTTTGAAAAAATCCGGCAAAGAGTTCTTGATTCGTTAGTTGCAAATGCTCCTGGGATGGGCTTCAACGTTTCCTGATATGGAGATGAATTGGAGGGGAACAAAATTTACAGTCTCGTTCAGTGCAAGGGAGACATGAATCCCTCTGACTGCAGAGAATGCGTTTCATTTGCCAAGCAGGTTCTCCTCGATCAGTGTTCCTCCTATGAAGACCCAGTAGGTGAGTTAGTTCCAATGGCTTAGAAAGTATATGTGCATTTAAGGCCCAATATTTTTTAAGTTAAGTGTTGGTATATGTGCATTTAAGGTCCAATATTTTTAAAGTTTAGTATTAGTAATTGTGACTTCAAGGTTGTTAGTGTTACTATAAGTACTAATAATTGAATGAAATGTGCCCTTTAAATTTAAAAAGCAACTAATCAAGTGATGCCACATCAGCCTACCAACAAAACATGACTTAATGCACACCTATTGGTCCACCCTTTTTTTGGGCGAACTATTTGACACCTCAACAAAAAGCATGATGATGTGGCATCATATTTGATGATGTGGCCCTAAAACCTTACTTATAAGCAAGGGCATTGCCAAATAAACTACTGTAAAAAATTTGGAGTGATTCGAAATTGCCACGTATGATTTTGAGAGGTGTGAATTACAGTTTCTATTCAACTTTAACAAGCAGTGGCACTCAAAAGTACTGGAAGCCGCAGAGTAGTCCAAGTACAGATCCCTAACGCCACGCTTGCAAAGTCCTTATCTTACCTCGTTAGTAAAGCCATGAGTTCGGGAATCGGTTTCAGTGCTAATTTAGAGATCGTGGAATCTCCTACTTCGACGATATATTCTCTGGCACAATGCTGGCGCAACCTGAAATTCCAAGACTGTAGACACTGCCTTGCAAGTCTTAATGATACCATCTTTTCTAAGCGGCCTGACGAAGTCTCTGGAGCTCGAGTGTTTAACTTGAATTGCTTCCTACGCTCTAAAATTTACGGTTTCTTTCATCTTGCAGCTCTTTCTTCCTCACAGGTGATTCAGTCAGAGTCCAGAGTTCTTCAACATGTGTGCAATAGAGATCAACATGTGTCTCAAAGCGATGTGAAACTAGTTCTGGATTCATTGGTTAGAAACATCGCTAAAAAAGGGTATACTACTTTTTCACATAGAGATAGAATTTATGGCTTGTCTCAATGCCGGGGAGACATGAGCGCCGCTGAATTTAGCGAGTGTGTTTTGCTTGCTGGACAAAACCTGCTCCAAACTTGTCCGGGATCTTCCGCAGTGAATAGGTTAAGTGGGTGTTCTGTGAGGTATGAGAATTACAGTTTTTATACAATGCCCATAGAAAACTACTCGTGAGTGTAAGAAAAGCACTACAAGTGAGTGTGAGAACATAAAAAGTCTTGACGGATGGATTTTCGATTCAACCCTTTTTAGGATTCTCCCTAAACTTGTGGATAGAGCAATCGCTAACAAAGGTTTCAGCAAAAGCGTAGATAATGTGCCGAGCCTGTCTCAAACAATTTACTCCCTTGCAGAGTGTGGGAGAGATGTTGATATGAAAGCGTGCAAACAGTGTCTGGAGGATGCATCCAATTTGTGCAGCCAACGTGCTCTTGGGGGACAGGTCGTCTCTGGTCGTTGCCATCTGCGCTATTTGACTGTCAACTGTTTTCACGGGGAAGATTCTTCCAGTTCTGGAGGTAAGATGGGCTTTTATATTTATCCTAACTCCTGCACTAGAATTTATCTATGTCTAACCAACTGAATTGTTTTTCCCGTAGGTACGCTTCTAATAATCCTGCTCACCAGCATATCTGGAATAGGTAGAATGTTGGTTGTGTTTACAGTGGTCCTTCGTAAGTGGAGGATATCAAACTGGTTAAACAGGAATGTTGATCCACAACGGAAAAGGTTAGTATCTTGGATAATATCTGTTTGTATTTAGTATTCAGATTAATTCAATTTCCTTACGTTAATATGAAATAGCAGATTATGGACAAAATATGATGTAACAATTATATGTTAAACATATATATTATTTACAATTTAATACATTGCGTGTAACTATAATAATGTACGAAAAGTTTTTTGGAAACAACTGTGTATTTAGCTTTTCATTAATATTTCATATGATTCTTTGATATCTTGATAATGCTAATACAAAACTGAACGGACAATTTCTTTCAAAACTTTTTATGATAATTTATGACTTTCATAATGTGGTAATAACTAATAGTAAATAGATGAACCAATGCCGTCTTGAGCCTTTTGATTTTTGGGCTGTTTCTTGTTCCTTGTATTAAAATTGGAGAGCTTGAATATAAATTTTTTATACAATTTATGGATTCAAAGACCTTTTAAATAGGAAAGACGTACGAATAGACATGTCTCCATATAACAACTACGTTTTTATGTTAACAAATGTTTACAGAGTGTGATTAAATAGAGTTTATATTTTAACAGGTTGCTTGTTAATTATACTTAGAATTTTTGTTTCGGTTGCTGACGTTCTGCTGTTGTATTGAAAACATAGAACTAATTGTGCTTGATTAAAAAATATTTCCAGTGAGAAATCGAATAGTGTAATCTTACACTAATAGACATATTTCAAACAATTGATTGATCAAATGATTAGGGATAACAATGTAACAATCGTAATCTTTATAATTCATAGAACTACTGCTTGTAAATTTTGTATGATAAACTGAAAATGTTTGGTTGAACAAATGATTTTATATTGATTTCATATCAGAATATTGAACTGGTACTGGCTGAATTTATTTATTAGTAAAAATATCATCTATAGGTATATATCTATACCTCTATCCATATATATTTATTGATTTACTGGTGTGGCACTAACTAGTGTTCATTGCATTTAAAGCTCAAAACCAATTAAATCCTTATAACATAGGTGGCTATTCAACATCTACTTACACTTGTCTAAACAATAGTAGCATCATTACAATAAAGCATTTAGGATGAAAATTCCATTAACATACAATTTCATAACATCACTATAAAATGGCAACTATATCCGTTCAAAAGATTTAATAGCCATTTCTCTTTAAAAAAATCAACTGAATATTTCAAATCATGAACGAAATGAGAATTCCTTTGATTTGATTTCGTTCATGATTTGAAATATTCAGTTGATTATTGTGAAAGAGAATGAGTCCTAATATCTGGGCATGTTTATTATGAAGATGGACATGTCTCAGATGCAGCCTATGGAGCTATCCCCCAGTTCAGACTGAGTTACAAATTCAAAACTTTACAAAAGTGCATAGGAAATTTGAATCAAGAAACCAAACTTGGGCAGGGGGCTTTCGATTCAGTTTACAAGGTAATATTTACTGATAGTGATAGCTCTATATTCATGCATACAGTTTTGCTACCACAGCGTCATGATAGACATATATCTTAATACAGGGAGTTTTACCCAACGGCAAGGAAATTACTGTAAAGAGGCTTTTATTCTTCAATAAAGAGCATGGTGTGAAAGAGTTTTTGAGCGAAGTGAACATCATTAACCAAATTCGCCACAAGAATCTGGGCAAATTGCTGGGATGCAGCTTCAAGGATCAAGAAAGGCTGTTGGCTTATGAATACCTCCCCAATAAAAGCCTCGACAACCATCTATTTGGTTTCTACTCTATCTCCAGCTAAATTCAAATTTTACTCTGAAGCTAATTACACTATAATACTCTTCTGTATATTTTTATTGAATAATTTTTTTTCTTGAAGCATATCCAATCTCGAAAAAGGAACTCAACTGGAAGAAAAGGTTTGAAATAATACTAGGAATAGCAGCAGGTTTAGCATATCTTCACCACGAATCTAAAATTTGTATCATACACAGAGATATAAATGCAAGCAATATCTTGTTAGATGAAAATTTCAAACCTAAGATTGCAGACTTTGGATTAGCTAGGCATTTCACTCAAGGTCAAACTCATCTAAGTACAGGAATTGCAGGAACTATGTAAGTATTTTGAAAGCAAAAATCCCATGACTTATTTTCTCACAGTGTGTCCTATCTTATTCTTTATCCTTTTCAAACCTTGTACTAATTTAATTTCCAGTCAATCGATTCAATTTTTAACAAATTTCCCCATTTTGCAGAGGCTACATGGCTCCTGAATATATCGTGCTTGGTCAGTTGACTTAGAAAGAAGATATTTTTAGTTTTGGAGTGCTTGTTCTAGAAATTATGAGCAGCAGATGTTAAGAATTAAGATTATCTAAAAAATTGTAGAATGATTCTAGAGCCTTCCACAAGCTAGAACATTCTTGGAGCTGTTCTAGAAAAGAATATTGTAAGATATGTTCTAGAAAAGAACATTCCAGGTTTAAGAGTTTTCTAGAAAGCTAGAAGCTTCCAGGCTTCAAAGGTTCTATAACTATATATATGTGATTGGAGAGAGCTGTTAAAGAGAGAGCCTCTGGATGGCTACTGGATACAGCATTCAGATTGCTAGTAGATATAGCATCTGGATAGCTGCTGTACACGGCAATTCTAATGTAATGAATGTTAGATGAATATAATTTGCTGGGTTATTCAACTATGTTTTGCCATGCCTCTTTTCTGTTTGTTGCTGTTATGTTTTGCCTTGTCTTTTGGTGTTTATTGGGCCTGTTCTCACATGGTATCAGAGCGGGTTATGGGTTCGAATCCCCTTGGGTAACACTGAGGGGATTGTTGGAAAAGAAAAGATTCAGTTAGAGGATCAGCCCAAGTTCAGCTAGAGTTTCAACCAGGTTCAGCTAGAATGTTTTCCTGGTTTAGCTAGAATGTTTTCCAGGTTCAACTAGAGGACCATCAAGAGGTTCAACTAGAATATTTTTCGGTTCAGCTAGAGGTTTAGTTAGAAGTGTATTGCTGGAGTGATTTGTTTGCAGGGCTGATATATTGCTAGAGTGATTTTTGTTTGCAGGGCTATTGTTGAAAATGCAAGTTGGAACAAGTTAGAGGTATTATCGGTTGTGATGATGAAGATGATTTTTCAGCTAGATAGAGTGTTGAAGGCTCAAAGATTCAATATCATATGAGCAAGCTAGAGGGACGAAAGAATAGAAGCAAGCCATGAAAGAGGATTATGATCGAAGAATGCTTGGTATGCAAGAGGTGAACATTAAGGGGGGATAGTAATATAATGTTCCCCTCTCATTTGTATTTTTTTTGTATTATTCTATCCAATCTTAAGGGGGGATGTTAAGAATTAAGATTGTCTAGAAAATTGTAGAATGATTCTAGAGCCTTCCACAAGCTAGAACATTCCTGGAGCTATTCTAGAAAAGAATATTGTAAGATATGTTCTAGAAAAGAACATTCCAGGTTTAAGAGTTTTCTAGAAAGCTAGAAGCTTCCAGGCTTCAAAGGTTCTAGAACTATATATATGTGATTGGAGAGAGCTGTTAAAGAGAGAGCCTCTGGATGGCTGCTGGATACAGCATTCAGATTGCTAGTAGATATAGCATCTGGATAGCTGCTGTACACGGCAATTCTAATGTAATGAATGTTAGATGAATATAATTTGCCGGGTTATTCAACTATGTTTTGCCATGCCTCTTTTCTGTTTGTTGCTGTTATGTTTTGCCTTGTCTTTTGGTGTTTATTGGGCCTGTTCTCACAGCAGAAAGAATAACCACTTCAAATCTACACAAGATATCCAATCCCTTTCCTAAGAAGTATTGTTCTTATTCCTGTTTGCTTTTCAAATTGTAAAGGTCAACGGCAGTGTTGTAATGTTTTTTCTTTAGGTTTCAGATATGGAAGCATTTCATGTCCAATACTGTTTCCAAAGCATTAGATCCAGTTTTACTAGAAAGCTGCGAGGAAGAAAGTGAGAAACAATTATATAGTGCAGTTCACATTGGGCTTCTTTGCACGCAGGCTTCTCCACCACTGCGTCCTTCAATGGCCCAGTTTGTATAGATGCTCATCACCCACAACCCTAATCTTCCAGCACCCACTCAGCCTCCGTTTATGGATATAAATGATGGGTCACATGAAACTGCTGCTTTCAACAGTCTTTCGTTCAATAGTTTTAGCTATAGCAGTTTTGAACCAAGATAACAGGCCAACAGTAAACATTTCGGTTGTTGAAAATGGGGTCGCCCTTAATAAATAAACCCTGTTTGAATAAATGAACTGTACTCTCTAGTAAATATATATACAACACATGGCTGTTATAATTTTGTGTGTTGAAGATTCACCCTTACATAAATAAATCGTGTTTGAATAAATGATCTGTACTCTCTAGTCAATATCCATGGCTGTTAATATCCATACAATACATGGCTGTTATAATTTCATGTGTTGATGATCGGGTCCCCCTTAGATAAATAAACCATGTTTGGATAAATGACTTGTACTCTCTAGTCAATATCCATACAACACACGATGTTATAATTTCGTGTGTTGATTATCGGGTCATCCTTACATAAATAAACCGTGTTTGAATAAATGCCCATTACTCTCTAGTCAATACAACACACAATTGTTATAATTTCGTGTGTTAAAGATCGGGTCGCCCTTACATAAATAAATTGTGTTTGAATAAATGCCCTGTTCACTCTAGTCAATATCCATACAACACATAGCTGTTATAATATTCCCCGCTTAAAGTCCTTGATATGTACATCATTCTAATTTGTAATTGTAAACAATAAATTATCTTACATTTATAAATGAATTTAATTAACTTTAAATTGAGCATAATGTGATAATTAAATGGGATGAAATGAGTTATTTAGTTTTAAGAATAATAATGTGGAGATAATGTTGATGATGTATAGAATTGATTTGTTGTTAAAAAATATATGCTATTTGTTTGATAAATGTCTTGAAATCTAAATGGGCACATAAAAATCTTGAAGGTTGATTGAGTGTCATGAGTTTGATCTTGACTATTGTAAATTCAATCCTTGATGGTAAAGCATAGAGATATAAAACTTGTTCTCTAACAGTAGGAGTGTGTTCCACTTTTTGGTTTAAATGGAATAGGCAATTCAACATTTTCAACCAAATTTTTACTTTACATCATTTATAGAAAACAAACATTTAAGAATTGAAGATATGTAAACTAATGGTTTTGAGATTTGACCTATTATATATATATTATTATTTAATATATATGCTAGTAGCATGGCTGCTTAAGACATTAATTAAATTAATATATAATTATATAGATAACATTATTTAATATAATACCATTTTTATTTTAAGCCCCAATAATAATATAAATATTATTATATAATATATAATTATATTATATTATATTATATATTAATAATCATATTATTAATATAATATTAATTATTATAAACCCTAACTATTCTAAATCATAATTATTATAAACCCTAATTATTTTATCCTCTTATTATTATAAACCTTAACCCTAATTATTTTAAACTATAAGCCTAATGCTCATTTTAAACCCTATTCTTAATTATTTTAAACCCTAACCCCAATGATCATTTTAAAACCTAACCCTACTTATTTTATACTCTAACTCTAATTATAATTTTATGACCCTAACTCCAATGGTAAATTTAAACCCTAACCCTAATGATCATTTTACACTCTAACCCTACTTATTTTTAACCCTAACACTAATTATCATTTTAATATAACCCTAATTGTAATGACTTATTTTAAACCCTAACCCTAATGATTATTTTATAGCCTAATCCTACTTATTTTAAACCCTAACCCTAATTATCATGTTATAACCTGACCTCTAATGATCATTTTAAACCCTAACCCTACTTATTTTAAACCTTACCCCTAATATTTTGAACCCTTATTATTTTAAACCCTATTCATAATTATTTTAAATCATAATCATTTTAAAGCCTAATTATTTTAAAGTTTCAATACATATTTAATTCCTAAAATTGATGACATGATTGTGTGATAGAAATAAAAAAACACTATCATACCCATTAGCACCATTACAACAAAATTTAAAAAAAAAATTCAAATTGAATTTAGCCATGGATACAATGTGTAAATACTCTCTTAACATTTGTCAAAAAAAAATTCATATATATTTAATGCCATAACAAAATAGTTTCTAAAAACTTTCATATAGTGAGCCATTTATGCACCGGCAACAAATCTTCATTATCAGTTTCATAAAGATTAGGCTAAACTTTGATAGTCACATTAAACTTCACAGCATACAAGGTAAGTATTGTTGGGAAATGAGGTGTCTCAACCTTGCATATTTCCCATAGCATTATTTTGTATTTAATATTTTTTTACAACTATTACATTTTGTTGGTGCTTTGAAAATTGGTTTATTAGGTGTCAAAAGATTCCCACATAGTGGTATGTTATGGAAGACCTATTTTTAGGCAAATTATGATAGTTTTTATGACATGTGTAAGTGTCAAAAATAATAGAGAATACTTTGGATATGAGAACTTATTTTTAGATTGGAATCTTGGCTGAGAAGTTCAGCACATGGTTTGTAAACTGCTGATGGTTTTCTTGTATAGACAGAAGTCTATAAATTGAAGGCTTGAGGAGTAGTTTGTGTGTGTGAGTTTGCAGGTATTGTTATGCTATCAGAATGTTGCCAGAATTCTTCTAGAATTGTTTACTGGTGATACTCATGTAATAAAATTGCTCTACAAGTCTATTTAATCTTGTTGTTGGATTTGGAATACATTAAGCAGGCTTTTGGAGTGTGGGATTTTTTCACCCGAAAGGGTTTTCCCCACATATATCCAGTGTTTTGTGTTCATTGTTTATTTTCTGTTATAAATGAGTTATATAATTTGTTAGATCTATTTTTAAAGTTTTGCCTATTATCTCTCTTCAAGATTGGCACAGGAAGTTGTTTCCACTACTTTAATTTCCTTACAAGTGGTATCAAAGCCTAATCACCTTTGGTTTCAGTTGTGGGTTGTTCGGATTTTTGTGCTAATTAAGGTTTGAGTGGGACATTGTGTAGAGGATACTTTGTGATCTTATTGTAGATATTTTTTAGATGGCAAGCACATCTAGGAGGATTGAGGTAGATAAGTTTTCTAGCACACAATTTGAAATGTGGAAGTTGAAGATGGAAGATCTGTTGATTGATCGGGATCTATGTGATATAGTGGATGAAAGTGTCTAGAGGCCTATGGATCTAGCTTTGGCTAAAAAAATGATGTAATGGATAGAAAAGCTAAAGGTCTCATAAGACTATGCCTTGCAGACTTGATTATAATAAATGCCCATGAAGAATCCACTTCGAAGAAGCTTTAGAAGTTGGGTGAGATATACCAAGCCAAATCTCTATTAAATAAGATCTTCTTGAGGAAGAAGTTGTATTCCTTGAGAATGGAAGAAGGTGGATGAATTTCTAAGCATTTGGAAACATTCAATATGTTGGTGACTCATTTGACCTCGATTGGGGTTAAGATGGATGAAGAAGAAAGGTACCAAACTTTGTTGTGTTCACTGCTAGACCTATGGGACAACCTAGTCATGGCCATTGGGAGCACTTTACTCACCTTGAAGATAGAGGATGTTGTTGGTTCTCTACTCTCCAAAGAGATGAGAAGGAAGTTCTCTCTGAATGCCAAAGAGGCTTTGAGTGTTCAAGGAATACTAAAAGACTGAAGCAAAGATGAGAAGGAGCGGGGCCGTTCCAAGTCCAAGAATAAGGGGAGATCAAAATCTCCTGGTAAGTCTAAGCTAATATGCTGGAACTATGGCAAATCTAGACACTTCCAAAAGGACTATAAAGAAGAAGAAGAAGAAGAAGAAGAAGAAGCAAGATTCTGATTCTGAGTCTGAAAAGGAAGATGGAGACACTTTTATTGCAACCTTGGCCACTCGTGCAAGTGATAATGCATGGTTGATAGACTTAGGTGCATCTTTCCACATGATTCCTAAAAGAAACTGGTTTAGTAAGTATGAAAACTATGATGGTGGTAAGGTGTATTTGGGTGATAATTCTTTCCTTGATATTGTTAGTCATGGTAGTATTCATGTGAAATTTTTCTGATGGTAGAGTTTGATGATTTGATGGTGTCTTGTTTATCCTAGGACTAGCAAGAAATTTATCATCTTTTAGCAAGGTAATAGATGCGGGTGTGCATGTATAGTTTTTTGAAATAGGTGTGAAAATGGTGAGAGGTGCTATGGTGATAGCAAGAGGATGAATATTGGGTACATTGTACCAACTCGATACATGCATGGTTAAGTGCAATAGCACTTCCGATATAATTAAGTTAGAAACTACTTTGTTGAAAAAAGAGATGGTTTTCTCTTCTGTAGATGGTTGTGGCTTTTGGGTACCCAATGGTGCTCTATCTAATGAATCAAATTTGCCTGTAGAGAAGACCATGTTATGTAATGCCCCCTTTCTATTCACAGTGTTAGTCAAACATTGGGTTCTCATAGACTGGCAATTTGGTTAGGGAACCATTGTGGTTTAACCTTGGATGTGTAATTCAGAGGTGTAGATGTGGCTTGGATTCAGTTGGAGCTAGTTGGCAATGTCTAGTAATGACTTGGCTCATTTAGCAGCCATACTTGCTATTTATAGTAAGCTCAAGATTCGTGCCATTTTGGGATTTCTAGAGTGGGATTGGATTTGTCTCATTGAGACCTTTCTGGTGAGCTATAGATCATTGGATTCTAATATCATCTTGATAGTTATTTTAAAGTCTATAAGTTAAATTGATTTATTTAATTTAGACTTTAGAAATATCAAAGTAAACTGACTTAATGAAGTGAATGTTTAAAGATCACTTAAGGAGTACTTGGGTGCCCATCTTAAAGGGGAATAAAGTGAATTAAAATATTATTTCCCCGCCCCCCCTAAAAAAAAAACTAACGCCCCTGTTGGAGAGCAAATAAAACATGGAAAAGTGACTTCATTTGATATGCTTGAGTTTATGATATTGCTTGATATTTTTCTCTACTAGGGTTTGTGTGAGGGTTTTAAGGATTGAATCCATAGGCTGATTGGAAATGTTAACTCCCTTCGATAACAACATTCTACAGATGTGCAATACCATCCAAAGGTGCTATTGAGGCAGATGCATCCAGTATTTGTAGTTGTGCTTCAATGGACTTAATATTGTCGAGGGTTTGATGATTTCATTGATATATCAGTTGCAGATTTGTTATGAATAGTTGAAGAACATCTCTAGGGCAGATTTTGGTGTATTTGTTGAAGGATTGGAGGCTGATACAAATTTCCTTTGCTAGTTGTACCGTACATAGCCCAACTGTACCACATTTGAGTGTATTTTTGGAGGGTTTGGGTGCAGATATCTACTCCATTCTTGGTTGTCTAGCCTCATATGCAGCAAACAGTCCATTACAATGAGGTTTCAAAGAGATTTGAGCATTGTGGTTGCTGATCACTCTTAGCTTGGTCGTATAGCCTACTTGGAGGGATGTGGGACTTCTGGGTCTCATTTCTACTTGTTTGCAACTTCATATCTCTTCCATTTGGGGAATCTAGGTCTTCTTATACTGTTGATATCATTTGTATGCATAACACTTTATGTTCCTTAGAGATTTAGAGTGATTTCTACTATACCCATTGCTGCTCCAGCTATAGCAGTTGTACAAATTTGCATATTTCCATATGGGTGTATAATAGTAATTAATATTTGGTGATTCTATGATCTGGGTCTATCATACTTTCTTCATATCTATTGTATTTTTTCTGGGTTTGAAATATATGCTCTATATTGTGTTGTTCCGATAAACACATTGCAAGAAAACATAAACCCCTTCTACATCTTCTCTCTAGTCTAAAAGAACACAAATAAAAATAAAAATTAACACTATTAAGATCTTTAGAAAAAACCAACATGTATGGCACATTACAGAGGTATCAGAGCCAAGTTCTTCCTGCCATCTTGTGAGGTCAGATCCAGACATGCAGATGAAAAACTAAGAAATGCAGCCTGGTACAAGTAGATATTATCTCAAATAAAATAGGTCATGAACAGACTTATAGGTTCCTCAAATAGATCCTTCTGATACAAATATAGAGGTGGTAGCCGCAGAGGAACAACCAATAGTGATTTATAACAAAGAAGATCTTGACGTACCACAGGCATATCCCTTTTCAAGAGAGATTGGAGTATAGGTTGAGGAAATAGGTGACAGAGAGATTCCAGAACCTAGTATGTGAGATATTCTAAACTCATTGGATAGGGGACAATGAGAGATAGAAAGGACATTGCGGGAATCATAGGCAGAATTAACTCATGACCTTGCCCAGTTGATACCTCGAGATGATAGGAACCACAGGGACAATAATAATGGAAGAAACAAGAACAATTTTGGGGATAGGAATAAGATGAACAATGGAGGTGATAGGCACATGGGTGACAGGCACATGGGTGATAGGCACAACGGGGACAGGAACAATGGAAACATAAAAAATGGTGACAGGCATAGGGATAGAGATGATGAGGGAGAAGCATCGGTCACTAATAGGATGGCTTCTCAGTTGACAACAAGTGATAGGCCTGGCATACCCATATTTACACCTAGGAACAATGTTCCTGAACAGAAGGCCACACAACTTGAGTTTTAGGATGAGATTCTGACAGATTGACGGGTATCTAATGAGGAGTTTAGAGCTGAGATGACATTTGGAGAGTACTCAGATCTTAAGATAAGGCACAGACCTCATAGGGGAAATAGACAAAATCAGGAACTCCAAAAGGAAGTTAGAAAAATGACACTACCGTACTTTGATGGCTCAAGCAAAACCACTACTAGAGCGTGGGTCCAAAAGTTGGACAGTTATCTACAGATCAACCCTATGCTCGAGACTGATGTAATTACTTATGCAACTTTACATTTGGAGGGTAGTGCACATAAATGGTGGAGCAATGGTAAGGTTTGTTGAAATGCACTAGACAATTGAGAGGGGGGGAGTGAATCAATTGTCCCTAAAACTTTGAACACTTATAAACATTAACACATTAAACACTTATTTACTATTATTTAGATTTAACCATAAAAGCATGAAATAAGAAGCTCAACACAATAACATAGTCAACACATGAAACACTAGATTTTTATGTCGAAAACCCTATAAGGGAAAAACCACGGTGGGTGTTAGCCCACAAAGATATATATGTTATAGCAATACCGAAAAACAAAGGCTCACTACTGAGGGTTTTGTAAACTAATTGATAGCATCTACTCCATGCTTGGATTCAGTTCCATTGAAGCTCATCAAATCACCTCTTCTCTTCTCTTCTTACACCTTCACACTTGTCTTTTCATTTTTCATAGCAGGATACTTTTTCGTAACTACATTACATGTTTTTGTACAATTCATCAACCTTGGAATGTACATCAAGGTTGGCATTACATTCATCAAATGTTGGAGCAATCTCCAAGGTCGGCATTACAAACATACATAGAAATAGGTATGGACCTAAACAAGATTAGCTAAAGGATAGATGTATATGCGGATCACGTTACACCTTAGCTGGGACTCAAAAGCAATCTTCTAGGCTACAACATGCTTCCACAATCTTCAATGCATCTCCACAAGTAGTGAAAACAACCAGGTCAGCTAAGACTAGTTTTATCATTCAGTCTTATAAGAACAGTCTTCATCCACAATCCAAATTTCTCTTTGTAGACCAATCCAAATGTAGGACTGTGATTAGGAGACATTCACAAGCACATTTTAATCATGAGGAACAACTGTACAATCTCTAACCACTCTGTTAAGAAGATTCTTCAAACTGGAGCACATAAACAACACTTCCAGCTACTGTCATAAGGAAAAGATTGCTTGCAGATGAACAAATCATGAACCATTGGAGTTGAAGGCACTTAACATCATTACTAACTTGATTCTAGAATTGTAGACTATGAAACTTCAATGCAGAGGAATGCAGAGTAGAATACAATCTCTCTGTCACTAGTGAATACCCAAAAAAAATAGTTTTTACTCTAGTGAACATAACTCACTCAAATCTTTATACCGGAGGCTCAAACTTGGAACATAGAATCTTCAGACATGCCTCTAAATAACTTCCAATTTATAGACAAAATATTCATTTTACAGGAAATGCGGAGCAAACTATTTGGACTATTCTTCCGTAAACAAAGATACTCTGTACTACACTGTTTCCACCGGAGGGACTAATTTTCCCAATATCCTCAGCATCAAGATCACTTGTTATCTTCAACACTTACATAGGCACATACAAATCATCTAAGCAAGAAACAAATTAAGAGTACAGTTGACACCAATGACAACATAGATATGTTCACATCAATGACAATACTAGTTAGGCACATACTTGTAACAAGGTTACATTGGGCCATGATCAAATCACTTCATATGTTGAGTTTACTACTAGACCGATCGAAAGATTCAATAAGAAAGATCTAGAACTCCAGTTTAAGGAGTTAGCTCAATTTAGATAGGTGGGCTTAGTGGATTCATACATCTCTGAGTTTCAGGACCAATTTGTTATGGTCCTAGTTATTTCAGAGCATAGGATGATGGTATTATTCATTGATGGATAGCCAGACCCATTGCGTGGTTGGATCAAGGGTCTAGATCCAATATCTCTATAGGAGGCCATGAAGAAGGCTTGTGACATGGAGTCCTCAGCATGGAGGAGTAAATTTCAGTCTAAGGGGTTCATGCACAAAATGGATAAAGACAAAAGACACTTTTAGAAGGATTCCAGACAGTAGCCTAAGAGTTCTTCTAGGTTCAGCAATGATCAATTGAATGACCTTAGGAGGAAGAAACTCTATTTTCATTGCCAGGAGCCTTGAGGTCTTAAGAAAAAGTGTGCTTCCCAAGGAAAAGCAAAATAGTTAGAATATTTTTCAGCAAATGAGTTTGTGGAGTCAGAGCCACATTTAGAACAACAATCAGAAGCCAATGACTCAGTTACAAATGGCGCATCTCAAGCATCTGACACAGAGGAGCAGACGGACCTACTTACAACACATCTCTCTAGCATTCAAAGAGAAGGTTCATTCAAAATAAAAGGAGTATTGGGTAGGCAATGAGTGATCACTTTACCGGACATTGGTGCTACTGACAATTTTATAGACGAGGGCTTGGTTGCTAACAAAGGACTCAAGACTGAAGAATTCAAAGGTTTCAAGGTGAGAGTGGCAGATGGGTTTCTTCTCACCTGTACTAGGAGAATACCCAACTTATCCATCCTATTGAATGATTATACTTGCATGTCAATTTTTTATGTGGTCAGCATGGGTGAGATGGACATTATTTTGGGTATGAGATGGTTGCATGACATTGGGGAGTTCACACTCAACTTGTGGGCTATGGAAATGAAGTTTGAAGTGAATGAGAGATGACATGTGCTAAGAGGAATTTTAGATGGTGGATTGAGAGTGGTTCCACTCAGAGAATGGAGAGGATGATAAGAGATAATCAAATGCAGTGGGCAGTAGAGGTGATGGTGATGCCTATAGTGACAGAACAACAAAAACATGAGTATCCACCTGATATATAGGCTCTCTTGACTAAACTCACCAAAGTGTTTAGTGATATACCACCAGGTAGACCCCCTGATAGGGGTATTGAGCATGACATTGAGCTCCAGTAGGGTGTTAAGCCCATGATTACCACTCCATACAGGTACCTGAAGAGATATAAGGATGAGATCAAGAATGCTATCAAAGAGCTTCTCAAAATGGGGCACATAAGACTGAGCAAGAGTCCATTTGCTTCTTTTGTGGTCCTAGTAAAGAAGAAGGATGGAACTCTCAAAATGTACATAGACTATAGAGAGCTCACCAAGAAGACCATCAAAATAGGTACCTCATACCTTGCATAGATGAGCTCATAGATGAGTTGCACGGAGCTTGCTACTTCTCAAAAATAGATTTGAGATCCGGTTACCATTAGATACAGGTCAGTGAGGAAGATGTTGAGAAGACAACATTTAGATGCCATTATGGGTATTTTGAGTTCATGGTCATGCCTTTTGGTTTGACCAATGCACCAGCCACCTTCCAATCCTATATGAACAAGGTGTTTAGGGTACAATTGCAGAGATTTGTATTGATATTTTTTGATGACATACTTATACTCAACAGGACATGCGAGGAACATTTGAAACACTTAGACATTGTTTTGAGCATTCTAGAGAGGGAGTCATTATATGCTAAAATGTTAAATTTTGAGTTTGGGATGATTGATTTATTGTACTTAGGTCATATTATCAGTGCTGGTAGTGTGAAGGTGGACCTGGAGAATATTTGAGCAATCATTGACCAGCCATCACCATAGAATCTCTCTCAACTCAAGGGATTCCTTGGTCTTTGTGGATATTATCTCCATTTTGTGAGGGGTTTCTCTTAGTCAGCTACCCCCCTTACAGACTTGACTTAGAAGGATGCATTCGATGGTCAGGTGGTGCACAAGAGTGTTTTGAAAGGTTTAAGGAGTTGATGAGTACATGTCCTATGTTGGCCATTCCAGATTTTAGCAGGCCTTTTGAGTTATAGTGTGATGCCTCAGGAGAAGGCATTGGTGCAGTATTAATGTAGGATAAACATCCTATAGCATTTGAGAGTAGGACGTTGAGGGGTGTGGAGAAGAGCTACAATATATACGACAAGGAGATGTTAGCCATGATGCATGCATTGGCTAATTTTAGACAATATCTAGTGGGGAGCAGGTTTGTGGTAAAAACATATCAGAATAGTCTGAAACATTTCCTTGGATAGAAGGACCTGAATGATAGGCAGCAGAAGTGGGTCAGCAAACTTCAGGCCTATGACTTTGACATTGTCTACATTAAAGGGAAGAAAAACATAGTTACTGACGCCTTATCTAGGAGACCCCATTTGTGTGTGCTAGGTGCTATTTTAGAGGATTGGAGAGAGATGATATTTGTAGAATATGCTAAGAACAAATGGGCTACTAGGATTTGTTGTGATGTTCACAACACGCCCCATTTTGCTCCTTAGCAAAACGAGGACCCCTACTGATGTCTTGCTTTTTGCTTCTGCTTGTGTCTTTTCTGCTTTCTAGCGGTCTGGTAAAAAAGTGGTCAGGTGCATCATCATCATGATATTGCATGGGGTAGGTCATCATCATGAGGTCTGTTTGTCGAAGTTCATATTTTGTTTCTGTGACCTCATATTTTAAAAGAGCTTGAAATTTCATGCAGGTTTGCCTTTTACTTCACTTGAAAATTCAACCATATGTGAAAGTTATGCACGGTCAAAGTCTTGGTCAAACCTGATATTCACAGGAGGATCATCATTTTTTATCCTAAGTCATGTTGACAGGATCATCATGATCTTCGCATTATGCAGCATCATGATATCTTTTAGGAGGGTCATATTATAAACTCAGTTTTGGTTGCATGATGATCATCATCATCATCATATTTTGAACCCCCCCCCCCCCCGATAATATCCTGAGGTTCGAATTATCATGATGACATTAACTTTAAGTCACGATAAGTTCCCCCCGTCGAGCGGCCTTTTTTATCGCGAGCATCATCATGATATCCTTGCTTCGCCTGATCTTAAAATATCATGCTGATGGTGTAAGATCACCCGGACTTAACAAAATCACCTTCGGCATATTTGCATGTGCATGCTATAAACCTATCGCAGGGTCATCATGATATTTGCTGGACTTCAAAATATGATGATGACGGCTTCTTGATCATCATCCTGATCTTTCACAGAACATTCGCTAAAATTCGCTAAGTAATGAAGACATCATCATGATAATTTCAAAGGAGGATCATCATCTTCATATCCTCTTGATATCCGTTTGCCGAAACATCATGATGATCAGCCTATCTATTAAGAAGGGTTCGATATTGCATTTCTTAAACAGCATCATCATATTTTGTAATATCACCCTAGCCGAAATATCATGATGACCAACTTATCCTTGTGCTTCGAAGACAAAATATCATGATGACGTCATCATGATAAATCGATGAGAAGTAAATATCCTGATGATCAGCATCATCATATTTTACAATATCACCCTAGCGCGAATATGATGATGACGTCATCATCATTCTTTATCCTGTCCTGATTGTCAAGATCATCATGATCTTGTTTGTTCGCCCGATATTTCGCCAAGTCCTCCTGCCGAAAATGCAACCTTTTGAGAACATCCTGATCATCATCATCATCATATTTTTATCCTGATCATGATCATGATCATAACATTTTTCCCTTCGGCAGGATTTTTTCTCAAACATGATCCGGTTGGCGAAATATCATGATGATGTCATGTTTCAAGTTTAACGAAGGCTCCGGATATCATGATGACATCATCCCGATCTGAATAACGAGGAAACAAATATCCTCCTGATGGTCATCATCATCATTTTTCCTTCGAACAGGATATTTTCCAAAACCCGATCCGGTTCCCAAATATGATGATGATGTCTTTTTCTATGTTCGACAAAAGTAAATATCCTGATGATTATCCTTCATCATCATCATTTTTTCCTTCAAGCGGGATACTTTTTTTTCAAACACGATCCGGTTCCCGATTATCATGATGACGTTCTATTCCAAGTTCGACATACGCCCCAAATATGATGATGATCTTCATCATGCTGATTTTTATTGAGAGGGTTGCCTTGGCCGCAAAAGGGTCATATTATGCTCATCATCCTGATCATGCTCCTTAGGAGACCCGATATTGTAATTATCCCCCTGATCTTAGCCGAACATGACGATGACGTCATCCTTAGCATTTCAGTGAAGCCCGAATATCATGATGACGTCACCATCATCTTCCTTTCCTCGGCAGCATGATTATAGTCGCATCCTCCTATTCTCCTTCAAATATGATGATGATGTTGTTGTTCGTTTCTCCATATGCAGAAGTCAAATATCATGATGACGTTCATCTGAACCTTCAGGAGGGAAAGCATCATATTTTCTGAAATATCATGATGATGAGGTATATCGACTAACCTGTTTTTTTTGACGCACCGACTGCGAATATCATGCCGATGGGCGGGAAATGAAGCGGTGGAGTTTTAAAGTGTTTTTTTTGGCGCCTCTGGCATTTTCCCGGTCAGCGATGGTTGACCCATCAATTTTGAGCAGCTTGGGCGCATTTTTGACGCGTTTTGAGCGATTTTCTGATCCGATTTTCTCCATTTTTGCGCTGTCACCTGGATTTAAACGCTTATTCTATTTTCATGCTGTTTTTTGTGATAAATGTGAAACTTAATGCTTGTCTTGTCTTGCAGGCTTGCAGTTGAGGAAGCAGCTGGAAAGTCAATACAGTGACCTCATGGAGGCAGAAGATCAGATCTCAGGAGCAAGAAGATAGAGATGAAATGCAAAAAGTCAAAGCCATTCAAGTGAAGAGGAAGGTCGCAGCTGGAGGTATTTCTGCAAAAGACAAACAGAAGTTATTGCTCAGCTGCTAGAACTTCTCAGAAGGGGCAATATTTCGCCCAGATTTGACCATGGCTCTGAGATATTTTTGAGAACTGGTTCACCTGCATTTATTGCTGTAACTAGAGGTTTGAACCAGGGGGTCAGTTAGGTTTTTTTGCTGTAGTGAGGACAATCAGGATGTTATATATTGTGCCTCTCTACACTGTAATACTTTACAACAGGGATTTTTAGGGCCTACAACAGAGATTTTAGGAACATACAGCAAGATAGCTTAGCATAGTTTAGAGTAGAAGGAGGTCACCTGTTTGTCTGCAGTAAGGTGCGCGTGGAATGTCTGGCTGCCTTACTGTATCTGTAAAGCTTGTAAGTTCTCTGTAGTATGATCAATGAAACTAAGAGTCATTCTTACATTGTAAATCATGTATGGCTATTCGTTTGTAATGCAATAGAATCTGGAGTTCTGCATCTATCTTTTGAGTGTTCTCCTGCTCTTCTTTGTGTTTTGAAATATCCTCTTTGAGAGCTTGCAATTTTAAATGTATGTTTGTGAAAATGCTCAGGACTTACATTTAAGGTTTTTATTGTGGATTTGATCAGGTTACTGTGGTATTTACATAGTGGATAACAGAAACACTTAGATCCTTCGGTAGATTAGATGAAGTATAGATTAGATCTCTCTAACTTTTCCCAACCCATCTGAATTATCTAGCTAAAAAATGCAGAAATCTAAAGGAAATTGTCTCAAATCTGAAGAAGCATGCATAACAGAGTCTAAGTAGACAGTTTTCATAAGTACATGAAGAAGGAAGCTGTATAAATCAAAGAAAAACATCTGAAACTTGCAGCACAGTAGCACCTTTATGCAAAGGAATGAAGAGCATTGACCTATCTCATGACCTCTTTGCATATTCTTAGGCCAGTAAACCACAGAACAAACCTAAACTACGTAAGGCCCCTTGAACATTACAGCTTCACATTGACCAACTGAACTTGACCAACCGAACCATTGTAGACTTGGGATTAGTTGAATCACCAAATGATTCCTTCTTGTCTTTCAAGTATAGTTTCAGTTCATGTCATGTGAATTTTAACTTATTGTTATGATTGCATCAAAACAGTCATCAACAGTTTTCTGGCGCTAGAAGGAGGGCCTGCCTGAGTTAGGTTTCATTTCAAACTGGCTAACGACAGTAACAGAGTGACTAGGTCTAGGTCCAGTTCAGGAGATATCTTTGTGCAACTACCTGATACAAGGCGAAGTAAAAGCCCTTTAATCTGGAATCCAAAGATATCGCAAGCAGGAAGTTCATCTGGAACACCTCCTGGGTCACCTTTTAACATCTGTAGTATTATAAGTCCTGATAGATCACTGTTCAGATCTTTAAATCTTGGTTCAGGCACTTCTGGAGGTCTCAATCCTCCTCTAAATCCTAATCCACCAATCAATCCAGGTATTTCTGCAAGTTCAAGTCAAACTCAAACACCTGCAATGGCTTATTTCGATGTCAATTCTCCCATATTCTTCAATGATTATCATGACATGCCAAAAAATCCAGAAAAGATATGTCCCAAATACCAGTTGCATCAAGACCCAGAAGATCATATTAGAATATTTAAGGAAGCATGTTTTAGGGCTATGTTAGAGCACGAGGATGTTGTGTGTAGGTTGTTTCCTTACACCTTTAATGAGCAGGCCTCTAGCTGGTACGTAAACTTACCCAATGGTTACATTTCTTCCTGGGCACTTATGGAAGAAGCATTTCTGTCAAGATTTAGAGGACCCATTGACCCTTGTGCTTTGTATCATAAGTTGGCTGCTATAAAACGAGGTGAGGGAGAGCTA
Source organism: Cunninghamia lanceolata (assembly GCA_027924645.1). NCBI lineage: Eukaryota > Viridiplantae > Streptophyta > Pinopsida > Cupressales > Cupressaceae > Cunninghamia > Cunninghamia lanceolata. The sequence goes on along the minus strand of BSBN01000165.1, from coordinate 841,465 downwards.
ATTGATAATTTCAATGACAGATTCCAAAAGGCCTATTCTAGGCTAGCAGCCCCTTATACCATAGATGATGCTCCCTTGTTGGCTATGTACTATGCTGCCTTGGATCCTTTAACTGCCATGTTTGTCAAAAGGAAACCTGACATAGATTCAATATCCAAAGCCTATAAAGAGGCAGCCTCAGTGAACCAAGAAATGAGACATACAACTTACAGTCCATTTGGAGGAAATTTTGGGGTGCAGAATCAGGCACACCCATGGAATGGAGTCCCTGTGCAGCATCCTCCACTAATAAATCCGGTTCCTTCTTACACACCTGTGTATAACCCTACTCCAATCCAGGCTATAACTCCTTACACGGCTAGTACTTCCAATAACAGTCAAAATAATGGTCAGCCTTTCTTCCAACTTCCTAGGGATGTAACTGTGGCAAAAGCACAAGATGATAGGGAAGACATCAAAGAAATTACTGCACATCTGAAGAGATTAACAACCGAAGTGACACAGCTAAGAAATGAGAATCTCTATGGCAGAAGCAACCAAAACTACAATCCACCTCAAGGTCACAACCAAGGCCAAAATCAGAATTATAGTCTCAACCAGAACCAGCAGTACAATCAGAACCAAAACTACAATCAGCATCAAGGCCCCGGTCAGGGGCAACCAATGCAAAATAGGGGGCCAGTGATAGATAATAGGACCTGGGGCAATAATAACAAGAACCAGAATCAACCTAGGCCACCCAAGACATGGAACACTGGGCCCAACAACGGTACTCTGGCTTCTCCTTTCGAGAATACGGATAATCATGGTGCAAAACAAATAACTAACATACAAATGGCCAATACAGCACCCAAAAATTGGTGCAGATTTCACAATACTAATGCCCATGCTGAGCATGACTGTCCACAGTTCCACTTGGCAGCTAGTATCTTCAACGTAGATGTACAGCCTCCTACCTCAGAATTTCTCATTCCTAAGGGTAATGAGGTAGTACCCTCAGAATATGACACAGCATTAGTCTTAGAAACGTTTACCTTTGCAACTGCAGAAGAGAGGGAGGATGAATTGCTAGAGGATGAACCATACTATTGTGAAAGTCTTTATCCCGAATCAGCCTTTGTGTTAAATGCTTTTCAGTTTCCTTTTGAATCTGAAAACGAGATATTAAATGAAACAGAGGAGGTGCAGGCCTTTCAACAGACAAATAAAAGCCACACCTACAATTTGAGGAACAACCCTAGGCCGGGAGGACCTTTCACCACTTCCACTCCTCCGAATAACATCAATACACCCCCAGATCAGAATGCGAGCAACAATCCTGCCATACTTAAAGCTAGTCAGCACACAAATAACGGAACAACAGTGCAAAAGGATCAAACAAGTAAGACAGAAGCAGTAGAGACAACAAGACTAATGAATTACTTGTCAGAGGAAATAAAGAAAATGAAGGTCAGCATACCTCTAAATGAATTATTGAAGACCCCAGGGATCAGAAATGCTTTTTTAAAATCCCTGGATACATCCATAACAAACATGGTGTCTGCTGATATAATTGTTCCTAGTAGTGATTCACCACCTAAGGAGAAAGGTAAGAAAGTTGAGCAGCCTTCCAACACAAATGTAGTAATACATGCGGATAAGAGGGATACTCAACCTTTCTTGTTAACTGTTAGGTTGTGTGGGAAGAATATACACAATTACATGGTAGATTCTGGTGCTTCAGCCAATGTAATGCCCTTAGGAATATGTAAAACTCTCGGGCTGACTCCCACCAAATCTGCCAAGGTTGTCACACAATTAGATAAGACCGAGGTTAGTGTGATAGGAGAACTCATGAACATACAGGTGCAGTTAGCTTCAGACCCTAGGGTGAGCCAAATCATTGACATCCAAGTAGTGGATATACCCGTAAATTATGGAATGTTGCTGAGTAGGGATTGGTCCAAGACATTAAACGGGTATATGGCTACTGACTTTTCACACATGTGGTTACCATGGAGAGGCATCCCGAACCAGATCAGAATAGGGGCAGAGCCCAGAATGAAGCATATGATAACAGAGTATAATCGAACTAATGAAATATTATATGCTGCTGTTGAACCAGGTGTCTATAGAGTTACCAACAATGGGATGCAGATTGAAGAGATCATGATGTTAAACATTAGGAAGAAGTATGTCAGCAATAGAACAGCACTATTCATTGAGTCTGACGGAAATTCTTCAGATGAGGAAAACAATGCAATAGACAGATTTGGTCATGACATTAGACAAGAGGTGGAAGAGTGCGTTACATATAATTTCCCAGTCCAATATGTGTATAATGCTGAAAGTTGGCAGGGAAGTGAGGAGATTATTGGGCGACAGGAGGATGCAGCATCAACGGTCGTTAAATGTGTAGAGGATACAACGATGGAACCAATGCTAGGAATAAAGGATAATAAGATCTCTCTCCAGGAATCATGTGATGATTGTTGCAGGTTAATAGAAGCAGACTCCACACTGGACGATAAATGTGAGTCAGTTGACGAACAATTTTTGAAAATTGAAAATACAGAAGATCATGGAGCTGCTGTGCATAATCAGACATCACCCTCATGCTATGTTGAAAATAAAACAGGGGAGTACTTCTGTCAATCAAAAGATGTCATCCCACTTTTACTCTCAAGTGATTTAAAAATGATTAATTTCTGTATATCAGATGATGATGAAGATACTTACTTAAGTGCTGATGTGCAGGAAACTAATGAGAACATTGAGAGGTTTGCTAAATTTGAGGATAAACTGAACATCCAGAATGAAGGAACAAAGCTGGATGAAGATGAAGATATGATACATCTAGAGTCATTCATCTTTCAACTTGAAGAAGGACTAGACATAGAGCTGGGCAATGAAAATGCAGGGCTAAATAAAGAGCCAGCTATCAATGAACAAGTGTGTTCCACAGAGCTAAAGGCACATCAGGTTGTCTCTTTCCTTTCCTTAGTAAACAATGATAAATGCTATTTTGATTATGGAAATTCAAGAGATAAGACATGCATATGGATTAATCATAAACCTGATGAGTAGCCTCAGTTACGAGTTAAGAGCTATTCTGATAAACACAATGAATCTAGAATATCAGAATTTTTTTCAGAATTCAAAGATAAATCTGCTAGGATGAGAACCATCACCAGTACCCTGTTACTCCTGCACAACCTAAAGAAATATGCAAGTAGGGGTGTTCTTGGGTCTTTTTCCTGGGTTTCAGTTTGCCTTGGAGAGGCTGATATATAGTCTGATGGGGTAGTTGTTAGTTGTTTTTTTGTGTGTTCTTCTTTTGCTGTTTTCTTTTTTTGGTTAGTTGTTTGTATAGCTTGCCTTTTGTTTCTGTCTGTTTGTACAGTTTTGTACAGTTTTGTTGTTGTGTTGTTTGTACAGCCTGTTTGTTTGGTTTGTTTGTTGTCTCCTCAGTAGGGATCTTTATTTTACTTTAGAGTATTAAGGAGCAAAACTAGCAACCATTCAAAACAGTATAAAATTTAGGATATTCAAGTTAACCATTTGCAATTTACACATAACTTGTCACTGTCATGAATGTAGAGAGTTGTTCATCTTCTGAAGTTTTGTATTCAATAAATGTGATTGAGGATTCGAAGCAGGTTTCTCACGATGACACACCTAAAATCCTTGGGTTTGTTGAACCTACCAGTGTAGATATTAGGTGAAAAATCAGAGGTCACCCTTGCTACCATTACAATTCTCAGCTTAATTTCAGCAAGTGTCCACTCCTTGCATCATGAAGTTACAAATTGCTATATCTTATGAAATCTTTCAAAATTAGAAAATAAATAAATAAATAAATAAATAAAGCAGATTATACTGAAAATCCAGATTAAGCCATCTAAGTAACTCTACCGGGGCTATGGACGCTCGCTGGCAGTGGGGCTCTACTTAGGAGAATTGTAACGATAACCTTGCCGGGGCTATAGACGCTCGCTGGCAGCAAGGCTCTATCTGGTCGGCTATAAGGGAATATCCTCACCTACGTAGGCTAATGTCAGTCACTGGTTTGTTCAACCGATCTTCAAGATGAGGATAATTAATCACATGCACACAACTAAACTGAAAATGGAAATTCATGCATCTTTATTGAACACTTTGAGTCTCAAGCTGAATAGTAATTTGCAGGAAAAGATAGTTGGAAGTTATGAGTTCATTACATCTAGTTTCCTTGAACACTCTGAATTTAATTGTTTTGTTTTGGTTGCTAGTTGTTGTGATGTTCACAACACGCCCCATTTTGCTCCTTAGCAAAATGAGGACCCCTACTGATGTCTTGCTTTTTGCTTCTGCTTGTGTCTTTTCTGCTTTCTGGCGGTCTGGTAAAAAAGTGGTCAGGTGCATCATCATCATGATATTGCATGGGGTAGGTCATCATCATGAGGTCTGTTTGTCGAAGTTCATATTTTGTTTCTGTGACCTCATATTTTAAAAGAGCTTGAAATTTCATGCAGGTTTGCCTTTTACTTCACTTGAAAATTCGACCATATGTGAAAGTTATGCACGGTCAAAGTCTTGGTCAAACCTGATATTCGCAGAAGGATCATCATTTTTTATCCTAAGTCATGTCGACAGGATCATCATGATCTTCGCATTATGCAGCATCATGATATCTTTTAGGAGGGTCATATTATAAACTCAGTTTTGGTTGCATGATGATCATCATCATCATCATATTTTGAACCCCCCCCCCCGATAATATCCTGAGGTTCGAATTATCATGATGACGTTAACTTTAAGTCACGATAAGTTCCCCCTGTCGAGCGGCCTTTTTTATCGCGAGCATCATCATGATATCCTTGCTTCGCCTGATCTTAAAATATCATGCTGATGGTGTAAGATCACCCGGACTTAACAAAATCACCTTCGGCATATTTGCATGTGCATGCTATAAACCTATCGCAGGGTCATCATGATATTTGCTGGACTTCAAAATATGATGATGACGGCTTCTTGATCATCATCCTGATCTTTCACAGAACATTCGCTGAAATTCACTAAGTAATGAAGACATCATCATGATAATTTCAAAGGAGGATCATCATCTTCATATCCTCCTGATATCCATTTGCCGAAACATCATGATGATCAGCCTATCTATTAAGAAGGGTTCGATATTGCATTTCTTAAACAGCATCATCATATTTTGTAATATCACCCTAGCCGAAATATCATGATGACCAACTTATCCTTGTGCTTCGAAGACAAAATATCATGATGACGTCATCATGATAAATCGATGAGAAGTAAATATCCTGATGATCAGCATCATCATATTTTACAATATCACCCTAGCGCGAATATGATGATGACGTCATCATCATTCTTTATCCTGTCCTGATTGTCAAGATCATCATGATCTTGTTTGTTCGCCCGATATTTCGCCAAGTCCTCCTGCCGAAAATGCAACCTTTTGAGAACATCCTGATCATCATCATCATCATATTTTTATCCTGATCATGATCATGATCATAACATTTTTCCCTTCGGCAGGATTTTTTCTCAAACATGATCCGGTTGGCGAAATATCATGATGACGTCATGTTTCAAGTTTAACGAAGGCTCCGGATATCATGATGACGTCATCCCGATCTGAATAACGAGGAAACAAATATCCTCCTGATGGTCATCATCATCATTTTTCCTTCGAATAGGATATTTTCCAAAACCCGATCCGGTTCCCAAATATGATGATGATGTCTTTTTCTATGTTCGACAAAAGTAAATATCCTGATGATTATCCTTCATCATCATCATTTTTTCCTTCAAGCAGGATACTTTTTTTTCAAACACGATCCGGTTCCCGATTATCATGATGACATTCTATTCCAAGTTCGACATACGCCCCAAATATGATGATGATCTTCATCATGCTGATTTTTATCGAGAGGGTTGCCTTGGCCGCAAAAGGGTCATATTATGCTCATCATCCTGATCATGCTCCTTAGGTGACCCGATATTGCAATTATCCCCCTGATCTTAGCCGAACATGACGATGACGTCATCCTTAGCATTTCAGTGAAGCCCGAATATCATGATGACGTCACCATCATCTTCCTTTCCTCGGCAGCATGATTATAGTCGCATCCTCCTATTCTCCTTCAAATATGATGATGATGTTGTTGTTCGTTTCTCCATATGCAGAAGTCAAATATCATGATGACGTTCATCTGAACCTTCAGGAGGGAAAGCATCATATTTTCTGAAATATCATGATGATGAGGTATATCGACTAACCTGTTTTTTTTGACGCACCGACTGCGAATATCATGCCGATGGGCGGGAAATGAAGCGGTGGAGTTTTAAAGTGTTTTTTTTGGTGCCTCTGGCATTTTCCCGGTCAGCGATGGTTGACCCATCAATTTTGAGCAGCTTGGGCGCATTTTTGACGCGTTTTGAGCGATTTTCTGATCTGATTTTCTCCATTTTTGCGCTGTCACATGGATTTAAACGCTTATTCTATTTTCATGCTGTTTTTTGTGATAAATGTGAAACTTAATGCTTGTCTTGTCTTGCAGGCTTGCAGTTGAGGAAGCAGCTGGAAAGTCAATACAGTGACCTCATGGAGGCAGAAGATCAGATCTCAGGAGCAAGAAGATAGAGATGAAATGCAAAAAGTCAAAGCCATTCAAGTGAAGAGGAAGGTCGCAGCTGGAGGTATTTCTGCAAAAGACAAACAGAAGTTATTGCTCAGCTGCTGGAACTTCTCAGAAGGGGCAATATTTCGCCCAGATTTGACCATGGCTCTGAGATATTTTTGAGAACTGGTTCACCTGCATTTATTGCTGTAACTAGAGGTTTGAACCAGGGGGTCAGTTAGGTTTTTTTGCTGTAGTGAGGACAATCAGGATGTTATATATTGTGCCTCTCTACACTGTAATACTTTACAACAGGGATTTTTAGGGCCTACAACAGAGATTTTAGGAACATACAGCAAGATAGCTTAGCATAGTTTAGAGTAGAAGAAGGAGGTCGCCTGTTTGTCTGCAGTAAGGTGCGCGTGGAATGTCTGGCTGCCTTACTGTATCTGTAAAGCTTGTAAGTTCTCTGTAGTATGATCAATGAAACTAAGAGTCATTCTTACATTGTAAATCATGTATGGCTATTCGTTTCTAATGCAATAGAATCTGGAGTTCTGCATCTATCTTCTGAGTGTTCTCCTGCTCTTCTTTGTGTTTTGAAATATCCTCTTTGAGAGCTTGCAATTTTAAATGTATGTTTGTGAAAATGCTCAGGACTTACATTTAAGGTTTTTACTGTGGATTTGATCAGGTTACTGTGGTATTTACATAGTGGATAACAGAAACACTTAGATCCTTCAGTAGATTAGATGAAGTATAGATTAGATCTCTCTAACTTTTCCCAACCCATCTGAATTATCTAGCTAAAAAACGCAGAAATCCAAAGGAAATTGTCTCAAATCTGAAGAAGCATGCATAACAGAGTCTAAGTAGACAGTTTTCATAAGTACATGAAGAAGGAAGCTGTATAAATCAAAGAAAAACATCTGAAACTTGCAGCACAGTAGCACCTTTATGCAAAGGAATGAAGAGCATTGACCTATCTCATGACCTCTTTGCATATTCTTAGGCCAGTAAACCACAGAACAAACCTAAACTACGTAAGGCCCCTTGAACATTACAGCTTCACATTGACCAACTGAACTTGACCAACCGAACCATTGTAGACTTGGGATTAGTTGAATCACCAAATGATTCCTTCTTGTCTTTCAAGTATAGTTTCAGTTCATGTCATGTGAATTTTAACTTATTGTTATGATTGCATCAAAACAGTCATCAACAGGATTAAAGATGGCACTATCAGAGATGATAGATACACAGCGGTAAATGAGTTGATCATTTACAAAGATAGGATTTTTCTAGTGCCAAGATCATAGATGAAATAGAAGGTTTTGAGAGTATTCCATGACTTGCCTATGGTTGGACACCCTAGTTACTTCAAAACATACAGGTAGGTGAGAGAGCATTTCACATGGAAAGGCCTCAAAACTGAATTGTTGAAATATGTGAGAGAGTGCCTGACATATAAGCAGAACAAGCAAGAGCACTCTTTTCCAAGTGGATTATTATAGCCCCTACCCATTCCCAAAAGGAAGTGGGATAGTATTTCTATAGACTTTATCACAGGTTTACCAAAATTCTAGGGATAGGATGGCATCTTTGTGGTAGTGGACATATTGATGAAGTTTGTACACTTCTTTGCCATTCCTACCACCTTCTTTGCAACATAGGTTGCATAATTGTTTTTAGGGAGGTATTTCATCTTCATGGGTTGCCACATAGCATTGTGAGTGATAGGGACAATAGGTTCCTAAGTAATTTTTGGTAGGAGCTCTTTAAGTTGATAGGGACAAAGCTCACCCTAGAACCAACTACCACCCGCAGACAGATGGCTAGATAGAGATAGTTAATAAACGGGTTGAAGGATACCTCTGAAATTATGTAGTAGGGCAGAAAAGGGCATGGATTAAGTGGCTTCACATGGGTGAGTATTGTTATAATTCCACTTATCACGTCTATCTAGATGTCATCCTTCATGGCTCTATATGGGTATGAGGCACTGAGCTTTGTGGATTTATTGTTTGGTGATAGCAGAGTGCCTAAGGCCAAAGATCTTCTACAAGAGAGTCAGGATGTCATAAGGTCTTTTAAGGAGAATATTCAGAAGGCTCAGAATCAATAGAAGTAGTATGTAGACCAACATAGGATTGAGCATTCATTTGAGGTGGGTGACATGGTATATTTGATTCTATAGCCCTATAAATAGTCCACTCTCAAGAAGAGTGGGGAAAAAAAACTTAAGCCAGGTTACTATGGACCTTTCAGGATCTGCAAGAAATTTGGAGAAGTGGCTTATGAGTTGGAGTTTCTAACAGGTAGTAGGGTACATAATGTCTTCCATGTGTCTCTACTCATAAAGGCATTGGGACACAATGTGACACCTTCAGCAGAGTTAGCTCTGCTTGATGAAGAGGGGAAATTGATTTTGGTACTCGAGGCTACAATTGATACCAGAGAACTTACATTGAGGAGGACCAATAGGGAATATCTGGTAAAATGGAAAAACCTACCAATTGAGGATGCTACTTGGAAGAATGAGTAGATATTGGATCATCCTAATCTGAGATTGATCGAGGTAAGCAATTTTAGGGAGGTTAGACTGTAATGTCCCCTTTCTGTTCACAATGTTAGTCTATCATTGGGCTCTCATAGACTGATAATTTGGTTAGGGAACCATTATGGTTTGGCCTTGGATGTGTAATTCAGAGGTGTAGATGTGGCTTGGATTCAGTTGGAGCTAGTTGGCAGTGTCTAGTGATGACTTGGCTCGTTTAGTGGCCATACTTTCTATTTATAGTAAGTTCAAGATTGGTTCCATTTTGGGATTTTCAGAGTGGGATTGGATTCATCTTGTCGATACCTTTCCAATGAGCTATAGATCACTGGATTCTGATATCATCTTGAAAGGTATTTTAAAGTCTGTAAGTTAAATTGATTTATTTAATTTTGACTTTAGAAATATCAAAGTAAATTGACTTAATGAAGTGAATATTTAAAGGCCACTTAAGTACTTGGGCGCCCATCCTAGAGGGGAATAAAGTGAATTAAAATATTATTTCCCCCCCAAAAAGCTAATGTCCCTCTTGGAGAGTAAATGAAACATGGAAAAGTGACTTGATTTGATATGCTTGAGTTTATGATATTGCTTGATATTTTGATCTGCTAGGGTTTGTGTGAGGGTTTGAAGGATTGAATCCATAGGCTGATTGGGAACAAAAATTCCCTTCAGTAATAGCATTCTATAGATGTGCAATACCATCCAAAGGTGCTATTGAGGTGGATCCATCTAGTATTCACATATGTGCTTCAATAGTGTTAATATTATCAAGAGTTTGATGATTTCATTGATATATCATTTGCAGATTTTTTATGAATAGCTGAAGAACATCTCTAGGGAAGATTCTGGTGTATTTGTGGAAGGATTGGAGGCTGATACAAATTTCCTTTGCTGGTTGTACCATACACAGCCCAGCCATACCACATTTGAGTGTATTTTTGGAGGGTTTGGGGGCAGATATCTCCTCCATTCTTGGTCGCCCATTCTCATATACAACATACAATCCATTACAACGATGTTTTTAAGACATTTGAGCATTGTGGTTGCTGATCACTCCTTCTAGCTTGGCCGTATAGCCTACCTGGAGGAATGTGGGACTTCTAGGTCTCATTTCTACTTGTTTGCAACTGTATATCTCTTCCATTTGGGGCATCTAGGGCCTCTTATATTGTTGATATCATTTGTATGAAAAACACTTTATGTTCCTTGGAGATTTGGAGTGATTTCTACTATACCCATTGCTAGTTCACCTACAATAGTTGTACGAAGTTGCATATTTCCATATGGGTATGTAATAGAAATTCGTATTTGGTGACTCTATGATTTGGGTCTTCATATTTTCTTCATATCTATTTTACTTTTTTTGGGTTTGAAATATATGCTCTTTATTGTGTTGTTTCGGTAAACACATTGCAAGAAAACTGAAACCCCTTCTACATCTTCTCTCTAGTCTAAAAGAACATAAATAAAAATTAAAAATGACACTATTAAGATCTTTAAAAAGAACCAACATGGATGGCACATTAGATGTTATGGCACCAAAGGCTTGGCCACATTGGAGAGAAGGGTTTAAAATCCTTGAAAATTAAGAGCCTTGTTGAGGGGTTGAATGATTGCAATCTAGAGTTTGATTTCTGTTTACATTGTATTTATGGAAAATAGAACCGCATTCAGTTTTACTCATCTTCTCATAAGTCTTCATGTATCTTGGATCTAATCCATTCAGATGTATTTGGTCCAGTTGATGTTGCTTCTATTGGTAAATCATTTTATTATGTTACTTTCATTGATGATTCCAGTAGGAGAACATGGGTATATTTTTTAAAGAGTAAATCTAAAGTTTTCAGTCATTTTAAGGAGTTCAAGGCTATGGTAGAAACTTAGATTAGATTAGAAAGAAAATGAAATGTTTGAGGACTGATAGTGGCGGTGAGTACTGTTCTATAGATTTGGATAGATTCTGTATAGATTGTGGGATTAAAAGACAAAAGACAACTCCATATTCTCCACAATAGAATGGAGTTGTAGAAAGAATGAATAGAATATTGATGGAGAATGCTAGGAGCATGTAGTGTAGAGCTTGTCTAGAACAAAAGTTTTTGGCTAAAGCTATTGCCATTGCTTGTTATTTCATCAATAGATCTCCTACATCAATGCTTGTTGATAAAAAACTAATGGAGGCGTGGTCAAGGAAAAAGCCTTCACTTACACATCTGAGAGTTTTTGGTTGTGAGGCATATGCATATGTGCCTAAGGAGAAGAGAACAGAGTTGGATTCTAAGGCTATCAAATGTATCTTCATTGGCTACAGCTATGGTGTGAAAAGATACAAGCTTTGGGACCCTGTTGCACATAAGGTAATTTATTCTAGAAGTGTTATTTTTAGAGAGACTAAATCTTTTCCTGTTACTTTTCAACTAGAACAACATAAAGAAATTAAATAGAAAAAGGATGTGATTCAAGTTCCTTCTACACATGAGAAAGTTGAATCGAGGACCCAATATAGACAAGAAGGTGAGGAGAGCTCATCAATATATGAATCTTCAAAAGAGGAAGAAGAGGAGGAATAAGTGGAAGAAACTCCACCTCATCTTGTTTGAAGGTCTACAAGGCATAGGAAACCACCTAAAAGGAATGGGTATTCACTTGATGATTGGAAGTGTATATTTGCTTTGAGTACTAACATTGATGAACTGAGATCTGTACAAGAGGCTTTGGGTATGAATGATGTAGAGTCTTGGAAAATAGCCATGGATGAAGAGATGATAAATCTTAAAAGGAATGATACAAGGACCTTGTACCATTTCTTGAAGGACACAAACCTATTGGATGTAAATGGGCGTTTAAGAAAAAGATTGGTTGAGATGGAAACCTTGAAAAGTATAAGGCACGGTTGGTTATGAATGGATACTCTTAGGTTGAGACTATTGATTACAGTGAGATCTCTTCTTCTATTTCTCAACTGACATCCATTCATTTTTTATTATCTATTGTAGTAGCTTATGACCTAGAGGTCGAACAAATGGATGTGAAAACTACCTTCCTTCATGGTGATTTTGAGAAAGAAATCAATGACACAGCTAGAGGACTACATGGTGAAAGGTAAAAGCAAGTTGGTTTGTAAGTTAAAGAAATATTTCTATGGCCTTGAACAAATTCCTAGGATGTGGTACTAGAAGTTTGATACATATGTGTTGAGTTTAGGATTTGTGCGGTCTAAATTTGATCACTGTGTATATTTTAAATCTGATGATGATTGTTTCGCAGTAATTGGTTTATATGTTGATGACATGTTGTTTATTACAAAAGGCGAAGGTTTGACTGTAGAATTGAAATGTTAGCTCTCTATGAAATTTGAAATGAAAGATCTTGGAGTAGAAAAACACATACTTGGGATAGAGATTAGAAGAGATCATGAGAATAGAAAGCTATGGCTTGGCTAGAGTAAGTATGTTTGTTCATTTTTACAAAGGTTTAACATGCAGGATTGTAAACTACTTAATGTTCCTATTACTTTGAGAATGAAGCTCTCTATTTCATAATGTCCTACATCCCCATTGGAGATGGAAGATATGAGCAAAGTGCCTTACCAGAGTGTTGTTGGAATTTTAATGTATGCTATGATCTGTACAAGACTAGACATTACCCAAGTAGTGGGAGTTCTTTCTCGTTTTATGTCTAATCTTGAAAGAGTGCATTGGGATGTAGTTATAAGTGTCTTTAGTTATTTATGGGGTACAATAGAGTACTCTATATATTTTCATGGTACATGAGATCAACATTCCTTAAGTATTCACATTTTTGTGGATTCAAACTGGGTCGATGATGTCGATAGTAGAAGGTCCCCCAGTGCATATGTGTTTACTCTTAATGGTGGTATGATTAGTTGGATGAGCAAGAGGCAGGTTGTGGTCACTTTGTCCACTACAGAGGAAGAATATATGGTAGCTATTCATACATGTAAAGAAGCCATTTGGTTGAAGAAACTATGTTTAGATATTGGATTGAAATAGGGTGTAGTTAAAATTTATTGCGATAGTTAGAGTGCAATCTACCTTGCGAGGAACCTAACTTTTCATTCCAGGACCAAAAACATTGATGTTCAATATCACTTCATGAGAGATATGGTTGAGGATGGCAGGGTGACACTGGAAAAGTTAGATATAGTGGCACATGTTGCAGATGCATTAACTAAACCTATGAGCACAACAAAATTGAAGTGATGTTCTGAGTCTATGGGCCTTTCAGCCCCTAGCAGTTGATCCATGATGGTATGTTTCCTCAAGCTCTTTCAAGGTATTGGACAAGTGGGAGAATGTTGGGAAACGAGGTGTCTCAACCTTGCATATTTCTTGTAGCATTTAGTTTGTATTTAATATTTTCTCACAGTTATTACATATTGTCGGTGCTTTGAAAAATTCTTTATTAGGTGTCAAAAGATTCCCACATAGTGGTATGTTATGGGAGGCTTGTTTTTAGGCACATTATGATAGTTTTTATGACATCTGTAAGGGTCAAAAATAGGGGAGAATACTTTGGACGTGAGAGCTTATTTTTAGACTAGAATCTTGGCTGTGAAGTTAAGCACATGGTTTTGTAAACCATAGATGGTTCTTTTGTATTGCTAGAAGTCTATAAATTGAGGGCTTGAGGAGTAGTTTGTGTGTGTGAGTTTTCAGGTACTGTTATGCTACCAGAATTCTTCTAGAATTGTTTACTGGTGATACTCCTATAATAAACTTGCTTTGCAAGTGTATGTAATATTGTTGTTGGATTTGGAATACATTGAGCATGCTTTTGGAGTGTGGGATTTTTCACCCAAAAGGTTTTTCCCCACTTATATCTGGTGTTTTGTGTTCATTTTTTATTTTCTGTTATGAATGTGTTTCTGGATTTTCTGTAATTGTTAGATCAATTTTTAATTTTTTTACATATTATCTCTCCTCAATATTGGCATAGGAAGTTATTTCCACTACTTTAAATTTCTTACAGGTATCCCATAGTGTGCATGTAACAACTTGAATGATGGAATGACCTGATGCATGTGGAATCTGATGTTGTACTTGAACTTTAAAATAGTGATCAACCATTCCTCAACTAGGCCCACATGATTACTAATTCACTATTGTCCCTTATGGAATCTCATACTAAGCTCATTAGAAAGAGTGTGCTTGTTGGTGTTCATTGTTGGCCTAATAGCGACCATCCAAATACATCTAGAAAGGTAAAGATCTCAAAGCTCATGGTATAGATAAACTAACTAGTCACAAAAGTCTCTAATCTCTATTTGTAGATTACAAAAACTAACATCCAAGCTCATTGTCACCTTGGATTCATAGAGAAAGTTAAATTACTCAGCATAATTTTCAAAATTTCTTTTAATGGTCCTTGGTCTATTTACATTAATTATGTTAACGATCTTCTCTCTCAACCAATAATGGGCACACAATTCCTCTATGCGAAGGAGGACATTCCATGGAAGATACGAGTGATATTTGGGAAACCAAGTTGACACCCATGTATCTGCATTATATGACATCTTTCTCACCTGCGTCAAAATAATTATTAGTTTACTCATTTTTGTTATACCAAAAGATATATATTTTTGCAAATTTTAGAAAACCACATAAATGCTAGTGAATGTCAACCAAATATATGTTATTAAAACTAACTAAGAACATTTGTAATGGAAGTATTATCTATTGCCATAATTAAGAAAATTTGAGGTCAGCAAATTAATACAAACTTGTTTGATATATATTAAAGTATAAAGTTATACACATTAAAAACATAACTACACGTGTGTAGGCATTCACATAACCATACTCATAAAGAGTTAAAACACTTAATAGTCATTGAAGCAAATTTGAATGTAATATATTAAAACACTCAATAGCCATTAAAGATAATTTGAACATAATATATTAAAACACTTAATAGTCATTGAATCTTATTTGAACATAATATATTACATTTATCATCTTCTAAAAATTTCAATCTGTTCTCTTCAACCTTCTGCTTCGCAAGTTGTCTACCCTTTTTCATTTTTTCATAATGGTCATAGCTGAATAGTGGTGTTATTCTTAGGCCTTCTAGTGACTTTACATGAGATATGGCTACAAAATTCAATCTTGTTCTTTCTCTTGGTCCTATATCAATAGTGGCTTTTGAAAGTCAAACCCTGTGATTTATGTATTGTGAATGCCCATGTCAATCTTAATGGTAATTGAACTAGCTTGCCCCTCTATATTGTTGTAATTAGAATTGTATCTAGATGATGATCTTCAAATGGTATTCCTGAATAACTATCAAACTCAACCATTACATATGTTAGTGGTTCTAGTGGAGCACTTCTAGGTTTGTATACAAACTTTCGATTATATCCTAGAGCTCCATTTACAAGACTTACTTGTATCCAAAGATTTGAAGTCAACATTCCCCTTACATTCTTACTGATCAATAATTTCACATCAAGTTAATCATTTGGACATCCGTTTGCTATGTTAACACTTCTCACTTTTGTTGAAACACTACGTGGAATAGGATGCTTCAATAAATATAATAGTTTCTTATTATGGTTATGAACATTATCATTTATAGAGAACAAATGAACACCATTGTCAAACTCATCATTGCTTTCAGCATCTATGCTAACACTAGTTCTTGTCATAAGCAAGTTTTAGTCATCAATTGTTAGGTTTGCATCTCTTAGATTCATCAAAAGTTGTCAAAATATTTATCGTTGGGTGTTTGCTCCATCTTGTCTAATTTTTTTTATCTAAAGTAATTATAATTTTAAATTCTTTCCACAATAACTTAGCCCATCTATTATCGTAATATGTCAGTCTATCACTAACTGGAGGCAACTAGCCAAAATCTCCAACAAAAATCGTAGATATACTTGAAAGATTAATGATAAAAAATTATTTTCAAAACTATATATTCACCTTGATATTCATTAGACCAATCTATTTATCTATCAGTGTCTCTCCTCCCCAACATATCTATTTCTGAAACTTGCATATTTTGACCATGATATAGTCTAGATATAATTTCTCATTCATGCTCTATGGTATTTCCTTGAACAACTTCATTGTCTTCAATTTTAGAATCACTAATTGTAACATCCACATTCTAAAAACTTAGTAAAACCAAAATTTTACCATAGAGTAAATTAACAAGGTAAAAAATAGATAGAGAAAATTTTTCTTTTATCAACAAATAGTCAAGTAACTACTGTTACAAAATTTCTTTTTACAAAATACAATAAACCATATTATCTTTCTCATTTACAATGTTTACAAATGTAAATCCATTACATTTACAAATTTGGATTTAAATACTGCTTCTAAATATCTGACATTTTTATCACAAGTCCTAGCATGTTTCCTACTTGGAGAGAGAGCATCTTTCTGGTGATTTACCTCCATCCATAGACCGCGGTCTCCCACACATCTTCCACATAGGAAGTGGCCCTTCCCTTCACAAGGAATATATACCTTAAATGACCAGTGGTAATTTGCCTTTCCTAAGTACATAGTGTTGTATTCTACTCAAATCTATCAACCATACAACCCTAGATACCCTCTAGCTAAGTATTGTTAGAATCTGAAAAGATTATTAACCTAGAAAACTACTGAAAAGAATAGATATCTAAACTATGAATGCAAATGATACGAAATCAAAATAACAACATAGAGTTAGTCTCCAAGAGAGTAATGTAAATGTTGGAAGCAAAATAGCATTAAGAGGATGAAAAAGCAAGATATACAAAATAAAAACCAGGTAGCATGCTTATATAGACCACGGAGAGGGAGGAGGTGGCAACACCGACCAATGAGGAGCAACCATCTATTAGACTAAAGATAGAAAAGTATCTTCCCAAGATAGCAAATGGATGCTCACATGTAGGAAGGTGACACCTCGTAACCACTCACCTAATAAGACATGCTTTATTAACCTAAGCAAGATTAATAAAAGTGTAGAAAAACCTAGGAATATAGGGAAAAATAAATAACCCACTAGGAAATAAAAACCTACACTAACACCACCCCATAAGCGAAGCTTAGGTGGATGTAGAAATGGGTCCCAGCAAATCAAGCCCGATGAGGTACCCATGTACATAAAATTCCCCCCTAAAGAGAGAGAGAAGGGACCCCCCCAAAAGTAGAGAGAGTCAAGACTCTAAGTGAGAGGAAGAAGCCCCCTAAAAGATGAAGCATCCCACACCCCCAGCAAAGCTCGCAAATGAAGGAACTTGATCTCAGTGAAGGGTTTGTTGAAGATATCAACAACCTGCTTAGAAGTCAGACAGTAGTGAAGGTTGATGACATGGCCATGGATGAGCTCCCAGATGTAGTGCATGTGGACCTCTATGTGTTTGGTCTGCTGATGATGGAACAGATTCCATGAGATCTGAATGGCACTTTGGTTGTCACAAAATATGACTGATGGCCGTCTGATCTGAATACCAAACTCAGTGACAAGATTTTGAAGCCAAATGGCCTCAATGGCGGCATTCGCAGCCCCCCGATACTCAGCCTCAGTAGAAGATAGAGTAATAGCAGACTGCTTCTTGCTCAACCAACAAATAGGACCTGAACCAAGTGAAAAGCTATAACCTGAAGTAGACTTGCGATCCTAAGAATCACCTGCCCAATCTAAATCTATGTAGCCCACCAAGTCAAGCTCAATGCCTGCTACATAGTGAATCCCAAAACTGTGAGTACCCTGAATGTAGTGAAGGATCGACTTGGCTGCTTTCCAGTGCAACTCATGAGGCTCCTGCATGAATTGAGAGACCATGCCTACAACATATGAAATGTCGAGTCTCGTATGAGTCAGATAAATGAGACTCCCAACAAGCTATCAGTACAAAGTGCCATCAACAAGTGGAGAAGAACACTGAGCCTCAAGTTTGACTCCATAAAGAAAGGGAGTCAGAGCAGGCTTATAGTCAGCCATATGAAACCTCGAGAGTAAATCTAGAGCATACTTGGATTGTATGATGGTTATCCTAGAAGAAGATTGAAAGATCTCAATCCTAAGAAAGTAATGCAACAAGCCCAAGTTAGTCATCAAAAACCTATCATGAAGGGTAGTTTTGATAGCCCCAATGGTGGATGAAGAACTCCCTATGATTAGCAAGTCATCAACATATAGAACCAGAAATAGGAGTGAATCATCCTATTGCAGAGTGTAGACATTGGGATTAGAATGGCACTGAGTGAACCCAACTGATAGAAGGAATGAGTCCATTTTGGCATACCAGGTGTGAGGAACCTGTTTGAGGCCATAGAGAGACTTTGAAAGACGGCACACAAGTGAAGAATCCTGAAGGAACCCCTGTGGCTGCTCCATGTAGATCTCCTCCTGAAGGTCACCGTGAAGAAAAGCAATCATCACATCCATCTGGTGTACTTCCCAAAGATTAGCTGCAGCAATGGCAAGAACAAGTCAGATGGAATTCATTCAGGCAACTAGTGCAAAAGTCTCAGAGTAGTCAATCCTAGGAACCTGGGAGAATCCTTTGGTGACCAAGCGAGCCTTATGCTTGTCAACCGACCCATCTGCTACAAATTTTGTCTGATACATCCACTTACATCGAACAAGTTTTCTTCCCTTAGGAAGAGGGACAAAATCCCAAGTGTGGTACCTCATCAAGGAACTATACTCCTCCTACATAGTTGTATCCCACTCAGGAATACCAGAAACCTCATGAAAAGACTGTGGATTTGAGGTAGTAGAAATGAAGACATGTGGAGCATCCTGGAACTGTGAACGAGTCTGCCTGGTGTCTGATGGATCCCCAACCTAATCACCTGCAGACTGCAAGGTCTATCTAGCCCAAAGTGGACTGGAAGATGGAGAATCTGGAGGAGAATCATCAACCTCCGAATGATAACTAGGAGAGGAAGGAGGTGAGTCCTCTGAATCACTCTCTACATCAGAAGTGGAGGTAGAAGACTGCTCAGGTGAATCTAACTCATCAAAAGATCTGTCATGTATCCCAATTGACTCCAATGTCAAAGTAGAAGGAGTTGGAGAAGTGATAGAAAGTGAACTCGAAGAGGCCTCCTCAAACTGGACACTCCTCTCAATGAACAACTCATGTGTAGTAGGGTGGAGCAACTGATAACCCTTCACAAGCACAGTTAATGGCCTCTGCCCAATAATGTGGTGCAAGAGATCTGGAGTGAATCATGTATTTCACCATTTCCTTCAAGGACCTATTATTCCATTCTACAACATCATTTTGGTGAGGATTGTATGGAACTGAATGCTGCAAATCAATCCCCTTTGAAGTGCAAAACCTTTCAAACTGATGGTTGACATACTCACCACCATTGCCAGTGCGCAAAACTTTTATGGCTTTCCCAGATTGCTTCTCTACAAAAGTTTTGAAGTCCTGAAAATGATCAAATACCTCTGATTTTTGTTTGAGAAAGTACACCCAACTATATCGAGAAAAGTCATCAATGAATGTGAGGACATATCGGGCCCTGCTGAAAGAAGGATGTTGAAATGGACCAGCCAAATCACTGTGAACTAACTCCAGTATCTGTGAAGCTCTCCATGCCTTATCTTTTTCAAACTTTTCCTTAGGATGCTTACCAAGAATGCAACCTTGGAAAACACCACCTAAAAACTAAACTGAAGGTAACCCTATGACCATGCTCTGCTGGTTGAGCTACTGTAAGTAGTGGAAGTTTAGATGGCCAAACTGCTCATGACATAATCTACTCACATAATTAGAATGAGTGAGAAAAATAGTCGAAGGAGGATTAGGAACAAAGTGAGAAAATAGATAGAGTCGTGACTGATGATCTGCTCTCCCAACTGCAACTGTAGAACCACTATGCAACTCATGAATCTCCACTGAATTAGGAGTGAACTCAACCCGCTTGCCTGAACCTGTGTGAGTGATCTGGTATACTGATAGGATATTAGTTGATAATGAAGGCACACAAAGAACATCATGGAATGTGCCATCCCCCACATCAACAGACCCTCTCCCACACACCTCAACAAGAGTGTCATCACCCATAAAAATAGAAGGCATAGTACACAACTCCAAAGATGCAAGTTCTTCCTTAGATGAAGCCATGTGGTGCAAAGCACCCGAATCAAGAACCCAAGTGGATGGTGAAGAAGCAACTGCAACGAGGGCCTTAACCTTTCCTTTCCCCTTTCTATTTTCTTTTTCCTTATTAGACCCCTCATTAGAACTCTATTTGATAGAATCAAGAACACTGATATTATTCTTCTCAAGAATGTGTGTCAAGTGATCAATTTGTTTCTTCAGACATTTATGTTCATCATGACCAGGTCTTTTACAATATGCACATTGGACCCTCTCTTTCTTAGGCTTGTCGCCCTTGGAAGATTAGGTCTCATTAGCTGCTTTTGAAGTAACTCGTATCTGATCCTTTTTCTCCTTGCTATTCTTCTATTTCTTATCCTTACTATTGTTGTTACTACTTTTTCTTTTTTGTTCTTTTGTGCCTTGGTTGGTAGCCAAGGCATGTGACTTAAAGGACTTAAGAGTGCCCATTTGAATTAGTTTGTCCTATTCTCGAGTGAGATTGACAGAAAAATCATCTAAAGATGGCATGGTGAATTGAGTACCAAGTGCACCCTTAGTAGCATAGAAGGTAGAAACAAACACAGAATATTCTGAACTTAGCTTAGAGAGAATACTAAGAATCAGTTGTTCATCTTTCTTTTCAATTCCACATTGTTTTAACTATAGCCTTAGTGATTTTAATTTAGTGAAGAAATCTTGGATTGTGTTGAAATTGCCTGGACTTAAACTAATTAGTTCATTTTCCAACATATGACCCCTCATTGAATCTTGTGTGCCAAATAGTTTTTCTAGCTTTGTCTAGATTTCATTTGGTGTATTCAAAGACTCAATGTGAAAGAACAAATTAGGAGAAACAGACAAACACAATATTCCATATTGGTGCAGGAGCACCTTCTCTGTAGTGCAGGGTCATATTTTCTTTTATTGTTTCATAAGGCTTTTAAGCCATTTCATGTTGTAATAAGGGTCAATTTGGTCCCATTGATGTAATTAGGCAAGGAAAACATGTGGTTTTTCTTGTTTGAGGAGTAAGACCAACGGCTAACTGATTTGAATATCAGTTTGCATGGTTGGATGGAAATAATTGTTGTCTCTACATCTTCTTTAGAGGCAAGCCGTATGTCACACGAGAAGAAGTGTGTGTGTGTTGTAATAGAGATTTTGATGAATGAATAAAGAGAGTTTCTGGGTGGGATATATGTTGGTTTTTTTGTGTGTTCTTTGTATTTGGTATCTCTGTTAAGATAGTGTGCATCCATGCCCTTATCTAGATGTTATCTGGTAGTTCTTAGTGTTCCCGTAGTGTGCAGACGGTGTACTACTAACATTTCCACAGAGGCTGGTTTGTAACCTAGGGGTTAGGGTTTGATTCGTAAATGGAGACCCTTTCCTCTATCCACTGAAGTCCTGTACAGTATTGGTGTGATGGGGGAAAGATCTTTAGGTTTGTTGTTTTCTATATCCTCACCCAGGAACCCAAGAAACTCAATCGGGTTCGACTAGACATCTTCATGTGGCTAGTCGGGAAATCGAGGTGAAGTGGATAGTGTTGATTTGGGATCAAATTGATATAAGTGGTCGAGGGTTTGATACAGGAGTCAGCCAAATCCATTGTTCTATCGAATGGTTTTTGGTATCGGGTCGGCATAGAGTATTGTGGAGTCCATCGGAGTAACACAAAGCGTCGGGATGACTTTCTGGAGACCTTTCGGTAGCCAAAGTCTAACCGATGAGTAGGCATCGGTGACAAATAGACCTTGTCTGGCTGAAGGTGTGGTCGTTCTAATATAAACCACGTTGTATAGTGTCGGGGACACATACAACCTTGTCTGACCGAAGACTAAGGCAGGTGGACCCCACACATAGCCTAACGAAGTGCATGAGTATGTATCGGTGTGATCAGAGGCAACAGGTTGAGGAATTTGCATTGGGCCAACCATATAAGGTTTCACCAATCGGGATGACTATCGCAAAGTGTCACCGATGATGAGTTCATCGGCGTGAAATGGGGCGTCGGCTGGAGTTCGCAAGCGGTTGCCAATGAGGAGTGTGTTGCTGATAAAGACATCGGGGAGAGAATAAGTGTCGGGTGGACATATCCAAAGAAGGCTGATAACAATTGTCTGGCCGATGTGCATGAGAGTTTCGGTGAATGTGGAGGAAGTATGACTAACCATTACGGTTAGGTCAGTAGCAACCAACGGTCACTGGAGTGTCGACGTGAGAAAACTAGACACTGTTGGTAGAGGAAGTCTGTCTGAAGAAGACGGAAGACGTTGGTCGTCGGTAAGAGTATATAGATCGGTGAGAGAAATAAGAGGGGGCCCGATAGTAGTTTGTTTGGCCGATAGGGAAGTTATTGCCAAGACATAGCTCGGGTCTAGCCGATTATACTTGAGGACTTTTGTTGCCCACTCTGCATCAAATTGGTATCAAAGCCAATATTCTGAATCACAGTAGTGTATGTCAGACGAAGAGTTGGAGATAGAGACAGAGGCTAGAACAATGCCTCCCAAGTCGATAAGCAAAGCAGCCATCCAGAAGATGGTAGAAGAGATGCTCAAAGAGAGACTAAAGGAAGAAAGATCCAAAGAGAAGAATGGAAGCACTTCTGAGTCAGAGGAGGACGAAGAAGAAGAAGCAGGAGAAAATCCTCAAGGAGAAGGTATGTCTGCTGATCAAAAGGCATTCCTAAATGCACTCAAGGGTCATGGAGATGGTGGTGATCCGAAAATGGTGTTCCCACGTTCAATGGGAAACTGGATGGAGATACTCTTGTGGACTAGATTGAAGCCATAAGTAATTACTTTGACTTCAAGGTGTACAGTGACAGTAAGAAAGTGAAGTTTGCAAAAATGAGACTGAGAGGTTCTGCATTGGTTTGGTGGAACTACACCCAATGTGAGAGGGAGAAGTTTGGAAAGAGTCCAATCACCAAATGGAGTAGAATGGTGGCCATGCTGAGAACCAAGTTTTTGCCATGTGACTATGATTTGCAGACCATCAAAAAGTTTAATCATCATAGACAGAAAGATATAGACGTGGCTACGTACACTGAAGAATTCCACAGATTGAGTATGAGAGCAAATCACAGAGAGAGGAGAAAGAGATGGTGGCCAGATATCTTGATGGTCTAAGATATAATATACAAGATGAATTCAGTATGGTGGTTCCCAAGACTGTGGATGAATGTTTTCAGTTAGCCTTTAGGGTAGAGGATAAACTAAAAAGGAGAGGTGATCAAAATAACAGAGGAAGAGTGGGCAAAAATAATAGAGGAAGAGGTAATTTCGGTAGAGGACAACCAAACAAAGGTGAAAGTTCAATTCAGCAAGAATCACGTTCTGATACAGAACATAAAGGTAGTGGTTTCAGAGGTTGGAGAAGACCTAATGGCAGAGGCAGAGGTGGTGGTACAGGCAGAGGACCTGAAGTCTTCACTGGAAGATGCTACAATTGCAATCAAGTAGGCCATACTGCAAATAAGTGCCCTAAGAAGGCATCTAGCTCTCATGATGGTGGGAGGAGGAACCAACTATTGAAAGATGATGATTGCCAAAGTGTAAATTCACCAATTGGTAGTGCTGCACTAATTCTTGAAGGAGAGAGCATGATGATTAAGAGAACCCTAGTGAAGATGCCATTGAAGCAGGAGCCTCCACAAAGGAAGAATCTCTTCAAAACCAAAGGAGTAGCATATGGTAAGCTCTGTAAAATCATTGTTGATTCAAGTTCTACTAAAAATGTAGTGTGTGCTGAAATGGTAGAAACATGTAAATTGAAAAGATTGCCCCATATTAATCCTCACAAAATATCTTGGTTGAATAAGAATCAAAACTATTTGGTGGAAGAACAAACTTGGGTAGAGTTTGAACTAGGTGATTATAGGGATAAGGTGCTATGTGAAATTATTCCTATGGATGCTTTTCACCTTCTTCTTGGATGACCTTGGTAGTATGATGTGAAAGCACAGCATGATGGTGAAAAGAACACATATGTGATCACCAAGAATGGTAAGAAGTTTCAGATGGATCCCTTACCAGAGCAGGTTGGAGAGAAGAACAATGACAACAGTGTCATGTTAGTTAGTGGCAAAGAGTTCCTACAACTCATGAAGGAGGAGGATACCCAAGGGTATGCACTGATGATGAAGCCTGTAGATGTATCAAATCAGCAAAGCAAGAAGTAGAAGGAGATTCCATTGGAAGTGCAACAATTACTGGATAAGTATCAGGATCTTGAGGTAGAGGATACACCTGATTCTTTACCACCTATGAGGGACATAAGTCATCAAATTGACTTGATTCTAGGAGCCACATTACCCAACAAGGCTGCCTACAAGTTGACACCGCAACATAATGAAGAGGTAGGTAGACAGATTCAAGAACTCTTGGAGAAAGGTTTGATTAGGAAAAGTCTTAGTCCATGTGCAGTCCCTAGTGTACTTGCTCCTAAGAAGGATGGCAAATGGAGGTTATGTATAGACTCAAGGGCTATTAATAAGATCACCATAAGGTACAGATTTCCTATGCCAAGAATTGAAGATCTATTGGACTATCTTGGTGGTTCATGCTACTATTCCAAGATTGATTTGAAATCTGGTTATCACCAGATCAGAATAAGGCAGGGAGATGAGTGGAAGATTGCTTTCAAGACTAATGAGGGTCTTTATGAATGGCTTGTTATGCCATTTGGTCTTAGCAATGCTCCAAGCACATTTATGCGCTTGATGAATGAAGTATTAGTTGAATTCATTGGTAAATTTGTTATTGTTTATCTTGATGACATACTAATCTTCAGCAGGACAAAAGAAGAGCATATGAAGCATATTGACCAGGTGTTGGAGAAGCTACATAAGCACAAGTTGATGATCAACCTAGACAAGTGTGAGTTCAGGAAAATAGAACTTGTATACCTTGGATTTGTAATTTCAAATGGCTGTTTGAAGATGGATCCCTCTAAGGTTGATGCTATTCTGAATTGGCCTACTCCTAAGTCAGTTGGAGAAGTCAGAAGTTTCCATGGATTGGTAACTTTTTACAGGAAGTTTATCAGAGGTTTCAGTCACATTAGTGCTCCCATCCTCAACACCATCAAGGGTGGAGTCAAATGTAGATTCCAATGGACAAAGGAAGCCGTTGTTGGCTTTGAGTTGTTGAAAACAAAGGTAGCTGAGTTACTTACTTTAGTACTTCCTAATTTTGATAAGGTGTTTGTTGTTGAGTGTGATGCAAGCAAGCAAGCTATTGGTGCTGTTCTTAGCCAAGAAGGACATCCAGTTGTATTCTTCTCAGAGAAGCTAAATGAGGCCAAATAGAGGTATTCTACCTATGACCTAGAGCTATATGCAATGGTGCAAGCTCTGAGAAAATGGAGACATTATTTTCTACCAAAAGAGTTCATTGTTTTCATTGACAACCATGCTCTTAGTTTCCTCAATAGTTAAGAAAAATTGAACCATAGACATGTTAAGTGGGTGGAACAGTTACAAGTTTATACCTTCACAATTAAGGACAAAAAAGGTGTTTCTAATAAAGTGGCTGATGCTTTAAAGAGGAGGTTACTTATTGTTCAGGAAATTCAGTTAGAAAGCATGGGTATTGACTGTTTGAAGGAATTGTATAAAGAAGATTCAGATTTCAAAGAGGCTTATGATGTTTGTGTGAATTTGGCTAACACATTCCATGGTGCATATTTAGATTTTGTATTACAGGAAAGACTTTTGTTTAAGGGCAATTTGTTGTGTATCCCTAAGTGTTCCATGAGGGACAGTATCATTAAGGAGAAGCATAATGGTTCTTTTGGAGGACATTTTGGCTTAGACAAGACACTAAAACAAGTTACAAGGTTCTATTTCTAGCCAAAGGTACAGTCTAATGTGAGAAGATATGTTGCTAGTTGTGCAATTTGTCAAAGGGCTAAAGGTGTGTCTTCAAATGCAGGTATATACCAGCCCCTTCCCATTCCTACCAGGCCTTGGGAAAGTATAAGCATAGATTTTGTACTGGGTTTGCCTAAGACAATCAGAGGGGTGGATAGTGTATTTGTTATTGTTGATAGGTTCAGCAAGATGGCTCATTTTGTGCCATGTAAATGCACAAATGATGCATCTCATATTGCAGGTCTATTTTTTAGAGAGGTAGTAAGAATACATGGTTTGCCATTGTCAATTGTAATAGACAGGGATTCAAAGTTTGTAGGTCACTTCTGGAGGACCTTGTGGAAGAAGTTGGGCACACAGTTGTCCTTTTCATCATCCTACCATCCACAAACTGATGGTCAGACTGAAGTAGTTAATATGTCCCTTGGAAACCTTCTACGATGCCTTACAAAACAGCATGGTTTGGCATGGGATTTAGTTATCAGTCAGGCTGAATATGCCTACAATGATTTAGTGAATAGGAGTACTGGTAAAATTCCTGTTGAGGTAGTTTATGGTTTTCACCCAAGGGGGCCACTTGAATTGAAGGATCTCCAAGGATGGGATAAAAGGAGTGCACTTGGTGAAGATTTTGCTACTTCCATGAAAACAGTCCATGATCAAGTCAAGTTGCAATTGGAAAAAATAGTCACAAAGTACAAAGAAAGGGCAGATTTGAAGAAAAGAGAGGTGCAGTTCAAAGTTTGAGATTTAGTTATAGCATATCTGAGGAAAGAAAGGTTACCAAAAGGACAACCAACTAAAATCCTGATGAAGAAGATTGGGCCATGCAAAGTAGTGCACAAATTCTGTCCAAATGCATATGAGATTGAGTTACCATCTGGTCTTGGTATCTCTCCTATTTTTAATATCTGTGATCTTTATCCTTTTAGACCTCCATTGCATGGTGATAGTGGATCAGATGTGGTGGATGCAAATACTGATTGGATCAAGGATTTGCCTCCAAGTAATCCTTTACAGTTGGAATGCATTTTGGATTCCAAAATTGTCAAGAAGATAAGAAAGGGTGTGTACAAAGACTACTTGTTCAAGTGGTAGGATCTTCTTGATTTAGAGGCAACCTGGATGAGTGAAGCAGATATTCTGAAGCATGGGAAGAGACTTCAGTAGTTAGCAACTCAAGGGACTTGAGTTTTTCCTACAGGGGAGTATGGTGTAGGAGCACCTTCTCTGTAGTGCAGGGCCATATTTTCTTTTATTGTTTCATAAGGCTTTTAAGCCATTTCATGTTGTAATAAGGGTCAATTTGGTCCCATTGATGTAATTATGCAAGGAAAACATGTGGTTTTGCTTGTTTGAGGAGTAAGACCAACGGCTAACTGATTTGAATATCAGTTTGCACGGTTGGAGGGAAATAACTGTTGTGTCTACATCTTCTTTAGAGGCAAGCTGTATGTCACATGAGAAGAAGTGTGTGTGTTGCAGCAGAGATTTTGATGAATGAATAAAGAGAGTTTCTGGGTGTGATATATGTTGGTTTTTCTGTGTGTTCTTTGTATTTGGTATCTCTGTTAAGATGGTGTGCATCCATGCCCTAATCTAGATGTTATCTGGTAGTTCTTAGTGTTCCCGTAGTGTGCAGACGGTGTACTACTAACATTTCCATAGAGGCTAGTTTGTAACCTAGGGGTTAGGGTTTGATTCGTAAATGGAGACCCCTTCCTCTATCCACTGAAGTCTTGTATAGTATCGGTGTGATGGGGGAAAGATATTTAGGTTTGTTGTTTTCTACATCCTCACCCAGGAACCCAGGAAACTCAGTCAGGTTCAACTAGACATCTTCATGTGGCTAGTCAGGAAATCAAGGTGAAGTGGATAGTGTTGATTTGGGATCAAATTGATATAAGTGGTTGAGGGTTTGATACAGGATTCAGCCAAATCCATTGTTCTGTTGAATGGTTTTTGGTATCAGGTCGGCACAGAGTATTGTGGAGTCCATCGGCGTAACACAAAGCGTCGAGATGACTTTCTGGAGACCTTCCGATAGCCAAAGTCTAACCGATGAGTAGGGATCAGTGACAAACAGACCTTGTCTGGCCGAAGGTCTGGTCATTCTAATATAAACCACGTTGTATAGTGTCGGGGACACATACAACCTTGTCTGACCAAAGACTAAGGAAGGTGGACCCCACACATAGCCTAATGAAGTGCATGAGTATGTATCAGTGTGATCAGAGGCATCAGGTTGAGGAATTTACATTGGTTTGACGGTATAAGGTTTCACTGATCAGGGTGACTATCGCGAAGTGTCATCGATGATGAGTTCATCGGCGTGAGACGGGGCATCGGTTGGAGTTCGCAAGTGGTTGCCAATGAGGAGTGTGTTGCCAATAAAGACATCGAGGAGAGAATAAGTGTCAGGTGGACATATCCAAAGAAGGCCGATAACAATTGTCTGGCCAATGTGCATGAGAGTTTCGGTGAATGCGGAGGAAGTATGACTAACCGTTGCAGTTAGGTCAGTAGCAGCCAATGGTCATCAGAGTGTCAGCGTGAGAAAACTAGACACTACCGATAGAGGAAGTCTATCCGAAGAAGACAGAAGACGTTGGTCATCGGTAAGAGTATATAGATCAGAGAGAGAAATAAGAGGGGGCCCGATAGTAGTTTGTTTGGCCGATATGGAAGTTATCACCAAGACATAGCTCGAGTCTGGCTGATTATACTTGAGGACTTTTGTTACCCACTCTGCATCACATATGCCTCATCACATTTGTTAAACCACTTAGGCTTATCTTCATCTTTAGCAGGTTCAGTTTCAAGTCCCATAGTTATCCTATTTAATCCAACTTTCCTTAAGTGAATTCTCATGCATTATTTCCACTCAAAGTAATTATATGGAGTTAGGATGGGCAGATTTGTTTTATCCATGATGAAGAAATGTAGAGAAGAAATGCCGAAAAAAAGAGAACCCAACCAAGACAACCCCCCCTTTTCACTCAATCAAAGAACCCCCCAAGAAAATATGATTTGGTTCTTTATATTAGTGCATTTACAACTACCACTAGCAAGAAATACTAAGTGGTTTTGATTTCAATTCATTACAAAACCCTCACCAAGAGCATATGCTAAAAATACAACTTTGGCACAATACTTAGACAAATAAGTAGCACCACTATGATCTACTCAAAAAATCATGCACTTTCAAAAAAAGAATCGTCTCGATATGAGGTCATATGTGAAAGTTATGATCCTTTGAAGTTCCCAAAACGAGAACTGTGCAATGTCACGACTGAGAATCTGTAATTTCTAAAAAATATCAGCATCAAAATAAAAAAATATCTTCACTAGTGCATAGAGCAAAAAAATAGCCAAAAAAAAAATTGTGCGAAAAGGAGTCCGTATGAGCAAGAACAGAGCATTTGAAAACTACCTTCAAAACTACAACTGCTAATGGAGAGGGGTCCTACTATAGCTTTATAAGCGTATTTCTGCAAAATATAAAGATTGCATGCAAAATGGAAAGATATCCAGATAGTTTTTCTATGCTATGAACAAAACCTAGAAGGTGTTTTTCTTGTTGATGTACAGAAGATGTAGCTCTAATGTAAATAGAACACCTTTAGAAACAAAAAATGACCCAGCAACCAAAAAACAACATGCAAAGGCTGAATCAACTACTTAAGATAAGCAATGGCATGCTGGAACTTGCAATATTGATTGAAAACACCAAATATGCAAGCTGGTTGTTAGATTTGAGATCGAAACCTCAGTTCGGCAACTGTGTATGACGATCTCTGATTTCAGTGAAATGAAAGCCAAGTCTAACTTTCTCGAGCCTCTTAGATGCATTGGAACAACCAGAAATGCTTCCAGTATAACTAGAAATGCTGCAATCACCCAGATTTCATAAAACACATGTGCAAACTCCAAAAAAAAAGTTTATGTCAAACTTTTCTGATTCTCAAGATCATCTAAAGATGCAAGAGAAGAGCATATTGGGTTTTTCAAAAAATTGTAATAAGATTTATTATCCCCCCTGAATCTCTTAAATAAGAAAACTAAAATATACCCTTGCACATAGCAAGGCTCTGATACCATGTTAGAATCTGAAAAGATTATTAACCCAGAAAACTAGTGCAAAGAATAGATATTTAAACTATGAATGCAAATGATACGAAATCAAAATAGCAACATAGAGTTAGTCTCCAAGAGAGTAATGCAAATGCTAGAAGAAAAATAGCATTAAGAGGATGCAAAAGCAAGAGATACAATATACAAGCTAGGTAGCATGCTTATATAGACCAGGGAAAGGGAGGAGGTGGCAACACTGACCAATAAGGAGCAACCATCTATCAGACTAAAGATAGAAAAGTATCTTCCCAAGATAGCAAATGGATGCTAACATGTAGGAAGGTGACACCTCGCAACCACTCACCTAATAAGACATGCTTTATTAACCTAAGCGAGATTAATAAAAGTGTAGGAAAAATTGAGGAATATAGGGAAAAATAAATAACCCACTAGGAAATAAAAACCTACACTAACAAGTATGATTTCTTATAGGATGAGCAATCTGAATATACTAAGCTAACAATGCATGCAGAAAATAAATGCATTACTTTGGCCAAAGTTTTTAATATCAATATCGTTGATAATGAACATAGTTGATGTGTTCACCCACCCCTACTCGACTTGGATACTATCATATTCTCACAGTTTAAATCTCTTACCAACCCTAAACATGTAATAGTTTAATCTATGAGTCATAATAATAATATCTTTAGACTTTAATAAGTCCTTATGACAAAACTATACAGTTAGTTCATAATCAGCTCTAGGGTTAACCTATTATCCCATGGCTAATATAAAATGCTATATATCCTTATCTCTTATCTAGGCAACCTAGATTCATAATTGACTTATGGCTAAATCAACCAAAGAATAAGAACACTATAGTTCTTTTAAAATAGATATTAACCCTTGTCAAATACCCTTACTGATGTGATAAAGCAAAACATACCCAATATGCCTTTCCTACAAGGTCATCCTTTACTAGATTAAGTCTACTCCATTGTATTGGATCTTCTCAAGGATAACGTAAATAATGAAGACAAATAGACATTAGTGGATTCTCATAAGAACCTTATTTTATCTTCCATATTATCTCTAAGTTATTCTCATTTAAAGTGACACAATATTTTACTAAAGATTCCCATGAATCTAGTTCCCAAGAATAGATAACAATTTTTGTTATATATATATATACATAGTCTAATCAAGACAATATATTAAATCATTATTACCTCAATACTATACGGCTCAAGTTGATAGTATAATAACAAAGTTCATTCATCTCTACATTACTCGAGAGCCTATTGTTTTGTTAACTCACAATCATTCTATTGACTAGTTACAAACTTATTCAATAGGTGATCTATTTTCAATGTAAAAGACAACTTAAAAAATCTTACACTATGGTGGACATTTTATCCTTCATGCTAAGCAGTCAATATGATAAATGGTTTCTCATTAATAGCAAATGGTCGATTCTATAACTATAACATGTACTCACTTGTACTACCAATGTCAACCTTATAATTTGCATTCTAAATCTCATTAAATATAGAGATAAATCGACCTAGATTCCAGGTATGTGCAGGATCATGATGGGCCAAACTATACCTCTAAGTGGCAATGAAAATACAAAAAATTAGACTCTATCAAGTTCATGTGAAAATTTGAATGGATTATCTACACAATTTGAAAAAGATGTAAGAACAAAATTTGTAGAGAATTGAATCTAGTTTATAGGCTACTATTTTTTTTTAAACTAAATTTACTTAGTGAAAATTGAATATTTCAATGAACAACTATTAAATTTTTCAGAAAAAAAAAGTGGGTGTCTGTCCAGCCAACCTAACTATGAGTAAAAATATATATATATTTTTGAAACTTTCAAAATAAGTAGACAACTCATGTCTGGATGTGACGCATATTTATTTGAAATTTTTTTCCAATAAAATAATTAGTTATGATTTTTTTACTGTGACTTTTTTTAAAAACTAAAAAGTAATTTTCCAGCCAACCAAACTTGATAAAAAAATCAAAATTCAATTTTTTTTAACCTATAGCCAAAAAAGTATAGAGTGTGATGCAGGTTTCAGATCTCAAAAAGGTGAAATGGTTTAAAAGTTCTGGATGTTTTTCAATCAGTGTGTCCATCAGGATTTCAAAGACACGGTATATAGAAAATTATTAATAATTATTTAATAAAATGATAACCAAACAAATCTTATATTTTTAGAAAGCTAACAATTTTTTCTATAAACCCTTTTCGTTTTATCAATTTTGCATAAAAAATGTCGTCAGCACGAAGGGTGAAGTTCAAAAAAGAGACTGAAACATGAAAACACATTAGAATCCATGAAAAGTCAACAACCGAAATGGATATCCATCTTGCTTTGTACCAAAGCAAGACGAATATCCATTTTGCTTTGTACCAAAGCAAGACGAATATCCATTTTGCTTCGGTAAAAGCAACTCAAAATGGATATCCGTTTTGGAAATGGATATCCATTTCCTTGATCCATGAAAAATTTTGTACCATTGGTTTTGGATGAAGAGAACTAACATATTTGAAACATTGAGGCAATAATACAAGAAGTTAAAGTTAGTTGGTCATTTATAGGTGCATCTATTGTTTCAAATCAAATTACACATAGAATTCTAATTAACAATCTAGTTTCCTCATTTGGGGGAACATTTTTTTATCTGTTTCTAATGGAAATATTTAGTTAATAATTGGTGGCTCCTTGTGAAAAGTATGGGCTCTTATCAAGCACACATAACCAAGAAGGTTGATATCCATTTTTCTTACATGTTTGTTGATCACATCTTATAACACGGATGTTGCTTGGTGATAGTTCTAGGTTTAGTGAACAATATTCTCAAGCTTATTGCAATTTTTACACTTGTGACCAAATTTGGTACCAAACCCTTTCACCTTTTCAATTAATCCTGATAGTGTCATCTCACTCCATGCAAATAAAACCAACATTAGGACCATGTGAATGAGATTAAGGATAGCCTTGAAATATGAATCTTTGTACTGTTGACTATCCTTTTAGCATGACAATCCTTTAGGATCATTGTACCCAGGTGCAACAATCCTTCAATCTTCTTTTATTTATATTTCTTTCCTCTTCATACACAAGATTCTCATGCCTTGTAGTCATGACAATCCACAAATCACCTAACTGTCCTTAGTGAGACTATATCTTATTTTGACAGTGATAGTCATCGTCCATTCACAACTCTCCTCTTTAACATAGATACCCTTTGCACATGTTTTGACTTCATGATTTTCCTTTTGTATGTTGTATTATGGTATGAAAATACTATGGCCCCTTCTTCATCTTCTTGTATAATGAAATTGAAGGTCGACACTTACGGTTACTCTTCTTTATTACTTGGTGATAATGAATCCCTAAGCTCATTTTTTATTGCCTTGAAGCCAAATTTACCACTGTTGAGATAGTTAGAGTTGATTCTTGATCATGAATATTGTGAATTACTTCAAATATCCATGGAGAATTTCACTTGTGTTTCTTAAGACACCCATGCCTTGACTATCCCTTGATGTTGGTCATGATTGTGCTTGGATGGCACAATAGTTCATAGTTAGATTTTTGCCACTAAAGTTTTCCTTTGACAAATTCGTATTTGTAGTCCACCTTTTGATGATGTTCAAACAATATAAATACTTATTCTTAACATAAGCAATACATTTCTCACAAATACCAATGCATTCTACTCATAAGGTTCATGGCACCATGCCTAAAGGTATGATAGTTAGCAGTGTACTATTATGGTAGCCTATGGTTGGTTTGACAATCTATAATAGTGATAGCATTCATGCCTAATAGTCCTTATCATTATTGTCATAATATATTTTACATTTGAGGCCTTGTCTACAACATATAAAGTTTACCTTTCTTACCTATACCTTCAGTATATAAAGGACATTGATAGGGAATTTTTAATTTCCACTCAGTTAGTGCAATCTAGGAGAGGATAGATTGTCTAAAGTTGTAATCTATTTCCATTTACACTTTCCATAACTACAAATGCTTAGTGTTTATTCTCAACCCCAGTATATGAATAAAATGTGACCTATTGTTCTAATAGGCCTATAGGGACAAAGAGTTGATAAAGCCAATAATTTTAAACATGACATGGTTTTGATAACTTCCCATATTGGTAAGGTCATGGATGACAATCCTTTGATGCACCTAATTGTAATAGGTGTTATGATAGTCCTTGGTATCTTTTCATTTCTTTCTTGAATGTCCTACAAATAAGACATAAGACCTATTAGATCCTTCATAAATAAGAATTCTCATACATTGCATTTAAACTTAAACTCCCTAAACATCCATCAATCCATCTACTAATATCAAAATGCCATGAATATCCTATGATCAACCATTCTAAATCCTAGGATAGTCATATATTGCAATTTTTCTTCTCTATACTAAAATAGCCCAAGGAATATCTACCCTTGAATTTGTATTTTAACAATCTAATGTCTTTACGAGTAACATTGAGCCTTCTTTTGGGACAACATTTTTGCCTTTAGAAGCTCCTCATTTGATGATAGCCTAAAATAGAATAAGTGGATAGTCATAACATTTTAGCATTTAATGGGAAAACCCTAAAGTGTGATAAATTCTATACATTATCTATTCCCATCCATGTCACGAAGAAACTATTCAAATGCTAGGCCAACATGATTTAAACAATCATAAGGGCCAACAATCCACTCCAAATGCATGGGAAAATGACAACTCTTGGATCCCATATTAATCATGTTCACATGGCTGCTAGCATTTTCAAGTGAGCCAATACAAAAATTGAAAGCCTCAAACTCATACACATTAGAAAAATATACCTGATTATAAATTTGATATGCATGAATAAGGAAGTCGTCATGCAATACAAACTAAAATGTTTCATATTTAGACATGTCATCAAGTTGAACTACATCATGTTGAGACTCATGTTTACTTAAGCATTACAAGTCACTTGGCTCTTTGCATGCTTCACATTTCCAAACAAAGGACTCAACTTTAGGTGTAGCAGAGTCCTCATCAATGACTGATTCTACATGGCCTTCAACAAACTAAAATTATATATCATCTTTATGCTTATATGGAGGCTATATCATCTTTACAATTGTATGTCCAGGCTCTTTAGGAGTCTTCACAAATGTGTCCAAAGTAAGATTACTCAAATCAAATAATTGATTATATCCAGAGCTTTATTAAGTTGATACCTAGGTGGATTAGTGCGTAAACATTCAAATTAGATGGTAATTCACAAGTTTATAGAATAATAAAATGAATCCCTAGTCTAGAATCCAAATGTACATAATAAAATGAATATCTGTTTTGTAGTAGCAATATGGACGTTGTAGAGTGTCCATTGGCAAAGAATTAGGATTTAAGAAATGGATATCCATTTTGAAAATGGATATCCATTTTGTAAATGCAGAAAAAAGACAAAAGGAATATTGTTGGGCCTAACATCTGCAACCAAAGACCCTCTGCTGTTGAAATACTCATGATTTTTGGCTATGACAGTGAAAGGAATATTTTTATGCACTTTTGGAAACATAATTTTCTTGTTACAATCATAAGGGTGATATTTTTGTTCCCCTAATGGGGAGCAACAGGCGTCGTAAAGCAAAAAGGAGGAGGAAAGTTACATTGGAGGAAATTGAAGCAATTAGGGAAAAACATAGGAAAAGGAAGAGGATTGGAAGAGTGGGTTTGGTGGATGCTCATCAAGGTGAATCTTCTTTACCATCTAATGACATGCAAATTGAAGATGTTAATTTTGATTATAATGAAATGTTAGATAAGAATGAAATTCACCATGATATTGGAAATGAAAATATTGAAAACTTTTATGAAACACCTATTCATAATAGAAATACCATGGACAAAGAAGAAGAAAAATGAAGACGTGCACTTGAAGAAAGTGGATATGAACATCATGATGTTGAAATTCCACTCCATAATCCATTTGTTGATAAAATTGATGAGGTTGATAACATGGATGAAGCAAGAACAATCAATGTATTTCCAAATTTCATAAGAAGAGGGGACATTTGTCAAGAAGAGAATAACCGTGATGAAATTGGAAAACACCCAAGAACCACAAAATGGTTACTTGAAATTGATGAGAACATAATGGAAAAACTTGAAGGCAAGAGGTCATCATGAATGGTTCAGTTGTGGGATACAAAATTCTTTAATGAATACTTTGAGAAGAAAACATTAACTGAACAATGCCAACTTTTTGTGCAATTATTAAAGATGTACAAAATGAGACCTTTACCAAAGAAATTAAAGATTCGGTTAAACAAAGTGTCCGATCAGAATAAAATTATTGTTAGAATCCTTTTCAATGCACTCAATTCTATTGGAAAGACTAGCAAGGAGAAAGATAAAAGAGCTTCCCATAGAGTAATAACAACCTCAATAGTAAGCAAACAATTAATAAATGCTTGATTAATGAGGCAAACTTGAGTTGACTTAAGATTGAATCATAAAACATTGTCAAAAGAACGAGCATTAAGATCAAGGCTAGATAGTCCTCTTGCCAATGATACTTGGGCTTTTAGTGGTAGGATTCCATGAGTTGACAAGAAGCTAATTGATAGCACAAAGGAAGAAATTGAATGATTTTGGCACACTAACTCTAGGGTATCACCGAATGTAAAAGATGTTGTAAAGTTAAGAATTGGTCATAAAGAGCACACACCACATCCTAAACATTACTTGGAGTGTAGCCAAACAACATTGTTCAAACAATATTGTGAAACTCACCCAGGTATGACAATCTCACAAAGAGCATTTGAATCTCTTAAGCCATTTTATTGTATTCCTCTTAGAGTTTGTAATACATGTTGTTGCAAATACCATGTAGATTTTTCTATGTACCATGAATTATTATGCAATATTCGTTCTACTTTGCACACTAACGAAATGTTATAGGAGTGTGGTGCAATTCAACTACCAAAGTCATCTACGGACTTATTGGATTTATTTCTATGTATTAGAGATGATGGTTGCATGTTCTACAAAAATGATTGTTTAAATGAAAAGTGTTTACAATGTGGTGGGTTATCGAAGTTTGTATCATGTTTTCATGAGGGCAACGAGCATGATTTTGGAAAGAGAATGGTTGAGAAAAAGAGATATGAGATAGTGAAATACAATTTGAAAAGTGGAGGTGAAGGTTCTAGATGTGAGTTGAATGTAAGAGAGGTAAGTATTGCTGATTTTATTGATGATTTTAAGAAAAATCTTTTCTACAAGTATGTTAGACATAGCCACAGGTCTCGATGGTTAAATCAACAGTTCAAGATGTGTAAAGACTCTTTCCCGATTTGAACTATTGTCTCTGTAGTTGATTTTGCATAAAACTATACATTAAAACCCCAAAATGAAGTTCAATCCCAGTACTACAATTCTATTCAGATTGCTATTTTTGTTCACATCACATACATACATGCCCCCAAGAGTACATAAGAGAATAGGAAGATTGTCAGAGAATACCATTTTTACATGAGTGATGATCGATCTCATTCAACAGAGTTTGTGCAATATTGTTTTCAACAATTTTATGGGTTCTTGCAAGAAAAAGATATTAGAATGGATCAACATCTCATTTGGTTAGATAATTGCATTGGTCAATTCAAGAATGCTCGTAATTTCTATTGGTTGAGCAAAATGCATATAGAGAAGGGTATACCTCATATTTGGATTCTTTTTTAAGCCGGGCACAGGAAAGGTGAACATGATGGAGCAAGTGCATGTGTGAAGAGAGCTCTTTTTAAAGAACAACTAAAGATTAGAGGTGGTGCTACATTCAGTGATGTAGATTCTATTGTTAAGTGGTGTAACTATGCATTGTCATGAGGAGTGGCTCTTGATTCTGAAGTGCGCAGGTTCTTTTGGTTGGTTGATGATGGGATAGCGATAGAGAAATTGGAATGTCAGATAATTAGTGAATCATCAAAGATGCATTCATTTCAAATCTCAGATGCAAGTACATGGACTATTTGGACATGAGAATTAGATTGCTTTTGTTAGAGTTGTATTAAATGTTATTGGAACAATTGTGAATCAAGTGAGTGGGTAGATGCAAGGATTCCGCAATATTTAATCCCTTTATATGAAGGTCAATCATCTTTCATCAATGACATGGAGA
This sequence comes from Cunninghamia lanceolata, assembly GCA_027924645.1. Taxonomy (NCBI): domain Eukaryota; kingdom Viridiplantae; phylum Streptophyta; class Pinopsida; order Cupressales; family Cupressaceae; genus Cunninghamia; species Cunninghamia lanceolata. The sequence goes on along the minus strand of BSBN01000165.1, from coordinate 803,039 downwards.
GCTCATTTGACTATGAACATCTTTCAGACCTTGTACAGCCAGGTCATGTTTATGCAGTTGTTGCACCGCATGGAAATGAAGAGAGGTCAGACTATTGGTTGGCACGATGTGTACAGGGAAAACAAAATCTAACACAACCTATGACAGATGATGATGGGTTCACATATCCTACAGGATCAGTTGTTATTGCTGGGACTTGGTTATGAACATATATGATTAAAAAGAATGGCATCCCAACCTTTGAAGACTTTGAGAAGCATAAAACTATATTGATGTATTCTCACCTAGTTGTAGCAACAAATGTCAAGTTACTAAAGCATCATGGAAAACTAAAATCAAAAGAACTATGGACAATTAGTAATGCTGATCATGAAGCAATATTGGATACTTTGAAGGTAAGAGATGACCCCTCAGGTACGCTTGACTAGCATTTAAACTTCCAGATGGACAGGTATGACATTTTTTATCTTAACTTGTTCTTATTTTTTCTATTTTTTAGAATTGTTTTATTAAAAATCTTGTTACTTTAACTATAATGCATGCTTTTGACTATACAGGACTGTGAATAAAGTTATTTTACATGGCATCGTAGATTATTTTGCATGGCATCATAAATTATTTTGTATGGCATCGTAGGTTATTTTGACTATACTCAAGGTATGATTTTTAGTTCTCATTTGTATTTCTTAATATTGCACATTTGTACCTTTTTCTACATAAGGCATTCCATGAGATGACATGTATTTGATGTCTTTTGCCAAATAGTTCATGTGCCTTGTCTATGCTTTCACATATTACATACATGTGTCACATGGAAATTGCAACTACAACATCTAACAAAATTCTCATTTCTTTGAGGTATTCCACCAAACAGTTCATGTGCCTTGCCTATGCTTCCTTACTTTGCATTCTTATAAAAGTCCTATAAGAGTCATAATTAATCTTCATATTAATCTTGATAGTAATCTTGCCATCATTGTATTCCATGAGATGACAGTCCTATAACAGTCCTATACATGTCTACTAGGATAGTTTTAACTACAACAGTCTTACAACAGTCCTAAAATAGTCCTAGAATAGTCCTATAATAAGCGCAACATTTAATGTACATATTTATGATATTCATGTTTACTTAAATTTTCTTGTTCATGCTTCTCACATGACGTCACCTCCCCTATCCATCCAGCTCTACAGAAGAAGAGAGACAACAAATGATCAAGAGGGATCACCAATTGGCGGTAAGTGATTGATTACTTATGTCATGTTATATATTTTGAATATTAAATTCTATACTAATGTGCACGTTGTTTGATTGTATTAATAGGTGGAAATTCAAAAATCTCTATCAAGGAGGTCTAGTCGATGAGCGATAGAGGATGAGTCATTGACTGGTTCACCATCTTCATGGCCTAGCAAGAGCCATAGATTATTTGATAGCAATCCATAGGAGATTTGATTTTGGGACGTTTTGTTACATATGCCTATTTGTCTTTGTAAACATACTTTTGTATGTTATCGATGTATATCGTTGTATATACGCATATGGTTTTATTTGTACATGCCTATATGGCTTGATATATACACTATACATTATTTTCATGACATTATGCATATATGTATATATAAGATCCTAATTTGGCACAAGTAGGGAGAATGCTTGCAAAGGTTATGGAATTTGGTTTTAAACATTCCAATTGTATTTGCTTCAAAGTTTCTAAAGCCTTTTCAAAAAATCCATTTTGTGCATATCTTGCAATCATTGCATTTCATGAGATAGCATCTGTTTGAGGTGTCATGCCAAACTGTTCACATGCCTTGTCTATGCTTCCACACTTTGGATTTACACCTGCCAATTGCATTTTCTTAACATTTTCTTTCAATCCTTATCAAAAATTTTGTTCTGTGCACATATTGCAATCATTGCATTCCTTCATTTACAACACATGATTAAATAAGAAGATGCATATTTACAACACTTAAGAATATGTAGTAGTGTTGCTCATGTCACCAATACTATGTTTACATCTTCACATACATGGCTTACAACATGTGACATTATCAATGATAGAGAATGTTTGCATCAACATGATGGCACACCATGAACAAATTGCATGTTTGCATCAATTTCATTGGGTCAATGATTGAGAATGTGTCGACTTGAACAATATTTTTTGTTCTTCTCATCAAGACCTTCATGAAATGATACACTGGTTTCTTTATATTCAATCATGCATTGGAGATCTTCAAAGTGTTAAAGATGTTTGAAGTGATGAAGAAACTTGTTATTTTGATGTATTTCAACTCCAAACTTCCACCTAGAAGTGAAGGCGCTAATCCTTGATCAAACTAACCTAAAAGTGCGCCTTGGTACTTAGGGCATGATTATGATTGATCAACCTAAAATGTGCGCCTAAGGCTAGATAGTGAATTGGAAGGATAAAATGCATCATCAAAGGAGTTTATAGTTATTGAAGGCATCAAATGATGACTTGGGCACACATCTACCTCTCTACACCATCAAATGTGCACCTAGATTAGTGAGGTGCCACTTCATATCTCTATGACTTTGGATATGCACCTTGATAATGAATACAAGGCACCAATTATCCAATAAACAACCTAGAATGAGTGCATTACTATTTGAGGTGCTAGTTCATGCTTCTAGTACACCAAAAGCGCACCTAGATGTTGAGGCGCTAGCTCTTGCTCAAGCAACCTTGAAAGTGTGCTTTCAACTGGAACAATATTTTTTGTTCTACTCATTGTGGGGCTGAATAGACTACCCCAACATGTTAGGGTGGGTGGCTAAATGCCAAGGGAGGTCTCATTTTGTGTGCCAAGTGTCCAGTCATTACGTCAAGAGGCTACCGACAAAGTCCCTTAAGAACCCTGAGACCAAAAAAATGCCAAACTTTGATGGAGCATTTCTCAGAATTCATGACAACTGTGAATGTTGTGTTTGGACCTATAGGTCACGTGGGGTCCATCCATAATAATGTCTCTCGTTTTCGGTCAACTCCATCTCAATCTCTCTCCCTTTGTCCCTCTACCTCTCAATCTCTCTCCCTATGTCTTTGGCCATGTCCCTCACTCTTTATCTCCCTATCTCTCCCCTTAGACTCCTCTATATCTCCCTATCATTCCTCTCTCTCTCTATAAACCCTAAACCTCTAAACCTAACCCCTAAACAATAAATCCTAAACCCTAAATTATAATGCCCCTAAACCCTAACCGCTAACCCCTAACCCCTAAACCTGAGAAACCCTAAACCCAAGTAACCATAAACCACTATCTCCCTATCTCTCCCCTGGGTATGTGCAAGATCATGATGGGCCAAACTATACCTCTAAGTGGCAATGAAAATACAAAAAATTAGACTTTATCAAGTTCATGTGAAATTTTGAATGGATTATATATACAATTTGAAAAAGATGTAAGAATGAAATTTGTAGAGAATTGAATCTAGTTTACAGGCTACTATTTAAAAAAAAAAAACTAAATTTACTGAGTGAAAATTGAATATTTCAATGAACAGCTATTAAATTTTTCAGAAAAAAATAAAAAGTGGGTGTCTATCCAACCAACCTAACTATGAGTAAAAATATATATATTTTTTTGAAACTTTCAAAATAAGTAGAGGACTCATGTCCGAATGTGATGCATATTTATTTAAAATTTTTTCCTAATAAAATAATTAGTTATGATTTTTTTACTGACTTTTTTTTAAAAATAAAAAGTAATTTTCCAGCCAACCTAACTCGGTAAAAAAAATCAAAATTCAATTTTTTTTAACCTATAGCTAGAAAAGCATAGAGTGTGACGCAGGTTTCGGATCTCAAAAAGGTGAAATGGTTTGAAAGTTATGGATGTTTTTCAATCAGTGTGTCCATCAGGATTTCAGAGTCACAATATATTGAAAATTATTAATAATTATTTAATAAAATGATAACCAAATAAATCTTATATTTTTAGAAAGCTAACAATTTTTTCTATAAACCCTTTTCGTTTTATCAAATTTGCATTAAAAAAAAGTCATCAGCACGAAGGGTGAAGTTCGAAGAAGAGACTAAAACATTAAAACACGTTACAATCCATAAAAAGTCAACAATCAAAACGGATATCTGTCTTGCTTTGTACCAAAGCAAGACGGATATCAGTTTTGCTTCAGTAAAGGCAACTCAAAACGGATATCCATTTTGTTGATCTATGAAAAATTTTGTGCCATTGGTTTTGGATGAAGAGTAGCAACATATTTTGTACCATTGGTATTGTTTCACCGAAGATACAATCCATGGGTATATCGTTTATGTATGCATGGACATTTCATGTATATCCTGCTATCATTTATTGTGGTTGTAAATGGTGAATGTACATGTCAAAGGATACAAAGGTTGACCGGCCATATCGGGAAAATTGGGAAAAGATACGTTAGTTGACCGGTTATAACAAGTCATGTTATGTATAGGCTAAATTGAAGACATCAGACTGACAATAGTTATTGAAGAGACAAAGTTCCATTGAGCCGACAACATTGATCTCACAGATCAAGTCATATCGGGGTGACAATCATTAAGTGTCACCGATGGGTTATTTATCGGCACATCGGAAGAACGATTGAGAACTACACCGATGAGAGGGAGTCACACCGATAGAAGGAACATTGGAAAGAGATGGACTCTCGGAGGCGAGAAGAAAAGTGTCACCGATAGAGGCGGTCTGGCCAATGGTGTAGTTTGGTGTTTATTGTTTTGGTGTGAGATACAATATCAAAAATCGAAGAGAATGTCTGACCGATGTAGAAGTCTTACCGATGACTAATGGACGGTAAACACATCGGGGAGAGTTATAACATCAGAATACAAGTAAGAAGTCTCACCGAGGGTATTGGTCTTACTGATAGACAAGGGTGGTGAATCTCACATCGGAGTAAGTGTGTATATATCCTACAATCATCTTATTCCATGAGACCACATTTCTCTGAGGCATTTTTTCAAACAGTTCATGTGTCTTGTCTATGCTTCCACACTTTCCATACATCTCTACCAGAGCATTTCCAACTAGAATATCTACAAAAATCCCACTTCCATTATGCTTTGATGAATGTCCATACCCTATTCCAAAGCTCCCATTTTGGTAGAGGTAGAGAGGATGCTGACAAAGGTTGCATAATCTAGCTTTACACTTGCCAATTGCATTTGCTTGAAAATTTCTAAAGCCTTTTCAACAAACCCATTTATGCATATCCTACAATAATAGTAGTCGAGGAGACCATATTTCTCCAACTAGACTTCTACCAATTCAGAAAATGTGTGCTTCTGGACCAATGTTTGGTACAAGAAACATACCAATAGAGTGGTGGCCATAATTCTCCCTCAATTGGAATTAAAAGGTACCCTTTTTCCATCCGAAGGAGGTCTCTCCTTGTTATGCACTTTAAATCTCTCTTTTAGTTCTTTCAAGGGAAGGATTCCACCTTGGTTTGACCAGTTGAAAGCGTTGAAGATACTTGACTTAAGAAGAAATGGACTAGAGGGTTCTATTCCCAAATCTCTTGCCAATTACTCACTTCATTGGAAAAGAATTTCACACAACTTGAAGGGGAGGATACTTGCAGAATTTGGTGGTCTGGGGAAGTTAGAACATCTTTGTTTGTCCTATAATTGCCTGAGCGGAAGCATTCCAAATTCTCTAGGAAATTGCATGTCTCTAATTGATTTGTCCCTTTACAATAACCATCTCACAAGTGCTCTATTCTCATGTCTTTACTTTGAAGGGAGCATGCTAATTACTTTGATCTGTCCTCTTATACATATCGGAGAACAACAGAGGAGTCACATTGACAGCATAAGCCTGAGCGATGGATTCTACACATCGGCGAGAGGTCCCACATCGGGCTAACAAATTTGAAGGTTACTGATAATGATAAGTCTGGCTGACAATAGAGAAAGGAAGAACATGTGAAGCATAGTTCGATGAGACATTAGAAATGTCTTGCCGATAGTAAAGAAAGAGTGTATTTCGGTCTCGTTTGGACCTTGGGAAGGATATTTTAAAAGCTATTTGAGCAATTGGTGGATTAATGGGTATTTTACACCCTATTTGTAAGCTTTTCCTGTGTTGCTCTGCATCACTTGTCTACAACATACAAAGTTTACCTTTCTCACCCATACCTTCAGTATATAAAGGACATTAATAGGGAATTTTTAATTTCCACTTAGTCAGTGCAATCTAGGAGAGGATAGATTGTCTAAAGTTGTGATCTATTTCCATTTACACTTGCCATAACTACAAATGCTTAGTGTTTATTCTCAACCCCAGTATATGAATAAAATGTGACCTGTTGTTCTAATAGGCCTATAGGGACAAAGAGATGATAAAGCCTTTAATTTTAAACATGACATGGTTTTGATAACTTCCCATATTGGTAAGGTCCTGGATGACAATCCTTTGATGCACCTAATTATAATAGGTGTTATGATAGTCCTTGGTATCTTTTCATTTCTTTCTTGAATGGCCTGCAAATAAGACATAAGACATATTAGATCCTTCATAAATAAGAATTCTCATACATTACATTTAAACTTAAACTCCCTAAACATCCATCAATCCATCCATTAATATCAAAATGCCATGAATATCCTATGATCAACCATTCTAATTCCTAGGATAGTCATATATTGCAATTTTGCTTCTCTATACTAAAATAGCCCAAGGAATATCTAACCTCGAATTTTTATTTTAACAATCTAATGTTTTTATGAATAACATTGAGTCTTCTTTTGGGACAACATTTTTGCCTTTAGAAGCTCCTCACTTGATGATAGCCTAAAATCAAATAATGGCTTATATCTAGAGCTTTATTAAGTTGATACCTAGGTGGATTAGTGTGTAAACATTGAAATTAGATGGTAATTCACAAGTTTATTGAATAATACAATGAATCCCTAGTCTAGAATCCAAATGTACATAATAAAACGGATATCTATTTTGTATTAGGCATATGGACGTTGCAAGTGTCCATTGCAAAGAATTGGGTTTTCCAAAATGGATATCCATTTTGAAAATGGATATCCGTTTTGGAAAAGCAAAAAAAAAGACAAAAGGAATATTGTTGGGCCCGATTTCCACAACCAGAGACCCTCTGCTGTCGAAATACTCATGATTTCTAGCTATGACAGTGAAAGGAATATTTTTATGCACTTTTGGAGACACAATTTTCTTGTTACATTCATAAGGGTGATATTTTTGTTCCCCTAATGGGGAGTAGTCGTCGTAAAGCAAAAAGGAGGAGGAAAGTTACATTGGAGGAAATTGAAGCAATTAGAAAAAAAGATAGGGAAAAGAAGAGGATTGGAAGGGTGGGTTTGGCGGATGCTCATCAAGGTGAATCTTCTTCTTTACCATCTAATGACATGCAAATTGAAGATGTTAATTTTGATTATAATGAAATGTTAGATAAGAATGAAATTCACCATGATATTACAAATGAAAATATTGAAAAATGTTATGAAACACCTATTCATAATAGCAATACCATGGACAAAGAAGAAGAAGAAAAATGAAGACATGCACTTGAAGAAAGTGGATATGAACATCATGATATTGAAATTGCACTCCATAATCCATTTGTTGATAAAATTGATGAGGTTGAAAACATTGATGAAACAAGAACAATTAATGTATCTCCAAATTTCATAAGAAGAAAGGACATTTGTCAACAAGAGAATAACCGTGATGAAATTGGAAAACACCCAAAAACCCCAAAATGGTTACTTGAAATTGATGAGAACATAATGGAAAAACTTGAAGGCAAGAGGTCATCACGAACGGTTCGGTTGTGGGCTACAAAACTCTTCAATGAATACTTTGAGAAGAAAACATTAACTGAACAATGCCAACTTTTTGTGCAATTATTAAAGATGTACAAAATGAGACCTTTACTAAAGAAATTAAAGATTCGGTTAAACAAAGTGTCCGATCGAAATAAAATTATTGTAAGAAGCCTTTTCAATGCACTCAATTCTATTGGAAAGACTAGCAAGGAGAAAGATAAAAGAGCTACCCGTAGAGTAATAACAACCTCAATAGTAAGCAAATAATTAAGAAATGCTCGATTAATGAGGCAAACTTGTGTTGACTTAAGATTGAATCGTAAAACATTGTCAAAAGCACTAGCATTAAGATCAATGCTAGATAGTCCTATTGCCAATGATACTTGGGCTTTCAGAGGTAGGCTTCCACGAGTTGACAAGAAGCTAATTGATAGCACAAAGGAAGAAATTGAATGATTTTCGCACACTAACTGTAGGGTATCACTGAATGCAAAAGATGTTGTAAAGTTAAGAATTGGTGATAAAGACCGCACACCACATCCTAAACATTACTTGGAATGTAGCCAAACAACATTGTACAAACAATATTGTGAAACTCACCCACGTATGACAATCTCACAAAGAGCATTTGAATCTCTTAAGCCATTTTATTGTGTTCCTCTTAAAGTTCGTAATACATGTTGTTGCAAGTACCATGTAGAATTTTCTATGTACCACGAATTATTATGCAATATTCGTTCTACTTTGCACACTAACGAAATGTTACAGGAGTGTGGTGCAATTCAACTACCAAAGTCATCTATGGACTTATTGGATTTATTTCTATGTATTAGAGATGATGGTTGCATGTTCTACAAGAATGATTGTTTAAATGAAAAGTGTTTACAATGTGGTGGGTTATCAAAGTTTGTATCATGTTTTCATGAGGGCAACGAGCATGATTTTGGAAAGAGAATGGTTGGGAAAAAGAGATATGAGACAGTGAAATACAATTTGAAAATTGGAGGTGAAGGTTCTAGATGTGAGTTGATTGTAAGAGAGGTAAGTATTGCTGATTTTATTGATGATTTTAAGAAAAAACTTTTCTACAAGTATGTCAGACATAGCCATAGGTTTTGATGGTTAGATCAACAGTTCAGGATGTGTAAAGACTTTTTATCAATTGGAACTATTGTCTTTGTAGTTGATTTTGCAGAAAACTATACATTGCAACCCCAAAATGAAGTTCAATCCCAATACTACATTTCTATTAAGATTGCTATTTTTGTTCACATCACATACAGACATGCCCCTGAGAGTACAGAAGAGAACAGGAAGATTGTCAGAGAATACCATTTTTACATGAGTGATGATCAATCTCATTCAGCAGAGTTTGTGTAATATTATTTTCAACAATTTTATAGGTTCTTGCAAGAAAAAAATGTTAGAATAGATCAACATCTCATTTGGTCAGATAATTGCACTGGTCAATTAAAGAATGCTCGTAATTTCTATTGGTTGAGTAAAATGCATGTAGAGAAGGGTATACCTCATATTTGGAATTTTTTTGAAGCCGGCCATGGAAAAGGTGAACATGATGGAGCAGGTGCATGCATGAAGAGAGCTCTTTTTAAGGAGCAACTAAAGATTAGAGGTGGTGCTATATTCAGTGATGCAGTTTCCATTGTTAAGTGGTGTAACTATGCATTGTCACGAGGAGTGGCTCTTGATTCTGAAGTGCACAGGTTCTTTTGGTTGGTTGATGATGGGATAGCGATAGAGAAATTGGAATGTCAGAGAATCAGTGAATCATCAAAGATGTAGTCATTTCAAAGCTCAAATGCAAGTACATGGACTATTTGGACACGAGAATTAGCTTGTCTTTGTCAGACTTGTATTAAATGTGATTGAAACAATTGTGAGTCAAGTGAGTGGGTAGATGCATGGATTCCACAATATTTAATCCCTTTATATGAAGGTCAATCATCTTCCGTCAATGACATGGAGAGCTCATTTGACTATGAACACCTTCCAGACCTTGTACAGCCAGGTCATGTTTATGCAGTTATTACACCGCATGGAAATGAAGAGAGGTCAGACTATTGGTTGGCACGATGTGTACAGGGAAAACAAAAGCTAACACAACCTATGACAGATGATGATGGGTTCACATATCCTACAGGATCAGTTGTTATTGCTGGGACTTGGTTACGAACATATATGATTAAAAAGAATGGCATCCTGGCCTTTGAAGACTTTGAGAAGCATAAAACCATATTGATGTATTCTCACCTAGTTGTAGCAACAAATGTCAAGTTACTAAAGCATCGTGGAAAACCAAAATCAAAAGAACTATGGACAATTAGTAATGCTGATCATGAAGCAATATTGGATACATTGAAGGTAAGAGATGACCCCTCAGGTACGCTTGACTAGCATTTAAACTTCCAGATGGATAGGTATGACATTTTTTATCTTAACTTGTTCTTGTTTTTTCTATTTTTTAGAATTGTTTTATTAAAAATCTTGTTACTTTAATAACTATAATGCATGCTTTTGACTATACGTGATAGCGAATAAAGTTATTTTAGATGGCATCATAGATTATTTTGCATGGCATCGTAAATTATTTTGTATGGCATCATAGGTTATTTTGACTATACTCGAGGTATGATTTTTAGTTCTCATTTGTATTTCTTAATATTGCACATTTGTACCTTTTTCTACATAAGGCATTCCATGAGATGACATGTATTTGATGTCTTTTGCCAAATAGTTCATGTCTATGCTTTCACATATTACATACATGTGTCACATGGCAATTGCAACTACAACATCTGACAAAATTCTCATTTCTTTGAGGTATTCCACCAAATAGTTCATGTGCCTTGCCTATGCTTCCTTACTTTGCATTCTTATAAAAGTCCTATAATAGTCATAATTAATCTTCATACTAATCTTGATAGTAATCTTGCCATCATTGTATTCCATGAGATGACAGTCCTATAACAGTCCTATACATGTCTACTAGGATAGTTTTAACTACAACAGTCCTACAACAGTCCTAAAATAGTACTAGAACAGTCCTATAATAAGCGCAGCATTTAATGTACATATTTATGATATTCATGTTTACTTTTAAATCTGCTTGTTCATGCTTCTCACAGGACATCACCTCCCCTACCCATCCAGCTCTATAGAAGAAGAGAGACAACAAATGATCAAAAGGGATCACCAATTGGTGGTAAGTGATTGATTACTTATGTCATGTTATATATTTTGAATATTAAATTCTATATTAATGTGCACATTGTTTTATTGTATTAATAGGTGGAAATTCAAAAATCTCTATCGAGGAGGTCTAGTCGATGAGCGATGGAAGATGAGTCATTGGCTGGTTCACCATCTTCAAGGCCTAGCAAGAGCCATAGATTATTTGATAGCAATCCATAGGAGATTTGATTTTGGGACATTTTGTTACATATGCGTATTTGGCTTTGTAAACATACTTTTGTATGTTATCGATGTATATCATTGTATATACCCATATGGTTTTATTTGTACATGCCTATATGGCTTGATATATACACTATACATTATTTTCATGACATTATGTGCATATATGTATATATAAGATCCTATTTTGGCACAAGTAGGGAGAATGCTTGCACAGGTTATGGAATTTGGTTTTAAACCTTCCAATTGTATTTGCTTCAAAGTTTCTAAAGCCTTTTCAAAAAATCTATTTTGTGCATATCTTGCAATCATTGCATTCCATGAGATAGAATCTCTTTGAGGTGTCATGCCAAACTATTCACATGCCTGGTCTATGCTTCCACACTTTGGATTTACACCCGCCAATTGCATTTTCTTAACATTTCCTTTCAATCCTTATCAAAAATTCTGTTTTGTGCACATATTGCAATCATTGCATTCCTTCATTTACAACACATGATTAAATAAGAAGATGCATATTTACAACACTTAAGACCTTCATTAAATGATACATTGGTTTCTTGATATTCAATTATGCATTGGAGATCTTCAAAGTGTTAAATATGTTTGAAGTGATGAAGAAACTTGTTATTTTGATGTATTTCAACTCCAAACTTCCACCTAGAAATGAAGGCACTAATCCTTTATCAAACTAATCTAAAATTGTGCCTTTGTACTTAGGGCACTAGATTATGATTAATCAACCTAAAATGTGTGCGTAAGGCTAGATAGTGAATAGGAAGGATAAAATGCATCATCAAAGGAGTTTATAGTTATTGAAGGCATCAAATTGATGACTTGGGTGCACATCTACCTCTCTACACCATATGTGACTAGTGCCAATTATTGAATAAACAACCTAGAATGAGTGCCTTACTATTTGAGGTGCTAGTTCATACTTCTAGAACACCAAAAGTGCGCCTCGATGTTGAGGTGCTAGCTCTTGCTCAAGCAACCTTGAAAGTGCGCTTTCACAAGGAGGTTAAAATGTATTATCAAAGGATTAAGTTGAATCAAGGAATCATCATTGAAGACAAGTAAAACATGACTATGAATGAGGCACACTTTTCATCATCTCTAACCTCACAACTGCGCCTTCCATTGGAAGCTCATATTGTGCCTAAAGGAATAGTACTGAGATATCATCCATGTCAATGATTGAGAATGTGTCAACTGGAACAATATTTTTTGTTCTGCTCATCATGGGGTCGAACGGATTGTGCCAACGTGTTAGGGTGGGCAGGTAAATGCTAGTGGAGGTCTCATTTCATGCGCCAAGCGTCCCAGTCATTCTGGACAAGAGGCTACCGGCAAAGTCCCTTAAGATCCCTGAGACCAAAAAACTACCAAACTTTTGACGGGGCAGTTCTCAGAATTCGTGACAGTTGGGAATGTTCTGTTTGGACCTATAGGTGTACATGGCATCCTTCTACAATAACCTCTCTCATTTTTGGTCAAATCCATTCTGTTTGACCGTGCTGAAATCAAACGCATTGTTGCAAAATGCTTCAATTTGATGCAGTGGAAAGGTGCCAGGTGCGACATTTTTCATTCCATAGCTCGTGCGGTCAAAGGACTGCGCCAACGTGTCGGGGTGGGTAGGTAAATTCTAGTGGAGGTCTCATTTCATGCACCAAGCATCCCAGTCATTCTAGGCAAGAGGCTACCGGTAAAGTCCCTTAAGATCCCTGAGATCAAAAAACTGCCAAACTTTGACGGGGCAGTTATCAGAATTCGTGATAGTTGGGAATGTTCTGTTTAGACCTACAGGTGCACGTGGCATCCTTCCACAATAACCTCTCTCATTTTTGGTCAACTCCATTCCATTTGACCATGTTGAAATCAAACGCATTGGCGCAAAATGCTTCAATTTGATGCAGTGCAAAGGTGCTAGGTGCGACAGTTTTCATTCCATAGCTCGTGGGGTTGAACGGACTATGCCAATGCTTCGGGGTGGGTGGGTAAATGCTAGTGGAGGTCTCATTTCATGTGCCAAGCGTCCCAATCATTCCGGGCAAGAGGCTACTGGCAAAGTCCCTTAAGATCCCTGAGACCAAAAAACTGCCAAAATTTGACCAGGCAGTTCTCAAAATTTGTGACCATTGGGAATGCTCTATTTAGACCTACAGGTGCATGTGACATCCTTCCACAATAACCTCTCTCATTTTTGGTCAACTCCATTCTGTTTGACCATGCCGAAATCAAACACATTGTTGCAAAATGCTTCAATTTGATGTAGTGGAAAGGTGCTAGGTGTGACATTTTTCATTCCATAGCTCATGCGTTCGAATGGATTGCGCCAACACATCGGGGTGGGCAGGTAAATGCTAGTGGAGGTCTCATTTCATGCGCCAAGCATCCTCGTCATTCTGGGCAAGAGGCTACCGAAAAAGTCACTTAAGATCCCTGAGACCAAAAAACTGCCAAACTTTGACCGGGCAGTTCTCAAAATTCATGACCGTTGGGAATGCTCTATTTGGACCTACAGGTGCATGTGACATCCTTCCAGAATAACCTCTCTCATTTTTGGTCAACTCCATTCCGTTTGACTGTGCTGAAATCAAACGCATTGTTGCAAAATGCTTCAATTTGATGCAGTGGAAAGGTGCTAGGTGCAACATTTTTCATTCCATAGCTCATGCGGTCAAACAGACTATGCCAACGTGTTGGGGTGGGCAGGTAAATGCTAGTGGAGGTCTCGTTTCATGCGTCAAGCATCCCAGTCATTCTGAGCTGTAAGCTACTGATAAAGTCAAAAGTTGCTAGGATTGAAATTTTGCATTCCACAGGTCTTGGGGCTGAATGGTTTGCTCCAACATGTTCGGGTGGGTGAGTAAATGCTAGGGGAGGTCTTGTTTTGTGTGCAAAGCATCCCAGTCATTCTGAGCTGTAAGCTACTAGCAAAGTCAAAAGTTGCTAGGATTGAAATTTTGCATTCCACAGGTCATGGGGCCGAATGGTTTGCTCCAACATGTCAGGGTGGGCAAGTAAATGCTAGGGGTGGTCTTGTTTTGTGTGCAAAGCATCACAGTCGTTCCGAGCTGTAAGCTACCGATAAAGTCAAAAGTTGCTAGGATTGAAATTTTGCATTCCACAGGTCCTGGGGCTGAACGGTTTGAGCCAACACGTCGGGGTGGGCGAGTAAATGCTAGGGGAGGTCTCGTTTTGTGTGCAAAGCATCCCAGTCCTTCCGAGCATATAAGGTCAAACGGAATGAAAAATGAGCTATGGAATGAAAAATGTCGCACCTAGCACCTTTCCACTGCATCAAATTGAAGCATTTTGTGCCAATGCGTTTGATTTCAACACGGTCAAACGGAATGGAGTTGACCAAAAATGAGAGAGGTTATTGTGGAAGGATGCCACGTGCACCTGTAGGTCTAAACAGAGCATTCCCAACTGTCATGAATTCTGAGAACTACCCGGTCAAAGTTTGGCAGTTTTTTGGTCTGAGGGATCTTAAGGGACTTTATCAGCAGCCTCTTGCCCAGAATGACTGGGATGCTTGGCGCACAAAAAGAGACCTCCACTAGCATTTACCCCCCGCCCCGATGCGTTGGTGCAGTCCGTTCGACCCCACAAGCTATGGAATGAAAAATGTCACACCTAGCACCTTTCCACTGCATCAAATTGAAGCATTTTGCGCCAATGCGTTTGATTTCAACACAGTCAAACGGAATGGAGTTGACCAAAAATGAGAGAGGTTATTGTGGAAGGATGCCACATGCACCTGTAGGTCCAAATAGAGTATTCCCAATTGTCATGAATTCTGAGAACTGCCTGGTCAAAGTTTAGCAGTTTTTTAGTCTCGGGGATCTTAAGCGACTTTGCTGGTAGCCTCTTGCCTGGAATGACTGGGACGCTTGGTGCACAAAATGAGACCTCCACTAGTATTTACCCACCCACCCCGATGTGTTGGCATAGTTCGTTTGACCCCACGAGCTATGGAATGAAAAATGTCACAACTAGCACCTTTCCACTGCATCAAATTGAAGCATTTTGTGCCAATGCATTTGATTTCAACATGGTCAAATGGAATGGAGTTGACCAAAAATGAGAGAAGTTATTGCGGAAGGATGCCACATGCACCTGTAGGTCTAAGTAGAGCATTCCCAACTGTCATGAATTTTGAGAATTGCCCGGTCAAAGTTTGGCAGTTTTTTGGTCTCAGGGATCTTAAGGGACTTTGTCGGTAGCCTCTTGCCCAGAATGACTAGGACACTTGGCGCATAAAATGAGACCTCCACTAGCATTTACCTGCCCACCCCGACGCGTTGGCGCAGTTCGTTCGACCCCACGAGCTATGGAATGAAAAATGTCACACCTAACACCTTTCCACTGCATCAAATTGAAGCATTTTGTGCCAATGCCTTTGATTTCGGCATGGTCAAATGGACTGGAGTTGACTAAAAATGAGAGAGGTTATTGTGGAATGATGTCATGTGCACCTATAGGTCCAAACAGAGCATTCCCAACTATCACAAATTTTGAGAACTGCCCAGTCAAAGTTTGGTAGTTTTTTGGTCTTAGGGATCTTAAG
The DNA here is from genome assembly GCA_027924645.1 of Cunninghamia lanceolata. Taxonomy (NCBI): domain Eukaryota; kingdom Viridiplantae; phylum Streptophyta; class Pinopsida; order Cupressales; family Cupressaceae; genus Cunninghamia; species Cunninghamia lanceolata. The sequence goes on along the minus strand of BSBN01000165.1, from coordinate 787,193 downwards.
GGACTTTGCCAGTAGCCTCTTGCCTGGAATGATTGGGATGCTTGGCACATGAAACGAGACCTCCCCTAGAATTTACCCCCCCACCCCGATGCGTTGGCGCAGTCTGTTTGACCGCACGAGCTATGGAATGAAAAATGTCACACCTAGCACCTTTCCACTGCATCAAATTGAACCATTTTGCAACAATGTGTTTGATTTCAACACGGTCAAACGGAATGGAGTTGACCAAAAATGAGAGAGGTTATTTTGGAAGGATGTCACTTGCACCTGTAGGTCCAAACAGAGCATTCCCAACTATCACGAGTTTCAAGAACTACTTGGTCAAAGTTTGGTAGTTTTGTGGTCTCAAGGATCTTAATGGACTTTGCCGGTAGCCTCTTGCCCGGAATGACTGGGATAATTGGCGCATGAAATGAGACCTCCCCTAGCATTTGCCCCCCACCCCAACACATTGGCGCAGTCCGTTCAACCCCACGATGAGCAGAACAAAAAATATGGCACCTGGCAAGGTTTTTGCTCTTAGGATCTTAAGTGACTTTGCTCTTATGGAACAATGTATCGGCAAAGACCCTAGTTTTCATAAGAGGAGACATGTGATTTTAAGAGGTTTTTGGGAATGTGACTTTAGCCTTCCACTCCTTATCTAATGATGAGTTTATTCTCATAGTTTGATGGCTTTTATGAGCATTTACACGATGTTGTTTTAGGATAGTCATACTCTGATGTGTAAATAATAGTAAATAGAGAGCTTCTTGGCCATAAATGGGATTTGCATACACACACACACACACCCAACTGAAATAGTATCCTTATTGGCCTTATTAACACCTCCCCCCAAGATGTAAGTTTTTTATGTTTGTAATGTGCCCCCAGTGTCCTTGACATAGAGTTTCTTGACATTAATTTCATTCAAACATGTCTTCAATTCATCTTCAAAATGTTTTCAATACATCTCCAATACCTTTTCCACGAAGGTTTATGCATATTTATACATGATTTGAGGGAAACCAATAGTCTCCAACTGACTCTTGAGTACTTGACTATTCATCTTCCATACTTTTGCATTTTTTTTACATTTTTCATATGACAATTTTGACATATTTACAAAATTTGACAAGATGAAGACTAAATACATGATGAAATGGTTTATCATGACCTTATTTGATTAGGGCATATATAAGGAATTTTTTCATATTGATTCTATTGATCTAAAACCATTCTCTTGATCTAAAACCATTCTCAATACTAAACATATCATCAATGGACTAAAGAACTATCATCATGATGTATGGCATCATGGGAAGTATCATGACATGCACATAAGGAATTTAAATTATATTGTATATCAAGGTGTATATACATTAAAATCTAGTCCATAATGGTAGGCATATACAAAAATTTGGCAAATATGCCAACTCAAAATATTTTTTACAAAATGTGGCATATGCCATGTCTCAAAATCTATATACAATCTACATGCCAAATAGCTACATCAAATACTACAAGTCCACTTGACCCTCAATCTGTGATGGATCCACAATCTGTGATGGATCCTAAAAAAGTTTCCTCTTTGTACCAAAATGTCTAGTAATTGATGGAGGTGAAGTTTCCTACATTAACAAGTCAAAACACAAATTTGATTAATCTCTTCAATGGTAAATACAAATAAGTTAAAGTTAGTAAATAGATTCTTATCTACTACAATTAAGAACTTTCATTTATTAACATGCATCTAAATCACTACAATCAACTATAAGACCGCTAGATAAACTATCAATTATTTAGAAAAATTCAATTCAATTACCTCGACTCTATGTTGTTGTTCGGACAATCATTCTGCAAATGATTTTCTCTTAAGACGATCAGGTGTCCTAGTGAAGCATGATGGCAAATGTGGCACATAACTCACATTCTCAACAGACTACATAAAAGCAAAGTAACATTGAAATAAATTAATATATAATTATTAAACAAAATAGGAAATGCATACATTTAAAATAGGAAATGCACTACACAAAAACTTATCTACTAGAAAACAAGCACATACCACCATCGAGGCCTCCTGCATCAATTAAAAAGGACAAGAATGTAAGACTCTAAATGACTATAATCAAATATTTAAGTTTTCTAAATTATCAATTAAAGTACAATTCAATCAAATTACCTCCACCCTTTGTTGGCGTTGAGAAAGCTGTTCTGCAAATGATAGTCCCTTGGGTCGATCAGGAGTTTGAGAAAAGACTATTGGCAAAGATGCCACATCATTCACATTTTTGATTGACTATAAAATAAAATTAACATCAAAATATAATTAATATATAATTACTCACAAAGAAATAAATGCATTAAAAAAAGTTAATGTGTACAACAAATTATACCGGCAAGTCCAAGCCAAATTGGATGGCAGACAAAGTTCCATGATGAACTTCTGTCAACTCCTCCTCTATCATCAACTGTTATCCCACTTAGATACATTAGTACTAATAAAGTTGTTTATATATTCAAATGGAATAGACCATAAAATTTAACTTTAAGCTTTACCTGCACAAAAGATTGCTCATGCATTTCTCCTTCTCTAATGTTTACTGATCCGGTAGCTTCTACTCTTGTCCCTGACCCCTCAACTTGAGTTTTGGACCCCATTGCCTCATCTTGTGAATGGAGATCATACTCTAATGTGTTCAACGGTGGCTCACTACTCTCCATAATAGGACCCAAGCATAAATGATTGCAAGAAATGCAATGATGGGGCACACATATATGTCAATACCAGGTGATCCAATATCATCACCTTCATCATGTGCTTGTGCAAATTGAGATGTCTGTATAATCAAATGCTTGGTCAAAGAGTGTATGGCACTAAGGCCCTGTTGTGTTGCACTTGCAACAACGTCTGGGTGCTGCATTGGGGGTGGAGAAGGGATAGTAGGAGGGGGAATATAGGGACCTTGTACTTGTCTAATTGCCCCAGGTCTATCTTGAGGCATTCCTCTGCCCACTCCTTGAAACTCTCTAAAATCAAAATAATTAACATGTTGACCCATGACGAACTCTGCATAGAGTTTACAAAGGAAATACAAAGGCACATCTAAATTATTGTTGGGTGGTTTATCAAAAACCATCCACCAATGATACCAAAAGTTTTGACTAATGCCCTCATGAATACACCATTTGATTGAAAATTTGGGCTTACAGACATCAACATGCAATCCGGTTTTAGTATTGACAAAGTGTTCGGCCAACATAGTTTTTGTAATCTCTAAATCTTTGACTTCCTCATATGACAAACTGTCAGCATATTCAGCCTTCTTGGCTTCTCGCGATTACTAAAATGATTCATGTTGGGTGGACAAGGTTTGAATATGATTAATTATTCCCTCTAGATTCGATGTCATTATAGACAATCGAGGGTGGCGGCGATATATTTCTATGATCCTGCTTATATGATCAATATTTCTTTGAATATTCTCTTCTACTATTGGAGGGGGAGGGTTTGGGTTTTCATTTTGTGCATCCATTTTACCTAATTAAATTATAAAACATACCCACTTAGCATAAAAACCAAAAAAATTGCTTGAAAATACAAAACAAACAAAAAAAATGCATGAAATCTTACCTCTTTGGATTGGATATCCATTCCTTAGCTCTAATATCCATTTTTTTGAAGATGAGACTGTGTTTTTGCAAGCCGCAGGTTTGCAAAAATGCAGTCTTTTTTTGCTTTTATGATCTCCAAAACAGATATCCGTTTTCTTTTTCCCTATTCTATTCATTGTTTTTTATTTTATTATTTTAGCATTGCATACATTTTAAGTATTTAGGCATTTTAGCTATAAAATACAAGCAAATTTATAAACGATTATGATGATATTTAAGCATTTTAGCTATAAAATACAGCAAATTTATAAAGGATTATGATGATATTTAGGCATTTTAGCTATAAAATACAAGCAAATTTATAAAGGATTATGATGATATTTAGGCATTTTAGCTATAAAATACTATCAAAATTTATATAGGATTATGATGATATATATATTTGATTTTTATATGATTTACTTATACTAAGGTATCTCATTGTATTTTAAAGGCACTTTTGAATAGATACAGGAGAGAGGTAGATACAGGAGAGAGGTAGATGCAGGTTAGGGGTTAGGGATTAGGGCCATTATTTAGGGTTTACGGATTTAGAGAGAGAGAGACTACTTTTGACATGCAACCGTAAACCCTAAATAATGCCCCTAAACCCAAGTAACCCTAAAAAATTTCTTCCAAATACTAAACCCTAACCCCTAAACCATAAACCCTAAATAATTCCCCTAAGCCCTAAACCCTAAACCTGAGAAAGGGAGTCCTAGTTTTCTTGTTTCCATTTGCTTCATCAATAAGGGAGAGGGAAAGATAGAGGGGATAGATAGGATATATAGGAATGATAGGGGAATGACTGGGATGCATGATTAAACCTAACCCCTAACCCCTATTTCCTAACCCCTAAACCCTAAACTTGAGAAACCATAAACCCCTAAATCCTAAACACTAAACCCAAAAAACCCTAAACCTCTATCGAGCTCTATCTCCCTATCTCACTATCTCCCCATCACTATCATTCCTCTACCTCTCAATCTCTCTCCCTATGCTTTAGCCATGTCCCTCACTCTATATCTCCCTATTGGTCCTCTCTCTCTAAACACTAAACCCTAAACGTCTAAACCTTAACCCCTAAACCCTAAACATGAGCAACCCTAAACTCCATCTCCTATCTCTCCCTTATCTCCCTATCTCTATCATCCTTCTCCCTATTTCTCTAGACATATCGCTTATTCTCTATCTCCCTATCTCTCCCCTTTGTCACCTCTATCTCTCCCTATCTGTCTCCTCTCTCTTTCTATCTAGCTATCTCCAAAACTGAGAAACCCTAAACCCAGGTACACCCTAAATCCATTCAACTCTAAATCTATATCTCCCTATCTCTCCCCTATCTCCCTATCTCTATCATCCGTCTACCTCTCTTGATCTCTCTCCCTATGTCCCTGGCCATGTGCCTCACTCTCTATCTCCTTATCTCTCTCCTCCATCTCCTCTCTCTATCTCCTTATAATTCCTCTCTCTATAAACCCTAAATCCAAAACCCTAAACAATTTAAATCCTAAACCCTAAATAATGCCCCTAAACCCTAACCCCTGACCCCTAAACCTGAGAAACCGTAAACCCCTAAACCTTAAACCCCAAACCCCTAAACCCTAAACCCAAGTAACCCTAAACCACTATCTCCCTATCTCTCCCCTATCTCCTTACCACCTGTGTCCCTCTACCTATCAATCTCTCTCCCTATGTCTCTAGCCATGTCCCTCACTCTCTATCTCCCTATCCCTCCCCTCAGACTCCTCTATATCTCCCTATCATTCCTCTCTCTCTAAACCCTAAATCCAAAACCCTAAACCTCTAAACCTAACCCCTAACCCCTAAAAAATAAATCCTAAACCCTAAATTATAATGCCCCTAAAACCTAACCCCTAACCCCTAAACCTGAGAAACCCTAAACCCAAGTAACCATAAACCACTATCTCCCTATCTCTCCCCTATCTCCCTATCACCTTTGTCCCTCTACCTCTCAATCTCTCTCCCTATGTCTCTTGCCATGTCCCTCACTCTTTATATCCCTATCTCTCCCCTTAGACTCCTCTATATCTCCCTATTGGTCCTTTATCTCTCTCTAAACCCTAAACCCTAAACCTCTAAACCTTAACCCCTAACCCCAAAACCCTAAACCCTAAACCCTAAATAATGCCCCAAAACCCAAGCAACCCTAAACCTCTATCTCCCTATCTCTATCATCCCTCTACCTCTCAATCTCTCTCTCTCTCTCTATGTCTTTAGACATGTCTCTCACTCTCTATCTCCTATATCTCCCCTTTCTCTCCTCTATCTCTCCCAAATTCTATCAGTCCCCTCTCTCTATCTCTCTTTAAACTGTAAACCCTAAACCCCTAAACCCGAGCAACCCTAAACCTCTAAACCACTTCTCTATATAGGTGCAACTAATACCACTTTTTCATTGTTTTCCACATTTAATTATATTTTTTTCCATTTTCCAAGTCCTACATGTGTCAAAGTTGTATTGTTTGTCAAGTTTTTAGTCTAATTGTTAGTCCCAGCTCTCATGGTTATTAAAATGTTAGTATATTATAGTTAGATTTATCCTTCAGTAACATTAATTTACACATTGTTGCACAAACAACCACACTGAAACATAACCTTACCTAATTAATGTTAACCTTTTAAAAGGTTCTTTCATAAATGACGAGCTTAACAGATCCAACTAGTCCAATGTTCTTATAGTCCATGCTTACCCTTCCAAGAGAGTTCATGCCATGTTAACTTTGCATTATGTCCTAACATATCACATGAAGGACATCATCATCACAAGGAATAACAATGTCATGAAGGATTAACGAAGGTGTAGCTTCACCACATAAAGTATCATTCATAATTTTATCACTAGAGGGTAAGGGTATATCATATGTATCCTTCTCAAACCATGTATCATGAATCAAATCATATGAAGGATTGCGTAAAGCAATTTTGGCATGAAATCCTAAACGCCCCAAAACACAATCCCTACTACTCCACCATTCCTATCCCTGAAATATTGGAACATAGTCTAGAAAAGTGATTATTTCACCTGATGAACAAAATTGAATATTTTATTATTGATTATTTGAGTAATTCATTAGTGATGATTCTTAGTGTTTAACAAATCCTTATGGATCAATGTGTAAAGAAGCTACCAATGTTAATTTGCCCTCCTCCTTCACTAGAAACAGTCTTTAAGGAGGTTCATATATTGATGGGAGATCCAAGATTTAAGAGGTGTATTTTCAAAAAGAGTAAAAAGCCTCCCCTCTTATCCCATCATGATTTCCTTCACTCTTAGTCGATTTCTCTTCCCCATCCTCCCCTCTTACCCCTCCCCTCTCTTTCCTGACCTGATCTTGTTATCTCCCCTCTTTACCGGTTCTTGCCCCCGCCCCCCCTCTGTCCCCTCCTTGCCCCCTTTTGTGGGATTGAGTCTTTGCCCCTCCTCTTTTTCCCTCATCTTATCCCCTTTTCCTCTCCCCCCTAGGCTCCTCTACCCCCTTTCCCTTTGCTCCTTGTCCTCCCTCCTCTTTAGCCTTCTTGGCCCGTAATCACCTTTTTATTTCTCATACTCTTGTCCCCTAGCTTAACCTCCCATCTCCAACCTCTGGATCTTGTTGCCCCCTTCTCCCTCCTCTTTAATTTCTAGGTTATTAACTATATCCTTCATTTCTTGTTGCCTCCTGGTGCTCCATTTATATATATTATTTGGTCATTGTAGCTTGTCTTCCCTTTTATGATTTACTCTTCTCTCTTATGCTTTCTCCCAGTTAGTTTCTTTCCTCCTTTGGATAGTTATTGGCTTACCTTTCTTTTTTGTTAGCCCCCCCTCCTTTGCCTTCGTAGTTCACCCCTTTCTCTCTTTTAACTTGGAGCCCTCTCTTGTTCTTTATATGTAGCTTTTCCCAATCTATCCCTCACATTTTAACCTCTTCGGTTGTCCCCCCCTTTTTTATTATTTATTAAATTATTTAATTATCTTATCTCTTTCATCCTCAGTTTGTTCTTTATGGTTGATTGTATTACAGTTATTCCTCTTTTTGCTCCCTTCTAATTTGTGGCCTTGCTCCTTTGTTTACTTTTTTAATTTTCTTTACTTGGGTCTTCCTCTCATCCTAGTTAGTCTTTCTTTGTTTGTTTTGTCTTAGTGTGCCTAGATGTGCCCCACTCCTCTTTGTCCCTCACTTCACTAGGTTTGATAGGCAGCTATCCTTCTCCCTTAATTGATCTTGGTTTCCGCCTCACATCTCTCTCACTCCTTTTAAGTGGTCTTAAGTCTGCATACTGTCATTCATGTTCTCTCTTCTCTTGCTTGCTATCTTTCTCCTGATGATGGATCACTGTGTGTGATTCGAAATGTTGAGGAAAATATAATACACAGTCAAATCCAGAAGCATTTCAAACTCAACATCATGGACTGTGGAAAATTGATGACTACACAGATGAGAACTGGAAGAAGCTAGAAATCCTAAGAGTCATAAGTGTGTGACAATGAAATATTTAGAGGACATTAAGGCCTACAAGTTGTGATTCTACAAATAATAAGGTGATCTTTCAAAGGGATGTTGTATTTAACTGTCATTTGAGGAGGCACAAAACTGTCTTTGTGTGGCATTTTTCAGATTTCCAAAATTTTTCCAAAATGGATATCCATTTTGGTTTGGTATCCAAACCAAAACAGCTATCTATTTCAAAGTCAAACTTTGCCAAGTCACGAATTTGGCTAAGTAAAAACATGATTTTTTTCCTATTGCCACTGTTTGGCCTGCGATGATCCTACACATACCCCCTATCTCCCTATCACCTTTGTCCCTCTACCTCTCAATCTCTCTTGCTATGTCTCTTGCCATGTCCCTCACTCTTTATCTCCCTATCTCTCCCCTCAGACTCCTTTATATCTCCCTATTGGTCCTTTATCTCTCTGTCTATGTCTCTAGACATGTCTCTCACTCTCTATCTCCCTATCTCTTCCTTCTGTCTCGTCTATCTCTCCCAAACTCTATCAGTCCCCTCTCTCTATCTCTCTTTAAACTATAAACCCTAAACCCCTAAACCTGAGCAACCCTAAATAATTCCCCTAACCAACCTCTAAACCACTTCTCTATATAGGTGCAACTAATACCACTTTTTCATTGTTTTCCATATTTAATTATATTCGTTTCCATTTTCCAAGTCCTACATGTGTCAAAGTTGTATTGTTTGTCAAGTTTTTAGTCTAATTGTTAGTCCCAGCTCTCATGGTTATTAAAATGTTAGTATAGTTAGATTTATCCTTAGGTAACATTAATTTACACATTGTTGCACAATCAACCACACTAAAACATAACCTTACCTAATTAAGGTTAACCTTTAAGGTTCTTTCATAAATGGCAAGCTTAATAGATCCAACTAGTTCAATGTTCTTATAGTCCATGCTTACCCTTCCAAGAGATTTCATGCCATGCTAACTTTGCATTATGTCCTAACATATCACATGAAGGACATCATCATCACAAGGAATAACAATGTCATGAAGGATTAACGAAGGTGTAGCTTCACCACGTAAAGTATCATTCATAATTTTATCACTAGAGGGTAAGGGTATATCATGTGTATCCTTCTCAAACCATGTATCATGAATCAAATCATATGAAGGATTGGGTAAAGCAATTTAGGGGCATGAAATCCAAAATAGATATCCATTTTCTATTTCTTGAAACGGATATCCATTTTGGAACAAATATCTATTTTGGTTTGGTATCCAAACCAAAACAGATATCCGTTTCAAAGTCAAACTTTGCCAAGTCGCAAATTTGGCTAAGTAAAAATGTGATTTTTTTCCTATTGCCACTGTTTGGCCTACGATGATCCTGCACATACCCTTCCTCAAGAGTTATATGTGTTTTTCCTACATTGAAGCTTACTAGTTATCAACTATCACACAATATAAATCAGAAGATTTAACTCGCCATAAACTATGGTGTATTTCCTAAGATATGATAATCAATTTCCTTCATTGATATCAAATATACAATCGAAGAATACCTAAAATATAATAAATTTGAGAGTTGATAGAGATATGCATATAAGACATAGGCCAACGCCTTATCACTGTGTACTCCCTCATGTCTCCAGCTAGATCACTTCTTCCTCAATGCATTTTGATTCTCCTATTCCCTTCTATTCTCTCCCTGCGTTCTAATCTTGTTCTCTTTTTTTTTCTATCCCTTGGCTCAAGTGAGTCATTTTTAATAAATAGAACTAGGGCATGACTCCTACAGAGTTGCCCCCCATTCATCCCTCAACTATAAATTAGTTGCAATATTAATTGCACCATAACAAACATCAACAACTAAGTCCCAAAGTGAAATCGATTATCTAGCAAATGAACACATGTTGATTAGAGACGGCTTCCTCAGGGCTCATTCAGTTGGGCAGTTAGTATTACATTCACCTCATAAGGATGAGGCCAATGCTTTTATTAAAAAAAATGATCTCTTTAATGATCAAGAGATATGTGTGGTTCTACCCACCTCTTATATTAATGAAGGCTTACTATTATATAGCCAATGGCTTCATCACCACCTTCGACTCATTTAAGAGGTATTATCCTCTTACGATGCTAAGGCATTTACATATTTGATTACATCAAATATAATTCCCATAACATCGCATATATATTAGATAGATATGGTTTATTTAATAAAATAATATTATTAAACAAAGGATTACAGATATTGTGATTGGGTTGAGCTTGTCTCCCTATCATAATCCATCGACAATAATTCATGTATTCTTAACTTGACTAAATTGTCTTAATGTTAAGAATCATTTATAACATGTCAAGTGACTTAATAATAATAATATGACAACCATTTTATGATAATAACATCGTAATATTTACGTTAAACATAAATAGTCACAAATCAAAGTCAAACGATGTCGTTAACACTTCTTATGACTAAGACGACTTAATACGACTTAGAAAGATTTGAAAACAATATCAACTACTTGTCAATTTGGTTCAGAAGAAAACTAACAAGACAAGGCTTACCTCTTATGACACATTGGTTCACATTTTCATTAAACACTTATAACTCAGTTTGGCAAATAAACCACTTGTAACTCAAGGTCTCTATCTCTCTCCTAGAAAGATACTCTCTCTCTCTCTTTTCTCTGAGAGTCATCTGATAACCTGTAATCCTGTTTCAACTTTTAACCAAACAATATGTGATCAGTGCATCATTATTCAATTAATTCAAATAATAAATCAAATCTCATATTACAAATATTAAATCAATAACAACATAATCATTCCTATAGTTTCAATAAATGACATTCAATATAATCCATATTTTTCCTTGTATTTAATCTAAACATCATAATAAATTTACTTATGTCCAAGGAAAAAGTAAAAGTATAGCAAGACAAAAATTGGGGATGTAACACTAATATTTTCAACATTTTCTACAATTTTTGTTTGTTCCCCATGCCAAGAATTATAATTGAATGACTCTCAGTTTGCTATTATGGAGTCATTATCATGACCAATATCTCTCTCTATGTCATAGAATTGTTTGTACAGTAATAACTCTGACAAAGCGAAATCAATATATTTATCTCACTCACGTGAAGGAATGGATACAAACCTAGTAAATACTCTGACAATAGCTACTCTTTGCTTTGGCTCCCATTTGTTGTCTCTTCTTCATTTAGGATTATCTATCCATGATGTGGTTGCATCAATTAGTGCAACACCTTCCATAGAAAAAGGCCTAGTTTTATATCCATCAATGGGAGATTTTATTTGTTCTTCATTGTTCTCCTCAGTACTTACAGTTATAGGCTTGAAAACATCACATAATACATTTAGATTGACAAATCTTCTACTGCTCTCTACCAATGGAAGTCCTAATATCATATGACATGTTTCTTGAGCTCCAATGTCTTTGAGGTTAGGAAAACCAAAATGAAGATAAAACACAAGAAAAAAATGCAATGAAATCAGTAGCTATACCTTCAAAATGGATCCCAACTCCTTGCTAAGGCGGAGAGCCTTGCACCCTTAGGCTCTTGCTTTACCCATGATTCCTATGTGAAATGCTCTCAAACAAATATGCAAATCACTATAATCTTAGCTGAATGAGATGGAATGGATGAAGATTTTTGTATGGTAAGTTTTCTCAAATTGTGGATGATCAAACGGCTTGGATGATGGTGTATTTATAGGTTTTTTGGAGAGATATTTGATCCAATGGTGGAGATTCATTTGAGAGATCAATAGATGAGGATGAATGTGAGGTGGAGGGCTTAGATTCAATCATGGGAAATAGAGGGATGAGAATAAAGATGAGTTTTTAATTCATCTTGGGAAGAGAAGTGAATTAAATGAGGTTGGGTGAGATGGATTAGATGTGAATTAAAAATTCACATGGGGAAGAGAGGGGGATTAGAAATGAATTAAAAATTCATTTTGGGAAGAACTCCAATTAATGGTTTATGACATGTGTAAGGGGTGTAAGAGATTATTAATGAGGTTTATGACAAGTGTGTATAAAAAATTAATTTATGTGGCATAAAGATCAATTTTTTATTTGTGGGATGTGGGGATGAGTGTTAAACAAGGTTTGATCATTTTAATTGAGGTGATTGGCCTAATTAAAATGGATGTAGTAAACTAGTGGATGGGCTAATTGAGGGTTAGGATTAATTAAATAATGTTTAATATAATTAATCCTAGGTCTAGGGTCATGTAGGTTAGATGGGTAAGTGCAAAAAGATGGGGGGCCAAAAAGTGGCCAAATGGTTTTTAAAAAAAAATAATACATAACGCGAGTGCGTTATAATGTGCTCGCGTTATGGGTTGGTAATGATGATCCTAAGGCTTGTCATTACCAAACCATAACGTGCTCGCATTATAACACGAGTGCGTTATGAACCACTATAAATTAAAAAAAAGGCTGTCATTTCATTTCATTTCTATTTTTCTCCTCTATCCCCGCAACTTGCAAACCCTACGAAGTGCGCTCGCATTTTGGAAAAGCCAATTCAATAACAAAATCTCGCTGATTTGTTGCCAAAATGTCACCACGACGTCGAGCATGCCAAAGGAGTGAGTTTTATTTGTTTTTTTGTTTGAATTTGCTTCTAAATAGGTAGGTTTGAGTTGTTTTTTGATGTATATTTCGTTAATTGTTAGGAAATGTTAATGCACCTCCTCCTCCTCAAAATCCACAAAATCCTGAGGAGGAAATACCTACAAAACAATAACCTCCTCCATCCATTCCTCGACATGCCCCTGGAACACAAGAAAATATAATGGGGCAAATTGAAAACAACAAAAAAGAAATTGAAGATGTAATTGCAAGGTTGAAAGATCCTTCCACTTCAACCCTGCATAGGTCCACGCTTGCTGAATCTCTTGAATCTATGTTATCAAATGTAGATTCAATTAGCAAGCAAATAACTAGTTGGACAAATAAGAGGAGAAAGTTTAGAGACTATTATATAGACAAGCTGTCATACCAAGATGTGAAAAAAATACAAATTACAAAATTAAACTTGTGTTTAATTTTCACAAACCCACAAACAAATCAACCTCCACCCATTACATGCAAGAGGTTCCCTATCCATTGATGCAACAACCAAGCAATAAGGAATAATTTTGGGCAGAGGTGGTGGATGGTTTTTTACCATCCTCCATGCAATAATAATAAGGTCCCGCAATAGTTTTTGAGGAAACTCTACTGTGAGTTTGTCCTTAATAAAGTGCCAAACTATTTTGATATGCAGGACTTCCAGGGTAGAGGTGGGGGGTCAGCACAAGATAGACCAGGGGCACGTCTTGACCCACAGTGGGCAGTGAGACGAGTAATTAGCAGACTAGCCCACAAGCATGTTTCTATCCCTTCCATTGTGAAGGAGAGTGTTGAGGTTGATACACTTTAGTCCATTAGTGCCTTGACCCAGAGCATCATAGCGCATGTCAATCCTGCAACAGAGAGTAGGTTGGGAGATAGTGCGAGGAGTAGGGTCCCACCCCATACTTGTCAGACTTGTGGGTTAGCCTGTGGTTAATACCCCATGGATAGTCAGGGCGCAGGTGCACAGGCTACATCTGCAGCTGACCAGATGGTGATGATAGCTACCCTTCTGAGTGAGACTTTCGGCCTTGATACTCAGGTAAATATTAGCAAGTTTATTGAATTTAATTTATTAAATTTTATTTTTGAAATGAAAGATTAACTAATTTAAATTGATGATTTTAGTGAAATTTCAGGGTCATAGTGTCGATACAGTTTTCAGTGGTTTGCCACCTACATTTTACACTAGATCATCTACTGGCGGGGTATGTAACTAGTAAACAATTATAAATATTACATTTGAATAGCATCATTATATGAATGGTATTCTAATATATGATTTTGGATGTTGAATAGGTTAATATTGTAGATTTCACGGCAACACCTGCCAGCGGTGGTGGACTTCAAAGTTTTACAGAGGTAATAAAATAAATAGTTTAATGAATGAATTGTACTTACTAGATTTTGTATGTGACTTGTGTGCTTTATTGTGTGTACTTCCATGTTTAGATGAACGTGTGTATGTTAGGAGCCATGATTTGCATCACTATTATAGTTTTCATAATTAAATAATGTTGTTTTATTTACAGATGATGCAGGTTGCAGAGACACCTCCCCATGTTCAGAGAGCAATGGAGCATGGTGTGGCCTCTGCAATTCATAGCTCCATGGCATTGACAGGGGTATGAGGCAGATTAGTAAATTTCAATTTACATTCATTGTTATAGTTGGCTATTTTTGAAAAATCAAAAGATTATTGATTTGAAGTTTAATTTCTATCTGGATGGTTTCTATAGGACTTGACATCACCAGGGCCTATTCCTGCTACTGAGGCAAGCGAGAAGACAGATTATATGTTATCAGTAAGTGATTATTTTGTTAAATGTTTCATTTTTTATAACATGTAATTTCTATATATTAATGTCTATACTTTTTATTGTAACAGGTAAAGATGCAGGAAGACCTAAATAGGAGGAGTAGCCCTCAGGTTCGTAGTAGACCACCCACATGCGCGTCTCCATCCCCTAGAAGATCAAAGGCTGTTCGTGATATATTCTCTTCACCAGCCAGAGGGGAATGACTTTTTATTGTGTTCCTTTGTTGTATGCCTATATGGCATTTGTGGACATATATTTTGTATTGTACATAGTTGACATTGTATGCATATATGGCATTCTTGTAAGCCTATATGGCTATTTTGTATATATTTTATACTTATATCGATAGATATTGATGTATGCCTATATGGATATTTGGTTAATACAAATCTTTTTTATTGATGGCATCCATACTTGCATCATAAATCCACGTTTGAATGGATATTTGTAGATGGCTACTTCAAATATTTAACGTCCAATTGTATTACATAGGATGTTTGTTGATCTAATAAGTTAGCTATTGTTATTCAAGTATCACCTAAACCTCACTTTGGAACTAAAAGATAAATGTTGTATTTAAAAAAAATGAATCATCATGTTGAACAGAAAATATTAATATTCTTTATGAGTATCATAGAATGTCAACTATATGCAATACAAAAAAATGAATCATCATGTTATTCTTTATGTTTGAGATCCTGAAAATGACTAAGTCTGGTAGCCTAATATCCTGAAACACTAGGATGAATATCCAAGTCATTAGGATGATTGCGCCTTGAGAAAAAGTCATTAAGATGAGTGCCTAAAGGAGACTTTCTTAAACATTCAAACATTGAGCAACAAGCATGAAGGGTTAAGGCGCAATTTGCAACTCATAAAGCCTCAAAAGGGCGCCCAACTTAGAGAGAGCATTGATTTAATACAAGGCACCCATTGACATCTGTTCCACCATAAAAGTGCACCTAAGGTGGAAGGAGAATAAGCCTCTAGTAAGTGAAGCACACCTATTGTCTAAACCACTTCATTATGGCACCCTAGCATGAGGAGGAGTATATAAGTCAATAGGAAATGGTGCCTAGAATGCAAATGAAGGACTAAGTGGCATTTTCAATAAGCATCAATTCACCTTGAGCTTTCAATAAATACATCAAATTGAGCCCCATAAGCCTAGGCACCCTTTGCCTTCAAAAGAACCTTGTATCGACGTCAAGAGTTGGATTGTTGATGACTTCCCAAGCTAGAGATAATAGTGAAAACAATCCTTCCACCATCAGGATATTGAAAAATAATCATAATGTAATGATATATGGGATAAATGACATACCCCTTGTGAAAAGTGATGATCATAACAAGAATAGTCACCTCAACTTAATGCCCAATAATTTTAATACTATCAAGCATCCACATAATAGTAGATAATCTTATCAAAAGTCACAGAGAAATTTCCAAGGACCATAGTGTTATCCCTATGACTTGACACATACTGCTTGTTTCATAAAGCAAAGGGACATGATATAAATATTGTTGTTATATGGAGCCTAATCAGACTCAGAGGTTAAATTTACCTAACTTTTATCAGCATGGTTTCCCCACAAATATTTTCCTACTAGTTTTGGTGCCTTGAAGTCTAAGTGCATGAAAATCATGAGGATGAGCGCTTAGGGATGAGATAGTCTTCATAAGAGTTTAAATAAGAATATCATCAAAATGCACCTTGGTAGAGAGACTTGAGACCATCATCAAATAAGCCAAAATATCTATCTCCAATGACTTAACATGGATCCCAAAACCACCTATTGGACCAATAGGATCCTAGGCACTCACTTCATGCATTATGATTTCTAGGCACTAGTTTGATTCTCCATCACAAGGAAAGTGCGCCCACACTTGCAAGTTTTTTTCTTTAGGATCTAGGCACCAATTGAAGGTTTTAGTTGCCAAGAAGAGCACCTAGCAAGAGGAAGTTGGAGTCTCCAAAACACATCAAACACTTGACTAACAACAAGATAACTTTTTCCCAAGTTAGGTGCTTCAAGAGGGAAGTTAAAACATGAATAAGCGCCAACTTGTCTAGGTGCAAACTCAAGCTTGTTGAGGATACACATGGCACCCAACATTCCTTGGTGATTTCACGAACTTCAAACGCTCAGAACTGTTCAAGGAATGCCCAATGCCCCTTCTTGATGATAGGACACCAAAGTGAGGGTGGAATTACACCTTGATGGCATTAGGCTCTATCTAGAGTATGCTACTCCATGGAAATGTGCCTTCTTGCTTAGAGTCTTAATGTAAAGTCCCAGAGGTTTAGATGTGCCTTGTCTTAATGAGGTGCAACTCTTGGGTAAGAAATCTTGTAAAGTGCGCCTAACTTAATGAAGAGGTTGATAACTTCTAAACCCTTCTTGGAACTTAGATTGCTTCAACTGAAGATCATCTTGCACCAATACATCACCAAACTTTCAATCACAAGATCAATTCAAACTTAGGTGCTCATTAAGATTCTTTCTAATGTTGGCGCATCTAAGAGGTTGAACTGGCAAGAGATGGCGCCTAGCTTCCTAGACCTTGTTTCAATATGTTTGAGTTTGAAAGTTGACTCGATGGTATCAAGATGGTGCCATAGAGTCTTTGGACTAGTTCCTTAGAGTTTCAAAAACATTCTAGCTCCTTGAAAATTCCTCCTACATGCTTGGGTGCCATTTCAAGGTCCTGGAACCATGATGTAGCACCTTATTGCTCTAGGCACCCATTCATGATTGTGCAACTTGAGATTGGCGCCTAGAGTGAATAGGCTTTCATCCTGACTTAATTCACTAAGGCAACCTCATCTTGAAGGCCAAACAACTTTTCCTGCCAGAGTGCCTTGATTGAAGACTCCACATCCTTGGGCACTCATTTGGACAATTTGATGTGAAATTGGCGCCTAGACTCCAAGAGTCAACTTTCTGCTTTCCAGACTTAGCCAAATTTTGAGTTTCTAACTTTGTTCCTACAAAACAATGAGATTGAGTTAGTCAAAAACCAATTCATTCCCTCATCATTCTGAATTAGCCTCTAGGAATGAGCAATAGGCTAATCCATTCTTCACTTGATGATCAAACTAGAAACAGGGACATGACAAGGTAAGTTGTATCTAATGACATCACCTAATTGAGCGCCTAGGAGGTATAAAGCTTAACGTTGACATGAGGACAAGCGCTTAGTAAAGGAGAGTTTCTCAAACATTTAAACATGTGAATGAAGTCATAGAAATGCACTAAGTCATCTAGGCACCATTTTCCCCTTGTGTACCCTTACATTTGCGCCTAAGAAGAAGTTGCAACTTTACACCTCCTTCTGACAATTTTTGGGGCAGCAGAAAACCTTTCACCACAAGCAAATGTCTCAGAGATATAAAAAACTAAGAGAGGTTATTGTAGAGGCACTCTATGTGATCGCGTTACCTCAGATGGAATATTTCTAAGTGACACAATTTTTGAGTAACATCTCATCAAAGATTGCTACCTTTTTGCACATTGGACTCTTCAGGGATATCGTCGGTACAATGTAGCTCGGACTATTTTGACATGTTTGGGTGAAAAACAGGACCATGCCTAATGTAAATGTACCCATCTAGACATGTTGGAATAGTCAATTTGTTCGCAACAGGAGCAGGACAAAAGTTACACCCCTTTGCAACTTTACACTGCCTCCTTCTGATGATTTTTGGGGAAGAAGAAAACCTTTCACCACGGGCAAATTCCTTAGAGATATAAAAAACTGAGAGAGGTTATTGTAGAGGTACTCTATGTGATCGCATTGCCTTAGACAGAGTTTTTCTAACTAACATGGTTTTTGAGTAACATCTTGTCAAAGATTGCTGCCTTTTTGCACTTTGGCCTCTTCAGGGATATCGTCGGTACAATGTAGATTGGACTGTTTCGACATGTTTGGGTGAAAAATAGGACCATGCCTAGCGTAAACGTACCCTTCTAGATGCATTGGAATAGTTAGTTTGGTCACATCAAGAGCAGGACGAAAGTTACACCCCTTTGCAACTTTACACTGCCTCCTTCTGATGATTTTTGGGGTAGCAGAAAACCTTTCGCCACGGGCAAATGCCTCAGAGATATAAAAAATCAAGAGCGGTTATTGTAGAGGCACTCTACGTGACTGCATTACCTTAGACAAAATGTTTCTAAGTGACATGATTTTTGAGTAACATCTCGTCAAAGATTGCTACCTTTTTGCACTTTGGGCTCTTCAGGGATATCGTCGGTACAATGTAGCTCAGACTGTTTCGACATGTTTGGGTGAAAAATAGGACCATACCTAGTGTAAATGTACCCATCTGGACCCGTTGAAGTAGTCAGTTTGGTCACATCAGGAACAGGATGAAAGTTACACTCCTTTGCAACTTTACACTACCTCCTTCTGACGATTTTTAGGGCAGCAGAAAACTTTTCACCACAGGCAAATGCCTCAGAGATATAAAATACTGAGAGAGGTTATTGTAGAGACACTCTACATGATCACGTTGCCTTAGATGGAATGTTTCTAAGTGACACAGCTTTTGAGTAACATCTCATCAAAGATTTCTGCCTTTTTGCACTTTGGACGCTTCAGGGATATCATCGGTACACTGTAGTTCAGACTGTTTCAACATGTTTGGGTGAAAAATAGGACCATGCCTAGTGTAAATGTACCCATCCCGATGTGTTGGAATAGTCAGTTTGGTTGCATTAGGAGTAGGACACCAAAAATGCATAACATGATGATGTAAAAATGTGTATACGTGTAAAAATGCAGGAGGAATTAAAAAAAGACAAACCTTACAAATTAATGTGCATACTTACACCTCAATGTAACATGACTTTACCAAATCAATGTGAATACTTACAAATTAATCCAATGAACCATCTAGGTCTGCTCTACTCTTTATTGTGTCAAGTATTGCTTCATGGTTAGACTCACGCACCTTCCACAAGATTTTGTTCAAAGGTCTACCCTAATACTTTAGCAAATGAACATTGGATGCCATGACAAGGTTTGAGTAATGAAGAATCTTTCGATGCATGTCAAAGTTCTGAAACAACCAAAAATTAACACTCTTATGTGGGTACCTTCTAAGCCATGTTCCAATAATAACCACTGAACCTATAGGGTATTCGATGTTTTCTCCATCTGTAACAGGGGCCTCCAATTTCTTTTTGGCCTGAACACAATGACATAAGTAATAATCTATTCCCTCTTCATTATCTTCATCTACAATAGCTGCATATACATGCCCTACATTGATATGTGTAGCAAATTAGATGAAGTTAGTCAACATTACAAAAACACTACAAAGTAAGATGACATTACCTAGTTGAACTGGATGAAATAAGATGCATATACATGCTCGATATTACTTGGTTGAACTAAATCTAATATGTTGTCAAAGTCAACTGATGATTCCATCTGTCTTAGTTCCAGTGCTGTCGGGGGTCAATACATGTCAAGTGGGCTAAGATAACTTAACTGCCATTCGTCAACCCACTCCTTTGACTTGCACTCATCCCAGACTTGAATTATACAGGAAGAACAAAAGCATGATATCTTTCGCGTATGGTTACTCCATGAACTTGCAATTAAGCTTCTAAAAGAGTGCATCTCATTTGATCCTGTCAGTGTAAAACAGTCCTCATATGGTGCAATGTTAGTATCATCTATCAACCAAAAAATTCTATGAAATGAAGACTTACCTTCATTACCTGGACCCATGGAAGCATTACACCACTCGACAATCGATTTTGCATCTGTCAACTTTGCATTGTCTTTATACTTAAACTCTTCTCATGCTATGGCTCTTTTGATACATGCTCCTGCACCATCATGCTCCCCCTTTCCATGCCCGGCCTCACAAAAGTTCCACATATGTTGAATACCTATAAAATTATGCCTCTTATTCAGCCAATAGAAATTCTGTGAGTTCTTGAATTGTGATGCACAGTTATCTGACCATATGATATGTTGACTGAACAATATGCCCTTTCTAGCAAATCATTGTAGAAAACCTGAAAGCAACCTTGCACGAACTCCGTAGAATGCATGTGATCATCACTAATATAGAAATTATACTCCCTTATGATTTTTCTTTCATCCTCTATACTATCATTCGCATGAATGAATGCGATGTGCACAAATATAGAAACCTGTGTGGAGTTGTAATATTGTGATTGCACCTCACGCTGTGGCTGTAGACTGTAGTTCTCTGCAAAGTCGATGAATGAAACAATGCTACCAACCGGAAATGTGTCCTTGCATAACTTGAATTGCAAGTCCAACCATCGAGCTCTATGGGCATGTCTTGCATACTCATACACTATGCTGTCATGAAATATAGGCATAAACTGATACACTGGAATCTTTTCAATAACTAATTCACACCACTTTGCTTCTTTACCATCTTTTGTATTGTATGCCACTGTTTTATACTTGCCAAACTCTACTAGTTCGTTTCCAACCGCATGTGTTCTTTCCATATGTTCACATATTGGCAAATGTTGCAAGCCACTACAACAATGACATGTGCCATCCAAGCATAATTTCTTGTAGAATATTTGACCTTCCTCTATTTCACATAAAATTCTTGATATGAAGTCTCTTGAAGATGTTGGTGGGGCACATATGGCACAACCTTGCAAATCATTGTTAGTATGCATATCTAAACATATAGACCTATAAGCATCAAAATGGTTAGAAAATTCAATATGTAATCTACAAAAACAAGTAGTGCGTGTGTGATTTATCTTAACATAGAAAGGTTTTAGTATTTCAAAATATCTTTGACAAATTTTAATTTGAGGATACTTCTCTAGAAATTTACCATAAAATTGTGTTTGAGTCTCATCCAAAAAATGCTTTGGATGTGGGTCGCGGTTCTGACTACCGATTCTCCTTCTTACCACATCCCTTTGATTCGGAGATACCCTTGTGTAATTCTTTCAAAAGTCTTCAATTAGTGATCTCAATGCTTCAACAATTAGTTTATCTTTTCGTGGTAGTCTCCCCGAGAACGCCCATAATTCATTGGCATTAGTGTCCTCAATTCTTTGGCATCTTCCAACGGCTCTTGATAAAGTTTTCCTATTAATTCTTAATTCTTGACTTGTCTTTCTAATGAGATGAGCTTTCCTTGTTTGACTACTTACTATAGTCAATGTAATCACACACCGTGTTGCATTACTATCTTTTGTGCGTGAGGTGTTACCCACACTCTCATACGCACTCATTAGATTCTTGACAATAGATTTTTCACTTGAAGCCTCTGATGTTCTCAACCCAAGAATCTTCATGATAGACCTATACTTTATACTTCGCATCATTTCAGTGAATAGTTGACATCTTGCAGTCTCATTTAACTTTTCAAAGAATAATCTCCAAATCTTATTAGCATATCTTCTACAAGTGTGTTTTGGAATCTTACCTTCCATTGGCTACAAAATATTCTCATCAATATCAATCAAATACTTTAGCTTTCTATGCAAAATTCTAGGTGGTGTTAAGTTAGGTAAATTCATCTCAACATTAGGAATTTCATCAATATTTAAATGAGATGGGTTAGATGGCATACCTTCGATCGAAGATGGAATAGATGACATACCTTGAGGTTGAGGAGGGAATGATGGCGTACCTCCTTCATCACATGTGAGTGATGATGTACTCTCAACTTGAGATGTGGTAGATAGTGTCCCTACATGTTGACTTGCAGTAGGGGACGTGTCTCCAACTATGGTATTCAAATCTCTCATACCATGAAGTTTTTGCATTCGTTCTCTTTGTGCCGCCAATACCATATCTCTTTGTGATGGTTGTAGTTCCTCTTCAATTGGTATGTCTTCATTTATCGTGTCCAATTTCCTCTTCTCATGAAGTTCCCTCATAGCCACTGCTTTCTTTACATTCTTAGCTTCTATCTCTTCCTATGTTGGTTTAATTCTTGATCGTTTCCTCAACGTGATAGAGAATTTGTCTATAGCATGATAAAGAGACCAATATTAGTTCCTAAGAAATGAATACAAGATAATAGTGGGATTGTAATTTTTTTATATTGTAAGGATTTATTCTTATATAGTTTGACATCATGGTATGTTAAGGTTTGTTTATTACACATAATTATTAAAGAGCCCAAGTGTAGAAAATATACATGGCATCATGTGAGATTGTAGGCTACTTTCTTGATTGGGAATGTGTCTATTTTAAACATGTATGATAAAGCATGATAAAGTAATTCAATCTGAAATAAGGAAAATGTAAAGAACATGCATGTAAAGACTTGACATACCTAAAAAATGAAGATTTGAATGGAGAGAATACCCAATTATGTAGTGTTTTTATCTTCTTGCATTAAACTCCTCAACAATTTGAGTTTTTCACCACTTGCTTCCTTTTCAATGTCAAATTGAATAACACTCAAATATAATTACTAACAACAATACTATTAACCAATCTATAATGTTAAATTCCTAAAATTGAATCACAATTAACATTGAAACACTACAAAAATTAAAACTTGAATAGATATATATATATATCAAACTTGGTGTGAAAACTATGTTATTTCCTCCTTCTCAAGTTGACAAAGCAGAAAAGGTGGTGGAAAGATCATGCAAAGGTGGTACAATGTGTCAAATGTGCATGTGAACTTCCCAACAGCATGAAAGCACTTATTTTTTGTCAGAGCACACGTAGAATTAGTAAGAAAATAGAGCATGTGGGCCTGGATCACGGGGGTCAACACTTTTTTACCATTTCAATAGAAAGACAAAATGCAAGCACGTTATAACGCGCTCGTGTTTTGTCCTGCTATAGATTGATCACATCCTTTGCATTGATCACATCTCTTTCCAAAACTTCCCCTTCAGACTTGAATGTGTTGCAAGTATGAGGTAAACCAGTGTTGTCATTGATGTCAACATACTCATATTGCATTGACAAGACGGATTGGATGAGCAGTGTGCTGAGGATATTGAGAAAATTAGCCTCAGTCAGGAACAGTGAAGAACAGTGATGAGAAGAAGGCAAATGTACTATATAGGATGAGAATCGGAGGATGCGGATTAAAGGGTCTGTAGATATGAGTCTTGAGATGCTTCAGTTAAGATTTTAGAGGTCCGCATGAAGATCTGAAGGAGTTGTGGCTGTCGGTATGGAACTGGTTCCGGCAAGTGTTCAGAGGTGACAAAGGATCACAGAAAGGTCTGGTGAGGTCCGGAATTGTATTATCCTAATCTGTGGATTGGAAGGAGTGTTTGGGATGTCCTTGTGATGTGTCATCCTAATTTGTGTATGATTTGGAGGTTCGGAAGTACCTTTTGCATTATGACAGTGGTGACAGACTGTGTTCTTGAAGTTCCGGATGAGGAAGACAAGAGATTCCAGTAAGTAAAGGAAGTGCGGATGTATCTGGTCATTCAGGCAGGCTTGTGAAGGTTTTTGGATCGTGTTGAGGTTGTGTTGTTGATCCGCATTGGTAGTAGAGCCCGAAATTGAAGATATTCTTCCGGATGAAGTTCTTGTTCAGACTAGCTGACCGGATGAGTTGATCATCCTGTGAATGTTCTTGTGGTGGGCGACCGGATGTGTTATTTATCTTGCGGATATTCTTATGGTTGATTGCCGACTTAGATGATTGTTCCTAAGTCGATGTCTTGTATAAATAAAGGTTTGTGAGTTCATTTCGAGTGTGGATTGTGTGGATGAGTGTGGGATAGCGAAGAGAGGTGCGAAAGACAGAGCAGAGGTTTTGGGCTTAAATGGAACTGATCCGGACATAGTAGAGATGTCATTCTCTAGTTCAAGATTGTGATTTTTATCACTTTGTAGACAGTGTGTCTCCTTGTAGGCAGTGGGCCTCTTTGTGAGCAGTGTGCTCGGGCAGTGAGCCCTAATTGGCATGTGCCATTCATTCTTCTTTATTCTTCTAATAGAGAATAATTCTTGGGTTAATCACCCCGTGGTTTTTCCCTTAACTAGGTTTTCCACGTCAAAATCTTGGTGTTCAATGTGTTGATGTTCATCTGCTCTGAGTTTATGCATTATGCTTTCATAGATTGTTAATTGATATGCTGTTAACTAACAAAGAACAATCAAGTCTTTAAAGTAAGAGCAAGTTTTATACAACTGATTCAAACCCCCCCTCTCAGTTGTATGCCCTAGATCCAACAGAATGACCATAAGGTTTTTAAGGGAGAACTTTTCTTGTTTCTTGCAAGAGCTTGCCAGATGCTCTGCCATATGATAGGAATAACAATGAAGGGGCAAGCCCTCATAATCAAGTTCTTGATAGAAAATACCCATCGAGGAAGAAATACAGATATTCTTTGGAAGAAGTTCTAGTTTGTGACAAATCCTTATCCAAGCATACATAGTAGGGGTTAACCCTTAAAACTTAAACCCTATCCCTACACCCTCAACACTTGACACTATATCTTAAGCCTTAAACCCTCATCCCTAAAGCCTCAACCCTCAATCCTTAAACCTTCAACCCTAAACCCTATCCCTAATCCCTCTATCCTCAACACTCTAAACCTAACCTTGACATTAAATGCTAATCTATCAACCCTAAACCCTAATCCGTCAACCCTAAACCCTATCCCTAAACCCTCAACCCTCAACACTAAACCTTAAACCCTAATCCCTCAGCCCTCAACCCTAAACCTTATCCCTAAACCCTAATCCCTCAACCCTCAACCCTAATCCGTCATCCCTCAACTCTAATCCCTCATCCCTAAACCCTAAACCAAAAACCCTCAATGTCAAATCCTAATCCCTCAACCCTTCACTCTAATCCCTCAACCCTAAACCCTAATCCCTCAACCCTAATCCATCATCCCTTAACTCTAATCCCTCATCCCTAAACCCTAAATGTTATCCCTATTCCTAAAACCTCAACATACTCAATACTATACCTTAAACCCTAATCCCTTATCCCTAAACCCTCCAACCCTATCCCTAATCCTTATACCCTCCACACTCTACATTAACCCTAATCCCTCGACCCTCGACCCTATCCCTAAACCCTTGACCCTTGAACCTCAACCCTCAACAGCAAACCCTAATCCCTCAACCCTTAACTCTGATCCCTTGACCCTCAACCCTATCCCAAACCCTAAACCCTCAACGTCAAATCCATCATCCCTCAACTCTAATCCCTTATCCCTAAACACTAAATGTTATCCCTATTCCTATACCCTCAACAGGCTCGATACTATACCTTAAACCCTAATCCCTTGACCATTAACCATATCCCTCAACCTCAACCCTCAAGCCTCAAGCCTCAACCCTCAACTCTCAACATTAAACCCTAATCCCTCAACCCTCAACCCTAATCCATCATCCCTCAACTCTAATCCCTCATCCCTAAACCCTAAATGCTTTCCCTATTCCTAGACCCTCAATGGGCTTGATACTATACCTTAAACCCTAATCCCTCTACCCTCGACACTCTTATTTAACCCTAATCCCTTGACCATTAACCCAATCCCTCAACCTCAAGCCTCAAGCCTCAAGCCTCAACCCTCAACAAACCTAAACCCTATCCCTCAACCCTTAACCCTTAAAACTTAAACCCTATCCCTACACCCTCAACACTTGACACTATATCTTAAGCCTTAAACCCTTATCCCTAAAGCCTCAACCCTCAATCCCTAAACTTTCAACCCTAAACCCTATCCCTAATCCCTCTACCCTCGACACTCTAACCCTAACCTCGACATTAAATGTTGATCTGTCAACCCTAAGCCCTAATCTGTCAACCCTAAACCCTATCCCTAAACCCTCAACCCTCGACACTAAACCTTAAACCCTAATCCCTCAGCCCTTAACCCTAAACCTTATCCCTAAACCCTAATCCCTCAACCCTCAAGCCTAATCCATCATCCCTCAACTCTAATCCCTCATCCCTAAACCCTAAACCCACAACCCTCAACGTTAAATCCTAATCCCTCAACCCTTCACTCTAATCTCTCAACCTTAAACCCTAATCCCTCAACCCTCAACCCTAATCCGTCATCCCTCAACTCTAATCCCTCATCCCTAAACCCTAAATGCTATCCCTATTCCTAAACCCTTAACATACTCGATATTATACCTTAAACCCTAATCCCTTATCCCTAAACCCTCCAACCCTATCCCTAATCCTTATACCCTCCACACTCTACTTTAACCCTAATCCCTCGACCCTCAACCCTATACCTAAACCCTTAACCCTCAAACCTCAATCCTCAACCCTCAACATCAAACCCTAATCCCTCAACCCTTAACTCTGATCCCTCGACCCTCAACCCTATCCCTAAATCCTAAACCCTAAACCCTCAACCCTCAACGTCAAATCTGTCATCCCTCAACTCTAATCCCTCATCAATAAACCCTAAATGCTATCCCTATTTCTAGACCCTCAACGGGCTCGATACTATACATTAAACCCTAATCCCTCTACCCTCGACACTCTTATTTAACCCTAATCCCTTGACCATTAACCCTATCCCTCAACCTCAACCCTCAACCCTCAACCCTCAACCCTCAACCCTCAACTCTCAACATTAAACCCTTAACTATGATCCCTCAACCCTAAAGCCTAAACCCTCAACCCTCAACGTCAAATCCTAATCCCTCAACCCTTCACTCTAATCCCTCAACCCTAAACCCTATCCCTAAACCCTCAACACTATACCTTAAACCCTAATCCCTCAACCCTAAACCTTATCCCTAAACCCTAATCCCTCAACCCTCAACCCTAATCCATCATCCCTCGACTCTAATCCCTCATCCCTAAACCCTAAATGCTATCCCTATTGCTAAACCCTCAACAAACTCGATACTATACCTTAAACCCTAATACCTCTACCCTCGACACTCTTATTTAACCCCAATCCCTTGACCATTAACCCTATCCCTCAACCTCAACCCTCAAGCCTCAAGCCTCAACCCTCAACTCTCAACATTAAACCCTTAACTCTGATCCCTCGACCCTCAACCCTATCCCTAAACCCTAATCCCTCAATCCTAAACCCTATCCCTAAACCATCAACCCTCAACACTATACCTTAAACCCTAATCCCTATCCCTTAACCCTTAACCCTTAAAACTTAAACCCTATCCCTACACCCTCAACACTTGACACTATATCTTAAGCCTTAAACCCTCATCCCTAAATCCTCAACCCTCAATCCTTAAACATTCAACCCTAAACCCTATCCCTAATCCCTCTACCCTCGACACTCTAACCCTAACTTCGACATTAAATGCTAATCTGTCAACCCTAAACCCTATCCCAAAACCCTCAACCCTCAACACTATACCTTAAACCCTAATCCCTCAACCCTCAACCCTAAACCTTATCCCTAAACCCTAATCCCTCAACCGTCAACCCTAATCCATCACCCCTCAACTCTAATTCCTCATCCCTAAACCCTAAATTCTATCCCTATTCCTAAACCCTCAACAGACTGGATACTATTCCTTAAACCCTAATCCCTTATCCTCGACACTCTTATTTAACCTAATCCCTTGACCATTAACCCTATCCCTCAACCTTAAGCCTCAAGCCTCAAGCCTCAAGCCTCAACTCTCAACATTAAACCCTTAACTGTGATCCCTCGACCCTCAACCCTATCCCTAAACCCTCAACCCTAAACCCTCAACCCTTCACTCTAATCCCTCAACCCTAAACCCTATCCCTAAACCCTCAACACTATACCTTAAATCCTAATCCCTCAACCCTAAACCTTATTCCTACACCCTAATCCCTCAACCCTCAACCCTAATTTGTCATCCCTCAACTCTAATCCCTCATCCCTAAACCCTAAATGGTATCCCTATTCCTAAACCCTCAACAGACTCGATACTATACCTTAAACCCTAATCCCTCTACCCTCAACACTCTTATTTAACCCTAATCCCTTGACCATTAACTCTATCCCTCAACCTCAAGCCTCA
This sequence comes from Cunninghamia lanceolata, assembly GCA_027924645.1. Taxonomy (NCBI): domain Eukaryota; kingdom Viridiplantae; phylum Streptophyta; class Pinopsida; order Cupressales; family Cupressaceae; genus Cunninghamia; species Cunninghamia lanceolata. The sequence continues at coordinate 758,659 of BSBN01000165.1, read as the reverse complement.
AGCCTCAAACCTCAATCCTCAACTCTCAACATTAAACCCTTAACTCTGATCCCTCGACCCTCAACCCTATCCCTAAACCCTCAACCCTCAACGTCAAATCCTAATCCCTCAACCCTTCACTCTAATCCCTCAACCCTAAACCCTATCCCTAAACCCTGAACACTATACCTTAAACCCTAATCCCTCAACCCTAACCCAAAACCTTTTCCCTAAACCCTAATCCATCATCCGTCATCCCTCAACTATAATCCCTCATCCCTAAACCCTAAACACTATCCCTATTCCTAGACCCTCAACGGGCTTGATACTATACCTTAAACCCTAATCCCTTATCCCTAAACCCTCCAACCCTATCCCCTAACCCTAATCCCTTGACCCTTAACCCTCGAACCTCAATGTACTCAACCCTCAACGTCAAACCCTAATCCCTCAACCCTTAACTCTGATCCCTCGACCCTTAACCCTTAAAATGTGAACCCTAAAACCTATCCCTACACACTCAACACTTGACACTATATCTTAAACCCTAATCCCTTAACCCTCATCCCTAAAGCCTCAACCCTAAATCATTAAACCTTCAACCCTAAACCCTATCCCTAATCCCTCTACCCTCGACACTCCACCTTAAACCTAATCCCTCAACCCTTAACCCTAAATGCTATCCCTAAAGCCTCAACCCTAAACCCTAATCCCTAATCCCTCTACCCTCAACACTCTACCTTAAACCTAATCCTTCGACCCTTAACCCTAAATGCTATCCATAAAGCCTCAACCCTAAACCCTAATCCCTCAAGGTCCTAAACTCCAATCCCTTATCCCTAAACTCTAAATCCTATCCCTAAACGCTCAACCCTCAACCTTAAACCTTAATCACTCAATCCTTATCCACCCCTCTCCTCCCCTATCTAGCTCACTCCCATCTCTACCCTCCTCTTCCCTTGACACTATACATACATACATATAGGCATACATACATACATATTGGCATACATAGATACATAGATACATACATAGATACATACATACATACATATAGGCATACATACATACATACATATTGGCATACATAGATACATACATACATACATACATATAGGAATACATACATACATACATGATTAATAGCCTTGAACATAAAAAAAATTAAGGGGAACATAATGCGAGCATGTTATAATGCGCTCGCATTATGTCAAACATGACAAACAACAGACTTGCGAAAAAGGAAAAATGCAAAGCAAACCATAACGCGAGCGCGTTATGTCTTGCTTTGGGAATCCCAAGCCTTGGGCTTGGGATTTGCTTTGGATTTCCAACCCAAAGGCTTGGAGTGCCTTTTGAGTAGTCATAGACGTGTTTTTCTAGATTCTTCAAGATTTCACATAATTTTGTTTGTGCTAACCCTCAGATTTGCATGTGTTTCAACGTCGAACAAATCGAACACCTGGGTAATGTTAGGCTTTCTCTTAGCTATTTGACGATGTGGGATTTTTCACATTTTAACAATGTTAAGCCTTTCATCTTTAATTTCTTTTGTTTGTGTGTCTGTTTTTGGGCAAAAACCACTGTTTGGTCTTTTTTTCATTGTAAATTAACTATTCATTGAAATTTCAAAAAAATTACATATTTAGAAACTAGACTCCATTCTACAAATATTAAAAAAAGAAAAAAATGATTTTTAGTTAGTTTTCAAAATTTATAGGGGCAGCACGGCCAAAATTCTAGTTTTTAGGATGTGTCCACTTTAAAAATTACAAAAAAATCAAATATTCATCAAAACATTATCAAAAAAATCAGGCATAAACTACATGCTATTAGCTAATTTCTCACAGAAGCAATTTTAAAAATACCAAAAAAAAGTTGACCTTTTGAGGGAGCCACAAAACATGCTATGTTATGTTTTTTTGACAGAAACAACACCAATTTCTGTGGCTCCCTCTTTTGAACCCCTTAATCTATGCCACTTTTTTTTAAAAAAATAGTAGTTTAGAAAGTAGACTCGGAGCACTACGAACATTGTTTTGGTTGCATCTATGAATTTTGAGTGTAACTATGCTCAATTTCTCATCCAAGACCAGTATTTCCTGATTTCAGAAAAAAAGTGGCCACTTAAGACCCCTTTTTGGCCCCCCATCTTCTTGCTCTTACCCAAATTAGCTAATTAAATAATAAGTATTTAATCAACTAGGGTATGGATAGGCTGATTAGTAGGTAGAATTAATTGAATAAACATAATTTATTTAATTAATTAGGTTTTATGGAAGGAGGGAATTAATTAAATAAATATTTGCACATTTATTTAATTAATTGGGCTAATGTTAGTAAAGGAGGAACTATTGAATTAATTAAATTAATTCAATTTGAAAGGGGGAAATGATGAATGATCAGGTGTTGGAATGAATTATTAATTAAATAAAATTTAATTAATTAATTGGAAGGGTAGTTGGTGATATTGCAGGATGTCAGAGATCAATTAAGTGATGAGTGTCTACATTTGCCTCTCTTTGACGCGGTGTCATGATCTAGCAGGGAAATGGCGTCAAGACAAAGAAAAATGCCCCAATTGCTAGGAAGGAATGAAATGGGAGAGGGATTCCCCCTCAAGAGGTTAGGTGAAAAAATAAAAAAAAAGTTGGGTGAGCTCTGGAAAGGAAGAAACGGAGGTGAAAAATGAATAGAGGATGGAGAAATAGGTTGACAAGAAGAAAAATGGGTGAAAAAGGTTATGATCTGCACCCTTGGGAGAAAAAAGTGTGTTGGAGGATGACATGGCCTTCTATAAATAGAAAAAGTGGGCCCTAAAGTGCCACATTTGCACTCATTAAGCCACTTGGATGAAGGAGAAGAAGAGAAATGATGGAAAACCCTAACCTAGTCTTCCCGCGCTTTGAGCACTTGTCTGAGTGAGTCCGCTCCTATGGGAGATCAACAGAGGCTGGCGACTAGGTAGGCTGACCATCCTACTTTTGTGATTTTTTGGATTATTACATTTTTTGCTTTTGCGAATTGGGCTTTTAGGGCTTGGTGCCATCGAGATATTGATTGGTGCAAAATAAGCTTAGCTTGGTGCCATTGTCTGCAATGCCGCCATCCACATAGATGAATAGGGGGGAATTGGTGCCAAAGTTAAAAACTTTGGTGCAGTCAAGTGGATTAGCACTATATCTTGCCATAGGGTTTTGGGCGTTCTTTAGCATGAAAAGGGGATCTTGTGGTGTCATCATACTAATTGGTGCCACCCATGGATGTGGCGCCATCATGCTAATTGGTGCCATGTTGGATAGTTGGTAATGATGCTTATAGTGTTGTTGTATGGATAGAAGGTAAGGTCATGTCCTTCCAAAAAGCTGCAATATTGGAAAGGGTAGGGATCGGCATAAATAGTAACTTCTGTGTTGTTATGGGGGAATTTCAAACATTGGTGAAATGTGGATGGTACGGCTTGCATGGCATGGATCCATAGCTGGTCAAGGAGGATGTTGTAAGGGAGGTCAAGATCAAGCACCTGACACTTGGTCTCCAAGATTTTCTACCCCACTTGGATAGGGAGTTTGATGGTACCCTTAGATAGTCTCTCAGTATCATCATACCCCTTTATTGTTATACTTTCACTAGCATCCACAACTACATCAGAGTATACCAAATGTTTTAACAATTTTAGAGTGCACAGGTTTAGGCCGGAGCTACCATCTATTAAGACTATTTCTATGATGTGTTTATGGATATGGACTTCAATATGCAAGGCATCATTGTGTGGGTCATCAGTGGTGGTAAGACACTTTTCAGAGAAGGTGAGATGGTGAGGTGAAGTGATATGGCCCACCATGGCTTGCAATTGATCAACATTTAGGTTGGTGGGGACTTGGGTTTCCATTAAAGATTTGTCAAGGATTTCTTTGTGAATGGGAAACATGCAGAGCAATTCAAGGATGGAGATTTGTGCAGGGGTTTTGGCTAGATGATCTAGGAGGTTGTATTTGTGGGCATATGGTGAATTGGTAGGTGTAGATGTGGAGGGCTACCAGTCAGTGGTGGGTGCCCCATGAATGGATACATGGCCGTGACAAGTAGTGATGGAACAATTAGGTGCTTTTGCTTGAATGGTGATGGTGTTGATGTGGTTAGAAGATTCTTCTATTCAACCCATGATGGAGTCAAAAGAAGTGCGGGGTGGTACAATGTGATATGCTCGATTGGATGAGGATGCTTTTCATTTATTGTGGTCGGGTAGAGGATCCTTGTAAGATCCTAGATTGGCATTCAGTGATTACTTTGACAGTTCTTCAAGGTCTATTTTGCCCCCATCTATAAGGTCTTGAATACAATTCTTTAACTTCATGTAGTTTAACATTTTATGTCCCTTCACGTGATGATACACACAAAAGAGGTTTTCATCAAACCAAGTAGGCTTGAATTGATCCTCATTGTATGGTCTAATAGGGGGTAGCATGAACATGTTTGCTTTTACAAGTTTATTCAAGACATCTTCAATGGGTTTCCCTAAAGGTGTAAATTTCCTCTTGGGATTATTGTTTTGTTTGGGTGCTCCTTTGGGGACATTGACATTGTTTGCGGTGCATGTGCTTAGAGGTGCTTGCTTTTTTACATGTTATATGGCCTTCACATCAGTAACACCATTATTGAGGGTGTTTTTATTCTTTCCCCAAAAGTGAGGTTTTTCATTTGATTGCATGTTATTGTTTGTGTTTGAGGTGTTGTTGACCTTGTTGTTGTTGTTGTTTTTGTTGTTGTAGGTATAAAGTTTGATGGAGCCCTTGGAAATGAGGGCTCTTTCAATAGTAGTTCCCTTGTCAATAACCTCTTCAAAGGTCAATGTGCATTGTATTTGCAAATGGAAACCCATTTATTGACTAAGATTAGCCACAAACATGGTGACTAGTTGTTTTTCGGGGATAGGCCAAGGGAGTTCGCTTGCCAAGCCTCTCCATCTTTGCAAAATGGCCGTGAAGGATTCTCCATTATTTTTTTTGGTATTGCAAAGATCCATCATTGATATTTCATGTTTGAAATTATAGGAGAAATGGTTAACAAACTTCTCCGTGAGCTCATGGAAAGTCCTAATGCCAGGGGGAAAGTGTGCAAACCATTCGGTGACTTGACCACCGAGGCTTTGAGGGAAAAGTCATCAAATAAGTATCATCATATGAGACTTCTAAGCAAGTGATATAGAACTCTCAAAGGCGTTCCCTAGGATCTCCCTTTCCTTTGTATTTGTTAAATTTGGGTGTTTCAAAATTTTTTTGGAAAGGGAGGCATGTATAATGTCCTATCAAATGGGTACGGGCAAATATCCTTGAAAGAATATTGCTTTCGTTTGCTTCCTTGTTTCATGTTGTCCACTTTTGGATAAACATTTGCATGACACTTGTTAAATCTTGTGTTGGGGGTGGTTGTAGAATGTATGTTTGTTGATTTTGGATGAGTTGTTGGAGATGAGGCAGAATTTCATTTTGTGGGATGAGGTTTTGGTTTTGTGGGATAAGGTTTTGATTTTGGTTTAGTTGAGTGATGTACTGTTGATAAGTGTGAAGTTGTTGTAGAACGTGGGGTGGTATTTGATTTTGATTAGGATTTGTTTATGATGTTTGGGTGGAGGAGGTAATGAGTGTTTGGGAAATAGATGGAATTACATATGTGTAATTGGATGATGGATTATTGATGGGAGTGTTGTGGGGTTGTCTACAGAATAGTTGGTTCATGAAAGCTATGGTGTTGGGGTTAAGTGTCTAGACACACTTGTGGAAGCACTTGTGTGCACAGGGTTGTTGGGAATAGTGAGAGTGATTTGTGGGATAGATGTTGTTACATTTGATGTGGTGGTAGAGGTAACAATGAGGTTATTGGTGGTAGAAGTGGTTGTAGTGGAAACACTAGGTGTAGCGGATGTATTTGTGAGATTCATGGGGACCGTAGATGTAGTGATGTTCGAGGCTTGAGATGTATTAGGGGCGGTATGATATGTCGAGGGTTGTGATGAGGTTGTGGTGTTGTTTGAGGTGGATGCGTTATGAGGTATGTTAGCACCGTTTTTTAGGAGGAACTCAAGATATCTATTGGGATCTGATCTTAGGACTTTGTCGAGTATATCCATGGAATCAGGATCTTGTGTGAAATATAAGACATCTTGGTCTAATTAGTTGGTGGTGAGTTGAGTTGGTTGTAGAAAGGTCAAGGGATTTAACATCGCATTGGCATCAAATGAGGATATTTGTTGGCTTGTAGGCATGTTCTTTTGGTCAGTTTGTGGCATTCCTATGCCAAAGTTATTTCAAAGGTTGGCCATTTCTTGATTCTTCTTGGCTTGTGATATTTTTATGGGCATGCAATGGTTGGTGTATCGATTTCGGTTTGGTGGATGAGACCTTAGAGAATGAGGTTTTGAAATATTGGACCCAAGGAGATATGTTGATGAAGATAGTACGGAACAAAGATTTAGGTTTAAGAAGATAGAATCCCTAAAATCTAAATCTAAGGAGGGATGGTATGCTTTGGATTATAGGTTTTAACCTTTAGGGAATAAATCTCAAAAGGTGGAAACCTATGGGTGATGAATGTGAAGGATATGAAAATGGTGGGGTAATCCCTTAAAAGGTGAAAACCTTTAAAGGGAAAATATGGTGAATTTGATTTTCAAAATTTTGGACCAAAGGATTGGAAAGGTGATTTAGTGAGAAAGATTTTGGGATGGTTTTGGATGATGTATCAACTAAGGAAAACCTTAGGTAATTTAGGTGTTTAGAAGATAACTCTTTGATGGTGTTTAGATGTTCAAACCAGTAAGTGAGCTTAAATAGGTCTAGATTTTTGGATGTTGCAAGGTGGATGTTTCTTCTTACTCAAGGTAGACTTATGACCTTGGGAAAAAAAGGGTGATCATTCTACTTGAAGGTAGACTAATGACCAACAAGAAAAATAGGATGTAAAAGGATAAAATCTAGATTCAATTTTTCCTTCAAAGGTTGATTTGGGATGTGGTTGATTGAGTTTTTTGATTAGGGGATTTTTTGGATGTTTTGGATTTAGGATAGATGAATGAAATTGGGATGGAGTTGTTGGATGATGAATTAGGGTCCAAAAGGAAAAATCAAATGGATAAGATCATAAAAGGGGATGGATTATGGTTGGGTACAATAGCTTGATGTATGAAGGAGGGTCCAATAGTGAAAATGATTATTCTCTAAGGTTCAAATGGGAATGTGGATGAAATTTTTGGATCAAAATGGTTATGGGGATGCTTTTTTGATGGATTTTGGGCAAGGTGGTTGTGGATTATGGATGTACAGATTTCAAAGGTCCCAAAATAGTTTTCTAGGTACGTATGCAAGTTATTTTGGAAATAGCACCAAAACTCAAGGATATGCCACCACAATAGTGATAAATGGTGCCAACGATCTAGAAAATGGTGCCACAACTATCACAGGGATTAGGCAATAAACAAAGGGTATTTGGTGCCAAAACAAGGCAGTGAATGACAAATTCTTGGTGAAAATGAGATTTTGATGTCAAATTTTGGATTTTTGAAGGTTAAATGATCATGATTCTTTGGGAAATGTCAAATGTTTTCAATGATGGTTCAATGACTTATAAATTTTTGGATAATGTCAATGATGTTTTTCTTAGAAAGTACACAAACACTTCAAACAAGAGAACACAATGGCCAAAGGTTTCGTTGTGAAAATGTGAAAATTTATCAACCATTTGTACAACCTAAGGATTCCCACTTGGATTTCTCTATCTGCACTTACTTAGAGCGGATAGCTTAGAAGTTTTGTGGCACTGGCTCCTCCTTACATGACACAAACTTCTCAAGCACACCAAACTTCAAATTCCTAATGACCTAAAGATCTAAAAAAATTTACTATCTCTACTTTGAACTGGGAGAGTGTGGGATGGCTTCAAAGGTCTATCTTTTGACCTCCTACGCCAACAAATAGAATATTTTTGGCCACTAAAACAAAGGTTCATAGTGGGGGAACATTCAAGGGATTGGCACATTACGAGTATCCAATAAACCACTTAAGGTTTTAACTAGCTCTACTAGGAGTTTTATATACATAAGGTACGACTTCCTTTTGAGATAGCATTGAATGATAAGCGCTAATACTAGTTTGGACTTAGCTTTTGTCTTATCCTATTTTATATAGCAGACCAAATGAAAGTATCGCTTGGGGTCGCTAATGAGTTCTCCTTACGGATGTGTCTCAAAAGCAGGCCCACTCCTAAAAAGAAAAAGAGAGTAGAACCATTTCTCTTCACCCAGGATCCTTTTAAAGGTGAGGGGAGAGGATACTTTGATTCTATCCCTTGGGTAACACAAATGTACAAGTGCACAAGACATGTCAAACAAGATTCTATGTTCTTCTTAAAAGCCCAAATGAAATGTGCCTACAATTGTTTGCAAACAAGGTTAATTTTATGCACCAAATTCAAATGTTTTCTAGGCTAAGAAAACAATGTTCTCTCTTTAGTGCACCAAAATAAAGTGTTTCTAGGCTAATAAAATCCTATAAATGATGTTAGTAGTCTAAATTTAAAGTCTTGGACAAACAATTTTGACCTACAGAACACTATCAACACCCTGCATAGATTCCAATGTCAACACAAAAAATAGTGCCAAAACATAATAAAAAGGTGCTACAAAATAGTAAAATAGCGCTACAGAATCCCTAAATGGCACTATAGATAGAAAAATCACTATTTCCTAACTGTTACAAAATATGGCACTTCAGAATGCCCAAATGGCACTATAATGACAAAATGCACTACAGATTACAGAAATGGCACCACACAGACTAGTAGATAATTACTGCTGATAGTTACACAAGGATGGCGCCATAGAAAGTAAGACTAGTGCTAGATAATTACAAGGTGCTATAGGGGCCCCAAATGGCACCAAATTTATGTTTAACCTCTATTTGTCTTGTTTGTTGGACTACATAGCATCAAAATGGGCACAGATAGCACCAAAACAATGCAGTGCTTCAAAAGGGGCTACAAAAGGGAATGGTTAATAGCAAATATGGATTCAAAGTGTTATAAGAAGGCTTATTGTTCCTTTTAGACACCCTCTAGTTAGTTCAAAACACCCAAGAAATGGTTTGGACTTGGCTTTCATCTTATCCTGTTTTATATAGCGGACCAAATGAAAGTATCGCTTAGGGTCACTAATGAGTTCTCCTTATGGATGTGTCTCAAAAGCAGGCCCACTCCTAAAAAGAAAAAGAGAGTAGAACCATTTGTCTTCACCTAAGATTATTTTAAAGGTGAGGGGAGAGGATACTTTGATTCTATCCCTTGTGTAACACAAATGTGCAAGCACACAAGACACGTCAAACAAGATTCTATGTTCTTTTTAAAAGCCCAAATGAAATGTGCCTACGATTGTTTGCAAACAAGGTTAATTTTATGCACCAAATTCAAATGTTTTCTAGGCTAAGAAAATAATGTTCTCTTTTTAGTGCACCAAAATAAAGTGTTTCTAGGATAATAAAATCCTGCAAATGATGTTAGTAGTTTGATTTTAAAGTCTTGGACAAATAATTTTGACTTACAAAACACTATCAACACCCTGCATTGATTCCAATGTTAGCACAAAAAATAGTGCCAAAACAGAATAAAAAGGTGCTACAGAATAGTAAAATGGTGCTACAGAACCCCTAAATGGCACTATTGATAGAAAAATCACTATTTCCTAACTGTTACAGAATATGGCACTTCAGAATGCCCAAATGGCACTATAATGACAAAAGGTGCTACAGATTACAAAAATGGCACCACACAGACTAGTAGATAATTACCACTGATAGTTATAGAAGGATGGCACCATAGAAAGTAAGAATGGTGCTACACAACTAGAAGGTGCTACATGGGCCCTAAATGGTGCCAAATTTCTGTTTAACCTCTATTTGTCTTGTTTGTTGGACCAGATAGCATCAAACTAGGCATAAATAGCACCAAAACAATGCAGTGCTTCAAAAGGGGCTACAAAAGGGAATGGTTAATAGCAAATATGGATTCAAAGTGTTATAAGAAGGCTTATTGTTCTTTTTAGACACCCTCCGGTTAGTTCAAAACACCCAAGAAAGTGTTAGTCCAAATAAAATGAGTAAGGGAAAGACACAAAAGTCATGCTAAATTTTTTGGCATTATCTCCCCCTCTTTCATTGAATTTACTGTAAAAACAGAGAGCAAGTTATTTAAAAAACCCTTAAAACATTTAAAAAGCCACTAAAGCTAAACCATGAAACAAAACTTAGCCAAGGTGTCGTGCAGAAAATGTGCTAGAATAGTAAAAATGGTGCCACGAGATGCAAAAATGGTGCCATGGCATGAGGAACTGGCACCAAATAGAGGGTATTTAGTGCCGCACCTACAAAAACACACCTTCAAACACCAAAAACTCACATAAAATGTTAGTTTAGACCTTGTGGGTCCCACCGAGGGTGCCAAAATGAGGTTAGGAAAACCAAAATGAAGATAAAACGTAAGAAAAATTGCAATGAAATCACTAGTTATACCTTCAAAATGGATCCCAACTCCTTGCTAAGGCAGAGAGCCTTGAACCCTTAGGCTTTTGCTTTACCCATGACTCCTATGTGAAATGCTCTCAAACTAATATACAAATCACTAGAATCTTAGCTCAATGAGATGGAATGGATGAAGATTTTGGCATAGTAAGTTTGCTCAAATTGTGGATGATCATATGACTTGGATGAGGGTGTATTTATAAGCTTTTTGGAGGGAGATTTGATCCAAGGGTGGAGATCAATTTGAGAGATCAATGGATGAGGATGAATGTGAGGTGGAGGACTTAGATTCAATCGTGGGAAATGGAGGGATTGAGAATAAAGATGAGTTTTTAATTCATCTTGGGAAGAGAAGTGAATTAAATGGGGCTGCATGCGATGGATTATATGCGAATTAAAAATTCATATGGGGAAGAGAGGAGGATTAGAAATCAATTAAAAATTTATTTTGGGAAGAACTCCAATTAATGGGTTATGACATGTGTAAGGGGTGTAAGAGATTATTAATGAGGTTTATGACAAGTGTGTATAAAAAAATGATTTATGTGGCATAAATATCAATTTTTTATTTGTGGGATGCGGGGACAAGTGTTAAACAAGGTTTGACCTTTTTAATTGAGGTGATTAGCCTAATTAATATGGCTGTAGTAAATTAGTGGATGGGCTAATTGAGAGTTAGGATTAATTAAATAATGTTTAATTTAATTAATCCTAGGTCTAGGGTCATGTAGGCTAGATTAGCTAATTAAATAAGAAGTATTTAATCAACTAGGGTAGGGATAGACTAATTAGTAGGTTGAATTAATTAAATAAACATAATTTATTTAAGTAATTAGGTTTTATGGAAGGGGGAATTAATTAAAAAAATATTTGCACATTTATTTGATTAAGGGCTAATGTTAGTAAAGAGGGAACTATTGAATTAATTAAATTAATTCAATTTAAAAGGGGGAAATGATGAATGATTAGGTGTTGGAATGAATAATTAATTAAATAAAATAATTGGAAGGGTAATTGGTGATATTGGGGCATGTTGAAGATCGGTTAAGTGATGAAGATATTTTTAGGTGTCTACAGTCTCTTTTTATAAGTGTCATAGTAAGAAGTCTTCTATATTCTCATGCAACTAAATCATCAAAGTTTTCTATGTTTGCAAGACACATACACATCTGGTGGTATGATTCTTAGCTTTTCTCTCTTTTGTAGCATACTTTGCAATATATTTGATCACCACATGCTTGGAAAAAATAGGTTTCCAATCTATATTTGTTCGCCACAGTTGCAGTATGTAGCAATTGTGTGAATTCACTCTGTCATCATTTCTTGTTGGCTCAAATTTGTTTCACATATTTCTATGTCTTCATATAATTTTGATCCCCCAAACTCAATGGCCAAGGAGCATTATACCTATATTCAATATTAGCAAATTGTATATTCTATTACTTTGAAAATATATTATATATTTAATTTCAATACAAATATTTCAACTTAATGAAATAGTTTTCTACAAACCATCCTTTCTCTTTTTTTCATAGGCATGCCCCCTCCCTAAAAATTGTGTGTTGTTCTACAAAGTTCAAGATTTCTTCACAGTCATGCTCAATATCTATCTCTGCAAGTTTTCTTGTGTTTTTAGACATGGATGTTGAAGAAAATTTTGGAATGCCTACAATTGGAAATACAAATGAATGTATTAGTTATATTATTATCTATAAATAGTTAATGTGGTATATTATATATGCATGTCTAAATATTTATAAACATGCCTGTATATTTTGTTGATGTTGATCATCTCTAAGATTCCATGCATGAACAATAGAATAAAATATCTCTCAACACTTTTTCATTTCTCCTCATTTGACCAATCAATGTTTTCAATATTTGGTGCTCCATTAATCCATATGAATCCATGTAAATGTGGTGACCCCCTATGTTTCCACTCATATCTAGACCAGCAATCTTTAACATTCATTCCTTTTTCTAGAATTTATTTTCTGAATATTAAATGTCTTAAGTTCATGTAGAGTGTGACTATATGAGGATAGTCTATAACATTATGTTTTCACCAATTTTGAGCTTCCCGTGGAGTAGTTGGTAGTGCTTCTGGCATTAATGCATGCAAATCAAGACAATACATATCTACAACACTCAATGTGAAGAATATTGTAGGAGATCTAATTTGATAAAGCATGTTTGTCAATTCTACATGACATTTAGTCCAATATGACCTTGTACCCCTCAATGTTGCTCTGAACTACATCAACCCATCAGCTAGATGTGAGTGTGGCATGTTTTCCATATGCTCACGTAACTCATTGATGGTGATTGACATGTCTTGAAGACCTTTTTTTACAAACACCGTAGATGAATTTTGTGCACAATATCTCATCATCATGTTCACAATAAAATATCTAAATCCTAGATGTTGAGTAGAATGATGATCCATATACCATAATTGATGCTTTATAAATTCATGTAGATGCATTTGCCTCAATTGTGTTTCTAACCAATCACATCTAACATCAAGAAATAATGTTGGAAATGCCATATCAAGCAATCCTGATGTGATAGATTCATTAATAGGAGATGTACCAATTCCTAGTCAATCAATTAGTGTTGTTGGATTTGCATCACGATTATTAACCCATGCATGGATTCCATTTCTCTTTGGGCATTAGGTGGTTTGGAATCCATTGATGTTGTGTGCTCAATTATATTACCTACATCTATATCTCCATGAGTGGACCCACAAACATGAATTCATTTGCATTAGAATCAAATTCTATATGCAGTGTCTTTAATTTGTTGAAAATATTTTCATCAAAATTTCTTGATAGATGATTGAGAGCATTTTTATCAATTATAACATCAAAGTAAAATTTGTCATTCTCCACTTTGTATTTAAATGCTTTATACACATGATCCTTATTGACTGAAAAGTCATAATTTGTGTCACGCTGATTCATTCGAACAATAATGACTGGTAAATGTTGCATCGAATGTGGCAAAATTTTTGCAACATGTTTTATATTTTGTGGGAATCTTATCATGTGTCCTCTATATTTATATTGACTACCTATTGCATGTGTAACTTGTAGTATTGGATTGACACGTGCAATCAACATTTCTTCAACTTTAGTCAATTTTGCAAGCTCCTCTGGTTGCAGTCCAGGATCCATATTATTTGAAGCTAAAAATCTATTATTTCCTATTTCTTGTTAACATATATTGCATATATGACCTTCAAGGGTGTGATATACTTTGATTCCTAGATATCATTCTTGAAACATATAACACATGCTTCACATACTAAAGCTATCTAATTGATGTCAAAATTGCACTTAGAATCTTTTGAAATCAGCTTGAAGCATTCCATTTGGGTTTGGTATATTTTGTACATTGTCTTCTACAAATAAATTGATCTCATTTTTAGTTACATTCTGAGGTGCTAATAGTACATGTTCTATTGATCTTGAATTTTCATTTTCAAGAATCAGCTCAATATTTGCATTAGTTAGATGATTTTACCTCCCACTTGATATGAGATTAAGTGTATTCCTTTCTTCTCTTTCAGAATGAGAGAGTTATTTAGATGTTCATTGATGACTATTTCAAATCACATTTGTTTCATCTCTATTTTGAGATTCCAATTCTTCTACTATTACTTCTACCCTTCTTCTAGCACTTCTTTGTCTATTAGCTTTATTGTGCCTTCTTCTTTTTTCTTCCCTTTGAACATCTATCATTTGTTCTCATTTTCGTCTATGATATTCTCTTTGATACTCTCTCTGATATTACCTCCTTTTCTCCTCCGATTCAAAATTAATTCTCGTTTGCACCATAGCTAGAAAATAAATAATATTTTAAAAATTTTATTTATCAAGTTTAAACAATGCTACTGTAAGCTCTTGGCTACTAAATGATTTTCAAATATTACTATAAATGATTATAAATATTACAAATGTGTAATAATCTAATATATTTAATATATTATACTAATAATATCATTAGAAGCAATTGATGTATTATTATAAGAGGTATATAATCTATAATCTAATATTTTCTTTATTAGATTATATTATTATTTTATTATAAACTATATTAAAGCATATTGAGCATTATTTTAACCAATTTATTAGGAGTTTCAAGAAACATGGTAATACATTAAACCTAGAATTTTTTAAAACGCATTAAACTTATATTCTATGTGTTGTACGCATTAGTAGAAAGTACAAATGAATTGACCTTAAAGAGAAATTGAAAAAAAAATTGGTCCTTGAAGAAAGATTATGTCCCTCTTGCACAAGAAATTGAAGAAAAGTTTTAGTTTTCTGAAGAAAAAATTTAATCACAAATATTTTATTATAATAATTTAAGCTATTTTAGTTATATTATATAATATGTATATGCTTATTAAGGATGCGATATAGTAACTACTATATACAATTTTTTTGTGTGATTCTTCAATAGTGTCCCTTGGATGACACCCTTCACAACTAATTTTAATTGATTGACATTATTAGTTTGATTGTATTGATTAGATTAATTAAAGATTTTCTTAACGTTTTATGACTTACATGATGGAGGGAATATGAAGGTGCTACGCCCTTAATATTGGTGTACATAGGGTTACGAATAGTCAGCTTGTGGCTATCTTAACTCCTAATTAAGTCATGTTATCATTATTATATTATTATTTAGCTAGATAGGTCAGACTAGGTGTTTTATAGGGTTGTGTCTATTCATCGTAAGCATAATTAGGTATATATAGGAGGATATGAGTCTTATTTCATCATATTGTGAAGTGTGTTCTCATTGGAGATATTTGGAGGTTGCCCCCTCTAAGTGGCCTATTATTCTTAGTTATTATCAAGTATTTGCAGAATATTTCATATTATCTTCTTCCATTGTGCAAGTTATTTCATTACAAGTGGTATCAGAGCATGATCTTAGAACCGTAGAGGCAAGATTTTTTTCTCAACATTGGAGGCAATTTTGGGAAGAGCATAACTTTCAGATTTTAGTGAATTTTTTAAATATTTTTAAAGGGTTTTTGAAGAATGTATTACAGAAGGTACAATCCAGATTTCAGAGGAATTGGAGCAAAGTTGAGTGAATTATTGCAGAATTACAATTTATACACAATTTATTTGAGATATACATATATCTCACATCTTGCTGAACTGGAGTATAATTTGTATTGGGGTTTTGAAGACATAATAGAGGAGGCTACATTCCAAAGCTTGGAGAAATTGAAGCAAAAATAAGTGAGTTATTACAAAATTAGTTTTTCCAACAAATTCACTCTCAAGGCAGCAAATTTGCTAATTTTTTGAATTTTTTTCTGGGTAAGTGTTATCTTGGCTCTAGTAAGTTATAGTAAAATTTTTAGAGAATTTACATTTCATTTGTGTGATTTATTTCAAAAATATTGGTTTCCATCATGACGGGGCCTGCAACAAGAGGCAAAAATATCTGATAAGGATGGGGAAACAATAGAAGATAGTAATCCCAATGAGGAAATAAGTAAGGTCAAGGAAGAGGTTTCCTCAATTAAGAAGGATATATGTGACCTAAGAGGAGATATATCAGATATACAAAGCATGTTAAGTGCCTATATGAATGAACCAAGAAAGGAGTTCCCAAGCAACCAAGGTGAAACCTTCAAGTTGGCTAATAATGACACAATTGTTAATACTCCTATGGGATCTAAGAAGTTTTTTCCAAACGTCGATATGCGCAAGTTCGATGGTAAGGATCCTCTAACATGGATAAACCAAATGGAGAATTTTTTTGAAGTACATCAAATCCCATATGGACAAAAGGTCATGATGGCTTTCCCTATATCTAGAATTAGATCAATTCATTTAGTATTGTTGGCTTTGTACTCATGAGAGGAAAAAGGATCTCACCATCTCATGGTCAATTTTTACAGAAGAACTCCAAGCACAATATAGCAATAGTGTGACAAACAACTTCTTCAGCCAGCTTGCTAAACTTCAACACACAAGATCAGTTAAGAATTATATTTAGCAATTCCAAAATCTATCCTTAAGAGTGGATACAATTACAGAGGAGAACTTGAATGATTTATTCTTAGGTAGTCTCAAGGATCACATTCAACATGAGGTATGCATGTTTTGTCCAAATTCTATCTCTAAAGGAATGATTATGGCGAGACAAGTGAAGGAAATTTTTTTGGCTAATAAAGGGAGGAATTACCTAGTAACAAAGTTCACAAGGCTCTTGCATCATCATTTACTCATCCTATTATGTTGACACCTCAACAATTGGAAGAGAAAAAGACCAAAGGGTTATGTTTCAACTATGATGGAAAATATTAGTGATGCAGAGTGCATAGTGGAAGTGGGAAAAGAACAACAAACTTGATCAGTGGAATATGGCCTATGTCTTGGCGATCCACACTTATCCGCCAAACATACCTCTGTCGCCCACCTTGTAACTTATCGTACCGATCCTCAACTCTTCCTGACAGTCAACTCCCCTTGTCTTTAGAGAGACTTTCTCTATCAGAAGATTCTTCCAAACTCCTACATATACATCGATGCAGGTTATGTTCCACTTGACTTAACCATAATGGTTAGTCTTGCCTCTGTCAGCTAGATAATTGCTATCAGCTGCTCCAGGATTCAATATGCCGATATGCCGATGCTTGATTCAAAGTAACTCCTATACATTGCTCGACTCATTATTGCCAGTGGGCTATAGTACATTTGCACTAATTCACCATCATATACTAGTCACCAGTTGTATGTTTTGCCACATACAAATTCAATATGCATTGCCAATATGCATTTGGTGGGACCCTCGGTCTTCGGTCTGACTTCAGTCATCGGCAGGCTCCTTGTATGTCCTTCTAACACATCGATACAACCAAATTACATATGCAAGACTTGACTTACTATTCCAGTGATCAAAGTAACTGTACCCTACTACAGCCGGTCTCTGTATCCACCAAAATGTGCATTCCAACATACATTCTACTTTACCACTATAGCCAATCACTCCTTTGTATCTAAAGAAATGTATATCCTTAACATACAACTCTGAGATACATACAAAGAGGATATGCATTCACGATATACATTCGGTAACCTGATATCATTCTTAATATACAATGCACAATATATATTCAATGAGTCTTCCTTGTTCTCAACTGATGCCCTTGTATCGGTCTAACATCGTTGATCAGTGTAACTCAAAAAGGGTTCCTCCGAAGCTGATGTTACACCAATGATGACTTCATTTACCCTGCGACTACACATACATAAACCAGATACACAGAAACAAAATTCAATAGAACAATCGTGTTCATAACTCTCGACAGACACTCGACCACCTTCAATTTGGCCACTCCACAAACTATTCTCATATAACAATACTTCCTCGATGACTAGTCACATAGAGATGCCTAGTCAGAGTCAAGCCTGAACTCCATGGATCCCAGGGTGTTGGTAGAAAATGACAGAAAATAGAAAAAATACACTATATTCCTCCATCACACTAAGAATGAGAATGCTTTCAGTGGATAGAGGAATAACACTCCACTTATTCACCAAACCCTAGTTCTAGGTTTTCTAACCAATCTCTGAAAAAGGAACTACTTCTCAAAAACAACAACACTATAAGACACCAGATCAATTCCAAATGAAAAATACTCTACTGCATGAACACTCCAGTTAGTACGGAATGACAATCATAGAGAACTGTTTAGAAATAACAAAGTTTCAACACCCAAAAATCTAGTTCTTCCTTCATTCATTCTTCTCCTTCATCTCTGTCTCTTACATCCTACTTATCACCTATAAAAGGCTTGAGATAGCAGTTTACATCCTCCAACCGTGCAAAACTGATTTGAAAATTAGTTAGCCATTGGCTTTCTCCTATCAATAGCAAAACCACACATTTTCCTTGTGTAATTACATCAATTTGACCAAAACATGGTCTACATAGGTCTAGTGACCAAATTGACCCAAAAACCCTTATTACAACATGAAATGGCTTAAAAGCCTTATTGAAAAACAAACAAAAACATGACTCTTGCAGCACAGAGAATGTGCTCCTGCACCATACTCCCCCTGCAGGAAAAACTCAAGTCCCTTGAGTTGCTAACTATTGGAGTGTCTTCCCATGCTTCAAAATGTCTGCCTCACTCATCCATGTAGCCTTTGAATCAGGAAGATCCTGCCACTTGACCAAGTAGTCCTTGTACACACCCTTCCTTGTCTTTTTGACAACTTTGGAATGTAAAATGCATTCCAACTATAAAGGCTTACTTAGCGGTTGATCTCTGATTCGATCTTCATCCTCAATCATAGCATCTGATCCATCTTCAACATTTAATGGAGGTCTATATGGAAATAGGTCTGAAACATTGAATATGGGAGAAATACCAAGACTAGATGGTAATTCTATCTCATAAGCATTCGGACCAAATTTATGCACTACCCTGCACAGTCCTATTTTCTTCATTAGAAGCTTGGTTGGCTGTCCTTTAGGCAACCTTTCCTTCCTGAGATAGGCCATCACCAAATCTCCCACCTTGAATTATACATCTCTTCTTTTGAGATCTGCTCTATCCTTATATTTGGAGACTGTTTTCTCCAACTGAACTTTGACCTGATCATGAACCGCCTTCATGGTGGTAGCAAAATCTTCTCCTAGAGCACTCCTCTTATCCCAACCTTGCAGGTCTTTGAGTTCAAGTGGTCCTCTTGGATGGAAACCATAAACAATTTCAAATGGACTCTTCCCAGTACTTCTATTCCTCGAATCATTGTAAGCATACTCAGCTTGACTGATCACCAAGTCCCATGCCAACCCATGCTATTTGGTAAGGCATCTGAGTAGGTTGCCCAAGGACCTATTAACAACCTCAGTCTAACCATCAGTTTGGGGATGGTAGGCTAATGAGAAAGACAATTATGTGCCCAATTTTCTCCATATGGTCCTCCAAAAATGACCAACAAACTTGAAGTCTCTATCAGTGACAATTGAAAGGGGCAAGCCATGGATTCTGACCACTTCTCTGAAAAAGAGACTAGCAATGTGAGATGCATCATTTGTGCATTTGCATGGCACAAAATGAGCCATCTTGCTAAATCTGTCCACAATGACAAAAACACTATCCACAGCCCTTGTTGTCTTAGGAAGACCAAGTACAAAATGTATACTAATGCTTTCCCAAGGCCTGTTGGGAATAGGAAGTGGTTGGTACAAACCAGCATTAGAAGACATACCTTTGGCCTTTTGACATATGGTACAACTTGCAACATATCTCCTCACATCTAATTGTACTTTTGGCCAATAGTAGAATCTAGTGACTTGTTCCAAAGTCTTGTCCAACCCAAAATGTCCTCCTAAGGTTCCATTGTGCTTCTCTTTGATAATGTTATCCCTCATTGAACATTTAGGGACACATAGAAAATTGCCTTGGAATAGGTCCTGTAACACAAAATCTGAATATTCACCATGAAAAGTGTTAGCCAAATTAGCACAAACTTCATAAGCAACCTTGAAATCTACATCCTCCTTGTATAACTCCTTTAAACAATCTATCCCCATGCTTTCCATCTATACTTCCTATATGACCAGCATCCTTCTACTTAAAGCATCAGCCACTTTATTGGCAATACCCTTTTTATGCTTAATAGTGAAGGTATAGGCCTGCAATTGTTCCATCCATTTAACATGCCTATGATTCAACTTTTCCTAACTATTCAAAAGACTAAGAGCATAGTTATCAGTAAAAACAATGAACTCTTTGGGTAGTAAATAGTGTCTCCACTTTTTGAGAGCTTGCACCATTACATACATCTCTAGGTCATAGGTAGAATACCTTTGTTTAGCCTCATTTGGC
Source organism: Cunninghamia lanceolata (assembly GCA_027924645.1). NCBI lineage: Eukaryota > Viridiplantae > Streptophyta > Pinopsida > Cupressales > Cupressaceae > Cunninghamia > Cunninghamia lanceolata. Next base: position 738,235 of record BSBN01000165.1, on the reverse strand, counting down.
TTCTCTGAAAAAAATACCACTGGATGTCCATCCTGACTAAGAACAACACCTATTGCCTGCTGACTTGCATCACATTCCATGACAAAAACTTTGTCAAAATCAAGGAGCACCAATGTAAGTAATTCAGCCACTTTCTTCTTCAACAATTCAAAACTATCATCTTCTTGCTTTGTCCATTGGAATTTGCACTTTATGCCACCCTTGATGGTATTGAGAATAGGAGCACTTATGTGACTGAAACTTCTAATGAACTTCCTATAAAAAGTTTCCAAACCATGGAAACTTCTAATATCTCCTACTGTCCTAGGAGTAGGCCAACTGAGAATAGCCTCAACCTTTGAAGGGTCCATCTTCAAACAACCATTGGAAATCACAAAACCTAAGTACATAAATTTAGTTTTCATGAACTCACACTTATCCAAGTTGATCATCAACTTGTTCTCATGTAACTTATTCATCACTTGTCCAAGATGCTTCACATGCTCTTCTTTTGTCCTACTGAAAACAAGTATGTCATCAAGATAAATAATTACAAATTTGCCAATGAATTCAACAAGTACCTCATTCAAATGCATGAATGTGCTTGTAGCATTGCTAAGGATGAATGGCATGACAAGCCACTCATAGAGACCTTCATTTGTTTTGAAGGCAGTCTTCCATTCATCTCCCTACCTAATTCTGATATAATGATAACCAGATTTCAAATCAATTTTGGAATATAAACATGACCCACCAAGATAGTCCTAAAAAATACCTTATTGTGATCTTATTAATAGCCCTTGAATCTATACATAGTCTCCACTTTCCATCTTTCTTTGGAGCAAGTACACTAGGGACTGCACATGGACTAAGACTCTTTCTAATCAATCCTTTCTCTAGAAGTTCTTGGACTTATCTACTCACCTCTTCATTTTGCTATGGTGTCAACTTGTAGGCAGCCTTATTGGGCAATGTGGCACCTAGAATCAAGTAAATTTGATTACTTATGTCTCTCATGGGTGGTAAGGAGTTAGGAGTATCCTCTACCACAAGATCTTGGTACTTATCCAACAATTGTTGCACTTCCAGTGGAATCCCCTTCTACTTTTTGCTTTGCTGACCTGCTTCATATGTAGGCTTCATTATCAAGGCATACCCTTGGGTATCCTTCTTCTTCATGAGGTGTAAGAAATCTTTGCCACTAACCATCATGACATTGTTGTCATTACTCTTCTCTCCAACCTACTCTGGCATAGGATCCATCCTAAACTTTCTTCCATTCTTGGTGATGAGGTATGTGTTCTTCTTACCATCATGTTGTGCCTTCACATCATACTGCTATGGACGTCCAAGAAGAAGGTGACAAGCATCCATAGGAATAATCTCACATAATATCTTATCCTTATAATCACCTATCTCAAACTCAACCCAGGTTTGTTCTTCTACCATGTAATTTTGATTCTTATTCAACCAAGAGATCTTATGAGGACTAATATGGGGCAGCCTTTTCAACTTACATTTCTCTACCATTTCAATAGACACTACATTCTCAGTAGAACCTGAATCAACAATGATTTTACAAAGCTTACCATATGCTTTACCTTGGGTTCTGAAGAGAGTCTTCCTTTGTGGGGGCTCTGGCCTCAATGGCATCTTCAACAAGGTTCTCTTGATCATCATGTTCTCTCTTTCAAGGACTGGTGCAGCACTACTAATGGGTGAATTCACACTTTGGCAATCATCATCTTTCAACAACTGATTCCTTCTTCCACTATCATGGGAACTAGATGCCTTCTTAGGGCATTTAATCGCAGTATGGCCTACTTGATTGCAGCCATAGTATCTACCAGTGAAAACTCTGGGTCCTCTGCCTACACCACCACTTCTACCTCTGCCATTAGGTCTTCTCCAATCTCTGAAACTGCCTCTATGTTCTACATCAGAATGAGACTCTTGCTGACTTGAATTTTCATTTCTACTTGACTGTCCTCTACCAAAACTACCTCTTCTCCTATTATTTCTGCCACCTCTTCCTCTGGTGTTTTGATCACCCTTTCTCTTCAAGTTTTCCTCAACCCTAGAGGCTAATAGAAAACACTCATCCACTATTTTGGGAACCACCATACTGAATTCATCTTGTATATTATACCTCAAACCATCGAGATATCTGGCCACCATCTCTTTCTCCTCCTCCTTGTGATTGACTCTCATGCTCAATCTATGGAATTCTTCAGTGTATGTAGCCACATCCATATCCTTTTGTCTAAGATGATTAAACTTCCTAATGATCTGCAACTCATAATCAATTGGCATAAACTTGTCTCTTAGGATGGCCACCATTCTACTCCATTTGGTGATAGGATTCTTTCCAACTTTCTCTCTTTCACATTGCATATAGTTCCACCAAACTAAGGCAGAACCTCTTAGTCTAGTCTTAGCAAACTTGACCTTCTTGCTATCACTATACTCCTTGACGTCAAATTAATTACACATGGCTTCAATCCAATCCATGAGGGCATCTCCATCTAGTTTCCCATTGAATGTAGGAACATCCATCTTTGGATTACCACTATCTCCATGAGTATTTTTGAGTGCATTCAAGAATGCATTTTAGTCTGCAAACATACCTTCTCCTTGAGGGTTCTCCTCTGCCTCTTCTTCTTCTTCTTCTGACTCAGAAGTACTTCCATCCTCTTTATTCTTACCCTTAGACCTCTCTTCTTTCAACCTTTCTTCGAGCATCTCCTCTACCGTCTTCTGGATCGCTGCTTTGCTCATAGACTTGGGAGGCATTGTGCTAGCCTTAGTTTCTATTTCTTCCTCCTTGTTTGACATACACGGCTCCAATTCAAATATTGGCTCTGATACCAATATGATCCAGAGTGCACAGTGGAAGTGGGAAAAGAACAAAAAACTTGATCGGTGGGATATGGCCTATGTCTTGGCGATCCACACTTATCCGCCAAACATACCTCTTTTGCCCACCTTGTAACTTCTCCTACCGATCCTCAACTCTTCCCAACAGTCAACTCCCCTTGTCTTCAGAGAGACTTTCTCTATCAGCAGGTTCTTCCAAACTCCTACCGATAAACTGATGCAGGGTATGTTCCACTTGACTTAACTGTAATGGTTAGTCTTGCCTCTGTCGGCCAGACAATTGCTATCGGCCACTCCAGGATTTCATATGTCGATATGTTGATGCTTGATTCAAAGTAACTCCTATACATTGCTCGACTCGTTATCATTGGTGGGCTATAGTACATTTGCACTGATTCATCGTCATACACTGGTCACCAGTTGTATGTTTCGCCACATACAAATTCAATATGCATTACTGATATGCATTTGGTAGAACCCTCAGTCTTCAGTCTGACTTTAGCCATTGGCAGACTACTTGTATGTCCTTCTGACACACCGATACAACCAAATTACATATGCAAGACTTGACTTGCTATTCTGGTGATCAAAGTAACTGTACCCTGCTATAGCCTGTCACCTTGTGTATCCACCAAAATGTGCATTCCAACATACATTCTACTTTACCACTATAGCCAGTCACTCCTTTGTATCTAAAAAAATGTATATCCTTAACATACAACTCCGAGATACATACAAATATGATATGCATTCACGATATACATTCGGCAACCTGATATACATTCTTAATATACATTGCACAATATATATTCAATGAGTCTTCCTTGTTCTCCACTGATGCCTTTGTATCAATCTAACACCATTGATCGGTGTAACTCAAAAAGGGTTCCTCCGAAGGTGAAGTTATGCCGATGATGACTTCATTTACCCTGCGACTACACAGACATAAACCAAATACATAGAAACAAAATTCAACAGAACAATAGTGTTCATAACTTTCGATAGACACTCGACCACCTTCAATTTGGCCACTCCACAAACTATTCCCATATAACAATACTTCCTCGATGACTAGTGACATAGAGATGCCTAGTCAGACTCAAGCCTGAACTCCATGGATCCCAGGGTGTTGGCAGAAAATGATAGAAAATAGAAAAAATACACTATATTCCTCCATCACATTGAGAATGAGAATGCTTTTAGTGGACAAAGGAATAACACTCCTTTTATTCACCAAACCCTAGTTCTAGGTTTTCTAACCAGTCTCTGAAAAAGGAACTACTTCTCAAAAACTACAACACTTTGAGACACCAGATCAATTCCAAATGAAAACTACTCTACTGCATGAACACTCCAGTCAGTACGGAATGACAATCATAGAGAACTATTCAGAAATAACAAAGTTTCAACACCCAAAAATCTAGTTCTTCCTTCATTCATTCTTCTCCTTCATCTTTGTCTCTTACATCCTACTTCTCGCCTATAAAAGGCTTGAGATGGCAGTTTACATCCTCCAACTGTGCAAAACTAATTTGAAAATTAGTTATCCATTAGCTTTCTCCTATCAATAGCAAAACCACATGTTTTCCTTGTGTAATTACACCAATTTGACCAAAACATGGTCTACATAAGTCTAGTGACCAAATTAACCCAAAAACCCTTATTACAACATGAAATGACTTAAAAGCCTTCTTGAAAAACAAACAAAAACATGACTGTTGCACCACAGAGAAGGTGCTCCTGCACCAATTAGAAAGGACATAAATGTGATGAGAAGAAGTTGTTCTATATTGAGGCTACCTATGATGAAGATAAGGATGAAGAAGATCCAGTGGTCATGGTAGAGGACTCTAAAGATGTCCAACCATCTATCTCTTATCATGCACTATCAGGGATTAATAACCCACAAACACTCAATGTAAGGGGTTTCCTTAAAAATAAATAGTCACAATATTGATTGACTCAGGGAGTACACATAACTTCATCAACAAGCAACTAGAAGCAAAGTTAAATTCTTTTGTCTACCCTACCCCTGAATTCCAGGTTATGATTGCAGATGGTGGTATAGTCAATTGTTCAGGGAAATGCCATAGTATTAAACTCACCATGGGAGACTACATGATGGATATCCCTACGTTTTCTATACCCATGTCTGGAGAAGACATTGTTTTGGGAGTTCAATGGCTTACTACCTTGGGGAAAATTGAGATGAATTTCTAGGAACTATTCATGCGCTTCTACTCCGGGGATAAAAAATATGAGCTACGAGGTTTATGTGCAAAAAGTCCACAATCGGTAAGTGCACACCAAATGTCACAAAAAAAAGATGTGGATAAAGGTGTGGCTCAATTATTGTCAATGGAAGTGCAAAAACCAAAGATTCTTGCTTCACCTTTCAAGAAAGTAGTTATAGTTTCAGATCACAAGAGGGAACCTGATTTGTATGGGCCTCATACAGGTTCAACAAGGACTGACAACATCGACTTCAAATTGAGGTTACCTAAATAAAAAATCATACAACCTTTCTATGATATCTCTATATTGGAGAATGCTAGTAGACTCAAAAGTCCATCCACGACAATGTTATCAGAGCTTGATGAAGAAGGAAGAATCATATTGGAACAAAAGTACATTCTTCAAACATGTACAAAGAAGCTGAGGAATAGAATCCTCACTGAGTATCTCATCCAATGGAAGAATTTACCAATTGAAGAGGCCACATGGGAGGACGAGGAGTTCATTCAGAAGAATCCACACTTGATTAGCATTGAGGACAATGATTCTTTGAAGAGGGAGGGCATGCTAAGCCCTTAATATTGGTGTACATAGGGATATGAATAGTCGGCTTGTGGCTATCTTAATTCCTAATTAAGTTATATTATCATTATTATATTAATATATAGCTAGATAGGTCAAACTAGGTGTTATATAGGGATGTGTCTATTCATCCCAAGCATAATTAGGTATATATAGGAGGATATGAGTCTTATTTCATCATATTGTGAAGTGTGTTCTCATTGGAGATATTTGGAGGTTGCTCCCTCAAAGTCACATGTTATTCTCAGTTATTATCAAGTATTTGCAGAATATTTCATATTATCTTCTTCCATTGTGCAAGTTATTTCATTATAGAAGGGAAATAGGGACATTAGTGTTAATTGTACATTGAGTTTATTTAACATATATTATAGAAAAATAATAAGCAAAACATATAATTCAGAACTATTAAGCACCCTTTCAATTTATATATGTGAGAAGGTTTATATAAAAGAGATATATAATATAGAATATAGATAAGAGTTATCTTTATATTTTGTTTTCCTTTCAATTTACATATATGACAAAGAACATACATGCTTGATAACTGATAAACAACTCACATAAGAAGTATTGAAGGAGGATAAGTGTGAAAAAGATGAATGAAGTAGAATAGCATGCACACTAGATCAAACCCTCTTCCATAATAACATACAAGGACAATACCAAGCCAAATCACTACCAAATGGAGGTGGAGTTAGCTATAGATCTTGTACTCAAGGGTGCTATGGAAAGATCTGACTTAATCAAGTCTTTTATCAAACACTAGGTCAATCAATGCACTACACTTTAGAGTTACAAAGATCTAATTATAACAAGAGATGTACAATAGACAATTAGAAATTAATTTCACAAGAGTGATTAAAGAGATATTTGAACCTATTTCCTAGAATCTAGAATGTCGAGGGACTATTTTGTGGGCGCCCAAGTCCAGAAAGATGGAATCTTTAGAAACTGCAAACTAGATAAATGTTATAAGGATTGTCCTGATGCGGAATCTGATGTCTATTTAGGTATAAGGACTATTTAATAGGCACCCAGCTCTTCCATAGAGGAATATTACTAAAATTTTATTAGATCCCAAAACCCTTTTCCTTACTCAGTCTTCCTATGTCTTCACTTCTCCAAATCTTACACCTGTAACCTACACATAAGAAGAAAATGGATTTGGCGGTTATGATGTTTAGGGACTTGCCTCACTCAAATCTTGGGATAACATTCAAGCTTCCCCACACCATTGTTTGATAAAGAGTGTGTGCCCTTGTAGGCCATAGGATAAACATAAATCAATATGATGAAATCAAATGATGATGAATACAAATGATATCACCTATGTGATGAAACCGTTATGAGGATGAATGATCTTCAACTCATAAGGAGAGATAGATGATAACTTTATAACTTGCAACAAGACACAATAACAATACAAATATTCTCTAGAGTCACAATGAATGCTTTGAATGCTCTTTACTCCAATGCTTCAAGTTGGCTAGATCACTTATCTAGGTTCATAATGAATTCAAAAACACACTTATATATGCTTTCCTAGTAAGATTCATGAAATTAACCAAAAGAGTTGATAAGGAGAAGCCCTTTTAAAGGTCTTATGCCGACATACATTGAAAATTTTCCCGACCAATCAGGGAGTACTTGGAAGATGGCGCCTAAGTCCCAAAGCACCTTTTTGGTCTGGGGTAAGGCTAAGCATGGGCCCCTTGTTCCTAATTTGCATTGGTGTTTGAGGGATTTTGCATCAGGATGAATATTTAGAATGTATAATGTATGCACATGGACCTAGGAGCTAAACAAGTGGGTAAAAAGACACACTCCATAACATTTAGCCCCCACTTTAATGTGTGTATGATCTTATGATCAATACATGCATTAAAGTACGGTTGAAGTACATCAAACACTAGAGAAAAGACACATCTTATGTTTGGAAGACTATTTCTATCCCCCAAGCTTAGGCAAACATAAGAAAACACTTGTAATCATGTAAAACACGGAGAATATAGTGAAGAAGCACACAATACATGAAGAAGACAGTAAAGCATGTAATAAAGAGAGAAGACATGAACACAGTCACACAATTTACACAAGACTTACATGAAGAGAAGACATGATTGAACAATTGTAATATATAACCCTCAATAGGCAATTGGGGAGCTCATCACCACACACCACCATCAAAGGCACAAAAAACACACATCATGGAGAGAGCTCATCACTAGGTGCCACGATAAAATAGATAAGATACATGGTGTGGGCTAAGCTCATCGCTATGTGCCACCACAAAAAATGTAAAACATGCAAGGAAGACACACGAAAAACACACAGAGTACATGAGCACCATAGAGTATGTCATTGACACACTATATGTCTTATACATAGTAAACATGAGTGATAGGGAGCAGGTCGTCGCTATGCTCCACTATATAAGACACACCAAAACAAATGATGGTTGAGCTACACTACCATAAATTCCAAAGACATGATTAAGGGTGAATAGCACAAGACCCAACCCCACCTTCGTAGAGGAATTTTTTAAAAGGATGTGCAACCACTCAAGGGAAGACATAATCTCACCTTCCATAGAAGGTCTTTGTAAATGTAACCCCACCTAAATCTATAGATGCCTTATGGTGAAAAGGAAGCATGCACAAAGTATACAACCCCACATGCACTGCACATATGGATTATAGTGAAAAGGAGGTATACACAAAACAAAACAAATTATACAACCCCATCTACATCCGCAGATGCCTTACGGTGAAAAGGAAGCATGCACAGACACACTTTATCAATAATATGTAAAATAATTAACCTAATATATGCCCCACCTTAAATTAGTTGATCCCACTTCCTAGTATCAAACACATTTAAGGTAAAGTAAAAAAATGCAAGGGAACAAGAGCTTTCACAAAGTCCATGTCCTGAAGTGACATGTGCTTACGATCGTTGAATGTTCCTAGTAAAAAAATCAATATCATCTGCTAACATTATCAATAATATATAATATTTGGTTAGTAAATCTATTCTAATATAACAACCAAATCATCTCATAAAACTTATACTAAAATAATGTATCACTTAATAAACCAAGGCTACACTTATGGGTTTGGAACCGAGTATAGCCGCAAGATTATACTTCATGTATCTCAGAATCAAGTGTAGCTACAAGGTGAGATACAAAACATTCCAAAGTGCCTAGAAGTAGATTTAGAGTATTACAAAGGTTTGTTACAAGAAATTTCACAATACGATACATGGTCACAACATGAGGGGATTTACTAGTCAAGCGTCAGTAACATATTTACCCCATCTTCATATATGGTTGGGTCCATTTTTAGTTTCTTTCTGTAGGGACACACCATCCTTATCAGTATTTATTTGTTTTTATCATCCAATGACTAGTAGAGCCACAGAAGAATGAATCATGAAAAATGAGAGAGGAGGCAAAAGTGACTTAGGTTCACAGTGTTGGAAGATGCCCTCAAGACATTCTCCACAATGTTATACCCCCAAGGATCCACACACAACAATTACGATAAGAGAGGGGAGAATAGAAGAATAGAGGAACAAATAGAAGTCTCACAATAGAGGTAGTCTCCTTGTCTCCTTGACCTTAAAAGAGTATCAAGGGTCATCCAAGGAGACCTAAACAACATTTAACACAACATAGGGGAACACAACACAAAACAACAACATATAGAACATATAAAAATATCTTTAAAGTACCAAGTCTCCAATGTCTCCAATGTCGAATGAACGGTGTATAGCATGTTCATTGTACAATTCTTGTATACTCTTTTGATGGGCTTTAAGATGTTCAAGAGCATTAATATGTTGTTCATCTAGCATCTCAAATTGTTGTAATCTCTTTTCTCTTTCCATGTCATCATCAATAAAATCTCTCAAGGACTCTTAATGAAGGAATTTTGAGTTCCAAGGGCATTACCGCATCAACCCCATAAACAAGGTTATACAGGGTAGTTTCAGTAGCCATACGAATGCTTGTTCTATAAGTCCATAACGCATAGGATAATTGAATATGTTAGTATTTCTAATGTTTGTTAATAGTTTTTCATAAAATTTGTCTGATAACCTTATTTGAAGCTTCTGCTTGGCCATTTGATTAAGGATAATAAGGTGTAGAGAAGCAGTGTTGAATATGATACTTTTCGAGAAATTTCTTCACATCCTTGTTCTTGAATGGTGTGCCATTGTCAGAGACCAAGGAGGAAGGAATGTTAAATCAAGAGATTATGCTATCTTGTATAAAACTACAAATTACTTTAGTAGATGTGGATCATAAGGGAACAACTTCAACCCACTTCATGAAGTAATCAATAGCAGTAATTATAAAGGTATGTCCTTGAGAAGAAGGTGGAGAAATTTTACCAATTAGATCTAAGCCCCAAATAGAAAATGGCCAAGGTGACACTTGGGCATGAAGTTCTTGGGTAGGTACTCAGATTAGATGTTGATGTTGTTGACATTGCAAACACTTCTTGACATAACTGAAAGAATCTTGTTCCATACATTGCCAATAATACCCCATATGCATTAATTTTTGTACCAATTATTATCCTCTAAAATGTCCTCCACAAGTGCTAGAGTGAGCTTCTTCTAAAGCTATCAGAATCTCTGAATTACTAAGACATCAGAGAAGAACAACATTATAGCTTCATCTATATAAGACCTTAGATAGAATGATATAGAACATTGCAAGTTTATGTAGGTGAACTCAAGTATTTTTAAATGTTGAATTAGGGCTGGTTCCATCATGCAAATAGTTGAATGTATGGGAGAACCATTCATCAGAGCTTATATTACAACAAAGATCAGTACTTGCAACTACAATATCTTCTACAACTAGTGTTTTAAGATTATGAATAATAAAAGTAAATTGACAGGAGAATCATCAGGGGATATAAGGGAAGTTGCGCTTGCCATTGCATTTGCATGTCGATTGTCTTTCCTTGGAATAGTATCAATTGAAAAGGATGTAAATGGCTTTAATAGGGACAAAGCAAAGTCACAATATTGAAACAATTTGTCTTGTTTAGCTTGATATGATCCATTTATTTGTCTTACAATTAGTTGTGAATCACCATATATAGTGAGGTTTTTAATGTTTAGAGCCAAAGTGGCATGAAGTCTTGTAATAAGAGCTTTGTATTCAACACTGTTGTTTGTACATGAGAAGTTTAGGTGGTAAGACATAGGAATCAACTTACCTATAGGGGATACTAGTATAACACCAACACCGAAGCTAATTCAACATCTTGATCCATCAAAATACAATTCCCATTTATCATTCTTATCAATAGCTAAAATTTGATCATCAAGAAATGTCTCCTAATTTTGTATAGCCAAGGGGGAGGGTGCTTCAGCTAAATGGTCGATTAACACTTGTCCTTTAATTTCTTTTTGAGATATAAATTTGAGATCAAATTCAGTTAATAGCGTAACCCATTGAGCAAGGTGATCAGAAAGATCCGTGTTAGCAAATAAATGTTTTAAAGGATCAAATTTTACCATTACATGTAGCTCAGCATTTAGGAGATAATGCCTAATCTTTTTGAGTTGTAGAGAAGAGAGCTAAGCATTATTTCTCAATGATAGTATATTGCACTTCATAATCAAGAAATTTTCATATGATGTAGTATACAACACATTCCTTGCCTTCAGTATCATGTTGTGCTAATAAAGTTGTGAGAGCATTATTAGATGTTGAGGTATAAAGGATAAAATATTTATTAGAAACAACATATTGTAAAATAGGAGGTTTCACAAGATAACTTTTTTAAGTCTTCAAAAGCCTTTTGACATTCTGAATTCCATTGAAATTTTGAATCCTTCTTCAGTAGATGTGTGAAAGGGTGAGTCCTATCCATGATTTGTGAGACAAATCAATGAATGGCCTGTATCTTCCCTTGTAAATTATGAAGTTGAGATATGTTTTTTGGTGCTGGCATGTTAACAATTGCATCAATATTTTTCATATCTATTTCTACCACGATTCAAAACTAGAAATCCCAATAGTTTCCCACTATCTACGCCAAATACACACTTGCAGGGATTTAATCGCATGTTGTATTTCTTTATTCACTCAAAGATATGTTAGAGAGTCATAGTATGATCTTTGTGATTTATAGACTTCGCCAAGATTTCATTAACATAGTTTTCTAAAATACCATGCATGTAATCATGAAATATAAGATTCATAGAACATTAGTAAGTTGCTCCAGCATTCTTAAGTCCAAATGGCATGACTACCCAAGAAAATATTTCCCATGGTGTTATAAAATTTGTTCTATATTGATCATGAGGGTTTATAAATATTTGATTATATCTTGAAAATCCATCCATGAAGGAAAGTAGTTCATGGCCGGCTATTGAATCAACAATCATATCAATGTTCAAAAGAGGAAAATCATCTTTCAAAGATGCCAAATTCAAATCTCTAAAATTGGTACATATTCAAATACAACCATCAAGTTTAGCAATAGCCACTATATTTGAAATCCAAGGTGAATAGTCAATAGGGCGGATGAAGCCATCTTGTAAAATCTTTTCTATCTCAATCTTAACAAGTAACACAATCTTAGGATTTATCTTATGAATCTTTTGTTTGAATGGCTTAGCATCTGGTTTCAATACAATATTATGTGTTACAATCTGAGGATCAATAGCAAGCATATCCAAATAATTCCAAGCAAACAATTCAGAAAATTCATGTAATAACTTGGTTATATCATCTTTTCTTCTTCACTTAAATAATCACCTATAGGGATTAATTTTTTGGTATTATCCTTCTCCATGAAAACATCAACAGTCTTTCCATTAAGTAGAGTACTGTGGTTTAGGAGATCAAGTGATTGTGGTAACTCTTCAGATTCTTCCTTAGATTTTAGAGTAGTATTTATCACGCTAATGGACTTTCCAAAATATGTAGCACTATTCAAACAATAAGGCAATCCATGTATATGATGGTAATAGGGAATATTGTCGTAAGCACCCAAGAATTCAATTATCAATTCATCTATTGAAATACATCTAAGGGAATCTCTCCTGGAGGATAATTAGTGTCAATCATCTCAGGAAAGACCAAATTAAGTGTAGATATTGTATTCACATTAAGAGTAGGACGTCTACGAGATTTAGATTCCCTGAAAGTGTTATATCCAATGCCTCTTGAGTAATGTTGCAAAGTGGATTTTATAGGTACACGAATCCCTTGTTGATTAATACTACAACCATTACCCACATAGTCACAATTCTTATAAAGGATCTGAAATTCTTGACCATAGAGAGAAGCCATTTCTTTGGAAGAAGGTGGGGCTTCATAAGTCTCATAATCTATAGTGTAAGTGAAAGTATTATCATGTTGTAAGATAAATATCCAGGAATGACATGAATTAGGGTAGATAAAGTCATAGGCCCAACTTGTACATGTAAAGTTATAGTGCCTACAGATTGTCTCCCAACATTATCAAAGCCATGGATACTTATCCTATCCAACTTAATCAGAGATGTATCGACTTTAATCTTATGTAATAAATTAATGCCACAAACATTTAGAGTCAATCCATTATCAATCATAACTCATTTAATCAGTTTCTTGTTTATTGTAATGAATGTAATCAAAGGATCGTACTGATTTTGAGCTTCAAGAGATGGAAACTCATGGCTTTGAAATAGAATGTCTATCTTTGTCACATGAATACAATCTAAAAGAGCTACTACATCATTAGGTTTAACAACAGCTGGTACAATCACCTTTTGTAAAGCTTCTTGGAGCATTCCATGGTATGTAGGTGAATTTTGTATAAGTTCCCAAAGAGATATTTTAGCAGGTGTAGCATGAAGTTGCTCAACAAGATCATAATCTTGACCAACTTTTTTGTGTTAAATGAGGTGTGTGAGGAAGCATAGGTTGACAAGTTGGTAAAGATATTGGAATGTTTGATTGTTGTTTGCTTTGTTTATTATTCCTAGTATTGTATGTATGAGAAACCATAATATGACTAAGTTGTTGTGAGTTTTGATGTGTTATTTGTTTAGCATAGTTATAAATGTAATCGGGAGGTTGAGAAGAAGGTGGGAGATCTCTAATAGTGAGAATTGGTTTAGAAGATGGTTGAACCACATCTGAACACAAAGTGACCACTATTTTTAATTTCACAAGTTCTTCTTGAGTTTTAGGAACATAGATTGCATTTACTAATCTTTGAAACAATGACGGTTTAGGAGTCATAGTAGAATGTTCAATCAAGATAAAATCCTCGAGGGCTTCATCTAACATATTAAAGCCATCACAACTAAATGGCTCATCATACACATGAAAGTCTTGCAAAAAACAATTCGACATTATAACATGCTCGAATTAAACCAAGATTTAAATGTAAAATGATATAGCATAAACTTTGTGAAAATATAATAGAATAACACTATGTAGCACACAAAGTTGTAATTTCAAACTCTTTTAATGTAAGGATAAAGGAAATCACTCAAGTTTCAATAAATGTACTTTCACAAAAGAGGGTTTGCAATCTAAATATGTTTTAGGACCAAAAACTAACTTAGATCTGATGTTTTAAAAGGATGCTAATTCTTTAGAGCCCAGGTTCACCAAAATGTTTAGGGGGAAAAATGGGGAAGCAAGATGGAAGATTTTAAGTCCCACACTTTCTCACACTAAAGCATTAAGGAAGAAAGGGAGAAGTTTAGGGATAAACTACTAATTTCCAATGTTCCATTTTCCTTCTAATTATGTCTGTGTGACTGTTTTGATTAGGTTTTTACAAGCTAGTATCTCTCACTAAGTATGAAACCCTAAATTACCAATCAAACTGTAATAACTTAATTTTTGACATAGATACAAATAAAAAGATTATAGAAATGTAGAGGAAATAGTAAAGAGACATCGTACCTGGAAATAGAGGACCTGATGGACTAGGGCGCCAATGCTAGTGCCTCAGAAGTTTTTGAATGTCAAGATTTTTTGCAACAGATGTCTTGCAATCTCCAAAGGCTTCTAGATATTGAAGAAATCACCCATTTGGGCTAGGGCGCTAGTGCCAATGTCCCGAAAGTCTCGTAATCTTGAAATCTAAAACTCTGTGATGATTGTGTCTACAATATCCATCTTCCTATCACTTCTTTCTACCGAATCTCAACAAATTTAACCTGTACATGCAAAAGGAGGACAAATATGGTTGTGGCTATATAAGAGCTAGCCTCAATCAAGCTCCATTTTCTGTATTCCTACCTCAACAATAGCCAATAACAAAGATCTGCAAATGTGTGTGTTCATCTGACAAATTTGCATGCATAAACATAAAACCCTAGATGACTCAAGCATCAAGGAAAAATCAACAATTTACTTCAATCAATGAACAAACACAACTTCACCTCAAGGAGATGAAAGCAATGAAGACTTGCATGAAAAAGAAGGTGAGGCAGTCGTATCTTTGGAGGATTCCAAGCTTGATGTTGGAGGCTTCAACCCTTCTCTGTAATGTCCCCATTTTTGGATTCTCTTGTAGTTGAGTCAGAGCTAATTTTCTGGGTTGGTGACAACATAATCAGAGGAGTGTTTCAATGTCACTAGAGTGTTTGGATGATCCAGTGGAGTTGGTCGATACTTTCCAAAGAGATTTTAGACCACTTGTTTGTACTTACTATTTATAGTAAGTGCTTGCATGTCGACAATCTTTCTGGGTTTTTCTAGGTTTGTTCTCTGTGGTCCTCAGAGAACACTGCTATTTTTAGTAAGTATCAGTTTGGCATTGTTTCAGTGATTCGACAGTTAGTTGTTGGCTCTTCCTGGTGTTGCATTGAGCTCAAAGTTATCAGATGGTTTGTGGGTCTAGTTGGCACCCTCGGTATGGGCTCAGTTGTTTATGGCCATTACTATTTTTAGTAAGTTTAGGTTCAGTGTCAGATCAAGATTTTGAGAGTGGTTTTGGATTCGTCTTGTTAAGACCTTTCCAACGAGGTATAGATCATTGGTTTCTGACATCATCTTGGCCTCCATTTTAAAGTATGTAAATTAAACATTATTATTTAATATTAGACCTTGGTGCCAAGGCACAACAACTTAATGCTGTTTTAAAAGAGGGGACTTTAAGGGTGATGTTGAGAAAAGAATTAAAGAGAATTATAATATTTTAAAATGTATTTTCCCTCTCATGTTTTATCCTATATGCAAGAGGATTTTAGAGACTCCTAGTTGAAAAAGTATAAGAGGAAAAGGCTCTTCATTTGATATGCTTGATTTATTATTTTCTTCTCTTTTGAGATTTTCCTAGCGAGGGTTTGGAGCTTAGCTCTAGCATTTGAAGATTCAAACCAGAGGCTCTTAGAGACAAAAACCTCCTTGAGTAGCAGCATTCTACAGGTGTGTAATACCACCCAAAGGTGCTTGAGGGCATATACATATAGTATTTGAATTGGTGCTTCGATGGAGTTGACAGATTGTGGAGTTGATGCATTTCTTGATATATCTTTCCCATTTTATTGAGGATTTGTATATGCAGATTTGGGAAGCTTGTTTAATGACTGATTTAGACTAATTTCATTGGGGTTTGGAGCTAATATAAGTTGTACTTGCTAGCCGTACATACCTAGCCCAACTGTATTTGCTTGTGGGGGCAGATTTGTGCATTTTCCTTACATATCTTTCATCGCAACTTGGTCGCTCAATTATAGAGATGATAACAGATCAAAGACAACACGATTTCTTGAAGTTTTGAAGGTGTTTGCTACCATCACAACTTTCCAGCCAAGCTGTACATGTGCATAGATGGACATGGGGCTCTTATGGAATCGTTCCTTTACATTGGCAGCTATTCTATTTCTTATTTTGGGCGTTTAGGCCCCTCTGTTCATTGTAATCTTGGGCATATCAAATACTTTCAATATACTTGGAGTTTGGAGTGATTTCAACCATACCCAATTACCGGTCTGGCTACAACATAAACTTCAAAGTGTAATATAAATATGGGTATGTGATAGTAATTAATATTTTGCCATTCTACTATATGGGTCTTTGTTATTTTCCTCATTTCTATTCTATATTTTCTGGGTTTCTATTCTATGCAATATATTGTATGCTCCAGCAACACATCTATAGGAAAACTGAAAACCCCTTTTGCATTCTTCTCTCTAGTTCTGAAAGATCACACTAAAATTAAAATAAAACACATAAAAGATCTTTAAAAATTTACAAATAGGTACGACACATTATAGTGGTATCAGAGATAAAGATCTTGCCATCCTATGAGGTCAAACACAGACATGTAGAAGATGAAATGAGACATGCAGCCTACACATTAGTATTATCCCAGATGAAACAAATCATAGTGAGACGTTCAGTTTCCTCATATTTTTCCCTTTGTAGGTTTAGATATAGTAAGGGTAGAGGAAATGGATGATGAAGATTGGGAAGGGCTCAGTATTTAAGAGATGTTGAAAAATTGGTGAAGGAGAGAGAAAGAGGTGTTGAGAGTGTGTCAACAACATTCTAATCAGTTGTTACAAAAGATAGATAGGTATTTCCTCAAGAATCCTGATGTCAATGACATTTGTGATGATAAGATTAAAGAAGATACTATAATGAATGAAGTGGCGCATGATGAAAAGGATAAAACAACAGCTGTGGATCCTAGTTCAGATTCAACTAGTGATGATTCTAATGATTTCCTTGGTGATTCCTATGGGGTAGATGACTATATTAAGTCCACTCATGCATTTTTAGATGAAGGGCATGGAGAATGCAAATTTGATGGTGACTTCAAAACAATTTTTGATGATACTTTATCTTATCATGGTAATGTTAATTCAGGTGGCCTTGGTTTTGACTTTCAAACCAAGCCTATGGAGGGAGTACTTACATTGACACCAGTGTTGGGGAATTAGAGGTGGTTGTTGATAGGCCTTGTGAAGAGATGGGATCATTAGATGATATCCTTTTGCCAGCTAGAGATGATGATTTCTTTTCTTATTCTAGTGTTGATGACACAAGTGATTGTTGGTTTGACTCTCAAACCTAGCCTATGATGGGGAATGATTTATTCACAAAGGACACCAGTCATGAGGAAAATAGTGATCACATTTTCACTAATCTGAGAAAACAACACTTTAACACATGGGATTCAGGTGTGATGGTCCCAACATTGGATGTGGGTCCTACTTGGAATGGATCTACTTTTGGTCATATTGTAGTTCCTAGTTCATTTACACAGTTGGGCTAGAGGGACGACATTGATGACATTGTTGATGTTGATATCAACCTTGAAAATAAATCATATTTGGTGTTGCATGGTGCCGATCATAAATCATAAATTTTTTATGAAGTTGACAAGTCTCAGGGGTCTTATCTTTTGCCAGGACAACTAAAGGTAAGTGAAGACTTGATAGCTGGAAGAATTGAATCCGAGCCTTTGTATGATGAATACATAATCACAAAATAGGAGGCATGCATTAAGGAGCTTGCTGATTTGGGGAAGACTACCATAGAAATTAGTAATGCAGAGCCTACTCTAGAGATAGAAGCCATTCCATGTGAGGATGATAGATGTGTGGAGTTCCCTAACATTGACACTCAAGATTTGGGTGTTAAGAATGAATTATGTGATGCGGATTCAAGCCATAGCAAATTTGATTTTGCAAATCAGACCTTAGAATGGAGGAATGAGACAGAAAAATTACTTAATGGTAATGGGCTCCAGGATAGCTCTTTGGATGAGCATGCATTTACATTGGAGGCAGTAGTGTGCAATGATTATGTCCAATCAACAACTTCTATTATGTCATTGGAGCCATTCTATGAGGTACCTAATAGTAGTAACTTTGTTGAGGAAGTGTGCAAACTTGATAGCACACATGATGTTGCTAATCATTTAGTGAGCGATGATGATTCAATGTCATACCATAGTGTAGATTATAAATCAGAAGATTTGTGTGGAGATGATTCATCACAGGGGTATCATCATTTAGCTGGGCAATTGAAGGTTAATGATAATATGATTGCTACAGCTTTGGAACATTTTGATGTTACTAGACAGATGTTAGCAACCTATGGTTGGAGTACTCCTGAGATGGATGAACACGATGATAGAGGACTTTCCCTTGCTGAGTTTCAGGCACTTAGAGATGTAGTTGGGATAATGAAGAATAATTACCTACAACTGTTATCAGATAGAGATCATCTTCTCAGGCTTGACGGTATTTATCATGATGCTCTAAGGGGAAAGGAAGAGGAGGTTGATGAGCTCACCTATGAGCTTGAGGTTACCACAAACTCTTTGAAGAACACCCAAACAACCCTTCAGGAGTCAAAGCTATAGATAGATGAGCTTACCATGGAGTTGAGCTTGGTGTAGTCTTCATCACTTACAGATACAATTCAAATATCTATGGCAGCATGTGGTGATTAGAATACATCCACAAATAGTGGTAATGAGTATGTGGGGGATGTGGCTACATCCATTTCATTTACTGGTGCAAGTGACATAGATGGGATGATTGTTTTGGACGAGTGTAGCAGGGAACAATATGTTGCACCAGGGGTTCCTGAGGTTAGTCCCATTCTAGGTGATGCAGAGTAGATGATTGATGGCTCTTGTGGTGTAGTAGTGGGTTTTCTAGTGAGTTGTGTGACAGATCATCACGTTGCTCCGTCTTTTTCACAGGAGATATGCAGGGCATCATTCAATGGGGAGATCAACTCTTATGTTGATTTGTTTCCCTCTCTTGGAAGTAAATCAGAGTCTACATCCCATGTAGTTGATTTTGATCAACAACTTATTGGGCCATAGAGATGGAGAGATTAGCTGACGGTTACTGGAGAGAAGGTTGATTCAGCCTTATCATGTTTTGATTGCACTCATAGGAAAGTTGAGAACCTTCTTTGGATAGTAGAGTTCGAGGAGAGATGGTATGGGGTCTCAGCTGGAACTCACATTCATGATTTGCAGACCATCAATAGTGCTTTGGAGGAAGTAAAATAAAAATATCTCCAATTGTTTCATGATAGGGAGTATGTTATTGGGTACACAGAGAGGATTGCCAGAGTATCCACCCAATTACCTATTCAAGATCAGAGACATGAGCCATCCTCTGATTCGTGTGATGATGGTGATGAGGAGTGTGTTCCACATGACTATGTCAGTCAACCGTTGACGCAGGTAAGTGCTTTTTATTTTGATTGCATAGTGAGGAGTGCTCATCATTTCTCCTTTGGTCCACACATAGATGACCTAATGATGCAAAAGTGTGGATTGGCTCAGAATTTATACCATCCATTGTGGGATGAAGGTTTGCCATCTACAAAAGATGGAACTAGATGTTGCAGGTGGCTAACTCGAATACATTTAGAGGATCACTTGCAGGGTTAGAGATCAAAGTACCATCATGGTGATATGTATCAGATAGAGTTTGCAACTTCTTGGTCTCGAAGACTTCCATTGGAGGCATGGATTTAGAGGGGTTGTAGTATCAGTAAGCATGATGGCATGTTTAGTTTTTATAGTGGTGATGGAGGAGAGTTTTATCATTCTCTCAATTTGAGAGGAGCAGCCTCATTTCTTCCAGCACCTATGTTGGATAGTCGGTACATCTATAGGAGTTTTGTAGAGGATGGAAGGGGATGTTGTGGTTTAGACACATTGAGATCTAATTACCTCTTCATGATTGATGGATGTGAGATTCTAATGTGTTGGGATCTAGGTGATGACATGTTTGGCATGACAGTTCAGTTGGATTCCAATGTGCTGCTTCACCACTCTCCACATGGTGAAGGATTTATCAGAGTAGCGCAACGTCAGCATGTTGGTTCTATGCTAAGAATAACTTGGGACCCTGGGATCATTTTTGGTTTCAGTTTGGTTCAGTCTATGTATTGGAGGTGGTATTGGCATTTCTTGAGGACAAGCAATCTTTGGGAAGGGCAGACTATAATGTCCCCATTTTTAGATTCTCTTGCAATTCAGTCAGAGCTAACTTTCTAGGTTGGTGACAACATAATTAGAAGAGTATTTCGATGTCAACAGGGTGTTCGGGTGATCCAGTGGAGCTAGTTTATACTTTCTAGAGATATTTTGGACCACTTGTTCATACTTACTATTTATAGTAAGTGCTTGCATGTCGACAATCTTTCTAGGTTTTTTTGGGTTTGTTCTCTGTGGTCCCTAGAGAACACTGCTATTTTCAGTAATTGTCAGTTTGGCGTTATTTTAGTGACTCGACAGTCAGTTGTTGGATCTTCTTGGCATTGCATTGAGCTTAGAGTTATCAGATGGTTTGTGGGTCCAGTTGGCACCCTCAGTATGGGCTTAGTTGTTTATAGTCGTTACTTACTATTTTTAGTAAGTTTGGATTTGGTGTTGGATCAAGATTTCAATAGTGGGTTTGGATTCATCTTGTCAAGACCTTTCCAAAGAGCTATAGATCATTGGTTTCTGACATCATCTTGGCCTCCATTTTAAAGTCCATAAATTAAACATTATTATTTAATAGTGGACCTTGGTGCCTAGGCACGACAACTTAATGTTGTTTTAAAAGAGAGGAATTTAAGGGTGATGTTGAGAAAAGAATTAAAGAGAATTATAATATTTTAAAATGTATTTCCCCTCTCATGTTTTATCCCATATGCAAAAGGATTTTAGAGACTCCCATTTGAAAAAGTATAAAAAGAGGAAAAGGCTCTTCGTTTGATATGCTTGATTTATTATTTTCTTCTCTCTTTTGAGATTTTCTCTGTGAGGGTTTGGAGCTTGGCTCTAGGGTTTGAAGATTTGAACCATAGGCTCTTGGAGACAAAAACCTCCTTGAGTAGTAGTATTCTACAAGTGTACAATACCACCCAAAGGTGCTTGAGGGCATATACATACAATATTTGCATTGGTGCTTCAATGGAGTTGGAGTTGACGGATTGTGGAGTTGATGCATTTCTTGATATATCTTTCACATTTTATTGAGGATTTGTATATGCATATTTGGGAAGCTTGTTTAATGACTGATTTAGATTGATTTCATTGGGGTTTGGAGCTGATATAAGTTGCACTTGCTAGCCATACATACCCAACCCAGCCGTATTTGCTTGTGGGGGGAGATTTGTGCATTTTCCTTGCATATCTTTCATCACAACTTGGTCACTAAGCTATAGAGATGATAACAGATCAGAGACAGTGAGATTTCTTGGAGTTTTGAAGGTGTTTGCTGCTGTCACAACTTCCCAGCCAGGCCGTACATGTGCATAGATGGACGTGGGGCTCTTATGGAGTCATTTCTTTATATTGGTAGCTGTTCTATTTCTTATTTTGGGCGTTTAGGCCCCTCTATTCATTGTAATATTTGGCATATCAAATACTTTCAGTATACTTGGAGTTTGGGGTGATTTCAGCCATACCTAGTTGCTAGTTCGGCTACAACATGAACTTCAAAGTGCAAATATAAATATGGGTATGTGATAGTAATTGATATTTGGCCATTCTACTATGTGGGTCTTTGTTATTTTCCTCATATCTATTGTATATTTTCTGGGTTTCTATTCTATGCAATATATTGTATGCTCCAACAACACATCTGCAAGAAAACTAAAAACCCCTTCTGTATTCTTCTCTCTAGTTCTTAAAGATCACACTAAAATTAAAACAAAAGACATACAAGATATTTAAAAATTTACAAACAGGTATGACACATTACATTCTCCCAATCATGCAAAAGGTGTACAAACCCTAGGAAGAGCAAGATAGTCTCAAGATCTTGATTCATAATCTCCATCCATTGTCTCCATGATAGTGAATTCAAATAACGTCAAAGAGCTTCAACAAATCATTGATCTTCAATGGCAATTTTGGTAGAGTTTTGGCATAAAGTTTGCATCAAGATTGTGTGTAATAAAATAATTTTGAAATGTCTTCAAATATCTAACCTTAGGAATTTCAAATTTTGAAATAAGATGTCGACATCATGCAAAAAATAAAATTTTAAAAATGGAATCTTGGATGTATGGCAAGAGCCAACATCCCACCAAAATTCAAAACCCTGAGAAATAGGGCAGGACAAGGGCACTAGCACCCAAGTCCAAGCCCTAATTTCTCGATCAGGTTTGCTTTAAGGGGGTCCCAGAATCCCAAATTCAAACTCACTTTTTCACTTTTAGTCTTCAGTCATCCTGAAACATGACATTCTAGTTAAACATAGGTCAATCAAGGTTTAGGAAGGTTTGAAATAAACTAGGTTGAAAGGACACCAAAGGAGAGGAGTTAAGCTATGAGAAATTGTATCGTTCCATGCAAAGGACAATTTTTGACATAACAACAGATAAAATATTGTTGTGCACTATAAAAAAAACTTTCAAACCATTCCGTTACATAGTAATTTAGTTTACTTGAAGATGACTCTCTAGGTCAAAGCAAGATTAAGTCAATGAATTTGTCATTGGCTACCTCGCGACAATCAAAGTGATTAAGTCAGTCATATTGTCGATTGGTCTTGGCTTCGTATCTCATACGAAAAGACCAATGAAAATTCAATGCTCTTTAGTTTTTACTCATTTTCTATTACAAAATTACAACAATATACAAAATACATATGTGAATGTAAATTGGCCATTCTTAAAAAAATTTCTTTGTATTTCAGTCGTCTGTATATTGAAAATACCAAGGGGTGATGAATATGTACAAAATTGATGTTCTATGAGTTTATTTCCTTTCTTTGGTTTTATTGGCACCTTTAGCAACAATAGACCCACAGACGATGATTGTTAGGAGCGGAGCAATGGAAAGTGATATTAGGTTTATTTGATTTGATGTAGGTAGGGTGACACTAAGTGTAGTATTTAGATAATTGAATGGAATAGTACTACAATGGAGAACAGGATTCCCAGTAGATAACCCAACACATGTGGTAGCACTATTACTCGGTTGTGTAGTTGTGGTGAGAATAATAGAAATGTATGTAGGAATAATGAGTGTTGGTATGGGTGTCAACACTTGAGTCCCTATTTGATTAGAAGTCTGAGTGATGATTTCAACGCAACTAAGCTAAAATGTTATTGTGCAGTATAAAAAGAAACTTTCAAATGTTGATGTGCACTATAAAAAGAAACTTTCAAACCGTTCTTTTGAATAAAAGTTTCGTGACTCCAAGATGACTCTCTAGATCAAAACAAGTTTTAAGTCGATGAATTTGTCTGCCTCGGGACAATTAAAGTGATTAAGTCAGTCAAATTGTCGATTGGTCTTGGGTTCTTATTATTGGTGTAAGCCACACCCGGACTGACGATGGACTGGTCCAAGAGGGGCCAGTAGCTCAGTGGTAGCGCACTCCAGCAACAAACGGAAGGTCCTAGGTTCGAGTCCTAGCTTGTCCATGTCTCAACATGGTATCAGAGCCAGGCCAGGCTAGGAGCCCCAAGCACATGAGAGGTTTGGCTTAGGGGGGGTGTTGGTGTAAGCCACACCTGGACCGATGATGGACTGGTCCAAGAGGGGCTAGTAGCTCAGTAGTAGAGCACTCCAGCAGCAAATGGAAGGTCCTAGGTTCGATTCCTAGTTGGTCCATGTCTCAACACTTATCTCATACAAAAAGAGCAATGAAAATTCTACGCTCTTTACTTCTTTCCTTGGTTTTGTTGGCGCCATTAGCAGCAGCGGACCCACAGACGATGATTGTTGGGAGCGGAACAATGTGCGAGAAACTCAAGGGACCATCCGGGATTGGCGTCATGTTTGAAAAAAGTCCGGCAAAGAGTTCTCGATTCATTAGTTGCAAATGCTCCCAAGATGGTCTTCAATGTTTCCTCATATGGAGATGAATTGGAGGGGAACAAAATTTATGGTTTCGTTCAGTGCAGAGAATGCGTTTCATTTGCCATGCAGGTTCACCTCAATTAGTGTTTCCGCATCTGTTTTATTGGATGGACGCTTTCTCCGATACGCTAATTACAGTTTCTATTCAACGCTAAAAAATAGTGACACTCAAAAGTACTGGAACATCTAGAATGGTACAGAGCCAAGGATTCCTAATGCAACACTTGCAAAGTCCATATCTTACCTCGATAGTAAAGCCATGAGTTCGGGAACCGGTTTCAGTGCTAATTTAGAGGTTGTGGAATCTCCTGCTTTGACGATATATTCTCTGGCACAATGCTGCCGCGACTTAAAATTCCAAGATTGTAGACGGTGCCATGCAAGTCTTAATGATACCATCTTTTCTGCGCGGCCTGACGAAGTCTCTGGAGCTCGAGTGTTTACCTCGAATTGCTTCCTACGCTTTGAAATTTATAGTTTCTTTCATCTTGCAGCTCTTTCTTCCTCGCAGGTGATTCAGTCAGAGTCCAGAGTTCTTCAACATGTGTGCAATAGAGATCAACATGTGTCTCAAAGCAATGTGAAACTAGTTCTGGATTCATTGGTTAGAGACGTCACTAAAAAAGGGTATACTACTTTTTCACATAGAGATAGAATTTATGGCTTGACTCAATGCCGGGGAGACATGAGCGCCGCTGAATGTAGTGAGTGTGTTTTGCTTGCTGGACAAAACCTGCTAAAAACTTGTCTGGGATCTTTCGCAGTGAATAGGTTGAGTGGGTGTTCTGTAAGGTATGAGAATTACAGTTTTTATATAATGCCCATAGAAAGCACTACAAGTGAGTGTGAGAACATAAAAATTCTTGACGGATGGATTTTTTATTCAACCTTTTTTAGGATTCTCCCTAAACTTGTGGATAGAGCAATCGCTAACAAAGGTTTCAGCAAAAGTGTAGATAATGTGCCGAGCCTGTCTCAAACAATTTACTCCCATACAGAGTGTGGGAGAGATATTGATATGAAAGCGTGCAAACAGTGTTTGGAGGATGCATCCAATTTGTGCAGCCAAGGTGCTCTTGGGGGACAGGTCGTCTCTGACATCTGCGCTATTTGACTGTAAAATTTTTTCATGGGGAAGATTCTTCCAATTCTAGAGGTAAGATGGGTTTTTATAATTATCCTAACTCCTGCACTAGAATTTTTCTATGTCTAACCAACTGAAATGTTTTTCCCGTAGGTACGCTTCTAATAATCCTGCTCACCAGCATATCTGGAATAGCTAGCATGTTGGTTGTGTTTACAGTGGTTCTTTGTAAGTGGAGGATATCAAACTGGTTAAACAGGAATGTTGATCCACAACGGAAAAGTTAGTATCTTGGATAATATCTGTTTGTATTTAGTATTCAGATTAATACAATTTCCTTACGTTAATATGAAATAGCACATTATGGACAAAATATAATGTAACAATTATATGTTGTTAAACATATATATTATTTACAATTTAATACATTGCATGTAACTATAACAATTGTTGAATAATTTAGACAAATAAACAGTATATAAATGTAGCACACATAGACAAATAACTATAATAATTGTTGAATAATTTAGACAAATAAACAGTACATAAATTTAGGACATATAGACAAAAGATTTAACGTGGTTAGCCAAAGTTGCTACATCCATGGGAAAGTAGGGCATTAAGTTTATTATTGTTTGCTGCAGCATACATAATGATTTTTCCCCAAATATATATAATAGTCTTCAAGAGAAGACAAAGAGACAAAGCAAGGAATATGAAATGAACAATCGGACTTCACATCCAACAATCTCCCACTTGAAGTTTGATCCATGCTACCACTTCACCTCTGAACAACCTCCCACTTGAAGTCTACTTTCCATGGCCTATTGTCTCATTAAAAAAAACAAGGACCCTGCATCGACCAATATCCAAACATAATCACCAACGCCCATGGTAATAAATAGGCCTGCATAGTGGACAAGAATCAATCACCATAGCTGAAATAGCAACCACAGCTAGTTGCTAATCACATCCAACTAACCATACAACAATAATATACAAGAAGTTTTTGGAAACAACTGTATATTTATTTTTTCATTAATATTTCATATGATTCTTTGATATCTTCATAATGCTGATACAAAACTGAACACACACTTATCTTTAAAAACTTTTTATGATAATTCATGGACTATGAAAATAACATAATGGTGCAGAAGCACCAAGATATCCAGGACTTGGTTGATTTTCAAGTTGTTTTGTCTGGTTCAATAAGGTCCTTAAGACCATTAAATGTTGTAATAAGGCTTATAAGCCATGCATATAAATGGACTATGTCCAAATAGCTAAAATCTATTTTCATGTTGTAGTCCTAGGGAGGACAATCATGTTGTAATAGGCAGTTTGCAATAGTCATTTATGTAAGCCTTTGTAGAGGCATATAGGATAGTCATTTAAGTTTTCTTGTTAGTAAGCCTATAGAGGCATGTCAAGGGTTTGGAAGTATGATAGAACCTTGTCCAAGGTTAACAAAAGGTTAGAAAACATCTTCTAAACATAAAATGGTCAGTGCAGTCCTAAAGAGGACAGTTTCTAAAACTGTTATTAGTGGCTGCAGTTAAAAATCAAGAAAAAGCTCGTTCGTTTGGGCAGTTTCTTCGACCCCCAACCACTCCAATTGACTTCATGCAAATGTAGGAGGATATATTAGCCTGCCAAGGTGTATTGTGAAAGAGGCATTCGGAGGAATTGAAAGAAATAGCAAAAGACAACTGTTTTTCTGCTTTTTCCTGCCTTTTCTGTGTTTTCTTTGTTGTTATCAGTATGTACCCGTGCCTGTACGGAATAGTCATAGCATATGTTTGTAATGGAATGTTAGAGGATTGAAGTGCCTTTGGTTTGAATCTGTTTTGAGGCTTTGACAGTAAAATAGGTGTGAGAAAATCATTGTTTTGTGTTGACTATCTTAAAACCTAGATTAGGGTTCTTCTGAACAACCCGGTGGAGATCTCCCCATTCCATTGATCTTTTTCTATTCCTACTCAATGGAATGGGTTGTAAGATAGTTAGTCCATAGCCTTGTGAAGGTTTTGGGAGGTAGGAGGATGGTTTGGTCTGAGTTTTTCTATGCAAATGACTCTGCAAATCCATGTATCAGGAATGGAGTGAAGGACAATAGCAACTAGGAGGTAGTATTGACTGTGTTCAGTGGTCAATCAGCGAAATGTCATGCATTATGCCCAACACAAAGGGCTTCTGATCTTGCAATGATCCTATGATAGGAAGAAGGAAGAGATCTCTCTAAGATAATAGTCCCTTTTTACCTTTTACTATCTTTGACAGTCCTCCAAGGAGATAGCCACCACAAGGAAAGTAATAGATTTGTTTGTCATGTTATTGATTTGCCAAGAAAGGCATTACGTGTTTGGTAAGTTATTGAATTGATATGCTACAATGAAGTTGAGTTTGTGTTGGTAGAGCTCATTCCAAGGAGGACATGGTGACTATCTTTACACTGGTGCAATGGTGTGGTTACAATCTAAGAGACTACTGTCCTGTAGACCCTGCACAGTGGGTTGTATGGAACCTTAGAAGGAGTTAAGTGTCAGGTGAGATGTGTCCTAAAGTCCCCAACATCTGTATCATGAACTTGTAAGTTGTTGTGTTTAAGCCATTCATGGTGTGAAGTTTGACCTCTGTCATAGAAAACAGTGAACCTAGAGAGCCTTTGCATGTGAAGTTTTGAAACATGCTTCTGCTGTCCTAGATGCTCTACATCACATAATGTGGTAATAGGAAACAGATGAAGCAATGTCGTCTTGAATCTTTCAATTTTTGGGTTGTTTCTTGTTCCTTCTATAGATCGGTTGTGTTAAAATTGGAGAGCTTGAATATAGATTTTCTATATACAATTTTTGGATCCAAAGATCCTTTAAATAGAAAAGACGTATGAATAGACACATCTCTATATGACAGCTAGTCTTTATGTTAACAAACTCTTAAAGAATGTGATTAAATAGAATCTATATTTTAACAGGTTGCTTGTTAGTTATGCTTAGAACTTTTGTTTGGGTTGCTGACGTTCTGCTGTTGTATTGCAGTCTTTGTGCTGTCTATTCCATGTGCTCTCTTTGTTGCATGGCTTTTTTAAAAAAATTATCTTTACTCTTATCAAAAAAACATAGAACTAATTGAGCTTGATTAAAAAATATTTCCAGTGAGAAATCGAATAGTGTAATCTTATACTAATAGACGTATTTCAAACAATTGATTGATCAAATGATTACAGATAACAATTGTAATCTTTATAATTCATAGAACTACTGCTTGTAAATTTTTTTATGATAAACTGAAAATGTTTGGTTGAACAAATGATTTAATATTGGATTAATATCAGAATATTGAACTAGTGACCTATATTTATTTCTACTGGCTGAAATTATTTATTAGTAAAAATATCATCTATAGGTATATTGGATATTATATCATCTATAGGTATATATCTATACCTCTATCCACATATATTTATTGATTTACTGGTGTGGCACTACCTAGTGTTCATTGCATTTAAAGCTCAAAACCAATAAAGTCCTTATAACATAGGTGGCTATTCAACATTTACTTACACTTGTCTAAACAATAGTAGCATCATTACAATAAAGCATTTAGGATGAAAATTCCATTAACATACAATTTCATAACATCACTATAAAATGGCAACTATATCCGTTCAAAAGATTTAATAGCCATTTCTCTTTAAAAAATCAACTAAATATTTCAAATCATGAACGAAATGAGAATTCCTTTGATTTGATTTTGTTCCTGATTTGAAATATTCAGTTGATTATTGTGAAAGAGAATGAGTCCTAACATCTAGGCATGTTTATTATGAAGACGGAGATGTCTCAGATGCAGCCTATGGAGCTATGCTCGAATTCAGACTGAGTTACAAATTTGAAACTTTACAAAAGTGCACAGGAAATTTCAATCAAGAAAACAAACCTGGGCAGGGGGCTTTCAGTTCAGTTTACAAGGTAATATTTACTGATAGTGATAGCTCTATAATCAAGAATACAGTTTTGCTACCGCAGTGTCATGATATACATATATCTTAATACAGGAAGTTTTACCCAATGACAAGGAAATTACTGTAAAGAGGCTTTTATTCTTCAACAAAGAGCATGGTGTGAAAGAGTTTTTGAATGAAGTGAACATCATAAACCATGTTTGCCACAAGAATTTGGTCAAATTGTTGGGATGCAGCTTCAAGGATCAAGAAAGGCTTTGGTTTATGAATACCTCCCCAATAAAGGCCTCGACAACCATCTATTTGGTTTCTACTCTATCTCCAGCTAAATTCAAATTTTACTCTGAAGCTAATTACTATAATACCCTTCTGTATATTTTTATTGAATAATTTTTTTTCTTTAAGTAGATCCAATCTTCAAAAGGAACTCAACTGGAAGAAAAGGTTTGAAATAATACTAGGAACAACAACAGGGTTAGGATATCTTCACCATGAATCTGAAATTCGTATCATACACAGAGATATAAAAGCAAGCAATATCTTGTTAAATGAAAATTTCAAACCTAAGATTGCAGACTTTGGATTAGCTAGGCATTTCACTGAAGGTCAAACTCATCTAAGCACAGGAACTACAGGAACTCTGTAAGTATTTTGAACTTGCAAAAATCCCATGACTTATTTTCTCACAGGGTATCCTATTTTATTCTTTATCCTTTTCAAACCTTGTACTACTTTAATTTCCAGCCTATGAATTCAATTTTTAACAAATTTCCCCATTTTGTAGAGGCTACATGGCTCCTGAATATATCGTACTTGGTTAGTTGACTGAGAAAGCAGATATTTTCAGTTTTGGAGTGCTTGTTCTAAAAATTATGAGCGGCAGAAAGAATAACCACTCCAAATCTACACAAGCTATCAATCTCTTTCCCAAGAAGTATTGTTCTTATTCCCGTTTGCTTTTCAAATTGTAAAGGTCGATGGTAGTGTTGTAATGTTTTTTCTTTGGGTTTCAGATATGGAAGCATTTCATGTCCAATACTGTTTCCAAAGCATTAGATCCAGTTTTACTAGAAAGCTACGACGAAGAAAGTGAGAAACAATTGTATAGTGCAGTTCACGTTGGGCTTCTTTGCACGCAGGATTCTCCATCACTGCGTCCTTCAATGGCCCAGGTTGTACAAATGCTCATCACCCACAACCCTAACCTTCCAGCGCCCACTCAACCTCCGTTTATGGATATAAATGATGGGTCACATGAAACTGCTGCCTTCAACCGTCTTTCGTTCAATAATTTTAGCTATAGCAGTTTTGAACCAAGATAACAGGCCAACAGTAAACATTTCATGTGTTGAAAATCGGGTCGCCCTTACATAAATAAACTGTTTGAATAAATGACCAGTACTCTCTAGTCAATATCCATACAACACACACAGCTATTATAATTTTGTGTCTTGAAGATCAGGTCATCCTTACATAAATAAACTGTGTTTGAATAAATGACCTGTATTCTCTAGTCAATATCCATACAACACACGGCTGTTATAATTTCGTGTATTGAAGATTGGGTCGCCCTTACATAAATAAACTGTGTTTGTATAAATGACTTGTACTCTCTAGTCAATATCCATACAACACACGGCTGTTATAATTTTGTGTGTTGAAGATCCGGTCACCCTTACATAAATAAACTGTGTTTGAATAAATGACCTGTACTCTCTAGTCAATATCTATACAACACACGACTATTATAATTTCGTGTGTTGAAGATCGGGTCGCCCTTACATAAATAAATCGTGTTTGAATAAATGACATGTACACTCTAGTCAATATCCATACAACACACGGCTGTTATAATACCCCCCTGCTTAAAGCCCTTGATATGCACATCATTCTAATTTGTAATTGTAATTGTAACTGTGATAATTAAATGGGATGAAATGAGTTATTTAGTTTTAAGAATAATAATGTGGAGATAATGTTGATGACGTATAGAATTGATTTGTTGTTCAAAAAATATGCTATTGGTTTGATAAATGTCTTAAAATCTCAAAGGGCACACAAAAATCTTGAGGGTTGATTGAGTGTCATGAGTTTGATCTTGACAATTGTAAATTCAATCCTTGATGCACACATCTAAAATGGTAAAGCATAGAGTTATAAAACTTATTCTCTAATGGTAGAGTGTGTCCCACTTTTTGGTTTAAATGGAATAGTCAATTCAACATTTTCAACCAAATTTTTACTTTGTCATTTATAGCAAACAAATGTTTAAGAATTTGAAGATATGTAAACTAATGGTTTTGAGATTTGACGTATTATATATATATTTCTTAGCCTCCTTGAGTTCCAACTAACGGTAGAACTCTAAAATCTTTCTTTGTCATGGGGCTTCTCCTCTTATCCCTTTAGTTGTTAACCCTAGGAAGTTTCATATTTTGACAGCTAAATAAACAATATGGGAATTCATATAAAATTTCTTACTTGTGACCACTGTAGTCAACTGCGCATGAAGCTATTCAAATACAATTTGACTCCAATCTAAGAAATTCTCTCCTTTCAGAATAACATTGATGAGATGGAACATCCATGTACTATAGGGCTTATCGTCGTCCTTACCCAAAGCTCTATTCAGCAGGGTGACTATGTCACCAACTTCTTGATTCACATTCTTCCAAAAGTTTCAACCCTCAGTAGCGTCACTATAATTTGCACAACCTTCCAAAAGTTTCAGTTTTCATCTCCACCCTCCAATCTTTTCAATGCATCATTTTGACATTTGACTCTCTTTGAATCAAGGGAACCCTTTTAACCACCTCTCATTGCTCAACACTTGGATGCTTCTCATGCCTCCAATCCACTCAAGCAATGAAAGCCCTTGATCTTTCAAAACAATCTTGGTGCTCAATTCTCCATCCCCAAATTCTATTAAGAGAGGCTTTTGGAGCTCATTTGATCACAACTCTTGAATGCAAGGTTATACTATCACTTTGAGCACTCAACATTTCAACTCTCGAACTCAACCCTTGGACGTATCCATCAACTTGCTTGGTGAATCAAGGAGACTTTGTTGAGGCTTGAGGTATAATTCTTTTATTTTGTTTTGGTTTCCTTTGTCTAATCTTGACGTGTTTATGCTAGTGATTTGAGTAGATTAGAATGTTTGGTTTGTTCACTTTGAAATTCATTCTCATAGGTACACAATTAGTTTACTAATTTGATTGACAAGTTAACTAATTTGACTAAATACTGACATGTGATGACATGAAGTATAGGAGAGGATAATTAGCATATTATTTATTTATTTTAATCATTATGTGTGCATAGATTAATTAGGAATTAATTAATTCATATATTATGGGGTGATGTTATGTTAGGGTATTTAAATGGGATTAATTAACTATCATGATGTAATTAATTAATCGGCATGTGGAACCACTCAATTGTCAAAATGGTTTTGGGGTTTTGTATTATTAGAGTGATGAATATTAAGTTGGTGGAATAAAGGTGTTTACAAGAAGAAATAATGATATATAGGAATTGGGTATGAAGTAGAACCTTACACAAATGTACCACTTGTCAATATGTTAATATATTAAAGACATTCCCCAAGACTAGAAATCAGCTTTATTATGGTTCTTGGGTTGTGAATTTATGAATGAAAAAATC
Source organism: Cunninghamia lanceolata (assembly GCA_027924645.1). Lineage (NCBI taxonomy): Eukaryota > Viridiplantae > Streptophyta > Pinopsida > Cupressales > Cupressaceae > Cunninghamia > Cunninghamia lanceolata. The sequence goes on along the minus strand of BSBN01000165.1, from coordinate 705,018 downwards.
ACTAACATTCTTAGTAATTATATAAGACAATTTTTTTTATTATTATATATTGTATTAAACAAATGTCTACAAGGTCTACAACTGGATAATTTGGCTAATAGACCATTCTATATGTGGACACATCTTATAACCGCCAAAAATTTGGTACTCCCATTATTTGGTCATCCAAAAATAAAAATAAAAATAAATTGGTCCTCTAAAAAAAAATTGGTTGTCAGAAAATAAATTTAAAAAAAGCCGTTAATGCAATGTGGCATCATTTTTATATGAAGCATCATTCACTAGGGCATTTCCTATGATGTATAAATCCCCATTAATTGCACATCAGTATATGAATGGGATGAAGATGATGAGCTTAATGCAGAGTGTGGATCCAACTGCAACAATTTGAGCAATAATGGATTGGGAGGGCAATCAACCTGTGGTATTGGTATGGTGATGGATGTGGGTTTGCACTCAATGCGAATGATTCAACAATTGGAGAAGGGCCCTCGAATCTGGCAGGATTCTTGGTATGGATTTGGTTTGGGTTCAGAGCATGCTTGAGAACTTGTGCAGTGCATCCATGTGGTGTCTGAATGTCTACACCTTCTGTGATACAAATGCAAACAGACAATAGTTGAGTCTCTCTTTTTTCCTTTTCTTTCTTTCATCATTCATCTCTAAATGAATTTTTAAAATAAGTAGGGTTAGAAACATGTAAGCTCATTTATGTTTATATCTTAAAAGTAGAGACCATTAAAAATAAAGGTAGATTTTTTATCTGCTTTGCAACCATTCATTTATATTCTCTGTTTTATACGATCGTATCCCAAGATCAGCAGAAACTGGAATATCCAAAGCATTGTGAGGATTTCATGTGCTTGTCAACAAAAGCAACATTTGAAACAAATCAGATTTCTTTATCTAAGATTTTTAGAATCCTTATCTGCTATACCTAATTATTCCATCCCTTTATATAATTATTAGTGCTTGGGAATCACTTATAATTAACACAAACTGTAACTATAAATATAATGATATACAAGATGGGAATTCATACCTGTCTCTCACAATTTAATTGCAAACATGGAAGAATAGATGATAAAGTGTGTTAAAGTGAGAGTGTTGAAGGGCAAGAATTTAGTTGTTTTTTTCCATGATGCTAATACGTTTTTCATCTTTAGTGTTTCACCACTGTAAAAATCAAACAAATCAAGTAGTAGTTTAGTATATATACCATGAAAATCTGTTGCAATCTCTTTTATGTTTACAGGACTTGGAATTGGACTCTCGTGTGGAAAAAGCCCATTTAAAATAGAAATGGGGCTTGAAAATTCACATTTCTCACCAATTCCACCCAAAACCTCTTCACATTCATTGTTTACAATAGAGCCTTCTAGAAAGATGCTTTCAGTTCCATTTTTAGTGTTGATAAGAACTTCATTGGCTGGTGCATTTTTGCTCTCCCCTGTGACATCTATTTTCATGTCTTCGTAATTTTCCAATGCCAAGATGGTTTCATCATTCAGAGGTTTCACTTTTGACATCAAATTCTGGTGATGGGGACTATTCTTTGAAGAACCAAGGGTACATTTACCACTTGAAGAATGACCTGCTTCTATTCTATCATGAACCTCTCTATTATGTCTTGTGACAGAGTAGGGCTTTTAAGACTGCTTTTTCTTGTCAGAGTTCCTCAGACATATAGATTGTTTCCTTGCAGGCACCTTATCTCCTTCCTTTCTAATTTGTTTTCTAAACCTAGGTGGACTCGGCATCCCCATTCTAGGACTAGACTTTCCTGGCCAACTAGAAACCCTCATAACATTTGACAAAACTTTTTCCCTCTTTGCAATAGAGTTTCCCCTGGATGAAATTGAACCAGTAGACACCTCTCTAGAATTCAGCTCTTGGTAGGCATTCCTGGTACATTTTTCCTTTGATTTTCTCTATCTTTTTTGTGGAATTTCCCTACTATTTCTAAACTCTATGTAAGTTTTCAGTTGTTGCTTTGTGTTTTCTGAATTTGGTTCCAAAACAATTGTTTTAGCTAGCAATGGATTGACATAATTCTTTGTAGGTTTGGAATGCAAAGGAATTACTTGATTCTGATTTGTAAGACAAGATGACGAGATCCTAGGACTCATCCTAGGACTCATTCTAGGACTCCCCAGTTCTGATAAACTACATCCCTAGGAAGAGGCCTTGCGAGTATATTGGGAATAAGCATCTATGGCCAACAAGGAATTAGGATCATGAAGTAGCCTGAGAAAGAATTTCTCATTCTTTTTAAGGCATTTTAAGGCATCTTTAAATTCACTTGATTAAATCTACCTTTTACTAGCATAATTCTTTTGAGTTTGTTGGTGTGTATTTTAACAAAAAAGTACTTGCACTACCTGACGTATGTTGAATATTCTTGTGCTAATTTCCATGGTGTGAATGATCTCTATAGTGAAACATTTGAGTGGCTTCAAAATCCCTCTTGAATTCTTGCAGCTGCTTCTCCTGAGGATGAGGATCTTCCCTGAACGAATGTGATCTCAATTGCAATTTTGGGCTCCCAATCTCTACACTGGGACACAGAGGCTCCAAAGCTTCACCCACAGTGTTAACAGAAGGGCATTTGGAAAGAGAAAATGATTGCATACTTGGCCTTGACTTGCCTGGATTGTTTCTTGATTGCTCATCATCATCCATTGCCATACTGTCCAATCCCACGAGCCGAGCTACCACATTCACATTAGGCATTGACAGTCTCTTCTTCTCTTCATTATTAACACTGAAATCATTTTCCCTCTTTGCATTGTTGGTTGGTACTTCTGATTCTTTACAAACATATTGCAAGGAAAGAAATTTTTGAGACTAAATTGGCATTGCAGGAATTTAGTTGTTAAAGATAGTTTTTCTAGAAGATGTGACCCATATGTGGTACTCAGACTTGGTAAAAATGTTTGCAATCTTCCACTCAACCTTCATTGTCTCTTAATATGCATGTGAAAAAGAAGTCAAACTATGTATGGTCATGCACAAGTACATGCGCTCGGTATAGGCAAAGATGCAACAAAATGAGGGGTAACTTACATTGGAACAGATCTTGAGGTATAGATTATATGCTCTACTATCCTAAATTTTAGCTACCAATCAAAGTACTAGCTTCATGATTTTGTATTGTTTTTCACTGAGATACTTACGTGTTTATGATTATAAAGAATTCTTTTGAAGCTTCTATAAAGAATGCCCAGAACCAGAGCCCACTAAGCCACAAAGTCCTTACCTAGAATCAAAAGAACTAACTGAGGATTTGAATCATATTAAAGCACTCACAGCTTCTAGAGATGATGTAGAGAATGATCCTGAGGGACCACAGATTTTAAATCTAATGCTAGAGGGGGATTTACTAAATCTAGATTAGGGTACATTATCTTCCAAAGAACATGAGAATAATTTGCTTTAGGTCTTTTCTCTGGTTATTCAGAATCAAGTACAAAAACCAAATGGGAAGGATTTTCTACTATGGATAAGGATTCTAAATCTAGAGGGAGGGCTTCTACATGGGGAAAAAATGGGGTGAAATTGGAAAGGTTGGTTGGGAGCTTGCTCTTGTGGAGTTAGCTAGTAATCTATCAAAACAACAAGGCTCAATGCCTAGTGGTTTTAATATCTTGGTCTTAGAAGGTTTGTATGACCAAGCTGTAGCCCGTCAACAATATATGTCACAACTTTCTACACCTGGAAGTGCAAGCAGTGTTGTGGTGCTTAACCAACACACATCTTCAGTCTTGGTATTGCTTGCTTCAGTTGCACATAGCGGAGAGGATATGTTTCCTACATCATTAAATGTTGCTTCTCCTTCATATGTTCAGATGTCAGATATGGCTAAAAAACAACTTCTAGTCCAAGAGTAGAAACTGTGGCTACAGTATCAAAGGGATGGCATTCAGGAGAAACATGGGATCATGAAGTTGTATAGTAATCCATATGGAATGGCTACACAAAACTAATATGGCATAACTCCTTATGGCATGCCCCACTATGGTATGGGAGGATATATCCAAAGGTATCCGACTACTTATTGATCATTTTCTTTAAGAGCAATTCATTTTGTAGTATTTCTTAATTGTTGATAGAGAGTGCACAAATCAATTAGATGGATATTTTGGGAAAGCCAAGGGGTATTGCATACCATAGTTCATTCTTTCATGAGGGAAAGTGGATGGGTGCAAAAATAGAGGGTGGAACTTAGTAATATTGTGGTATGATAAATAAAAATTAGAATCCTTATATGTGACATTTGCCCCCCTTCTGTGGATCAGTTATTTGACATTGTTTACATATTTGTTGTACCATGCCTGTATTAACCTTTGGGGATAATCAAAATGAAGAAAAAAGGTTATTAAAATGACCCAGTTCATCATGTGGATTGGATTTTCTAATTGTTGAGCCCTCATGGATTATACTATTTTTTTAAGGGAGTACATGGAATTGGTTCATAGTGTGTTAGGAATGTTCACATCTCTCTTTACACTCTTTTAGTGAAGGATTTTGTAACTTATTATTTGTAGCATGCTTCTCCTAGATGCATTGTTGAGTGAAATGTTTTTTCTTTTATTGTCATATAAAGCATTATTTTCTATTAAATGGAATATGTAGTCATTCACACATGTTCATCCCATAAAATGAATAGTTTGAACCACAGCTGTAGAATGTTAAACCTTATTCAAAAAATTTTGGCACCCCAGGAAAATGTTTTAAATTACTTATTTGTTTCTACCCTCCAAGTAGCATTAAGGAGATAAGAATAGAAGCATTTCAATCTAAATCAAGAGAAACAAAATAATCCTCTTTACCTTCATGTTGGCATCCTAGGTGAATAACTGCTGAAATGAGTATAATATGTAGTTGTACATTCACTGCTATCTTTTTGTTGCCGATAAAGTATGGTATTGTATTTTACTATATGAGATGCCCAAGGTAGTACCAAAGCTTGCACATTTAGATGTATGCTTAAGCACATAAAATAATAAAATTAGAGTGGAACATACACATACTTTTGAGTTTCTACATTTGGCATGAAGTTATTATAGTACATTTCTGAAATAATTTTGACTGGATTTTATTGTTAACATTTGAATGGTTTACATGACTATTATTTTTTGACAAGTGGCTTACTTTCTTATGTTAGAAGAGAAAAGTCATCACACCTGGTTAATGTTAGAATGCTTCACTCTACTCATTAACATAAAATTACAAGCAAAAATCATAACAGAGTTGTTCTTTTATAGGCATAAAAATTTAATTAAGTTTATTCAAAATTCCTATTTAATGATATTTTATTCCCAAGAGTGCCTTCTTTATCATCCTTCATATGCTCTCTAATCTTAGGATATTTGCCTTTGGAGGTCCTCTAGCATTGGTGTGGCTTTCTAAAACTAAATCTCGTTACTTATTTCTTGATTGTTGTCAAGTTTAAACACACACTTCACACACACACAAATCTAAACATAACTCAACATGCTAATTTTCAATTCACACTAAGTGAATGCAAAAGTTCAAACTTACCTAAAAACACAAATAGTAAATAGATCAAATAAGTGAATGACAAAGGTAGTTCACTTAGGTTTCACAAACAAAAAATGAATCCACAATTATCTCAAACAAATTAAGGCGATGCCAAAGTTCAAACATATGCTTCACATAAGCAAATTGTATGTGAGTACACAAACAATTAATGGTTCAAGTTCAAGTTAATGTCAAAGTTAGTTCACTATCACACACAAAGTGAATGTGAAAGTTAGTTCATACAACTTTTTACACACATAAAGTGAATGCTAAAGTTCAATCACATAAACATGTGCACACACAATGAATACTAAAGATAACTTTCAAACCTACCCACCCACACACAATAAAAGCCAATGTTCATTCACACACACATACACTTGACATAAAGTTAACATCAGTGTTTTTGTACACACATAGAGTGAGTGCCAAAGCTCATTCACACACACATGCATGCACACACAAAGTGAATGCCAAATTTCATCCAAATACATAGGCACACACTTCACACAAATTGAATGACAAAATTAACTTTCAAACACACACACACACACACACATCACATGAAGTGAATGCCAAAGTTAACTTTCAAACATGAACACAATGAATGTTGAAGTTTATTCACACACATACAATGTTTGCCAAATTCATTCACACACACAAAGACTCACAATGAAAATGATTGAAGTTTGTTTTTAGACACATTCCACACAAATGGGAAATCAAAGTTTATTCATGCATCACACGAAATGATAACCAAAGTTCATTTGTGCACACACCAAAAAAAAGAATGTTAGATCTTTCAAGAACATTCCACATCAATTGAATATCAAAGTTCATTCATACTCTACACAAAATTATAGCCAAGATTCATTTGTACACACACAAAAAAATAATGTTAAATCTTTCAATTGCATTCTACACAAAGTGAACATCAAAATTTGTTCATAAACTCCACAAAATATAATAGTTGAAGTTCATTCACTCCACAAAATGCGATAGCTTAAGTTTATTCATAAACTAAATGTCAAAGTTCTCTCTCTCTCTCTCTCTCTCTCTCTCTCTCTCTCTCTCTCTCTCTCACACACACACACACACACACACACAATAAATGCCAAAGTTGGTTCAAATACATACCACACAAAATGAATATCAAAATTAATTTTTAAACACACACCACAAAGTGAATGCCTATATTAACTTTCCCACATACACATAATTTATATAAAGAAAAAGTGAATATGCTAATGTTCAAACATAATTCATTCACAAATTTAGTACAAGCATGTATGAACACTTAAATTCAAACATTCGAAACCACAAACACATTCATAAAGTGAGTGCCAAAATTAATTTTCACACACAATTCACACAAAAAATAATGTCAAAGTTAAAACACATACTTCACTCATAGAAAGTAAATATGTGCCAAATTTTAAACCTGCTTCATGCACAAAGTTAGTTCAATCACACACTTTATGCCAAAGTAAAAAGAAAATAACTTAAAAATACTCAAAGGCCTTCTCTTTCACTTTGATGTTAATGGATATTTTATGAGTATTTTACATTAATTATGTATGCTTACTTTCATCTTCATGATTTTTAGCACTCTTGACATGATATACTTTTATTTTTTTGTTAATTTTTTTTTGCAATGAAGTGTGGGATTGGACTTGCTTCTTTTTATTTTCTTTAAAGCCCCAAGTTTGTGGGCAAAATTATATGTGATAAATGTTAATTATGTTGCATTTTGTTGGGTATGTCTTATCAGTACATTAGAAAAACAAACCATGTCAAATTCAACAACAATTATGAATTAAAGGGTACTCACATTTGATAATCCTTGGAACTGTAGACTCTATTATTTAATTTGACATGGATTTTCTATGATCCTACATTATTTAGGTAATGTGGTTCACTTAATGTCTTGATTGCTTATAATGTATCTAGGGGATGACTTTGGGGCACAAGTAGATATACCACTTCTTCTTGGACAAATGAGAGGTCATATTCTCTGATGGTTTGTTCATGATTTAGTTCTTTGATAGTTTTCTCATGATTTAGTTCATGTTCTTAGTCATTTAATACCCTATTCCATTAATTTTATTTGTAAAAAAATAATTGAATTCTCTATTAAAATTAAAATTAGGATTAATAAATTTTTATAATGAAACAAATAGTTATAGTATTTATAGCCTTAAGTATCCACCAAATACTACATATAATGACATTCAAATAAAAATATAAGTGTATATTATTTAGTCATAGGCCTATAAATATTTGTGCCTATTGGCCATTTGATAGCACATTTGGTGCTTTTACTACTTTTATAGTAAGTACATCATACAATAACAAATGACCTGGACAAAAGGGAAAAAATTGTGAATGCCTACATTGCACGCAGGCAAACACAATAAAAAAAACCCCTTCACTTTATTTAAATAAATAATAATATATCTATAACTATATAAAACAACAACCTAGGTACGAGCTTCATTCAGGAAGTTGTGTGATCTTCCACACAAACGCATTGTCCCCAATGTCCAAGGAAAGGAATTTAACTGGTTTGTTTGCACCCATATACTTTATCGCCTTGCCGTTGTTTGGAGTGACACCTAGAAGTCTAAAGTTAGCACCGACAGACTCTTTAGTCCACAGATATCCATTTCCTTGACTTGTTATCACCTGTAACAAAAATAGTAGCTGATATCATAGTATTAAAACATATAATAATAATTAACAACATCATATTTTCACAGTTCATAGTGTTGTAAATAAGTGCTTTAGGATTAAATTGTGTTCAAGTTTATGTTGATCAACGTTTAGGATCATACTCCATAATCCACCATCAAGAGCTAAGAGAAGAAGAGAAATATCTCTTCTTCTCTTAGCTCCTGACGATGGATCATGGAGTATGATCCGAAACCTTAAACAGTATAAACTTGAACACAGTTTAATTCTGAAGCACTTATTATTAATAATAATAATAATCATCATCGTCATCATCATCTGAAGCACTTGTTATTAATTCTGAAAGCTGAAGTTAGACAATTTTGATATACGTATGTGCCTTGTTTGATCCTCCCAAACCAACTTCGTAACATTGCTGTTAAGCCAAATTATGTTTCTCCAAATTAAACAATATGAATAGGGTAGTTGTGTATCTTTTAGAAAATAGAAACTCCATTCAAAAACTAACCTGATTTATTGCATTAGTTATATTTTGTGCATAAACGGTTTGATCGTTCTTTGAGGTATCTACATCCATGATCTGTGACTCCACTGCACTTGTGATCATAACTTTGGTCACCATCAGCTTTTGTTGGATTTCTGCATCACCATCACCATGAAAAGAAATTAAAGAATTTTCAACTCATTTCAACATTACAAACAAATTATAGAGAAACCCTAGGCTCTACAAACCTGTATTATTGCCAAATATCCTTTCTTCCAAGGCACAAATGGTGTTGGCTGGATGCAAGGAGTTGGAACTTTATAGAGAAGGAGAGCATGATGACGCCAATGGCCATGCGTCATAGATGATTCAACTCAACAACCACTAAAGCTACATTATTTAATTTTCATGTACCGTTGGATTGAAACACACTAATGATCGCACATGCATAGCGATTCAACTCAATAAAGATGAGGAAAATTCATGCCTAGGAAATTGATTGTTTTCGGTGGGAAACAATATTTATGTAGTGCATCACTCCACACAACACTATGGGTATTAACTAGCACTTGCACCCATAGGAGGTTCAAGGAATACGCCCGATAGGAACATATAATGCTCACATATAAAAGCTTATCGGTTAATTATTACAAAGTTATTTTTGGTGTACATTATAAAATAGCTTTACTCAAAGAGCATATCCACCTCAAGTAATCAAGGTATTGTTGTTCTCATTTACAAAATGTCCTCGTCCCCCTTTTTTTCGATTTTGTTGACTCACATTTCATTTTCCTTGTTAGTCCCTGCCTTATTAGTCCCTGCCTTAGCAGAGGATTATTGTTTTTGCCTAACAAAAAGTTCATTAGTTTGCTGGGGGCTTCGTGCAATTTGGGAAATACTGTGCGCTAAGCTAAAGTTTGGTTTTTTTAATTTTTTTGCCCTGACTGATGCCATTTTACCATTGGGGATTTGTTATACCCCTGGTATTTTAATCTTCCCTGTTTGATGGTTCAAATATTTTATTGTGTTGTGGCTAATTGTTGGCGTTTTCTTGTTCTACATGGCAATGGAGGGTTCATGCAACAGCATGTGGCCTGGAGAAGAACAGGTGTAGTGTTAGGTGGGAAATACACGCCTTATGGTTTTACCTTTAATTTTGGAGAGCATAAAGCATTTCACATTACATTAATCAATCATCCATGGTAGATCCCTCCGAGGAGGGAACTGAGATCTTGCCCAATGATGTTGAGGTTGAGAATAGTGACCAGATAGGCGTGGAGAACGCATAGAGGCTCAGCTTCAATAGGATTCCAAGGCCCGAAAGGGATGATAGGCCTCAGAGAGGGGGAAATGGATATCCATCCCTAGAAAAAGCATGGCGCATGGATAGCCCTTTCCATGACAATGCATCTATACATCGCTGGCAGTACCTGTCTTTTCAATGTACACTCCCTTCGCCGTGCATGTTGAAAATCATGCATTAAGTTTTGCTGCGCTGCTTCCCAAGCAGAACCGTGTTTCTGATGCAGCCTGTTGTCCTCGGTTCTTTCGCTGTTTCCTTTTCCACGTTCAAATTGTCGTCGCCGGGGAAATTTCTAAACTCATCGATTGAATCCAAAACCCAATGAATCTGCAACACACGATCACCCACCTTGAGGTGTCTCTTAGCTTCCAAGTAGGCTACTTCATACCACACTCCACTGGTGGAGGTGTTTCGGAAGCGAAAAAGTACCATGCGCGAGGGCTCCAAATCGTATTCACTCAGCGTCAAGTTTTTCCCAATTCCACTGACTACACCCTATCCACTCGAATGGATACAAAAGTGCTGGAAAGCCATCCTAAAATTGGGAACATAGTTGATGTTAATATCTTTCTAACAATGAATATGATTTCATAGTTATTAGATGATGCTCTAATAACTCTACATTAGCATATATCTTGGAATATTAAGATATAGTTAGAGTTGACTTAAGTAGAGTTTAGAACATTAAAACTCATATTATTTGAACTTTTGAAAGATTTGATTCAAGGATATTATCTAAGATGGGGTTTGTTGGAAAATGGCATGCAATAAATGAGTTTCAATGAACAGCAACTTCCAATGAACAGCAACTTCCAATCAACTTCTAGTAATGAAGAGTTTAATACATCTAATTAATCATATAGCTCATCTTAATTAAAGTTCTAAAACTATATCAAATATTAATATCTTGAGTAGGCACCAATATCCATTGACAAACTTATATATATATATGGCATCAACTATATATATTATCTTTTAATATTAATTTATATATATGAGGACTATATAAATATAAGTAGAGTTATAATAATCTAGTTATATATCAATTTATATAAGTCTATAAAGATGCCTCTTATACCTAAAATATATGTCATATAGTTAATCTAATATATTGACCCAATGAACATCTTAATACATTAAACTCAAATTATTCCAATATATTAATAGGATACATTGAGTATCTAACTTTAAACAATATATTAGAAAAATTATAGATGTGTTTATATAACCTAATATTAATTAATGAAATTAGCCACTCTTTAGTCTATAATTTATATCCTATAGACTATCTAATAGAGTTATAACTATAATAGTCAACTATCTTTATTTATATAGCTTATAACTCTTAGATCTACACATAACATAGACTATAGTTATATAACTCTTGTTAGATAACTATTAATCTAACTCTTTTTTATAAACTCATAGTCTATAATTATATATAATTGATTGGTTAATCCTTAGTGGTTTGACCATGTAGATATATATTTATGAAATAAATAATGAGTATAGTTATAGGTATATAGTTATAGATTTATTTGTTAATTACATACTATATGTACTATTATAATCATATATATATATAATAAGGCAAATTAACTATATTAACATGTATATATCTAATTAACTAGTATACCTATTATAATTAATAGTATATAAATATATTATAATTATTATATCAATGTATAAATCAATTAGTTATATTGTTATATATAGGTAAATATACTATATGGGTAAGTGCAAGAAGATGGGGGGACAAAAAGGGGTCTTAAGTGGCCACTTTTTTTCTGAAATTAGGAAATACTGGCCTTGGATGAGAAATTGAGCATAGTTACACTCAACATTTGGAGATGCAACCAAAACAATGTTCGTAGTGCTCCGAGTCTACTTTCTAAACTACTATTTATTTTAAAAATGGCATAGATTAAGGGGTTCAAAAGAGGGAGCCATAGAAATTGGTGTTGTTTCTGTCAAAAAAACATAACATAGCATGTTTTGTGGCTCCCTCAAAAGGTCAACTTTTTTTCTGTATTTTTAAAATTGCTTTAGTGAGAAATTGGCTAATAGCATGTAGTTTATGCCCAATTTTTCTAATAATGTTTTGATAAATATTTGATTTTTCACTAATTTTTAAAGTGGACACATCCTAACAAACAAAATTTTGGCCGTGCTACCCCTATAAATTTTGAAAACTAATTGAAAATCATTTTTTTCTTTTTTTAATATTTGTAGAATGGAGTCTAGTTTCTAAATATGTAATTTTTTTGAAATTTCAATGAATAGTTAATTTACAATGAAAAAAAGACCAAACAGTGGTTTTTGCCCAAAAATGGACACACAAACAAAAGAAATTAAAGATGAAAGGCTTAACATTGTTAAAATGTGAAAAAAATCACATCGTCAAATAGCAAAGATAAAGCCTAACATTACCTAGGTGTTCGATTTGTTTGACCTTGAAACACATGCAAATCTGAGGGTTAGCACGAATGAAATTATGTGAAATCTTGAAGAATATGGAAAAACACGTCTGTTACTGTTCAAAAGGCACTCCAAGCCTTTGGGTTGGAAATCTAAAGCAAATCCCAAGCCCAAGGCTTGGGATTCCCAAAGCAAGACATAATGCAAGCGCATTATAACGCGCTCACATTATGTTTTTCTTTGCATTTTCCTTTTTTGCAAGTATTGTTTGTCATGTTCGACATAACATGAGCGCGTTATAACGCGCTTGCGTTATGATCCCCTTAAATTTTTTTATGTTGAAGGCTATTAATCATGTATCTATATTTGTATGCCTATATGTATGTATGTATGTATCTATGTATGCCTATATGTATGTATGTATGTATCTATGTATGCCTACATGTATGTATAGTGTCGAGGGTAGAGAAGGGTAGAGATGGGAGTGAGCCAGATAGGGGAGGAGAGGGGTGGAGAAGGATTGAGTGATTAAGGTTTAAGGTTGAGGGTTGAGCATTTAGGGATAGGATTTAGAGTTTAGGGATAAGGGATTAGAGTTTAGGACGTTGAGGGATTAGGGTTTGGGTTGAGGCTTTAGGGATAGTGTTTAGGGTTAAGGGTCGAGGAATTAGGTTTAAGGTAGAGTGTTGAGGGTAGAGGGATTAGGGATAGGGTTTAGGGTTGAAAGTTTAGGATTGAGGGATTAGGGTTTAAGGTATAGTTTAGTAGTTCTCATGGATAGAGCCAGTAAACAATGGGAGATTATTTGCATGTTTCATAACAATATACCTTCCCTAAGTGCGGGGTAGATAGCAAGAAACATAGATGTACCCCAATGTAAATATTTTCTCATAATGATCATCCTTCTAATTTCAACTATTAATTACTCACTATGGATGTACCATACGCAAAGCTTCTCTCATAGGGTTTAAGGTATAGTGTCAAGGGTTGAGGGTTTATTGATAGTGTTTAGGGTTGAGGGTTGAGGGATTAGGTTTTAGGGTTGATGGATTAGGGTTTAAGGTATAGTGTTGAGGGTTGAGGGTTTAGGGATAGGGTTTAGGGTTGATGGATTAGCATTTAATGTCGAGGTTAGGATTAGAGTGTCGAGGGTAGAGGGATTAGGGATAGAGTTTAGGGTTGAAGGTTTAAGGATTGAGGGTTGAAGCTTTAGGGATGAGGGTTTAAGGCTTAAGATATAGTGTCAAGTGTTGAGGGTGTAGGGATAGGGTTTAAGTTTTAAGGGTTAAGGGTTGAGGGATAGGGATTAGGGTTTAAGGTATAGTGTTGAGGGTTAATGGTTTAGGGATAGGGTTTAGGTTTGATGGATTAGGGTTTAGGGTTGATGAATTAGGGTTTAATGTTGACAATTGAGGGTTGAGGGTTGAGGGTTGAAATTGAGGGATATGGTTAATGGTCAAGGGATTAGGGTTAAATAAGAGTGTCGAGGGTAGAGGGATTAGGGATAGGGTTTAGGGTTGAAGGTTTAATGATTTAGGGTTGAGGCTATAGGGATGAGGGTTAAGGAATTAGGGTTTAAGATATAGTGTCGAGTGTCAAGCATGTAGGGATAGGTTTTAGGGTTCAAGTTTTAAGGCTTAAGGGTTGAGGGATCAGAGTTAAGGGTTGAGGGATTAGGGTTTGATGTTGAGGGTTGAGTACATTGAGGTTCGAGGGCTAAGGGTTTTGGGATAGGGTTAAGGGTTGAGAGATTAGGGTTAAGGGATAGGGTTGGAGGGTTTAGGGATACAGGATTAGGGTTTAAGGTATAGTATCGAGCCCGTTGAGGGTCTAAGAATAGGGATAGCATTTAGGGTTTAGAGATGAGGGATTAGAGTTGAGGGATGACATATTAGGGTTGAGGGATTAGGGTTTAAGGATAAGGTTTAGGGTTGAGGGTTGAGGGATTAGGGTTTAAGGTATAGTGTTAAGGGTTTAGGGATAGGGTTTAGGGTTGAGGGATTAGAGTGAAGGGTTGAGGGATTAGGATTTGACATTAAGGGTTGAGGCTTTAGGGTTCAGGGTTTAGGGATAGGGTTGAGGGTCGAGGGATCAGAGTTAAGGGTTAAGGGATTAGGGTTTGACGTTGAGGGTTGAGGGTTGAGGATTAAAGTTTGAGGGTCAAGGGTTTAGGGATAGGGTTGAGGGTCGAGGGATTAGGGTTAAAGTAGAGTGTGGAAGGTATAAGGATTAGGGATAGGGTTGGAGGGTTAAGGGATAAGGGATTAGGATTTAAGGTATAGTACCGAGTTTGTTGAGAGTTTAGGAATAGGGATAGCATTTAGGGTTTAGGGATGAGGTATTAGAGTTGAGGGATGACAGATTAGGGTTAAGGGTTGAGGGATTAGGGTTTAGGGATAAGGTTTAGGGTTGAGGGTTGAGGGATTAGGGTTTAAGGTATAGTGTTGAGGGTTTAGGGATAGGGTTGAGGGTTGAGGGATTAAAGTGAAGGGTTGAGGAATTAGGATTTGACGTTGAGGGTTGAGGGTTTAGGGTTTAGGGTTTAGGGATAGGGTTGAGGGTCGAGGGATCAGAGTTAAGTGTTGAGGGATTAGGGTTTGATGTTGAGGGTTGAGGGTTGAGGTTCGAGGGTGAAGGGTTTAGGGATAGGGTTGAGGGTCGAGGAATTAGGGTTAAAGTAGAGTGTGGAGGGTATAAAGATTAGGGATAGGGTTGGAGGGTATAGGGATAAGGGATTAGGGTTTAAGGTATAGTATCGAGTCTGTTGAGGGTTTATGAATAGGGATAGTATTTAGGGTTTAGGGATGAGGGATTAGAGTTGAGGGATGACGGATTAGGGTTGAGGGTTGAGGGATTAGGGTTTACGGATAAGGTTTAGGGTTGAGGGATTAGGGTTTAGGGATAAGGTTTGGGTTGAGGGTTGAGGGATTAGGGTTTAAGGTATAATGTTGAGGGTTTAGGGATAGGGTTTAGGGTTGAAGAATTAAAGTGAAGGGTTGAGGAATTAGGATTTGACGTTGAGGGTTGAGGGTTTAGGGATAGGGTTGAGGGTCGAGGGATTAGAGTTAATGGTTGAGGGACTAGGGTTTGACGTTGAGGGTTAAGGGTTGAGGTTTGAGGGTCAAGGGTTTAGGGATAGGGTTGAGGGTTGAGTGATTAGGGTTAAAGTAAAGTGTGGAGGGTATAAGGATTAGGAATAGGGTTGTAGGGTTTAGGGATAAGGGATTAGGGTTTAAGGTATAGTATAGAGTATGTTGAGGGTTTAGGAATAGGGATAGCATTTAGGGTTGAGGGATGAGGGATTACAGTTGAGGGATGATGGATTAGGGCTGAGGGTTGAGGGATTAGGGTTTAGGGATAAGGTTTAGGGTTGAGGGTTGAGGGATTAGGGTTTAAGGTATAGTGTTGAGGGTTTAGGGATAGGGTTTAGGGTTTAGGGATTAGAGTGAAGGGTCGATGGATTAGGATTTGACATTGAGGGTTAAGGGTTGAGGGTTAAGGCTTTAGGGTTTAGGGTTTAGGGATAGGGTTGAGGGTCGAGGGATCATAGTTAAGGGTTGAGGGATTAGGGTTTGACGTTGAGGGTCGAGGGTTGAGATTCGAGGGTCAAGGGTTTAGGGATAGGGTTGAGGGTCGAGGGATTAGGGTTAAAGTAGAGTGTGGAGGGTATAAGGATTAGGGATACGGTTGGAGGGTATAGGGATAAGGGATTAGGGTTTAAGGTATAGTATCAAGTCAGTTGAGGGTTTAGGAATAGCGATAGCATTTAAGGTTTAGGGATGATGGATTAGAGTTGAGGGATGATGGATTAGGGTTGAGGGATAAGGTTTAGGGTTTAGGGTTGAGGGATTGTGGTTTAAGGTATAGTGTTGAGGGTTTAGGGATAGGGTTTAGGGTTGAGGGATTAGAGTGAAGGGTCGAGGGATTAGGATTTGATGTTGAGGGTTGAGGGTTGAGGCTTTAGGGTTTAGGGTTTAGGGATAGGGTTGAGGGTCGAGAGATTAGTTAAGGGTTGAGGGATTAGGGTTTGACATTGAGGGTTGAGGGTTAAGGATTGAGGTTCGAGGATCAAGGGTTTAGGGATAGGGTTGAGGGTTGAGGGATTAGGTTTAAAGTAGAGTGTGGAGGGTATAAGGATTGGGGATAAGGTTGGAGGGTTTACGGATAAGGGATTAGGGTTTAAGGTATAGTATCGAGTCTGTTGAGGGTTTAGGAATAGGGATAGCATTTAGGGTTTAGGGATGAGGGATTAGAGTTGGGGGATGACGGATTAGGGTTGAAAGTTGAGGGATTAGCGTTTAGGGATAAGGTTTAGGGTTGAGGGTTGAGGGATTAGGGATTAAGGTATAATATTGAGGGTTTAGGGATAGGGGTTAGGGTTGAGGGATTAGAGTGAAGGGTTGAGGGATTAGATTTGACATTGAGGGTTGAGGGTTGAGGGTTGAGGGTTTAGGGTTTAGGGATAGGGTTGAGGGTCAAGGGATCAAAGTTAAGGGTTGAGGGATTAGGGTTTGACATTGAGGGTTGAGGGTTGAGGTTCAAGGGTTAAGGGTTTAGGGATAGGGTTGAGGGTCAAGGGATTATGGTTAAAGTAGAGTGTGGAGGGTATAAGGATTAGGGATAGGGTTGGAGGGTATAGGGATAAGGGATTAGCGTTTAAGGTATAGTATCGAGTTTGTTGAGGGTTTAGGAATAGGGATAGCATTTAGGGTTTAGGGATGAGGGATTAGAGTTGAGGGATGACGGATTAGGGTTGAGGGTTGAGGGATTAGGGTTTAGGGATAAGGTTTAGGGTTGAGGGTTAAGGGATTTGGGTTTAAGGTATAATGTTGAGGGTTTAGGGATAGGGTTTAGGGTTGAGGTATTAGAGTGAAGGGTCGAGGGATTAGGATTTGACATTGAGGGTTGAGGGTTGAGGGTTGAGGCTTTAGGGTTTACGGTTTAGGGATATGGTTGAGGGTTGAGGGATCATAGTTAAGGGTTGAGGGATTAGGGTTTGACGTTGAGGGTTGAGGGTCGAGGGTCAAGGGTTTAGGGATAAGGTTGAGGGTCAAGGGATTAGGGTTAAAGTAGAGTGTGGAGGGTATAAGGATTAGGGATATGGTTGGAGGGTATAGGGATAAGGGATTAGGGTTTAAGGTATAGTATCAAGTCTGTTGAGGGTTTAGGAATAGGGATAGCCTTAAGGGTTTAGGGATGAGGGATTAGAGTTGAGGGATGACGGATTAGGGTTGAGGGTTGAGGGATTAGGGTTTAAGGTATAGTGTTGATGGTTTAGGGATAGGGTTTAGGGTTGAGGGATTAGAGTGAATGGTCAAGGGATTAGGATTTGACGTTGAGGGTTGAGGGTTGAGGCTTTAGGGTTTAGGGTTTAGGGATAGGGTTGAGGGTCGAGGGATCATAGTTAAGGGTTGAGGGATTAGGGTTTGACGTTGAGGGTTGCGGGTTGAGGTTCGAGGGTCAAGGGTTTAGGGATAGGGTTGAGGGTTGAGGGATTAGGGTTAAAGTAGAGTGTGGAGGGTATAAGGATTAGGGATAGAGTTGGAGGGTTTAGGGATAAAGGATTAGGGTTTAAGGTATAGTATCGAGTCTGTTGAGGGTTTAGGAATAGGGATAGCATTTAGGGTTTAGGGATGAGGGATTAGAGTTGAGGGATGATGGATTAGGGTTAAGGGTTACGGGATTAGGGTTTAGGGATAAGGTTTAGGGTTGGGGATTGATTAGGGTTGGATTAGGGTTTAGCATCTGGCAAGCTCTTGTAGGAAACAGGAAAGGTTCTCCCTCAAAAACCTTGTGGTCATTCAAGTCTGAAGGGGAAGGTTTAGAAAGATAAATGGATCACTAAAGAGATGAAGAATTTCTTATTTCTCAGACACCATCAGTAGTTTTTCTATGATGCAGAGGACCTACCAAGATGGAAAGCATTTAAAGATTATCATGGATGGACGAAGTGGCTTGGCTCTTCCAGTCATGGATCCTCCCATATTTAAGAGGAATTGTAAGGATTGGAAGTGTCAGTTGATGAAGCATAGGATGTGGTCATCCCTGCTTGTGTTAAGGAAGATAATGCACATGATGTGATCAATCTATAGCAGGACAAAACGCGAGCGTGTTATAATGCGCTTGCGTTTTGTCTTGCTATAGAAACAGTAAAAAAGTGTTGACCCCCATGATCTAGGCCCACACGCTGTGTTTTCATACTAATTCTACGCGTACTCAGACAAAAAAGAAGTGCTTTCATGCTATTGGGAAGTTCACATGCACATTTGACATATTGTACCACCTTTGCATCATCTTTCCACCACCTTTTCTGCTTTGCCAACTTGAGAAGGAGGAAATAACATAGTTTTCACATCAAGTTTGATATATATCTATTCAAGTTTCAATTTTTGTAGTGTTGCAATGTTAATTGTGATTCAATTTTAGGAATTTAACATTATAGATTGGTTAATAGTATTGTTGTTAGTAATTATATTTGAGTGTTATTCAATTTAACATTGAATAGGAAGCAAGTGGTGAAAAACTCAAATTTTTGAGGAGTTTGATGCAAGAAGAAAAAAACACTACATAATTGGGTACTCTCTCCATTCGAATCTTTGATTTTTAGGTATGTTAAGTCTTTACATGCATGTTCTTTACATTTTCCTTAATTCAGATTGAATTACTTTATCATGCTTTATGATACATGTTTAAAATAGACACATTTCCAATCAAGAAAGCAGCCTACAATCTCACATGATGCCATGTATATTTTCTACACTTGGGCTCTTTAATAATTATGTGTAATAAACAGACCTTAACATACCATGATGTCAAACTATACAAGAATAAATCCTTAAAACATAATAAAAATACAATCCCACTATTATCTTGTATGATTTCTTAGGAATTAATATTGGTCTCTTTATCATGCTACAGATAAATTCTCTATCATGCCGAGGAAATGATCAAGAATTAAACCAACACAGGAAGAGATAGAAGCTAAGAATGCAAAGAAAGCAGTGGCTATGAGGGAACTTCGTGAGAAGAAGAAATTGGAAACGATAAATGAAGACATACCAATTGAAGAGGAACCACAACCATCACAAAGAGATATGGTATTGGCGGCACAAAGAGAATGAATGCAAAAACTTCGTGGTACGAGAGATTTGAATACCATAGTTGGAGACACATCCTCTACCGCAAGTCAACATGTAGGGACACCATCTACCATATCTCAAGTTGAGAGTACATCATCACTCACATGTGATGAAGGAGGTACACCATCATTCCCACCTCAACCTCAAGGTATGTCATCTATTCCATCTTCGATCGAAGGTATGCCATCTAGCCCATCTCATTTAAATATTGATAAAATTCCTAATGTTGAGATAAATTTACCTAACTTAAGACCATCTAGAATTTTGCATAGAAAGCCAAAGTATTTGATTGATATTGATGAGAATATTTTGCAGCCAATGGAAGGTAAGATTCCAAAATGCACTTGTAGAAGATACGCTCATAAGATTTGGAGATTATTCTTTGAAAATTTACGTGAGACTGCAAGATGTCAACTATTCATTGAAATGATGCGAAGTATAAAGTATAGGTCCATCATGAAGATTCTTGGGTTGAGAACATTAGAGGCTTCAAGTGAAAAATCTATTGTCAAGAATCTAATGAGTGCGTATGAGAGTGTGGGTAACACCTCACGCGCAAAAGATAGTAATGCAACACGACGTGTGATTACATCGACTATAGTAAGTATTCAAACGAGGAAAGCTCATCTCATTAGAAAGACAAGTCAAGAATTGAGAATTAATAGGAAAAATTTATCAAGAGCTATTGGAAGACGCCAAAGAATTAAGGACACTAATGCCAATGAATTATGGGCATTCTCAGGGAGACTACCACAAAAAGATAAACCAATTGTTGAAGCATTGAGATCACTAATTGAAGACTTTTAGAAGAATTGCACAAGGGTATCTCCAAATCAAAGGGATGTGGTAAGAAGGAGAATTGGTAGTCAGAACCGCGAGCCACATCCAAAGCATTTTTTGGATGAGACTCAAACACAGTTTTATGGTAAATTTCTAGAGAAGTATCCTCAAATTAAAATTTGTCAAAGATATTTTGAAATGCTAAAACCTTTTTATGTCAAGATAAATCACACACGCACTACTTGTTGTTGTAGATTACATATTGAATTTTCTAACCATTTTGATGCTTATAGGTCTATATGTTTAGATATGCATGTTAAGAATTTTCAGGTCTAATCAAACCAATTCCACATAACCCAATAGGAGAAAGAAATGTTGAAACAAACCATAATGCAAAAGATCAAATGAATAAGCAACAAGGAACATAAGATATACCCTGCGAAAAACCTTTGTAGGGAAAAAACCAGCCTCCAAAGCATCCACGCTCAAATGTATTATTCAGCAATAAGAGTATTACAATACAATCCATGAGCCTCCATGAATACCCCTGAACCATTAAGCACCTCCATTGCAACCTCCATGTGTACAAGCATGAATCCACATATCACCTGCCATGCTTCACAATATGCACTTACAGGAGAGAACTCAATACAATGACAGCTTCTCTCAAACCTCCAATCCACCTACAATGAAATAGCCAACATTACCCAAACCACTAACCATGTGCTTGCTTTTATAGACCAAGCTCACACAAATACAACTTGTGGTATGGGATAAAACCATGTGCCCCAAAAACCATGATAACACAAAACCATTAACTTATAAAACCACTTGACCCCACATTTGACTATTGGTACTAACTTTTCCCAATAAATCAAATAATACAAATAATAATTAATTACTCTGTGTCCCACACACATAAAATAACTAACCTAATGCTACAATACAACTTATACAAGTGGTAACTAAATAAAATAGTATAATATTATGCAAGGTGTACAACACCTATCTCAACATTCTCCCACTTGTTGTATACATTGCATAAGGGTTAATAAATGAAATACATCATCATAGGCAAAACATGAAATCACATGAATCTCTAGAATGCTCTCATGCTCCAGTAAGATACCTGCAACAAAAGCAAAGTGACCATCATCTCAAGAAAGAACTCCTGTCATCCTCCAACGTGCCACCTATGGAAGAAAAGGAACATGCCAAGGTGAAGATGCACCAATCCAAAGAACACAAGCATCAAATCCAAGTGAAAACATAATGCTCCAAGCTGCTGTCAAAGGTAAAAAAACCCACATAACTAGAAATAGCACCCATAGCATATGCTAATACATCCAACCATCCATACCTCATATGTATCAACAACTTCAACAAACTTGTGCCAACAACATATCCAACCCATATACTACAATAACAAGCTCCATGAATAAAACCTGTCAATGAAGAACACATACATCCAAGAACTCCCACTGCATGGGTAATGTCAAATCTGAAAATAGATCCATGGCATATCAAGTCTATCGATCAACACTCAAACCAAGGTGTGGCTAACCAACAAGCCAATGTAGTATCGAGAACAATCAGAATGATCCACACATGCATGATAAATCATTGCATACTCTCTCACAACATGTCACCATAACTTATCCCAAAGTCCAACCATCTCAACATGATCCTCCAAGAAGAAGTCATAAGACAAAGAGAGAAAACCTGTAAATCATAATGTCCTTCTACAAAACACCTCAAAGTGCTAAGCTGTGTTAAGTATGATCTCCTCTACAACCCCAAATGAAAAGCCCCACCCAACCATTCAATCTCATAAGATCAAATGAATATATATAACATGTAACCAACATGGATGTAAGCCTCTCTAATCAAGGTAGATCAAACTCATAATCATTCCATAACTAGGAATAAGCCCAATCACATCTCCTAAACTCTTCATAATGAACCTCATAAATCAAATCCATACAAACAAGAAGATAGCCATGCTGACATCCCTCAAATGAACCCTCCAGAACTAATAACTGTAGCTCAAGATCCATATCTATGAGAAGATGAAACATAAAGTAAAACACATCTAAAAGGATGGGCAATACCTCATTGATGATAAACTGCCAAGTAGACCAAGAGTGGGGAATGAGAATGCTCCTCTATGATACACCAAGTCACAATGACTCTCTCCAAGAACAATCTCATCTAGGTCCATAATGAACTCATGTCCATATCCAGGTGTAAGGCTCCTTGGGCTATCTATTGAAACCTCCAAAGAGTAACCATCTCAACAAGTGTCTCTAATCACAAGAGAACTCCAACCTCACCTAAGTCTCCAAGTATCCATGAGCACCTGTAACTGACCAATACATGCCAAACTCCAAATGCAACATAGCACCATCATGAAGCAATCAAGCAAATGATCAAAGTACTTAATACCAAGAGAACAAACAAGACCACTGTCAATGCTCCTACTGCATGTCTGCATAATTAAGAAGCCCATCATGACATCATGATCTAACCATCTCCTTGTAAGAAGATCACATGCAACAAGGTGTACAATGATGCATACATCCTATCTCAAGAGAACCTGTATCATGCCAATACTCTAATCTAGAATCAAGAGCCCATCAAGACACAATAACAACATCTCTAAACAAGGATAAACATGTCAAACTGACAAATCATAAACCCAACACCTCAACCAAAGACTCGAAGAAGTCCTCCATGGTAAACCAAGATGTCAACATCTCCAATCATATGAAGATAGCCATCTACTAACAACTGAATTGAAAATGTCAAAGAACTCTCAAAACCAAGAGCTCCTCCATGACACCAACATCCACTATAGAAGATCATCCATCATGTATGATGAATCCAATATGCTGCCAAAGCTCCCATTGAACCGTGATGCTGAGCTATCCATGACAATAAAGTGACCATCTCCTAAATGAAGATTATCCATAGCTCCAAACCAATCAAGGAATCCCACTGTAACATGATTAACTCCCAAAAGGTTTAGTGAACCAAAATCTCCAAACAAGAAGATAAAACCATCACTATCAAAAGCTAACATAAGAACATGCATCCAAGCTCTCAATGACATCATGATAAACATGCTGGAAGTCCCACCAACCGACTAACTAGGCACTCTAATTATCCATCTTCTTATCCCAAAGTAACATACCAATGTACAAATGACCATAGACAAGGCCAACTAACAAATTCTGCATAAACAATGAATCAATTTGGTGGATAAAGATAGTCCACATACGAGTCATCTCACTGTAGCCAAGGGGTAGCTAATCCACAAAATACATAACTCGTAGATCCAAAATAGATGTAATATGCAAACTCATCATCACACTAGTAAACTACAAACTAAGATATCAAAGAAGATAACCTGTAGACTCCACAACTCAAACACCAAATCAACTCTAGATTTGATTTGCCAACAAGTCCACAAACGAATACCATAGTCAAGGAACTAACCAAGCATCTAGGAGATAAGAACAATCCCCTAAAACAACACCACAACACCACCTATAATCATGAATTGAACATCATAGCCCATACCTATACTCAACTCCCACTGAAAAGAGACTCCAAGTCTCACACGAGTATCAACCATGTCCTCAAACCAAAAGACAACCTGTACCTATCTCAATCAAAGTAATAACTCTCAAAACACCTGTAAACCTATATCAGGGAGCACCAAATTTAAAAACCTACTATACCATGCTTATGGTCTCATAACAACATGCATTCCCACAAGTCTGTGCCAACAAATCCATCTGAATGCACTCATTAATGCACTTTGAATCTTAGGCTCCCACAAGTGATCAAACAAGTAACAAACTCTCTCTATATGCCAAACTGAAAATCTACATGATCCAAACTATAGTACACTACAAGAGCTCTCCAATGCCTATTCGAAATCTAAAATCTGATTCTTTAGGTGAAAGTTATGAGCATAATACTGTATTGGAGCAATGCGAGCTTCAAACACCAAATTCTGACACAAACAAAAAAATCTGATCATGAAACCTACACCACTGCGTAGTTCTCAGAGAGAGCTTTCTGACGCCTATAAGAAGTTGAAAAAATGATACCGTATGTGAAAGTTATGCCTCTCGAAAGAAAAGGCACTCTGAAGGCTAAAAATGGACCCCTGGTGGGCCCCTGTACCCTGATGATGTGGCATGGCGTCATTGCTGACATCATCACTACTGACTGGATATAAACACATGTGGCACTGACATGGCACTTGGTTGGCATCATTAATCTTCGATAGGCGGATTTAAAAAAAGTTTTTCAATTTGCTTTAATTTCCATGGACCCCATGCATTAAAATATGCACTAAAAGGAAGTTATAAATTTTAATAAGGTCCAAATTAAAAAATATTAAATGCTGCCATTTTTAAAAATTTCTTTCCCCTCCCCACCAAACCTTTTATTAAAGGTTTTAATATTATAAATAAATAATCTTTTAAGCCCATACAGGCTATACCAACCCCTCCACCAAACCTTTTAAAGGTTTAATAAAAAATTTTGTTTTAAAAAATTTCAAAGCCCTTACGAGGCTCCCTTAGCTGACGTGGGGGGTGGCATGGGGAATGGGACCGGTGGGTATGATGAATGGTACCCTCTGCCATGCCTGCACAGGGGACAAGGGGTACAGTGGTCTGCGTACCACCTGCCCCCCCTCCCATTATTTTTTTTTTGTTTGTTTTTTTACATATCTTGAAATTTTAAAATTGCATTTCTATAGTTTTTTTTTTAAATCAAAACAATTTTTTTTTTCAAACTATAGTATTGTGCAGCTATTTTTATTTTCTAAAAAAATTTTTTGCCTTTGCAAACAAAAATTCCGTACGGCGTACCTGGGAGGGGCATTTTTGCTTTTTTCCCAAGTGACCAAACTATGGCAAATTTTATATATTTTTCATCTCTCAGGCCTCCTAGACTCAATGACGAGGTCCGTTTTGTCCCAAGAGGTCATTTGTAGAAGTTCCTCCTCAAAACCCTCATGAAGCCAAAACCTGAAAACCCTCTTTAGCCATGAATTTTCAATCATCCGATCTGCAAAATATACAGCAAATCTCCAATACCTAGAACCCCCAATCTACAATACAACCTACACAAAACCTTGTAGTGTCCCAAATCCTTACATGCATTTCCATGGCTTCCACTTTGCACTTAATCTACACAAACAAGGGTTATACATATCCAAGGAGCTCACACCTCCCTCAGCCATGAACATGGCTCTGATACCAATTGTTAAGAATTTTCAAGTCTAATCAAACCAATTCCACATAACCCAATAGGAGAAAGAAGATGCTGAAACAAACCATAATGCAAAAGACCAAATGAACAAGCAACAAGGAACACAAGATATACCTTGGAAAATCCCTTTGCAGGGAAAAACCCAGCCTCCAAAGTATCCACACTCAAATGTATTATTCAGCAATAAGAGTATTACAATACAATCCATGAGCCTCCATGAATACCCTTGAACCATTAAGCAGCTCCAATGCAACCTCCATGTGTACAAGCATGAATCCACACATCACCTGCCATGCTTCACAATATGCACTTACAGGAGAGAACTCAATACAATGATAGCTTCTCTCAAATCTCCAATGCACCTATAATGAAATAGCCAGCATTACCCAAACCACTAACCATGTGCTTGTTTTTATGGACCAAGCTCACACAAATACAACTTGTGGTATGGGATAAAACCATGTGCCCCAAAAACCATGGTAACACAAAACTATTAACTTATAAAACCACTTGACCCCACATTTGACTATTGGTACTAACTTTTCCCAATAAATCAAATAATACAAATAATAATTAATTACTCTATGTGTCCCACACACATAAAATAACTAACCCAATGTTACAATGCAACTTATACAAGTGGTAACTAAATAAAATAGTACAATATTATGCAAGGTGTACAACACCTATCCCAACAATGCATACTAACAATGTTTTGCAGGGTTGTGTCATATGTGCCCCACCAACATCTTCAAGAGTCTTCATATCAAGAATTTTATGTGAAAGAGAGGAAGGTCAAATATTCTACAAGAAATTATCCTTGGATGGCACATGTCATCGTTGCGGTGGCTTGCAACATTTGCCAATATGTGAACATATTGAAAGAACACATGCGGTTGGAAATGAACTAGTAGAGTTTGGCAAGTATAAAATAGTGGCATACAATACAAAAGATGGTAAGGAAGCAAAGAGGTGTGAATTGGTTATTAAAAAGATTCTAGTGTATCAGTTTATGCCTATATTTCGTGGCAGCATAGTGTATGAGTATGCAAGACATGCCCATAGAGCTTGATGGTTGGACTTGCAATTCAAGTTATGCAAGGACACATTTCTGGTTGGTAGCATTGTTTCAATTGTCGACTTTGCAGAGAACTACAGTCTACAGCCACAGTGTGAGGTGCAATCACAATATTACAACTCCACACAGGTTTCTATATTTGTGCACATCGCATTCATTCATGTGAATGATAGTATAGAGGATGACAGAAAGATCATAATGGAGTATAATTTCTATATTAGTGATGATCGCACGCATTCTATTGAGTTCGTGTAAGGTTGCTTTCAGGTGTTCTACAATGATTTGGCTAGAAGGGGCATATTGTTCAGTCAACATATCATATGGTTGGATAACTGTGCGTCACAATTCAAGAACTCACATAATTTCTATTGGCTAAGTAGGAGGCATAATTTTACAGGTATTCAGCATATGTGGAACTTTTGTGAGGTAGGGCATGGAAAGGGGGAGCATGATGGTGCAGTAGCATGTATCAAAAGAGCCATAGCATGAGAAGAGTTAAAGTATAAAGACAATGCAAAGTTGACAGATGCAAATTGATTGTCGAGTGGTGTAATGCTTCCATGGGTCCAAGTAATGAAGGTAAGTCTTCAGTTCGTAGATTTTTTTGGTTGATAGATGATACTAACATTGCACCATATGAGGACTGTTGTACACTGACAGGATCAAATGAGATGCACTCTTTCAGAAGCTCAATTGCAGGTTCATGGAGTATCCATATGTGAAAGATGACATGCTTTTGTTCTTCCTGTATAATTCAAGTCTGGGATGAGTGTCAGTCAAAAGAGTGGGTTGACGAATGGCAGTTAAGTTATCTTAGCCCACTTGACATGTATCAACTCTTGACGGCACTGGAACTAACACAGATGGAATCATCAATTGACTTTCACCACATATCAGATTTAGTTCAACCAGGTAATATAGGGAACGTATATGCATCTAATTTCATCTAGTTCAACTAGGTAATGTCATCTTACTTTGTAGTGTTTTTGTAATGTTGACTAATTTCATCTAATTTGCTACACATATCAATGTAGGGCACATATATGCAGTTATTGCAGATGAAGATAATGAAGAGGGAACAGATTATTACTTATGTCATTGTGTTGAGGCCAAAAAGAAATTGGAGGCCCCTATTATAGATGGAGAAAACATCGAATACCCTACAGGCTCAGTTGTTATTACTGGAACATGGCTTAGAAGGTACCCACAAAAGAGTGTTAATGTTTGGCTGTTTCAGGACTTTGACACGTATCAGAAGATTCTTCATTACTCGAACCTTTTCGTGGCATCCAATGTTCATTTGATAAAGTATCAAGTAGACCTTTGAACAAAATCTTGTGGAAGGTGAGTGAGTCTGACCATGAAGCAATACTTGACACAATAAAGAGTAGAGCAGACCTGGATGGTTCATTGGATTAATTTGTAAGTATTCACATTGATTTTGTAAAGTCATGTTACATTGAGTTGTAAGTATACACATTAATTTGTAAGGTTTGTCTTTTTTTAATTTCCTGCTGCATTTATACACATATACACATTTTTACATCATCATGTTATGCATTTTTGGTGTCCTGCTCTTGATGCGACCAAACTTACTATTCCAACGCATCTGGATGGGTACATTTACGCTAGGTGCATGGTCCTATTTTTCACCCAAACATATTGAAACAGTCTGAGCTACATTGTACCGACGATAACCCTGAAGAGTCCAAAGTGCAAAAAGGCAGCAATATTTGACGAGATGTTAATCAAAAACCATGTCACTTAGAAATATTTCATCTAAGGCAAAGTGATCATGTAGAGTGCCTCTACAATAACCTCTCTTAGTTTTTTATATCTCTGAGGCATTTGCTCGTTGTGAAAGGTTTTCTGTTGCCCCAAAAATCATCAGAAGGAGGCACTGTAAAGTTGTAAAGGGGTGTAACTTTCATCCTGCTCCTGATGTGACCAAACTGACTATTCCAACTCATCCAGATGGGTACATTTATGCTAGGCATGGTCCTATTTTTCACCCAAACATGTCGAAACAGTCCGAGCTACATTGTACTGATGATATCCCTGAAGAGTCCAAAGTGCAAAAAGGTAGCAATCTTTGACAAGATGTTACTTGAAAACTGTGTCACTTATAAATATTCCATCTAAGGCAACACGATCACATAGAGTGCCTCTACAATAACCTCTCTCGGTTTTTTATATCTCTGAGGCATTTGCCCGTGGTGAAAAATTTTTTGCTGCCCCAAAAATCGTCAGAAGGAGGCAGTGTAAAGTTGCAAAGGGGTGTAACTTTCGTCCTACTCCTGATGTGACCAAACTGACTATTCCAACACATCTGGATGGGTACATTTATGCTAGGCATAGTCCTATTTTTCACCTAAACATGTCGAAATAGTCTGAGCTACATTGTACCAACAATATCCCTAAACAGTCCAAAGCGCAAAAAGGAAGCAATCTTTGATGAGATGTTACTTGAAAATAGTGTCACTTAGAAACATTCCATCTAAAGAAATGTGATCATGTAGAGTGCCTCTACAATAACCTCTCTCAGTTTTTTATATCTCTGAGGCATTTACTTGTGGTGAAAGGTTTTCTGCTGCCCCAGAAATCGTTAGGAGGCAGTGTAAAGTTGCAAAGGGGTGTAACTTTCGTCCTGCTCCTGTGACCAAACTAACTATTCCAACTCATCTATATGGGTACATTTACACTAGGCATGGTCCTTTTATTCACCCAAACATGTCAAAACAGTCCGAGCTACATTGTACCGACGATATCCCTGAAGAGTCCAAAGTGCAAAAAGGCAGCAATCTTTGACGAGATGTTACTCAAAAACTATGTCACTTAGAAATATTTTGTCTAAGGTAACGCAATCACATAGAGTGCCTCTACAATAACCTCTCTCAATTTTTATATCTCTGAGGCATTTGCCTGTGGTGAAAGGTTTTCTACTGCCCCAAAAATCATCAGAAGGAGGCAGTGTAAAGTTGCAAAGGGGTGTAACTTTCGTCCTGCTCCTAATGTGACCAAACTGACTATTCCAACATGTCTGGATGGGTACATTTACACTAGGCATGGTCCTTTTTTTCACCCAAACATGTCGAAATAGTCTGAGCTACATTGTACCGACGATATCCCTGAAGAGTCTAAAGTGCAAAAAGGTATCAATCTTTGATGAGATGTTACTCAAAACCTATGTCACTTAGAAACATTCCATTTGAGGTAATGCGATCATGTAGAGTGCCTCTATAATAACCTCTCTCAGTTTTTTGTATCTCTAAGACATTTGTGCATGGTGAAAGGTTTTCTACTGCCCCAAAAATCATCAGAAGGAGGCAGTGTATTAAGTTAGGATGAAAGCCTATTCACTCTAGGTGCCAATCTCAAGTTGCATAATCATGAATGGGCGCCTAGAGCAATAAGGCACTACATCATGGTTCCAGGACCTTGAAATGGCACCCAAGCATGTAGGAGGAATTTTCAAGGTGCCAGAATGTTTTTTAAACTCTAAGGAACTAGTCCAAAGACTCTATGGCGCCATCTTGATACCATTGAGTCAACTTTGGAACTCAAACATATTGAAACAAGGTCTAGGAAGCTAGGTGCCATCTCTTGCCAGTTCAACCTCTCAGATGTGCCAACATTGGAAAGACTCTTAATGAGCGCCTAAGTTTGAATTGATCTTGTGATTGAAAGTTTGATGATGTATTGGTACAATATGATCTTCAGTTGAAGCAATGTAAGTTCCAGGAAGGGTTTAGAAGTTATCATCCTCTTCACTAAGTTAGGCGCACTTTACAAGCTTTCTTACCCAAGAGTTGCACCTCATTAAGACAAGGCGCATCTTAACCTCTGGGACTTTTCCAAAGAAGCGCTTCAGTTTATTAGCACCTTTGGAGGCATTTCTAACCTAGATTGATGCCTAGGTATAGTCATCTCTCTGGAGCATTACATTGTGTTTTAAAATGAAGGAGGACCTTTCATAAGGTGGGGAATTGATCACTAAAGACCTTGGAGTGTTTGAATTACTCTAAGCAAGAAGGCGCATTTCCATGGAGTAGCATACTCTAGACAGTGCCTAATGCCATCAAGGCACAATTCCACACTCACTTTGGTGCCTATCATCAAGAAGGGGCATTGGGCATTCCTTGAACAATTCTGAGTATTTTGAAGTTCATGAAATCACCAAGGAATGTTGGGCGCTATGTGTATCCTCAACAAGCTTGAGTTTACACCTAGACAAGTTGGCGCTTATTCATGTTTTAACTTCCCTCTTGAAGCGCCTAACTTGGGAAAAAGTTATCTTGTTGTTAGTCAAGTGTTTGATGTGTTTTGGAGACTCTAAAAGACTTCCTCTTGCTAGGCACTCTTCTTGGCAACTACAACCTTCAATTAGCACCTAGATCCTAAAGAAAAATACTTGCAAGTGTGGGTGCACTTTCCTTGTGATGGAGCATGAAACTGGCGCCTAGAAATCATAATGCATGAAGTGAGCACCTAGGATCCTATTGGTCCAATAGGTGGTTTTGGGATCCGTGTCAAGTCATTGGATTAGGTTGCCAACTTAGAATGATTTTCATGCACTTAGACTTCAAGACGCCAAAACTAGTAGGAAAATATTTGGGGGGAAACCACGCTGATAAAAGTTGGGTAAATTTAACCTCCGAGTCTAATTAGGCTCCATATGTCATGTCCCTTTTCTTTATGAAACAAGCAGTATGTGTCAAGTCATAGGGATAACACTATGGTCCTTAGAAATTTCTTTGTGACTTTTGATAAGATTATCTACTATTATGTGGATGCTTGATAGTATTAAAATTATTGGGCATTAAGTTGAGGTGACCATTCTTGTTATGATCATCACTTTTCACAAGGGGTATGCCAGTTACCCCATATATCATTAGATTATGATTATTTTTCAATATCCTGATGGTGGAAGGATTGTTTTTAGTATTATCTCTAGCTTGGGAAGTCATCAACCATCCATTTATTCTGTAAACCCTTTACCCACTACTAATTGTGGCTTGATCAATTCTTAATGCACTTTCTAAAGATTCCTTATAAGACTTATAGGGTAACTTCTAAACCTCCTCCCTTGTATTCCTATTTACAAAATGCAAAAAGAGGTTATAGATTTCTCTATGGGCCATATTTAGGGCACTAGTTGACAAATAAAGGACTTGCCTCCAACTTCTAAAAATGTACCAATAACTAAACATTTTATTTCATACTTAGGAACTCTCAAATTCTTCCCTTGACCAATTTGTTCATATTGAAAGGTATCACAAAATCACTAATGGGTTGTATGAAGAAATGCATAGAGACCTTTGGAAGGTAATAGTTGGAGTTCTTATGAACATGAGACCCATGGATGGGGCTTGTGTACTAAGTTGATTTTTCATTTACACATTTGTTTTATATCCTAGATACATTGGTTGGACAGTGATGGGATGATACACTATTGGAGTCACATGATTTTGTAGCGCATAAGCTTCACTAGGTTGTTGAAGATGTGGGAAAGTGTCATTACTAGTTTTTTGAAAAAAAAAATTTAGATAGGGAAGATTGAGTTGCCCCCTAGTTTTTCTCAACCCTAGTGTTGAATGGATTCATTTGAACTTTTGGTCTTTCTATAGTTTTGTCCTTTAGAGGTTTCTCAACACCTCTAGCCTTTAGCGTCCTGATCCATTGGACTAGTGTGGCTATGAGGTTGGAAAGTGTTGCAACCTCCATCCTTTAAACTTCTCCACCTTGTTATGGGTTGTTTTGAGTATTTTCACTTGCTTTCTCTTCGAGAATATTTTCTAATGATACATGATGTGTCATAGATCATTCAACTTGATAAACAACATGGAGGGATTCTCATGCCTCCTATACTTCTTGCAAGTTTCTTTATAGATAGGTCACATCATTGTCCATCTAGGTGGTCATTTCCCTAAATATTATGATAAGATAATCTTGTTAATGAACTTTGGATTGAATGAGAATCAACATGCTTTGTCTTGACTAGAATAGTTGGGATGGACAAAAATCTATTAATTCTAGGTTGGGTTGTTAAAGGTCAAGAAGTTTTGGTGTCTAATGCCCTCTAAATCTAAATATTCAAAATCATAGTGGTTCAATAAGTTACAACACACCGATCTCACCAATGACAACCTTCAGACCACACCCGTGAGTGAGACTCCAAACATTGGTGAACTCTAATCTCGTTGGGCCGATACACCAATGGATTTCAACTGTCGGTGTGACCCCCTTCATTGATGAAGCTCTCAACTGCTCTTCCGATGTGCCAATGGGATTATCTTCTGATACACTGATGTCTTCGACTTCGAACCACACTCGTCGACAAGACAGACCACTATCGGCGAAGCCTAACCAAGGTCTGCCGATATGACCAACTCTTGACATCGATACAAGGTTCTTTTGAAGGCAAAG
The DNA here is from genome assembly GCA_027924645.1 of Cunninghamia lanceolata. Lineage (NCBI taxonomy): Eukaryota > Viridiplantae > Streptophyta > Pinopsida > Cupressales > Cupressaceae > Cunninghamia > Cunninghamia lanceolata. The sequence goes on along the minus strand of BSBN01000165.1, from coordinate 671,863 downwards.
GGTGCCTAGGCTTATGGGGCTCTATTTGATGTATTTATTGAAAGCTCAAGGTGAATTGATGCTTATTGAAAATGCCACTTAGTCCTTCATTTGCATTCTAGTTGCCATTTCCTATTGACTTATATACTCCTCATGCTAGGGTGCCATAATGAAGTGGTTTAGACAATAGGTGCGCTTCACTTACTAGAGGCTTGTTCTCCTTCCACCTTAGGTGCACTTTTATGGTGGAACAGGTGTCAATGGGTGCCTTGTCTTAAATGAATGCTCTCTCTAAGTTGGGCACCCTTTTGAGGCTTTATGAGTTACAAATTGCACCTTAATCCTTCATGCTTGTTGCTCAATGTTTAAATGTTTAAGAAAGTCTCCTTTAGGTGCTCATCTTAATGAGTTTTTCTCAAGGCGCAATCATCCTAATGACTTGGATATTCATCCTAGTGTTTCAGGATATCAGGCTACCAGACTTAGTCATTTTCAGGATCTCAAACATAAAGAATAACATGATGATTCATTTTTTTGTATTACATATAGTTGACATTCTATGCTACTCATAAAGAATATTAATATTTTCTATTCAACATGATGATTCATTTTTTTTTTTAAATACAACTTTTATCTTTTAGTTCCAAAATGAGGTATAGGTGATACTTGAATAACAATAGCTAGCTTATTGGATCAACAAACATCCTATGTAATACAATTGGACTTTAAATATTTGAAGTAGCCATCTACAAATATCCATTCAAACATGGATTTATAATGAAAATATGGATGCAATCAATAAAAAAGATTTGTATTAACCAAATATCCATATAGACATACATCAATATCTGTCGATATAAGTATAACATATATACAAAATAGCCATATAGGCTTACAAGAATGCCATATAGGCATACAATGTCAACTATATACAATACAAAATATATGTCCACAAATGCCATATAGGTATACAACAAAGGAACACAATAAAAAATCATTCCCCTCTGGCTGGTGCAGAGAATAGATCACGAGCAGCCTTTGATCTTCTAGGGGATGGAGATGCGCATGTGGGTGGTCTACTATGAACCCAAGGGCTACTCCTCCTATTTAGTTCTTCCTGCATCTTTAGTTGTTACAATAAAAAGTATAGACGTTAATATATAGAAATTACATGTTATAAAAAATGAAACATTTAACAAAATAATCACTTACCGCTAACATATGATCTGTCTCCTCACTTGCCTCAGTAGCAGGAATAGGCCCTGGTGATGTCATGTCCTATAGAAACCATCCAGATAGAAATTAAACTTCAAATCAATAATCTTTTGATTTTTTAAAAATAGACAACTATAATAATGAATGTAAATTGAAATTTACTAATCTGCCTCATACCCTTGTCAATGCCATGGAGCTATGAATTGCAGAGGCCACACCATGCTCCATTGCCCTCTGAACATGGGGAGGTGTCTTTGTAGCCTGCATCATCTAGAAATAAAACAACATTATTCAATTATGAAAACTATAATAGTGATGCAAATCATGGCTCCTAACATACACACACATTCATCTAAACATGGAAGTACACACAATAAATCACACAAGTCACATACAAAAATCTAGTAAGTACAATTCATTCATTAAACTATTTATTTTATTACCTCCGTAAAGCTTTGAAGTCCACCACCATTGGCAGGTGTTGCCATGAAATCTACAATATTAACCTATTCAACATCCAAAATCAGTTATTAGAATACCATTCATATAACAATGCTATTCACATGTAATATTTATAATTGTTTACTAGTTACATACCCCAACAGTAGATGATCTAGTGTAAAATGCAGGTGGTGAACCACTGAAAACTGCATCAACGCTATGACCTTGAAATTTCATTAAAATCATCAATTTAAATTAGTTAATCTTGCATTTCAAAAATAAAATTTAATAAATTAAATTCAATAAACTTGCTAATATTTACCTGAGTATCAAGGCCAAAAGTTTCACTCAGGAGGGTATCTGTCATCACCATTTGCTCAGCTGTAGATGTAGCCTGTGCACCTGCATCCTGACTATCCATGGGTCATAACCATAGGCTGACCCACAAGTCCAACAAGTATGGGGTGAGACCCTACTCCTCGCACTATCTCCCAACCCACTTTGTGTTGTAGGACCGGCATGCTCTATGATGCTCTGGGTCAAGGCACTAATGGACTGAAGTGTATCAACCTCAACACTCTCCTCCACAATGGAAGGGATAGAAACATGTTCGTGGGCTAGTCTGCTGATTACTCATCTCACTACCTACTGTGGGTCAAGACGTGCCCCTGGTCTATCTTGTGCTGACCCCCCACCTCTACCCTAGAAGTCTTGCATATCAAAATAGTTTGGCACTTTATTAAGGACAAACTCACAGTAGAGTTTCCTCAAAAAGTATTGCGGGACCTCATTATTATTGCATGGAGGATGGTCAAAAACCATCCACCACCTCTACCCAAAATTGTCCCTTATTGCTTGGTTGTTGCACCAATGGATAGGGAATCTCTTGCATGTAATGGGTGGAGGTTGATTTGTTTGTGGGTTTGTGAAAATTGAACACAAGTCTGATTTTGTGATTTGTAATTTTTTCACATCTTGGTATGACAGCTTGTCTGCATAATAATCTCTAAACTCTCTCCTCTTATCCGTCCAACTTGTTATTTGCTTGCTAATTGAATCTACATTTGATAACATAGATTCAAGAGATTCAGCAAGCGTGGACCTATGCAAGGTTGAAGTGGAAGGATCTTTCAACCTTGCAATTATATCTTCAATTTCTTTTTTGTTGTTTTCAATTTGCCCCATTATATTTTCTTGTGTTCTAGGGGCATGTCGAGGAATGGATGGAGGAGGTTGTTGTTCTACAAGATTTTGTGGATTTTGAGGAGGAGGAGGAGGAAGAGGTGCATTAACATTTCCTAACAATTAACGAAATATACATTAAAAAACAACTCAAATCTACCTATTTAGAAGCAAATTCAAACAAATAAACAAATAAAACTCACTCCTTTGGCGTGCTTGACGTTGTGGCAGCATTTTGGCGATGAATCAACAAGATTTTGGTGTTGAATTAGCTTTTCCAAAACAGAAGCGTGCGTTCTAGGGTTTACAAGCCATGGGGATAGAGGAGAAAAATAGAAATGAAATGAAATGACAAGCCTTTTTTTTTATTTATAGTGGTTCATAACGTGCTTGCGTTATAACACGAGCGCATTATGATTTGGTAATAACGAGCATTAGGCTCATCATTACCAACCCATAACATGAGCACTCGCATTATATATTTTTTTTTTAAAAACCATTTGGCCACTTTTTGGCCCCCCATCTTTTTGCACTTACCCATATGTACTAGTTTACTAATAGTATCCTATAGTATACCTAGTACATATATTAGTTATATACATTGTTTATAATCATAAACTATAAATACTCTAATAAATATATAATTTATATACTATTAATTATAATATATCAATTAATTAATATTATTGTAAGTATTAATTATTATAACTTGTATGTACTAAAATATATATAGTTAGTTATATATTTATAACATTAAAGTTTATATAGTTAATCTTGATAGGATTATAATACATACTGATATAAATTATATTTTAAGTTTATTAGAAAAGTTATATATATATATCCAACGATTATATATAATTATCATATTTATAATAATTATAACTATATTAGTTAGTTATAAGATATATATATGTATATCTTATTAGTCCTAATTATATCTTATATATCTTGGACTAACTTATTAGTCTATAGGATATAAATTATAGACTAAAGAGTGGCTAATTTCATTAACTACTATTAGGTTATATAAACACATCTATAATTTTTCTAATATATTGTTTAAAGTTAGATACTCAATGTATCCTATTAATATATTGGAATAATTTGAGTTTAATGTATTAAGATGTTCATTGGGTCAATATATTAGATTAACTATATGACATATATTTTAGGTATAAGAGGCATCTTTATATACTTATATAAATTGATATATAACTATATCAAGGATTATTATAACTCTACCTATATTTATATAGTCCTCATATATAAAAATTAATATTAAAAGATAATATATATAGTTGATGCCATATATATATATATATATATATATATATATATATATATATATATAAACATATATACCATGTTAATATATTTGGCATATATTGATATAACTATAGAGAGATTCACTCAATTTATATATATGTCAATTTATATAACTCATGTATATTGTTTATATACATGTATCAATTTGACTATCTTATATATATTATTAGTTTAATGTATTAAGATTAACTATCTTATATAACTCTATTAACATTGAGTATATGCATTAATTAGTTAGATTAATTCTTGAGTCATATGCTTTGAATATGTATTAATAAAATTTAATTTATAGTATATAATACATGTGCTATTAGGTTATATACACTAACTAAACAATGTATTATAGACTATATGTTAGGCATATATAATACATTGAGTCTATATAATTTATATCCTTCACCAATAAACTCAAATTAGATATAGTCACAAGAGTTACAAGATATGACTATTATAGTTATATAACTAATAGACTAAGACAAATATATAATTATAGTTATACTATTAATATTTATATACTAGTATGTACTCTAACTACTATATTGTTTTTGTCTAAGAGACTATACTCAAGGATATAGTCTATAATACATTGTTTATACACATAAGTATATAATTTATATACTATTAATTATAATATATACTATATATAAACTTTATAATATAGTTATAGTTATATATTCCTATTATCATATGATATACTAATATCAATATATAGTTATTAATATAAACTAGTTTAATCATAAACTATCTTGATAAATACTATAAAGAGATTAATATAAATTGTTTAGTCAGTTAGATTAACTATCTATATATATATATATAATATTTTAGAGTTATATATTTTACATTAGTCTATCTATGACTCAAATATATATAGCTAATATATAATTATTTAATGGTTATATTACTCTAACTATATTTATAACTAAGGATTAACTAACTATACCTACAAATTGATATGTTATTAATGTTAATATATAACTTAATATATTAGTATTTATAGATATATAATTAATTTGAGTCTATAAACTAATTATATACTAACTATATACTCAAGGTATACTATATATAATAACTAGTATATACTAATTAACTATCAATTAATGTATATCTAAATTAATAGGATATAACCTACATAAAATATTATAACTAAATACTATATTTATTTATATTATAAATTGATCTAACAATATAAATTGTATTGATATACAATTTATAACTAACTGTATAACTATTATAAATATATTATAATCCTATCAACATTAACTATATAGGATATATTAATTAGTATATATCTTATATTGATATTATAGGATATAATTAATATAGGATATATAGGATGCATCCTTTAGTTATAGGATATTATAAATATATTATAATTGTTATATCAATTTAAATCAATGTATATATCAATTAGTTATATTTATAGGTACATATACTATATGTACTATTATACTAATAGTATCCTATACTATACCTAGTACATATATTAGTTATACATTGTCTATAATCATAAACTATAAATACTCTAGTAAACATGTTATGTATATACTCATTGTAGGTATGTTATCATAAACTATTAATGTTATTAGTATTTATTTGTATTTATATCTAACTAAATAACTATTAAAAATAGTTAGAGTATAGTTATCTATTAAGGATTAACTAACAATATCAATAAACTTAAATTGATATATACTATCTTAAATATGTAGCTAACTATATTAGCAAATTGCCACTCTATAGTTAGATTAACTATCTTATAGACTATCAACTATCTAATAGTTATATAATAAATAATGTTAATGGTAATCTCATATATATGACTATATATTGATATTATAGGATAGTATGTATATTAATTGACAAACTTTAACAGTACTATATTTTAATAGATTTGGTGGGAAATGACAAACTGTATATAGAACCATTTAACTTTTGCAAACCAAATCTTTGAAACAAACATCCATACATCACAAGGATTCCAAACATCATCTAATTAATCATATTCTTTCAACTCCTATTAAATCATCATATAATAATAAGTAGAGTTAGTGCAACTTTTGAAACTGTAGGGTTTTATTGTTTATAGGGTACATCCATGGGAAAAGCCAAGAATACTAGACTTTTATAGTTGGAAAGAGATAACTAGCTCATTTAAAAGGATAAGCAAGACTTGAGGAAGATGATGCCATCCTTACAAGAAGAGAATGAGGAATTTCAACTCCATTTATTAGACCATGGAGAATTCCTATTGGGCACCATTCAAATTTTGCAAGTAGAGTTCCAATCCAAGGATGAGATGTAGGAAAAGTTTATTGGTGAAGGAGTGGAAAGGAAAATGGAATCCTCCATGAAAGATGCATAGACCCAAACATAGTTATGCATAGAAAATGCTTCACCAAATTTATTTTCTTTCCCTTGGAGTATTTTAATGGTTTTGAAAGTCGCACTAAAAGATTTGATTCAATGATTTTATATAAGATGTGGTTTGTTGGAAAATGTCTTGGAAAGAATGGCCAAGGCATGGTCAATATCATAGATTTTGTACAATGACCTTCACATGCTATTTTTATTTTTTTTCTCTAGTAACTAAGGAACCGACTATTAGGATTGGTGATTCTATCATGCTTCAATGAAAAATAAAATTTGTGGCATTCACCTTCCTAATCAATCCATAATTCTCAAGACCATGTCCCTTAATCTTGTAACATCTCACTTTTGACTCTGATCTCAAAAAATTCTCAATTATCATCATTTTGGCAAGTCCCCTCCACCATTAGAGGTTATCCTAAGTTCCATTCCTCTTTCCACATCCACACAGGGTACTACACTAAACTATATGATACTTGAGGACTACATCAGCATTCTCATATTTCTTTCTACTCCATTTTTGCAACCATTCAACATGTGAGTTTGATACATTAGATTGTGTGTTTTTCTTTGTTTATTTCTATATTTAGTTTTGTATTAGATTGTTTATTTTAGACTAGTCTCTCTATTTATGCTTGTATAATTAGTGTGTTAGATTAATTTTATGTTGATTTTTGAGGTAGATTTGGTTTGTTTTATTCTTTTTCTATATTCTCTTCACAAGGATTCTAAGCTCTCTAGAAAAGATATCTTCTCTAGGAGCCTAAATTCACAAGAGTGGCATTGCTCTTCCTTTCCCAAGTTGGAATCCTAAATTCTTAGCTTAATTACCATAAAACAAACAAGTTCTAGGGTTTTTAAACAATATAAAAATTTGTTGCCCCTATATTCTAGGAAATCTTGCATCCTTTATGATCAGTCATTTGGAATCAAACAAAGATTCAAAGCTCTCAAGTACACTACTCATGCCTCATGGATAGTTTCAATACATCGTTGAAGTCACTTTTGGTCTTCCATTTTAATGTTTAAACTCTTTATTCTGTTGTCCCCTATTAGGATAGTCAATTCTAATATATTTATAGTACTAATATAAATAAATTATAGTAATTAATATATTATTATATATATTATATTATTATGAAAATTAATCTATATATTGATATTAATATATATAACTCTAATATATTATGTAAATTATAATAATGTTATAAATGACTAGCATACCTATATTTAAAAAATATATCTAAAGTAGCTGAGAGATATCCTTCTCGAGGCACCTATTCCACCTATGTGAGATAAATTGATTAAAAAATAGATGCCTCGAGAAGGATATCTCTCGGTGTACTTTAGATATATTTTTTAAATATATGTAGGCTAGTAGCATTCGCAGTCGCAAGCCTAATTATAACTATATAATATAATTATATAATATAATATTATGATATAGATTAAATATATTATTATAATATAATATATAATAACATTATTATACAATATATTATTATAATTATAATATAATAATGAAAAATATATATTATATTATATTAGGGTTAGGGTTAGTGTTCAAGTTAGAATTAGGGTCACCATTAGTATTAGAGTTAGGGCCAAAATTAGGGTTATAATTATGATTAGTTTAGAGTTCGGATTTGAATGAAGGAAAGGTTTAGAAATTAGGGTTTTATTTAGGGTTATGCTTAAAATCAGGGTTAGAATAAAGTTTTAATCTAATTAGGGTTATAGTTGTGTTTATAAATCTAGTTACATTTAATGTTTTGTTCATGTAGCAAATAATGGTTAAGGTTAGTGTTAGGTTTAGAGTTAGGATTTGAATGAAGGTAAGGTTTAGAATTAGGGTTTTGTTTAGGTATTGAGATACAGTTGGGCTTATAAATAGGGATAGATATAGTGTTAGTCTTATAAAATAATGGTAAGTGTGATCTTATGGTTATGGTTAGAATTAGGGTTAGATTTAGAAATAGGGTTTTGGTTAAGCTAAGAGTCAAGGTTAGATTAGAATTAGAATTAGATTGAGGGTTAGGGTGATAATTAGGGTAATGCTTAAAATTAGGGTTACAATAATGTTTTAATCTATTTAGAGTTATAGTTGTGAAAAAAATATTTTTTAATTTATAATATTTGGAAATTCATTAAATATAGAATATTGTTGTGCTTGGATTCATATTAATTATCATAATAATTATGTGTTGTGGAATTTTAATTTAAATAAATTTTGTTATTTTAGAATTAAGATTTATTTTATTTTACTTTATAATTATTTAGTTTAGTGAAGCATAATTTCATGTTTTATTATTAGTTTAATGAAGTTAATTTCTTAGAATATGCATAAATCAACACATCATAAGACAAACATATAATATGAAGTATTCCAATGCATGTTCATTGCCACCCTAGTACTTGTACACATAAGAATAGTATTTGTCCACATAAATCATTCATATCATGGTTGTTTGATTTGAGTAACTAAGGGTTATGAGTAACTTAGGGTTATGGTAAGTGTGTGAAATTATCTTTGTACAAATAAAAAATAAAATCAGCAAAGTTTAGTAATAAAAAATATACGTGGAGAAATCTTTTGGGGAAAACAACACCAACAAAGAGCACCAAGTATATATTCATGTGTATAAATATCATTTTAGATATACAAGATATTATTTCTATGCCCTATTGTACAATGCTTTGGTCTAGTCCATTTTCTCTGCTCTACTTTACTTTATTTTCTCTGCTCTACTCTACTCTGCTCTGTTGAGTTTGTTCTATTCTACTCTACTCTTCTTTGTTTTCTCTACTCAGCTTTGCTCTACTATGCTCTGCTCTATTCAGTTTTCTCTACTTTTCTCTACTCTTTGCTCTGCTCTGTTGAGTTTTCTCTACTCTACTCTACTCTATTCTATTCTACTTTTCCTTGCTCTAGTCTGCTTTACTCTACTCTGCTCTGATATGCTCTACTTCATTCTATTCTACTATACTCTTCTCTACTCTATTATTCTCTACTTTTCTTCGTTCTACTATATTCTGATTTGTTCTACTCTACTATGTTCTACTATACTCTACTTTGTTCTACTTTGCTCTACTCTCTTCTACTCTGCTCTAGTTTACTCTAGTCTGCTCTACTCCACTATGTTCTACTCTGTTGTGTTCTAATAAATTTAGTCTTTCTTCTTCATCTTTTATGTTACCAAGTTGTTTTCCCTTTTTCATTTTTTCATAATGATCATATGTAAATGATGGAATTATTCTGAGACCTTGTAATGACTTTACACGAGATATAGCCACAAATGTTAATCCTACTCTTTCTCTTTGCCCTATGTCAATTGTGGCTTTTGAGATAGTCAAACCTTGTGATTTGTGTATTGTTAATGCCTAAGCCAATCTTAAGGGTATTTGGATTGTTCGACCCTTTTGTATTGGTGTAATTGGAACAGTACGTGGAGATTGATCTTCAAATCGTATCCCTATGTAATTATCAAATTTCACCATAACATATGTCGGTGGTTCAGGTGGTGCACTTCCAGGTTTGTATATTATTTTTCGAACATACCCTAGAGATCCATCTACAAGGCCTGCTTCTATCCAAAGATTAGAATTTAACATCACTCGTGCATCCTTAGAAAGTAATAACTCCATATTGATTTCATCAATCTGACCTACTTCTGGTGCATTGACACTACCCACTCTTGTTGCAATGCTACGTGCAACTGAATGCCTCAATGAGAATAATTTTTTTTTGTTGTGACTATGCACATTATCATTTGTGGCAAACAAATGAATAGTACTATCAAATTCTTCATTGGGTTGGTGCATCTATGCAAACATTGGTTCTTGTCATGAGGAACTTCGAGTCATCAATAGTTGGTTTTGTATCACTTAGATTTGTCAGAACTTGATGAAATTTTTGTTGTTCAATGATTTCCCCTTCTTGTCTAATATTTTATCCAAAGTAACAATGGTTTTGAATTCTTCCCATAATAGTTTACCACATCTATTACTATCAGATGGTGGTCTATCATTAACATGAGGTAACTGACCTAAGTCTCCAACGAGAATCATAGATACATCTGCAAAATATTGGAAAATGATGGCCTGCATTAGTGTCTAATATTAATTGTTAGATTCAATAATAATCAAGTATATGTTTTAAAATAGGAAAAATTGCATATCTTCATTAAAAAACATATGTATACCTCTAAAACTCAAGTCTGCTTTTTCAGGGAATACCTGACAAAATCAACAGTCCACCTTCTCTCGCAAATTTTGTCCAATGAAGCTCATTTCATCAATCAAAATGTATTTTATGTCATAACTGCTCTTGGAAACTTGTGAGTCTTCCCCCTTCTAATTGACCAAAATTTGTGACTGAGATTTTAAGTACTAAATGGATTGTTGAAGCTCCAATATTGAATGCTACATCTCCTATTGGTGCAAGCAATAGAAGTGGAGTATGCCCTAGGAATGCTACATTTTGAAGAACTTAACAGATAGCACCAATTAGATATGATTTTCTAGTTCCTGTTGTTCCTTGAATTATCATGAATAATGGCAATGTATTTTGAGATCCATGATAATGTGTCATAATTATATCAAGTGCATTTCTTTGTTTAGCACCCAATGATGCATAATTGATATTGTATGTTATATCATCCCACATGAGAAAACCATTATCTTTCATGGTGCTTATGAATTTTATTGCTTGATCTGTGTAGTGTTCACCTTGATATTTATTAGACCATGGTGTCTGTCTATCAATATCTCTTCTTCCCAACATAACTATTTCAGAACTTGCATAATCTAATTATGATGTAGCCTCAATATGATTTCCCATTCATGCTCTATTGTGTTTTCCTGAAGAGGTTGATTATCTTCAAATTTAGAATCATACCATTGTCAACATCTTCTGGAGTAGTTCTTCTTTGCACATGCCAAGGATTATAATTGAATGACTCCTAATTTGATATTATTACATCATTTTGAAGACCAATATCTCTTTCTATATGACAAAATAGTTTATAAAGTAACAACTCAGACCAACAAAAATCAACCCATTTATCTAATTGACGTTGAGGGATGGATACAAACCTTGGAAATACTCTCGTGCAATAGCTGCCATTCCCCTTGCCTCCCATATGTTATCTCTTCTTCACTTTGGATTATATGTCCATGATCTAGCTGCATCAATAAGTGAAACACCTTCCATGCAAAAGGACCTATTCTTATATCCATCAATGAAAGATTGTGTATGTTCTTCAAAGTCATCTTCATCATTTGTAGCTACATGTTTGAAAACCTCACATGAGACATTCAAATTGACAAATTTTCTACTAGTCTCCATTAATAGAAGTTCCAATAGCATGTGACATATTTCTTGTGCCCCAATGTCTCTTTCTATAAGTGTTTCAATGAGAAGCCTTTTGTATACTCTTGATGCTAAATCATTAGGGTTTTCAATGTTTGCAAGCTGCATCAACATTTGATGATAAGTTTCTGAACTCTTTTCTACTTTAGCTACATACTTGGAAATGTACTTTATTACAACATGTTTGGAAAGAATAGGTTGCCAATCTATATTTTCTCTCCATAATTGTAGTATGTACCAATTGTGTGTATTTACTCTGTCATCATTTCTTGTAGGTTCAAACATTGTTTCTCTTGTCTCCGAGTCTTCATATAATTTTGATCCCTCAAGATTTAACAGCCATGGAGCATTATACCTATAGTCAATAATAAAAGTTTTTATTCTTTGTACTCATATTATATTAAATTTGTAAATAATAATTTGGAAGATTTTGAATCTTACCTACAAATCATTCGTCCTCTTTTCTTGCGTAGACATGCACCCTCTCTACACATTGTATGTTGTTCAACACAATTTAAAATCTCTTCATAGTCATGTTCCATATGTATTTATATAAGCTTCAATATTCCTATAGATAATATTTTAACTAATAAATAAATTCAGCTAGTACAAATAAATATAGGTCACCAGTTCAATATTCTGATATGAATTCAATAAATCATTTGTGCAACCAATCATTTTCAGTTTATCATACAAAATTTACATGCAATAGTTCTATGAACTATAAAGATTATAATTGTTATTTAAAAGCATTTGATCAATCAATTGTTTGAAATATGTCTATTAGTGTAAGATTACAATATTTGATTTCTCACTAGAAACATTTTTTAATTAAGTACAAATAATTTTGTGTTTTTTTATAAAAGTAAAGATAGGATTTTTCTAAGGGCGATAATCTTTTTAACAAAGTTAAAAAAATGGAACAAATAAACCCAAAAATATAACATGGAATAGATAGTACAAAAACTGCATTACAACAGTAGAAAGTTAGCAACCCAAACAAAAGTTCTAATCATAACTAACCCAAGAAATTGATCCAAAGAAGAAACAAGAAACAACCCAAAAATTAAAAGACTGAAGACGACAATGGTTCAACTGTTTCCTATAAACACATGATGTCATTTTCACAGTCCATAAATTATCGTAATAGCTTTTTAAGATAATTGTGTGTTCAGTTTTGTATTAGCATTATCAAGATATTAAAGAATCATATAAAACATTAAAAAAACTAAATACATAGTTGTAATCATACAAAACATTATCAAGATATCATTAAAGCAAGAGAAGAGAGCTGAAAATCATGGAGTGTGATCTGAAACATTGAGGAAAAATGATGTAACTATGTAATATTTTTCCTCAATGTTTTGGATTGCACTCCGTGATCCATTATCAGGATGTACAAAGTAAGAGAAGAGAATTAAAAATCAAGGAGTGTACTCTAAAACTTGAGAAAAAATGATTACACAATTAAATCCTAAAACACTCAATTACAATATTATGAATTGTGGAAATTTGTTGTTTATTTACATTATTATAGTTGCAAGCAATCTCTTAAAATGTAAATAATATATAAGTCGTTGAACATATAATTCTTACATTATATTTTGTACATAATCTACTATTTCATATTAATGAAAGGAAATTGTATTAATCTAGATACTAAATACAAACAGATATGATCATGAAAGAGGAATATGATTGAAGAATGCTTGGTATGCTAGAGGTGAACATTAAGGGGGGATAGTAGTATAATGTTCCCCTCTCATTTGTATTTTTTCTATATTATTCTAATCAATCTTAAGGGGGGATGTTAAGGATTAAGATTGTCTAGAAAATGATAGAATGTTTCTAGAGCCTTCCACAAACTAGAACATTCCTGGAGCTCTTCTAGAAAAGAATATTCTAAGATGTGTTCTAGAAAAGAACATTCCAGGTTTAAGAGTTTTCTAGAAAGCTAGGAACTTCCAGGCTTCAAAGGTGCTATAACACTATATATGTGATTGGAGAGAGTTCTTGGGTAGAGCCTTTGGATGGCTATTGGATACAGCATCTAGATTGCTGCTAGGCACAACATCTAGATTGCTGCTAGACATATCATTTAGATGTAATGTATTGCAAGCTAGATAAATATATTTCTGGGTTATTCAACTATGCTTTGCCCTGTATTTCCTTTATTCTTTGGTGTTATGTTTTGCCCTATCTTTTTGATGTTTTTGGGCCTGTTCTTTCATGATCCAAGAAACTGACCTTCCCATTGTGGATCAACATTCCTACTTAACCAATTTGTTATCTTTGTTGGTGTAAGCCACACCCGGACCGACAATGGACTGGTCCAAGAGGGGCCAGTAGCTCAGTGGTAGAGCACTCCAGCAGCAATGGAAGGTCCTAGGTTCGAGTCCTAACTGGTCCATGTCTCAACATGGTATCAGAGCCAGGCCAGGCTAGGAGCCCCAAGCACACGAGAGGTGTGGCTTAAGGGGGGGTGTTGGTGTAAGCCACACCCGGACCGACAATGGACTGGTCCAAGAGGGGCCAGTAGCTCAGTGGTAGAGCACTCCAGTAGCAATGGAAGGTCCTAGGTTCGAGTCCTAACTGGTCCATGTCTCAACAATCTTCCCCTTACGAAGGACCACTATCACTACCACCAACATGCTAGCTATTCTAGATATGCTGGTGAACAGGATAATTAAAAACATACCTTCGGGGAAAAACATTTGAGTTGGTTAGAGCTAGAAAATTCTAGCGCAGCCATTAGGATAATTATAAAAACCCATCTTACCTCTAGAACTGGAAGAATCAGTCCCATGAAAAAATTTGACAGTCAAATAGTGCAGATGACAGCAACTAGAGACAACCTGTCCCCTAAGAGTCCCTTGGTTGCAATTATAGAGGTTTTTGGATGCATCATCCAGACACTATTTGCATGCTTTCATATCAATATCTCTCCCACACTCTACAAGGGAGTAAATTGTTTGAGACAGGCTCAGCACATTATCTACACTTTTGTTGAAACCTTTGTAAGCGATTGCTCTATCCACAAGTTTAGGGAGAATAGTAAAAAGGGTTAAATTAAACTTCCTTTCATCGGGATTGTTTATGTTTTGACACTCAAGTGTAGTGTTTTTCTGACACTCAAGAGTAGTGTTTTCAATGGGCCTTGTATAAAAACTGTAATTCTCATACCTCACAGAACATCCACTTAACCTATTGACTGCAGAAGATCCCGAACAGGTTTGGAGTAAGTTTTGTCTAGCAAGCAAAACACACTCATTACATTTAGGGGCGCTCACGTCTCCCCAGCATTGAGCCAAGCCATAAATTCTATCTTTATGTGAAAAAGTAATATACCCTATTTTAGCGACGCCTCTAACCAATGAATCCAGAACTAGTTTCACATCACTTTGAGAGACATGTTGATCTTTATTACACACATATTGAATAACTCTGGATTCTGACTGAATCACCTATGAGGAAGACAGAGTTACAAGATGAAAGAAACTGTAAGTTTCAAAATGTAGGAAGCAATACAAGCTACAAACTTGAGCTCCAGAGACTTCGTCAGGCCACTCAGAAAAGATGGTATCATTAAGACTTCCAAGGCATTGTCTACAGTCTTGGAATTTTAGGTCGCGCCAGCATTGTGCTAGAGAATATATCGTCAAAGCATGAGATTCCACGACCTCTAAATTAACATTGAAACCAGTTCCCGAACTCATGGCTTTACTTAGGAGGTCATATAAGGACTTTGTAAGCGTCATGTTAGGGCCCCTTAGCTCTATACTATTCTAGATCTTCCAGTACTTTTGAGTGCCGCTATTTGTTAATGTTGAATGTAGTGTCTCCACTTCAACACTCTCCTTCAAAGTTGTTACCTTTTGAGTCACCCTTATTCAAATTTTTGTGAAATTTCTCTAAGCAAGAGTCAACTTACTATTTTCCCTTATTGGTCATATCTTTGTTTCTTAAGTCGGCTCTTTATTCTTAAAAGTTCACCCGCCTATCGTCTTTTATGTGTGAAGTTAGTAAAGAGTCGAACCTTTGAACTTGAACCCTTTCAATGGTTCAACACTTCAACGGTTCAAGAGTTCAATACTCAATGCTTCGAAGGAATTGTGTTCACTCAGTCCCCTTGTATAATTCAATGTGTCATTGAACCTTCCGCTTGAACCTCATAGTAGAGTTCATTGATTCAACGGTTTAATGGTTCACTGGTTCACAGTTTAATGTTTCTTGAAAAATCGCATGACTGTTGGTCGGTCTGTGTGGTTCATCTTGTATATTTGAACCTTTGAGTTGAACAACATTTCAACGGTTCAAAGGTTCAATGGTTCAAGAGTCTAAGGTTCAATGTTTCTCAAAGTGAACTATTTGCCCCTTTGTGTAATTCAGTTTGTATATTTGAACCTTCGCTTTGAACCTCATTTCAGAATTCAATGGTTCAAAGGTTCAACGTTCCATGACTATAGTCTCATTTCTTCCCACAGCCGTGTCCAAGTCAAAATTTGGTGGGAGATTTAGAGGAAAATATATCTGAAACTCATTATGAAGCGGAAAGTTCTAACTTCCGAGAGGTTATGGATAATAATTACACATTAAGGTCATGCATGAGGAATGCTTACCATTAATGCATCTGTCAGAGTTCACATCTTTTCAAGCATTTTTAGCATGTATTGTTTTGGTTAATAATCATGCAACCTGGTTAATGTCTTTATCAAGAGAGAAAAAGCCAAATTTAGCAAATAAACATACTGTATGATGCACAAGAGAACAGTGCGAGAGGTATAAGATTTTTGTTACCCAATTTCACAGTGATTCTAGATACATTGAAGGTGATTTCTACTCTTCCTATAAGTTGTTTCCATTGTTTGGTTGGAAATAAGAATCCTTTTGAGTTTCTAGCATTATTTAAGAAGTTCAGAGCATTATTCATTATATCCTCCAATCTGTAGGTATGAAATCTTCTTGCCTTGGTTACGAGCATGGTCTTGGTCTCATATGTTCTCTTCCTGAATGTGCGGATACCTCTCTAGTTCAATATGACTTAGAAGATTTTAGGAAGAGGGTTAAAAATCCTGTGCCAACTCCTATGATCAAGAAGATAGTGGAAAGTGGTTTGGATGAAGCTGCAGCCTTTCCCATGGCTGTACAGTGTCCCGAATTAGTTCCGGAGTGCATGAATAGATATGAACCCCAAAATAGGTGCATCAGAACTGCAGATGGTAATGTGTTACTTCATATCAATAGACAAACCCTAATGTCTGTGATGAGAATTCCACCCAAAGAACCATATACTAATCTCAATATTACTTCTTCTTATGGGCATTTTTCATTAAAGAAAGCAAACTACAGGAGCATAATAGCAAGAAATTGGTTATTAAAATTCCAAAAGGGGGGTTCAAGACTACCCAGACCACTAACAAGAGATCACATGATTCAGGAGGTAAAGGATATTATGGTGTTGCTACACAGGCTGAAGGGTAATTCCTAAGCATATTAATGGGAAGATTGGATGTATTTCTTCATCCAGGTGATCCTCCAAGGGGAACAGTATTTGGACTGGGCTAAAATTATAGCCGAATGTTTGCATTTGGGTCTTAGCAATTGTTTGGGAAATAATGATTTTTATGTCTTCATATCATTTCTATTGCCTAGCACCTACGAGACAGTGGGTAGGGCTTCCTCATGCACTCTTGGTCAAAGACAACAAAATTTATGACTATTATTCAAACTTACAGATGCATAATTGTTATGAGAATTATAGGAGGGTTAATGATGTTTCTACTGAAAGAATGACTTATGAACTAGCAGGCAATATAAATAAGAGAATGTCTGATGAAGCAATGCAGCTAATCAGTATTTATGGCAGTTTCTTTATCCAGTTCCCCAAATTTACTTATATCAGAGTTGGGGGTTTTGACGGTGAACCTGTGAAGTTAACCAGGTATGTTTTTGATCATTTTGAATTGATAGAAGTCTGCAGACAGCTAGCCCATGTGGATAAGAAGTTCTCAATGAAGAAGGAATCTAGTATCTCTTTTCCGACTGAACTTGGACACTATTCTTGTCAGTCAATTTCTGGCACTCTGAACTTAGAAGTGGATCTTAAAAAATTCAATTTTCAATACTATACTACCAGATCCCAATTTCATAGCAAAGGCTTTGCCAGGGATAATTTGGATTTTGGAACAGGATTTTCACATATTTCTCAAATAGAGGATTATTGGGAGGATTGTTCAGATGAATTTGAGGTCAGGAAGAAGCTTTGGTGCAAGTTCTCTCTAGGGCAAATAGTTACCCTCAATTTAAATATGAATATTTCTAGAATAGTTGATAATGAGGAATAGGTGATTGATCCTCCATTTGAACAAATAAAACAATTACCTATTCCAGAAATTGATTGGGATAAAGATGAAGAGGATCGGATTGAGGTCAGAACTATCCCAGTAATAAGGAGAGCTGAGAAATGGTTGAGGGAATGTAGGCTGGAAGAAGTTCAAAATAAAGGTTCCCTGCAATGTGCATCAATGGTTGAATCACCACCCCCAATAAGCTCTTCTAATCGGCTTATTGCTATCTATGATGCATGTACTTCCAAGCCAAAAACTGGAAGGGGTCCTTTCATCAAAGAGTCCAAGAAAGACCTCACAACTATTCTACCCCCTCGTGCCACCAGATCAAGAACTAAAAGTAGGAGGAAGAAGTAGATTTCTGAAAGAATAGTTGTGGACTTGAATTCTGAAGAGGATTCAGGAGAAGCAACAGGTGATAAAGAGTTTGGTTCACCAATGGCAGAGGAGGTTAGTGCAAAACAACAGGCAAAGGTTGCTTTGTAAGAGTCTGTTGACCTGATGATAATTTCAAATGTGCCTTTTGATCAACTAAATCCTGGTAAAGAAGTCCCGGCCTCTGCACCCAAATGGCTGGAAAATTTGATCAGCGACAAAAGAAAAATAACCCAATTTTCATTGCCATTGGAGGACATGGTTAGCAAGTGCCTAGGGAAGACTCCTAAATCTAAGAAGCTGAAAACAACATCCAGGGTGGATATTGACCCTAACATAGGGAACTAGAGTGCAGAAATAGCCCAGCTGACAACTAATGAGGAAGTTCAAGATCGTACAGTTCAGGACTTCACAATTGAAAAAATAGATCTTGGGACTGCATCACGAGCTGTGGATGTGCATCATCTTGAAGCATCCACCAAAAGGATAGTCAGCCGAACCTAGAAAGATAAGAAAGATAAGAAGGAGTTGAAACAGACCTTACGGGCAATGGCAGAATATATCGATGCCATTCATAACCCAAATCCACAACCTGTTTCCCAACTGCCTCTGTCTTTCAACCCAAAATCGTCAGTCAATCAAAAGATACTGGACCAGATACATAGAAGGAAAATGGTGGCCAGGGTGTTTGATGATTGGTTGGATAGCATCATCCAGAAGGGTATGGAGTACATTCATGAATTAAAGAATATATATGATAAAACCACAGGTACCATTGAAGACTTGAAGACACAGAATGCTTTGTGGATAAAAGATGAAGGCAAATGGATGAATGTGATGAATCAAATTGATGAAGTACAAAAGTATGGAATAGCAAAGTTTTTGTCAGAGAAGAATTTAACAGGTCTAAATGAGGATATATTGTATGTGAGTAAGAAAAATATCAAATGGAGAAATTCAGTATCTAGACAAGGGTGAATTGAACTTACAAAAATGATCAAAGAAATAATTGAATTCACTCAATCCTTACAGCATGATTTACAATGTATTGATGTGGAGTATATAAAGGATGATGGGGAACCAGAAAAATACATCGATACTATGATTCAATCCTTCAGGGAAAAGATCAGCTTCGTTAAAGAAAATGACAACTTATTAACCAAAGATTTCTCTCAGATTTCAAAGGTGGAGTCACTTCTTCATCTGTATGTTGATGCACTCCTGGAGCATGTAGAGAAAGTGGGGAAAATTTGGAGGGAGAAAGACGTCTGGAAAGCAAGGGTGAAACACATTCGCATCCCCAATTTATGGAAAATCTAGGAATTTGTTACAGCATTTCAGGAGTGGAAAGCACAACTTGTCTCCTTAGCTAAGAAAAACAAATCCAGAGATTTTAATCCATCGCCCCAGTCTTAATCTTGCTTGCATAATCTTTTATTCAATTATTCAGTTGGTATTCTGTTTAGAACTTGGTCTTTAAATGAGTTTGTAAAAACTAAATCTCGTATGGGTCAGAGTTACTTTAACTCTGGGTTTGGTTTAAAAGATCAGATAATTAGGGTAACTATATATATGTTTTTAGTTGTTAAAACTAATATACAAGAATAGTGAAGAATGGAGACAGGATTTTTAGAGCTGAACACTACCTGTTTTACAATATATATATATATATATATATATATATATATATATATATATATATATATATATATATATATATATATATGATGTTTGTCTAAAACATTTTTCATCTGTGAATGAAAAAGAGAAACAATTACTGCATACTTAGATCTGTGCGTTTGAGTATTTGAAATTGGGTTTTCTGTGTTAAATCTTCTTTCATATGGTAATTGCTCTTTCATTGGACAACTCATTGTATGTGTTTTATCGTTTATTGGTTCAACAATATACATGTTTATATATCTGATTATTATTGAAGATAGAATCTGTGTATTTTATTACCCAATGATGTTATAAAGAAGATATCACATTCATAGCATGATGATGTATGAATGTTAGTTTGCCTTTAAGCACTTTCTAGTTAAAAGTGTATCTAAATGATTAGGATAATTTAAATTCATTGAAAATTTCTAAAGGGAGCTATACCTTAATTCAGAGGGGAACTACTCTTGATAGTTCACCCATTTGTTGTTTAATTTAATTTTGCTTGAAGGAAAGGGGTATAGAGTCAAAATAATACATTTTTAGACCAGGACAAATCTGTTAACTAATAGTTTTTAGCGACTCTACTGGGGAACAAGAAGTCTTTGTTGAAAGATTAGTCACCTTAATATGAAGCAACAATGGTTCTTCCACATGAAAATATAATTCCTTTTTACAACCTAATCTTAGTTTCCAAGATGAGCAGGAAGATATAATTGGTCAATTAAATACTCTCACTTGGTGCACTCGTCAGAATATTGATGGTTATAAGAGAGAAAGTAGAGTATTAGAAAAAGAAGAAGAATTGGCTGATAATTTGAGATTGTTGTTGCTCAGGCAAAGGAGGAGGCAAGCAGAAAATGTAGCAAGAAATCAAGCCCCTGAAGTGCGAAGAGGTCAAGAATAGCATAGAAATTAATAGCTACTTATCCAGTTACAATATCATAAACTGGATTCCAGAAGATACACAAGGTCTTTAAGAAGAGAGGGAATTGAGGATCCTACTTTTCAAACACTACAAAGCTTAAATTTTCCTTATATTCCTACCTGTATTAAAAGAGCTAGAAGTAGACCTCCTAGCCCTTCTAAACCCTCTACATCCTCTATCTGTCAAGCCTTAACTCTTTTTGGTACTATCATTCCCTCTGCTATAAGCTTTCTACCAATGGCCCAACCTTGGGGAGAAGCCATAGGGCCTCTAAATCTAGGGGCTAACCTAAATCCTCTACCTAAAAATTCAAGGGAAAATTTACCCAAATTTAATGGAGATGGAAGACAATCACTAGAGGAGCACCTGAATGCCTTTCCTACAGCATGTGGTGTGTTAGGTGTACAACATCAAGATGTAGCCATAAGGATTTTTGTGCAAACTCTAACTGATACTACAACACAATGGTTCTATCATCTAACTAACTCCTCAATCACAAACTAGAATGATATGAAAACTGCGTTTGTAAACAAGTTCAAAAGCGCAGAAGATGAACATTCCCTTCTTGCTCAATTGACTCAGCTTAAGAAGGAGATACATGAACCTATGAGGGAATTTATAGCCAAATTCAATAGAATTGTGCATAAAATTCCAACTACTAAAAGGCCAACTGCCGAGAATCAAAAATGTTTCTTTATTAATTCTATGCCTCCTGATATTAGTTTTCATCTTAGAAGAGGTGCAATTGTAGATTTAGCAGCCATACAAACCTTGGCAGTCAGGTTAGAGGATGATCTTATTATGGCTGGAAAATGGAAGAAAGAAGTCCAAGTACCTAATGCTCATCCCTCATCCTCTACAAATCCCATGGTTCAAAGACTATTCAATGATATGATTGCCTTAAAAAGACAATTACCTAAGGCTGGTACTTCATTCCAACAACCATATCAAGATATTGGCTAAAGAAATTTTAATCAATAGGCAAATACTGGTAGGACATTACCACTTACATCAGCACAACAAAGGTTAACTATTGAAGCTCCTCCTGGAAGAGGGAATAAGTGTGCCTTTCATTCGACTACTGATCATGATAGAAATTCTTGTCCAGAGATGCTTAGAAATGCTCAAATGGCTGCTACTCAAGATGTATTGGGAGAGGTTACTAAAGAAGAAAGGAACTTTGAGCAACCTGGCGACTCTGAAATACACTTCCTAGAATATGAATCAGATTCAAAAAGAGGAGGTGAAATATTGGTTACTCTTGAAGATCCTTCATGTGTTGTGCTTACCAAAAGTTAGAAGAATCAGAGATTTCCTAATACTCAAGAAGTGTTTGTTAAAGGTAAGGAACCTCTAATTAAGACCTCTGATGCTAATTTGAAAGCTCAAGAAATTAAATTGTTACATAGAAATGATCGTGAAGCTTCTTTTGATATTGTAGAATTTTGTAAGTCTGCAAAAATTCAAATATCCCCTGTTGAATACCTCAAGTTAAAACCCAAAGAACTTGAAAATTTGGTTAAATATGTCAAAGGTGATCCTACACAAATTGAACCCAAAAGTCAACTAAATGTTAATACTGAGTCTCCTATTGCCCAATTATTTGCTTCTCCACCTAAGTCACCCACGCTACTCCTAAAATAGTGCTCAATTCATCTAATGATACTTCTTAGATGACTGATATGAAGACCAACACATTTTATGTTTCTTTATTCATAAATGGCCATAAACTTAGTAACTGTATTATAGACTCAGGTGCTTCTGATAATATTATGCCTTCTTCTATAGCCAAAGCCCTAGGTCTATCCCTTACAAAAACATTTGGTAGGTGTTACTCTATGGATGGAAAATAGATTTCTTTGCTCAGACAAATTAAAGATGCATGAGTTGCTCTTGCAACCTATCCTAATAAAAGAGTGAAGTTGACTATTTTGGTAGTGGATATTCCTACTAGTTATGGGATGTTGTTGAGCAGGAATTTTTGCAAAGATTTAGGTGGGCATATTAAATTGGATTGGTTAGAAGCTACAATTCTAGTGGGAAAGAAGAAAGTTAAGCTAGAACCTGAACCCAAATGCAAGTTTACTGTATACCCTTCTGATGATCCTAAGTCTCAGATTCTATTTGAAGAATGTGAATTTGGTAATTATTTTCTCTCTTCTGAGGACATGAAGGGAGAATCTATCCCAAAATCTATTCATCAGATGATCTATGGACCATGGAATTTGATGGTAGTTGTGCTACTACTGGTTCAAGAGCAGGGGTTGTGTTGATCTCACCTGATGGCAAAAATTTTCCTTACTCTTTCAAGCTAGAATTTAAAAACACTAATAACACTGCAGAGTATGAGGCTTTATTGCTTGGGTTAAATGAAGCCAAAGGAAAAGGTGTAAAGATACTCAAAGTAAGAGGAGATGTTGAATTAATTGTTAAATAGGTGAGGCATTTTTTCAGTTAAAAATGAAAGATTGAGACATTACAGGAACAGAGTTTGGGATGAGATAGAATACTTTGATGTCTTTTCTATTGAGGCAATTCCCAGAGACCAGAACACATGGGCATATTCTCTAGCAGTGTTAGCTTCTCTTTTTCTCCCACACCCTGATTTCAAAAAGGATTCATATAGAATAGAACTGATCTACCATCCTAATGTCCCAGATAATGCTGAAAATTGGCAAGTTTTTGAGAATGATAGGCAGATCAGAAAATTCTTAGAGAATGCTGAGATGTTCCTGGGGACTTATTTTAAAGGTTCTGAAGCAGAATGTAAAGAGTTTAGTCTTGATCTAGGGATCAATTTGAAAGATGATGTAATTCAGTTAAAGGGAAATAAAATCCCTAAAGGATTGGTCTCCCTAGAACATTTGTTTACTTGAGAAGATGAATATACTAAAAGCAAACTTGCCCAAAATCCTAACAAAGTGGAGGATTATGAGAAAATAAACATTGGGAGTGAGACTAATCCTGAATGGATCTCCATTGGTAGGTGTTGTTCACCAGAGCAGAAAAACAAATTGATTAATCTATTGATTAAGTATAAGGATGTCTTTGCTTGGTGCTATGATGACCTTAAAGATTTTAGGTGTGGGCAGTTTCAGCATCATATTCCTTTGAAAACAAATGCAACCCCATTCAAGTAGAAGTTGAGGAATTATAACCAAAGGTTATTGAGGCCATCTTTAAGGAGATTGACAAGATGTTGAAGGCCAGGATTATTTATCTGATTCATCACTCCACCTGGGTGGCAAACATTGTCCCAGTATGCAAAAAGAATGGAGAAATAAGAATATGTGTTGATTTCAGGAATCTAAACCAAGCCAGTTTGAATGATAATTATCCCTTACCTATGATGGATCACATCTTGCAAATAGTTGCTGGGTCAGAAATGATGTCCATGCTAGATGGATTCTTAGGTTATAATCAGATAAGCAAGGCTGCAGCTAATCAACATAAAACTACTTTCACTACATCTCAGGGAACTTTTGCTTATAATCGTATGCCCTTTGGTTTAATTAATGCTGGTGCAACTTTTCAATGGGTGATAGATTCATCTTGTAGAGATCTGAAAGATAGAATTATTGTCATTTATCTTGATGATTTGACTGTTTTCTCTAGAAAAAGGGAGGATCATTTGAAAGATCTGGAGACCATTTTACAAAGGTGTCAGAGTCATGGGATATCTCTTAACCCTAAGAAGTCAGTTTTCTGTGTAACAGAGGGTAAGTTGTTAGGACACTTAGTTTCAAAGGATGGAATCAAGATTGATCCAAAAAGGGTTAGAGCATTACAACAGCTAAGTCTTCCTTCCAATAGGACTGGAGTTAAGTCTTTCTTTGGCCAGATCAACTTCCTTAGGAGGTTCATTCCTGATTTACCTGAGATTACAAAGCATATTGTAGGGATGCTGAGCAAAAAATAGGCATTCAAATGGAATGAGGCTGCTAAGAAAGCATTTGAAGATATTAAAGAGGTGATTGCACAAACACCTACCTTGGTAAACCCTGACTTCCAAAAGGATTTTATTATTTATTGTTATGCTTCAAAACATACTATGTCTGGTATCTTGCTATAGAAAAATGAATTGAATGTAGAAGCCCCAATATCCTTTATGAGTGTTCCTCTCAAGAAGCATGAACTTAAATATTCTGTAGCTGAAAAACAAGCTTTCATTGTGGTAAAGGTTATAAAACAATTCAAATATTACATACTTCATTCTCATCCAGTTGTATTTGTTCCTAGTTCAGCTGTGAAAAGCATTCTGACCCAACAGGATGTTGGGATGAATAATAGAGAAACATGGGTTGCGAAGATTCAAGAATATGACTTGGAGATTAGGCCAACCAAGTTAGTTAGAGGCCAGGGCCTATGCAAACTGATTGCTAAAAGTAAGGAAGGAGAAGAAGAAAAACTTCCCACTATCCTGTTGGTAAGTTTACAAGATCCATGGTTCCTAGATGTAGCACACTATCTTACTTATGGAGACTGTCCCAGTCACTTATCCCCGAAGGAGAAAAGGAATCTGAGGTTAAAAGTAGCAAAATATGTCATTTGGGGTGATGTCCATACAAAAAGGGACTAGATGGAACCTTCCTGAGATGTGTAGATAAGGAACAGTAGTACAAGCTGTTAGAAGTTTTTCATAATGAAGCCTGTGGTGGACATTTCTCTTCTTTAGTCATAGCATTCAAAATCCTTAGAAATTGTTATTATTGGCTAGGTATGTTTAAGGATGCATACAGATGGGTGGCTAACTGTGAAAAATGCAAAATATTTTTAGGTAGGCCACAACTTGCAGCATTGCCTCTGAGGCTTGTCATTATTGAAGAGCCTTTCAAACAGTGGGGATTAGACTTCATTGGGCCTCTCTCACCTCCTTTGAGTGCTGGGCATACACACATTTTAACAGCAATAGACTACTTTATGAAATGGGTTGAAGCGGCCCCTGTGAAGAGAACCACTTCAGAAGTAGTATGTAATTTTGTTAAAGAAAATATACTGGTACGTTTTGGTGTTTCTCAAAAGCTTGTGGCAGATAACGCTACCAGTTTTTCTTCAATTCAACTTACTTCATTTTGCTATGAGCATAGTATTTCTCTTTCTCACTCATTAGATTATTACCCTCAAGGGAATGGACAAGCTGAGTCCAGTAATAAAAATCTGATAGCTATCATCAGGAAATTGGTGAGTGATAACCCCAAAGATTGGCATAAGAAGTTATATGAAGCACTCTGGGCTGACAGGGTAACCCCAAAAAGGGCAATAGGAATGGTGCCTTTTGAACTGGTTTATGGGATAGGAGCATAATTATCATTACCTCTGGAATTATCTACGGCCAAATTACAAAGTGTCATTGAAGATCAGTACTTTCAAGATTATTTAGAGAAAAGAGTTATGTACTTAACTAGGATTGAAGAGGAAAGAAATGAATTGGTTGATCAGATCACTGCTCATCAAGCTAGGGTTAAAAAGATTTTTGATCAGAAAACAAGACCCAAAAAGTTCATGGAGGGAGATGAAGTATTACTGTGGGATAGGAGAAGAGAGCCTAAAGGAGCACATGGCAAATTTGATTTACTTTGGAATGGACCTTTTAAAATTCATCAGGTACTAGGTCCTAATTCTTTTAAATTAGAATATGTGGATGGAGTTGTTTTACCCCTGTCCTATAATGGACAAAATCTTAAATTGTATCGACTGTGAGACAAGTGTCCGCTATTTTGTACATAGCCTTTCCTTTGTTGTCATGTGTGTTGCTGTTTTCCTTTTCCAGTTTTGGTTTGCCTTGATTCTTTTTATTCCATCCCTGTGTTTCAATTCATGCGTAACCAGAGTTTCTAAGTTCTCTGCATTTTGCCATAAAATGCAGTCCCCAGTCAGAGCCAATGTTACCTTTTGAGTCACCCTTATTCAATTTTTTTGTGAAATTTCCCTAAACAAGAGTCGACTTACTATTTTCCCTTATTGGTCATATCTTTGTTTCTTAAGTCAGCTCTTTATTCTTAAAAGTTCACCCACCTATCATCTTTTGTGTGTGAAGTTATTGAAGAGTCGAACCTTTGAACTTGAACCCTTTCAATGGTTCAACAGTTCAACGGTTCAAGAGTTCAATACTCAATGCTTCGTAAGGAGTCATTTCACTTAGTCCCCTTGTGTAATTCAATGTGTCATTGTACCTTCCACTTGAACCTCATAGTGGAGTTCATTGGTTCAATGGTTCAACGGTTCAAAGTTTAATGTTTCTTGAAAAATAGCGTGACTGTTGGTCAGTCTGTGTCGTTCATCCTGTATATTTGAACCTTTGAGTTGAACCACATTTCAACGGTTCAAAGGTTCAATGGTTCAAGAGTCTAAGGTTCAATGTTTCTCAAAGTGAACTGTTTACCCCTTTGTGTAATTCAATTTGTATATTTGAACCTTCGCTTTGAACCTCATTTCAGAGTTCAACAGTTCAAAGGTTCAAAGGTTCAATGTTCCGTGACTATAGTCTCATTTCTTCCCACAGCTGTGTCTAAGTCAAAATTTGGCAGGAGATTTAGAGGAAAATATATCTAAAACTCATTATGAAGTGGAAAGTTCTAACTTCTGAGAGGTTATGGATAATAATAACACATTAAAGTCATGCATGAGGAATGCTTTCCATTAATGCATCTGCTAGAGTTCACATCTTATCAAGCATTTTTAGCACGTATTGTTTTAGTTAATAATTATTCAACCTGGTTAATGTCTTTATCAAGAGAGAACAAGCCAAATTTAGCAAATAAACATACTGGATGATGCAAAGGAGAACAGCGTGGGAGGTATAAGATTTTTGTTGCCCAATTTCATAGTGATTCCAGATACATTGAAGGTGAGTTCTACTCTTCATATAAGTTGTTTCCATTATTTGGTTGGAAAGAAGAATCCTTTTGAGTTTTTGGCATTATTTAAGAAGTTCAAAGCATTTTTCATTATATCCTCCAATCTATAGCTATGAAATCTACTTGTCTTGGTTATGAGCATGGTCCTGGTCTCATCTGTTCTCTTCTTGAATTCGAGGATACCTCTCTAGTTCAATATGACTTAGAAGATTTTAGGAAGAGGGTTAAAAATCCTGTGCCAACTCCTATGATGAAGAAGATAGTGGAAAGTAGTTTGGTCAAAGTTGTGGCCTTTCCCATGGTTGTATAGTGTCTCGAATTAGTTCTAGAGTGCATGAATAGATATGAACCCCAAATAGGTGCATCAGAACTGCAGATGGTAATGTGTTACTTCATATAAATAGACAAACCCTAATGTCTGTGATGAGAATTCTGCCCAAAGAACCATATTCTGATCTCAATATTACTTCTTCTTATGGGCATTTTTCATTAAAGAAAGCAAACTATAGGAGTGTAATAGCAAGAAATTTGTTATTGAAATTCCAAAAGGGGGGGTTCAAGACTGCCCATACCACTGACAAGAGATCACATGATTCAGGAGGTAAAGGATATTATGGTGTTGCTACACAGGCTGAAGGGTAACTCCCAGGCATATTATTGGGAAGACTGGATGTATTTATTCATCCAGGTGATCCTCCAAGGGGAACAGTATTTGGACTAGGCTAAAATTATAGCCGAATGTTTGCATCTGGGTCTCAACAATTGTTTGGGAAATAAGGATTTTTATATGTCTTCATATCTTTTCTATTGCCTAGCATCTATGAGACAGTGGGTAGGGCTACCTCATGCACCCTTGGTCAAAGACAACAAAATTTATGACTATTATTCACAGTTACAGATGCATAATTGTTATGAGAATTACAGGAGGGTTAATGATGTTTTTACTGGAAGAATGACTTATGAATTAGCAAGTAATATAAATAAGAGAATGTCTGATGAAGCAATGTAGCTGATCAGTATTTATGGCAGTTTCGTTATCTAGTTCCCCAAATTTACTTGTATTAGAGTTAGGGGTTTTGACGGTGAACCCGTGAAGTTACCTAGGTATGTTTTTGATTTTTTTGAATTGATAGAAGTCTGCAGACAGCTAGCCCATGTGGATAAGAAGTTCTGAATGAAGAAGGAATCTGGTATCTCTTTTCCCATTGAACTTGGACACTATTCCTTCCAGTCAATTTCTGATGCTTTGAACTTAGAAGTGGATCTTAAAAAATTCAATTTTCAATACTATACTTCTAGATCCCAGTTCGACAGCAAAGGCTTTACTAGGGATAATTTGGATTTTGGAATAGGATTTTCATATATTCCCCAAATAGAAGATTATTGGGAGGATTGTTTAGATGAATTTGAGGTTAGGAAGAGGCTTTGGTGCAGGTTCTCTCTAAGGAAAATAGTTATCCTCAATTTAAATATGAATATTTTTGGAATAGTTGATAATGAGGAACAGGTGATTGATCCTCAATTTGAATAAATAAAACAATTACCTATTCCAGAAATTGATTGGGATAAATATGAAGAGGATTGGATTGAGGTCAGAACTCTCCTAGTAATAAGGAGAACTGAGAAATGGTTGAGGGAATGTAGGCTAGAAGAAGTTCAAAATAAAGGTTCCCTGCAATGTGCATCAATGGTTGAATCACCACCCCCAATAAGCTCTTCTAATCAACTAATTGCTATTTGTGATGCAGGTACTTCCAAGCTACAAACTGGAAGGGGTCCTGTCATCAAAGAGTCCAAGAAAGCCCTCACAATTATTCTAACCCCTCGTGCCACCAGATTAAGAACTAAAAGTAGGAGGAAGAAGTAGATTTCTGAAAGAATAGTTGTGGACTTGAATTCTAAACAGGATTCAGGAGAAACAATAGGCGATAAAGAGTTTGGTTTACCAAAGGTAGAGGAGGTTAGTGCAAAACAACAGGTATAGATTGCTTTAGAGTCTGCTGACCTGATGATGATTTCAAATGTGGCTTCTGCTCAATTAAATCCTGGTAAAGAAGTCCCGTCCTCTGCACCCAAATCGCTGGAAAGTTTGATTAGTGACAAAACAAAAATAGTCCCATTTTCATTGCCATTGGAGGACATGGTTAGCAAGTTCCTAGGGAAGACTCCTAAATCTAAGAAGCTGAAAACAACATCTAGGGTGGATATTGACCCTAACACAAGGAACTAGAGTGTAGAAATAGCCTAGCTAACAACTGATGAGGAAGTTCAAGATCCTATAGTTTAGGACTTCACAATTGAAAAAATAGATCTTGGGACTGCTTCACGAGCCGTGGATGTGCATCATCTTGAAGCATCCATCAAAAGGATAGTCAGCCAAACCTAGAAATATGAGAAAGATAAGGAGTTGAAACAGACCTTACGGGCAATGGAAGAATATATCGATGTCATTTGTAACCCAAATCCACAACCTATTTCCCAACTGCCTCTGTCTTTCAACCCAAAATTGCCAGTCAATCAAAAGATACTGGACCAGATACACAGAAATAAAATGGTGGCCAGGGTGTTTGATGATTGGTTGGATAGCATCATCCAGGAAGGTACAGAGTACATTCATGAATTAAAGAATATATATGATCAAACCACAGCTACCATTGAAGACTTGAAGACACAAAATGCTTCATGGATAAAAGATGAAGGCAAATGGATGAATGTGATGAATCAAATTGATGAAGTATAGAAGTATGGGATAGCAATGTTTTTGTTAGAGAAGAATTTAATAGGTCTAAATGAGGATATATTGTATGAGAGTAAGAAAAATATCGAATGGAGGGATTCAGTATCTAGACAAGGGTGAATTGAACTTACAAAAATGATCAAAGAAATAACTAAATTCACTCAATCCTTACAACATGATTTACAATGTATTGATGTGAAGTATATAAAGGATGATGGGGAACCAGAAAAAGACATCGATACTGTGATTCAATCCTTCAGGGAAAAGATCAACTTCATTAAAGAAAATGACAACTTATTAACCGAAGATTTCTCTCAAATTTCAAAGGTGGAGTCACTTCTTCATCTCTGTGTCAATGCACTCCCAGAACATGCAGAGAAAGTGGGGAAAATTTGGAGGGAGAAAGATGTTTGGAAAGCAAGGGTGAAACACATTGGCATCCCTAATTTCTCAAAAATCTAGGAATTTGTTACAGCATTTCAAGAGTGGAAAGTGCAACTTGTCTCCTTAGCTAAGCAAAACAAATCTAGATATTCTAATCCATCGCCCCAGTTTTAATCTTGCTTGCATAATCTTTTATTCAGTTATTTAGTTGGTATTCTTTTTAGAACTTGGTCTTTAAATGAGTTTGTAAAAACTAAATCCCTTATGGGTCAGAGTTACTTTAACTCTAGGTTTGGTTTAAAAGATCGGATAATTAGGGCAACTATATATATGTTTTTATTTGTTAAAATTGATATACAAGAATAGTGAAGAAAGGAGACAGGATTTTTAGAGCTGAACACTACTTGTTTTACAATATATATATGATGTGTGTCTGAAACATTTTTCATCTATGAATGAAAAAGAGAAACAATTACTGCATACTTAGATCTTTGCGTTTGAGTATTTGAAATTGGGTTTTCTATGTGAAATCTTCTTTCATATGATAATTGCTCTTTCATTGGATAACTATTGTATGTGTTTTATCGTTTATTGGTTCAACAATATACATGTTTATATATTTGATTATTATTGAAGATAGAATCTGTGTATTTTATTACCCAATGATGTTATAAAAAAGATATCGCATTCATAGCATGATGATGTGTGAATGTTAGTTTGCCTTTGAGCACTTTCTGGATAAAAGTGTATCTGAATGATTAGGATAATTTAAATTCATTGAAAATTTCTAAAGGGAGTTGTACCTTAATTCAAAGGGGAACTACTCTTGATAGTTCACCCATTTGTTGTTTAATTTATTTGTTCTTAAAGGAAAGGGGTATAGAGTCAAAATAAAACATTTTTAGACCAAGACAAATCTATTAACCAACAAAAGGCAAAGGGAGTGACACACGTTCTAGCCTCAATAGGGGTCTAGGTACATGATTTTGGTCTCATTGAGCCCTCTCTCTATCTTGGGAAAAGCCACCACCTCTACCCTGGAACTCTCGAATGTCAAAATAATTAGGAATATTCTTGAGGATGAACTCGCAATGAAGTTTCCTCAAGAAATATTGTGGAACATCATTGTTGTTGCATGGACACTCATCAAAGACCTTGTACCATCTATCCCAAATGTTTTGGGATATATCTTGATTCCTACACCAATGAATAGGGAACCATTTGCAAGTCTCTTCTAATCTTTGGCTAGTTTTGGGATTAATAAAGTGTATGTAGATTTTGTAAATTTTTCATTCCTCACTTGTTCATAAGATAATTTGTTGGCATAGTATTGCTGACACCTCTCCCTATAGTCATGAAATTTGGTGATTTGTTTTGTCACCAATTCGGTGTGAGAAACAATCATCTCTAATGACTTCACAAGCACTCTCATATGATCAGTGCTTGCACTTGGATTGTTTAGCATTTCAATTAGGGTTTGAAGATGTATTTTATTTTCTTTTATTTTCCCTAAATAGTTTTCTTGAGTATCTCTTTCATGGTGAGGACGTGAAGGTGGGTTTGGAGGGTTTGGAGGGTTTTGGGGGTTGTTTTGACCCTCCTCAGTTAGATTTGTGTTTTCTCATGCCTTATTAACTATAAATACAATATAAAAAAACTAATCAAATATTGTAAAAGTCAAACATTCTTTTCCAAATCACAAAAATTAATCAAACCCTACCTTCTTCGGTTGCTAGACCCTCTACATTTGCTTCACGATATCTTCAGAAGTGGGTTTGGCTAGGTGGCATCGTGAAAACATCAGTCTCTCTTTGCACTTGCTTGATTTCACCTTCCTTGAATGTGCTCATGCTATAAACTCTAATTTTTCTCTCCAACCTTTATTTTTGACCATGAGTATTCAAGCAAATGAGTGTTTTTTGCACTTTTAAGAAGAAAATAATGCAAGTGCATTATAATGTGTTCACATTTTTCTCTGAATGGGACCAAAAAGTCATGCGGCGAGTTTTTGGTCCTACAACTCCATGCACTTACCCTCCCTTAAGGTGTTTATAAATATAGGATAAGTTGATCCTACCAATCCAATAGATTCCCTTAAGGTGTTTATAAACACTAAGGTGCAAACATAAAAATGTCTTCCAATTGTGGGATGGAATCACAAAATTGTGTTCTATGAGGCAAAATGCTTTTGGGACCTTCAAATGAAGCTATATATTCAACTAAAGAGCCTTGATTCAAAGGTAAAGTAGATGCCATGTACGCAAGGCCTTCGATGGAAGGCATAGCCTTTGACCAAATATACCTTCAAATGAATGTCTTTTTAAATTAGTTTTTTATTCACACAACAAAACATAACACATAGTTATGCTTTGACATAATACATAGTTTTGTTTATGAATAATAGGATTTATTTATATATCAAATTGTTTAATCACCTTCAATGTTCATTAGAAGAACCTTTGAATGATGGCCCTTCATTTGAAGGTCATTTATTAGAAGGCCCTTATGCTACTCTCCTCCTTTTGGTCACTCAAAATTTGACAAAAGATTCTTTTTCAAAGTAAGGTTTAGACAATCAAATGAAGTCACCATCACATGAGTTTTTGCAAGATCATAGCCCTTGAAGTAAGCTTTTTAAAAATTATAATTGATAGTATATTTTGTTTTATTATTATATTCATTTTATCTTGTCTAATGAACATAGGTTTTCTAACCAAAGATAAAAGTTTCTATTCGATAAATGTGCAAAAAATTGTTAAAATAGTACTTTGTCTGAAAAATATGTTTAAAATAGTACTTTGTTTGAAAAATATGTGTACCCTCTCTTTTGGTGTCCTTGTTATAACATAAAGAAACTAATTTAGCTATGTACCAAAAAAATGCATTATGCCATAATATTACTCTAGATTATAATTAATTTGAATTAAAAATTACTAATCAATAAAATATGCAATAAAAACTTAAAAAAATATGCACCACCTAGATATTAGTGTTGATGAAGTATGTTTAAGAAATTAACTATTTATCTTATTTCTAAAAAATAGTTATGCATTATGGCATCATATCATTAAGAATACTATAAAATATAAAAAATAAGTTATTAACAAATGTTTAGAAATGAGATGAGTTATTTTTTTATTTTTAAAAATATAGTTTTAGAAGTTATTAGTACCTGCTGGTACTATTACAATGAGTTCGCACTTATCTAGTTATTAATCTATTGATTGCAAACCAATCAAAAGATAGGATTATTTTTCTTGTTGACAAATTTGATTTAAATTTGTACTTTTCCTATGTCAACATGATAAATTTTTAACAAAAGATTATTTAGAAATGATTTATCTGTATTGTCATTGGCTGCTCTATGGATTGTCGGATTGTCAGAAAAGTGCAACAAAAAACTATAAATGCAGAGAGAATTTTGGTTTGAGGGGAGCACAAAGCAAGTAAACAAATTATGAACACAAATTTATTTTTTGCTTCATTAGCTAAAAGTAATTTAATTTTAATTTAGTTTTTAGAGTTCTACACATTTTATTTTATGTAGTTAGATTATTTTAGTGATTTCAATTTTATTTACTCAAAAGTTAAAAATCTTGGATTTCAATTTTATTTAGTCAAAACTATAAAATCTACAGTATCATGAATTTAATTACATTTTTTATTTTATTTTTCAAACTTACAATATTTTAATGCATTTTAAATTATAAAAGTATTAGTATTATTACATTAATGAATTCTTTAATCATTATAATCATTATTATTATATTATTTAAATATTTAATATTTAATTTTAAAAATTTATATTTAAATTTTACGTGAAAATAATACATAGGAAATAGCTTCCTATTATATTAAATATACAGCCTAATAATTTTTTTATAAAATAATAGTGACAAGAGAAATATTAAATTGAATTCTTTAATCATTATAATCATTATTATTATATTATTTAAATATTTAATATTTAATTTTAAAAATTTATATTTAAATTTTAAGTGAAAATATGAACATTGAATATTTAATACATAGTAAACAACTTCCTATTATATTAAATATACAACCTAATAATATTTTTATAAAACAATAGTGACAAGAGTTTAAATACTATTTTGTTACTTTGCTTGTATTTAATTAAATCTTTCTAGTTTAAATCTTTTAACTACCCAAACTACTTTTACTCCAAAATTTTATGTAGGGTTATGCAAGTTTTGGTACATTTATGGAGATATCTCCGTTTGCAAGTGTTACGAAAAAATTTGAATTTTTTAAAATTGTTTTTAGTTCACGGGCCTTTTAGCCTATCATTTCTTTGCTATAACTCTTTTACAGTTCATAGTATATTAAATTAGATTTGATCTATTCCCTTGTGCTTGTGCAGGTTTATCAATTGATTTGGGTTGGTGCAGTGCCTCTTATTTACTTCATTTGCTTCATTAAATCTTCAATCCATGGGTTATTACTTTGTGTTGTTTATTTTAAAATATCAAACTTTAATATTTAATGGCCTTGGTTTTTGTTTTTAATCTTGACATTTAAATCTTTAGGCAAGGAAACTATAAGCTGGCATGTTCTTAACTAGTTATTAATAATTCTTTTTGCAACCAATGAGAACTGAAATAGTTTTTCTATTTAAAAAATATTTCGCTATTGCTATTGTATAGATGCAAATATTATAACAAATTGAAAAATTATTTTTCTTTAATCTAATTGGTAGAAAACTTTTATATTATAAGGGTGATTAATGTGCATCCATTACAATAATGGTGGTAGTATTGCCGTATGAAAAGGGAGTGGCAGTTAATATATTATTTTATATATGTTTAATAATATTTTATAACTATATTTTATTAGGGTTTTATCAAATCAAAAAAAAAGGGGAAAAATATAGGATAAGGAAGTGCATTATATTATTAAGATATGACTAACTATATTTAGGAACATGGCATCACTCCATTTGAGTAAATAAAATTGAAATCCCCAAAATGAAAGTATTTTTCATGACACTCTAGATTTTTAACTCTTGAATAAAAAAAATTAAAATCCCCAAATAACCTAATTTTGTAAAATAAAATAACACTAACTATTTTATAAAAAAATTATTAGGGTTTAAATTTGTTTTATAACTATACTTTAGGGTGCTACACATAAATAACCTAATTTCACTAAAATATTTCTTAACTATTGATTTGATCTTAACCATTGATGTCTAACCACATACTTTGAATGCACCCAAAATTATTACTAAAACACAATATTAGATTAATTAAAATAATTAAAATCATGTTCTCTAAAAGTACTTACTATTATTACTTAAATAAAAAATTAAGTGACTAAGATAAAATACTGTAGTGATGTAAATATGAATGTGTTATTGTTATTATATTATGTAATTATTCTTAAAACTTACAATATTTTAATGCATTTTAAATTGTAATAGTATTCAATATTATTACATTTTAATATCTTAGGCAGACATTTCAAATCTATCCACACTGTTATTATATTATGTGATTATTTTTCAAACTTACAATATTTTAATGCATTTTAAATTGTAATAGTATTCAATATTATTACATTTTAATATTTTAGGCAAACATTTCAAATCTATCCACACTCAGCTAGGGTTAGGGTTCTACACATTTTACTTTATGAAATTAGATTATTTTTGGGATTTCAATTTTATTCAGTCAAGAGTTAAAAATTTAGGATTTCAATTTTATTTAGTCAAAAGTTAAAAAATCTACAGTATCACAAAAAATATTTTCCCATGTTATTACATTTTTTATTTTATTCTTCAAACTTACAATATTTTAATGCATTTTAAATTATTTAAAAGTATTAGTATTATTACATTTTAAGGAAATATTTGTGTTATTTAATACTTTATAAAAGTTTAGTTTTATAATTAGGAAATATTTTAGTCCTATTTTATTTTTACCAAATTAGATTATTTTTGAGATTTCAATTTTATTTACCCAAGACATTTCAACACTCTTCAAAAATTAATTTTTTATTTATTGGAATGCAATTTATCTATACAACCAATACCTAATCAACAAAAAAAATACAACTAAACAAATACTATATACAACCAATAGTTAATCAACAAAAAAATAACAACAAAACAAATACTATAATAACAACACTACGAGGTAGGTACTGGCCACTACATAACACTTACAAATGAGATGAGTTATTTTTTTATTTTTAAAAATATAATTTTAGAATTTAGAACAAAATCTTAAAAACTAGTTCACATCATCTTCAAATTCTTAATGGTTTTCTTCCATAACATAAAGTAAAAATTTGGTTGAAAATGTTGATTTGGCTACCCCATTCAAATCATTATTTTGTTGTCGTGGTTACAAGCTCATTAAATATTAAAGATTAGAGCGAACAAGTTTATTACTCTATGCTTTACCATATAGATATGTGCATAAAAAATTGAATTTACAATATCAAACTCATGACACTGGGATCAACCCTCAATATTTTTGTGTACCCATTCAAATTTCAAGACATTTATCAAACTAATAACATATTTTTTTTAACAACACCAAATCCATTTTATGCATCATCAACATTATCTCCACTTATTATTCCTAAAACTAAATAACTAATTTCATCCCATTTAATTATGGCATTATGTTGAATTATTTACATTTATTTACTAACCAGAATTAAATTTATTTATAAATATAAGATAATTAATTGTTTACAATTATAAATTAAAATGATGTACATATCAAAAGATTGTAAGGGGGAAAGCTGTAAAATTATGGAAAAATTTACTAGAGGTATTTGTAAAAAATTTAAATATTACAAATTTGAAACCTCTCAAATTAAATATAAATTATGGATAAGTTTATTGGTTGAAAAGTTCATAATTAACAAGAATTTTTTTAAAAGATAATATGGTGGTATTATTGAGAATCACTCTACTTAAATATCATCCATTTAGATGGTCAAACAATCAATAATAAATTTACACCTTATTCCTAACAAAAAGTGATAAATATTTATCCTATTTTTATTGATCAAAATAAGAATAACATTGAGATTCATTCCTTGTTTTTAAAAACAATCAATAATAAATTTACACCTTATTCCTAACAAAAAGTGATAAATATTTATCCTATTTTTATTGATCAAAATAAGAATAACATTGAGATTCATTCCTTGTTTTTAAAAATGAGCTGACAATATATATAAGATTCCCGTCACAATAATGGTTGGGCCCTCTCCCATAGGTGGCTAGTTTGTAGCATTAAAGCATTGACGAAATCTAATTAATTTTTCTTGAAGAAGTTTCAATGTTCCTGCGATCAAATCGATCTTCTTCTTTGAAATCATTGGACTTCCTGAAATGTGGTGCACCAGAAAAATGTCATACTTTGGGTAGGACTGAAGATTCAGGTGACCAGAGCCACTCGTTCCTCATCTTGGTAAGGCTTAAACAGCCGTGTGTTGAATGGAAATTGACTACAGTGTACAGGTCATTTATTCAAACACGGTTTATTTATTTAAGAGCAACCCAATCTTCAACACACGAAATGTTTACCGTTGGCCTGTTATCTTGCTTCAAAACTGCTATAGCTAAAATTATTGAACGAAAGACGGTTGAAGGCAGCAGTTTCATGTGACCCATCATTTATATCCATAAACGGAGGCTGAGCGGGCGGTGGAAGATTAGGGTTGTGGGTGACGAGCATTTGTACAACCTGAGCCATTGAAGGACGCAGTGGTGGAGAAGCCTGCGTGCAAAGAAGCCCAACGTGAACTGCACTATACAATTGTTTCTCACTTTCTTCCTCGCAGCTTTCCAGTAAAACTGGATCTAATGCTCTGGAAACAGTATTGGACATGAAATGCTTCCATATCTGAAACCCAAAGAAAAAACATTATAACACTGCCATCAAACTTCACAATTTGAAAAGCAAACAGGAATAAGAAAAATACTTCTTGGGAAAGTGATTGGATATCTTGTGTAGATTTGGAGTGGTTATTCTTTCTGCCGCTCATAATTTCTAGAACAAGCACTCCAAAACTGAAAATATCTGCTTTCTCAGTCAACTGACCGAGCACGATATATTCAGGAGCCATGTAGCCTCTGCAAAAATGGGAAATGTGTTAAAAATTGAATCGATTGGCTGGAAATCAAGTAGTACAAAGTTTGAAAGGAAAATAATAAAATAGGATACCCTGTGAGAAAATAAGTCACGGGATTTCTGCTTTCAAAATACTTACAGAGTTCCTGCAATTCCTGTGCTTAGATGAGTTTGACCTTCAGTGAAATGCCTAGCTAATCCAAAGTCTGCAATCTTAGGTTTGAAATTTTCATCTAACAAGATATTGCTTGCTTTTATATCTCTGTGTATGATACGAATTTCAGACTCGTGGTGAAGATATGCTAACCCTGCTGCTGTTCCTAGTATTATTTCAAACCTTTTCTCCCAGTTGAGTTCCTTTTTCGAGATTGGATCTGCTTCAAGAAAAAATATCATCCGATAAAAATAAACAGAAGGGTATTATAGTAAAATTTCAGAGTAAAATTTCAATGTAGCTGGAGACAGAGTTCAAACCAAATAGATGGTTGTCAAGGCTTTTATTGCGGAGGTATTCATAAACCAACAGCCTTTCTTGATCCTTGAAGCTGCATCCCAGCAATTTGACCAGATTCTTGTGGCGAACATGGCTTATGATGTTCACTTCGTTCAAAAATTCCTTCACACCATGCTCTTTGTTGAAGAATAAAAGCCTCTTTACAGCAATTTCCTTGCCGTTGGGTAAAACTCCCTGTATTAAGATATATGTATATCATGATGCTGTGGTAACAATTTAAGAGTATGCATGATTATAGAGCTATCACTATCAGTAAATATCACCTTGTAAACCGAACCGAAAGCCCCCTGCCCAAGTTTGTTTTCTTGATTGAAATTTCCTGTGCATTTTTGTAAAGTTTCGAATTTGTAACTCAGTCTGAACTCGGGCATAGCTCCATAAGCTGCATCTGAGATATCTCCATCTTCAAAATAAACATGCCCAGATATTAGGACTCATTCTCTTTCACAATAATCAACTGAATATTTCAACTGATGAACAAAATCAAATCATGGACGAAATCAAATCAAAGAAATTCTCATTTCGTTCATGATTTGAAATATTCAGTTGATTTTTTTAAAGAGAAATGGCTATTAAATCTTTTGGATGGATATAGTTGTCATTTCATAGTGATTTTATGAAATTTTATGTTAATGGGAATTTTCATCCTAAATGCTTTATTGTAATGATGCTACTATTGTTTAGACAAGTGTAAGTAGATGTTGAATAGCCACCCATGTTTTAAGGACTTTATTGGCCTAGCGGTCCAAATGCAATGAACACTGGTTAGTGCCACACCAGTAAATCAATAAATATAGGTGGATAGAGCTATAGATATATACCTATAGATGATATGCCATCCAATTATATACCTATAGATGATATTTTTACTAATAAATAAATTCAACCAGTATAAATAAATATAGGTCACCAGTTCAATATTCTGATATGAATTCAGAAAATCATTTGTGCAACCAAACATTTTCAGTTTATCATACAAAATTTATATGCAGTGGTTCTATGAACTATAAAGATAACAATTGATATTCGTAATCATTTGATCAATTAATTGTTTGAAATATATATATTAGTGTAAGATTAAATATTTGATTTCTCACTAGAAACATTTTTTAATTAAGTACAATTAATTTTGTTTTTTTAATAAGAGTAAAGATAGAGTTTCTGAAAGGCCCATAATCTTTTTAACAAGTTAAAAGTTCAAAAGATAGAACAAATAAACAGACAGCACAAAAACTGCATTACAACAGCAGAAAGTCAGCAACCTAAACAAAAGTCTTAAGCATAACTAACCCAACAAATCGATCCAAAGAAGAACAAGAAAAGCCCAAAAACTAAAAGACCGAAGACGGCAATGGTTCAAACTTCAACTGTTTCCTATAAACACATTATGTCATTTTCACAATCCATAAATTATTGTAAAAGCTTTTTAAGACAATTGTGTGTTCAGTTTTGTATCAGCATTATCAAGATATCAAAAAATCATATAGAACATTAATAAAAAACTAAATACACAGTTGTAATCATATGAAACATTATCAAGATATAGTCAAAACAGGAGAAGAGAATTAGAAATCACGGAGTGTGATCTGAAACTTGAGGAAAAACAATTTAACTATGTAATATTTTTCTTCAAGATATAAGATATCAGGATTTAACTATGTAATATTTTCCCTCAAGGTTTTGGATCACACTCTTTGATCCATCATCAGGATGTACAAAGCAAGAGAAGAGAATTAGAATCAGGATGTACAGAACAAGAGAAGAGAATTAGAAATACTGCTATTGGAAACGTTGAGGAAAAACGATTAGACAGTTAAATCTTGAAACACTCAATTACAATATTATGAACTTAATTTGTTGTCAGTTTTTGTACATTATTACAGTTGCACGGAATCTCTTAAATTTTGAATAATATATATGTCGTTAAACATATAATTGTTACATTATATTTTGTGCATAATCTGCTATTTCATATTAACGAAAGGAAATTGTATTAATCTGAATACTAAATACAAACAGATATGATTCAAGATACTGACCTTTCCGTTGTGGATCAACATTCCTGTTTAACCAGTTTGTTATCTTCCCCTTACGAAGGACCACTGTCAATACCACCAACATGCTAGCTATTCCAGATATGCTGGTGAACAGGATTATTAGAAGCATACCTGTGGGGAAAAACATTTCAGTCGGTTAGACATAGAAAAATTCTAGCGCAGGCGTTAGGATAATTGTAAAAACCCATCTTACCTCTAGAACTGGAAGAATCATCCCCATGAAAAAATTTGACAGTCAAATAGCGCAGATGGCAGCAACCAGAAACAACCTGTCCCCCAAGAGCGCCTTGACTGCAATTATAGAGGTTTTTGGATGCATCATCCAGACACTGTTTGCACGCTTTCATATCAATATCTCTCCCACACTCTGCAAGGGAGTAAATTGTTTGAGACAGGCTCGGCACATTATCTACACTTTTGCTGAAACCTTTGTTAGCGATTGCTCTATCCACAAGTTTAGGGAGAATAGTAAAAAGGGTTAAATCGAACTTCCTTTCGTCGGGACTGTTTATGTTCTGACACTCAAGTGTAGTGTTTTTCTGACACTCAAGAGTAGTGTTTTCTATGGGCCTTGTATAAAAACTGTAATTCTCATACCTCACAGAACACCCACTTAACCTATTGACTGCGGAAGATCCCGGACAGGTTTGGAGCAGGTTTTGTCCAGCAAGCAAAACACACTCGCTACATTCAGGGGCGCTCATGTCTCCCCGGCATTGAGCCAAGCCATAAATTCTATCTCTATGTGAAAAAGTAGTATACCCTGTTTTAGCGACGCCTCTAACCAATGAATCCAGAACTAGTTTCACATCGCTTTGAGAGACATGTTGATCTTTATTGCACACATATTGAATAACTCTGGATTCTGACTGAATCGCCTGTGAAGAAGAAAGAGCTGCAAGATGAAAGAAACTGTAAGTTTCAAAACGCAGGAAGCAATACAAGCTACAAACTCGACCTCCAGAGACTTCGTCAGGCCGCTCAGAAAATATGGTATCATTAAGACTTCCAAGGCACTGTCTACAGTCTTGGAATTTTAGGTCGCGCCAACATTGTGCCAGAGAATATATCGTCAAAGCAGGAGATTCCACGACCTCTAAATTAACACTGAAACCGGTTCCCGAACTCATGGCTTTACTGAGGAGGTCAGATAAGGACTTTGCAAGCGTCGCGTTAGGGATCCTTAGCTCTGTACTATTCTGGATCTTCCAGTACTTTTGAGTGCCACTATTTGTTAACGTTGAATAGAAACTGTAATTAGCGTATCGGAGAAAGCAGCCATCCAATAAAACGGATGCAGAAACATAGGAGAAACACTGATTGAGGATGACCTGCTTGGCAAATGAAACGCATTCTCTGCAGTCAGAGGGATTCATGTCTCCCCGACACTGAACGAGGCCGTAGATTTTGTTGCCCTCCAATTCATCTCCATATGAGGAAAGGTTAAAGCCCATCTCAGGAGCATTTGCAACTAACGAATCAAGAACTCTTTGCCGGATGTTTTCGAACATGACGCCAATCCCTGATGGTCCCTTGAGTTTCTCGCACATTGCTCCGCTCCCAACAATCATTGTCTGTGGGTCTGCTGCTGCTAATGGCGCCAATAAAACCAAGGAAAGAAAAACAAATTGCAGAACATCGAATCTGTACATATTCATCACCCCTCAGTATACAGACGACTGAAATACAGAGAATTTTTTTCAGAATGAGCAATTTACATTCACATATGCATTTTGTAGATTGTTGTAATTTTGTGACAGAAAACGAGTAAAACTAAAGAGTGTTGAATTTTCGTTGGTCTTTTCGTATGAGATACGAAGCCAAGACCAACCGACAACTTGACTGACTCAACGGCTTTTTAATTATCACGAGGCGGCCAACGACAAATTCATTGACTTAATATTGCTCTGACCCCAAGAGTCTTCTTCGAGTAAACTAAACTACTATTCAACAAAACGGTTTGAAAGTTTATTTTCAAAAAGGAGAAATGGCATTTAGTTAATCGGGATAAGATTTGTCACTTTATTTAAAGAGAGGTAGTTTAGATAGGAGATCTTTCCTCCTTAATAATATAGCTCTTACTGTCAAATTATATCGGAGATGGTGTGTGCATTAATAGACTTTATGGGGGAGCATTCTTAAGTTCAAGTATCTGAATCTGTAGAATAATTCTATTACGTCCCTAAGACACCCCGTCTACCTTATCATGGATCAATGCATCTATCGATCCATCGACGGTGAGGAGTTGATGATATAGGTTTAAGAGTTTGAAAGAAGAAAATATTTTATGGAGACTTTAATGACATTGTCTTTTCCTATTGTCGTTGAGAACCCCTCTTGAAAGGGCATTTTGCTTGAAGGAATTAATATACAACAATAATTTAAATTTTAAATAAGAAAAAAAAAGAGAGAGCTCTACTAGGGTTTCGGTCTTGGCTTTGTTGGTGCCTTGGTTGGGTCCCACTAATGGCTTGCATATTGCTTCATTCTAAAGTAGGAGTTGGTCTTGTTTTTCTACATTTGTTATGACACTTCTTAGATAGCCACGCCTGTAGACATTTTTTTCTCCTTAGAATGCCCTAAACCTTTTGTAACTCCACAATTGTTGTTGGTGTTGAAGGTTCAACATTGCAGAACAATGGCATCCCCACTTAAGCAACCTAAGAAGTTTGTTCCCAAGGTGTTCCATGAGGTTTGCCTCTCGAAACACCGCCAAATGTTATTCTTCCTATTCCAAAATTTGACAGTGCATGCCATTAGTTAGAGAACTTTACTTTGATAGGATATTTTGTGAGAAGGGTCCCTCTTGAAATCATGCTCAAAGACTGGGTTTACAAGGCTTGGGTCCCACATGGGGTTCTCCTTGAAGCCATGTAG
Organism: Cunninghamia lanceolata; assembly: GCA_027924645.1. Classification (NCBI taxonomy): domain Eukaryota; kingdom Viridiplantae; phylum Streptophyta; class Pinopsida; order Cupressales; family Cupressaceae; genus Cunninghamia; species Cunninghamia lanceolata. The sequence goes on along the minus strand of BSBN01000165.1, from coordinate 627,127 downwards.
AACCTTACCAAAAGTTTCTATCTTTTCCACTTTGTTGCGGCCAACCATGCTAAAGCTATCCTCAATCGTGGCCCTTAGGCTTATCTACTCTTCCTTACTTGTTTTCAAATCCTGGACTTGAAACTTTATCATTTCTGACAAGAAAGTTCTATAAGTCCCTATCTAAGTTGAGTTTCTTGGGTTACCCTTGCCATGCTAAATTTTTTTGAGCCAAATAGCCTCCTCTTTAGACATGGTGGTATGTGTTGAACCAGACAGGTTCTACTCGACTCATCCCCATAAGAGCTTGTTTATGTAGAAGTGGATCTCTCGAAGGATTTAAGGGAGGCCATGGATATCCAAATTGGAAAAATGAGATATGATCAATGTGTTTCTTATCTGAACTTGCTTAATACTTGTTATCAGTGTCAATCTTCTAAACATAAGATCCAAAGTTATCCTTTGGCTTCCCCCCATCCTAAGCCTAACTCACAACCCACTTCTAAGTCACCACCTTCGGTAAAAAAAGGAAGGTTGGTTTATAGTGGTTAGTCGCAAAGCCAGGAATTCGTGAAACATTGGCCCTCCACCTAAGCCTTATTCAATCTCTAGGGGTCAAGCCTCGAAAATTGTTTCAAAATCTTCAAATACAAGGAAATTTGTTGTCCCTCCTCCTAGAGATCGGCGTCAGGTGAGGAAAATTTTATTCGAGCACCATTGGCAGTGTCACCTTTGTCCCTACGGCTAACCACCATTGCCTGACATGCTTTTCCTCCCCTAGTTGTGTAGTAGGGTAAGTGCACAAAGATGGGGGACCAAAAGGGGGTCTTAAGATGCCACTTTTTTTCTGAAATCAAGAAAGACTAATGTTGGATGAGAAATTGAAGATAGTTACACTGAAAATTTGAAGATACCAAAAAAACAAGAGTTGTAGTGCTTTGAATCTAGTTTCTAAACTACTTATTTTTTTAAAAAATGGTTGAGATTAAGGGGTTCAAAAAGGGGGAGCAGACAAATTGCTCCTGTTTTTTTCAAAAACCATAACATAGCGTCTGGTGTCCTCCCCCTAAAATGTTAACCTTTTTTTAGTATTTCAAAACTCACTTTCATGAGAAATTACATAACACCATCTAGTTTTTCCTGAATTTATGTGATAATGTTTTGATGAATAATTGATTTTTTACTAATTTTTAAAGTGGACACATCCTAGAAAATAGAAAATTGAGCATGTTCTCCCCTAATTTTTTTGAAAACTAATCCAAATCATTTTTTAACACATGTAGAATGGATTCTAGTTTCTAAAAATATAATTTATTTGAAATTTCGATGAATGGTTAAAAAAAAGTCAAAAATACCAAACATTTTGACAAAAAAATGGATACACTAACAAAATAAATTAAAGATGAAATCCTTAACATACTCAAAACATGAAAATAATTATATGGTTAGAAAGCTAACAGAGAGATTAAGATTATGGTGCTATTTTTTTGACTCGTCACTGAAAAAAGTGCAAACTTAATGGGGAGCATTTTCCAAATAATGTGATTTTTGTTACTGTTGGCGTAGCGACTATATCAACGATGAGATCCCTCTCCACCACTAGTACGTGCTTTTGGTGTGACAAAAAAAATCTTCATGGTATCAGAGCGCAAGTCATTAGTTCGAGTCCCTCGAGCCCTCGACTCTTCGTCCACGAAAGCTTGGATTATCGACGTGGTACGTAGTGGGTACGAATCCCACATGGTATGTGGTTGTATCTAGCTCTATCGTGTGGGGGTGTTGGTGTAACGACTATATCGACAATGAGATCCCTCTCCGCCACTAGTACGTGCTTTTGGTGTGATGGTAAAAATCTTCAGTTACAATATGGAAAAGCACGTCTTTGAATGTCCTAAACACAATCCAAGCCTTTGAGATGGAAGCCCAAGGCAAATCCAAGCCTAAGGCTTATAAATTACCAAGGCAAAGCATAATGTGAGCGCGTTATAACATGCTCACATTATGCTGAAGTGAAACATCTCACTCCCTCCATCCTTACCCCTCTCTCTATTATTCTCTCTCCCTCCCCTCCTCTCTCTTTCTCACCTCTACTTCCCTCCTCTCTCTCATTCTCTACTTCACTCCCCCCACTACATCCTACCCTCTCTCTCACTCTCTACTTCTCTCCCCTCTCTACCTCCTACCCTCTCTCTCATTCTCTACTTCCCTCCCCTCTCTACCTCTCTCTGTGACCTATCTACCTCCTACTTTTCCTTTTCCTAACTTTCCTAGATTTCCTTTTCCTTTCCAATTTCCCTTTAGATCCCACTAAATTTTCCCTATTTTACTATTTTCCACCTCTTCTCATCATTCTTCCCATCTAATGAACTTTTGTTTTATCTTGTTTCCATTTTACCCTCAATTTATATCTTCATCCCTCTTTGCATGTCCTAGTTTTCTTGTTTCCATGTTCTTTGTCGACAAGGGAGAGGGAGAGGGAGGAAGAGGGAGAGAGGGTGGAGATGGAGGGCAGAGAGAGGGGAGAGATAGGATGATAGAGAGAGAGAGATAGGGAGAGAGATAGAAAGAGAGTCCTAGTTTTCTTGTTTTCATTTCCTTCATTGATAAGGGTGAGGGAGAGATAGAGGGGAGAGATAGGGAGATAGAGGAGTGATAGGGGAGAGAGAGGCAAGAGATAGGGAGATAGGGAGAGATAGATAGGTAGAGAGATCTAGAGGAGACAAATGAGGAGAGATAGCGAAGACAAGGGGAGAGATAGGGAGATAGAGAGTGAGCGAGATGCGTAGACAGATAAGGAGAGAGATTGAGAGGTAGAGGGACGTTAGAGATATAGGGAGATAAGGGAGAGATAGGGAGATAGAGGTTAAGGGTTGGTCAAGTTTAGAGGTTAGGGGTTAGGGTTTAGGGGCACTATTTAGGGTTTAGGGGTTGTGGGAGAGAGAGAGAGAGAGGGTTGCTTGAGTTTATGAGTTAAGGGTTGCTTAAGTTTAGGGTTTAGGGGAATTATTTAGGGTTTAGGGGTTTAGGGTTGCTTGATTTTATGGTTTATGGTTTAGGGGTTAGGGTTTAGGGGCATTATTTAGGGTTTAGGGGTTTTGAGAGAGAGAGAGAGAGGGTTACTCAGGTTTATGAGTTTAGGGTTGCTTAAGTTTAGGGTTTAGGGGAATTATTTAGGGTTTAGGTGTTTAGGATTTCTCGAGTTTATGGTTTATGGTTTACAGGTTAGGATTTAGAGGCATTATTTAGGGTTTAGGGGTTTTGGGAGAGAGAAAGAGAGATTTAGGACTGCTCAAGGTTAGGGGCATTATTTAGGGTTTACGAGATTAGGGTTGCTCAAGTTTAGGGTTTAGGGGTTAGGGTTAAAGGGGAATTATTTATTTTTAGGGGTTTAGCCTAGTTGCTCAGGATTAGGGTTTAGGGCCCATTGGCATTATTTGAGGTTTATGAGTTTAGGGTTGCTCAAGTTTAGGGTTTAGGGAAATTATTTAGGGTTTAGGGGTTTAGGGTTTCTCAAGTTTAGGGTTTAGGGTTTAGAGGTTAGGGGTTAGGGGCTAGGGGTTAGGGTTTAGGGGTTAGGGTTTAGGGTTTAGGGTTTAGAGAGAGATAGAGGAGATAGAGGGTAGAGATAGGGAGATGGAGAGTGAGGGACATGTCCAGAGACATAGGGAGAGAGATTGAGAGGTAGAGGGAAGATAGAGATAAGGAGATAGGGAGATAGAGGTTTAGGGTTGTATGGGTTTATGGTTTAGGGGTTTAGGGTTGCTCAGTTTTAGGGGTTAGGGGTTAGTGTTTAGGGGAATTATTTAGGGTTTAGGGTTTATGGTTTAGGGGATAGGGATTAAGGTTTAGAGGTTTAGGTTAGGCTTTAGAGAGAGAGAACCAATAGGGAGATATAGAGCAGATCGAGGGGAGAGATAGGGAGATAGAGAGTGAGGGACATGGTGAGAGACATAGGCAGAGAGATTGAGAGGTAGAGGGATGATAGAGATAACAAGATAGGGGTTTAGGGTTGATCAAGTTTAGGGGCATTATTTAGGGTTTAGGGTTTAGGGGTTAAGTTCTAGAGGTTTAGGGTTTAGGTTTAGAGAGGGAAAGATAAGGAGATAGAGGTTTAGGGTTTAGGGGTTGGGGTTTAGGGGTATTATTTAGGGTTTACAAGTTTAGAGAGAGAGAGGGAGATAGAGAGATAGGGATATAGAGAGATATGGAGATAGAGAGTGGAGGACATGGCCAGAGACATAGGGAGATAGATTGAGAGGTAGAGGGATGATAGAGATAGAGAGATAGAGGTTTAGGCGTTAGGGGAATTATTTAGGGTTTAGATGTTTAGGGTTGTTCAAGTGCAGGGTTTAGGGGCATTATTTAGGGTTTAGGGGTTTATGGTTGCTTGGGTTTAGGGGTTTAGGGTTTCTTGGGTTTAGGGGTTTAGGTTGCTTTGGTTTAGAGTTGCATGTCAAAAGTAGTCTCTCTATCTTTATCTCTCTCCCTCCCCTCTTTACCTCATCTCTCTCTCTCTCTCTCTCTCTCTCTCTCTCTATATATATATATATGTATATATATTAATATATATGTATATATATATATATACATATACATATATATATATACATATATATATATAGGTATATATATATATATACATATATATATAGGTATATATATACATACATATATATAGGTATATATATACATACATATATATATAGGTATATATATACATACACATATATATAGGTATATATATACATATATATATATATATATATATATAGGTATATATATATATACATATATATATATATATATATATGTATATATATATGTATATATATATATGTATGTATATATATATATGTATATATATATATGTATGTATATATATATATATATATATATGTATATATATATATATATGTATATATATATGTATATGTATATGTATATGTATATATATATATATATATATATATATATATATATATATATATATATATATATATATATATATATATATATATATATATATATATATATATATAGTATGTTTTTAGACAGAATTTGATTGTTTAAACTAATAGTTTCATGTTTCGTATTATTTCAATGTTAATTTTAATGTTTTTAGATTAAATTTGATGATATATGTTTGTTTTTTCTTAATTTTCACTAATCCTATTTGATTTATATAGAATTCAACATTGAATATGAAAGAACATGCCAAAAAGACCAATTTTTTGAGGATTTGGAAGGTAAATTTTTTAGGATTGGGCAACTCGAATCTCAAAATCTAAGGTATGTTCTTTAAATGTATTTATTTACTTCATTTTATGATTATGTTAAAGCATGAAATCTCATGTTATAGGACAATCATGAGGGAAGTGAGGATTATCATTTTGAGAAGTTAATTTATCATGAGAAAGTGAAAATTATCATGTGTTGCTATTATCCTGATTTAAACACTAACCTAAACAATTAGAAGGATACTTTAAAGGAAACAATCAAGACTAAATGATAAGTCAATTAATCTCAAATCCATGCGAAAAGATATCCATGATACTATATAGATATATCTAGGTGATCTCTTGAAAGGATATTCATATATGGTAGGGAAGATTGTCGTTAACTAAAAGATAACCATACATGTTGGCATAGTTATTAGGACAATTATAATCATAATGAGGCTATCTTGAATAGATAGTGGCTTGTCAAGGAGTTATTAGATAGTTAAGGAATATAGAGTATTGATATTGGTGGGTGCATGTACTATAGTATAGTCAAGGACAATCTTGAGTAGAGCCTCCTTGCATGATAATATAACTAGTCCTGTGTGATGTACCTAAATGTCTATGAGGGTGATGAAGTTTTAGGGTGGAGGAAGGATAATATAAGTGTCTTAAGTTGCCCAAGACTATGACAGTCTAGAAATATATATATGATCTACACATGTTCCCATATACATTGCATGTTAAATCCATGGCAGTGGACAACAAGTTCATGGTTTTCACAAAGATAAGAATTCTTCCACAGTTAGTATAAGCTACCCTTTAAGTCATTATCATGATCAAAGCCTAGATTGTCACAGTTTCATCAAGTTGTCACTAGCCTCTTATTGCACATTTTAGGGTTAACTGGATGATTTATGAAGCATCAGAGACACCATTAGCAAAATCACAAGAAAATACATGAAACTCTCATAAGAACACTCACAATCACTAAAAGTGGAACTATCTAAGTTAAAAAAAAGTCATCATTATGTGCATTAATAGAATTAGAATCAAGAATTAAAATATGATAACATGAATTTGTTTTATCTTGATTAGTTAACTCTAAATAATTTTAAATATTGTCAAAATTGTAAGTACACATCCCTGACTCTTGTTCTTGTCAATGTGGAAGTGAACCATGACTTTTAGAAACAAAATCATGGCATTAAAGACTCTTTTGTTCTCTCTCAAATTGAACTATGTCATTGATACCTCCCTATAAAAAAGTATTATCATCATTCTCTCTAATGTAACCAGTTGTATCAACATAAAATTTTACAATCTGATTGATGCTACAAGTCTGATATAATTGGTCCCGATTTAGTAATGAGTTATCACTATCATCCTTTTGGCCATTTAACTATAAAAACTTAGTTTGAGTTTCATTTATTAGACCTATACTAGATAAGTTCTTTGTTGTTTAAGAGTACCCTCTAAATTTTTTGGACTACCATCTCTAGGTTTCTCCAAGAAATCAAACTGGTTAGGCTGCAAGAAACTCTATATTTTAGTCTTTTTTTCATCATAAAAATCAATCAAAAGATCACCAATAACTATGTCATCATAATTAGCCTTAAAATTACTCATTTCTTGATTATTTCACCCCTTGAATATCTTGAATAGATAATTCAAACTATAATTGATGCTCTTTGTGTTCACCTAGATTTTTTTCACGTCTTGTATCATTATAAAGCTAGTTTCTAATGTTAGTTAGTATTTTGTCTCTTAACATTTCAAACATATATCTATTGTAGGCAAGGAATCTTGATTAGTGTCTTGCCACTTAGACCAATTGTCACATCATTCTATTCAAACAAAGGATATTCTTGTAACTTTTGAAGATAATTCAACATAAGTTTAGTCCTTATAATGGTAATATACTTAGCTTGTTTGTCATAACAATCATCATGTTGATTATTCATTATGCTTCTAACATCATCATTGTGTTCCTTGTCATGAAATCCACTGGTTTTTCTTCATTACCTTTGTGATCATTACTCCCATGACCTTGATTAACAATAGATTACTGATTTGAGATGATTTCATACTTGTCTTTATGAGCTACTCTAACTAATTTACCGCCTACAATATAAGAATTTGGGTTGTCCTAACATGCTAGTAGGTCTAGTTTTACGTTGTCTCTCCATTTGGAATGGTTGGTCCATCACAATGTGCTTTTCATAACTCTCCTTAGTGCTAGTGACTTCTTCTATCTTGTCTTGAGTAGGTGTATCTATGGGAGGTTAAGAAAGTGTGTTTGAGAAGATATGTTAAGAAAATGTGAAACTAACCTAGAGATTGTGCCTACCACCATTTGTAAATTAACATCAACAATCAACATGTGCTCATCTATGTCATCAAGAACATCTAGGCCTAGATTGTCATTACACATTTCACTTCTAGAATCTAATCATGTAAAAATCAACAAGTTTGGAGTCATCATATATGTTGATTATTCATATGCTGATTTCTATATGTTGATTATTCACGAGTCATCATATGTTGATTATTCATTATGCTTCTAACATCATCATTGTCTTATTCATGATGCGTATAGAAATCATTATCATGCTGAGGAAATGAGAAAATACTCTAACACTAAAAGAGCGTGAAGCTAAGAATGAGAGGAAAAGAGAAAGAATGAGGCAAATTTGTGAAAGAATGGATTCATTTGCTAACCTTAATTTTTCACTATCCTCCTTATGCCTTTGTTTAAGCTTCTTGACTTGCTCTTGAAAATTTCTAATACATTCATTTGCATCTTTGATATTCTCCTTCAAATCTATGATTTCTTCCTCAGTCCTCTCTAGGTCTTCAAGAGTAATCTTGAGTTCTTCACTATTTGCAGACATGCATTCATCTTCTGAAAATTCAACAGCAGGAATCTCATCTGGAGGAGTAGGAAACTTTCTACATGCCATATGTTCAATCTCCAAGATCTTCCCCAAGCGGTTAGGCTTCTTCCAAGGAACCTTGCTCTGATACCAATTATTGAACACCCAGAATACTAAGAGGGGGGGTAAATTAGTATTCTATAAAACCAATCACACATTAAATATTTAATTCATTTCCCAATTCAACAACTGAAATGAAAGTTAAGCACAAAAAATATAATCACAAAACATAACACATGAACACTAGGATTTTACGTGGAAAACCCAGAAAGGGAAAAACCATGGTGAGGTTTAGCTCACAATATATTATAACTGGTTAAGGTAATACATAAATGCTCACTGCAAGTGGACTCACTACCCACTGAGAAAGAAAAAGAGAGAAGAAAGAGAGAAATGGGATGGCTCACTACCAATGATCTATTACATTTGCATCCACACATGCATTGATTACAAATCCAATGAAGCACAATCATAATCTTCTTTCACTGATCTGAATCATAGTTCTACTCTCCTCTATAGTCACATAGTCTGCTCTGTTCTTACTTAATTCGCATCTGCGAGTACTCATCGCATCACATACATCCTTCCTTCACACATCATCACCTTCTCTCCATACTCACCCACAAGGCATCAAGACAAATATATATATATATATATATATATATATATATATATATATATATATATATATATATATATATATATATATATATATATATATATATATATATATATATATCTGCTTCATTTACAATCATCAACTAAGTCATCTCAAAAATATGTCTTGAACTTTACCACAAACCACACGCCAAGATTCAAACTAGAAAATAGGTCGGGGTGGACCTAAATAGATCTCACTTAACTCAATACATCATTTTTACTTTCCCTTTAGAACCGCTTTACTCACAATACCAAATAGGTCAGCCTACTTGAGTGTAGCGTGTCGAATAACATAGGTTAGCCTCAAACTTTGCATCTTCCAATACTTTTGAGTGCCACTGCTTGTTAACATTGAATAGAAATTGTAATTAGCATATCAAAGAAAGCAACCATCCAATAAAATGGATGTAGAAACATAGGAGAAACATTGATTGAGGAGAACCTGCTTGGAAAATGAAACACATTCTTTATAGTCAGAAGGATTCATGTCTCCCTAGCACTGAATGAGACCATAGATTTTTTTGCCCTCCAAATCATCTCCATATAAGGAAAGGTTGAAGCCCATCTCAGGAGCATTTGTAACTAATAAGTCAAGAACTCTTTGTTGTATTTTTTCAAACATGACGCTAATCTCGGATGGTCCCTTTAGATTCTCGCACATTGCTCCACTCCCAACAATCATCGTCTAAGGGTCCGCTGCTGCTAATGGTGCCAATAAAACCAAGGAAAGAAAAACAAATTGTAGAACATCAAATCTATACATATTCATCACCCCTCAGTATACAGACGATTGAAATACAAAGAAAAAAATTTAAGAATGGGCAATTCACATTCACATATGCATTTGGTAGATTGTTGTACTTTTGTGATAGAAAACGAGCAAAACTAAAGAGTGTTTGAATTTTCGTTGGTGTTTTTGTATGAGATACAAAGCCAAGACCAACTGACAATTGACTGACTCAATGACTTTTTAATTATCACGAGGTGGCCAATGACAAATTCATTGAATTAATCTTGCTCTAACCTACAAAGTCTTCTTCGAGTAAACTAAACTACTATTCAACAAAACGGTTTGAAATTTTCTTTTCAGAAGGAGAAATGGCATTTGGTTGATTGGGATAAGATTTGTCAGTTTATTTAAAGAGAGTAGCTTAGATAGGATATCTTTCCTCCATAATAATATAGCTCTTGCTGTCAAATTATATCAGAGATGGTGTGTAGATGAATAGACTTTATGGGGGAGCATTCTTATGATCAAGTACTTGAATCTGGAGATTCATTCTTTCACATCCCTAAGACACCCCTTCTACCTTGTCATGGATCAGTGCACTGATTGATCCATCGATGGTGGGGAGTAGATGATAAAGGTTTAATAGTTCGAAAGAAGAAAATCTTTTCTAAAGACTTTAATGACATTGTCTTTTCCTATTGTCATTGAGACCCCCTCTTGAAAGGGCATCTTGCTTGATGGAATTAATATACAATAATAATTTAAATTTTAAATAAGAAGAAAGAGAGAGAGCTCTACTAGGGTTTTGGTCTTGGCTTTGTTGGTGTCCTGGTTGGGTCCCGCTAATGGCTGGCATGTTGCTTCATTCTAAAGTAGGAGTTGGTCTTGTTTTTCTACATTTATTATGGCACCTCATAGGTGGCCATGCCTGTAGACATTTTTTTCTCCTTAAAATGGCCTCAAACTTTTGTAACTCCATAATTGTTGCTGGTGTTGAAGGTTCAACATTGCATAACAATGGCATCCCCACTTAAGAAACCTAAGAAGTTTGTTCCCAAGGTGTTCCATGAGATTTGCCCCTCAAAACATCCCCAAATATTATTCTTACTGCTCTAAACTTTGACAGTGCATGCCATTAGTTAGAGAACTTTACTTTGATAGGATATTTTGTGAGAAGGGACCCCCTTGAAAGCATGCTCAAAGAATAGGTTAACAAGGCTTGGGTCTCACATGGGATTCGCTTTGAAGCCATGTAGAACCTTACCAAAGGTTTCTTTCTTTTCCACTTTGTTGAAGCCAACCATGCTAAGGCTATCCTCAACCGTGGCCCTTGGCTTATCTACACTTCCCTAATTGTTTTGAAATCCTAGGCATGAAACTTTATCATTTCTAGCAAGAAATTTCTAAATGTCCCTATTTGAGTTGAGTTTCTTGTGTTACCATTGCCATGCTAAATTTTTTGAGCCAAATAGCCTCCTCTTTAGACACTGTGGTATGTGTTGAACCATATAGGTTTTACTTGACTCATCCCCAGAAGAGCTCTTCTATGTAGAAGTGGATCTCTCCAAGGATTTAAGGGAGACCATGGATATCCAAATTGCACAAATGAGATATGATCAATGTGTTTCTTATTTGAGCTTACCTAATACTTGTTATTAGTGTTATGTCAGAAAATGTCCCCTTGGGGGCTTTTCCTTCTTAAGGTTTAGCTCTCAGATCCTTAGAATACATTTAGAGAATCTTGCATGATAATTGTGAATCCCAATGAGAAAACCCTAAAGTCTGATGGCAAATAGGACCTAGATGTAACAACCCTCCCTATTGGACTTTATTAAAAGTCATTTTTTATTTTATTTTATTCTTCCTCATGCCATATTCGATGGTTTTTGAGGAATTTGGTGGTTAATAAATGTAGAAAATGTCTCTCTTGGGTAGCGTAGGAATGGAGAAGGGAGGTGAGTTTATTGTTATATTTTTTAAATTTTAATTTCTCCCCATGCGATATGATGGCCCTCAGGAGTTGGTGAGGGAGTTAAGAGAGTGGAAAATATCTAAGAAAGAAAGTCAGTCAATCATGGAAAAGGAGGGAGGATTCTCTATTTTGAAGAGACCATGATTTGGGAGAAAGAAAAATAGGGGAAAGAGAAAATGTGGGGGCTGAGAGAAGAGGGCAACGGGAATCGACCCAGGAAACATATCAATCTGCAATCTTTGGACATGATAGAGAGAGGGGTACGACCAACACACTCAAATGACCATATCAAATTGCAAGAACTGAGGTGAGCTAAGGGGAGTACGAAGTGAAAGAGGTGTTTACCTCTATACTTTTCTTTCTAGCACAAAAACTAGAATATGTTTGCTGCATTTTCATTAAGCATAGAAAAATTGAAACCCCATTACTTTCATTTCTTCAAAAACATCTTGTGCTTATCTTACTATCATTGCATGCCATGAGGGAGCATCTCTTTGAGGCATTTGGCAAAAATAGTTTACGTGCCTAGTCCTTGCTTCTAAATTTTTCATACATGTCTTTCTACACACCTACAGCTTAAACAACTGACAGAAATCCCCCTTCGATAATGCTCTTATGGGTGTCCATACCCCATTGGATAGCTGCCCTTTTTGGCACGGGCAAGGAGGATGTTGGCGATGTTAGTGTAGGTTTTATTTCCTAATGGGTTATTTATTTTTCCCTATATTCCTAGGTTTTTCCTACACTTCTATTAATCTCGCTTTGGTTAATAAATCATGGTTAATTAGGTGAGAGGATTATGAGGTGTCACCTTCCTACATGTCAGCATCCATTAGCTATCTTGGGAAGATACTTTGCTATCTTTAGTCTGACAGATGGTTGCTCCTCATTGGTCGGTGTTGCCACCTCCTCCCTCTCCCTGGTCTATATAAGCATGCTACCTAGCTTGTATTTTGCATCATTTGCTTTTGCATCCTCTTAATGCTATTTTGCTTCTAGCATTTGCATTAACTCTCTTGAAGACTAACTTTGTGTTGCTATTTTGATTTCGTATCATTTGCATTCATAGTTTAGATATCTATTCATTTGCACTAGTTTTCTGGGTTAATAATCTTTTCAGATTCTAACATGGTATCAGAGCTATTGTATGTGCAAGGATAGATTTTAGTTTCCTTATTTGAGAGATTTCAGGAGGGGGGGTAATAAATCTTATTGTAGTTTTTTAGAAAACCCAGTATGCTCTTCTCTTGCATCTTTGGATGATCTTGAGAATCAGAAAAGTTTGACAGAAACATTTTAATCTCTGGGGTTTACACGTGTTTTATAAAATCTAGGTGATTGCAGCATTTCTAGTTATATTGGAAGCATTTCTGGTTGTTCCAATGCATCCAGGAGGCTTAAGAAAGTTAGATTTGGCTTTCGTTTCATCGAAATTGGAGATCATCATACCTAGTTGCAGAACCGGGGTTTCAAGCTCAAATCTGACAACTAGCTTGTATATTTGGTGTTTTCAATCAATATTGCAGGTTCCAACATGCCTTTGCTTGAATTAGGTAGTTGATTCAGTCTTTGCATGCCATTTTTTGATTGCTGGGGTCATTTTTTGTTGCTAAAGGCGTTCTATTTACATTAGATCCACATCTTCTGTACATCACCACGAAAAACACCTTCTGGGTTTTGTTCGCAGCACAAAAAAACCATCTGAAAAATTTTCAAAAATTATAGATTCTCACCCATGACATTGCACAGTTCTCATTTTTGGAACTTCAGAGGATCATAACTTTCACATACGACCTCGTATTGAGGCGATTCTTTTTTTTAAAGTGCATGATTTTTCAAGTAGATCGCATTGGTCTTGTTAGTTTTGCTTCATAGAGTTCTAGTATTGTACTTTTAGCATACACCCAATTTGTGAGGGTTTTGTAATGCATTGAGATCAAGACCACTAAGTATTTCTTGCTAGTGGCAATTGTAAATGCACTAATTATAAAGTGCCAAAATCATTTTTGCTTGGGGGGTTCTTTGATTGAGTGAAAAAGGGGGGTTGTCTTGGTGGTGTTCTCTTTTTTTAGCATTTATTTTCTATATTTTTTCATCATGGATCAAACAACTGTACCCATCCTAACTCCATACAACTACTTTGAGTGGAAATCACGCATGATAATTCACTTAAGGAAAGCTGGATTACATAGGATAACAATGGGACTTCAAACTGAACTTGCTAAAGATGATGATAAGCCTAAGTGGTTTAACAAATGTGATGAGGCATATGAAACATTGTGTTTGCCTATTTCTCTTGACTTTCTCTTTCACATTGAGTCTTTAAATTCACCAAATGAAATCTGGGCAAAGCTAGAAACACTATTTGGCACACAAGATTCAATGAGGGGTCATATGTTGGAAAATGAACTAATTAGTTTAAGTTTAGGCAATTTCAACACAATACAGGATTTCTTCACAAAATTGAAATCACTAAGGCTGCAGTTAAAATAATGTGGAATTGAAAAGAAAGATGAACAATTAATTCTCAATATTCTCTCTAAGCTAAGTTCAAAATATTTTGTATTTGTTTCTACCTTCTATGCTACTAGGGGTGCACTTGGTACTTAATTCACCATGCCATTTTTAGATGATTTTGCTATATCTCTCACTCGAGAATAAGATAAGCTAATTCAGATGGGTACTCTTAAGTCCTCTAAGTCACATGCCCTAGCTTCCAACCAAGGCACAAAAGAATAGCAAGGAGAAGAAGGATCAAATACCAGTTGCTTTAAAAGCAACTAATGAGACCCAATCTTCTAAGGGAGATAAGCCTAAGAAAGAGAAGGTCTTGTTGGCAAGAGACACATTGTGGCTTCATGGGTGTTTTAATTGATGGCAACAAAGTTCATCCCACACATCTGTAGGACATGCTGTGTCTATACTGAAAGTCAGATTGTAGAGTAACTTGGTCTGGTGACCAAGAACAAAGTATGCAACAAGGTCTAACAATTAGGTCCGGATCTCTCAGACGAAGTATCTATGTAAAGTGCGGACTTGGGGAAGTCAAGAGGAATACCTTGACTGATACATTCTAGGGATTGAGCCTTTGGTGATGAAAAAGTGAAGAGATATAAGCACCTAAGTTTTGGGTTCCTGTTTGGCAGAGTAGACAGAGGAAGAACTGACCGACAGAGCATCAGATCTTAATTCAGATGAGACATTGATGGTGATCAAGCTTCCTGAGGTATCATTCATGATTGGTTGACATAATTGATGACTTCTATAAGCATCTCTTTGATACGCTTCACTTGATAAGAAGGATTCAGCCGACAGACCAGAAATTGGGAAAATATTGACTATTCTGGATGCCGACTAGAAAGATGATGAAATCCTTGGTGTGGATATATATACAAAATGGATTTTGATGAGAAGGTGGGTGGAGTATTATGTAATGCGAAGAAAGCAAAGAACAGTGTGGAAATAGAGATAGAGGTCTGGTATGTGATAGAGCAGTAACACTAAGGTAGAGGAAGAATGAAGTGCAGTAGATCAGTATATTGAGCTCAATTGGAATTGAACCCAAGCACATGTCGATGCTTCCCATTAGTTCAATTATCTTGTTTCCTTCTATAAACTATTGTAGGCAGTGAGCCTCTTGTGAGCAGTGTGCTTGTGCAGTGAGCCCTAATTGGCAAGTGTCATTTTGTATTTCTATTCTTCTAATAGAGAATACATTCTTGGGTTAGTCACCTCATGGTTTTTCCCTTAACAGGGTTTTCCATGTCAAAATCATTGTGTTATGTATCTTGACTTTGTTTCTGCTTTCATGATTATGAATGCTTATTTGCTTTGATACTGCACTAGTTGTTAAAGAAGAACATAAAGTTAAATTAATTAAGATAATTGATTCACCCCCCCTCTCAGTTATCAACAATTGGTATTAGAGCCAAGTTCCTCCTAACAGAGCCTAATAGCTTGAGGAAGATCTGGAAATTCAAATGGATGTGTATGGTATGAGGGAACAACTTCAGTCTGCCCTAGATGATCTTGACCAATCTAACTCTAAAGTCAATGAATTGAAGGAAAGACTCAAACAAGATGATGATTTCATAAATGAACTAAAAGGGAAACTGAGTATCTCTATGAAAAAGAGAAAGAATCTACTTCAGCAATTGGCAAGTCAAGGTGAAGCCAATGACACAAATGAAGATCTGAAGGAGAAAACCAAGTTATGTGAAAAGTTATCAAAAGAGGTCATTATGGTAAGACATGAAATGGAATCAGGAGTTATGAAATTTACCCAAGAAATTGAAGAGAAAAGAAAAACTAAAGATGATCTAAGACAATCTCTCAAGGAGAAATCAGAAGACTGCCACAAAATGGATAGAATAATCAGGCATCTTGAATATGCTCTTGAAGAAGCTAGAGATAATGAAGAACAACTTGAGAATCAAATTGACACTCTTAAAAGGGATCTTCAAACAACAAATGAATACAAAGAGAAATTCAAGATAAGTTCTTCTCAACTTGAAGTTCTTCTTCAAAGCCAAAAGAGGGTAGATGACAAGCAAGGCTTGGGGTATGAAAAAGGTGAAAGCTTTGGATCTGGTCTCTGGTAAGGCAACCAAATGCTCAAAGATATTTCCTTCAATGGATACTACCATAATTGCAACAACTTTGGTAATAAAGCAAATCAGTGCAGAAGAAGAATGAATCAGACTAATTCATCCTTCTCCCGACAGTGTTTTAATTGCAAAAGGTATGGTCACAAAACTCATGAATGCAAAAATATGTAAATGAACAATTCATTCAATGGTAGATGTTTTGCATGCAATAGAATGGGACATATGGCTAATCAGTGTAGATCAAGAGGATATCAGTCAAATACGCAAAGAAATGTTGTTTGCTACAATTGCAATAGATCCAGTCATATTGCCAAATTCTACAGAAGTAAGAATTAGGACAAAAAGAGTCTGGTGCATCATAATCAAAACCAAGACAAAGGAAAAGGAAAAGTGAATGCAGATGAAATTCAAAGAGAGATGAACAAGATATGGGTGAAGAGAACTACAAAAAATGATGGGGATGGATCTGCACCAGAATCTGGTGCTGATATTCCTTCCAGAAACTAAATAAATGAGATCGGGCTCAGCGGGAGTAACAAAAGAAAAACATTTTCTCTCAGCCAATCAATAGGTGCCTGAAAGTGGCACATGAAAGGTTGTAGATCAAAGGGTTCTCAGAGAAATATCTAAATAAGCCATGGTAGAGATATGGAAGATCTGCAAGAAGTTTTGAAAAGATTAATCTTCCAAGATTGATCTGGTTCAATAGTCATCTAGTAAGAACAAGATTTTCGTAGTTAGATCTGATATGATTCAAATTTTAGGTATCTTGATTTATGGATAAATAGAATGATTGTGAAGGGTAGATAGATTGCTAATATCCACTGAGAATAACTTTAAGTGCATCTTAGTGATCCGAAAAATCTCTCAAGACAAGGAGAACAGAGCAACCAGAATAACTTAAGGTATGCATTTATTGCAAATGAAATTGGGGTTTGCAGAGAAATAAAAGGGTTCTTTTATTCATCATTTGTAGATTTGCATTCGAGAAAATGAGAAAAGGAGCTCTGTAAACAAATTGTCTCAAGCCTCTCAAAGATCAACCGTAGAAGTCAATTCTTCCAGCAATCTGATTTAGCTCATACCGCAAAACCTAGAAGCGTAAAAGGTATTTTCCATTCTTGAATTTCTCTCTGTAAATCTTCTTGAAAATGGCTACTCTGAATGTTGTGAAGATCACTGATAGACCACGCCCTAAATTTAAGAAGCATCCCTACAAATCTCTAGAAGTGGATCCCTCAGGTGCATTTTCTAGCATTCCGCATGGTATTTTGCATGTAGAAGATGTTAGGGTTTACATTCATGCGAATATTGAAGAATTTGGGGAATCCAAGTTAAGGGATATCTATCACAATCAGTTAATAGATGATGCTTTTGAACTCAAACCATAGTACAAGGCTATTCGGGACAAACACTTTGGACATTGCATCCATTTCCCCTATTTTGTAGAAGATGAATGGGTCCGATATGTTTTGAGTAGAGTGCATGACAACTTCATGTGGTTGAATAAGTCGTTTAAGATCACAAAGGATGCCATTAGGGCAGTGATCGGATTGCACTCATCCGGTGAGTTACCTACTCTCAAATCAGTCAAAAACCAAACTGTGAGTGAGGCCACCGGATCCAAATTTGATAAAAGAGCAATGACAATTGAGCATATCACAGATCCAGATATTAAGTTTGCTGCCATGATAATAGGCTACAATATATATCACTCCAGCAGAGAGAATTCTATATCCGAAACAATAATTTACACTGCTTATGAAATGTTAAGAAAGAATGCTAACTATGACCTTTATGAGCTCCTTCTGAACCAACTTTTGGAGAATCTACAGAAGATAAAGAAGGATAAGAAGAATTCCTTCAAATATGGTGGCTTGATACTTTGTTTATTTTTCTATTACATGAATGAGCTACCCGAATCCAATGGATGGGTATGGCAAAATAATAGACCGGTTGCAATTCAAATAAGAGATTACTTATATGGGCTTGGTGATGCCAAGGCACAAAACACAGCTCTATGGGGCTACTTCAAAAACTTCCAAAGCATGATGCAAGCTAGAGAGAGAATCCCCCAATCCCTAGTTGAAAACTACAAGGATACAGTGTGCTTTATGGTACACACTGATCAATGTTTGATGGAGGCAGTAGAACCAAGAATAGTATGGATCATGCCAATGGGGTATGAGGTTGATGAGAAAATCCTAGAACTCCATATCCAACATTTGCTGAGCCAGCCCAAAGACCCTAAGGCAGAAAATTTTGGAACATACCAAGAGCTGAGTGTAAAAGTTCATGTTGAACTTAGACACCTTGAAATCAAAAGAAAAGTAAGAAGGGAAGTGGAAGAAGTTGGCAAGAAATATGAAATATCAAAGGAGGCACTTGATGCCAACAGAGAGAAGATGGAAAGGGTAGAGAAAGAGAAGGAAGAAGTAGAAAAAGAAAGTACTCCAGTAGAAGCCCCCTCCTGGACCAGATCCTCTAAGAGCTCTGCACCTGCCACTACTAAGAGCTCAAAGGCATCAAAACTGGAAGCAAAATCATCTGGTAAAGGAGAAAAGAGAACAAAGAAAAAGGCTACAAGATCATACACAAGCCTCAAAGATGATGAAGAAACAAAGACAGATGAGGAAGTAAATAAAATGAAGAAGAAGAAGAAAACAACTAGTGAACCCTCCACCGGTCAAGAAAAAGAAGAGAAGGAAGAGGAATTTGTTGAAAAACCTATTCTCCGCATTGATGATATCATCAAATCAGTGACTGTGGATGGGAACTTACAACCAATGGTTGAATTTTATGATGAATATAAGAAATTGATCAGAAGATATTGCAAGATGCCACAATCAGGTATCTAAACATCTACAACAAAGCATTCATTGAAATTATATCTCTGATTCCCAAAAGCTTAGAGAAGGAACTTGAAATAAGGAAGAACAATGCCCAAGCAAAAGATCTAGAAATTTGGGAGCAGATTGCTATTCAACTCTATTCATCCATTACCCCTAAACAAATGAACATCATCTTCAAGGACTGCAAGGATGAGTTCCAAAGCAAAGCGAGAATGAATAAACTTATGCTTGGAGAAACTAACAAAGTTGCAAAGGAAACAGAAGATATCCTCTGGAATGCCTTCAAAAGATTCAACCTTCCTATTATAGAGGACTTAGGTGATGAACCCTCTGTCATGGATGACAAAGGAGAATCTACTGAGATAGTAGCAGAAGAAGCAAAGGAGACAAGTGAAGAGAAAGCTAAGGATTTAGATTTCTCTACTCTGGAAGAGGAAGTCCAAGAAGAAGTAAATATCTCTCATCTAGATTCCCCTGTAGACTTCGGATCTAAAGGAGAAGAAAGAATAGAGGAGAAAACCAGTCAAGGAGAAGAAGTAAAAGAAAAAGAAAAAGGCAAAACATAAAAGACTCTAGGAGATAGTTCTGAGACTGCAGAAGGGAAGAAGACTCTGTCTTCGACAAGAGACACTGTAGAAACTGTCAAAGATTTCTTGACTAAAGAGATGATGGAATTTGATGAATTAGAACTGCTTCAAGGACTGTTCAATTTTGATTCCCTCTCTCTAGTTCAAACCATGAAGCTAGCATCCTTCACTCAAGTAAAGGCAAAAGAAAAACTTTTGAAGTCTCACATGGAAGACTATGAGCTCATAGAAACTGCATCCAGTGTATTGGAGAAGATCATGCCATCCTTTCAAAAGGATCCCTTAGCCTCCTCATCTGGTAACTTAAAAATCTCTTGTCAAATCAATTAGTACACATTTTAATTCTTTGGAGAATTTAGCTGAAGATAAAGTCCGGCAAGAATTTTTGGGAAAGAGTCTGAGGTGCATGGTCTAATAGCAAATGATAGGAGAGTTATGGATATTGGGATAAAGAGATTAAAAAATGCTCTCAAAGATGGTGGAGCTATATATAATTTTTTTTTTATCCTGGCCTAAAGTAACCAAGGAAATTGAGAAGAAAGTAAAAGAGCAAGAGGATAAACTAACAAGTTTATCTCAAAGTTTTGATCCTCTCTCCTCTTCCATAGTAAAGCAAGAGTGCCAGACTCTTGTAGCTATAAATGAAATAAAGAAGCTTGAGAAGGAGAAGAAAAATAGGATAAGCAAGCTAAGTGAACTAAGAGGGATTATTATCCCTAAGTTAGAGGCCATGCATGAAGCCCTAACCGATGCTCAGACCACAGCCAGGACCAGTGATTTGACAGATCTAAACAGGGTAGAAGATTTTGCATTCCTGTTGAGTGGTCACATCTCAATTTTGGACAGGATGAAGCAGAGTTGGGCAACAGAACTTGTCCAGTTGAAGATAACTTTTGCAAATATACTTCAGTATATGTAAGTATAGCATGTATATATACTTATGCGGCTAAGTATAGATTATTTTTGGGAAATTTTGGTGTGCGGACCCTACCCTTTGCCATTGATGTCAAAGGGGGAGTAAAGAGTAGTGAAAAATGTGGAGCATAGCTAAGGGGGAGCTCCAGAAAAATGTACATTAGAACAAAGCATCAGCCAAGGGGGAGTGTAGTATAACACTTAGTCATTTTTCACTAAGTGTTGCCATCAATGCCAAAGGGGGAGATTGTTGGTAAGAGACACATTGTGGCTTCATGAGTGTTGTCATTGATGGCAACAAAGTTCATCCCACACATCAGTAGGACATGGTGTGTCTATACCGGAAGTCAGATTGTAGAGTAACTTGGTCCGGTGACCAAGAACTGAGTATGCAGCAAGGTCTGACAATTATCTGGATCTCTCAGAGGAAGTATCTATGTAAAGTACAGACTTGGGGAAGTCAAGAGGAATACCTTGACTAATAGATTCTAGGGATTGAGCCTCTAGTGATGAAAGAGTGAAGAGATATAAGCACCTAAGTTTTGGGTTCTTGTTTGGCAGAGTAGACAGAGGAAGAACTGACTGGCAGAGCATTAGATCTTAATCCAGATGAGACATTGATGGTGATCAAGCTTCCTAAGGTATCGTTCATGGTTGGCCGACATAATTGATGACTTCTATAAGCATCTCTTTGATACGCATCACTTGATAAGCAAGGATTCAACTGACACACTAGAGTTTGGGAAAATATTGACTATTCTAGATGCCGACTAGAAAGATGATGAAATCCTTGGTGCGGATATATATACTAGATGGATTTCAATGAGAAGGTGGGTGGAGTATTATGTAATGCGAAGAAAAGTAGAGAACAGTGTGGAAACAGAGATAGAGGTTCGGTATGTGATAGAACAGTAGCACTAAGGCAGAGGAAGAATGAAGTATAGTAGATCAGTATATTGAGCTCAACCAGAACTGAACCCCAACACATGTGGATGCTTCGCATTAGTTCAAGTATCTTGTTTCCTTCTATAAACTATTGTAGGTAGTGAGCCTCTTGTGAGCAGTGTGCTCAGGCAGTGAGCCCTAATTGGCAAGTGCCATTTTGTATTTCTATTCTTCTAACAGAGAATACATTCTTGGGTTAGTCACCCTGTGGTTTTTCCCTTAACAGGGTTTTCCATGTCAAAATCATTGTGTTATGTATCTTGACTTTGTTTCTGCTTTAATGATTATGAATGTTTATTTGCTTTGATACTGCACTAGTTGTTAAAGAAGAGCATAAAGTTAAATTAATTAAGATAACTGATTCACCCCCTCTCAGTTATCAACAGGTCCAATGTGCCTATCGTAAAAGACCTAGTCATGATGAACATAAATGTCTGAAGAAACAAATTGATCACTTGACACACATTCTTGAGAATAATAATATCAGTGTTCCTAAGTGTATCAAATAGAGTTCTAATGAGGGGTCTAACAAGGCAAAAGAAAACAGCAAGGGGAAAGGAAAGGGCAAGGCCCTTGTTGTAGTTGCTTCTTCACCATCCACTTGGGTTCTTGATTCAGGTGCTTCGCACCACATAGCTTCATCTAAGTGAAAACTTGCATCTTTGGAGCTGTGTACTATGCCTTCTATTTTGATGGGTGATGACACTCCTATTGAGGTGTGTGGGAGAGAGTCTATTGATGTGGGGGATGGAACATTCCATGATGTTCTTTGTGTACCTTCATTATCAACTAATCTTTTATCGGTATACCAGATCACTCACACAGGTTTAGGCAAGTGGGTCGAGTTAATTCCTGATTCAGTGGAGATTCGTGAGTTGCACAGTGGTTCTATAGTTGCAGTTGGGAGAGCAGATCATTAGTCATGGCTCTATCTATTTTCTCACTTTGTTCCTGATCCTCCTTAGACTATTTTTCTCCCTCATTCTGATGATGTGAGTATATTATGGGATGACTGGTTTAGCCATCTTAACTACTGCTACTTACATCAACTCAACCAATAGAGCATGGTCACAGGGTTGCCTTCAGTTCAGTTTTCAGGTGGTGTTTTCCAAGGTTGCATTCTTGGTAAGCATCCTAAGGAAAAGTTTGACAAAGATAAGGCATGGAGAGCTTCACAGATACTGGAGTCAATTCACAGTGATTTGACTGGTCCATTTCAGCATCCTTCTTTCAGTAAGGCTAGATATGTCCTCACATTCATTGATGACTTTTCTTGAGATACTTGGGTGTACTTTCTCAAATAGAAGTCAAAGATATTTGATCATTTTTAGGACTTCAAAACTTTTGTAGAGAAGCAATCTGAGAAAGTTGTCAAAGTTTTGTGCACTAATAATGGTGGTGAGTATGTCAACCATCGGTTTGAGAGGTTTTGCACTTTAGAGAGGATTGATTTGCAGCATTCAGTTCCATACAATCCTCAGCAAAACGGTGTTGCAGAACGAAAGAATAGGTCCTTGAAGGAAATGGTGAACTACATGATTCACTCTAGATCTCTTGTACCACAGTATTGGGTAGAGGCTATTAATTGTGCTTGTTATATCCGGAACCATGTTCCTCACCGAGCCTTGAAGGGAGTCACTCCTTTTGAAGCTTGGACCAGTCAGAAAACATTAGTCAAGCACTTTCAAGTTTTTAGTTCTCTTGCATGGGCCCATATTACTGCAGAGAAACACAAGGCCTTGGATCCCTAGAGCAGACCTTGCATATTTGTAGGTTATCCTAATGGTGTGAAGGGTTATCAGTTTCTCCACCCTACTACACATGAGCTATTCATTGAGAGGGGTGTTCTATTTGAGGAGGGCTCTTCGAGCTCACTTTCTATCACTTCTCCAACTCTTTCTACTTTGACATTGGAGTGACTTGGGATACATGATAGATCTTCTAATGAGTTAGATTCACCTAAGCAGTCTTCTACCTCCACTTCCAATGCAAAGAGTGATTCAAAGGATTCACATCCTTCCTCTCCTAGTCATCATTCAAAGGTTGATGATTCTCCTTCAGATCCTCCATCTTCCGGTCCACTTTGGGATAGACAGACCTTACAATCTGTAGGTGATTGGGTTGTGGATCCATCAAACACCAGGTGGACTTGATCACAGTTCTAGGATGCTCCACATATCTTCATTACTACTGCATCAAATCCATAGTCTTTTCATGAGGCTTCTAGTATTCCTAAGTGGGATACAACTATGCAGGAGGAGTATAGTTCCTTGATAAGGAACCACACTTGGGATCTTGTCCCTCTTCCTAAGAGAAGAAAACTTGTTCAATGTAAGTGGATCTATTAGACAAAATTTGCAACAGATGGGTCAGTTGACAAGCATAAGGCTCGCTTGGTCACCAAAGGATTATCCCAAGTTCCTAAGATTCACTACTCTAAGACTTTTGCACTAGTTGCCCGAATGAATTTGATCCGACTTGTTCTTTCCATTGCTACAACCAATCATTGGGAAGTACACCAGATGGATGTGAAGAGTGCTTTTCTTCACGGTGACCATCAAGAGGAGATTTACATGGAGCAGCCACAAGGGTTTATTTAGGATTCTTCACTTGTGTGCCATCTTTGGAAGTCTCTCTATGGCCTCAAACAGGCTCCTTGAGCCTAGTATGCCAAGATGGACTCCTTCCTTTTTACAGTTGGGTTCACTCGGTGCCATTCTGATCCCAATGTCTACATTCTGTAGAAGGATGATTCACTCCTATTTCTTGTTCTGTATGTTAATAACTTGCTGATCACAAGAAATTATTCATCCACCATTGGGGCTTTTAAAACTTCCCTTCGTGATAGGTTTTTGATGACTAACTTGGGCTTGTTGCATTACTTTCTTGGGATTGAGATCTTTCAGTCTTCTTCTGGGATCACCATCACATAGTCCAAGTATGCTCTAGATTTTCTCTCAAGGTTTCATATGGCTGACTGTAAGCCTGCTCTGACTCCCTTCCTTTCTAGAGTCAAACTTGAGGCTCAGTGTTCTTCTCCACTTGTTGATGGCACTTTATATTGACAGCTTGTTGGGAGTCTCATTTATCTGACTCATACGAGACCTGACATTCCATATGTTGTAGGCATGGTCTCTTGATTCATACAGGAGCCTCATGAGCTATACTAGAAAGAAGCCAAGCGGATCCTTCACTACATTTAGGGCACTCACAGTTTTGGGATTCACTACGCAGTGGGCATTGAGCTTGACTTGGTGGGTTACATAGATTCAGATTGGGCAGGTGATTCTCAGGATCGCAAGTCTACTTTAGGTTACAACTTCTCACTTGGTTCTCGTCCTGTTTGTTGGTCAAGCAAGAAGCAGTCTGCTATTGCTCTATCTTCTACTAAGGCTAAGTATCAGGGGGTTGCAAATGATACCACTGAGGCCATTTGGCTTCAAAATCTTCTCACTGAGTTTGGTATCCAGATTAGACGGTCATCAGTCATATTTTGTGGCAACTAGAGTGCCATTTGGATCTCATGAAATCTAGTCCATCATCAGCAGACCAAACACATAGAGGTCCACATGCACTACATTTGAGAGCTCATCCATGGCCATGTCATCAACCTTCTCTACTGTCTGACTTTTGAGCAGGTTGCTGATATCTTCACCAAACCCTTCAATGAAAGCAAGTTCCTTCATTTGCGAGCTTTGTTGGGGGTGCGAGATGCTTCATCTTTTGGAGGGGCTTCTTCCTCTTACTTGGAGTCCTGACTCTCTCTACTTTTGGGGGGTCTCTTCTCTCTCTATTTTTTTTTGGGGGGGGGCTTTTCTCTCTCTTTAGGGGGGAATTTTATGTACATGGGTACCTGATCAGGCTTGATTTGTTAGGACTCATTTGTACATCCACCTAAGCTTCACTTATGGGGGGTGTTAGTGTAGGTTTTTATTTCCTAGTGGGTTATTTATTTTTCCCTATATTCTTAGGTTTTTCCTACACTTCTATTAATCTCGCTTAGGTTTAATAAAGCATGCTTAATTAGGTGAGAGGATTCTGAGGTGTCACCTTCCTACATGTGAGCATCCATTAGATATCTTGGGAAGATACTTTGCTATCTTTAGTCTGATAGATGGTTTCTCCTCCTTGGTCAGTGTTGCAACCTCCTCCCTCTCCCTGGTTTATATAAGCATGCTACCTGGCTTGTATTTTACATCTTTTGCTTTTGCATCCTCTTAATGCTATTTTGATTCTAGCATTTGCATTACTCTCTTGGAGACTAACTCTGTGTTGCTATTTTGATTTCATATCATTTGCATTCATAGTTTAGATATCTATTCGTTTGCACTAGTTTTCTAGGTTAATAATCTTTTCAGATTCTAACAGGCGACAGTTGTGGAACCTAGCTTTACATCTGCTAATTGCATTTCTTGAGAGTTTCTAAAGCCATTTCATCAAATCCATTATGTGCATATCCTTCTATCATTGCAGTCCATGAGACCACATTTCTTTAGGCATTTTGTGAAATGGTAGACGGGTATTGTTTATGTTTCCATTTTCTGCATACATGCTTACCATGTTATAACAACATTAACAAGTTTAGGGAACACATAATACTCATGAAATAGTTTATTAATTCTATGTTCTTTACAAATCAAAATCTCAGTTGTGTGTGTGTGTGTGTAGTTGAAGTTCTTACTGTTATTTCCCTTCATTTTCTCACAATTACTTTTTTGTGGTAGTATTCTTTTCCTAAGTATTGAATCTTAATTTCTTACAACTTTAGGTACTGTAGAGAATGCTTACAAAGTGGCATCTAAAATGATTATCTTCTTAACACCATTAACAAGTTTAGGGGAGACTTAATGTTGATGAAATAGCTTTATCAATTCTATGTGCTTCACAGATTAAAATCTAAGCTACCAATTCTATTGATCAAGTTTAATGTTGTATTGAGATGCCATGGTTTTGATGACACTAAATAAGACAGTCTCTTATATAACCACTTCCCACAAATCTTCATTTCTTTCTTTGTATTCTCTCAAATGAATTTTGTGCCAATTAAACTTCTTAGAATTTTCAGATTATATTGACAGGTTCTCTTTTTTTATACATTATTTGAAAACCACTATGTTTTGGTAAAAGTGGATAGGAGATAGTGATTTCTAGATAAATGTTTCACAACTATCAATTGTTGATAACTGAGAGGGGAGGGTGAATCAGTTATCCTAATAATTCAACTTTCTATGCTTTCTTAATAGTTAATGCAACATCAGATCAAATAAGCAAGCATAATCATGAAATGGGAATAACATCAATACATATGACACAATGATTTTGACATGGAAACCTTGTTAAGGGAAAACACCATGGGGTGATTAACCCAAGATATTATTCTCTATTAGAAGAATAGAAGATACAAAATGGCACTTGCCAATTAGGGCTCACTGCCCGAGCACATTGCTCACAAGAGGCTCACTGCCTACGAAAGACTTACTATATACATGAAGAAAACTTGAACTGATGAGAAGCATCCACGCATGCTAAAGTTTAGTTCCGGTTAAGCTCAATAGACTGATCTGCTGCACTTCATTCTTACTCTCCTTAAGTACTGCTGTCCTTTTGCATTCTGAACCTATTTTTCTACCTTTTGCACTATTCTTCTTTTATTCGCACTTCGATTCTTACACAACACACACCTTCACATCTAAATCCATCTTGTATATATATCCGTACAAGTGATTTCAACACTTTTCTAGTCGGCATCCGGAATAGTCAATATTAACTCAAACACTAGTCTGTCGGCTGAGTCCTTGCATCCTAAGTAATGTGGATCAAGAATATGCTTGTAGAAGTCTTCAATCATGTCGGCCAATCATTAATGATACCTCAAGAAACTTAGTCATTAGCAATCTATCTCCCAGATTTGAGTCTGACACTCTGCCGGTACAGTTCTTCCTCTGTCTGCTCTGTCAAACAGGAACCCAACACTCAAGTGTTCATATCTCTTCACCCTTCCATCACCGAATGCTAAATCCTTGGAATCTATTAGTCAAGGTACTCCTCTTGACTTCACCAAATCCACACTTCACTGAAATACTTCCTCTGAGAGATCCGGACCTGACTGTTGGACCTTGCTGACTACTCTATTCTTGCTTACCAGATCAAAACACTTCTTCAATCTAACTTCCGATAGAGACTCATCATGTCTTGCAGATGTGTGGGATAACCTTTGTTGCCATCAATGACAACATTCATGAATCCATATAGTGTCTCTTGCCAACAATCTCCCCCTTTGGCATTGATGGCAACACTTAGTGAAAAATGACTAAGTGTCACACTATACTCTCCCTTGGCTGATGCTCTGTCTCTATGTACATTTTCCGGAGCTCCCCCTTAGCTAGATTCATCATTTTTAACTACTTATCACTCCCCCTTTGACATCAATGGAAAAGGGTGGGGTCCACACACCAAAATTTTCAAAAGTTAACTTAGTCGCATAAGTATATCATCCGGTTGCACTCTACATATACTTTAGTATGTCTGCCAAAGTGTTTTTCAATTGTACAACTTCAGTTGCCCAACTCAGCTTCATCCTATCTAAAATTGATATGTGACCACTCAACAGGAATGCAAAAGCTTCTGTCTTCTTCAGATCTATCAGATCATTTGTCTTGGCGGTGGTTTGAGCATCACTTAGGGCCTCATGCATGGCCTCCAACTTAGGAATGATTATTCTTCTAAGCTCATTTAACTTGCCGATTCTATTTTTCTTTTCTTTCTCTAGCTTCTTAATTTCATCCAAGACTACAATAGTCTGCCATTCTTGATTTACTATGGATGAGGTAAATGGATCAAAATTTTGAGAAAGTTTTGTTAGTTTGATCTCCTGTTCTTTCATTTTCTTCTCAATCTCCATTGTTGCTTTAGACCATGATAGACAAAATTTATATATTTCCCCACCATCTTTAAGAGCATTTTCTAAGCTCTTTATCCCTATATCCATATTTCTTCTATCATTTGATATTAGACTTAGTACTTCAGAGAATCTTTTATCCAAAAACTCTTTCCAGACCTTTTCCTCAGCTGATTTCTCTAAGGACTCAAAATGAATGCTGACTAAACTAACAAGAGATTTAAGATTACCTGATGAGGAAGCTGATGAATCCTTCAGAAAGGATGGCATGATCTTTTCAAGCACACCGGATGTAGTTTCTATTAGCTCACAGTCTTCCATGTGAGACTTCAGGAGTTTTTCTTTTGCCTTTGCATTAGTAAATGAAGCTATCTTCATTGTTTGTATAAGGGAAAGAGAATCAAAATCAAATGGTCCTAGTAGAAGTTTTGGTTCATCAATTTCCATTGTCTCTTTGTTTAGGAAATTTTTGACAATTTCTATAGTGTCTCTTGTTGGAGATAGAGTTTTCTTTTCTTCTACAATCTTAGAGCTATAATCTTCTTTTCCCTTTACTTCATTTTCTTTCTCCTTTATTCTTTGGATCCAGAGTCAGTAGGAGAAACTGGAGGAGTAATGTTTGTTTGTTCATGAGCCACCTCTTCTGGAGTAGAGGATTCTAAGCCCTTGTCTTTACCTTCACCGGAGTCCATTACTTCTTCTGTCATTGCCTTAGTAGATTCTTTTTCAACACTTGTAGCCAAGGGATCAACACCCAAGTCCTCTATAATAGGAATGTTGAATCTTGAGTATGCCTTCCGTAGGATTTCTTCTATTTCTTTTGCCACTTTATCAGTTTCTCCAAGTATGAGCTAATTCATTCTAGTCTTACTCCAGAACTCATCCTTGCAATCTTTGAAGATCATATCCATTTGTTTTGGAGTAATTGAAGGGTAGAGCTAAATAGCTATCTGTTCTCTGATTTCTAAGTCCTTAGCCTTAGCATTTTCTTTTCTCATTTCAAGTTCCTTTTCCAAACTTTTAGGAATTAGAGAAATTATTTCAATCAAGGCTTTATTGTTTATGTTCAAGTACTTAACTATGGCTTCCTCCAAGATTTTTCTATCTGCATCATTATATGCATCATAGAATTCTGTTATTGGTTGCAGGTTTCCATCCATAGTAACAAATTTGACTACATCATCTGGGGACAGAGTGGGCTTTTCAACAAATTCTTCTACCTCTGCCACCTTATCTGCACCAGATACTTTCTTCTTCTTCTTCATCTTCTTGATTTCTTCATCAGATTCTATCTCTTCTTCATCTTTATGACTGATATAAGACCTTGTGGCCTTTGTCTTAGTTCTTTTCTCTGCTTTACTGGATGATTTTGCTTCTGGTTTTAATGTCTTTGAGCTCTTTTCAGTGGTAGGAGTGGACCTCTTAGAGGATCTTGTCCGGGTGGGGGCTTCTACCAGACCACTTTCCTTTTCAGCACCTTCCTTCTCTTTCTCTACTCTTTCCATCTTCTCCCTATTGGCATCAAGTGCCTCTTTTGAGATGCCAAAGCTTTTGGCAATGTTTTCTATTTCTTTTCTTACCTTTCTTTTCATCTTTGGTTGCCTTAGCTTGATATGGATCTTCACACTCAATTCTTCAAAGGTTCTAAACCTTTCTGCCTTGGGATCCTTTGGTTTACTAAGCATGTGCTAAACATGCAGCTCTATGATTTTCTCATCCACCTCATACCCCATTGGCATGATCCACACTGTTCTTGGTTCCACTGCCTCCATTAGGCATTGATCAGTCTCTACCATAAAGCATATTGTGTCTTTGTATTTCTCAACTAGAGATTGGAGAATTCTCTCTCTAGCTTGCATCATGTTCTGAACATTTTTAAAGAAACCCTAGAGAGCTATTTTTTGTGCTTTGTCATCACCAAGTCCATGCAAATAATCCCTGATTTGTATGGCAACCAGTCTGTCATTCTGCCATAACCATCCACTGGATCTGGGTAGCTCATTCATAAAGTAGAAGAATAGACAGAGTATTAGGCCACCAAATTTGAAGGAATTCTTCTTGTCCTTCTTTATCTTCTATAGGTTCTCCAAGAGTTGGTTTAGAAGGAGCTCACAATGGTCATAGTCTACATTTTTTCTCAACATTTCATAGGTAGTGTAGATAGTAGTTCCAGGTACTAAATTCTCCCTGCTAGAATGATATATCTTGTAGCTGATGATCATGGATGTAAACTTGACATCTGGATCAGTGATGTCATCTACTGTCATTGCTCTTTTATCAAACCTAGATCCGGTAGCCTCACTTACAGTCAAATTCTTTATCGATTTGAGAATAGGTATACCACCAGATGTGTGCAAACTGGTAACTACCCTAATGGCATCTTTTGTGATCTTGAATGGTCCATTCAACCACATGAAGTTGTCATGTATTCTGCTCAAGACATACTGGACCCATTCATCCTCAGCAAAGTAGGGGAAATGTATACATTGTGCAAAGTGCTTCTCCCGGAGGGCTTTGTATTGGGGTTTGAGCTCAAATGAATCATCTATTAGTTTTTTGTGGTAGATATCCCTCAATTTGGACTCTCCAAATTCTTCAATGTTTGCGTGAATGTAAACCCTAATATCTTCTGTATGCAAGACACCATGCGGGACATTGGAAAAAGCTCCTAGGGGATCTACTTCCAAGGATTTGTAGGGATGTTTCTTGAATTTGGGGTGAGGCCTATCAGTGATCTTCACAATATTCAGAGTAGACATCTTTTAAAAAGATTTGGAGAGAGATATTTTAAGAACAGAAAATACCTTTTGCGCCTTTAGGTTTCACGGAGTTAGCTAGATCGATTTCTGGATGAATTGACTTTTGTAAATGATCTTTGATGGGCTTGAGGAAATTGTTGCAGAGCTTCTCTTTTCTTCTTCTTAAATGCAGAATGAGCAAATGTTTAATAGGAAGAACCCTTATATTACTCTGCAAACCCTAATACCAAGTTGCAATAAATGCTCGACCTAAGTTATTCCGGTTTGCCTTATTTGGATGACTTGAAGAACCGGATCAATCTTGATCTTAAACATCTTGCGGACCTTCCAAATCTTAACCATAGTTTATTTAGATGTTTCTCTTATGAACCCTTTAATCCGCAACTCTCCTTGTGCCAGTTCTGGCACCAATTGACTGGCTGGGGGAACAAGGTTTTCTTTGTGTCTCCCCCTGAGCCAGAGCTCACTTTTTAATTTTCGGAAGGAATATCAGCACCAGAGTCTAGTGCGGATCCATCCCCTACATTCTCTATACTTTTCTTCACCCAAATCTTGTTCATCTCACTTTGAACTTCATCTACATTCACTTTTTGTTTTCCCTTATCTTGATTCTAATTATGATGTACCGGACCTCTTTTGTCCTAATTCTTGCTTCTACAGAATTTTGCAATATGACCAGATCTATTGCAAATTTGGCAAACAACATTTCTTTGCATATTTGATTGATATCCTCTTGATCTGCATTGATTAGCCATATGACCCATTCTATTGCATGCAAAGAATCTACCATTGAATGAATTGTTCATTTGCATATTTCTGCATTCATGAGATTTGTGACCATACCTTTTGCAATTGAAACACTGTCCGGAGAAGGATGTATTAGTCTGATTCATTCTCTTTCTACACTGATTAGCTTTATGACCAAAGTTATTGCAGTTGTGGCAGTATCCATTGAAGGATGGATATCTTTGAGCATTAGGCTACCTTACCAGAGGTCTTCTAGTCCTGTTCCTTGGATTTTATGATCTAAAATTCTTCTGACCAGATCCGGAGCTTTCACCTTTTTCATACCCCAGGCCACACTTATCATCTACCCTCTTTTGGCTTTCAAGAAGAACTTCAAGTTGAGTAGAGCTTATCTTGAATTTCTCTTTGTATTCATTTGCTATTTGAAGATCCCTTTTAAGAGAGACAATTTGATCCTCAAGTTTTTCTTCATTATCTTTAGCATCTTCAAGATCAGATTCAAGATGTCTAATTATTCTATCCATCTTGTGGTAGTCGTCTGATTTTTCCTTGAGATATTGTCTTAGATTATCTTCAGATTTTCTTCTTTCTTCAACTTCTTGGGTGAACTTCATAACTCCTTATTCCATTTCATGTCTTACCATGATGATTTCTTTTGATAATTTTTCACATAACTTGGTTTTCTCTTTCAGATCTCCATTTGTATCATTGGCTTCACCTTGCCTTGCCAATTGCTGAAGTAGCTCCTTTCTCTTTTTCATAGAGAGACTCAGTTTCTCTTTTAGTTCTTTTATGAAATCATTAGCCTATTGGAGTCTTTCCTTCAATTCATTGACTTTAGAGTTTGACTTCTCAAGATCATCAAGGGCAGACTTGAGTTGCTCCCTTATACCATATACATCCATTTGAATTCCTAGATCTTCCTCAAGCTATTAAGCTCTGTTGGGAGGAACTTGGCTCTGATACCAATTGTTGATAACTGAGAGGGGGGGTGAATCAGTTATCCTAATAATTCAACTTTCTGTGCTTTCTTAACAGTTAATGCAACATCAGATCAAATAAGCAAGCATAATCATGAAATGGGAATAACATCAATATAGATGACACAATGATTTTGACGTGGAAACCCTGTTAACAGAAAAAACCACAGGGTGATTAACCCAAGATATTATTCTCTGTTAGAAGAATAGAAGATACAAAATGGCACTTGCCAATTAGGGCTCACTGCACGAGCAAACTGCTCACAAGAGGCTCACTACCTACAAAAGACTTACTGTACACACGAAGAAAACTTGAACTGATGAGAAGCATCCACACATACTGAAGTTCAGTTCTGATTAAGCTCAATAGACTGATTTGCTGCACTTCATTCTTACTCTCCTTAAGTGCTATTGTCCTTTTGCATTCTAAACCTATTTTTCTGCCTTTTGTACTATTCTACTTTTATTCACACTTCGATTCTTACACAACACACACCTTCACATCTAAATCCATCTTGTATATATATCCACACAAGTGATTTCAACACTTTTCTAGTCGGCATCCGGAATAGTCAATATTATCTCAAACACTGGTCTGTCAGCTGAGTCCTTGCATACTAAGTAATGCAGATCAAGAATATGCTTGTAGAAGTCTTCAATCATGTTGGCCAATCATGAATGATACCTCAAGAAACTTAGTCATTAGCAATCTCTCTTCCGGATTCGAGTCTGACACTCTGCCGGTACAGTTCTTCCTCCGTTTGCTCTGTCAAATAGGAACCCAACACTCAAGTGTTCATATCTCTTCACCCTTCCATCACCAGAGGCTAAATCCTTGGAATCTATTAGTCAAGGTACTCCTCTTGACTTCACCAAATCTGCACTTCACTGAAATACTTCCTCTGAGAGATCCACACCTGACTGTCAGACCTTGCTGACTGCTCTGTTCTTGCTTACCGGATCATAACACTTCTTCAATCTGACTTCCGGTAGAGACTCATCATGTCTTGCGAATGTGTGGGATAACCTTTGTTGCCATCAATGACAACATTCATGAATCCATATAGTGTCTCTTCCCAACATCAACTTCTCTCAACATTTTTGTAATAAGGATACTGTCTTCCTTAATTCTCATGAACATCTTAGTAATACAGTTTATATGTATTTTAGATATCAGTATTTAGATATTAAACTTAACTTTAAATCAGACTCCTTAGTGTAGTTAAACATTGATGTACATAAATTTAAGTCATCAACAAATTTTTTTATGATTGCCTATAACTTTTTTTAATGATCTACAACTATATCCAAACAATTGAAGATATTGGATCTTCAGCAGAACAATGAGATCTATCTCTGGTAAACAACCGGTTGTTGACTTCGATATACTTATTCTCTAGGCTATCCCTTGACTTGTGCATGCTCATATTGAGACTTTTGGATGTGTGCCTTACTTAGCTTGAAATGTCCTTGATTTCTTAATGCCTAGTCTCTACTGCAGTACCCTGAGTAATATCCGAGGAGAGGTTAGAGTCCCCTCAGATCACTATGCTTGTGGGGTTGTTTACCGTATTTGCATTGAGCTTTGTGTGTCGTGTCTTCTCCGTGACTAATGTGAGTGTTTGCCATTGTATTCTTTGCCTTTATTCTCCTGTTTGGGCCTTGTGACTACCTCCGAGGACGATGGGGTGGTCTCTTTTGAGTCCACATGGTTGGGAGGCATTCCCACTGCCATTGGGGACTGGCAAACAAGTTATTAGAGCACCAGTTGGAGATGTTCTCTCTTTCTCTCTCTCTCTGTTACTTTTTCTGTTGTTGTACTCAATCAGTTATTGTACCATATCCATGGCTATGCCATTGTACTTATGTATATCCTTTTATGTAATTGTACTCTCTTAAGAGAGAAAATGTAATCATGTAATTTAATGAGATGAAATGAGATGTATCTTATTTGACTTACGGATTCCAGTGTGGGTATCAGATCCACTTATACTATGTTGATTATGGATTCAAGTATATATTTGGAAATGGGTATTAGGAATATTTGAATTTGGTGTTTAAAATGAATGTAGTTTCAACAATGTTTGCAAGGAGGGTGATTTAGTCCTCTCCTTTGGGTTGTGCATTCGGCCGTACTTGGCCATGAATGTTGCCGATCCATCGAGTTAGAAACCATATTATGTGCATGTTATCTCCTTATATTAAAAAAAAATTATCTTGTCCTCTTTTGGCTCTTTCCCTTCAGGGTTGTAGGGCAGGATGTTACATCTAGTATCAGAGCCCATGTTCACACACTGGGAGCTCTGGTGTACTTGAGCCTTCTATGTTTCACTATGTTTGGCATGTGTGGAGTGATCTTGTTACATTATTTTTTATAGTCTTGATTTCTTTCATGCCTTAGCATGGCATTAGTGGTTTAAGTCAAAACCCCATGCATAGAAAATGTGGAGGAAATAACCTCCTTAGCCTTATCTTACTCAATGGGACTAGAGTGTTGACCTTGGTTGAGAGTTTCCCATGGTTAAGATTGATCACTCTCCCATTAGGCATTGATCTGTATCAACCATGAAGCAAATTGTGTTTTTGTATTTCTCCACTATTGATTTTGGTATTCTTTCTCTTGCATGCATCATGCTCTGTAAATTCTTGAAGTAGCCCTAAAGAGCTATCTTTTGGGCTTGTGCATCACCAAGTCCATACAAATAATCTTTGATTTGAATTGCAACAGGTCTAACATTTGCCCAGATCAAACCTTTTGATCTCGGTAACTCATTCATGTAATAGAAGAATAGGCACAACACCAGATTGCCATACTTGAAGGAATTTTTCATATCTTTCTTAATCTTCTACAGATTCTCCATCAGTTAATTCAATAGAATCTCACACAAATCATAATCTACATTTTCTTTTACCATCTGATAAGCAGTATAGATTGATGTACCAGATATAGAATTTTCCCTACTTGAGTGGTAAATCTTGTAACCAATTACAATTAATGGAAACTTGACATGTGGATCAGTAATATCATCTATAGTCATTTCCCTCTTGTCATATTTTGATCTAGTGGCTTCTATTACAATTTGATTGTAGGCAGCCCACTATTTGACTTGAGATAAAATCTATCTTTCTCTTCTCTTCTTAGTTGTCAATAGTTGACAAGATCTTAGAATAATGGCATATGGATTTAATTAGCATGTCAAAGTTGCAATAAGTAAAATAATTAGTGAAGAATAACTTATGCTTGTTATGTTTATGTGTTGAAAGTGATTATATGTTAATTAGTTCCTCCTTGTTTAACGAGCCTGAATGAGGATGGTAATTGCTTAGTGGATATATCTTGTTGATGAAATTTGATCTCCTCAGTTGCATTGTGGTTTTATTGGGATCATATAGGTGAACACTTGTACTTTAATACAAACTAAAAATAGTGAATTCTAAGGTAATAAGAAAGTTGCATATCTTGCTTGAGTGAGCAAATAAATGCCTTTGACATAGCCAAGGTTACTTATGCCTATATGAATGGATGTGAATGTTGAGAAATGACTAGGGGCCCTCAACCAAACTCATTTAATTGTGTTGCTAGTTTCTCATTTTCTTGTGAATGAATGAAATTATTGTGACTTGTGATATGATGTCGCATTATGTGAATATAGAAGTGAGTGTAATGATGAATGTGAAGATGGTAGTGATGATGCTATACATGTTCTTTCACTATTGCATTATGTTGAAAGAATTGCAAGTGAATCTATGATGTCATGGGTAAATGAGTTGCCCTTGTGAAAATAGAAAATTGGTATGGATATTTGGGAATACTTATTTTTGGGTAAAGTTGTATATTTTGCATCATGTTGCATAGTCATGTGTGGGCTATGGTTATGCCTGGGTAAGTGAAATTGTGATTGTATTCCCCATGATGAGAGCCTCCATTAATGTCTTCTTGTTGAATATTGTGATTGGCCAGTGCTTGAGATGTGTTCCCATGGGATGGTGATACTGTGTACCCATCCATGGAGGATATGTATGGATTATGTGTATGGGAGAAAACCATACCACCTATGTGTTTTCCTGTTGTCACCTTATTTACTGCCAACCTGTGGGTTGTTGATAGGTCAATATGTGGAGGGGTAGTAGCAGCAACAAAGTCCCTTGGGATGGAATTGCACAACGTACGTATAATGGAAGTGCAAAACAACATCAATGGTTTGAACCTCTCGGGAAAGTACTCAATACTTCCCCTTATTAAGGACTAGATACTTGGCTCATATAGTGTTAGCCTAATACCCTCAGTTCTTGAGGATTATATTAGTTGTGGTATGAGAACCTACGACAACTATGTTCTTACCTTGATGTGATTGTTTTAGATATGATGTCACCCCCACTAGTGTTCTGACACAGTGTTGGTGAGGATGTCGTGTTGCGGATGGTAGCGAGTTGAGATCAAGGACATGATGCCATGTACCTAGATACGTGACAGCGTAGTATATATGTTGTGTTCCTACTTGTGCTGAGAGGAGTGGTTGCTCGCACAGAGTAGAGGGTTCACTCAATAGGGCCTCGATTCCGATCGGTTGGCATGTGAGTGGAGCCTAGCCATGTGCACCTCTGGCTCGGTGTGTTGCTGCATGTGCTTTCTCTGTGGGTACACACTATGTGGGTTGTTCCTATGAGTAGGGCATTGCCATGTGCTATTCGGCCATTGCATGCTTTCTCTGCTTGGTGTATACCATGCGCGGTCACACCGCGTGAGGTATGTGACCTGGGAGTTCTGACATAATACCTTTCCATGTGGGGGTTGCGTGAGTTGGATGCACCCGCATGAAGGACTGTGGAGACATTCACACTTGTTTTCCTCCTTCCTCATGTGGTGACTAGCGATAGTCACGTAGTGTTGTGATGTGTATATTTCAAAGATTGTGAATCTTCTTTTGGGTTATTGGTGACGTTTACTTTGCTTGTGTGGACCAGCACTTTGGGTAATCTTGTTTGTATTGGTTTAGCCATGGAAATTTTCTTGGCATGTAACTCTTGCGGTTACATTTGATTTATTGTTGGAACCTATGCACATTTTCTTACCTTATTGTTGGAATTGAAATTTACTCTTATTTATATTTTGGTGGCTAAACTCATTGACTTTTCTGTTTTCGAATGCTGGTCTTATGTTGTGGTGTGATTCTTCATCGAGTATGGTGAGATCCACCCATTTGAGTTTATACGAAGAAGTAGACGCTGGGAAACCGTTGAGGATTGGGGTATGTGTGAGATGTTTTAAGCTCTAATTCACTACCTTCATATTGTTTGACTATCTCTTGGAGCATAAAACCCTTACACAAACAAGAGATATGTCATTGTGACTTGTATGGAAGGGCTCACTAGGTGGGTCAATGCCATCAAGACACATGGATTTGGATTTTGGACATGGTTATTGGTTATGGACTCGTGGATATATTGGATATGGATGGTACTACGACATCCATGTGAACCCCTAGTGTAGCCTTGTGATGTGAATGAGTATGTATGTATATGTGGGTTGTACAATTGTCATGTATGCCGTTGCATATTAAATATAGAAGAGAACAAAATTTGCATCATTATGCCTTGAAAAGTGACAAACTATTGCATCATATGTAAAGAGACGTCATGTATGCTATGAAATCAGAGGTTGAAATTATGTATAT
Organism: Cunninghamia lanceolata; assembly: GCA_027924645.1. Classification (NCBI taxonomy): domain Eukaryota; kingdom Viridiplantae; phylum Streptophyta; class Pinopsida; order Cupressales; family Cupressaceae; genus Cunninghamia; species Cunninghamia lanceolata. Next base: position 588,666 of record BSBN01000165.1, on the reverse strand, counting down.
GTGTGTATGTGTGCTCCATTTTATAGATAACTGCATATGAAAAGTTAGAGAACTAGAAATTTTGTATATTAAAAAGTGTAGTTTGTTGTAAAGTATGAGAAAATTGTGTGGTTTATGATAGAATTATATGCTCATATGTTTATATATTGTTATCAGTGCTTTCAGATAATCATGGACAAGAAAGGGATGATATCATAACATGCATATCCGAGAGGCTTAAAATGTCATGAACCTCTTCCTGATGACCATTGATGCTTCAGCTATTATATGATATATGTGTTGGAAATAAGGTAGATAACTGAGAGGGGGGTGAATCAATTATCTCAAAACTTTTCTTATTTTTACTTCTTTTTTTAGCTTAACATTCAGTAATATATCAAAGCATGAAAGAATAAGTAACCATAAGAACTAAAATGAAATCAACACACATAACACAAGGATTTTGACATGGAAACCCTATTAAGGGAAAAACTACGGGGTGATTAACCCAATATTATATTCTCTGTTAAAAGAATAAGGAATTACAAAATGGCACTTGCCAGTTAGGGCTCACTGCCTAAGCACACTACTCACAAGAGGCTCACTGCCTACTAAAGACTTACAGATGATAACAATGTGTTTGAACGAATGAACAACATCCACATATGCAAGAATTTAGTTCCAGTTAGGCTCAATATATGGATCTAGCACATTTCAGTCTTCCTCTACTTGGTATCACTCTTCTGTCACATTCTGAGCTTGGATTATTGCCTTAGCACTTCTCTCTACTTTTCTTCACACTTATACATACTGCTATCACTGTCACACCTTCATAAGCTTGAATCGATCGGGTATATATATCTGCATCAAGGATTTCAAACAACTTTCTAGTTGGCAACAAGAACACTTAGAATATTTGCAAGATACTATTCTATCAGCTGAATTCATACTTGATAGATGATGCGCACCAAAAACTTAGGCAGAGAAATCATTACCTAAGTTAGCCAAAATCATATAACACCTTAGATTACTTGACCAACACCTTCTGCACATTTGAATTGAGGTCTAAAACCCTGTTAGCCAGTTCTTCTTCTGTCTGCACTATCTAACTGAAGTCTGATACTCAGATGCTCATATCTTTCATATGCTTTATAATCAGATGCTAAATCTCTGGAATACAATATTTCAAATACTCCTTATTACTCACCCAAATCTGCAACATGTTGGGTTTCACCATCAGAGAGTTCCGGACCCAATCTATTGGACCCTATCTTATTCTCTATTTTTGACTACCGAATCAACCTATCTTCAATCTAACTTCTGATATGAGTAATTATGCATTATGGATGTGTGGGATATACTTTGTTTCCATCAATGACAACACTTATGAGTCTGAGCTATGTCTCTTGTCAAAAATCTCCCCCTTTGGCATTGATGGCAACACTTAGTGAAAAATGACTAAGTGTCGCAGTAACTCCCCCTTTGCTTGTGCTCTATTTCTTCACACGGCTTACTGGTGCTCCCTTAATGTTGGATTCCTCATTTTTCACTACTCTTTACTCCCCCTTTGACATCAATGGCAAAGGGTGGGATCTACAAAACCAAAAATGTGCAAAAATTATTATATAAGTCTGCATATGTACATACAATTTATAAGATAAACTTACATATACTTAAGTATATCTGCAAATGTAGTCTTCAACTGTACAAGCTCTGTGGCCTAACTTCTCTTCATCCTATCCAAAATGGAGATGTGTCCACTCAAAAAAAATGCATATTCTTATGCCCTCTTCAAATCTGTTGGATCACTAGTCTGGGCTATACTTAGAGCATCTACTAAGGCGTCATGCATTGTATGTAACTTAGGGATGATTATCCCTTTGAGTTCACCCATTCTATTCATTATATTCTTCTTCTCCTTAACCAGTTTCTTTATTTTATTTATTATAACAACTGCTTGGCATTCTTGGCTTACCAGAGAGATAGTGAGAGGATCAAAATTCTGAGATAGATTTGTCAATTTTCCTTCTTGTTCTTTCATTTTCTTCTCAATGTCCTCTACAACTTTGGGCCAGGATAAACAAAATTTATATATGTCTCCACCATCCTTAAGGGCATTTTCAATGCTCTTTATGCCAATGTCTAGGGTTTTTCTATCATTAACAATTAGCCCTTGTACCTCACCGAATCTTTTTCCCAAGAACTCATTTTGAACCTTAGATTCTGCTAATTTTTCTAAAGACTCAAAATATGTATTGACAAAATTAACTATGTTCTTCAAGTTACCAAATGAAGAGGCAGATGGATTCTTCTGATATGAGGGAATAATCTTCTCCAGCACTCCAGATGCAATACTCAGCAGCTCACAGTCCTCCATATGAGATTTCAGGAGTTTTTCTTTGGCTTTCGCCTGAGTAAAAGATGCTATCTTCATTATCTGAACCAGAGAGAGTCCAGATTTAGTGGTCCTTGTATCAACTCTAGTACATCTAATTCCCTAACTTCCTTGTCCAAGAAACTTTGCACTGCTTCTACAGTGTCTCTTGTATTCTCAATTTCCTTTCGTTTGGGGGCATCCGAACTGATTTGCTTATTGCCACCAACAGTATTTGTTTCTTCTTTCTACACTTCCTCTTCTAGAATAGAGGAGGCTAAGGCCTTAGATTGTTCTTCATCAGTTTTCTTAAATCCTTCGACATCCATGTCAGAAGGCTCTTCATCAATTTTATTTAATCCTTCAACATCCATGTCAGAAGGCTCTTCATTTTCTTTCTCTACAATGGGAAGATTGAACCTTTTCAAGGCACACCAGAGAATTTCTTTTGTCTCATCAGCGATTTGGTCAGTTTCTCCAAGCATGAGCTTATTCATTCTAGACTTGCTTCAAAATTTTTCTTTGGCATCCTTGAAAACAATGTCCATTTGTTTTTTAGTGATAGTTGGACATAACTGTATCATTATCTGTTCCCGGATCTCCAAGTCTTTTGCGTTTACACTTTCTTTTCTTAACTCCAAAACTTCTTCTAAGCTCTTAGGAATCAAGGAAATTATTGCAATGAAAGCTTTGTTATAAATGTTTAGGTACCTTACCATTACTTCCTCAAGAATTATCTTGTCTGCATAATTGTACTCATCATAGAATTCTATTACCGGCTACAAGTTTCCATCCACAGTGTCTAGTTTAATGATGTCTTCAATTGACAGAGTGGGTCTCTCAACAAACTCAAATCTTGGAAGTTTCCATCATCAGTCCTGTCATTCTTGGAAGGTTTGTTCTTGGCTTTCTTCAAATCTCTAACCTCTACATCTGATTTTGGCTCTTCATCATCCTTAAGCCTCACATATGTTCTTATGGCCTTAGACTTCTTTCTCTTTTCTCCTGTAATAGATGGTTTGGTTACTGGTTTTGCAGTTTTTGAACTTTTAGGAGAGACAGGGGTAGAACTCCTGGTAGATCTTGTCCGGGTAGAGGCTTCCATCGGGAGGCTTTCTTTCTTTGCTTCTTCCCTTTTCCTTTCAATTTTTCTCTATTCTTTCTCTATTATCATCTACTACCTCCTTTGTTATGCCAAACTTCTTACCAATTTCTTCAACCTCCCTCCTCACTTTTATTTTTGACTCAAGCTTCCTTAATTCAACATGTATTTTGATGTTTAGCTCATCAAAGGTGCCAAACCTCTCTACCTCAGTGTCCTTGGGTTGGCTTAGCAAGTGTTGAACATGTACCTCCAATATGTTTTCATCAACTTCATAACCCATGGGCATTACCCATACAGTTCTTGTCTCAACTGCCCCCATTAGGCATTGATCTGTATCAACCATGAAGCAAATTGTGTTTTTGTATTTCTCCACTATTGATTTTGGTATTCTTTCTCTTACATGCATCATGCTCTGTAAATTCTTGAAGTAGCCCAAGAGTGCTATCTTCTGGGCTTGTGCATCACCAAGTCCATACAAATAATCTCTTATTTGAATTCCAACAGGTCTATCTCAGTAACTCATTCATGTAATAGAAGAACATACACAACACCAGATTGCCATACTTGTAGTAATTTTTCTTATCTTTCTTAATCTTCTGCAGATTCTCCATCAGTTGATTCAATAGAATCTCACACAAATCATAATCTACATTTTCTTTCACCATCTGATATGTAGTATAGATTGTTGTACTAGATACAAAATTTTCCCTACTTGCGTGGTAAATCTTGTAACCAATTACAATTGATGCAAACTTAACATCTGGATAAGTAATATCATCTATAGTCATTTCCCTCTTGTCATATTTTGATCTGGTGGCTTCTGTTACAGTTTGATTTTTCATAGATTTGAGTGTAGGCAACCCACCAGTTGAGTGCAATCTAGTTATAGCCCTGATGGCATCTTTGGTTATCTTAAATGGACTCATTAACCACATAAAGTTATCATGCATCCTACTTAACACATACCAGACCCACTCGTCCTCTGCAAAAGATGGGAAATGAATGCAATGTGCAAAGTGCTTGTCTTTTAGGGCCTTGAATTCTAGTTTAAGATCAAAATTCTCACTTCTTAACTGTTTATGGTATATTTCCATCAATTCTAAGTCTCCAAAGTCTTCAATGTTTGCATGAATGTAAACCCTAATATATTCTACATATAGAACACTGTATGAGATACTAGAAAATGCACCCAAGGGATCAACTTCTATAGATTTGTGAGGGTATTTCTTGAATTTTGGTCTCGACCTCTCAATGACATTCACAACCATAGGAGTAGCCATTCTAGAAATGAAATTCAGAGAAATTTTGCAGAGAAGAAATACCTTTTTCACCTTAGGGTTTGATGCAACTACTAGAGCAAATTTCTGCTTGATTTCGATCTTTAGCTTTAACTTGAATAATCTGTAGGATCTCTTCTTAAAGCTCTTCTCTCTTCTTCATGAATGCAAAGTGTTGTAAATGATGAATGGAAAGCATTTTATCCTTGCACAAAAACCTAATTCCCCATTGCAATAAATAAACACTTTAAGTCATCCGGTTACCCTATTTTGAGTGAATTTCTCATGAATCAGTGTGTGGATCATTAAATTATCATCTAAGTGAGTTGACAACATAACTTTAGCCTTTCAAAACATGCCTCTAAATCTGTAGACAATGATGTTGTATTTCCAGATCTCACCGGGCCTATTTGTGTAATTCTATTTTTACTAGATAGCTTCTGGAACTGGATCTACTCATAACTTATTCAAATCTATAAGTGGATTTCTCAACTCTTAACTGAATAATTTTCAGATGAACCTCCAAAAGCCCTTTAATCCGCAACCTATTATTCTTATTTAATGTGTTGAATTCAAGCACTTGCTAGCTGGCTAGGGAAATTTTGATCTTCTTTGCAGCTCCCCCTGAGCCAGAGCTCACTTCTTAATTTCCAAAAGGATTATCAGCACTGGATTCTAGTGCAGACTCTTTTTTACCCAAGTCTTTCTCATCTCCTTCTGAATCTCATCCACATTCACTTTACCTTTGCCTTTGTCTTGTCTCTGATCATGTTTCACCAGACCTTTTCCATCATGATTTCTACTCTTGTAGAATCTAGCTATATGATCAGATTTATTGCAATTGTAACACACAAGATTTCATTGCTTATTTGATTGATATCCTCTTGATCTGCACTGATTAGCCATATGCCCCATTCTATTGCGTGTAAAGCATCTACCATTGAAAGAATTGTTCATTTGCATATTTCTGCATTCATGAGATTTGTGACCATACCTTTTGCAATTAAAACATTGACTGGAGAAGGAAGGATTATTTTGATTCATTATGTTCCTACATTGAGTTGCTTTAGGACCAAATTTGTTGCAGTTGAAAAAGATTCCATTAAAAGATGGATATCTTTGAGCATTAGGTTGTCTTATCGGAGGTCTTCTAGGCATGTTTCTTTGTCTTCCTGATCCAAAGTTTTTTTTACCAGATCCAGAGCTTTCACCTTTCGCATATCCCAAGCCATGCTTATCATCTACCCTCTTTTGACTTTCAAGAAGTACTTCAAGTTTGGTTGAGCTTATCTTGAATTTTTCTTTGTATTCATTTGCAGTTTCAAGATCTTGTTTAATAGAGTCAATCTGTCTCTCAAGTTGTTCTTCATTGTATTTGGCTTCTCCAAGATCAGACTCAAGATGTGTAATTATTCTGTCCATTTGTAGCAGTCTTCTATTTTCTCCTTGAGGGATTGTTTTAAGTTATCTTCAGTCTTTCTCTTCTCTTCAATTTCTTGGGTAAATTTCATAACCACTGATTCCATTTCATGTCTTAGCATAACAACTTCTTTTGATAGCTTTTCACATAGCTTTGTTTTTTCATTCAAGTCCTTATGAGTATTATTGGTTTCATTCTGATTTGCTAACTTCTGAAGTAGTTCCTTTCTCTTTTAACAGAATTACTAAGTTTTTCTTTCATCTCATTGATGAAATCATCAGCCTCCTTAAGTTGCTCTCTCAAATTATTGACTTCAGACTAGGATTGTTCAAGATCATCTAAGGCAGATTGTAGTTTCTCTTTCATACCATATGCATCCATTGAGCTTCCTAGATCCTCCTCAAGCTGTTAGGATTTTTCTAAGGAACTTAGCTTTGATACTAATTGTTGGAAACAAGGCAGCTAACTGAGAGGGGGGCTGAATTAGTTATCTTGAAACTTTTCTAATTTTTACTTCCTTTTCTTATCTTAACATTCAATAATATATCAAAGCATGAAAGAATAAGTAACGATAAGAACTGAAATGAAATCAACACACATAACAAAAGGATTTTTACGTGGAAACCTTGTTAAGGGAAAAACTAAGGGGTGATTAACCCAAGATTGTATTCTCTGTTAAAAGAATAAGGAAGTACAAAATGACACTTGCCAGTTAGGGCTCACTGCCTGAGCACACTGCTCATAACAGGCTCACTATCTACTAAAGACTTATAGATGATAATGTGTTTGAACTGATGAACATCATCCACATATGAAATAATTTAGTTCCAGTTAGGCTCAGTATATGGATCTAGCACATTTCATTCTTCCTCTGCTTGGTATCACTCTTCTATCACATTATGAGCTTGGATTACTACCTTCACACTTCTCTCTACTTTTCTTCACACTTAATCCATACTACTATCACTGTCACACCTTCACAAGCTTGAATCCATCAGGTATATTTATCCACATCAAGGATTTCAAACAACTTTCTAGTCGGCAACAAGAACACTTAGGATATTTGCAACATACTATTCTATCAGCTGAATTCATACTTGATACATGATGCGCACCAAAAACTTAGGCATAGAAATCATTACCTAAGTCGGCCAAAATCATATAACACCTTAAATTACTTGATCAACACCTTCTGCACATCTGGATTGAGGTCTGAAACCCTATTAGCCAATTCTTCCTCTGTCTGCACTATCTGACTGAAGTGTGATACTCAGATGCTCATATATTTCATATGCTTTGTCATCGGAAGCTAAATATCTAGAAAACAATAGTTTAGATACTCCTTATTACTCACCTAAATCCACAACATGTTGGGTTTCACCATCAGAGAGTTCCAGACCCAATCTATTGGACCCTGTCATATGCTCTGTTCTTGACTACCAAATCAACCTATCTTCAATCTGACTTTTGGTATGAGTAATTTATGCACTGGGGATGTGTGGGATATACTTTGTTGCCATCAATGACAACACTTATGAATCCTAGCAGTGTCTCTTACCAACAATATGCACATGTGCTTTGATGTGTGCTTGGAGTGTTGCAGCTACAGAGTATCAACTCCGCCTGGATTCACAGGCCTGAGCATACTCATATTCTATGATGGTGGTTACTGGAGATAATCACAGGCCCTGTTCCCTACCCTAGTCACTGTACCCTGCTAGTGCAATGTTACAATGTTGTCTCATCATCCGGTTACCTAATGGTAATGTCCAAATTGCCCCTTATAGTCATGTGGAGTTTGCTAGTGTGGTGGTTGAGGCTTTTCTCCTTGGTTTCTGTTGATTGTTCGATGTGGTTTCCTTGGCATCATTCTTTATTTTGATTGGAGAAAATTATTTTATGCTAATGTTTATTTATGTAGGAAATGAGTGCCTTGCCTATTCCTTACCCATGTACTGGGACTGATTACATGTAATTGTGCATGTGATAACCTAATTTTTATAATGGTATCGAGTTTCATGGGCTAGTGTATGCTTTGGCTACATCTTAGCATTTGCAGGCTTCAAGGAGTAAGCCTAGTCCTACAGGGTAGTATGTAACAACCCTCCCAGTTGGACTTTATTAATAGTCAGTTTTTATTTTATTTTATTCTTTCTCATGCCACATTTGATGGTTTTTTGGGGAAGTTGGTGGTTAATAAATGTATAAACTATCTTTCTTGGGCACCGTAGGAATGGAGAAAGGAGGTGAGTTTATTGTTATATTTTTCTATTTCAATTTCTCCCCATGTGATACGATGGCCCTTGGGAGTTGGTGAGGGAGTTAAGAGAGTGGAAAATATCTAAGAAGAAAAGTCAGTCAATCGTGGAAAAGGAGCGAGGATTCTCTATTTTGGAGAGACCACGATCTAGGAGAAAGAAAAATAGGGGAAAGAGAAAATGTGGGGATTGGGAGAAGAGGGCGATGGGAATCAACCCAAGAAACATATCAATCTACAAGCTTTGGACATGACAGAGAGAGGGATGCGACCAGCACACTCAGCAAACCATATCAAATTGCAAGATATTAGGTGAGATGAGGGGAGTGCAAAGTGAAAGAGGTATTTACCTCTATTCTTGTCTTTCCAGCACAAAAAATAGAATATGTTTGTTGTGTTTTCATTAAGCACAAAAAAATTGAAACCCCATTACTATTGTTTCTTCAAACCCATCTCATGCTTATCTTGCTATCATTGCGTTCCATGAGGGAGCATCTCTTTGAGGCATTTGGTGAAAATTGTTTACGTTTCTGGTCCTTGCTTCTAAATTTTACATACATGTCTTTCTGTACACTTGTAGGTTAAACAACCGACATAAATTCCCCTTCCACAATGCTTTTATGGGTGTCCATACCCCATTGGATAGCTGCCCTTTTTGGCACAGGCAGGGAGGATGTTGGCAATAGTTGTGGAACCTAGCTTTACATCTTCCAATCGTATTTCTTGACAGTTTCTAAATCTGTTTTATCAAATCCATTATGTGCATATCCTACTATCGTTGCAGTCCATGAGACCACATTTATTTAGGCACTTTGTGAAATGGTTCACGTGTATTGTTTATTCTTCCATTTTTGCCATACATGCTTACCATGTTATAACACCATTAATGATTTTAGGGAAGACATAATACTAATGAAATTGTTTATTAATTCTATGTGCTTTAGAGATCAAAATCTCATCTGCAACTATGTGTGTGTATGTGAAGTTGAAGTTCTTATTGTTATTGCCCTTCATTTTATGACAATTGCTTTTTTGCAGTAGTATTATTTTCCTAGGTATTAAATCTTAATTTCTTACAAGTTTAGGTACTACAGAGAATGTTTACAAAGAGGAATCTAAAATGATTATCTTTTTAACACCATTAACAAGTTTAGGGGAGACATAATGCTGATGAAATAGCTTTATCAATTCTATGTGCTTCACAGACTAAAATTTGAGCTGCCAATTCTATTGATCAAGTTTAATGTTGTATTGAGATGCCATGGTTTTGATGCCACTGAATAAGACAGTCTCTTATATAACCACTTCCCATAAATCTTCATTTCTTTCTTTGTTTTCTCCCAAATGAATTTTGTGCCAATTAAACTTCTTAGAGTTTTGAGATTATATTGATAGGTTCTCATTTTTGATACATTATTTGCAAACCACTATGTTTTGGTAAAAATGGATAGGAGATAGTGATTTCCAAATAAATGTTTCATAACTGTCAACTTCTCTTAACATTTTTGTAATAAGGACACTGTCTTCCTTAATTCTCATGAAAATCTTAGTAATACAGTCTATATGTATTTCAGATATTAGTATTTGGATATTAAACTTAACTTTAAATCAGACTCCTTAGTGTAGTTAAAGATTGATGTACTGAAATTTCAGTCATCAGCAATTTTTTTATGATTGCCTATAACTTTTTTTTAATGATCTACAACTATATCCAAACAATCAAGGATATTGGATCTTAAGCAGAACAATGAGATCTATCTCTGGTAAACAACTGGTTGTTGACGTCGACATACTTATTCTCTAGGCTGTCCCTTGACTTGTGCATGCTCATATTGAGACTTTTGGATATGTACCTTACTCAGCTTAAAATGTTCTTGATTTCTCAATGCCTAGTCTCTGGTGTGGTACCCTGAGTAGTATCCGAGGAGTGGTTATAGTCCCCTCAAGTCACTATTCTTGTGGGGTTGTTTACTGTATTTACATTGGGCTTTGTGTGATGTGTCTACTCCGTGACTGATGTGAGTGTTGGCCATTGTATTCTTTGCCTTTATTCTCCTGTTTGGGCCTTGTGACTACCTTCGAGCATGGTGGGGTGGTCTCTTTTGAGTCCATATGGTTGGGAGGCATTGCCACCGCCATTGGGGACTGGTGAACAGGTTATTGGGGCACCAGTTGGAGATGTTCTCTCTCTCTCTCTCTCCATTACTTTTTTAGTTGTTATACTCATTCAGTTATTGTACCATATTCATGGCTATGTCATTGTACTTATGTATATCCTTTTATGTAATTGTACTCTCTTAAGAGAGAAAATGTAATCATGTAATTTAATGAGAAGAAATGAGATGTATCTTATTTGACTTACGGATTCCTATGTGGGTATCAGATCTGCTTGTAATATGATGATTATGGATTCATGTATATATTTGGAAATGGGTATTAGGAATATTTGAATTTGGTGAACATTTAAAATGAATCTAGTTTCAACAATGTTTGCAAGGAGGGTGATTTAGTCCTCTCCTTTGGGTTGTACATTTGGCCATACTTGGCCATGAATGTTGTCGATCCATCAAGTCGGTAACTATATTATGTGCATGTTATCTCCTTGTATTTTAAAAAAATTATCTTGTCCTCTTTTGGCCCTTTCCCTTTGGGGTTACGGGGTGGGATGTTATAGTGGATGCCACTTTGATGACTCTTGAACAAAAATGGGAGGGTGGACTTGGGTACTAGCAACCTAGTCATGCCCTATTTTGGGTCTACCCTAAATTTAAATATTGGTTTTATGACTGTTACTTAGGTCCTATGCTGACATCTCAAGTTTGAATTATGAAATTGTTAGCGGGAATGTTTGTAGTTGCATATATAAGCATGTTTAGATCTTCATTTGCAAATGAGATGGACATTGTGAACTTGTGACTTTATGCTAAAGTGATTCAAGGTATTTATTGTTTTGTAGAGTAGTATTTTATTGTTATTGTGTTTGTGATTGTAGATTTGACTTCATCTCCTCATGGCATGAAACAACTTCTTCCTTCCATGAGAAGTATATCATCAACGTGACATTTATTGTGTTTTCAATCATTTATCATTTGGATTTTGCCTCTATCCTATAGGGATATGCACTCTCTACCTAACAACGGTGTTCAGAAGAATTGAATGTCTCTTCGAGGCTTGACCGAGGTAAGCCTCTAAACACCACAACACCCAACCACACTCCTTTGTGATTGCAGGTTATAGGTTTCACATTTGGATGGAGTGGAGTTGCGAGGAACAATAAGACAGTGTGTAGATTCTGCATCCCTGAAGAAAGGGACTTCTTGGACATGGGCATTAGTGGTAGTGTCCTCCGAATCCCAAAACACAGAAATAATCTAGACATTGATAATCAACATCTGAAGAGCTTATGAAATCCTGAAAAATATCTAGCATTGGACTAGGGCACTAGTAGAGGTGTCCTCCACCTTTTCTAGGAAAGAAATAGAAGATGTATAGTGAATATCAGTGTCGAGAGGAGATCTAGATTCCATATAGAAAACAATAGCTTGTCTAGGGGTGCTAGTGGAGGTGTCCTCGACTATTCCACATTCTAAACTTCAAAAAATGGTCAGTTATTAATCTCTGTCCTTCATCCTAAGTCTGTAAGGATTTGTCGTAATTCATCAATTTGCTTACTATTTTACATAATTAGGGTTTTAGGAGTATTTGAGCATTAAATTGAGATATTGATTGATAATAACTAAGTTTCCAAATCATTCCAAGTGACAGCCCAACCTGTTAGGCGAATGCTCTCTCTTAGTAGAGATTCAACTCAGTTGATATGTCCTCGAATGTTTATAGTGAAAGGAGGATTTACCCTTGAAACTATCTTCCCCTTTTTTCCTACAAAACAATTAGTGTCAATCTTCTAAACATAAGATCCAAAGTTGCCCTTTGGCTTCCCCCCATCCTAAGCCTAACTCACAACCCACTTTTGAGTCACCACCTTTTGTAAAAAAAGGAAGGTTGGTCTATAGTGGTTAAAGTCACAAAGCCAAGAATTCTTGTAACATTGGCCCTCGACCTAAGCCTTCTTCAAGATCTATGGGTCAAGCCTAAAAAATTGTTTCAAAATCTTCAAACACAAGGAAATTTGTTGTCTCTCCTCCTAGAGATCGATGTCTGGTGAGGAAAAAATTATTCAAGCACCATTGGTAGTGTCACTTTTGTCCCTACCATCAACCACCACTGCTTGACATGCTTCTCCTTCCCCAGTTGTGTAGTAGAGGTCCTGCAAGCCATTTGGGCAATTAGAAGATAGAGAATTTGTACTAGAGAAATAGTGACCCATCCATCTTCCCATTCAAATAGGTAGCTTCGATTTAGATGAAGCCTTTCTACATAACAATTATTCATCTCTAGATGAGCTGGATAACAAGGAGATGAATCTCAACACTTATTTATGAATTGTCTCTTAGAATGTTCATGGTCTGATGGACCACCCACAGAAGTATCAAAAATAAATTTAATCCCTTATGAGAGACCGCGTGGACCAATAAATAGCCAAAGACTTCAACTACAAGCACATAAAGTGCCAGGGCTAAAGAGCTTGATGGATGGATTGAAAAAGACCAAAAGGATTGGATTCCTAACCACTAATGGTGATGCAATCCAAGGCATCAATAAATAACATCTAAACATAATGAATAAAATGGGGCCAAAACCAAGCACCTAGAGTAGGGCAAGAATGAAAGGCCACTCAATGTGGTTATAAGCCATGGAAAAGTCAATCTTGATAAACATTGCAGGCTCCTGAGAATGTTGGGCCCATTCCATCCCTTTCTAGACCTTGAAACTTTTATGATCTTATTTATGTTACCCACATCTTTTTTGGCTTTGATGTTTTCAGTTTGTCTTTGCTTACTACATTCTCCCCCTTCAAAATTTGGCTAAGTTTCTAAGTTTTCCATTCCTTTGTTGGCATCTTTATTCATCCACAAACTTTATCAGCGGTTTCATAATTTTCAATACCTATTGATAAAGCAATCTTTCCCTTTCCTTTGTTTCACTTTGTTTCATGTCAGCTATTTTTACCGATCACTAACTTAAGTCTTTGCGAAACCCAATTATTAGTAAGTTTTGTGTTTTGTGAACCTAGTGCTTCCTAGTGTGTTTGATTTGTAAAGTTTATTTTTCTTCGATGGAAGAAGACTTCAAAAAGCAAAGTGTATCAGCAGAAATTTCAAGTTGCGAACTCATTTCTTATGCCGATAATGCATTTTCAAGTTCTCAAGTTCACTGATTGGACAATTCATCAACTGAAAGCTCATCAATAAGGAAAAGGTTGATTACATCGCTGACTCTTCTAGGTAGTGAATCCTTTCATTCACTGGTTTGGGTCAAATAAAGTTATCCTTACTGACAGGCACAGAAAATAAGGCACTATACTTCTTCATTATTAGAGGAAGTTAATTCACACACACGGCTAGTCCCATCATATTTAAAATCCTTGGAGCTTATTAATGAGATTTGACCTCACCATGAGTTCTAGCTTAAATGGGATTTATAAAAATGTTATGCGATTCATTGCATTTGTGAACATTCCATTCATAATAGTAGCTGTGAAAGTCATCCAAGTATCCAGTCTTCAGGTGTTTTGGGTAAATTGGCTTGGCCTCATCTCAATCAGTCCACAATTGTGGAATGACCAAGTTACTTGAATTGTGAATGCCTTTATGCTCTTGTTACTGTGAATACATTTCAGTTTGGGAATTGCACATTTCAATCAATGGAAGTTTTCATGAGTATCGTATATGCTTTCCATATGAAAGCTCCTATTGCCTACCAAACTCTGTTGAGAGTTCTTGACTCATATATCTAGTGGGTGGTTAAGCTGGTTAGGATGAAGTACAAATACCGGGGCTTTGATGTAGCTTCTATCATAGATAATAATTTGGCAAGTATTAGAGACACGAAGCTAGAGCATGTAGACCTAAAGGAGTTTTGGATTAGAATGAATGAAGACCCTAGGTCAGCACTAGTAGAACAAGGCTTTCTAGTGGCCTCACTCATGTAGGGGGATTTCCACCATCTATGCAATGCCCTGACTTGGTTCTCACATGTGTTAAGAGATACCATGTGAGGTCTTGGGAAATTAGATCTTTTGATGGGACTATTGTTGCAAAACTAGATGTTGAATCAATTAGCCATGCTCTTAGATTACCAGAAAGAGGTGAATATGCTAGCTTGTCTATTAAAGCTAGGTGGAACTATTTTCTTAGTTGATGCAATAAAAGTACCCACACACACAACTACAACTCAAACATGAAATCTCATACTCTTGGCATAACACAAATTCAAATCCACACACAGGGATTGCAAATAAAATCATAACATTTATATTATTTTCAAACAAAATTTGTTTACAATTAATAGAATAAACCACACATCTACAACAAGCTACAAATTATGACCTTTCTTTGGCCTTTCAAACACATGCACTTCCATCAAACTCCTCTTCAATCTGCAGTAAACTTATTCTCTTCCATTATGCCTGATAGACGCTTCAAATTTGCCCCTTTCTTTCTCTGCTTCAGCACTGTAAAAACCAACATTTAATCTATCTCAGATGAGGCACTTCCTCTTGTACCTGTAACCTCTCATTCCTCCCTCTCTCCTTTTCAAATTCATGATGTTACATATTAAAAATCTGCCAAGATTGGCATTCCATTTTCCTCTTCCCAGCCTCCTCAAAAAGCATACTAAAATATATTGTTATTTCCTCCAAATGAGGTGTTACATTCAGAAATTAATAATGGTTGTTTTCATTTCATCTATAATAGTGCAAAACAACCTTGATTCTTTTTTTGCTATACTTTTATCTTTTTGTAAGCCTCTAAATGAGGCATTTTAATCTTTTATTTTACCTTTTTGATGGCCCACCACACTAATATTTGAAATGCAATTTGTGATTTAGGAAAGAGGTGTAAGAAAACACCCAAAATACCCCTTCACATTAATTAATTTTGATTAAAAAGTAGCCTGTCTACTTGGCAAAGAAAAATATCGAGAGAATTACAACATTTTTACACCTTTTCAGGCCCAAATCATGAATTTTTTAAAGTCATTTTAAAATGCAAATGCCTCCAAATTATTTATGCAATGGAAAAATGAAACATAAAGGAAGAAACCCAGAAGATTATTTTTCATGATCTCCATACTATATTACCCAAAAAAAATGATCAAATTGGTGTTCTGGAATCGCAGAACTAGGTGCCGGCAGGCAAAAAAAATTCAAACTACTCTGTTTTGCATGAAAATTGGCAAGTAGGATTGGAAATGACATCCCATGGTCCCTTGTAGAAGGATTTTTCTCTAGCCTTCATGGAGTTGGAAATTTTAAATATTGCATAAATTGCCAGCCTCGATCAGGCCACGAACTTGAATTTACCTAAGGGTAGAACTAGGGTATAGAATAATTCAAATGAAAGGGTTCCGATTAGGCTGATCTAATTGGTCCATTTTATTAACTCCCAATGTTAAAAAAAAATGAAAACATTCAAACTTAACCTAAGCCCTAACCTAGCAAACAAAACAAACAAAACCCCTGCTCAATCAATGGAAAACAACAACACCTGGCCATGAACATGTTAGGATGTTGAATAAAACAAGAAACATAAGCAACTAAGAAAGTTAAACAAGAAAAAACACACAAACAAACAAGAAAATGACACAAAACAAGAAAATAGGATAAACACCCTACATTGACAAACAAAAAACGAGAGAAGATAGAAATTTGCAAAAGAAACCCAAGCTCAACCTTGTTCCCACGATGAAACTCTTGAATGTATTGATGAAATTATCTCAAACTTGTGTTTTAAATGCTTTGGGAGCTTGAATGCAGTTTGAATTTGTGAAATCGAAGGTAGAATAGCGAAACTAATCAACAAAATTGATTAAATAACCTCGCAATTAATTTAAATGGTACTCATTAAATGCAGTAGGACAGGAGTGGGAAAGTAGAGAGAACTTGAACTTTTGGGCTAGGTTGTAAAGCCGATCATGACCCGAGACCCTGACATAGCACTTTCACAAAAGGCAAAAAATAAAGGGTGGGTTCGGGGAACGACCCAAGACTTGAGATCCCAGGAGTTCAGGAACTCCCAACACCAAGACAAAAGGCCAAAAACACAAGTTTAAAGGCCAAAACAAAAACCTAAGTATACTTAGGACTAAGAAAATGGTCAAATGACCAAAACAAGGAAGAAAAGAAGGGAACAAAAGGAAGAAAACAAAGGAACAAAAAAGGGGGTCCTCAATCAGTCAAAAAAAGGTAGGGTGTGTATGCAAGGCATAACAAAATTAATATAGTTAATTCTAAAATTCAATAGGAAATTTGCTACATTGTATAATGGTTACTTTCTTTTATATGCAACACACTTCCACCCTTGCACATGTGTCTCATTTATGTGTGCACCACTCTCATTCCTGTTGATGATTGTTTTTACACAGTCATAACAAAAGTTAAAATTCATAAATGAACCTAACTATCTTGAAAGATATAAAGAAATTAGTTAAGATTACTTAATCCCAAGTTTCTGTACAGTCAGGTCTTGACCTGTTAGATAGTTCATTAGGTTACTATGAAGCTGTAATATGCAAGGGGCCTTACATGGTTTAAGGTGATTACTGACTTATTGGACTCTATTTATGCAGATTGTTACAAATAACACCAAATTATCAGTATCTTTGCATAAATCTGTTACTATATATCAAAGCCTTGAATGATCTATGTTTAAACAAGCTCTTCTTTATAATATGTATAAAGATTGCCAAATATCAACTCAATGGCTCTTAATTCATTCAAATGTTAGACAATCTCTTTTAGATTTCTACGTTTCAGCTAATTATTTCAAAGTTTTGGGAAAAGTTAGAGAAAATTCAAATTCAACATCATTTGCTACAGGATCTAAATGCTTTGTTATGCACATGGTAAAGATTATAGCAAATTCAATTAACTTAGCAGATCAAATCATTAAAGGCAAATGTCCTGAATATTTTTACAAACAAGCATCCAAGATTGCGAGCTTTAAGAGAAACTGTTTCAAATATAAAGAAGAGCTAGAAGACACTCAGAAAATAGATGTAGATTTCCAGATTTATTTATATTCAAAACACATAGCCATATATGGTTTACAATGTAGGTATGACTCTTAGTTTTATTAACCAAATTCACAAAAACTTACAATGCTTTACAGATACAGTAAGAAAGCTAGACATTTCCACGCGTTCCTTAATGTAGACATAGGTGAGGTCTCCTTTATACTAAAATACTCCTTCCATTAAAAGTCTCAGAATGAATTACAATTTCTATACTATTTTCTACAAATCCCTGTGTAAATAATATACAAGTAGCCATGTCTCTTATATAGAATTTGAACTTTCAAATGGCTACGGCTACTACTTTAATCCATGGTTGAGATCCTTCCATTTCTGATCAACGGTGTATTTTTGTTTCTAACTGTCTGCCCAAAATATCTATTTGGCATCTTTTCCCTCACTCAAAGGATGCCATTGGAATCTTTACAAAATAAGATTCCCCTTTCTCTTCATTTACTCTTTCCCGCCAAGGCATCTTTACTTGACCTTTTTTCAAAAACTTTTACCCATGTTTACCCTCTCACTTTTTCAAATATTTTTTGAAATTGTCAATTACACCTTCTACAAAGGTGCGGTCTGCTCTTGGACTTTTTGCCAAAATATACTCTTGCATCACCACCCTTTCTTTCAACTTCTTCTCTTCATTCTCTGAGCCTTCTCTTTTCTTCTTGTATTTGTTCATTTTAGCCCACTCTTCCATTAATGTATCTATCATTTGCTTACTAAGAATTGCATCAGGATTTTCTATACAGGGTGTGAATATGGCCTTGAATTCTATTACGGCCCTCTCTAAATCATATGCTGGCATCTCAACACATTCATGTTGTAGGAGTCTTTCTATGATCCTTTTATGCATTATCATATCTTCTTCTTTTTCTTCCAACTCCTGTATAATTGTTGTACATCTTTTGAGGTTATCTTCCTCAAATTGAAATTCCATTATTGTTCCTGTCAATTTATTCGTTAATGGAACACTAAGTGCTCCCTCATGAATCAATTCATCTGCTCTTCTTTCCATTTCTATCAACTGCTTGATCTCTGACCTGCATTCTTCTTTTCGAACTTGGTAGTTATGTATGAATATCATACATTTATTCTTCTCTTTTGAACTTATCTTCCAGCTTTCCATAGCTTGCTTTATTATTTGCTTTCCTTCTAGCATAAAATCGTTAAACCACTCATCAAAAATATTAGCTTTAAACCTTTTATTTTCCATATCTTTTATCTCCTCTTTGGACACTACTGCTATGTTAGTAGGTAAATCAACAACTGTGGCATTGGGATCAAATATCCCCTTAATGAATTGTTGCAGCTAGACAATGTGTCCTTTTAAATGTTCCAATTTATTTTTATCCTTCCTTAGGATATCAGCTATTACTTGTGTTGATGATTATTTTGACTGTTATTGGAAGTACTAGCCGTGTAAGGAGTTATAGCTTGGATTGGAGTAGGATTATACACAGGTGTGTAAGAAGGAACCGGATTTACTAGTGGAGCATGCTGAACAGGGACTCCATTCCATAGGTGTGCCTGATTCTGCACCCCAAAATTTCCTCCATTGACAAATGGGCTATAAGTTGTATGTCTCATTTCTTGGTTCACTGAGGCTGCCTCTTTATAGGCTTTGGATATTGAATCTATGTCAGGTTTTCTTTTGACAAACATGGCAGTTAAAGGATCCAAGGTAGCATAGTACATAGCCAACAAGGGAGCATCATCTATGGTATAAGGGGCTACCAGCCTAGAATAGGCCTTTTGAAATCTATCATTGAAATTATCAATTAGCTCTCCCTCACCTCGTTTTATAGCAGCCAATTTATGATACAAAGCACAAGGGTCAATGGGTCCTCTAAATCTTGATAGAGATGCTTCTTCCATAAGTGCCCAGGAAGAAATGTAACCATTGGGTAAGTTTACGTACCAGCTAGAGGCCTGCTCATTAAAGGTGTAAGGGAACAATCTACACACAACATCCTCGTGCTCTAACATAGCCCTAAAACATGCTTCCTTAAATATTCTAATATGATCTTCTGGGTCTTGATGCAATTGGTATTTGGGACATATCTTTTCCAGATTTTTTGGCATCTCATGATAATCATTGAAGAATATGAGAGAATTGACATCAAAATAAGCCATTGTAGGTGGTTGAGGTTGACTTGAACTTGCAAAAATACCTGGATTGATTGGTGGATTAGGATTTACAGGAGGATTGAGACCTCCAGGAGTGCCTGAACCAAGATTTAAAGATCTGAACAATGATCTGTCAGGACTTACAATACTACGGATGTTAAAAGGTGACCCAGGAGGTGTTCCAGATGAACTTCCTGCTTGCGATATCTTTGGATTCCAAATTAAAGGGCTTTTACTTCACCTTGTATCAGGTAGTTGCACAAATATATCTCCTGAACTGGACCTAGACCTAGTCACTCTATTACTGTCGTTAGCCAGTTTGAAATGAAACCTAACTCAGGAAGGCCCTCCTTCTAGCGCCAGAAAACTGTTGATGATTGTTTTGATGCAATCATAACAATAAGTTAAAATTCACATATAATGAACTGAAACTATACTTGAAAGACAAGAAGGAATCATTTGAGATTCAACTAATCCCAAGTCTACAATGGTTCAGTTGGTCAAGTTCAGTTGGTCAATGTGAAGCTGTAATGTTCAAGGGGCCTTACGTAGTTTAGGTTTGTTTGGTGGCTTACTGGACTAAGAATATGCAAAGAGGTCATAGATTTCAACAAGTATTCTGTTCATTTGCATACAAGTGTTACCGGGCTGCAAGTTTTAGATGGTTTTCTTGAATTTTTGCAGCTTTCTTCTTTCTCTGCTTATGAAAACTATCTACTTATAGCTCTGTTATACATGCTTCTTCAAATTTGAGACAATTTCTTTTAGATTTCTACGTTTTCAGCTAAATATTTCAGATGGGTTGGGAAAAGTTAGAAAGATCTAATCTATACCTCATTTAATCTACCAAAGGATCTAATTGTTTCTGTTATGCACTATGTAAATACCACAGTAATTTGATCAAATCCACAATAAAAACCTTAAATGCAAGTTCTGAGCATTTTCACAAACATACATTTAAAATTGCAAGCTCTCAAAGAAAATATTTCAAAACACAAAGAAGAGCAGGAGAACACTCAGAAGATAGATGCAGAACTCCAGATTCTATTGTATTAGAAACGAATAGTCATACATGATTTACAATGTAAGAATGACTCTTAGTTTCATTGATCATACTACAGAGAACTTACAAGCTTTACAGATACAGTAAGGCAGCTAGACATTCCACGCGCACCTTACTGCAGACAAATAGGCGACCTCCTTCTTCTACTCTAAACTATGCTAACTTGCTGTGTTTTTCTAAAAGAAAAATTCTGTTGTAGCCACTGTTGTTTTCCTAAAATCCCTGTTGTAAAGTATTACAGTGTAGAGAGGCACAATATAAAGACATTCTAATTGTCCTCACTACAGCAAAAAACCTAACTGAACCCCTGGTTCAAACCCTTGGTTACAGCAATAAATACAGGTGAACCAGTTCTCAAAAATATCTCTGAGCAGTGTCAAATCTGGGTGAAATATTGCCCCTTCTGAGAAGTTCCGGCAGCTGGGTAATAACTTCTGTTTGTCTGTGGCAGTAATACCTTCAGCTGTAACCTTGTTCTTTACTTGAATGGCCTTGACTTTTCGCACTTTATCCTTATCTCCCTGCTCCTGAGATCAGATTTCCTTCCTCCATGAGGTCACTGTGTTGACTTTCCAGCTGCTTCCTCAACTGCAAGCCTGCAAGACAAGACAAGCAATAAGTATTTCATTTATCACATAAACAACATGAAATTAAAATAACCGTTTAAACCCAGGTGACTGTGCCAGATTGTGGAAATCGGATCTAGAATACTCTCAAAACGCGTCCAAAATGCGTTCAGACTGCTCAAAATTCATCGGATCAACTATCGCTGACCGGGAAAATGCCACAGGCGCCAAAAAAACACTTTAAAATTCCACCGCTTCATTTCCCGCCCATCGGCATGACTCGCTATCGGCGCGTCAAAAAACATGTTGGTCGATATTCACTTCATCATCATGATATTCTGGAAATATGATGCACTCCCTCCTGAAGGTCCAGATGACGTCATTAGGATGTTTCGCTTCTGTGTAATGGGAAAGAAGAACAACATCATCATCATCATCATGATCATCATGCTGAAGAAGAATAGGAGGATATGGAATATAATCCTACTGCTGAGGAAAGGAAAAATGATGGTGACGTCATCGTCATATTCGGGCTTCATTAAAATGCAAAAAAATGACGTCATCATCATGTTCAGTTAAGATCAGGGGATAATTGTGATATCGGGTCACCTAAGGAGCATGATCAGGATGATGAATGTAATACGACCCCTTTGCAGCCAAGGCAATCCTCTCGAAAGATCAGGATGATGATGATGATCAGGATATTTGGGGCTTCTGTCGAACTTAGAATAAGACGTCATCATCATATTCGTGAACCGGATCGTGCTTTGGAAAATATCCTGCCGAAGGGAAAAATGTGATGATGATGATCATCATCAGGATATTTGCTTCTTCATTTATTAGATCAGGATGACGTCATCATGATATCCGGAGCCTTCGTTAAACTTAGAACATGACGTCATCATGATATTTCGCTAACCGGATCATGTTCTAGAAAATATCCTGCCGAAGGGAAAATGTGATGATGATGATCATCAGGATATTTTCAAAAGGTCTTACTTCATCGACAGGAGGACTTTACGAAATATCAGGTGGACAAACAAGATCATGATGATCTTGACAACAGGACAGGATAAAAATATGATGATCCTCCTCATCGAATTATCATGATGACGTAATCATCATATTTCGTTTTCGGAGCACAAGGATGATTGAGGTCATCATGATATTTGCGCTAGGGTGATATTGTAAAATATGATCATGCTGTTGAGGAATGGAATATCGCCCTTCCTCAAAAAGACAGGGTGATCATCATAATATTGCAAAATCAGGAGGATATGAATATGATGATCCTCTTTATCGAATTATGATGATGATGTCTCCATCACTTAGCGAATTTCAGCGAATGACCCTCGTGAAAGATCAGGATGATGATCATGATTATGCAAAAGGAGATCAAGATATGAAGTCGTCATCATCATCTTAGCGAACTTCAGCAAATATCATGATGATGACCCTCCGATAGGTTTTTAACATGCGCATGCAAATATGCCGAAGGTGGATTTTCTAAGTCAGGGTGATCTTATAATATCATCATGATATTATAATTTTAGGCGATGCAAAAATATCATGATGATACTCGCGATACAAAGACCGCTCGACGGGGGAAACTTACCGTGACTTAAAGTTGACATCATCATGATATTTGAACCTCAGGATATTATCGGGGGGGGCGTTTCAAATATGATGATGATGATGCTCTTCATACAGCAAAACCAAGTTTATAAAATATGACCTTCCTAAAAATCATGATGCTCATGATGCGCCTAAGGCCATTTGACGGGTAAAGGGCACTACCACCTAAGATTGACGTCCGGATATTGCGACTGCATGATTTTTATCGGGTGATAGACCAAGATCATGATGATCCTGTCAACATGAAAAAATATGATGATCACTTGCGATTATAAGGTTTGACCAAAACTTTGACCGTGCATAACTTCCACATATGGACGAATTTTCAAGTGAAGTAAAAGGCAAACCTGCATGGAATTTCAAGCTCTTTCTAAATATGAGGTCACAGAAAATAAAATATGAACTTTGACTAACTGACCTCATGATGATGACCTACCTCATCCAATATCATGATGATGATGCACCTGACCTTCATTTTTACCAAACCGCCAGAAAGCAGAAAAAACACAAGCAGAAGCAAAAAGCAAAACATCAGCAGGGGTCCCCATTTTGCTAAGGAGCATAATGGGGCGTGTTGTGAACATCACAACAACTTGGTGCATATCCTCCCATTCATGGAGGTGCTGCTCTCTTGTTGAATGCCCAAGGTCAAGATTTAATATCTTATATTCTTCTAAGGTTATTTCACCTTTTGTTTTTTCTTTCTGTGGTATAGCAAGGTTTAAAGTTCTTGATCCATCTGGACCTCTCTGGATTGTTGACATTGTCTTAGCTTTTCATTTCTCTTTCCTTGGAGTTGTCTTTTCTCCTAATAAGCTCTTAATATCAATTAGAGCTAACTGTATTTCTTTCTTTTCCTTCCTTATTTCTCCTTTCAGCCATGTAGGAACCTCTTTTGTGCCCTTTGCAGCTTTCTCTTCATCAATTACTTCTTCATGAGGTTTCTCTGTCTCTACTTCTCTTTGTTGATGCTCCTGCTGTTGTTGTTGCTCAGGTAGCTGTTCTGGATTTTGCTGTTGTTGTTGATCTTGTTGTTCCTCTTCTAGATTTTGCTCCTGCTGTAATGGACGCTCTTGTTCTTTTGGCTAAACTTCATTTTCTTCCTCCTCTAACTCAGTATCTCCCCCTTCTTGATCTTCTTCTTCAGGCACTTTTTCTGGTGACAATTCTTCTTTTTGGTCATTTCCTGCCTGCTCCTCAGGTTCATTCTCATCTATTTTTTCTCCTGCTTCTTTGTCTTCAGGCCTTTTAATTTCTTCTTCTGATTTGTCTATGTTTTCTTCCTGTGGTTGCTCTGTATGTACTGGTGAACTAGCCTTTACATCATCCTCTTTTACTTCTTCTTCTTGATCTTGCATGATTTCTATATTTTTCTCTTCTTCTCCTGGCTCACCATACATGTTTAGCATATTTAAAGCATCAACACCTGAGGTATCTTCTTTTGTTTCCTCTTCTACTGAAGCAGGTGTTTCTGTAACCATTTCCTCCAGTATCTTCTCCCTTTCAGCCTCCTCAATTTTATGTGCTTCTTCCTACACATCTTTAATAATTTCTGGTGGCACCAAAGTACCAAAGGGATTTGTTGACTCTGCTTCTTCCTATACTTTTTCTTTTTCTTGCTTTGTTCCATGTCCAATCTCCATTTTAGTTTGATTGTTGGGCCCTTCCTCTTCAGTCAAGAAGTCACTTGAATCCTCTTCTATGTCAATTGCCTTTCCTTTATACATTGTTTTTTCTTCACTATCACTGCTCTCAATGTATATAGTTTCCATAGATTGTTTGGCTTTATATGTTTCTAACTCTTGCAGCATTTCTCCCGCCGATTATGTTTTTACTTTAATGAATGTTTGTCCTTGTCTTAAAGGTGTGGAGGCATTGGCTATAATTTTTATCTTTTCCCCTACTTCCTGTGCTCCAATTATATCAGCTGGTTTAGAAGTTTCTCCTTTTGATAAACTTATGGGAATTGCCCTTCTTGCTGTTTGTCCCACTGCTTCTTTTGCAGCCCGTGCTTCCTCTGCACTTAGTTCATGGCTAATAGACTTTGCATCAATAAAAATATCAAATGCCACTACTATTGTTATGCCTAAGGCATATGGATCCATTAGGGTGGCATTTTTGTCTTTTTCCACAATTTTAGCTTCAACAAATTTTCTCTTTTCATAAAAACACTGCAAGTCTTCACTGGGCTTTGCTTTTCTTTTCCTTCCCTTCTTGGGATATGTGACCTCCTTGCCTTCAGCTTTTAGCTCTTCAACACTATCCTTCAGCCATGTTTTTGAAAACAATAGTACTGGCTTAGATAATACATCCAATGATGTGTTCCAAGGCTTTGACCAATCAGGCTCTGTAATAGGAGCCAACCTTGCCTCTGCATAAATTTGATGTAATAATTGATCATCTTCCCGAACCTCTGGAGGGACATATATATTGCCAATATATTTCATTTGCTCCACAGTTAATCTTTTGTGAGCTCTTTTTGTCACCTCCCTGTCATTTTGGCAATCAGCCCAGAATTCTTCAATGTGTACTTGTTTATACTTTTTATCTACAAAATTCTGAATTCTGTGGAAAGGGTCAAATTTTCTTGCTAAATCAAATTCTTTGAAGTTGTAATACCCTAATTCTTGCTTAGAATAACTTGATGCTTCTTCGCTAAAACAAGAATATCGACCAATTGCCCATGGCAATTTCACATTTCCCCTGTTATTGAATTTCTTTTTGTACATTTTAAACACATTCAAATTTTGTCTCAGAAACTCTAACACAATTAGCTTGTCAGAAGGATACCTAGGAAGCATGAATGGTTTCCCTTCAAAACCCTCAGTCCTTATGTAAGTGAAGTGCTCAAACTGTATGAACCATGAACTGTGCAATCCAATTGCAGTTTTTGCATCCTTAGACAATCTTTTATCAGGTTCCTCCCTCAATATCCTTACTAGGTAGGTATAAAAAACATCATTCACTAAAGCAAACTCCTTTATTGCATTCTCCTCTTGTAATATAGGGTAATGTTCATATACTAGCTTCTGATTAAGGCCATTTCCTAAAACACCAATCCTTTCTATCCCATGAATAAAAGGCCTAATTTCTGCAGCACAGGCATATAACACATAAGAAGATAAATAAAATGGCAAGCCCTTCTATTGTCTCTGCATGGCCTGCCTCCAAATAGCTGTACTAATGGCCTTGGCCCAGTGAATTTCTCCTTGTTTCTTTTCCCCTTTTCTTATGAACTCGATAATAGTGAACATCCAAGGTTCACATTTGGTGCCATCCCTCAATCCAACTAGTCTGCTCAGCATAGTGATCATCAAATAGATCTCCTCCCTGAAATGTATCCTCATCAGATTTTTAGGAATTCTGGCCATAGTTTTGGGTTTATTTTCTGGACTGTACCAGTTGCGAAATATTTTACCCTTATATTCTCCCTCATTTGTGTGGAAACTCTCATTATACTAATCAGTATTAATATCACTCATCTTCTCCTTGATTTCTAACCCAAAAGTTCTTGCAATCCCCTTAGGAGTTAGATCAGCAATTAATCTGTCATGTAACATTATCTTTCTTGTATTAGGGTCATACAAAATTATACAGTCCAAACATAAATCTCTAGCCTCCATTGCCAGAGGAAAACCCATAGCTCTATATAGTCCACTTTCCCAAATGTACTTCATATCAAGATAGCATCTACAGTAGTAATCCTTTTTAACATATCCTCTGCATCATAGTTTCCTATGTTAGTATCTGTCCCCACTCCATTCGTACTGATCAGGGTTGGATACCCTCTGTGTATCGGTAATTCCTCTTTCTCCACCTCTTTCCGTGGTTTTCTTTCCTTTTTTATATCTTCCCCTGTATCTTTCTTCAGTTTAGGGGCCATCCTGTAGACGCATACATCTTTTTAACTTCTCATTTTACTTCATGTTTAAGGTTTTTTTTACTGTGAATATCTACTTTTACCATTTATCCTAGCTTGTTTGCCATTTCTATTTTAACCTACTTGGATTCTTTAAGCTCTATTCAACTAATTAACAATTAAAACAATAATTTGACCAATGCTTATGTTTTTGCAACGAAATTACTGAAATTAACAGTATATCTTAACAACTGAAACTAAACAGCGTTTTGGATAAATACCTATTTGTCGCGACTGTTTACCCGTTGACTTATTTTACCGTTTTCACCTTTGTCTAGCTACTGTAACTTTCTTCTCCTCTGGTAAATTTTGCTCTTTCACTGCAACAGCTCTTTTTCTGCAATTTTCACTCTCCACAGTATATTCAACAACGAAATAACATTGAAATGGTTCTAACCCTCGGTAAATTTCCTTTTGTTTGAGTGTTAAATTCGCATTAATTACAACAATTAATGCATTACGTCCTCGGCCTTTATTATAGTGTTCATGTTTTTCAAACTTTTTACCGTTAGCTTAATTCAACATGCATACTTTTTCCTTTGTATATTTCCTTGTATGTTTTTGTTGTACATTTTAGTTCTATCTCTTAACATACAAGCAATTTATGTAAAGAACTAACTAACATTTCTTTATCCCTTTCACTTTTCCGTACACCTTTGTTTCTTTGTATCTCAGCATTGTACATCTCAAATATACAAACGCTAAAACATACGAAGAATTTACCGGTTTTAACTTATGTGACAAATCTACCTTGTATCTTTTATTTGTACAACTGCTTGTATATCACAGAATATACATGATTATTATACAAGAAAACATGTATAAATAGTGGGGTCCACCTTACCTCTCAATAATGCCTTTCCGCGATGCCTTTACTTCTTATTGAACTTTCGGACTTCAAACTATTATAAATTGTACTATATTTACCCTCGCATCCGTAATGCATATAAAACATTGTATATTTCACCTTATACATTCTGAAACATACAAAGAGTAAAATATACAACAGTTTAACTTTATTCCATAAAGATTTCGGCTCCAGCTTGTATAAAGTGCAATGTATATCAGCGTTGTATATAAGAAATATACAAAGCGCAATATACATCAACTTTATTATTTTTGATAACTACTTCAGTTTTGCGATGTATATAAACTGGATTACCAAATATACATTAAGTACAAATGCATCATTTATATTGTATTTCAATTTACTTTTGATTCTGCCTTGTATATAACTGCAATGTATATGACCAGACATACATATACGAAGTGTAAAAATATACAATGATTATGTTAATTTTAATAACCTTTCAGTTTCGCACTATGTATAACTCGTATATTTTCTTTGTATGTCTGTTGTTTACCAAATATACAAACGAAAATATACATAGTAGAACTCAACATTTATTCACTTCAACTTTGACTTTTTCGGGCCTGACTTGTACATTAAGATAAAGCGTTAGCAATATGTATACAAGTATAACAATATACATTTTAAACCCGATCTCCTTTTTGTGACCAAGGTAATAGCCTGATATACAAATGCATTTGTATATGAAATGACCTTGTACATACAAAGAACTTTGTATATACAAAACACAAACCCTCTGATTGTACATTTACCAAAGACCTTATAACTAGCAAAATACAGGGAATTTTGATATGGTTCAAAAAGCAACCCCTATTCATTTTTCATAAAGAATTCACCCATACTATGCACTAGTACTCAATGTTATTTTTTCTCTATTTTCACCAAGATTTGTACTTTCAGTTACCTTTTCCCATTACCACCAAGCAAGCCCACACATAGAAGCAACTAAAAGCCAGCTACAACAAGGGTCCTCATTTTGCTAGGGAGTAAAATGGGGCATGTTGTGAGCATCACAACAACTTATAACCAAATAAAACAATTAAATTAAAACTATTAAAGAAAACTAAAATGAAATAAATTCATAATTTCCAACTATCTTTTCCTACAAATCATCATTTAACTCGAGACCTAATGTATTCAATAAGGTGCATGAATTTTTATTTTCAGTTTAAGTGGGTGCACATGATTAATAAGCCTCATCTTGCAAATTAGTTGAACAAACCAGTGACTGACATTAGACTACCTAGTTGATGTCATTCCCTCATAGCCGACCAGATAGAGCCTTGCTACCAGCAGGCATCCATAGCCCCGACAAGGTTATCATTACAATTCTCCTAAGTAGAGCCCCACTGCCAGCAAGCGTCTATAGCCCTGGTAGAGTTACTTAGATGACTTAACCTAGATTTTAGTAAAATCTATTTTATTTATTTATATTTTATATTTTGTACTTGACAGATATTTCATAAGATATTTCAGTTGTAACTTCATGATGCAAGGAATAGTCACTTGCTAAAATTAAGCTGAGAATTGTAATGGTAGCAAGGGTGACCTCTAATTTTTGACCTAATATCTACACTGGTAGGTTCAACGAACCCAAGGATTTCAAGTATGTTATTGTGAGAATTTTCCTTGAATACTCAAGCCATTCTTATTGAATACAAAATTTCTCAAGTTAACTAACTTTCTACATTCATGACAGTCATAACAAATTATGCATGAATTTCAAATAATTCACTTGAATGTTTTGAATTTCATATTGTTTTTAGTGGTTGTTAATCTGCTCCTATATAATCTGAAATAAAACAAACATCTCTGCTACAGAAACACAACACACAAACCAAAACAAAAACAAACAAAACCAAAACAAACAAACAAAAAAACAAAAAAACAAAACAAAGCAACTATACATTATTCACATTATGATACAATAGACCAACCACCCTCACCTCAAGCCTGAAAGTAGTGTTTCAAGTGTTGGCCATTAACTGGTAATGGCACATCTTCTCCAGTCAAGGTCTTAAGCCTGAAAGTGTTGTCTCCAATTATTTCTGACACTTGTAATGGACCTAACCATAACTTGTCAAATTTTCCATGATTTCCTTTTTTCTCATGTGCTTTGTCCCAGCACAACACTAAGTCTGAAATTCTAAATGTTTTGACTCTTACCCTTTTGTCAAACCATCTCTTTACCACTGCCTGATGTTTAGCAAACTTTTCGATGGCTTGATCTCTTTTTTTATCTAATTCCAACAGTTGGATTATTCTGGCTTCTCTGTGATCATCAAAGCCTAAGTATTCATTAGCAAATTTTTAAACTAGTATTCTTAAATTAACTAGAAATATGGGATCAGTCTCATAAACTAAGTGATAGGGTGCATTGCCTAAAGATGATTTAACCCTGGTCCTATCTACCCACAGTATATACTTTAGTAATGTGTTCCATTCTCTGGGGTTCTTTTCAATGAGTTTCTTGATTATATCTAATAAAATCTTATTTGTTGACTTAGCTAACCCATTAACCTGAGGATAATAATTTGAAGAAAACTTTAAAACAATTCCATGTTCAAATGCCCATTTAGAAAATTTTAATGAAGAAAATGCAGGGCCATTGTCACATACCAGTGAATAAGGAGCCCCAAACCTAGTTATCATGTTCTCTTCAAGGAATTTGATGACTACCTCAGTAGTAGAGAATTTGCAACATGTGGCTTTAGTCCACTTTGTACAGTAATCAGTCACTGTCAATATAAATTTGTGTCCTGCAGATGATGGAGGATTAATGACTCCAACGAAATCCAAGCCCCACTGTGCAAATGGCCTAGACTCAATGACTGGCTGTAATGGATTGGCTTGATTTCTCCCTTTATCTGTTGTAGTCTGACAGATGTGGCAACTTTTGATGCGATTCTCTATGTCTTTAAACATAGTAGGCCAATAGTAACCTACCCTTAGTATCTTATGTGTTGTTCCTAAATGGGAACCATGAGCAGTTCCATACTTACCATGTAAATCAAGCAACACCTTGTCTGCTTCATCTCTATTTAGACATCTTAAATATATTCATTTGTGGTTCTTCTTGTATAGAAGACCTCCTTGTACCATTTATTTTTGTGCTTTGATCTTTAAAGCCCTTCTTTGTGAAGATTTCATCTTGTTTGGATATTTTCTGGATATTAGAAACATGTTCAAATCGTCATACCACCCTGATGTCTCATTAGTATTCAATACATACTGCTATTTTACTAAATTTGGGTCTGTATTGGCTATGGTTTGGACTAGAGCTTGTCCTCTGACTAACTTCATAGGAATGATTTCCATGTCAAATTCTTGTAAAGTGGTGATCCACTTAGCTCTTTTCTCTCTAGGTTCATTTTGCATTAGCAGCATCTTCACTGCTGCATCTAGTATTATAGCCTTAACCTGACTACGTAAGATGTAGTGTCTAAACTTTTTACTGCTCTTACCAGTGTAAACGCTTGTCTTTCTTTATCCAAGTATTCTAACTGTGCATGTTTCAGAGGTGCACTCATAAATGCTATTGGCTTCTCTTCATCATTTTCTCCTTTCTATGTCAAAGTAGCTGTAACATAATGTATGGATGCGAACGAATAAATATAGAATGCTTTTGTGTAATCTGGACTTGCCAATATAGGAGCTTCAGAAATTGCTTCCTTGATATCTTCAAATGCAGCTTTTGCTACTGGTGTCCATTCTATATCTACATCTTTCTTTAACATGACATTTAATGGTCGCACAATCTCTGCAAACCCTATAATGAACTTCCTGACAAAGTTAATTTTACCAAAAAATGATTTTAATTCCTTTTTAGTATTTGGTAATTGCAATTTCTTGATTCCTTCTATTCTATCAGGATCAATTGATATCCCATTCTTAGAAATGACATGTCCTAGTAGTTTTCCTTCTGTTACTCTAAACACACATTTCTTAGGGTTTAGCGAAATTCCATACCTTTCGCATCTCTTGAGGACTCTTTTCAGATCCTCAGCGTGAGTAGATGCATCCTTAGAATACAAAGTTAGACCAGCCATATAAATTACAATGCACTTACCTATCAGTCCACGGAATGCAATATCCATGGCTCTCTGAAAAGTGGCACCTACATTGATTAGTCCAAACGGCATTCTTATGTAAGCATAATTACCCCATTTACATGTGAAAGTGGTTTTCAACCTATCCTCTTTATCGACCAGGACCTAGTTATACCCTAAAAATCCATCCAGGAAAGACATCATCTTAGCCCCATTCACTACTTGTAGTACTTCATCCATGGGAGGCAGAGGATAATTATCTTTCTCAGATGCTTTGTTTAAATTCCTAAAATCTACACATAACCTGATATCTCCACTTTTCTTTCTAATAGGTACTAAATTAGCTACCCAGGTTGAGTGTCTAATAGGGAAAATTATTCTAGTAGACAGCAGTTTCTTCACTTCCTCAAATATCAAAGGCTCTAAGATTGCATTCACAGGCCTTTGTTTTTGCCTGAATGGTTTGATATCTGGCTTTAAAGGTATCACATGAGTGATGATGGACATGCCATAGGTCTTTAAATCCTCATACGTCCATTCTATAACATGTTTATAATCTTTCAGAACATCAATAACTTCTTTTCTAATCTTCTCAGAACAGGCCTTTCCAATTTGTACATTTTGGGGATTCTACTCTGTTCCTAAGTTGTAGGGATCACACTTACCTCCCTCTATTTTAGGCAAATCTTTCTGCTTTACTACTCCGTCAAAGTCAAAGATTTGTTCCAACTCAATCAGCCCCTTGGGTAAGAAATTGCTCTTTAAGTTGATTATGTTGTCTTCGTCCCAAAACATATCAGGCTTCTCTTGTTCATCAATAATTTGGGCCTTAAATACTTCATTACAAGTTAGAAAATCTACAATTTGCTGATCCCCCTCAAATACTTGAAAATGAGTTACATTATCTGGCACACTGGGCATATTCACTAATTCTACAACAAATCTTTTCAATCCGGACAGTGTTAAAGGTTCTAAAGTGCTAGCAGCAACTGCTAGTGCATCTGGCCTATGGTTTAGTTCTCTAGGGATATGCTCTATATTGAAAGGATCAAATGACTCTATTAAATCCCATACCCTATGCCTGTAACAAACCATTTTGTTATAATTGCAAGCATATACTTTCCTTACCTGTTTGACTACTAGCTCAGAGTCAAAAAACACTCTGATCATTTTTACCTTTTTCTTTATAGCCATGACCAGTCCATAGATTAAAGCTTCGTACTCTGCAACATTGTTAGTACAAGCAAACTGTAACCTATATGCTACTAAGTATGATTTGCCATGAGGATCTATCAATTCTACACCAGCACCTGCACCCTATTTAGATTTGGAACCATCACACTTTAATGTCCACAAGCCATCCCTATTCTTTTGACGTTTTGCTTTAGCATGTTCTACCTTTTCTATCACCTGCGCAATGCTATCTTGTTTGTTCCTAGGCAATTCATTCTGGCCTACTTGTACAGTTATCTTTTCATTTTGAAGATCAGAATGACAGACACTTTTACCTTTTGACTCTTCTCTTAAATCTGGAGTTGATTCATTTATGTTGTTCTAAAAATAACTCTCTAGGTGATTAACCTTTCCTTCTTGGGGTTCCACCCTTTTTGTGTATTTTATATACTGATGTTTAATAATGTCTCTGCACATTTCACAATTTTCTTCAGAATGTGACTTATTGTG
Source organism: Cunninghamia lanceolata (assembly GCA_027924645.1). Lineage (NCBI taxonomy): Eukaryota > Viridiplantae > Streptophyta > Pinopsida > Cupressales > Cupressaceae > Cunninghamia > Cunninghamia lanceolata. The sequence goes on along the minus strand of BSBN01000165.1, from coordinate 555,203 downwards.
AACCCTACACTTATTTTTATATAACTTGCATCGAACTAGAAGATTTTGTTCTATGCACTTTTCTATTTCTTGTCTAATGACCTAACTAAAGTTACTTAGTACATTATTTTCTTCATCAGAAGAGTTTCCATTAGACTCAATAAATAATTTTATTTCTTTATTAATAGGCTTTTCTCCAAAATTTACCATTAAAATTTCCTTAATCTGCACCCCTTTGTTAGTAACTCTGTAAACACCAGGTTCAATAGAAGCATACAATATTTCGTTAGTCCTATTGTACTCTATGATCATATGTTTCATCCTAGGTTCAGCTTCTATTCTAATTTGATTTGGCACACCTCTTCAAGGTAACCACATATGTGAGAAATCAATGGCCATATATCCATTCAAAGTCTTCGACCAGTCTCTACTTAATAACATCCCATAATTTACAGGTATATCCACTACTTGGATGTCAATGAACTGACTTACCCTGGGGTCTAAAGCTAACTGCATCTACATATGTATTAATTCTCCAATCACATTAACTTCAGTTTTGTCTAACTGTGTAACAGCTTTGGCAGATTTAGTAGGGGTCAACCCTAAAGTTTTACATATCCCTAATGGCATTACATTGGCTGAGGCACTTGAATCTACCATACAATTATGTATATTCTTCCCACACAGTCTAACAATTAGCAAGAAAGGAGGAGCATCTTTTTTATCAGCATAAATTACAACATTGGTGTTGGATGGCTGCTCGACCTTCTTATTCTTTTCTTTGGACTATGTATCCCTATTAGGAACATTTACCTCAGTAGAAACTTCACCTATCACAGATGCATCTAAGGATTTAATAAAAGCATTTCTAACCCCTGGAGTTTTCAACAATTCACACAAAGGTATACTGACCTTAATTTTCTTTATTTCCTTTGATAGATAATTCATCAGTCTCATCATTTCTACAGTCTCTATTTTATCTATTTGCACCTTTTGTACAACCATTCCATTTCTTGTATGATGATGGGCTTTTAGTATAGCAGGATTGTTGCTAGTATTCTAGTCTAGGGGTGTGTTAAAATTGTTAGGAGGAGTGGAAGTGGTGAAAGGTCCTCCTGGCCTAGGGTTATTTCTTAGGTTGTAAGTATGATTCTTACTTGACTGTTGGAAGGCTTGCACCTCCTCTGTCTCATACAACACCTCATTTTCAGTTTCAAATGGAAACTGAAAAGCATTCAGTACTAAGGGTGTCTCAGGATATAGATTTTCACAAAAATATGGTTCATCCTCTAACAATTGGTCATCTTCCTCTTCTCTAAATGTGAAATTTTTTAAGACTAGAGCAGTATCATACCCTGAGGGTACTATTTCATTACCTTTGGGAACTAAGAACTCAGAAGTAGGAGCCTGTACATCCACATTAAAAATACTTGTTGCCAGATGAAACTGAGGACAGTCTAATTCAGCATGGGCACTAGTATTATGGATCCTACACCAATTCTTCAGTGCTACATTGGCCATTTGAATCCTAGCTATTTGCTTGGTATCCTGGTGATCCACATTCTCAAATGGAGAATCTAAAGTGCCATTATTAGGCCCTGTGTTCTAGGTTTTAGGTGGCCTAGGCTAATTTTGATTCTTGTTATTGTTGTTCCAAGCCCTGTTATCTATAGCTGGTCCTCTATTTTGCATATGTTGTCCTTTATTATGACTTTGATGTTGACTGTGATTTTGACCCTGATTAGAACTTTGACCCTGATTATAACCCTGATTCTGATTTTGGTTATGGTTGGGGTTGTAATGCTGGTTTTGACTCTGATTATAGTTCTGGTTATACCCCTGGTTATTTCTACCGTAGAAATTCTCATTTCTCAACTATGTCATCTTAGTGGTCAATCTTCTCAGATGTGCAGTGATTTCTTTGATATCTTCCCTTTCCTCTTGTGCTTTTGCTATAAATGTATCATGAGGTGGTTGGAAGAATGATTAGCCATTGTTCTAATTAAGATTGGCAGCATTACCAGTGTAAGGTACTATAGCCTAAATTGGAGCAGGGTTATACACAGGTGTGTATGTAGGGACTGGATTTAGCATTGGAGTATTCTGTGTAGAAACTCCATTCCAAGGTTGTGCCTAATTTTGCATTCCAAGATTTCCTCCATTGAGGAATGGATTATAGGTTGTCTGCCTCATTTCCTGGTTAATAGAGGCTGGCTCTTTGTAGGCTTTGGACACTGTGTCTATGTTAGGCTTTCTCTTGACAAACATGGTAGTTAATGGATCTAAAGCAACATAGTACATAGCTAACAATGTATCTGGAACCACTATGTATGGTGCTACTAACCTAGAAGATACCTTTTGAAACCTGTCATTAAAGTTATCAATTAGTTCCCCTTCACCTCTTTTGATTGTGGCCAATTTATGATACAGGATAGAAGGATCCACTGGTCCCCTAAACCTAGACAGAAATGCTTCTTCCATAAGTGTCTAGGAAGAAACATAGCCATTAGGCAAATTCACATACTAGTTAGATGCTTGTTCATTGAAAGTGTAAGGAAATAATCTTCACACAACATCTTCATGTTCCAGTCTGGCTCTAAAGCATGCATCTTTAAATATCCTGATATGATCCTCTGGATCTTGATGTAACTGATATTTAGGACATATTTTCTTAGGGTTCTTTGGCATCTCATGGTAATCCACAAAATATATGGGAGAGTTGACATTGAAATAAGCCACTATAGGTACCTGTGCTTGATCTGGACCTATAGGAATACCTGTATTTCTAGGTAGACTTGGATTTCTGGGAGGACTAGGACCTCTAGGAGGACTAGGACCCCTAGGAGGACCTGAACCAAGATTTAAGAATCTGTATGAAGGACTGTCAGGACTCACAATATTGTGGATGTTAAAAGGTGATCAGGAGGCATTCCAGATGAACTTCCTGTATTTGATATTTTAGGATTCCACACTAAAGGACTTTTACTTTGTCTCTTGTCAGGTAATTACATAAATACATCCTCTGAATTGGATCTAGACCTAGTCACTCTACTGTTGTTATGAGCCAGCTTACTTAATTTCAACCTTAACTCAAAAACAGTCCCTCCTTCTAGCACCAAAAACTATTGATGATTATTTTTACACAGTCATAACAAAAGTTAAAATTCATAAATGAACCTAACTATCTTGAAAGATATAAAGAAATCAGTTAAGATTACTTAATCCCAAGTTTCTATACGATCAGGTCTTGACCTGTTAGATAGTTCAATAGGTTACTATGAAGCTGTAATATGCAAGGGGCCTTATGTGATTTAAGGTGATTACTAACTTACTGGACTCTATTTATGCAAATTGTTACAAATAACACCAAATTATCATTATCTTTGCATAAATCTGTTACTGTATATCAAAGCTCTGAATGATCTATGTTAAAACAAGCTCTTCCTTTCCAATATGTATAAAGATTGCCAAATATCAACTCAATGGCTCTTAATTCGTTCAAATGTTAGACAATCTCTTTTAGATTTTTGTGTTTCAGCTAATTATTTCAAAGTTTTGGGAAAAGTTAGAGAAAATTGAAATTCAATATCATTTGCTACAGGATCTAAATGCTCTGTTATGCACATGGTAAAGATTATAGCAAATTCAATTAACTCAACAGATCAAATCATTAAATGCAAATGTCCTGAATATTTTCACAAACAAGCATCCAAGATTACGAGCTTTAAGAGAAACTGTTTCAAATATAAAGAAGAGCTAGAAGACACTCATAAAATAGACACAGACTTCCAGATTTATTTATATTCAAAACACATAACCATATATGGTTTACAATGTAGGTATGACTCTTAGCTTTATTAACTGAATTCACAAAAACTTACAATGCTTTACAGATACAGTAAGAAAGCTAGATATTTCCACGCATTCCTTAATGCAGACATAGGTGACCTCCTCTATACTAAAGTACTCCTTCCATTCAAAGTCTCAGAATGAATTACAATTGCTATACTATTTTCTACAAATCCCTGTGTAAATAATATACAAGTAGCCATGTCTCTTATATAGAATTTGAACTTTCAAATGGCTACGGCTACTACTTTAATCCACGGTTGAGATCCTTCCATTTCTGATCAACGGAGTATTTTTGTTTCTAACTGTCTGCCCAAAATATCTATTTGGCATCTTTTCCCTTGCTCAAAGGATGCCATTGGAATCTTTACAAAATAAGATTCCCCTTTCTCTTCATTTACTCTTTCCCGCCAAGGCATCTTTACTTGACCTTTTTTCAAAAACTTTTACCCTTGTTTACCCTCACTTTTTCAAATACTTTTTGAAATTGTCAATTACACCTTCTACAAAGGTGTGGTCAGCTCTTGGACTTTTTGCCAAAATATACTCTTACATCACCACCCTTTCTTTCAACTTCTTCTCTTCATTCTCTGAGCCTTCTCTTTTCTTCTTGTATTTGTTCATTTTAGCCTGCTCTTCCATTAATGTATCTATCATTTGCTCACTGAGAATTGCATCAGGATTTTCTATACAGGGTGTGAATATGGCCTTGAATTCTATTATGGCCCTCTCTAAATCATATGCTAGCATCTCAACACATTCATGTTGTAGGAGTCTTTCTATGATCCTTTTATGCATCTTTATCATGTCTTCTACTTTTTCTTCCAACTCCTATATAATTGTTGTACATCTTTTGAGCTTATCTTCCTCAAATTGAAGTTCCATTATTGTTCCTAGAACTTTATTTGTTAATGCAACACTAAGTGCTCCCCCATGAATCAATTCATCTGCTCTTCTTTCCATTTCTATCAACTGCTCGATCTCTGACCTGCATTCTTCTTTTCAGACTTGGCAGTTATGTATGAATATCACACATTTATTCTTCTCTTCTGAACTTATCTTCTAGCTTTCCACAGCTTGCTTTATTATTTGCTTTCCTTGTTGCATGAAATAGTTAAACCACTCATCAAAAATATTAGCTTTAAACCTTTTATTTTCCATATCTTTTATCTCCTCTTTGAACACTACTACTATGTTAGTAGGTAAATCAGGAACTGTGGCAGTGGGATCAAATATCCCCTTAATGAATTGCTGTAGTTGGACAATGTGTCCTTTTAAATGTTCCAATTTATTTTTATCCTTCCTTAAGATATCAGCTATTACCTGGTGCATATCCTCCAATTCATGGAGGTGCTGCTCTCTTGTTGAATGCCCAAGTTCAAGATTCAATACCTTGTATTCTTCTAAGGCTATTTCACCTTTTGCTTTTTCTTTCTGTGGTATAGCAAGGTTTAAAGTTCTTGATCCATCTGGACCTCTCTGGATTGCTGACATTGTCCTAGCTTTTCTTTTCTCTTTCCTTGGAGTTGTCTTTTCTCCTAATAAGCGTTTAATATCAATTTGAGCTAACTGTATTTCTTTCTTTTCCTTCCTTATTTCTCCTTCCAGCCATGTAGGAACCTCTTTTGTTCCCTCTACAACTTTCTCTTCATCAATTACCTCTTCATGAGGTTTCTCTATCTCTAGTTCTCTTTGTTGCTGTTCCTGCTGTTATTGTTGCCCAGGTAGTTGTTCTAGATTTTGATGTTGTTGTTGATCTTGTTGTTCCTCTTCTGGATTTTGCTCCTGTTGTAATGGAGGCTCTTGTTCTTTTGACTCAACTTCATTTTCTTCCTCCTCTAACTCAGTATCTCCCCCTTCTTAATCTTCTTCTTCAGGAGCTTTTTCTAGTGATGATTCTTCTTTTTAGTCATCTCCTGCGTGCTCCTCAGGTTCATTCTCATCTATTTTTTCTCATGCTTCTTTGTCTTCAGGCCTTTTAATTTCTTCTTCTGATTTGTCTATGTTTTCTGCCTATGGTTGGTCTATATGTGTTGGTGAACTAGCCTTTACATCATCCTCTTTTACTTCCTCTTCTTGATCTTGCATGATTTTTGTATTTTTCTCTTCTTCCCCTGGCTCACCATACATGTTTAGCATATTTAAAGCATCAACACCTGAGGTATCTTCTTTTGTTTCCTCTTCTGCTAAAGCAGGTGTTTCTGTAACCATTTCCTCTAGTATCTCCTCCCTTTCAGCCTCCTCAATTTTATGTGCTTCTTCATGCACATCTTTAATAATTTCTGGTGGCAGCAAAGTACCAAAGGGATCTGTTGACTCTGCTTCTTCTTGCACTTTTTCTTTTTCTTGCTCTGTTCCATGTCCAATTTCCATTTTAGTTTGATTGCTGGGCCCTTCCTCTTCACTCAAGAAGTCAATCGAATCCTCTTCTATGTCAATTGCCTTTCCTTTATACATTGTTTCTTCTTCACTATCACTGCTCTCAATGTGTACAGTTTCCACAGATTGTTTGGCTTTATATGTTTCTGACTCTTGCAGCGTTTCTCCTGCCAATTCTATTTTTACTTTAATGAATGTTTGTCCTTGTGTTAAAGGTGTGGAGGCACTGGCTATACTTTTTAGCTTTTCCCCTACTACCTATGCTCCAATTATATCAGTTGGTTTAGAAGTTTCTCCTTTTGATAAACTTATGGGAATTGCCCTTCTTGCTGTTTGTCCCGCCGCTTCTTTTGCAGCCCGTGCTTCCTCTGCACTTACTTCATGGCTAATAGAGTTTGTATCAACATAAGTATCAGATGCCACTGCTATTGTTATGCCTAAGGCATATGGATCCATTAGGGTGGCATTTTTGTCTTTTTCCACAATTTTAGCTTCAACAAATTTTCTCTTCTTTTCATAAAAGCACTGCAAGTCTTCACTGGGCTCTCCTTTTCTTTTCCTTCCCTTCTTGGGATATGTGACCTCCTTGCCTTCAACTTTTAGCTCTTCAACTCTATCTTTCAGCCATGTTTTTGAAAATAATATTACCGCCTTAGATAATACATCCAATGATGTATTCCAAGGCTTTGACCAATCAAGCTCTATAATAGGAGCCAACCTTACCTTTGCATAACCTTGATGTAATAATTGATCATCTTCCCAAACCTCTGGAGGGACATATATATTGCCAATAGATTTCATTTGCTCCACAGTTAATCTTTTGTGAGCTTTTCCTCACCTCCCTGTCATTTTGGCAATCAGCCCAAAAATCTTCAATGTGTACTTGTTGTTTATACTTTTTATCTACAAAATTTTGAATTATGTGGAAAGGGTCAAATTTTCTTGCTAAATCAAATTCTTTGAAGCTGCAATACCCTAATTCTTGCTTAGAATAACTTGCTACTTCTTCGCTAAAACAAGAATATCAACCAATTGCCCATGGCAATTTCACATTTCCCCTGTTATTGAATTTCCTTTTGTACATTTTAAACACATTCAAATTTTGTCTCAAAAACTCTAACACAATTAGCTTGTCAGAAGGATACCTAGGAAGCATGAATGGTTTCCCTTCAAAACCCTCAGTCCTTATGTAAGTGAAGTGCTCAAACTGTATGAACCATGAATTGTGCAATCCAATTGCATTTTCTACATCCTTAGACAATCTTTTATCAGGTTCCTCCCTCAATATCCTTACCAAGTAGGTATAGAAAACATCATTCACTAAAGAAAACTCCTTTATTGCATTCTCTTCTTGTAATATAGGGTAAGGTTCATATACTAGCTTCTGATTAATGCCATTTCCTAAAACACCAATCCTTTCTATCCCATGAATAAAAGGCCTAATTTCTGCAGTACAAGAATATAACACATAAGAAGATAAATAAAATGTCAAGCCCTTCTATTGTCTCTGCATGGCCTGCCTCCAAATAGCTGTACTAATGGCCTTGGCCCAGTGAATTTGTCCTTGTTTCTTTTCCCCTATTCTTATGAACTTAATAACAGTGAACATCCAAGGTTCACATTTGGTGCCATCCCTCAATCCAACTAGTCTGCTCAGCATAGTGATCATCAAATAGATCTCCTCTCTGAAATGCATCCTCATCAGATTTTTAGGAATTCTGGCCACATCTTTGGGTTTATTTTCTGGACTGTACCAGTTGCAAAATATTTTACCCTTACATTCTCCCTCATTTGTGTAGAAACTCTCATTATACTGATCAATATCAATATCACTCATCTTCTCCTTAATTTCTAACCCAAAAGTTCTTGCAATCCCCTCAGGAGTTAGATCAGCAATTAATATGTCATGTAACATCATCTTTCTTGTATTAGGGTCATACAAAATTATACAGTCCAAACATAAATCTCTAGCCTCCATTGCCAGAGGAAAACACGTAGCTCTATACAATCCACTTTCCCAAATGTACTTCATATCAGGAGTAGCATCTGCAGCAATAATCTTTTTTAACACATCCTGTAGACACCCTAAAATGACCATGTCGTCAAATCACTTGCATTCCATTATCTGTCTAATCACTTGCATTGCAAACGTTAATTAAATAATCTAATTATTTAATTAATTATCATCAAATTCTTCTAAATCTCCTAAATTCAACATTAATTAAATAAATCCTCTTTATTTAATTAATTAGATTAAATTCCTCTATATTCTTCCACAATTAAATAATTTTAATTATTTAATTTGATCATTATCCTCCTTCCAAAATTCACATCCACATTAATTAAATATATCCCATTATTTAATTAATTCATCACAATTCTATCTTATCTACAATTAAATAATTTACATTATTTAATTAAATCAATTGTTCTTCTAAATTTAAATAAATCAAATCAAATTTATTTAAATTATCTCAATCCTCTAAAAATAAATAAAATCAAATATTTTATTTATAATCTTCTGTTCTTCCAAAATCATGCACAACAATTAAATAAATTTATTTATTTAATTTGCTTTTAAATCTTCTAAATTAAATAATTCTAATTATTGAATTATTTCTTCCAAAATATCTGCTTTAAATTTAAATAAATCAATTATTTATTTAAATTACTTTTTCTTCTAAATTTGAGTTATCTCTAATATAACTCAAGCTTTCTATATTTAATAAAGCAAAATATCTTCTTATTCTCATGCAAATACCTTCTTCTTGTTTTAAATCACTTAACTGATCATTACATTCTGTTAATTGCTTTAACTCATTCTTCTATTCTTGATAACTCCTCTCATGCAAAAGAAAGCAAGACACATGTCTTCTTCTCATTCGTTGCATGTTCCTCAACTGTTCTCCTCCATTGATTCTTCTGAATTATCTGGACCGTTGATCGATTTTCCTTGAAATCTATATAAACCCCCCTCATCTCCTTCATTTAGCCTCTCTCTCTTTGATCGTATTCTCAGGCATACTTAACAGAGCTTCGAGCATACAAAATGCGTCGATTGAGCACTATCACGATCTTTTGACATTGATCTCTTGAGCACATACTTGCTTGTTGCAGCCATGGCTTTGCAACTTCATTGAGCAATCCACATTCAATCCAAAGGAAACAACACAGATTTCGGTAAAAGTCTTTATTTCATTGATTATTTGTCATGGCTTTTATTTAAAATAGTTTCCTTTATGTTATTGGGTTCTTTGGTTTTATTTAGTTTAGATTTAATCAATTTTTCCTCATACACATTCTGGCACACCCAGTGGGACCCACTAATTCCTTTGTTTCTTTGAGAAATTTGTTTTTTGAAGTCACAATACGGCATAGTGCAAACGACACCCCACAGCGCTTCTGGAAAGACCTTTGAGTGCTTCTGGAGGCACAGTTAGGTGCTTCTGGAGGTTCTACGGCACTTTTGGCTGTGCAGCATAGCGCTTTTGGCCTGATAGAAAGGCGCTCTCGGCAGTATTCTACAGCGCTTTTGGCTAAATTAGGGTTTTGACCTTGTTCACTGTTTTACAGGATTTTCACGCCATCTATCTTATTACTTTGTATGACAAGCTGTTGTATTTGTCAGACAAACCTATTTTTCTTGTTTGACATCCTAAGCTGATTTATTTAGGAGTACCTTCGACTTTTGTGTTAATCCTTGGTGTTGTTACAGCTTTTTGAGTTCTTTAAAGATTGCAGAACACAGATCTCTCAGCTACCACTCCTCAGAACAGTCAATCAATCATGGAATTTTACTTTAGATCTGATTATTTTGAAAAAGTTCCCCTCTTTGTGATCTGAGACAGCGCGGCGCTTCTGGTTATATCGTCTCACGCTTTTGGTAACACAGTTTCACGCTTACGGCTATTATTCAGCGCTTCTGGTATTATTATAGTGCGCTTCTGGTCTGCATCACAGCGCTTTGAAAACACAGTGAAGCACTTCCAGTTATTTTGCTGCGCCTCTGGATATATTATACAGCGCTTCTGGTCTGCAATACAGTGCTCTCGGAATACAGTACGTCGCTTCTGGTAAAAGTGTGCAGCGCTTTTGGTTCAAGTTGATTTGTTTTTTGCTAACTTGTGAATTTTTGGTGGAACTAACTCACTTGTTGTAGCTTCTTATTACTCACACAGAGCCAAAAGGAGTTTTTCCTAATATGTTCATGTAGGACGAGCGTTGAAGACCTCTTTTGATTTATCTCACTAAGTCTTAGAAACACATTGCATGCTTAAAAGGATAATTGAACAAATCTTTTCTTGCAATCTAAGTCTTAGGAATATACTGCATTTCTTAAGGGACAATGGCCATGTATGAACAAACACCTCAATTTTCTAAAGGACAATGGACATGAATGCCAAACACTTCATTTCATAAGGGACAATTTACAACTACAATCGTGTGTGTGCATAGCTTAGTTGCACCTTATTTTTCTTATAAAGGGACAATTGAACCTTTGTTTGACATGCTTGCTTTTTACTTTTTTTACTTCCTTTAGAAGGGCCTTCTTTTGGATTGTGATTCATCCAAAAGGGACGACCCTAAGCAGAGTTTTCCTTTGAACCACTATATAAGAGGGATAAGGTGAAAGCCAAGTCCTAACCAACGTCAGCCTTACCTTGTGGTGCCAAACTAAAAAGAGGTGTACTAGCTCTTTGTGCAAATGATTTTCACATTGAGCGAAGTGTTTGAAACTCTTAGTAGGATTGGTTAAAGCTTTTAGTAGCTTGTCGCATTGCTCATAAGGCGTTGGTCCCTCAAAGTCACTAAGAACCAATTTAGATAGGGACTACCCGACCTACCTCCGAACATTGCGGTAATCATCAGTGCAAGGGAAATCAATTTAAACCCTTAAGATACTCACCATTGGCTCCCTTGAGAAGAGATAGTATTCCCTTGGACATAAAGCTCTTGTGACCTACTTAAGCTTTCCAAGGGGAGGGTGAGATATCCCTACCTATCGTCTCTTGCAAAGATACTAAATATCCGACACCCTTATGGAATGATATTTTTATCGACGGAGTATCAAGCTGTGAGCTGATCTACTGCAATGAAACCTTGTCTCTAGGGATAAAAAGTGCTTGTTATTGATTGCAACTGTATTAGACCTGTGGAAACATTGGGCTTGTTTGGAGCCTTGAACATACACTATCTGTTGTGTCAGTCCTTATGCCTTTTTTTGACCACTTGTTTGCTGTGTTTTCTCTTGCCAAACCAATCCAATCAGAAATAGAAAAATCTTGCCTTTGAAAAACATTAGACACTACTTCAGCGCCCCTGGTATCATAGTAGCTCGCCTTTGGTAATACAGTAGATCGCCTTTGGTCAGCAGTAACCCGCCTCTGGCAAAAACTCTACTTTAGCGCCCTTGGTATAATAGTAGCTCGCTTTTGGTCATCGTAGCTCACCTTTGGCATAGCAGTAACTCGCTATTGGTAGCTCAGTTCGTCGCCTCTGGCCCATAGTAGCACGCTTTTGGTAGCACAGTCCTGCGCCTCTGGTCAAACAGTATAGCGCTTTTGGTCTAGTACTTTGTGCATCAGAGTTTGTCCGTTTCTTCAAAGCATCTCACAGATTCCCAGCATTACATTGTGTCCAGGTATATCCCATGGTCACCACTAGGCTACATCAAACCATGAAATCTAGGCAAGTTGTCCCTAAGAAGCACAAGTCACCCCCTCGCACACCACAATCAGGTTGTCTCAACATTACTCCCAAGGTGACTCCTAGTACACCCGTGGCAAAACCAATCAGCTCTCTAAACATGCCGCACATAGATGAACCAAGCAATCCTCATGAGGATGGAACCCCTTTGCTAAATGCGCCTCAGTATACCACAGGCTTGCCTCTGGATTTTGTCCCACAAGGTTATATCATAGATCAAACCTCATCTCAAGAAGAGCGACACTTTCAAATAGGTCAATCCTCTCAAGAAGATGGGCAAGATCTTGATGAATTTATACAAGATCCTAGAGCTATAGCTGCCTTTGATAAAATCCTTAGTGAGAACCAGGATCATTTCTTTCGCTTGCTTGCAAAGCAAGGTGCCAAGTTACCTCAAGATTTTGATGTGTCCACTCTCAAGGAGAGCACCAACACCCAAGAAACCATACAAGCGGTGTAAACCATGTCCACGGTAACTATGCCCTTACCTACTCAAGGCTCACAGTATAGGAATCCCCTTTTCGAAAATCCAACAGAGGAGAGGCCCATATCACCACTTTTGACTCCTATGGAGATCTATCAAAACCAACAAGAAACTCTCCAACGTCAAGCAGAGTTAACTAAGCAAGCCACCTTAGCTCGATCGAATGTGCAACCACCTCCTAAAGTGTCCACCCCAATCGCAAGCGGAATCTTGGTTACCCCATCATGCGTAGGTTTCCCACCCAATTACAATTTGGGGAACACTTATGTAGCCATGCAACAAGGGTCTCAACAAATGCCACCTCCTATATCATCACACCTGCATGTCTCTCAACCAATTAGAGTCACACAGCCCCAACCACAACAGTCTTCTACTCTCATCCTCAAGCAACCCCAACCATCGCAAATCACTTCTACCTATGTTCCTCCACCACAACATTCTTCTACTCTCATCTTCAATCAACCCCAACCGTTGCAAATCACTTCTAACTATGTTCCTCCTCCACAACGTTCATCCTCGCTCAACTTCTTTCATACATTGCCTAGCCACTCTCAACATGCCCAACATCAGGTTTCCCAAAGCTATGTGCCACCATCACAACCTAATCAAACGCACTTTAGCTTTCCTCCCCCCAATGCCTTTCTTCAACCGTCGCAAAGCCAACATTCTTACCTAGCGCCACCTCCACCTCTGCCTAATCAAGGCCTCCAATTCCAACCCAATCTGAACCAATCGTACAATCCATATAATCCAAATCAATCTTACAGCCCTTATAATACCAGTACGCATGGCTTACACTATAATCTTCCATATAGGCAACACCAACCACTCTTTGGACAACAGGAGATGTTACCAACCCCTCCCACGACTATGGAACTAAAGATTGCGGAGGTGCAACAACAGCTATCTGATCTTACGTTTGGCCACACCAAAAAGACCTTCTCTTTAGAGGAAGTGTGCCCTTATCCTTTTGATCGGTCGTTACCAATGATCCCTTTTCCTCAAAATTTCACTATTCCCAAGTTCGATAAGTACAAAGGAAAAGGTGACCCTAAAGACCATCTTAGGGAATTCTATCTTGCTTTCTTCGAGGTCTCTCACAACAACACATATCTTATGCGTCTCTTACCTCGCAGTCTTGGAGGTCAAGCAATAGAATGGTTCTCACACTTACCTATGGGTATCAAGTCTTTCAACGAGCTAGCAGAGAAGTTTGCCACCCATTTTTCTTACAACGCAGAGCATGAGATTTCCATGACGGACCTATGCAACAATAAACAGAAAAATGGTGAAACTTTCATTTCTTTCCTTCAACGATGGAGACAAATGGCTAGTAAATTCCCTTTCAAGATTCCAGAGAAACAGCTTGTTAGCATCTTTGTGCAGAACCTCAACCAAGAGTTAGGTTTCCATTTGCAAATCCTTAGTGCTACAACCTTCGATGAAATCACATACAAGGGTCTCAACATTGAGAAGGCCCTCATTGCTAAGGGTGTGGTCAAAATCTTTAAGGAGACGAAAGATAGTAATTCTCATCAACAGTCGAACGATAAACCCAAATATTGGAACAAGAACAAAAATGTGGTCAATGATGGGGTGGTCGATACTAAGCATGTCCAAACATTGCAAACACCATTGCAACTCTCCAAACCAAGTCAAGCTCCACCTCAACAACAGCAGCAATAAAGGCAGCCTTATCAAAACCAACAGCAACGACAACAAGAGCGGCCCCAACAAGATTACCCTCCGCGACGTCAATTCACTCCCTTGGCAGTGCCCATCGAATCGGTCTTACAGCAAGCCTTGTAGAAAGGGCTCATTACCTTACCTGATGCCCCCCCATATGGAGAACCTATCTACAAAACTGCACGTTACAGAGATAATGAGTATTGTGAGTTCCATAGGAGCAAAGGTCATCGAACTGCGTCTTGCATGAAGCTTAAGCACCTCATCCAAAACCTCATCGACGGTAATCAAATCACTTTTGAGGATGAATCACCAGCGCAACACACGAACAAGGATCTCGATATGTACAAGGAACCATTCCCTCATCACAGTCCACCTCCTCCTCAGGATGGAGGTAAAGGTATCAATCACGCGTCCACATCTTTCGATTCCATTGTAGGTCATTTTGAAGAGAGTCGAGTGTCTACCCTCACCATCAAAGGCAAATCTACGGATTGTGCTGTTACTACTCGTCGAGGTCATGTCACCATCCGTGCACCTACACCTAGACTTCCGGTTCAGTCTGATTATAATCTTGTCGAACATCTAGGGAGAACACCAGCATAGATCTCTATTTTGGACCTTCTACGGTCATCACCTGCACATAGAGTGGTCCTAGAAAAAGCCCTCCAAGAGTCTTTCGTTCCTAACAACATAGCAGTCGTAGATTTCCAAGCTATAGTGGGTAATATTGCTTCGCCTTACAACGTGGTCTTCTCTGAGAAAGACCTCCCCTCTCATGATCCTTGTCACAACGATGCCCTCCATATTGAAGTTCTCATCCATAAGCACAAAATCAAATGCATCCTCATAGATGGTGGTGCTGGTCTCAACATATGTTCTTTAAAGTTACTAAAGCAATTGGGATACTCTGAGGATCACGTCAACACTTATCATAGTATTACAATCAAGGGGTATGATGATGCTGAACGCCGTTCAGAAGGTGTTATTCACTTTCCTATACAACTGGGCCCAGTCATGCTTGAAACTAGGTGCCAAGTCCTTGACATTGAGCTGCCTTACAACATTATCCTAGGCCGCCCATGGATCCATGCAATGAAAGCTGTTCCCTCCACGTACCATCAGTCTCTAAAGTTCCCATACAATGGTACGGAGATCACCATCCCAGGAGATCCTAATCCTTTTGAATTTTGTCGTGTCTTGCAAGGAAGCTATAAGAATTGCAACCAAGTGCCTAAAAATGACAAAGCCCTTGAATCCCCTCTTTATGTTGACCTTGAAACTCTCACGCAAGCCTCTACAAGTGAGCCTACACCCCTCCCCAAAATCACAGCACGCGTCCGAGATATAGGCTTTGGCACTTATGATATCTCCAAATCTTGTTGTGTAGGGCGGATGCCTTTATCTCCAAAATCTTACGGCAAACCACCCATTGCCAAAGTTACCAAAAAAGCAACTATTCCTCCCCCAACATTCCTAACCCAATTCCAACATGGATGGTTATTGGAAGAGGAAACCATTGAGGACATCTCTTCTTGGCTCTACAAGGAGAAAGAACCAGTCACGATACCAGTCAAGCAATATGGCAATGGCTTAAGGATAGTGAAAAACATGGGCTATAAAGGCAAGGGTGGCCTTGGGAAACAGAATCAAGGCACTATGGAGCCCATTGTGGTAACAAAAAAGCTAGACAAGAAAGGATTAGGATTTCGTAAGAAGGTAGCACGCGCCTTGGACATCGAGTATATCCTCGACGAGGTAGCTGACACTTTTCCCGCCGATACGACGTCTACAGAGGATATCATCGATGACTCTTCCCTCCACATGACCAATCTATTCGCAGAATCCTCCATTTTTACACTATCCTCTGTATCCTTAACTTCCACCACCAGCACCCAGAATGTCACACTTGTCTACCCTGAACTTATCGATTGGGACCAACAAGGGACCCCCGTTATAGATGTGTTTCAGAATGGCGAGGCTTTAGCTGAATTCATGGGACTTCGGGAGGGTATCCCTCTTGGTAATCACAAGGCAGATTTTGTAATGGAACTAGAGCCCACGACTTATTTTGGTGAGAATGCCAAATCCTCTAGTCGCAAAAGTGCAAATAAAGAAAGATCTCTAGGTGAAAACCACACTGTGGCACCTCCTGATCATAAAATAGTAAAAATAAAGGACATATCCAAAGGTGAAAACCCAACTGTGGCACCTGAGGATGGAGGATTTGACCTTCCCTTACCATCTAAGTACCAAGAGAAATCAGCTCTCCTAGTGGAAGATTCTACAGAGATCAACCTGGGTATAGAACAGAATCCAAAGACAACATTCCTAGCGGCATCCTTATCTGACACAGAGCACAAAAATCTTAACAACTTCTTCTTGCAACGAACCATCAACTTTGCATGGACCTATGCAGATATGCCAGGGCTAGACCCTAAGCTAGTAGTTCATTATCTCACAGTTGATCCCAAGGTGAAACCAGTCAAGTAGAAATTGAGAAAGATGCACCCACAGATAGCTCTCTTGGTGAAGGTGGAAGTACAAAAGCTATTAGATGACAAGTTTATATGACCTATTGACTATTCAGATTGGGTCTTAAACATTGTACCTGTGTCTAAACCGAATGGGTGCATCCGCATGTGTAATGATTTCAGAGATCTCAATAAGGCATGTCCTAAAGATGACTTTCCACTACCAAACATTGACATTATAGTGGACTTGACAGCAGGTCACGAGATGCTTTCTCTCATGGACGGATTCTCGGGTTACAATCAGATAAGGATAGTTGAAGAAGACCAACATAAAACAACCTTTACTTGTCCTTGGGGCAATTATTGTTGGTGTGTCATGCCGTTTGGTCTGAAGAATGCAGGAGCAACCTATCAGAGAGCAATGACAGTGATATTTCATGACCTCTTTCATCACATCATGGAAGACTATGTTGATGATATACTGGCTAAATCTTCTAGGGCAGATCACATACAGGTCCTAGGACAGGTCTTCGACAGGCTTGAAAAATACCAAGTAAGACTCAATCCAAAGAAGTGTGTATTCGGTGTAACATCAGGAAAGCTATTGGGATACATTGTATCTCATAGAGGCATCGAAGTAGACCCAGCGAAAGTAAAGGCTATAGTGGAGATGCCTCCACCCAAGAACCTTAAAGCACTAAGGAGCCTTCAGGGAAGGTTGCAGTCCATTTGGCGCTTCATATCACAGCTAGCAGATAAATGTCAACCCTTTCAGCACTTACTCCGAAAGGATGTCTCGTTTCGATGGGACAACAAGTGTTAGGCAATGTTTGATCAACTTAAAGAGTAGCTAGCTACACCTCCTGTATTGGTTCCACCAGTTGCGGACAAACCTTTGATCTTATACATCTCCACTACAAACTCGACCTTAGGGGCCCTGCTAGCACAGAATGATGACACAGGAAAGGAGCATGCAATTTATTACATCAGTAGAACCTTGGTGGGATATGAGCTCAATTATTCACCAATGGAAAGGGCTTGTTTAGCAGTAGTGTTCGCCTCCCAAAAGTTGCGACATTACATGCTGAACCAACACACAAATCTGATAGCCAAGATTGATCCCTTGAAGTATCTACTAGCAAAAGCAGCTCTCACAGGCAGACTAGCTAAATGGGTTATGATCCTTAGTGAGTTCGATATTGAGTACATGGATCGTAAGGCAATCAAAGGACAAGCCCTCGCGGATCAACTAGCAGAAGCACCTATGAAAGATACACATCCTATGGTAGCAGACTTTCATGATGAGAATCTCTTCACTCGTACTACCTCCATAATGTGGAAGTTGTACTTTGACGGTTCTTACACACAGCATGGATCAGGAGCCGACATCTTATTTGTTACACCTCAGAATGACTACATTCCAAAGTCATATCGGCTAGCATTCCCTTGCACCATCAACATAGCCGAGTATGAAGCACTCATCATAGGTCTCAATACAGTAGTTCAATGGGACATCACAGAATTACAAGTATATGGAGACTCACAGCTAGTCATTCGCCAGGTCACAGATGAATACCAAATAAAGGATGAAAAGTTGGTCCCCTACAAGCAACTAGTGGATGCCTACAAACCACATTTTTCTACCATCACATTTGAGCAAATTCCAAGAGAGCATAATAAAGCTGTGGATTCTATGGCTTCTGTAGGGTCACTGATTGATATGCCTGCAAATACACAGAAGTGTGAATTCTTGATCAAGCAATTGTTGATACCAGCCATCGATGTTCCTGTTACTGAAATCATCTGTGAACTTGTTGGTCCCAATTCCCCATGGTATGAAGATATCTATGAGTACCTCAAACACCAAACCTTTCCCCCTGACCTATCATCCACCCAATTCAAAACCTTTATCTGTCGATCCTCTCGTTATACCATTCTAGGTGATACACTATATCGCCGGAGTCTCGATGGTATCCTCTTATGATGTCTTAATGCGGAAGAAGCCGAAGCTACCTTACGAGACAGACACGAAGGTGTCTGTGGCGCACATTCTACCGGTCCTAATCTGGCTAAGAAGATACTCAGAACAAGTTATTACTGGCCTACAATAGAGCAAGATGCTGCACAGTTTGCTAAGAAGTGTCTACAATGTCAGCAGCATGGAGATCTGATTCATGCACCACCTCATGAGTTGCAACCTGTGACAACTCCATGGCCTTTTTCTCGATGGGGTCTCAACCTCGTAGGACAAATCCACCATTCCTCCTCAAATGGCCACAAGTTTATCATTACTGCCATTGAGTATTTCACGAAGTGGGTGGAAGCCATTCCTATGACCTATATCACCGGTAAGCAAATAGCCAAGTTTATTCTAAACTACCTCATATGCCGGTATGGTATTCCTCAAGCCATTGTCACTGATAATGGGAGACCATTCAAGAACCAAGATGTCCGTGCCTTATGCATACAGTACAATATCCAACATCACTTTTCAACTCCCTACTATCTGCAGAGTAACGACCAAGCTGAGGCTTCCAATAAAACCATTCTCAAGATCCTAAAGAAAACAGTCAATGAAGCTGGTCGTGATTGGCACTTGCAACTCAATCCCGCCCTATGGGGCTACTGCACTAGTATCAGAACACCAACTGGTGCCACACCATATGCCTTGGTCTTTGGCTCTGAAGCCATCCTACCTATAGAGGTCGAGATCCCATCCCTCAGAGTATCCATGCAGGACCTGATCGGCGGAGATGAGTATCGCACTTCCAGATTAGCTGAGCTTGAATTACTAGATGAGAGGCGCCTTGCCGCACTTAATCATCTCCATGTCTATCAAAAATACCTCCGGCATAATTACAACAAAAAGATCAAAGAAAGACAGTTTCAAGTTGGTGATCTTGTACTTAAGGAGAATCAGAGAAATCAAGCAGATCGAGAGAAGAAGGGCAAGTTTGAGCCTAACTGGTTAGGTCCCTTTATTGTCACAGCAGCATATGGATCAAGAGCTTATACTTTAGCTACACCTGACGGCATTCCTTTGGATGAGCCACTTAACAGTGTCCATCTCAAGAAGTTTTATGCCTGATCCTCAGAGTATTCCCATAAAATATCAAAAAAAAATCCAAAAAACATCCGTCCTCTGGTGAAAACCTGGCAAACAGGCACCTTGGATAAGTACCATAGTGAAAACCTGGCAAACAGGCGCTATGTGTAGAGTTAGCATCCATCGTCTATCGAGTCCTGTCTTCTCCTTTTCCAGTTCGCAGTGCACTTTCCATCCATCCATAATAAAACCATTGACCTTGTTTGCATTTCCATCTCCCTATCTAGTATAGCTTGGAAATTTGTCAATGTCCCTCGTCATCTCCCACGTCTTGATCTGTGTCTATAGTTAACACTATCTTGTCCAAGGTCAAGTCTTTCTGCGTCTTCTTCGGTAGTCACCCCTACAGTTTCCTCTACCATAATGGGGGCAACTCTTTCCTTAGCTTCGGTCTAGGATTGGTTCCTTGTTTGTGGTTCGCAGCGCATACTTCGATCTTTTCTCATTTCCACAGGTAACACCCTTTAATGGACATAGAGTTCCTATGATAAGGCCGTTATCTTCTCAACACTCCTTCTACATCATCACACCACCAGAACTACATATCATCTCTTCTCAATCTCAAGGTACCTTGATCCCATGGATATGGGTATGTAGGCAGTCTGGAATATGAAGGAAGTATCCAGTACTCAGGTACATAAGATCCCCTCCTTTCACCTTGACCCATTCATCACTCTATCCAGAACTACATATTTATCACGTTCATCATTCTATCGTAAGTGTGCCTTGATCTCGTGGATACAAGGTATGTAGGCAGTCTGGAATACGAAGGATGTTTCCAGTACTCAGGCACACACGATCCATCATTCTCCACCCGTCTCAATCCAGTTGCACTGTCACCCCTCTAGTCTTCCATTTTTTTTCAAAATCCATTCACCTCGACTTGACTAACTCAAGCAGCGAGCTAGCGCATCCTTTCAAAGCAAAAGTCCTTAACAAACCTAAAGCAAAGCAGCTTCCTTCCAAAGTCATCTACTATCCTGCATACTGATTGCCAACATCAGCTAAGTACCGCTTAACCAAGCCCTAGATCCACAAGCTTGTCTTCTGCGAAGTGTTCCATTGTCGAGACCAACACACGCGTCTCTTGCAACATGTGGCATTTCCTGCAAGTGAGACATTGTCTTTTTCGGTAGATAGCCCCGTTTAATGGACACAGAGTTCCTACGATAAGGCTATTATCTTTCCTATCCAATCTATCCTGAGCAACCTCTTTGGCAAGAGAATATGTTGGCTGTATGTTTACTTTGTTTGTCAGTCAATTTGTGTTATGGTTTATCTTTTGTTCCTTATTCCCATACCTCTTCAAAGCTACCTTGATTTATCTATAATCTTGGTATGTTGCGATGCCGTATGGATTGGGGGCATAGTCATTGCTTTCTGTGTGCCGTGTTTGAGGAATGATCTTTAGTATCTTTCTTGGCATTCTATTTATCTTGTGTGTGTTAGGACCTAGCATCTTACATATTAATAATTCTTCTTGCATTTACATGTATTGAAGTTTATTTTATGTTCAAGACTATGGCTTATTCGCATGTTCCAACAAGGTTATATTATGTCTAAGGGATCTAGGTTCAAACCGTTTGTTTGCAGAGTCAACGTCCACGCACTCGGATATTACTGCACCTTGGTCTTCTATACCTTGGTGGCGAACTATCCACGTGCTATATCAAACTAAGGTTTGCTCTTTATAAACAAATGTGAAACCATTGCAACAAGCTCATCCATTTACACCATCCATTTTTCCATGGCCTTATATAGTTTTCCAGCAAAGATCAATCAACAGTCTTTCTCTTATGTTCTCTCCTATCTCCTTTCTTCTATCTATCATCAACCCAACCTCGCCTATTTCCAACAAATCTTCTAGTCAAGCGTCAACACAGTTCTTCTATTGCTTCCCTATCTTTCCTCTCGAGGGGGCACCCTACGCCAGTTACGCTGGGGCAACTACCTACACTGGGGCATCAAAAAATTTTATTACATCTTCAACAATCATTTTCTTTGGCGCAACGCTACATGCTGCATTGCATCAAAGAGGGGCAAAATGTAGACACCCTAAAATGACCGTGTCGTCAAATCACTTGCATTCCGTTATCTGTCTAATCACTTGCATTGCAAACGTTAATTAAATAATCTAATTATTTAATTAATTATCATCAAATTCTTCTAAATCTCCTAAATTCAACATTAATTAAATAAATCCTCTTTACTTAATTACTTAAATTAAATTCCTCTATATTCTTCCACAATTAATTTTAATTATTTAATTTGATCATTATCCTCCTTCCAAAATTCACATCCACATTAATTAAATATATGCCATTATTTAATTAATTCATCACAACTCTATCTTATCTACAATTAAATAATTTACATTATTTAATTAAATCAATTGTCCTTCTAAATTTAAATAAATCAAATCAAATTTATTTAAATTATCTCAATCCTCTAAAAATAAATAAAATCAAATATTTTATTTATAATCTTCTGTTCTTCCAAAATCATGCACAACAATTAAATAAATTTATTTATTTAATTTGCTTTTAAATCTTCTAAATTAAATAATTCTAATTATTGAATTATTTCTTCCAAAATATTTGCTTTAAATTTAAATAAATCAATTATTTATTTAAATTACTTTGTCTTCTAAATTTGAGTTATCTCTAATATAACTCAAGCTTTCTATATTTAATAAAACAAAATATCTTCTTATTCTCATGCAAATCCCTTCTTCTTGTTTTAAATCAATTAACTGATCATTACATTCTGTTAATTGCTTTAACTCATTCTTCTATTCTTGATAACTCCTCTCATGCAAAAGAAAGCAAGACACATGTCTTCTTCTCATTCGTTGCACGTTCCTCAACTGTTCTCCTCCATTGATTCTTCTGAATTATCTGGACCGTTGATCGATTTTCCTTGAAATCTATATAAACCCCCCTCATCTCCTTCATTTAGCCTCTCTCTCTTTGATCGTATTCTCAGGCATACTTAACAGAGCTTCGAGCATACAAAACGCGTCGATTGAGCACTATCACGATCTTTTGACATTGATCTCTTGAGCACATACTTGCTTGTTGCAGCCATGGCTTTGCAACTTCATTGAGCAATCCACATTCAATCCAAAGGAAACAACAAAAATTTCAGTAAAAGTCTTTATTTCATTGATTATTTTTCATGGCTTTTATTTAAATTGGTTTCCTTTATGTTATTGGGTTCTTTGGTTTTATTTAGTTTAGATTTAATCAATTTTTCCTCATACACACATCCTCTGCATCATAGTTTCCTATGTTAGTATCTGTCCCCACTACATTTGTACTGATCAAGGTCAGATACCCTCTGTGTATCGGTAATTCCTCTTTCTCCACCTCTTTCCGTGGTTTTCTTTCCTTTTTTATATCTTCGCCTGTATCTTTCTTCGGTTTAGGGGCCATCCTATAGAAGCATACATCTTTTTAACTTCTCATTTTACTTCATGTTTAGGGTTTTTTTATTGTGAATACCTACTTTTACCATTTACCCTAGCTTGTTTGTCGTTTCTGTTTTAACCTCCTTGGATTCTTTAAGCTCTATTGAACTAATTAACAATTAAAACAGTAATTTGACCAATGCTTACGTTTTTGCAACGAAATTACTGAAATTAACATTATATCTTAACAACTGAAACTAAATGGCGTTTTGGATAAATACCTATTTGTTACAACCATTTACCCATTGACTTACTTTACCATTTTCACCTTTGTCCAGCTACTATAACTTTCTTCTCCTCTGGTAAATTTTGCTCTTTCACTGCAACAACTCTTTTTCTGCAATTTTCACTCTCCACAGTATATTCAACAGCGAAATAACATTGAAATGGTTCTAACCCTTGTTAAATTTTCTTTTGTTTGAGTGTTAAATTCACATTAATTACAAAAATTAATGCATTACGTCCTTGGCCTTTATTACAGTGTTTATGTTTTTCAAACTTTTTACCGTTAGCTTAATTCAACATGCATACTTTTTCCTTTGTATATTTCCTTATATGTTTCTGTTGTACATTTTCGTTGCATCTCTTAACATACAAGTAGTTTATGCAAAGAACTAACTAACATTTCTTTATCCCTTTCATTTTTCTGTACACCTTTGTTTCTTTGTATCTCTGCATTGTACATCTCCAATATACAAATGCCAAAACATATGAAGAATTTACCATTTTTAACTTCCGTGACAAATCTGCCTTGTATCTTTTATTTGTACAACTACTTGTATATCACAGAATATACATGGTTATTATACAAGCAAACATGTAAAAATAGTGGGGTCCACCTTACCTTGCAATAATGCCTTTCCGCGATGCCTTTATTTCTTATTGAACTTTCGGACTTCAAACTGTTATAAATCATACTGTATTTACCCTCGCATCCGTAATGCATATAAAACATTGTATATTTCGCCTTGTACATTCTGAAACATACAAAAACTAAAATATACAATAGTTTAACTTTATTCCATAAAGATTTCGGCTCCGGCTTGTATAAAGTGCAATGTATATCAGCGTTGTATATAAGAAATATACAAAGCGCAATATACATCAACTTTATTATTTTTGATAACTACTTCGGTTCTGTGATGTATATAAACTGCATTACCAAATATACGTTAAGTCCAAATGCATCATTTATATTGTATTTCAATTTACTTTCGATTCTGCCTTGTATATAACTGCAATGTATATGACCTGACATACATATATAAAGTCCAAAAATATACAACGATTATGTCAATTTTAATAACCTTTCAGTTCCACGTTATGTATAACTTGTATATTTTCTTTGTATGTCTGTCGTTTACCAAATATACAAACCAAAATATACATAGCGGAACTCAACATTTATTCACTTCAACTTTGACTTTTTTGGGCCTGACTTGTACATTAAGATAAAGCGTTAGCAATATGTATACAAGTATAACCATATACATTTTAAACCTGATCTCCTTTTTGCGACCAAGGTAACAGCCTGATATACAAATGCATTTGTATATGAAATGACCTTGTACATACAAAGAACTTTGTATATACAAAACACAAACCGTCTGATTGTACATTTACCAAAGACCTTATAACTTGCAAATACAAGGAATTTTGAGATGGTTCAAAAAGCAACCCCTATTCATTTTTCATAAAGAATTCACCCATACTATGCACTGGTACTCAATGTTATTTTTTCTCTATTTTCGCCAAGGTTTGTACTTTCAGTTACCTTTTCCCTTTACCACCAAGCAAGCCCACACACAGAAGTAACCAAAAGCCAGCTACAACAAGCGTCCTCATTTTGCTAGGGAGTAAAATGGGGCGTGTTGTGAGCATCACAACAATTCCCATGTTTTCTCCATGCCTTAGTTGGCTTGGCTTGTGGTTGTTATGCATCTACCTCAACCTAGGATGCCCTTGAATTAATTCACATTTAGTTATGTTCCCACCTTGGGGGCTATCTTTAATACAATTAAATATTAAAAAGTGGCAAACTCTTGTGTCAGGTTTGGCACATTCCCTTATGCATATCCATCTAGGTATTTCCTTCCATTTACAATTATGTCCATGCATCCACCATTTACTCCTCATTATTACACCTTATTTGGAATCACCTCAATCATTTCCGTACTCATGTTCATATTTATGCCACTTAAGATTGATCTTTTTGCATGTGAGAATGAGCCCTAGCTCCATATATTTAAATTAAAATTCCAACTTTCCTACTCCTTTTCACTAGTCATCATGAAATGAATTGGTACATGTTTGTGCAACATGTTGCTTGGTATTTAAAGGCATTCATTGTGCCATTTATTCATGTCTAGAACCTAGGAAAAACATAATGTTGAACAAGGATAAAGAATTAGAACACATTTTGATTTCTAAGGGATATGATCAAAATCGATATCATCTACATATAGGCCACTTGCATGCTTGTTTATCTTTTCTTCAAACTTTCACTCATAGTTATAAATTTAGTCAAACTATTTGTATATAAATTAGGAGAAGTTGACCTAGGAATCCAATAGATTCCTTTAAGGTGTTTATAAAAACTCGGGTGCAAGCATATAAATATCTCCAACTTGTGGGATGGAGCACAAAATTGTATTCTACGAGGGAAAATACTTTTGGGGCCTTAGAAAGAAGTTGTATATTCAACTAAAGAGCCTCATTCGAAGGTAAAGTATCAGATTTGATCTTCTCCACTGCCATATTCCACTGCTTCATTTATTATCCCACGGGATCTCCTAAGTTCATTGCCTCAATAAATAAAGTTTGGTATGGAATGGAGGGAGGAAAATAAATTACAAAGGTATGGGCATATATATATTTGTATGCATATAGTTAATGGGACATTAAATGAAAGAGTGGCGTGGGGTGCAAGCCACCGCCTAAACCCTCCAACCATGAAGAGATCAGATCTGATTTAATAGGAGGGAGAAGTAAAAACAGAGAAGATTTCCAACTAGACAAGGTGCGAGGAATTATATACAAGAGAGGAAAATGCAAATTGAGGGGAAAGAGAGTGGGGTTTCAGGGAAGTAAAGTGTAAAGGCCGCGGTCACATGACACCTTATGACCGATTATCTGGAAATTCATTTGGTTAGTGCGGTGTTCGAATCCCCTGAATGCTTGCCTTGGCGATGCTACGCTGGATCGGTGAAGCATTCCTCTGGAGAGAGGCTGCTCTAACTTCTTTTTTCTATTATTTTCAAGGATTTCAGAGATTGTTGAAATGTTAATTTCTAGTTGATGATTACATTTTGTGGAAAGCACCAACTTAAAAATAATCTTTTACTGAAACCTAAATTTCCTTTGATATTTTTTACACGACCGATATAAAAAACTAATGTAGTTAGAAGCAGAGGCAAACATCCCCTTCCATTTTGCATTGATGTATGTCCATGCCCTGTTAGAAGGCTCCCATTTTGGACGACGCCGGCAAAGGTTGTGGAATTTGACCTTACACCTGTCAATTACATCTGCTTGAAGATTTTTAAAGCCTTTTGAACAAATCCATTTTGCGCATGTCCTGCGATCATTACAGTCCATGAGACCATATTTCTTTTAGGCATTTTGTCAAACAGTTCACGTGTCTTGTTTATGATTCCACGTTTTGCATACAGGTTTACCAGGGCACTTGCAGCTACTTCGTCTGACCAAAAACAAATCCCCCTTCCGTTTTTCTTTGATGGATGTCCCTTCATTACTGTACATTATTATAGTGGAAGCCTATATTCATATGCTATCTACAGGGACCAAGAAAACAAATCCATGCAACCACCACAAATTTGACTGGTATCTCAATGATAAAGTTTAGGGTGTTCTCAAGATAGCCCGCATAGGCAAAAAAAAGTCAACCATGCACACATAATGGTCAACTGTAGGGGCAATGCAGTAGGGTTTGGGATTTTTCAATAGTTACTTATTAAAATGTTTGAAGTGGCAAAAATATCTTTTTATAATATTTTAATATCTTAAATTGAATATTTTTTTTTTTAAGAATCCACTTTACCTTGATTTAGGTAAAATACATAGGTAGATTTCTTAAATTAAATTTCCTCTTTTCTTGGGCAATTTTATTAAAGGCAAACCATAGAATAGAAATTAGGAATGAGATTAAATTATAGAATTTAATTGAGGTAGAATATTTTAAAGCCATGTGTAAAGGAAATGATTTGTATTGGGAAAATGTTTGAATAACCTAGGCTGCGATATGTTACTAGAAGACATTATAAATCTTATGATAGTTCTTTGAAAACCATGGTGGGCACATCAAGGGAAACATGATATGGCGTAGTGTTTACTTAGATTATAGAACTTGTTATAATCTTATCCTGTGAATGGTGAATATGTTTTTCCTCAAAAGTGTGGTATTCAATTGGAATGATTCTTCTTGTTCCTTGTATGTCTTTCTATCATTTGAAATAATCAAACTCATTGAATTATATGCTTATAGAGGTACTTGGGTATTGCTCGAATGACATTTATAACCATGTCTCTTTTACTCCTTGAATACCTTCATTTGTATTTGTTCTTGGGAATTGAGTCTAATTAGTTTAAGCATTGCAATCTCTTTTTGGAGACCCAAGTTCAAAATTGTGATTGACATCCAATTTGAAATTTTAAGTTATGACTCTCATTCTTGCATAGTTGGCTCCTAATGTGGATAAGGTTTCTAAAACAACGTGGGTTCTAGGTAGTAACTCTTAAACTTCCATATGATATATGTAGGTTAATAAGGGATTGAGATCTAAGGCAAGGGCTAGGATTTCGAGTCAATGATTAGGATAACCCAATATTGCTTTATTGTTTGTTTTTTTGGATGGCATTTTCTATTAGGCCTCCCTAGTACACACCCACAACAACAACAAATGTTAACGAGAACCTTGACAAAAAATTTCACGTTATCAAATAGAAGTTATGGAATCAGGACTTGTGGCATTTTGGTTGATATAGGATTGATTATAATAGGAAAAGTCATATGATTCTTGTGCTTGATATAACGAATGAAAGGTTCTTCTATTCTTGGACTATTCATGATGATTGAATAAAGTGAACCATATGGTGTTGTGTGACTTAAGTTAGTCTTCCTCGATTGTGTACTAATCTCACAGGAGAATTTGTCTCTAAGCATATTGCATTTGAATACATATAAATAACCAATGGAGTGTAGGTTGTAGAGTATTGAGGGAGCTAGGCCGAAATAACTACATAATTGATTATGGTAAGATCTTGATTCCATTACATTTTGTAGCAATTAACCTTATAGTTCTTGATTTATTATATTTCGAGCATGTAATATCTTATCTTTTGAAACATCAATTTTGTAAATTTTAGTGTAGAGATAATCTTTATTTTTGTATTCTTCGTAAATTGAATAGAACCATCTCAATTTTTCATCTATATAATGATGATTAGGTAGGAAAGAGCTACATTATGCCATTTATCTTAAGTTTTCATTCCATTGTTATGTGTACTGGTGCTAAGGAGATAGAGTTGTTACATTTCTGTACATAAGGTTGCTATTGTATTTTATGTCTTCACCGAATAAGTGCCCTTATCATGACAAAATGTTATATTGACTCTTTTGCTTTAATACAAGAAGATTCTTACTAATAGTAATGCTCCCTATGTAGTTCAATAAATATTTTGTACCTTTAACTTGTGTAGATTGAATTATGATAAATCTATTATGGTTTACAAATTCTCCTTGAAGAAATCTAGAAGATGCTTTTGGTATAAGCTAGTTTGTTCGAGGTAAACTGTATACTGTGATAACATGTTAATGTCTTGAGTGAGCTATATATCTTGTTGCATGATTTAAAGTTGTGGGAAACCTATGTTGTGACCAAGGGTTATTTTGTCATGATAAGTGATGTACTGCAATAACACTGCACAAACTATACATTAAAAAAGTAAAATTCTATGCAAACCTATTGGCTTAGTGTAAGACGTTTCATATTAGAATAATCTATTCCTTGTAAATTGTTAGTTAAGGCAAAACTAGTCCAAATAGGAAAACCTAGTTCTCGTATGCTCTCACCTCACCTTCACGGATCTTGGTGATCAGAAAGCACTAGGGAATCTCGAATGGATGTAGTCACTAGAATACCCAAATTGACAAGTGGAAGTAAACTTAATTCCTTGAGTGGAAACCTGATAGGGATTTCTCAACACTACGATTGCATGACAACCACCCCTTTTAGGTGGCCATGATAATGGATTTAATTCCGTCCTTGTTTCACTTGAGTGGGTGGCAGCTGACGAAGAATTGTCTGGGGCAAGGAATCACCCTAGAAAGGGTTGTATACGCACTCACAGTTGCATCAAACGTAGTGCAAGACAGAACTACATATTCGCAAACCCCAGTGTTAGTCGCATCTGGAGGGGGACTTGATCCCGTGGATATAGGGTATCTAGGTAGTCTAGAAGGTGAATGATGCCCTTAGTACTCAGGTCCCCCAGATAGAGGGTGTTCTTTTCTAATTAACATTGTAATCATGAAAACATAATAAAGCAAGTTAGATAACAAGAAGTCTCGAATACTCTGGTACATAGGAATGGTGAAATATTTGATTTTTAGCTTCTATACATATTGTGACCTTAACCTTTTTGTATAATGAGTACAAACTAGGTTAACATAAGAATGTCTGGTTAGTTTTGTGCAGACAAGAATACAAGTTGCTGGAGGAAAAGCAAATTGTCGGAAATGAATATAGGGTACAATGAAAAACCTAAGGTATGTGTTGATCCGTTGTTCCTACATGTTATCTCGTGTAGCATACCTTCTCTCTTCACTAGATTAAGAGTGGTGAACTTTTCAGGACTTGATGACTATATAAAACTAAACTCCAGTTGTCTAACTACTATATAACATTTATTGAACACTTCTTATAATTAATAGTAAAATTTTATGAATCTATATTTTCTGCATTTGTTAGATCAAAAAATTCCTGTCCTCAGTATTTTTTGAATTCAAAGTCAGTATTATTTTGTTAATAAGGAGTTAGATCCTTACATCATCCTCCTAAATATCTATGGGCAAGTTAAGATGATGGACAAGGATAAGGTATGGGATAATATTTCAACTTTCCTTTTGAATTACAAAAATGAATATTTGATTTTAGGTGGTGACTTCAACAATATTCTCTCTCCAACCAAAAAATAAGGACGTTTGACTCATATTACTCAAAGCCAAAAAGAATTCCAAGATTTTTTGGGGGCTGCGGCATCCTCAATGTCATCCCTAAGAATGGTGAGTAAATGTGGACCAACAAAAGGAAAGGGTTCACGAATATTGTTGAGTGCTTGGATAGATTTTTAGTGTCACCAAATTGGATTCTCTGCTCACTTGCATTGGAGTCCCTGATCTTGCCTTACTCTGGATCTGATCATTACCTTATTGCTCTTCTTCTAAGAGATGATAATCCTCCCGCGCAGAGCCCATTTAAATTTGAGAAGATGTGGCTTAGAAGTGATTTTCTTAAGGGTCTCATGGGCTCTTGGTAGAAGGAAGTCTATGTTGAGAAGGGCGCAAAAATGTTTGTCATAGCCAAAAAGCTAATAGCCATTAAGGAAAGGTTGAAGGTGTGGAATGTGCAATCCTTCAAAAACATCTTCAAGGAGAAAGAGAGGATCGAGGCAGAGATGGAATGCCTCAACACAGTTTTTCTCAACCAAGGTATGACTGTTGGAGATTTTAATAAAGAAAAATAAATGTTGAAATATCATGGGGAATTGTTGGCTAGGGAGGAAATCTATTGGAGATCAAAATCTTGGGAGACATGCTTCAAAGAGGGGGACCTCAATACTAAGTATTTCCATAATTCCTCCAAGATGAAGAGAAGCCAAAATTGCATTACTGCAATAGGAAGGGATGATGATACCCTCTTGCACGATGTGATTGAAATTCAGAATGAAGTGGTTAAATTTTTTCAGAAGCTGCTTGCAAATCCTGTTGCTTCAAATCTCCACGAAATAGCTAAATTCTTTAACCTCATCCCTTCTTTGGTCTTGATGGAGAAAAATGAAATGTTGATATCTCCAATCATGAAATAGGAAGTAAAACTTGTCGTATTCCATATGGGTCCAGACAAGGCTGCAGGTCCAGATGGATTTCCTGCCTATTTATTTTAGGAATTCTTGGATATTTTGGAGGATGATATTTGGATAGCAATAGAATATTTAAGGAAATAAAAGGGCATGGTTAAAGACATCAACAATACCTTTATTTCCCTGACTCATAAAAAGCAAGATCCATCTACCTTCAACGATTTCATGCCCATTTCACTTTGCAACACCATCTATACAATTGTCTCTAAGGTGATTGCTAATAGGCTCAAGTTGGTACTCCCTGACATCATCTTGGAAGAACAGAGTGGTTTCACCTTGGGGTGAAATATTATTGATAGCATCATCATTGCTCATAAATCCTTGCATTACATTGCTTCTAGTAATTAGAGTTGTATGATACTCATACTTGATGTTAGTAAGGCATATGACAGGCTCAACTGGAGATTTTTGATCAAGATCATGGACAAGTTCAGCTTTCACAAATCTTGGTTAGATTGGATTTATAGATGTATTTCCTCTGCCCAATACTTAGTCCTTGTTAACAGTTTCCATTGAGGGTTCTTTGTCCACCAGAGGCTTACGACAGGGTGAGCTGATGTCACCTTTTCTCTTTGTGATTATGACGGAAGCTTTCTATGTGCATTGTTTGGTCTGGGGTTTAGATTACATATAACTTTGCCCATGTCACACATCAATAATTTTCTGACAATACTATCCTTTAGATGCCTCCCTCTTAGAGGAAGCTAATGCTATTAGACTAATTCTTGATCGATGTGTGGCTTCCTCTAGTCAGGTGATTAATGCTAACAAGTCAAGTATCTTTTTCTTTAACACTTCCAAGAGATTATAGTGACAGATTATCACTATCCTCAAATTCAGTAAGGTTGTTAGTCTGAGTAAATATCTTGGTGTTCCTTTGTTTAAAGGTGCAATATGTACAAATCTATGGGAAGAAACCATAAATAAATGTCAGACAAAAGCCACCTCTTGGAAAGGGTGTTGGCTCACACTATCAGGGAAGATCCAGATGATCAAGGTTGTCCTCTCAGCTATCCCCATCTATTATCTTTAGTGTAACCAGATAACTAAAAAACATTGTTATTTGTTGGAAGGTGTTTTGAAGAGATTTATGTGGGAAGGTGCGAATGACCAAAGGTGTATTCCTTTAATTGGGTGGCATACTACTTGTAAAGGCAAGCATGATGGTGGTATTGGCATAAGGATCCTGGTGAAACAAAACACTGCGATGGGTGCCAAGCTTGTATGAAAAATGTACAGTGACCTAAATGCATGATGGTGTCAAATCCTAAGGAAGAAGTACCTGGATATGGATGAACTCATGCGAATCCTTACCAATCCTAACCCACCACGGAGCTCTCACATCTAGAACTTTATGCAAAGTTGTAGATGGTTGATTACTGACCGTATTTCATGGGTTCGCCAAAATGGAGCAAGTGCAAAGTTTTGGGTGGATTCCCTGAATGACCAACCTCCTCTTGTGAATATATTGTGCCTGAGGGACCATTGGAGAATGCTCTCCTCTCATTTTGGGACATGTTTTTAGGACTACCTAAATGGTAGCAACTCTAATTAGGATTGGGAGTTGATCTCATGACTTCCTATTAAGGCTGATGCTTCCCTGGATCGGTGTGAAGCATTGAAACACAAGAAGCTTGTTCTCAAGAGAAAGGAGGATGAAATAATAAGGATGAAATCTTAATCTTTCTCTTACTCTATCAAATTTGGTTACATGTTGCAAAATTCCCTTGTAGAGTAGACATATTGGCCCTCAGAGCTTTGTTGGAGCAAATGGACATTACATAAGATTAGTGCCTTCACTTAGACTATAATGCATAAATGGCTATTGACTAGTGATAGGATTAAGTCTATTGGCATCCCGGTCCTTTGAGATGCTTCATGTGTAATTCCTAGATGAGGAGATGGTGGATCACCTACTCCCTACCTGCCCCTTTTCTTCCCGGTGTTAGGAATGGTTTAAAGCCAAATTGGGCTGGCATAGTGCTCTGCTTGATGACATTGTATATTTATTCAAAGGTTGTCCTTGGCAACAAAACTTGACGTGGGAAGGCTTGTGGATTGCTATTCCCTCCCTTCTTATTTGACACATCTGGAAGGAGAAAAATAGTAGAATATTCAAAGACAAGGAAGTAAGTGTGGAAGAAGTCATCAAAAGATTAGAAGTTGGTATCTGCAAAATCATATCTGTTAGACTATCCACTTCTTCCCTGACACTGTTCTCCAAAAAGGATGGGGATGTCATGAAACAACTTCCTAATCTAAAGATGTCATCACATGTCTCTTCCCCTAATCACTCAACTGAAGCAAAGTGCAAGTGAGCAAATATTAAATGGTTCTCCTCTCCATCTAAAAGGCTCAAAATGTACTTCGATGACCTATGGCTAGGGGCAACCTGAGTATCTTTAGGGTTCGGATTATCTTCAGGAATGATCAAGGAGCCCTAGTCTGGGCCATATCCAAAAAATTACAAACATGTACAAATAATGAGGCTGAATTCTTTGTAGTTCTCTATGGGCTCTAGTTCTGCAAGGATCATAACTTGTCCAACATCCACATTGAAGGGGTTTCCATGATTTGTATCAATGCAATTGTGAATAAACAAATCATCAATTGGAGTTGAAGTATTTATCCATGGCTATCTAGGAGCTAATGGATGTTATGGCTTAATGATCCTTCAAATCACAGTAACATGTTCAAAAGATTTTAATCCCTACGAGAACCCATTAAACATATCATGCAGAAGCATTTAATATGCAATGACTAATCAATAATAACTTGCCAAATTGATTCATATGATCAAAGAAAACAATACTAGAGACAATCTCATAGTTTATTTTCATTAAATTCAATGAATATTGAAGCCATTTTCAGATCAAATACAATTTTGCACAATCTTGTCCCAAGTCTTCACAAGTGCACCAACTTGTTCTGCCCCCTTCTTCATCCTCTATCTCTAACTCTTTTTTCCTTTTTGATTTCATCATATATACTTTTCATTTTGACCCTTCACTTATCCTTTTGAGGAAACCTTTCATATTCCTTTGCAAAAAATATTTATTTTTTCACCTTTTGCTTTGCATCCCCGTGAATAATTTGGCCACTATATTTTGCAATAATAGTCATAATGACTATTAATATTCCCTTTGTCCAATTCACCCATATATCCCAGGTAAAATAATTACCCACTCCCTATTTCAATTGGTGAAAACATTTTACAAAGTTTATATTTACACTCTTCAAAAATACCTTACACCACATACTTTCATTTTCAATTAATTAGTTTCCACTTTATAATTTTCCATCACCGCTATCAAAATTTAATTTATTTGTCTTAACTTTGTGAGAATGCGATGTTGCGAGTATGAGCAGTAAGTGTTGTTATTAATATCAACACCTAAGGTCAACATCTAAGGAAATTATTTAAATGAGTTTGAGCAAATGTCTAAGAAGAACAGTGCTGTGTTTTGCTCCTCATATTCTATAGATTTAATATATTTGTTTGTGGTTTGAAAGTTATGTTAAGGGATGTTTGTAGTTGCAATGTTTCAAGTTTGAGTCTCCGGTGTGAAGATTTGAGTGAGTTTTGTTCACCTTAGTAAAAATAGTTTTTCTAAGTATTCAATGGTGACAGGGAGAATGTATTCTGCTTCACATTTCTCTGCATTTAAGTTTTATAGCTTGTGGTTCTGCGAATAAGTTTGAGATGATGTTATGTGCCTTTAGTTCAAATGGTTCATGATTTAGTGCTCTGCAATCAATCTTTCCATTATGACAGTGGTCGAAAGTAATGTTTAAGTGCTTCGGTTTGAAGAATCTTTTGGATAGAATGTTTGGGGGTTGTCCAGAGGTTCTTGATGATTGTAACATGCTTGTGGATGTCTCTAGGTTGTGTTCCTACTTTTTGATTAGTCTGCAAAGTGTAATTTGGATCGTGGATGAAGTGTGTTCCTAAAGGTCTTAGTGTTAACACCAGTTTTGGATGACTTGGTTGTTTTCACTACTTGTGATTATCCTTTGGAGATTGTGGAAGTGTTTTTTTATGTGGGAGATTACATTTGAGTCCTAGCTAAGGCATGGTGTGGTCCGCATTCATTCTTTTCCTTCACAAATCTATTTAGGTCCAGATCTATTCTAATGTATGTATGTAATGCTGACCTTGGAGATTGTTCCAATGGTTGATGATTGTAATGCTGACCTTGATTTACATTCCAAGTTTGATGAATTGTATAAATACATGTAATGAAGTCGTGAATAATTGAAGATGTTGCAAAGATGTGAAGATAAGTGCGAAGTGAAAAAGTAGAGCAAAGCAGATTTATTGCAATTCAATCAAACTGAACCTTGGCATAGTGTAGATGCTACTATCCCAGTTCGCCAACTTCTGGTAGTGAGCCCCTTCTCTTGGTGGTGAGCCAATTCTTTTGTAGTGAGCATTCTAGGTAGCGAGCCTTCAGCAGTGAGCTTTGTTGTAAATTTTGATATATCATTTATATTGTGAGTTAATCCTCATCTTGGTCTTTCCCTTATTAGGTTTTCCACATAAAAAATCTTGTATCTCATGTGTTGAATGTGTGAATGTGTTTAATTTTCCGATTTCATGCTTTCATGGTTGAATTATAATAATAAAGATTAGGTGGTTGATTTAAAGAAGTTAATTTTTGCTTACAACTGATTCACCCCCCACCCTCTTAGTTGTCTTGTGCATTTCAACAATTGGTATAAGAGCCAAGTTCCTCAGAAGAAATCCTAATAGCTTGAGGTAGATCCAGGATGGTGCACAAGGAGAAGTCTCCATAGTTTGATGGAATGGATTATGCTCTCTGGAAGGTACATATGAAAAGTCATCTCATTTCTCTTGGTTATGGTGTTTAGAAAATGACAAATACAAAGTATACTATTCCTCCAAATGGCCCATCATCTGAAGATGAAGTCAAGTAGTATGAGTTAAATGGAAAAGATAGAGATGCTTTGTTAAATGCTTTATCTAACACTGAGTTAGTGAAAGTTATGGATCTGGAAACTGCTCATGAGATCTAGGACAAATTGAAGAATTTATATGAAGGAGATGAATCTATAAAGAATGCCAAATCACAAAACCTAAAGGTGAGGTATGAAGCCCTGAAGATGAGTGATGATGAAAACATAACAATCTACATGCAAAAAGTTGATGAAATTGTCAATGTAATCAAAGGTCTTGGAGGAACTGTTGATGAGAATGAGGTTGTGTTGAAGATTCTTAGGTCACTACTTAAATCCTGCAGTCACAAGGTGTTTGCAATTGAAGAACTTATGATTATGAAGAAGATTACAAAGGATCAACTACTTGGAAAGTTTGTTGCTTTTGAGATGTGAGAGTTTGGTGATGCTCTACCGAAGACTGAGACTACTTTCAAAGCCATCACTTTAAAGAAGACTTCAAGATTTGAGAAGTATGATGTGCAATCAGATGATGACCTTGATGAGGTTGAAGACAACTTTGTGGATAGAATGCAAAGAGGTACTAGTAAGTTCAAAGGTAAATTTCCATTCAAATGCTTTACTTGTGGTAAGATTGGTCACTATGCATCAAGATGTCTGGAGAGAATTGAGAAAGCTAAGAAGAAATTGGAAAGTAGACCTAGGATTATAAACAAATGCTATTATGTTAGAGATTTTGATATTGATGGTGTAATAGATGATAAGTTTGATCATACTAGTACAAATGAATGCTTGTTTATTGCTATCAAGGAAGAACTTGTGTCTACTAATCCTACTAGTTGTGTGAAGGAAGAAAAACTAGTGGAAGAAATTGCTTTGTCTATCTGCTAGGTTGAGAAAGATAAGGATGAATGGATTATTGACAGTGGATGTTCACATCACATGACCAGTGATAAAAGTAAGTTTGTAATTTTGGAAAAGTATGATGGAGGACTGGATAGGTTTGGAGATGATGTAGCTGGTAAGATTTGTGGAAGAGGATCTATTTCTTTTGATGGAAAGAAGAATACGTATGATGTCCTAAATGTGAATGGTTTGAAGCATAATATTTGAAGTGTTGGTCAGATGTGTAACAAATGGTATGATCTAAGATTCAAGGATAATGGATGCAAGATCATGGAGAGCTCTGGAACAATGATTGCTACTAGTAAGAAGACTAGAGGTAATCTTTATCATTTGAAAGGAACTAATGTTTGTTGTTTGTTGGCTTAGATAGATGACATTTGGCTGTGGTATAGAAGGATGTGTCATCAATTTTGACAACTTGGTGAAGATAAGTTTAGTACAAGATGTGAGAGATTTGTCCAGGCTTGTGAAGCCTACTAATACTATTTTCAAAGAATGTTAATTGGGGAAAAAGACAAGGACAAGTTTCAAGAGTAAAGAACAATTTTCTGTTGGATTTCTTGAGCTGGTGCATACAGATTTGTGTGGTCCTACAAGAACAAGAAGTTTGCAAGGAGACATGTACTTTATGTTTCTTATTGATGATTATTTTAGAATGTCTTGGGTCACTTTTCTAAAAGATAAATCAGAAGCCCTAGATAAGTTCAAAGCTTTCAAGGCAATGGTTGAGAATGAGATAGAATTAAGGATCAAATGTTTAATGTCTGATAGAGGAGGTGAGTTTACATCAAATAAATTCAATATTTTCTGTGAAGAACATGACATAAAGAGATAGTTGTCTGCTCCTAGACTCCTGAGCAGAATGGAGTTGTTGAAAGAAAGAATAGGATAGTTTAAGAGGCTGCTCGATCAATGATGACAGAGGCTAATCTACCAGAAGTGTATTGGAGAGAAGCTATACATACTACTATCTACATTCAAAACAAAGTTCAAGTCAAAGGTAATGGGACTAAAACTCCGAAGCAAATGTTATATTAGAAGAGATGAAGAGTTAGACAAGTTTGATGCTAGGTGTGATGAATTTTTTTTTCTTGGATCTACTCTACTAAGAGTAAGGCCTACCAGTGCTCCAATAAGAGATTGAGAAAGATCATTGAGAGTGCTAATGTGAAAGTTGATGAAGACAGGGAAAGAATATCATATTTGAGTGGTTGTGAATCAAGTGAACCGGTTGCTACAGTGAATGAAGAAAAATTTGAACAAAAAGATAGTCAAGTTGAAGAAGAAAAAGCTCTAGAAAGTGCTATTAAGACTCCCAGGTATGTAAGGATTAATCATTCTAAAGATCAGATTATTGGTGACAAAAGCAAAGGGGCATTGACAAGGAAAAGAGCTGCAAAGGAATAGGTGAACTACTGTTTACTTTCAAAGATTGAACCTAAAACTATAAGTGAAGCCTGTAAAGATGATAATTAGGTAAAGGCTATGAAAGAAGAGCTGATGTATATAAAGAAGAATCAAACTTGGGAAATGGTTCCTAGACCTGCTGATAAGAATGCGATTGGAACCTAATGGGTGTTAAGAAACAAGATGAATGAAAATGGAGAAGTAGTAAGAAACAAAGCAAGACTAGTAGGCAAAGGATATTCTTAGGTTGAAGGCATAGATTTTGAGGAGACTTATGCTCCTGTGGCAAGGATTGGAGCAATAAGAATGTTTTTGGCATTTGCAATACACAAAGATTTCAATGTATATCAGATGGATGTGAAGTCTGCATTCATGAATGGAGAGCTAGAAGAAGAGGTTTACATTGAACAACCAAAAGGATTTCAACCCTCAAACAAGTTGACATGGTGTACAGATTGAAGAAAGCCCTGTATGGGCTAAATCAAGCTCCTAGAGCCTAGTATGCAAGGTTGGACAAGTATTTGTTGCAATTAGGGTTCAGTAAAGGTACTACAGACAACAATCTCTACTTCAAAATTATCGATGATCAAATACTGATTGTTGTAGCCTTTGTTGATGATATTATCTTTGGAGGCAATGAAAGTATGTGTGAGAAATTTGCAGAAGAAATGCAAAAGGAGTTTGAGATGTCTATGTTTGGTGAAATGAATTTCTTTTTAGGATTGCAGATTACTAAATCAGGGAAAGGAGTTTTCATTTCTCAGTCCAATTATGTGATAGAGTTGTTGAAGTTTGAAATGGAGGAATCTAATCTAGTATGTACCCCAATGGTAACTAGTTGCAAGCTGAGCAGGAATGATGAATCACCTAAGACTGATAAAAAAAAGTATAGGTCTATGATTGGAGGACTACTTTATCTAACCCATACAAGACCAGATATAATGCATGTAGTTTGTCTTGTCGCAAAATTTCAAGAAGATCCTAGAGAGTCACATGTAATGGCAGTTAAGAGAATCATGAGGTATTTGAAAGGCACTTCAGACTATGGATTGTGGTATCCCAAAGATAAT
This sequence comes from Cunninghamia lanceolata, assembly GCA_027924645.1. NCBI lineage: Eukaryota > Viridiplantae > Streptophyta > Pinopsida > Cupressales > Cupressaceae > Cunninghamia > Cunninghamia lanceolata. Next base: position 515,611 of record BSBN01000165.1, on the reverse strand, counting down.
GATTTCACTCTTAGTGCTTATACAGATGCAGATTGGGCTGGAGACATCGATGACACAAAAAGTACAAGTGGAGGTGCTTTCCTCTTGGGTAATAGATTGGTTTCATGGTTAAGAAAGAAGCAAAAATCAATTTCTTTGTCTACTACAGAAGTAAAATATATTGTTGCAACATGTTGTTGTACTCAAGTGTTATGGATGAAGAAAACATTGAAGGATATAAGAGCTGTGTATAAAGAACCAATTTTAATGTTTTGTGACAATACAAGTGCTATAACCATTTCAAAAAATCTAGTGATGCACTCAAGAACAAAACATATATCGATAAAGTATCACTTTTTGAGACAAAAGGTAACCGGGAATGAAATAAAGATGGAATATTTGTGTTTACAAAGGATTAGATTGTAGATATTTTCACAAAGCCTCTACCTAAGGATACTTTTGAGTCTCTTAGGGAGAAGTTAGGGGTCATTACCCCTCCTCTAAACTAATATGCATGGGAAATGCATTCGTCTAGTGGTGCCCAAAGTCTCATTTTTTGGATTTGGGTTGATGCTTTGAAGGCTACCTCTTATGGGGAGTAGGTATATGTTGCTGATATGAGTTCTTGATAAAGAGCAATAAGTGTTGCAGTGTTGTTGATAGGGGGAGTAGTGCAATATTAATAAGATCCAAATTGAGCCTTGATAACTAATGAGAGAGAAAAGGTCTGGAACCCTTTGCCATTAATGTCAAAGGGAGAGAGAAGTTCATGTGAAAAACTCAAGGATAAAGTTGCAGCCAGAGAAAGCATAAAGTAAGGGGGAGTAAAGAAGCAAAGCAAGTTTGTTTGTCTTGATGGTTTTTCACATCATGTGTTTCCATCAATGATAAAGTGGGAGATTACATTGCAAGTATGAGCAATAAGTGTTGTCATTGATGTCAACACCTAAGGTCAGCATCTACAGAAATTATTTGAATGAGTTTGAGAAAGTGTCTAAGAAGAATAGTGTAGTGTTTTGCTCTGCATATCCTGTAGATTGAATATCTTTGTCTGTAATTTGAAAGTTATGTTAAGGGATGTCTGTAGTTGCTATGTTTCAAGTTTTAGCCTCCGGTATGAAGATTTGAGTGAATTCTGTTCACTAGAGTTAAAACTATTTTTCTGAGTATTTAATGGTGACAAGGAGAATGCATTCTGCTCCACTTTTCTCTGCATTTAAGTTTTATAGTCTATGGTTCTAAGAATAAGTTTGAGATGATGTTATGTTCCTTCACTTCAAATGGTTCATGATTTGGTCCTCCACAACAATCTTTCCTTTATGATAGTGGTTGACAGTAATGTATAAGTGCTCCGGATTGAAGAATCTTCTGGATAGAATGTTTAGGGGTTGTGTAGATGTTCTTGATGATTGTAACATGCTTGCGGATGTCTTTAGGTCGTGTTCCTACTTTTTGATTGGTCCGCAAAGTGTAATTCAGATCATGGATGAAGCGTGTTCCTAAAGGCCTTAGTGTTAACACCATTTTTGGCTGACTTGGTTGTTTTCACTACTTGTGATTATGCTTTGGAGATTGTGGAAGCATGTTGCTATGTGGGAGATTGCATTTGAGTCCTAGCTAAGGCATTGTGTGGTTCACATTCATTCATTTCCTTCACATATATTTCTAGAGGTCCAGACTTATTCTAATGTATGTATGTAATGCCGACCTTGGAGATTGTTCCAATGGTTGATGATTGTAATGTTGACCTTGATGTACATTCCAAGTTTGATAAATTGTATAAATACATGTAATGAAGTCATGAATAATTGATGATGTTGCAAAGATGCGAAGATAAGTGTGAAGTGAAAAAGTAGAGTAGAGTAGAGGAGATTTATTGTAATCCAATGGAACTGAACCTTGGCATAGTGTAGATGCTACTATCTCAGTTAAACAACTTCTGGTAGTGAACCCTTTTGGTAGTGAGCCCCTTCTCTTGGCAGTGAGCCACTTCTTTTGTAGTGAGCATTCTAGGCAGTGAGCCTTCGATAGTGAGCCTTGTTGTAAATTTTAATATATCATTTATATTGTGACTTAATCCTCACCATAGTTTTTCCCTCATTAGGTTTTCCACGTAAAAAATATGGTGTCTCATTTGTTGAATGTGTGAATGTGTTTAAGTTTTTGATTTCATGCTTTCATGGTTGAATTATAAAAACAAAGATTAGGTGGTTGATTTAAAGAAGTTAAGTTTTGGTTAGAACTGATTCACCCTCCCTCTAAGTTGTCTTGTGCATTTCAACACGTGGGAGAAAACCATATGTTCATCGCACTCCTACACTCCTTCTCATTGACCATTGCAGTAATGCCAGGATGTTCTGTGATTTAACCGTCTATCCCATAGATTCAATTTCCTATTGCTACAGGGATGTGGGAAATCTTTTCCCTCTTCCTGCAAGCTCGCACATAAACTTGGCAGCCCCTACGGCAATGCGGTGTTTTCATGTACACTTCCATCACCACACCAGCACATAGTGTTTGTATTACTATAACAAGAAGGGATTTTGTATCATTTCTTATTGTCTCCTTTAACTAATTCTTTTGAGCATTGCTCAATGTTGTATATGCATTTGTGCTAGTCACATCTGTGAACCCATTTTCTACTAACTCCCACAAATCATTTGCAACTAAAATGGTTTTCATTTTCTTTTCCCAGACATCATAATTTTTACCATCAAACATAGGTGGCTACTGCCAACTCCTCTGATCTCCTCCAACCATTTTGCAAAATGGGGGAAAAAGCAAATACCTAGAAAATATCTAGGGCTTTTCTTCACTGCCCATAAATCTAGGGTTCTCCTAAATACCCAGAAGCTAGGGTTTTGTCACTGCACACCTAGGAAAAATCTAGGGCTTTAAAACTGAATACCCAGAGAACTTAGGGCTTCTACCTGTTTAGTGAAAAATTGGATTTGTTAATGTTTTAGTGTTTCAATGTTTGAATCTGCCTTTCCACTTTACATTCAAGGATCTAGGATTGAGTGGCAATTCACTATCATACCCTAGATCGATGTGAGATGTAGGGAAGTTTGGTGTAATGTCCAATTTCAAAAAACATAGTAAAACCGAAAATTTACAATAGAGTAACCCAACAAGGTAAAAATGAGAGAGAAAATTTTTCTTTTATTCAACAAATAATCAAGTAACTAAAATTACAAGATAATTTTTACAAAATACAATAATCCATATTGTCTTTCTCATTTACAATGTTTACAAATGTAAATCCATTACATATACAAATTTGGATTTAAATACTGCTTTTGAATATCTAACATCTTTATCACAAGTCCTAGCATGTTTCCTGCTTGGAGAGCATCTTTCCAATGATTTACCTCCATCCACAGACCGGTGGTCTCCCACACTTCTTCGACATAGGAAGTGGCCCTACCCTTCATGAGGAATATAGACCTTAGGTGACCAATGGTAATTTGCCTTTCCCAAGTACATAGTGTTGTATTCTACTCAACTCTATCAAACATACAACCCTAGATACCCTCTAGCTAAGTATGATTTCTGATAGAATGAGCAATCCGAATACAGTGAATCGACAATACATGCACAAAACAAATGCATTAATTTTGCCAAAGTTTTTAATATTAATATCATTCATAATGAATGTAGTCATTGTGTTTACCCACCCCTACTCGACTTAGATACTGTCATATTCTTGCAGTTATACGCCCTGACTATATTTCTGTAAAAGGTTTAATCATCTTGTCATGATAATAGTTTTCTTAGACTTAGATAAGTCTAAATGACATAAACACTCATTTGGTTCATATTTGACTCTAGGGTTTTAAAACAACTGTTGAATAATATAATATTCTATATTTATCATATCTCATTTCTTGTGAGCTAAGGTTCATAATTGACCTTTGGATTAACTCAACCATAGTTAGGTATACAATAAATCTTGTTAAGATATTAACTTCTATTCAAAAAGAATATGAATATCTATTCAATTAAAATCTACGTGATGCCAATGATCATCACTACATATAAACTCATATATGATCTTACGCAAAGTTATTTCTATATAGACAAAGTCTATTACTACATAATGGTTTACTATAGGCTAAACTCATCAAGATTTCTAGTATAGACATGAGAAGATCTTTTAACATTTTATCCCGTTTGTCTAACTTTCCCTAGTTCTTCTACCATTTCATAGGTCACACCATAGTCACCATAGACCACCAAGAATCTAGGTTCTTTAGATAGGATATCGTTTAGACAATGTATAGGAACTAAATCAAGATTGTTTTTAAAATAATAGACACCACTAAATACTTTATCCCGTATTACTCTTGATTGGTAAGTTTTCTAAAATGAATACCATTTACACTATTCTCAATGAGAGTTAATACATATCTATCCTATGATAAAGTAAACAACTTATTTCAAATTAATTGCTCATTTCAATAGAGTGACTAGTTTTCTAAACACTAGAAAACTATAATAGTTTCCATTTAAAGAAAGTTCGTGTATTCCTTGAACAATAAAAGGGTCTACTTAACAATTTTAAGATAGATGTATTATCGAACCAAAATGATAATTCAAAATTGATATCATTGCAAAAGCTTGCATCAGTCTTTTCAAGCTAGTCCACACTTCTCTGGTTATACTAAACATACACATACACCACCGATTCAGACAATCAAATTATATCGATATCATTCAAGTTGACATAGTCGGCTTATCAAATTGCATAGTCTATACAAAATACTAAAGGATAACAAAACTCAGTTAAACGATTGTCCATGGAAAGCATTCATTCTAATTATCTTTGTCTTATAAAACATAACTTGCAGGGGTATCTACCTGACAACAACAGTTTACAGAAGTATAAGGGCAGGTAGTAAGCTTATGTGTTCATCCCAGATGAGCACATTCTTCTCTTTACTTTTATCTCCTTCCTTAGTACCCAGGTTGCGAGTTCTCATCCACACCGCTTACCCAGACTCAACAAACAAAACATATGCACCCAAAAAGATGCGCCATCGATTAGCCAAGTCGTAGCTTTAAGAGCTCAAATAGAGTCATAATGATTCATCCTCTTTGTTCACTCCCACTCTAAGTAGTTCAAAACTCATTTAATTCCAATGGTATATGCTTTATGGTTTGACTCCAAACATAGCTATAAATATGCAAACATCAACAAATGTTGATGATGAAAACATCATTTGAGGAGATCAGTGATGACAACTGAGTTATCCGCCACTCCTCTTATAAGAGGCCACCAACTCATTTAACTAACTTTGAGCAATCAGTTACTCTTAATGAGTAATTCGATCCATCATGTTTTTAACATTTAAGGCACTCCTCAATAGATGCCTAAGGCTGCTCAACTAAAAACCACAATAATATATCATGAGGTATTACCTCATTCAACTCATATATATATATATATATATATATATGATTAAATCAAATATTATTTTCATATCATTATCTCTATTTGATTTTATGATTTAATCAATAAAAGGATAATACTAAAACAAGAATTACGGATAACGTGATTGGGTTGAGCTAGTCTCCTCATCACGATGTGTCGACAAAACACGTCATCTTAACTCGACGATAAAGTCTTAATGTTAAGAATTGGTTAAAACACCTCAAGTGACTTATTAATAAAATGACAACCATTTTATGACAATAATGTCGTAATATTTATGTTAAACATAAATGGTCATAAATCAAACTCAAACGACATCGTTAATGTTATTAATGACTAAGACGACTTAATATGACTTAGAAAGATTGCAAATAATATCGACTACCTGTCGATTAGGTTCAAAAGTAAACTGACAAGACAAGGCTTACCTCTTACGACATAGTGGTTCACATTTTCGTTAAACACTTATAACTCAGTTTGGCAAATAAACCACTCGTAACCCAAGGTCTATATTTGTCTCCTAGAAAGATAGTCTCTCTCTCTCTTTTGTTTGAGAGTCATCTGATAACCCGTAATCCTATTTCAACTTGTTACCAAACAATATGTGATTAGTGCATCATTATTCAATTAATTCAAATAATAAATCAAATCTCATAATACAAATATTAAATCAATAATAACATAATCATTCAGGCTATAATTTCAATAAATGACATTCAATATAATCCATATTTTTCCTTATCATTAATCTAAACATCATAATAAATTTACTTATGTCCAAGTAAAAAGTAAAATTATAGCAAGAAACAAAGATTGTTTTAGTGGCGAATATTCACCAATTGGCGAATATCACCAATCGGCCAAGTCAGAATTAGTCATTAAATCGCATCCAACAGGGTGGTCAAATCACCCAGTTTTATGTATTATTGATCGAATCCATGTCCATTCGCCATTGATTTATTTTATGAGAATCAATGAAGTAAGATTTTTGCCATAGCAAACTATGCATTTCAAATGGACCGAATAATATTTTCGCCTGGAAATTCGGAAGCAAGTACTAAATCACCTAGATATATTCGCCAATACTATTAAAACAACATTGTGTATTAGGACACATTTCGCCAACTCGATTAAATGGTCATTGTGCATGAGGACCCATTTTGCTGACCCCATTACATGGTCACTGCGCGTGAGGACCCATTTCGCCAATTAAAATTTACAAGTAGTTGATTATGAGGGGCCATTTCACCAATTTCCATGACACTTCCATGCTAACCTTAGGGCCATATTCACCTTGGAAATTTCAATGTATGTAGTCCGTCAAGGTTTGATTCACCGACACTTAAATGTATTCCTTATATAATCACATGGGATTCGCCAAATCTTTTTGATATACCATATAGAATTCCTGCAGAATTTGCCAAATATGGATTGATATAAATACAATCAAAACTCTAATTTATTCTTACACATTTTGTTCAGTTATGAACTTATGAGCTCTCGAGTCAGGTTTCAGAAGTTGGAGTTGGCACCTTGAAGTTGATCGTAGGCAAAGTTACAAACTTACAACACATGCATTCCTGCATTAGCGAATAGCAAGTCAGTGAAAACCTAAACTTAAAGGTGAGTAATCATTTCTTCAAAGTATTAGTGTTTTAAGATTTGTTTATCTCTCTTCCATTCTTGATTCAATCTTAAAGAAGATCTTTAGTAGGGAATGGGATCTATATTCTATAGACTATGAGTATGTTCTTCTTAAACAAGACATTTTTTCCAGCTTTTATTTGAAGTGGGAAATCAAGATGTCAAGCCGCAAGTGAGACAAGGGTAAGGCTCCTCAGGGTGGTGAAGGGATTGGGAGGCTAACAAAAAATAGAAAAGATGGAGTTAGTATACAGTCTTACTTTGGAACTGGCAATGTTTCTGATCCATCAAATCAAGATGGAGCTACACCATCAACTCTTGCACCAAATAATAATGAAGAAGCCATTTGCAATATCTCACCACCACGAGAAGGTGGGATTGCCATTGAGTTAAATGAGGATGGAAATACCGTAGAAGATGTTCCAAGGGATACCCTGGTTAGCCAGAATGAGGATGGCAATACCACAGAAGATGTTCCAAGGGATACCTTGGTTAGCCAGACTGAGGATGACAATACTGTAGAAGATGTTCCAAGGGATACCCTGGTTAGCCAGAATGAGGATGGCAATACCACTGAAGATGTTCCAAGGGATACCCTAGTTAGCTAGATTGGGATAATTGACTTAGATGAAAAAGAAAATGTTGGCACTATAGATTATGTTGGCAAGAAGAAAAGAAAAAGGCAAATCAAAAGATTCAAAAGGCAAATCAAAAGATTCAAAACTGGGGCGCGAGTGGGAAATGTCAAGGAATTTGTGTCAAAGTACCCATTCATTGAACCAGCGGAGAAAGAAAACAAAGATGAACAACTAACAGAATGCAAGTGTGTGATTTGTAGTTGGAAATGTAAAAGAGATAAGAAATTGTAGCTAAAGCTTGACACTATAGAAAAGCATATAGGTAAAGGTTATGAAAAACAAATCATAGATGGAAAGGAAACATTAGTAGTAAGATGGAAATCAAAGGAAGAATGTCTTCATGTGAAGTATGCTGCAAAATATGATGAGCATAAGAAAAGAATGACGAAGCTTGTTGCAAGTGGAGGTACAATCAAGGCTCAATCTGGAAAAGCAATGGAAGGAGCACAATTGGCAAAAACTGTTTAGATGAGTGTTGTTTTTCATATTTTGTCCAGAAGGCATCCTATGATGGACTACCTAGAGTATAGTAATTTATTATCTTTTTTGAGTGTTCCTCACTATCCTAGCACACATTGGTCAATAAACTCTGGATGGGAATGGGCAAACTATCTCGATGTGGTGGAAAAACAAGATTTAAAGGAGAATGCAAAAGAGTGAAACTTCATTGCATTATCTTTAGATGATGTTACTGTAGTAGACAATACTTCTTGGGTCTGTATGCATGTGTATACTATAAAAGAACATGTACGCCAAGCTCATCTACTTTGTGTTCATAAAATGAAGGACAATTCAACATCACAACATATATTTGAACTTGTTAAGAAGTCTTTGAATCAAATTACAGGTATGGATGACTTAACAATTGCCAAAAAGTTGGTGTGTGTAGGAGCTGATGGAGCTACAGTAATGCAAGGCAATAGGACCAGTCTTTGCACAAAATTATAAACTACTTGTGCACCATACATGCTTGCCATTCACTGCATGGCCCACAGAATGAATTTAGCATTTAAAATTGTAAGCAAGTTTCCTACAGTATCAAAAGTTGAAAATCTAGTTCGTGAGCTCCACGCATACTTTTTCTGAAGTCCTGAATGCTTTGCAGAATTTCAAAATTTTGCTAAGGGAATAATAGCAGGAAACAAGCTTCTTAAGGATGTTGATACCAGTTGGCTCTCCTTGCATTGACCAGCTCAACAAGTTCTTTTAGAACATCCATCCTTGATTGGAACAATGTATGAGCATCGCAACACAGTAGACAAAGCTCCTGACCTCTTACATAGGTTAAGCGATATAGAGACACTCTTAACTTTAGCTAGTCTTCTCCCCATGCTGGATGAAATGAATAATCTTGTGAAGAAAGCCCAAGACAGAACTATGTATAGCTATGAGTATAGCAAACTACATAGAATGACATGCATGGCCCTTGATAATCTATATCTAGATCTAACTTCTCAAAGCCCAAGTTTTTATAGGTGGCAGATAATCACAGATTTGAATCATCATGAAAATTATTTACAGTTTAATGCAAGTAGGGAGTTATGTGTCTTTGTATGTGGATTTGAGATACCAATGCACCATTGTAAGACAATCAAGCACTCTATTAGAGAAGTACCTATTAGAAAGGATGATTTTGATGGCATTGTTAAATCTGTTAGTAGTAATTTGAAGGAAATTGCAAGCAATCTTTCAATAGAGATTTATAATTGATTCCCTCGAGATGAAATACTTGATGCCATGTCTATTGTGTATCCTCAATTTTGGGTTCAAGGCCACCGAGATAGCCCAAGCTTTTTTCATCAAAACGTAACTACGTTGACCGCACACTTTTCAAAAAGTGTAGAATGCAATGGACAACAAATAGAAGGAATTATAGATGGAAATAAGCTTAAAGGACAATGTAGTTGGTTTGCAAGAAGTATGATAGACCAGTTTAATGCCATGGAGAATCCCTTTGAAACAGGATCAATAACAAAGGCATGGAAAAACTTGGGTTAGAGTGAAATATTGTGTGATTCGATATCAAAATATTTTAAACTTGTTGATTTATGTCAAACAATGATATTGAGTTCGGTTGAAGATGAGAGAGTTTTCAGTGCATTGGGGTTTTTGAAATCAAAGATATGAAACAAACTAGACAAGAATTTGGAAAATTACTTGAGGGTGTTAGGAAGTGTGTATAATGTCAAAAATTTTCCTTATGACAGGGCACTTACAATCTGGAAGTCCATATGTGAAAGAAGAGGGTTGTGCAACACTTCAAGTTCAAATGCTGGTAGTGGGGGGACAAATGACAGTGACACAATGATGGATGAATTTGACTGAGACTTAGAATCAAGATGAAGAAAATGAAGACCAGACTCAGAATTAAGACGACTCTTTTTCTTTATTTGAACGTCAGTTTAAGGACCTAACTTGATTTGGGAAATGGAAGTGAATTAACAGTTTTTAGGTATTTATACTGCATTTCATGAATTATATTCCAAAACTATAGTTGATGATATTTTAAATTTGTATTCCTTGAAATTGTGAATCAAATTGAATACATTAACATATTATTAATTATTTCATATTTTAATTATGTCATACTGATAAGTTTTACATGTACTCAGTGATTCATCATTCAACTCAATGCTTAATATTTCCATGCTAAAGTTTATTTGTGCATAAAACATAAAATTTGCAGTAAAGTAGAATTTTGGATTTTGATTTGATATGGTAAATAAAATTAGTTTAACATATTAACAATAGTAGGATATAGAACAATGAACATTAGCAATCGTTGAATGTGTATTTAGTAGTTGAAAGCAGAGTTTATTTTCAATTGATAAATTAAATAATACAGATAATTGAACATCAACACATTACTGAATTTGAATTTTCTATTGATTTTTAAATGAAAGAGTACATAGAGACAATGAAAATTCTTGCTCAAGAGTCAAAGACAACTCTGCACAGAGCTGAGTTGGAACTCGAAAAGTTGAAACTCATAATATCAATATCAAATCATTCTAACAATCTTTTTAGCAAATTCCACTATTCAGGTGATGGAATTGTCATTTCTTCTAGCTGATGTTGTCTTACTTGAATTTTTGTTAACAATGTATAATCAAATTTCAATTTTGATCTTGGGTCTGACTTGAATGTTTCAGCCAAAGATACATTCAAGAGTATCAGTTGTTTGATGAAATCCAAAAAGTTTGCCTCATCTAGGTTCCCAAGAAACTGGTCCAAATCAATCTTCCTTACATCCTCCATCTTCTTTCTGAAATTATCCTTTCCAATGAATCAGTCATTTGTGTCAAAACCCTATGGAAAACCAAGCTTTGTCAAGTTCCTTACCTTTTCATCCTCCTTGTTAATATTTGTTACAACCTTAATCACAAATTCTGTTGTTTCACGCATTCTTGAAAACTTTTTAATGATAGATGCCACCTTTATTGCAGCTTCAATCCTATTAGTAATGCCTTTGAAATCAATTCATTGTCACTGGCTTTGTAGACTATTTCTAGAACTTGATTTGTAGATTTCTCTTCTATTTGTAGTTGCAGATTTGTGTTGTCCATTAAATATTTGCTCAGCTTATCAAGATGTAGTCTCATGGCATCAATGACTTGAAATAATTCACACAATTGATCAAACCCCTGCATTATTTCTTCCCAGATCTTTTTTTTCACGTGCCTTATTGTTTGTCTACAAAATTCAGTTAACTTTTTTTCACAAGATTTTATTTCATTTTTTGCTTCCATAAGCTCTGCGGCCAATGCTCCATTTTTTTGCCTCTCTTTCTCCATTTTTTGTTCCCACTGTTCATTTGCTTTCCCAATGCTTTGTCTTAATTTTTTTGAAGTGGATTTTTCTTCATTATATGTCTTTTTGATCTCATCTAACTCTTGCTTCAGTCCATTCAATTCCACCTCTGTTTGTTTATCCTCTTTGCTTGTTGATGTAGAGGCATATTTTTTTATTCCTTTTTCTAATTCATTGCTCTTGTTATCTGTTGCTTTCCTCTTTGCTTTCTCATTTACTAAATCTGTCTGTAATTTTTCTATTTGATTCTGCAACTTTTTTTTCTCTCTATCATGCTTTAGCAATGATGTGTACACCAATTCATTGTTCTTCTTTGATATATTAATTTTGTCAGTATTTTTTAATCCAGAAAAATCAAATTGCAAACTACTCACCTGAAATTCAGATTGATCCATCTGATTTTCTGGTTTATTTTGAACCATGGGAACAACAATTGTGTACTCCATGATTTCTGTATTTGAGTCAATTGTGGGTAATATCATGGTTGTTGTAGGATCTGAAGTTACAACAGACACACTCTCCATCAATTGCTTCTTATCCTTTTTATACAATTTTGATTTCTTTTTAAACTCTTAAATGTAATCAAAACCTGGGGACATGGGAATAAGGAATGCTTGAATGGTGAAGGAATAAGAGTACTTGCAATTTCTGTTATAGCCACACTAACTATGGGAGTGCCTAGAAACAATTCCTTTGTAGTGGAACTGGTAGTTGGACTTGGACCTGCCATAATCCTTTGTCTCTTATGTGTCCCTTGATCATTGAGTGTTTGTGTGGTATCTTGTATTGGTGTCCTCTTGTGTGTAAGTTGTTGTTGGACCTATTGTTGTAGCACATGTTGACTAAGTTCTCCACCAGTGGCAGTGCTAGTCGCACTAGGCTCTCCACCATGGGCATGTCCAAGTTGTGATTGCATCTAACCATGAGGATTAAGATTTGAATCTGTAAGAAAATCACTTCTTTCAGTTCCACTTGTATGACCTTGGTGTATTTTATCAACTGATCCAGCTCCAAGGCCTCGTTTATCAAATGGTTTTCTGGCAGTGGTGGCTAAATCTATTGGTTTCCAAATGCCTTGTCCTTGGGACCCCAAACCACCACCTTGATAACCCAACTTTTCAGCGATGACTGCTCCTGAAGTATATGATTTTTTTGTGTTCTAACTTAAACTAGGTTTGTAAATGCTTTGTTCATCCCTATCATCATCAGGTTCATCATCTCTATCACTTTTAGTTTCTTCATCTTGACATTTATTGGGATGCTCTATATTCCACAATTTGCTAAACTCTTCATCTTCATCGATTTCTCCATAGTCTACATCAATTCTCAGTTCACCTAGATCCTTCCTCATAGACCAAAATGCAGCAACTTTTGACCATGTCCAAGATTTTTTTGCAACATAATCATCTAGAAAATCTGGCATTTTTTCTCTAATAGATGGTTTAACACTTTTTCTATAAAAATTGTTGTACCTCCTAATTTCATTCTCTGTTGGTGCTCCTATAATTTGGACCTGGTGCAATGCCATAATTTCTACTGACAACTGTTCAAAATAAATACCTTTCTCAGCAGTAATTTTCTCCATTGCAATTTTGACCTCATCCTAGGAATCCTTGTTTCTCAAGTTTTCAAGCAAGGGTTTAATTTGATGTTGAATTCTACTTGCAACATTCCTATTTGCCATAATCATTGTTTTAATGGTGTCACATGGATCATACTGCCAGTGATAGACAACATCAAAATTAAAAAAATTCAAAAGATCTTGTTCCACCTTAAATGTTTTTCTCTCGAATGTGAACCCTCCACATGAAAAAGGTAAAGAAGGAAATAAGGTCTTCTTTTGCTAACCAACAAAGTGTAGTTCATCAATACTCTGCATCTGCCTTACATATTCCAATGCAAAAACCCTTTCTGTCACATGTATTTGAAGTTTGTATGGCTCTAATTCTAATCCATAAAATCTTAGTACAATATATTCTTCCAATAAGTACCAATCAGCCAATTGTATTTCTTTTCCTAGTTGAATGAAATCTCTACATGATATAGGCAATCTAGGCATTGGACTATTTGTAATTGCTTGATGCAATGGAGCCAAAAAGTTGTCTACAAAATGATTGTAGTTCCTTCAAGAATCATGTATCCTTATCTTAGTGGTCTAGTCATATACTAGAGCCATTTTATTTTCCTTAGCATTGCTATAGGGCTGAATCTGAAGCTTGTTGTTCTGAAACATTCCACTAAATTTGAATAGAAAAAAATAGCACGAGTATGTTGTGAACCTAAATGTCTTGGTGGAACCTCCTTTAATCAATAAAAATTGTTTATGCATGGATTCTACAATGTGCTCAATATATTTATATTTGACATGTACACCATTACCATAATGGATAATATATATCATTTCAAGGAGGCTTGCATCCACTTCCCAATTTCTATCCAACCCAAGGCAAAATGCTAGCATGGAAAAAGTATCCTGAACCCATGATTTAAAAATTTTCAAAGGATAAGGAGGCTTATGGTTATCTTTCAAGATATTTTTTTCTTCAACTATTTTATTTAGGAAATAATTTTTGCTTCTTTCATCCATTGCTTCATAATCACTAGTAATCTTTTCTAGGTCAATGTGGATGTCTCCAAATTCTTGGGTTGTAAACCCCAACACTTTTCCAAATTCTTCTACATTAATGGATAAAATTTCTTCTTCGGTATCCTTATTTACAATTGCTCTTTTGTTACCATCATAATTGTGGGCACAAACCATGATAAATTCTGGGCAAGGGAAAACCTCATGTAACATCATGCGCCCTAATCCAGTTACCCATGGTGCATTGATACTATGAACTTTCTTTTTCTTGGTAGCCTTATTCTCACATGAAAATCTGAGTTCTAAGGTAAATCTACCATACATGTTAGGATCATAAATATCATGGTATTCATCAGTCAAACCTGAGGTTTTAAGCAATTTAGAATAATCTATTTTTTTATCTGTACTTGCTCTGCTTCCCAGAAACTTTGTATAGTCTGCTAGTGGTGGTAGACATGCTTATACAGTGTGAAATTTTTATTAAGTCTCTCAACCCTAAACACAAAGTTTGACAAAATAAGATTTTAAGAAATGATGAAATGTAACATAGGGTTTCTATGTTTTGTCTTATCGGCTTTGTTGGAAATGGCACCGCAATGAGCAATCTGAATTATCTCCTTAGTGCACTACAATGGGCAATATGAAATCTCCCCGACGCCCCGTGTGCTGACCCTCTTGGCTCTCACTTAAAAATAAAATCACTTAGCAGTAAAAAGTAGAAACTAGAAAGTTTTCTTTTTTTTATGAAGTGACTTTTTTAGTGAATGAAACGTCAAGGCAAGTTTCAACATGTCACTATTAGTACATGTTTGACAACTATCCTGCATTGACAACTATCCTGCATTGACAGCTCATAGCAATCTCTAAACCATTGATCTTTGTAAATCTAAGGGTTTAGGGTGATTCTAGAGATTTAAGTTCACAAGCCTAGTGTTCTATGCATTTCATTCCGGAATGCAACTAGAACCATCCATCAAATGTTCATCGAATGGTAAGTATTTTATGATATAAATAATAAATATAATCTGCATTTCTTCATTCATTTATATATAGTCACACTTTTCATTTAGTTACATTCTATTTAAAATTAATAAAAAAATTATTCACAGTTTTTTGGTCTCATGGAATTCAACTTTCATTCATTCATTCATTGATATTAATTCAAAGAAATTGTTACAGTCGGGGATAGCTATGCACCTATGCCCCTGGCATATCATTATGTTACAAAAAATTCTCATACATATTCTTTCCCATGATAATATAATATATTACATCAAAATTAAACATTCAACATAGAGAGCCCATGTTCCAGAATCCTGAATAACCTTGAGCTATTTAGATTCAGAAGAAAAACACACACAACTTGGAGACAGATAACCATATACATGCAACAAAGCATTACTCATTTAAAAACAACATGAAACTGGTAAATTTATTCCACCCAACAAGACTGTATCTTATTATTCCATCAAAATTTGCCAACAACGTGCTATCAGAATTGAATACATTGTACTTCAAATTGTTACATATACAGAGAACAAAAGCTTGTCAATCCTCAGTTCCGTATTTGTCACTCCACTCATCGTATGTCTCCTCTGTCGGCCAAGGGAATGGAAGTATTTCTTCAATCTGGCCATTATGGCTGACATACCTGGCATCCAACATACTTTTTACATGGTTATAGAATGTAGAAAGATTCCTTTCAAGAGTGTAAAGATTGTCCAACATTAAGCTCAGTACTTGCATACTCATAGTTGGATCACTTGCAATTACATCACAACAAGTGGGAATTAATTGATAAAAATTGTCTACAATCTCCTTTCTCCACTTCTCCAAGTCTTTTGTTTGACCATCACCATCCAAGATGGGAGGTGACCACTTAGTGTCCAACCTTTCAAAACCCGGCAACCTCTTTCACAATTGAATCGAATTTCAACTAGAAACTAGCCACATCCTGAAAAAACTTCAACATGTTAAGCACCTTCTGTATGTCAGGAGGTGCATTGTGATCATACCTAGCACAACTCAGAAATTCTTTGACTTTTTCAGTTCTATGTAACCATTTTTTTTAAGTTCAACAATCTCTGTTTGTCAGACTCATTCTTTTCATAGGCTACTCTCAACTATGAATAGGATTTCCAAGTCTCATCAACTTTGGTCAAAATGTTTGTCACCTTGTTCTTGATCAAGTTGGTGACCACCTCTTTAACCTTGTTATCCTTTTCCTTCTTCAATCTCTTGTTATCCTCCTTCAACTCTTTAATCTCTACAAGGAGAGGCTCTTTATCCACTAGAATAGATTCTGTAGTTGGGATCACTAGAGGAAGGGCTAAAGTATTGGCTAGCAATGACAGTTGCTGCTTCAACATGTTTATCTCTGTAGCTACTTGAGAATAATCAAGTTGTAGCTGATTATAATCCTTTTTTAATTTGTTAGCAGTTGCTTCTACAAATTGTACAGTCTGTACATTTAGGTTTACAGCCTAAGGAGAAGGGGTATCAAATACTCTTTTTATTATTACATCCCCTATCAGCTCTCCTAATTGAACCTTAGGCTTTTTGTTTTTTGGGGCTAGAACCCATATTGCCAATGTTTCAAATTTAGGGTTGAAGGCTGCACCAGAGAGGGACTTTTCAATCTCTTCCCCTATCACATCTGAATCATCTTTGGTGATTGTATCAAATGCAATGGCATCTGATAGAGTCTAGTGAGGTAGAAGAAGAATATTACTTTTTTCCACTAGTGCTCTCCCTTCCTCTAGAGTCATTTCACTTATAGACTGTTAAACTTCTTTTAGGACCCTCTGAGTAATAACATCATACTCCTTTGGGTCTACTCTAGCCTTAGCATCTTCAATTTTCTTTTGAAATTCCTCACTCCTCACTTTCAAAACATAGCTCCTAAATTCAAGAGTGTTGACAAATTCATCATCCTCCATAAACTTGTCATAGGCCATCACCCTAACATATTCAATATCAACAATAGGGTTTCTCATTACTCTCACTTCCCTATTCTCTGGGGATGAATAAGGTCTCAGTCTATCAAGTGAATGAGGGCCAGCTTCTTGTGCATGTTCCTCCTCCCCCTTTAGGTCAACTACCTCTATTTGCTTTGGGTTCTCCAAAGTAATAATCTTGGCCCTTTTGGCAGGGGAGGGGCCAACTGATTCCCTCTTTAAATCATACTCTCCACTTGAGCTACTAGGCTCATAAGCATATCTTTGTTCTCCTGTAGGGGTAGAGGCAGTCAATTGTTCTGCATTATATAACATTTTCTCAATTCTCTTGATTGGGTCTTGCACTTCTGCAAATGCACCCGAATATGCAGGATTCATGTTTCTCTTCATATTCTCATTGGCCATGATAGTAGCCCACTTGATCCTCAAGTGGTGGACTTCATTCATTGTAAAACAATTCCTGGCAATGTCCTCATCATAATCCACCTAATGAATGTACTTGAGCCTTCCCTTGTAGTTGTTGACTCTCAATTTCGTTTTGTTGATGAATCCCTCAGGGTCAAAAGACCTTGGTTGTTCCAAATACATTCCAAAACATTGCATAATTGAATAAATTTGGTCCAACCCACTCTTATCAGGGATCACAAAATCACAAAATCTGATGGAAGAAGGGAAGAATGAACCTTTCTTGCGGTTCCTAAAGTGCTCTTTGTCAGAATAATTTAACTGCCTTATAAATTCTAAAAATGCCACCCTCTTTGTCACATATTTGGGCAGTATGTGAGGTGTAGTCTAGCATCCATAGACCCTTATGCAAGTAGTATGCTCATGATAGAACCAATCACCCCAATTGTGATCAATTCTAAGGTGGGGAGTCTTGTCCAAAGGTTGTAAGAAATCCATTACATCAGGATGCAACCTTTCACCCTCTAGCTCCAAAAATCCAAGGATTCTCCTCACAAAATATTCTTCAAAGATGACATAATCTACTGTGACACAGTGCATATCCAGCATACATGTCCATACTTGCACTGGCAGCTTGTTCCCTTGAGCATCTAAATCCTTGACATGCAAATTCTGGTGCCACGTCCCTGATAAAGCAAATAAGTATATATGGCACAACAAGCAGTACCATATGAATTCAACTTGGACATCCAGTTTAGACAAATTATTTTTTATCTTTGTCATCTGATCATGCATATGGTCAGCTATGAAAGTGGCATAATTATATGGTTCCTTAACACTTGGGTTCTGAATATCAACAACCATCATCATCAAAGAAATAGACATTCTTTCTAAAGCATCTCTACCTAATACTTGACATAGACTGTGATAGGTTCTAACAAAATATTCATTAAACATATTGCAATGGAAAGGCTCCTCCTCATCATCTAAAATCTTTACCAATTTCCCACCAACACCCCTTGGCCTATGCTTTGGTAAGTTATATTCCCTGTAATGGCGTTTCATAGTCTGGTATTTTTTCTTGAAAGCCCTGAGGTCAATTTGTTTGCTGGCTGTAGGGTCCAAGTTGAATACAGTGGCAATGTATCCTTTGGTAAGCTTGATCAATGTTGAACCATTTCCATCTATTACTGTCCTAGTGGCTAGATTATATCTTAATGCTGTTGACCTGATTAAGTCAGGGTTGGGGAAAACATTGGGACAAATGATCTTGGCTAAATCATATCTCTAGGCATGAAAGATAGGGGCCTTATAGTCCATCCTCTTATGGCAATGCTTAAAGAGGATCCATCTTGGGACAGGTAATTTGGCATCCCGACAATTATAGCAGTAGTCAAGAAATTTATCTCGGGCTCCGCCTAGGCCATGCAATTTCAAAAATTGTTCTAGCAGAACCAGGCAGTTGGATCATAAGATCCTCATCTAATCTTCGTTTTGAAGTGGAAAGCTGGCCTGACTAACTCATTTTTCTTTTATGAAGGTAGCTTAGGGTTTTTATGGTTGACGATGGCCCTAAAAGCTTCAGAATTAACCTACAGTTGGAAAAACCAGGCACAGAGGAGGAACAGTTACTAGTTTTTCATGCTTGCAAAAGCTTGAGATTACTTTTTCCTGCTCATTCTGATGATTTCTTCTAAATCCAGTCGCGCTCTCGAGAATACCTTAATCATTGAATTGCTGCACAATTCTTTGTATTAATTAATGAACTTCATGCCGCAAGTTGGAACTGCAAGAATTCTTGCACAATTCTTTGTATTAATGTACTTTGTGCTACAAGCACTTTGAAATCTCTCTTTTGAAACTTTGAATTTGGGCCATTGATCGTTTCCTTACATTCTAAAATCCACGGTCTTGATTGGCTGACTAGATTTGACAATCTTCATCATATGTACGAGTCAGATACATGGCAGTACCTCGTAGCGTAACAACCTGTGATGGCCCACCTCTTCACTACCTCATGCTGGCATGCCTCACTTCACAAAAAAGAGAATGCCACGTCTCGCGATGTCGCGACTGTGCAACGCAGATTCCAACCAAAGAGATTCTCCTTGTGACAATGCGCAACCGTTGGATTAAGTCTTATGCTAGCTTAGATTTTTTGACAAGTGTCGTTTTGTCACAGCTGCGCAGTGAATATTCTCTCCTGACAGATTCCTCATGCGCCCTTGTGCAACCATTAGATTTTGCCCTTCCTAAAACTGTTGGATCAAGTCTTTAGTGGGATAGGATACCATCTTTGATTTTTTGACAAGTGTCATTCTGTTGCAGCTGCGTAGCAAATATTCTCTCCTAACAGATTCCTCATGCGCCCTTGCGCAACCATTAGATTTCACCCTTCCTGTAACTGACGACAGCGGGTAACCTCTAGAATCCTAGATTAATGGGCTGGTCAACTTACGAATATTAGGACATTGAAGTCATGACTTCACTGATGGACAACCTACTCGCATATTAATTTCTTAAGCAATTAAAAAGTGGACCCTATTAGCTTGCTAGGTTAGCCCATTCCCCACCAAGCTGTGATCGACAAGATTAGGTATAAAGGGCTGGTAAACAACATAGTTTTGATGGCTCAGGTTTCAACTTACACATCTGGCAAGTAGAGGTAGCAAGTCAACATAAGATTACGCAAAGGGTTTCTCGTATGAAATGTCAACCATTGATATTTGGAAATCTAATGGTTCAAGTGTCAAAACCTAATTATGCAAATATTTCAAGCATCATGCATGTAGACAAACTACACTATCAATAGAAAGTGTAATTTTACTTCTACATATAAAATTTCATGATTTATTCTATCTAAAAATAACCAAATTGAAATCAAATTAAATCCAACTAGATTGAGAGTTCACATATATTATAGCTCTTTTAGATATCCTTGTCTCAAGAGTCAAAAACCAAACAAATGCCAAGCAACATTAAAAACCTCTAACCATAATAGAGACCATCACCAAATCCATGTCAACATATATAAATTAAAGAAAACATATAAGAAGCAACATTAGAAACCTCTAACCATAACAGAGACCAAATTATATTAATACAAAAAGTAGAAATTATATTAATACAAAAAAGATTTACACTTGGGTAATTATATTAATACAAAAAGATTTACACTTGGGTAATTATATTATTACAAAAAGATTTACATTCAGTAAATTATATCAATACAACAACCACTCCAGCGGCCAACCCAGGCTCCAAAAAACACATAGCACCAGAGAAGCTACCATAGTACTATAGAAATCCCTAGCCCCTTGACTGAGTGACTCCTCGAAAACTTGGCACCCTACCACCCCCGCACCAAAAAAGTGGCCTTGGGAGCCTGACCACTCCTACATCCACTGTGAGTAGAATCCACCTGTATTCACAATGGCTACAAAGTATTGAAACCACATTGGAGTATCGTTTGTGTCCATTCCAATTGCCCATCGAAGAAAGTGTCTCCCATGAGCTGTCCAAAGCCTGTGCCTTCTGAGTTGTTGCTCATTCATGTTTAGGAGGAATGACTACCTAGCTACGCCCTCCTGTCCTTCCTGCAGCTTCTACAGGTCTCTCAGCCACAGGATACCGACCCCCAATTCTGCATCAATCACCATGTCTAAGTCATCCAAAAGAATATCTAGAGTGAATACACCCTGTAGAATCATCAGTACATCCACCTTTGCCTCTCCTAGGTCCAACAAAGAAGCCAAAAAGCGTGAGGAAATATCTGAATTTACCCTATATCTATCATTGGAGACCAAGAAGTCTTTACCGAGGACCATCTTCATTGCCTCAAAGAAGAATAGGTTTTGCTCGTTACAAATGTTCATTAGTCTACCATCTTTGATATGGCCCAGAAAGGTGACCTAGCGCTTATTGCAACAAAGCCTTATGGGAGTCTCCATGCTATATTTTGAGCAAGCTAGCCGAGTGCCATTTTGCTGGAGACCTCTAGGATTTAAAGGAAGATTGTTAATGAACACATGCTTCAACTGACATGCATTTATTCATAATCATTGTCTAGATTTTTTGTAGCATCAATCTTCAGCTCGTGTAAGGATTGACTATTACCAAAAGCTATTTAATAACTTGTCAGAACTATTTAATAAATTAACAATCAATGCTTGGGAAAAGTATTTTGTAGGATACCAAATGAAATCGATATCAATGATTCAATATAAAAATTTATAATAATATCATATTTTATATAATATAATATATAATTTTATATTGAAAATTTCATTCTTTGAAACATCTATGATCTGTATACATTGCAATTTCAAACCATAATTACTTTCAAACCACAATTACTTCTATATTATTTAGTAAAATTTAACATCACCCTTCAAAAAGATAGGGGCATTACATCGTACATGAATCTCTAACCAACCTTAGTTCTAAACAAAACTCCTATCCTTCGACCTTCAAACCTTTCTTTGATCCTCCAAAATCTTTTTGGTTCCTCTTTTCGATGACGTGTAATGAATATTTCACTGTAGTCCATAATTATCCTATTATCAGGCAATGGATTTGTTACAAATTTAATTATGTGCTCACTCACAATGTCAGTCAATTATTCAATATAGAACCTTGCTTTATATGTACAAGAAACCACTAGGCATGGGTAACAATAAGGCCAGTAAAGGAGAATTAAATTGATTTTCTCGAGGTCACTGGCAATTGAGTTGCAATACGAATTCCATGCGTCAATTCAAATTTCCAGTTTCTCATACATGCATGCATGTGTGGGAGACTCAACCCACCACCCAGAATAGAATGCATCATTTGCAAATGTTAAAAGTGTCGATTCTTGACGTGATTTATTCCACTAGACGAATGCTTGTATTTCTTCATTCTGAGACATGCAAAGCAATAATAACCTACATAGCCACACACAACCAAAATTTTCCATCATCTTAGATTCTTATTACTATTCTACATCTGTGAACTAAGAACTCTATCACACAGTTAAAATCAAAATCATGAACACAAAATAAAGACTTGGTAACTTACTTTCTTCGCACAGTTGCTGTAATGAAAGCCATTACTTTGTACTTTTACAGTCTATTGATTCTTGACCTATCTAAAACTTAGTAATGCAATATAAGTTTGAAACACTAAAGACTATCATATATACATTACATGTACGTCCATGACAAATGGGTAATAAATAACAAGCAACTCCGTTTAATTCATATTGGCTAATCTGTGCGGTTTGTCATGACTCAATACTCACTTGCCATTAATGAACTTAATTGAGCATTAGCTAATCTATGTGGTTAAGTGCATTCAATCAAATCAATCATACCACCACTAACCATTTGATTCACCCTAGAACGAAAGATGAACAGTTGTAGTTCAATTCTGGAAGGTAGATCTCCAATGCTACACATTACTAACAAAATCCTTCAGAATCAACTAGAAGCTGTTACATATTATTAGATCAACGGTTGACATATATATAAAATATATAATATATTTTATTGATTATTGTGCAAAGGTGGCAGCGTGGTAGAGCATAAGTCCTTGGCTATACAACTACAAATTTGGAAAATTGGGTGTGTCAGTACTTATGCCGTCGATTTGCAATCATCTTACAACCAACATCTATTAGAATATTTTCCATTTAATGACATCCACGCTCAAAGTGACCTTTGTCCTTTCATAATAAATAAGGAATTTCGTGAAAAGCACAATTACATGTTTTTGGGAAGGCAATATATGCAGCTCAATTAAATAATTATCTATTAATTTTCATTAATCAGAATCATTGTTACTTGACACTTGTGTCTATTCCAGAGACTTTATGTAGAAAGATGGGTATGTCAGAACTGTAGCCTAGAAGGGAACTTCAACTAAAGTCTGATGCCATTCACACAGTATGATTTTTTATTGGCATAACAATTTATTTCGCCAATTAATTTTTTATTGGTTTGAAACTATATTTAAATTCGCCAATAATTTTTTTATTGCTTTGAAAATTGGTTTAATTTGCCAAAGTAAATATATTTTTGGTTTGAAATTAGATTTTAATAGCTAGCAAAAATATTTTCTTATTTTGAAAACAAGTTTAATTAGCCAATGCGAATATATTTTCTGGTTTGAAATTAGATTTTAATCGCCAGCAAAAATATTTTCTTATTTTGAAAACTAGTTTAATTCACCAATGAAAATATTTAATTGGTTTGAAAATAGGTTTTAATCGCCAATGAAAATATTTTATTGGTTTTAAAAAAATTACAATTCATCAGGATTTTCCATTGACCACTAGCGATTACAAAAGATTCGCCAAATCAGATTATTATTTTTCCTAGAAAAATAAAAAAATTTGCCAATAAAATTAATATTTTTCTCGAGAAGTATACATGATTCACTAGGTTTATACACCTTCTCCAATGGGGGGGGTTCTTAATGTTATCCCTAGCAAGAAAAAAATTGGGGATGTAACATATCCTTCCCCTAAAGATTCATCATCCTCGATGATATAAGGTATTACAAAGTAACTAAAAACAAAATTCATTTTTTTCAACTGGTAACATTATTAAATAAATGAGGAAACGTTTGATAAAAGTCACGATAATCCTCCCGTGTAGCATTTTCCTTAGCATATTGGTCCCATTGGACCTTGCATTGGAAGATCTCCCTATTATGCAAGCGGAGCTTGTGCGTTTCTAACATCTTGAGTGGCTCGATCATGACCACCCCTGGGTCTTGCATCTATAAAGAATTCCAAGTCAAAATATGATTATTACTTGCAATATATTTCTTCAAATAAGACACATGAAAAACATTGTGCATTCTAGATAAGGCTGCTGGTAGAGCAACTCTATAGGCAAACGGATTGACTACTTTAAGCACTCTAAAGGGTCCCACATATCGAGGGGCCAGCTTTGAAGACTTCCCAAACTTAATAGAACTTTTATGAGGTTTAGCCCTCAAAAGAACCTTTTCTCCAATAGAGAATTGCCTTGGAACACATTTTGCATCCGCATAGCTCTTTTGCCTATCGTTGGCTTCTGCCAATCTTTTTTTGATCATCTTAACTTTCTCTTCCATTTCAGTGAGTATTTCTGGTCTGATGCTAATCCTATCCTCTAGCTTATCCCAGCTTATAGGAGTTTGACATCTTCTTCCATACAATGCTTCGAATGACACCATTTTAATAGTAGAATGATAGGAATTGTTGTAAGCAAATTCCATAAGTGGTAAATATTCTTACCACTTATATTGTTGATCCATGTAATACATTCGCAACAAGTCTTCCCAGACTTGGTTAACTCTCTCAGTTTACCCATTGGTTTCAGGATGGTAAGCTATACTCACATTGAGTTTAGTCCCTCACATAGAAAATAAAGTTTGCCAAAACCTTGATGTTACTTGTGCATCTCTATCCAAGATAATCTTTTCAGGGAAGCCATGCAATCTAAATACCTCTTGTAAAAATTTGTGAGCTAACATAGGTGCTCCATTAGTCAAATTCCCTGGTATGAAATGTGTTACCTTCGTGAGTTTATCAACTACCACTAAAATGGCATCATGTTGATTCCTTGACATAGGAATACCTTGAACAAAGTCCATGCTAATAACTTGGCATTTCCACTCTGGCACATCATGTGGGTACAACACTTCTATGGGATGATGATGCTCTACTTTAACCATTTGACATTCTAAACAGCTTGCTACAAATCTTGCAGCATCATTCTTCATTCTTTTTCATAAATAAAGAGGTTTAACATCTGCTAGAAGTTTGGTCACTCCTGGATGTCCTGAATACGATGCAGTATGAACTTCTTTCCATACTAGATCCCTTAATCCAGCTGAATCAAGAACATAAATTCTATCTTTATACCTCAATAGTCCATCTGACTAAAACAAAAAACCATCATACCTTGGATCTTTAGGATTATCTTTCAGAGCCTATTTAACCTGCTCATAAAACTCATCACCAAACAAATTTTGCAATACCAAATCCTTGAAATTTCCATGAATAGAAATAATAGAAGCTATGTCTTCTACGAATTAAAGCATCGGCTACTCTATTCTCTTTTCCTTTGATGTAGTTTATCTCAAAGTCATAGTCAGATATAAATTCTAACCATCTCCTTTGTTGAGCATTCAAATGCGGTTGTGAGAAAATATATTTAAGACTTTGATGGTCTGATTTAAGTACAAAAGTCTTTCCCAACAAATAATGTCTCCACATCTGTAAGGCATGAGTTACTACTGCCAATTCTAGATCATATGACACATAATTTTTCTCATAGGATTTCAATTTCCTTGACTCATATGCTATGACTCTTCCGTCTTGCATAAGTACTCCTCCTAGGGTCAGGAACTTTCAAGATTGGAGTTGTAGTTAACTTTTCTTTTAAAAGATCAAATGCTTCCTGACACTTGTTTGTCCATTCAAATCTTTTTCCTTTCCTCTGCAGGGAAGTAATTGGACTAGCAATACTGGAGAAACTTAGAACAAAATTTCTATAATAGCCTATCAGGCCCATGAAACTACGCACCTCATGCACATTTGTTGGTACTGGCCAATCTAGAATAGCTGTGATTTTTGCAGGATCAACAGATATTCTATTAGTTGATATAATATGACCTAGGTATTGGATCTCCTAAAAGAATGTGCACTTAGATAGTTTCCCAAATAACTTATGTTCTCTTAATCTTTGCAGAACAATTTGTATGTGCCGTTGATGTTCTTCCTCATTCTTAGAATAAATGAGTATATTGTCTAGAAAGACTAAAACAAACATATCCAAACAATCTCTGAATATACTATTCATGAGAGTCATGAATGCAGTAAGTGCATTTGTCAAACCAAATGGCAACACTGTGAACTCAGTGTCCATATCTAGTTCTAAAAGTTGTCTTATGAATATCTTCATCCTTCAGTCTTAACTAATGATATCCTAATCGGAAATCAATCTTTGAAAACACAACAGCTTCACACATCTGATCAAAAAGATCATCAATACATGGAAAAAGATATTTGTTCTTTACCGTTTCTTTATTAAGCATATGATAATCTATACACAAATGAAGGGTTCCATCCTTCTTCTTAAGAAAAATAATTGGAGCACCCCATGGTGAAACATTGGGTCTAATTAAACCTTTTGCCAACAATTCTTGTACTTGTGCTTTCATATCCATTAACTCTATTGCTGTCATACGGTAAGGTGCTTTTGATATAGGCTCAGATCCTGGTTTAATGTCAATAAAAAAATCAAAAACCCTCTTGGAAGGTAATCCTGAAAGTTCTTCTGGAAACACATCTTGAAATTTCTGAAGAAAAGGATACTTTTCCCCAAAAGATAAACTAGGGTTTTCTACCCATTCCTCCACTTGTTCCATTTTGACTACAAACAACTGACAACCTTTCCTTCTAGCCCTTTTTAATTGCTTAGCAGAGATAGTTCTAATTTTAACTTCTCTTTGAATCCCTTGGAATCTGATCAAATTTCCCAAGTCATCTAAGCATTTAAATGTTTTTGAAAAATAGTCAACCTTAGCTCTATGTTTCCATAACCAACTCATTCTTAGGATCACATCACAGGAACCTAAGGGAGATACATAAATGTTTACTTTAGTTGAGAAACTAGGGAAATCAATCTTGGCTTCAAACAAACATTGCTCTACTTGAGCCTTAGATTGGTTAGCATATTCTACTGACCAAGGTTTGGACATGTAATCAGCTTTTCTAGAAAATTTATTCAAATTCTAGGAGAGACAAAGTTTTTCTGTGGCTCATGTATCCATCAAAATAGATATAGGGACTTCAAACAAAGTACTTGTCATCTCAATGGATGTGATTTGATACTCTGCTTGATGGTTGTCGAGAGATGCATGAATCCTTTGTCAGAGTGCTTCTTGATGAGTAGGTAGTGCAGTACCTCTTTGTTGACCATTCTAATTCTTGTTAGGGCAACGATTTGCATAATGATCACCCCCACAAGTAAATCATCCTCCAATGCCCGTCCTTTGTTATCTGAATTCTTACCATTGTTATCCTCATTTCTTTTGTAGTTGCCATTCTTCTTCTCAATACCAGATCCACCTTTGTTCTTTTGAGGTCCTTTATCTTTTCTCTTGTTATCATAGCTCTTTTCATATATTTTCTTGTAGGGTTGATTGTTAGGAGTTCCATTAAACCTCTTGCAGCTTCTATCACGATAAGTTGAGATGGATTTCAGCTTTTGCTCTTACTTGATCGCCTTCTCATACACTTGATCCATTGTTGTGGGACCATGTACATCCACTTCACCACGAATTTGATCATTTAGGCTCATGATGAATTTTTTGAT
This sequence comes from Cunninghamia lanceolata, assembly GCA_027924645.1. Lineage (NCBI taxonomy): Eukaryota > Viridiplantae > Streptophyta > Pinopsida > Cupressales > Cupressaceae > Cunninghamia > Cunninghamia lanceolata. The sequence goes on along the minus strand of BSBN01000165.1, from coordinate 487,808 downwards.
CCTAAATCTCTTATCCTTTTGATACTGTGGAACATATTTTAGGAGTCATGTGATTTTTTCTCCATATTCTACCACTGTCATATCTCCTTGTCAAAGATTCTAAAAATCAGTTAGTTTCTGATCAAAATAGAGTTGTGGTAACTATCTTTTGCGAAAGAGTTCCACAAACTCATCCCAAGTTACCCTTAGAGAGCTCAAATTCAATTCCATCTTTTTATTCATCCACCAAGTGGATGATTCTCCTACCAGTTGGAATGCTCCCCATATTACCTTGGTCACCTCCGAGTAATTCCTTATCTCGAAGTACTTTTCCATCTCTTTTAACCAAGCTTCTGCAACATCTTCGGTTTCTATCCCATCAAATTTTGGTTGAACAACCTTCTTCATATCCTTAGAGAGCTCCAAGGTCAATCTATCCCTTGCCTCTTTATGAGGTTCAGTACTCTTACTTTGATATTCATGATTTTCTCCGCTTTCACCATTTTCACCTCCTCCCTCAGAATTCCCTTTATCATCCACCTTCTTTTCCAAATCACCCAATCTTTTCTTGGTTTCTTCAAGCATGGTTATGATTTGGTCCAACTTATTATTTGGCGGGAGGTTTTTCTCTTCACTTTCTCCTTGGTTAGTTCTTGTTCGCACCATGTTTATCAATTTCTCACACCTGAGAATATTGAGATGTCCATTAGTTCAAGATTATAATGTAACCCATTAAATCTAAACATAATACTCAATTTAAACAATAGTTTGGCACAAAAACAACTCTTATTTATTTATTTATTTCTTTTCAAAAGTAAAGAGTTTCCTTCTTTATATAAGAAATAACTTCAAAAGTCATGATCAAGAGGAGTATATCACTTAGACTCATTTTCAGATACATAATCTCAAGGCATATAACGTTCTGACTCACTATCAGACCTAACTTCTATGATCTCAACAGTTGAGGGTATATGGGGATCTTGCCTAACCATAATTGTTTCCTCATCTTTAACCTTTTCCAAGCACTCCTTTCTCACTCTCTTGATTCAAGTTAAGGTAGTCACTAGAGTTTCCGTATCACTTAACCAAATGTCACTCTCATCATTGGTTCCCTCAAAGGTTTTCATAATGGCCTCACGTTCTCTTTTTTCTTTAAGGAAACGTTGACTTGAGTTAACATACTTTCTTGCTATCTTTTTAAAACATACCATCCTGGCACAAAAATTTTCAAACATTAGCTAACCACATAATGTTGACTACAAGTAAGCATAGTGGTCTCATAAGCCCTAGTGCTGAACTTGGTAGCTCTAATACCATATGTAACATCCAAGTTCTAAAAACATAGTAAAACCAGAAATTTACCATAGAGTAACTCAACAAGGTAAAAATGAGATAGAGAAAATTTTTCTCTTATTCAACAAATAATCAAGTAACTACAATTACAAGATTATTTTTACAAAATACAATAATCCATATTGTCTTTCTCATTTACAATGTTTACAAATGTAAATCCATTACATATACAGATTTGGATTTAAATACTACTTCTAAATATCTAACATCTTTATTGCAAGTCTTGGCATGTTTCCTGCTTGGAGAGAGAGCATCTTTCTAGTGATTTATCTCCATCCACAGACCGACAGTCTCCCACACTTCTTCCACATGGGAAGTGGCCCTATCCTTCACGAGGAATATAGACCTTAGGTGACCAGTGGTAATTTTCCTTTCCTAAGTACATAGTGTTGTATTCTACTCAACTCTATCAACCATACAACCCTAGATAACCTCTAGTTAAGTATGATTTCCAATAGGATTAGCAATCTGAATACAGTGAATTGTCAATGCATGCAAAAAACAAATGCATTACTTTCGCCAAAGTTTTTAATATCAATATCATTCATAATCAACGTAGTCGTTGTGTTCACCCGCCACTACTCGACTTGGATACTATCATATTCTTGTAGTTATATGCCTTGACTATATTTCTGTAAAAGGTTTAATCATCTTGTCATGATAATAGTTTTCTTAGACTTAGATAAGTCTAAATGACATAAACACTCATTTGGTTCATATTTGACTCTAGGGTTTTAAAACAACCGTTGAATAATACAATATTCTATATTTATCATATCTCATTTCTTGCAAGCTAAGGTTCATAATTGACCTTTGGATTAACTCAACCATAGTTAGGTATACAATAAATCTTGTTAAGATATTAACTTCTATTCAAAAAGAATATGAATACGTATTCAATTGAACTCTACATGATGCCAATGATCATCACTACATATAAACTCATATATGATCTTACGCAAAGTTATTTCTATATAGACATAGTCTATTACTACATAATGGTTTACTATAGGCTGAACTCATCAAGATTTCTAGTATAGACATGAGAATATCTTTTAACATTTTATCCCGTTTGTCTAACTTTCCCTAGTTCTTCTACCATTCCATAGGTTACACCATAGTCACCATAGACCACCAAGAGTCTAGGTTCTTTAGATAAGATATTGTTTAGACAATTTATAGGAACTAAATCAAGATTGGTTTCAAAATAATATTGACACCTCTAAATACTTTATCCCATATTACTCTTGATTGGTAAGTTTTCTAAAATGAATACCATTTACACTATTCTCAATGAGAGTTAATACATATCTATCCTATGATAAAGTAAACAACTTATTTCAAAATGATTGCTCATTTCAATAGAGCGACTGGTTTTCTAAACACTAGAAAACTATAATAGTTTCCATTTAAAGAAAGTTCGTGTATTCCATGAACAATAAAAGGGTCTACTTAATGATTTTAAGACATGTATTATCGACCCAAAATGATAATTCAAAACTGATATCATTACAAAATCTTGCATCGACCTTTTCAGGCTAGTCAATGCTTCTCTGGTTATACTAAACATACACACACCACCAACTAAAACAATCAAGTTAGATCAATAGCATTCAAGTTGACACAATCAGATTATCATATTGCATAGTCTATACAAAATACTAAAGGATAACCAAACTCAGTTAAATGATTGTCCCTGACAAGCATTCATTCTAATTATCTTTGTCTTAAAAAACATAACTTGTAGGAGTATCTACCTAACAACGACGGTTTACAGAAGTATAAGGGTAGGTAGTAAGCTTCTGTGTTCATCCCAGATGACCACATTCTTCTCTTTACTTTTACCTCCTTCCTTACTGCCCAGGTCACGAGTTCTCTTCCACACCGCTTACCCAGACTCAGCAAACAAAACATATGCACCCAAAAAGATGCACCATCGATTAGCCAAGTTGTGGCTTTAAGAGCTCAAACAGGCTCATTATGAGTCATCCTCTCTGTTCGCTCCCACTCTAAGCAGTTCAAAACTAATTTAATTCCAATGGTATGTGCATTATGGTTCAAATCCAAACACAACTATAAATATGCAAACATCAACAAATGTTGGTGATGAAAACATCATTTGACGAGATCAGCGATGGCAGCTGAGTTATCCGCCACTCCTCTTATAAGAGGCCGCCAACTCATTAAACTAACTTTGAGCAATTAGTTACTCTTAATGAGTAATTTGATCCATCATGTTTTTAACATTTAAGGCACTCCTCAATAGATGCCTAAGGTTGCTCAACTAAAAAGCACAATAATATATCATGAGGTTTTACCTCATTCAACTCATATATATTTGATTAAATCAAATATTATTTTCATATCATTATCTCTATTTGATTTTATGATTTAATCAATAAAAGGATAATACTAAACAAGAATTATGGATAACGTGATTGGGTTGAGCTAGTCTCCTCATCACAATCCGTCGACAAAACACGTCATCTTAACTTGACAATAAAGTCTTAATGTTAAGAATTGGTTAAAACACCTCAAGTGACTTAGTAATAAAATGACAACCATTTTACAACAATAATGTCGTAATATTTACGTTAAACATAAATGGTCATAAATCAAACTCAAATGACATCGTTAACATTATTAACGACTAAGACGACTTAATACGACTTAGAAAGATTGCAAATAATATTGACTACCTGTCAATTAGGTTCAAAAGTAAACTGACAAGACAAGGCTTACCTCTTACGACACATTGGTTCACATTTTTTGTTAAACACTTATAACTTAGTTTGGCAAATAAACCACTCGTAACCTGAGGTCTATATCTCTTTCCTGGAAAGATACTTTCTCTCTCTTTTCTCCGAGAGTCATTTGATAACTTGTAATCTTGTTTCAACTTGTTACCAAACAATATGTGATCAGTGCATCATTATTCAATTAATTCAAATAATAAATCAAATCTCATAATATGAATATTAAATCAATAATAACATAATGATTCCTATAATTTAAATAAATGGCATTCAATATAATCCGTATTTTTCCTTGTCATTAATCTAAACATCATAATAAATTTACTTATGTCCAAGTAAAAAGTAAAAGTATAGCAAGAGAAAAATTGGGGATGTAACATTTGGATTAGGGAATTTAATTATCAATTTATCTTTTCTTATGCTCAGTTGACCATTAAAGCCCTAATTATACAAATACGGCAATAAACTGATGAATAATGGAAAAAGCTCTTATAGACGGAAGTAAAATATCAAATCACAGAGTACCTATTTTTGAGGTTTCAAGGTAGAAAAATCAAGGACACTGGTGTGGGTGCCTTAGTCCAAGGTACCAGCTTCTTCGTGGGATCGAGACCTCCTTCTGACACTGATCAGCCCTATAACTTCTATTTTGGGAAATTCAGTTGTGAAGGACACTAGAGTGAGCACCCAAGTCTTGGAAATGCTTTGGTGTCCTACTTCTCTTCAAATCTTGAATCCTTGATGTCTACCAATCCTTCTTGCAACTTCACTTTTTCCAAATGTGACACTTGTAATCTACAATCACAAGACTTTGGGAGGGGGTTGTGGTGTTTAGAGGCTTGCCTTAGTCAAGCCCTAGAGGACACTTAAGTCTCTGAACACTGCTGTCAGATGAAGAGTGTGTGCCCTTGTGAGGCAGAGGCAAAAACCAAATGAATTGATAATGAAAACACCATATAATGTCACTTTGTAGTGAAGCTCTCATGGTTGGAAGATGCTCTTCATTCCATGAGGAAATTGATGCTCAAATTTGTAAATACCAACACACAAACTACAGAAGTCTGCTCTTGCAACACAATGAAAGCCTTGAATCTCCTTGAGAACACTTGAACATCATAATTGCCATCTAATTGAAATCTCGTTTACAAATGAATGCATAAACATGCTTTTATATCCAACTAAAAGCACTCCTGCCAAGATTTTCATAATTCAAACATACCGTGTTAGCAAAGAACCCAAATAATGGTCATAAACTGACACCTAGAAATTGGGGCTGCCCCAACATAGGGCAGGACTAGGGCATAGGTACCCAAGTCCTCCCCCCTATTTTGGGTAGGGTATAGCTCAAGGAGTCCTCCTAGGTCCCATTTGTCATGTTACCTAGGGCCCATTCCATCGGGATGCCAAATTATGAACTAAGATGTCCTAAATGCATGCAAAAGACCTGGGAGCTAAACCTTATGAGGGAAAAGCCCCCAAGGGGACATTTTTTAATGTTACACTACCAAACAAGGCTCTGATACCAAATTGTTGGGAAAGCTAATCCCAACTGAAGTGGGGAAAGATGAAAACACAGAGACTAAGGAGACAAGAGAACAAGACAAAATAATTTTTTATTTCATTCATACACAAAAATTACATTAAAAAAAGTTTACTTACAAAAACTAGAGCTATGGCTCTGTATTTCCTTTATACAACAAACTGCCCAGATTCTGGAGCAATGGAGCTTTCTGAGTGCTACTCTGTGTTGCTGCTACAAATTTCTGGAGCACTGTTCTCTATGCAATATCCTCTACTATTGTAGGTTCTTCTTCTTTCTTTGTCTACTGAATTCTTCTTCTATTCTTCTCTACTGAACATTCCTTAGTTCATTCTTTATTTTTGTCTTTCTTGCCTTTACCATAAAATTGTCTCTCAATTTCAAAATTACTAACCAAAATAAATGTGTTGAAAGAATGCATTAACTAGGACAACAAAATTCAGACATGGTAAATTGGAGGAAATGATCCTAATAGATGTCTTCTATCAGTTTCATTAAATGCGGTGATTGACTGCTCAAGATTATTATTTCCAACAACTTGTCCCCCAAGAGCGCCTTGGCTGCAATTATAGAGGTTTTTGGATGCATCATCTAGACATGTTTGCATGCTTTCATATCAATATCTCTCCCATACTCTGCAAGGGAGTAAAGTGTTTGAGATAGACTCGACACATTATCTACACTTTTGCTGAAACCTTTGTTAGTGATTGCTCTATCAACAAGTTTAGGGAGAATAGTAAAAAGGGTTAAATCAAACTTCCTTTGTTCGGGACTGTTTATGTTCTGACACTCAAGTGTAGTGTTTTTCTGACACTCAAGAGTAGTTTTTTATATGGCCATTGTATAAAAATTGTAATTCTCATACCTCACAAAACACCCACTTAACCTATTCACTACAGATGATCTCGAACAAGTTTGGAATAGGTTTTGTCTAGCAAGCAAAACACACTTGCTACATTCAACAATGCTCATGTCTCCCCAGCACTGAGCCAAGCCATAAATTGTATCTCTATGTGAAAAAGTAGTATACCCTATTTTAGAGATGCCTCTAACCAATGAATCCAGAACTAGTTTCACATCACTTTGAGAGACATGTTGATCTTTATTGCACACATATTAAATAACTCTAGATTCTATTTAAATCACCAGTGAGGAAGAAAGAGCTACAAGATGAAAGAAACTGTAAGTTTCAAAACACATGAAGCAATTCAAGGTAGACACTCAAGCTCTAGATACTTGGTTAGGTAGCTTATAAAAGATGGTATCATTAAGATTTGTGAGGCACTATCTATAGTCTTGGAATTTCAGGTCATGCCAGCATTGTGCTAGATAATATTCATTAAAGCAGGAGATTCCACAACCTCTAAATTAGCACTAAAATTGGTTCCTGAACTCATGGCTTTATTAATGAGGTCAGATAATGACTTTGCAAGCATTGCCCTAGGCATCTTTGGATCTATAGTTGTACTACTCTGCATCTTCCAATACTTTTGAGTGCCTCTGTTTGTTAACATTGAATAGAAATTGTAATTAGTGTATCAGAGAAAGCAACCATCCAATAAAATAGATACAAAAACATAGGAGAAAAACTTATTGAGGAGGACCTGCTTGGAAAATGAAACACATTCTCTATAGTTAGAAGGGTTCATGTCTCCCCGACACTAAATGAGACCGTAAATTTTGTTCCCCTCCAGTTCATCTCCATATGAGGAAACATTGAAGCCTATCTCAGGAGCATTTGCAACTAATGAATCAAGAACTCTTTGCCAGTTTTTTCAAACGTGATGCCAATCCCAAATGGTCCCTTGAGTTTCTCACACATTTCTTGTCTCCCAACAATAATTGTCTACAAGTCTACTGCTACTAATGGCACCAATAAAACCAAGGAAAGAAAAACAAATTGCAAAACATCAAATCTATACATATTCATCATCCCTCATTATTTACAATATACAAACAATTGAAATATAGAGACAAAATTTTAAGAATGGGCAATTTACATTCACATATACATTTTGTAGATTGTTGTAATTTTGTGACAGAAAAATGAGTAAAAACTAAAGAGCGTTGAATTTTCATTCATCTTTTTGTGTGAGATACGAGGCCAAGACCAACCAATAAATTGACTGACTTGATTACTTTTTAATTATCGTGAGGTGGCCAATGAAAAATTCATTGACTTAATCTTCTTAACCCAAAGAGTCTTCGAGTAAGGCACACTACTATTCAAGAAAATGGTTTGAAAGTTTCTTTCCAAAGGAAATTGGAAAAAAAATTGCATTTCGTCAATCAGAATTAGATTTCTCATTTTATTTAAAGAGGGGTAGTTTAAGTAGATCTTTCCTCTTTAATAATAGAGTTATGGGTGTCAAATTATATTGGAGATGGTGTGTGGAGGAATAGGTTTTATGAGGGAGCAATTTTGTAAGATTTTGCTGAAAAGCCACCCAAGAATGCAAATGAATGTAAGAAGGTAAAGTTAGAAATAGGAATTTGAAAGAATAAATTGTATTCTACTTAAAAGAATACAAAGCATACAATGAAATCAGATGCTCATATGAGAGTGATGGGTGAATATATATAGGTTTTACCACCCAAGAGACTAAAAACACAACCAATAGGGGATAAAGTAAAAAAGTCCCTAAGTAAACTTAACCTAGTGTGAAAATGACCTAAACAAAGAACTTGCTAGGAAATGAACTAGTTAGATAAAGAAGCTTGTTCACACTAACAAGCCCCCTTAAGTGCTACTTAGGGGAAAATGTATGAAGAGTTTTAAAGATGGGTCCTGGCTACAAGGCCTCATGAGGTACCGATGTACAAAAGATCCCCTCAAACAAAAAAGGAGAAATCCCAGTAAGAAAAAACTCCCCCATAAGAGGATGAAGCCAGAAGGGCTAAGTGGCCCCCTCAGAAAAATGTCTTGCACCTAAAAGAGAGACCGAATATGGACATACTTGCTCTCAGTTTGGTGTTTGGTGAAGATATCTGCAACCTGATTTGCTATAGGACTATAGCGCAAATCAATGACTTACTCCTGAATCAGCTCCCTCATAAAATGCATGTGGATCTTGATGTGCTTGGTCCATTGATGATGGATTGGGTTCTTCAAGATCTGGATGGCACTTTGGTTGTCATAGTAGATGACTGATGGCTTCTAAAAAGTGACGTCAAGTTCAGTGAGGATATTTTGAAGCTAAATAGCCTCGGTGGTAGCATTGACAATCCCTTGATACTCAACCCCAGTTGAAGAAAGAGTAATGGCATATTGCTTCTTGCTCTGCCAACAAATAGGATTAGAACCAAGGTGAAAGTTGTAGCTAGATGTGGACTTATGATCATGAGGATCACCAGCCTAATCAAAATCCATGTATGCAATCAAGCCTGAACTTATGCTCACTGCATAGTGAATCCCATACTTGTGAGTGTCATGTATGTATTGCAGAATGCATTTGGAAGCCTTTCAATGAAGCTCATGTGGCTCCACCATGAAGCATGAAACAACACCAACTGCAAAAGTAGTGTCGGGCTGAGTATGAGTCAAGTAGACGAGGATACCAACAAGCTGACAATACAAAGTGGTATCAACCTTGACTCGAGATAGAAATAGAGTCAGTGTAGGATTACAATCAACCATGATAAAATGAGCCAAAAGATCAAGAGCATACTTGGGCTACACAAGAGAGATCCCATAAGAAGTCTAAGTGATCTTGATCCTTAGAAAATAGTGCAAGAGACCCAAGTTGTTCATGGAAAACCTATCATGCAAAGTAGTCTTAACACTCACAATGATTGATGAGGTGCTCCCAATGACAATCAAGTCATCAATATAAAGAGCCAAGAAAAGAAGACCATCCTCCTGTCTCAAGATGTAGACATCCAGATCTAAGTGGCATCTAAACAACTCAACTGAGAGAATAAAGGAGTGTACCTTGTCATATCAAGCTTGTGGGGCCTATTTGAGGTCATATAAAGACTTCCTCAATCTACAAACTAGTGAAAAATCCTAAATAAATCCATGTGGATGCTCCATGTATATCTCCTCATGTAGATCCCTATGAAGAAATGCACTCTTCACATCCATTTGATGTACAGCCCAACCTAAATAGTTGTAACTATAGCAAGTACCAAGCAAATGGAGTTCATTTTGGTAACAAGGTTAAAGGTCTCAATGTAGTCAGTACCAGGAACCTGTGAGAAACCTTTGGCGACAAGTTGTGCTTTGAAATTGTTGATTGATCCATTTACTAGAAATTTGGTTCGCTAGATCCACTTAAATTGACCTAGCTTTCTTCCCTTAGGAAGTGGAACAAGATCCCATGTTTTTTTTTTTTGAATCAAAGAGTTGTACTTTTGCTCCATTACTAAATTCCACTCAACAATACCTAATGCTTCATGAAATGTCTCTGAGTCAAAATCTATGGCAATGTGAAAATGTGGAGTATCCTATTGTTGTGAGTAAACCCTCTAAACATCTAAAGGATTCCCAATAAGAGTGTTTGTAGACTCAAGTGTTAAACGAGCCCGATGAGGCATGTGAGGGGATGAAGAAGGAGAATCCTCAACTTCAGAATTTGAACTCTACGAAGAGGAGGATGAAGCCTCATGAACAACTCTGAGAGTAGAAGAAGCTAGAGGACAATCCTCTGAGTCATTATCATCTATATCCACTGTGGAGGAAGGTGTTAGAAATGAAACAACACTACTTCAATGGAAATCTGATTCAAATAAATTTCTGCAATCTTTTAAGTGTGTATTATTAATGGAGATTGTAACAAGAAATGAAACTATGCTTCACAGAAATGCAAAATCATAAAACTAAACACATTAAACAATGTTTAACATGGAGAAAACCATTTTGGGTAAAAATCTTCACTCAGGACAGAGGCCCAATGTTTGTATTAATCTAAAAATAATTTACAATACAACAATACCACCAATCTCTCCTTTAGTCTTCAATCCGATAGTGTTTCGGCAGTACCTAAGAACCTGTAAAACCTATAATACATCGCATCTACTATGCCATGGCTTTATAGAGTTTACACAACCTCCACCTTGGAACATGCAACATTCAATGACTTCTTACAAGCTCATAACACTTGTCAAGAGTCAACAAACAACCTTGGGCATTCATGGACAAGAATAGGCTCTTATGAGGTCATAAAAGCTACCATACATACATCCTACACTTGGCAAAAGATGCCCATGCAAGCTTGAACACCTAGGAGCCAAAATATCCACTTATAACATCTTATGACACATCATATGTTGTTATAAATGTTATAGAATCTTATGACAACTTACAGTTGTCATAGAATCTCTTACACCTTCTTACATCATCTATGACGCATGTCATAACACTAAAAATAGGTGATTCCTCCACGTGTACCCCACTTTGATCAATTACCATTTACCATAGTAAATTACAGCCTGTAACTACTAGCGGTAACTATGGAACTTACTGGTGCAGTAACTCCATAATTATCATGGACAATAAATAATTTTTACCATTGCCAATGAAACTTGTACATCTCCTTATGGGTAATTACAAATTACAAACAATACATGGAATAATACAATATGGGGATTTACAATGTTAATGGCACCTTCTCCCAATAGAAGGAATATGTGAGGATGATCTAGGAGAGCTTTCCTCAAATTGCACACTTCGATAGGCGACAGTATGATGAAGATCAATCCCTTTCAGAGTGCAAAATCCTTCAAAGCAATGGTTCACATATTCTTTGCCATTGTTAGTGTGGAGAATCTTGACAACCTTTTTAGATTGTTTCTCGGTACGAGCCTTGAACTCCTAAAATCTTTCAGAGACTTCTCCTTTCTACCAAAGAAATTAGACCCAGGTGTATCTAGAATAATCATCAATAAAAGTGAGCAAGTAGAAAGCCTTTCTAAAAGATAAGAATAGAAATGGACCTGCCACATCACTATGAACCAACTCAAGGACTTCGGAAGCCCTCCAAGCCTTCCCTTTGTCGAACTTGTCCTTGGGATATTTTCGCATGGTACAACCCGAACAAACTCCATCTAAGAAACTAATCCTAGGAAGGCCTGTGACCGTATCCTACGTTCTGAGTTGTTGAAGATAGTGGAAGTTGAGATGGCCAAACTCTGCATGCCAAAGTTTGCTCACAGAATCTAAATGGGTGGGCAAAGTGGTAGAATGTGAATCAGGTATAAAATGAGAGAAAGAATATAGTTAAGACTCATGATTATGCTTACCAACTATAAGAAGTGCATTATCTTCAAGATCTCTGATGGTGATGGAATCTGGAGTGAACTTAGCTTTTCTTCCATTCTTGGCGATCTAGTAGATGGAGAGAAGGTTGGATGATAGATTAGGCACATAGAGGACATCCTCAAATGTACTAGTTCTAGCATCAATAGAACATTTCTTGATGATATCTACAAGAGAGTCATCCCAAATTAGAATGTGGGGCACAAAACAAGGCTCCAACAAAGAAAATTATTCTCTAACGAAACCCATGTGATCTGATGCACTTGAGTCAAGAATCCACTATTATGAAGAATTTGCAGTAGCAACAAGTGCAATTGCTTTCCCTTTGCCTGATTTGGAAGGAGTAGATGATTGTTGAGCAATAAAATAAGGTAGATTAATATTGTTCTTTTTAAGAAGATTCTTTAGCTCATCAATCTGCTTCTTCTGACAAGAATGATCCTCATGACCAACCTTCTTGCAATAGCTACAAGTTGGTCTTTACTTCTTCTAAGAGTTCCCCTTTGAAGAAGAGGAATTAGACGATGACTGTCGGTCCCTAATCTTTCTATGACTTCTTAGACTTCTTTTGATTCTTATCAGATTTCCCTAGATCTTTATGTCCCTTTGGCTGACCAACCAACAAAGCCTAATACTAAGATGTCTTAAGGTGACCCATGGAAAGAAGCTTCCCCTATTCATGCATCAACATTTCAGAAAAGGAAGAAAAAGAACGCTTTGTATATACAAATCCCATAGACAACCTATGAGTGTGAAAGCTAGAAATAAATGTAGTGTATTCTTGTCTAAGTTTAGTGAGAGTAGATAAGATAAGTCGTATGTCCTTTTTCTCAATGCCACATGATTTTCATTGTGATCTTAGGTCATTAATTGTTGTTACGTAGTCCTGGATGTTGTCAAAAGACTTAGAATCAATACTCATTAATTTATTGTCAAGTTGATATCTTGTAACTACATTAGTTGTACCATGGATAGAGTCTTTAATTTTTTCCATGCATAATGTGAATTTGTACATCCATCAATTTAAAACATTATATCAAGGGAAACTAGACTCCTAAGACATCTAAATATCTTTTGTATGTTCAAGCATCCATTGTACATTTTCCTTATCATCTGTGGGTTTAGTTACCTTTTGTTTGACATAAGGTGTATATCCAAGTTGCATTAAGGCATTTCATGCATTGTGATGTCATATGTTGTAGTTATATGGTGTTGGTAATGGAAATTTAATGGGACCCATTTGATAAGGAAAAGAGAGCATGAGTAGAAAGAGATGCACAAGCACAATCACACCAAGAGAACCCCCCCGAATCACTCAATCAAAGAGCCGCCAAAGAAAAATGATTTGGCAATTTATATTGAGTGTGATTACAGTTGTCACTAGTAAGAAACACTGAGTGGACTTGACTTCAATTCATTTACAAATACTTAAAGAATGAGTATAACTAAAAGTATAAGTCTAGCATATTACCAAGTGAAATTATCAGCACCACTATGAAGTACATGAAAAACATGCAGTTTCAAAAGAAGAATCACCTCTATTTGAGTTCATATGAAAAAGATATGAGCCTTTGAAGTTCTCAAAATGAGAATTGTATAGTGTCATCTATGAGAATCTATAAATTTTGTTAAAATCATGAACCGAAATAAAAGATATATGCACTAGTGCTTAGAGCATGAAAAATTAGTCCAAATCAAACAATATTGCTAAAAAAAAGGAGGTCATGAGCCTGAGATGTGAGTCTTCAAAGTTGTCTTCAAAATCAATCTTGCCAATGAAGAGGGGTCAAGGTTCAAAAATTTTCATGTTGCCAAATTTGGAGGAACTGCTGCCAACTTTGGTAGTATCACCAAATATAGAACCTACAAGATAGTTTTAGTGGTAGCTAAATGTAGAACTCTAGCTAAATCTGGAGATAGAGTTAGATTTTACCAAAGATGGCATAACTGCCAAAGGTGGCATAATATCTTAATATAGGAGGTAGCATGAACTTCGAGGTCAAATGGCCAAGTGCAGATTTGAGGGGCTAAAAAAGGTTGATTTACAAATTAAATGGAGCAAAGGCCAAGAACAATGGCAGATGGGGAGCTAAGGACACACCCCCAAACCCCACGTGAAGGGATCTATGGACCCTTGAATGGGTCATAGCCTCTTAAAGGGGCTTACTACCTATTTAAGGGGTGCAAGGCCATAAGGTACCTACATACCCTCTTTGTTTTCCTTTTTATAACTTTTATAACAAAAAAATATGAAATATATAGGTATGTGTTTTTGATTTTTCACAAATAAATTTTGTAGAAAATAATGAATATATATATATATATATATAAATTTTTGCCTTCACCTCAAAATACGTGTTGGGGGGTCGTATGGCTCCTTGGGAAAAAAAAATACCTTTCTGGATAACTTTTCCCAAAATTGACGATTGGACAATTGATCTTAGGGTTTTCAAACCTTCTAAGTGTGATGGCAAGGTCAGATTTGACCCAAAATGCTCCAAAATGGTAGCTCCCTACTAGATCTGGCAACAAACCTCTCTTCAAACTCTTGTAGATCTAACTTCTGGTGTCCAACTGGGATGAAATGGAAGGCAAATCTGACTATCTCACCTTCTTTGGACTCAATGGTGAGTTTAGAATGTCTCCCAAAATCTCTAGAAAAACCTGTAATTGACAAGTTAAAACAAGAACCCCCTAGAAACTGATATTTTCTTCACACTCTTCTAATTCTCCAAATCATCAGAGGATGCAAGAGAAAAGCATACTCATGTGCTTTGAAAAAAATCTATACTCCCAAATTTATAAAAGAATTCTAACCTACAACTCACAACCACTTTGATACCATGTAAAATTTGGCTAAAAAGCCACCCAAGAATTTAAATGAATGAAGGAAACCAAAGCTAGAAATTAGAAATGAGCAAGAATAAACTATATTCTACTCAAGAGAATGCAAAGAATACAATGAAATGAGAGGCTCATATGAGAGCAATGGGTGAGTATATATAGGTTTTACCACCCAAGAGATTAAAAACACAACCAATATGGGATAAACTGAAAAAGTCCCTAAGTAAACTTAACCTAGTGTGAAAAGGACCTAAACAAAGAACTAGCTAGGAAATGAACTAGTTAGATAAATAACCCCATTCACACTAACAATTCTTAAGCTAAAGTACCTACATTTGGAGAATCATTTTTTCACATCCCTCCAAGACACCCCTTCTACCTTGTCATGGATTAGTGCATTTATCGATCCATTGATGGTGAAGAGTGGATGATATAGGTTTAATAGTTTGAAAGAAGAAAATCTTCTTTGAAGACTCAAATGACATTGTCTTTTCCTATCATCATCAAGACCCCATCTTGAAGGGAATCTTACTTGAATGAATTAATATATAATAATAATTTAAATTTTTACTAATAAAATAAAGAGGAGAGAGCTCTACTAGAGGATTTTAGTCTTGGCTTTTCTCCAGTATCTTGATTGGGCCCCCTAATGTCGTATTGCTTCATTCTAAAGTTAGAGATGGTCATGTTTTTCTACATTTATTATGGCACATCTTACATGGCCACTCCTGCAGACATTTTTTCTTCTTAGAATGGCTTCAACCATTTGTAAATCTACAATTATTTCTGGAGTTGAAGGTTCATTATTGCATATCAATGGTGTCCCTACTCAAGCAACCGAAAAGGTTTGTTCCCAAGGTGTTCCATGAGGTTTACCTCTCAAAATACTCCCAAATGTTATTCTTCCTATTCCAAAATATGATAGTGCATGCCATTAGTTAGAGAACTTTACTTCAATGGGATATTTTTTGAGAAGGGTCCCCCTTGAAAGCATGCTCAAAGACTAGGTTAACAAGGCTTGGGTCCCACATGGGATTCACATTGAAGCCATGTAGAACCTTACCAAAGGTTTCTTTCTTTTCCACTTTGTTGAAGCCAACAATGGTAAGGCTATCCTCAATCATGGCCCTTGGCTACTCTACTCTTCCTTGTTTTCAAATGTTAGACTTGAAACTTTGTCATATCTAATGAGAAAGCTCTGCAAGTCCCTATCTAAGTTGATTTTTGTGGGTTATCCTTTCCATGCTAATTTTTTTTGAGCCAAATAGTTGTTATACGGAGCTTAATCAAACTTAGAGGTTAAATTTTCCCCACTTTTATCAGCGTGGTTTCCCCCCAAATTATTTAACGAGGGTTGGGAGTAATGCCCCTGGTGCGCTCCTTGTTGTGATACAGGGTGGGGTCTTGGGGGTAGTACCACTAAAACTTCAAGCGACTTTTATTATTTTATAAATGCATCAAAAGTTATTTTTATATTGGCTGACATAAAAAAACCCTATTTTATACCAACATAAGTCTTGATAAAAATGGCTAAGGGTTAGGGTTTCCATTGATATTGTATTGTAGCATTTGCAGTGGTATTGAGTTGCAAGGATTACTGGTTGTAATCGGTTTGATTTGCTGGATAATAATATTGGACTCTTTGTTGGTGGATGTAGCCTGAGTTTGGGTGAACCACATTAAAAATTGTCTCTCGTTGTTATTATTTCTATGTATTTTTCATTCCTTTGTTTAATCTTTATTTGCATTTAATTGATATCTTCTATATGATATTCCTAACAAGTGGTATTAAAGTGGGTTGTATTCAATTATTGTCTGTAGGAAGGTCTCACGGTTGAGTGGGAGTCTCATGGTTAAATGGGAGCAATGGCGGACGAGGGTAAATTGAAGGTAGATAAATTTAATGGGCAGAACTATTAGTTATGGAAGATGCAGATGGAGGATTATCTCTATCAAAAGGATTTATGGAGGTCGTTGGAAGGAATAGCCAAGAAATTGGTAACAATGACTAATGAGGATTGGGAACCTCTAGATAGAAAGGCACTAGGAACCATTCGGTTGTGCCTAGCACCATCTGTGGCATTCAATATAATAGAAGCAAAGATAGCAAATGAATTGATGAAAGTTTTGGCTAAATTGTATGAATAACCATCAACCTCAAATAAGGTATTTCTCATGAAGGGTTTGTTTAATTTGAAAATGATTGAAGGTGGATCTGTGACAGATCATTTAAATGAGTTTAATATGATTACTAGTTAGTTAACTTATGTAAAAGTGAAATTTGATGAAGAGGTGAGGGCTCTCTTGGTTGTCTATTCTTTGCCAGAAAGATGGAATAGCTTGGTAAAGGTTGTAAGTAACTCTATGTCTGGTTCAAATACTTTGAAATTTGATGATGTTTTTGGTGTTGTCCTTAGTGAGGAAATGCGATGGAAAAGCTCGGGGGGTCCGCATCAGGTAGTGTTTTGAATGCAGAAAGTAGGGGCATATCAAATGAGAGAGGAAAAGGTTCTGGAGGTCATGAGAAGTCATGAGGAAAATCAAAGGACAAGAGGTCCCAATCCAGAGGACAGAAGGATTGCTGGTACCATGGGAAACTAGGTCATTTGAAGAAAGATTGTTGGTCTCAGAAGAATATAGAAGGAGATAAACAAGAAGGAAATAGGGAGGCAAATGTGGTAAATAATAAATCTGAAGATGATGCTTTGATTCTTTCCCTAAATAATGCTGACGATTCATGGGTTTTAGATTCAAGGGCCTCATTTCATGCTATGCCTTATAGAAGTTATTTTCTTGATTATGTCCTTTTGGGCTAGTTTATGTGAGAGATAACGAACCCTGTCATATTGTTGGAAAGGGAAGAATTAAGATTAAGTTGCAGAATGGGAATCATTGGCTACTACAAGGTGTAAGGCATGCTCCAAGGCTAAGTAGGAATTTAATTTTAGTAGGGCGGCTAGTTGATGAAGGTTGCACAGTTACTTTTAATGATAAAAATTAGAAGGTTTCAAAAGGTGACTTAATAGTAGCAAAAGGTGTGAAAGTAGGCACCTTATATCTTTGTACAGGTCATACTGTTCCTTCTACTTTAGTTGTTGCAAAGAAAAAAAATAAACAAGTTTAGGAACATTTGCTGTCGGTTTGCAAGAAGAGACTGAAATAGTTGTTGCAGGTTCTGAGACAACACTATGGTATAACAGACTTGGGCATATGAATGAAAAGGGCATGCAGGTACTTCATTCTAAGAAATTTTTACCAGGTTTGAAATGTATTAATATGAATTTTTGTGAAAGTTGTGTGTATGGCAAACAAAAGAGAGTTGGTTTTCTCAAGGATGAGAAGCAAAAGAAAGATGAAAAGTTGGAGCTTGTGCATACAAATGTATGGGAACCAGCTCAGGTATATTTTTTCAGTGGCTCTCGGTATTATGTTACATTCATAGATGATGCAACTAAGAAGGTTTAGATTTATTTCCTTAGGCAAAAATCTGATGTATTTGAAACATTTAAGAAATGGAGAAGCTTGGTTGAGAATGAGACAGGTAAAAGATTAAAATGTCTTAGATCTGATAATGATGGTGAATATTGCAGCAAAGAATTTGAGGATTATTGTCCTTTAATGAAATTCGTAGGCAAAAAATGGTTCTAGGGACTCCATAGGAGAATGGACTAGCTGAGCCTGTGAATATGACAATAATGGAGCATGCAAGGAGCATGAGATTGCATGTTGGTCTGCCTTTAAACATGTGAGGCAGAGGTTGTCAATACCACTGTATATTTAACTAATAGAGGTCCTTCAGTTCCTTTGGGTTATGGTATTCTAGATGAAGTATGGACAGGTAAGAAGGTGAGTTATTGTTTTCTCAAAACCTTCAAATGTGAATCATTTGCACATGTAGATTCTAAAAATAGAACCAAGTTGGATGCAAAACCAAAAAGGCGTATCTTCATTGGATATGGCATTGATGAATTCGATTATAGGCTTTGGGATGTTGAAAATCTAAAAATTCTGAGAAGCAGGGATGTTGTATTCAATGAGAAGGTGTTGTACAAAGACCAGTTGCAGCAGCATGAGAAGAAAGAAAAGGATTATGTGGTGTTGGATGATACTCCAAATAGTGATATTCCAGTGGTTCCTCATGCTCCGCAACAACAACAAGAAATACCACAAACTCCAGTGAATGTTAGACAACCAACAAGGGCAAGTAGACCTCCTGAAAGGTTTTCTCCCTTTTTATATTCTATTTTGTTAATAGATGTTGGTAAACTAGAAGGGTATGATGAAGCTATGCAGGTGGATACAAAGGTTCAATGGGAGCTTGCAATGAAAGAAGAAATGGACTCCTTCCTAAAAAATCAGACTTGAGAATTATGTAAGTTGCCTGTAGTTAAAAAGTCTTTACCGAGAAAATGGGTTTATAGGCTGAAAGAGAAAGATGGAGGTAAGAAAAGATTTAAATGCAGGTTAGTTGTAAAAGTATTTTCATAGAAAAAAGGTATTGATTTTGATGAGATTTTTTCTCCAGTTGTCAAGATGACTTCTATTTGTACTGTTTTAAGTATTATGGTTGTTGAAGATTTGCATTTAGAACAATTAGATGTGAAAACTACCTTTCTCCATGGTGATTTGGAGGAGGAGATATATATGGAACAACCACAAGGATTTGAGGTCAAAGGTAAGGAGAAATTGGTGTGCATATTGAAGAAAAGTTTATATGGCATGAAACAAACACCTCGCCAATGGTATTTGAGATTTGATAGTTTTATGGCTGAGCAAGGCTACAACCAGTGTAATTCTAACCATTGTGTTTATTTTAAGAGGTTGGATAATGATATCTACATTATTTTATGTTTATATATTGATGACATGCTTGTAGCAGGGTCTAACATGGATCACATAAGAAAGTTAAAACATCAGTTAGCACAATCATTTGCTATGAAGAATTTGAGGGCAGAAAAATAAATCATTGGTATGAAAATTTGTAGAGATAGGAAGAATAGAAAATTGACTCTATCTTAGGCTAATTATATTGAAAAGGTGTTGCAGGATTCCATATGGAGAATGCAAAATTTGTCAACACACCTTTGCCTAGTCATTTGAAATTGACTAAGGTGATATGTCCAAAGACACAAGAGGAGGAAGAAAAAATGTCCAAGGTACCATATGCTTCAGCTGTAGAAAATAAAATGTACACCATGGTATGCACAAGATCAGATATTGCACAGGTTATAGGAGTTGTAAGAAGGTATATGAGTAATCCCAGATTGGAGCATTGGAATGTAGTAAAATGGATTCTCATATATTTGAGAGGTACATCCAATAAATGTTTATGTTTTAGGGGCTCTAATACTGATTTAGCAGACTATGTGGATTCAGATTTCGTAGGGGATATTGATACCAGGTGGAGTACTATAGGTTATGTCTTTATTGTAGGTGGGACAATTGTGAGTTGGATCTCCAGGTTGCAAAAGGTGGTTGTTTTATCCACCACGGAGGTAGAGTATGTACCTGCAACAGAGACAAGCAAGGAGATAATTTGGTTGCAATCTTTCATGGAACAATTAGGGAAATAATAGGCTAACAACTATTTGTTTACAGATAGTCAGAGTGCCATACATCTTGCAAAGAATTCTGCCTTGCATTCAAAGACCAAACACATATAGCTAAGCTATCACTTCATCTGGTCAGTGTTGGATGATGTACAGTTATGGTTGGAAAAGATACATACAGATGAAAATATAGTAGATATTGTTGTGATGCTCACAACACGCCCCATTTTACTCCTTAGCAAAATGAGGACCCCCCTGCTGAAGCTGGTTTGCTTTGCTTGTTGGTGTGATTTGCTTGGTGGTGAAAGGGAAAAGGAGCTGAAAATACAAACCTTGTTAAAAATAATGAAAATTTGCATTTGAGTACCAGGTCAAAATACAGGTGAATTCCTTGTTGAAAATAAACAAGGGTTGTTTTCTGAATTATTCTAAAATTTGTTGTATTTTGCAAGTTATTGTTATTTTTGGTAAATGTACAATTAGAGGGTTTGTGCCTTGTATATACAAAGTTCTTTGTATATGCAAAGTCGTCTCATATACAAATGCATTTGTATATTGTGCTTTTGTGTTGGTCACAAAAGGGGAAGTCGTCAGGTTTTCTTATTTTGTTGCTTTTTTCCTTGTATGCATTTAAGAAATGTTTTATACATACATACAAGGTGGACCCGAAAGGAGTTAGGTTGGAATGTATACATGTTGAAATCAGCTATGTATATTTCGGTTTGTATATTTGGCAAATGGGAAGATATACAAATAAATATACAAGGGATTATACATAGCACGGAATTGAGGAGGTATTAAGGTTGGTATAATCGATGTATGTTTGGCACTTGTATATTTGGCGGATGCGAAATATACGATCAAGAGATATAAAGAATCATATACATCGCAGAATTTGAATGTTATTAAATAATACATAATGATTATATACGTTGGGTTTTGTATGCAAGGTATCAGGAGGCATGCATTCCACTTTATACAACGCAAGTTTGAAGGTAAAGCAAATTTTGGTAAATACAATGTATCGGGACTTAATGAATATCAGGTATACATTGTGTTTTATACAAGGTGAAATTAAGAAAAGCTCAAAGTTCAAGTGAATAAATAGTTAAGTCCATTGCTTGTATATCGGGGTTTGTATATTTGGATGAAATGAAATAGACAACAAAATATACAAACACTTTATACAAGCCGTGGATCGAGGCAATTATGGAGTAAAGAAAAATTGTTGTATGTTTTTTGCCTTTTGTATGTTTAGGGATATGCAAGGTAAAATATACATTCTTTTGTATACATTGTAGAACCAAAGAGTTATCAATTGGATTTAAGTCGTATACTTCCGTGCTTGTATATGTTCCAAAAGATACATTGATCTATACATACAAGCCGGAACTCAAGGAAATTGAAATAAGATGAATACAATGCATTGCCTCCAAATTGTATATGAAGAGATGCATTGAGTTATATACATCACGGACTTGAGAGGTAAATTGAGTAAGAGTTATGAGAGGGTTGGGGTCCGAAAGTGATGTGAAAGTTATACGCATCGCGGGGATGCATAAGTTTGAAAGGTAAAGTGGACCCCACCAATTGTATATTAGTTTTGTATGTTTACAATGTATATTCGATAGACAAACTAATATACATACAAGCCGGATGTCAGAAAAGAGTTAAAAATGGAGAAGTCCATGTATATTTGGTGTTTGTATGTTTATAATGTACAATCCCGATATACAAAGAATCAAAGGGCATTGCGAAAGAATAAAGGGTAAAGAATGTTTGTATAATGTGTTTGTATATGCGATTATATAATAGAGGATATAGGCAAGATATACAAACCAAAAGATACAAAGAGATATGGAAGGCGGAAAAGGCAAAAGCGTTAGTTGGTTCTTTGCACAAAATGTTTGTATGTTTTTAAAGATACAATGAAGAGATACAAAGAGAACATACAATGAAATATACATAGAAAAGAATGTATGAAGAATTTGACTAACGGTAATAAAGGGTTCAAAATACATAAACATTGAATTGAAAGCTGAAACAGTAGCACATTAATGACTATAATTAATGCAGACCTAACACCCAAGAAAAGAAGGATTTAACAAGGGTTAGGGCAATTTTAATGTTATTTTGCTTTCAAGATATATTGTTAACGTTGAAATTTACAAAAAAGGTACTGTCACAGTAAAATTGAGCAGAATTTACTAGAGCGGCAAAGCTACAGTAGCTAAAAAAAGGTGAAAACGGTAAAGTAAGTTAGCAAAGGTTAAACGGTCACATAAATAGGTATTTATCTTGGAACCCCGTTTAATTTTCGAATGGTAAAACACAACTGTTAATTCAAGTATTTTCAGTTTCAAAATACATGCATTTGTCAGAATTACTGTTTTAATTGTTAAATTAGCTAAATAGAGCTTAGTCCATTTAAAGGTAAAATGGTAGAAAAATAAAAACAAATGAGGTTAGGGTAAATTGGTAGAAATTGGGATACACAGTAAGAACCCTAAACATGAATATGAAGCGAAGATTGAGAAATGTATGTTTCCATAGGATGGCCCCAAAACAAAAGAAGGATGCAGGGAGCGAAGATAAGAAAGAGAGAAAACCACGGAAAGAATCAGAGAAAGAGGAATTGTCTCTGCATAGAGATTATCCATCCCTGATTAGTGAAGCCGGAGTAGGCACTAACACAAACATAGGGACCTACGATGCTGAAGATGTCCTGAAGAAGATCACTGTTGCAGATGCGACTCCAGATATGAAGTGTATCTGGGAGAGTGGGTTATACCGCGCTGCGGGTATCCCATTGGCGATGGAATCCAGGGATTTGTGCTTAGACTGTGTAATTATGTATAACCCGAGTACCAGGATGGTTATGCTATATGATAAAGTAATTGCTGATTTGACTCCAGAAGGAATTGCTAACACTTTTGGGTTGAAGATCACTGATAAGATGACAGACATTGATATTGATAAATACAATGAGGGCTTCTACACAAATGAGAAGGAATGTAAAGGGAAGATATTCCTTGGGTAGTATAATGCAAAGAACAAACCAAAGGCTATGGCTAGGATACCCAAGAATTTAATGAGGCTATACTTCAAGGAGGAGATTTATTTGATGGTCACCATGTTGAGTAGGCTAGTTGGATTAAGGGATGGAACTAGGTGTGAACCATGGATGTTCACAGTCATTGAATTTATAAGGTCAGGACAAAATGACCAAGGGCAAATCCACTGGGCCAAGGCCATTAGTACTGCTATTTGGAGGTAGGCCATGAGGAGGCAACAGAAAGGCCTGCACTTCTATCTATCTTCTTGTGTTATATGCATGTGCTGCAGAGGTTAGGCCTTATATTCATGGAATAGAGAGGGTAGGTACCTTGGGAAATGGCCCAGATCAAAAGTTAGTATATGAGCATTAACCTATCTTGTAGGAGGGAAACACATTGAAGAACTTTTCTCTCGTTAGTGATGTTTTCTATACCTACATGATAAGGATATTAAGAGAGCAACCAGGCAAAAGACTGTCTAAGGATGTAGAAAGTGCAATTGGATTGCACAGTTCTTGGTTCATACAATTTGAACAGTTCTCTTACATAAGGACTGAGGGTTTTGAGGGGAAGCGATTTATGCTTCCCAGGTATCCTTCTGATAAACTAATAGTGCTAGAGTTTTCTAGGCAAAACTTGAACATTTTCAAGATATACAAGAAAAAATTCAATAACAGGGGAAATGTAAAGTTACCATGGGCTATCGAGAGGAACTCCTGTTACAGTGAAGAAGTTGCTAGTTATTTAGAGCAAGAGCTGAGGTATTATGGTTTCAAGGAATTTAATTTAACAAGGAAATTTGATCCCTTCCACAGAATCCAAAATTTTGTAAATAAAAACTATAAACATCAAGTACACATTGAGGATTTATGGGCAGACTGCAAAAATGACAAAGAGGTGAGGAAAAGAGCCCATAAAAGATTGACTATTGAGCAGATGAAGTCTGTTGGCAACATATATGTGCCCCCTGAGGTACAAGATGATGATAGGTTGTTACACTATAGTTATGCACAGGCAAGACAGGCTCCCATTACAGAGCCTGATTGTTCAATGCCATGGAATACATCTCTGGATGTATTGTCTAAACCAATAATTTTGTTTTCAAAAACATGGCTAAAGGACAGGATTGAGGAACTTAAAGCTGAGGGTATAATAGTTACATACCCAGAAAAGGGTAGGTAAATAAAGATAGAGCCCACTGAGGACTTACAGTGCTTCTATGAGAAGAAAAGAAAAATTGTTGAAGCAAGGATAGTAGAAAAGGATAAAAATGCTACACTAATGGATCCCTATGCACTGGGAATATCAGTAGCGGTTGCATCAGAAATGTTTGTGGATCCAAAGTCCATGAACCATGAGATTAGTGTAGAGGAAGCACAGGCTGCAAAAGAGGCAGCAGGACAATAGCCAATGAGGGCAATCCCAATAAGTCTGTCTAAAGGCAAGTCTTTGAAACCAAAAGATACAATTGCCCTATGCACTAGGAATATCAGTAGCGGTTGCATCAAAAATGTTTGTGGATGCAAAGTCCATGAGCCATGAGATTAGTGCAGAGGAAGCATAGACTACAAAAGAGGCAGCAGGACAACAACCAATGAGGGCAATCCCAATAAGTCTGTCTAAGGGCGAGTATTCGAAACCAAAAGATACAATTGGAGCCCAAGAAGTAGGGGAGAAAATGAGAAGTATGTCTAGTACTTCTACTCCAATGGAACCAGGACAAATATTCATAAAGGTGAAAACAAAGCTGGTTGAGGAGAGACACAAAAGGTCAAGCAGACTGTGCACACTGTGAACATTGTAAGCAGTGACAGTGAGGAAGGAGTGATGTTCAGAGGGAAAGAAATTGACATAGGGGAGACCTTCAGTGATTCCTAAAGTGAAGAGGAAGAGTCAGGTGATTTCCTAGTGAAGAGGAAGAATCAAACCTGCAAGCTGAAAGGGAAATAGAACAAAATATAGAAATTGCAGAACAATAAGTACAGGAAGAGGGAGGATCTGTTGATCCATTTGATACTCTAGTACCGCCAGAAATCATTAGAGATGTACAAGAGGAAGCACATAAGATTGAAGAAACTAAGAAAGAAAAATCATCTGAAGAGGTAAACACAGAAGGACATGCAATACAGGAGGACACCTCAGAGGTCGATGCTTTAGACATGCTAAATATGTATGGGGAGCAGGGTGAAGAAGAGGAAAATACAGAAGGCGTGCAAACCCAAGAAGAGGAAGTTAAAGAGGTTGAGGTAAAGGCCAGTTCACCAGTACATCCAGAACAACCACAGACAGGAAATACAGAGGCAGAAGATAAAATAGATGATAAACAAGAAGAAGATTTGAACAGGCCGGATAGTGAATAGATACATGCAAGAGATGATCAGAAAGAGAAGTCATCAGCAAAAAAAACACCTGAAGAGGAGAATCAAGAAAGGGGAAATATTGAGGAAGAGGAGGAAGAAAATGAGGTTGGATCAAAAGAGCAATCAAATAATCCCACAGATCAAGAGCTCCCATTTCAGCAAGAACAACTAGAAGAACAATAAGAGCAACAACATAAACAGTAGCAATAGGAGGAAATTGGAATAGATAAACCTCATGAAGAGGTGATTGATGCAGAGAAAGTTGTAGAAGGCACAAAACAGATGCCTACCTAGCTAGAAGGAGAGATAAGGAAGGAGAAGAAGGAAATACATCTAGCTCCTATCGACATCAAAAGCTTATTAGGTGAGAAAACTACTCCAAGAAGAGAAAAGAGAAAGGCTAGGATGATGTCTACAATACAGAGAGGTCCAAATGGATACAGAATCATAAACCTAGCCATACCACAGAAAGAAAAGGAGAAAGGTAAAATTAAATTGGAGGAATACAAGATACTTAATCTAGACCTCGTGCATTCCACAAGGGAACATCACATTGCTGAGTGGGAAGATATGCACTAGGTGACAGCAGAAATGCTGAGGAAAGACAAAAGTAAATAGGAGGTATTGAAAGGACACATTGTCCAACTCCAACAATTCATTTAGGGGATATTTGACCCCAGTGCAACAATGCCTAACTTACCTACTAACATAGCAATAGTATCTAAAGAGAAAGTACAAGACATGGAAAATAAAAGGGTCAAGGCCAAAATTTTTGACGAATGGTTCAATGATTGTTTACAAAAGGGTGAACAAATAATAGGACAGGTTGTGAAGAGTTGGAAGGTGACAGCAAAAGAAAAGAATAAGTGTATAACACTTACACATAACTACCAAGTAAGAAAAGAAGAATGCACATCTGAGATTGAATAGTTGACAGGAGATTGAGACAAGAGCTGAAGAATTGATAAATGAGGGAGCACTCAATATCACATTGGCAAATCAAGTGTCGCAGATGATTTTGGAGCTCAGATTTGAGAAGGATAACCTCAAAAGAAATATAATAGTCATGCAAGAGCTGGAGAAAAAGGCAAAGGGGATGATCAAGATGCATAAGAAAATCATAGAAAGACTCCTACAACATGAATGTGCAGAGATACTAGCCTATGACTTAAAGAGAGCATTGACAGAGTTCAGGGCCATATTCACACCCTATTTAGAAAATCCTAATGCAATCCTCAGCAAGCAGATGATGGATACATTGATGGAAGAGAGGGCCAAAAAGAAGTACAAGAAAAGAAGAGAAAACTTAGAGCATGAAGAAAAGGAGTTGAAAGAAAAGGTGATGATGCAAGAGTTCATTTTAGCAAAAAGTCTAGGAGGGGACCACACCTTTGTGGAGGGTGTGATTGACAATTTCAAGAAATATTTGAAGAAAGGGTAAGAAGGAAGGAGCAAAGAATTTTGAGAGGAAATCAAATGAAGAGCCTCGGCGGGAAAACGTCACAAGAAATGGGAATCTTATTTGTGAACGATTCCAAGAGCATCCTTTGAGAAAAGAAGGTGCCAAGTAGTGGATTGGCACACGGTTATGAAATGAGGGCGCACCATTGGTTAGTGATAAAAGGACCTTAACCGTAGAATCGTGGTTGTAACCGTGGAGTGGAGGTTGTAACTATAGCAAGGAAGGGAATTCAAATTCTATATAAGAAGCATTGCTACTTGTATATTATTTACACAGGGATTTTTAACATTTAGCCAGAAATTGTAAATTCTATCTGGGAATTTTGGAGTAGAATATTTTAGTTTAGGGGAGGTCTCCTGTTGTCTACATTAAGGAATGCGTGGAATGTCCATCTTTCTTAATGTATCTGTAAAGCACTGTAAGTTTTTTTGTATATTCGATTAATAAAGCTAAACGTCATTCCTATATTATAAATCTTGTATGACTGTGTTTTGAATGTAAGTGAATCTGCAAGTCTGCATCTATTTTTTGAGTGTCTTCAAGCTCTTCCTTGCATTTAAAATAATATCTCTTAAAGCTTGCAAGCTTGAATGCAATATTTGTGAAAATACTCACGATATCTGTATTTAACAATTTAGTCTGCTGGTTTAATTGAATCTACTGTATTTCTTACTGTGTGCATAACAGAACATTTAGATCATGTAGTGAATGATTGTGAATTTAAATTTCTCTAAATTTTCCCAACAACTCTAAAATACTTAACTTAAACGTTGAAATCCAAAGGAGATTATCTGACATTTGAATAGTTTAAGAGCAATAAGTTGATATTTGATAATCTTCATAAATAGTTGAAAAGCAAAGCATGTTTGAATATAAATCATATAAAGCTTTGAGGTACAGTAATGATTTTATGCAAATGAATAATTAGAAAGTTGATATTTGTATTGGTTTGCATGATAAGAGTCTAGTAAGTCACAAACCCACTTTAAATCACGTAAGGCCCCTTGCCTTTTACAGCTTCATAATAACCTACTCAATGGTCCAACAGGTCAAGACCTGACCAATAAGGAAACTTGGGATCAAGTAATCTTAGTTGATTTCTTCGTATCTTTCAAGATAGTTAGGTTCATTTATGAATTTTAACTTTTGTTATGAGTGTGTAAAAAACAATCATCAACAGTTTTTGGCACTAGAAGGAGGGCCTGATAGGAGTTAAGGTTGAGTTTGAGTAAAACTGGCTCATAACAGTAACAGGGTGACTAGGTCTAGGGTTAATCCTGATGACATATTTGTGTAGCTACCTGATAGAAGACAGAGTAGGAACCCTTTTATTTGGAGTCCTAAAACATCAAATACAGGAAGTTCATCTGGAACACCTCATGGATCACCTTTTTACACCCATAGTATTGGCAGTCCTAACAGTTCTTCATCTAGGTCCTTAAGTCTTGGTTTAGGTTCTCGCAGAGGTCCTAGGCCTCCCAGAAGCCCGAGTACACCTAGAAATTTAGGTACTCCCATAGGTCCAGGTCAAGCACAAATACTGGAAATGGTGTATTTTAATGTCAGCTCACCCATATATTTTGTGGATTATCATGAGATGCTGAAGAACCCTAAGAAAATATGCCCTAAATACCAATTACACTAGGATTCAGAGGATCATATAAGGATATTTAAGGAAGCCTGCTTTAGAGCCCAGTTAGAACATGAAGATGTCGTGTGTAGATTATTTCCTTATACTTTCAATGAACAAGCATCCAACTGGTATGTGAATTTACCTAATGGCTACATTTCTTCCTAGACACTTATGGAGGAAGGATTTTTGTCTAGATTTTGGGGACCAGTTGATCTTTCTATCTTATCTCATAAATTGGTCACAATCAAAAGAGGTGAGGGAGAACTAATTGATAACTTGATAGGTTTCAAAAAGCATCTTCTAGGTTGGTAGCACCATACACAGTAATTCCAGACACACTGTTGGCTATGTATTATGTTGCTTTAGATCCACTAACTGCCATGTTTGTCAAGAGAAAGCCTAACATAGATACGGTATCTAAAGCCTACAAAGAGGCAACCTCTGTGAACCAGGAAATGAGGCAGACAACCTATAATCCATTCCTCAATGGAGGAAATCCTGGAATGCAAAATCAAGTGCAACCTTGGTATGGAGCACCCACAAAAAATGCTCCAATGCTTAATCCAGTCCCTACATACACACCTGTGTATAACCCTACTCTAAGTCAGGCTACAGTACCTTACGTTGGTAATACTGCTAATCTCAATCAGAATAATGGCCAATCATTTTTCCAACCACCTCATGATACATTTATAGCAAAAGCACAAGAGGAAAGGGAAGATATCAAAGAAATCACTGCACATCTGAGAAGATTTACCACTGAGATGACACAGTTGAGAAATGAGAATTTCTACAATAGAAATAACCTGGGGTATAACCAGAACTATAATCAGAATCAAAACTAGAACTGCAGCCCCAATTATAACAAAAATCAGAATCAGATTCATAATTAGTGTCAGGGTTATAACCAAGGTCAAAGTTCTAATCAGGGTCAAAATCACGGTCAACATCAGAACCATAATCAAGGACAACAAATGCAA
Organism: Cunninghamia lanceolata; assembly: GCA_027924645.1. Taxonomy (NCBI): domain Eukaryota; kingdom Viridiplantae; phylum Streptophyta; class Pinopsida; order Cupressales; family Cupressaceae; genus Cunninghamia; species Cunninghamia lanceolata. The sequence continues at coordinate 458,040 of BSBN01000165.1, read as the reverse complement.
AATAGAGGACCAACTATAGATAATAGAGCCTGGAATAACAATAACAAGAATCAAAATCAGCCTAGGCCACCCAAAACTTGGAACACAGGGCCAAATAATGGCACGCTAGCTTCTCCATTTGAGAATTTAGACAAAACCCTATTATTGTGAAAGCCTATATCCTAAGACAGCCTTAGTATTAAATGCTTTTAGTTTAAATTTGAAACTAAAAATGAGGTGTTGCATGAGATAGAGGAAGTGCAAGCCTTCCAACAGTCAAGTAAGAGTCATACTTATGACCTAAGAAGTAATCCGAGGCTAGGAGGACCTTTCACCACTTCCACTCCTCGTAACAATTTTTGCACACCCCCAGACCAAAATACTAGAAATAACCCTGCTATTCTGAAAGCCAATCATAATGCAAATAATGGAATAGTAACTCAGAGGGTCCAGACAAATAAAACTGAGACAACAGAAACATTGGGACTAATGAGTTATCTATCATAAGAAATAAAGAAAATCAAGGTCAGTGTACCTTTGTGTGAATTGTTAAAAAGCCCAGAGGTTAGAAAGGCCTTTATAAAATCTTTGGATACATCTGTAACAGGAGAGACTTCTACTGAGGTACTTGTGCCTAATAGAGAGGCATAGCCAAAAGAAAAAAGTAAGAAAGTCGAGCAGCCTTCTAACACAAATGTAGTAATGTATGCTGATAAGAGGGATACTCCTCCCTTCTTGTTAACTGTTAGATTGTGTGGAAAGAACATACACAATTGTATGGTGGATTCAGGTGCATCAACTAATGTGATGCCTCTGGGTATATGTAAAACCTTAGGTCTAACTCCCACCGAGTCTGCCAAAGTTGTCACACAGTTAGATAAGACTGAAGTTAATGTGGTAGGAGAACTAATGCATATTTAGATGCAGTTAGCTTCAGACCCCAAGGTAAGTCAGTTCATTGACATCCAAGTAGTTGATATACTTGCAAATGATGGGATGTTATTAAGTAGAGATTGGTCAAAAACACTGAATGGATACATGGCCACTGACTTTTCATATATGTGGTTACCTTGGAGGGGTGTGCCTAATCAAATCAGAATAGAGGCTGAACCTACGATGAAGCATATGATCACAGAGTACAATAGGACGAATGAAATATTTTATGCTTTTGTTGAACCCGATGTTTATAGGGTCACTAACAAGGGGGTACAGATTAAGGAGATATTAATACTAAATTTTGGAGAAAAACTGGTTAGTAAGGATACTGTACTATTCATTGAATCTGATGGAAATTCCTCTGATGAAAAAAGTAATACACTGAATAATTTCAGTCAGGTCATCATACAAGAAATAGAAAAGTGCATGGAACTAAATATGTTAGTCCAATGCAAGTTATACAAAGATATATGTAGAGTCCATGACAAGCCACATTCTGAAGAAAAGTGTGGAATGTGCAGAGTCATTATTGAGTGTCAGTACTAAAAATGCACAAAGGAGTGGGAATTTCGTGAAGAAAGGGTGAGTTCTAGTCAACCTAAGAGGTACTTTCAGAGCCCCATAGATGTAGAAACTCTAGAGTTAGGAGAAAGTTTAGTCAAAGATGTTTGTCATTCAGATTTACACACTAAGAAGATAAATAAACAAGTAAGTCAGAATGAACTGCATACGGATAAGCAAGATAACACTGCACATGTGGTAGACAAAGAAAAACATGTCAAAGGAAAAGGTCAAAGGAATAAGAGTGGCATGTGGACATTAAAATCTGATGGGTCCATGTCTAAGCAGGGTGCAGGTGCAGGTGTAGAGCTCATAGATCCTTAGGGTAAATCATATCTAGCAGCATATAGGTTACAATTTGCTTGCACTAACAATGTTGTTGAATATGAACCTTTAATTTATGGACTAGTCTTAGGTATAAAGAAAGGGGTAAGAATGATCAGAGTATTTTTAGACTCTGAGTTAGTAGTCAGACAAGTCAGGAAGTTGTACGCCTGTAATTATAAGAAAATGGTTTGCTATAGACATAGAATCTAGGATTTAATAGTCATTTGATGCTTTCAACTTAGAGCATGTCCCCAGAGAACAGAACCATATGCCTGATGCGCTAGCTGTCGCTGCTAGCACTTTAGAGCCTTTAACGCTGTCAGGTTTAAAAAGATTTGCTATAGAACTAGTAAATGTACCCAGTGTGCCAGACAATGTAACTCATTTTCAAGTATTTGAGGGGGACCAGCAAATTGTAGATTTCCTAACTTGCAACGAAGTATTTGAAGCCCAAATTATTGATGAACAAGAGAGGCCTAATGTGTCTTGGAATGAGGAAGACATCATCAACTTAAAGAATAATTTCTTGCCTAAGGGGGTAATAGAGTTAGAACAAATCTTTGACTTTGATGGAGTAGAGAGACAGAAGGACTTACCCAAGACTGAGGGAGGTAAGTGTGACCCAAATAACTTAGGAATAGAACAGAACCCTTAGAATGTGCAGATTGGAAAGGTTAATCCTGAGATGATTAGAAAAGAAGTCATAGATGTCCTGAAGGAGTACAAACACATTATAGAGTGGACATATGAAGATTTAAAGACATATGACACAACCATTATAACACATGTGATACCATTAAAACCAGATGTCAAACCATTTAGGCAAAAGCAAAGGCCTGTTTGAGGAAGTAAAAAGACTACTGTCTGCCAAAATAATTTTCCCTATTAGACATTCGACTTGGGTAGCTAACTTAGTGCCTATTAGGAAGAAAAGTGGGGACATCCGGTTATGCGTAGATTTTAGGAATCTAAATAAGGCGTCTGAGAAAGACAATTATCCTCTGCCTCCCATGGATGAAGTATTAAAAGCGGTAAATGGAGCCAAGATGATGTCCTTCTTAGACAATTTTTTAGGTTACAACCAGGTCCTAATCGATGAGGAAGATAGGCTAATGACCACTTTTACTAGTAAATGGGGTAATTTTGCATATAGAAGAATGCCATTTGGTCTAATCAATATAGGTGCCACATTTCAGCGGGCCATGGACATTGCGTTCCATGGACTGATAGGTAAGTGTATTGTGATTTACATGGATGATCTAACTATGTATTCCAAGGATGTGTCTACTCATGCTGAGGATTTAAGAAGAATACTCAAGAGATGTGAGAGGTATGGAATTTCTCTCAACCCTAAAAAATGTGTATTTAGCGTAATAGAGGGTAAATTACTAGGGCATGTCATTTCTGAGAATGGTATATCCATTGTTCCTAATAGAATAGAAGGGATAAGGAAATTATAGTTACCAAACACTAGAAAAGAATTAAAATCATTTTTTGGTAAAATTAACTTTGTCAAGAAGTTCATTATAGGATTTGCAGAGATCGTGCAACCACTGAATGCCATGTTGAAAAAACACGCACTGATAGAGTGGACACCAGTAGCCAAGGCTGGATTTGAAGATATCACGGAGGCCATTTCTGATGCTTCTATATTGACAAGTCCAGACTATACTAAGCCATTCTACATTTATTCATTTGCATCCTCACATTTGGTTGCAGCTGCACTGACCCAGAAAGGAAAAGATAATGAAGAAAAGCCTATCACTTTTATGAGTGCACCTCTGAAGGATGCACAACTGAAGTACCTGGATACAGAAAGATAGGCATTTGCACTGGTAAGGGCAATAAAAAAGTTTAGGCACTACATTCTACGCAGTCGGGTTAAACCTGTGGTACCTGATGCAGCAGTAAAGATGCTGCTGATGCAAAATGAGCCTAGAGAGAAAAGAGCTAATTGGATCACCACTTTACAAGAGTTTTACATGGAAATCATACTGATGAAGCTAGTCAGGGGATAGGATTTAGTACAAACCATAGCCAATATAGACCCAAATCTAGTAAAGCAATAGTATGTGCTAAACACAAGCGATGCATTAACGTGGTACAATGATCTCAACACTTTTTCAATATCAAGGAAATACCCAAACAAGATGAAATCCTCATAAAGGAGAGCTTTGAAGATCAAGGCACAAAAGTATGTGGTGCAAGGAGGTCTTCTATTCAGGAAGAACCATGAGGGAATTTATTTTAGATGTTTGAATAGAAATGAAGCAGATAAGGTGTTGCTAGAACTGCATGATAAGTACGAAACTGCTCATGGCTCCCATTTAGCCACAACACATAAAATATTGAGAGTGGGTTATTATTGGCCTACTATGTTTAAAGATATAGAACATCACGTTAGAAATTGTCACATTTGTCAAGTTACAGCAGATAAGGGAAGAAATCAAGCTAATCTACTACAGCCAGTTATTGAGTCTAGGCCGTTTGCACAGTGGGGCTTGGATTTCATTGGAGTCATCAATCCTCCATCATCTGCAGGACACAAATTCATATTGATAGTGACTAATTATTGTACAAGGTGGACTGAAGCCACATGCTGTAATTCTCCACTACTGAGGTAGTCATCAAGTTTCTTGAAGAGAACATCATCACCAGGTTTGGAGTTCCTTATTCGCTGGTATGTGACAATGGCCCTGCATTTTCCTCTTTAAAATTTTCTAAATGGGCGTCTGAACAAGGAATTGTTTTAAAGTTCTCTTCAAATTATTATCCTCAGGGAAATGGGTTAGCTGAATCTACTTATAAAATCTTGGTAGACATAATTAAAAAGCTAATTGAAAAGAACCCAAGAGAGTGGAACACATTGCTAAAATATGCACTGTGGGTAGATAGGACCAAAGTTAAGGAAGCTCTGGGTAATACACCTTACCAATTAGTTTATGGGACTGATGCCATACTTTGAGTAAATCTAAGAATACCAATCTGGAAGTTCACGAACGTATACTTAGGCTTCAATGATCATAGGGAAGCCAGAATTGTTCAAATGATGCAATTAGATGAGAAAAGAGACCAAGCTATTAAAAAATTCATCAAACACCAAGCAGTGCTTAAAAGATGGTTTGATAAATGAGCAAGAGTCAAAACATTTAGGATTTTAGACTTAGTGTTGTGCTAGGATAAAGCACATGAGAAGAAAGGTAGCCATGGAAAATTTGACAAGTTATTGTTGGGTCCATTACAAGTGTCAGAAATAATAGGAGACAACATTTTTAGGCTCAAGACCTTGACTGGAGAAGATGCGCCATTACCAGTTAATGGCCAACATTTGAAACACTACTTCCAGGCCTGATGTGAAGGTTGTTGGTCTGTTGTATCATAATGTGGATAATTGTACAGGTTTGTCTTTTTTTTTTGTTTTTGTTTTTGGTTGTGTTTTGCTTTGTCTTGTTTTATTGTTTTCTATTGGTTGCTGTTGGGTGTTTGTTTGTTTGTTGTGTGTTGTTTCACTAGAGATGCTTGTCATGTTCTAGAGTATACAGGAGCAGATTAGCAACCATTGAAAATAATATAAAAGTTGGAACATTCAAGTTAATCATTTGAAATTTATACATAACTTGTTGTGATTGTCATGAATGTAGAAGGTTAGTTGACTTGTGAAATTTTGTATTCAATAAGAATGGGTTGAGTATTCAATGGAGGTTTCTCACAATGACACACCTAAAATCCTTGGGTTTGTTGAACCTATCAGTGTAGATATTAGGTGAAAAAATAGAGGTCACCCTTGCTATCATTACAATTCTCAGCTTAATTTCTACAAGTGACCATTCCTTGCATCATAAAGTTACAACTGTTATATCTTATGAAATCTCAATCTTTACTAAAATATAAAATAAATAAATAAATAAACTAGATTTTACTGAAATCCAGGTTAAGCCATCTAAGTAACTCTACCAGGGTTATAGACGCTCGCTGGCAGTGGAGCTCTACCAAGGAGAATTGTAACGATAACCTTGTCGAGGCTATGGACGCCTGCTGGCAGCAAGGGCCTGTCTGGTTGGCTATGAGGGAATGACATCAACTAGGTAGTCTAATGTCAGTCACTGGTCTGTTCAACTAATTTTCAAGATGAGGATAATTAATCACGTGCACCCACTTAAACTGAAATGTAAAATTCATGCACCTTATTGAATACCTTAGGTCTCAAGTTAAATGATGATTTGCATAAAAGATAGTCAGAAATTATGAATTTATTTCATTTCAGTTTTCTTTAATGGTTTTAATTTAATTATTTTATTTGGTTGATAGTTGTTGTGATGCTCACAACACGCCCCATTTTACTCCTTAGCAAAATGAGGACCCCCCTGCTGAAGCTAGTTTGCTTTGCTTGTTGGTGTGGTTTGCTTGGTGGTGAAAGGGAAGAGGAGCTGAAAATACAAAACTTGTTAAAAATAAGGAAAATTTGCATTTGAGTACTAGGTCAAAATACAGGTGAATTCCTTGTTGAAAATAAATAGGGGTTGTTTTTTGAATTATTCTAAAATTCACTGTATTTTGCAAGTTATTGTTGTTTTTACTAAATGTACAATTAGAGGGTTTGTGCCTTGTATATACAAAGTTCTTTGTATATGCAAAGTAGTCTCATATACAAATGCATTTGTATATCGTGCTTTTGTGTTGCTCGCAAAAGGGGAAGTCATCAGGTTTTCTTATTTTGTTGCTTTTTTCCTTGTATGCATTTAAGAAATGTTTTATACATACATACAGGGTGGACCCGAAAGGAGTTAGGTTGGAATGTATACACATTGAAATCTACTATGTATATTTTGGTTTGTATATTTGGCAAATGGGAAGACATACAAGTAAATATACAAGGGATTATACATAGCGTGGAATTGAGGAGGTATTAAGGTTGGTATAATTGATGTATGTTTGGCACTTGTATATTTGGCAGATGCGAAATATACGATCAAGAGATACAAAGAATCATATACATTGCAGAATTTGAATGTTATTAAATAATGCATAATGATTATATACGTTGGGTTTTGTATGCAAGGTATTGGGAGGCATGCATTCCGCTTTATACAATGCAAGTTTGAAGATAAAGCAAATTTTGGTAAATACAATGTATCAAGACTTAATGAATATCAGGTATACATTGTGTTTTATACAAGGTGGAATTAAGAAAAGCTCAAAGTTCAAGTGAATAAATAGTTCAGTCCATCTCTTGTATATTGGGGTTTTTATATTTGGATGAAATGAAATATACAATGAAATATAGAAAAACTTTATACAAGCCGTGGATCGAGGCAATTATGGAGTAAAGAAAAACTGTTGTATGTTTTTTGCCTTTTGTATGTTTCAGGATATGCAAGGTAAAATATACATTCTTTTGTATACATTGCGGAACTGAAGAGTTATCAATTGGAGTTAAGTTGTTGTATACTTCCGTGCTTGTATATGTTCCAAAAGATACATTGATCTATACATACAAGCCAGAACTCAAGGAAATTGAAATAAGACGAATACAATACATTGCGTCCGAATTGTATATGAAGAGATGCATTGAGTTATATACATTAGGGACTTGAGAGGTAAATTGAGTTAGAGTTATGAGAGGGTTGGGGTCTGAAAGTGATGCAAAAGTTATATGCATTACGGGGATGCATAAGTTTGAAAGGTAAAGTGGACCCCACCAGTTGTATATTAGTTTTGTATGTTTACAATGTATAGCTGATATACAAACTAATATACATACAAGCCGGATGTCAGAAAAGAGTTAAAAATAGAGAAGTCCTTGTGTATTTAGTGTTTGTATGTTTATAATGTACAATCCTGATATACAAAGAATCAAAGGGCACTGTGAAAGAATAAAGGGTAAAGAATGTTTGTATAATGTGTTTGTATATGCGATTATACAATAGAGGATACAAGCAAGATATACAAATCAAAAGATTCAAAGAGCTACAAAAGGCAGAAAAGGCAAAAGCTTTAGTTGGTTCTTTGCACAAAATGTTTGTATGTTTTTAAAGATACAACGAAGAGATACAAAGAGAACATACAATGAAATATACATAGAAAAGAATGTATGAAGAATTTGACTAACGGTAATAAAGGGTTCAAAAAACATAAACACTGAATTGAAAGATGAAACTATAGCGCATTAATGACTGTAATTAATGCAGGCCTAACACCCAAGAAAATGAGTTAACGAGGGTTAGCGCAATTTTAATGTTATTTTGCTTTCAAGATATATTGTTGACGTTGAAATTTATAGAAAAGGCATTGTCATAGTAAAATTGAGCAAAATTTACTAGAGAGGTAAAGCTACAGTAGCTAAAAAAGGTGAAAACGGTAAAGTAAGTCAACAGCAAAGGTTAAACGGTCACAAAAATAGGTATTTATCTTGGAACCCCATTTAATTTTTGAATGGTAAAACGCAACTGTTAATTCTAGTAATTTCAGTTTCAAAATGCATGCATTTGTCAGAATTACTATTTTAATTGTTGAATTAGCTAAATAGAGCTTAGTACATTTAAATGTAAAATGGCAGAAAAAAAAATGAGGTTAGGGTAAATTGGTAGAAATTGGGATACACAGTAAGAACCCTAAACATGAATATGAAGCAAAGATTGAGAAATGTACGTTTCCACAAGATGGTCCCAAAACAAAAGAAGGATGCAGGGGGTGAAGACAAGAAAGGGAGAAAACCACAGAAAGAACCAGAGAAAGAGGAATTACCTCCGCACAGAGGTTATCCATCCCTAATTAGTGAAGCCAGAGTAGGCACTGACACAAACATTGGGACCTACGATTCTAAAGATGTCCTAAAGAAGATCACCGCTACGGATGTGACTCTAGCTATGAAGTGTATCTAGGAGAGTGGGTTATACCGAGCTGCAGGTTTCCCATTGGTGATGGAAGTGAGGGATTTATGCTTACACTATGCAATTATGTATAACCTGAGTACCAGGTTGGTTATGCTATATGATAAAGTAATTGCTGATTTGACTCCAGAAGGAATTGCTAACACTTTTGGGTTGAAGATCACTGATAAGATGACAGACATTGATATTGATAAATACAACGAGGGCTTCTACACAAATGAGAAGGAATGTAAAGGGAAGATATTGCATGGGTGGTATAATGTAGAGAACAAACCAAAGGCTATGGCCAAGATACCCAAGAATTTAGTGAGGTTATACTTCAAGGAGGAGATTTATTTGATGGTCACCATGTTGAGCAGGCTAGTTGGATTAAGGGATGGAACCAGGTGTGAACCATGGATGTTCATAGTCATTGAATTTATAAGGTCAAGACAAAAGGACCAAGGGCAAATCCACCGGGCCAAGGCCATTAGTACTACTATTTGGAGGCAGGCCATGAGGAGGCAATAGAAAAGCCTACCCTTCTATCTATCTTCTTATGTGTTATATGCATGTGCTACAGAGGTTAGGCCTTATATTCATGCAATAGAGAGGGTAGGTACCTTGGGAAATGGCCCAGATCAAAAGTTAGTATATGAGCATTACCCTATCTTGCAAGAGGGAAACGCATTGAAGAACTTTGCTCTGGTTAATGATGTTTTCTATGACTACATGGTAAGATATTAAGAGAGGAACTAGGCAAAAGACTGTCTAAGGATGTAGAAAGTGCAATTGGATTGCACAGTTCTTGGTTCATAAAATTTGAATAGTTCACTTACATAAGGACTGAGTGTTTTGAGGGGAAGCCATTTATGCTTCCTAGGTATCCTTCTGATAAACTAATAGTGCTAGAGTTTTCTAGGCAAAACTTGAACATTTTCAGGATATATAAGAAAAAAATTCAATAACAGGGGAAATGTAAAGTTACCATGGGCTATCAAGAGGAACTCCTATTACAGTGAAGAAGTTGCTAGTTATTTAGAGTAGGAGATTAGGTATTATGGTTTCAAGAAATTTGATTTAAAAAGGAAATTTGATCCCTTCCACAGAATCCAAATTTTGTTAAATAAAAACTATAAACATCAAGTACAGATTGAGGATTTATGGGTAGACTACAAAAATGACAAAGAGGTGAGGAAAAGAGCCCACAAAAGATTGACTATTGAGCAGATGAAGTCTGTTGGCAACATATATGTGCCCCCTGAGGTACAAAATGATGATAGGTTGTTACACCATAGTTATGCACAGGCAATACGGGCTCCCATTACAGAGCCTGATTGATCAAAGCCATGGAATACATCTCTGGATGTATTGTCTGAACCAATAATTTTGTTTTCAAAAACATGGCTGAAGGACAAGATTGAGGAACTTAAAGCTGAGGGTATAACAGTTACATACCCACAAAAGGGTAGGAAAAGAAAGATAGAGCCCACTGAGGACTTACAGTGCTTCTATGAGAAGAAAAGAAATTTGTTGAAGCAAGGATAGTAGAAAAGGATAAAAATGCTACACTAATGGATCCCTATGCACTGGGAATATCAGTAGTGGTTGCATCTGAAACGTTTGTGGATCCAAAGTCCATGAGCCATGAGATTAGTGTAGAGGAAGCACAGGCTGCAAAAGAGGCAGCAGGACAACAACCAATGAGGGCAATCCCAATAAGTCTGTCTAAGGGTGAGTCTTCGAAACCAAAAGATACAATTAGAGCCCAAGAAGTAGGGGAGAAAATGAGAAGTATGTCTAGTACTTCTACTCCAATGGAACCAGGACAAACATTCATAAAGGTGAAAACAGACCTAGCTGAGGAGAGGCAGAAGGACATAGGAGCACAAAAGGACAAGCAAACTGTGTACACTCTAAACATTGTAAGCAGTGACAATGAGGTAGGAGTGATGTTCAGAGGGAAAGAAATTGACATAGGGGAGACCTTCAGTGATTCCCAAAGTGAAGAGGAAGAGTTAGGTGATTTCCTCAGTGAAGAGGAAGAATCAAACCTGCAAGCTAAAAGGGAAACAGAACAAAATATAGAAATTGAAGAGGAACAAGTCTAGGAAGAGGCAAGATCTGTTGATCCATTTTATACTCTAGTACCGCTAGAAATCATTAGAGATGTGCAAGAGGAAGCACATAAGATTGAAGAAACTGAGAAAGAAAAATCATCTAAAGAGGTAAACACAGAAGGACATGCAACACAGGAGGACACCTCAGAGGTCGATGCTTTAGACATGCTAAATATGTATGGTGAGTAGGGTGAAGAAAAGGAAAATACAAAAAGCTTGCAAACTTAAGAAGAGGAAGTTAAAGAGGATGAGGTAAAGGCTAGTTCACCAATACATCCAGAACAACCACAAATGGGAAATACAGATGTAGAAGAAAAAATAGATGATAAATAAGAAGAAGATTTGAACAGGCTAGTTAGTGAACAGATACATGCAGGAGATGATCAGAAAGAGAAGTCATCAGTAGAAAAAACACCTGAAGAGGAGGATCAAGAAAGGGGAAATATTGAGGAAGAAGAGGAAGAAAATGAGGTTGGATCAAAAGAGCAATCAAATAATCCAATAGATCAGGAGCTCCCACTTTAGCAGGAACAACTAGAAGAACAACAAGAGGAACCACTTCAACAGCAAGAGCAACAACATGAACAGCAGCAACATGAGGAAATTAGAATAGATAAACCTCATGAAGAGGTGATTGATGCAAAGAAAGTTGCAGAAGGCACAAAAGAGACACCTACCTGGCTGGAAGGAGAGATAAGGAAGGAGAAGAAGGAAATACATCTAGCTCCTATTGACATCAAAAGCTTATTAGGTGAGAAAACTACTCTAAGAAGAGAAAATAGAAAGGCTAGGATGATGTCTGCAATACAGAGAGGTCCAGATGGATCCAGAACCCTAAACCTAGCCATACCACAGAAAGAAAAGGAGAAAGGTGAAATTACCTTGGAGGAATACAAGATACTTAATCTAGACCTCGGGCATTCCACAAGGGAACAACACATTGCTGAGTGGGAAGATATGCACCAGGTGATAGCAGAAATGCTGAGGAAAGACAAAAGTAAACAAGAGGTATTGAAAGGACACATTGTCCAACTCCAGCAATTCATTCAGGAGATATTTGACCCCAGTGCCACAATGCCTGACTTACCTGCTAACATAGCGATAGTATCTAAAGAGGAAGTACAAGACATGGAAAATAAAAGGTTCAAGGCCAACATTTTTGACGAATGGTTCAATGATTTTTTACAAAAGGGTGAACAAATAATAGGATAGGCTGTGAAGTGTTGGAAGGTGATGGCAGAAGAAAAGAATAAGTGTATAACACTTACACATAACTACCAAGTAAGAAAAGAAGAATGCACATCTAAGATTGAACAGTTGACAGAGATTGAGACAAGAGCTGAAGAATTGATAAATGAGGGAGCACTCAATATCACATTGGCAAATCAAGTGCCACAGATGATTTTGTAGCTTAGATTTGAGGAGGATAACCTCAAAAGAAATATAGTAGTCATTGAAGAGCTAGAGAAAAAGGCAAAGGGGATTATCAAGATGCATAAGAAAATCATATAAAGACTCCTACAACATGAATGTTCAAAGATGCCAGCCTATGACTTAAAGAGAGCATTGACAGAGTTCAAGGCCATATTCACACCTTGTATAGAAAATCCTAATGCAATCCTCAGCAAGCAGATGATGGATACATTGGTGGAAGAGAGGGGCAAAATGAAGAAGTACAAGAAAAGAAGATAAAACTTAGAGAATGAAGAAAAGGAGTTGAAAGGAAAGGTGATGATGCAAGAGTTCATTTTAGCAAAATGTCTAGGAGGGGACTGCACCTTTGTGGAGGGTGTGATTGACAATTTCAAGAAATATTTGAAGAAAGGGTAAGAAGGCAGGAGCAAAGAATTTTGGGAGGAAACCAAATGAAGAGCCTCAGCAGGAAAAGGTCATGGGAAATGGGAATCTTATTTGTGAAAGATTCGAAGAGCATCCTTTGAGAAAAGAAGGTGCCAAGTAGTGGATTGGCACATGGTTATGAAATGAGGGTGCACCATTGGTTAGTGATAAAAGGACCTTAACCATAGAATCGTGGTTGTAACCATGGAGTGGTTGTTGTAGCCATAGCAAGGGAGGGAATTCAAATTCTATATAAGAAGCATTGCCACTTGTATATTATTTACACAGGGATTTTTAGCATTTAGCCAAAAATTGTAAATTCTTTCTGGGAATTTTGGAGTAGAATATTTTAGTTTAGGGGAGGTCGCCTGTTGTCTGCATTAAGGAACGCGTGGAATGTCCAGCTTTCTTAATGTATCTGTAAAGCACTGTAAGTTTTTTGGAATATTCGATTCATAAAGCTAAGAGTCATTCCTACATTATAAATCTTGTATGACTTTGTTTTGAATATAAGTGAAGCTGGAAGTCTGCATCTATTTTCTGAGTGTCTTCTAGCTCTTCTTTGCATTTAAAATAATTTCTCTTAAAGCTCGCAATCTTGAATGCAATATTCATGAAAATACTCAGGATATCTGTATTTAACGATTTAGTCTGCTGGTTTAATTAAATCTGCTGTATTTCTTACTGTGTGCATAACAGAACGGTTAGATCCTGTAGTGAATGATGGTGAATTTAAATTTCTCTAACTCTTCCCAACAACTCTAAAATACTTAGCTTAAACGTTGAAATCCAAAGGAGATTATCTGACATTTGAAGAGTTTAAGAGTGTGAGGACCACCCTTTTTACTTATGTTGTTATGACTATTTACATTACTGTTAGTGTTATTTTTTTTATGTTTGTGGGATAGCAGTTCCCAGAATTGTCAAACTATTAAACTTTATTATGATTTCGGAAAAACTAATTGGGTGATGTTTGGATAAGTTTACATTTCAGAAAAGTTAAATAGGTGATGATGGAAAATTGTAATTGTTGATGACTGTTTTGATGCAATCATAACAATAAGTTAAAATTCACATGACATGAACTAAAACTATACTTGAAAGATGAGAAGGAATCATTTGGTGATTCGACTAATCCCAAGTCTACAATGGTTCGGTTGGTCAAGTTCAGTTGGTCAATGTGAAGCTGTAATGTTCAAGGGGCCTTACGTAGTTTAGGTTTATTTTGTGGTTTACTGGACTAAGAATATGCAAAGAGGTCATGAGATTTCAACAATGTATTCTGTTCATTTGCATACAAGTGATACTGGGCTGCAAGTTTTAGAGGGTTTTCTTGGATTTTGTAGCTTTCTTCTTTATGTACTTATGAAAACTGTCTATTTAGACTCTGTTATGCATGCTTCTTCAGATTTGAGACAATTTCCTTTGGATTTCTACGTTTTCAGCTAGATATTTCAGATGGGTTGGGAAAAGTTAGAGAGATCTAATCTACACTTCATCTAATCTACAGAAGGATCTAAGTGTTTCTGTTATCCACTATGTAAATACCACAGTAATTTGATCAAATCCACAGTAAAAACCCTAAATGTAAGTTCTGAGCATTTTCACAAACATACATTTAAAATTGCAAGCTCTCAAAGAAGATATTTCAAAATACAAAGAAGGGCAGGAGAACACTCAGAAGATAGATGCAGAACTCCAGATTCTATTGTATTAGAAACGAATAGCCATACATGATTTACAATGTAAGAATGACTCTTAGTTTCCTTGATCATACTACAGAGAACTTACAAGCTTTACAGATACAGTAAGACAGCCAGACATTCCACGCACATCTTACTGCAGACAAACAGGCGACCTCCTTCTTCTACTTCTAAACTATGCTAACTTGCTGTGTTTTCCTAAAATCTCTGTTGTGTAGCCCCTGTTGTAAAGTATTACAGTGTAGAGAGGCACAATATAAAGACATTTTGATTGTCCTCACTACAGTGTAATACTTTACAACAGGGGCTACACAACAGAGATTTTAGGAAAACACAGCAAGTTAGCATAGTTTAGAAGTAGAAGAAGGAGGTCGCCTGTTTGTCTGCAGTAAGATGTGCGTGGAATGTCTGGCTGTCTTACTGTATCTGTAAAGCTTGTAAGTTCTCTGTAGTATGATCAATGAAACTAAGAGTCATTCTTACATTGTAAATCATGTATGGCTATTCGTTTCTAATACAATAGAATCTGGAGTTCTGCATCTATCTTCTGAGTGTTCTCCTGCCCTTCTTTGTATTTTGAAATATCTTCTTTGAGAGCTTGCAATTTTAAATGTATGTTTGTGAAAATGCTCAGAACTTACATTTAGGGTTTTTACTGTGGATTTGATCAAATTACTGTGGTATTTACATAGTGGATAACAGAAACACTTAGATCCTTCTGTAGATTAGATGAAGTGTAGATTAGATCTCTCTAACTTTTCCCAACCCATCTGAAATATCTAGCTGAAAACGTAGAAATCCAAAGGAAATTGTCTCAAATCTGAAGAAGCATGCATAACAGAGTCTAAATAGACAGTTTTCATAAGTACATAAAGAAGAAAGCTGCAAAATCCAAGAAAACCCTCTAAAACTTGCAGCCCAGTATCACTTGTATGCAAATGAACAGAATACATTGTTGAAATCTCATGACCTCTTTGCATATTCTTAGTCCAGTAAACCACAAAATAAACCTAAACTACGTAAGGCCCCTTGAACATTACAGCTTCACATTGACCAACTGAACTTGACCAACCGAACCATTGTAGACTTGGGATTAGTCGAATCACCAAATGATTCCTTCTCATCTTTCAAGTATAGTTTTAGTTCATGTCATGTGAATTTTAACTTATTGTTATGATTGCATCAAAACAGTCATCAACAGTTTTCTGGCGCTACAAGGAGGGCCTGCCTGAGTTAGGTTTCATTTCAAACTGGCTAACGACAGTAACAGAGTGACTAGGTCTAGGTCCAGTTCAGGAGATATATTTGTGCAACTACCTGATACAAGGTGAAGTAAAAGCCCTTTGATTTGGAATCCAAAGATATCGCAAGCAGGAAGTTCATCTGGAACACCCCCTGGGTCACCTTTTAACATCCGTAGTATTGTAAGTCCTGACAGATCACTGTTCAGATCTTTAAATCTTGGTTCAGGCACTCCTGGAGGTCTTAATCCTCCTCTAAATCCTAATCCACCAATCAATCCAGGTATTTCTGCAAGTTCAAGTCAAGCTCAAACACCTGCAATGGCTTATTTCGATGTCAATTCTCCCATATTCTTCAATGATTATCATGACATGCCAAAAAATCCGGAAAAAATATGTCCCAAATACCAGTTGCATCAAGACCCAGAAGATCATATTAGAATATTTAAGGAAGCATATTTTAGGGCTATGTTAGAGCACGAGGATGTTGTGTGTAGGTTGTTTCCTTACACCTTTAATGAGCAGGCCTCTAGCTGGTACGTAAACTTACCCAATGGTTACATTTCTTCCTGGGCACTTATGGAAGAAGCATTTCTGTCAAGATTTAGAGGACCCATTGACCCTTGTGCTTTGTATCATAAGTTGGCTGCTATAAAACGAGGTGAGGGAGAGCTAATTGATAATTTCAATGACAGATTTCAAAAGGCCTATTCTAGGCTAGCAGCTCCTTATACCATAGATGATGCTCCCTTGTTGGCTATGTACTATGCTGCTTTGGATCCTTTAACTGCCATGTTTGTCAAAAGGAAACCTGACATAGATTCAGTATCCAAAGCCTGTAAAGAGGCAGCCTCAGTGAACCAAGAAATGAGACATACAACCTACAGTCCATTTGGAGGAAATTTTGGGGTACAGAATCAGGCACACCCATGGAATGGAGTCCCTGTGCAGCATGCTCCACTAATAAATCCGGTTCCTTCTTACACACCTGTGTATAATCCTACTCCAATCCAGGCTATAACTCCTTACACGGCTAGTACTTCCAATAATAGTCAAAATAATGGTCAGCCTTTCTTCCAACTTCCTAGGGATGTAACTGTGGCAAAAGCACAAGATGATAGGGAAGACATCAAAGAGATTACTGCACATTTGAAAAGATTAACAACCGAAGTGACACAGCTAAGAAATGAGAATCTCTATGGAAGAAGCAACCAAAACTACAATCCACCTCAAGGTCACAACCAAGGCCAAAATCAGAATTATGGTCTCAATCAAAATCAGCAGTACAATCAGAACCAAAACTACAATCAGCATCAAGGCCCCAGTCAGGGGCAACCAATGCAAAATAGGGGGCCAGTGATAGATAATAGGACCTGGGGCAATAATAACAAGAACCAGAATCAACCTAGGCCACCCAAGACATGGAACACTGGGCCCAACAACGGTACTCTGGCTTCTCCTTTTGAGAATACAGATAATCATGGTGCAAAACAAATAACTAACATACAAATGGCCAATACAGCACCCAAAAATTGGTGCAGATTTCATAATACTAATGCCCATGCTGAGCATGACTGTCCACAGTTCCACTTGGCAGCTAGTATTTTCAACGTAGATGTGCAGCCTCCTACCTCTGAATTTCTCATTCCTAAGGGTAATGAGGTAGTACCCTCAGAATATGACACAGCATTAGTCTTAGAAACGTTTACCTTTGCAACTGCAGAAGAGAAGGGGGATGAATTGCTAGAGGATGAACCATACTGTTGTGAAAGTCTTTATCCCGAATCAGCCTTTGTGTTAAATGCTTTTCAGTTTCCTTTTGAATCTGAAAACGAGATATTAAATGAAACAGAGGAGGTGCAGGCCTTTCAACAGACAAATAAAAGCCACACCTACAATTTGAGGAACAACCCTAGGCCGGGAGGACCTTTCACCACTTCCACTCCTCCGAATAACATTAATACACCCCCAGATCAGAATGCTAGCAACAATCCTGCCATACTTAAAGCTAGTCAGCACACAAATAACGGAACAGCAGTGCAAAAGGATCAAACAGGTAAGACAGAAGCAGCAGAGACAACAAGATTAGTGAATTACTTATCAGAGGAAATAAAGAAAATGAAGGTCAGCATACCTCTAAATGAATTATTGAAGACCCCAGGGATCAGAAATGCTTTTTTAAAATCCCTGGACACATCCATAACAAACATGGTGTCTGCTGATATAACTGTTCCTAGTAGTGATTCACCACCTAAGGAGAAAGGTAAGAAAGTTGAGCAGCCTTCCAACACAAATGTAGTAATACATGCAGATAAGAGGGATACTCGACCTTTCTTGTTAACTGTTAGGTTGTGTGGGAAGAATATACACAATTGCATGGTAGATTCTGGTGCTTCAGCCAACGTAATGCCCTTAGGAATATGTAAAACTCTCGGGCTGACTCCCACCAAATCTGCCAAGGTCGTCACACAATTAGATAAGACCGAGGTTAGTGTGATAGGAGAACTCATGAACATACAGGTGCAGTTAGCTTCAGACCCTAGGGTGAGCCAAATCATTGACATCCAAGTAGTGGATATACCCGTAAATTATGGAATGTTGCTGAGTAGGGATTGGTCCAAGACATTAAACGGATATATGGCTACTGACTTTTCACACATGTGGTTACCATGGAGAGGCATCCCAAACCAGATCAGAATAGAGGCAGAGCCCAGAATGAGACATATGATAACAGAGTATAATCGAACTAATGAAATCTTATATGCTGCTGTTGAGCCAGGTGTCTACAGAATTACCAACAATGGGATGCAGATTGAAGAGATTATGATGTTAAACATTAGAAAGAAGTGTGTCAGCAATAGAACGGCACTATTCATTGAGTCTGACGGAAATTCTTCAGATGAGGAAAACAATGCCATAGACAAATTTGGTCATGCCATTAGACAAGAGGTAGAAGAGTGTGTTACACACAATCTCCCAGTCCAATGTAAGTTATATAAAAATAGGTGTAGAGTCCATGATAGACAACATTCTGAGGAGAATTGTGAAATATGCAAAGATATCATTGAGTATGAATACAAAAAGTGCATAGGGAGGGTAGAGTCACAAGAGAAAAATGAGAATCCTGATCCAGCACAGAGATATGTTCAGGATAATATAGATGCCCTGACCCCAGATTTAGGGAAAGAAATAGAGGATGAGGGTAGTTATCTTTCTGAGTTGCAAACTACAAACACACATATGCAAGATAACCAAACGGAAAAACCCATGAATCAACAAGACAACACCCCACAGGCAATAAAAGGGACAAAATGTGCCAAGGTAAAAGATCAAAAAAGTAAGGATGGCATGTGGACGTTAAAATGTGATGGGTCCAAATCAAAACAGGGCGCAGGTGCAGGTGTTGAACTCATAAATCCTCAAGGTAAATCTCATTTGGTAGCACATAGATTACAATTTTCCTACACTAACAATATTGTTGAATATGAGGCCCTAATTTTAGGACTTGTCATGGCCATCAAGAAAGGGGTAAAAACCATCAGAGTGTTTTCAGACTCTGAATTAGTAGTCAGACAAGTGAGGAAACTATATGCCTGCAATTATAAGAAGATGATCAGTTACAGACATAGAGTTTGGGGTTTAATGGATTCATTTGATGCTGTTAACATAGAGCATATTCCTAGAGAGCTGAACCACAGGCCAGATGCGTTAGCAGTTGCTGCTAGTACATTAGAACCATTGACACTGTCAGGATTAAGACGATTTGCTGTTGAGCTAATTAACGTGCCCAGTATACCAGACAACGTTACACACTTTCAGGTATTTGGAGAGGATCAGCAAATTATTGATTTTCTGACTTGTAATGAGGCATTTGAGGCCCAAGTTATTGATGAACAAGAAAGGCCTGAAGTAACATGGGACGAAGAAGATATGATCAACTTAAAGAGCAACTTCTTGCCAAAAGGAGTAATTGAATTAGAACACATCTTTGACTTCGACGGAATAATAAGACAGAAGGACTTACCCAAAACGGAAGGGGGTAAGTGTGATTTACATAACTTAGGGACTGAGCTAAATCCGCAAAATGTACTAATTGGGAAGGCTTGCTCTGAGAAAATCAGAAAAGAGGTTCTGGATGTTCTGAAAAAATATAAACATGTCATAGCATGGACTTATGAAGACTTGAAAACATTTGATGAGTCCATCATAACTCACGTCATACCTTTAAGAAAAGAAGTCAAACCATTTAGGCAGAAACAGAGACCTGTAAACGCCATTCTAGAGCCTTTAATCTTTGAGGAAGTTAAAAAACTACTGTCCGCTGGAATAATTTTTTCAGTCAGACATTCTGTCTGGGTAGCTAACTTAGTGCCAGTAAGGAAGAAAAACGGAGACATTCGGCTGTGCGTAGACTTTAGAAATTTAAACAAGGCTTCTGAAAAGGATAATTATCCTTTGCCCCCAATAGATGAAGTACTGCAAGCAGTAAATGGCGCAAAGATGATGTCCTTTTTAGATGGTTTTTCAGGTTATAACCAGGTCTTAATTGACAGGGAGGATAGACTAAAAACCACCTTCACTTGCAAATGGGGAAATTATGCGTATAGAAGAATGCCTTTTGGTCTGATTAATGCAGGTGCCACTTTTGAGAGGGCCATGGACGTTGCTTTTCGTGGATTATCAGGTAAATGTATTGTTATATATATGGATGATTTAACTGTGTATTCCAAGGATGCATCCACCCACGCTGAGGACCTCAGAAAAGTACTCCAGCGATGTGAAAGGTATGGGATTTCCCTTAATCCTAAGAAATGTATATTTGGCGTAACTGAAGGTAAATTATTAGGCCATGTCATTTCTGAAAATGGAATTTCAATTGATCCGGATAGAATAGAATCTATAAAAAATTTGCAAATACCAAACAGTAGGAAAGAATTGAAATCATTTTTTGGTAAAATTAACTTTGTTCGGAAGTTTATAACAGGTTTTGCAGAGATTGTGCAGCCGTTGAATGCCATGTTAAAGAAAGATGCACAGATGGAATGGACGCCAGTAGCCAAAGCCGCATTTGAAGATATAAAGGAGGCAATTTCTAATGCCCCTGTATTGGCAAGTCCAGACTACACATGCCCATTTTACATCTACTCCTTTGCATCTTCTCATTCTGTCGCTACTGCCTTGACACAGAAAGGTGAAAATAATGACGAGAGGCCCATAGCATTTATGAGTGCGCCTCTGAAGGATGCACAGCTGAGATATCTAGATATCGAAAGACAGGCATTTGCATTGGTGAAGGCTGTGAAAAAATTCAGACACTACATCCTGCGCAGCCAGATTAAAGCCATAGTACCAGACGCAGCAGTAAAGATGCTGCTGATGCAGAACGAGCCTGGAGAAAAAAGAGCCAAATGGATCACCACGCTGCAATAATTTGACATGGAGATCATTCCTGCAAAGCTGGTCAGAGGGCAGGCGCTGGTGCAGACAATAGCAAACATGGATCCAAATCTGATAAAACAGCAGTATGTATTGGATTCCCAAGACGCATCAGGCTGGTACGATGATTTAAGCACCTTCCTGATAGCTGGAAAGTATCCAGGCAAGATGAAGGCTTCTCAGAGGAGAGCTTTGAAGATTAAGGCACAGCATTATATGGTCCAAGGAGGTCTTCTATTCAGGAAGAACCATGATGGAATTTATTTGAGATGCATAAACAGAACTGAAGCTGATAAAGTGTTGGCAGAACTACATGATAAGTACGGAACCGGCCATGGTTCCCATTTAGCTACAGCACACAAAATATTGAGAGCGGGCTATTACTGGCCCACTATGTTCAAAGATACTAAGCGTCATATCAGAGGTTGCCACACCTGTCAGACTGCAGCAGACAAAGGAAGAAATCTGGCCAATCCACTGCAGCCTGTGATCGAGTCCAGACCGTTTGCACAGTGGGGCTTGGATTTTATCGGAGTCATCAATCCCCCATCTTCTGCAGGACACAAGTTTATATTGACGGTGACGGACTATTGTACAAGGTGGACTGAGGCCACCTGCTGCAAGTTTTCCACAACAGAGGTAGTTATCAAGTTCCTTGAAGAAAACATCATCACCAGGTTTGGAACACCCTATTCATTGGTATGTGATAACGGCCCTGCTTTCTCTTCTTTAAAATTTTCTAAATGGGCATTTGAATATGGGATCATTCTAAGGTTTTCTTCGAATTATTACCCTCAAGGTAATGGACTGGCTGAATCAACAAACAAAATCTTATTAGACATCATCAAGAGGTTAATTGCCAAAAGTCCTAGAGAGTGGAATACCCTATTAAGATATGCATTATGGGTAGACAGGACCAAGTTCAAAACAGCTTTAGGTAGCACACCTTATCACTTAGTTTATGGGACTGATCACATACTTCCGGTCAATCTGAGAATACCAACCTGGAAGTTTACCAATGAATATCTGGGCTTTGATAACCATAGGGAAGCCAGAATAGTGCAAATGTTGCAACTAGAGGAGAAAAGAGGTCAAGCCCTCGAGAAGTTTGCCAAACACCAAGCAGTTGTTAAGAGGTGGTTTGATAAAAGGGCAAGACTCAAAACATTTAGGATATCAGACTTAGTGTTGTGCTGGGACAAAGCACATGAAAAGAAAGGAAGCCATGGAAAATTCAATAAATTATGGCTGGGTCCATTACAAATCTCAGAAATAATAGGAGATAACACCTTTAGACTTAAGACCTTGACTGGAGAAGATGTGCCATTACCAGTTAATGGCCAGCATTTGAAACACTACTTCCAGGCTTGAAGGTCAGGATGAGGCAGTCCTTTCTTTCTTAATGTAAAATGCTGTAGATAATGTACAGTTCTTCTTTTGCTGTTTCCTTTTGGGTTGGCTGTTTGTGTAGGCCTGTCCTCTGCTTGTTTTTGCTTTTTGTTTCTGTCTGTTTGTACAGTTTTTTCTGTTGTTTTGTTGTTTGTACAGCCTGTTTGTTTGGTCTGTTTGTTGTCTCCTCAGCAGGGATCTTTATTTTACTGTAGAGTATTAAGGAGCAGAACTAGCAACCATTCAAAACAGTATATAATTTAGGATATTCAGGTTAACCATTTGCAATTTATACATAACCTGTCACTGTCATGAATGTAGAGAGTTGTTCATCTTCTGAAGTTTCGTATTCAATAAATGTGATTGAGAATTCGAAGCAGGTTTCTCACGATGACACACCTAAAATCCTTGGGTTTGTTGAACCTACCAGTGTAGATATTAGGTGAAAAATCAGAGGTCACCCTTGCTACCATTACAATTCTCAGCTTAATTTCAGCAAGTGTCCACTCCTTGCATCATCATGAAGTTACAAATTGCTCTACCCTGTGAAATCTTTCAAAATTAGAAAACAAAAAAAGTAAATAAATAAATGAATAAAACGGATTATACTGAAAATCCAGATTAAGCCATCTAAGTAACTCTACCGGGGCTATGGACGCTCGCTGGCAGTGGGGCTCTACTTAGGAGAATTGTAACGATAACCTTGCCGGGGCTATAGACGCTCGCTGGCAGCAAGGCTCTATCCGGTTGGCTATGAGGGAATATCCTCACCTACGTAGGCTAATGTCAGTCACTGGTTTGTTCAACCGATCTTCAAGATGAGGATAATTAATCACATGCACACAACTAAACTGAAAATGAAAATTCATGCATCTTTATTGAATACTTTGAGTCTCAAGCTGAGTAGCAATTTGCAGGAAAGATAGTTGGAAGTTATGAGTTCATTTCATCTAGTTTCCTTGAACACTCTGAATTTAATTGTTTTGTTTTGGTTGCTAGTTGTTGTGATGTTCACAACACGCCCCATTTTGCTCCTCAGCAAAACGAGGACCCCTGCTGATGTCTTGCTTTTTGCTTCTGCTTGTGTTTTTTCTGCTTTCTGGCGGTCTGGTAAAAATGAAGGTCAGGTGCATCATCATCATGATATTGCATGAGGTGGGTCATCATCATGAGGTCAGTTTGTCAAGGTTCATATTTTGTTTCTGTGACCTCATATTTTGAAAGGGCTCGAAATTCCATGCAGGTTTGTCTTTTACTTCACTCGAAAATTCGTCCATATGTGAAAGTTATGCACGGTCAAAGTCTTGGTCAAACCTGATATTCGCAGGAGGATCATCATATTTTTTATATCCTAAGTCATGTTGACAGGATCATCATGATCTTGGTCTATCACCCGCTAAAAATCATGCAGTCGCAACATCCGGACGTCAATCTTAGGTGGCAGTGCTTTTTACCCGTCAAAAGGCCTTGTGCGCATTATGCAGCATCATGATTCTTTTAGGAAGGTCATATTATAAACTCGGTTTTGCTGAAGAGCATCATCATCATCATATTTTAAACGCACCCCCCCCCCGATAATATCCTGAGGTTCGAAATATCATGATGACATCAACTTTCAGTCAAGGTAAGTTCCCCGTCGAAATGGTCTTTTGTATCGCGAGCATCATCATGATATCCTTGCATCGCCTGATCTTAAAATATCCTGCTGATGGTCTAAGATCACCCTGACTTAACAAATTCATCATCGGCATATTTGCATGCACATGCTATAAACCTATCGCTAGGTCATCATCATGATATTTGCTGAAGTTCGAAATATGATGATGACGACTTCATATCACCCTGATCTTTCACGAGGATCATTTGCTGAATTTCGCTAAGTGCTGGAGTCATCATCATGATAATTCGAGAGAGAGGATCATCATCTTCATATCCTCCTGATCTCCGGTTAGCCAAATATCATGATGATCACCCTATCTATTAAGAAGAAGCCGATATTACGTTTCTCAACCGCATCATCATATTTTGTAATATCACCCTATCTATTAAGAAGAAGCCGATATTACGTTTCTCAACCGCATCATCATATTTTGTAATATCACCCTGGCGCAAATATCATGATGACCTTAACTTATCCTTGTGCTCCGAAAACGAAATATGATGATGACGTCATCATCATATTTTTATCCTGTTATATTGTCAAGATCATCATGATCTTGTTTGTTCGCCTGATATTTCGCAAAGTCCTCCTGCCGAAAATGCAACCTTTTGAGAACATCCTGATCATCATCATCATCATATTTTTATCCTGATGATCATCATCATCACATTTTCCCTTCGGCAGGATTTTTTCCCAAACATGATCCGGTTGGCGAAATATCATGATGACGTCATGTTCAAGTTTAACGAAGGCTCCAAATATCATGATGACGTCATCCCGATCTGAATAACGAAAAAAACAAATATCCTCCTGATCATCATCATCATCTTTTTTCCTTCAAACAGGATATTTTTTCAAGCACGATCCGTTTGCCGAAATATGATGATGACGTCATGTTCTAAGTTTAACAAGGGACCCGAATATCATGATGACGTCATCCCGATCTGAATAACGAAAAAAACAAATATCCTCCTGATCATCATCATCATCTTTTTTCCTTCAAACAGGATATTTTTTTTTCAAGCACGATCCGTTTGCCCAAACATGATGATGACGTCTTATTCCAAGTTCGACAAAGGCAAATATGATGATGATCTTCATCATGCTGTTTTTTTCTTGAGAGGGTTACCTTGGCCGCGAAAGGGTCATATTCACTTCATCATCCTGATCATGCTCCTTAGGTAACCCGATATCACAAATATCCCCCTGATCTTAAACGAACATGATGATGACGTCATCCTTAGCATTTCAATGGAGCCCGAATATCATGATGACGTCACCATCATCTTCCTTTCCTTGGCAGCATGATTATATTCGCATCCTCCTATTCTTCTTCAACATGAAGATGATGATGATGTTGTTCTTTTCTCCAGTATGCAGAACCCGAATATCATGACGACCTCATCTGGACCTTCAGAAGCGAGACCATCATATTTCCAGAAAATCATGATGATGAGGTATATCGACTAACCTGTTTTTTGACGCACCGACAGGGATGATCATGTCAATGGGCGGGAAATGAAGCGGTGGAGTTTTAAAGTGTTTTTTTTTGGCGCCTCTGGCATTTTTCAGTCAGCGGTGGTTGACCTAATCAATTTTGAGCAGCTTGGGCGCATTTTGGACGCGTTTTTTGGAGTTTTCTGGATCCGATCTCCTCAATCTTGTGCAGTCACCTGTATTTAAACGCTTATTCTATTTTCATGCTGTTTTTGTGATAAATGTGAAACTTATTGCTTGTCTTGTCTTGCAGGCTTGCAGTTGAGGAAGCAGCTGGAAAGTCAATGCAGTGACCTCATGGAGGCAGAAGATCAGATCTCAGGAGCAAGAAGATAGAGATGAAATGCAAAGGGTCAAGGCCATTCAAGTAAAGAAGAAGGTCGCAGCTGAAGGTATTATCACAAAGGACAAACAGAAGTTATTACCCAGCTGCTGGAACTTCTCAGAAGGGGCAATATTTTGCCCAGATTTGACCACTGCTCTGAGATATTTTTGAGAACTGGTTCACCTGCATTTATTGCTGTAACTAGGGGTTTGAACCAGGGATTCTGTTAGGTTTTTGCTGTAGTGAGGACAATCAAAATGTCTTTATATTGTGCCTCTCTACACTGTAATACTTTACAACAGGGGCTACACAACAGAGATTTTAGGAAAACACAGCAAATTAGCATAGTTTAGAAGTAGAAGAAGGAGGTCGCCTGTTTGTCTGCAGTAAGATGTGCGTGGAATGTCTGGCTGTCTTACTGTATCTGTAAAGCTTGTAAGTTCTCTGTAGTATGATCAATGAAACTAAGAGTCATTCTTACATTGTAAATCATGTATGGCTATTCGTTTCTAATACAATAGAATCTGGAGTTCTGCATCTATCTTCTGAGTGTTCTCCTGCCCTTCTTTGTATTTTGAAATATCTTCTTTGAGAGCTTGCAATTTTAAATGTATGTTTGTGAAAATGCTCAGAACTTACATTTAGGGTTTTTACTGTGGATTTGATCAAATTACTGTGGTATTTACATAGTGGATAACAGAAACACTTAGATCCTTCTGTAGATTAGATGAAGTGTAGATTAGATCTCTCTAACTTTTCCCAACCCATCTGAAATATCTAGCTGAAAACGTAGAAATCCAAAGGAAATTGTCTCAAATCTGAAGAAGCATGCATAACAGAGTCTAAATAGACAGTTTTCATAAGTACATAAAGAAGAAAGTTGCAAAATCCAAGAAAACCCTCTAAAACTTGCAGCCCAGTATCACTTGTATGCAAATGAACAGAATACATTGTTGAAATCTCATGACCTCTTTGCATATTCTTAGTCCAGTAAACCACAAAATAAACCTAAACTACGTAAGGCCCCTTGAACATTACAGCTTCACATTGACCAACTGAACTTGACCAACCGAACCATTGTAGACTTGGGATTAGTCGAATCACCAAATGATTCCTTCTCATCTTTCAAGTATAGTTTTAGTTCATGTCATGTGAATTTTAACTTATTGTTATGATTGCATCAAAACAGTCATCAACAGTAATATGATTTCATTTATGTTAATTAGAACTATGTCATGATAATGCATGTTTTTAAGTTGCTTCGGCTATGATGATTTTATGTGGTTACTGATCTTGTAATTTAGTGTGCAGGAATTACTAATCGAACCACAGATTTCAGAGATCATTCCGCACCTCGTTATTTGTTATTCCCTGTTAAGCCGATCTGGTTCCACGAGGAACCAAGATCTCTTTGTGTTTGATGTGATGATGTAATGTGGTCTTTTGTATGGTCGGGTGGGTTAGGTTACCCTCATGTAACATTATTTTATAATTTGTGTTGTAAAAAAAGATAGAATTTGAATTTCCTTATTTTATTTAAATTTATGAGGCCTTTTCTTGTGCTTTACCTTGACCAGGGGTGTCTTGTATGGGTTAAAGTTGACCCTGGGTTATACCCCATGGGTCCAGGGGCCCATTTGGCATGGGTAACCCTTGAGTAACCTCCATCTAGTCATCTTAACTTCCCCTTGAAGTTAAGTGGCGAAAATTGGAGGTATGGAGGGGACATGATGGGTTGTACCAACACCCAACCCATCCCTCTACAATCCCC
The DNA here is from genome assembly GCA_027924645.1 of Cunninghamia lanceolata. Taxonomy (NCBI): domain Eukaryota; kingdom Viridiplantae; phylum Streptophyta; class Pinopsida; order Cupressales; family Cupressaceae; genus Cunninghamia; species Cunninghamia lanceolata. Next base: position 430,387 of record BSBN01000165.1, on the reverse strand, counting down.
AAGGTAAGAGATGACTACAAGCCCATCCATTATTGAAGGATTGACTTGAAGTCACCCCCTCCATTAGTGAGATTCCCCCATGTGCTGTGGGGACACCCATGTGAAGGAGGGAAGAAGGGGCATGGGTCACCTGTCTTTTCCTCCTTTAACTCCTTTTATTTCTCCCATGCGAAAGAGAAATGACATGAGGAAAGGGATAAGGGGTACTCTAGGGATGGGTGAGTGACATAAGCCACCAGGACAGAATAGTGGTTTTGGGAAGGGTGAAGAGGTGACAAGTGTCACCTCCCCATTCCTCGAAACTGAAAAGAAATGGGGTTATTTGTTTCCAATTTTGGAAGGAGAGGGAGCGAGTTGAATTTTGGGGAGAGTTTTATGATTATTGTCAGAGAATAGGAAAGTTAGCTTAGAGGAGAGAAAAGAGAGAGAGGAGTTGTTGGCTAAGGTTGGAAGAGAACTCAGTGGAGCTCTACATCAGTTTCATTCTAGGAGGGCTTTGTAAGGTTGGTTTGGTCTTTACCTTTCTTTCGTATATCTGAATGTGTATGTAAAGAGTGTGAAAGATGATTATTTGTGTGTGTTATAGTTGTGTTTTCTGTGGGGTTTGTTGTCGGGTTGTTTGACAGAGCTTCTCCCACTTGGGAGAAATGCTCATCAAGTTTGGGGTAGGGGAGGAGAGATCCTCCTCGGGTGCATACCTGATTCCATCTTTTGGGATGTTGAAAGCCTTGAGGGCATGTATCTGTGACTGTATCTTTGACTTGGAAGTCAAATGCAGATTTCTTAAAAGAATTTGTGATCAAACTTGGTTTGAGGCCAAGGGAAATTGTGTTGGTTAAATTATCTGTAAGGGTGACACTCTGTAGTCGAGTGTGTCCACTCTCCTGCCCCTTATGAAACTCACTGTAGTTGAGTTTCCGTGTTGTGTAAATTACCCACGGGTGTTTGTGTGCTTTGGGATTGTTGTTGTTACTGTTGTGAAGTGGAGTGCTTGAGTTACCCAGGTGTGAGTATGGTCTCCCTAGCTCGGGGGTGACCCTCTTGCAGGTCTACGGAAGGGAGGAGAGCTAGATGAGTGGTGTTTTCTTCTTTGTTTGTCTTTGATATGCAGGTTTTCTCTTGGAGCTTCTGGTTGGATATTTATGAAGAAACAGCTTATTCTTCTTTGTCATGAGAATTAGGCCAGGTTCATTTCATTAGATTTGAAGAGAGAGCACCTCTCTTGTTATTGTTGTAATTTATTGTTACCCTGGGAGTGAAGGAAATCACCTCCCTAATCTTGTTATTGATGGACTTTTACTTGGTTGTCACAAGCTATCAGTTGTATATTGTTGGGAGAAGGAAGTTCATATCTGGGAAGTTAGTTGTATGTATCCATGGTTTCAAATTCTCTTGCTATTTGTAGTGGAAGAGTTAACTTTTCTGTAATATGAATGTGGTAAACAAATACCTTAAATTTTCAAGTTATGTTGCTTTGTAAACCTTTTGAAAGGAAGAGTTCATTTCTTATTTGCAATCTAATCTGAGTTTGTTTATGTAATTAGAAGAATAGAACTGCTAAACTAATTAAAAGGTCAGTTTTATGGTTCATTGTTCTAATGGAAAAGATAGTTTATAAATGATTAAGTTTTCTTCTTCATAAGTAATGGATTCAGTTATTTTGTAAGTTTTAAAGAAAATCTATTATATAATTACTTCTGTTTGTCCCAAAAGTTGAAATGGACATGTATTAATTGCCGAAATAAACTGATAAAAAAAAACTTCATTTTCTTAAGTATATATATATATAATCTTTATTACTTGATCATTTTAATTGACTAAAAGAAACTGAATAAAGTGTTTAATTTGAGAAAATTATGAAATATAGATATATATATAAATATATATATATATATATATATAAATATATATATATATATCTATATATATATAACAGTTGTTGTTTAATTATCATTTTGACAGAATTAGAGATACTGAATAAATTGTTTGATTGAGAAAATTATGAGATATTATGAAAACTGAAATATATATATATATATACATACATACATATATATATATATATATTAATTGATATGTAATTATCATTGAATAATAATAAACTCGTATTAAATTTTATGGCAGCTGAAATAAAAGCGAAATTAGAAATCGCTGTGTAAAACACAGTCAAAACTTGCACGGTGGGCGGTGGGGAGTAATCCCCACCGCAGTCTCCATTTGTTTTATTAGAGGTGTGGGGAGGGGCGGAGCCCCACCCACACCCCACATCGTGGGATGTGGGTGGGGCTCCGCCCCTCCCCACATCCCTCCACCCCTTCGACCCCGCAGAGCTCTTAACTCCGTTCCACAGCAGCGCTTCGCCGCCGCTGTTTCTTGTGGCCTCCATCCCTCTGTGCGGCCCGACCCCTGCCGCCAGTCCCCTGTCACAGCAAAAACATAAAATGTTCAGCATAAAAAAAAAAAGTTAGCGCTATTTAGCCCTAACATATATGCATTGGTTCATTTAAATAACACAAAAAAATATATATGTTTTGTTTGTGGATATTCCACTTGGTTGGCATAATATATGTCTTATATATATATATATATATATATATATATATAGAGAGAGAGAGAGAGAGATATATATATATATATATATATATATATATAATTATCTCTATTTATACCTTATGTTTTGAAAGGGAATTGTAAATCAATATAGATATAATTATATATATAGTTCTATATGTATATATATTACATATATATATTTATATATATGGGATATATATACATAGAAGAGGTTTCATGGACCATTTTATGAGGCCCTCTCTATAATTCATAACAAGGAGATTTGCAAATTAAAATAAAACAAAAAAATATATATTCACAATTAGGTTTTATTAAGTGTTGAACAAAAAAAAAATAAAGAATTTATGCTTCCTTGATCAGGGTTTTATAAAGTGGAGAGCCTCCTACATATATTAACAACGGTAAATGATTTACAATAAGAGTATTAATAATACTGATTAGTAATAATAACAACAGTAATTATAGATAAGAGAAAATAAAAATTATAATTTAACGAGAGCATAAAGGAATATACTGTGTTACTCCGAGAAGATTTTCTCAAAAGTTTCACTATCAACGCGGTTCAATAACCGGGAAAATGAAGAGGAAAATTACACATCACCTTGCTTAAAAGGTCACTGGAAATAAACTTAAGGAGTCATCACAGATATTCCATGTGAGGCCATTTTAATCTCAACTGTAGTAAACGTCCATATAAGTAAACCTGTAAGAGAGTTAGAAGAAGAAAAAGTAACATTGGAAAAACACAGAGGAGAAAATGCACGACAATTCCCACATGGGATAAGAGAACTAAGTCGATGGACCCTCCAGCCAAAAATTTGCTTAGGAACAAGTTTAATTAATACATACAAGAGAAGAAACCTAGATCGGAGAAGACTAGGAGACCGAGTCCAGCGAAGTAGTAAACCAGCCTATGTGACCTGGATCATCCAGAAGTTAGGTTTAATATTAACAATAGAAACAGTGATAACCCTGATTGATGCCCAATATGAAGAAAGGAAAATGAAAGAGAGAGAGACCGAAATATAAACAAACTAAATTATCAGAGAAATAGTTAAGGTAAGTGCGATAAAAATACAATCAAAATTAAGACCCAGAGAAAAGGGAAGAGAGAGCAAACAAACCGCCTTGTTGAGAATGCCAAGTCGTAGGAGGAGTATGTTTCAGGAAGTAAGAGAGGAGACAGACAACCGTGCCTTGCTGAAAAATGACTAAATAGGGAGATCACGAGTCGGTTTAGTCGGAACAAGGCGTCGTGGGAAGTTGTTAATCTATCAGCGAACCACGTGCGAAAAATAGTGTTGAGTAATTCCCACTAACGCTGTAAGGCGTTATGCTGCTAGAAATTTGCCGAGATTTAGATTTAGGAACCTTGGTAATCTCACTCTTGCAATGACGTTAACGGCGTCATAGAGACCTTCTTGTTAGTCTGCTTGCGTCTAGTTGCACGCAATTGTACTTGTACCCCACCGACAACTGTAGTGTTTTCGCCTTGAACAAACACCACCGAGCATGCTATGCATGCAAAGGGGTTTTTAGGTAATTGTGAGAAAATTTTTGGTATTTCCTGTCATGACCACATGACGGATGTGGCTATGACACGTGTGATGTGTGTTGTGACCACATGGAAAATGTGGGCATGACATTTGGTATCAGAGCCATGTTTAAACACTGGGCGTATTTGGGCACATTGTTATTCCGCAACTTTGGCTAATTAGTTTCTACCTTGTTTTGTAGGATGCCTCCCCGTGTTCGATGAGCACGGTCATGTCACACAGCGTCTGTCGAGGTGCACACCGATTCCTCAGCTGAGGGACTAGCACCCGTAGTTATAGCAGCACCACCTGAACCACAAGCACCACTAGTACCACAGGCGACACCAGTATTGGATATAGGTCCATAGATCTTACAGACACTACAGGCTATGTTAGATAGGTTACCACCAGTGATTCCTGAGCCACGTGTAGAGCCTCATGTTGATCCGCGAGAGGAGCCATGTAGGGAGCCATGGGCCGAGTCACGTATTGAGCCACATGGGGAGCCCCGCGTTGATCCACTAGAGGTGCCACGTGTGGAGCCTTTCGTTGAGATTCCTGACACAACAGTAGAGGAGGTAGGGTCAGCTTTCCGTGCACGGAGCAGGAGTCCTCCGAGACCTTTGAGACGAGATGAGAACCAGAGGGCAGAACAGGTTCATCATGGATTGTATGAGGATGGTGTGGAAGAGCCAGTTGTGAGACTTAGAGACAGAGGAGACCCCATCAGAGATCTACTTAGGCTCAACCCACCCACCTTCGCAGGTGCTACAGAGGGAGCTGTGGCCGAGGCTTGGCTGATTAGTTTAGACAGGTGTTTCGCATTGCGACCATATGGAAGCAACACGAAAGCACGAGTGGTAGTCCACCTTCTGAGGGATGCCGCAGCTACCTGGTGGCGCACAGAGGAGTGTAAGCGCCGACTTTCCATAGAGACACTCACATGGGACACTTTCATAGAGCGCTTTAATGCGCGATATTTGTCAGAACATTATAGACAGCGCAGGATCGATGAGTTCCATGATTTACAGCAGAGGGGACTCACTGTTACTCAGTATGAGAGTTGATTCATTGAGCTTTCTCGTTACGCGGAGTACCTCCACGACGAGAAAATCTTAATACACAAATTCATCAGAGGGTTGAATCACGGGATAGCAGGACCAGTTCGTATGGCAAATCCCCAGACCATGAGTGAAGCTATTGAAAAGGCCCTTATATCAGAGGAAATTCAGGGACGTGGATAGAATTCACGCCCGCAGTACCAGGAACGTAATCCCCAGCAACAGCAAAACTTTCGAAGGCCTCAAAGCACAACATAGAAAGGAGGATATAACTCTTCCTCATTACCTCCTAGGCCTCCACAGCAGCAGCAACATCAGCAAAAATCTAAATTTCATCAGAGGGGTCAGGGAGGACAGAATCGTGGATGGCAGTAGCAGGGTCCACGTAGAGATCAGAGACAGCAGGGTTCATTGGCAGGACCCGCGAGGTCCCAGCAGTCTTACAAAGGCTCACAGGGGTCTACGGGACGGACTGGGCAACAACAGTCAGGCAGAACACAGTCAGGGCAGTTACGGGCTAGAGGACCATGTTATGTGTGTGGTGGGGCAGGGCATCTAGCTAGAGTGCCCGCAGGGATTTACTGCGGGGGGACAGCCCCGATCAGGAGGATCTGAGCAGACCGTAGGTGACGTGGGCAGATCCCACCACATGTTTGCAGTGGTTGATAATCGCCAGGCTGACTTCCAGGCCTCCGTCATCGAGGCAGCAGGTACGATTGGAGACTTTCCCATCTCGATCCTTTTCGACTCAGGAGCTACTGACTCCTTTTTGTCTACTATGATAGTGGAGCGTTGCAGGCTGGTGGCTTCTAGGAAAGACATTAGGTGGGAAGTTGAGTTGGCCTCAGGGGCTAGGATGTCAGTAGATACCTTGGTTAAAGACTGTGAGATCACATTGGGATCATTCACCACAACATGTGACCTTAGGATTATGTCGTTAGGATCCTACGGTGTAGTTCTGGGTATGGATTGGCTTGCGGCACATAGGGCCAAGCTTGACTGCCGCCAGAGGACGATTAGTTGTTTAGACGATCATGGTTCGTCGGTTGAGATAGTGGGCATTCAAAAGCCCACGGCTGTTCGTATGATCTCCGCTCAGCAGCTTAAGCGCTGTATGCGGAAGGGATGTCAGATGTTTGCCATCACGGTCAGTGATAGAGCAGAGGAAGAACCTGAGGCTACTTTAGATGATCACCCTATCCTTAGAGAGTTTGCCGATGTATTTCCACTGGAATTACCAGGTATGCCTCCACGCAGAGAAGTAGACTTTCACATCGACTTAGTGCTGGGTGCAGAACCGATATCCCGTGCACCCTATAGGATGACTACACATGAACTCACCGAACTTAAGCTGCAGTTAGAGGAATTACTTGAGAAGGGGCACATCCGACCTAGCATTTCGCCATGGGGTGCACCGGTTATCTTCGTGAAGAAGAAGGATGGGTCTCTTCGTTTATGTATGGACTACAGACAGTTGAACAAGGTGACGGTGAAGAACCATTATCCTCTACCTAGGATTGACGACCTTTTTGATCAGATGCAGGGAGCCAGAGTGTTCTCAAAAATTGATCTAAAATCTGGGTATCACCAATTGCGCATCACGGAGGTAGATATTCATAAAACTACTTTTCGAACCAGATATGGCCATTACAAATTCACAGTGGTACCCTTCGGGCTGACGAACGCTCCTGCAGTGTTCATGAGTCTCATGAACGGGGTGTTCCATACTTACCTAGATCGGTTCGTGATAATATTTCTAGATGACATTTTGATTTATTCATGGACTGAAGAGGAGCATGTGGAGCACTTGCGTCAAGTTTTGCAGCAATTACGAGAGTAGCAGCTTTATGGCAACTTGGCGAAGTGTGCCTTCTTCAGGACAAAGGTGCAGTATTTGGGACACATTTTATTAGGCGATGGCATCTCTGTAGATCCATCTAAAATCAGAGCAATTCAGGAATGGCCAGTACCCACCAATGTGACAGAGGTTAGAAGCTTTATGGGGTTAGCTGGGTATTATCGTCGGTTTGTCGAGGGCTTCTCCAGGATAGCACATCCCATTACTTCCCTTCAGTGAAAAGGGAAGGGTTTCAATTGGACCGAGCAGTGTGAAAAGGCCTTTGGAGTCCTCAAGGAGTGTCTTACCAGTGCCCCTATTTTAGCGGTTCCAGATCCTACAGAGGATTTTGTAGTTTGCACAGATGCATCATTAGAAGGTTTGGGAGCCGTGCTTATGTAGGGTGGTAGAACGATCGCATACGAATCGCGGAAACTAAAGACACATGAGTTAAACTACCCTACTCACGACTTAGAGCTCGCAGCAGTTGTTCATGCTTTAGTCCGCTGGAGACACTTCCTCCTAGGTTGACGCTTTGAACTCCATTCGGATCATCATAGTTTGCAGTATATTTTTACACAACCAAATTTGAACGCCCGTCAACGGCGTTGGATGGAATTCCTATGCGAATATGACTTTGATGTCCACTACATCAAAGGGAAGGAGAACGTGGTCGCTGATGCTTTGAGTCGAAGGCGCCACGAGATCCAGACCCTGACCTTGAAGGTGGACTTGAAGGATCGCATCTTACAGCATCTGCCAGAGGACGAATGGTTTCTTGAAGTGCAGCAGGCATTATTAAATCAGAAGGCCCTTGAGGGCAAATTTACAGGATATACCCTTGAGTCTAATGGTATGCTTCGACATCGGCAGCGCATCTATGTACCCCATGCGGGTAATCTTCGTACAATAATCCTATCAGAGGCTCATAGAGCACCCTATGCAGCACACCCAGGAGTGAAGAAGATGCATGCTGACTTACGACAGCTTTATCATTGGGCCGGGATGAGGCGTGACATTGCCGAATTTGTTGCTTGTTGCCTGGAATGTCATAGGGTCAAGGCCGAACATCAGCATCCAGCGGGACTGTTGTACCCTCATGAGATACCTGAATGGAAATGGGACACCATTTCGATGGATTTTATCGTTGGTCTACCTATGTCCTCACATCACCATGATGCTATTATGGTGACAGTTGACAAGCTGACCAAAGTGGCGCATTTTTCACCAATATGCACAACATACAATGCACCATCAGTGGCAAAGGTGTTTCTTGATCAGATTGTTAGATTTCATGGGGTACCTCGCCGCATTATATCTGACAGAGACTCTGTATTTACGTCTTCGTTCTGGAGAGCCTTACATCAGGCGTTGGGCACACAGCTCAACTTCAGTTCAGCCTATCATCTGGAAACTGACGGACAAACAGAGAGAGTTAACCAGGTGTTAGAAGACATGCTTCGCATGTATGTGATGGACCATTAGTCTAGATGGGAGGAGTACCTATATCTAGTTGAGTTCGCCTACAATAATGGGCATCATAGCTCGTTGGGTATGCCTCCTTTCCAAGCGTTATATGGCAGACCTTGCAGAACACCTTTGAGTTGGGATCGGATAGAGGACAGAACGGTCATCGGTCCAGAAATAGTTCAGAATATGGAACAGCAGGTCAGACAGATTAGACAAAGACTTCAGGAAGCACAGGACAGGCAGAAGAAGTATGCCGATGCTAAGAGGACAGACTGAAGCTTCTCTGTGGGGGAAAGAGTATTTTTGAGAGTGCGGCCGCACAAGAGTCCAAATCGTTACAGAAAAGGCTCTAATCTTGGACCTCAATTTGTAGGACCTTTCAAAATTTTGGAGCGGATAGGACCAGTAGCCTATCGTCTAGCCTTGCCACCTAGCCTGTCACGTATCCACGATGTATTTCATGTATCAGTTTTACGTCAATATATTTCTGACTTATCTCACGTGTTGGATTGGAGTGCTCTTCAGGTAGAGGCAGACGGATAGCTGGCGTGGGAGCCAATTCGCATATTGGCTCGTCGGACGCTGGCCCTTCGAGGTCGAGAGCTGGACTAGGTTAGAGTTCAGTGGGACCTATACGACGAAGTCACAGCGACATGGGAAGATGCAGAGAGACTGAAGACCCTTTATCCTCACCTTTTTGACGACTTCCAGGAGGAAGTACCGTCTTAGGGGGAGAGGATGTGAGGACCACCCTTTTTACTTATGTTGTTATGACTATTTACATTACTGTTAGTGTTATTTTTTTTATGTTTGTGGGATAGCAGTTCCTGGAATTGTCAAACTATTAAACTTTATTATGATTTCAGAAAAACTAATTGGGTGATGTTTGGATAAGTTTACATTTCAGAAAAGTTAAATAGGTGATGATGGAAAATTGTAATATGATTTCATTTATGTTAATTAGAACTATGTCATGATAATGCATGTTTTTAAGTTGCTTCGGCTATGATGATTTTATGTGGTTACTGATCTTGTAATTTAGTGTGCAGGAATTACTAATCGAACCACAGATTTCGGAGATCATTCCGCACCTCGTTATTTGTTATTCCCTATTAAGCCGATCTGGTTCCACGAGGAACCAAGATCTCTTTGTGTTTGATGTGATGATGTAATGTGGTCTTTTGTATGGTTGGGTGGGTTAGGTTACCCTCATGTAACATTATTTTATAATTTGTGTTGTAAAAAAAGATTGAATTTGAATTTCCTTATTTTATTTAAATTTATGAGGCCTTTTCTTGTGCTTTACCTTGACCAGGGGTGTCTTTATGGGTTAAAGTTGACCCTGGGTTATACCCCATGGGTCCAAGGGCCCATTTGGCATGGGTAACCCTTGAGTAACCTCCATCTAGTCATCTTAACTTCCCCCTGAAGTTAAGTGGCGAAAATTGGAGGTATGGAGGGGACATGATGGGTTGTACCAACACCCAACCCATCCCTCTACAATCCCCAAGGTAAGAGATGACTACAAGCCCATCCATTATTGAAGGATTGACTTGAAGTCACCCCCTCCATTAGTGAGATTCCCCCATGTGCTGTGGGGACACCCATGTGAAGGAGGGAAGAAGGGGCATGGGTCACCTGTCTTTTCCTCCTTTAACTCCTTTTATTTCTCCCATGTGAAAGAGAAATGACATGAGGAAAGGGATAAGGGGTACTCTAGGGATGGGTGAGTGACATAAGCCACCAGGACAGAATAGTGGTTTTGGGAAGGGTGAAGAGGTGACAAGTGTCACCTCCCCATTCCTCGAAACTGAAAAGAAATGGGGTTATTTGTTTCCAATTTTGGAAGGAGAGGGAGCGAGTTGAATTTTGGGGAGAGTTTTATGATTATTGTCAGAGAATAGGAAAGTTAGCTTAGAGGAGAGAAAAGAGAGAGAGGAGTTGTTGGCTAAGGTTGGAAGAGAACTCAGTGGAGCTCTACATCAGTTTCATTCTAGGAGGGCTTTGTAAGGTTGGTTTGGTCTTTACCTTTCTTTCGTATATCTGAATGTGTATGCAAAGAGTGTGAAAGATGATTATTTGTGTGTGTTATAGTTGTGTTTTCTGTGGGGTTTGTTGTCGGGTTGTTTGACAGAGCTTCTCCCACTTGGGAGAAATGCTCATCAAGTTTGGGGTAGGGGAGGAGAGATCCTCCTCGGGTGCATACCTGATTCCATCTTTTGGGATGTTGAAAGCCTTGAGGGCATGTATCTGTGACTGTATCTTTGACTTGGAAGTCAAATGCAGATTTCTTAAAAGAATTTGTGATCAAACTTGGTTTGAGGCCAAGGGAAATTGTGTTGGTTAAATTATCTGTAAGGGTGACACTCTGTAGTCGAGTATGTCCACTCTCCTGCCCCTTATGAAACTCACTGTAGTTGAGTTTCCGTGTTGTGTAAATTACCCACGGGTGTTTGTGTGCTTTGGGATTGTTGTTGTTACTGTTGTGAAGTGGAGTGCTTGAGTTACCCAGGTGTGAGTATGGTCTCCCTAGCTCGGGGGTGACCCTCTTGCGGGTCTACGGAAGGGAGGAGAGCTAGATGAGTGGTGTTTTCTTCTTTGTTTGTCTTTGATATGCAGGTTTTCTCTTGGAGCTTCTGGTTGGATATTTATGAAGAAACAGCTTATTCTTCTTTGTCATGAGAATTAGGCCAGGTTCATTTCATTAGATTTGAAGAGAGAGCACCTCTCTTGTTATTGTTGTAATTTATTGTTACCCTGGGAGTGAAGGAAATCACCTCCCTAATCTTGTTATTGATGGACTTTTACTTGGTTGTCACAAGCTATCAGTTGTATATTGTTGGGAGAAGGAAGTTCATATCTGGGAAGTTAGTTGTATGTATCCATGGTTTCAAATTCTCTTGCTATTTGTAGTGGAAGAGTTAACTTTTCTGTAATATGAATGTGGTAAACAAATACCTTAAATTTTCAAGTTATGTTGCTTTGTAAACCTTTTGAAAGGAAGAGTTCATTTCTTATTTGCAATCTAATCTGAGTTTGTTTATGTAATTAGAAGAATAGAACTGCTAAACTAATTAAAAGGTCAGTTTTATGGTTCATTGTTCTAATGGAAAGGATAGTTTATAAATGATTAAGTTTTCTTCTTCATAAGTAATGGATTCAGTTATTTTGTAAGTTTTAAAGAAAATCTATTATATAATTACTTCTGTTTGTCCCAAAAGTTGAAATGGACATGTATTAATTGCCGAAATAAACTGATAAAAAAAAACTTCATTTTCTTAAGTATATATATATATAAATATATATATATATATATATATATATATATATAATCTTTATTACTTGATCATTTTAATTGACTAAAAGAAACTGAATAAAGTGTTTAATTTGAGAAAATTATGAAATATAGATATATATATAAATATATATATATATAAATATATATATATATATCTATATATATATAACAGTTGTTGTTTAATTATCATTTTGACAGAATTAGAGATACTGAATAAATTGTTTGATTGAGAAAATTATGAGATATTATGAAAACTGAAATATATATATATATATACATACATACATATATATATATATATATATATATATTAATTGATATGTAATTATCATTGAATAATAATAAACTCATATTAAATTTTATGGCAGCTGAAATAAAAGCGAAATTAGAAATCGCTGTGTAAAACACAGTCAAAACTTGCACGGTGGGCGGTGGGGAGTAATCCCCACCGCAGTCTCCATTTGTTTTATTAGAGGTGTGGGGAGGGGCGGAGCCCCACCCACACCCCACATCGTGGGATGTGGGTGGGGCTCCGCCCCTCCCCACATCCCTCCACCCCTTCGACCCCGCAGAGCTCTTAACTCCGTTCCACAGCAGCGCTTCGCCGCCGCTGTTTCTTGTGGCCTCCATCCCTCTGTGCGGCCCGACCCCTGCCGCCAGTCCCCTGTCACAGCAAAAACATAAAATGTTCAGCATAAAAAAAAAAAGTTAGCGCTATTTAGCCCTAACATATATGCATTGGTTCATTTAAATAACACAAAAAAATATATATGTTTTGTTTGTGGATATTCCACTTGGTTGGCATAATATATGTCTTATATATATATATAGAGAGAGAGAGAGAGATATATATATATATATATATATATATATATATATATATATATATATATAATTATCTCTATTTATACCTTATGTTTTGAAAGGGAATTGTAAATCAATATAGATATAATTATATATATAGTTCTATATGTATATATATTACATATATATATTTATATATATGGGATATATATACATAGAAGAGGTTTCATGGACCATTTTATGAGGCCCTCTCTATAATTCATAACAAGGAGATTTGCAAATTAAAATAAAACAAAAAAATATATATTCACAATTAGGTTTTATTAAGTGTTGAACAAAAAAAAAATAAAGAATTTATGCTTCCTTGATCAGGGTTTTATAAAGTGGAGAGCCTCCTACATATATTAACAACGGTAAATGATTTACAATAAGAGTATTAATAATACTGATTAGTAATAATAACAACAGTAATTATAGATAAGAGAAAATAAAAATTATAATTTAACGAGAGCATAAAGGAATATACTGTGTTACTCCGAGAAGATTTTCTCAAAAGTTTCACTATCAACGCGGTTCAATAACCGGGAAAATGAAGAGGAAAATTACACATCACCTTGCTTAAAAGGTCACTGGAAATAAACTTAAGGAGTCATCACAGATATTCCATGTGAGGCCATTTTAATCTCAACTGTAGTAAACGTCCATATAAGTAAACCTGTAAGAGAGTTAGAAGAAGAAAAAGTAACATTGGAAAAACACAGAGGAGAAAATGCACGACAATTCCCACATGGGATAAGAGAACTAAGTCGATGGACCCTCCAGCCAAAAATTTGCTTAGGAACAAGTTTAATTAATACATACAAGAGAAGAAACCTAGATCGGAGAAGACTAGGAGACCGAGTCCAGCGAAGTAGTAAACCAGCCTATGTGACCTGGATCATCCAGAAGTTAGGTTTAATATTAACAATAGAAACAGTGATAACCCTGATTGATGCCCAATATGAAGAAAGGAAAATGAAAGAGAGAGAGACCGAAATATAAACAAACTAAATTATCAGAGAAATAGTTAAGGTAAGTGCGATAAAAATACAATCAAAATTAAGACCCAGAGAAAAGGGAAGAGAGAGCAAACAAACCGCCTTGTTGAGAATGCCAAGTCGTAGGAGGAGTATGTTTCAGGAAGTAAGAGAGGAGACAGACAACCGTGCCTTGCTGAAAAATGACTAAATAGGGAGATCACGAGTCGGTTTAGTCGGAACAAGGCGTCGTGGGAAGTTGTTAATCTATCAGCGAACCACGTGCGAAAAATAGTGTTGAGTAATTCCCACTAACGCTGTAAGGCGTTATGCTGCTAGAAATTTGCCGAGATTTAGATTTAGGAACCTTGGTAATCTCACTCTTGCAATGACGTTAACGGCGTCATAGAGACCTTCTTGTTAGTCTGCTTGCGTCTAGTTGCACGCAATTGTACTTGTACCCCACCGACAACTGTAGTGTTTTCGCCTTGAACAAACACCACCGAGCATGCTATGCATGCAAAGGGGTTTTTAGGTAATTGTGAGAAAATTTTTGGTATTTCCTGTCATGACCACATGACGGATGTGGCTATGACACGTGTGATGTGTGTTGTGACCACATGGAAAATGTGGGCATGACATTTGGTATCAGAGCCATGTTTAAACACTGGGCGTATTTGGGCACATTGTTATTCCGCAACTTTGGCTAATTAGTTTCTACCTTGTTTTGTAGGATGCCTCCCCGTGTTCGATGAGCACGGTCATGTCACACAGCGTCTGTCGAGGTGCACACCGATTCCTCAGCTGAGGGACTAGCACCCGTAGTTATAGCAGCACCACCTGAACCACAAGCACCACTAGTACCACAGGCGACACCAGTATTGGATATAGGTCCATAGATCTTACAGACACTACAGGCTATGTTAGATAGGTTACCACCAGTGATTCCTGAGCCACGTGTAGAGCCTCATGTTGATCCGCGAGAGGAGCCATGTAGGGAGCCATGGGCCGAGTCATGTATTGAGCCACATGGGGAGCCCCGCGTTGATCCACTAGAGGTGCCACGTGTGGAGCCTTTCGTTGAGATTCCTGACACAACAGTAGAGGAGGTAGGGTCAGCTTTCCGTGCACGGAGCAGGAGTCCTCCGAGACCTTTGAGACGAGATGAGAACCAGAGGGCAGAACAGGTTCATCATGGATTGTATGAGGATGGGGTGGAAGAGCCAGTTGTGAGACTTAGAGACAGAGGAGACCCCATCAGAGATCTACTTAGGCTCAACCCACCCACCTTCGCAGGTGCTACAGAGGGAGCTGTGGCCGAGGCTTGGCTGATTAGTTTAGACAGGTGTTTCGCATTGCGACCATATGGAAGCAACACGAAAGCACGAGTGGTAGTCCACCTTCTGAGGGATGCCGCAGCTACCTGGTGGCTCACAGAGGAGTGTAAGCGCCGACTTTCCGTAGAGACACTCACATGGGACACTTTCATAGAGCGCTTTAATGCGCGATATTTGTCAGAACATTATAGACAGCGCAGGATCGATGAGTTCCATGATTTACAGCAGAGGGGACTCACTGTTACTCAGTATGAGAGTTGATTCATTGAGCTTTCTCGTTACGCGGAGTACCTCCACGACGAGAAAATCTTAATACACAAATTCATCAGAGGGTTGAATCACGGGATAGCAGGACCAGTTCGTATGGCAAATCCCCAGACCATGAGTGAAGCTATTGAAAAGGCCCTTATATCAGAGGAAATTCAGGGACGTGGACAGAATTCACGCCCGCAGTACCAGGAACGTAATCCCCAGCAACAGCAAAACTTTCGAAGGCCTCAAAGCACAACATAGAAAGGAGGATATAACTCTTCCTCATTACCTCCTAGGCCTCCACAGCAGCAGCAACATCAGCAAAAATCTAAATTTCATCAGAGGGGTCAGGGAGGACAGAATCGTGGATGGCAGTAGCAGGGTCCACGTAGAGATCAGAGACAGCAGGGTTCATTGGCAGGACCCGCGAGGTCCCAGCAGTCTTACAAAGGCTCACAGGGGTCTACGGGACGGACTGGGCAACAACAGTCAGGCAGAACACAGTCAGGGCAGTTACGGGCTAGAGGACCATGTTATGTGTGTGGTGGGGCAGGGCATCTAGCTAGAGTGCCCGCAGGGATTTACTGCGGGGGGACAGCCCCGATCAGGAGGATCTGAGCAGACCGTAGGTGACGTGGGCAGATCCCACCACATGTTTGCAGTGGTTGATAATCGCCAGGCTGACTTCCAGGCCTCCGTCATCGAGGCAGCAGGTACGATTGGAGACTTTCCCATCTCGATCCTTTTCGACTCAGGAGCTACTGACTCCTTTTTGTCTACTATGATAGTGGAGCGTTGCAGGCTGGTGGCTTCTAGGAAAGACATTAGGTGGGAAGTTGAGTTGGCCTCAGGGGCTAGGATGTCAGTAGATACCTTGGTTAAAGACTGTGAGATCACATTGGGATCATTCACCACAACATGTGACCTTAGGATTATGTCGTTAGGATCCTACGGTGTAGTTCTGGGTATGGATTGGCTTGCGGCACATAGGGCCAAGCTTGACTGCCGCCAGAGGACGATTAGTTGTTTAGACGATCATGGTTCGTCGGTTGAGATAGTGGGCATTCAAAAGCCCACGGCTGTTCGTATGATCTCCGCTCAGCAGCTTAAGCGCTGTATGCGGAAGGGATGTCAGATGTTTGCCATCACGGTCAGTGATAGAGCAGAGGAAGAACCTGAGGCTACTTTAGATGATCACCCTATCCTTAGAGAGTTTGCCGATGTATTTCCACTGGAATTACCAGGTATGCCTCCACGCAGAGAAGTAGACTTTCACATCGACTTAGTGCTGGGTGCAGAACCGATATCCCGTGCACCCTATAGGATGACTACACATGAACTCACCGAACTTAAGCTGCAGTTAGAGGAATTACTTGAGAAGGGGCACATCCGACCTAGCATTTCGCCATGGGGTGCACCGGTTATCTTCGTGAAGAAGAAGGATGGGTCTCTTCGTTTATGTATGGACTACAGACAGTTGAACAAGGTGACGGTGAAGAACCATTATCCTCTACCTAGGATTGACGACCTTTTTGATCAGATGCAGGGAGCCAGAGTGTTCTCAAAAATTGATCTAAAATCTGGGTATCACCAATTGCGCATCACGGAGGTAGATATTCATAAAACTACTTTTCGAACCAGATATGGCCATTACAAATTCACAGTGGTACCCTTCGGGCTGACGAACGCTCCTGCAGTGTTCATGAGTCTCATGAACGGGGTGTTCCATACTTACCTAGATCGGTTCGTGATAATATTTCTAGATGACATTTTGATTTATTCATGGACTGAAGAGGAGCATGTGGAGCACTTGCGTCAAGTTTTGCAGCAATTACGAGAGTAGCAGCTTTATGGCAACTTGGCGAAGTGTGCCTTCTTCAGGACAAAGGTGCAGTATTTGGGACACATTTTATTAGGCGATGGCATCTCTGTAGATCCATCTAAAATCAGAGCAATTCAGGAATGGCCAGTACCCACCAATGTGACAGAGGTTAGAAGCTTTATGGGGTTAGCTGGGTATTATCGTCGGTTTGTCGAGGGCTTCTCCAGGATAGCACATCCCATTACTTCCCTTCAGTGAAAAGGGAAGGGTTTCAATTGGACCGAGCAGTGTGAAAAGGCCTTTGGAGTCCTCAAGGAGTGTCTTACCAGTGCCCCTATTTTAGCGGTTCCAGATCCTACAGAGGATTTTGTAGTTTGCACAGATGCATCATTAGAAGGTTTGGGAGCCGTGCTTATGTAGGGTGGTAGAACGATCGCATACGAATCGCGGAAACTAAAGACACATGAGTTAAACTACCCTACTCACGACTTAGAGCTCGCAGCAGTTGTTCATGCTTTAGTCCACTGGAGACACTTCCTCCTAGGTTGACGCTTTGAACTCCATTCGGATCATCATAGTTTGCAGTATATTTTTACACAACCAAATTTGAACGCCCGTCAACGGCGTTGGATGGAATTCCTATGCGAATATGACTTTGATGTCCACTACATCAAAGGGAAGGAGAACGTGGTCGCTGATGCTTTGAGTCGAAGGCGCCACGAGATCCAGACCCTGACCTTGAAGGTGGACTTGAAGGATCGCATCTTACAGCATCTGCCAGAGGACGAATGGTTTCTTGAAGTGCAGCAGGCATTATTAAATCAGAAGGCCCTTGAGGGCAAATTTACAGGATATACCCTTGAGTCTAATGGTATGCTTCGACATCGGCAGCGCATCTATGTACCCCATGCGGGTAATCTTCGTACAATAATCCTATCAGAGGCTCATAGAGCACCCTATGCAGCACACCCAGGAGTGAAGAAGATGCATGC
The DNA here is from genome assembly GCA_027924645.1 of Cunninghamia lanceolata. Classification (NCBI taxonomy): domain Eukaryota; kingdom Viridiplantae; phylum Streptophyta; class Pinopsida; order Cupressales; family Cupressaceae; genus Cunninghamia; species Cunninghamia lanceolata. Next base: position 412,389 of record BSBN01000165.1, on the reverse strand, counting down.
TGACTTACGACAGCTTTATCATTGGGCTGGGATGAGGCGTGACATTGCCGAATTTGTTGCTTGTTGCCTGGAATGTCAGAGGGTCAAGGCCGAACATCAGCATCCAGCGGGACTGTTGTACCCTCATGAGATACCTGAATGGAAATGGGACACCATTTCGATGGATTTTATCGTTGGTCTACCTATGTCCTCACATCACCATGATGCTATTATGGTGACAGTTGACAAGCTGACCAAAGTGGCGCATTTTTCACCAATATGCACAACATACAATGCACCATCAGTGGCAAAGGTGTTTCTTGATCAGATTGTTAGATTTCATGGGGTACCTCGCCGCATTATATCTGACAGAGACTCCGTATTTACGTCTTCGTTCTGGAGAGCCTTACATCAGGCGTTGGGCACACAGCTCAACTTCAGTTCAGCCTATCATCTGGAAACTGACAGACAAACAGAGAGAGTTAACCAGGTGTTAGAAGACATGCTTCGCATGTATGTGATGGACCATTAGTCTAGATGGGAGGAGTACCTATATCTAGTTGAGTTCGCCTACAATAATGGGCATCATAGCTCGTTGGGTATGCCTCCTTTCCAAGCGTTATATGGCAGACCTTGCAGAACACCTTTGAGTTGGGATCGGATAGAGGACAGAACGGTCATCGGTCCAGAAATAGTTCAGAATATGGAACAGCAGGTCAGACAGATTAGACAAAGACTTCAGGAAGCACAGGACAGGCAGAAGAAGTATGCCGATGCTAAGAGGACAGACTGAAGCTTCTCTGTGGGGGAAAGAGTATTTTTGAGAGTGCGGCCGCACAAGAGTCCAAATCGTTACAGAAAAGGCTCTAATCTTGGACCTCGATTTGTAGGACCTTTCAAAATTTTGGAGCGGATAGGACCAGTAGCCTATCGTCTAGCCTTGCCACCTAGCCTGTCACGTATCCACGATGTATTTCATGTATCAGTTTTACGTCAATATATTTCTGACTTATCTCACGTGTTGGATTGGAGTGCTCTTCAGGTAGAGGCAGACGGACAGCTGGCGTGGGAGCCAATTCGCATATTGGCTCGTCGGACGCTGGCCCTTCGAGGTCGAGAGCTGGACTAGGTTAGAGTTCAGTGGGACCTATACGACGAAGTCACAGCGACATGGGAAGATGCAGAGAGACTGAAGACCCTTTATCCTCACCTTTTTGACGACTTCCAGGAGGAAGTACCGTCTTAGGGGGAGAGGATGTGAGGACCACCCTTTTTACTTATGTTGTTATGACTATTTACATTACTGTTAGTGTTATTTTTTTTATGTTTGTGGGATAGCAGTTCCTGGAATTGTCAAACTATTAAACTTTATTATGATTTCAGAAAAACTAATTGGGTGATGTTTGGATAAGTTTACATTTCAGAAAAGTTAAATAGGTGATGATGGAAAATTGTAATATGATTTCATTTATGTTAATTAGAACTATGTCATGATAATGCATGTTTTTAAGTTGCTTCGGCTATGATGATTTTATGTGGTTACTGATCTTGTAATTTAGTGTGCAGGAATTACTAATTGAACCACAGATTTCGGAGATCATTCCGCACCTCGTTATTTGTTATTCCCTATTAAGCCGATCTGGTTCCACGAGGAACCAAGATCTCTTTGTGTTTGATGTGATGATGTAATGTGGTCTTTTGTATGGTCGGGTGGGTTAGGTTACCCTCATGTAACATTATTTTATAATTTGTGTTGTAAAAAAAGATTGAATTTGAATTTCCTTATTTTATTTAAATTTATGAGGCCTTTTCTTGTGCTTTACCTTGACCAGGGGTGTCTTTATGGGTTAAAGTTGACCCTGGGTTATACCCCATGGGTCCAAGGGCCCATTTGGCATGGGTAACCCTTGAGTAACCTCCATCTAGTCATCTTAACTTCCCCCTGAAGTTAAGTGGCGAAAATTGGAGGTATGGAGGGGACATGATGGGTTGTACCAACACCCAACCCATCCCTCTACAATCCCCAAGGTAAGAGATGACTACAAGCCCATCCATTATTGAAGGATTGACTTGAAGTCACCCCCTCCATTAGTGAGATTCCCCCATGTGCTGTGGGGACACCCATGTGAAGGAGGGAAGAAGGGGCATGGGTCACCTGTCTTTTCCTCCTTTAACTCCTTTTATTTCTCCCATGCGAAAGAGAAATGACATGAGGAAAGGGATAAGGGGTACTCTAGGGATGGGTGAGTGACATAAGCCACTAGGACAGAATAGTGGTTTTGGGAAGGGTGAGGAGGTTACAAGTGTCACCTCCCCATTCCTCGAAACTGAAAAGAAATGGGGTTATTTGTTTCCAATTTTGGAAGGAGAGGGAGTGAGTTGAATTTTGGGGAGAGTTTTATGATTATTGTCAGAGAATAGGAAAGTTAGCTTAGAGGAGAGAAAAGAGAGAGAGGAGTTGTTGGCTAAGGTTGGAAGAGAACTCAGTGGAGCTCTGTATCAGTTTCATTCCAGGAGGGCTTTGTAAGGTTGGTTTGGTCTTTACCTTTCTTTCGTATATCTGAATGTGTATGTAAAGAGTGTGAAAGATGATTATTTGTGTGTGTTATAGTTGTGTTTTCTGTGGGGTTTGTTGTCGGGTTGTTTGACAGAGCTTCTCCCACTTGGGAGAAATGCTTATCAAGTTTGGGGTAGGGGAGGAGAGATCCTCCTCGGGTGCATACCTGATTCCATCTTTTGGGATGTTGAAAGCCTTGAGGGCATGTATCTGTGACTGTATCTTTGACTTGGAAGTCAAATGCAGATTTCTTAAAAGAATTTGTGATCAAACTTGGTTTGAGGCCAAGGGAAATTGTGTTGGTTAAATTATCTGTAAGGGTGACACTCTGTAGTTGAGTGTGTCCACTCTCCTGCCCCTTATGAAACTCACTGTAGTTGAGTTTCCGTGTTGTGTAAATTACCCACGGGTGTTTGTGTGCTTTGGGATTGTTGTTGTTACTGTTGTGAAGTGGAGTGCTTGAGTTACCCAGGTGTGAGTATGGTCTCCCTAGCTCGGGGGTGACCCTCTTGCGGGTCTACGGAAGGAAGGAGAGCTAGATGAGTGGTGTTTTCTTCTTTGTTTGTCTTTGATACGCAGGTTTTCTCTTGGAGCTTCTGGTTGGATATTTATGAAGAAACAGCTTATTCTTCTTTGTCATGAGAATTAGGCCAGGTTCATTTCATTAGATTTGAAGAGAGAGCACCTCTCTTGTTATTGTTGTAATTTATTGTTACCCTAGGAGTGAAGGAAATCACCTCCCTGATCTTGTTATTGATGGACTTTTACTTGGTTGTCACAAGCTATCAGTTGTATATTGTTGGGAGAAGGAAGTTCATATCTGGGAAGTTAGTTGTATGTATCCATGGTTTCAAATTCTCTTGCTATTTGTAGTGGAAGAGTTAACTTTTCTGTAATATGAATGTGGTAAACAAATACCTTAAATTTTCAAGTTATGTTGCTTTGTAAACCTTTTGAAAGGAAGAGTTCATTTCTTATTTGCAATCTAATCTGAGTTTGTTTATGTAATTAGAAGAATAGAACTGCTAAACTAATTAAAAGGTCAGTTTTATGGTTCATTGTTCTAATGGAAAGGATAGTTTATAAATGATTAAGTTTTCTTCTTCATAAGTAATGGATTCAGTTATTTTGTAAGTTTTAAAGAAAATCTATTATATAATTACTTCTGTTTGTCCCAAAAGTTGAAATGGACATGTATTAATTGCCGAAATAAACTGATAAAAAAAAACTTCATTTTCTTATGTATATGTATATGTATATATATTTCAGTTTTCAGAATATCTCATAATTTTCTCAATCAAACAATTTATTCAGTATCTCTAATTCTGTCAAAATGATAATTAAATAACAACTGTTATATATATATATATATATATATATATATATATATATATATATATATATATATATATATATATATATATATATATATATATATATATATATATATATATTATATATATATATATATATCTATATATCTATATTTCATAATTTTCTCAAATTAAACACTTTATTCAGTTTCTTTTAGTCAATTAAAATGATCAAGTAATAAAGATTATATATATATATATATATAATCTTTATTACTTGATCATTTTAATTGACTAAAAGAAACTGAATAAAGTGTTTAATTTGAGAAAATTATGAAATATAGATATATATATATATAACAGTTGTTATTTAATTATCATTTTGACAGAATTAGAGATACTGAATAAATTGTTTGATTGAGAAAATTATGAGATATTCTGAAAACTGAAATATATATACATATACATATACATATATATATATATATATATATATATATATATATATATAAATTGATATGTAATTATCATTGAATAATAATAAACTCGTATTAAATTTTATGGCCGCCGAAATAAAAGCGAAATTAGAAATCGCTGTGTAAAACACAGTCAAAGCTTGCACGGTGGGCGGTGGGGAGTAATCCCCACCACAGTCTCCATTTGTTTTATTAGAGGTGTGGGGAGGGGCGGAGCCCCACCCACACCCCACATCGTGGGATGTGGGTGGGGCTCCGCCCCTCCCCACATCCCTCCACCCCTTCGACCCCGCGGAGCTCTTAACTCCGTTCCACAGCAGCACTTCGCTGTCGCTGTTTCTTGTGGCCTCCGTCCCTCTATGTGGCCCGACCCCTGCCGCCAGTCCCCTGTCATAGCAAAAACATAAAATGTTAAGCATAAAAAAAAAAGTTAGCGCTATTTAGCCCTAACATATATGCATTGGTTCATTTAAATAACACAAAAAAATATATATGTTTTGTTTGTGGATATTCCACTTGGTTGGCATAATATATGTCTTATATATATATATATATATATATATATATATATATATATATATATATATATATATATATATATATATATATATATATATATATATATATATATATATATATATAATTATCTCTATTTATACCTTATGTTTTGAAAGGGAATTGTAAATCAATATAGATATAATTATATATATAGTTCTATATGTATATATATTACATATATATATTTATATATATGGGATATATATACATAGAAGAGGTTTCATGGACCATTTTATGAGGCCCTCTCTATAATTCATAACAAGGAGATTTGCAAATTAAAATAAAACAAAAAAATATATATTCACAGTTAGGTTTTATTAAGTGTTGAACAAAAAAAAAACAAAGAATTTATGCTTCCTTGATCAGGGTTTTATAAAGTGGAGAGCCTCCTACATATATTAACAATGGTAAATGATTTACAATAAGAGTATTAATAATACTGATTAGTAATAATAACAACAGTAATTATAGATAAGAGAAAATAAAAATTATAATTTAACGAGAGCATAAAGGAATATACTGTGTTACTCCTCGAAGAGTTTCTCGGAAGTTTCACTATCAACGCGGTTCAATAACCGGGAAAATGAAGAGGAAAATTACACGTCACCTTGCTTAAAAGGTCACTGGAAATAAACTTAAGGAGTCATCACAGACATTCCATGTGAGGCCATTTTAATCTCAATTGTAGTAAACGTCCATATAAGTAAACCTGTAAGAGAGTCAGAAGAAGAAAAAGTAACATTGGAAAAACACAGAGGAGAAAATGCGCGACAATTCCCACATGGGATAAGAGAACTAAGTCGATGGACCCTCCAGCCAAAAATTTGCTTAGGAACAAGTTTAATTAATACATACAAGAGAAGAAACCTAGATCGGAGAAGACTAGGAGACCGAGTCCAGTGAAGTAGTAAACCAGCCTATGTGACCTAGATCATCCAGAAGTTAGGTTTAATATTAACAATAGAAACAGTGATAACCCTGATTGATGCCCAATATGAAGAAAGGAAAATGAAAGAGAGAGAGATTGAAATATAAACAAACTAAATTATCAGAGAAATAGGTAAGGTAAGTGCAATAAAAATACAATCAAAATTAAGACCCAGAGAAAAGGGAAGAGAGAGCAAACAAACCGCCTTGTTGAGAATGCCAAGTCGTAGGAGGAGTATGTTTCAGGAAGCAAGAGAGGAGACAGACAACCGTGCCTTGCTGAAAAATGACTAAATAGGGAGATCACGAGTCGGTTTAGTCGGAACAAGGTGTCGTGGGAAGTTGTTAATCTATCAGCGAATCATGTGCGAAAAATAGTGTTGAGTAATTCCCACTAACGCCGTAAGGCGTTATGCTGCCGGAAATTTGCTGAGATTTAGATTTAGGAACCTTGGTAATCTCACTCTTGCAATGACGTTAACGGCGTCATAGAGACCTTCTTGTTAGTCTGCTTGTGTCTAGTTGCACGCAATTGTACTTGTACCCCGCCGACAACTGTAGTGTTTTCGCCTTGAACAAACACCACCGAGCATGCTACGCATGCGAAGGGGTTTTTAGGTAAGCGCGAGAAAATTTTTGGTATTTCGTGTCATGACCACATGACGGATGTGGCTATGACACGTGTGATGTGTGTTGTGACCACATGGAAAATGTGGGCATGACAAAGAGCAATAAGTTGATATTTGATAATTTTCATAAATAGTTGAAAAGCAAAGCATGTTTGAATATAAATCATATAAAGCTTTGAGGTAGAGTAATTATTTTATGAAAATGAATAATTAGAAAGTTGATATTTGTATTGGTTTGCATGATAAGAGTCCAGTAAGTCACAAACCCACTTTAAATCACGTAAGGCCCCTTGCATATTACAGCTTCATAATAACCTACTGAACGGTCCAACAGATCAAGACCTGACCAATAAGGAAACTTGGGATCAAGTAATCTTAGTTGATTTCTTCGTATCTTTCAAGATAGTTAGGTTCATTTATGAATTTTAACTTTTGTTATGAGTGTATAAAAAACAATCATCAACAATTTTTGGTGCTAGAAGGAGGGCCTGATAGGAGTTAAGGTTGAGTTTGAGTAAAACTGGCTCATAGTAGTAACAGGGCGACTAGGTCTAGGGTTAATCCTGACGACATATTTGTGTAGCTACCTGATAGAAGACAGAGTAGAAACCCTTTTATTTGGAGTCCTAAAACATCAAATACATGAAGTTCATCTGGAATGACTCCTGGATCACCTTTTTTGCACCCATAGTATTGGCAGTCATAACAGTTCTTCATCTGGGTCCTTAAGTCTTGGTTCAGGTTTTCCTAGAGGTCCTAGTCCTCCTAGAAGCCTGAGTACACCAAGAAATTTAGGTACTCCCACAGGTCCAGGTCAAGCACAAATACCAGCAATGGCATATTTTAATGTCAGCTCACCCATATATTTTGTGGATTATCATGAGATGCCGAAGAACCCTGAGAAAATATGCCCTAAATACCAGTTACACCAGAATCCAGAGGATCATATAAGGATATTTAAGGAAGCCTGCTTTAGAGCCCAGTTAGAACATGAAGATGTCATGTGCAAATTATTTCCTTATACTTTCAATGAACAAGCATCCAACTGGTATGTGAATTTGCCTAATGGCTATGTTTCTTCCTGGACACTTATGAAGGAAGCATTTTTGTCTAGATTTAGGGGACCAGTCAATCCTTCTATCTTATATCATAAATTGGCCACAATCAAAAGAGGTGAGGGAGAACTAATTGATAACTTTAATGATAGGTTTCAAAAGGCATCTTCTAGGTTGGTAGCACCATACACAGTAGTTCCAAACACACTATTGGCTATGTATTATGTTGCTTTAGATCCACTAACTACCATGTTTGTCAAGAGAAAGACTAACATAGATACGGTATCTAAAGCCTACAAAGAGGCAGCCTCTGTGAACCAGGAAATGAGGCAGACAACCTATAATCCATTCCTCAATAGAGGAAATCCTGGAATGCAAAATCAAGTGCAACCTTGGAATGGAGATCCTACACAAAATTCTCTAATGCTTAATCCAATCCCTACATACACACCTATGTATAACCCTGCTCCAATTCAGGCTATAGTACCTTACGTTGGTAATACTGCCAATCTCAATCAGAATAATGGCCAATCATTTTTCCAACCACCTCAGGACACATTCATAGAAAAAGCACAAGAGGAAAGGGAGGATATCAAAGAAATCATTGCACATCTAAGAAGATTGACCACTGAGATGACACAGTTGAGAAATGAGAATTTCTACGGTAGAAATAACCTGGGGTATAACCAGAACTATAATCAGAGTGAAAACCAGAACTGCAGCCCCAGTTATAACCAAAATTAGAATCAGAGTCATAATCAAAGTCAGGGTTATAACCAAGGTCAGAGTTCTAATCAGGGTCAAAATCACGGTCAACATCAGAACCATAATCAAGGACAACAAATGCAAAATAGAGGACCAACTATAGATAACAGAGCCTAGAATAACAATAACAAGAATCAAAATCAGCCTAGGCTACCCAAAACTTGGAACACAGGGCCAAATAATGGTACCCTAGCTTCTCCATTCGAGAATTTAGACAACCAAGACACAAAACAAACAGTAGGGATTCAAATGGCCAATGTAGCACTAAAGAACTGGTGTAGAATCCATAATACTAGTGCCCATGCTAAAATAGATTGTCCTCAGTTTCATCTGGCAGCAAGTATTTTTAATGTGGATGTACAGGCTCCTACTTCTGAGTTCTTAGTTCCCAAAGGTAATGAGATAGTACCCTCAGGATATGATACTGCTCTAGTTTTAGAGACTTTTACTTTTAGAGAAGAGGAAGATGACCAATTATTAGATGATGACCCCTATTAATGTGAAAGCCTATATCCTGAGACAACCTTAGTATTAAATGCTTTTCAGTTCCATTTGAAACTAAAAACGAGGTGTTGGATTAGACAGACGACGTGCAAGCCTTGCAGCAGTCAAGTAAGAATCATACTTACAACCTAAGAAGTAATCCAAAGCTAGAAGGACCTTTCACCACTTCCACTCCTCCTAACAATTTTAACACACCCCCAGACTAGAATGCTAGAAATAACCCTGCTATACTGAAAGCCAATCATAATGCAAATAATAGAATAGTAACTCAGAGGGTCCAGACAAATAAAACTGAGACAACAGAAACATTGGGACTGATGATTTATCCATGAGAAGAAATAAAGAAAATCAAGGTCAGTGTACCTTTGTGTGAATTGTTAAAAAGCCTAGAGGTTAGAAAGGCCTTTATAAAATCTTTGGATACATCTGTAACAAGAGAGACTTCTACTAAGGTACTTGTGCCTAATAGAGAGGTACAGCTAAAACAAAAAAGTAAGAAAGTCGAGCAGCCTTCTAACACAAATGTAGTAATGTATGCTGATAAAAGGGATACTCCTCCCTTCTTGTTAATTGTTAGATTGTGTGGAAAGAACATACACAATTGTATGGTGGATTCGGGTGCCTTAGCTAATGTGATGCCTCTGGGCATATGTAAAACCTTAGGTCTGACTCCCACCAAGTCTGCCAAAGTTGTCACACAGTTAGATAAGACTGAAGTTAATGTGGTAGGAGAACTAATGCATATTCAGATATAGTTAGCTTTAGACCCCAGGGTAAGTCAGTTCATTGACATCCAAGTAGTTGATATACTTGCAAATGATGGGATGTTATTAAGCAGAGATTGGTCAAAAACACTGAACGGATACATGGCCACTAACTTTTCACATATGTGGTTACCTTGGAGGGGTGTGCCTAATCAAATCAGAATAGAGGCTGAACCTAGGATGAAGCATATGATCATAGAGTACAGTAGGATGAATGAAATATTGTATGCTTCTATTGAACCCAGTGTTTACAGGGTCACTAACAAGGGGGTACAGATTGAGGAGATATTAATACTAAATTTTGGAGAAAAACTAGTTAGTAAGGATACTGTACTATTCATTGAATATGATGGAAATTCCTCTGATGAAGAAAGTAATACACTGAATAATTTCAGTCAAGTCATCAGACAAGAAATAGAAAAGTGCATGGAACTAAAAATGTCAGTCCAATGCAAATTATACAAAGATATGTGTAGAGTCCACAACAAGCCACATTCTGAAGAAAAGTGTGGAATGTGCAGAGACATTATTGAGTATCAGTACTTAAAATGCACAAAGGAGTGGAAATTTCATGAAGAAAGGGTGAGTTCTAGTCGACCTAAGAGGTACTTTCAGATCCCCATAGATGTAGAAACTCTAGAGTTAGGAGAAAGTTCAGGCAAAGATGTTTGTCATTCAGATTTACACACTAAGAAGATAAATAAACAAGTAAGTCAGAATGAACTGCATACGGATAAGCAAGATAACACTGCACATGTGGTAGACAAAGAAAAACATGTCAAAGGAAAAGGTCAAAGGAATAAGAGTGGCATGTGGAAATTAAAATGTGATGGGTCCAAGTCTAAGCAGGGTGCAGGTGTAGGTGTAGAGCTCATAGATCCTCAGGGTAAATCATATCTAGCAGCATGTAGGTTACAATTTGCTTGCACTAACAATGTTGCTGAATATGAAACTTTAATTTATGGACTAGTCTTAGCTATAAAGAAAGGGGTAAGAATGATCAGTGTATTTTCAGACTCTGAGTTAGTAGTCAGACAGGTCAGGAAGCTGTACACCTGTAATTATAAGAAAATGGTTTGCTATAGACATAGAGTCTGGGATTTAATAGAGTCATTTGATGCTTTCAACTTAGAGCATATCCCTAGAGAACAGAACCATAGGGCTGATGCGCTAGCTGTCGCTACTACCATTTTAGAGCCTTTAACGCTGTCAGGTTTAAAAAGATTTGTTGTAGAACTAGTAAATGTGCCCAGTGTGCCAGACAATATAACTCATTTTTAGGTATTTGAGGGGGACCAACAAATTGTAGATTTCCTAACTTGCAATGAAGTATTTGAAGCCCAAATTATTGATGAACAAGAGAGGCCTGATGTGTCTTGGGATGAGGAAGACATCATCGACTTAAAGAGTAATTTCTTGCCTAAGGGGGTAATAGAGTTAGAACAAGTCTTTGACTTTGACGGAGTAGTGAGACAAAAGGACTTACCCAAGATTGAGGGAGGTAAGTGTGACCCATATAACTTAGGAATAGAACAGAACCCTCAGAATGTGCAGATTGGAAAGGTTTGTCCTGAGAAGATTAGACAAGAAGTCATAGATGTACTGAAGGAGTACAAACACATTATAGCATGGACATATAAGATTTAAAGACATATGACACAACCATTATAACACATGTGATACCATTAAAACCAGATGTCAAACCATTTAGGCAAAAGCAAAGGCCTGTAAATGCAATTTTAGAGCCATTGATATTTGAGGAAGTAAAAAGACTACTATCTGCCAGAATAATTTTCCCTGTTAGACATTCAACTTGGGTAGCTAACTTAGTGCTTGTTAGGAAGAAAAGTGGGGACATCCGATTATGCATAGATTTTAGGAATCTACTAAGGCGTCTGAGTAAGACAATTATCCTCTACCTCCCATGGATGAAGTATTACAAGTGGTAAATAGAGCCAAGATGATGTCCTTTTTAGACGGTTTTTTAGGTTATAACCAGGTCCTAATCGATGAGGAAGATAGACTAAAGACCACTTTTACTAGTAAATGGGGTAATTTTGCATATAGAAGAATGCCATTTGGTCTAATCAATGTAGGTGCCACATTTCAGTGGGCCATGGACATTGCATTCTGTGGACTGACAGGTAAGTGTATTGTGATTTACATGGATGATCTAACTGTGTATTCTAAGGATGCGTCTACTCATGCTAAGGATTTAAGAAGAATACTCAAGAGATGTGAGAGGTATAGAATTTCTCTCAACCCTAAAAAATGTGTATTTGGCGTAATAGAGGATAAATTACTAGGGCATGTCATTTCTAAGTGTGATAGGTGAAAGTCAGGTGTAGAAGATCAGACATAGTCATGAAACCCTAACCCTACCATCATCAAGGAATCTAACCTAAATGAAATCAAAGGACAATGCAATTCAAGCATAACATCACCTAGACTGTGCGATTCCTTGTTTGAGGGATGTGGACTGCTTCTTCAACAATGAACAATTGCAATGCTGAAAGCTGCCATGATTGATAATAAAAGCTCAATTGGATAATCAGATGCTCAAGATGCTCAAGATGATAATGTAGGTGCTATATGATTGCTGGATGTCTCATATGGAGTGAGAGGGTGTTTATATAGGACTTAGCCAAGATCAATCAACGGTGGGGATTCAGAGGCTATGTGAATGGCTAGGATTGAAAGTTACTAAATTTAGGTTTCATTAATTGTGCATGTGAAGGATATGAATGAAAGTTGTATAACAACACATGATTGACTGGACAAGTGTTGAAATGTGATAAATGATGAGGGCTTAATTCAAATAAAATATTTGAATTAGTTGGGATATGAGTTGGATATTAATTAAATAAATTAGATTTATTTAATTAATAGGATAAATGAATAGGATGGGATAAGATATGATGTGGAAATTAATTAAATAAATAAAATTTATTTAATTAATTGGGATGGGGATAGGATATGATTGAGAAATGATGTGGAACTAATTAAATAAATAAAATTTATTTAATTAATTAGCTTAATGATTTAACAAGGTGTTGTTAGACATGGACAAATTTGGGTGTCTACATTTTGCCCCTCTTTGATACAATGTTCGATAGAACGTTGTGTCAAAGAAGATACGATATGCGTTCAATAAACAAGTTATGCCCTAGTGTAACTGGCAGGTGATGCCCCCTCGAGAGGTAAGCCAGGCTAACCAGGAAGGGCTGGGTTGGCTCTCGATAGAAGAAAAGGCAAAAAAGAAGGCAGATGCGAAGAAAATGGGGGTTGCATGGAAGAAAATAGGCTGTGGTATGGAAGAATTAGGGTTTTGAGAAGGGCTATAAGTAGGTGCTTCAATGACAAATAGGCTCATTTGTGCTCATTTGTGCTCAAAAACTAGAGAAATCCAGAGCTCCTGAGAGTGAGAGTGGCAGAGCTAGCAGGATGGTTATTCCATGCAGGGATCATCGTGCGGAGCGAGTGAGGACACATGGACGACCAGAGGGAGCAGGCGCACCGGTATGTTTTAAAACTTTTCCCAAAAGCGTGTAATTAATAGCCTAAAAGCGTAATTAATGCACACACGTCACCAAAAGCGACTAGGTTAGGAAATAGCACATTTAGGTCGCTTATGTAGGAGGATAGAACACTTATGGTAGTTTGGGTCGCTTATGGGCGCGGGTAGGTCGCATAGGGGAAAACAGGTCGCATCCCGTCAGCGATATCGACAGCGCCGAGGTGTGGTATACTGGCGGCGGAGATTAGATGAGGTAGATAGATTTGTATGGAGGCCATGGCTAGGATGTGAGCAGTGGGAGGAGGAGGATGCGGAGCTCGTTTATGCTAGACAGGAGAGATACATTTTTGGACGTGGCGTGTATATTATAGAGCGCTATTTACCAGAGAGAGCCCTAAGACAGTTTGGAGAGGCACAGGCAGTACTTGTAGGTGATGCCATCTTTGGGAGGACGAGGCAGGAGGTATTTGATTGGGGTCCAGAGGTTGTGGTTGACACAGCTTTGGCAGAGAGAGATGGATTGCAGCCAGTAGCATGGCAGTGGGGACAGGGTCCTGCAGATCCGGGCACATTGCCAGAGTAAGATGTATACTGGGCGACAGCGAGGCCGACTCGGTTGACACGAGATGGGGAGATAGGAGAGATTGGGATGGGCTCCACTAGCACAGGTAGTTGTGCCAGCTGCACCAGGGATACAGATGCCAGGGCAGGTGCCAGGTTAGCCTGCTATATTAGCATAGCCTCAGGCACAGATTGGAGCAGGTGATGATGTTGGTATGCAGCAGCTGCGGAGACGGATCAGAGAGGAGAGGAGATGGAGGCAGTGGGCACAGATGAGGCTGAGGAGAGTGGAGATGGATAGGCATCAGGCCGTGATTAGTCTACGACATGCGAGAGCACAAGCACAGACCTATCAGGCTCAGCTACAGTTGAGAGCACAGGGAGAAGATGGACAGGATGACGGTGCTCTAGCTAGAGTGACAGGAGAGAGGGATGCAGCGAGACAGCATGAGCAGATAATGAGACTTGAGCGAGACACTGCGATATAGCAGGAACAGGCTATGAGAGCAGAGAGGGATGTTCTGCGAGCTGAGAGAGATAGGGCAGTGCAGCAGCTGCAGGGGATGACCAGTGAGCGAGATAGAGCAGTGGCTACCTTGGGGACTGATGGAGCTACGATGTACTTGGCCACACAGTTGACAGCGGTATAGGCAGAGCTTCAGAGAGTGCAAGGTGAGGCTGAGTCTTACAGAGGCTTATACTATGGAGCTGTGCCAGCAGAGCAGAGACAGCCTAGCTTCAGGAGTAGATCAGGGGCTTCTAGCTCACGGAGGTCAGGTGGATCTCAATCAGTAGCCTCAGTGATGGGGCCACCGAGAGATGGAGGACCAGGTACAGGACCTAGTGGCGGTGGTGGTCAGGGCGAGGGAGCTGGCAGTAGTCACTAGGGCATACCTTGTTTACATTGTATTATGATGAGGCCTAGAGCTGATGTTGTACATTCATTCTTTCAGGGCTCAGCTTGTATTGTAGACACTTGTATTTTGACACACATGTATATATATATGGCAGTTTTGGCAATTTATATGATGTTGTAATGGTTATGATGTTGATATTATGATGGCTATGCATGTTATGTGGATTATTTATGGATTATGGATGGATGTTTATGCAAATGGTAATGAATAGAAAATGTATGAATTGTAAATGGTAAGGATATGGATAGATGTATGCATATAGGTAGATGGTAATGAAAGATATATATGATGGACTTATGTATGGTTAACACACTTGTTTTTGCTGGAGCGGGAACGTGGACAAAGGATGATGGAAATGATTGATCTTGGCTGAGTATGATGGAATGGATAGATAGAATGAATAGGTAGGATGATGATGGGCAACTTTCAAGTAATTGCTCAAAATGAAAAGAAATGCAGTCCTTATGTTTGCTATAGCATATGGATGTGATGCACCAGGGTATAAGAGACCAAGGTGTCGAGGTATCCAATGCGCAACTAGCGTGTTACAATCTTGTCTGAACGCATGAGGTCAAGATGTTGAGCCAACATACACAAGATATGAATAACAGCTAGTGTTGGACTTTGACGCTACAAGCAATGGTTTGAGCTTATCTCCACTACACATAATGATAGCTTGCTAGTTATATGTATGGAGTTAGTCTTAACATAGAATAGTCTCAAATGCATAAGAGACTATTTAGCTTCTCAGATGCTAGAGATATTGATATGTAAGATGCTAATCCCAACACGTACAAGATACCAATACGCATAGGAAGAGAATAAGATCATCGCGCAAACACGACATACGAAAGCTATATGACCATGCCCCAGTCCTTACTTCATCGCAACATACCAAGATATAAATAGATCAAGGCAGTCTTGATTAGGTATAGAAAAGGGACAAAAGATAAAACAAAAGATACTGTCATCACGTTCTCTTGCCAAATTTTGGGTGCTCTTGGATAGATTAAGCTGGCACCTTGTTAAGAGGAAAGCTACATCCTGTTGAAGGCTAAAATTGTTGATAAACTATTATAGCAAATGTTGGCTTAAGGCATGCAGACAAATAGCGTCTGGCATACTATTGATTGGTTAAAGTACTTGAGCTTTCAATATACACATGGTTGGCTGCTTGTTTGAGCTAATCAAAGAGAAGAAGATGGATGAGGAAAGAAGATGAAGAAGATGGGGTGGATCATCTGTGCTTGAGTACTGGAAACTTCCTTTGTATCCCAGACTGCCTACATACCCTGTATCCACGGGATCAAAGCACATTTACGATGAAGATGAGACATGATGAATATGTAGTTCTGGGTTTTATTGATGATGTAAGTGATGAAAGATAGAAGAATTTGAGCTGAAAGATTGAAGGATGTTTAGAAGAAAGATGAAATATGAATGATGAAAGGGGCTATCATCTTAGCATGAATTAGAGTGCTTCCTTCACATCTCAGATTGCCTACATACCCTGTATCCACGGGATCAAGGCATCAACGATAGAGCTGTATGTAGTTCTTATTGATGTCGCTAATTGGTTGGATGTTTGATCAAGCGACATTTGTTGCGATTGTTGGATGAATATGGATAGATTGCGAAGATATGGGTCCTGGTTGCAAGTCGTTAAGTCACATTTGTTGTTGGATATATGCCATGGCTGAAGTTGATAAGGTTTGTTGTGTTGTAAGCTAAGTTGTTTGATGTGTTATGAGCTAGAGATAACAGGATCCACTTCCAAATAAGACTCGACAAATGCCCCCAGTGCGGGATGCGGTTTATTATGCAGAAGCGACAATGCAGAAAAGATGTGGCCAAGATGCTAAGGTGCCAAAAGATATAGGTATCACGACAATGTCTCAAATATGATAGCTAGCATTGGCAAAGATGAAGATGAAGATGAAAGGCTATGTGTGGGATTGCGATATGGCTTATGATTATGGCTTATACAAGATGAAATGGGGAAATATGATCAAACGAACCAAACAGATGAGGGAAGCTGGTCACTACACATAGCGCCTGTTTGCCAGGTTTTCACTATGGTACTTATCCAAGGCGCTTGTTTACCAGGTTTTCACCAGAGGACAGATTATTTATTGATTTATTTTTTTTGTTTTTCTTCTTTTCTTTTTTTTTCATTTTATTATTTATTATTTTTATTTATTTTTTATTTTTTGGGATAGCTGAGATTTATGGATAAAACTTCTTGAGATGAACGTTGTTGACTGGTTCATCCAAGGGGATGCCTTCAAGTGTTGAAAGAGTGTATGCACCTGATCCATAGACTGCTGTAATAATAAAAGGACCAAGCCAATTGGGTTCAAACTTGCCCTGTTTCTCTCGATGTTGTTGATTCCTTTGGTTTTCTTTAAGGACAAGGTCGCCAACTTGAAATCTGCATGCTTTGATCTTTTGTTGTAGCTGCGGCGTAGCTGGTTTTGATAGACTTGAAGATGGTTCAATGCTGTAAGGTGGCATTCATCTAATAGCTCAAGATCATGGAGTCTGGATACTCGATACTCTTCATCTGAGATAGTATGTTGCAAGGATATGCGCAAAGAGGGGATCTCAACCTCTATAGGCAAAATAGCTTCAGTGCCATAGACGAGAGCATAGGGTGTGGCTCCAGTGGGAGTTCTGATGCTTGTTCTAAATGCCCATAATGCAGGATGTAGTTGTAGATGCCAATCTCGACCAGCTTCATTAACAGTCTTTTTAAGGATCTTGATGATTGTCTTATTAGAGGCTTCAGCTTGACCATTGCTCTGAGGATAATAAGGCGTAGAGAATCTATGTTGAATATGGAACTCGTTACAAAGATCTCTAACCTCTTGGTTCTTGAAAGGCCAACCATTGTCTGTGACAATAGCTTGAGGAACTCCATAATGGCAGATAATGTAGTGTAAGATGAATTTGGCTATTTGTTTACCTGTGATATAGGTCATTGGTATGGCTTCTACCCACTTCGTGAAATACTCAGTGGCAGTAATAATAAACTTATGACCGTTGGATGAAGTAGGATGGATTTTACCTACGAGATCAAGTCCCCATTGCGAAAAAGGCCATGGAGTGACAATAGGCTGAAGCTCATGTGCTGGTGCATGTATTAGATCTCCATGTTTCTGACATTGTAGGCATCGCTTTACAAAGTGCTGGGCATCTTTTTCCATAGTTGGCCAATAGTATCTTGCTCATAGAAGTTTCTTAACAAGGCTAGGGCCAGCGGAATGCAAACTGTAAACACCTTCATGTACTTCACGTAAGGCCATTTTCGCTTCCTCGGAATCAAGACATCTAAGGAGGATACCATCAAGACTCTGGTGATAAAGGGTGTCTCCTAAGATAGTGTAACGAGAGGCTCGACGGATAAAGGTTTTGCGCTGGGTGTTGGATAGTTGACATGGAAAGATTTGATTTTGGAGATACTCGTATATATCCTTGTACCACGATGAGTTGGGACCAACAATTTCACATATAAGCTCAGACTGGGGAACTTCAAATGCTGGGATCAAAAGCTATTCAACCAAGAACTCACATTTATAGGTGTTAGATGGCATGTCTAAAAGAGATCCAATCATAGCCATGGCATCTGCTGCTCTGTTTTGTAGTCTAGGAATTTGCTCAAAGGTAATATCTTCAAAATATCTCTTGAAATTATCCACCATTAGCTTGTATGGAAGAAGCTTTTCGTCTTTTGTTTGATATTCATCTAAGACCTGTTTGATAACCAGCTGAGAATCACCAAAGACTCGTAACTGTTTGATAGCCCATTGTACTGCCATGCGCAAGCCTGTGATTAAAGCTTCATACTCTGCTATGTTGTTGGTACATGGGAATGCTATTCTGTATGATTTAGGTATGCAATCCCCTTGAGCGGTGACAAACAAGATACCTGCTCCAGAACCATGTTGTGTGTATGATCCATCAAAGTATAGTTGCCATCGTGCTGGAGAATTCAAATGAAACAATCCTTCATTAGGGAATTCTGGATATATTGGCTGAATATCTGTGATGGGTGCTGTAGCTAATTGATCAGCAATAACTTGTCCTTTGATAGCTTTGCGGTTCACATATTGTATGTCAAATTCACTTAAGATCATAACCCATTTGGCTAATCTCCCTGTGAGAAGGGCTTTTGAAAGGAGATACTTGAGGGGATCCACATTAGAAATGAGCTTCGTTGTTTGGTTCAGCATATAGTGTCGCAACTTTTGGGAAGCAAACACTAATGCTAAACAAGCTTTTTCCATGAATGAGTAATTGAGTTCCTATCCCACAAGGGTTCTGCTGATGTAGTAAATGGCTTGTTCTTTTCTTGAGTCATCATGTTGAGCTAGAAGGGCACCCAATGCTGCAGTTGTTGATGATATAAAGAGCAGTAATGGACGATCAGGTATCAGAGGTACTAACACAGGAGGTGTTGCCAAGTATTCTTTTATCTTATCAAAAGCCTGTTGACACTTTTCATCCCACTTAAAAGGTTCACCCTTACGAAGAAGATGTTGAAAAGGATGACATTTATCTGCTAGTTGTGAGATAAATCTGCGGATAGATTGTAGCCTACCTTGCAAACTGCGGAGCTGTTTGAGATTCGTTGGTGGAGGCATTTCTATGATAGCTTTTACCTTAGCTAGGTCTACTTCTATCCCTCATCAAGACACAATATATCCCAACAGTTTTCCTGATGTTACACCAAATACACACTTCTTTGGGTTTAGTCTGACTTGGTATTTTTCTAATCGATCAAAGATTTGTGCCAATACTTGTAGATGTCCTTCTCTTGTCTTGGATTTTCCCAGGATGTCATCAACATAGTCTTCCATGATAGTATGAAAAAGGTCATGAAAATTAATTGTCATGGCTCATTGATAGGTAGCTCCAGCGTTTTTAAGACCAAAAGGCATTACAACCAAGCAATAGGTACCCCATGGATAGATAAAGGATGTTTTATCTTGGTCTTCCTCTGCTATTTGGATTTGATTATAACCTGAAAATCCATCCATCAAAGATAGCATTTCATGTCCTGCTATAAGATCTACAATGTTGTCGATGCTTGGTAGTGGGAAATCATCCTTAGGACAAGCTTTGTTAAGATCTCTAAAGTCTATGCAGAAACGAACATGTCCATTTGGTTTTGCTACAGGTACCAAATTTGAAACCCATTCTGGATAATCAATAGGCTTTATAAATTTTGCTTCTAACAGTTTCTGAATTTCTGCTTTGACCAATAAGGCAACTTGTGGATGCATTTTGTGCAATTTTTGGTTGACAGGCTTTGCATCAGGAGATACTACTAAATGATGTACCACAAGTGAAGGATCTAGACATGGCATGTCTGCATAAGTCCATGCAAAATTTATAGCTCTTCTCATAAAAAATGCTGTGAAGTTTCTTCATTCTTGCTCTGATATTGATGCTCCCAAAAAAGTAATCTTTGAATTCTGTTCTGTTCCCAAGTTCATGTCTTGTGATTTTTCAACTAGCACAGTTGATTTCTCATGGTAATCAGTGGCAATAGGAAGATCAAATCCCTCATCCTCAGGCGCCTCAGAGAGGTTTTCACCTTTGGATACGTCCTTTATTTTTACTTTTTCACGGTCAAGAGGTGCCTTTCAGTTTTCACCTAGTGACCTATTTTGTTGAATTTTGTTTATTTCACTTTTGCGACTGAAGGATTTGATACTTCCGCCAAAATATGCTAGTTTAGGTAAATCCATCATGAAACCTGCTTTATGATCACCCAATGGAATACCTTGTCTCAAACCCATGAATTCTGCAATGGCTTCATCATTTTCAAATGTATCTAATATCGGTGCCCACTGTTGGTCCCAATCGATGAGGTCAGGATATACGAGTGAAAGGCTAATGGAGGAATCGTGATGGCTAGAAGAGGTTGTGGAAAACATAAAGATGGAATGTTCCTGAAAAAGGTCGGTGATATGAAGGGAGGAGTCATTGATAGTATCCGAGTTAGAAGTCTCTCCTACCGAAGAAGGTCCGACGTCAATATCAGAAATACACTTAATGTCTTTGAGTCGCGGTACCTCTAGTTGGTAACCAAGGCCTTGCTTATTAAACTTCTTAGACACAATAATGGGCTCAGTAGGTCCTTGTTCCTGTGATCCCAAGCCGCCATGTCCTTTATAGCCCATGTTCTTTATGATGCGAAACCCATTGTTGTATCGCTCTACTTCAAGTTGGACTTGATCATTTTCATCAAAGAATATCCAAGAGTTGATGTCCTCAATGTCTTCATCATCCAAGAAACCACCCTTAATGAATACTGTAGGGGGAGCTTTGATAACAGCGGAGGATGAAGATGGCTTGGATGTAGAGGGCTTACCGCGGGATTTAGGAGATAATGGAAGGGTACCAACGCAATAGGACTCTTGTAATTTGTATTCACTAGGGCCATGTTCGGTATATTTGATATGGAGGTTGGAAGCGGCTTTGCTAGATGAGGGCTTGAGAAGATTGGATGGGTTTATATAGGATGAAGACGGATATGCCTCGGTGTTGATAGGAATGCGATTCGGACTCTGATATTTAGCTTGAAAGGCACGGCAGAACTCAAATGGATTAGGATCAGCTTGAATGGTAACCTCAACCCCCTTATGTTGAAATTTAAGACATTGGTGGTATGTAGAGAGAACTGCTTTAAGGGTATGGATCCAAGGGCGTCCAAGGATGATGTTGTAAGGAAGATCAATATCAAGGACTTGACAGCAAGTTTTTGTAATGACCGGCCCAACTTGAATAGGCAATAAGATAATCCCTTCGGTATCTCTTTCAGCGTCATCATATGCTCTGATGGTAATAACCTTGGAGGTGTCAACATCTTTCTCATAATTTCCCAATTGCTTGATAAGTTTCAAAGAACATATATTAAGACCAGCTCCCCCATCTATCAAGACTCATTTGATATGGCGTTGTTTAACAAATACCTTAATATGGAGGGCTTCGTTATGTGACGGATGAATGGAAGGCTGAAGATCTTTGTCAGAAAAGGTCAAATGACAAGGGGCTGCAATGCTAGCGACCATAGATTGGAATTGTGTGATATTAATATTATTATGCACCGAAGACTCTTGTAAGGCTTTATCAAGGATAGCTTTATGTGCGGGGGATATGCGGAGCAGCTCAAGAATAGATATGTGTGCGGGTGTTTTACCAAGGTGATCCAAGAGGTTATAGTCAGAGAGAGATCGAGGAGAGTGAGGAGGTGCTCCTTGAATAGTAACTCGACCTCTTCACGTGGTTACAACACAATCAGGTGCTCTCCCTTGGACGGTAATAGTAGAAATGCGAGCATGGTCAATGCGGCCAATGGTAGATGATGCATAGTTATACGGAATAGCATTTCCAGCCTGAAGGTTATTTGTTTGATCATGAGATAGAAGTGGATTCTTGAAAGTCTCTAGATCATAGTTTGATGTTGATTGTTGAGCAGGTTGAGCTATTGAAGGTGTGACGTTGATTAAACCTTGATCAATGCAGTCTTGGATAACATGTTTTAAGTGCATACAACCATTTGTTTTGTGCCCTTTAACTCAATGGTAATCACAATACTCATTTTCTTTGTACCAAGGAGCTCGAAAGAGTGGTTCGCCATTTGGTGGTGCATCGGGTAGAATAATATCTCCTGCTTGAAGTAGCTTTTGAAGAACAACTTCCATGGGTTCCACTAATGGTGTAAATTGTCGGCATGGATTGGAAGTTTGGCGTTGGTTTCTTCGTTGTGGAAAAGGTTGTCTTGGTGTAGAGGCTACTTGAATGTTGATGGGAGCTCTCATAGTTTGAATATTCTTCGCGTCTACAATACCATCATTGACAACATTCTTGTTCTTGTTCCAAAAGTGAGACTTATCATTGGAATTTTGGGGAGAATCTTTGTTGTTGCGAAAGATCTTGATAGTGCCCTTGGCAATTAAGGCTCATTCAATAATAACTCCTTTGGAAACTAGTTCGTCAAAGGTGCTAGCACTCTGCAATTGTAGTTGGAATGACAGCTCAGGATGAAGATTTTGAACAAAGATGTCAAGCTGTTGTTTCTCAGGTATTTCCCATGATAATTTGCTAGCTATATTACGCCATCATTGGGTAAAAGTAGAAAAGGGTTCACCGTTACGCTGTTTGGTATTGACAAGGTCATTCATGTTTACCTCATGTTCAATGTTGAAGGCAAAGTGTGATCGAAATTTGTTTGCTAACTCCGCAAAAGATTTGATGCCCGGGGGTAAATGAGAAAACCATTCAAGAGCTTGTCCTGCTAAGCTTCGAGGAAATAGTCTCAAAAGATACATATCGTCATAAGAGACATCAAGACATGCTACAAAAAAGGCTTGAAGATGGTCTTCCAGATTCCCTTTCCCTTTGTATTTATCAAATTGTGGGATTTCAAAATGTGGTGGAAAAGGTATCATATTAAGAGACTTGTCAAATGGACAGGCGCATATGTTTTTGAGAGAAAAAGGTTTCTTGCCTTGTCCTACCCTTTCATCGATCATCTGTTGAACATCTGCTGAAGATAATTGCTGTTGTTGCGAAGGGGGTGGAGTATGGTAGGAGATATATTGTGGTTGCGGTTGTGGGATATATGGAGTTGTGACTGTTTGTTGTGGTTGTGTACCCACAATGTATGTCAAAGGATTGGTATGTGACACGTATGTGTTGGAGGATTGCTGTCCTTGAGATACAAGTGGCAATTGGGTGTGCATCACATGGGAAGTGGATAGTGGATTGATAGTAGTGAATGGTTGGGAAGTTGGTATTGAGTTCACGACACGGTAAGTGACGGAGGGATTGGTAGATATGACAGAAACATTTGGATTGGTATTTTGGACGATATGAGGATGGGTATGTGTCATAGGTTGGGTGACAATAGGAACGCTTTGGGTAGCATAGGATGGATTGATGGTGTGTGAAGGATTGGAGGAATATGACGACATGGATGTGAGTTGATCAACATAAGCGATCTTATTGTTCGGATTGGCTTGAGAAATGGGGGGATCACTCATGTCAATGAGACTAACATTGGGATTATATGATAGCATTGAGGTATTAGCAGTTGGTATGTGGGATATGGTATTCGTATGAGATGTAGTAGATTGTAATGGGTGTGAAGCATGGACAACATGTGTTGTTGGAGTGGTTTGAGAGGTTTGCACACTATAAGACATGGGAATAGCTTGTGATGCTTGAAGTATTTGCGCTTGTGTTACATGGACAGCTTGTGTTGCTTGAGGCATGGAAACAGTCATGGTAGAAGGAGAGATATGTTGAGGAACATGGAAAGGTGGAATGCTGAGATTTTGTGACATGAGAGGGAGCACATTGGTGGGCACTATCAATGGTTCTAAAGTATGCTCTGATCGTGGTAGCTCAAATGAAGCAACAATAGGCAATGAGGACGATGTGTGCGATGTAATAGGAGATGATGTGACTATAGTAGATGGTCTATTCGCAACAACAGTAGTAGTGTTGGGATCTTGTTCTCTAATAGCAGATATGTCAAAGTCCTTAGGTAGTTTAACACCCATGCAAGCAAGTTGGAGAAAGCAATGATCAGGCTCAGATATCATGAGTTTCTCAACTTGGTCCCATAGATAGGTATCTTGGAATTCTGATGAGTCGTCTTGAGATTGTTCTTCGAAAGTTTCCAAGGATGGTGTAGGTTGCATTCGTTGTGAAGATGACTTGCCAATAGTGTATCCTTGAGGTATAAACATATGAGAAGGCATACCAGTTGTGAATTGAGTTGCGTCCTTAAGAGGTGTTGTGAATTGTTTCATCTCAGCTTGCAATTTGGCTTCCATTTCATCTTTCAATTTAGCTTCTATTTCAGCTCGATATTGACTCCTAGTTTGAGGCATGATGTTGATGATGAAGTTGAGCTTGTCAAATTTTTGAGACCCAAAAGATGATAGTTGGCTGGTTGGTTAATTGGTTGTTGTTTTGGTTTGCTGGTTTGGCTAATTCGCTTGGTTGATTTGTTTTAGCTGAGTTGTTGTTGTTCAGTTGTTGTTGGTTGTCCCTAGAGGATAGCTCAAACACTCAAGGGAAAGATTGTTTGCTGTTGATGTTTGTTGGAACTAAAGCTAAAGGATGTTGTTTGCTGAAGCTAAAGCTGAAGGATGACGTTGGTTGAAGCTAAAACTGAAGGATGTTTGCTAATTGAAATGATTGGGTTGATGTCTGATTTGTTGGTTGGGGTCTCAAAAAGATGGAAAGCTCATGAGTTGTGATTGATTGATAAGCTCAAAAATAGGAGACAAAGTCCAGGTATTTGCTGTTGATCAAGGAGAAGTTTGAAAGCTGATGTTTAAGACTCAAGCAAGCTGGACCTGTGGCTAATTTAGCTGAGGGATTGAGGTTTGCAGGTATTTTAGCTATAGGCAACTAATGATAGCTCAAATGCGACTCAAAGGATGCTAAAGGCGATCAATGATAGCTCAGATGCGATTTGGTTTAGGCTCAATAGAGAATGACAGTGTTAACCAGAAGTGAATGCTATGCCAGAGGCGACGACTGTTGGTTCAAAGGCGATTTCCTATTGATCAGAGGTGACTCAAATATCCCTAAAGGCGACAGTCTGTTGTTCAGAGGCGAGCTCGTTTAGGCATAAGGCGACTAACTGCGGCTTAAAGGTGATTTGGTTCAGACAAGATGCAATCGGTTATGGTTCAGATGCGATTTGGTTCAGACAGTAGGCGATCAGCTGTGGTTTAAAACCAATTTTGTTCAGACAAGATGCGATCAACTGTTGTTCAAATGCGATTTTGTTCAGGCAATAGGTGATTAGTTGTGGTTTAAAAGTGACTCTATTCAGGTAATATGCGGGTAGCTGTTGTTTAAAAGTGACACAGTTCAGGCAAAAAGTGAATTACTACAGTTCAGAAGCGATGTCTGTGATCTGTGCGAGTAGTTTAGGTTCGAAAGTGACTGTGTTTATCCAAAAGTTGTCTGATTTTGTAGTTTTTCAGCAAGAAAACAGTGATAACAGTCACTCACACTCACAACAAGCACAAACTGATACAACCTAGGCTAGGATAGGACAGTATCTGTTGAATCCCCTAGCTGCGCCTATTCAAAGCGGGTAGCTCCAGGATCTTGGTAGCACCGGCTCCTCCTTACATTTGCACACACTTCTCACGCATACCAAGATTCAGGTTTCTTATAAGGCTTGACCCTCTCCAAACCTTTAGATTGTCCCTACTACCTCGGCTAAGAACCGCATGAATCGGGGCCGCTTCAAGGGTTTTGCCCTCTGTGTCAACAGATAGAAGGATTTTGGCTACTACACAAAGTTGCTAATAAGGGCATCCGTTCGGGTGGCTATACATGCGGCAGCGCTACTCTCCGTTATGGAGTCTCCCAGCCTCCAAGGGTTGCGCCTTGGAGGGTTTTGGGGGAGGTTGGCTGTCAGTATAACGCAACAGCACCTGTTGTTTGTGGCTTTTGACACAAACACTTTTCTTATATAGCGGTTCGGAAGGACTTGGCTTTAGCCCATTACCGCTTAGGTCATATCCCTTCTCACACCGGGAAGGCAGGCCCTCTAAAGATAATGACAAGTTCTCATACACCCAAGATCCATTTGATAGGCAAGGGGAGAGGATACTTTTGCCATTAAATTTGGGTTACAATCAAGCACATGCAAGCAATCAAAAAGATAAATCAAGCACGGAGCAAACAATGATTCATTTTAAGCACCAAGCCCAAATATGCCTAATTTAGTGGAAAAAAAACACAAATCTTGGACCGATCGAACCTGCAAAAGATATGTCAGTAGTTTGATAACCTCCTTTCTTGGACAAATCGATAAGATGCTGCGCAAATACCCAATTAATAGCCAAAAATTGAACTGGAACTGAAACAGATTTGAAAACAACAAAACTTACTAGATGCGATTCACTGCTGATCAAAAGCGATCTTCATTTTACCAGAGGCGAAAGATGGCAGATCATATGTGACGCCAAAAATACAGTATGCGACACTTGTCAGCTCATAAGCGATGCGCATAAATGTGAAGCGATCAATTGAGGGCTAGATGCGAACTGTATCTGTAAAACACAGTTAACAAACAAAACCCTAGCCTAACAGGTGAGCACTGTCAATTCAAAAGCGATTCTAATTAATTCAAACGTGGCCTCTATCGACTCAAACGCGATCCAGATATACCCAAAAGCGACCGGATGCAAGACAAAAGCGACCTATATCTGCAAAAACACAGTCGAAACCCTAACCTGCACAGGCGATCATTATTAGTTCATAAGCGAATCAGATCAGTGTAAAAGCGACTACTGTCAGATCATAAGCGATGCGAACATGCACAGAAGCATCCACTGTTAGGTCAAAAGCGACCTGATTGTGTGCAAAAGCAGCCACTGTGAGGTCAAAAGTGATAAATACAGTCGAAAGCAACCGCAATCAGTGCTAAAATCACAGGCGAGCCTTTTTAAAACAAAAGCGATACAAATTTTACCATAGGCGACGACTGCTTGTTTAAAGGCGATCCAGAGAGGTAGATGCGGCCTGTTCCAGCTTGAAAGTGGCGCAGAGATCCAGAAGCGGTAGATTTTCATTCAGAAGCGACCGGAATTTACTGCAAGCACCTGCAAAATCTGATCTTCAAAGAAAACAACTCCGAAAAATGAAGTCAATCAGGGACGTGAGTCCCACCGAGCGTGCCAAAATGTGATAGGTGAAAGTCAGGTGTAGAAGATCAGACATAGTCATGAAACCCTAACCCTACCATCATCAAGGAATCTAACCTAAATGAAATCAAAGGACAATGCAATTCAAGCATAACATCACCTAGACCGTGCGATTCCTTGTTTGAGGGATGTGGACTGCTTCTTCAACAATGAACAATTAGAATGCTGAAAGCTGCCATGATTGATGATAAAAGCTCAATTGGATAATCAGATGCTCAAGATGCTCAAGATGATAATGTAGGTGCTATATGATTGCTGGATGTCTCATATGGAGTGAGAGGGTGCTTATATAGGACTTAGCCAAGATCAATCAACGGTGGGGATTCAGAGGCTATGTGAATGGCTAGGATTGAAAGTTACTAAATTTAGGTTTCATTAATTGTGCATGTGAAGGATATGAATGAAAGTTGTATAACAACACATGATTGACTGGACAAGTGTTGAAATGTGATAAATGATGAGGGCTTAATTCAAATAAAATATTTGAATTAGTTGGGATATGAGTTGGATATTAATTAAATAAATTAGATTTATTTAATTAATAGGATAAATGAATAGGATGGGATAAGATATGATGTGGAAATTAATTAAATAAATAAAATTTATTTAATTAATTGGGATGGGGATAGGATATGATTGAGAAATGATGTGGAACTAATTAAATAAATAAAATTTATTTAATTAATTGGCTAAGTGGATGAGAATGGGATTTTAATTAAATAAATAAAATTTATTTAATTAATTGGCTTAATGATTTAACAAGGTGTTGTTAAACATGGACAAATTTGGGTGTCTACACTAAGAATGGTATATCCATTGATCCTGATAGAATAGAAGGGATAAAGAAATTATAGTTACCAAACATAGAAAAGAATTAAAATCATTTTTTGGTAAAATTAACTTCATCAG
Source organism: Cunninghamia lanceolata (assembly GCA_027924645.1). Classification (NCBI taxonomy): domain Eukaryota; kingdom Viridiplantae; phylum Streptophyta; class Pinopsida; order Cupressales; family Cupressaceae; genus Cunninghamia; species Cunninghamia lanceolata. The sequence continues at coordinate 384,206 of BSBN01000165.1, read as the reverse complement.
GAAGTTCATTACAGGATTTGCAGAGATCATGCAACCGCTGAACACCATGTTGAAAAAAGATGCAGTGATAGAGTGGACACCAATAGCCAAGGCTGCATTTGAAGATATCAAGGAGGCCATTTCTGATGCTCCTGTATTGACAAGTCCAGACTATAACAAGCCATTCTACATTTATTCATTTCCATCCTCACATTTGGTTACAGCTGCACTGACCCAGAAAGGAAAAGATAATGAAGAAAAGTCTATCACTTTTATGAGTGCACCTTTGAAGGATGCACAGCTGAAGTACCTGGATACAGAAAGACATGTGTTTGTACTGGTAAGGGCAGTAAAAAATTTTAGGCATTACATTCTACGCAGTTGGGTTAAAGCTGTGGTGCCTAATGCAGTAGTAAAGATGCTGCTGATGCAAAATGAGCCTGGAGAGAAAAGAGCTAAGTGGATCACCACTTTGCAAGAGTTTGACATGGAAATCATACTGATGAAGCTAGTTAGGGGATAGGCTTTAGTACAAACCATAGCCAATACACACCCAAATCTGGTAAAGCAACAGTATGTGCTAAACATAAGTGATGCATAAAGGTGGTACGATGATCTCAACACTTTTCTAATATCAGGGAAATACCTAAACAAGATGAAATCCTCATAGATGAGAGCTTTGAAGATCAAGGCACAAAAGTATATGGTGCAAGGAGGTCTTCTATTTAGGAAGAACCACGAGGGAATTTATTTTAGATGTTTGAATAGAAATGAAGCAGATAAGGTGTTGCTAGAACTGCATGATAAGTATGGAACTGCTCATGGCTCCCATTTAGCCATAACACATAAAATATTGAGAGTGGGTTATTATTGGCCTACTATGTTTAAAGATACAAAACATCATGTTAGAAACTGTCACATTTGTCAAGTTATAGCAGATAAGGGAAGAAATCAAGCTAATCTGCTACAGTCAGTTATTGAGTCTAGGCCGTTTGCACAGTGGGGCTTGGATTTCATTGGAGTCATCAATCCTCCATCACCTGCAGGACACAAATTCTTATTGATAGTGACTGATTACTGTAGAAGGTGGACTGAAGCCACATGCTGTAAATTCTCCACTACTAAGGTAGTCATCAAGTTTCTTGAAGAGAACATCATCACCAGGTTTGGAGTTCCTTATCCGCTAGTATGTGACAATGGCCGTGCATTTTCCTCTTTAAAATTTTCTAAATGGGCATTTGAACAAGGAATTGTTTCAAAGTTCTCTTCAAATTATTATCCTCAGGGAAATGGGTTAGCTTAATCTACTTATATAATCTTGGTAGACATAATTAAAAAGCTAATTGATAAGAACCCAAGAGAGTGGAACACATTGCTAAAATATGCATTGTGGGTAGATAGGACCAAAGTTAAGGCAGCTCTGGGTAATACACCTTACCATTTAGTTTATGGGACTGATCCCATACTTCGAGTAAATCTAAGAATACCAATCTAGAAGTTTGCGAACGAATACTTAGGCTTCAATGATCATAGGGAAGCCAAAATTGTTCAAATGATGCAATTAGATGAGAAAAGAGACCAAGCTATTGTAAAATTTGTCAGACACCAAGCAGTGGTTAAAAGATGGTTTGATAAATGAGCAAGAGTCAAAACATTTAGGATTTTAGACTTAGTGCTGTGCTGGGATAAAGCACGTGAGAAGAAAGGTAGCCATGGAAAATTTGACAAGTTATTGTTGGGTCCATTACAAGTGTCAGAAATAATAGGAGACAACACTTTTAGGTTCAAGACCTTGACTAGAGAAGATGTGCCATTACTAGTTAATGGCCAGCATTTGAAACACTACTTCCAGGCCTAAGGTGAAGGTTGTTGGTCTGTTGTATCATAATGTGGATAATTGTATAGGTTTGTCTTTTTTTTTGTTTTTGTTTTTGGTTGTGTTTTGCTTTGTTTTGTTTTGTTGTTTTCTGTTGGTTGTTGTTGGGTGTTTGTTTGTTTGTTGTGTGCTGCTTCAGCAGAGATGCTTATCTTGTTCTAGAGTATATAGGAGCATATTAGCAACCATTGAAAACAATATAAAATTTGGAACATTCAAGTTAATCATTTGAAATTTATACATAACTTGTTGTGATTGTCATGAATGTAGAAAGTTAGTTGACTTGTGAAATTTTGTATTCAATAAGAATGGGTTGAGTATTCAAGGGAGGTTTCTCAAAATGACACACCTAAAATCCTTGAGTTTGTTGAACCTACCAGTGTAGATATTAGGTGAAAAATCAGAGGTAACCCTTGCTACCATTAGAATTCTCAGCGTAATTTCTGCAAGTGACCATTCCTTGCATCATAAAGTTACAACTGTTATATCTTATGAAATCTCAATCTTTATTAAAATATAAAATAAATAAATAAATAAACTGGATTTTAGTAAAATCTTGGTTAAGCCATCTAAGTAACTCTACCGGGGCTATAGACACTCGCTGGCAGTGGGGCTCTACTTAGGAGAATTGTAATGATAACCTTGCCGAGGCTATGGACGCCTGCTAGCAGCAAGGCCCTCTCCGGTTGGCTATGAGGGAATGACATTAACTAGGTAGTCTAATGTCAGTCATTGGTCTGTTCAACTAATTTTCAAGATGAGGATAATTAATCACGCGCACCCACTTAAACTGAAATGTAAAATTCATGCACCTTATTGAATACTTTAGGTCTCAAGTTAAATGATGATTTGCATAAAAGATAGTCAGAAATTATGAATTTATTTCATTTCAATTTTCTTTAATGGTTTTAATTTAATTGTTTTATTTGGTTGCTAGTTGTTGTGATGCTCACAACACACCCCATTTTACTCCTTAGCAAAATGAGGACCCCCTACTGAAGCTAGTTTGCTTTGCTTGTTGGTGTGGTTTGCTTGGTGGTGAAAGGAAAGAGGAGCTCAAAATACAAACCTTGTTAAAAATAAGGAAAATTTGCATTTGATTACTAGGTCAAAATACAGGTGAATTCCTTGTTGAAAATAAACAGGGGTTGTTTTTTGAATTATTCTAAAATTCGCTGTATTTTGCAAGTTATTGTTGTTTTTGCTAAATGTACAATTAGAGGGTTTGTGCCTTGTATATACAAAGTTCTTTGTATATGCAAAGTCATCTCATATACAAATGCATTTGTATATCGTGCTTTTGTGTTGGTCGCAAAAGGGGAAGTCATCAGGGTTTCTTATTTTGTTGCTTTTTTCCTTGTATGCATTTAAGAAATGTTTTATACATACATACAGGGTGGACTTGAAAGGAGTTAGGTTGGAATGTTTACATGTTGAAATCCACTATGTATATTTTGGTTTGTATATTTGGCAAATGGGAAGACATACAAGTAAATATACAAGGGATTATACATAGCACAGAATTGAGGAGGTATTAAGGTTGGTATAATCGATGTATGTTTGGTACTTGTATATTTGGCAGATGCGAAATATACAATCAAGAGATACAAAGAATCATATATATCGCTAAATTTGAATGTTATTAAATAATGCATAATGATTATATACGTTGGGTTTTGTATGCAAGGTATCGGGAGGCATGCATTCCACTTTATACAATGCAAGTTTGAAGGTAAAGCAAATTTTGGTAAATACAATGTATCGGGACTTAATGAATATCAGGTATACATTGTATTTTATACAAGGTGGAATTAAGAAAAGCTCAAAGTTCAAGTGAAAAAATAGTTAAGTCCATCGCTTGTATATCAGGGTTTGTATATTTGGATGAAATGAAATATACAACGAAATATAAAAACACTTTATACAAGCCGTGGATCGAGGCAATTATGGAGTAAAGAAGAACTGTTGTATGTTTTTTGCCTTTTGTATGTTTCAAGATATGCAAGGTAAAATATACATTCTTTTGTATACATTGCAGAACCGAAGAGTTATCAATTGGAGTTAAGTCATTGTATACTTCCATGCTTGTATATGTTCCAAAAGATACATTGATCTATACATACAAGCCGGAACTCAAGGAAATTGAAATAAGACGAATACAATACATTGCGTCCAAATTGTATATGAAGAGATGCATTGAGTTATATACATCACGGAATTGAGAGGTAAATTGAGTTAGAGTTATGAGATGGTTGGGGTCTGAAAGTGATGCAAAAGTTATATGCATCATGGGGATGCATAAGTTTGAAAGGTAAAGTGGACCCCACCAGTTGTATATTAGTTTTGTATGTTTACAATGTATATCTGATATACAAACTAATATACATACAAGCTGGATGTTAGAAAAGAGTTAAAAATAGAGAAGTCCTTGTATATTTTGTGATTGTATGTTTATAATGTACAATCCCGATATACAAAGAATCAAAGGGCATTGCGAAAGAATAAAGGGTAAAGAATGTTTGTATAATGTGTTTGTATATGCGATTATACAATAGAGGATACATGCAAGATATACAAACCAAAAGATACAAAGAGGTACGGAAGGTGGAAAAGGCAAAGGCATTAGTTGGTTCTTTGCACAAAATGTTTGTATGTTTTTAAAGATACAATGAAGAGATACAAAGAGAACATATAATGAAATATACATAGAAAAGAATGTATGAAGAATTTGACTAGTGATAATAAAGGGTTCAAAAAACATAAATACTGAATTGAAAGCTGAAACCGTAGCACATTAATGACTATAATTAATGCAAGCCTAACACCCAAGAAAAGAAGGATTTAACAAGGGTTAGGGTAATTTTAATGTTATTTTTCTTTCAAGATATATTGTTAACGTTAAAATTTGTAGAAAAGGCACTGTCACAGTAAAATTGAGCAGAATTTACCAGAGTGGCAAAGCTATAGTAGCTAAAAAAGGTGAAAATGGTAAAGTAAGCCAACAACAAAGGTTAAATGGACATAGAAATATGTATTTATCTTGGAACCCCGTTTAATTTTTGAATGGTAAAACGCAATTGTTAATTCCAGTAATTTTAGTTTCAAAATGAATGCATTTGTCAGAATTACTATTTTAATTGTTAAATTAGCTAAATAGAGCTTAGTCCATTTAAAGGTAAAATGGCAGAAAAAAAAATGAGATTAGGGTAAATTGGTAGAAATTGGGATACACAGTAAGAACCCTAAACATGAATATGAAGCGAAGATTAAGAAATGTACATTTCCACAGGATTGCCCCAAAATAAAAGAAGGATGCAGGGGGCAAAGACAAGAAAGAGAGAAAAGCACAGAAGAACTGGAGAAAGAGAAATTGTCTCTACACAGAGGTTATCAGTCCCTGATTAGTGAAGCCAGAGTAGGCACTAACACAAACATAGGGACCTACGATGCTGAAGATGTCCTAGAGAAGATCACCGCTATGGATGTGATTCCAAATATGAAGTGTATCTGGGAGAGTGGGTTATACTGAGCTGTGGGTTTCCCATTGGTGATGGAAGCTAGGATTTTGTGCTTAGACTATGTAATTATGTATAACCCGAGTACCAGGATGGTTATGCTATATGATAAAGTAATTGCTAATTTGACTCCAGAAGGAATTGCTAACACTTTTGGGTTGAAGATCACTGATAAGATGACGGACATTGATATTGATAAATACAATGAGGGCTTCTACACAAATGCGAAGGAATGTAAAGGGAAGATATTCCATGGGTGGTATAATGCAGAGAACAAACCAAAGGCTGTGGCCAGGATACCCAAGAATTTAATGAGGATATACTTCAAGGAGGATATTTATTTGATGGTCACCATTCTGAGCAGGCTAGTTGGATTAAGGGATGGAACTAGGTGTGAACCATGGATGTTCATAGTCATTGAATTTCTAAGGTTAGGACAAAAGGACCAAGGGCAAATCCACTGGGCCAAGACCATTAGTACTGCTATTTGGAGGCAAGCCATGAGGAGGCAACAGAAAAGCTTGCCCTTCTATCTATCTTCTTATGTGTTATATGCATGTACTACAGAGGTTAGGCCTTATATTCATGGAATAGAGAGGGTAGGTACCTTGGGAAATGGCCCAGATCAAAAGTTAGTATATGAGCATTACCCTATCTTGCAGGAGGGAAACGTTTTCAAGAACTTTGCTCTAGTTAATGATGTTTTATATACCTACATGGAAAGGATATTAAGAGAGGAACCAGGCAAAAGACTGTTTAAGGATGCAGAAAGTGCAATTGGATTGCACAGTTCTTGGTTCATATAATTTGAACAGTTCACTTACGTAAGGACTAAGGGTTTTGAGGGGAAGCCATTTCTACTTCCCAGGTATCCTTCTGATAAACTAATAATGCTAGAGTTTTCTAGGCAAAACTTGAACATTTTCAGGATATACAAGAAAAAATTCAATAACAAGGGAAATGTAAAGTTACCATGGGCTATCGAGAGGAACTCCTATTACAGTGAAGAAGTTGCTAGTTATTCAGAGCAGGAGTTGAGGTATTATGGTTTCAAGGAATTTGATTTAACAAGGAAATTTGATCCCTTCCCCAGAATCCAAAATTTTGTAAATAAAAACTATAAACATCAAGTACACATTGAGGATTTCTGGGCAGACTGAAAAAATGACAAAGAGGTGAGGAAAAGAGCCCACAAAAGATTGACTATTGAGCAGATGAAGTCTGTTGGCAACATATATGTGCCCCTTGAGGTACAAGATGATGATAGGTTGTCACACCATAGTTATGCATAGGTAAGACAGGCTCCCATTACAGAGCCTGATTGGTCAAAGCCGTGGAATACATCTCTAGATGTATTGTCTGAACCAATAATTTTGTTTTCAAAAACATGGCTGAGGGATAGGATTGAGGAATTTAAAGCTGAGGGTATAATAGTTACATACCCACAAAAGGGCAGGAAAAGAAAGATAGAGCCCACTGAGGACTTACAGTGCTTCTATGAGAAGAAAAGAAAAATTGTTGAAGTAAGGATAGTAGAAAAGGATAAAAATGCTACACTAATGGATCCCTATGCACTGGGAATATTAGTAGCGATTGCATTTGAAATGTTTGTGGATCCAAAGTCCATGAGCCATGAGATTAGTGCAGAGGAAGCATAGGCTGCAAAAGAGGCAGCAGGACAACAACCAATGAGGGCAATCCCAATAATTTTGTCTAAGGGCAAGTCTTCGAAACCAAAAGATATAATTGGAGCCCAAGAAGTAGGGGAGAAAATGAGAAGTATGTCTAATACTTCTACTCCAATTGAACCAAGACAAACATTCATAAAGGTGAAAACAGCGCTGGCTAGGGAGAGGTAGCAGGAGTCAGAAGCACAAAAGGACAAGCAAACTATTGACACTGTGAACATTGTAAGCAGTGACAGTGAGGAAGGAGTGATGTTCAGAGGGAAAGAAATTGACATAGGGGAGACCTTCAGTGATTCCCAAAGTGAAGAGGAAGAGTCAGGAGATTTCCTCAGTGAAGAGGAAGAATCAAACCTGCAAGCTGAAAGGGAAAAAGAACAAAATATAGAAATTAAAGAAGAACAGGTATATGAAGAGGTAGGATCTATTGATCCATTTGATACTCTAGTACCGCTAGAAATCATTAGAGATGTGCAAGAGGAAGCACATAAGATTGAAGAAACTGAGAAAGAAAAATCATCTAAAGAGGTAAACACAGAAGGACATGCATCACAGGAGGACACCTCAGAGGTCGATGCTTTAGACATGCTAAATATGTATGGGGAGCAGGGTGAAGAAGAGGAAAATACAGAAAGCTTGCAAACCCAAGATGAGTAAGTTAAAGAGGATGAGGTAAAGGCCAATTCACCAGTACATCCAGAACAACCATAGACAGGAAATGCAGAGGCAGAAGATAAAATAGATGATAAACAAGAAGAAGATTTGAACACGCCGGATAGTGAACAGATACATGCAGGAGATGATCAGAAAGAGAAGTCATTAGCAGAAAAAACACCTGAAGAGGAGGAAGAAAATGAGGTTGGATCAAAAGAGCAATCAAATAATCCAATAGATTAGGAGCTCCCACTTCAGCAGGAACAACTAGAAGAACAACAAAAGGAACCACTTCAACAGCAAGAGCAACAACATGAACATCAGCAACATGAGGAAATTGGAATAGATAAACCTCATGAAGAGGTGATTGATGCAGAGAAAGTTGCAGAAGGCACAAAAGAGATGCCTACCTAGCTGGAAGGAGAGATAAGGAAGGAGAAGAAGGAAATACATCTTGCTCCTATCGACATCAAAAGCTTATTAGGTGAGAAAACTACTCCAAGAAGAGAAAAGAGAAAGGCTAGGATGATGTCTGCAATATAGAGAGGTCTAGATGGATCCAGAACCATAAACCTAGCCATACCATAGAAAGAAAAGGAGAAAGGTGAAATTACCTTGGAGGAATACAAGATACTTAATCTAGACCTCAGGCATTCCACAAGGGAACATCACATTGCTGAGTGGGAAGATATGCACTAGGTGACAGCAGAAATGCTGAGGAAAGACAAAAGTAAACAGGAGGTATTGAAAGGACACATTGTCCAACTCCGGCAATTCATTCAGGGGATATTTGACCCCAGTGCCACAATGCTTGACTTACCTGCTAACATAGCGATAGTATCTAAAGAGGAAGTACAAGACATGGAAAATAAAAGGTTTAAGGCCAACATTTTTGATGAATGGTTCAATGATTTTTTACAAAAGGGTGAACAAATAATAGGATAGGCTGTGAAGAGTTGGAAGGTGACGATAGAAGAAAAGAATGAGTGTATAATACTTACACATAACTACCAAGTAAGAAAAGAAGAATGCACATCTAAGATTGAGCAGTTGACAGAGATTGAGACAAGAGCTAAAGAATTGATAAATGAGGGAGCACTCAATATCACATTGGCAAATCAAGTGCTACAGATGATTTTGGAGCTCAGATTTGAGGAGGATAACCTCAAAAAAATATAGTAGTCATGCAAGAGCTAGAGAAAAAGGCAAAGGGGATTATCAAGATGCATAAGAAAATCATAGAAAGACTCCTACAGCATGAATGTGCAGAGATGCCAGCCTATGACTTAAAGAGAGCATTGATAGAGTTCAGGGCCATATTCACACCCTATATAGAAAATCCTGATGCAATCCTCATTAAGCAGATGATGGATACATTGATGGAAGAGAGGGCCAAAATGAAGAAGTACAAGAAAAGAAGAGATAACTTAGAGAATGAAGAAAAGGAGTTGAAAGAAAAGGTGGTGATGCAAGAGTTCATTTTAGCAAAAAGTCCATGAGGGGACTGTGCCTTTGTGGAGGGTGTGATTGACAATTTCAAGAAATATTTGAAGAAAGGGTAAGAAGGCAGGAGCAAAGAATTTTGAGAGGAAATCAAATGAAGAGCCTCGGCTGGAAAAGGTCACAGGAAATGGGAATCTTATTTGTGAAAGATTCCAAGAGCATCCTTTGAGAAAAGAAGGTGCCAAGTAGTGGATTGGCACATGGTTATGAAATGAGGGTGCACCATTGGTCAGTGATAAAAGGACCTTAACCGTAGAATCGTGGTTGTAACCATGGAGTGGAGGTTCTAACCATAGCAAGGGAGGGAATTCAAATTCTCTATAAGAAGCATTGCTACTTGTATATTATTTACACAGGGATTTTTAGCATTTAGCTAGAAATTGTAAATTCTTTCTGGGAATTTTGGAGTAGAATATTTTAGTTTAGGGGAGGTCGCCTGTTGTCTACATTAAGGAACACGTGGAATGCCCAACTTTCTTAATGTATCTTTAAAGCACTGTAAGTTTTTTGGTATATTCGATTAATAAAGCTAAGAGTCATTCCTACATTATAAATCTTGTATAACTGTGTTTTGAATATAAGTGAATCTAGAACTCTGTGTCTATTTTCTGAGTGTCTTCTAGCTCTTCCTTGCATTTAAAATAATTTCTCTTAAAGCTCGCAATCTTAAATGCAATATTCGTGAAAATACTCAGGATATCTGTATTTAATGATTTAGTCTACTGGTTTAATTGAATCTGCTGTATTTCTTACTATGTGCATAACATAACGTTTAGATCTTGTAGTGAATGATGGTGAATTTAAATTTCTCTAACTTTTCCCAACAACTCTGAAATACTTAGCTTAAACATTGAAATCCAAAGGAGATTATCTGACATTTGAAGATTTTAAGAGCAATAAGTTGATATTTGATAATCTTCATAAATAGTTGAAAAGAAAAGCATGTTTGAATATAAATCATATAAAGCTTTGAGGTACTGTAATGATTTTATGCAAATGAATAATTAGAAAGTTGATATTTGTATTGGTTTGCATGATAAGAGTCCAGTAAGTCACAAACCCACTTTAAATCACATAAGGCCCCTTGCATATTACAGCTTCATAATAACCTACTGAATGGTCCAACAGGTCAAGACCTAACCAATAAGGAAACTTGGGATCAAGTAATCTTAGTTGATTTCTTTGTATCTTTCAAGATAGTTAGGTTCATTTATGAATTTTAACTTTTGTTATGAGTGTGTAAAAAACAATCATCAATAGATATGTTTATGAAAGAAGTGACAAAGGAGAAGCTGAGTTCCTCTTCAACTTCGGTTGGTCTTCAAAACTAAAAGCAATAAAATCAAAACATCAGGGTCTAGGGTGTTTATTTCCAGGGGAAGCTACAGGGTTAGTGGTGTTATGATCAGTCTCCAAGTGGGAGATGATATGTTGTGGAGTCTGATCAGTCTCCAAGTGGGAGATTGTTGTTATATGGAGCCTAATCAGACTTGGAGGTTAAATTTTCCCCACTTTTATCATCACGGTTTCCCCCAAATTATTTAATGGGGGTTTGGGGGCAGTGCCCCCAAAATGGGGTCAAGAGGTAGCACCCCTTGTGGGGTCCAGAGGCAGCAGCCTTGGTGTGCTCCCTGTCGCGATACAGGGCAGGGTCGAGGGGCAATGCCCCCACGAGAGCTCGAGGGAAGCACCCCCAAAACCTCAAATGACTTATTATTTTATAAAGGCATCAGAAGTTATTTTTCTATTGGTCGACATAAAAAAACCCTATTTTGTAATTGACATAAGTCTTGATAAAAAACGCTGAGTTAGGGTTTCCATTGATATTGGTTTGTAGAATTTGCAATAGTATTAAGTTGCAAGGATTCCTTGTTGTAATCAGTTTGATTTGCTGCATAATAATATTGGACTCTTTGTTGGTGGATGTAGCCCAAGTTTGGGTGAACCATGTTAGAAATTCTCTTGCTATTATTATTTCTATCTATTTTTCATTCCTTTGTTTAATCTTTATTTGCATTTAGTTGATATCTTCTACATGAAATTCCTAACAATAGCCTCCTGTTTAAACATTATGGTATATGTCAAACCAAATCCGGTAACTTTGAATCACCAAACTCATCTATTCTATCATGAATGTAAGCCCTAATATCTTCTACATGCAACACACCATATGGAACATTAGAAAGGGCACCTAATGGATCGACCTCTACAGATTTGTGTGGATGCCTTTTGAATTTAGGTCAGGACCTTTCGATGATGTCAACAACCAATGGAGTAGCCATACCCAAAGATTTCAAATTTAGAGAGCTTTACAGAGAATACCTTATTTCATCGGTTAGGGTTAGCTGTCGAATTCACTTTTTTCACTCCATATCTTTGAGATCTTAGCTCAGACACTCTTCTCCTTGTTCTCTTCAAATGCAAAGTGATTCAAATGTTGATTGAATGACCTTTTATGCTCTGCAAAACCTAATTCACCATTGTAATAAATGCTTTTCCCTAATTCATTTGGTTACATTGTTTTTGAATGCAGTCAATCTTCAATTACTCCGCAATCAATCACATTAGCTTCTTTTCTTCTAGAATTTGCTTCAACAGATCTATAATAGGCTTCCTTATCTTCATTCATCATGCCAAATTCAGGCACCCACTTACTGGTAGGGGGAATTATATTTTCAATGCAGCTCCCCCTAAGCCAAAGCTCCTATTTTAATTGCCGGAGGAATTATCAGCACCGAATTTTGGTGCAGACCCATCACCGTCATTCATTACACTTTTCTTCACCCATGTTTTGTTCATTTCATTCTAGATCTCATTCACATCTACTTTGCCCTTGCCTTTATCTTATCTCTGCACATTTCAATTTCTGTTTACTGGACCTTTTCTATCATCATTCCTTCTTCTGCAAAATCTTGTAATATGACCAGATTTGTTGCAATTAAAGAACGTAACATTTCTTTACTCATTTACTTAATTTCCTCTTGATCTACACTAATTAGCCATGTGTCCAAATCTATTGCATGCAAAACATTTGCCATTGAAAGAATTGACATTTCCTCTGTTGTTAGAGTTATTCATCATTATACTTTTGCATTCATTGGATCTATGAACATACCTTTTACAATTGAAATATTGACCAGAGAAGGATGGACCACTTTGATTCACTCTACTTCTACATTGAATAGCTCTATGACAAAATTTATTGCGATTGAAATAATTTTGATTGAAGGATGGATACCTTTAAGCATTAGGTTGTCTGACCAGAGGTCTTCTAGGTCTGTTTCTCTGATTCCTTGATTTAGGATTTCTTTGATTGGATCTAGAGATTTCACCTTTCTCATATCCCAGACCATGCTTATCATCTGCCTTCTTCTGACCATCAAGCAACACTTTGAGTTTAGCTGAGCTTATCTTGAACTTCTCTTTGTATTCATTTGTAACTTCTAGGTCATGTTTGAGAATGACAATTTGCCTTTCAAGTTGTTCCTCATTATACCTAGTTTCTTGTAGATCACACTCTAGATGGCCAATTATTCTATCTAATCTACAACACTCTTCTGTTCTTTCTTCCAGAGACTGGTTCAGGTTTTCTTCAGTCTTCTTCCTTTCCTTGATTTCCTTGGTTAGCCTCATCACCTCAAATTCCATCTCATGTTTTAGGACAACTTCTTTTGCCAACTTCTCACATTCCTTTGTCTTCTCTTTCAGAGCACCATCCATGCCATTGTCTTTTTGCTGATTTGTTAACTGTTGAAGTAGCTCCTTCCTCTTTTCAATAGATTTGCTCAGTTTCCCTTTTAAAGTCTCAATGAAACCCTTAGCATCTTTAAGGTTCTCTTGTAGTTCTTTGACTTCTACTATGGACTGATCAAGATCTTCTAAAGAAACTTGAAGTTATTCATTGATGCCACCAGAATACTTAAATGAACCCATTGAAACACCTTCCTAGATCTACCTCAAGCTGTTAAACTTCCTCCAAGGAACCTTGCTCTGATACCAATTGTTGAAATTAAGGAACACTAAGAGTGGGGTTGAATCAGTGTTTTGCAAAACTTATTATTATGTTCCTTTATTAATTACCTCATACATTCAAAAGAAAGAAGCATGAACTTAAGAACAACAACAACAAGATCATCACACATGAACACCAGGATTTTTATGTGGAAACCCGGTTAAGGGAAAAACCATGGTGGGGGTTAACCCACAAGATTTTATACTATGGTAAAATTATTACAAATGGGAAGGCACATGCCTTTGGTCACACTAACCAGAGCTCACTGCTCAAGGAGGCTCACTGCCTACAAGATTAGATACAAAGAGTTTATTGAAAAGATTTTATTGAAATACTTGAACTGAGGAATAGACAATTCAAGATTATAGTTTTGGTTAGGCTCAATATACTGACTTTGCACACTTCATCTCTCACTTCCCTGTTTCATTGTTCTGCTATGATTCGAAGCTTAGATCTCTTTCTTCACACTTGATACTACCACACTTCACACCTATCACATCATATCCGCACACTTCCTACCTCTAAATGCTCAAACCTATCAATCATATATATATGCAACATGAAATTTCATCAACTGCAGTCAACCTTAAGAAAACTTAGAAACTTTTTCAAGATCACTGTTCTGTCAGCTAAATCCATGCACAAACATCAATGCAGACCAAAACCTATGTATTCAAGTCACCACTCATGTCGACCAATACCACTAGATCTCATAAATTACTCAACCAACCACTTCTTTTAATCTACACAATGATCAAACACCAAGTTAGCTTGTTCTTCATCAGACTGAACTGTCTAACCAAAACCTGATACTCAAATGCTTGTAACTTTCAATCCCTTCATCACTAGAGGCTAAAAATTTGGATTTAGGTAGTCCTGACATCCCTTAACATTCCCTCAGATCTACAACATAATATGATTACCTGTGGAGAAATGTGGACCAAAATGTTGAACCCTATCATATGCTTTGTTCTTGTCTATCCAGACTTAGACAAATCTACAATCTAACTTCTAGTATGATCAAATGATACAATGTTGATGTGTAAGATAGGTTTAGTTTCCATCAATGACAACACCTGGCATGCCTAGCAGTGTCTCTTGTCAACACAACTTCATACATTTGTAACAAGACAATTACAATTTGTCCTTCAATGGCCTTCTTCTCAGCTCAATTTCCTTCAATTCCTTGGACAACAAACTAAATTAAGACCAACTAATTTCTTCCTTCTTTCCCACTGATGCTACTCCATTCCTACATACATACCATTTTTACATCCTTTTGAGAAGCTTTTTTTATCCACTTCTAAGTGCCTTTTCTACCTCTATGTAGCCTCTTCATTCCCCCTATGAGGTGCCCCCTATAGTGAAACATTTTTTAAATTTCAAATAGCATCCAAAGTAGCATTAAAACTTCCATAATGTGGTGCTCCATCTCCTTTTTCCATCCTACTCCAACCAAAGGAAAAGAATATAAAACATACCTCAGGTGAGGCATTAGAAAACTCCACACAACTTTTTACTTCATTAAAGAGCTATTACAAATACAAACTTAATAACTCCTTGGATTTTAATAATGAAGAACTTTCTATGCTAAACCAAACCTTTTGCTGGGATCTGATGCCAATCTGATGTGGAGCCTTATCGGCCAAACATACCGCGTCGGCCACTTAGAAACTTATCTCCCCGACCATTGTAGTCACTCTGATACAAGACATTAAGTCATTAAACTTTCAAACTCATTGAACCATTGAACCCATTGAACCTGTTGAACAATTCAACTATCGGCGAGAGAATACTCATTGGCCACTTCGTAAAATACTTCCTCGATGTGCCGATGTCTTTTCCTTTGGCAAAACTCCCCACTATCGGTGACCTTTAGAACTGACACTCTGATATACTAAGGTCTCTCTGATATACATCCATACATTCCTTCGACCACTCCATTGAACCTCTTGAACCCTTGAACCAAATTAAACCTTATGAACTCTCAAACCAATATCAGTAAGACTTATACTGTCGGCCAAATTCAAACCCTCTTCCACCGATACGAACTAATCACGTTGATGGACTCTCACTGTTGGTAAAACAAAATGCACCTTACGCCGATGCAAACATCTATCGGTCTAACTTCGTTGATCGATCTAACTACCAAGAACCTTCCCGATGGCTGTCACACCGATGTCCACTTAAGCCACTCCACCACCACACAGACCCTTTACTCCAACAACCTAGCACATGACAATGCTAGGATCTCTCAGTGCATTTTGTATGTGGTCTTGCAGACATAAGACTAAATGAACAAAATAGAAAACAGAAGGAACTTAACAGCCATTCCATTGATTTCAAAGAAATCTAATCAGTGGAATGGACTAAGAATCCATCTCAACCGCAAAACTAAAGTTCAACTGTATAGAGAAAACCTTGAGAATTTAGAATTACAAAAAGATACACAACACAGAACAAGACTTTGTTTATTTTTCCTTTCCAAAATGTACATACACATAGATACTGTAATCACAATTGCATATCACACTCCTATCCTCTCTATTTTCTCTCTTCCACATAATAGACTTTATCAAAACATGATCTTGGTTGTTATCTTGCAATCTTGCAATGGTGGGAAGGCCAACTGTTTTAACCCTTGAAACTAATCACAACCGATGACTTGTCAATAACTTCCCATCTAACACTTGGACATGCCCTTTGTAAGGCTTACAAATATGACTATTGTCTCTACATGCCTTAGTCTTTATTACATAAATGGTCTTCTAGGACCTTATTGGGAACAACAAAATTGAACATCAGACACAACATGAAGATGAATGCCTCATGTAGGCCACCATGGATTAGGTGCTCCTGCACCATACACCCCACCGAGAAAAGAACTCATGCCACATGAGTTAATTCTTTGTTTTGCTCCACCTTTATTCACTGTTGTCTCATGTCTTTCCCATGATCTGAGGACTGCAACCTACTTCCATGGAGTCAAAAACTCATGCCTAGCATTGTAGGCTCTACTCACACCTTGCCATGAGCGAGTGCTTGCAACCAAACCTATCCTTTGCTTGCCATTCTTTCTTACTGTCATCTCTACCTGAACACCTACATTGGAAACCTTGGTTGATGCTTCTTGTACTACTGCTATTGTAGAATATGTTTGCCTTTCAACTCTTGTTGGCTCTAGAGGACAAACAATGGTCCCTACTATGATAGCATCTCCTTCTTTCCAACCACCTTGTGGTTTCTTATAGACTTGCTCTATGACCTTCTTCTAATCCATCTGACCTGAAATCACCTTCAAACTTTGATCCTTAGCGACCCCACTCCTTGAGGTATCCTCAACTTCCTTTGTCTCTTCTTCATTGATGTTCACAAACTCTTTCTTACCCACCAAGATGACCTTGGCTGCCTTCTTTACTTCAGCATCCTCCTATAATGGTGTCATCACAAAAGTCCTCCCATCCTTCTTGATGGTGTAGGTGTTAGCATATCCATCATACAATGCTCACCTATAAAATTCCCATGGCCTACCTAAAAGTAGGTGACAACATTCCATGGGCAAAATGTCACATAAAACCCTATCCTGATATTCTTCAATTTGAAAATCAACATATGCTTGTTCATATACCAAAAGTGATTGACTATCACCTACCCAAGATGCTTTATAAGGACTTTGATGAGGAATCCTTTCTATGTTCAATTTATCTACCATTTCTTGAGACACCATATTATCTGTTGACCAGAATCTATTACTACCTTGCATACTTTACCTCTACATTTGCATGTAGTCTTGAACAAGTTCCTCCTTTGGCTCATGTCTTTCTTCTTAGATGTTTGCAACAATGTCCTTCTGATCATCAAACTTTCTCTTACCTCTAAAGCAATATTCACCACAGGTGAGGTCACACTCCCCTCATCCTCTTGCACAATTTGAACTCTCCTTTCACTTCTTTTCTCACCCTAACTTGAATTAGCACCAAACTTTTTAGGACACTTGAAGGATGGATGATCAAACTTGCCACAAGTATATCACTTTCCTAAAAATATATTAGAACCTCTACCACCTCCAAATCTACCTCTTGTGCCCTCCATCCACCCCTGAAATCAGACTGCTCTTGCCCTTTACTAGTCTCTTCTCGGTTCTCATTGGCTTGTCTTGTTGTAGGGGTTGATCCTCCCCCTCCTATATTGCTGCCTCTTCCCCTCATGGACTTATCTTGTCTCCTTTTCATCTTCTCCTCAAACCTGATTGCCATTTGATAACATTCTTCTACATTCCTAGGGTTAGCCAAAACTAATTCATCTTATATATTCAATCTCAAACTAGCCCAGTATCTAGCAATCTTTTCAGTCTCATTCTCATGATGACCAAACCTCATGCTTAATTTATAAAATTCCTTAGTATATGCTTTCACATCCATGTCTTTTTGTCTTAAAAATTGAAGCTTTTTAAACATTTGAACTTAATAATCCTTGGGTAAGAATTTACCTTTGATTCTTGCTACCATCTTGTCCCATGAAGAAATCCTTGACTTTCCTTGCTTTCTCTTCTCTGATTGTAAGTAATCCCACCACACCAAGGCATGACCTACCAATTTGGTCTTTGCAATCTTTACTTTCTGCTCCTCAGGAACTTCCTTGTATTCGAAATGATTATCTAATGAAACAATCCAATCAAGTAAATCCTCATTTAAACTTCCACTATACTTTGGAACATCAATCTTTACCTTAGGTTTGTCATTCTTGACTGCCCTTGATAGTTTTACAAATCTTTGATCTTCAGGATCTAGATCTTCATCTACATCTTCAAACTCTTCACCATCCTCTTCTTCTTCTTATGCACTTTCTTCCACTTATCTTCTTTTGTTTATCTCCAAGGCTGCAAGCCTAGCTTGAAGGGCTTCTGTAATCTCTTTCATCTCCCTCATCTCTTTAGCATGCTTTTCCTTCATCTCTTGCAACTCTCTAGCAGTGCCAACATTTTTCAGAGGCATCTTGCTAACTCGATTCTACAACTTCTCAGTTCTTCCTCAACTCTACTTCTGCCTTCTCAATGATAGAACTAAACACACACTACCTAGACCTTTTGCTAGGCTCTGATACCAATATGATGTGGAGCCTTATCGGCCAAACTTACCCCGTCAGCCACTTAGAAACGTATCTCCCTGACCGTTGTAGTCACTCCAATAGAAGACATTAAGTCATTGAACCTTCGAGCTCATTGAACCGTTGAACCTGTTGAACTGTTCAACTATCGACGAGAGAATACTCATCGACCACTTCATAAAATACTTCTCTGATATGCCGATGTCTTTTCCTTCAGTAGAACTCCCCACTATCGGTGACCTTTAGAACTAACACTCCGATAGACTACGGTCTCTCCGATATGCATCCATACATTCCTTTGGCCACTCCATTGAACCTCCTGAACCCTTGAACCAAATTGAACCTTATGAACTCTTGAACCAATATCGGTAAGACTTATACATCGGCCAACTTCAAACCCTCTTCCACCGATATGAACTGATCACGCCGATGGACTCTCACCATCGATAAAACAAAATGCACCTTATGCCAATGCAAATGTCTATCGGTCTAACTTCATTGATCGATCTAACTATGAAGAACCTTCCCAATGGCTATGTCACGCTGATGTCCACTTCAGCCACTCTACCACCACATAGAGCCTTTACTCTGACAACCTAGCACATGATAATGCTAGGATCTCTTAGTGCATTTTGTATGTGGTCCTACAAACATAACACTAAACGAACAAAACAGAAAACAAAAGGAACTGTACAGCCATTCCACTAATTTCAAAGAAATCTAATTGGTGGAATGGACTAAGAATCCTTCTTGACCACAAAACCGAAGTTCAACTATATAGAGAAAACCTTGAGAATTCAGAATGACAGAAAGATACACAACACAGAACAGGACTTTGTTTATTTTGCCTTTCCAAAATGTACACACACACACATATACTCTGTTCACAATTGCATATCACACTCCTATCCTCTCTGTTTTCACTCTTCCACATAACAGACTTTATCAAAACCTGATCTTGGCCGTTATTTTGCAATCTTGCAACAGTGGGAAGGCCAACTGTTTTAACCCTTGAAACTAATCACAACCGATGACTTGTCAATAACTTCCCATCTAACACTTGGACATGCCCTTTGTAAGGCTTCCAAACATGACTATTGTCTCTACATGCCTTAGTCCTTATTACATAAATGGTCTTCTAGGACCTTATTGGGAACAACAAAATTGAACATTAGACACAACATGAAGATGAATGCCTCATGGAGGCCACCATGGATTAGGTGCTCCTACACCAAATAACAAATGGAATGCAAGTAGAGAATAAAAGTATATGTCTTCTAGAATCTATGTAAACAAATATCACACCAACGTATCTAGAGGAAACATTGAAGGTGACACATGCATTGCAAGTTTGACTGGTAAGAATACCAACAAGACAATCAAGCTCCCACAACAGACAATAAAACTCTATGTGCATGTTTATGTATGGGATCATCAATGAGATCTTAGAATGGATTATAATTTGGATCTGTACAATCTTTGAGAAATTATAAGACACCATGTCAGAGTAC
Organism: Cunninghamia lanceolata; assembly: GCA_027924645.1. Taxonomy (NCBI): domain Eukaryota; kingdom Viridiplantae; phylum Streptophyta; class Pinopsida; order Cupressales; family Cupressaceae; genus Cunninghamia; species Cunninghamia lanceolata. The sequence goes on along the minus strand of BSBN01000165.1, from coordinate 364,365 downwards.
CTCTCAAAGAAGGCTAACAAAGAGACTTATTTGTAACATATATACAATCCCAACAATTTAGTGAAATACTAAAAAATCCAACCCGCTAAGATAATGTTGTTCCAAGCATGCTAATTATACATACAACCAGCCACTAGCCACATCATAAAGGAAAAATGGTGCAGGAGCACCCCTTCAAAATACCAATTAGGTCTAATTATAGTATGTTTTACTTTGTGATGTAATAAGGTCCATGTGACCAATTCTTATGTTTTAAGTCAATCTGGGATTGTGTGTTGACAGTTATAGTTTGTTATGCTAGCTATCCTCCCAGCCATTGGGAATCAAGTCTGTACTACTCGAGAGTAGTTACTTATGCCCTAGATTAGTTTGTTTAGATACAGTTTAGTATTGTAGATGAAAAACAGAGACATTGTATTTGGAGATTTGACAGAGCAGTGTTGTGCAGTGGGACTGTGAAGTCAAATATTTGTATGCATTCCTGAATTTGAAATAAAGAAGATCCCATTGGTGTTGTTTGTCTAATCTTCAATCTATCTATGTGATCATATTTTGTTTTGTAGTTGAGATGGAATCATTCATCCATTCCACCGGTTGATTCTCTGAATCGGTGGAATGGACATGTACAGTAGTTTAGTTTGCATTCTCATTTTTCTATTTTTACACTTCATGTTTTTGGGATCGAAATATTGCATGCAGTGAGCAAACCTAGCATCCTCATGTGCTAGGGTTTAGAGGGAAGAAATCTGTGTCTAGATCGCTAAGTAAGCAGATTGGGTCGAGCTCAGAGTTTTCGATGCAAAATTGTGAAGGTATCGGCGTGAGAAGGACCATCGGGTTGAGAAAATTGCATTGAGCCAACAGAGGGCACTTTCACCAATCGGGGTGACAATTACAAAGTGCCGCCGACAAAGAGTATATCGGCATGAGATATGTTGTCGATGGAGAAGTTAAAGGTGTTGCCGATGGGTAAGAGTTTGGCCGATAAGCACGCAAATGAATACTCATCGGTGTGAGATGGGTATCGGGGTGAAATGTATCGGAGGTGCCGATAGTCATAGTCTAGCTAACGGTGGAGCCCGGCATTGGTAGTATCGGGGAGACAATAGAGACCGGCAAAAGACTCTAGGAGTTCGCCGATAGTGGAAGTCCTACCAATAGGCGAAAAGGAGATTGTTCATCGGTAAGAGGGTGGCGATCGGTATAGAGATTTTAGAGGTGGCCGATAGAGGTTATCTTGCCGATGGGGACGTGAATACATATTTCAGTATTGTATGGTCTTTATTGAAAGGTGATTAAGTTAAACCCTAGTTTTTTGTGGGTTGATGGGTATTTTACACTCTGTCATGTAAGCATCTGCTGCATGCTCTACATCAAATTGGTATCAGAGCGAAGGAGTATCTTCTGGGAAGATAAGAAGACGGTAAGATGTCAGATGAAGAAGGAACATCAGAGATTCTGGTAAGGATGACCAATGCTGAGTTGGTAGTTTTGGTAAAGAAGTAGTTTGCAGAGAGCATTGCTGTAAAGGCTTAGAATTAGGCATTGAAAGATGAGTTGGAGAAGTTGAGGGACAGAGTAGGTTCTGGTAAAGAAGAAGATAGGGAGGAAGAAGAGATCGCTAGGTGGAACAAGGAAGACGTTCTTGCAGACCAGAGACCCTTGATTAATGCCCTCAAATCCATGGAGAGGAGAACCATGGATGTGGAACTGGATTTGCCAGTGTTTACAGGAAAGATGGATCTTGATTCGGTGATGGAGTGGATACACTCCTTAAACAATTTCTTCGAGACAGAGGAGATACCAGAACACCAGAGGGTAAAGATAGCCCAATAAAAAATGAAAGAGGCTGCATTAACTTGGTGGAATTTTATCCAAGATTGCAAAGCACAAGAAGGAAAGTGCAGAGTTGCTACATGGAAGAAGATGATGGCTTTAGTGAAAGAAGCCTATGTTCCATTGGATTACAGCATCCAATTGCATAAAAGGAAACAAAATTTGAAGCAGAAGGAGCTAGATGTCAGCTCATAAACATAAGAGTTCATGAAGCTTTGTGTCAAGACAAAGGTAAAAGAGAGTGAGGAAGAAAAGGTAGCTAGATACCTTAATGGATTGAGGTTCAATATTCAGGAAGATTTGAATCTGCATAACCCAGATACAGTTCAGAAATGTTTTCAGTTGGCATTGAAAGTGGAAGAGAAGTTAAAGAGAAGACAAGACCAGAACAATAGGGGAAGAGGAAAACAACAAAGAGGTGGAAGAGGTCCTTTCAGAGGCAGAGGACATGGATTTGGATATCAGGGAGAATCTAGTCATGACAACAAGGGAGATAATAGTCAAAACCAGAGAGGAAGTTTCAATTAGTAAGAAAACTTCAGAGGCAGAAGACCTTTCAGAGGAAGATCTCAGGGCAGAGGATCTATCAGATGTTGTAACTATAATAAAGAAGGCCATATAGCCAGTAGATGTCCAGAAAAGGCAACAATTTCAATGGGAGAAAGGAGAACAAATCTGATCCAAGAACCTGATAGTCAAAGTGCAACAAGCTCAAACACTTTTAAAAGTGTGAATGCTCCTAAGAATTATGGATATCCAGAGAGTGGAGAATCTCTGATGATGAGGAGAACAATGACCACCATGAAGGTACCTGACAAAGAACCCCCACAAAGAAAGTCTCTTTTCAGAACTACATGCAAGGTAGGAGGTAAGGTATGTAAAGTTTTAATTGATTCTGGTTCTACTAAAAATTTTGTATCTGATGAAATGGTAACAAAGCTTAAGCTTAGAAGATTGCCTCACCCATCCCCATATAAGGTCTCATGGCTTACCCAAGGTCAGCAAACAGTTGTAGAAGATCAAGCTTGGGTAGAATTTCAGATTGAAGCATATAAAGATAAGTTGTTTGATATCACCAAGATGGATTCTTGCCATCTTTTATTTGGAAAACCATGGCAGTATGACTTGAAGGCACGCCATGACGGTGTTAGGAACACCTATACAATCACCAAAAATGGTATGGTGACAGAGTTGATCCCACAGATAGAGAAGGAGGAGAAATCAAAAGGAAAAGAGGTAAAGGTGATGTTGATGGAAGGAAAACAATTCATGAAAGAAGTAGCAGTAGAAGGTGTAGTTGCATATGCCCTAATTCCATGGATGACAGTGAATAAAGAATAGCAGCAAGAAGTCAAGAAAGAGAAGAAGCAGAGGTTCATAGACCCAGCTGTCCAAGAGCTATTGGATAAGTATAAAGGCATCATCTCTGATGGAATGCCAAGATCCCTACCACCTGTAAGGGATATTAGCCATTGTATAGATCTAATCCCCATATCTACAATTCCAAACAAAGCAGCATATAAGCTAACTCCAGAACAGCATGCAGAAGTAGCAAGACAAATTGAGGAATTGTTAGACACAGGTCTAATTGGTAAAAGTTTAAGCCCATGTGCAGTACCAGCTGTACTAGCACCAAAGAAAGAAGGCACTTGGAGGCTTTGCACAGATTCCAGGGCTATTAATAAGATAACAATCTAGTATAGGTTTCCAATACCTAGGATAGAGGATTTACTTGACTGTTTGGGAGATGCTAAGTATTTTATAAAAATAGATTTGAAGAGTGGTTATCATCAGATTAGAATTAGGCCAGGAGATGAATGGAAAACAGTATTCAAAACCAATGAAGGGTTGTATGAGTGGAAAGTTATGGCTTTTGGTTTATCTAATGCACCTAGTACTTTTTATGAGATTGATGAATGAGGTTTTGAGAGAATTCATGGGAAAGTTTGTCATAGTATATCTAGATGATATTTTGATTTTCAGCAACACAAAGGAAGAACATCTAAGACATATAGATTTGGTTCTTAAGAGGTTACATGAAGAGCAGCTGATGATAAATTTAGATAAGTGTTTATTCATGCAAGAGGAGATCACATATTTGGATTTTGTCATTTCACAAGGAAAGCTGCAAATGGATAAGGAGAAGGTGAGTGCCATATTGTCTTGGCCAACTCCAAGGACTATGAATGATGTCAGAAGTTTCCATGGGTTAGTAACCTTCTACAGAAAGTTTATAAGAGGGTTTAGTCATATTTGTGCACCCATGCTTGATACTATAAAAGGAGGACAGAAGTGCAGATTTGCTTGGACTAAGGAAGCAGATGATTCCTTTGAAACATTGAAGAAGAAAGTGGCATAGTAGCTAGTCCTTGCACTTCCAAATTTTAACAAAATTTTTTAAGTAGAATGTGATGCAAGTCACATGGCAATTGGAGCAGTACTCAACCAAGAAGGTAGGCCAATTGCATTTTTTAGTGAGAAGCTCAATGATGCTAAAAAGAGGTATTCATCATATGATTTGGAAATGTATGCTTTAGTCCAGTCACTCAAGAAGTGGAGGCATTACTTGATGCCAAAAGAATTCATAGTATTCACAGATAATCAGGCTCTAAGTTTTATCAATAGCCAAAGGCATATGAAATGGGTAGAAACTTTGCAAGCCTTTACTTTCACATTGAAGCATAAGAAAGGAGTCAAAAATAAGGTAGAAGATGCCTTGAGCAGGAGAGCTCTAACAATCAACCAGATTCAGTTGGAAAGTGTTGGCATTGATTCATTGAAGACCATGTATGATGCTAATGAAGATTTTGGAGAGATATATCAGGTATGTACTTCTTTTGGAGATAAATATCATGCTGAATTCTCTAAATTTTTGATCCAGGATGGATTGCTGTTCAAAGGTGGATAGTTGTGCATTCCAAGGTGTTCTATGAGGTTGAACATCATTAAAGAGAAACATTGTGGAGCTATGGCAGGACATTTTGGTTTGGATAAGACTCTTGATCTTGTCAGAAGACATTATTATTGGCCTAAGTTACAATCAGATGTTAGAAAATTTGTAGAAACATGTGTGATATGTCAGAAAGCAAAAGGGAGATCCATTAATGCAAGTTTATATCAGCCTTTACCCATTCCTTCCAGACCATGGGAAAGTATCAATATGGATTTTGTGTTGGGTTTACCCAGAACCAAAAAGGGATATGATAGTGTTTTTGTTGTAGTGGACAGATTCCACAAAATGGCACATTTCTTGCCATGCAAAACCACTGCTAATGCTTCATATATTGCAGATTTATTTTTCAAAGAAATAGTAAGAATACATGGATTGCCACTATAGAGATGTGAAATTCATTGGTCATTTTTGGAGGACTCTTTGGAAGAAACTTGGAACAAATTTGTCTTTCTCATCCGCATATCATCCTCAAATGGATGGACAGACTGAAGTGGTAAATCATTCCTTAGGGAATTTGCTAAGATGTTTGACAAGATAGCATGGAGACAAGTGGGATAATATCCTCTCTTAAGTAGAATTTTCCTATAATGATATTGTCAATAGGAGTACAGGGAAATCACCTTTTCAAATAGTGTATGGTATGCATCCAAAAGCTATTTTGGAGCTGAGAGATCTACCTACATGAGATTTTGTTAGTGCAGATGGTGAAGCTTTTGTAGAAGCCATAAATGAGGTACATGATCAGGTCTAGAACCAACTCCAACAAACTGCCCTAAAGTATAAGGAGTATGCTGATAAAAAGAAGAAAGATGTACAGTTTGATGTTGGAGATTTGGTATGGGTTCATTTGAAAAAGGAAAGACTTCCTAAAGGTAAATATACCAAAATCATGCAGAAGAAGATTGGACCATGTCAGATTTTGAGAAAGCATGGACATAATGCTTATGAGATACAACTTCCTTCTGATTTTGGTTTATCACCTATATTCAATGTATGTGATTTAACTCCGTACAAGCATAATCCAGATGATGAACAGGAACTACTACAGGTTACATCAGCTGATGACATTCCAAAACATGATCCACCACAATTACAGAAGATTTTAGACACATGAGTGATCAAGAAGACCTGGAACAAAACATATTTGAAATATTTGGTGGCTTGGCAGGGCAAACCTGATTCTGAAGCAGTGTGGATGACTCAAGAATAGATCAACCAACATGGTTTAGACCTACATACTCTCATCTCAAGTGGACTTGAGATTTCTTCTTCTAGGGAGTATGGTGCAGGAGCACCCCTTCGAAATACCAATTAGGTCTAATTATAGTATGTTTTACTTTGTGATGTTATAAGGTCCATGTGACCAATTCTTATGTTTTAAGTCAATCTAGGATTGTGTGTTGACATTTATAGTTTGTTATTCTAGTTGTTGTCCCAGCCACTGGGAATCGAGTCTGTACTACTTGAGAGGAGTAGTTATTTATACCCTAGATCAGTTTGTTTAGATACAGTTTAGTATTGTAGATGAAAAATAGAGACATTGTATTTGGAGTTATGACAGAGTAGTGTTGTGCAGTGGGACTGTGAAGTCAGATATTTGTATGCATTCCTGAATTTGAAATAAAGAAGATCCCATTGGTGTTGTTTATCTGATCTTCGATCTATCTGTGTGATCATATTTTGTTTTGCAGTTGAGATGGAATCATTCATCCATTCCATCGGTTGATTCTCTGAATTGGTGGAATGGACATGTACAGTAGTTTAGTTTGCATTCTCATTTTTTTATTTTTACATTTCATGTTTTTGGGATCAAAATATTGCATGCAGTGAGCAAACCTAGCATCCTCATGTGCTAGGGTTTAGAGGGAAGAAATCATTTTTTAGATCGCTAAGTAAGCAGATTGGGTTGAGCTCAGAGTTTTTGGTGCAAAATTGTGAAGGCATCGGCGTGAGAAGGACCATCGGGTTGAGAAAATTGCATTGAGCCAACAGGGGGCACTTTCACCAATCGGGGTGACAATTACAAAGTGCCACCGACGAAGAGTATATTGGCATGAGATATGCCATCAGTGGAGAAGTTAAAGGTGTCACTAATGGGTAAGAGTCTAGCCGATAAGCACACAAATGAATACTCATCGATGTGAGATGGGTATCGGGGAGAAATGTATCAGAGATGCTGATAGTCATAGTCTGGCTGACGGTGGAGCTCGGCATTGGTAGTATCGGGGAGACAATAGAGATCGGCAAAAGACTCTAGGAGTTCGCCGATAGTGGAAGTTCCGCCGATAGGTGAAAAGGAGATTCTTCATCAGTAAGAGGGTGGCGATCGGTATAGAGATTTTAGAGGTGGCCGATAGAGGTTATCTTGCTGATGGGGATGTGAATACATATTTCAGTATTGTATGGTGTTTATTGAAAGGTGATTAAGTTAAACCCTAGTTTTTTGTGGGTTGATGGGTATTTTACACTCTATCATGTAAGCATCCGTTGCATGCTCTGCATCAAAAAACACCAATCTCCATTAGTAAGAGAAAAGAAATCTTTGCCATAGTAAAGAAGTATTTCACTCTAGCTAGGAATTGCCTTGCTACTGATGCTATACCATAGATCCTTATCACTGTCAATGGCTAATTCTATACCAAAATTTGCATATGCATTTCAAAAACTCAACTCACACACCAAACTCCAATGAATCAGATCCACAAATTGAGACCATCAAAACTAAAGATGAAAACTGAAATTGTTTTTGTGTGAAGTAGTATTTCTTGTGTGCCCAAGTGCTCCTACATCAAAAAGGCTTTCCCCCAAGTGTAGGGTACTCATAGATGGTGGATTTATGCATGACACCCATGAATGGGTTTTCATCATGGTACTTGTCCAAACTTCCATAAGAATGGATTTCACCATCGGATGTTTTTTCTCTTTATTTAGTTTTCTTTTTTTTTAAATTTTCTACTTCATTGATTTGATGATATTAATAGATTGATATTAAAAGGATCTTAACATGTCCCTATTTATTTGATATAGTTGATGTAGATGCTCTTGTCATAACATGCTAAGAGTGACCTGCCTAGACTAACTATTTAGTCAGGATCATAGAACTCATGTACAATCCATTGATGTTGTTGTGATCTCGGGTCAGCATCATATTTGCATCGGTGTGACCACATATGATCGGGATGACAAAATTAAACTTCACCGATAGCTAACCCTATGCCGATAGCCACTTTCATCGAGCAGACTACAACATCGGGGAGAAAATCTAAGACTCGGTCGATAGTTAAAACTATGCCGAAGAACTACCATATCGGCGAGACTACTCCCATCGGGGAGACAATACAAAGTGTGGCTGATAGCAAAAGCTAGGCCGATGGACTTTTCCATCGGGGAGACTACCTTAAACTTGGCCGACGGTAAAAGTCAGGCCGATCACCCTCCATATTATATATGACGTCACCGTCATGTTTAGCTTCTGTATATTGGGAAAAGAATGATATCATCATCATCATCATGTCGAAGGAAAATAGGAGGATTTGAAATATGATCCTGCTGCCGCGAGTATCACCCCCCCTTAAAAGATAGGGTGATCATCATGATCATGCAAAAGGAGATCAGGAGGATATGATGACGTCATCATCATATTAGCGAATATCAGCAAATATGACCCTCCCTTGAAAGATCAGGATGATGACCCTCCGATAGGACTTTGACATGCGCATGCAAATATGATGCTAACCCGAGATGCAAGTGGATATGCAGGCCGAACGCGAAGGGTTTGTTAAATGGGATTAAATGCTTGTATATCTGGTTCCTTGTATGAAGGGTTCGAAACATACAATACATAATATACAAGGCCGAAATTGAAATGGTTATTAAATAGCAAAATTTCGTTGTATCTTTCGTGATTGTATGTTTAGGCATACATTGCGATATACATTGAACTTATACAACGGCGGAATTGAAATCATATAAAAATCGATTAATTCCTTGTATGTTTTGTGCTTGTATATGCAAATTTGGAACCTGATATACAAGCTGGTAATGTACAAGGAGCGGATTCGAAGGAAAGTTAAAAGCAATTAATTCCTTGTATATTTTACGATGTATCAGCAGATTTGAAGCCCGATATACAAGGAAATGGGTGGGAATGCAAAGCGATAGAAATTTAGATCACCAGAATGCATTTTTCTAGTCAATGATGGTTGACCCGAGTGTTTTTGACGCTGTTTATGCATTTAATGCATAATTTCCACTGATTTGGGGCCCGATTGCCTCTAGCTGCACATTTTGAGGCCTGTTTAATAAAATGTTTAAATTCCTGTTGTTTATCAAATGATGTTGGGCTTAATGCTTGTATGTTTATTGCAGGAAGTCTCGGAGCTGTTTGAAGCTGAACATTGCAAAGTTGCACATGGAGGTAACATGAACCAGAAGTGAGAAGGATATTGTCAAATATGCTGTTTGCCAGCTAGAGACCGAATCAAATCAAAGATGCTGGAATATTCTGTGCCAGTTATACATTTGCCAACTGGCAAAGCACGTGCTATTCATCTGGACCATTGATTGTTCTGGGAGGATCCTGATCCTTGGATCATTGTAACTATTTTCTGGCATTTGTTCTATATAAGAGCTAGAGCTTGTCGAAAGAGGGAGAGATACATTGGAACATCTGGCACAATAAGGCCAATTACTGTAGAATCAAATAGGAGATCGGATTACTGAGACTAATGAGGATTGAATTGTTGAAATGTCAAGGTTCTTTCTTCAGATCACTGTAAATGTACCTGTTCTTGAGCATACTGAATGGATATGAAGTTTCAGATTACATCCTGATTGTAAATTTTACGTAATCTTCATGTTAATTTCTGGATATGTACTAGTGAATGCTGTGTTCAACTAGAAGCACTTTCATTTCATTACATGTTGTTATCAACTTTTCCTTTGAAGATTTGCACTGGATCATGCGGATTTGTGGAATGTCCTCGTGAAGTATGATTCTAGTTTCCTTCTTTTCATTGCATGTATGGGAGCTTGTATGTGGATCAGTGATCTCAGTCAAGTAGTTTTGGGAATCTCATTCTTTAACCCTTTTCCTTTTTTTAATTTCATAAATTCATCACCATAACTGCAAATCATGATAAATAACAAGTAGAACAGAGAAATATGCTGACATCTCGTAGATAATCAAAAATCCTTAGCATATTTGAGTTAAATGCATGTAGTATTGAAAATATCATGCAAAGAATCATAAATACTGGTATAAATCATGCAAATATCAGCCTGTAGGCACATTATTTGAGTGAATCCATAAGTGCAGAGGTAGAATTGTTAAAGATTTGTATAGGGCAGACATAAAGAACAGGATATTTGGAGGAATATTGATGAAATTTTGCAGAAATTACTGAAGAACGTAAGGCCCCTGAATGGAAAACAGCAACACACATCAACCACTGAGTAACGTCAGTAGATTAAGACCTAATCAATGGAGACTTGGGATCATGAATTCTCTGAATTCATCGTATCTTTCAAGATGAGTAAAGGTTGTTGTGTAACTTTTATTCTATGTTTGTATATGACTAACATCATCATCAACATAAATTGGTGCTAGAAGGAGGGTGGAACTGGAAAAGACACCATTGCTTCAATCATCGTTCATTTTATGTAGGCTCCTTGCTCCTAACTCAATAGTTCCTAACATATATGTTAGAAATAGGGCAGATAACTGAGAGGGGGGGTGAATCAATTATCTCTATTATAGTTACTTTCTTTTCTTCTTTTATAATTTGTGCAGCATCAAAACATATAAGCATATATAATCATGAGAATAGAAATAAATCAATACACATAATACAAGGATTTTTATGTGGAAAACCCTGTTAAGGAAAAAACCACGGGGTGACTAACCCAAGATTGTATTCTCTATTAAAATAATGAGAAGTACACAATGGCACTTGCTAATTAGGGCTTACTACCCGAGCACACTACTCACAAGAGGCACACTGTCTACAAGAGACTCACTATCTACAGAACTTACCGAAGGTAACAAGGTGTTTGAATTGATGAGAGGCATCTACAAATGCTAAGGTTTAGTTCTGGTTAGGCACAATATACTGATCTAATGCACTTCATTCTTCCTCTGCTCTAGTGTTGTTGTTTTGTCACATATCAGACTTGTATTGTTGCTTCCACACTTATCCCTACCTTTCTTCGCACTTTATTTTTCCATATCTATTCACATGCACACCTTCATATTGGAATCCATCTGGTATATATATCCGCACCAATGATTTCAACAAATTTTTTAGTCGGCAACCAAAATACTCAAGATATTTACAAATTACTGATCTGTCGGCTGAATCCATGCTTGATTTGAGATGCGTATCCAAAACATAGTCATTGAAGTCATCAATCATGTCAGTCAATAATGTATGATCCCTCAAATTACTTTATCAGCATCGATTACTCATCCGGATTAAAGTATGATACTCTGCCGGTCAGTTCTTTCTCAGTCTGCTCTGCCTGTTTGGAACCCAACACTTAGATGCTCATATCTTCTTCATGCTTTATCACCAGAGGCTAAATCTCTAGAATATAGTAGTCATGATACCCTTTTTGACTTTAACAAGTCTGTAACTTACTGAGATACACCATCTAAGAGATCCAAACTTGATTGTCGGACCTTTTTGCATACTCTGTTCTTGTTCACTGGACCAAAATAATCTTCAATCTGACTTTTGGTATAGGCATACTATGTTCTGCAGATGTGTGGGATAGACTTTGTTGCCATCAATGACAATACTCATGAATCCCCACAGTGTCTCTTGCCAACAATCTCCCCCTTTGGCATTGATGGCAACACTTAGTGAAAAATGGCTAAGTGTCGCAGTAAACTCTCCCTTAGCTGATGGTCTATCTTTTGCACTATTATACCAAAACTCCCCCTTAGCTAGATTCCACATTTTTCACTATTCTTCACTCCCCCTTTGACATCAATGGCAAAGGGTGGGGTCCGCATACCAAAAATTTGCAAAAAATTATTCTATACATGGCCGCATAAGTATGTATAAATTATATGTTGTACTTACATATACTTAAGTATATCTGCAAAGGTGGCCTTTAACTATACAAATTATGTGGCCCATCTCTGCTTCATCCTATCCAAAATGGAGATGTGACCACTCAACAAAAATACATATGCTTCTGCCCTTCTCAAATCTATTGGATCACTAGTCCAGGCTATGGTCTAAGCATCTGTTAAGGCCTCATGCATTGCCTCTAACTTAGGGATGATTATCCCTCTGAGTTCACTCATCCTGGTTATTATATTCTTCTTTTCTTTGTCCAACCTCTTTATTTCATTTATAATGACAATAGCCTGGCATTCTTGATTCATTAAGGATATAGTGAGGGGATCAAAATTCTGAGATAAAATTAACAGTTTACCTTCTTGTTTTTTCACCTTCTTCTCAATATCCCCTGTCACTTTGGGCTAGGATAGACATAATTTTTACATGTCCCCACCATCTTTAAGAGCATTTTCAAGGCTCTTTATCCCAATATCTAGGGTCCTCCTATCATTAGCAATGAGTCCCTGTACTTATGTGAATCTGTTTCCCAAAAACTCCTTCCAGACCTTTTCTTTTGCCGATTTCTCTAAGGAATCAAAATGGGTGCCAACATAATTGACCAAAGATTTTAAGTTACCAGATGGAGAAGCTGAAGTATCCTTTTGGAATGATGGCATGGTCTTCTCTAGTATCCTGAATGCCATCTCCAATAGTTCACAATCTTCCATGTGAGATTTCAGGAGTTTTTCTTTTGCTTTGGCTTGAGCAAAAGATGTTATTTTCATTGTCTAGACTGGGGAGAGAGAGTCAAAGTTTAGTGGCCCTTGAAATAGCTCCGGTTCATCTGTCTCCATCATTTCTTTGTTCAAGAAGTCCTTCACTGCCTCTGCAGTGTCTCTTGCCGATGATTGAGAGTTCATTGCCTTTTGGGTCTCAGAACTGTCATTATGGGTCTTCTCTACTTGTTCTTCTTCTTTTCCCTTGACCTCCTCTTCTTGACTCATTTTCTCCTCTTTGCTTCCTTCTCCTTTAGCTCCAGAATCTGGAATGTCTGCAGTGGGATCTGCATGAGAGATGTTACCTATGTTTACTATTACATGAACTTCCTCTTCTAGAATAGTGGAATACAAGTCCTTAGACTTCTCTTCATCCATCTCTTTTGATCCTTCTACATTTTTGTCAGAAGATACTTCAATGGTTATATTTAATCCTTCAACATCCATGGTAGAAGGTTCTTCATCTGTTTCCTCTATAATAGTAAGATTGAATCTTTTGAAATCAATCAGGAGGATGTCTTTTGTATCTTTTTCTACTTGGTCACTTTCTCCAAGCATAAGTTTATTCATTCTTGCTTTTCTCCGGAATTCATCCTTATAGTCCTTAAAGATCATGGCCATTTGCTTTGGAGTAATAGAAGGATAGAGCTTAATTGCAATCTATATTTAGATCTCTAAGTCTTTTGCCTTTGCATTCTCTTTTCTAAGTTCAAGTACCTTCTCTAGACTTTTGGGAATCAATGAAATAATTTCAATGAATGCTTTGTTATAAATATTTAGGTACCTGAATGTAGCTTCTTTGAAGATCCTCTTGTCAGTATCACTATATTCATCATAGAATTATGTTACTGGTTGCAAATATCCATCCATAGTAATTGCCTTAATAATATTATCAATGGAAAGAGTGGTCTTTTCAAAAAATTCTTCTACTTTTTCTTCTTTGTTTTTGCTAGCAGTTCCTCAGATGTTTTCTTCTTCTTTTTCATTTTCTTAATTTCCTCATTAGACTCTGTTTCTTCATCATCTTTGAGACTTGTGTATGACCTTGTGGCTTTTGTTTTCATTCTCTTTTCTCCTTTGCAGGATGTCTTGACTTCTGGTTTGGTGACTCTTGAGCTCTTAGGAGTGGCATGTGTAAAGCTCCTAGAGGATCTAGTCCAAGAGGGGGCTTATACCAAAACACTTCCTTTCTTTGCTTCTTGTTTCTCTTTCTCAACTCTTTCTATTTTCTCTCTATTGGCATCTACTGCCTATTTTGAGAATGCTGGGAATTAAGGTGTCTCAACCTTTACAAATTCCTAATGTTGTATTTATTTATCCCCTATTGAGTTGGCATAGTCAGTACCTTGTGTATATGCAGCAGGGTAAATTTTGGTGACTTTGGTAGCCGCAGTTTCCCCCTTGAATAATTAATGGGGGTTTGGGGGCAACGCCCTCAAGACAGGGTCAAGGGGTGTAGCCCCTTGCGGGGTCCAAGGGCAGCGCCCTCGTGGGGGCTCGGGGGCAATGCCCCCGAAACCTCAAATGATTTTTAATTAATGACAAGTGTCGGTGAGTATCTTTGCATGAGAGAAAGACATCTTTGGGTGGTCAAGGAAGGTTATGACATGTAAGAGGAATATGATATTTTTAGTCAATGTATGATAGATTCTCTTATAGCTGTAAGGTGCGTAAGAGCATTTGTCGTAGCCTATCTTGGAACCAGGCGCCCACTTCGGGATGGGTTGTTGGACAAGTGTCCTTAGGCGTGGGTTTTGGGGCATGAGTCCAGGATGGACGCCCATCTCTAGAAGGTTCCATATTTGCCTTGTAAACTCTATATAAATAGGTGCTTGGATGGGAGATAGATAACTTCGGTACAAGTACTGTTATGTTGCTGGAATATCTCTAGATTTGACATTTGAAGACTCCTGAAAGAGCATTAGCTCTAAAACTGTATTGTAATATGTTATTGTTTACTATAATACATTTGAGTTGTGTTTTGGAGTGTGGGGTTTTTCACCCGTAAGGGTTTTCCCCATGTATATCTTGTCTCTCTTCTTTTGTCTTCTTTCTGGTTCTTGTGTTTTGCTATAACATCTCATGTTAATGGTCTAACATTACTATAATAGTTAGGATAAAGTTGAATTTGCATAGCCCTCTCCTCATTAGATTAGTGTAGGAAGCATTTTTCCTCACACCTAGCTTCCTTTCAGTTGGTATTAGAGCTTGATCACCTTTGGTCCTAGTTGTAGGGTAGAGGTTTTTCGAGATAATCTTAGGTTGAGTGGGAGTCTGCGCAGAGCATTCTGTATCTTATTGCAGCAAGGAGATGGGAAGCACATCAGGAAGGTTTGAAGTAGAGAAGTTCAACGGTAGTAATTTCAAGCTATGGAAGCTCAAGATGGAAGACATGTTAGTTGACCAAGACCTTTGGGAAAGTGTGAACGGAAATAAGCCAGCTCCAATGTTACAAGATGACTGGGATCTCAAGGATCAGAAGGCTAAGGGTCTCATAAGACTTAGTCTTGTCGATTCCGTGTTGTTAAATGTCCATGAGGAGGCTACTGCAACACTCCTTTGGAAGAAGTTGGGGGATGTGTATCAAGCCAAATCCCTTGTTAATAAAATTTTCCTGAAAAAGAAGTTGTACTCTCTTCGAATGGAGGACAGAGGATCTGTGACTAAGCATATGAATGCCTTTAATATGCTGGTTGCACAATTGACATCTATCGGTGTAAAGATGGAGGAGGATCGGTGTATGACCCTGCTTTGTTCTTTGCTAGACTCATGGGATCATCTTGTCATGGCAATCAGAAGCACCACATTCACATTCAAAATGGAAGAGGTGGTCTCTTCATTGTTATCTGAAGAGATGCGGAGAAAGTCTTCTGAGGCAGCCAAAGAAGCCCTTGCAGTTCGTGGAAGACCTAAGGAGAAAGGGAAGAAGAAGGACAAGAATGCTGAGAAGGGTAGATCCAAATCTCGTAGGAAATCCAAATCTCTTGGAAAGTCCAAGGCTCTTTGTTGGAACTGTGGCAAGACCAGGCATTTCTGAAAGGAATGCAAAGAGGAGAAGAAGAAAAAGAAGAAAGCTCCTGATTCAGATTCTGACAAATCACAAGATGACGGTGATGCCTTCATCACAGCCCTAGTAACCCATGCATCTGATGATATGTGGCTAATCAACTCTAGTGCATCATTCCACATGACCTCGCATCGAGACTGGTTCACTAAGTATGAAGAGTTTGATGGTGGAAAGGTGTATCTGGGTGACGACTCTCATCTGAAGATCATTGGTCATGGAAGAGTCTCTATCCAATTCCCTGATGGTTAAGTGAAGGGGATCCTGGGGTTATGCACATCCCAGGCTTAGCACAGAACCTGCTTTCTATAAGTATGTTGAACGATGCAGGTGTGCAGGTTGTCTTTTTGAAAGACGGATGCAAGATGACTAGAGGATCTATGGTGCTTGCTAAGGGTACTCAGAGAGGTACTTTGTTTCAGCTGGAAGCATGCATTGCACAATGCAATAGTTCTTCTAACTTAAGGAAGAGGGCATCAGTCACTTCATCCCCACCATCTGAACGAGCAGTGAAGAAATTTGTAGTTTCTAATCTTGATGGTTGTAATCGTGCATTGGAAGTTAAACTTCCTGCAGAAAAGACAATGTTATGGCATAAGAGATTTGGCCACATTGGTGAGAAGGGTCTGCATACCCTAAAAAATAAGAACCTCGTTGAGGGGTTAGATGATTGTAATCTTGAGTTCAACTTTTGTGAACATTGCATTTATGGAAAACAAAACCGTGTTCAATTTTACTTGAGTTCTCATAAATCTTCTGGTGTGTTGGACCTCATTCATTCTGATGTGTTTGGTCCTATTAATGTTCCTTCATTATCAAAATCTGTATACTTTGTATCTTTTATAGATGATTACAGTAGAAGGACATGGATTTATTTTCTCAGAAGCAAATCTGAAGTCTATAGCAAGTTTAAGGAGTTTAAAGCCTTTGCTAAAAATCAAACTGGTAAAAAGATTAAATGTTTGAGAACTAACAATGGTGGTGAGTTCTGTTCTACAGAATTCTATAAGTATTGCAAGGAACTTGGGATTGAAAGACATAAGACAACTCCATACACAACACAGCAAAATGGAGTTGTAGAGAGGATGAATAGGACACTGATGGAGAAGGCTAGGAGTATACTTAGTGGAGCTGGTCTAGAACAAATGTCTTGGGCTGAAGCTATTGCCACTGCTTGCTATCTGGTAAACAAATCTCCTACATTTGCTCTTGTTGGAAAGACACCCATGGAGGTGTAGTCTATTAGACAGCCTTCAATAAGGCATCTTCGTGTATTTGGTTGTGAGGCATATGCACATGTGCCTAAGGAGAAGCGGTCAAAGTTGGAGAACAAAGCTATTAAGTGTATCTTCATTGTCTATTCTATTGGTGTGAAAGGATACAAGCTTTGGGATCTCATGGCTGAAAAAGTGTTGTATAGCAGAAGTGTCATCTTCAGAGAGCTTACACCTTCCACTGTTTTGTAGCCAGAGGAAAAAGAAAAGAAAGAGGATGTTGTTCAATTTCCTCTCACCCCTGAGAAGACTGAACAGAAAGAAAATGTTGGACCTGATGATGAGGAGAGCTCTAGCAGATCTGAAGGCTCAGAAGAAGAAGTTGAACCTCATCCTCAGCTCTTGAGGAGGTCTACAAGGATAAGGAAGCAACCTGAAAGGTTTGGTTTTACATTGCTTGATGTTAGTTGTGCTTATACTTTGCTCACTAACAGTGATGAAATCAGAGGCTTTGGATATGAAAGATGCAGGTTCGTGGAAGGAGACCATGGACGAAGAAATGGCTTCTTTGGAAAAGAATCAAACTTGGGACTTGGTGCCTTTTCCTCTTGGATGGAAACCCATTGGATATAAATGGGTGTTCAAGAAGAAGCTTGGTGTAGATGGTAGTATTAAAAAGTATAAGGCCAGATTGGTTGTGAAGGGGTATTCACAAGTGGAGGGTATAGATTATGGTGAGATCTTCTCTCCTGTTACAAAGCTAACATCCATTCAATTCCTATTGTCTCTTGCAGCAGCTTATGACTTGGAGGTAGAACAGATGGATGTGAAGACAACTTTCCTTCACGTTGACTTGGAGGAAATCTACATGTCACAGCCAGAGCATTACATGATAAAAGGTAAAGAAAATTTGGTTTGCAAACTTAAGAAGTCTTTGTATGGTTTGAAGCAATCCCCTAGGAGATGATACTTGAAGTTTGATGCCTTTGTGTTGTCAATTAGATTTGTGAGATCAAAATTGGATCACTGTGTTTATTATAAGTTTGATGGTGATCATATTCTCATTGTTGCACTATATGTTGATGATATGTTACTCATTGGGAAGGGTAAGAATATGATCTCTAATTTTAAATATCAGTTGTCAGCTCAGTTTGAAATGAAAGATTTAGGGGCAGCCAGGTACATTCTAGGAATGGAAATCAGAAGAGACAGAACCAAGAGAAACTTTGGTTATGTCAGAGTAAGTATGTTAAGACCGTGTTGGACAGATTTAGAATGGGAGATTGTAGACCATTGTGTGTTCCCGTTTCCTTGGGGACAAAGTTGTCTATTGAGGATTGTCCAAAATCTCCTAGTGAGGTGGAGGACATGAGCAAAGTACCTTATGCTAGTGCTGTTGGTAGTTTGATGTATGCTATGGTCTGCACAAGACCAGACATTGCCCAAGTAGTGGGAGTCCTTAGTCAATTTATGGCTAATCCTGGACGGGTTCATTTGGATGCAGTTAAGTGAGTGTTTAGATATCTAAGGGGTACTTCCGAGTATTCCATTTATTATCATAGTAATGTTTCAGGACCTCCTCATTCTGTTGATATTTGTGGATTTGTGGATTCAGATTAGGTAGGTGACATTGACAGCAGGAGATCCACCAGTGCTTATGTTTTTACATTATTTGGTGGTGCTATTAGTTGGATGAGTAAGCGGCAACCTGTTGTTGCTTTGTCCATGACAGAAGCTGAGTATATGGCAGCAACTCATGCTTGTAAGGAAGCCATTTGGCTTAAGAGATTGTGTTCAGATATTGGTGTTGATGCTAGTCAGATCACGATCAGTTGTGAAAGTTAGAGTGTAATTTACCTTGCAAAGAATCCAACTTTCCATGCTAGAACAAAGCACATTGATGTTCAGTTTCACTTCATACAAGACATGGTTGAGGATGGAAAGGTAAATTTGGAGAAGGTAGATACTTTGAAGAATGTTGCAGATGCATTAACGAAACTAGTGGGCACAGAGAAGTTCAGATGGTGATTGGAGTCTATGGGCCTCTTGGCCCCTAGCAGTTAAATCTTGTCATTGCTTTTGACCCTTGCAAGGTGTTCGACAAGTGGGAGAATGTTGGGAATTAAGGTGTCTCAACCTTTGCAAATTCCTAATGTTGTATTTATTTATCCCATGTTGAATTGGCATAGTCAGCACCTTGTGTATATGCAGCAGGGTAAATTTTGGTGACTTTAGCAGCCGCAGTTTCCCCCTTGAATAATTAATGGGGTTTTGGGGGCAGCGCCCCCAAGATAGGGTCAAGGTGCATAGCCATAGGGTGGGGTCCAGGGGCAGCACCCTCGTGGGGGCTCGGGGGCAATGCCCCTGAAACCTCAAACGATTTTTAATTAATGACAAGTGTCGGTGAGTATCTTTGCACGAGAGAAAGACATCTTTGGGTGGTCAAGGGAGATTATGACATGTAAGAGGAATATGATATTTTTAGTCAATGTATGATAGATTCTCTTATAGCTGTAAGGTGCGTAAGAGCATCTGTTGTAACCTATCTTAGGACCAGGTACCCACTTCGGGATGGGATGTTGGACAAGTGTCCTTAGGCATGGGTTTTGGGGCATGAGTCCAAGATGGACGCCCATCTCTAGAAGGTTCCATATTTGCCTTATAAACTCTATATAAATAGGTGCTTGGATGGGAGATAGATAACTTTGGTACAAGTACTGTTATGCTGCCGGAATATCTCCATATTCTACATTTGAAGACTCCTGAAAGAGCATTGGCTCTGAAACTATTTTGTAATCTGTTATTGTTTATTGTAATACATTTGAGCTGTGTTCTGGAGTGTGGGGTTTTTCACCTGTAAGGGTTTTCCTCACGTATATCTTGTCTCTCTTCTTCTGTCTTCTTTCTGATTCTTGTGTTTTGCTATAATATCTCATGTTAATGGTTTAACATTGCTGTAATAGTTAGGATAAAGTTGAATTTGCATAGCCCTCTCCTCATTAGATTAGTGTAGGAAGCATTTTTCCTCACACCTAGATTCCTTTCAGATATGCCAAATCTTTTGGCAATTTCCTCAACTACCCTTTTAACTTTTCTTTTTATCTCTGGTTGTCTTAGCTCAACATATATTTTTACACTTAGTTCTTGAAAGGTTCCAAACCTTTCTGCTTCAGGGTCCTTAGGCTGGCTCAATAGATGTTGAATGTGTAGCTCCAAGATTTTCTCATTGACTTCGTATCCCATTGGCATTATCCACACTGTTCTGGGCTCAACTGCCTCCATTAGGCATTGATCAGTGTTAACCATGAAGCACATTGTATCCTTATATTTCTCAACTATAAACTGAGGAATTCTTTCTCTGGCTTGCATCATGCTCTAAAAGTTCTTGAAGTAAACCTAGAGAGCTATGTTTTGGGCTTAAGCATCACCAAGTCCACACATATAGTCTCTAATCTATATGGCAACCGGTTTATCATTTTGCCATACCCAACCCTTTGATCCAGGTAGCTCATTCATAAAGTAGAAAAATAAACACAATATCAGACTACCATATTTGGGAGAGTTTTTCTTATCTTTCTTGATCGTCTCTAAGTTTTTCATTAGTTGACTCAATAGAAGCTCACACAGATCATAATCTATATTTTCTTTCAGCATTTGATATGCAACATAGATTATAGTACCGAACACAGAATTTTCCCTGCTTGAATGGTAGATTTTGTAGCCAATTATCATTGAAGCAAACTTGACATCCAGATCCACAATCTCATCTATAGTCATTTCTCTCCTATTAAATTTTAACCTGGTGGCTTCAGTTACCATTTGGTTCTTTACAGATTTGAGTGCGGATAACCCACCATTTGAGTGCAATCTAGTTATTGCCCTAATAGCATCTTTTGTTATCTTGAAGGGCCTTGTTAACCACATGAAGTTATCATGCATCCTACTCAAGACATATCGGACCCAATCATCTTCTACAAAATAGGGAAAGTGGATGCAATGTTCGAAGTGTTTATCCCGGAGGGCCTTATATTGAGGTTTGAGTTCAAAACTTTCATCTATTGACTATTTATGATAGATGTCCATCAACTTAGATTCTCCAAATTCCTCAATGTTGGCGTGGATGTAGACCCTAACATCTTTTATGTGTAATACCCCATGCAGAATGCTAGAAAAAGTGCCTAAAGGATTAACTTCTAGGGATTTGCAAGGGTGTTTCTTGAATTTTGGGCGCAGCCTATTAGTGATCTTAACAACCATTAGAGTATCCATTTTGCAAAAGATTCAGAGAGAGATTTTTAGAATGGAAGTACCTTTTTACGCTTTTAGGGTTCGAAATAAGAGCCAGAACAAATTGCTGGTTGAATTAGATTTTGCAGTTGATCTTTGAGAGAGTTGTAGAAACTTGATGCAAAGCTCTTCTTTTGTTCTTCTCAAATGCAAATGTGCAAATGATGAGTGAATGAACCCTTTTAACCTTGCACAAACCCTAATTTCCTCTTGCAATAAATGCACAACTTAAGTTATTTGGTTGCCCTATTTTGAGAGAGATCTTTCTTGAATCACTGTGTTGTACTTAGAATCTTTTTCAGTGAGGATTGCCAATGTATCTTCTTTTCTTCAATCATGCCATGGATCCGTAGATCAAAGTATTTCAATTTTGAATCATACTTGATTTGTCTGTGAAAATCCTGCTTTACCAGATGTCTATCGGACTAGATCAATCTTGGATGATTAAACTCTTGCAAAACTCCATCTGGATCTTTCATATTTTTATTGAGGGTTATTTAGATATTTTTCTAAGAACCCTTTAATCCACAACATTCCATGTGCCAAATTTAGGCACCATTTGACTGGCTGGGGGAATTTATTTGTCTTTGTGACTCCCCCTAAGCCAGAACTCATCTATTTAGTTTCCAGAAGGAATATCAACACCGGATTCTGGTGCAGATCCATCTCCAATATCTTCTATACTCTTCTTCACCCAAATCTTACTCATCTCTTTTTTGAACTTCATCCGCATTTACTTTACTTTTGCCTTTATCTTTTTTTCTTATTATGTTGCATTGGACCCTTTTTTCCTAATTTTTACTTATGCAAAATTTAGCAGTATGACCAGATCTATTGCAATTGTAGCAGACAACATATCTTTGCATATTTGATTGATATCCTCTTGATCTGCATTGATTACCCATGTGTCCCATTCTATTGCATGCAAAGCATCTACCATTGAATGAATTGTTTATTTGCATATTTCTGCATTCATGAGATTTGTGACCATACCTTTTGTAGTTGAAACATTGTCCGAAGAAGGATGGATTGGTCTGATTCATTCTTTTATAGCACTAAGTTGCTTTATGACCGAAATTGTTGCAATTGAAGGAATATCCATTGAAGGATGGATATCTTTGAGCATTTGGTTGCCTTACTGGAGGTCTTCTAGGCTATTTTATTTGGTTTCTTGATCCAAAGTTCTTTTGACTAGATCAAGAGCTTTCACCTTTCTCATATCCCAAGCCACACTTATCATCTACCATCTTTTGGATTTCAAGAAGAACTTCAAATTGGGATGAGCTTATCTTGAATTTCTCTTTGTATTCTTTTGTTGTTTGAATATTTTGTTTAAGAGTGTCTATCTGATTCTCAAGTTGTTCTTCATTGTCTCTAGCTTCTTCAAGATTAGATTCAAGATGCCTGATTATTCTGTCCATTTTGTGGCAGTCCTCCATCTTCTCCTTGAGGGATTGTTTTAGATTATCTTCACTTTTCCTTCTTTCTTCAATTTCTTGGGTGAATCTCATAACCTCTAACTCCATTTCATGTCTTACCATAATGACCTCTTTTGATAGCTTCTCACATAGCTTATTTTTCTCATTCAGATCTTCATTAGCATCATTGTCTTCACTATGTTTGGCTAATTTTTGAAGTAGTTCCTTTCTCTTTTTCACATAGATACTAA
The DNA here is from genome assembly GCA_027924645.1 of Cunninghamia lanceolata. Lineage (NCBI taxonomy): Eukaryota > Viridiplantae > Streptophyta > Pinopsida > Cupressales > Cupressaceae > Cunninghamia > Cunninghamia lanceolata. Next base: position 341,499 of record BSBN01000165.1, on the reverse strand, counting down.
GTTTTTCTTTTAGCTCATTTATGAAATCATCAGCTTCCTTGAGTCTTTCTCTCAAATTATTGACTTCAGAATGTGATTGTTCAAGATCATCTAGGGCAGACTGAAGTTGTTCCTTCATAACATATATATCCATTGAGATTCCTAGATCTTCCTCAAGTTGTTAGGCTTTGTTTAGAGGAACTTATCTTTGATACCAATTGTTAGAAACAAGGAAGATAACTGAGAGAGGGGGAGTGAATTAGTTATCTCTATTATATTTACTTTCTTCTCTTCTTTTATAATTTGTGCAGCATCAAAACATAAAAGCATATATAATCATGAGAACATAAATAAATCAATACACATAACACAAGGATTTTTACGTGAAAAACCCTATTAAGGGAAAAACCATGGGGTGACTAACCCAAGATTGTATTCTCTGTTAAAAGAATAAGAAGTACAAAATGACACTTGCCAATTAGGGCTTACTGCCCGAGCACACTGCTCACAAGAGGCACACTGCCTACAAGAGACTCACTATATACAAAACTTACAGAAGGTAACAAGGTGTTTGAACTGATGAGGGGCATCTATAAATGCTAAGGTTCAGTTCCAGTTAGGCACAATATACTGATCTAATGCACTTCATTCTTCCTCTACTCTAGTGTTGTTGTCCTATCACATACTAGACTTGTATTGCTGCTTCCACACTTATCTCTGCCTTTCTTTGCACTTTATTTTTCCATATCTATTCACACACACACCTTCATACTAAAATCCATCTGGTATATATATATGCACCAATGATTTCAACTACTTTTCTAGTCAACAACCAAAATACTCAAGATATTTACAAATTATTGATTTGTCAGCTGAATCCATGCTTGATTTGAGATGCGTATCCAAAACATAGTCATTTAAGTCATCAATCATGTCAGCCAACAATGTATGATCCCTCAAATTACTTTATCAACATCAATTAGTCATTTGGATTGAAGTCTGATACTCTGTCGGTCAGTTCTTTCTTAGTCTGCTCTGCCTGTCTGGAACCCAACACTCAGATGCTCATATCTTCTTCATGCTTTATCACTAGAGGCTAAATCTCTAAAATATAGTAGTCATGATACCCTTTTTGACTTTCCCAAGTCCATAACTTACTGAGCTACATCATCTGAGAGATCTGGACCTGAATATCAGACCTTGTTGCATACTCCGTTCTTGTTCACTGGACCAAAACAATCTTCAATCCGACTTTCAGTATAGGCATACTATGTACTGCGGATGTGTGGGATAGACTTTGTTGCCATCAATGACAACACTCATGAAGCCCCACAGTGTCTCTTGCCAACTATATATATATATTTGAAATAGATTTTTGGAAATTAGATTGATTAATTAAATAAATTAGGTTGATGTATTTAATTAATACTTAGAAGAAAAGTTAGTTAAGTAATTAAATAATTAAAAATTATTTAATAAATGTTAAAAAGGGAAAAAATAATTAATTAAATAAATAAGATTTATTTAATTAATTTAGAGGAAAATGGTGTAGATGAAGTGTTGATGACAATAAAAAAGCGATAGGTAATTTTAGGTGTCTACAACAAGAGTCCTTAGCCTAAATATGTTAACTCATAGATAAAGAAGATAAACCCTCAAAATCGATGATAGGAGCCATAAAAGTTGAAGTCTCAATGGTAGTCTCTATAGGAGGAGAAGGAACATGAAGATAAGTCTCTATGTTATCAATACACTCAAGCTCTTCATCGTAAGTAATTTTCTCTATTGTATCATCATCATATGGTAGGTTTTCACGATCATCAAGGGGTACAAGATAATCCATAATATGATCATTTGGAAATGGAGGCTCATTCAAGTCTCCATGCATCTTAAATTTTGGCCCAAAGAGTGAGATGGCACTCAATATTTGATATGTCATAGATAGTGTTACTACTAACACTACAACCAATCAATCCTAGGACATGATTACTCTTGTTAGCCCATACTTATTTCCACAAATGAGTACCTAGTTCAAGAACAAGTCCACAGAGATGGGGCAAGAGATGAATCCACCCAAGATGTTTCAAGCTTTTGTCTCACCAAGACTTATATTTCCTTATGTTAAGGTGATAATAGAAGGATGAAATGAATAACCCATTATTGACAATGATAGACTCCTCTAATGAGTCAAACAAAGACCAAACCAAAAAACTCAACGCACAAAATTATGATCCCAAAATTACATATTCATTATATCCCCCAACAAATTATGATGATGGCTCTTTATAATTAGGGTAATTACAGTTGCCACTTATCAAATCAATGAAGTGGTCTTGATCTTAGTGTATCACAAATGCCAAATTAGGCCATAAAGCTAAAACTATAATTTTACAATAGAATTATATCAATCAATATGATCCATAGAGAAGTACACAAGAAATTATGCACTTTCAAAGAAATTGTACACAAAAATATTATTGTATGAGCCCAAATGGAGCCTCAGAAGTTTCCAAAATGAGAATTATTTAGCTTCACCTATGAGAATATACATTTTTTATAAAATCCAAACACCAAAATTAAAAACCATCTACACCATTGCAAATATTTCAAAAAAATAGCCTAGATCAACAAAAAAATCCTAAAAAATAGAGTTGCTACAACATAGAACAGAGCCTCTAAAAATAGGTGTCAAAACCAAAACTTGAATGGAGAGGGGGAATGACTGACAATGAATGGATGATGTCATGATGACTTGAGTAGAGGAATATTTGAATATGCCTCTATAATATTCCATGACACTAGAATATTCTCAAACTACCAACAAAATTGTTGTCAAACTACCTTTTTTATCAAAAAATTTTCCCAAAGTCTAAAACCACTAATTATACACTAGTGGTTTCCAAGGGAGAGAGATGTTTCGAGGGGTATATTATGTGAACATACCTGAGATAGGTGTGGGGCTGACCAAGGGTGGTGGAGGTAGGTGGTGCACTACTAGGTGAAGTATCTATGGTGGTTGTCATTGTTGGTAAGGTGCAACCACTATAGTTCTTGTAGGTACTATGCAACTGTAAGCCTACATAGTACATAATTATTTTTTGTGATCATATGATTCGTTTGGAAAAGGAGGAGAAAAATCTTCACATCAAACAAACGTGTTCTAATTTCAATGATTTGATAGTCAATCTATAGGTTATTGGGAATTATGAACATGATGATAGGGTCAAATTTGATCCAAAATAATTTGAAAGATTAGCTACCCACCAAATCTAGCATGCACCTCGCAACTTCAAACCCTTGCAGATCTGGACTCCAATGTCAAATTTAGATGCATCAAAAGGAAAAATTGACTTTCTCAAACATTGTTAACTCAATTTGGTGAGCTTAGAGTTAGCCCAAAAATTATTCAAAACTACCTACAAAACAAAACTACAAATAAAAATAATCTAGTAGAATCTAGTATTTCTATCAAGTTTTTATGATTCTCTAGATCATCATTCAATGCAAAAGAAAAAAAACACTCAACTTTTCAAGAGCAATCATGATCTCCAATCTTAGAAATGGACTAACTTTAGGACATCATGGGTCTAATATCATGTTAGATCTTTTTATGAATAAACCCACTCAAGACCAAATACTTATAAGTTAATCACAATCCCAAATGAATAGATTGATGTTATTAAATATTCAATATTATGAGATAAAGTTACAATGAGTAACATACATATATAGGCCTCTTGGATGCATGTGAATGAAGGAGATGACAAGTCCAAGAGGTATGAGTTAACTCTCAATCTCTCCCAATCAAGAGATGAGTTAACTCAATCTAACTATGAATCAGAAAGTAATTTATATTTCACAAGTCCGCATTATTACAACCATAATGAATTTGTGCTACACTTAATGGGTGTATGTTAGATGGAAAATGAATTTGGGGTAAATTCTAAATGATTAGTTTAAGTATATATCTAAATGTTGACATTGTTGGTGTATATTAAACTTTCTTAGGAGTACATATTTAGGAGTCTATGTTTAGCCTTGAGCTATACTTGCCATGCCAAGATTAGATTTGTCTAAGTTAAGTGGTTTCTTTTCCTATTCTTGGAGCACCACTATTCTTAGTGAGATTTTCCTATTATTGGCTTGACTATTCTTAGTCAATTATGCCCTATATGTTGTTATATGGAGCCTAATCAGACTCAAAGGTTAAATTTACCCCACTTTTATGAGCGCAGTTTCCCCCCAAATTATTTAACGAGGTCAAGGGTTAGCGTCCCCAAGATGGGGTCAAGGGGCAACACCCCTTGCGGGGTCCAAGGGTAGCAAGAATTATTTTTCTATTGGATGACAAAAAAAACCCTATTTTGTAACCAACATAAGGCTTGATAAAAGTGACGAAGGGTTAGGGTTTCTTATGATGTATTGTAGCATTTTGCAGTGGTATTGAGTTGCAAGGATTGTTGGTTGTAATCAGTTTGATTTACTGGATAATAATATTGGACTCTTTGTTTGTGGATGTAGCCCGAGTTTGGGTGAACCACATTAAAACTTATCTCTCATTGTTATTATTTCTATGTATTTTCATTATTCTGTTTAATCTTTATTTTCTTTTAATTGATATCTTCTACCAGATAACCCTAACAAGTGGTATCAGAGTGGGTTATGTTTGATTATCATTTACAGGAAGTTCTCACAGTTGAGTGGGAGTCTCACAGTTGAGTGGGAGCAATGGTGGATGAGGGTAAATTGGAGGTAGATAAATTCAATAGGCAGAACTATCAGTTATGGAATATCCAGATGGAGGATTGTCTCTATTGGAAGGATTTATGGAGACCATTGGAAGGAATATCCAAGAAACTGTCAACAATGACTGATGAGGATTGGAATCTTCTGGATAGAAAGGCAATGGGAACCATTCAGTTGTGCTTGGCACCATCTGTGGCATTCAATATAACAGAAGCGACGACAACGAGTGAACTGATGAAAGTTTTGGCTAAATTGTATGAAAAACCCTCAACCTCAAATAAGGTATTTCTCATGAAGCATTTGTTTAATCTGAAAATGATTGAAGGTGGATCTGTGAAAGATCATTTAAATAATTTTTTAATATGATTACCAATTAGTTAACTTCTCTAAAAGTGAAATTTGATGAAGAGGTGAGGGCTCTCTTGGTTTTATGTTCTTTGCCAGAAAGATGGAATAGCTTGGTAATGGTTGTAAGTAACTCTGTCTCTGGTTCAAACACTTTGAAATTTGATGATGTTGTTGGTGTTATCCTTAGTGAGGAAATGTGACACAAAAGCTCACGAGGGTCGACATCAGGTAGTGTTTTGAATGCAGAAAATAGGGGCACATCAAAGGAGAGAGGAACAGGTTCTGGAGGTCATGGGAAGTCATGAGGAAAATCAAAGGACAAGAGATCCCAATCTAGAGGACAGAAGGATTGCTAGTATTGTGGGAAACTAGGTCATTTGAAGAAAGATTGCTTGTCTCGAAAGAATAAAGGAGACAAACAAGAAGGCAATAAGGAGGTAAATGTGGTAATTAATAAATATGAAGATGATGCTTTGATTCTTTCCATAAATAATGCTGATGATTCATGGGTTTTAGATTCAGGGGCATCATTTCATGCTATGCCCCATAGAAGTTATTTTCTTGATTATGTCCAAGGGGATTTTGGGCTGGTTTATTTGAGAGATAATGAACCCTTTCAAATTGTTGGAAAGGAAAGAATCAAGATTAAGTTGCAGAATGTGAATCATTGGCTACTACAAGAGGTAAGGCACATTCTAAGGCTAAGTAGGAATTTAATTTTAGCAAGGCAACTAGTTGATGAAGGTTGTATTGTTACATTTACTGATAAAAAATTGGAAGGTTTCAAAAGGCGCCTTAATAGTAGCAAAAGGTGTGAAAGTAGGCACCTTATATCTTTATACATGTCATACTATTCCTTCTACTTTAACTGTTGCAGAGAAAAAACAAACAGGTTCAGGAACAATTGCTACAGGTTTGTAGGAAGAGACTGAAATAGTTGCTGCAGGTTCTAAGACAACACTATGGCATAACAAACTTGGGCATATGAGTGAAAAAGGTATGAAAGTACTTCATTCTAAAAAAGTTTTACAAGTTCTAAAATGTATTAATATGGATTTCTATAAAAGTTGTGTGTATGACAAATAAAAGACAGTTAGTTTTCTCAAGGATGGGAAGCAAAAGAAAGATTAAAAGTTGGAGCTTGTGCATACAGATGTATGGGGACCAGCTCAGGTATATTTTCTTGGAGGCTCTCGGTATTATGTTACATTCATAGATGATGCAACTAGGAAGGTTTGGATTTATTTCCTTAGGCAAAAATCTGATGTATTTGAAACATTTAGGAAATGGAGAATCTTGGTTGAGAATGAGATAGGTAAAAGATTAAAATGTGTCAGATCTGATAATGGTGGTGAGTATTGCAGCAAATAATTTGAGGATTATTATTCCTTTAATGGAATTCATAGGTAGAAAATGGTTCTAGGTATGGTGCAGGAGCACCTAATTCATGGTGGCCTCCATGAGGCATTCAATTTTCATGTTATGTTTGATGTGTTTTCCATAAGGTCCTAGAAGACCATTTATGTAATAAGGACTATGATATGTCAACTCATATTTGTAAGCCTTACAAAAGGCATGTCCAAGTGTTAGATGGGAAGTTATCAGTTGTGATTAGTTGAAATGGTTGGCCTTCCCACTGTTGCAAGATTGCAAGGTAACGGCCAGGATTAGGCTTTAATTAAGTTTGTGGAAGTGCGGGAGTAAAGTGTGTATGTGTGTGTTGTGCAATTGTGAAGCAGAGTAACTATGTTCATATTTTTCTTAAAAAGATAGAAATAAACAAGTCCTATTCTGTGTTGGAATCTTCCTGTTATTCTAATTTCTTAAAGTTTCATTTGTACAATCGAATTTATGTTTTGAGGCTGAGATGGATTCTTAATCCATTCCATCGGTTAGATTTCTTTGAAATTAGTGGAATGGTTTTACAGTTTGTTTTGTTTTCTATTTTTGTTCGTTGTGTCTACAGGATGGTGTTCGAAATGCCTTGAGAGATCCTAGCATCATCGGGTACTAGGTTGCTAGAGTAAGTGGTCTAAGAAGTGGCAAATTAGAGGGGTTGAATACATCGGTGTGACAGAGCCATCAGGTAAACAAAGCTGTGTTGTGCCGACAGTGTGAAATCCTGCCGATTGAACCATATTGGAGTGACTAGAGAAAGTGTTACCGATGGGGAAAGGCTATCGGTGTATCGGCCGAGTGAAGTTGGAGTTCACTGATGTTAAAAGTCTGGCCAACAAGAATGTCGCGAGGTTGGTATCGGAAGAGGGGAATGAAGTTTGGGCGATGGCTTAAGTCACATTGATGGGTTCAAAGGAACCAACAAAGTGGCGATTGGCACATCGGAGAGGAAGCTGGAGCAGATACCGATGGTGTATGTTATACCAATGGTTGAACCATTCAAAAGGTTCAATGGGTTCAAGAGGTTCATTAGTTCATTAAGTTCATTTGGTTCAATGTGTTCAACTGGTTCAAAGGCTTGAGCGGTTCAACCAGTTCAAAGGGTGTGGATGGTTCGGAGGTTCAAAGACTTAGTGTTTGTAGCAGCGTGACTACAACAATCAGGGAGATAAATTCCTAAGTGGCTGATGGGTTAAGTGGGGCCGATAAGGCTCTGCAACATATTGGTATCAGAGCCCAACACAAGATTTGGGTAGTTGTGTGTTTTGTTTTGTCATTGAGAAGGCAGAAGTAGAGTTCTGGAAGACTGAGAAGTTGCAAGATGCCTCTGAAAAATACTAGCACTGCTAGAGAGTTGCCAGAGATGAAGGAAAAGCATGCTAAGGAGATGAGGGAGATGAAAGAGCTTACAGAAGCCCTTCAAGCCAGGCTTATAGCCTTGGAGACAAACAAAAGAAGAGAAGTAGAAGAAAGTGAATCTGAAGAAGAAGAGGATGGTGAAGAGTTTGATGATGTAGAGGAAGATCTAGATCGTGAAGATCAGAGATTTGCAAAACTATTAAAGGCAGTCAAGAATGACAAACCCAAGGTCAAGATTGATGTTCCAAAGTATAGTGGAAATTTAAATGAAGAAGAATTACTTGATTGGATTGCTGCACTAGATAATCATTTTGAATGTGAGGAGATTCCTAAGGAGTAGAAGGTAAAGATTGTAAAGACCAAATTGACAAGTCATGCCCTGGTGTGGTGGGATTACTTACAATCAGAGAGGAGAAAGCAAGGAAAGTCAAAGATTTCTTCATGGGACAAGATGGTAGCAAGAATCAAAGGTAAATTCTTACCCAAGGATTATGAAGTTCAAATGTTTAAGACGCTTCAATTTTTAAGACATAAAGAAATGGATGTGAAAGCATATACTGAGGAATTTTATAAGTTAAGCATGAGGTCTGGTCATCATGAGAATGAGACTGAAAAGATTGCTAGATACTGGGCTGGTTTAAGATTGAATATACAAGATGAATTAGTTTTGGCTAACCCTAGGAGTGTAGAAGATTGTTATCAAATGGTAATCAGGATTGAGGAGAAGTTCAAAAGGAGACAAGATAAGTCCATAAGGGGAAGAGGCAGCAGTATAAGAGGGGGAGGATCAGCCCCTACAACAAGGCAAGCCAATGAAGAGACTAGTAAAGGACAAGAGCAGTTTGATTTCAGAGGTGGATGGAGAGGTACAAGAGGCGGATTTGGAGGTGGAAGAGGTTCTAATATGTTCTCAAGAAAGTGCTATAATTGTGGTGAGTTTGGTCATATATCCTTCAAGTGTCCTGAAAAGTTTGGTGCTACTTCAAATGAGGGTGACAAAAGAAGTGAAAGGAGAGTTCAAATGGTGCAAGAAGAAGAGGGGAGTGTGACCACACTTGTGGTGAATGTTGCTTCAGAGGTAGGAGAAAGTTTGATTATCAAAAGAACATTGTTACAAACATCTAAGCAGAAAGACATGAGCCAAAGGAGGAATTTGTTCAAGACTACATGCAAATGTAGAGGTAAAGTATGCAAGATAGTAATAGATTCTGGTTCAATAGACAATATGGTGTCTCAAGAAATGGTGGATAAATTGAACATAGAAAGGATTCCTCACCCAACTCCTTACAAAGCATCTTGCGTAAGTGATAGTCAATCACTTTTTGTATATGAATGAGCATATGTTGATTTTTAGATTGGAGAATATCAGGATAGGGTTTTATGTGATATTTTGCCCATGGAACGTTGTCACCTACTTCTAGGTAGGCCATGGTAATTTGATAAGAGAGCATTGTATGAAGGATATGCTAACAGTTACAGCATCAAGAAGGATGGGAGGACTTTTGTGATGCAACCATTATAGGAGGATGTTGAAGCAAAGAAGGTAGCCAAGGTTATTTTGGTGGGAAAGAAAAAAATTGTGAAGGTCAATGAAGAAGAGGGAACTAAGAAAGTTGAGGATACCTCAAGGATTGGGGTTGCTAGTTTGAAGGTGATTTTAGGTTAGATGGATCAGAAGAAGGTCATAGAGCAACCACAAGGTGGTTGGAAAGAAGGAGATGCTCTCATAGTAGGGACAATTGTTTGTTCTATAAAGCCAACAATAGTTGAAAGGCCAACATATTCTGCCATAGCAGCAGTACAAGAAGCATCAACCAAGGTTTTGAATGCAGGTGTGAGAAGAGCCTACAGAGCTAGGCATGAGTTTTTGACTCCAGGTAAGTAGGTTATAGTCCAGAGATCATGGGGAAGATATGAGACAATAGGGAATATAGGTGGAGCAAGACAAAGGATTAACTCATGTGGCATGAGTTCTTTTGTCGGTGGGGTGTATGGTGCAAGAGCACCTAATTCATGGTGGCCTCCATGAGGCCCTCAATTTTCATGTTATGTTTGATGTGTTTTCCATAAGGTCCTAGAAGACCATTTATGTAATAAGGACTATGATATTTTGAGTCATATTTGTAAGCCTTACAAAAGGCATGTCCAAGTGTTATATGGGAAGTTATCGATTGTGATTAGTTGAAATGGTTGCCCTTCCCACTGTTGCAAGATTGCAAGGTAACAACCAAGATTACGCTTTAATTAAGTTTGTGGAAGTGCGAGAGTAGAGTGTGTATGTGTGTGTTGTGCAATTGTGAAGCAGAGTAACTGTGTTTGTATTTTTCTTGAAAAGGTAGAAATAAACAAGTCTTGTTCTATGTTGGAATCTTCTTGTTATTCTAATTTCTTAAAGTTTCATTTGTACAATCAAATTTCTATTTTGAGGTAGAGATGGATTCTTAATCCATTCCACTGGTTAGATTTCTTCAAAATCGGTGGAATGGCTATACAGTTCATTTTGTTTTCTATTTTTGTTCATTGTGTCTACAGGATGGCATTCAAAATGCCTTGAGAGATCCTAGCATCATCGGGTGCTAGGTTGCCAGAGTAAGTGGTTTGAGAAGTGGAAGAGTAGAGGGGTTGAAGACATCAGTGTGATAGAGCCATCGGGTAAACAAAGTTGCATTGTACCGACAGTGTGAAATCCTGCCGATTGAACCATATCGGAGTGATTGGAGAAAGTGTTGCCGACAGGGAAAGGCTATTGGTGTATCAGCTGAGCGAAGTTGGAGTTCACCGATGTTAAAAGTCTGGCCAACAAGCATGTCGCAAGGGTGGCATCAAAGTGACTAAAGTATATATAAAGAGGGGAATGAAGTTTGGGTGATGGCTTAAGTCACATCGACAGGTTCAAAGGAATCAACAAAGTGGCGATTGGCACATCAGAGAGAAAGTTGGAGCAGATGTCGATGGTGTATGTTATACCGATGGTTGAACCATTCAAAAGGTTCAACGGGTTCAAGAGGTTCATCGGTTCATTAAGTTCATTTGGTTCAATGTGTTCAACTGGTTGAAAGGCTTGAGTGGTTCAACCGGTTCAAAGAGTGTGGATGGTTGGAGGTTCAAAGACTTAGTGTTTGTAGCGACGTGACTACAACAGTCGAGGAGATAAATTCCTGATTGGCCGATGGGTTAAGTGGGGCCGATAAGGCTCCACAACTCCACAAGATAATGGAGTGGCTGAGCGCATGAATAGGACAATAATGGAGCATGCAAGGACCATGAGATTGCATGTTGGGCTACCTTTAAACATGTGGGTAGAGGCTATCAACACTGTTGTATATTTAATTAGTAGAGGTCCTTCAGTTCCTTTAGGCTGTGGTATTCCAAAGGAATTATGGACATGTAAGGAGAGTTATTCTTTTCTCAAAACCTTCGGATGTGAAGCATTTGCACATGTAGATTCTAAAAAAACAACCAAGAAAGATGCAAAATCAAAAAAATATACTTTCGTTAGATATGGCATTGATAGTTATAGGCTTTGGGATTTTAAAAATTAGAAAATTGCGAGAAGCAAGGATGTTATATTCAATGAGAAGGTGTTGTACAAAGATTAGTTGTAATAGCATGAGAAGAAAGAAAATGATTATGTGGTGCTAGATGATACTCTAGATAATGATGTTCCAATGGATCCTCATGCTCCGCAACAACAAGAAATACCACAAACTCCAGTGAATGTTAGATGGTCAACAAGGCTAAGTAGACCTCTTGAAAGGTTTTCTCCTTCTTTGTATTCTATTTTGTTAATAGATACTGGTCAACCAGAAGGGTATGATGAAGCTATGCAGGTGGATACAAAGGTTCAGTAAGAGCTTACAATGAAAGAAGAAATGGACTCCTTGCTGAAAAATCAGACTTGGGAATTATGTAAGTTGCATGTAGGTAAAAAGACTTTACCAAACAAATGGGTTTATAGGCTGAAAGAGGAAGCTAGAGGTAAGAACATATTTAAAGCCAGGTTAGCTGTAAAAATATTTGCACAGAAAAAGGACATTGATTTTGATGAGATTTTTTCTCTGGTTGTTAAGATGACTTCTATTTGTACTGTTTTAAGTATTGTAGCTATTGAAGATTTGTATTTGGAACATCTAGGTGTGAAAACTACCTTTCTCCATGGTGATTTGGAGGAGGAGATATAAATGGAACAACCCCAAGGATTTGAGGTCAAAGGTAAGGAGAAACTGGTGTGCATATTGAAGAAGAGTTTGTATGGCCTGAAACAAGCACCTCGGCAATGGTATTTGAAATTTTATAGTTTTATGGCTAAGCAAGGCTACATTTGGTGTAATTCTGACCATTGTGTTTATTTTAAGAGGTTGGATAATGACAACTACATTATTGTATGGTTATATGTTGATGACATGCTTGTAGCAGGGTCTAACATAGATCACATAAGAGAGGTAAAACAACAGTTAGCACAATCATTTACTATGAAGGATTTGGAGGCAGCAAAACAAATCTTTGGTATGAAAATTTATAGAGATAGGAAGAATATAAAAATGACTCTATCTCAAGTTGATTATGTTGAAAAGGTGTTGCAGAGATTCCATATGGACAATGCAAAAGTTGTCAGTACCCCTTTGCCTAGTCATTTGAAATTGACTAAGAAGATCTATCCTAAGACACAAGAGATGGAAGAAAGAATGTCCAAGGTACCATATGCTTCAGCTGTAGGAAGTTTAATGTATGCCATGGTATGTACGAGACCAGATATTGCACATGCTATAAGACTCGTAAGCAGGTATGTGAGTCATCTTGGATTGGAGCATTGGAATGTGGTAAAATGGATTCTCAAATATTTGAGAGGTACATCCAATAAACACTATTTTTTGGGGGCTCTAATACTAATTTAGTAGGTTATGTAGACTTAGATTTGGTAGGGAATATTGATACCAGGTGGAGTACTACATGTTATGTCTTTACTATAGGTGGGACAGTGGTGAGTTGGATCTCCAGGTTGTAAAAGGTGGTTGCTTTATCCACCATGGAGGCAGAGTATATAGCTACAATAGAGGCAAGAAAGCATATGATATGGCTGCAATCTTTCATGGAAGAATTGGGCAAACAATAGGCTAACAATTATTTGTTTACAGACAGCTAGATTGCCATACATCTTGCAAAGAATTTTGTCTTGCATTCAAAGACCAAACACATATAGTTGAGGTATCACTTCATTCAGTCGGTGTTAGATGATGGACAGTTAAGGCTAGAAAAGATACATACAGATGAAAATCTAGCAGATATGTTTATGAAGGCAGTGACAAGGGAGAAGCTGAGCTCCTCTTCAACTTCGGTTGGTCTTCAAGACTGAAAACAAAAAATAATGGAACAACAGAGTCTAGGGTGCTTATTTCCAATGGGAACTATAGGGTTAGCAGTGTTATGATCAGTCTCCAAGTGGGAGATGATATGGTGTGGAGTCTGATCAGTCTCCAAGTGGGATATTGTTGTTATATAGAGCTGTTACACCCCATGTGTTTCTATCTACTTACTATTTACCTAGTTTGGTTAATTTGTTTAGAAAGTGAGTGATTATGGATTTCTGTAGCTATATATGTGTTTGTATACATTTAGTATAGATTGGATATTTTGTGAAAATTGAAGTATTTATGAATCTTGCATCTATGTGTGTTATCTATTTTGAATGCAATATGATGAGAAAAATAATAATGCAATGTCTGTATTAAATGTGGTTATTGTTAATAAATGATTATTTTTTGATCAGTTAACTACTCTTGCAATGATCTAAGTGGATGCAGGAACAAGTTGTCCCTCCAAAAAAGGAGGGGAGGTATCACTCAGGAGAAGGACTTGGTCTGGTAAATGTAAAAGAGAAGCCTAAACTGAGCAACACACACTCACATCCTATTTGACTTAGGTTGAGTTGAGTCAGTGTGGGTAGTGATAAGTGAGCTGAGTTATGTATCTTGAGTCTTGATTGGATGTTCGAACCTGCATTATGTTTTGTATTTGGTTTCTTTGAGTTTATTAATGCTCATGCAAGTCCACGATACATTCTTATACGTGAGTCGATATGAGCATGAACATTTGTAGGTAGATGTACCTACGTATATTCTTGAGCATATTACTCATAGATATAAAGATGTCGTTTGGCTTATGCTTGAATTATCGTCTCTTTTGCGACAAGTCTATGAAGATTTTACGACTTTATATGTATTTCCCGATTATGAGTTATATTTGATTTTTCAATGATAAATTTATACATATGCGAATATATATAAATGTATATTTATTGTCTCTTTATTGACGCATTTAATATAAATATTATTATTGTTTTCTCTTAATTGTAGAAATATAATTTTATGATTTTACGGAATTTAATTTTTCTAAATATTATTTTATGGTAAATAAAACCATAAATTTATATATATAATAGATTAAATAAAAAATATATAATAATAATATAAGGGTAGTTTTCTTTTAAAAGGTAATAATAATAAATAATATAATAAAATAAGTAAAACTAATTAAAAGTTTTTAATAAAAAGAAATTATCTTATAAAAAGTATAATATTAAGGATAAAGTTATAAGAGCCTTTTAAGGGGATACGTATCTTAAGGCATGTTTTAATTCTTAAAGATACGCGGCCCCCGCTTCAAACCTTATTTAGTATTATTTTTTATTCTTTTAAATATTGAAATTTTTTAGGCATGTGGGCCCTTAAAACTTGTGATTAGTTAATAATTTTAATTTTATTTGTAATTTTTATCTAACACCTTTTTTAGAAGGTTGTTTGGATTTATGAACTAAATTTAGTTTTGATAAGCATTTCTCCATAATGTCAACATTGTTGAGTTGGTTAAGCATGCCGACATTATGTCGACATTATATCGACATTTGTCATTTGGTTGTCGTATAAAAGGGGGTACTCTCCCTTATTTTCAATTGCACCATTTTCTAATCAAGAACTTTTCTTTTTCAAATTTGAGTTTTGCATTGGTCGTTTTGTTAAGTGGTTTTAATTGGAAGAGCAATCTAGAGTATTGGAAGGTCGTTAGCAGAAGAGTATCTGATCCATTTGGAGCTATATTCTTAGGCATGGGAATTATTTCTCCTTCTTTATTATTTTCATGTTATCAAAATATTATATGATGTATTATTAGTAAGTGATTGCAATATTGAATTATTGTTGTTAATGTCTTTTGATTGTATAATAGTTTATGTATATATGGATATATATATATATATATATATATATAGTAAACTTGTATTGTGAATGTGAGATAGTGTCTATGGTTTGGTTTTTTTGCCTAGATAGTTTCGTGAATCAATCATTGATTGGTATTTAAATAGGAAAATTGTACAAGGGGAAAGATAGTGAGAATAGGATTCAAGTGGTATTACTTCGATATATGTATCCTAGTAAAACATGTAATAGGTTAACCTTGGGATATGTGATCCATGGAAGAGGTAGATAACCTAGTATAGAGATTGTCGTCTTTTCTAGATGAGATGGAAGGGTGGGTGAATATGAGACAAAGAAAACTTTGGCGAAAGTGGTGTAAATAGCCAACATTTACACTGTCTAGCTTCACTATGATCCAGGTTTGCATTACTAAGTAGAGATGTCATATTTTGATGGTTGTAGCCATAGTATGGTAGTACTAGTTAATGTAGGACACAACACCTGCTCAAATTAGGCTTAACTTTGAGGTTGCTATACCAATCCCTTTGTTGAAGGGTAGGGCCATTTACCTGTTTGGTAAATGTGCAGGGCACGCACCGTAGATAGTCCATGGTTGGAGGTAAATCACCTGAGTGATGCTTCCTCTCATGTAGTTGGTGGCCCGGAGTATTGAAGACAGACAAGTATACAAACATGTGATTCTATTTATTAGTTAAGCTCTTGAAGCTTCTTTGTAATTTATGAAAAAGGTTGTAAAATTTGAATATTGAATTCTTTTATTGAGAAATGTGATTTGGTTATGCAATAGAAGTTTGAAATTATATGTTTCAAATGTGCATTATATCAAATGTTCAGAGGAAGAATTTAATTACTCCTATTATGAATTCATGACTTTATTTACTTTCAAGTTAAAATTGGTAAATCTTAGTTGGTAGAACAAGTGGCATGTTACAAGATCCTAATCAAACTTGGAGGTTAAATTTGCCCCACTTTTATCAGCGCGGTTTTCCCCTAGTTTATTTAACGAGGTCAAGGGGCAGCGCCCCTTGCGGGGTCCAAGGGCAGTGGGAGTTATTTTTCTATTGGCCGACATAAAAGAAAACCTATTTTGTAACTGACATAAGGCTTGATAAAAGTGGCTAAGGGTTAGGGTTTTGTATGATGTATTGTAGCATTTTGCAATAGTATTGAGTTGCAAGGATTGTTGGTTTTAATCAGTTTGATTTACTGGATAATAATATTTGACTCTCTGTTGCTGGATGTAGCCCGAGTTTGGGTGAACCATGTTAAAACTTGTCTCTCACTTTTATTATTTCTATGTATTTTCATTCCTCTGTTTAATCTTTATTTGCATTTAATTGATATCTTCTGCCAACTAACCCTAACACTATATGTACTACATCTTGTAAGCTGATTCATAATCCCATATTTTGCATTCTTATTGTCCATTATTTGCAATACTTTTTTTCTTCTAGGTTGATCATGGTCCTATTTGCCTTGAGTGGTTTGTAGCAATACTTGCATTAACTCAATGTTCCTGGTTTCTACATGGTATCAGAGCTGGAACGGGTTAGGTTGCAAGTTTGGTAAAGTTTGCATTGTTGTTCAATATTGTGCCAGTACTTGCAATCTTCCATGATAGATCCTGACTTACAGAAGGTATTAAAGAGGGATTGTGTGGATGTTTGTTGAAATTATGTGAGATCTTGATAGTGTTGCTGAAGGACAAAAATCAAGGAGGTTGTGGGATCCCTCCTCTATTGCTCCTTGTAGTGATTGAAGGTGTTCAGTAAGGTCATTAACCCCACCTGAGGTGTAATCTCACATAGAAAAGGTGTAGAAAGGGCTTAGTTTACCTGGTCAAAGTTTTTTTTTCTGAAAGGTGCTCTTTTTAAGTGTTTTATTTTTAAATTTGGAGGAACTTTTTAAAAATTAGATAGTTTTTTTCTCTCTAAATTAAAACATTTTTTTCTAAATCCTGGAGGAGTTTTTCTTTCTTGTGGAGGTGTTTTTTTTGGATTAAGCAAATTTTAGCCTCCACCCTCTAATTTTGGAGGTACTTTTTAGAAATTGTTAGTGTCAAATTTAAGCAAATTCTTGTAAAAGGCAACTTTAGAGTGCCAAAACTGAAGTGAGTTTGTAAAATGTCTAAGTATTAGGGTACGATTTTAATCAACCCTGATAGACCTAATGCACTGCATGATAAAGTTCCAAATTTAAGGGGAATCCAATTTTGAATCTGTTGATGTGGATGTTGGTCACACACAAATAGACAAAACAAAAGTTACACAATAACCCTTGTTTATCTTGAAAGATACAATGAATTCAAAGAATTCATGATCCCAAGTCTCCGATGATTAGTTCATAATCTGCTGATGTTACTCAGTGATTAATGTGTATTGCTATTTTCCATTTTGGGTTCTTACGTAGATTTGTAGATTCTGCTTCTCCAATAATGCTTTCATACAGAGGGGTTACTCTACACAAAATATTCATTCAAAGGCTGTGTTTAAGTGGATATCTGCATGAGTTCTACCCCTATCAATGATTCCTTGCATGATATTTTCAATAGTACATGCATCTAGCTCAAAAAAATTCTAATGATATTTAGTTATCTACGGGATGTTAGCATATTCCTCTGTTCTGCTTAATATTTATCATGATATGTAGTTATGGAAGTGATTTCTATGAAATTAAAATGAGGAAAAAGGGTTAGAGAGAGAGAGATTCCTAAAATTACTTGACTGAGATCACTGATCCACATACATGTTCCCATACAGCAATGAAGAGAAGAAAACTAGAATCATACTTCACTAGGACATTCCACAAATCAGCATGATCCAGTGCAAATCTTCAGAGGTAGAGTTGACAACAATATGCAATGAAATGAAAGCACTTCTATAGAACACAACATTCATCAGTACATATCCAGAAGTCAACTTGAAGATTACTTAAGGTTTACAATCAGGATGTAATCTGAAGCTTCATCTCCACATAGTATGTTCATAAAACAAGTACATTTACAGTGATCTGAGAGAACCTTGAATGTTTCAACAATTCAGTCCTCAGTAGTCTTAGTAATCCGATCTCCTACATGAAATTCCTACAGGTCAGATATTGTATGATTGACCTCCCCCCCTTTTACAGAGTACCGGAGCTAAATATATGTTTCCTACTTTTCTCCTCCAGTACAGTGCCTAGGAAAACCCTAGCAAATCAATGGTTTGCATCCTAAAATGCAGCATCAGACTGTGGAGAATAGATCCCGCTAAGAATTTGAACGACCCCCAGACAGGGCACCACTCCCTCAATAAAGTCTCCACCTGCAAACCTCCACATTGAAAGCATTATCCCTTCCTGGTGCATTTTCAACCTCTCGGGATCTGGTCCGCCGCCTAGGATGTCCCTCGCCATTAAAGCTTCGTCATGTCTCCACCTGCACGCCATCGGGCTCTGGGATGGATTCAAGATCCACCTACCCTACTTTTCCCACGTTGTATCATGACTACACACTATTCTATTCATCGGCATGACCACCCTTAATCAGAGCAAGCCAATAATGTCTCATCGACCTCATCTTTCTAGCTGATGCACCTCCTTTTCTAACTTGTGCACTTGCAGTCATCATATAGAAGTCAGGCACCATCATTTACATAATCAACAGGAGGAGAAACACTTATATTAAATCATGTTTTGAAAGTGCAAACGTATATGTATCAGGTCATGATTCCCTGAAAATCCACATGCATATGAGTATTTAATTCCTTTTGATAACCCTTCAGTTCTGCCACCTGCATGTAGATTTCTGGGCACTTTCATATTAAGTAAGGATATGATGATGATGTCATCATCATGGGCGAGCTTCATTAAAGTGTGGAAGGATGACGCCATGGTCATATTGAAGAAAATTAGGGTCTAAGAAATATGACCCCGAGGAAGGAACCCTGAAGAATATCACCCTTTGAAAGGATGACATCATCGTCATGTCGGGCTTTGTATATCGGGTCACATTTTAAGATCGGGTGATATTCGGAAGACGACCCCCCACAAGTAAAATGACCCCCTTCCCAGAATAGATCGGGGTGATGTCAGCATGTTGATGTCTTTGTTTTATCGCTGCAGTTACCATGACGTCATCGTCATGTTATAGGATGGGGTGATATTCGGAAGATCAGGTGATATTCGAAATATGACCCCCCCGCAAAATATAAGGTTGTTTGACTGGCAGATGTAGTTATCACATAAATTTGACATTTGGAGCTTGTGGATGAAGTGAACATCGGGTGATATTCTAACATCGGGGTGATCTTTCACAAGGTGACTGATGTTCGGAATATGACCACCCCCAGAATATCAGGTTTGACCAAAATTTTGACCTGTCAAAACTTTCTTACTTGGTCAAATTTCAGGGTAATGTAAAAGGCAAACCTGCTTAGAATTTCACACTCTTTCACATGGCAGGCTTCCTGAGGTAAGATTTAGACTTTGAAATTGGGGTCATACATGAAGATCACAAATGCACCTGACAAGATGCTCATACATACTAACTGATGCTGCTTTTTACCATTACCGTCCAAAGCACAAAAACAAGGGAGCAAGCCACAACAGGGGTCCTCATTTTGCTAAGGAGTAAAATGGGGTGTGTTGTGAACATCACAACAACTAGCAACCAAACAAAATAATCAAATTCAAATCATTAAAGAAAATTGAAAGAAATAGATGCATAACTTCCAACTATCTTTCCTGCAAATCATCATCTAACTTGAGACTCAATGTATTCAATAAGGTGCATGAATTTTCCTTTCAGTTTAAGTGGGTGCATGTGATTAATGATCCTCATCTTGAAGATCAGTTGAACAAACCAGTGACTGATATTAGCCTACGTAGGTGAGAATGTTCCCTCATAGCCAACTGGATAGAGCCTTGCTGCCAGTAGGCGACCATAGCCCCGGCAAGGTTATCGTTACAATTCTCCTAAGTAGAGACCCACTGCCAGCAAGCGTCTATAGCCCTGGTAGAGTTACTTAGATGGCTTAACCTGGATTTTTAGTAAAATCTATTTTATTACTTTATATTTTTATGTATTTGATAGAACTTCATAAGATATTGCATTTGTAACTTCATGATGCAAGGAGTGGTCACCTGCTGAAATTAAGCTGAGAATTGTAATGGTAGCAAGGGTGACTTTTGATTTTTCACCTAATATCTACATTGGTAAGTTCAACAAACCCAAGGATTTTAGGTGTGTCATTGTGAGAAACATCCCTTGAATACTCAACCCATTCTTATTGAATACAAAATTACACAAGTCAAACAACTTTCTACATTCATGACAGTCACAACAAGTTATGCATAAATTTCAAATGATTAACTTGAATGATCTAAATTTTCCATTATTTTCAATGGTTGTTAATCTGCTCCTTCATACTCTAAATCAAAACAAACATCCCTATTCAGGAAACAAAGCGAAACAACCAAAACAAACAGACAAAACATGCAACTATACAAGAATATACACTATGATACACATGACTGTCATGGTGCTACTTCAGGCTTGAAAATAGTGTTTGAGGAAATGTCCATTAACTGGGAATGGAGAATCCTCACCTGTTAAGGTCTTAAGCCTGAAGATGTTGTCTCCTAAAAATTTAGAAATTTGAAAGGGGCGTATCTAGAGTTTATCAAACTTACCATGATCACCCTTTCTTTCATGTGCTTTGTCCCACATCAGGACTAGGTTTGAGATCCTGAAAGCCTTAATTCTGGCTCTTTTGTCAAACCAGTGCTTGACAACAGCCTAATGTTTAGCAAATTGATTAATTGCTACACTTTTTTTTTCCTCTAGGTGCATCAGTTGCAGCAACCTAACTTCTTGCTTATTATCTATGCCTAGGTATTCTTGTGCAAACTGTAGTGTAGGAATCTTTAAGTTGACAGGGAGGATGGGATCCACCCCATATACTAGATGGAAAGGCAAATTTCCTGATGCAGCCTTATTCTTGGTTCTATCTACCCACAAGGCATATTTCAACAAAGTGTTCCATTCCCTTGGGTTCTTTCCTATCAGTTTCTTTATGATGTTTAATAGGTTCTTGTTTGTGGATTTTGCTAATCCATTCCCTTGGGGATAGTAATTTGAGGAGAATTTCAAGATGATCCCATAATCAAAAGCCCAACCTGATAGTTTAATTGAAGTAAAAGCAGGTCCATTATCACATACTAAAGCATATGGAACTCCATACCTGGTCACTATATTGGTTTCCAAAAAACTAATGACATCCTCTGCATTACATGTCTTACTGCTGATAGCTTCAGTCCACTTGGTACAATAGTCAGTAACAGTTAAAACATACATGTGGCCTGAGGATGATGGAGGGTTGATAGGTCCTATGAAGTCCATTCCCCATTGAGCAAAGGGGCGCACCTCCATCACTGGCTGCAAAGGTTGAACAACATATTTTTCTCTGTTTGTAGCAACTTGACACATATGACAACATTTGATGTGTCTAGCAGTGTCTTTAAAAATTGTGGGCCAATAATACCCTGCCTTGAGGATAGCATGAGTGGTGGATAAGGATGATCCATGTGCAGTCCCAAACTTATCATGCAATTCTGCTAGCACCTTATCTGCTTCTGATCTTTCTAGGCACCTTAGGTATATCCCCTCATAATTTTTCTTGAAAAGGATTCCTCCTTTCATCATATATTTCTATGTCCTTATCTTCAGGGCTCTCCTCTGTGAGGCTTGCAATCTTGAGGGGCATCTTCCAGTGATCAAGATGTGCCTGATGTCTGAGTACCATGCTTCATCTTCCTCTGCATTCACAACATACTGGTGGCTCATGATATTAGGATCAATCTCTGATATCATCTGGCTCAATGTCTGTCCTCTTACTAACTTCATGGGTGTGATTTCCATATCATATTCTTAGAGGACAGTGATCCATTTAGCTCTCTTTTCCCCCGGTTCACTTTGTATTAGTAGCATTTTCACTGCTGCATCAGGTACTACAGCAATCACCCTACTTCTGAGGATGTAATGCCTAAATTTCTTGACTGCTTGAACCAGAATAAGTGCCTGCCTTTCAACGTCCATGTACCTAAGCTCTGCATCTTTGAAAGGGCAGCTCATGAAGGCTATAGGATTTTCTTCATTTTCTTCATTTCTCTATGTCAACACTGCTGCAGAAGTATGTTTTGAAGCAAATGAGTAGATGTAGAAGTCCTTGGCATAATCTGGACTGGTCAGGACTGGAGCATTTGATATAGCTTTCTTAATGTCTTCAAAAGCTTCTCTAGCCTCTGGTGTCCATTCAATTTTGGCGTCCTTCTTGAGCATGACGTTCAAGGGCCTGATAATCTCTACAAAGCCAATGATAAACTTCCTAACAAAATTAATCTTACCAATGTAAGACTTGAGCTCTGTCTTGCTTCTTGGCAGTTGTATTTTCATGATGGATTCCACTCTGTGAGGATCAATGATGATCCCATTTTCAGTTATCAGGTGGCCTAGTAATTTCTCGGTGGTCATCCCAAATATGCACTTCTTGGGATTTAGGGATATCCCATACTGCTCGCACTTCTTCAACACCTTTCTCAGGTCCTCTACATGATTTCCTCTTTCTTTGGAGAACACCGTCAAGTCGTCCATGTATATTACTATGCATTGACCAATTAAGCCTCTAAAGGCTATGTCCATTGCTCACTGGAACATGGCTCTGATGTTTATCAACCCAAATGGCATGCGCCTATAGGCAAAGATCCCCCACTCGGTGGTGAATGCGGTTTTCAATCTGTCAATTCTGTCCACCATCACTTGGTTGTAACCAGAGAAACCATCCAAGAAGGACATCATCTTGGCACTGTTCACAATCTGCAAGACTTCATCTAGGGAAGGCAAAGGGTAGTTGTCCTTTTCAGAAGCCCTGTTTAAGTTTCTGAAGTCCACACACAGTCTGATGTTGCCATTTTTCTTCCTCACTAGGACCAGGTTCACCACCCACGTGGAGTGTCTCACAGGAAATATGATCCTGGCATCAAGCAACCTTTTAACTTCTTCAAAGATGATGGGCTCCAGCAAGGCATTAATAGGTCTTTGCTTCTACCTAAAGGGCTTGGCATCTGGCTTCAAGGGGATTGTGTGAGTGATGACTGATGTGTCATAAGTTTTCAGCTCATCATATGTCCAGGCAATGATATGGATATAGTCTTTGAGGGCCTGGGTTATTCCTTTCAATTCTTCCTTTGTACAGACCTTCCCAATCAAAACATTTCTTCTTTTATCACCCTGCCCAATGTCCACCTGTGAGTACTATCCTTCATCAACTTTTGGAAGATCCCTCTATTTTAGCATGCTGTCGAGATCAAATGCTCTTTCTAGCTCTATCATTCCCTTAGGGATCCTATTACTAGGCAGTTCTAGGATTTCTTCTTCTTCCCAGACATGATCTTCTATATTTATTTCATCTATGATTTGTACTTCAAAAACATCTCTGTTGGAAATAAAATCTAATATATGCTGATCATCATCAAATACTTGAAGATTAGTTACATTGTCAGGTATTGAAGGCACTGATACTAACTCAACTGAGAATCTTTTTAAACCTGATATGGACAGAGGTTCTAGAGTACTTGCAGCCTAGGCCAGAGCATCTGCTCTGTGGTTATGTTCTCTGGAGGCATGGGTTATATTGAATGCATCAAAATCTTCTATTAGGTCTCACACCCTGTGTCTGTAATTGGATAGCCTTTTGTAATTGCAGGAGTATATACCCCATACCTGTCTGACAACTAATTTTGAGTCTCTGTAGACATGCAAAATTCTCACCCTCTTTCTAAGTACAAACAGTATCCCATGAATTAGAGCTTCATACTCTGTCACATTGTTTGTACATGGGAACTGTAATCTATATGCTACCAAGTAGGATTTTCCAGATGGATCAATGAGGTCTATTCCTACTCCAGCTCCTTGTTTTGACTTGGATCCATCAAACTTGAGGATCCATGGTTTATCATCATCTGGAAGCTTGTCTGGGGCTTCTTTCTTCCTTTTGGCTCTTGCAGCAACACCACTGGATATCCACTTCAATTTCGGCATCCCAGCCTGCTCAGACTTCACATTATCAGCCTTATGGGGAGTTCATATTTCTTCTTTCCTCTTACCATCAGAAGGAACATCCTCTGGACTAGGTAGCGTCTTCCTTACCAAAATATGCTGACATAATGAACAAGACATTTTTGAATGAGGTGCTTCGTGTAACCTACACTAGCATTCAATCAAGACGTCCTAAGGAGGCCTCTACTACTGTGTCACCTTTTGGATCTCTTCTAATAGAAACTCTTCAAATTTGGACAGATTGCTGCTCCTATCCTCATCTGATAACTCATAATCTAACTCCACTAAACAATCACTCCCTGGGGTGATCCTCTTCTTGTTTTTAGTATTACTCCTGTCACACACCAGTATCTCTTCTGGCATCTGAATAGGAGCTTCATCCTATTGTTTGCATTCTCCTATTCATGTAAGAAACAAACAGAAATTAGTACTAGAATCACTGCCTGCAGAACTCACCATGGATGGTGATGAAGAAGACGCCTCATATATGCTCATTCTAGCTCCAACATGTCTAAACATGCATCACAAGTTTTCACTTAGAATATCATGAATAGGTACATTTAACATCTGACACCTTCTCACCTCTTTAGACAAATGTATCTCAAAACTTTTGAAATGATCTACTTCTACTTTTCTCTTAGGATCACAATCAGACTCCAAGTTTACTTCATCACCCTGAGGACCATCATCATGATCATGCACGTCAAACATCAGGATCTCCTCCATGTTGGTAGTTTGGGGTCTGATAGAGTAAACTCCAGGTTCCACATCCACATACATGATCTCATTGGTTTTGTTATATTCGGTGATCATGTGCTTCATGCGGGGTTCAACATCTACCCTTATTTGATTTGGTACCCCCCTCCAGGGAAACCACATATGACTGAAGCCAGTTGACATGTATCCATTAAGGGTTTTTGACCAGTCCCTACTGAGCAACATCCCATATGTATCAGGTATATCGACTACTTGAATATTGATGTAGTGTTGGATTCTAGGATCCGATGCTAGCTGCATGTGGATGTGAGTCAGTTCTCCTACCACACTTACCTCTGTTTTATCCAATTGTAACACTTTCTTTAAGGATTTAGCAGGATATAATCCTAAAGCATTGCATATGAATAGGGGCATTACATTGGTAGATGCTCCTAA
This sequence comes from Cunninghamia lanceolata, assembly GCA_027924645.1. Classification (NCBI taxonomy): domain Eukaryota; kingdom Viridiplantae; phylum Streptophyta; class Pinopsida; order Cupressales; family Cupressaceae; genus Cunninghamia; species Cunninghamia lanceolata. The sequence goes on along the minus strand of BSBN01000165.1, from coordinate 316,212 downwards.
GTCTACTAAACAATTGTGCAAATTTTTACTGAACATCCTTATGGTCAAGAGGAAAGGAGGTGACTCACTCTTGTCTTTGTATAGGGTCATGTGGGAAGTCTCTACAGCTTGAAAAGTAACTGAGGTTTTAGGTTTAACATTAACATCCCTGGTAGCATGATTCTTACTACTAGACTGACCTGAGGTATGGTTATCTTCCTTTTGAGCAGGATCATCCAATGATCTCATGAAGGCTTTCTTGATTGTGGGGGTTCTGAGCAATTCTGACAATGGTAGGTTGATTTTGATCTTTTTCATTTCATTAGTCAGATATGAAACCAACTTGTCAGATTCAGGAGGCAGATTTGTGGCTTTTGGTGCTGTGGCATGTGGTGTCAAATTCTGAGTGTTTACCTTGGGGAATCCTGGGTTATTACTTGCCTTGGGATCAAGAGGTGTATTGAAATTGTTTGGAGGCAAGGAAGTGGTCAAAGGACCAGTAGGCCTACTTGAGTTATTCCTCAAGTTGTAGTTGTGTCTACCCTAAGGTTGCTGTTGATAAGCATTGACTTCTTCATGTTCAGTTGATGGCTCATTCTCATCCTCAAAGGGAAAAACATAGTTAGACTCAAAAGCCATGGTTGATTCCTCACATGCTGAGGTGTAATCCTGATGTGATGAGATTGTCTGCTGATAAGGATGATGCATGAAGCTTTCTAGCACTAAGGCATAATCATACTCACAAAGGACAATTTCATTTCCCTCTACATAGGGTGAGTTTCTTGAAGTACTGGACACTTCAGCTTGGAAGATACTGATAGCAATCCTGAATTGAAGACAGTCTAGCTCTACATGAGCGTTGGTGTTATGTATCCTGCACCAGTTTGTAAGTGCCGCCTCTACAAGGTTTACTCTAGTAATCTACCTTGGTTCATTAGAGGGCTGATTGTCTAGGCGTGATGGCAAGGAACCATTGTTTGGCCTAGTGTTCCACACTCTAGGATGTCTAGGAGGATTATTGTTGCCATTGTTGCTATAATTATTGTTGTACCCCCTGTTAGGATAATTGGGTCTATCATTAGCATAGCCTCTATTCTAATTAGGCTAAGAGTAGGAGTTTTGATTTCTCAAATGAGTGACCTCAGTAGTAAGTTTCCTTAACTGGGCTGATATTTCCTTGATTTCTTCTTTTTCTTTTTGAACCTTGGCCACTACATTTTTTGTTTGAGGCATGAAAAAAGAAGATCCATTGTTATTGTTGAATTGTTCCACAGACTGGGGCACTTGTGTTTGTTCTAGATATTGTGACATCTAGCCATTCCCATTTCGTGGAGGCATGATACTAAGTGGGGGTATCTACAAAGGGCCAACATCACTGTTGGAGGTCTCATGACCCTACTGGTCTATTGGGGGACAGGGTATGTTAGATAGCCGGGAAGTGTAGGGAAGGCAACATTTGGTGTGGGAGCAGGAGCTAATTGTTGGCTGACTTTGATGGCTTCTTCAAAAGCTTGTGCTAAAGTTGTTACACCAGGATGTGTTCTTCTGATAAACATGGAAGTTAAAGGGTCCAAAGATGAGTAATAAATGCTCCTACCAACTTCATCTATTATAACATAGGGAGCAACTACCTTAGAAAACATCTTTTGGAACCTTGCATTGAAATTTGCAATAGGTTCTCCTTTAGATCTCTTGATGGTGGCAAATAAATGATAGTTCATTGAAGGATCTATAGGTACCTTGAACCTATCCTTGAAAGATTTCTCCAGACATCCCATGAACTGACTGAACTTTGTCCAAGACTAACATACCAGTTATAGGCCTCTTCTCCTAAGGAAAATGGGAATAACTTGCATACCACATCTTCATGTTCATATCTAGCCCTACAACAAGCTTCCTTGAACGTTCTGATATGATCATTAGCATCTTAATATGGATGATATGTAGGACATATTTTATTGGTATTCTTAGGCAAAGCATGATATGCATTGAAGGTCAGTGGTGACTCTAAAGCAGAGAATGACATTGGAAAGGGTGGAGGATGGACCTGAGGTATAACAGGTTGAGGTTGGACTTGAGGTGTGATAGGTGGCCCTGTAGGTATTTTTAAGCCAATAAGAGTTACAGGAGCACATGCTGGTGAAGCTCCAGACACACTAGGATCGGGGGACTAATGAATGTCCACAGTCCTAGGTCTAAATCCCTTGATAGGTAGTTCTTCGAAGAATCCACTAGTTCTAGACCTGGTATTTGGCCTGAAAGCTAGGATTTCTCAAATTTTTTAAGGAACTTGGTTGGTTTATGGTCAAATTTTGAAACTGACAGGATGCTTAAGCAATGTTTGCAGGAATCTACAATTTCCTTGTTTAGGCCTTCTTTCTAGTGCCAGTTTAGGTGTTCATGTGGATGTTGGTCACACACAAATAGACAAAACAAAAGTTACACAACAACCCTTGTTTATCTTGAAAGATATGATGAATTCAAAGAATTCATGATCCTAAGTCTCTGATGATTAGTTCATAATCTGCTAATGTTACTAAGTGATTGATGTGTATTGTTGTTTTCTATTTTGGGGTCTTACGTAGATCTATAGATTCTACTTCTGTAATAATGCTTTCATACAGAGGGGGTACTCTACACAAAATATTCATTCAAAGGTTGTGTCTAAGTGGATATCTACATGAGTTCTACCCTTATCAGTGATTCTTTGCATGATATTTTCAATAGTACATGCATCTAGCTCAAAAAATATGCTAATGATATTCAGTTATCTACGGGATGTCAACATATTCCTCTGTTCTGCTTAATATTTATCATGATATACAGTTATGGAAGTGATTTTTATGAAATTAAAATGAGGAAAAAGGGTTAGAGAGAGAGATTCCTAAAATTACTTGACTGAGATCACTAATCCACATACATGTTCCTATACAATAATGAAGAGAAGAAAACTAGAATCATACTTCACCAGGACATTCCACAAATCAGCATGATCCAGTGCAAATTGTCAGAGGTAGAGTTGACAACGATATGCAATGAAATGAAAGTGCTTCTATAGAAAACAACATTCATCAGTACATATCTAGAAGTCAACTTGAAGATTACTTAAGCTTTACAATCAGGATGTAATCTGAAGCTTCATCTCCACATAGTATGTTCATAAAACAAGTACATTTACAGTGATCTGAGGAGAGAACCTTGAATGTTTCAACAATTCAGTCCTCAATAGTCTTAGTAATCCGATCTCGTACATGAAATTCCTACAGGTCAGATATTGTATGATTGACCTCCCCCCTTGTACAGAGTGCCAGGGATGAATATATGTTTCCTACTTTTCCCTTCTAGTATAGTGCCTAGGAAAACCCTAGCAAATCAATGGTCCACATCCTAAAATGCAACATCAGACGGTGGAGAACAGATCCCACCAAGAATTTGAATGGCCCCCAGACAGGGTGCCACTCCCTCAATAAAGTCTCCACCTGTAAACCTCCACATTGAAAGCATTGTCCCTTCCTAGTGCATTTTCAACCTCTCAGGATTCGGTCTGCCACGTGGGATGTCCCCCGCCATTAAAGCTTTGTTGTGTCTCCACCTACACGCCATCAGGCTCTAGGATGGATTCAAAATCCACCTACCCTACTTTTCCTACCTTGTATCATGATTGCACACTATTCTGGTCATCGGCATGACCACCCTCGATTGAAGCAAGCCAACACTGTCTCATTGACCTCATCTTTCTAGCCGATGCACCTCCTTTTCTAACCTGCACACCTGCGATCATCATATAGAAGTCAGGCACCGTCATTTACATAATCAGCAGGAGGAGAAACACTTATATTAAATCATGTTTTGAATGTGCAAATGTATATATATTAGGTCATGATTCCCTAAAAATCCGCATGCATACGAGTATTTAATTCCTTTTGATAACCCTTCAATTTTGCCACCTGCATGTAGATTTTTGGGCACTTTCGTATTAAGTCAGGATATGATGATGACATCATCATCATGGGTGAGCTTCATTAAAGTGTGGAAGGATGACGCCATGGTCATGTTGAAGAAAATTAGGGTATGAGAAATATGACCCTGAGGAAGGAACCCTGAAGAATATCACCCTCTGAAAGGATGACATCATCGTCATGTCGGGCTTTGTATATCGGGTCACATTTTAAGATCGGGTGATATTTGGTAGATGACCCCCTGCAAGTAAAATGACCCCCTCCCATAATAGATCGGGGTGATGTCAGCATGTTGATGTCTTTGTTTTATCGCTGCAGTTACCATGACATCATCGTCATGTTATAGGATGGGGTGATATTTGGAAGATCGGGTGATATTCGAAATATGACCCCTTGCAAAATATAATGTTGTTTGACTAGCAGATGTAGTTATCACATAAATTTGACATCCAGAGCTTGCAGACCAAGTGAACATCAGGTGATATTATAACATCAGGGTGATCTTTCACAAGGTGACTGATGTTCGAAATATGACCCCCCCAGAATATCAGGTTTGACCAAAATTTTGACTTGCCAAAACTTTCTTACTTGGTCAAATTTCAGGGTGATGTAAAAGGCAAACCTGCTTAGAATTTCACTCTTTCACATGGCAGGTTTCCTGAGACAAGATTCAAACTTTGAAATTGGGGTCATACATGAAGATCACAAATGCACCTGACAAGATGCTCATACATACTAACTGATGCTGCTTTTTACGATTACTGCCTAGAGCACAAAAACAAGGGAGCAAGCCACAACATGGGTCTTCATTTTGCTAAGGAGTAAAATGGGGCATTTTTTAAATATCAAAACAAAATCAAGGAGGCTAGCCTTTGTGTTGTGTCTTGTACACTTCTGCACTTTCTTCCATATTTTTAGTTTGGGGAATTACATAGTGTATACACCTAAAAATGGCTCGTGTCGAATTAAGTAAATATTTTAATATTTGTTTTAATTCTTATTCTTCTATCAATTAAATAAATATTCTAATTTATTTGATTGGTTCATTATCCCAAAATTAAATAAAAATTAATTTATTTAATTAAATACCCCAATTCTTCTAATGTCTCATATAATTAAATAATCCTAAATTATTTAATTAATCCTAAATTCCTCTATCCCAAAGTCCTAATTTCATAAATCCACATCACCTTTTCACCTCACCTTTCCACCTCACCATGTTGCACACATAATTAAATATTTTAATATTTAATTAGCTACTATTCCCTCACCCACATGTCCTATTTATCCTCCAATCAAATTAGTTAACTCATCAATCAAATCAGTTAACTAATTAGTCAATTGAGTTCACTGGTCAATCAATTCAGTCAAATCTCCAATCAACTCAGTCATCTAATCAATCAATTCACTTAACTAGTCAATCTATTCAGTTAATTCCTCAATCTATTTTGTTAACTCCCATAACTCATGAAAGGAGCTTGGACACTTGTCCTTTTTTGATTCATGCACATTTTCTCAAGCTTTCTCAACTGTACACCTCACAAGGAATTCATCCAGTCTTGGATCTATTGACACTTGGATTTGGCCTCTCTTGAGCCTATAAAAGGAACCCTGATTCCCTCATTCCATAATCCACTCAAGCTTTAGCAATCTTACTCTGCAGAAATCCTACCAGTGTGCCTTTGGCAAAGTATCCTCATTGCATTTGCATAAATTCATTATCATCATAATCACAACCATGTATCCCTTATCAATCATCTATCTTCATTAGAATTGCATTTTTAGTTTAGTCTTCATTGTATTATCCATCTATAGCCATTCTCCTATTGTCATCTTCAACAGCAAGGAAGTACAACTTCTGAGAGATAAAATCATACACAAGATCGATACTAGATAGGCAACAATGGAAGCTACAAGGTAAATCGGTCTATGAACGTAATATATTTGTTTAATGTATTTGCATCAATTTCATTGAGTTATTAGATATTTAGTTTGTTTAAAATTGTTGTTCATATTTCCCATAACATATAATATTTTGTAATCAATGAACTAAGATAAAGTTACAAATTTAGGGGGTTCATCATGGATTTCAGTATTTATTTTCACCCTTCTTCTATGAAACTAACCTCAAAGAACTATTTATCTTAGAAACAAGGGATAAAGAATCATTGTCTTGAACACGATCAATTACCCTATCTCCTTTGACTTGTTCATGAGCCAAGTGACTATAAACAAAAGAATAAATGGTTTAACAAAAAGACATGGTCTATGGACTAATAGGTCATATTGTTTCTACAGATATTTTACATCATATAGAGCACACTAAGTGTCCTTTCACTACTTGGACCATCATCTGACAATTGTATGGAGATCTTGAAAGTGATGTTTCTATGGATAACCAGGCTCTTATGGATTATACTGAGACTTTTGTTTCCCCTTCATGTGTGGACATATCCTCATGGGATGATTAGTCTATTTGGTTGACATATATTGATACCCCATCTACATTGGAGGACATTCTATAACCTATGGTACCTATTGCTACTTCAGAGTCCAGTGTTGCTTCTTCAAGAGCTTCCAGTGATTCTCTATAGCAGGGTCACTTATGTCTTCTCGATTCACCTCATTGGGACACATTTCTACTAGATATCTCTTTCTTGTTTGAATAGTCCCATATTTTGGATCTTGATGACACTTTGGAGGATATTTTCTTTCTGTTTGATGACAATATACATACACCTGCTATTACTACAAAGTTTAGTGAGGCTTCACCAAGGGCTTCCAGTGATTATTCACAAGACATCTCATGGGAATTGCTTTGTAGCCACATGGCATGCATTGACATTCCACATCCTTAAATTAGTTCTTTGGATCTTGCTCTTCATCAATTTTCACATGATTTTGAGAGGTCACTTGTTTCAATTAGGCCTACAACTCCTGATTTGATTGCATGACTTGTTTCGACATCAGTATGGAGACATTTGAGCAATGTTCTAAGATAGGATACATAATGAGACTTACCACCTCACCTTACTTCTTTGAGTTGAAATTACTTCAACATTCACCATTAGAATTGTTGCTTTAGAGGGGAGAAATTTCATTTGCCACAAATGGATCATTTTTTAGCATTCATACACGGACATCCTCTTTTTGCATAGGGGCTACTTCATTGTGGGGGGACTACAGAGTCTCTTTTACTCTCATATGGGGGATCATATCTGCATCATCACAATCAAAGTGACATGGTTTCATGCTTGGTGTAGAGTTATCATCTTCAAGGAGGCTTCCTATTCCTCTTCTTTTATCTTTTCTCTCTTTTCAGAGGGTTTTTTTTTCCCATGTGGTTTTCTTTGTTTCTTTATTTTTATGAGAGATTACATTGCATTACATTGTACATGGGTACCTGATTAGGCATAGTTGTCAGGACCAATCTTCATTTATCCCACCTAATCTATGCTAAAGGGGGGTGTTGGTGTATATTAAACTTGCTTAGGAGTGCATATTTAGGAGTCTATGTTTATCCTTGAGCTATACTTGGCATACCTATATTAGCTTTACTAGAAGTTAAGTTGTTGTTTTTCCTATTCTTGGAGCACCACTATTCTTAGTAAGCTTTTCCTATTATTGGCTTGACTATTCTTAGTTGATTATGCCCTATATGTACGACATCTTGTAAGATAATTCATAATCCCATATTTTGCATTCATATTGTCCATTGTTTGCCATACTTGTTTTCTTGCAGGTTGAGTGTGCTTCTATTTGTCTCAAGTTTCTTGTAGCAATACTCGCATTCACTCAATGTTCTTGGTTTCTACAGACATTTTTTCCTTTCCTTCAAATGTTCTAGCATCTAGGTAACTATCATGAAAAAAAATCTTGCTAGGTAGAATTGACCATCTAATTCAACCCCTAACATGTTTTTTTAATCTAAAAGGGTGTACATTTAGATGGAATTTGTTCCCTAAAGAAAACATATTCACCACTTTAGTGTTAACTTATAAGAACCCTAGTACAAAATAATACTCAGAAAAGGTAGGAGGAATTCACTTGGACAATGATAAGACTTAAGGCTTAAGGGAGGACAAAAACATATATCTTAACCCAATTAATATCACCGCTTCCACTCACAATTCTTTTACTCTAAAACCACAACAATGTCACAATAAAATGCTTGCCTTTGACAATATATGGGGCTTCGTACATAAAAATCCATAAATGAAACATTATAAAACTAATTCCATTAATTATTTAAAATATGTGAGAATTAATTACAAAAAATAATAATTTATAGTGTAGGAAAAGTGTAAGAAAGCATAAGATCTTACTTGTATGCCTTTGTATGTGTACTTTTTAAGATAAATGTTGAGAATCATGCAACTTCACAAATTCCTTGAACCTTTCAACTTTTACTATAGTAGATTGGTTTATACACTTGCAAAATATAGGCTAGAATGGACAAATTGGTTTTATATGAAAGAGAAACACAACTAAAAAAGGAAAAAGATAAAAACAAAAACACTTGTGCATAGAGCATAAAAAATATAAGAGAAGGAGATGATGTGGAGCTAGGATGTACATTTGATGGTCATATGGTCATAAATTTATGTTTTTCTCTATAAAATACAATCAAAATTTATGAAATCACATGAAAAGAGAGATTCTAGACAAAACTTCAAAACTCTTATAGTATTAGTCTTATATATATTAGAAATAGAAAATTGTCACTAAAAATGTGCTTGACATGCAAGGTCAACCATCAAATATTTGCCCTAGGTGGAGGATAAATGAGGCAAAACATCACACAAAAAACATCAAATGTAGAAATATAAAAATCTGATTGGTAATATTTTTCCTAATATGAGACAATATGTTGATGTTTTATGGATATTCCAAATTAAAATCACACTATAAAATGAATATTTAGAGAAAAGATCCTACTCACTAAAGCCTATCAACTAAATATTATCCACATTTTGTAATTATAATAATGAAACTTTATAATAATATGTTTATGATCTTGTCACTTGAATCATTGACAGTATTAGGTTGTGACAAGATTAGAAATTTGAGAATATGTGAACTCAAGCTAGTTCAATCGAATCTCCTTGAATGCACATATAGTAGAAAACCAAGATCATGGAATAGACTAACAAGCACACGAATTGCAATGGAATTGACCAGTTTGTATTAGATAAGGCAAGTATAAATAGAGTTTTTAGGTACCCGAATCTCCACGAAAAGAGGATAGGACTCCTCTACATGGGGTTGTGGTGTGTAACCTCCCACAAACATATCATGAGGTGTCAATGCAAGTTGACACCTTTTAAAATAGCTCCAACTACTTTGACAAGTTCAAATTAACATGTGCCAATATGCCTAAGTAAGCTTAAATACAAATGTGTACGCCTATAGATTAAAGGTATACACTAACACCCCCCCTTAAGCATAGCTTAGGTGAGTATTATGAAAAATGGGTCCTAGATATAAGCCTAGTGAGGTACCCATGAACAAAGCAAAAGAAAATGAGTCTCAGCCATGAATCTTGATAAGGTACTCAAGTACAATGCAAACTGTCAAAACCAGAGAAAGATAGAAAACCTGATGGGAACAAAACTATCCTCCAAAAAGAGAAGAAAGAAGGGCTTAGAAAGCCCCCCCAAAAGATGATGCTGATGTAGATTGCACGCCAAGAAGAGCTCGTAGATTAATGAACTTGCTCTCAGTAAAGGGTTTGATGAAAATGTCATCAACCTGCTCTGAAGACTAGAAAAAGACTAAGTTGATGATCTAACCATGTATAAGCTCTTCAATATAATGCATATGAATCTCTATGTGTTTGGTTCATTGATGTTAAACCAGATTCCTACATATTTGTATAGTACTCCAGGGTTATCACAAAAGATAACTGTAGGCTTACTGAAAGGAATACCAAAGTTAGAAAGAATACCTTGAAGCCATATGGCCTTAGTAGCTGAGTTAATAGATCCCTTGAACTCTACCTCTATTGAAGATATAGAAATAGCATCCCGCTTCTTTCTAGACTAGCTAATAGGACTTGAACCAATTGAAAAACTGTAACCGGAAGTGGACTTATGATACTCAGCATCACCAGCACAATCTGAATCTGTAAAACTAACCAAGTCAACTAATGAACCAAATCTATAGTGAATCCCAAATGCAAGTGTACCATTAAGGTAGTGAAGGATCCTCTTAGCTACTTTCCAATGCAACTCATGAGGTTCCTGCATAAATTTGGAAACCAAGACAACTACATATGATGTGTCCGGCCTAGTATGTGTCAAGTATATAAGACTATCTACAAATTGCCGATACAATCTAGCATCAACTAAAGGTGTAGGGCAAGAAGTCTCAAGCTTCATTCCAGATAGGAAGGGAGTCAGAGATGGTCTACAATTAGTCATGTGAAAATGTGCAAGTAAATCAAGAGTATACTTAGGTTGAGCAAGAGCAATCCCTAAATCTGACTGTGAAATCTTAATACCAAGGAAGTAGTGCAATAAACCCAAGTCTGTCATGTCAAATCTATCCTAAAGTACTGACTTCACTACTGCAATGGTAGATGTAGTACTCCCAGTAATCAAAAGATTATCAACATATAGAGCCAGTATAAAAAGTGAATCATCCTGCCACAAAAGATACACATTAGGATTTGAATAGCATCTAGTAAATCTTGAAGATAGAAGGTAAGAATCCATCTTGGCATACCAAGCCCTAGGGGATTGTTTGAGACCATAAATAGATTTCCTTAGTCTACACACTAAGGATGAATCCTAAACAAACCCTGGTGGTTGCTCCATGTAGATCTCCTCCTCAAGGTCTCCATGAAGAAATGCACTCTTCACATCCATCTGATGTACAACCCATCTATGCGATGTAGTTATAGCTAGTGTGAGTTGAATCAAAGTCATCTTAGCAACTAGTGCAAAGGTTTCTGCATAGTCAATGCCTAAAACTTGTGAAACACCTTGGTGACCAAACATTCTTTGTACTTACTATGATCAATGAGGACAAAATGAAGACTAAATATGAATCAAATGCAAAAAAAATGATTATACCTTCCTTTTGACTCACAAATCCAAGAGAGGGGAGGAGTTGCACCTGATAGAGCTCCTTGAATTTTACCCAAGACGAGAATGTGGATTGCTCAATTCTCGCAACACAATGTAGATGAGTGATTTTGGACTTAGATGAAGATGTAGATAGAGATGAGGCATGATTTTGGTATTATGGTGGTATGATGAGGAGATTGTGGAGTGATTTTGGCAGAGGTTTGATGCATGAAGAAGTCCCTCTAAATGGCTTAGAGAGGGGTCTTATTTATAGAGTTTTGGAAATGAGGATGGAGGGTGAGGATCAAAAGATGAGATCAAGGGCTAAGAATAAAAGTAAATCTTTTATTCATTTTGGGGAAAGGGGTGATTAAATGAGGTATGGGTGTGAAAGAATGGTGGTGCAGGAGCACCAAGATATCTATGACTTGTTTGATTTTCAAGTTGTTTTGTTTTGGTTTAATACCATCTCCATGATGTAATAAAGCTTGAATGCCATGATTGTAAAGGACTATGTCCAAATGACTAAAACTGCTGTCATATTGTAAGTCTTGCTCCTAGGGGATAGTCATATAAGTTTTCTTGTTTTGTAAGCCTTGTCAAGGCATGGGTAAGGAGTTTAAGGCATGTGAGAGTCTTGGGACATTGTTAAGTCTCAAACAAATCATAAACAAATCATAAAACCACTGATGACAAGTGTAAATGATTAAACAATGTGTTTGTTGTCCTAAAACAAGGTGGTTGCAGAAGGTATTTGTTGGTTGTGGACAGCCCATCGACCAACTACCTTGATAACCACTTCAAACTATTGAGAAGGCTTCTTAATGCTTCAAAGATGATGAGTGTAGACTAGAGGGGAGAAGTTGATAAGTAATACAAATCAGTCTTTTGCTTCCTTTTCATTGTTTTCTGAATTTTGCTGAAGAACAGTCCGTACCAGTTTGATGTATGGAATGGTTGTGCTTCCTATGTCACTGGGAAATGAGTAGTTTTGAGTCATCTTCTTTTCAAATGCATTTTGAGGCAATGACATTGTGTTAGGGAGAAATTGTAGCCATTTTCCACAGGACTATTTTTTTTTCTGAATTTGTTGTTTCATAGAAAAAAATACTCACAACAGTCTGTACCAATACATTCTATGGCTCTATCATGAAGTCAAACTCACTTAGGGGTGGAGTATAGTGAGATACCTTTGTTTTAAGCATATTTTGGAGTCTTGATACTGGAGGTAAGGTAAGTTGTAACAAGTTATTGAGGGACTGTTGTTCACAACTCTGTTTTCTAGTAAAATTGATGTTTCAGGCCGTACAAGGAGAATATACTGAGTTGTTGTCATTTCTCCATGGTTGAGTGGTTAGAACATTGAATATACTTGCATTTAAATAGAGTTTGGTGTTTTGAATTTGTAGTATAAGAAAGTTATAGGAGTTTATTCAAAAATAGTCCCCATAGGATCTTAAACAAGGATTTGCCTCTCATAATGAGGAATTGACCATCCCACAGTCTTCCAAAACCATAAGACCTATGGGATGGATGTATTTGATTGAATTTTGAATGTTTTGGTTGTCTACAGGGGTGGAAGGACTGATTTGGGCAAGATTTGTGGAGTGGCATAATAAAACCACGTATTAAGCCATTGAAGAAGCTTGTATGAAGCAACTGTAGTAGGGGATTTGAGGACAGCCAACTCTACCAGAAAATGAATAGTGGATTCTGTGGTTTTGGCATGCCATTGACATGTATGGGTGGTCTAGAGGGTTTCAAGTTTCCATTTTTGGGTACTTGCTTCACAAACTAGGCCTAATTGAGGCTTAAAACCACTAGGAGGGTTATTGGTTGAGGCACATTTTCCAAAACAACCCAAACCCATTTTGGAGTATGTTGTGGGGAGGCATAATAGGTATCTAATACATGTCTAAGATTTTCATTTGGATGTTTGTACAGAAAGTTATTGGGACTGTTCTCTATTTGTAGGGCTACTAGCCTTTGTTGAGGTTTGTGAAGGAACTAGTAGTTCAAAGTTTAATCCACCTTTGCCAATGGATGGGACGGGTTCTAGTACATACCCAAACACCATTTCAAAGAATAATTCAAGAACTTTAACTGTTGTTTCCATTTTTCCATGAAGATCCTTGTTTTTGGGCTCATTGGTGTAGTTGAACCTTGCCGAATTTGTCCTTCTTCTTGTATCCAATTTGCCTCTACATCATAGTGGTATCAGAGCCATAAAAGGTTCTATTGTTGACCTAGTGTATGTCAGCAAAGGAGAATGAAGGAGAGGCTACCAATATGCCTCCAAAGGGGATGAGCCACCAAGTGGTCAAGAAGTTTAAGGAGATGGAAGAGAAGATAAAAAGTGGAGTCAAGGAAGCACTCCAAGCAGAGTTGAAGGCATTGAGGATAGGGAAGAGGATAGATGAAGGTTCAGATGAAGAGAAAGAGAAAGAGGAAGAAGAAGAAGAGCAAGAAGAGGCAGAAGTGCCGGCTGATCAAAGACATTTCCTTGAAGCCATCAAGGCAATTGGCAAGGATTCTTCGGAGGCTAAGATGGAGATTCCCATGTTTAGTGGGAAAATGAATGCTGATGAAGTCATGGAGTGGATTGAGGCTCTAAACAACTATTTTGAGTACAATGAAGTTCCTAAAAGTAAGAGGGTTAAGTTTACAAAAACTAAACTCAAAGGTACTGCCCTTACATGGTGGAATTACACCCAAGGAGAGAGGGTAAAGAATGGGAAGAGTATGATCTCTTCATGGAGTAGAATGTTGGAGAGGATCAGGTCCTAATTCCTTCCATCAAACTATGAGGTGCAGATCTACAAGAGGATGCAAAATCTCAAGCAACGAGATTTGGATGTGGCTACTTACACCGAGGAGTTTCACAAATACACTCTTCGTTGTGGGTACATGGAGGATGAAAAAGCCAAGGTAGAAAGATATCTAAATGGTTTGAGATTCAATATCCAAGATGAAATCAGTTTGCTGACCCCTGAAACTGTGGAAAAGTGCTTTCAAGTGGCACTAAGGGCTAAAGAAAAGTTGGGGAGGAAAGGTGAGTAGCAAAGTAGAGGAAGAGGTGGCAGAAATTTCAGAGGTAGGGGTAGTTTTGGGGGCAAAAATCAGTCCCAAAGAAGCCAAGGGGAATCTAGTTCCCAAGAGCAAGGTGGATAATCTAGTTCTAGAGGAGGCTTTAGAGGAAGAAGGCCTAATGGGAGAGGTAGATTTGGTGGACTGGGAAGAGGTCCTAATGTCTTCACGGGAAGGTGCCACAATTGCAACCAAGTGGGACATACAGCCTTCAAGTGTCCTAAAAAGAAAGCCTCGAGTTCTCATGGAGGAGAGAGAAGGAACTAATTGATCCAAGAGGAAGATTGCCAAAGTATCAATTCTCTGATTGGAAGTGCAGCCCCAGTCCATGAAGGGGAAAGTTTGATAATGAGAAGAACCATGTTGAAGGTGCCTCAAACTCAAGAACCCCCTCAAAGGAAGACACTATTCAGGACAACATGCAAGGCCTATGGTAAGATTTGCAAGGTAATTGTTGATTCAGGCTCAACTAAAAATTTGGTTTCCATTGAAATGGTAGACAAACTAAAATTGAAAAGACTTCCTCATGTTAGTCCTTATAAAGTATCATGGTGGAATAAGGGACAACAAGTTTTGGTAGATGAACAATCATGGGTTGAATTTGAGATAGGAGAATATAAAGACAAAATTTTAGGTGATGTGATTCCTATGGATGCTTGTCATTTATTGTTAGGACGTCCATGGCAATATGATGTTCAATCACAACATAATGGTAAAACTAATTCCTTCATCATAACTAAGAATGGTAAAAAGTATAAAATGAATCCATTACCTGATGAGCATGTGGAAAAGAATGTTGGTTCAAGTATAATGATTGTGAGTGAGAAAGAATTTCTAGATGCCCTTAAGGAGGAAGGAACCCAAGGGTATGCTTTGATTTTGAAGCCAAAGAATAGTCCTAGTTTGCATGATCCTAGTAAGGAAGAAGTTCCCTATGAGGTGCAACAATTGCTAGAGAAGTATAAGGGGATTATGGTAGAAGAAATGCCTAATGAGTTGCCACCTATTAGGGACATAAGTCATCAAATTGACTTCATACCAGGATCTTCTTTGCCAAACAAAGAAGCCTACAAGATGACACCTTCACAAAATGAAGAGATTGCTAAGCAAGAACAAGAATTATTGGATAAGGGATTGGTGAGAAAGAGTCTTAGCCCATGTGCTATCCCAACAGTACTAGCCCCTAAAAAGGATGGTAAGTGGAGGTTGTGCACGGATTCTAGAGCCATTAACAAGATTACCATAAGATATAGGTTCCCTATGCCAAGGATTGAGGACCTAATGGACTATTTGGGTGGGGCTAGATACGTTTCCAAGATACACCTTAAGAGTGGGTATCATCAAATTAGAATCAAACAAGGGGATGAATGGAAGACAACATTCAAAACAAATGAGAGTCTTTATGAGTGGTTGGTGATGCCATTTGGTCTATCTAATGCTCCAAGTACTTTTATGTGTCTCATGAATGAAGTGTTGAAGGATTTCATTGGCAAATATGTTGTGGTATATTTGGATGACATTCTTGTTTTCAATAGGACTAAGGAGGAGCATTTACAACATTTGGATCAGGTTTTGAGGAAGTTGCATGATGAACAATTGATGATCAACATGGAAAAGAGTGTCTTCATGAAGGAAGAACTCACCTATCTTGGTTTTGTGATTTCATAGGGTAGTTTGAAGATGGATCCAACAAAGATAGAAGCCATTTTGTCATGGCCAACTCCAAAAACAACAGGTGATGTGAAAAGTTTCCATGGTTGGCAACATTTTATAGGAAATTTATAAGGGGTTTTAGTCATATTTGTGCACCAATTTTGGATACCATCAAAGGGGGGTAGAAATGCAAGTTTTTGTGGACAAAGGCAGCCAATGATTCTTTTGAAATTCTAAAGCAAAAGGTAGCACAACAGCCCATACTTGTTTTGCCAGATTTTAATAAGTTGTTTGTGGTAGAATGTGATGCTAGCAATCTTGCTATTGGGGCTGTCCTAAGTCAAGAGGGAAGGCCTATTGGTTTCTTTGGTGAAAAATTGACTGATGCTAAGAGAAAGTACTCTACTTATGATTTGGAATTGTATGCAATGGTGCAAGATTTGAAAAAATGGAGGCACTATCTTTTGCAAAAAGAATTTATTGTTTATACTGACAACCATGCACTTAGTTTTCTGAATTCTCAGAAGAAACTCAATCATAAGCATATCAAGTGGGTTAAGCAACTCCAATCCTATACTTTTTCAATCAAACACAAGAAGGGGCAAGCTAACAAAGTGGCAAATGCATTGAGTAGAAGGGTGTGTATGGTTCAAGAAATTTGTTGCAAAGTGTAGGGGTTGATGCTCTCAAGCATATGTATTAGGATGATGAAGATTTCAAGGAGGTATATGAAGTTTGTTCACAATTTTTAGACTCTTATCATTCTAATTTTTCTGAGTGTAGGGGTTGTTGTTCAAAGGCAGCCAACTATGTGTTCCTAAATGTTCCATGAGGGAGAATATTATAAAGGAGAAACATTGTGGTGGACTAGGAGGTCATTTTGGATTGGATAAAACACTAGATCAGATGAAGAGGTTTTATTTTTGGCCTAAAATGCAATCAGATATTAGAAAATTTGTTGAATGTTGTAGTATTTGTCAAAGAGCAAAGGGTACTTCATCTAATCATGGTCTATATCAGCCACTTCCTATTCCTAATAGGCCATGGGAAAGTATTAGCATGGATTTTGTGTTGGGTCTTCCTAGAACTCAAAGAGGCTTTGATAGTATATTTGTTGTGGTGGATAGATTCAGTAAGATGGCTTATTTCTTGCCATGTAAATGCACTAATGATGCTTCTCACATTGCTGGTTTGTTCTTCAAAGAAATTGTTAGAATCCATGGTTTGCCTCTTAACATTTTGTTGTTATATGGAGCCTAATTAGACTTGAAGGTTATATTTTCCCCACTTTTATCAGCGCGGTTTCCCTCAAATTCCTACGAGGTCAAGGGGCAGTGCCCCTTGTGGGGGTTTGGGGCCAGCGCTCCCGAAACCTCACATAGTTTTTTATTATTTTATAAAGGCACCGGGAGTTATTTTTTTCATTGACTGACATAAGAAAACCCTATTTTTGTAATCGACAAAAAGCTTGATAAAAGCAGCTAAGGGTTAGGGTTTTGATATATTGTATTGTAGCATTTTGCAGTGGTATTAAGTTGCAGGGATTGCTGATTGTAATCGGTTTGATTTATTGGATAATAATATTAGACTCTCTGTTTGGTGGATGTAGCCCGAGTTTGGGTGAACCACGTTAAAACTTGTCTCTCGCTATTATTAATTCTGTGTATTTCTATTTCTTTGTTTAATCTTTATTTGCATTTAATTGATATCTTCTGCCGACTAACCCTAACAAGTGGTATCAGAGTGGGTTGTGTTCGATTATCGTCTGCAGGAAAGTCTCACGGTTGAGTGGGAGCAATGGCGGACAAGGGTAAATTGAAGGTAGATAAATTCAATGGGCAGAACTATTAGTTATGGAAGATGCAGATGGAGGATTACCTCTATCAAAAGGATTTATGAAGGCCATTGGAAGGAGTAGCCAAGAAATTGGCAACAATGTCTAATGAGGATTGGAATCTTCTTGACAGAAAGGCACTGGGAACCATTCAGTTGTGCCTGGCACTGTTAGTGGCATTCAATATAATGGAAGCAAAGACAACAAATGGTCTGATAAAAGCTTTGGCTAAATTGTATGAAAAACCTTCAGCCTCAAATAAGGTATTTCTCATGAAGTGTTTGTTTAATTTGAAAATGGTTGAAGGTGGATCTGTGACAGGTCATTTAAATGAATTTAATATGATTGTCAGTCAATTGACTTCTGTAAATGTAAAATTTGATGAAGAAGTTAGAGATCTCTTGATATTATGTTCATTGCCTGAAAGCTGGGATAGTTTGGAAATGGCGGTTAGTAACTTTGTTTCTGGTTCAAATACCCTAAAATTTGATGATGTTGTTGGTGTTATTCTGAGTGAGGAAATTCATAAGAAAACCTCAGGTGGATCCACATCAGGCAGTGTTTTGAATGCAGAAAGTAGGGGCAGATCAAAGGAGAGAGGAAAAGGTTCTGGAGGTCATGGGAAGTCACGAGGAAAATCAAAGGACAAAAGATCCCAAATCAGAGGACAGAAGGATTGCTGGTACTGTGGGAAACTAGGTCATCTGAAGAAAGATTGCTGGTCTCAGATAAATAAAGAAGGAGACAAACAAGAAGGCAATAAGGAAGCAAATGTAGTAAGTAATAAATCTGAAGATGACGCTTTGATTCTTTCCCTAGATAATGCTAATGATTCATGGGTTTTAGATTCAGGGGCCTGATTTCATGCTACGCCCCATAGAAGTTATTTTCTTGATTATGTCCAAGGGGATTTTGGGCTAGTTTATTTGGGAGATAATGAACCCTGTTAGATTGTTGGAAAGGGAAGAATCAAGATTAAGTTGCAAAATGGGAATCATTGGCTACTACAAGAGGTAAGGCACGTTCCAAGGCTCAGTAGGAATTTAATTTTAGCAGGACAACTAGCTGAACAAGGTTGCATTGTTATATTTACTGATAAAAATTGGAAGGTTTCAAAAGGTGCCTTAGTAGTAGCAAAAGGTGTGAAAGTAGGCACCTTATATCTTTGTATAGGTCATACTATTCCTTCTACTTTAGCTGTTGTAGAGAAAAAATAAACAGGTTCAGGAACAGTTGCTGCAGGTTTGCAGGAAGAGACTGAAACAGTTGCTACAGGTTCTGAGACAACGCTATGGCATAATAGACTTGGGCATATGAGTGAAAAACGTATGAAGGTACTTCATTCTAAGAAAGTTTTACCAGGTCTGAAATGTATTAATATGGATTTATGTGAAAGTTGTGTGTATGGAAAATAAAAGAGAGTTAGTTTTCTCAGAGATGGGAAGTAAAAGAAAAATGAAAAGTTGGAGGTTGTGAATACAGATGTATGGGGACCAGCTCAGGTATCTTCTCTTGGTGGCTCTCGGTATTATGTTACATTCATAGATGATGGAACTAGAAAGGTCTAGATTTATTTCCTTAGATAGAAATCTAATGTATTTGAAACATTTAAAAAATGGAGAAGCTTGGTTGAGAATGAGACAGGTAAAAGATTAAAATGTCTTAGATCTGATAACAGTGGTGAGTATTGCAGCAAAGAATTTGAGGATTATTGTTCTTTTAATGGAATTCGTAGGCAGAAAATGGTTCCAAGGACTCCACAGGAAAATGGAGTGGCTGAACGCATGAATAGGACAATAATGGAGCGTGCAAGGACCATGAGATTGCATGAAGGGCTACCTTTAAACATGTGGGCAGAGACTGTCAACATTGTTGTATATTTAATTAATAGAGGTCCTTCAGTTCCTTTGGGCTGTGGTATTCCAGAGGAAGCATGGATAGGTAAGAAGGTGAGTTATTCTGTTCTCAAAACTTTCAAATGTGAAGCATTTGCACATGTAGATTCTGAAAATAGAACCAAGCTGGATGCAAAATCAAAAAAGTGTACCTTTGTTGGATATGGCATTGATGAATTTAGTTATAGGCTTTGGGATTTTAAAAATTAGAAAATTGTGAGAAGCAGGGATGTCATATTCAATGAGAAGGTGTTGTACAAAGATCAGTTGCAGCAGCATAAGAAGAAAGCAAAAGATTATGTGGTGCTGGATGATACTCTAAATAGTGATGTTCCAGTGGTTCCTCATACTTCACAACAGCAACTAGAAATAGCACAAACTCCAGTGAATGTTAGACGGTCAACAAGGCTAAGTAGACCTCCTGAAAGGTGTTCTCCCTCTTTGTATTCTATTTTGTTAACAGATACTGGTGAACCCGAAGGGTATGATGAAGCTATGCAAGTGGATACACAGGTTCAGTGGGAGCTTGCTATGAAAGAAGAAATGGATTCCTTGCTGAAAAATCAAACTTGGGAATTATGTAAGTTACCTACAAGTAAAAAGGCTTTACCAAACAAATGGGTTTATCGGCTGAAAGAGGAAGATGGAGGTAAGAAAAGATTTAAGGCTAGGTTAGTTGTAAAAGGATTTGCACAGAAAAAGGGCATTGATTTTGATGAGATATTTTCTCCAATTTTTAAGATGACTTCTATTCGTACTGTTTTAAGTATTGTGGCTGCTGAAGATTTACATTTGGAACAGCTAGATGTGAAAACTGCCTTTCTCCATGGTGATTTGGAGGAGGAGATATACATGGAACAGCCCCACGGATTTGAGGTCAAAGGTAAGGAGAAATAGGTGTGCATATTGAAGAAGAGTTTGTATGGCCTGAAACAAGCACCTTGGCAATGGTATTTAAAATTTGATAGTTTTATGGCTGAGCAAGGCTACAGCAGGTGTAATTCTGACCATTGTGTTTATTTTAAGAGGTTGGATAATGACAGCTACATTATTTTATGTTTATAGGTTGATGACATGCTTGTAGCTGGGTCTAACATGGATCACATAAGAGAGTTAAAATAGCAGTTAGCACAGTCATTTGATATGAAGGATTTGGGGGCAGCAAAACAAATCCTTGGTATGAAAATTTGCAGAGATAGGAAGAATAGAAAATTGAGTCTATCTCAGGCTGCTTATGTTGAAAAGGTGTTGTAGAGATTCCATATGGAGAATGCAAACGCTGTTAGCACACCTTTGCCTAGTCATTTGAAATTGACTAAGGAGATGTGTCCTAAGACACAAGAGGAGGAAGAGAAAATGTCCAAGGTACCATATGCTTCAGCTGTAGGAAGTTTAATGTATGCCATGGTATGCACGAGACCGGATATTGCACATGCTGTAGGAATCGTCAGCAAGTATATGAGTCATCCCGGATCAGAGCATTAGAATGCGGTAAAATGGATTCTCAGATATTTGAGAGGTACATCCAATAAACATTTATGTTTTGGGGGCTCTAATGCTAATTTAGTAGGTTATGTAGACTCAGATTTGGCAGGAGATATTGATACTAGGCGGAGTACTACAGGTTATGTCTTTACTGTAGGTGGAACAGCGGTGAGTTGGATTTCCAGGTTACAAAAGGTGGTTGCTTTATCCACCACAGAGGCAGAATATGTAGCTGCAATAGAGGCAAGAAAGGAGATGATATGGCTGCAATCTTTCATGGAAGAATTGGGCAAACAACAGGTTAATTATTATTTGTATATAGATAGCTAGAGTACCATACATCTTGCAAAGAATTCTGCCTTACATTCAAAGACCAAACACATACAGTTGAGGTATCACTTCATTCGGTCAGTGTTAGATGATAGACAATTACAGTTGGAAAAGATACATACAGATGATAATCCAGCGGATATGTTTACAAAGGCAGTGATAAGGGAGAAGCTGAGCTCCTCTTCAACTTCGGTTGGTCTTCTTGACTGAAAACAACAAAAATAGAACAACAGAGTCCAGGGTGCTTATTTCCAGTGGGAGCTACAGGGTCAGTGGCGTTATGATCAGTCTCCAAGTGGGAGATGATATGGTGTGGAGTCTGATCAGTCTCCAAGTGGGAGATTGTTGTTATATGGAGCCTAATCAGACTCGGAGGTTACATTTTCCCCACTTTTATCAGTGCGGTTTCCCCCCAAATTCCTACGGGGTCAAGGGGCAGCACCCCTTGTTCACACGGTTTTTTATTATTTTATAAAGGCACTGAGAGTTATTTTTTTCATTGACTAACATAAGAAAACCCTATTTTTGTAACCGACAAAAAGCTTGATAAAAGCAACTAAGGGTTAGGGTTTTGATATATTGTATTGTAGCATTTTGCAGCAGTATTGAGTTGCAGGGATTACTGATTGTAATCAGTTTGATTTACTGGATAATAATATTGGACTCTCTGTTTGGTGGATGTAGCCCGAGTTTGGGTGAACCACGTTAAAAGTTGTCTCTCACTGTTATTAATTCTGTGTATTTCCATTTCTCTGTTTAATCTTTATTTGCATTTAATTGATATCTTCTACCAGCTAACCCTAACACATTGTGACTGATAGGGATCCAAAGTTTGTAGCCCATTTTTAGTGCACTTTGTGGAAGAAGTTGGGCACTCAATTGTCCTTTACTTCAGCCTATCACCCTCAGACTGATGGCCAAACTGAGGTAGTGAATAGGTCCTTGGGAAACCTTCTTAGGTGTCTTACCAAGCAGCATGGAGAAGCATGGGATATGATCATCCCTCAAGCAGAGTTTGCCTATAATGATTCCACCAATAGAAGCATGAGTAGGAGCCCATTTGAGATTGTTTATGGTCTTGATCCAAGAGGTGTTCTTGAGTTGAGAGATCTCAATGGATTGGAAATAAAAAGTGCTCAAGGTGAAGACTTTGCATTGGCCATGAAGGACATTCATGATAATGTCAAAGAAACTCTTGAAAAGAACAATGCCAAGTATAAGGAGAAAGCAAATGAAAGAAGGAGAGATGTACAATAGAAGGTTGGGGATTTGGTCATGGCTCATTTGAAGAAGGAAAGACTTCCTAAGGGGCAGCCAAGCAAACTCCTCATGAAGAAGATAGGACCATGCCGGATTGTGCACAAGTTTGGGCCTAATGCCTATGAGATTGAACTTCCTCAAGGCTTGGCCATATCTCCCATCTTCAACGTTTCAGATTTGTTCCCTTTCAAAGGTGATTCTCATGCTAATCAAAAGGTAGATGTGACAGCAGCAGCAGATGAAGATTGGATCCAAGGTCTTCCACCCAATCAACCATTGAAGTTGGAATGCATTCTTGACACCAAGGTCTTGAAGAAGACAAGGAAAAAGACCTACAATCAATTTCTTGTCAAGTGGAGTGGCTTGCCTATTGAAGATGCCACTTGGATGACTGAAGAAGACATTTTGAAACATGGTGTCACAATTGCTAATCTCCTCCCTCAAGAGACTTGAGTTCTCTTTCCACTCGGGGAGTATGGTGTAGGAGCACCAAGATATCTATGACTTGTTTGATTTTCAAGTTGTTTTGTTTTGGTTCAATACCATCTTCATGATGTAATAAGGCTTGAATGCCATGATTGTAAAGGACTATGTCCAACTGACTAAAATTGCTGTCATATTGTAAGTCTTGCTCCTAGGGGACAGTCATATAAGTTTTCTTGTTTTGTAAGCCTTGTAAAGGCATGGGTAAGGAGTTTAAGGCATGTGAGAGTCTTGGGACATTGTTAAGTCTCAAACAAATCATAAACAAATCATAAAACCACCAATGACAAGTGTAAATGATTAAACAATGTGTTTGCTATCCTAAAACAAGGTGGTTGCAGAAGGTATTTGTTGGTTGTGGACAGCCCATCAACCAACTACCTTGATAACCACTTCAAACTGTCGAGAAGGCTTCTTAATTCCTCAAGGATGATGAGTGTAGACCGGAGGCGAGAAGTTGATAAGTAATACAAATCAGTCTTTTGCTGCCTTTTCATTGTTTTCTGAATTTTGTTGAAGAATAGTCCGTACCAGTCTGATGTACAGAATGGTTGTGCTTCCTATGTCACTGGGAAATGAGTAGTGTTAAGTCATCTTATTTTCAAATGCATTTTGAGGCAATGACATTGTGTTAGGGAGAAGTTGTAGCCATTTTCTACAAGACTATTTTTTTTTTCTGAATTTGTTGTTTCATAGAAAAAAAGACTCACAATAGTCCGTACCAATACATTGTACGGCTCTGTCATGAAGTCAAACTCACTTAGGGGTGGAGTATAGTGAGATACCTTTGTTTTAAGCATATTTTGGAGTCTTGATACTGGAGGTAAGGTAAGTTGTAACAAGTTATTGAGGGACTGCTGTGAACACAACTCTGTTTTCTAGTAGAATTGTTGTTTCAGGCCGTACAAGGAGAATATACTAAGTTGTTGTCATTTCTCCATGGTTGAGTGGTCAGAACATTGAATATACTTGCATTTGAATAGAGTTTTGTGTTTTGAATTTGCAGTATGAGAAAGTTATAGGAGTTTATTCAAAAATAGTCCCCATAGGATCTTAAACAGGGATTTGCCTCTCATAATGAGGAATTGACCATCCCACAGTCTTCCAAAACCATAAGACATGTGGGATGGATGTATTTGATTGAATTTTGAATGTTTTGGTTGTCTACAGGGGTGGAAGGACTGATTTGGGCAAGATTTGTGGAGTGGCTTAATAAAACCATGTATTAAGCCATTGAAGAAGCTTGTATGAAGCAACTGTAGTAGGGGATTTGAGGATAGTCAACTCTAATAGAAAATGAATAGTGGATTCTATGGTTTTGGCATCCCATTGACATGTCTGGGTGGTCTAGAGAGTTTCAAGTTGCCATTTGTGGGTACTTACTTCACAAACTGGGCCTAATTGAGGCTTAAAACCACTAGGAGGGTTATTGGTTGAGGCACATTTTCCAAAACAACCCAAACCCATTATGGAGTATGTTGTGGGAAGGCATAATGGGTATCTAATATATGTCTAAGATTTGCATTTTGAAGTTTGTACAGAAAGGTATTGTGATTGTTCTCTGTTTGTAGGGCCACTAGCTTTTCTTGAGGTTTGTGAAAGAACTAGTAGTTCAAAGTTTAATCCACCTTTGCCAATGGATGGGATGGGTTCTAGTACATTCCCAAACACCATTTCAAAGAAGAATACAAGAACTTTAACTGTTGTTCCCCCTTTTCCATGAAGATCCTTGTTTTGGGGCTCATTGGTGTAGTTGAACCTTGCCGAATTTGTCCTTCTTCTTATATCTAATTTGCCTCTACATCAAATGGGAAATGAATTAAGAATTCATTTGGGGATAAGAGGTAATGAATGAGGATGGGTGAGGTAAGGGGTTTGTAAGAGAAGTAAATGTGATGTGTGATTTGTTTTAATTTTTTATTTGGAGGATGTGGGGAAGGGTGTTAAACTAGGTTTGACCACCCAAATGAGAGGTTAGGATTAATTAAATAGAGGTTTTGTTTAATTGATCCTAGGGCTAGGATGAGGTAGGCTAGGGTAGGTTAGGGTAGGTCAATTAGTAGGCTAGATTAATTAGATAAGCATGATTTATCTAATTAATGAGGATTAGGGAAAAGGAGAATTGAACTAAATAAATATTGGGAATATTTATTTGATTAATGAGGGATAGTGTTGTAAGGTCTAGTGATAAATCAAATGAAATAATTGATCACAAGGGATAGACAGATGGTTAGGGATAAAATGATTTTATTCTATTAATAGGAGGGATAAATTGGTGTCGAGACATGGGAAATTGTTTTGCGAAGCAAGCCAATTTTAGGTGTCTACACTTATCAATTGACTCGTTTGCTACAAATTTAGTTTGATATATCCATCTACATTAAACTATCTTACTTCCCTTAAGAATTGAAGTCAAATCCCAAGTGTGACTTCTAATCAAGGAATAATATTCCTCATCCATAGGAATATCCCACTCAGGTATGCCTGATGCTTCTTTAAATGTCTATGGATCAAACACTGAAGCAAAGAAGACATGCGATCCCCCCTGAAAGTCTATTTGAATCTGTCTGTCATCTATTGTCCATGAATATGCTCTGTGAAGTGAGCATAGAGTCTTAGATGTGGGTGAGTCAGGTGCAGAAATATCAACTTCTAATGTAATCCCTAAACTTGATGAAGATGAATTCTCATATTATCATCACATTGTGAACTAAAAGAAGAAGAAGAAGAACTATTTATTGCACTAGGAATTTGTTGCGAATGATCTGAATCATTAGAGGTATTATCATGATCTGGAGAATCAACAATATGCTAAAGAATGTCAAGTACAGTTTCAAGAGGTGTTACCTGAAACTTAAAATTTGTCTCAATGAACAACACCATCTAGATATCCAACAAAGATGCAAGGTTTGGATTGTGGATGCATAGCCTTGCGATGCTCTTTAGGAATGTGTTCCATAGCAGGAGAACTAAAGACTCTGAAATGATCAACTGTTAGTTTCCATTCTTTCCAAGCTTCAAACGGAGTGATTCCTTTCAAGACTTTATGAGGAACTCTAGAGATTCTAAATGTAACATGCACAATTGATTGCTTCAGCCCAGTAAGATGGTGTTAAGCCTTAAGAACGAATCATACAATTAGCCATCTCTTTTAAAGATCTATTTTTGCATTCAACAACACCATTTTGTTGAGGAGTATATGGAACTATGCGTTGCAAATCTATCCCTCTATTATGCAAAATTTCTCAAAATGATTATTGACATACTCTACAATTATCAGTTTGAAGAACTTTGATGACTTTCCTTGACTATTTTTAGCTAGAGTTTTGAAATTTTGAAAAGATTCAAACACTTCTAATTTTTGCTCAAGGAAGTAGACCCATTTAAAATGAGAGAAATCATCAATAACGGTGAGAACATATCTAGGCTTTGTAAAAGATGGATGGGGAAAAGCCCCGAAAACATCACTATGAACAAGGTCTAAGACTTGTTTTGCTCTCCATGTTTTCCCTTGTCAAACTTTTCTTCAGGATGTTTACCAAGTGCACAAATTTCACAAAGTCCTTTAGAAAATTTAACTTTTGGTAATCCATTAACCATATTTTGTTGACATAATTGTTCAAGATAATAGTAGTTAAGGTGGCCGAACCGCTCATGCCATAGTTAACTAACTTCATCTGAATGAGTTAGTAGTGCCTTTGGAGAAATATCATAAGCAAAATTGGAGAAGGTATATATTCTGGATTGGTGATTTTCCTCCCCTATAGAGACCAAATTGTTACTTTGCAATTCTCTTATCTCAAGTGAATTTGGGGAGAAATGTACTATCATGCCCTTCCCTAAGTGTGTTATTTGATACAAGTGTGAAAGGAGATTAGTTGATAGTGAAGGTACACTTAGAACATTTGAAAATGTTCCTCCAACTTCAACAGACCCTCTCCCTTTCACCAATGCCAGAGTATCATCACCTAAGGTGATTGGAGACATTCTGGATGGCTCTAAGGATGAAAAAACAACATGAGAAGAACCCATATGATGGGTAGCACCAGAATCAATAATCCATGATGGAGATGAAGATGTAGTAGCAACTAAGGCCTTGCCTTTTAATTTCTCTTTGTCTTTAGTATTATCTTGAGTTGATGAAGATGCTTTGACAAAATCAGGTAGCCCAATATTATTCTTTTTAAGAATATGAGAGAGATTTTTAATTTGTTTCTTCATGCATTGATATTCATCATGCCCTAGTTTTTTACAAAAGGCACAAGTAACTTTCTCAATAATTTTCTTACTTGGTTGAAAAGAGTTATCCTTTTTGAAGTTGTCAATTTTATCATCTTTCTTACCATCGTTCTCCTTTTTAGTGTTCTTTTTCTTTCCTTTTGAAGTTTGAGGCTTATCATTCCCTACAATTAGAGCTTGAGGCTTAGTAGACTTCAAAGAACCCATCTAAATTAATTTTTCTTTCTCCCTTGTGAGATCATAAATAAAGCTATCTAGAGTGGGCATTTTCCATGATGCTCCAAGAGCACTTTTAGTAGAATAGAAAGTTGAGAGAAACACAGAAAATTCTGGACCTAGTTTGGAAAGTACAGAAAGGATTAATTGATCCCCTTTATTGTCAATTCTACAATCTTTTAACTACAACTTGAAAGATTTAAATTTTGTGAAGAAATCTTCTCAAGTTGAGAAACTTCTAGGACTAAGACCTAAGAGTTGATTTTCCAATTCATGACTTCTAAGTTCATCAATTTTCTCGAATAATTTGTTTTG
Organism: Cunninghamia lanceolata; assembly: GCA_027924645.1. Classification (NCBI taxonomy): domain Eukaryota; kingdom Viridiplantae; phylum Streptophyta; class Pinopsida; order Cupressales; family Cupressaceae; genus Cunninghamia; species Cunninghamia lanceolata. The sequence continues at coordinate 288,407 of BSBN01000165.1, read as the reverse complement.
AACATCCCAAAATTCATTGCGTGTAGTCAAATTCTCAACATGAAACAATAATTTAGGAGAGATTTAAACATAGAAAAGCAAATGCTTGGTCACACTTATCGAAAAACTTTTCTTTCTCTTTGGCTGCATTAGGTTCTTTTTATGTTCCCATAGCTATCCTAAATAAAACTTTGTTTTTGAGTGCAAGACTTACTTTAATCTTCCAATCATGATAATTGAAAGGAGTAAGGGGTTGTATAGGGACAATAGACTGCATGATGCTTAGACTTAGATAGTTATGTTGTAGAAATACAGAAAGAAAGAGCTAAAAAAATGCAAGTGAAGAAGTGAAAATAAACACAACCCACACAAAAAGCACTTCTTGAGGAAGTGTGAAAGATGAACACACAAGACCACCCCTTAATTATGTGTTCTCCCCACCACCACCCCCCCCCCCCTCCCCCACTAAATTTGACACTTTATAGTAGGAGTGCTTTAGGTCACCCAAAAAGAGCATAAACAAACTCTTTATAATTTCCATGGGATTTTATGCTAGTTTGATCTGTGACAAAAAAACATGCACTTTTGCAAAAAGAAGCACTCAATTTTGTGTTGATTTGCAAAAGTTATTGAAGTTACAAGATTTATGTAATTACAAAAAAAACTTCTTGAGAAATTTTTTTTTTCAGATTTCAAGACAATAAATTTTGCATGCAAAAATTGTGAGTGAGAAAAAATAAATTTGGAGGAAATTTAAGCCCCCTTGGCCTGTGCATGACCAGGGGATACAAGTTTCAAATGGTTCCCCCTCCCCCTTGCTGACATCACCCCCCCAAGTTTCTTAGGTCATCATTTTTGACCTTTTTGAAGATGAATAGTGCTACTCAGTGCTCCAAATAAGTTGACAGTCATTCCTTTTTGTTCGCTATAGTAAATAGGGTAGAACTCAGCCAAGTAATAGGGGCAAACTAGGAGATGAAAAGGCCTACGTTTGGGCCTGTCAAGATGTGGGTGTGGGCTTTTGTGGAGGCACAGATGAAGGTACATTATGTAGGGTGAACTCATCATGTGGTGTGGGAGAAGGCTTGAGTGATGCCGATTACTACAGGTGAAGGTGCCCGATGCAATGGGATGCTGAGAGTGAACCCAGTCAATGGTAAAGGGCCATGGCTCAACCTTTGAATAGACCCTGATGCCAAACACATGTCATGCCTCCTTTCACAAATGCAGAGCCTCTATTTCCTAAATACATACAAACACCAATCAATTATGAAGACATTGAGAAACAACATCAACTTCACATTTTATAACTACTATAGACTAAAATGTGACTCAAGAGTGGTACATAAATTTTTCCTAATCATATAATGAGAGTCATGTCCTTATAGCCAAGTTCTAAATTCCACAACACATAGAAACACCAAATGATTGTAAAGACATTGAGAGACAAAACCAACTTAACATTTTATAATTGCCGTAAAACAAAACATCTTGTAGTTCCCCTCTAGGAGATATCACTCACCTATGGAAGATGCCTATATTTTGACTCATTTATAATGGCATGGAATCTAATTAAAATGGACTATGTAATTTTAATATTGCTCGACATAAGTTAAATTAAAATGAATGTTCTAGTTGTGATGAGTTTTGTAAAGTCTATAGGTTTAATGAGTTACTTGGAGATCTATATTAAATATTAATTTATAAAAAGAATGTTTAAAGTAATCAAATATTTGAAATGATAATTTTAAATATTGATATTGTTGGATTCTTGTGTGTGTGTCTATGCATGCACATGCGTGCGTGTGCAAGTTACAAATACATAAGCATTGTCAAAATAAGAGTAATGTTGAAGGGGGTGTTTGGTTTCATGAGGGGGTGATTGAGTTGACCTAGTATGGACACCTATAATAAATGGCTAAATAATCATTCCTTTATTAAAATAGTCTTTTGTTCCTCCTTGTATATTAGTGTAGTTTAGGTCCTTCCAACTTCTATAACTTAGTAAAATAAATTTATGATAAATCCTTTGAGAGCTATAAAAAAATTCTCTTCCATTTGTACCAATAATGGTTGACCTTCTCTTTATACCTTATAACTGCTCTTTCGTACATTTTTATAGCTACTTCCGCTATAATGACTATTGCACATTCTTAAGTTTTAATGCTTATATGTAGATATAATTTATGTGGTGTGAAATAATGCCTGGTCTTAGAGGCCTAAGACTTCAACCATGTGATTACTTATGCTAGTATAGCAATGCAACCAAGGTTTTGGGGATTAGTGGGAATGGAGGAACAGAGGTTACCACTTAAAATGTAGTTGTAGGAATTATTGATTAAACTATTAGAATGGTTACAACAATTGTACTATTGATACCAAGGCAAGTAGAATTAATATATTTTCTAAGGTAATGTCAAGAATTGGCACTTTGAGCTACTGTGTTTGCTATTGCACTTGCCCTATTTCAAGTCTTCTTGATCATGTGTATCCTCATCAATGATGATAATAGTGATAATTAGAGCAATAGACTACTCATTGCATAGTCCAACCTTTTTCAGCCTTGTTCTCATGTCATCATTTGTTGCAATATAAATGTTACATTTCTTAAGAACTTTTGGTGTCTTATGGTGATGCTACATGTTGATCCTAGTGTTGTAGGATTTGAGATGCTTGGACACCTAAGCATGAGGACCCATCACCTCTTTGTAACATATTGGAACTTATATCAATTCATGTTTGAGAAAATGCTTGGTTCATTGAAAGTTACTTACCTTAAGCTCTCCAAGGACTATAGGCAATTGTAGATACATCATAATTTTCCTTCCCTTTAAGATATTAGGGATCCCACTGACATACTGGTAACAAATTTCTGATGCAGGAGCATCGCTCTTCGTCACAATTTTGAGTTTTTCATGCTTTCGTTTTGTCGTGTTTGTGGGGGTCATTGGACCAATTTTGGCTTGATGTCATGGTTTTATTGTGCTTTGTTCATCCTTGCACGTCTTTCCGAGTCTTGGTGCTCGTTGTCGCTATCATATGGACTTGTAACTTAACGAAGTATTTTTTTCACTTTTCCACCGGTCAGAAAAACGAAAATCGAGAAACAGTTATGTGGGTGGGAGTTTGGTAGTGTAGAGACCCAGCAGAGTTGGGCGCAAGAAGAAGGCAAAAAAGGAACCTTCGCAGGTGGCAAGACTGGCTGAAAAGGAAAGCATTTCTGAGGGAGAAGAGACTGAAGGGTCTCGTGGCGGTGTGTTAACATTTTTCTAGAGACAGTAACAAAATATGAGCAAAATGCAGGCCGTGGAACAGTCTCTGGAAGTGTGGACTGTTATTTCTCTTTGAGAACAATGTTTAGAGGCTCCTACTACTGTATAAATGCCTTCAGTGAGAGTATATAGAGATCATCCATCAAAATCTATTTCAAACTAACCCAAGTCGTGGAATTTGCAGAAAAGAATCGGTTTGTATTTGTATTTCCTCTATGAAGAGAAATAAGTGTTAAAATATATGGTTGTTTCGATTTGAATATGGAATGGTTTGGTTTGTGAAGAAGGAGGATTGTTATATAGCTTTTAGATGTAGAAAGAAACCCGATATGGAGTGAGAAGGATGCCCCACGTGCCTGCACCGATTATCAACAGTTCATTTGAGATGTTTTTTGTTTTTTGACTATGTATATACCTGTCTTGAAATTCACATTCCAAGAAATAACCTTTCGTGATCATTGAGTCGCCATTTGTCTTTCTTTGACTAGTTCTGGAAGTGAATATCGATTTTTTTCTCTTTGAAGAGTCGTGCAGGGACGTATTTCCTCTGTTTTTAATGCTTGCAACGATGGCTTAAGGAAACAGTCAATTTTTATAAAGTTTTAAATCATTCAAGTCTTGGAATTGCAATTTAAAGTTACAGTTTGTTATTGAGTGCCTCTGAACCATAAAGACATTGTTTCCTCCTGTGCAAGGTATTCCAAATCGATATATAGCTTTATTTCAAAATATGTAATGAAGATACAATTTGTTCTTGTGTTGTCACTGAATAGTAAGGATGTTAAGTGTTGTCTGTTGTGTAAAGAAAACAGACACCAAAATCTAGTATAGGACATTGATGGAAATGGTATAAGAGCTCTAAGGAGATAGTGTTCTCTATTTTGACTGTCCACTCAAACAGTAGTGAGTTTGACTATAATTTTGAGTATATTGGAACCATTTGGCTGTCATTTTTTTGTCTCAGAGCCTTGAAGTGACTGGCCAAAGAAATATATTGGGTCAGAGAAGATTGGGCAGAAATAGAAGTGACTGGATAGAATGCCACCTAGAAGGATGCCAAGAGGAAGAGGTCAAGGAGGTGTCAGAAGAGGCCTAGATGAAGGGGTTCTTGAATTGTTGTAGAACATAACAACAAGAATGGATGTCATGGAGCAGGCACTGAGGAGAGGAATACTTGTTGGAGATGTAAGTGATAATGAAGAAGAGGACCAACAAGCTGGAGAAGAGGTGGTTCAATAAGAAGAACCTGATGGAGTTGAGATGAGATTACTGAGAATAGTAATGGGGGTTGGAGCCAAGCCAAAGATAGAGGTTCCTACTTGTTATCACATAGAATTGTACCCAGTTTGGAGAGAGTCCAAGCATTCTAATGACAACATGGGAATGATCTCAAGGTGTGGGACCTTGCAATATGAGATTAGACATCCAGAGAAGGCTAGTGAACCTCATTCTAAGCCTAAATCTTAGAGAAATTAACTAAACCTAGTGCTAATGCATGTAAGGGAAAAGGTGATGCACCAGATTTAATATGTGGTAGTTGATCTAAATCAACACAATAGTGATCTCAACCCTAAGGAACTCACACAGACTTGCAATCCTGATAGAGGCTTTGGAATAGAAAATCATAACCTATAAAGGAGCCATTTTACAAACAAGATAGATTATAACTTCAAATAAAACATAGAGATAGAATACAAGAGAGGAAAAATGTTAGAAGTATATTGATCATGAAGGTCAAATAACTATTATAGAGCAGAACAAATTGTAGCAGAAATAGACACAAAATAATCAATTACATTCATTGTTGAATCAAACTAGAAGACATCAAAAGCCTAGCTTTAGGCACAATGCATCAGATTCTAGTGATTCTTGCAATTGCATTACAAGGCCTAACTATAAAAAATCTGATAGCATAATAGCCCAGAAAACTCAACTCTACCACTCTCTGAAGATTACAAGTTTTACAGAATTTATACCAATCTTGTCCCCGCAGTAACTGCTGAAACTAGTCATATGGACCTAGGACAAGCTATACCACATTCAATTCGTTGATCAGAAACCTTCTACAACTGGGACAAAGCCCATACCTCTGGCAAACTTGCAACCTCTGCAAATGGATGCTTACATGCATGTCTGGCAAGAACATTCAAGAAGGAATGCTAAAGAGTCTTGCCAGCCACCCAAAAAATCTAAAAGTAGCTACAACTGTACCTCAACATTGAAGAACTACACTATTCCACCCAACCTCCTTCAACTCTAATTGTGGAATGAATGTGGAGTTCACCTAGCTAATCGATAACCTCATCCCACCACTGGATCACCATATACATGTGTTTGAATATGGACCATTAGATGAAAATGTAGGGAACAAAATCAACAACCATCGCGTATCACAAATAACACTAAGGTGAAGGGGAACACAATCGCGATACGAAGGATGGCCATGATGGGCCATGGAGGTGCAACCTGGCAGGGAGAGAAAAACTGTCGGGAACCCTATGTCGGGAGCCTATCGCACATCACCTTTTTCAATATTTCATTATCATGTAATTCATGACGCAAACTGGGCCATGACGAGCTCAGATGGAGACACATGTCGGAGATCTAGAACATAGTACACATCGCCCATACTCCTTTGTTACAGAAACAAGAAACGTGATGCACTAAGGCCTTGCGATGGAATGAGATGCCGACACATAGCACACCGCTACCAAAGAAACTTGCCCACCTTAACCTTTACCACGGTCCCGCCGAACATTCTCACTAACCACCATGGCATTAAGGTAATATCCTTAAAACCACCAACATCCATCACATATCGCCAAAAGGCCGAAGCGCAAAAGATACAAACTACAATGCGAAGGGACATCATGATGAGCCAAGAGGACACCACGTATCACAAGGGTGCTCACTGAGAGGAGCTTCCTTAAGCTTTTGTTGAGGGTTAGTGCAACGCTAACACCTGGTAGCATACGCAAGCTTCTGCCTATGTGAGAATCCATCTAATATCGCCCTTTAAGATGGAGCGTCGGGGATACAAATGTGATGTGAAGGAGCTTAGCGATGGAATGTGGAGCATACATGTGTTGCCAGATAAGGAGCCGTCACAAATCACAAATTACCATTTGTTGAAGGAACAAGAAATGCAATGCAATAGGAATCGACCACCTAGAACAAAACTACCCATCACACATCGCAAATAAGGGAGAAGCATTGGAGACACAAATGCGATGTACTGGATGTGTATGATGGGGAAACTTAAGTGAGATAAATGCACACATGCATAAAAGTTGTTTTAAAAGGGGGCTAGCATTAGGAAAAGAACATGGGGGGCCCGATAAAACATTATTAGACCCTAACTTAGGTTAAAAGCAAAATATTTTGGGTTTGGGCATTTGACATAAGTTTTAACAAGGCACAGGCTGGGAGGCCAACCTAAAATTATGAAATGAAGATACATTTGTGCCAAAAGACCCTAGGGTTTGATTTCAAATTCCTTAACGACAAAATTTTCAAAAATTGTAAAACCCTAGACCTTGAACACTAGAAAACTAAAAAATTGTAGAGCGATATATGTTTAGGGTATTTCAACAAATCTGAAGGTGAACAATTTGACTTAGGCAGATTAAAATAGGTCAACATTTTGGTGACTCATGGGGATGTTTTCCCGGTATATAAAAGACTAGTGGCCTTAAACATCTATTGGGCATGGGGTCAAAAGAGGACTGCAACAAGAACAGGGGAGTCAAAATAACTGAGCATGCCACTGGGACAAAACAAAACATGTATCCTCCTAATCACAATATAGTAGAGTGTAGAGGCACTTAATGAAAGAAAACATCTAACCTATTTACAAGGTCTCACAACCATGCTAAAAGCAAGGTTTGAGATGAAACCCATTAACTGGGATTGGCAGAACTTCTCCATTCAGCCTAGAGAGTTGAAATGCATTAGCCTAGTTGTAGTTGGTAATAATGTAGGGGCCACTCCACATGGCATCAAACTTTGAATGTCCTCTAGCCTTAGCCCTATCTGCATCCCATTTTAACACTACATCTCCCTGACTAAATATCCTGTCAGTAGATTTTTTGTCAAAATTTCTCTTAACTTGATCTTGATAATTAATTTATCAATGCTTCTATCCCATGCTTCTTCTTCCTTGAATACATCTCTACTAATGATTACCTTCTTGGTAATAGGATTATACAACTTGTAATCTTTTGACTATTCACAATGACAAATAAAGATACATTTTTCACCTTTATCATCCAATTATCTTCAAGTTTCTTCACACATATGTGCATATGCAAGAAAATTGCAAAATCCTTAAGTGAGATACACTATGATTCTTATTATTCCATTCTTGCATAATTCTTTCTTTGATACTCTTTGTAGGAGATATATGTAGAATATACACCACACATTCTACTGCTTATGCATAGTATTCATAGACAAGTGCTTGGAATTTAACATGCTTCTAGGGCCATATCCATTTTTGGTTTGTTCTTCCTCTTTGTGACAACATTCTTGTAGTGTGTACCTTGTAGTAAACTACTTCTTAGTTCCATGACATCTACAAAAATCTAAGAACTCATTTGACTTGTATTCACCATCTCTATTTGACCTAAGTAACTTGATGTATTGGTCAATTTTCTTTTTAGCCAATGATTTGGAATCCTTCAACATTCCATAGAGTTCAAATTTCTTGTTGAGGAAATAAATCCATGTTTTCATACTAAAATTATATATATAAAATCTAAAAAAAAAAATACTTCCACCTGATGATGGAGTTTGCATTTGTAATGAAACAACTTGCACAATAGAATAATATAGGAGGAAATATACTCCGAATACTTGATAGTAATATGCCACTTTGAGGGGGAAACCTCCAAACGTCTCCAATGGAGAACATGATTCGTAATGATGATAATGACTAACCTCTACCTCCTATATATACCATACTCAAGCCTTGGATATCACCTAGGCTGACTTAGATACCACAATATATGACCTAGGCTGACCTAAATACCTATACATGTCTATATTAAGAGTTAAGGTAGTCACAAGCTAGCTACTCATAACCCTATACCCAAGTAAGATTAAGGGCATAGCATGCACCCCCTCTTTAGAGAAGTATCATCCTCAATGATGATAAACTATAAATATTTCTGCACAAATTCTTCATCTTCCCACATGGGCTCTTTAATTGGTAAATTCTTCCACTAAATAAGATAATCGATGATTTTTCTTGTCCTCATCTTCTTTTTACATATTTATAGAATTAACTTTGGATCCAAAATGATACTTCTTTCTTCATATGATTATGGTAACACAATCTGTATAGGAATCTATCGACCAATAACCTTCTTCAAACAAGAAACATGATAAATTAGATGTATCTATGTTGTAGGAGGTAAATCAAGCTTGTAGGCTACACTGCTAATCATCTATAGAACTTGCGATGACCTATGATATTTTGGTGAGAACTGCCAATCCTCCCAAGAAAACGCAATCACCAACCTCAAAACTCCTTTCACTATGATGTTGGTCTACCTATTGTTTCATTCTCATTTGTGTCATGGCCAAATTTTACTTGAGTCCTAAAAGTAACTATTTTTGATGATTCATGTGATCCTTCACTGCTTAAACTTTTGGTGGCATTCTATGGTATTTTATATTTGTTGTTATTTAAATTTGTCTTCTCCATATTTTAGTGCATGTATGAGCATAAGATCATACCCACACTAAAGTGGGGGCCAAATTTTATGGAGTATTTAATGTGTACCCTTGCCATTATACACCTGCTTTAGCACCTGGGTGGACCTAAAGCAATTAATTCTTGACCCCGATGATAAAACCTAACAAAATAACTAAGGCCGACCTAAACACACTTGAGAGTTTTTGGGGCTAAAGGACAAGGGTGCCTAAGTGCACTGGTCCCTCATTTAGCCCTAACCTAATTTAAAGACATGTCATCTTTTGATATCTTAAATGGTTCCTAATGTCGGCCCCATTTGGTTTTATTCATTGTTGGTGAGTAGGAATGCAAATAAAAGAAAGTTAGCTTATTCATTTGAACATCCCTAAGTTCTCTAAGAAATCTAAGCACTCTTGCACTCTCTCTTCATCTCTCTCATTCTCTCTATTCTTCTCTAAAGCTCTCTATGGTGGATTGCAATGGCACTAACTTCTTGTAGGTCTTGTGAATATCTCTCTACTATTTTGGACTACACCAACTTCTTGAGTCAAGTTTTGATTCACTGCTTCATGCAAGCTAGGGTTTCCATGTTCATGGTGACTCCTCTAAATTAATCTTTCTTACAACATTCCATTCTACTTCATATTTGCCTATGCCCTCCTAGGGCACACACTCTTTGAGATCTCATCATTGCTATTGAGGAGGTGGAAACACCATTTAAGGAGCTTGACTTAGGCAAGCTCCTAAATAGCATCTAATCAGGGTCTAGGGTGCCCAAGCACTCTGGTCCTTTGGGCTCCCAAATCTAGATCCAACTGCTACTCTGCCCTTTTGATCTTCATTGTGGTGTTATATTTCTGATATCTAGTTCCGATAGTATGTTATGAGTAGATCTTTGTCAACTAGGGTTTGATATATTTCCCTAGTTTTCTTGGTTAGATTTGGTTAGATTCGGTTGACACTCCTCTATACAATATTTAGGGACAAAACCATTGTACTTTGGCTCTCCTTCTTAGGTAGAAGCCATGCTCGGTTTGTGTTCCAATGTTAGTAGAAAGGGATTTTGACCTAGTTTGATCTCTTGGGCTAGGTCTCTCTTTTCTACTAAATAGTTTCATTATAGAGCTTGTTACTAAATGGCACGGTTGTTGATGCATTTGGATATTCCCCATGGTTGTGATTGGTGAGTTAGTTTGATCAAACTTTAAGTCAAGTGGTTTGATCAAACTCATATTTTAAGGTTAAGATATTTCAAACAATAGGGTGTCTGAAAAATATCACTGCTTTTCATCTTATGAATAGTAATGGAAGAAAATAAAAATTGTAAGTCTTTAATTTTATTATTTCATCTTTCAAAGAAGACAATTGATTTGTACCTTTACCAGGAGGATTGGTATAACATAAACTTGCATCTTTGGACAAGTGGACAACAAGAAACATAGATTTGTGTTTAGAGTTCAAATAGATCCAAAGACAAAAAAATATCATCCTCAAAAAAGAGGAGGGGTAAGGCAGGCCAAATATTGTACTATGGGGAGGTATTTTGGTGGTATTGTCTAATTTCATCATGTTGGTGTAATCATTTTAGCTAAATAGTGTAATTGCATTTGTATGCAGGATTTGAGTATGATGGAGGTGGGGATTATCCTTATGAAGTTGGTTTTGAAAGGAAAGTAAGGTAGGTTTTCATGATTATTTCATGATGATATGTCCTTTAGAGTCCATTTGATGGTTTCTCATTCAGTTGAAGGGTCATGCCATTATGTTTTCTTAAAGGGTCTTGTTTCCTTGAAGGGTCATGTCATTATTGTTAGAATCTAAAAAGGTTATCAACCCAAAAAACTAGTGCAAATGAATAGATATCAAAACTATGAATGTAAATGATATGAAATCAAAATAGCAACATAGAGTTAGTCTCCAAGGGAGTAATGCAAATGCTAGAAGAAAAATAGCATTAAGAGGATGCTAAAGCAAAAAGATGCAAAATACAAGCTAGATAGCATGCTTATATAGAGCAAGGAGAGGGAGGAGGTGGCAACACCGACCAATGAGGAGCAACCATCTATTAGACTAAAGATAGCAATGTATCTTCCCAAGATAGCTAATGGATGCTCACATATGGGAAAGTGACACCTCATAATCCACTCACCTAATTAAGCATACTTTATTAACCTAAGTGAGATTAATAAAAGTGTAGGAAAAACCTAGGAATATAGGGAAAAATAAATAACCCAACTAGGAAATAAAAACCTACACTAACACCCCCTTTAAGTGAAGCTTAGGTGGATGTAGAAATGGGTCCCAACAAATCAAGTCTGATGAGGTACCCATGTACAATGATTTCCCCACTAGAAGAGAGAAAATCACCCCCAAATAGAGAGAGAAAAGAACCCCTGTAAAGTAGAGAGACAAAGCCAAGACTTCGAGTGAGAGGATGAACCCCCCAGAAGATGAGGCATCATACACCCCCAACAAATCTCATAAATGAAGGAACTTGCTCTTAGTAAAGGGTTTGGTTAAGATATCAACAACCTACTCGGAAGTCAGACAATAGTGAAGGTCAATGATGTGGCCATGGATGAGCTCCCGGATATAGTGCGTGCGGACCTCTATGTGTTTGGTTCACTGATGATGGACCAGATTTTGTGAGATCTGAATGGCACTCTACTTGTCACAGAATATGACTGATGGCAGTCTGATCTAAACACCAAACTCAGTGAGAAGATTTTAAAGCCAAATGGCCTCAGTGGAAGCATTCACAACCCCCTGATACTCGTCCTTAGTAGAAGATAGAGAAATAGCAGACTACTTCTTGTTAGACCAACAAATAGGACCTGAACCAAGTGAGAAATTGTAACCTAAAGTAGACTTGCGATCCTAAGAATCACCTACCGAATCTGAATCTGTGTAACCCACCAAGTCAAGATTAATACCCACTGCATAGTGAATCCCAAAACTATGAGTACCCTGAATGTAGTGAAGGATCCACTTGGCTACTTTCCAATGCAGCTCATGAGGCTCCCAAATGAATCGAGAGACCATGCCTACAACATATGAAATGTCAGGTCTCGTATGAGTCAGATAAATGAGACTCCCAACAAGATGTCGATACAAAGTGCCATCAACAAATGGTGAAGAACACTGAGCCTCAAGTTTGACTCTAGAAAGGAAGGGAGTCATAGTAGGTTTACAATCAACCATATAAAACCTTAAGAGAAAATCAAGAGCATACTTGGATTGTGTGAGTGTGATCCCAGAAGTAGATTGGTAGATTTCAATCTTGAGAAAATAATGCAACAAGCCTAAGTCAGTCAACAAAAACATGTCATGAAGGGTAGTTTTGATAGCCCCAATGGTGGATGAAGAACTCCCTATGATCAATAAGTCATCAACATACAAAACTAGAAATAGGAGTGAATCATCCTGCTATAGAATGTAGATATTGGGATCAGAATAGCACTGAGTGAACCCAACTATCAGAAGGAAGGAGTCCATCTTGGCATACCAGGCCCGACGAGCCTGTTTGAGGCCATAGAGAGACTTTTGAAGATGGCACACAAGTGAAGAATCCTGAACAAACCCCTGTGGTTGCTCCATGTAGATCTCCTCCTAAAGGTCACCATGAAGAAAAGAATTCTTCACATCCATCTGGTGTACTTCCCAATAGTTGGCCACAACAATGTCAAGAATGAGTTGGATGGAGTTCATTCTAGCAACTGGCACAAAAGTCTCAGAGTAGTCAATCCCTGGAACTTGGGAGAATCCTTAGGGAGCAAGCGATACTTATGCTTGTCAACTGACCCATCTACTACAAATTTTGTTTGATAGATCAACTTTCATTGAACAATTTTTCGTCCCTTTGGAAGAGGGACAAGATCCCATGTGGTTCCTCATCAAGGAACTATACTCCTCCTACATAGCTGTATCCCACTCAGGAATACCAGAAACCTCATGAAAATACTATGGATTTGAGGCAGTACAATGAAAACATGTGGAGCATCTTGGAACTGTGAATGAGTTTCCTGGTGTCTGATGGATCCCCAAACCAATCACCTACAGATTGTAAAGTCTGTCTAGCCCAAAGTGGACCAAAAGTGGTAGAATGTGGAGGAGAATCATCACTGTTTGAATGATGACTAGGAGACGAAGTAGGTGAATCCTCTGAATCACTTTTAACATCAGAAGTGGAGTTATAAGACTGCTCAGGTGAATCTAACTCATTAAAAGATTTGTCATGTAGCCCCAGTGACTCCAATGTGAATGTAGAAGGAGGTGGAGAAGTGATAGAAAGTGAGCTTGAAGAGCCCTCCTCAAACTGAACACTCCTCTCAATGAACAACTCATGTGTATTAGGATGGAGCAACCAATAACCCTTCACACCATCAGGATAGCCTAAAAATATGCAAAGTTTAGTCTATAGATCTAAGGCCTTGCGTTTCTTTGTAGGAATGTGAGCCCATGCAAGAGAACCAAAAAATTGAAAGTGCTTAATTGATGGTTTCCGACCGCTCCAAGCTTCAAAAGGAGTGACTCACTTCAAGGCTCGGTGAGGAACACGGTTCTAGATGTAACAAGCATAGTTAATGGCCTCTTCCCAATTCTATGGTGCGAGAGATCTGGAGTGAAGCATGTAGTTCACCATTTCCTTCAAGGACCTATTCTTCTATACTGCAACACCATTTTGTTGAGGATTGTATGGAACTGAATGTTACAAATCAATCCCCTTTGAAGTACAAAATTGCTCAAAATGATGGTTGACATACTCACCACCATTATCAGTGTGCAAAACTTTGATGAATTTCCTGTATTTCTTCTCTACAAAAAGTTTTAAAGTCCTAAAAATGATAAAATACTTTTGACTTCTATTTGAGAAAGTACACCCAAGTATAGTGAGAAAAGTCATCAATGAATGTGAGGACATATCTAGCCATGCTGAAGGAAGGATTCTAGAATGGACCAGCCAAATCACTGTGAACTAACTCTAGTATCTATGAAGCTCTCCATGCCTTACCTTTGGCAAACTTTTCATTAGGATGCTTACAATGAATGCAGCCTTGGCAAACACCACTTGAAAACTAAACTAAAGGCAACCCTATGACCATGCTCTGTTGGTTGAGATTTTGCAAGTAGCAGAAGTTAAGATGGCCAAACCGTGCTCATGCCATAATCTACTCACATCATCAGAATGAGTGCGCAAAATAGATGGAGGATCAAAAACAAAGTGAGAAAATAGATAGAGCAGTCACTGATGATCTTCTCTCGCAACTACAAATGTAGAACCATTGTGCAACTCACAAATCTCCACTAAATTAGGAGTGAACTCAACCTGCTTTCCTAAACCTGTGTGAGTGATTTGGTATACTGGGGTGCTGCCACAATAATGGGTTACACTTTCTAGGACATCTTTATTTTTGCTGAAATCACATATTTTTATAAAATATAATGATTTAAGCTTTGAAAGGTTCCCTTTAAAGGATTTTAACTGAAGAGGGTTTGATCAAACCCCCTTAGATTCAAACCCCCTTGGATGGAACCCTGCTAATTTTAAACCATAACTATAATAGAGTCTCTACACCTATCAAAATGCTGATTAAAAACCACTTTTGGTTTACCTTTTGGGAGATCAAGTGAATTCATTTAAAATTTAAGTTTTGTAAGTATGTAGTCCTTATTATAAGCTTCCCAAAAAGTATAAATTTAGATATATTTAATTTGATTATTATATTTATTTTTTATTTCTTGTGAATGTAGGTTTCTCTCCGAACATCAAGTTCTTTGTTCTACACACATGGAAAATTAGTAAATTAGTGAAAGAAATTTCTGAAAAATATCTATGCCCTAGGTATTGATATCCTTGTTTCAACCAAAAGAAAACAATTTCGATACATATAGAAAAAGTTATGTTTTACAGAATATGCCTATGCCTAAATTATAATTGGTTTGACTTCAAAACTTAATTAAAAAAATATTCAACAAAACATTATGAAACCAAATGCATACCATATATATCAGTGTTACCAATCTAAATTCAAAAGAATTAGAATTTTATCCTTTGTAGAAAAAAAAATTATGTGCTACAGAATACACGTCACTTTAAAAAAATGGTGTTTACTATTAAAAACTAGTTATCAAAGGAGACGCAAAAATATTTACAATTTAACTCCAATTTTTTTAAAAAAATATATTTAGAATCTACAAACAAAATCTCACAAATCACTAGTTCGCATCATCTTCAAATTCCTAATGATTTTGCAGCTATAGGTGTCAGAAAGTGAAGATTTAGCTCAAAATGTTTATTTCAATGTCAAGTTTGGCAAAAAAGTGTAACCCATTATTGTGGGATGACCCACTGATAGAAAATTAGCTTATAATGAGGGCACACAAAGAACATCATGGAATGTGCGATCCCCCACATCAACAGACCCTCTCCCACACACCTCAACAAGAGTGTCATCACCCATCAAAATAGAAGGCATAGTGCACGACTCCAAATATGCAAGTTCTTCCTTAGATGAAGCCATGTGGTGCGAAGCACTCAAATCAAGAACCCAAGTGGATGGTGAAGAAGCAACTACTACAAGGGCCTTGCGCTTTTCTTTCCCCTTGTTGTTTCCTTTTTCCTTGTTAGACCCCTCATTAGAACTCTGTCTCATAGACTCAGGAACATTGATATTATTCTTTTCAAGAATGTGTGTCAAGTGATCAATTTGTTTCTTCAAGCACTTATGTTCATCATGATCAGGTCTTTTACAGTAGGCACATTGGACCTTCTCTTTCTTAGGCTTGTCTCCCTTAAAAGATTGGGTCTCATTAGTTGGTTTTGAAGCAACTAGTATCTAATCCTTCTCCTTGCTATTCTTTTGTTTCTTATCCTTATTCTTGTTGTTACTACTTTGTCCTTAATATTTTTTGTGCCATGGTTGGTAGCCAGGGCATGTCACTTAGAGGACTTAAGAGTGCCCATCAGGATTAGCTTATCATGTTCCCAAGTGAGAGAGATAGCAAAATCATCTAAGATGGCATGGTGAATTGAGTACCAAGTGCACCCTTAGTAGCATAGAAGGTAGAAATAAATATAGAATATTCTGAACTTAGCTTAAAGAGAATACTGAGAATCAATTGTTCATCTTTCTTTTCAATTCCACACCATTTTAACTACAGCCTTAGTGATTTCAATTTGGTGAAGAAATTTTGGATTGTGTTAAAATTGCTTGGACCTAAACTAATTAGTGCATTTTCCAACATATGACTCCTCATTAAATCTTGTGTGCCAAATAATGTTTCTAGCTTTGCCCAGATTTCATATGGTGAATTCAAAGACTCAATGTGAAAGATCAAATAAGGAGAAATAGACAAACACAATGTTCCATAGGCCTCATCACATTTTCTAAACCACTTAGGCTTATCTTCATCTTTAGTAAGTTCAGTTTCAAGTCCCATAGTTATCCTATGTAGTCTAGCTTTCCTTAAGTAGATTGTCATGCATGATTTCCACTCAAAGTAGTTGTATGGAGTTAGAATGGGTATAGTTATTTGATCCATGATGAAGAAATGCAGAAAAGAAATGTTGAAAAGAAGAGAACACAAGCAAGACAACCTCCCCTTTTAATTCAATCAAGGAACCCCCCCAAGCAAAATGATTTTGGCACTTTATAATTAGTGTGTTTACAACTGCCACTAGCAATAAATACTTAGTGGTCTTGATTTCAATGCCTTACAAAACTCTCACAAATTGGGTGTATGTTGAAAGTACAATATTGGGACTCTTTCAAACAAAACTAACAACACCACTGTGATTTACTAAAAAAATCATGCACTTTCAAAAAAAGAATCACCTCAATATGAGGTCGTATGTGAAAGTTATGATCCTTTGAAGTTCCAAAAACTAGGAACCAAGCAGCGTCACCTTTGAGAATTTACAATTTATGAAAAAACCATGCATCAGATTCAAGAATCATCTACACTAGGATGAAGAGCATGGAAAAATAGCTAAAGTCAAAAAAAGAAGCTCAAGAAACGGAGGTCGTGAGCTCAAGTTATTAGTCTTGAAAGGTTGTCTTCAAAAATGAAAACACTAATGGTGAAGGGGTATGTGGGCAAAAATAGCCCTCCGCCAAAAATACCTCCAAAGATAGCGGTCCCACAAAGTGTAGAAGCTCTACCAAATAGGTTAGAACTCTGCCAAATGGTTTTAACTGTAGCTAGAAATAGGCTTTCTCTAACTAATTTTAGTTATGACCAAATATAGCAAATACTGCCAAATGTGGCAAAGCCTCCAGAAATTATGTCAAAGTTGGTAGGATTCTACCAAAATTAGTGGCACACAGGCTAGAGAGAAAATTTTACATAGTAAAAATTGAATTTGCCAGAAGGTCGAATTGTAACCAAAATGGCCGAAGGCCAAATAAAATGACAGAACGTGTTTTTGAAAAAAGGTCGAAGGCCTATTACAAGGGGGCAGGGGTCTTGGCCTCACCTACGGGCCCCAAGTCTATGGGTAGCACGGCTTCTTAGAGGAGCCAAGGCTCCCATGCAGGTCTAAAGCCATACGTGGGGCTTAAGCCCCCTTTTATTAAAAAAAAAAAACTTAGGCTTTTAAAAGCCTTCTTAAAATTTTGGTTTTTGTCTTTTTTTATTTTTATTTTTTTACAATTTAAAACAAAACTTGCAATTTTTGAAAAATATATAATTTTTTGTTTTTGCATAGCAAAATCAATTTTTTTTTTTTTTAAATTTATGAAATTTTGCAGGGAATTAAAATATTTTTTGCACAGAAATGCGTGCTAGGGGACCAAAACAGCCTTCGGCAAAAAAATTTTACCTTTTGAACTCTTGGCACCGAAACTAGGAAAATTATATATCAAAATTCACTTGCAAGGCCTCTCAGACACAATGGCAGGGTCCTTTTGGCCTAAAAATGCTCCGATTGAAAGTTGACTTTCAGATTTGATCACAAAACATCAGTTCTGCAACTATGTCAAACGATCTCCGATTTTGGTGAAACGAAAGCCAAATATGACTTTCTCGAGCCTCCTGGACGTGTTGGAATAGCCAAAAATACCACTAGTATAACCAAAAATGTTGCAATCACCCATATATAAAAAAACACAAATGCAAAGCTTCGAAATCAAAATATTTCCTTCAAACTTTTCTGATTCTCCAGATCATCTAAAGATGCAAGAGAAGAGCATACTGAGTTTTTTGAAAACTTACAACAAAGATTTATTATCCCCCCCGCTCCGAATTTCTCAAATATGTAAACTAAAATCTACTCTTACACATAGAAAAGCTCTGATATGATGTTAGAATATGAAAATATTATCAACCCAGAAAACTAGTGCAAATGAATAGATATTGAAAATGTGAATGTACATAGAGTTAGTCTCGAAGAGATTAATTCAAATTCTAGAAGCAAAATAGCATTAAGAGAATGTCAAAGAAAAAAGATGCAAAATACAAGCCAAGTAGCATGCTTATATAGACTAGGGAGAGGGAGGAGGTGGTAACACTGACCAATGAGGAGCAACCATCTATTGGACTAAAGATAGAAAACTATCTTCCCAAGATAGCTAATGGATGTTCACATGTAGGAAGGTGACACCTCATAATCCACTCACCTAATTAAGCATGCTTTATTAACCTAAGTGAGATTAATAAAAGTGTAGGAAAAACCTAGCAATATAGGGAAAAATAAATAACCCAACTACGAAATAAAAACCTACACTAACAATTATGTCCTTTGGAGTCAACTTGATGATTGTTCTCATTTGTCTTGTAGGCCCTGATATTTTGAAGGTTTCATAGTACCAATGGTGGTATTATTCTCCAAAATATCCTCTATGAGGCTTGGGAGCAGCCATGGTTCTTCATGCATTATAGTGATAGGGATTCCTTCAAAGATTGTTTTATCATGTTACATTATGGTTTCATTCATGGAAACAAAAGTTGCAAATTGTACATCAAACTTATCTTTGTATCATGAAATCATACAAGGATCTTATTTCAAACTAGCTTTGTCATATCGTATGAGGAGATTAAGACCATAAGATGTTACTATGAGTTTTAATGACAAGGATTCCATCTTACAAACCCTTATGTGTTTCTTCACATTTGGTGCTAAGAATTGATAGAAGTTACTAAGGGAAGCCTTAATTGATGCCTTGCAACACATTGGATTAAGTGACAACACTTTTATAGTAGGGTCATGCCGAAGAACTAACTATAAAACTTTTTCACCAATAGCCAAGTACAACACTTAGTTTAGTTTCATCTACTAGAAAGGTGCTAGGAATGAATTTTTGCATTCAACATCTCCTAGGGCCAAATAGATGGTGCCAACACATCTGGATGAGTTGGTAAATCATAGGGGAGGTATCTTTTTGATCGTGAAGCCTCCTGGTTGTTCTCAGCTACATTGGATAGAGACAGTCTGTTAAGAGCCCTTAGACAAAAAAAGTGTCAAACTTTGGACTAGCTATTGGACATCAAACCATGATACCTAGGAACATCTTCTTTTCATGTATAGGTGGATGTCAAGTCCACCTCCAAATACCAACCTTTGTTTTTTATAAATCAATGTCATTTGTTTGTGGTTGCAAGGAACACATTTTCCAAAATGCTTTAGTTTCATGCAGTGGAAAGGTTCTAGGAGTGAAATTTTGCATTCCACACCTCGTGCAGCCCAATAGATTATGCCAACATATTGGGGTGGGTGGGTAAATACTAGGGGAGGTCTCTTTTCATGCACCAAGTGCCCTAGACATTTCAGTCTGTAGACTACCAGCAAAGTCACTTGAGATCCCTGAGAGAAAAAAATTGCAATACTTTGACAGAGCGGTTCCCAGAATTGGTTGCACTTGGGAATGCTAATTTTGGACCCACAGATGCATGTGATGTCTATCCACAATAACCTTTCTTATTGTATGTCAACTCCAATACGTTTCACCATGCTGAAATTAAAAGCATTATTGGAAATGCTTCAATGACATTCAATAGAACCTTACCATGAGCCATTTTTTGTTCTGCTTATTGTGGGTCCCAACAGACTATGTCAACATGTCATGGCGAGCGGGTAAATGCTAGAGGAGGTCTCTTTTCATGTGCCAAGTTCCCCAAACATTCTAGGTTGCAGGCTATCGACAGAGTCACGTTTATGGACTTTCTCAGTAGCCTATAGCTTGAGACATGTGGGGCACTTGATGCATGAAAAGATACCTCACCAAGAATTCACCCACCCACCTTGACATGTTGGTTTAGTTCATTGGGCCCCACAACAAGTAGAACAAAAAACATCTCCTGGCAAGGTTGTGCTAAATGCCACTAAAGTATTTTGCAAGAATGTGTTTGATTTCAACATGGTCAAATGGATTGGAGTTAATAAAAAATGAGAGAGGTTATTATGGAAAGACCCCACATACACATGTAGGTCCAAATGGAACATTACCAGGTACCATGAATTCTAAAATCTGCTTTGTCAAAGTTTGGCATCTTTTTTTACTCTCAAGGATCTCAAGTGACTTTGTCAGTACCGTGCACCTTGAAACATCTAGGGCACTTGGCGTACAAAAAAGATACATATCCTAGCATTTACCCACCCACCCTGACATTTTGGTGTAGTATGTTGGTCCCCATGATGAGAAGAACGAAAAATATGTCTCTTGACAAGGTTGTGTTGAATGTCACTGAAGTATTTTGGAAAAATGCCTTTAAATTTTGAAGCAGTAAAATAGATTGGTGCTGAAAAAACTAAGAGAGGTTATTGTGAATAGAATCCACATGCACCTATAGGTCCAAACATAACATTCCCAAGTACCACTAATTTTGAGAAACACTTCGTCAAAGTTTGGTAGTATTTTGTTCTCAGGAATCTTAAGTGACTTTGTTGGTAGCCTACACTCCAGAATGTCTGGCACATTTGGTGCATGAAAAGAGACCTCCCCTAGCATTTACCTACCCAGCCTGACATTTTGGTGTAGTCTGTTTTCCCCACAAGGTGTGGAATGGAAAATTTTACTCCTAGAACCTTACCACTTCATAAAATTAAAGCATTTTGGAACAATGTGTTCCTTACCACCATAGGAAAACAAAAATGATTTTAAAAATTGAGGTATGTATTTGTAGGTTGACCTAACATCCACCTATACATGCAAAGAAGATGTTCCTAGGTGTCACGGTTTGACAAAATAGCCACTCCAAATTTTAACACTTTTTTTTGTCTTAGGGCTCTTAAGAGACTGCCTCTGTCTAATGTAGCTGAGAATGACCAAGATGATTCACCACCAAAAAGACAACTCCCCTAGCATTTACATGTCCACCTAGACATGTTTGCGTCATTTGTTTCGCCCAACACATGTCGAATGCAAAAATTTAGTCCTAGGACCTCTTTAGTAAATGAAAATAAACTAAAAGATCTTTTGCAATCTCCATTTTAGGTGTTTCCTCTACTCTCCTTAGGTTGATATGGTGTTCTCACTTGATCCAATGTGATGTAGTGCATTAATCAAAGGTTCAAATAGTCTTGAAGATGATGAACCCATTCCAATCCATGTTAGCACAAGAAAAATGTAAAAGATATCATCATTGTTAGCATAAGAAAAATATAATAATGGGATAGATAACATTATCTAAAACAACAAAATATAATCTTTCAAGCACATGTATCTGGCATTTAAGTAGACAAAACATAATGGAAAAACACACCTTAAAGAATGTGCCAAAAAATCACATGAAATGGTTATCAAACTAGTGTTTATGATGATTTTTGGAAAAAATGGAAGGATTTTCTACTATTTTGACTATTCTAGCTATGGTAGAAGTTTCAAAATGGATTAAATTTCTTCCTTTTAGACTTACATTATGGTTTCATGGTCTTCCATGTATATTTGATTAATTTTTTTTGTAGGGTTATTACCTATGGATGCTAGGGTTCTTGTCTTTAGTATTACATCATGGTCTTTCCTTTTCCAATGAATCCATGAAGTTATCCTATTGAGTTAGTCATTAGATCATAAAGGAAAGAATTATGAGGATACTATGAGGGTGTCATAAGTGGAGGGTAATCTTGTGGAGCATCCAAAACACTCATTATCATTGTCAAAAACATACAAAAATGTGACAGTCCTAAGATTGTAGCAGCAACAAGAAGATGTCTTACTCATAAGCAAAGAGGTCCTTGGTTTTCATCAACGGTGTTATCCCTATGTCTCTCTCCCTATGTCTTTAAGTACATTGGTCACTAATGTAGGTTCATATAATGTGGGTAAGAATTCCATCTTTTGTTTCAAATTACAAAAGGAATAGGCATAAAGAACAAGATTGCAAATTACAAGTTCCATGAATAAGTATAAAAATAACCATTATTATTTTATGTCCAAAATGAACACCACCACTAATGAAAGAACCACTCACCTAAGGCAATTCATGTTTTGGGGTGTTGTATCACATGTATACTTTTTGTTAAGCACATATACAACTTGTAGTGGTTTATTGTCACATGTTGTATGCCATGTATGTGAAGATGAAACAAAGTTTATCCATTTGTATGAGAAAATAAGGGATATAACATGTATTAATTACATGAGCAACACTACTACATATTATTAAGTGTTGTAAATATGCATCTTTTTATTTCATCATTTTGTGCTTCATTGCAGCATGAATCACTTGTTGTAAGCATGTACAATTATAGCATTTTATGCACATCACAAATGAAGGAATGTTATAGCTCCAACACAAGATGACATAAACATGGGGAAAATGTTGTCTCATGGAATGAAATGATTGCCAGATGTGCACAAAATGGATTTTTTTATAAGGCTTCAAAGAAACTTCCAAGCAAATGCAATTCGTGAGTGTAAATCCAAATTCCACAACCTTATCCATCATCCTCCTTTGCCTATGCACAAATAGGATCTTCAAAATAGGGTATGGACAACCATCAAAGCATAAAGGGTATAGGGATTTTGTGAGATGTTGTATATGTAGCTTCCCTTGTACACACTTATGCAAAGTGTGGAAGCATAGACAAGGCATGTGTACAATTTGACATGAAACCTCAAAGAGATGCCATCTCATGGAATGCAATGATTACAAGATATGCACAAAATGGATTTTTTCAAAAGGCTTTAGAAAATTTCAAGCATATGTAATTGGCACGTGTAAAACTAAATTCCATAACCTTTGCAAGCATCCTCCTTGCTTATGCCAAATTAGGATCTTTGGCATAGTGTACATGGACATCCATCAATGAATAAAGGATATAGGAATTTTTTCAGATGTTGTATTTACAACTGCCCTTGTAGACATGTATGCAACTTGTGTGGAAGCATAGACAATGCATGTGAACTGTTTTACACGATGCTGAGCAAAGAAATGGTGTCTCATGGAATGCAATGATTGTAAGTAATGGAAAAAATAGATTTTTTGATAAGGCTTTAAAGAAACTTTTATGAAAATTCAATTTGCAGGTGTCAAGACAAATTCCACAACCTTATCCAACATCCTCCTTGCCTATGCAAAAATGGGATCTTTGGAAAAAGGTGTGGATAGCCATCAAACCATAAAAGATATAGGAATTTTGTTAGATGTTGTATTTACAGCTGCCCTTGTAGACATGTATGCAAAGTGTGGAAGCAAAGACAAGGCAAGTGAACTGTTTGACGTGATGCCTCAATGAAATGCAATCTCATGGAATGCAATGATTACAATATATACACAAAATGTATTTTTCAAGGATGATGTCAAAATATATATAATGTCATGAAAATATGTATAATGTCATAAAAATATAATGCCATGAAAATATACATAATCTCATATATACATAATGTCATGAAAATAAAATATAGTGTATATATCAAGCCATATAGGCATGTACAAATAAAGCCATATGGCATATACAACAATATACATCGATAACATACAAAAGTATGTTTACAAAGACAAATAGCCATATGTAACAAATGTCCCAAAATCAAATTTTCTATGGACTTCTATCATATAATCGATGACTCTTGCTAGGCTATGGAAATGGTGAACTAGTCAATGACTCATCCTCTATCACCCGTCGACTAGACCTCCTTGATAGAGATTTTTGAAGTTCCACCTATTCATACAATCAAACAATATCCACATTAATATAGAAAATATTCAAAATATATAAGATGACATAAGTAATCAATCACTTACCACCAACTGGTGATCCCTCTCAATGATTTTTTCTCTCTTCTTCTGTAGTTGGATGGGTAGGAGTTGTGATGTCCTATCAGAAGAATGAAGCATATTTAAGTAAACATGAATATCATTAATGTACATTAAATGATGTGAGATAAAACAATAAATATAAAATGACATTTACACATTACTGGCTCATACCTTGGTGATTCATTTTGACATCAGCATAAAGATATTTAAGCAATGTTCTAAGATAGGGTGCATCATGAGACTTCCCACCTCACCTTGCTTCTTTGGGTTGGAGTTACTTCAACATTCACCATTGGAGTTGTTTCTTCTAAGGGGAGAAATGTCATTTCCACAAATGGATCATTTTGAAGATTCATACATGGGCATCCTCTTTTGGCACAGGGGCTACTTCATTGTGGGGGGTTACATAGTGTCTTCCTCTCTTGTATGGGAGTTCATTATGTCTCTCCTTTGAGGGGTTCTTGTGGTATTAGTGGTTTGGCCACAATCAAATAGCTCTATCTACATCATCTTAGTCATTATGACATGGTTTCAGGCTTGGTGCAAAGTTATTATCTTCATGGAGGGATTTCTAGTCATCATAATTTTTCTTTTCTCTTTTTTGGAGGGAAGTTTATTCCTACTAGGTTTTCTTTCTTTCTCAACTTTATGAGAGATTGCATTGTAATTAGGCACCTCATTAGGCCCTATTGTCGGGACCCATTTTTTTGTACCCATTAAAGCTATCATTAAGGGGGTCTTAGTGTAGGATATTATTGGAATGTTCCTATGGATGTACTTCACATGGATTACTCCTATATTTTGACTTAATCTTTCTTAGGTGTGTTTTTTCACATAGAGTTGCACGGAGTTCACATGCCACCAATTTTAGTTAGTGAAGTTACATTCATATTCTTAGGCTCCTTCACCACTACTATAGGAACAAGTTGCACTTCTCTTGGACTATATATGTACATCAATATTTTGAGTTAAATAATTCATTCATATATTCCTTTCATATCTTTTTTGTATTGCATAATCTCATTTTTCAAAGTTTACAGAGGCATGCATTTTTTTAATCTTTTGTGGCTCCACTGGTACTAACATTCTATCTAGTTGATCTTGGAGCTCTAAAATAGATCTTTAGACTTCAATCACAACTAATAGCATCAAATTTACTAGGTAGACTTCAAATAATATTTTATACAATATTTTGATCAATAATATCATCTTCATGTGATTTAGTTTGATTAACAATATTCATTAATTGACTTGAAAATTGGTCTATAGACTCTGAGTCCTTCATTTGCAAAATTTTAAACTTCTCCTAAGAGACTATAATTTAGCCACTTTTACATTAGTTGTTCCCTAATATGTAATTTATAAAATCCATCATGCCCTCTTAGATGTAGTTGTTGTTGCAACCCATAGAAAGATAGAGTCATCCATTGCTTGTTGAATTTAAAATAGAACTTTTGCATCCTTTTCTCTATTTTCCCTAAGATTAGATTTTTGTGCTCTAGTCAAATCTTGATAGGCTGCCCGATCTAGAGGTTCTACAAAACTATTTTTGACTTTATCCCAAACTTCTTGTGAATAGAATAAAGTCTTCTTTTAATAAACTATAAATTATAGTTCTTACCCATCAAAATGGGAACTTGGGGCTACATGAGATTGTTTCTCAATGCCATGCTTGTGATGTAATATACTACAATGAATCATCTCTGAAAAATTGATTATAGTGATTGATTTTAGTAGCTTCATTTGCCTTCACTCACTTTGGCTACAATCTCCTTGTTATGCTATCAATAATTACTTCAAAAATATTAGATTGAGGGAAAAAGATTCTTTAGATCTATAATTATCTCATTATTGGTGGCTTCAAACTCCCTTAGAAGAGATTAAACCCTTTTACCTATGATTTTCTTTTTGTAGTGACCTTACTTTTAAAGATGGTGATTACTTTATGTGAATTGGTCATTTGGTGTGAACTGTAACCAAATAGCTCAATCTTCCCTTGGTATCGTGAAGAAGGTATGGAATATAAAAACAAGGTTGGATTTTGAAACATGAATTGGACATAAGGATCTTGATCTAAACTAATGCTTCACTTGTTGAAGGTATCATGAGGATATTCACAAAACAAATGTTAACTTGGATTAGCATGATAAGTAGACTTAAGATAATCAGTAGATAAAGGTTTGGAAGTGGTATGATAGCTAGTGTTAGGATTTTGAATGCAAGGATCTTTCATGAGTGTGACAAGCTTATGATCAGTCATCTCATCATCAAATCTATCATTGTTGAGATATTAATCATGATCCACAAGACTATCATCATCATCATCATCATCATCATCATCATCATCATCAGGATAGTATAGAAGACTCTCATTATCATCATTGACAAGTTAAGTACCACCTTTGATTGTGATTTTAGGCTTGACATTGTCTTTACTGATAGTTTTAGGACTAGGTGTTTTGATTTGCATGATAAAGTTTTCAAACCAAGGATCTCTAATGTGCATGATGGAGGATTGCAAAGGTATTTCAAATGCGACAAGGAGCTAGGATGGATTTGGACTTGGTAGAATTGATATGAGACTAAGATGGACTCTACACAAGATGCATGTAAAATGGTGACTTGGATTGTGAGACTTGGGAAGATTTCAACTTTTTTAGTGAAGGGTTCAGTCATGGTCTATACAAAGTTTGATGATTGGGTTCAACTATAAGCTTACAATTTTGATGTGTGCAAGGATTTGTTCACAAAAATTTAACTAAAAGTGAATTTATAACAAACAAGAATACACAATGGCTGACTGACACTTTAAGGTCATAGAAGGCTTATTTGCTTTTACTGGTTTCACACAGACAAAACATGCCAATCACTTGATTACAAATCCTAAATTAGTAAAGTAGGTGTGACATATCTGGTGGATCTCACGAAATGGTCGTGGGACAAGCCCAAATCAAAATAGAGAATATATTCCCACCCCCATTAATACCATAATTCTATACCTTGGATAGATAGGTAATATATGGTCTTGGACCACCATACAACCCTTACCTTGGAGACTTTCGTGCTACTCAAAGTAGCCCCTATCTCAAGTATAATGGTACGTGTGAGCATCTTCCCCTCCTACTGCAATGGTGAACCACAAGATATGACAACTGATGGTCTTAATCTAGGTTTGACAAAGTTTTTAAGGAGTCCCCTATATACACAAAGTACATGGGTCCCAAAATTGTGAATAGGATTTGACAACAACTAGCCACAAACATCGCCAAACCAAGTCTTGGCAGACCGATGGTCTCAGCGATCACTTTGGACTTATCAGGTTCATCATTAAGGTTTAGCTTTCACTCTTCCTCCTTTATATACCCCTCTAGCATACATGGTTGAGGTCATCCCTAGGGGTGATGAAATCCCCTATCAAGCCTCCTAAAGGGAAGGAACAGTATTCACTTTTGATTTGCAAAATCGTGCAAAATGCAAGGAGAGAGCATATGTGACATAATGTCCTAGGATTGAACAAATAACAAAGAGGAAAATGGTGGACTTTTGATCCTCAAGATCACTCAAGAGTGCGAGGGGAGAGTATACATCCAATAAAGATCCTGAAGACAAAGCAAACAAGTTCTTTCCAAACTACTTTAATTTAGTGCAACTAAACTAGTGGAGAAAATTTCAAGTCTTTGATGGTGCTGCTGCTAAGAATAATTAGCAGTTTTGCAAAATTGTACATCTTGGACAATGTAAGGCTGCAATAAAATTCTTAGTACAAAACAATACATCCTAAAAAAAACCAAACAAAACGTTAAATGTAAAGTGAAAAGTTATCATGGTTTAATATTTTGAAATACATGTCTAATTTTCAGAGGAATATACCTACAAATTTGAGTTGATTCTGACAAAGAAGATTGTGTCACTGTACAACTCTCTGAGTTGCCTTTCAAACGCCTACAAAATTGTAAAAATCTAATGAAAATTGAGAAAGCTATGCTAATTTGAACAAAACAGCGTCCAAGGAATCAAAATGGGCACTCTGGCCACTGACGGGTTGCACGAGATTTGTTCACATGTGGCAATTTGTCAAGCTAATTGTTGGGACCCAAGTGGTCACATGCAGATGTTTTTTTTGGCAATTAATTGTGGCGGAAAAAGTTACATATGGCGATTATCACACCATTAGCAGTTTCACCTCGACTGAGCACATGCAAAGTGTTAATCCTTGGTGGTTAAGGAGAAACGTAATAATTTTAACCAGAAGTTAAAAGTAAGAATTCCATAGGTGGCAATCTAGGAATAATAAACAACTAATGGTTTTAGGTAGTAATCCAGTGGATATTAACAATCAACATTTAGATCTTTTAAACCATGGTTAATGATAAAGAGCTAACCGTCGATGATTAACAATGATTAGTGACCACCTATATAGACCTCATGACCATAAAGATTAGCAAAAAATGCACATACCTCACAAACTAGCCACAATCAGAAATTATGATAAGAACAGTGCTTAGGATTAAAAACTCACAATCTTAACAACAACTTTAATTGTTAATTAAGATATTAGAAGAAACAGTTAATAGAACTGCAAGGTAGGTAGATCTAAAAAACTTAAGACTTCTAGGCACAATTAAACTTGGACTATAGCTGACCACTCATGAGATCTTGAAAACATGCAACAAATGAAATACCAATTTTTCAATTGTATATCTCAAAATTGTATGAAAGGTAATTCTAATAAGAACCATATATAATATAACTGTAACCTTCTATTTTAGGTCAGACACCAAGTAGAAAATGGGTACATTCCATCATCGTCTCTGAAAATATTATGGAATATATGAATCATTGTATTGTGATTCAGTGCATTTATCAATTCCTGGTCCCAAAAAGGAGCATTGTAGTTTGAAAAATATGCCGCTAAAAGCTTATACCAGCACTTGCACCCATAGGACATTCAAGGAATACATCGATAGGAACAACCTATTGGATATGAAACCTAGCGGTCACCTCGTTCTTTTGTGGTGACTCTTCATTGTTCGGCTCCTTCTATTGTAATCTATAAAAGCATATGTATATGCTACTGTAAACATATCTGAGAACATATAAATAAAAGAGTTTTCCCCTGCTTTGTGGACGTAGCCATACATATGGTGAACCACGTTAAATATCTTTGCACTGTGTGATTGTTTACTGTTCTTTTTCTTTTCATTGTTCTATTGTTTTAACAATTGGTATCAGAGCTCGGGTAAGGAGCTGGTTGAGAAATTCATGACGAATTTTGATGAAATGGAAGAAGCAGACAAGTGGAGAATAGAGAAGTTTTCAGGGCAGAATTTTGGGCTTTAGAAGCTGCAAATTCATGCCGTGCTAATTCAAAAAGAGTTAGCTATCATGCTGAAAGGAAAAATAGCAAAACCAGAGAAGATGACAGATGACAAATGCGATGTGATGGATCAAAAAGTAGCTGCTATAATTATTCTCTCGTTGTCCAGCAATGTCTTATTTAATGTTGCAACAGAAACTTCAGCAAAACAAATTTGGGACAAGCTTTGCAACATGTATGAGATGGCATCCGCAACCAATAGGGTCTTCTTGCTAAAGAAGTTGTTAAACCTGAAAATGAAAGAAGGAAAAATATTTTCAAATCACTTGAATGAATTCAACATTGCAATCAGCCCACTAGTTTCTGTAGAAATTAATTTTGATGATGAAATGAGGGCTATGCTACTCCTGTGCTCACTTTCTGATAGTTGTGATAATGTCGTGATGACGATCAACAATTCGGCACCTGGGAGAAGAGGATCCGAAGACAAGGAAAAGAAAGCATTGTTAAGATTTGACGATGTCACTGCCACCCTCCTCAATGAAGACATGAGGAGAGTACAAAATAAAATATTCGGTGAAGCCTTGGTTCTAGGCAATAGGGGAAGAACCCAAGATCGAGGAAAACAAAACAGGAGAAGATCTAAATAAGCAAAGAGATCAAAGTCAAGAGGATGGAAAGAAGGTTGCTGGTTTTGTGGGAAAGATGGACATGTCAAGAAGGATTGTTGGTGTTACAAGAAAGCCCAAAAATAGCTGAAAGAAAATGAGATTAACATGACTCTTGAAGATGATGGATGAGCTCTTGTCTTGGCAGCAAGTGAAGTTGAAGCCGACTCATGGATTTTAGACTTCGGTGCCGCCTTTCACGTAACTTCAAACCGAGATGCCTTCCAAACATATCAAGAAGGAAAATTTGGCAAGGTTTATCTCAGAGACAATGAGCCGTGCAAGATAGTCGGCAAAGGTGACATATTGCTACAAGTAAAAAATGGAAGCAAGTGGCTACTAAATGATGTCAGACATGTTCCTAAACTTAAGAGGAACTTGATTTCAGCTGGACAACTTGATGCACAAGGCTACAGTATCTGACTTTCTCTTCCAACATTTGGAAAGTAACCAAAGGTGCTTTAGTTGTTGCAAAAGGTAGTAAATCAGGATCTCTTTATGTGCTTGAATGTACTACTGAAGTGGGAGTGGTGCTGGCCGTAGTTGACAGCAGGACAAAACTATGGCATAGGAGACTTGGCCACATGAGCAAAAAGGGAATGGAAGTATTGCTTAAAAGAGGCCAACTTTCTGGTTTACAATCAACAGATTTAGAACTATGTGAGCATTGCATTTACGAGAAACAAAGGCAGGCCAGCTTCTCCAAAACTAGACATGACAAGAACGCAAGACCCTTGGAACTTTTGCATTCGGATGTCTTCGGTCCCACAGAGGTAACCTCCATTGGAGGAGAAAACTATTTTGTAACTTTTTTAGATGATTGCACTCGTAAACTTTGGGTCTATATGCTCAACAGAAAATCAGAAGTGTTTGCAAAATTTAAAATTTTTAAGGCAGTTGCTGAAAATCAAATTAGGAGCAAAATTAAATGTCTTAAAACTGACAATGGGGGGGAGTTTTGCTCTTTAGATTTTGATGCCTACTGTACAGATAACAGCATTCAGCACATCAAGGTTGTACCATTTACACCTCAGGAAAATGGTGCAGCTGAAAGGATGAATCGCACGATTCTAGAGAGGGCACGTAGCATGCTCTCAAATGCTGGTTTGAGTAAAGAATTCTGGGCTGAGGCAGTTAACATGGTGGTTTATTTGATCAACTGAAGTCCTTCTACTAAGCTAGATTTTGACATTCTGGAAGAAGAGTGGTTTGAAAGGAAGATCTCCTACAATCACCTCGGGGTCTTTGGCTGCGAGGCATTCACTCACATTCCAAAAGAAAAGTGAACAAAATTGGATTTCAAATCCAAACGATGCATCTTCATCGGTTATGGGGAAGATCAATATGGTTTCAGGTTGTGGGATCCTGTTGCAAAGCAAATCATTCGCAGTTATGATGTGGTATTCAATGAAAAAGTGTTTCCAGCCTTGCAAGCACAAAAAACACAAGAAAAGGAGTATATATCAGTTGATGATTTTGGGAGTAATACTCAGTCTTCATAGCCAAGTGTGGCATCACATACAGATGGACATTCAAATCCAGGTAACCAAATTAGTCTCCCACCACTTAATTTTGGTTTACATTCTGGAAATGTTGAATTAGCCAGTGCTCTGGCTCTTGTCTGCCGTCCAACTCCAAATCACCAAATCCAGTGGGAGTTAATTGCATGTGTATAGAGGATGACATATACTCTAATATGCTTTAGCATTTTGGTAACTGAGTGCCTTGTCATGAATTTGATACACAAAAATCAAACGCCCCTCAAGACTTTTTTAATCTGCCCTCACAGCATGCTACGCACCTCTGTGACACGTCCTCCTTGCAAAGACAAAATCAAAGTTCCTTACTCCTTCGCAGGCTTATAACTATCCATTGTAGCCGGTTATCTATCTTTCACAGCCTATAGAATGTTCAACGCAGCTTGAAAAATTTTCCACGCAGCCTAATTTGGATATAGTGCTTCTGTCGTCCTCTAATAGCAATAATGGTACACAAAATAATCCCATACGGGCTAAGGTTGGTCCATAGAGGTCAAACACACCTCTAGACATCTACACAACTACTCTAAATGTGTCGTCCCTGTCTTAAATACAGCACATGACCCCTGAACATGAAACATTTCCTATGCAAAGTCCATCGCAGAATAATAGTTATTCAATGCAGCTAAGAAATTCTGTTCAGAATTCAGTGGATAATGTTCCCACATAGGCTCTAGAGGTAGAGCCTTCTACTATGAGATTGCAAATGGACCAACAACTTCAAAATCTTCCCATGCCAACAGCAGGAGAGCCACATTTTTTGCAAAGAAATTCATCCACTACATAGGAAATATAGAGGGGCATTACCAAATCAGAGGGCATACAGAGGAGTGTTGAACAAAGCACTACACATGAAGAGGGATGTATATAGGGACAAATTCCTCCATTGAGGAGATCTACCAGGGAGAGGAAACCTCCTCCAAAATTTGATGATTATCAATTGCTCGTTGCTGACCTATCAAAACCAAATACATTTCGAGAGGCTTGCAATGATAGGGACAGTCAGAAGTGGATGGCTGCAATGAAGGATGAAATGGAGTATCTAATGGCAAACCATACATGGGATCTGGTCCGGCTTCCACTTGATCGCAAAGCTTTGAAGAATCAGTGGGTCTATAGAATCAAAGAGGAAGAAGGCGGTACAAAACGCTATAGGGCCAGACTTGTTGTGAAAGGATAAGATCAACAAAAGGGAGTGGACTTCAATGAGATTTTCTCACCAGTCATGAGGATGAACACAATTCGAGCTTTGAAGTGGATATTGAGGTATCTAAAAGGCACTTCAGATTATGTCTTATGCTTTGGTGGGAAAGTTGCAGAACTACAAGGCTTCGTTGACTCTGATATGGCAGGTGACTTGGATAAAAGAAGGTCTACATCCAGCTATGTTTTCACTTTTGCCAGGGCAGCTATCAGCTGGGTCTCAAGATTGTAACAAGTAGTTGCTCTTTCTACTACTGAGGCTAAGTACATTGCCCTCACTGAAGGAGCAAAAGAAATGGTTTGGTTGCAGCGTTTGTTTACTAAATTGGGTTCCAAACAGCAAGCTTTCACACTCTTTTGTGACAGTAACAGCGCTATTCATTTGGCCAAGAATACGGCATTCCACAACAGAACCAAACACATTGAGTTGAGGTATCATTTCATCCATAGCATGATTGAAGAAGGCAAGTTGCAAGTTCAAAAGATCGACACCAAGATCAATCCGGCTGATGCATTGACCAAGGTTGTACCTCGAGAGAAGTTTGAATTCTGCCACGCTTCTCTTGGCATTGTCAAACTCTGACAATAGGCTTAAAAGAGGGGAATGGCTCTGAAAGTTTGCAGTAGTCGTTGGGTTTCAAGTGGGAGATTGTTGGTTATGAAACCCAACGGTCACCTCATCCTTTTGTGGTGACTCTTCATTGTTTAGCTCCTTCTATTGTAATCTATAAAAGCATATGTATATGCTATTGTAAACATATCTGAGAACATATAAATAAAAGAGTTTTCCCCCGCTTTGTGGACGTAGCCATACATATGGTGAACCACGTTAAATATCTTTGCACTGTGTGATTGTTTACTGTTCTTTTGCTTTTCGTTGTTCCATTGTTTTAACACAACCAACGAGTTCAGAAAATTTTCCAGCATGAAGTTTTTTTTCTTTATAGTGTGTGACAATTTTCCCGAGCACTATAATGCTCACATATAAACAAACAAGTTTAGAAAATTTTCCAACATGGATTGTTCTTTTCTTTACAACAGGAGACAATTTTCCTGAGAACTATAATGCTCACATATAAAAGCCTATTGTCTAATAATAAACCTCCATCACCCCTACAAAAAGATGGATCAAACAATAATTTTGCAGGTAAAAGTTATGGATGAAAGAAGTAGCAGATAAAACACCCCTCTACCCAATGAACGTTATGCAATGCTGAACTTGTGAAAAACATAGATCAAACAATGATCTTGCAGATAAAAGTGATGGATGAAAGAAGAAGCAGATAAAAGATTTTAACTAGACAACACAACCCTTATCCTGTAGACGATTCAAAAACTAGTGAATTCATACATTGCATAGAGGATCAAAAATTAAGAAACCAGTGTAGAATAATACCAAAAAAACCAATGGACAAAGATGCGAGAAAATCTAGTGGATACAAGAATATGATGAACCAGCAAACAAGACTTTAATCATACAATACAACCCTACAACTATTTAAGGGGCCAAAAGGCCCAAAACTAAAGTTTTTTTCAAAAATTTACAACTTTTCTAAAAGCCATTATGTTATATGTTTTTCTTCAAGCCATGATGTTATATGTTTTTCTTCGTCTACGAGCTGCTTCGAACCATCTACAATTTATTTTTGAAGTACGTGGCATCTTTTTGATGTGGCTTCTTTTTCATGTGACTGCCTATGATTCTCGACTTATATCTTTATTTATGAGACATCTTTATCTCCTTCTTTGGCGGCATAGAAACTTCTATAGTTCCCCCCTTTTTATCTTGGTCCCTCCTTTTGTCTTCAATGACTTTTTTTTTTCTTGATTTGAATTTAGATGCCAATATTCTTTTATCATTAGTAACTTTTTCTTCTCCTATACTGACTTGGTCTTTTCTTTTGGATATTCTCTCAAGTTGACTTTCAAAGTCCACGATATCCTATTGACTATGTTCAAACCTTGCAAACAAGATCAAACCTCATGCTTGGACACCACTCTGATGGTGGATAGAGATGGATACACAAACTATGAACACATGAAAGCTAGAGCATTCAGAAAACTTCTATTTCTTGATGATTAAAAATTATTAAGATTGCCTCAATATATATAGAGGAATTATCAAAATATTACTAGTACATAGCATTAAATATTTTTGCCCTTTTGGGAACATTCCTATGCTATCCAACCTTATCTAGAAACTTTTTAAGAAAGACTCCCTCTTTATATAATTTACTAATTAGAAATTTTGCCCTTTTTATTACAATAATTAATCATTATTATGGAAGAAATTACATATTCCAACAATTTCATGCAAAGACTGCTACATAGCTGATTATTAAATATTTCAAATATGTCTGCTCTACCATATAATATACCGACTGGTGCAGGAGCACCAAGGCTCAATGCAGCCTATACATAGACTTTTTGATTTGTCAATTTTGAGTTTGCAGCATGTGGTTTTGTCTTAGGAGTTTTTCTAGTTTTCTAAAAATGCATTGGCGGGAGAAGCATTTACTTTGAATCGGCCTATTAGCCCAAGTGAAATTCAAGTCAAAGAATGTATGTTTTGAAGGTGTTTGAAGGGTTGAACCTCATCGTTGAACCCCGCAGTTGAACCTCGCGCCAAGGTTCAATGGTTCATCAATATGGAATGGTGGAGTTGGAATCATTGGTCACTTTGTTGAATGGTTGAACCTCGCCGTTGAACCTCACTGTTGAACCCCGCAGTTGAACCTCACACCAAGGTTCAATGGTTCGGCATAAGAAGTATTTTGGGAGGACGATAGTAAAGTCTTGCCGTTGAGCGAAGCCAAAGCTTAGTGTTGGATGATAGTCATCGATGTGACCAAGTATATCGGAAGAAGGGAATAATGTGTGGCCGATAATACATGCTTTGCCGATGGAGGTCAAACGGAGTCAAAGGCAATATTGGCCAAACTAATACTATTGGCAAATGAAGATTTTGACTTGCCGACAGGGTAGGGTCTTGCCGATAGGAAAGCATATGTATGTTTCGGTGAGACACTTAATTTATCTTGCCGATAGCACAGAACTGAACTAGTAGTTGGAATACCAACCGGTCTGGAAACTGAACCGTCCTGTAACAGACATGGGCTAACTATAAAATGAGAATTCATTCTGTAAGGCGTTCCAGGAGGAAGCAAGATTTTGATGTGAGAAGCATTTTGAATGTAAGAACAGTTTTTGAATAAAAATCAAATACAGCAGTTCGACCAATTTGTGTATTTTTGTTCTATTTTCAATTTACTATTCTGAGGTAGATTAGTCATTTCTTTTTCTGCAATTTTGCTCTCTTTTGCAAACCATGACTCTGTATTGATGTTCCTCGAGTTCCTCTGTACAGTATGGAGATCATCAAGCAGAGCCATGCCTTTTGTTTGTTTTTCTTTTGTGGGGTGGTCAGATTGTCGACTAGAGGCAATGCATGCTTGTTCTAGGCGAGCTCAGTAAGGAGTCCAGCTAGATAGACAAGTAGGAAAATAGACTTGCAGGGGTGGAAAACAGAGAGGAAGAAAGTGAGCACCAAGCAGTCCAGACCCTTGAACAGAGAGAGAAGGGTGGACAACGGGCTCAAAAAAGTTATGTGCCATTGAGGTAGTAACTTGGAAGCAGTGAGGATAAAGTATGTGTCCCACACCAAGTAGTTTGATAGAGTTTTCTATCTCTGCAAAGAGTTTGAGGAATTTAGCTGACATTTTTGTGTAGAAAGATGTATGTTAGCACATTGAATTGGTAGAGAGGCTAGTGTTGTCAATTAGTCTTGTACACCTACAGGATGCAGAAGCAGGCAACCTAGAGTCCTCCCTATCACCGACCTTGCCTGCCTTTGAACTTTGATCACAAGTATGCATAGAAGTTGTACAAGGACATCCTATGTTTTCAGGTTGCAACCATGAATTTGTATTCCACATACCTTTTGAATTAAACACAAGCTTCAATCTCATGTGCTATTTTAATAATGGATATAAGGTTGCCAACCATGAATTCATATTCCACATACCTTTTGAATTAAACACAAGCTCCAATCTCATGTGCTATTTTAATAATGGATATAGGACTACAACCTACAATCAAAGCAAATTCTCACACACCGAAAAAGGGTAAGAAGTATTTATAATTACCACAAACTTACAACTTGTAAATGCCAATCCAAAAAGATGGATATATTTCAATAATTTCAAGTCTTGAATATTCATAAATATGACAATACATCATTGCTCATGCTTGTTATGGAGTGTGGTTGCTTAGCAATTGTGCAAGATTTTTGCAATGTGTTGATGATTTCCTATTTATTTTTTCCATAGTAAGATTGAATAAAAAGAGTGGATTTTATAGATTTTTGAATGAGAAAAGGAATGGCTAAGATTAACTTGATCAAATTTCAAAAGTTGAGACTTGATTTAGAGTTAACTTCTTTGATTGATTAGTTTACTAATTTGATTATGAATTAACTAATTTGACAAAATAATGACATGTGATGACATGGAGTAGAATATGGGTGAGGATAATTAGCATATCATCTATTTATTTTAATTAATTGCATGCACACATGGATTAACTAGGAATTAATTAACTAATTAATAATGATTAATTAATTAATTATATGGCCATGTAAAGAGGATTTAAATGAAATCAACTAAATTAAAATGATGTAATTAATTAATCGACAAAATGAATGAATGTGTAGTGTAAAAGAAAATTTGCATTTACATCTCTAAACAAATCATTAAATTATTTAATTTATTTTATTAAAATTACTTTAGAAAACAGAATTTAATTTTGTAAAATAACTTAAATTCAATTTTTTTGTGAGGATCCTCCAACTTCATCTTTCTTTTTTAATCAAATTATTGTTCCATTAAACAGAGAGATTAATGACTCCAATTCAAGCAAAATATACAATATGTATAAAATTTGCTTCAAACGTCTGCATTGCATGCAGGAAAACACAATAAAAAAAAACCCCTTATAATAGTATAACTATAACTATATAAAACTACAACCTAGGTACGAGTTTCATTTGGCATAGAGGCGCTTACAGGAGCTGGTGTGGTGCCCCACTCAAAGTTGCGGTCAGGCTCGCTCAAATCAAGAAAATAAACAGGTTCGTTTACGTCTATACACCTTATTGCCATATTCTCATTTATTTTTTTACCTACAAGTCTGAAGGAACCATTGGCAGCCAGCTATACTTTAGTCTACCAGTATACACTTCCTTGTCTTGTTATCACCTGTAGCATAAGCAATCAGTGACAGTAGATTATATCTCATATCCTATAGTATTAAAGCATATACTACTGATAATAATAATCGATGACGTTTAGTTCTTGTATTTGTCATTGTAATTAAATGAAAAAAAGGTAAAATTAGAAAAGTGTAGAAAGAACTAGTAAGTTTTTAGATGAGGATTGGAAATTTCAAGAAGGCAAAAGCATTAAATACTGTCTACTACTATGGTATTTGAAGACCTCTATAAATAGATAAATCATGTAAATTTTTTTTCCATCAAGCAATATAAATTGCTTTGATCATCAAGCAATGGATTGTTGAATGTTGTAGCATTCATATTCTAAGAAATTGTTGTGTGTTTCATATTTATTTCTATTTGGGTATCTTCATGTTTGTGTGTTTCATTCATCTCCATCCACCACCAACAACACAAGCGGTGTCATGGCCAAGTTAGATTACGGGTTCCTAAGGTTGTTTGTGTTTGTAGTAGGTTGTTTGAAGAATATCGTGGGAACATTATGATGTGCATCAAAAGGTGCCAAAAGTGAAATTGCAAGAAAGAAAAAAATGAAAGGAATCAAGGTGTGCAGAAACTACACCAATCTAATGAGGAAAATGTTGTGCAAATTTTAATCCTTATAGTTACAATGAAGAAGATTCACAACATTAAAACATAAATAACAATAATAAGCAAATAACACCAAAACACCAAATATACATGGGGAAAACCCTTTTGGGAGAAAAACCCCACTCCAAAAGCTTGCTCAATGTATTACAAATCCAACACAAGATTATATACAGTTGTGGAGGAAATTTATTACAAGAGTTTTCTAGCATACAATTTGTAGAGTAATTCCAGTAGTATAACGGTACCTGTAAAATTATCTTCTCTTATAGATGACCCCTTAAGCATTCAATTTAAAGGAGTTTGAATACAAGAAACCACCAAAATGGAAACTCAAAACTGTGAGTTGCAACATGTACTCATGAAGAATCAAATCCACCATAATATAGAAAGTTACTCAGTCTATCAAAACATAATTGACTCTAAAAAAATATGGCACTCCTTTTTTGGTTCCTAAAATCATACTTTCGTGATATCCTAAAACCATACTTTTCATAATTTCTAAAATAACTCCCTCTCACTAGCTCTTTCCACTCTAGCAACTCTTACACACATTCCAAGTTGTCATAGTTACATTTAGCAACTTCCATGACACTATGTGATAAAAAAACAAATTGGTAAAATGCAAACAAATAAACATTTCAAATATTAGAAATTGCAAGGTGTATGCTAGCTTATCCCAACATTCTCCCACTTGTTGTATCCCTTGCAAGAGCCAGGGAATCTATATCATCATGTACTCAATTGCTAGAGGCCAAGAGGCCCATAGATTTTGAACACCATCTAAACTTCTCTTCTCTCACAAAATTTGTCAAGGAATCTACAACATTCGTCAAAGTATCAACTTTCTTAAAATTCACTCTTCCATCTTATACCATGTCACAAACAAAATGGTACAGGACATCAATGTACTTTGTCCTTGTGTGGAAGGTTAGATTCTTTTCCAAACATATGACACTCTAACTATCACAAAATAGTAATCTTCCCTACATCATATCAAACATCTGAAAATAATCTCTTAATCGAAATGGCTTCCTTACAAGCATGGGTTGCCACCCTGTACTTTTCTTTTGTAGTGGACAAAGAAACTACAAGTTGCTGCTTACTCATCCAAATAACAACATCACCAAACATTATGAAAACATATCCACTAGTGGATTTTCTACTATCAATGTCACATGTGCAATCAGAATCCAGATATCCACAAATATAAACAAAACACTGAGTCCCTATAGGACAACCATGATAACATAATCTGAATACTCTAAAGTACCCCGTAGATATCTAAACACTCTATTAACTGCATCCCAATGTACTTGTCCAAGATTAGCCATAAACTGATTAAGGACTTCCACTTCTTGGGTAATGTCTGGCCTTGTACAGACCATAGCATACATTAAACTGCCAATTGTACTAACATAAGTTACTCTAGTCATGTCCTCCATCTTAGTATGAGAGTTTGGATAATCCTCAAAAAATAAATTTGTCCCCATCATAACAGGAACACTCAACAATATACAAGTTGCCATGTTGGATCTCTCCAACACTAAGTTCACATACTTTCTCTGGCCTAAACAAAGTTTTTGTTATCTCTATCTCTTTTGATTTCCATCCACAAAACATATCGAGCTGCCCCTAAATCTTTCATTTCAAATTGTACCAAAAGATAAGACTTCAAATAAGATATCATTTACTTTTACCATTCACAAATAACAACATATCATCAACATACAATGCAATAATGATAATGCAATCATTATCCATTTTGAAATAAATGCAATGATCTGATTTCAATCTAAAAAATTCCAAACTCAACACAAAGGTATCAAACTTTTGGTATCACATTCTAGGAGACTGTTTTACACCATACAAAGATTTATTCAACTTGCAAACCAAAAGGTCTCTACCTTTTTCAATGTAGTGTTTTGGATGTGACTGTTGGGATATGGTGTTGTACACCATTGTATAATTCAATATATTTTATAATGTTGTAATTGAATAATTATTTAGTTGTGATGCACCTAGGTGGTGTGGTTAATCACACTAGCTAATTATTTGGGGACCACTTTATGTTCTATTGTAACATTGGGATATTATTTCTACTATTTTATTAATTGGGAAAATTTAGTACCAATAATCAAATGTGGGGTAAGTGGTTTTATAGGTTAATGGTTTAGTGTATCCATGGTTTTGGAACACATGGTTTTATCGAATACCACAAGTTGTATTTGTGTGTGCTTGGTGTATAAAAGCAAGCACATGGTTAGTGGTTTGGGTTGGTTGGTCATTTCATTGTAAGTGGATTGGAGGTTTGTGAAAGGCTATCATTGTATTGAGTTTTCTCCTGTAAGTGCATATTGTGAAACATTGTAGGTTATGTGTGGATTCATGCTTAGACACATGGAGGATGCATTGGAGGTGCTAATGGTTCAAAGGTATTCATGGAGAATTATGGCATGTAGTGTAACATCTTTATTGCTAAAAAATACATATGAGTGTGGATGCTTTTGGAAGCCAGATTTTCCCAGGGTATATCTTGTGTTTTCTTATTGATTGTTCATTTGATCTTTGCATTATGGTTATTTCTACATCTTATTGTCCTATTGGGTTATGTGGAATTAGTTTTATTTGACCTACAAATTCTTAACATGTGGTATCAGAGCCATGTTTATGGTTGAGAGAAGTGTGAGCTCCCTGGATGTGTATAACCCTTATGTGTGTAGATTAGGTGCAAAATGGAAGCCATGGCAATGCATGCAAGGATTAAGGGCATTACAAGGTTTTGTGCATGTTGTATTGCAGATTGGGGGTTCTGTGTATTAGAAATTTGTTATGCATGTTTAATATCGAGTGACTAAAAAATCATGGCTGAAGAGAGTTTTCTTGGTTTGGCTTCATGAGGGTTTTGTAAAGGAATTTCTATAGATGACCTCTTGGGACAAAACAAACCTTGCCATTCAATCCAGGACGCCTGAGAGGTGACGAAAAACATATCATTTGCCCTATTTTGGCCATAGGGCCCGAAAGGAGAAAAAAGGCCCTCTTTCGCTCGATGGTATGACCGTATGGTTGTCGTAGGTATGCTGTAGTAGAAGAAAAAAATTTCCTACACATTGGTTAAATTTTTCTATAGTTAAAAAAATTCAATTAAAAAACTATAGAATAGAAAATCAAAATTCAAGATATATGAAATCCTTTTTTAAAAGGATTTGAATTTTTTTTGAAATGAAATTTTTAGGGGGGGCAGGTACCCCATACCCTGCTGTACCCTGCACAATAGGTGGTACTGTAGGGGTACCACCAGCTCAGAGTTGAATGGCCCCCGCTACCCTCCACTCGACCTTCATCTAGTGCTAACCGGGCCGAAAGGTCATATGACCTCCATCCTCGGCAGCCTGGCCAGGGCCGACAAGGGAGCTGCCAGTCTGGTAGCCCTTGGTCACCACCAGAGAAGGAGGCCCTCACCCCCTATGGGGTGTATATTTTTTGGTCTGTGGGAGAAATGAAACAAATTGAAAACATGTTTGAAATCTACCTATCAAAGACATGTGATGCTAGCTAGACACATCAGTGCCACCTTGTGCATAGTCAGATCACCCAGTCAGCAGTGATGATGTCAGCGTTGTACAGACATTGTCCCACTAGGGGTCCCCTTTTAGCCCTAGGAGTGCATTTTCTTTTGGGGGCATAACTTTCACATACGGTATCAGTTTTTCAACTTCTTATAGGCTTCAGAAAGCTCTCTTCAAGAAATACATAGTGGTATAGGTCCCATGATTACATTTTTTTGTTTGTGTCAGAATTTGGTGCCTAAAGCGAGGCATTGCTCTGATACAATTTTATGCTCATGACTTTTGCATACAGAATTAGATTTTCAATTTTGGATAGGCGTTGGAGAGATATTGCATTGGAATACAATTTGGATCATGTAGATTTCCATTTTGTTGTGTAGAGAGAGATTGGTACTTGTAGGAGCCTAAGAGTCAGAATGTGTTTATGGGTGCATTCATATAGGTACATAGATTGTCTTCTCATTTGAGGACATAGTAGATACACGTGTGAGATTTAGAGTCTCATTTCAGTGGGAGTTGAATAAAGGTACAATGATGATGATGATTATGGTGTCATGTATATGTAGGTACACTTTTGCATAGGCATGACATGATCATATATGCGATTGACAGGTATGGGCTATGATGTTTGATTTATGATTACATGTGTTGTTGTAGTGTTATTTTATGGGATTGTTCTTATCTTCTAGATGATTGATTAGTTCCTTGACTATGGTTACTTGTGTTGTGGACTTGTTGGCAAATCAAATCTAGCATTGATTTGGTGTTTAAGTCGTGGAGTCTATAGGTTCTCTTCTTTGATATATCAGTTTACATGTTACTAGTGTAATGATGAGTTTACATGTTACATTTATTTTGGATCTACGAGTTATGTAGTTTTGTGGATTAGCTACCCCTTGGCTACAGTGGTATGACTCGGATGTGG
Organism: Cunninghamia lanceolata; assembly: GCA_027924645.1. Lineage (NCBI taxonomy): Eukaryota > Viridiplantae > Streptophyta > Pinopsida > Cupressales > Cupressaceae > Cunninghamia > Cunninghamia lanceolata. The sequence continues at coordinate 245,156 of BSBN01000165.1, read as the reverse complement.
ACTATCTTTATCCATGAGATTGATTCAGTGTTTATACAGACTTTATTAGTTAGCCTTGTCTGTGGTCATTTGTACATTGGTATGTTGCATTGGGATGAGAAGATGGATGATTAGAGTACTTGGATAGTCAGTTTTTGGGACTTGTAGCATTTTTATCATGATGTCATGGAGAGATTGGATACATGTTCTTGTTGCAAGGTGTGTGCCCTTGGTCTCCTTGTGCTATGCATGCACAACGCTTAGGTTCGTGATAAGGATTAACCACCTCCTATGGATTCATTAACTCTGGCGGTTGTATTAGGCATTAATAGTTTGATCTTTTGGTGTAATGACAACCGTATTTCCAACAATTGGTATCAAAGCCTAGGTCACAGGTTCGACCCCTTGCTTGCGCTAGGGGGATTGTTGCAAGGTGTGCACCCTTGGTCTCAGGTTGTGTTGTGCATGCGTAGTGCTTGGGTTCGTGACAAGGCTTTACCACCTCCTGTGGATTCATTAACTCTGGCTATTGTCTCAAGCATTAACAGGTTGATCTTTTGGTGTGATGCCAACCATATTTCCAATAGTTCTTATGTGATCTTTTGAAAGTGATGGTTTTATCTTCTTGGTTTGGAGATTATCATTCTACTCAATGTTTTGGGAGCTGTTGATGTTGGAACAAGATTCCTTGATTAGTTTGGGGCCATGGATAATCTTCATTTAGGAGATGGTTACTTTGTTGTCATGGATAGCTTAGTATGATGATTCAGTGAGAGCTTTGGTAGTAATGTGGATTCATCTATTGTAATGGATGATCTTCTATAGTGGATGTTGGTGTCATGGAGGAGCTCTTGGTAGTGAGAGTTCTTTGACATTTTGAGTTTTGTTGACAGGAGATAGTTATCTTCATATCAGTGGAGATGTTGACATCTTGGCTTACCATGGAGGATGTTTTTGAGTCTTTGGTTGAGGTGTCATTTTATGATTTGTCAATTTGACATGTTTATCCTTGATTTAGAGATGATGATATTGTTTCTTGATGGACTCTTGATACCAGTTTAGAATTTTGGCATGATATAGGTTCTCTTGAGACAGGATGTGTGCATTAGTGCATGTGATCTCCTTGGAGGAGATGGTTAGATCATGATGTCATTGTGGGTTCCTTGATTATGTAGATGTATAGTAGGAGCATTGACAATAATCTTGTTGGTTCTCTTGGTATTGAGTACTTTGGTCATTTTCTTGAGATCTTCATGATAGTGCGATGTTGCATTTAGAGTTTGGCATGGATTGATCATGGAGGTGCTCATGGATACTTGGAGACTTAGGTGAGGCTAGAGTTCTCTTATGATTAGAGACAATTGTTGAGACAGTTACTCTTTAGAGGTTTCAAAAGATAGATTGAGGAGCCTTACCTCTAGATATGGACGTGAGTTCATTATGGACCTTGAGGAGATTCTTCTTGGAGAGAGTCATTGTGGCTTGGTATATCTGGAGGAACATTCTCATTCCCCACTCTTGGTCTACTCAACAGTTTTATCATCTATGAGCTATTTCCCATCCTTTTAGATTCATTTTACTTTATGTTTCATCTTCTCATAGATATGGATCTTGAGCTACAATTATTGGTTCTGGAGGGTTCCTTTTGAGGGATATTAGCATGGTTATCTCCTTGTTCATATGGTTTGATTTATGATGTTCATTACGAGGATTTTAGAAGATGTGATTGGGATTATTCTTAGTTACTTAATGGTTATGAATTTAATCTACCTTGATTAGAGACGCTTACATCCATGTTGGTTACATGTTACATATATTCATTTGATCTTATGATATTGAATGGTTGGGTGTTGTTGAGGCTTTTCATTTGAGGTCGCAGAGGAGATCATACTTGACACATCTTAGCACTTTGAGGTATTTGTAGAAGGACATTATGATATATAGGTTTTCTTAGTTTGTCTTATGGCTACTTCCTAGAGGATCATGTTGATATGGTTGGACTTGGGAGAGTTATGGTGACATGTTGTTAGAGAGTATGCAACTATTTATCATGCATGTGTGGATGATTGTGATTGTTCTTGATACTACATTGGCTTGTTGATTAGCCACATCTTAGTTTGAGTCTTGATTGATAGACTTGATATGCCTCAGATCTATTTTTAGATTTGACATTACTCATGCAGTGGGAGTTTCTGGATGTATGTGTTCTTTATTGACAAGTTTTATACATGGAGCGTGTGATTGTAGTATATGGGTTGGATATGTTGTGGACATGAGTTTATTGATGTTCTTGATACCAATGAGGTATGTATGGTTGGATGTATTAGCATATGATGTGGATGCTATTTCCAATCATATGGGTTTTTAGCTTTGACAACAGCTTGGAACCTTATGTTATCACTTGGATTTGATGCTTGTGTTCTTTGGATTGGTGCATCTTCACCTTGGCATGTTCCTTTTCTTCCATAGGTGGCATGTTGGAGGAGGAGAGGATTTATTTCTTGAGATGGTGGTCACTTTGATTTTATTTCTAGTAATTTGATGGAGCACGAGAGCATGTTGGAGATTCATGTGATTTCATGTTTGCCTATGATGATGTATTTCATTGATTGACCCTTATGCAATGTGTACAAGTGGGAAAATGTTGGGATATGGTGTTGTACACCATTGCATAATTTAATACATTTTATAATGTTGTAATTAAATAATTATTTAGTTGTGATACACCTATGTGGTGTGGTTAATTACACTAGGTAATTATTTGGGGACCACTTTATGTTGTATTGTAATGTTGGGATACTATTTGTATTATTTGATTAATTGGGAAAATTTAGTACCAATAATCAAATGTGGGGTCAATAGTTTTATAGGCTAATGGTTTTGTGTATCCATGGTTTTGGAACACATGGTTTTATCTAATACCACAAGTTGTATTTGTGTGTTCTTAGCCTATAAAAGCAACCACATGGTTAGTGGTTCGGGTTGTTTAACCATTTCATTGTAGGTGGATTGGAGCTTTGTGAGGTAGGTGATGTGTGGATTCATGCTTGGACACATGGAGGATGCATTGGAGGTGCTTGATGGTTTAGAGGTATTCATGGAGACTCATGTCATGTATTGTAATATCTATATTTATGAAAAATACATATGAGTGTGGATGCTTTTGGAGGCTAAGTTTTTCCCTCTTGGGGTTTTCCTAGAGTATATCTTGTTTTATCTTGTTGATTGTTCATTTGATCTTTGCATTATGGTTATTTATGCATCTTATTCTCCTATTGGGTTATGTGGAATTGGTTTTATTTGACCTACAAATTTCTAATAGTGACATATACTCCAACTTACCATGAAGGAAAGCTATCCTCACATCCATCTACTCAACTTCAAGATCATACACTATAGTAAGTGATAATAAAAATCTAATGGATGCTAGCTAAGAAATAGGAAAAAAATCCTCACCATAATCAATTCCCTCAACTTGGGAATAACCTCTTTCCACCAATCTAACCTTGTACTTCTCAACACTACCATAGGATCCCTGTTAGAAATCAAAGCAACACTACTTCAATGGAAATCTGATTCAAGATAAATTTCAGCAATCTTAAGTGTGCATTAACAATGGAGATTATAAAAAAACATAAAACCCACTACAAAAAAGATGTCAAACATGAAGAACTCAGCACAATGACACAATGTTTACATGGAGAAAACACTTGCAGGTAAAAAACTCCACCAGGAAAGAGGCACAAGTTTGTATTAATCTCAACAAGATTGTACAATCCATCAAGTACACAACTCTCACCATAAGTCTTCAATCCGACAGCATTCTAAAAGCACCTGAGTACCTAAAATCTATATTTTAGCAATAAATACATGGAAAATACTTATAGAAATATTTTCCACTCCATTCTAGGTATTCACCTTCTCTCTCCTAAGATTCTCCAACCTGTAAACATTAATTATCATCACACAAGCATCTTACACTTGTCCAAAAACAACCATGCAAAGGTTGGGGGCCCAAGACTAAATCTGGCCTCTTATAGAATCTTATGATGTGTCATAACCGTCATAGATACCACAAAAAGAGTATCTTTTCAAGATAGGAACCTTGGGCTAAATATAGCAAATATACAACTAACATATGCATCATAGAATCGTATAATCTTATGACAACTTCCAACTATCATAGATTCACTTACCAAACATTATGATAGTTGTCATACATGCCAAATATAGTATATTCCTCAAGGGGGCATGCCTACCCTCATTTAATTTGAGTTTTTACATTTTTAAATAGTAAAAGTCACTCTGTAATTACCTCTGGTTGCTCTGAAATTACCCTTGCTAGTAAAACTAGTACATCTCCTCATGGATAATTACAAAATACATATAATAAATGGAATAAATACAATATTGGGATGTACAAGGTTAATGGAACCTTATCCCAACATTATCCCACTTGACATTATACATTGTAAATCAACCCATAGGAAATCAAATGAAAAATAATCAGGCACTAGAAACAAGGCCCATGACCTCTCTGCACCACATGAACTTGTCTATGCTCATAGGCTTGGTCAAAGAATCAACAAAATTCTCTTGAATGTCTATCTTCTTTAGATCAATCTCTGCATTTGCAACCAACTCTCGAACAAAGTAATATTGAACATCAACATGCTTAGTCTAAGCATGATACATCAGATTCTTAGCCAAACAGATAGCACTCTAGCTATCACAACCAATCTGAATGATCCTGCAATCAAAACCAATACTTGTACACAGTCTCCTCAACCAAAATACCTCCTTAGAGACATGGGTAGCAGCCATATAGTCTGCTTTTGTGGTATACAAAGAAACTATGGTTTGCCTCTTACTCATCCAAGTCACTGCACCTATAGCCAGAGTAAACACATAGTCACTAGTGGACCTTTGACTATCCAAGTCACCTACCCAATCTACATCAACAAAACCCTGTATATCCAAATATTTATTAGCACTATCAGTACCAGAATAAATGAAATAATGATCAGGAGTACCTGCAAGATATTTAAACAGCTTCTTCACATAGTTCCAATGTTGTCTGATAGGGTTAGACAAAAATCTGCTCAAAACTCCTACTGCTTGGGCAATATATGGTCTAGTTCAAACCATTGCATACATCAAAGTCCCTATAACACTAGCATATGGCACATTAGACATATCCTCAAGATCATCCTCAGTCTTTGGACACATATCTAATGAAAGCTTGGTACAAATGGGTAAAGGAACTCTAACAGAGTTACAGTCTTGCAAACTAAACCTCTACAAAATAGTATTCACATACTTACTTTGTGACAACCAAAGCTTTCTGTTAACTCTATCCCTCCTAATCTCCATTCCTAAAATATACCTTGCAGCACCAAGATCCTTCATCTCAAATGCACCTGAAAGTTGGGCTTTAAGCTCACTGATCATACCCTTAGTATTATTAAAAAACATTTCATCAACATACAAAGCAATAACCGGTATAGAATCATCAACACAATAAATGTACACAAAGTGATCCTCCTCACTTCTAACAAAAACCAATTTCAAAACAAATCAGTCAAACTTTTGATAACACATTCTGGGGGACAGTTTCAGACCACAAAGAGACCTCTTTAACCTGTAAACCCAATGTTCTTTTCCTTTTACCTCAAAACCTGTACGTTGTTGCATATAAATTTCTTCTTCAAGATCTCCATGCAAGAATGCAGTCTTAACATCCATTTACTCAATCTCCCAATCATAAGCTATAGCAATGGATTAGAGAAATCTAATAGAAGTCAATTTAGCAACAAAAGAGAATATTTCACCAAAATTAACTCCCTCTCTCTGGGAGTAGCCCTTGGCTACCAGTCTAGTCTTGTACTTCTCCAATGACCTGTCTGCTCCAAACTTCTTCTTGAAGGCCCACTTACATCCTATGGCCTTTCTTCCTTTGGGAAAATGAACAAGATCCTAGGTGTTACAAGAGTCTAAAGCCATCATCTCCTCCTGCATGGCTAATTACCAAGACTCACTATCATTTGCAGAAATAGTTTCCCTGTAGGATCTAGGTTTATCGTTAGTACTCAATAAAGTATATACACAACGAAAATCTAGTGGGCTATACCTATCAACTAGATTCTATTGTCTTGTGGATCTCCTCAAGGGTGGAGTAAGAGACTCTTCTTGTTCTTCTACATGATCATCTGCAACAACTTCTATAACAATAGACTTGTCTTCATTAGAACTACTTGAATATTCTTCTTCTTCTTCACCCCCCAATCCATCATTCTGTTCTTCTTGAGGTGCATCTTGCTACTCTAAATCAAAGTGCACCTTCTTTACCTTTTCTTCTTTTTCTTTTGGTTTCTCAGGTTCAAAAATAGCTCTAAGTTCCTTGAAAATAGCATCTCTAGAAAAGATAATCTTGTGGGTTAGTGGATTCTAAAGCTTATAACCTTTCACATTATCACCATATCCAATGAATGTACACTTTTCAGCCTTTGGATCGAACTTAGGTCACTTTTCCTTAGGCACATGAACAAAAGCCTCATAGCCAAAAACCCTTAAATGTGAAACAAAAGGTTTCTTACCTATCCACACTTCATAAGGTGTTGAATCAAGAGCCTTATAAGGTGATCTATTTATCAAGTAGCAAGCAGTACACACAACCTCTACCCAAAAATATTTATCCAACTATGTATCACTAAGCATACTTCTGGCCCTTTCCATAATTGTTCAATTCATCCTTTCTGCAACACCATTTTGTTGTGGTGTATACGGAGTTGTCTTTTGTTTGATTATACCTACATTCTTGCAAAACTCATCAAATTCCTTAGAACAATATTTGCCTCCATTGTTAGATCTTAATATTTTTATCTTTAAACCTAATTGGTTCTCTACTAAGACTTTGAATTCCTTAAACTTAGTGAAATCTTGAGATTTATGTTTCATAAAATAAATCTATGTATATCTAGATACATCATCAATGAAGGTGACAAAATAACAAGATTTTCCAATCGATTCATTATCCACAGGTCCAAACACATCCGTATGAATAATTTCTAATTTATCTTTTATTCTATTACTTCCTAAAGGAAATGATTTTCTGTTCTGTTTACCAAACACACAATACTCATAGAAATCAAAGTGCTCATTAGAATAAGAGAAATCGTCTAACAATTCTTTATTCTTAATAGTTTTAATACATTATAGCTTATGTGGCCCAATCTACAGTGCCACAACATACATGTATTTTCAGTAGTGGCCTCAGATGCATAGGAGACATTACAAACTATAGTGGCTTCAAGCTTAAACAAATTCCTGAATCTCTTCCCTTTCGCTACCACCAAGTTCCCTCTCACCAATTTGCAGCCATGCTTCTCAAATGTCACATGTATTCCCAAATCATTCAATTTAAAAATTGAATTAAAATTTATAGATAATCCAGGAACATGCAAAACACTAGGGAGGGTTTCAATCCTCACATCACTGAAACACAACAATACCTTTCCTTTTTGGACAATTGGATATGAAGAGTTGTCACCAAGGTAGATATTACCTCCATCATATTCTTCATATGTGGAGAACCATTCCTTATGTGGGATCATATGAAACAAGCATCTTGAGTCAACCAACCAATGATCATTAGAAATAAGATTACATGTAGAAAGTAAAACTTCTCCACCTACAATCAAGGACTTATCTAAAGCACTCTCCCACTATTTCTTGGGGTTTCTACACTCCTTCACATGTCCCCTTTTACTGTAGTTCCAACACTTAACTCTGTTCTTTTTACTAGGAGTCTTAGACTGGCCCTTGGACTTGTCCTTAGCCCCTTTCTGATCTCTCTTTGGTCCCCTTTTCTTAGACCTTGCCCTGACACTAAGAGCATCCCTTGAACTATCCAAACTCTTCTTCCTCAATTCTTGTGATAGTAGCACTGAAATAAAAGCATCCAACTTCAGATTTACAAGGTTAGGAGTGATAACAAGGATAACATTCTCCCACGACTCAAGTAAAGAACAAAGAAGTAAGATACATTTAGCTTCCTCACTAACCTCAACATCTACTGAATCAAGCTAACTCAGTAACAAATTAAAAGAATTTAAATGCTCTGCAACTGATTCACTTTCTCGCATTTTCATAGAAAATAATTTTTTTTTTAAATAAAGTTTATTTACCATTCTCTTGGCTTGATAGATCTCACCCAACCAATTCCACAACTTGTGTGTGATCTTGTCCTTTGCGACATTCAACAAGACAGAGTCTGAAAGACACAATTAGATGGTCCCCCATTCCATCTTATCTAGTCTATCCCAAGCATCTTGAGAGACATTGTCAGATTTCTTCTCTTTTTGAATAGCCAACCATTGGTTTATTTCTTCCAACAAATCTTCCATTTTTAGCTTCCACAACTCACACCCCATTGCATTGAACTTCTTAATGCCCAAATGAAAGGTTGATGCAACGGTGGATCTAGCCATAATAACAACACAAGATCTGCAAAACAAACACAACCAAATCTCCCACTCCAACTACAGCTTCCACACTACCACCTAAGAGTCAAAGCTAGCCATGGTCTGATACCAAATGTTATAAATGAAAGAAAAACTAATTCAATGGAAATCTAATTCAAGATAAATTTTAGCAATCTTAAGTGTGCATTAACAATGGAGATTTTAACAAAACATAAAACCTACTACATAAAAGATGTCAAACATGAAGAACTCAACACAATGACATAGTGTTTATGTCAATAAAATCCTTGCAGGTAAAAAACTCCACCAGGAAAGAGACACAAGTTTGAATTACTCTCAACAAGATTGTACAATACATCAACTACACAACTCTCTCCACAACTCTTCAATCCGACAACATTCTGGAAGCACCTGAGTACCTAAATCTATATTGCATCAACATTTATACATGGAAAATACTTATAGAAATGTTTTCCAATCAATGCTAGGTTTTCACCTTCTCTCTCCTAAGATTCTCTAACCTGTAAACATTAATTGCCATCTTATAAGCATCTTACACTTGTCCAAAAATAGCCATGCAAAGGTTGGGGCCCAAAACTAAATCTAGCCTCTTAAAGCATCTTATGGTGTGTAATAATCATCATAGATACCATAAAAGAGTATCTTTCCAAGATAGGAACCTTGGGCTAAATATAGCAAATATATAACTAACATATCCATCATATGTGTCACAGAATCACATAATCTTATGACAACTTGCAGCTAGCATAGGTTCACTTACCAAACATTATGATAGTTGTCACACATGCCAAATATAGTATATTTCTCAAGGGAGCATGCCTACCCTCATTTACTTTGAGTTTTTACATTTGTCAATAGTATAAGTCACTCCGTAATTACCTCAGGTTACGTCAAAATTACCCCTGCCATTGAAACTAGTACATCTCCTCATGGATAATTACAAAATACATATAATAAATAGAATAAATACAATATTGAGATTTACAAGGTTAATGGCACCTTATCCCAACATTCTCCCACTTGACATTATACATTGTAAATAAACCCATAGGAAATCAAATGAAAAATAATCAGGGACTAGAAACAAGGCCCATGGCCTCTCTGCACCACACAAACTTCTCTATGCTGACATGCTTACTCAAAGAATCTATAACATTCTGTTGATTGTCTATCTTCTTCAACTCAATCTCTCCATTTGCAACCAACTCTCAAACAAAGTGATATTGAACATCAACATGCTTAGTCCAAGCATGATACATGGGATTCTTAAACATCAATTTGGGAATAACCCTTTGCCACCAATCTAACCTTGTACTTCTCAACACTACCATAGGATCCCAAAGCTTGTACCCTTTCACATTGATACCATAACCGATGAAGATACACTTAACTACCTTGTTTTCTTATTTGGACCTCTTCTCCCTAGGCACATATGCATATACCTTGCAACCAAATATCAAAGATGTTTCAATGAGGGATTTTTTTTACCACACTTCCATAGGTGTCTTCTAAACAAGTGTTGATTTAGGAGACCTATTAATCAAGTAGTAATCCATGGCTATAGCTTTGACCCAATTTTCTTGTTCTAGGTTAGCTCCACAAAGTATACTACTAGCACTCTCCACAACATCATGTTAATCATATCTAGAACTTCATTCTACTGAGGGGTATATGGAGTTGTCTTGCACCTCTCAATCCCATGTTCTTTACAAAACTTATTAAAATTTTCTAAATAGAACTTGCTACCATTATCAGTCCTCAAACAGTTAAATCAATTTATCAATTTGATTCTCAACAAAAGCATTAAACTATTTGAATCAACTAGAGACTTTAGATTTACCTCTAAGGAAATACAACCATGTCCTACTACAATCATTGATGAATGATACAAAGTAAATAGATTAGAAATCAAAGGAACATTATCAAAACCAAAAACATCAAAATATATCAAGTCCAACACCCTAGAAGATTTATGAGAACTAGAACAAAATTGAACACGATTATGTTTTCCATATACACAAAGTTCACAAAAATCAAACTCAAGATTACAATCATTTATCCAATCAACAATGTTTTTGTTTTTCAAGGCTCTAAGACCCTTCTCACCAATATGACCAAGTATTTTGTGCCATAACATTGTTTTCTTAGCAGGAAGTTTCATTTCTAAATAACTTGCATAATTGAGGAATAAAGTAGGAAATATACTGCAAATAGTTGATAATAATATGCCACTTTAAGGGACCAACCTCCAAAAGTCTCCAATGAAGAACATAATTTGTAGTGATCATAATCAGTAGCCTCTAACTCCTATATATATTTTACTCAATCCTTGGATATCACCTAGGTTAACTTATATACCACAATATATCATCTAAACTGACCTAAATACATATATAAGTCTATATTAATGATTATATAAATTAATTAAGAGTTAAGGTATCCACAATCCAACTACTCATAACCCTATACAATGTAAGATTAAGGGCATAGCAGCATTGGACCACATAAATCAATGTGCACATGATCTAATGGTGCCGTTTCTCTATAAGATACTCATATTAGAAAACATTCCCTATGTTGATTTGGTAAGATACAACACTCACATGGACTAGTTGTCTCATCAATTGGTGGTAATCCTCTTACTATCTCATTCTTTTGCAATAAGATAAATCCTCTAAAATGAAGGTGTCCATACCTTAAATTTCATAACCATGTCTAATCTAAACAAGTTAATTTGAAATTTTCTTTGAACTCTCCCTAAACTATCTAACTCTTGATTTGAAGTGGGAACATGTGGTTCCTTTTCATCTCAACCTTTGCAATCAACCTATCATTAGGAGCTCTATCCAATATGATACAAACATTATCTTCAAAAATTAATGTATAATCCCTTTTGTATAAGTTATCCAATAATTATGAGATTATGCTTTAATCCAGGAATGAAATATATATTTGGAATATGCCTTCTTTCACCATGTTTTGTGACAACATTGATTACACCTTTACCCATAACTGACACATTATTATCATTATCCAACTTGACTTTTGACTTCATAAAACTATCTAAACTTGCAAACAAATATCCATTTCATATCATATGATTACTACAAACACTCTCTAAAAACTAAATATCAATATAACTATCTTGAGAAACATGACATGCAATGAATAATGTCCTAGAATTGCTTCTAGATACATCTAAAAATTTAGATTTTGTTTACACACATTTTCTTCCTTTATTGACATTCATATGCATAATAACCAAATTTTTTTCACTATTAAAACTGAATATTAAACTTATCATACCTCTAAGATTGTTGATTGTTGTTATCTATGGAGCTATAAGAACTAAAATTCTAATATGTCCTTCCAACTTGATTTTGACTATTCCTTCCACCTCTTTGATTATTATTTTTACCTCTACCTCTAGATCATAACCATCCTCTTCCTCCACAAAATGAAACTTGTAATTTAAAAGTATTCTCTATAGAAAAAATATTATTCCTATTCAATCAAGAATAGAGATCCCATAGAATCATCTACAAATAGTTGTGTTAGATCTTTAACTTTCAATTACAAGTAATAACATCAAATTTGCTATGTAGATTTTGAGTAATATTTTCTACAATCTTTTGATAAGTAATCTCCTCTCCATGTGATTTAATTTGATTAAAAATATTCATGAATTCACTCAAAAATTAGTCTACAGACATTGAATCCTTCATTAGTAAAATTTGAAAACTTCTCCTAAGAGACTATAATTTAGCCACTTTTACTATAGTTGTTCTTTGATGTGTAGTTTCTAAAATCCCTTATGTCATCTTATCTATGAATTTTTTATTGAAACCCTTAGAAATATAGAGTCATCCATTACTATTTGCATTAAAAATAAGACTTTTGCATTATTTTTTCTATTTTTTGTAAGTTCACCTTTTTGTGCTCTAGTCAATGCCTAATAGGCTTCCTAATCCGAAGGTTCTAAAAACCATTTTTGACTTTATCCAAAACTTCATGTGAAGAGATTAAATTATTCATTTTATTAACCTAGAAATCATAGTCCTTCCCCATCAAATAGGAATTTGGGGCTACATGAAATTGTTTCTCAATGCCATGCTTGTGATCTAATATATACTACAATGAATCAACTCTAAAAATAGATTATAGTGATTGATTTAAGTGGCAACATGTGCCTTCACTCACTTTGGCTATGATCTCCTCGTTCTACCATCAATAATTATTTCAAAAATATTAGATTGAGGACATAAGATTCTTTAGATCTATAATTATCTCATTATTGGTAGCTTAAAACTCCCTTGGAAGAGACTAAACTCTTTTACATTTGATTTTATTTTTGTAGTGACTTTACCTTTAAACTTGGTGATTAATTTCTATGAATTGTTTATTTGGTGTGAACTAGCTCAATCTAGCCTTCATAGCTTCTACTACTTGGTATCTATAATCTTCCCTTGGTTGCGATTAATCAAACCTTGCAATCTAGGTTCAAACTAGGTGATTTATTTCTAAGACCACATTTAGCTATCTATAAACTATTTTTGAAGTATGTGGCTTCTTTTTCATCTGGCTCCCTATGATTCTCTATTTTATGAGACAACTTTATCTCCTTTTTTGGTAGCTTAAAAACATCTTCTATTCACTCTTTTTATCTTGGTGCCTCCTTTTGTCTTCAATGACCTTTATTTTTTATTGATTTGAATTACTTTTTCAAAATTCTTTTAGCAACAATAATTTTTTATTCTCCTATAGTGACTTGGTCTTTTCTTTTGGATATTCTCTCCAAGTTGCTTGTCAAAGTCAACAATCTCCTTTTGACTATGTCTAGTCCTTGCAAACAACATCAAACCTCATGCTCGAATACCACTATGATGGTCGATAGAGATGGATACACAAACTCAGAGCCCATGAATGCTAGAGCATTCATAAAACTTCTATTTTTTATAATAAAAAATATTACAGATTGCCTCAATATATATAGGACTTATCAAAACTTTACTATTACATAGCATTAAACATGTTTTCCCTTATGGGAACTTCCTATCCTATCCAACCTAGAAAACATCACCTAATTTATCCTTCCTAGGATGTTTACTTGATGATTCAATTTGTTAGAAATGAAGGTAAACAACTATGAAAAGAAATTTGATTACAACTGTAAAATAGATATTTAACTGTATAGAACCAAAATGGAGATAGTATAAAATCAACACAAAGAAATAATGAAACAAAAGATCAGAAACATAACATGGTGTTTACATGGAGAAACCCTTTTGGGAAAAAACTCCACACAATCTAAGAGATGTAGCAGTCTCTATTAACTTCAATAGAGTTTACAATACAAAACTATCAATCTCTTCTTTAGTCTTCAATCTAGTAGCTCGCCTATTTTTCCAATCTCAACCCTTCTCATACACAACTGTAATTGAATATCCTCATAAAGAGGTTTCCTTCTAGGAAAAAATAAGCCAACATAACCACTACCGTCAAATCTATCAGGTACTAGGATCAAGCATGCAACTAAAACAAGATCGCTACTTGGTGAATACTTCATCACTTATGAATGATTTACAAATGATATTAGGAATAATTAAATACATATGATTTACAAGCTTGATGGAACCTTAATCCTATCCCAATAAATCCAATTTTAGTTTAATTTTTTATTTGCATGTTTCCACTAAGTTGCAACATGCTTCCAAAGTGTTTCCAACATGTTTCCAATCTATCTTCAATGATTTTTTTTATGGTTTCAAGTTTGATAAGGTTGAATGAATTTTATAACTTGTTTCTCATGATATTTCAAGTCTCTAATACCTATGTCTGAATTCCATCTTCATGGAAACGAGTTGGACAATTTTAGGACTATTTCAGACAAGTTTAGTGAACATCAACTTGTGACAGTACTATTCATGATCAATGGAGACAAAATTAGTTCTCATGCTCATAACATTTTTTCTAGGATGATATAGAGGGATCTATCACATAATAGGCATGATGATTCATTCAAGATAACCATGTAATGGATTGAATCTTGGATTCTCCAATGCAACCTATTATGACAATTATACTTGTCTCTACTAGCCATTTATACATAATTGTTACGTGTCCTTGTGATAACTTCTCCATGCATGCTTTATAGTATGACTTCTCTTGGAGAAGGTTGGAGGATGTGGAGAACTAAGATTGACACCTATTCATACTAATTCATTTACATGACACAATGAGATTTTATATTTTCTTGATTATTCTTTGTTACTAGATGATGGTGGTTACCTTGATGGATTGTATACCTTTCAATACCCTAGATGACTAAGATTAGTTTAATGACTATTATGATAGTTTGAGGTATGGCTATCCTAATGAAGTCAAGGGAACTCTTTGACCATCTTAGACTATAATAAAAACTCCAACTATGTATGTACTTTCCTTAAGTGTTTTAGGACTGTTATGTTAGAAAATGTCCCCTTGGGGGCTTTTCCCTCTTAAGATTTAGCTCTTGGGTCCTTTAGAATGTATTTAGATCATCTTGCATGTTAGTGATGAATTTCAATGAAGAAACCCCTAAGTTTTATTGCAAATGGGACCTAGGGGATGCACTTGTGATAAATCCTTCCTGAAATAGGGTGGAGGACTTAGGCACCCGTGCCCTAGTCCTACCCTATTTTCATGTGTCAGTTGTATGACTGTTATTAGGTTCTATGCCAACACCTAAAGTTTGAATTACAAATTTCTTGGTGGGAAGTTAATTAGTTGCATATATAAGCATGTTTAGTGATTCATTTGTAAACTAGAGAAGATGATTGCTAAATTTAGGCATATTTGTGATTTCAAGATATTCATTGTTGTGAGAGCAGAGCATTGTTATTGTGTTTGTGATTACAGATTTGACTTCATCTTCTCATGTGATTGAAGAGCCTTCATTTATGTGAGATCTACACGACAAGGTGACATCTATTGTGTTTTCAATCATTTTATCTTTTCAATTTTGCCTCTATCCCCTAGGGATACATACTCTTTATCTGACAACAGTGTTTGGAAGACTTCAATGTCTCTCTAGGGATTTACCAAGGCAAGCCTCTAAAAACCACAACCCCCAACCCACTTTTCTATGATTGTAGGTTACAGGTTTCAAAAGCGAAAGAAGTGGAGTTGCAGCAAACCAGTACAAACTATCAGAATTACAGATCTAAGAAGAAAACTAGGTCTTGGACTTGGGTGTCCGATCATTAGTCCTCCAGATTTTGAAGCAATGAAATCTTTGAGATAGTGAGAATAGGTTACAACTTCATTCTTCAGAGATCTCAACAAAAGTAGGTACCCTAGGCTAGCGTGCCCACTCATTAGTTCCTGACTTTTCCACACATCGAACTTCAAAATCTAGTATGTATTTGATTGTAATTTGATATCTTTGTGTGCGATCATTTTCTGTGATTTGTCCATTTGTTTACAATTTTATGAAATTAGGGTTTTGACCATAATTGGACTGAATTGAACAACAAATTTAGACAATTCCAATCTTCCCCTATGTTCAAGTGATAGGAGATCTATAGTAGAGTTCTCTACTTAGTTGAATGTCCTTGAATTTTGTGCTGAAAGGAGGATTTAACATAAACCCTTCAAATTGAACCAAAAACCAAACCCCTCTTTTTACCCCTAAACATTTTTGTGAACCCACATTTTTAATGAATTTTGCACCTTTCTGAGTTTTGTACTTCATACTTTCATTCATTCATTTCATTTTCATCTCATTGCATTTGAAAAATTACAAAAAAATTGAAAAATTTGAAAAAAATGGCATTTTTAGCTTGTATTTTAAAATAATTTGAATTAGTTGCATTTAATTTCATAAATTTTTTGTTATTATCATCAGATCTTATTTAATTTACAAAAAATCACCATTCATCATTCACTTGCATTACATTTTCATGATTAAATTGTTATAAAATCTTGAAATTGTGCATTTTTTCATATAACTTAGTTTTGCATTAGCTAGGGTTTGTAGTCAAAATCTTGTTTCAAATTCAACTACCCTTTTAATACACTCATTAGGACTTATTTATAATTTTAGTGTTGCATCACAGTGGCTTTCTTGCAAAATTTCATGTTAGGGTTTCAAAACCTTGCATTTTCACTAGATTTGGCCTTATCGTCTCTCTAGACTTGGATCATAGTTGTGTTGTAAAAAATTTTATGCACTAATTAGATGTTATTAGGGTTATAATCTATTTTTTCTCCTCAAATTCCTCATAACACCCTTTTTTTGGGCCTTTAAATTGAAAATTAGTGAAAAATTACATATTTTAGGTATATTTTCACTAGGTTTTAACTTGTCCTCATTATAGGATTTCATCAAAGGCATTTTGTGAAGAATACTGTTGGTTTATTGGAATGATATTAGATATATTATTCACTTATCCTCATCAATTTCCTTACAACACATTTTCTTTGACTTATTTGCATTGAAAAATGTTGAAAAAATCAAGCATTTTAGGTCATTTTCACATATAGCTTTGCACTTGTTTCTTGCATAACTTTTGAAAATCTGATTTCACATTTATTTGAAAAAATATACATATGGATTCTAATTTTAACAATAACACTAGGTTCCCTCCTAGGCCTTATATGAAAAGAAAGGTCTCTGAACCCGAAATTGTGTTTACACCTCATGATAGAATAATTGGAGACATTGAAGGACCTCTTTATATCACTGTGAAGATAATGAAAAATATTGTGGATGGAACACTTATTGATCCTAATTGCATGAATAATGTGGCAATAGAAGAATTCCTTTATTCACATGGTTTGATACAAGGCTTTTATGACCCTTCAGACATGATGATTAAGACACATAAGGAACCTTTATAAACACTTTTGGGAAGATATCTTAATTGGTTACTGTAATTGAGAAATCGGTAGAAAAAATATTTGATGTTCTCCCCGTATCTGACCTTTTTTGCATAAAATTAGGACACCCATGGTTAAAGGCTATGAAAGTTGTCCCTTCAACAATTTATAACTGTGCAAATTTTCCTTTGAATGGACAAATGCATATTATTCCTCGCAATGGGTATAAACCTCTGGTTACAAGATAACACTTTAGCCTTGACTACTTTTGGGAATGATTTGAACTAGAACTGAAGCCACAGATGAATTTTAACTTCTTGATCTACAGAAACTACAAAACACAATTATTACATCAAGTGGACGGTCCTTCTATTCAAGAAACAACAAGAGATGAACAACCCACATTTGAAGAGCATCCTAGACCAAAACAAAAAGGACCCTATACTGAGATTCCTCCCCCACCATCCTTACAAGGATTGAGAGGTAGTTATCTAGAGAAAAACATTTTACCTACCCAAATGAGATTTGATCATGGTGCTTCATCCTCTAAAACACAAAAACCTATGGAAGAACAAGACACTATTTTAAAAGAAATAAATAGTAAGACAAGAAAGAATAGACAAGCAAGAGATAGGAGGAAGAGAAGACAAGAGTTTGCCCAACAAAACATATCTCAATAAGAAAACATCTCACCTAACATTGAATCAAATCAAGAAGGTCTTAAGAATGTATAATTTGAAGACAAGAATAAAAGTTGGGCTATGGTACCTTATGTCCCACTTTCCTCTAACATGCGGGAGTGGGAAGATGATGATTTTATCATTGACAACCTTTAATTAGGTTGTCCTCACAGGTAAATATTTCTAACCTTGGTGCTCACCTATGTCATAGCATTATTGGCTCGTTTATGTGGCCTCCCATCTCGTGAGCTGTGTTTCCCCCGTGATATGTTATATGTTGTTTAGGCCTCCTATGATGACCATTGATTCACTTGTAAGGTCAAGGATACCAGGAGACTACCTCTATTGTGACCCTTCTTCTATTTGTATCATCATTCTTCTATATTGCTTCTTCTCTATTTTCATTGTTGTGTATTGTGTCTTATGGACATATCATTGCGATTGGTGACTTGGGGGCACCCTCTTACGTGACTATCCCTAAGGCACTTGTTCTCCTCTCTTGATTTATTGTTTACATTCCTCTTGTGGTTCTATGTAGCAGGTGGATGATGAAAAATATATTATACTGATATGGACCTAGTGTCCCTTTAGTGAGAAATAAAAAATGGACCTAGTCCATACATGACGATGGGGTCGTTATATATCCAATGCTTGGCTAGTAGAATCGCTCTGTGTGATATCTTGATGTTGTCTTATCACAGTTACAAAACATAACAATATTGTTGCTTTGTGCACTTTATCTATCTTGGATCTAACCTTGCATTGTTGTTTATCATGATTATATGGATGCTAACACCTTTTTTTGCAGGAAATTGTGTGTTTGTGGGAACATTTGGCGATCATAAAGTACATGTCACCACTCAGGGGCATGGGCTTTGTGAAAGTTCTTGTTCCCTTGTGTGTTTTCATCCTACCTTAACATGCTTGATATTATTACATGATATCAACCACCTTAAGGTGTGGGCATATAAGGTAAGCTGTCTGATTTAGATATTAAAGGAAAGTGTGTTTGAAAAACTTGAATCTATTGCAATCACTTAAGCCCTCTACAGAGGCGGGATATCATGCATATCCTTTTTATTTTAAGCCCTTCGTACAAGGCAGGGATAGTGTATTTTTGAAGGAGATTGTACATCTTGTCATTTTCTAAAAGTCCTCCGAGAAAGTGGGGCGGATCTAAGACTATCGTAACCCTTAAGTGTATCTTTGACAATTGTTGTGGCAGAGCACAATCATCGGTGTACGCTTCTAAGGTGCCTGAGAAGGCTGTGAACCTAGAAATAGGTTTCTTCCATCAGTTGTCTACTATGTTTTCTCTGTGTCTTCCATGTGTGTGTGTATGGCATGTTTGTTCCCAAGTATAGTTTCAAGACTAGTGGTGATGAGTTCCTCCTATGCTTTGGGATTTGTATGGCATGTTTGTTCTCAAGTGTAGTTTCAAGATGGGTGGTGATGAGATCCTCCTACATTTGGGTTGTGTGTTTACTTTCCTTGTACTTGCATTTACATTTCATATATATGAGAAAATGAAAAAGAAATAATCACTGCATTCACTGTGTTTTGCATGTCTTCAAATCTATCTTCTCCATGTTTTGTGTGCATGTTACTGTCTTCATTGTGATTGGTGTGTCTTCTCCGTGCTTAGTGTGTTTGTTGTGTTTGTTGACCGTACTTTAATGCATGTATTGGCATTGTATTTATGCATACATTAAAGTAGTGGTTAAATGTTATATCGGAAGATGTCCCCTTAGGGCATTTCCCTCTTAAGGTTTAGCTCATGGGTTCTTTAGAATGCATTTAGATCATCTTGCATGTTAGTCATGACTTCTGGTGAAGAAACCCTTAATTTTTAGTTCAAATGGGACCTAAGTGATGCACTTGTGATAAATCCTACTTGAACTAGGGTGAAGGACTTGGGCACACGTGCCCTAGTCCTTTCCTATTTTAGGTCAGGCCCTATTTTCATGTGCCAATTATATGACCGTTATTAGGTCCTATGCCGACACCTCAAGTTTGAATTACAAATTTCTTGGTGGGAAGTTGATTAGTTGCATATATAATCATGTTTACTAATTCATTTGTAAACTAGGGAATATGATTTCTAACTTTAGGCATATTTGTGATTTCAAGATATTCATTGTTGCAAGAGTAGAGCATTGTTATTGTGTTTGTGATTGCAGATTTGACTTCATCTTCTCATGTGATTAAAGAGCCTTCATTTATGTGAGATCTACACTACAAAGTGACATCTATTGTGTTTTCAATCATTTATCATTTGAATTTTGACTCTATCGTGCATGGATATGCACTCTTTATCTAACAACGGTGTTCAGAAGTCTTGAATGTCTCTCCAAGGCTTGACTGAGGCAAGCCTCTAAACACCACAACCCCCAACCAAATTTTCTATGATTACAAGTTACAAGTTTCGAAAGTGAAAGAAGTGGAGTTGCAGGAGAATAGTATAGAATGTTAGAAATGCAGATATGAGAAGAAAACTATGGCTTGGACTTGGGCATCTACTCATTAGTCCTCTAGATTCCAAAGCGTTGAGATCTTTGTGACAACAGGAACAGGTTGCAGACATTCTTTAGAGATCCCTACAAAAGTAGGTACACTGGACTAGGTCTCCCACTCATTAGTCCCTAACTTTACCACACACCAAACTTTGAAATCTGGTATGTATTTGATTGTCATTTGATATCTCTATGTGTGATCATTTTCCATGATTTATCCATTTGTTTACGATTTTACAAAATTAGGGTTTCGAGCATAATTGGACTTAATTAAACAACAAATTCACACAATTCCAATCTTCCCCTATGTTCAAAGTGATAGGAGATCTGTAGTAGAGTCCTCTACTGGGTTGAATGTCCTTGAATATTGTGGTGAAAGGAGAATTTAACATAAACCCTTGAAGTTGAACGAAAAACCAAACCTCTCTTTTTGCCCCTAAACAAGGTCCTTTAGTAATGTTGTACCATGCTCATACAATCATCACTTAGGAATTTAACTACTAGGGAGACCTTCCTATATGATTGTCCTAATGGCTTGGTACAAACTTTGATTAGTTTGGATTATGATAGTCCCTTCTTGACATGTTCATGCTTGTATAAGAAAAAAAGGATCTCTTCATCTACCCTTTTCACTACCATGACAAAATATCCTTATTCCTATAAATGTTTCCTATTGTTATGGTAGCATTTGGATGACCTTATCATGGCAATATATTAACTAATAACAACTCTTGTTATGGTTGTCATGTCAATAATTCACTCACAAAGGCTCATAGAGCTAGACCCACATTGTGAGTGATCCACACAGGGAAGCGTCAAGGAATAGAGGTTAATTGATTTTGGTCTATGAAGTTGACCCACAAAGGATGATCGTATTGTGAAGTTGATCCACAAAGGTAAAATGTACTATGAAGATCAATTCATCCTAGACCATGGAGACCGATCCTTGTCTCACAAAATGTCGAGGTTGTGAAAGGGTGATTTAAGACCAAGGTTGATTCACCAAGTGCAATTGAAGGCTAATCTAGCAATTATCGGACCATAAAATTTTAGGTGACAAGAAGGTTGATCCAGGCCCAAATAGAGGGTAGTCCATTTGCCCACATAGCCAAGGTTGAACCAAGGTTGTCTCACCTGCACAAAAGGGGAAGGAGGTCTGTGAAGAGGCCATTAGGATCCTTGAATGACTTGTGTAAAGAAGATGTGGCATGTGCAAAGAAGGCACCCAAAACAACCTGAAAAAACCTTATTACTGCCCCTATTCACCCTAAAATGACCTGTAGGAACCCCATTGGTGTCCTTGTTCATTGATGTCAATGTCTCCCATACTCCTCCCAATTTAATTTTACAAAGGAAAATTTTTTATTTTGTAATTTAATTTGGGGCTTGTTAATGCACATGCACTCAACTTATAAAGTGCCCTTTTATGTATTATTCTTGGGGGGATTATAAATGCATTTTGTAATCAATGAACTCACATAAAGTTTCAAAATTGCTAAGGGAGTAATCTATCTAAGTTAATAATGGGTATAATAAATCATCTCTCTATCATTACTTTTGAAGAAGGAAACTACAAGTCTTGGCGCAATGTAATCCTAAAGCACTATTGACGGATTCGTGTATTGCCACATTTGTATGGACTTATTTATGAACCAAGTATATATTGGTAGAAATTTGCATGGATAAATAGAAAATTTCAAGCATTATGATTAATTGGTTTAAGTGTTCTAGGGACCACACATCATGGGCTCTATCACACATTGAGTTCCCTCACAGTCTGTGGAACACAATATGGGAAAAGTATGGAAATTCCAATGAACCTCCATTCCTATATGATCATGTTATAGACATACATCTTCCCCTTGATGATGTTGATAATCTTTTGTATGACGATGATACTGGAGAGGAACTTGCTTATTAGAAAAGTCTTGAATGTGATGAAGACATAGAGACATCTCCTCTTACTTTTCCCCTTCATACACCTCTAGCATTGGTAGCTATTTTTCCACCTCCACCTACTACTTTGATAGAGATTTTGGCTTCTTCACATGTTACTTCACATTCTCTTTAATAGGTTCACACTTGTCCTCTTGATGAATGAGATATCATCTTATTAGACATCCATCGTTTCTTTGTATAGTCTCTCATTCTTAATCTTGATGACAACATTGAGGATCTCGTGTTTCTCTTTGATGGAAATTCTTTTGTCCTTACACTTGTTGCTACTATAGAGTTCATAGAGGCTTCACTGAGGGCTTCTAGAGATTCTTTGTAGGAGGACATCTCATGGGATTTTTATTGTAGCCACATGCCATGCATTGACATTCCACATCCATACATCACTTCTTTGGATACTAGTGCTCTTCATTGATTTTTGCATGATTTTGAGATGTCACTTATGGCCAAGGACTCCTGATTTGATAATAATTCATTTTGACATCAGCATGAAGATATTTGAGAAATGTTTAAAGACAGGGTACATCATGAGACTTCCCACCTCACCTTGCTTCTTTGAGTTGGAGCTACTTCAACATTCACCATTCGAGTTGTTTCTTCCTAAGGGGAGAAATGTCATTGTCACAAATGGATCATTTTGAAGATTCATTACATGGACATCCTCTTTTGGCATGCAGGCTACATGATTGTGGGGGGTTACATAGTCTCTCTCTCTCTCAAGGGGTTCTTGTGGTATTAGTGGTTTGGCCACAATCAAATATCTCTATCTACATCATCTTAGTCATTATGACATGGTTTTAGGATTGGTTCAGAGTTATCATCTCCATGGGGAGTTTCTAGTAATCTTCATTTTTATTTCCTCTTTTTTGGAGGGAAGCTTATTCCCATTGGATTTTCTTTCTCTCTCCACTTTATGAGAGATTGCATTGTAATTAGCTATCTCATTAGGCCCTATTGTCGGGACCTATTTTATTTGTATCCACCGAAGCTATGATTAAGGGGGTATTAGTGTAGGATATTATTATAATATTTCTATCGATGTACTTCACATGAATTACTCCTATATTTTGACTTAAGCTTGCTTAGGTGTGTTTTTTTCACATAGAGTTGCATGGAGTTCACATGCCACCAGTTTTAGTTAGTGGAGTTACATTCCTATTCATAGGCTCCTTCACCACTACTACAGGTGCAAGTTGCACTTCCCTTGCACTATATATGTACATTAATATTTTGAGTTAATTAATTAATTCATATATTGCTTTCATATCTAGTTTGATTTGGGAAGTGACAAAAATTTCCAATATTTGAGCATGAGAGCATCGCAGGAAGAAAAAACTAAAGAACCAACATCTTCTAATAATAAATGAGAGAAAACTACCTCTGCCACTGCTTTTTCAAATTTACAAATGACTTTATCTAAAGAGCATTCCTCTTTCCCAAAAATTTGGTTATTTCTTTCAAGCCATAGATTCCAAACCACTAGACTAGGAGAAACAATCCATAGGGCAGAAAAAGTTGAGTTTTGAAAAAGAATTAGCCAACTCTGAAACAAATTTAAAATTGTGTCAGGAAGAGCTCCCAACCATCCCAATTTTGCCCACAACCAATACCAAACTTGCAAAGAAAAGGAGTAGCTGACCAATAAATGATTACTATCTTCTTCAATATCTAAACAAAAAGGACATAAAAAAGGATGACCAATTCCAATTTTAACAAGCCTTTTACTTGTCAAAATTTTACCCTTAAGAGCCAACTAGGAAAATGTTCCTGCCTTTGGGAGACAAAGATTACTCCAATAGAGTCTGAAAGGCTAGCTTGAAGAGCCTACCGAACTTCTTCCTATGAGACTTTGATATCCTTGCTTCACTGTGTATTTCCCATTTTTGGAGGGAATCCAAATAATTTCATCTAGGGCCCCTGAAATAAAAACCCTTCTTCTCTTAAGAATTCTATTTAACAAATCCTTTAGGGAAGGAGGAATTGGAACATTGGAAAAATATTTCCAACTTGCACCCAAAGAATTTTGAACTGCATCTAAATCTAAATAATCTTTTACTCTGACCCCCCAACACTGACTAAGAGTCCCTTTGGCCTCTTGCAATCATTTTATTTTAGAAAGAGGAGGATAAATATTCCAAGAATCATCCCAAAATAAAGTTGAACAACCATCATGGATAACCCAAGATAGAAAAGGCAAAATTACCTCCCTGCAATCAATCATAAAATTCCATATCTTGGAGCCTGGTTCTAGATTTTGGAGGGTGAAAATCCTCTGAGGTTTTGATGAATCTAAATATTTTGCTTGCATAATTTTGCACCATTTAGCCTCTGGGTTATCATACATCTGCCACACCATTTTTTTGCCTAGTGAACGATTTAAAATTGTAAAGTGTCATTTTATGTATCATTCTTGGGGGGATTATACGTGCATTTTGTAATCAATGAATTCACATAAAGTTTCAAAATTACTGAGGGAGTAATCTATCTAAGTCAATAATGGGTATAATAAATCATCCCTCTATAATTACTTTGGAAGAAGGAAACTACAAGTCTTGGCGTAATGTAATCCTAAAGCACTATCAACGGATTCATCTATTGCCACATTTGCATGGACTTACTCCTGAACCAAGTATATATTGGTAGAAATTTGCACGGATAAATAGAAATTTTCAAGCCTTATAATTAATTGGTTTAAGTGTTCTAGGGACTACAGATCATGGGCTCTATCACACATTGAGTTCCCTCATAGTCTCTGGACCACAATATGGGAAATGTATGGAAATTCCAATGAACCTCCATTCCTAGATGATCATGTTATAGACATACATCTTCCCCTTGATGATGTTGATAATCCTTTGTATGATGATGATAGAGGAGAGGAACTTTCTGATTGGAAAAATCTTAAATGTGATGATGACACAGAGACATCTCTTTCTTCTCCTCTTCATACACATCTAGCATTGGTAGCTATTTTTCCACCTCCACCTACCACTTTGATAGATATTTTGGCCTCTTCACATGTTACTTCACATTCCCTCTAATAGGTTCACACTTGTCCTCTTGATGAATGAGATATCATCTTATTAGACATCCATCATTTCTTTGTATAGTCTCTCATTCTCAATCTTGATAACAACATTGAGGATCTTGTCTTTCTCTTTGATGGCAATTCTTTTGTCCTTACACTTGTTGCTACTATAGAGTTCATAGAGGCTTCACTAAGGGCTTCTAGAGATTCTTTGTAGGAGGACATCTCGTGGGATTTGTATTGTAGCCACATGCCATGCATTGACATTCCACATCCATACATCACTTCTTTGGATACCAATGCTCTCCATCAATTTCCATATGATTTTGAGAGGTCACTTATGGCTAAGGACTCTTGATTTGATAATGATTCATTGTCACATCATCATGAAGATATTTGAGCAATGTTCTAAGATAGGGTACATCATGAGACTTCCCACCCCACCTTGCTTCTTTGAGTTGGAGTTACTTCAACATTCACCATTGGAGTTGTTTCTTCCTAAGGGGAGAAATGCCATTGCCACAAATGGATCATTTTAAAGATTCATATATGGGTATCCTCTGTTGGAATGCGGGCTACTTCATTGTGGGGGGTTACATACTCTCTCTCTCTCTCTCTCTCTCAAGGAGTTCTTGTAGTATTAGTGGTTTGGACACAATCAAATATCTCTATCTACATCATCTTAGTCATTATGACATGGTTTTAGGCTTGGTTCAGAGTTGTCATCTTCATGGGGGGTTTCTAGTAATCTTCATTTTTCTCTCCTCATTTTTGGAGGGAAGTTTATTCCTACTAGATTTTATTTCTTTCTCCACTTTATGAGAGATTGCAATGTAGTTAGCTAGCTCATTAGGCCCTATTGCCGGGACCCATTTTTTTTGTATCCACCCAAGCTATGATTAAGGGGGTATTAGTGTAGGATATTATTATAACATTCCTATGGATGTACTTCACATGAATTACTCCTATATTTTGACTTAAGCTTTCTTAGGTGTGTTTTTTCACATAGAGTTGCATGGAGTTCACATGCCACCACTTTTAGTTAGTGGAGTTACATTCCTATTCTTAGGGTCTATCACCACTACTTCAGGTGCAAGTTGCACTTCACTTCCACTATAAATGTACATCAATATTTTGAGTTAATTAATTCATTCATATATTGTTTTCATATCTTGTTTGTATTATTGTTGACCCTATTTTTGCATTTTAAAATTTAAACTTTTTGTGTCAAAATGATAAGCTTAACCATGCATTAATCCTTTTTTGCCAAGTCACCTTTTGATTGCAAAACATCAGTGTCACATTTTTCCTGTGTGAGTCATTGAGATAACTTATTGCTGAAATGTCACAATCCTCTTTATTCACATTGTTTCCCTGCATTGAACATTGTACAACAACATCATATTAGAGGAGAGACACTCGTTATTTCACTTAGTTTCTTAGGTTCACTTATCCAGTTCGTGGAATTTTAAAAAAATAATTAAATCTTGAAATTTGTGATAGCCGGTGCAAAAATCCTATTATGGTGGTGTCCATGACTCCATTTTGCCTAATGTGACAACTTTTCAAGTCAAGATGTCTTACGGTTTGGGAGATTTTAAACTTTCAATTTTTTGGTGCATAGTTTACGGAAACAATTAGATCATGGTTTCTATAAAAGCTAGGGATCTCTATTCTGGACAATGTGGAAAAAGTTTGTAAGAAAATACTATCCCAGTAAAAAGTTATGCATCTTTCGCCATCTTCATGCTTGTAGTAACATCAGACAATGTAATCAGTTTTGAAAGTTTAAAATTGGCACCAGTGAAGTTATCAAGTCTTCAAAAATGTTGATGAGAAGATAATTTTTGTCATGGGGAAATATAAACAACTTCATAAGTGTTGGTTTGAAAAAAAAAAACTTCATATGCTGGCAACAAAAAAGTCTCTCCCTTTCCAAAATTATTCTCAATCAAAAATTGTTATGAGGAACATGTCAAACATCGATGGAGTTTTACTCTTACCATCGGTCAAAGCAATTTGTCTGGAAAGTTTTAATTCATCATTGGTAATGTCATGAAGCTCTCAAAATGCCAAGGAAGCAAATTCATACTTTATTATCATGAGTTTTGATCAATTTTAAAAGTATTATTTACTGCTGATGAAGATAAAACAATTAGAAAGGTGGTGAATTTGAAAGTAATGAAGTTGTGAGAGTAGACCATAAGCCGATAAGTGTGTATTTTCTACCTAAATATGAATACAAAAATAAAATTCCATGGGCTTTCTCTTATTTAACTCCACTCTTTAATATGAATCAAAGAGTTTATAATATTTTGAAACTTGTTTTTGAAGAATTTGAAAGGTTGTAAAACTCATCCAAATTGGGCTGACAAGGGTTGTGAAGTCACCTCCAACTACTGATAGACTGGATGGCATTGAAGTAGTTATCATAACTACCAAAGAAATAAAAACACATATTGGCCAATATAACAAGTTTCGAAACTCATCTTCACCACTGACAAAGAAGATTGGCTTTTATCATCAGATAATATGAGTAGTTTTAAAAGTGTCTTTGGCCAGAGATAAGTTTTGAAAAACCTATGAAAATTTTGATAAAGAATTAATGAGAAAGTAGTTATTATAACTACCGTTAAAGAGATCTCTCATCTCTACAGATAACAGATTTATTGAAAAGGTTTTAGAGAATTTTAAAGCAAATTCACTTCACATAGTGATGACCATTTGCTAAGCTACTTGAAAGTTTCAATCCTCACCATGTGGGCCATACTAGAAATTCATGTGCAAAGTCCTTGTCTTGGAGTATAATTCTCCCGAGAGATTGAAATTATTTGTATCCGTGAGAGCCCAAGAAGTTTTTACCATGAAACATTCCATACCACACAAAGCCATCAACCTCACTGTTGTAGATGTATCTAGGGAAGTGAGTTTTCTTACTAATAATACCATCTGCAGAATGTCATTTGGGAAAATATGCAATGAAGATGCGATGGGTGGAAGAGTATTTGAGGAAGTTTTGGATGTTGTTCTCTCTCTATCTATAAGTTTTAAATACAATGATTACATTCCTGTGTTGAGTTGGCTTGATCTACACAGTGATAGGAAAAGACAAGGCAAACTTATTGGGATTTTACATCTGTTTGTGGAGGGTCTCACAAAAATTCCCAAAGAAAGTGCTTTCTCTTTTAAACACATCTTTGTGTTCAAATTTAGTGATCATCTAGTCAAGGAGTTTCCAGATGTTCCTGACTGGTTATGTGGTGTATTAAGTCTGTGCGAGCATTGGAGCATACATTTGCTCGGAAACCTCCCTTATACTCAGAATTGTAGAGAAGAGCATATGTTGTCTTTATTGCTATGATGCAGTTTATTCTCACCTTCCAACACCAACAAATATTATTGTTATAGATACTATGCGTATACACAAAATGTATTTGTTAAAAAGGCTTCAGAAACTTCAAAGGAAATGCAACTTTTTGGTGTAATGCCAATCGTCAAATGGTAGATTTTGAACAAGGTATGGTTGTCCATAAGGCATAATGGAAGGATGATTTTTATTAGCTACTATAGTTCAAAAGACTCTGGTAGACATGCATGCAAAAATGGGAACTTTTGAACTGGGTATGGCCACCCATCAAATAATAATGGATGGAGATCTTTGTTAGATATTATGGTTTGAAATGCTATAGTAGACTTGTATGTAGAATGTGGAAGCATTGACATAATACGTGAGGTTTTGGACAGTCACCTCAAAGAAATCTTATAGAACACAATGACGGCAGGATACACATAAAATCTATTTGTTGGAAAGACTTCAGAAACTTCCAAGAAGATTCAGTTTATAGGTGTGAATGAAATATAAACATGGGCGCATGGACAAGGAAGGAGAAATTTTGGGGAAACACCTCAAATAATTGCGCTCTCATAAACTTCCCTGGCCACCATCATTGTAGAATATATACAAAATAGATTTGTTGAGAAGGCTTTAAAATCTTTCAAAGCAAATGCAACCAGCTATTGTAAAGCTAGACCACAAATCTTTGTGAGTCCCCTCTTAGCCTATGAACGAATGGAAATCTCAAAACAAGGCCAATGTACACTTTTGGTAGATGTTCATGCAAAATGTTGAAGCACAAATGAGGCCACACGAACTGATTGACTAAATGCCTCAAAAAGATGTCATCCTATAGGCTGTCAAGGGCAGTATACCACACAAAATGGATTTGTTGAACAAGTTTTAGATGCTTTCAAGCAACACAAAGTGCACGAGTTGTTTGAAGAGATAGCTTAATGAAATGTGGTCTCATGGAATGCAGTGAGTGAAGTATATACTAAAATAGTTTTTGTTAAAAAGTACAAAAGAAAAACGGTCACCTCTACTATGCGATGTGGATGTTAGTTATGGCAGTTTCCCCTACTTGGGAGCTAGTGGAATCAACAGATTCAGAAAGTCCAAGCTCCTCTTGATAATTTTGAAAATCATTAGATGGTTGTATACATGGAAATTGTGAACTTCATGCAATGTAAATCTATTTTGATGGAGAATGTTGTTAATATTTTTAAGTCTTATAATGGATTCCCGGATATTATGCCCTAAGCCATTTGATACATATAAATTGTCATACCAACACATGAAGTGGTTGTGAGAGGTGGTGTCCAAATGAAAGGGAGTGTAACATGGCCGCAAAGGATGAAAACTAATATTGCAAGCTTGAAAAAGCACTTGTTCTTAATATTACAGGTCTGTAATGATCAAAGTCATGTAAAGAAATCCTCAAGGTGGCTTGTGTATATTATGCAGAAATTGTAATATTTTCTTCAACTAGCTCTCTCTACATAATGCTTTGAGATTGAAATGAGAAATTGATGGCAATAGAATTCTATGGCTATGATCAGAATGGGAAAATGTAGAAAGTTATTCATTCTACTCCTATCTTGTTGATGTTTCCACTAAAAGACACGCTATTTTCATAGTTCATATTTTGCATATACGATTGCAAGATTCTAAGATTCAGGTATAAAAAGAAGTTGTCAACATCTGATGAGGTTTGACTACCAAAATCAATCAGACAGAGATGGAAAAGACTCAATAAAATAAACAACTTGAAAGTCACATGTTCTAATTACCTTGGGTAGTCACTCTAAGTAACTATCTTTTTGAAAAGAAAATTAGTTATTTCGAGTTGGTGCACTTAAAGAGTTAGTTATTCTAAGTAGTTATAAAATTGGTTAGGGTAGTTACTTGAAGTGGTTACTATCCTCACCTATATATACTTCTTTGTAATTCAATCAAGGGGTTCCACTTTTTCTCAAGGCATTGTATGAAGGACTCGAATAGTACTATTCAAGCAAGAAAGCAATAGAGAAATGTTTTGGATGTGTGTTCATTTCAATCTCATGTGTTGTTGTTGATATTCTTATGTCTCATCAATGATAACCATTTGTTTTCCTTTAAATGTTGCATGTGGAAAATATTATCATGTGAAGTTTTGGTATCTTAACTTGAATGTGTGGAACATAAATTGATAAGATTATTTCTCATTCATTCATTAGTTTTTGTTATACAATTTGTTCCTAAAACCCTAGAAAATCCATATACCCCCCATCATATGAGGGAGCTTCCCCTCTCAAATGTAGAGAGGAATCGCTATTGTTCTGTGATTCTTCAACTGTTGTGAACATTTGTTGCTGATCAAAGGGCAAAATGGAGTTATTTATGAAGATTACTTAAGAGCAACAAATCTGTTTACCAAAAAAAATTTGCGACTCTACTGTGGACTTCGAAGTGTTGGTACTTTATGTTCTTCAGTAGTCTATAGGTACCTCCTTGAGAATGGAGGTTGGTGACTATTTGAATAAAAATAGAGAAAGATGGTTCAATGTCACACATATCAAACAAACCATCAAGGACCCAAGAAATGACCCATGCTGACAATCAAAGAAATCCTTGCAATGGATGATAAAATACTTCACTCCATTTGGGATCACATAAAAGAAAGTATTTCTAAAGCTGAGAGAATAGGGTTGAATCCTTCAGATGATTACAAATTTGCACTTTTGATAAAGAGTTTTCATCATAGATTTTATATGCTGAAAGAACTTGAAGAAAAGATATATTTGTTGCAAGTACAAATTAAAAAATTAAAGAAGCTCAAAGAAGATTCAGATGATGATGATATTCCATATCTTTCTAATGTTGTCCTAGATAAACTAGAGTCCATGGAAACCCCAATTGAAGCTTGTGAATGTCCACTACCATTGGAGAGAAACCATCATCATGATTTTCATCAGGAAAATATAGAAAATTCCACTATAAAGGTTGCAACCATTGAACAACCTATCATCAACATGACCAATCAAGAAACAAGTACGAATGATTGTTCATTTTCTTCTCCAGAATTAGAAGCCTTCATTTTTTAAGATATCAAGGAAAGTTCAGTGAGTTGTTGGGTAGAAGCAAAGATTGAAGATCAACTTAGAAATGGAGAACATAAAAACCAATCGTCAAGTTTTTCTTTCCAAAATTGCATGCCGCCTAAATATGAAGATTTCGCCTTTCTTGAAGAATATGATGAGGAGGAATTCCTCCAAGAAAAGGTTAGAAATGATATTGTCTTCCAATCTTTCCATTTTGAGGATGCTGCCATGAAAACTTCTATGGGTTTGGCATCAATTTCCCTGCTTTCTAATGTCAACTCTTCTAATGCAATTCATGATAAAGAAACAAATGTATGTACTCTTGGTGATTTTTCAAAATCAGAAATTATGAAAGAAAGAGAAAATTTTTACATGCAAATGACAAATCAAGAAATGGAGGAATATACAAAAAATCATGAAGGTGTCAAAGTAAGCTATTGGAACAATAATGAACTTCAAGTTGATAATCTAAGCAAGACGATGGTTATCAGTTAAATAAAGATAATGAGGGTTTACAATACACAAAATTATCCATCTCAAATTATTTCTTTGAAGCTCTAAATGATAACTTCTTGTGTGTAGAAAATGTTATACTCTTTCCTTTATTGCTTGTGGAAGAAAATTGTTGCAATGCTAATATTGAAGGTACTACTTTATCTTCTCTGTCCTCATTAGACAATGAGTTTTATGAGTTGGTTGCATCAAAAGAAGAGGAAATTCATGTAGTGAAGCATGATCCTATGCTCATGGAAGTTGTTGTTCATAAGGTGGTTCGACAAAGTCAGCTAGTTGGGTTTCTTTCATACCTTGATTCACAAGAATTGTATCTGGTTCAAAATTTATTTTTATCTGATTCTTTTGAAAATGAGCACATTCAAGAAGGAAAATTCACATATAATGGCATAGAAGCACTAGAGAATGAACATACTACTGCTAGAGTGAGGATGGATACAAAAGACAAAATTGAATCTCACTGTCTGCATACCACCGTAGATTTTGGTCAGCCTAAAGAAAAATCATGTGAATTTGATGTTCAAAAGGTGTCATTCCAATTTGAAATTGTTGAACTTATCCCATCTCAAGGATCACAAGTTGTGCATCTAACATGGGATTTATCTCTTTCAGTTTCAGAAGATCAAACATATATTTAGGTATGGGAAATTAACACATTTCATTTAGTGTATGAAGATAAAATTGACAATGTGCAGAACCGTGTTCAAGAAGCCTCAAACGTCTATGATGAGAAATGGTTGTTTGGCCATGATACATTATCAAACAGGTTTGTGTATTTCATCAATTTCAAATTTATCTTCATACAACTCTTGGGCTCACAGACACCTCATAGATATGCTTCATTATTCCATAGAGGTTCCTACTTCTCTCAATCTGTCAATGGATTTCCTTGATCATCATGGAGCAAGTTTGAGGTAGGATCCAACTACCATGTACATAGGTTAACTAGGTGTTTTTGTTGTGTCTATCTTATTTCAATTTCTGTCGGTCTTCATCATTTGCCTTGTCTCTGTCTTTGTCATTTGCCCTTTTGTCTCATTTGAGTCTCCGTGTTCTCCTGAACATCACATTTTTTTTCTTGACTCTATAGCCCAATGGATTTAAAGTTCTAATTCTTTCTAGAGATTCTAGGTTCATCCTACATCCACAAGGTCCTTGTCCCTAGTTAGAGCCAACTATTGACCCTATTTCTGCATTTCAAAATTTAAACTTTTTTGTGTTGAAATGATAAGCTTAACCATGCATTAAAGCTTTTTTGCCAAGTCACCTTTTGATTGCAAAACATCAGTGTCACATTTTTCCTGTGCGAGTCATTGAGATAACTTATTGCCAAAATGTCACATTCCTCTTTATTCACATTGTTTTCCTGCATTGAATGTTGTACATCATATTGGAGGAGAAACACTCAGTTTCTCAGGTGCACTTATCCAGTTCGTGGAATTTTACGAAAACAATTAAATCTTGAAATCTGTGATAGCCAATGCAAAAATCCTATTATGGATGTGTTTGTGACTCCATTTCTCCTAATGTGACAACTTTTTAGGTCAAGATGTCTTACGGTTTGGGAAATTTTAAACTTTCAATTTTTTGGTGCATAGTTTATGGAAACAATCAAATCATGGTTTCTATAAAAGTTGGAGATCTCACGGCACTATTCTAGACAATGTGGCAAAATTTTGCAAGAAAATACTATCCCAGTAAAAAGTTATGCATCTTTTGCCTTCTTCATGCATGTAGTAACATCAAACAATGTAATCAGCTTTGAAAGTTTAAAATTGGCACTAGTCAAGTTATCAAGTCTTCAAAAATGTTGATGAGAAGAGAATTTGTGTTATAGGGAAATATAAACAACTTCATAAGTGTTGGTTTGAAAAAAAATACTTCATATGCTGGCAATGAAAAAGTCTCTCCCTTTCCAAAATTATTCTCAATAAAAAACCGTTATGAGGATCATGTCAAACATTGATGGAGTTTTGCTCTTACCATCGGTCAAAACAATTTTTTTGGAAAGTTTTAATTCATCATTGGTGAAGTCATGGAGCTCTCAAAATTCTAAGGAATGAAATTCATGCTTTATTATCATGAGTTTTGATCAGTTTTAAAAGTATTATTTACTGTCAATGAAGCATCTCAAATGCTGATGAAGATAAAACAATTAGAAAGGTGGTGAATTTAAAAGTAATGAAGTCGTGAGAGTAGACCATAAGCCGATAAGTGTGTATTTTCTACATAAATGTGAATACAAAAGTAAAAATTTGTGAGCTTTCTCTTGTTTAACTCCACTCTTTAATAAGAATCGAAGTGTTTAAAATATTTTGAAACTTGTTTTCAAAGAATTTGAAAGGTTGTAAAACTCATCCAAATTGTCGACAAGGGTTGTGAAGTCACCTCCAACTACCGATACACTGCATGGCATTGAAATAGTTATCATAACTACCAAAGAAATAAAAACACATATTGGCCAATATAACAAGTTTCAAAACTCATCTTCACCACCAACAAAGAAGATTGGTTTTTATCATTGGATAATATGAGTAGTTTTAAAAGTGTCTTTGGCCAGAGATAAGGTTTGAAAAACCTCTACAAATCTTGATAAAGAATTAATGAGAAAGTAGTTATTATAACTACCGGTAAAGAGATCTTTCATCTCTACAGATAACAGATTTATTGAAAAAGTTTTAAAGAATTTTACAGCAAATTCACTAAACATAGTGACGACCATCTGCTGCTTGAAAGTTTCAATCTTCACCATGCGGCCCATACTGGAAATTCATGTGCAAAGTTCGTGTCCTAGAGCATCATTCTCCTGAGAGATTGAAATCATTTGTATCCGTGAGAACCCAAGAAGTTTTTACCACAAAACATTCCATACTACACAAAGCCATCAACCTCACTATTGTAGATGTATCTAGTGAGGTGAGTTTTCTTACTAATAATACCATCTACAGACTGTCATTTGGGAAAATATGCAATGAAGATGAGATGAGTGGAAGAGTATTTGAGGAAGTTTTGGA
This sequence comes from Cunninghamia lanceolata, assembly GCA_027924645.1. NCBI lineage: Eukaryota > Viridiplantae > Streptophyta > Pinopsida > Cupressales > Cupressaceae > Cunninghamia > Cunninghamia lanceolata. Next base: position 209,693 of record BSBN01000165.1, on the reverse strand, counting down.
TGTTGTTCTAGATCTATCTGTAAGTTTTAAATACAATGATTACATTCCTCTCTTGAGTTGGCTTGATCTACACGGTGATAGGCAAAGGCAAGGCAAACTTATTGAGATTTTACATCTGTTTGTGGAGGGTCTCATGAAAATTCCCAAAGGAAGTGCTTTCTCTTTTAAACACATCTTTGTGTTCAGGTTTAGTGATCATCTAGTCATGGAGTTTCTAGATGTTCCTGACTGGTTATGCAATGTATTTGGTCTATGCGAGCATTGGAGCATAAATTTGCTTGGAAACCTCCTTTATACTCAGAATTGTAGAGAAGAGAATACATTATCTTTATTTCTATGGTGTGGTTTATTCTCACCTTTCAACACCAACCAATATTATCATTGCAGATACTGTGGGTATGCACAAATGTATTTTTTAAAAAGGCTTTAGAAACTTCAAAGGAAATGCAACTTTTTGGTGTAATGCCAAGCACCAAATGACAAATTTTGAACAAGGTACGGTTGTCCATAAGGCATAATGGAAGGATGATTTTTATTAGATACTATAGTTCAAAAGACTTCGGTAGACATGCATGCAAAAATGGAAACTTTTGAACTAGGTATGGCTACCCATCAAAGAATAATGGATGGAGATCTTTGTTAGATATTATGGTTTGAAATACTATAGTAGACTTGTATGTAGAATGTGGAAGCATTGACATAATATGTGAGGTTTTGAACAGTCGCATCAAAGAAATCTCATACAATGCAATGACGGTAGGATACACATAAAATCTATTTGTTGGAAAGACTTTAGAAACTTCCAAGAAGATTTAGTTTATAGGCGTGAATGAAATATAAACATGGGTGCATAGAGAAGGCAGGTGAAATTTTGGGGAAACACCTCAAATAAGTTTGCTCTCATAAACTTCCCTGGCCGCCATCATTGTAGAATATATACAAAATAGATTTGTTGAGAAGGCTTTAAAATATTTTAAAGAAAATTCAACCCGTGTTGTAAAGGTAGACTACAAATCTCTGTGAGTCCCCTCTTAGCCTATGAATGAATGGAAATCTTAGAACAAGGCCAATGTATGCTTGGTGCAGGAGCACCTTGGCAAATTAATATTGCCATGGACAAATCTTTTAGTTTGATTAAATTTGTATGCTTCCACATTGTAATGAGGTTTATGAAGTCATTTTTATGTGTTTAGGTCATTAGGAGTTTCAAAAATACAAAATATTGCAAACCATGTAAAGGTTGTCAATGTAAAATTAGAAAAAAGATGCAAAGTTGGAAGGTGAAGAGTCATTTGGCTCTTGGTTTGCTCAAAATCAGTTATGAACTAAAGAGACATGTTTTAATGCCTTTAAAAGGCCTTGTAACCATGAAGAATTCGTGGGTGGTTGAAGATTTGAGCATGGAATGAGAAAAAAAACAATGTTTTCCTATATTTTCCTTCAGAAATTTGCTGTCTTTTGCTATTGCACAGCTCTGTATAGAATTGAATGGATGTCTAATGGATTTCAAATGTTATATCCTTCAACCACCTTCCATTTGCTTCTTGTCCCATGCATTTTTATTTATTTTTGTGAAAGATATGAGTGTTTTATGGACTGTAATTTTCTGATTTTTCCTGCAACAGTCCCATTGCAGCATTTGGTATGGTTCTATATGGACATATACAGGGGCAAACTATATATGGTTGGAAAGATTATTGAGTCTACTTTCCATTTCTTTTTGTTGCATCAAATTTAATTAAGATTTGAATAAGTTATGACATTTTTGGTGAGGGCAGGTTTGAACACTACCTAGGGTTTGTAGTTTTGGGAAAAGAGTCATAACCTTCTTCCCTACCATTGGATCTTCATGAAAATTGGATGAAAAGTCTGTATTAATGTTCTCTTCAATATGACCAAAGAAATTGGATTATTTCTTTGATTTGTTAATGTTATTGAGGATAGTTTTGGTCCTCCTACCTCTGCATCATATTGGTATCAGAGCTGGCGAAAGATTTGGGTGGTGTGTATTTTTTTTTTCCTGTCACTGAGAAGGCAGGTGAACAGCGAGAAGATCTTGATTGTGTAGATAGATCGCCGAGGGAGGAAATCTACACCTTTTGGATTTTGTGTTGCTCAGTTGTTTGGTTGCAGGTGCTTATCCATCTAGCTGCAGAAAGATGTTTTCTGAGGTTGTGTGTGGGCAGACAAGATGAGGTCTGTCATGACCATTCTCCAATAGAGATTTGGCTGGAGAAGGATGCATAGAGAAACCACTGAGGAGAGAGTGGTAGGTGCATCACCAGGATCTGCTGTTGGGTGAGATGAATGGTTTGGTGAGTTGGTTTGTTGTGAAGCAGTGAGAGATGGATACCTGTAGAAGCACTTGATGTTGCAGCCTGAAGAATACTCCACTGATGGGAGTAGGAGCCTGAGGATACTCTATGAAGATGGTAGTTTGTTTTGTTGGTTGGTTGGTCACCTTTCTTGATGTGAAGATTTGGAAGATTGTAGCTGAGAAGATTGAAGATTGAAGATAGAGGAAAGAGACTTTTGTTGCAGATACATTTCCAAGGGACTTGGAAATTTTGTTGGTTGGTTGTATGGTGCAGGAGCACCTTGGCAAATTAATATTGCCATAGACAAATCTTTTAGTTTGATTAAATTTGTATGCTTCCACATTGTAATGAGGTTTATGAAGTCATTTTTATGTGTTTAGGTCATTAGGAGTTTCAAAAATACAAAATATTGCAAACCATGTAAAGGTTGTCAATGTAAAATTAGAAAAAAGATGCAAAGTTGGAAGGTGAAGAGTCATTTATCTCTTGGTTTGCTCAAAATCAGTTATGAACTAAAGAGACATGTTTTAATGCCTTTAAAAGGCCTTGTAACCATGAAGAATTCATGGGTGGTTGAAGATTTGAGCATGGAATGAGAAAAAAAACAATGTTTTCCTATATTTTCCTTCAGAAATTTGCTGTCTTTTGCTATTGTGCAGCTCTGTATAGAATTGAATGGATGTCTAATGGATTTTAAATGTTATATCCTTCAACCACTTTCCATTTGCTTCTTGTCCCATGCATTTTTATTTATTTTTGTGAAAGATATGAGTGTTTTATGGACTGTAATTTTCTGATTTTTCCTGCAACAGTCCCATTGCAGCATTTGGTACGGTTCTATATGGACATATATAGGGGCAAACTATATATGGTTGGAAAGAGTATTGAGTCTACTTTCCATTTCTTTTTGTTGCATCAAATTTCATTAAGATTTGAATAAGTTATGACATTTTTGGTGAGGGCAGGTTTGAACACTACCTAGGGTTTGTAGTTTTAGGAAAAGAGTCATAACCTTCTTCCCTACCATTGGATCTTCATAAAAATTGGACAAAAAGTCTGTATTAATGTTCTCTTCAATCTAACAAAAGTAATTGGATTAGTTCTTTGATTTGTTAATGTTATTGAGGATAGTTTTGGTCCTCCTACCTCTGCATCAATGCTTTGGTAGATGTTCATGCAAAATGTTGAAGCACAAACGAGGCCACACGAACTGATTGACTAAATGCCTCAAAAAGATGTCATCCTATAGGCTATCAAGGGAAGTATACCACACAAAATGGGTTTGTTGAACAAGTTTTAGAAGCTTTCAAGAAACACAAAGTGCATGAGTTGTTTGAACAGATAGCATAATGAAATGTGGTCTCATGGAATGTAGTGAGTGCAATATATACTAAAATAGTTTTTTTTTTAAAGTGCAAAAGAAAAATGGTCACCTCTACTATGTCATGTGAATGTTATTTATGGCAGTTTCCCCTACTCGAGAGCTAGTGGATTCAATAGATTCAGAAAGTCCAAGCTCCTCTTGATAATCTTGAAAATCATTAGATGGTTGTATACGTGGAAATTATGAACTTCATGCAGTGTAGATATGTTTTGATGGAGAATGTTGTTAATATTTTAAAGTCTTATAATGGATTCACAGTCATTATGCCCTAAGCCATTTGATATGTATGAATTATCAAGCTGCCAACACATGAAATGGTTGTGAGAGGCGGTGTACCAAATGAAAGGGAGTGTAACATGGTTGCAAAGGATGAAAACTAATGTTGGAAACTTGAAAAAGTACTTGTTCTTAAGATTGTAGGTCTGTAATGATCAAAGTCATGTAAAGAAATCCTTAAGGTGGCTTGTGTTTATTATGTAGAAATTGCAATGTTTTGTTCAACTAGCTCTCTCTGCATAATGCTTTGAGATTGAAATGAGAAATTGATGGCAATGGAATTCTATGGCTATGATCAGAATGGGAAAATGTGCAAAGTTATTCATTCTACTCCTATCTTATTGATGTTGCCACTAAAAGACATGCTATTTTCACAATTCATATTTTGCATATGTGGTTGCAAGAGTCTAAGATTCAAGTATAAAAAGAAGTTGTCAACATCCGGTGAGCTTTGACTACCAAAATCAAGTAGACAGAGATGGAAAAGACTCAACAAAATACACAACTTGAAAGTCACATGTTCTAATTACCTTGTGTAGTTACTCTAAGTCACTATCTTTCTAAAAAGAAAGTTAGTTATTTCAAGTTGGTGCACTTAAAGAGTTAGTTGATTTAAGTAGTTATAAAAGTGGTTAAGGTAGTTACCTTAAGTGGTTACTAGACTCACCTATTTATACTTCTTTGTAATTCAATCAAGGGGTTCCACTTTTTTGAAAGGCATTGTATGAAGGACTTGAATACTACAATTCAAGCAAGAAAGCAATAGAGAAATGTTTTGGACCTGTGTTCAATTCAATCTCATGTGTTGTTGATATTCTTATGTCTCATCAATGATAACCATTTGCTTTCCTTTAAACATGGCATGTGGAAAAGATTATCATGTCAAGTTTTGGTATTTTAACTTGAATGTGTAGAACTTAAATCGATAAGATTATTTCTCATTCATTCATTAGTTTTTGTTATACAATTTGTTCCTAAAACCCTAGAAAATCCATATAACCGCATCATACAAGGGAGTTGCCCCTCTCAACCATAGAGAGGAATCACTATTGTTCTGTGATTCTTCAACTATTGTGAACATTTTGTTGCTAATCAAAGGGTGAAACACAATTATTTATGAAGATTACTTAAGAGAAACAAATCTGTTTACCAATAATTATTTAATAACAATTTTCATAACTTGCAGGGGCATGTGTTTACAATATCTTGCTCTACGGATCCGGTGGCATGTATGGGAAGCTAATTCGAATCAACAACTCGATTCGTATATGGTTTAGAGGTCTACAAGTCATCCTTCTAGTATGACAAAGATGATCGGCTGTGTTCTTGTGATTCTGGATGAAGATGCAAATGATTACAGTAAGCAGAAGTGGTGCGAATATTCTTGGTGATTTAAACAAGTTTGTGGATATCTCCAAATTCTGTCTAGTTCATATTGGTGATCCACATTAAAGATTGAGCCTATAATTGAAGATTTACCTTTGGGTAATGGTGTTCTTTCCAATCCTCGCTGATCGGATGATTTGCATTTGTTACGGATAATCTAGAAGATGTTTTGCGAGGAGTGGCGTGTTCCTTGAAGAAGATTGAAGTCCCAGCTATGTGTGGCCGACAATGTAGTAACTCGCATGAAGCTTTTATAATAAGTCAAGTTGTATGTTTGTAATTGCTCTGTAATAAAATAAGTGTATGTTGTGCCGACTTTGATGATCATTCCAAAGTCGATATCATGTATAAATAAGAATTGTGAAGTTGTTCAAATGACATCCAATGTGGTCATGATGAGGTGGTGGTAAGGAAGAGGAGTGAAATAGCAGAGCAGAGGTGTTGAGCTTTAATGCAACTGATTCAAGAATTGTAAAGATGCTAACTTCTAGTTCAAGTTGGTAATATTTATTTTCTTCTGTAGATAGTGAGTCTCCTGTAGGTAGTGTGCCTCTTGTGAGAAGTGTGCCCGGGCAGTGAGCCCTAATTGGCAGGTGCCATTTCATTTCTCATATTCTTTTAACAGAGAATAAAATATTGGGTTAGTCACCTTGTGGTTTTTCCCTTATCTGGGTTTTCCACGTTAAAATCTTGGTGTTATTTGTGTTGAGTTTGTTTCTACTCTTAAATTATTGCATTATGCTTCCATGATTGAATCTTTGATATGCTGTTGAAATATAAGAAGGTTTTAAGGAAATACGGAACATAATTTTGTGACATTTGATTCACCCCCTTCCCTCTCAGTTGTCTATCCTTGAATCAACAATAATTACCACAAACTGAAAACTTGCAAATGCTGATCTAAAAAGATGAATATATTTCAATAAATCAAGTCTTTAATATTTGCAAATATGAAAATACATCATATCTCATGCTTGTGAGAGAGTGTGGTTGCTTAACAATCATGCAAGATTATTGCAATGTGTTGATGATTTCGTGTTTATTTTTTCCATAGTAGGATTGAATAAGAATAGTGGATTTTATAGATTTTTGAATGAGAAAATGAATGACTAAGATTAACTTGATCAAATTTAAAAAGTTGAGACTTGATTTAGAGTTAACTTCTTTGATTGATTAGTTTATTGATTTGATTGATGAGTTAACTGATTTGACAAAATAATGACATGTGATGACATGGAGTAGAATATGGGTGAGGATAAGTAGCAGATCATTTATTTATTTTAATTAATTACATGCACGCATGGATTATCTAGGAACTAATTAACTAATTAATAATGATTAATTAATTAATTAATTAATTATATGGTGATGTTAGGAGGATTTAAATGAAATTAACTAATTAAAATGATGTAATTAATTAATGGACAAGGTATAATTAATGAATGTGTAGAAGGTAAACGAAATTTTACATTTACATCTCTAAACAAATCATTAAATTATTTAATTTATTTTATTAAGAAAATACAATTTAATTTAGTAAAATAACTTAAATTCAAATTCATCTGTATCTTTCTTTTCCTATCATTATTGTTCCATAAGAGAGAGATTAATGACTCCAATTCAAACAAAATATACAATATGTATAAAATTTGCTTCTTACATCGTACGTAGGCAAAAGGGAAAAAATTGTGAACGTCTGCATTGCATGCAGGCAAACACAATAAAAAAAAAACCCTTCACTTTATTTTAATTAGTAATAGTATAATTATAACTATATAAAACTACAACCTAGGTACGAGTTTCATTTGGCACAGAAGCGGTTAGAGGAACTGGTGTGATGTCCAATACAAGAAATTTAACAGGTTCGTTTGGGCCCATATACCTTATCGCCTTATTCTCATGTGGAGGGGCACCTATAAGCCTGAAGGAAGCATCGACAGCCTTTTTAGCCCACCAATATACACGTCCTTGTCTTGTTATCACCTGTAGCATAAGCAATCGATGACAGTAGATTATATCTCATATCCTACAGTATTAAAGCATATACTACTCATAATAATAATCTATTCTGGAGTGGAGTCTCACCGTCTTGTCCGGCTCCTCGTCTGGCCGCATGACACCGCCAGTTAGAGAATCTATATATGAGACCTCGTCCTCGCGTGATCTATGCGAAACTCCAGTCCATGATCGCTGTCAAGCAAGCACTAATGTCTAATTATTTCTCTCCAAATTAAACATCTTTCAGAAAATAGAACATTCATTAAAAAACTAACCTGTTATGGTGTAATATACTTATCGTAGGTATAAACGATTCTTTTGTCATCTACATCCACAATCTGGTTCTGGTCTACTACGCTTGTGATGAAAACTATGCTGTTGGCCATCGGTTTTTGTTGGATTTCTGCACAACCATGACCATGTAAAGAAATTAAAGAATTCTCAACTCATTTCAACAATACAAATAAATTCTAGAAAAACAGCTATAGTCTACAAACCAATATTATTGCCAATTTTCCTTCCTTTCAAAGCACAAACGGTGTTTGGTTGGAAGCAACAAGGTGTAAGAAGCCATGCCTTTATAGAGAAAGGAGAGGAGACCATTATCTATGCGTCATTCAATTCAACTACTAGTACAGATAGATTATTTAATTTACTCAAAAGAGTATAACTCACTAGAAACGACAGCACATGCATAGCGGTACACAACGAATGAATACAAGGAATTAAACACTTTCGGTGGGAATTAATTAAATTAACATAATTAACTAATTTAAAATATAGAATTATAGTGAATTATTTATTTGATGCTTGAATTTTTTTTTTTTCATTATCTAATTTTATGTAATTTCAGATATCTTTTAGAAAACATCATTATTTAACATGTGGCAATTCTCATTAATTTTGTTGGTGGGAAACGATAGTTAACGTACTACCACTAAACCCCATCACTCCACACCACCTGTTGCAGTATTAATTTCTGCCACCACATTTAGTTCTTATATTTGTCAATGTAACTAGTATACCTATATTTTAAAAAATATATCTAAAGTACACCAAGAGATATCCTTCTCGAAATACCTATTTTTTAAATCAATTTACTACACATATGTGGAAATAGGTGCCTGGAGAAGGATATCTCTCGGCATACTTTAGATACATTTTTTAAAAGATAGGTATACTACTAGAATCTGGAGTGCGAGCATAACTCTAACTATATTATATACCTTATTAAGATTTATTATTATATAATATTTAATATTATAACATAGGTTAGATATATTATTATAAAATATTATATAATAATTATAATTATATATAATATATAATTATTATAATGTATATAATAATTTTAATTATATATTATAATATATCTCTCGGCATATTTTATACTAGACTAACCTTAACCATAAAGGTCATAACCCTAATTATATTATTGTTAAGGTTCGAATGAAGGTTAGATTTAGAATTGTGGTTTTGTTTAGGGATTGGTTTATGATATAAGGCTTGTAAATAGGGTTAGATATGGGTTTAGGATTATAAATCAATGCTAAGTGTAATCATCTGATTATGGTTAGAATTAGAATTAGGGTTATGATTACAATTAGGATTTGGGTTAGAGTTAGAACCAAGGTTAGATTAGAATTAGGGTTTTGTTTATGAATATAATTAAGGTCAAGGTTAATTATATTCATAATTCTAACCCTAATTATAACCCTAACCCAAATTGTACCCCTAACCCTATTTCTACCCCTAGATCTACTTGACCCTAATTCTAACCCAAACCCTAATTCTATCTCTAACCGTAATTGTATTGATACTTTTAATTTTATCCTTAACCCTAACCCTATTTTTTGTTAATTATATTTGTAACCATAAATCTAACGCTATCCCTAAATGTAACTTTAACCCTAACCTTAATTGTATCCTTAATACTAACCATAATTCTAAGTATAATTCTGACCTTGATTCTAACCAAAACATAATTCTAACCCAACCATAAACCTAACCCTAACATTCAGGCCAATACTAACCCTAATTCTAACCCCAATTGTAACATAAACCATAACCCTAACCCTAAATTCTAATTGTAACTATAATTCTAACCATAATTCTAACCCTAATAATAATGCTAATTGTATTCCTAACCTTAATTCTATCCCTAATAATAACCCTAACCCTAATTGTATCCTTAACTTATAATTCAATCCAAATTGTAACGATATCCCTAACCTTAATCCTAACAATAATGCTAACAGTAGCTCTAATTCTAACCCTAACCCTAATTCTAAGATAAACGCTAACCCTAACCCTAATTCTTACCATATCCTAACTCTAACCTTAATCCTGATAGTAATGCTAACCCTAACTCTAATTCTAACCCTAACTCTAGTTCTAACCATAATTCTAACCCTAATTCTAACCCTAAGCCTAATTCTATCCCCAAGCCTAAAACTAACCTTATTTGTAACCTTAATTCTAAATTGAACTTGAACCCTAACCCTAATTGTAGCCCTAACCTCTAATTTAAACTAAAATTAGAACTATAACCCTAACCCTAACATTAATCCTGATAGTAATTCTAACCCTAAACCTAATTCTACCACTAGATCTACTTAACCTTAATTCTATTCAGAATTCTAATCCTAATTATATTCGTAATTCTAACCCTCACCATAAACTTGATTCTAAGACTGATTTAATTCATAATTCTAACCCTAATTCTATTCATAAATTTAATTCTAACACTAATCTGAACCCTAACCCTAACCTACTTGTAGCCCTAACCTCTAATTTAAACTAAAATTGTAATTATAATTATAACCCTAACGTTAATCCTGATAGTAATTCTAACCCTAACCCTAATTCTACCCCTAGATCTACTTAACCTTAATTCTATTCATAATTTTAACCCTTATTCTATTCATAAATTTATTTCTAATACTGATCTAAACCCTAACCCTAACCTTATCTCTATCCCTAACCCTAATTCTGACCGTAACCCTAACCCTACTTTTGACCCCAATTCTCATTCCAATTCTCACCCTATTTTTAACTATAATCTTAAACATATCTCTAATTTAAACCCTAACCTTAACCCTAACTCTAACCCTAACCCTAACTCTAATTCTAACACTAACCCTAACCCTATTTCTAACTCTAATTTTAGCCTTAACCCTAATTTTTACGTTAACCTTGACCTTAATTCTAATTCTTAACCTTACCCTAACCCTTATTATAACTAAAAGATTTAATTATAAATAAATCCTATAATTAAATACATTCCTCTATGGTATTTTAAGATGATAAACAAACCCATTTAATACAATAATTAAATCCATTACTCCTACTTTAATAGAACATAATAAATAAAATCAAAAACTCACTTACATTAAAATTTAATAAAAACTTTAAACTAAATTAAATCATGGAAATAATAATAATGAAGATTAGAATTAAAGAAATATTTATTTCTAAACTTATTCATATACCACTATGAGTACAACTTATTAAAAGACAACAATTAAAATTTTAATATAATAATAATAAAACATCTTAACTCCACTAAAAGTCCAAGTTGGCTACATTTTAGGAGTTAATAAAGCAATTAACTATTACTATTTTATATCTTATCATTTCTATTGTGGAGGTGGAAACACCATTCAAGGAGCTTGACTTAGGAAAGCTCCTAAATAGCACCAAACTATTTTCCTTCTTGTGTGTATGTATGTAGCATCTCGAAGAATCTACATAAAACAAGTTACAGGAAGTAGGAACACTAAAGGCTGAAGACACATGAAACTTAACATTATACAAAAACCCTAATTAGGGTCTAGGGTGTCCAAGCACTCTGGTGCTTTGGGCTCCCAAATCTGGCTCCAACTTCTACTCTTCCCTTTGATCCTCATTGTGGTGTTAGATTTTTTATATCTATTTTCAACAATTTGTTATAAGTAGATCTTTGTCAACTGGTGTTTGATATTTTTCCCTACTTTGCTTGGTTAGATTTGGTTGTATTTGGTTGACACTCCTTTATAAAACAAAGGGACAAAACCATTATACTTTGGCTCTCCTTCCTAGATAGAAGCTAAGCTCAGTTTGTGTTCCAATGTTAGTAGAAGAGCGTTTTGACCTAGGTTGATATCTTGGGCTAGGTCTCTATTTTCTACTAAACAGTTTCATTATAGAGCTTGTGACTGAATGGCAAGGACAACCATGATAACATAAAAAATACTTGAAAGTACCCTGTAGCTATCTAAACACACTATTCATTGCATCCCAATGTACTCATCCAAGGTTAGCCATAAACTGAGTAAGGACTCCCACTTCTTAGGCAATGTCCATCCTTGTACTGACCATAGCATATATTAAACTACCAATTGCTTTAAAAATATACAAGTTGCCATGTTGAATCTCTCCAACACTGAGTTCACATGCTTTCTCTGGCCTAACCAAATTTTTTGTTATCTCTATCTCTTTTGATTTCCATCCAAAAAATGTACCTAGCTACCCCTAAATTTTTCATTTCAAATTGTATTGAAAGCTGAGACTTCAAATAAGATATCAAACTTTTACCATTTCCAAACAAACATATACTAAACATACAATGCAATAATCATAATGTGATCATTATTCATTTTGAAATAAATGCAGCAATCTAATTTCAATCTCAAAAATCCCAAGCTCAACACAAAGGTATCAAACTTTTGGTATCACATTCTAGGAAACTATTTTACACCATACAAAGATTTATTCAACTGGCAAACTAAAATTTTTCTACCTTTTCCAATGTAGTGTTCTAGATGTGACATATATATCTCTTTCTCCAAATCACCATGAAGGAAATCTATCTTCACATCCATCTGCACAACTTCAAGATCATACACTATAGCAACTGATAAAAAAATCTAATGGATGTTAGCTTAGCAATGGGAGAAAAATCCTCACCATAATCAATTCCCTCAACTTGGGAATAACCCTTTTCTACCAATCTAAACTTGTACTTCTCAACACTGCCATAGGATCCCAAAGATTCCACCTTTTCACACTTATACCATAACCGATGAAGATACACTTAACTACATTGTTCTACAATTTTGAGATCTTCTCTCTAGCCATATATGCATATGCCTCACAACCAAATACTCAAAGATGTTTCAATGGGGGATTTTTTACAACACTTCTATAGGTGTCTTCTAAACAATTTTTGATGTAGGAGACCTTTTAATCATGTAGCAAGCCATGGCTATAGCTTTGACCCAATTTTCTTGTTCTAGGCCAGCTCCACTAAGCATACTACTAGCCCTCTCCATCAACATCATGTTCATCATCTCTGCAAATCCATTCTGATGAGGGGTATATGGACTTGTCTTGTACCTCTCAATCCCATGTTCTTTAAAAAACTTATTAAAATTTTGTAAACAAAACTCATTGCCATTATCAGTACATAAACAATTAAATCATTTTATTAATATGATTCTCAACAAAAGATTTAAACTATTTGAATCGACTAGAGACTTAAGATTTACTTCTAAGGAAATACACCCATGTCCTTCTGCTGTAATCATCAATACACAAAGAATTACAAAAATCACAATCAAGAATTACTAGAAAAAAATTGAACACAATTCTCTTTTCCATATACACAAAGCTCACAAAAATCAAACTCAAGATTACAATCATTTATCCCCTCAACAATGACTTAATTTTTCAAGGATCTAAGACCCTTCTCACCAATATGACCATGTCTTTTGTGCCATAACATTGTTTTCTTAGCAGGAAGTTTGATTTCTAAATAATGAGTACCCTTAGGTACCCAAAAAGCATATCCATCAGAAGTAGATACAACACACATCTTTGTTGTTGCTTCCAATCGTGGGGTTGAAAAATCTAAAATTCTCTTATTAGTATTAGAAGAACTATTGTATTGAACTGTGCATAAATCCAGCTTAAACAAAGTGCCAACCCGAACACCCTTAGGAAGAACCATAGATCCTCTTCTCATCTTACATCCTCCATTTAAGAAAATAATCTGCACACCCACATAATTCAACTTACTCACATATAGCATGTTTTGTGGCAAACCAGGGATATGCAGTACACCACTAGTCTCCATTGCTCATTAATCAAGCAATCTAATCAAGACTCTTCCATGATCAACAATATTTAGGTGAGATTCATCAGCCAAGTACACCTTCCCACCATAAAACTCTTCATACTTTGTAAACTAGTGAATTCATAGACAACACAACCCTTATCCTATGGACAATTCTAAAACTAGTGAATTCATATGTTGCATAGGGGATCAAAAATTAAGAAACCAGTGTAGAATAATGCCAAAAAAACCAATGGACAATGATGCTAGAAAATCTAGTGGATACAAGCATATGATGAACCAGCAAACAAGACTTTAAGTGTACAATACAACTGTACAACAATTTAAGGGGTCAAAATGCCCAAAACTAAAGTTTTTTAAAAAATTTACAACTTTTCTAAAACCCATGATGTTATATGTTTTTCTTCGTCTACGAGCTGCTTTGGACAATTTACAATTTATTTTCAAAGTAGGTGCCTTATTTTTCATGTCACTCCCTATGATTCTCTACTTATATATCTCCTTTTTATGAGACAACTCTATCTCCTTCTTTGGCATCTTAAAAAATTCTACAGTTCCCCCCTTTTTTATCTTAGTGCCTCCTTTTATCTTCAACAACCTTATTTTTTTCTTGATTTGAATTTAGATGCCGATACTTTTTACCAACAATAACGTTTTCTTCTCCTATAGTGACTTGGTCTTTTACTCTAGATATTCTCTCCAAGTCAATTTTCGAAGTCCATGATCTCCTATTGACCATGTCCAAACCTTGCAAACAAGATCAAGCCTCACTCTTAGATACCACTTTGATGGTGGATAGAGATGGATAAACAAAATCAAAACACATGAATGCTAGAGAATTCAAAAAACTTCTATTTCTTGATGATTAAAAATTATCATAGATTGCCACAATATGTAGAGGACTTATCAAAACATTATTAGTACATAGCATTAAATAATTTTTGCCCTTTTGGCTGAAACTTCCTATCCTATCCAACCTTATTTAGAAACTTACTAAGCAAGACTCCCTCTTTCTATAGTTTACTAATTAGAAATTTTGCCCTTTTTCATTACAATAATTAATCATTGTTATGGGAGAAATTACACATTCTGACAATTTCAAGCAGAGGCTGCTACATAGATGATTATTAAATATTTCAAATATGTCCACTCTATCATATTCTCTACCCACCTTGCCTTCCTTTGAACTTTGGTTGTATGTATGCATAGAAGTTGTTCAAGGACATCCTATGTTTTCAGGTTGCCAACCATGAATTTGCATTCCACATACCTTCTGAATTAGACACAAGTTGCAATCTCATGTGCCTTTTTAATAATGGAAATAGGACTACAACCTAGAGTCGAAGAAAATTCTCGCACACCCAAAAAAGGGTAAGAAGTATTTATAATTACCACAAATGAAAACTTGCAAATGCTGATACATAAAAGATGGATATGCTTCAATAAATTCAAGTCTTCAATATTTGTAAAAATGACAATACATCATTGCTCATGCTTGTGATGGAGTGTGGTTGCTTAAGTATACTGCAAGATTATTGCAATGTATTGATGATTTCCTGTTTATTTTTTCCATAGTAGGATTGAATAAGAATAATGGATTTTATAGATTTTTGTTGAGAAAATGAATGGCTAAGATTAACTTGATCAAATTTAGAAAGTTGAGACTTGATTTAGAGTTAACTTCTTTGATTGATGAGTTTACTGATTTGATAATGAGTTAACTAATTTGACATAATAATGACATGTGATGACATGGAGTAGAATATGGGTGAGGATAATTAGCATATCATTTATTTATTTTAATTAATTGCATGCACACATAGATTAACTAAGAATTAATTAACTAATTAATAATGATTAATTAATTAATTATATGGCCATGGTAGGAGGATTTAAATGAAATCAACTAATTAAAATGACGTAATTAATTAATGGACAAGGTGTGATTAATGCATGTGTAGTGTATAAGAAATTTTGCATTTACATCTCTAAACAAATCATTAAATTATTTAATTTATTTTATTAAAATTACTTTAGAAAATAAAATTTAAATTCGTAAAATAATTTAAATTCAATTTTTTTTGGTGATGATCCTATAGTTTAATGAAAAGTTGGGGTTTAATATATTTTTCATTTCAAATTGTACTAAAAGCTGAGACTTCAAATAAGATATCAAACTTTTACCATTCCCAGAAAAAATATATTAAACATACAATGCAATAATGATAATGTGATCATTATTCATTTTGAAATAAACGCAACAATCTGATTTCAATCTCAGAAATCCCAAACTCAACACAAAGGTATCAAACTTTTGGTATCACATTCTAGGAACCTATTTTACATTATACAAAGATTTATTCAAATTGCAAACTAAAAGTTCTCTACCTTTTCCAATGTAGTGTTCTAGATGTGACATATATATCTCTTCCTCCAACTCACAATGAAGGAAATCTATCTTCACATCCATCTGCACAACTTCAAGATCATACGCTATAGCAAGTGATAAAAAAATCTAATGGATGTTAGCTTAGCAATGGGAGAAAAATCCTCACCATAATCAATTCCCTCAACTTGGGAATAACCCTTTGCTACCAATCTAAACTTGTACTTCTCAACACTGCCATAGGATCCCAAAGCTTCTACCCTTTCACACTTATACCATAACCGATGAAGATACACTTAACTAAATTGTTCTACAATTTTGAGCTCTTCTCCCTAGGCATATATGCATATGCCTCGCAACCAAATACTCAAAGATGTTTCAATGAGGGATTTTTTACCACACTTCTATAGGTGTCTTCTAAACAATTTTTGATGTAGGAGACCTTTTAATCATGTAGCAAGCCATGGCTATAGCTTTGACCCAATTTTCTTTTTCTACCCAGCTCCACTAAGCATACTACTAGCCCTCTCCATCAACATCGTGTTCATCATCTCTGGAACTCCATTATGATGAGGGGTATATGGACTTGTCTTGTACATCTCAATCCCATGTTCTTTACAAAACTTATTAAAATTTTGTAAACAAAACTCACTGCCATTATCAGTACTCAAACAATTAAATCATTTTATCAATATGATTCTCAACAAAAGGTTTAAACTATTTGAATCGACTAGCGACTTAAGATTTACTTCTAACGAAATACACCCATGTCCTTTTACTATAATCATTGATACACAAATAATTACAAAAATCACAATCAAGAATTACTAGAAAAAAATTGAGCACGATTCTATTTCCCATATACACACAGCGCACAAAAATCAAACTCAAGATTACAACCATTTATCCCCTCAACAATGACTTTATTTTTCAAGGATCTAAGACCCTTCTCACCAATATGACCATGTCTTTTGTGCCATAACATTATTTTCTTAGTAGGAAGTTTCATTTCTAAATAATGAGTACCCTTAGGTACCTACAAAGCATATCCATCAGAAGTAGATGCAACACACCTCTTTGTTATTGCTTCCAATGGTGGGGATGAAGAATCTAAAATTCTCTTACTAGTATTAGAAGAACTATTGTATTGAACTATGCATAAATCCATCTTAAATAAAGTACCAACCTGCACACCCACATAATTCAACTTACTCACATATAACATGTTTTGTGCCAAACCAGGGATATACAGTACACCACTAGTCTCCATCACTCGTTAATCAAGGAATCTAATCAAGACTCTTCCATGACCAATAATATTTAGGTGAGATTGATCAGTGAAGTACACCTTCCCACCATAAAACTCTTCATACTTTGTAAACCAACCTCAATGTGTGGTCATGTGGAAAGATGCACCAAATTCAATAAGCCACGTATCCTTAGATGCATGATTTGCCAAAGTAGCAATAGAAGTTTCACTATCATTTTATGAGGATTTATCTAAATTTGAATTAGAAAAGTTCTTCTTTTTCTTTTTCTTATCCTCCTTACACTCCTTTCAAAAATGTCCAAGTTTGTTGTAGTTAAAATATAGCGAATTGGACTTTCCAGGAGACTTAGAAATCCCATAAGATTTAGATCTTGACTTCTCTTGCTTCTTGTCCTTCTTCTGACTTTTCTCTTTGGATCTATCACAAACCGTAAGAGCCTCCTTAGCTATTTCAGAAGTTTTCCTTTGCATCTCTTTAGAAAGTAATGATACAACCATCTCATCCATCTTGAACTTTGTGGTAGTACTCCTAGTGGCTATCACAAGGTGGTCCCATGAATCTAACAAAGAACATAGAAAAGTCATGTAATGATCCCCCTACTCCATCTTCACTCCAATGGAGCTTAACTAAGCAACATGCATATTAAATGCATTCAGGTGATTAGCTACGGATCCTCCATCTTCCATTCTCAAAGAGTAAAACTTCTTTATTAGGAATAACTTATTTACCAAGGATTTATACTAATAAATTTGACTAAGATTCTTCCATAGACTTGTTGTTGCCTCTTCATAAACTTTTAACAAAATAAACTTAGCCAAATAGAGTCTCACAAGACCCTTAGTTTTTTGATCCATCAGATACCAATTTAAAGGAAGCAAGGTGTGTGCAAACACATCCTACACCAATATAATGAGGAAAGTGCTCTGCAACTTTTAATCCTTACAATTACAATTCAAATGATTCACACCATTAAGACATGAATGTTGTCAATTAGGATTGTACCCATGATGCAAAGTTTTGAAACTCAACAATCCCTTGAAACATGCGATCAAACTTAGGTTGTGGGTGACCTATGTTGAGTTTGAACCTCTAGATTGTGGGCTGGTTCCCTTAAAATGTTCAATTGGATATATCACTTTGATATGGAAAATGGTAAAAAGTACTTTCTAAAAGCAAATAAAATTGTAAAAGTATGGTGATGCACCTAATAATGATGAAAACTTGGCAATCTAAGTCACAATAGATCTCAAAAAATCTATCCACACAAACCACTTTTAGAAAATTGATCACAAAAATGTTTCTAAGGAAGGCTGGAGAATATTTATATTTGAAGGAAAAGGGGTTTTTCACAACATAAAAGAAAGATTCTCCAATTTGCATAGCCTAAGACCTATGATTTTCAATTCTATCTAACACATGCAAGTACAAATGAGACAATGATTTTAAAGGTTTTGATGTTTAAATACAATAAAATCTCATCAAATCACTCATACAAGTTGCATAAATGTAAGGTAGATACTTGATCAAGCTGAAAAATGATCATAATCATCATACCTTCATTTCTCCCACTCTCACCTAGTTATGCACTACATAGTAAATGCATTCCACTATTCTGTCTCCACTCATCTGTGGCTCTCACATGCAACAAAATAAGGGAAGTATCGAGCTACTACTCCTTCTCCCACTCCCGAAACATCGAGGAAGAATGCCTTGGTAAAAAGTGACTTTACCTCTTTACTAGACATTATTCTTTACCGTAAATAAGTTTAGATAAAAATACAAATAAAAAATAAAAAATAATACACCTATTTCATAGATGTCAATAATGCATACTTTTGAATGCTTAATAATGCTTATTTTCAAGCACAATTAATGATGATGGAGACTCACAAAATTTACTTAGTCCTAATTGATAAAATTGGACTTGTCCAGTCAATTAAGTTTACATCGACTCAAAATTCAAAGGTATACACTACCTTACTATTTGTTGACGGAGAAGATTTAGCTAGCAACTTGACGACTAGAAAAATTAACAAGTATAAAATGATCTCAATGCTAAAAGTATTTTTAAGATGACCAAAGACATAGAGTTTAAAACTTAAACCAAAATTGGCTTATCCTAAAATAAGTATGTGTGTGTGTGATTCCAGATAGCATAATTATCATTGTATTCACAAGATCTAGCATCCTCTCCATGCTGATATTCTCTCTCCTCATCTTAGAGGGGAAAAACATTGTTCCTACATCCACCTCAGTCACACAATGGTAGATAGTTCATGTTGTCCTATTTTTCTCCCCAACCAAATAGCCCAAATCCATAAAGTCTCTAAGTGTTTCCCCATTTAGACTCTAAGTCCTTCATTTACAAAATTTTAAAACTTCTCCTAAGAGACTATAATTTAACCACTTTTACATTAGTTGTTCCCTAATATGTAATTTATAAAATCCATCATGCCCTCTTAGATGTAGTTATTGTTGCAACCCATAGAAAGATAGAGTCATCCATTGCTTGTTGAATTTAAAATAGGACTTTTGCATCCTTTGCTTTATTTTCCCTAAGATTAGAGTTTTGTGCTCTAGTCAAATCTTGATAGGCCGCCCGATCTAGAGGTTCTACAAAACTATTTTTGACTTTATCCCAAACTTCTTGTGAATAGAATAAAATCTTCATTTTAATAAACTAGAAATTATAGTTCTTACCCATCAAAATGGGAACTTGGGGCTATGTGAGATTATTTCTCAATGCCATGCTTGTGATCTAATATACTACAACGAATTGACTCTGAAAAATTGATTATACTGATTGATTTCAGTAGCTTTATTTGTCTTCACTCACTTTGGCTACAATCTCCTTGCTCTGCCATCAATAATTATTTTAAAAATATTAGATTGGGGACAAAAGATTCTTTAGATCTATAATTATCTCATTATTGGTGGCTTCAAACTCCCTTGGAAGAGACTAAACCCTTTTGCCTATGATTTTCTTTTTGTAGTGACTTTACTTTTAAACATGGTGATTACTTTATGTGAATTGGTCATTTGGTGTGGACTATAATCAAATAGCTCAATCTTCCTTTGGTATCGTGAGGAAGGTATGGAATATGAAAATGTGGTTGGATTTTGAAACATGAATTGGACATAAGGATCTTGTTCTAAACTAATGCTTCACTTGTTGAACATATCGTGAGGATATTCACAAAACAAATGTTAACTTGGATTAGCATGATAACTAGACTTAAGATAATCACTAGATAAAGGTTTGGAAGTGGTATTGTATACGTCTAAAAATGACACAAATCATCCTAAATAAATATTCTAAATATTTATTCCATTCTTCTATTAATTAAATAAATATTCTAAATTTATTTAATCAATTCACTATCTCACAACTAAATAAATTCTATTTATTTAATTAAAATTCTTCTAAAGTCCTTCACAATTAAATAATCATAAATTATTTAATTAAGCCTAATTCCTCTATCCTAAAGTTCTAAATTCAAAATTCCACATCACCTTTACACCTCACCTTGTCCACCTCATCAGGTTGCACATGTAATTAAATATATTTAATATTTAATTATCTTATTTTCCCTCACCCACATGGCCTATTTCTTCTCCAATCAGAGGTCAGTTAACCAATCAATCAAATCTGTTAACTAACCTGTCAGTTGAGTCAGATCCTCAATCAATCCAGTCAGTTCCACAATCCACTCTTCTAACTGATCAGTCAATTCTGTTAACAGACCAGTCAATGGAGTTAACTCTCCAATCAGTTTTGTCACATCCCACCTTTCATGATGGAGCTGGGACACTTGGCACGTTTCCACTGGTTGCACATTCCTCAACCATCCTCAGCCGTTGATCTTCATATCTTCTCTCAACCGTTGATTCCTATTCCTCCGAGTCTATAAATGAAGCTTCATCCCTCCATTCTATTCATCTAGGCTTTTGACATCGTTATTCTGTAGAAATATCACCAGCGCGCCTTTGGCACCCATTTGTCATCTACAAGCTTGAGATCACCATTGTTGCATTGGAGCTCACCTTCATTGATATCACACCATAGCCGTTCACCATCAACTTCCTCAAATAGCTTTAAAAGATTGCACTCTCTGAGGGCTCATCTCATCTGTGAAAGGACGATTCGTGATAGGCAAACAACAGAAGTTTCAAAACGGAAGAGGTTTGCTGTGTTTGTTCATTGCTTTGTTTACTTGAATCTTCTTTGTTTCACTATTCTGTTGATGTTTGGGTCATCTATTATTCATTTGATTGATCACCATTTTACCCTCACATTTTTGGTGCCCACCGTGGGGCCGTTGCCCCTTTATTTCACCATTTTTGAGCTTTTTTGAAGGCAGGTTCCGTACAGGTCCCGCAGAGTCACGCACAGATTGGTTCGGCGCATCCGTTCATTTTTACGGTGCTTTTGAAGACTGTTACGACGCTTCTGTAAATCCTGCGCATCTGTGCATTTCTGCAGCGCTTTTGTGGACTGTTGCTATGCATAGGTTATAACTGCACATCTGTTGACTGTTACGGCGCTTTTACAGACTGTTGCTGCGCATCCATTAAAACTACGCATTTATTCATTTTAACGGCACATACGTTAAAAACTACGGTGCATTCGTTAATGTTGCGCTTCTGTTGATCACTTCTGCGCATCTGATCACTAAAGCTACGTATTTGTAATAGACTCAGGTTTTTGTACTTTTTTTAGAGGATTTTGCTAACGTTAACCCCTTTGCAGGTGTTTGCTGGAGCGGTTTTGTAGGATAGGCTCAGGTTCAGTTACATGTAGTTGCATCTAATTAGGTCACCTTTTATTTTCTAGGAAAAAGTAAATGGTTGTTCATTACAAATCTTCATCTAGTCCTAATTAGGGAGGAAGTAACTAGTTTATTTCATGCTTGCATTACAAACACCTTCAAAGTTATTGCTATCTGATGTTTAAAATTAAACTCATCACTGATCTTGAAGGTAAAATGCACCATTGCTATATCGTGAGACCTGAATTTTAAAGTTAACAATCTCGTGCTTCGTGGTTTTAAAATTGAACTCATCACTGATCTTGAAGGTAAAATGAACCATTGCTATATCGTGAGACCTGAATTTCAAAGTTAACAATCTCGTGCAACGTGGATTTAAAATTGAACTCACTACTACTTTCTGGGATTTAAAACTGAACCACTGCAATATTGCTGAAATCACTTCAAAGTTCTGTTTGAGTAGATTAGCCCATTTAGTTTTTATCTTTTAACTAGGGTGGATTAATCAGTGTATTCTGTGCTTGCGAATGACAATAGGCTTATGCTCTCCCCTCTTCTGGGTGATCAGAGTGCCAGACTTGTCATTCTATTTGTTTAACCTTTAGGAGGGGCCTGCCCTTGGATGCACGCTTGTCCAAGCGGGAATGACCCTGAGTGGTAACAGGCTAACGCCAAGCCCTACCGAGCCACTTAAAATAAATTGTGCTTGAGGTGAAAACCTCCTGCAACGAGTGTTGTTATGTTACACCGACGGCCAACCTCCCCCAAAACCCTCTCAGGCGTAACCCTTTGAGGCTGGGAGACTCCATAACGAAGAGTAGCGCCGCCGCACGTGTAACCACTTGAACGGTTGCCCGAATTAAATACCTCTTGTTTTAGTGGCCCAAATCCCTTATAACCCATTTCTCGCCTAGGATTTTGTGCTTGCTTTTGTCTAAAATAGAGTCGAAAAACTACAAAAACAATGGAAAACTGCAAAATACTCTTTGTGCTTGCTGTGTTTTCTTGCTAAATTAATTCATAATATCAGATCAAGAAGACCTTTTTCCAGCCAAAAAAATATCAAAAACAGAGAAAAATCCAAAAAAAATTGCAAAAAATACCAGAACTGTGCATATACACTTC
The DNA here is from genome assembly GCA_027924645.1 of Cunninghamia lanceolata. NCBI lineage: Eukaryota > Viridiplantae > Streptophyta > Pinopsida > Cupressales > Cupressaceae > Cunninghamia > Cunninghamia lanceolata. The sequence continues at coordinate 186,665 of BSBN01000165.1, read as the reverse complement.
TCTGCTGCGCATACACAGGGACTTGCTGCGCTTTTGCACCGACTGGCTGTGCATACATACCTTTCTACTGCGCATATACACTTTTTGGCTGCGCTTTTACAGCGACTTGCTGCGCTTATACACTGACTTGCTGTGCATTTACTTTTCTGCTGCGCATTTACACACTGTTACTGCGCATACGTGCTTCACCAGAGCCGCGCTTTTACAGCGACTTACGGCGCATTTACCCATTCTTGCTGCGCATCTGTTTTTGCGCATGTGTGACAGTGAGCATCTGCCCTATTTTTGAGAAATTTTCGTCAGCTGTTCAAAGTACCCATTTCAGCGTAGTTTCATTTTCTGAGGTCAGAATCAACCTTGCAGTCAATTTTCATCCATTTCACCCAATTCTCTCTCTTTTGTCGGTCGTCCCAGTCACCTTCTGTCCTAGTCACTCTTGCCCCAACGTCATTCTGTCCCATACCGATTCGACATAGGTCCTTCTTTGTTTCATTCATGAATTCACGTAAGCCTAGTAGGTCACAGTACCTTTTGCTAGTAGTCTTGTTGAACGACTAAGCCCTACACAGTGAGACTGGTATCGACTACCCTTGTTAGTGGCTAGAGTCTTGTGTCAACCGTCTTGCCTGAAGTCATTGAGCAAGAGAACCCTTTGTCCAAATCTTGTCCTAGATACCCCATTCATTACAGTCTTAGTCGGCACCTTGCCAAAATTTCTAATCCTAGTCCACTTCATCCCACCCCACCTTGCATGGTTCTTACTCAATCCCAGTACAACAAGCTAATTGAAATGGCCGACTCATCCAATCACATCGCCCCACCACGCGATGATGATGAAGAAATTTCTCGTGAAGAATTAGTGGCACACATGCAAGATAGCAAATTCCAACGCCTAGTGGAGAAAGTGCTCCTTGAGGACCCCACCAAATATTTCCATCATCTTGCTAGTCTCGGAATCAAACTCCCCGCAGACTTTGACATTAGCTCCATCATGGAAAATGCAGACAATGAACATGAGAGGGACACAAATGACACAGTCCCACATGCACATGAGAGAGGCACAAATGACACGGTCCCCCATGCCAATGAGAGAGGAAAACAACCCATAGATCAAAATGCTCCTATGGCGGATGTGAGACAACAAATTGAGAGTCTAAAGCTAGAAATCTCCAACCTTAAGATCAGCACAAGTTCCAAGAACTACTCCTTGGAAGATATAGCACCATACCCCTTTGACAGAAGTTTGGTCATGAAACCATTCCCCTATCAGTTCGGAATTCTGAAATTTGACAAATACAAAGGGAAGGGGGACCCTAGAGATCATATCAGGGAATTCACTGCAGCATGTTTAGAAGTAGCTCACAACGAGACCTACTTAATGAGACTGTTCCCAAGATCTTTAGGAGGTCAAGCTATGGAGTGGTTCTCGCGTCTCCCACCAGGAATCAAAACTTTTGATGAACTTGTCAATAAATTCATAACGCACTTCTCTTACAACATAGAACATGAAGTATCTATGCTAGACCTATGCAACACCAAACAAAAGAGTGGTGAGTCATTTGCCACCTTCTTATAATGATGGAGACAGCTAGCTAGTAAGTGTTCTTACGACATGCCTGAGAAGCAACTATTGGAAATGTTTGTCCACAATTTGAATCCCGATCTTAGCTATCAGATTCAGATACAATGCCCTACCTCATTCGCCAAAGTCATTGAAATGGGGCTATTCATTGAGAAAGCTATGATCGCTAAAGGAACTCTCAAGCTCTACAAGGACACACCTCCTTCCAATTACACAACTGACAAGTCAAAGTTTTGGACCAAGAACAAGAATGTGGTCAACGATGGAGTAGTGGATGCCAAGGCGGCAGCCCCTAAACAACAACCCATATTCACTCTTAAGGAAGAAGCAAATAACGGTGCACTCAACAAGCCACCCCCTCGGGAACCTAGACCTTGGTTCAATTCAAATCCAAGGAGGAAATTCACACCGTTAGGAGAATCTCAAGAATCGGCCCTCAGAAAGTTGTTGGCTAACAATGAAATTTCTCTACCGCCAACAAGTGACTATGAGCCTATAGTCAAACCTCCCTATTGGAAGGACACAGACTATTGCGAGTATCATCGAGGAAGGGGGCACACAACCAATAATTGCATCCATCTTAAGAATGTCATACAGGATATATTAGATCAAAATCAGGGAGGAACACCACAGCATACCTCCAATGAATCTCATGTGGCCTACCGGGATCCTCTTCTAAATCACAACAGGCCGTATAACAACAATCACAACTACAGTCACAACAACAACAATGGTCACAACAACAACAATAGTCACAACGGCAACAACTCCAATTGCAATCCCAATAACGACAACAATCGCAACCGGCCAAATCAGAACAGCGGGTCGAGTAATGCTAACTATGCAAGCATTCCATTTGAGTACACCATTAACTACATTTCAGAACATCTTCCGCAGGTCAATGTCATCTCCCCCAACCAACAACCAGTACCTAACAGAACTAGTTGTAGTATAATTACCCGCAGTGGTAAAGTCACGATCAATACCACCCCCCCAAGGTTGTCGCCATCTCCGTCTAACTCCCGTCCATACAATGTCATCGACCAGTTACAGAAAACCCCGGCTCACATTTCTATATTAGAGCTCTTGCGTCTATCTCCTTCTCATAAGGAGATTCTCAAGAAAGCCTTAGTGGAAACTACTGTCCCCACTAACCTGGCCCAAGAGAAGTTTCAAACCATGGTTGGCAATCTGACATCCTCCCCTTCCATATCATTCACTGAGCAAGATGACCTTTTCGTATCTCAACCCCACAACACTCCCCTGCACATTGTCGCATTCGTACACAAGCACCGCATCAAGAGGGTTCTCATTGATGGGGGTGCCGGTTTGAATATTTGCACTTTGAAGCTAGTCCTTGCATTGGGGTTCTCCGAACAGGCCGTTGATCCATGGAGGAAGATTACCATAAAGGCCTACGACGAGGAAGAGAGAACCACAAAAGGCACGGTTGTCCTACCTATTCAAGTTGGACCGGTAATCAAAGATGTGGTGTGCCAAGTCCTTGATCGAGAGCTTGCTTATAATATCTTACTAGGGAGACCATGGATCCATGCCATGAAGGCTGTCCCCTCAACTTACCATCAGTGCATTAAATTCCCACACAACGGCAAGCAGGTTACCATTCAAGGCGACCCTGATCCCTACCAACACTGCAATTCTTTCCAAGCAAAACCTGAATGTGTCATACCCAACAATCAAGCCCACATTTCCCCTACCCCGCAACAGGACCATTCTGCTGAAGCTTCCTCCTCACGGCCTAAACCAATGAAAATCACCATAAAAGAAAATGGCGTGGGGGAATACCAGATTGAGCACAGCCTCAACCTTGCAAAAATGCCCTTGTCTCCTCGCTCCTTTGGCCAGCCCAAGCATCAACCCAGGCATTTTCCAAAGCCCTCTGCTCCTCCTATAACTCCCGCAAACCCCTTTGTAAAATGGGGGACCTTATCCGATGAATCAGAGGAGCGAGATCTCTTGCAATGGCTTTATGCCGAAGAAGAAAACACACCCCAAGATCCACCCAGACTCCCTACAGAGCTCTATGGGCGAGGTGAGACCATCTTGCATAGGATGGGATATGAAGGACAAGGCCCTATCGGCCTCAGAAAAGAAGGGATCATTGAACCTATACAACCTTCTTCCTCCTCTTCGGCTAGAAACACCACTGGCTTGGGATACAAAGGCAAGGGTAAAGCCAAGGAAAATGCCTATCTTGTGGAGACAATCCAAACACTCCAAGTGGACAGTGACACAGATTCAGATGATTCCAATAAGTATGAGTGGGACGAGCTAACGGAGCACTCCTATGACGACAAAGAGGTTGACACCATCCAAACTCTTAGCCCTTACCACGAGAGACAAACGCAACGGGACAGACCACTGGAGTCTGATTTGCCCCTCCCTGAGAGTATGGCTTTTGAGGAAAGTTTTGATTCCATTGCGATAAACAACTTGGAGGAAAGTACCACCCAGAACACTACCCCCACCTGTGCTCCTAGTATTTCCATCCACACTATCAATGAATCAGGTCTTTCATTCGACTCCCTTCCCCTCTTGCACCCTGAGCTTATTGACTGGGATCTGCAAGGAACCCCCAATTAGATATGTTCCAGAACGATGATGCCTACATTGACTATATGGGACTTAGAGATCACTTACCAAAAGGAGATCATAAAGCCGGTTTCACTATCGAACTCAATACTGTAGCTTACTTCGGGGAGGGTGCCAAGCCTTCTAGTCGCAAAAATATAAAGATCAAAAAGGAATCTGACGGTGAAAACTGCCTTGCGGCAGTGTCAGATCATAAAACAGTAAAAAGAAAGGACGTATCTAAAGGTGAAAACCCAACTGTGGCACTTGACGATGGAATGCTTGACACCCTCCCAAGTGATATGTATCAAGAAAGGTCACAGATCGTGGTGGAGCCAACAGAGCCAGTGAACATTGGAACCGAAGAGCAGCCTAAGATTATCCACTTTGCAAAATCTCTCACACCGCCTGAGAAAACCAGGTTTGTACCATTCTTTAAAAAGAAGAGAGGCAGCTTTGCTTGGTCATATGCCGACATGCCAGGTTTGGACCCAAACCTGATTCTACATCACTTGCCATTAGATCCAGGGGTGAAGCCCGTAAAGCAAAAACTGAGAAAGATGCATCCTCATATTGCCCTTCTGGTCAAGGAAGAACTCAAGAAATTGCTAGATGTGGGGTTCATCAGAGCCATAGACTATCCTGAATGGATATCAAACATTGTGCCAGTGTCTAAACCGGATGGCCGAGTTTGACTATGCAATGATTTTCGAGACTTAAACAAGGCATGCCGCAAAGATGACTTTCCGTTGCCAAACATTGACATCATAGTCGACCTTACAGCAGGACATACCATGCTATCACTCATGGACGGATTCTCCGGGTATAACCAAATCAAAATAGCACCTGAGGATCAACACAAAACAGCTTTCACATGTCCATGGGGTACCTTTTGCTGGAATGTCATGCCATTTGGGCTGAAAAATGCAGGTGCTACATATCAGCGGGCCATGACAACTATATTTCATGACATGATGCATGTGACTATGGAAGACTATGTTGACGATATCTTGGCAAAATCACTCACCAGGGACTCACACCTGGACACATTAGAAAAATTCTTCCAACGGTTGGATCAATTCCAAGTAAAACTGAACCCGAAGAAATGTGTGTTTGGGGTCACATCAGGCAAGCTGCTAGGCTTCATCATGTCAGCAAATGGCATAGAGGTAGACCTGGCCAAGGTCAAAGCAATCATGGACATGCCTCCGCCCAAAACTCTAACACAGTTGAGATCCTTACAGGGCAAGCTACAGGCCATCCACAGGTTCATCTCACAGCTGGCCGACAAGTGCCATCCTTTCAGCCATCTCCTACATAAGAACGTTCCATTTAAATGGGATGAGCAGTGAGAAGAGGCATTCAACAAGCTCAAGGAGTACCTCATGAATCCTCCTATACTCATGCCTCCGATCCAAGGAAAACCTTTGATTCTCTACATATCTGCTACACCTACTACTCTTGGGGCTCTCCTAGCGCCGCAAGACTATGAGAACAAGGAAAGAGCTGTGTACTACATCAGTCGAACCTTAGTGGGCTACGAGTTGCAGTACTCACAGGTGGAACGTTCATGCCATGGGGTGGTTTTTGCCTCACAAAAACTCCGACACTACATGTTGGCACATCTTGTCAAACTCATTGCCAAGATCGACCCACTAAAATATCTTCTCAGCAAAGCAGCTCTCACAGGTCGACTAGCCAAATGGGTTATGCTTCTTAGCGAATATGATATAGAGTATGTGGACAGAAAAGCCATCAAGGGGCAAATCATCGCTGACCAACTAGTTGAGGCACCATTACAGGACACTTCACCAATGCAGTTTGAGTTCCCTGATGAGTCTTTATTCACTCTGTCAACATCTCCTTGGAAACTCTACTTCGACGGGTCTTACACCAACCATGGATCGGGGGCAGGTATCTTGTTTATCACTACCCAAGGCGACACAATCCCAAAGTCCTACAGATTGTTATTTCCATGCACTAACAATATAGCAGAGTATGAAGCTTTGGTAATTGGTCTCAAGATGGCCACTGAGTGGAAAATCCAAGCACTATGTGTCTACGGTGATTCTCAGCTTGTCATAAACCAGGTCAACGACGAGTATCAGACCAAAGATGAGAAGCTCACCCCATACAAACGGATGGTCGACGACCTCAAAGAACATTTTGGGACCATCTCGTTTGAGCAAATACCCAGGATAGAGAACAAAGCAACAAATGCAATGGCGACCATAGCCTCTCTTCTTGAGATACCTGAACATGAGTCACGATATGAGTTCTTAGTAGAAACAATTCGACAACCAGCTTATGATCTCCTCGAAACCCATTCCATTTGCCACCTAGTAGGATCTGATTCGCCTTGGTACGGTAAGACCTACACTTACCTCAAGGACAATATCCTTCCTTTGGACCTCTCTTCCAACCAAAAATGAACTTTCATCCGACAAGCCTCTCGTTACACCATAATCGCCAATACCCTTTACCGACGTGGTCTGGATGGTACTTTACTCCATTGTCTAGAACAAGAAGAATCTGTAACTGCCTTGCAAGACGTGCACGAAGGGATCTGCGGAACACACTCTAGCGGTCCTTCCTTAGCTAAGAAACTCATGCGTTTGGGCTATTACTGGCCCAATATGGAAATGGATTCATATCAGTTCGTCAAAAAGTGCAAATAGTGCCAGATACATGGAAACCTGATTCATGCACCTGCTCAGGAGTTGAGACCTCTAACGACACCCTGGCCCTTTTGCCAGTGGGGACTTGACCTCGTGGGAAAGATTCATCCGCCTTCTTCCAACGGCCATAAATTCATCATAACCGCCACTGAATACTTTACAAAGTGGATTGAAGCCGTTCCCTTATCAACTGTCACAGGAAAGCAAATTTCCTCTTTCATTCTGAATTACATTATCTGCCGATATGGCATCCCTTCATCTATCATAACGGATAACGGGAGACCCTTCAAAAATCAGGATGTCTAGGAACTTTGTGAGCGTTTTAAAATCCAACATCATTTCTCCACTCCATACTATCCCCAAGGTAACGGCCAAGCTGAGGCATCGAACAAAACCATTCTGAAAATCCTAAAAAAGACTGTCAATGATGCTGGTCGCGATTGGCACGTCCAACTCAATCCCGCTCTGTGGGCCTACAGAACCAGCATACACACTCCCATAGGTGCTACACCCTATGCCCTCGTCTATGGTTCCGAAGCCATCCTTCCCATTGAGGTCAAACTCCCATCCCTTCGGGTGTCATTGAAAGGTCTCATATCAGACGAAGAGTATAGAGTCTCCAGACTACAAGAGCTAGAACTGCTAGAGGAAAGGCGCCAGAAAGCTTTTGACCATCTCAAAGCCTATCAACAGATGATGTCAAGAAGCTACAACCACAAGGTTAGACCAAGATGCTTCAAGGTTGGGGACCTCGTTCTAAAAGAGAACCCTCGCAATCAGCAAGACAGAGAAAAGAAACGTAAGTTCGAGCCTAACTGGCTCGGACCCTATGTAATTGTAGCGGCTTACAGATCGGGGGCATATCAGTTGGCCACATCAGAAGGTGAGTTGTTTGATGGTCCAATCAACAGCATGCACCTTCGCCGGTTCTATACCTAAGAGAACCCCAATGCACAGGGGCACAATAAAGTCAAAAAGTAAAAAAAATCAAAAAAAATCAAAAAAAAGTTACAAAGAGAACATACAAAAAAAAAAATCAGAAAAAAATAGAAAGCATACAAAAAAATCGTCCTTTGGTGAAAACCTGGCAAACAGGCGCCTTGGATAGGTATCATGAGGAAAACCTGGCACTCAGGCATCATGTTACTTTCTAGCTTCTCGTGCAAATAAAAGCAAGTGATGAAAACCTGGTAAACAGGCGTTACTTGGGACAAACCGCATTCTCCATCTTTGGGAATCCAATCACCTTGAGCCCATTCTCCCTCTATTTTTCCCATTCGACCCATATCCATCCCACAAATAAGCGCTTGACAGTTACCTATCATGGCTTGATACTCACCTTGTGGCCTTGTCAACCAAGGTTTTGTCCCATATCGTCTCCTCAATGTGAGCCTAGTGTAGTGTCTCTCGTCAGTGTCTGTGGTCCAAGTCTGTGAACTACGTCACCTCTGTGCCGTCACGTAGGCAAGGCCATTATTCTAATGCGCCCCCGAGGCTTCCATCTCTCCCAAGGTCCCATTCGTCTCCTTTCTTGTCTTCATTCTTGTCGTCTTTCTTCTAGTCCATCCATGGTCCATTAAGGTTTACCCCGAACTACGTTGCCTCTGCGTCATCACGTAGGCAAGGCCATTTAGCAATGAGCCCCCGAGGCACTAGGTCAGTCCCTTAGGGTCAGTCTTCTCAATAAGGATTGTGCAACCTTCTCATCAAGTAAGCAAATGCAAGCAAACACCCGCGCTTCAATCAGAAATCTTGACTATGAGCATCTTAACCTATCCAATGCAAAGCAAATACCCAAGGTCTTCTAAATGATTTATGCAAATTAAGGCAAGAAATAAACACATATCAACGCAAATATGCTTTGTAGATTGGAACCTAGGGTTAAGTTACAGAGTCTTGATTTTTGCTATCATACCTTCCCATGCTACTCAAGGATGCCAAAAGCTAGAGATGCTATGATGGGGGCATGATTACTTTCTTTGTTTGTTGTTTGTGGATTAAAACTTTAGTAATGTGAAGCCTTGTCTAAGGACATGATCGGCAAAAGATCATCGAGGACATCACAGGTCTTACAGGATCGGGGGCAATCCTTGCTTGTTGAAATGCAAGAAGTACTCAGGTCATCTAGATTCAATTTTGACTAGATGCTTGTATTAACTTGCTAAATCACACTCCATGTAAGCGATACTCAGGTCATCTCGGTTCAATTATACTTCGATGCTTGTATTCACTTACAACATTTCAGAAAAGTACCAAAAACAAAATGCCCAATGATGAAATAAAGCACTCTAAAAGCAAAGCATCCATCCTATATCCATATACACATCCATGCATCCGTATCCCATACAATCCTCATTATCCAAACTATGCAGAGTAACGATATCAAGAAAAGTTCCTAAGTCATTCTTTCACAACCATTCTTCTACCCATCATGTCATTCTTGTGTCGATAGAGTACATTTGGACTTCACAAAAGCAAAGCATATAGGAGCATATCATATCATTCGTAGAAACTAGTCATGCACATGATTAGGTTAGTAGAATGCACCATCCAATGCATTAGATCACCAATACATCTACATCACATCACATCTCAAACACACAGAAAATCAAAAAAAAAACATATCCACGTGCATCATATATCTATATTGCATCATCACGTAGAAACCATATCACATATGCATACATTTGCATTAGATCATATAGACATCACATATACAGTTACATCATAACATAGACATCATGTTTCATATACATACATTTGCATCATCACATAGAAATCATTTTTGCATTCATTTGTCAAGTCATATAGAAATCATATAGCAGCATATCAAAATATTTCTCATATAGCATCAGATAGACCATCTAACTATGCAATAGATCACATCATGCAGTAGAAGTAAATCATCATCTCATAACACATGCAATAGATACACAAAGCTACATCATCATATATACTATCATATAAAAGAGGTCCACATGTACAATATCACCATCTCTCTCAAAATCAAAGTGTCATATACAATGTACGTCGAAATGGACGGTGATACATGTCCCAAAATGTACAAAGTCTGGTATGTGTCTACCTCTGCTAATGTGGGCCCCCGCTGCCAGCTCCTGACTGCTGGGGTCCCATCACGGACGCCCCTGACTGTGAAGGACCTGCTCTGTGAGCCACCCCAGACTGACTCCTGAAACTCCCTGCCCTCTGGCTCGACGCCACGACACCATGGTACAAGCCTTGGTAGTACTGAGCCTGTGACTGTGCTCTGGCTAGGTCTGTCTGCGCCTGTGCCAACTGCGTCTGCAACTGGCCTACCTGTGCCTGTGCCTACTGCACCTGCCCAACCAGAAAAGAGCTAGCTGCGTCTGTACCCATAGCGGCCACAGCAGTATCCTGCTCTACACGGATAAGACGTACCCGTGCATCCGCCATGTCCCTCTCGCAAGTCAAACCAGCAATCACCGCTGCGTCTGTGTCTCGCCTCCTCTCCACTCTCCTCAGCTGTGCCTGCAGCTCTCACTCCTGTCCCCTCAGGCTGGCTATGGTCCTCTCATGAGCCTCACCCGGCACTGGCCCCTGTGCTGCCTCTGCCTGTCCTAGCCCCTGTTGCTGGGGCACCTGCTGTTGTGGCACCTGCTGCTGCAGTACCTGCTGCTGCGGCAACTGCTGCTGTGGTACCTACTGCTGTGGTACCTACTGGGGTGGTGGCATCTGTGCCTGCTATGGCACCTGCTGCTGTACCTCTCCCTATCCTGGCACTACCTGCCCAGCCTGATCTCTCCTCCTCCGCTGCCTCGGCCTCTCTGTAGCTCGGCCACCCCGTTGTCCTCGTCCTCCTCTAGTGCCCCTCTGCCCTGGGCTAGCCTCTCCCTCCTCCTCTGAGTCCGCCTCATCAATACGAGGCACCAGCATACCGGGTCCTGAATATCTCAGGAAAGGATGTGCAGTGATCCAGTCCTCATACTCCTGTGTGACCCCCGCATCTGCTATCTCTCTCCGCATGTCCCATGCCACATAAGGCAACTGCTGGAACTCTGCCAGGGCCTCCTCATAAGAAGCCATCAGCCCCCATCGGACCCTCTCTGCATGTGTCCGTGCAAACATGGCCTGTCCCTATGGCATGCCCTGTCTCCTGCCGAACTGTCTCAACACTCGGCCCACCATCTGTCTCTCCAGTATGTGCCGTGTCTGGCCTATCAACCACCTAGTCTGGAAGCAGTAGGGTAGCTCATCTCCCTCGTCATCCCAGGGCTCGCAATCCAGATATGGTCGCCAGATGACCACATCTACCCCATCCAAAGTGTGCCTCCAATACTCTAGCTTCCCCAGCCTGTGCTGGGAAATCACTCCTGCATAGCCATAGCTGTATGGCTCTCCTCTCTGCCTAGCAAAGACACACATCGGCCTGGTCACCGCTATGTGCTCCCACAGCCAGAACTGTAACAGCAACACCCCAGCCGATAGACTTGTGCTGCGGTGGTACACCACCTGATGCATGTCATGATAAAGGTGGGCCAGCACGCAGGGTCCCCACGCATATCGGGTGCCCTCAGTCAGCATCTGCTCCATGATCCTGCCCCATCCAATGGGGTACCCATGCGATCTCCTGTCCAGGCATACAAGGCCCCCAATCAGTCCAGCAACAATCCCAGGGAAGTAGTCGTAACAGTCATAGATATCCTGCCACGAGATGACCTGTCCCACCAGCTCGGGATCATCAAATACTTGTTGACACTCGGCGAGTCCCGCGTCCCGCTGTGCGTCATACTCCACTAACTCGCCTACTACGGGCAAGTGCAGTATCCGATAGACGTCCTCCAGCGTCACGGTCATCTCTCCAGTAGGGAAGTGGAAGGTCCCGTCCTCGCTGTGGAATCTCTCCACGGCAGCTGTCAGTAGTCCTCTGTTCGCCCGCACCTCAGGCATGAAGCAAACGTAATCCAAGCCCATGGCACCAAGCGCCACTCTGTCAGCCTCCATCAGCATGTATCTCTGCAATAATGGCATAGGGAACGTCTCCCTCGACTGCAGAGTCTCTCGTATCTCCTCCTGCAAGCATGCAAAGCCAGGCGTCAGTCTCAAGCTGCATATACCATACTCAACATATCTACTGAACTATATCAACTAAACTTAGCATTTCAAATTGATCAAAATAGCACACTACATCTCTTGACTAGATTCCTGCAATCTCAGAGATAGCTCATCGATTCTTGCATCAAACAGGATGCTAATTGAATCAATTTGGCTAAGTAATTTGCCATCCCAAGCAAATGCGCCACTACAGGTGGTAAAAGCGTCGTTTCTGGTATATGCGCCGCAGAAATCCACGCATGTGCCGCGAAATTATGCATGCGCCGCAAGAATCCACATATGCGCAACTTTCTCAAATGCGCTGCTACATTTCACATATGAGCGGCGGAAATACAAAAGCGCTGCCAAATTACGAAAGCGCAGCTAGAATGCACAAAAGCACAGCTTTAACGCATGCGCTGCCGAAACTGACATATGCGCCGCGAAAATACAAAAGCGCAGCTTCGCGAGGCATATGCGCCGATTGGCGTTTCGGCGCATCTATTTAACCTATTTTCTACATGCATTTATGACGCCTAAAATTGACCCTAGAGGAAATTTTTCGAAGCACATACCGGGGGTCCTGCCTCTGCTGGCCGCCCAAATCGTCGGACTCGCTCAAATCAGTGCTCCTCTCATGGAATATCTGCTGCTCTGGCTGCCATGCTACTCTAAGTTTGCTCTGCGCTCTCTTTCTCCAATCCAGATCAACCAAGTGTGCAAATGAATATTCTTGTGGACCCAGCGCCTATTTATAGCCTCCAAACCCTAATTCTGGCTAGGTGATGACTGTGACTACTTCCCATCTCTGTTTTTCCTCCCGTTTTCTTCCCGCATCCCTGACTGCGTCCCTTTTCCTCCAACCTATCCTAACCCCTTCTTCATCGTGAGATCGTCCGTCTCCAAAACTTTCACTGTTTTTCCCGTCCAATCTCCCGAGGGGGCATCCTATCGTCATTTAACCTGTACCAGGGGCAAACTGGGGCATGTATCACTATCAAACTATCGACTTCTTTGAAGCAACGCTGTAAACTGCATTGCATCAAAGAGGGGCAAAATGTATACGTCTAAAAATGACACAAATCATCCTAAATAAATATTCTAATTATTTATTCCATTCTTCTATTAATTAAATAAATATTCTAAATTTATTTAATCAATTCACTATCTCACAATTAAATAAATTCTATTTATTTAATTAAAATTCTTCTAAAGTCCTTCACAATTAAATAATCATAAATTATTCAATTAAGCTTAATTCCTCTATCCTAAAGTTCTAAATTCAAAATTCCACATCACCTTGTCCACCTCACCTTGTCCACCTCATTAGATTGCACATGTAATTAAATATATTTAATATTTAATTACCTTATTTTCCCTCACCCACATGGCCTATTTCTTCTCCAATCAGAGGTCAGTTAACCAATCAATCAAATCTGTTAACTAACCTGTCAGTTGAGTCAAATCCTCAATCAATCTAGTCAGTTCCACAATCCACTCTTCTAACTGATCAGTCAATTCTGTTAACAGACCAGTCAATGGAGTTAACTCTCCAATCAGTTTTGTCACATCCCACCTTTCATGATGGAGCTGGGACACTTGGCACGTTTCCACTGGTTGTACATTCCTCAACCATCCTCAGCCGTTGATCTTCATATCTTCTCTCAACCGTTGATTCCTATTCCTTCGAGTCTATAAATGAAGCTTCATCCCTTCATTCTATTCATCTAGGCTTTTGACATCGTTACTCTGTAGAAATATCACCAGCGCGCCTTTGGCACCCATTTGTCATCTACAAGCTTGAGATCACCATTGTTGCATTGGAGCTCACCTTCATTGCATATCACACCATAGTCGTTCACCATCGACTTCCTCAAATAGCTTTAAAAGATTGCACTCTCTGAGGGCTCATCTCATCTGCGAAAGGACGATTCGTGATAGGCGAACAACAGAAGTTTCGAAACGGAAGAGGTTTGCTGTGTTTGTTCATTGCTTTGTTTACTTGAATCTTCTTTGTTTCACTATTCTATTGATGTTTGGGTCATCTATTATTCATTTGATTGATCACCATTTTACCCTCACAGGTATGATAGCTAGTGTTAGGATTTTGAATGTAAGGATCTTTCATGAGTGTGACCAGCTTATGATCAATCATCTTATCATCAAATCTATCATTGTTGAGATATTAATCATGATCCACAAGATCATCATCATCATCATCATCATCAGGATAGTATAGAAGACTCTCATTATCATCATTGATAAGTTGAGGACCACTTTTGATTGTGATTTTAGGCTTGACATTCTCTTTACTGATAGTTTTAGGACTAGGAGTTTTGATTTACATGATAAATTTTTGAAACCAAGGATCTCTAATGTGCATGATGGAGGATTGCAAAGGTATTTGGACTTGGTAGAATTGATATGAGATTAAGATGGACTCCGCACAAGATGTATGTAAAATGGTGACTTGGATTGTGAGATTTGGGAAGATTTCAAATTTTTTAGTGAAGGATTCAGTCATGGTCTATACAAAGTTTGATGATTGGGTTCAACTATAAGCTTACGATTAGGATGTATGCAAGGATTTGTTCGCAAAAATTTGACTAAAAGTGACTTGATAACAAACAAGAATACACAATGATTGACTGACACTTTAAGGTGATAGAAGGCTTATTTGCTTTTACTAGTTTCACACAGAGAAAACATTCTAATCACTTGATTACAAAACCTAAATTAGTCAAGTAGGTGTGACAAATCTAGTGAATCTCACGAAATGGTCGTGGGTCAAGCCCAAATCAAAATAGAGAATATATATCCACTCCCATTAATACCATAATTATATAGCTTGGATAGATAGGGAATATATGGTCCTGGACCACCATACAACCCTTACCTTGGAGACTTTCGTCCTACCCAAAGTAGCCCCTATCTCAAGTATAATGGTACGTGTGAGCATCCTCCCCTCTTACTGCAGTGGTGCACCACAAGATATGATGACTGATGGTCTTAATCTAGGTTTGAAAAGGTTTCTAAGGAGTTTCTAAGGAGTCCCCTATATACACAAAGCACGTGGGTCTCAAACTATGAATAGGATTCAACAGGGACTAGCCACAAACATCACCAAACCAAGTCTTGGCAGACCGATGGTCTCGGGGACCACTTTGGACTTATCAGGTTTATCATTAAGGTATAGCTTTCACTTTGCCTCCTTTATATACCCTTCTAGAATGCGTGGTTGAGGCCATCCCTACCCTATCAAGCCTCCTAAAGGGAAGGAATATTATTCACTTTTGATCTCCAAGATAGTGCAAAATGCAAGGAGAGAGAATATGTGACATAATGTCCCGGGATTGAACAAATAACAAAGAGGAAAATGATGGATTTTTGATCCCCAAGATCACTCAAGAGTGCGAGGGGAGAGTACACATCCAATAAAGATCCTGAAGACAAAGCAAATAAGTTCTTTCCAAACTACTTTAATTTAGTGCAACTAAACTAGTGGAGAAAATTTTAAGTCTTTGACGGTGCTGCTGCTGAGAATAATTAGTAGTTTTGCAAAATTGTACGTCTTGGACAATGTAAGGCTACAAGAAAATTCTTAGTACAAAACAATAAATCCTACAAAACAAACCAAACAAAACATTAAATGCAAAGTGAAAAGTTATGGTTGTTTAATATTTTGAAATACATGTCTGATTTTCAGAGGAATATGCCTACAAATTTGAGTTGATTCTGACAAAGTGGCTTGTGTCACTGTTCAACTCTCTGAGTTGCCTTTCAAATGCCTACGAAATTGTAAACATCCAATGAAAATTGAGAAAGTTATGCTAATTTGAACAAAACAGCGTCCAAGGGATAAAAATGGGCACTCTGGCCACTGACGGGTTGCACGAGATTTGTTCACACATGGCAATTTGTCAATCTGATGGTTGGGACCCAACTGGTCACATGCAAATGGTTTTTTTGGCACTTAATTGTGGCGGAAAAAGTTACATATGGCGATTATTACACCGTTAGCAGTTTCACCTCGACTGAGCACATGCAAAGTGTTAATCCTTGGTGGTTAAGGAGAAACGTAATAATTTTAACCAGAAGTTAAAAGTAAGAATTCCATTGGTGGCAATCTAGGAATAATAAACAATTAATGGTTTTAGATAGTAATCAGGTGAATATTAACAATCAACGTTTATATCTTTTAAACCACGGTTAATGATAAAGAGCTAACCGTCGATGATTAACAATGATTAGTGACCACCTATATAGACCTCATGACCATAAAGATTAGCAAACAATGCACATACCTCACACACTAGCCACAATCAGAAATTATATTAAGAATAGTGCTTAGGGTTAAAAACTCACAATCTTAACAACTTCTTTAACCGTTAATTAAGATATTACAAGAAACAGTTAATAGAACAGCAAGGCAGGTAGATCTAAAAAACTTAAGACTTCTAGGTACAATTAAAATCGGGCTATAGCTGACCACTCATGAGATCATAATGAGTAACCTCTAACTCCTATATATATTTTACTCAAGCCTTGGATATCACCTAGGCTAACATAGATACCATAATATATCATCTAAACTGACCTAAATACCTATATAGGTTCATATTAATGATTATATAGATTAATTAAGAGTTAAGGTAGCCACAAGCCAACTACTCATAACCCTATACCAATGTAAGATTAAGGGCATAGCAGCATTGGACCACATAAATCAATGTGCAAAGATACTATTGGTGCCCTTTCTATATAAGATAATCATATTGTAAAACTTTCCCTATGTTGATCTGGTGAGATAAAACTCTCATGTGAACTAGCTGGCTCATCAATTGGTGGTAATCCTCTTACCATCTCATTCTTTTGCAATAAGATCAATCCTATAAAATGAAGGTTTCCATACCTTAAATTTCATATCCATGTCTGATCTAAATAATTTGCGTTGAAATTTTCTTTGAGCTTTCCCTGAAAAAAAGGATCTCTTCATCTACCCTTTTCACTACCATGACAATATTTACTTATTCGTATAAATGCTTCATGTTATTATGGTACCATTTGGATGACCTTATCATGAAAATATCTTAACTAATAACAAATCTTGTTATGGTTTTCATGTCAATAATTCACTGACAAAGGCTCAAAGAACCAGACCCACATCGACAATGATCCACATAGGGAAGCGTCAAGGCATAGAGGCTGATTGATTTTGGTCTATGAAGTTTACCCACAAAGGATGATCATATTGTGAATTTGAACCACAAAGGTCAAATGTACTATGAAGGTCAATCAATCCTAGACCATGGAGACCGACCGTTGTCTCAAAAATTTCCCAAGTTGTGGAAGGGAGATTTAAGACCAAGGTTGATTCACCAAGGGCAATTGAAGGCTAATCTGGCAAGGGCTAGACCATAAATTTTTAGGTGACAAGAGGTTTGATCCAGGCCCAAATAGAGTGCAGTCCATTTGGCCACATAGTTGAGATTGCACTAGGGTTGTCTCACCTACACAAAAGGGGAAGGAGGTGCATGAAGAGGCCATTAGAATCTTGGAATGACTTGTGCAAAGAAGATGTGGAATATGCCAAAAAGGCACCTAAAACAAACTACAAAAACCTTATTATTGCTCCTGTTCACCCTAAAATGGCTTGTAGAAACCCCATTGGTGTCCTTGTTTGTTGACGTCAACATCTCCCACATTCTCCCCAATTTAATTTTACAAAGGAAAATTTTTTATTTTGTAATTTAATTGGGGGCTTGGTTATGCACATGCACTCAACTTATAAAGGGCCCTTTTATGTATCATTCTTGGGGGGATTATACATGCATTTTGTAATCAATGAACTCACATAAAGTTTTAAATTTACTAAGGGAGTAATCTATCTATGTTAATAATGGGTATAATAAATCATTCCTTTGTCATTACTTTGGAAGAAGGAAACTACAAGTCCTGGTGCAATAGAATCATAAAGCACTATCAATGGATTCATCTATTGCCACATTTATACATGGACTTATTCCTGAACCAAGTATATATTGGCAGAAATTTACATGGATAAATAGAACTTTTCAAGTCTTATGATTAATTGGTTTAAGTGTTGGGGACCATACATCGTTGCCTCTATCAAACACTGAGTTCCCTCGCACTCTCTAGACCACACTATGGGAAATGTATGGAGATTTCAATGAACCTCCATTCCTAGATGATTGCGTTATAGACATACATCTTCCCCTTGATGATGCTGAGAATTATTTGTATGATGATGATACTAAATAGGAATATGCTTATTGGAGAAGTCTTGAATGTGATGATGACATAGAGACATCTCCTCTTGCTTCTCCTCTTCGTACACCTCTAGCATTGGTAGCTATTATGCCACCTCCACCTGCCACTTTGATAGAGATTTTGGCTTCTTCACATGTTACTTGAGATTCACTCTAGTAGGTTCACACCTGTCCTCTCAATCAATGAGGTATCATCTTATTAGACATCCATTATTTCTTTGTATAATCTCTCATTCTCAATCTTGATGACAACATTGAGGATCTTGCCCTTCTCTTTGATGGCAATTCTTTTGTCCTTACACTTGTTGCTACTACAGAGTTCATTGAGCCTTCACTGAGGGCTTCTAGAGATTCTTTGTAGGAGGACATCTCGTGGGATTTGTATTGTAGCCACATCGCATGCATTGATATTCCACATCCATACATCACTTCTTTGGATACCAGTGGTCTTAATTAATTTGCACATGATTTTGAGAGGTCATTTATTTTAGTTAGGGCAAGGACTCTTGATTTGATAGTGATTCATTTTGACATCAGCATGAAGATATTTGAGCAATGTTGTAAGATAGGGTGCATCATGAGACATCCCACCTCACCTTGCTTCTTTGGGTTGGAGTTACTTCAACATTCACCATTGGAGTTGTTTCTTCCTAAGGGGAGAAATATCATTTCCACAAATGGATCATTTTGAAGATTCATACACGGGCATCCTCTTTTGGCAAAGGGGCTACTTCATTGTGGGGGGCTACATAGTGTCTTTCTCTCTTGTATGGGAGTTCTCTCTCTCTCTCTCTCTCTCTCTCTCTCTCTCTCTCTCTCTCTCTCTCTCTCTCTCTCTCTCTCTCTCTCTCTCTCTCTCTCTCTCTCTCTCTCTCTCTCTCTCTCTTTCTCGTTTGAGGGGTTCTTGTGGTATTAGTGGTTTAGCCACAATCAAATATCTCTATCTACATCATCTTAGTTAGGATGACATGGTTTCAGGCTTGGTGCAGAGTTATTATCTTTGTGGGGAGATTTCGAGTCATCTTAATTTTTCTTTTCTCTTTTTTGGAGGGAAGTTTATTCCTACCGGGTTTTCTTTCTTTCTCAACTTTATGAGAGATTGCATTGTAATTAGGTACCTCATTGGGCCCTATTGTCGGGACCCATTTTTTTGTACCCACAAAAGCTATCATTAAGGGGGTGTTAGTGTAGGATATTATTGGAATGTTCCTATGGATGTACTTCACATGGATTACTCCTATATTTTGGCTTAATCTTTCTTAGGTGTGTTTTTTCACATAGAGTTGTATGGAGTTCACATGCCACCAGTTTTAGTTAGTGAAGTTACATTCCTATTCTTAGGCTCCTTCACCACTACTATAGGCGCAAGTTGCACTTGTCTTGGACTATATATGTACATCAATATTTTGAGTTAATTAATTAATTCATATATTTCTTTCATATCTTGTTTGTATTGCATAATCTTATTTTTCATAACTTGCAAAGGCATGCATTTTTTTATCTTTTGTGGCTCCACTGGTACTAACATTCTATCTAGTTGTTCTGGGAGCTCTGAGATAGATCTTTAGACTTCAATCACAACTAATAACATCAAATTTACTAGGTAGGCTTCAAATAATATTTTATACAATCTTTTGATTAATAATCTCATCTTCATGTGATTTAGTTTCATTAACAATATTCGCTAATTGACTTGAAAATTGGTCTATAGACTCTAAGTCCTTCATTTACAAAATATTAAAACTTCTCCTAAGAGACTATAATTTAACCACTTTTACATTAGTTGTTCCCTAATATGTAATTTATAGAATCCATCATGCCCTCTTAGATGTAGTTATTGTTGCAACCCATAGAAAGATAGAGTCATCCATTGCTTGTTGAATTTAAAATAGGACTTTTGCATCCTTTGCTTTATTTTCCCTAAGATTAGATTTTTGTGCTCTAGTCAAATCTTGATAGGCCACCCGATCTAGAGGTTCTACAAAACTATTTTTGACTTTATCCCAAACTTCTTGTGAATAGAATAAAATCTTCATTTTAATAAACTAGAAATTATAGTTCTTACCCATCAAAATGGGAACTTGGGGCTATGTGAGATTGTTTCTCAATGCCATGCTTGTGATCTAATACACTACAATGAATTGACTCTGAAAAATTGATTATAGTGATTGATTTCAGTAGCTTTATTTGTCTTCACTCACTTTGGCTACAATCTCCTTGCTCTGCCATCAATAATTATTTTAAAACTATTAGATTGGGGACAAAAGATTCTTTAGATCTATAATTATCTCATTATTGGTGGCTTCAAACTCCCTTGGAAGAGACTAAACCCTTTTGCCTATGATTTTCTTTTTGTAGTGACTTTACTTTTAAACATGGTGATTACTTTATGTGAATTGGTCATTTGGTGTGAACTATAATCAAATAGCTCAATCTTCCTTTGGTATCATGAGGAAGGTATGGAATATGAAAATGTGGTTGGATTTTGAAACATGAATTGGACATAAGGATCTTGTTCTAAACTAATGCTTCACTTGTTGAACATATCATGAGGATATTCACAAAACAAATGTTAACTTGGATTAGCATGATAACTAGACTTAAGATAATCACTAGATAAAGTTTTGGAAGTGGTATGATAGCTAGTGTTAGGATTTTGAATGTAAGGATCTTTCATGAGTGTGACAAGCTTATGATCAATCATCTTATCATCAAATCTATCATTGTTGAGATATTAATCATGATCCACAAGACTATCATCATCATCATCATCATCATCAGGATAGTATAGAAGACTCTCATTATCATCATTGACAAGTTGAGGACCACTTTTGATTGTGATTTTAGGCTTGATATTCTCTTTACTGATAGTTTTAGGACTAGGAGTTTTGATTTGCATGATAAATTTTTTAAACCAAGGATCTCTAATGTGCATTATGGAGGATTGTAAAGGTATTTTAGATGCGACAAGGAGCTAGGATGGATTTGGACTTGGTAGAATTGATATGAGATTAAGATGGACTCCGCACAAGATGTATGTAAAATGGTGACTTGGATTGTGAGATTTGAGAAGATTTCAATTTTTTTAGTGAAGGGTTCAGTCATGGTCTATACAAAGTTTGATGATTGGGTTCAACTATAAGCCTACGATTAGGATGTATGCAAGGATTTGTTCGCAAAAATTTGACTAAAAGTGACTTGATAACAAACAAGAATACACAATGGTTGACTGACACTTTAAGGTGATAGAAGGCTTATTTGCTTTTACTAGTTTCACAGAGATAGAAGGCTTATTTCCACTCCCATTAATACCATAATTATATAGCTTGGATAGATAGGGAATATATGGTCTTGGACCACCATACAACCCTTACCTTGGAGACTTTCATCCTGCCCAAAGTAGCCCCTATCTCAAGTATAATGGTACGTGTGAGCATCCTCCCCTCTTACTACAGTGGTGCACCACAAGATATGATGACTAATGGTCTTAATCTAGGTTTGAAAAGGTTTCTAAGGAGTTTCTAAGGAGTCCCCTATATACACAAAGCACGTGGGTCTCAAACTGTGAATAGGATTCAACAGGGACTAGCCACAAACATCACCAAACCAAGTCTTGGCAGACTGATGGTCTCGGGGACCAGTTTGGACTTATCAGGTTTATCGTTAAGGTATAGCTTTCACTCTGCCTCCTTTATATACCCCTCTAGAATACGTGGTTAAGGCCATCCCTACCCTATCAAGCCTCCTAAAGGGAAGGAATATTATTCACTTTTGATCTCCAAGATAGTGCAAAATGCAAGGAGAGAGAATATGTGACATAATGTCCTGGGATTGAACAAATAACAAAGAGGAAAATGATGGATTTTTGATCCCCAAGATCACTCAAGAGTGTGAGGGGAGAGTATACATCCAGTAAAGATCCTGAAGACAAAGCAAATAAGTTCTTTCCAAACTACTTTAATTTACTGTAACTAAACTAGTGGAGAAAATTTCAAGTCTTTGACGGTGCTGCTGCTGAGAATAATTAGTAGTTTTGCAAAATTGTATGTCTTGGACAATGTAAGGCTACAAGAAAATTCTTAGTACAAAAGAATAAATCCTACAAAACAAACCAAACAAAACATTAAATGCAAAGTGAAAAGTTATGGTTGTTTAATATTTTGAAATACATGTCTGATTTTCAGAGGAATATGCCTACAAATTTGAGTTGATTCTGACAAAGTGGCTTGTGTCACTGTTCAACTCTCTGAGTTGCCTTTCAAATGCCTACGAAATTGTAAACATCTAATGAAAATTGAGAAAGTTATGCTAATTTGAACAAAACAGCGTCCAAGGGATAAAAATGGGCACTCTGGCCATTGACGGGTTGCACGAGATTTGTTCACATGTGGCAATTTGTCAAGCTGATGGTTGGGACCCAACTAGTCACATGCAAATGGTTTTTTTGGCACTTAATTGTGGCAAAAAAAGTTACATATGGCGATTATTACACCGTTAGCAGTTTCACCTCGACTGAGCACATGCAAAGTGTTAATCCTTGGTGGTTAAGGAGAAACGTAATAATTTTAACCAGAAGTTAAAAGTAAGAATTCCATTGGTGGCAATCTAGGAATAATAAACAATTAATGGTTTTAGATAGTAATCAGGTGAATATTAACAATCAACTTTTATATCTTTTAAACCACGGTTAATGATAAAGAGCTAACCGTCGATGATTAACAATGATTAGTGACCACCTATATAGACCTCATGAACATAAAGATTAGCAAACAATGCACATACCTCACACACTAGCCACAATTAGAAATTATATTAAGAACAGTGCTTAGGGTTAAAAACTCACAATCTTAACAACTTCTTTAACCGTTAATTAAGATATTACAAGAAATAGTTAATAGAACAGCAAGGCAGGTAGATCTACACAACTTAAGACTTCTAGGTACAATTAAAATCAGGCTATAGCTGACCACTCATGAGATCTTGAAAATATGCAACAAATGAAATAACAATTTTTCAATTGTATATCTCAAACTTGTATGAAAGGTAATTCTAATGAGAACCATATATAAGATAACCGTAACCTTCTGTTTTAGGTCAGACACCAAGTAGAAAATGGGTACATTCCATCATCATCTCTGAAAATATTATGGAATATATGAATCATTGTATTGTGACTTAGTACTGTTGTGATGTTCACAACATGCCCCATTTTGCTCCTCAGCAAAATGAGGACCCCTGCTGTTGCTTTGCTTTTTTTCTTATGGTTGTGTTTGTTCTATCTGGTGGTAAAGGGAAAAGAGAGTCAAATTTGCAAACCTTGTTAAAAATATAGAAAATTGCATTTTCAGTACCATTGCATGATATCGTTGGATTCCTTGTGAAAAAATGAGCCAGGGTTGCTTTTTAAACCATCTTAAAATTCATCATATTTTGCAAGTTATGATCATTTAGGTAAAATGTACTATCAGGTTTTGCATGATAAACAGTCAGTTGTTTGCCTTTTTTGTTGGCATTCATTTTAAATTTTGAAAAAATTTGTACTTAGTGGTTCCGGGTCGTGGGCAATTTTGTCTAGGTTCCACTCTGTATGTTACATTTGATTGTCTTGCAGAAAATACATCAAACACTTTAATCGCCATTACTTATTCATTGGAAGTGTTTTTACAGATTTGAACCTGCGCGTTGAACCATCCAATTGAACCTTTTTGGTTCAATGGTTCAAAGTTCAATGGGTTCGGCGGGTTCAAATGTCCAAAGTTGGCGGGGTTCATTTTCTTTTAACAGTCGCTGTGTATCGTTCAACCTGCGCATTGAACCTTGGTTCAGGTTCAAGACAAGGGCTATCAGCATAACAGTTGCCATCGGTGGGGCTTTGGAGTGTTCCACCGAAGTGGAATCTCTCGCTGATAAAGCATAAATGAAAGGGAGATCGGCAGGAGTCATGTCGATAGTGGTCGGGTTCAATGGTTCGTGTTCAAAGGCTTTGGTAGGCCTATGGCCGAGGTAAGTGATCGGCGTAACATAAGTCATCAGCCGAGTTTGAATTCATCATGCCGAAGGGTATGGTCTCGCCGATAGCCAAGGGCTATCGGTATAGTGGTAGTTGTCAGCCAAGTTTTTTGGGCCTTTCCCGATGGGCAAGGTCAGGCTGATGGAAGAAAGGAAGAGGACTTAGCTAAAATGCGAAGGATGGGAAGATGGATATCAGCGAAACTCTCGCCGATATCGGGTATCGGCGTAGCATATGCAATCAGCGGTGGTCGAAAATCCTTTGCCGATGGGCAAGGTCAGGCCGATACAAGGAAAGGTAAGGATGTAGAGGCATCGGCGGAGGGAATAAGGAGCTCGCCGACAGTGAAATCTCTCGCCGATGAAACAAGGCAAATGCCATTAGAAGGAGGAGTTTGTGAGTCACCGATGGGCGATCTCACGCCGATGGAGAACAACAAAAGAGCATTGGTATAAGGTAAGTCATCGGCGGAAGAAGTTTAGCGCCCGCCAATGGTATAATCTCTCGCCGATGGGAAGGTCATCGGCCAAGCAATATAGATTGGTGCGAATGTTTGGACCTTTGCCGATGGGCAAGGTCAGGGTGATGGAAGTAAGGTGGATGATATGAAGGGTTGTCGGTAAGAGTCTCACCGACGAATGATATCGATGAAACAGTGAAAATCAGCGAAGAAATTTGTGAGTTCGCCAATGGCGATTCTCGTGCCGATAAAAAACAAATACAAGCCGAAGGGCCGTCAACCAAGCAATAGGCATCGGTGAAAGAAATTTGTGAGCTTGCTGATAGGCGAATCTCTCACCGATGGAACAAAGCAAAGGGGCATCGGTGGAAAGAATATGGAGTTCACCGATGGCGAATCTCTCACCGATGAAGTGGAAATAAAGCATAAGGGGCCATCGACCTAACAAGGAGGATCGGCGAGGAAGATTTAGGGTTTGCCAATGGTGAATCTCTCACTGATGAGAAGGAAACGAAGGCCAATATGACATCAGCAACACTCTCGCCAATACAAGGGTATCGGCATAGCCAACGCGATCGGTGAAGGAAATTTTGGGCTTACCGATGAGCAAGCCTCACACCAATGGAGAGCAACGAAGAAGCATTGATGGAAGAGAATGATCTGCGAAAGAATTTTGAGGCTCGCCGATAGTACACACTTACGCTGATGGAAAGAAGTAAGGAGGAAATAAAGAGAAAGGCCATTGGCCAAATAACAAACATCGCCCAAGTATTTGTTGGATGCGCCGATGGTGATCATCACGCCGATGGGTGGGAATGGACGAAGCGGTGGGAATTTTAAAACACATTTTTGGTGCCCGTGGCATTTTTCTGGTCAGCGATGGTTGACCTGTTTGGTTTTGGGCAGTCTGTATACATTTTGAACGCTTTTGAGGGTTTTTTGAGCCAAATTTCCACATTTTTGCATAGTCACCCTGATTTAAACAGATATTTTGAGTTTCCTGCTATTTATTTGATAAATGTGATACTTATTGCTTGTCTTGTTTTACAGGCTTGCAGTTGAGGAAGCAGCTGGAAATGCAACACAGTGACATCATGGAGGAAGGAAATCTGATTTCAGGAGCAGGAAGATAAAGATGAAGTGTGAAGAAGTCAAGGCCAACCAAATGAAAAACAAGGTTGCAGCTGAAGGGATTACTACAATAGACAAACAGAAGTTATTGCTGAGCTGCCAAAGCTTCTCAGAAGGGGCAATATTTTGCCCAGATTTGACACTACTCAGAGATATTTTTGAAGAACTGGTTCACCTATATTTATTGCTGTAACCAGGGGTTTAGTTAGGGTTTTTTTTGCTGTAGTGAGGACAATCAGAAAGTCTTTATATTGTGCCTCTCTACACTATAATATTTTACAACAGGGATTTTTAGAAACACATAGCAAGTTAGCTTAGTTTAATTTAGAAGTAGAAGAAGGAGGTTGCCTGTTTGTCTGCAGTAAGGTGCGCATGGAATGTCTGGCTTCCTTACTGTATCTGTAAAGCTTGTAAGTTCTCTGTAGTTTGATCAATGAAACTAAGAGTCATTCCTACATTGTAAATCATGTATGACTATTTGTTTCTAATACAATAAAATCTGGGGTTCTGCATCTATCTTCTGAGTGTTCTCCTGCTCTTCTTTGTGTTTTGAAATATTATCTTTGAGAGCTTGCAATTTTAAATGTATGTTTGTGAAAATGCTCAGGACTTGCATTTAAGGTTTTTACTGTGGATTTGATCAAATTGCTGTAGTATTTACATAGTGCATAATAGAACAATTAGATCCTTTGGTAGAGTAAATGAGGTGTAGATTAGATCTTTCTAACTTTTCCCTACCCAT
Organism: Cunninghamia lanceolata; assembly: GCA_027924645.1. Classification (NCBI taxonomy): domain Eukaryota; kingdom Viridiplantae; phylum Streptophyta; class Pinopsida; order Cupressales; family Cupressaceae; genus Cunninghamia; species Cunninghamia lanceolata. The sequence goes on along the minus strand of BSBN01000165.1, from coordinate 160,107 downwards.
CTGAAATATTTAGCTGAAAACGTAGAAATCTAAAGGAAGTTGTCTCAAATTTGAAGAAGCATGCATAACAGAGTTAAAGGTAGACAGTTTTTCATAAATATATGAAGGAGAAAGCTGCAATAATTCAAGAAAACCATCCAAAACTTGCAGCACAGTAACACTTTTATGCAAAGGAATGAAAAGTATTAACATACCTCATGGTCTTTTGCATAATCTTAGTCCAGTAAACCACAAAGAAACTCTAAACTACGTAAGGCCCCTTGAACATTACAGCTTCACATTGACCAACTGAACTTGACCAACCGTACCATTGTAGACTTGGGATTAGTTGAATCTGAAATGATTCTTTCTTATCTTTCAAGTATAGTTTCAGTTCATTATATGTGAATTTTAACTTATTGTTATGATTGCATCAAAATGATCACCAACAGTTTTCTGGCGCTAGAAGGAGGGCCTTTTTGAGTTAGATTTTATTCCAAACTGGCTAATAACAGTAATAGAGTGACTAGGTCTAGATCCAGTTTAGGCAATATATTTGTGCAACTACCTGATATTAGGCGAGGTAGGAACCCTTTAATTTGGAATCCAAATATATCGCAATCTGGAAGTTCATCTGGAACACCACCTGGGTCACCTTTTAACATCCGTAGTATTGTGAGTCCTGACAGATCACTGTTCAGCTCTTTAAATCTTGGTTCAGGCACTCCTGGAGGTCTCAATCCTCCTGTAAATCCTAATCCACTAATCAATCCAGGTATTCCTACAAGTTCAGGTCAAGCTCAAACACCTACAATGGCTTATTTCGATGTCAATTCTCCCATACTCTTCAATGATTATCATGAGATGCCTAAAAATCTAGAAAAGATATGTCCCAAATACCAGTTGCATCAGGACCCAGAAGACCATATTAGAATATTCAAGGAAGCATGTTTTAGAGCTAGGTTAGAGCACGAGGATGTGGTGTGTAGATTGTTTCCCTACACCTTTAATGAACAAGCCTCTAGCTGGTATGTAAATTTGCCCAACTGTTACATTTCTTCCTAGCTGCTTATGGAAGAAGCATTTCTGTCAAGATTTAGGGGACCCATTGACCCTTGTGCTTTGTATCATAAATTAGCTACTATAAAATGTGGTGAGGGAGAGCTGATTGATAATTTCAACGACAGATTTCAAAAGGCCTATTCTAGGCTGGTAGCCCCTTATACCATAGATGATGATCCCTTGTTGGCTATGTACTATGCTGCCTTGGATCCTTTAACTGCCATGTTTGTCAAAAGAAAAGCTGACATAGATTCAATATCCAAAGCCTATAAAGAGGCAGCCTCAGTAAACCAAGAGATGAGACATACAACTTATAACCCATTTGTTAATGGAGGAAGTTTTGGGGTGCAGAATCAAGCACCGCCATGGAATGGAACCTCTATGCAACACACTCCACTATTAAATCTGGTTCCTTCTGACACACCCGTGTATAGTCCTACCCCAATTCAAGCTATAACTCCTTACATGGCTAGCACTTCCAATAACAGTCAAAACAATGGTCAGCCTTTCTTCCAAACTCCTAGGGATACAGCTGTGGCAAAAGCACAAGAAGATAGGGAAGAAATCAAAGAAATCACTGCACATTTGAAAAGATTAACCACCGAAGTGACACAACTAAGAAATGAGAACCTCTATGGAAGAGGCAACCAAAACTACAATCAACATCAAAGTCACAACCAAGGCCAAAATCAGAACTATAGTTTCAATCAAAATCAGCAGAACAATCAGAACCAAAACTATAATCAGCATCAAGGCCCCAGCCAGGGGCAACCAATGCAAAATAGAGAGCCAGTGATAGATAATAGGACCTGGGGCAATAATAACAGAAATTAGAATCAACCTAGGCCACCCAAGGCATGGAACACTAGGCCCAACAACGGTACTCTAGCTTCTCCTTTTGAGAATATAGATAATCATGATGCAAAACAAACGACTAGTATACAAATGGCCAGTACAGCACCCAAAAATTGGTGCAGATTTCACAATACCAATGCCCATGCTGAGCACGACTGTCCACAATTCCACTTAGCAGCCAACATTTTCAACATAGATGTGCAACCTCCTACCTCTGAATTTCTCATTCCCAAGGGTAATGAGGTAGTACCCTCAGGATATGACACAGCATTAGTCTTAGAAACATTTACCTTTGCAACTGCAGAAGAGAAAGAGGATGAATTGCTAGAAGATGAACCATACTGTTGTGAGAATCTTTATCCTGAATCGGCCTTTGTGTTAATGCTTTTCAGTTTCCTTTTGAATCTGAAAATGAGATATTAAATGAAACAGAGGAGGTACAGGCCTTTCAACAGACAAATAAAAGCCACACTTACAATTTGAGGAACAACCCTAGGCCAGGAGGGCCTTTTACCACTTCCGTTCCTCCGAATAACATCAATACACCCCCAGATCAGAATGCTAGCAACAATCCTGCCACACTTAAAGCTAATCACCACACAGATAATGGAACAGCAATACAAAAGGATCAAACAAGTAAAACTGAAGCAATAGAGACAACAAGATTAATGAGTTACTTGTCAGAAGAAATAAAGAAAATTAAGGTCAGTATACCCCTAAATGAATTATTGAAGACCCCAGGGATCAGAAATGCTTTTATAAAATCTCTGGGCACAGCCATGACAGATGAGGTGTCTGCTAATATAACTGTTCCTAATAGAGATTCACCACCTAAAGAGAAGAATAGGAAAGTTAAGCAGCCTTCCAATACAAATGTAGTAATACATGCGGATAAGAGGGATACCCCCCCTTTCTTGTTAACTGTTAGATTGTGTGGGAAGAATATACACAATTGCATGGTAGATTCTGGTGCCTCAGCCAACGTAATGCCCTTAGGAATATGTAAAACTCTCGGGCTGACTCCCACCAAATCTACCAAGGTTGTCACACAACTAGATAAGACTGAGGTTAGCGTGATAGGAGAGCTCATGAACATTCAAATGCAATTAGCTTCAGACCCTAGTGTAAGCCAAATCATTGACATTCAAGTAGTGGATATACCCATAAATTATGGAATGTTGTTAAGTAGGGATTGGTCCAAGACATTAAACGGATATATGGCCACTGACTTTTCACACATGTGGTTACCTTGGAGAGGCATCCCAAACTAGATCAAAATAGAGGCAGAGCCTAGAATGAAACATATGATAACAGAGTATAATCGAACTAATGAAATATTATATGCTGCTGTTGAACCGAGTGTCTATAGAATTACCAACAATGGGGTACAAATTGAGGAGATTATGATGTTAAACATTAGAAAGAAATGTGTCAGCAATCGGACAGCATTATTCATTGAGTTTGAGGGAAATTCTTTAGATGAAGAAAACAATGCAATAGACAAATTTGGTCGTGCCATTAGACAAGAGGTGGAAGAGTGCGTTAAACACAATCTCTCGGTCCAATGTAAATTATATAAAAATAGGTGTAGAGTCCGTGATAGGCAACATTCTGAGGAAAGTTGTGAAATATGCAAGGACATCATTGAATTTGAATACAAAAAATGCATAGGAAAGGAAGAGTTACAAGAGGAAAATGAGAATCTTGATCCAACATAGAAATATGTTCAGGATAATATAGATACCTTGATTCCAGATTTAGGAAAAGAAATAAGAGACAAGAGTAGTTGTCTTTCTGAGTTGCAAACTAAAAACACACATATGCAAGTTAACCAAATAGAAAAACCCATGAATAAATAGGACAACACCCCACAGGTAATAAAAGAGACAATGCATGCTAAGATAAAAGGGCAGAAAAGTAAAGATGGCATGTGGACGTTAAAATGTGATGGGTCTAAATCAAAACAGGGCGCAGGTGCAGGTGTTAAACTCATAGATACTCAGGGTAAATCACATCTGGCAGCATATAGATTACAATTTTCCTGTACTAACAATATTGCTGAATATGAGGCCCTAATTTTAGGACTTGTCATGGCCATCAAGAAAAGGGTGAAAACCATCAGAGTATTTTTAGACTCTGAATTAGTAGTCAGACAAGTGAGGAAACTATATGCCTGCAATTACAAAAAAATGATTAGTTACAGACATAGACTATGGGGTTTAACAGATTCGTTTGATGCTTTTAACATAGAGCACATCCCCAGAGAGCTGAATCACAGGCCAGATGCGCTAGCAGTTGCTGCTAGTACATTAAAACCATTGACACTGTCAGGATTGAGACGATTTGTTGTTGAGCTAGTTAACGTGCCCAGTATACCAGACAACGTTACACACTTTCAGGTATTTGGAGGGGACCAACAAATTATTAATTTTCTGACTTGTAATGAGGCATTTGAGGCTCAAATCATTGATGAACAGGAAAGGCCTGAAGTAACATGGGATGAAGAGGATATAATCAACTTGAAAAGTAACTCCTTACCAAGAGGAGTAATTGAATTAGAACATATCTTTGATCTCGATGGAGTAATAAGACAAAAGGACTTACCTAAAATAGAAGGGGGTAAGTGTGATTTACATAACTTAGGGACAGAGCAAAGTCCACAAAACATACTAATTGGGAAAGCTTTCTCTGAAAAAATCAGAAAAGAGGTTTTAGATCTTCTGAAAGAATATAAACATGTCATAGCATGGACTTATGAAGACTTGAAAACATTTGATGAGTCCATCATAACTCACGTAATACCTTTGAGAAAAGAAGTCAAACCATTTAGACAGAAACAGAGGCCTGTGAATGCCATTCTAGAGCCTCTAATCTTTGAGGAAGTTAAAAAATTGGTGTCTGCTGGAATAATTTTTCTAGTCAGACATTCGGTCTGGGTAGCTAACTTAGTACCAGTAAGGAAGAAAAATGGAGACATCAGGTTATGTGTAGACTTTAGAAATTTAAACAAGGCATCTGAAAAGGATAATTATCCTTTGCCCCCAATAGACGAAGTGCTGCAAGCAGTAAATGGCGCAAGAATGATGTCTTTTTTAGATGGTTTTTCAGGTTATAACCAGGTCTTAATTGACAGAGAAGATAGATTAAAAACCACTTTCACTTGCAAATGGGGAAATTATGCATATAGAATAATGCCTTTTGGTCTGATCAATGCAGGTGCCACTTTTCAGAGAGCCATGGACATTGCATTCCATCGATTATCAGGTAAGTGCATTGTTGTGTATATGGATGATTTAACTGTGTATTCCAAGGATGCATCCACTCACACTGAAGACCTCAGGAAAATACTCAAGCGATGTGAAAGGTATGGGACTTCCCTTAATCCTAAGATATGTATATTTGGCGTAACTGAAGGTAAATTATTAGGCCATGTCATTTCTGAAGGTGGAATTTCAATTGATCTGGATAGAATAGAATCCATAAAAAGTTTGCAAATACCAAACAGTAGGAAAGAGTTGAAATCATTTTTTGGCAAAATTAACTTTGTTCGGAAGTTTATAACAGGTTTTGCAAAGATCGTGTAGCCGTTAAATGCCATGTTGAAGAAGGATGCACAGATGGAATGGACGCCAGTGGCCAGAGCCACATTTGAAGATATCAAGGAGGCAATTTCTGATGCCCCTGTATTGGCAAGTCTAGACTACACAAGCCTGTTTTACATCTACTCCTTTGCATCTTCTCATTCAGTCGCGGCTGCCTTGACACAGAAAGGTGAAAATAATGAAGAGAGGCCCATAGCATTTATGAGCGCGCCTCTGAAGGATGCACAGCTGAGGTATCTAGACACCAAGAGGCAGGCATTCGCATTAGTAAAGGCTGTCAAAAAAATCAGACACTACATTCTGCGCAGCCAAATCAAAGCCATAGTACCAGACGCAGCAGCAAAAATGTTGCTGATGCAGAATGAGCCTGGAGAAAAAAGAGCCAAGTGGATCACCACGCTGCAAGAATTTGACATAGAAATCATACCCATGAAGCTGGTCAGAGGGCAGGTGTTGGTGCAGACAATAGCAAATATAGATCCAGATCTGATAAAATAGCAATATGTACTGAATTCCCAGAGCGCATCAGGTTGGTATGATGATCTAAACACCTTCTTGATAGCTGGAAAGTACCCAAACAAGATGAAGGCTTCTCAGAGGAGAGCTCTGAAGATTAAGGCACAAAATTATATGGTGCAAGGAGGTCTTCTATTCAAGAAGAACCATGATGGAATTTATCTAAGATGCATAAACAGAGCTGAAGCTAATAAAGTGTTAACAAAACTACATGACAAGTACGGAACCGGCCATGGTTCCCATCTAGCCACAACACACAAAACACTGAGGGCGGGCTATTACTAGCCCACGATGTTCAAAGACACTAAGGGTCACATCAGAAGTTGCCACATCTGTCAAACTGCAGTAGACAAAGGGAGAAATCAGGCCAATCTACTACAACCTGTGATTGAATCCAGACCGTTTGCACAGTGGGGCTTAGATTTTATTAGAGTCATCAATCCCCCATCTTCTACAGGACACAAATTTATACTGACGGTAACAGATTATTGTACAAGGTGGACTGAGGCCACCTGCTGCAAATTTTCCACGACTGAGGTAGTTATCAAGTTTCTTAAAGAAAACATCATCACCAGGTTTGGAACTCCCTATTCATTGGTATGTGATAATGGCCCTGCTTTCTCTTCTTTAAAATTTTCTAAATGGGCATTTGAATATGGGATTATTTTAAGGTTTTCTTCAAATTATTACTGTCAAGGTAATGGACTGGCTGAATCAACGAATAAAATTTTATTAGATATAATCAAGAAGTTAATTGCAAAGAGTCCTAGAGAGTGGAATACCCTTTTAAGATATGCATTATGGGTAGATAGGACCAAGTTTAAAACAGCCTTAGGTAGCACACCTTATCATTTAGTCTATGGGACTGATCCCGTACTTCCAGTAAATCTGAGAATACCAACCTGGAAGTTTGCTAATGAGTATCTAGGCTTTGATAACCATAGGGAAGCCAGAATGGTACAAATGCTACAACTAGATGAGAAAAGACGTCAAGTCATCGAGAAATTTGCCAAACACCAAGCGGTTGTTAAGAGGTGGTTTGATAAAAGGGCAAAAGTCAAAACATTTAGGATATCAGACTTAGTGTTGTGCTGGGACAAAGCACATGAAAAGAAAGGAAGCCATGGAAAATTCGATAAATTATGGCTGGGTCCCTTACAAGTCTCAGAAATAATAGGAGATAACACATTCAGACTTAAGACCTTGACTGGAGAAGATGTGCCATTACCAGTTAATGGCCAGCATTTGAAACACTACTTCCAGGCCTAAGGCAAAGGGCAGTTCATTTTGGTGTAAAGTGCTGTAAGTAATGTACAGTTCTTCTTTTGCTGTTTTCTTTTTTTGGTTGGCTGTTTGTATAGTTTGTCTTCTGTTGGTTTCTATTTTCTGTTTCTTTCTATTTGTTTTGTTTTTGTTTGTACAGTTTTTTCTGCTTTTTTGCTTTTTGTACAGCCTATTTGTTTGGTTTGTTGGTTGTCTCCTCAGCAGGGATCTTTGTTTTACTTTAGAGTATTAAGGAGCAAACTAGCAACCATTCAAAACAGTATAAAATTTAGGATATTCAAGTTAATCATTTGCAATTTACACATAACTTGTCACTGACATGAATGTAGAAAGTTGTTTATCTTCTGAAGTTTTGTATTCAATAAATGTGATTGAGAATTTGAAGCAAGTTTCTCACAATTTTTCACCTAAAATCCTTGGGTTTGTTGAACCTACCAGTGTAGATATTAGGTGAAAAATCAGAGGTTACCCTTGCTACCATTACAATTCTTAACATAATTTCAGCAAGTGTCCACTCCTTGCATCATGAAGTTAGAAATTGCTATACCTTATGAAGTCTTTCAAAATTAGAAAACAAAAAAAAATAATAAATAAATAAATAAATAAAATGGATTATACTAAAAATTCAGATTAAGCCATCTAAGTAACTCTACCGGGGCTATAGATGCTCGCTGGCAGTGGGGCTCTACTTAGGAGAATTGTAATGATAACCTTGCCAGGGCTATGGACGCTCGCTGGCAGCAAGGCTCTATTTAGTCGGCTATGAGGGAATATTCTCACCTACGTAGGCTAATGTCAGTCACTGGTTTGTTCAACCGATCTTCAAGATGAGGATAATTAATCACGTGCACACAACTAAACAGAAAATAAAAATTCATGCACCCTTATTGAATACCTTAAGTCTCAAGCTGAATAGTAATTTGCAGGAGGGATAGTTGGAGGTTATGAGTTCATTTCATCTAGTTTTCTTGAACACTCTAAATTTAGTTGTTTTGTTTGGTTGCTAGTTGTTGTGATGTTCACAACACGCCCCATTTTGCTCCTCAGCAAAATGAGGACCCCTACTGTTGCTTTGCTTTTTTGCTTGTGCTTGTGTTTGTTCTGTCTGGTGGTAAAGGGAAAAGAGAGTCAAATTTGCAAACCTTGTTAAAAATATAGAAAATTGCATTTTCAGTACCATTGCATGATATGGTTGGATTCCTTGTGAAAAAATGAGCCAGGGTTGCTTTTTGAACCATCTTAAAATTCATCATATTTTGCAAGTTATGATCATTTAGGTAAAATGTACTATCAGGTTTTGCATGATAAACAGTCAGTTGTTTGCCTTTTTTGTTGGCATTCATTTTAAATTTTGAAAAAAATCGTACTTAGTGGTTTCGGGTCGTGGGCAATTTTGTCTGGGTTCCACTCTGTATGTTACATTTGATTGTCTTGTAGAAAATACATCAAACACTTTAATCGCCATTACTTATTCATGGGAAGTGTTTTTACAGATTTGAACCTACGCGTTGAACCATCCGATTGAACCTTTTTGGTTCAATGGTTCAAAGTTCAATGGGTTCGGCAGGTTCAAATGTCCAAAGTTGGCGGGGTTCATTTTCTTTTAACAGTCGCTGTGTATTGTTGAACCTGCACATTGAACCTTGGTTCAGGTTCAAGACAAGGGCTATCGGCATAACAGTTGCCATCGGTGGGGCTTTGGAGTGTTCCACCGAAGTGGAATCTCTCGCCGATAAAGCATAAACAAAAGGGAGATTGGCAGGAGTCATGCCGATAGTGGTCGGGTTCAATGGTTCGGGTTCAAAGGCTTTGGTAGGCCTGTGGCCGAGGTAAGTGATCAGCGTAACATAAGTCGTCAGCCAAGTTTGAATTCATCATGCCGAAGGGTATGGTCTCGTCGATAGCCAAGGGCTATCGGTATAGTGGTAGTTGTCAGCCAACTTTTTTGGGCCTTTGCCGATGGGCAAGGTTAGGCTGATGGAAGAAAGGAAGAGGACTTAGCTGAAATGCGAAGGATGGGAAGATGGATATCGGCGAAACTCTCGCCGATATCGAGTATCAGCGTAGCATATGCAATCGGCGGTGGTCAAAAATCCTTTGCCGATGGGCAAGGTCAGGCCGATACAAGGAAAGGTAAGGATGTAGAGGCATCAGCGGAGGGAATAAGGAGCTCGCCGACAATGAAATCTCTCGCTGATGAAACAAGGCAAATGCCATCGGAAGGAGGAGTTTGTGAGTCACCGATGGGCGATCCCACGCCGATGGAGAACAACGAAAGAGCGTTGGTATAAGGTAAGTCATCGGCGGAAGAAGTTTAGCACCCGCCGAAGTATAATCTCTCGCCGATGGGAAGGTCATCGGCCAAGCAATATAGATCAGTGCGAACGTTTGGACCTTTGCCGATGGGCAAGGTCAGGGCGATGGAAGTAAGGTGGATGATATGAAGGGTTGTCGGTAAGAGTCTCACCGACGAATGACATCGATGAAACAGTGAAAATTGGCGAAGAAATTTGTGAGTTCACCGATGGCGATTCTCATGCCGATAAAAAAGAAATACAAGCCGAAGGGCCATCAACCAAGCAATAGGCATCGGCGAAAGAAATTTGTGAGCTTGCCGAAAGGCGAATCTCTCGCTGATGGAACAAAGCAAAGGGGCATCGGTGGAAAGAATATGGAGTTCACCGATGGCGAATCTCTCACCGATGAAGAGGAAATAAAGTGCAAGGGGCCATCGGCCTAACAAGGAGGATCGGCGAGGAAGATTTAGGGTTCGCCAATGGTGAATCTCTCGCCGATGAGAAGGAAACGAAGGCCAATATGACATCAGCAACACTCTCGCCAATACAAGGGTATCGGCATAGCCAATGCGATCGGTGAAGGAAATTTTGGGCTTACCGATGGGCAAGCCTCACACCAATGGAGAGCAGCGAAGAAGCATCGATGGAAGAGACTGATCGGTGAAAGAATTTTGAGGCTCGCCGATGGAAAGAAGTAAGGAGGAAATAACGAGAAAGGCCATCGGCCAAATAACGAACATCGCCCAAGTATTTTTTAGATGCGCCGATGGTGATTATCACGCCGATGGGCGGGAATGGACGAAGCGGTGGGAATTTTAAAACATATTTTTGGCGCTCGTGGCATTTTTCTGGTCAGTGATGGTTGACCCGTTTGGTTTTGGGCAGTCTGTATACATTTTGAATGCATTTTAAGGGTTTTTTGAGCCAGATTTCCACATTTTTGCATAGTCACCCTGATTTAAATAGATATTTTGAGTTTCCTACTATTTATTTCATAAATGTGATACTTATTGCATGTCTTGTCTTACAGGCTTGCAGTTGAGGAAGCAGCTGGAAATGCAACACAGTGACATCATGGAGGAAGGAAATCTGATTTCAGGAGCAGGAAGATAAAGATGAAGTGCGAAGAAGTCAAGGCCAACCAAATGAAAAACAAGGTTGCAGCTGAAGGGATTACTACAATAGACAAACAGAAGTTATTGCTGAGCTGCCAAAGCTTCTCAGAAGGGGCAATATTTCGCACAGATTTGACACTGCTTAGAGATATTTTTGAAGAACTGGTTCACCTATATTTAGTGCTGTAACCAGGGGTTTAGTTAGGGTTTTTTTTTATGTAGTGAGGACAATTAGAAAGTCTTTATATTGTGCCTCTCTACACTGTAATATTTTACAATAGGGATTTTTAGAAACACACAACAAGTTAGCTTAGTTTAATTTAGAAGTAGAAGTAGGAGGTCGCCTGTTTGTCTGCAATAAGGTGTGCGTGGAATGTCTGGCTTCCTTACTGTATCTGTAAAGCTTGTAAGTTCTCTGTAGTTTGATCAATGAAACTAAGAGTCATTCCTACATTGTAAATCATGTATGACTATTTGTTTCTAATACAATAGAATCTAGGGTTCTGCATCTATCTTCTGAGTGTTCTCTTGCTCTTCTTTGTGTTTTGAAATATTATCTTTGAGAGCTTGCAATTTTAAATGTATGTTTGTGAAAATGCTCAGGACTTGCATTTAAGGTTTTTACTATGGATTTGATTAAATTGCTGTAGTATTTACATAGTGCATAACAGAACAATTAAATCCTTTGGTAGAGTAAATGAGGTGTAGATTAGATCTTTCTAACTTTTCCCAACCCATCTGAAATATTTAGCTGAAAATGTAGAAATCTAAAGGAAGTTGTCTCAAATTTGAAGAAGCATACATAACTGAGTTAAAGGTAGACAGTTTTTCATAAATATATGAAGGAGAAAGCTGTAATAATTCAAGAAAACCATCCAAAACTTGCAGCACAGTAACACTTTTATGCAAAGGAATGAAAATCTTTAACATATCTCATGGTCTTTTGCATAATTTTAGTCCAGTAAACCACAAAGAAACACTAAACTATGTAAGGCCCCTTGAACATTACAGCTTCACATTGACCAACTGAACTTGACCAACCGTACCATTGTAGACTTGGGATTAGTTGAATCTGAAATGATTCTTTCTTATCTTTCAAGTATAGTTTCAGTTCATTATATGTGAATTTTAACTTATTGTTATGATTGCATCAAAACAATCACCAACAAGTACATTTATCAATTCCTATTCCTAAAAAGGAGCATTGCAGTTCAAAAAAATGCCACTAAAAGCTTATACTAGCACTTGCACCCATAGGACATTCAAGGAATACATCGATTGGAACAACCAACGACTTCAAAAAAATTTCCAGTATGAATTTTCTTCTTTATAGCATGTGACAACTTTCCCGAGAACTATAATGCTCACATATAAACAAACAAGTTCAGAAAATTTTCCAGCGTGGATTGTTCGTTTCTTTACAACACGAGATAATTTTCTCGAGAACTATAATCCTTACATATAAAAGCCTATCGTCTAATAATAAACCTCCATCGCCCCTCAAAAAGATGGATCAAACAATAATCTTGCAGGTAAAAGTTATGGATGAAAGAAGTAGCAGATAAAACAACCCTCTACCCAATGGATGTTACGCAATGCTGAACCTGCAAAAAACATAGATCAAATAATGATCTTGCAGATAAAAGTGATAGATGAAAGAAGCAATAGATAGAAGATTTTAACTAGACAACACAACCCTTTTCCTGCTGACAATTCTAAAACTAGTGAATTCGTACGCTGCACAGAGGATCAAAAATTAAGAAACCAGTGTGGAATAATACCAAAAAAACCAATGGACAATGATGCCAGAAAATCCAGTGGATACAAGCATATGATGAACCAGCAAACAAGACTTTAACCGTACAGTACAACCGTACAACTGTTTAAGGGGCCAAAAGGGCTGGGCTTAAATAGCACACTCTAAGCTTTGATTGCTTAGGTGGCATGTGGGCACCTCTCCTTTTGCAAACGTCCATCTCCGTCCCCAAACCGTCGCCGACAACGCCTAATTCAAATTCTCTTCCCCCACAGTAAGTTTGGTGGATAGCGGTAAAGTGTTTGATTGCAAACAAAAAAAGAGCGAGTCTCATGAAAGATAGGTCTCCAACCCGCGATCAGTTAAAAGTTTAATGATTCAGTGACTTTGCTTGATTCACCTATTGAGGAGATGGGAATTTTGGAGCAGGCTATATGCATTTGTGAAAGCAAGGAGGATAGAGGAATTTTATCAGCTAAGGAAGAGGGGCCAGTAGCCACCCACTCTAACTTCGCGCATGTCAGGGACATAGCTAGACATATCAAATTTCGACAATTTTTTTTTGGGTTTTTCCGTATATGACGGAAGAGCTTAAAGCTATTCTTTCGGCTTCTGGGCACTTACAGGGAAAGACGCGTTATGTGCACAAAATGGTCATTTCAACATGTCGCCCCATACATCTGCATTGATGTGCCAGTGACCGCTCACCATCACATTTGTACACTTGTCTTAATTTCATTGGTTAATTTACAAATGTGTTAGTGCATTTGTGAACATGTATTGGTGCATTTGTGTTAATTTATTTGGTTGGTATTTTACATGTATTGGTTCTTTTAACTTATGTTGTCCCTTGTAGTGCTTCATCCCTTGTTGCTCATTTTAATTTCCCTTATCTCTCTCTCCTCAACCACTGCACTTTGTTTTTCGTTCCCCTCTTCCCCTCTATTTCCTTTATAAGGCACAAGTCTACTATCTATTTTTTAACACTCCTCTTCCTAATGATGGATCATTGAGTATGATCCGAAACGTTGATTCAAAAACATACACAGTGGAATCCAGAAGCACATGCAAACTTATTATCATGGACTGTGGAAAACTCATGCCTTCTATGTATTGGTTCTTTTTAAAAATTTAATTGGCGGGTCAAGTGATTAAAAACATAGCGGTTATTGGGGCATGGACGGCAACTGGCCCCTCTCCCTTAATGTAGTTGGAAATTTTCTATACATTTGTGTCGTCTAGAGTATATCCAACTACATTTTATTATGGATTTTTGAATGAGAATATGAATGGCTAAGATTAACTTGATCAAATTTAAAAAGTTGGGACTTGATTTAGAGTTAACTTCTTTGATTGATTAGTTTTCTGATTTGATTGATGAGTTAAATGATTTGACAAAATAATGACATGTGATGACATGGAGTAGAATATGGGTGAGGATAATTAGCATATCATTTTTTTATTTTGATTAATTGTGTGCAGGCATGGATTAACTAGGAATTAATTAACTAATTAATAATGATTAATTAATTAATTAATTATATGGTGATGTTAGGAGGATTTAAATGAAATTAACGACAAGGTCTAATTAATGAATGTGTGAAACCAAAATTTGCATTTACATCTCTAAACAAATCATTAAATCATTTAATTTATTTTATTAAAATTACTCTAGAAAATACAATTTAATTTGGTAAAATAACTTAAATTCAAATTTTTTTGTGAGGATCCTGCATCTTTGTCTTTCTTTTCGTATCATTATTATTCCATAAAAGAGAGATTAATAACTCCAATTCAAACAAAATATACAATATGTATGTAATTTGCTTCGTACATCAAGTAGGCAAAAGGGAAAAATTTGTGAACGTCTGCATTGCATGCAGGCAAACACAATAAAAAAAAACCCCTTCACTTTATTTTAATTAATAATAGTATAACTATAACTATATAAAACTACAACCTAGGTACGAGTTTCATTTGGCACAAGAAGTCATGTGATGTCCCACACAAATGCGTCCGAGGTGTCCAAGGGAAGAAATTTAAGCGGTTGGTTTTTACCGATATACTTTATCGCCTTACCCTCGTTTGGAGCGGCGCCTATAAGTCTGAAGTGACCACTGACAATAGCCTGTTTAGTCCACCAATATACCCTTCCTAGTCTTGTTATCACCTGTAGCATAAACAATCGATGACAGTAGATTATATCTCATATCCTACAGTATTAAAGCATATCCTACAGGGTTGATCCAGGCCCAAATAGAGGGCAGTCCATTTGGCCACATAGTTGAGATTGCACTAGGATTGTCTCACCTACACAAAAGGGGAAGGAGGTGCATGAAGAGGCCATTAGAATCTTGGAATGACTTGTGCAAAGAAGATGTGGAATACGCCAAAAAGGCACTTAAAACAACCTACAAAAACCTTATTATTGCTCCTGTTCACCCTAAAATGGATTGTAGAAACCCCATTGGTGTCCTTGTTTGTTGACGTCAACATCTCCCACATTCTCCCCAATTTAATTTTACAAAGGAAATTTTTTTATTTTGTAATTTAATTGGGGGCTTGTTTATGCACATGCTCTCAACTTATAAAGGGCCCTTTTATGTATCATTCTCGGGGGGGTTATACATGCATTTTGTAATCAATAAACTCACATAAAGTTTTAAATTTACTAAGGGAGTAATCTATCTATGTTAATAATGGGTATAATAAATCATTCCTCTGTCATTACTTTGGAAGAAGGAAACTACAAGTCCTGGTGCAATAGAATCATAAAGCACTATCGATGGATTCATCTATTGCCACATTTATACATGGACTTATCCCTGAACCAAGTATATATTGGTAGAAATTTACATGGATAAATAGAACTTTTCAAGTCTTAGGATTAATTGGTTTAAGTGTTGGGGAACATACATCGTTGCCTCTATCAAACACTAAGTTCCCTCGCACTCTCTAGACCACACTATGGGAAATGTATGGAGATTTCAATGAACCTCCATTCCTAGATGATCACATTATAGACATACATCTTCCCCTTGATGATGCTGAGAATTATTTGTATGATGATGATACTGAATAGGAATATGCTTATTGGAGAAGTCTTGAATGTGATGATGACACAGAGACATCTCCTCTTGCTTCTCCTCTTCGTACACCTCTAGCATTGGTAGCTATTATGCCACCTCCACCTGCCACTTTGATAGAGATTTTGGCTTCTTCACATGTTACTTCAGATTCACTCTAGTAGGTTCACACTTGTCCTCTCAATCAATGAGGTATCATCTTATTAGACATCCATTATTTATTTGTATAATCTCTCATTCTCAATCTTGATGACAACATTGAGGATCTTGTCCTTCTCTTTGATGGCAATTCTTTTGTCCTTACACTTGTTGCTACTACAGAGTTCATTGAGGGTTCACTGAGGGCTTCTAGAGATTCTTTGTAGGAGGACATCTCGTGGGATTTGTATTGTAGCCACATGGCATGCATTGATATTCCACATCCATACATCACTTCTTTGGATACCAGTGGTCTTCATTAATTTGTACATGATTTTGAGAGGTCATTTATTTTAGTTAGGCCAAGGACTCCTGATTTGAGAGTGATTCATTTTGACATCAGCATGAAGATATTTGAGCAATGTTGTAAGATAGGGTGCATCATGAGACTTCCCACCTCACCTTGCTTCTTTGGGTTGGAGTTAATTCAACCTTCACCATTGGACTTGTTTCTTCCTAAGGGGAGAAATGTCATTTCCACAAATGGATCATTTTGAAGATTCATACATGGGCATCCTCTTTTGGCATAGGGGCTACTTCATTGTGGGGGGCTACATAGTGTCTTTCTCTCTTGTATGGGAGTTCTCTCTCTCTCTCTCTCTCTCTCTCTCTCTCTCTCTCTCTCTCTCTCTCTCTCTCTCTCTCTCTCTCTCTCTCTCTCTCTCTCTCTCTCTCTCTCTCTCTCTCTCTCTCTCTCTCTCCTTTGAGGGGTTCTTGTGGTATTAGTGGTTTAGCCACAATCAAATATCTTTGTCTACATCATCTTAGTTAGTATGACATTGTTTTAGGCTTGGTGCAGAGTTATTATCTTTGCGGGGAGATTTCGAGTCATCTTAATTTTTCTTTTTTCTTTTTTGGAGGGAAGTTTATTCCTACCGGGTTTTCTTTCTTTCTCAACTTTATAAGAGATTGCATTGTAATTAGGTACCTCATTGGGCCCTATTGTCGGGACCCATTTTTTTGTACCCACAAAAGCTATCATTAAGGGGGTGTTAGTGTAGGATATTATTGGAATGTTCCTATGGATGTACTTCACATGGATTACTCCTATATTTTGGCTTACTCTTTCTTAGGTGTGTTTTTTCACATAGAGTTGTATGGAGTTCACATGCCACCAGTTTTAGTTAGTGAAGTTACATTCCTATTCTTAGGCTCCTTCACCACAACTATAGGCGCAAGTTGCACTTGTCTTGGACTATATATGTACATCAATATTTTGAGTTAATTAATTAATTCATATATTTCTTTCATATCTTGTTTGTATTGCATAATCTTATTTTTCATAACTTGCAGAGGCATGCATTTTTTTATCTTTTGTGGCTCCACTAGTACTAACATTCTATCTAGTTGATCTGGGAACTCTGAGACAGATCTTTAGACTTCAATCACAACTAATAGCATCAAATTTACTAGGTAGGCTTCAAATAATATTTTATACAATCTTTTGATTAATAATCTCATCTTCATGTGATTTAGTTTCATTAACAATATTCTCTAATTGACTTGAAAATTGGACTATAGACTCTACGTCCTTCATTTACAAAATTTTAAAACTTCTCCTAAGAGACTATAATTTAGCCACTTTTACATTAGTTGTTCCCTAATATGTAATTTATAAAATCCATCATGCCCTCTTAGATGTAGTTATTGTTGCAACCCATAGAAAGATAGAGTCATCCATTACTTGTTGAATTTAAAATAGGACTTTTGCATCCTTTGCTTTATTTTCCCTAAGATTAGAGTTTTGTGCTCTAGTCAAATCTTGATAGGCCGCCCGATCTAGAGGTTCTACAAAACTATTTTTGATTTTATCCCAAACTTCTTGTGAATAGAATAAAATCTTCATTTTAATAAACTAGAAATTATAGTTCTTACCCATCAAAATGGGAACTTGGGGCTATGTGAGATTGTTTCTCAATGCCATGCTTGTGATCTAATATACTACAACGAATTGACTCTGAAAAATTGATTATAGTGATTGATTTCAGTAGCTTTATTTGTCTTCACTCACTTTGGCTACAATCTCCTTGCTCTGCCATCAATAATTATTTTAAAAATATTAGATTGGGGACAAAATATTCTTTAGATCTATAATTATCTCATTATTGGTGGCTTCAAACTCGCTTGGAAGAGACTAAACACTTTTGCCTATGATTTTCTTTTTGTAGTGACTTTACTTTTAAACATGGTGATTACTTTATGTGAATTGGTCATTTGGTGTGAACTATAATCAAATAGCTCAATCTTCCTTTGGTATCATGAGGAACGTATGGAATATGAAAATGTGGTTGGATTTTGAAACATGAATTGGACATAAGGATCTTGTTCTAAACTAATGCTTCACTTGTTGAACATATCGTGAGGATATTCACAAAACAAATGTTAGCTTGGATTAGCATGATAACTAGACTTAAGATAATCACTAGATAAAGGTTTGGAAGTGGTATGATAGCTAGTGTTAGGATTTTGAATGTAAGGATCTTTCATGAGTGTGACCAGCTTATGATCAATCATCTTATCATCAAATCTATCATTGTTGAGATATTAATCATGATCCACAAGACTATCATCATCATCATCATCATCATCATCATCATCATCATCAGGATAGTATAGAAGACTCTCATTATCATCATTGATAAGTTGAGGACCACTTTTGATTGTGATTTTAGGCTTGACATTCTCTTTACTGATAGTTTTAGGACTAGGAGTTTTGATTTGCATGATAAATTTTTTAAACCAAGGATCTCTAATGTGCATGATGGAGGATTGCAAAGGTATTTCAGATGCGACAAGGAGCTAGGATGGATTTGGACTTGGTAGAATTGATATGAGATTAAGATGGACTACGTACAAGATGTATGTAAAATGGTGACTTGGATTGTGAGATTTGGGAAGATTTCAAATTTTTTAGTGAAGGGTTCAGTCATGGTCTATACAAAGTTTGATGATTGGGTTCAACTATAAGCTTACGATTAGGATGTATGCAAGGATTTGTTCGCAAAAATTTGACTGAAAGTGACTTGATAACAAACAAGAATACACAATGGTTGACTGACACTTTAAGGTGATAGAAGGCTTATTTGCTTTTACTAGTTTCACAGAGAGAAAACATGCTAATCACTTGATTACAAAACCTAAATTAGTCAAGTAGGTGTGACATATCTAGTGGATCTCACGAAATGGTCATGGGTCAAGCCCAAATCAAAATAGAGAATATATTTCCACTCCCATTAATACCATAATTATATAGCTTGGATAGATAGGGAATATATGGTCCTAGACCACCATACAACCCTTACCTTGGAGACTTTCGTCCTGCCCAAAGTAGCCCCTATCTCAAGTATAATGGTACGTGTGAGCATCCTCCCCTCTTACTGTAGTGGTGCACCACAAGATATGATGACTAATGGTCTTAATCTAGGTTTGAAAAGGTTTCTAAGGAGTTTCTAAGGAGTCCCCTATATACACAAAGCACGTGGGTCTCAAACTGTGAAAAGGATTCAACAGGGACTAGCCACAAACATCACCAAACCAAGTCTTGGCAGACCGATGGTCTCGAGGACCACTTTGGACTTATCAGGTTTATCATTAAGGTATAGCTTTCACTCTGCCTCCTTTATATTCCCCTCTAGAATGCATGGTTGAGGCCATCCCTACCCTATCAAGCCTCCTAAAGGGAAGGAATATTATTCACTTTTGATCTCCAAGATAGTGCAAAATGCAAGGAGAGAGAATATGTGACATAATGTCCCGGGATTGAACAAATAACAAAGAGGAAAATGATGGATTTTTGATCCCCAAGATCACTCAAGAGTGCGAGGGGAGAGTACACATCCAATAAAGATCCTGAAGACAAAGCAAATAAGTTCTTTCCAAACTACTTTAATTTAGTGCAACTAAACTAGTGGAGAAAATTTTAAGTCTTTGACGATGCCGCTGCTGAGAATAATTAGTAGTTTTGCAAAATTGTATGTCTTGGACAATGTAAGGCTACAAGAAAATTCTTAGTACAAAACAATAAATCCTACAAAACAAACCAAACAAAACATTAAATGCAAAGTGAAAAGTTATGGTTGTTTAATATTTTGAAATACATGTCTGATTTTCAGAGGAATATGCCTACAAATTTGAGTTGATTCTAACAAAGTGGCTTGTGTCACTGTTCAACTCTCTGAGTTGCCTTTCAAATGCCTACGAAATTGTAAACATCCAATGAAAATTGAGAAAGTTATGCTAATTTGAACAAAACAGCGTCCAAGGGATAAAAATGGGCACTCTGGCCACTGACGGGTTGCACGAGATTTGTTCACACGTGGCAATTTGTCAAGCTGATGGTTGGGACCCAACTGGTCACATGCAAATGGTTTTTTTGGCACTTAATTGTGGCAGAAAAAGTTACATATGGCGATTATTACACCGTTAGCAGTTTCACCTTGACTGAGCACATGCAAAGTGTTAATCCTTGGTGGTTAAGGAGAAACGTAATAATTTTAACCAGAAGTTAAAAGTAAGAATTCCATTGGTGGCAATCTAGGAATAATAAACAATTAATGGTTTTAGATAGTAATCAGGTGAATATTAACAATCAACGTTTATATCTTTTAAACCACGGTTAATGATAAAGAGCTAACCGTCGATGATTAACAATGATTAGTGACCACCTATATAGACCTCATGACCATAAAGATTAGCAAACAATGCACATACCTCACACACTAGCCACAATCAGAAATTATATTAAGAACAGTGCTTAGGGTTAAAAACTCACAATCTTAACAACTTCTTTAACCGTTAATTAAGATATTACAAGAAACAGTTAATAGAACAGCAAGGCAGGTAGATCTAAAAACTTTAGACTTCTAGGTACAATTAAAATCGGGCTTTAGCTGAGCACTCATGAGATCTTGAAAACATGCAACAAATGAAATAACAATTTTTCAATTGTATATCTCAAACTTGTATGAAAGGTAATTCTAATGAGAACCATATATAAGATAACCGTAACCTTCTGTTTTAAGTCAGACACCAAGTAGAAAACGGGTACATTCCATCATCATCTCTGAAAATATTATGGAATATATGAATCATTGTATTGTGACTAAGTACATTTATCAATTCCTGGTCCTAAAAAGGAGCATTGCAGTTCAAAAAAAACACCGCTAAAAGCTTATACCAGCACTTGCACCCATAGGACGTTCAAGGAATACATCGATTGGAACAACCAACGAGTTCAGAAAAATTTCCAGTATGAATTTTCTTCTTTATAGCATGTGACAACTTTCCCTAGAACTATAATGCTCACATATCAACAAACAAGTTCAGAAAATTTTCCAGCGTGGATTGTTCTTTTCTTTACAACACGAGATAATTTTCCCGAGAACTATAATGTTCACATATAAAAGCCTATCGTCTAATAATAAACCTCCATCGCCCCTGCAAAAAGATGGATCAAACAACAATCTTGCAGGTAAAAGTTATGGATGAAAGAAGTAGCAGATAAAACAACCCTCTACCCAATGGACGTTACGCAATGCTGAACCTGCGAAAAACACAGATCAAATAATGATCTTGCAGATAAAAGCGATAGATGAAAGAAGCAATAGATAGAAGATTTTAACTAGACAACACAACCCTTTTCCTGCCGACAATTCTAAAACTAGTGAATTCGTACGCTGCACTGAGGATCAAAAATTAAGAAACCAGTGTGGAATAATACCAAAAAAAACCAATGGACAATGATGCCAGAAAATCCAGTGGATACAAGCATATGACAAACCAGCAAACAAGACTTTAACCGTACAACTGTTTAAGGGGCCAAAAGGGCTGGGCTTAAATAGCACACTCTAAGCTTTGACTGCTTAGGTGTCATGTGGGCACCTCTCCTTTTGCAAACGTCCATCTCCGTCCCCAAACCGTCGCCGACAATGCCTAATTCAAATTCTCTTCCCGCGCAGTAAGTTTGGTGGATAGCGGTAAAGTGTTTGATTGCAAACAAAAAAAGAGCGAGTCTCATGGAAGATAGGTCTCCAACCCGCGATCAATTAAAAGTTTAATGATTCAATGACTTTGCCTGATTCACCTATTGAGGAGATGGGAGTTTTGGAGCAGGCTATATGCATTTGTGAAAGCAAGGAGGACAGAGGAATTTTATCAGCTAAGGGAGAGGGGCCGGTAGCCGCCCACTCTAACTTCGCGCATGTTAGGGACATAGCTAGACATATCGAATTTCGACAATTTTTTTTTGGGTTTTTCCATATATGACGGAAGAGCTTAAAGCTATTCTTTCGGCTTCTGGGCACTTACAGGGAAAGACACGTTATGTGCACAAAATGGTCATTTCAACATGTCGCCCCATACATCTGCATTGATGTGCCAGTGACCGCTCACCATCACATTTGTACACTTGTCTTAATTTCATTGGTTAATTTACAAATGTGTTAGTGCATTTGTGAACATGTATTGGTGCATTTGTTTTAATTTATTTGGTTGGTATTTTACATGTATTGGTTCTTTTAACTTATGTTGTCCCTTGTAGTGCTTCATCCCTTGTTGCTCATTTTAATTTCCCTTATCTCTCTCTCCTCAACCACTGCACTTTGTTTTCCGTTCCCCTCTTCCCCTCTATTTCCTTTATAAGGCACAAGTCTGCTATCTATTTTTCAACACTCCTCTTCCTGATGATGGATCATTGAGTATGATCCGAAACGTTGATTCAAAAACATACACAGTGGAATCCAGAAGCACATGCAAACTTATTATCATGGACTGTGGAAAACTCATGCCTTCTATGTATTGGTTCTTTTTAAAAATTTAATTGGCGGGTCAAGTGATTAAAAACATAGCGGTTATTGGGGCGTGGACGGCAACTGGCCCCTCTCCCTTAATGTAGTTGGAAATTTTCTATACATTTGTGTCATCTAGAGCATATCCAACTACATTTTATTATAGATTTTTGAACGAGAAAATGAATGGCTAAGATTAACTTGATCAAATTTAGAAAGTTGGGACTTGATTTAGAGTTAACTTCTTTGATTGATTATTTTTCTGATTTGATTGGTGAGGTAACTGATTTGACAAAATAATGACATGTGATGACATGGAGTAGAATATGGGTGAGGATTATTAGCATATCATTTTTTTATTTTGATTAATTGTGTGCAGGCATGGATTAACTAGGAATTAATTAACTAATTAATAATGATTAATTAATTAATTAATTATATGGTGATGTTAGGAGGATTTAAATGAAATTAACGACAAGGTCCAATTAATGAATGTGTGAAACCAAAATTTGCATTTACATCTCTAAACAAATCATTAAATCATTTAATTTATTTTATTAAAATTACTCTAGAAAATACAATTTAATTTGGTAAAATAACTTAAATTCAATTTTTTTTGTGAGGATCCTGCATCTTTGTCTTTCTTTTCGTATCATTATTATTCCATAAAAGAGAGATTAATAACTCCAATTCAAACAAAATATACAATATGTATGAAATTTGCTTCGTACATCAAGTAGGCAAAAGGGAAAAAATTGTGAACGTCTGCATTGCATGCAGGCAAACACAATAAAAAAAACCCCTTCACTTTATTTTAATTAATAATAGTATAACTATAACTATATAAAACTACAACCTAGGTACGAGTTTCATTTGGCACAAGAAGTGGTGTGATGTCCCACACAAATGCGTCCGAGGTGTCCAAGGGAAGAAATTTAAGCGGTTCATTTTTTACCCATATACTTTATCGCCTTACCCTCGTTTGGAGCGGCGCCTATAAGTCTGAAGTGACCACCGACAACAGCCTATTTAGTCCACCAATATACCCTTCCTAGTCTTGTTATCACCTGTAGCATAAGCAATCGATGACAGTAGATTATATCTCATATCCTACAGTATTAAAGCATATACTACTCATAATAATAATCTATTCTCACCGCCTCCCCGTCTGGCTGCATGAAACCGCCAGTTAGACAATTTTTATATGCGTACGCGTCCTTGCGTGCTCCATCTGAAATTTCATACCATTTCTGTTAAGCAAGCACTGAGTAATGTCTAATTATTTCTCTCCAAATTAAACAATACATTAGTTGTGCAAAATACAACATCCATTCAAAAACTAACCTGATTTATTGTCCCAAATTTCTCCTGGGCATAAACAATTTCATCGTTCGCTAAATTATCTACATCCACATTCTGGTCCCGGTCTAGTACGCTTGTGATCACAACTATTGTTTTGGCCATCGGCTTTTGTTGGATTTCTGCACAAGTAAAGAAATTAAAGAATTTTCAACTCATTTGAACAATACAAATAAATTATAGAAAAACAACTATACTCTACAAACCAAATTTCCTTCCTTCCAAAGCGCAAATGGAAATGGTGTTGGCTGGATGCAAGGAGGTGGAAGTAGGTATGGCTTTATAGAACAAGGAGAGGAGACCATTATCTATGCGTCATTCAATTCAACTACTAATACAGCTACATTGTTTAATTTACTAAAACACTATAACTCACTAGAAATTACAGCACATGCATAGCGGTACACAACCAATGAATACAAGGAATTCAATATTTTCGGTGGGAATTAATTAAATTAAGATAATTAACTAATTAAAAATAAATAATTATTTATTTGATGCTTGAAATTTATTTTATTTAATTATCTAATTTTGTATAATTCTTTATTTGATGCTTGAAATTCTCATTAATTTTATTGTTGGGAAACAATAGTTAACATACTACCACTAAACCTCGTCACTCCACAACACCTGTTGGAGTATTAATTTCTCCCACCACATTTAGTTGTTGTATTTATCATTGTAATTAAATGAAAAAGCTAAAATTAGAAAACTGTTGCCTTACCCTCGTTTGGAGCGGCGCCTACAAGTTTGAAGTGACCACCGGCAATAGCCTATTTAGTCCACCAATATTCAGGGGGTCCTACTATTACTTTCACCTATAGCATAAGCAATAGATTATATCTCATACCCTACAGTATTAAACCTCTCATGCCTCTCTACAAACTCACTCACCAAACCTCAACTTAGACAATAGAGACTTTTTCTTTGAATCAATGGGCTTATTCTCATAACCATTCAATGTAATTCTTTTCTTTTGCATCCTATTTTCTCTTTCCATTAGGCTGTCAAACCCAAACACCACATTCTTCCTTTCAGTTTTTGTCTCTATCTACAGGGCGCTGTCCTTTTCTATCCAAACACCTCCCTTTTATATAGTTTTGTATGCTTTTCAGAATGTTTGCTTGGCGTTCCATTCAATTTGTTGTGTCTGTGGTGCTTCAATTCTTCCCATCTAGCCACTTGGTCTTCTCTGTCAAACACACTCGAGCATCTTCATATCTCGTCTCTTTTCAATCTCTATATATCTTTTCTAAAGAAAGATGGTAAAAACTTTATTCATCAAAGATAACAGTACAAAGCAAAGAAGCACCATGAGACCCCGAAAGGCCAAAATACACCAAACAAGAAATCAAAGACTGTTCATACAACATTGCATATCCTCAGCAACCAACTCCTCCAATTCCTAGGCAAGATCCCCATGTAAGCCGTCCCAATCATCCACCAACCAGGTCTCATTCTTCTCATAACCCCATTTGGCCAATCCATCAGCCACCTTATTCCATTCCCAAGGGATATGAGAAAAGGTGATACAATCAAGGATCTCTCCTAGACTGATGATCTACCTAACCATCACCGCAAGCTGCCAACTCACATCATCAAAGTGCCACCTATTTATTAAGTCAATCACCGCCTGAGAATCTGACTCACAAATAATCCTTGTCCAACCAAGGGCATAAGCCCTTTTCAAATCTAAAAGAATAGCCAGAGCCTCCATAAGGTTCTTGGATTGTCGCCCCTTGTATTCAGAAAAAAAAGAAAACCACCACCCTAGAACTATCTCTGCCCACCCCCCCAACACCAGCATGCCCAAGATTGCCCCTAGCAGACCCATCCGTGTTGATTTTCAAAACTCCATTAAGAGGAGGCAGCCAATGTCCCTCCTATTAACCTTCCCTCTAGAACACCTGCTATGCCCATTCTTAGGCAGGTTCCAGATCCACCAATAGAATTGCCTAGATTGCAGATCACCCCAGCATCTCCAGGATCCACGATTGAGATGAATAGATGCTATAAGTTCATCGCAATTGTTCCTAATGTGCTGATCCAGTCTACTCCCAACATAATATCTACTACTCCATGGGAATGGCAAACATTAGATAATCAAGTTGATATTCTCCATCATTAATTTAATGCTATGGCATTTTCCTAAACAACTGATAGTACCACCATCTACAATTTGAACATAATTTTCTAGAGCATAAAATATAAAACAATTCAAATGAGTTTCTAATTTCTTATTGATGAATTTATGAGTGCCTCTTGAGTCTATCAATGTTATTACTCTCTCTTTCTTCAAGAATCCCACCACCTTGAGAGTTTGTGGGGCACTAACTCTAGCCAAGGCATGAATAGAAATGATAGGTTGAGTATCTCTAAACTCCTCATCTAACTCATTGGCACTCTCTACTTTTGGTTCCTTCTCCTCTTCTTCCTCACTCGC
Source organism: Cunninghamia lanceolata (assembly GCA_027924645.1). NCBI lineage: Eukaryota > Viridiplantae > Streptophyta > Pinopsida > Cupressales > Cupressaceae > Cunninghamia > Cunninghamia lanceolata. The sequence continues at coordinate 133,770 of BSBN01000165.1, read as the reverse complement.
CCCTTCCATATAGAATAATTTCTTTTCAGTGCATTTATGTCCCTAGCTATACTTGCTGTCATAGTTAAAACATAATCCTTTTTCTCTCTTCTCTTCAATTTGTTGTGGCATAAATCTAGTAGGCTAAAGAAGTGAATATGTAGGAGTGATTTTATCTCTGATGTTAACAAAACCTTGCCTTTTATTAACCATAAATTTTTTCTCTACTTTCATTTCTATAATAATCACTTGAGAGATATGGACCAAACATGTCTACCTCATATTTGATATGATCTTTTCAACCTCCTAGGAATAACTCCAATAAAATTTTCTATTGTTACATTCTCCACTCTTAAAGACAAAATGTGAAATTGATGAATATAATCCTTTATAGGTACTTGTTTTCTTTAATTTGGAAATCTAGTGGAACTAGCTCTCCATAATGTTGTCACCATAATGTGTAGTGAGTTCCTCCTTGAAAATAGGCCAAGTGCCCACACATCCCTTCTTTTTCATTTCTTCACATAGCCATCAATACTGTGCAAGATCATGGGGGTCCAAAAAGTGGCGATGTCATGACCATAATTTCGCCATTGTGGTAGACGACTTTTTTAATCCAAATTTGATGAAACGAAAAAGGTTTATTGAAAAAATTGTCAACTTTCCACCAATATAAGATATGTCTTATTTAGAATATAATAGATCATTATTATTGATTTTGTACATACATTACGACTAAAGTCCTAATTGATAGGTTGATTGGAAAACTTCTATAATTTTCAAACTATTCACATTTTTTGAGTCTAAAAGATGCTTCACATACTATAGGATAAAAAAAGTTGAATTTCATAAAATTTTGACCAAGTTATGGTGGTTAGACAAACAAGTTTTAATAATTTTGAAATGTTTTAATAAAAAGACATAACTAATTATTTACGTGCAAGAAAATTACAAAAAAAATGCGGCACATCCGAGCATGTGTCCTCTACTTATATTAAAAGTTTCAGGATAAAATATTGTTTTTCTCTTGTACTTAGGTTGGTCAGACATACTCCTTCTTTCTATCTTTTTCTTGAAAATCTAGTACTATTGCATTGAAATTTCAAATTTTTACAAAATAGATTTACTTTTTTCCAAAAAAGGACTAGTATCCTAGAAATCACATTCAATTTGCTACAAATTTTGTTTTTACATATTTTTAAAATTATGTTAATAACCTATTCAAATTTTTATGTCAAGTTGCCTAACTCTATTTTTTTCTAAATTTCCATTGCCACTTAGGGGCCTAGTTTAGACGCAGATCATCCTACATTGCATGAATTGGTTTGGTTCCAAATATAAGTATGTTATGGCCACCTTATGTTGACAATGAACATGGTGAATATCAAAAAAATTTCTATTTGCCATAGCCAATTGGTAGGATCTTGACCATCAAATTTTCACATGTCCATCCTTGATATGAAGTGCCTAGCCATAGAATGATTACAGTGTTGATCCAACTTGAGATATATTTCAATCCCCAAGAATCATGTCCCTTAGAAGAATCTTCTCCCTTCCAGTTCTGATTATGTGAATTTTCTCCCTTATCATTCACACCATTCATAAGAGAATTCATTTTCCTAGACATTTCACTAGTTTCAATCTTCGTAGATGAAATATCATGCTTCACCTTGGTGATTTCCTCATGCACATAATTAGTATAACTATCCTTACTTTCTATTATAGGATTCCCTAATGAAAAAGAAGACAAAAAACAAGCACAAAAGATTGCAAATAATACAAAGCATGAAAACGTATAACAATAGCCAAGAAGAAAATATATATAGGTGACGATGAGTGAGGAGGTTGAGTTGACTTCAACAATCCACTCACAAAGTGGCAATTTAGAGTGTGAACACATAGCTTGGAGAGTTGTGTTGAACTCTCCAAGTCGACACCTAGCCATCTTAGGTGGCTTAAAACCATGTGCTAATTATATTACTTACAATAAGTAATATATAATAAATTTTAGCACTAACACTACCCCTTAAGCATAGCTTAGGTGGGTACAAGAAGAGATGGGTCCTCACTACTAGGCAAGGTGAGGCACCCATGTACAAAGTAATATCTCATGAAGTGGAGAAAGGTAGAAAACCCTGTGGGAAAAACTACCCTCCAAAAGAGAGAAAGGATGCATGAAAATTATACAAATGAAGCAGTACTACTTCTTTCACTAAGTACAATATATGTTTCCCTCAATAAGAGAAAATGATAGAAGATCTATGAGACCCACCATAATACATGTCCTACTATACTGAGGCTAGATAGTCGACAAAGGATGTGGATGTAGATTCAAGAATGCCGAACAATGTTCCTTCCCTTGGGAAGAAATGAAATCAACTGAAGATCCAAGATATCTTCGCATGTTGGAAGATGTATGTATGATCTTGAATCATGATGAAGCTGATCCAAGGATGATGATGCCCATTATGATGTCTTCATAAAGTGTTTTCTTAGCGATGCCGAAGGATGCGATAATCAAATCAGGTGCATGCCTAATAGATGAAGATGATGACAATCCAAAATCATGTGTAGATGTATGTAGAGCATGAATATTTGAAGAGGATAATGTTGATACAGCTTCATCGAAACTGTCATTGAAGAGAAGACTGATGTCCTCAATGTGTGTTTCTAATTCAGTAATGTAGGACTCTACAAATAGACAAGCAATTTTAGGTTAAAATCTGTCACAATTATCAATGCTAGGAAGACTGATATATGTATCTTGCTGTAAAGAAGTGTTGGAAGATTTCAAATAAGAGACTCTAAAATCTAATGAAGGAATAAGAGATGGTAGAGGAATGATGATTTCATTTATGTCAATTGGACATTCTGTATATGTATCATGATGTGGGTTGTGTGTTGTGATCATAACAGGATCATGCGTGAAGGGAGTAATGCTTGAGTCTCCATGTATATCCCAAATTCTGATCCATAAGGCATGTGGACATTCAATATCCATGATGGCATACAAAGTGGCATTAGGTATATGTAAGATGATTAATCCACAAATATGATCACGATTATTGAGCCACTTATCCTTCTGAGATGGTTTACCTAGCTTAGGGATATGTCCATACAAATATGACATGAGATTATGGTACCTGAGGTGTTTCAGAATTCCAACACACCAGGTCTTATAATTACCCTTGTTTAGGTTGATTACAGAAGAGTGGGTATCAAATCCTATGATTACAAATAGGTTAATTCCTTTAGACCAAGAAAATCAACACATTTAGGCAACCTACCTGATTCAATATTTTAGATACACTAGTGTTGGCACTTTGTAACTTAGTTTTTTTTTACTATGTAAATAGGTCTAATGCATGGGAAATGAAAAACGTTTACTTTTACAAAACATGGTATTGAATTTGGAGCTACTGATCAAAAGTTATTACATAATCATTTTTCTCGTAAATGGTCTAATTTAATACACTTGCACTAAAAAATAGAAGAAAATACCCTCTAGCAAGATGAGGCTAGCTGTCCAACCACTCGTTGGAGTTGGAAAAGATTGAATAATACAATGGTTTTCATTCTTGAGGGGGAATTGGCCTCTAGCCAACCAGGACCTCACCCTTCGTCTGCAACCAATGAAGATACAAGGGTTTATTAAACCATTAATCCTACAAAGGCAATTTTCCCCAAAGATTGAAGAACGCTCTAAATTTGGTACTTGATTTTAGTGCATTAGACAATTATATTAAAAAAGACTGCATATTAAATAACAGTAAAGAGATTCACAAAGCCTAATATATGATAAAAAAAACTCCCAATCCAAGAAAGGGGAAAATTAGGGTTGAAAAATCCCAAAATGATGAATTTTTACGGGAATGTAGGGGTGGCCAAGGTTGCAAGGCCGTGCCAAATCTCTCTGTGAGGGTGTGTGTGGACTCCAGATTGTGTAAAGGTGCCTTTAGAAGCTATCACAAGACAGAAAAAACCCTTTGTTGTGCGTGCCTCCCTAGTTTTCAAGTTGAAAGCCTGTGTTGGGCGCTTCTGTGCATATGAGGGCATCTGTCTCTAAGGTAAATGGTTTCTCTATGTTTTGGCCTGAATTTGGTGAGCGTCATGCATAGACATAGGTGAATTAGGAGCAAACATGTGGGAACCACCAAGGTCAAACATGTATCAAACAAGGGGGTGAACAAAAATGAATATAAGCAATTACCGCCTGTCACCAACATTCCTCTACTCTGATACCATATAGGATTCCCTAATGAAGAAGAAGACCGAAAAGAAACACAGAAGATTGCAAATAATACAAAGCATTAAAATGTATGTAAAACTACTAAATCCACCATATCTACTATGTCTAACAACCAAAACGTAAATACATATAGGTGAGGATGAGTGAGGAGGTTGAGTCGACTTCAACACTCCACTCACCAAGCGGCAAAAGAGTGTCGACACATAGCTTGGAGAGTTGTGTTGAACTCCCCAAGTCAACACCTAGCCACCTAAGGTGGCTTGAATCCTTGTGCTAATTATATTACGTAAAATAATTAATATACAATAAAGTTTAGCAATGACATCTATATCCTTGTTGTCTAGAGATTTTCTAGGTGTGGTAGGATTCTTTTTGCCTCTTGTGGTTGACTCGACCATGATGGGAGAATTTTTTTTTTGAATAAATTACACAAAATAAATCCAATTAATATAATTTTTTTGTTGTAAATTATCAAGTCCTAGATCTCACTTCCAAAAAAAAATCTCCATAAAATTCATTAATTTGTAGTCTTGAGAGTGAAATTGATGGAAACCTTAATTTTGCAACAAATTTTTCAAATATGATACAAGTAACCTCAAATATGGATTATAGTAGCTTCAATGTGACCTTAAAAATCCCAATGTGACCTTAAAAATCCCACTAAAAATCTTGATAATATTTTCCAAAATGAGAGAGATATGCAGTTCCCAAAATTACCTCTAAAATAATAAAAAATGCCTTGCTTTTTCTTGCAAGGTGCCAAGATCATGCTATGATACCACGTTTAGTTAAACAAACTGCATAATTGAGAAATAAAGTAGGAAATATACTATAAATACTTGATAATAATATGCCACTTCAAGGGACCAACCTCCAAAAGTCTCCAATGAAGAACATAATTTGTAATGATCATAATGAGTAACCTCTAACTCCTATATATATTTTACTCAAGCCTTGGATATCACCTAGGCGAACGTAGATACCATAATATATGATCTAAACTGACCTAAATACCTATATAGGTTTATATTAATGAGTATATAGATTAATTAAGAGTTAAGGTAGCCACAAGCCAACTACTCATAACCCTATACCAATGTAAGATTAAGGGCATAGCAGCATTGGACCACATAAATCAATGTGCAAAGATTCTAATGGTGCCCTTTCTTTATAAGATCATCATATTGGAAAAATTTCCCTATGTTGATTTGGTAAGATACAACTCTCACAGGAACTAGAAAAAAATATCTCCAAAAAATTCATTAGTTTGCAGTCTTGAGAGTGAAATTGATGGAAACCCTAATTTTGCAATAAATTTTTCAAATATGATACAAGTAACCTCAAATATGGATTATAGTAGCTTCAATATGACCTTAAAAATCCCACTAAAAATCTTGATAATATTTTCCAAAATGAGAGAGATATGCAGTTCCCAAAATTACTTCTAAAATTTAAAAAATGCCTTGTTTTTTCCTTCAAGGTTTCAAGACCATGCTATGATACCACGTTTAGTTAAACAAATTGCATAATTGAGAAATAAAGTAGGAGATATACTATAAATACTTGATAATAATATGCCACTTCAAGGAACCAACCTCCAAAAGTCTCCAATGAAGAACATAATTTGTAATGATCATAATGAGTAACCTCTAACTCCTATATATATTTTACTCAAGCCTTGGATATCACCTAGGCTAACTTAGATACCACAATATATCATCTAAACTGACCTAAATACCTATATAGGTTTATATTAATGATTATATAGATTAATTAAGAGTTAAGGTAGCCACAAGCCAACTACTCATAACCTTATACGAATGTAAGATTAAGGGCATAGCAGCATTGGACCACATAAATCAATGTGCAAAGATACTAATGGTGCCCTTTCTATATAAGATAATCATATTGGAAAACTTTCCCTATGTTGATCTGGTAAGATAAAACTCTCACGTGAACTAGCTGGCTCATCAATTGGTGGTAATCCTCTTACCATCTCATTCTTTTGCAATAAGATCAATCCTATAAAATGAAGGTTTCCATACCTTAAATTTCATATCCATGTCTGATCTAAATAATTTGCGTTGAAATTTTCTTTGAGCTTTCCCTGAAAAAAAGGATCTCTTCATCTACCCTTTTCACTACCATGACAATATTTACTTATTCGTATAAATGCTTCATGTTATTATGGTACCATTTGGATGACCTTATCATGAAAATATCTTAACTAATAACAAATCTTGTTATGGTTTTCATGTCAATAATTCACTGACAAAGGCTCAAAGAACCAGACCCACATCGACAGTGATCCACATAGGGAAGCATCAAGTCATAGAGGCTGATTGATTTTGGTCTATGAAGTTTACCCACAATGGATGATCGTATTGTGAATTTGATCCACAAAGGTCAAATGTACTATGAAGGTCAATCAATCCCAGACCATGGAGACCGACCGTTGTCTCAAAAATTTCCCAAGTTGTGGAAGGGAGATTTAAGACCAAGGTCGATTCACCAAGGGCAATTGAAGGCTAATCTGGCAAGGGCCAGACCATAAATTTTTAGGTGACAAGAGGGTTGATCTAGGCCCAAATAGAGGGCAGTCCATTTGGCCACATAGTTGAGATTGCACTAGGGTTGTCTCACCTACACAAAAGGGGAAGGAGGTGCATGAAGAGGCATTAGAATCTTGGAATGACTTGTGCAAAGAAGATGTGGAATATGCCAAAAAGGCACCTAAAACAACCTAAAAAGACCTTATTATTGCTCTTGTTCACCCTAAAATGGCTTGTAGAAACCCCATTGGTGTCCTTGTTTGTTGACGTCAACATCTCCCACATTCTCCCCAATTTAATTTTACAAAGGAAAATTTTTTATTTTGTAATTTAATTGGGGGCTTGTTTATGCACATGCACTCAACTTATAAAGGGCCCTTTTATGTATCATTCTTGGGGGGATTATACATGCATTTTGTAATCAATGAACTCACATAAAGTTTTAAATTTACTAAGGGAGTAATCTATCTATGTTAATAATGGGTATAATAAATCACTCCTCTGTCATTACTTTGGAAGAAGGAAACTACAAGTCCTGGTGCAATAGAATCATAAAGCATTGTCGATGGATTCATCTATTGCCACATTTATACATGGACTTATTCCTGAACCAAGTATATATTGGTAGAAATTTACATGGATAAATAGAACTTTTCAAGTCTTATGATTAATTGGTTTAAGTGTTGGGGACCATACATCGTTGCCTCTATCAAACACTGAGTTCCCTCGCACTCTCTAGACCACACTATGGGAAATGTATGGAGATTTCAATGAACCTCCATTCCCAGATGATCGCGTTATAGACATACATCTTCCCCTTGATGATGCTGAGAATTATTTGTATGATGACGATACTGAATAGGAATATGCTTATTGGAGAAGTCTTGAATGTGATGATGACATAGAGACATCTCCTCTTGCTTCTCCTCTTCGTACACCTCTAGCATTGGTAGCTATTATGCCACCTCCACCTACCACTTTGATAGAGATTTTGGCTTCTTCACATGTTACTTCAGATTCACTCTAGTAGGTTCACACTTGTCCTCTCAATCAATGAGGTATCATCTTATTAGACATCCATTATTTCTTTGTATAATCTCTCATTCTCAATCTTGATGACAACATTGAGGATCCTGCCCTTCTCTTTGATGGCAATTCTTTTGTCCTTACACTTGTTGCTACTACAAAGTTCATTGAGGCTTCACTAAGGGCTTCTAGAGATTCTTTGTAGGAGGACATCTCGTGGGATTTGTATTGTAGCCACATGGCATGCATTGATATTCCACATCCATACATCACTTCTTCGGATACCAATGGTCTTCATTAATTTGTACATGATTTTGAGAGGTCATTTATTTTAGTTAGGCCAAGGACTCCTGATTTGATAGTGATTCATTTTGACATCAGCATGAAGATATTTGAGCAATGTTGTAAGATAGGGTGCATCATGAGACTTCCCACCTCACCTTGCTTCTTTGGGTTGGAGTTACTTCAACATTCACCATTGGAGTTGTTTCTTCCTAAGGGGAGAAATGTCATTTCCACAAATGGATCATTTTGAAGATTCATACACGGGCATCCTCTTTTGGCATAGGGGCTACTTCATTGTGGGGGGCTACATAGTGTCTTTCTCTCTTGTATGGGAGTTCATTCTCTCTCTCTCTCCTTTGAGGGGTTCTTGTGGTATTAGTGGTTTAGCCACAATCAAATATCTCTATCTACATCATCTTAGTTAGTATGACATGGTTTCAGGCTTGGTGCAGAGTTATTATCTTTGTGGGGAGATTTCTAGTCATCTTAATTTTTCTTTTCTCTTTTTTGGAGGGAAGTTTATTCCTACCGGGTTTTCTTTCTTTCTCAACTTTATGAGAGATTGCATTGTAATTAGGTACCTCATTGGGCCCTATTGTCGGGACCCATTTTTTTGTACCCACAAAAGCTATCATTAAGGGGGTATTAGTGTAGGATATTATTGGAATGTTCCTATGGATGTACTTCACATGGATTACTCCTATATTTTGGCTTAATCTTTCTTAGGTGTGTTTTTTCACATAGAGTTGTATGGAGTTCACATGCCACCAGTTTTAGTTAGTGAAGTTACATTCCTATTCTTAGGCTCCTTCACCACTACTATAGGTGCAAGTTGCACTTGTCTTGGACTATATATGTACATCAATATTTTGAGTTAATTAATTAATTCATATATTTCTTTCATATCTTGTTTGTATTGCATAATCTTATTTTTCATAACTTGCAGAGGCATGCATTTTTTAATCTTTTGTGGCTCCACTGGTACTAACATTCTATCTAGTTGTTCTGGGAGCTCTGAGACAGATCTTTAGACTTCAATCACAACTAATAACATCAAATTTACTAGGTAGGCTTCAAATAATATTTTATACAATCTTTTGATTAATATTCTCATCTTCATGTGATTTAGTTTCATTAACAATATTCGCTAATTGACTTGAAAATTGGTCTATAGACTCTAAGTCCTTCATTTACAAAATTTTAAAACTTCTCCTAAGAGACTATAATTTAATCACTTTTGCATTAGTTGTTCCCTAATATGTAATTTATAGAATCCATCATGCCCTCTTAGATGTAGTTATGCCCTCTTAGATGTAGTTATTGTTGCAACCCATAGAGAGATAGAGTCATCCATTGCTTGTTGAATTTAAAATAGGACTTTTGCATCCTTTGCTTTATTTTCCCTAAGATTAGAGTTTTGTGCTCTAGTCAAATCTTGATAGGCCGCCCGATCTAGAGGTTCTACAAAACTATTTTTGACTTTATCCCAAACTTCTTGTGAATAGATTAAAATCTTCATTTTAATAAACTAGAAATTATAGTTCTTACCCATCAAAATGGGAACTTGGGGCTATGTGAGATTGTTTCTCAATGCCATGCTTGTGATCTAATATACTTCAATGAATTGACTCTGAAAAATTGATTATAGTGATTGATTTCAGTAGCTTTATTTGTCTTCACTCACTTTGGCTACAATCTCCTTGCTCTGCCATCAATAATTATTTTAAAAATATTAGATTGGGGACAAAAGATTCTTTAGATCTATAATTATCTCATTATTGGTGGCTTCAAACTCCCTTGGAAGAGACAAAACCCTTTTGCCTATGATTTTCTTTTTGTAGCGACTTTACTTTTGAACATGGTGATTACTTTATGTGAATTGGTCATTTGGTGTGAACTATAATCAAATAGCTCAATCTTCCTTTGGTATCGTGAGGAAGGTATGGAATATGAAAATGTGGTTGGATTTTGAAACATGAATTGGACATAAGGATCTTGTTCTAAACTAATGCTTCACTTGTTGAACATATCGTGAGGATATTCACAAAACAAATGTTAACTTGGATTAGCATGATAACTAGACTTAAGATAATCACTAGATAAAGGTTTGGAAGTGGTATGATAGCTAGTGTTAGGATTTTGAATGTAAGGATCTTTCATGAGTGTGACAAGCTTATGATCAATCATCTTATCATCAAATCTATCATTGTTGAGATATTAATCATGATCCACAAGACTATCATCATCATCATCATCATCAGGATAGTATAGAAGACTCTCATTATCATCATTGACAAGTTGAGGACCACTTTTGATTATGATTTTAGGCTTGACATTCTCTTTACTGATAGTTTTAGGACTAGGAGTTTTGATTTGCATGATAAATTTTTTAAACCAAGGATCTCTAATGTGCATTATGGAGGATTGCAAAGGTATTTCAGATGCGACAAGGAGCTAGGATGGATTTGGACTTGGTAGAATTGATATGAGATTAAGATGGACTCCGCACAAGATGTATGTAAAATGGTGACTTGGATTGTGAGATTTGGGAAGATTTCAAATTTTTTAGTGAAGGGTTCAGTCATGGTCTATACAAAGTTTGATGATTGGGTTCAACTATAAGCCTACGATTAGGATGTATGCAAGGATTTGTTCGCAAAAATTTGACTAAAAGTGACTTGATAACAAACAACAATACACAATGGTTGACTGACACTTTAAGGTGATAGAAGGCTTATTTACTTTTACTAGTTTCACACAGAGAAAACATGCTAATCACTTGATTACAAAACCTAAATTGGTCAAGTAGGTGTGACATATCTAGTGGATCTCACGAAATGGTCGTGGGTCAAGCCCAAATCAAAATAGAGAATATATTTCCACTCCCATTAATACCATAATTATATAGCTTGGATAGATAGGGAATATATGGTCCTGGACCACCATACAACCCTTACCTTGGAGACTTTCGTCCTGCCCAAAGTAGCCCCTATCTCAAGTATAATGGTACGTGTGAGCATCCTCCCCTCTTACTGCAGTGGTGCACCACAAGATATGATGACTGATGGTCTTAATCTAGGTTTGAAAAGGTTTCTAAGGAGTTTCTAAGGAGTCCCCTATACACACAAAGCACGTGGGTCTCAAACTGTGAATAGGATTCAACAGGGACTAGCCACAAACATCACCAAACCAAGTCTTGGCAGACCGATGGTCTCGGGGACCACTTTGGACTTATCAGGTTTATCGTTAAGGTATAGCTTTCACTCTGCCTCCTTTATATACCCCTCTAGAATACGTGGTTGAGGCCATCCCTACCCTATCAAGCCTCCTAAAGGGAAGGAATATTATTCACTTTTGATCTCCAAGATAGTGCAAAATGCAAGGAGAGAGAATATGTGACATAATGTCCCGGGATTGAACAAATAACAAAGAGGAAAATGATGGATTTTTAATCCCCAAGATCACTCAAGAGTGCGAGGGGAGAGTATACATCCAATAAAGATCCTGAAGACAAAGCAAATAAGTTCTTTCCAAACTACTTTAATTTAGTGCAACTAAACTAGTGGAGAAAATTTCAAGTCTTTGACGGTGCTGCTGCTGAGAATAATTAGTAGTTTTGCAAAATTGTATGTCTTGGACAACGTAAGGCTACAAGAAAATTCTTACTACAAAACAATAAATCCTACAAAACAAACCAAACAAAACATTAAATGCAAAGTGCAAAGTTATGGTTGTTTAATATTTTGAAATACATGTCTGATTTTCAGAGGAATATGCCTACAAATTTGAGTTGATTCTGACAAAGTGGCTTGTGTCCCTGTTCAACTCTCTGAGTTGCCTTTCAAATGCCTACGAAATTGTAAACATCTAATGAAAATTGAGAAAGTTATGCTAATTTGAACAAAACAGCGTCCAAGGGATAAAAATGGGCACTCTGGCCACTGACGGGTTGCACGAGATTTGTTCACACGTGGCAATTTGTCAAGCTGATGGTTGGGACCCAACTGGTCACATGCAAATGGTTTTTTTGGCACTTAATTGTGGCGGAAAACGTTACATATGGCGATTATTACACCGTTAGCAGTTTCACCTCGACTGAGCACATGCAAAGTGTTAATCCTTGGTGGTTAAGGAGAAACGTAATAATTTTAACCAGAAGTTATAAGTAAGAATTCCATTGGTGGCAATCTAGGAATAATAAACAATTAATGGTTTTAGATAGTAATCAGGTGAATATTAACAATCAACGTTTATATCTTTTAAACCACGGTTAATGATAAAGAGCTAACCGTCGATGATTAACAATGATTAGTGACCACCTATATAGACCTCATGACCATAAAGATTAGCAAACAATGCACATACCTCACACACGAGCCACAATCAGAAATTATATTAAGAACAGTGCTTAGGGTTAAAAACTCACAATCTTAACAACTTATTTAACCGTTAATTAAGATATTACAAGAAACAGTTAATAGAACAGCAAGGCAGGTAGATCTAAAAAACTTAAGACTTCTAGGTACAATTAAAATCGGGCTATAGCTGACCACTCATGAGATCTTGAAAACATGCAACAAATGAAATAACAATTTTTCAATTGTGTATCTCAAACTTGTATGAAAGGTAATTCTAATGAGAACCATATATAAGATAACCGTAACCTGCTGTTTTAGGTCAGACACCAAGTAGGAAACGGGTACATTCCATCGTCATCTCTGAAAATATTATGGAATATATGAATCATTGTATTGTGACTCAGTACATTTATCAATTCCTGGTCCTAAAAAGGAGCATTGCAGTTCAAAAAAAACGCCGCTAAAAGCTTATACCAGCACTTGCACCCATAGGACGTTCAAGGAATACATCGATTGGAACAACCAACGAGTTCAGAAAAATTTCCAGTATGAATTTTCTTCTTTATAGCATGTGACAACTTTCCCTAGAACTGTAATGCTCACATATAAACAAACAAGTTCAGAAAATTTTCCAGCGTGGATTGTTCTTTTCTTTACAACACGAGATAATTTTCCCGAGAACTATAATGCTCACATATAAAAGCCTATCGTCTAATAATAAACCTCCATCGCCCCTGCAAAAAGATGGATCAAACAATAATCTTGCAGGTAAAAGTTATGGATGAAAGAAGTAGCAGATAAAACAACCCTCTACCCAATGGACGTTACGCAATGCTGAACCTGCGAAAAACACAGATCAAATAATGATCTTGCAGATAAAAGCGATAGATGAAAGAAGCAATAGATAGAAGATTTTAACTAGACAACACAACCCTTTTCCTGCTGACAATTCTAAAACTAGTGAATTCGTACGCTGCACAGAGGATCAAAAATTAAGAAACCAGTGTGGAATAATACCAAAAAAACCAATGGACAATGATTCCAGAAAATCCAGTGGATACAAGCATATGACAAACCAGCAAACAAGACTTTAACCGTACAGTACAACCGTACAACTGTTTAAGGGGCCAAAAGCGCTGGGCTTAAACAGCACACTCTAAGCTTTGACTGCTTAGGTGTCATGTGGGCACCTCTCCTTTTGCAAACGTCCATCTGCGTCCCCAAACCGTCGCCGACAATGCCTAATTCAAATTCTCTTCCCGCGCAGTAAGTTTGGTGGATAGCGGTAAAGTGTTTGATTGCAAACAAAAAAAGAGCGAGTCTCATGGAAGATAGGTCTCCAACCCGCGATCAATTAAAAGTTTAATGATTCAATGACTTTGCCTGATTCACCTATTGAGGAGATGGGAGTTTTGGAGCAGGCTATATGCATTTGTGAAAGCAAGGAGGACAGAGGAATTTTATCAGCTAAGGGAGAGGGCCCAGTAGCCGCCCACTCTAACTTCGCGCATGTCAGGGACATAGCTAGACATATCGAATTTCGACAATTTTTTTTTGGGTTTTTCCATATATGACGGAAGAGCTTAAAGCTATTCTTTCGGCTTCTGGGCACTTACAGGGAAAGACACGTTATGTGCACAAAATGGTCATTTCAACATGTCGCCCCATACATCTGCATTGATGTGCCAGTGACCGCTCACCATCACATTTGTACACTTGTCTTAATTTCATTGGTTAATTTACAAATGTGTTAGTGCATTTGTGAACATGTATTGGTGCATTTGTGTTAATTTATTTGGTTGGTATTTTACATGTATTGGTTCTTTTAACTTATGTTGTCCCTTGTAGTGCTTCATCCCTTGTTGCTCATTTTAATTTCCCTTATCTCTCTCTCCTCAACCACTGCACTTTGTTTTCCGTTCCCCTCTTCCCATCTATTTCCTTTATAAGGCACAAGTCTGCTATCTATTTTTCAACACTCCTCTTCCCGATGATGGATCATTGAGTATGATCCGAAACGTTGATTCAAAAACATACACAGTGGAATCCAGAAGCACATGCAAACTTATTATCATGGACTGTGGAAAACTCATGCCTTCTATGTATTGGTTCTTTTTAAAAATTTAATTGGCAGGTCAAGTGATTAAAAACATAGCGGTTATTGGGGCGTGGACGGCAACTGGCCCCTCTCCCTTAATGTAGTTGGAAATTTTCTATACATTTGTGTCGTCTAGAGCATATCCAACTACATTTTATTATAGATTTTTGAATGAGAAAATGAATGGCTAAGATTAACTTGATCAAATTTAAAAAGTTGGGACTTGATTTAGAGTTAACTTCTTTGATTGATTAGTTTTCTGATTTGATTGATGAGTTAACTGATTTCACAAAATAATGACATGTGATGACATGGAGTAGAATATGGGAGAGGATAATTAGCATATCATTTTTTTATTTTGATTAATTGTGTGCAGGCATGGATTAACTAGGAATTAATTAACTAATTAGTAATGATTAATTAATTAATTAATTATATGGTGATGTTAGGAGGATTTAAATGAAATTAACGACAAGGTCTAATTAATGAATGTGTGAAACCAAAATTTGCATTTACATCTCTAAACAAATCATTAAATCATTTAATTTATTTTATTAAAATTACTCTAGAAAATACAATTTAATTTGGTAAAATAACTTAAATTTAAATTTTTTTGTGAGGATCCTGCATCTTTGTCTTTCTTTTCGTATCATTATTATTCCATAAAAGAGAGATTAATAACTCCAATTCAAACAAAATATACAATATGTATGAAATTTGCTTCGTACATCAAGTAGGCAAAAGGGAAAAAATTGTGAACGTCTGCATTGCATGCAGGCAAACACAACAAAAAAAACCCCTTCACTTTATTTTAATTAATAATAGTATAACTATAACTATATAAAACTACAACCTAGGTACGAGTTTCATTTGGCACAAGAAGTAGTGTGATGTCCCACACAAATGCGTCCGAGGTGTCCAAGGGAAGAAATTTAAGCGGTTGGTTTTTACCCATATACTTTATCGCCTTACCCTCGTTTGGAGCGGCGCCTATAAGTCTGAAGTGACCACCGACAACAGCCTGTTTAGTCCACCAACATACCCTTCCTAGTCTTGTTATCACCTGTAGCATAAGCAATCGATGACAGTAGATTATATCTCATATCCTACAGTATTAAAGCATATACTACTCATAATAATAATCTATTCTCACCACCTCCCTGTCTGGCTGCATGAAACCGCCAGTTAGACAATTTATATATGCGTACGCGTCCTTGCATGCTCCATCCCAAATTTCATACCATTTCTGTTAAGCAAGCGCTGAGTAATGTCTAATTATTTCTCTCCAAATTAAACAATACATTAGTTGTGCAAAATACAACATCCATTCAAAAACTAACCTGATTTATTGTCCCAAATTTCTCCTGGGCATAAACAATTTCATCGTTCGCTAATTTATCTACATCCACATTCTGGTCCCGGTCTAGTACGCTTGTGATCACAACTATTGTTTTGGCCATCGGCTTTTGTTGGATTTCTGCACAAGTAAAGAAATTAAAGAATTTTCAACTCATTTGAACAATACAAATAAATTATAGAAAAACAACTATACTCTACAAACAAAATTTCCTTCCTTCCAAAGCGCAAATGGAAATGGTGTTGGCTGGATGCAAGGAGGTGGAAGTAGGTATGGCTTTATAGAACAAGGAGAGGAGACCATTATCTATGCGTCATTCAATTCAACTACTAATACAGCTACATTGTTTAATTTACTAAAACACTATAACTCACTAGAAATTACAGCACATGCATAGCGGTACACAACCAATGAATATAGGGAATTCAATATTTTCGGTGGGAATTAATTAAATTAAGATAATTAACTAATTAAAAATAAATAATTATTTATTTGATGCTTGAAATTTATTTTATTTAATTATCTAATTTTGTATAATTCTTTATTTGATGCTTGAAATTCTCATTAATTTTATTGTTGGGAAACAATAGTTAACATACTACCACTGAACCTCGTCACTCCACAACACCTGTTGGAGTATTAATTTCTCCCACCACATTTATTTGTTGTATTTGTCATTGTAATTAAATGAAAAAGCTAAAATTAGAAAACTGTTGCCTTACCCTCGTTTGGAGCGGCGCCTACAAGTTTGAAGTGACCACCGGCAATAGCCTATTTAGTCCACCAATATTCAGGGGGTCCTACTATTACTTTCACCTATAGCATAAGCAATAGATTATATCTCATACCCTACAGTATTAAACCTCTCATGCCTCTCTGCAAACTCACTCACCAAACCTCAACTTAGACAATAGAGACTTTTTCTTTGAATCAATGGGCTTATTCTCATAACCATTCAATGTAATTCTTTTCTTTTGCATCCTATTTTCTCTTTCCATCAGGCTGCCAAACCCAAACACCACATTCTTCCTTTTAGTTTTTGTCTCTATCTATAGGGCGCTGTCCTTTTCTATCCAAACACCTCCCTTTTATATATTTTTGTATGCTTTTCAGAATGTTTGCTTGGCGTTCCGTTCAATTTGTTGTGTCTGTGGTGCTTCAATTCTTCCCATCTAGCCACTTGGTCTTCTCTGTCAAACACACTCGAGCATCTTCATATCTCGTCTCTTTTCAATCTCTATATATCTTTTCTAAAGAAAGATGGTAAAAACTTTATTCATCAAAGATAACAGTACAAAGCAAAGAAGCACCATGAGACCCCGAAAGGCCAAAATACACCAAACAAGAAATCAAAGACTGTTCATACAACATTGCATATCCTCAGCAACCAACTCCTCCAATTCCTAGGCAAGATCCCCATGTAAGCCGTCCCAATCATCCACCAACCAGGTCTCATTCTTCTCAGAACCCCATTTGGCCAATCCATCAGCCACCTTATTCCATTCCCAAGGGATATGAGAAAAGGTGATACAATCAAGGATCTCTCCTAGACTGATGATCTACCTAACCATCACCGCAAGCTGCCAACTCACATCATCAAAGTGCCACCTATTTATTAAGTCAATCACCGCCTGAGAATCTGACTCACAAATAATCCTTGTCCAACCAAGGGCATAAGCCCTTTTCAAATCTAAAAGAATAGCCAGAGCCTCCATAAGGTTCTTGGATTGTCGCCCCTTGTATTCAGAAAAAAAAGAAAACCACCACCCTAGAACTATCTCTGCCCACCCCCCCAACACCAGCATGCCCAGGATTGCCCCTAGCAGACCCATCCGTGTTGATTTTAAAAACTCCATTAAGAGGAGGCAGCCAATGTCCCTCCTATTAACCTTCCCTCTAGAACACCTCCTATGCCCATTCTTAGGCAGGTTCCAGATCCACCAATAGAATTTCCTAGATTGCGGATCACCCCAGCATCTCCAGGATCCACGATTGAGATGAATAGATGCTATAAGTTCATCGCAATTGTTCCTAATGTGCTGATCCACTCTACTCCCAACATAATATCTACTACTCCATGGGAATGGCAAACATTAGATAATCAAGTTGATATTCTCCATCATTAATTTAATGCTATGGCATTTTCCTAAACAACTGATAGTACCACCATCTACAATTTGAACATAATTTTCTAGAGCATAAAATATAAAACAATTCAAATGAGTTTCTAATTTCTTATTGATGAATTTATGAGTGCCTCTTGAGTCTATCAATATTATTACTCTCTCTTTCTTCAAGAATCCCACCACCTTGAGAGTTTGTGGGGCACTAACTCTAGCCAAGGCATGAATAGAAATGATAGGTTGAGTATCTCTAAACTCCTCATCTAACTCATTGGCACTCTCTACTTTTGGTTCCTTCTCCTCTTCTTCCTCACTCGCCCCTTCCATATAGAATAATTTCTTTTCAGTGCATTTATGTCCCTAGCTATACTTGTTGTCATAGTTAAAACATAATCCTTTTTCTCTCTTCTCTTCAATTTGTTGTGGCATAAATCTAGTAGGCTAAAGAAGTGAATATGTAGGAGTGATTTTATCTCTGATGTTTACAAAACCTTGCCTTTTATTAACCATAAATTTTTTCTCTACTTTCATTTCTATAATAATCACTTGAGAGATATGGACCAAACATGTCTACCTCATATTTGATATGATCTTTTCAACCTCCTAGGAATAACTCCAACAAAATTTTCTATTGTTACATTCTCCACTCTTAAAGACAAAATGTGAAATTGATGAATATAATCCTTTATAGGTACTTGTTTTCTTTAATTTGGAAATCTAGTGGAACTAGCTCTCCATAATGTTGTCACCATAATGTGTAGTGAGTTCCTCCTTGAAAATAGGCCAAGTGCCCACACATCCCTTCTTTTTCATTTCTTCACATAGCCATCAATACTGTGCAAGATCATGGGGGTCCAAAAAGTGGCGATGTCATGACCATAATTTCGTCATTGTGGTAGACGACTTTTTTAATCCAAATTTGATGAAACGAAAAAGGTTTATTGAAAAAATTGTCAACTTTCCACCAATATAAGATATGTCTTATTTAGAATATAATAGATCATTATTATTGATTTTGTACATACATTACGACTAAAGTCCTAATTGATAGGTTGATTGGAAAACTTCTATAATTTTCAAACTATTCACATTTTTTGAGTCTAAAAGATGCTTCACATACTATAGGATAAAAAAAGTTGAATTTCATAAAATTTTGACCAAGTTATGGTGGTTAGACAAACAAGTTTTAATAATTTTGAAATGTTTTAATAAAAAAACATAACTAATTATTTACTTGCAAGAAAATTACAAAAAAAATGCGGCACATCCGAGCATGTGTCCTCTACTTATATTAAAAGTTTCAGGATAAAATATTATTTTTCTCTTGTACTTAGGTTGGTCAGACATACTCCTTCTTTCTATCTTTTTCTTGAAAATCTAGTACTATTGCATTGAAATTTCAAATTTTTACAAAATAGATTTACTTTTTTCCAAAAAAGGACTAGTATCCTAGAAATCACATTCAATTTGCTACAAATTTTGTTTTTACATATTTTTTAAATTATGTTAATAACCTATTCAAATTTTTATGTCAAGTTGCCTAACTCTATTTTTTTCTAAATTTTCATTGCCACTTAGGGGCCTAGTTTAGACGCAGATGATCCTACATTGCATGAATTGGTTTGGTTCCAAATATAAGGATGTTATGGCCACCTTATGTTGACAATGAACATGGTGAATATCAAAAAAATTTCTATTTGCCATAGCCAATTGGTAGGATCTTGACCATCAAATTTTCACATGTCCATCCTTGATATGAAGTGCCTAGCCATAGAATGATTACAGTGTTGATCCAACTTGAGATATATTTCAAACCCCAAGAATCATGTCCCTTAGAAGAATCTTCTCCCTTCCAGTTCTGATTATGTGAATTTTCTCCCTTATCATTCACACCATTCATAAGAGAATTCATTTTCCTAGACATTTCACTAGTTTCAATCTTCGTAGATGAAATATCATGCTTCACCTTGGTGATTTCCTCATGCACATAATTAGTATAACTATCCTTACTTTCTATTATAGGATTCTCTAATGAAAAAGAAGACAAAAAACAAGCACAAAAGATTGCAAATAATACAAAGCATGAAAACGTATAACAATAGCCAAGAAGAAAATATATATAGGTGACGATGAGTGAGGAGGTTGAGTTGACTTCAACAATCCACTCACAAAGTGGCAAAAGAGTGTGAACACATAGCTTGGAGAGTTGTGTTGAACTCTCCAAGTCGACACCTAGCCATCTTAGGTGGCTTAAAACCATGTGCTAATTATATTACTTACAATAAGTAATATATAATAAATTTTAGCACTAACACTACCCCTTAAGCATAGCTTAGGTGGGTACAAGAAGAGATGGGTCCTCACTACTAGGCAAGGTGAGGCACCCATGTACAAAGTAATATCTCATGAAGTGGAGAAAGGTAGAAAACCCTGTGGGAAAAACTACCCTCCAAAAGAGAGAAAGGATGCATGAAAATTATACAAATGAAGTAGTACTACTTCTTTCACTAAGTACAATATATGTTTCCCTCAATAAGAGAAAATGATAGAAGATCTATGAGACCCACCATAATACATGTCCTACTATACTGAGGCTAGATAGTCGACAAAGGATGTGGATGTAGATTCAAGAATGCCGAACAATGTTCCTTCCCTTGGGAAGAAATGAAATCAACTGAAGATCCAAGATATCTTCGCATGTTGGAAGATGTATGTATGATCTTGAATCATGATGAAGCTGATCCAAGGATGATGATGCCCATTATGATGTCTTCATAAAGTGTTTTCTTAGCGATGCCGAAGGATGCGATAATCAAATCAGGTGCATGCCTAATAGATGAAGATGATGACAATCCAAAATCATGTGTAGATGTATGTAGAGCATGAATATTTGAAGAGGATAATGTTGATACAGCTTCATCGAAACTGTCATTGAAGAGAAGACTGATGTCCTCAATGTGTGTTTCTAATTCAGTAATTTAGGACTCTACAAATAGACAAGCAATTTTAGGTTAAAATCTGTCAAAATTATCAATGCTAGGAAGACTGATATATGTATCTTGCTGTAAAGAAGTGTTGGAAGATTTCAAATAAGAGACTCTGAAATCTAATGAAGGAATAAGAGATGGTAGAGGAATGATGATTTCATTTATGTCAATTGGACATTCTGTATATGTATCATGATGTGGGCTGTGTGTTGTGATCATAACAGGATCATGCGGGAAGGGAGTAATGCTTGAGTTTCCATGTATATCCCAAATTTTGATCCATAAGGCATGTGGACATTCAATATCCATGATGGTATACAAAGTGGCATTAGGTATATGTAAGATGATTAATCCACAAATATGATCACGATTATTGAGCCACTTATCCTTCTGAGATGGTTTACCTAGCTTAGGGATATGTCCATACAAATATGACATGAGATTATGGTACCTGAGGTGTTTCAGAATTCCAACACACCAGGTCTTATAATTACCCTTGTTTAGGTTGATTACAGAAGAGTGGGTATCAAATCCTATGATTACAAATAGGTTAATTCCTTTAGACCAAGAAAATCAACACATTTAGGCAACCTACCTGATTCAATATTTTAGATACACTAGTGTTGGCACTTTGTAACTTAGTTTTTTTTTACTATGTAAATAGGTCTAATGCATGGGAAGTGAAAAACATTTACTTTTACAAAACATGGTACTGAATTTGGAGCTACTGATCAAAAGTTATTACATAATCATTTTTCTCGTAAATGGTCTAATTTAATACACTTGCACTAAAAAATAGAAGAAAATACCCTCTAGCAAGATGAGCCTAGCTGTCAAACCACTCGTTGGAGTTGGAAAAGATTGAATAATACAATGGTTTTCATTCTTGAGGGGGAATTGGCCTCTAGCCAACCAGGACCTCACCCTTCGTCTGCAACCAATGAAGATACAAGGGTTTATTAAACCATTAATCCTACAAAGGCAATTTTCCCCAAAGATTGAAGAACGCTCTAAATTTGGTACTTGATTTTAGTGCATTAGACAATTATATTAAAAAAGACTGCATATTTTAACAGTAAAGAGATTCACAAAGCCTAATATATGATAAAAAAAACTCCCAATCCAAGAAAGGGGAAAATTATGGTTGAAAAATCCCAAAATGATGAATTTTTACGGGAATGTAGGGGTGGCCAAGGTTGCAAGGCCGTGCCAAATCTCTCTGTGAGGGTGTGTGTGGACTCCAGATTGTGTAAAGGTGCCTTTAGAAGCTATCACAAGACAGAAAAAACCCTTTGTTGTGCGTGCCTCCCTAGTTTTCAAGTTGAAAGCCTGTGTTGGTCGCTTCTGTGCATATGAGGGCATCTGTCTCTAAGGTAAATGGTTTCTCTATGTTTTGGCCTGAAGTTGGTGAGCGTCATGAATAGACACAGGTGAATTAGGAGCAAACATGGGGGAACCACCAAGGTCAAACATGTATCAAACAAGGGGTGAACAAAAATGAATATAAGCAATTACCGCTGTCACCAACATTCCCCTACTCTGATACCTATAGGATTCCCTAATGAAGAAGAAGACCGAAAAGAAACACAGAAGATTGCAAATAATACAAAGCATTAAAATGTATGTAAAACTACTAAATCCACCATATCTACTATGTATAACAACCAAAACGTAAATACATATAGGTGAGGATGAGTGAGGAGGTTGAGTCGACTTCAACACTCCACTCACCAAGCGGCAAAAGAGTGTCGACACATAGCTTGGAGAGTTGTGTTGAACTCCCCAAGTCAACACCTAGCCACCTAAGGTGGCTTGAATCCTTGTGCTAATTATATTACGTAAAATAATTAATATACAATAAAGTTTAGCAATGACATCTATATCCTTGTTGTCTAGAGATTTTCTAGGTGTGGTAGGATTCTTTTTGCCTCTTGTGGTTGACTCGACCATGATGGGAGAATTTTTTTTTTGAATAAATTACACAAAATAAATCCAATTAATATAATTTTTTTGTTGTAAATTATCAAGTCCTAGATCTCACTTCCAAAAAAAAATCTCCATAAAATTCATTAATTTGTAGTCTTGAGAGTGAAATTGATGGAAACCTTAATTTTGCAACAAATTTTTCAAATATGATACAAGTAACCTCAAATATGGATTATAGTAGCTTCAATGTGACCTTAAAAATCCCACTAAAAATCTTGATAATATTTTCCAAAATGAGAGAGAAATGCAGTTCCCAAAATTACCTCTAAAATAATAAAAAATGCCTTGCTTTTTCTTGCAAGGTGCCAAGATCATGCTATGATACCACGTTTAGTTAAACAAACTGCATAATTGAGAAATAAAGTAGGAAATATACTATAAATACTTGATAATAATATGCCACTTCAAGGGACCAACCTCCAAAAGTCTCCAATGAAGAACATAATTTGTAATGATCATAATGAGTAACCTCTAACTCCTATATATATTTTACTCAAGCCTTGGATATCACCTAGGCGAACGTAGATACCATAATATATGATCTAAACTGACCTAAATAACTATATAGGTTTATATTAATGATTATATAGATTAATTAAGAGTTAAGGTAGCCACAAGCCAACTACTCATAACCCTATACCAATGTAAGATTAAGGGCATAGCAGCATTGGACCACATAAATTAATGTGCAAAGATTCTAATGGTGCCCTTTCTTTATAAGATCATCATATTGGAAAACTTTCCCTATGTTGATTTGGTAAGATACAACTCTCACAGGAACTAGAAAAAAATATCTCCAAAAAATTCATTAGTTTGCAGTCTTGAGAGTGAAATTGATGGAAACCCTAATTTTGCAATAAATTTTTCAAATATGATACAAGTAACCTCAAATATGGATTATAGTAGCTTCAATATGACCTTAAAAATCCCACTAAAAATCTTGATAATATTTTCCAAAATGAGAGAGATATGCAGTTCCCAAAATTACTTCTAAAATTAAAAAAATGCCTTGTTTTTTCCTTCAAGGTTTCAAGACCATGCTATGATACCACGTTTAGTTAAACAAATTGCATAATTGAGAAATAAAGTAGGAGATATACTATAAATACTTGATAATAATATGCCACTTCAAGGAACCAACCTCCAAAAGTCTCCAATGAAGAACATAATTTGTAATGATCATAATGAGTAACCTCTAACTCCTATATATATTTTACTCAAGCCTTGGATATCACCTAGGCTAACTTAGATACCACAATATATCATCTAAACTGACCTAAATACCTATATAGGTTTATATTAATGATTATATAGATTAATTAAGAGTTAAGGTAGCCACAAGCCAACTACTCATAACCTTATACGAATGTAAGATTAAGGGCATAGCAGCATTGGACCACATAAATCAATGTGCAAAGATACTAATGGTGCCCTTTCTATATAAGATAATCATATTGGAAAACTTTCCCTATGTTGATCTGGTAAGATAAAACTCTCACGTGAACTAGCTGGCTCATCAATTGGTGGTAATCCTCTTACCATCTCATTCTTTTGCAATAAGATCAATCCTATAAAATGAAGGTTTCCATACCTTAAATTTCATATCCATGTCTGATCTAAATAATTTGCGTTGAAATTTTCTTTGAGCTTTCCCTGAAAAAAAGGATCTCTTCATCTACCCTTTTCACTACCATGACAATATTTACTTATTCGTATAAATGCTTCATGTTATTATGGTACCATTTGGATGACCTTATCATGAAAATATCTTAACTAATAACAAATCTTGTTATGGTTTTCATGTCAATAATTCACTGACAAAGGCTCAAAGAACCAGACCCACATCGACAGTGATCCACATAGGGAAGCATCAAGTCATAGAGGGTGATTGATTTTGGTCTATGAAGTTTACCCACAAAGGATGATCGTATTGTGAATTTGATCCACAAAGGTCAAATGTACTATGAAGGTCAATCAATCCCAGACCATGGAGACCGACCGTTGTCTCAAAAATTTCCCAAGTTGTGGAAGGGAGATTTAAGACCAAGGTCGATTCACCAAGGGCAATTGAAGGCTAATCTGGCAAGGGCCAGACCATAAATTTTTAGGTGACAAGAGGGTTGATCTAGGCCCAAATAGAGGGCAGTCCATTTGGCCACATAGTTGAGATTGCACTAGGGTTGTCTCACCTACACAAAAGGGGAAGGAGGTGCATGAAGAGGCCATTAGAATCTTGGAATGACTTGTGCAAAGAAGATGTGGAATATGCCAAAAAGGCACCTAAAACAACCTAAAAAGACCTTATTATTGCTCTTGTTCACCCTAAAATGGCTTGTAGAAACCCCATTGGTGTCCTTGTTTGTTGACGTCAACATCTCCCACATTCTCCCCAATTTAATTTTACAAAGGAAAATTTTTTATTTTGTAATTTAATTGGGGGCTTGTTTATGCACATGCACTCAACTTATAAAGGGCCCTTTTATGTATCATTCTTGGGGGGATTATACATGCATTTTGTAATCAATGAACTCACATAAAGTTTCAAATTTACTAAGGGAGTAATCTATCTATGTTAATAATGGGTATAATAAATCATTCCTCTGTCATTACTTTGGAAGAAGGAAACTACAAGTCCTGGTGCAATAGAATCATAAAGCATTGTCGATGGATTCATCTATTGCCACATTTATACATGGACTTATTCCTGAACCAAGTATATATTGGTAGAAATTTACATGGATAAATAGAACTTTTCAAGTCTTATGATTAATTGGTTTAAGTGTTGGGGACCATACATCGTTGCCTCTATCAAACACTGAGTTCCCTCGCACTCTCTAGACCACACTATGGGAAATGTATGGAGATTTCAATGAACCTCCATTCCCAGATGATCGCGTTATAGACATACATCTTCCCCTTGATGATGCTGAGAATTATTTGTATGATGACGATACTGAATAGGAATATGCTTATTGGAGAAGTCTTGAATGTGATGATGACATAGAGACATCTCCTCTTGCTTCTCCTCTTCGTACACCTCTAGCACTGGTAGCTATTATGCCACCTCCACCTACCACTTTGATAGAGATTTTGGCTTCTTCACATGTTACTTCAGATTCACTCTAGTAGGTTCACACTTGTCCTCTCAATCAATGAGGTATCATCTTATTAGACATCCATTATTTCTTTGTATAATCTCTCATTCTCAATCTTGATGACAACATTGAGGATCCTGCCCTTCTCTTTGATGGCAATTCTTTTGTCCTTACACTTGTTGCTACTACAAAGTTCATTGAGGCTTCACTAAGGGCTTCTAGAGATTCTTTGTAGGAGGACATCTCGTGGGATTTGTATTGTAGCCACATGGCATGCATTGATATTCCACATCCATACATCACTTCTTCGGATACCAATGGTCTTCATTAATTTGTACATGATTTTGAGAGGTCATTTATTTTAGTTAGGCCAAGGACTCCTGATTTGATAGTGATTCATTTTGACATCAGCATGAAGATATTTGAGCAATGTTGTAAGATAGGGTGCATCATGAGACTTCCCACCTCACCTTGCTTCTTTGGGTTGGAGTTACTTCAACATTCACCATTGGAGTTGTTTCTTCCTAAGGGGAGAAATGTCATTTCCACAAATGGATCATTTTGAAGATTCATACACGGGCATCCTCTTTTGGCATAGGGGCTACTTCATTGTGGGGGGCTACATAGTGTCTTTCTCTCTTGTATGGGAGTTCATTCTCTCTCTCTCTCCTTTGAGGGGTTCTTGTGGTATTAGTGGTTTAGCCACAATCAAATATCTCTATCTACATCATCTTAGTTAGTATGACATGGTTTCAGGCTTGGTGCAGAGTTATTATCTTTGTGGGGAGATTTCTAGTCATCTTAATTTTTCTTTTCTCTTTTTTGGAGGGAAGTTTATTCCTACCGGGTTTTCTTTCTTTCTCAACTTTATGAGAGATTGCATTGTAATTAGGTACCTCATTGGGCCCTATTGTCGGGACCCATTTTTTTGTACCCACAAAAGCTATCATTAAGGGGGTATTAGTGTAGGATATTATTGGAATGTTCCTATGGATGTACTTCACATGGATTACTCCTATATTTTGGCTTAATCTTTCTTAGGTGTGTTTTTTCACATAGAGTTGTATGGAGTTCACATGCCACCAGTTTTAGTTAGTGAAGTTACATTCCTATTCTTAGGCTCCTTCACCACTACTATAGGTGCAAGTTGCACTTGTCTTGGACTATATATGTACATCAATATTTTGAGTTAATTAATTAATTCATATATTTCTTTCATATCTTGTTTGTATTGCATAATCTTATTTTTCATAACTTGCAGAGGCATGCATTTTTTAATCTTTTGTGGCTCCACTGGTACTAACATTCTATCTAGTTGTTCTGGGAGCTCTGAGACAGATCTTTAGACTTCAATCACAACTAATAACATCAAATTTACTAGGTAGGCTTCAAATAATATTTTATACAATCTTTTGATTAATATTCTCATCTTCATGTGATTTAGTTTCATTAACAATATTCGCTAATTGACTTGAAAATTGGTCTATAGACTCTAAGTCCTTCATTTACAAAATTTTAAAACTTCTCCTAAGAGACTATAATTTAATCACTTTTACATTAGTTGTTCCCTAATATGTAATTTATAGAATCCATCATGCCCTCTTAGATGTAGTTATGCCCTCTTAGATGTAGTTATTGTTGCAACCCATAGAGAGATAGAGTCATCCATTGCTTGTTGAATTTAAAATAGGACTTTTGCATCCTTTGCTTTATTTTCCCTAAGATTAGAGTTTTGTGCTCTAGTCAAATCTTGATAGGCCGCCCGATCTAGAGGTTCTACAAAACTATTTTTGACTTTATCCCAAACTTCTTGTGAATAGATTAAAATCTTCATTTTAATAAACTAGAAATTATAGTTCTTACCCATCAAAATGGGAACTTGGGGCTATGTGAGATTGTTTCTCAATGCCATGCTTGTGATCTAATATACTTCAATGAATTGACTCTGAAAAATTGATTATAGTGATTGATTTCAGTAGCTTTATTTGTCTTCACTCACTTTGGCTACAATCTCCTTGCTCTGCCATCAATAATTATTTTAAAAATATTAGATTGGGGACAAAAGATTCTTTAGATCTATAATTATCTCATTCTTGGTGGCTTCAAACTCCCTTGGAAGAGACAAAACCCTTTTGCCTATGATTTTCTTTTTGTAGCGACTTTACTTTTGAACATGGTGATTACTTTATGTGAATTGGTCATTTGGTGTGAACTATAATCAAATAGCTCAATCTTCCTTTGGTATCATGAGGAAGGTATGGAATATGAAAATGTGGTTGGATTTTGAAACATGAATTGGACATAAGGATCTTGTTCTAAACTAATGCTTCACTTGTTGAACATATCGTGAGGATATTCACAAAACAAATGTTAACTTGGATTAGCATGATAACTAGACTTAAGATAATCACTAGATAAAGGTTTGGAAGTGGTATGATAGCTAGTGTTAGGATTTTGAATGTAAGGATCTTTCATGAGTGTGACAAGCTTATGATCAATCATCTTATCATCAAATCTATCATTGTTGAGATATTAATCATGATCCACAAGACTATCATCATCATCATCATCATCAGGATAGTATAGAAGACTCTCATTATCATCATTGACAAGTTGAGGACCACTTTTGATTATGATTTTAGGCTTGACATTCTCTTTACTGATAGTTTTAGGACTAGGAGTTTTGATTTGCATGATAAATTTTTTAAACCAAGGATCTCTAATGTGCATTATGGAGGATTGCAAAGGTATTTCAGATGCGACAAGGAGCTAGGATGGATTTGGACTTGGTAGAATTGATATGAGATTAAGATGGACTCCGCACAAGATGTATGTAAAATGGTGACTTGGATTGTGAGATTTGGGAAGATTTCAAATTTTTTAGTGAAGGGTTCAGTCATGGTCTATACAAAGTTTGATGATTGGGTTCAACTATAAGCCTACGATTAGGATGTATGCAAGGATTTGTTCGCAAAAATTTGACTGAAAGTGACTTGATAACAAACAACAATACACAATGGTTGACTGACACTTTAAGGTGATAGAAGGCTTATTTACTTTTACTAGTTTCACACAGAGAAAACATGCTAATCACTTGATTACAAAACCTAAATTGTTCAAGTAGGTGTGACATATCTAGTGGATCTCACGAAATGGTCGTGGGTCAAGCCCAAATCAAAATAGAGAATATATTTCCACTCCCATTAATACCATAATTATATAGCTTGGATAGATAGGGAATATATGGTCCTGGACCACCATACAACCCTTACCTTGGAGACTTTCGTCCTGCCCAAAGTAGCCCCTATCTCAAGTATAATGGTACGTGTGAGCATCCTCCCCTCTTACTGCAGTGGTGCACCACAAGATATGATGACTGATGGTCTTAATCTAGGTTTGAAAAGGTTTCTAAGGAGTTTCTAAGGAGTCCCCTATACACACAAAGCACGTGGGTCTCAAACTGTGAATAGGATTCAACAGGGACTAGCCACAAACATCACCAAACCAAGTCTTGGCAGACCGATGGTCTCGGGGACCACTTTGGACTTATCAGGTTTATCGTTAAGGTATAGCTTTCACTCTGCCTCCTTTATATACCCCTCTAGAATACGTGGTTGAGGCCATCCCTACCCTATCAAGCCTCCTAAAGGGAAGGAATATTATTCACTTTTGATCTCCAAGATAGTGCAAAATGCAAGGAGAGAGAATATGTGACATAATGTCCCGGGATTGAACAAATAACAAAGAGGAAAATGATGGATTTTTAATCCCCAAGATCACTCAAGAGTGCGAGGGGAGAGTATACATCCAATAAAGATCCTGAAGACAAAGCAAATAAGTTCTTTCCAAACTACTTTAATTTAGTGCAACTAAACTAGTGGAGAAAATTTCAAGTCTTTGACGGTGCTGCTGCTGAGAATAATTAGTAGTTTTGCAAAATTGTATGTCTTGGACAACGTAAGGCTACAAGAAAATTCTTACTACAAAACAATAAATCCTACAAAACAAACCAAACAAAACATTAAATGCAAAGTGAAAAGTTATGGTTGTTTAATATTTTGAAATACATGTCTGATTTTCAGAGGAATATGCCTACAAATTTGAGTTGATTCTGACAAAGTGGCTTGTGTCACTGTTCAACTCTCTGAGTTGCCTTTCAAATGCCTACGAAATTGTAAACATCTAATGAAAATTGAGAAAGTTATGCTAATTTGAACAAAACAGCGTCCAAGGGATAAAAATGGGCACTCTGGCCACTGACGGGTTGCACGAGATTTGTTCACACGTGGCAATTTGTCAAGCTGATGGTTGGGACCCAACTGGTCACATGCAAATGGTTTTTTTGGCACTTAATTGTGGCGGAAAACGTTACATATGGCGATTATTACACCGTTAGCAGTTTCACCTCGACTGAGCACATGCAAAGTGTTAATCCTTGGTGGTTAAGGAGAAACGTAATAATTTTAACCAGAAGTTATAAGTAAGAATTCCATTGGTGGCAATCTAGGAATAATAAACAATTAATGGTTTTAGATAGTAATCAGGTGAATATTAACAATCAACGTTTATATCTTTTAAACCACGGTTAATGATAAAGAGCTAACCGTCGATGATTAACAATGATTAGTGACCACCTATATAGACCTCATGACCATAAAGATTAGCAAACAATGCACCTACCTCACACACGAGCCACAATCAGAAATTATATTAAGAACAGTGCTTAGGGTTAAAAACTCACAATCTTAACAACTTCTTTAACCGTTAATTAAGATATTACAAGAAACAGTTAATAGAACAGCAAGGCAGGTAGATCTAAAAAACTTAAGACTTCTAGGTACAATTAAAATCGGGCTATAGCTGACCACTCATGAGATCTTGAAAACATGCAACAAATGAAATAACAATTTTTCAATTGTGTATCTCAAACTTGTATGAAAGGTAATTCTAATGAGAACCATATATAAGATAACCGTAACCTTCTGTTTTAGGTCAGACACCAAGTAGGAAACGGGTACATTCCATCGTCATCTCTGAAAATATTATGGAATATATGAATCATTGTATTGTGACTCAGTACATTTATCAATTCCTGGTCCTAAAAAGGAGCATTGCAGTTCAAAAAAAACGCCGCTAAAAGCTTATACCAGCACTTGCACCCATAGGACGTTCAAGGAATACATCGATTGGAACAACCAACGAGTTCAGAAAAATTTCCAGTATGAATTTTCTTCTTTATAGCATGTGACAACTTTCCCTAGAACTGTAATGCTCACATATAAACAAACAAGTTCAGAAAATTTTCCAGCCTGGATTGTTCTTTTCTTTACAACACGAGATAATTTTCCCGAGAACTATAATGCTCACATATAAAAGCCTATCGTCTAATAATAAACCTCCATCGCCCCTGCAAAAAGATGGATCAAACAATAATCTTGCAGGTAAAAGTTATGGATGAAAGAAGTAGCAGATAAAACAACCCTCTACCCAATGGACGTTACGCAATGCTGAACCTGCGAAAAACACAGATCAAATAATGATCTTGCAGATAAAAGCGATAGATGAAAGAAGCAATAGATAGAAGATTTTAACTAGACAACACAACCCTTTTCCTGCTGACAATTCTAAAACTAGTGAATTCGTACGCTGCACAGAGGATCAAAAATTAAGAAACCAGTGTGGAATAATACCAGAAAAACCAATGGACAATGATTCCAGAAAATCCAGTGGATACAAGCATATGACAAACCAGCAAACAAGACTTTAACCGTACAGTACAACCGTACAACTGTTTAAGGGGCCAAAAGGGCTGGGCTTAAACAGCACACTCTAAGCTTTGACTGCTTAGGTGTCATGTGGGCACCTCTCCTTTTGCAAACGTCCATCTCCGTCCCCAAACCGTCGCCGACAATGCCTAATTCAAATTCTCTTCCCGCGCAGTAAGTTTGGTGGATAGCGGTAAAGCGTTTGATTGCAAACAAAAAAAGAGCGAGTCTCATGGAAGATAGGTCTCCAACCCGCGATCAATTAAAAGTTTAATGATTCAATGACTTTGCCTGATTCACCTATTGAGGAGATGGGAGTTTTGGAGCAGGCTATATGCATTTGTGAAAGCAAGGAGGACAGAGGAATTTTATCAGCTAAGGGAGAGGGGCCAGTAGCCGCCCACTCTAACTTCGCGCATGTCAGGGACATAGCTAGACATATCGAATTTCGACAATTTTTTTTTGGGTTTTTCCATATATGATGGAAGAGCTTAAAGCTATTCTTTCGGCTTCTGGGCACTTACGGGGAAAGACACGTTATGTGCACAAAATGGTCATTTCAACATGTCGCCCCATACATCTGCATTGATGTGCCAGTGACCGCTCACCATCACATTTGTACACTTGTCTTAATTTCATTGGTTAATTTACAAATGTGTTAGTGCATTTGTGAACATGTATTGGTGCATTTGTGTTAATTTATTTGGTTGGTATTTTACATGTATTGGTTCTTTTAACTTATGTTGTCCCTTGTAGTGCTTCATCCCTTGTTGCTCATTTTAATTTCCCTTATCTCTCTCTCCTCAACCACTGCACTTTGTTTTCCGTTCCCCTCTTCCCCTCTATTTCCTTTATAAGGCACAAGTCTGCTATCTATTTTTCAACATTCCTCTTCCTGATGATGGATCATTGAGTATGATCCGAAACGTTGATTCAAAAATATACACAGTGGAATCCAGAAGCACATGCAAACTTATTATCATGGACTGTGGAAAACTCATGCCTTCTATGTATTGGTTCTTTTTAAAAATTTAATTGGCGGGTCAAGTGATTAAAAACATAGCGGTTATTGGGGCGTGGACGGCAACTGGCCCCTCTCCCTTAATGTAGTTGGAAATTTTCTATACATTTGTGTCGTCTAGAGCATATCCAACTACATTTTATTATAGATTTTTGAACGAGAAAATGAATGGCTAAGATTAACTTGATCAAATTTAAAAAGTTGGGACTTGATTTAGAGTTAACTTCTTTGATTGATTAGTTTTCTGATTTGATTGATGAGTTAACTGATTTGACAAAATAATGACATGTGATGACATGGAGTAGAATATGGGTGAGGGTAATTAGCATATCATTTTTTTATTTTGATTAATTATGTGCAGGCATGGATTAACTAGGAATTAATTAACTAATTAATAATGATTAATTAATTAATTAATTATATGGTGATGTTAGGAGGATTTAAATCAAATTAACGACAAGGTCTAATTAATGAATGTGTGAAACCAAAATTTGCATTTACATCTCTAAACAAATCATTAAATCATTTAATTTATTTTATTAAAATTACTCTAGAAAATACAATTTAATTTGGTAAAATAACTTAAATTCAAATTTTTTTGTGAGGATCCTGCATCTTTGTCTTTCTTTTCGTATCATTATTATTCCATAAAAGAGAGATTAATAACTCCAATTCAAACAAAATATACAATATGTATGAAATTTGCTTCGTACATCAAGTAGGCAAAAGGGAAAAAATTGTGAACGTCTGCATTGCATGCAGGCAAACACAATAAAAAAAACCCCTTCACTTTATTTTAATTAATAATAGTATAACTATAACTATATAAAACTACAACCTAGGTACGAGTTTCATTTGGCACAAGAAGTGGTGTGATGTCCCACACAAATGCGTCCGAGGTGTCCAAGGGAAGAAATTTAAGCGGTTGGTTTTTACCCATATACTTTATCGCCTTACCCTCTTTTGGAGCGGCGCCTATAAGTCTGAAGTGACCACCGACAACAGCCTGTTTAGTCCACTAATATACCCTTCCTAGTCTTGTTATCACCTGTAGCATAAGCAATCGATGACAGTAGATTATATCTCATATCCTACAGTATTAAAGCATATACTACTCATAATAATAATCTATTCTCACCGCCTCCCCGTCTGGCTGCATGAAACTGCCAGTTAGACAATTTTTATATGCGTACGCGTCCTTGCGTGCTCCATCCGAAATTTCATACCATTTCTGTTAAGCAAGCACTGAGTAATGTCTAATTATTTCTCTCCAAATTAAACAATACATTAGTTGTGCAAAATACAACATCCATTCAAAAACTAACCTGATTTATTGTCCCAAATTTCTCCTGGGCATAAACAATTTCATCGTTCGCTAATTTATCTACATCCACATTCTGGTCCCGGTCTAGTACGCTTGTGATCACAACTATTGTTTTGGCCATCGGCTTTTGTTGGATTTCTGCACAAGTAAAGAAATTAAAGAATTTTCAACTCATTTGAACAATACAAATAAATTATAGAAAAACAACTATACTCTACAAACCAAATTTCCTTCCTTCCAAAGCGCAAATGGAAATGGTGTTGGCTGGATGCAAGGAGGTGGAAGTAGGTATGGCTTTATAGAACAAGGAGAGGAGACCATTATCTATGCGTCATTCAATTCAACTACTAATACAGCTACATTGTTTAATTTACTAAAACACTATAACTCACTAGAAATTACAGCACATGCATAGCGGTACACAACCAATGAATACAAGGAATTCAATATTTTCGGTGGGAATTAATTAAATTAAGATAATTAACTAATTAAAAATAAATAATTATTTATTTGATGCTTGAAATTTATTTTATTTAATTATCTAATTTTGTATAATTCTTTATTTGATGCTTGAAATTCTCATTAATTTTATTGTTGGGAAACAATAGTTAACATACTACCACTGAACCTCGTCACTCCACAACACCTGTTGGAGTATTAATTTCTCCCACCACATTTAGTTGTTGTATTTGTCATTGTAATTAAATGGAAAAGCTAAAATTAGAAAACTGTTGCCTTACCCTCGTTTGGAGCGGCGCCTACAAGTTTGAAGTGACCACCGGCAATAGCCTATTTAGTCCACCAATATTCAGGGGGTCCTACTATTATTTTCACCTATAGCATAAGCAATAGATTATATCTCATACCCTACAGTATTAAACCTCTCATGCCTCTCTGCAAACTCACTCACCAAACCTCAACTTAGACAATAGAGACTTTTTCTTTGAATCAATGGGCTTATTCTCATAACCATTCAATGTAATTCTTTTCTTTTGCATCCTATTTTCTCTTTCCATCAGGCTGCCAAACCCAAACACCACATTCTTCCTTTCAGTTTTTGTCTCTATCTACAGGGCGCTGTCCTTTTCTATCCAAACACCTCCCTTCTATATAGTTTTGTATGCTTTTCAGAATGTTTGCTTGGCGTTCCATTCAATTTGTTGTGTCTGTGGTGCTTCAATTCTTCCCATCTAGCCACTTGGTCTTCTCTGTCAAACACACTCGAGCATCTTCATATCTCGTCTCTTTTCAATCTCTATATATCTTTTCTAAAGAAAGATGGTAAAAACTTTATTCATCAAAGATAACAGTACAAAGCAAAGAAGCACCATGAGACCCCGAAAGGCCAAAATACACCAAACAAGAAATCAAAGACTATTCATACGACATTGCATATCCTCAGCAACCAACTCCTCCAATTCCTAGGCAAGATCCCCATGTAAGCCGTCCCAATCATCCACCAACCAGGTCTCATTCTTCTCAGAACCCCATTTGGCCAATCCATCAGCCACCTTATTCCATTCCCAAGGGATATGAGAAAAGGTGATA
Source organism: Cunninghamia lanceolata (assembly GCA_027924645.1). Classification (NCBI taxonomy): domain Eukaryota; kingdom Viridiplantae; phylum Streptophyta; class Pinopsida; order Cupressales; family Cupressaceae; genus Cunninghamia; species Cunninghamia lanceolata. The sequence continues at coordinate 98,017 of BSBN01000165.1, read as the reverse complement.
CAATCAAGGATCTCTCCTAGACTGATGATCTACCTAACCATCACCGCAAGCTGCCAACTCACATCATCAAAGTGCCACCTATTTATTAAGTCAATCACCGCCTGAGAATCTGACTCACAAATAATCCTTGTCCAACCAAGGGCATAAGCCCTTTTCAAATCTAAAAGAATAGTCAGAGCCTCCATAAGGTTCTTGGATTGTCGCCCCTTGTATTCAGAAAAAAAAGAAAACCACCACCCTAGAACTATCTCTGCCCACCCCCCAACACCAGCATGCCCAGGATTGCCCCTAGCAGACCCATCCATGTTGATTTTCAAAACTCCATTAAGAGGAGGCAGCCAATGTCCCTCCTATTAACCTTCCCTCTAGAACACCTCCTATGCCCATTCTTAGGTAGGTTCTAGATCCACCAATAGAATTTCCTAGATTGCGGATCACCCCAGCATCTCCAGGATCCACGATTGAGATGAATAGATGCTATAAGTTCATCGCAATTGTTCCTAATGTACTGATCCACTCTACTCCCAACATAATATCTACTACTCCATGGGAATGGCAAACATTAGATAATCAAGTTGATATTCTCCATCATTAATTTAATGCTATGGCATTTTCCTAAACAACTGATAGTACCACCATCTACAATTTGAACATAATTTTCTAGAGCATAAAATATAAAACAATTCAAATGAGTTTCTAATTTCTTATTGATGAATTTATGAGTGCCTCTTGAGTCTATCAATGTTATTACTCTCTCTTTCTTCAAGAATCCCACCACCTTGAGAGTTTGTGGGGCACTAACTCTAGCCAAGGCATGAATAGAAATGATAGGTTGAGTATCTCTAAACTCCTCATCTAACTCATTGGCACTCTCTACTTTTGGTTCCTTCTCCTCTTCTTCCTCACTCGCCCCTTCGATATAGAATAATTTCTTTTCAGTGCATTTATGTCCCTAGCTATACTTGCTGTCATAGTTAAAACATAATCCTTTTTCTCTCTTCTCTTCAATTTGTTGTGGCATAAATCTAGTAGGCTAAAGAAGTGAATATGTAGGAGTGATTTTATCTCTGATGTTTACAAAACCTTGCCTTTTATTAACCATAAATTTTTTCTCTACTTTCATTTCTATAATAATCACTTGAGAGATATGGACCAAACATGTCTACCTCATATTTGATATGATCTTTTCAACCTCCTAGGAATAACTCCAACAAAATTTTCTATTGTTACATTCTCCACTCTTAAAGACAAAATGTGAAATTGATGAATATAATCCTTTATAGGTACTTGTTTTCTTTAATTTGGAAATCTAGTGGAACTAGCTCTCCATAATGTTGTCACCATAATGTGTAGTGAGTTCCTCCTTGAAAATAGGCCAAGTGCCCACACATCCCTTCTTTTTCATTTCTTCACATAGCCATCAATACTGTGCAAGATCATGGGGGTCCAAAAAGTGGCGATGTCATGACCATAATTTTGTCATTGTGGTAGACGACTTTTTTAATCCAAATTTGATGAAACGAAAAAGGTTTATTGAAAAAATTGTCAACTTTCCACCAATATAAGATATGTCTTATTTAGAATATAATAGATCATTATTATTGATTTTGTACATACATTACGACTAAAGTCCTAATTGATAGGTTGATTGGAAAACTTCTATAATTTTTAAACTATTCACATTTTTTGAGTCTAAAAGATGCTTCACATACTATAGGATAAAAAAAATTGAATTTCATAAAATTTTGACCAAGTTATGGTGGTTAGACAAACAAGTTTTAATAATTTTGAAATGTTTTAATAAAAAAACATAACTAATTATTTACTTGCAAGAAAATTACCAAAAAAATGCGGCACATCCGAGCATGTGTCCTCTACTTATATTAAAAGTTTTAGGATAAAATATTATTTTTCTCTTGTACTTAGGTTGGTCAGACATACTCCTTCTTTCTATCTTTTTCTTGAAACTCTAGTACTATTGCATTGAAATTTCAAGTTTTTACAAAATAGATTTACTTTTTTCCAAAAAAGGACTAGTATCCTAGAAATCACATTCAATTTGCTACAAATTTTGTTTTTACATATATTTTAAATTATGTTAATAACCTATTCAAATTTTTATGTCAAGTTGCCTAACTCTATTTTTTTCTAAATTTTCATTGTCACTTAGGGGCCTAGTTTAGACGCAGATGATCCTACATTGCATGAATTGGTTTGGTTCCAAATATAAGGATGTTATGGCCACCTTATGTTGACAATGAACATGGTGAATATCAAAAAAATTTCTATTTGCCATAGCCAATTGGTAGGATCTTGACCATCAAATTTTCACATGTCCATCCTTGATATGAAGTGCCTAGCCATAGAATGATTACAGTGTTGATCCAACTTGAGATATATTTCAAACCCCAAGAATCATGTCCCTTAGAAGAATCTTCTCCCTTCCAGTTCTGATTATGTGAATTTTCTCCCTTATCATTCACACCATTCATAAGAGAATTCATTTTCCTAGACATTTCACTAGTTTCAATCTTCATAGATGAAATATCATGCTTCACCTTGGTGATTCCCTCATGCACATAATTAGTATAACTATCCTTACATTCTATTATAGGATTCCCTAATGAAAAAGAAGACAAAAAACAAGCACAAAAGATTGCAAATAATACAAAGCATGAAAACGTATAACAATAGCCAAGAAGAAAACATATATAGGTGACGATGAGTGAGGAGGTTGAGTTGACTTAAACACTCCACTTACAAAGTGGCAAAAGAGTGTGAACACATAGCTTGGAGAGTTGTTTTGAACTCTCCAAGTCGACACCTAGCCATCTTAGGTGGCTTAAAACCATGTGCTAATTATATTACTTACAATAAGTAATATATAATAAATTTTAGCACTAACACTACCCCTTAAGCATAGCTTAGGTGGGTATAAGAAGAGATGGGTCCTCACTACTAGGCAAGGTGAGGCACCCATGTACAGAGTAATATCTCATGAAGTGGAGAAAGGTAGAAAACCGTGTGGGAAAAACTACCCTCCAAAAGAGAGAAAAGATGCATGAAAATTATACAAATGAAGCAGTACTACTTCTTTCACTAAGTACAATATATGTTTCCCTTAATAAGAGAAAATGATAGAAGATCTATGAGACCCACCATAATACATGTCCTACTATAGTGAGGCTAGATAGTCGACAAAGGATGTAGATGTAGATTCAAGAATGCCGAACAATGTTCCTTCCCTTGGGAAGAAATGAAATCAACTAAAGATCCAAGATATCTTCACATGTTGGAAGATGTATGTATGATCTTGAATCATGATGAAGCTGATCCAAGGATGATGATGCCCATTTTGATGTCTTCATAAAGTGTTTTCTTAGCGATGCCGAAGGATGCGATAATCAAATCAGGTGCACGCCTAAAAGATGAAGATGATGACAATCCAAAATCATGTGTAGATGTATGTAGAGCATGAATATTTGAAGAGGATAATGTTGATGCAGCTTCATCGAAACTGTCATTGAAGAGAAGACTGATGTCCTCAATGTGTGTTTCTAATTCAGTAATGTAGGACTCTACAAATAGACAAGCAATTTTAGGTTAAAATCTGTCACAATTAGCAATGCTAGGAAGACTGATATATGTATCTTGCTGTAAAGAAGTGTTGGAAGATATCAAATAAGAGACTCTGAAATCTAATGAAGGAATAAGAGATGGTAGAGGAATGATGATTTCATTTATGTCAATTGGACATTCTGTATATGTATCATGATGTGGGCTGTGTGTTGTGATCATAACAAGATCATGCGGGAAGGGAGAAATGCTTGAGTCTCCATGTATATCCAAAATTTTGATCCATAAGGCATGTGGACATTCAATATCCATGATGGCATACAAAGTGGCATTAGGTATATGTAAGATGATTAATCCACAAATATGATCATGATTATTGAGCAACTTATCCTTCTAAGATGGTTTACCTAGCTTAGGGATATGTCCATACAAATATGACATGAGATTATGGTACCTGAGGTGTTTCAGAATTCCAACACACCAGGACTTATAATTACCCTTGTTTGGGTTGATTACAGAAGAGTGGGTATCAAATCCTATGATTACAAATAGGTTAATTCCTTTAGACCAAGAAAATCAACACATTTAGGCAACCTACCTGATTCAATATTTTAGATACATTAGTGTTGGCACTTTGTAACTTTTTTTTTTTTTACTATGTAAATAGGTCTAATGCATGGGAAATGAAAAACATTTACTTTTACAAAACATGGTACTGAATTTGGAGCTACTGATCAAAAGTTATTACATAATCATTTTTCTCGTAAATGGTCTAATTTAATACACTTGCACTAAAAAATAGAAGAAAATACCCTCTAGCAAGATGAGCCTAGCCGTCCAACCACTCGTTGGAGTTGGAAAAGATTGAATAATACAATGGTTTTCATTCTTGAGGGGGAATTGGCCTCTAGCCAACCACGACCTCACCCTTCGTCTACAACCAATGAAGACACAAGGGTTTATTAAACCATTAATCCTACAAAGGCAATTTTCCCCAAAGATTTAAGAACCCTCTAAATTTGGTACTTGATTTTAGTGCATTAGACAATTATATTAAAAAAGACTGCATATTTTAACACTAAATAGATTGACAAAGCCTAATATATGATAAAAAAAACTCCCAATCCAAGAAAGGGGAAAATTAGGGTTGAAAAATCCCAAAATGATAATTTTTACGGGAATGTAGGGGTGGCCATGGTTGCAAGGCCGTACCAAATCTCTCTGTGAGGGTGTGTGTGGACTCCAGATTGCGTAAAGGTGCCTTTAGAAGCTATCACAAGACAGAAAAAACCCTTTGTTGTGCGTGCCTCCCTAGTTTTCAAGTTGAAAGCCTGTGTTGGGCGCTTCTGTGCATATGAGGGCATCTGTCTCTAAGGTAAATGGTTTCTCTATGTTTTGGCCTGAATTTGGTGAGCGTCATGCATAGACATAGGTGAATTAGGGGCAAACATGGGGGAACCACGAAGGTCAAACATGTATCAAACAAGGGGTGAACAAAAATGAATATAAGCAATTACCGCCTGTCACCAACATTCCCCTACTCTGATACCATATAGGATTCCGTAATGAAGAAGAAGACTAAAAAAAAACACAGAAGATTGCAAATAATACAAAGCATTAAAATGTATGTAAAACTACTAAATCCACCATATCCACTATGTATAACAGCCAAAACGTAAATACATATAGGTGAGGATGAGTGAGAAGGTTGAGTCGACTTCAACACTCCACTCACCAAGAGGCAAAAGAGTGTCGACACATAGCTTGGAGAGTTGTGTTGAACTCCGCAAGTCAACACCTAGCCACCTAAGGTGGCTTGAATCCATGTGCTAATTAGATTACGTAAAATAATTAATATACAATACAGTTTAGCAATGACATCTATATCCTTGTTGTCTAGAGATTTTCTAGGTGTGGTAGGATTCTTTTTGCCTCTTGTGGTTGACTCGACCATGGTGGGAGAATTCTTTTTTGGAATAAATTACACAAAATAAATCTAATTACTATAATTTTTTTGTTGTAAATTATCAAGTCCTAGATCTCACTTCCAAAAAAAATCTCCATAAAATTCATTAATTTGTAGTCTTGAGAGTGAAATTGACGGAAACCTTAATTTTGCAATAAATTTTTCAAATATGATACAAGTAACCTCAAATATGGATTATAGTAGCTTCAATTTGACCTTAAAAATCCCACTAAAAATCTTGATAATATTTTCCAAAATGAGAGAGATATGCAGTTCCCAAAATTACCTCTAAAATAAAAAAAAATGCCTTGTTTTTTCCTGCAAGGTGCCAAGATCATGCTATGATACCATGTTTAGTTAAACAAACTGCATAATTGAGAAATAAAGTAGGAAATATACTATAAATACTTGATAATAATATGCCACTTCAAGGGACCAACCTCAAAAAGTCTCCAATGAAGAACATAATTTGTAATGATCATAATGAGTAACCTCTAACTCCTATATATATTTTACTCAAGCCTTGGATATCACCTAGGCTAACGTAGATACCATAATATATCATCTAAACTGACCTAAATACCTATATAGGTTTATATTAATGATTATATAGATTAATTAAGAGTTAAGGTAGCCACAAGCCAACTACTCATAACCCTATACCAATGTAAGATTAAGGGCATAGCAGCATTGGACCACATAAATCAATGTGCAAAGATACTATTGGTGCCCTTTCTATATAAGATAATCATATTGTAAAACTTTCCCTATGTTGATCTGGTAAGATAAAACTCTCACGTGAACTAGCTGGCTCATCAATTGGTGGTAATCCTCTTACCATCTCATTCTTTTGCAATAAGATCAATCCTATAAAATGAAGGTTTCCATACCTTAAATTTCATATCCATGTCTGATCTAAATAATTTGCATTGAAATTTTCTTTGAGCTTTCCCTGAAAAAAGGATCTCTTCATCTACCCTTTTCACTACCATGACAATATTTACTTATTCGTATAAATGCTTCATGTTATTATGGTACCATTTGGATGACCTTATCATGAAAATATCTTAACTAATAACAAATCTTGTTATGGTTTTCATGTCAATAATTCACTGACAAAGGCTCAAAGAACCAGACCCACATCGACAGTGATCCACATAGGGAAGCGTCAAGGCATAGAGGCTGATTGATTCTGGTGTATGAAGTTTACCCACAAAGGATGATCATATTGTGAATTTGAACCACAAAGGTCAAATGTACTATGAAGGTCAATCAATCCCAGATCATGGAGACCGACCGTTGTCTCAAAAATTTCCCAAGTTGTGGAAGGGAGATTTAAGACCAAGGTCGATTCACCAAGGGCAATTGAAGAATAATCTGGCAAGGGCTAGACCATAAATTTTTAGGTGACAAGAGGGTTGATCCAGGCCCAAATAGAGCACAGTCCATTTGGCCACATAGTTGAGATTGCACTAGGGTTGTCTCACCTACACAAAAGGGGAAGGAGGTGCATGAAGAGGCCATTAGAATCTTGGAATGACTTGTGCAAAGAAGATGTGGAATATGCCAAAAAGGCACCTAAAACAACCTACAAAAACCTTATTATTGCTCCTGTTCACCCTAAAATGGCTTGTAGAAACCCCATTGGTGTCCTTGTTTGTTGACGTCAACATCTCCCAAATTCTCCCCAATTTAATTTTACAAAGGAAAATTTTTTATTTTGTAATTTAATTGGGGGCTTGGTTATGCACATGCACTCAACTTATAAAGGGCCCTTTTATGTATCATTCTTGGGGGGATTATACATGCATTTTGTAATCAATGAACTCACATAAAGTTTTAAATTTACTAAGGGAGTAATCTATCTATGTTAATAATGGGTATAATAAATCATTCCTCTGTCATTACTTTGGAAGAAGGAAACTACAAGTCCTGGTGCAATAGAATCATAAAGCACTATCGATGGATTCATCTATTGCCACATTTATACATGGACTTATTCCTGAACCAAGTATATATTGGCAGAAATTTACATGGATAAATAGAACTTTTCAAGTCTTATGATTAATTGGTTTAAGTGTTGGGGACCATACATAGTTGCCTCTATCAAACACTTAGTTCCCTCGCACTCTCTAGACCACACTATGGGAAATGTATGGAGATTTCAATGAACCTCCATTCCCAGATGATTGCGTTATAGACATACATCTTCCCCTTGATGATGCTGAGAATTATTTGTATGATGATGATACTAAATAGGAATATGCTTATTGGAGAAGTCTTGAATGTGATGATGACACAGAGACATCTCCTCTTGCTTCTAATCTTCGTACACCTCTAGCATTGGTAGCTATTATGCCACCTCCACCTGCCACTTTGATAGAGATTTTGGCTTCTTCACATGTTACTTCAGATTCACTCTAGTAGGTTCACACTTGTCCTCTCAATCAATGAGGTATCATCTTATTAGACATCCATTATTTCTTTGTATAATTTCTCATTCTCAATCTTGATGACAACATTGAAGATCTTGCCCTTCTCTTTGATGGCAATTCTTTTGTCCTTACACTTGTTGCTACTACAGAGTTCATTGAGCCTTCACTGAGGGCTTCTAGAGATTCTTTGTAGGAGGACAACTCATGGGATTTGTATTGTAGCCACATGGCATGCATTGATATTCCACATCCATACATCACTTCTTTGGATACCAGTGGTCTTAGTTAATTTGCACATGATTTTGAGAGGTCATTTATTTTAGTTAGGGCAAGGACTCCTGATTTGATAGTGATTCATTTTGACATCAGCATGAAGATATTTGAGCAATGTTGTAAGATAGGGTGCATCATTAGACTTCCCACCTCACCTTGCTTCTTTGGGTTGGAGTTACTTCAACATTCACCATTGGAGTTGTTTCTTCCTAAGGGGAGAAATATCATTTCCACAAATGGATCATTTTGAAGATTCATACACAGGCATCCTCTTTTGGCAAAGGGGCTACTTCATTATGAGGGGCTACATAGTGTCTTTCTCTCTTGTATGGGAGTTCATTCTCTCTCTCTCTCTCTCTCTCTCTCTCTCTCTCTCTCTCTCTCTCTCTCTCTCTCTCTCTCTCTCTCTCTCTCTCTCTCGTTTGAGGGGTTCTTGTGGTATTAGTGGTTTAGCTAGAATCAAATATCTCTATCGACATCATCTTAGTTAGTATGACATGGTTTCAGGCTTGGTGCAGAGTTATTATCTTTGTGGGGAGATTTCGAGTCATCTTAATTTTTCTTTTCTCATTTTTGGAGGGAAGTTTATTCCTACCGGGTTTTCTTTCTTTCTCAACTTTATGAGAGATTGCATTGTAATTAGGTACCTCATTGGGCCCTATTGTCGGGACCCAATTTTTTGTACCCACAAAAGCTATCATTAAGGGGGTGTTAGTGTAGGATATTATTGGAATGTTCCTATGGATGTACTTCACATGGATTACTCCTATATTTTGGCTTAATCTTTCTTAGGTGTGTTTTTTCACATAGAGTTGTATGGAGTTCACATGCCACCAGTTTTAGTTAGTGAAGTTACATTCCTATTCTTAGGCTCCTTCACCACTACTATAGGCGCAAGTTGCACTTGTCTTGGACTATATATGTACATCAATATTTTGAGTTAATTAATTAATTCATATATTTCTTTCATATCTTGTTTGTATTGCATAATCTTATTTTTCATAACTTGCAAAGGCATGCATTTTTTTATCTTTTGTGGCTCCACTGGTACTAACATTCTATCTAGTTGTTCTGGGAGCTCTGAGATAGATCTTTAGACTTTAATCACAATTAATAACATCAAATTTACTAGGTAGGCTTCAAATAATATTTTATACAATCTTTTGATTAATAATCTCATCTTCATGTGATTTAGTTTCATTAACAATATTCGCTAATTGACTTGAAAATTGGTCTATAGACTCTAAGTCCTTCATTTACAAAATATTAAAACTTCTCCTCAGAGACTATAATTTAACCACTTTTACATTAGTTGTTCCCTAATATGTAATTTATAGAATCCATCATGCCCTCTTAGATGTAGTTATTGTTGCAACCCATAGAAAGATAGAGTCATCCATTGCTTGTTGAATTTAAAATAGGACTTTTGCATCCTTTGCTTTATTTTCCCTAAGATTAGAGTTTTGTGCTCTAGTCAAATCTTGATAGGCCACCCAATCTAGAGGTTCTACAAAACTATTTTTGACTTTATCCCAAACTTCTTGTGAATAGAATAAAATCTTCATTTTAATAAACTAGAAATTATAGTTCTTACCCATCAAAATGGGAACTTGGGGCTATGTGAGATTGTTTCTCAATGCCATGCTTGTGATCTAATACACTACAATGAATTGACTCTGAAAAATTGATTATAGTGATTGATTTCAGTAGCTTTATTTGTCTTCACTCACTTTGGCTACAATCTCCTTGCTCTGCCATCAATAATTATTTTAAAAATATTAGATTGGGGACAAAAGATTCTTTAGATCTATAATTATCTCATTATTGGTGGCTTCAAACTCCCTTGGAAGAGACTAAACCCTTTTGCCTATGATTTTCTTTTTGTAGCGACTTTACTTTTGAACATGGTGATTACTTTATGTGAATTGGTCATTTGGTGTGAACTATAATCAAATAGCTCAATCTTCCTTTGGTATCATGAGGAAGGTATGGAATATGAAAATGTGGTTGGATTTTGAAACATGAATTGGACATAAGGATCTTGTTCTAAACTAATGCTTCACTTGTTGAACATATTGTGAGGATATTCACAAAACAAATGTTAACTTGGATTAGCATGATAACTAGACTTAAGATAATCACTAGATAATCATTTTAACAGTCGCTGTGTATTGTTCAACCTGCGCATTGAACCTTGGTTCAGGTTCAAGACAAGGGCTATCAGCATAACAGCTGCCATCGGTGGGGCTTTGGAGTGTTCCACCGAAGTGGAATCTCTCACCGATAAAGCATAAATGAAAGGGAGATTGGCAGGAGTCATGTCGATAGTGGTCGGATTCAATGGTTCGGGTTCAAAGGCTTTGGTAGGCCTATGGCCGAGGTAAGTCATCGGCCGAGTTTGAATTCATCATGCCGAAGGGTATGGTCTCGCCGATAGCCAAGGGCTATCGGTATAGTGGTAGTTGTCAGCCAAGTTTTTTGGGCCTTTGCCGATGGGCAAGGTCAGGCCGATGGAAGAAAGGAAGAGGACTTAGCTAAAATGCGAAGGATGGGAAGATGGATATCGGCGAAACTCTCGCCGATATCGGGTATCGGCGTAGCGTATGCAATCAGCGGTGGTCGAAAATCCTTTGCCAATGGGCAAGGTCAGGCCGATACAAGGAAAGGTAAGGATGTAGAGGCATCAGCGGAGGGAATAAGGAGCTCGCCGACAGTGAAATCTCTCGCCGATGAAACAAGGAAAATGCCATCGGAAGGAGGAGTTTGTGAGTCACCGATGGGCGATCTCACGCCGATGGAGAACAACGAAAGAGCATTGGTATAAGGTAAGTCATCGGCGGAAGAAGTTTAGCACCCGCCGATGGTATAATCTCTCGCCGATGGGAAGGTCATCGGCCAAGCAATATAGATTGGTGTGAACGTTTGGACCTTTGCCGATGGGCAAGGTCAGGGCGATGGAAGTAAGGTGGATGATATGAAGGGTTGTTGGTAAGAGTCTCACCGACGAATGATATCGATGAAACAGTGAAAATCAGCGAAGAAATTTGTGAGTTCGCCGATGGCGATTCTCATGCCGATAAAAAACAAATACAAGCCGAAGGGCCGTCAACCAAGCAATAGGCATCGGCGAAAGAAATTTTTGAGCTTGTCGATAGGTGAATCTCTCACCGATGGAACAAAGCAAAGGGGCATCGGTGGAAAGAATATGGAGTTCACCGATGGCGAATCTCTCACCGATGAAGAGGAAATAAAGCACAAGGGGCCATCGACCTAACAAGGAGGATCGGCGAGGAAGATTTAGGGTTCGCCAATGGCGAATCTCTCACTGATGAGAAGGAAACGAAGGCCAATATGACATCAGCAACACTCTCGCCAATACAAGGGTATCGGCATAGCCAACGCGATCGGTGAAGGAAATTTTGGGCTTACCGATGGGCAAACCTCACACCGATGGAGAGCAACGAAGAAGCATTGATGGAAGAGAATGATCTGCGAAAGAATTTTGAGGCTCGCCGATAGTACACACTTACGCCGATGGAAAAAAGTAAGGAGGAAATAACGAGAAAGGCCATCGGCCAAATAACGAACATCACCCAAGTATTTTTTGGATGCACCGATGGTGATTATCACGCCGATGGGCGGGAATGGATGAAGCGGTGGGAATTTTAAAACACATTTTTGGTGCCCGTGGCATTTTTCTAGTCAGCGATGGTTGACCTATTTGGTTTTGGGTAGTCTGTATACATTTTGAACACGTTTTGAGGGTTTTTTGAGCCAGATTTCCACATTTTTGCATAGTCACCCTGATTTAAACAGATATTTTGAGTTTCCTGTTGTTTATTTGATAAATGTGATACTTATTGCTTGTCTTGTCTTACAGGCTTGCAGTTGAGGAAGCAGTTGGAAATGCAACACAGTGACATCATGGAGGAAGGAAATCTGATTTCAGGAGCAGGAAGATAAAGATGAAGTGTGAAGAAGTCAAGGCCAACCAAATGAAAAACAAGGTTGCAGCTGAAGGGATTATTACAATAGACAAACAGAAGTTATTGCTCAGCTGCCAAAGCTTCTCAGAAGGGGCAATATGTTGCCCAGATTTGACACTACTCAGAGATATTTTTGAAGAACTGGTTCACCTATATTTATTGTTGTAGCTAGGGGATTAGTTAGGGTTTTTTTTGCTGTAGTGAGGACAATCAGAAAGTCTTTATATTGTGCCTCTCTACACTTTAATATTTTACAACAGGGATTTTTAGAAACACATAGCAAGTTAGCTTAGTTTAATTTAGAAGTAGAAGAAGGAGGTTGCCTGTTTGTCTGCAGTAAGGTGCGCGTGGAATGTCTGGCTTCCTTACTGTATCTGTAAAGCTTGTAAGTTCTCTGTAGTTTGATCAATGAAACTAAGAGTCATTCCTACATTGTAAATCATGTATGACTATTTGTTTCTAATACAATAAAATCTGGGGTTCTGCATCTATCTTCTGAGTGTTCTCCTGCTCTTCTTTGTGTTTTGAAATATTATCTTTGAGAGCTTGCAATTTTAAATGTATGTTTGTGAAAATGCTCAGGACTTGCATTTAAGGTTTTTACTGTGGATTTGATCAAATTGCTGTAGTATTTACATAGTGCATAATAGAACAATTAGATCCTTTGGTAGAGTAAATGAGGTGTAGATTAGATCTTTCTAACTTTTCCCTACCCATCTGAAATATTTAGCTGAAAACGTAGAAATCTAAAGGAAGTTGTCTCAAATTTGAAGAAGCATGCATAACAGAGTTAAAGGTAGACAGTTTTTCATAAATATATGAAGGAGAAAGCTGCAATAATTCAAGAAAACCATCCAAAACTTGCAGCACAGTAACACTTTTATGCAAAGGAATGAAAAGTATTAACATACCTCATGGTCTTTTGCATAATCTTAGTCCAGTAAACCACAAAGAAACTCTAAACTACGTAAGGCCCCTTGAACATTACAGCTTCACATTGACCAACTGAACTTGACCAACCGTACCATTGTAGACTTGGGATTAGTTGAATCTGAAATGATTCTTTCTTATCTTTCAAGTATAGTTTCAGTTCATTATATGTGAATTTTAACTTATTGTTATGATTGCATCAAAATGATCACCAATAGTTTTCTGGCGCTAGAAGGAGGGCCTTTTTGAGTTAGATTTTATTCCAAACTGGCTAATAACAGTAATAGAGTGACTAGGTCTAGATCTAGTTTAGGGGATATATTTGTGCAACTACCTGATATTAGGCGAGGTAGGAACCCTTTAATTTGGAATCCAAATATATCGCAATCTGGAAGTTCATCTGGAACACCACCTAGGTCACCTTTTAACATCCGTAGTATTGTGAGTCCTGACAGATCACTGTTCAGATCTTTAAATCTTGGTTCAGGCACTCCTGGAGGTCTCAATCCTCCTGTAAATCCTAATCCACTAATCAATCCAGGTATTCCTACAAGTTCAGGTCAAGCTCAAACACCTACAATGGCTTATTTCGATGTCAATTCTCCCATACTCTTCAATGATTATCATGAGATGCCTAAAAATCTAGAAAAGATATGTCCCAAATACCAGTTGCATCAGGACCCAGAAGACCATATTAGAATATTCAAGGAAGCATGTTTTAGAGCTAGGTTAGAGCATGAGGATGTGGTGTGTAGATTGTTTCCCTACACCTTTAATGAACAAGCCTCTAGCTGGTATGTAAATTTGCCCAACTGTTACATTTCTTCCTAGCCGCTTATGGAAGAAGCATTTCTGTCAAGATTTAGGGGACCCATTGACCCTTTTGCTTTGTATCATAAATTAGCTGCTATAAAATGTGGTGAGGGAGAGCTGATTGATAATTTCAACGACAGATTTCAAAAGGCTTATTCTAGGCTGGTAGCCCCTTATACCATAGATGATGATCCCTTGTTGGCTATGTACTATGCTGCCCTGGATCCTTTAACTGCCATGTTTGTCAAAAGAAAAGCTGACATAGATTCAATATCCAAAGCCTATAAAGAGGCAGCCTCAGTAAACCAAGAGATGAGACATACAACTTATAACCCATTTGTTAATGGAGGAAGTTTTGGGGTGCAGAATCAAGCACCACCATGGAATGGAACCTCTATGCAACACACTCCACTATTAAATCTGGTTCCTTCTTACACACCCGTGTATAGTCCTACCCCAATTCAAGCTATAACTCCTTACACGGCTAGCACTTCCAATAACAGTCAAAACAATGGTCAGCTTTTCTTCCAACCTCCTAGGGATACAGCTGTGGCAAAAGCACAAGAAGATAGGGAAGAAATCAAAGAAATCACTGCACATTTGAAAAGATTAACCACTGAAGTGACACAACTAAGAAATGAGAACCTCTATGGAAGAGGCAACCAAAACTACAATCAACATCAAAGTCACAACCAAGGCAAAAATCAGAACTATAGTTTCAATCAAAATCAGCAGAACAATCAGAACCAAAACTATAATCAGCATCAAGGCCCCAGCCAGGGGCAACCAATGCAAAATAGAGAGCCAGTGATAGATAATAGGACCTGGGGCAATAATAACAGAAATTAGAATCAACTTAGGCCACCCAAGGCATGGAACACTAGGCCCAACAACGGTACTCTAGCTTCTCCTTTTGAGAATATAGATAATCATGATGCAAAACAAACGACTAGTATACAAATGGCCAGTACAGCACCCAAAAATTGGTGTAGATTTCACAATACCAATGCCCATGTTGAGCACGACTGTCCACAATTCCACTTAGCAGCCAGCATTTTCAACATAGATGTACAACCTCCTACCTCTGAATTTCTCATTCCCAAGGGTAATGAGGTAGTACCCTCAGGATATGACACAGCATTAGTCTTAGAAACATTTACCTTTGCAACTGCAGAAGAGAAAGAGGATGAATTGCTAGAAGATGAACCATACTGTTGTGAGAATCTTTATCCTGAATCAGCCTTTGTGTTAATGCTTTTTAGTTTCCTTTTGAATCTAAAAATGAGATATTAAATGAAACAGAGGAGGTACAGGCCTTTCAACAGACAAATAAAAGCCACACTTATAATTTGAGGAACAACCCTAGGCCAGGAGGGCCTTTTACCACTTCCGTTCCTCCGAATAACATCAATACACCCCCAGATCAGAATGCTAGCAACAATCCTGCCACACTTAAAGCTAATCACCACACAGATAATGGAGCAGCAATACAAAAGGATCAAACAAGTAAAACTGAAGCAATAGAGACAACAAGATTAATGAGTTACTTGTCAGAAGAAATAAAGAAAATTAAGGTCAGTATACCCCTAAATGAATTATTGAAGACCCCAGGGATCAGAAATGCTTTTATAAAATCTCTGGGCACAGCCATGACAGATGAGGTGTCTGCTAATATAACTGTTCCTAATAGAGATTCACCACCTAAAGAGAAGAATAGGAAAGTTGAGCAGCCTTCCAATACAAATGTAGTAATACATGCGGATAAGAGGGATACCCCCCCTTTCTTGTTAACTGTTAGATTGTGTGGGAAGAATATACACAATTGCATGGTAGATTCTGGTGCCTCAGCCAACGTAATGCCCTTAGGAATATGTAAAACTCTCGGGCTGACTCCCACCAAATCTGCCAAGGTTGTCACACAACTAGATAAGACTAAGGTTAGCGTGATAGGAGAGCTCATGAACATTCAAATGCAATTAGCTTCAGACCCTAGTGTAAGCCAAATCATTGACATTCAAGTAGTGGATATACCCGTAAATTATGGAATGTTGTTAAGTAGGGATTGGTCCAAGACATTAAACGGATATATGGCCACTGACTTTTCACACATGTGGTTACCTTGGAGAGGCATCCCAAACCAGATCAGAATAGAGGCAGAGCCCAGAATGAAACATATGATAACAGAGTATAATCGAACTAATGAAATATTATATGCTGCTGTTGAACCGAGTGTCTATAGAATTACCAACAATGGGGTACAAATTGAGGAGATTATGATGTTAAACATTAGAAAGAAATGTGTCAGCAATCGGACAACATTATTCATTGAGTCTGAGGGAAATTCTTTAGATGAAGAAAACAATGCAATAGACAAATTTGGTCGTGCCATTAGACAAGAGGTGGAAGAGTGCGTTAAACACAATCTCCTGGTCCAATGTAAATTATATAAAAACAGGTGTAGAGTCCCTGATAGGCAACATTCTAAGGAAAGTTGTGAAATATGCAAGGACATCATTGAATATGAATACAAAAAATGCATAGGAAAGGAAGAGTTACAAGAGGAAAATGAGAATCTTGATCCAACATAGAAATATGTTCAGGATAATATAGATACCTTGATTCCAGATTTAGGAAAAGAAATAAGAGACAAGAGTAGTTGTCTTTCTGAGTTGCAAACTAAAAACACACATATGCAAGTTAACCAAATAGAAAAACCCATGAATAAATAGGACAACACCCCACAGGTAATAAAAGAGACAATGCATGCTAAGATAAAAGGGCAGAAAAGTAAAGATGGCATGTGGACGTTAAAATGTGATGGGTCTAAATCAAAACAGGGCGCAGGTGCAGGTGTTGAACTCATAGATCCTCAGGGTAAATCACATCTGGCAGCATATAGATTACAATTTTCCTGTACTAACAATATTGCCGAATATGAGGCCCTAATTTTAGGACTTGTCATGGCCATCAAGAAAAGGGTGAAAACCATCAGAGTATTTTTAGACTCTGAATTAGTAGTCAGACAAGTGAGGAAACTATATGCCTGCAATTACAAAAAAATGATTAGTTACATACATAGACTATGGGGTTTAACAGATTCGTTTGATGCTTTTAACATAGAGCACATCCCCAGAGAGCTGAATCATAGGCCAGATGCGCTAGCAGGTGCTGCTAGTACATTAGAACCATTGACACTGTCAGGATTGAGACGATTTGTTGTTGAGCTAGTTAACGTGCCCAGTATACCAGACAATGTTACACACTTTCAGGTATTTGGAGGGGACCAACAAATTATTGATTTTCTGACTTGTAATGAGGCATTTGAGGCTCAAATCATTGATGAACAGGAAAGGCCTGAAGTAACATGGGACGAAGAGGATATAATCAACTTGAAAAGTAACTCCTTACCAAGATGAGTAATTGAATTAGAACATATCTTTGATCTCGATGGAGTAATAAGACAAAAGGACTTACCTAAAATAGAAGGGGGTAAGTGTGATTTACATAACTTAGGGACAGAGCAAAGTCCACAAAACGTACTAATTGGGAAAGCTTTCTCTAAAAAAATTAGAAAAGAGGTTTTAGATGTTCTGAAAGAATATAAACATGTCATAGCATGGACTTATGAAGACTTGAAAACATTTGATGAGTCCATCATAACTCACGTAATACCTTTGAGAAAAGAAGTCAAACCATTTAGACAGAAACAGAGGCCTATGAATGCCATTCTAGAGCCTCTAATCTTTGAGGAAGTTAAAAAATTGGTGTCTGCTGGAATAATTTTTCTAGTCAGACATTCGGTCTGGGTAGCTAACTTAGTACCAGTAAGGAAGAAAAATGGAGACATCAGGTTATGTGTAGACTTTAGAAATTTAAACAAGGCATCTGAAAAGGATAATTATCCTCTGCCCCCAATAAATAAAGTGCTGCAAGCAGTAAATGGCGCAAGAATGATGTCTTTTTTAGATGGTTTTTCAGGTTATAACCAGGTCTTAATTGACAGAGAAGATAGATTAAAAACCACTTTCACTTGCAAATGGGGAAATTATGCATATAGAAGAATGCCTTTTGGTCTGATCAATGCAGGTGCCACTTTTCAGAGAGCCATGGACATTGCATTCCATGGATTATCAGGTAAGTGCATTGTTGTGTATATGGATGATTTAACTGTGTATTCCAAGGATGCATCCACTCACGCTGAAGACCTTAGGAAAATACTCAAGCGATGTGAAAGGTATGGGATTTCCCTTAATCCTAAGATATGTATATTTGGCATAACTGAAGGTAAATTATTAGGCCATGTCATTTCTGAAGGTGGAATTTCAATTGATCCGGATAGAATAGAATCCATAAAAAGTTTGCAAATACCAAACAGTAGGAAAGAGTTGAAATCATTTTTTGGCAAAATTAACTTTGTTCGGAAGTTTATAACAGGTTTTGCAAAGATCGTGTAGCCATTAAATGCCATGTTGAAGAAGGATGCACAGATGGAATGGACGCCAGTGGCCAGAGCCACATTTGAAGATATCAAGGAGGCAATTTCTGATGCCCCTGTATTGGCAAGTCTAGACTACACAAGCCCGTTTTACATCTACTCCTTTGCATCTTCTCATTCAGTCGCGGCTGCCTTGACACAGAAAGGTGAAAATAATGAAGAGAGGCCCATAGCATTTATGAGCGCGCCTCTGAAGGATGCACAGCTGAGGTATCTAGACACCGAGAGGCAGGCATTCACATTAGTAAAGGCTGTCAAAAAAATTAGACACTACATTCTGCGCAGCCAAATCAAAGCCATAGTACCAGACGCAGCAGTAAAAATGTTGCTGATGCAGAATGAGCCTAGAGAAAAAAGAGCCAAGTGGATCACCATGCTGCAAGAATTCGACATAGAAATCATACCCATGAAGCTGGTCAGAGGGCAGGTGTTGGTGCAGACAATAGCAAATACAGATCCAGATCTGATAAAATAGCAATATGTACTGAATTCCCAGAGTGCATCAGGCTGGTATGATGATCTAAACACCTTCTTGATAGCTGGAAAGTACCCAAACAAGATGAAGGCTTCTTAGAGGAGAGCTCTGAAGATTAAGGCACAAAATTATATGGTGCAAGGAGGTCTTCTATTCAGGAAGAACCATGATGGAATTTATTTAAGATGCATAAACAGAGCTGAAGCTGATAAAGTGTTAACAAAACTACATGACAAGTACGGAACCGGCCATGGTTCCCATCTAGCCACAACACACAAAATACTGAGGGCGGGCTCTTACTGGCCCATGATGTTCAAAGACACTAAGGGTCACATCAAAAGTTGCCACATCTATCAAACTGCAGTAGACAAAGGGAGAAATCAGACCAATCTACTACAACCTGTGATTGAATCCAGACCGTTTGCACAGTGGGGCTTAGATTTTATTGGAGTCATTAATCCCCCATCTTCTACAGGACACAAATTTATACTGACGGTAACAGATTATTGTATAAGGTGGACTGAGGCCACCTGCTGCAAATTTTCCACGACTGAGGTAGTTATCAAGTTTCTTAAAGAAAACATCATCACCAGGTTTGGAACTCCCTATTCATTGGTATGTGATAATGGCCCTGCTTTCTCTTCTTTAAAATTTTCTAAATGGGCATTTGAATATGGGATTATTTTAAGGTTTTCTTCAAATTATTACCCTCAAGGTAATGGACTGGCTGAATCAACGAATAAAATTTTATTAGATATAATCAAGAAGTTAATTGCAAAGAGTCTTAGAGAGTGGAATACCCTGTTAAGATATGCATTATGGGTAGATAGGACCAAGTTTAAAACAGCCTTAGGTAGCACACCTTATCATTTAGTCTATGGGACTGATCCCATACTTCCAGTAAATCTAAGAATACCAACCTGGAAGTTTGCTAATGAGTATCTAGGCTTTGATAACCATAGGGAAGCCAGAATAGTACAAATGCTACAACTAGATGAGAAAAGAGGTCAAGTCATCGAGAAATTTGCCAAACACCAAGCAGTTGTTAAGAGGTGGTTTGATAAAAGGGCAAAAGTCAAAACATTTAGGATATCAGACTTAGTGTTGTGCTGGGACAAAGCACATGAAAAGAAAGGAAGCCATGGAAAATTCGATAAATTATGGCTGGGTCCCTTACAAGTCTCAGAAATAATAGGAGATAACACATTCAGACTTAAGACCTTGACTGGAGAAGATGTGCCATTACCAGTTAATGGCCAGCATTTGAAACACTACTTCCAGGCCTGAGGCAAAGGGCAGTTCATTTTGGTGTAAAGTGCTGTAAGTAATGTACAGTTCTTCTTTTGCTGTTTTCTTTTTTTGGTTGGCTGTTTGTACAGTTTGTCTTCTGTTGGTTTCTATTTTCTGTTTCTTTCTATTTGTTTTGTTTTTGTTTGTACAGTTTTTTCTACTTTTTTGCTTTTTGTACAGCCTATTTGTTTGGTTTGTTGGTTGTCTCCTCAGTAGGGATCTTTGTTTTACTTTAGAGTATTAAGGAGCAAACTAGCAACCATTCAAAACAGTATAAAATTTAGGATATTCAAGTTAATCAAATGCAATTTACACATAACTTGTCACTGACATGAATGTAGAAAGTTGTTTATCTTCTGAAGTTTTGTATTCAATAAATGTGATTGAGAATTTGAAGCAAGTTTCTCACAATTTTTCACCTAAAATCCTTGGGTTTGTTGAACCTACCAGTGTAGATATTAGGTGAAAAATCAGAGGTTACCCTTGCTACCATTACAATTCTCAGCATAATTTCAACAAGTGTCCACTCCTTGCATCATGAAGTTAGAAATTGCTATACCTTATGAAGTCTTTCAAAATTAGAAAACAAAAAAAAAATAAAAATAAATAAATAAATAAAATGGATTATACTGAAAATTTAGATTAAGCCATCTAAGTAACTCTACTGGGGCTATAGATGCTCGCTGGCAGTGGGGCTCTACTTAGGAGAATTGTAACGATAACCTTGCTGGGGCTATGGACGCTCGCTGGTAGCAAGGCTCTATTCGGTTGGCTATGAGAGAATATCCTCACCTACGTAGGCTAATGTCAGTCACTGGTTTGTTCAACCGATCTTCAAGATGAGGATAATTAATCACATGCACACAACTAAACAGAAAATGAAAATTCATGCACCCTTATTGAATACCTTAAGTCTCAAGCTAAATAGTAATTTGTAGGAGGGATAGTTGGAGGTTATGAGTTCATTTCATCTAGTTTTCTTGAACACTCTAAATTTAGTTGTTTTGTTTGGTTGCTAGTTGTTGTGATGTTCACAACACGCCCCATTTTGCTTCTCAGCAAAATGAGGACCCCTACTGTTGCTTTGCTTTTTTGCTTGTGCTTGTGTTTGTTCTGTCTGGTGGTAAAGGAAAAAGAGAGTCAAATTTGCAAACCTTTTTAAAAATATAGAAAATTGCATTTTCAGTACCATTGCATGATATGGTTGGATTCCTTGTGAAAAAATGAGCCAGGGTTGCTTTTTGAACCATCTTAAAATTCATCATATTTTGCAAGTTATGATCATTTAGGTAAAATGTACTATCAGGTTTTGCATGATAAACAGTCAGTTGTTTGCCTTTTTTGTTGGCATTCATTTTAAATTTTGAAAAAAATCGTACTTAGTGGTTTCGGGTCGTGGGCAATTTTGTCTGGGTTCCACTCTGTATGTTACATTTGATTGTCTTGTAGAAAATACATCAAACACTTTAATCGCCATTACTTATTCATCGGAAGTGTTTTTACAGATTTGAACCTGCGCGTTGAACCATCCGATTGAACCTTTTTGGTTCAATGGTTCAAAGTTCAATGGGTTCGGCAGGTTCAAATGTCCAAAGTTGGCGGGGTTCATTTTCTTTTAACAGTCGCTGTGTATTGTTGAACCTGCACATTGAACCTTGGTTCAAGTTCAAGACAAGGGCTATCGGCATAACAGTTGCCATCGGTGGGGCTTTGGAGTGTTCCACCGAAGTGGAATCTCTCGCCGATAAAGCATAAACGAAAGGGAGATCGGCAGGAGTCATGCCGATAGTGGTCGGGTTCAATGGTTCGGGTTCAAAGGCTTTGGTAGGCCTATGGCCGAGGTAAGTGATCGGCATAACATAAGTTATCAGCTGAGTTTGAATTCATCATCCCGAAGGGTATGGTCTCGCCGATAGCCAAGGGCTATCGGTATAGTGGTAGTTGTCGGCCAAGTTTTTTGGGCCTTTGCCGATGGGCAAGGTTAGGCCGATGGAACAAAGGAAGAGGACTTAGCCGAAATGCGAAGGATGGGAAGATGGATATCGGCGAAACTCTCGTCGATATCGAGTATCGGCGTAGCATATGCAATCGGCGGTGGTAAAAAATCCTTTGCCGATGGGCAAAGTCAGGCCGATACAAGGAAAGGTAAGGATGTAGAGGCATCGGCGGAGGGAATAAGGAGCTCGCCGATAGTGAAATCTCTCACTGATGAAACAAGGCAAATGCCATCGGAAGGAGGAGTTTGTGAGTCGCCGATGGGCGATCTCACGCCGATGGAGAACAACGAAAGAGCGTTGGTATAAGGTAAGTCATCGGCGGAAGAAGTTTAGCACCCGCCGATGGTATAATCTCTCGCTGATGGGAAGGTCATCGGCCAAGCAATATAGATCGGTGCGAACGTTTGGACCTTTGCCGATGGGCAAGGTCAGGGCGATGGAAGTAAGGTGGATGATATGAAGGGTTGTCGGTAAGAGTCTCACCGACGAATGACATCGATGAAACAGTGAAAATCGGCGAAGAAATTTGTGAGTTCGCCGATGGCGATTCTCATGCCGATAAAAAAGAAATACAAGCCGAAGGGCCATCAACCAAGCAATAGGCATCGGCGAAAGAAATTTGTGAGCTTGCCGAAAGGTGAATCTCTCGCCGATGGAACAAAGCAAAGGGGCATCGGTGGAAAGAATATGGAGTTCACCGATGGCGAATCTCTCACCGATGAAGAGGAAATAAAGCGCAAGGGGCCATTGGCCTAACAAGGAGGGTTGGCAAGGAAGATTTAGGGTTCGCCGATGGCGAATCTCTCGCCGATGAGAAGGAAACGAAGGCCAATATGACATCAGCAACACTCTCGCCAATACAAGGGTATCGGCATAGCCAATGCAATCGGTGAAGGAAATTTTGGGCTTACCGATGGGCAAGCCTCACACCAATGGAGAGCAGCGAAGAAGCATCGATGGAAGAGACTGATCGGTGAAAGAATTTTGAGGCTCGCCGATCGAAAGAAGTAAGGAGGAAATAACGAGAAAGGCCATCGGCCAAATAATGAACATCTCCCAAGTATTTTTTGGATGCACCGATGGTGATTATCACGCCGATGGGCGGGAATGGACGAAGCGGTGGGAATTTTAAAACATATTTATGGCACTCGTGGCATTTTTCTGGTCAGTGATGGTTGACCCGTTTGGTTTTGGGCAGTCTGTATACATTTTGAATGCGTTTTGAGGGTTTTTTGAGCCAGATTTCCACATTTTTGCATAGTCACCCTGATTTAAACAGATATTTTGAGTTTCCTGCTATTTATTTCATAAATGTGATACTTATTGTTTGTCTTGTCTTACAGGCTTGCAGTTGAGGAAGCAGCTGGAAATGCAACACAGTGACATCATGGAGGAAGGAAATCTGATTTCAGGAGCAGGAAGATAAAGATGAAGTGCGAAGAAGTCAAGGCCAACCAAATGAAAAACAAGGTTGCAGCAGAAGGGATTACTACAATAGACAAACAGAAGTTATTGCTGAGCTGCCAAAGCTTCTCAGAAGGGGCAATATTTCACCCAAATTTGACACTGCTCAGAGATATTTTTGAAGAACTGGTTCACCTATATTTATTGCTGTAACCAGGGGTTTAGTTAGGGTTTTTTTTGCTGTAGTGAGGACAATCAGAAAGTCTTTATATTGTGCCTCTCTACACTGTAATATTTTACAATAGGGATTTTTAGAAACACACAGCAAGTTAGCTTAGTTTAATTTAGAAGAAGGAGGAGGAGGTCACCTGTTTGTCTGCAGTAAGGTGCGCGTGGAATGTCTGGCTTCCTTACTGTATCTGTAAAGCTTGTAAGTTCTCTGTAGTTTGATCAATGAAACTAAGAGTCATTCCTACATTGTAAATCATGTATGACTATTTGTTTCTAATACAATAGAATCTAGGGTTCTGCATCTATCTTCTGAGTGTTCTCTTGCTCTTCTTTGTGTTTTGAAATATTATCTTTGAGAGCTTGCAATTTTAAATGTATGTTTGTGAAAATGCTCAGGACTTGCATTTAAGGTTTTTACTATGGATTTGATCAAATTGCTGTAGTATTTACATAGTGCATAACAGAACAATTATATCCTTTGGTAGAGTAAATGAGGTGTAGATTAGATCTTTCTAACTTTTCCCAACCCATCTGAAATATTTAGCTGAAAATGTAGAAATCTAAAGGAAGTTGTCTCAAATTTGAAGAAGCATGCATAACAGAGTTAAAGGTAGACAGTTTTTCATAAATATATGAAGGAGAAAGCTGCAATAATTCAAGAAAACCATCCAAAACTTGCAGCACAGTAACACTTTTATGCAAAGGAATGAAAAGTATTAACATATCTCATGGTCTTTTGCATAATTTTAGTCCAGTAAACCACAAAGAAACTCTAAACTATGTAAGGCCCCTTGAACATTACAGCTTCACATTGACCAACTGAACTTGACCAACCGTACCATTGTAGACTTGGGATTAGTTGAATCTGAAATGATTCTTTCTTATCTTTCAAGTATAGTTTCAGTTCATTATATGTGAATTTTAACTTATTGTTATGATTGCATCAAAACAATCACCAACAAGTACATTTATCAATTCCTATTCCTAAAAAGGAGCATTGCAGTTCAAAAAAATGCCGCTAAAAGCTTATACTAGCACTTGCACCCATAGGACATTCAAGGAATACATCGATTGGAACAACCAACGAGTTCAGAAAAATTTCCAGTATGAATTTTCTTCTTTATAGCATGTCACAACTTTCCCGAGAACTATAATGCTCACATATAAACAAACAAGTTCAGAAAATTTTCCAGCGTGGATTGTTCGTTTCTTTACAACACGAGATAATTTTCCCGAGAACTATAATCCTCACATATAAAAGCCTATCGTCTAATAATAAACCTCCATCGCCCCTGCAAAAAGATGGATCAAACAATAATCTTGCAGGTAAAAGTTATGGATGAAAGAAGTAGCAGATAAAACAACCCTCTACCCAATGGACATTACGCAATGCTGAACCTGCAAAAAACACAGATCAAATAATGATCTTGCAGATAAAAGTGATAGATGAAAGAAGCAATAGATAGAAGATTTTAACTAGACAACACAACCCTTTTCCTGCTGACAATTCTAAAACTAGTGAATTCATACGCTGCACAGAGGATCAAAAATTAAGAAACTAGTGTGGAATAATACCAAAAGAACTAATGGACAATGATGCCAGAAAATGCAGTGGATACAAGCATATGATGAACCAGCAAAAAAGACTTTAACCGTACAGTACAACCGTACAACTATTTAAGGGGCCAAAAGGGCTAGGCTTAAACAGCACACTCTAAGCTTTGAATGCTTAGGTGGCATGTGGGCAACTCTCCTTTTGCAAACGTCCATCTCCGTCCCCAAACCGTCGCCGACAACGCCTAATTCAAATTCTCTTCCCCCGCAGTAAGCTTGGTGGATAGCGGTAAAGTGTTTGATTGCAAACAAAAAAAGAGCGAGTCTCATGGAAGATAGGTCTCCAACCCACGATCAGTTAAAAGTTTAATGATTCAGTGACTTTGCTTGATTCACCTATTGAGGAGATGGGAGTTTTGGAGCAGGCTATATGCATTTGTGAAAGCAAGGAGGATAGAGGAATTTTATCAGCTAAGGGAGAGGGGCTAGTAGCCGCCCACTCTAACTTCGTGCATGTCAGGGACATAGCTAGACATATCAAATTTTGACAATTTTTTTTTGGGTTTTTCCGTATATGACGGAAGAGCTTAAAGCTATTCTTTCGGCTTCTAGGCACTTACAGGGAAAGACGCGTTATGTGCACAAAATGGTCATTTCAACATGTCGCCCCATACATCTGCATTGATGTGCCAGTGACCGCTCACCATCACATTTGTACACTTGTCTTAATTTCATTGGTTAATTTACAAATGTGTTAGTGCATTTGTGAACATGTATTGGTGCATTTGTGTTAATTTATTTGGTTGGTATTTTACATGTATTGGTTCTTTTAACTTATGTTGTCCCTTGTAGTGCTTCATCCCTTGTTGCTCATTTTAATTTCCCTTATCTCTCTCTCCTCAACCACTGCACTTTTTTTTCCGTTCCCCTCTTCCCCTCTATTTCCTTTATAAGGCACAAGTCTGCTATCTATTTTTCAACACTCCTCTTCCTGATGATGGATCATTGAGTATGATCCGAAACGTTGATTCAAAAACATACACAGTGGAATCTAGAAGCACATGCAAACTTATTATCATGGACTGTGGAAAACTCATGCCTTCTATGTATTGGTTCTGTTTAAAAATTTAATTGGCGGGTCAAGTGATTAAAAACATAGCGGTTATTGGGGCGTGGATGGCAACTGGCCCCTCTCCCTTAATGTAGTTGGAAATTTTCTATACATTTGTGTCATCTAGAGCATATCCAACTACATTTTATTAGAGATTTTTGAATGAGAAAATGAATGGCTAAGATTAACTTGATCAAATTTAAAAAGTTGGGACTTGATTTAGAGTTAACTTCTTTGATTGATTAGTTTTCTGATTTGATTGATGAGTTAACTGATTTGACAAAATAATGACATGTGATGACATGGAGTAGAATATGGGTGAGGATAATTAGCATATCATTTTTTTATTTTGATTAATTGTGTGCAGGCATGGATTAACTAGGAATTAATTAACTAATTAATAATGATTAATTAATTAATTAATTATATGGTGATGTTAGGAGGATTTAAATGAAATTAACGACAAGGTCTAATTAATGAATGTGTGAAACCAAAATTTGCATTTACATCTCTAAACAAATCATTAAATCATTTAATTTATTTTATTAAAATTACTCTAGAAAATACAATTTAATTTGGTAAAATAACTTAAATTCAAATTTTTTTGTGAGGATCCTGCATCTTTGTCTTTCTTTTCATATCATTATTATTCCATAAAAGAGAGATTAATAACTCCAATTCAAACAAAATATACAATATGTATGTAATTTGCTTCGTACATCAAGTAGGCAAAAGGGAAAAATTTATGAACGTCTGCATTGCATGTAGGCAAACACAATAAAAAAAACCCCTTCACTTCATTTTAATTAATAATAGTATAACTATAACTATATAAAACTACAACCTAGGTACAAGTTTCATTTGGCACAAGAAGTCATGTGATGTCCCACACAAATGCGTCCGAGGTGTCCAAGGGAAGAAATTTAAGCGGTTGGTTTTTACCCATATACTTTATCGCCTTACCCTCGTTTGGAGCGGTGCCTATAAGTCTGAAGTGACCACTGACAACAGCCTGTTTAGTCCACCAATATACCCTTCCTAGTCTTGTTATCACCTGTAGCATAAGCAATCAATGACAGTAGATTATATCTCATATCCTACAGTATTAAAGCATATCCTACAGGGTTGATCCAGGCTCAAATAGAGGGCAGTCCATTTGGCCACATAGTTGAGATTGCACTAGGGTTGTCTCACCTGCACAAAAGGGGAAGGAGGTGCATGAAGAGGCCATTAGAATCTTGGAATGACTTGTGCAAAGAAGATGTGGAATATGCCAAAAAGGCACCTAAAACAACCTACAAAAACCTTATTATTGCTCCTGTTCACCCTAAAATGGCTTGTAGAAACCCCATTGGTGTCCTTGTTTGTTGACGTCAACATCTCCCACATTCTCCCCAATTTAATTTTACAAAGGAAACTTTTTTATTTTGTAATTTAATTGGGGGCTTGTTTATGCACATGCTCTCAACTTATAAAGGGCCCTTTTATGTATCATTCTCGGGGGGGTTATACATGCATTTTGTAATCAATAAACTCACATAAAGTTTTAAATTTACTAAGGGAGTAATCTATCTATGTTAATAATGGGTATAATAAATCATTCCTCTGTCATTACTTTGGAAGAAGGAAACTACAAGTCCTGGTGCAATAGAATCATAAAGCACTGTCAATGGATTCATCTATTGCCACATTTATACATGGACTTATCCCTGAACCAAGTATATATTGGTAGAAATTTACATGGATAAATAGAACTTTTCAAGTCTTAGGATTAATTGGTTTAAGTGTTGGGGACCATACATCGTTGCCTCTATCAAACACTAAGTTCCCTCGCACTCTCTAGACCACACTATGGGAAATGTATGGAGATTTCAATGAACCTCCATTCCCAGATGATCGCGTTATAGACATACATCTTCCCCTTGATGATGCTGAGAATTATTTGTATGATGATGATACTGAATAGGAATATGCTTATTGGAGAAGTCTTGAATGTGATGATGACACAGAGACATCTCCTCTTGCTTCTCCTCTTCGTACACCTCTAGCATTGGTAGCTATTATGCCACCTCCACTTGCCACTTTGATAGAGATTTTGGCTTCTTCACATGTTACTTCAGATTCACTCTAGTAGGTTCACACTTGTCCTCTCAATCAATGAGGTATCATCTTATTAGACATCCATTATTTCTTTGTATAATCTCTCATTCTCAATCTTGATGACAACATTGAGGATCTTGCCCTTCTCTTTGATGGCAATTCTTTTGTCCTTACACTTGTTGCTACTACAGAGTTCATTGAGGGTTCACTGAGGGCTTCTAGAGATTCTTTGTAGGAGGACATCTCATGGGATTTGTATTGTAGCCACATGGCATGCATTGATATTCCACATCCATAAATCACTTCTTTGGATACCAGTGGTCTTAATTAATTTGCACATGATTTTGAGAGGTCATTTATTTTAGTTAGGCCAAGGACTCCTGATTTGAGAGTGATTCATTTTGACATCAGCATGAAGATATTTGAGCAATGTTGTAAGATAGGGTGCATCATGAGACTTCCCACCTCACCTTGCTTCTTTGGGTTGGAGTTACTTCAACCTTCACCATTGGACTTGTTTCTTCCTAAGGGGAGAAATGTCATTTCCACAAATGGATCATTTTGAAGATTCATACATGGGCATCCTCTTTTGGCATAGGGGTTACTTCATTGTGGGGGGCTACATAGTGTCTTTCTCTCTTGGATGGGAGTTCATTCTCTCTCTCTCTCTCTCTCTCTCTCTCTCTCTCTCTCTCTCTCTCTCTCTCTCTCTCTCTCTCTCTCTCTCTCTCTCTCTCTCTCTCTCCTTTGAGGGGTTCTTGTGGTATTAGTGGTTTAGCCACAATCAAATATCTCTATCTACATCATCTTAGTTAGTATGACATGGTTTTAGGCTTGGTGCAGAGTTATTATCTTTGCGGGGAGATTTCGAGTCATCTTAATTTTTCTTTTCTCTTTTTTGGAGGGAAGTTTATTCCTACCGGGTTTTCTTTCTTTCTCAACTTTATAAGAGATTGCATTGTAATTAGGTACCTCATTGGGCCCTATTGTCGGGACCCATTTTTTTGTACCCACAAAAGCTATCATTAAGGGGGTGTTAGTGTAGGATATTATTGGAATGTTCCTATGGATGTACTTCACATGGATTACTCCTATATTTTGGCTTAATCTTTCTTAGGTGTGTTTTTTCACATAGAGTTGTAT
This sequence comes from Cunninghamia lanceolata, assembly GCA_027924645.1. NCBI lineage: Eukaryota > Viridiplantae > Streptophyta > Pinopsida > Cupressales > Cupressaceae > Cunninghamia > Cunninghamia lanceolata. The sequence goes on along the minus strand of BSBN01000165.1, from coordinate 68,238 downwards.
GGAGTTCACATGCCACCAGTTTTAGTTAGTGAAGTTACATTCCTATTCTTAGGCTCCTTCACCACAACTATAGGCGCAAGTTGCACTTGTCTTGGACTATATATGTACATCAATATTTTGAGTTAATTAATTAATTCATATATTTCTTTCATATCTTGTTTGTATTGCATAATCTTATTTTTCATAACTTGCAGAGGCATGCATTTTTTTATCTTTTGTGGCTCCACTGGTACTAACTTTCTATCTAGTTGATCTGGGAACTCTGAGACAGATCTTTAGACTTCAATCACAACTAATAGCATCAAATTTACTAGGTAGGCTTCAAATAATATTTTATACAATCTTTTGATTAATAATCTCATCTTCATGTGATTTAGTTTCATTAACAATATTCGCTAATTGACTTGAAAATTGGACTATAGACTCTAAGTCCTTCATTTACAAAATTTTAAAACTTCTCCTAAGAGACTATAATTTAGCCACTTTTACATTAGTTGTTCCCTAATATGTAATTTATAAAATCCATCATGCCCTCTTAGATGTAGTTATTGTTGCAACCCATAGAAAGATAGAGTCATCCATTACTTGTTGAATTTAAAATAGGACTTTTGCATCCTTTGCTTTATTTTCCCTAAGATTACAGTTTTGTGCTCTAGTCAAATCTTGATAGGCCGCCCGATCTAGAGGTTCTACAAAACTATTTTTGACTTTATCCCAAACTTCTTGTGAATAGAATAAAATCTTCATTTTAATAAACTAGAAATTATAGTTCTTACCCATCAAAATGCGAACTTGGGGCTATGTGAGATTGTTTCTCAATGCCATGCTTGTGATCTAATATACTACAATGAATTGACTCTGAAAAATTGATTATAGTGATTGATTTTAGTAGCTTTATTTGTCTTCACTCACTTTGGCTACAATCTCCTTGCTCTGCCATCAATAATTATTTTAAAAATATTAGATTGGGGACAAAATATTCTTTAGATCTATAATTATCTCATTATTGGTGGCTTCAAACTCCCTTGGAAGAGACTAAACACTTTTGCCTATGATTTTCTTTTTGTAGTGACTTTACTTTTAAACATGGTGATTACTTTATGTGAATTGGTCATTTGGTGTGAACTATAATCAAATAGCTCAATCTTCCTTTGGTATCATGAGGAACGTATGGAATATGAAAATGTGGTTGGATTTTGAAACATGAATTGGACATAAGGATCTTGTTCTAAACTAATGCTTCACTTGTTGAACATATCGTGAGGATATTCACAAAACAAATGTTAGCTTGGATTAGCATGATAACTAGACTTAAGATAATCACTAGATAAAGGTTTGGAAGTGGTATGATAGCTAGTGTTAGGATTTTGAATGTAAGGATCTTTCATGAGTGTGACCAGCTTATGATCAATCATCTTATCATCAAATCTATCATTGTTGAGATATTAATCATGATCCACAAGACTATCATCATGATCATCATCATCATCATCATCATCATCAGGATAGTATAGAAGACTCTCATTATCATCATTGATAAGTTGAGGACCACTTTTGATTGTGATTTTAGGCTTGACATTCTCTAATAAATTTTTAGGACTAGGAGTTTTGATTTGCATGATAAATTTTTTAAACCAAGGATCTCTAATGTGCATGATGGAGGATTGCAAAGGTATTTCAGATGCGACAAGGAGCTAGGATGGATTTGGACTTGGTAGAATTGATATGAGATTAAGATGGACTACGCACAAGATGTATGTAAAATGGTGACTTGGATTGTGAGATTTGGGAAGATTTCAAATTTTTTAGTGAAGGTTTCAGTCATGGTCTATACAAAGTTTGATGATTGGGTTCAACTATAAGCTTACGATTAGGATGTATGCAAGGATTTGTTCGCAAAAATTTGACTAAAAGTGACTTGATAACAAACAAGAATACACAATGGTTGACTGACACTTTAAGGTGATAGAAGGCTTATTTGCTTTTACTAGTTTCACAGAGAGAAAACATGCTAATCACTTGATTACAAAACCTAAATTAGTCAAGTAGGTGTGACATATCTAGTGGATCTCACGAAATGGTCATGGGTCAAGCCCAAATCAAAATAGAGAATATATTTCCACTCCCATTAATACCATAATTATATAGCTTGGATAGATAGGGAATATATGGTCCTGGACCACCATACAACCCTTACCTTGGAGACGTTTGTCCTGCCCAAAGTAGCCCCTATCTCAAGTATAATGGTACGTGTGAGCATCCTCCCCTCTTACTGCAGTGGTGCACCACAAGATATGATGACTGATGGTCTTAATCTAGGTTTGAAAAGGTTTCTAAGGAGTTTCTAAGGAGTCCCCTATATACACAAAGCATGTGGGTCTCAAACTGTGAAAAGGATTCAACAGGGACTAGCCACAAACATCACCAAACCAAGTCTTGGCAGACCGATGGTCTCGGGGACCACTTTGGACTTATCAGGTTTATCATTAAGGTATAGCTTCCACTCTGCCTCCTTTATATACCCCTCTAGAATGCGTGGTTGAGGCCATCCCTACCCTATCAAGCCTCCTAAAGGGAAGGAATATTATTCACTTTTGATCTCCAAGATAGTGCAAAATGCAAGGAGAGAGAATATGTGACATAATGTCCCAGGATTGAACAAATAACAAAGTGGAAAATGATGGATTTTTGATCCCGAAGATCACTCAAGAGTGCGAGGGGAGAGTACACATCCAATAAAGATCCTAAAGACAAAGCAAATAAGTTCTTTCCAAACTACTTTAATTTAGTGCAACTAAACTAGTGGAGAAAATTTCAAGTCTTTGACGGTGCTGCTGCTGAGAATAATTAGTAGTTTTGCAAAATTGTATGTCTTGGACAATGTAAGGCTACAAGAAAATTCTTAGTACAAAACAATAAATCCTACAAAACAAACCAAACAAAACATTAAATGCAAAGTGAAAAGTTATGGTTGTTTAATATTTTGAAATACATGTCTGATTTTCAGAGGAATATGCCTACAAATTTGAGTTGATTCTGACAAAGTGGCTTGTGTCACTGTTCAACTCTCTGAGTTGCCTTTCAAATGCCTACGAAATTGTAAACATCCAATGAAAATTGAGAAAGTTATGCTAATTTGAACAAAACAGCGTCCAAGGGATAAAAATGGGCACTCTGGCCACTGACGGGTTGCACGAGATTTGTTCACACGTGGCAATTTGTCAAGCTGATGGTTGGGACCCAACTGGTCACATGCAAATGGTTTTTTTGGCACTTAATTGTGGCGGAAAAAGTTACATATGGCGATTATTACACCGTTAGCAGTTTCACCTCGACTAAGCACATGCAAAGTGTTTATCCTTGGTGGTTAAGGAGAAACGTAATAATTTTAACCAGAAGTTATAAGTAAGAATTCCATTGGTGGCAATCTAGGAATAATAAACAATTAATGGTTTTAGATAGTAATCAGGTGAATATTAACAATCAACGTTTATATCTTTTAAACCACGGTTAATGATAAAGAGCTAACCGTCGATGATTAACAATGATTAGTGACCACCTATATAGACCTCATGACCATAAAGATTAGCAAACAATGCACATACCTCACACACGAGCCACAATCAGAAATTATATTAAGAACAGTGCTTAGGGTTAAAAACTCACAATCTTAACAACTTCTTTAACCGTTAATTAAGATATTACAAGAAACAGTTAATAGAACAGCAAGGCAGGTAGATCTAAAAAACTTAAGACTTCTAGGTACAATTAAAATCGGGCTATAGCTGACCACTCATGAGATCTTGAAAACATGCAACAAATGAAATAACAATTTTTCAATTGTGTATCTCAAACTTGTATGAAAGGTAATTCTAATGAGAACCATATATAAGATAACCGTAACCTTCTGTTTTAGGTCAGACACCAAGTAGGAAACGGGTACATTCCATCGTCATCTCTGAAAATATTATGGAATATATGAATCATTGTATTGTGACTCAGTACATTTATCAATTCCTGGTCCTAAAAAGGAGCATTGCAGTTCAAAAAAAACGCCGCTAAAAGCTTATACCAGCACTTGCACCCATAGGACGTTCAAGGAATACATCGATTGGAACAACCAACGAGTTCAGAAAAATTTCCAGTATGAATTTTCTTCTTTATAGCATGTGACAACTTTCCCTAGAACTGTAATGCTCACATATAAACAAACAAGTTCAGAAAAATTTCCAGCGTGGATTGTTCTTTTCTTTACAACACGAGATAATTTTCCCGAGAACTATAATGCTCACATATAAAAGCCTATCGTCTAATAATAAACCTCCATCGCCCCTGCAAAAAGATGGATCAAACAATAATCTTGCAGGTAAAAGTTATGGATGAAAGAAGTAGCAGATAAAACAACCCTCTACCCAATGGACGTTACGCAATGCTGAACCTGCGAAAAACACAGATCAAATAATGATCTTGCAGATAAAAGCGATAGATGAAAGAAGCAAAAGATAGAAGATATTAACTAGACAACACAACCCTTTTCCTGCTGACAATTCTAAAACTAGTGAATTCGTACGCTGCACAGAGGATCAAAAATTAAGAAACCAGTGTGGAATAATACCAAAAAAACCAATGGACAATGATGCCAGAAAATGCAGTGGATACAAGCATATGACAAACCAGCAAACAAGACTTTAACCGTACAGTACAACCGTACAACTGTTTAAGGGGCCAAAAGGGCTGGGCTTAAACAACACACTCTAAGCTTTGACTGCTTAGGTGTCATGTGGGCACCTCTCCTTTTGCAAACGTCCATCTCCGTCCCCAAACCGTCGCCGACAATGCCTAATTCAAATTCTCTTCCCGCGCAGTAAGTTTGGTGGATAGCGGTAAAGTGTTTGATTGCAAACAAAAAAAGAGCGAGTCTCATGGAAGATAGGTCTCCAACCCGCGATCAATTAAAAGTTTAATGATTCAATGACTTTGCCTGATTCACCTATTGAGGAGATGGGAGTTTTGGAGCAGGCTATATGCATTTGTGAAAGCAAGGAGGACAGAGGAATTTTATCAGTTAAGGGAGAGGGGCCAGTAGCCGCCCACTCTAACTTCGCGCATGTCAGGGACATAGCTAGACATATCGAATTTCGACAATTTTTTTTTGGGTTTTTCCATATATGACGGAAGAGCTTAAAGCTATTCTTTCGGCTTCTGGGCACTTACAGGGAAAGACACGTTATGTGCACAAAATGGTCATTTCAACATGTCGCCCCATACATCTGCATTGATGTGCCAGTGACCGCTCACCATCACATTTGTACACTTGTCTTAATTTCATTGGTTAATTTACAAATGTGTTAGTGCATTTGTGAACATTTATTGGTGCATTTGTGTTAATTTATTTGGTTGGTATTTTACATGTATTGGTTCTTTTAACTTATGTTGTCCCTTGTAGTGCTTCATCCCTTGTTGCTCATTTTAATTTCCCTTATCTCTCTCTCCTCAACCACTGCACTTTGTTTTCCATTCCCCTCTTCCCCTCTATTTCCTTTATAAGGCACAAGTCTGCTATCTATTTTTCAACACTCCTCTTCCTGATGATGGATCATTGAGTATGATCCGAAACGTTGATTCAAAAACATACACAGTGGAATCCAGAAGCACATGCAAACTTATTATCATGGACTGTGGAAAACTCATGCCTTCTATGTATTGGTTCTTTTTAAAAATTTAATTGGCGGGTCAAGTGATTAAAAACATAGCGGTTATTGGGGCGTGGACGGCAACTGGCCCCTCTCCCTTAATGTAGTTGGAAATTTTCTATACATTTGTGTCGTCTAGAGCATATCCAACTACATTTTATTATAGATTTTTGAACGAGAAAATGAATGGCTAAGATTAACTTGATCAAATTTAAAAAGTTGGGACTTGATTTAGAGTTAACTTCTTTGATTGATTAGTTTTCTGATTTGATTGATGAGTTAACTGATTTGACAAAATAATGACATGTGATGACATGGAGTAGAATATGGGTGAGGATAATTAGCATATCATTTTTTTATTTTGATTAATTGTGTGCAGGCATGGATTAACTAGGAATTAATTAACTAATTAATAATGATTAATTAATTAATTAATTATATGGTGATGTTAGGAGGATTTAAATGAAATTAACGACAAGGTCTAATTAATGAATGTGTGAAACCAAAATTTGCATTTACATCTCTAAACAAATCATTAAATCATTTAATTTATTTTATTAAAATTACTCTAGAAAATACAATTTAATTTGGTAAAATAACTTAAATTCAAATTTTTTTGTGAGGATCCTGCATCTTTGTCTTTCTTTTCGTATCATTATTATTCCATAAAAGAGAGATTAATAACTCCAATTCAAACAAAATATACAATATGTATGAAATTTGCTTCGTACATCAAGTAGGCAAAAGGGAAAAAATTGTGAACGTCTGCATTGCATGCAAGCAAACACAATAAAAAAAACCCCTTCACTTTATTTTAATTAATAATAGTATAACTATAACTATATAAAACTACAACCTAGGTACGAGTTTCATTTGGCACAAGAAGTGGTGTGATGTCCCACACAAATGCGTCCGAGGTGTCCAAGGGAAGAAATTTAAGCGGTTGGTTTTTACCCATATACTTTATCGCCTTACCCTCGTTTGGAGCGGCGCCTATAAGTCTGAAGTGACCACCGACAACAGCCTGTTTAGTCCACCAATATACCCTTCCTAGTCTTGTTATCACCTGTAGCATAAGCAATCGATGACAGTAGATTATATCTCATATCCTACAGTATTAAAGCATATACTACTCATAATAATAATCTATTCTCACCGCCTCCCCGTCTGGCTGCATGAAACCGCCAGTTAGACAATTTTTATATGCGTACGCGTCCTTGCGTGCTCCATCCGAAATTTCATACCATTTCTGTTAAGCAAGCACTGAGTAATGTCTAATTATTTCTCTCCAAATTAAACAATACATTAGTTGTGCAAAATACAACATCCATTTAAAAACTAACCTGATTTATTGTCCCAAATTTCTCCTGGGCATAAACAATTTCATCGTTCGCTAATTTATCTACATCCACATTCTGGTCCCGGTCTAGTACGCTTGTGATCACAACTATTGTTTTGGCCATCGGCTTTTGTCGGATTTCTGCACAAGTAAAGAAATTAAAGAATTTTCAACTCATTTGAACAATACAAATAAATTATAGAAAAACAACTATACTCTACAAACCAAATTTCCTTCCTTCCAAAGCGCAAATGGAAATGGTGTTGGCTGGATGCAAGGAGGTGGAAGTAGGTATGGCTTTATAGAACAAGGAGAGGAGAGCATTATCTATGCGTCATTCAATTCAACTACTAATACAGCTACATTGTTTAATTTACTAAAACATTATAACTCACTAGAAATTACAGCACATGCATAGCGGTACACAACCAATGAATACAAGGAATTCAATATTTTCGGTGGGAATTAATTAAATTAAGATAATTAACTAATTAAAAATAAATAATTATTTATTTGATGCTTGAAATTTATTTTATTTAATTATCTAATTTTGTATAATTCTTTATTTGATGCTTGAAATTCTCATTAATTTTATTGTTGGGAAACAATAGTTAACATACTACCACTGAACCTCGTCACTCCACAACACCTATTGGAGTATTAATTTCTCCCACCACATTTAGTTGTTGTATTTGTCATTGTAATTAAATGAAAAAGCTAAAATTAGAAAACTGTTGCCTTACCCTCGTTTGGAGCGGCGCCTACAGGTTTGAAGTGACCACCGGCAATAGCCTATTTAGTCCACCAATATTCAGGGGGTCCTACTATTACTTTAACCTATAGCATAAGCAATAGATTATATCTCATACCCTACAGTATTAAACCTCTCATGCCTCTCTGCAAACTCACTCACCAAACCTCAACTTAGACAATAGAGACTTTTTCTTTGAATCAATGGGCTTATTCTCATAACCATTCAATGTAATTCTTTTCTTTTGCATCCTATTTTCTCTTTCCATCAGGCTGCCAAACCCAAACACCACATTCTTCCTTCCAGTTTTTGTCTCTATCTATAGGGCGCTGTCCTTTTCTATCCAAACACCTCCCTTTTATATAGTTTTGTATGCTTTTCAGAATGTTTGCTTGGCGTTCCATTCAATTTGTTGTGTCTGTGGTGCTTCAATTCTTCCCATCTAGCCACTTGGTCTTCTCTATCAAACACACTCGAGCATCTTCATATCTCGTCTCTTTTCAATCTCTATATATCTTTTCTAAAGAAAGATGGTAAAAACTTTATTCATCAAAGATAACAGTACAAAGCAAAGAAGCACCATGAGACCCCGAAAGGCCAAAATACACCAAACAAGAAATCAAAGACTGTTCATACAACATTGCATATCCTCAGCAACCAACTCCTCCAATTCCTAGGCAAGATCCCCATGTAAGCCGTCCTAATCATCCACCAACCAGGTCTCATTCTTCTCAGAACCCCATTTGGCCAATCCATCAGCCACCTTATTCCATTCCCAAGGGATATGAGAAAAGGTGATACAATCAAGGATCTCTCCTAGACTGATGATCTACCTAACCATCACCGCAAGCTGCCAACTCACATCATCAAAGTGCCACCTATTTATTAAGTCAATCACCGCCTGAGAATCTGACTCACAAATAATCCTTGTCCAACCAAGGGCATAAGCCCTTTTCAAATCTAAAAGAATAGCCAGAGCCTCCATAAGGTTCTTGGATTGTCGCCCCTTGTATTCAGAAAAAAAAGAAAACCACCACCCTAGAACTATCTCTGGCCACCCCCCCAACACCAGCATGCCCAGGATTGCCCCTAGCAGACCCATCCGTGTTGATTTTCAAAACTCCATTAAGAGGAGGCAGCCAATGTCCCTCCTATTAACCTTCCCTCTAGAACACCTCCTATGCCCATTCTTAGGCAGGTTCCAGATCCACCAATAGAATTTCCTAGATTGCGGATCACCCCAGCATCTCCAGGATCCACGATTGAGATGAATAGATGCTATAAGTTCATCGCAATTGTTCCTAATGTGCTGATCCACTCTACTCCCAACATAATATCTACTACTCCATGGGAATGGCAAACATTAGATAATCAAGTTGATATTCTCCATCATTAATTTAATGCTATGGCATTTTCCTAAACAACTGATAGTACCACCATCTACAATTTGAACATAATTTTCTAGAGCATAAAATATAAAACAATTCAAATGAGTTTCTAATTTCTTATTGATGAATTTACGAGTGCCTCTTGAGTCTATCAATGTTATTACTCTCTCTTTCTTCAAGAATCCCACCACCTTGAGAGTTTGTGGGGCACTAACTCTAGCCGAGGCATGAATAGAAATGATAGGTTGAGTATCTCTAAACTCCTCATCTAACTCATTGGCACTCTCTACTTTTGGTTCCTTCTCCTCTTCTTCCTCACTCGCCCCTTCCACATAGAATAATTTCTTTTCAGTGCATTTATGTCCCTAGCTATACTTGCTGTCATAGTTAAAACATAATCCTTTTTCTCTCTTCTCTTCAATTTGTTGTGGCATAAATCTAGTAGGCTAAAGAAGTGAATATGTAGGAGTGATTTTATCTCTGATGTTTACAAAACCTTGCCTTTTATTAACCATAATTTTTTTCTCTACTTTCATTTCTATAATAATCACTTGAGAGATATGGACCAAACATGTCTACCTCATATTTGATATGATCTTTTCAACCTCCTAGGAATAACTCCAACAAAATTTTCTATTGTTACATTCTCCACTCTTAAAGACAAAATGTGAAATTGATGAATATAATCCTTTATAGGTACTTGTTTTCTTTAATTTGGAAATCTAGTGGAACTAGCTCTCCATAATGTTGTCACCATAATGTGTAGTGAGTTCCTCCTTGAAAATAGGCCAAGTGCCCACACATCCCTTCTTTTTCATTTCTTCACATAGCCATCAATACTGTGCAAGATCATGGGGGTCCAAAAAGTGGCGATGTCATGACCATAATTTCGTCATTGTGGTAGACGACTTTTTTAATCCAAATTTGATGAAATGAAAAAGGTTTATTGAAAAAATTGTCAACTTTCCACCAATATAAGATATGTCTTATTTAGAATATAATAGATCATTATTATTGATTTTGTACATACATTACGACTAAAGTCCTAATTGATAGGTTGATTGGAAAACTTCTATAATTTTCAAACTATTCACATTTTTTGAGTCTAAAAGATGCTTCACATACTATAGGATAAAAGAAGTTGAATTTCATAAAATTTTGACCAAGTTATGGTGGTTAGACAAACAAGTTTTAATAATTTTGAAATGTTTTAATAAAAAAACATAACTAATTATTTACTTGCAAGAAAATTACAAAAAAAATGTGGCACATCCGAGCATGTGTCCTCTACTTATATTAAAAGTTTCAGGATAAAATATTATTTTTCTCTTGTACTTAGGTTGGTCAGACAGACTCCTTCTTTCTATCTTTTTCTTGAAAATCTAGTACTATTGCATTGAAATTTCAAATTTTTACAAAATAGATTTACTTTTTTCCAAAAAGGGACTAGTATCCTAGAAATCACATTCAATTTGCTACAAATTTTGTTTTTACATATTTTTTAAATTATGTTAATAACCTATTCAAATTTTTATGTCAAGTTGCCTAACTCTATTTTTTTCTAAATTTTCATTGCCACTTAGGGGCCTAGTTTAGACACAGATGATCCTACATTGCATGAATTGGTTTGGTTCCAAATATAAGGATGTTATGGCCACCTTATGTTGACAATGAACATGGTGAATATCAAAAAAATTTCTATTTGCCATAGCCAATTGGTAGGATCTTGACCATCAAATTTTCACATGTCCATCCTTGATATGAAGTGCCTAGCCATAGAATGATTACAGTGTTGATCCAACTTGAGATATATTTCAAACCCCAAGAATCATGTCCCTTAGAAGAATCTTCTCCCTTCCAGTTCTGATTATGTGAATTTTCTCCCTTATCATTCACATCATTCATAAGAGAATTCATTTTCCTAGACATTTCACTAGTTTCAATCTTCGTAGATGAAATATCATGCTTCACCTTGGTGATTTCCTCATGCACATAATTAGTATAACTATCCTTACTTTCTATTATAGGATTCCCTAATGAAAAAGAAGACAAAAAACAAGCACAAAAGATTGCAAATAATACAAAGCATGAAAACGTATAACAATAGCCAAGAAGAAAATATATATAGGTGACGATGAGTGAGGAGGTTGAGTTGACTTCAACAATCCACTCACAAAGTGGCAAAAGAGTGTGAACACATAGCTTGGAGAGTTGTGTTGAACTCTCCAAGTCGACACCTAGCCATCTTAGGTGGCTTAAAACCATGTGCTAATTATATTACTTACAATAAGTAATATATAATAAATTTTAGCACTAACACTACCCCTTAAGCATAGCTTAGGTGGGTACAAGAAGAGATGGGTCCTCACTACTAGGCAAGGTGAGGCACCCATGTACAAAGTAATATCTCATGAAGTGGAGAAAGGTAGAAAACCCTGTGGGAAAAACTACCCTCCAAAAGAGAGAAAAGATGCATGAAAATTATACAAATGAAGTAGTACTACTTCTTTCACTAAGTACAATATATGTTTCCCTCAATAAGAGAAAATGATAGAAGATCTATGAGACCCACCATAATACATGTCCTACTATACTGAGGCTAGATAGTCGACAAAGGATGTAGATGTAGATTCAAGAATGCCGAACAATGTTCCTTCCCTTGGGAAGAAATGAAATCAACTGAAGATCCAAGATATCTTCGCATGTTGGAAGATGTATGTATGATCTTGAATCATGATGAAGCTGATCCAAGGATGATGATGCCCATTCTGATGTCTTCATAAAGTGTTTTCTTAGCGATGCCGAAGGATGCGATAATCAAATCAGGTGCACGCCTAATAGATGAAGATGATGACAATCCAAAATCATGTGTAGATGTATGTAGAGCATGAATATTTGAAGAGGATAATGTTGATACAGCTTCATCAAAACTGTCATTGAAGAGAAGACTGATGTCCTCAATGTGTGTTTCTAATTCAGTAATGTAGGACTCTACAAATAGACAAGCAATTTTAGGTTAAAATCTGTCACAATTATCAATGCTAGGAAGACTGATATATGTATCTTGCTGTAAAGAAGTGTTGGAAGATTTCAAATAAGAGACTCTGAAATCTAATGAAGGAATAAGATATGGTAGAGGAATGATGATTTCATTTATGTCAATTGGACATTCTGTATATGTATCATGATGTGGGCTGTGTGTTGTGATCATAACAGGATCATGCGGGAAGGGAGAAATGCTTGAGTCTCCATGTATATCCCAAATTTTGATCCATAAGGCATGCGGACATTCAATATCCATGATGGCATACAAAGTGGCATTAGGTATATGTAAGATGATTAATCCACAAATATGATCACGATTATTGAGCCACTTATCCTTCTGAGATGGTTTACCTAGCTTAGGGATATGTCCATACAAATATGACATGAGATTATGGTACCTGAGGTGTTTCAGAATTCCAACACACCAGGTCTTATAATTACCCTTGTTTAGGTTGATTACAGAAGAGTGGGTATCAAATCCTATGATTACAAATAGGTTAATTCCTTTAGACCAAGAAAATCAACACATTTAGGCAACCGACCTGATTCAATATTTTAGATACACTAGTGTTGGCACTTTGTAACTTAGTTTTTTTTTACTATGTAAATAGGTCTAATGCATGGGAAATGAAAAACATTTACTTTTACAAAACATGGTACTGAATTTGGAGCTACTGATCAAAAGTTATTACATAATCATTTTTCTCGTAAATGGTCTAATTTAATACACTTGCACTAAAAAATAGAAGAAAATACCCTCTAGCAAGATGAGCCTAGCTGTCCAACCACTCGTTGGAGTTGGAAAAGATTGAATAATACAATGGTTTTCATTCTTGAGGGGGAATTGGCCTCTAGCCAACCAGGACCTCGCCCTTCGTCTGCAACCAATGAAGATACAAGGGTTTATTAAACCATTAATCCTACAAAGGCAATTTTCCCCAAAGATTGAAGAACGCTCTAAATTTGGTACTTGATTTTAGTGCATTAGACAATTATATTAAAAAAGACTGCATATTTTAACAGTAAAGAGATTCACAAAGCCTAATATATGATAAAAAAAACTCCCAATCCAAGAAAGGGGAAAATTAGGGTTGAAAAATCCCAAAATGATGAATTTTTACAGGAATGTAGGGGTGGCCAAGGTTGCAAGGCTGTGCCAAATCTCTCTGTGAGGGTGTGTGTGGACTCCAGATTGTGTAAAGGTGCCTGTAGAAGCTATCACAAGACAGAAAAAACCCTTTGTTGTGCATGCCTCCCTAGTTTTCAAGTTGAAAGCCTGTGTTGGGCGCTTCTGTGCATATGAGGGCATCTGTCTCTAAGGTAAATGGTTTCTCTATGTTTTGGCCTGAATTTGGTGAGCGTCATGCATAGACATAGGTGAATTAGGAGCAAACATGGGGGAACCACGAAGGTCAAACATGTATCAAACAAGGGGTGAACAAAAATGAATATAAGCAATTACCGCCTGTCACCAACATTCCCCTACTCTGATACCATATAGGATTCCCTAATGAAGAAGAAGACCGAAAAGAAACACAGAAGATTGCAAATAATACAAAGCATTAAAATGTATGTAAAACTACTAAATCCACCATATCTACTATGTATAACAACCAAAATGTAAATACATATAGGTGAGGATGAGTGAGGAGGTTGAGTCGACTTCAACACTCCACTCACCAAGCAGCAAAAGAGTGTCGACACATAGCTTGGAGAGTTGTGTTGAACTCCCCAAGTCAACACCTAGCCACCTAAGGTGGCTTGAATCCTTGTGCTAATTATATTACGTAAAATAATTAATATACAATAAAGTTTAGCAATGACATCTATATCCTTGTTGTCTAGAGATTTTTTAGGTGTGGTAGGATTCTTTTTGCCTCTTGTGGTTGACTCGACCATGATGGGAGAATTTTTTTTTTGAATAAATTACACAAAATAAATCCAATTAATATAATTTTTTTGTTGTAAATTATCAAGTCCTAGATCTCACTTCCAAAAAAAAATCTCCATAAAATTCATTAATTTGTAGTCTTGAGAGTGAAATTGATGGAAACCTTAATTTTGCAACAAATTTTTCAAATATGATACAAGTAACCTCAAATATGGATTATAGTAGCTTCAATGTGACCTTAAAAATCCCACTAAAAATCTTGATAATATTTTCCAAAATGAGAGAGATATGCAGTTCCCAAAATTACCTCTAAAATAATAAAAAATGCCTTGTTTTTTCTTGCAAGGTGCCAAGATCATGCTATGATACCACGTTTAGTTAAACAAACTGCATAATTGAGAAATAAAGTAGGAAATATACTATAAATACTTGATAATAATATGCCACTTCAAGGGACCAACCTCCAAAAGTCTCCAATGAAGAACATAATTTGTAATGATCATAATGAGTAACCTCTAACTCCTATATATATTTTACTCAAGCCTTGGATATCACCTAGGCGAACGTAGATACCATAATATATGATCTAAACTGACCAAATACCTATATAGGTTTATATTAATGATTATATAGATTAATTAAGAGTTAAGGTAGCCACAAGCCAACTACTCATAACCCTATACCAATGTAAGATTAAGGGCATAGCAGCATTGGACCACATAAATCAATGTGCAAAGATTCTAATGGTGCCCTTTCTTTATAAGATCATCATATTGGAAAACTTTCCCTATGTTGATTTGGTAAGATACAACTCTCACAAGAACTAGAAAAAAATATCTCCAAAAAATTCATTAGTTTGCAGTCTTGAGAGTGAAATTGATGGAAACCCTAATTTTGCAATAAATTTTTCAAATATGATACAAGTAACCTCAAATATGGATTATAGTAGCTTCAATATGACCTTAAAAATCCCACTAAAAATCTTGATAATATTTTCCAAAATGAGAGAGATATGTAGTTCCCAAAATTACTTCTAAAATTAAAAAAATGCCTTGTTTTTTCCTTCAAGGTTTCAAGATCATGCTATGATACCACGTTTAGTTAAACAAATTGCATAATTGAGAAATAAAGTAGGAGATATACTATAAATACTTGATAATAATATGCCACTTCAAGGAACCAACCTCCAAAAGTCTCCAATGAAGAACATAATTTGTAATGATCATAATGAGTAACCTCTAACTCCTATATATATTTTACTCAAGCCTTGGATATCACCTAGGCTAACTTAGATACCACAATATATCATCTAAATTGACCTAAATACCTATATAGGTTTATATTAATGATTATATAGATTAATTAAGAGTTAAGGTAGCCACAAGCCAACTACTCATAACCTTATACGAATGTAAGATTAAGGGCATAGTAGCATTGGACCACATAAATCAATGTGCAAAGATACTAATGGTGCCCTTTCTATATAAGATAATCATATTGGAAAACTTTCCCTATGTTGATCTGGTAAGATAAAACTCTCACGTGAACTAGCTGGCTCATCAATTGGTGGTAATCCTCTTACCATCTCATTCTTTTGCAATAAGATCAATCCTATAAAATGAAGGTTTCCATACCTTAAATTTCATATCCATGTCTGATCTAAATAATTTGCGTTGAAATTTTCTTTGAGCTTTCCCTGAAAAAAAGGATCTCTTCATCTACCCTTTTCACTACCATGACAATATTTACTTATTCGTATAAATGCTTCATGTTATTATGGTACCATTTGGATGACCTTATCATGAAAATATCTTAACTAATAACAAATCTTGTTATGGTTTTCATGTCAATAATTCACTGACAAAGGCTCAAAGAACCAGACCCACATCGACAGTAATCCACATAGGGAAGCATCAAGGCATACAGGCTGATTGATTTTGGTCTATGAAGTTTACCCACAAAGGATGATCGTATTGTGAATTTGATCCACAAAGGTCAAATGTACTATGAAGGTCAATCAATCCCAGACCATGGAGACCGACCGTTGTCTCAAAAATTTCCCAAGTTGTGGAAGGGAGATTTAAGACCAAGGTCGATTCACCAAGGGCAATTGAAGGCTAATCTGGCAAGGGCCAGACCATAAATTTTTAGGTGACAAGAGGGTTGATCTAGGCCCAAATAGAGGGCAGTCCATTTGGCCACATAGTTGAGATTGCACTAGGGTTGTCTCACCTACACAAAAGGGGAAGGAGGTGCATGAAGAGGCCATTAGAATCTTGGAATGACTTGTGCAAAGAAGATGTGGAATATGCCAAAAAGGCACCTAAAACAACCTAAAAAAACCTTATTATTGCTCTTGTTCACCCTAAAATGGCTTGTAGAAACCCCATTGGTGTCCTTGTTTGTTGACGTCAACATCTCCCACATTCTCCCCAATTTAATTTTACAAAGGAAAATTTTTTATTTTGTAATTTAATTGGGGGCTTGTTTATGCACATGCACCCAACTTATAAAGGGCCCTTTTATGTATCATTCTTGGGGGGATTATACATGCATTTTGTAATCAATGAACTCACATAAAGTTTTAAATTTACTAAGGGAGTAATCTATCTATGTTAATAATGGGTATAATAAATCATTCCTCTGTCATTACTTTGGAAGAAGGAAACTACAAGTCCTGGTGCAATAGAATCATAAAGCATTGTCGATGGATTCATCTATTGCCACATTTATACATGGACTTATTCCTGAACCAAGTATATATTGGTAGAAATTTACATGGATAAATAGAACTTTTCAAGTCTTATGATTAATTGGTTTAAGTGTTGGGGACCATACATCGTTGCCTCTATCAAACACTGAGTTCCCTCACACTCTCTAGACCACACTATGGGAAATGTATGGAGATTTCAATGAACCTCCATTCCCAGATGATCGCGTTATAGACATACATCTTCCCCTTGATGATGCTGAGAATTATTTGTATGATGATGATACTGAATAGGAATATGCTTATTGGAGAAGTCTTGAATGTGATGATGACACAGAGACATCTCCTCTTGCTTCTCCTCTTCGTACACCTCTAGCATTGGTAGCTATTATGCCACCTCCACCTACCACTTTGATAGAGATTTTGGCTTCTTCACATGTTACTTCAGATTCACTCTAGTAGGTTCACACTTGTCCTCTCAATCAATGAGGTATCATCTTATTAGACATCCATTATTTCTTTGTATAATCTCTCATTCTCAATCTTGATGACAACATTGAGGATCCTGCCCTTCTCTTTGATGGCAATTCTTTTGTCCTTACACTTGTTGCTACTACAAAGTTCATTGAGGCTTCACTAAGGGCTTCTAGAGATTCTTTGTAGGAGGACATCTTGTGGGATTTGTATTGTAGCCACATGGCATGCATTGATATTCCACATCCATACATCGCTTCTTCGGATACCAATGGTCTTCATTAATTTGTACATGATTTTGAGAGGTCATTTATTTTAGTTAGGCCAAGGACTCCTGATTTGATAGTGATTCATTTTGACATCAGCATGAAGATATTTGAGCAATGTTGTAAGATAGGGTGCATCATGAGACTTCCCACCTCACCTTGCTTCTTTGGGTTGGAGTTACTTCAACATTCACCATTGGAGTTGTTTCTTCCTAAGGGGAGAAATGTCATTTCCACAAATGGATCATTTTGAAGATTCATACACGGGCATCCTCTTTTGGCATAGGGGCTACTTCATTGTGGGGGGCTACATAGTGTCTTTCTCTCTTGTATGGGAGTTCATTCTCTCTCTCTCTCTCTCTCCTTTGAGGGGTTCTTGTGGTATTAGTGGTTTAGCCACAATCAAATATCTCTA
The DNA here is from genome assembly GCA_027924645.1 of Cunninghamia lanceolata. Taxonomy (NCBI): domain Eukaryota; kingdom Viridiplantae; phylum Streptophyta; class Pinopsida; order Cupressales; family Cupressaceae; genus Cunninghamia; species Cunninghamia lanceolata. Next base: position 50,266 of record BSBN01000165.1, on the reverse strand, counting down.
TCTACATCATCTTAGTTAGTATGACATGGTTTCAGGCTTGGTGCAGAGTTATTATCTTTGTGGGGAGATTTCTAGTCATCTTAATTTTTCTTTTCTCTTTTTTGGAGGGAAGTTTATTCCTACCGGGTTTTCTTTCTTTCTCAACTTTATGAGAGATTGCATTGTAATTAGGTACCTCATTGGGCCCTATTGTCGGGACCCATTTTTTTGTACCCACAAAAGCTATCATTAAGGGGGTATTAGTATAGGATATTATTGGAATGTTCCTATGGATGTACTTCACATGGATTACTCCTATATTTTGGCTTAATCTTTCTTAGGTGTGTTTTTTCACATAGAGTTGTACGGAGTTCACATGCCACCAGTTTTAGTTAGTGAAGTTACATTCCTATTCTTAGGCTCCTTCACCACTACTATAGGTGCAAGTTGCACTTGTCTTGGACTATATATGTACATCAATATTTTGAGTTAATTAATTAATTCATATATTTCTTTCATATCTTGTTTGTATTGCATAATCTTATTTTTCATAACTTGCAGAGGCATGCATTTTTTAATCTTTTGTGGCTCCACTGGTACTAACATTCTATCTAGTTGTTCTGGGAGCTCTGAGACAGATCTTTAGACTTCAATCATAACTAATAACATCAAATTTACTAGGTAGGCTTCAAATAATATTTTATACAATCTTTTGATTAATATTCTCATCTTCATGTGATTTAGTTTCATTAACAATATTCGCTAATTGACTTGAAAATTGGTCTATAGACTCTAAGTCCTTCATTTACAAAATTTTAAAACTTCTCCTAAGAGACTATAATTTAATCGCTTTTACATTAGTTGTTCCCTAATATGTAATTTATAGAATCCATCATGCCCTCTTAGATGTAGTTATGCCCTCTTAGATGTAGTTATTGTTGCAACCCATAGAGAGATAGAGTCATCCATTGCTTGTTGAATTTAAAATAGGACTTTTGCATCCTTTGCTTTATTTTCCCTAAGATTAGAGTTTTGTGCTCTAGTCAAATCTTGATAGGCCGCCCGATCTAGAGGTTCTACAAAACTATTTTTGACTTTATCCCAAACTTCTTGTGAATAGATTAAAATCTTCATTTTAATAAACTAGAAATTATAGTTCTTACCCATCAAAATGGGAACTTGGGGCTATGTGAGATTGTTTCTCAATGCCATGCTTGTGATCTAATATACTTCAATGAATTGACTCTGAAAAATTGATTATAGTGATTGATTTTAGTAGCTTTATTTGTCTTCACTCACTTTGGCTACAATCTCCTTGCTCTGCCATCAATAATTATTTTAAAAATATTAGACTGGGGACAAAAGATTCTTTAGATCTATAATTATCTCATTATTGGTGGCTTCAAACTCCCTTGGAAGAGACAAAACCCTTTTGCCTATGATTTTCTTTTTGTAGCGACTTTACTTTTGAACATGGTGATTACTTTATGTGAATTGGTCATTTGGTGTGAACTATAATCAAATAGCTCAATCTTCCTTTGGTATCGTGAGGAAGGTATGGAATATGAAAATGTGGTTGGATTTTGAAACATGAATTGGACATAAGGATCTTGTTCTAAACTAATGCTTCACTTGTTGAACATATCGTGAGGATATTCACAAAACAAATGTTAACTTGGATTAGCATGATAACTAGACTTAAGATAATCACTAGATAAAGGTTTGGAAGTGGTATGATAGCTAGTGTTAGGATTTTGAATGTAAGGATCTTTCATGAGTGTGACAAGCTTATGATCAATCATCTTATCATCAAATCTATCATTGTTGAGATATTAATCATGATCCACAAGACTATCATCATCATCATCATCATCATCAGGATAGTATAGAAGACTCTCATTATCATCATTGACAAGTTGAGGACCACTTTTGATTATGATTTTAGGCTTGACATTCTCTTTACTGATAGTTTTAGGACTAGGAGTTTTGATTTGCATGATAAATTTTTTAAACCAAGGATCTCTAATGTGCATTATGGAGGATTGCAAAGGTATTTCAGATGCGACAAGGAGCTAGGATGGATTTGGACTTGGTAGAATTGATATGAGATTAAGATGGACTCCGCACAAGATGTATGTAAAATGTTGACTTGGATTGTGAGATTTGGGAAGATTTCAAATTTTTTAGTGAAGGGTTCAGTCATGGTCTATACAAAGTTTGATGATTGGGTTCAACTATAAGCCTACGATTAGGATGTATGCAAGGATTTGTTCGCAAAAATTTGACTGGAAGTGACTTGATAACAAACAACAATACACAATGGTTGACTGAAACTTTAAGGTGATAGAAGGCTTATTTACTTTTACTAGTTTCACACAGAGAAAACATGCTAATGACTTGATTACAAAACCTAAATTGTTCAAGTAGGTGTGACATATCTAGTGGATCTCACGAAATGGTCGTGGGTCAAGCCCAAATCAAAATAGAGAATATATTTCCACTCCCATTAATACCATAATTATATAGCTTGGATAGATAGGGAATATATGGTCCTGGACCACCATACAACCCTTACCTTGGAGACTTTCGTCCTGCCCAAAGTAGCCCCTATCTCAAGTATAATGGTACGTGTGAGCATCCTCCCCTCTTACTGCAGTGGTGCACCACAAGATATGATGACTGATGGTCTTAATCTAGGTTTGAAAAGGTTTCTAAGGAGTTTCTAAGGAGTCCCCTATATACACAAAGCACGTGGGTCTCAAACTGTGAATAGGATTCAACAGGGACTAGCCACAAACATCACCAAACCAAGTCTTGGCAGACCGATGGTCTCGGGGACCACTTTGGACTTATCAGGTTTATCGTTAAGGTATAGCTTTCACTCTGCCTCCTTTATATACCCCTCTAGAATACGTGGTTGAGGCCATCCCTACCCTATCAAGCCTCCTAAAGGGAAGGAATATTATTCACTTTTGATCTCCAAGATAGTGCAAAATGCAAGGAGAGAGAATATGTGACATAATGTCCCGGGATTGAACAAATAACAAAGAGGAAAATGATGGATTTTTGATCCCCAAGATCACTCAAGAGTGCGAGGGGAGAGTATACATCCAATAAAGATCCTGAAGACAAAGCAAATAAGTTCTTTCCAAACTACTTTAATTTAGTGCAACTAAACTAGTGGAGAAAATTTCAAGTCTTTGACGGTGCTGCTGCTGAGAATAATTAGTAGTTTTGCAAAATTGTATGTCTTGGACAATGTAAGGCTACAAGAAAATTCTTAGTACAAAACAATAAATCCTACAAAACAAACCAAACAAAACATTAAATGCAAAGTGAAAAGTTATGGTTGTTTAATATTTTGAAATACATGTCTGATTTTCAGAGGAATATGCCTACAAATTTGAGTTGATTCTGACAAAGTGGCTTGTGTCACTGTTCAACTCTCTGAGTTGCCTTTCAAATGCCTACGAAATTGTAAACATCTAATGAAAATTGAGAAAGTTATGCTAATTTGAACAAAACAGCGTCCAAGGGATAAAAATGGGCACTCTGGCCACTGACGGGTTGCACGAGATTTGTTCACACGTGGCAATTTGTCAAGCTGATGGTTGGGACCCAACTGGTCACATGCAAATGGTTTTTTTGGCACTTAATTGTGGCGGAAAACGTTACATATGGCGATTATTACACCGTTAGCAGTTTCACCTCGATTGAGCACATGCAAAGTGTTAATCCTTGGTGGTTAAGGAGAAGCGTAATAATTTTAACCAGAAGTTATAAGTAAGAATTCCATTGGTGGCAATCTAGGAATAATAAACAATTAATGGTTTTAGATAGTAATCAGGTGAATACTAACAATCAACGTTTATATATTTTAAACCACGGTTAATGATAAAGAGCTAACCGTCGATGATTAACAATGATTAGTGACCACCTATATAGACCTCATGACCATAAAGATTAGCAAACAATGCACATACCTCACACACGAGCCACAATCAGAAATTATATTAAGAACAGTGCTTAGGGTTAAAAACTCACAATCTTAACAACTTCTTTAACCGTTAATTAAGATATTACAAGAAACAGTTAATAGAACAGCAAGGCAGGTAGATCTAAAAAACTTAAGACTTCTAGGTACAATTAAAATCGGGCTATAGCTGACCACTCATGAGATCTTGAAAACATGCAACAAATGAAATAACAATTTTTCAATTGTGTATCTCAAACTTGTATGAAAGGTAATTCTAATGAGAACCATATATAAGATAACCGTAACCTTCTGTTTTAGGTCAGACACCAAGTAGGAAACGGGTACATTCCATCGTCATCTCTTAAAATATTATGGAATATATGAATCATTGTATTGTGACTCAGTACATTTATCAATTCCTGGTCCTAAAAAGGAGCATTGCAGTTCAAAAAAAACGCCGCTAAAAGCTTATACCAGCACTTGCACCCATAGGATGTTCAAGGAATACATCGATTGGAACAACCAACGAGTTCAGAAAAATTTCCAGTATGAATTTTCTTCTTTATTGTGAAAAATCTATTGCAGCTACTGATTATTAATTTCCTATCTTATAAGATTATTTGGCTGCCGAAAAAAAATTAAATAATTTACAGCAAATATTAAATAATAACACAGCTGCAACTTCACGGAAAAATCACGGAGATAGAAAAATAAAATGAACACAATGTTTTGGACAAATTGTCCCTGGAAAAACCCCGAAGGGAAAACCAGTCAGCAGATATGAATTTTATTCAACTGCAGAAAATCAAGAGATACAAAATTGCTTGCCTCTTACTGGCAGAGCTCTGGAAATTTCTTTCCGGTAAATTCCCTTCCCTCAATTGTTCCTGCTGAAATTGCTCTGGCAATATTTTCCTTCTCCGGCAATTCCACTGCTCTCCAACGCTATCACTGCGCCCTTTGCTTTCACTGCAAATCAATTTGCTATCACCGCAAATTTATTTATTTGCTATCACTGCAAATACTTCTCGGATCTGTGTTTTCCAAATGCCTATTGATCCTCTTTTATAATCCCCTCATTGGAAACCAATGGCCATGATTTAATTTTAATCAATGGCTAGGATTAATTAGACTCTAAACCCTAATATCTAGAAGTCTCTTGAGAAATCAATTATCTAGGTATGGAGATAATTATTCCAGCTGTGTTTCCAGCCTCGTAATCTCCACCCGAGACTAGAACACCTATCCAAGCTACACAAAAATTAACACTCCCTCTTAGCGAGGAAGGTGTTCTGCATAACACCCAACTTACCTCTGAAGAAGATGAATTTTGCCTTCCCCAATGCCTTTGTCAAAATGTCTGCTACCTGCTGATCTGTAGGTATATACTGTAGCTGAACAACCCTCCGCTGTACACAATCCCTGATGAAATGATATCTGATGTCTATATGTTTAGACCTATCATGAAACACTGGATTCTCAGATAATCTGATGCAACTCTGATTATCACAGTGTATCACTGTAGTCTCAACCCTCTGACCAAACAAGGCTACTAGCAACTTCCGAAGCCATATAGCCTCACACGTTGCCATGCTAGCTGCTATGTATTCTGCTTCTGCAGAACTCAGAGCCACGGACTTTTGCTTCCTGCTGTACCAAGAGACAACTCCTGATCCCAAACTAAAGCAGCACCCTGAAGTGCTTTTCCTGTCCACCGCACTACCTGCCCAATCTGCATCAGTATAGCCTATCAACTTGATACCATCACCTCGAGCATATCTGATCCCATACTCGATTGTACCACGCAAATACTGCAACACATGCTTTGCCGCTATCCAATGCACTCTCTTCGGCTCAACCATGAACTGACTAAGAGAGTTTACTGCAAAGGATATATCTGGCCTAGTGTTGACCAAATACATGAGAGATCCAATCAACATCCTGTATAAGGTGGGGTCTACATCCTTTTCCTTGGATGTGTCTACCTTCTTCCAATTCGTGATCATAGGTGTAGACATGGCTCTGCAATCTTGCATCTCAAACCTCTTCAAGATTTCAATGCAGTATTTCCCTTGTCCAAGGAAAATCTCTCCATCTGTCTGCCACACTTCCATGCCTAGAAAGTAGTGCATAAGCCCCAAATCCTTCATCTCGAACTCTGCTGCAAGGTCCCTGTTGCACTCCTCTATAAGCCCCAGTGAACCTGTTAAAAACAAGTCGTCCACATATAGAACAAGAATGAGAATTTCACCCCCAACCACCAAGTAGTAGAGGTTAGCATCTGCCTCACTCTTCACAAAGCCTATTCCCTGCAAGTATCTATCAATGCGCTCATACCACGCCCTGGGAGCCTGCTTGAGTCCATACAAAGCTTTCTTCAATCTGCACACGTGGGTTTCGCTGCTGTGTGCTACAAAGCCCTCTGGTTGTTCTATGTATACCTCTTCTAACAATTCACCATTAAGAAATGCCGTCTTGACATCCATTTGATGGATCTGCAATCCCATATGCGCTGCAAGTGAGATTACGGCTCGTATAGAAGTATACCTGGCCACTGGAGCGAATGTCTCCTCATAGTCTATTCCCTCCTTTTGAGAGAACCCCTTGGCCACGAACCTTGCCTTGTATTTTTCGATGCTACCATCTGCACCATGCTTAATCTTATAGATCCAACGTGATCCAACCACTGCCCTATCTGTCGGTCTAGGCACAACCTCCCACACATCATTCTGCATTATTGAGGTATATTCCTCAACCATCGCATCTTGCCACACCTGTTGCTGTGCAGCCTCTTGATAGCTAGAAGGCTCACTATTTACCAACTGACTAACCAATGCCACATAGTCATTATACCTAGCTGGTTGTTTCCGCTGTCTATTACTCGTCCTAGGAGCTCCCACAAACTCCTGAGTATCCTTATGTGTCTGTTGAACCTCACGGTTCCTCCTGTCAACTATAGAGGATGAAATATCAAACTCCATATCTTCTTGATGCATCTCTTGGATTTGTTGTATCTGTTGCTCCATACTCTGCGAACTCTCAGCACCTGAGCCTGTGCTTGTACTAGTAACTGTACTCGTGCTTCGCTGCCCCTGTTCTGGTTGAACAATCCTTGGAGCTTCTGTTGGCTGCTCATTCTGATCATCTGCTGGCAAATCTCTAGACCTCCTATATGCCTTGTCCTCCATGAATTTGACATCACGCCTGACTATAATCCTCTTGGTCCCTGGAATAAATATCCGATATGCCTTTGAGGTCTCGCTGTACCCCACAAAGTACCCTCTCTCTGCAGTCTGATCTAACTTGGAACGTGTAGCCCCTGGAATGTGACAAAATGCCAAACTCCCAAATATCCTGAAGTGACTAACATCTGGCTTCTTCCCTGAGAATGCCTCCTCTGGTGTCATCTTGCCCAATACCTTATGTGGAACCCTATTCTGTATGTATACTGATGTACTGCATGCCTCTGCCCATAAGTATCGTGGCATATCTTGGTCATACAACATAGCCCTTGCTGCCTTCGATATAGAACGATTCTTCCTCTCAGCAACCCCATTCTGCTGCGGGTTGTAAGGAACGGTCCACTCTCTCTTGATTCCTTCCCTGGTACAGAACTCCTGGAACTCTTTCCCTTTGTACTCGCCTCCATTGTCTGACCAAAGAACCTTTACCTTCCTACCTGTCGAATTCTCCACAAGAGCTTTGAACTCCTGGAAGTGACTGAAGACCTCATCCTTGGTCTTCAAGAAGTATATCCAGGTCTTCCTGGAGAAATCATCAATAAAAGTAACAAAGTACTCATATCCTCTGAGAGACTTCGTTGACATCGGTCCACATATATCTGAATGTACTAGATCAAGAACCCCCTTGGATCTGGTGTCACTCCTTGGAAAAGCTGCTTTCACAAACTTCCCCAATACACATCCCTTACATACATCATCATGCTCTGTGCTCACATCTGGAACACATGTCACTGTCTCACGAAGCAATTTAAGTGCTCCATGATGTATATGGCCCATCCTTCTATGCCATAGCTCTCCTTGATCTCTAGGATTACTGCTGCTCACTAGTGCCTTAGGAGTATCAAACTACAACCTATAAAGTCGGCCGCTCCTAACTCCAATAGCTATGGGTGATTTCCAATCCTTATGCTTGATTAAAACATGCGCCCCTCTAAAGAGTACATTGTAGCCTTTATCCTGAAGGACAGATACGGAAATTAGATTCATGCCCAAGCCTGGCACATACAACACATCATGAATGGAAACAGGCTTGCCATTCTCCCTCTGAAATAGAACAGTCCCTCTCCCAACTGGATTGCACTTAGACTTGTTCCCCATCTGAATCTGGAATCTGATGTCCTCCTCCTTGTATCTGGAGAAGTACTCCCTAACTCCTGTCATATGAAATGATGCCCCACTGTCTATATACCAAACACCCTGTGAGGTTGAGCTAGTCAGGCAAGCTATGAGTGCAAACTCATCCTCCATTCTACTAGAAAGCTCATCTACACTTGCTGAAGCTGCCGTCTGCTTCTTTCCCTTCTTTTCATTTTTCTTCCTTTGTGGGCAATTGCTGACATAGTGGCCGAACTCGTGACAGCCATAGCATTTGATCTTAGATAAGTCCTTCTTCTTCTCACTTTTTGAATTTGATCCTTTGCCAGACCCCTTCTTTGCTTTCCCTTTTCCTACTAGGGCAACGTTTTCCTGTTCCACCTCACTTTTCTGACTATTACTGCTGGTTCCATTGACAAGACTTAGTCTAAGCTCCTCCTGAGTGAAGTCACTCCATAGTCGATCCCAACTTGGTAAGTTGTCTCATCCATTAATAACTTGAACAAAGACATCCCACTGCTTAGTAAACCCATTTAGGGCTATTCGTACTAGCTCATCATCCTTTGGTTTGTCTCCAACAGCTGCGAATTCGTTTTTGACAAGTCTAAGTCTGGTGAGGTAACTTGTGACGTCTTCTCCCTTATTCATCCGGGTATTCCTTAACTTTTCTCTGAGAATCAGCTTTCAGTTAAGGGTAGCATTCTGGTACAGATTCATAATGGCATCCCACATCGTCTTTGCTGTATCTAACTCTGCAATATGCGGAACAATATGATCCTTAACACCGTCAAGAATCAGCCTCCTTGCCTTGGCATCTTCCTTCTTATATGCTACGAGCTGTGTTGCGTCTGTAGGTACAGGTACAACAGTGGTCACATAATCTTTGATACCATTCTCTTCCAGCAATAAAGAAATTCTGGCTTTCCAGACACCAAAATTTGAGGCTCCATCCAATCTGTCCTGATCTCTTAAACCTACTGAGGCCATCTCAAAAGAAATAATAATTTGAAAAGGTCAAACTGGGTTTTATAAACCCTCGATTTATTTTTCCTTTCTCCCTGTGCCTGTTCTGCACTCAGATCTGCTCTGATACCATGTGAAAAATCTATTGCAGCTACTGATTATTAATTTCCTATCTTATAAGATTATTTGGCTGCAGAAAAAAAATTAAATAATTTACAGCAAATATTAAATAATAACACAGCTGCAACTTCACGGAAAAATCACGGAGATAGAAAAATAAAATGAACACAATGTTTTGGACAAATTATCCCTGGAAAAACCCCGAAGGGAATACCAGTCAGCAGATATGAATTTTATTCAACTGCAGAAAATCAAGAGATACAAAATTGCTTGCCTCTTACTGGCAGAGCTCTGGAAATTTCTTTCCTGTAAATTCCCTTCCCTCAATTGTTCCTGCTGAAATTGCTCCGGCAATATTTTCCTTCTCCGGCAATTCCATTGCTCTCCAACGCTATCACTGCGCCCTTTGCTTTCACTGCAAATCAATTTGCTATCACCGCAAATTTATTTATTTGCTATCGCTGCAAATACTTCTCGGATCTGTGTTTTCCAAATGCCTATTGATCCTCTTTTATAATCCCCTCATTGTAAACCAATGGCCATGATTTAGTTTTAATCAATGGCTAGGATTAATTAGACTCTAAACCCTAATATCTAGAAGTCTCTTGAGAAATCAATTATCTAGGTATGGAGATAATTATTCCAGCTGTGTTTCCAGCCTCGTAATCTCCACCCGAGACTAGAACACCTGTCCAAGCTACACAAAAATTAACATTTATAGCATGTGACAACTTTCCCTAGAACTGTAATGCTCACATATAAACAAACAAGTTCAGAAAATTTTCCAGCGTGGATTGTTCTTTTCTTTACAACACGAGATAATTTTCCCGAGAACTATAATGCTCACATATAAAAGCCTATCGTCTAATAATAAACCTCCATCGCCCCTGCAATAAGATGGATCAAACAATAATCTTGCAGGTAAAAGTTATGGATGAAAGAAGTAGCAGATAAAACAACCCTCTACCCAATGGACGTTACGCAATGCTGAACCTGCGAAAAACACAGATCAAATAATGATCTTGCAGATAAAAGCGATAGATGAAAGAAGCAATAGATAGAAGATTTTAACTAGACAACACAACCCTTTTCCTGCTGACAATTCTAAAACTAGTGAATTCGTACGCTGCACAGAGGATCAAAAATTAAGAAACCAGTGTGGAATAATACCAAAAAAACCAATGGACAATGATTCCAGAAAATCCAGTGGATACAAGCATATGACAAACCAGCAAACAAGACTTTAACCGTACAGTACAACCGTACAACTGTTTAAGGGGCCAAAAGGGCTGGGCTTAAACAGCACACTCTAAGCTTTGACTGCTTAGGTGTCATGTGGGCACCTCTCCTTTTGCAAACGTCCATCTCCGTCCCCAAACCGTCGCCGACAATGCCTAATTCAAATTCTCTTCCGGCGCAGTAGGTTTGGTGGATAGCGGTAAAGTGTTTGATTGCAAACAAAAAAAGAGCGAGTCTCATGGAAGATAGGTCTCCAACCCGCGATCAATTAAAAGTTTAATGATTCAATGACTTTGCCTGATTCACCTATTGAGGAGATGGGAGTTTTGGAGCAGGCTATATGCATTTGTGAAAGCAAGGAGGACAGAGGAATTTTATCAGCTAAGGGAGAGGGGCCAGTAGCCGCCCACTCTAACTTCGCGCATGTCAGGGACATAGCTAGACATATCAAATTTCGACAATTTTTTTTTGGGTTTTTCCATATATGACGGAAGAGCTTAAAGCTATTCTTTCGGCTTCTGGGCACTTACAGGGAAAGACACGTTATGTGCACAAAATGGTCATTTCAACATGTCGCCCCATACATCTGCATTGATGTGCCAGTGACCGCTCACCATCACATTTGTACACTTGTCTTAATTTCATTGGTTAATTTACAAATGTGTTAGTGCATTTGTGAACATGTATTGGTGCATTTGTGTTAATTTATTTGGTTGGTATTTTACATGTATTGGTTCTTTTAACTTATGTTGTCCCTTGTAGTGCTTCATCCCTTGTTGCTCATTTTAATTTCCCTTATCTCTCTCTCCTCAACCACTGCACTTTGTTTTCCGTTCCCCTCTTCCCCTCTATTTCCTTTATAAGGCACAAGTCTGCTATCTATTTTTCAACACTCCTCTTCCTGATGATGGATCATTGAGTATGATCCGAAATGTTGATTCAAAAACATACACAGTGGAATCCAGAAGCACATGCAAACTTATTATCATGGACTGTGGAAAACTCATGCCTTCTATGTATTGGTTCTTTTTAAAAATTTAATTGGCGGGTCAAGTGATTAAAAACATAGCGGTTATTGGGGCGTGGACGGCAACTGGCCCCTCTCCCTTAATGTAGTTGGAAATTTTCTATACATTTGTGTCGTCTAGAGCATATCCAACTACATTTTATTATAGATTTTTGAACGAGAAAATGAATGGCTAAGATTAACTTGATCAAATTTAAAAAGTTGGGACTTGATTTAGAGTTAACTTCTTTGATTGATTAGTTTTCTGATTTGATTGATGAGTTAACTGATTTGACAAAATAATGACATGTGATGACATGGAATAGAATATGGGTGAGGATAATTAGCATATCATTTTTTTATTTTGATTAATTGTGTGCAGGCATGGATTAACTAGGAATTAATTAACTAATTAATAATGATTAATAAATTAATTAATTATATGGTGATGTTAGGAGGATTTAAATGAAATTAACGACAAGGTCTAATTAATGAATGTGTGAAACCAAAATTTGCATTTACATCTCTAAACAAATCATTAAATCATTTAATTTATTTTATTAAAATTACTCTAGAAAATACAATTTAATTTGGTAAAATAACTTAAATTCAAATTTTTTTTTGAGGATCTTGCATCTTTGTCTTTCTTTTGGTATCATTATTATTCCATAAAAGAGAGATTAATAACTCCAATTCAAACAAAATATACAATATGTATGAAATTTGCTTCGTACATCAAGTAGGCAAAAGGGAAAAAATTGTGAACGTCTGCATTGCATGCAGGCAAACACAATAAAAAAAACCCCTTCACTTTATTTTAATTAATAATAGTATAACTATAACTATATAAAACTACAACCTAGGTACGAGTTTCATTTGGCACAAGAAGTGGTGTGATGTCCCACACAAATGCGTCCGAGGTGTCCAAGGGAAGAAATTTAAGCGGTTGGTTTTTACCCATATACTTTATCGCCTTACCCTCTTTTGGAGCGGCGCCTATAAGTCTGAAGTGACCACCGACAACAGCCTGTTTAGTCCACCAATATACCCTTCCTAGTCTTGTTATCACCTGTAGCATAAGCAATCGATGACAGTAGATTATATCTCATATCCTACAGTATTAAAGCATATACTACTCATAATAATAATCTATTCTCACCGCCTCCCCGTCTGGCTGCATGAAACCGCCAGTTAGACAATTTTTATATGCGTAAGCGTCCTTGCGTGCTCCATCCGAAATTTCATACCATTTCTGTTAAGCAAGCACTGAGTAATGTCTAATTATTTCTCTCCAAATTAAACAATACATTAGTTGTGCAAAATACAACATCCATTTAAAAACTAACCTGATTTATTGTCCCAAATTTCTCCTGGGCATAAACAATTTCATCGTTCGCTAATTTATCTACATCCACATTCTGGTCCCGGTCTAGTACGCTTGTGATCACAACTATTGTTTTGGCCATCGGCTTTTGTTGGATTTCTACACAAGTAAAGAAATTAAAGAATTTTCAACTCATTTGAACAATACAAATAAATTATAGAAAAACAACTATACTCTACAAACCAAATTTCCTTCCTTCCAAAGCGCAAATGGAAATGGTGTTGGCTGGATGCAAGGAGGTGGAAGTAGGTATGGCTTTATAGAACAAGGAGAGGAGAGCATTATCTATGCGTCATTCAATTCAACTACTAATACAGCTACATTGTTTAATTTACTAAAACACTATAACTCACTAGAAATTACAGCACATGCATAGCGGTACACAACCAATGAATACAAGGAAATCAATATTTTCGGTGGGAATTAATTAAATTAAGATAATTAACTAATTAAAAATAAATAATTATTTATTTGATGCTTGAAATTTATTTTATTTAATTATCTAATTTTGTATAATTCTTTATTTGATGCTTGAAATTCTCATTAATTTTATTGTTGGGAAACAATAGTTAACATACTACCACTGAACCTCGTCACTCCACAACACCTGTTGGAGTATTAATTTCTCCCACCACATTTAGTTGTTGTATTTGTCATTGTAATTAAATGAAAAAGCTAAAATTAGAAAACTGTTGCAATACCCTCGTTTGGAGCGGCGCCTACAAGTTTGAAGTGACCACTGGCAATAGCCTATTTAGTCCACCAATATTCAGGGGGTCCTACTATTACTTTCACCTATAGCATAAGCAATAGATTATATCTCATACCCTACAGTATTAAACCTCTCATGCTTCTCTGCAAACTCACTCACCAAACCTCAACTTAGACAATAGAGACTTTTTCTTTGAATCAATGGGCTTATTCTCATAACCATTCAATGTAATTCTTTTCTTTTGCATCCTATTTTCTCTTTCCATCAGGCTGCCAAACCCAAACACCACATTCTTCCTTCCAGTTTTTGTCTCTATCTATAGGGCGCTGTCCTTTTCTATCCAAACACCTCCCTTTTATATAGTTTTGTATGCTTTTCAGAATGTTTGCTTGGCGTTCCATTCAATTTGTTGTGTCTGTGGTGCTTCAATTCTTCCCATCTAGCCACTTGGTCTTCTCTGTCAAACACACTCGAGCATCTTCATATCTCGTCTCTTTTCAATCTCTATATATCTTTTCTAAAGAAAGATGGTAAAAACTTTATTCATCAAAGATAACAGTACAAAGCAAAGAAGCACCATGAGACCCCGAAAGGCCAAAATACACCAAACAAGAAATCAAAGACTGTTCATACAACATTGCATATCCTCAGCAACCAACTCCTCCAATTCCTAGGCAAGATCCCCATGTAAGCCGTCCCAATCATCCACCAACCAGGTCTCATTCTTCTCAGAACCCCATTTGGCCAATCCATCAGCCACCTTATTCCATTCCCAAGGGATATGAGAAAAGGTGATACAATCAAGGATCTCTCCTAGACTTATGATCTACCTAACCATCACCGCAAGCTGCCAACTCACATCATCAAAGTGCCACCTATTTATTAAGTCAATCACCGCCTGAGAATCTGACTCACAAATAATCCTTGTCCAACCAAGGGCATAAGCCCTTTTCAAATCTAAAAGAATAGCCAGAGCCTCCATAAGGTTCTTGGATTGTCGCCCCTTGTATTCAGAAAAAAAAGAAAACCACCATCCTAGAACTATCTTTGCCCACCCCCCCAACACCAGCATGCCCAGGATTGCCCCTAGCAGACCCATCCGTGTTGATTTTCAAAACTCCATTAAGAGGAGGCAGCCAATGTCCCTCCTATTAACCTTCCCTCTAGAACACCTCCTATGCCCATTCTTAGGCAGGTTCCAGATCCACCAATACAATTTCCTAGATTGCGGATCACCCCAGCATCTCCAGGATCCACGATTGAGATGAATAGATGCTATAAGTTCATCGCAATTGTTCCTAATGTGCTGATCCACTCTACTCCCAACATAATATCTACTACTCCATGGGAATGGCAAACATTAGATAATCAAGTTGATATTCTCCATCATTAATTTAATGCTATGGCATTTTCCTAAACAACTGATAGTAACACCATCTACAATTTGAACATAATTTTCTAGAGCATAAAATATAAAACAATTCAAATGAGTTTCTAATTTCTTATTGATGAATTTACGAGTGCCTCTTGAGTCTATCAATGTTATTACTCTCTCTTTCTTCAAGAATCCCACCACCTTGAGAGTTTGTGGGGCACTAACTCTAGCCGAGGCATGAATAGAAATGATAGGTTGAGTATCTCTAAACTCCTCATCTAACTCATTGGCACTCTCTACTTTTGGTTCCTTCTCCTCTTCTTCCTCACTCGCCCCTTCCACATAGAATAATTTCTTTTCAGTGCATTTATGTCCCTAGCTATACTTGCTGTCATAGTTAAAACATAATCCTTTTTCTCTCTTCTCTTCAATTTGTTGTGGCATAAATCTAGTAGGCTAAAGAAGTGAATATGTAGGAGTGATTTTATCTCTGATGTTTACAAAACCTTGCCTTTTATTAACCATAATTTTTTTCTCTACTTTCATTTCTATAATAATCACTTGAGAGATATGGACCAAACATGTCTACCTCATATTTGATATGATCTTTTCAACCTCCTAGGAATAACTCCAACAAAATTTTCTATTGTTACATTCTCCACTCTTAAAGACAAAATGTGAAATTGATGAATATAATCCTTTATAGGTACTTGTTTTCTTTAATTTGGAAATCTAGTGGAACTAGCTCTCCATAATGTTGTCACCATAATGTGTAGTGAGTTCCTCCTTGAAAATAGGCCAAGTGCCCACACATCCCTTCTTTTTCATTTCTTCACATAGCCATCAATACTGTGCAAGATCATGGGGGTCCAAAAAGTGGCGATGTCATGACCATAATTTCGTCATTGTGGTAGACGACTTTTTTAATCCAAATTTGATGAAACAAAAAAGGTTTATTGAAAAAATTGTCAACTTTCCACCAATATAAGATATGTCTTATTTAGAATATAATAGATCATTATTATTGATTTTGTACATACATTACGACTAAAGTCCTAATTGATAGGTTGATTGGAAAACTTCTATAATTTTCAAACTATTCACATTTTTTGAGTCTAAAAGATGCTTCACATACTATAGGATAAAAAAAGTTGAATTTCATAAAATTTTGACCAAGTTATGGTGGTTAGACAAACAAGTTTTAATAATTTTGAAATGTTTTAATAAAAAAACATAACTAATTATTTACTTGCAAGAAAATTACAAAAAAAATGTGGCACATCCGAGCATGTGTCCTCTACTTATATTAAAAGTTTCAGGATAAAATATTATTTTTCTCTTGTACTTAGGTTGGTCAGACAGACTCCTTCTTTCTATCTTTTTCTTGAAAATCTAGTACTATTGCATTGAAATTTCAAATTTTTACAAAATAGATTTACTTTTTTCCAAAAAGGGACTAGTATCCTAGAAATCACATTCAATTTGCTACAAATTTTGTTTTTACATATTTTTTAAATTATGTTAATAACCTATTCAAATTTTTATGTCAAGTTGCCTAACTCTATTTTTTTCTAAATTTTTATTGCCACTTAGGGGCCTAGTTTAGACGCAGATGATCCTACATTGCATGAATTGGTTTGGTTCCAAATATAAGGATGTTATGGCCACCTTATGTTGACAATGAACATGGTGAATATCAAAAAAATTTCTATTTGCCATAGCCAATTGGTAGGATCTTGACCATCAAATTTTCACATGTCCATCCTTGATATGAAGTGCCTAGCCATAGAATGATTAGAGTGTTGATCCAACTTGAGATATATTTCAAACCCCAAGAATCATGTCCCTTAGAAGAATCTTCTCCCTTCCAGTTCTGATTATGTGAATTTTCTCCCTTATCATTCACACCATTCATAAGAGAATTCATTTTCCTAGACATTTCACTAGTTTCAATCTTCGTAGATGAAATATCATGCTTCACCTTGGTGATTTCCTCATGCACATAATTAGTATAACTATCCTTACTTTCTATTATAGGATTCCCTAATGAAAAAGAAGACAAAAAACAAGCACAAAAGATTGCAAATAATACAAAGCATGAAAACGTATAACAATAGCCAAGAAGAAAATATATATAGGTGACGATGAGTGAGGAGGTTGAGTTGACTTCAACAATCCACTCACGAAGTGGCAAAAGAGTGTGAACACATAGCTTGGAGAGTTGTGTTGAACTCTCCAAGTCGACACCTAGCCATCTTAGGTGGCTTAAAACCATGTGCTAATTATATTACTTACAATAAGTAATATATAATAAATTTTAGCACTAACACTACCCCTTAAGCATAGCTTAGGTGGGTACAAGAAGAGATGGGTCCTCACTACTAGGCAAGGTGAGGCACCCATGTACAAAGTAATATCTCATGAAGTGGAGAAAGGTAGAAAACCCTGTGGGAAAAACTACCCTCCAAAAGAGAGAAAAGATGCATGAAAATTATACAAATGAAGCAGTACTACTTCTTTCACTAAGTACAATATATGTTTCCCTCAATAAGAGAAAATGATAGAAGATCTATGAGACCCACCATAATACATGTCCTACTATACTGAGGCTAGATAGTCGACAAAGGATGTAGATGTAGATTCAAGAATGCCGAACAATGTTCCTTCCCTTGGGAAGAAATGAAATCAACTGAAGATCCAAGATATCTTCGCATGTTGGAAGATGTATGTATGATCTTGAATCATGATGAAGCTGATCCAAGGATGATGATGCCCATTCTGATGTCTTCATAAAGTGTTTTCTTAGCGATGTCGAAGGATGCGATAATCAAATCAGGTGCACGCCTAATAGATGAAGATGATGACAATCCAAAATCATGTGTAGATGTATGTAGAGCATGAATATTTCAAGAGGATAATGTTGATACAGCTTCATCAAAACTGTCATTGAAGAGAAGACTGATGTCCTCAATGTGTGTTTCTAATTCAGTAATGTAGGACTCTACAAATAGACAAGCAATTTTAGGTTAAAATCTGTCACAATTATCAATGCTAGGAAGACTGATATATGTATCTTGCTGTAAAGAAGTGTTGGAAGATTTCAAATAAGAGACTCTGAAATCTAATGAAGGAATAAGATATGGTAGAGGAATGATGATTTCATTTATGTCAATTGGACATTCTGTATATGTATCATGATGTGGGATGTGTGTTGTGATCATAACAGGATCATGCGGGAAGGGAGAAATGCTTGAGTCTCCATGTATATCCCAAATTTTGATCCATAAGGCATGTGGACATTCAATATCCATGATGGCATACAAAGTGGCATTAGGTATATGTAAGATGATTAATCCACAAATATGATCACGATTATTGAGCCACTTATCCTTCTGAGATGGTTTACCTAGCTTAGGGATATGTCCATACAAATATGACATGAGATTATGGTACCTGAGGTGTTTCAGAATTCCAACACACCAGGTCTTATAATTACCCTTGTTTAGGTTGATTACAGAAGAGTGGGTATCAAATCCTATGATTACAAATAGGTTAATTCCTTTAGACCAAGAAAATCAACACATTTAGGCAACCTACCTGATTCAATATTTTAGATACACTAGTGTTGGCACTTTGTAACTTAGTTTTTTTTTACTATGTAAATAGGTCTAATGCATGGGAAATGAAAAACATTTACTTTTACAAAACATGGTACTGAATTTGGAGCTACTGATCAAAAGTTATTACATAATCATTTTTCTCGTAAATGGTCTAATTTAATACACTTGCACTAAAAAATAGAAGAAAATACCCTCTAGCAAGATGAGCCTAGCTGTCCAACCACTCGTTGGAGTTGGAAAAGATTGAATAATACAATGGTTTTCATTCTTGAGGGGGAATTGGCCTCTAGCCAACCAGGACCTCGCCCTTCGTCTGCAACCAATGAAGATACAAGGGTTTATTAAACCATTAATCCTACAAAGGCAATTTTCCCCAAAGATTGAAGAACGCTCTAAATTTGGTACTTGATTTTAGTGCATTAGACAATTATATTAAAAAAGACTGCATATTTTAACAGTAAAGAGATTCACAAAGCCTAATATATGATAAAAAAAACTCCCAATCCAAGAAAGGGGAAAATTAGGGTTGAAAAATCCCAAAATGATGAATTTTTACAGGAATGTAGGGGTGGCCAAGGTTGCAAGGCTGTGCCAAATCTCTCTGTGAGGGTGTGTGTGGACTCCAGATTGTGTAAAGGTGCCTGTAGAAGCTATCACAAGACAGAAAAAACCCTTTGTTGTGCGTGCCTCCCTAGTTTTCAAGTTGAAAGCCTGTGTTGGGCGCTTCTGTGCATATGAGGGCATCTGTCTCTAAGGTAAATGGTTTCTCTATGTTTTGGCCTGAATTTGGTGAGCGTCATGCATAGACACAGGTGAATTAGGAGCAAACATGGGGGAACCACCAAGGTCAAACATGTATCAAACAAGGGGTGAACAAAAATGAATATAAGCAATTACCGCCTGTCACCAACATTCCCCTACTCTGATACCATATAGGATTCCCTAATGAAGAAGAAGACCGAAAAGAAACACAGAAGATTGCAAATAATACAAAGCATTAAAATGTATGTAAAACTACTAAATCCACCATATCTACTATGTATAACAACCAAAATGTAAATACATATAGGTGAGGATGAGTGAGGAGGTTGAGTCGACTTCAACACTCCACTCACCAAGCAGCAAAAGAGTGTCGACACATAGCTTGGAGAGTTGTGTTGAACTCCCCAAGTCAACACCTAGCCACCTAAGGTGGCTTGAATCCTTGTGCTAATTATATTACGTAAAATAATTAATATACAATAAAGTTTAGCAATGACATCTATATCCTTGTTGTCTAGAGATTTTCTAGGTGTGGTAGGATTCTTTTTGCCTCTTGTGGTTGACTCGACCATGATGGGAGAATTTTTTTTTTGAATAAATTACACAAAATAAATCCAATTAATATAATTTTTTTGTTGTAAATTATCAAGTCCTAGATCTCACTTCCAAAAAAAAATCTCCATAAAATTCATTAATTTGTAGTCTTGAGAGTGAAATTGATGGAAACCTTAATTTTGCAACAAATTTTTCAAATATGATACAAGTAACCTCAAATATGGATTATAGTAGCTTCAATGTGACCTTAAAAATCCCACTAAAAATCTTGATAATATTTTCCAAAATGAGAGAGATATGCAGTTCCCAAAATTACCTCTAAAATAATAAAAAATGCCTTGTTTTTTCTTGCAAGGTGCCAAGATCATGCTATGATACCACGTTTAGTTAAACAAACTGCATAATTGAGAAATAAAGTAGGAAATATACTATAAATACTTGATAATAATATGCCACTTCAAGGGACCAACCTCCAAAAGTCTCCAATGAAGAACATAATTTGTAATGATCATAATGAGTAACCTCTAACTCCTATATATATTTTACTCAAGCCTTGGATATCACCTAGGCGAACGTAGATACCATAATATATGATCTAAACTGACCAAATACCTATATAGGTTTATATTAATGATTATATAGATTAATTAAGAGTTAAGGTAGCCACAAGCCAACTACTCATAACCCTATACCAATGTAAGATTAAGGGCATAGCAGCATTGGACCACATAAATCAATGTGCAAAGATTCTAATGGTGCCCTTTCTTTATAAGATCGTCATATTGGAAAACTTTCCCTATGTTGATTTGGTAAGATACAACTCTCACAGGAACTAGAAAAAAATATCTCCAAAAAATTCATTAGTTTGCAGTCTTGAGAGTGAAATTGATGGAAACCCTAATTTTGCAATAAATTTTTCAAATATGATACAAGTAACCTCAAATATGGATTATAGTAGCTTCAATATGACCTTAAAAATCCCACTAAAAATCTTGATAATATTTTCCAAAATGAGAGAGATATGTAGTTCCCAAAATTACTTCTAAAATTAAAAAAATGCCTTGTTTTTTCCTTCAAGGTTTCAAGATCATGGTATGATACCACGTTTAGTTAAACAAATTGCATAATTGAGAAATAAAGTAGGAGATATACTATAAATACTTGATAATAATATGCCACTTCAAGGAACCAACCTCCAAAAGTCTCCAATGAAGAACATAATTTGTAATGATCATAATGAGTAACCTCTAACTCCTATATATATTTTACTCAAGCCTTGGATATCACCTAGGCTAACTTAGATACCACAATATATCATCTAAACTGACCTAAATACCTATATAGGTTTATATTAATGATTATATAGATTAATTAAGAGTTAAGGTAGCCACAAGCCAACTACTCATAACCTTATACGAATGTAAGATTAAGGGCATAGTAGCATTGGACCACATAAATCAATGTGCAAAGATACTAATGGTGCCCTTTCTATATAAGATAATCATATTGGAAAACTTTCCCTATGTTGATCTGGTAAGATAAAACTCTCACGTGAACTAGCTGGCTCATCAATTGGTGGTAATCCTCTTACCATCTCATTCTTTTGCAATAAGATCAATCCTATAAAATGAAGGTTTCCATACCTTAAATTTCATATCCATGTCTGATCTAAATAATTTGCGTTGAAATTTTCTTTGAGCTTTCCCTGAAAAAAAGGATCTCTTCATCTACCCTTTTCACTACCATGACAATATTTACTTATTCGTATAAATGCTTCATGTTATTATGGTACCATTTGGATGACCTTATCATGAAAATATCTTAACTAATAACAAATCTTGTTATGGTTTTCATGTCAATAATTCACTGACAAAGGCTCAAAGAACCAGACCCACATCGACAGTAATCCACATAGGGAAGCATCAAGGCATACAGGCTGATTGATTTTGGTCTATGAAGTTTACCCACAAAGGATGATCGTATTGTGAATTTGATCCACAAAGGTCAAATGTACTATGAAGGTCAATCAATCCCAGACCATGGAGACCGACCGTTGTCTCAAAAATTTCCCAAGTTGTGGAAGGGAGATTTAAGACCAAGGTCGATTCACCAAGGGCAATTGAAGGCTAATCTGGCAAGGGCCAGACCATAAATTTTTAGGTGACAAGAGGGTTGATCTAGGCCCAAATAGAGGGCAGTCCATTTGGCCACATAGTTGAGATTGCACTAGGGTTGTCTCACCTACACAAAAGGGGAAGGAGGTGCATGAAGAGGCCATTAGAATCTTGGAATGACTTGTGCAAAGAAGATGTGGAATATGCCAAAAAGGCACCTAAAACAACCTAAAAAAACCTTATTATTGCTCTTGTTCACCCTAAAATGGCTTGTAGAAACCCCATTGGTGTCCTTGTTTGTTGACGTCAACATCTCCCACATTCTCCCCAATTTAATTTTACAAAGGAAAATTTTTTATTTTGTAATTTAATTGGGGGCTTGTTTATGCACATGCACTCAACTTATAAAGGGCCCTTTTATGTATCATTCTTGGGGGGATTATACATGCATTTTGTAATCAATGAACTCACATAAAGTTTTAAATTTACTAAGGGAGTAATCTATCTATGTTAATAATGGGTATAATAAATCATTCCTCTGTCATTACTTTGGAAGAAGGAAACTACAAGTCCTGGTGCAATAGAATCATAAAGCATTGTCGATGGATTCATCTATTGCCACATTTATACATGGACTTATTCCTGAACCAAGTATATATTGGTAGAAATTTACATGGATAAATAGAACTTTTCAAGTCTTATGATTAATTGGTTTAAGTGTTGGGGACCATACATCGTTGCCTCTATCAAACACTGAGTTCCCTCGCACTCTCTAGACCACACTATGGGAAATGTATGGAGATTTCAATGAACCTCCATTCCCAGATGATCGCGTTATAGACATACATCTTCCCCTTGATGATGCTGAGAATTATTTGTATGATGATGATACTGAATAGGAATATGCTTATTGGAGAAGTCTTGAATGTGATGATGACACAGAGACATCTCCTCTTGCTTCTCCTCTTCATACACCTCTAGCATTGGTAGCTATTATGCCACCTCCACCTACCACTTTGATAGAGATTTTGGCTTCTTCACATGTTACTTCAGATTCACTCTAGTAGGTTCACACTTGTCCTCTCAATCAATGAGGTATCATCTTATTAGACATCCATTATTTCTTTGTATAATCTCTCATTCTCAATCTTGATGACAACATTGAGGATCCTGCCCTTCTCTTTGATGGCAATTCTTTTGTCCTTACACTTGTTGCTACTACAAAGTTCATTGAGGCTTCACTAAGGGCTTCTAGAGATTCTTTGTAGGAGGACATCTCGTGGGATTTGTATTGTAGCCACATGGCATGCATTGATATTCCACATCCATACATCGCTTCTTCGGATACCAATGGTCTTCATTAATTTGTACATGATTTTGAGAGGTCATTTATTTTAGTTAGGCCAAGGACTCCTGATTTGATAGTGATTCATTTTGACATCAGCATGAAGATATTTGAGCAATGTTGTAAGATAGGGTGCATCATGAGACTTCCCACCTCACCTTGCTTCTTTGGGTTGGAGTTACTTCAACATTCACCATTGGAGTTGTTTCTTCCTAAGGGGAGAAATGTCATTTCCACAAATGGATCATTTTGAAGATTCATACACGGGCATCCTCTTTTGGCATAGGGGCTACTTCATTGTGGGGGGCTACATAGTGTCTTTCTCTCTTGTATGGGAGTTCATTCTCTCTCTCTCTCTCCTTTGAGGGGTTCTTGTGGTATTAGTGGTTTAGCCACAATCAAATATCTCTATCTACATCATCTTAGTTAGTATGACATGGTTTCAGGCTTGGTGCAAAGTTATTATCTTTGTGGGGAGATTTCTAGTCATCTTAATTTTTCTTTTCTCTTTTTTGGAGGGAAGTTTATTCCTACCGGGTTTTCTTTCTTTCTCAACTTTATGAGAGATTGCATTGTAATTAGGTACCTCATTGGGCGCTATTGTCGGGACCCATTTTTTTGTACCCACAAAAGCTATCATTAAGGGGGTATTAGTGTAGGATATTATTGGAATGTTCCTATGGATGTACTTCACATGGATTACTCCTATATTTTGGCTTAATCTTTCTTAGGTGTGTTTTTTCACATAGAGTTGTATGGAGTTCACATGCCACCAGTTTTAGTTAGTGAAGTTACATTCCTATTCTTAGGCTCCTTCACCACTACTATAGGTGCAAGTTGCACTTGTCTTGGACTATATATGTACATCAATATTTTGAGTTAATTAATTAATTCATATATTTCTTTCATATCTTGTTTGTATTGCATAATCTTATTTTTCATAACTTGCAGAGGCATGCATTTTTTAATCTTTTGTGGCTCCACTGGTACTAACATTCTATCTAGTTGTTCTGGGAGCTCTGAGACAGATCTTTAGACTTCAATCATAACTAATAACATCAAATTTACTAGGTAGGCTTCAAATAATATTTTATACAATCTTTTGATTAATATTCTCATCTTCATGTGATTTAGTTTCATTAACAATATTCGCTAATTGACTTGAAAATTGGTCTATAGACTCTAAGTCCTTCATTTACAAAATTTTAAAACTTCTCCTAAGAGACTATAATTTAATCGCTTTTACATTAGTTGTTCCCTAATATGTAATTTATAGAATCCATCATGCCCTCTTAGATGTAGTTATGCCCTCTTAGATGTAGTTATTGTTGCAACCCATAGAGAGATAGAGTCATCCATTGCTTGTTGAATTTAAAATAGGACTTTTGCATCCTTTGCTTTATTTTCCCTAAGATTAGAGTTTTGTGCTCTAGTCAAATCTTGATAGGCCGCCCGATCTAGAGGTTCTACAAAACTATTTTTGACTTTATCCCAAACTTCTTGTGAATAGATTAAAATCTTCATTTTAATAAACTAGAAATTATAGTTCTTACCCATCAAAATGGGAACTTGGGGCTATGTGAGATTGTTTCTCAATGCCATGCTTGTGATCTAATATACTTCAATGAATTGACTCTGAAAAATTGATTATAGTGATTGATTTCAGTAGCTTTATTTGTCTTCACTCACTTTGGCTACAATCTCCTTGCTCTGCCATCAATAATTATTTTAAAAATATTAGACTGGGGACAAAAGATTCTTTAGATCTATAATTATCTCATTATTGGTGGCTTCAAACTCCCTTGGAAGAGACAAAACCCTTGTGCCTATGATTTTCTTTTTGTAGCGACTTTACTTTTGAACATGGTGATTACTTTATGTGAATTGGTCATTTGGTGTGAACTATAATCAAATAGCTCAATCTTCCTTTGGTATCGTGAGGAAGGTATGGAATATGAAAATGTGGTTGGATTTTGAAACATGAATTGGACATAAGGATCTTGTTCTAAACTAATGCTTCACTTGTTGAACATATCGTGAGGATATTCACAAAACAAATGTTAACTTGGATTAGCATGATAACTAGACTTAAGATAATCACTAGATAAAGGTTTGGAAGTGGTATGATAGCTAGTGTTAGGATTTTGAATGTAAGGATCTTTCATGAGTGTGACAAGCTTATGATCAATCATCTTATCATCAAATCTATCATTGTTGAGATATTAATCATGATCCACAAGACTATCATCATCATCATCGTCATCATCAGGATAGTATAGAAGACTCTCATTATCATCATTGACAAGTTGAGGACCACTTTTGATTATGATTTTAGGCTTGACATTCTCTTTACTGATAGTTTTAGGACTAGGAGTTTTGATTTGCATGATAAATTTTTTAAACCAAGGATCTCTAATGTGCATTATGGAGGATTGCAAAGGTATTTCAGATGCGACAAGGAGCTAGGATGGATTTGGACTTGGTAGAATTGATATGAGATTAAGATGGACTCCGCACAAGATGTATGTAAAATGGTGACTTGGATTGTGAGATTTGGGAAGATTTCAAATTTTTTAGTGAAGGGTTCAGTCATGGTCTATACAAAGTTTGATGATTGGGTTCAACTATAAGCCTACGATTAGGATGTATGCAAGGATTTGTTCGCAAAAATTTGACTGAAAGTGACTTGATAACAAACAACAATACACAATGGTTGACTGACACTTTAAGGTGATAGAAGGCTTATTTACTTTTACTAGTTTCACACAGAGAAAACATGCTAATCACTTGATTACAAAACCAAAATTGTTCAAGTAGGTGTGACATATCTAGTGGATCTCACGAAATGGTCGTGGGTCAAGCCCAAATCAAAATAGAGAATATATTTCCACTCCCATTAATACCATAATTATATAGCTTGGATAGATAGGGAATATATGGTCCTAGACCACCATACAACCCTTACCTTGGAGACTTTCGTCCTGCCCAAAGTAGCCCCTATCTCAAGTATAATGGTACGTGTGAGCATCCTCCCCTCTTACTGCAGTGGTGCACCACAAGATATGATGACTGATGGTCTTAATCTAGGTTTGAAAAGGTTTCTAAGGAGTTTCTAAGGAGTCCCCTATATACACAAAGCACGTGGGTCTCAAACTGTGAATAGGATTCAACAGGGACTAGCCACAAACATCACCAAACCAAGTCTTGGCAGACCGATGGTCTCGGGGACCACTTTGGACTTATCAGGTTTATCGTTAAGGTGTAGCTTTCACTCTGCCTCCTTTATATACCCCTCTAGAATACGTGGTTGAGGCCATCCCTACCCTATCAAGCCTCCTAAAGGGAAGGAATATTATTCACTTTTGATCTCCAAGATAGTGCAAAATGCAAGGAGAGAGAATATGTGACATAATGTCCCGGGATTGAACAAATAACAAAGAGGAAAATGATGGATTTTTGATCCCCAAGATCACTCAAGAGTGCGAGGGGAGAGTATACATCCAATAAAGATCCTGAAGACAAAGCAAATAAGTTCTTTCCAAACTACTTTAATTTAGTGCAACTAAACTAGTGGAGAAAATTTCAAGTCTTTGACGGTGCTGCTGCTGAGAATAATTAGTAGTTTTGCAAAATTGTATGTCTTGGACAATGTAAGGCTACAAGAAAATTCTTACTACAAAACAATAAATCCTACAAAACAAACCAAACAAAACATTAAATGCAAAGTGAAAAGTTATGGTTGTTTAATATTTTGAAATACATGTCTGATTTTCAGAGGAATATGCCTACAAATTTGAGTTGATTCTGACAAAGTGGCTTGTGTCACTGTTCAACTCTCTGAGTTGCCTTTCAAATGCCTACGAAATTGTAAACATCTAATGAAAATTGAGAAAGTTATGCTAATTTGAACAAAACAGCGTCCAAGGGATAAAAATGGGCACTCTGGCCACTGACGGGTTGCACGAGATTTGTTCACACGTGGCAATTTGTCAAGCTGATGGTTGGGACCCAACTGGTCACATGCAAATGGTTTTTTTGGCACTTAATTGTGGCGGAAAACGTTACATATGGCGATTATTACACCGTTAGCAGTTTCACCTCGACTGAGCACATGCAAAGTGTTAATCCTTGGTGGTTAAGGAGAAACGTAATAATTTTAACCAGAAGTTATAAGTAAGAATTCCATTGGTGGCAATCTAGGAATAATAAACAATTAATGGTTTTAGATAGTAATCAGGTGAATACTAACAATCAACGTTTATATATTTTAAACCACGGTTAATGATAAAGAGCTAACCGTCGATGATTAACAATGATTAGTGACCACCTATATAGACCTCATGACCATAAAGATTAGCAAACAATGCACATACCTCACACACGAGCCACAATCAGAAATTATATTAAGAACAGTGCTTAGGGTTAAAAACTCACAATCTTAACAACTTCTTTAACCGTTAATTAAGATATTACAAGAAACAGTTAATAGAACAGCAAGGCAAGTAGATCTACAAAACTTAAGACTTCTAGGTACAATTAAAATCGGGCTATAGCTGACCACTCATGAGATCTTGAAAACATGCAACAAATGAAATAACAATTTTTCAATTGTGTATCTCAAACTTGTATGAAAGGTAATTCTAATGAGAACCATATATAAGATAACCGTAACCTTCTGTTTTAGGTCAGACACCAAGTAGGAAACGGGTACATTCCATCGTCATCTCTGAAAATATTATGGAATATATGAATCATTGTATTGTGACTCAGTACATTTATCAATTCCTGGTCCTAAAAAGGAGCATTGCAGTTCAAAAAAAACGCCGCTAAAAGCTTATACCAGCACTTGCACCCATAGGACGTTCAAGGAATACATCGATTGGAACAACCAACGAGTTCAGAAAAATTTCCAGTATGAATTTTCTTCTTTATAGCATGTGACAACTTTCCCTAGAACTGTAATGCTCACATATAAACAAACAAGTTCAGAAAATTTTCCAGCGTGGATTGTTCTTTTCTTTACAACACGAGATAATTTTCCCGAGAACTATAATGCTCACATATAAAAGCCTATCGTCTAATAATAAACCTCCATCGCCCCTGCAAAAAGATGGATCAAACAATAATCTTGCAGGTAAAAGTTATCGATGAAAGAAGTAGCAGATAAAACAACCCTCTACCCAATGGACGTTACGCAATGCTGAACCTGCGAAAAACACAGATCAAATAATGATCTTGCAGATAAAAGCGATAGATGAAAGAAGCAATAGATAGAAGATTTTAACTAGACAACACAACCCTTTTCCTGCTGACAATTCTAAAACTAGTGAATTCGTACGCTGCACAGAGGATCAAAAATTAAGAAACCAGTGTGGAATAATACCAAAAAAACCAATGGACAATGATTCCAGAAAATCCAGTGGATACAAGCATATGACAAACCAGCAAACAAGACTTTAACCGTACAGTACAACCGTACAACTGTTTAAGGGGCCAAAAGGGCTGGGCTTAAACAGCACACTCTAAGCTTTGACTGCTTAGGTGTCATGTGGGCACCTCTCCTTTTGCAAACGTCCATCTCCGTCCCCAAACCGTCGCCGACAATGCCTAATTCAAATTCTCTTCCCGCGCAGTAAGTTTGGTGGATAGCGGTAAAGTGTTTGATTGCAAACAAAAAAAGAGCGAGTCTCATGGAAGATAGGTCTCCAACCCGCGATCAATTAAAAGTTTAATGATTCAATGACTTTGCCTGATTCACCTATTGGGGAGATGGGAGTTTTGGAGCAGGCTATATGCATTTGTGAAAGCAAGGAGGACAGAGGAATTTTATCAGCTAAGGGAGAGGGGCCAGTAGCCGCCCACTCTAACTTCGCGCATGTCAGGGACATAGCTAGACATATCAAATTTCGACAATTTTTTTTTGGGTTTTTCCATATATGACGGAAGAGCTTAAAGCTATTCTTTCGGCTTCTGGGCACTTACAGGGAAAGACACGTTATGTGCACAAAATGGTCATTTCAACATGTCGCCCCATACATCTGCATTGATGTGCCAGTGACCGCTCACCATCACATTTGTACACTTGTCTTAATTTCATTGGTTAATTTACAAATGTGTTAGTGCATTTGTGAACATGTATTGGTGCATTTGTGTTAATTTATTTGGTTGGTATTTTACATGTATTGGTTCTTTTAACTTATGTTGTCCCTTGTAGTGCTTCATCCCTTGTTGCTCATTTTAATTTCCCTTATCTCTCTCTCCTCAACCACTGCACTTTGTTTTCCGTTCCCCTCTTCCCCTCTATTTCCTTTATAAGGCACAAGTCTGCTATCTATTTTTCAACACTCCTCTTCCTGATGATGGATCATTGAGTATGATCCGAAATGTTGATTCAAAAACATACACAGTGGAATCCAGAAGCACATGCAAACTTATTATCATGGACTGTGGAAAACTCATGCCTTCTATGTATTGGTTCTTTTTAAAAATTTAATTGGCGGGTCAAGTGATTAAAAACATAGCGGTTATTGGGGCGTGGACGGCAACTGGCCCCTCTCCCTTAATGTAGTTGGAAATTTTCTATACATTTGTGTCGTCTAGAGCATATCCAACTACATTTTATTATAGATTTTTGAACGAGAAAATGAATGGCTAAGATTAACTTGATCAAATTTAAAAAGTTGGGACTTGATTTAGAGTTAACTTCTTTGATTGATTAGTTTTCTGATTTGATTGATGAGTTAACTGATTTGACAAAATAATGACATGTGATGACATGGAATAGAATATGGGTGAGGATAATTAGCATATCATTTTTTTATTTTGATTAATTGTGTGCAGGCATGGATTAACTAGGAATTAATTAACTAATTAATAATGATTAATAAATTAATTAATTATATGGTGATGTTAGGAGGATTTAAATGAAATTAACGACAAGGTCTAATTAATGAATGTGTGAAACCAAAATTTGCATTTACATCTCTAAACAAATCATTAAATCATTTAATTTATTTTATTAAAATTACTCTAGAAAATACAATTTAATTTGGTAAAATAACTTAAATTCAAATTTTTTTGTGAGGATCTTGCATCTTTGTCTTTCTTTTCGTATCATTATTATTCCATAAAAGAGAGATTAATAACTCCAATTCAAACAAAATATACAATATGTATGAAATTTGCTTCGTACATCAAGTAGGCAAAAGGGAAAAAATTGTGAACGTCTGCATTGCATGCAGGCAAACACAATAAAAAAAACCCCTTCACTTTATTTTAATTAATAATAGTATAACTATAACTATATAAAACTACAACCTAGGTACGAGTTTCATTTGGCACAAGAAGTGGTGTGATGTCCCACACAAATGCGTCCGAGGTG
This sequence comes from Cunninghamia lanceolata, assembly GCA_027924645.1. Classification (NCBI taxonomy): domain Eukaryota; kingdom Viridiplantae; phylum Streptophyta; class Pinopsida; order Cupressales; family Cupressaceae; genus Cunninghamia; species Cunninghamia lanceolata. Next base: position 19,398 of record BSBN01000165.1, on the reverse strand, counting down.
TCCAAGGGAAGAAATTTAAGCGGTTGGTTTTTACCCATATACTTTATCGCCTTACCCTCTTTTGGAGCGGCGCCTATAAGTCTGAAGTGACCACCGACAACAGCCTGTTTAGTCCACCAATATACCCTTCCTAGTCTTGTTATCACCTGTAGCATAAGCAATCGATGACAGTAGATTATATCTCATATCCTACAGTATTAAAGCATATACTACTCATAATAATAATCTATTCTCACCGCCTCCCCGTCTGGCTGCATGAAACCGCCAGTTAGACAATTTTTATATGCGTAAGCGTCCTTGCGTGCTCCATCCGAAATTTCATACCATTTCTGTTAAGCAAGCACTGAGTAATGTCTAATTATTTCTCTCCAAATTAAACAATACATTAGTTGTGCAAAATACAACATCCATTTAAAAACTAACCTGATTTATTGTCCCAAATTTCTCCTGGGCATAAACAATTTCATCGTTCGCTAATTTATCTACATCCACATTCTGGTCCCGGTCTAGTACGCTTGTGATCACAACTATTGTTTTGGCCATCGGCTTTTGTTGGATTTCTACACAAGTAAAGAAATTAAAGAATTTTCAACTCATTTGAACAATACAAATAAATTATAGAAAAACAACTATACTCTACAAACCAAATTTCCTTCCTTCCAAAGCGCAAATGGAAATGGTGTTGGCTGGATGCAAGGAGGTGGAAGTAGGTATGGCTTTATAGAACAAGGAGAGGAGAGCATTATCTATGCGTCATTCAATTCAACTACTAATACAGCTACATTGTTTAATTTACTAAAACACTATAACTCACTAGAAATTACAGCACATGCATAGCGGTACACAACCAATGAATACAAGGAAATCAATATTTTCGGTGGGAATTAATTAAATTAAGATAATTAACTAATTAAAAATAAATAATTATTTATTTGATGCTTGAAATTTATTTTATTTAATTATCTAATTTTGTATAATTCTTTATTTGATGCTTGAAATTCTCATTAATTTTATTGTTGGGAAACAATAGTTAACATACTACCACTGAACCTCGTCACTCCACAACACCTGTTGGAGTATTAATTTCTCCCACCACATTTAGTTGTTGTATTTGTCATTGTAATTAAATGAAAAAGCTAAAATTAGAAAACTGTTGCCTTACCCTCGTTTGGAGCGGCGCCTACAAGTTTGAAGTGACCACTGGCAATAGCCTATTTAGTCCACCAATATTCAGGGGGTCCTACTATTACTTTCACCTATAGCATAAGCAATAGATTATATCTCATACCCTACAGTATTAAACCTCTCATGCTTCTCTGCAAACTCACTCACCAAACCTCAACTTAGACAATAGAGACTTTTTCTTTGAATCAATGGGCTTATTCTCATAACCATTCAATGTAATTCTTTTCTTTTGCATCCTATTTTCTCTTTCCATCAGGCTGCCAAACCCAAACACCACATTCTTCCTTCCAGTTTTTGTCTCTATCTATAGGGCGCTGTCCTTTTCTATCCAAACACCTCCCTTTTATATAGTTTTGTATGCTTTTCAGAATGTTTGCTTGGCGTTCCATTCAATTTGTTGTGTCTGTGGTGCTTCAATTCTTCCCATCTAGCCACTTGGTCTTCTCTATCAAACACACTCGAGCATCTTCATATCTCATCTCTTTTCAATCTCTATATATCTTTTCTAAAGAAAGATGGTAAAAACTTTATTCATCAAAGATAACAGTACAAAGCAAAGAAGCACCATGAGACCCCGAAAGGCCAAAATACACCAAACAAGAAATCAAAGACTGTTCATACAACATTGCATATCCTCAGCAACCAACTCCTCCAATTCCTAGGCAAGATCCCCATGTAAGCCGTCCCAATCATCCACCAACCAGGTCTCATTCTTCTCAGAACCCCATTTGGCCAATCCATCAGCCACCTTATTCCATTCCCAAGGGATATGAGAAAAGGTGATACAATCAAGGATCTCTCCTAGACTTATGATCTACCTAACCATCACCGCAAGCTGCCAACTCACATCATCAAAGTGCCACCTATTTATTAAGTCAATCACCGCCTGAGAATCTGACTCACAAATAATCCTTGTCCAACCAAGGGCATAAGCCCTTTTCAAATCTAAAAGAATAGCCAGAGCCTCCATAAGGTTCTTGGATTGTCGCCCCTTGTATTCAGAAAAAAAAGAAAACCACCATCCTAGAACTATCTTTGCCCACCCCCCCAACACCAGCATGCCCAGGATTGCCCCTAGCAGACCCATCCGTGTTGATTTTCAAAACTCCATTAAGAGGAGGCAGCCAATGTCCCTCCTATTAACCTTCCCTCTAGAACACCTCCTATGCCCATTCTTAGGCAGGTTCCAGATCCACCAATACAATTTCCTAGATTGCGGATCACCCCAGCATCTCCAGGATCCACGATTGAGATGAATAGATGCTATAAGTTCATCGCAATTGTTCCTAATGTGCTGATCCACTCTACTCCCAACATAATATCTACTACTCCATGGGAATGGCAAACATTAGATAATCAAGTTGATATTCTCCATCATTAATTTAATGCTATGGCATTTTCCTAAACAACTGATAGTACCACCATCTACAATTTGAACATAATTTTCTAGAGCATAAAATATAAAACAATTCAAATGAGTTTCTAATTTCTTATTGATGAATTTACGAGTGCCTCTTGAGTCTATCAATGTTATTACTCTCTCTTTCTTCAAGAATCCCACCACCTTGAGAGTTTGTGGGGCACTAACTCTAGCCGAGGCATGAATAGAAATGATAGGTTGAGTATCTCTAAACTCCTCATCTAACTCATTGGCACTCTCTACTTTTGGTTCCTTCTCCTCTTCTTCCTCACTCGCCCCTTCCACATAGAATAATTTCTTTTCAGTGCATTTATGTCCCTAGCTATACTTGCTGTCATAGTTAAAACATAATCCTTTTTCTCTCTTCTCTTCAATTTGTTGTGGCATAAATCTAGTAGGCTAAAGAAGTGAATATGTAGGAGTGATTTTATCTCTGATGTTTACAAAACCTTGCCTTTTATTAACCATAATTTTTTTCTCTACTTTCATTTCTATAATAATCACTTGAGAGATATGGACCAAACATGTCTACCTCATATTTGATATGATCTTTTCAACCTCCTAGGAATAACTCCAACAAAATTTTCTATTGTTACATTCTCCACTCTTAAAGACAAAATGTGAAATTGATGAATATAATCCTTTATAGGTACTTGTTTTCTTTAATTTGGAAATCTAGTGGAACTAGCTCTCCATAATGTTGTCACCATAATGTGTAGTGAGTTCCTCCTTGAAAATAGGCCAAGTGCCCACACATCCCTTCTTTTTCATTTCTTCACATAGCCATCAATACTATGCAAGATCATGGGGGTCCAAAAAGTGGCGATGTCATGACCATAATTTCGTCATTGTGGTAGACGACTTTTTTAATCCAAATTTGATGAAACAAAAAAGGTTTATTGAAAAAATTGTCAACTTTCCACCAATATAAGATATGTCTTATTTAGAATATAATAGATCATTATTATTGATTTTGTACATACATTACGACTAAAGTCCTAATTGATAGGTTGATTGGAAAACTTCTATAATTTTCAAACTATTCACATTTTTTGAGTCTAAAAGATGCTTCACATACTATAGGATAAAAAAAGTTGAATTTCATAAAATTTTGACCAAGTTATGGTGGTTAGACAAACAAGTTTTAATAATTTTGAAATGTTTTAATAAAAAAACATAACTAATTATTTACTTGCAAGAAAATTACAAAAAAAATGTGGCACATCCGAGCATGTGTCCTCTACTTATATTAAAAGTTTCACGATAAAATATTATTTTTCTCTTGTACTTAGGTTGGTCAGACAGACTCCTTCTTTCTATCTTTTTCTTGAAAATCTAGTACTATTGCATTGAAATTTCAAATTTTTACAAAATAGATTTACTTTTTTCCAAAAAGGGACTAGTATCCTAGAAATCACATTCAATTTGCTACAAATTTTGTTTTTACATATTTTTTAAATTATGTTAATAACCTATTCAAATTTTTATGTCAAGTTGCCTAACTCTATTTTTTTCTAAATTTTCATTGCCACTTAGGGGCCTAGTTTAGACGCAGATGATCCTACATTGCATGAATTGGTTTGGTTCCAAATATAAGGATGTTATGGCCACCTTATGTTGACAATGAACATGGTGAATATCAAAAAAATTTCTATTTGCCATAGCCAATTGGTAGGATCTTGACCATCAAATTTTCACATGTCCATCCTTGATATGAAGTGCCTAGCCATAGAATGATTACAGTGTTGATCCAACTTGAGATATATTTCAAACCCCAAGAATCATGTCCCTTAGAAGAATCTTCTCCCTTCCAGTTCTGATTATGTGAATTTTCTCCCTTATCATTCACACCATTCATAAGAGAATTCATTTTCCTAGACATTTCACTAGTTTCAATCTTCGTAGATGAAATATCATGCTTCACCTTGGTGATTTCCTCATGCACATAATTAGTATAACTATCCTTACTTTCTATTATAGGATTCCCTAATGAAAAAGAAGACAAAAAACAAGCACAAAAGATTGCAAATAATACAAAGCATGAAAACGTATAACAATAGCCAAGAAGAAAATATATATAGGTGACGATGAGTGAGGAGGTTGAGTTGACTTCAACAATCCACTCACGAAGTGGCAAAAGAGTGTGAACACATAGCTTGGAGAGTTGTGTTGAACTCTCCAAGTCGACACCTAGCCATCTTAGGTGGCTTAAAACCATGTGCTAATTATATTACTTACAATAAGTAATATATAATAAATTTTAGCACTAACACTACCCCTTAAGCATAGCTTAGGTGGGTACAAGAAGAGATGGGTCCTCACTACTAGGCAAGGTGAGGCACCCATGTACAAAGTAATATCTCATGAAGTGGAGAAAGGTAGAAAACCCTGTGGGAAAAACTACCCTCCAAAAGAGAGAAAAGATGCATGAAAATTATACAAATGAAGCAGTACTACTTCTTTCACTAAGTACAATATATGTTTCCCTCAATAAGAGAAAATGATAGAAGATCTATGAGACCCACCATAATACATGTCCTACTATACTGAGGCTAGATAGTCGACAAAGGATGTAGATGTAGATTCAAGAATGCCGAACAATGTTCCTTCCCTTGGGAAGAAATGAAATCAACTGAAGATCCAAGATATCTTCGCATGTTGGAAGATGTATGTATGATCTTGAATCATGATGAAGCTGATCCAAGGATGATGATGCCCATTCTGATGTCTTCATAAAGTGTTTTCTTAGCGATGTCGAAGGATGCGATAATCAAATCAGGTGCACGCCTAATAGATGAAGATGATGACAATCCAAAATCATGTGTAGATGTATGTAGAGCATGAATATTTCAAGAGGATAATGTTGATACAGCTTCATCAAAACTGTCATTGAAGAGAAGACTGATGTCCTCAATGTGTGTTTCTAATTCAGTAATGTAGGACTCTACAAATAGACAAGCAATTTTAGGTTAAAATCTGTCACAATTATCAATGCTAGGAAGACTGATATATGTATCTTGCTGTAAAGAAGTGTTGGAAGATTTCAAATAAGAGACTCTGAAATCTAATGAAGGAATAAGATATGGTAGAGGAATGATGATTTCATTTATGTCAATTGGACATTCTGTATATGTATCATGATGTGGGATGTGTGTTGTGATCATAACAGGATCATGCGGGAAGGGAGAAATGCTTGAGTCTCCATGTATATCCCAAATTTTGATCCATAAGGCATGTGGACATTCAATATCCATGATGGCATACAAAGTGGCATTAGGTATATGTAAGATGATTAATCCACAAATATGATCACGATTATTGAGCCACTTATCCTTCTGAGATGGTTTACCTAGCTTAGGGATATGTCCATACAAATATGACATGAGATTATGGTACCTGAGGTGTTTCAGAATTCCAACACACCAGGTCTTATAATTACCCTTGTTTAGGTTGATTACAGAAGAGTGGGTATCAAATCCTATGATTACAAATAGGTTAATTCCTTTAGACCAAGAAAATCAACACATTTAGGCAACCTACCTGATTCAATATTTTAGATACACTAGTGTTGGCACTTTGTAACTTAGTTTTTTTTTACTATGTAAATAGGTCTAATGCATGGGAAATGAAAAACATTTACTTTTACAAAACATGGTACTGAATTTGGAGCTACTGATCAAAAGTTATTACATAATCATTTTTCTCGTAAATGGTCTAATTTAATACACTTGCACTAAAAAATAGAAGAAAATACCCTCTAGCAAGATGAGCCTAGCTGTCCAACCACTCGTTGGAGTTGGAAAAGATTGAATAATACAATGGTTTTCATTCTTGAGGGGGAATTGGCCTCTAGCCAACCAGGACCTCGCCCTTCGTCTGCAACCAATGAAGATACAAGGGTTTATTAAACCATTAATCCTACAAAGGCAATTTTCCCCAAAGATTGAAGAACGCTCTAAATTTGGTACTTGATTTTAGTGCATTAGACAATTATATTAAAAAAGACTGCATATTTTAACAGTAAAGAGATTCACAAAGCCTAATATATGATAAAAAAAACTCCCAATCCAAGAAAGGGGAAAATTAGGGTTGAAAAATCCCAAAATGATGAATTTTTACAGGAATGTAGGGGTGGCCAAGGTTGCAAGGCTGTGCCAAATCTCTCTGTGAGGGTGTGTGTGGACTCCAGATTGTGTAAAGGTGCCTGTAGAAGCTATCACAAGACAGAAAAAACCCTTTGTTGTGCGTGCCTCCCTAGTTTTCAAGTTGAAAGCCTGTGTTGGGCGCTTCTGTGCATATGAGGGCATCTGTCTCTAAGGTAAATGGTTTCTCTATGTTTTGGCCTGAATTTGGTGAGCGTCATGCATAGACACAGGTGAATTAGGAGCAAACATGGGGGAACCACCAAGGTCAAACATGTATCAAACAAGGGGTGAACAAAAATGAATATAAGCAATTACCGCCTGTCACCAACATTCCCCTACTCTGATACCATATAGGATTCCCTAATGAAGAAGAAGACCGAAAAGAAACACAGAAGATTGCAAATAATACAAAGCATTAAAATGTATGTAAAACTACTAAATCCACCATATCTACTATGTATAACAACCAAAATGTAAATACATATAGGTGAGGATGAGTGAGGAGGTTGAGTCGACTTCAACACTCCACTCACCAAGCAGCAAAAGAGTGTCGACACATAGCTTGGAGAGTTGTGTTGAACTCCCCAAGTCAACACCTAGCCACCTAAGGTGGCTTGAATCCTTGTGCTAATTATATTACGTAAAATAATTAATATACAATAAAGTTTAGCAATGACATCTATATCCTTGTTGTCTAGAGATTTTCTAGGTGTGGTAGGATTCTTTTTGCCTCTTGTGGTTGACTCGACCATGATGGGAGAATTTTTTTTTTGAATAAATTACACAAAATAAATCCAATTAATATAATTTTTTTGTTGTAAATTATCAAGTCCTAGATCTCACTTCCAAAAAAAAATCTCCATAAAATTCATTAATTTGTAGTCTTGAGAGTGAAATTGATGGAAACCTTAATTTTGCAACAAATTTTTCAAATATGATACAAGTAACCTCAAATATGGATTATAGTAGCTTCAATGTGACCTTAAAAATCCCACTAAAAATCTTGATAATATTTTCCAAAATGAGAGAGATATGCAGTTCCCAAAATTACCTCTAAAATAATAAAAAATGCCTTGTTTTTTCTTGCAAGGTGCCAAGATCATGCTATGATACCACGTTTAGTTAAACAAACTGCATAATTGAGAAATAAAGTAGGAAATATACTATAAATACTTGATAATAATATGCCACTTCAAGGGACCAACCTCCAAAAGTCTCCAATGAAGAACATAATTTGTAATGATCATAATGAGTAACCTCTAACTCCTATATATATTTTACTCAAGCCTTGGATATCACCTAGGCGAACGTAGATACCATAATATATGATCTAAACTGACCAAATACCTATATAGGTTTATATTAATGATTATATAGATTAATTAAGAGTTAAGGTAGCCACAAGCCAACTACTCATAACCCTATACCAATGTAAGATTAAGGGCATAGCAGCATTGGACCACATAAATCAATGTGCAAAGATTCTAATGGTGCCCTTTCTTTATAAGATCGTCATATTGGAAAACTTTCCCTATGTTGATTTGGTAAGATACAACTCTCACAGGAACTAGAAAAAAATATCTCCAAAAAATTCATTAGTTTGCAGTCTTGAGAGTGAAATTGATGGAAACCCTAATTTTGCAATAAATTTTTCAAATATGATACAAGTAACCTCAAATATGGATTATAGTAGCTTCAATATGACCTTAAAAATCCCACTAAAAATCTTGATAATATTTTCCAAAATGAGAGAGATATGTAGTTCCCAAAATTACTTCTAAAATTAAAAAAATGCCTTGTTTTTTCCTTCAAGGTTTCAAGATCATGGTATGATACCACGTTTAGTTAAACAAATTGCATAATTGAGAAATAAAGTAGGAGATATACTATAAATACTTGATAATAATATGCCACTTCAAGGAACCAACCTCCAAAAGTCTCCAATGAAGAACATAATTTGTAATGATCATAATGAGTAACCTCTAACTCCTATATATATTTTACTCAAGCCTTGGATATCACCTAGGCTAACTTAGATACCACAATATATCATCTAAACTGACCTAAATACCTATATAGGTTTATATTAATGATTATATAGATTAATTAAGAGTTAAGGTAGCCACAAGCCAACTACTCATAACCTTATACGAATGTAAGATTAAGGGCATAGTAGCATTGGACCACATAAATCAATGTGCAAAGATACTAATGGTGCCCTTTCTATATAAGATAATCATATTGGAAAACTTTCCCTATGTTGATCTGGTAAGATAAAACTCTCACGTGAACTAGCTGGCTCATCAATTGGTGGTAATCCTCTTACCATCTCATTCTTTTGCAATAAGATCAATCCTATAAAATGAAGGTTTCCATACCTTAAATTTCATATCCATGTCTGATCTAAATAATTTGCGTTGAAATTTTCTTTGAGCTTTCCCTGAAAAAAAGGATCTCTTCATCTACCCTTTTCACTACCATGACAATATTTACTTATTCGTATAAATGCTTCATGTTATTATGGTACCATTTGGATGACCTTATCATGAAAATATCTTAACTAATAACAAATCTTGTTATGGTTTTCATGTCAATAATTCACTGACAAAGGCTCAAAGAACCAGACCCACATCGACAGTAATCCACATAGGGAAGCATCAAGGCATACAGGCTGATTGATTTTGGTCTATGAAGTTTACCCACAAAGGATGATCGTATTGTGAATTTGATCCACAAAGGTCAAATGTACTATGAAGGTCAATCAATCCCAGACCATGGAGACCGACCGTTGTCTCAAAAATTTCCCAAGTTGTGGAAGGGAGATTTAAGACCAAGGTCGATTCACCAAGGGCAATTGAAGGCTAATCTGGCAAGGGCCAGACCATAAATTTTTAGGTGACAAGAGGGTTGATCTAGGCCCAAATAGAGGGCAGTCCATTTGGCCACATAGTTGAGATTGCACTAGGGTTGTCTCACCTACACAAAAGGGGAAGGAGGTGCATGAAGAGGCCATTAGAATCTTGGAATGACTTGTGCAAAGAAGATGTGGAATATGCCAAAAAGGCACCTAAAACAACCTAAAAAAACCTTATTATTGCTCTTGTTCACCCTAAAATGGCTTGTAGAAACCCCATTGGTGTCCTTGTTTGTTGACGTCAACATCTCCCACATTCTCCCCAATTTAATTTTACAAAGGAAAATTTTTTATTTTGTAATTTAATTGGGGGCTTGTTTATGCACATGCACTCAACTTATAAAGGGCCCTTTTATGTATCATTCTTGGGGGGATTATACATGCATTTTGTAATCAATGAACTCACATAAAGTTTTAAATTTACTAAGGGAGTAATCTATCTATGTTAATAATGGGTATAATAAATCATTCCTCTGTCATTACTTTGGAAGAAGGAAACTACAAGTCCTGGTGCAATAGAATCATAAAGCATTGTCGATGGATTCATCTATTGCCACATTTATACATGGACTTATTCCTGAACCAAGTATATATTGGTAGAAATTTACATGGATAAATAGAACTTTTCAAGTCTTATGATTAATTGGTTTAAGTGTTGGGGACCATACATCGTTGCCTCTATCAAACACTGAGTTCCCTCGCACTCTCTAGACCACACTATGGGAAATGTATGGAGATTTCAATGAACCTCCATTCCCAGATGATCGCGTTATAGACATACATCTTCCCCTTGATGATGCTGAGAATTATTTGTATGATGATGATACTGAATAGGAATATGCTTATTGGAGAAGTCTTGAATGTGATGATGACACAGAGACATCTCCTCTTGCTTCTCCTCTTCATACACCTCTAGCATTGGTAGCTATTATGCCACCTCCACCTACCACTTTGATAGAGATTTTGGCTTCTTCACATGTTACTTCAGATTCACTCTAGTAGGTTCACACTTGTCCTCTCAATCAATGAGGTATCATCTTATTAGACATCCATTATTTCTTTGTATAATCTCTCATTCTCAATCTTGATGACAACATTGAGGATCCTGCCCTTCTCTTTGATGGCAATTCTTTTGTCCTTACACTTGTTGCTACTACAAAGTTCATTGAGGCTTCACTAAGGGCTTCTAGAGATTCTTTGTAGGAGGACATCTCGTGGGATTTGTATTGTAGCCACATGGCATGCATTGATATTCCACATCCATACATCGCTTCTTCGGATACCAATGGTCTTCATTAATTTGTACATGATTTTGAGAGGTCATTTATTTTAGTTAGGCCAAGGACTCCTGATTTGATAGTGATTCATTTTGACATCAGCATGAAGATATTTGAGCAATGTTGTAAGATAGGGTGCATCATGAGACTTCCCACCTCACCTTGCTTCTTTGGGTTGGAGTTACTTCAACATTCACCATTGGAGTTGTTTCTTCCTAAGGGGAGAAATGTCATTTCCACAAATGGATCATTTTGAAGATTCATACACGGGCATCCTCTTTTGGCATAGGGGCTACTTCATTGTGGGGGGCTACATAGTGTCTTTCTCTCTTGTATGGGAGTTCATTCTCTCTCTCTCTCTCCTTTGAGGGGTTCTTGTGGTATTAGTGGTTTAGCCACAATCAAATATCTCTATCTACATCATCTTAGTTAGTATGACATGGTTTCAGGCTTGGTGCAAAGTTATTATCTTTGTGGGGAGATTTCTAGTCATCTTAATTTTTCTTTTCTCTTTTTTGGAGGGAAGTTTATTCCTACCGGGTTTTCTTTCTTTCTCAACTTTATGAGAGATTGCATTGTAATTAGGTACCTCATTGGGCGCTATTGTCGGGACCCATTTTTTTGTACCCACAAAAGCTATCATTAAGGGGGTATTAGTGTAGGATATTATTGGAATGTTCCTATGGATGTACTTCACATGGATTACTCCTATATTTTGGCTTAATCTTTCTTAGGTGTGTTTTTTCACATAGAGTTGTATGGAGTTCACATGCCACCAGTTTTAGTTAGTGAAGTTACATTCCTATTCTTAGGCTCCTTCACCACTACTATAGGTGCAAGTTGCACTTGTCTTGGACTATATATGTACATCAATATTTTGAGTTAATTAATTAATTCATATATTTCTTTCATATCTTGTTTGTATTGCATAATCTTATTTTTCATAACTTGCAGAGGCATGCATTTTTTAATCTTTTGTGGCTCCACTGGTACTAACATTCTATCTAGTTGTTCTGGGAGCTCTGAGACAGATCTTTAGACTTCAATCATAACTAATAACATCAAATTTACTAGGTAGGCTTCAAATAATATTTTATACAATCTTTTGATTAATATTCTCATCTTCATGTGATTTAGTTTCATTAACAATATTCGCTAATTGACTTGAAAATTGGTCTATAGACTCTAAGTCCTTCATTTACAAAATTTTAAAACTTCTCCTAAGAGACTATAATTTAATCGCTTTTACATTAGTTGTTCCCTAATATGTAATTTATAGAATCCATCATGCCCTCTTAGATGTAGTTATGCCCTCTTAGATGTAGTTATTGTTGCAACCCATAGAGAGATAGAGTCATCCATTGCTTGTTGAATTTAAAATAGGACTTTTGCATCCTTTGCTTTATTTTCCCTAAGATTAGAGTTTTGTGCTCTAGTCAAATCTTGATAGGCCGCCCGATCTAGAGGTTCTACAAAACTATTTTTGACTTTATCCCAAACTTCTTGTGAATAGATTAAAATCTTCATTTTAATAAACTAGAAATTATAGTTCTTACCCATCAAAATGGGAACTTGGGGCTATGTGAGATTGTTTCTCAATGCCATGCTTGTGATCTAATATACTTCAATGAATTGACTCTGAAAAATTGATTATAGTGATTGATTTCAGTAGCTTTATTTGTCTTCACTCACTTTGGCTACAATCTCCTTGCTCTGCCATCAATAATTATTTTAAAAATATTAGACTGGGGACAAAAGATTCTTTAGATCTATAATTATCTCATTATTGGTGGCTTCAAACTCCCTTGGAAGAGACAAAACCCTTGTGCCTATGATTTTCTTTTTGTAGCGACTTTACTTTTGAACATGGTGATTACTTTATGTGAATTGGTCATTTGGTGTGAACTATAATCAAATAGCTCAATCTTCCTTTGGTATCGTGAGGAAGGTATGGAATATGAAAATGTGGTTGGATTTTGAAACATGAATTGGACATAAGGATCTTGTTCTAAACTAATGCTTCACTTGTTGAACATATCGTGAGGATATTCACAAAACAAATGTTAACTTGGATTAGCATGATAACTAGACTTAAGATAATCACTAGATAAAGGTTTGGAAGTGGTATGATAGCTAGTGTTAGGATTTTGAATGTAAGGATCTTTCATGAGTGTGACAAGCTTATGATCAATCATCTTATCATCAAATCTATCATTGTTGAGATATTAATCATGATCCACAAGACTATCATCATCATCATCGTCATCATCAGGATAGTATAGAAGACTCTCATTATCATCATTGACAAGTTGAGGACCACTTTTGATTATGATTTTAGGCTTGACATTCTCTTTACTGATAGTTTTAGGACTAGGAGTTTTGATTTGCATGATAAATTTTTTAAACCAAGGATCTCTAATGTGCATTATGGAGGATTGCAAAGGTATTTCAGATGCGACAAGGAGCTAGGATGGATTTGGACTTGGTAGAATTGATATGAGATTAAGATGGACTCCGCACAAGATGTATGTAAAATGGTGACTTGGATTGTGAGATTTGGGAAGATTTCAAATTTTTTAGTGAAGGGTTCAGTCATGGTCTATACAAAGTTTGATGATTGGGTTCAACTATAAGCCTACGATTAGGATGTATGCAAGGATTTGTTCGCAAAAATTTGACTGAAAGTGACTTGATAACAAACAACAATACACAATGGTTGACTGACACTTTAAGGTGATAGAAGGCTTATTTACTTTTACTAGTTTCACACAGAGAAAACATGCTAATCACTTGATTACAAAACCAAAATTGTTCAAGTAGGTGTGACATATCTAGTGGATCTCACGAAATGGTCGTGGGTCAAGCCCAAATCAAAATAGAGAATATATTTCCACTCCCATTAATACCATAATTATATAGCTTGGATAGATAGGGAATATATGGTCCTAGACCACCATACAACCCTTACCTTGGAGACTTTCGTCCTGCCCAAAGTAGCCCCTATCTCAAGTATAATGGTACGTGTGAGCATCCTCCCCTCTTACTGCAGTGGTGCACCACAAGATATGATGACTGATGGTCTTAATCTAGGTTTGAAAAGGTTTCTAAGGAGTTTCTAAGGAGTCCCCTATATACACAAAGCACGTGGGTCTCAAACTGTGAATAGGATTCAACAGGGACTAGCCACAAACATCACCAAACCAAGTCTTGGCAGACCGATGGTCTCGGGGACCACTTTGGACTTATCAGGTTATCGTTAAGGTGTAGCTTTCACTCTGCCTCCTTTATATACCCCTCTAGAATACGTGGTTGAGGCCATCCCTACCCTATCAAGCCTCCTAAAGGGAAGGAATATTATTCACTTTTGATCTCCAAGATAGTGCAAAATGCAAGGAGAGAGAATATGTGACATAATGTCCCGGGATTGAACAAATAACAAAGAGGAAAATGATGGATTTTTGATCCCCAAGATCACTCAAGAGTGCGAGGGGAGAGTATACATCCAATAAAGATCCTGAAGACAAAGCAAATAAGTTCTTTCCAAACTACTTTAATTTAGTGCAACTAAACTAGTGGAGAAAATTTCAAGTCTTTGACGGTGCTGCTGCTGAGAATAATTAGTAGTTTTGCAAAATTGTATGTCTTGGACAATGTAAGGCTACAAGAAAATTCTTACTACAAAACAATAAATCCTACAAAACAAACCAAACAAAACATTAAATGCAAAGTGAAAAGTTATGGTTGTTTAATATTTTGAAATACATGTCTGATTTTCAGAGGAATATGCCTACAAATTTGAGTTGATTCTGACAAAGTGGCTTGTGTCACTGTTCAACTCTCTGAGTTGCCTTTCAAATGCCTACGAAATTGTAAACATCTAATGAAAATTGAGAAAGTTATGCTAATTTGAACAAAACAGCGTCCAAGGGATAAAAATGGGCACTCTGGCCACTGACGGGTTGCACGAGATTTGTTCACACGTGGCAATTTGTCAAGCTGATGGTTGGGACCCAACTGGTCACATGCAAATGGTTTTTTTGGCACTTAATTGTGGCGGAAAACGTTACATATGGCGATTATTACACCGTTAGCAGTTTCACCTCGACTGAGCACATGCAAAGTGTTAATCCTTGGTGGTTAAGGAGAAACGTAATAATTTTAACCAGAAGTTATAAGTAAGAATTCCATTGGTGGCAATCTAGGAATAATAAACAATTAATGGTTTTAGATAGTAATCAGGTGAATACTAACAATCAACGTTTATATATTTTAAACCACGGTTAATGATAAAGAGCTAACCGTCGATGATTAACAATGATTAGTGACCACCTATATAGACCTCATGACCATAAAGATTAGCAAACAATGCACATACCTCACACACGAGCCACAATCAGAAATTATATTAAGAACAGTGCTTAGGGTTAAAAACTCACAATCTTAACAACTTCTTTAACCGTTAATTAAGATATTACAAGAAACAGTTAATAGAACAGCAAGGCAAGTAGATCTACAAAACTTAAGACTTCTAGGTACAATTAAAATCGGGCTATAGCTGACCACTCATGAGATCTTGAAAACATGCAACAAATGAAATAACAATTTTTCAATTGTGTATCTCAAACTTGTATGAAAGGTAATTCTAATGAGAACCATATATAAGATAACCGTAACCTTCTGTTTTAGGTCAGACACCAAGTAGGAAACGGGTACATTCCATCGTCATCTCTGAAAATATTATGGAATATATGAATCATTGTATTGTGACTCAGTACATTTATCAATTCCTGGTCCTAAAAAGGAGCATTGCAGTTCAAAAAAAACGCCGCTAAAAGCTTATACCAGCACTTGCACCCATAGGACGTTCAAGGAATACATCGATTGGAACAACCAACGAGTTCAGAAAAATTTCCAGTATGAATTTTCTTCTTTATAGCATGTGACAACTTTCCCTAGAACTGTAATGCTCACATATAAACAAACAAGTTCAGAAAATTTTCCAGCGTGGATTGTTCTTTTCTTTACAACACGAGATAATTTTCCCGAGAACTATAATGCTCACATATAAAAGCCTATCGTCTAATAATAAACCTCCATCGCCCCTGCAAAAAGATGGATCAAACAATAATCTTGCAGGTAAAAGTTATCGATGAAAGAAGTAGCAGATAAAACAACCCTCTACCCAATGGACGTTACGCAATGCTGAACCTGCGAAAAACACAGATCAAATAATGATCTTGCAGATAAAAGCGATAGATGAAAGAAGCAATAGATAGAAGATTTTAACTAGACAACACAACCCTTTTCCTGCTGACAATTCTAAAACTAGTGAATTCGTACGCTGCACAGAGGATCAAAAATTAAGAAACCAGTGTGGAATAATACCAAAAAAACCAATGGACAATGATTCCAGAAAATCCAGTGGATACAAGCATATGACAAACCAGCAAACAAGACTTTAACCGTACAGTACAACCGTACAACTGTTTAAGGGGCCAAAAGGGCTGGGCTTAAACAGCACACTCTAAGCTTTGACTGCTTAGGTGTCATGTGGGCACCTCTCCTTTTGCAAACGTCCATCTCCGTCCCCAAACCGTCGCCGACAATGCCTAATTCAAATTCTCTTCCCGCGCAGTAAGTTTGGTGGATAGCGGTAAAGTGTTTGATTGCAAACAAAAAAAGAGCGAGTCTCATGGAAGATAGGTCTCCAACCCGCGATCAATTAAAAGTTTAATGATTCAATGACTTTGCCTGATTCACCTATTGGGGAGATGGGAGTTTTGGAGCAGGCTATATGCATTTGTGAAAGCAAGGAGGACAGAGGAATTTTATCAGCTAAGGGAGAGGGGCCAGTAGCCGCCCACTCTAACTTCGCGCATGTCAGGGACATAGCTAGACATATCAAATTTCGACAATTTTTTTTTGGGTTTTTCCATATATGACGGAAGAGCTTAAAGCTATTCTTTCGGCTTCTGGGCACTTACAGGGAAAGACACGTTATGTGCACAAAATGGTCATTTCAACATGTCGCCCCATACATCTGCATTGATGTGCCAGTGACCGCTCACCATCACATTTGTACACTTGTCTTAATTTCATTGGTTAATTTACAAATGTGTTAGTGCATTTGTGAACATGTATTGGTGCATTTGTGTTAATTTATTTGGTTGGTATTTTACATGTATTGGTTCTTTTAACTTATGTTGTCCCTTGTAGTGCTTCATCCCTTGTTGCTCATTTTAATTTCCCTTATCTCTCTCTCCTCAACCACTGCACTTTGTTTTCCGTTCCCCTCTTCCCCTCTATTTCCTTTATAAGGCACAAGTCTGCTATCTATTTTTCAACACTCCTCTTCCTGATGATGGATCATTGAGTATGATCCGAAATGTTGATTCAAAAACATACACAGTGGAATCCAGAAGCACATGCAAACTTATTATCATGGACTGTGGAAAACTCATGCCTTCTATGTATTGGTTCTTTTTAAAAATTTAATTGGCGGGTCAAGTGATTAAAAACATAGCGGTTATTGGGGCGTGGACGGCAACTGGCCCCTCTCCCTTAATGTAGTTGGAAATTTTCTATACATTTGTGTCGTCTAGAGCATATCCAACTACATTTTATTATAGATTTTTGAACGAGAAAATGAATGGCTAAGATTAACTTGATCAAATTTAAAAAGTTGGGACTTGATTTAGAGTTAACTTCTTTGATTGATTAGTTTTCTGATTTGATTGATGAGTTAACTGATTTGACAAAATAATGACATGTGATGACATGGAATAGAATATGGGTGAGGATAATTAGCATATCATTTTTTTATTTTGATTAATTGTGTGCAGGCATGGATTAACTAGGAATTAATTAACTAATTAATAATGATTAATAAATTAATTAATTATATGGTGATGTTAGGAGGATTTAAATGAAATTAACGACAAGGTCTAATTAATGAATGTGTGAAACCAAAATTTGCATTTACATCTCTAAACAAATCATTAAATCATTTAATTTATTTTATTAAAATTACTCTAGAAAATACAATTTAATTTGGTAAAATAACTTAAATTCAAATTTTTTTGTGAGGATCTTGCATCTTTGTCTTTCTTTTCGTATCATTATTATTCCATAAAAGAGAGATTAATAACTCCAATTCAAACAAAATATACAATATGTATGAAATTTGCTTCGTACATCAAGTAGGCAAAAGGGAAAAAATTGTGAACGTCTGCATTGCATGCAGGCAAACACAATAAAAAAAACCCCTTCACTTTATTTTAATTAATAATAGTATAACTATAACTATATAAAACTACAACCTAGGTACGAGTTTCATTTGGCACAAGAAGTGGTGTGATGTCCCACACAAATGCGTCCGAGGTGTCCAAGGGAAGAAATTTAAGCGGTTGGTTTTTACCCATATACTTTATCGCCTTACCCTCTTTTGGAGCGGCGCCTATAAGTCTGAAGTGACCACCGACAACAGCCTGTTTAGTCCACCAATATACCCTTCCTAGTCTTGTTATCACCTGTAGCATAAGCAATCGATGACAGTAGATTATATCTCATATCCTACAGTATTAAAGCATATACTACTCATAATAATAATCTATTCTCACCGCCTCCCCGTCTGGCTGCATGAAACCGCCAGTTAGACAATTTTTATATGCGTAAGCGTCCTTGCGTGCTCCATCCGAAATTTCATACCATTTCTGTTAAGCAAGCACTGAGTAATGTCTAATTATTTCTCTCCAAATTAAACAATACATTAGTTGTGCAAAATACAACATCCATTTAAAAACTAACCTGATTTATTGTCCCAAATTTCTCCTGGGCATAAACAATTTCATCGTTCGCTAATTTATCTACATCCACATTCTGGTCCCGGTCTAGTACGCTTGTGATCACAACTATTGTTTTGGCCATCGGCTTTTGTTGGATTTCTACACAAGTAAAGAAATTAAAGAATTTTCAACTCATTTGAACAATACAAATAAATTATAGAAAAACAACTATACTCTACAAACCAAATTTCCTTCCTTCCAAAGCGCAAATGGAAATGGTGTTGGCTGGATGCAAGGAGGTGGAAGTAGGTATGGCTTTATAGAGCAAGGAGAGGAGAGCATTATCTATGCGTCATTCAATTCAACTACTAATACAGCTACATTGTTTAATTTACTAAAACACTATAACTCACTAGAAATTACAGCACATGCATAGCGGTACACAACCAATGAATACAAGGAAATCAATATTTTCGGTGGGAATTAATTAAATTAAGATAATTAACTAATTAAAAATAAATAATTATTTATTTGATGCTTGAAATTTATTTTATTTAATTATCTAATTTTGTATAATTCTTTATTTGATGCTTGAAATTCTCATTAATTTTATTGTTGGGAAACAATAGTTAACATACTACCACTGAACCTCGTCACTCCACAACACCTGTTG